>CM049427.1:35357039-45357039 GCA_026929855.1 Poa annua
GTACTTAGAAGCTTTCTTAATCACCACACCCTCAAACTAGAGTCTCCTAACTTTTGTTAGCTTCTGGTCTCCCTAACGGTATTGATGAGGTGGCGATAACACATGGGAATAAGGTCACTTCAGTCTCTCCCTGTCTAGTCAACGTTGGATTTAGCGTCGGTAATGGGCTACTGAGGATAGGTTATAAAATCTGTCGGATCTCCCTTTAGATTTGGCAACATGTGTCATTTAAGGAAAAGTTATTCGCTGGTATGTGGTGTACATTCTGATCTCTTTGTTCACTCTGTGTCTACAACAAGGTTCGGTTTCTCCAACCCTCTAAATTGATGGTGAAGAATAAGAAAATTGTGCTTCTTATGGTGTGTCCCTGGCCGATGTTTTTCCAACGGTTATTCGATCTAGTTGTTCATGTCGGGCGGAAATTCAGAAGTTTTTAAAATGTTAGTTGGCAAGTGGTTTTGGAGGTGTCTTCTTTAACAATGGAAAATAAGAAAACGGTCAATATGGTTGTTGATGTACTTTCTTTTATAAAAGGTAATGTTGGATCGAGTTGTATATACTTTGTAATGTATTTTTTTTACTTAAAATATCGGATATCTCAAGAACAAAATTTTATTCCATTAACAGGATTTACGTTTATTCAAACCGCATTTTTGTCTTTGGAGAGGTTGGAGATGAATTTGGCTATGATTTCTAGCAAAGGCAGAGAATACGAATTCCAGTCGAAGTCGGATTCCCGCCCGCCTATGCGTGGGCGTGGCCAATATATAGACGCAGACATACCCTCGTTGCCATCAAACACATAGCATTCACGCGAATCATCCTTTTCCTTGTTACTCCCACACGACTCGCCCACTCGAGCGATCGACGCGCGCTACAACTGATGGCGGCGGCAGGAGCGTCCGGCGGCGCGCGCCTGAGGATGATGTGCAGCCACGGTGGCCGCTTCCTTCCCTGCGGTCCCGACGGCGCCATCCGATACGTGGGAGGCGAAACGCGCGTCGTCGTCGTGCCGCGCGATGTCTCGTTCTGCGGGCTGGCGGCGAAGCTGGGAGAGATGCCGGTCGGCAAGATCGTGTTGGCGGTCAGGTACCGCCTCGCCGACGACGAAGACGACGTGCTCGTGTCGGTGACCTGCGACGAGGAGCTCGCCCACATGCGCGACGAGTACGACCGCCTCAAGGCGACGCGGCCGTCCGCGACCTTCCGGGTGTTCTTCTCCGGCATCGATGTCCAGCGGCGCGCAGCCGTGGCATCAGGGCGTCCCCCGCTGCCACCCAAGGTACGGCGCGTTCGGAGCGAGCCGGCGCTAGCCGCACCCGCGCGCGCCCGCGTGTACTCTGCTGCCGCTCAGGCGCCGATGCGGCGCGTGCAGAGCGCGCAGGAGTTCGCCCGGTGCAGTCGTTCCCAGCCGATCTGCTACGACTACGAAAGGCGCCAGCAGTGTTACTGCGGCTGCAACCGCCGTCAAGACCAGTAGCCGCCGATGGCGCCACACGCCGAAGTGTCCACTACCCTCTACGACCAAGAACGCGCAAGGTGCGCGCCAAGACCCTGATCGCGTGGCAGCGATGTCCAAGAACTCACGCCGTGCGAGTGCAGAAGGCCAAGATTCCTGCCCTTGTGGTGCCTCCGGCGATGGCAACAACCGATCGAGACGGCGAGGAGAACCTTCTGGGAGTTCGAGTGCGATAATTAGGGTTTAGTCTTCGGAGATCTTGTGTGTTGTCATGACGCCGATGTGTAAACATGTTCCCCCTTGGTTGTAGCACTTTCAGAGGAGAACGATAGAACAGTCACATGTACCTGCCTACCTGGACAGACAAGCTGTAATGATTCTGAATTTTGCTAATGGAATGTCCTGTGCTTTTGCATCAAGATTAATTTTGACGATTTCGTACATAATTTTCGCCGGTCCTAGCAAAGAATACTGATTCCCTTGGTTGTCTGTAATTGTGTAACTGAAGAAAACTCAAACTGTGCGACATATATACATATTCTTGGTTCTAATGTATGACGTTGATTCATAGTAATTCCACTATAGCAAGACGATTGTTTACAAAAATTACATAACAAAACATGCCATTTATCACCAACAATCACCGTGACCAGCAGGGATAGAAGTAACCAGCAATTTTGCTTCAGTTCGCTAGTATGCAAAAGTTACTTCCAGTTTAAGAGCTAGTACCCTATGAATTATGATGCCTGATCAGGCTGCTTCCCTGCTCCTCCCTGGTTAACTGTTCAAAACTACGAGCTACAATAGGAGCTGCTGGAGATACTTACGGACACAGCAAGCGAGGATAATCGATCGATTGTTTATAGTTGAACCTCTGCTGTGAAAGTAACATGGGTTATTATCTCGGACCGAGATTTTTTTTTCGAAACGACGGAGCGAGAAGAGACTTTCGCGTCATCGCTACTTCTGTAATTATTGAAACTTTGCCAGTTGTTTGGCCACCATATAAGTTTGGGGGTCTCTAATGCTCAGCTAGCTGGGAAATAAGCTATTTCTCAGCTAGCTGACGTCGGCCTGTTGAGCTTGTCCAAACGTTCGTGCGCGCGTGCGACGCATAGCGGCCCATCCACACGCGGCCGGCCCGTTCTATTTTTTTCACGGTTCTATTTTTTTGCCTGCTAGACAGATTTTAAAACACTCTTAACTTTTAAACCGTAGCTCCGTTTTTAGTGATTCAACTTTCTAAATCTTCGCCTCAACGAGATCTACACGTTGGTACTGGTTTTGTTGTCTTTAAAAAATTCTCAATTGCAGCCCTAATTGCAACCACAACCCTATTTTGTAACAGAGATGTCGGTTACGTGCCGAGTTGCAATTGATATAAAATATCAATTGCAACTATATTTGTAACAACCACTCCACCCCTATTTTCCAAATAGAGTAGTGGTTACGTGCCTAGTTGTAACTTGATAAAAAAAGAGAAAGTTTATTTTTGAAACGAGTTGCAACGTGGAACCCCTTCGATCTCCCAATTACAACCGTAAGTGTAAAGTGACTACACTAGAGTCGGTGGGGATCAAAAATGGAAAAAAGTTAGTTGCATGCCGAGTTGCGACTGAAATAAAAATAAAAATCACAACTTCAAACCTTATTGCGACTACCACCCCACCCCTATTTTGCAACTAGAGTAGCGGTTGCGTGCCTAGTTGCAACTGAAATAAAAAAAAAGTTTATTTTTGAAATTGAAAATGTCAATTTCGTGTCGAGTTGTAACATGAACCCCCTCCTTCGATCTCCCAATTACAACCGTAAGTGTAACTGACTCCCACCTAGAGTCGGTGGGGATTAAAAATGGGAAAAGGTTAGTTGCGTGCCGAGTTGCAACTGAAATACAAAATGACTCCAAAAGTCAGTTGTGTGCTGAGTTGCAACAAAAATAAAAATAAAAAATCTCGATTGCAACCCTAATTGCGACTAGAGCAGCGGTTGCATAGTTGCAACTATATACAAGGATAAAACAGAAACAAAATTCCCCTCAATTACAACCCTAGTTGCGACTGACTCCATCTACAATTAGAGGGTGGCAGGGGTACATTTGAAGTGTCGGTTACAAACCCATAATCAAATCCATATATTTACTAGTTGTGTGTTGAGTTGCAACTGACTCCGATTTACAACCATGGGGAGGGGGAGACACTGATGTCAGTTACTTATATAGTTGCAACTATATACAACGACAAAACAGAAACAAAAATCCCTTCAATTACAACCCTAGTTGCGACTGACTCCATCTACAGTCAGAGGAGGGAGGGGTTCATTTGAAATGTCGGTTACAAACCCATAATCGAAACAAAATATACCAGTTGCATGTTGAGTTGCAACTGACTCCATTTTACAGCCCTGGGGGAGAGGAGGGGGAGGCAGTGATGTCAGTTACATGTATAGTTGTAACTATATGCAATGACAAAACAGAAAAAAAAATCCCCTCAGTTACAACCCTAGTTGCGGCTAACTACATATATAGTTAGAGGGGATGTTCATTTGAAGTGTCAGTTACAAAAGCATAAATTGAAGAAAAAAAGCAGTCGCGAGTTCAGTTGCAACTGACTCCATTTTATTGCCGGGGGAGATGGGGAAGTCCCATGCGTGCGAAGTTGCACAATAGTGCGAGAAAAAACTTCACATGCACCACCATTAAAAAGTCGATATTGTATATAGACATGCAATCACAACGACTAGATCCATACGCCGGTGACACCAAAAGAAAATTGAGGACAAGACCTAAAAGGCAACAGCCATGCACATAATCAAAAATAAAAAGAGCGTCGGTGACTCGCCAATGATATTGAGCATGATTTGCATGTCGGTACAAAAAATCGCATTACGGCGCATAATTAACACACCACATACATTCAAAAATTAAAAAGGGTGAAAAAAAATTCAAAACACCCTTTAACAAAATGAAAAAGACTAGGGACACACGGACAGAAAAGAGCAAAAAATATGACTCACAAAAAAACCAACGTAACACAAAGGACTACACGCGAATCTGAAGTAACACAGAAGAAAATAACGAGAAATGACACAACGCTACCCAAACAGAAAACAAAAAAAACAACATAGGAACGAAAAGCCGGTAGAACATTTCGTGGCACATAAAAAAACACGGGAGACAACAGGCTAAAAAAAATAAGAGCGAGAAACTTCGCGACGAGGCGGCCAGACTATTCCACGTGCGACAAGGCGTCCACGTCCTCTGTACGCGTGAGGATCCAACGGTGGCTGAGTCGACTGAACAATTGCTTATTTCTCAGCTAGCAATCCTCTATACAATCATGAAAAAATCATTATTTTTTTAAAAAAAAACTCAAAACAACTGTGAAAAATGAAAAAAAATAGAAAAATAACTCTTATATACGATCGGACAGAAAAATAACACACCTAGCCACACTCCTCCACAAAAACAAAAAAGTAAAACCACACAATTAAAATGTTTCCCTTGATCTAAAAGGAAAAATGACAAACAACGGCAAAAAAAACAGCGCTCAATATGACCCCAGACATGTCCAGCGTGCGCAAGAAAAAAAAGGCCAAAAAAATCCAGCAGCAAGCACGGCCCATCAACGCGCGAGACAACACAAACGGGCCGAAACAAAAACAGCGAACCAGTTAGCACGGATCGTGGCGAACGGGAGGATCGGACGGAGCACAAGTTAGCTGTGATATAAGGAATTTCCCAGCTAGCTGAGAAATAGGAATTCCCTATAAGTTTATATTACAAGCGCATAACTGCCAGTCTGCCCTCTTTGGCCGTGGTTTACAGGTTCAGTACGACTGTACACGGAACGGTCGGATTAATATTCTTTCCATACCAGTCAAAGCAAATATATGAACATAATAGCAAGATTTAGTGACCAAAATAATAGTAATGCCTAGCGTCGCAGTGTGGCTTTAATTTTGCGAAGCTCTTTTAGCATGCCCAATTTTCAGTGAGATATCAAATGCATACAAAAAATAATATTGTTTTTCTTCGTTTTTTCATAACGATCAACCCGAACCGTGGAAGAGACTGATATGGACTAGAATAGAACTCCAAACATATAATTGCAAAGTCACAATCAAAATGAAGACAAGATTACTTGACTTGCTTGTACGGTTGTACCATATGACCTTGGCCGCCAGACAAGAACACATAATAGTATCATCGTTCCGCAGATTTATCAAAAGTAACCTACACCGCGGCCCGAAACTATATCCGAAAGGAGCATACAAGAACAAGACATCTGAACTCTGATTGAACGAGGAATTGAGAAAACCATACCCACTAAGGTGGAGACATGTATGTGGATAATTACCTGTGAACTCTGCAAATTCCAGGAGAGATTGATGTTTCAGAAATTGTAGAGTACTAAGGAGAGCTAACCTCACGGTGGTGGAGTTGCCTTGGACACGGCGGCTGGCATGGCTATGTTGTATATGTCGATCACCTCCTCTCCTCCTCCTCTGTTATCTTCTAGGTCACACTAAGTGGGCTGGGCCCTGGGCCGGTTCAACACTCCCCCTCAAGATGGATGGTAGATATCTATCAACCCCATCTTGTCACATGCTAAGTTACAATCCTTTGTTCCTAATCCCTTTGTTAAACAATCAGCAAACTGTTGTTGAGTGCTAACATGAGTGAGACTGATGATCCCAGCATCAAGTTTCTCCTTTATAAAGAAGCGATCAATCTCCACATGTTTTGTCCTATCATGTTGAACTGGGTTATTTGCAATGCTGATAGCCGACTGATTATCACACCACACTCTCAGAGGCCCCTTCCTCAGAAGCTTCAATTCACCCAGAAGGTGCTTCACCCAGAGCATCTCACTCAACCCTTGGGAAAGGGCTCTATACTCAGCTTCTGCTGTTGATCTAGACACAACTGGTTGTTTCTTGCTTCTCCATGACACTAAATTTCCTCCCACAAACACACAATAGCCTGATGTTGATCTTCTATCATCTTGACAATCAGCCCAGCTTGAGTCACTATAACCATCCACTTCAAGATGTCCACTCTTTGCAAACCACAACCCCTTTCCCGGAGTCCCCTTCAGGTACCTCAAGATTCTGTGCACTATATCAAGGTGCCCACTTCTTGGTTCATGCATGTATCTGCTCACTACGCTCACGGCGTATGTAATGTCAGGCCTAGTGTGACACAAATATAATAACCTCCCAACCAGTTTTTGATAATCTTCCTTGTTCACTAGCTCACATGATTGTGCTGTCACTTGATGATTTTGTTCAATCGGGTTGGGAGCTGCACGACATGCCATCATGCCCATGTCACTCAAGAGATCTAAGGTGTATTTTCGTTGGCACAAAGAGATTCCCTTCTCTGTCCGGGCCACTTCTATGCCAAGAAAGTATTTTAGGTTGCCCAAATCTTTTACCTCAAACTCCTTACTCAGGCACTCCTTTAATCTCTTGATTTCTTCTTGATCATCTCCCGTAATGATGATGTCATCCACATATACGGCAAGAATTGTGATTCTATGGTCAGAGTGTTTGAAGAACACCGTGTGGTCACCATTAAATTGACCATATCCCATACCACAAATGGCACGTTTGAACCTATCAAACCATGCCCTCGGTGATTGTTTCAATCCATACAAGGACTTCTTCAGCCTACATACTTTCCCTGTGGTCTCCGAGGTACCAAAGCCTGGTGGTATCTCCATATACACTTCTTCCTTCAGGTCACCATGCAAAAAAGCATTCTTGACATCTAGTTGATGTAGCTTCCACCCAAATTTAGCAGCACAGGAAACCAAAATCCTAACTGTGTTCATCTTTGCCACTGGCGCAAATGTCTCATCATAGTCAATTCCATAAGTTTGACTAAACCCTCTAGCGACCAATCTAGCTTTGTACCGTTCTACCTTCCCTTCTGGATTTTGCTTCACGGTATAAATCCATTTGCAGCTCACGGCTTTCTTTCCTGGCGGCAATGTGGTTAGCACCCACGTCTTGTTTTTCTTTAGTGCTTCCAACTCCTCTATCATTGCATCACGCCACTTTGGATCTTGCTTTGCACTCTTCCAATCTTTTGGGACTGACACACATTGGAGAGAGGCAACAAAGGCTCTGTAGGAAGGAGACAAAGCCTCATAAGACACAAAATTTCCAATTTCATGATCATCCTGAATATTTTGTAGTGCCTTCTTTGCCACTATAGTATCCTGCTCATCCCTGTATTTTTCAGGAGGCTTTCCTGCCTTAGCTCGTGGTTCTTTCCTCAAGGCAATAGGAAGGTCCACAGTGTCACATGAGCTAGCATCACTACATTGATGCTCCCCCTGCACATGTGTCTGCTGTCCCGCAGTGTTAGATGAGCTCATATCAGTGTCTTGTTGCTCCCCCTGCACTTGTGGCTGCCGTCTAGAGTACACTCGGAGATTCTGCGGCCAACGATCTCGAACAGGAACAGGAATCTGGAGAGAACCAAATTGAATTGTGCCCACTGTTGGTTGAACCTGTACATCATCATCGGTGTTAGTACTCACGGAATCACCCTGAGTACATGGTACAACCTTCTCCCCCTCATGACCATCTTGCACAGAGTGTAGGTGGTCAAGTTCTGCAAATAATAGACTCAGATCAGCCGGTTCACCATAGAATGGCTCAGATTCCCTGAAGGTGACATCCATACTCTCAAACATGCGTTTTGCAGAGGGGCTCCAACACTTATACCCTTGCTGACTCGATGAATAACCCAGAAACACACATTTCAGTGCCCGTGGGTCTAACTTTCCAATAGATGGCCTATGATCCCGAACAAAACAAGTACTTCCAAATAACTTCGGAGGGACAACAAACTTATTTTCTCCAAACAACAGCTCACATGGGGATTTCATACCTAGTATCCTGGAAGGAGTGCGGTTGATCAAGTATGTGGCTGTCATGACTGCTTCACTCCACAAGAATTTTGGAACATTCATCGTATACATCAACGAGCGAGCTACCTCCAAAACATGGCGGTTCTTTCGCTCCGCCACACCGTTTTGGGGAGGAGTATCTGGGCAGGATGTTTCATGAAGAATTCCCTGGGCAGACAAGAAGGCCCCAAAGGTGGTGTTCACATACTCTGTGCCATTGTCACTCCTGATTATTTTCACCTGCACCTGGAACTGATTCTTCACATATGCATGAAAATTCTGAAAACAGTTAAACACCTCATCCTTATGACGCATCAAGTAAACCCACGTCATACGAGAATAGCAGTCGATGAAGGTAACAAAATACTTCATTCCATTAACTGACACCACTGGACATGTCCACACATCCGAATGAATAAGCATAAAAGGAGATATACTCCTCAGCCCCTTACTCACATATGAGGCTCTTGTGTGTTTAGCATACTCGCAAGCATCACATGACAACTTGTCCTTACTTATTCCACACATAACATCAGGAAATATTCTACTCATCTTGTCGAAGATACATGCCCCATCCTATAGTGATGGATCATCGCACGCTTCTCTTTGTCCTCCATGGTGGCAGCATACACCAAATCAGGTTGCACGCCCTTGTCCATGTACCAAAGGCCCCTACGCCTGGTACCAGTCCCAACCATCTGCCTCGTTTGTCGCTCCTGAATCAAGCAACCAAACTTGTCAAAAGTCACACTACAGTCAATTTGATCAATCAGTGCACTTAAAGAAGCCAAATTGACAGGAAACGCTGGCACATGCAAAACCGAGGACAAAGAGATGTTGGGAGTGCACTTTACTGTGCCAACCCCGGCAACAGGTTGTTTTGTACCATCAGATGTTTGAATGGTACCCTTGTGAGTAGGAGGGTGTTTATTGTAAGACTCGAACACAGAGAATTTACCCGCAACATGCTTAGAAGCACCAGAGTCTAGAACCCATTCTGTATCAATTTCATTAGCAGCAAGAGATGCCCTTTCAGAATTACCTTCATTGGATGCCCAGTGAGCAACGTCTCCATAGGTAGCATTATCTACTTTTGTGTCCTTTGACGTCCCATTGTCCTCTTCAACTGCCATGTGTGCCTTCTGTCCCCCTAAGTATCCCGAATATCCACCTCTGCCTCTAGCATTCTGACCCCCTGAGTATCCACCTCTGCCCCAAGAAGTCCTGCTTCCTCCCCCTCTGTAGTATCCCCTGCCTCTACCACAAGTTGGACAGTTCCACTTCAAGTGACCTTTCTCCCCGCAGGTAAAACAGTCTCTGGTGTCCTTCCACTCCCTGCGCTCAGTAACTGCAAACGTCGGAGTCGACACAACCTTCTCATCTGCTTTCTCAAGAGATAGGCGCACTTCCTCTTGATTCATTGCTGCAATAGCCTCTTCAATAGTAGGCAGTGAAGTTTGGTGCATCAGGGAAGCCTTCCTACCATCAAAGCGACGATCGAGGCCATCTAAAAGTTTCAGCACACGCCTTCACGCAATCCACTTATGCGCTGACTCGATGCTGGCTGCATCATAGAGTTCGAGAGGGTCACAATTATCCTGATCCGCCCACAAAGCCTGCAGCTCTGCCACATATGCCATCACTGACATTTCACCTTGGCGAAGACGATGTATCTTCCCATCAATCTGAGCAATAAGCATGACATTGCCCTTTCCGGAGTACTGTGTAGACAGAGTCTTCCACATCTCCGAGGCTGTGGTTAGCCCCTCCACTGAGCGAGCAATGGAGGGCACCACCGAGTTCAACAACCATCCAACAAGCAGAGAATTGATGGCCTTCCACTTCTTCCCCTCCGCACTAGTCTTGTCTCCCGGTTCTTCAACGATACCAACCAAGTATCCATCAAGATATTTCTGCTCCACAGCTAGCATTGCCCTCCGAGACCAACTCAGATAGTTGGTAGCACCCTCTAACTTAACTTCGGTGGGCAGCAAATCGATCTTCTGGACAACTTCCTGCCGAGGAACCATAGCCCCCGAGCTTGAGCCATCCGTCTGGGAGGTGAGGAAAATCGTGAGCTTCTCGAGAGCCTCAGCTAGAATTTTCTGCTCACTCATCTGCGCTGCTTGAAGATAAGCAGCACACGATTTTTTTTTTGATTCAGTCCCAAACTAGCTGTACTTAACAGCACATTTCCTCTTCTCCGGAAGTCAGCTGCACCTCAGTACGCTTGCCAACAGTTGCCCTTCACACAAGGCAGCAACAACCAGCTCGGTTTTGCCTCCTCTTTCTCAGTCTTCTTCTCAGACTCTGTTTCCTTCTCCGCCTCTGCTGCAGACTTCTTCTCCGAGGCCGCCGTGTCATGCTCCGGCTTCTTCTCCGCCTGAGTAGCCGCACGCAGCAGCTCGTACCACAGCAGCAGCTCCTGTAGTTCCTCCTCCTTCTCGCACGCGCACACGGCCGACCAGATGTGCCGCCGTCTCCCGGCTGCAGGACCCCGCCGCCTCGCCGGCGACTATAACACTGCTGCCGCCACCGCCGGCAACCCGTGCGCCGCCGCCTCCGCCGGCAACCCGTGCTCTGATACCATGTAGAGTACTAAGGAGAGCTAACCTCACGGTGGTGGAGTTGCCTTGGACACGGCGGCTGGTATGGCTATGTTGTATATGTCGATCACCTCCTCTCCTCCTCCTCTGTTATCTTCTAGGTCACACTAAGTGGGCTGGGCCCTGGGCCGGTTCAACAGAAATCGAACAGGGACTACAAAGTGAGCCTGTAGCATGATGAGATGCTTGCCATTGGCAGCTCCCTTATGCCACAAATAAAAAAACTTCTAAGCAACAAGAAGCACCAAAATTGTCTAGGAAAGATTAATTTAAAGAAGAAAAACAGAACCACTCAAGTTAAATTCAAACCAGCACCAGTGCATCCACCAGAGCGGACTAGGCGCATGGCTCTGGGAACTGGTAGCCTAAATACTTGGCCGTGGCATTCTCGCATTTTGAGGAGGCGTCGCCTTGTCCATTGTACTTGAGGTCGACGTCCTGCAGCACCACCCCCTGGCAAGGAACGCCGCACCGGAGCAGCACAGCCACCGGCAGCGACGACGTGCCCTTGATGTTCTTGAACTTAATGTCCTTGATGGTCACCCCTGAGACGTACTTGTGCTCGCAGGTGTAGTAAGGGCAGTACTTCTGGTCGATGATGATGGGGTTCTGCACGTCATTCATCACCATGTTCTCGAACACCATGTGCGCGGCGAGGCTCTTGGTGGGGGAGTTCTCCCACGTCTTGATCCGGACACCGTTCATTGTGCCCTCGAAGGTCATATTCCTGACGTGGATTCGGGTGACGTCGCCCTCACCGACGTAGCGTCCAAGGCTGCCGACGCTCATGCCGTGGCCCGGGCCACAGTGAACGCGGGCGATGTCGATGTTGTCGCTCCCATGGCCGATGGAGATGCAGTCGTCGCCGGTGCTGATGCGGGTGTCTGTGATCACCACACCGGTGCTACGCTCGATGTGGATGCCGTCAGTGTTTGGGCTGTTTTCTGGCGCGCTGATCCGCAGGTTGGTCATCTTTATGTTCTTGTTCTGCAGCAGCGCGATGTGGAAGAACTTGCTGTTCATGGACGTGATGTCGCGCACCACCGTGTTCTGGTTGTTCACGAACAGAACGCTCTGCAGCCCATTTAGATCGGGGCATTTCTACGGTTAGTGCACACGAGATTGAATTCGATGTATGCACGCGTAAATGTAACGAAATTGGACTCACGGTTGGAAGGACTTTGCAGTCCTTTCGGACGGGGCACTTGTTGAAGGGCCAGGAGGCGGCGCCCTGGCCGTCGATGATGCCGTTCTGGCCGGCGACAGTGAGGTCTTTCACCCAGCCGAACTCGATCCAGTCGGTGCCGAAACGCTTCAGATCCGTTACCGCCTTGAGTGTCCCCTGCGCAAGCATATAACCCCGCGAGCAAAGTGAGTCCATCTCCTTTTTGTTCTTTATGTTGTGTCGTGCCTGCATTGCAGTATTAAAACTGCAGCGCATGAACACAAACATAGTTATTCTGATGACCCTGTCGTCACTCCACAGCTTCTTACCTGGAGTAAGAAGGTGAGGGCAGAGGCTTTGCAGGGGCCGTGAAACTGCGTCGGCCCGATGTAGTATGTTCCTGGCGGGATCATGAGCGTCACTGTGCCGGAGGCCCCGCACGCCACTTTCCACGCCGCCATGAGGGCCTGCACCAGCAACACAGACATGCGTACGCAACCATTGACACATCGCAATCACGACATTGACATATGAATGAGTGTAATGTAACAAACAAAGGAATTCCACCATCAAGCCAGAACCGAATCGAAATAAGTACCTTGGTGTCGTCATTGGCGCCGTTTCCTTTAGCGCCGTAGTTCTTAGCGTTGTAGGTGGTCGCTCCACCTTGGCAGGACGACGTGGGAAGCAGTTGCCCGACAGTCACGTTCTCAGCTGCGGCCACGAGGGATGCAACGTAGACTGCAGCGATGACAAACAGTAGCTGTGGCCGCACCTCCATGATCGACCTAGCTAGGAGCTCTTCACCGTCGAGGCGTCGACCCCAGCTAGCAGTACAACATGATTGATTTATCCAAACCTCTCTTTTGTTCTTAAATTTTACATGCTTGATTTAGCCTATTCCAGGACAATAGAAAATCAAACCAGCTTGCAAGAAAATTCATTAAACAGAGGTTGTAACTTAATATTGTTACAACTTAAAAAGACTTTTGGGAAATGTAGCATGACAAGCATTGGGAGTTCAGAGAACTCACCTTTGTCCTGCCAATGGTACAGTTTTCAGCTTCTTGTCGCAGTTTAAAATGGTCCTAAATTTTGGGTCCTGCAAGTCAGGATAATTTCACATGAACAGATTGTAGTAACCAACATTTATCAATACTATTATTAGACATGTGAGAGGAACGTAATTACACAAACACATGAATTTTAAATACTCCTAATTTGATTTTTATTACGGGTTGTAAGAACATAGCCTGTGAGAATGCAGTTTCTCACAATCATTCACCAGTTACCTAATTGTGATTCATAACACACTACAGCACGGAAGAAAATCTCCTTCAAGAATGTTCAGCAGTGGCACATTTTGACATACAAGCAAAATTTCAAAGTGTCCTTACTCAAGATCATTCAGTATCCAAGAGGAAGATGGAGCCTCAGCTACTTTCTGCACTATAAATCAAATCCAAGTGATGATAGTAATGGTGGCACCCAAATTGTATCACTATCAGCACATGGTCTGGCTAGGTGGAAGAAGATACAATGCTGGGCCCTTTATGTGATTCTTCTGAAAATAGCAATCATGTGTAGTTAAATTTCAAATTCTAATGTGCAGCCATACATTTGCCTAAATGTTCATGGTCATGTGCTCTCAGATCCTGATCTAACAATGGCATGACTCCAGCTTCCTGTATTCAGAAAAGTATGCAAGAACAAGTTCATATTCAGAGTAATATCACACATTATTAGTTAGCATTTACACACTACTGTTTACAAATTCAGAGCTGCGACAAAATTCCCCGGAAATTAACAAGCAAGCATGGAGTTATTAATTGGTTCTAGCTACCTCACCTTCAAAAAAATTCTCTTAACTGAAATTCTGCTACAGAAAAGTAAGCCACCCAAAGCTGATGCTGCGCTATTACGACTTGGAAAATCTGATGGGCTCATTGGGCAATTGGCTCTAGCTACCTTAGCTTCTATTTTTGTTACCTTAGCTCAAATTGTGCTATAGAAAAGCCAAACACACATGCTTGCGATGAGGATTTATTGTCACAGCAATTATGGAACTAACCTTGCTGTACCTGTTAGGCTGACTCGCGCGCGACGGCGTGGGCGTACTGGAGGATGGTGCCCGCCGGCTTCTTCCGCAGCACGAGGCCTGCAGGCAGTAGCCGGCTTCCTACCCGTTGGGGGAAAGCAAGATGATCGGTGCGGCGGCTGCAGCTGGTCTGGTCGCCGGGTTCGAGGGAGACGACGGGGGGCGTTGGAGAAGTTAGAACGCGGGAGAATATTTTTGAGGGCTCTGGCCTTTTTGTACTTGATGAGGTCGTAAGCTCCACGATCGGCAGTTCCCACGCACGGCGCTGACCGGCGGCAGGGCCGGCCCAGAGGGCGGGGCAGAGGGGCGACCGCCCTGGGCCCCACTCCAGAGTGGTAGGGGCCAACCAAATTAATACATATATACATATATACATCTAAGAAAAAATAAAATAAAGAAAAAATCAGCTAGGGCAAAGCCCACGACCGGAGAGAGTTTATTGTTTAGACCAGTGAGTGTCGTTGCTACTACGTCGGGTGGTAGGATATGCATTTCAATGCCAACGACAGCGGTGACTAGCCAACTGATGAGGTAGCTAACACCAAGTGATGTAGCACACAAATATTCTAAAGTGCAGCCAACATTTAGGCGACAAATGGTTGGCACACGTGGCTATCATGATGGGGGGCACTCGTTCCCACCTGGTGGTGGCATCAACAAGGTCATATCGAGAGGCTAACACAGACATCATACAAACATGACAACCACCACGGTACTCCAGAGTATAGGACACCAGAAAATAGAGTATTCTCACAATCATCGTATATTTTTCTATTATATCCTAGAAAGTGTTAATTCGCTTAAACAACTTATTTTTTCATTAGGAGGAAGTCTTCACAAAAAACCACAGGTGAAAACAAACTGGGTACCGCGTAGGGAAAAACTAGTCGGTCTTCCCGTGAAAAGTATAATTTAGTTGGAATTAACAAGTTTAATTAAACTATTAGTATGTCTTCTTTGGAAGCCCAATAAATCATAGTAAATGTATGATTACTATATTTTTGGTTTTAATACTATGCACACATTTCTATTTGAGAAAGTTACATGAGAAGTTGTGTGGACTAAATATAGCAAATATATTTTGATGAGACTAATAGATCAAATAGTATAAATGTGTCGTGCCTTTTGTTATTGAACACAATGCAACTTATTAGACAAAATCAAGCTATATGCTCTAAAATTTTCTATAAATTTACTTATGACTTGATATGGTACAAACCGGTATTAAGATATTTTTTAGAGTATAGTCAATATATATGACTCATAAATATTAAGGATGATTAATTATTTATCATACATCAAAAAATGAGAAGGTGCATAATTATTTTTTATTTTTAGTTGATGTAAAATTATATTTGAGTATATTACAATAAAAGAAGATACTCATAAGATTTATATTTAAGTTAACTGGACCTACATGTTGAGAATATATAATTTGCATTAAAAAAGTAAATATATACTATAAGATTATATATATAATAAATTATGTTATATTTAAATATATTATTTATATTTAACTATAAGAGTTTGATATAATTATATTTATTAATTAACTTGCCCCGGGTCTAAAATTAGTTAGGACCGGCCCTGACCGGCGGTTGCCATGGATTGACACGTACGGAGCTGCGGCGGTTGCCATGGAAGGGGATGCGGCGATAGTTGATTGGGGAGGCGAGGCCGGGGGACGGGGGAGGCGGCGCCGGTGGTAGGGGAGGCGGCGCGACGGGCTGTGGGGAAGGGAGCGCCGGAGCTGTGGTCGGCGGTGCGGCCATGAACTGGTGGCGGCGTACTGATGGGAGGAGAGAAATTGCGTAGGTGTGGCTTGACAAGGTCGTGTTAGTATCGTGATGTGTTCAGCTGCAACTGCAAAGCCAAATTGAAATAGCTTCAGATTATTAGAAAAAATTAAGACATCAAGATTTTACAATACAAGTACAGTAATAATTGCTAAAAATCATGAAAGAATGCTGCTTATCACTGTATTTGCAGAGTAACCCAACTGTTAGACGGCACAAATTCAGATCAATCACCGTCGCTTTTCAAACAGCAAATAACTCAGGAATAACACTAAGTCATAGACAGGTGAGAACCATGCACTTTTTTACAAGAGATCAGGAATTGAGAGGAGAATACAGATCAGACGTGAATCATCAAGTTTATTCCCAACTGTCCTGCAGAAGATAACATTACAATTCGTGGGTAACGGAAAACAACGAAGCAATCACCGCTTATCTTTTCAGAAGCAAACTCATCCTATTTATTAGCCTGATCTTTTCAGTTCAGAGGCAACTGATGAAAGAAATGTTGGATAAAACATGGCCATTCTGTGTAGACAAAATAACACAGACGGCGGCCAGAAATAGGATACAGAGATTACAACAATGTCAGTACACGACCTGACTTCACCTACCGAGACTAATAGTTGTTCTCCTTTAGCGGTGATCTTCTATCCGTGAGAGTTGCAGATTTGTTCCTGGTTAGGGGGGCATGATTTCTCATGTTTGGTTTCTCTAAGCTAGGCACTTCTTTGCTGCCAGAATTCAAGAGAGGTTCCTCGATGTTAGCTTTCTGCATGATCCTTCTCAAGCTTGCCATCAGGTCGTCATCTCCATGAATTGCTGCTCCAATGGTATAGGTGATTCCATTCAGCTCATCAACCAACCCTTTCCTTTCTTGAGCAGCAGCCTTACACATATCCTTTGTTCTAGATGTCAACTCTCCAAAATGGTCTTCTAACATTACTTTTGCTTCCTCTAAATATTTCAGCTTATTTACTACTTCCAGATGCTCCTTTGCCTTCTCTCGCATCTCTGTGGCTGTTTCAGCTTTGATTTTCTCAAGATCATGCTTTGAATTGCTCGATTGTTCTTTCTCTAGAACTAATTTTATTTCCAGGTCCTCAAGCTCTCTTCCGCACTCTGCAATGATCATGTCTTTAAAAAAACTGTCATGCTCTTGGATAATATTTAGCGAGTTCAGATTCTCTGCAAAACCATAGAGTCGCTGGACCTCAAGCTGAACTTCTGTGAGTTTTGATGCAGCAGCTTCAAGAAGATGCTTTATGTTGAGCTGAACAGATTCAACAATTAGTTGAATGTCAGCAATAGCATTTTCCTTCTCTGCAATTAGTGTATACCAATCTGCTTCCTCTTGATCAAATATTTCCATGAGCTCATGCTCTCTGCATGTGTACTTCTGCTCAAAGAAACCAAGCCTGGTCTCAAGCTCCAAAAGCTTTTTATCGAAGACTTCAACAATTTCAGAGTACCTGTTATTTACTTCTCGAATGGATCTTTCAACTTCTGACCTGATAAGACTGGCTACATCAAGCTTTTGACCCAAATTATCTTCTTCCAGTACAGTAATGTATTGCTGAAACTCCTCAATTTTCCTCTCTCTCTCATCAATCATACGCAATAACGTCTCCTTTTCTTCTCGAAGGGTATCCCCAGCTTCAGCTTTGGCAATAAGAGCAACATCTAGATCTCTCTTTAATGCATGATTTTCATCCTTATAGACCTTGACTTCAGTTTGCATGTCAACATTCAATTTTTCGAAATGCTCCAGAGCTTGCTTGAGTTGATCCAGTTCTTTCTTTCTCTCAGAAATGGAACAGTTTGCTTCATCGAGAGAACATAATAACATCCTTTTCTCTTCTCCGTGGATCTCCTCAGTTTCCATTTTGGCAATAAGTGCAACATCCAGATCCCTCTTCAGTACATGGTTCTCATCGACATAGGCCTTGAGTTCAGTCTCCATATCAATTCTCAGCTTTTCCAAATTCTCTACTGCTTGTTTTTGCTGATGAAGAGTAATTTCATTCTCACTAAGCTTACTCTTCCTCTCAGAAAGGGCACAGTTTGCTTCACTGAGAGAACCTAATAACTTCTCTTTTTCTTCTCTAAGAGACACCTCTGCTTCAGTTTTGGCACTAAGAGCAACATTCAGATCCCTCTTCAGTACATGGTTTTCGTCCACATAGCCCTTGAGTTCAGTCTCCATATCAACTCTCAGCTTTTCCAAATGCTCTAATGCTTGCTTTTGCTGCTGAAGGGTGATATCATTCTCGCTAAGCTCACTCTTCCTCTCAGAAAGGGCACACTTTGCTTCACTGAGAGCGCTTGATAACTTCTCCTTTTCTTCTCTAAGAGACACCTCTGCTTCAATTTTGGCGTTAAGAGCAGCATCCAGGTCTCTCTTCAGCACATGGTTGTCATCCCTATAGACCTTCAGTTCAGTCTCCAAATCAAGTTTTAGCTTTTCCAAATGCTCCACTGCTTGCTTTTGCTGATGGAGATTGATTTCAAACTGGCTCAGTTGGCTTTTCTGGCCAGTAAGATCACGGCGTGCTTCATCGAGATCACTTAATGCTTTTCCCAATTCCTCCTGTAGATTATCTTCCTTCTCTGAAGTTGTACCTTTTAAGCATTGAACATTTCTTGATGCATTCTCGAGCATCTCTTTGTATGCATCAAGCTGCCGTTGCATCTTTTCATGCTCCTGCTCCATATATTCTAGTTGTTCAATTCTTCCATGAAGTTTTGCCATTACCTCCAATTGCTGTGCCTGTTCAGCTTGAGATTGAGCAATAACACAGTTCTTTTCCTGCAATTGTTTTCTGGCAGCAGTGACATTCTGCTCAAAATTTTCACAGCGCTGCTGCATATTCAGTTTCAAAGCATCAATACATGAGCAGAAATCGTAAAACTTTGACTCTAAAACAAGACGGACTATTGAAGTTTCAAAGTTCTCTACAGTTTGCAGCTCCAATGAGCTATAACTGCTCAGCAACTCATTCTGCAATTGCCCGATTAGCATATCTTTGGAATCTAGCTGGGACAAGCATCCATCCAGATCATTTCCAAGCTTTCCCATCTGTGTTTGCCACTCTTTTTCTTTCTCTCTCAGTTTCTCAGTGCAGCTTCTATGTGTTTGCTCTAAAGCGCGGAACTTCTCCCGCAGACCCTTTAACGACACTACCGCATCCGCACCACCAATCTGAGCCTCTTGGTACTCCTTCAGCGAAGACCGCAGTTCCTCATTTTCCTGATCAATCCGCGCCTTACAATACTCCATTTCATTGAGCAGTGTGACTTTCTCAGCAAGTGAGCTCCTCAAAGATGCAATCTCACTGTCCCTCTTCGCCGTCAGCAGATCAATAGTCGACCTGGCCTCTTCATACTCCGAAACCACATTGCCATACTTGTGGCTCAAATCAGACATCTCTGCTTCGAGCATCTTCCTGCGGCCTTCCTCATGGGCCAATGCCTGGCTGCACATTTCGAGCCTCGACCGGAATTCCTCGGCAACCCTGGTCTTGGATTCCAAATTGGTCTCAAGTGTGCCAATCTGATCAACCAAGGTTGATCGATCGGAGCCCCACTGCCTCTCCGCTTCCCTGAACTCATCTCGGACCTTCTTGAGGGCCTCCTCAAGGTGCCGAAACTGCTCGGTCTTCCACTTGAGTTTGCCCTGGACGACGGCCTTCTCCTCCTCCAGCTTGGCAAGCGTGTCATCCCTCATCATGACCTCCCTCTGCGCCAACGCCCTCTGCTCAGCCTCCGAGCATTTCTTCTCCTTCTCCGACAGGAGCCTCCTGAACCGCGCAACATCCTCGTTACAGGAGCGCACGGCCACATCCTGCTCCAGCCGCCTCACCTCGGACTCATCCAGCGCCGCAACGAGGCTCCTCTTCTCGGCCTCCCAGCCCTCGCCCCTCTCCCGGAGGCTGGCCTTGAGGCCCTCGTGGGCCGCGCAGAGGTGCCTGAACGCCTGCTCCTTCTCGGCGAACTTGGCCCCGAGCTCCTCGCACAGGCCCCTGGCGGAGGAGAGATCCTGGTCCTTGGCGGCGACCTCCCCGGCCTGCCTATCGGCCTCCGCGCGGGCATCCCGGAGCCGCGCGGCCTGCTCGGCGTTCTCCCGCCGCAGCCCGTCGACGAGGGTCGACTTGGCGCGGCACTCGGCGGCGCGCGCCTCCGCCTCGGCCCTCAGGTCGTCCAGCTCCTTGGCCATCTCCTCCATTTCCACTGCGCAAATCAGAACAAGAAAGAAATCGAGCCGCGATGTCAAGAACAGGTAAAAACCGACCAAATCTTGCGAAAGGTGAGGGTTTTGGAGGCGAGCGGACGCGGCCACCTTTCTGGGAGGAGCAGGTCGGGAAGAAGGAGCGGGACATGGGGTTCGAGAGCTAGAGATTCGGCATGGAAATGGGGGGAACCCTAGAGAGGGAGGAGGGGGACAGGGGAGGAAAGATTTGAAATTTCGGGCGGCGCCGTTGCGATTTACCTGGGTTGTTTTAGGAACAGAAGGACCTCCGTCAGTTGGGTAGGCCGCGGCAGCGGGAGGCGGAACGGATCTGGGCGAGCGCGCGGCGGACGGGGCGGGATGACGGGCTCCGTTTGGCACTCCTCTCGCCGTTGTCGGCTTTGAATTTTGGCCGCGCGGGGGAAGACGGGACCGCCGGGTGGCCGGAGGGGAGAGAGAGTATAGGTGGTAGGCTGACAGTTGGGTCCAGATGTCGTGTCGAACAGACTGAAAATACAATCACACATATCCGTGATAATAAACCTAGAAATACAGAAGTTCTTATCCCTAGTTTCAAATTTTGTACTCAACGTGTACCATGAATCAGGTAAAGAAAATAAAACCAAAGGCCTATTTGGTTGCATGACTCTTAAAACATTGCAACATGATAGCTCCGATTGTCTCCCATTTTGTACAAGACGACATTTTTTTTTTGATCGGAGGGAGTAGGGATAATAGATGATTGGAAACCGCAGAAATTTTTGTGAACTTGATTGTCTGATTCACATCAATAGGAAAACACATAATTACTAATAAAAATTTAAACCACTTGAGAAAGTATGATTAACGTGTTGTTATGCCACTAGAGATTCTTCATGCATATGGTTTCGAAAAAGTATGTCAAAATGGATTGTAAAACTCCTGAATTTTTCCTTTGAATCTGAGATCATATCAAAGAAAATTTCCCAGCGTCTCATTCTACATAGGAAATTTTCTATGACATCGTTTGGAACAAAGGAATATGGAATTTGGATTGTATTAAAGTTTCTATCAGGTAGGCTATTCCATAGAAAGTTTGGAGGAAAACAAACATGAGGTTTCACCTTCTGTTAATCTGCATATGTCTATAATTCTTGTGTTTTTTCTACGTGCCATCCAAACGACACTTTCAAAAATTTCCCACGGTTTTGATTCCTATAGTAATTCAGGAAACATGACACCTCAATTGCTAAGTTTTTCTTATTAATACGTTTTAACTTCATGAGTTCTAAACGGGGCCTTACTTCATTTTTTTTAGATAAAGGAAATTTATTGATATCAAGAAAATACCACATACACCCAGCCTCGCCCTAGCGGCATTACGGATGCACACATCCCAAAAAGGAAGAACAAATACAAGAAAAGGAGAAGTCCCGCTACAGTGAACTAATCTTTTAAACATCGGTACTAACACCACCAAAGACAACACCAGAAGTTCAACTTCTCCAAAAGTGACGCCTCCAAGAAGGTAACAATGCACAACCGTTGTCGCCGCCCCGATCCTAGATCTTAGGTTTTCACCCTGAAGAAAGTCTGACTCTCAAAACAATGTCTTCAACAAGAACATTGTCAGGCACAACCAGGCCAGACCTTGGATTTTCATTCTGAAAGATAAGCCTTCGAACCTCTCCTGTGCAGCCGCCCCCACTCATAAGCTGATGCTCAAAGTCATAGATCACCAAGCCAATTTCTCATCACCACCAAAATTGGAGCCGCCATTGCTAGACCTCGTATCTTGGTTTCCATGTCATTCTCCGCCAGCACCACGTAACGAGAATGTGCTCCATGATATTAACATCCAGCATAGTTTCAAAACGCTCACTCTGAAACCAAATGGTCAGAGCAAAAAAAAAATGGGTGTGCACGACTGAATTCAATCCGATTCGGCAATCTCCAGGCATGAAAGCCAAGTGGAGCGCCAGCGGAGCCTTCCGAAACACAACTCAATAAGAACACACACTAACACATCTTCATCTTGGCGCGAGAAGAAATCCTAGGACTGTCGCCATTATTTGCAAGACTGGCAATCTCCACACTGCTC
This sequence comes from Poa annua, assembly GCA_026929855.1. Taxonomy (NCBI): domain Eukaryota; kingdom Viridiplantae; phylum Streptophyta; class Magnoliopsida; order Poales; family Poaceae; genus Poa; species Poa annua. Next base: position 35,379,392 of record CM049427.1, read on the forward strand.
ATCTCCATGCAGGGTTGGGCAAGAAAAAGAAGATCCAGATCGTGCCACACTGAAGGATGGCAACCTCACTGGCCCGAATCACGCCACACCAGATCGGGCGCTGACCCACTGGAGACGAGATCCAGGGCGTCGTCGGGACAACGTTCCCCTCCTACTCAACGATGTCGGAGATCCTCAGGCGTCGGCCTAGAGCAGCCGCACCGCTCTGCACCCCAAGCCGACCTCGCACAACCTCCTGATGACCCACTAGTCAATTTGGCAATGGATATCCATTATCCGATAACCGGTGGTTAATTCACCTATTAGGGGACGGTTATGGTTGCATATTAATACCCATGGGGATCTTATCAGTGCTAAAACACTATCCAGTGGTTATTGCGGTGACGGATCTGGTACATTGCTATCCATACCCGACATACCCGGTACCCGATATGACATGTGGGGCCAGGATACAAGGGGGGTTAGACACATCACACATGTATATAAGCCCCAAAAAAACCTAAATCCCTATCACATTTCCCCTCTTCTCCCCCAGCCGCCACAACCCATAGCCCGCAACCCCGCACAATCGCACACCCTAACCCTAACCCTCTCCACTCCCCAGTTGTCGGCCGCATCTGTGCTTCACGCCGGCCATCCTCCTCCTCCGGTCCTCCCCACCTCGTGTGCTCGCCTCCTCCTCCAGCCTCCGTCCTCGCCTCGCCTCTCGCGCGTCCTCCCTCGACCCTCGCATTTATTGTATATTATTTGTGAATGTGTTCCATTGTTGGCATGTTGTCATTTATTTACTTGAGGTGTTGAGGTGTTGTTGTTCAAATTTACTTGAGTATGGTTAACCGTTGGTTAACCGATAACCCGATGGGGATGGGGATGGTAGAATGATCGTCCCCGTGACAGTTAATGGTGATGGGGATGGGAAATTTTTCATTGCATGGGGATGGTTATGGTTAGGCAATAACCAGTGGTTAGTGTCCCCGTTGCCACCTTGACCCACTAGTATAGGGGGTGTATCGTAATACTTTCGATGAATAAGAGTGTCGAACCCAACGAGGAGTAGAAGGCGCTGACAAGCGGTTTTGATGAGATTTCACTGTAAACAGATAAGTAAAGTGCGAGTAAATAGAGCGCGTCAATTATAATTGCAGCGAGTGGCCCAATCCTTTTTAGATCAAAAGACAAACCGGTTTGTTTACTTATGACCAAACGTTCATGAGGACACACATGAATTATGTCTAGTGTTTTCGCTTCATATAGATGATTAATCTTTAGTGTTTCGATAAGTGTTGTGTAGGTGAACCTATGCTAATGCACCGCCCTTCCTAGGACTAATACATACTTGTAATTATACCCTTTGCAAGTATTCGCAAATACAAGAAAGTAGTAAAGATAAATCTAACCACATCCTTAAACTCTGAGATCTTGCTATCCCTCATGCATCGAGATATCAACGGGGGTTTAGGTTTCTGTCACTCCGGTAACCCCACAATTAATATTCGAATACACAATGCATTCCCCTATGCCCATAAAGGTGAAGTGTCATGTAGTCGACGTTCACATGAGACCATTAGAAGAATAACACCACAACTTAAATATCAAAACATCAAATATTACTCAACATAGTTCACTACTAACATCTAGACTTCACCAATATCCTCAAGAACTAAACAAACTACTCACAACACATCATTTGGAATATGATCAGAGGTGATATAATGATGGATAACAATCTGAACATAAACCTTAATTCAACAGTTTCACTCAATAGCATCAATAACAAGACTAATACACCGGGAGAGTTTCCCCTATCAAATACACAAGATTCAGCCCTAGATGTTACATCGGGAACGGAGTGGACCGATGGAGATGACGATGTCGGCGGTGGATATGGTGGTGATGATGATGGCGATGGAGTGGAGCTCGAAGACGGAGACGATGGCTATGATTTCCCCCTCCGGGAAGGGATTTCCTAGGAAAATTTCTCCCCGCCGGAGAGCTTTTCTCTCTCGGTGTTCTCCACCTCGTGGAAGCGGCAAAGATGTTTCTGGTTGATTCCCCTGGTCTAGGTTTTCGGGGGGATGAAGTACGCGAAGGGGTCTTGACAGATGTGGGCTAGGGTGCCTAGATGATGACCTGGCGTGGAAGGAGGGTTGGCCGTGCCGGCACCTCATGTGGGCCCCTAGGGTCCACTTGGTTCTCCCCTTCTGGCTCCATCTGGCATCTGGCAAATTAGGATTTTCCAGACTCTTCGTTTTGTTTTCAGAGCTTTGCAAATATAATATCTTGACGGTGCCTTTTCCAACAGAATTCAGACTCTGGTGATCTATCCTCCAATAATCATCAAACATGCAAAATAAATGAAATAACATAAGTATCATATCCAAATATGGAATATACCAATGAATAATAGTAAATTATGATATAAAATAGTGATACAAAATGGACGTATCACCTCCGCTGCCCACCGCCAGAGGACGGGAAATGGCGCCGCCACCGCCACCGGATAGCAGCAGCGGCCAGGAGGGCGTCAGACGGCGTGCTAGGGTTTTTTCGGGTTCGAACCTCCGGAGTCGCTCGAGAGGAGAGCGATCCGGGAGGAGAGGAGAGCGAACCGGAGCCGGCTGAGTTTAAAGGGGCCTTACTTCATACTGAACCAATAGATGAATATGCCACTGTAGGAAGTTTTACTATTCCTACATCATTCCTCCACTTTACCAAGCATAGCCCCCAAACCTTTCGCCCAAGCTATCAACCTTGTCAATCAATATGGCGTAGAGAAATGATTGTCTGTCTGTATGGTAAGAACATGTACAATGGTCTTATCCTAGCATTACCACATAGGATAATTATGGAGTTGAAGGAGAGAGAATCAATAAAAAGAGGTTTGTTTTATTAGCCAAGAGATCATCTCTTAGAAACAATTGTCTCACCACAATAATACGTTGTACGTCACTTTTTTTTGTCATATCTTAATTACGTGGCAGGTTTAAGATAAAACCATCTTATCAAGCGGTGCATGGTTTTAGGGTCTCCTTGATTTGTAGAATTTTTTAATCCATTGTGTGATTTGTAGGAATGATTCCTGTAGCAGTTTTTGGAAGTAACCATCTGCACTAGAGTTCACAGAAACTCTATATCCACTCAAACGTCTTATTAGAAATCTCTTTTACTTTTTTCTCTGATGAATCGAATAAATTTTGGTGTATATCAAATATTATAGGAATGAGATTCTATGTTTTACTGTTCCAGCGTCTAGAATCCTGCAAATCAAATAGGGCCTCGCTAGGTTTCATTGTGTGCCAATATCTACAAGTTTTTGTGTAGTTTTCTAGAACTTGGTAAAAAAAATCAGCATGAATACCAAAACACTAAATCAACAAGTGAAATATGCACCTAACTAAATACTTTTGGTTTTGGCTTTTGATTTAAGCCATCATGCAACAATGTCCAATTAGAAGTCAAAAGCCAAAGCCTACTTAGACGTTTTGGAAAAAAATTGAGTATCATATATTCATATCTCATTTGATAGGCAAGAAACGAAAAAATAGGCCAAGTAGAAATCCATGGTGACGATCTGCTACTCGTAGGGCCTCTTCCAACTCGTGGCAAGGCACCAGTGCACCACCGCACGAGCAGAGTAGCAACCAGCAGGACTGGACATCTAATTACATTTTTTATATTGTGAATTTGCAAGTTTCCAGCATATTGATTGAATTAGAGTGTTGTGAAACTCGATTGGCTATTTACATTATTCTTTTGCCTAAAAGATGTATTGTACATGGATTAGGGTGAAACAAATTCAGTGTGTCCACGCTCATTCCTGAGTCCGCCCGGCGCCCGTGGTAAACACTCGTGTGTTCGGTTCCAGGAATCAATATGCATTGAATGGGATGATCCACATATTTTGTATGGAATGGTCCTGCTTTTATGTTTGGTTGGCATGTGAGATGATCCCCTTTTATGTTTGGTTTGGGGGATTTCCGGTGGATGGGAGCAAATGCGTTTAGATCATTAGTTAACAGAAACTGTTTAACTGGTGAATAATGGGCGTTTAACATGTCACTAGTAGACATGCACGTGCACGTCTTGGCTAATGTAAATTACACTTACAGTTTAGAGACTTTATACCGTTATGACTAAATGTTATAATAATTATCCACAAGGACACCTTGGAACGGAAAATGGAAAATGAAATGGAAAATCAAACAGCCACACGCTCACTTTCGTCGTCTTCAATCTCTATCCACACTCTCTCACCTTCCACCGCCCTAGCGGGACCTCACGCTCCCGAGACGACCCCGGCCTCTCACAGCTCTCCGTTGAGCCTGACCTCGTGGCGACCATCCTCGCCCGCCTTGGCCGCTCGCAGCGGGAGGACGACCAACACCTCTGCGTCACCGCCAGAGCCATGGCACAGGCGGTCCCCGCCAAGCCCTTGGCCTATTTCACGGCAGCGGCCGCCGCGCTCTTCCAGCTCGTGCGGGCGGGGCCGTGGACGCAGACTGCCTCGTCGCCGGCGCGATAGCGTGTGGAGAAGAGAGTTGTCTTTCAATGGAACTACAACTTGAAAAGGAGAACCTATACCATCACTCAGAGAAATAGTTTGAAAGACACATGCTGCAATTTATCATACTGAAAAAAGTTCTTGTGCAAATTAAGTAAAGTAATCTATTTTTAGTGTAACATATAATTACAGTGATATGAGAAGACAAGATGCATACCTCTGTTCTGTTCTCGTGAACTTAGAGCATGCAACTACAATGTCATGCAGAACACTTTATTAGAAAGGATTGAGTTCAGCAACTTGGAATAGCACATACTGCTGTATTATACAAGATGAATAGGATATCCTACACCAATGAACTTGAGGTTCGACTGCTTCAGGGTGTTCAGTTCAGCTTTTATAAGAATAATAATCTAAAGAGATGGCAGAATACACGTGAACTAATTCATTAAACAAAAGAGTCAAAGTGCTTTATGAAAGATTGAAAAATGGTCTTCGAGTCCCATGTGATGCCCGCACGCTGGACTGAAGTTTAAACGGGATGCTATCCCGTGAACAATTCATAGAAACATTAATGCTAAACTAAACTACGAAAACTATCACAGATCGCTGGACTTTTGCACCGCATTTATAACCACTGTCGTTGAACTTCTTTCACCTCCCTACGGGCGATAGATACAACAGTACATATCATTTTCTCATAGACTTACAAAATCTAAGAAATGTGCAAAGCATGCTACAACATTATTGTCCTAACCTTCTTCGATTAAGAACATGAAAGAACTGCAATCATGGTATCTTCTTAAACACTACTCTTTGAGCAGATTCAAACTCCTAACTTTGTAAAAATATACCATGTGCTTTGATTCTTTCGTGAGTATGGCACGACAGCCTGGGAGCAAGTTGGAGAAATATCATTATCTTTGGTTTTACCAACAACAGACTTGCATTTGAATCTACTAATAATGGAAATATGGAATGAAATGACTTGCATCTAAATCTTAACTACATAAATTTGAATGTTATCTCCTCACATTGTGAATAATTTGCAGTATGTTGTTGTGCTCTCCCAATACAAACTGAAAGAAAACTCTAAGTGAAAAACCTACAAGCAAACAATCAAGGACCTATTCACACATGAACCTGCAAGTTAAATATCCATACTCATGTTTTCTCCAGGGATTCAAAATAATACGATATATCAAACCTGATGTTAGAGAATACAATTGGGTTAATCTACATGCAAAGAATGACATTGCAAAAGGAACCGTTGGAAATCATTTTAACATTGCAGAAGTAATACCGAGTATATTTCCTGCAGCACTCAGTTTAAAACATAAATACACACAATACAGTTACAGTACATATTGTGCAAACCTTTCTTTGCTGAATCTTAGCCTCCTTGGCATCCAAAAATTGCTCACACACAACTTGCATTATACTGCGCACTGAGAAGAATCCGCAGCTCCTTCATGAATTTTCTCTATGAACCCTGCCAACTGAATATGTAAGTGCTTCGTGCCGACCACCTGCAAAATAATTAAGCACAAAAACAACAAAACCATATATACCTCAGAAGCTCCTACTATTATCAGCATATCAGATGCACAATACAACTGAATTCATCAAGTGGAAAAGGGTGCAAAATTTATTTATGACACACACACCTGCAAGATACCTCTACCAAGCGGAGATGCATGATGTGGTGGCTCAGTTGGGGACGTATGACAGTGGGCATCACATGAAGTTAGGGCAAGGATGCTGTTGTGACAAAGATCCTCCCTTGGCGAGAACGTGTTGGCAGCATACAAATTCCATCAATGATTTAAACACCTTCAAAGGAGGGAGAGGATGAAATATAGGTGATTAGATGATAACAAAAACGATCATCACCTTCACATAAATCCAGTATGTAAGTGATACAAGTACCTACACAAAAACATTTATGCCTAATAATTATTTGACAATGGCCATCGTCTGAAGGGATACATTGTCATTCGCCTCCTAGGAACCCTGCAAGCGTGGACAGAAATCAACCAATTGGCTAAGCAATTGATCGAGCACCTGATATATCTACTTGTTCCGCTTCTAACCAACCCGACACGACAGCCCCAGCTTGCTCGTGCACCTCCGATGACGTGCGACTGTTTGTAATCAGTAGATGAGCAAAGAAATCATAGCGGGAATACAAAAACAGGAGATGGCTATGGCTTATGTACACTACCAGCACGGGAGAGTGTGGAGCAGATGAGATGTACGCGGCGACATGGAGGTCGGAGGCGTGAGATGGTGGCCGTTGCCTTGGAAGGGCCACAGAATCGGGATCAAACACCTGCTGCTTCCCACTCGCCGCCCCTGCCACCAGCGCGGAAGAGAGGTGGAAGGAGGAGGGCCTTTCCAAATCCCTAGCTAGCTAGCTACGAACTGCAGGATCAGGTGGCACAGGCGGTGCCGTGGGCGAGGAAGACATCGACGGGGGAGGCGAAGTTGAGGCGTTGCGGCTGCTGTTGAGGCGCCGCGTTGGCGTGCACCGCACGGATCGGGACGGCGGAGGTGGCCAGTTCCACAAGCTTTCTTGAACAGCCACGGCCGCCGTGGACGTGGCGCTCGCAGTACCTGCTCCCCGGCACCACGCCGCGCGAGCACCTCGCGCTGGCACATCCGCGCCGCCGGCAGATCGGCAGGGGATCCTAGGGGTGAAGGGGATCGGGGTAATTAGCAAGGATGGAAGGAGGCCTTTCCAAATCGATCGACTATTGATTGCACGATTGGAGGACGTGATGGTTTCCAAACTAAGCGCAGGGGACGCGGAGCGGAAAAAGATCGGCAGGAAATTTCTCTGTCGCGGTCGACAGGATCGATCTCGGACGTTGCTCTGATCTGATCTGATCTGTGTCGTTTGATCTGTTTTAGTGGTTGGATTTGATGATCTAGATTGATTTGTGTACACTTTGTTGGATGGCTATAGCGAAATTAGAGTTGTCTCTTTTATAAGTAGTAGAGATTAGCGGACCCAAAAATAAAGACACATGATTAAAGAGCGGGTGACGGGTTCTATGGGCGCGGTGTGGCCCTCTCGGCGTCGGGAACGAGAGAGACTGACGGTGAGCGGCCTTCGCCCGTCGAGATAGATGGTGAGCGGCGTCAGGAGCTTCCCGTCCGGTGTCGAGGAGGTGGAGCGGGAAATCGGCCGCCATTGTCGGGGATCCGGATCTAGAGCTCGTCGGCCGGTGCCAGAGAGCCAAAGCGGAAGCTCGTAGGCTGACATGGGACCGACCGGATCTTGATCTTGTGCAGAAGCTCCACGGCCAAAGAGACAAGGTTTGTGGAAGGACGTCGACCAGTGGTGAGGGTGGCATCGGGCCGAGTCAACTGTTTCTATTCCCCCCCCCCCCCTCCCCCCTCCGTTTTGTAAGCAAAAGCATGTCAAACTGACCATCCGACCCCACTCCTCTTAAGTGGCATCGGAACAACTGTTTCTATTCCCCCTCCCCCCCTCCACCCCATTTTATAAGCAAAAGCATGTCAAACTGATCATCCGACCCCACTCCTCTTAATTCTTAGAACCAAACACACGCTAAGGTACACACAACGAATATCCGATGAAACCAACTTTCACTAGGAACCGGTAAAAATCACAAAAAAAATCAAGTTCAACAGATCTAAAAATTCTCAACAAAAATGCATTACGCTGAGAAGAGAAGGTAGAATTCTATAGGCATGCAAATTTGCAACTTGAATATCAAATTGGTTTGTGAGCTATGAAAATGACAAATTCAGCAATGAATAATAGTTCAACGGTAAATAATAACTTTTGCTTCTATTTCTGCCAAATTTATCATTTTCATAATTCTTAAAAGTTTTGAGGTTTAATTTGTAAATTTACAAGTCTATAGAACTCTACCTTTCCATCGTAGGGCTTTTTTGTTAAGATTTTTTCAAAAACTAATCATAATATTTCCGTGGTTTGCACTGGTTCACTGTGATTTCCACCAGATACTTTCTAAGTACCGCTTAGGCCTTGTTTGTTACTTGAGTATTTTATGGAATTGATGGGGTATAATCCTCTAGTGTATTGTGTGAAACCCCAAACTTCACCCAATCCTCTAGGAGATTGGGGATCTAATCCACTAGGTATGGGTAGTGTATTGAATCCCCTAAGGGATTGACAAAAAATAAACTAGAGTTTGGTGATTTGTGGGGATAAAACATGTCCCATACACTAGAAACAAACGCTATTTTGGGGTATGTGGGGATTTTGAAATTTGACCAGGATAATCCCCTGAAAAACACTAGAAACAAACAGGGCCTTATTGAGTTGGCACCGTAGCATTCAACTCTGCTTTGAGATGCAAGATGCAAGGACGCTCAGGTTTTGGTTATTTTTTTTAGTACTCGGAGTAATATATACTACTAACTCTGTTTTAAACTTTTTTACCAGACTAAACTAGCTAGATAAAAAAGCTTACATTATGAAATAAAGGAATTAGTATAAATGGCAGGCGTCAAGAAATCAGTTTCAGGTCACCTATTGTTATTACTCGTGTTTAATTTCATGGATTTTCTCCATGGCTTGTTTTACGATACCTTTTTGTTAGTCACCTGATGGAGCAGTGTAACTTCGTTCCCACGGCTGAGATTGATTGGCGTAGATTAGGCCCAGGAGCCCAGTAAGCCATGTTTAATTTGTCTCGTGGTAAAAAAAATTGTATACCGCGTCGTACACAAAAACTAATACACAAAGACAATCTCGTCGCCGCCACAGAGAGCCGATCTCGCCGCCGCCGGACCAATCGCCCTTAGCTCTCCAACGCCACACTTCACCTTCGATCTCGCCGCCGGTCCACCTAACGGCAGTTATCGTCGCCATTCCCCCCACCTTTCGTCCCCTTGAAGGTTCTCTTGGTGTCCGGCTCCCTGCTCGCGACGTGTCACCGCCACCGAGGCCAATCTCTAGGGGACCCAGTCAGCCAACCTTGACGTGGAGGCGCTCGAAGACGAAGACAATGATCTTCTTCTTCCACGACAGACTCGCTCAGGCTCCGTACGGAACTTCTTGTTCAGTCGACCATACAAATTACACGAACCGATTAGGCAGCGACCAAATGCAAAATGTCTGATGCGCTGGTTAAATTGCAAAGAAAATTAGTGTGATTATTGGTAGCTTGCAGATTTATGCGAACTTCTTGTTTCTTTGTGTCGATATTTTGCTAGCTGCCGCTAGGAGCGGATGCACTATAGCAGGTGCAGCGCTAGGAATCACATCGTTCTACATCCATTTTTATCTTGTTGTAGCATTTACAAATTTCCATTATGCATAGTACATGGCAGCAGTATTGATATATGGTCCACAGCTGAAGACGTTCCTTTCCAATTTCAGCACATTATGAGAAGTGTTATTTTTAGCCACATGACTTTTGAATAGTTTTCATAAGATCACTAACCATTGTACGTGCTCACCTTCAGGATGATGTAATGATTCTGTCAGAGAACCTCTACTCAGGGCCGGCTCTGGAGGGGGTCTGGAGGGGCGGTCGCCCCGGGCCCATGATTTTTGGGGCCCACGTATATGTATGTTGCATACCGTATACTAGGTATAGCACATTTCTTTAGCGATTGGGCCAGCCAGACCTCACATGCAGCGCCCCTGCTGGATCCTTGGAGAACTTGCAGCTTGTTGCCTGCTCGACTAGGCCGTGTTGAACTCATCCGGTTAATTCGTGATCAACTCATTGTCTGTGGTAGCGAGAGTCCCACGCTCACACTGTCACACACTATTATATTCTAGTCTTGTGATCTTGTGGCCTCGTTCGATCAGAAACGTTCAAACGCAGTGATGCAAATTCATCTCGTAGTTCTTATGGGTGAACAAAGTGATGCAAATTTAATTCGGAACAAAGAAGATGAGACTCATACAGAAGACAATGTTAAGAATAATACGGAAGACAGCAATGTGAGTGATCATGAACACACATTTAATTCATCTCCTACATAATCTGCTAGTATTCATGCGGAACCTGTTCATGTGGATATTTTTGACCCTACAAATTGGGCGCTAGATTGATATTGATTATATTATCGATGATTTTGCATGTAGAAATGTAAGGAGAAAGTTTTAAACTATGTTGAAATTGTAACACTCCTCCATTATAATGAATTTACACCTTCACACGTTGTTGTTTTCCCATAAGGGTTTTCACGTAAAAAGTTATTTACTTGTCATGGGGCCCTAAATTTTAGTTTCGCCCCGGGCCTTCAAAATCTCAGGACCGGCCCTGCCTCTACTGCAAGAAGTTATAGCGATATTGCAAGGTGTGTATCTTTCTCTAGAGCGAGAATGTGATGCTTCTGTACTCTGTAGTTTTGTGTGTCTTGTAAGACTCAAAGTCAGGAACTACAATAATATGGCCAGCACATTATATGAATTGCCATTACTTGATGATTTAATTAGTTATGTCCGGGCTAGAAAATAATCGTATGGTACATACTACTAGACGTCTGCTGACCCACTCGTCGTGCACTCAGGTGGTGTTTCTTGGACATTATTTGTGATCTTGAGTTGGACATATTAAGTCATATTCAGTGTTAGCATTGTGCAACTTTTAAAAGTTAATTTCTGGTCTGTTAACTCAAACTGATGTGGTTTCTGAATTACCATTTTATCCTTGATTGGCAGGTGGTGTATGTTGCTTTTGGAATCATATTACATGTTAGAAAGCAAGCAGTTGTATGTAACAATTTCTTCAAAATGATGTAAATATCATTAGGGAGGAGGCACTATCGAATTGTGTGTTGTTATTACATGTTGGCATGGAGCTGTGTGAGCTCTCTGCACACACATCTGCATCTGCTGATGAAACATTGAGATGACAAGGAGGATGCAGCTACGGTTACTCGCTATCAGTATCACTGATGTAGTGTCTCTGCTGGTGTAACTGTTGAAGTTCTATAGTGCATTTAGGATTACGTGTATTTTTCTGTGTTAGTGTTTGTACTGCTTAAAACTGATGCAGATTGGACCTTGGGGTTGCAATGTTGTTGTTGTTCAAACATGCACATAAAGTGTTGCAGTTCTATTTTTTACCCCTATGTATTTATGTTTACTGCGTATATGCTTGTCGCTGCTACCTAGCTACTACGTGACGGTAGCACCCAAGTGATGCATCTGCTTCTATGCTTAACTGCTTGAACAAATGGATAATCCGTTGGGCAGCATGGGCAAGCCGTTGTACCCTGTGTAGTGTGTACTACACCGCTTGTGTCATTAAATCACATACGTCTATTCATGTTGTTACAATAATAATTTAAATTATTTTTTTGCATAAGAAAAGATTGATTTGTAAAACAGCCTTATGGTGGAGCTTGAACTATCAGCATAGTGAAAAACTGTTTGGATGACAGGTCCATGCCTCATAGTTAGGAAGATAATGCTATCAAAGCCGACATGTAATGAAAAATACCAGCTGAAAAGAGCAGCCCGCGAAAAATGAACACAAGCAGGCAGTTCACGACGAGTGGGTCAGCAGACGTCTAGGCGTGATGGGAGGCTCACCCGTATGGTACAGATGAATCGGCATGTTCAACCCCTTAGAACTCTGATATCAAATGGAACCTTGTGAAAATATGATGGAGCTATGATTCTCTATTTCCCAAAAAGGTACATATAACTGAAAGAAACAACACTGTTGGGGAGACAGGAGCATAACCCTCAATGTTACAGATGACAAGATCACATGATCAAATCAAGTACAATACTACTATCAGATCACACACCCTTAAATTCATCAGGTACCACCACTCCTTGCTCCTACAAGCTCAATTTCAGCTTCAGACTCGGCACAGATCATTGTTCGAATTATTATGTGAGCTATGTACAAGGCTAACTAACATGATCTAGTCGACTGTATCTTCGACGAACTTGTTGAGAAGGTCCTCCCGGATTAAAAAATTTCAACCTGTTGAAAAGAAATTGTTTCAGAAATTCAATTGATGGAAAATGGTGTTTAAAACATCATATAATACTGTATGTACTCAAATTATGAATATCACCTCAGGCACATTGCACTTTAAAAAGACGTGAGCACAAAGATATAATCGTGATGGAGGTCTAGTCTTGTTTTTAAGTATTTTGAATGAACTATCTATGGGTGTTTGTAATAAGTACTTTAAATAACGTTCTACTTATCGCTTCGCCATTGTAGTAAGCACTAACTTGCTTCAGCATTTGGCCTGAACTTTTCAGTCTAGCAGTACTGAAAAGAGGAAGAGAAGCACACCTTAACTCGATAAGCCTCGGCAAGCTCCTCTTGCAAATTGTGGTTCTCTCTTAAGCATCCAGCTAAATTTTTCTGAAGGGGTACATAGCTGTTGCCCTGGATAGCTAAAACAATCGTGGTAGAAATAACTATATGAGATAGAACATAGCAGTGTCAGGCAATATCACAATTGAGCAAAAACATTTTACGGATCAAGACTAGAAGTGAAAACAAGGTAGCAGATCCAATTCAATGATCACATATACATTGAACGGCAGTTGACCACGTAGAGGGGGGGGGGGGGGTGAATAGGTGGTGACCAATTTTAATGTCTTTTTCAGTTTTAGTCTAGCGGAAAGTAAGTTGTATATATGTGCAACTAGGTGATACAAGTGATAGACAACAAATAAACTAAGCAAGTACAGGAATTTAAGATGCGGTAAAGGAGAGTGGAACAAGACAACCGTAGGAACTCGAAGACAACGAATTTATCGCGAGTTCCACCACATAGGTGTACGTCTTGTTGGAGGGGTGTGAGCTACCACAAATGTTTGCTCAACGCCACAAAGGACTCACCCTATTCTCATGTGAATTCGACCACAAAGGTGCGAATCCACGTTTTCACTAAGGACTCCTTTAAGGGCGGAGAAGGTCCCGTCCAAATTCGTGAGGCACACACCCACAACTGAATTGGAGGCTCTCACAATGACCACAACATGTCACTTCCACAAAGGAATCCACAAAGGATCAAAACACACAATACTGAACCTAGCTATCCACAAAGGAACCCTAGATCCGTTGCCCCTCAAGATATAGAGGGGGGAAAACAAAACGCTTCGGTGGAGTTGTAGATCGGTGGCTTCTCCCTCAGATCCCCAAGTATCAAAAGATTTGAGTGGCTAGATTGGTAGATCCGGAAGAAACAAGGTTCAGCACCAATGGAGCAGAGAGAAAACGATAAGCTTAAACTGCTGGAGGTAGGTGGACGGGTATTTATACCCCTCCCCAAATTATGCCCGTTGTACAGTAGCCAGGTCGGAAATCTCCGGGTTGAGGTCCGGAGATCTCCGGACCACGGAGATCTCCGATAGAATTTCCGGTTGCGCTGGGCTCCGAGTCAGTGCTGATTGATCTTCTATACTTGGCAGAAAATCCTCTGTCACTCGGAGATCTCCGGACTGGGGCTCGGAAATCTCCGAGCGCCGGAAATCTCCCAGAGCATTTCCGGCTAAGCGTGAGTTGGAGTCAGTATGCAACTGAGATCTGGACTTGGTAAAATTCTTCTGCCACTCGGAGATCTCCGGATTGGGGCTCGGAAATCTCTGAGCGCCGGAAATCTCCTAAAGCATTTCCGGCTAAGCTTGAGTTGGAGTCCGTACGCATCTGAGTTTGTGACTTAGTGGAAATCTTGATTAGCTCGGAGATCTCCGGTCTGGGGACCGGAAATCTCCGAGTTCCGGAAATCTGCTGACTGAATTCCTGATGAAAGACCAAGTGTAGCAGTACTGAAATTTAGGCAATATAAGTGTTCACTCTTTATCAATCGACCTGTTCTAGAACCTGCATTCTTCATCACAAACATTAGAATACCTTTTGTGTTGTCATTAGTCACCAAAATATGGGAGTGCACATAATGCACTTTCAATCTCCCCCTTTTTGGCGAATGATGACAACACGAAAGGAGAACGGATTTGCAAAATATAGACGGAGCTCCCCCTAAGTATGTGCACTATTTTAAGATGTTTTGGAATACAAAATGCACATTCCTTAGGATCAACACTCCCCCTCGATTTTACAAACCATGCAAGCATACAAACATAACAATACACAATAGTAGCGAATAACTTGAGCGACAAAGATATTACAATAGAGGTTTAAAGGTACTCATGTCTCACACACATGACGGTAGAACAAACCAATAAGAGGGAGCACTTAAAACAAAACGAAAGGAAAAACAACACGAAGTGCTCCAAACCCATGCAAATCCCCGAGAGTCCTAAAGAGATACTTCTCCCCCTTTGGCATCAAGATACCAAAAAGGGAGGAGTTTCCACTAACGGCCCATGACTCAAGAGTCAGAACCCTGCTCGGCATCATCATCCTCCTCCTCCTCCTCCTCCTCATCATACTCAAGATCACTGTCCTCTGGCACTGCATCATCCCAATCAAAAGTGAGACCATCGGCATTCCAATCCTTGAATGGAATCACGGGCTTCAAAGGGTGCTTTGGAGAAGGCATCTTCAAATGAGAAATAATCTCCTCTTGACGCTTCATAATGCGATGGTTCTGAGAGTAGATGGAGTAGTTCTCATTGTGAATGCAACAGTTCATATTCATGATCTTCTCAATTGCTCGAACAACCCATGGGTGACTCTTCTTGGCAGCTTTCTTGATGTTGGGATTGGTAGGAACCCAAGATGGACCACCAAAAATCTCATCCTCATTGATATATTGCATGGAGGCTTGTTGTTGAACAACATGAGAAGATTTCTGGATTAGCAAGGCTGCCTTGTGGGGCTGACAACCAAGAGCTGTATCAAAGTCATCACCATCTTGCTCGGAGAGCTTGTAGAACCTCTTGATGAGCAACATCACATAGGGAGCATATGGAGGAACTTTCCTCTAAAAAACTGCTAGGGTCATCTCCTGGAAAATGAAGTCCATGACATCCACCTTGTAGGCATCCTGCTCAACCTCATACTCCCCAAGATAGGCCGCATGAGCCTTGGCCATCAAGTTCACTAGGGCCCCAGCAATATTGTCCGCATTGCCGGCAATGGGAGCAATGGTCCAACGGAACATACGAAGCAAGATATCATAAGTAGGTAGGATTCCATACTGAGAGTCAATTCTACCTCCAGACTGGTATAGATCAGTCATGACATGCTTGTTGTAGGACATGCCATGGACGTGCATGCGGGCACCAGCTGGAACAGAGAGACCACTGAAAGGACAACCAAGAATCCGAGCAAACTCACGGAAAGTGGAGGTCAAGCGCTGCCTGCCAGATATCCAAGTCATCCCAATATCCTCACAAGAGTCAAACACCACAGTAGCATAAAACTGATGGGTGAGAGATACATTGTAGCTGCACTCGGTCCTCATCAAATTCTCCAAACCCATAACTCGGCAGACCTGGACTACTCCCCCAAAATAATCAGCCTTCTTCATTAACTTGTCGAAGTCAATCCACTTCATGGGACAAATCGGCTTATCAATGGAGAACTTCTGATAAACTTCCCTATAGAGCCATGCCATCTCGGTGCAGAAAAATTTGGGATCATCAGATTACATGTTGTAAGATAGCTCACTACGCCACTTATGAAAACTACCTTTGTTGAAATCCTCAAGGCGGAGCTCGGGCCTCTTCTTATTGCTTGGCCCTGTGGCTCTCTTGAGCAGAGCTGTAGACTCAGCGGGTGTGCTATCTTCACTCGAGGACCCGCTGGGAGGGCGAGAATGAACTTGTTTGGCCCTCCCTCGTTGAGCTATCTGCTTGACACGGCCACGAGGGTTGGAACCTGCAAACACACATCATAGAGAGGATAGAAAGCAAATGGGGCAAGCACTCATGTCCAAGAAAGGAAAATGGAACGTACAAGAGAAGTTTAAGCAATCAAAGTTTCTGTCCTTAGCTGATTTCATTCTGAGTGGGCCGGAGATTTCCGGGTCTGACTCGGAGATATCCGGTCTGCACGAATTTTGAAAGATTTGAAAAAAATCTTTGAATGAAAAACAAATCTGTGCACGTGGAAGGTAGAGCATGCCTAGGGGAGCAATTCTACCAAAGGAAACAATCAACAACCTCCTAAATCGGCTAGGTTAAACGAAAACAAGTTTTGTCCTAGATTTGAAATATGAGGAGTTACCGGAAGACATTGCGAAAAGCGTGCGGATGGAAACGAAGCCCTCGACGAGGAGAAGCAGATCCGAGAAGCACGCGAGAATCCCTTGGACGAACCACCCGCAGCAAGGATCATAAGGAGTAAAATTTCGGAGGAGAGAGAGGATTAGGGCACGGGGTGGATGAACTGGCCGAACCGGCCAGTCCACCCGTGCCCTTATATAGACAGGGAAATTTGAACCGGAGATTTCCGGACTGAGGCTCGGAGATCTCCGGGTGCCGGAAATTTCCGGTGCTATTTCCGAATTGGATTCGCATGCGGTCAGTGCCGAATCTGATTTGGACTTAGCAACGGAAATTTTGGCACGCTCGGAGATCTCCGGACATCAGACCGGAGATTTCCGGCTCTAATTCCGATTCAGTTTCGCTTGAGGTCAGTACCGAAGTTGAAAAAGACTTAGGTGCTGAGAAATCGCAGGGGTCGGAGATTTCCGAGTCTCAGCCGGAAATTTCCGGACGCCGGAAATTTCCGGTCAATAATCATCACATGTCAGTGCTGATTTTTGAACAGACTTAGTCTCGAACTTCTCTGGTAGACCGGAGATTTCCGAGTATGGCTCGAAGATTTCCGTTCAACTCCAAAAACTCCAGGAACAAGAAGTCAATAAGAGGACATGAGTGGGAAAAAGCATGTTTAAAGATAGTGAAAGGCTTAGGATAGATACTCAAGCTGAATAAAGAAGACACACTCAAGTTGCAAGAAACATAAATCAAAAGAGAAGACCAACAAGAGTGTGTTTTCCCAAAAAAACCAAAGAAATGCAAGTGAAGATCAAAAATAAAACCAAATAGTATCCAAAAACTTCAAGAAGAGTGTTGGTGGCCGAAACCACCGCGTATGAGTTGTAGCATGGCACCGCGAAGATATATATTGAGTCCATAACTACATCTCAACATTGAAGCACACAAATTAGATTTAATTTGAAGTTTTAGCAATGATACATCACTATATGCATAACAGGGGGAGGACGAATCTAATGTATTAGGAAAACACTCCCCCTAAGTCCATGCGTACCTCTAGTTCTAATAAAGTCTTAAACGTTGATAGTGTGCACGGAATTCAAGCCAAGGCCCGAGAATCTACGATATTGAGCTCATTCCTCAAGTAGCAAAAACGGGCTTCATCATGGGGCTTCGTGAAGATATCCACCAATTGATCCCTTGTACCAACATATGATAGATCAATATCTCCTCGTGCCACGTGATCGTGGATGAAATGATGGAGAATCTCAATGTGCTTGGTCCTTGAATGTTGCACCGGATTGTATGCAATTTTGATGGCACTCTCATTGTCACATAAAAGCGGCACTTTGTCCAAGAGGACACCGTACTCCTTTAAAGTTTGCCGCATCCAAATAAGTTGAGTACACCCGCTTGCGGCGGCGACGTACTCGGCTTCCGCCGTGGATAATTAGATGCAATTTTGTTTCTTCGAGGACCAACTCACCAAAGATCTTCCAATAAATTGACACGTCCCGGATGTGGACTTCCTATCATCAATGTCGCCCGCCCAATCGGAGTCGGTGTATCTACAAAGAGACATGGTGCCATCTTTGGGATACCACAACCCAAAGCAAGGGGTATGAACCAAATATCTGAAGATTCTCTTCACGGCCATCAAATGACTTTCCTTAGGCGCGGCTTGATAACGAGCACACACTCCAACGCTTAACACGATATCGGGTCTAGACGCACATAAATAAAGGAGAGAATCAATCATAGAACGATACTCCTTTTGGTCTACCTCTTTACCGTCGGGGTTGAGTTGGAGGTGGCACTTGGTTTGCATAGGAGTAGGCACACCATTTAGGCCAAGCAACTTAAACTTCTTGATCATATCTTGAATATACTTGGCTTGACAAATAAAAGTCCCTTCCCTCATTTGCTTGATCTCAAAACCGAGAAATAACTTGAGTTCACCCATCATGGACATCTCGAACTTGTCGGTCATTAGCTTGGAAAACTCATCATTAAACACACGGTTAGTAGAACCGAAGATAATGTCATCGACATATAATTGACAAATGAAGAGTTCACCATTAACTTTTTTAGTAAAAAGAGTGGGATCGATTACCCCAACCTCAAATCCACGGTCTACCAAGAACTCTCTCAAGTGCTCGTACCATGCACAAGGGGCTTGTTTAAGGCCATAGAGAGCTTTGTCCAAGACATAGACGCGGTGAGGATGGTTGGGGTTCTCAAAACCCGGGGGTTGTTTAATACACAAGTTCTTGCAAGGGACCATTAAGAAAATCACTTTTTACGTCCATTTGTTGCAATTTGAAACCATGATGATATGCAAAAACAATGAGAATACATATCGATTCGAGTCTTGCGGCCGGCGCGAAAGTTTCTCCAAAGTCGATGCCTTCGACTTGAGAAAAACCTTGAGCCACCAATCGCGCCTTCTTCCTTACAACGATACCATGTTCATCTTGCTTGTTCTTGAAGATCCACTTAGTTCCAATAACGTTGCGGCAATCTTTGGGCTTCTCAACTAGGCGCCACACTTTGTTGCGCTCGAAATTGTTAAGTTCTTCATGCATAGCCCTTAACCAATCGGGATCTTCAAGAGCATCGAATACTTTTTTGGGCTCGACCATGGAAATGTGTGCTTGATGCTCACTAAAGTGAGCCAATTGAATTCGTGTAGAGACCTTTGCTCGTATATCACCGATGACCTTGTCGAGAGATAAAGCTCTTAGTTCCAATGACTTTGCAAAGCGAGCTTGACGACAAGTTTCAATTGTAGTCCTTGTTGTGGAGACAATCTCTTGACCATCTTGGTCCTTTGGATCCTCGTCTTGACCTTATTGAGGGCCTTGATCATCATGAGAAACTTCTTCAAGTGGTGGGGGAGAATGATCTTGCCCTTGAGTAGAACTTGGAGAAATGGAGTTATCTTCGATAATCTTAGTGGGGGAGGCATGATCTACTTGTTGATGAAGATCTTGTAGATCCTCATCATGGGCTTCATTTTGAGAAGAGGTAGCTTGTTCTTGTTGAGGAAGATCTTGAGATTGTTCTTGAGGGGATTCATCATTTGCTATGGGTGAGTCATCTTGTGGCTCTTGTGAAGGTGAGGTCTCCTTGATAGAAGAGTTTGAGCTTTCTTGAACAACTTTTTTATGAACTTCAATGGGGCGAAGAAAACCCACTCCCATCTTCTTAATGGCATCAAAAGGTTGTTCATCACAAACACCAACTTGCTCCACCAACCGGACACCCTAGACGAGATAATAACACTTACATCCAAACACTCGGAAGTAACCAATGTTGGGTTTGTTGTCGGTAAGGATCTCATATGGAGTATTCTTCAAGCCCTTGCAAAAGTAGAGGCGGTTTGATGAGTGACACACGGTGGAAATGGCCTCCGCCCAAAAGTTGATGGGAGACTTGAACTCCGCCAACATAGATCTTGTCATGTCGATGAGAGTCCGGTTCTTCCTTTCGGCAATGCCATTTTGTTGAGGAGTGTATGCAGCGAAATATTGGTGACGAATGCCTTCTTCACTAAGAAAGTCGTTAAGAGTGTAATTCTTGAATTCCGACCCATTGTCACTTCGAACAACCAATATGGGGAGGTCATGTTGGCGTTGAACCTCCTTTGAGAAGTCGATGAAGACTTGTTGAGTTTCATCTTTGGTCTTAAAGAAATAGACCCATGTATACCTTGAATAGTCATCAACAATCACGAGGCAATATTTCTTGCCCCCAAGACTTATCTCCGGAATTGGTCCAAATAGATCAACATGAAGGAGCTCCAAAATCCGGGACGAAGATATGATGGTTTTTCTTGGATGAGGAATATCATGCATCTTGCCTTCCACACAAGCTCTACAAATTCGATCCCTTGAAAAGAAAACATGATCTTTTAGTCCAAGGATGTGGCCACCCTTGTGGAGACTTTGCAAAGTGCGCATGTTTACGTGGGCTAGTCGGCGATGCCAAAGCCAACCCAAGTCGGCTTTTCCGAAGAGACACATGGCTTGAGTAGGTGGCTCCGGAGAAGTCCACCACATAAAGCTCATGCTCCACGTATCCCACGAAAGCCACTCTTAGCGACTTGCTCCACAAGAAAACCACAATGTCCTTATCAAATAAGAGAGAGATCCCCAACTTTGTTAAGGCACGGACCGATAACAAATTATTGCCAAGAGATTCAACAAGCATAACATTGACAAGAGTAATGTCGGGGGCAACTACCACTTTGCCAAGCCCGGTTACCTTAGACCTTGATAAGTCACCAAACGTCACGGTTACTTGATCTACATTAGGTTTCAACTCCGTGACGAGTTCTTTGCTCCCGGTCATATGACTTGTACATCCACTATCAATTATCCATTTTGAACCACCGGGAGCAAGGTCCTACAAGAGATCAATTCTTGCATTTAGCAACCCATTGCTTCATAATGGGTTCTTTGTGGTTAGCGAAAAGAGACTTAGGAACCCAAATAGCATATGAAATAAAACCATAGTAGGGTCCAATGTAGCGAGCACAAACATTCCCATAATAATCGACATATAAAGCATAGTTAGGGTTGTTGTCCCCGGCGTGATCTTTACAAGTAGGCTTTCCCCTTGAGGCATTCCTACCCGCAAGACCGTCCTTGGATTGAATGGAGTCGGCCTTCTTGGCTTGGATGGGGTTGACGCTCTTGGGAATACCCTTCTTGGCATTCATCTTCATGGGAGGCACATATCCAAGGCCTTCCTTCCCTTGTCGAGTATGAGGCTCCATGATGGGAGTCTCAACAACTTGCTTACCCTTGAGAAGGATGATTTTGGATGTGGAGGCCTTAGCAATCTCATTCTTCAACCTAGCATTCTCCTTCACAAGATGAGCATTATCACACGAACAATTAGAGGTAGAGATGCTAGGAGAGTCAAGGTTAGTTAGTCGAGTTTGAATTTGAGCATAAGAATCTTTTAGAAGAGCATGTTCACTATCCAAAGCCTTGTGAGCTATGACGAGCTTCCCCATGTCCTCAATGAGTCTAACATGCCCAACCGCAAATTCGGCTTTATCTTGTTGAGCCACCTTGAATTTAGCAAAGTACATATCAGGATCCTTAATGAGCTTAGCATGTGAGGAATTATGAGTTTCCTCAGTAGTTTCAAGTTGCTCCTCAAGACGTGCATGATACTCTTCAACCTCCTCAAGAGAGGACTTCAAATAAGATAGAGAAATAGCGTCTTCTCTTTCTATCTTACCCTTCTATTCATCGAGATGCTCTAGCTCACCAATACGAGCCATGAGGGCACCAACATGTTTCTTGCTATCACCTTGCAAGTTAGTGATAAAAGAGTCGAAGGCCACAAGCTCTTGCTTGATTTGAAGGCTAGAGGCATCATCAAGCTCATTCATTTCATTCATGGTAGAGGAAGAGGATGAGGGTACCTCCGATGCCTTGGCCATAAGACATCTTGAGCTCTTGGTGATGGAGTTCTCATTTGGCGACGTGAATAGAGATGATGAAGAGCTTGTCGTAGTTGAAGGAGTTCTTGTCGTTGATGAGGGAGTTCTTGTTGTTGATGAAGGAACGGTAGGTGTTGATGTGGTGGCATGAGCCGCCACTTCATTTGGCGTTTCTTCCTCCGACTCTTCATCATCGGTGGGGTACTCCTCTTGAGTAAACAACACGATGCGAGGCTTCTTTTGAAGAGGCCTCTTCTTTCCATAGGCCTTCTTGGGAGGCATCTTGGTTTTGTCCTTGAGCATTAGACGTCCACCATGCTCTTCTCTTTTCTCATAAGGGCAATCGGCGATGAAATGGAACTTGTCTTGACATCGTAACATGTCCTTGACTTTGAGGGTGAGACCCTATCGGCTTGAGATGGACTCTTGTCAACTCGCATCTTGCCTCTTGAAGGGTTGTTCCAAAATGTGCGAGCCGCAAGAGCGAGATGATCATTGTAAGCAATCTTGAGTGCTTCCTCGGACATTGCGGCAAAGCTTCCAAGATCATCATGTTGTCTTCCTCAACGGTAGCCTTCAAGGCAAGGTTGGTTGTGCCTCTTTGCATTCCAAGAGCCCTTGCTCTAGCGTCTTGAGCATTCTTCGTGGCAACCTTGTATGCGGCCATCTCTTGCATAACCTCATTAGACGTCATGAGATGGTAGTTATGTCTTCCTTGAAGGCTCTTGACGTTGGTTGGCTCACATGACATCATAGAGCTCACATACTTCCTCTTGATCCATGCATCATCAATATGAGAGGCACCAACTTCTCGAAAGCTTGTGGCTATGGTCACCAATCTTCTATACATCATCTCATGGTCTTCACCATCAAGCTTGAAGAAGCCCTCAACTTCATTGCTCAAAGAGTCATAGCGGTTCCTCCTCATGCTATCATTTCCAACGAACAACTCGGATACAACATCCCATGTATCCTTGGCGGTGGTGAGGTGTTGTATGAGAGACATGTCCTTGTTCCCAACCGCTTTTTGGATCATGTAGAGAGCGGTGGCATCAAGTTGAGCCTCCACCACTTCTCTTCTTGTTAAGTTGGTCGGATCATGCGGCTTGTATCCAACTTGAATGATGCGCCACAACTCGATTGAAGAGCTGCACACATGAGACTTCATCACATATTGCCATTGAGAGAATGTATAATCTTTAAGCAATGGGGGATCACCCCTATGAGAAACTTGCGGATGAGGAATGATGGGATCGGGGGTATGGTATTGGGATGGGGGAGGAGTGGCGTTGTAGCCTTTAGGCACTTCATCTTGGGAAGATGGAGTGTTTTGATGGTTTGAGGAACTAGTAGCATCACCCTTCCCATCCAAAGGCAATTGCTTTCCCTTTATCAATTCGAGGTCCACATCTTGAGTAATGCCCGGAAGCACCGGAGTCTTTGAGGGCAAAGCAAGAGAGGTTTCCTTAGATGTCTTGAGAGACTCAAGCATATCATGAAACTTCTTGAACTCGGTTTGTATGGACGATGTCAACTTTGTTTCCAAAGAGTTGATATCGGCCATAGTGGAACCTTTCTCTTGCATTGCCGCCAAAGTCGCGGCGTCCGCTTCGGTAACCTCTTTCGGGTCAACTTGCATTGTCCAAGGTTTGTCTCAAGCGGTGAAGCTTTTAAGAGAAAACCTGGCTCTGATACCAATTGAACGGCAGTTGACCACCTAGAGGGGGGGGGGGGGGGGGGGGGGTAGGGGGGGTGAATAGGTGGTGACCAATTTTTATGTCTTTTTCAGTTTTAGGCTAGCGGAAAGTAAGTTGTCTATATGTCCAACTAGGTGATACAAGTGATAGACAACAAATAAACTAAGCAAGTACAGGAATTTAAGATGCGGTAAAGGAGAGTGGAACAAGACAACCATAGGAACTCGAAGACATCGATTTTATCCCGAGTTCCACCACATAGGTGTACGTCTCGTTGGAGGGGTGTGAGCTACCACAAAGGTTTGCTCAACGCCACAAAGGCCTCACCCTATTCTCCTGTGAATTCGACCACAAAGGTGCGAATCCACGTTTCCACTAAGGACTCCTTTAAGGGCGGAGAAGGTCCCGTACAAATTCGTGAGGCACACACCCACAACTGAATTGGGGGCTCTAACAATGACAACAACAAGTCACTTCCACAAAGGAATCCACAAAGGATCAAAACACACAATATTGAACCTAGCTATGCACAAAGGAACCCTAGATCCGTTGCTCCTCAAGATATAGAGGGGGGAAACAAAATGCTTCGGTGGAGTTGTAGATCGGTGGCTTCTCCCTCAGATCCCCAAGTATCAAAAGATTTGAGTGGCTAGATTGGGAGATCCGGAAGAAACAAGGTTCAGCACCAATGGAGGAGAGAGAAAACGAGAAGCTTAAACTGCTGGAGGTAGGTGGAGGGGTATTTATACCCCTCACCAAATTCTGCCCGTTGTACAGTCGCCAGGTCGGAAATCTCCGGGTTGAGGTCCGGAGATCTCCGGACCACGGAGATCTCCTGTAGAATTTCCGGTTGCGCTGGGCTCCGAGTCAGTGCTGATTGATCGTCTAGACTTGGCAAAAAATCCTCTGTCACTCGGAGACCTCCGGACTGGGGCTCGCAAATCTCCGAGCGCCGGAAATCACTCAGAGCATTTCCGGCTAAGCTTGAGTTGGAGTCAGTATGCTACTGAGATCTGGACTTGGTAAAATTCTTCTGCCACTCGGAGATCTCTGGATCGGGGCTCGGAAATCTCCTAAAGCATTTCCGGCTAAGCTTGAGTTGGAGTCAGTACGCATCTGAGTTTGTGACTTAGTGGAAATCTTGATTAGCTCGGAGATCTCCGGTCTGTGACCGGAAATCTCCGAGTTCCGGAAATCACCTCACTGAATTCCTGATGAAAGACCAAGTGAAGCAGTACTGAAAATTAGGCAATATAAGTGTTCACTCTTTATCAATCGACCTGTACTAGAACCTGCATTCTTCATCACAAACATTAGAACACCTTTTGTGTTGTCATTAGTCACCAAAATATGGGAGTGCATAGAATGCACTTTCATACATGCCTATGTGGAGCAACAACTCGCTGTTGTATCTAAATTTCTGTTCATGTTCGTAAGAAAGAATAAAATATAAATATATTTGGAGGGATTTCACATGACTAAACATGAACATATAAGCAAAAGAACAACTAGCACATTTGTAACTTTTCTACTCACCTTAAAAATAGTGATGCATAACTACATAAATAAGATGAACATAGTAGTGTCCAAGCAATATCAGTGTTGAACAAAATCATGGAGCGGGTAATGATGATCAGGTTTGCAGTGATCAATAGTTCAGTGGCAGGTTTGCAATGATCCACAATTAACAGTTCATGGAGCAGCTAATAAAAATCAACAGTTCAATGGCAGGTTTGCAATGATCCATAATTACCCCACACAACACCAACAGAGCGGCCAACAACATCTTGTAAACCAATTGCAGATAAAATACATCGTTTTCATGTCTCCAATCGACCAAAAAATCAATCTTGATTGGAGAAACTCATTCATCTATGCCTACACGAGATCAACTCGTGAGAGAGAGGGGAATCGATTGAGAAGGAGAGGGAGAGTGCGAGGCAGCGTGGAGTTCTCTTGCCGCGGGAAGCGAAGGGGCTGCTCAGTAGACTCGATCTTCTAACACCACGATGATCTTCAAGCCCCGCCACGCCTCCACCTCGCCCCCGTGCCTCCACCCTATGGATCCCTCGCCAACTTCAGGGCCCGCTCGATTTGCGTTGATGAGAAGCCCTCGAGAGCTAGCTTGTCTTAGACGTCACACAGCCGCCGCCCCTTCTGCTCCTTCAATTCGGAGCGCGTCGCTAGACCATCTGCGAGGGCTGGGGAGGGGGCGGAGGCTGTGGAGGGCTCCAGGAGGAGGCGTCGGAGGCTCCTCTCTTCAACCACAGCGGCCCCGCCCGCCGATGCCTAGCCTCTTTCTCCTGCCCTCCTGCGCGCAGGGGAGGGAGCCGCTCAGTCTCCCTACTCGAACGACGACTATCTGCGGCGCTCCTCCAGATGACGAACGCGAGAAAATGAGGAGGGGGGGAGGGGGGAGAGAGAGTGATCTAGGGTTAGGATGTTTTTTAACCGGTTATTACCTAAGGTCGGCCAATCTACGTTTAATGGGCCTCGGCCTGTCTCACGTACGGTACATTGTTCACAACAGTGTGACTTAAACTTCTCAAGTTTTTACCAGCAGTATGATTTCATTTGGACCCTTGGATGGACGAAAATGAAGGGGTGCTATTTATTTGAGTGTACCACAAAACATCTCCTCTTCATATATGCAGTAACTCGTCTTGTCTCCAAGCAATGGTAATACATCGTAAATACATCACCTAGTACCTAATATATAAACCTAATATATAATAGCTCCCAACATTCACTCATTTTCAAGCTATCCACGTTTCTGAGGATCGTCGTCCATTTGATCTGAACCTAATATATAATAGCTTTCAACATTCACTCTTTTCAAGTTATCCACGTTTCTGAGGATCCTCGTCCGTTCGATCTGTTCTACTTGCGCCTACGATTGCTCAGTTCGGTGCCGAGGCCTCTGGGCACTGTTCATTCACCATTTTCTTCCAATCAGGCTTCGCCACGTCTCCCGGTGCCCCATCCGGTTCTGGCCGGTCGCCGGCTTCTTCCAGTTGCTGCTCTGCCTTCTTCGCTAAGTGAGGGCCCACCCTCCCATTTCACCGCTTCGGCCTGCTTTTTACTTATTTTCCTCCTCTCCCTGGAATCTTCTTACCGCTTCCGTCTCTGCCTCGGATGCAACGGTGCGGCCTGCTCTTCCTGCTTCCTCTTTCATCCGCGATTCGATTATCTTGAGGTATAATCCTCGCGATGGCTCTTCGTAATTGCTGGCGACCATTTCTACACTTTGTTTATCTCTTTTCCCGTTTTGTTCTTTGATTTTAGAGATGGTTCATGGTGGTCAAGGTCCTCCTGCCGTTCCTTTCGACGCGTCTTCGGCAGCTTCTCCACATCGGCCTGCTGCGCGCCGCCCGCGTGGTCGGCCTCGAGGAGGGTCGTCATCTCGACGACCGGCGTGCCCTCCGCTCTCGATTCTGCCTCAGGTCCTCCCCCGTGGGCCTGCTGCCTCTGCAGTTACAGGCTCTGCGGCGCCGGCGCCACAGGCAGCGCTGCCGGCGGGAACGGTGGCGGCGTGCCCGCTACCTCACCCACCCCGACGACCTCGGCCCGCGGAAACGCCGCTCGGTCAGCTGCCGCTTGGTCAGCTCGCCCCTCCCGCCTCCTACGCCGGTCGTCGCCGCCAAGCCCCCCAGCCGGTCTCGGCGCGCGAGGAGCCTTTTTACTCTGCCAGTGGTTCCGTTGCGCGGTCTCATCGCCGGCGACGTCTTCATGTTCATGTTCATCAGCCTTCTGTAATTGTTGTTCATCCTACGCCGGCTGGTCCGGCTGGTGTTCAGCACGCTGCTGATGTTCCATCCCTACACCGTGCTCCTGGCCGTCCAGGCCGTCCGCGTTCTCCTGCTGCGCCTTCCGATTCGATGTCCCGTCGGCGTCGTCGGCTGGTGTCTGAAGCTGATGGCCATCCTGTTTCTCATGGTGATTTATCAAAGACCAGCGTCCATACTCACTAGCATGCATCTCTAAAAACATGATGTTCATATGGTCCATAGTTATTGAAACTTATAATGTTTCTTAAAGTGTTCATGCCTCTTATTAACATATATGTCCTCTTCGAATTACAGGTTTCGTTTCAGGTAAACTTTTGAAATTGTGGTGACGGTCTACAGTTTGTTACGTGCAGTAAGTGACAGATGGCCATGTAGAATGTATAGCTTCATGCTGGTGAAAACGGTCTCTGCTACTGTCTCCCTTCTGAAGTGATAGACCATTCGTATTTCGTGTTCACCACTACTCTTATTTTCTGTTGATGTACTAAAATACCTGCTTTGTGTCATCTATATTAACTACAAGTGTACGCTCACGTGATGTCTACTTTTATTTATTGTGCCATATACCTAAGCTATTGCCCCTCTGCTAAAATGTTTTATATGCTACGATTCTTTGTTTCATTTTTTTTTGTAAAAACCTGAAGAAACAAATTATTTCTGACAAATCATACGAAAGAACAAAGGGAAATTTGACTACACAGCGAAAACATCGAATTACACTTACTTGAATGCTTCCCAACCGCTTATACAGTTGTTCTATTGGTGCTTGAACAAATAAATCCAATATCTGCCACATTAATATTCCTGTCTCACAAACTTTTTGCCCTTTAGACTAGTCACAATGGGGAGTAACTTCAACTACTAACATACACGTGTTTCTAGACTATGTTACTATCCTCACTATGCAAAGTAACATAAAGATAGTGTCATATATAGTCTCATTTATTACTCTATACACACATTTTGTCTTGAAAACTGTGATGTGATGGTAACTAGATATGTTACTCCATTTGCCTCTCTGCTCAGAGAGAACTGTATTTTTTTTAAATTCCCGTTAGAGAGAATTGTAGTTTGCAATGTACTCACTAATTATTACTACTTTAATAAGCACACGGGCACGGCAAATGCCGCGCTACATCCACTAGTATGTATGAATGTCATCCAGACAACATACTAGTTTGACACGTACACTACACTCCCCACTACTTGTTTGTCTCCAATCCTTGTTGTATAAAACATCATCCATATATGAAACATAGAAGGAGAAAGGAGAAAGGAGAAAGAAGAAATGATACAAACACATGAGAAAAGGCTGCGTAGAGTTGTACGAGCAGTATCTGATGCCATTTTGATTGTCTTGATTCAGGCCTTTGTAAGAATGGGAGGCATTGGGAAAATGATTTCTACGGTCTGGTGTGAGGATAGATCAGGCTTTTGTTGTTACTTTGCGAAAACCCGTTTTGGGTTATAGTTTGCCATATTTAATGTCACATTATGCCTCCTATTTAGTCAGAATCAATAATGACTATATTCTATGAGGTTGAATTATCGACGACAGTATAAGTATAAAGTACAGGAGAGGCTCAGGTCAGTTTGATCATGGTTTGATCCTGACGAACCACAAATGACAGGGAGTTATGTTCACACTACTTGGCGGAGGAGTCGTGAGAGGTTGCAAAAAAAGACACATATGTAACATCTGCAGAAGTCATGAGGAGATCGTAGTCCACCTCAATAGGCAGTTTACCATTGATACTGGAACCGTCTGCATTCGAAGATAAGAACCACTACGTACAATCCCTCTTTGTAGCCTACAACTCTGATTAGTTCTCCGAATGGTGTGTGTATAATCTGCAGCTAACTGAGAGCAAGCAACCCAAATTGCCTCTCACGGGACATTGTGGTTTTGTAGAGTTTTTTTTTAGAAAAAGGAATTTTATTAATCACAGTCTCTGCATCGATAGATGCACACAACAGTGTGGTTTTGTAGAGTACAGAAGAAAAAATGAATTGAAAAACGTTCAAGTCCTAGGCTCTAAGATGAAACACGCATGTTTGAGAAGAAATCTTGAGAATCTGCCTACTTTTTCACAACACATAGCTTTAACCAAACCTGAGGGGCTCTGTCACCCGACACCCACTAGTTGACCGTACGAGAGCATTTTCCACCCAAGACAACCTAAAATGTCACATTTACCATTGGTAAATTTTTCATAATAAATCATTGGTAAAACCAATGGGTAACCTGGCACGGATGTGATTTGTTCTTCACTGTTTTATTCTGGTAACTGAATAATGGACATGTTATTGAACACATGCGGTGCGTTATAAGTTACTTTTCATGGTTTATTAAGTTATTGAATTCTAAATTCATGTTTCGTATATAAACAATTATATTGATATTGACTCACAAACATAAAAATGGGGGCAAATAGTGCAACCCATAAAACTAAATTATCTCTATTTCACATTAAAGTTTTTACACTAATTAACACTCCTCTCACCAAAATCAATAGAGGCGCACATCAACATCCCCGTAGCACCCAAGCTCGGGAGTAGTGGTTTTGGTGATGAATTGGTGACTAATCTGAGATGATTAATTTTCTATTGCATGACACGCCAGATTTGGTCGTCGTGGAGGTATGGACAACATTTGTCTCCTCGTGCAGTGACGCTTGGGGGGGGGGGGGGGGGGGGAGGGGGTGATGCTTGTTATGGCATGGGGTGCACCAATGCAAGCATCATGAGGTGGTGCTAGGTGGACATTCCCAAAAAAACTATATGTAGAGTCTCCTATTATTGTGAGGCTTCGAAGCCTAGTTATATGTTCAAATTTCTCTTCGGTCTAGTGGAATAGAGAAGTTTTGAAAAACTTATACCAATCTTTAGCTCGTGCGGGCAACGGTGAAACCTTGCATGTCATTTTCATTCTTGGAACATACATTGTGAATCTAATATCTCCAAACCAAAGTCCTAGATGTGGGATACTGGAGTGGGTGATGGCGGCAACTGTCGCTACCTTTCTTGGAGGTCACAAACCTACAAGCATCTGATACACGATATGCTTATTTTTGTGGGGTTTGTTGACTTGGGGACGTCGACGATGATCCGAGGTGGTTGATAGTTGAGCATTGAGGCCGCATCCTTAGATGTACCTGCATGTTCTTTAATGCAGCTTCTACGCCCTTTCGTGGCTCTTCTTGTGTTAAAAAAATGGGGTCAAGGCAATTACTAGGCAATGCATGGTGAAAAGCTCAAGCCGTAGGTGTGGCTGCGTTGTCGTCTTGGTCGATAAATCAAAATTTGGCGGTCGCTGCAATGTCGAGCCGTCTTGATTTTCATCGACCCTAATCATGAAGTATTCTTATGTTCGTTTAGTTATTTCTTTATATTCCTTATGTGGTTCTCTTCTTTTATTCTCTTCTATATTTTACATTTTCTATATTTTTAATTTTATATTTTGATTTCAGATTTCTACTTTTTTATGTTAACCAGTTGTTTTTTTGGTAGTTTTAATTTTTCTGTTTACTTTTTCAATAATAAATGTTCTTACATTTGATGTATTATGTTTTCAGAATGAAATTTGACCCACGTCATTTTGTTAAAAAGTTCATGTAATTGTTTTTATTAGTAGTACGTTTTAAAGATTCCTTTCAAACACGTAATTTTTTTAGATCTATCATAATTATTCTTACAAAATCACATATATCTTACCACTATCTTCTGATAGCAATACTTTTATTTTAGAATAATCAATAAATTTCATTGTAAAATATCGAATAAAAATACTTCTCCAAAGGTGAGAAAATATCTATTAGCAAGCAATCATGCATCCCGGACGAATCAAGTACATTTTTTAAACATGAAAACACCGTAACTAATGATAAACTGAAATAAAGTAAAAGCATGATAAAGGGACACCAATGATAAGAAAAAATCAAAATAGAAAATAAGCAAATGAAGAAATAGAAGCAAAATTTAAGAAAAACTTAGAGCTTTGTTAGGTTAGGCCAAGCTGGATTTAGCCGAGGGCAACGGGGTGTCAGCTTTATCTGGAACCATATGTATGTACCCGCGAATCAAAATCTCTTATTTGGCCGTGAACAAATTTTTCTGCGAGGCTGCCCAGGCCAGTAAGTGTGATGGAGCTTTTGCAGACGATAAACTCAAAGATCATCTCTTCAGAAAATTCGAAATCTCAGTTAAATATGATGCATCTAGTAGTACTTACAGAGAGGAGTAAGATACTTTTTTTTCTTCTGAAACCTAAGGAACACCACATTACCTGCATGTTTCGAGTATTTCCACTACACCAAGATAAGTTTACATTAATTGGACCACCAGTACAAGTAATGGTGTAAAAGCCACCACAACGAGACTGTATTTTACACCATTCCTTTTAGTTTTGTTAATTAATCTCATCTAATTTTTTATCCAAATTTCTAGGTTTGAGCCCTACAAACCAAATGAGATGGAGCAAAGCGCTTGTCAATTGCACGTGATTGTATCTTGCTAGAATAAAAGAAAGTACTTCTAAAGCTGGCGCCGTAATATTCAGCTCTTGTTTACGCGAGAGGTTGATTATTTGTATCAATCTTCCACTTCCAAGAAATATATTCAGCTGATGCTTCTAACACACGAATATCAAGTACTCCCTATGGTTCCATATTAGATGACTTCCTTTTATTAAAAAAATGGATGTATATAGATTTATAACATATCTAGATACATCCATTTTTATTCAAATTAAAATCATCTAATGTACTAACTAATACGGTACTACCCACATTTATCACATAATTTAAGAAATCAATTCGCCTTCCAGGTCTTCTAGTATATCTCTAGTTTCATCTATTAGTTTTTTTGTTTTGAGAAACACAGTACAACACAAGTGCTCATATACACGTGCATACACCCTACCCAATTGAAGGAGATATGTCCTAAACGCAATTAATAAAGTGATTTATTTATCATATCTCATTTGTTCATAATACGTTTTGTGTCATGCTATAACTCTATTAAGCGGAAACATTAATACACGTGTGATACATAAACAACCAGGTGCCTAGTGGACTCTACTAAGACTGGTTCATTGTGCGATTGATGATCGATGTTTCCTGATCATGTGACATGGCGTCAGTTGGCAATGAAGTCATATCGTTGATAGAACGATGTGATGGACATACCCATATTTGTAGGACGTAGTCATTACGCTTTCGACCGTGAGATCAACTCTTATTGTTATTCCTGTAAGATACTTTGATTGCATCAAACGTCATATCTTATATAGTGTGATAATAAAGGTGACACTTTCGGGTATCGGAAGGGAGTAGTTGAGACGAGATGTTAAGAGCGGGATTTGCCAGTCCGTATAGCAGGATAGATACTCTATAGCCCATTCGGTGAGATTATGTCAAATGAGCTTGCAAGCATGTGACTAGGTCACTCGGACATAAGATCACGGACAAGTAGAAGATAGTGTTGTCGGTAACGAGATCATGCTAGGTATGGAGATATCTATGAACGAGTCTCGGACACGCTAAGTATTGCTATGACAAAAGGTTTAAGACTCGACGTCCAGGTTTGATAGATGAAAGTCATTCGTTATATCACAGGGGTTAATTCATGGGGTCCAGGCCTACGAGTTAATCATTGATCGGAGAGGGGTCTCGATCATGTTTGTTATTATATTAAACTGCTAGGGTAACACACTTAAGGGGTTTCGACAAGACAACCGGAAAGGAAAGAGATCACCGGCAACGTCCCGGGAATGGTCCGATGGAGATCGGGCAACGACGAAATAGTTTTTGGATCAATAATAAATTATATATAATATGTTTGATATTAATTAGTGTAATTAATGATTAAATATGATTTTATATCTTTATTTTCGAATTTTTAAAGTCTGATTTCTCTAAATGGGCCTTCTAATGGAAAAATGGCCCATTGGGGTGGGGGGGTGGGGGGGGGGGGGGGGGGGGGGAAGTCCCCCTTTGGGGGAGGTCGGCCTAGGTGGGCCACATGGGGCTCACATAGGGCCGGCGGCTGCCTTGGCCGGCCGAACCAGGCAAGGGGATAGTCCCACATTGCCTGGCTGGCAAGGTTGCCGGGAACCTTTATATAGAGGTGCACCCCTGGCCTTTTAATTCACCAATTAATTTCTCTTTCTCTCCTCGATTACGTGATTCCCTTTGTCGGAGTTGCGCCGAGAAGAGAGGAGGTCTTTCCACCATAGCCCGTTGCCGCGCTGCTGGTGTTCCGGTCCAAGTCTTCCGCTGCTCGTCCTGGATTGGAGCTTTGGGAGTCGTCATCTCCACCGTACGTGTGTAATGCCCTGCGAGGTGCTGCGCTAGCGGTGCTGGGAGGTCTACTTGAACTACACGACCTTGAGGTCGGCTTCGTCGTCTTCATCGTCAACGTTCGTGCGGGAACATAATCCCCGCTTTCGGTCTACAAGGGTATGTATTCCGATATCCGTTGTACTTCTATATCTGCATAGTGTAGATCTTGCCTTGTTTAAGGATATCGTTGATAGGATTTTTTTTGTTTTCTGCCTGCGATCCCCTTCACCTATGAGCATCTTCGAGAGATTGAGCCAGCAGATCAGGTCTTGAGATTGACGAAGCACCACAGACACCTCGCTGTCGACGGGAATGTCGTCTCCCACTGAAGAACATTCCATCTAAATGAAAAACAAATGGCGTCAAATCTGAGATTTGAACTCTGGTGGGCTGAAGCTACAACCACCCTCCTAACCATTTTACCACACGCAAGTTCTCTCATCAAGTAGTTTCTTGATAAATGCACTAACTTGTCTCATCTAGAAGCAGCACAACATCGGTACATCATAATACATCACCGTCTATCTACAACTACCATCTATACAACATTATATTATTTGTTTGACACATATAATATGCTACCCCGCCTTCATTGTTCACAATCTCTCTTATATAAATGTGAAAAACATCCAAACATGGAACGTGAAATGAGGAGAGGAACATAACAGAAGAGAATCACATGTGGAATGCCGTCAAGGTGTGAGAGTTTTTGCCGATGGCCTCTTGTCTTCACTTCATGTTGTCTACGTAAGAGTGAGAGGTGTCAGCAAAATGGTTTCCACATCAGTGTTGGGAGAAGCCTAATTAATGTTGTAAGCGGATGTCGTTGGGTCTGGTCACTCCGCGTCAAGCTTCTGGAGCGTAAGGGAGCTTAGTGTGGTTTACTTCTTTATGTCCTGGTAACCGCGTCAGAAAATTGCTTCATGTAGACGGTTGTTGTTGAGAAACCCCAAGAGAAAAATATGAAGTAATTTAGTAGCAAGTTTTCCTCACTTGTGAAAACAAGGTTATCGAACCAGTAGGAGACGAAGATTCTTCTGAAGGTTGTTGGCCGCTGACTTTTGGCATGGCACCACACCGGTGTCAGCAGTAAACTTGGAACCTGCACACAACACAATCAAACTACTTTGCCCAACGAAACAGCGAGGTTGTCAATCTCACCGGCTTACTGTAAACAAAGGGTTAAATGTATGGTGTGTAAAATGATATTTGTTTGTAGAGAATGAAAGTGACATGATTATAGTAGGTTGTATTATCAGTTCAAAGAAATAAGACCGGGTCCACAGTTCACTAGTGGTATCTCTCCATAAATAATAATAGACATACATGTGGATAAACAAATTACAGTTGGGCAATTGACAGAATATAGAAGTGCATAACGATGTATATACTATTGTCATGATGTCTAGTATGAGATTTATTTGGGCATTACAATAATATACATAGACCGTTCCAATCCGCATCTATGACTAATAATCCACCTTCCGGTTAGCGTCTGCACCCCTTTCAGTATTAAGTTGCAAGCAATAGATTATTGCATTAAGTAAAGTGCATAATGTAAGTAATACAATTATCTTTGGACAAAGTACTACTGTTTTATCCCTAATAGCAATAGTACATCTACAATCTTAGAGATTGCGTCACTCCCGCAGATTAAA
The DNA here is from genome assembly GCA_026929855.1 of Poa annua. Lineage (NCBI taxonomy): Eukaryota > Viridiplantae > Streptophyta > Magnoliopsida > Poales > Poaceae > Poa > Poa annua. The sequence goes on from CM049427.1 coordinate 35,414,956, forward strand.
TAGAGACATGAACCCACTATCGAGCATAAATACTCCCTCTTGGAGTCACAAGCATCTACTTGGCCAGAGCATCTACTAGCAACGTAGAGCATGTAAGATCATAAATAACATATACATAATATATTATGAAGCAAATGACACAGCACTCAATATTCAGCGGATCCCAGCAAACACAACATGTAGCATTATATAAAGATAAAGATGATCTTGATCATGTTAGGCAGCTCAAGATCTAAACATGGTAACACAATAGGAGAAGACAACCATCTAGCTACTGCTATGAACCCGTTGTCCAAGGATGAACTACTCATGCATCAGTATGAGGCGGGCATGGTGATGTATAGCCCTTCGGTGATGATTCCCCTCTCCAGCAGGGTGCCGGGGAGAGCTTTTGAACCCTCCCGAACTAGGGTTGACGACTGCAGTGGCTGTGGAACTCGTGAAGTAAAAGTGTTCGCGTATCAGGTTTTTTCTGTCAGGAGGTATTTATGGTGTGGAGCCGCGCCGCCATGTGGTGTGGCCGCCTCGTGGGTCCCCTCTGACTCCTCTTTGGTGCTCTTGAAGCATCCTGGGAAAATAATATCTTTGGCGTTTGATTTGTTCCGAGAATATTTGCTTAACAGTTTTTCTGAAACAAAAAACAGCAGAAAACAGGGAACTGCTTGTTAATAGGTTAGTCTCAGAAAATGCATAAAATGATACAAAAATGTATATAAAGCATATAGCAATTGGTATAATATAATCACGTAACATAAGAAATTATAGATACGTTGGAGACGTATCATGATCCGTAACCCAGGTTCAGCCGACGCCGCATAAATTAACTTCACGACATAGTGGCCAAACTGCAACAGTTAAGTGGGTGCAACCAATTCTTTCAGCGGATCCCGCTAGGCCCATGTACGCAGCCAAAACGCAGGGCATGTTGATAGAGTTGATGATTCTCCCGCTAGCCTTTATTCAGTGATTATTTTACTATTCATCTTCCATCTACATGTATGGAACGCCTAGTTATGGTATTTAATCCTTGGTTGCAACTTACTCTTAGAAAATCTCCAGCCGACGTGGTAAAATATGAAAATGCTTTGCATACGACACATTACGTATGAAACCTGTATGACGCTAGCATCCGGCGATCAAGGTTAGTTATGTGATGCCATTGAACGGATTTTGTTTAGATCGGACATAAATCGTGTGGGAAGCCACTCTACGACTGCGAGCACTAGAGTCCCGTCGTTCCCTTTGCCGGTGGGGTGTGAGATTTCCCGCCAGCCACTTCCGGGGGATAGGAGGGAGTGGTGGTGGGGCTAAGGTTTTCCCCCGGTTTCCTTCGAGGGAGGCAACACAAGAGAGTCCCGTGGTTTTGAACTAGAAAAAAAGAGCTCATTTTGGTAGTGATGAACTCTGTATAGACACATAGAATTCAATCTAGATTCCACACTGAATGTGTTTGGCTGTCATGAATTAGAGAAGTCCTTTCAAGTGGAGTTGCAGCAATTGTGTTCGGATGTTAAATCAATTCTCAATTCTCTCTCTAACTCTGCCATTCCATTCTACCAAATGAAGTGAAATGATGACAGGAATGCCTTTTCATTTCATTTCCGCCAAAAGAAATGGGCGTTGCCAAACAAGGTCTAAGTTTTCGCCCTTTCATCTTTTTATTTTTGGCTTGATTGGTTTAACAGTAACATGCAAGGGAATGAAGTATTTCATGTCATCAATTTTTTTTGTGAGAATTTCATGTCATCTACTTTTTTGCGAGTATTTCATGTCATCGAAAATACTGCATTTCCCTTATTTATTTTTGGTTTGTGCAGTAACATTAACTCATATCAAAGCAATAACACATGACACATCACCAGGTACGTTTTGACTACAATCAATGCTAGGCCTAAGCTTTCACTTGTGTCTCTCCCTTTATCTTCATTCTTGGTTATATAAAACTCAATGAGAAAAGGAACCCAGAGGAGAAACACGAACGGAGAGAGGACAATGATCCCAATAACTCAATAAGAGAACACGAGATGGTGTCCATGGCATATTCATTGTCTTCATTTATTCGGTCCGCTTGAGGATGAGAGGCATCAGGAAAACGATTTTCTGATTATATTTCTGGAGTCTACAGCCTGGGTCTTCCTTTGAGAAAACCGATGTTGGATCTCCAATGCATAGATCATAGACGGCATTCTAAGTGCTTGTCTCGACTATTCGGCCTGAAATCCTTGTTGATGTTTCAGGAGACATGTGCTTTGATGGAGTCCGGCTCAGTTCTCTTCCCGTGGTGGGCAGAAAAAGCAAAAGAAAAAGAAAATCCCATCTGATTAACGTAAACACATTGCTGTTCAGTCCCTGACTCTATGTATGTCTCTCTCCCGTTCCTCCGATGCCATTCCCGATCTTTCAAGTTTCAGTCAGCTCGTAGACAAAATCGCCAAGTACCACACACCGCGTGATTCACAAACAGTTTCCCAGGGGTTCAGAATATGTAGAGAATCCATTCCTCACCACGACTGAAATTGCCCCTGGATTCAGGCCCGACGTCCCCATAGCAGCTCCGCCGCTCTGCAATCGGTGGCTGCGTCGGGTTTCTCCATCCCCTCGCCCTCGTGCACGAGCTCCATGGCGGCTCCCCTCCGCGTCTGCCTCCCCCGCTCCCGCACAGCCGTCTTCCGGCCCCGCCGGCCGGTCCTTTCGTCGCTTTCGTTAGGTTTGGCCGGGCGCGGTCATAACCTCGGGAATGAAGCGGAAGTTCTATGGTCTTGGAGAGGCTGGGGCACCGGGGCAGTATATATAGGCATCTACTTGTTTGTCCCGGCTCCAACACTGAACGACAAAATGATTGTAATGCGACCGGGATAAATGAAGTATTTGATCTCGATCTGAAGCCCTGTTCTGTACTTGTGGACATGGCTAAATGTGGTGTCTCTGTTAGACATCCTTGTATTGCTTTTCTCTATCTCTATTATCTCTTCTCTACTATATAATATTGCTTAAGGTGAGGATGGTACGTCATTTTTTTATTCCGATTATACCCCTGTGGTTTCTAAGATATTACCCACCACTGCCACCGGCAAGTGAGAAAACGATTCGATTCATTATCTCTGCTCGATTTCATTCCCCTTCCTCTATCACGGTCAAAAACTAGGGTTCCGGCCCGCAACCCCGGCTCCAGCCGCCATTGACGCGCCCGCAAGGACCGACCTCCCCGCGCACGGTTGTCTGCCTCGAGGTTGGCAGCGACGTGACGCACGCCCAGAAGCCCATCTCTGAACCTCTCCTCGGCAACCGTCGACGCCTCAAGGTCGCCATCGACAGGTCCGCCACCGCAACCGCCTCCATCACCACACCTTCTCCAACCGTTGCATTTTTGCATCCGCCGTAACAATGAATCCCTATGTGTCGCCTGCAAGGATCTGTTCGCCTCCTCTCCAAGACCACACGTCTCTTCTCTGTATTGCTGATCGCATCTCCCCTTCCAAGACCGCTCCACCTCCTACAAGACCATCAACCCACGTTGATTGTGCCGCCACCTTCCAATAATTGCATCACCGCCGCATCCTCTAGAAAAGGTAGTTGGCTCTTCTCCTTTACATTCTAAGTTCTTCTTTCTACATATTTAATTGTATTATGTGACCACTGACCAAGATAGTATTTAGCAATGCTCTTGTTATTCAATGGATATTATGTGAAAGAGAGGCATTCTTATTTTCTGCTGACGGATGCATACATTGTTTTTAGATTCAGAAAAAGATGGTGAACTAGCTGGAGCCTTGGACTACTTGCACATAGTAAGATTTTAGTAGAATGGGTCTCGTAAAGTCCCAGGACTATGTGACCTCAGCCACTGGACGACGACACCGACTGTATGAAAATTCAGTACTATAGTGTTATTTGAGAAATGTTGTGCCGCCAGGACAGTTTGCTACTTTGGATCAGGGAGGGTTTGATTTATTGTCACTTCAAGACACATTTGAAGGCAACTTTTGTTGTTTCCACCGGTACACCATTAGTTTACAGCACTCCCTATCATTTTCAATTGACATTGGTTTATTTGATGCGCATATGGGACCAAGAAACCGTCACCTAATATGGCAGATTGCTGGTTCACTGAGATGATTGTGTTTTTGTTCTTTTTCAGGAGGGTAGTGTTAAAGAGTTCAGTAACCTGATTGCAGGTACGACTATAGCTATTTGGTCATGCGGTGTCGCAAGGCTTGACTCTTCAGAGACTGGAGCAATTTCAAGAGTATGGTATTTTCTGGTTAATGCTCAAGATCAGGTTCACTCTTCATACTTGTTTAAATATATGGTTGGCATAACATATAAAAAATATTTTTACTACCGTTGCAACGGTCCACATTCAGAACAGTAAGGGTGCCTAGGGATAGTACTGCGATGGATTCATCTTTACTAGCTGGTATTCTTCTGTCTTCGAGTAGCACTTGGAGTTTTTAGCTCTGTTTTTTACAAGCCCGTAAGTTCCTAGCATGGCAGTGTGTTGTTACTTTTTGCCTACAATTTGTAGATTTCGTGGCCATAAATTTAAGAGAATCATGTACTGAGTCTAGCATGTTTGGTGCCTCTTTCCCTTTGATAAACCAATTGCTTTGATGGTTTCAAATCCAGGTTCACGATTAATCACAAGTAAAATAGAAAGGGTAGCACCAGGAAACTATGTTTTGTTGTGTTACATGTAAGTTTCCTGTATACTTAGCTTGCTCTGTTTTATATTAAAATATGGATGACTTAATAATTTGCTATTTTTTCTGTGACAATGTAATGAGGTTATCAATCTATAGTTAATTGTCTTAGACTGATGTGATGTACATATGCTTTTTTTTGTTATTTCTTCCTGCCTTCCGGTGTTAAAGGTGTTGATTAATCGTAGTAAGGTAAAACTTCTGCAAAACATGCATAGTACCATATACACATTTTTTATGGAAATCATTTTCTGCCTATAGCTTGAGCATGCTTTCAAACATGCATTGATCATGGAAATAAATAACGCTAATCCAGCTAACGTGGAGGATGTTATGGATGTAGGTGATCTACTGCTGCGTCCGAGAGAAACAGATTAGAGAGTAGGTGGTTTCTTGGGGGCGCTGGAGAGTTACTCCAGGCGTTCCTTTTCTTTCCTTTTCCCTTTTGGCTTCCCTAGATTAGTGGTTTTGGGCTTGGTACTTCTTGTACTCCTCTTTCTCTAAATCAATAAAAAAGCAGGCAATAAAATGTGTTGTTGGATCCAAAATTTATATGTTAATTGTTCATGGATCAGAAAATTGATTGATTTACACTTACTACTTTCTATTAAACGGTGAAGATATTTGCCTTCTAACGCATGACAATATACTTCCAAATACCGAGATGGGAAATGGATGTTCTTGATGTAAATTGGTACAGTGGTCCCTATCTTTTTGAACTCGTAAACATGAAATTAGTCATTAGAAGATATTAAAGGTGTGGACTGGGAATGTTGAATAGTTAACACAAGACTTCATCGAGGAATGATTGAAGAAGATGGGAAGGAGGAGAGGGTGAATAGTGTTATCTGCAAATAACATGAGGTGATGATAAATAGCGATGATGAGAAATTTGTAGTCAAGATTGTAGTTGCATATTTTTGGCAGACCTGAACAAATTTGACATATGTATGACACTCTGACAAATTGAATATAAAAAACAACCCGTTGCAACGCACGGGCATTTTGCTAGTATCTCTACTATATAATATGGCTTAAGTTGAGGATGGTACGTCGTGGCTATTTTGCGATTTAGCCCCTCAGAAAATAAGAAATCATCCCACAGTCCCTTCGTAAGTCATCCTCTCCCCGGGCGCTCGCCCACCCCAGCCCCCGATCCACGCACTCGCTCGGCTTGTACGCTGCGCGCAGCCGCCGCCGGAAGCTGGCCGCACGTCTCCGGAAGGTGCCCGTGCGCCGCCGACACCCTAGCTCGGGGTACCCCTGGCTCTCCTCCTCGCGCTGCACCCGTTCGAAGCCTTCCTCACCGCCGCCGCGCTGAGCGAAGATGGATCCAGAGCCGGAGGAGGCGGTGGTGATGGGCGCGTACCGAGGCCCGGCCCGCCTCGTGGAGAGCGCGTCGGGGGAGACTATGGTGGTGCAGGCCCTCGGCCAGCCGGGTGCGGCCTCGTGGCGGCGCTCCTGGGGGCGCAGGTGGTGGCCACCAGCTTTCTTCAGGTTAGGGGAAAGGTGTTTTTTCTGCAGTGATGTCACATAGCAGTTGAGCACGACGATTAGGGATGTCGGGGATCTTGGCGGGGATAGTGGAGGATGCCCTCATCGCATTAGTGACCGCTCGTTAACACACTGAAAGTCACAAACTGTTTCTTACTGACTTCTTGTTGAGATTTATAATATGATCTGAAAAGTACTGCTCGGTGTGCTGCAGTTACTCAGCATTCGTTGATCAGTCCCAACCATCTTACCTAACGGTAAATCAAACGCCTCTCTATCCCAACCTGTCGGGGCCTTGCAGTCTGAGCTGAATCAGCAACGTCAAGCTAGCAAAATTTGCAAAGGTACGAGTGTCTCCAGTTATCCTAAATTCACGATGAGCTAATTAAAATTGCATTACAACAAATAAAATACAGTGGTTTGACAGTTCAGAGGACATCAGAACCTGCTGTGACAAAGCTCTTAGGACTCTGCACACACAGTAAGGTTGGGAGGTAAGAGACTACTGAGTTGTATCATAAACTCCATGATATCTCCATTATCCAAGTAGGAGGGCTTTTTTTAGCTCTTCTTTTGATGATTTCTTGGCTTCAAGACTGGATGTGACGGTCCCTGAGATCGAGGAGATGCGGCTCGCGCACTATGTTACAATTGGATCAGAATGCACTGCTTCGCTTTCCAAGTATCTTGACAAACTGTAAGCGGCTCAAACTACTTATTGCTTCGCTTTCCAAGTATCTCGACAAACTGTAAGCGGCTCAAACTACTTATTGTTATGCATTTGAATTAACATATGACTGAACTGACTCACCGACTTAACATGCCCGGTGAACTATGACAGGAAGAGGTCTGAGATCGGGTGGCACGTGAGAGTCGCTCTAGGTGTGTACGGTACATTCAGCAACAGAGCTTACCTGAACTCGCAACGACTCCAGACTCCAGTGTGTTGTCATCAAGAGAGGATGTCATTCAGCAACAGAGCTTACCTGAACAGTATTGAGCTACTGTTGATGTGTTGCTGCCACTCGGTGGATCAAGACAGCTAGGAAGCATGGGCGCTCGGCCATGGAGTGGCAGGTAGTCTTTTTTTTTGCGATTTACGGTGGCAGGTAGTCAGCAATTGAACCAACAAACTGGTTTGTTAAAGTAGAACGGTGGCAAACAATAAGAAAACTTGACATAATTATAAATTACTATTCGGGTACTTAACTGTACATAATGGTATAAGCGAAAATATTAGGAGTACGTTGTATCCGGAAATTTTCTCTGGATGCAAATTTTCTCTAAGGGCGTTGAAACGGTCATCTTTTTTCCCAATTTTAATATGTTCCTGTATAATCTTTTTATTTTGCATTGTAGTTCCTGTGTAATCAGTTATCCACTATTAGTAGTTCATGTGAATACTTACAATTGGACAATACAGAGTGCATCGCTGCTACCTGATGTTGTTTCCATAATGGAATTCACTATAGATAGTGACCTTATTCTTACAATATTTGGATATGCCTAGAGAGTTATTTGTTGTGAGAAATAAATTATTAAAAAATTTGTCGCCCGTAGTGTAACGCCCCGGGATTTATCCCCTTTTAGATTTGTGAGTTTTCTTTTTGCATCGACATGACATCGCATCGCATTAATTTAATTTGTTGCATTTAAATTAAATTTTCCATAATTAAATTTAAATACATTTCAAATTAATTAAAAATGTGTTATTTTCAAATCTTTTAAAAATGTTTAAAACTAGTTTATTAAATTATCTATGCAAAACTAAAAATATTTTGTAAAGGTTTCGTATTCAAATTCCTTCTCGTTTTTGTTTTAAAAATATACAACAGAAAAGTTTAAACGATAGAAAAATAAAAGCCCAAGCCCACCTAAGCAAACCCTAGGGTTTCCCCCTGGAAAATTCTTTCCCACCCCCTGACTTTTTGCAGCCACCCTCCTCCTTTTTCTGGAATTTTGCAAGACATCCTCCCACCTCTCTTTTTCTCTTTTCCCCCTCCTTTCTTTTTCTTTTCCCTTTTTCTTTTCTTTTTCTTCTTTTCCTTCCTTTCTTCTCTTTCCTTTCTCTTCTTTCCTCCCCGCACCGCACGGGAGAAAATCCCGAGCCGAGCTACCTCCCGTGCACAGCCTCGCCCCAACGTCCTCGCCGCGCCGCCTCGCCTCCTGCGCGTCCTCTGCGCCCTGCCTCTCCCGCGCCCGGCCGCCGGCCGCTCCTCAAGCTCGCCGCGCGCCGCCACCCCTGCACGGCCCCGCCGCCGCCGCGCCGTGCTCCGGCCCCCGCCGCCCGCCTCTGGCCGTCACCGCGCGTGCGCCTCCGGCTGCGCCGCCGCGCGCCGTCCGCGTGCCCCGCGCCCTCGCCCCGAGCACGCCGCCCCGCCTCGACCGGCCGCCCTGCCCCGCGCCGCTTCTGGCCGAGCGCCGCCGCGTCCCCGGCCAGCTCTGCTCCGCCCGCTGCGCCCCGGCCTCCCCAGCTCGAGCGCCCGCGCCCGGCCGCCTCCCCGGTCTCCCGCGCCGCCGCGCCTCACGCCGCCGCCGCGCCCGGCCTCCTCCCGCACCCGGCGCCGGCCCGTCCGCTGCGCCTCTGCGCGCCACCGTCCGGCCGCGCCGTGCCGCCGTCCGCCCGTGCCACGCCGCGCACCCCCGAGCCGCTCCCGCGCCCCGCGCGCTGCGCCCGTCTCCGCCGCCTCCTCCGTCGTCGCTCGCCTCCGCGTGCACGCCGCCGCCTACCGCACGCACACGTCCCCGCTGCCTCCTCATTCGCTCCGCGCCTTCGCTCCGCTTCGCCATTTTTTCCCCCGTCTGGTGACGCCCCCGCATCATCCGCCCGCAAGGTGTTCGACAATTCTCGCAAGACCCCGGCGTCACATTTTGTCCGAGTTGTCCACCCTTCGTGGTGCTGCCCCGTGCGCGTGCGCGCGCCCCTTCCGGTGTCCGTTGTCGTGGCCCCGAAGACTAGATGCGACAAGTGCGCCACCGACCCCGAAGCCGGCGCTCCGAACAACAACCACCCGGACGACTACCCGCCCACTTCCACGACACCGACTAACGACGATGCCCCGGTTCCGCGACGACTACTTCCACGACGACGACTACTTCCTCTACGTTCCGAAGACGTCGGTTCCGAACCCTAGTTCACCCGATCCGACGTGCGAACCCAAACCCTAACCCTACACCTATTTTTTATTAAATGTCATCTATCTTGTGCATTTCGCATCATAATTACATGTGTTGCATCTCCTGGGTTTGCGGGTGTAGCAATTCACCTAAATAATAATTATGGAATGTGTGGGGTAATAAATATATAATGCCCTATTTCCATTTAATTTAAGTAGATCACCCATGCCATGTATTACCATGTTAACCAACATTTAATATTGCTGGTAAATAAATAACTTGCACCTAAATATTAATTGTCGGGGTTGTTTTTCCCGCTTAACTTGGATTAATTGCATTGTAATGCATCTTGCCATGTCATGCATCATTCTCCCATGATCATGCTGGATCTTTTGCCGTAGTTGTAAATGCATATTTTACGCTTTCCAGTGTTTGTTGCTTCTTCGCGGATACGACGTTGAGATGTGTGAGCAACGACAAGATCTGCTTCCATGCGGGATTCCAGGCAAGCAAAGTTTGCTTGTTTACCTATACATTGTCTTTCATTCCTGCCGTTGATCTCTGCTACCATAGTTTACGATTCTTTATTGCGATCCCATCACATGTTTATCCTGCAGCCTATACAGCTTTATCCCCACATCCCATCACCTGTTGTATGTTTATCTGTTAGCCTTGCGAGTCGTAGTGCATGCTTAGAGTTGGTTGTGCGAGTCGTCAGTTGGTCTTTTATTTCATATGCTTAGCTTGATAGATTATTCTACCTTAATAAAATGTTGTATTATATTGGGGTATTATAATTAAAAGATAAGGCACCGGCGGAAGGCCTTGCGAGGTGCTTTGTTCTGCTAAGTGTCGACCTAGGAACTGAGATTTTGTCCTCGGATCCAATTTTGAGCGCACTAACCACTTGTGGGAGGCCTAATGGAGCCCCCCTCGACTTTGACTGGAACTTCGACTTGTCCGGGAGCCGCACCTAGTTCGGGTTTTCCATTTGCCTCATATGCATCGATACTAGTGTAGTATTTTTACTTTGGCGGTGTGCCTTGTTACATGCATATAGGGCGCGGCCTGTTGGTGCGGAGGGGTGTGTCCTGCGGGAGTCCGCACCCTTTTGGCCGGGACCAGCATAGCTCCCGTGGCTCCATAACTTGTTGCGGTGAAGGAAAAGAGTTGGGTTGAAAGTCCCTAATGTTTTTGACTGGGTTGATCATGCGGGTATGGGTCCAGTAGTGCACCCCTGCAGGGTATAATCTTATCGATGAGCCGTGTCCACGGTTATGGACGTTTTGGTGATGATGCTGGCTAACAAGATCTAGACAACTTACACCTAATCATTGTTAATTAACCTGACTAGTAATATAGAATTACTTTCATAATAAATGGTAACTAAAATTGTTCAACGTGTGAGTTTTCCCGAATTGCTTCCTCATATTTGGTTGAGGGGGTTAATTCGAGAATGGGTTATGTTTGGTGTTAGTTGTAGATGTTTATCTCATACGCTCTCTTATCCCTCTCTGATTAGACGGAAGTTGTAGCGTGTCTCTTTAGGTTGCTAGTGCTGCTGCCGCTAAGTCCACCTCCCCTATATTTTGGGAGATGGTGTAGAAAGTAGGCAAGTCGGTTTTGCTTGCCAGGGAGTGCCCTGACCCTCTATTGGGTTGTGCTTTATGTGCAGTCAACAGGTTTGAAGTCAGACGACGTTAGCTTGGGAATCCCTCCGGCTTGGCTGGGCAGGGATATGGCGCCATTGCTTATCTTCAGGACTCTTAGTCCAATTTGCTTCTTATCCATAGTCGGATACTATTTTGCTTCCGCTGTCATTTGTATCTTTGTATTGTCACATTTGTATCTTGACTCGTTCGAGTCGTTGTTGTAATTATATCTTCTGTTGTATTTGTGGATGTATCGGAACTGTTGTAATGATATCACAATTCCACCCACATAATGCGCATGTTTCGGCGTGCACATTATGTCTGGTGGGCGACCTAAAATCGTTATTATGCGGATTTCGGCCGGAGCGCTTAAATCTACATAGTATCGATTTTCGGGCGTCACGCGTAGCACCGCACGGGCATTTTACTAGTAATAATATATATATAATATGGCTTAAGGTGTCCGGTACGTCATGGCCGTTTTGCGTTTTAGCCCCTCAACTTTTGGGAAATTAAAGCGCAGTCCAGAAAACTCTTTGCTTGATCCGAGAGTTGACCCGCATCTTTCTCTCCCTCGCTTCTATCCCCTATCTCAACCCCGGCTGCCGGGTGCCGGGAGGCTGGGAGGCGCACGCGGCCCTCCTCTCCCCTTGCTGTGAGGCCGGAATGGTTGAAGCCAGAGCCCGCAGGAAGATTCGCCGCCGCCCGCTCGCAGTCTCGCGTGCCTGCTCTGTCCGTGTCGTACTCGCGGTGGCGCCGCGCCGCCCATGTCAATTTCTCCACCACTTGCCATGGGAGCCGCCTCCCCTTCTCTAGCCATTTGCCTCCAGCGCCAGCGAGCGTCCGTCGACCTCCTCTTCCCCATCTTTGTCGTGCTACTCTTCCCAGTCACGCGGCTTCCTTCTCTATCGCCATGGCTCAGAAGCCCGAGATGGCCATGGCTCGGAAGCTCGAGGTGGAGAAGGGATGATAGGAGAGGCTGGCAGCGGGAAGATTGGGGAGGAGGGACACGACTACGAGCTCTAGGCGACGGAACGTCCTCGGGAGCTTCGGTGCCTTTTTTACGTTGGAGCACGTCCAGAATGGTGAACTGCTGCTCCGCCGCAGACTGCCTGATTCTCCCAGAGCTTTGCGACTTGAAGAAATTGACAAGGCAAATTTGTCAGTTCAGATTTTAATTAGCCTATAAATTTGGATTGCTAGCTTAATCCGGAGATAACAAAGCCAAAGGGGGCTTAGAAGTGAGTATAGTTGGCCAACTGGGCCGTGCCAAACGGGCCAGCCGAGGCACGCTTGTTTCAGCACGGCCCAGGCACGGCCCGGCCCACGACCAACCGTGTCGTGCTGGCACGTGGCCCGTGCGTGCTCGTGCTGAGTTTGGCTCCGCGGCACGTGGGCCGGCACGGCAGCGCCAGGATTTTTTTTTATTTTTATTTTTTTATTTTTTTTTTATTTTTTCCGGTGTGCCGACGTGGGCCGACCGTGCCGTGCCGGGCCAACGTGCGGCCCACGTGCCGGCGTGCTCGTGCCCGGAAGCCGAGCGCATCACGTGGGCCGGCCCGGCACGACACGAATGCTGTCGTGCCCTTCGTGGGCCGTGCCGCTCGTGGGCCGTGCCGAGGCCGGCACGCGACGGGCCGTGCCGGGCGGCCCGTTTGGCCAGCTATAGAAGTGAGGCAGATGAGCAACGAAATTGCTTCAAGGCGCATGAACTGGGGGAGTCATAATCAATTCTCCCCGCGGTGCACGGGTGGCGTCAGCCCGGAGGATTCTCCCAGCTTAGTTCATCTGGATGGCACCGCAGGTACGATCCCACTGAATTGCTTGCAGCTCAAATCTATCTCGCCACGACCAGTCTCTTGGATGGGCTCTAATTGCTGCGTTCTTTGCCATGGCAGCAGAAGTTGGTCTTTAAGGTTTCTTCTATGAGCGACTGAGAGTGAAGCAGAAAGCAATGGAAACTATTGAAGACATCTTTGGTGAAGTACCAGTTTGGTGTTTATTCAGATTATGTCTTTAACTGTTTCGCTTATTGTTTGTTATAGAACTCAAGGTTGAGCCAGTCTCCTAACTTGATTATGATCTGAAGCAGGTATTGATTCGATAGCCACCGATCTCAAATATCAGAAGATGACGGTGATAGCCTGATAGGTGACATGGGAACCGTCATGATCGCCAAGAAGTTGAGGAAGTTCGGACGAATGGGTACCTCTCTGTTGGGCCGGTCAAAGAAGAGAAGAAGGATGACAAGAAAGGGGAAACAAGTGATAAAATCTGAAACTTCTCTTGTCTGTTCGATCCCAGGGGTGTTTGTTTATTCTTTTCTACGTATTTGAACCTGTATTAGTAGGGGATAAAGTATGCAAGATTAATCGTAAGTGATTCCTTCCCTGTATAATTTTTCGGATTTCTAACTTGGCTCAATTTTTCGTCAGTATAACTGATGTCGGAAGTTTGAGAATTGCAGAGACATAGGCATAAGTTTCTGCATAGAGTTCACGTTCAAAAATAGTTTCTGGATAGAACAGGAAATCACAATCTTATGCAATACTAGCAAAATACCTGTTGCAACGCACATGGTTAAAAATAAATCGAATATATTTGATTTCAAGTAAACTCTGATCTTAGTTGAAAAATAAGTGCAAGTTGATCCATAAGTCTCAATAATTGCAAGTTGATACATAATTCTCAATACAATACATTTTTTCCTTTATTAATCAGTCTTGTGTGCTACCAACAACAATACCTTTCATTAAACTATTCTTACCTAATCAAAGACAAAGATAAGGAACAAATTGTTACGCGATATAATAATAGCATTATTTCAACTCAAATATCAACATAGCTGCCTTTGAAGCAGAGCAAATTATCGACTAATGGACAATTGTTTAAGGCAGAAGCAAATTCACGATGGGCATCAACCAACAATTAACAATAGCAGATATGAGTAGATTATTTCATGATTATTATATATAACCAAACTGGTTATGCATCTCCATAGATTGTAGAATAAAATTTGGAGTGCTGACATTTACTTTATAAAAGATGATTTTTTTGCCCGTAGCAACGCACGGGTATTTTGCTACTAATATATATACGGTCTAAGGTGTTCGGTACGTCGTGCAACTTTAACAGTTTAGTCCCTCCAACATAGAAATATTAACCCATGATCCAAACTTAACGGTTCGTTTGTTTCTTTCCCCCCACCGAGCAAATAGTCCTCCAATGTCGTGACGCCGCCGCCGCCCGCGGGTTTACGCGCTTGCCCTTCCCGAGATGGCAGACAATGCGTCGGAGCCGGCAGCGGCCACTCTGATCTGCAACCACACCGTCGAGGAGGACGCGAAGGGTCCGGGGCCGAATCTCGAACCTCACTGTCACGGAGGACGTGAAGGGGCCGGGGCACTTCGCCCACCGTGGCGAATCTCCAATGTCACCGTCGCGGAGGACGGGAAGGGGCCGGGGCACTCCGCCCACACGGCGGCGAACGACATGAGTGGAGAGACGCGACCCATCTTCGTTATTCGCTGCCGTCGCAATGGGCCAATGGCGTCTGTGCCTACGACGAGGCAGAACCAGCCCGCGCCCGAGGAGGACGGCGACCTGCCGCGCCCGAGGAGGATGAGGCTGCCGACGACGGCCGCCGCAAGTGGCGCCGCCGTTGTCGCGTCCGCGACTGGGATGGGCGGAATCCGTCCCGCCGCGCCGGCGTGCGCTGCAGGGTGACGACGAGGACGACACGGAGCCGCTCGGGGTTGCAGTTGCGCAGTATGAGAGCACGCTCCAGCGCTTCGTGTGGAACTGTCCACGGTTCCTGCCGCCGGTGGAAGGATCCCGTCCCACATGTGTGCTTTGTCAGATGTTGGTGGCCTGCTCGCCTTGCCTCCTCTCTATTTCAGCCGTGGGTGCCGGCCGCCGGATTTCTCATTGGCGATGGCCTTCCATCTTTCAATGTTTGCCTGCTGCTTCTTCATTTTCTGCTTGGTGTGCTGATCGGTCTGCACTAGGTAGTAGCTGGCTCAATTAGCTGTACAGCTTTACACCCCACCATCGATGCTTTATCTCCTTCATAATCCACAGTTCCACACTCATGGAGGTGGTAGGTAACCAGATGCTTCTCCCTCCTTCAGTCCTTCTGTATTTTCGAAGTCAAACTCAAAACCATGATGTGGTTATGTTACGTAATATCAACGGTTTTTTGAAAAACGGCCCCCTTTACTACAGTTGTCATGGCTCTACATATAGTTCTGCAGCAGAGTTATTTACTGCTTATGGGCGTCCTGATTACTCATAAAGAGCATTAGTTGCTGCTCAGTATCACTTGAGTCAGTGATATAGTACTGGAAATTGAGCTATGTTGAAAATTTCTTACATTTTGAGTGCATCCTGATTTCTAGCTAGCATCCTAATTCACGGCACGGGAGCATAATGCTATGCAGGTAAGTAGCAAATATTGATATTAAACAAGAGATACCAGTTGCCCATGGAGATATTACATGCTTTAACATCTATTCTGCCAGCTTTGGCGCTGAAGCTGATTTTGGAGATGGTAAAACATGCATTTGGGTGGATGCACCAGATGGATGGTTTTGCTTATCGGTCGGGATATCCGGTTACCGGTTGGTAACCGGATATCCCGAGTATCCCCGGGAAATTGTCATACCGTATAAAAAATCTCGATATTTTAAATTTTAATAAAAATTCTCAGTAAATGGTTATACCGTGAATCAAAAAAATTAAATTTTCAAATTCGTCCGGAAGTTCCTTTTTTTTGCTTGCCATTTTTTGTTCTCGTGCAAGGAAAAGCATTTAGGCTTGCCGATTGATTTTTAAGTGCTGTTGGTACCTACTGAGCTCACCAAATTTACACATAGCATTGAATAAAGCAAGAAATGCTCTATGGAGAGAACGGATTTGTCCAACGGCCTGAATAGGAACTCCACAAGGCATCTTGCAGGTTAGAATATTGTGTACGTAGACTCGGGGTTGATTGAACAAAATTTTGCGAGAAAGGATTCATCCAACTTGTCTTATTCACATATTTTAGAGAAGGAGCTTTATTTAACCTACCTTCTTGCTACAACTGACAATTATCTCACCTGTTGACTAGGTTGTGTCCGAATATTAAATGCAAGTTCATGATCAAACTAGCTGTTACGGCTGAATAAACATTCATTAATTCTATTAAGTTGGTTTGTAGATTTAATTTTGTTAAAGAATGATGGTCGCACGTAACTTCACAATCTTGGTAATGGAATCATCTGTTATGCAAAAAATGTCAGAAAATTATTCCTATAGCACGAATTATACGGTAAAAACTTTTAGTGTCTGTGGCAATGCACGGTTATTTTACTAGTATTTTATAATAGACAGATAGATATATTCAGCTGATGCTTCTCACTGACGAATATCGAGTACTAACTAATACGGTATTACCCACATTTATGATAGAATTCAAGAAACCAATTCACCTTCCAGGTCATCTATATCTCTAGTTTCTTGATAAATGTACAAACTCGTCTTATCTAAAAGCAGCAGAGCGGTACATCATAATAAATCACCGTCTATGTACAACTATCACATATACATTACATTTTTTGTTTGACACATATAATATGTTGTCCCCGCCTTTATTGTTCAGAATCTCTCTTATATAAAGCATTCAAATGTGAAACGCAAAAGGATGAATAGAACAAAACAGAATCACATGCAGAATGCCATCAAGGTGTGAGAGTTTTGCCCACGGCCTTGTCTTCACTTCATGATGTCGAAGTAAGAGGTGTCAGCAAAATGGTTTCCACATATGTGCTGCAATGAGCCTAATTCAGGTTGTAGGCGGATGCCGCTGGGGTCCGCAAGCCAGGTTCAGCTGGCCCCGCATATAGTAACTTCGCGACATAGTGGCCGAACTGCCAAAATTAAGTGGGCGCAACCAAGGGAAATGCTTGGATGCTCCCGGGTGCATGTGCACCCGGTTGAAAAAAGTCATTTTTTCAATGTAAAAAATGCATGTAAAAAATACGCGCACGTAGATCTCACATGTACCAGACATTTCTTGCAAGTTTTGTGAAAAAAATGATTTTTCGTTTGGTCCGCACAAAAAAGACAAAAATATGTCACATATATACTGCTATATAGCACATAAATTTTCTCTTTTTTACCGAGACAAAATAAATAATATTTTCGGCACGAAATTCATGCACGGGGTACATATTGTGTAAGTCTTGTATATGAATTTTTTGTTTCACATTTTTTAAAATGTTTTTGTTTTTTTTTTCATTTCCAAAAAACCGGGAGCAGGTGCCCCCGGGTTCGCGCAACCAACTCCTTCTGTGGATACTGCTAAGCCCGTGTAGGCAGCCGAAATGCAGGGCATGCCACCAGAGTTGCTGGTTCTCCAGCTAGCCTTCATTACAGTGATTATTTTACTATTCATATTTCATCTACATGTATGGAACGCCTAATTATGGTATTTAATCCTTGGTTGCAACTTACTCTTAGAACATCTCCAACTGGCGTGGTAAAATATGAAAATGCTTTGCGTATATGACGCTAGCATCCGGTGATCAAGGTTGGCTATGTGATGCCAACGAACGGATTTTGGTTAGTATCGGACATAAATTGTACGGGAAGCCAGTCTACGACTGTGAGCTAGGGGGGGGGGGTCCCATCGTTCCCTTTGCCGGTGGGTCGTGAGATTTCCCGCCAGGCACTTCCGGGGAGAGGAGGGGGTGGCGGTGTGGCTAAGGTCTCCCCCCCCCCCCCCCTACGACTGTGAGCACTAGGGTCCCGTCGTTCCCTCTGCCGGTGGGGCGTGAAATTTCCCGCCAACCACTTCCGGGGAGAGGAGGGAGTGGCGGTGTGGCTAACCCCACCCCCCCATTTTCCTTCGAGGGATGCAACATGAGAGAGTCAAGTGGTTTTGAACTAGAAAAAAAGAGAGCTATTTGGTAGTGATCATTTTGGTATACTCATAGAATTCAATCTAGATTCCACACCGAATGTGCTTGACTGTCATGGAATAAGAAAGATATTTTCAAGTGGAATTGCAACAATTGTCTTCGTATGTTACGTCAATTCTCTCTCTAACCCTGCCATTCCATTCTACCAAATGAAATGAAATGAAATGATGACATGCCTGCCTTTTCATTTCATTTCCGCCAAACGAAATGGGCGGTGCCAAACAAGGTCTTAGTTTTCGTCCTTTCATCTATTTATTTTTGGCTTGACTGGTCAATAATTGATGTTGGGTACTAACAGTAACATGCAAGGGAATGAAGTATTTCATGTCATCTATTTTTTTGCGAGTATTTCATGTCATAAAAAATATTGCATTTCCCTTATTTATTTTTGGTTATATGCAGTAACATTAACTCATATCAAAGCAATAACACACATGACACATCACTAGGTACGTTTTGACTACAATAAATTCAATGCTAGGCCTAATCTTTCACTTGTGTCTCTCCCTTTATCTTCATTCTTGGTTATATAAAGCTCAATGATAAAAGGAACCCAGAGGAGAAACACAAACGGAGAGAGGACAATGATCCCAATAAGAGAACACGAGATGATGTCCATGGCATATTCATTTTCTTCATTTTATTCAGTCCGCTTGAGGATGAGAGGCATCAGAAAAACGATTTTCCGATGGATATTGTGCTCGAGTCTAAACTGTGGGTTTTCCTTAGAGAAAACCGATGTTGGATTTCCAATGCACAGATCATAGACGACATTCTAAGTGCTCGTGTCGGCCATTCGGCCTGAAATTCCTTGTTGATTGATCCATGAAAGATATGAAGTTCCGAGGACATGTGCTTTGATGGAGTGGCTGGCTCTGTTCTCTTCCCGTAGAGGGCAGAAAAAGCAAAAGCAAAAGAAAATCCCATCTGATTAACGTAGACACATTGCTGTTCAGTCCCCGACTCTATGTATGTCTCTCTCCAGTTCCTCCCATGCCATTCCTGATCTTGCTAGTTTCAGTCAGCTCGTAGACAAAATCCCCAAGTAGGCAAGTACCACACACCGTGTGATTCACAAACAGTTTCCTTTCACAGGGGTTCAGAATATGTAGAGAATCCATTCCTCACTACGAATAAAATTGCCCCTGGATTCAGTCCACAACTCCACATACGCAAGTTTAGCTAAGTGGAGGTTGCAAACACCAGCATACAAGAAGAATCCAGTGTCCAGACCCAGATCGAGAGAAGATGCGATCTTGTTCGGTTTGGCCGGGCGCGGTCTTAGCCTTGAAGCGGAAGTTCTCGATCGAGGTCTGCCCACCGCGCGCTTCCCGGTCCTGTCCCGCCGAGCACGATGGACATCTTGTCGCCGGTGGACGCTTCCCGGCCGCGGTGCGTGGATCTATAGCTCCGGTAATCATGTGTGATGTCTTTCAACGATTTCCATGAAAATGCGATATCGTTCCAATCAATGGGGGTCATATACGAGTAAGATTAAACGGGCTTAACGCTGTCATGCACTGTTTTTGAAGAAAGTCGGTATTCAGTCGGGTGGGTCCCACATATTTGGCCGCTTCATCTAGACGGTCAGTTTGGGAGCTGCTCGTGCCACTCTTGCCTGACCGTTCCCCACCACCCCTTGATCTTCTCCGACGGTTGCAAATTTCAAAAATGGAAACGCGGTGGCCAGTAAGTTCTCCGACGGCTGATTTATGGTTGTGGGTGTGCTTAAGGAGGGCCATGAGTTGAAGCCGCCATAGATTAATTCGAACAAGTACACGCATCTCTTCTTGTATGGTTTTGAATGCAATTTGATCCTCATCCAATTCCGCTAGCTCACGCGGCCCGCCCCCATTAGAAAAAAAAATGCATACAGTAAATAAAATCAAAGATAAATGACACCTTGCTTAGAAGGTACGCTATCTTCAATGTCTCTCCCTCTATATCAAGCTCCCATCCCATCAATATCTCACCAACCGTAATAAGTTATCTAAATCAAAAGGACCAACAAGACTGCGTTATGGGTTTATGCCTAAATTAATTTATTGTATTTGGTAAAGTCGTGAGCTAAATATAATGCAAGAATTACCATTTCAGATAGGCATATAAACTTTGGAATTATATTTTGGTTTCATCCTTTTACTTTTAGCTTGATTAGCGCATAATTGCTGTAAGATATAAACACTACTACACACAAGGGAATACAATATTTTCATGTCATCTATAATACTATATATTTTATTCTCTTGGTCTAGTTATATGCAGATATCGAAACAATAATACTTATGACATAGCATGAAGTTTTGTATGTTTTGACTACCATCAAGATACTACACCTAAGCTTTCACTTTTGTCTCTCCCTTTATTTTCCTTTGTTGTTATATAAAGTGCAATGATAAAACGAACCCGGAAGAGAAAAATGGATGAGGAGAGACCAAATAAGGTACTCCCTCTAATCCGTTTAATTGGCGCTAGAAATGAACTGAACATGTTCAAATCGTTGTACAACTACGACTATTAATTAGGATCGGAGGGAGTAAGAGATATGGTGACATCTTATGTCTCTTCCACTATCCATGTCCGCATAAGGACGAGAGGCCTAGGAAAACGATTTCCAAAAGAACATTTCATTTAAAACTAATTTGTTTTTTGTTCAGCAAGTTGTGGAAGAGACAGAAGTTGTGTGGGCCTTTGAGAGGAGTCCCATAAAGGCCGTGTTGCGTGTGTGGTGCGGTTTCGAGGCTGTTCGCTTGTGTACTGCTTAGGACTTATAAAAATGTGATGTAAAACATGAAATCCATGATCTAAAATCGTATTTTAAAATGTCAAAAAATTCACACAAAAAATTTGGTTGTGCATCCGGACATTTTTTAGGTTCCTATAGAAAAAAGGACTTATTTTATTTGCGCAAAAAAGACAAATCCTACTGCTATAAAATGACATACAACCACAAAAAATGTTTTTTTCGTGAAACTTTGTTGTGCGAATACATAATATCTAGACTACCTCAAAATTTGTTTGCTTAATTTTTATGACATTTTAAAATGTCTTTTAAAAAAATTCACACTGGGTGCGTCTAGACCCATGAATGAAAACACCGTCCAAAATGTAAAACCTCCTTTCTACATGCTTATGCGTGTTTTTGAAAAACATATCTGAGGCAAGCAGATGCTGGGTTTTCAATGCACAGATCATAGCCGGCATGTTTTTTTTCTTTGAATAGTATAGTCGGCATGTAGAGGACTTGTCTCGACGACCTTGCCTCAAATTTGTAGTTGGCGGGTAAAAATTAGATCTGAAATAGGGAAGACACGTGCGACACGGTAGGCCACGGATATAGTCTCGTACCCATGGGTAGTAACTGTACCATGTCCGTTAATTTCACGGGTAAGGTACGGGTATAGTTTCGGATCTGTGGGTATACCCATAATCTACCCGTTCATATATCTTACTCATGCAGGTATAATGTTCATTCTCATGAGTTTATAAACCTATGATAAACTTGTCATCAATTATCAGTTTAAGTTGAGATATTAATTATCATGTATTTAAATATATATAATGAGTTGAAATAAATATTTTTTATTTCATCAGTGTGTTATTGATGAATGTGAAATTACATATATCATCTACCGTTGGGTACCCTATGGGTATGGGTACGCGGTGGGTATAGGTACGGGTAAATTTTCATATCCGTGGGTACGTGTATGGGTAGAGTTTTATACCCATTAACTACACGGGTATGAGTATAATTTTGCTCTACCCGTCCCATACCCTTGCCATCCTTACACATGCTTTGTTTTGAACACCATAGAAAAAGGAAAAGAACCAGAAAAAAAGGAACATGATCTTCCTGGTTGCAGTCAGCTCGTTCACAAAAACCCCATAGACTTTTTCTTTTTTTACGACCAGGAACATGGTGTATAGCCGGCCTACAGCCGTTCGCCCGTTCAAGGTGCTTCCGGAGCGCCGGCGTCGGCGACACCGTCCTCGCGAGCCCCGTCCCCGTCCACGAAGGCCGCTCCACCCAGGTTAGCTTATTTGTTCTCTTGCTATTGACATCTTCTCTAATCGATCAAGCAGAGCTAAAGCAATTCGGAGTACGGTGATTTCGCGTGGATTCCCTTGGGTTCAGTCGTGCTTTTACTGACCAAATGTACCTGCGTGACTAAATATGTGTGAGGCGGCTAGGAGAGTAGCGTGCCAGCCTGTGCATAAATATAATGCAACATACTCTCATTTAAACACGAAATTTAATAGTCACGAGAAAACTCGTCTAAGTTCATTAACATTTATTGGAACTAGGATTGTGGCCCTCGCAAAAATATATTTTTAAGCTAAATGAAATGTGTTAAATATTGAGAATGGATTTTATACTCGCACTAATGGGTATGGGACATATTAGATCCGTCCATTCTGTTCTCGAGATTGGTGCTAGTAAAAAGGCTTTATTCATTATGTCCTATCCGTGCATAGTAGAAACCAGTACGTCAAACTGTTTATGTACAGTTCGAGACACAATCAACTGTCCAATAAAACTGTTTGTGTACAGTATGAGACACGATCGATCAGCTTGGGTCGACGAGAAACCAGCGCTGAAGCTCGCGGCGGTGGCAGGGCGCTGCTTTCGGGCGGCAGAGCGGCGTTTCATCCGCTTGAGGTACTGGATGTGGGAGCGCGGGAGGGCCGCCGTGGATGGGACGGGTCCGAGCACAGCCCCAGAGCTGATGGGGGTGGCGGGCAGAGCCATTGTGACATCGCCGAAAACACCGAGGCGACGCCAGGAAGCTCCACCTCCTCCCGCCCGGAACCGCGGCAACGACAACACCCAAGCGACGCCAAAAACACCTCGCTGGTGGTGACATCGCCGGAAGGTAAGCTGGGCCTCGACGGCAGTGGCCTTGCCCCCGCGCACCTCGAGCACGTGCGCGACCGAGTCGAAGTAATGGCCGCAAAGCTCGGCGCGGAGGAGGTGGAGCGCGGCCACCGCTCCAGACGCCTCGCTCTCCGTCCTGCAGATACACCGGGGCGGCGGCCGGGAAGAGGAGACCAGAGGAGAGAGAGAGAGAAAGCGTCACATGAGACCTGGAGCGTCTTGGACTTGTCCGCGTTCCATGCGGGACCTCCTCCTCTTCCGGTCTTCCCCTGCTTTGCGCCGCCGCTGCCGTTCTAGTCGCATTCGAGCTCTGGTTCATCCTCGGCTCCATGGCGCGCGGCGGTGCAGCCTGATGCAGACGACGGACACTTCATCTATAACAGAGCAGCGGAGGTCGCCGATCCCTAATGGCATAAAAGATTGGTCATTCTTTTCTAGATTCCCCATCCCGATGGATCTCCAGCTGCTCCAGATCGGTTACAGTTCCCAAAAAATCATCCAAATATTGTCCACAACTAGCCTCTCCGTCCCTGTCAACGCCCCTCGTTGAAGCAATCTTGCGGCAGCGAGAGAATGTCGCCAGCGACCTCCCCGTACTCCTGTCGCTGGAACGCGAGCTGTTCCAAGAGGTGGAGGTCGTCGAAGGAATCGGTGGTCCATGGAGAGCCGGTCACGCTGCTCCGTCACGGTGGTTCGCCGGACATTGGGGGCGGACGGCGGGGGCTCGCGAGGAAGAAGATGGCGGGGTAGGTGGGTTCTGCGTTGAGTGGGGGTGCGAGGAAGAGGATGGCGCGTGGGAAGTGCTGCGTGTTCGGAACAGTACGCCGCCCCCGATTCCTGTTCGCTCGAGTATGGATGATCCCGCGAATCCAGGGTGGAGCGTCGTGGGTGTCGCATCTGGTACTGTAGTCGTTGTTCATACATGTAGTGGAAAAACACTGGAAAACATTTTCGGTCCCCTATATCACCAGATCTCAAAGCAGTGCCCACGACTTCAACGGACAGGATATGCCTCATACATGTAAAAAATCATTTTCGTTAAATATTTTTACTATTTTTGAATTTATAGTAGAACAATTCTGAAGTAATATAGGAAAACCATCTTATATTTTTATTTTGTACTCCCTCCGTTTCACAGCATAAGATGTTGTACATGTTGCTTAGATTTATAACAAAATAGGTGTATACATACATCAAACTGTGTTTAAAATTCAAGATATAAGTTTGGACATGTGCATGTGAAAAATGCTAAAACTTCTTATATTGTGGAACGAGCTAGGGAGTACATCATAAAACCTGAACCACTAATTGTTAGAAGAGTAAATCCATGTTTGGCCCACTAGCTACTGGTCGATCTGGTTCACCTCGGTCACCATATTGTGGAAATACCATTTTAAGGTAACTAAATACGACTTAGGACCTCATCTACGGTCATGTGTCAGTGTGTTGACCTCTCTCCAACAATGCAATTTTTTTGCAAAAGAGACCGTAATCATTCTTTCCTATTCGAGGGTGAGACAATTCTCAATGGGGTGCAGGGTCAGAATAACTGGTGGGACCCACTTTTCAGACTCATCGCCTAAGAAGAGGGACGATGTCAAATGTTATCTTAAACTGCTTAAATCACAATAGCCCTACATATGACCGGTAGTAGTTACTCGAGTAGTTAAAACCATTTATTGTTCATGTTTAGTTAATCTATTTATCTTTGGAAATGTGTATTAACAATAATATGCCACCTAGTATGTACAACTAATATAATTACAACATAGTTTTGCCCCTACACCACACATACTCCTACCTTGTTTGTTCCAATATTTTTTTATATAAAGCATCCAAGAATGATTTATATAAATATAAATGAAACCATAAAGAACCCAAATTGGGTAAGGCCATTAAGCCACGAATGCTGCATACCATGTTTTATTTAGGGGTCCCCATCTATACCACTTTGCGAATCAAAATGTAGGAGGGCACACCTTCTCTCAAAGTTATGGGGTCATTTTGTTGAGTTCCTTTGGCATGGTTCTCTTGAGTCTCGATACGCCCTAGTATATACTCTACTCGTTCACTTGTTCGGTTTGGGGTACGAGGATCGCCTTGTGTTTAGCATAAGAATGAGGTATGTGTGAAAGATTACCATGTTCTTTGTGGGAAAGAACGATGAAAGGGTGTCAGATTTGCCCTCCATTCTGCTATCCACGTCACCCACAAAACGTCGGCCGTCCGATCGGTGCGTCCGACGGCCAGGATGCACCCAAAACCACCCCCAAATACGAGTTACTGTAGCACGGCCCTCTAGACCAATCGCGTGCCGCCACGTCGCCCGGTACCCCGCCGGTTGTCGCCGGTTTTCACCGTAAAGCCACTCGAAAAACATAACATCAACCCGCAGTCCAATCTCCAGTACAGCGGATGACCTATTCGTAATTACGGGAAATCTTGGAAACTTTTTTGCAAAAAAACCCCGCAGTCGCTCCGGTCCCCTTCTTTTCTCCCGCGATCCGGAGATCGCCAGTGCCGCCGCCGGCCACCGCTGCCGCTACGGCCCTTCTCTCCCGAATCCAAGGTCACGGAGAGGTCCGCCGTGCTCTCTGCTACCTTCTCTACGGAGGATTCGCGGCCGGACGCCCGGGGTCGCCGTCACTGTGCCGGAGTTCGCTGTTGGGCATTTTGGTGTCCGCCGCCACGGAAACGGTCGCCGGCGGCGATTCCGACCACCATTTGGTCCTCCGCGCCGCCGAAAGACGTGCGTCGATGCGCTACACCGAAGTCGCGCCTCCACGAGTCGAGGCCGAGCGGCGTTGCGCCGCCGCCTGCGTCCGCCGCACGCTGGCGTCCAGGGCTGACGTCAGCCGTGTGTGGCTGACGCATGGGCCCACTTTTTTTCCCACAGAAACCAGACAAAATTCGAAAAAATCATATCTTTTCATCCACAATTCAGAAAAATACAAATAAAATACCAAAATTTGTACAAAGAAAACATCTTTACAATTAACACATTTGCATGCATGTTTAGGAAATTTTTAAAATAAATAATTATAGAAAACATTACACCTTTCTAGATTTATTGCAAAATTTATATAAAATCATATCCCGTATTAATATTATATCTTTCTATATTCATTATACGGCTCATGCAAAATCGTATAGGAAATTTCAAGGCACACGGATAAGCAAATTTTAATTCAATTATACAAACAATTAAAACAACTGATATAAATTTTCGTTACAGCTCACTACTAATTCTAAATAGCTACATTCTATTTTCTTATGCATGTTCAAACTACTTTTAAAACAATTGCATTACAACTAATTTTAATTCAATTGCATGCTCAAACTACTTTTTACAAAAAACTGGTTACAACAAACATTTTATTTCATTATGTTACCTACACGGCTTACAGAAAAAAGTTCAGTACCGTTGACTATTATGATAAATAAAAAGCAACAAATTTTAATACACTACAAACAATAAATACAAGCACTAATATACCTTGCTGCCACATAGTAAATATTTAAACAAACAAACAATAACAAATTCTAATATAGATAAAATAGATTCTTAAGCATATTCAGACTACTTTTAAAACAATTGCACGAACAATTAAAACAACTAATTTCAATTCAATTGCATGCTCAAACTACTTTTTACAAAACAATGGTTACAACAAACATTTTATTTTATGATGTTACCTACACGGCTTACAGAAAAACAGTTCAAAACCGTTGACTAGTACGATAAATAAAAAGCAACAAATTTTAAAACAGTAGGGACAATAAGTACAAGCACTAATAAAACTTGGTGCTACACAGTAAATATTCAAACAAACAGACAATAACGAATTCTAATACAGATAAAATAGTTTTACATTTAGTACATACACGAACTAACATAAGATTCAATAATTTACGGAATCTAAACAATTTCCAAACATGAATTCCTTTGAATTTCACCCATCTTTAAACCTAAATAATAATTAGATTTGCACGTTATCAAATTTAAATTCTATTTACTTCACCGGCGCGGCAATTGTACTATATCACTTACACAATCCTGTGGCGCACATCTCCCAACCAGCCCTCGATCCAATGGAAAATCAGGGTACTGAGTTGGCAAAAACATGGTCTTGCATGAGCGATGCCCAAACTCTGAATTTTTTTCAGCGCTGCCATGAGAAATAATTGAGGCACCGGTCAAGCAATATGAAGATGGCCGAAAAACAAAAGATGGGACCTACGTATATAAATAAACAAATCTTGACAAGCCAACTCCAAGCTTTTTTTTGGGATGTGCTTGCAGCGTTGCTGTGTTGAAAGTTAAAAACTATTTGTTTATTGGATGGAGGTAGTGGCATCGGAGCAAGTAGGTGCTCCGGTTCCTTGAATTTTTTTTGTGGCACCGCCCAGGGGGCCGGCTGATCGATGCCTCAAACCAGTTTGGGCACCGAAAAATCTCAACGATGTGGAAGGCCTCATGGAACACCAGATGGTTGTTTGGTTTTTTTCCAATAAGATGCGACCACTACCTAGGACTAGGCTATGCACCTATGGCCAACATCTACTATATATGTTTGACCATCATCAATATGATACACTATTGCTTTTGTGATACCTGCAGGCTGCAATCTCAACAACTTATTGCTTCTTGCTTGTATCATCTTTAGTACTGTACATGATAAAACGTTCAAATATGAACAAAGTGGAAAATGGACTAAAATAAAAGAAAATGATGTGCTATTCCGCAACTTATAAGCCCTCTACGTATCCCTAGGTCGTAAACTTGAGCAACATCCGCAACTTATATGTCCGGATTATATTATAGTTAAATTCAGACCTAGGGATACATCGAAGACTTATAAACCGGGACGGAGAGAGCTATTATGTACATCATAAAAAGCCGCACCCACTTGTTAGAATTAATATGCCACACCCCCGTATCCTTCTCTTCTGATCTAGGTTATATAAAGTGTAGAAAAGGATAATAAGGTAAAAGGTGTAAGATGCATAAATTAAGTTTCATGGTAGTTTCATCTTTGTTCACATATGTCTGTATAAGGGTAGGAGGCACCAGGAAAATGATTTCTACTACGCCAAAGAGTAAGACTACCTTTTGTTCCCTTTGCGGAAAATTTTGAAGCAGTTGTGGATAGACTCTTTCGATTTAATTTCCGATGCGAGTGGGGTCTCAGGAAGGTTTTAGCCTCATCACCACATCTCGGTGATATGGTAGATTGAGCAAAAGTCTATTCACCATGTTTGATTAATAAACAATATTGGCCATTAAGCTCAAGTTTTTTTTAATGAAAAATGTCAATAGGGTTAAGTTGCTTTTGCGGAGAAATAAGCCTTTTTAGTGAATGGTTCAGTTCTAGTGTTTGGCTCATTATATACGTACATTCTCTTATCCCAAATTAGAGTTGATTACCTTTGATCTCATAGTTGTTTCAGTGACATGCACTTGTCTTTGCAAAACATTGTTAAAGAATATTATTTGAAACTAGAGGTTCCATGTGTTGAAGTACAACGATAAGAGATTGTGGCCTAATCTGTGCCGTATGCTAGTGCTGTCATTCATTATTAGTTTTCTCGAAACTAAAATACACAACACACATTTAATGGCTCGTGAAAGAAAATACTAGAACTCTAGAGGGCTTTGTCACAACTGTAAAGTCGAGTGATAACATAAATCCCCAGATTTGGCCATTTTATGCAAAATTGGATAGGACGAGCCTACTAGACAGAGCCAAACCCGGAGGAGTTGCTCGACCGATTGAATGCCAGGGTGGAGCGGCCATGCCTTAAAGCTACCATATCTTGGTCTGAGCGGATATATTGTCTTTTATACTTCCTCCGTATAAATTTTTAAGATGTTTTAGCTTTTTTTTGTTCAACAACAAGAGGTTCCAAGTGAACTAGAGGTCAACCCATCAAAATAAGATAACAAAAGCTTATGATATCTGATCTGCCACCTAGGCGTGTTGCTCCACAATGTCAGCCAGCAAGGCGAGTAACACGTCTGAGCTAACTCTTTCTGGTGGCCCGATCGTGTTGATCGATCAACTTTTTTGCGGGGTTTTGTTTTTTGAGAATTAGCTGTGTCCTATCCAAAAAAACTACACAATGATGCAACAAATAGGCAGTTTTCGCTGGACTCAGAGAACTCATGAACTCATAGTGGGGAGTTGGGGACATTACATCGCTGTGTCTAAACCATTGCTGACATAAGTGTGTAAACATCGTATTAATAATTCCAAAAACAAATCACAGAGATTGAAATTTAAAAATTGTAATTTGACTTTATCCGGGAACCACTTAAAATTTCTTGGTACTCGCGTAACGGGAAATTCCGGACCCTTGGTTAATTTTATCATGTCGGTAACCAAAATCTTCTTAGGGCTATTATTCTGCAATTTACTCTGGCAGGACATTTAATTGCTCATTTCCTATATGCATGAGCAGCCCATGATCAAGCGTAGGGTGCGTTTGTTTGGGCTGTCTGTGGTTGGCTGTGGTGCTGTGTGTGGAAAGCTGCTGTGCAGGGAAAGCTGCTGTTCTGAGTGTCAGTATTTGGCAACCAGTTGGTTGCCCGTCTGTAATCTGAGTTATGTGAACGTTATTGTTGCCGATTTACGTTTAACAGTGTACATATCCATCACCAATATATAAACTCGAAAAACATCACTCGAACAAAATCAAATAGCCTGAAAATACATTTTAAATGTTGAAAAATGAACAACCGAGCAATCAAACTTCTATAAGCACTTTTTTCTTGGGAGGAGTTCATTCAGCCCAGATTGGACCTTATGGAATCTGTAACAAAAACATTTACAACTTATTACTATAGTGAAAAACTGCGAAAATCAGAAAACTACCGTCGCTAATCTCTACTATATAATATTGCTTGGCAACACCGGTCGTACGTCCTGATTGTTTTTCAGTTTAGTCCTTCATTTGTCTGAGAATCAAGCCGCAGTTCAAATGCACAGTTTCGTTGTGCAGTTTCGTTGTGTTTTGCAGTTTCGCCCCTCCATCAATCTTGCATTTGCGTCATCCTCGTTCCCCACCCGTCCCGTCCAAATCGACCTCCCGTCGCGGCGGCGTCGCCCTGTTGTTGGCCACCACATCTTCACGTGCATACACCTCGTCGGGATCTGGCAACGCGCCAGCCGTGGAGCTGTGCAACTGCTGCGGCGCCAACCAGCAACGTCGGCGGCGGCATCTCTACCGGCACAAGATCGCCCTGGAAGACCTGCTCGGCAGCGGCGACGACGACAAGCCGTGGAGCCTCCCTGATCACATCCTCCGCCTACCCTACTGGTGTAGGTTCTGAATCGATGGTCGCATCATGTTCACGGTCCCCGGAGACGGCGAGCAGCATGTTCACGGTCCCCGACGAAGGCGGCGCTGCTCCTTTCCGCGCTGCTCCGATCCTCTCCCGGCGCCGGCGTGGAGGTCCATCTGCGCTGTAGAGAAGCGGGGACACGACAGCGACCCACCCGAGCTACATCTCCACGGAGCGCGGCCTCGGCGCTGGGGAACCGCTGCGACGGGAACGAGGTCCGCCGCCGCACTGTCGTCGTGGATAAGAATTGGGGATTCTTGTCTCTTCGTTAATTTATAGTTTCGTCCCTCTCAGTGGAATGCGCAGATCCATCAATCCATATGCTTGAGCTTACCTGCACTGCACAAGAGGCACGCACGAACACACAAGGATGACACCGGCGGCCTGATGCGGAAGTTGCAAGACCTAGCTAGCTAGCTACGAAGGATTAATGGGAGGCGACGACATGGATCAAAGCAGCGAAGATCTAAGAACAGATTAACGAAATCGGATGGAGGTGGCAAGCTAGAGGAAGCACGTACGCGCACGTTGGTGGGTTGAAGTAAACAACGACTGCATACTCCATGAGGCCGCATCGGCGGTGGACCTGGAAGAGCGGCTCGGCGCCGCCGCCGCAGCTCTCTACAGGCGGGAGAGGCCGCCACAGCGCGCGCGCGCTGCACCCGGACGGAAGCACCATCTTCGTGTCCGTGAGGAGCAGCTGCTACGGCGAGGAGCTGGGCACCTTCTCCCTGGACATGGCGAGCGGGGCGTGGACACGGCACGGCGACTGGTGCCTCCCGTTTGAGGGGCAGACACACTACGACGACGACCTCGGCGCCTGAGTCGGCATCCACGCGGTCTACAACGAGGACGACAGAGACAAGCACGACCACCTCTACGCCCGCGACATTCCAAAAATCGGCGGCACGCCGTCGCCGGTCCCCGCCTGGAAGGTTGCTGAGGAGAGGCTGGCGTTCCTCGAGGCGCCCCTCAAGTATTTTCACAATAGCCACGCCCTCGTCCCCATGGCGTGCACCGGTGGTGAATATGGAAGCGGGTGGCGCGTCATCCTCGACACGCATCTGGTGGAGTGCGATGCGATGGCGATCTGCTGCGTGTGTCCATGCGCGAAGAAGAGGAGTACATCTCAGACGACGACATGGCCGTCAATGGCGGGAGCAGCACCATCAGCACGCGCGTCATCGAGTTGCAAAGTATGGAGTTGATCGGGGACGGCGCCGTCCGGCCGGTGCGGGTGGAGGGCCTCGACGAGCACGCGCTGTTCCTGGGACGAAATCACGCATTCGCGCGGCCGGCGGCGGACTTCCCGGCCACAAGAGTCCTCTCCGCAGGCGCGTGACGGTGCGAGGACGGGCGGCGGCCATGAAATTTAGCTTAATTTTGGCCGGATATCGTGCTACTGGTATGAAACATATTTCTCAAACTGATTGGTGTGGGGTCTGTTCCATGTATGGAGTGGTCAGAAGATTGTGCTTGCACATTGAAAATATATCAGTAATGTTATGGCCGATGTCCTTTTGTTGGATTAGTTGAAGGAGGATTGCACTAAATTAGGCTGATGGGCTCATGTATTCATCCATACTGACTTGTCGTGGTGGTGTCACGGCAGATGCCATGGGATGGCTAATGTGTGGGGCCGATGGACGATAGGGGATCTCGGGGACGGATTGCGCGATGAACTTGCGCGTAGACAAACTCAACCGACACGGTGACACAATGATTTATCCTGCTTCGGGGCTCTCGTGAGGAGATAAAATCTCTACTACAACATCTAGCCTACTCTTTGTATTCCTCCTCTTATTATCCGGGCTACAACATGCTCCATTAGCTGCTACACATGCCTCCATGAGGTCTTGAGAGCAAATGGAAAGGGGGAAATGAAGTGGTGGGAGTGTTGGCCTCCCCCCTCCCTCTCCCCCTGGTGCCCTTTATATGGCGAGAGCCCAAGGGACAAGCCGGGGACAAGGGGACAAAGAACACTGTTCACGGTACACTGTAGCTGACGCGACTACTGGGGTCTTGTCGGCACTGTTCATGATTTCAGCAGCAGTGTACTATTGTCCCATCAGTGGCACTGTTCCAACGGCTGCCCATACCCTACACTGGTAGGACCTGTTCTAGCTTTTGTTTCCGACATCTTCTCGTCCTTCTTATCTTCTTCTGCCCTTCTTGCATGCCCGATCCCTTCATGACGACAGTACACCGGCATCTATGCAATCCCGTATCGTATACATAATCACTTAGTCACATAAACTACCGGATATGATTCACGGAGTCCAACCCGAGATATCCAACTCGGTGCCCGACATGGTTCAGCCGAGGTGATGAAGTTGTCCCGGCCAAAGCGACGCGGGATGCGCCGAGGTGAGGTCGTGCCATCCGAACTGAGGCGGGACGTGGTCGAGATGCAGCGAGGTGGAGGGAGACGCCGGGGCGCGGGAACTCGGCCGGACCGAGGTGGAGGTCGGGGAAGCGCGGAGATGCCGGGGTCGAGGCAGGGGAGGCCGGGCGGCGCCGGGATGGTTGCCAGGGCGGATCCAGGGCGCAGGAGCTGGCGGCGGTGTCGAGGTAGGATGTCGGCGGGGCAGCATGGAGGTCGGAGAGGAAGCCGGGGCGCGGGCCGGCTGAGGTGGAGGTGAGGGCGTCCGGGGTGCCGCCGTCGCGTCGGGAAGTGGCCGAGGTGGAGGTCGTGTGTCGATGCTGTCGGGAGGCCGAGACCGGAGAGGCGAGGTCGCGGCATGGGGATCCCGGGCGGCGAGGTCGAGGGCGAGGGATGTCGGGCCGAGGCGCCACCGATGTCGGGCGGAGGCGGACTGGTTGAGGAGGCACGGCTGGAGCAGCTCGGGATGATGTTGAGGAGGTGAAACCGGAGCGGGAGGTCGGGGAAGAACTCAGGCGGCGCGGGCGGCCGTTCGAGGAAGCCGGGCAGGGGCACGTCGGCGGAGTCGCGGAGTGGCTGAGGTCCTGCGGAACTCAGGCGAGGCGGAGGATGCGTCAGGGTCGGGTTGAGGACGATGACGAGGTCGTGGTGTATGCCGGGCGCGGCTGCGGGAGTTGAGGGCGAAGGTGACCGAGATGGGATCTCGGTCAACCGGGAAAAGGATCTCTGGCCACGCCTGGGGGAACTCGGCCCAGCCAGGAAGATGTTGGGCTAGGCATTGCCCAAATCGGCCCGGGACATCTTCTCCTTTTTGTTTATCCTTTAATCATTTTAACTCCCTTTCATCTCCTGTAATAACATAATTATCCCGCAACTTTGGGGTATCGGGGAAGTACACCCCCGACACTAGTCCCCGAGTCTATGGGGGATTCGTTAGAATCGGGCATAGACTTAAAAGATAAATAGCCACCAGGACATCTCCATACCGAATGTCACACTTTTTAGGGGTCCCGGGGTTTACATCCCCGACACTAGTCCCCGAGTCTGTGGGGGACTCGCAGAGTCGCGCGTAGACTTAGAATAAATAACGACAGCACCGTCTTCACTTATTCCACCGTGTACCTGCAAAAATACAATCATATGTCGGTTTCTTAGCCACTCTGGTCGTTTTACCGACATAGATGTCTTCGGCCACTGCCGGCTTGACATAAACACATAACACATGCCGGCGTTTAGCCACTCTGGGCGTGTACCGACACGGACGCCTCATGCGCCGGCCTTTAGCCACTCTGGGCGTATACCGACACAGAGTCTCATGTGCCGGCGTTTAGCCACCCTGGGTGTATACCGACACAGACGCCTCCAACCAAACAAAGTCACAAAGGTATCTCGGCCACTCCGGGCATATCACACATGTTTCGGTATCTCGGCCACTCTGGGCGTATCACGGATATCTCTGTATCTCGGCCACTCTGGGCATATCACACATGAGTGTCTTCAGCTATTGCTGGTTTGACACAAGGGTATCTCAGGTGTTGCCTTTGGCGAACTTTGACACACCGAAATAAATGACGATTTGTAAATATTGCCCGATGCCATGATACATTGATGAACCGAAATAAACGGGGATCTAGAGATATGGCATGATGCCGCGATATACTGGCGAGCCGACATAGACGGCGATCTGGAGATATTGCAGGATGCCATGATATATTTGCGAACCGAAATAAACGGCGATCTAAAAATATTGCAGGATGTCGCGATACATGGGTGAACCGATACAGGCAACAACTGAGATGAGATATGCCATTTAGAATTCGGCAAACTGATACCACAAATCATATGCAATATATCTTGAGGAAATAATAGATATAAGATGGATCCAAGATAACCAATATAATAACCGACATCCCCAGAATCTTTGACATGAATATCCTCTCGGTAAAAGCGACATCCCCTTTCAATGTTAGTCTAGGCAGGCATGTATAATAAATATTTAACGGGAGCGATAACTCTGATTAACAGGTCAAAAAGAATTTAACGCGAGACCGAAAATACAACTACCCGCCGAGGCAGGCATGGGGATACTGATTTCACCGAGTCCCCGGGTAAATTTCTAGATATAGCAGGCAGACGACGAAACACGGCAGTCCCTGAGTCCAGTTTCGAGGTGCCGACACATAAATGATATAGCAAGAACCAAGATACGACAAACATGCAATAAATATGAACCGAGTTACTCTACGGACTCAGCATGCAAGGTTCAACTGACTGGTAAGCCAGTCCCCGGGTCAAGACATCTTACTCCCGGGAAAAGACCAAACAAAAGACAAAACACGCTCAACAGGGTAGTCCCCGGGTTACGATAACTCGTTCCCGGGTAAACAATTAAACTAGGCATGCAGGGGCGGTTCCCGAATAATTTCTGAGATAACATAATTGCACGATAGAAATGATGATACTCACGGAACACAGGAGCGGTTGGGGATGCCGGAGCCGACATATCCCGGGTTACTGGCGTGCAACTGCCGGGGATTCGTTGATGATGAGTGTTGGGGTAGATGCCGGTGACCGGTACCCGCGGTGCAGGGATGTCGGTTTGGGATGTCGGCGACCGGTATCCGCGGTGCAGGGATGCCGGTTCTAGGATGTCGGAGCCGACATAACACGCGGCGCAGGGATGCCGGTTTGGGGATGCCGGTGACCGCTGCCCGCGGTGCAGGGATGCCGGTTTGGGGATGCCGGTGACCGTTGCCCGTGGCGCAGGGATGTCGGCAACCGCTACCCGCGGTGCAGGGATGCTGTTTTGGGGATGCCGGCGACCGCTGCCCGCGGCGCAAGGATGCCGGTTTGGGATGTCGGGTCCCGTCCAAAATTGTTCCCGCAAGCGCCACTCGGCCCCACGGTGGGCGCCAACTGTCGTGGTGGTGTCATGGCAGATGTCATGGGATGGCTAATGTGTGGGGCCGATGGACGCTAGGGGATATCGGGGAGGGATTGCGCGATGAACTTGCGCGCAGACAAACTCAACCGACATGGTGACACAAGTATTTACCCTGCTTCGGGGCTCTCGTGAGGAGATAAAATCTCTACTACAACATCTAGCCTACTATGTGTATTCCTCCTCTTATTATCCGGGCTACAACATGCTCCATGAGCTGCTACACATGCCTCCATGAGGTCTTGAGAGCAAATGGAAAGGGGGGAAATGAAGTGGTGGGAGTGTTGGCCTCCCCCCTCCCTCTCCCCCTCGTGCCCTTTATATAGGGAGAGCCCAGGGGACAAGGGGATAAAGAACACTGTTCACGGTACACTGTAACTGATGTGACTACTGGCGTCTTGTCGGCACTGTTCATGATTTCAGCGGCAGTGTACTGTTGTCCCATCAGTGGCACTGTTCCAGCGGCTGCCCATGCCCTGCACTGGTAGGACCTGCTCACTTGTCTTCTAGCTTTTGTTTCCGACATCTTCTCGTCCTTCTTATCTTCTTCTGCCCTTCTTGCATGCCCGATCCCTTCATGACGATAGTACACCGGCATCTATGCAATCCCGTATCGTATACATAATCACTTAGTCACAGAAACTACCGGATATGACTCATGGAGTTCAATCCGAGATACCCAATTCGGTGCCCGACATGGTTCAGCCGAGGTGATGAAGTTGACCCGGCCAAAGGGACACGAGATGCGCCGAGGTGAGGACGTGCCATCCGAACTGAGGCGGGACGCGGTCGAGATGCGGCGAGGTGAGGTCGTGCCATCAATCACATTATTGTAGCAACTAGTACACATATAAGGTCCTCATGTCAAAGGATTTCTTTTTTTTAAGTGTTTATCACATTATTTCATTTTTCATAAAGAAAGTCAAAATGGTCGCGATGACAATTCATGAGAAGATGTAATGTTTTTTCATATAGAACTATCAATGTTTCTGTGATATAACCACTAGTTGCGTAACTTAAAATGATTTTTCCTAATAAAGAATTCTTTATTTGAAGTGTTTATCACATTATTTCATTATTTAAATATTTATTATTATATAATCATTTCTAAAATAAAGTAATATTTGTTTTATTATTATTTATTTCAATATTATTATTATATAATATAATTGTTTAATCAAGTAAATTATTATAATATAAGAAATGAATAAGTGTTTAATCATGACCGAGTGTTTAACATGATTGATAAGATAGAACTATCAGTAAGTTCTCAGTTCTCTCTTCGTATCTAGTTTGAAAGGAAGCTAAATGTTAAGCATGCTAGTGTTATAGCAATTTCAAGATGGGTGACCAATCGGGAAATTTGACAGTTCTCAAATAGATTAAGTGTGTAGAGTTAGACTAGAGATTAAATGTGGGTTAGTGGATAGTTAAGTGAGAAATTTCAAAATCCTAAAAAATATTTTTTCTGAAAGTTTCATAAAAATGTTATTTTGAAAAAACTTTAGTAGTACACTGACCGGTACTAAAAGTTTTCAGTCGAAACCTCACTCCACGACCCCATATGTAGGCCTTTTGTACCGGTCGTAACACGCCCGATACTGATGTTGGGGGGAGGGGGGCGACAATCCCGTTTGGGCAGTACCGGTTGCAAATCCAGTACTGATGGCCCTGCCCAATCGGTACTGCTTGTCTGTTTTCCACTAGTGGAGGTACCTTGTAGTCAAATCACAGCAAGGGAATACCCGCATCCTAGATGAAGTAAAAAAAACAACATGAATCAAGGAACTTCCAGACATACACTTGGCGTCATCTTTCATATCCGATCGACCACAAGAAGTAGATGAACGGGCGATAAGAAATACAACACCAGTGAAAACTGTAAGACTGATAGTCGACGAATGTAATGTGAAACAGTACTATGTCGTTATGCCACCCTAAGCAAGAAACTATGGTGGCAAATCTACGCTTGAGAAACCCCCACGACATGAGTAATTCACGTCACCACCATCGTGTGGGCGGTCTGCGTACGTCCAGGGGACGCGTGCGTGCTGCCGCGATACGGGTCAGGAGAAGAAATAAAATTTTAGAAGGATTTGTAAAAAAAACAGTTTACAACGTCAGCAAACTAACGGTGGACGTCAGAGAGTGATTAAAATGCTCGCGGGGTGTAATTTGCTGACCTCATATGCACATTACCCAAATTTATGATCAGACCGTAAATCCGTGACAAGTTGCTGTTATAAATATATATATATGTGTTTTCTCTTTATTAAACTCTATACATGCAAACAATCATGTCGCGATCTTAAGAAGACTAATTCCCTTTGTCCCACCTTCGTGGAACAAGACCTGTTAGCACGTTCAGAATGACTAAGTTTTCTTGCCATGGGTAGAAGTTAACAAAAAAATTCTAGAGAAAAGTTCCACGTATGATCCAAATGAAGAAAGTTCAACGCACGTTCAAGCGATGGACTAGACTTAAAACTCCAGTCAACATGTGCGGCCTTAAGCCCATACGAGTAGGGAGTGGTACCAAAACATGGCGCACAGACAGTACGAGCCACGTACACTAGTGAAAAAAGGACCGAAAATGACTTACCACAATTAAGAGGACCCCCTCCCATCTACATAGCCATTGATTTTTCAGATCCAACGGTCCGGTGCAAGTTTTGCAAAACAGACCCTGCACTTCGACAAAAACATGATTCGATCCCATCTACATAAACAGCATAACAGCCATAGATTCTCTAATCATTCCCCAATTCCTGCTCCCACCTCCACGCAACTCCCTCCCCGAGCTCCCACCTCCAGCCCCGAGCTCTCTCCTCCCCGTAACTCCTCCCGCATCCGGCCATGGAGCCCCTAAATTCGCTGCTCCGACCTCCACTCTCCTCGACCTACGGTTGTCAGGGCCGCAGTCCAAAGCCCCTCCTCCACCATGAAGATATGGATGTGCTGGACAAGCTCAAGCCTGGATCTAGCCAGCGGGAGCAACACCTGCTTTGTTCTTCCTAGATCTAGATCCGTTTTCTTATTTTCTTTGAATAGTTTAAATGCTTGATTATTCTTCGTTCTTCCCCTCTTCTCTTTTGCATAATATTTGTTACTGTACGATGCATGATTTGTTCAGATCCGAAAGTCAGGAACTAATATTGTTTCCATAAATGGTTGGTTCAGAAATTGGATTCTGGAGCCGTCATTGCTCTCGAAGGTCAAGGAGCTGGACCGGACGGTGTCAATGGTGTTGCCGCAGGATCCGGAGGAAGACGATCCATCAAGCCGTATTTTTTTTTTGTTTTTAGTTTTTCTTGATTTGGATCTGGGGTGAATGTGGGTGGATTCATTATTTATTTTTATATGAACCCCGATTCATTTGTTGCTGGTTTCTTCTAATGCCAAAATGCCTTTTATCTGTTCATGCAAAGAACACTAGATCCAGTTCATGTATACATATCCAAAAAAATTCACTGATGGTTGTATACATATCTATGTATGTGTAAATATAAATTATTGATCATGGATCAGATACGAATTTGTTCATCTACATTTTTTTTCATAGATCAGATCCAAAAAAAATCATGGATCCAAATTTGTTGATGGATGGATCAGATCCCAATATTTTTTCTTTGTGTATACATATACGATTTTGAGATCTATACGTGGTACGTGATGTTTAGATCTGGAAATTGTGCAGCCATTTTTTTGCGTGATTGGTGTAGCAATATTTTGTTCGATTTTTTCATCCGAAAAGTTTTTTCCTTGATTTTCTGGAATGATACAAAATATATGTGATCCAAAGAACATTCAAGCAAAACATTGTACTAAATTCATGATCCAAAGAATATTAATGCAAAAAAACAAAAAATGATTTTAACCAATAAATATGAAAAATACATTCATATGAACTAAACACATTGTCTCCATGATTTGTTCTTTTTACATTTGGAAATCTTGATTAATTTGTTAATACAAATATATGTTTCCATAAACACACGTATTCAAAAATGCTAATACACAAATCCAAAAATGAAATATTTGCATTAGCACACATTTTTACAAATGTTAATTAGTTAATACAAAATATTCAAAAGTATGTTTTATTCATGAGTTTGTGTTTTTTCGAAAAATTATATTAATACATGTTAATCGAAAAATTATGTTAGTGCGTAAACAAAAAATTACTCCTTGATGCTAGTTTAAAACAAATGATGATTTGTCATGAGGGTTCCATGAAGAAAAATGTTTAAATTAGGGGTTTGACTGCAAATAAATATTTTGCACGCATCTTGAGATGGATAGACGGTCCTAGTCGTTGGAGAGGGTCCTCTTTGTTGTGGAATAATCGCGTCGAAAAAGGACCAGCAGTATTGGTCGGGGAGGAGCATCAGTACCGGCTTTGCAACCGGTACTTTCCAAACGGGACTGTTGTCCCCCAGCATCAGTATCGGGCGTGTTGCGACCGGTACAAAAGGGTCTCCACATGGGGCGCGGAGTGAGTTTTTGACCGGAGACCTTTAGTATCGGTCGGTGTTACCGACCCGTACTAAAGTTTGTTCAAAATAATTATTTTATTTTTGAAACTTTCAAAAAAAAATATAATATTAAAATTTCTCACTTAACTATCCACTAACCCACACTTAATATCCAGTCTAATTATTTAATCTAGTTAATTTTCCCCTTTTCTACGCACTTAATATCTACACACTTAATATCTACACACTTAATCTCTACACATTTAACCTCTACACACTTAATCTATTTGAGAACTGTCAAATTTCTCGATTGGTCACCCATCTTGAAATTGCTATAACACTAGCACACTTAATATTTAGGTTCCTTTCAAACAAAATACTAAGAGAGAACTGAGAACTTACTGATAGTTTTATCTTATCAATCATGTTAACCACTCGGTCATAATTAAACACTTATTAATTTCTTATATTAAAATTTTTTACTTGATTAAACAAATATATTATATAATAATAATATTGAAATAAATAATGATAAAATAAATATTATTTTAAAAATGATTATATAATAATAAATATTTTAAAAAGGAAATTATGTGATAAACACTTCAAAGAAAGAAATCTTTCTTAGGAAAAATCATTTTAAGGTACACAACTAGTATGGGGATCTTATATGTGTACTACTTGCTATGAAATAATGTGATAAACACTTCAAACAAATCATTTTAAGGAAAAATAATGTGTTAAACACTTCAAAAAAAAATCTTTTGGCATAGGGATATTATATGTGTACTTGTTTGCTATGAAAAATGATAAACTTTGTTTTTTACAAAATTTGCAAAAAAAAGTATTCACAAAAATGTCTATCGTGTATAGACATCTAGAAGTTTCAAGGCAAATGATCAAGTTATGGTCATTTTCAAGTCATAATTTGTGATAAAGATCTCATATTCCACTAATAGGTGAAAACTGGTATAAAAATCAACCATGTCAAAAGAAATCTTGAAATTATTTTCATAAATATCATTTTCTATTTTTTAAGTGCATAAACTGACTTTTTTGTGAACAAAGTACCAAAAATATGATGCAAAATGGCACCCATTTAATTTTCATGGAAACTAGTACACATATGATGGATAATGCCCATGTATTAGGTTTTTCCTTGATTTCTACCTAATTTCCCCTAGTTAAATGAGTTTATGTCTATTTTTCGAAAGTAATTCAAATTTGAACTACAACTGTTTGATAGATTGGTCTGAATTTTTTAGAAAAATCATTTTAACGTACACAACTAGTGGTTATATACCAGAAACATTGATAGTTCTATAAAACATTACATCTTCTGATGAATTGTCATCGCGGCCGTTTTGACTTTCTTTATGAAAAAATGAAATAATGTGATAAACACTTCAAAAAAGAAATCATTTGGCATGGGGACCTTATATGTGTACTAGTTGCTATGAAAAATGATAAACATTATTTTTGACAAAATTTACAAAAAAAGTCTTCACAAAAAGGTCTATCATGTATAGACATCTTGAAGTTTCAAGGCAAATGACAATTTGTGACAATAACAATACTACAAGATATTATAGATAAATTGTTTACAACTATAACACTACTCAGATCCAACAATAACAGTACTACAGAATATTAGAGATAAATTGTTTGCAACAATAACACTACTCACATCCAACAATAACAATACTACAAAATACACTACTGTCTTCCACGCAAGAGGAGACCCTAAAGGCACTACAAACACTAGTACATATTGTCATCCGAATCAGAATCAGAAGGCTCCTGGCGCCGCACTGGTCGCGGTACGAGGTGACGCTGTCCATAGTTGATGATTCTAATCTTGCGGTACACCTCGTATGCAACATACGCATCTATTGCTGCATACTCAATGTTGCAACCGGTCAAGTGGGTACTTCTACCAAAGATCGTGCTACGCACTGTTGAATCTTTTCTTCATATTCTTGTACGCGTCCTCGCCGATCACGGCGCTTGCCATAACAACCATTCCAGTGTTGGGATGCTCAAGTCTAAAGATAGCCTGAAGATCAATGTGGCAGGCAGATGGTATCTCAAGTCCCGAGGTGCATTTCATCTTGATCTTGTCATTCGTTATATCAAAGCTAGCAAAATGAATGCCGCTGCGAAGAAAATCCATGAGTATTGGTTGACATTGCTTGTCACTTCTGCAAACAACAAATGGAACATATGTTTAAAATAATGCCAACATATAATTGAGATCAAGTATTTAATTTGCAATGATAACAATATGTAATTTAAGATCTTGTATATGAATGATAACAACAATATGCAATGCAACTTTCATTTTCGGCCAATATATAATTTGAGATATCAAGTATATATATGCAATAAAACTGGCACTTAGTTGTTATATATATAATAACAATATATATGCATGCAATGCAACATTCATTTTCGGCACTTAGTTTC
Organism: Poa annua; assembly: GCA_026929855.1. Classification (NCBI taxonomy): domain Eukaryota; kingdom Viridiplantae; phylum Streptophyta; class Magnoliopsida; order Poales; family Poaceae; genus Poa; species Poa annua. The sequence continues at coordinate 35,457,367 of CM049427.1, forward strand.
ATATGCAATGCAATTTTCGGCCAACATTGGCACTTAGTTTTATGTAATATAACAACAATATATGCATGCAATATGCAACATTCATTTTTCGCAACATCAGATTTTAATTTCGGCCAATGTATAATAACAACAATATAGGCAATATGGAACTATAAGATTTTCCTCATTTCGGCCAAATGCAATGCAACAATATATATGCATGCAATATGCAATGCAATGGAACAATATATGCATGCATGCAATGCAATGCAACATACAATCTCATTTCGGCCAAATATTCATATGCCAAGATATTTAATTTCAGCCAATATATATGCACATTGCAATTTCATTTGGGCCAATATCTATAATTTTCATTTCGGCCAATATATACACAATCAAAGAGAAATTGCTATCCTATGCAATTTTCCTATCCATATGAATCAACAAATTAAATTAAATAATTAAGCCCCCAACATTGGATGATTTAATACCTTGCCCATTAGAAGACGAAGACATACTTCTTGAAACAAATTTGGATGACCGCAAACTCCTCTTGATTGGCCGTGTACTCGAGATCAAGACCGATGAACTTGTCTTGCTGCCGAGCTTCACCAAGCTACTTCTTGAAATCGGAGAGATAACCACCCACCATTGCGCTATCGTTCGTATAAACGACATTAAGATTGGTGATATGTGCAACCACCGGTCTGTAGCGAGTGATTGGTGGCTCCAGATTCATGGTGGCCGGAGGGACCGAAAGAGAGAGAGGGGGAGAGTCGCCGGAGAAGGAGAGAGGATCAGAGAGACGCCGACCGAAATGAAGAAGAGAGGAAGAGAGACCAGAGAAGAAACTGCACAGTCGCGTTTAAAATCGTGGCGGGAGTCGAACGGTTGGAGTCTTTAGTACCGGTCCGTAACACGAACCGGTACTAAAGCTCCACTCACCCAGCCCCGCGCGGCCGTTGCCATCCCACTGAGCTTTACGACCTGGTACTAAAGGTCTCTTACGGACCGGTACTGATGCCCACCTCCCCTCTGACCGTTCCGACCGGTACCGATGCTTATTAGTACCGGCCGCAAATATAACCGACACTGATAGTCTGAATGTAAAGTCCTTTTTCCACTAGTGGTAGAAACTAGAAACGATGTTATTTGTGTTGGATTAGAATTGTCAGTTTTAATGTTTAATATCTCCTTTATTGTTTGTGATAGTTATTTGTGTGCATGTCAGGCCTCTTGATGTATTTTTGCCTTTGACATTCACAGCCAAGAACTTTTTGTTGAGCCTTTGTGTTATTCAATTGTCTGCATAAGGGGCGCACATATTGCACCAACGAACGGAAGACATGACGATTACTCACGGATACGTGGCACAAGCAGATAGGCCATTAAGGAGCAGAGGGTTGAAGCTTCGGGCAATCTACGGTCTTTAGTATAGTATACTTTATGTTGTGCGCATTTGGTTTTGATTTATTTCTTCTTTGTTCATGCATTTAGACGTTAAGTTATGCTCAAATTTGAACATATATAACTCTTTGTATTTTGCATTTGAAATGTTGTTGGATTGTGTTATATTGAATAGTGAAAGTCAAGATACCTTGTACGATTAGTCTTCTTTTCTAAAACTTGAGTGAAGGACAGTTTCTAGAAATTCTACGTGTGAAGACCTAAGCAGACCATGCATGTCGTGTTCTTGAGATGACTAATTCCTTTTCATCACCTTCGTGGAAGAAGACTTGCGTTGCCTAGACGTTCTGAAAGATGAACTTTTGTACACTAATGTAGAAGGTAGATTACCAGAGAAAATCTAGGGAAATACAGCTGTGTATATACCTAGAATCCGAATGAAGACAATTCAATATATATCTGTAGGTAGAAACACGACTTGAAAGAGTTGAAGTCTGTCCAAAAAAGAGTTGAAGACAACATGTGTACCCTTCAGCTAGCTAGCATCCCAAATAGGGTAGAAAAATCCACGTGCGGCCAACTATGGAACGTGGAATTATTCGCGGCGGATTCACCTATATATAAACACCAACGCTGCGTTGCCACACGAATGGAGCAGCTTAGGATATTCCTCATCGACCACACAATGGCATCTCCTCCGTCGCCCGTCGTCATTCAGATGCCTCCACAGACCAACGGCGACAAGACCCCCACCACACCTAAGGACGCCGGTGACACCACCGCCGCGCCTACCACAGCTGCCAGACCTGCAGCCACAGCGACGGACAAGGTCATGTCAAGCGCCGCGAACCTTGCACAGCTCCTGCCGACCGGCACGGTGCTGGCTTACCAGGCGCTGTCCCCTTCCTTCACCAACCACGGTGACTGCCAGCCCTCCAACCGGTGGCTCACCGCGGCGTTGGTCATCGTCCTCGCCGTCCTCTCTCTTTTCTTCTCCTTCACCGACAGCGTTGTCGGCCGCGACAACAAGCTCTACTACGGCGTCGCCACGCCGCACGGCTTCAACGTGTTCAACTTCTCCAGCGAAGAAGAAAAGCAGCGATGGGATCCCGCTGAGTTCCGGAGGCTGCGAATCCGGCCGCTCGACTTCATGCATGCCATCTTCACGGCCGTGGTTTTCCTCACCCTAGCGTTGAGCGACGTGGGGCTGCAAAACTGCTTCTTTCCCAACGCCGGTAAGAACACCGAGGAGCTGCTAAAGAACCTACCGCTGGGCATGGCTTTTTTGTCCAGTTTTGTATTCATGATCTTCCCCACAAAAAGGAAGGGCATCGGCTACAACGACACTACTCCTCGCCAGAAGGACATATAATTATATCACTTGTTTTTGGAACAGTAAAATAGAAGGTTTGTTTTTTATTTCCGAAAATGCAGGTTGGTGTGTATTGGTTATTTATTTGTTTATTAGGAAAGTGTGTTAGTTAGTATTTATGGACATACATCTGTGTCGAATACCGTTACTGTAATTTGTTATTTTATTATAAAAACTTGTACAAAGTTTCCTCCATATAAAACTCATATATATCTCTCATTAACTTCTCAAATGTCTTCCTAAAACCCAAACCACCATGCATGGGGTTTTGAACGCATCAATATATTTCAGTTGACCCGGCGTGTCTTTTGTTTAGCTCGTTCCATGCCCCAGTCTCGCATATATATCATAAGATCATGACAAACAGAGAACGGCAGCTTAACTGTCTAAGAACAGAGCATCTCTAACAGCTACCCTATCTTATATGTCGTTTTAGCAACATATAGGGTACCTGTTTTAGCGTTTTTAGTGCACCGAGTAGTTTTTCACTTTTCCAGCTGCACTATTTTAGGGCAGCTCTTCTCCAACAAATGCCCTATCATATGCCCTATTTTAGACAAATTTCATAAACATTTGAACACATTTTAATCTACGAACTCAAATTCGAGGATCAATTTGACTAATTCGAGCTATGAATCTCGAATTGAGTACACCAAAAGTTAGAGCATACCGAGGCAAAGCTATTGGTGGCAGTGCTGAGACCAAATGGTCACCGGAACGTCGTCGACGGCGAGTTTGTGCGGAGTTGACGAACACAGGAAATTCCCCACCTCCCGTGCTTCCCTTGGTCACCCGCGACACCGTGAAGAAGAAGACCAGCAGCAGCCCCGCAAACCTGCAAGGAAAAATCTCCAAGCGCGCGTGCGCTCACCTATACCCGGCGACGGTGTGGGCCACCATGGACGGGATCCAGACGCTCTGCCCTGACGATCCATCGCGGCGACCTCCTACAGGCTGCAGACAGAACCAATTCCCGGGTTGTGGCCGACGAGCACGAGGCTGAGGCCGAAGGCGGCGAGGCCAAAGGCGTTGGGCAAGGAGGAGGAGGCGAGGCCAGAGCCGGTGACGACGGCCTAGGGCCCGTAACGGCGGTGCATGAAGGGGATCGGGTGCAGAAAATAAAAAAATTCCTAGCAAAGATATCCCTAAAACATGCCAAGATCTATTCTATACAGATATAGTAGTACGAACGAAAATCGGAAGGCATACCCTTATAGGCCGAAAGCGGGGATTACGTTCCCGCACAAACGTTGTCGATGAAGGTTGACGAAGCCGACCTCAAGGTCGTGTAGAGGAAGCAGACCTCCGAGTACCGCTAGCGCAACACCTCGCAGGACGTCACACACGTACGGTGGAGACGACAGCCTCCGAAGCTCCAGTCCAGGACGAGCAGCGGAAGACTTGGACCGGAACACCAGTAGCGTGGCAGCGGGCTATGGTGGAAGGGATCCCCCTCTCAACTCGGCGCAACTCCAACAAAGGGAATCACGAAATCGAGAGAGAATTGGGGAATTAATTGGTGAATTGAAAGGCCAGGGGTGCCCCTTCTTATATAGGCTCCTAGGGGGGAGCCAACCTCCTCACAAAGCAATGTGGGACTATCCCCACATTGCCTGGTGCGGCATGGCTGGTGCACCGGCCCTGGTGGGCCCCATTTGGCCACCCTAGGCCGGCCTCCATGCCCCTACCGAATCCCCTTGGGGATTTTCCCCCTCTTGGGCCTTCTTTCGACCAGAAGGCCCATTTAGGGAAATCAGCCAAAATAAATTCGAAAATAAATATATAAAATCATATTTGCATATTAATTACACTAATTAATATCAAAGATATTATATATAATTTATTCTAGCTCTGAAAACTCTTTCGTCGCTGCCCGATCTCCATACGACCCCTCCCGGGACATTCCCGGTGATCTCTTTCCTTTCCGGTTGTCTTCTCAAAACCCCTTAAATGTGTTACCCTAGCGGTTCGATATAATAACAGGTATGATCAAGACTCCTCTATGATCAACGACTAACTCGTAGGCCTGGACCCCATGAATTAATCCCTGTGATATAACGAATGACTTTCATCTATCAAACCTGAACGCAAAGTCTTAAACATTTTGCCATAGCGATACTTAGCGTGTCCGAGTGTCGTTCCATAGATATCTCCATACCTAGCTTGACCTCGTTACCGACAACGCTATCTTCTACTCATCTATGATCTCATGTCTCCGTGACCTAGTCACATGCTTGCAAGCTTATTAGACATGATCTCACCGAGTGTGCCCTAGAGTATCTATCCTGCTATGCGGACTTGCAAATCCCGGTCTTGACCCCTCATCTCAACTACTCCTTTCCGATACCCAAAAGTATCACCGTTATTGTCATACTATATAAGATACGACGTTTGGTGCGATCAAAGTATCTTCCAGGAATAACAATAAGAGTTGATCTCACGGTCAAAGGCGTAACGACTACGTCCTCCAAATCTGGGTATGTCCATCACATCGTTCTCCAACGACATGATTCCCATTGCCGACCGGCGCCATGCCCCATGATCGGGAAACCTCGATCATCAATCGCGCAACGAAACTAGTCTTAATAGAGGCTACTAGGGACCTAGTTATTTACGCATCACACCCGTATTAATGTTTCCGCTTAATACGGTTATAGCATGACACAAAAACCTATTATGAACAAACGAGATATGATAAAGAATACACTTTATTAATTGCCTCTAGGGCATATCTCCTTCAGTCTCCCACTTGCACTAGAGTACAAATTAATCTAGATTACAACTTGGTAAAATCTTAACACTCATAGCTAACTGGTGTTTTTCATGCTTGTCAAACGGGAGAGGCTTCGTCAACGGATCTGCCACATTCAGATCCGTATGCACTTTGCAAATCTTCACATCGCCTCCTTGTACGTACTGACGTATCACATGGAAGCGTCGGAGAATGTGTTTGGCGGTGGAGTGAGACCTTGTCTCCTTGGCATTGACAATGGCATCCGTATTGTCGCAGAAGAGGATCACGGCTTGCACGCTCGGGAACACTCCAAGTTCGATGACGAACTTTCTCAGCCACACAGCTTCATTCGCGGCTTCACAAGCAGCAATGTACTCCGACTCCATTGTAGATTGTGCGACAATGGGTTGCTTCCCACTTCTCCAGCACACGGCGCCCCTATTCACCTTGAACACATAACCTGTCTATGACTTAGAGTCATCGGGGTCTGAGCAGAAACTTGCATCCACGTAACCTGTTACGCCAAGTTCTTCATCGCGGCCAACATAAATAAGGAACATTTCCTTTGTCTTATTGAGATACTTAGGAATGCTCTTAACAGCAATCCAATGCGCCATTCCAGGATTACTCTCGAACCGGCTTGTCAAACTTAGAGCTAATGCCACATCAGGTCTAGTACTCAACATTGCATACATGATCGATCATATGGCTGAAGCATAAGGATGTTTAGTCATATCGGCCTTATCCAGTTCCGTTACCGGACACTGTGCCTTCTGCAATATCTTATTCTTGATAACCGGCAGAGAACCCTTCTTTGCCTTCTCCATACCGAAACGCTTCAGTATTTTATCAAGATAACTACTCTGACTCAACGCTAATAGGCGCCTTGATCTATCACGATAGATTTTTATGCCTAAGACGTATGCAGCTTCTCCTAAGTCCTTCATGGAAAATTTACTGTTTAAATATTCCTTCAAGCTATTCAGAAGTTCCACATCATTCCCAATCAGCAATATGTCATCTACATATAGTGCTAAGAACACGACAGAGCTCCCACTCATTTTCTTGTAAATGCAGGTCTCTTCCAAATTTTGGACAAATCCAAACCCTTTGATTACCTCATCAAGGCAAAGATTCCAGCTCCGAGATGCTTGCTTCAATTCATAGATGGATCGCTGAAGCTTGCATACCTTGTTAGCATTCCCTGGATCGACAAAACCTCCCGGTTGTACCATGTACAACTCTTTCTCAATGTTTCCATTTAGGAAGGATGTTTTGACGTCCATTTGCCAGATTCCATAATCATAATTGGTAGCAACTGCTAACTAAATCCGAATAGACTTAAGCATCGCTACCGGTGAAAAAGTTTCATCGTAGTCAATCCCATGAACTTGTCGGAAACCTTTTGCGACAAGCCGAGCTTTATAGACGGTCACATTACCGTCAGCATCAGTCTTCTTCTTAAAGATCCATTTATTCTCGATGGTCTTGCGCCCTTCGGGAATATCCATCAAAGTCCACACTTTGTTATCATAAATGGATCCTATTTCGGATTTCATGGCTTCAAGACATTTCTCGGACTCTAGACTCGCCATCGCCTCCTTGTAGTTTGTAGGTTCGTCTTGTTCAACTAACATGACGGTGCAAACCATGTTGCCATCCATTCTTGTGCAATCCGAGATCTACCAGACCTACGAGGTAGAATACTTTCCTCGACAGTTTCTCCCACTCCTTCCACGGAGGATGTTTCCGGATTGCTTCCGTTGCGCCACTCGAAATCTCGAGTTCAGTATCAACGATCCCATCGAGGTCTACCTTCCTCCCACTTACTCCTTTCGCGAGAAAATCGTTCCCTAGAAAGGTACCGGTCTTCCCGACAAAAGTTATGCCCTCAGCTTGGTTGTAGAAGGTTTACCCAATGGTTTCCCGCGGATACCCTACAAAGACGACTTTCTACGACTTCGGTTCGAGTTTATCGGGCTGCAGTTTCTTAACATACGCCTCACAACCCAAAACCTTCAGAAATGATAACTTAGGCTTTTGGCCATACCATAATTCATATGGTGTCGTTTCAACGGATTTGGACGGAGCCCTATTCAAAAAAATGCGGCTGTTTCTAACGCTTAACCCCAGAAGGACACGGGCAAATCGGTAAAATACATCATAGATCGAACACTATCCAGTAGAGTACGATTACGTCGCTCGGACACGCCGTTACGCTGCGGTGTTCCGGCTGACGTAAGTTGGGGTACTATGCCACAACTCATCAGATGTGTGCCAAACTAAAAACTCAAATACTCGCCACCACGATCGGATCGAAGGTGTTTGATTTTCTTGTTAAGCTGATTCTCAACTTCACTTTGAAATTCTTTTAACTTTTCAAAAGTTTCAGACTTGTGTTTCATCAAGTAGATATAACCATATCTACTCAAGTCATCAGTGAAGGCGATGAAGTAACGATAACCATTGCGTGTCGAAACGCTCATAGGTCCACACACATCTGTATGTATGATCCCCAATAAATCCGACGCCCGTTCAGCGAAACCTTTGAACGGTGTCTTGGTCATTTTGCCCATAAGGCATGGTTCGCATGTATCGAGGGATCCGAAATCCAAGGAGTCCAAAAGTCCATCGGAGTGGACTTTCTTCATGTGCTTTACACTAATATGACCAAGACGGCAATGCCACATATACATGGCGGTATCGTCACTACACTTAATCCGTTTGGCTTCTATGTTATGGATGTGAGTACTACGATCGAGATTCAACAAGAATAAACCGTTATTCTCGGGAGCATCAACATAAATGATATCTATTCATATAAATAGCACAACTGCTTGATACTGGTCTAAATGAATAACCGTCTTGTAACAGGCAAGACCCACTTATAATGTTTACACTCAAGGATGGCACAAAATAACACTTATTTAAAACCAAAACTAATCCCGATGGTAGATGCAGAGGGAGCGTGCCGACAGCCACCACGTCGACTCTCGATCCGTTGCCGACGCGCATCGTCGCCTCATCCTTTGCCAGCCGCCGTCTATTCCGTAACTCCTCCTGAGAGTTACATATATGAGGAACAGAACCAGTATCAAATACCCACGTGTTGCTCCGGGTGGATTTAAGGTACACATATATAACATGTATATCAAATATACCTTGTTCTTTGTCGACCGTCTTGCCAGACTTCCTATCCTCCAGGTACTTGGGGCAGTTGCGCTTCCAGTGACCCTTCCCCTTGCAGTAGAAGCACTCCACGCTAGCTCTGGGACCAGATCTGTTAGTCTTGGGATTGGCACTCATCTTGCTTTCCCTCCTGGACTTCCAGCTCTGCTTTCCCTTGCTACCGGATTTCTTAAAATCGACGGTCTTGCTAACCATCAACAGCGTGTGCTCCTTCTTAATCTCCACCTCAGCAGTCTTGAGCATCATGAACACTTCACCCAGGGCCTTAGCCATGCCCTTCATGTTGTAGTTCATGACAAAGCCTTTATAGCTAGGGGGAAACGATTGCAACACCCTGTCAACCGCCAGCTCATCGGGAATCTTGCATTCCAGAGCATTCAGGCGTTGAACGTAGCCAGACATCTTGATCACATGCTCGCTCACACTGCTATGCTCTTCCATCTTGGCCGAGAAGAAAAGCTCAGAAGCTTCATATCTCTCAGCCTTAGCCTGCGGCGCGAAGACAACCTTCAGATCAGAAATAATCTCGAAGGCGCTCATCTTCTCAAAGCGTTTCTGCAGGTCGGCTTCCATGGCGTATAGCATGCCACTCTGGACAAAGGCAGAATCCTCCGATCAGGTCTGGAAGACCTTCTTCTCATCCTCAGAGGCTTCATCTGTGGGAGGGTCACCTATGGCGGCCTCAATGACGTAGGCCACCCTATGGGGAGTGAGGAGGATCCTCAGGTTGCGGAACCAGGCCATGAAGTTTGACGCATTAGTCTTAAGCTTTTCTTTCTCAAGGAACAGACCTAGGTTAAACGAGGGGCGAGACATCTACAATGGAATTTGCAACAACATAAGACTTTGTTCATAATAATTTTGAGTTATAGTATTTTAGAAAATAACTAACATAACTCCCACTCAAACGAACATCCCTCCTGGTCGTTTAAGCGATTACACGACCCCCATCTATTGCACCACCCCTCATCATCAGAGCCGGCGGCACAACTTCAAGAGTAGACAAAAGTCCGCCACACCAATTTTGTGACTCGTGCTCGACCTTTCGGTCTCCCTGTTCCGAGGCCATATCTTCATATGCTAGTCTCGCCACCATAACCTCCACGCTAACGCTTATGCAACATGGCTTACACCCACTGTATGCGAACGACGATATGTCTGACACCCGATCATCACGGCCTGACTCATAACGTAGAACTTTCTTGGTGGTGCGCGTTGGAGGGAGAACACTAGTGGTATTTTGAAGGGATCATCTTATTCAGCTACCGCCGTGTAACCAATGTAGGTTTTTGTGTCATGCTAGAACCGTATTAAGCGGAAACATTAATACGAGTGTGATACGTAAACAACCAGGTCCCTAGTAGCCTCTACTAAGACTAGTTTCGTTGCGCGATTGATGATCAAGGTTTCCCGGTCATGGGACATGGCGCCGGTGGGAGTCATATCGTTGGAGAACGATGTGATGGACATACCCAGATTTGAAGGACGTAGTCGTTACGCCTTTGACCGTGAGATCAACTCTTATTGTTAGTCCTGAAAGATACTTTGATCGCACCAAACGTCGTATCTTATATAGTATGACAATAACGGTGATACTTTTGGGTATCGGAAAGGAGTAGTTGAGACGAGGGGTCAAGAGCGGGATTTGCCAGTCCGCATAGCAGGATAGATACTCTCGGGCCCACTCGGTGAGATCATGTCTAATGAGCTTGCAAGCATGTGACTAGGTCACGGAGACATGAGATCATGGACGAGTAGAAGATAGCGTTGTCGGTAACGAGGTCGAGATTAGGTATGGAGATATCTATGGAACGACGCTCGGACATGCTAAGTATCGCTATGGCAAAAGGTTTAAGACTTTGCGTTTAGCTTTGATAGATGAAAGTCATTCGTTATATCACAGGGATTAATTCATGGGGTCCAGGCCTACGAGTTAGTCGTTGATAATAGAAGAGTCTTGGTCATACCTGTTATTATATCGAACCGCTAGGGTAACACACTTAAGGGGTTTCGACAAGACAACCGGAAAGGAAAGAGATCACCGGGAGCGTCCCGGGAGGGGTCCGATGGAGATCTGGCAGCGCCGAAAGAGTTTTTGGAGCTAGAAAAAATTATATATATTATGTCTGATATTAATTAGTGTAATTAATATGCAAATATGATTTTATATATTTATTTTCGAATTTATTTAGGCTGATTTCCCTAAATGAGCCTTCTGGTCGAAAGAAGGCCCAAGAAGGGGGGAATCCCCTTGGGGATTCGGTGGGGGCTTGGGTGGCCGACCCAGGTGGGCCAAGAGGCCCACCAAGGGGCCGACGCACCATGGCTGGCCGCACCAGGCATGTGGGGATAGTCCCACATTGCCTGGTGAGGAGGTTGGCTCCCCCCTGGGAGCCTATATAAGAAGGGGCATCACTGGCCTTTTAATTCACTAATTAATTATCAATTTCTCTCTCGATCTCGTGATTCCCTTGTCGGAGTCGCGCCGAGCAGAGGAGGGGGATCTCTTCCACCATAGCCCGCTGCCGCGCTGCTGGTGTTCCGGTCCAAGTCTTCCGCTGCTCGTCCTGGACTGGAGCTTCGGAGGCCGTCGTCTCCATCGTACGTGTGTGACGCCCTGCGAGGTGCTGCGCTAGCGGTACTCGGAGGTCTGCTTCCTCTACACGACCTTAAGGTCGGCTTCGTCGGTCTTCATCGACAACGTTAGTGCGGGAACGTAATCCCCGCTTTCGGTCTACAAGGGTATGTCTTCCGATCTTCGTTCGTACTACTATATCTGCATAGAATAGATCTTGGCATGTTTTAGGGATATCGTTGCTAGGATTTTTTTTGTTTTATGCGCCCAATCCCCTTCAGTGGTATCAGAGCCGATTTATCGTAGATATAGTTGTACGCTGTTAGAACCCGTGTTCTACACGGGGGCACCTTTCTTGTTATTTGCTACCCTCTAGCGTGCACTTGTGATTCCAGCGGCATTGAGTTGATGAAGCGGCCCGGACCGACTTTACGCGTACGCTTACGCGAGACTGGTTCCACTACTGATATACGGCTTGTACCGTATATGTGGCTGGCGGGTGTCAGTTTCTCTCTCTTTAGTTGGTCTTCGCATTTTCAATGTAGGGCCTGAAAGGGATGCTTAAATATGCAATGTGGTCATAAGGTTCGTAGGTATGAAGCGGTTCTATTTACGAAATCCCCAAGCCACGTAAAATATACAAAAGATAAAGTAGAAGCGTCTAACTTTATTTTGCAGGGGCTATGTGATATGGTCAAGGTAGGTTTATTAAATTGTTTATAAACTGCGGGCGCCAAAAAGACCATGGCACAATGGACTATATCACATTGCATTACATTTGATGTTTTATGTGCATCTTATATTGTGTGATTGTATATATAGTATATATTAGTTACACGGCGGTAGCTATATAAGGTGATCCCTTCAAAATACCACTAGTGTTCTCCCTCCAACGCGCACCATCAAGAAAGTTCTACGTTATGAGACAGGCCGTGATGATCGGGTGTCAGACATCTCGTCGTTCACATACAGTGGGTGTAAGCCATGTTGCACAAGCGTCAGCGTGGAGGTCTTTGGTGGCGAGCCTAGCATATTCAGAAATATGGCCTCGGAACAGGAAGACCGAAAGGTCGAGCACGAGTCACAAAATTGGTGTGGCGGACTTTTTGTCTACTCTTGAAGTTGTGCCGCCAGTTCTGATGATGAGGGGTGGTGCAATGGATGGGGGTCGTGTAATCGCTTAAACGGCCAGGAGGGATGTTCGTTTGAGTGGGAGTTATGTTAGTTATTTTCTAAAAATACTATAACTCAGAATTATTATGAACAAAGTCTTATGTTGTTGTAAATTCCATTGTAGATGTCTCACCCCTCCTTTAACCTAAACCTGTTCATTGAGAAAGAGAAGTTTAAGACCGATGGGTCTAACTTCGTGTCCTGGTTCCGCGACCTGAAGTCCATCCTTGAAACCCACAAGGTGGCCTACATCCTTGATGCCCCCTCAGGTGATCTTCCAAACACCGCCCCGGAAATCGAAAGGATTGTCCATGAGGTAAAGGCGGAAATCGAAAGGATTGTCCATAAGGATTGTCCAGAGTGGCATGCTCTTTGCCATGGAGGCTGGCCTGCAAAACCGCTTCATGAATAAGGGTGCTTATGATATAATCACTGAACTCATGACTGTTTTTGCACGACAAGTCAAGGCTGAGAGGTACGAAGCATCTGTGCTTTTCTTCTCAGCCCAGATGGAAGAGCACGGCAATATTAGTGAGAACTTGGCCAAGTTGTTTGGCTGCGCTCAGCTTCTGAGTGATCTGGGAAGTGTGATCCCAGAAGAGGTGGTTATTGATAGGGCGCTGATTTCTCTGCCCCCTAGCTATAAGAACGCCATCGTGGACTACGTCATGAAAGGGACATCAAAACCACTGTCGGAAATCCTGAAAATGCTCGAAGTGGCCGAATTAGAAATCAAGCTGAAGAAGATGGTGGTGACCATCGGATCAGCTGAGCGCAACTGCCCCAAGTACCTGGAGGATAGGAAGTCTGGCAAGACGGTCGACAAAGAGCAAGGTATATTTGATATACATGTTATAGATGTGTACCTTACATCCGCCCGGAGCAACACGTGGATATTTGATACTGATTCTGTTGCTCATATATGTAACTCTCAGGAGGAGTTACGGAATAGACGTCGGCTGGCGAAGGATGAGGTGACGATGCGCGTCGGCAACGGATCGAGAGTCGACGTGGTGGCTGTCGGCACGCTCCCTCTGCATCTACCATCGGGATTAGTTTTGGTTTTAAATAAGTGTTATTTGGTGCCATCCTTGAGTGTAAACATTATAAGTGGGTCTTGCCTGTTACAAGATGGTTATTCATTTAAATCAGTGTCAAGCAATTGTGCTATTTATATGAATGATATATTTTATGTTGATGCTCCCGAGAATAACGGTTTATTCTTGTTGAATCTCGATCGTAGTACTCACATCCATAACATAGAAGCCAAACAGATTAAGTGTAGTGATGATACCGCCATGTATATGTGGCATTGCCGTCTTGGTCATATTGGTGTAAAGAGCATGAAGCAACTCCACTCTGATGGACTTTTGGACTCGTTGGATTTCGGATCACTCGATACATGCGAACCATGCCTTATGGGAAAAATGACCAAGACACCGTTCAGAGGTTTCGTTGAACGGGCGACAGATTTATTGGGGATCATACATACAGATGTGTGTGGACCGATGAGCGTTTCAACACGCAATGGTTATCGTTACTTCGTCACTTTCACTGATGACTTGAGTAGATACGGTTATATCTATTTGATGAAACACAAGTCTGAAACTTTTGAAAAGTTCAAAGAATTCCAAAGTGAAGTTGAGAATCAGCTTAATAGGAAAATCAAGCACCTCCGATCCGATCGCGTTGGCGATTACTTGAGTTTGGCACACATCTGAAGAGTTGTGGCATAGTACCCCAACTTACGCCAGCCGGAACACCGCAGCGTAACGACGTGTCCGAGCGACATAATCGTACTCTACTGGATAGTGTTCGATCTATGATGTCTCTTACCGATTTGCCAGTGTCCTTCTAGGGTTATGCATTAGAAACAGCCGCATTCATTTTAAATAGGGCTCCGTCCAAATCCGTTGAAACGACACCGAATGAATTATGGTATGCCCAAAAGCCTAAGTTATCGTTTCCGAAGGTTTGGGGTTGTGAGGCATACGTTTAGAAACTACAGCCCGACAAACTCGAACCGAAGTCGGAGAAAGTCGTCTTTGTAGGATATCCGCGGGAAACCGTTAGGTACACCTTCTACAACCAAGCTGAGGGCAAAACTTTTGTCACGAAGACCGGTACCTTTCTAGAGAAGGAGTTTCTCGCGAAAGGAGTAAGTAGGAGGAAGATAGACCTCGATGAGATCGTTGATCCTGAACTCGAGATTCCGAGTGGCGCAACAGAAGCAATTCCGGAAACGTCCTCCGTGGAAGGAGTGGGAGAAACTGTCGAGGAAGGTAATCTACCCCGTAGGTCTGGTAGATCTCGGATCGCACCAGAATGGTATGGCAACATGGTTTGCACCGTCATGTTAGTCGAACAAGACGAACCTACGAACTACAAGGAGGCGATGGCGAGTCTAGAATCCGAGAAATGGCTTGAAGCCATGAAATCCGAAATAGGATCCATGTATGATAACAAAGTGTGGACTTTGATGGATATTCCCGAAGGGCGCAAGGCCGTCGAGAATAAATGGATCTTTAAGAAGAAGACTGATGCTGATGGTAATGTGACCGTCTATAAAGCTCGGCTTGTCGCAAAGGGTTTCCAATAAGTTCATGGAATTGAATACGATGAAACCTTTTCACCGGTAGCGATGCTTAAGTCTATTCGGATTTTGTTAGCAGTAGCTGCCTATTATGATTATGAAAAATGGCAAATGGACGTCAAAACAGTCTTCCTAAATGGAAACATTGAGGAAGAGTTGTACATGGTACAACGAGAAGGTTTTGTCGATCCAGGAAATGCTAACAAGGTGTGCAAGCTTCAGCGATCCATCTATGGATTGAAGCAGGCATCTCGGAGCTGCAATCTTCGCTTTGATGAGGTAATCAAAGGTTTTGGATTTATCCAAAATTTGGAAGAGACCTGCATTTACAAGAAAATGAGTGGGGGCTCGGTTGTGTTCTTAGCACTGTATGTAGACGACATATTGCTGATTGGGAATGATGTAGAACTTCTGAATAGCGTGAAGGAATATTTAAACAGTAAATTTTCCATGAAGGACTTAGGAGAAGCTGCGTATGTTTTAGTCATAAAAATCTATCGTGATAGATCAAGGCGCCTATTAGCACTGAGTCAGAGTACTTATCTTGATAAAATACTGAAACGTTTCGGTATGGAGAAGGCAAAGAAGGGTTCTCTGCCGGTTATCAAGAATAAGATATTGCGGAAGGCACAGTGTCCGGTAACGGAACTGGATAAGGCCGATATGACTAAACATCCTTATGCTTCAGCCATAGGATCGATCATGTATGCAATGTTGAGTACTAGACCGGATGTGGCATTAGCTCTAAGTTTGACAAGCCGGTTCCAGAGTAATCCTGGAATGCCCCATTGGATAGCTGTTAAGAGCATTCTTAAGTATCTCAATAAGACAAAGGAAATGTTCCTTGTGTATGGTGGCTGCGATGAAGAACTTGGCGTAACGGGTTACGTAGATGCAAGTTTTTACTCAGACCCCGATGACTCTAAGTCACAGACAGGTTATGTGTTCAAGGTGAATGGAGGCGTCGTGTGCTGGAGAAGTGGGAAGCAACCCATAGTCGCACAATCTACAATGGACTCGGAGTATATTGCTGCTTGCGAAGCCGCAAATGAAGCTATGTGACTGAGGAAGTTCTTCATCGAACTTGGAGTGTTCCCGAGCATGCAAGACCCCGTGATCCTCTTCTGCGACAATACGGGTGCCATTGCGAACGCCAAGGAGTCAAGGTCTCACTCCACCGCCAAACACATTCTTTGACGCTTCCATGTGATACGTCAGTACGTACAAGGAGGTGATGTGAAGATTTGCAAAGTGCATACGGATCTGAATGTGGCAGATCCGCTGACGAAGCCTCTCCCGCTTGATAAGCATGAAAAGCACCAGTTAGCTATGGGTGTTAGGCTTTTACCAAGTTGTAATCTAGATTAATTTGTACTCAAGTGCTGTGGGAGACTGAAGGAGATATGCCCTAGAGGCAATTAATAAAGTGTATTATTTATCATATCTCGTTTGTTAATAATAGGTTTTTGTGTCATGCTAGAACCGTATTAAGCGGAAACATTAATACGGGCGTGATACGTAAACAACCAGGTACCTAGTAGCCTCTACTAAGACTAGTTTCATTGCGCGATTGATGATCGAGGTTTCCCGTTCATGGGGCATGGCGCCGGTCGGCAATGGGAGTCATATCGTTGGAGAACGATGTGACGGACATACCCAGATTTGGAGGACGTAGTCGTTACGCCTTTGACCGTGAGATCAAGTCTTATTGTTATTCCTGGAAGATACTTTGATCGCACCAAACGTCGTATCTTATATAGTATGACAATAACGGTGATACTTTTGGGTATCGGAAAGGAGTAGTTGAGACGAGGGGTCAAGAGCGGGATTTGCCAGTCCGCATAGCATGATATATACTCTCGGACCCACTCGGTGAGATCATGTCTAATGAGTTTGCAAGCATGTGACTAGGTCACGGAGACATGAGGTCATGGACGAGTAGAAGATAGCGTTGTCGGTAACGAGGTCGAGATTATGTATGGAGATATCTATGGAACGACGCTCGGACATGCTAAGTATCGCTATGGCAAAAGGTTTAAGACTTTGCGTTCACGTTTGATAGATGAAAGTCATTCGTTATTTCACAGGGATTAATTCATGGGGTCCAGGACTACGAGTTAGTCATTGATCATAGAGGAGTCTTGGTCATACCTGTTATTATATCGAACCGTTAGGGTAACACACTTATGGGGTTTCGACAAGACAACCGGAAAGGAAAGAGATCACCGGGAGCGTCCCGGGAGGGGTCCGATGGAGATCGGGCAGCGCCGAAAGAGTTTTCAGAGCTAGAAAAAATTATATATATTAAGTTTGATATTAATTAGTGTAACTAATATGCAAATATGATTTTATATATTTACTTTCGAATTTATTTAGGCTGATTTCCCTAAATGGGCCTTCTGGTCGAAAGAAGGCCCAAGAAGGGGGGAATCCCCTTGGGGATTCGGTGAGGTCTTGGGTGGCCGACCCAGGTGGGCCAAGAGGCCCACCAAGGGGCCGGCGCACCATGGCTGGCCGCACCAGGCATGTGGGGATAGTCCCACATTGCGTGGTGAGGAGGTTGGCTCCCCCCTGGGAGCCTATATAAGAAGGGGCACCCCTGGCCTTTTAATTCACCAATTAATTCTCAATTTCTCTCTCGATCTCGTGATTACATTGTCGGAGTTGCGCCGAGCAGAGGAGGGGGATCTCTTCCACCATAGCCCGTTGCCGCGCTGCTGGTGTTCCGGTCCAAGTCTTCCGCTGCTCGTCCTGTAATGGAGCTTCGGAGGCCGTCGTCTCCACCGTACAAGTGTGACGCCCTGCGAGGTGCTGCGCTAGCGGTACTCGGAGGTCTGCTTCCTCTACACGACCTTGAGGTCGTCTTCGTCGGTCTTCATCGACAACGTTTGTGCGGGAACGTCATCCCCGTTTTCGGTCTACAAGGGTACGTATTCCGATCTCCGTTCGTACTACTATATCTGCATAGAGTAGATCTTGGCATGCTTTTAGCATATCGTTGGTAGGAAATTTTTTGTTTTCTGCACACGATCCCCTTCACTTTTGACCAGAAG
Organism: Poa annua; assembly: GCA_026929855.1. Taxonomy (NCBI): domain Eukaryota; kingdom Viridiplantae; phylum Streptophyta; class Magnoliopsida; order Poales; family Poaceae; genus Poa; species Poa annua. The sequence goes on from CM049427.1 coordinate 35,475,445, forward strand.
GCCCATTTTGGGAAATCAGCCTAAATAAATTCGAAAATAAACATATAAAATCATATTTGCATATTAATTACACTAATTAATATCAAACATATTATATATAATTTATTGTAGCTCCGAAAACTCTTTCGTCGCTGCCTGATCTCCATCGGACCCCTCCCGGGACATTCCCGATGATCTCTTTCCTTTCCGGTTGTCTTGTCGAAACCCCTTAAGTGCGTTACCCTAGCGGTTCGATATAATAACAGGTATGATCAAGACTTCTCTATGATCAACGACTAACTCGTAGGCCTGGACCCCATGAATTAATCCCTGTGATATAACGAATGACTTTCATCTATCAAACCTGAACGCAAAGTTTTAAACATTTTGCCGTAGCGATACTTAGCGTGTCCGAGTGTCGTTCCATAGATATCTCCATACCTAGCTTGACCTCGTTACCGACAACGCTATCTTCTACTCGTCTATGATCTCATGTCTCCGTGACCTAGTCACATGCTTGCAAGCTTATTAGACATGATCTCACCGAGTGGGCCCTAGAGTATCTATCCTGCTATGCGGACTGGCAAATCCCGGTCTTGACCCCTCGTCTCAACTACTCCTTTCCGATACCGACAAGTATCACCGTTATTGTCATACTATATAAGATACGACGTTTGGTGCGATCAAAGTATCTTCCAGGAATAACAATAAGAATTGATCTTACGGTCAAAGGCGTAACGACTACGTCCTCTAAATCTGGGTATGTCCATCACATCGTTCTCCAACGACATGACTCCCACTGCCGACCGGCGCCATGCCCCATGATCGGGAAAGCTCGATCATCAATCGCGCAACGAAACTAGTCTTAGTAGAGATTACTAGGGACCTGTTTGTTTACGCATCACACCCGTATTAATGTTTCCGCTTAATACGGTTATAGCATGACACAAAAAACATATTATGAACAAACGAGATATGATAAAGAATACACTTTATTAATTGCCTCTAGGGCATATCTCCTTCAGTGCAGGGGCTTCCCGGGGCGGAGGAAGGCGCGGCTCCAGCGTGGGCACGGTGCGGAGGAGACGACCAGGCGTGGGCACGGCGCGGAGAAGCTAGCTTGTGGTACAGGAGGGAGAGCAGGGACGCGGAGGAGCACTTCGTCAGCTTGAAGCGACGATTCGGGAAGACGTGCAGGGACGCAGAGGAGCTCGCGCACCGGCCGCCGTTGGGGGTCTCGGCGACGAAGTCAGGAGGAGGGGGCAGAGGGTCGAGGCCACGCCCTTGACGAGGAGCGCCGCCACCACGACCGCTGTAGGGAGGGCCTCCATGGCCACGGCCACCGCGCTCGGAGCTCTCCATCTCTGCCGGATTTTGTAGAACATGTGCGAAATCGGACAGCCCAGGCCATGCCAGCTCCAATCTGAGAAGGGTGGGTGCAAAATTGGAGTGCAGATGGGGCGAAGGTGGCCGGCGGCGGTCAAATCGGGGGAGGAAAGGAAGTTCAAGAACCTGCCTTTATGGATCCTACCATCTGAAGTAGGTAGTCATAAGTATTTGTCCTGTAAAGACCTTACGTGCAACAATCAGTGTTGAGCGAGCTTCATCTTGAGCAGCTTGATAACATGATCTACTGAAGAGATGATCGAGCACTTAGCCGGGTTAATAAGTTGACCTGTTCTATTAGGACCGACCTCAATGATATATTTTACCTTTGAAAATAATTAAAACTTAGAGAAAACAAGTAAATAATAAAAACCGACCAAAAACTATTGATAACTTCCCAAAACCAGAAAAAAAAACACTTGGCAAGCCAACATAATGGACCAGACCATTTACGTGCAAACATTCCCGTAGAGAATGCTACATGGCGTCAAGTAGGAATTGCCGTGAATGGGTCGATTCCGGCATGGGGGCGAGCGCGTTGGCCAGATGTGGGCACTCGATGCCATAACAACGAATTCAGCAAATAGGTCGAAACATTGGCCCAGAGTCAACGTCCGTTATGAGCAAAATAATTTGCTGTAAAAAGAAACTAAATTCCATGATAACCAAATAAACGCTTTTAACTAACTTTTGATTAATATCCACAAAATTGTGATGAAGATTATAGAAATTTGGAGAAAGATTCAATCGGTTAAAAACTTCATCAAAATTTCAGAAATTAGTTAAGTATTTCAAGAAAATAATACGTGGAAAATAAGGCACAAATACGAGCATTCGGAAAGCAACGTATTTTGTAGTAAAAATCCCGGGTCATCTAATGGAAATCATGTGATGAATTTGTAGAATAGCTTAAGCTATGATTACAGAAGATTTTGATGGATTTTAGCTTCAAGAAAACTTCAACAAAAATTATTTTTATGATTGCATGATTGCATCTGAAAGTAGAATAAAAATACTCCGACTTCTTAAAAGTTGTGTGGTATGACAAAAGTCAAGAAATCACTTCCGGGTCATCTATTGTTGTTTAATGTATTATATGTTCTTGATGTATATGCGGTAACTCGTCTCAGCTGTAATGAGGAACGGTACGTCAATCTTTCTTTTTCTGAATCAAAGGCAAAAACTTTATTTTAATATTGGGTGTCCGGTTTATTCGTGAAAATAACCGGGCGAAACCATGCATACAATCAACACCATAAGTTCGTCAATCACCTACTATGCTCATCAATACAACATTAATTGTTTGACAGATATTAGATATATAATGAATTAATACTACCCTTCTTGTTAGTTCGAATCTTTGTTATAACATTCAAATGTGAAACGTGAACGGAGAATCTAAATAGAAGGGTAATGAAAATAGAAGAGTAACACATGCATGGGGTTCCGGGGCCGTGGAGGTGCGAGTTGTGCCTTGTGCGCCATCAACCATATGGCTTTGATCATCTTTATTCATGCTGCGTATTTAAGAATGGGAGGTATCAGCAAAACAATTTCCACATCGATGAAAGGGTGAGCATAATTCAGGATCCAGGCGGACGCAATAGAGTTATGACTATAGATGGCCAAACGGGCCGCCCGGCACGGCCCACGAGCGGCACGGCCCACGAAGGGCACGACAGCATTCGTGTCGGGCCGGCCCACGTGCTGCGCTCGGCTTCTGGGCACGAGCACGCCGGCACGTGGGCCGCACGTTGGCCCGGCACGGCACGGTCGGCCCACGTCGGCACACCGGAAAAAATTAAAAAAATAATTAAAAAAATAAAAAAACAAATAAAAAACAAGTAAAAAAATCCTGGCGTGCCGTGCCGGGCCGGCCCACGTGCCGCGGAGGTAAGCTCAGCACGAGCACGCACGGGCCACGTGCCAGCACGGCACGGTTGGTCGTGGGCCGGGCCGTGCCTGGGCCGTGCTGAAACAAGCGTGCCTCGGGCTGGCCCGTTTGGCACGGCCCAGTTGGCCAGCTATAGGTATGACCAACTTCGTGATTTAGTGGGCAGACTGCCCATACTAAGTGGGAGTTACTCCTTCTGCTGATTTTACTACGACTTTCGTTTTAGCCGATACGCTGGACATGCCACCGAGCACGTTTCTCGTCCGGCTGACAGTCTTGTAGGCTGACGCAGGTCTATGTTGGCAAAAGTGGTATGCTATGGGTAGAGCGTGCGGCTAACTTGCGGGCACCCACTCACAGCAACTATTATTTTGTGACTTTTCCAGAACAATTTCTTGGTAAACATTTGTGCGCCAACATCGAATGTCTCCATGTGTACACCATTGTTTTTACATTTAAAATGTACTATTGGATAGTGGAAGCATATAGTGCTGCGATCCAACAAGGATTTCCGTGGTTGCTTTCCCATTGTCCTATTACTTTTCGGTGAAACAACATATCTTCACCATATGCAAGGGTGCGCCGCATGCATCGATTTATGCGGAGGCCGGTACCCTTTTCTATAAAAAAAATGCAAGGGCGCAACTTAAGTACGATGCCACTTTTTAAACAAGCAATGAACTAAATTTTCTAAATGCAAAAATGCATGTAAACTGAGAGAACAAATAGTTACACATATACAGTATAGAATATGCTGCCTCTTTCAAATAGAAGTAAACGCTACCACCAAGTTTGCTAGATAAAGGGAGATGAGGCTAGATGCGGAGCTCGCCACCTCTCCTCCCCCGTGAGCCGCCATCCTAGCCTTCTCCTCCACTCATCGGTGGCCGAGGAGAGGCCAAGATCATACCGCAATTTCCGCTGCTAGACTGGAATTCATTCCATATTGAGGAAAGTATACTACGTAGGGAAACAATGATGACGTCAGAGTTTTTCAGGGTAATGGGGAACTATATATATACCCAGATAATCATTGCCAACTATTTTCCTTTGATCTCCAATTCCATTGAGACACATATTGCACATGATCCTTGCCAAAGCTTACTTTTCTATGTGCAAGAAACATTGTTGTATTACGAACAGTTTTTGATGCGGGCTGATTCACATTTAGCCAGGTCTTGCATGCCTCGTCGTCCATGAGTATTTACATTTAACCATGTTCCTTCCTGTAGTCATCGTCAATGGGGGTATCCTTAGTGTCGCTCTGTACTAGTGATCCAGTTATCAACAAATATTTGACTGGTATTTGCAACAAGAAAACAGACCATTAATATAATCTTCATCTTCAACTGTTTCTTCCATCCCAACATGCGATACCAATGAAGTGAAAACAAAAGAAGCAGTACATGATTTTAACTGCCTTTTGGATGAGCATTCAAAATTCGGTGAATAGATTTAAGAAATTTGAAAAAGCTGATACCACCTTTTGAAAATTTCTGCAAAATTGTGGACGTAGCATTTAGAAATTATATGAGTATTTAAAATAATAAGAATAATTGTGATTTTCAACATCAGGACAAATCTTATTGTTTGGAAGGAGCGGGAGTTCTAATAAGATCCTGGATATAGTTTGAAAATCAAGTGATGAATTGCAAGAGATCGTTAAGCTAGAATTACAGATAATTTGGACAGGTGTCAACTTTAAGAAAATTAGTGAAATGTTATGTTCGTCATTGCATGATTGCTCTGACTAGTAGAAATATAAACACTCCTCAAGGTTGTGCGGTAGTATTCAGCTCTTCTTTGCTATGGGAGGACCGTAAATATTCTGTTATGAATTTGCAGTACTAGCTAATGATGTACTACGAGCGTGTACGACACAAGTCAAGGTCATCTATTGTTCTTTGTTTCGTTCTTAATATATGTATTAAATCATCTTATCTATAAAGAACAGTACATCATGATACATCACCTCGCGTGGATGTCGGAGCCAACGCTTTGGGATTCGCTTCCGTTGTTGTGTTGAGGGGTAGGGTTGTTGGCATTGTCCGCTTGGGCGGTTTGACCGTCGATTTCTATGGTGCGTGACCTCGAACCAGCATGGTGTGTTGCTGTATCCATTTTTCGACCTATTTCACTTATAAATTGATCAATTCACTGTATCAATGAAACTGCAAGCCTCTAGTGATCCGTTTCAAAAAACAAGAAGGGGAAGAAGCAAAAGAAAGAAAATAAAAACCGCATCTTGACCAGCGAATCCACACTTCGCTGTCCAATTAATGCCTCTACGTCTCTCTCTCTCTACTTCTCCCCATCCCCTTCTTTGGCAGCCGCAGTAAACGAACCAAGAGCCCATACACACCACGGGACTCATTCGCAGTTTCCGACCACGCCGACGCTCCACGTGCACCTTCCCGTCACCTGCCCTGCTGCCGACCACTCCTCAGCCAGCCAACCCAGCCACACCGCGCGGCGCGGCGCCATGGGCGACGCCACGGCCTCCTCGCGGACCAAGACGGCGGAGCTGGACGCGCCGCTCCACGCCCTCGGCTTCGAGATCGAAGAGGTCTCGCCGTCGCGGCTCACCGGCCGCCTCCTCGTCACGCCCACCTGCTGCCAGGTTCGTCTTCTTCTTCTTCTTCCCTCAGTTGCCTGTCTACCTGCCTAATTAAAACGCAACCACGTCTGCCTTCTCGGCGCGGCGCGCCGGCGTGTGCTCGTATATTAATGTCTGCGTGGCTCCCCGGCAGCCGTTCAAGGTGCTGCACGGCGGCGTGTCGGCCCTCATAGCGGAGGCGCTCGCCAGCATGGGGGCGCACATGGCCTCGGGCTACCGCCGCGTCGCCGGCATGCAGCTCAGCATCAGCCACTTCCGGAGCGCCGGCGTCGGCGAAACCGTCCTCGCGCGCGCCGTCCCCGTCCACAAGGGACGCTCCACCCAGGTTCCTTCGATTAATCTCTTCTCTCGCTGTTTTCTGTAACAGAGTATTATGTTCCTCATTTCGCGTGGGTTGGGTTCCCTCCCTTCGATTCGATTGCGCTTTTACTGTTTTACAGTTTTACTTAGAGCTGATAATCACTTCTGCATCTACCTAGATGTCCTTGCATTCGCATAACCGACTGATCGTATATATGCTGCTGCCGACATGATGCGAACTGAAGTATGAGCAGTACACTTTATTGGGTCTCTGAATCAACGGTGAAACTGGTTACAGTAATATATTCGATAGTTGGGGCTTTGATATCTGTGACCTAGCTAATATAGTAACATGCCAGGCATAAATAAGCAGCAACTTGTTCTGTGCTTATAGTAGAAAAAATGCAAACTATTCTCATTTCAACGGAAAACTCACAGTGGCAACTTGCAACTTGTCTCCGATCATTAACATTGTGGGAATTTTTAAATTTACTCCCTCCGGTCCTGTAATTACTATCAGGGCCTTTGTCCATCCTTTGCAACACTTAATTCGGACCGGAGATAGTATCTTCTTCTATATGTGCTTATGGTTCAAATAAAAATTCTTCTATATGTGATTACTTGTGCTTATCATTACCAAATCTCAAAGAAGAATGGAGGTAGAATCTGACCAATAATAGTGTTGCTGACATGGATTTGAAGGTATGGGAGGTAAAACTCTGGAAGATGGATGCATCCACACAAGGGGAAGGGCCTCAAATCGCGGAAGCAAGGGTCACGCTCTTATGTAATTTACCAGTACCGGATGAGCTGAAAAGTGCATCAGAATCCCTAAGAAAATATTCTAAACTGTAAAACCCCTTATATAAGGTGATCTATTGATATGTGACTGAAAAATATTTCTCATAAGCTTCCCTTTTATACCCCACAAATAGTCCGCGAAAAGAAAAGGTTTCCAATGTGTAGTTGGTACGTAGGTCATATTGTGGACAAAAGTTTTCTGGATAAACTGTCTTGTGATGACCGACTCCACCCCCTACCCTAGGTGTGAACTCTACTCCCTACCCTCGGTTCCTTCCTCTCCCATCCTCTGTATGCGGGCGGCGGTGACCTTTCCTCTACCCGGCCATAAAACTAGAGCGAAGGACATTTTTTAGATTCTACATTTTCTTGATTTCTACATGTACAAAAGTAACTAATCATGTGTGCATGTCGTGATCTTGATATGACTAAATCCCAATACTCACATTCGTGATTCGTGGAAGGTTTTCATCAAAAACCGCCGGATCATTCGCGCGCTGTTTAACCGGTTTCTACATGTTCGATCCTAATCAGTAATCACATTCGTGATTCGTGGAAGGTTTTCATCGAAAATCGCCAGATCATTCGCGCGCTGTTTAGCCGGTTTCTACATGTTCGATCCCGGGAAAGGTCAAATACCCTTAACAAACCGGTTAAGGCCCCGATTCCCGGTTCAACTGATGGTCTGGTCCGGCTTTATAAACTACGCATTTGTGGAAGAAGACTTGTGTAGCACAATAAGAACGATGAACTTATTGTACACCATTGGTTGAAGTTGACCGCAAAAATCTTGAAATAAGTTCACGTGTGTATTTATAAACCCAAAAAGAGACAATTCAATGCACGTAGAAACACGACCGGCTACACTTGAAGTAAATACTTTTCTTTGAAAAGGATACTTAAAATAGTTAAATTCAACATGTGCAGCCTTCAACTAGCATGCCACATAGGAAACTCGAATTAAAATAGAGTTTATATGCACACATATAAGAGAAAGGAAAAAAGGACATAGCGGCTACAGTTTAGGGGATAGGCACAGAGCAAGTCCAACAGTTTCCCTAAAATGTCTCTCCTATATATTTATGTAGGGGATTTCTCTTAAAATAAATCTCCCCTAAAACTTGTTCAACTCCAGCAGTTCCCTAAAACACCTCCCCTATTTAATATTTTAAGAATATTGTATAACTAACATTTAAAATCCAACAGCTACCTCTGCAACTGCTAACTTGTAGTGTCAAAAATTTCTCCATCACCAAAATCTGAAACATAAATTAAAAGCTCACTAATATCGGCATATTGCAGTGTCAAAAAGCTCACAGATATTGGACAAAAATTTAACACAAAATTAGCAATCATTAAACAGCAGTACAACCAGTGCATGCATCCAATTGAGATTCCATGCATCAGCTGGTCACTTGTAGCTAATTAGTGAGATTCCATGCATCATAATTGCTACAAGTGCTACAACAAGTGCTACGACGATTATTTGCCATGGTTGTAGCATTGATTAGCTACAAGTGCATTACAAAGCCCGCCTTGCCCATGGCCGCAGCCGCCTGCTCCTCCCGCCGCCCGCCCTGCCCATGGCCGCCTGCTCCTCCCGACGCCAACCCTGCCCACGGCCGCCTACTCCTCTCGACGCCCGTCCTGCTCTTGGCCGTCCAGCCCACCACCTCGCCCCAGCCCCGTACAATCTACTTCCTACCCTTCTATCTCCTTCTTCTTCCTCTCCCCTTCCCCTACCTTTTATTTTCTCTTGAGGTTGCCCCATGGCAGGTCTACCCCAAGCCCTCCCCTCACCTCTGCTTTTCTTTCCCTCCCCAGATATTGAGATGGGACTCGATTTGGAGGTCGATTTCATGCTCGATTTGAAATTCCAGATCAATTTCCAACTCAATTTTGGGCTCGATCGGGGTAAACTGAAGAAACTAGAAGGGAGGGGAGAAGACCAGATGAACCTGTCAAGGGCGGGAGGAAACTTCACACGTGAGCGCTTGTTGGCGTCGCTAGGATAGGGCAGTCTTCCACCTCCCCTACTTGTCGGGGAGATGAGCGAGTAGAACCGGAGGCGCCGATAAATCGAGGGAGCGTTGAGGGAACAGTTGGACGGTTGTTTTTGGGCTTTTCCCCCTAAAAAAGTATAAGAGAGTATTTGAGGGAATTGATGGACTTGCTATGCACACATGGCTGCAAATCATCTAAATCAGTTTTAGAGGACCTTTCTTAGGGATCTTTTAGAGTTGCTCCACCGAGCAGCGATGATAGCTAAATAATTGGTTATATATGTAAGAGGAAGTCCAACAGTTACTCTAAAATGTCTTCCCTATATGTTCTTGTAGGGACTTCTTCTAAAAAGTATCTCCCCTAAAACTTGTTCAACTCCCTTAGTTCCCCTAAAACATCGCCATATTTAATATTTTAAGAATATTGTAAAACTAACATTTAAAATCCAACAACTACCTCTAAAACTGCTAACTTGTAGTGACAAAAACTTCTCCATCACCAAAATCTGAAACATAAACAAAAACCTCACTAATAGCGGTATATTGCAGTGTCAAAAAACTCACAGATATTGGACAAGAATCCAACATAAAATTAGCAACCATTAAACAACACTACACCAGTGCATGCATCCATTAAACAACAGTACAATGGCGGCCTACTCCTCTCGATGTCCGCCCTGCCCTTGGCCGTCCAGCCAGCTGCCTCGTCCCAGCCCTGTTCTACTTCCTGCTCTTCTATCTCCTTCTTCTTCCTCTCCCCTTCCCCTACCTTCTATTTTCTCTTGAGTTTGCCCCATGCAGGTCCGCCCCAAGCCCTCTCGTCACCTCCGTTTTCTTTCCCTCCCCAGAAATTGAGATGGGACTCAATTTGGAGATCGATTCATGCTCTATTTAAAATTCCAGATCGATTTCCAAATCGATTTTGGTCTCGATTGGGGATAAACTGAAGAAACTAGAAGGATGGGAGAACACAAGATGAACCCTGTTGAGGACGGGAGGAAACTTCACCCGTGAGCGGTTGTTGGCGTCGCTGTAATAGGGGAGTCTTAGGGGAGACGAGCGAGCAGAACTGGGGGTGCCTATAAATCGGGGAGTGTGAGCGAACAACTGAGCGATTGTTTTTAGGTTCGCCTAAAAAACGTATAGGGAAGTGTATAGGGAAGTGTTTGAGAAAACTACCAAACTTGCTCTAAGGTACCTTGAAATACTCTATTAAAACTAGAGAGCGAATGACAGATTGACAGTTTCAATATTTCTACGTGTAAACAAGTAGGCAACCATGCATGCATGCATGTCATGATCTTGAGATGACTAATTCCATTCCTCATCTTCGTGGAAGAAGACGTCTGTAGCACGCGTTCGGAACGATGAACTTTTTTTGTACGCCACTACGCCGTTGGTAGAATTAAGTTTACGAGAGTTACGACCAAAAATCGTGAGATAAGTTCCACATGTATATATACGTAGAATCCAAATGAGAGGTCAATGCACGTAGAAACGTACAACTGGACAACACACACTTGAAATATAAAAAAAACTTCAAAAATGACATTTGAAAATAGTTGAAGTTAACATGTGCAGCCTTTCAACAAGCACGCCACACATAGGATAGAAATCAACGTGCGGCCCAAGTGGGCATCGCTGGAACGTGGAATCCGTCGGAGAGGATTCACAATATAAAGACCACACGATCGAATGGAGCAGCTTAGCATCCATATTCCTCATCGACCACCCAACAATGGCATCTCCAGCGTCGCCCATCGTCATCCAGATGCCTCCACAGACCGAAGGCGGGACGGTTCCCTCCACACCTAAGGACGCCGGTGACTCCAGCACGGTCGCTACAGCTGCCGGACCAGCATCCACGGCGACGGACAAGGTCATGTCAAGCGCGGCCAACCTCGCACAGCTCCTGCCCACCGGCACGGTTCTGGCGTTCCAGGCGCTGTCACCCTCCTTCACCAACAACGGCAAGTGCGAGGAGACCTCCGTCAACCAGTGGCTCACCGCGGCGTTGGTCATCGTTCTCGCCGCCTTGTCTCTTTGTTTCTCCTTCACCGACAGCGTCGTCGGCCGCGACAAGAAGCTCTACTACGGCGTAGCCACGCCGCACGACTTCAACGTGTTCAACTTCTCCGACGAGGAGGAAAAGGAGGAGTGGGATCCTGCCGAGTTCCGGAAGCTGCGCATCCGTCCGCTCGACTTCATGCATGCCATCTTCACGGCCCTAGTTTTCCTCACTGTGGCGTTCAGCGACGTGGGGCTGCAAAACTGCTTCTTTCCCAAAGCCGGTACGAACAGCGGACAGCTGATCAAGAACCTACCCCTAGGCATGGCATTCTTCTCCAGTTTCGTGTTCATGATCTTCCCCACAAAAAGGAAGGGCATCGGCTACAATGACACCACTCCCCACCAGAAGGTCACTTAATGTCTAGATCACTTGATTTTTAACACTACTTATAAATCAGACTATTTAGTTCTTTTTGGAAATATACTGTATATATATTACTTATTTTATTCATGCCAAAATGGAAACATTTTTCATGGACAGATGTTCTTGTAGAACACCGGGATTGTAATGTTTATATTTTTGATACATAGAAAAACATTGAAGTTACCTTTCCACATAAAAATCATATACTATGTGCGATCTACAGCAGTTTACTCGTTCGCAAAAGAAAGCTTCTCGACTGGACGTCTATACAAGTTGTTTTAAACATTGTAGGTACATATAAAGCATCACCTACTATGTACGATTAACATTGATGGAATATTATTTGTTCGGCATCTTAATTCACTAGGTTGTTTCTTTGTTTTCCCATTTTTGTTATATAAAGCATCCAAAGGCCAATGATCGCAAACTGGTAGTCATGTTCTTTCTATTCATTTGTTTCTTTCTGCATAAGGATGAGAGACGTCGGGAATAGAGTTTCGATATCAATAACAACGTACAGATCGCTAAGCATATGACGACTCTACCTTTAGATCAAACGTAGCTTTAAGGCTTGGGCTATGAGAGCCATTTTTATCCTTTGTATTCCAGGTTCCAACAACCATTTTAGTTTCCCTTGTGCTAATTTTAGGCTGCAAGACACTACTGGTTGTACCTGGGGTGTTACGGGTGCTTTTCTATAAATTAGCACGGTGGCCCTCGTAAATGCGAGTGCATCATCTTTAGTTGGTCGAAAATGTCACACTATTCTCAGTGATGTCATAATAAATAAAATGCTTCAACAACTACGGGAAAAAGTTTCGGCACACAATTTACTACATATGCGAGTAACATATTTGGCACTCTAAAACTTGTGGTCAAGTGATTATCATGCCATATTTTGAAACACCCTTTAACTGATAATGGATATCATAAATTGAATTATAATTTTTACATGACGACATTGGATCGGTACCTAGGTTATTATCTTTAATGTAAATTGTTGAATTAAGAAAAAACGGTCTATCCTCCTTCATGCATAGATAGATCACATTAGTATCGAGAATTATCTTGTTTTGATGTTTCTTCCTCTTATTTACTCACACTCCATGTCATAGTGTGCCACACTTTACTAACACGAACATGATGAAATTTTGGCTATTATTTATTATATGAATATGATGCTAAGGATACATTATTTTTTCTATGCATATTCGTTATTCGTGAAAACATTTATACATTAGTTTGCAAAATTAGAGAAGTACGTATCTGAATATTCCAGACTTATTTTTTTAATCGTCATTCAATGGTTCTACGCACCCGGATAAATATGCTTTTTGTCTTATGAAAAATGAATGTATCACTTAGACAACATAATTCAAGAATATTTAACCAGTCATCCGTTTTATTGTGCATATCATTTTCATGTTTATTTTGTTACCTGAGAGAAAAACATATACAACAATCCAAATATGTGTGCTATACAAATCAAGCTATACCGTTAAAAACAATTCATATTGATCTAGCGTATGTTTTTCGAGTCCCCGAATTAAAAAGAGTACTGAAACACTGTGCTTGGATACTGATATGAAACATATCAAGCGGAAATATATGATGAGTTAAAACTGTGTTAATAATTGAGTTAAGATATATTTAATAACAATGTGAGGACATTCTATGTTGTCTCTTCATCAATTTTGAAGGATTGATGATTTGTGTCTCATTAAGTCGGAATATCCCTTCAGTGGAAGAACATTTACATCATCCTAAGAAGTGGTTACCCAGCTATGTGTTTATCACTAAGTCTATTTCCTTAGTATTACACACATTTCAGTTGATAAGTTGGTAGTGCAACTAATGTTGTGATTTCACGACTCACAAAGGCGTTTTATGAGAGTGTTGGTATCATGGCGGTCGAATAAAATTAAACTTTTTGTGTAATAAATAATAATGTATGTACATAATGCGACTAATACCGTGACTCCATTAATTTTGGAATTCCATGACTCCAAAGCCCTATATACTCCTCCATTCAAAATCAAAATTATAAATTTTGAACAAACATATAAAAAATATAAATTTGTAAATTTTAAATCATTATTGTTAGAATAATCATAAAACATATTTTCATATTGTGCAAACTTATTTAGGAATATACTTTTACTGCTACCTTTTGAACTTCAAAATTTTAACTTTGACTAATCCAAGAAGATGGTTAAAAATAAAGGGATTTCATACCCATTAGCTTTTTTCTAAACTGCTTAGGAATTATTTTCCTTCTAGCTAGCACGTTTCACGATTCGCACAGTCTGCATGCATGAGAGCGTTGTCACGTTTCTGGCCGGATTGCACACATCCGAAGTTTACACCTTAATTTAACATAATAAAATAATTAATTGCACGTTAAAAGGAGTACTGCCTCAGCTTTTCTTTGTTGGAACGTATTGATATTGTCACTAGTAGAAAACGAGCCTTTGGTTCACCCCTTTAGTCTCGGTTCATTTTTTGAACCCAGACTAAAGGGGTGAGAGCCACACCGCTGGATTTGTGAGGGACCTTTAGTCCCGGTTCGTGTTACGAACCGAGACTAAAGGTTCAGCGCACGCGGCAGCAGAGGCGGGCCCCAGCGTCAGAGACCTTTAGTCCCGGTTCGTAACACAAACCGGGACTAAAGGTCCTCACTTTATCAGCTTCTTCCAGCCCGAGCCAACTCCATTTTTCCCACCGAGCCCGAGCTCAAAATCATTTCCTCTCCATTTCTTCTCCATTTCCTCTCCCCAATACTAGATAATCCATAATATTTTACACCATTTGGAGAGATTGAAGCCACCCCACGGTTAGCCTCTTCATCCTCTTTCCGGCATTGCTTATTTAGCTCATTTTGCTCATTTCAATTTTTTTGTGCAAGCAAGGTGTTCGATGTAATGCCTAAGTTATGATCTCATTTGTGTATATGTGCAATTTGTTCTCAAACTAAAATAATGATTTATGTGTTTTAGTGTGGTGAGGAGCCTTATCGACGTCGATCGCCCGCGCCGTCCCGTCACCACCTCGGTGAGCCTCTATATTTTATTTTATTTTATTTTAAAAACATAGCTTTTATGATTTAGATGCATAGTTACTACTTGTATAATTTTCTAACTTGTATTATATGTATAGTGTCATGGTTCTGATATCCGTCCCCGTCGGTCCTCGTCCGGTCTATGATTCGGATGTGGTATATTTTCAAAACTATTTATTTCATTCTATGTTTCTGACAATTATGGCGACCAACTTGACATAGAATTATTTTTATCTAGGAGGTAGTCGAACCAGAAATTGAACCTGACCCTATTGTCGAGTTTTTGGATAAAGAAAACAATGATTTGAAAGCAAAATTGAAAAGAAGTGAAGCTCTTTATCTTCAATGATTAGAAGATAAGATAAAATTAGAGCTCAAACTTGCCGACGTGGTCGATGGTAACGAGATCAAGATGGATGCAATGCGCTTGAAGATAAAAAGGATTAGAAAATATGCCATTAATCGGGAGGCTTGGTATCATTATGCTGTGGGTTCAGTATTTATCTTAGTTGCGATTTTGATCGCATTTGTTGTTGGATTTAAATTCTTTAGATAATTTTTATATTTGTTTCAGTTAATGTATGTTTTATGAGAACTATGTATTACCGCTTGTCAATACTCTACTCTTATTTTAATGGATGACATTGTATTAATTAATTTGCTCTTACATATTATTTATGACAGTAGTGTAATAATGGGGTTCGATATACTTTTATGTAATACAGATGAACCGACAATGGATGTACGGTGACCGATGTTGTCCTGAGTTCATTGATGGCATGCATAATTTTCTCCATATGGCTGAGGCAAACAAGCCGAAGAACGGTTTTATTCGTTGTCCATGTAGTGCCTGCAAGAATATGAGTGATCACTCTACCTCAAAAGTCATTCACTCACACCTCTTGCATAATGGTTTTATGCCTGGTTATTATTGTTGGACCAAGCACGGAGAAACAGGGGTTATCATGGAAGAAAATGAAGAAGAGGAGGATAATGACAAGTATCCTTGGTTCAGTGATACTACAATGGGAGAAGACGAAACTGAAGAAGATCCCATTATTGATGAGCCCGACGATGATCTTCGTCGGGCCATTCGTGATGCACAAATGGACTGTGGAAGTGAAAACGAAAGGTTGAAGTTGGAGCGTATGTTAGCTGATCACGCCAAATTGTTGTACCCAACTTGTCAAAATGACCAGAAAAAGCTAGGTACCACACTTGAATTGTTGCAATGGAAGGCAGAGAATGGTACTTCTGACAAGGGATTTGAAAATTTGTTAAAAATAGTTAAGAAGATGCTTCCAAAGGATAACGAATTGCCGTCTAGTACGTATGAAGCAAAGAAGGTGGTATGCCCTCTAGGATTAGAGGTGCATAAGATACACGCTTGCATTAATGACTGCATCCTCTACCGCGGTGAGCACGAAAAATTGAATGCATGTCCTGTATGCGGTGCTTTGCGGTATAAGATCGGGCGAGATGACCCTGGTGATGTTGAGGGCGAGCCGCGCCCCAGGAAGAGGATTCCTGCAAAGGTGATGTGGTATGCTCCTATAATACCACGGTTGAAACGTTTGTTCAGCAATAGAGAGCATGCCAAGTTGTTGCGTTGGCACAAAGAAGATCGTAAAAAAGACTTGATGTTGAGACACCCCGCGGATGGGTCCCAGTGGAGAAAAATTGACAGAGAGTTCCCGACATTTTCAGATGACGCAAGGAACTTAAGATTTGGCCTAAGTACAGATGGCTTTAATCCTTTTGGAGAGCAGAGCTCCAGTCACAGCACTTGGCCCGTGACTCTATGTATCTATAACCTTCC
This sequence comes from Poa annua, assembly GCA_026929855.1. Classification (NCBI taxonomy): domain Eukaryota; kingdom Viridiplantae; phylum Streptophyta; class Magnoliopsida; order Poales; family Poaceae; genus Poa; species Poa annua. The sequence goes on from CM049427.1 coordinate 35,491,736, forward strand.
TCCTTGGCTGTGCATGAAGCGGAAGTACATTATGATGCCCGTGCTCATTCAAGGCCCGAAGCAACCATGCTTTAGTAATTCAACCTGGAGAACTCTACCATTGTGGTCAAATTCCAGATGGCTACGCTCGTGTCGGGGTGGACGAAATTATGTCGGGATTTGAATCCTTGGAACTTGAGTTACCTGGAGGGTACGAGGAGAAAACGTTGGCAGACGTCAAGCATGCCTTCGCCCTATGGCCCAAGAAATACATCGTCCTTCCAGAACAAGCAAAGTCCACTCCTCGTTCTAGGAGTCCAGCTCACCAGCCAAGTCCACTCTTCCTCGAGAGGGATCAAAGACGGAGTCCATCTCCACCCCATCAGCAAAGCCCACACCTCCCCGATAGGGACCCCAGCCCGAGTCCATCTCCAGCTCAACAGCAAAGCCAACCGCCCCCAGAGAGGGTTCCTAGCGTGAGGCCATCGCAGTCTGTGCCAGTCCGCCAGAATGTTAAGTCGCTCTCGAGTAGGCGCCAGTCTGGTTCTCCTGTTAGGAAGAAACCGAGAAAGCAGAAAACACCGCCGCCTACTCCAAAGTTACCTTGGGAGAGAACCGTCGAGGAAAACGATATCGCATGCAAAGAACATACGGATGCCTGGCTTGCTGGCGTGAAACAGAAAGCGTTAGCGAAACAATTGCCTCCTGCAAAATTTACTGCCGGAATTCCTCAGGAAAAAATTGACCGTTGCATCGATGCCCTATACAACCCCCCACCATCGCCGCCAACAGACTATGATCGCAACATTGGTAAGTCATATGACGAAGAGATGGATGATCGATCGAAAAAAGGGAAACAAGTTGCCCAACTCGGAGAACAAGACGCACAGTCGCCCCCCCCCCCCCCCCCCCCCCGCTCAAGGTGCTTGATGACAGAGCTCTCAAAAACATCAATGTGCGGGAGCTGGTATATTCGGGAGATGATATCCCCTTCGCGGATGTTGTTCGTACTTATGTTCACGGGGAGAATTTTGTTGACGGCGACTTACCCACAAGAATGCGTCAATTTCAAGCCTGGTACAAGGATACCGTAAATAAGGAGACGAATAAAGTCGCTCTCCAGATGGCAGTTAAGGAAGAGCATTATTTCCAAGAATACTCCGTTGTCCTTTACTTCGCCGAAATCTTTCAGTTATACAATCTCCGGGCCCTCGACAAAAACATCATAAGTTCATATTGTCTGTAAGTCATCTATTCCTGTAATTTAATGTTTTAATTAGCTCTACTCGTTCATTGTCTGTGATAATCCTCTCTATAATATTTTGTGTGCTTTATTACGCAGAATGAAGTTGCTCGAATGCAAGAAGAAGAAAATCAACCACATTGGGTTCATTGACCCCTCTATAATGCATGAAGATAACATAATTAATCCACTACTTAACAAGGATACACCGGGGAATTTGCTAATAATTTTCAAGCGACAAGTTTACAAAATATATATATTATGGCCTTACAACTTCAAGTGAGTGTTACTGCTTATTACACATTCTATTTTTCTCACCCGATGTTAAGTTTAATTGATTAGTTATGCATGACTATTTATAAACGTGCGCAGCTACCACTACATTCTTATCGTTATTGACTTGCGGAAAGGAGAAATTGTTGTCCTTGACTCGTTAAGAAGATGCCCTAAACAATACAAGACCTGTTTTGATTTGGTGGCAAGGTACTTTTTTTTCTTATCGCCTCTTTCGTTCATTTCCTAATATTAAGGAATTTATGACTCATTCATTCAGTTTCTTGTCATGCAGCGTTTGGAAAATGTTCCTCGCGGAACATCCGAACAGTGGATGGCCAGAGAAACTGCGCTGGCGTACTAACGATGTAAGTAGTACTATAACTAGGCCCATGCACCATTATCATACTTTATTATTATTTGATTAAATTTTATTCTTCTATAGACTTGTCTTAAACAGCCAACCGGTACTGATCTATGTGGATTCTTCGTTTGCGAGTACATGCACACTGTGGTCAACGAGAGTTTGAAGAGCAAAAGAAGTATCGAAGTACGTAAAGCTCTAGTCACAACATTATTTTTGTATCATGAATCGTGATGAGTTTTATTTATTTCATATCTCATGTATTCATTGTGATATCATTTTTTTACAGTTGGCAAGAAAGCGCAACGAGCTACCAATAAAGACCCGCTTCAGGGCAATTGCAGAGGAGTTGACGGGATTTTACCTCACCGAAGTCATACCGGAGACCGGAGAGTACCACTATGTTGACTAGTGCGGACATGTAATATATAGTGATCTCCATGTAACAAAATATTTCTAAGTCTCTGGAACCGGTAAACGTGATATTCATGTACCACGCGTACTTAAATGTATATGTGTTATGAACACATGATCTTCATGTAATTGTATATATGCATGCTGCAACTTCATCTAGGTTCGTATAATAATTTATACGTGTTTTTCGCCCATCGAATCTGTAGCATCCGAAACCCCTACCCCCGACGCATCGACATGGTACCATCCGAAACCCCCTACCATCACACATCGACTATAGTATCGACGTGGTACCATCCGAAACCCCCTACCGTCACGCATCGACGTGGTACCATCCGAAACCCCTACCTAGAAAACCGTAGAAATAAAAAAAAGGAAACACTGAAATGAAAAAAGCAAAACCCTGAAATTTTAAAAAAAATAAAAACCCTAGTCCCGGTTCGTATTACGAACCGGGACTAAAGGGTTCGCCCCCCGCACGCCCTGCCGCGGCCACGTGCGCTGCGCTCATTGGTGGGGGGGGCTCGGTTCGTGTTAAACCAAGACCAAAGGGTCCGGGGGCTCTAGTCCCGGCCTGACAGTCCCGGTTGCTACACCGGGACTACAGGCCCTCTGGAACCGGGACTAGAGCCCCGATTTCCACTAGTGTGTGTACACGTACGGGGTGTGTTTGAACGTGTTTCTTTCTAGAGAGAATAGAACGTGGATTCGTTTTTGAGAGAGCACGGAAGGTGATCAGTTTTGTGAGACGTTATTCTTTTTTCTTTTTTAGAGTCTACGTGTTTTCTTTTTTGCAGCTACCGTACCTAGTCTCAAGTGTTTTGTATCGTGACGTACGTAACTACTAATCTTCTATTAAATCCTAACCACACATTTTAGATCTAATTGTTAAAAATAATTAGGGAGATGTGGCTTAACATGGTGTCTCTAAAAACTAACTCATTTTGCTTTCATTATATAATAGATTGCACCGCATTCCGGGAAATGCACTCTTGGGTCTCAGGACCATTTTATCATATTGTTGAACATATTTTCAAATGTCAAAAAATTGAAAAGTTTCCCGGTGTACACCCCAAATTTTATTTTGACGCACAAAAATTCGACATTTTACCTGGCTTGTGTTAAAAGGACCAAAAATTGTGTCACAAAAAGATGTTTTGTACCACCCTATTTGTCTTTCTACACAAGCTGCACAAAATGTCTTTTTTCTTTGAAACATTTTGTGTGGCTTGAAATTACATAACGGTGCTGACCCCCTCCTCCTTCACCAAAAACGGCAACTGCAAAGACACCCCCAGCAACCAGTGGCTCACCACAGTGTTTGTCATCATTCTCGCTGCCCTGTCTTTTTTTCTTCTCCTTCACCGACAACATCGTTGGCCGTGACAAGAACCTCTACTATGGCGTCGCCATGTTGCACGGCTTCAACGTGTTCAACTTCTCCGGCGAGGATGAAAAGGAGTGGGATCCCGCTGAGCTGTGCATCCGGCCGCTTGACTTCATGCATGCCATTTCCTGTCTAGGGGGTCTGGTCGCCGTCCCATCCGGCCTCGACGACGAGCACGAGGAGCACGTCGCTGTCCGGGTCGCCATGGAGTCCTTGGAGGTGACGACGCCGCCACGCTCTGAGCGGCCTACCTCCCACCCGCATCGCTCCGAGGCGGAGCTCGTTCAAGAGTTCTGGACCGATGCCGGGTTTCCGTCTCCGGCAAGCCGGTTTTGGGAGGCGGGAACGTCGGCGACCTCAGGTGAGCGTTCTTACGGTGCTACTGTGTGCAGGGACTCGGGGATGGAGGCGTCAAGGGGCCACCATGGTCCGCCTGCGCCGGCCGGAGTGCGGCTGAAGAAATCGCCGCCGCGCATGGCAGCTCGCCTCCGACGGTCCTAGGCGTTTTACTGGACAGAGCGCTGGAGGAGAAGGCTTCGTCGGCTTCGGAGAAGACAGGGCCGACGTCGGTCGGGGCTGCGGCGAGCTTGCCGGCCGATCCGCAATTAGCGCGTGCGTCGGGGGCGGATCGTGGGCAGTTTTTAAATGGCATGCAAAGTGGGTCCCGCATCCGAGCAGAGCATCGCGACCGTCCAAGCCCATGGGCGCATCTGCACCAACGATGCGGGGTCTTTGGGCTGCGTACCTGTCCTCCGCCGCCTCGACTAGCTACGCCAACAAAGCCTCTCACGCCGCCGCCGCTCTCGTCCTCGACTCCGCCTCTCTCGTGTGTCGACCGCGGCAACCTCTGCCTCCCGGGATCGGCGTCTTTTCAGCCACCTCGTCGGTGGGATCGGTCCTTCGCAGCTGTCGCGGCCGCTCCATCTCCGTCGTCCCTCATGGCCGGGGCGCCGCCGCAACGCTCCCAGCAGGGTGGACCACCTAGGAGTGGCGTGCCACGGCCCCAGCTCCAGCAAGCTACGCCTTCACTCCGGCAGTTCCAGGCAATGGCGCCTCGTCCGCATCAACCAGCTGCAGCGGCCGTGGCGGGTGCCGCCGGATTGGGGCAGAACCTGTCCGCCCGTTCTTCAACGTCGGTGGGACGTCAGTGGGAATGGGGATGGCTCCTTCTCCGTTCAGGCCTCTCCAGTGCCCGTCCGTGCAGTTTGGGCCTCCAGCATACATGACGCCGCAGTTCATCAACCCCGGGTATCCGTCGTACCAGCAAGTTCAACATCCCGTCATTGCGCCGGGACCTGCGGCTCCGCGTGCGAAGAGGAAGAAGAACAGAGGGGGTCAGCCGGGGTCTCAAGTTCAGCAATTGGTGCCCACGGTCCAGCCTTTGTTGCAGCCTCCACGGATGCAGTTTCAGCAGCCGTTACAGCAACAATTTGTTCAGCCTACCGCTGCGATGCCGACGGGTGTTGCTGATGTTACCACATCTAGTACTGGTCCTACGGTCCCTGATACGGTGCAGCTTGATGAGGCTGTGACAGGGGGCAAAAGTTATTGCAAAAAAGGGAATTAAATGTTGGAAGTATGGTGTGGATTCTCACACCTCAAAAGCTTGTCCGGTGCAACACTATTGTTTGGTTTGTGATACTGCTGCTCACCCAACCCTGAAGTGCCCGACTTTGAAACTCCCAAAGCCCTCTTGTTTCACTTCGGGGTTGGGTAAGTGTGAGACAATGTTTGTGCAACTCTCTGATAGTGTCCACAAGACTCACTTGATACCGGCAACGGCTCCTACTGCCTTAGTTACGATTGTCGGTGAGCCTGTTCCTGCTAAAGCCATCGAGTGCCTAACGTCGAGGATGTGTCAGTCCTCTCAGTGGACTTGGGAGGCATTGCCCCATGGGACTGATGCATATCTCATTGGTTTTCCTTCCGTCGAGGATCTTCGCAGAGTGGATGGTATTCAGCTGAATATTCCTTCCTTTAAAGCACAGGCCTCTATTGCATTGTGGAAGACTCAGGAGATAGAGCCGACTAGAGTTCTTGAGAAGGTCTGGGTGCACGTTCAGGGAGTGCCGTATGCTGTGAGACATTTTCTTGGTTTTTGGGCTGTTGGTACGCTTATTGGGACTAATCTTGATGTGGATCTTGTCACTTATCGGAGCCGTGGTATTGTTCGTATTCCGGTGGGCATGGTAGACTCCTCTGTGCTTGAAAAACAGATCAGCAAGGATGGACCGTATATTGGGGCTGCTTGTGTGGTGAAGCTCAAGGAGTACGGGTTCTATTTTCGTCGCGAGGCTGCGGATTTTATTCCTGATCCCAACTTTTTTCCTTTCTTCTGGCGACGAAGGAGTGATGATAATGATGATGAGGAAGCACACGAGCATGGCATGGATGGATCTTCTAGGCAGCATAACACACAGGGTTCTCTTTCCACTAGCATGGATGTTGATGCCACCCATTCTGTAGGGACTTTGACTCCTAGTAAGAGTGGTACAGCTGGTGCTCAAGCCAGTTTGGTCATGGCTGTTACTCCATATAACTCGTCTCCGAGCACAGCGCATGGTAAGGAAATCGTGGAGATGATTCGGCGTTCTTCGTCGAGTTTGTTGCGTCCCTCTCCTGTGCTTGAGGAGGTGGAGCGTGTGATCGTGCAGGTGAAGTGCCTACCGAGTGCTAGTAGCTTGGTTTCTGCTGCAGTTGGCCAACAACGTCTTGCGCTGGACTATGGCGACTCTACTTGGGCTGCCGCCGACATTGTTAGGTCGGGTGTGGCTGCACTTGGTGGGATGGCCACTGCGGCGGCCTGTGGGAGTTCAGGTGGTGCGGTTGCTCCTACCGAGCTGTGCCGGGGAGAGGAGCCGCCGCCTTCCTCGCCTCCTCTTCACTCCGCGGCCACAGGCGACTTGCTCGCGAGCGGGGGCATGGCGACTTCAAAGGATGAGGCAGCGCCGGCGATCATCCCAGGACTTCTACTCCAGCACGGTCTCCCCCGGATGGTCCAGCTATTGGTGCTTCTGAGATGGGAGTGGTCTCGACCTCGACTATGACCACCCCGTCTCGCTCTCCACCGAGGGAGGCTTTTGGCACGGCTGGGTCGACTGCTACTTCACCTTTGTCGACTCAGCGTTCCGCTTCTTCTGAGGCTTCGGATGGAGTCCAGGCGACGACACGCACCGCTCCCCCCACTATGTCCGCTGCCGCGGATGGGGCTACTCCGACTCGTCGTAGTGGGAGGTTTGGGGTATATCTTGACGGGCCGTCAGCAACGGATGAAGACTCCATGATGAAGGCCATGCGCCGCAAGGCCGTGCGTAACTTGGACTACATCGGTACGGATTCTTGTTCGAAGTCTTTTCTTTCTTTTTCTCCTAAGTCAATTCATTCTAAACTTGCTAGTGTAGGCTTTAATCTTGGTAGTTGCAAAAAACAAGTAGATGTTTCAACTAATGTCTTGAGACATATGGAATTTGACCGTCTTACGGTTATTCCTAAAGTTTCGACTAAGTTGACAGCCACCTATGTAGATGAAGAAGAAGCGATTGCCACATCAGATGGTCAGCTTTTTCTCATCTAGTTGGTGAAGTGTTGGAGGGAGGATTGGATGACGACGGATTAAGCTCATTGTATGAGTTAAAAGCTTCCGTCCGAAAATCAAAATCTCCTTCTAGCAAGTGCCGGAAACGGTCAAAGTCATCCAAATCCCCCATAGTTTCCCAATGAATGGCATGTTTGCAAATAGCAGAGGTCTTGGTGACTTGGCTAAACATTTGCACTTTGCGGATTCTATTCGGGACCATAATTTGAATTTCTTAGCTATTTCTGAGACGGGTAGCCGCGAGTTCTCGCAACCTCTTTTGAACCGGCTTTCAGGCGGCATAGAGTTTTCTTGGTACTCACGTCCCCCTCACGGCCGCTCCAGAGGCATTTTACTAGGTACCAGGACTGATACCATGGAAGTGTTGGATGTTACAGATGGTGATTTTCATATCAAAATGCACATCCGTAACAAATCAGACAATTTTATTTGGGGTCTTATTGCCGTGTATGGGCCTGCCCAGGAAGTGGCAAAGACCTCCTTTCTCGTTGAAATGGTAAACTTGGCAAAAGATAACCCACACCCTCTTATCATGTGAGGGGATTTCAATTTGCTTCGTTTTCCGTTTGAGAAAAGTAGAGGGCGGTTCGACAACCGTTGGCCTCTCTTGTTCAATGCGGTCATTGACAGCTTGAACTTACGAGAGATTACAATGGTGGGGAGACAGTTCACCTGGGCTAATTCTCTCCCGGAACCCACATACAAGAAACTAGACCGCGTACTATCTGACCATGCTCCCATTCTTTTGTCCACTGGAACTCCTAGACCACAGTATAAACCACGGTTCAAGTTCGAACTTGGGTGGCTACACCGAGAGGGTTTCCATGAGATGGTTAAGAGAATTTGGGAAAGACCAGTTGCGGGTGATTCGCCTATCCAGCGGTGGAACAACAAGATTCGTGCTTTATGCACGCACCTCGTTGGGTGGGCTCGTCATACGACTGGTTTACTTAAAAAAAGAGAAGACATGACTTTTCTCGATTATTGATGTTGTTGAAGCGTTAGCAGAAGTGAGATTACTATCCGCAAGAGATTGAGCTAAAGAGCCAATCCAATGCACAGATAGCAACTATCCTTCGCGAGGAGGAGTTAAAATGGTATCAACGTTCCAAAGCCCAATTTATCCTTGAAGGAGATTCGAATACTCGCTATTTCCATAGTATTGCCAATGGCAGACACAGGAAAAAGCGTATTCATTCTCTTGTACAGGATGAAGGGACTATTGAGGGCCATGAACAACTAAAGTCTTGCATCACTAATTATTATAAGGGGTTGTTCGGGGCCCCACATGATGGAAACTTCACTCTGGATGAGTCCCGGACAGAGGATATACCCCAGGTTTCAGAGTTGGAAAATGGTCTTCTCACTAATCCCTACTCAGAGGAAGAAGTGAGAAAGGCAGTTTTCGAAATGAAGCATAATTCAGCACCTGGGCCTGATGGTTTCCCAGCCGAGTTCTGTCAGAACTTTTGGGACATTATCAAACCTGATCTAATGCAACTGTTTGCTTGTCTTCACGTTGGACAACTAGAGTTGTTTCGGCTCAATTTTGGTGAGATAATTTTATTACCTAAGATTAACGAGGCGGAAAGGATTCAACAATTTAGACCTATGTGCCTCCTTAACGTTAGTTTTAAAATATTTACCAAAGTTGTAACGATTCGACTAAACAATGTGGCAGATCATGTGGTTTGTCCGTCTCAGACGGCTTTTATGCAAGGACGTAATATCCTCGATGGATTTGCGATCCTACATGAAACTGTCCACGAGATGCATAGGAAAAAGCTGAATGGGGTAATCCTTAAAATTGACTTTGAAAGCTTATGATAAAGTCAATTGGGCTTTCCTACAGCAAAGCCTGAGAATGAAAGGCTTCTCTCAGGAGTGGCGTGCGCTAATAGATAGCTTTGTTTCCGGAGGAAGTGTAGCCATTAAGGTTAATGATGACAGTGGCAAATACTTCCAAACGAAAAAAGGGCTCAGACAGGGTGACCCATTATCGCCAATACTATTTAATATAGTGGCTGATATGTTGGCCATCTTGATCGAACGCACAAAATCTGAGGGTCATATCGAAGGAGTGATTCCACATCTAGTCGATGGAGGTTTATCGATTCTTCAATATGCCGATGACACAATCATTTTCAAGGAACATGACATTGATAAGGCTTGTAACTTAAAGCTGATTCTCTCAGCCTTTGAGCAACTTTCGTGCCTTAAAATTAATTTCCATAAAAGTGAATTGTTTTGTTTCGGCGAGGCTCAAGAATCTGCCGCCTTGTATGCTGAACTTTTCGGCTGTGAGAAAGGACAATTTCCTATCAACTATTTGGGTATTCCGATACATTATCGGAATCTCACAAACACTGAATGGAAAAAGGTGGAGGAAAGACTTCAATTACGGTTAAATAGCTGGAAAGGCAAACTCTTATCCCTTGGTGGAAGATTGGTTATGATAAATTCAGTCCAATATGGTACTGTACATGATTTCCTTCTTCCACTTGCCCAAAGGAGTCTTAAAACGATTGGATTATTTCCGGTCTAGATTCTTTTGGCAAGGGGATTCTGAGAAGAAAAAATATCGGCTGGCTAAGTGGAGTGTGGTTTGCTGCCCTAAAGGACAAGGAGGGCTCGGTGTTCATGACCTTGAGGTCAAGAACAGAGCTTTGCTTGGTAAGTGGTTATTCAAGCTTCTTTCTGAAGATGGAGTTTGGCAAACCCTCCTTAGAAGGAAGTATGTGGGAAATAAAGCTGCATCTCCGGTTCTTTGGAAGCCTGATGACTCACACTTTTGGGCCGGTCTCATGGCTACCAAAAGGTATTTTTTCCACTAGAATCTTTCTCAATTCGGGATGGATCGGAAATTCGCTTTTGGGAGGATAAATGGCTAGGCCAATACTCTCTCAAAGAACAATATCCGGCTCTGTATGCAATTGTACGAAACAAGAGCGACATGATTGCCCAGGTGTTGGGTTCCTCCCCACCAAATGTTTCGTTCAGACGAAATTTACTTGGAACAAGACAAGAATCTTGGAATGCTTTGCTTATCCGATTGGATTCCATACATCTATCGGACGGTCCAGATAAGTTTCATTGGAATCTCACAAAGAATGGTAAATTCTCGGTTGATTCCATGTATCGCGCTTTAATCCTTCCTGATATTCCAGTCGACTCTAAAAATAACAAGAAAATTTGGAAGATGAAGATCCCGCTGAAAACTAAGGTGTTCGCGTGGTATCTTCGTCAAGGGGTCATTCTTACAAAAGATAACCTTGCCAAACGCAATTGGCATGGAAGCAAAAAATGCGTCTTCTGTCAACACGACGAGACGATTACACACTTATTCCTTCACTGCGAGTTTGCTAGGTCTATATGGTCAGCCATCCAGATAGGTTCTACCTTACATCCCCCAACCTCGGTTGCAAATATTTTTGGCAATTGGCTGAATGGGGTTGATCCTAGGTTTAAACTATTCGGTAGGGTGGGAGCGATTGCCACTATGTGGTCGCTATGACTATGTAGAAATGACAAGGTTTTTAATGACAAAAATGCTTCTATTATGCAGGTTATCTACCGGTGCACATCAACATTACGAGCTTGGTCGGTCCTGCAGCGTGTGGAGCACCGGGATTTGTTTCTGGAGGTGGCGTTTCGTTTGGAGGCAGCGGCCAGGGAGTTATTCTCCCGACATGGATGGCAAAATAGACTCCGGATTGACCTACCTTCACCTTAGACGAAATTTCATTTTCTATTCCAGACTTGTTCTTCATCGTGTTTTATTTTTAGTTGTGACTACTCCTGTGCTCCTGAACTTGTGGCTGTGTGCATCTTGGTTATGCAGAGGTCGGGTGTAATGCTTAATACTCTTAAGTAATAAAGATCCCTTTATCTAAAAAAAATTCATATAACCCTCAATGAGCTTTCTAACTAATGAAGCTGGATAGATCATAGGCTTACAGCCCTAGTTATATCAAGGGGTTGCTTAGCTTGTTGAAAATAGAATCCTTGCTGGCTCGAAAGCAGTAAACTTACTCGTTTCAGTTGACAAAGTTATTTCCTTCACCGGTTTGATATGTGATATTAAAATCATTTCCTTCCACGGGTGCATAGAAAACATTCTTGATCTTTCCGCATAAAAATCATATACTGCGTGTGATATCATATACTTCATGGGCGTCTAGCTCACACGGTTTTGTTTAATGTTGTAAAGATCATTACTCATATATTTTTCTAGCAATTAGTTCCAGTTCAGTATATGTACATTGACCTTATCTATCAATGAATATTAAATTACCCTTTGTTGCCGTGTCATATTAATATTTAGTATGTCTATTATGCTTCTACTGATTCTCCATATTTTCTACTTTCTAAAGAGTGAGTTTCTTTCCTTTTGGGAGAAGACGATAGAACGATGTCTCACATATTCACGTATGCCTTTAAGATAGATGTATGACATAAAATTTGCCTCTAAATTTGCAAAAGAGACGTTATACTTAGCCTTTATACTTCTAGAGACCGAATAAAATGTCTCACTTAAACGACTCTACATTTCTAGAGATGGAGAAGTTGCCATAACAAAATAGTTCAAATATTGTTAGAGATGAGCTAAGTTGCCTATATTCATTTGTGTACGCATTCTAAGTGTATCTTTGAAGCATCTCTATGTCCATAGATACACAATAGTATGTCTCTACAAAGTGAGCTTATGTCATATATAGTCATTTTGTGCTATGACTCTACAGTCTAATCGACACTGCACACACTGCACGTAGAGACACTTTTGAGACACTTTGGCAAATACCTCTACAATGATGTAAAGACAATTTTAATGTCTCTACGGTGTTAAAATAGTGTCTCTACATGCCAGTTTTGTTGTAGTGGATTTACAATTTATTCGTTCGCAAAAGAAAGCTTCTCCACTGGACATGTATATCTATAAGTTGTTTAATATTGATATGCTCTTCCGCACATAAAGCATCACCCACTATGTACGATTACCATTGATAGGATTTAAATTCACTTGGTTATTTCTTTGTTTTCCAATCTTTGTTTTCGGCACATAAAGACTCCAAAGGGGAGCATAATTAGAAAACAAAGGAAGAGAAACACAGACGACAAAATACCAATGATCGGTATATGCGTATATATAACCGCTTGTGTTTGACATAAAAAAGACCAATGATTGCTTATTGGTAGTCGGTGTCTGGTGACATTCTATTCATTTGCTTCTTTCTGCATAAGGATGAGAGACATCGGGAATAGGATTTCTAGATCAACAACAATGCACTACCGGAAATCCCTTCTACGTCGTGTGTAACACCATCATCACGGTAAAGCCTTTACGAAACACGGTAAAGGTTTTGCCGTACCAAATAGCATGACAAAGTCTACCCGGCAACGATGCCGTCGACAAAGGACCTTTACCGTGTGCATTTGCCATCCCGCACGGCAAACTTATTGCCGTGTGCAATAATACGGTTGCACGGCACAATACTGCCGGAATGTGGTCAACCTACATTCTAATTTTTGCCGTGTGCTTTTGTTTTGTCGTGTGTTATTTATTTGTCGCGCGTCATCCCGAATTGAAGTGGACCACGGCAATGTTACACTCTTTGTTGTGCGCCTTGTGCTAGACCACCACGGAAAAGACTCCCTTTTTATCGTGTGCCCTGCCACTGGACCACCTGTGTGCTTGCACCAGAACCGCACAACACAACACATGAACCCCCAGGCCGCACTCATTTGCCGTGTGCAATAGAAAATATGCACGGCGACGTGACCATATGGTCATTTGGGATGAAGTCAGGTGCATAGATGTGCGCCACGTGTGCGCTTTGCCGTGAACAAACGCTCGGCAAAGGTCTTTACCGTGTGTCTTTACGCGATAAAGTGCCATAATGCTCTGATTTTTCTCTATTTTTTCTTTGTAAATCCCTGTAATTGATAAATATCGACAAATATTGACAGATTCATCATAATGAACACATCACAGATCACAATTCATACACACATATAAATAACTCAAACTCTTCCATAACATATAAATACAATCTCTAACTCCTCCATGACATATAAAACGATTTCAAACTCCACAAATAGGTCATCTACTCCACAAATAGGTCATGCACTCCACATGTACGCATATGACAAAGGGATGGACATGCTCAAGCTCCACATGTAGGTCACAACGGTGAAGATGGACATCATTGCATAATTTGACTAAATAGACAAGTGTACAATGTCTAGCTAAATAGCATGCTAATATCATGTTTTAAGGCGGACGCTATTTTCTTATAGCAGCGCTATTTTTGTTCCTTGATTATGATATAGTGTCGTCCATCTCGGATAACTGCAAGGCGCGCGTGGTCGGCATGTCTTGGAGATGCACGTGCATACAAAGTTGACGACTGCTTTTGCTGAAGATATGCGGCCGTCGACTGCAGCCAAAGGGCAAAGGCACCCACGTAGATGGTAGAACAAGCGGCAGGGCTCTGTCTTTCATTCAGACGGGAAGATTTTTTTTGTAGTATATCTGTGATGTGATAATGCAGTGGATAACTTTATCCCAAGGCCTCCTATTCTCACGCGGTTCGCTGCAAAAGCATAGGATGAATTCTCGTTGGCAAAATTCTCCATAATCCAAAATTTTCCATGAAGAAGATGGTCCTTTCAATGTGTTGTCAATTTGCACGCGCTTTCCTGTCAAAAAAAATTTCATGCGCTTCCCATGTGTTTATAGGAGGAAGATGTTATTTTACTAGAAGAACAGACAAGGACGGTGAACTGTTTAGGAGTTATAAATTTCTAGGTGCTGCTGTCATGTGGTAACTGTTGAGAATATAGTCAATTGTTTGATTAAACTAATCTAATAATTAATCATGAACATGACATAAACAATGCTAATGGCGTACTGAAACTTGATGATAAGACTACGTACTAGACAGATAGTAGAAACATCTACACATGTGACTAGTACTACACACATGGAAATAATTAGGAGAGGTATGAACACATCATACCCGATAGTTGGCCAATTGGCCGAAGCGGAAGCAGCAGCGTCGTCGGCAGCCCTTTTGTCAGCGGCCGCCTTCTCGATCTCGGCGTCAGTGCTCATGGTGATGACGAAGCCGACGAGGATGTAGTTGAAGTAGAGGAAGTAGCCGACGTAGTGGATTAACATTGGCGAGCAGTCGCGTAAGAGACGCTCCCCCAAAAACCTAATCGCCCCTCTCCCGTACAAGAAACAGAGAGGCGGGGTTTCGAAGGCCTGCTCTCCCGTCGACCGTGTACGCGGCGGACGGGATGGGATCAACGATGTCAACTACAGCGACGAGGAACGACAGTGGCGGCTGTGGGCGGATGGTTCTGTTGTCTTGTGTTTGCAAGAGAGGAGCGACCTCTCCTTTATACACGCAGCGCAGGAGACGAGAGGTCCAACAGAAACGCGCACAATTAATTCCGTTAAGGCAAATGAATTCTGGAAACGGTCGTACTTAAGACAGACGTTTCAACTTCATATTCATTTTCCATTAAGGGGAAAACGTTTCATGAACGTACACATTTTATTCCTGCGTGACAAAAAGAATACATCGGCTCGGCGAGATTCCCGCAACCCGCGACGCGACGTCGTGACGAGGCGAGGCGTGGCGAGGCGGGCGGCGGAGGAGGAGGAGCGCGCGTGTGGTACACAGCCATTATCCTCATACCTCACACCAACTCATACTAGTAGTAGAATGCCTCGGTATAAAAGCTCGTGCACATCTCATCCAACTAGCAATATGGGACTAAACTCCCACCACATGTCATGACAACATGGGCTTTAGGGATTTTCAGGAATTGATAATGGGCTAAAAGGCCCAATATTTCAGCAATCCCCCACCAGATCCCAAAGACCCATGAAGTTATCATCCGTTCCAAACACTGTTTTGATATACCAGTATTTTTAGTAGAGACCTGTTAAGTTTGAACTCTAACTAGAGCAATTAGCTACACTCCTTCACAACTGACAATGGACTAGGCCTTGAATTGTCAGTTTGGCGTAAAGTAGTTTCACTAACTGTCTTACCAGTACTAGGCTGCCGAAGGCTGACCCCTCGGATGGAGCATATTAGTCACTCCTGACCTTTTCATGAACTTACTAGAGATCACCCTAATCTAATAGACTGTGACCAGCAGTCAGGTTCATATAGGTGTGTTCCTCCAAAGATCGCTCTGTAGGATAGCGTCTTGCTTATGCAAAGCTTTGGAACACATTAAGACAAACGTCAACATGCCATACAGCAAAACCGAGAGTATTGCATCTCAACGGAGTGGGTTAGTATAGTTTACTCTCTTCAGTTAACCAATAGCTTGTTCTTCCCAGGTCCTACTTCACGGGATCTCTGATCACATAGGTTGGGTTACTACCATGGTAACTCATATGGGTTTCATACCCATCTCGCTCGATGCATTTTCTATGATAACACGTGATAGCCCTTTGGTGAAGGGATCTGCCAGATTCTTAGCGGACTGGATATAATCCAACGCTATAACTCCGGAGTTTCTTAAATGTCTGACAGATTTTAATCTCATTCATATGTGTTTGTTGGACTGCATGTTGTCATTTGAACTCTTAACCTTAACAATCATTGTTTGGTTATCACAGTTCATAAGGATAGCCGGAACTGGCTTTTCAACCACTGGCAAGTCCATCAAAATATCTCGAAGCCATCCTGCTTCGACACCAGATGTGTCCAATGCTGTTAATTCTGCTTCCATTGTCGATCTCGTCAGGATCGTTTGCTTGCAAGACTTCCAAGAAACAACACCACCTCCAAGGGTAAACACATACTCTGTTGTGGCTTTCATCTCATCAGCATCAGAGATCCAATTCAAATCACAATACCCTTCAAGCACTGACGGGCTTCCGGAATAGTGAAATCCGTAGTTCTCAGTACCTTTCAGATAGCGCATAATTTTTTCGACAACATGCCAATGTACATCACCCGGATTGGAAACGAACCGGCTAAGTTTGCAAACATCAAACATGATGTCAGGCCTTGTCGCGCTAGCTAGGTACATGAGAGAACCAATTACTTGAGAGTACCTCAGTTGATCCTTAGCTGTGCCAGTAAACTTTCGAATCTGCACACTAGGATCATAAGGCGTTGGAGAAGTTTTGCAGTCCGAATATCCAAATCGACTCAAAAACTTCTTAACGTAATGAGATTGCAAAAGTGTAATCCCACCCTCATTATCTCTCAGCAGCTTGATGTTCAGAATAACATCAGCCACACTAAGATCCTTCATCTCAAAGTTTTGAGATAGAAAAGACTTGACCTCCTCAATGACTTTGAGGTTGGTCCCAAAAATCAGTATGTCATCAACATACAAGCACAATATAACTCCTTCGCCCCCACCATGGCGATAGTATACGCATTTTCAGCCTCATTAACAACAAAACCAGCAGAGGTTAAAGTTGTACTGAATTTCTCATGCCATTGCTTAGGTGCTTGTTTCAGGCCATATAAAGATTTCAGTAACTTACATACATTTCCTTTCTGACCATCTAATACAAAGCCATCTGGCTATTGCATATAGATTTCCTCGTCTAGCTCTCCATATAGAAAAGTCGTCTTAACATCCATTTGATGGACGAGAAGACCATGCGAGGCCGCCAACGAGAGTAAAACTCGTATGGTGGTCAGTCTAGCTACAGGTCAGTAAGTATCGAAGAAATCTTCCTCTTCTTTCTGGGCATAGCTCTTGGCCACAAGCCTAGCCTTGTACTTTTCAATCGTACCATCGGGGCTAAGCTTCTTTTTGAACACCCACTTACATCCCAACGGTTTGCAACCGTAAGGACGTTCAGTAATTTCCTATGTCCCGTTGGCCATGATGGAATCCATATCGCTACGGACTGCTTCTTTCCAGTAATCAGCATCGGAAGATGCATAAGCGTCTGAAATAGAAAGTGGGAGTGTCATCCACAAGGTACACGAGAAAATCGTCGCCAAAGGACTTTGCAGTCCTCTATCGCTTGCCCCTACCAAGGGTTTCCTCATCATCCTTCTCAGGATTTTCATCATGGGTTTGTTCATAATATTCCATAGGAATGGCAGGCTCAGGAATTTGCTAAGATTCCTGTCTAGAAGTGCTTTGCATATCTCTCATAGGAAAAATATCCTCAAAGAAAGTAGCATCTTTAGACTCCATAATCGTGCCGACCTTCACGTCAGGTACATCAGATTTCACTACCAAGAATCTATAGCCAACGCTATTCTTAGCGTATCCCAAATTAACACAGTCCACGGTCTTAGGTCCAAGCTTACGCTTTTTGGGGATCGGCACATTGACTTTCGCCAAACAGCCCCAAATACGTAAGTATGAGAGTGTTGTCCTTCTCTTCTCCCATTGTTCATAGGGAGTGAGTTCATTATCTTTTGTTGGAACCTTATTCAGGACATGACATGACGTCAATAGCGCCTCCCCCCACCATGCATTGGATAATCCCGATGTATCTAACATGGCGTTAACCAAATCAGATATAGTACGGTTTTCCGTTCGGCAACCCCATCTGAGTGGGGAGAATAAGGAGGCGTCCTCTCATGAATATTTCCATGTTCCATACAGAAAGAGTCGAACTCATTAGAGAAGTACTCTCCACCACGATCAGACCGGATGTGTTTAATTTTCTTTTCAAGTTGGTTCTCAACTTCTGCCTTATAGATTTTAAAGTAGTGTAGAGCCTCATTTTTAGTACTTAACAAATATACATAGCAAAATCTAGTGGAATCATCTATTAGTGTCATGAAGTATCTCTTTCCACCTTTAGTCAAAACACCATTCATCTCACAAAGATCAGAATGTATAAGTTCTAACGGTGCCAAGTGTCTTTCCTTTATGAGGCTTGCGAGGTTGCTTTGCTCGAACACACGAAAGACATTTAGAACCTTTGGCTAAAGTGAAAGATGGGATTAAACTTAGTTTTGCTAGACGCGTCATACAACCGAAACCAATGTGACATTGACGTGAATGCCAAACTTCTGTTTCATTAACAATCGAATGAATATTGTTCACGACTTTATTACAGAAATCGGCAAGAGAAAAGCGGAACATGCCTCCGCATTCATAACCTTTTCCAACAAGTAGTCCATATTTCGTAACAACTACTTTATTAGACTCGAATATCAACTTAAACCCTTCTCTACATAGAAGGGATCCACTAACGAGATTCTTCTTGATGGCGGGGACATGCTGAATGTTCTTGAGTTGCACGATCCTTCCCGAAGTAAACTTCAGATCGACCCTGCCAACACCAAGAACAGAAGCATTCGCGCCATTCTCCATCAATACGGATCCGTTCACTGTGACCTGATAAGAAGAAAACAATGAAATGTCAGCACACACATGAGTATTTTCACCAGTATCAATCCACCATTCGTTAGACTGAAAAATTGAATATACAGTAAACAAATTACCGTACCCGGATGCACCGTTCTCATTGTTGCTCACGATCATGTTGATAGACTTGGGGTCTTGTCCTGGTTTCCTGAACTTTTTCGGGCACTTAGGAGCCCAATGTTCCCCTGAACCACAGGTGTAGCATGCACCTTTCTTCTTATCCTTCTTGAAAGGTTTGTTACCCTTCTTCTTAAAGTCGGTATTCTGTTGGACGACAGTTTTTCCCTTGTGCTTGTGGGAGTTGAAGTTCTTCTGTACCATATTGGCAACAGAAGCACCTTCGCCTTTTCCATGCGAGTCATTTTCCCTTGAATTCTGCTCAACACTCATATGGCCAATGACATCCTCAACAGAGAATTCATGCCTCTGATGTTTCAGAGTAGTAGCAAAGTTTCTTCACGGATTGAGCAAATTAGCGATTATGCATCCCGCGACAAACTTGCCCGGTAACACACACTTCAGAAGCTCAAGCTCCTTAGCGATGCACTGTATCTCATGAGCTTGTTCTAATACAGAACGGTTTTCAACCATCTTTTAATCATGGGACTGCTCTATAGTGTACATCTCGCTTCCAGCATCAGTTGCGCCGAATTTAGATTAGAGCGCCTCCCACAAGTCCTTGGCAACCCGCACATGTAAATATGTGTCAACCAACTTATCTCCAATCACGCTCAGAACGGCTCCAATAAAGACGACGATGGCATCTCTAAACGCCTTCTCCTTTTCAGGAGTAATCGTTTCAGTGGGAGTGACACCGGGGACCCAGAACACGTTCATCGCAGTGAGCCATAAGATGGTTTTGATTTGCCAACGCTTAAAATATGTCCCCGTTAACGGGACTGGTTTCAGTGCAACAGCAAAACCATTGACCGAAAATTGCCTACACACATTAGGTTTTTGGATTGTTGAGAATATAGGCAAATGTTCGATTAAACTAATGCAATAATAAATCATGAACATGGCATAAACAGTGCTAATGACATACTGAAACTTGATGATAAGACTAGTACTAGACAGATAGTAGAAAGATCTACACATGTGACTAGTACTACAAACATGGAAATAATTAGGAGAGGTATGAACACATCATACCCGACAGTTGGCCAATTGGCCGAACCGGAAGCAGCAGCGTCGTCGGCAGCCCTCTTGTCAGCGGTCGCCTTCTCGATCTCGGCGTCAGTGCTCATGGTGATGACGAAGGCGACAAGGACGTAGTTGAAGTAGAGGAAGTAGCCGACGTAGTGGATGAATATTGGCGAGCAGTCGCGTAAGAGACGCTTCCCAAAAACCTAATCGTCCCTCTCCCGTACAGGAAACGGAGAGACGGGGTTTCGGAGGCCAGCTCTCTCGTCGACCGTGTACGTGGCGGACGGGATGGGATCAACGATGACAACTACAGCGAGGAGGAACGACGGTGGCGGCTGTGTGCGGATGGTTCTGTTGTCTTGTGTTTGCGAGAGAGGAGCGACCTCTCCTTTATACACGCAGCGCAAGAGGCGAGAGGTCCAACAGAAACGCGCACAATTAATTTTGTTAAGGCAAATGAATTCTGGAAACGGTCATACTTAAGACAGACGTTTCAACTTCGTATTCATTTTCCATTAAGGGAAAAATGTTTCATGACCGTACACATTTTATTCCTGCGTGATAAAAAGAATACATCGGTTCGGCGAGATTGCCGCAACCCGCATCATGACGTGACGTGACGTGTCGAGGCGAGGCGGCGGAGGAGGAAGAGCACGCGTGTGGTACACAATCATTCTCCTCATACCTCACACCAACTCATACTAGTAGTAGAATGCCTCAGTATATAAGCTGGTGCGCATCTCATCCAACTAGCAGTATGGAACTAAACTCCCACCACATGCCATGACTACATGGGATTTAGTGATTTTCAGGAATTGATAATGGGTTAAAAGGCCCAATATTTCACCAGTAACCAAGTAATGACAATAGATAGATGTAAGATGTGCTCTCACCGACGAGAATTACTCAGAAGTGGACCTCTATGTGGCAGACTGCCGCAAGATCGAAGCCGCCGGGAGAAAAACATCCTGGACCTGGAGTCTGGACATACCTAAGCGACACAATTTTTTGGAGTGGTGCGTTGTTTTTCTACACAAAATTGCTGCCTTTTTAATTAAATCCGGACATGTCCTGGGTCAAAAGGTTCCCAATACAATCTGTATGTACTAGAAACCGACAATTACTTATATTTATAAACCTCAGCTTTCCTTCACCAAAGTGTTTTATCTGTTTGAAATAATGATCCTTTGCCAAAGTGTGAGCAGACCTACTGGCAGTAGACCATGCCCACTTTTTTTAAACCTGTTACCGTAGGGAAAACCCTACGGTGTGTATTTTCAAAATTTATATGTGGAAACAAGGGGTTCCCAACATTACAAACCAAAGCATAGTTCAGCTATGTCCAAAAATTAAGGAGAAAAAAATGGAAAAAACTAAACAACAGTGTAGCCATCTAAGAGAAAGCAACTAAAACCCAAGAATAAGGGGCTGAACAAGAGACGCCTTGACGCGATGCTGGTGCAGCAGAATATGTGCCTGCACCCACACCTTCCAACGAGCAAAGGAGGGTTGGAGATCTTTGAAGATCAGATTATTTCTAACTTTCCATATGCCACAAATCGCCACCTCCATAAAACATGTGCCAGAGAAGGAAGCCTGGGCAGCCAAAAGACGCTGAGAGTAAGGAATATCAGGCCATGTAATCCCAAGGAAATCCCAACAACGTTGAGCAAAGCTACAGGTGAAGAGCAAATGATCACGAGTTTCCATTATCGCATGTGAGCAGAGAACACAAGTTGGTCCACCATCAATGCACAATGCTTCCTTATCATAAGATCTTTGGTACTGATACAGTCATAGTGTAACAGCTACCAGCCAAGCGAACACGCGTAATTTAGGAGTTAATCTCGATTTTCAGATGGCCTGAATAGCAGAGTTCACTTCCAGGTGCGAGAACAGGAAGTTGTAATACTTGGACGAAGTATAGGTACCATTTCCCCAAGGGGAAAAAAATTCCATCTGGATCCGTGGCTTGGAGATCAAAAACATTGTATAGATCGGCCGCCTGCTCCCATTCCGAGAAGGCCTCAGGACACTAGTAGAAAACGGGCCATAGGACCAAACAAAAATACCCCATTTGTCCCGGTCGTATTACAAACCGGGACAAATGGGGTCAAATAGTTGGTCTCAGCCTACACGCGTTTCAAAATCGAACCTTTTGTCCCGGTTCCAGCCACGAATCGGGACAAAAGGTCACTGGACCCCATTTGTCCCGGTTCAAGCCACGAACCGGGACAAAAGTAGGTGCCTATATATTTAAAAATGGTTTGACACTTAAAAAATTCATTGTTGACACTTAAAAAATAGAAAATAATATTTATGAAAATAATTTGAATAATCCCTTCAACACGATTGTTTACTATACCAAGATGCACTCATTTGAAGAATATGAGATTTTTATCACAAATAATTTGAAAAATATGAATTAGATTCAAATAATCATCATAAACTCATTTAACTAGACGAAATTAGGTAGAAATCAATTAAAAACCTAATACTTGTATATTATCCATCATATGTGTACTAGTTTCCATGAAAATTAAATGGGTGTCATTTTTCATCATATTTTTTGTATTTTGTTCACAAAAAAAGACATTTTTGCACTAAAAAATGGAAAATGGTATTTATTAAAATAATTTGAAGAATCCCTTTGGCATGATTGTTTCTTATACCAATGCGCACCTATTTGTGGAATACAAGATCTGTATCACAAAATATATGGTGAAAATTACCGTAACTTGATCATTTGACTTGAAACTTCTAAATGTTTATAGATGATAGACCTTTTTGTGAAGACTTTCGTTGCAAATTTTGTGAAAAGTCAAGTTTATCATTTTTCATGGCAACTAGTGCACATATAAGGACCCCATGCCAAATGATATCCTTTTTGAGATGTTTATCGTTCTGTTTTATTTTTTTCGTTAAAAGATCAAAATAGTCGCGATGACTATTCATCAAAAGAGGTAAGATTTTCTAGAATTATCAATATTTCTGTGATATAACCAATAGTTGTGTACCTTAAAATGATTTTTCCAAAATATTAAAACCAAACTATCAAATAGTTATAGCTCAAATTTGAATTAGTTTTGAATAATCGACATAAACTCATTTAACTAGACGAAATTAGGTAGAAATCAAGGAGAAACATAATACTTGGGGATTATCCATCATATGTGTACTAGTTTCCATGAAAATTAAATGGGTGCCATTTTTCATCATATTGTTTGTACTTTGCTCACAAAAATAGTCATGTTTCGCACTTAAAAAATAGAAAATGATATTTATGACAATGATTTGAAGAATCCCTTTGGCTATCAAATAATTATAGTTTAAATTTGAATTAGTTTCAAATAGTCGACATAAACTCATTTAACTAGGTGAAATTAGCTAGAAATCAAGCAAAAACCTAATACTTGAGGATTATCCATCATATGTGTACTGGTTTCCATGAAAATTAAATGGGTGTCATTTGACATCATATTTTTTGTAATTTGTTCACAAAAAAGTAGCATGATAGTTTCTTATTCCAATATGCACATATTTGTGCAATATGAGATCTTTATCACAAATTATGTTGTGGAAATGACCATAAGTTGATCATTTGGCTTGAAACTTCTAAATGTTTATAGATGAAAAATCATTTTGTGAAGTTTTTTTTGGAAATTTTGTGAAAATAAAGTTTATCATTTTCATAGCAACTAGTACACGTATAAGGACCTCATGCCAAATGATATCTTTTTTTGAGGTGTTTATCATTTTATTTTGCCGTAAAACCGATCAAAATGGTCACCATGGCTATCTATGTTTAGATGATTTGGATATCATATTTGAAATCCTCTAAGTTTTTTCATCAATTTAGACATTTTATTTGTTAAATTCTGAATTAAGGTTTTAAAGATACGAATTATTCCATAGTAAATTAAAAAGGCAAAAATAAAGTAATATTTATTTTATCATTACTTATTACAATATTATTATTATTCTATAGTCATTGTTGTTTATTCAACTTAATTTTTATAATACAAGTAATGAAAAGTATAACATGATGACCGAGTGGTTAATATGATTGATAAGATAGTAATATCAGTAAGTTCTCAGTTCTCTCTTAGTATCTAATTTGAAAGAAATCTAAATGTTAAGCGTGCTGTGATTGGAGTAGTCTGATGATGGGTGACCGAACGGGAAGTTTAATTTAAGAATAAGTGTGTAGTTAGTGATGAAGTGTGTGAGTTAGTAGGTAATTAAATGTGTGGCTAAGTGAGAAACAAAAAAAAGAAATAGAAACACGAAAGAAAAAGAAAAACATAATAGCAGCCAGCAATACGAACCGGGAAAGAAATACGAAAGAAAAAAAAACAGAAAATAGGAAAAACAACAAAAAACACTATTGTCCGGGGTCGTAATACGAACCGGGACAAATAGCCTCCGGCAAAAAGACTGGCTGATGCGGCCACGTGCCCCCCAATTGGTCCCGGGTCGTGGCGTGCCCGGGACAAAAAGCCACCCTATTTGTCCCGAGCACGTTGTCCCGGGAGCGTGCCCGGGACAAATAGCCCATACGGCCCGGGACCAATAGCATGTTCTGCTCTAGTGGGAGATAGGGGAACAACAAATAGGTTACCAAGTGCAGCATTAAGGGCATGATGAGCCATGGATCTCACCGAAGCAACTTCCTGCAGAGCGTAAGAGAAAAGGTGGGGGAGCCGATCACAGAGCAACTGCTGATCTACCCAATGGTCTTTCTAGAATAAAGTCATATGTCCACCAACCACCGACGATCTCGTAATTCCACGATAGATATCCACCAACTTGAAGATGTCTCTCCACCAAAAGGAGCCTCATGGATATTGGGATTGTGGAGGCAAATCAGTGTCATATAAGGACCAGACCAGCTTGACCCAGTGAGTATCTGCTTTAGCAAAGAATTTATGCAGCTCTTGACAGCTTCCAGACCACGCACACATTATCCGTTTTCAGCACGACCCGTGTTAACTTCAGACTAGGGAAAATGCAGTTTAAAAACAATGGTGGTGGTGTAGCTTTTTGTATCAAAGTGATGAGCCTACCACATTTTATTGCATAATTTTTTGGTCTCTAAGGGGAAAATGCAGCTGGTTGAGAGCAACTAGACATACCGTGATTTTTTCTAAACTTTGATCTGGTCTGGCTAATAACACATAAGACCTTATCTCCAATCCACCAGATTTATAGGCAATTACCAAATCAGCTGCCCTCAAGTTTTTTCCATCCGTAAATAGCAGAATAACCGCCCATCTTAACAGTTATCTATGTAAGTTTTTTTTCAAAAAGGTTGTAAACCCGGATCCAGTTTTGATCAATGTACACAATATTTAGTAAAATTATAACATCGCATAAGTTCGATATATAAATCAACCCTCAAAAGATAATATGCATGCATACTCTAAACATCTCACAGTTACTAGCGTACCATCAACTAGGGGTGGAATCGAGTCAAGCCAAGCCGGATTAAGGCTCGGTACAACCAGTCTCATTAAAACGCGAGCCGAGCCTGGCTCGACTTGACACATACACCTTTTCCTTTTTCAGAATCAGGCTCGTGGCTAGGCTCTCTAGGCTCAAGATTCCTTCCAGACAGGAAAGATAGAGTCCTTCGATCCCTTTCCATGTTACTATGTGCCTCTGCGCGCCAGTCGTTTTGTGTCACTAACGGAAAAAGGACATCTAGTCCCGGTTTCCCAACCGGGACTGCAGAAAACCGGGACTGCAAAATCAGAACTAATGGCTCGAACCTTTAGTCATGGTTTGGTTAGGAACCGACACTAAAAGTCATCCACATGACCGCGCCCGCGAGCGGGAGATGCAGCACCATTTGTGCCAATTTGTATAACACGAACAAGGACTAAAAGAGTGAGGAGAGTTTAGGCTTTTCATTTTATTTTCTGATTTTTGTTTTTCATTTTACTTTCTGTTTTCATTTTGGGCTCTCCACTTCATTTTCTGATTTGCATTCAATTATTTAATGTTTCAAACAAGTTTTTGTACTCTACATTTACACACTGATGCATATATTATATATGACCTACAATTATGTTGTCTCTTCTTCTACGTTAACATGAATGGATCAACTGACAAAAGCAAGAATTATGTTGTCATGAAAAATATCCAACAATTTATGATGCATTTATGATGCAGAGCCTTAGGTAATAAGAGTTTGAATTTTCTAGATGTCTTCTCTTGAAACTTTAACAAATTCTGCCTGATTTAATGGTAGAGAAAATATGAAAAAATAGCACCTATATGTGTATTTATATGAGCGTGAACATTTAGAAAAATATATATGGGCGCCAACTTGTTTCGTGTTAATGATATGAAGGGTACAACTATCATCAATACCACATCATCTCGTCATAATATACAATACGTCAATACCTGCTGTTCATTTCTTCCCTCGTTCTCTATATAAAGTTTCGACCCGCTAAAAAAGGTTATACGAAACCTCTAGCCATGAAACAAAACCTTCAGAGATAAAGTGAGATGCTCCAATGGAACAGACGAGTAAAACATAAGTCAGGCGCGGATATCGAGTTCCATATAGTATTTCCGTTTCTCTTCATTTCTATCCATTTATGGATGGAACGTATCGGGAAAAATATTCATATTCTGCCATCGACAACTGTTACTCAGTGCTGCTGTTACTTTTCATAAGCTTGGCGTAGTGGTGGATAGAGGATACCATTGTCCTTGCAAGAGACTTATGTAAAATACACTGCAATCGACGACTGTGCAGACACTTGTCGCCCTTCGACTCATGCAGCCGGTGAGAAAACCACCAAACCACCCCGCAACGACGCGGGCGCCATACAGACAAGCTGACGCAGGAACGGGCCAGGCCTTGTGGAAACGGTCATATCGGGCATTCCTCCGGGGCCTGACCCTGGGCTGCTTCGAGAAACGGTTCATGCGAAAACGCGGGCAAACCCAGCTAACCAAACATATTATTTCTTGCACGCCAGCTACGAGCCAAAAGCTTGCTAGGTTACCAAACACGCCATAGATAGGTAAACAAACACACCCTAAGACCAGGTAAACAAACACAACCTATATGACCTGGAGAGACTTCAGTGGGACCCACGTTGGAGCTGTGCCCATGTTTGACATCGGCCCGCTCCGCTTGTTATCCTCTGCCCACCCCGTGGAGCCGGTGGACAGCCAGAGAGAATCTAGATGCAGCCGCCGCTTCTGATGATGCGACATCGCTGCAGGTTCCGACGACGCCGACGCCGATGCCGTTGCGCACGCAGCCGATGAGGGAACAGGGAACCACCTCGTCTCGGCAGCGACAGCAGGACGTGGAATGGTCGTTCCGACGCCCAAACGCATCCGTCGTGCCGTCGATCGGTCTCACGCCAGACTACCAGATTCCAGTACCGAATTCGCAAACAAAAGGCAATGTTTCAGAACTGAATCACATGTTCGGTCTGCCTGCCTGCTAAACTGCCCCTTGCTCTGCACAGCTGAACGCAGGTTTCTTATTGTACTACTATTCACTTCCGAATGCTTTGCTGCTTTGCACATTAATTGGGACATAAGTACACAGCTAACTTGTAATTTGGTGTGTTGCTTCAACCGCAGATACTCAGTGATACTCCCTCACATAATATAAGACGTTTTGGGTAGCTGGTTTAGCTTCTCCAAACGTCATATTGTGGTACAGCTGAAGTATATGCTAGAAGGAAATAAATCATGTAAGAAAATGTTGTTTTGGTTGATAGATTGTACTCCATAAATATATTTTCCATAAATGTTGTATTTATTTTACTGTAAGAGGTTTATTGTCCATAAATATTTTTTTTATTTATACAATTTTTTTACATGGATAACACTTCTAACAAGTTATAGCTAACATCGTATGTTTCTAATTGCATATTCTGATCAGACCTCCACCTAAAGGTTGGATAGAGGAAGGATCTTAGGTACGGTCGACTGCAAATCATTCCATTACTTTTTTACCTCATTTTACCCGATGAAATCTGATTCAAATTTGTGGTGCACAGTATTTATATTTTCCATCATTTTCCATGTTGAATACGCACATCCAATTTCTAACATCAATCTTTCTACCAAACTGGAACATGCTTGTCTTAGAAACTTTGTCAAGGTAATGCCATTCTTCTTTTGTTTCATTCATTCAAGTAGCTAGCAGCAAAAGGCCTTCGAGTAGTCTGCAAGGTTCAGTCTGCACTGCTTATTGTTCTCTTCTAAATTTTTATGAACAAATGCCAACTTCCATTTCTGTCTAAATATCCGGACGTTCCCGTGAAACTTATGTGATAATTTCGCATTAAAATATGTTTAGAAACATTTTAGCATGATTAAAACACTATATAAACTATAGAAAGAGCGAACGATCATTTATGTCCGATAGTCATACGATCCTAAGTGACACATCATGGGAAAAGCATGGATGGCCTTGGTTGCCCCAGTAAGAGAGGAATTAAAGAAAAAAATTAAAGGAATCAGATGTAGCCACGAGTCTTATGGGCACCTCCGCTATAGAAACTGCAACCCACTGAACAAGGGTGG
The DNA here is from genome assembly GCA_026929855.1 of Poa annua. Lineage (NCBI taxonomy): Eukaryota > Viridiplantae > Streptophyta > Magnoliopsida > Poales > Poaceae > Poa > Poa annua. The sequence goes on from CM049427.1 coordinate 35,520,084, forward strand.
GATTCAAAAGAACTAGAAAATTAGCAATACATTATTATACTCACTAGTCACTACAGCTTAGTTTATGCCATGTGAGAATTACGTGTGCACGATTACTAGTCCCATCAAGCATCCAACGCACGCCCCAGCAGAGTCTGAAAGCGTACTACATGCAGAAACAAGGAAAACAACCCAGAAACCTGATTAAGACGGTTAAAAAAGGCGAAAATACATTCCCACAACTAAGAGGACGTCCTCACCACTCAAGATATCGTTCAGATTCGTCAAGATTCGTACAAACACTTTGACCGTGGACTCGCGTTATGTCCTAAAGTTATCCCCCAATCCCTAATCAGCAAGGCTGTGTGTCGTGCTTAACACAAAGCCACGCCTTGGGCAAGCTGGTCATAAAATGAAAGTTCTAACAAGTGGGGGCATTGCCATTCCTTATCTCCAACAATTCCTCTTCCATATCCAGATCAATTCGTGTTCGTCGGGGACCTCCTGATATCCATGGAGACTCATCACGAATCCACATACGCTTTCCATCCCTTCCAAATCGAAAGGAAAGATGGAAGGATCCGCAAGCTAGGTGCCTGCTTCTCCTTCTCCCAGTCTTTGTTCATCCGCCATTAGCTTTCCATTTTCCCAAAGCTCTCCCAGATCCGGTAGCAACCCCATATCCAGTGATGAACCGGATGCGGTTCTGAAGAATCCAGTTCCTGTTCTCCTATGCGGTTGTGATGAGCCGGCATACACACACCTCCTCTACGGCAAAGAATCTGATGCGCAAGTTCCTGAAATGCCGGAAGATGAATTAGATTGTCAACTGCAGCTGTTACCGCTTTATGAAGGTATGCTTCCAGATAACAGCTTGATGGATGGTTGATAAGAACACAATTCCGAAGGAGCGGTTTGCTTAAAGAGTATGTTCAAAAGAGGATTGAACATCATCGACAAGCTAGATGGGAACGTCATATCTAACTCAACCGTTCTTAATGTTTACTTTATACCAGCATGTATTGAAGAAGTTCAGTGAAACACTACTTCACGAGGTTTTGTCACTGGATGGGAACGAGGCAGCTCCTCCAAACTTCATCAAGGATGTAAACTGATAGTTGGGCTGCACTATTATATCGAATTTGTGTAAACAAGAATGTTCTTGAACCATCCTAGCACAACCTATCTTAGGATTTCGATTTCAAAGCCCCGCGTGGCTACGTGAACACTTTTAATATTTCCCACGAATTCTGTATGCTGAAGAACCGGAGTCAAAACTCAGGATGTTATTGAGTATTGGTTAACTTCCCCAAAAAAATGTGATATATTGCTATTACAATCTTCAAATATCACCATTGTTGCCTTTTTGAGCTTAGGTTAAACTTTGCCAATTCCTTTTCGCTAAATTGCTATTTTAATCTTCAAATACACGCAGTCTGAAAAGGAGGTATATGTTGTATTAGTTCTTCCCGACCATAAAACAAACTGATGCAATGAAGAATTAATGAAATTTCTCACCAATAGCAATCTAGGGGAGAGTGATCTTAACAAAATATTTTTTTTTATTCGCTTCGATGTTTGTTTTTCCTAACCGCAAAGATATTGTTTGTTCTTCACAAATATACCTTAGATGTCCAGAATCAAAAATTATCCACCAAACCGCTTTTCTATGTGCTTTTTATATGAATAATCTATGTAATGTGTTTTAACCATTACAGCGAACTTGGACATCAGTGTGTTTTATGCGCACGTCGTCAATCATTGTGGAGGGCGAAGTTGAGGGAATGATTACTGTGGGGGGCACCCGTAACATCATGGAAATTCTTTTCACCTTGCAAACTTCTACTATCTTATGATAAGTTGGAGCAAGAATTTATCAACATTTCGCACCACCCGCACATTGCAAAACTTGCAAAAGTTACATACAAAAACAAAGCAGTTTAATTCATTTAGTGCAGATCTATCAACCAAACATACCCACAAGGGGATAAATTGTACTCCCTCAAATTTATTAAAAAGAAGATGTATCTAGATATGATTTTGTTTAGATTCATCTTCTTTTTGACAAACTTGAAACATTTATTTGTGGACGGAGTGAGTACTGCATTTCAGCAGTTCTCAATAAAATACCAAATAGCATCATCTCTTTTCGTTCAGAACAAAATAAGTGGCAACATAATTTTTGGCACTCCAATATTCGCTTACATAACATGGTTCTGAACGTTATAACATCGCAAAAGAATTAACTGTCCCCAATATTGCAGAACTTAGTAGCGACTGGTCCGCCCATCATCTCTTACTACAAAATAGCAACGTAGCTAACTAAGAATGCCACAATTGCCAGAACATGAGGTGCATAATGCACATACATCATCCTGAGCTGGAAGATCCCCCGTTGCTCATATGCCGTAGGGACAACAACGTAGTCTTCAACTGTGCACAGTTTAGCCGAGAAGCAATCATCTGGTACAGCATAACAGCCCGCACGTCTCCTAAATCAGCCTGTTGCTTGTGGACAAGTCCATGCAGTCCATATCCGAGCCACTGATTCTTGGGTCTGGTGGCGAAGCATCAAAATGACCTTTCACCCTCATTGGGTCATTCGAACATTGTACGTTACCTTTCAGGGCTTCCCTTGCCTGAGACAAAAGGTGAAAACATTGCCGCCAGATTAGAAGCTAGACATCATTGTATTGTTGTTACATCGAAAAAACTGGACAATAGACCCCCACAACTTTCAAAAACATTTTATATTGTCTATTAATACCGTTTCCATCAGTGCATCAACTGCAGTACCAAATATATACAATCATGCTACCTACAAAGTAAATGAGGGAGAATGCATTGTTCTTAATGGAGATTTTGTGACTCACCGGAATTGCACGTAGCTTCTCCTTTTCCTGTAAGTTAGAAAGGGCGAGTTATCTACCTAGACTCGTACAGATCATATTTAAATCCTACTTGCTTATCCAAAAAAGAAAAAAATGGTATATAAACAACCCTTCATAGCCAGTGCTTCGGCAGGGAGTAATCCAGCGACCCGATCTCTGTTCCAGGTGTATACAACCGTTCGTGAACTAAAGCCTGTTAACAATGATTTAACAAGTATTTTAGCACACCAGAACCACCAGAACAACCAAAATTATAATGGTGCTGTTTGTACCATTTTTACAGGAAAAAATGTTTTCGTAAGGTTGCTATCAAAGATCACCTTCATGACACCATATTCCTTGAAGAATCCCTTGCAAACAGGATCCCAGTCTTGCTGTAAGAAATCGAGCGTGTTCTCCGCACCATACTGGCTTATCCAGTTATCCGCGGTAGGTATAGTGTCGCACGGGTACAATCATCAACATCAAGATTGTCTATGTACAACACCTACGCAGACAATAGAAACAATTACATTACAGTCTTAGTTGGACTAATAAAAGCATAAAAACTTTTTTTTGCAAATGAGGTCATGCCGTGTTTACCTGCATGAACAGAGGGCAACCAGATATAGGAATGACCTTACAGCTGCCTCTGATAGATTCCTGTATATAGGCTGCAGCCTACCTTATCCCCCTTAGAATCAGTCCAGACCAGTTGTAATCTTTGATTCTTGATGTGTAGAGGGCAACCAAAATGTTGTCTAGGTCGTCTTCTTCCTCAATTACTCCATCGATGTCAAAATAATCCCTGTCAACAAAACAAGGTAAATATAAACAAACTAAAATGGAATAGCAGGTATGTTTTTTTCAACAATGGGAGGGAGACTGGCTATTATTTCTAGCTTTTTTCTATTCATTTTTATGCTTCATTTTTAGACAAAACAATATGGCCGACGAAACCAGATAATTTTTGTTTCCGTGACATCTGTACTCAACAATTTAAGTTACCACTTCCATAGCACAGAAATATTATAGGAGTGTTTTTCCATTAAATGTAGACACAAAAAATGATTCCAGTACATATATACGTTGTAACAACGTCACGAGTTTGTCAATCAACCAGTCCTGAGACAATTCTTGTATGAGTCATGATCAGCTAGACAAACAGTTTAACCCTTACCTCCCGTTTTAAGATCCGGACGATTCAGACTCTATGATTGGGTTGTGCCCAGGAGAATACCTGTCCACGGAAAACAACAATCTATTCAGGGAAAAAAAAGATAGCAATCTAATTGTATAGCCATTGTGATTGGGGAACTTTGCTCGATGCAGACGAATCAAGGTGGGTGGCAACAATAACTGAGTCTCCCAGCTTGGTCAATGTTGATTTGAATAAATAGGAAATAAAGATGAGATTTCTCTCGAATCAGGCTTTCGCCCCGCTTTATAAATAAATCCACACCGTTTGAGACCGCTGCTGGGCCAGACAGCACAACGCCCAAAAGACAAGAGAAGAGAAAAAGAAAGAGAAAAATGAAAAAGAAAAATGCCGACAACGATGGCAAGACAACAGTAAGCAAACTCCACAACCGATGCGCCCACCGGAGGCCTGCCACCAAGCTCCTAGTGCTCCAGAACGTCGGTACCAATCAACACCTCCAGGAAGGGATGCGACGATGACGATGTTGTTGCCTAGAGTTTCCCCCGGTATGCAACGAGGAGAGGAGGAGGGGCACCGAACGCCCTCCAGGAAGGACTGGCGGCACCCGCAAGCGCCACCGCGACGGAGTCAAACGTCGACTAGAGCACTCCACCATACCGCCCACAACCCAGCGCCCGATCGCGAAGCCGTTCACACTGTCTCACCCCGGCACACAGAGGAAAGGTCTACACTCCGAAGAGGAAGAGCCGGGAGTAGGAGCCGCAACACCGCCGACGTGCGGGAGGGACCAACCTCCACTGTCAAAGACAGTAACCGACCAGACACAACAGCAGGAACACACCAGTCCCGCAAACCCGGCCGGGCCCCTCGAGGCCCGTGAAGTTCCCGCCATCGCGTTGCAGAAGGCACGACGTTAGCGCTGCCGCCCCAGATCCGAGCTGCTCTCCGACACCAGAGCATAGAGGACCTTGCTATCGAGAACTCAGTCTGACTCGCCTAAAACCTAGATGGGATCCGAAGATCCAGATCTAAGCCGGGGGCGGCGCGTCAATCCAGCACTACAACGGACACGGCCCTGCCGCCAAGAGGAGGCGCCCCTAAACTATGTCCGGCCTTACCCATCCCGGACAACCTCCGGACCTGGACCAAGGCACCGTCGCAAGCCGAGCAGCACCGCGGTAACAACACGCGGGTAAGGACGGTCCAGACGCGGGAGGTGGGCACAGCAGCGCAGCAGCCGCCGGCAGATCTGGATCTGGAACCACCTCGCCCCAGATCCAGCACGCAGCAGCCAGCCACACGTGCACAACAACTATCAACCCTAGGCCCAGATCTAGACCCGCCTGGCCCAGATCGGGCCCGTGGGCGTGTTGACGCCGCCGCCGTCGCTGCAGGTCGCCGGAGCACTGCGGGAGCACCAAGCACCGCCGCCACCAAGCAGCCCGCGCATGTCGCCGCAGCGACCCCGCCGCGCCCGCCTCGCGCCCGCCTCCTGGTACCTCCGCGAAGCCTCCCACACCGCCGCAGTGCCGCGCCGGAGCGCTGCCGCTGCAGGGCGACGCCGCCGCGCCCAGTCGCCAGCGCCGCGCCCTCTCCGGCCCGCACAGCCCGCGCCGCCAGGGCCCGACGAGGAGGGGAACGAGGCCCCGCCGCAGCCAACGCCAACGAGCCTAGCCCGGGGACGCCCTCCGACGGCGGCGAGGAAGGAGAAAGGGAGGAGGAGGCTGCTCCTCGGTGGCGGCGCACGGGGAGCTCCCGGTCGCTCGCGGGAGCGACACGGGAGCTAGGGTTTTTTCTCCAGGAGTCCATAGAGATGAGATTTTGTCACACCTTTCTTCTAGTTCTGCAAATTGAGATGGATCGGGTGGGCGCTCAATATCTCCAGCCAAAAAATCATCTCCATGAGGATGTTCTTGCCCCCTGACCGGGAGACGTGAATGTTTTGATCTAATCCAACTCCTATAAAGAAAAGTGGTAGACTATTCGTTCCGACATTTAGCTCAAATATGGATTATGATCCTAGGATGAACTGCGGTCGACGCTAGCAAGGAGCTGCAAGAACGAGATCTGGCCGCAAGCGGGTGGATCTGGCGTCGTTGACATCCCCTCTTCAAGCAGCTACCCTTCCCCTGGGATAGGTCGCCGAAAGATATTCTCCAAGATCAACGAAATCTGGAAAGCTGGATGGGAGACAATGGATCTGGATCGAAGTAATAGGATTTCAACAATGGAGCTATGATCTCCGCGAAGAAGACAACCTCCCACAGGCAACGGATGCGGTGAAAACTGTCTTAGGGCATCTCCAGTCGTTCGGCCCCCAGGTTTCGATCCGGTGTTTTTAAACGCTAACGCCGTCGCTAACCAAAACGTGGGGGACGATTTCACCTGCCGTTCGGCGCGCCCAGGAAATAGATGGAAACATAAATTTAAAAGTTCTTCTTCCCGCCCCAAAAAATAGCCCGAGTTCGGCGATCATCGGCCGCAGTTGCCGATCATACAAAAAGCGCCACAGATGGCCGTGCGATCATACAAAAAAGACGCCACAGTTGGACGATATGGCTGCAATCGGTAGTCTCAGGAAGAGCCCGGCGTGGCATCGACGTCGTAGATGGGCGCGGCGGTCGGAGTGACATCTTCGGGGACCGTTGATGGCCGTTGCAACAGGCTCGGTGTTCGGCGCCGCAGCAGTGGGCGTCGCCGAGCTTGACGGGCTGCTGGCCGGCCGACTGATGTCGATGACGATGAGGCGACGCTGCGCCAGGAACCATTCCCTCACCTCGGGGTCCATTGTGTCCGGATCGCCGCCGCCCACGAGGAAGGCGAGGTCGTGGTTCCTCTTCTTCGCCACGGTGCCAGTCCTGAGGAGGTCGAGCTTGACCTTCGAGTTTTCCATGACCGCCGCCCACTGTGCCTTGGAGGTCTCCTCCCTTTTCGCGGCGTGGGCCTGGGCATCGGCGATGCAGGTCTCGATTGACGCATGTAGCTTCGCCGCAGCCGACGCGGCGTCCCTCGCCGCTCTGGCCTTCTTGTTGCCTATTGGGAGACGGCCATGCGAAGCACCTGCAACCGCCGCGTCCGGGGCATACTCCTTGCCGGCCTTCGCCAGCGATCGGCGCGCTTCAGTCCACTTCTCACAGTTTTCGATCACGACGAAGACGTGAAAGTACTTGAAGTCCGTCTTCTCGTCGTCCTTGTACGCCTCCAGCATCCGGGCGATCTCCATCTCCACGTTCGCCCCGCTCTTCGGCCTGTGCTTGACCTCCTCAACGATGTCGTGCCACTTGTTGTAGGCGGTCTGCATCACCGACCCATGGTTGGCCATCGCCTTCTGGCCGCGCGCCATCGTGCACATGGTGAAATCGGCGTCGATCATGCGGCGCTCGTCGTACGCCGACTTGACGCGCTTCCAGTAGTTCTCCATGGCCTGGTTAGAGCCGTGGATGGTGTCCTGGGTCGTCACCTTCCATGCCTCGGCGAAGAGGGTGTCCTCCCGGCTCGTCCACTTAATGCGCGGCTCGACGGGCGGCTTAGGTTGCGCGGACGGCTTCTTGGGACAGTGGTCGCCCGTGCCGCCTTCCTTGGCCGACCCTACCTCATCCCCAGCCGCCTGCCATTAATCACCTCCCTCGACCTTCTCCGTGCCGGCCGCCGCCGTAATCGATGCCACCCGTGGCAAAATCCTCGCCCGGCGCCGACAGGAAGCCCGGGGATGCCACTGCCGCCATCGAGCCCGTGGTGATGATGTCGTCCATCTCGGCGCTCATCCCGAGCATGGACGCAGTCCCGAAAGTGGGGGAGCGTCGCAGCGGCGGTGAAGGCATGTACCCTGGCGAGCCGGTGTACATCATGGCCGGATGGTGGGGGAAGGTGACATTGGGGTCGAAGCCGCCATGGAGCTCGCCGTCGGCGTAGGAAGTCGAGTAGTGCGGCGACGGGCACCAGCGCGGCGATGGCGACGCAGATTAGCCCCAGCCGGCGAACTCGGGGTAGAGATGAGGATGAGGGGCCATGCCGGTCCTGCGCTGGGATGGCGGCGCCGCAGAAACGGCCGGAGTTGTCCGCTCCACATCTTGAACTTCCTCCTCCGCATCCTCCTCCTCCTCCTGCTCTTCTTCCGTGGCGGCAGCGGCCTTCAGCTTCTCGTCCAGCTCCCTTTGCCGCTGCTTGAGCTCCCTCCCCCGGCGCTGGAGGTTCTCCGCCCTCCGGCGTTCCTGCTCGGCGATCCAATCTTTGTTGGTCATGCCCGGTGGCTTCTGCTTCGGTGGTCTCGGCTTGCGCGGCTTTTTGACGTGGAGAGCGGCGAGGGTGGCGGCGGCGTTGGTCGCTCCGGCTCGCGGGCCGGCGAATTTGGCGGGAGGCATGGCGTGCTCGAGCTGAAGAACTGGGGGGGGGGGGGGGGGGGGGGATGGCGGGATCGGGCGGCGGGCGAGCTATTTGGGGGGGGGGGGGGGGGGCAAAAAGGGAGGGAAGATCAAAATTATGGAGGGAAATCGCCAAGTCACGCCGACAGGTCTGGTCCACGCACGCCTTTTGCCCCCCAGGCGGTACCCAGGAACCTAGGATTAGCCTGGGATTGCCAGCGCGAAACGGCGCTAACCGGCGCTAAATCGATTCCTGGCGGGACGACTGGTAGATTTTCCCTTCCGCCGGTGCTAAAAAGGGCTCTTGGGGGCGCTGGGGGACAACTGGAGATGCCCTTAGGCCCCGCTTGGGAGCCGGGTATTCTAAGCGATTCTGGCCGGAAATTTTCACGGACCACCCAAGCCCCGTGTAAAAAACACAGCGAACATCCGGAAATAATACGGCTCCGTAAATTGAAACTACGAACCAACCGAGGCCTTAAGCTGGGACGGGTATCTTGGGCATTTTACCAACATGCAGCGGGCCCTTAGATGTGCTAAAACAGCACTAGTACGTTTTGGGAGTGATAAGTTGCGGTCAAAGCTGCGGACCTGTCGGAAACCCAGCCCATATCTCAAAGCAGATGGACGGTTTCCAGGATAGAACGACGTCCTCCTAGTTTTGAATTTTGCGCTCCCCTAAAAAAGCTTGACATTTTCCACTAGGCCTTCACAAGCCTTGTTCCTGATTCCACTTCTTACACTGCTGAGACTGGGGGCCGGTCTTCCCATCAGCATCCGGCACAGCTCCTAGCAGGTTATGTTTCTAAGAGAAAGGGATAATGTGCATGATTACTAACTAATGCAGCACGTCCTGCTGCAGCGAACTTTCTTGATGCCTCCCATACTCACAGGCATGGAAACTGAGAAGGTGGAAATGGTAAGAAACAACACACTGCAATGTACCCATGCCAGTGGTCCTCTTTCACCTATTCTTTCCTTCAATCGTTTCGTTTTGCTTCACATCTTCTAGTTTATATAATTGCGGATATGGGGAACATCAATAAGGATTGAGAGAGTTAGGTGCTGCATTTAGAAGTGTAGGTGCTGCATTCAGACGTGTAGACTGATCAGAGGCACTTCAGATTTCAGGATTCAAGACAGAAAGAGAACTACCAAAAACATTAACACGTAGAATAATATCATTTTATTTATAAGTGTCAGCCGATGTTTCAAAACTTCCTAAGCCTGTTATGTGTGTAAAACGATCAGATCTGTCCACGCATCATGCTCTCAAGGGATTAGTGAAAAGAAAAGATTGCTTTGACAATCATTAACATCTTTTTTTAAGCGAAAGCCAAAGTTTACCTTATCCATTAGTTAAGAAGAATGTGACTGATTTATTTGTGGGAGAAACACTAATACAACAGGGAGGTGCCAACACAATCACAGAGAGCAACAACCCCAAGCAAATCACTACCCAATCACCAACAAACTCGTCCAACCTACCACAACCACGAACCGACAACCTCAAATGGGCTCAACAATCAACCAAAGGCGGAGGGTTTCCTTACAACGTCAAACTACTTTCTCGTCTTCCTGAGAGACTTCTCCACCTTCAAGATCACACCATCCAAAGCCGAAACCGCCAAGACACGAGCAATCTACCATATCCAGGGCAAGCCGCCTCCAAATTGACAAGCAAGTGTTAAACCTATTTGCCAAATCTAGCCTCAGAGATAGGCACCCACACACATGTCTCATTAACCTGGTTACTCAAAGATAAGGAAGTGAGAGAAGCAACTAAACATCCACTATCCATAGACAGCTAGCAGGGCTTAGACGGGTGTACCGGTGGCACCATTTCCACCGTCAAAGACTCCAATGAGCCCTACACCATCGCAAGCACCATACATAATTCCCCATAAAACTCCTGTAGCACCAACGAAATTTGCACAACTGGAGCCAAAATTCGGTGATGACAACACTCATAAGGACAGAAGGTCACAAGCAGAGCACAAGGATAAAAATCCCAAAAGAAATATTTAGCCCCTCATGACGTGTCACGTTAACTAAAAATCATTGTTCTTGAACAATCCAAGAATATATATTTTACAGCAATCACCGTCAAAAAATTACGATAGACCGAAGAGTTGTGCCTAACAATTGCCATCAAAGTGCGCAAATGAAGGATTACTTCTGAATATTCACTGCCGAGGTTGAAAATCCTTGGTTGTAAATTACCGTCGAGAAATTCACGTCGAAATTACCATGGATATATACATGGAGAAACAAAGTGGTGAAAATGTGGCCAGAGATTAAGGAGAAAGGGAGTCGTAAACATCGAGTATGTTGAGAAATCGGCATTGAATTTCCCATAGAGAAATACGGTTAGGAAAATGTGGTGGAAAATGAAGAAAAAAGAGTTAAAAATACGGGCGTAGATGTTGTCTAATCACAATCTTAAGGGGCGGGAAGGTGTGTCATAAAATTATTGTCGAGTAGCTAAAAAGAAGGGATATAAAAATATTGGAGTAACCGTACATAACTAGCACTAAAAGTGGCATTTAGAAGTATTGCTTATCGTTGAGGAAGTCTAAAAAACCACGTCGAGTTTACCATGGAGAAATATGGTTAAAAAATGTGTCTAATTTTGGTTATATTATATATGCTAATTTTGTTGGTTTCCTTGTGAAAAACAAGTCATTTGTTATAGGCTCCGGACGCAGCCACTCCCTCAACAAATCTCACCCTCTCAACTATATCCAATGTCGTGCGGACGTGTCTTTGCTGAGGCTAAAATTAGAAGTTCCCTTACTTAGATTTCTCGTTTGGTAATAGACAACAGAGAGAAAGACTTGTATGGTGAAAACAATTCATTTCCAGCTATCCAATAACGGGCAGATAGATTGCTCGCCTCCTCTTTTGCCCTCCAAGGAGGAGGAACAGGAGGACAAAATCTATCTGGTTCGGACAATTTCCTGTAGAATCTTTTTGAGCTATGTCATCATCTCTTCTCTCTAGTAGTTCAATATCTCTTGTCAGTTTTTTGCTCATGTTGCGTTCTTGATGTTGTGTTTCTATTTCCTCTTTCTTGTTAATTTTGACCTGTTTATGGCTGGATAATGCCCAGTGAACCATGATGACTTTTCATTTGCAACTGCAAATATTTGTCTTTCTTTTCCAACGACAATGTGACCTTTCTTAGATATTCTTACGAACCAACTATCTCAAAAGATTGATATCATGGAAAGTAGAAATATAATATACTTAGCACCTCCTCACCACATGCAAAGTGGATGACAACCCTTCACTTGTTTGATTTGCAGGAACCAGTCCCTTGTTTACAATAACATAGCATTATTAATAATATTACAAAATATTTTCAACTAGACAAGACAATATGCCCGTGTCACGAGGCGCCAAGCCTTCTTCCTCGAAGGCACAACCCTTTGACTCTGACTCTGACTCTGACGATGATCTAGTGCCAAAAAAGGGAAACAAGTCTTCCACCTACGCGGTACCCGCAGGCGGCAAGAAGAAGTACAAGGATGGGTTTCAGGACTCGGGCGGGTTGGAGAACCAGTCGGTAGAGGAGCTCGAGAACTACGCGGCATACAAATCCGAGGAGACGACCGACACACTCAATGGTTGTCTCCGCATCGCGGAGAACATCAAGCAGGACGCCGCCAACACGCTCATCACGTTGAACAAGCAAGGCGACCAGATCGGTAGGACACACGAAAAGGCCGTTGAGATTGATCAGGACCTTACTAAGGTGCATATGCTCGACCACATACTATTGCATAGACTCTATGCGTAACATGAACAAAATGACATGGCCCTCACCAACATGATAGTAGATATTTTCTTGCCCTTGTGGAAATTAACCCTTTGGTCGTCCGAAGTTCAAAAAAAAAACCTTTGGTCGTCGATAGAAGTAATGGGTTCCATGCGGGCCTGATTCCCAATGTTTGCGTTTGCGTTCCATTCCTAGGGAGAGTCGCTTCTCGGGAGCCTTGGAGGGTTTTTCTCCAAGCCATGGAAGGCAAAGAAAACGAGGCAGATCAAGGGGCCAGCTCAGGTGTCGCGAGGTACATACAATCTAATATTAGTACACTTAAAAAAATTAGATCATGAGGCATTCTTTGTACTCATTGTTATTTTCAACTCGATTGATGGCATAAAACAGACGATTCCTTCAAAAAGAAGGCGAAGCGAATGGAACAGAGAGATAAGCTAGGGTTGAGTCCTCGAGGGAAGGGGGCTACCCGCAATTACGCCGAAGCCACGAGCCCTATGGAAAAAGTTGAGGTTAGTGTTCTCCATTAACTACGTGGTTATGTATCAAGGAAAAAATATGTATAAACTCTTAGCATATTTAGCTCTGCGTGTTTTTTCCTCTCAGGTGGAGAAACAAAAACAGGATGATGCCCTTGACGATCTCAGTGGCGTGCTAGGGCAGCTCAAGGGCATGGCTGTTGACATGGGTTCAGAGCTGGATAGGTAAATTCACTGTTCATGAAACAAGAATCAAGAGTTTGAATTGAGTTTCTCATATATCAACCAATGTTTCAGGCAAAACGAAGCGCTAGATAATCTGCAGGACGACGTGGAGGAACTCAACTCAAGGGTGAAGGGAGCCAACCAGCGTGCGCGCAAGCTGGTCGCCAAGTAGGCATCCGACTGCGTTGATCGCCTTTTCAGCGAAAGAAAAAAATCAGAAATTACCGTGAAATCGGCCTACTGGGAAAGCTTTTGGGTCATTAGTTTACCCGGTTTGGGTTTTCTAGTACTCACTAATATGAAAACTGAGAACAGGTGCTCTCAGTTCTCACTCACCTATCCTTGTCTATAGTCATCTCTATAATTTCTTCCATTTCAACGTCGAGTGTGATCGTTGCCATGCGCGTGATTGCTTGCCCTGATACTATGCCGTGAAAGGTGGTCTCAGACTCCGGCAGCTTCTCTGTCGACTTGTTCATGCTTCTCAGGGTGTCGGCGAATATGATGTTAATGCCACTGCCTCCATCCATGAATACCTTCTTCAGATTGTAGTCTCCGATCAGGGCTTCAACTACTAGGGCAGCGTGACCAGGTCGAGGTACATCTGATGGGTGGTCTGCCCTTGAGAATGTGATCGGTGTCTCTGACCCTCTCAGGTAGTTCGGTACTGCGTGTGGGTAGGTGGTGGCTTGAAGGACTTGGCGGGTGATGAGCTTTTGCACCCTGTTTGAAGGGCGTCCCTTCTGTATCATGGTTAGATGTCCCCGCGCGGCTGGGTACGTGTCGTGTGCCATTGGTTGGGCTTCATGTTGCGGCTGCTGTTGGGGGAAGGCTCCCGCCGCTTGTGCTGGGGTGTTGTTCACGGGTGCTGCCTGAATAGCAAGCTGCGGGGCTGACTGCAGTGCCGACACAGGAGTGATGCTATGCTGCATGGCCTCGTAAATCTTGTGTGCTTTACGGCAATCATCCAACAAGTGGTTGGCGTCCTATTTGCCCGTTTCCGGGTTGCGGAACATGTGTGCTTGCAAGATTGCGCCAGCTCCTCGGCTGGGGTCAACGCGCGTCTCCACTCGCGTTTCTGGCCTCCGTCTTTGCGGTTGATGCTGCCGCCGCTGCGGTTGAACTGTCCTGGGTCGGACTGTCGACCTTGATCACCACTGCGACTATATTGGCGACCTTGATCATACTGGCGATTGCTATCGCGCGCATCATCGCGGGGGTTTGATATCCCGCTGCTACTAGCTCGATCGAGTCGAGGTTGGTGAAACGTGGTTTCTTCTTCTGGCGTCCATCTCGCCAGTTACTTGTTCCGGCTTCGTTCTTCGGGGAGTTGTCGCGGACGTAGTCCTCTCCTTCCGCCCACTGGTTGGCTATCTTCATGAGCTCTATCATGGTTTTCGGCTGGAGTCTACCGAACTCTTCGCGGAGGTCGCGACGGGAGACACCGTGCATGAAGTCATCCATCACCCGGTCTTCTGAGACGGCTTCCATAGTGTTACGGAGAAGCGTCCACCGTTGGATGTATGATCGGAGCGACTCATCCCTTCCTTGCTTGCAGGCTTGCAACTCGATGTAGGTTGCCGGCCTCGCGTACGTTCCAAGGAAACTTTTGATGAAAGTATCTTGGAATTCCTCCCAGGTTCTGAAGGAGTCCTTAGGCTGGCTAGTGAGCCACCCGCGTGCTGAATCCGTGAGCATGAGCTGGATGTACTGCATCGCCGTGGTCGATGTTCCGCCTTGACAGGTGCAGGCGATGAGGTAGTCTTCGAGCCATAGGCGTGGGTCTTGCTTCCCGCCATACTTGGGTGTTCCTGCTGCTAGCTTGAAGCCTTTGGGCATGCGGGTGTCGCGGATGTTGAAGTTGAAGCATGCGTCACCGCACGGCTCGAAGTTGCGATCGGCTTGATTGTCCGGGCTCTTCGTGTCAGTCGCACGCTGGGTGCGATTCCGATCCACCATCCTTTGCACGATGACATTGCTAAGGTCTTCGCCTGGTTGCGGCTGTCGTAGTGGCCTTGCTGCTGGGCCATCTAGTGCTGCCAGCTCGCGGGCTTGGTGTTCTTGCTCCTCACGTGCCCGGTTGCCTGGCACCTTGTTTGACAAGGCGTCCTCGATTGCCTTCATGGACATGATCTGCTGTTTGTGGAGAAGGGCGCGCGCGTTACCCTCCGGTGGCTGCGTGAGCCGCAGGTATGTTTCGACTACCATGATAGCGGCACTGGCCGTTTTGGGGACGGGTATCCTGTTTTCATCCTCGGTTACGAAGGATGAATCGAGGTTGCGGGTAACCCTGGCTCGGTCGGCTTCCGCCATAAGGGGCACGCGAGCTCTCCGTCGCCGCGCTCCTTGGTTGACTTCCGTGGAGGAGGTAAATGAAAAAGGCGGCCCGTCTAGCGCTTGATGCGTCAGCCTTCCTCTTGCGCCGAAGGAGTTTGGCTTTTTCCGCGCGAAGTCACTCGCCTTTCTTACGTAGCAAGTACTGGACTGCCAGCTGATCCTCCCGAGGCGCATCGGGTGGTGGAAACGTGCCATCGTCGACGTGCTTCATAGCCCTGATCGCCATGTCGCGCGTGATGGTGAGCCGCGTCACCTGGTCGGGCATGACCACATCAAGTGGATATGCGGGTTCGTCGTTGTCCTCTGGAGGCATTGTGCCAGCCATGAAGACTTGCGCGGGGTAAACTTGAGTAGGGGTGTTTACGATGCCGCTGTTGCTTCCATCATCCGAGACTTGCTCGGGATAAAAAAATTGCTGCCACGTGATAGGCCGCGTAGCCGTCGTTGCGTCTTCTTCCTTGGAGCCATGCGATCTTTATCGCGGTCATTGAGGGCGACTTCACAGTCGCCGGAGCGAGCGCGATTGGCTTGGGGAAGACATGATGAGTCCATGAAGATGCGCGTGATGCGGCTGTCGGTACCACGACCCTGGTTGCACGCGTGGGTGCGGTCGACGCAGTCAAAGTTGGAGTAGATCCTGGTTTTGCCAGCCGTGCGATCAAGATGGTCAAAGTAGACTCGTTCTGCATGGCCGTTGCCGAGGTGGTTGACGTAGTCGATGTAGACGCGGGTTGATCAGTTGGAGATGCGACCTCCGTGGTAGACGACGGCGGGTGCGGCGCGATGGTAGCAGATGCGGGTGTCACCAACGCGTGTGGCGCGGTTGCCATGGACCTGAATATTCCACGACTGTCTACGAAGCAGTGTACGGAACCAAAGGTAATGTATATACCTTCGTACAGATCGGCTTACACCGAGCGGTGGGCCGGCGGGTGGAAGGCGTATTCGAAGGAGCCGAATCGGATTGGCTCTTGGGTGATGCAGACGTCGATCTTCTTTGCAGATGGAGCCGGTGCGAGCATGATTCCAACGCTCGTTCTTTCCACAGACGGCGCCAATTGACGAGGGTGTAACTCGGCAAATCCCAGGGTTGTCCACCCCGGGTTGATTGAGGGGGAAAGAGATGAACGTTGGTGATCACGACGGCTGACAAGCAAGGCGCTTACCCAGGTTCAGGCTCCCGGGGGATAACACCCTACTTCCTTCTTGGCTGGTATTGATTGCGAGTAGTGGTTACAATGGCGAGATGACGATCTCGCTAGTGTTTGTGGTGGCGGCTCTCAGCGTGTCCTGTGGACGAGCAACCCTGGTCCCGGGTGAACGGTGTCGATGGCAATTACAGATATGGTAAGAGTCGTATGACCTAACCGACTAGAACTAGGTCACACGATACCCCTATCGAGCCTTCTTTGGGCTTCCGCAGCCTTGGCGTGGCCCAGGTAGCCTTATCGTGGGGTAGTCGAAGAGTAGCCCCACGTCACTCGGGCTGACTGGAGTAGTACGTCATCCTCCTCCAAGTGGGACAGCTCAAGTGGGGACAGGAAGGGACAAGTCTAACGCCCAGGTTGCGTATGAAGGGGATCGTAGGCAGAAAACAAAAAAATTCCTAGCAACGATATCCTTAAACTAGCCAAGATCTACACTATGCAGATATAAAAGTACAACGGAGATCGGAATACATACCCTCGTATACCGAATAGCGGGGGTTGCGCTCCCGCACAAGCGTTGACGACGAAGACGACGTAGCCGACCTCTAGGTCGCGAACAACTCGGCGCGACGAAGAAGACCTCGAGGTCGGGTGGAGGTAGTAGGCCTCCGAGTACCGCTAGCGCAGCACCTCGCAGGGCGTTACACACATACGGTGGAGACGATGGCCTCCGAAGCTCCAGTCCCGGACGAGCAGCGTAAGACTTGGACCGGAACACCAGCAGCGCGGCAGCGGGCTATGGTGGAGAGATCCCCCTTCTCTACTCGGTGCAACTCCGACAAAGGGAATCACGTAATCGAGAGAGAATTAGGGAATTAATTGGTTGAATTAAAAAGCCAGGGGTGCCCCTTCTTATATAGGCTCCCGGGGGTGAAAGAACATTTCTTAATCCCTAGTGGTTTGTGTGTTAGTTAACAATACTTATGATGTACTAATAGAATGCTAAGTATTTCAACTTGTATGTGATTTAAGTTCATATGCATCAAAGCCAAAAATGCGAAGAAGAAGTGGTTCTGGAATTGTTCCAGGAACCGGAATATTTGAGCCGGAAATTTCCAGGGCCGGAATTTCCCGTTCACCAGAACTTCACAGAAAATGGCTAAGTCAAGATTGAGTAAGTGTTCTGACTCGAGCCGGAAATTGTGATAGGAAATTCCCATCTACCGGAATTTCCGATTGCACCCAGAAGAGTTCACAGAAACGGCTAAGTCAAGAATAAGAAGTGTTCTGATCTCAACCGGAAATTGTGCTCGGAAATTTCCATTCACCGGAACTTCCGAGTGCACCTTGAAGAACATTTAAAAAAACTGCTAAGGAAAGAAGAGGAAAAGGTTCTGACTCTAGCCGGAAATTCCTATCGGAAATTTCAATTCTCCGGAAATTCCGAGCGATCGGAATTTCCAGTTATGACTTATACCGCAATTTCCGTGTGGTCGACACAGGCAACGGTCAGAATTGGGGAGGGGCTATATATACCCCCCCACTCACTCAAGAACAGCTAGCTCTCTGATTTTCTCTCTCCTACGTTTCTTGAATGGTCAAATCATCAACATCTCCCAATCCCCCCACCCAAATGCGTTGATTTTTGGAGGATTGGAGTAGAAGGCCCGGATCTACATCTTCACCGAAGCGATTTGCATTTCTTCCTCATTCACTTGGGGATTTCGTGGCTAGGGTTTCCGGTAGGAAAACCTATAGTTCACCATTGTTGTAATCTTGGTGTTGCCTTGACCTTTTGTGGTCATCTTGCGAGCCCCCAATTAAGTTGTGGGTGAGTGCCTCAAGCGTTTGTAAGGGATTCGATCTCCGTCCTAAAAGGGGATCAATAGTGGAAGGTGAACTCACAACCTTTGTGGTTGAGTTCATCGGAGAAGAAGGTGAGACTTTGTGGCGTTGCGGCTAACCTGTTGTGATAGCGGCACCTCTCCAACAAGACGTACACCCTTTGGTGGAACTCGGGATTACATCTTCGTCTCCGCGTGCTTCACTCGGTTCCTCTTATCCTTACTCCCTTACTTGCTTGTCTTGTACTCTAGTTTACCTTGTTATTGATTAGCTTGTCATTTAGGTAAATTCACCGTAGTTGCATATCTAGAGAATTTACCTTTGTGTTGAGCCTAAATTTAAAAATACCTAAAATTTGTAATAGCACCTATTCACCCCCCCCCCCCTCTAGGTGCCGGATTCCCGTTCAGGGGGGAGCCAACCTTGCCAGCCAGGCAATGTGGGACTATCCCACACCCTGGTTCGGCCAAGGAGCATGCGCCGGCCCTAGGTGGGCCCCATTTGGCCCACCTAGGCCGGCCCTCCCCCAATCCGAAGCCCTAGGGAGACTTTCCCCCCTCATGTGCCTTCTTTCCACCAGAAGGCCCATTTAGGGAACCAGCCTTTAAAAATTCAAAAATAAATATATAAATCATGTTTAATCATTAATTACACTAATTATTATCAAACATATTATATATAATTTATTCTAGCTCCGAAAACTATTTCGTCGCTGCCCGATCTCCATCGGACCATTCCCGGGACGTTCCCGGTGATCTCTTTCCTTTCCGGTTGTCTTGTCGAAACCCGTTAAGTGTGTTACCCTAGCGGTTCGATATAATAACAAACATGATCGAGACACCTCTCCGATCAATGACTAACTCGTAGGCCTAGACCCCATGAATTAATCCCTGTGATATAACGAATGACTTTCATCTATCATACCTGGACGTCTAGCCTTAAACATTTTGTCATAGCGATACTTAGCGTGTCAGAGCATCATTCTCAGATATATCCATACCTAGCATGATATTGTTACTGACACCGCCATCTTCTACTCGTCTATGATATTATGTCAGCTCGTGACCTAGTCACATGTTTGCAAACTCATTTGACATAATCTCACCGAGTGAGACCTAGAGTATCTATCCGTCTATACGGACTGACAAATCCCGCTATTGACCCCTCGTCTCAACTACCCCCTTCCGATACCCAAAAGTATCATTGTTATTGTCATACTAAATAAGATACGACGTTTGGTGCAATCAAAGTATCTTTCAGGAATAACAATAAGAGTTGGTCTCACGGTCTTAAGGCGTAATGACTATGTCCTATAAATAATGGGTATGTCCATCACATCGTTCAACCAACGACATGACTTCCATTGCCGACCGGCGCCATCCCCTATGATCGGGAAACCTCGATCATCAATCGCGCAACGAAACTAGTTTTAGTAGAGGCTACTAGAGACCTGGTTGTTTATCTACCACACATGTATTAATGTTTCCGCTTAATACAGTTATAGCATGGTATAAAACATATAATGAATAGTGGGATATTACCAATAAAACTATGTTTATTAAGTGCCTCTAGGGCATATTCCCTTCAGTCTCCCACTTGCAGTAGAGTAACACTTAATCTAGTTTACAACTTGGTAAAATCTCAACACCCATAGCATCTTGGTGCATGCTTGTCTCGTGGAAGAGGAATACAGTCAACCGATCTCACACATTGAGACATATATGTGCTTTGCAACAATTGGGTGTCACCTAGTTTGACATCATCCCGTATCTTACGATGACGGTGAAATATATCCTAGTAGATGGAGTGAGACTCGAACATTCGTGTAGCATGGGCCTTAAAAGTCTAAGAGATCTATTAAGGGGACACCAGCCGGATATATCCCGGTGCTTTGAAGTCCAGGTCAGCCCCGCTCCACTCCATTCTTCCTTTTCAATGTCATGAGAATTCCACAATTTCAGGTGAGATATTATTTATATGTATTTTGTGCATCGGTGCATAAGGGTAGGCTATTGTTATGGTTCAATGACAGAAAGACTGAAACTGTGTGTAAGCTGTAAATAGATGTATCAAAGAAGCTATAAAGATAAGTTCTTTCATGACAGGTAAAATACAGTCATCTTCATGTCTGAATCTTTGTTGTCAAGTTAAACAAAGGTCAGTTTTCAGACTATGAGTACATAGATAGTCAGTCACAATCTTATTTCTAATACGGCAAATCTTCCACTTGTTCAACAGGGAGGAGTCACCAGACCATGCTCATGCAATTGTCCGATACTAATTTTTATCTACAATCTTAGAGTTGCATCCCTGCAAATAAAAATCTCGGGATTGCAAAAAATGCATGTTCTTGTGCTCAACGATAATCAAGAGCTGACTATGTTGGTTACTATTTGCCTCATTTTAGTTGGGAACCTTCAGGTGAATATTATTTACTCAAGTATCCAAGAGTCGTCAAGGATCAAAATACTGTACAAGTGGAACAAGTAAGAGGAATTGTCTCCTTTAACTATCTACCGGAGAGAGATGGTTGTACAATCTTAGGTGTCAATTGCTAAAACCCGTCTTATAATTAATCTCTTTTGTTGCCTCTAATAGCGAATATGACTGCTATAATCTTCCAGCTGATGGTGATTGAACAAGTGATGTTCTTCAACTCAATGACTGATCTGATCGATGGATGGTGACTCTTGACACCATGTTAGTACAGTTCAAATCACCGTTTGGCGTTTGCTAGCTTGATTTTCATGCGATATTCTTACACTGTTTTTTGTGTCGAGTTTTCTTATTTTACTGTTCACACGTTTCAAATATTGCAATAATGTTGGCTAGAGCGGAGTTCATGTGTGGTAGTTTTGCAAAGTTAGCTTTCAAGCATGTTTATCTGCCCATGATTTAGACATCATATTTTCATTCTACTCCATTTATGTGCACAACAGTTTGAGTTTCTTGCAACAAGTATTGCTCTATGGTCCTATGATATCTGGATAAAACAAATTGTCTCTGATATGTCCTCTAAATTTCTCATAGAAATAAATTTGTTGGATGAAGTAACTTCTTCACGCTGTATTGGAGAACTGTATGGTTATTCTTTAGATACTAACCTTTAATTTGTTTCATGAATCATGTTATCCACTGTAAAGTGACAACTATGTGTCGACTGTGAAACGTGAAGTGGTCACAGCGAACAGGTCACTTTAGCAAACAGTTTTTCTGAGGACAAGAAGGAACCTTTTGTCACATGTTATATAGTATTGCAGTCACTGATACTGTTTCATCTCATGCACATCGACACATGTTGTTTCGCTGATTAAACTTTCTAATGCTTTGTATATGTATATTCAAGCGGATACAAGATGTTTCAGATCCATAAGGATACACTACAAAAGGCATCATACTAGCGGTGATACCAGATCTCATGGCCAAAATACAATGTGACACTACCTTTTTGTGGATGAGTGCTAAATGAGTTTATGTTGACTTCGTAGTGACATAAAACAAGCAATCCATGTTGAAAACAACTAAGAGGCATTTTATACTTTCGTAAACTGGACCACGGGAGCTGACTGGCCCCTAATATTCGAGTGAGGAAAATAGATTGACCTACAGAAATATTTGTAATTTTGGTTATGCCATGTGAAATCCAACATTGATGTTTTGCATGTGTTTTGTTTTCATTTTTGTTCATGAAACCAGTTTTTGCAAAATTCAGATACGGGCGCGGCAACGCGCGCCGTATCCTTCTAGTGTTACTTTATGCTGAAACTGAATTCTCGACGTTGATATGAAGCTCATTTGTCAAGCTGAAATCCGGAACTGTCGTACCACTACGCCTCCCATAGGGAGCCGGGTTCCATTATAAGCATAACAGAACATAGTTTCTTACACACAAACGACAAAAGAACTAGAAAATAAAGCCACCCACTACTTATAAGTGGGATGGGGGCCACGCTACAACGACTAGAAAAGTAGCAAACTTTAACAATCGCCAGACCCGGTGAGACTGGAACTGTCGTAGTGTCTCTAGACCGGACACTTGGAAGGCCAATGTGCCATCATTATCTGAATGGGTTGATGTATCTGTCCCGATGACTCCCATCCCTACGCACACAACAATTAAGCATGACCACTATAGACTTGCACTGCCACCAATCTTGAGATGGCTTTCATGTTGCCATAAGTATCATGTAACTCTCTGCGTCCTTTTGTTTGTCAACTACTGTTTCCTCTACCTTGCATTCCGATGTTTATATGAGATACAGGAAATGAGTGGGAAAATCTTGTAGCAATAAATGTCTTCTTCTTTTGCAAAAGGCAAAACCAGTCTAGTTCATTATGATTGCAACTAGAAAGATAATGTTGCAAAGGGTATGTCTTCAGAAGTCTTATAAAACAGACGAACCTGAAGTTGACTACGAATATAAGCAAGATTTAGTTGTTCATAGCAGCCGCGAGATGCTCTAAAGAAACAAGTTGACTACGAATATAAGCAAGATTTAGTTGTTTACTCTTTGAGTTATATAACTGGGATGGGAAGAATCAAGAAGGAAGAAGAAAGGAGAGTACGATTGTGGATTGATAAGACTAGGTATTGGAGTACTGTTGCATATTGATAAGATTCAATGAAGATATCAGATTCAGAAAGGAAAGAAAAACTACCAAAAAGTACAACGCATACAGAAAGTCATTTTTCTTCACAGTGAAGCTCACAGACTTCAGCATCAGGTCGAAAATACACAGAAAACACCTAGGGATAATGCACTATCAAAGGAGCGGAGCGGAACTTATATTTTTGCCTTTCCAGCCTTTAGCTCAGGCTCGTTTTTCAAGATGAAGCAAGAATGTCTCAGAGCCTCTCGAGTCTGTACACTAGAAGTGTCATCATTATCTGGATGAGCTGATGCATTTGTCTTGATGCTTTCCATTCTCACATGCACACACCAGATGAAAAAACAATGCTCCGGACTTGCAATGCTATCAATCTTGGGATGGTTTTCCTTCTGCCAGAAGTATTCTCTAAAGTCTCTATGTCCTTTTGTTTGCATAATGTGCATTCAGATGTTTATTTTTGATGGGGAGAAGCCATGAAGAAAATGTTGTACCGATAAATGTATTATTCTTTCGCGGAAGGCGGAAAGAGTCATCATGATAGTAATCGGTACCCTTACGCTTGGCATGCAAGAGGTCATTGGACCTATTACAAAAAAAACGACTAATAAATCTGCCTACCATGTACTATGGTTAATAGCAAGCAAGCTGGGTTGACCACGTGACCAATGTTTCTCACAATCACAAGCTAGTCACAATATGTAGAATCATAATCTCAAATTCTAAATCCCTCCGACGATTTGCACTCCTATGTATCGCACATCCTGCAAAGTCGTGCGAGCCACGCATCACAGTATTATAGATCGCTACAACAAGATTATCATCATGAGTCTTGCAATATACCCTTTGCCAGTCCAAAAGGAGATGACGCTATCAAAGACTAGACGTCTCTTCTAGCTGGCTGCTGCTGGGTATTTTTCTTCCCAACATCTCCCATTCTCATGAGTAAAAGGAAGAAAAAGAATCACTCCATAATGCCAAAAACAAACAGTCATATAGTTCTATATACAATTGGCCACACAACTTTTTCACACTTATATAATACAGTGTAAAGAAACAAATGGAAGTACTATAGATGTCACTGTCAAACAAGCAAATGGTTGGTACGCTCTCAATAACTCATGGCCATTACTTCCAAGCTAAGCTTGTCTCTGTGTATTTCACAACATAGTATATCAACATGGGTTTCCAACACAACCATGCAAGCAACAGAGCAAAGCAACTGAACAGATCATGAGTTTTATACATAACAGTACTCTTCTAGGAATACCAGGCAGACCGTGGAAACTGAAGCACAATAAATTATGAGCACATGAACATTGAGATGAGAAACTTTCCAGCGTTGCAAACTTCAAGCCGCGGCTACAGCGGGAGGAGGGAAGAGGGTTATCTCCACATTGTCGTGAACACCCTGCAGGAGCAGTTCACCATCGTAGGTGAGAAATTTCCTCTTTTTGGCGGCCCGCAAGGTGCCAACTAACGCTTCAAATATGTTTGCGCACCGGTCATCATTAAAAAGGACACCAAACTTGACCTGCAAACCACAATACTTCAATTACACAAGTTGACATCCTTTGAATATGTCCATGAGATGCCGGAAAGTTAGACCACAAACTTACAAGTGGATAAGTTTCTATTGTTCATGTAGGAGAATAGAAATCATCATTATAAGCCTAGCCATTGATAGTATTATTAATAGGACACATCTTTAAAACACACAACACAAAACAATTTTAGCGACACAAGAAATGCATATAGCAAGTCCTTAGAATCATCACCTGTCTGATGTAGTATTGTGCTTGAAGGATATGTCAGGCCAGCGATAGCATAAAACGTCAAGATTTATACAGCTCTATGGAGTCAACACTAATGATGTCATAATAGAATATTTTTGTGTCCATTTGTGTATTTTTTATGTCAAGATTCATTTAGGCTCAAGGGCTGAAGATCACACACCCAAAAAAACTTACTCGATTGACAGGGCAACGTACTACACGCAAAAGTTTGTATTAGTTATCCAAAATAAGAGTTTGTATCTGTTCCAAAGTTTATCTCTACATTCAGAAATAGAGCTGGTTTTTGCCATCTCATTTTGTCCTGAAGTGCACCGTTTACATTTTCTAGGTAGTTTTCCTTACTCTGTTCCGATTATAAACTACATAGTATCGCTCTCATTGAGAACTATGTGTTCAATCAGTGCTCCTCCTTGGAGTCATCACATAGAAAAAATAGATCACATAAGGAATAAGGGAAGGGAACAACGATTAATTGAGTATATTCCCCAATTCTTGTGACTATGGCAGAAAACGACCTACATTACTGAACAGGGGAGTACTTAATCTAGCCTTTACTGTAGAAGAGGAAAATGAAGAAATCACACTTACGAGCCCTTTCAAACAACTATAGGTTGGCCCAGTTCTTTTGAGCTTCGGCTTGTGCATAAGCCACCCAGAATAGAGCTAGAACCATACAACAATATGTGGCTGAAGCTTACAAGACAACATAATACTTGGCAAGTAGACACTTGAAACTCATTAAATGGCCAGATGCATTTTCGTTTACTAATTTAATCTCATGTAAATATGAGCAGACTATAAAAGCAACATAATGAATATAAATCAGCATCTTGCAATTGCAGAAACATCACAGAAGACTCTACCATAATGTCATAAGACAAAACAAAAATGTGATATTAAGAATTCTGGGAAAAGGTGCACGGTTACAACATTCATTTTCATACAATCAGAATAGACAACTTAATTGCCATCTGTGGTGAACTGGTGTTTTTTTTTTTGCTTTATTAACACTTTCATCCACATAGTTCAGTGGACGAAATGGGAACTCAGTGAACCAAACTAAACATTAATAAAATCTGCTGTAAATTCTGCCTCACAAGCAAGAAAGATTTGCCTAGTAGTTTAGCTTATCAGTTATCCAGATCATTAGCTGCGCTCTAAAATGCTAATGAGTTTCATCATCTATGTTTCATGACTCCGTCCAACTGGTCTCAGAATAATAAAATCACGGATCTGCGCTGCACACATAACATAATTCAAAGAATCCAGCAAGTCGTAACGGATCAACACAACGGCTGGTGTGCGCACATCAGCGGAACCACAACGACCGCCATAGAATCCAGCAAAACGGGCAATGGCGGGCGAATCACACGTCGGACGATCGATCGATCGGCACGCACACCACCAAATCGCTTACCGGAGGGAGGGTAGGGAATGAAGCCCCCAGCTCAGGGCACCCCACACAGGTCCAAAAATGTGTTGAGAAGACGCGCCACCAGATCTGCGTTTGTTTCCGGGAGGAAAAGGACCTACCTTGTAGGAGCCGTCGGGCTGCTGCTGGCCGAGCCTCTGGATCTCCTCCTTGAGCCTCCCGACCTCCTCCTCCACGTGACTGTTGTTCATGGCGCCTCGGTTCTCCTCCGCTCCCCCTTTTCTGTGAGTTTGGATCTTGTCGTCGCAGCGGGATAAACTTTTCTATGGGGATATGGAGGAGAGTCGTTGGTGGAAAGCTTCAGGGGCAGTGGCGCCAGACGTTGCGGGCACAGCGCATGGGCCGTTTGATGCGAAATGGACGGGCGAGATAATTTCATCCGACTTTTTCCATTCTATAATGTCAAGGGGGCAACCATGTCTCTCGAACCGAAAGCTCACCCGCAACATCACACTTTAGCTTGGGTTAATCATCACGACACTGCAAAATTTATCATTCTAGAGCTCATGATTCCAATGTATTTCTAGGTGGGTCACCGGTCCAAATGACATGAACAAATTCATGTAAAACCTTTGGACCTAACAATAACAATCCATCGCATAAACAACATCTGGTTTAGCGGGGTAAGAAAGACGGATCCCAAAGTTAGTGTCTCCATCATTCACAATAGTTGATAAGGCGGTTTTATCTTAGATCCGCATGGTAATATAGATATGACAATAAAACATGTCACACAATAAGTTGTTTTTAGTCTTATCTCAAAATAACCAGATATAATAAATATGTGTTGTAGAATTGTTGCTAACATATCATCTCGTAACTTATAGAGAGGGCAAACGTATTTTCTCGTTTCTCTCTCTCCTCCAACTTAACAATTATCTTACTTGACATTGCTTAGATATAGTAGTTGTACATGACCTCATCCACTCGAGTTCTATCTTTGACACGACTAGACACGGGCTAGGCACAACCCGAAGCCTCTTCAGTTAACCTAGTTTGCCTACAGTCATATATTCATATGATATAGACATTTTGATTATCTCGATAACTTCACGTCTACTCACAAACAAATTTTGATGGAAATGGCCAATCTTTTTAATTATGTTTTTTTTTTCAAGGGATGAGGAGGTTGGAATACCACTTAAGGGGTGTGACCACCCCAACATTTGCTTTTCCAATATTTGCGCATATCAGTTTAGAACACTCAACCATTATTACTTGTGAGAAAGTCGGCGCTCTCAAAACAACGCTTTCAACAAGGCCATTATCGGACACAACCAACTAAGTCCAGATATTGGATTTTTCATCCTAAAAGGTAACTATGTACTCCTTCTGTGTTGTCGCCCCCACTTCTACAAGTCACGAATCACCAAGCAAACTCCACGTCGCATTTTTCGATGAAGGGAGTTTTATTACTTAAAGAGAATTAAGCATTACACCCGGACTCTGCATAACGAAGATGCACACAGCCGCAAGATTCGAAGAAAGTACGGTAGACGTATTACATATCAAGATGAGAAAGTGTAAAAACGGCTAAGATGTAGGAGGGCCGATCCGCAAATTATGCTGTCATCCATGTTGGGATAAAAAGGCTCTCGCCGTATCCTCCAGTCTTGTACACACCTCCATAAATAGGTCTCGATGCTCCACACGTTGCAATAGAGACCACGAACGTAGTGTAGCAGTAGTCCGGTAGATAACCTGCATAAGAGAATAATTTTTATCATCAAAAACCTTGTCATTTCTACATTGCAAAATCGACCATATTACGGCCATTGCTGCCACCCTAACAAGTTGTTTGAACCTATCGTCCACATCATTGAGCCATGCACCAAAAATATTGGCGACGCTTGTAGGTGGGTATAAGGTAGAACCTATCTGGATGATTGACCATATAGAACTAGCAAATTTGCACTCGAAGAATAAGTGCTTATTGTCTCATCCTTGTGACAATGTACACATTTTTTACTTTCATGCCAATTGCATTTCGCAAGGTTATCCTTTGTTAATATCACCCCTGGACGTAGATACCATGCAAAGACTTTGTTTTTGAGTGGTATCTTCATCTTCCAGAGTTTTTTATTATTCTCCATTGGCACGTCTGGTTGGATTAAAGCTTTATACATAGAGTCCACTGTGAATTTACCAGATTTGTGTAAACTCCGCTGAAATTCATCCGTCCCCTGTGACAGGTTGATCGAAGCCAGTCGTTGTAGCAACTCATTCCAAGATGCTAGTCGGGGACCAATAAGATCTCTTCTGAACGTCACATTAGGTGGGAAATTCTCCAACATCTTAGAAAGTGTATCACTTTTATGACGTCCCATGACTATATTGTATAAAGACGGATATTATTCTAGGAGGGAGGTAGAACCTAGCCACCTATCTTCCCAGAACCTTATCTCCGACCCATCCTTAATGGAAAAAGTACCATATGGGAAGAAGAATTTCTTCGTAGCCATTAGGCCAGCCCAAAAATGCGAATCACTTGATTTCCAGGAAATCTGGGAAACCGCATTCCTTCCAATGTACTTTCTCCTTAGTATAGTTTGCCAAACCCCTTTGAAAGGACCGAGATGGTAACCTGGAGGGGGTGAATAGGTTGCTACAAATTTTACTTTTCTTTTCACAAGTTTTAGGCTATGCGGATAAATAAGATGGGCATAACAACTAGATCAAACAACCTATATGATGTAATACAATACTTCAAGCACGAAAGCTATCACAAATAAAGCAACAATAGTGAAAGAGCTCAGATAGGAATAACCGAGGCACGTGGAGACGAAGATATAACCCGTGTTTCTTCTCTTGAGAGAGAAGTACGTCATGTTGGAGAGATGCGGGATACCACGAAGGACACCGGAGCGCCACAAAGGCTCACCTTCTTCTCCTTGAGCCTCTTCCACGAAGAAAGAGCTCAGTCCACTATTGGTAGGCCTTGAGGCGGCTTCCGAACCTTTACAAACTTTCCCGAATCAAGAACCACAACCCGGAAGCTTTCAGGCGACCCTAGCCGCCTAGGGTTTCAACAAAACCCAAGAGTAACAAGCAACTTGATGAACTCAAGGGGGAATCACTTTTGGCTCGGTGGAATCAAATATCTAGACCTCCTCTTGGTTTTCACCAAAGGGATTTGAGTTTGAGTGGAGGGCTAGAGAGATCTTTAAACTTTTGGAGTCAACAACAATGGAGGAGAGAGAGCTTAGCCTTTTTCGTGTTTGGAACTGGTTGACTTACCTCTTGGAGAAGAAGAGGTGGGATTATATACCTGTCCATTAAAATTTGGTCGTTATGCAGGAAATCTGTTCCACCCGGTATCGATTCTGGTTTGCACCGGACTGTGTACCGGATGGGTCCGGAATGAATTCTGGAGTGCAAACCCGGCTAGTCCCTGGACTCGCCCGGTTTGCACTTGGAATTGATTCCGGGTCCATCCGGTACCAGATCCGGTATATACCGGATTCCATACCGGATGATCAGTTTCCTGAACATGGCCAATATTTCAAGAAACAAATATATTAAAGTTTCTCATATTTTGTGGAGGCTTTAGGAGGTGTATGGAAAGGAATATGAAATAGAGTTGCAAGAGTTCATCCCCAATGAAAACAACAAGTTACCCCTCTTAATAGTGCGGTGATCCTATTGACTCAAGAAGTAAATAGAGAAAGATATAAATAACACCGTCACTTGGTCATCCAAAAATGAGGGGCCGCCAATCTCCAACCATCATCATACGAGCGGACTAAAAACCTGAGAATACACTTTAGAGATAGCATTAGTCCTCACTAACTCGAGTGTCATCTTAACCAAAATCTTAAGAAGGGACATGCCCTTTCACCCTTCCTCTGATAATAACTTAAACAACCATTTACCGAGAAGAGCTCGGTTTTTCGCCTGAAGATCATGGATCCCGAGACCACCAAATTCCTTGGGGCGGCACACTATAATCCATTTAGCTAGTCGATACTTCTTTTTCTCATTGTCCCCTTGCCAAAAAATATCTCAATTGAAAGTAATCAAATCGATATAAGACTCCCTTTGGTAATTGGAAAAAAGAAATCATATAAAGTACCATGTTGGTTAGAACTGAATTAACAAGAACCAGTCTACCACCTAAGGACAATAAATTTCCTTTCCAGCCAGATAGTCTTTTTTGAAGCCTTTCCTCGACGTGTTTCCATTGCGCGATCGTAAGCCTTCTGAAATGAATCGGAATGCCTAGATAGTTGATTGGAAATTGGCCTTGCCCACAGCCAAATAATTCAACATAATGGGCAGCCACGTCTTGGGCCTCACCAAAACAGAACAATTCACTTTTATGGAAGTTGATTTTAAGACCGGAGAGTTGCTCAAACGCTGATAATATTAATTTCATGTTCTTCACTTTTTCCATATCATGTTCCATAAAAAGAATTGTGTCATCGGCATATTGTAGAATAGATAACCCCCCATCAACTAGATGTGGAATTACCCCTACAATTTGGCCTTCTGTTTTAGCATGCTCAATGATAATAGCTAGCATATCAGCAACTATATTACTGTAGGTGATAATGGGTCGCCTTGTCGTAAACCTTTTTTCGTTTGGAAGTATTTGCCAACGTCATCATTGACTTTGATGGCTACACTCCCTCCCGAAACAAAGTTATTAATCATAGCACGCCATTCATCAGAAAACCCTTTCATTTTAAGTGTTTGCTGAAGAAATGACCACTTGACTTTATCATAAGCTTTTTCAAAGTCTATCTTGAGTATTACCCCATTAAGCTTTTTTCGATGCAATTCATGAACTGTTTCATGTAAAACCACAACCCCGGCATAGGGATTAACATATGGAGAGCTCCCACTATATTCTTTAAAAATAACAAGAGGTGAAGCAAAGTGAGGATCAAGAGTGAGAGATCAACTTTGCAAACACAAGCTAGAGAGTGAGCAAGAATAACAAAAACATATGAGTACTCACTAGCTTGGTGTGTGCGACATAAACAAGATGTGTAAACAAAATAGCACTACACATGGATAACTAGTAGAAGATAAACATTTAGGGCAACCAACATAGATATCCATGGATAATAAACTCACACTTGTCCAAAGCATGTCCAACACACACAACCATAGAATATAGTCTTACACAAGATATGATAATAAGGTAATAGGACAAAGTAGACACAAGCTAAAGAGATCCAACAAACGAAGGCTTGTGACGACAAAGGAAAATCCGGGCTCCCGCACAACCTAATAAGAGCTCAAACATCTTCTCCCCATTTGGCATTGAAACACCAAAAAGGGGATAAGAGCGAGATACTAACGAACCCAACCACTCCTAGAACTTAGCATCTTCGTCGGCGGCGTCATCATCATCATCAACATCAACACTGTCATCTGCATCACCAGAAGTACCCCAAACAGTCCAAGAGAAAAAGTTATCAACTGGGAAGTCCTGCATAGGAATGTCCACGAACGGTGTAGGAGCTAACTCAGGACCATCAACAACTGAGAACCCTGCAGCCCTTCTATCGTCATTCTGAATACGGCGACTCTCCTTTGCAAGCTCCTGAGCATTGTGACTATAAGCGCGGGCATCACGGCAAGATGAGAACATAGAAGTGAAGAACTTCGCGATGCCACTCTTCTTCTTCTTGGACATAGGACGGGCTGAGGAGCTAGCACCAGGAGCAAAGGAGGGATCATGTTGTTGCTTAGTGCGAGCCTCAAGAGGAGAAAAGCACGCAGGAGTAGGACCGTCCACAACAGTAATGGCATGCATCTCATGCCTAAACATCTCTTGTCCATGGGAAACCTTCCTGAAGTTCCCTTCTCCCAAAGCATGCCTAATGAAGAGCTGGATATAGGCAGAATAAGCAGGGACTCTCCGTGTCATCACACCAGTATAGATCTCCTCATAGATAAATGACACATCATCAATCGACCTTTGATTCTCAGGCTTGGTATAGAACATAAGGTTAGTCATGTACCCACAAACCTTTGTGAGATCACCAGACTTGCTCATGATAGTGTCACGGAATAGGTTGGCAAGGTAGCGATACACATGGTACATCTGAGTGATAGTGTCCATGGTACAGTTCTCATGTGCAGGAATGCAAACAAGCAAGATCTTCCTTCGCAAACACCTCATCCTTGTGAATCTGCCGGCCTCCTTTCTTGAGACCCAAAGCCTTTCCGAGCTCCTTCACATTGCTAGTGACCTTAAGATCTCCAGACATCCATGTCATAGTGCAATCATCATCATCATGGAAATAGACAGTGCAATAGAATTGCTTCACCAAATCTGGCATGACATCAGGAGAGTGAAGACACACAGCATCCCACAAGTTCATCTTCTCAAGGGTACGACGCACATAAGGGAAATCTTTCTCATGAAGAGAGAAGTGCTCGTAATTAAGAGACTTTTGCGGTACCCAAGACTTCTTGGAGCTGAAAATAGCATGCACATGCTCCCACTGAAGCTGCTGAGTGCGAGTCCAGAACCTAGTATCCCCAGGGTTAGTTCTTTCCTTGGCAAAGTAGGGATTTCTCACACGAAAGACCTTCCAATCGCTAACAGCCATAGTCTTCATATTGCCTGTGGGCACAATCTCCGTCTCATCCTCAGAATCAGAAACATCCTCAGCCCCATCAGACTCTTCTTCTGGAACAATATCCTCAGAGTGGTGGCCACGGTCAACAGAAGAGTGACCACGACCACGACTGTAGGCAGTACAGGATGCTGGCAGTGGAACCTTGGCAGTCCTTGACGGGTTCGTCTTCCTGCTTGACACTTCAGCAAACTTGCCCTTGCGACGCCTCTCATGCGTCTCGAGACGGTCACGGCTATCACCTGTGAGTTAGAGCATAGTTGCGAGCATGGGGATAAGTGCACAAGTCACAGGAAGGAAGAATAGGTGCAATGAATAGATGTGTCAAGATTTGAGAAAAAAATTCGAGTTCAGTTCATCAGCCGGTACCAGGTCCGGTATACACCGGATCTGGTATCGGACGGATCCGGTACCTGGTTCGGTATACACCGGAATCTATACCGGGAGCAGAATTTTTTCGAATTCTTAGCTAAATGCTTGAACTCGATTACATCTACTCATTACAACTAAACTAAGACTGGAATCCAAGAGCAAAGCATCCTTTAGCATCCACACAAGGAGAAAAGTGGAGAGAAGAGGATGAATACCGGAGGACATGGTCAAGGATGGTAGAATCCCTTCGGTAGAGATCCTCCCCACGAGGAGGAGAGGCAATGGAGGACCGAGCCGGAGCCTGACGAGGTGTTAACTCGACAAGTCCCAGGGTTGCGCACCCCGGGTTGATTGATGGGGAGAGAGATGAGTGCAAGGTGGTCACGACGGC
This sequence comes from Poa annua, assembly GCA_026929855.1. NCBI lineage: Eukaryota > Viridiplantae > Streptophyta > Magnoliopsida > Poales > Poaceae > Poa > Poa annua. Next base: position 35,553,463 of record CM049427.1, read on the forward strand.
TGACAAGCAAGGATTTACCCAGGTTCAGGCTCCCGGAGGATAACACCCTACTCCTGCTTGTCTGGTTATTGATGCGAGTTGTGGTTACAATGGCGAGATTGCGATCTCGCTAGGGTTTGTGCCGTAGCTATGAGCGTGTCCTCTGGGACGAGCAACCCTCCTGGCTTTATAGGCAGCCAGGTCTCGGGTGGTTGGTGCCGATGGCAACTACAGATATGGCAGGTTATGCTTCCTAACCGACTTGGACTAGGTTACATGGTACCCCGCGTGTGCCTTCTGTGGGCCTTCCTATCCTTGGCGCGGCCCAGGTAGCCTTATCGTGGGCTACCCGAAAGGCAGCCCCACGTCAGTAACCCCCGAGTGCTTGGTCGAAGCGTAGAGTCGAGCAAAGGACTCCTTCCTCCTGGACGCGCCATTGGATTGATTGATCTTGAGCTTGAACTCAATTTCTTCAGTCGAACCGGCCACTCCCGATGGGAGTAACCTTTGCAGTCGAATTACTTTGCCTTCATCTTCTTGTGAAGCTTGCTTCTACTCAGCCTGTTTGGCTTACTTATGTTTGGATCCGGCTGCTCGAGCTTACTATATTGCCACCCAAATGGTTTCTTCGGGTTCTTGGATCATCAGCCGATCCTACCTTGTTGACTTCAGCTTTGAAGCTTACTACTCCAATTACTCTGTCGAGTTGATTCAATTGATTTTTGGAGCCGTTGGCTTGATGACGTCACTGGTGACGATCTGCTGCACGCCTCTGCGCTCGATGGGACGTGACATGGCGGGCCCCACTATCAGAGCTGACCGCGGTCAACCGTTGTCACGTCTCTGAAGTGGGCGCGAAATTTGCGCGGCATGATGACGACGCCTCGGTTTTCGTGCGTAGTGGACGAAGTGGGCGGTGACGGTTGGTTTCTTCGTGCGACACGTGGACGGCCAGATGTGCCTGCTCGGAGCCCTTGTTCTGTGGACGGTTGAGATGATGCTTTTCGAGGCATAAGTACTGTGTCTTGACGCTTGGGATTTCATCTTCTCCAATCGCTCTGTGCTCCCTTTCCTCTGCGCTCTACCATTTTCGCCGCCACCAGAGCTCCGTGCAATCTGTCCGTACACCTTGCAATCTGACCATGGGCAAGCCGAAGAGCGCCGCTGGCTCCTCCGCCGCCGCCGCCGATGAAGCCGGGGTGATGAAGAAACCCGATGGCGACTGGCAGAGATCATCGGTGAAGAAAGCCGAGGTGGAGCTCTTCCGCGCGCAGGGTCTGCTGCCACCTGCCGACCAAGTCCAGGTACGCGTTCCTGGCAAGGAGGTCTTCCCCACTCCCCGCGATGGGGAACGTGTTTGCTTCGCGGATTTCCTTCCGCGGGCTTCGGGTTCCCCATGCACGATTTCGTGCGCGGTCTCTTGTATGCCTATGGGGTTCAGATCCACGATCTGACACCCAATGGCGTCTTGAGCATCGCGGGCTTCATCGTGCTCTGCGAATGCTTCTTGGGTGTCGCGCCCCATTGGGCGTTGTGGAAGTCGCTCTTCCTCGTTCGCAAGAACGTTGGGAAGAGCGGGTTGACCTTCCCCGTGGGCGGCTTCGGAATCCAGGTGCGCGGTGACACCGCGTACTTCCAGATGAAGAAGTGCGACTCCGTCCAAGGGTGGCGCAGGAGGTGGTTCTACGTCCAGTCGAACCAGGACGGCCTGGATGTGTTCGACAGCGGACGTGGACTGCGGAAAACCGGCGCCTGGGCGCACCCGCTGACCGCCGTGGAGAAGGAGGTCGTGCGGCCCTTGCTGAGCCTGCTGCGCGATCTGACCAAGACCCTTGGGCGCGAGGTGGGTGGCGTCTTCCTGATGGCCACCTTCTTCCGTCTTCGGGTGCAGCCGCTCAGCGCTCGGCCTCACCCGATGTGGGCCGCCGAAGGCGTCAGCACCGAGCCGCTTGACGATGAGGAGGTGGAGACCAAAGTCAGATCCATCACTAACCTCCGAGTCGCGGACACGTGCAACGTCAAGTGCCCGATTTCTGCATACGGGGCCTCGAACCCCGTTCCTGAGGTAAGTCTTGTCTTGTTTTCCTTTTGTCCTTTGTTTGACTTGCGTCTACTTTCTTTTTGATTCGACTTGTGTCTACTTGCTTCAGGGTCGAGCTCTGTTGATCAGCCTTCCTCCTCTTCCTGAGAACGGACCCGACGACGAGTCGAAGTTTGTCGAGGAGGAAGACGAAGACGAAGAGATTCCCTCCGCACATTCTCCCCGTGATGAGGTGGAGGAAGAGGATGAAGTGGAGGAACCCGCGCGGAAGAAACGGAAGCTCTCGAGTCATGGCGACTCTGCCACTGCGTCGTCACCTGCCAAAGATGCCGACGTTACTCTGGAGGAGGTCGTCGCGACGTCGTCGGGTGCGCAGTCCTCGGGTGGCTGGGACGAACCCCTGAATGTTCCTCCAGTCAGCTCCGCGGCTCCTCGTTCCTTCGCGCGGATGCCTTCGCCCTCCCTGGAGAGTTATGACGACTTCGGTACCCCCAGGTGAGCTTCCTTATGATGTATGTCCTTCGAGTTGCGTTTTGCAGTTGCAACGTTTAAGTTGACAGGTGTGCTTGTTTTTGCTGCAGCCACCGTTCTGGTAATGTTAGCTCCCCCCTTCGGGACGTGGAGCATACATCTGCCCCTTCGACTGGACTGGGAACCCAGGCGGTAGTGGAGAAGGTGCTTGCTGAGCCTGCCGGCGTTGCATCGTCTAGCCGCGTTCCTCCTTCGGCTTCAGAGGACCTTGAACTCCTGGACCACGTAAGTCTTTTATGCTTGTGCTTGCATTCTTGATTTTTCATCGGGTGCGCGATCAGCGCTCCCGATGGGAGTAGCCCCCGAAGGTGTGGGTGACTAGTATAGTCGCCCGCAACTTTATTAACATCTTGCTTTTGCTTCAGCCGTACTACCGTCAACAGCTCGACGCAGCCGCGGCTTACGTTCGCCTGGAGAAAGAGAGGGACCAGCTGCGTGCATCTCTGGACCAGGCTACTGGGCGGGTTGATGAGCTTGAGAAGGCCCTTCGTGAGTCTCGCGAGCGGGAGCTGGCACGGGTGGCCCAGGAAAAGACTCAAGTCGGTCGTCTCCTTTCACTCGCCGGTGTTCTTGGGGGTAAGTTTCGGCTTGATGCCTACTGTGTCTTTTGATCTTTTTCTTTGCTTGACCTTGAATTTTTTAGCAGAGACTTGCGGTGGAGCTCCTCCGGAAGACGCGTCGAGTGACACGGTTGACCTGGCGACTGTTGTTGGCTTCCTCGACCGGGTCTGTGCCTATGCCTCAGACGCGCTGAAGAAGTCCGCAGCCGCGTTGCAGAGATCGACTGGAGCCCTCACTGTGGTGCACCAGAGTATCTTCCCGGGCGACCAGCCGCCGGCAGCCGTGGACGCCCTTGCTGCGCCGTTTGAAGACGCGACCACCATCGCCGACTTCACGCGGTTGCAGACGGTACGCGGCTCCGAGCTCACCTTCCAGCTCCTATTAGGCCATCAGGTTCCAGGTGACTTCGAGAAGGTCGTCAGCGGTTTTCCCCGCAAACCAGATGGCCGAACCGCGTCGCTGAGTGGCTTGAAGGAGCGTGCCTCGCAGCTGGCCGTGCAGCTTGTGGCGCTCTTCGAGAGGGCCCTTGCTAAGGCGACCGAGGCGGCTGCCGCTCGGAAGGGTCGTTCCCGATCGCAGTCCGCGGCCTTAGAGTAGGCGTAGCTTTAGGAATTCGGCAGTCGCCGTGGTCTGTATTTTGAACTTCTTGCTTTGTAATGAATATTGCCCTGTCGGGTCTTTTGGCCTTCAATATTGCTTTTGCTGACTTTCTTTCTTCTGAGTTGAACTGCAGTTCGCAGTCGTATGATTGTATTGACTCTGCGTATCCGTGTCAGAATGTTGTGCGCGGTGATGCTCCGCCTTCTCCTGTGGCCGGGCCGAGTGGCGTGGCTTCTTCTTCGGGTGCTCGCCATCGTCGGGCGGCGCCGGCTCCTCCACGTAGTGTAAATGATCAGCGGATAATCACGTACCTGAAGAACAAGGTGGTGGAGCTTGAGGCGACCCTGAAGAATACTGAGCGGCTGCTGCACCGCTCCCAGTCGCATCCTACGGCGGAGTTCTCGCGACGTGAGGATTTTTTGCTTGGGGAGATCGATCTGATCAGTCGGCAGTTGCAAGGTTTGTATCCCTTTGGCGGCTGCCGTCTTTGCTGCCTTTCTTTCTTGTTCTGACTTGCATTTTATGCGTGCAGATGTTAACCCTGATTGGGAGGCCGAGCGGGCTCGCGTTGAGGAGCGAGTTACCCGAGAGGCGTCCGGCGACTCCTACGAAGCTCGGCAGTTCTGGGTGAACAAGTCGAGGGGGCGCGTCCTTGCCACCATGCTTGATCGTACGTGGCGCGCTGCTTTTCTTCTGGAGAACTGCCGGAAGACACTCTGGCACATCAATCGCGTGTACTTTCCGCATAATGCGCAGCCGAACGGGCTGTCCGCCTTGCTGGAGAGGTTTCGCGATGGTGAACGGCTGAAGGAGGTTGTCGATGCCCAACTTGTGGCTGGGGCGAACGCGGCGTTGGCATACGTCCGGATGCACCGGCCGCATCTTCCGCTCGGCCGAGTGCTTGACGGCCTGCCTGGTGATGACGACTTCGACGAGACCTTAGCGGCTGCGCGCCGAATCATCAGGCAGGTCCAGGACCTGAGTGAGCGCCTTGTAGGTCCACTCGATGCGCCGAAAGCCGAACCTGGAGTTTAGAGTAGCTGTCGTCTGATGTACAGGGTTAGCTATAGAGGGCAAATGTGCCTGTGCAAGTAATGTAATAGATTAAAATACTTTTGAGTCATGAGAATTGATCTGCTTGCTCGAAAGTGAAAATGCCTGTTTTGATTTGCGACCTGTTTGGCGCAGTCGCCTAGTATGTTAGGCAACGGCCTAGGTTTTTTCAAGTGTGACCTGTATGCCGCAGTCTCTGATTTTAACAGGTGGCGACTTAGGATTTTTGTAACTTGACCTGTACGGCGCAGCCCCCGAGTTGTTCGAGTGGTGGCCTAGGATTTTGGCTAAGACCTGCGTGGCGCAGCCCCCGAGTATGTCGGGTGGCGACCTAGGATTTTGAACTTGACCTGTACAGCGCAGCCCCCGAGTGAGTTCGAGTGGCGGCTGAGGATTTTTCTGAGAAGGCCTGTTTGGCGTAGCCCCCGAGTAGGTCGAGTGGTAGCCTAGGATTACAAGTATTACCTGTGTGGCGCAGCCCCCGAGTGTGTCGGGTGGCGACCTAGGATTTTGAACTTGACCTGTATGGCGCAGCCCCCGAGTCGGTCGGGTGACGGCCTAAGATTTTTGACTTGCGCTTGTATGGCGCAGCCCCCGAGTGGTTCGGGTGGCGGCCTAAGATTTTATTTCAACCTGTGTGGCGTAGCCCCCGAGTGGTTCGAGTGGCGGCCTAGGATTTCAGCTTCTTCTGTGTGATAGGTAAAGGAGACAAATTTTCTTCAAATCACTTTATTGATTCTTGCGAATAGGCCGCCTCGTTAAAACCCTTCCAGTCCCCTCAGGTACCCTGGTAAGGGAAAGAGTGCGTCTGAAACCTGCCGCGCTGATTTTCTTGTACAATTATTGGGTTGAACTAAGCGTAGAACCGGCGGAGTTGTGCCACGTTCCACGGGTTGCTGCAGTCTGCTCCCGTCTTCGAGTCTTTCAGGCGGTAAGATCCGTTGCCGATTGCTTCTGTCACGATGTACGGGCCCTCCCATGGGGAAGCGAGCTTGTGCACCTTCTTTTGCTTGAGTCGAAGAACTAGGTCGTCTGCAACGAACGCTCAGCCTCCGAGTGTGATAGTTGCGCAGGTCCTGTTGATATACGGCTGATCGTGCCAGGGCGATGTCGCGTGCTTCGTCCAGGGTGTCCCTACTGTCTTCGAGTGCCTCCTCTGCCTCCGACTCGTCGTAGGCGACTACTCTCGGTGCGTCGAACTTGATGTCGCAGGGGAGGACCGCTTCTGCACCGTACACCATAAAGAATGGAGTGTACTGGGTGGATCTGTTTGGCGTTGTTCTCAGACTCAAAAGGACCAACGGCAGTTCTTCCACCCATGCGACCGCTGCGCGTTTTAGGGACACGCGCAGTCGCTTCTTTATGCCGTTGCAGACGAGGCCATTGGCTTTCTCCACTTGCCCATTGGATTGCGGGAGCGAGACAGACGCGTAGTTGAGCTTGATCCCCTGCTCTGAGCAGAAGTCCTTGAATTCTTCGGATGTGAAGTTCGAGCCATTGTCGGTGATGATCCCATTCGGTACTCCGAATCTGAAGATGATTGACCTGATGAAGTTAACTGCTGTGGATGTAGTCGAACTTGTGATGGGCACGGCTTCGATCCACTTTGTGAACTTATCGACTGCAACCAGGAGGTGAGTGTGATCTCCGGGTGAGGATTTCTTCAGCGGGCCCACCATGTCCAGACCCCATTGGGCGAAGGGCCAGGCTAATGGTATTGTCTTGAGTTCCGATGCTGGCGCGTGTGTCTTGTTGGCAAATTCTTGGCACCCTGTGCATTTCTTTACCAGCTCCTCGGCGTCCTGCATGGCTGTCAGCCAGTAGAACCCGGCTCATAGCGCCTTGGCCACCAGTGCCCGACTGCTGGCGTGATGCCCGCAGATACCCGCATGGATGTCCAGTAAGATGGCTTGGCCGTCGACTGGATCTATGCACCTTTGCAGGATTCCTGAGATGCTTCTTTTGTAGAGTTCTCCGTTGATGACGGTGAAACTTTTGGAGCGCCTGATGATGCGCTTTGCTTCGACTGGGTCGGCTGGCAGCTTCTGATGTAGTATGTACGCCAGGTACGGTCCTGTCCATGTGGCTTCGACTAGCATGACCTCCATGGGGACTTTGTCTTGGATTGGCGGGTTGGCATCGCCTTTTGTTGTTGCAGTGCTTGCTGTATTCTGAGTCTTGATGGATCTCTGCGTGATGCACTCGAGGAAGACGCCGGGTGGGACTGACACCCTGTCGGAGCCCATGTTAGCAAGGACGTCGGCTTCCTCGTTGCTTTCACGGCCAATGTGGCGCAGTTCGCAGCCGTCGAAGTTTCCTTCCAATTGATTGTAGAGGTCTCTGTAGGCGATCATGTTGTCGGCAACGGCGTCGCAGGACTTCATGGTTTGCTGTACCACCAGGTAGGAGTCGCCGTAGATCATGAGGTGCGTGGCGCCGCAGTTCTTGGCCATCCGCATGCCGTGGATTAGGGCCTCATACTCGGCTTCGTTGTTGGACGGCGTCAGAAAGTCCATCTGCAGGACATACTTGAGCTTGTCGCCTTTGGGGGAGATGAGCACGACTCCTGCCCCGGCTGACTTGAATTTCTTGGAGCCATCGAAGTACATTGTCCATGCGTTGGACAAGTCGGGGACACTTGGCAGCTGGGCTTCTATCCACTCGGTGGTGAATTCCGGGAGTACTTGGGCCTTGATGGACTTCGGGTGAGCATACTTCAGCCCCCATGGTCCTAGTTCGACAACCCACTTGGCAACTCGTCCTGTCGCGCGTTGGTTTGTGAGAATGTCTGCTCGGACTCGGGTGCTCGGAGAAGTAGTGGAAGACCGTGATCGGGTGCTCGGAGAAGTAGTGGACGACCTTTCTGGAGGTCATGAAGACTCCATACGCCAGCTTCTGGTAGTGGGGGTAGTTCTGCTTGGACAAGGTGAGTACTTCGCTAAGGTAGTAGACGGGCCTCTGCACCGGGTGACTGTGCCCTTCTTTTTCTCGTTCGACTACGAGCACCGTGCTCACCACCCTGTTCGTTGCTGAGACGTATAAGTACAGCGGCTCATTTTCCAATGGTGCCACGAGGACTGGAGAGGTTGTCAGTGTTTTCTTGAGGTGGTCGAATGCGTCCTGCGCCTCTTGTGTCCACTCGAACTTGTCCGTCTTCTTCATCAGTTGGTAGAAAGGTAAGGCTTTCTCTCCCAACTTAAATGAACCGACTGAGAGCTGCGACTCGGCCGGCTAATCGTTGCACCTCCCGGAGCTTGGTAGGTGCTGGCATTGTGAGTATGTTCTGCACCTTCTCGGGGTTTGCTTCGATTCCTCTTGCGGATACGAGATACCCTAGTAGTTCTCCGGCTGGCACGCCGAACACGCATTTCTCTGGGTTGAGCTTGATCTGATACACGTCGAGTGCGGCGAAGACCTTGCGGAGGTCGTCGACTAGGGTATCCTCCTTTCGGGTCGTGACAACAATGTCGTCGACGTAGACTTGGACGATCTGCCCGATTAGCCCCTTGAGGCATGCTTGCATTGTCCGCTGGTACGTGGCACCTGCGTTCTTTAGCCCGAACGGCATCGTTTGGTAGCAAAAGACGCCGTCGGGTGTGATGAAGGCCGTCTTCTCTTCGTCTTCGACTTTCAGCCTGATCTGCTGGTACCCTGAGTAGGCGTCCAGGAAGGACAGGCGCTCGCAACCTGCTGTCGAGTCGATGATCTGGTCTATCCGCGGTAGCGGGAAGTGGTCCTTGGGGCAGCATTTGTTGACTGCGGTGAAGTCAACGCACATGCGTAGTTTCTTCGTCTTATTTTTCTCTACTAGGACTGGGTTGGCCACCCAATCCGAGTCCTTGATCTCTCGGATGAACTTGGCGTGCAGTAGTCTGTCGACTTCCATGGTGATCGCGTCTCGCTTGGGTCCTGAGAAGCGTCGCATGGATTGTTTGACTGGTCTTGCGTCCTTGTGGACTTTCAGAGAGTGCTCGGCGACTTCCCTGGGTATCCCTGGCATGTCAGAGGGTTGCCATGCAAAGATCTTCCAGTTCTCACGTAGGAACTCGACGAGAGCGCTTTCCTATGCGGGGGTCAGACTCGATGAGACCTTGACCGTCTTTGTGCTGTCAGTCGGATGGACTTGGTGGGTGACGGTGTCGTCGTTCGTGTTGAACGCTGCGTCCTTGGCGGGCTTCTTGCGAGCCGGGAAGACGGTCTTGTCGTTGTCGGCTGATATGGCCTTGAAGTGCTCTTCGACTCCGAAGAATTCAGAAATCTTGGCGAACTCGCGGTCGCAGCTGTTGGAGAGCCCGAAGTCGCCGCGGACGGTGATTACTCCTTTCGGCCCGGGCAACTCTATCATCAGGTTGGCGTAGTGGGGTACTGCCATGAACCTGGCAAAGGTCGGGCGTCCGAGGATGGCGTGGTATTGTGACTTCCAGTCGACGACCTCAAAGTCTATCGACTCCTTCCTGAAGTGCTCGGGTGTACCGAGGATGACGTCGAGTGTGATTGCTCCCATGGGCGTGATTGCTTGCCCTGGTACTATGCCGTGGAAGGTGGTTTCCGATTCCGGCAATTTCTCCGTCGACCTGTTCATTCTTCTCAGGGTGTCGGTGAATATGATGTTGATGCCGCTGCCTCCGTCCAGGAACACCTTCTTCAGGCTGTAGTCGCCGATCAAGGCCTCAATCACGAGTGCGGCGTGCCCGGGTCGGACTACCTCTGATGGGTGATCTGCCCTGGAGAATGTGATTGGTGTCTCCGACCCGCGCAGGTAGTCCGGTACCGCGCGCGGGCTGTTGATGGCTTGAAGTACTTGGCGTGTGATGATTTTCTGGCGCCTGTTCGACGGGGGGTCCCTTCTGGATCATGTTTAGCTGTCCCCGTGTGGCTGGGTACGTGTCGGCTGCTGCCGACTGACCCTGTTGCTGTTGCTGCGGCTGGGGGAACGCTCCTGCCACCTGCACCTGGTTGTTGTTTGCGGGTGCTGCCTGGATGGCTAGCTGCGGGGCTGCCTGTATGGCCTGTACTGGAGCGATGATTTGCTACATGGCTTGGTATATCTTTCTTGCTTTGCGACAATCCTTCAACAGGTGGCTGGAACCCCATTAGCCTGTCTCCGGGTTGTGGAACGAGTGGTGCTTACAGGGTTGCATCAGCTCCTCTGCTGGGGTCAACGGGCGCTTCCACTCGCGTTTCTGACTTCCATCGTTGTGGCCGATGCTGCTGCTGCCACGGTTGTACTGACTCGAGCTGGGCTGCCGACTTTGGTCGTACGGTCGGCTGCTGTCACGTTTGTCCTCATGGGGGGTTTCATAGCCCGCCGCTACTAATTCGATTGAATCGTGGGTGTAACGTGGCTTCTTCTTTTGACGTGCCTCGCGCTAGTTGCTTGGTTCACCTTCTTTCTTGGGAGAGGTTTCGCGGACGTAGTCCTCTCCTTCGGCCCATTGGTTGGCTGTCTTCATGAGTTCTATTGTGGTCTTCGGCTGGAGCCTACCGAATTCCTCCCGGAGGTCGCGGCGAGCGACGCCATGCATGAAGGCGTCCATCACTCGATCTTCTGATACGGGTTCCATGGTATTGCGGAGGAGTGTCCACCTCTGGATGTAAGAGCGGAGCAACTCATCCTTTCCTTGCTTGCAGGCCTGCAACTCGATGTAGGTCGTCGGCCTTGCGAATGTTCCCGAGAAACTCTTGATGAAATTATCCTGGAACTCTTCCCATGTTCGGAAAGAGTCTTTGGGTTGGCTTGTGAGCCACCCGCGTGTCGAGTCTGTCAACATGAGCTAGATGTACTGCATTGCCGTAGTCGACGTTCCGCCTTGGCAGGTGCAAGCGATGAGGTAGTCTTCGAGCCACAGTTTTGGGTCTTGCTTCCCGTCATACTTTGGTGTGCCAGCCGTCAGCTTGAAGCCTTTAGGCATGCGGGTGTCGCGGATGTTGAAGCTAAAGCATGCCGCGCCACACGGCTCGAAGTCGCGGTCAGCATGGTCATCCGCGTTTGCCGCACTAGCCGAGCGCTCCTTGCGGTTGCGGTCCACGGTCTTCTGTGTCAGGACGTCACGAAGGTCCTTGACTGGCTGTCGCTGCGCCGCTGGGATGCCCGATGTCGTTGGTTCGTGCGCTCGGTTGCTTGGCCCCTTGGCCGCCAGAGCTTCTTCGATTGCCCTTATGGAGGCAATTTGTTGTTTGTGGAGAAGGGAGCGTGCGTCCCCCTCCAGTGGCTGCGTGAGCCGGAGGTATGTCTCGACTGAGATCAGGGTGGCATTCGCCGTCTTTGGGACGGGTATCCCGTTTTCATCTTCGGTGACGAAGGACGAGTCGAGGTTGCGAGTGAGCCTTGTTCGATCAGCTTCTGCCATGTGGGGGACACGGGCTCTGGTTCGCCGTGCTCCTTGGTTAACCTCTGTGGAGGATGTGAAGAAGAGGGCGGCTCGCCTGGCACTCGATGCATCCGCGTCCCTTTTGCGCCTGAGCAGGTCGGCTTTTTCGGCGCGAATTTGTTCGCCTTCCTTGCGTAGCAAGTACTGGACCGCCAGGTGGTCTTCTCGAGGTGCGTTGGGTGGGGGGAACGTGCCCTCGTCCACATGCTTCATGGCTTGGATCACCATGTCCCGCGTGATGACAAGTTTAGTCTGGTCCGGCATGTCCACCTCTAGCGGATATGCGGGTTCTTCTTCGTCGTCATGCGGTGCTGTGCCGGCCATGAAGACTTGCTTGGGGTAGACTTGAGTCGGAGAGTTGGTGCTGCCCCTGCTGCTTATGTCGCCCGCTTCTTGCTCGGGGTCGAAAATTGCTGCAACGTGGCGCGCGGCGCAGCCGCTGTCGCGTCTTCTCGCGATTGTCCATGTGCTCACGCTCGCCGGGGCAAGTGCGATTGGCTTGGGGTAGACTTGGGATTTCCACGAAGATGAGGGCGCGCGCGACATGGCTTCCGGACGCGGGCCCCTGGTCGCCCGTGCGGGTGCGACGGTCGAGGTGGATCTTGACTTGATCGACCGCACGACCGAGGTTGGGGTAGTAGACTCGATTCGCGCGGCCGTTGCCGAATTTGTCGATGTAGATGCCCTCTTCGCGGGTGCAGCTGGCGCGGCCCCTGCGGGTGCGGCAGATGCGATCTTCGCGGGTTCGGCGGTCGCGATCTCCGCGGGCGCGGCAGATGCGGTCTTCGCAGGTTTGGCGCGTGCGATCTCCGCGGGTGCGGCAGATGCGATCTTCGCGGGTTCGGCGGGCGCGATCTCCGCGGGTGCGGCAGATGCGATCTTCGCGGGTTCGGCGGGCACGATCTCCGCGGGTGCGGCAGATGCGATCTTCGCGAGTTCGGCGGACGCAATGGTTGCCGACTTAGGTGAGGCCGTTGCGCGTAGCGCGGTAGTTGTAGACCTGAGTATACCACGACTATCGATGCAGCAGAATATGGAGCCGAAGGTGATGTGTATACCTTTGTCCAGATCGGCGTACACGGGCTGGTGGGCTGGCGAGTGGATGACGTACTCGAAGGAGCCGAATCGGATCGACTCCCTGACGACGGACGCGCCGATCATCATTGCGGATGGAGCCGGAGCGACCATGATCCTAGCACTTGTTTGACTTCCCACAGACGGCGCCAATTGACGAGGTGTTAACTCGACAAGTCCCAGGGTTGCGCACCCCGGGTTGATTGATGGGGAGAGAGATGAGTGCAAGGTGGTCACGACGGCTGACAAGCAAGGATTTACCCAGGTTCAGGCTCCCGGAGGATAACACCCTACTCCTGCTTGTCTGGTTATTGATGCGAGTTGTGGTTACAATGGCGAGCTTGCGATCTCGCTAGGGTTTGTGCCGTAGCTATGAGCGTGTCCTCTGGGACGAGCAACCCTCCTGGCTTTATAGGCAGCCAGGTCTCAGGTGGTTGGTGCCGATGGCAACTACAGATATGGCAGGTTATGCTTCCTAACCGACTTGGACTAGGTTACATGGTACCCCGCGTGTGCCTTCTGTGGGCCTTCCTATCCTTGGCGCGGCCCAGGTAGCCTTATCGTGGGCTACCCGAAAGGCAGCCCCACGTCAGAGCCCACGGGCGGTAGGAGATCCTCCCATAGGTGGAGGAGATGATGGTGGCGGCGGCTGGGTCGAGTTAGGTTGGGGGGGGGGGGAAGAAAAGACTTTGAGGAAGAAGACCCCCGACCCCGAACATAACGTTCCAAAATCCGGACCCGTCTGGTATGGATCCCGGTACATACCGGGTTCTGTACCGGATGGGTCCGGAACAGATTCCGGGGTTCATACCGGGTGGCCCCTGGACTCACCCGGTTTGTGCCCGGAAAACATTCCAGACCGATCTGTTACCAGATCCGGTGTATACCGGATTCCATACAGGGTCACCAGAACTCCTCCAAAATAAAAAGAACTCAAGATGACTTGTGCATAGAGTGAATAGATGGGCAAGGTAGACAGCAGATATGCAAGGTAAGATTTTAAAAAAAATGTTCTACACATGTTTCTTGGAAAAAGAAAACAAATTCAAGGAGCAACAAGTAACATGTTTCGAACAGAGAGAACCAATTCCGATAAAACCGAAGGATAAAAGCATCAAATATGAGAGGCGAGTTGGCGGGGGATTTCTCCCCCTATGTTAGAGCACAAATATCATTGGTACCGCGAAGATACATGCTTGGGTCCATTTGATATTAGATCTTTATGATATAGCACACATAGGTATGCATCATGCCAATACATGGTAAGATGGTATCCCTACATATGCGGTGCACCTAAACAAGATAACACGATAGTAAAGAGAATAGTGCAAGTAAATCAATCCAAGTTTTTAGGATCAAGGATACCGAGTTCTCCTCTCAATTTAACGAACCGGGCTTCATCCAAAGGCTTAGTGAAAATGTCCGCCAATTGGTCATTTGTCCCCACATAAGTAAGGGAGATGTTACCACTTGCGACATGATCACGTAGAAAGTGATGTCGAATGTCAATATGTTTGGTTTGAGAGTGTTGGACGGGGTTATGGGCGATCTTTATTGCGCTTTCATTGTCGCATAGAAGAGGCACCGGACCAAGAGACACACCATAGTCAAGCAAGGTTTCCTCATCCACAACAACTGAGCGCAACAAGATGATGCGGCGATGTATTCGGATTCGGCGGTGGATAGGGAAATGGAGTTTTGTTTCTTGGATGATCAACTCACCAATGACCGGCCAATAAAGTGTCAAGCCCCGGAAGTAGACTTCCTATATACTTTGTCACCGGCCCAATTGGAGTCCGAATAGCCATGGAGAGAAAAATTAGATCCCTTTGGATACCAAATTCCGAGAGTTGGAGTGAGAACAAGGTACCTAAAAATCCTTTTGACCGCCACAAGGTGGCTCTCCTTTGGAGCGGATTGAAAACGAGCACACATTCCAACACTAAACATGATATCCGGTCTAGATGCACAAAGATAAAGCAAAGAGCCAATCATAGAACGGTATACCTTTTTATGTCCGCATCCTTCTCCTTCTTACATGCCCCTAGTTGTCCATTAGTCGCCATGGGCATCTTTGCAGTAGAGGCATCAACCATATTAAACTTCTTGAGCATGTCCTTCACATATTGTTCTTGAGAGATGAATGTTCCTTCTTCTAGTTGTCTCACTTTGAATCCAAGGAAATACTTCAACTCTCCCATCATGGACATCTCGAATTTCCTAGTCATCAACTTGGAGAAAGCTTTTTTATGCCGTTCAAATGAACCACCGAAAATGATATCATCAACATAAATTTGGCATATGAAAATACCACCACCCTTAAACCGCTTGGTAAAAAGGGTGGAGTCGACTTTCCAATTTCAAACCCATCCTTGAGTAGAAAATCCCTAAGATGCTCATACCAAGCACGTGGAGCTTGCTTGAGACCGTAGAGCGCCTTATGGAGTTTATACACACGGTTGGGGAATTTGGGGTCCTCGAAACCCGGAGGTTGTGCAACATATGCCTCCTCTTTCAAAAGACCATTAAGAAATGCACTTTTCACATCCATTTGATAAAGCTTGAAAAGAGGCAAATGCAAGCAAGAGACGAATAGCTTCAAGACGAGCCACGGCGCAAAGGTGTCATCAAAATCCATACCTTCTATTTGTGTAAACCCTTGCGCCACTAACCTTGCCTTGTTTCGAATGACGACTCCATTCTCGTCTTGCTTGTTCTTGAAAACCCACTTGGTTCCAATGACGTTGATCCTATGATCTTGTGGTTTATCCACGAGTGACCATACTTCATTGAGGGTGAAGCACTCAAGTTCTTCTTGCATAGCCATGATCCAATCGGGGTCTTGCAAGGCCTCTTGTACCTTAAGAGGTTCAAAACGAGAGATAAACGAGTAATGCTTGCTAAAGTTGGATAAGTGTTTTAACTCTTTACGAGTGAGTACTCCCTTTGATATGCTTCCAAGTATCTTGTTGACTTGCATCCCACTTGCTTTTCTTGTGGCTTTGATGTTTCTTGTGATGCCCTTGTAATCAACAAACTCTCCTTTTAGACGTTCTAGTTCTTGAGGCTCAACTTGAGCTTGATCTTGAGAGCTAGGTCCATCTTGTTCTTCTTTAAAAAGGTCAAGGAGTTGAGGGCTTCGCGTTTGATCTTGGACATGATTCTCTTCATGAGATTCTTGTTGAATTTGTGGTGTAGTTGGTGGCTCTTCTTGTGTTGATTTTGACTCTTCTTGAGTTGAGCTAGGCTCCGCTTGAGTTGAGTCATTCTACATGGGGGTTGAGCTTGGTCCTTCTCCATTAAAGGCTTGATCTTGATTTTGAGCTTGATGAGCCTCATGAGGCAAGATGTGCCCAATACCCATTGCCTTAATGACTTGAGAAGGATCTTCATCACCTACATCACGTGAAACAACTTGCTCTTTTTGGGAGCCATTATTCTCATCAAAATCCACATCACAAGATTCTTCAATCCTTCCCGAGGAACTATTGTAGAATCTATAGGTGTGGGAATCCGATGCATATCCAACAAAAATACCCTCAATAGTTTTAGATTCGAATTTACCAAGCCTCTCTTTCTTGTTCTTGACAAAGCATTTGCATCCAAAGACGCGGAAGTACTTCACGTTGGGCTTGTTCCCGGTGAGAAGCTCGTAGGCGGTCTTGTTGTGGAAGGAGTGGAGGAAGAGCCGGTTTGTAGCATGAACAACGGTGGCAATGGCTTCACCCCAAAAGTTGTAGGGTGAATTGAATTCATTCAACATAGTTCTTGCCATCTCAATGATTGTTCGGTTCTTCCTCTCCACAACACCATTTTGTTGGGGTGTGTAAGGTGAAGAGTATTGATGCCTGATACCTTCCCAATCAACAAAATCTTGCATGGTGTTGTTCTTGAATTTGATGCCATTGTCGGTTCGAATTGCCTTGATCTTCTCCTCATATTGACGTTGAGCTTGTGTGGCAAAGTCAATGAAGCATTTTTGGGTCTCATCCTTGGACTTTAGGAGAAATACCCAAGTGTACCTTGAGTAGTCATCCACAATCACAAGACCAAACTTCTTCCCGCCAAGAGTGTCATAGTTGGAAGGCCCAAAGAGATCCAAATGAAGGAGCTCCAATGGCCTAAAGGTGGTGACGATGCTCTTGGAGGGGTGAGCCTTTCCCTTTTGCTTCCCGGCTATGCATGCACTACACACAAAATCTCTTTCAAAGTCAACATCGGTTAGTCCAATAACGTGATCATCTTTTAGGAGTAATTTAAGATTTCTCATGTTGACATGGCCTAGCAGGCGATGCCAAAGCCAACCCTTGTCAACCTTGGCCATTAGGCATAGTGAGTAAGAGGGTTTCTCTTGCGAGAAATCAGCCACATAAAGACCGTCCTCAGTATGCCCAACAAAGACCAATTTGAGATTATCACTCCTAAAGACCATCACCTTATCTTTAGTAAAATAGCAATCATAACCAATGTTTGTAAGATTATTGATGGAAAGTAAGTTGTAACCAAGGGATTCAACAAGCATGACATTCTCGAGAGACACGTCTTTCGTGATTGCCACCTTGCCGTATCCCAATACTTTTTGCTTTGTATTATCTCCAAAAGTGATGTAGGAGGTGCGGTTGACATCATCAATGAAACGCTCAAGAAACTCCTTTTCTCCGGTCATATGATGAGTGCATCCACTATCAAACACCCATTTAGGGCCACCGGAGAGATATCCCTACACACAATCAATTCTTGGATATAGGAACCCATTTAGGAATGGGTTTCTTGGCATTAGAAACAAGAGATTTGGGTACCCAAATCGAGTACCATCTAAAAGCATTGTGTGGACCAATAAATTTAGCATAAACATATCCTCTTGTGTCCTTACACAACACATAAGATGGGTTAGCTTTTCCTGCGGAAAGTTGGTTAGAATTTCCCTTATAGACACTTTCTTCAACCACAACTTTCTTGCATTTGCCAACCTCCTTGTGTCTTTCACGCACAAAGTTAACATTCTTCAAAGGATTGGCCTTCTCCTTACCATTCTTCATTGTGATGTAACCAAGTCCTTGATGTGGAGCTCTCATCTTTTGTTTAGCAAGAATCTCATCTAGATTCTTCTCACCTTGACTAGATATAAGACGTTCCTTCTTGAGTTGCACCTTCAACTTCTTATTTTCCTCAACAAGTGAGACTTGACCATTCAAGGGGTTAGAAGTAATAGCAATATTTTCAAAAATAATGGGAGCACTTGAAGAACCAAGAGACTTGTCATAAGTAGCTCGAAGTTGATCATACTTCTCCTCAAGTTTCATGAACTCATCCTTGATAAGCTTATGGGCATTCTCAAGGTGTTCAAGATCGTTAGTGAGAGAGGCATGAGCAACCTCAAGTTTCTTTTTAGATGCATCAAGTACTTGAGACATTTCAAGTGCCCTATCAATAGAGTCAACATCTTTAGCTTTGTCAATCTTATAAGTTTCCAATTGTTGAGATAGAGTAAAAGAGTTATGTTTTTCATTAGTGAGCTCTTCCTTAAGGAGATTGAATCTCCGTCTCCCATCATCAATATGGGATTCAAGTTCCTCAATGTTATCGTCACGTGAAGAGACGGTGTCCATTAAGTACTCTAATTGAGATAAAGCATCACCATGTAGGGAGCACATAACTTTATGCAAAGCAAGCATCCTAGCATTTCCATCCTCATCAATATTGTCTAACTCATGAGAAGGTAAAGGTGGCTCAGCATTAAAGATGGGAGCATTTTAAGGAGTAGGCACCTTTGGTCCCTTTGCCATGAGACATTTTTGGGATTTCTTCTTGGAGGTAGAGGTTTAGTCTTTGGTGTAGTCGTAGGAGAGAGAGGACCCAAGTCCACGCTCCAACTTGGCTACTTCATCTTGATCATCCTCGTCCCCCTTTGTCAATCTTGCCATGAGACACTTCTTGGAGGGAGATGTGTAGTCCTTGGTATAGTCATATGTGAATAAGGAGTCGGGCTTAGCATGAGCTAAACCGGCTACTCCAACTTGCGCATCTTCCTCTTTCTCCTCATTATCGGACATGTACTCGACCCCAACAAAAGCCTTGCCTTCTCTTCTCTTGTTGATGGGGTTGGGGAGGAGCTTCTTCCTTGCCTCCTTGTCATACTTAGTCTTGTCTTCTCTTTTCTCATAGGGACACTTGTCGGAGAAGTGACCCGGTTGATCACAATTGTAGCAATTCCTTCTTGTGTTCTCTGGGAGGCTTGCATTCTTGTTCATGAAGTTCTTGCCCCACTTACTATCAAAGAAGTCAAGATCCACCGGTAGCTCACTCAATGAAGTCATCTCTTTAAGCTCAAATTCTTCTTCATATTCTTCCTCAACAACACGAGTCGCCTTGGCCTTCAAAGCAAGGTTGGGAGAGTCCTTGACAAGTTTTCTTGTTTGGTTTCCTTGATCAACCATAGTTTGGTTGGCAATGAAGAAGGAGATAAGATCATCTGGAGACATAGCCTTCTTGGCATCCAAGACTTGCATCATGAGAGCCATTTGCTTGTCATCGGGAGCAATTATTTGACAAATCTTGTTCTAGATAAACTCATCATTCACATCAAACCCATCATTGTATTTGTCACACCCAAGGCCTTGGATCTTTACGCGAAGAACGTCAAGTCTTGAGTAGGCATCTCTAAGGTTCTCACCATCCTTGATCACAAAAAAATCCATCTCCCTCTTGGCATATTCATAGTTGGTATTTTGGGTGATGGATGTTCCTTCTTGAAGAATCACAACTCTATCCCACAACTCCTTGGCGGACTCAATGCGGTGGACTTGATTGTAGAGACTTTTTGGAAGAGCACACCGAATCTTGTCACGTGCCGTGGAATTGAGTTGCCGAAGTACCCGTTCGTTAGGTGTCAAGCTATTTGCATCCATGGGCACAAAGCCTTGCTCAACAATGTCCCAAAACTCCTCGCACATAGTGCGAAGATAAGATTACATAGAAGATTTCCAAACGGAAAAGTGAGTTCCATCATACATGGGTGGGGCACCACCATTAATCATGTTTGGCAAAGAGATAGGAGGGAGAGGATACGTGTGACCAACGGCGCCGTACGCGGGGCTAAGTTTGGTTGAGGGAGCGCTCTCCACCTTATCCTTTCCATCGCCACTAGTGCTAGTGTCGGGGGCAAGAGATACGGTGGCCAAACGCTTCTCAACTTCATTAGCCACGTATAATTCAAAGTTCTTGTTCACACGATCCTCAATGGTTTTCTGAAGGGCAGCTTCACGGGAGGCCCACTTGTCCTCCTCGGCTTTCCTTGCTAACTCCTCTTTCGAAGGATTAACCATCTCTCTCTTAAGGCGGTAAAGCCCTTAAAAAGAGACCTCGGCTCTGATACCAATTGAAAGGACCGAGATGGTAACCTAGAGGGGAGGGGGTGAATAGGTTTCTACAAATTTTACTTTTCTTTTCACAAGTTTTAGGCTATGCGGATAAATAAGATGGGCCTAACAACTAGATCAAACAACCTATATGATGTAATACAATACTTCAAGCACGAAAGCTATCACAAATAAAGCAACAATGGTGAAAGAGCTCGAATAGGAATAACCGAGGCACGCGGAGACGAAGATATAACCTGTGTTCCTTCTCTTGAGAGAGAAGTACGTCACGTTGGAGAGATGCGGGATACCACGAAGGACACCCGAGCGCCGCGAAGACTCACCTTCTTCTCCTTGAGCCTCTTCCACGAAGAAAGAGCTCAGTCCACTATTGGTAGGCCTTGAGGCGGCCTCCGAACCTTTACAAACTTTCCCGAAGCAAGAACCACCACCCGAAAGCTTCCGGGTGACCCTAGCCGCCTAGGGTTTCAACAAAACCCAAGAGTAACAAGCAACTTGATGAACTCAAGGGGGAATCACTTTTGGCTCGGTGGAATCAAAGATCTAGACCTCCTCTTGGTTTTCACCAAAGGTATTTGAGTTTAAGTGGAGGGCTAGAGAGATATTGAAGCTTTTGGAGTCAACAACAATGGAGGAGAGAGAGCTTAGACTTTTTCGTGTTTGGAACTGGTTGACTTACCTCTTGGAGAAGAAGAGGTGGGCCTATATACTTGTCCATTAAAATCTGGTCGTTATGCAGGAAATCTGGTCCACCCGGTATGGATTCCGGTTTGCACCAGACTGTGTACCGGATGGGTCCGGAATGAATTCCGGAGTGCAAACCTGGCTAGTCCCTGGACTCCCCCGGTTTGCACTCGGAATTGATTCCGGGTCCATCCGGTACTAGATCCGATATATACCGGCTTCCATACCGGATGACCAGTTTCTTGAACATGGCCAATATTTCAAGACACAAATATATTAAACTTTCTCATATTTTGTGGAGGCTTTAGGAGGTGTATGGAAAGGGATATGAAATAGAGTTGCAAGAGTTCATCCCCAATGAAAACAACAAGTTACCCCTCTTAATAGTGCGGTGACCCTATTGACTCAAGAAGTAAATAGAGAAAGATATAAATAACACTTTCACTTGATCATCCAAACATGAGGGGCCTCCAATCTCCAACCATCATCATACGAGCGGACTAAAAACCTGAGAATACACTTTAGAAATAGCATTAGTCCTCAGTAACTCGAGTGTCATCTTAACCAAAATCTTAAGAAGGGACATGCTTTTTCACCCTTCCTCAGATAATAGCTTAAAAAGCCATTTACCGAGAAGAGCTCGGTTTTTCTCCTGAAGATCATGGATCCCCAGACCACCAAATTCCTTGGGGCGGCACACTATACTCCATTTAGCCAGTCGATACTTATTTTTCTCATTGTCCCCTTGCCAAAAAAAATCTCGATCGAAAGTAATCCAATCGATATAAGACCCCCGTTGGTAATTGGAAAAAAGAAATCATATAAAGTACCATGTTGGTTAGAACTGAATTAGCAAGAACCAGTCTACCACCTAAGGACAAGAAATTTCCTTTCCAGCTAGATAGTCTTTTTTAAAGCCTTTCCTCGACGTGTTTCCATTGTGCGATCGTAAGCCTTCTGAAATGAATCGGAATGCCTAGATAGTTGATTGGCAATTGGCCTTGCCCACAGCCAAATAATTCAGCATAATGGGCAGCCACGTCTTGGGCCTCACCAAAACAGAACAATTCACTTTTATGGAAGTTGATTTTAAGACCGGAGAGTTGCTCGAACGTTGATAATATTAATTTCATGGTCTTCGCTTTTTCCATATCATGTTCCATAAAAAGAATTGTGTCATCAGCATATTGTAGAAGAGATAACCCCCCATCAACTAGATGTGGAATTACCCCTACAATTTGGCCTTCTGTTTTAGCATGCTCAATGATAATAGCTAGCATATCATCAACTATATTAAATACTGTAGGTGATAATGGGTCGCCTTGTCGTAAACCTTTTTTCGTTTGGAAGTATTTGCCAACGTCATCATTGACTTTGATGGCTACACTCCCTCCCGAAACAAAGTTATTAATCATAACACGCCATTCATGAGAAAACCCTTTCATTTTAAGTGTTTGCTGAAGAAATGACCACTTGACTTTATCATAAGCTTTTTCAAAGTCTATCTTGAGTATTACCCCATTAAGCTTTTTTTGATGCAATTCATGAACTGTTTCATGTAAAACCACAACCCCGGCATAGGGATTAACATATGGAGAGCTCCCACTATATTCTTTAAAAATAACAAGAGGTGAAGCAAAGTGAGGATCAAGAGTGAGAGATCAACTTTGCAAACACAAGCTAGAGAGTGAGAAAGAATAACAAAAACATATGAGTACTCACTAGCTTGGTGTGTGCGACATAAACAAGATGTGTAAACAAAATAACACTACACATGGATAACTAGTAGAAGATAAACATTAAGGGCAACCAACATAGATATCCATGGATAATAAACTCACACTTGTCCAAAGCATGTCCAACACACACAACCATAGAATATAGTCTTACACAAGATATGATAATAAGGTAATAGGACAAAGTAGACACAAGCCAAAGAGATCCAACAAACGAAGGCTTGTGACGACAAAGGCAAACCCGGGCTCCCGCACAACCTAATAAGTGCTCAAACATCTTCTCCCCCTTTGGCATTGAAACACCAAAAAGGGGATAAGAGCGAGATACTAACGAACCCAACCACTCCTAGAACTGAGCATCTTCGTCGGTGGCGTCATCATCATCAACATCAACACTGTCACCTGCATCACCAGAAGTACCCCAAGCAGTCCAAGAGAAAAAGTCATCAAATGGGAAGTCCTGCATACGAATGTCCACGAACGGTGTAGGAGCTAACTCAGGACCATCAACAACTGAAAACCCTGCAGCCCTTCTATCGTCATTCTGAATGCGGCGACTCTCCTTTGCAAGCTCCTGAGCATTGTGACTATAAGCGCGGGCATCACGACAAGATGAGAACATAGAAGTGAAGAACTTCGCGATGCCACTCTTCTTCTTCTTGGACATAGGACGGGCTGAGGAGCTAGCACCAGGAGCAAAGGAGGGATCATGTTGTTTCTTAGTGCGAGTCTCAAGAGGAGGAAAGCCCGCAGGAGTAGGACCGTCCACAGCAGTAATGGCATGCATTTCATGCCTAAACATATCTTGTCCAAAATTGTAGACAAACGAAGCTTCTCATTTTTTAATTGGCCAAAATTATGTCTCGCCCATCCACGTAGGTGTTTACGCAATGCGTAAATTTTGTTATTCCGCCTTTGGATTGGGGTTTGACCTCTGACCGGTCTCTTGAAGGGAATATGCCCTAGAGGCACTTAATAAACATAGTTTATTGGCAATATCCCAATCGTTCATTATATGTTTTACACCATGCTATAACTGTATTAAGAGAAAACATTAATACAGGTGTGGTAGATAAACAACCAGGTCCCTAGTAGCCTCTACTAAGACTAGTTTCGTTGCACGATTGATGATCGAGGTTTTCCGATCATAGGGCATGGCGCCGGTCGGCAATGGAAGTCATATCGTTAGGTGTAACGATGTGATGGACATACCCAATATTTATAGGACATAGTCATTACGCCTTAAGACCGTGATACCAACTCTTATTGTTATCCCTGGAAGACACTTTGATCGCACCAAACGTCATATCTTATATAGTGTGACAATGATAGGTGATACTTTTGGGTATCGGAAGGGGGTAGTTGAGACGAGGGGTCGACAGCGGGATTTGTCAGTCCGCATAGCCGGATAGATACTCTAGGGCCCACTCGGTGAGATTATGTCAAATGAGTTTGCAAACATGTGACTAGGTCACCAGCTGACATAATATCACAGACGAGTAGAAGATAGTGTTGTCGGTAACGAGATCATGCTAGGTATGGTGATATCTGAGAATGATGCTCGGACACGCTAAGTATCGCCGTGACAAAGGGTTTAAGACTATACGTCCAGGTTTGATAGATGAAAGTCATTCGTTATATCACAGGGATTAATTCATGGGGTCCAGGCCTACGAGTTAGTCGTTGATCATAGAGGAGTCTTGATCATACCTGTTATTATATCGAACCGCTAGGGTAACACACTTAAGGGGTTTCGGCAAGACAACCAGAAAGGAAAGAGATCACCGTGAGCGTCCCGGGAGGGGTCCGATGGAGATCGGGCAGCGCCGAAAGAGTTTTCGGAGCTAGGAAAAATTATATATATTATGTTTGATATTAATTAGTGTAATTAATATGCAAATATGATTTTATATATTTATTTTCGAATTTATTTAGGCTGATTTAAATGGGCTTTCTGGTCGAAAGAAGGCCCATGGGGGGGAAAACCCTCAAGGGAATTTTGTGCGGGAGGCTTGTCCGGCCTAGGTGGGCCAAATGGAGCCCACCTAGGGCCGGCGCACCATGCCTTGGCCGAACCAGGCTGTGGGATAGTCCCACATTGCCTGGCTGGCAAGGTTGGCTCCCCCCGGGAGCCTATATAAGAAGGGGCACCCCTGGCCTTTTAATTCACCAATTAATTCTCATATTTCTCCTCGATCTCGTGATTCCCTTTGTCAGAGTTGCGCCGAGGAGGATGAGGGGATCTCTTCCACCATAGCCCGCTGTCGCGCTGCTGGTGTTCCGGTCCAAGTCTTCCACTGCTCGTCCTGGACTGGAGGTTCGGAGGCCGTCGTCTCCACCGTATGTGTGTGACGCCCTGCGAGGTGTTGCGCTAGTGGTACTTGGAGGCCTACTTCCTCCACCCGACCTCGGGGTCATCTTCGTCGTCTTCGTCGCGCCGAGTTCTCCGCGACCTAGAGGTCGGCTACGTCGTCTTCGTCGTCAACCCTTGTGCGGGAGTGTAATCCCCGATATTCGGTCTACGAGGGTATGTATTCCGATCTCCGCCGTACTACTATATCTGCATAGTGTAGATCTTGGCTAGTTTAAGGATATCGTTGCTAGGAATTTTTTTGTTTTCTGCACACGATCCCCTTCAGTGGTATCAGAGCCGATCTATCGTAGATATAACTGTACGCTGTTAGAACTCGTGTTCTGCACGGGGCACCGTTCCTGTTATTTGCTACCCTCTAGCGTGCACTTGTGATTCCAGCGGCATCGAGTTGATGAAGCGGCCCGGACCGACTTTACACGTACGCTTACGCGAGACTGGTTCCACTACTGACATACGGCTTGTACCGTATCTGTGGCTGGCGGGTGCATGTTTCTCTCTCTTTAGTTGGTCTTGCATTTTCAATGGAGGGCCCGAAAGGGATGCTTAAACATGCAATTATTGGATCGTTGTTGTGGTCATAAGGTTCGTAGGTATGAAGCGGTTCTATTTACGAAAGCCCCGAGCCACGTAAAATATGCAAAAGATAAAGTAGAAGCGTCTAACTTTATTTTGCAGCGGCTATGTGATATGGTCAAGGTAAGTTTATTAAATTGTTTATAAACTGTGGGCGCCAAGAAGACCATGGCGCAATGGACTATATCACATTGCATTACATTTGATGTTTTGTGTGCATCTTATATTGTGTGATTGTATATATAGTATATATTAGTTACACGGCGGTAGCTATATAAGATGATCCCTTCAAAATACCACTAGTGTTCTCCCTCCAACGCGCACCACCAAGAAAGTTCTACGTTATGAGGCAGGCCGTGATGATCGGGTGTCAGACATCTCGTCGTTCGCATACAGTGGGTGTAAGCCATGTTGCACAAGCGTCAGCGTGGAGGTCTTTGGTGGCGAGCCTAGCATATTCAGAAATATGGCCTCGGAACAGGGAGACCGAAAGGTCGAGCACGAGTCACAAAATTTGTGTGGCGGACAATTGTCACAAGATGTACCAAGAGCGATCATGTATCTCTTGGGATGGTAAACACTTGTCCGCATAGCTTTGTGAACTAACCCATGATATATGTGTGTGTGGTATCTTTATATGAGGTTAGGTATCTTCCCATGGGCTTGCATCAAATGAAGATTTCATATAGCTCATGGAGGATGACGTCATGTGGTGATCGTCATCAAGGTGAGATGTGCAAGACCAAGACCAAGAGAAGCTTCTTGAATAGATCCTATGCTTGGTGCTTGCAATGGATACATGAAGATGAAGCTAAGCGAGACTCTCCCATTGTGAGCATGGGGAGTATTCGGAGAAGTCTTCATCAAGCATGTGCTTGGACGCGCAATCAAGAAAGATGAACCACTTGAAGAGATCAAGATAGTCATCATCCAACTCAAGTGGAATGCTCAAGGCAAAGGTATTTAAAGAGCATTTTCCCTCATGTGTGGTTTTGGTAATTGAATGACAATCTCTATGGACTAATGTTTACTTTGAGATATCATTATAGATCATGTCCATGGAATTGTGGAGTTCATGTGTTGGACTTGTGAAGCTTATGTGTTGAGTGAAGCTTATTGCAAGAATGTCTTGAAGATTCAAGACATCATCTTAGTGAAGAAAAAGATGAGTTGTGCAAGACCAAGAGAAGCTTTCTCGAAAAGATCCTATGCTTGGTGCTTGCAATGGATACATGAAGACGAAGCTTAGCGAGACTCTCCCATTGTGAGCATGGGGGAGTATTTGGAGAAGTCTTCATCAAGCAAGTGATTGGACGCGCAATCAAGAAAGGTGACCCACTTGAAGAGATCAAGATAGTCATCATCCAACTCAAGTGGAATGCTCAAGGCAAAGGTATGATCTTGATAGGGCTATAGGATAGATAGGCGTACTATCAAGAGGGGCTCTCAAGTTAGTAACTTGATCGCATTCTTGTGGAGAGCTCAAACCTTTGCATACTTGGCATATCATGTTTCTTGGTTCTTATTTGGCATTTATGTTGGTGAGGAATTAGAGCTTGGTTCATCTCCATGTCAAGCTCTAGTTCATCGAAATCGGTTTTACTTTGGATAACTTGTTGCGTTTTCGGTGGCGGAAATATTGCCGATTCAACCATGAGGAAAGTCCCACACCTTGCCATGTGTGGACATTTTACTCTATTTATGGGATGCAATTGTTGGGTAGTCATCGTCGCTATCTTTCCAACAAAATTGGTCTCACCTCATTTGGAGTTCATTTGCAAAAGTTATAGCAGTTTTCGTTTCGGTGTTCTGCTGATTCGGATTATTGGGGCCGGATATTCCGCCCTACCTACCGGAATTTCCGGTTCCCCAGCTCATCCAAGAAAACGGCTAAGGAAAGGAGAAAAGGGTTCTGACTCCAGTCGGAAATTGTGCTCGGAAATTTCCATATACCGGAATTTCCGAGTGCCCCCAGAAAAGTCCTCCAGAAATGGCTAAGGAAAAGTTTGGTTTTGCTTCTGACTCCAGCCGGAATTTCCGAGCTCTCTTAGACCGGAATTTCCGGGTGACCGGAATTTCCGGGTCTCTCTAGACCGGAATTTCCGGATGACCGGAATTTCCGAGTCTCACTTATACCGGAATTTCCGAGTGTCAAAACAGCCAACGGCTGTATTTCCTGGAGGGGTATAAATACCCCTCCCCTTCTTCCTCCTCAGAAAAATCCAAGGCAGCACGACTTTCCCCTCTCTCCTACTCCATTGTTGACCTTGGAAAGCTCACTTTCCTCTCAATCCCTCCATTGAATCTTCCATATTCTTTAGGGAAAGTTGAGAGGAGATCTAGATCTACAATCCTACCAATACATCTCTCCTCTAAGTGAGGGGAACTTAGTGGGTCTAGTTCTTGGAGTTCCTTTGTGGTTCTTCTTCTTTGTTCTTCCTCTCTTCTCCCCCCATAACCATTAGTTGCTTTTGGTGGGATTTGGGAGTGAAGGATTTGACTCCTTTGTGGTTTCCTTTGTTCTTTCTCTCTTCTCCCCCCATAAGCATTAGTTGCTTTTGGTGGGATTTGGGAGTGAAGGATTTGACTCCTTTGTGGTTTCGTTTGTTCTTCCTCTCTTATCCCCCCATAAACATTTGTTGTTGTGTTGGAATTTGAGAGTGAAGGACTTGAGCACTTCGTGTGCTCTTGCCATTGCATTTGCATCGGTTTGAGCCCTCCACGAGGATTCGTGGTGGTACTACTTGTGAGCTTGTTACTCTTGGGTCTTTGGACCCTAGACGCCTTTTGTGGCCGGCCTTTTGTGGCCAAGACCTTTTGTGGTCACTTGAGAGCCCCCAATTAAGTTGTGGGTGTGTGCCTCAAGACTTGGGAGCCCCCAATTAAGTTGTGGGTGTGTGCCTCAAGAGTTGTACGGGATTCGATCTCCGCCCCAAAGGAGATCAATAGTGGAAGGTTATATATGATATACATGTTATGAATGTTTTAGCTAAGCAAGTACTCGCAGTAGTGACTAAGTTTTGAACTAGTCATGTTTTGTGAAAAACCAGGTTTACTGCTTGAGTAGCTTGAAAGGATGAGGTGACATTGCGTGTTGATAATGGCAATCAAGTTGTTGTGATGGCCATAGACACTCTCCCTCTAGATCTACCATTTGGGTAAATTCTTTATGATCGCCTGTTAGTATGATCATTACAAGTGTGTCTCCTCTAGCGAGACACTTGTTCATACATGATAGTGACAAATTTGGTGTCCTATATTTATGAAGTAATGATTATATGCCGATTTGAATTTAGATGGTAGAAGCTCCCACATTCATAATATTAATGCCAAAGGATACAAACTTAATAAAGACACCACATATGTGTGGCACTACCGTTTAGTCATGTCAATGTTATAGTCAATGCATTAGCTCCATACCGAATGGACCAACATGTCCTACGATTTGATCTTTTGACACTACCAAAATAACTGTGACACCGTTTTCGGAAAGCGGGCGTATAACTTATTGATAGTCATACATAGAGATGTATGTGGTTCAATGAAGTAATTGACGGGTAGTGGAGATCTTTATTTCGTGAACTTCACTGAACGTTTTGAGTATAGCTTGTTGAGAATCGTGCATTTCGGTGTATGTGAATCAATGAAGTACTTTAACATGTAGTGGAAGTCTTTATTTCATAGACTTCATGAACATTCGAATAGATATATGGATATCCACTCGGGGAATGTTGGCCTGGAAATTTTGATTCAATCAAACAAGTCTAGAATGAAGTAGGAAATAAACTTAACAAGAAAATCAAATTCCTGCGATGCAGATCGAGGAAATAAAGATTTGAGTTATAATGTTGGCACATCATTGGAAGACTTGTGAGAAGAGTTCCACAAATTACGTCGCATGGAACACCATAGTGTTATGGTGTGTTAGGACGTCCTAATTACACCCTCACGTTAGCAAATAGGGAAACCATTTGAATCCATGGAGACAATACCATACGAGTGATGGCATGGCTTTTGAGCCTGGATTGTCGATTCAGCAACTTAGTGTTTCGATGTAATCGAACCTAAAATGGATTAATCTTTGTAGTATACCCTACCTAAAGAGTTAGTTGGGTGCATGTCTCACGACATAGGCAAAATCTTTGTCGGGATATACCATGCGAAAGAAATATTTTCTTGTCCGAGGGTATAAGTGAGAAAGAAAGTAGAGCAAGACGAAGTTGGTGAACTTCTTGTCCAGACATCAGAGTGGCGCAACCAAAAGTGTTTTCGGTGTCAGGCTCCACAGCTTGAAAAAGCTGATGATTCAAGATCATGATGTTCTGAGCTCATACTAAAAGCATAGGCATACGAGGTTGTGTTCCACACCGTGTGTTACGACAATCTTGTTATGAAG
Organism: Poa annua; assembly: GCA_026929855.1. NCBI lineage: Eukaryota > Viridiplantae > Streptophyta > Magnoliopsida > Poales > Poaceae > Poa > Poa annua. The sequence continues at coordinate 35,582,815 of CM049427.1, forward strand.
GTCATATTAATGGAATATGATAGACCTACGAACTACGAAGAAGAGATGGTGGACCTATGTCCGAGAAATGTCTATGAGTCATTTATGATCCGAAATAAAATCCATATACGATTACCAGGTAATGACTTGGGAGATCTTCTTGATGGCATCTAGGATGTTAATAGTATATGGAATTTTATTGGAGAGTAGACATTGAGCAGATTCGATTTGTCGTGAAACAGTTGCGACAGATTCAAAAGTTGACCACATGAGAGTTTGTCTCAAGTGGCGAAGACTAAATCTATTCTGGGTCGTCTAGCAATCACTATAATTTCGAATGAGAAATTGATAGATGGATAAGCAAACCATGTTTCTTAATAGTGTCATTAAGAAAGAGTTGGTGATCCTGAGGATGTTAAACATGTATGCAAACTTCAGTGGTCCATTCATGGGCTGAAGCAAGCATATCGGAGTTGGAATCTTCACTTTGATAATGTGATCAAACGATTTTGGAGTTGTCCAAAATAGTTGAAGAAACCTACATTTGCAAAGAAGTGAGTGGGGGCCAAGTAGCTTTCCTTGATCTTATATGCGGAAGGCATATTTGAGTGGGAGCTAAGTAGCTTTCATTGATCTTATATGCGGAAGGCATATTTGAGTGGGAGCTAGGTGTCATTCATGATTTTGTATGTAACTACATATTGAATGACACAGATCCTCTAGTAGAGTGTAAAGGATTATTTAAGTGATTAATTTTTTAATGAAATGAAGTTAGGAGTATTAGGCATCCGATTTATAATTGTATAGATCAGAAGGGGCTTAATAACATTAAGTCGGAGTATTTCCTAAGTCAATATTCTGAAGTGTTTCAGAATAGGACAAGCAAAGAAACAGGTTCTTGCTTGTATGACTAGGTAAAATATTAAGTTTATCTTAGCATTTTCAGTTATAGCAAATGATGTTCGACATTATCTATGTATCAGTCATAGATGCTATCAGATTGAAAGCTCGACTTAGTGTGACCCAAGTTCTTGGTTGAAGAACAGGTTCTAGAGTGATCCTTGTGTGGATCAATGAACAAACGTTAAGTTTATTCTTCAGTGTCTATGAGAACTGAAGATATGTTTTCTAGTACCGGGTAAGAGTGAAATGGCAACTTGCCGTAAAGCGGTTACGATGATGCAAGTTATTACACTGACCCATGTTTGCGAAGTCGCATATGAATGCACTGTCGTATAATCTACATAGGTACAGAAATATATTGCGACTTCAGAAGTAGCAAGTGTGGTTGGACTGAGCAGTGTTGCAAAGCACATATAGGTCTCAATGTGTGAGATCTATTGACTGTATTCCTCTTCCACGAGGCGAGCAGGCACCAAGATGCTATGGGTGTTGAGCTTTTACCGAGTTATAAACTAGATTAAGTGTTACTCTAGTGCAAGTGGGAGACTGAAGGGAATATGCCCTAGAGGCACTTAATAAACATAGTTTATTGGCAATATCCCAATCGTTCATTATATGTTTTACACCATGCTATAACTGTATTAAGCGAAAACATTAATACAGGTGTGGTAGATAAACAACCAGGTCCCTAGTAGCCTCTACTAAGACTAGTTTCGTTGCGCGATTGATGATCGAGGTTTTCCGATCATAGGGCATGGCGCCGGTCGGCAATGAAAGTCATATCGTTAGGTCTAACGATGTGATGGACATACCCAGTATTTATAGGACATAGTCATTACGCCTTAAGACCGTGAGACCAACTCTTATTGTTATCCCTGGAAGACACTTTGATCGCACCAAACGTCATATCTTATATAGTGTGACAGTGATAGGTGATACTTTTGGGTATCGGAAGGGGGTAGTTGAGACGAGGGGTCGACAGCGGGATTTGTCAGTCCGCATAGCCGGATAGATACTCTAGGGCCCACTCGGTGAGATTATGTCAAATGAGTTTGCAAACATGTGACTAGGTCACCAGCTGACATAATATCACAGACGAGTAGAAGATAGTGTTGTCAGTAACGAGATCATGCTAGGTATGGAGATATCTGAGAATGATGCTCGGACACGCTAAGTATCGCCATGACAAAGAGTTTAAGACTATACGTCCAGGTTTGATAGATGAAAGTCATTCGTTATATCACAGGGATTAATTCATGGGGTCCAGGCCTACGAGTTAGTCGTTGATCATAGAGGAGTCTTGATCATACCTGTTATTATATCGAACCGCTAGGGTAACACACTTAAGGGGTTTCGACAAGACAACCGGAAAGGAAAGAGATCACCGGGAGGGGTCCGATGGAGATCGGGCAGCGCCGAAAGAGTTTTCAGAGCTAGGAAAAATTATATATATTATGTTTGATATTAATTAGTGTAATTAGTATGCAAATATGATTTTATATATTTATTTTCGAATTTATTTAGGCTGATTTCCCTAAATGGGCCTTCTGGTCGAAAGAAGGCCCATGGGGGGGGGGGGGGGGGGAAACCCTCAAGGGAATTTTGCGGGGGAGGCTTGGCCGGCCTAGGTGGGCCAAATGGGGCCCACCTAGGACCGGCGCACCATGCCTTGGCCGAACCAGGTTGTGGGATAGTCCCACATTGCCTGGCTGGCAAGGTTGGCTCCCCCCGGGAGCCTATATAAGAAGGGGCACCCCTCGACTTTTAATTCACCAATTAATTCTCTTATTTCTCCTCGATCTCGTGATTCCCTTTGTCGGAGTTGCGCCGAGGAGGATGAGGGGATCTCTTCCACCATAGCCCGCTGCCGCGCTGCTGGTGTTCCGGTCCAAGTTTTCTGTTGCTCGTCCTGGACTGGAGATTCGGAGGCCGTCGTCTCCACCGTATGTGTGTGACGCCCTGCGAGGTGCTGCGCTAGCGGTACTTGGAGGCCTACTTCCTCCACCCGACCTCGGGGTCATCTTCGTCGCGCCGAGTTCTCCGCGACCTAGAGGTCGGCTACGTCGTCTTCGTCGTCAACGCTTGTGCGGGAGTGTAATCCCCGCTATCCGGTCTACGAGGGTATGTATTCCGATCTCCGCCGTACTACTATATCTGCATAGTGTAGATCTTGGCTAGTTTAAGGATATCGTTGCTAGGAAATTTTTTGTTTTCTGCACACGATCCTCTTCGTCTCTCCCATAACTTTTTAACCATCTCAAAGAATCCTTCCCGATGTAACCAACCTAATTCAAATTTGAATGGTTGCTTACATATTGGTCTAGGCGTCCCAGTAGTTATAAGTATGGGAGCATGATCTGACAATGCCTCTATACGTTCAAGTGCCCGTACCGAGACCATTGGGAATTTATTTTCCCAATCTGAGTCCATTAGTACCCCGTCCAACTTTTCGTATGTCGGCTCTGGGAGGCTATTTGCCCAAGTAAATTGCCTCCCAACCATAGTAACCTCTCGCAAATCAAGGTTGTCAATGACTACGAGTTGAATAAGAGAGGCCACTTATTGTCAAATCTCCCCCTACTCTTCTCATGTGCAAACCTTAGCAAGTTGAAATCACCACCTATAATTATAGGGTATGGATTATCTTTTGCAAGGTTTACTAATTCACGGAGAAAAGCAGGTTTGTGCTCATCTTGGGCTGCCCAATACACGGATATTAGACTCGATGTGAAATTGTCGGCTTTGTTACGGATATGGAGCTTTATATGAAAGTCACCCTCCGAACTAGCCAACTCATCCATGGTCTCTTGTCTAACACCTAGTAATAGGCCCCCGGATCTGCCACGTGGTGGACGGGATACCCATGTGAACTCTACACCACCAGATAGGCGATTTAGTAGACTCACTGAGAAGTCCCGTTTACTAGTTTCCAAAATCCCCACAAAGTCCAATTTATGATTCCTGATAGAATCAGCAACGCGTGCGTGTTTAGCCAAGTTCCGAAGACCTCTTCTATTAGCGAACATGCCATTCATCGGGAAACAATTGGGGTTGTGGATACTTTCGCCCTTTTTTGTGGCATTGTTTTATTGTTTTTCTTTGAGGAATAAGCTTTAGATTTCCGGTCGGATGCTTTAAGATCATATAATGAGCTTAACATCGCGTCATCCAAGCCTTGAAGGGGATCGTGTGCAGAAAACAAAAAATTTCCTACCAATGATATCCTAAAAGCATGCCAAGATCTATTCTATGCAGATATAGTAGTACGAACGGAGATCGGAATACATACCCTTGTAGATCGAAAGCGGGGATTACGTTCCCGCACAAACGTTGTCGATGAAGACCGACAAAGCCGACCTCAAGGTCGTGTAGAGGAAGCAGACCTCTGAGTACCGCTAGCGCAGCACCTCGCAGGGCGTCACACACGTACGATGGAGACGACGGCCTCCGAAGCTCCAGTCCAGGACGAGCAGCGAAAGACTTGGACCGGAACACCAGCAGCGCGGCAGCGGGCTATGGTGGAAGAGATCCCCTCCTCAGCTCGGCGCGGCTCCGACAAGGGAACCACGAGATCGAGAGAGAAATTGGGAATTAATTGGTGAATTAAAAGGCCAGGGGTGCCCCTTCTTATATAGGCTCCCAGGGGGGAGCCAACTTGCTAACCAGGAAATGTGGGACTAACCCCCACATGCCTGGTGCGGCATTGGAGGGTGCGCCGGCCCCCTAGTGGGCCCTTGGCCCACTTGGGTAGGCCCCTCCTGGCCCCCACCGAATCCCCAAGGGGATTCCCCCCCTCTTGTGCCTTCTTTCGACCAGAAGGCCCATTTAGGGAAATCAGCCTAAATAAATTCGAAAATAAATATATAAAATCATATTTGCATATTAATTACACTAATTAATATCAAACATAATATATATAATTTTTCCTAGCTCCGAAAACTCTTTTGGCGCTGCCCGATCTCCATCGGACCCCTCCCGGGACGCTCCCGGTGATCTCTGTCCTTTCCGGTTGTCTTGCCGAAACCCCTTAAGTGTGTTACCCTAGCGGTTCGATATAATAACAGGTATGACCAAGACTCCTCTATGATCAACGACTAACTCGTAGGCCTGGACCCCATGAATTAATCCCTATGATATAACGAATGACTTTCATCTATCAAATCTGAACGCAAAGTCTTAAACCTTTTGCCATAGCGATACTTAGCATGTCCGAGTGTCGTTCCATAGATATCTCCATACCTAATCCCGACCTCGTTACCGACGATGCTATCTTCTACTCGTTCATGATCTCATGTCTCCGTGACCTAGTCACATGCTTGCAAGCTCATTTAGACGTGATCTCACCGAGTGGGCCCGAGAGTATCTATCCTGCTATGCGGACTGGCAAATCCCGCTCTTGACCCCTCGCCTCAACTACTCCTTTCCGATACCCAAAAATATCACCGTTATTGTCATACTATATAAGATACGACGTTTGGTGCGATCAAAGTATCTTCCAGGAATAACAATAAGAGTTGATCTCACGGTCAAAGGCGTAACGACTACGTTCTCCAAATCTGGGTATATCCATCACATCGTTCTCCAACGATATGACTCCCATTGCCGACTGGCGCCATGCCCCATGACCGGGAAACCTCGATCATCAATCGCGCAACGAAACTAGTCTTAGTAGAGACTACTAGGGACCTGGTTGTTTATGTATCACACCCGTATTAATGTTTCCGCTTAATACGGTTCTAGCATGACACAAAAACCTATTATGAACAAACGAGATATGATAAAGAATACACTTTATTAATTGCCTCTAGGGCATATCTCCTTCAGTCTCCCACTTGCACTAGAGTACAAATTAATCTAGATTACAACTTGGTAAAAGCCTAACACCCATAGCTAACCGGTGCTTTTCATGCTTATCAAGCGGGAGAGGCTTCGTGAGCGGATCTGCCACATTCAGATCCGTATGCACTTTGCAAATCTTCACATCGCCTCCTTGTACGTACTGACGTATCACATGGAAGCGTCGGAGAATGTGTTTAGCAGTGGAGTGAGACATCGGCTCCTTGGCGTTCGCAATGGCACCCGTATTGTCGCAGAAGAGGATCACGGGGTCTTGCACGCTCGGGAACACTCCAAGTTCGATGACGAACTTCCTCAGCCACACAGCTTCATTCGCGGCTTCGCAAGCAGCGATATACTCCGACTCCATTGTAGATTGTGCGACTATAGGTTGCTTCCCACTTCTCCAGCACACGGCGCCCCCATTCACCTTGAACACGTAACCTGTCTGTGACTTAGAGTCATCGGGGTCTGAGCAGAAACTTGCATCTACGTAACCCGTTACGCCAAGTTCTTCATCGCAGCCACCATACACAAGGAACATTTCCTTTGTCTTATTGAGATACTTAAGAATGCTCTTAACAGCTATCCAATGCGGCATTCCAGAATTACTCTGGAACCGGCTTGTCAAACTTAGAGCTAATGCCACATCCGGTCTAGTACTCAGCATTGCATACATGATCGATCCTATGGCTGAAGCATAAGGATGCTTGGTCATATCAGCCTTATCCAGTTCCGTTACCGGACACTGTGCCTTCCGCAATATCTTATTCTTGATAACCGGCAGAGAACCCTTCTTTGCCTTCTCCATACCAAAACGATTCAGTATTTTATCAAGATAAGTACTCTGACTCAGTGCTAATAGGCGTCTTGATCTATCCCGATAGATTTTTATGCCTAAAACATACGCAGCTTCTCCTAAGTCCTTCATGGAAAATTTACTGTTTAAATATTCCTTCACGTTATTCAGAAGTTCCACATCATTCCCAATCAGCAATATGTCGTCAACATACAGTGCTAAGAACACAACCGAGCTCCCACTCATTTTCTTGTAAATGCAGGTCTCTTCCACATTTTGGATAAATCCAAAACCTTTGATTACCTCATCAAAGCAAAGATTCCAGCTCTGAGATGCCTGCTTCAATCTATAGATTGATCGCTGAAGCTTGCACACCTTGTTAGCATTTACTGGATCGACAAAACCTTCCGGCTGTACCATGTACAACTCTTCCTCAATGTTTCCATTTAGGAAGGGCGTTTTGACGTCCATCTGCCAGATTTCATAATCATAATAGGCAGCTACCGCTAACAAAATCCGAATAGACTTAAGCATCGCTACCGGTGAAAAAGTTTCATCGTGGTCAATTCGATGAACTTGTCGGAAACCCTTTGCGACAAGCCGAGCTTAATAGACGGTCACATTACCATCATCATCAGTCTTCTTCTTAAAGATCCATTTATTCTCGACGGCCTTGCGCCCTTCCGGAATATCCATCAAAGTCCACACTTTGTTATCATACATGGATCCTATTTTGGATTTCATGGCTTCAAGCCATTTCTCTGATTCTAGACTCGCCATCGCCTCCTTGTAGTTCGTAGGTTCGTCTTGTTCAACTAACATGACGGTGCAAACCATGTTGCCATACCATTCTGGTGCGATCCGAGATCTACCAGACCAACGAGGTAGAACACCTTCCTCGACAGTTTCTCCCACTCCTTCCACGGAGGACGTTTCCGGAATTGCTTCCGTTGCGCCACTCGGAATCTCGAGTTCAGGATCAACGATTTCATCGAGGTCTACCTTCCTCCCACTTACTCCTTTCGCGAGAAACTCCTTCTCTAGAAAGGTACCGGTCTTCGCGACAAAAGTTTTGCCCTCAGCTTGGTTGTAGAAGGTGTACCCAACGGTTTCCCGCGGGTATCCTACAAATACGACTTTCTCCGACTTCGGTTCGAGTTTGTCGGGCTATAGTTTCTTAACGTACGCCTCACAACCCCAAACCTTCAGAAACGATAACTTAGGCTTTTGGCCATACCATAATTCATACGGTGTCGTTTCAACGGATTTGGACGGAGCCCTGTTTAAAATGAATGCGGCTGTTTCTAACGCATAACCCCAGAAGGACACTGGCAAATCGGTAAGAGACATCATAGATCGAACACTATCCAGTAGAGTACGATTACGTCGCTCGGACACGCCGTTATGTTGCGGTGTTCCGGCTGACGTAAGTTGGGGTACTATGCCACAACTCTTCAGATGTGTGCCAAACTCAAAACTCAAGTACTCTCCACCGCGATCGGATCGGAGGTGCTTGATTTTCCTATTAAGCTGATTCTCAACTTCACTTTGGAATTCTTTGAACTTTTCAAAAGTCTCAGACTTGTGTTTCATCAAATAGATATAACCGTATCTACTCAAGTCATCAGTGAAGGTGACGAAGTAACGATAACCATTGCGTGTCGAAACGCTCATCGGTCCACACACATCCGTATGTATGATCCCCAACAAATTCGACGCCCGTTCAACGAAACCTTTGAACGGTGTCTTGGTCATTTTGCCCATAAGGCATGGTTCGCATGTATCGAGGGATCCGAAATCCAACGAGTCCAAAAGTCCATCGGAGGGGAGTTGCTTCATGCGCTTTACACCAATATGACCAAGACGGCAATGCCACAAATACATGGCGGTATCGTCACTACACTTAATCCGTTTAGCTTCTATGTTATGGATGTGAGTACTACGATCGAGATTCAACAAGAATAAACCGTTATTCTCGGGAGCATCAACATAAAAGATATCATTCATATAAATAGCACAATTGCTTGACACTGATTTAAATGAATAAACGTCTTGTAACAGGCAAGACCCACTTATAATGTTTACACTCAAGGATGACACAAAATAACACTTATTTAAAACTAAAACTAATCCCGATGGTAGATGCAGAGGGAGCGTGCCGACAACCACCACGTCGACTCTCGATCCGTTGCCGACGCGCATCGTCACCTCATCCTTCGCCAGCCGCCGTCTATTCCGTAACTCCTCCTGAGAGTTACATATATGAGCAACAGAACCAGTATCAAATACCCACGTGTTGCTCCGGACGGATGTAAGGTACACATCTATAACATGTATATCAAATATACCTTGCTCTTTGTCGACCGTCTTACCAGACTTCCTATCCTCCAGCTACTTGGGGCAGTTGCGCTCAGGTGATCCGATGGTCACCACCATCTTCTTCAGCTTGATTTCTAATTCGGCCACTTCGAGCATCTTCAGGATTTCCGACAGGGGTTTTGACGTCCCTTTCATGTCGTAGTCCACGTTGGCATTCTTATAGCTAGGGGGCAGAGAAATCAGTGCCCTATCAATATCCACCTCTTCTGGGATCACACTTCCCACATCGCTCAGAAGCTGAGCGCAGCCAAACAACTTGGCCAAGTGCTCACTAATATTGCCGTGCTCTTCCATCTGGGCTGAGAAAAAAAACACAGATGCTTCGTACCTCTCAGACTTGACTTGTCGTGCAAAAACAATCATGAGTTCAGTGATTTTATCATAAGCACACTTGTTCATGAAGCGGTTTTGTAGGTCAGCCTCCATGGCAAAGAGCATGCCACTCTGGACATAAGAAGAAATCTCCGCCTTTACCTCATGGACAATCCTTTCGATTTCCGGGGCGGTGTTTGGAAGATCACCTAAGGGGGCATCAAGGATGTAGGCCACCTTGTGGGTTTCAAGGATGGACTTCAGGTCACGGAACCAGGACACGAAGTTAGACCCATCGGTCTTAAGCTTCTCTTTCTCAATGAACAGGTTTAGGTTAAAGGAGGGGTGAGACATCTACAATGGAATTTGCAACAACATAAGACTTTGTTCATAATAATTTTGAGTTATAGTATTTTAGAAAATAACTAACATAACTCCCACTCAAACGAACATCCCTCCTGGTCGTTTAAGCGATTACACGACCCCCATCCATTGCACCACCCCTCATCATCAGAGCCGGCGTCACAACTTCAAGAGTAGACAAAAAGTCCGCCACACCAATTTTGTGACTCGTGCTCGACCTTTCGGTCTTCCGGTTCCGAGGCCATATTTCTGAATATGCTAGGCTCGCCACCAAAGACCTCCACGCTGACGCTTGTGCAACATGGCTTACACCCACTGTATACGAACGACGAGATGTCTGACACCCGATCATCACGGCCTGCCTCATAACGTAGAACTTTCTTAGTGGTGCGCGTTGGAGGGAGAACACTAGTGGTATTTTGAAGGGATCATCTTATATAGCTACCGCCGTGTAACTAATGTATACTATACACACAATCACACAATATAAGATGCACACAAAACATCAAATGTAATGCAATGTGATATAGTCCATTGCGCCATGGTCTTCTTGGCGCCCGCAGTTTATAAACAATTTAATAAACCTACCTTCACCATATCACATAGCCCCTGCAAAATAAAATTAGACGCTTCTACTTTATCTTTTGCATATTTTACGTGGCTTGGGGCTTTCGTAAATAGAACCGCTTCATACCTACGAATCTTATGACCACAACAACGATCCAATAATTACATATTTAAGCATCCCTTTCGGGCCCTCCATTGAAAATGCGAAGACCAACTAAAGAGAGAGAAACTGACACCCGCCAGCCACATATACGGTACAAGCCGTATGTCAGTAGTGGAACCAGTCTCGCGTAAGCGTACGCGTAAAGTCGGTCCGGGACGCTTCATCAACTCAATGCCGCTGGAATACACAAGTGCATGCTAGAGGGTAGCAAATAACAGGAACGGTGCCCCCGTGCAGAGCACGGGTTCTAACAGCGTACAAATATATCTACGATAGATCGGCTCTGATACCACTGAAGGGGATCGTGTGTAGAAAACAAAAAAATTCCTACCAACGATATCCTAAAAGCATGCCAAGATCTATTCTATGCAGATATAGTAGTACGAACGGAGATCGGAATACGTACCCTTGTAGACCGAAAGCGGGGATTACGTTCCCGCACAAACGTTGTCGATGAAGACCGACGAAGCCGACCTCAAGGTCGTGTAGAGGAAGCAGACCTCCGAGTACCGCTAGCGCAGCACCTCGCAGGGCGTCACACACGTACGGTGGAGACGACGGCCTCCGAAGCTCCAGTCCAGGACGAGCAACGAAAGACTTGGACCGGAACACCAGCAGCGCGGCAGCGGGCTATGGTGGAAGAGATCCCCTCCTCAGCTCAGCGCGGCTCCGACAAGGGAACCACGAGATCGAGAGAGAAATTGGGAATTAATTGGTGAATTAAAAGGCCAGGGGTGCCACTTCTTATATAGTCTCCTAGGGGGGAGCCAACTTGCTAACCAGGCAATGTGGGACTAACCCCCACATGCCTGGTGCGGCATTGGAGGGTGCGCCGGACCCCTAGTGGGCCCTTGGCACACTTGGGTCAGCCCCTCCTGGCCCCCAACGAATCCCCAAGGGGATTCCCCCCCTCTTGGGCCTTCTTTCGACCAGAAGGCCCATTTAGGGAAATCAGCCTAAATAAATTTGAAAATAAATATATAAAATCATATTTGCATATTAATTACACTAATTAATATCAAACATAATATATATAATTTTTCCTAGCTCCGAAAACTCTTTCGGCGCTGCCCGATCTCCATCGGACCCCTCCCGGGACGCTCCCGGTGATCTCTGTCCTTTCCGGTTGTCTTGTCGAAACCCCTTAAGTGTGTTACCCTAGCGGTTCGATATAATAACAGGTATGACCAAGACTCCTCTATGATCAACGACTAACTCGTAGGCCTGGACCCCATGAATTAATCCCTGTGATATAACGAATGACTTTCATCTATCAAACCTGAACGCAAAGTCTTAAACCTTTTGCCATAGCGATACTTAGCATGTCCGAGTGTCGTTCCATAGATATCTCCATACCTAATCCCGACCTCGTTACCGACGACGCTATCTTCTACTCGTTCATGATCTCATGTCTCCGTGACCTAGTCACATGCTTGCAAGCTCATCTATCCTGCTATGCGGACTGGCAAATCCCGCTCTTGACCCCTCGCCTCAACTACTCCTTTCCGATACCCAAAAGTATCACCGTTATTGTCATACTATATAAGATACGACGTTTGGTGCGATCAAAGTATCTTCCAGGAATAACAATAAGAGTTGATCTCACGGTCAAAGGCGTAACGACTACGTTCTCCAAATCTGGGTATGTCCATCACATCGTTCTCCAACGATATGACTCCCATTGCCGACTGGCGCCATGCCCCATGACCGGAAAACCTCGATCATCAATCGCGCAACGAAACTAGTCTTAGTAGAGGCTACTAGGGAGCTGGTTGTTTACGTATCACACCCGTATTAATGTTTCCGCTTAATACGGTTCTAGCATGACACAAAAATCTATTATGAACAAACGAGATATGATAAAGAATACACTTTATTAATTGCCTCTAGGGCATATCTCCTTCAAGCCTCCCTCAGTGACCTCCCCTACCAGATTTGCAAGGAGCTAGATATCAATTGTGTCATTAAGCTCCTCCTCATCCGGATGTGGAGTATACGACTTACACGAAACCTTTGGAGTGAGTGTTAACCGGTCATATTCCAAGTGTCTTAGTGCTCTAGTCGATAATGAAAATGCAACTACTATTATTACCCAAAGAAACTCGTACACTATTCAATTTCACAGTAATATTTGAATTTGAAAATGCAAGGAAAGACTTGTGGGATTTTTCCGTACCAGCATTGTCGAGGTTTTGTTCCGCCTTACGCCGCATCGCCTTCCTCATGGAGTCCTCGTCTGAATGGAAGGACCCGTCCAAAGCGACGGCATGTCTCCCACTCCTCCTAAGTGGTGTCGACCCCGGGGTCAACGTTGGCGAAGAAGAGTGAACCCCGGGTGTGACACGAGGAGTGGGTGTCTCTTGCGCCGTAGTAATCCCCGGAGCAACAACGTCCACCGTTTGGTCTACGTCCATGGCCTCCGTCACAGCAGGCAGCGTGTGCGACTCCACATCGCATAGAAGACTTAGTCCTTCATTACTGGCCCTCAGACGCCATGACATTCTTTAATATGTCACTGTCGTCATCATGGAAATCGAAATACCGACATGTCGCATGGTGACAACACACAACAGAGCTTCGCGTCACTTCAACCTGAAACCTCACGGCTAGAAATACGGTTGCACACAACCAAATCCCAACCAATAAAGAAATTTGCAGACATCAAGCACCCAATGGAGATCACCGACGGAGCGTTCCAAAACTCGTTACTGGGCAGATAGGACATGCATCAAGCAGAACACCGTCTTGACGTGAGAGGAATCCTAAGACCGCCTCCTTATTCAGCAAAACGTGCAGGCCCGTCAGATCTGCAAAATGAGAAGGCAACCACTACCCTGTTCTAGTACAAGCAATACACAAATCAAATCCCGGCCACTGAAGCAATACCGTCGCGTCGTCGTTGCATCGCCAACCTCCTCCTCGCCTCTCTGCTTGATCCAGGCCCCAATAGCGAGCGCCCCATCGCCACCCAAGATGCATCGCCACGAGCAGTCCCCTCCCCGTCGTCTTAAATGAGAAGGGACCACTACCGTCGAGGGCACCAACCGGGAGCACATTAGCGAGAGAGGGGGGCTAGAGTGGTCGGGGAGGAGCCTCCGAAGTCGCCTGGCTGAGCCCTGACTGTGACCCAGGAGGTGGCTAGGTTTCAACTCTCTATAGTGGAATATAACAATTAATACATGGAGTTTTTTTCCTAACAACCAAATCTACCATTTCTCTTGTGCTGGTCAAATCAAATCTCGAAACAGGCTTGCGCCCCGCTTTATAAATAAAGCAACCACAACAGTGAAACCGCTGGGGCAAACAGCACACTCATGCCCAAAAGAAGCAAAAGAGAACAAAAAAGAGAAAACAAAGCCGACAACAGTGGCTAAACGAAAGCAGAAACGACTCGCAACCGTTGCGCCCTCCGGAGAATTACCGCCACGCTCCTTGCAATCCGAAGTACCTCATACCAAGCAACACCTTCAAGAAGGAAGCGACGGCATCGACGCTGCTGCCTGGACAGTTCCTAGGGTTTCCCCCAGTACGTGTCCTAGGGTTTCCCCCGGTAGCTGAGGGGTGGAAACGAGGTCTCCCGACGCCCTTCAAGAAGGATGGCGACACCTACCAGGCGTCGCCGCGTCAGTGTCGAACGACAAGGATTTCTCCCGACCCTTTCCCCCGGTGCAGGGTGGAAAAGAGGTATCCCGACGCCCTTCAAGAAGGATGGCGACACCCGTAGGACGTCGACGCGTCAGTGTCGACACGACAAGGATTTCTCCTGACCTCAAACACAAACCACCAGACGCTCCGTCAAGCTCGACCAATCCCACCACCCACCAACGTGCACCACCACGGTCTTGTAGTCGTCACCGTCGTCTCACCGTGGACCAAGCCAGACGGCCCAGGAACAAAGAAGAAAGAAGCTAGCTAGGGTTGGCAGCGCAGCGACACGCGAGAGGGAACCGCCTCCACTGCCAGCTAGCAGTAGCCGACCGGATGCAGCAGCCGAGCAAACCGGGCCCGCCAGGCCCAGCCAGGCCTGTAAAGCCCAGCCGCCACACTGCAGCCAGGGCACCGCCGATGCCGCCAACCCCACCTCAACCTCCTGCTCCTCCACCCCGGGAGGGTCACCACCACGCCTTTGAAGCTCGTCCAAGCCCGTATGGGGCCCAAATGGGTCCGATCTGAGCCCAAGAACGTTGCCGGCCGCACGCCGGCGACAGGCAGGCCGTCGCAAGCTACCAGGGTGCCCAGCCACCAAGGGCAGCACCATCACAACCAAGCCCACCCGGGGAACACGGACCGAAGAGGGACGAAGAAGAACGCCGCCGACGCAGGCCGCATCATCGCCACTCCGCCTCCCAGCCGCCGCCGGACCGCCGCCACCCAAAGCACACCGCAGCCAGGGCAGAAGAGCCCCGCCTCCTCCAACCAAGACTCGGGGAAGGACGAGCCGCCGCCGCCGGCGCCAACCGGGCCGAGCCAGGCGGCCTCTGCCGACGGCGGCGACAGGGAGACGAAGAGGAGAGGGCGCCTGAGAGGTGAAGCGTGGGGACGCGCGCCGTCGCCACAGGGGGCGGGGACGCGCGAGGGGAGGGAGAGGGAGGAGGGAGCGGGCGGCGCGACCGGAGCCGGCGGCGCTAGGGTTAGGGTTCGCTCCTCTGCTCCCTCGGTTCGCCACGCTTCCTCGCTGCCCAGGTGCCGAACGATGGCAGGAGGGACGCCACCCCTGCTGCCTTGCCGGAACCGCCGCCATCACCATCCTGTGCGCCGCGCCGGGCATCGCGCCTGCAGCACGCGCAGCCCGTCCCAGGCCCAGATCGGACCCGCCCGAGGCCCAGATCGAGCCCTGTGCCGCCCAGACCTACAGCCACCGCGCCCACACGCCACAGCCTCACCGCGCCGCCGCGCCCTCACGCCGCAGCACCTCCGCACCGCCGCGCCTCCGAGTCGAGCCCTCGCCGTCGCCTCCACTAACACGCGCGGCCGCAAAAACGCCGCCGAACCGGAGGAAACTGCCCCGCCGCAACCTTCCTCGGGCGCGCCAGCTTTTACGGCGCCCCCTCCGGCGGCGGTGATGCGAGGGAGGGGCGGGAGGGGTCCGGCGGCGATGGATTTGGTTCTCCGCCCGAGCCGTCTCGGAGGAGACGACGCGGGGGCTTTTCGTTCCCGGTCAAATCAAATCTACCACCACAGTCCAAATAAAAGCATCGCATCCACATCAGCTCGTCGTCGTTTTCTCCCCGCTCGTCATGCTCCGCCGCGTCGGCATCCGGCGGCCCCGACCCCCGAGGCGTCTCGGCATCGTGAGAATCACGATCTACCACCCGGGCCCACAACCGCTGACGTGCCGGCCGACGAGACAAACACCACCGAACCACCGAGTAGCTAGCCCAACGGTGGCACCACGGCACCTCCGCAACAACCACTCCGGCACTCCCACGCGGCCTCTCTACCCTTCCCACTCCCATTCCAAGCTCCAGCGCCCACGCGACGCCAATCGAGCTGAGCTGAGCAATCGGGCGGCGGCGAGCAGATGGCGGCGGCGGCGCAGGGGGTGGAACTGGAAGGGGAGGTGAGGAGGGACATGTGGGGGCAGGAGTACCGGACGGCGTCGGCCGACTGCGCGGAGGCGCTGGACGACTACTACGCGCAGACCATGGCGTTCGGGCGCCACCGCGGCCGCGCCGTGCTCCGCGCCGCCGCCGCCGACCCGTCCTGCGCGCTCGCATCCGCGCTCGCCGCGCACTTCGTCTCCCCGCGCGACCACGCCAGGGCCGCCGCCTTCCTCGCCGCGGCCGCCGACAGCCTCGTAAGCCTGCCTTGCCTTGCCTAGTCCCCCCTCCGCCTCCTCGCTCATTTATTCGCTTCCGAATCCGTCCCCGCGTTGACTTGCTCGCCGTGTGTGCTCGTCTGCTTCATCAAGGACAAGGCGACGGAGTACGAGAGGGCGGTGTTCCGGGCGCTCGCCGCGCTGGTGGGCGAGGAGAGGGATGTGGAGGCGGCAATCGAGCGGCACTTTGAGGTTTGCACCGGCAGAACTTGATTCTGAACTACTACTAACTGTCTGCTGTTGGATTCTGCTGTTGCCCAAAACGAAACAACAATTTGGACTGATGAGCTGCGTGCTTGTGTGTGACAGTTGCTCAAGGAATTCCCCAGGGATATGATGTCTCTCAAGAGAGCGCAGCTCATCTGCTTCTATGTGGGATGCCCCGATACGTCCCTCGAATTTGTGCAACAAGTAAGCTGAGTATTTGGAGGTGTGGTTTTATGCTTGCAGGTTTTCGTAATTAATACATGATGAATAGTAATGTCGTTTTTTTTTTTTGAGAAACACAGTACAAACATAGACGCTCACATACATGCGCGGGTGCACTTGTGTTAAACAGTTTGTAACAATATCCAAAAGCAGCTTTGGGTGAAAATTAAATTAACCAATTGCTTAAAGGAGTAGAATGCCCACAATTTTCTAACATGTAGGTAGCTTCAGTGAATGAAATCCAGTGACAGTGTAACAGTATTTTACCATATTCATTACATATTTCCTGGTTGTCCTGATAGCCTCATGCAAAGACTACCTAAATCAAAGCAACCAATTGTATGAAAATACTACAGTACTAAGCATGCTTTCCTACTAATTCATGTCTGATCAGGTTTTGCCAGAGAATCAAGACCAGAATTACATATACGGCATGCTTGCTTTCCCTTTGCTAGAGCTCGGAAGAATGGACGAAGCTGAGGTAGCTGCACGGAAAGGCTTGGCTATAAACAAGAACGACTTCTGGTCACAGCATAATGTATGTGGATGATTTATAATTTGCTATATTTAGCCTCAGTGAGTGCATCTAGTTGCTATCTTGTGTAGGATGAACCTTACGTACCTGATTATTTGGGTATTTCGTTAATCAGTCAGTGGACTGGCCTGCTGAATAATAGCATCAAACACTCTTTTAATCTTGGTGTTGCTACGTGTGTGAGAAAAATCCACACAGGTTAGCTATAGCTTTCCTCATTTGAGTATTTGAGGTACTAAATCTACAGTGAAACAATGTTTAAACATTCTAACTTCGACCAAGTTAGTACTAACAGAAATAACGATTGTTGAAAACCTTTGTATTAAGATAAATGATAACTATAAGCTAAACTGAAATTATGTAAGATCAAACTCTGCTAGTCAAGATGTTAAATAAACCCCTAGGGCAGGCCGGCAGAGTCACTTAATCCAATTTCAACTAACTGAATGCTTTAGCAATTAGCCCCTATACTGCCACTTTAATGGTCCACCCTTTCCACGAGTCCTTCGCCTTAAGTACCACTGTAAAGTAAATAATTGATACAGATTTCCTAATAAATCTGAACACCAAGATCACATTTACGAAATGTTTTTTAATATAAGCTACATTCGCCATTCTATCTTGCAGATGTGCCATGTTTTCCAGCAGGAATGTCGCTTCAGAGAAGCTACTGAATTCATGGAATCATGTTCTCCATCATGGACATCATGCTCGTCGTTTATGTATGCAGTTCTCCACTTGGTACCCTTTCTAGTGTTGCAAGGGAAAAAAACATGGACATGATTTCTTAGAAAACTATTTCCTTCTCCCTTGTAGGTTGACCCACAACTGGTGGCATGTCGCAGTCTGTTACTTGGAAGGTGAATCCCCTATTAGGAAAGTTCTGGAGGTATATGATCAGAACATCATGAAGGAAACCGATAGAAGTGATTGTGAGGCAACAGAGGTAATATTGGTGGTCAGTTTTCATAGACATTAACATTTGAGATAATAAATTATCATGCCTTCAGGTGTATTTGAATGCTCTCGGTTTGCTACTTCGTTTATATGTACGCGGTGAGATAGGTCCCGCCAAAGAAAGGTTAACAACATTGCTAGATGAGCTTAAGAACGAGGTACTATCTCAAACTGGAAACACTTTTTATGTCCATTAGAAGATGTAGATTTAACTGTCTGCCTGTACTTTTCTCAATAGCATTTACAGATATAAACTATAAGAGATAAATTTTACTGATTGTTACAGTTTGAACTTTCCTCAGTCCATTTGGCATGTGGAATGGCTCCTTGATTTACTTATATTATGGGCATTATCAAGTATGAATGAAACTGAAGCAGCAGAAAATCTGCTGGACTCACTGCGATCAAGGTCTGATATGAATGGTTCTCTTTTGCTGGAAACATAGGAATATCTTGTCATAAGGGTTCTCAATATTGGATTTTATTTCTTGCAGAGTCTCTGCAATGGAAGCGAAGAGACAGCAAGTGATGCACAGGGCACTTCAGGTGTGCTAAATTTATTTGGCAATGTCAAATGATTTTGGGGAGATACCACATGTGTAGTGTAATACCTAAGTGAACATCGACAGTATGAACTAAAAAAAGTACTACCTCTGAACCGAAATAATTGACGCAAGACATGAGCTACGGCAGTACAACATTATACATGCCTGGCGACAATCAATTCGGACTAGAGGGAGTGGTTGTATTTTTTGAAAAGGGGAGTGATTAGTTTTGGTTCCTCAATATCACTGGCACACAGTAATAGGTTCATTTGTGGTGGATTGATATCGAATATGTTGCTTTCCAGTATCTTTTATTGCATCGTTCGTTCTTGGTGATAAAATCACAAATTTTCACTGGGAAGTTGATCGAGTTTGCTGTTGTTTGTTGTTTACCTTAATACAGCTAGCTGATGCTGTTTCTAAATATGGAAAGGGAGAGCACAAGGCGGTGTTTGACATGCTGGGTCCAGACTTCGATGGGCTTAGTTATAAAGTAGGACCACTGAACCTAGTAATTCCAGACAAGTAATTATGAAATTGCTTTTACTAAGCATAACCAATGGTACAATTAGATGATTGGTGCATCGGATGAACAAGTGGACGTCTTCAATGAAGTCTGGTACACGGTTCTAATAAATGCTGGAGAAACTTCTACAGGTATTTGGTCTTCCATGCTTAAAAACTTAAACCAGTGGTTTGTTGCTGTTTATGTGAGGAGCTAACACAATTTTGATGGTACACAGCAATTGAGGTGCTCGTCAAACAAATTAGCAAACGAGAGGGTGCACCTTTCTTGTGGCGCTTGCTGGTAGAGTGCCTTTACAGCCATATTGCTCTCTTTCCACTTTATGTTGTATTCTTGCAGTTATCTGTTAACTGACTTACAGAACTAAAATTTGAAAACTCTCTACGAAGAGACACCATCTATAAACTCATCAGCTGATACCCGTTCGGAAAACCAAGACACATCAACTCTATGCAACCTGTTTAACACTTTACTCTAGAATGTAGTACTCATTGGACTCATAGTCTAAAGTCCTTCTGTCTTGAGGTGACACTTTGACCACCAATTTCTGGTTGACTCGTATAAACATAATTATACATTATGAAGTTTTATTTCATAATGAACTAGTAACATAAATTGAAGTTGTCGATGCTAGTAATTATCCATTCATATCATGCCCTTTTACGAATTCTTAACTGCCTTCACAGTTTATGCAGCTCGATAGATTCACTTAAGTTCCGATCATTAGACATAAAACACTTCTTAGATGCACAAACTCTTTCGATGTATTGTAGTAACTCTGAAACTATGAAGTAAGTGGATCTTTGTTTTGTATTTACAGGAGAAAGCATACTCAGGGGAGGGCAGAGGTGTTGATGCGTCAGTGGCTTCCGAAAAGGCAAATGCTCTACAAGCTGCTTATTTTCAGTAGCATCCAGTTCCAGCTTTCTTGATGTACTTGTTTGTTATATGGTTTATTGTTATGCTGGACTGTTGGTAAGCATCATGAAAGATTACCTAATAAATGATAAGTTCGCCACAAACTGAAAAAAAAGATAAGAGTGCTGAGTTAGCTTCTGAAAGCTTGAGCATGTTCATGGGCTCACTATGTGATGACTGGAAATTGATCCGCTGATCTCACAGCTACGGCTGCTCGTTTTCATATAAATAGTTCTCTCGCGAAGAGAATTCACTTTGGCCAGTCGCGGAGGAATCTCAAAATACAAGAAACTAGATCGAGTTACCGAGTTCTTGCTGGTGTGTGGGATTTTCCAAGTAACGGTGTGTGCGCTCAGTCGTTGGTGGTTAGATTACACGTCATTACCAGTTTACTCGCTAAATATCTGCGCTCTGCGACGGATCAACAAAATATATGTGGGTATTAGTATTTAGGTAATTTTATTTCGTGAACTTAGGTTATTTTATTTTAGGAAGGTAGGCACCCTTGGATTCACATGAAGGTGCCTCCGCCGATGTGTTATTTTTTGTGTATCCGATGAGATCTGGTTGTTAGTGATGGTAAGCACAGATGATAACTGTCGGTTGTGTTGGGGAGAGCTCCAATACTGTACCTCGGTTCAAGAATTTTGCATTGGATCAACACAGTGAGCATTCGTAAACGCACCTTACATGCACATATAGCAACAACAACAACAAATACATGCATATTTCATGAAAGTGTACTCACGCATTGGTAAGCATCTAGAACCTTTGATCGAAAGCACAACGAAATCATGTAGTAGCAGAGTAACTTGGTTGTGTGTAATTATGTGGATTAATGCATTTTACCAGTCAGTTTCAGCTGTGTAAATCCTTTCCTGATGAAGCATTGCCTGAGAAGACTGATAACAACCATTTTATTCCTGTTTTCCGTAGAAGGCTGCAAGATACTGGTGTCGGTACCACACGCTTCAGTGGAACAAAATCTACATGTTCCTCGTGTCTTCGATCATACGGCAAATTCAGTTTCTGCCCTGCATCTATTAGTGGACTGATAGTACAGTAATTCCCTTTGCTCGATAAGACTATACACAGTATTGAACTGCTTATGATTGGCAGCTTAAGTCAACTGGTAAGCCGCCTATCAGGAGTCACTGTTATTCCTATGCAGCAAAGATATACTATCTCTTTAAGGGCATCTGAACCTATCACACGGTGTAAGATTGCTGAATGGTGTCAATGTCCAGGCCCTTCAGCTTCACGACCGACTCTACATGCCCCTTCAGAGTATGAAGCTCCCGCAGCCTGACATGTACCATCAGTAAGAACATGGCAGATCATGGAAAGGACAATATAAGGGGTTGTGTGCAGGTGGCTGTTGAGGAGTTGTTCCTACTTCCTACATACCTTGCAATTTCAGCTCTCCGTTTCGCTTCTTCGGCCATCTGATTTAGCTCACTGTAGGTCGTCTTCTCGGGGAACAGCTTGCCCTCCGGTGGCTGCAGACCATGGAGTGTCCTCTGTGCATGTGCCCACTTGAGTTCCCTCTCTTCCTTGCCAAAGTGCTTCTTCCTTGTAAATGCGACCTAAAAAATTGAACATACCATTATTCAGTACTTCGTAGTAGGTACGGACAAGAATTCACTATGCAGTGTGACTCCAAAGCAAAATAAATAAATAAATGGAAAACATATGTGCAATATTACCCTTTGGTCAATGACAAGATCCCACGCTTTCCCGCTCAGAGCATATTGGATGAGGAACTTGATGATATCGAGTGGAAAGTAAAAGACGAGGTTGTAGAGCCACACAATACCAGCCCAGCCCCATCCGATACCTTTGATTGAAGTGAATCCCCAATCAGCATATACCGCAATTAGTGTAGCTATCTGCATTTTAAGAGAAAAACTTCCTCAGTGCAACTTGACTTGTACTCCCCCCCGTTGCTAAATATAAGATGTTTTGGATATTTCAATGTGGAATACATACGGAACAAATAAGTAAACCTACACACTGAAACGCCTCTAGATACTTGTGTTTTAAAAAAAGCTAAACATTCTATATTTAGAAACAGAGGGAGTATAAAATACATGTAAAGCAACAGACGGTGAGACCATGAGAGGGTACCAGCTGTGCAACCAAGAAAGCGAAGACTAGTAGAAAGCCAGGGCGCTCGACAAACGACCAGCTCCGAGACCTCGTGACAAATATCAGAGCTTGACTGATGGTGCTGACTTGAAGATATACAGCAGATGCAAGCATTTGGAAGTCATCCTGAGCTGTCTTCTCAAGGCTTCTGACATGAAAGATTCTCTGAACAGCAAGTGTCAACACAGGCATGAGGATCAGATCACAAAATAATGATCCTTTTAGTTGATAGATTTGGAAGACGATTCACATAAGGAAGTTAATTATCTGAAGTCAATGTATTTTCAATAATAAAAATTAAATATGTTGTCACTTCGGTGCTCCTTACAGGGAAAAAGTTAGTCTTATATGCAGCCCAGAAGAAAATGACAGTCATCATTGCTAAGTATCCGCCAAGGACCACCCCAGTTGTAAAAATTTCCGCCAACTTCCAGCTGTCAGGTAGTGGAGAAGGCTTTACTCGATCCTTAGATATAGTCATTATGGTACCTGTTTGTGCAACAAAATGGTTAACAGTGAAATCTGTGATTATATTTTTTCTATTTTCTGCTGCAGTTGTGAGGCACAGGAGGAATGAAAGGGAAAGAAGTAATGTACCATCATTTAGAATTGCTATGATCAGGACCATAAATGGCGGGAAATCAAACTCCCATATGAGGGCAAGCAGCATAAATCCAAGCTGTTGGATAAAGAGGAGTCAGCAAGATGAGAACATCAAATAGTGGAACATCAGTGTTAGCAGGAAAATAAGTTCATCAAATGAATACACGTCATTGACCCGGAAAATAATCACAAACACGTAAGAGAATCATGAACAGCGCTCAAACATATATAGTTCTAGACTTCTAGTGAAAGTCAAGCAATCATACCACAATACGTATTGTGATTGAGACCGCATAAATCTGCAAACATGAAGGTGGATAAGCATAAATAGAGGAAGCGCTTCGAAATTAATTGAGGGAAAATAAGTTCGATCTGGCATACAGTGTAGTTCTTCATCCGCTGAAAGATTGCTCGACTGGTCAGGACGGCACTAATGATCACACTTAGACCAGGTTCTGTGAGTACGATATCAGAAGCACTCCTTGCCGCATCTGTCGCATCAGCAACTGCTATACCAATATCAGCTTTCTTTAGGGCGGGTGCATCATTTACACCATCACCAGTCATTCCACAAATGTGCTTCCGTGCTTGCAGGCGTTTCACTATCTCATATTTGTGCTCTGAGCAAAAGAAAAATGATTCGGTTGCACAATTATTTTCCACTTTTAATCATCTAACTGATTACAACACGTACCTGGGAATACGCCAGCGAAACCATCAGCTTTCTCAATTAGATCATCAACTGGTAGATCAGCAATGGACTCATCCTTGTTCTGCCCCAGCAAAGCAGATGAAGGGTACATGTTTGTACCCATTCCTAATCGACGCCCTGTTTCCTTTCCTATCGCTAGCTGGTCACCTTTCCAAAGAAAAACAACTCATGATCAGATGTACAAACAAATTTATTGAAAATGTCTAACTATAAAACAAGATAAGGTATATATTCATTGGGATTTAATTACAAGGAATTATAAACATCACATTGGACATGTGATGGATACACTTATGACATGCTCAAGGTTTATGGAAATTGGAATCGGTCCATGTTATATTTGGCTAAATTTGAAAAAGACAAAAAATCAAGACTTGATATTTGGAGCTTTTCTGTGATGGCTTGTCTGACAGAATGCCAGTCACTGAATCTAACCCAAAATAAATATCCTCGGATGCATCATGCATGACAGATATGACGACAATCTTACCACCATAAAACATAACCTCAAGAGAAGATATATTTTGCCCCTTCATTCCAAAACATAAGATGTGGTGTTCAACAAAATTGGACTGTTTAAACAGAAATAAAATAAAATAACAATAACTCAACTGGTAGTGTACCTGTGATCATCTTCACATTCACACCAAGGTTGAGTGCCCTTTGAATTGTTTCTGCACTATCGTGCCTTGGTGGATCAAAGAGTGGCAACAGAGCAACAAAATGCCATGGACTACCAGGACCCTCTTTCCTCCCGTCCGGCACGTCCTACAAGGAAGAAAATGATTACCAGTTGCAAGCTTCATCTGCACTATGAATGGGTGTCCCCAGAGAGTACTCACCTGATATGCTACACCAAGTGACCGAAGTCCACGTTCTGCAAACTTGTCAATTACAGAATGGACTCTTCGTTCAATCTCTGACTTGTTATGGGCCAGGTTGAGAATCTGCAGGTCAATATGTATAGAATTACTAACAGCATTGTGCAAATGAACATTTAGGGCAATGCTTTTGTAAGCTATTTGCAGTAAAAGAGATTTCACCTGCTCTGGTGCGCCTTTGCTAACACGGTACATTTTTCCATCACCATCAATGTATGTCAACGCAGTTCTCTTGTCAGTAGGATTGAATGGCAGGAAATGAACCTCTTGAATACCAGCACGCGCCTACAGGAAATGTTGCCAGATGATCATTTTAGCAAATAAACATGACAACAAGTATATGCCTCATATTCAACAGACTAATTTACCTCTTTTGGATCAGCTAACATCCCAACTATTGCCGTATCAATAGCATCTTGATTTTCTACCCGGGATGCTCTAGCGGCCATCAGAATTACTTGGTCCTGAGTTATTCCTTTTTCAAAAACCTGGACCAAGAAAACATATAAGTGCTTTTAAGGTTTGATATGATATCACAATAAATAAGTGTTCAAATTCACCTCGATTAGGTTCTTGTCCACACTGAGCTTATTTAAAGTCAGGGTTCCGGTTTTATCACTGCAAAGAACATCCATGCCAGCCATCTCTTCAATTGCAGTCATTCTCTTTGTTATAGCTCCCTACAGGAAGAAAACTCAGGAAGTTCTGGTCTGGTTACAATATGGTTGACACCGTCACTAAATGATGCAAACCTGTTGCGACAAGCGATGAGACCCAATTGCCATGGTGACTGATAAGACTGTGGGCATTGCTATGGGAATGCCTCCAATAAGAAGCACCAAAAGGTTGTCAATCCCAGGACGGTATGCCCTGTGTTGGATAGGGTACATGACAATGATCTCAATGAACATTCCCACAGCAATAGAGCAAATACAGAAGTTCCCGATGGCGGTCAAGACCTGTGTCAGGTTACATGATAATCAACAAATCAGTGTCGTAATGATTCAAAATTATTATAAATTTATGCGACACCTGTGAAGCTTGCCTGTTGGAAATGGCCAACTTGATTGGTTGAGTCAACAAGATGTGCAGCCTTTCCAAAGAAAGTGTGCACACCGGTGGCTATGACAACAGCCTCGATCTCACCCTGCTTGACCGTCGAACCAGAGTAAACGCCATCACCAGAACCTTTGGTGGCTGGCAGTGATTCTCCAGTCAGGGCAGACTAATAAGAGACCAAACAGTGAGCTGCAGTAACATAAAATAACTTAAAATAAAAGCTGAACTTGACTTTAAACCGAATGACCATAGAAGAACCTGGTCAATCTTCAGTGGATCTCCGACTAGAAGGCGGGCATCTGCAGGAATTATATCCCCAAGTTTGATACTGATGATGTCCCCAGGCACAAGGACTGCTGCCTCCTCCTCGGTCCAACGACCATCACGGAGAACCTACCCAGCAATATAACAGTGACTTCCAGAATTCAAATGGACTTCATCAAGGTGATACATACAGGTCCATGGAAATGCCACAAATTAAGTGAATGTGGACCTTGGCTTTTGGCGCAAGACGGGCCATAAGTGCCGCAGCAGCATTGCCGGCATTGTTTTCCTCGATGAAACTGATAGTAGAGTTTATTAGTAGCAAGGTGATGATACCGACAAAGTCTTGCCAATCTGGTGGCTTTCCCTGATGACAGAACACATCCCACTTATTGAGAAAAGAGCAGGACATACACATCACTCCTCACCACACTAAAACATGACAACATATTTTGTGATGCGTTGTGTCATACCCCTCCGTTCGCCAATGCGATGGCCATGATAGCTGCAGCTTCCATAACCCATGACAGTGGGTTCCACATGAACCCCAAAAACTTGAGAAACTTGCTCTCCTGTATCCATAGACAATCCAACTTATTAAGGCACATAACATCAGAAGAATACTATTGATCTCAAGAACATGCAGGACAAAATATTCCCCACGAATAAATGAGCCAAATGAACCCGACCTCCTTTTCCTCGAGCTTGTTCGGACCAAAGATTTGCAGGCGTTGCTGGGCCTGCTCGGAAGTAAGCCCCTCATGGCCGCATCGCAGGTTCTCAAACACTTCATCAAGTGGGATGTGCTCCTGAAATTTTGTTGCAACAACCGCATCAAACATGAAAACAATGTGACCAAAACCTGCAAATCTGAAACATGCAAGTATGATGCAGCCTGTGAACCGAGAAGTGAGAACGGATAAATTTGCAACTTATAAAGAACCAGAGTGAGATGATTAAAAAGAAAGAAATCAACATCTTTCTGCAACAAAGGTAAAATGGGCCTGTCCATTTCTCGCCGAGACGTGCTTTTACGTGGGTTTTCATACAACTGCTATACAAACAAATCAAAAGGCAAAGAAACTTTTACTGCGATTACTTATAATTAATTTAAGTTTGGTGAGACCTGAAGAAAAACAAAAAATATAGGTTAACCTAGACCAAAATTTTGCAGTAACTGTTGCTGAAATCGGGCAGGATTTGGGAGCGCGATTCAGGTCCGTGCAATATGCCACGTAGAAAGAACACAAATCTTTAAAATAAAGAAAGATTCCGCATTCCGACGATGTCTCCAAGAGTAGTGGGATTCATCACAAACAAAGAAACTGACGCGTGTTTTACCGTCAGGCAGAGTATAGCAGAGCAGAGCAATTCCGGCACCCTGCAACGCCAAATACCCGGTAAACCCCGTTCCCGTTCCGATTTCCGCCACGAGAGTTCAACTAGTCATGGAAACGCCCCGCAAATCCACCCACATCCAAGAACTGAGACCATCCAGGAACTAAACTACCCCAAGAACAACAGGACGTGTAATAATAAATTATTACCAGGTCGACGGCCTCCTTGAGGACGGCGTCGAGGTTTCCCTCCTTGTCGGCCATGGAGCTAGGCAGGCAGGCGGTGCACTCACTCTGTCTGAATCCTCCTTCCCAAGCTAGTTTCTAGATCCTACTCCGCTCTTCTTCTTTTGGATTTATTTATATGTGCGAAAAATGTGGTCTTTGTTTTTGTGCGAGGTGAGGGAGGTGGGAGAGGGACAGCGAGTAACTGATGAATCATCGGATTCTGAAGTGGATAGGTAGAGAGGTGGTGGGGCTGTAGGAGGAGGCAGCGGCTCTCCACGTGTCGGTGTCGCACAAGAGCCGGCAGAAGTGGAGAAGGGAAGAGAAGGTGGAAGAAATCACCAAACCAACAAGGAGATGGAAGAGGTAGACAGAAAAATAACAGGTGAATCTGTGATCCTATTGAGTGATTAATAGAATCCATAATTTACGAACATAAATGTGGTTCTCACACCAAACTATGTTCTTCTTCGTTTTCTTGTTATCTGTTGTCGACGTTTTCATTGATGAGATGTCTAAATTAGAGCTCACAAGATTGTGTGTTGCCGTTGGTTGAGACTGTTATCAATCACTAGGCGCGCTGTGCATGTCAACATCGTGTATAGCTAGACATACTATTAAAAATTATCGAATAAGAAAAAAAGTCTAAAGGAAAAAAAACCTATGCGTGACAACCTTTTCTTTCACCTTTTTTTGTCCACGTATTCCGGTTAACTATGGCCTCCGTGAAATGATGAGTCAATGTAGAGGATAAAGTGCTAAAAATGCTAAATACATTTTTTTGACCCACTCTACTTTTTTAGAATATATAAATTATAGGTTTCATTATAACAAGTATAGATAAAACAAAATTATACCTAAAAAATAGATAAAACAAAATAGATAATATACCATTTTCATATTGATTATGGCAAACAAACAATGTTGTGTTGTTCAAAAAGAACCAAAATGATTCTCCTTTCTCTAATATTGGTGATGCTCATTCTTTGTTTACCCAATATCAGGTATATATATGTATGAAATACATCACACAAAACGTTTTTCCCATAAACTTCCACCAAGTTGAGAGAAGACAATAAAGATGATAGGCAAGAAAATTACGACCACAAATTGCAAACGTATTTTTTATCGAAGTTGAACGAGATAACGGAGAGAGAGGAATGGATCGCTAGAGTAGCAATTCCAAAATTTCAAAACCCGGGAAGGTGTCCGGCAAGAGAAGCCCTAGTACTGACTACTTAGTAGGTGCTAGAGATGGAAATCTTTCCTCTTGTGATGCCTTCTGAAAGAACATTTCTATGATCTTTGTGTTTTGTGTGTTAGTTAACAACATGTGGATGTATTAAGTTGGTGTTAAGTAATGCAGGATAATCTAGGAACTCTTCAGATGCATCAGCACCAAAAGAGGAGAAAAAGAGACAGCACTGAAAGTGTGCTCAACCCCTGGTGGGGCCCGGAGTTTCCGGTCCAGGGGGCCGGAGTTTCCGGCCCTGCCTGAAGTTTCCGGTCCCTGAGGACCGGAATCTTCTTCGTTGCTCGGTTGCCGAAGTTGTGCTCAGCCCCTGGTGGGGGGCGGAGTTTCCGGTCCCATGGACCGGAGTTTCCGCCCCAGGCCAAAGTTTCCGGCCTCGTGTATCTCGAAGATGTCCAAGTTCAGATTGAAGATCTGGTGTTCAGCCCCTGGTGGCCCCCGGAGTTTCCGGCCTCCCTAGGCCGGAGTTTCCGCCCTGGCCGGAGTTTCCGGCCACTAGGGCCGGAGTTTCCGGCCTGGGTTTTGGCTGCAACGGTTACATCTTTGGAGGGGTATAAATACCCCTCCTCCTTCCTCCAGAAAAGTGCTTGACCTAGAAAAGGAGGAGCTCCATTGTTGCAAGCCAAGAATCACAAGATCTCCCAATCCCCCCTTTCAAACTCGTTGATCTTTGGAGGATTGAAGGAGAAGGCCCCGATCTACATCTTCACCGAGCCGTTCTTCATTTCCCCCTCATTCATTTGAGGGAACACTTGCTAGGGCTTCCACTAGGAAACCTAGCCCATTGTTGTACTTACCTATTGTCTTTGTGACAGATTGTAGCTGTTCGGGAGCCCCCAAGCCCTTTGTGGGTCGTGCCCCGAATCGTTGTTGTAAAGGCTCCGGATTCCGCCTCGAAGGATTCCGATAGTGGAAAGTGGACCAAACCTTTGTGGTGCGGTCCACCGGAGATTTGGGTGAGGCCTTTGTGGCCGTTGAACCATTGTGTTGGTTCACACCTCTCCAACGAGACGTACTCCCTTTTAGGGAGGAACTCGGGAATACATCCTTGTCGTCTCGTGCTTTCACTTCGGTTACTTCTATCCTTATTTATTGCCTTATTATATCTTGCTTAGTTGCTAGCTTGTCATATAGGAAATTCACCTTAGTTGCATATCTAGTGAATTTACCTTTTGTGTCAAGCCTAATTTGAAAAAGAACTAAAATTTGAATTAGCACCTATTCACCCCCCTCTAGGTGTCATACCGATCCTTTCAATTGGTATCAGAGCTAAGGCTCTCTTTTCGGGTTTAACCGCCTAAGAGAAGTATGACACAAAGTGAGGATGAGACCGCAAGGCTTGCCGAGGCTAATGAGTCCCTTAAAAAGGACCAAGCCACCGCGACATCCATGGCCGATATCAAAGCTTTGGAAACAACTTTGACATCTTCCATGGATGCTAGGTTTAATGAGTTTCGTGACTTGCTCAATAAACTCATTAACAACAAGCCCTCGGATTTCATCCCGCTTGAAAAAGCTTCTAACTCCGATGAGGGTGGACCCAAGGAGGATAAAGAGCAAAAAGAGAAGGAGGTGAAAGCAAATGATAAGCCTAAGTCATCTCCCAACTCGCATGAGGAAAAGGAAGAGTATCATGCCGTTCGGGGATGGTACTCTCCCGATCCAATTATCACTACCCGCATAAACCCTTTAGGTCCCCCACCTAAGCTTAATGCATTAGCTTTTGCTAGTTGGCAACGCTCAATGAAATCTCATGTCAACAGTGCCTCCATCGAGCTTTGGAGGATTATTGAAGAAGGATACATTGTGGAGGATCCAAGCAACATGACCAAGAGAGAGTTCGCCGAAAAGCAACTAAACGCTTCCGCTCTCCATATGATTGAACTCTCCTTGAGCGACAAAGACAAGCATCATGTTCTACATGCCACCACCGCCAAAGAAGTTTGGGATTGTCTTGAGCGTGCCTTCCTTGGAAATGAAAGCATGAAGAGAAATAGATATGAATCTTTGAACAATGCCGCCGAAGGTTTCTACATGCTTGACAACGAGACCCATGAAGAGATGTATGGTAGACTCAAGACTCTTGCCAAAGCCTTTTATGATGTGGGAGCAACATATGTTGATGATGCTTGGGTCAAGAGGAAGTATGAGAATGCTCTCTTACCCTCGGAGCCAATGGAGTTGAAGTCTATTCAAGGAAGATACAACTACCTTCAATTGTCTTCCCATGAAGTTATGCAAGAAGTTCAAGCCTCCAAGGTTGCCACCAAGAATGCCGAAGATAACCGTGCTAGGGCCATGGGAATGAGACAAGGTCCCTCTCTTGCCTTGAAGGCCAAGGTGACTTGCCTAGATGCAAATGATGAAGTTGAAGCTTGTCCTGGCAACATTGCTCCACATGATCTTGAGCAAGCCCTCAATGGTCACATTGCACTTGCCACAAGAGTGTTTTGGAATGACCCGGCTAGTGCTAAAGCTCGTGTTGATCGAGATAACAACACAAGTGGCAAGAAAGAGCTTGCCTCAAGGACAAAGACATGCTACAATTGTCATGACAAGAACCACTACATAAGAGGGTGCCCTTATGAGAACCGTGACCAAAATGGTGGGAAGCTTATCCCAAAGGATCACTCCAAGTTGATTCAAAAGAAGCCCGCAAGACCAAGAAAGCCCTTCTTCAAGAAGGCACCGAGAATTGTGTTGGTGGCACAAGAGGAATATGCCACAAGTGATTCCGAAGATGAAGATGCACCTAACAAAGAGGTAGCCGCATTGGCTATTGTCTCCACTTCATCATCATCTCTCTTTGAATCCCCCAATGAGAACCTCTCCATCAACACCGCTCGTTGCCTCATGGCTCATGTCACCGAGGTATCATCCCCTTCTCCTAAGACTATGCATGATCAATCTAGTCTTGAGATTAAGAAGGAACTAGTTGCCTTCGATACTTTTGTGACTAACTTGCAAGGTGAGGCCAAGGAACATGTTGAGTCTCTCATGAGACAACTATGTGCGGCCGAAGAACTTCTTCAAGAAAAGAGTAAGATTGAGAGAGAGGATTCTCTCACCATTGCTTCCTTGAATGCTTCCATAGCATCATTAAATAGCTCTCTTGATGAAGAAAGTGAATATAGAACCACTCTAGAGGAAAGACTTGAATCTCTTGATGCTAAAAATGATGAAATCATTAGTAAAATCATTAAGGATAGAGATCATGTTTTTGCCAAATATAAAGTGATTAAAAAGGAGAAAGTTGAACTTGGGGTTGCAAATACTATACTTCTTGAGGATATGGAGAAGCTTGATAAAGCTCACAAGGTCTTGAAAACGACCCACTCCATCCTTGTTAAGTCACATGAGCAACTCCAAACTCAACTCTCTAAAACTTGCTCAACTAGCATAACCATTCTTCCTCGTGTTCATGAAAATGTCATTGAAGAAAATGCTAGGTTAAAGGTGGATCATGCTAAGACCTCTATTCCTAAAGGTAACGATAAGGGTTTTGCTTATTTGTTTGAGTTAAAACCACACAAAGGAAAGGAAGGTCTTGGGTATGTGGCCGAGGCAAAGAAGAAGGTGAGCAACACCAAAGAGAACAAGACCAAGCCCGCACAAGCTAAGACTAACATTGCGAGTGGTAATGCCACTAGGGACAAGACCACTCGTAGTGACTTTGCGGGGCATAACAATCCCAACTACATTCTTTATGTTGATTATTATGGTGATGTTTATGCAAAATATGTTGGTCCTTATGATGGTTACATTGACTATTCTATTTGGGTTCCTAAGACCCTTGTTGCTAACCGAAAGGGACCCATTGAAAAATGGGTACCTAAATGCAAGAGATGATTTCTTGTAGGACTATGCTTCCGGTGGATCTAAATGGGTGATTGATAGTGGATGCACTAGTCATATGACCGGAAGCAAGGAGATCATGACGGAGTTGAGACCAAATTTAAATCACTCAACCGTCTCTTATGGTGACAAGTCCAAAGCCGAGGTAAAGAGTCTTGGCAAGGTGGTAGTTGCAAGGGATATCACCCTTGTAAATGTCATGCTTGTTGAGTCTCTAGGTTACAATCTTATGTCCGTTCGTGCTCTTAATAAGATGAACTTTGATGTCTATTTTACTCTTGATATGGTGGTACTCTTGAGGAGCAAGACTCTAAAGGTCATGTTCGTTGGGCATGTTGAAAATGAGTTGTTTGTGGTAGACTTTTCGGGGTCAACCAACACTCAAGAAATATGCCTATTCGGAAAGGCCGACGTGGGGTGGTTGTGGCATCGCCGCTTGTCCCATGTCAATATGAGAACTTTGCAAAGTCTTCACAAGGGTGGCCACATTCTTGGACTAAATGAGAATGTTTCTTTTTCTAGAGATCGTCTTTGTAGGGCTTGTGTTGAAGGAAAGATGCATGATTCTCCCCACCCAAGCAAGACCATCATCTCATCATCAAGGGTATTGGAACTTCTTCATGTTGATCTTTTTGGTGCCGTACCTCAACCTAGCCTTGGTGGGAAGAAATATTGTTTGGTGATTGTCGATGACTATTCAAGATTCACTTGGGTTTTCTTCTTCAAGACGAAGGATGAAACTCAACAAACCATCATCGATTTCTCCAATGAAGTTCAACGTCAACACAATCTTCCCGTATTGGCCATTAGAAGTGACAATGGCTCCGAGTTCAAGAACTACACCCTAAATGAGTTTCTTAGCGACGAGGGAATTCGACATCAATACTCCGCCGCATATACTCCTCAACAAAACGGTGTAGCCGAGAGGAAGAACCGGACTCTTATGGATATGGCTAGGTCCATGTTGGCGGAGTTTAAGTCTCCACTCTTCTTGTGGGCCGAAGCTATCTCCACGGCGTGTCACTCCTCCAACCGGTTATTCTTTCGCAAAGGGAAGAAGGAAACTCCATATGAAATGCTTACCGGCAACAAGCCCAACATCTCCTACTATCGAGTCTTTGGTTGTAAGTGTTTCTACAAAATCAAAGGTGTACATCTTTCTAAGTTTGAAGTTAAAGCCTTAGAAGGTGTTCTTGTTGGGTATGGTGCAAACTCTCACACTTATAGAGTCTATGACAAATCCTTAGGGAGAGTTGTAGAATCTTGTAGTGTGAGGTTTGATGAGAATGACGGCTCCCAAGTGGCGCAATTTCATGTTTGTGATGTAGATAACGAGGAACCTCAAGATGCAATACAAAGGATGGGTGTTGGATTTCATCGCCCCATCGAGATTCATCATGAGCCTCCTCAAGGAAGTACAAGCTCCACTCAAGTGGAGATTCCATCATCACAAGTTGAAGTGGCACCCTCTATGGAAGCAAATGAGACACCTATCCAAGAACAAGATCAAGTTCCTCCTCAAGTTGACCAAGAGGTCTCACAAGATTCAAGAACTCCTATTCTCAACCCTAGTCAAGATCAAGAGCAAGAGCATCCATCTTCTCCCATCATTGAAAATGTGCAACAAGATGGCAATGCTCATAAAGACCGTCAAGACGGGGACTCAAATGATCTAGGTGATCAAGCCGAAATCCCACGCAACAATGGGGATATCGAAACCCGTCGTCAAGAAAGAGTAAAGAGAAACTTGGAAATCAAGTGTCACAAGCTTGAAGCCATCATTGGTGATGTATCTCGCAAGGTTTCCACAAGAAGTCAATTGGCAAGCTTTAGTGAACATCAAGCTCATATCTCTATGATTGAACCAAAGAAGGTGTTTGAAGCACTTGAAGATCCGGATTGGTTGGAAGCCATGCATGAAGAACTCAACAACTTCAAGCGCAACAAAGTATGGAATCTAGTAGAAAAGCCAAAGGATTGCCGCAATGTTATTGGCACCAAGTGGATATTCAAGAACAAGCAAGATGAGCATGGATTGATTGTAAGGAACAAGGCGAGATTGGTAGCTCAAGGGTACTCTCAAGTTGAAGGCATTGATTTTGGAGAGACCTATGCTCCCGTGGCTCGTCTTGAGTCCATCCGTATCCTACTTGCCTATGCATCTCATTTTAATTTTAAGTTGCAACAAATGGATGTGAAGAGTGCATTTCTTAATGGTCCCTTAAAGGAGTTGGTATATGTAAAGCAACCTCCGGGATTTGAGGATCCACACTTCCCAAACCATGTCTACAAGCTTGATAAGGCCCTCTATGGTCTCAAAAAAGCACCTCGAGCTTGGTATGAGCACCTAAGAGAGCTATTGTTAGACCGTGGCTTTGAAGTGGGGCAAATCGATCCTACTCTCTTCACAAAGAGGGTAAAAGGGGAGCTTTTCATATGTCAACTTTTTGTTGATGATATTATCTTTGGCTCATCTAACAAAGCTTTCAATGATGAATTTTCAAAGCTTATGACGAATAGGTTCGAGATGTCCATGATGGGAGAGTTGAAATTCTTTCTTGGTTTTGAAATCAAGCAATTAAGTGGAGGGACTTTCATCTCTCAAGCCAAATACATCCAAGACATGCTCAAGAGGTTCAAGATGCAAGATGCAAAAGAGAAGAGGTTTCCTATGGACACCAAATGCCATCTTGAACTTAGTCCAAAGGGTAAAGATGTCGATCAAAAACTCTATCGCTCTATGATTGGTTCTTTGCTTTATCTTTGTGCATCTAGACCCGATATTTTGTTGAGTGTAGGAGTGTGTGCAAGGTATCAAGCGGCTCCTAAAGAAAGTCACTTGATAGCGGTGAATCGAATCTTCCGATATTTGGTTTATACCCCAAGGTTTGGTTTGTGGTATCCTAGGGGGTCCAACTTCTCTCTTGCCGGTTACACGGATTCGGATTGGGCCGGTTGCAAGGATGATAGGAAGTCTACTTCCGATGCATGTCAATTCCTTGGGAAATCTTTGGTGAGTTGGTCCTCCAAGAAGCAAAATTGCATATCCTTATCTACCACCGAAGCCGAGTATGTGGCGGCCGCTAGTGCTTGCACTCAATTACTTTGGATGAGGCAAACTTTAAAGGAATACGGTGTCCTTTGTGACAAAGTGCCTCTTTTATGTGACAATGAAAGTGCTATCAAGATTGGTCACAACCCCGTGGAGCACTCAAGAACGAAGCATATTGAGATTCGCTATCATTTTATTCGAGATCACATCAACCGGGGTGACATTGAGCTTGGTTATATTCCAACGAAGATTCAACTTACCGATATGTTCACCAAGCCACTTGACGAAGCACGGTTCACCTTTTTGAGGCATGAGCTAAATATCGTGGATTCTAGGAGCATTGGTTGACTACCTTGCATACACACCTCTATCTCAACTTTCTATTTTGGTCTAGGTGTAGGCATGGACATAGGGGGAGTGCGGTCCTAATCTATTGGACTTTCCCTCCCCCCATTATGCCAATAGTAAGAATTGTTTTTGTCTCCTTTTGTTCATTCTTATGAATTGTGAGCTTAAATGTTGAGCAATGGCGGTGAACCCAAGATATATCTTCGCGGTATCACACCACATAATCTCATACATGGTGGCCTTGGCCACCAACTTCTTCTTTGTAAAGAATTGATACTCTTGTGGTGTTATCTTGTTTTCTTTGTTTCATTCTTGCTCTTTTGGAAAATGCACTCAAGCGTTGCTTCTTAATGTCGCTTTTGTTGTTTCTTACCAAACTTGAGTGCATGGTACCATCTCCAGTGACCATTTGTCTTGTCCTAGGCCTACCTCATCTTAAAAACTGCTCCTCTTGCCTTTGCATGTTCAAAACACATTAAAACCTGGGATTTGGAGTCGGTGGGGCCGGAAACTCCGGTCTTCCAGGCCGGAGATTCCGGTCTGTTGAAGTTTTCGCCCCTAGAACCGGAATCTCTGGCCAGGGCCGGAGACTCCGGTGTCTAGGGCCGGAAACTCCGGTCTGGGCAGTTTCGCTGGGATCTTAAAAGGGGATCGGGGTGAGGAGTTGTTCCACAACTCCCCACACACCCCGACCCCCACTCCTCCCCCAGCCGCCGCCGCCTCCAAGGACCACTCCGGCCGCTCCCCGCCGCCGGAATCCGCCGTGCCACCGGCCCCTCCTCCGTACAAGTGCTAGGGATCCTTCTCACTCGCATTTGACCTCCACCATGTCGGGTAAAGTCTTTCTTCTCTCTCTCTCTAGGTTTTCACTCTAGATCTTGTTTTGAGAGAAGTTCTGCCTTTGCTGCATGGTGTAGAACCCTAGTGTTGGCATTTCAATCTCTAGAAAATTAGTTGTGCTCAATTTTTTCTTAGATTTGACCTAGATTGCAGTTTTCCTGCCACAGGGCGGAAACTCCAGCCCCTCCTGCACCGGAATCTCCGGTGTGGACCGGAATATCCGCCCCTGTGGCCGGAAACTCCGGCCTAGCTCATATCTGAGAGAAATTCTGACACTTTTAATTTTCTTCTTTTGGCTCTCTTGGACATGCAAACTTATCTCCATGCTATCCTTGTACTCTCTGTTTCACAAGTCATAGGAAAAAGGTGGTCACTCGGAATCCGCTCCTTGCTTCAAGTAAAGAAAGAGCTCAAACAAGGGACAAGCTTATATTTGATAGCAGCAGTGGCCGCATGAGACAACAGAGCACTATTGATGAGGAGGCCACTAGACAAGCTGAACTTGGTGGTTTTGATAATGAAGAAGAGGCCGAGCAAGCCCATTTTGACTCTTTGACCACTGTTCTGGGTATGGGAAAGCCTGAGTTCCGTCGTATGAGGTCACAACAGTTCTATGACTTGCCTCCCAACACCACCAACCCCAATTTCCCAAGGAGGGAGCAGCAGCTGATTATGCAGGAGATTTATGCCCGGATTGAGAAGCACGCAGTCTGTGAACAGAAGATTCTGGATCTTGAGGCGCTGAACAAGAAAGCATACTTTCGGGAGACTGTTTGGATTGCTAGGAAGCTTGGTCTGGAAAAGCTCATCTCTTTCACTCAGCAGGATTATGATATTCATCTTGTGCAGCAGTTCTTTGCCACGGTGGTGTTTGACAATGATGAGGATGTCACTATGACGTGGATGACTGGACCTATCAGGTGCACCTCCAACTTTGTGGAGTTTGCGACAGCTCTGGGCTATGAATTCAAGGGGGCCACTACTCCAGTTGGGATGAGGATGCATGTGGAAGGGACTGCATATAACAAGAGCCGTTTGCGCCCTCTTTACTCCGTTGCTTCTTCTGTGGGCTCTAATCAAGACCTCCTTCCCACCTTCAACATCTTCCTCCGCATGGTTCGGCTCAACCTTGCTCCTCAAGCCGGGAATGTGGATGCTATTCGAGGAGGCCTTGTCAACCTACTCTACCATGCTTACAGGGTCCTTCAAGCCGGTCCGGAGTGCCGTGGCCAAGAGGTGGATGTCATGGATTTCATTAAGTGCGAGATGCATTGGGCCATTTTCGAGCACAAGAATCCACTCTATGCTCCCTATGTGATGAAGCTCATTCTCTCCAAAGTGCCCACACTTGATCGCTCTACCTTCATCAAGCATGCCAAGGGTACTCTCCATATTCTCTCCAAGCACACAAAGCAAGCTTCATCCTCTCATGCACCTCCTCCACAAACTAGTGATGAAGAGGACGTTCCCTTACCTAAGAGGAGAAGTAAGAATGCCGATCCCCCCACTAGTCTTCAAGGGAAGGCCAAGGTAAACGCAGAATTTCGCAAGCTCTCTTGGTGGAAGAGGAAACTGTTATGCATGGATGTTGCCATTCACAAGGAGAATCATGGGTCCTATGTGAGAGAGAAACACATTTTGAGCAACCAAAATTTGATGATCAAGGAGATGCGCAAAATGAACAATGGAAATGTTACTCCTCCTCCGGAAGAAGATGAAGCTGGCATTCCCATCATTTCCTCATCTTCGTCTGACACGGTCCCTCTTGAGCAATGGAATCAGGATGTCTTTCCTTGGGCTGATTTTTCGGATGTGACCTCCTTTCCTACCTCGTCTCACAACCACGGCAAGGCTCCCATGAACCTCTCCGATGAGGACTACGACAACGAAGGAGATGACGACATGGATGAAGACACCGAGTGATCTTCATGGGCCCGTTAGTTATGCTCTTTTCCCCTTTTTGGTGTCTCGGTGCCAAAGGGGGAGAAGTAGTTCTACTAGGTTCTCTCCGGGATTTGCATGGGTTGGGACACAAGCATGTGCCTCTATCATTTTATTGCGCTTGTGTCCTTATTATGTTATTTGAATTTCGAACTCATTTGCCTTCTCTTTGTCATGAACTATGTGTGTGTAAGACATTTGGATTTCTTATATTATGTGGTTGAGACTACTATTGTGCCTTGATTATATGGGGTTAATATCTTCAGTTTTATGCACAAGGTATGGTTTATCTCCTAACACTCAACCCATACTATACTATGTCTTATTTGTGAAATGTATTGCCTACTTATCATGCTTGCAAATTGTTGTTCGAATTTGCCTCTATATGTGTGCACGTGCATTCCAAAGCAAATATTCTTGATGCACACATCTAGGGGGAGCTCTTTCAGCTATCATTACATGTTAGTGAAATTACTGTTATTGCAAATCCATATGTTGTCATCTAACACCAAAAAGGGGGAGATTGAAAGAACATTTCTATGATCTCTGTGTTTTGTGTGTTAGTTAACAACATGTGGATGTATTAAGTTGGTGTTAAGTAATGCAGGATAATCTAGGAACTCTTCAGATGCATCAGCACCAAAAGAGGAGAAAAAGAGACAGCACTGAAAGTGTGCTCAGCCCCTGGTGGGGGCCGGAGTTTCCGGTCCAGGGGGCCGGAGTTTCCGGCCCTGCCTGAAGTTTCCGGTCCCTGAGGACCGGAATCTTCTCCGTTGCTCGGTTGCCGAAGTTGTGCTCAGCCCCTGGTGGGGGGCGGAGTTTCCGGTCCCATGGACCGGAGTTTCCGCCCCAGGCCAAAGTTTCCGGCCTCGTGTATCTCGAAGATGTCCAAGTTCAGATTGAAGATCTGGTGTTCAGCCCCTGGTGGCCCCCGGAGTTTCCGGCCTCCCTAGGACGGAGTTTCCGCCCTGGCCGGAGTTTCCGGCCACTAGGGCCGGAGTTTCCGGCCTGGGTTTTGGCTGCAACGGTTACATCTTTGGAGGGGTATAAATACCCCTCCTCCTTCCTCCAGAAAAGTGCTTGACCTAGAAAAGGAGGAGCTCCATTGTTGCAAGCCAAGAATCACAAGATCTCCCAATCCCCCCATTCAAACTCGTTGATCTTTGGAGGATTGAAGGAGAAGGCCCCGATCTACATCTTCACCGAGCCGTTCTTCATTTCCCCCTCATTCATTTGAGGGAACACTTGCTAGGGCTTCCACTAGGAAACCTAGCCCATTGTTGTACTTACCTATTGTCTTTGTGACAGATTGTAGCTGTTCGGGAGCCCCCAAGCCCTTTGTGGGTCGTGCCCCGAATCGTTGTTGTAAAGGCTCCGGATTCCGCCTCGAAGGATTCCGATAGTGGAAAGTGGACCAAACCTTTGTGGTGCGGTCCACCGGAGATTAGGGTGAGGCCTTTGTGGCCGTTGAACCATTGTGTTGGTTCACACCTCTCCAACGAGACGTACTCCCTTTTAGGGAGGAACTCGGGAATACATCCTTGTCGTCTCGTGCTTTCACTTCGGTTACTTCTATCCTTATTTATTGCCTTATTATATCTTGCTTAGTTGCTAGCTTGGCATATAGGAAATTCACCTTAGTTGCATATCTAGTGAATTTACCTTTTGTGTCAAGCCTAATTTGAAAAAGAACTAAAATTTGAATTAGCACCTATTCACCCCCCCTCTAGGTGTCATACCGATCCTTTCACCTTCTCATTCCATCATGATAAGTGTGGCCTCCATAGTAAGAGGCCAATAGTATTCTCTATTTTTCTGGAGTCCTAGGTACATAATTGTGGTGGATCAAACATGGCAGGGAAAGGGTTGGAGTGTAGACACTTGACAAAAAAAGTTCTTCTTCTTTATAATTTGGAGTGTTATCATATGACTATAATAAGCAAAAAAAAATGATTCTAGTTAGCAATATTAACCATATTTATTTCATCATAACTCATTCTGTCAAAATACAATATTATGTGGTGTACCAATTTATTGCAATTAGCAAAATCAACAAATTTCACAATTTTGTTCATAACTTTATTCAATGTATAAACATTTTAGTAGAATTATTTATTACACTTAGCAAAATTAACTACATTTTATACTTCTTTATAACTTATTATATCAATATGCTTATTTAAATAATATATTTTTTAATTACACTCAGAAAAATTAATCACATTTTTTACTTTTTTATAACTTATTCCATCAATATACTATATTAACACATATAATTTTCTATTACACTTAGCAAAATTAACTGCATAACAATGAACCTAGAATTTAAGTCAAGCTTTTGTCCATATACTTTGAATGTTTGTCATCACATATGTGCTCTTGCTCTCACCTTAAATAATATTTTGCAAGCAAAATTACATTATTTTCGTTATGATACATTTTCACTTGAAAGCCTTCTTTGAAATGAATGTTCTTGTCATTTACATTAAAAAGACTAACACTACTGGATATGACAAAGAGATGATCAAATGATAATCCTCTATGAATTAAGTTGTGCAAATAGATGAATTATATACATGTATATGTTTGTGTTCATTTCAGTATACTTAATTATAAATCTTGGCGATGATTCCAAAGTATATAATCTAATGAATGATATAACAGTCTTCTAGAGTAAATTATTGTCTAGCATAGGTGTAAGTAAGCAGAAAGCTCTAGACTATGTGAGTTGCGTATAATGAGTTGTCATGAAATCATTACACTTCATTTTCGTTTTGGCTCTTTTGTGATCCAATAGGTGCACTTTATGTTGTGCCAATATTGGCATGCACCATATTCTATGGTATTTGACATAGAAGTGCTTGCAGTATCCAAACTCAAAGGGGGCCATGGAAGCTAATATTAGCATAAGAGAGGCCAGCCAAGATAATCTTCATGTATCAGACCTAGCTCCGACACTGGACATGATCAATATGTCTAGAGTGTGAGTAATTTATCCACTCTAAACACGTAAATATGGATGTAAGTAGTGAAGTTTAAAAAATCAGGGAACATTTGATTTTAAAATGGTAATCAACTTGACACTACATGTTGATCAAGTGACTATAATCTAATAACTATGGTTGAAAAAAACATTGTCAAAACAATCAAGATGAGATCTTATTTTGAAAATAACTGTGAAAATGGATTTGACTTTTTAATTCACAGTTTAAGAGACAAACCATTTTTAAAAAAAATAAAAAAAATCTACGTAGCACATGTATGCATGACTCAGTTACTAGATTCATTTGGTACCAATGTTGGGGATATCGCTTATCGGGTACTTATCGGTTGACCCAAGATAAAGAGTAAATCGGTGAGTTTATCGGCATATCAGCTGATTTATCTCTCGGTTTATCTTATTGGTCAGACACTGAGAAGCAATAAGATTTATCAAAATATTGGAAGACGATAGAATGTTCTGTACCCACAAAAAACTATACCGGAGCACATACCCTTGCTAGCACGGTAAAAAAAATAATGAACGTAATTTAAAAGAGATATCAATAAAGCAACAGTTGCACCACACTAGGAGAGACGGACGAAGGGTAGTCACGGCACCCTTCAGGAAGGGATGATGCCACCCAGAGACGGCACCACGTCGGTATCGGCCGTGCCAACAAGAATTTCTCCCAAAAATCTTGTCTGCAACCCCGAACGATTTGAAACACAGGAGCCCGCGAGGGTAAGGCCTTGCTAAAACAAGACTCACCACCCACCACCATGCGCCATCATGGACACAAAGTCAGCATCGTCGTCTCACACAAGCAATTGCACAAGGACAACAAGACAGAAGGCGAACAAAGTTGGTACCAGGGACAGTAGAAACGTGGCCGCTCGGGAGGGAACTATCGTCACCGCTGAGACGGTAGTCGACCGGATGCGACCACAGAACACATCAATCCCCATTAGGTACACCAATGCTAATAGGGTCCGTCCAGGCACCCTATTCTTATTCATATGAGTTGAAAGTAAGCCTCTCGATGGTGTTTTCAAGTGTACAAGAACTAGGTTCGATCAACGGATCTTGATTA
Source organism: Poa annua (assembly GCA_026929855.1). Lineage (NCBI taxonomy): Eukaryota > Viridiplantae > Streptophyta > Magnoliopsida > Poales > Poaceae > Poa > Poa annua. The sequence continues at coordinate 35,625,434 of CM049427.1, forward strand.
GGCTATGGCAGGCTCAGTTCTTTGTGAGTCCTTGGACTCAAAAGTCTTGATCTGCTAGTACGATACGATTTGATCCTAACTAACTGAGGAAGCTATCCCATCGTAAAAATCATACCTAGATTTTAACGACTAGATTTTAAAACCAAAGGACGTCTAATTAAGGAAAATCGGTGAAAACCACAACACACCCTACTACTTTTTTTGTTTGTTTGAAATTAGCACACCCTACTACTGATCAAGACACATCATCCGAGTCAGATACAACAGTCCATAGGCCCAAAGACCATAGCAAACCTTTTGTACCCAGCCAAACCAAAAGCTGCAACCTCCAAGCACCCATACAACAAGAGTAGTCGCACCTAGCCTCACTTCTCGCTCTTAGGCGATTAGGGTTTCTGATCTTTTCCGGCGATCAGCGATCCCCGGGCAGAGGTGTGCAATTCTCTCGATCTGATCCATCTCCTTCCCTCCCCTGCGTGGTCTGCTTGGGCTGACTGGTTTCGGCTGCCCGACCTTGGCTTCTGCGGGAGGGTGGCCTAGATTGGATCGGTCATGGCGGCTTGGGAGGAGAAGGGAGAGTCGAGCGGCACGGCGACGGGGGCGGGCTCTGAGCCGACTCTGGAAGAACTGCTGCAAAGTCTGAACCTCAAAAGTGAGGATATCAAGGGTCTGTTTGTTCCCAAGGGTGAAGTAGAGTCTCTCAAGGAAGGATCAAAGTGGATGGCGGTGGTACGGCTGTTATCATCGAGACCTTTTAGCGTTACGTCTCTAAAGAAGACCATGCGCTTTGCGTGGGCACCGGCACAGGAGGTGCGATTTCGGGATCTGGAAGACAACAAGTTCCTGGTGCAGGCAAGTTGTCTAGGAGATTGGCAGCGAATCACTGAACAGGGGCCTTGGATCTTTAGGGACCATGGCCTGCTGGTGGAAAAATACGATGGCAGCGGCAAAGCGTCATCGGTGAAACTGAATCGCATCCATGCTTGGGTTCAGATACATGATATTCCGGAGCTGTTTCGGAAGAAACCAATCGTCTCTAATCTGGCGACCAACATCGGAGAGGTTATCTTGGTGGATATGAATGGTTCTAAAGAAGATGGGGGCAACTATGTCCGAGTCCGTGTGTGGCTGGACATCCGGAAGAACCTCACACGGTTCGTAACCATCAATCCTGAAGGGGAAAAGCCGGTGATAATGAGGGTGAAATTTGAGAAAATACCTCGCTACTGTGCCGTGTGTGGTCTCATGGGGCATGGCAAAGAGGAGTGTGGTACAGGAGAACATCCACCCGAGGCTGTAGTTTTTGGTAAATGGATGCTGGCTGATACGATTTGGAACAGATCCCAGCTTCAAGGGGATGCTGAAACACAGAGGCCCAGCAACCGTGGTCCGCGTCATGAGTACCAAGCCCCAAGGTACGAGGGTGCAGGACGTGGAGCTACTCGAGGTGGCCGTGCAGGACGTGGAGGCGGTCGAGATGGCGGCCGTACTGCTGGTCGTGGGATTGGCGTGTCTCAGAACACCAACGAGAACCGTAAGCGGTCATCCACTGATGCTTCGCTGACAGAGGTGAGCCCAGGTAAAACTGAGCCGCCACTACTGATGCTTACTTGGAAGGAATCAGGAGTCATTGAGACGACGGATGTCGTGAAGGTGCAGAAACAACTCGTTTTCGTGGATGAGAAGGACACAAAAAAATATGTTCCCCGTACTGGTACACCCCCTCCTCCACCGTCTGCTCGGGAACAGAAGCGCTCTAAGAAGAGCGTTAATCAAAAGATAGGCAAGTCTGTAGAAGGATCGGCGGGCTCCGATGCGGAGTGCCGCCGGGAGCAATGAGTACTTTCTTATGGAACTGTCGTAGTCTCGGCAACGACGCGACAGTTCGTGAGCTTCGCAATTTTGCGAGAGAGTTTGCCCCTACCATTCTCTGTGTTGTAGAGACTCAAATTCATAAATCTCGTGTTGAGTGTCTAGCACAAAGCTTGGGTTATGACAATGCCTTTGCTGTCAGTAGTTCTGGCCGTAGTGGTGGCATTGGGATTTTCTGGAATAATGATATTAAGTTGGATATCTTACCTTACTCTCAGTACCACATTGATGCAGTTGTGTCGTCTCCTTCATTGGATCCATGGCGGCTAACGTGTGTGTATGGAGAGGCTCAAGTCAACGAACGTCACAAAACTTGGGATATGCTTCGTTTCATCAAAAGTTCGTCTCCCTTGCCGTGGATGTGTATCGGCGACTTCAATGAAGTACTCCTTAGGGAGGAGCATGATAGTGTGCATGCTAGAAGTAATGCCCAGATTCAGGCCTTCCGGGATGTTGTTGATATCTGTGGTATGATGGATTTGGGATATGTTGGCAATCCTTGGACCTTTGAGAAGAAAGTGGCAGGAGGCTCTTATTGCCGGGTTCGCTTGGATAGAGCACTGGCCACCACGGACTGGAGCATGCGATATCCGCTTGCTACTCTGCACCATCTTACGGCAGCGACGTCTGACCATTCCCCAATTCTGCTGCGACACGAGCATGTGCAAGCGAGGACACCCCAGCGGCGGGTTTTTCGTTATGAAGCGATGTGGGAATCCTATCAGGATTTTGAAGCAATGATGGATGGGACCTGGACAGCTGATACGTGCACGTCAATGCATGATTTAGAGAGGAAGCTGAAAGGCCTATCGATCTCTCTCTCATCATGGGGGAAAAATACATTTGGCCATGTACGAAGTGAGATAAAGCAACTCAAGCGGGAGGTGGAGTTCCAACGAAGTTTACCCGACAGAGTGGGTCCATCATATGAGGAGTTGAAAATTGTAGAACGACTCGTTGAGCTACATGGCAGGGAAGAAGTGATGTGGCGTCAGCGATCGCGTATTCAATGGTTAGCTGAAGGGGATCACAATACTCGTTTTTTTCACTTACGAGCTAGCAAGAGAAAAAAGAAAAACAAGATTGAGAGGCTGGTACGCCCAGATGGTACTTTTACCGAGGATCATCAAGAGATGAGTGATTTGACTCGGGATTTCTATCAGAACCTGTATACTTCAGAGGTCACGACTGGTATGGCCGAGGTTCTAGACTCAGTTGAGAAAAGTGTAACACAGGAGATGAATGGCAAATTGATTGCACCGTTCACTGACTCCGAGGTGAAGAGTGCTCTTTTTCAAATGTATCCCATGAAGGCTCCGGGGCCGGATGGCTTTCCCGCTCATTTTTTCCAAAAACACTGGGATCTTTGTGGTGTTGAAGTAACGAGAGCTGTTCTGCGTATTCTTCGGGGAGAGGATACTCCGGAGGGAATAAATCAAACCTTTGTTGTTCTTATTCCCAAAGTGGCGAGTCCAGAGGAGTTAGGACAATTTCGACCCATCAGCTTATGCAATGTCATCTATAAAATTGCATCAAAGGTTCTGGCGAATAGATTGAAGGTTATTCTACCAGAGATTATATCCGAGGAACAATATGCCTTTGTCCCTGGGAGGCTTATTACAGACAATATCATATCGGCCTATGAGTGTCTACATTTTATGAAGACTAATGGGGCGAAGAAACATCAGCATTGTGCCTTGAAATTGGACATGCGAAAGGCATATGATCGCGTTGAGTGGAATTATCTTCGAGCAATCATGATTCGCATGGGTTTCCATATACGTTGGGTGGACCTGATTATGAAGCTTGTTACTTCGGTTTCTTTCTCAGTTCTATTTAATGGGACACCCCTAGAAGAGTTTCGACCAACTAGGGGTTTGCATCAAGGTGATCCAATATCCCCCTATTTATTTTTTCTTGCAGCAGAGGGCCTTTCGGGCCTCCTAAAAAAGAGTCGACAGTCACCACATTTGCAGGGTCTTAAGGTAGCTCCCACAGCATCAGCTGTGAACCACCTCCTGTTTGCGGATGACAGCCTGTTGTTTGTGAAAGCTAATGAAGAGGGAGCACAGGAAGTTGTGGAACTTCTCGACAAGTACTGTAAGGCATCAGGTCAGAGAATAAATTTGGATAAGTCTTCGGTTTTCTTCAGCAAAGGTTGTCCAGAACTCATCCGGCAAGGTGTGAAGAATGTCCTTCAAGTTCCTAATGAAACTCTGAATGAAAAATATCTTGGCATGCCGTCTGATGTTGGCAAGTCAAAGAATGGGGCGTTCAAGTACCTTACAAATAGAGTTTGGAAATTTGTGCAAGGATGGCTGGAACAGATCCTTGCTTCTGGAGGTAAGGAGGTGCTTATTAAAGCAGTGGCACAGGCTATCCTCACGTTCTCCATGTCATGTTTTAAATTACCCAGGGGCTTATGCAAGACCATCAACGCGATGCTGCGGGCCTTTTGGTGGGGTAGCAAGGGAGGACGCCGACTCACAGCATGGGTCTCTTGGGAAGTAATGTGCACTCCAAAGCATGCCGGTGGACTTGGTTTTCGGGATATTGAGTTGTTCAACCTGTCTATGTTAGCTCGTCAAGCATGGCGGATCTTGAAGAATCCCAATACATTGAGTGCACAAATTTGAAAAGCGGTTTATTTTCCGACGACGGATTTTCTAGCAGCTACACTTGGTTCTAAACCATCCCAGGTTTGGCGAGCCCTATTGGAAGGCCGTGACGTTATGGCTCAAGGTTTAATCAGAAGAATTGGCACGGGGGAGTCCACTCATGCGTGGAACTCTAACTGGATTCCTCGTGATTTTATGCTGCGACCTTTGGCTAGTCAGAAAGATGATCCTCCGTTGATGGTGTCAGATTTCATTGATGAGACCTCGGCGAGATGGAGAGATGATCTTCTAGAGGAGTTCTTCTTACCCATGGACCGTGAAGCTATCCGTGCTATCCCTTTAAGCACGAGACGTCTGGATGATGATTGGGCATGGCACTACGAGAAAACTGGAGTGCTCACGGTTCGGTCGGTGTATCGCCTCCTGGTTGAAACGAAGAGAAGGAGGGAGGATTGGCTTGATGAACGACCTGCTGGTTCTAACTCTACGAGGGAAGGCAAGCAATGGCAGCAACTCTGGAAGGTACAGGTACCATCCAAGCTAAGGGTGTTTCTCTGGCGCCTTGCACATCAGTCGCTCCCGACTAGCGATGTTAGACACCATCGACATATGTCTGAGACAAGCTCTTGTGCGATTTGTGGGCAGCCTGACTCATGGCGCCATTCATTACTAAACTGCACCATGGCAAGGTGTGTGTGGGCTCTAGCGGATGAGGGGGTCACAGAACACTTATGCAGGTCGGACCACGAATCTGCCAAACAATGGTTATTTTTGATGATGGAAACACTATCGCAGGAGGAATTTGCAAGAGTTTCGGTTACCCTTTGGGCTATTTGGTATGCAAGGCGAAAGGCGATCTTTGAAAATGAGTTTCAGAGCCCGCTCTCGACACATGCCTTCATTGAGAGCTATCTACGGGACCTCTCCATATCCACCTCGGTTCCGTCAAAGCAGAAAGGAAGCGGTGGCCAAACCCAGCCGAAGTGGATTCCTCCACCTGCTGGTTTCGCCAAGATCAACGTTGATGCTGCAGTTTCTCGCAGCGGACATGGAGGTGCCTTGGGCACGATTTGCAGGACAACAGATGGCTCTTTCCTTGGAGCATCGACCCTGACTGTTGACGGAGTCTCTGAGCCAGCTGCTCTCGAGGCAATGGCGTGCAGGGAAGCGCTTGCTTTGGCTGCGGACTTGAACCTCCAACGTGTTGAAGTGGCGACGGACTGCCTCAGCGTTATTCATAACTTGGAGCGGCCTTTCGGTGGCACCTACAGCATGGTCCTCCAGGAGATCAAGATGACGGCGCGAGGCTTTGATCAAGTTTTATTCAAGCATGAGAACAGGCTCTCCAATGCTGAAGCACATGGTTTAGCTCGCAGCGCTGTAACGAGCAATGTTGGACGTCGGGTTTGGTTACTACAACCGCCTGATGGTGTCTGTAATAATGTTAGGAGTCCACCAGATGGTGTTTGTAATATGCATGAGCAACAAGTTTCTGAGACGCTCTTTTCCTCACCAGGGTACCTAAGGGGGCTGGGAGGTTTTTAATGAGGCGGCTTGTTTGCTATTAATAAAGTGTTCTTATTCTCAAAAAAAAAAAAAACTAGCCTCACTTCGAAATAAGTTTATAGCCATTGGAAGGGGAACTGTCCAAGGAGCAACTTTCAGCTAGCTCGCCTCTTTGACTCATTCATTACATAGGAATGTCAATTCGGAATACTCAAGATCCGTTGATTTGGAATACTCGAAAAGCCGTCAAAGAGGAGGAAGACCACCCCTTAACCACCGTCAGCTGAACCGCCTGCTTCCACCGCCCGCGGAAGTCCTGCGACCACCTCGCCGCCCCACCCTCCTCAAACCGCCTCTCACCACCGGTCCTCTACCGCCCCGGCCATCCTCTCTAAACTCCTCCCCCCCCACCCCCACCCCCTGCGAGCAACCCCACCCCCACTCCTACCGATAAGGTTTCGACTCGACGGCCTCCATCTCTGCCACGGCTCCGCAGCGGCATCGTCGGTGATGTCTCTGTGCGGAGAGAGTGTTTCCTATAATCTTTCTTTAATTATTTTTAAAATAAATTATGTCTTAAACCACTATTCCAATTGAATACACCGTTGGGTTCATATCAATGGATACATTAGAATAAGATCCTATCTTAATATGTTTTGACGAACTTCTTTTTTGTCGCCAGTGCTACCGGTAATTTGAGTCTGAGCAAAAGTATGGCCGGGGAAACCCTAGGACCAGTAATGATTTGGATGGCAACATGAGCTTTCCTTTTTGAATGTGATGCTTGGTACTAGATGATTCGACGCTACGAGCGTGGTGGTTGTTCTTCGAAGAGGGCGCAACGGTTACGGATCACCGTAGTCTAGTCGATCCGCCTTTGTCTCCATTTTATTTTGTTTTTCCTTTCTTTGAATGTTTGTGTGTGTTTGATGTGCCCCAACATGTGTGGTGTTACGTTTGTACTGCCGATTGTACGATGATCGTTGTTTTATTTATAAAACGGGACACAAGTCTATTTCGAGAGAAAACACCGTCGAGATGATTACAATCCTAAGAGAACATATGGCTATTACTCATTTGACAGTTTGAACCTGGTAAAAAAATCACTTGTGTTTGTTGTTAGCGACATCATCCCTCAGGTTCCTACCAACCTCCACATAGGTCGCAAGGTCGACGGCTGTCATTGTTGACATTATGGGTTTAGCAACATTGCTAACATGGTAGAGAAAACTTTGAAGTGAGCTCAAGTCACACGCACCCTTTTCAAAAAATAATGTTGCATTCATCTAGAAAATCCTCAAAAATCCCACATGTAAATAATACATTTGTTTTTCTAGACTAAGTTTTCACGTGGATCAGAATTCATGTGCGAGTTCTATGAAAATATAAACAAATCCATAAATGCTATTCGAGCAGGGACTTTGTTTCAGCCAGACTGCAAATCAACGAATATTTTCACAAAGACGTGCTAGCAATGACCCATTCACATGGTAGACCCTGAATTAAGATTCTATTTGTATGTATGCTTCTTCAGACAAGTGTAACAAGCATGATGTTCCACAGTATTTCCGTAGTTCAAGCACCAAAGACTCGCGTTTCTCTGCTCACACCTCATTGACAGGTGGTCATCCTGAAGTTGTACGTATACACAGAGAACTTCGGATTCGGTTTCCACTCCTCTATACATCTTTCAGATCACGTGGCATTCGCACTATCCGAGTGATCTAAATCAACCTGGGACTAGGTGACACCGAAGCAAGTGATAAGATCCAAAGATACTGGTGTGTTCTCTTTCATGTTTCGTTTTCTTTGCCGCAACGAGATGTAACGATTGATGTATATAGGTATAGCGGCAAACAAACAAAAGGCTGTGGCTTTTTATCCGGTCAGAATACGTGCACATACGCCAACGATGAAATGCAGATGTCCGTGGGACAGAGGGAGGGATACGACTACACGAAGACAAATAAATGCTTCAAGCCGACAGTAGCCAAAATGCTAGCCTCCTCATCGGCAACTTAAGTGAAAGTTGCCCTACGTCTATCTCGGGCTCTTTTATTTTAAAGGAATTGCATTTTTTTTAAGGATTGATTGGAATCTATAGCAAATTTTGCTATCTTGACTGTTTGATTATAAAAAAATTCAAGCAATCATTTTTGCTACTTTCTATAAAAAAAATCCATAATTCAGTTTCACTATAACCTTCTTCTACAATATGTTTGATCGATTCAAACAAATTTAGGTGCATAAAAAATCTTGTAAGCTTAGAAATGGCATGAAATTGCAATTGTATGTTTTCCATATTTCCACGTTTATTTCTATCACGAATCAGAGATGCCCTCTTGTTCATGCGTTTGTGTTTAATGTAGAGTATCTCCACCGGCAGCTCGTAAAGCTTCCCCCCACCCACCGAACCCACACCCACTCTTGATAGGCCCAATGGGAGTGCGGAAGTGAAGATGCCCTAACGACCACCAAATATTTTCCAACACTCTGTGTCCATCCCCAACTTTCAGTGCTGGCTCGCCCACATGGTCCAGACGCACCTGGCGAGTAGCTTCGACGGGTGGGCCCACTTTTCCATCCGCGCACCGTTCACATCAGTTTAAATGTCGCTTAGACGATCTTGTTTTTCAGGCGTCACTGGCAGGCCGACGCGGGAGAGGTACGACTCCTCACGCGTCGCCTGCATTTCATCCGACATATCGCCTCTCCAAACTCACTCGTTGCTTCTCGCCTGCGAAAACGATTTTCATCGCTTACCACCTTCATTTCCACCCAGAGATCCAATTATAAGATGGCATGTCGTGCCACCAACGTCAGTTGTGCTCAGTTAATCACTAATATGTACTTTCTAGGGCAAGTTTGACTAATACGTCATGGTACTTCATAAGTAGGTCAGGGCAATAGAGCCCCATCGCCCTAGGGTCCCTCCTCATACGCAAGACATATGTTTGAATTTGTTGTAGCAGCGACAACAAATAAATAAGAGTAGTATGTATTTGGATTTTTAAGATAAATTAGTTTTAACCAGCTGAAGAGGAAGATGACGTTACTCACTTCAAAGGGTTGACTTACAAATTATTCTGTTGGTCAAAACAACAAAAAACAAGATGTTGGTTACCAATAGGATATGGAGCATGCAAGCATTGCTAGAGCATAAAGCACTTATTTGATCACAAAATAACCAATACAATTAATGGTAATGTTTTTAGAAAATATCATTATAAGAAACTCATACACTCTAGAGTTTTCTATTTAGTTACACCAATAATAAAGAGTCATCTACACTAGAAGAATATATCATGTTGTTCATTAAACTATATACTTTAGACTCCCCACCAAGATATGTAAGTATACTAGAATGAACACAAACATCCACATAAACTCAATATATAGTTCATCTAGTGGTACACAGTAATTCATGAAGGATTGTGATTGTCCATATCTTTCTCATATCTAGGAATGCTTGCATTTTTACATAAATGACAAGAACATCCGTTTCAAATAAATGTTGTCAAGTGGAAATTTATCATAAAGCAATAAATAATATAACTCCCCCTATATAGTTTGATTAAACTCCTGCGAGTACAGCTATAACGGCATACGTGAAATGTATGGCAAAAAATTCTTATCTTGGTTTTTTGATTTACTGTTAGTTAATTTTGCTAAGTGTAATAGAAAATTATATGGGTAGAAATAGTATATTGACAGAATAAGTTATAAAAAAGTAAAAAATGTGACTAATTTTGCTAAGTGTACCAGAAAATTATATTGGTTGAAATAGTATATTGACAGAATAAGTTATAAAGAAGTAAAAAATGTGGTTACTTTTGCTAAGTGTAATAGAAAATTATATTGGTTGAAATAGTATATTGACAGAATAAGTTATAAAGAAGTATAAAATGTTGTTAATTATCCAAATGTAATAAAGAAGTTTATGAGTATTATGGTATTAATGGTCATACATTGACCGAACGAGTTACGGAGAAATATTGAATGTAATGATTTTTTTTTACGCTGGTATGTAATGAATTTTGTTAAGTGTAATATAGAAATATATCATTTAACACGGTATTTTGTTATAATGTGTTATCGTGAAATAAAAATTGTTAACTATTTTTTTAAATTGTTAATTGTTGTTAGCCTAATAGAATTGTTTGCTTGTTACGGACATATGTTAACATTCCAAGTTAGCCAAATGTACACCAATAGCCCTTATGTTTTCGCCACCACAACTATTTATGTACTACTCGATCTAGACAGAATTTGAGTATCTTATTGGCTTCTATCTATAGAGACCATGTCTATCACCACGGAATGAGAAGTAATTACACAAGAAGTGGAAGAGGAAAGATGTCCATCTTCGGCACGCACTCAGGGTTAGGGCATAATGGCTCAGCATCCGCTAAGATGTCTCCTCCTACCTAACAACTTCCTAGGATCCGAGATTGTTACTCCTGCAATCCATTGCCCTCTCCACTGTTCATTCAGCTTCAAAGACAACTATGATTGTAAAGTGTGGGCGTACGTGCCTTTTCTATCATCTTTGTTGTGTTGTCTCAACAATGCGAGTGTGTGCTGAATTTTGTGCGGGATAAATGTCGTGTGTGATGTATATTATACATATATAACTGATATTGGGTTCATAAAAAAATGGGCTTCACCACCATGAGAGCAAGGAGAAAAAAATTGTACCTTAAGAATGATATAACATTAGAGGAAAGAGAAAGGAATGTGTTTGTTAATTATATGGCTTAGTTTTGATTTCTAACAAAAATGTTGAAATGTAGATCATAATCTTGAACCTGGTTAAAATCATTGTTTGTTTATCGACGACATCATCCTCAGGCTCATACCAACCTCCCTATTGTATGCGGGACTAGCACATAAGGTCAACTATAGTATCATCATCAATACTATGGGTGTAGCCATATGGCTCCTAATTCCTAAGCTAACATAGTAAAATGCTTTCATCCAGAAAATTCGAAAACAAATACACATGTAAATGAGACATTCGTTTCAAGACTTCATGTTTTCGTGAGAATCACAATTCGATTGCGAATAGTACATAAATAACAAACCCAACCAGCTTTTCAAATCCATAATGTTATTCTAACTCTATTTTTTCACCCAGAGGACTAATCAATGGGTTTGTTCACAAAAACGTGCTAGCACATGACTAATTCTATTCTGTACACACCAATTTTTGTTTGGCTTTAAATTAACTGTGGTCTTCCTTACTCCCTCTGAACGACAAAATCTGTCGCGAGTGAACAACGTTAGCAGTAAAAATCATAGGCATAACGTCCGACAGTTTTTTCAGGTGAGAGGGAGTAGAAAAAGTGAAACTCTCCACATGGTAGATTGGTAGACCCTAAATTATGAATGTATGCTTCTTTAGACAAGTGTACCATGATTTTCTACAAGTTTTCCTTTAGTTCAAGAACCAAAGAATTGCTTCTCTCTGCTAACACTATATTGACAGATGGTCGTCCCATAGTTGTACTTACACAGAAAACTTCATATTCCGAGTGGTCCAATCATCGTGCGATTATGTGACACCGAAGCAAGTGATAAGATCCAAAGATACGTGATATTTGCTTCAACGAGATACAGAGTATATCCAGAACCAATAGAAGGGAATACGACATATGCACTGAGGGACAAACAAACAGGTGTGCCTTTTTTATCCCGTGAGAATACGGGCACATACACAGATGTTTGCCATCCAAATGCTTCAAGCCGGCAGTAGACAAAATGCAATGATCCTCTTCGGTAGGTTAAGTGAAAGTCTCTTTCTTGCTCATGCATTGTGTAGAAGGCACTCATATATCTTCTTTCCCTTTCCAAATATATGGTTCAGAATAGTGAAATGGTTACCTCGACAGAACAATCAAATTTGAGAGCAAAACACTTGTCACAAAAGTTCCATGCACTGGGCTACTTAAAATGGCAATATTAATAAAAACCTAGCAAGTTCCACAAGTTTTTCCGTAACAGAACAAAACAGGACACAGTGGTCATGCCCCACAAACAGGTTCAGAACAATACAACCCAACGATACCCTCACATACGAACTTACCTTACAGTGACAATATCATCAATCTTCAGGATCATTCTAACGCACTCACATGCCAGCGAGATGGCACTCGTGCTCACCAGCAGCGGCTGCACCACATTCTCCTCCAGGATGTTTGTGATCTGCCCTTTCCTCACATTGATGCCGGTGTTCTTCTCGCCCTTGGCATGACGGTTCCTTAGCTCGGTGACGATAGCAATTGGGTTGAGCCCTGCGTTCTCCGCCAAAGTGTAAGGGATTACCTCAAGTGCATCAGCAAACTCCTTGATGCAGTAGCTCTCCATCCCATGTAGCTCCTTTGCCCAAGTAGCCAGCTGCATTGACATCTCTATCTCAGGCGCACCGCCACCAGCAATCAGAAACCTCTTGTTCACCAAGCACCTGATGACACACAAGGCATCATGGAGACTGCGGTCAGCTTCATCAAGAACCAACTGGTTGGAGCCCCGGACCAGCACGGTGGCGGTCCTCCCCATGTCCTTGATACCAGTGATCTTCACAATCTTGCCGTCTCCAGCAGATACTTCCTCAACAAGATCAGCATGCCCAAGTTTGTCCTCGCGGAAATGCTCAATGTTGGCAATTGGCAGGCAGTTGAGAGTCTTGGTGATGAACTCAATCTCGTCCCTCTCCACATCCTTGACCACCAGAATCTTAGCCTTTGCGAGATAATGCAGGGACAGATCAGTGACGGCATCTCGCAGAATGCTCTTCTGAATGAGGAGGACATTGCATCCAGACGCCTTGATCTTCTTGACCATCCCGAGGATGTAGTTGCGCTCCTCGCGGAGGATGCGATCCATCTGGGCATAGTCTGAGACAATGACGCTCTGCTCGATATCAGTCTTGGGCGGAGAGATCTGGAACTGTATGACGGCGATCTTGGCATTCTCGATCCTGGATGGACCCCCGGCAGCATGGCTAGCCTTCTTGTCGAAGATGAGGCCCCGGATGAGCTCAGTGTCATCGACGGTGCCACCAAGCTTCTTGATGAGGCGGATGTCGCGGAGATCCAGGAGCTCCGGGTGGGCGGGATCGACCACGGAGAGCGCAGCATCGACAGCTAGCGGGGCGAGGAGGGTGGAGTACTGGGAGACGACCTTAGAGTTGAGCGCGGTGGAGGCAGACTTGACGAGGGAGTCCCGGTCGGTGAGCTCGATGGGGATGGCCATGCCCTGGAGGATCTCGACTGCGCGGGCGGCGAGGCGGTGGAGGGAGTCGGCGGCGGCGGTGGGGTGGGCGCCGGCGGCGAGGAGGGACTGCGCGCGGCGGAGCAGGGCCCCGGCGATGACGACGACGGTGGTGGTGCCGTCGCCGGCGGCGGCGTCCTGGGAGCGGGAGAGCTCGGCGAGCATGCGGGCGGCGGGCTGGAGGAGGGACATGCGGGAGAGGATGGTGGCGCCGTCGTTGGTAATGATCACCTCCTGGTCCCCCGAGGAGATCATCTTGTCCATGCCGCGGGGCCCGAGGGAGGTGCGCACCGCGTCGGCGACCGCGCGCGCGGCGGCGATGTTGGCGCCGCGGACGTCGTCGCGGCGCTTGGTGTCGGTGTACGTCTCCCCCTTGCGGGACGGCGCGGTGGCGACGGCGGCGGCCATGGCGGCGGATCGTTCAGCGGATCTGGAGGAGTGGAGGGAGGTCCAGTTAGGGTTTTGCAGATGAGATGCTTCGGCGCGACGCACTTGCTTTGTCTCCAGTTTATTTGAGGTTGCTTTGTCTTGTTGGGCCACCCGGGCTGGGCTGCTGGCGTAGAGACTGAAGACCGGCTAGACCCAGGCCCATCACAGGAAACGGCCCAAGAGCGAGAGAGGAGATACAATAGTCAACAGGCGGGTAAATATTCCCAGCGCGATTTCTCTTTTCCAAATTGGAAAGCGTGTATCAATTTAGAAATTTGAGGGCATCATAATTACATGGAGGATCAATTATATTTATAAAATTGTATATTTATAAAATTCTGAATCTTCTACCTTTTGTTTATGCGTTGAAGGCACACCATGTGTCCTCGTGTCGTTTGGCCGGTCACTTTCACCAGATCTTTGGCTCTCATGTATGATAGTATCAGATTTTTTTTTTAAATGTTTAAAACAACCCCACTTGCATTTTTTTTATCCTACAAAGGCCAAGTCATTTCGGAATAAAATGTCACTTCACTGGTCATCCTATAAAGGTGGTAGAAACGAGAACCAGGTTTCACAGCTCCTTATGACAAGTAGTGCATGCTTTAGTTTCTGAACGATGGAACCAACAAAATTGTGCAAATGGTGTTGCCACCAAATGTTAAGAAAGAGGAATATTCACATAAACTTATTTCCACCAAATTGTGCTTTGTTCAGCTACTTGACATGAGTCGCACCCTTGTGGAAAGGCCAGAAACTAGCGAGGCGCTCAAGCACCCCAGCGCCTTTGGAGAAATATCCTAGTGCTTGTGGAGGTGCAGCCGGGGGGAAGTCTTCCGGGGGCATAGCGAACGGTCGCACCATCTTCTCAAACTTGTCCAGCGTCAGGCAAGAACCAACTTCCTGCAGTCTCTCGGGTCCCATTATCGGCAGGGTGTGTTCCTGGAGCAATGGAGAAGTTTCGCTGGTTTTGTCCTGGACAAGACATACGTTAATTCCATCAGTAAGCTCGAGCGTGTCAAGTAAGAAGCAAGCACAGACTATTCTGCGCTGCGGCAAGAAGATGTAGGTGAGTACCTCCAGAGGACTGAGATCAGCACCACGACTGAACGTCATTTCAATCCGGAACCTTTTCTCGTCTTCTAAAGGAACCTGAAAACAGTTAGATCGACTGGGTTACAGCAACCACCTTAGCATCGGACCAACATCATGAGAGCGTGGGCTATGGATCCAACATAATTGTTGCAAAGAGCAAATTTATATGCATACTACAATGGAAAAACGACATAAATTATGATGCATGCACATGCTACAGAATCGGTTGAAAGTTACAGCCAACTTGTGATTTGTGCATAGTGAAAATCCCTACCTCTGTATTTTCAAACATTCTAAGCACGATATTGCTCATGTAGTCGAGCTCCCTGGTTCTATGTAGTCGGTCCAAAGTACTTTGGCAGACAAGGCTATCCTCTCCTTGTAAAGACTCATCCAAATTGCAATATCGGAGGACATTCATCAATGAGTGTATATGGGATTCCTGCCAGAGAAATTGCACATGTCATCACTTGGAAGTCCAAAATGATTATAAAAACAAAGAACAGAAGGATTCTGCCATACCGATGTGAAATAAAGCCTTGTGCGGACATGTCGGTCAGGTGTCTTCACATTGGCATACCTGAAATTAAGTATATTGCAACCATAAACTTTGCACGCAAAATAGTATATTAATGTCATGGTGATCATAAAATCTTGCACGTACTTAGGATCTAAGCGGTATTTAGTTTCTCTATCATCTTCATCTTCTTGGTCCATTGACTTTTCACTCGTGGTGCTAGATCTTCTTCCGTCCTCATTTCTAACTTGATACTTTTGTTGGTGCTCTAGTTCTTTTGTTGGTAGCAACATAGCTTCATCTTCAGTAACGTCCGGATCAGCGACACAGATAGCTTCTTCACGAGTGTTCCGTAAATCAATCAGAACTTTTCCCATTAACCGGCGTGCTATCTAAAAAAGACAACAGAAGTAAAAGACACATAAATGATTAATCGCTCTGCATAATCTATGCATACAATGTCCTACAACAACGAAAAATACAATGACATCTAGCCTGAGAACAAACCTTTGAGCCGATTTTTAGTTTTTGCCTTGGGTTGATCCCATACTCATTTGGAATAACACCATCAGCAAGAAGCTACAAGAATCAGTGTTAGATAGTCTGACAAATATGTCAAATATTCCAGATTACTAATCGATGTCAAAAATAATCAGCCAGTTTGAAACGACAGCACTGGTATATGGATGTAAAAGGAACTTTTGAAACCTCAGCCTATCCGAATATACGAAGAAATAATCAAATTACTGTGAAGTGTTATAGTTAGCTGTGTGTTTCTCCCTGCTGTAGGGATCTTCTTGCATATTGTAAAGTGTATATTCTCGCCTTTATGGCCCAATAGCAATACAAGGTACATTACCCTAACAGGTATGAACATGATGAGTAGAGTTTTTAGCTTGTTTAATCGACTCACTCACTTATGTCTTTCTAAGAATATACAAAGGGGAACTGGAAATAAATATCCTCCCACGGATTAAGAACGAGAAAACGGTTCAAACATACTAACAGAGCCTACTTCCCAAATCACTTCAAATTCAGAATTGTATAATATGTTAACTTGAACTTGTGCTTACATGTATGATATAACAGCATTCAGAAACATTCCTATTGTCCTATGATCATGGTTACATTCAAGATTAACCACAAGTGCTTCTAGTAAGCATGCAAGGCTCTATCGAACCAGACGATATAACAGCACACCTTTTCCAAACTTGTGACTAAAAATCTAGGGATTCTTTGTTTTTTTGTGAAAACGGTATCCACAAAGCATCGATTGTCATATGTACTCAGTTGTTTCTATGAAAACAATGTGGCCATATGATTTAGATGCACAATCTGTTCTTAATCAATGTAACTTTGTAATGACTCAAATAAGACAGACTGTACAGTGGAGTTAATAAAAGACAGACCACATTGTGCTTAACCCACTACACGGTGCTTAATGCATAATCAGTTGAACATCCAGGATTAACTTTCATATAAAATCAAAAGAAACCTGAAATAAAAGTACAAATGTAAACTTGCTTACTTGAGCAACTTTGTAAAGCTCTTCCAAACCCTCGAGATTGAGATGAGCATTATGCACCAGGTCATATCTGCCATGTCATTCAGTAGTTCAGGTGTAAGGCTTATGAGTTATGCAAATTACAGATGGCTGTATCAGGATGGTGGTGTAAGTAACTTAAGCATAGCACAAACACGCATCCTATTTTCTAAATGTCTGAACTTTGCTGAACTAGTTTTCTTTCTATATTTGGAACTTCAAACAATGGATAGCTTCATGTCCTATTAAGCATTTGTACACTCAGAAAGAATATACCTTGTTTCAAATGGATGGCAGGAATTAGAATGCATGTCATATGTGAAAAAGGTTAATTTTCCCTCATTAAATAAGCAGATACTTACTTGCACGAGTCATAGACATCTGGAATCTGTGTAATGTCAAATCGGCTGAATTACAAGGCAACACCAGTGAAATAATATCAGAAGTAATCTCAACTATCAATAAAATTGATTGACTAAAAATCAAGAAATGAATGAAGAAATACTTTACTCACTCCTTTCTTTCATTATATAAATCTCTCTCAAGTTTTTTCCATCGAGCAAACATCAAGAGGAAGCTTTCACTGCCACAAGGTAACCCAGCAGCAATACGAGCAACATCAAGTGTTGTTTTCCCAAGAGCCTTTGCTTGGTCATATCTAGAAAATGAGCTTGTCAGCGCAAGCTTCTCATCTTCAACTTCAGCAAGCAGCTTGACTTGTGCAGTAACTTGTTTCGTCAACTTGGCCTAATCAATGTACAATTTATAAATTATATAATCGTTAGTTTGATAGTTAAGCAGTATTCACCTTAGAAACTCCAGAAATCTAGCACTAAACCTAAAACAGTTTTTGTTCTGAACCCTTACAGGAATTGACTAAGCACACACATAAAGGCTTCATTTTTCTATTAAAAAAAGACAGGAACTAACAAATTTAATTGTGTGCATAAAAAATAATAGTGGCATTTCATTGCAATTACGGCAGAAGTTGTGTGTGCATCCCTAACTCCCTATGACCTCACACCCTGCACTTATAATGCTAAAATTACAGTCAAACCCTGATACAAGACTCTAATTAGGCAACAGACTCTGACACTAGACTCGACTGCAAACTCACCAGCAGACAGCCATTACATAGAGCATTGTCACAAATTTTCTACTAACATTCACTTGGCTTTAACTGGTTAGTTTCATAATCCCACCAGAACGTTGACGCATTTGATGTCATTAATCTACATTATTGAATTTTTGGTGTCCCCAAACAAATTTCTTCAAATTATCCTGTACGGCGGACACCTCTGCGGACTTCTAGATTTAATTTTGAGAAAGTTCATTAAATTTTCTATCCATTATAGTGACTTGAAGTGCACTAGAAGCATTTATCATGAATGAATCAAACCAGTAAATGGAAGTACATCAGTGACAAAATATTGTGGCTAATGCTACATATATAAGATATGTTTAATAGAAGTATATCTTAGATCTGTTCAATGTAGTATACCATCTTAGGGAGAAGTTGAGAAGCATCTGCAGGTAAACCTGCACCATCGACCATCCACGGAAGCTCCACCGATCCATTGGTATTCTTTGCCTTAGCATTTGAAATGATGATTTCATGCAATCTAGCCTGAAAAAGGAAATCCGGTTATTGAACTTTAACTGACAATAGACGATGAACACATATGATATTCACACAAAATCCATAGTAGAGAGCCACATTATATAAGTTCCCAGGCAAGATCTATAAAATGCGGACATGATTGGTATGGTGTGATTTGGCTCGAGCTAAAGATCAAGTGACATAAGTGCATGCACATGGTTTCGAAGGAACGTTAGATAACCAGTCGAACCCAGGTAAAAGAATACATCAGAAATTCAGAATATGAAAACAAACCTTTGCTTCATCCATCTCAATGCTAGCATCTTCTAGTCCATCTAGCATAGAAGAGTCTTTACTTACAAGGGAGACCTGAAGATGTTGGTACAAAAGATAAATTTGAG
Organism: Poa annua; assembly: GCA_026929855.1. NCBI lineage: Eukaryota > Viridiplantae > Streptophyta > Magnoliopsida > Poales > Poaceae > Poa > Poa annua. Next base: position 35,644,287 of record CM049427.1, read on the forward strand.
AGGCAGAATTAAGCAACAAAAGGATCATCTAGAAAACAAGCCACATACCAGTATGGGAGTTAGTTGTCCTTCCAAATCAAGAAGACCTTTCGCAAATGCTGCAGCAGACATCTGACATGTCCATCATCAGAAACATATGAATCAGGATTGACTTTCAACATACCAGTAAATTACACGTGCCAACATGTATTTTAAAATGAGTTTCAGAAACCCAAATTCTAAGTTAGTAGGGACAAAACGCAAAGAAAATTAACAATCCGCTCACGTCTTCCTCCTGCCTTCGACACCCTAGTTCTAAGTTAATAGGGACAAAATGCAAAGATAAATAGCAATCCACTCAGTCTTTCTCCTGCCTTCGACACCCTAGTCTTTTCTGCCAACACCCCCAACCAACAGGGCCCACATAGCCTAACATGCTAATGTCATACTACCATGTATGTTACTGAAAGTACCATGAATAGAAAAATAAAAAATTGAAGCTATTTTTCCTTCTCTCTTCGCTCTTCTTCACCAGCGACAAGCCGCCAACCCCCCCCCCCCCCCCCCCCCCCTCCCCACCCAGGGACTCACGCTGTTAGACAACCGAGCAACGTAGGAACTCCATGTTACTTTGATTACGGGGCTAGTTACCACAGCACAATTATTTGACTCCTAACCAATCACCATTACCCATTAACAAGTATGAAATTCTTAAAATTATTTACAACCTGCGTAAAGAAAAAACTAAAAGGACTTGAAAGCTGCTACGTGTTGAAAAGGACAGTTGACAGTATTACCTGAACACGTCCTTCATCTGAACTGTAAATTTTTAAATCGTGTCTGTATGTGCTATGAAGGCGAAGCAAACCTGTGCCTTCCCCTGATTCAGGATTCCGTGCTAGTCAGAAAACCATTTTCAAGTAGAAGGAATGTAATTCAAGTGCAAGACAAAAGAAGTTTCACAAGTATTCAAACAAGTTGTAAATATATAAAGCAGATATAAGTTTATGAATTTTTTTATCAGTGATTCAGTTCTACAACCATCATAAGCTGAATGACATCTAATGACTGCAACCTGCAAGAATAATGTATACTTACCCGGTTACATCTAGCACATATATGTAAACTCACGTGATTGTTAGAAGATCTCGAAATTAAGTGGTAAGAGGCCGTTCCCAATGCATTGGCTCTTAACAGACTAGGTGGTGGTAGATTTTAAGAGACAACTACCCTAACGCATCGGCTCTTAAGTACTGTATCTAAGTGTTCTTGCATTTTAATTGATTTGCCATCATGCTTGCACGAGTATACTTCCCCTGTTACACTGTAGCACATATATGTAAACTCACATACCATTGTTAGAAGATCTCAAAATTAAAATTCTTGGAGCTATCTAAGTGGTATGAGGCCGCTCCCAGTGCATTGGCTCTTAACAGACTATCCTATTCCTAGGTGGTGGTAGATTTTAAGAGACAACTACCCCAATGCATCATCTCTTAAGTACTGTATCTAAGTGATCTTCATTTTAATTGATTCGCCATCAAGCATGAATTTGGGGAAGTAATTTTTCTTTGCCCATGATTGCGTGCAAGAGCTGTACGCTACACAAGATACAACATTTGTCTCTCTCGCCCTTAACTACAGTGCCACCTTAGCAGGTTGCCTATGATACCAGGCTAAGGGCCAGGCATTGGGAGTGGCCTGAGTTAAAGATTAGTAACCCATCATGGTGATTGGTGATTTTGAAGCTTAGTGAGTAAACAGGTACTCAGCTACCTGTTTACAACTGCTCAAATTCCTGGATGTTCAGCACGGTTTTCTCTTGAGAACATCGTACACAGATATAATCGCAAAATTGTACAACAGCAACAACTAAGCCTTCTGTCCCAAGCAAGTTGGGGTAGGCTAGATATGAAACCCACTAATCGTAAAACTGAAACAAAATAAATATTTTCACTATCAAATAAGAAGAATGTGAACAATAACCTGGATAAATGTTATTTCTGAAAAACCTTCCCAATTCTTCTGCCTGAATAAGAAGCATATTTTTTTATTAAAATAGATAGATGTTGATTATTTCATAAATAATATGACTGGATGAAATTTGTTCTTTCATACCCAAATTTTGGCAAGTAGCTTAGCTCACTAAGAATACATATTTAAAAATTGGAATGACAGAAAATGGTGGTTGATGAGAGTAAAGTTATTACTCCCTCCGATCCATAAAAAGTGTCGCCCATTTTGTACTAAGATAGTACGAAGTTTGTACTAGAGGAGCGACACTTTTTGTGGATCGGAGGGAGTAGTAATATCTAGGTTACATACACTATTGACTATTATAGTGATTGCCGAAGTCCACAAAAATAGTCTCTCTGTGCTAGTTGCTCTCTAAGGCCCAACTGTACACAGTTTTCACAGCCTTATCTACCACGCAAGAAACTGTGGACCCAAAATGTACTGCTGTTGTATAACAGTGAAAGAGCTTCCCTGACCCATAGATTACAATCATTACATAGATGTACAAAGAAATGCGGACTATGATTGCACGTGCTAACTTGTGATAACTGACAGGTAGGTATTGAAGTTATTTCGTTATCGTTCTAGGATGTTGTCATATTTGCTTGCAAAGGATGAAGTGTATATGTATAATTGATAAAGTACCTCCTAAATAAGCACTGGTGAAAGACTTCTTGTGAACCGTAAGACTCTTGTGAACTTCTTGTGAATTAAATTATCAGCAAATTTCACATGAGAAGATATAATAAGAAAGTCAGAATTACAAGCAGAAACCTGTTTTCTCCCAGCATGAGTGAGTACACCACCATATTTCAGAATCATGAGGGCTTCTATTGGTCGCTCCTCTTCACCATCACCATTGTGCTTTGGAACTTTAATCCATTTAAGTGGCTTTAGCTGCACTTTCCGATAAATACCAGAGAAATGCCCACCCTAGAATTGCAAAAGATAGTAAAAGTACTAAGATGTCAGCACTCATTACAAGATTGAGCAACCTTTCAATTGAATATGTCAGTATCCATTAGACTTGAGTGGATAATATATATAGTACAATTCTTAGTGCTCTTTTTTCATTAAGTTTGTTTTGTATTAGATGGAGATGTCCAAGATAATTTATAAGTTTTAATAATGGAGATATATCAAAGATTTAACATGTCATATGACCATAGCAAATGTGATAAGACATGCAGAAATCACCTCCTCCAGTACTGCTTTGACTTGGCGAAGCTTTTCAATGTGTTCCAAATCCTCGGCATCACTATCGCTCTCCTGACCTGACCTAAAGATACACAAAAACAATATAGATTCCAATATTCTGACATAAAAGTATGGTTGAACAAACAAAAAGATCGAACTAGAGTTTGGTAGCTCATTTGATTTAAATAAGTTGGACATCCCATAAATTCACAAATTATTTACTTATTGCAGCACAAGATACCTAGTCGGAGGCACCAGTTGTCTTGTGGCATCTAGCAAGTCTTGTAATTGTACGGCACTTTTCAGTTTTGTCTGCCAGGAAAGCACAAAACTGTTATTCAATTTGAGCAGACAGATTAATTACACCTTTAGATTTAAAAAGAGGATACCTCAGCTCTTGGCTTTCCACCATTGTACTTCAACATCAAATTCAGGAGCTTTTCCTCTGTAACTTTCAGTTTCACCTTCTGCTTTGGTGTCCGGTCACCACTGTACAGATATGTGATGTAAGTATGTAGTACTAACTCAAAAGCTGCAATTACTCATAACAGTAAAGCAGAAGTAAAACCCTTACTGGCGTATCACAACAATGACGCAGCGTAGTTCTTCTGACTGGCCAAATGTACCAATAATCCCACTTCCCTGTCGTGTAAGACTGCCTTCAACAGACTGATCTGGTACTTTGGATTTCCAAGGAAGGGTAGGAGGAATAGTTGATGAAAGATGAGGAGCTTTTGCATCAAGAAATATTTTTCGCAAGATGCATGCAGCATCATCATAATACCTGGATAACACAAAGGTTCGTCTAAACTTTTCAGGACTCGCTAAGCCTCATACGCTTTTCGAAAGTAAAGATAATAAGCATTAAGGAAATTACTTGTAAGAGTTCTTCACAAAGCTCCATCCATTAACATCACAAACATATGATCTTCCGTCGCACCTTAAGAGATCAAAACCACAAACCTGTAGACAAAGAAAATTAAGAAATAATATGAGGGTGTGAATGGGTTATTAGAAGCATTTCGCGGTACTTGGAAAACATCTAACGCATATATCTGGGCGTTATCTATTGACTTTCCAAAATATGCCATGTAAGTTTTGTATCTCTGTAGCCAATGGAAGGGAGCTTTTACTTTCCAAGAGATGCCATGGAAATGTATATATATGGCATTATGTCTCCTATCTAAATGCTCAAAAGAGCAAACAGGTTCTTGTTTAGGTTCCATAATTTTCTAAGGCAAAACGTAAGCTTTTCAAATCTGGACCCTGGCAAAAGTTTGCTTTTGAACACTAAACCACTAAAAACATTTGAGATGCAACACTGAACTATTTAAAGAGTATGTTTTTTACCCCTCAAGTGGATTCAGAAGTGGTTTAGCTGGCGTGAATGCCATGTGCCAACAATCTTACTGTCATGTCGTTGACATGTCGTGAAATGTCTTTTTTTTCCTCTGTGTTGGGCTTTCCTTCTACAACTAGTAAGTTTTTATGGAAGTTTTTATCTGGTGGTGCAGTTTTGCTTTAGATCGCTTGTTCTCATAGTGTTTGTTCGTCCATGGCTAGGGGCGGTCAAAATAACCAAGGAATCAAAACCAACCTAACCAAAATTGCAAAAATTTGGTTGACATATGTAAAAGTACAATCTTCTTCGGATTTTTTCGGTTGTATACACCAGTTAACCGAATAAACCGCATTAAGATAAGCAAATGTAAAACCAGACGACTACCAAAAGCGCCACGCAACAAGGCCTAAACCCACTAGTCTACCAAGACCTAGCTCGTGGGCAAGCAAGCCCAATTAGGCATGCAAGCAGCAGGCTGCTTATTAGCTGCACATGCATGAGGATCTTCAATTAACAAAAAGTATGAGAGTCCCAGATCCCAATCCGCAAAACACACTCAGACCAAAACAGGAACCAAATCTTCAGCTGAACATTTTTTGGGTTGTTGAACTTTAGTGATTATCTTGACTGTTGTTTAATACGGAGGAATAACCAAATTAGTATAAACCTGAAAGTATTATGAGACTGAAATCAAGTCTCAGGCTCTATGCCCCTACAGGGTGTATGGTTATCCTTTTTTTAAGAGATAAATGAAGAGTACAACTCGAGTTATATAGTCATGTAATTGGATTGTCAAGTTCTTGGCTAGTGAAGTGTTGCGAAAAAAATATTAGGGGACTCATTTCAATAATTTACCATTAGATAAAATAAAATAGCTTCCTGGGACAAATAGAAATAACGAGAAACAAGGAAGAAGTGTTAACCATCTGCCTAAAAGCACTGGAGACGTCTCTAGCCATTTGCTTCTCCGTAGGTGTCAAAAGAACAGGATAGCGTACCTTCAAGCAATAAATAAAAAATTAAAACAAGGATATCATGAAGCTGGATAGTAAGGGAACATGGTCAATGGAATAGAGAAAGATGATGCCTGAAAAGGTCACCTAATGGTTAACAAGATATTACACAAAAGTACACTTTTCAAGATAGATCAATAAACAAGATATTGACATTATTTGTTTTCCCCTCGTTCCACTGAGATAAAAAAAAAACATACCATGCAGCAACCAAAAATTAATCTGTTCTGGGCTTTTTGGAAACAAATATGACTCACAAGACAATCACCTGCACACTATGATACTACCAAAACTAGACCTGCGAGAAATGAGCCCTGGCTGTCTATGGTAAGAAGAAACAACCTAAGCCACAACGCCGAGACCAGACACTGAACGCGGGCATGCACTCATACAATAACCAGCTAATTGATGCTCTGCTTTCTGCAGACTATGATACTAATGCGACCAGTTTATGTTTAATAAACTTGTGATAACCATCAGAACTCCATTGTAAAGTACTGCCAAGCTGACCCGACAGCTCAGCAGAGAAACCTAATAGTTCGAAATTTACTTGTGACATAAACAGACGACATATCTGGGCAAGTTCCATGCCTACATGTAACACCACTAACTAAATTGGAATTAATCTGGATTTTACAAAGAACCTAGAAGAGTGTAATCTCTTACTTCTTTCCCATCAGGATTCCTCATAACAACACCATCAACGACTGGTGATTTGCGTGCCTCAGCATGTGCATATCCTGTGCCAACCGTATAAACCTGAAAAGCATGTCATACATTTAGCTAGATTAAGGAACAAAAGTTACATGACATGATTTACTTCATGACACACAATATCTTGCAACTACTAAATGGGTCAAAGCAAAGCAGGTCAGGAATCCAAGATAAAGAGCTGGGTATATTGTGTATTTGATTTTAATATTTGTACAAAAGAGATCAACTAGATGTTTTCTGTTAATTTAATGAGAAGCTTCTCAGCCATAAAGATATAACCGATAGAAAGGATATGGAACAATTTCACGTCAGGTTCTTCAAACTGAGAAGTACAAAAGGATTTCATAGTCTTGAGAACCAAATAAACAGAACTACGCTCTGACAGCAGACACATCATTAAACTATGCATCAGTAGACATGAGAAACTCCAGAAAAGCAACTTACTTTAACATCTGTACCACCGGTAGGCATGAACTCCTCATAAATGTAAGATCCTTCACGCCTAACTCTCCTGACATCAGGATGAAATTCACTAGAGCGGTTACCAACCTACATTTTATTCAGCAGCACAAATATGTTTAGTTTTTCATCCAAATGAAGGAAAAGATATATATTCTAGAATATACGATGCATAAGAAATTTTCTCAGTTTCCTTTCTGCTTACTAAGTACCTAACATATTAACCTAAAAACATTTCAATTGAGTAAGGGGGAATTACAATTAATCTAGTATTGCTTAGGCCATACAGAAATTTTCCATCTAGGAAATAGTGTCAAGAATAATTCAGAAGACATGCTGTTTTGAGTTTCTTTGAACCCACCATACAATTAATTATTACACATATATTGCCATAGTTACGGATGATTATCTTGCAGATAACATAAAGCATGTCTGATGTCAAAATAGATACTCCCCCTAGTTCCTTTAAAGTTGTCGTCTTGGACACAAGTAGAGTCAAATTTTCAACACTCTGACTACCGATATCTTCTATAAAAAAAAGTATACACTCGAAGATCGTATGACTACCGATATCTTCTATAAAAAATATTATACACTCAAAAATCGTATGGATAAATTTATCTCAAGAACTACTTTCATAGTAGAAATGAAATCAATGTTGCACTTTGGCGACTCTGTTTTGTTATCTTTTAAAGCAGTAGAGAAAGTTGTTTTAGAAAACTAACTTTGATATGCTCCCGAACTCCCATCACAGAGATAAATTTGGCAAATCAAGGCCCCAACCCCCAAATGTTACGAATAACAGAAAAACTCCAGAAGAGTGTCTAATTAAACTAATATTTCCTTGATTCTATAGGTTAAACCGTTAAAGAATATAAGAAACTGATATGTTTTAGACCCTGGCAAACAAATCATTTAGTAAGCCAACTACATTCAAATTCTTACTGAATTAAAACTTACCTTTCGGAATAGTTCCTTCATTCCGCCCCCAGCAGAATTAGGATAATAGATCATTATTCTATGGTCATCACCTGGATTAAATTAAAACACAAAATAAGGAATCAAGTGGCATTTAAGTAATCATTGTAAGTGAAATATAACTGCATACATGTACCATGTACTACCACAAAGATCTTAAGGAAGGGCTTAAAAATATTGAAACATTACCATTAGCAGGTTTCTCCACAAAGGGCTTTAAAAATCGTTTCCCGTGGATCTCAACAAAATCTTCTTGCTCAATGAAGTGGTCTAGCTCTTGGTATGGAAACTCTCGATTGACAAGAGCATAACTGGGTACAGGAATCCCATACTTCTCAAGATGCTTAAGCAGGAAAGTGATTGTAGTTAGGTCACTTGAGATTTGTATCAAAGAAAAACACAGACGAGTAAATAAAAAACCAGTAAAATATCGAAATTATTGTAACGGAATGAAGGATGGTTCGGATAAACAAGATTTGATATCTATACCAACATACAACAGTTGAATTATGGTCAGTCACTATCAAAATTAAGCCGCTATTACATAGCCAAGCTTAAATTACTTTATGTCAAAATTCAAACAAATCAACATTCACTATTACTTTTTATGCTTCAACACATGCATATGCATGTGCTCCAAATGTAAGAAAGAACAGCTTTTGCATCACTGTACCATTACAGACTTTTAGATGAATATCTACCAAGAAAGCCTGATAGATAACATAACGCATAGAGGGAACACAAATGATCCCAACAAAATTGCATATGTTTTCCAAAACTACATCTTTTTCGAGACAGAGGGCCTCCGAAGCTTCATTTATTAACACATATTGCTCGTACTCTGGCGAAATCACTTTAAGAGACAAACACATGAATATGGTTCACAACAATGATAATCCGGAAATCTGAATACTGTTAGTACTACTCAAATTTATCCAGAAAGTGGAGTTTTTATGTCACTGACATGTGGAGACCATATCTACTTTATTAACAAAAGAAGGATCTTTATGATACATCGTGTACACTGCAAGGTTGATGGTTTTGGGAAAAAAAATAGCAAGTTTAGATCCTATAAGAAACATGGCCATAGTCAGAACACGAAATGCAGTTATTCACAAACTATAATGAAGATCTGACTTGATAACAAGCAAGAAAATCACTGTTGACCACAAGGGTAATGTATAGATAGAAAACATAAGGTGTGCTCGCGTTTATTTGATTAGAGAGTAAAGAATGTCATCTACCTCATATACTTTTCTGCGGTCATGAAGGAGGTATTGTTGCTCCAGTTCATTCACTAAAAATGGCCTGACAATCAAACAAAAACAATGGTGTTAGATAATACAAGTTAACTGGACGATACGAACAAACTAACCTCAAAAGTTTAACAGAGAAAGTAACCTCTGCCCACTTAAGGAACAAGGTTCTACAGTACTTATTTAACTTCTGCTTTGGTAACTGGGTGGCAGAAAAAGTGCAGTGACCAGTGATCACGCAAAAAGAAAATATCCCACTTAATTTTTTCTAAACAAGCAACATTATGTGTTATTCCATTAAGAGAAAGTCCCAGATCAACTCATATTCACTGAGCATGGTAAGGACTCGTAGTCTGATCTACAGAAATCAATGTAACTGTTTGGTGTATACATGACTGACAATATCTACATACATATAGACATTTTAATAATATTTTGGAAAACATGGCATTATTGAAGATGGATCAGAAAAAATTTAAACATAAGCCCTTCACTTAAGTATGTACACATGTATCAACATAAAGCAGAACATAAGGTTAAGAACTAAGAAATGAGCAAACTGCATAATAATGTATGCCCTCCCCTTTCATTACAATACATATAACATGAGACTAGTCTTCAGACAAGTTATCTTGGAAAAATGTTTATCTAAGAAAACATGAAGATGTGTCATGATCTACACAACAAGCGTACGAAAAAATTCCAAACCATACCTTCGTAAAGCAGCATAAGCCTGAGCCTTTTGAAGGGGAAAACCAGATGAACAGAAGGCAATCAAGCAATCACATTTTGGCCAACTGAAAATAAAATTTGGCGAAGTGAGATTTTACTCTTAAACATACAGACGTGCAACATTATGTTTATGTCCGAGAAAATTGCACACAACACCAATGTTTGGTGACAAAGTTGCACAAAACACAGAATCAAAACAGCTTTTGCGGCTGGCCCCAACTTTTGGTGTAATATGTTGTGGCTATCCCAAATAGATGTCTTAGTGTACTTAACAATTATCTAACAAATGAGGCCAATTATTATTTATACTATATATCACATTTATAAAAATACAACATAATTGTAAGATAAAATAAAATAGAGGCATGTTTTTTCTATATTTTTATAATGGTATCTAAAATTCCAATTAGCATTTAAAATCTGACACATAAATGTATAAACAATACATGTACGATAAATCTAGCCCCACAAATAGCCAACCACCCTGATATAATTTAAAGTTTCAAAAAAAAATCTCATTATGAAATACTTTGTGTTTTAGCATAGACAAAATTGAAAAGGTGAGGACATATTTGAGCATAATAATTTTTTAATTATCATGGTACCTATTTTTTAGAATTGTCTTATACTATATAAAATTATAGCCTCACTTGTCAGATACGTTGTTAAGAGTCATAAGATATCTATTTGGTCTAGCCGCAACATATTACACCAATATTTTGTAACCGCAAAAATAATTTTAATTCTGTGTTTTGTGCCACTTTATCACCAAACATTGGTGTTGTATGCAATTTTCTCAGTTGTTAAGTACACTAAGACATTCATTTGGGTTTGCCGCAACATATTACACCAAAAGTTGGGGCTAGCCGCAAAAGCTGTTTTGATTATGTGTTTTGTGCAACTTTGTCACCAAACATTGGTGTTGTGTGCAATTTTCTCTTTACGTCCTTCAGTGAAAAGGCGCACTAAAGGAATTTGGATAGACCTTTCCTATAAAATAAAATTGATCAAGTTATCAATAACCTGAGATCCCATTACATACATCTCAATAGGATCCTCAAGAATAACCTTATCTCCAAATATTATGATCTGCAAATTCAGAATGACACATTGTGAGAAAAACTCTAATAACTAGCAAGGTTACCCCTTAACTATAGCAGAATTTTGCACAAGGAAAAGATAGATAAATAAATAAATGAAGTTCACCAAAATTAATTCCATTAGAATATACAGCGACCCAGAGATAGCACTAGATGAAATTAGCAGAAGAAAACAATACAATGTAGATTTATCGACATGTTTATAAAATTATTTAAGTAAATCTGCAAAGCATCAACACGAAGAGCTCAACTTTCAAGTGGTAGTATGGACCTTTCCTAGATAGACTCATACACAAGAGTTATCAGATGGACCGGTGAAAGCATGGACGAACGAGAGGCATAGAACATGAAGAATAATTCCTTGAATTAAACTAAGGTCAATGCGTGGTCCCCCGCAAGAAAGTTAAGAGAAAAATTGTACCAAATGGACTAATATAAGCATGCAGTAGACCAAATCTGACCAAAAGTTGAAATTCCCATTGCCTTCCAGGCATTATTTATTGGCAATGAATCCTGAGCCATATCCAGCCATAACTCGATATCTTATTCTAGTAGCCCCCTACAATGAGTCAACATTTGGTGCATAATAACTACAAGAATCCTGAGCACTCAACAGCGAATCTTCAGTTTTGTGGACAACGGTGCTTAACATAGCACTAGCAGCAAAGACAGTACCTAAAAAACGCTTATCACGAATCTGCAGCTGCAGTGATCATTTATATCAAGTGCATATTCAGGGACCTACTTGCCATAAGCCGGACGTCTGGGGAGAAACAGCAAAAGCAGAACCCCACACCACGTGATGGAGACCGCACCGCGCGTATTATATTATATTCAAAAGGAAGATACAGAATAAATTGGTATCCACAAAGATTCACGGATGTCTGGCAATAAAATATCTCGAAAAAAGCTTTTTTGCCCGGTAGAAGAAGAATATCACATGCAATTCTACGCCGTCCACTCATCAGTCCCCGCAGCTTCGCTTCGATCGCAGTACACTCGTTTCCGCTTTTGCAAACTGATAGTAGCAGAGCGGGGAGGAAAGAACAAAAAAATCGTACCTCGAATTCTCCAAACGCGCGGAGCCTCTCGAGAATCTGCTCCATTGGGGAGCAGAAAACCTGGGGATAAATCGAGGGAACCGTCAGCACAAGGAACCGTCCCTCGGATCATCGAACACAAGGGGAGAGACGGAGGTAGAAGAGGATAAAATCAAGAACATGTGTCTCGGTGTCTGGAGATCACGCGAAACCGCGGAAGAAAGAAAGAAACCATGGAGGAGTGGGGAGATCCCGACCTTCTTCTCCATGACGCAGACGCCAATGGTGACCCTGTCGGCGGCCCCATTATCCTCCGCCGCCATTGCCTCCTTCCCGATCTGTCGACGAGCAGTGCGTGCACGCGAATTCGGATGGTTCCGCTGCGGCCGGGAGAGGATTAGGAGGAGGCGTGCGCGTCTCCGGCAGATTTGAATTTATCTCTTTTCGGGGACGGAGGACGGAGAGTCCTCTGCGGCTGCGAGGCTCGTCGCGGGCGGTGGCGGTGGCGGCTTCGTTGTAGGGACGACGGGACCGGAAGGAGGAGGCTCTTATCGGTTTTGCACACTGGGTGTGGTGTGGTGCCCAGCCTAGTTGTGTTTGTGTGATGATGCTTTGGTCACCCCGTTATGCACACAAGGCTTAAAAGCCGTTTTTTTAAAACACGGTACAACCACCTTTCTAACTATTTTACCACAAACAAGTTCTCGGCTCAAGAGCCGTTTAAAAATTCCTTTACTAACACTTACTGATCCATGTTGCCACTCATGATTATCATGAATTAGAAAGAAAATCTAGTGGTTAAGATTATTTTTCTCTGTTGTAATCCCAGCTTGGTCTAGAAAAATCTTTGGTTGCAACCCAAATTGCAGCCTAGAGGAACACATTGCGATGTAATTAGATGGTATATCCTGGACTCATCACTCTGCACTAAGTTAATTCTCAGCAGCTAGTTGAGAGTTAGCAATTATGTTTCTTTATAAGGCTGAGGGTCTGATTTTCCAGATGTTTTTTTGGAAAAGAGGCGCGGTGACCAGATGAACCGGACGCTACCGGGTGGTTATCGAGCGATGTGGCGCATTTTGATTGGCAGAAAATAGGGAATGAATAGGAACCGGCGGGATGGAGCGACATGGACTAATCAAGGCTGTCAAACGCGGGAATCGGACGACGCATGTATGGGGGGTGACGTGGAGGCGGGATTTGAGCTGGCGTCTATTATATATTAGGTACATATGCTAGGGTAAGGTTTTTTTCCATTTAAAACTCCGAATTTGGTCAACCCGTTAAAATATACAAATTCCCGTTAGTATTGTTTTGTTATCTTGCAACATCATTGCAGGAAATGTTTCCAAAGTCGCCTAAAACTTAATCTAAAATTATCAAAATATCGGTACATGCCCATGGAGCAAAACAAAGTGTGGGTACACACAAATCCTTGTTGTTCGTCACGTAAGACATAGAAAAATGTGTCACGACACTGTGCAACATGCAAACTAAACGCATGTAACATATCTGACCAGCGCAGACAACATAAAACTTTCTTAAAAGGCACGACCAAAATCTAGACACCATGTTTCTCAATGGTACACAACAATCACAATATGCACTTCCATCGTATCAAAAAACTCTTCATCGCATCAGTTTTTCCTATAAAATCACTTACCTCCACCACTAACAGAGGAGTCATCGTCTTTGCCGTTTTGGGTATGTACACGAACTTGGCTATCCTTGGCCCATTGTCCGCTATCCTACGTTTATCAAAGCTCGATGGCGCGGGTACGAGCTCCACCACAAGGTAACCATGGCGGTTAAGAGGAGGATGCGTAGGGGAAGGAAATTTTTGTAGGAAAAATAGAGGAGCTCAAGGGGAAGGTGGAACACGTAAGGGAGAGGATTGGGGTATGAGATATGTGATAGAGTTGACGCCGATAAAGACTAATCATGTTAACCTAACAAAGTTGAAAGAATGGAAAATGAGATATGTCATGGCAAGAGTTTTGTATCGCCATTGAGAGTTGTCTTTGTTTTATCCATAGCCACAAACAAGGTTGAGCTAGTTTCCTATTCCAATTTTATACTCCCTCTATATAAAAATGTAAAATGTAAGATGTTTTAATATTTTTGGTACATATGTATCTAGACATGTTTTAGTGTAAGGTTCAAATGAATCTTGAACTAAAACATGTCAAGATACTTACGGAATAAAAAAAGGGCTAAATCATCTTACATTTTAATACGGAGGGAACCATGACATGTGGGTTTGATGCAGGAACCCCCAAGCACAAAACAGGTGAGAGAAATTCAAAAAATGTTGATAAATTATAAAATGTTACTAATATGATTCACATAGTTTTGCAAATATAGACCAATGATATGACGTGGAATGATTGTGTCGATGCAAAGCAAGCAGATGTGCCACACGTCATGCACGAATCCCCCAACTAGGGTGTCAGCTAAAGCAGCTAGTTTTTCACACGACCGGCTTTAATTGGTTCATATAGCAAACTAATTGAAGTAACCCTAACGAATGTTGTAAAGCACCACTACATTAGCTATTAGGCCTAGACTATCACATTTGAAATATTCCTAACTAAGCTTGGTCGTTTGGACACGACATAGATGTAAAGACTAATTGACCTGATTGCACTATAGTCAAATCTTACGTGAGATCACTCATCCTTAGCCAACCATCAGCTTGCTTTAAGCTAAGCCCGGAATGCTTTCATTGACTAGATTAGTCTAATCGGTCTTATCAACAACTCATAGCCCATAGCCAACTAACTGTAACTGTAACCCAGCAAAGCATGCAGACAGGTTCCGCTCGAATCACCCTAGAGAAACACCGTTTTTTTTTTGAAAGAAGTAACTAATTGAATATTTACATTTTGCATTTGAGCTACATAATTGACAATGAACCTGTCTTTATGTTGCAATGTTTCTAGATAGTAAGGGCAAATCCTAACCGATCTTTCTTTACATGATTATCTCAAACTTCAATCATGACTCTTGAGCTAAAGTATAGACCGCAAACTTCATTATCTAGAGTATTGTATCACTCTAACAAAGCTTTATCAATATGTTGCTAGTATTATTCTTATATTATGTTATGTTGGAAATTTCTTGAGTTTCTTCTTTGTCATATTTAAAGGTGGTTGCAAATTATTGTAAATTCGTTCAAACAACTTACATATGGCTACACAATCAATTTGTTGCACTAATGATAGCAACGTGTGAACCTATCTCTGGTGCCGCATGATTTATAATACACAGCATACCTCAAGCGTAGATTAAAGGTACAATCACAATGTATCATGTACCATCAATATTCTTAAATTTGAACATAGCGTGACGAGTGAACCTTTTCCCGACACATGATTTATGATGATACACATCACGTCTTAACTACATCGTATAGGAGAGATTTAAGGTTCAATTAGATGTATCATCACTATCCTTAAAGTAACATTTATTTGACTTGGCACTCTTTATTGTGCATTTCTATTATCAACTAACAAAAGATTCGAATGGATTTCATTCTAGAAAAACAGTTAACATCATGATGTGTCACTGCTATTGGAACGTAATGAGAATTGTGTACCTGCGCCCATCGCGATCCTTGGGGGTCGCTAGCATTTCGGCCGTAGAAACTGGATTTTATTGGACGGCAAACAGGGGGGCCACGTGAGTGAACACGAGAGATCCAGGAATCCGACCCTGGTCTATTTACCTGAAGAACCAGTCGTTGCCATGTGGGCCCAAGAATCTACCCTATGGGCCATGGGCGGGTCCATCCCCGTCATTGTAGTATTTTTTGCTAACCACTCAGTGGTCATTAAGTTGAGAAAACGCCACCATCATTTAGATCATTACGGTTTCTCTCATGATTATTTTCCTTTTTATGATCTTGTGAGAAAGACATACGCATGCGGGTGGTTCAGGCATGATTAGAAAATTGAATAGTTATTCGTTGACCTCAAATCAAAACTAGCCAGGTCTTGAAGTAAACGAAATTTCCCTTGGTTGATGGGAATTAGGGAGCTCGTTTTCGGCATTGCCCGGAATGGATTTTCAGCCATGCGTTCACAAGCTAGGGACCCGCGCAGGTATGTAAGTATGTTTGTTCCGCATTTGCAATAGCTTACATAATCTCGAGAGACAGATCAGCCAACACTTCCAACTAGAAGTTGAAAAATACATGTCAGAAATGTCTCTTCCTCTCTAAAAAGTTGTTGTCTCAGTGTACGTATATCCTACTCTAGAGTCAGCTGACGCGCCGATCTCTATCCGCTGACGCCGAGAACCTACTTGAAGCTAGCGAGGTTTGCATCGCACAAGACAAACAAAGCTGAAGTTGCGCTCTTGTTTCTTAATGTAAGTCCCAGCGCCTAACGAACTGATCTATCGGATAGCGGGAAAGTACAGTACATTATGTCCGTGGTGCTGAGTTGCTGACGCTGACACTAACTAGCACTGGCAGGTGTGTGGCGAGCTGGACTCCCGTAGTAGCTCCTCCATGCAGCTCGTCGGCACAAAAGAACATCCAACACACTAGAATTAATTAATTAATTAATTAAATGAAGCGCAGAAGAAACAAATTTTCGACGACAACATAACATGCCCTGCAGGCTTGCTGCCGAACTGAAGCACGACTGCATGCATCCAGATTCAGGACGAGAGAGGCTTGGCGGTCGCGGAGATCCAAGTTTCACATGGGCGGTGGTGCTCTCCCAGGTAAGATTTTCCACTTGGCGGGAACGGATAAGCGATGGATCGATCCGTTTCATCCACTGGAGTCCTGGCCCATGGATACGTACGCTGGCCGACGATCGACACATAGTACACACTTTGCTCAGCTGAAACCAGGGAGTAACGATTCAGTTAATTGGTGCCTACACCTTGTAAGCAAGGTTTTGGATATGGAATTGCGTAAAAATCTCGAGGGTCCTCAAAATTTTCGGTTACCGTGGTTATCAAGACATCTCGATGGGTTGCTAGATAAGTTCAAATTTTAAATTTTGAATTATCTTTTGGGAATTTTTAGAAACTGGGTAACCTCTCGGCCACGGCTCGATAACGAACTCAAAAAAAATCCTTATTATGCTGAGTGGTAAGGTCTTTAGCATGGGTGCTCAAGATTTTCGGTTACCGTTCTTTAACCGGATTTCTCGCTCGGTTAGCCAAACGGTGCTTATAAGCCCCATCTCTACCTCAGTTGTTATAACCGCATTATCCGTGAAAATTGGTAAGGAAGACTTAGAACCTAGCAACTCTTTTCTCCCTCCATGCTTTGCTTCTGATCGAACATATTTTATTTCACATCTCTTACTTTGCTATATCTCATCCAATATTCCAAGTTATGCTTTGATTACTAGTTTGTGATGCTTATCTATTTCTATAGGACATCGTAGGGGTGACTGCGAGCTATGGGCCGCTATTCTCGAATGGGTCGACCTTCATGAAGTTCCCATTCTTATATTATGCTGCCTGCTCCTTGGTTCATCGTCGCTAGGATAAAAAGGGAGGAAAGGTATGTGGTGGCTAGCCAGAGCAAAGCATTTTTATGGGATAATAGTGTTTTATGTGCCTTTATTTGTTTACGAGGTCTGCCTCGCATATTTTCCCCTGATAGTTATATTTCAAAAAAATTGTCAGTATTGTCGCAAGCATACAACTATCACGAAATAAACAAGTAGGAAAATCTTGTGGTTTTCTAATAAGAACAAAAGGAGTAAGAAATTATACAAAAAATTACAGTATAAAATACGAATAACTGTTGTGGTTTATGTTTGCATAACACCAAATAGAACTCGACCCACATGCGAACATGTTAAAATGGAAGTAGGACATTGAAAATTAATACACAGCTTGGGTTTTTTATTAAATTAATATATATTTATGATTTACGGTGTACATTGGCTGGATGTTATGCTCGGTTATAGGCTTATAGCTCTAATTAAGTTCCATGTTTGTTGTAGGTATGCAAATAATGAGACAACACACATTTACTGTGGAGTGTGGACAGTAGTGTGGTAAAAAAAAATCACGAGCTGCAACTGGAATCTCCTAACATAGGTGCACTTGCCCACGGTAAGCGTGTGTTGTGGCAGTAGACCGAAGTCTCGATCATTTCAGTGGCGGTATGGCGAACCTCGCACCAAAGTTCACATGTGCATAGATCACTGGAAAAAAGATATATGAGTGACGAGTTGACGGTGACCAAACGGCAATGCAACACGGGTTACTGGAATCTTGCCTTGTCTTTTGGCTAGCTGCTTCCTTGCTTCAAACTTATTTACCAATCCAGTGCATTGAATTTGTTTTCTTTACGAGGAGAAGACTAGTTCCATTCAATTCATAAGCCTAACTATACTAAACCAGTAACACACATGCTTGGGTAGTATCACGTGTGTGTAGTGTCATGCAATTCTAAATTAATTAGGGTTGGAAGTGTTGAGTTGTGTGATGTTACGGTGATGTGGCTAATTACTCTATTGGTCTCTATCTTCTTTAATTGTATGACACATCATTATTTTTTGTGTATATGACACTTATGTTACTAAGACTAGTTATAGTGGGAGTAACATAGCTACTACAACATATATGTGGCGTGGTTAGTTTCCGGTGACCCGTCGGTACGGTTGAAATTCCGACAGCCCCATTTGCCTTTTCTTGTCGGAACATAGCAAAGAGAAAGGAGAACGCCGACATGCCGGAGAGGAAATGAAGGGAGCACAACCAATCTCCAGATCCCGTCTGCCCCCGCATCCACTGTCCGTGGCCGCCTCGCCCTCCTCAAATCGCCACCTCCGTCGGTCCGCGGCTCCCCGGCCATCCCTCTAGGTCTGAGCTTCTTGTTCTTCTTCGGCACCGACCGACCTCCCCCACCCCATGAGCGAACTCCGGCACAGTGCATCCTCACCGTCACCGTCTCCGCTAGTTTGTTGCTGCTAAACTGAGTTGTACTGTATTATATAAGTGCAGAACAGCAACAAAAATAGTCCTAGATTTAAATAAGCGACGTATCCTATGCATCCGATGGCTTTGTGCATCCGTGTATCCGTGTCGTGGCTTTGTGCATCCGTGTATCCGTGTCGTATCAGCCGGCCGATCTCAATCGTAGTGTTAGAGTTGATTCTGGCAAAAAATTCAAAGACACGCCCACATCCTAGCCTGCAAATTTGCACAGACACCCCTATCTATGTCTCGTTATGATCGATTGCAGTTAAGATTCTACACGACGATGACTCACGGCTGAGAAGGAGCTCTCGCCGTACAAAGTGTCCCGTCGCCGAGGTCGCCGGCACAAGACCACGAGGATCGCAACTGCCATCGGCCCCATCTCCTCACGATTGCCGCCTTCAAACTCACCCGCAAGGCCATCTCCTTCAACTTATTCATCGCAGAGAATTGCTTAATGCGAGACAAGACAGCTATGTCAAGAGGACGATCAGGAGATGATTACGAACTGGCCTCAGCCGAGCTTCCTGCCGAGCGTGTGAAAGTCACGGAGGTTGGCCGTGGGGTGGCTGCGCACGAGCCGAGGTCGACGGGCGCTCCCGCATCTCGTGACGGTGAGTGCGGATGCGGCCGCCGGCAGCCTCGGCAAGAAAGAGAAGGCGACATGCAGATTGGCCATGGATCTGTACATGGTGCGATGCGAGTCGGGATGGGGCAGTCGACTTCCGGCAACGTCGTCGACGGCGATTCTCACCGGTGTGGAGTCCATCCGACCAAGGCGAAGAAGGGGATTAATGCGATTAAGTTGAAATATTTTGGAAGCTAGGGGCGACTTAGCAAAACTGAAAACAGGAAGTGGGCGGTCATACGACCTTGATCTACCGGCCATTAGCGTCCCGGATGCATGAATGCACGAACGCAATGGATTCACACGATACGTCGCCATTTAAATATGACATAAATAGTCACAGAGCACAAGGGGCGACCCCCAATTCCATAATGTGTTTATTAGGCGCGGATATGAGATCCGAGAACGTGTCGGGAAGGTGCGCCGCATGTGTGTGTAGATCGTAGAATTGCCTATCTGGTGTTTTAAGTATCAGGGCAGTTTTTTTTAGTGATAGAAATCAAAATTAGGGGGGGGGGGGGTTCCCTCCACCATGGGTTTTTGCACACAATTTCTTATTCTTCACCCCAAGAACACTTGTTTAAGTTCAAGGACTGAGAGATATAGAGAAATTTCCTGGATTACGGGCACGGTGAGCTTGCCAGCTTGGCAGGGGTTCTTCGTGTCCGCGTGTGTTGTTCTACTGAACCTCGCTGCCATGGCATTTTGTAAGGTGAAGGAGAGGTTAGCAACTAACATGTCAATATGTGCCCCCTCCTCACTCTCAAAGTAGTATGAGCAAGTAAAGTTTTAATATTGGGTTTAAGTATACAAGTATGAACATCATCAAAGGACATTCCAGGACTGGTGCGGGAGTACCACCGTAATCAAGAAGAGCACAATCCTCTTGATGTCTGCACGCTAACTACGATTTCATCGAAGGAGCCAATAGCAGAAGGGAAAGACTACAATAATTGAAGCAATACATGATAGTTTTACACTAGACGGTCGATAAATAAAGAGCTAATTAGGGCACCTCCAACGGGGTGGCGCAAATGCGCCACCCCGGTGTGTCCCTTTTGGTCCGTTTGGGGGCGGACCGCGGACCTGTTTTCCGTTTGGGGTGGAGGTGCTCCTAACAGTGTGGCGCAAAAAAAACGGACAAGGCGGAAAAAAACAATATACATAATATTAAATCCGGTAGCAGGGGCGCCGCCACGGTCAGGGGCTCGTCATCCGAGAGGATGACTGTCGGGGGGCTACCCCTGGGTAGGGTAAAGATATGGTAAAAGCTACGTCCAAGACCCAACCGACATACTCCAACCGACATGCTCCGACCGACATACGCTAACCGACTTACGACTGACCGACATATTTTACCCGACATGTCTATGTCGGTATGTGTTGTGTTGTTCTTATATGCAGGAGGAGCGGTTCATGAAGGGTAATCCGGCATAACCATGCCCGGTCTCGGGGAAAGAGAATTGTCCAGCATATCCATGCCAGGTTGGGAGGTGGAATCCGGCATGTCCATGCCGGGTTTAACAGGAGAGGAGTCGCCGGGATATCCGACATATCCATGTCGGGTAAAGGGGAGAAGATGCTATGCCAAACGCTACAAGACAAGGAAAAGCACAGACAAGACATGCCATGCCCATCCCCGGATGTGACTAGAGTACACTGCATGACGCAGTGAATAGTGTTAATTAGACCCCAGTAGTTGACGAGGGTGTAACTCGATAAATCCCAGGGTTGTGCACCCCGGGTTGATTGAGGGGGAGAGAGAAAATCGTTGGTGATCACGACGGCTGACAAGCGGGGATTTTACCCAGGTTCAGGCTCCCGGAGGATAACACCCTACTCCTGCTTGTGTGTTATTGATGGCGAGTTGCGATTACAATGGCGGCGAGATTGCGATCTCGCTAGGGTTTGTGGTGGTGGCTATTGGCGTGACCTTTGGGACGAGCAACCCTCCTGGATTTATAGGTAGCCAGGTCTCGGGTGGTCGGTATCGATGGTAATTACAGATATGGCAGGTTATGAGACCTAACCGACTTGGACTAGGTTACACGGTACCCCGAGTGGGCCTTCCCCAGCTTGGCGCGGCCCAGGTAGCCTCATCGTGGGCTAGTTGAAAGGTAGCCCCACGTCAGTAGCCCCCGAGTGCTTGGTCGAATCGTAGAGTCGGGCAAAGGACTTCTTCCTCCTGGGCGCGCCACCGGATTGCTTGTTCTTGAGTTCGCACTCGTTTTCTTCAGTCGAACAGGACACTCCCGATGGGAGTAATCTTCTGCAGTCGAATTACTTCTCATTGGCCTTCGTGTGAAGCTTGCTTCTATTCGACCCGTGGGCTTACTTCCAGATGGATTCAGCTGTTTGAGCTTACTCGATTTTCTCTGCCACCCGAATGATTATTTTGGGTTCTCAGATCAGCAGTCTGTCCTACTTGGTTGTTTTCAGCTGTGAAGCTTACTACTCGAATCGCTCAGTCGAGTTGTCGTGTTGTTTCACTTGTTCAGAGCCGTTGGCTTGATGACGTCACTGACGACGCTCCATTGCACGCCTCTGCGCCCGATGGGACGTGACGTAGCGGGGCCCACTAGCAGAGCTGACCGCGGTCAGCAGTTGTCACGTCTCCGAACTGGGCGCGAAATTTTCGCGGCACGATGATGACGCCTTGATTCCCGTGCGTAGTGGACGAAGTGGGCGGCGACGGTGGGTTTCTCCGTGCGACACGTAGACGGCTGGATGTAGCTGCTCGGAACCGTTGCTCTGTGGACGGCTGAGATGAATTTATTCGAGGCATAAGTACTGCGCTGCAGCGCAAGGGCATCATCTTCTCGAATCGTCTGCGCTTCCTTTCCTCTGCTCTCTACCATTCTCTCCACCATCCGAGCTCTGTGCTTTTTGTCCTCCCACCTGCTGCCGTCCTCCGGAGCCATGGGCAAGCCGAAGACCGCCGCTGGCACCTCCGCCGCCGCCGCCAAAGCCGGGCTGATGAAGAAGCCCGACGGCGACTCGCAAAGGTCGTCGGTGAAGAAGGCGGAGCTTGAGCTCCTCCGCGCGCAGGGCCTCCTGCCACCTACGGACCAGGCCCAGGTACGCGCTCCCAGCAAAGATGTGTACTCCGCACCCCGTGAGGGGGAACGCTTATGCTTCGTGGATTTCCTTCCGCGGGGCTTCGGGTTCCCTCTCCACGATTTTGTTCACGGTCTCCTGTACGCCTATGGGGTTCAGATCCACGATCTGACCCCCAATGGCGTTTTGAGCATCGCGAGCTTTATTGTGCTCTGCGAGTGCATCCTGGGGATCGCACCCCACTGGGCACTATGGAAGTCGCTCATCCTCGTTCGCAAGAATGTCGGGAAGAGCGGGTTGACATACCCCGTGGGCGGCTTCGGAATCCAGGTGCGTGGTGATACCGCGTACTTTCAGATGAAGAAGTCTGACTCCGTCCAGGGGTGGCGGAAGAAGTGGTTCTAGATCCAGTGGAACCAGGACGGCCTGGCGCAATTCGACGGCGAGCGCAGGCTGCTGAAGACTCGCGCCTGGTCGCACCCGCTCGCCGAGGAGTAGAAGGAGTCCGCAAGGCCGCTGCTGAGCCTGCTGCGCAACCTCACCAAGACCCTGGGGCGCGAGACGGGTGGCGTCTTCCTGATGGCCACCTTCTTCCGGCTTCGCGTTCAACCACTTGCTGCTCGGCCTCACCCGATGTGGGCGGTCGATGGCGCCGGCAACCAGCCACTCGACGACGAGGAGGTGGAAACCAAGATGAGGGGCATCACCAACCTCCGAGCCGCGGACCTCTGCAACGTCAAATGTCCAGTCGCTGCGTACGGAGCAGTGAACCCTATTCCCGAGGTCAGTTCTTGACTTGTTCTCTTCGTTGCTTCGTTTCTTGATTTCCTGCTTCTTGATTCGACATGTGTCTACTTGTTTCAGGGTCGATCTCTGCTGGTCAGCATTCCTCCTCTCCCTGAAAACGGCCCCGACGACGAGTCGAAGGTTGTGGAGGAGGAGGGTGACGACGACGACCTTCCGTCTGCTACCTCTCCTAACGAAGAGGTGGAGGATGTTGACGACGAGGAGGAACCCGCACGGAAGAGGCAGAGCGTCGAAGTGGTGGCGATTCTGCGACTGCTTCTTCGCCCGTGAGAGGTGCAGATGCTAATTTGGAGGAAACCGGCGCGACGTCTTCGGGTGTTCGGTCCCAGGGCGACTGGGACGAACCGCTGGCTGCTCCTCCTGTAAGCTCTGCGCCACCGCGCGCGTTCGCTCGTATGCCGTCTCTCTCCCTGGGGAGCGATGACGAGTTCGAGACCACCAGGTGAGTTTCTTTTCCTCTTTCTTTTTTGAGTTGTACTTTGTAGTTTCAACCTTCGAGTTGAGCATTGTATTGTTTTTGTTCCAGCCGTCGTTCTGGCGATGTCAGCTCCCCTCGTCGTGAAGTGGAGCACACATCCGCCCCTTCGACGGAGCTGGTGACTCGGGTGGCGATCGAGGAGCGCGTGCAACCTGGTGGCCTCGCGTCGTCGAGGCGTGCTCCTCCTTCGGCTTTGGAAGATGTCGACCTCCTGGACCACGTAAGTCCTTTATGCTTGTACTTGTAGTCTTGCAATTTCATCGGGTGCGCGATCAGCGCTCCCGATGGGAGTAGCCCCCGAAAGTGTGGGTGACTAGTATAGTCGCCCGCAACTTTATTAATTTCTTGCTTGTGTTTCAACCGTAATATCGCCAGCAGCTTGACGCAGCCGCGACTTATGTTCGCCTGGAGAAGGAGAGGGACCAGCTGCGTGCTTCTCTGGACCAGGCTACTAGGCGGGTTGCTGAGTTGGAGCTGAAGCTCCAGGCTCAGGCTGAGCTTGAGAAAGCCCTGCATGAGTCCCAGGAGCACGAGCGAGTGCGGGCCACCCAGGAGAAGACTCAAGTCGACCGCCTTCTCGCACTCGCCGGTACCCTTGGAGGTTAGTTTTCGGCTTTGGCGCCTACTTGTACTTACTTTTTTCCTTGCTGACAGTTTGTATTTTTGCGCAGAGAGATGCGGTGGCGCTCCTCCGGAAGGTTCGTCGAGTGACGAAGTTGACTTGGCGACCGCTGTCGGCTTCCTCGACCGCGTCTGCGCGTATGCGTCTGATGCGTTGCAGAAGTCGACGGACGCGCTGAAGAAGTCGACAGGGGCGCTCGCGACGGTTGAAAGAACATTTCTTAATCCCTAATGTTTTGTGTGTTAGTTAACAATACCAATGATACTAATCCTATTGCTAAGTATTTCAGTTTGGGCGAAACTCATATCACAAATCCTAAAGCCAAATTGAAGAGAAAAAGAGTTTCTGGAATTCTTCCCAGACCCGGATATTCCGGTTCACCAACCCGGATATTCCGGGTCATCCCCAGAAAATTGGCTAAGTCAAGTTCAGAAGTTCTACTGACTTCAATCGGAAAATCAGCTCGGAAATTTCAAGGACCCGGATATTCCGGTTCACCAACCCGGATATTCCGAGTCAACCTCAAGAAAATTGGCTAAGTCAAGATTCAGAAGTTCTACTGACTTCAATCGGAAAATCAGCTCGGAAATTTCAAGGACCCGGATATTCCGGTTCACCAACCCGGATATTCCGAGTCAACCTCAAGAAAATTGGCAAAGTCAAGATTCAGAAGTGGCACTGACTCCAATCGGAAATTCAGCTCGGAAATTTCAAGGACTCGGATATTCCGAGTCAACCTCAGAAAATCGACTAAGTCAAGTTCAGAATTGGTTCTGATCTCAACCGGAAATTCAGCTCGGATATTTTCAAAGACCCGGATATTCCGGGGCACCGGAATTTCCGGTGGTACTTATACCGGAATTTCCGGGTGACCAAGACAGCCAACGGCCAGATTTTGAGGGGGAGTATAAATACCCCCTCACTCACTCAAGAACAGTGAGCTCTCAGATTTTCTCTCTCCTACTATTCTTGAAAGCTCAAATCATCAAGATCTCCCAATCCCCCCCACCCAAATTCATAGATCTTTGGAGGATTGGAGGAGAAGGCCCGGATCTACATCTTCACCGAAGGGATTTGCATTTCTCCCCTATTCACTTGGGGATTTCGTGGCTAGGGTTTCCGGTGGGAAAACCTAGTTCACCATTGTTGTACTCTTGGTGTTACCTTGACCTTTTGTGGTCCTTGACCTTTTGTGGTCTTCTTGGGAGCCCCCAATTCAGTTGTGGGTGTGTGCCTCAAGCGTTTGTAAGGGATTCGATCTCCGCCCTAAAAGGGGATCAATAGTGGAAGGTGGACTCGAAACCTTTGTGGTTGAGTTCATCGGAGAAGAAGGTGAGCCTTTGTGGCGTTGCGGCTAACCTGTTGTGGTAGCGCACACCTCTCCAAACGAGACGTACACCCTTGGGTGGAACTCGGGATTACATCTTCGTCTCCGCGTGCTTCACTTGGTTCCCTTTACCCTTTGCTCCCTTACTTACTTATCGTGTTATTGCTTAGATTCTCATTTAGGTAAATTCACCGTAGTTGCATATCTAGAGAATTTACCTTTGTGTTGAGCCTAAATTTGAAAAGACCTAAAATTTGTAATAGCACCTATTCACCCCCCCCCCCTCTAGGTGCCGGATTCCCGTTCAACGGTGCACCGCAGCATCTTCCCGAGTGATGCGCCACCGGCTGCAGTTGATGCTCTTGCCGCTCCGTTTGAGGATGAAGCGACCACCCTCGCGGACTTCACTCGGGCGCAGACGGTACGCGGCTCCGAGCTCACCTTCCAGCTTCTCCTAGGCCATCAGGTTGCTGGCGACTTCGAGAAGGTTGTCAGCGACTTCCCTCGAAGGCCTGATGGGCGGACGACATCCTTGAGCGGGGTGAAGGTGCAGGCCACACATCTAGCTGTGAAGCTTGTGGCCACCTTTGAGAGGGCACTCGCCAAGGCGACTGAGGCGGCTGCTGCTTGGAAGAGTCGCTCCCGGTCGGAGTCCATGGCTTAGGGGTTTGTAGTTTAGATTTCCAGTAGTTACGCGGCCTGTGCTTTTGTCTGTAATGACTAATATTCTGTCGGGTCTGCTGGCTTGCTGGCCTTGAACAGTATTTTGTTTATGACTGGATTGATTGTTTCTTCCCACTATCTTTGTTTGTGCTGAGCAGTCGCATATCTGTATTGATTCTGCACATTCATGGCAGACTAACGTGCGCGGCGGCACTTCTTCTGCTTCTGCGGCTGGGCCAAGTGGCGAGGGATCTTCTTCGGGTGCTCGCCGTCGTCGAGCGACGCCAGCTCCTCCACGAAGCACGAACGACCAACGGATAATCACGTACTTGAAGAATAAGGTGGCTGAGCTTGAGGCGACTCTGAAGAATACCAAGCTGTTGTTGCATCGCTCCAGGTCGCATCCTACTGCAGAGTTCTCCCAGCGTGAGGATTTTTTGCTCGGGGAGATCGATCTGATCAGTCGACAGCTTCAAGGTTGGTATCCTTTGCGGCTGCTTTCTTTGTTAAAACTTGCTGGTTCTGACTTCTAGCTTGTGTATGCAGATGTGAACCCGGATTGGCAGGCTGAGCGGGATCGCGTTGAGGAGCGTGTTACCCGGGAGGCATCTGGCGACTCCTATGAAGCTCGCCAATTCTGGGTGAATAAGTCGAGAGGGCGTATTCTTGCTCTTATGCTTGATCGTACTTGGCGTGCGGCCTTTCTTCTGGAGAATTGCCGGAAGACCCTCTGGCACATCCACCGTGTGTACTTCCCGCACAATGGGCAGCCGCACGGGCTGGCCGCCTTGCTAGAGAGGTTCCGCGAGGGTGATGCGCTGAAGGAGATCGTCCATGCCCAGCTCATCGCCGGGGCAAATGTGGCGCTGGCGTACGTCCGACTGCACCGGCCAAACCTTTCGCTGGAGAGGTTGATGGGTGGACTGCCTAGTGACGCCGACTACGTCGATACCTTGGCAGCTGCACGCCAGATGATCGAGCAGGTGCAGAAGCTGAGTGAGCGCCTTGTAGGCCCACTCGACGCGCCGAAGGACGAGCCTGGAGATTAAGAGTAGCCTTCTTCTACTGTACAGGGTTAGCTATAGGTGGCGAATATGCCAATGTAAATGACAATGTATGAGGTTAAAGGAGTTCTCGAGTAATGAGTGAAATTATTTGCATTACTGTGCGAGTATATGCTTCGGCTTTGACTTGTGTGGCGCAGCCCCCGAGTACCTTGGGTGACAGCTTAAGTCTGCGTTGTGAACCTGTGTGGCGCAGCCCCCGAGTTCTTCGAGTGGCGTCCTAGGATTTTTCAAGTGAGACCTGTATATCGCAGTCTCCGAGTGTATCGGGTGACGACTTAGGGTTTAGAACTTGACATGTATGGCGTAGCCCCCGAGAACCTCGGATGGAGGCCTAGGATTTTTTCAGTGAAGCCTGTATGGCACAACCCCCGAGTAGTTCGAGTGGCGGCCTAGGGATTTTCAAGTGTGACCTGTGAGGTGCAGCCCCCGAGTGCGTCGGGTGGCGACCTAGGATTTTTGACTTGACCTGTGCGGCGCAACTCCCGAGTAGGTCAGGTAGAGGCCTAGGATTTTTTGAGTTGTGCCTGTGCGGCGCAGCCCCCCGAGTGGTTCGAGTGGCGGCCTAGGCTTTTTTCAAGTGTGACCTGTGAGGTGCAACCCCCGAGTGTGTCGGGTGGCGACCTAGGATTTCTGACTTGACCTGTGCGGCGTAACTCCCGAGTAGATCGAGTAGAGGCCTAGGATTTTGCGAGTTCTGCATGTATGGCGCAGCCCCCGAGTAATTCGAGTAGCGGCCTAGGCTTTTCTTTCAACCCGTGTGGCGCAGCCCCCGAGTGATTCGAGTGACGGCCTAGGATTTTTGTTTGCCTTGACTGAGAAGGTAAAGTGGACAACATTTTCTTCAAATCACTTCATTGATTGTTGCGAACAGGCCGCCTCATTAAAACCCTTCCAGTCCCCTTAGGTACCCTGGTAAGGGAAAGAGTGCGTCTGAAACCTGTCGCGTTGACATGCTATGCTTGGTACAATGATTGAGTCGACTAAGCATAGAACCGCCAGAGTTGTGCGACATTCCATGGGTTGCTGCAGACTGCTCCTGTCTTCGAGTCCTTTAGGCGATAATCCCCGTTGCCAATTGCCTCTGTTACAATGTATGGGCCTTCCCATGGGGAGGCGAGCTTGTGCACCTTCTTCTGCTTGAGGCGGAGGACCAGGTGAAAGAGCATTTTCCCTCATGTGTGGTTTTGGTAATTGAATGACAATCTCTATGGACTAATGTTTGCATTGAGATATCATTATAGATCATGTCCATGGAATTGTGAAGTTCATGTGTTGAACTCTTGAAGCTCATGTGTTGAGTGAAGCTTATTGCAAGTATGTCTTGAAGATTCAAGACATCATCTTAGTGAAGAAAAGATGAGTTGTGCAAGACCAAGAGAAGCTTTCTCGAAAAGATCCTATGCTTGGTGCTTGCAATGGATACATGAAGACGAAGCTTAGCGAGACTCTCCCATTGTGAGCATGGGGGAGTATTTGGAGAAGTCTTCATCAAGCAAGTGATTGGACGCGCAATCAAGAAAGATGACCCACTTGAAGAGATCAAGATAGTCATCATATATCTCAAGTGGAATGCTCAAGGCAAAGGTATGATCTTGATAGGGCTATAGGATAGATAGGCGTACTATCAAGAGGGGCTCTCAAGTTAGTAACTTGATCGCATTCTTGTGGAGAGCTGAAACCTTTGCATACTTGGCATATCATGTTTCTTGGTTCTTATTTGGCTTTTATGTTGGTGAGGAATTAGAGCTTGGTTCATCTTCATGTCAAGCTCTAGTTCATCGAAATCAGTTTTACTTTGGACAACTTGTTGCGTTTTCGGTGGCGGAAATATTGCCGGTTCTACCTTGAGGAAAGTCCCACACCTTGCCATGTGTGGAGATTTTACTCTATTTATGGGATGCAGTATTTTGTTGGGTAGTCATCGTCGCTATCTTTCCAACAAAATTGGTCTCACCTCATTTGGAGTTCATTTGCAAAAGTTATAGCAGTTTTCTTTTCGGTGTTTTTGCTGATTCGGATTATTGGGGTCGGATATTCCGATCTACCGGAATTTCTGGTTCCCCAACTCATCCAAGAAAACGGCTAAGGAAAGGAGAAAAAGGGTTCTGACTCCAGTCGGAAATTGTGCTCGGAAATTTCCGTCTACCGGAAATTCCGAGTGCACCCAGAAAAGTCCTCCAGAAACGGCTAAGGAAAAGTTTGGTTTTGGTTCTGTCTCCAGCCAGAATTTCAGCTCGGAAATTTCATGGACTCGGAATTTCCGGGTGACCGGAATTTCCGAGTCTCACTTATACCGGAATTTCCGAGTGTCGAAACAGCCAACGGCTATATTTCCTGGAGGGGTATAATTACCCCTCCCCTTCTTCTTCCTCAATTAATCCAAGGCAGCACGTTTTTCCCCTCTCTCCTACTCCATTGTTGACCTGGGAAAGCTCACTTCCCTCTCAATCCCTCCATTGAATCTTCCATATTCTTTAGGGAAAGTAGAGAGGAGATCTAGATCTACAATCCTACCAATCCATTTCTCCTCTAAGTGAGGGGAACTTAGTGGATCTAGTTCTTGGAGTTCCTTTGTGGTTCTTCTTCTTTGTTCTTCCTCTCTTCTCCCCCCATAAGCATTAGTTGCTTTTGGTGGGATTTGGGAGTGAAGGATTTGACTCCTTTGTGGTTTCCTTTGTTCTTCCTCTCTTATTCCCCCATAAACATTTGTTGTTGTGTTGGAATTTGAGAGTGAAGGACTTGAGCACTTCGTGTGCTCTTGCCATTGCATTTGCATCGGTTTGAGCCCTCCACGAGGATTCGTGGTGGTGATACTTGTGAGCTTGTTACTCTTGGGTCTTTGGACCCTAGACGCCTTTTGTGGCCGGCCTTTTGTGGCCAAGACCTTTTGTGGTCAAGACCTTTTGTGGTCACTTGAGAGCCCCCAATTAAGTTGTGGGTGTGTGCCTCAAGACTTGGGAGCCCCCAATTAAGTTGTGGGTGTGTGCCTCAAGAGTTGTACGGGATTCGATCTCCGCCCCAAAGGAGATCAATAGTGGAAGGTGAACTCGAACCTTTTGTGGTTGAGTTCATCAGGAGAAGAAGGTGAGCCTTTGTGGCGTTGCGGCTAACCTGTTGTGGTTGCGCACACCTCTCCAAACGAGACGTACACCTTTGGGTGGAACTCGGGAATACATCCTCGTCTCCGCGTGCCTCGGTTATTTCTATACCCGAGCTCTTTACTTATGCACTTTACATTGTGATAGCCTTCGTGCTTGAAGTCATATATCTTGCTATCATCTTGTTACTTGTATTGCTTAGCTTAAGTTGTTGGTGCACACAGGTGAGCCTAGTTTATATATCTAGTTTGTATGCTTGTTAAAGTAAACCTCTAGTTTTATTCCGCCTTTATCAAGCATACCGGAATTTCCGGGTCACTCTTGGACCGGATATTCCGGCTCCTCGGAATTTCCGGGTCATTCTTGGACCGGATATTCCGGCTCCTCGAAAAAGGTTTAAATCGCCTATTCACCCCCCCCTCTAGGCGACGTCTATCCGTTCACCAGGTCGCCTGCGAAGAAAGCTCTTGGTCGTAACCTTCGTCCGTGGTAGTTGCGCAGGTCTTGCTGGTATACGGCTGATCGCGCCAGGGCGATGTCGCGTGCTTCATCCAAGATGTCCATGCTGTCTTCGAGTGCCTCGTACGCATCTGACTCGTCGAAGGCGACCACCCGTGGTGCGTCAAACTTGATGTCGCAGGGTAGCACCGCTTCTGCACCGTATACCATGAAGAATGGAGTGTACTGGGTGGATCTGTTAGGCGTGGTCCGCAAGCTCCATAGGACTGATGGTAGTTCTTCCACCCATGTGCCTGCTGCGTGTCTCAGCGGTACCCGCAGGCGCTTCTTGATACCGTTGCAGACTAGGCCGTTGGCTTTCTCGACTTGCCCATTGGATTGCGGGTGCGAGACAGACGCATAGTTTAGCTTGATTCCTTGTTCTGAGCAGAAGTCTTTGAATTCCTCGGCTGTGAAGTTTGAGTCGTTGTCCGTGATGATCCCGTTCGGCACTCCAAATCTGAAGATGATGGACCTGATGAAGTTGACCGCTGATGATGCAGTCGAACTTGTGATGGGCGCAGCCTCAATCCACTTGGTGAACTTATCGACTGCAACCAGGAGGTGAGTGTGTCCTCCAGGTGAGGATTTCTTTAGTGGGCCCACCATGTACAGTCCCCATTGGGCGAAGGGCCAGGCTAGCGGTATTGTCTTCAACTCGGACGCCGGCGCGTGCGGCTTGTTGGCGAACTCCTGGCACCCGGTACATTTCTTTACTAGATCTTCTGCGTCTTGCATAGCTGTTGGCCAGTAGAACCCAGCTCTCAGCGCTTTGGCCACCAGTGCTCGACTGCTGGCGTGATGCCCGCAGATACCCGCGTGGATGTCGAGTAGGAGAGCTTGGCCGTCGACTGGATCTATGCACCTTTGTAGGATTCCTGAGATGCTTCTCTTGTAGAGTTCTCCCTTGATGACGGTAAAACTTTTGGAGCGCCTGATGATGCGCTTTGCTTCGACTGGGTCTGTTGGCAGCCTCTGGTGCAGTATGTATGTCAGGTACGGCCCTGTCCAGGTAGTTTCGACTAGCATGACTTCCATGGGCTCCTTTTCTTGGCTTGGCGGGTTCGCGGTGCTTGTTGCCGGTGTGGAAGGTTTTGCTGCGGGTCTAGTCTTGATGGACCTTTGCGTGATGTGCTCGAGGAAGACGCCAGGTGGTACCGGTACCCTATCTGATCCCATGTTGGCGAGGATGTCGGCTTCCTCGTTGCTGTCGCGGCCGATGTGTCGTAGCTCGCAGCCGTCGAAGGTGCCCTCTAGCTGGTTGTACAGGTCTCTGTAGGCGATCATGTTGTCGGCGATGGCGTCGCAGGACTTCATGGTTTGCTGCACAACCAAGTAGGAGTCGCCGTAGATCATGAGGTGTGTGGCTGGCGAAGGATGAGGTGACGATGCGCGTCGGCAACGGATCGAGAGTCGACGTGGTGGCTGTCGGCACGCTCCCTCTGCATCTACCATCGGGATTAGTTTTGGTTTTAAATAAGTGTTATTTTGTGCCATCCTTGAGTGTAAACATTATAAGTGGGTCTTGCCTGTTACAAGACGGTTATTCATTTAAATCAGTATCAAGCAATTGTGCTATTTATATGAATGATATCTTTTATGTTGATGCTCCCGAGAGTAATGGTTTATTCTTGTTGAATCTCGATCGTAGTACTCACATCCATAACATAGAGGCCAAACGAATTAAGTGTAGTGACGATACCGCCATGTTTTTGTGGCATTGCCGTCTTGGTCATATTGGTATAAAGCGCATGAAGCGACTCCACTCCGATGGACTCTTGGACTCGTTGGATTTCGGATCCCTCGACACATGTGAACCATGCCTCATGGGCAAAATGACCAGGACACCGTTCAAAGGTTTCGTTGAACGGGCGTCGGATTTGTTGGGGATCATACATACAGACGTATGTGGACCAATGAGCGTTTCGACACGCAATGGTTATCGTTACTTCGTCACCTTCACTGATGACTTGAGTAGATACGGTTATATCTATTTGATGAAACACAAGTCTGAAATGTTTGAAAAGTTCAAAGAATTCCAGAGTGAAGTTGAGAATCAGCTTAATAGGAAAATCAAGCATCTCCGATCCGATCGCGGTGGAGAGTACTTGAGTTTTGAGTTTGGCACACATCTGAAGAGTTGTGGCATAGTGCCTCAACTTACGCCCGCCGGAACGCCGCAGCGTAACGGTGTGTCCGAGCGACGTAATCGTACTCTACTGGATAGTGTCCGATCTATGATGTCTCTTACCGATCTGCCAGTGTCCTTCTGGGGTTATGCGTTAGAAACAGCCGCATTCATTTTAAATAGGGCTCCGTCCAAGTCCGTTGAAACGACACCGTATGAATTATGGTATGGCCACAAGCCTAAGTTATCGTTTCTGAAGGTTTGGGGTTGTGAGGCGTACGTTAAGAAACTACAGCCCGACAAACTCGAACCGAAGTCGGAGAAAGTCGTCTTTGTAGGATATCCGCGGGAAACCGTTGGGTACACCTTCTACAACCAAGCTGAGGGCAAAACTTTTGTCGCGAAGACCGGTGCCTTTCTAGAGAAGGAATTTCTCGCGAAAGGAGTAAGTGGGAGGAAGGTAGACCTCGATGAAATCGTTGATCCTGAACTCGAGATTCCGAGTGGCGCAACGGAAGCAATTCCGGAAACGTCCTCCGTGGAAGGAGTGGGAGAAACTGTCGAGGAAGATGGTCTACCTCGTAGGTCTGGTAGATCTCGGATCGCACCAGAATGGTATGGCAATATGGTTTGCACCGTCATGCTAGTCGAGCAAGACGAACCTACGAACTACAAGGAGGCGATGGAGAGTCTAGAGTCCGAGAAATGGCTTGAAGCCATGAAATCCGAAATAGGATCCATGTATGATAACCAAGTGTGGACCTTGGTGGATATTCCCGAAGGGCGCAAGGCCGTCGAGAATAAGTGGATCTTTAAGAAGAAGACTGATGCTGATGGTAATGTGACCGTCTATAAAGCTCGGCTTGTCGCAAAGGGTTTCCGACAAGTTCATGGAATTGACTACGATGAAACCTTTTCACCGGTAGCGATGCTTAAGTCTATTCGGATTTTGTTAGCGGTAGCTGCCTACTATGATTATGAAATCTGGCAGATGGACGTCAAAACGGCCTTCCTGAATGGAAACATTGAGGAAGAGTTGTACATGGTACAGCCGGAAGGTTTTGTCGATCCAGGAAGTGCTAACAAGGTGTGCAAGCTTCAGCGATCCATCTATGGATTGAAGCAGGTATCTCGGAGCTGGAATCTTCGCTTTGATGAAGTAATCAAAGGTTTTGGATTTATCCAGAATGTGGAAGAGACCTGTATTTACAAGAAAATGAGTGGGAGCTCGGTTGTGTTCTTAGCACTGTATGTTGACGACATATTGCTAATAGGGAATGATGTGGAACTTCTGAATAGCGTGAAGGAATATTTAAACAGTAAGTTTTCCATGAAGGACTTAGGAGAAGCTGCGTATGATTTAGGCATAAAGATCTACCGTGATAGATCAAGGCGCCTATTAGCACTAAGTCAGAGTACTTATCTTGATAAAATATTGAAGCGTTTTCATATGGAGAAGGCAAAGAAGGGTTCTCTTCCGGTTATCAAGAATAAGGTATTGCGTAAGGCGCAGTGTCCGGTGACGGAACTGGGTAAGGCCGAAATGACGAAACATCCTTATGCTTCAGCCATAGGATCGATCATGTATGCAATGTTGAGTACTAGACCAGATGTGGCATTAGCTCTAAGTTTGACCAGCCGGTTCCAGAGTAATCCTGGAATGCCGCATTGGATAGCTGTTAAGAGCATTCTTAAGTATCTCAATAAGACAAAGGAAATGTTCCTTGTGTATGGTGGCTGCGATGAGGAACTTGGCGTAACGGGTTACGTAGATGCAAGTTTCTGCTCAGACCCCGATGACTGTAAGTCACAGACATGTTACGTGTTCAAGGTGAATGGAGCCGCCGTGTGCTGGAGAAGTGGGAAGCAACCCATAGTCGCACAATCTACAATGGAGTCGGAGTACATTGCTGCCTGCGAGGCCGCGAATGAAGCTGTGTGGCTGAGGAAGTTCTTCATCGAACTTGGAGTGTTCCCGAGCGTGCAAGACCCCGTGGTCCTCTTCTGCGACAATACGGGTGCCATTGCGAACGCCAAGGAGCCAAGGACTCACTCCACCGCCAAACACATTCTCCGACGCTTCCACGTGATACGTCAGTACGTACAAGAAGGCGATGTGAAGATTTGCAAAGTGCATACGGATCTGAATGTGGCAGATCCGCTGACGAAGCCTCTCCCGCTTGATAAGCATGAACAACACCAGTTAGCTATGGGTGTTAGGCTTTTACCAAGTTGTAATCTAGATTAATTTGTACTCTAGTGCAAGTGGGAGACTGAAGGAGATATGCCCTAGAGGAAATTAATAAAGTGTATTCTTTATCATATCTCGTTTGTTCATAATAGGTTTTTGTGTCATGCTGGAACCGTATTAAGCGGAAACATTAATGCGGGTGTGATGCGTAAACAACCAGGTCCCTAGTAGCCTCTACTAAGACTAGTTTCGTTGCGCGATTGATGATCGAGGTTTCCCGGTCATGGGGCATGGCGCCGGTCGGCAATGAGAGTCACATCGCTGGAGAGTGATGTGATGGACATACCCAGTTTTGGAGAACATAGTCATTACACCTTTGACCGTGAGATCAACTCTTATCGATATTCCCCGAAGATACTTTGATTGCACCAAACGTCGTATCTTATTTAGTATGACAATAACGGTGATACTTTTGGGTATTGGAAAGGAGTATTGAGACGAGGGGTCAAGAGCGGGATTTGCCAGTCCGCGTAGCAGGATAGATACTCTCGGGCCCACTCGGTGAGATCATGTCTAATGAGCTTGCAAGCATGTGACTAGGTCACGGAGACATGGGATCATGAACGAGTAGAAGATGGCATCGTCGGTAACGAGGTCGGGATTAGGTATGGAGATATCTATGGAACGACACTCGGACGTGCTAAGTATCGCTATGGCAAAAGGTCTAAGACTTCACGTTCAGGTTTGATAGATGAAAGTCATTCGTTATATCTCAGGGATTAATTCAGGGGGTCCAGGCCTACGAGTTAGTCGTTGATCATTGAGGAGTCTTGATCATACCTGATATTATATCGAACCGCTAGGGTAACACACTTAAGGGGTTTCGACAAGACAACCGGAAAGGAAGGAGATCACCGGGACAGTCCCGAGAGAGGTCCGATGGAGATCGGGCAGCACCGAAAGAGTTTTCGGAGCTAGGAAATATTTTATATATTATGTTTGATATTAATTAGTGTTATTAATATGCAAATATGATTTTATATATTTATTTTCAAATTTATTAAGGCAGATTTCCCTAAATGGGCCTTCCGGACGAAAGAAGGCCCAAGAGGGGGGGAACCCCCTTGGTGAATTCGGTGGGAGCCTAGGGGCCGGCCTAGGTGGGCCACAAGGGGCCCACCAGGGGGCCGGCGCCCCCCCTTGGCCGAACCAGCCATGTGGGAATAGTCCCACATGGCCTGGCTGGCAAGGTTGGCTCCCCTTGGGAGCCTATATAAGAAGGGGCACCCCCAGCCTTTTAATACACCAATTAATTCCTGATTTCTCTCTCGATCTCGTGGTTCCCAAGTTGGAGCCGCGCCGAGCAAGAGGAGTCGGGGATCTCCTCCACCATAGCCCGCTGCCGCGCTGCTGGTGTTCCGGTCCAAGTCTTCCGCTGCTCGTCCTGGACTGGAGCTTCGGAGGCGTCGTCTCCACCGTACGTGTGCGACTCCCTGCGAGGTGCTGCGCTAGCGGTACTCGGAGGCCTGCTTCCTCTACACGACCTTGAGGTCGGCTTCGTCGGTCTTCATCGACAACGTTTGTGCGGGAACGTAATCCCCGCTTTCGGTCTACAAGGGTATGTATTCCGATCTCCGTTCGTACTACTATATCTGCATAGAATAGATCTTGGCTAGTTTAAGGATATCGTCGGTAGGAAAATTATTGTTTTCTACACACGATCCCCTTCAGTGGTATCAGAGCCGATCTATCGTAAGATATAGCTGTACGCTGTTAGAACCCGTGCTCTGCACGGGGGCACCGTTCCTGTTATTTGCTACCCTCTAGCGTGCACTTGCAAATTCCAGCGGCATTGAGTTGATGAAGCGGCCCGGACCGACTTTACGCGTACGCTTACGCGAGACTGGTTCCACTACTGACATACGGCTCGTACCGTATCTGTGGCTGGCGGGTGACAGTTTCTCTCTCTTTAGTTGGTCTTCGCATTTTCAATGGAGGGCCCGAAAGGGATGCTTAAACATGCAATTATCGGATCGTTGTTGTGGTCATAAGATTCGTAGGTATGAAGCGGTTCTATTTACGAAAGCCCCAAGCCACGTAAAATATGCAAAAGATAAATTAGAAGCGTCTAACTTTATTTTGCAGGGGCTATGTGATATGGTCAAGGTAGGTTTATTAAATTGTTTATAAACTGCGGGCGCCAAGAAGACAATGGCGCGATGGACTATATCACATTGCATTACATTTGATGTTTTGTGTGCATCTTATTTTGTGTGTGATTGTGTGTTACACGGCGGTAGTTGAATAAGATGATCCCTTCAAAATACCACTGGTG
This sequence comes from Poa annua, assembly GCA_026929855.1. Lineage (NCBI taxonomy): Eukaryota > Viridiplantae > Streptophyta > Magnoliopsida > Poales > Poaceae > Poa > Poa annua. Next base: position 35,681,969 of record CM049427.1, read on the forward strand.
TTCTCCCTCCAATGCGCACCACCAATAAAGTTCTACGTTATGAGGCAGGCCGTGATGATCGGGTGTCAGACATATCTTCGTTCGCATACGGTGGGTGTAAGCCATGTTGCACAAGCGTCAGCGTGGAGGTCTTTGGTGGCGAGCCTAGCATACTCAGAGGTATGGCCTCAGAACAGGAAGGCCGAAAGGCCGAGCACGAGTCACAAAATTGGTGTGACGGACGATTTTGTCTACTCTTGAAGTTGTGCCGCCGGCTTTGATGATGAGGGGTGGTGCAATGGATGGGGGTCGTGTAATCGCTTAAACGACCAGGAGGGATGTTCGTTTGAGTGGGAGTTATGTTAGTTATTTTCTAAAATACTATAACTCAAAATTATTATGAACAAAAGTCTTATGTTGTTGCAAATTCCATTGTAGATGTCTCGCCCCTCGTTTAACCTAGGTCTGTTCCTTGAGAAAGAAAAGCTTAAGACCAATGGGTCAAACTTCATGGCCTGGTTCCGCAACCTGAGGATCCTCCTCACTCCCCATAGGGTGGCCTACGTCATTGAGGCCACCATAGGTGACCCTCCTGCAGATGATGCCTCTGAGGATGAGAAGAAGGTCTTCCAGACCAGATCGGAGGATTCTTCCTTTGTCCAGAGTGGCATGCTCTACGCCATGGAAGCCGACCTGCAGAAGCGCTTTGAGAAGATGAGCGCCTTTGAGATCATTTCGGATCTTAAGGCTGTCTTTGCGCCGCAGGCTAAGGCTGAGAGATATGAGGCTTCTGAGCTTTTCTTCTCAGCCAAGATGGAAGAGCATAGCAGTGTGAGCGAGCATGTAGTCAAGATGTCTGGCTACGTTCAACGCCTGAATGCTCTGGAGTGCAAGATTCCCGATGAGCTGGCGATTGACAGGGTGTTGCAATCGTTGCCGCCAAGCTACAAAGGCTTCGTCATGAACTACAACATGCAGGGCATGGCTAAGTCTCTGGGTGAAGTGTTCGTGATGCTCAAGACTGCTGAGGTAGAGATTAAGAAGGAGCACACGCTGTTGATGGTCAACAAGACCGTTGATTTCAAGAAGTCCGGTGTCAAGGGAAAGCAGAGCTGGAAGTCCCGGAGGGAGGCAAAGTTGGCTGCCAAGTCCAGGACTAACAAATCTGGTCCCAGAGCTAGCGTGGAGTGTTTCTACTGCAAGGGGAAGGGTCACTGGAAGCGCAACTGCCCCAAGTATCTGGAGGATAGGAAGTCTGGCAAGACGGTCGACAAAGAGAAAGGTATATTTGATATACATGTTATAGATGTGTACCTTACATCCGCCCGGAGCAACACGTGGGTATTTGATACTGGTTCTGTTGCTCATATATGTAACTCTCAGGAGGAGTTACGGAATAGAAGGCGGCTGGCGAAGGATGAGGTGACGATGCGCGTCGGCAACGGATCGAGAGTCGACGTGGTGGCTGTCGGCACGCTCCCTCTGCATCTACCATCGGGATTAGTTTTGGTTTTAAATAAGTGTTATTTTGTGCCATCCTTGAGTGTAAACATTATAAGTGGGTCTTGCCTGTTACAAGACGGTTATTCATTTAAATCAGTATCAAGCAATTGTGCTATTTATATGAATGATATCTTTTATGTTGATGCTCCCGAGAGTAATGGTTTATTCTTGTTGAATCTCGATCGTAGTACTCACATCCATAACATAGAGGCCAAACGAATTAAGTGTAGTGACGATACCGCCATGTTTTTGTGGCATTGCCGTCTTGGTCATATTGGTATAAAGCGCATGAAGCGACTCCACTCCGATGGACTCTTGGACTCGTTGGATTTCGGATCCCTCGATACATGTGAACCATGCCTCATGGGCAAAATGACCAGGACACCGTTCAAAGGTTTCGTTGAACGGGCGTCGGATTTGTTGGGGATCATACATACAGACGTATGTGGACCAATGAGCGTTTCGACACGCAATGGTTATCGTTACTTCGTCACCTTCACTGATGACTTGAGTAGATACGGTTATATCTATTTGATGAAACACAAGTCTGAAACGTTTGAAAAGTTCAAAGAATTCCAGAGTGAAGTTGAGAATCAGCTTAATAGGAAAATCAAGCATCTCCGATCCGATCGCGGTGGAGAGTACTTGAGTTTTGAGTTTGGCACACATCTGAAGAGTTGTGGCATAGTGCCTCAACTTACGCCCGCCGGAACGCCGCAGCGTAACGGTGTGTCCGAGCGACGTAATCGTACTCTACTGGATAGTGTCCGATCTATGATGTCTCTTACCGATCTGCCAGTGTCCTTCTGGGGTTATGCGTTAGAAACAGCCGCATTCATTTTAAATAGGGCTCCGTCCAAGTCCGTTGAAACGACACCGTATGAATTATGGTATGGCCACAAGCCTAAGTTATCGTTTCTGAAGGTTTGGGGTTGTGAGGCGTACGTTAAGAAACTACAGCCCGACAAACTCGAACCGAAGTCGGAGAAAGTCGTCTTTGTAGGATATCCGCGGGAAACCGTTGGGTACACCTTCTACAACCAAGCTGAGGGCAAAACTTTTGTCGCGAAGACCGGTGCCTTTCTAGAGAAGGAATTTCTCGCGAAAGGAGTAAGTGGGAGGAAGGTAGACCTCGATGAAATCGTTGATCCTGAACTCGAGATTCCGAGTGGCGCAACGGAAGCAATTCCGGAAACGTCCTCCGTGGAAGGAGTGGGAGAAACTGTCGAGGAAGATGGTCTACCTCGTAGGTCTGGTAGATCTCGGATCGCACCAGAATGGTATGGCAATATGGTTTGCACCGTCATGCTAGTCGAGCAAGACGAACCTACGAACTACAAGGAGGCGATGGAGAGTCTAGAGTCCGAGAAATGGCTTGAAGCCATGAAATCCGAAATAGGATCCATGTATGATAACCAAGTGTGGACCTTGGTGGATATTCCCGAAGGGCGCAAGGCCGTCGAGAATAAGTGGATCTTTAAGAAGAAGACTGATGCTGATGGTAATGTGACCGTCTATAAAGCTCGGCTTGTCGCAAAGGGTTTCCGACAAGTTCATGGAATTGACTACGATGAAACCTTTTCACCGGTAGCGATGCTTAAGTCTATTCGGATTTTGTTAGCGGTAGCTGCCTACTATGATTATGAAATCTGGCAGATGGACGTCAAAACGGCCTTCCTGAATGGAAACATTGAGGAAGAGTTGTACATGGTACAGCCGGAAGGTTTTGTCGATCCAGGAAGTGCTAACAAGGTGTGCAAGCTTCAGCGATCCATCTATGGATTGAAGCAGGCATCTCGGAGCTGGAATCTTCGCTTTGATGAAGTAATCAAAGGTTTTGGATTTATCCAGAATGTGGAAGAGACCTGTATTTACAAGAAAATGAGTGGGAGCTCGGTTGTGTTCTTAGCACTGTATGTTGACGACATATTTCTAATAGGGAATGATGTGGAACTTCTGAATAGCGTGAAGGAATATTTAAACAGTAAGTTTTCCATGAAGGACTTAGGAGAAGCTGCGTATGTTTTAGGCATAAAGATCTACCGTGATAGATCAAGGCGCCTATTAGCACTAAGTCAGAGTACTTATCTTGATAAAATATTGAAGCGTTTTCATATGGAGAAGGCAAAGAAGGGTTCTCTGCCGGTTATCAAGAATAAGGTATTGCGTAAGGCGCAGTGTCCGGTGACGGAACTGGGTAAGGCCGAAATGACGAAACATCCTTATGCTTCAGCCATAGGATCGATCATGTATGCAATGTTGAGTACTAGACCAGATGTGGCATTAGCTCTAAGTTTGACCAGCCGGTTCCAGAGTAATCCTGGAATGCCGCATTGGATAGCTGTTAAGAGCATTCTTAAGTATCTCAATAAGACAAAGGAAATGTTCCTTGTGTATGGTGGCTGCGATGAGGAACTTGGCGTAACGGGTTACGTAGATGCAAGTTTCTGCTCAGACCCCGATGACTGTAAGTCACAGACAGGTTACGTGTTCAAGGTGAATGGAGGCGCCGTGTGCTGGAGAAGTGGGAAGCAACCCATAGTCGCACAATCTACAATGGAGTCGGAGTACATTGCTGCCTGCGAGGCCGCGAATGAAGCTGTGTGGCTGAGGAAGTTCGTCATCGAACTTGGAGTGTTCCCGAGCGTGCAAGACCCCGTGGTCCTCTTCTGCGACAATACGGGTGCCATTGCGAACGCCAAGGAGCCAAGGACTCACTCCACCGCCAAACACATTCTCCGACGCTTCCACGTGATACGTCAGTACGTACAAGAAGGCGATGTGAAGATTTGCAAAGTGCATACGGATCTGAATGTGGCAGATCCGCTGACGAAGCCTCTCCCGCTTGATAAGCATGAACAACACCAGTTAGCTATGGGTGTTAGGCTTTTACCAAGTTGTAATCTAGATTAATTTGTACTCTAGTGCAAGTGGGAGACTGAAGGAGATATGCCCTAGAGGAAATTAATAAAGTGTATTCTTTATCATATCTCGTTTGTTCATAATAGGTTTTTGTGTCATGCTGGAACCGTATTAAGCGGAAACATTAATGCGGGTGTGATGCGTAAACAACCAGGTCCCTAGTAGCCTCTACTAAGACTAGTTTCGTTGCGCGATTGATGATCGAGGTTTCCCGGTCATGGGGCATGGCGCCGGTCGGCAATGAGAGTCACATCGCTGGAGAGTGATGTGATGGACATACCCAGTTTTGGAGAACATAGTCATTACACCTTTGACCGTGAGATCAACTCTTATCGATATTCCCCGAAGATACTTTGATTGCACCAAACGTCGTATCTTATTTAGTATGACAATAACGGTGATACTTTTGGGTATTGGAAAGGAGTATTGAGACGAGGGGTCAAGAGCGGGATTTGCCAGTCCGCGTAGCAGGATAGATACTCTCGGGCCCACTCGGTGAGATCATGTCTAATGAGCTTGCAAGCATGTGACTAGGTCACAGAGACATGGGATCATGAACGAGTAGAAGATGGCATCGTCGGTAACGAGGTCGGGATTAGGTATGGAGATATCTATGGAACGACACTCGGACGTGCTAAGTATCGCTATGGCAAAAGGTCTAAGACTTCACGTTCAGGTTTGATAGATGAAAGTCATTCGTTATATCTCAGGGATTAATTCAGGGGGTCCAGGCCTACGAGTTAGTCGTTGATCATTGAGGAGTCTTGATCATACCTGATATTATATCGAACCGCTAGGGTAACACACTTAAGGGGTTTCGACAAGACAACCGGAAAGGAAGGAGATCACCGGGACAGTCCCGAGAGAGGTCCGATGGAGATCGGGCAGCACCGAAAGAGTTTTCGGAGCTAGGAAATATTTTATATATTATGTTTGATATTAATTAGTGTTATTAATATGCAAATATGATTTTATATATTTATTTTCGAATTTATTAAGGCAGATTTCCCTAAATGGGCCTTCCGGACGAAAGAAGGCCCAAGAGGGGGGGAACCCCCTTGGGGAATTCGGTGGGAGCCTAGGGGCCGGCCTAGGTGGGCCACAAGGGGCCCACCAGGGGGCCGGCGCCCCCCCTTGGCCGAACCAGCCATGTGGGAATAGTCCCACATGGCCTGGCTGGCAAGGTTGGCTCCCCTTGGGAGCCTATATAAGAAGGGGCACCCCCAGCCTTTTAATACACCAATTAATTCCTGATTTCTCTCTCGATCTCGTGGTTCCCAAGTTGGAGCCGCGCCGAGCAAGAGGAGTCGGGGATCTCCTCCACCATAGCCCGCTGCCGCGCTGCTGGTGTTCCGGTCCAAGTCTTCCGCTGCTCGTCCTGGACTGGAGCTTCGGAGGCGTCGTCTCCACCGTACGTGTGCGACTCCCTGCGAGGTGCTGCGCTAGCGGTACTCGGAGGCCTGCTTCCTCTACACGACCTTGAGGTCGGCTTCGTCGGTCTTCATCGACAACGTTTGTGCGGGAACGTAATCCCCGCTTTCGGTCTACAAGGGTATGTATTCCGATCTTCGTTCGTACTACTATATCTGCATAGAATAGATCTTGGCTAGTTTAAGGATATCGTCGGTAGGAAAATTATTGTTTTCTGCACACGATCCCCTTCAGTGGTATCAGAGCCGATCTATCGTAAGATATAGCTGTACGCTGTTAGAACCCGTGCTCTGCACGGGGGCACCGTTCCTGTTATTTGCTACCCTCTAGCGTGCACTTGCAAATTCCAGCGGCATTGAGTTGATGAAGCGGCCCGGACCGACTTTACGCGTACGCTTACGCGAGACTGGTTCCACTACTGACATACGGCTCGTACCGTATCTGTGGCTGGCGGGTGACAGTTTCTCTCTCTTTAGTTGGTCTTCGCATTTTCAATGGAGGGCCCGAAAGGGATGCTTAAACATGCAATTATCGGATCGTTGTTGTGGTCATAAGATTCGTAGGTATGAAGCGGTTCTATTTACGAAAGCCCCAAGCCACGTAAAATATGCAAAAGATAAATTAGAAGCGTCTAACTTTATTTTGCAGGGGCTATGTGATATGGTCAAGGTAGGTTTATTAAATTGTTTATAAACTGCGGGCGCCAAGAAGACAATGGCGCGATGGACTATATCACATTGCATTACATTTGATGTTTTGTGTGCATCTTATTTTGTGTGTGATTGTGTGTTACACGGCGGTAGTTGAATAAGATGATCCCTTCAAAATACCACTGGTGTTCTCCCTCCAATGCGCACCACCAATAAAGTTCTACGTTATGAGGCAGGCCGTGATGATCGGGTGTCAGACATATCTTCGTTCGCATACGGTGGGTGTAAGCCATGTTGCACAAGCGTCAGCGTGGAGGTCTTTGGTGGCGAGCCTAGCATACTCAGAGGTATGGCCTCAGAACAGGAAGGCCGAAAGGCCGAGCACGAGTCACAAAATTGGTGTGACGGACGATTTTGTCTACTCTTGAAGTTGTGCCGCCGGCTTTGATGATGAGGGGTGGTGCAATGGATGGGGGTCGTGTAATCGCTTAAACGACCAGGAGGGATGTTCGTTTGAGTGGGAGTTATGTTAGTTATTTTCTAAAATACTATAACTCAAAATTATTATGAACAAAAGTCTTATGTTGTTGCAAATTCCATTGTAGATGTCTCGCCCCTCGTTTAACCTAGGTCTGTTCCTTGAGAAAGAAAAGCTTAAGACCAATGGGTCAAACTTCATGGCCTGGTTCCGCAACCTGAGGATCCTCCTCACTCCCCATAGGGTGGCCTACGTCATTGAGGCCACCATAGGTGACCCTCCTGCAGATGATGCCTCTGAGGATGAGAAGAAGGTCTTCCAGACCAGATCGGAGGATTCTTCCTTTTTCCAGAGTGGCATGCTCTACGCCATGGAAGCCGACCTGCAGAAGCGCTTTGAGAAGATGAGCGCCTTTGAGATCATTTCGGATCTTAAGGCTGTCTTTGCGCCGCAGGCTAAGGCTGAGAGATATGAGGCTTCTGAGCTTTTCTTCTCAGCCAAGATGGAAGAGCATAGCAGTGTGAGCGAGCATGTAGTCAAGATGTCTGGCTACGTTCAACGCCTGAATGCTCTGGAGTGCAAGATTCCCGATGAGCTGGCGATTGACAGGGTGTTGCAATCGTTGCTGCCAAGCTACAAAGGCTTCGTCATGAACTACAACATGCAGGGCATGGCTAAGTCCCTGGGTGAAGTGTTCGTGATGCTCAAGACTGCTGAGGTAGAGATTAAGAAGGAGCACACGCTGTTGATGGTCAACAAGACCGTTGATTTCAAGAAGTCCGGTGTCAAGGGAAAGCAGAGCTGGAAGTCCCGGAGGGAGGCAAAGTTGGCTGCCAAGTCCAGGACTAACAAATCTGGTCCCAGAGCTAGCGTGGAGTGTTTCTACTGCAAGGGGAAGGGTCACTGGAAGCGCAACTGCCCCAAGTATCTGGAGGATAGGAAGTCTGGCAAGACGGTCGACAAAGAGAAAGGTATATTTGATATACATGTTATAGATGTGTACCTTACATCCGCCCGGAGCAACACGTGGGTATTTGATACTGGTTCTGTTGCTCATATATGTAACTCTCAGGAGGAGTTACGGAATAGAAGGCGGCTGGCGAAGGATGAGGTGACGATGCGCGTCGGCAACGGATCGAGAGTCGACGTGGTGGCTGTCGGCACGCTCCCTCTGCATCTACCATCGGGATTAGTTTTGGTTTTAAATAAGTGTTATTTTGTGCCATCCTTGAGTGTAAACATTATAAGTGGGTCTTGCCTGTTACAAGACGGTTATTCATTTAAATCAGTATCAAGCAATTGTGCTATTTATATGAATGATATCTTTTATGTTGATGCTCCCGAGAGTAATGGTTTATTCTTGTTGAATCTCGATCGTAGTACTCACATCCATAACATAGAGGCCAAACGAATTAAGTGTAGTGACGATACCGCCATGTTTTTGTGGCATTGCCGTCTTGGTCATATTGGTATAAAGCGCATGAAGCGACTCCACTCCGATGGACTCTTGGACTCGTTGGATTTCGGATCCCTCGATACATGTGAACCATGCCTCATGGGCAAAATGACCAGGACACCGTTCAAAGGTTTCGTTGAACGGGCGTCGGATTTGTTGGGGATCATACATACAGACGTATGTGGACCAATGAGCGTTTCGACACGCAATGGTTATCGTTACTTCGTCACCTTCACTGATGACTTGAGTAGATACGGTTATATCTATTTGATGAAACACAAGTCTGAAACGTTTGAAAAGTTCAAAGAATTCCAGAGTGAAGTTGAGAATCAGCTTAATAGGAAAATCAAGCATCTCCGATCCGATCGCGGTGGAGAGTACTTGAGTTTTGAGTTTGGCACACATCTGAAGAGTTGTGGCATAGTGCCTCAACTTACGCCCGCCGGAACGCCGCAGCGTAACGGTGTGTCCGAGCGACGTAATCGTACTCTACTGGATAGTGTCCGATCTATGATGTCTCTTACCGATCTGCCAGTGTCCTTCTGGGGTTATGCGTTAGAAACAGCCGCATTCATTTTAAATAGGGCTCCGTCCAAGTCCGTTGAAACGACACCGTATGAATTATGGTATGGCCACAAGCCTAAGTTATCGTTTCTGAAGGTTTGGGGTTGTGAGGCGTACGTTAAGAAACTACAGCCCGACAAACTCGAACCGAAGTCGGAGAAAGTCGTCTTTGTAGGATATCCGCGGGAAACCGTTGGGTACACCTTCTACAACCAAGCTGAGGGCAAAACTTTTGTCGCGAAGACCGGTGCCTTTCTAGAGAAGGAATTTCTCGCGAAAGGAGTAAGTGGGAGGAAGGTAGACCTCGATGAAATCGTTGATCCTGAACTCGAGATTCCGAGTGGCGCAACGGAAGCAATTCCGGAAACGTCCTCCGTGGAAGGAGTGGGAGAAACTGTCGAGGAAGATGGTCTACCTCGTAGGTCTGGTAGATCTCGGATCGCACCAGAATGGTATGGCAATATGGTTTGCACCGTCATGCTAGTCGAGCAAGACGAACCTACGAACTACAAGGAGGCGATGGAGAGTCTAGAGTCCGAGAAATGGCTTGAAGCCATGAAATCCGAAATAGGATCCATGTATGATAACCAAGTGTGGACCTTGGTGGATATTCCCGAAGGGCGCAAGGCCGTCGAGAATAAGTGGATCTTTAAGAAGAAGACTGATGCTGATGGTAATGTGACCGTCTATAAAGCTCGGCTTGTCGCAAAGGGTTTCCGACAAGTTCATGGAATTGACTACGATGAAACCTTTTCACCGGTAGCGATGCTTAAGTCTATTCGGATTTTGTTAGCGGTAGCTGCCTACTATGATTATGAAATCTGGCAGATGGACGTCAAAACGGCCTTCCTGAATGGAAACATTGAGGAAGAGTTGTACATGGTACAGCCGGAAGGTTTTGTCGATCCAGGAAGTGCTAACAAGGTGTGCAAGCTTCAGCGATCCATCTATGGATTGAAGCAGGTATCTCGGAGCTGGAATCTTCGCTTTGATGAAGTAATCAAAGGTTTTGGATTTATCCAGAATGTGGAAGAGACCTGTATTTACAAGAAAATGAGTGGGAGCTCGGTTGTGTTCTTAGCACTGTATGTTGACGACATATTGCTAATAGGGAATGATGTGGAACTTCTGAATAGCGTGAAGGAATATTTAAACAGTAAGTTTTCCATGAAGGACTAAGGAGAAGCTGCGTATGTTTTAGGCATAAAGATCTACCGTGATAGATCAAGGCGCCTATTAGCACTAAGTCAGAGTACTTATCTTGATAAAATATTGAAGCGTTTTCATATGGAGAAGGCAAAGAAGGGTTCTCTTCCGGTTATCAAGAATAAGGTATTGCGTAAGGCGCAGTGTCCGGTGACGGAACTGGGTAAGGCCGAAATGACGAAACATCCTTATGCTTCAGCCATAGGATCGATCATGTATGCAATGTTGAGTACTAGACCAGATGTGGCATTAGCTCTAAGTTTGACCAGCCGGTTCCAGAGTAATCCTGGAATGCCGCATTGGATAGCTGTTAAGAGCATTCTTAAGTATCTCAATAAGACAAAGGAAATGTTCCTTGTGTATGGTGGCTGCGATGAGGAACTTGGCGTAACGGGTTACGTAGATGCAAGTTTCTGCTCAGACCCCGATGACTGTAAGTCACAGACAGGTTACGTGTTCAAGGTGAATGGAGGCGCCGTGTGCTGGAGAAGTGGGAAGCAACCCATAGTCGCACAATCTACAATGGAGTCGGAGTACATTGCTGCCTACGAGGCCGCGAATGAAGCTGTGTGGCTGAGGAAGTTCGTCATCGAACTTGGAGTGTTCCCGAGCGTGCAAGACCCCGTGGTCCTCTTCTGCGACAATACGGGTGCCATTGCGAACGCCAAGGAGCCAAGGACTCACTCCACCGCCAAACACATTCTCCGACGCTTCCACGTGATACGTCAGTACGTACAAGAAGGCGATGTGAAGATTTGCAAAGTGCATACGGATCTGAATGTGGCAGATCCGCTGACGAAGCCTCTCCCGCTTGATAAGCATGAACAACACCAATTAGCTATGGGTGTTAGGCTTTTACCAAGTTGTAATCTAGATTAATTTGTACTCTAGTGCAAGTGGGAGACTGAAGGAGATATGCCCTAGAGGAAATTAATAAAGTGTATTCTTTATCATATCTCGTTTGTTCATAATAGGTTTTTGTGTCATGCTGGAACCGTATTAAGCGGAAACATTAATGCGGGTGTGATGCGTAAACAACCAGGTCCCTAGTAGCCTCTACTAAGACTAGTTTCGTTGCGCGATTGATGATCGAGGTTTCCCGGTCATGGGGCATGGCGCCGGTCGGCAATGAGAGTCACATCGCTGGAGAGTGATGTGATGGACATACCCAGTTTTGGAGAACATAGTCATTACACCTTTGACCGTGAGATCAACTCTTATCGATATTCCCCGAAGATACTTTGATTGCACCAAACGTCGTATCTTATTTAGTATGACAATAACGGTGATACTTTTGGGTATTGGAAAGGAGTATTGAGACGAGGGGTCAAGAGCGGGGTTTGCCAGTCCGCGTAGCAGGATAGATACTCTCGGGCCCACTCGGTGAGATCATGTCTAATGAGCTTGCAAGCATGTGACTAGGTCACGGAGACATGGGATCATGAACGAGTAGAAGATGGCATCGTCGATAACGAGGTCGGGATTAGGTATGGAGATATCTATGGAACGACACTCGGACGTGCTAAGTATCGCTATGGCAAAAGGTCTAAGACTTCACGTTCAGGTTTGATAGATGAAAGTCATTCGTTATATCTCAGGGATTAATTCAGGGGGTCCAGGCCTACGAGTTAGTCGTTGATCATTGAGGAGTCTTGATCATACCTGATATTATATCGAACCGCTAGGGTAACACACTTAAGGGGTTTCGACAAGACAACCGGAAAGGAAGGAGATCACCGGGACAGTCCCGAGAGAGGTCCGATGGAGATCGGGCAGCACCGAAAGAGTTTTCGGAGCTAGGAAATATTTTATATATTATGTTTGATATTAATTAGTGTTATTAATATGCAAATATGATTTTATATATTTATTTTCGAATTTATTAAGGCAGATTTCCCTAAATGGGCCTTCCGGACGAAAGAAGGCCCAAGAGGGGGGGAACCCCCTTGGGGAATTCGGTGGGAGCCTAGGGGCCGGCCTAGGTGGGCCACAAGGGGCCCACCAGGGGGCCGGCGCCCCCCCTTGGCCGAACCAGCCATGTGGGAATAGTCCCACATGGCCTGGCTGGCAAGGTTGGCTCCCCTTGGGAGCCTATATAAGAAGGGGCACCCCCAGCCTTTTAATACACCAATTAATTCCTGATTTCTCTCTCGATCTCGTGGTTCCCAAGTTGGAGCCGCGCCGAGCAAGAGGAGTCGGGGATCTCCTCCACCATAGCCCGCTGCCGCGCTGCTGGTGTTCCGGTCCAAGTCTTCCGCTGCTCGTCCTGGACTGGAGCTTCGGAGGCGTCGTCTCCACCGTACGTGTGCGACTCCCTGCGAGGTGCTGCGCTAGCGGTACTCGGAGGCCTGCTTCCTCTACACGACCTTGAGGTCGGCTTCGTCGGTCTTCATCGACAACGTTTGTGCGGGAACGTAATCCCCGCTTTCGGTCTACAAGGGTATGTATTCCGATCTCCGTTCGTACTACTATATCTGCATAGAATAGATCTTGGCTAGTTTAAGGATATCGTCGGTAGGAAAATTATTGTTTTCTGCACACGATCCCCTTCACTTACCACCGTGATCGGTTGCTCGGAGAAGTAGTGGACAACCTTCCTTGAAGTCATGAAGACCCCGTACGCCAGCTTCTGGTAGTGCGGGTAGTTTTGCTTGGACAGTGTTAGAACTTCGCTGAGGTAGTAGACTGGCCTCTGGACAGGGTGACCGTGACCTTCTTCTTCCCGCTCGACTACGAGTACCGTGCTCACCACCCTGTTTGTCGCTGAGACGTATAGGTATAGTGGCTCGTTTTCTAGTGGTGCCACCAGGACCGGGGAAGTCGTCAGGGTCTTTTTGAGCTGGTCGAACGCCTCTTGCGCCTCCTGTGTCCACTCGAATTTGTCCGTCTTCTTCATCAGTTGGTAGAAAGGCAGGGCCTTCTCACCCAACTTACTTATGAACCGGCTGAGAGCTGCGACTCGGCCGGCTAATCGTTGCACTTCCCGGAGTTTGGTGGGTGCTGGCATCGTGAGTATGTTCTGCACCTTCTCAGGATTTGCTTCGATTCCTCTTGCGGAGACAAGGTACCCCAGTAACTCTCCGGCTGGCACGCCGAATACACACTTTTCTGGGTTGAGCTCGATCTGATATGCGTCGAGTGCTGCGAAGACCTTGCGGAGGTCGTCGACTAGGGTGTCTTCTTTCCGGGTCATGACAACGATGTCATCGATGTAGACTTGGACAATTTGCCCGATGAGCCCTTTGAGGCATGCCTGCATGGTGCGCTGATATGTGGGGCCAGCGTTCTTCAACCCGAAGGGCATCGTCTGGTAGAAAAAGACACCGTCGGGTGTGATGGAGGTCGTTTTCTCCTCGTCTTCGACTTTCAGCCTGATCTGCTGGTAACCTGAGTAGGCGTCTAGGAAAGATAGGCGCTCGCAGCCTGCTGTCGAGTCGACGATCTGGTCTATCCGCGGGAGCGGGAAGTGATCCTTTGGACAACATTTGTTGACTGCGGTAAAGTCCACACACATGCGCAGTTTCTTCGTCTTCTTCTTTTCCACCAGGACAGGGTTGGCGACCCAGTTCGAGTCCTTGATTTCTCGGATGAACTTGGCGTGCAGCAGCCGGTCGATTTCTGCGGTGATTGCGTCCCGTTTGGGACCTGAGAAGCGTCGCACGGCTTGTTTGACTAGTCTTGCGTCCTTGTGGACTTTTAAAGAGTGCTCGGCGAGTTCACTGGGTATTCCTGGCATGTCAGAGGGTTGCCATGCAAAGATTTTCTAGTTCTCACGTAGAAACTCGACGAGCACGCTTTCCTATGCGGGGGTCAAGCTCGATGATACTTTGACCGTCTTGCACTGTCAGTCGGATGGACTTGGTGGGTGACGGTGTCATCGTTTGTGTTGAAGGCGGCGTCTTTGGCTGGCTTCTTGCGAGGTGGAAAGATGGTCTTGTCGTTGTCGGCTGATATGGCCTTGAAGTTCACTTCGACCCCGAAGAACTCAGAGATCCTGCTGAACTCTCGGTCGCAGTTGTTCGAGCGGTCAAAGTCGCCGCGCACAGTGATTACTCCTTTGGGTCCAGGCAACTTGATCGTCAGGTAGGCGTAATGAGGTATTGCCATGAACCTGGCAAAAGTTGGGCGCCCAAGTATGGCGTCGTACTGTGATTTCCAGTCGACAACTTCGAAGTCGATCGACTCTTTCATGAAGTGTTCAGGTGTACCGAGAATGACGTCGAGCGTGATTGTTCCCATGGGCGTGATTGCTTGTCCTGGTACTATGCCGTGGAAGGTGGTCTCCGACTCCGGCAACTTCTCCGTCGACTTGTACATTCTTCTCAGGGTGTCGGCGAATATGATGTTGATGCCGCTGCCTCTGTCCATGAATACTTTCTACAGGCTGTAGTCGCCAATTAGGGATTCGATAACCAGAGCGGCGTGACCGAGTCGCGGCACCTCCGACGGGTGGTCTACCCTAGAGAATGTGATTGGTGTCTCTGACCCTCTCAGGTAGTCTGGTACTGCGCGCGAGCTGGTGGTAGCCTGGAGTACTTGGCGGGTGATGAGCTTCTGGGTCCTGTTCGAAGGGCGTCCTTTTTGGATCATGGGTATATGTCCTCGCGCAGTCGGGTATGCGTCGTGCGCCGCCATCTGGACGTCATGCTGCGGCTGCTGCTGGGGGAAAGTTCCAGCCGCTTGTGTTGTGTTGTTGTTTGCGGGTGCTGCCTGAATAGCGAGTTGCGGAGTTGCCGTCAGTGCTTGCACAGGAGTGATGATCTGCTGCATAGCCTGGTAAATCTTGTGCGTTTTGCGGCAGTCCTTCAACAGTTGGTTGGCGCCCCATTTGCATGTCTCCGGGTTGCGGAACGAGTGATGCTTGCAAGGTTGCATCAGTTCTTTGGCTGGGGTCAGCGTACGCTTCCACTCGCGTTTCTGGCTTCCGTCGTTGTGGCTAATGCTGCCGCTGCTGCGGTTGTACTGCCCCGAGCTGGACTGTCGACTCTGATCATATTGTCGACTGTTATCTCGTGTGTCATCACGGGGGGTTTGATATCCCGCCGCTACTAGCTCGATGGTGTCTGAATTGGTGAAACATTGCTTCTTCTTCTGGCGCCCATCCTGCCAGTTACTTGTTTCGGCTTCCTTCTTTGGGGAGGTGTCGCGGACGTAATCCTCTCCTTCGGCCCACTGGTTGGCTACCTTCATGAGCTCGATCGTAGTCTTCGGCTGGAGCCTACCAAATTCGTTGCGGAGGTCGTGGCGAGCGACGCCGTGAATGAAAGCATCCATCACCCGGTCTTCTGAGACGGGTTCCATGGTACTCCGGAGAAGTGTCCACCGCTGGATGTATGCGCGGAGCAACTCGTCTCTTCCTTGTTTGCAGGCTTGCAACTCGATGTAGGTAGTCGGCCTTGCGTGTGTTCCAGAGAATTTATGAAAGTATCTTGGAATTCTTCCTAGGTTTTGAAGGAGTCCTTGGGCTGGCTGGTGAGCCACCCGCGCGCTGAGTCCGTGAGCATGAGCTGGATGTATTGCATTGCCGTAGTCGACGTCCCGCCTTGGCAGGTGCAGGCGATGAGGTAGTCTTTTAGCCACAGGTGCGGGTCTTGCTTTCCGTCGTACTTGGGGGTTCCTGCTGTCAGCTTGAAACCCTTAGGCATGCGGGTGTCGCGGATGTTGAAGCTGAAGCATGCGGCACCGCATGGCTCGAAGTTGCGATCGGCCGGATCGTCCAGGTTCATCGCGTCGGCCGAACCCTGGCTGCGGTTATGGTCCACCGTCCTTTGTGTGATGACGTTGCGAAGATCTTCGCCTGCTTGGGCTTGTCTCAGTGGCTGCACTGCCGGGGCCCCTGATGTTGCTGGTTCGCGGGTTTGGTGCTCTCGTTCTTCACGTGCCCGGTTGTTTGGTGCTCCAGTCGCCAGAGCTTCCTCGATTGCATTCATGGACATGATCTGCTGCTTGTGGAGAAGGGCGCGTGGATCTCCCTCCGGCGGCTGCGTGAGCCGAAGATATGTCTCGACTGACATGATGGCGGCGTTCGCCGTTTTGGGGACAGGTATCCCGTTCTCGTCCTCTGTGAAAAAGGACGAGTCGAGGTTGCGGGTGACCCTTGCTCGATCAGCGTCTGTCATGTGGTGAACACGAGCTCTGTGTCGCCGTCCTCCTTGGTTAACTTCTGTGGAGGAAGTTAACGAGATGGCAGCCCGTCTGGCACTCGACGCATCCGCATCCCTCTTGCGCCTGAGCAGCTCGGCCTTTTCGGCACGAAGTCGCTCGCATTCCTTGCGTAGCAAGTACTGGACCGCCAGGTGGTCCTCTCTAGGCGCGTCGGGTGCAGGGAAAGTGCCATCGTCGACATGCTTCATGGCTCTGATCCCTATGTCACGCGTGATGGTGAGTCGTGTCTGGTCACGCATGACCACCTCCAGTGGGTATGCGGGTTCCTCGTTGCCTTCTGAGGGCTCTGTGCCGACCATGAAGACTTGCGCGGGGTAGACCTGGGTAGGAGTGTTGACGCTGTCGCTGCTGCTTCCTTGATCCGATTCTTGCCCGGGATCAAAAATTGCTGCTACGTGGTGGGTCCCACAGACGGCGCCAATTGACGAGGGTGTAACTCGACAAATCCCAGGGTTGTGCACCCCGGGTTGATTGAGGGGGGAGAGAGAAGAGCGTTGGTGATCACGACGGCTGACAAGCGGGGATTTTACCCAGGTTCAGGCTCCCGGAGAATAACACCCTACTCCTGCTTGTCTGTTATTGATGGCGAGTTGCGATTACAATGGCGGCGAGATTGCGATCTCGCTAGGGTTTGTGGTGGTGGCTATTGGCGTGTCCTCTGGGACGAGCAACCCTCCTGGCTTTATAGGTAGCCAGGTCTCGGGTGGTCGGTATCGATGGTAATTACAGATATGGCAGGTTATGAGACCTAACCGACTTGGGCTAGGTTACACAGTACCCCGAGTGGGCCTTCTCCAGCTTGGCGCGACCCAGGTAGCCTCATCGTGGGCTAGTCGAAAGGTAGCCCCACGTCAGTAGTCATGTCATGAATAGTGTGTGTGGGCCTCCTCTTGTCCCCTGGGCTCCCTCTATATAAGGAGCACAAGGGAGAAGGCTACAGTGAGAGCCACTACCGGAGGCAGCCCCATTTCCCCCTCTTGCTCCTTCCTCCTCAAGTCCTACTAGAGGCATGCTTCGCCCAGCTCGTGGAGAAGTTTGTACCTCGCATATACATAGAGAAAATACACCAATAGGCTAGATGTTGTAGTAGGGGTTTTATCTCCTCACGAGAGCCCCAAACCAGGGTAAATCCCCGTGTTGATATGTTCTTCGTGTGCGATCCCTTCGCGCTATCCCTCCTCGAATTCTCTATCGTCCATCGGCCCCAAGAATTAGCCTACTCGTAGGCATCTGTCTGTTCGCCACGACAACAATGACGTAGGCGGGCACCTCGTAGAGGTGAGCCGGTGGCCCTGCAGGCGCTGCCGGAGGCGTGGGCGGCGCCTCGGGCTCTTGCGGCCACGTCGGAGTTGGGCGCCACTGCTGTTTGCGATGCCATGACGCCTGGGCGAGCCCGTGCTCCTGCTGGCGGTTGTACGCCTCCGCCTAGTACTGGCGACGCCCGGCCTCCGCCTCCTCGTACAGGGCCCAACCCTCGGCCTCCCGCTGCTGCCGCTGCCACTCCTGCTCGGCCGCCGCCTCCGCGGACGCACGGAGCGCCGCAACCAGGTCTGGCCACTGGCCCAGCTCGTGCAGATCCGACGCGTCGATTTCGGCCTGCATGGCGTCGTCGTCATCGTCGGCCTCCATCGGGGCGGGTGGCGGGACCTTCGGCAGGTCCATGACGCCGCCGCTCCACTCGTCCTCGGAGTAGCCGGAGCCGTCGAAGTCCACGGGCTCCGGCTTCGGCTCGACCGGAGGCGTGTAGCCGGCGACGAGCGTCGTGCTCGACCTCGAAACATCGGTCCCACAACGGGGACTGGATGGCGTAGGCGGGGTCGTTGAGCAGCTCCGTCGGCAGGAAGCTGCGCCGGCGACGGATCTCCTCCGTCCGCACCCTGCCGGCGCGAGGCACGGCGGGCACGGGCGCACGGCGCGAGGCACGGCGGGCACGGGCGCACGGCGCGGCCCGAGATGCCAGCCGTCGGGGAGATGCACATCTCCCCACGGGAGGGGGGCCTTGAGATCCCAGTACATGGCCGCGACCTCCTTGGAGACGCGGGCGTGCCCGGCCCGGCGGGCGTTGTGAGCCGCCCTCAGCTCCTGCCGTCGTTTGGCCGCACGGCGGGCCGCGTCGGACGGCGTAGGTGCGCGTGAGCTGGAGGAGGCCTCGAAGTTGTTGCGGCCGGACCATCTGCCTCCCTTCATGGCGGCCGGCGGCGGTCAGTGGTGGCTAGGCTATGGTTTGGGAGTGGAAGCGGCCAGTGGGCAGTGTGGATAGATGATATGGGAACGATGGTGGTTGGTGTCCCTATTTAAGAAGGACCCGGAAGCCGGCCGGGGTCGCTGCTACGTGGGCCAGGGGCGGACACGGCGAGGACACGCCTGGTGTCCGCGTCTCACCAAAGCTGGCCTAAAAATGTGCCGCGTTTGGGTCGTTTTGGCCTGTCCGGGTGGACACCAGTCCACATGCGCCAGCCCGTTGGAGACCCTCTTTTATCCGTTCGGACAAAAAAAGACTGGGCTGATCCGTTTGCGCCGGCCTATTGGAGGTGCCCTTACACTAAACATACATGTACTTGTCCGGTGGGTGCAATGTGATACGTAAACTTGAAACATGGTCCGGTCGGTGCAATGTGATACATAAACTTGAAATATGTGATTAGGTAGTACAACTTGTCATGTCGGTTCAAATTGATCCAAAATCGTTCACGGATGATATGTGGTGTTTTCATTTTTGCGAACACACCCCTACATAAATTTCCCATCAGAAACGTGACCTTCTTCCCCTTTCCCCGCCCGTCGCGGCCTCTACGCCGGAGGAGTCAGACGGATGATTCGATTATCTGAAATAGTACCGGCAGCTTACTAAAAACAAATCGTCTCATCTCACCGCGTAGACTGCAATCATCATCAATCTAGTCAATCAGGTTAGCTATCTTGGAAGTACAAAAAAGTACCTGCAGCTTAATTGCAAGAGTAGAACAAGTCGGCTCATCTCACATGCGTGTGTCTCGGGCTCACGACGAACTCTTTGCACCGTAGCTTGTTGCCGACGGTCAAAAGCATCGGCCAGGAAAAAAAACTGATGTCCTAGCATTTCACTCAAATTCCTAACACAAAACGAGGCACTGCAACATTCAATTCGAAGCTTCATTAGGAACGTTGCACATAATGTTAGAGCATCTCCAGTCGTTCGGTTCTCAGGTTTCGATCCGGCGCTTTTTAGCCTAACGTCGACGCTAACCAAAACCCGGGGAACGATTTCACCAGCCGTTCGACGCACCCAGAAAAACACATAGAACATAGATTTGAAAGTCTTTCTTCCCGCCCCCGAAAAATAGCCCGAGTTCGGCGATCCAGCGGACAGAATTGGTGATCATACAAAAAACGCCACGGTTGGACGAGCGATCATATAAAAAAGCTAAAGTTGGGCGATTATAACCGTATTCGGCAGTCAAACAGAGGCCGGCGCGGCGTCACATCGTAGATGGACACGATGGTCGGAGCTGGCGCCGATCTTGGAGTGACATCCTCGGCGGTCTCGAGGTCGACGACGGGCGCAACATCCTCCAGGTCGATAGCCGTTGCAACTGTTGTGGCTTTCTTCGCCTGGGCGGTCTCGAGGTCGACGACGGGCGTCGCAGTAGTAGGCGTCGCTGCAGGCTCAACGTTTGGCGTCGCCGAGCTTGATGGGCTGGTGGCCGGCTGGGTGATGTCGTTGAGGATGAGGCGGCGCTGCGCCATGAACCATGCCCTTACCTCGGGGTCCATCGCGTCCGGATCGCCGCCGCCCATGAGGAAGGCGAGGTCGTGGTACCTCTTCTTCGCCTAGGTGCCGGTCCTGAGGAGGCCGAGCTTGACCTTCGAGTTGTCCATGACCGCCGCCCACCGCTGTTTGGAGGTCTCGTCCCTTTTCGCGGCGTGGGCCTGGGCGTCGGCGATGCAGGTCTCGATTGACGCATGTAGCTTCGCCGCAGCCGGTGCCGCCTCCCTCGCCGCTTTGGCTTTCTTGTTGCCCATCGGGGACGACCATCTGAAGCACATGCAGCCAGCGCGTGCGGGACATAGTCCTTGCCGGCCTTCGCGAGCGAGCGGCGTGTTTCGGCCAACTTCTCACACCCCTCGATGACGACGAAGACGTGAAGGTAGTTGAAGTCCGTACTCTCGTCGTCCTTGTACGCCTCGAACATCCGGGCGATCTCCATCTCCCGGTTCGCCCCGCTCTTCGGCCTGTGCTTGACCTCCTCTTGTATGCCATGCCACTTGTTGTAGGCGGTCTGCATGAGCGCCCAATGGTTGGACATCGCCTTCTGGCCACGCTCTGTCAGGCACCCGGCAAGTCGGGGTCGATCATGCGGAGCTCGTCGTACGCCGTCCTGACGCGCTTCCAGTAGGTGTCCATGGCCTGGTTGGCGCCGTGGATCATGTCCTGCGTGGTCTCCTTCCATGCCTCGGCGAGGAGGACGTCCTCCCTGCTCGTCCACTTGATGCGAGGCTCGATAGGCGGCTTTGGGTGCGCGGCCTAGGAGCCCTTCCTGGGACGATGGCAGCCCGTGTCGCCTTCCTTGGCCGGCCCTTCGTCCTCACCCTCGGCAGCCTGCGTCTCATCCCCTCCTTCCTTGGCCTCCTCCATGCCGACGCCGCTGCAATCGATGCCGCCCGGGGGAAATTCCCCGTACGGTGCCGACATGAAGCCCAGGGATGCCGCTGTCACCGCCGAGCCCGTGGTGATGATCTCGTCCATGCTCTCGTGGTGCATCCCGAGCATGGACTTGAAGGGAATATGCCCTAGAGGCACTTAATAAACATAGTTTATTGGCAATATCCCAATCGTTCATTATATGTTTTACACCATGATATAACTGTATTAAGCAAAAACATTAATACATGTGTGGTAGATGAACAACCAGGTCCCTAGTAGCCTCTACTAAGACTAGTTTCGTTGCACGATTGATGATCGAGGTTTTCCGATCATAGGGCATGGCGCCGGTCGGCAATGGAAGTCATATCGTTAGGAGTAACGATGTGATGGACGTACCCAGTATTTATAGGACATAGTCATTACGCCTTAAGACCGTGAGACCAACTCTTATTGTTATTCCTGGAAGATACTTTGATCGCACCAAACGTCGTATCTTATTTAGTATGACAATAACGGTGATACTTTTGGGTATCGAAAAGGAGTAGTTGAGACGAGGGGTCAACAGCGGGATTTGTCAGTCCGCATAGCCGGATAGATACTCTAGGGCCCACTCGGTGAGATTATGTCAAATGAGTTTGCAAACATGTGACTAGGTCACCAGCTGACATAATATCATAGACGAGTAGAAGATAGCGATGTCGGTAACGAGATCATGCTAGGTATGGAGATATCTGAGAATGATACTCGGACATGCTAAGTATCGCCATGACAAAGGGTTTAAGACTAGACGTCCAGGTTTGATAGATGAAAGTCATTCGTTATATCTCAGGGGGTTAATTCATGGGGTCCAGGCCTACGAGTTAGTCGTTGATCATTGAGGAGTCTTGATCATACCTGATATTATATCGAACCGCTAGGGTAACACACTTAAGGGGTTTCGACAAGACAACCGGAAAGGAAGGAGATCACCGAGAGCGTCCCGGGAGGGGTCCGATGGAGATCGGGCAGCGCCGAAAGAGTTTTCGGAGTTAGGAAAAATTATATATATTATGTTTGATATTAATTAGTGTAATTAATATGCAAATATGATTTTATATATTTATTTTCGGATTTATTTAGGCTGATTTCCTTAAATGGGCCTTCTGGTCGAAAGAAGGCCCATGGGGGGGAAAACCCTCAAGGGATTTTTGTGGGGGAGGCTTGGCCGGCCTAGGTGGGCCAAATGGGGCCCACCTAGGGCCGGCGCACCAGCCTTGGCCGAACCAGGCATGTGGGATAGTCCCACATTGCCTGGCTGGCAAGGTTGGCTCCCCCTGGGAGCCTATATAAGAAGGGGCACCCCTGGCCTTTTAATTCACCAATTAATTCCCAATTTCTCTCTCGATCTCGTGGTTCCCTTGACGGAGCCGCGCCGAGTAGAGGAGGGGGATCTCTTCCACCATAGCCCGCTGCCGCGCTGCTGGTGTTCCGGTCCAAGTCTTCCGCTGCTCGTCCTGGACTGGAGCTTCGGAGGCCGTCGTCTCCACCGTACGTGTGCGACTCCCTGCGAGGTGCTGCGCTAGCGGTACTCGGAGGCCTACTTCCTCCACCCGACCTCGGGGTCATCTTCGTCGTCTTCGTCGCGCCGAGTTCTCCGCGACCTAGAGGTCGGCTACGGCGTCTTCATCGTCAACGCTTGTGCGGGAGCGTAATCCCCGCTATTCGGTCTACGAGGGTATGTATTCCGATCTCCGCCGTACTTCTATATCTGCATAGTGATCTTGGCTAGTTTAAGGATATCGTTGCTAGGAAATTTTTTGTTTTCTGCACACGATCCCCTTCAGTGGTATCAGAGCCGATCTATCGTAGATATAGCT
Source organism: Poa annua (assembly GCA_026929855.1). Lineage (NCBI taxonomy): Eukaryota > Viridiplantae > Streptophyta > Magnoliopsida > Poales > Poaceae > Poa > Poa annua. The sequence continues at coordinate 35,704,803 of CM049427.1, forward strand.
GTACGCTGTTAGAACCCGTGTTCTACACGGGGGCACCGTTCCTGTTATTTGCTACCCTCTAGCGTGCACTTGTGATTCCAGCGGCATCGAGTCGATGAAGCGGCCCGGATCGACTTTACGAGTACGCTTACGCGAGACTGGTTCCACTACTGACATACGGCTTGTACCGTATTTGTGGCTGGCGGGTGGCTGTTTCTCTCTCTTTAGTTGGCTTTGCATTTTCAATGGAGGGCCCAAAAGGGATGCTTAAACATGCAATTATTGGATCGTTGTTGTGGTCATAAGGTTCGTAGGTATGAAGCAGTTCTATTTACGAAAGCCCCGAGCCACGTAAAATATGCAAAAGATAAAGTAGAAGCGTCTAACTTTATTTTGCAGGGGCTATGTGATATGGTCAAGGTAGGTTTATTAAATTGTTTATAAACTGCGGGCGCCAAGAAGATCATGGCGCAATGGACTATATCACATTGCATTACATTTGATGTTTTGTGTGCATCTTATATTCTGTGATTGTGTGTATAGTATACATTAGTTACACGGCGGTAGCTATATAAGATGATCCCTTCAAAATACCACTAGTGTTCTCCCTCCAACGCGCACCACCAAGAAAGTTCTACGTTATGAGGCAGGCCGTGATGATCGGGTGTCAGACATATCTTCGTTCGCATACGGTGGGTGTAAGCCATGTTGCACAAGCGTCAGCGTGGAGGTTTTTGGTGGCGAGCCTAGCATATTCAGAAATATGGCCTCGGAACAGGAAGACCGAAAGGTCGAGCACGAGTCACAAAATTGGTGTGGCGGACATTTGTCTACTCTTGAAGTTGTGCCGCCGGCTCTGATGATGAGGGGTGGTGCAATGGATGGGGGTCGTGTAATCGCTTAAACGACCAGGAGGGATGTTCGTTTGAGTGGGAGTTCGGATAGTTATTTTCTAAAATACTAGAACTCAGAATATAATGAACAGAGTCTGTTTTGCAAACCTTTGTAGATATTGACCATTGTGATAGCATCTTTTCAAGTTACGCGCATTCCTGCGATTGAGAAACTTAAATGGTTGGGTCCAAACTTCATAGTTTTATACTTTAGCTTGAGGATACTCCTTGTTTGAACCGTTAGCTCTTTGTGTTACAATACCCGCTAGGAGATAAACCCGGAGATTCCGCTAACAAAAGATAATTTTGATTATCGGATTTTGTGCGGATGATATCATCATAGTCCAGTGTATGCTATGATCTCTGCCATACAGAACCAACGGTGGGTACGAGTTTTTAGATCGCGAACATATGGTCGCTAAACTCGGGGTACCTCTATAGTTGGGTTGATGAAGTTTATCAGTACGTTGACTGATTGTCTTCTCAACCAAGATGGAAGAGAATGCACACATTGAGGGAGCATGTGGCGGTCATACTTAATGACATATGTTCATGATTAATGAACATTGAGACGCCTCGCTCAGCTCAATTACTGGATGACAGACATCGTTGCCAAGTGCAAATCCTCTGTGATAGACTATGTCATGCAAGGGGAATCGTTCACCTTCATGGTTCTTGATTACGGTGGAAGTATCAAGAAGATGAAACAGATCGCCGGAAGTCATCAATGATGATGGTGTATATATGATATACATGTTATGAATGTTTTAGCTAAGCAAGTGCTCACAGTAGTGACTAAGTCTTGAACTAGTCATGTTTTGTGAAAAACCAGGTTTACTGCTTGAGTAGCTTGAAAGGATGAGGCGACATTGCGTGTTGATAATGGCAATCAAGTTGTTGTGACGGCCATAGACACTCTCCCTCTAGATCTACCATTTGAATAAATTCTTTATGATCGGGTGTTGGTATGATCGTTACGAGTGTGTCTCCTCTAGCGAGACACTTGTTCATACATGATAGTGACAAATTGGTGTCCCATATTTATGAAGTAATGATCATATGCCGATTTGAATTTAGATGGTAGAAGCTCCCACATTCATAATATTAATGCCAAAGGATACAAACTTAATAAAGACACCACATATGTGTGGCACTACCGTTTAGTCATGTCAATGTTATATGCATTAGCTCCACACTGGATGGACCTACAAGTCCTAAGATTTGATCTTTTGACACTTGCAAAATAACTGTGACACCGTTTTCGGAAAACGGGCATATAACTTGTTGATAGTCATACATGGAGATGTATGTGGTTCAATGAAGTAATTGACGGGTAGTGGAGACCTTTATTTCGTGAACTTCACTGAACGTTTTGAGTATAGCTTGTTGAGAATCATGCATATGGGTGTATGTGAATCAATGAAGTACTTTAACGTGTAGTGGAAGTCTTTATTTCATAGACTTCATGAATATTCCGAGTAGATATATGGATATCCACTCCGGGGAATGTTAGTCTGAATTTTTGATTCGATCAAACGAAGTTCAGAATGAAGTAGGAAATAAACTTAACAAGAAAATCAAATTCCCGCGATGCATATCGAGGAATGAAGATTTGAGTTATAATGTTGGCACATCATTGGAAGACTTGTGAGAAGAGTTCCACAAATTACGTCGCATGGAACACCATAGTGTTATGGTGTGTTAGGGCGTCGTAATCGCACCCTATCGGATAGTGTGTGGTAAATAAATCTCTTACCGAATTATTGTGATCATTAGAGTCATATGGTAGAAACGTAAACACTCACGTTAGCAAATAGGGAAACCATTTGAATCCATGGAGACAATACCATACGAGTGATGGCATGGCTTTTGAGCCTGGATTGTCGTTTCAGCAATTTAGTGTTTCGATGTAATCAAACCTAAAATGGATTAATCTTTGTATTATACCCTACCTAAAGAGTTATGGGTACATGTCTCACGACATAGGCAAAATCTTTGCCGGGATATACCTTGCGAAAGAAATAGTTTCTTGTCCGAGGGTATAAGTGAGAAAGAAAGTAGAGCAAGACGAAGTTGGTGAACTTCTTCTCCAAACATCAGAGTGGCGCAATCGAAAGTGTTTTCGGTGTCAGGCCCCACAGCTTGAAAAAGCTAATGATTCAAGATCATGATGTTCTGAGCTCATACTAATAGCGTAGGCATACGAGGTTGTGTTCCACACTGTGTGTTACGACAATCTTGTTATGGAGGTCATATTAATGGAATATGATAGACCTACGAACTACGAAGAAGAGATGGTGGACCTAAGTCCAAGAAATGGCTATGAGTCATTTGTGATCCGAAATAAAATGGATGAGAAAACCATGGTTCTTGATAGTGTAATTAAGAATGGTTTGTAATCCTGAGGATGCTAAACATGTATGCAAACTTTGGTTGTCCATTCATGGGCAGAAGTAAGCATATCGGAGCTGGAATCTTCACTTTGATAATGTGATCAAAGGATTTTGGAGTTGTCCAAAATAGTTGAAGAAACCTACATTTGCAAAGAAGTGAGTGGGAGCAAAGTAGCTTTCCTTGATCTTATATGCGGAAGGCATATTTGAGTGGGAGCTAAGTAGCTTTTCCTGGATCTTATATGCGGAAGGCATATTTGAGTGGGAGCTAGGTGTCATTCGTGATTTTGTATGTAACGACATATTGAATGACACAGATCCTCTAGTAGAGTGTAAAGGATTATGTAACGACATATTGAATGACACAGATCCTCTAGTTAGGAGTATTAGGCATCTGATTTATAATTGTATAGATCAGAGGGGGCTTAATAACATTAAGTCGGAGTATTTCCTAAGTCAGGATTCTGAAGTGTTTCAGAAAAGGACAAGCGAAGAAAGAGGTTCTTGCTTGTATGACTAGGTAAAAGATTAAGTTAATCTTGCCTTTTTCAGTGATAGAAAATGATGTTCGACATTCTCTATGTATCACACATAGAGTCTATCAGGCTGAAAGCTCGACTTGGTGTGACCCGAGTTCTTGGTTCAAGAATAGGTTCTAGAGTGATCCTTGTGTGGATCAATGAACAAACGTTAAGTTTATTCTTCAGTGTCTGTGAGAACTGAAGATAGGTTTTCTAGTAACGGGTAAGAGTGGAATGGCAACTTGCCGTAAAGCGGTTACGATGATGCAAGTTATTACACTGACCCATACGACTAGAAATCTCATATAGGAGATGTCCTTTATTTTGAAGATAGACATGGTTAGTTTGCGAAGCCGCATATGAATGCACTGTCGCATAATCTACATAGGTATATAAATATATCGCGACTTTAGAAGTAGCAAGTGTGATTGGACTGAGCAGTTTTCCGAGCGTAGGTGGTCCCTTAATAGATCTTTCAGACTTTTAAGGCGCATGCTACGCGAATGCTCGAGTCTCACTCCATCCACTGGGATATATTTCACCGTCATCGTAAGATACGGGTTTATGTCAAACTAGGTGACATAGAAGTGTTGCAAAGCACATATAGATCTCAATGTGTGAGTTCTATTGACTGTATTCCTCTTCCACAAGGCGAGCAGGCACCAAGATGCTATAGGTGTTGAGCTTTTACCAAGTTGTAAACTAGATTAAGTGTTACTCTAGTGCAAGTGGGAGACTGAAGGGAATATGCCCTAGAGGTACATGGGGGGGAAAACCCTCAAGGGATTTTTGTGGGGGAGGCTTGGCCGGCCTAGGTGGGCCAAATGGGCCCCACCTAGGGCCGGCGCACCAGCCTTGGCCGAACCAGGCATGTGGGATAGTCCCACATTGCCTGGCTGGCAAGGTTGGCTCCCCCTGGGAGTCTATATAAGAAGGGGCACCCCTGGCCTTTTAATTCACCAAAAAATTCCCAATTTCTCTCTCGATCTCGTGGTTCCCTTGACGGAGCCGCGCCGAGTAGAGGAGGGGGATCTCTTCCACCATAGCCCGTTGCCGCGCTGCTGGTGTTCCGGTCCAAGTCTTCCGCTGCTCGTCCTGGACTGGAGCTTCGGAGGCCGTCGTCTCCACCGTATGTGTGCGACTCCCTGCGAGGTGCTGCGCTAGCGATACTCGGAGGCCTACTTCCTCCACCCGACCTCGGGGTCATCTTCGTCGTCTTCGTCGCGCCGAGTTCTCCGCGACCTAGAGGTCGGCTACAGCGTCTTCATCGTCAACGCTTGTGCGGGAGCGTAATCCCCGCTATTCGGTCTACGAGGGTATGTATTCCGATCTCCGCCGTACTTCTATATCTGCATAGTGTTGATCTTGGCTAGCTTAAGGATATCGTTGCTAGGAAATTTTTTTGTTTTCTGCACACGATCCCCTTCAGGATTGCGTCCCGAAAGTGGGGGAACGGCCCAGCGGCGACGAAGGCACGTAACCCGGCGAGCTGGCGTACATCATGGACGGATGGTGGGAGAAGGTGACGTTGGGGTCCAAACCTCCAGGGAGTTCGCCGTCAGCGTACCCAGGCGAGTACCGCGGAGACGCGCACCAGTGTGGCGACAGCGATGGCGACACGGATGCTTGGCCCCAGCCGGTGAACTAGGGATGGGGATGAGGCGACACAGATGCTTGGCCCCTACGCTTGGCCGCTGGCGCCGCAGACGCGACCGGAGTTGGCGGCTCCACGTCTTCATCCTTCGCCTCCTCCTCTTCCTCCTTCTCCTCTTCTTCCTCGGTGGCAGCTTCGCCCGCTGCATCCAGCTGCGCGGCCAGCTCCCTTTGCCGCTGCTTGTTCTCCCTCCCCGGCAATGGATATTCTCCGCCTTTCGGCGCTCCTTCTTAGCGATCCATTCTTTGTTGCTCATGCCCGACGGCTTCTGTTTCGGCGCTCTCGGCTTGCGCGGCTTCTTGGCGGGGAGAGCGGCGAGGGCGGCGGTGGTTGCAGCTCGGGGGCCGGTGAACTTTGCGGGAGCCATGGCGGCCACGGCCTGAACTGGGGGGAAATGGCGGGATCGGGCCGGCGGACGAGCTATTTGGGGGGGGGGGGAGGGGAAGGGAGGGAGGCTAAAAAATATGGAGGGAAATCGCCTACTCTCGTCGACGGGTCTGGTCCGCGCACGCCTTTTGCCAGCCAGGCGGAACCCAGGAAGCTGGGTTTGGCCTGGGTTCGCCGGCGCGAAACGGCGCTAAATCAACTCCTGGGGGACGGCTGGTGATTTTTTTTCTCACGCTGGCGCTAAAAAAGCCTTTTGGCGCGGGGGGGGGGGGGGTGCTGGAGATGCCCTTAGACACAGGTAGAGACCGACACAAATTCCTTTAAAACTTAAGAGTCTCAAGCAAATTTCCATTAAAATAGCACAATGCTCAGCACGACACATTCACAAATAGGAGGAGAGAGACCCACTCACCAACATCATAATGGATCTATTTGCATTCGTACCAGCATTGCAAATTTCCTAGTGAATCAGAACACAGTTTCCTTTACAATATATTTGACCAACATTGGGGCTTCTACCTATTTTCCATTAAAAATCTGAGTAAAATTTGGAGAATTTACAAGCAAGTTTTACACAGAGGCAACAAGGAAGATCAGGAACAAAAACACAACAAGGCATCCAACTCGGTGAAATTTCACAAAAATAACCCTTTAAATAAAGTTTAGTAAAAAATAACCTCTTTTCAAAACTATTTTAAAATCTAACCCTTTTTGGTAGCGCCCAACGATGTGGCGCTACCCTCTGTGTGGTAGCGCCACAGCCTTCGTCGCTACCCTCGTACCAGCGTGGCAACGCGGGCCCTTCGTCGCTACCCTTCGGAGGGTAGCGCCATGCCCCTCGGCGCTACCAAAAAGGGTTAGATTTCAAAATAGTTTTAAAAAGGGGTTATTTTTTGTTGAACTTTGTCCAAAGGGTTATTTTTATGAAATTTCACTCCAACTCGTAACTGTTAACAATTATGAAGTGTTACCTGCATTTGTATCAGGCTATCAGCATACACCACCCCTTCCATTGATGCAATTATGTTGAACTAGTAGATGATGCCGGTCATGCCTTATGAATTTTTCAAGCTGCCAAGTATGACCCCAAAATCAGCTTGTAGCAAGGTCATGTTCATGCCACCACCTCCCAGTCTGCACCTTCACTCCTTCAGCCATTCCCTCCTCGAGGGGCATCCACAGTAATGGATCCTCATCAACTCCATTGCTGTGCTGAAACACATCGGCCTCCAGGCGGGGTGTCCTGAGACCTGACATGTTTTCTGCGCACCTCAAAAGACAGCCTAAAGCATGACAGCATCCTTTTCAGGTGCGCTATTATCTGCTAAGGGCATCATCTATGTTGTCAGATGCAACTATGACGCCATTCTACAGACTGCAGCAAAGACCTGGATCACTGTTTGAGTGTTCGTTATGCTTGTCCGTGTGCCAAAGTATATGAACTATTGTCATTGATGTTGAACGCATCATTTTCAATTGCACCCAATTGGGAGGCATGTCAAGACATGTACCACGTACTTGCTACAGCAGCATGCTCTGACTTAACTTCATCCTTCAAATGGGACTAGCATGCAGACAAAAGCTTTAAATGTCGCTGGAGTGGATATGCATGAGACATGTTCAGTAGGTAGTGATTAGTAACAAGGAGTATAGGGGGGAATATTGGTGACAATTCTTCTTAAATAGAATGAATGTCATGATTACAATAAAATGGCAGAAAGAGTTGGTTGAGTAAATTTGCTTATTCCTAAAAGAAAACAGTAACGGAACAAACACTTATTACCTTCAACATTTTGATGATCAATATTGCATGCACAGTTGCTGGCTTTCTGTGTTCTTCCATTGTGGCAATGGGATCAGTAATCATGATAAACAGATCTTCAACAAAGGCTGGACTCGCTCCCGTGTCGCTCCCAGGAGACACCGGGGCGACACACCGCGCCGCCGCCTCCTCCTCCCCCATCAGCGCCCCTTCCCGCCGCTGTCGTCGCTGGCCTCCGTGCCGCAGCGGTGGCGGCCTCCCCGCCGCCACACAACTGGCACGGGGGTGGTCCCCGTCCTCTTCTTCGTCTGGTGGGCGACGCTCCGCCGGCGCCGGAAAGCCGGAGCGGCGGCTCCGGGACCGCATCAACTGCGGGGTGGCGGATCTGGGGCCCCTACGCCCGGATCTGCGGTGGGGCGGGCCTGCCCACGTGGGTAGCGGGTCGACCTCGCCAGGGTTGCGGCGGCGCGTGAGGTGCGGGCCATGAGGTGCGCTGGGCGTGGTGCTGCGCTAGGCGCTGATGGCGGCATGGTGCGGGCCAGGAGGTGCGCTGGGTGGAGGTGCCGGGTTTCCGGCTGGTGCGGCCGTGGTCTGTGCTGGGTCGGGGCTGCATCTGAGGTCTGCGCTGTGGTGGGCCGCAGCTGGTCGCCGGGCAGGTGGCCCTAGGATGCAGCGGTGGCGGCCTCTTCCTCGGTCGGAGGTGGCGGTGGGTGTGGCTGGCCCTCGCAGTGGTGGCCGGCTTTGCCCGATTTGCTCTCTCCTTGGCATTCAGGTGGGTCGGTGGTGATGATCCGGACGCGGCACTTCTCGCCGTTGCGACGGGGAGCCTAGGCATGGTTGTGTGCGGCGGGCTGGGCTCGTTTGCTTTGCTCTGACGATTTCGACGGTGGGTGTCTTGGCTTCTCCATGACGCTTCACGGACGGACCATGGTGGGCTCTCGCTGGCTGTGGCTTGGCGTTGTGCCCGGATGTTGGGGCGGCGGCCCCGGCCCCGGATGGCTGTCTTCATCGAGCGAGCTAGGAGGTGGCTTGGCGCGAGGCGGTTCTCGGCCCCGGCGCCTAGTTCCGTTGGTGGCCTCAGCCGTCGGGCACGTGGGGCGGGCGGTCTGTGTGTGGGTTTGCGGCGGTGGTCTGGCTGGTCCCTGAGGCGGGTGGAGCTTTGTGATTCATCACCGGGCGACAGCCTTGTCCTGGTTGCCGACCAGGGCAGGCGGCGGCGACGCCTTGGGGCGCCGCTTTCTTCTTGAAGACGTCGTTGAGGAGATGTTTATCTCTTTTTTCCGCCCGGAAGTTTCTGGGGGAAACCTTGATCCTTCATAGGATCGGGCGGGGGCGGCGCTTCTGCGCGTTTTGTCTCTTGGGACCTCGTCTAGGATACTTCGCCGGTCGGAGGGACCCGAGGAGAGTTGGTGGTAGGTGGCGGCGAGCTCTTCCCGTCATCGGCTTGGTGGTGCGCGGCTCTGGAGCCAGCGTGGAGGTCGGAGCGGCGGCTCTGGTTTGTTTCCTCCGCCTTGTTGCGTTGAGGGGCGTGGGTGTTGGCTTTGGCCGCTCTGGCGGTGTGGCCTTCAACTAGTCTGGAGCGCGGCCTTGGGGCCGGTGTGTTGTGTTTTGTGTTTGTTTCGGTTTTCGGCCGGTTTTCCTTATAAATTAGTCAATTATTTTCTTCTATATCAATGAAAAGGCAAATTTTGCCCCGCTTCAAAAAAAATTTATGATAAACAGATCTTCATAAGGGTGTGGCGTTATGGTTGGTCATCCTATCAGGTCCACATCCATGAAACTGTAATTATCCAACAGCAGATACACAGTGAACGTGATATAAGTACAATTCAACATTTCACTGATGATGAGGACTCCCATCTAAGAGCAGACCTCAAGATACCTACAAAACCGTGTTTACAGATTGTCAAAACCAAGGTTTACTAGTATCCTTTTCACAGTTTTACTTGTTCATTACAGTCTGCAAGAATACATTCTACGGATTTGGCACGCTGTAGTCTGAACCTCAGAAATTTCCTAACAGAAGATAAATATACTAGGCTAGTTTGACTAAAAAAACATAGGCACAATACTTGTTAAACGTCGTGAAATCTTCCTCCCAAATATCCACCTTGTTATGTGTGTTCTTGACTAACACTCATAATTAAGTGATATCTGAAAACAACATTGAATCGGGTTTAGATAAGGGCCTGAATGATTGATGTCAAGTACTGTAGCTGTTTCAGTCAAACATATGACCAAAAATGGCCGATCCGTCGGCGCCTCCTGCCGGTTCCTTGCATCCACGCTTCGCCGCTGATGTTGCCATACCTGAAACACAACACGAACAAGAACACGAATTGGGAGTAGAGACTGATTTTGGTGGTGCGTGCAAACTTGCAGCTTTTCTGTTTTCTCTTATTCCTTAAGTAGTATCGTAACTGAACAAGGAAGTAACTGAGCGAGCTATACGGAGAGGCTACAGCCGTGCCATCCCACGGTCCTCCACACACCCACTAACGCCGCTATGATCGTGGCGACCATGCCATCCCATGATCCGGTCATAGCGGCGAGCTAACTTACCCTAACAACTAACAAACATTGACTCGGCACTGGACAGAACCCAGGCTCGGAGCCGTTGCCTTATTTCTGACGGAAATCAACCTCTGACGAAACTGAACTGACGAGAGACAGACAGCAGGATTAACTGAAGCTGTGACTTCAATTCACCCCCTAATCCTGATGCGATGATTTTACCTTGACAATGCCGAGACGTCCACGCATCTCTTTAAACTTGGTGCGTCCCAACGCCTTTGTGAGGATGTCAGCCATCTGATCATTCGTGCCGACATGTGACACTTCGATCTTGCCTTCCTCCACACACTCGCGTATGTAATGATAGCGAGTGTCGATGTGCTTGCTGCGATCATGAAATACAGGGTTCTTGCACAATGCTATTGCAGACTTGTTGTCGACGCACAACTGTACCTTGTTTGGTTCAGTTTTGAACAACTCCGCTGTCAGCCTGCTGAGCCAGACCGCCTGACTGGCCGCCGTCGCTGCAGAGATGTACTCAGCCTCGCATGAGGACTGAGCGATGATCCTTTGCTTCTGCGATGACCATGTGATCACGTTCTGCCCGAGGAAGAAGACGACACCTGAAGTGCTTTTCCGATCATCCAGATCTCCGGCATAATCACTGTCGCTGTAACCCATGAGCTTCAGACCTGGAGAGCCAGCAGAGTAGATGCAGCCGTATCCAATAGTGCCACTGATGTACTTGAGGATCTGCTTGACCAATGCCCAATGGTGCACCCTCGGAGCCTCCATGAACCTGCTAGCAAACCCCACGGCATAAGCAATGTCAGGCCGTGAATTCACCAGGTACCGCAGGCTTCCAATGATGCTACGGTACTTTGTGGCGTCTGCAGGATCACCCCCGTTGGTCTTGCTGATCTTCAGCCTTGTTTCCATCGGTGTGCGGCATGGGTTGCATCCTGTCATCTCCGCCGCCTCCAAGATCTTCTCAGCATAGCTAGCCTGACAGAGGGTGATCACCCCCTTTTCTTGCTGCACCTCAATTCCAAGATAGTAGCTCAGGAGACCGAGATCACTCATCTTGAACAATTGGTGCATTTGCTGCTTGAACGCTGAGATGACGCGGATGTCTGTCCCGGTGATCACCAGGTCGTCCACGTAGACGCCGACGAGGATGAAGGAGTCGTTGTTGCCGCGCCGGTACAGTGCGTGCTCCTCGGGACAGCGCTCGAAACCTAACGACTGCAGCGATTCGTCAAGTTTGGCGTTCCATGCCTGTGGAGCTTGCCGCAGCCCGTACAACGCCTTCCGCAGCCGAAGAACTTGCCCGCCATGCTTGCCGTCGATGAACCCGGGTGGCTGCTGTACATAAACCTCCTCGAGGAGATCTCCGTTGAGGAAGGCGGATTTTACATCCATGTGATGCACTTCCCATCCAGATTGGGCAGCCACAGCCAGAAGCAGCCGCACCGTGTCCATTCGCGCAACAGGGGCAAAGACCTCGTCGAATTCTATCCCTTGACGTTGCACGTAGCCTTTTGCCACCAGCCTCGCTTTGTGCTTGATGATCTTGCCGCTCGGGTCCTTTTTCACTTTGAACACCCATTTGAGTCCAATAACTCGATGTCCTGCAGGTAACGAGGTCAGTTCCCATGTCCTGTTCTCGAGGATCGAGTTCATCTCCTCCTGCATTGCTCCATGCCAGGCTGCGTCCTCCAGTGCACGCTCGACTGAAGCTGGTTCCTCGGCCACTGCAAGGCACAGGCCGCTGGTCTGGTTCGACGCCAGCGTGCACAACCGGTGTGGCTGCTCCGGTGTCGACGCATGGCGAAGGAGAGCTTGGCGAAGGTGTGCACGGCGTGGTCGTGCCCTCCGGTTGGGTATCACCTTGTTCCACGCTCTGCTCGACGTGGTACTCGACGGTGAACTTTTCCAGCGTGTCCATGTTTGCCACCGTGCTCCATGTCCATGGTCGCTCCTCCTGGAAGATGACATCGCGCGTGATGCGTAGCTTGCGGGCGACAGGATCGTAGACTCGGTATGCCTTGGAACCCTCCTCGTATCCGATGAACACCATCGGCGTCGATCGGTCTGACAACTTGGTCACTCCTGGGCCAACATTCTTGACGTGAGCAACACACCCGAACGTGCGAAGGTACCGCACATTCGGTTTGCGTTTCTTCCAGGCCTCATACGGTGTACGCCCTTGGAGACTCCTTGTGGGCGCTCGGTTGAGGATGTGCACGGCAGTGCGCACGGCCTCGCCCCAGAACACGGCTGGCATGCCCATGCTCTTGAGCAGGCTCCTAGCCATCTCGACGACCGTCTGATTTCTTCTCTCCACCACTCCATTTTGCTGGGGCGAGTACGGAGCAGTGGTGAAGTGCTTGACGCCGTGCTCATCACAGAACGCCGCGAACTCGTTGGAGTTGAATTCACCGCCACGGTCTGTCCGGAGCGCGCCCAGGCGCAGCCCGCTGTCATTCTCCGCGAGCGCCTTTATCCGTTTGATGAAACGGAGTGCCTCGTCCTTTGTTTGGATCATCTCGACCCACATATACCTGCTGTGATCATCAACAAGCAGTAGGAAGTATTTGTTACCGCCGAGAGTCGCTGGAGAGATGGGGCCGCAGAGGTCGCCGTGAAGTAGCTCCAGACCGCGTTGTGCGCGGTACGTCGTCGCGTGCGGGAACGGAGAGCGGTGTTGTTTGCCGATGACGCAGCCTTCGCAGAACTGCTCCACGCGACCGATCGCCGGCATCCCCTCCACCATGTGCTTGGCGCCGAGCTCGTACAGTGCGCGCCAATGGAGATGTCCATACCGGGCATGCCATTTCCACGCAACATCACCTGCCTTTGCTAGTAGGCAGATGGGCTCTGCCTTTTGCAACCTCACGGAGTACAGGCGGTTGCGCATCCGAGGCGCCCGAGCGAGAAGAAGACGACGCTGGTCGTAGACGCACATAGCATTGTCCTCGATCACCGTCTTGTAAGCGATCTCGTCCAACTGGCCAAGACTGACGATGTTGGTGCGGAGGCTTGGTATCAAGTACACATCGCTCAGCACGCGGTGCTCGCCTTTCTTGCAGGTGAACATGACCACGCCTCTGCCGGTGATCTCGACGCGTGATCCATCTCCGAATCGGACCATCCCTGTGACAGAGCGGTCGATCGCCGTCAGCAACTTCTCTGAACCTGTCATATGATTGCTAGCGCCAGAGTCAAGGTACCACCGGTCGTCATCCGTGTTTACCGGAACCACGCGCTCCTCGTTGAGGAACACCGTTTGGATCCCGGTGTGATCTACGGTTTGCAGAGGTGTGGGCTCGATGACGGTCGTGGATGCCAACATCAGTAATGGATCAGCTTTTTCTTCTTCTGGCTCGACCTCTGTCAGGTTCAGACTGTGCAGCTTCTCTCTGTCTCGCTTGGCCTTGCGACACTCCTTTGCGAAGTGCCCTTCTTTTCCGCAGTAGTGGCATGTCCCTTTCTTGCGATCATTGGATCCGCCGCCGCCGGACGGTGGCTTATCGCCTCCTGGGCCCTTCTTCTTCCCGCGCGGCTTGCTGTCCTTGCCGCTAGGGGAGTTGCTGCTGCCACCGCTGTTGTTGCGATGGCGTTGCCGCTCCGCCCACTCCTCTTCAGTGAGAAGCAGGTGCCCGCCGGTGTCCACGGCAGGGGCGTGTTCCTCGTCTCGTTCCTCGCAGACGATCAGCCGCCCGACGAGTTCCTCGAGAGGCATCGTCTTCAGGTCTAGCAGAGACTCGATGGAGGCCGCCGTCTGCTTGTACATGCGCGGCACGAGGCGCAACATCTTCGTCACCTGTTTGTACTCAGATACGGGATCGCCGAGGAGCTCGAGGTCGTTTGTGATCGCAGACATGCGCATGGCAAATGCCTCGATGCCCTCTCCGGCTTTGAACGCGAGCTTGTCAAACTCGCCACGGCGCGTCTGCGCCTTTGCCTCCCGGACGCGCTCGGCGCCCAGGTGCATGGTCTTCAGCGTGTCCCACGTCGCTTTCGCCGTTTCCTTGACGGCGAGTGTGCGCAGGAGCTCCGGTGGCACTCTGCGCAAGATGGCAGAGAGCGCGCGCCGGTCATCGTGGTGAGAGCCGGTGCCGACGGCCACCACTTCCCACAGGCCTGCAACCTGCAGCTGTACCTTCATCAGCAGAGCCCACTCGACGTAGTTCGTGCGCGTCAGCGGCGGCACATGCCCACCGCCGTCGCTTTCACGGATGATGCGCTCGATCACTTGCCCTTCGCTCGCGTCCGCCGTGAGCCTTGCCAGCGGCGGTGAGGAGGACTTGCCGGACTTGGGATCCACTCCCTTCCGCTTCCGAGCATCTTCATCGGTTTCAGATCCTGATAGCGACATGGGCGGTTCCTACCAGCCACCAGAGAACAGATCGAACGCCTGGTTGCTCTGATACCACTTGATGTTGCCAAACCTGAAACACAACACGAACAAGAACACGAATTGGGAGTAGAGACTGATTTTGGTGCTGCGTGCAAACTTGCAGCTTTTCTGTTTTCTCTTATTCCTTAAGTAGTATCGTAACTGAACAAGGAAGTAACTGAGCGAGCTATACGGAGAGGCTACAGCCGTGCCATCCCACGGTCCTCCACACACCCACTAACGCCGCTATGATCGTGGCGACCATGCCATCCCATGATCCGGTCATAGCGGCGAGCTAACTTACCCTAACAACTAACAAACATTGACTCGGCACTGGACAGAACCCAGGCTCGGAGCCGTTGGCTTATTTCTGACGGAAATCAACCTCTGACGAAACTGAACTGTCGAGAGACAGACAGCAGGATTAACTGAAGCTGTGACTTCAGCCGCCCGGCGCAGCACGGCATCGTCGCCAACGCACGCCTGACCAGTGACCACGGTCGACCTCCTCCTCCATCTCCATCCAAGAAACGGCGAGTTCCACGGTGGCTGGACGAAGACATGCCAAGGATGGGGAAGAATGAGGGCCCGAGGAGGTGGAAGAGGAGCTCCGGTGGCCGGAGTTGGATCTGGAGGGGAGAGGCGGAGAGCTTGGGCGTGGTGAGCGGTGACTGACAGCGCTCCGGTGCGATGTGATGCCATAATTAGGCCCGATAATACGTCGCCCGAAATGGCCCACGAACATTAGTGATTGGTCCGCTCGTTGTGAATCGGACGGCTCACAGGAGTTTAGCGGGAGGACACTGAGCCAATGTTTAGTCCCACCTCCCACCTCGCCCAGCGGGAGAGGCAAACATCGGTTTATAAACGAGCGCTTGCAGCACCTTGTGTCCCTTCGGGGACATCCGATAAAATTGGAACGATACAGAGAAGATTAGCATGGCCCCTGCCCAAGGATGACACGCACAAATCGAGAAATGGTCCAAATTTTTTCGAGATTTCAAACGCTGGTCCTTTGCCCTTCTGCCTTAGGCCCCTCTGGTGCTTCGTTTTGGCCTCCGCGTTTATTTTTTCGTCACAGTGAGGTCCCTAGACCCTTGTCGACACGCACAAATCAAGAAATGGTCCAAATTTTTTCGAGATTTCAAACGCCGGTCCTTTGCCTTTCTGCCTTAGGCCCCTCTGGTGCTTCGTTTTGGCCCTCCGCGTTTATTTTTTTCGTCACAGTGAGGTCCCTAGACCCTTGTCAGCATCACATGTAAGCCCCTGAAAGCTGGCTTCGTCCTTGCATATAGTGGTCCTCATGTAGTTACGACTTACGACCCGCAGCTGCCGTGTAATCAGGCAAAGAGTTTTGGTTGCTCTATCATGGGTCTTTTTTGTAAGTGTTGCTCTGATTCAGTTTTGATCATATACTCATATGCAAATCTTTTAAACTCCTCTACCTCACATGTACCATTCCTTTGTAACACAAGAAAACAAAGTACTGAGACATTCAACTGGAAGGCCATAACAGCACAGACACAAATTTCGACAAGGTGCTTCTCTTCAGTTGGACAACAACATTCAATAATCTGGAGCAGAAATCTCAGCAATGAAATCATAGGGATTCATTCACAAATTCCACGAGAGCTCCAACTCTCGAGCAAAGTTCCATCAGAATAGCATAATACACAGAACAATATATACATTCATAACAGACACGGATGATCCAAATGAATTTGCACCAGCATTACAATTTACATTCAGAATATGAATTTACATTCATAAAGTCGAGATGTCACGCATATGAATACGATGGAATTGCCCTGCCAAAAACCAGGGCAGCCTTGGCATCAGGAATCTTCATACAAACAACAATGCTTTGATATGACACTTGGATTCTTAACTTCTATCAGGACATCCAGGTACCTGTTTCAGCTGGCTTGTTACCTGGTACATGCAAGAAAATATAACTCCAGACACTCCCAAAATGAGGTAGTCCAACAGTCTACCAAGTGCATAACACATATATCTACAACTACCTCATTTTGGCACGATCACTGGGGCAACCAAGAAAGATATGGATTCGGCTTACAACCATTACAAAAAACATAAGCTTTTCTCTGGCTCGCCTTCCGAGGAAAACTAAACATGAAGGACAACGCCACATCAAAAATCTGGTAATCTGATCCATGGTTGTGACCTATGCCCTACTCTTGAGTCAATTGATCAAGTAATCCTACTATACAAAACTTCACAGTGGGTCTGGGCCGAAATTGAACTCAGCAACACCACTGCTAAGTCAAGTCGAATCTCTGATTTTGTCCAAGAAGTACAAAGCCACACCAAGTCCAAGACATGGTCTATCTGCTTTGCTGCATGTGCCCTCATTCTCTGGAGATCCAGGGACATACAGACTTTTTAGAACGAAACAATGACTCACAGGCTATCGTTAGATAGATCACTGAAGAACTGTGCCTCGGGGATAGTGGGATGATCAATCCACTAGAGAGCATAACACAATTCTACTACGGGCAACGATCTTCCACCACTAGTGTTTCAGGGTTCTTTCCCTTTTTTTTCAGGCCCTGCCTACCCTTGTAAATATTGTAACGGAACTTGAAAATGTCACAAGTTATAGAGACCCTCTACCTGCTAACCCTATAGAATATGAGATCAACCTGGGAGTAACTCCGTTATTAAGAATGCAATGCACACATCAAGATTACATACCAAATGAATGAACGATGCTAAATATCTATCCAAAGCATGATCAGGTTCCTCATTCCAAGTCTTGCGGAAAATAAATGGTAGCACACCGTTGCTTGATGCCAGGAAGAAAAAGAACTCCCCTGCACAGCCTGCAAGCAGAAATTCCATTGACATTTTCTTAGTTCACAAGTTTAACACCCGACCAATTTCAGTTAGTGTTGTTCAAGCATGATACATTTAACAGCCTAAAAAGGCTATTGGATTTGTACAAAATGGTAATAACACAGGTCAATCTATTTTCACACAATATTCAGACAAGATAAACGAAAGTGCATGAAATACAAATTTGAGAAGAAACCAGCAGTAACCCAGACAATTACAGTGATATTTGCAGATAAACTAAATTATATCTCCCATTAACCTGTGGTACATTGTTCACATGTTCAATATCTGACTGTATATCTGATAACAAGTTGATGAAGGTATGTGAAACCAAGCCAACAGATGCAACCAGGAGTAACAAAACATGAGAAAAATGAGTGCACACAATGTACAGACAACAGACCCAACCTTGTAGTAGAAGCTTTGCAGGTACCTGGTCATGCGGATCAAGAAATATTTCATCATCCTCCCGCCAGAATCTCAGATGTAAAAGGACACATACTGTTTGATACCGAAGAGAGACAATGAAAACCAGATCCTCATACAAGTAAGCATCAATGCCAAAATGATAAGATTATGGCAGAAAACTTTCTTGTCTAGTGTCGCACCATCTTCTAGCCAAGAAGTTGAAGAGTATCCTAGAACATCAAATCATGTGAGTTCCCATAGCTATTACATAAAGATAACACATATTGTGATCCACAAGCATACAACAAACATGAATCAATTAGAATGATGTGAACCAAGATTCTTGAACTTCAACTGCAGAAAGTTACATTCCCAACCTTAGGTGATAGTATTTTATCTAAAAGTAAACACTGCCACCACATCAAATATGCAAGTTTTGTGTATGTTTCATCTATCCTAAATTTACCGGGTTTGATACTCACAACTAGTTAACTTCCCAAAACTTCAATGCAAACCAGGTAAACGAATCAAAGGTTAAATTCTTCTCTACATTGTGATGTTCAATGGTGCTCAATCCAGGGATTCCCAGGACAATTATTGATACAGGCAGGAACCAGAGTTTGCTAACTAATCCCTGTCCTCAGTAAGATAAAATGCTCCGGTTTTTTTTGCTATCATGGCCAAAACAACACTCACTCTTTAATCTTCATTGATCATGACAAGGTAAGTTCATGGCCTGAGGGTTTACCTCAACCAAGTCCAGATCAAGAAAGCCCTTTTTGCGAATCACCCTAGTGATAGATGCTAACCTAGCACATTAAGGTGGAAATTGTGAGCATAAATGTTCTGGATAAATCAACACAGAAGTTGAGTTCAAAAAGTGTACCTGGTACATGATTTAGCTGAACCAAGAGTGCTCATGTAGGACCAATAAATCATCAACATAATCACTCATCCAGGATTCCAGTGTACAGAAGATGATGCAAATCAATGAATAACTTCCTCCAATACATGGATGGACAATGGAACATCACCAATAGTCACCACAGGAGCATGTTCCCTCCTTAAAATGATGAAAGCGATTGCTGTCCCTCACAACAATTTCCTGTTTGACTAGTTTGGATATCACCTTAAATATGACATGACAGTCCAAGCAGGAGCGCAAATTCTTCATTATTCGAATTGGCCGGCCAGGAGGTGTCATCAAAATCCCATAAGCTAAAGCCAACCTCTCACTATGCACCCACAGCATGCGAGCCTTTTGTTCATCATCTACGTCATGCAACACTACATTAGTATCAGGAACATAACCATCCCTAGTTGCTTTCAGGTTTAGCCATTCTAACATAGCTTTTATCACTCGCATATCTGGATGGTCTTCGGACCCTACTGAAAAGGCATGGACTTCACCCTTGACCTCAACCCAACTGAGACCAGTCTCCTTCCTTACACCTATATTCCTCATTGATTTCCTCAAAAGAGCAACTTCGTCTAAACTTCCAGCTGCAGAATACATATTTGATAGCAAGACATAAGTCGTCTCATCATGTGGTTCAATCTCAAGTACCTTCTCTGCAGAATATCGCCCCAGGTCCACATTTTTATGCACAATACAGGAGCTAAGCAATGCACGCCAAACCATAGCAGATGGTGATGACGGGATGTCTCCAATAAAGTTTAGAGCATCCTGCAGACGGCCAGCACGTCCTAGAAGCCTAACAATGCAAGTGTAATGCTCCATGGATGGCCTGATGTGATGATCAAGTTTCATAGAATCAAACAGGCAGAGTCCTTGACTCACTAAGCCCGTGCTACCGTAGACAGACAGAAGAGCAACAAATGTGATATCGTTAGCTTTAATACTGCTCTGCTTCATCCTGTCAAAAAGTTCTCGGGCTTGTGCAGCATGTCCATGAACAGCATATCCTGATATTATGGCGTTCCATGAAATTAAATCAGGTTCTTTCAGAGTTTCAAATATCTTCCGAGCATCCCTGATGTATCCGCACTTGGCATATGAGTCAATAAGTGAATTGCTTACAATGGTATCACAGTTAAATGTAGATTTCTCGATCAAACAGTGAACCTGACCAACATGATTGATGGATGCTGTGCTTGCACAAGCCCGGAGCACACTGGAGTATGTAACTTGAGTCGAAGGCACCCAAGCAGTACGCATATCACGGAATACACTCAAAGCATCTTCACCAAAACCAAACTGGCTGTAACCAACAATGATTGTATTCCAGCTCACCTCATTGGCATCCGGCAGCAATGAGAAGATCTTGAGCGAGCTTTCCATGTCACTGCACTTGGCATAGAGATCCATTAGTGCATTTCCAACAAATAATTCAGACTCGTAACCAACCTTTATGGCATTGTTATGAATTTGCTTGCCAAGATCCAAGAGGGGCATGTTAGCACAAGCTTGCAGAACACTAGATAGACTAAATTCGTTAGGCTTCACAGAAGACCGCATCAGTCTGATGAACAGTTCGAAGGCCTGCTCGTTCTGATTGCTCTGTGCATAAAGGGATATCATAAAGCTCAAAAGTATCACATCATCATGGGGAACCATCTCGAAAGCTAAGCGGGCATCCTTGATATCCCCACATTTCGCATACATATCAAGCAACGCACCACAGACATGAGGATCAGCATCACAAAGTGTTTTTACTGAACAGGCATGGATACCCTTGCCTAGCGCTACTGACGACAAGCAAACCGCGGTCCTGAGCACGCTGGTCAGTGCAAAAGGACTCATCTTAGAAACCGCCATCCTCATATCCCGGAAAACCTGAAGCGTGTTCTCCGGGCAGTTATTCTCAGAATAGCAAGAAACCATAGCGCTCCAAGCAACAGTATCCTTACCAACGATCCCATCAAACAGGCGCCTTGCATCACCGAGAACCCCACACATGGAGTATGCGTCGATCAGCGCAGAGCCGACAAAGGCGTTCCGGTCATGGCCCAGCTTGCACGCACACGCGTGCACACCCCAGGCAAAGGCTAGAGCGTCCATGGCGACGACCAGCTTGAGCACCGTGGTGAGCACGAACTGGTTCACCTCGTGCCCCTCCAACCGCAGCCTACGGAACAGCGCCACCGCCGCCTCAAGCTCCCCGCGCAGCGCGTAGCCATGGACGAGCGTGACGAAAGACACCATGTTCCGCTCCGGCAACCCGTCGAACACCCTGCGCGCGCCTGCGAAGGGCCCGAGCTTGGCGTACATGTTGATGAGGACGTTGGCGCAGAAGAGGTCGAGCCGTGCCAGGCCGCCGCCGCTCCGCACGACATGCCCGTGCACGGCGCGGCCGCCGCGGGCGTCGCCGCGCGCGATGCAGCGTTGCAGGAGCCTGGCGCACGCGTAGGAGTCGACCCCGGGTCCGGTCCCCGGTAGGGCGAGCGAGGTGAGCTCGTCGTCTAGCCACTGCAGCGCCGCGTTGGCGGCGAGGTCGCGCCGGGGCGGGAGCGTGTGGTGGGAGAAGGTGGGGAGTAGGCGGCGGCTCAGTCGCCGGATCATCGGGCGGCCGGAGGAGCGCACCGACTTGATTTTCGTTGGCTAAGCGAGTAGAGTAATAAGCGCACTATCATTGTATTTTTGTGTTGTTCTGTGTTTGTCATCAAGAAATTCAGCCGCAAAAGAAATCGTGCAAGGAGGTACACATTTGTCTTTTAAGTAATCCAATCAATATGTGAGTAAACACGTGTTGAGTTATGTTGATAATTTTAAGTTCGTTCATTATTTATCAACATTTCACATCGTTCCCATATTACAAATCTAGAGGCGTATCTTGGTGCCATCAAGGCATCAACCCCTCTTCCATGCAACCGAGAACCGGATGAATTCGACATCGGAAATTCGGACTTAAGACAAACCTCCAGCACGAATTTAGCACTTCCAAGTAATCCACCCAACGTGCATTGATTCCAGGTGAAAATGCTTCAAATGTTAAATGACAATGTGACACTACTAACAACCCGAAGAAAGTTGACGCCAAAGCAAGGACAAATAGGATACTCATAACATCAAGATGGATTTTGAAAGTTCAATTTATTTCGAAGCCAGAGGAGTCGAACCATTGGACAAAAACTTTTGGGATCAAAGTCACAACTTGAGGTCCACCTACAAGTATGAGTTGAGCTTTCCAGTGTGCAATGTGAGTGATCTGAGGGCATTTGTAGACACATAACATTTTATACATTCAAAACTTGTTTGATCGCGCATTCAACATAAACACTTAGCAAATTCATTGGGAAATGTTGGCGATATGAGGACAAATGCATACATCTAACACTACATATTCATATACATTTATGCCTAAGATATTTGTAAGGACAAATCACACATTCTAGAAACAACTGTGGAATATATTTATTATTCAAGTACAATATGGATCTCTGTACACAGAAGTTGAAGAATACTAGAAAGGACGTGAACACATAAAGTACTTGTAACACATCTAAACAAAACATATTAATCTTGAATAAATCTAATCATCTTTTTACACTCTTAAACCAATGGAAGAGTTGACTCAAAACATGATTTTATTATCCATTGCTCAAGAAACATTTCACAAAAATTATGGCTTAGGCTGCTAAGTACGAATAATTTCTAAATAAGTGCAAATGTTTAGTATAAATGTGTGATATTTATTTTTTTGGTTGTTTTTAACTCATCCCACATATACCAAAATCATCAAAGTTTTTTTATTACAAACAAATATAATGACATCAACATATATTGTTCTCCATACAAAATCTGACGCAATATCCAATTTGCATTTAAAACCAAGCATTAACATAATGCCCCAATCCAAGCGGAAATAATCTTTGGAGTAGGCAAACTAAATCACCAAGTCAAGTTGACCAAATTAATAACACTCAATCCAAGTAGTTCAAGCAAACACATCACCATAAATGGAACAAAGGTAAAATAAGGAGAAAAGGAATCAACAAAAATACCACTAAGCAAGCACACTCGGAATGGAATAAATGAAGGAACATTAATAGATTTGAGATCACTATGTGTACCAATCAAAAAAGAATGAAGCCTACCTCGACGCGGTGAAGTGCTAGAGAAGATCTAACACCAGATGGAAAGTGTGATAGTGTTGGGAGGAGCTAAAAAATTACAAACTAGTTGTTAGAGATATGCTTTAGAGGCAAATAATATAGTGGGTTATTGATGTATCTCTTTAGTTCGTAATAAGTTCATATCATGATATAACTGTATCGATAGGAATCATTGATACACGTATGGTATTAAACTAACCAGAGTCCCTCATAAGACTCTATTAATGCTAGTTCATTACGCAACCGATGATCGTGATTCAGATCATGGACATTTATGTCAGTTGATAATGAGGTCACATCATTAGAAGAGTGTTGTGATGGACATACGCAAAGATTAGTATTGCAACGAGACCGTGACATGATGTTCAAGTTGCAGTAATAAGCAAGGTTGAAATCTAATCCTTAGACCATGAGATGGTTCTTAATCACTGCTCCAGAAGGATACCTTGATTAGCTCAACAAACTCAAGATCAACTACCAACTCTCACATGATCACACCAAGTTTGTGACGCTTGCTTGAGACCATAGAGCATCTTATCAAGTTTATATACATGTGGGAAATTGATAACCTAAACAGCAGAGGTCGCTTTACATTCATCAACTTACTTAGAGCACCATCAAGAAATACAGTTTTATAATCTATTTCTTGCAATATTATTATGACGTGTGCATGTGTAGGTAAGCTAGAATTTGATTCACAACGAACAACAGGATCAAAAATTTCAATGTTGTCGACGTTTCCTTTTCGGGAGAGATCTCAAGCCACCAATATTGCCTTGCTGCATAACACTACGCACAATGCCATTTGAAACTTGCTTGTTCTTGAAATTTGGTGTTCAAAGAAGAGACAAAATCATTATGTCCACAAAAGTTTGCTAATTGTCTATGAGTGGTTTGAAGGAGATATGCCCTAGAGACAAATAAATAAGTAGTATTTATTGCGTTATCTCATAAGTTTATAATAGGTTTGTGTATTATGCTATAACTGTATTAATCGGAATTATTAATACACGTATGTATAGACAACCAGGTCCCTAATGAGCCTCTATATGAACTAGTCCATTGGGCAACAGTTGATCGAGATTCCCGATCAAGGACAATGACGTCGGTTGACAATGGGGTCATCTTGTTAGTTGAATAAGATGATGAACATACGCAAAGTATTGCAATAAGATCGTATTACGATGTTTGTCATTTGCAAAAGATAAGAATATGATAGCTTATTCCTTAGACCGTGAGACCGTACTTATTGATGCTTCGTAGGGGTGCTTTGAGAGCATCAAACGTTGTGTCTTATATAGCATGACAATAACGGTGTCCATCTTGGGTATTCCGAAAGAGCATCGAGACGTAAGGATCAAGAGCGGGATTTGTTCATTCTTGTAATGGAAAGATAATCTGGGCCCACTCGGTGAGATTACATCTATATAGCTGCCCAGCTTATGACTAGGTCATGGAGATGTAATATCACAGACGAGTTAATAACCTTTGTCGGTAACGAGATACAACAAAGACATCGGTGTGTCTACGATCATATCTCGGACAGCGTAGTATCGCAGAAACAAAGGGAATGAATATCATATTTATGGTTCAACGACGATATTCGTGGAATGCACAGGGGCCGTCATATACATCCAGGTATCCCTGACGGTCATTGGTCAGCGGAGTGTCTCGACCATGTCTGGAGTGTTCTCGAACCGTAGCGTAACAAACTTAAGGTCTTAACGACACCAGGAGATAGGTTCTGGAATAATATAGGATTTTGTTGGAGAGAGAGAAATGATCCGGAAAGAGTTCCGGTGGTCCGGAAGGAGTTCCGGGAAGGTCTGGAAGGGTTCCAGGAATGTCCAAAAGTTGTTCGGGTGGTTCGGAAAATGTTTCGGAGTCACGGGATATTAAATAGTATTTAAATATATTAATTATGAATTAATTATATTTTATATTAATTAAATAAAGGAAAAAAGGGGGCTCCCACCTACATGGGCCCTAAGAGGCCCAAGAGGGGGGAGCCGCACCTCCCAAGGGGGAAAGGGGCTTGGGCCCTAGTCCAACTCGGACTAGGGGGTTCGGCCGAACCCCCCTCCCCCTCGTATTCCTTTAGTCCCACATGGGGGAGGCAAGGTGTTTGCACACCCCCTCCCCCCTTTATATAGCAAGGCATATTAATTGGATTAATTACAGAAAAATACAATTAATTGTATAGCAGGCCGGCCGAGTTGCTTCTCCGCCCGTTTTGCCCCCTCTCTCCACCTAAGCTATAACGTCGGGCGCCGTTGCCCTGTGGGATTCCAGATAAGATCTACCCCTGCGATTTCAGCTGGATCTGAATGACCGGGGGTTGTCGTTAAGCTCCGTATGTTTGCGAGTGCTCGGAGGCAACTCTTTTGAGGAGCCTGGGCGACGTCGTCTCGCCCCCTGCAGCCGCCGCGCCAACTCCCCCTCTGCCGCCGGTGCACCCCCTCCTGTCGTCGGCACCTCGCCATCTTCCGCCCGACGCCCGTCGACGCAGGTCATCGTCGACACCCCGGCGTCATCGTCTACATCATCGCGGCAAGTTCTCCGCGACCTCGAGGTCTGCTACGTACGACTTCATCGTCAACGCTTGTGCGGGAGCGTAATCCCCGCTATCGGTCTACATGGAGGTAATGTAACCCGTTCCGCCACCGTTATCATATGTACTAGATAGATAGATCCTGGCTAACTAGGGTTTCGTACGCTAGAAAAATTATTTTTTTCTGCACCGTAACCCCTTCATGGTTACCCTTAACTCATGCTTCCTTGGACCTTGTCTAAGTTATGTTATTGCCTTGTTAGCTTGGAAGTTATCTTCAATTCATGGTTAACTCGAGCTTCTTCTAGAGATTCTTGAGATGGTTCTTCTTGAATCTTGAGGAATATCATCAGGGGAAGCTTGAAAAACAATTTTAACTTGTACTTTGAGCATCATTTGGTGAACCACCACCATTAGGTTAATCATCATCAATATTTGAGTGATCTCCTTTTATTTTGTTCACTTGCTTGAGGAGTTTGAATGAGTTCCTGGACAGATGAAGGTTACGACACCCGCAGTTGACACCTTTGTCGACTCTAGCAGACGCCAGAACCTTCGGCGGTCCAATGTATCCACCATGATCTGGGCCATCTTGTGCACCTGACACTCCTCCAGCATCCACCCTGTAGTGGAGCCAGACCTAGTACGAGGGCGCCCGCCAAAGGATCTGGATATCCAGACGTCGTCGGTGTGACTATATTTTTGCGATAAGAATGCCCTGATCGTCACCGATCGAGTATGCCTTGCGCGCCCAGAACCCCACCATGATGCTCCACCGGAGAAAATCACGCTGCAGTGTCGCTGAATTCCAGGAAGAAGTTGTCGACGGGTAGGGCCATTCATGTCGAGATCCACCGGTTGAAGGCCGCTGCCACCGTCCACATCACGGGGTTTGCCTGGACGCATAATTCGCCGTTGGCTATGAGGTGGGGGAGGAGAGGAGGCCTCTACCGGATTGCATAGAGGACGAGAGGACACAGGTTTAAGAACATGAAACGTAAGATTTTATTTTGCGAATGAAATGTAAGATTTCATGCATCACAAAATCATAATAGAAACTCTCCGAAACGACTAGGTGTGTGCGCCGTAGATTCGATAGATAAAGAAACATTTCAATGTAGTTTTTTTTTACTTGAAACATTGTATTCCATTACTCAAGACACATCAACAGAGCTGGTAACCGGAAAAGGTAACATTCCAATGTTGTTGGTCTCGCTGAAACCTTTCATTTGGAATTAAGAACAAAATGTGTATATATAGCAAATTTGCTATGGTTTTATACGTACAGATGAAACAAGATCCAATGATCTTGTACTATGAAAAACTGAACTCCAATATTCAAATGAAATTTCTTTGGACTAAAGAGACCCTCAGTCTAGTTAATTAAACAAATCCTGCAATGAACACTTGCGGGACTTGGATTCTTCTTCTACCACACATAATTACAGGCATGCATGCTGCAGCACCAAACCAAAACAACATGTCCCCTATCAATCCTGCCAAAGATTCAGACAGTCTACCTTCGCAAAAAAAAAGTTTCACACAGTCTACAACAAGAAATAGACGAACAAACTGCAGGACTAAATTCCATCGAATTGATGCGTCATCAAAAAACACAAGCATCACATCGACCACCAGCAAACATTTCTGCAGTCGGAACATGCATATATCTATCTGTCATCTTCAGCGCCCGCAATGGTGAGTGAACCGTCCTTCATCAGGCTGTTGCTGAGGGTCTTGAACCGCTGCCTGGAGTACTGCCGCGACGCTTTCCTCCAGTCCGTCCCGGGCTTCATCATCGCCACGAACTCATCGAAGCTGACGCGACCGTCCTGCTCGATCGGAGAGCACGTACGGGTTCAGAGCGGATTCAGCCGACGTCCGGCGATGTATACATTACGTACGTAGGGAGTACAGTACGTACCTTGTCAGTGTCGACCTCCTGCAGGACGTGGTCGAGCACGGCGTCGTCGGCCTTGCCCGAGTCGTCGGCGAGCGCGTTTGCGAGCTCGGCGCGCTCGATGTAGCCGCTGCTGTCCCTATCGAAGAACAAGAACGCGGTGCGGAGGTGCTGGTCGTTGGAGAGCCTCTGTAGGTGGATGGTGATGGCGACGAACTCGGCGTAGTCGAGGTATCCGTCGCCGTCCACGTCGGCGGCCTCCATGAGCAGCTCCATCTCCGGCTCGGCGAGCTTGGATCCCACCCTGGCGAGCCCGGCCTTGAGCTCCTGGAGCGTGACCCTGCCCTTGCGCTCCGTGTCCATGAGCGCGAACATCTCCTTGATCACCTCCACCTCCTCCGCCGACAGGTGCTCCGCGATGACCCGCATCGCCTTCTTCTTGAACCGGTTCATCACCGAGAACTGCTTCAGCCGCGCCCGCACCACGTCCCCCAGCGGCACGTTCGGCGCCGACTTTGCGTCCTGCAGCCACGGGTGCTCTGCACAGCCAAGCATCGATGTCACTCAACGACGACGACAGACGCCGGCCATGAGGCGTGCTTTGATTGACGGAAGAAAGTGAGTTTACCGAGGACTTGGCGGGCGGTGAGGCGCTTCCGGGGGTCCTTCTCGAGCATCTGGCGGACGAGTGATTTGGCGCTGTCGGAGATCCGGGGCCATGGCTCGCGCTCGAAGTCGAGCACTCCGCGCAGGATGGAACGCGCCACGCCCTGCTCCGTCTCTGCAATTCAGGTTCAGAGTCACCGTGCATGCCGATGAATGAAGCCTTCCCAGAATGGCGGCACGCGTACGTGGCGAGGGAAAAGGGAATGGTGGAGATTGAGCAGAGCAGGTACCTGCCCAGAATGGCGGCACGCCGCAGAGGAGGATGTAGAGGATGACGCCGGCGCTCCAGATGTCCGCCTCGGGGCCGTAGTTGCGCCGGAGCACCTCCGGCGCCATGTAGTACGGGCTGCCCACGATCTCCGTGAACCGCTCACCTGTAGTGCATTGTTTCGTCAGTAAGGGACTGTATGATTCAAAGGATTTTTGCAAGAATTGGGTAGGATTTCTACCCATAGAAAATATTCTCCATTTGATTCAAATAAATGAATCCTCCAGGGTTCCTATGAATTTCTTTCCTACACTAGGATTTTTAACATGAGGTGAGACATGTTGAAAAAAATTCTATGTGTGTATGATAACCATGACATATACTCAACCCTATTGTGTCCACACTTCTGCTGGCACGCGTACGCTTCTAAGCAAATGTGGGAACTGTCTTTAGAACTGTTCTGTTCAGGTCTAGTTTATTTGATTTCGGCCGCGGTACGGCTTGAACAGCAAGAACTGGTTGAAGAGGTCGAACTCCCAGACTACGCCATCGGACCATGGATGCAACCAATCACATATTACGCCTCTCGTAGCGAAACATCCAGCAGCTGGAAATACAGACCTAATTTCTTTTTTAGGTAAAAGTGGTCGATATCCACTGCTCGAATAGATAGAAGAGAATTGATCCAGTTTATAAGGGAAACCGGGTCAAAAACTATACAATCTGTACAAAAAAATGACACAAACGATGCGACATGTCGCCCACACGACCCAAATCGACAAACGCCACAACACACCACCTGCTCCGGAGCCGCCGCCCCGACGTAACAACCAGATCGACCTTCGCATTGCCCGAAAGTGATCCAGTCATGGTCAACGAACCCTCTGCCCGCGCAGTCTTCATCCAGGTCGCCACCAAAACCACCTGTGTCGGGGCCGCCGCCCCGACGTAACAACCAGATCGATCTTCGCATTGCCCAAAGACGATCCAGTCAGATCGACGAACCCTCTGCCCACACAGTCTTCATCCAGTCCGCCATCCAAACCCACGCTGAACAACGGTTCTGCCTCATAGAACCATCATAGCGTAGGGGACCGAGACCGCCGCCTCGGCATACCTCCACCGTCCAGGGCCGCCACCCTAGTGTCCACCTCCCCGACCAAATCGTCAGTCCACCATCCGTCACAGACCCATCACACCGAGAGAGCCGATGACTCCAAGACGACGCCTCCAACAAGGTAGTGACGCGTCCGTCACCGCCGCCCACCCCAGATGGAGCTTAGGCTTTCACCCGAAGATCATCGGACCACTCTCGTTGGGCCGGGTGTCGAGATTCCACAACGAAGCCAACAAGAAGGGGAACGGCGCCCAAAAGGCGTCGCCACCGTCGGCACCGACCGGTGCAAGGCTTTCGCCCGGAGCTCGACCCGCCCACAAAGCATCAGGAGCCGCAAAGTAGGAGACCGCATCCGTGGCCGACCACCAACCTCCACCGCCAACCATGGTGAACGCAGCACCTCACGCCGAGACAACCATGTCGCACCGCCGAAGCAGCCACACCCATCCGGGGCCGCCGCCCCGGCTTCCTCGTAGCCCAGATGTCGGAGTACGACAACAAGGGATGCCACACGTGCTGCCCCGCCGGAACCACATCCAGCACCGGAATCCACACCCCCGGGAGCGCCTCCACCTTCGCGAAGCACCTCGCCCAGCCCCGCGCCCACATCCAGCCTCCACGCCGCCTGACATCACCGTGCCCAGACCTGCAGCATCGGGAGACCAGCGCGGCCCTCCGGGCCCACACGAGGCCCAGATCGAGCTCGGGCCAGCGCCGCCAAGCAAACCGCCGCGCCGCGCTTCCGCCATGCCGCGACCGCGCCGACGACCCACACCTGCGACCCTCGCCGCACCGCCTCGCCGCCAAACGCCACGCCAGCCAGCGCCTACGTGCCTCCATTCTGCAACTCAAGCGGAGAGGAAACCAGCGCCCCGCCGCCACCTTCCCTGGGTGCGCGCGGCTTTGCCTGCGCTCCCTCCGGCGGCGACGGCGCGGTGACGAGGGAACCGGGCTTCTCGGCCGGCGGCGGCTAGGGTTTCCCCCGAGTCGCCGGACGCGGGCGACGCGGGGGTGTTGGGGGGATTGTAGTCCCTGTACCAACCATACAGACCTAATTTCAGTTGTTCATTTACGCGGGGCGTGTGTGTAAATAAATGCTTCTTCTAGATTTCAGTTTGAGAGAGTAAGTTTATTGAAATGTTTTTCTAGGTACCATGACAGCTACCGACCGTTTTGCAAAAAAAAAGGACAGCTACACACCCACTTCTTTTACATATTTTTGTTGTGCCAAAAATAGAAAAATGTATCTATAGAATGTCATACTGAAGTTATATTGATTTGTCAATTTAATATGGTGTGATGCTATTCGATAATTTTTTGGATGAATTTATATTCACATATATAGTATTTGCTACCACGTTTTACTTAGATTCTTTTATGTCAGTACACTAATCATTTTTTATATTTTTATGTAACTTAGTATAAAAATCCAAAGTTAGTTGTTGTGTAGGTGGAGGTGCCATGGACCCATGGTGCTCAGTCACAACTTTCTCGGCTTCTTTTCTTCTTGAAACGTTCACATTGAAAAGTTAATTAGAAATTTAATGGTAAGCATAATGTAGTCACAATAGTTTTATCGGTGCAACTCGGAAATGCTTAGAAAGATTTGCAATCACATATACATTTGAAATCTTCATGTCGTCATTTTTTTTCTGAATTTCGAGCAACATTGACTTAATTAAGAAAATGTGAAATGTACTTGGATTAGGATAAATTATGTCTTCAAATATCTGTTTTCTGAATCTTTAAAATTCTAGCGAGCAAAAAACTTAGGGCAATGCGACGCTACTCCTGTTGATAATGAATTGCATACTCCACTTAAAATAATTTCTGCACAAATAAGGTTGGCATTGCGTCAGTTCGTAGTTCTGAATTCATTTTCCTTGGATGTTAGCGATGTTTTTGAAGTGTTTGATCAGTTTTTTTTCGGTCAAAAGTTGTTTAATAACGAATTAAAAATGGATAAGGAGGAAGAACTCTGCAAGCAAAGAGACAGACAGACAGACCTGGCCGGAAGAAGACGGAGAGTCCGAAGTCGATGGCCTTGAGCTGCGCGTCCTCGCTCTTGCCGGCGTACAGGAAGTTCTCCGGCTTGAGGTCCCGGTGCATGACCCCGTGCGCGTGGCATGCTCGCACGACCTCCGCCACCGTCCTGGCCACGGCCGCCGCGGCGCGCTCCGTGTACCGCCCGCGCGCGACGATCCGGTCGAACAGCTCCCCGCCGTCGCAGAGCTCCATGACGATGTGCACGGCGTCGTCGTCCTCGTATGCGGCGCGCATGCGCACGAGCGCCGGGTGCTCCGGCAGCGACGCCATGATGGCCACCTCGCGGCGCACGTCGGCGACGTCGACGGCGGTGCGCAGGCGCGCCTTGGGGATGGACTTGCAGGCGAGCCGCTCCCGCGCGGCGCCGCGGTCGGTGGCGAGGCGCGTGACGCCGAACTCGCCGCGGCCCAGCTCGCGGCCCATGTGGTACTTGTCGGTGACGCGGAGGCGCGGGTGGTGCGGCACGACGCCGTCGAGCACGCGCACCGTGGAGGGCGGGGCCGCGGCGGCGCCGCCGCGCGGCGCGTACGGGTTGGGCTTGGCCTTGGGCCGGGCGCGGGGCTTGGGGTTCGCTCTGTTTGTGTTGGGGCTCTGGCTCGGAGGCGTCGCCGGCTTCTTCCTGGCATGCCGCCGCGCCGCCTCGGGCTGTGTCTGGGGCGAGGTGGTGCAGCAGAACAGGTTGCCCATCGGAACGACCGCGATCGCCTTCTATACAGAAGCTTCTCGATGCTTCCGCACACCTCCCTACACTCTTCCACAGCTTGCCTGATCTTGCTCCGCTTCTATGTAGCTAGCCTAGTGCATGGATGGCGCGGACACGCAGCACCGTGCCCTCGGCTACAGTTGGCCTGATCAAGAAAGGTTCAAGCTTTGTTATCTATCTCTACGGTCTGTAGCTAGGTTGGTAGGTGCTCGCGGGGAAGGCCGGGTCCATGGCACGGCAGAGCACGGCAGCGAAATTAAGGAAGACGAGAGGAGGAAGGAATCAAATGGAAATTTATATCCAGAAGAGCTGTTCAATTCCACTGTTCTGCTCGATCGACCGATATTAAAAAGAGGGGGAGCTTTGCTTTGCTTCGTGCTTACGTTCTTTTCTCTCGATGGCCGGATGATGAACTGGACTGAAGCCGTGGGTTATTTTCTCCAAGGCCTGACAGCTTTGTTTTAATAAGTTTTCGCCTGATAGCTTTCCGAGGACGTGCAGTGCAGTAGTAATTCTTGTTTGATCTGGAGTGGAAACACCATGACAGCTTGTTGCATCATTCAGCCCAAAAGGAAAAGGCTAGCTGCGTCGATCCATCCAACCAGTTGGTGTTGGTCTCCCTAGCTCCTCGATCCATCGATCGATCTAGCTCTAAGCTCGGGAAGTTCAACTGCAAGATCTCAGCTGCACTAGCTGCTGCTCTGACGTGTGAAAGCTAGAACAAGAAGATAATGACCCGGCATCAAGGCGTGAGAGCGAAGGATGCCGACGGGGAAATAATGGCGAAACTAACCACCGGGAAACGAGACATCACTCCTCTTGCAGCTGACAAGAAAGTAAGTAAGCTACGTACAAATTAAGTGATCTATTCTATGCGCAACCTTAATTTGGATGACGAGAGAGAATTCCAACAGCCAGGATGCCGTCAGATCGAGCCATATGCCAATCGGCGGGACGAATCAGCCATGGATAACCAGAACGCGGCAATATCTTCATGGACAACGACATTGGGGCTGATAATGTGCGGGCTCGAAAGGAGAGGGCTTTTTACGCTTTGCTGTTTCCGCTTTGGGCTTGATAATAACGGGAAAGTAATCGATCGAGGTTCGCTTTGGGCTTAAACAAGGGCGAAAGCAGTGGTCAAACAGCCTAACAACATACAGCGCCATGATGATCACGGCATCAAGCGACGTGCAGCAGGGGAGCGACCCATGATTCCATCCCTTTCCAAAGCACCAGCATTCTAACCTTGTCCGGCCCCAAACACTAGCTAGCCTCGTTTACCGAGACAACAGGGTAACATCAATCAGGAGATGTTGAACACTCAAGTTTACCAAAACAACGTCGTAGCATCAGTCAGATGTGTTTTGTATTATTAGTGCTAAATAGGATTGATTGAAGCGTTCTTGTAAGAGCTGGAATTGTTGGGACTTCTTGAACTATTTGGTGAAGTAACCTGCAATTCAATAGGAAACGTCAGTTCAGGCAGCTATCTGCGCAGCAGAACCTGGTTCATGTTCTCAGAACATAAGAAATCTCGGGTATTCATTTTCTTTGCTTGGTCAACTGTCTGGCTAAGTCCTACCAGAAGAATCTCACAAAAAAAAACTATAACAGGCAAGGGCATCACGCGTAAACAAAAACATTTTATTAGTGCTTTTTTTTTAGTGCTGAACAACTCCAAGGCATACGAAAACGGCGGCTCCTGAGAATTGCTCCCTCCAATTAAAAGGAATAAAGGATGTCTCAACTTTGTTTTTGCATGTATCTATACACTGAACCATGTCTAGCTACATACAAAGTTGACACATCTTTTTATAAACTGAGGGAGTATATCAGGTGACACCTAGCACCTCACCTAGAAGAACCCGTATGAAATAAAGGGCATGTACGTACAATGGTTAGTAACAGAGTTTTATCTTAATTAATCACGCCATGTAATTTAGATATTTTAATAAAGCATGATGTATAATTATGTGCCCATTTCTGAGTCTTATCACATTAACTAGATATCTATAAATTTGTGGTAAGACACATTGTGCTAAGTGCTAACTGCTAAGAGATCATCTTTTAACAAAGAGAAGATACAATTCTATATCATCCATCTCACTAATTACCCGGCAACATTAAAATATTACCTAATATATTAAGGCTGAAGATTTTAGAGCTCTCTCATTGCTCGCGAATTGGGCCGTTCGATGCAGATCGGACGGC
Organism: Poa annua; assembly: GCA_026929855.1. NCBI lineage: Eukaryota > Viridiplantae > Streptophyta > Magnoliopsida > Poales > Poaceae > Poa > Poa annua. Next base: position 35,739,053 of record CM049427.1, read on the forward strand.
CGAATTTCACCAATTCCCGCGATGAACAGTAATGAACAGTGCCCAGATATTTTTGCGCTTACACCCCCGCCAAGGACCTCTACGTAATTACGGTAAACTGCAGGGACGTGTTTGCAAAAACGTCTGACCAGTCACCCCGTCTCTTCCTCTCTCTCTCCCGCGACCTCCGGATCGCCGCCGCTGTTCCGCGCCTCATCGATCCATTCCAAGGCCGCCGGGAGCTGCGCCGTCGCGCCCTCTGTCTCCTCGCGGAGTTTTCTGTGCCTGGAGGCCGCACCCGCACCGCAATCGCCGCCGCCGCGGGCTCCGCCACCGCCTACAGTTCCCTCTTCCTCGCCTTCTCCATCTCAGTGGAGATGGCACCAGAGGTAGCTGCGGCGACCTTCGACCACGGCGACAAAGACGATCCTTGCTGCGTTTCCGGACTTCCCATGGAGACGACAAGTCCCCACGTGCGGGAGTGGAGGATAACTTATCCCCTTTCTCTGTTCTCACGCCCTGGAGGAGGGCGACGCCCGCCTCGCAGCCGCCGCTTCTGTCTCCGTCTCTCGGGGTCGGGGCGCCAAACCAGCCTTCGATCCAATGACGGCAAGACTTCTCGCCTGATCTAGAACATTTCCAACAGCTCGCGTGAGTGTGCAGCCATCCCATTTTTCTTTCTGCAATCCCGTCAGTGCAAACATCCATTGATTCTTGGTCTATGCAGTGCAGGTAGCGGAGGTTCATGGCCATTCCTGACCATCTTTGCGCCCAGGAGAATGACAACCCTCGCGCCCAGGAGAATGACAACCCCGAATGGCGCGTCGTCGGCGGCCGCAAGTTCGTCACATCCGAGTACGACTTCCTCTACCTTCCAATACACTTCAGGTAAACATTCCACCGTCTTTCTGCTACTATGCACCTTAATTTGGCTTTCGATTTGTCTGATCTGAAACTGTTTTGCTGGTGGATTCTGTTTTGCTGGGAAAATGAGTAGGGGCATCCCCTAACCCTGCTGGTCGATCCACTGTACGCATGTTAATGCGTGCTCCAAGTTTTAATCTGAATTTTGGATGAGTAGTAGAGTGTCCAGTCAGGGCCTGAGGTTTCTCAAGACTTTAAGCCTCAGGATAATAATGTGTTCTGATGTGAGATGTTCTTTTTGCTTCCTAGAATTAATCTGAAGTTGAACTCACTACTCTGGATGAAATGGACTCCGTGAAGAGCCCAAGTGAGAAGCTTATGCTGCTGTTGTGACTATCAGTCGGTACGGCAGCAAAAAGATGTTGTGGCAGTCATTTTTTCAGTACAAATTTAGTTCCATTTACAGTATTTCAGTTCAGATTCTTTGTTCACAATCGACCATAGGAGGAAAGAAGACGCTCATTGTGACTATCAGTCGGTACGGTAGCAAAAAGATGATATGGCTGTCATTTTTTCAGTAAAAATTTAGTTCCATTTACAGTATTTCAGTTCAGATTCTTTGTTCACAGTCGACCATGGGAGGAAAGAAGACGCTCATTAATTTTTGTCTTTCCCTTCGGCAAAGTTACAATGATATTGACAGGAATTATACTTATTACTGTAGTAGTACTTTACTTACTATTATATTATTAGTACTTGATTTACAAATATAAAATCTAACTTAAGATCTATATCTCTATTTTAAAAACAAGAGTAGGCGCCAGAGGTACCATTAAGTATAATCAAGTGCAGAGAACATTCTAGATTATATAGCTTTGGAACCGAGAATATTTTAAAAAAAGAGGGCACGGCAGTGCATGAGTGATTTCTATGATTTGGATTGACACATCTGAAAACAGGCTGTTGTAGAGATTTTCTAATAACTTGTTGTTGTGTGAGCCTAACCTGAAATTAATTACGCTTATGGTGGTCACTCCAGTTTGCTACTAGAGGGTTGTACTTATTTTGGCCTGCCATACACGTGCATTTATACCTTTTCCGTAAATACAAATCACTACCAATCAGACATGATAGCCTAGAGAATAGACATAAAGTAAGCTGTGATTCTAGGCAAAAAATAAGCTGCTTTGATATTACAAATCTAAGGTATTTTACTTTGTATCTATTAGTCTACTAATGTTTATCTTCTAAAGTTGACATTTCACATTGCTTCCATATTTTTTAATCGCCTGAACATTCGGTATGTTTGTTCGTTTTCCACTGATAGTATTCCTACCAAATATGTGAAGTTGCAGAATAGTTTGAAATGTTATTTATTAATCCTTATGATAATTATGATTTTACAGATATATTTGATGTAAGAAAGGAGGAACATACATGTAGATTGCAATATTTTATCCACTATTTGCCTTGCTGTTAACAATTTTTTGCACAACATAGACTGAATAAAACTGAGCCAAAGCAGTGCACTGTACACATTATTTTCTCACAAATGTGTTTTTCCCCTCTATATAATTTTTTCGTTCACAAAATCATGAATATGTGGATTAGATAACGCGTGATCTGTAAAAACAATTGGTTTCTTCTGAGAATATGTTTCTTTCTCATCTTGAATTTGGTGTTTGTGTGCACACTGCACACACAACAGACAAAAAACATGCACATATGTGGTATATCGAAATTCGTTTCACTAAATGAAAACTTGCTATGTGCATAAGAAGTCTATTCCTTGCAAGGATGATTTTGTGGTTCTTTATAGGGGAACAATATTACTCTCATGTGATTTTTGGTTGATTTAAGCAAAAGGAAAAAACTTTTGTGCAGTACGACTTAGCTTCATCTACTCAATTTACCTTTATATGTCAATTTCCCTTTGTAGCGAGATAGTCCAAGTCATACACTAAATGAATTATATTTGTTGCGTGACTTTTTGTGTGGTGGCACACATGTACTTATGTGATTTGTTTTCTTACAGGTTATGAGCGACTTTCTCTTCAAATAGTTGTACAGTATGTAGAGGTATAAGTTATAGACTATAGTTAATTAGTGCATATGGTCATCTTGGTATAAGTTACGAACTTTTATTTTACTATTGTTTAGCATGTTTTACTTATTAATTTGTTAGCTTCTCTGAATTCCAGTGTTAAGGTGGAATCTTGGCGATAAAGTGTCAATTTCATTTCCAGGCGTGAATGCAGACTGCTATATTTTCCAATATGTCACTATGTGACTACTCAGCAAAAGTGTTTTGAATGGTGCGTATGTCTTTCAAATCATGCATTCCTTTCTCGCCTTCAATCTACCACATATGGCTAGATTGTTGTATATCTGATCTTTTATTTCTCCATATATATTTATTAATAAGAATCCGTGATAAATTTCACGCCCCGAGTGTTTGAATAAGAAATATTTCTAATAGAGAGATATGTCTGAGGTCTTGCTTTCATCTTCATATCATTATTTATTTATTCTACCCCGGTGGATTTCTGTGTCCTTAAGTGTTAACAAGGGTCAACATAACCACGTGTAAGTTGGTAGTGTGCCTTAGCTTGATAGCTATCCATGAAAAAATAGGCAACCCACGTGTAGTCCCTGTAGGTTTGTTTGAAGTGCATAAATCTTCATGATGACAACAAACTGATGCATCAGAAAAATATGGAAAAAATATCAAAATGACCACAATAAAAAGACTTAATTACTTATGTCAAAATGGAAAATATGTTGAAGTTTCAAAACATTTCAAGTTTGGCCAAATTTCAACTCCGTCTCTTTGAAACATAAATCGTAAAATATCAAAATAACCACAAAAAAGATACCTAAAAATATACCAAAATGATCAGAAGAAAAAGATCTGATTACTTACGGAAAAGGCCTAATTACTTACGGAAAAATTAAATGCATTGAAAAGTTTAGAAACAACAGAAATTTGAACAAATTTTAAAACTGTTCCTTCTAAAATTTGCCAACAAAATATACAACAAGAAATGTCCAAAAAAAGAAAATACCTAATTATTTGTGACACATGTACCCCATTTGAAAGTTCCAACTTGGTGTTGATTTAGTCAAACAAGAATCCCAACTTTAGTAAGCCCCTCCTAAGGTAATTCCACTCTAAGCCTGGTATGGGATTTTACCATGTCAATTTTCAGGACAAAGAACAGAATGTTGGTCTTTGTTTATAACGAACAAATTATAAATAAATGTGAAGAGTACTACGCATTGTCTTAAAAAAGACAAACGAAGTTTTCTTTTTCTCTCAAAAATTAATACAAACGAGAGTTGCGCAACTGTTAGACAACATTGGACAAAATAAACACGAAGAAAATATAAAGCCAATATATATAAGCCACTGTACAACGGTGGACGAATATAAACAAGAAGGAAAACTAAAAGCCAATATAAGAGCATCTCTAGCAGATCCCCAATAAGATGAAACCGGAAAACTCGTATTCGGTTCTCCCAAAACGAATTGTCTGGTTTGAAAATTGGTTGGACAGAACATATGCTGCAAATTCGTCGGAGAACATGATTCATAGTTCGTCACAAAACATACATAAAACAACATGAAATTAAATTGACACCCTAGTCGTCGATATGCTCCTCGCACCTACGTAGGAAGATGCACTGACATGGTACCCCTTCTCCCACTCCCGCCATTTAGCTGCTAGCTAGCTCCTCAAATAAAGCCCGCTCCTGAGTCTTTCACACTCACCCCACTTGTTTTGCTTCCAGAACGCCTCCTTCCGCCACACCGTGCAAACATTGGAGCGAATCGACTTCTCCTTGACATGTCGGATGAGCTCGGCGTCGTCGATGATCGTGGAGAGCTACACTTCAGCGTCGGTGGAGAAGTCGACGAGATCGTCGCTTGACGAGTCGAAGTAGTCGGAGTTGTCGCTGGAGGAGGCTTAATCCAACTCCGGCACATCCTGCAGTCTAGCACCATCCGCAGAGGGCGCAGCGCTGAGGCTGGCACCGCCTGGGGTGGCGCGGTGTCGAAGCCCGCTGGAGGAACGACGCCGCGGTCCAATCCGCATTGGAGGCGTAGAAATTGCTTGTCGAAGATATCTAACCATAGCGACGACGGATGCGAACTCGCGATAGAGGGATCCTGAATGAGAACTCTAAATGGCCCTGGTACCGTTTATATAGTCGCAATGGGGGCGCATATCTATGCCACATGATAGAAGTTTCCGGCTCAGGCCGATATGCAGCATATCTACCAAAAAATTCCCCGTCGGGAGGTTTTTTGGTAGCTACTAGAGATACTGTAAGCCACCAAAGCATCCAACTTGACAAGCTCATAAAGACGCGGCATGTAGACGACTACCGAAAATAACCCAATACAAACGAAAAACAAGTCACACCTACATCTAACCAAGGCAACAAAACCAGGCAAGAGAGATCCCTTTATTTTCCCTCTAGGATCGATAATCTTTTTAAAAATGCATATTCATCTATCATTTTAGTGTTCTAGAATATGCCTGTTTATACTAGTCATCTGTCAAGGTATGCCCTCGGCAATCGTAGAGTCGAAGACCCTAGATATATTTTGAGAGAGAAGATGTGTGTGCTGGTAGTTCCGGACGGCTGACAAGTAAGGATTTACACAGGTTCGGCCCCTCATTGTGAGGTAAAGACCTACTCCCGCTTGTGTGATTATGATGATATATAAGGTTACATGGTGGCCGTAAGGGCGATATGATGAGAGGCGACCTCTATGCTATATCTAATTGTGTCTATGTTGTGGCATGTGTTCTATGATGTGATCGTCTGTCTGTTTGTCTACCCCTCCCTGTCTTTATATATGCAGCCATGGTCGGTTTACATGAGTCCTAGTAGACTACGAAATAAGAGTCCTTGTCTTGTATTTCAAGTAATTTCCTTAATAGCTTCATGGTCTTCATTGGGCCACCCAGTGGGCCTTCGTCTGGGCTGCACCAGGTATACCACTAGTAGGGTGTCCGTAGGGCATACCCACGTCATTAGCCCCTGATTGTCTGGTCGATTCGAAGTATCGGGTAGAGACTCATAACAGTTTGTCGACTAGGCATAATCAATGACCATATGATAACTGTATTATACATTCTTCGTGAGTCCGAATCATTTATGAGAAATCCAGTATATATATGTATGAAATTCGATAATAAATCCGGTGCAGGTTATTGAGAACCTGACTTTGATAAATCCGTGCAGGCAATAGAGAACCCGACTTTGAGAAATCCGTGCGAGCTATAGAGAACTCGACTTTGATAAATCTGTGCAGGCTATAGAGAACCCGACTTTGAGAAATCCGTGCGAGCTATAGAGAACCCGACTTTTAAGAAATCCATTGCAAGTTTGTAGATAAACCGACTTTGAAGAATCCATTTCGATTATAGATAAATCGACTTTGAAAAATCCATCGTGGAGCAGTCGAGCCTGTAGCGAGTGCCCTCCCAATGGGAGTATAATGAAATATGATTTGCTCAACTTGGAATTGATTTTTGCGCCCTTGATGCTTGTCTAGTAGTATATCGGGTGCACGCCCAGCGCTCCCGATGGGAGGAGCCCCCGAGTGCCTGGTCGATTCGAAGAATCGGGCAAGGACTCATTTGCAGGTGTATGTCACCATATGATTCTTTGCTCATTTTTCTATGTATAATTTGAGCTGAGTCGGCTCGATTATGCATGTTGTGTCGGAAATACGTCAACTGATTTTTGCATGAATTTTGCTATGTACTTTTGAGTAGAGAATGCCTCGATTATGCATATTGAGTCGGAAACACGTCGACTAATGCGTTGTTTATTTTGCCTTGGGATTACGACTAAGTAGGTCTGGTTGTACTCGATGAGTCGAGACCAGTTAATCGCACATTTGGGCGAAACCTTACTAGCCTTAAATCAAGTTCGAGTCCCCAGACTCGAACCTGGAACATACTGGGCAGATTCGACTCAGGCCGTGGATGTCTTACTGGATCGTTCTGCAGTTTGGAATTTGCTACCCAGCGCGTCCGTCAGGATTTTCTTTATGATTGTTGACACGGCAAATTGCAGGGATTTAACACTGCCGGAGTGGTCCCCGGCCAGGCTCGACTGATCGGCGGGTCTTACCTTTGCACTACGCGTGCAGCATCCGAAGTGCCATCGACTGACTCAACTCGGGAATTCTTTTGAATTTATGCTTTCTTGCTTTTGATTGAGGCGAGTCCCATGATGCACTGCCATTTTTGCCTTTTGAATCTACCGGGTGCGCGACAGCGCTCTCGATGGGAGTAGCCCCCGAGGCTATGTGCAACTATTTATAGTTGGGCATAGGCTCAATTTGCGTTCATCTTTCTATTTGTCGAGTATTTTTGTGAGTGTTCCACTCTTTTGCATCTTCTCACATAGATATTTTGCCTGGTGCAAAGCACACGAGCGGATGGCGAGTGCCCTCTTTATCTGTCAAGTGAGTCTGAGACTTCTTCGAGTAGCTATCCTGCATAACAGAGCCCCCAAGTGTTCGGGTGTGACCAAGTCTTTGCTAGTTGGGACTTGTGCGGCGCAGCCCTCGAGCATTGGGTGCGTCAAGCGAATTATGAAGTTTGGACTTTGATCGGCGCAGCCCCCAAGCATTTGGGTGTGTTTGATGTTTGTGCATTTTTCTTAACCTGCGCGGCGCAGCACCCGAGCATCGAGTGTAGCCAAGTCTTGTAACGTTCAGTCGGAGAAGTTGACGTGGCGGACCGGAGTCGGCGTGACAGAGTTGTTTGAAGATGCTGGAGTCGCCTTTTTGTGTTGGAGCAACAAATATGTTGTTCGTTGTTGGTGATGAAGCGCCAACCCCCGAGCCTCGGGCGCACGTGTGCTTGTGACATCCTCTTCCCCAGTCGACGGTCTGTCGGGTACGAGTAGTTGAAGCTTATGTCATTGTTGATGTCGAGTGCCAGTCCCCGAGGGTACATAGTGCCCTTCCAAGGAGTTGGTGTTGTGTGCTTATTCCACCGTACTGATTGCCGCCGCCACCCGACGCAGTTGTTGACTGGTCGCGTCACCTGTGATGTGACGTAGATGAGATCTGTTATGCTCGGAACGCCGCCGCCACCTGACGAAGTTGTTGACTGCTTCGCCGCCACATGACAAAGTTATCGACTGACGAAGTTGTTGACTGACGGAGTTACCAACTGACGAAGTTGTTGACTGGTCGCGTCGCCTGCGATGTGACGTGGATGAGAGCCGCTATACTTGGAACGCCGCCTCTACCTGACGAAGTTGTTGACTGCGTTGCGACTGACGAAGTTGTTGACTGGTCGCGTCGCGTGCGATGTGACGTGGATGAGATCCGCTATGCTTGGAACGTCGCCGCCACCTGACGAAGTTGTTGACTGTGTTGCTGCCACATGACGAAGTTACGACTGACGAAGTTGTTGACTGATCGCGTCGCCTACGATGTGACGTGGATGAGATCCGCTATGCTTGGAACGCCGCCGCCACCGGACGAGGTTGTTGACTGTGTTGCTGCCACATGACAAAGTTGTGGACTGCGTTGCTGCCACATGACGAAGTTACGACTGACGAAGTTATCAACTGACAAAATTGTCGACTGACGAAGTTGTTGACTGGCCTCGCGTTGCCTGCGATGTGACGTGGATGAGCTCCGCTATGCTTGGAACGCCGCCGTCACCTGACAAAGTTGTTGACTGACGAAGTTGTGGACTGATCGTGTCGCCTGCGACGTGACGTAGATGAGATCTGTTATGCTCGGAACGCCGCCGCCAAATGCGATCTGGTTGCTTTTGCCTATGAAGATTTGTCGATGAAGATGATTGAACCGTCGAAACCGCGATCCAGCATGCGTTCTTTCTCACAGACGGCCCCAATTGTCGAGCTATGCCCTCGGCAATCCTAGAGTCGAAGACCCTAGGTATATTTTGAGAAAGAAGATGTGCGTGCTGGTAGTTCCGGACGGCTAACAAGTAAGGATTTACCCAGGTTTGGCCCCTCATTGTGAGGTAAAGACCTACTCATGCTTGTCTGATTATGATGATATATGAGGTTACATGGTGGCCGCAAGGGCGATATGATGAGAGACGATCTCTATGTTATGTCTAATTGTGTCTATGTTGTGGCATGTGTTCTATGATGTGGTCATCGGTCTGTTTGTCTACCCCTCCCTATCTTTATATATGCAGCCAGGATCGGTTTACATAAGTCCTAGTAGACTACGAAATAAGAGTCTTTGTCTTGTACTTCAAGTAATTTCCTTAATAGCTTCGTGGTCTTCATTGGGTCACTAAGTGAGCCTTCGTCTCGGCTGCACCAGGTATACCAATAGTGGGGTACCCGGAGGGCATTCCCACGTCATCATCCGAAACAAAAACCTTGAACCCTACTGAAGGTATGTTGTTTTATTTTATCCACTCTTTCTTCACATATTCTTTTTATATAAAAAAAAGAGAAGCATCTCCAACCCAAAACACAAGCCTCGTTTACCGAGACAACGTGGTACAATAACATTAAGCTCACGATAAGAAACGTTCAGATGAGAGCTGGAATTGTTCAAAGAAACTCAAGTCCCTGAAAAATTATACTCCCTCCGATCCATATTAGTGGACATAGTTTTGTCTAAATTCATTTGTATCTAGTTAAGTATTTAGACTAGATACATGTGTATCTAGACAAAGTTGTGCCCACTAATATGAATCGGAGGAAGTACGAAAAATGCGAAGAACTCTTTTTTTTTGTGAGGAGAAATGCGGTGACGAGGTGTTAACTCGACAAGTCCCTGTGTTGTGCACCCCGGGTTGATTGATGGGGAGAGAGATGAGTGCAAGGTGATCACGACGGCAGACAAGCGAGGTTTATCCAGGTTCAGGCTCCCGGAGGATAACACCCTACTCCTGCTTGTCTGGTTATTGATGCGAGTAGTGATTACAATGGCGAGATTGCGATCTCGCTAGGGTTTGTCGTAGTGGTTCTGAACGTGTCCTCTAGGACGGGCAACCCTCCTGTCTTTATAGGTAGCCAGGTCTCGGGTGGTTGATACAGATACGGTAGGTTACAAGACCTAACCGAGTTGGACTAGCGCACAAGGTACCCCGAGTGGGCCTTCCGCGGGCCTTTCCATCCTTGACGCGGCCCAGGTAGCATCATCGTGGGCTACCCGCAAGGTAGCCCCACGTGATGCGGAAGAACTCAACTAGGGTTAGTGCCATTGAACTCTTTCTTGGCTACTTCCTAAGCGTTTGTGTGAAGTAACTTGCAATTCAATATTGTATGAATAAACAGATCATGTCTGCTAACCAGAACTTTGTTCGTCTTCTGGGAACACACGAAACCGGATATGATGTTTTTTTTTCTCTTGATCAGCTGTCTGGCCACCCTAAGTTTTGAGAAACGGGCAAGGAGAACACGCGTAAGTAAAAAATCATTTTATAAGAAAACGGCTGCTACTCAGAATTATATGAGCTCCCTTTACACATAGCACCTCGCATAGAGAATCCACACGTACTGTTAAAGACAAACAAAAATTGTGTAACTGTCGGACAGCATTGCACAAAACAAGCAGAACGAATTTTATTTTTTGAAAACACTACTTAATAAGCCACCAAAGCAGCCAACTCGACATGCTCAGTGTCAGCTGTAGACAACGACCTGAAATTATCAAAGAGAGAAAAAACAAGCAATATCAAACGAAGAAACCAAACCAGTCGACGATAGATGAACAATACAGGTTTTTCGCTTGTTCATCTGTCCGGCCTAGTCCTACCAGTAAAATCTCAAAAAACTCAAACAGGTACAGGCATCACGCAAGCCTAGACAACATTTTATTAGAGCTGAACAGCTCCTGGGCTTAAGAAAACGGCCGCTACTCAGAATTATATCAGGTACAGTGACACCTGGCAGCTCGAATAGAAGAACTCACCGGAGTTGTTGAAGACAAACAAAAATTGGGTAACTGTCGAACAGCATTGGACAAAACAAACAGATTTGAATGACAGGCACTACTGTAGAGAACGTCCTGAAGAATCCGAGGAGAAAAAATGCCACGTCAAACCAAAATAACCAAACAAGCCAGCAATATATGATGGGTAAGACTGAAATATGAAAAAATGGAAGAGAACCAATTTGAAGGAAACATGAAGCTACTTTCCCACAAAGGTTCCACATTTTCGACCAACCATATGCAGTCATTGGAGCAACAAAATAACTCACAGATGGGGCGAATTGCGACATAATAACAGGCTAAGTTAGTTCTATAATTGACAAAATGGCTCCCAGACTCCCTTTCCTCTCTCGTGACAACCCAAGCAAAATAATTTAGACTAAGCGTTTGCGCCTAGCTCAGCCCTCTCAGTATACGCCTGGCCACCTCCCTGCTGGCCTCCTCCCTGGTTGTTGTAATAGTTGCCACCAGAGCGGCCGCCCCGGCCCCTGTTGTTGAAGTTCCTCTGCTGGTAGTATCCACCATCGTCGTTGTAGTACCCACCTCCACCACGGCCATTCTGGTAGCCACCACCTCCGCCCTGGTAACCGCCACCACCGCCCTGGTATCCACCCCCACCCTGGTATCCACCGCCACCTCCCCGGCCATTCGGGTATCCACCACCCACGCCGCGGCCTCCACGCCCACCCCGGCCATTAGGATAGCTCCTCCTGCCACGACCACCACCCCGCTGGTTGTGATGAGATCTCCTAGGCTGCTGGAACTCTTGCTCTTGGGGCTCTGCATCCCTCTGATCATGTCCTTCCACATCAAATTTCTCCTGCTCTGCCTCAGCTATGGGATAATCCTCAGGAGGGTTCACAGGAGCATCACCATCCTGAAATTGTTATGTTAGTATATATATCCAATAAATGTGTACTACATAAACAGAAAAATATAGCTCTTGGTCAGGGCCAATACCACATTTTGAACATCAGCTGCATTAGACTGATCATTGTAGATTTCTGTAGCCTGTGAGTCTTCATTATCATCCTGTCAACAAGTGAAAAAAAGGTCAGTAAACATACCAACAAGGTCAGTAAACGACGATCACTTCATTTCTCCTTTCAGAGGAGAAAATGCCCCATGATGCATCTTACAAGCGTTTGATTCAACCACTCATCTCAGCCCTGTTAATTATAAAATTCATATACTATTTTACTAGCTTCTAGGTGTTACAAACATCACAAAACGAACTACACATCCTAATACACAAATAAGAAACTAATCAAAATAATAATTCTAGCAAAGCATATGTTAAGGGTAGCTTACAGGCAAATGATTGGGTTAGTGCTACTTTGCTTTTCTGGCCATGGAAGTGGCTATTTATTTGCCTCAATGCAACTAATAACAGGCTTCCCTGACAACATGGTCAAATTAGATGGGTAGCCTGGCATCCTGGTATACTTCTATAGAATCAATTGAATACAAGGAGGCAAGGGGTCCAGCCAAGTCAGTCAATATAGAGTTAATTAGCATAGGCCGCAGGAAAAACTACACCTAAATCTTTCTGTGAACATCAAGGCTAGATATAGTAATCATCTTACTAAGTGGCAGTAGAAGCAAGAGTAGAGGACAGTGCTGATATTAGTTTGTTTATTCATAACATAAAACTTGCAAGGTTATTCACTATAATAGAAGTAAAAATTATTTTTATTTCACTATTATATGAATGCATCATTTAAAATGTTTTACCCACGATTGTACTCTATCCAAAGAACTACTCCCTCCGTCACAATTTACAAGGCAAGCACACAGTTTAAGACAAGAGTTTGACCACTAAATTTGGTCAACAAAATATAAATTATAAGTCACAAAAGTTATACTATTGGAATATTGGATTTCTATTGAAAAGAAGTTTTCAATTATATAATTTCGATGATATAAAATTTAAATTGTGTTCCCTAAATTAATGGTCAAAGTGTGTTCTTAAACTACGTGTCTGCCCTTTAAACTGTGAAGGAGCCATTTAAACTGTGAAGGAGGGAGTACCGGAGTAGTGATATTACTGAAAAAGTTATAAGGTAACGTATTCATAATACTAAAAGTACGGCTGGCCATAAAACAATTCCTCAATATAATGTCTGACTGTATGAGGGAACATGCAACAGGCGCTACAAGGAAATAATCAAATAATCTTGATTTTGTTTAAAACATAATGAACTGTACAGAACTTCACATTCACACACAGATTAGCTATTTCCTTTGAAATTTAGGGAAATCACATAACATTTATGCAAAGGAATACATGCAGTAGGAATTTCCTAGTGAAATTTAGGGAATCAAGTCCAAAATATAAAAGATGAATTGGCCACAGATGAATAAATAACTTACACAATTGAATAACAGTGTTTTTTAGTGTGTCACACTGTCATTAAGGATAAAGCCTATCTGTATTGTGGTGAGGAAATACAATCTCTATTGTCAGAATTAAACTTATGCCGCTTTTTTGGAGGTGAGCACCTCAGACCAAGCTTGAACGACAAAACAGGCAAGAAAGTAAAGGAAGCTGCTGAAACTGGCCAGACTGTTGCAGGATAAGTGCTTATAGCTAGAAATACTAAGTATTCCTAAACACAAGTCACAGCTTTTTACTCAGGAGCCAGAAGAAAGTAAGCACTACTCGCATTACGGAACTATAAACAAAGACTATAAATGAGCAAGAGTTATGCAAGGAACTTACACCTAAGTAAACACCTGGTTGCTAAAGATATAATGCCACAGAACCAAAGATTGTTGAACTTTAGTGTTATATTTAAAAAATCATATTGGTCATAAGTCGTAATCATAAAGTAGATATGAACATGTGAAATAAGAATGTATAAATAGAGGAGCAAAACAGCATCAAGGATCACATGATCCGTCCACGAACATAAAGCAATAAAATAAAAATTCCAGCGGCCTAAATATACAGGAAAAATACACATGTGTATGCATAGAGACGAAAAATACACATGCAAGTTCAGAGACTTCTTATTCCAGTACCCTAATTTAGAGCTAAAATAATTCAACTCTTTACAGCATTAAACTTATTTCTACACAGGTTATAGTCTTCACTAGGGATGCAGGAATGTCAGTTATCTATCAAATTTACAGGCATAGAAATGACATGAGAATCTAGATGTGTCCACTTTTTGGTAATGGTGGACATAAAAATTAGCTTTCCAGTGGTGTGTGGTATCTTGTGCAGTGGTGTGTGTGTACTCAAGGGGTTGTGACAGGTTTCGCCTGGTTTTCCGTGAATTAACTGGCATCTCTCTTCTTCTCAATTAATGGATGAGGCAAATCTTTTGCCTTTGGTAAAAAAAATCTTAACCCACATTAGAATAATTGACAAAGTAGAGCAATGTATGGAATATAACACTAATGTTGCTGCACGATTCAATTACTTATTCCAGCACAGGGTGTTTGGCTAGCCATAATGTTGGCTTGTCGCCATTGGCTTCTAAGTCACAAAAGCACCTAAATTTGTGTGCTTTTTTTAGTTTGGATACCAGTCAAAAGCCAAAAGCTACATATTTGGGTGCTTTTGTGGCTTATAAGCCAAAATGCAAGAAGAAAAAGCCCAACCAAATAGCCCTAGGGGTATTTTATCATAAAAATAACGTTTTTCTACTTTAACAGATCAATTACAGTGTTGCAAACTGCAAAGGCCCATCAGCATTAGACAAACTCGTGTAATTTATTCTTATCCTGCCCTGAAATAAGTGGTGACAACAGATATAGAACTACACAAAGATCATAGGGCTTTAGCTATCATTTTCAGTGTTTTTCCTCCAGAACACCAATGCATAGGCACTATGTTATTAACTATGCAACGGTACTCAGGCATCCGAATAAAACAGCATAGAAATATCCATTTTTTTCACTGCAGATAAAGTTCTTCACAACAATTGGACTGAATGAGCTCAAACAGTAGCAGCAGCAGCAGCAGCAGCAGCTGGTAATGACTTCCCAGTGCTAAACACAAACTAAGTTACAAAGCATGTGGTTTCCGAATTCACCTTGTGACCTTCAGCAGCAAGGTTCTCTTCCACTGATGGTGCCTCTGGTGAGATAGCAATGCTCTCCTGTGTCTGCACACCTTCAGCTCCATAGTTCCCAACTGCAGCAGCTGTGTAGTAGTCGGATGCCATGATTCTGTCCAGCTTAGTCCTCACCGCAGCATCTACATGACAAAAGACACGGACTTTCAGTAACTAATCACCTGAAATGAAACCAGATCAAACAACCTACTGTAGATCAATACTCACATGTAACAGCGGAATCAGGGTAGATGGGCTCATCGGCACGGGCGAGCCATAAGCGGGCATGATGAGCGCAAGCCTTGAGCGCGTCGCGGTGGGAGACGCCAACAGCGGAAGCAGGGCGAGACGCAGCAAGGGCCGCCAGATCAGACACTACGTCAAGGTCGTTCTCCGCGAGCAGGTCCACGGTATCGTCCCCGACGGTGTCATAGGTGATGCAGCTGCTCCGCTCGTGCTGGCGGGCGACCATGTTGGCGAGGAACTCGCTCTGCGGCTTGACGTCGAAGAGGGAGCCGAAGTAGACGAGCGCGAGGAGGTCCTGGACGGAGGAATCGGCCGACGCGGCAGGGGCAGGGGCGGAGGGGGCGGGGACGGGGACGGTGGCGAGCTCCTCGGTGAGGGCGGCGGAGAGGGGCGCGCGGAGGCGCTCGAGCTCGTCGATGAGCGCGGCGACGACGGGCTTGGAGCGCAGCACCTCCTTCTGCTCCTGGTTGAGCGTCTTGCCGGCGGCGGCGGACTCCTCCATCTGCGCGATGCGGTTCTGCTTCTTCCGCAGCGCGCGGAGGCGCTTGGTCACCACGGAGAGCACCGGCCCGTCGTTGGCCTCGGAGGCGGCCGCCGCCGCCGCGGCCACGGAGCCGGAGGCGGAGGCGGTGGGGGAGGCGGCCATGGCGTGAGGCTAGGGTTTTAGGGGCGATTTGGGGATTTGCGGCTTGGGAGTCGGGGCGGCGAGGTGGGAGGGCCGTCACAGACTGGAATTTATGGGAGACGAGAAGGGTAGGGCAATCAGATCATCGGACGGACCTGCTACTCTCGCACGAATCGCGAAGCACTGCTGCTCCTCTGTTTTTTCCGTGTGTGTGTGTTTTTGTTAGCTGAGCAATGGTGGCTGGTGCTCTGTTACCGCCTTACTTGTGCCACTTATGAGTTGTTGCTTCGACCTGACGGCGTATAGTAGATTTTTTTAGGGGGACCCTTACTTCGGTTTTATTATGCTCAATAAAAAACTCTGCTTTTATGTTAGGATACAATCCTTAAGAAGTATTTCAACAATATATGGGTATTTCAACAATATATGTGCTTCTGAAATCTTTCGATTAATTTCTTATTTTTACTGCAGAGCTCTGAAAACACGTGGAAACACACCAAAGTATGGTGTGATATTCCACTCATCTTTTATTGGTCGTGCATCAACCAGGAACAAGGGAACAATGGCACGGTACCTTGTCAATAAATGTTCCATAGCTTCCCACATCGACAACTATTCAGGTTAGTTGAAGTACTCTGTTTGCACATGTTACACATTCTAATTCCCTTTGCTGATTGATTTTCTCATTGTTTTATTTACTCCATATAGGAGTAGCGCGAAATTTTTGGTGAGAAGCTGTGTGAACAAGTTGAGGAGAGACTATACTTTTATGACTGCTATTGAGGGCTTGACAAACATAGAGGATGATAACAGTAAGGATACATTTGTTTGTTCGTTAGTCTCACTAGCTTAGTGTCAGGTCATATTTTCCAATCCACATTAAATTGTTGGCTTGACACCATGAACAAAAAAAAAATTACAGGCAAAGAGAATGGTGTTGCATCTGTCAAGAAAAGTAAGAAAGGAAGTCTAAGGCTGAGGTTGAGGCTAATGGTGATGCAATGGAGGTTGACAATGGTGTGACTGAAGCTGAGCCTGAAACCGATAAGAAGAAGAAGAAGAAAAAGAAGCACCAGCTTGATGAGGATGAAGAGATGCAGGCCAATGGCAAAGATGAAACCCCAAATAAGAAGGAAAAGAAGAACCGCGACGTTGTTGAAAGAATTTCCTATATTTGAAGGATTTAAATCACTAACATAAGAGTTTTCCAAAGAGAATGGTGGCGCATCTGCTACAGAAGGTCAGAAGTAATAAAAATTAATCTAGGCAGAAGGGGATGGTGACACCATGGATCTTGGTAAGCCTACCATCAGAATCTTGAGCTCAGGATAAAGAAATGCCAGCTAGGTTGACGATGAGACTGAATCTGAGTGTGTTGCTTCATGAAGCATTGAAGTATAACATCTGCTATCTAATTTATGTACAACCATGGATCTAACTAGAATTGGTGCCAACTATTGAAGCTTTCACCTGGAGAAGCTGATTACTTTTGAGATCTATAATGTGGAAGAGCATGAGGAATCCTGTCAGCTATTGCCCTTATCTTTCGGCGTTCTGTTTTTACTTTTTTGTGAATCATGATTCACATGGTGAGTAGTCTTGTTGCAGCGTAGTGTTTTTTTGTTTCTCGTAGGAATATGTAATGATTGGTACTTCAGAATAATTTGGATGCGTGTTTTGTGCGAATAGGATGACATTGATGTTGCATGCTGTTGATAATTCTTATTTCTCTCGTACAGTGGAGTTTGCATCAAAATTAAACTTCAACAATGATTAAGTTGCATACACACACTCACATAAAATTGTTCTTCTTCACGATTATCATATGATTTTTGACAATATATCGACATAACGACAGTAAGAATGGTAATGGCACTAGAGCTGGAAAATCACTTCAGTTATAGAGGTAATGGACTACTGTTGTGTTCACTCTTCCTAAGCCTTAACTAAACATGTCTAAACTTTTTCCGAGGAGCCGGAATATCCGGTCCAAGAATGACCCTTAAATTCCGGTATGCTTGATAAAGGCGGAATAAAACTAGAGGTTTACTTTAACAAGCATACAACCTAGATAAATATACTAGGCTCACATATGTGCATCAACAACTTATGCTAAGCAATACCATAAACAAGGTGATAGCTAGCAAGATAGATAACTTCAAGCACGAAGGCTATCACAATGTAAAGTGCATAAGTAAAGAGCTCGGGTATAGAAATAACCGAGTCACGCGGAGACGAGGATGTATTTCCGAGTTCCACCCAAAGGGTGTACGTCTCGTTTGGAGAGGTGTGCGCAACCACAACAGGTTAGCCGCAACGCCACAAAGGCTCACCTTCTTCTCCTGATGAACTCAACTACAAAAGGTTGTGAGTTCACCTTCCACTATTGATCCCCTTTTAGGGCGGAGATCGAATCCCGTACAACACTCTTGAGGCACACACCCACAACTTAATTGGGGGCTCCCAAGTCTTGAGGCCCACACCCACAACTTAATTGGGGTCTCTCAAGATGACCACAAAAGGTCTTGATCATAAAAGGTCTTGGCCACAAAAGGCCGGCCACAAAAGGCGTCTAGGGCCCAAAGACCCAAGAGTAACAAGCTCACAAGTATCACCACCATGAATCCTCGTGGAGGGCTCAAACCGATGCAAATGCAATGGCAAGAGCACACGAAGTGCTCAAGTCCTTCACTCTCAAATTCCAACAAAACAACAAATGTTTATGGGGGAATAAGAGAGAAAGAATAAAGCAAACCACAAAGGAGTCAAATCCTTCACTCCCAAATCCCACAAAAAGCAACTAATGCTTATGGGGGGAGAAGAGATGATTAACAAAGAGAAGAACCACAAAGGAACTCCAAGAACTTGATTCACTAGGTTCCCCTCGCTTAGAGGAGAGATGGATAGGTAGGATTGTACATCTAGATCTCCTCTCAACTTTCCCTACAGAATATGGAAGAATCAATGGAGGGATTGAGAGGAATCAAGCTTTCCAAGGTCAAAAATTGAGTAGAAGAGAGAGGAAATTCGTGCTACCTTGGTTGGTCAAGGGAAGAACAAGGGGATGGGTATTTATACCCCCCCAGAAAATATAACCATTGCACCCAGAATTTAGACCGGAACTTTCATCCAAAAGTGAAATTTTCGAGCTGATTTTCCAGTTCCAATCAGTGCCACTTTTTCGAGAAAAACTGCGTGAATCGGATATTCCGGTTCAGTCCAGAATCGGATATTCTGAGTGACTGAAAACTGAAAGAAACAGCAAAACAAAAACTGCAATATCTTTTCCATACGGACTACGTTTACATGATTTTTGGCTCGTTGGAATCGTTACAACGAGCTCTACCTGAATGTGCATAGAAACATCATAGTCCATCATGTGAGGATAAAACCAAATGTGGAAAGGTTTAACTTTTCTAAAACATGTAAACCGGTAAACCCTCCAATATCAAAAACGTAACAAGATATTCATACGAAATCCGTTTTGATAACTAGAGCTTAGTATGGAGATAAACCAAGCTCTAAATCCTCACATGGATGAAAGCCAACAAGTTTTCCAAAGTAAGACCGTTTTCGATGAACAAGAGATTGACATGGAGATGAGTCAAGCTCTAGTTTCTCACCACCATAAAAGCCAAATAAGAACCAAGAAATATGATATGCCAAGTATGCAAAGGTTTGAGCTCTCCACAACGATGCGATCAAGTTACTCACTTGAGAGCCCCTCTTGATAGTACGCCTATCTATCTTATAGCCCTATCAAGATCATACCTTTGCCTTGAGCATTCCACTTGAGGGTGATGAAGACTATCTTGATCTCTTCAAGTGGTTCATCTTTTCTTGATTGCGCGTCTAAGCACATGCTTGATGAAGACTTCTCCAAATACCCCCCCCCCCCATGCTCACAATGGGAGAATCTCGCTTAGCTCCATCTTCATGTATCCATTTCAAGCACCAATCATAGTATCTCTTCAAGAAGCTTCTCTTGGTCTTGCACATGTCACCTTGATGACGATCACCACATGACGTCGTCCTCCATGAGCTATATGAAATCTTCATTTGATGCAAGTCCATGCGAAGATACGTAACCTCATATAAAGATACCCCACACACATATATCATGGGTTAGTTCACAAAGCTATACGAACAAGTGTTTACCATCCCAAGAGATACATGATCGCTCTTGATACATCTGGTAGCTTTGTGTGTTGATCAACATCTTGATAAACCTTGTATCTTCCAACATTTCTTCACTAATACTTGCAATAAGCTTCACTCAACACAAGAGCTCCACTAATCACATGGACATGATCTACAATGATATATCAATGTAAACATTAGTCCACAAAGATTGTCATTTAATTATCAAAACCACACATGAGGGAAAATGCTCTTTCAATCTCCCCCATTTTGGTAATTGATGACAATCAGGTTCAACCGGAACCCCAACCCGGGGAATACGTGGTATTCCTCACGCACTTCGAGCGTGGGTTTGGGCTTCCGGCTAGCCCCTTCTTCCGCGACTTCCTCGACACTTACAGCCTCCAACCCCATCATCTCCCCGCCAACGCCATTATGATGCTTTCGGTCTTCACCACCTATTCGGAAGCCTACCTCGGCGTATGGCCATTCTTGGACCTCTGGGCCAAGTACTTCATTCTTCGTCGCCAAGCCATCCCCAACCCGGATCAGAAGATAAAAGACTTGGTCGACTGCGGAGCTGCCACCATCATCCCCCGCGCTGACTCCGGATTCCCAATAGTCAAAGGACTAGAGTCCTGCCGGAAGTGGCAGCGCAGCTTCTTCTATGTGAAGAACCGGGAAAGCTCGGGAGACGCTCCGGGATTCTCGAATCCGGACTTCATTAATCTGCCGGAGTTCGCCATTGGTCCTCCGCGCAAATTCAACCTCTGGAAGCGGCTTCCCGACACCGAGGAAGTCAGGTGCATGCACGACGTTCTGAACGTGCTGAACGACACGATGACCGGCGACGATCTCCTGCGTTGCTTCATCATTCGCCGCGTCTGCCCCCTCCAAACCCGAGTGCACAAGATGTGCCATATGGCCGGGAACTTAGACCCTACCCGGACCAGTATCTTTGCGCTAGATCACGCCGCGGTCGTCCGTCGCGTTCGAGCTATTGCTCGGACGAAGATGACGGATGACTACTCTTGGGGTGCCATTGGGGGATCCCAGAAAAAACCCTTGAAACAGGTGCTCATATCTGCCTTTCGCAAACTTCCCTTTGCGCCCGGGTTCTGCTGGAAACCGACATGGGTATCATGTGGTGATTTATTTGCGCAGTTATTTGAGCGGCAAATTGAGGAAGACGCTATCCACGCCAACGGGAATTACGCGCCGAACTTCCCAACACCGGAAGAGATGCCGAGGGAGGATCCGGATGGCGAGGACCATCTGGCCATTCCTCTAGTCAAAGCTGCTGCCCCGGGTAACTCTTCCACCTCAGAGGCTATTTCAATTTCTTCGGATGGAGAGGAGGAGATTGACTGTCAAATTCTCGATGTGATTGACGCTCTCCTCCTCAATTGGGCTTCAGCAGTGGTTCCGAAACCTTCAGCGGCGACCAAACGCGATGAGAGCCGGAAGCGTGTGGCTTCCGACACCGACGCTGCTGATGACTCCGGCCACCCCCCCAAGAGGAGCAAGCCGAATAAACAAACGGCCGAGAAGCCTTCTCGACGCCGACAGAGGGGTCCTCGCACTGTGGACTCCGGGTACATTTTCTTTGCCTTATGGTATTTGACTTTGCCTTCTCCATAAACTATTACTGAGATACTTTCTTTCAGGGACACACTCGACCTCCCGTCCCCTGCTGTTCCTCCTCCTCCCGGAACTCGGACTCCCAGCCCGGCTCGGGCTTCCCCTTCTCCACCTCGCCCTTCTACACAAGGAAATGAGGCTGCTGCCTCTGGTGCCGCACCGGCAACCGTTGTGACTCCGGATGCACGCCCGGTGATCGACGAGATCCCGGCGCAGGCCACGACCACCTCGAGAGATATTCTTCTTCCGGAGAGTCCGCGCTGGGTGCCCGGGCTTGAGGTAGAGATTCTGAGCCCTCGCCGGCAGCTCGCGGCAAGCGGCCCCTCCCGGCAAGCCGCGACCAAGACCACCCCGGAGAAACGGCCCGCAGCCTCCTCCCGGCCAGCTGATCAACCTCCCGCGAAGTCGCGCGCCAAGGTTGCTGGGCAGAAAACAACTTCTGCCAAGCCTGCAGCTGCCCCGACATCCTCGGCCCAAGACTTGGTGCTGCGCACGGGTACGTTTTCATCGTTACCACCGCCTCCCGCCGAGATCCCTACTGCTGCCTTGCGGATGTTGCGAGCAACCGTTAGCTCCTTTGTGCCTTCAGGATCCCGGGACGTTGCTGCTACCCGCGCGCCCGGCGGCTCCGGCATACAGGTTGTTGATGAACACAACCAGACCTGGCTTGCCGCCGACGCCTCCGAGATCGCGGGAGACTTGCACGCTGCAGGCCCAAGCCGCAACGCTCAAGCTCTGCACGCTCTCCAGGTGGCCGCGCTGGAAGTTACTCGGGTGTCCGAGGTAAGCTTGTTCTATTTCTTTCATCAAAAAATATTTGTTCCTTCCACCACCACTAGTCCCCGAGATTGGTGCTTAGTGCTCTAGATTCCACCGGATTGCAGATCACTGGGCTCCAATCTTAGAGAACATTCCAGGACTCGGACACCGAGTCCCCGAGATCCTCCCAACCGGGTAGCTTGCTTCAAAATTTGCTCCATAACCACTAGTCCCCGAGATTGGTGCTTAGTGCTCTAGACTCCACCGAATAGTAGATCACTAGGCTCCAATCTTAGAGAAAATTTCAGGACTCGGACACCGAGTCCCCGAGATCCTCCCAACCGGGTAGCTTGTTTCAAAATTTGCTCCATAACCACTAGTCCCCGAGATTGGTGCTTAGTGCTCTAGATTCCACCGAATAGCAGATCACTAGGCTCCAATCTTAGAGAAAATTTCAGGACTCGGAGACCGAGTCCCCGAGATCCTCCCAACCGGGTAGCTTTTTATGCGCTAGAGATCCCGGATTCTCCCAATTTCCTTACATTTTTCCCAGGCTGATTCCTCCTTCTTTGTCTTGATTTCAGGAGTGCAGCAAGAAACGTTGCAGCATCTTCAACCGAGTTCTTGCTGACCTCGGTCAGTCCAAGAAGTGCGAGGGGCGCCTCCGGGAGGAGCGAGACGCCGCGCGCAAGGTCTCGGTAGATCAGAAGACCGCACTTGCCACCGCGCAAGCCGAGATCTCGCGACTCAACGGCGAGCTCGAAAAAGTCAAGGCTGCTGCGACCGAGATGAAGACGCGCTTCATTGAGGCGACGAAGAAACAAAAGGAAACCTTGGACCAGTCCGAGGAGCGTGCGCATCTTGCTGAGACCGGGCTGGCTCTCCTCCGGTCACGGTCCGATACTTGGCTTTCCGAGCTCACTGTACTGAACCGGGATCTTAACAGTAAGTGGACCGACATCCCCCTTCTCTTGTTGCTTTCTTTCCTTGATGTTGCTTTTCTTATGACCTAGCCGTTTGACAGCTCTTCTTTTTAAAGGAGAATTCGAGCACTCCCGCGAGGCTGCCGCCCTTGCTGTCGCTGCCACCCGAGAGAAGCACGCCGGGAAGGGCTCTGTTTCGGATGCCTGGGACATCGAGGATCACCTCACCGCTCTGAAGGCCCGGATAGTGCCTCTTCGGTCTATCGGGACGGAGCTGCTTAGCGCTGCGATCCACGTCCACGGCGCGCTGTGGCCGAGTATCCGCGCGACGCTCTCGGTCTCCGAGCTCGCGAGCGCACTCCGGTGTGCCGGGAGGCGCATCCACGCTTGGAAGCGCGTTGGTGCCGACCAGGTCTTGACCCAAGTACTTAGCTGGTACGAAGGTCTCGACCTGGACGCCATCCAGCGCCTGCGGACGATCTCGCCGTGGTTGAGCGACCCGGCTAAGGTCCAGCGGCGACAAGAGGTGGCGCACCGCATCGCCTCGTGGGCCAGCATCCGCGCCTTCACCGCCAGCGCCGTTCCTTCTGATTCCGAATCAGATTATGAGGATGACGAAGACACGGGCGCGACCGACGATGCGGGTGAGGAGATTCCGGAGGAAGGCGACGCTGCCTCTGGCGCTGTTGCCGAGACCGCGGTTCCCCGGGAAGTTGCCACTTCACCGACACCCGAGGCCTCTCAGGCCAAGGTGCGCCCTGATGCCCCGAGTACCGCCGCCGGAACCGAAGCCACCGCTGCTGCTCCTTCTCCTGCTGCTCCTGCTTCCGAGGCTGCTGCTTCTGCTGACGTCTCCGTCGAGAAGCCGACTTCCCCTATCACTTGAAATACTTAAGAGTAGATTCGTTAAATCCCCGGGATGCCGGGTGCAATATGTAACATACACTTATATTATTCTCGTTTCGCACTGAGCTACCTATCCGAACAACTTATGTCAATTTATTCTGTTATGAGTTCCCGAATTGCCTTTCATGTTTACCGTACTTAGGTAATTTCTGCTCTTGTCTACCATTTCGGCGTTCTACAGTCGAGTCACAAAACTCCACATATGGCATACATTACTTAAAACAATCCGAGTTCCGGCTAACCGAATTCCCGACATAAAAAATAACTGAGTTAGTAAAAAACAGGTATGCCGGATAAGTTCCTGCTCCGAGTCCTCGAGACCATTTTCGTGTTTCCCACCTTCCCTCTCTTAGCTCTTGACTACCATTTCGGCGTGCGTCAGTCGAGTCACAAGTTGATTTCACATGACATACATTACTTTGACTTTGAGAATCGAACTCAGAACTTTCCCGGCATACAAATAACATAAAAGATAGCAACCTGGCAGTCCCCGAGTTCCTTCCCGAGATGCCGGTATAAAACAACAAATGAACTTGACAAAAATAAAAACAAGATATGCACATAACCAGGCAGTCCCCGGGTTCCTCCCGGGGTGCCTTACTTTCATTAATACTAAAAACTGAGATACAACATACACTGAGCCCTTTACGTGTAAAAGGGGCGAAGTAGTGCTACATTCCATGGACGCTTGGTTTCCTCACCGGATTTGTCCATTACACCTTTCCTAGCCTCCTGTGCATCTACAAGGTAATAAGAATCGTTGTGCAATGCCCTGCTTATCATAAAAGGTCCCTCCCATGGAGGTGACAATTTATGCATTCCGGTCGTGCGTTGGATGAGCCTCAGCACAAGATCCCCTTCCCGGAACACCCTCGGGTGTACTTTCCGGCTATGATAGCGACGGAGATTTTGTTGATAAATTGCGGACCGAGATAGTGCCAATTCTCTTGCCTCTTCGAGTAAATCTACATCATCTTCTCAGGCCTCCTTTGCCTCGGTCTCGGTGAACATTGTCACTCTCGGGGAATCATACTGTATGTCGGTCGGGAGTACTGCCTCGGCACCGTATACCATGAAGAATGGCGTGTACCCGGTAGACCTATTCGGTGTAGTCCGGAGACCCCATAACACCGCTGGTAACTCCTCTATCCAGCATCCCGGAGTTCTCAACAGTGGTTCGATCAAACGAGCTTTGATACCGGCTAAGACTAAGGCATTTGCTCTTTCGACTTGCCCATTTGCTTCCGGGTGTGCAACTGATGCTACATCCAGCCGGATTCCCTTCTCAGCACAAAATCGAGCGAATTCCCCCACAGCAAAGTTGGTACCATTATCTGTGATAATGCTGTGCGGGTATCCGTATCTCAAGATGATGTCTTTCAGGAATTGCACGGCGGTGTGTCCATCGCACTTCCGGATTGGCTTGACCTCTATCCACTTGGTAAATTTGTCCACCATAACCAGTATATGTGTCATATTGCCTCTTGCCGGCTTGAACTGCCCGACCATATCTAAACACCACACTGCAAATGGCCAAGTGATAGGGATTGTCTTCAGTGCTGACGCCGGCATATGTATCCGGTGAGCAAACCTCTGGCATCCTCCACACTTTTGGACAATATCTTCTGCTTGCTGTAATGCAGTGGGCCAGTAGAACCCATGCCGGAACACTTTCGCCACCAGGGCCCGGGATGATGCATGATGCCCACACTCCCCCTGATGTATTTCTAGGAGTATCTCTTGTCCTTCTGCCGGCTCTACACACCTCTGGAGTATCTCAGTGACACTTCTCTTGTATAATTCCTGATTGATGACGGTGTATGCTTTTGACCTTCGCATTATCTGCCGGGCTTCCACTTCATTCTCCGGGAGGACTCCTTCCAAGATATAAGCCATAATGGACTGTGCCCATCCCGGGACAGGTCGAATTGGGAACATGGAAGCGTCTATGTCCATTGGCTCTGCCGACATCACCTCTATCATCATCTTTCTTTGCCTCCCTGAGCACTGTGATGCAGTCCCCGGGTTCGATGTGATGCTCCCGACATCTACTTCCATGGGCACTGCCTCTGCACCAGGTTCCTTGGGGATGAAAATAGAATCCGACTCGGGTGAGGGCTGAATAGATGGCTTCCTCAAATACTCCAGAGCTATCCCGGGTGGGATGGCATCCCGAGATGACCCTAGCTTGGACAAGACGTCTGCTGCATCATTTTCTCCTCTGGGTATGTGCCTGAACTCGCATCCTTCGAAAAAACCGGATATTTTATGCACATGAAACTTGTATAAGGCCATGTTTGCATCAAGGGCATCCCAATTCCCCGACACCTGTTGCACTACGAGGTCGGAGTCACCGAAACACTCTATCCGGCAGATGTCGATCTCCTTGGCGACGTTCAGCCCATGAACCAAGGCCTCATAATCCGCGACATTGTTAGATGCCCGGAAATGGATTTGCCGAACATACTTCAATACATCCTGCTTCGGGGAAGTGAGGACCACTCCGGCACCCAATCCGATCTTAGCCTTTGAGCCATCGAAATGCATCCTCCAGAAATTGTAATCCGGCATCGGAGGTTCATACTGCATCTCGGCCCAGTCTACCAAAAAGTCCGGCAGCGCCTGCGACTTGATGGCATCTCGTCTCTCGTACGCCGGAGCATATGGAGACAACTGGATGGCCCATTTGGCTACGCGTCCGCTAGCGTACTTGCAACCGATGATCTCGGCCAGAGGAGCTTCGCATACCACTGTGATCGGGTGCTCCTGGAAGTAGTGCTTGAGCTTGATTACTGCCATGTACACCCCATACGCCATTTTCTGGTAGTGTGGGTAGTTCTGCTTGGATTCCGAGATCACCTCACTGAGGTAATACACCGGCCTCTGTATCAGTTTGCCTCCTTCCTCCCTTTCTACCACCATTGCCACACTGACTACTCGGTTGGTTGCAGCAATATACAGCAGCATAGGTTCCTTGGGTAACGGGGATGCCAACACGGGTGTTGTTGAGAGCATTCTCTTCAAATCGTTGAACGCCGCGTCAGCCTGCGGGGTCCAAACAAATGTTTTGCTCTTCTTCATCAGTTGGTATAGGGGCAAGGCCTTCTCCCCAAGTCGACTCACAAACCGACTTAGGGATGCCAGACACCCGGTGAACTTCTGTACATCCTTGAGACGCACGGGCAATTTCATGCTCTCGATAGCACGAATTTTACCCGGGTTGACCTCGATTCCCCGGCTTGAGATGAGGAAACCGAGTAACTTCCCTGCCGGAACACCAAATGTGCATTTATCCGGGTTCAATTTCATCCGGAATCTTCTTAAGTTCTTAAATGTTTCCCTCAGATCATCTATTAGTGAGGTTTTTTCTTTTGTTTTTATGACTATGTCATCGACATAGACCTCGGCATTTCGTCCTATCTGGTCATGCAAACATTTCTGCATGCACCTCTGGTATGTAGCACCAGCATTCCTCAAACCGAAAGTCATGACACGATAGCAATAGGCCCCATAAGGGGTAATAAAAGCAGTTTTCAATTGATCATCCGGATTCAAAGGTATCTGGTGAAAACCAGAATAGGCATCTAAAAAAGTCAAAAGCTCACTCCCGGCAGTGGAGTCTATCACTTGATCTATCCGGGGCAGTGGAAAGGGGTCCTTCGGGCATGCTTTGTTGAGGTTGGTGAAGTCGATGCACATGCGCCACACCTTAAGCAGCAGGGGATCATCCTTCTTTTTCTTCACCAAGACCGGATTCGATATCCAATCCGGGTGCAGCACCTCCATTATGAATCCCGCAGCCAGCAGTATAGCCAGATGCTCCATGACGGCGGCTCTTCTTTCATCCGAGAGACGCCTAGTTGGTTGCTTCACCGGCTTCGCATCCGGCCGAACAAACAGAGAGTGCTCAGCCAACTCCCTCGGGACGCCTTGCAGATCGTCACTCGACCATGCGAAAGCATCCCGATTCTCACGGAGGAAGTCGACGAGCTCGCCTTCCTATTTGCTGTCCAGGTTGCTGCCAATGATACTTGGCGCTCCGGGTTGCTGGGGTCCACACCCACCTTCTTGGTCTCCTTGGGGGGCTGAAATGACGCACCCTGCTCCGGGTTCACCATCCCGGGCATTCCGAGTTGGGAGGTCTTGGCCATTGCCACCACCTGCTGGATCCTCTTCTTTTCTTCTGCGATCACCAGAGACTCAGCTAAGCATGACCCCACCGAGGCACATTCCATGGAGCGCTTGTGGTCTCCCGAGATGGTGATTACGCCGTTAGGTCCCGGCATCTTCATCTTGAGGTAGCCCATGTGAGTTCAGATCATGAACTTGGCCAGGGCTGGCCTGCCGATTAGTGCGTGATATGGGCTTTCGAGGTCCACGACCTCGAATTCCAAGCTCTCGGTCCGGCAGTTCTCCCGAGTTCCAAACAACACCTCAACCCAGATTTTTCCCATGGGTGAGCAAGAGACTCCGGGCACAATGTCGTGGAAGGTTGTCTCAGTAGGCAGCAGGGTGTTCATGGACACTCCCAGCTTCAGCATCGTGTCCTTGTACATGATGTTAATGGCACTGCCATTGTCGATCAGAACCCGGCTGAAGCGGACGTTGAGGTTGGGTCCGACAAAAGTTGGGTCCACCACCAAAGCATAGGCCCCCGGCTTAGGCATAACCCTGGGGTGATCCTTCCAGCTCCACGTGATCTCCATCTCGGACCAGTGCAAGAACTTGGGCACCGCCGGGATCAAAGCATTCACCTCCAGGGCACGCTGTCGTACACTCCTTCGGTCAGTGGGTTCGGTCACGAAGACCACATAGCTTTGATGTGCCTCCCGATAGTTGCTCTGCTGCTGTCCGGCTTGGTTACTGGGGCCTGCACCATTGTCGTTTCGGGTGTGCACCACATTCACTGGCCGAGGTGGGGGTCCTCGCGGAGGCGGGTTGATTCGGACAACGTTGGCCCCCGATGTCGGAGGAGGGGGTCTCGGGATATTGGGCCGAGATGTCGGAGCACTCTGCCGAATAGCTCCCGAGCTGCCTTCCTGCAACGTGCGCTGATACCAACTGCACTGCCGAGTAGAGTGGTTTGCGGGCTTGTTGGCCTCCAGAGTATGGTAGCAGCATGGCTTGTTCAGCATTTCCTCATATGTCAGGGGCTTCTTTTGTTCCACCCAGGTCTTTTGCACCTCCTGACTCTGACCCCAAGCCGGGCCACTTGTCTTTTGACGCTGGCTGTTGCCGGCATCCTCTTGCTCCCGGGTTACTGCTGCGACGTGCTGTGCGGCATGGTGGTACTCGGGCTGATTCCTCTTCTGGCCAAACTCCTGGCGATCATGGCCCCTGCTCGGTCCCGAACGCTGAGGTCCCGCATTCCTCCTGTTGGAGTCACCGACATCCACCAGGGGTTGCATGGGATCTCCAAGCGTGTAGGTATCGGCGATGCGCATGGTCTCTGCCAAGGTCGTTGGCATCTTTCTCTGCAATTTTTGCCACAGCATTGAGCCATGCCGGCATCCTTGTGCAAACCAGGAGATGGCCTGCGCCTCTACCACTCCTTCGCAAGAATTGCGAATATTACTCCACCGGGTAAGATACTCCCGGTCAGTCTCGTTACTCCTTTGCCTACAGATGGCGAGCTGCTGAGGCCTGTTTGGCCTCTTGTACGTGCTGGTGAAGTTGCTGATGAATGCCTCCTCGAAGTCTAACCAGCAGTCTATGCTGCCAGCTCTCAGGTTGTTCAACCAGATCCGGGCTGGTCCTTCCAACATCTGCGGTACATAACGTACCGCCCATCGTCTGTTTCCACCGGCTATGCTTAATGCAGTTACATAGTCGGTTAGCCAGTCCTCCGGCTTCT
The DNA here is from genome assembly GCA_026929855.1 of Poa annua. Classification (NCBI taxonomy): domain Eukaryota; kingdom Viridiplantae; phylum Streptophyta; class Magnoliopsida; order Poales; family Poaceae; genus Poa; species Poa annua. The sequence continues at coordinate 35,769,021 of CM049427.1, forward strand.
TGCTGCCGTCATAGGTCTTGGCACCCCTGTTGAGCTGAAAGTTCCGAACAGGTGGTTCCCACATGATCCGAGGTCCGAAGCAGGCAGGTCCCGGAGGTCCTTGCTCTTCCACCAACTCGGATTGGTGAATCCGGTCGAGCTGGAATCTGGCATCTGCCGGGTTCAGCTGCCTGGTTCCTATCCGAGATCCCAAAGGGTTCTCGTCTGGCTGATACCCGAGCTGCTGCAGCCTCGAGTTGCCATCGTTGAGCCTGTTCTGCGCAGGGATCACGGCCTGCTGGGGAACAGAGGCGACCTCCCTCTGTGGGTTTCAATGAACATGAGGAGGGTTCCGGGGTGGATTACCACGGCCGACCGGGTTATTGTTTCCTACACCCAGGTTACCATCCTCACGGGTACTTCCCGCCTGCCCCGAGTTACGCTGTCCGGCTTGCCCGGCTTGCTGGATACCGGCGAAGGCCGGGTCATAGGTCTGTAGCTGCTTGTTCTTCCCGGAACCTCGACTCCGGCTCCGGCTCTTGCTCTTGCTCTTGCTCTTGCTTCTGCTCGGATGCGGGGAAGAGGCCTCCCCGTCCAATTTCTAGCTATTGGGTCATGCCGAGTGCACATGAGATCCTGCCCCGGGGTTCTTCTTTTTGAAGGCCTGATTCTGACGGTTGGCCTCAATCACCAACTCGTTTACTCGCTCCTGCTGCTTGCGTAGGGCCTCACCGGATAACCCCACCAACTCGGCCATGGCGGCTTCGGCGGCCCTAAGAGTTTTCGCCGGTGAGCTGTACACCGGCTTCCCCGCTGAAATCCGACTTCCCGTGTGACTGGTTGTTGCTCCACCTGCCAGCTCCGCATTCACCATTCTTCCTTTCTTGCGCAGATCCGCGATGCGCTTGTCCCGGGAGTCTATCTTAAGGAATCTGTGAGCTGCATTGTACTCCCGGAGGCTAGCATTGAGCTCGCGACGGATCTCGGCGATCTCCTGCGCTTCAGCGAGTAGCAACCTCCGCTGCTCCTCCAACTCAGCCGATGTGGCATGGGTATCTGCTTCAGCGGCCATAGGCACAGTTAACTTGGCCACCAGGCCCGAGAGGGGATCCGGACGACGCCGCGGCTGGGACGGCTGTGGATCGCCATCCCGGGCCGCAGCTCTTTCCTGCGGGGGTTTGGCCAAACGGATGTGGCCGCTCCCGGTATCGCCGTCAGCGTCCTGGTACTCCTCCTCGGTTGCCCCGACCATCATTACGGCGACGGAACTCGGGGGGCGACCGACACGCAGAACCCGAGCAGCGCGGAGCATTGGAGGGTCCTCAGCTTCCAGGACCACATCCGGGTAGCTACAGATAACTTCGGTGGCGACGTAGGTGGTGAAACCACCAAAGTCAATGAGGCATCCGTTCACCGGAAAGGGTCTGTTCCGGAAGCATCCTGCGTTTTCGCAGACGAAGTCCATCTCCCCTAGCCTTACGACCAGGCCAGAGAGAACCCGAACGTCGAAGTGAACAGGGGAGCCCGTCCGGATGTGTACACCAGCCAACGCCTCTGTCACCCCCACTGTGGGCGCCAACTGTCGTGGTGGTGTCACGGCAGATGCCATAGGATGGCTAATGTGTGGGTCCGATGGATGTTGGTGGATCCGGGGAGGGATATCGAGCTGAATAGCCCACACGAGGAGGATCCCGGTATAACCGAGATCTCCCAAGAACTAGAAACAACAGCAAGACGATATTGGGAAGATCTAACAAACAAGAACAAAGGAACGAAGGCACACAACACACACACGATATACCCAGGTTCAGGGCCCTCGTGAGGAGGTAACACCCCTACTCCTGCCTTTCCTCTATATATAAATGTGGTACAAAGGCTACAACTTGCTCATATATCTCTCCAAGTGAAGAACAAGTAGTACTAGAAGAACTCAAGGTATGAGTGAGTAAAAGCTCTAGGAGTGAGTGCAACTATAACTTTGGCCCCCAAGTTGGTCTCCTCTCACAGAAGCAGTTATGGCGCCTTTTATAGAGTTCCGGCCAGGAGGGCCGGAAACCCTAAATCAGCTTGGCCCCACCGGACAGGCCTAGCCGGCATGCCGTCACCGGCTAGTGCGACCTATTCGCCGCGCTATCCGGTGTAGCCCCTTCGTCATCATCTCGCCAAGGACAGCAGACGCCGTCCTGGATCATCATTGCCTCCCTGTCAGAGACAGGACATGTCTTTGCCCATCCCGGATAGCCTTTTCCGGATTGCCGGGCTAGGCATGTCAGGTCTTGTCGTACCGCGGTCGTACCGGCTGACGCGCTCCTGTGTCAGGCGGGAGGTGACCATGCTTCCGTGTCAGGCGGGAGGTGACCATGCTTCCGTGTCAGGCGGAATGGTACTTCCCCCCGCAACAGACGGGAAAGCCTGCTATAGACCGTTGACAGCCTACCGGAAGCCCTCACGCCGGCTACCTCCTCGCTTGCCACTGTGAGCCTCCCCTACATAAGATCAAGACCGAGACATACACTCCGGTTAGTACCTATCCGGACTACCTATCCGGTAAAGCCGAGTACACCTCCTTCCGGGAGTTTCCTCGGAGCCCGAGATCCGGGATCCTTTCCGGAGACGTCCGAGCTCGTCCCAGGATGAGTATCTCTAGGCCTAGCCTCCCTAAGATGTCTTAGCCTATCAGCAAAGACATCTTCGAGAAGCTAGTTCTTAGAGGAACCACCCGCTTATGCTTGTGCCGCCATTGAGAAGGCCGGGGGTGTCTATTTAAGCTGCCAGGGCTGACCCTTGCGCCTGCCAGGAGGCAATTTGCCCTCTACTAGTGCTCAAGGGTCAAGTTGCCCCTTCAGCACACCAGGGGGTGTCCCTTGTTCATGCCAAAGGTCAAGTACTGTTGGCACACTGCTGAGATATTCCGGGATCTGCCCCTACCCGGGGGGCAGCCCCCCCGACAAATATATCAACCATTATGAAAATAATTCAATTTAAAAAGTGAACAAGTTTGAATAAATTGTTAATGTACCCTATTCCAGTATGCACCCTCATTGAAGTGAATTCGGATGAACTTGCAGACATAGAATCCACACAAATTGGTGCCTTGTTGCTGCTTCGCGCACTTTATGATAGAATAAGATAAGAAACCAATAAAAAATAATCAAAAATATTGAAAAAATGGTATTGTGAGACTGAAATTAAGAATATGCATACGTGGAACCTAGCTAGTACGGCTTACCTCTCGCCATTTAAAAGTGAGGTTCCGGGCTATACCGACGTCCTTGTGGAAAGAGGTGAACTTGTCCCAAACCCTGAAGTTTACGGTATGGAAAATTAGTAAAGAAGTTTACTAATTACTATATATTATTAGAAAATACGAGGTCGATTGTGATAATGAACGAAATTACCTCTGGAGCATCTGTTTCGTGTCGTCGAACTTTTCTTCAGGTTTCGATAACGGGTCGAAGACATCAACGATTGCCTTTTCAACATCAATCTCAAATAATACCCAGTGAAATCTGCCATATGTTTATATTTGTTAATAACTAAATCATTAATTACATATACTTAACATCGAGTATATATAAGAAAGTAAACAACTCACTCGAAGTTGAACGGGAAAATTATGGTGTTTTTGTAATGTTGCGCCATCAAATAAGTAAGCAAAAGCTCCTCCGTACTCTCTGGGTAATGTAACAAACCATGATGATGAACTCGATTAGGGTCAATTAATCCAATCTTGTGATTGAGTCCCAACTTTCGAGATTATATAATTTTCAGCCTGCATAATAGAGTACAAAAGTAATATAGTGATAACTATAATTACAAGCAATGAAAAATAAGTTGAGCTAGAGAATTACTGACATATATAAATAATTTAATTACTTACATGCAAAAGGCACTGATGATAGATTTGTCGAGCGCGTCAAAATTGAATAACTGCCATAATTCGCAATACTCAATTTGAATCTCATCATCACCTGGGACATAAAAATCCGTTGGAATTTTCCCATAGAGCCAGTCTCCTTCTTGACTTTTCGTAGTATGCATGTACCATGCATTTAGTTGGTGCAACCTAGCTGGTAGAGTGCGCACCATAGCAGGGTCGACAAGATCTTCTCCTCTCACATATTTCCGCACCACCTCATGTATGGTGACACTCTCGCCAGATTGTAATGCCTTAAGCTCTGCCAGAGTTATACCCATATCTCTAGCTTGCTGCGAAAGTACATCATCGACCGGGTTCCGGTTGTAAGGCGCCAATATGAGTGGAGGGGCCGATTGTCCCGCCTGCATTCCGAGTTGTGGAACATCTCTCTTCTGGGTGGCAACAGATTTTTGTTCTTCCCGCACTCTCCTAGATGTACGCACCAGAACGCGTGTGTAGTCATCGTCCATATTTAGTTCATATTGCGACGGATGCGTAAGAAATTCTATGGCCCACCGTATCGCATCCGAAGAATATACCGGAACAGGCAAAGGCATCTTTTTTGCCTTCTTTCTCTGGGAAGCCTGGATATCTTTGACCCATATATCGACATCTTCGCGAGAGTTCACAAAGCGAGACTTCCCCGTTTCGCTTTTCTGAGTACTAGTCGACGCAGCGGTGCACTTCCGCTTCTTTTGCGGAGGCGGCGGAGTACGCTCACGCGACGGCGGAGATGGACTAGCGCCTTGGTTGTCGTTGTGGGGGGTGTCTGGACTAGCGCATTGGTTGTCGTTGTTGTAGTTATGTGGTCTGGCATGTGGACTGGGAGGGCGATTTTGCTGCATGTGTGGGAACACGATGTATTCTTTTTTCCATAAGCAGGTACTCTTGAGGGCAAATCTCAACTCAACCTCGTCTTCACCCGTAGGGAAGTCCAGCTTAATTCCCTCATATGTCTTGATAACCTCATCAACCCCGACAACAGCATATCCATCTGGAATAGGGCGGCAATGGTAAGTTCCATTTGGTCTAGGCGGTAGGGCAAAGCCGTGCGCCACCTTCACGGTTATGTTCAAGCATGGCACATGTAGGTCGCAAAGTTCCCGCTGCACGATATTATCCACGGGGTGACGAGGACCCGCCATATCATTGTGGCGATCGAGCTCCGTCGAAGCCACGCTGCTTCTCCGCATTGATTTTGGATCATGAGAAGGATCTTCGGGTGTCTCAGATTCGCAGGGCATCCGTCGAGTCTGCGCTGCCTTCAGCTCTGCTATCTCCTTCTCATGTTGTAGTAATTTATTTTCCATCCACTGGGCCCGGTCGGCATGCTCTTTCTTCTTTCTCGATCGGCTTCTGTAAGTGCCAACATCTTTGGGAAACCCAATTATCCACGGTACGGAGCCGACGGTTCCTCGTGTTTGTCCACTGTGTTCAGGATTCTTAAGGGATCGCGATAGCTCGTCCTTCTCTCTGTTAGGGTGGAACCTGCCTTCCGTGACCTCCTTCCATATCTCTCTGAGAGCTTCAATAGGGTCAGGTCCGTGCTCCTTGGTAAAAAGACAGTCACCTGTTTCAGGGTCTAACTTTCCACCATGCCCATAGAACCAAGCCTTAAGCCGGTCTGGCCAGTCAAATGTCTCGATCTCTATACCTTTAGCCAAAAACTCATCCTCCATTTTCGTCCACTTAGGCATGGCCGTCAGGTAGCCACCTGACCCCATGTTATGGTGATATATCTTTTTCTCTGCATTTTTCTTATTTCTCGCTGAGATTTTCTTAGCGGCTTCCGATTGCTTGTACGCCTTAAATTTGGGCCACTCATCTTTTATCTTTTCATAGACTCTGACAAATTCTGGAGTCTTACCTTCAGTTATGAACCTGTTTAGCCTTTTCTTCCAGCTGCGGAACAATTCACCCATCTCAATATAAGTCCAGGCCTTGCATCGATTCTCTATAACCGGCTTCTCTACATCCTCCTCTTCCGGTAAAGTGAAATTCTGCATGAGCTCGTCCCAAAGGAGTTGTTTTTCTTCATCCCTTACATAAATAACCCCCTCTTTTGGCACCTTTGGCTTATACCATTCTTGAGCCCTGATGGAGAGTCTGTCCCGAACGATGACTCCGCACTGAGCTACAAATTTCCTTGTGTGGTTAGCGGGAGCAATCGGTTTGCCTTTTTCATTGATCTCCTCGATGTGGTACTTCTGTTTCCCTTGGAGCTTTTTGGTCCCGGTTCGTGGCCCGCCACGTTTCACGGATGCTTTTTTGCTTGGTCCCGGTTCATGGCCCGCCGACGGCTAAACACAAGAAAAAATGATAGTTAATATATGTATACACACAAATCTATTCAACGGAGACAAAAACCTGAGGGCATATATCTACCTCGGCGGTCGACTTTCCAACAGTAGAGTCGGTGAACTGTCGGTGAGCTGAACTGTCGGTGACGTCTATTCCGTCTGAATGCCCCTCCAGTCCATCACCGGACTCGTTCAGAAATTGCCCGGTGAAATCGTGTAAGTGTTCCTCTTCTTGTTGGTCCAATCCATCACTTTCGTGGATGATGCCGAACATGTCCTCTTCTTGTTCAAGGTTTCTACCGGTGTCCATAGTTTCTGCAAGGGATTTCAATTGTACAAACACATTTCAATTTCAGACCAGAGCAAAGTTATTTGAATTGTATAAATACATTAATACATTTGAATTTTACAATCATATTTGATACGTATCGAGTATTTCAATTTCTCTTATACATTTCTCTTTGTAGTATCTCGAACTTTGCCAGGGCTCCGAGAGGGCGGCGGCGGTGGCTCCGTGTATCTGCATTGTAACATTATAACTTGTAAATAATTTAACAAACACATGCTACAAATACTAATTTGCATGCTACTCATACTAAGTCATTTATTTGCATACACAAGTAACTTCAACTAACTACAGGCATTGCGGCGAGAGACGTGCGCGCGGACGGCTGCGTAGATTCAAAATTGTAATTTTACGGGTAGGAGTCAACGGGGAGGAGATGGAGATGGTAGTATGCTACAAATACTAAGTCATTTATTTGCATACACAAGTTTTCACATACATATGCATACACATGTTACAAATACTAATTTCACGTACACACGTTTTTATTTACATACACAATTTTTCAAATACTAATTCACATACTAATTCCCAATGTGTTGGATGGAAAGATATATTTTTCTGAAATTTTTGGTAGTTTATTTCCATTTTTCTGAACTGGACATGAGGAGATATGATTTTTTTATTTAGGCGCTTTCTGTAATTAATAATTCATTGAGAGGTGGGACCCATGCGTCAGCCAGACACCGCTGACGTCAGCGGGCGACGACGGCGCTGGCGAGCACGCGGCGGCCGACAGCGTACGCGCGCGGGGCACAAAGCAAGCACACCTGGTAGAGGAGCCTGCGGGGAATCGAACTGGCGGCGCGAGGGACCAAAAGGTCGCCGGAGTCACCGGCGACGATCGATCCCGCGGAGCCGAAGATGGCGATAGGAGGCACGCGCGCAGAGAGAGAAAGAGGGCACGAACTTGTAAGCCGTTTGATCAGGTGTGTGTTTCTTTTGATTGCTTCTGAGCTGTTCGTTTAACGCTTTTAGTTTCAAACCGGGACTAAAGAAGCACACGGATCGTGTGTTTCTTTGAAACACTTGTTAGCCGTTGGATCAGGGGTGTGCTTCTTTTGAGCACTTGAGAGCTGTTGGATCAACACTATCAGTACCACTGGTTGAGCCCGTGACCCTATATATAGCCCCCTCTCGGACGAGGCGAGCACTCAGTGTTTCCTCCTTCTAGTGCCTAGCCGGGTGGTGTGTGGTATACAAATCACTCGGATTCCGTGCATACGCCCCACGGTGCATTTGATATGCAGGCACTCAGGAGCCACCGTGGGGCTGTATGCAGGTGAAATCGTGTGTTTTGTTCTATCAAAAGAATAATTCAATTCATCTACTGAGGAATATATACAAATTACTCGTATTCCTGCATACGCCTCACGGTGCATTTGATATGCAGGCACTCATCAAGAGCCACCGTGGGGCTGTATGCTGGTGAAATCGTGTGTTTTGTTCTATCAAAAGAATAGTTCAATTCATCTACTGAGGAATATATACAAATTACTCGGATTCCTTGCATACGCCCCACGGTGCATTTGATATGCAGACACTCATCAAGAGCCACCGTGGTGCTGTATGCAGGTAAAATTGTGTGTTTTGTTCTATCAAAAGAATAGTTCAATTCATCTACTGAGGAATATATACAAATTACTCGGATTCCCTGCATACGCCCCACGGTGCATTTGATATGCAGGCACTCATCAAGAGCCACCGTGGGACTGTATGCAGGTGAAATCGTGTGTTTTGTTCTATCAAAAGAATAGTTCAATTCATCCACTGAGGAATATATACAAATTACTCGGATTCACTGCATACGCCCCACGGTGCATTTGATATGCAGGCACTCATCAAGAGCCACCGTGGGGCTGTATGCAGGTGAAATCGTGTGTTTTGTTCTATCAACGCCGACAGATCCATTTGATATGCAGGTAAAAATGGAGCATCTTCTTCATATAAAAAGTTTAATATATTAATTATTACATGTCGCACCAACATCTCCATCACACAACACCGCCAATTCTTTTGCGTCGGAACCATGGAGCATCTTCTTCAATCAACTTGATGATTGGGTCAATGTTCACTACGAAAGGCGGAATTTCATCAAAATTATTATAATCATCTGACATGTTTGTCTTGTCCTCCACTCCCACGATGTTTCTTTTTCCTGAAAGAACTATGTGACGCCTCGGTTCCTCCACTCCCAGGATGTTTCTTTTTTTGGGTCTGCTAGACATGTCTTTCACATAGAAAACCTGAGCCACATCATTGGCTAGCACGAATGGTTCGCCTCTGTACGCAAGATTGTTTAGATCCACTGTTGTCATTCCGTACATCTTGTCTACCTCAACCCCGCCTTTCAGATTGACCCATTTGCACCGAAACAAAGGGATCTTAAAAGAAGGTCCATAGTCAAGTTCCCATATCTCCTCTATGCAACCATAATATGTGTTCTTCTGCCCATTGTTGTTTGTTGCATCAATGCGAACACCACTGTTTTGGTTCGTGCTCTTTTTATCTTGGACAATCGTGTAAAATATATTCCCATTTATCTCGTACCCTTGGAAAGTACATATAGTTGTAGATGGTGCCCTGGCCAACAAGTGTAACTGTTCATCAACCTTGTCTTTATTTTCAAGATGTGCTCGCAACCAACCGCCGAACGTCGCCATGTGTGTACGTACAATCCAGTTGTCAGACTTCCCCGCGTGTAGAGAGCGTACAAGATTCTTGTGTTCATCGATATACGTGGCCACCAAGGTAGCACTTTGTAGAACTGTATAGTGTGCTTCAGTGAAAGAATGTCCATCCATACAAATTTTTGTTTTCTTTCCTAGTGTGTCTTTTCCACTAAGTCTATCCTCATGTCGTGATTGTGGAACACCTATCGGCTTAAGGTCATGAATAAAGTCAACACAGAACTCAATAACCTCCTCGTTACCGTAGCCGTTGGAGATGCTTCCTTCTGGCCTAGCACGGTTATGCACATATTTCTTTAAGACTGCCATGAACCTCTCAAATGGGAACATATTGTGCAGAAATACAGGACCGAGAACTTGAATCTCTTCGATTAGGTGAACCAGGAGATGCGTCATAACATCGAAGAAGGATGGAGGGAACACCAACTCAAAACTGACAAGACACTGGACCACATCATTTTGCAACCCTGGTAGAATCGCCGGATCGATTACCTTTTGAGATATTGCATTGAGGAATGCACAAAGCTTCACAATGGGTACTCGAACATTTTCCGGTAGTAGCCCCCTCAGTGCAATCGGAAGCAATGTCATAATCACGTGGCAATCATGAGACTTTAGGTTCTGAAATTTTTGGAGTCTCACATTTACTATCCTCTTTATATTCGACGAGAACCCAGCCGTGACCTTGATACTGCTCAGGCATTCAAAGAATATTACTTTCTCTTGTTTGGTAAGAGCGTAGCTGGCAGGACCTTCGTAGTGTTCGGGACTTAGGCCGTCTCGTTCTTTCACACGTTTCTGGTCCTCCCGTGCTTCCTCTGTATCTTTTTTCTTCCCGTACACGCCCAAGTAGCCTAGCAGGTTCACGCAAACATTCTTCGTCACGTGCATCACGTCGATAGCAGATCTAACCTCTAGGACCTTCCAATATGGTAGCTCCCAAAATATAGATTTTTTCTTCCACATGGGTGCGTGCCCGTTAGCGTCTTTCGGAACCTGTTGTCCTCCAGGACCCTTTCCAAAGATTACTTTTAGATCCTTGACCATATCAAATATTTCTTCACCAGTACGGTTGACAGGCCTCCTACTGTGATCAGCCTCACCTTTAAAATGCTTGCCTTTCTTCCTTGCGGTATGCCTGAGCGGAAGAAATCGACGATGCCCCAAATACACACACTTCTTACATTTATCCAAATATAAACATTCAGTCTCACCCAAACAGTGTGTGCATGCATTGTACCCCTTGGTCGACTGCCCTGAGAGGTTAGCAAGAGCAGGCCAATCGTTAATTGTTACAAAAAGCAAAGCTCGTAGGTCAAATTCCGCATGTTTGTGCTCATCCCACACCCGTACACCTTCTTCCCGCCACAACTGTAAAAGTTCTTCAAATAATGGCCTGAGGTACACATTAAGGTCGTCGCCGGGTTCATCGGGCAAATTAACTTTCGCTTCATGCACAACCAAGGAGGAAGGTTATAAATACATAGAGTCACAGGCCATGTGCTATGACTGTTGCTCTGCTCCCCAAACGGATTGAAGCCGTCTGTACTTAGACCAAACCTTAAGTTTCTTGCGTCATCTTCAAATTCCGGGAACTCTCTCTCAATTTTTCTCCACTGCGACCCATCAGCGGGGTGTCTACACATCGCGTCTTTCTTACGGTCCTCTTTGTGCCATCGCAACAACTTGGCATGCTCTTTATTCGCGAACAGGCGTTTCAACCGTGGTATTATAGGAGCATACCATATCACCTTGGCAGGAACCCTCTTCCGGGGACGCTCACCCTCAACTTCACCAGGGTCATCTCGTCTGATCTTATACCGCAATGCAGTGAATACTGGCCATGCATCCAAATTCTCGTACTCACCGCGGTAGAGGATGCAGTCATTAGGGCAGGCATGTATCTTATGCACGTCTAATCCTAGAGGGCACACAACCTTCTTTGCTTCGTACGTGCTGCCCGGCAACTCGTTGACCTTTGGAAGCATCTTCCTAATTATCTGCAGCAACTTTCCAAATCCCTTGTCAGTCACACCACACTCTGCCTTCCACTGCAGTAATTCCAGTGTGGTACCTAGCTTTTTCTGACCATCTTCGCAACTTGGATACAACAATTTCTTGTGATCCTCTAACATCTGGTCGAACTTCAACCTCTCCTTTTCAGTTCCGCACTCTCTCTTTGCATCAGCAATGGCCCTACCAAGATCGTCAGCGGGCTCATCTGGTGCCTCTTCAGCTTCAGCTTCCCCCGTTGCAGAATCTCCGTACTCCGGGAACATAGGATAGTTGTCATCATCTTCCTCTTCTTCATTGTCTTCCATCATAACCCCTTTTTCTCCGTGCTTCGTCCAACAATTATAGCTGGCATGAAACCATGCCGAATAAGATGACTTTGAAGGGTTCTCGCGTTTGGGTGATCTGTCTTATTCTGACAGTTGACACATGGATAACACATGAAACCATTGGTACTGTGGGCCTGGGCTTTCTCTAGAAATTTCCTCAAACCTGTCATGTACTCGGCAGTGCGTCGGTCACCATACATCCATTGTCGGTCCATCTGCATTATATAATGAACTACATCAATAACCAATAAACACTGAACATGCACGTACGGTATCAATTAATTACAAATGAAATGAGAGAAAAATTAACCTTGATCGAAAAGAAGAATAAACTTTAAGTGTAAATCAAATCATTTTGTGAACTCTCTCGGACATTTCATCGAACACTTTGCATGCATAAGTAAAAAAATATAACTAGCACACACCCCCTCCTACCATTTCATAAAAAAAATGCCTCCTTGTTTTGGAAGAGGGGAGGGGGCTGCTGAGTATATATAGGCATGGGCCATTTGTCCCGGTTTCAATCACAAACCGGGACAAATGGGGCGATTGAAACCGGGACAAATGGCCTGCTGCACATTCGCCAGGCCTCTGCAGGCCCCCATCTGTCCCGGTTTGTAATACGACCGGGACAGATGGGCTATTTGCTTTTGGTCCTTTGGCCTATTCTCTACTAGTGTTATTGGACTCGAACTCAGGAGGTTCAGCAGAGTTGTTTGATGATTTTAATTGGTTGATTTGGGTATGCATCCATTGTCTTCTCAGCCAATTAACACAACGCAAGGCATCTCATGGCACTTGGAAGACATACTCCGGGCAATTAACACAATGCAGCCCAGGTAAACTTGAGTATGGTTATGCGTTGGCTAGATATGATATCCAAGATGGAAATTTGAAACCTACTGAAATTGTACAAACCCAAAACTGCTACATTGAACATTTGTTCAACATGGCGTAGATACAAAAAATGGCCAAACATTCAAAAAAACAAAAAGGCCACTGGAAGCCTGCTTCTTCTTCTAAACCTCAATCGAGAAAAAATACATCTCACGGTCACATTCAGATAGTATGTTCTGAACTTTTTTTTTTGAAGGAACGGGAACCATGTGGTTCAACCTGTTGTCGACAGGAAGAAGCTTGAGCTCACAGAGCAGGCAAAATGGTACCGAGATCTTATCGGTGAGGTAGGCGAGGTCGGAGAGTCCCGGCCAGAGTCGTTGCTGCCCCGCGAGTCCCCGCTGCCGCCCTCGAGGAAGTCGCTGACGAGCAGGGAGGCTAGGTCCAGATGTTCATCAATTGGCTTATGTAACCATTCCATTTCTGCAATTTGTAGGTGTTGGAGTTGTCTCTTCTCTTATATCCTTTACCCATGTCTTGCATGCAAAACTCTCGGTTTGCAATTTTGTATCATGTGAAGGCTATAATTCACACGTTGATATGTTCTAATGAATTATATCAAGATAACTATTCAGAAAAATGATGTTCTTGCATAGCTGCAACAGAGAAAACTTACAATGTACAGTAGGTTGTAAGCATGTGAATATATGACATCAAATGTGGTAAACTCTTAATCCAAAATCATGCATTCGATCCCATGATGTGAGGGAAACAAATGTTTCAGATGGAAACTCATTCCTCAACTCCACAAGCGAAGTTGAAAACAAATAATTAAGGGAAGATGAAGAGAACCACATGGTGTTGCACTCCAGACTATGCTTCTTTTGGAATAGCACGTTAGAACAAAATCTAAGCAACGCTCATTGTGTCCATGAGCCAAACATTTTATTTTTCGTTCGCCGACGAGTCGACCCTAGACGAGGAACTGTGGCACAATTTTATTTCCTTAAGGGCATTCGCTTAGGAGGTCTCACTCACCCCTGGACCGTCCTAGCAGTGCGAGCGGGGCGTCGCCGTAGACGACGTATTGTGAAGGCGCATACTTGGTGTTAGGTCTCACAGTCCTTCTGGGCCGCCCTCCACGTGCTTGGCCCGCGTCTACTTCCGGTCCGGCCTCGCTCGTGCCCTCCCCCTTCCCGCCATGGTGCTCTGTGACAGGCTTCTGCGGCTGGCGTGCACGAGCACCTGGAGCCTTTTTCTTCTCCTTCTTCTTCCCGATGATCGTCTTCCCCTCCGACTCGAGGACCGAAAGGTTCATCTCGCCAAGTTGCTTTTCCAGTTCGGCAACTCTCTCGGACGCGGCCTTGGCCTCTGCCAGTGCCTGAAGTTTCTCCGCGTTGGCCGCCTCGAGGCGTGCCGCCCTTTCCTCCGCAGCGGCCAGGCGCGCGCGCAGAGACGCCTCCTCCTCCTCCTCCTCGGAGTCGGTGCCGGCCACGTGGACCTCGCTTGTATCCACGCCAGCGTCCTCGCGGGCTGCCTTCCCCTGTCTCTCCAGCGACTGCTTGTACTTGTAGAGGTCCGCCATGGATTTGTACTTGAGCTTCCCCACCGGCGGTGATTCTTCCTCGGATTCTTCCGCATCAACCACGGCAGACAAGGCATCAGAGACTTCGCTGAACACGGGCAGGGCAGCCACGTCCGGCACCTCTGAAACTGCACCCTTCCCAAGATCCGGCCTCTCCTGAACGGTGGCGCCGCGAAGGTGTGGCTCCTTGACGACAGCGTCAGGCAGCTGCACGGAAGCACCATCGTGCTGCTGCATGCCGTCGTTGTCATCGCCGCCGACTGGGGACTGCTTGGCAACGAGCACCCGCGCCTCCAGCAGTTCCGCGATGACCCTAGCGTTGAGGGCCCTCAGCATCGCCACCTCATCCGCCAGCTTGCCATGGTCTATGTGAGGCGCCGGTGGAGGGACACCGTCTCCACTACAATTGTTGCCCATGTCTCCGTTATCATCTCCCATGGGCTTACCATTGTTGCCCTTACGCTTACCCTTACCCATGCCTACACAGTCAAGCGTTTCTCTCTCTCTCCCTCTGCTTGCCCATTGGCTTGTTAAATAGAGTAGGGAAGTTTAGTGCGGGCGATCCCATCGGTCGCAAATGCAAACAGCCGCGCCCTTGACTGATCAATCAAATTCTGCCCGGGCCGCAAGAATTAATTAATGGAGAACAATTAATTAAGGGGACGGGAAAGGCTCCACATCGCCGTGTTGATTACCCATCCAATCGTCTGCAAACCAGCTGTTTGGCCAGTAGTTACTGATCTCCTGCCGATTGCCCATCTCCATTTCGAGAACAGTTTTTCTTTAGACTAGTCATAGTGGGGGTATCATAGGTAGTAACATAAGTGTCACATAGGCAAAAATGATAATGTGGCAAGTATTTAATGAGGAGAAAAGTAGTGGTGGTATCTTGGTAGATACCGTAACATAACGAATTTCAAAATAAGATGAGTTTATAGCCTAATAAATGCATGGTTATATGATACTACATCTATGTTACTACCTATTATTGACATAGTAACATAGAGGAGTATCATATGCATGATACTACTATATGATACTCCCCACTAGGACTAGTCTTAGGAAAACGCTTGCGTTAGGGCGACCTAACGCGTCCTAGCGTAGGTCGCTCGCTCCGCGCGCGCTGCTTGGTAGGCGGGCTGTTCGTGGGCCGCGTGCGTAGTCATGTCTTGCGTAGTATAGCTGGGCTGCTGGGTTTTTTTTGGCCTAACAACGTGTTTGACTTTATTTTATTTTTTTAATAATTGGTTTTGCTAAGTTTTTTGTTGGATACTTTTTTAATAGTTATCAACATTTTTTATTATTATAGTTGTTTAATCGAAATAAGTACTTTTTTGTTGCAAAGTAATCCGGAACAACTTTTTTGGTTGCTAAGTCATTTTTTATTCTGTTATTACGCTGTAAAAATAAGTTTTTTTTGTTGTAATAGATTTTCTTTTTTGTTGAAATAGGTGGTGATTTTTGTTACAAACGAAGTTGTGGCAAAATATTTGTTTTGTTTACCTACTTTTGAATTTCTACAAATACATGATTTTGTTGTAATAGTCTGTAGTTATTGTTAAAATAGCTGGTGATTTTTGTTGTACATGGATCTTCAACAACAGTTGTCCACTTTTTTAATTGCTACGAACAAATGAGTTGTTGTTGTTGTTGTATTATGGTGTGATTTTTGTTGAAATTGTTGATAATTTTTGTGGTAACTATAGGTGACATTTGTTGCGAAACAATCTGCACTAAAATGTTATTATTTAATATTATGTAACATTATTTTTCTTTAAAAAGTTGCGTTGATTTGTTGCGATATTATATATTTTTTGTACACGAGGTGATTCATTTTGTTGTAACACACGGGATTTTTGTTACAGCATGAGGGTAAATCACCAGGATGACATTTTTGGTGTAAATACTAAAAAAAACGAGGGGCAGCGAAAGTTACCGCTTCGGTTTAAGTGGATCCTGGGTGGAGTGCGGGTTGAGTTTCAAAAAACTGGGGGACGTAAATGCAAAAAAGTAATTAACAAATCTGGAGCGTTGGATGGCGATCTGACGGCTCTGGAGGGGACCTACAACGCCCCTTTTTAGGGCGACCTACGCTAGCATGCGCCTTTTCTTTACTCTTGAATCAGTAAATTTTGTGTGCACAACTGCGAGCCGAGAGACAAAGTTTTATCTCCCCTCTCGCCAAATCCTAAAATCTAATACAAAGTTACGGACACTCTGCCAACAACTTCTCTTTCTTGAGCTCGGCCTGTGACCATAGTCTTAATAAAAGATTTTACTAACAGGTCTAAATCACTGCTAAATCTATACCTACTAGTAAAATGCCCGTGCGTTTGGGATGGGCGATAAAAAAATTCAACATGCGCATATACATATTCAACCTTATGCATAATGTTTAGACTTGCTTAAATTACTTTTCATGCTTAATCATGGATAAAGAATTCAGAGAATCGTGTAGCTGCAAATTCAGGTATCGACTAATGCAAAATAATTGGTGTATATGTTAAGCAAATACCCCATACTTTACTACGGACTAATAAAAACACATTTGAGATTGACTTGAGTTATGGTCAAATATATTAGCACAATCATGTTGAGTCAATTGATCCAAATAAAATTGAATCGATGTATTATGTTTGTGGATGCATGCCGTCACACAAATAGAGATTCAAAATGCAGTTACAAGTAAGATGCCATTCATCTCCACCCTCTTACACCCCCCCCCCCCCCCACCCCCCCACGCCCACACCC
The DNA here is from genome assembly GCA_026929855.1 of Poa annua. Classification (NCBI taxonomy): domain Eukaryota; kingdom Viridiplantae; phylum Streptophyta; class Magnoliopsida; order Poales; family Poaceae; genus Poa; species Poa annua. The sequence continues at coordinate 35,785,770 of CM049427.1, forward strand.
ACACACACACATGAGACTTTAATATTTCATTAGGAAATCTAAACCCATATATTTTTGACATACCGGTAGAAAAGGTAACTACTGACCTTTTTGGAAACACTGGGTTGTGTCTACCCAACTGACTTAACCGCAGTAGGTACGTTTGCTCTGGTTTGCGAGCCACTTGACGGTGTATATGTATCCTATGATTATTATTACTGTCTAATAAAGCGAGTTGCTCTAAGAAAAAAACAACTTTTTGAATCAAGTAAGCAATTAGACCGACGAGCAAGACATTCTCGCTAAACTATAACCCAATGCAAGTTGTATCTGGTGTACTCCATTAATTGTTCAACGGTGTGCAATCAGGCTAAGTGCATCATATGCCATGAAACTGAAACTATGCCAAAGTACATGTTACTACAAGGGTAACTGTGTAAGAGTTTATTACTACTAGTTGAGTAGTTGCACAAGAGCGGCATGTAACACAACGCAGGCGAATTATTTCTATCTTTAACAATTAACATTGGGAAAGTTTCATGATTGGAACAAACCGATATTAATTAAAGTTGTGGTCTTAAGAAAAGAAAATGAACCCAGTGTCACGCACATTTAGAGAGTTATTATTATTATTATTATAGAAGTCGACACAGTAAATGTTTGACCTAATGACAAAAGGAATACATGAAAACATGATAATAAGTGTTGCTTTACCATCTCACATAACCTGCTACTGAACGCCTGACTAGCCCCAATGGGAGTATCATATGTGGTATCATACATGTCATGTTGGGAAAAAGATAACGTGGCATTCTAATTAGTGAAGAGAGAGGTGATAGTAGTATCATATGTAGATACCGTAACATAACACATTCCAATGCAAGATGAGTCTACAGTCTAATAAATGCTATTATATATGATATTACATATATGTTACTATGCATTGTGAAGATAGTAACATGTAGTAGTATCATATGTATTATATGTATGATACAGTATATGATACTTCACATTTTGACTAGTCTGAAATATCTTGATACAGTGTGCATATCATCATTAATTACATCCAGAAGGCCTGAAGATCGTAGGGCATTGGTACTACCACATCAGGCAGCTTGTAGCATCGAATATGGCGCTGTTTAGAAATCTCCAGGTCTGCATTCTTGTCATACTTGAGAGAGAAGGATGTTAACCGAAGCAGATGACGGCGTGGCTGATCATCCTTACGCTCGACGTAGGTGTGATCATAATCTTCGTCTAGGACAGAGAAGCACTGCACGAGACAGAGTCTGCTTCTGTTTCCCATGTAGGCCAGAATGGCACCCGCCGTTTCCTCCTCAGCAGCTGCGTCATGGTCAAACATCCTCTCCTTGCTGAGCTTCCAAGCCGGAGGTTCCTTATAATTGCTGGTGTCTGGGGATGGCGGCACATCACTCGAGCAGAGGTAGCCAAGGGTGTCCATGTCACCGGAGAGGCGGAGAGGCCAACCCAAGCATCAAGCTCAGGATCAAAATGTGCTCGCCGAAATAACGGCATCTTCCACTCACCATGCCGGCCGTTTCCACAGCTCGCTTTCCGTGTCAAGGCTGAAGGTGGTTGCTGAGTCTTTGCTGTTGACGCTGCAGAAAACGGTGCGCCCATCAGGGTGCACTGCGCAGCAAGTGACACCACCGCAGTTGAACGGAGGTTCATGGGGCTTGTCCCAAGACCATTCAATGTTGCTGAATTTGGGCGGAGGAGGATCGAGCAGCTCCGTGGAGCCGGCGTCTATGGAGACGAGCTTGTCTCCGACGGGCACATAGATGGGATATCGCGGACAGGCGCCGGGCCGAGGGCCGATGTTGAGCCTCCGCGTGTGGACGTCCAAGACGGGGACGGCGCGTTGAGCCGTTGAGGCCACCTGCCCACTGTGACCATGATCTTGGTGCCAATGGCTACGAAGTAGTTGCTTGTAAAAGAGTCCAAGCCGATGAGAGCACGCGGCAGGCGCTGCTCCATCACGTCGGCCGTTCTTTGCTCGGCGTCATCGTCGCTGGAGTCACAGTCCGACGACAGATCAAATTTGCGGACGGTGTATCCCTCGCCGTCATCCAAGACGACATAGAGGTGGCGCCGTCGGCGCTTGGCCTTCCGGCCAATATCCGGCCCGACATAGAGGTTCCCCCTGTCTACACGCCTCGTTCGCTCTTGGCACAACCAACTCTGCTCATTATACTCCTCGAGCCTGCGGTTGGAAACCGATGCGAAAACAAAATCTGTCCACCGACATCGCCTCGAATCCAAAATTCCAAATACGAATATGAATCAGCCAAATAAACGCACGTACTCACTACTCACCTCCAACGGATCTGATCGGATCGAATTTTGCGTTTACCATAAATTTTCATCGGATTCAGAGCGGAGCGAATAATGACTGAATGTGGATTCGGAGGCGGATATCCGTGATGACGGATTCGGTAACAGAAACGGGACAAATTGGGAACGGTAACAAAATTAATTGGATATATACGCGCAAAAGTAAATTATCAAACTATATAACTAAAAATAATTATTCGGTAATCTAATAACTATCAAACTTGTACTACATAGTCTTTATAATAACTATTTAAGTGAGATGTTGTTCCACCAACGAACCCGGCAACTCACTACATACAAATCATGTCATATTTTGTTTAATATTTCGGTAGAAAATTGGATAATTAGATTTCGAATTTAAATTTTGAATAATAAATATTTTATGATAGTTTATCGTACTGTATCCTATTAAAAAAATTATATTAAAAAAGAGAGTACTTCCATTGAAATTTTGTATGGTGCTGTGCTAACTTTATCTACATATAATAATTATTTTAATTTTCTTTTGAAACAGTAACATGTTGGTTATGATTCCTTTTCCCAAAAAAATCGAGATCTCGGCCTCCCAAACCCTGCACTTTGTTCTCTCTCGTCACTTTTATATCACCTCTGATTTATTCGGGCCTACTCTTCTTGATCTGCGCAAATTTGACCAATTTGACCTTTTTTGCATTCATTTCACAAAATAGACAAAAAATTCAAAAATTGCGGATCCAACCCTTTTGCACGATGCCCGCCCCCGGGGCGCCGTGTTCTATTGTATAACATCTTGGTCCAAGGCGTAGTGGAACCTGCCAGCGTGGCGAGGATGGGCCCGTCGGAAGCAAGTACGGCGCCCCGGACCAGAGCGTCGTGCTACTGACCACGACGCCTTGACCTAGCGCGCCGTGTTGCATGCATGCTTATTTTTACTTGATGCTGCTAGTTAATAAAAGATGCTAGTCTATATAGGACACCAACCATGCATTAGTCCAATGGTATGTTGTGGGTTGTGTGTGCCTTGAGGTCTTGAGTTCAACTCGATATATCAATTTTTTCCCCATTTTTGATGTTTTTATCTTTTTTCACTAAACCAACATATAAATATATACTAAGATATACAAAATATATTTTTTATTTTCTGTTTTCACATAAGTAGGAACAATACAATCTTATACCACCAAGTTAAAGTATGCATTAATTTTTTCCCATTTTTTTCTTTTTTTCTTTTTCACTAAACCAACATATACATTAATATACAGTAAGATATACAATTTGTAATGGGAGGGAGTTGAGAAAAGAAAAAAACTGTAAAAATGGGAAACAATTATGCATTGGGAGGGAGTTGAACTCAAAATCTCAATCACACACAATCCACAACATAACACTGGACTGATGTATGGTTGGTGTCCTATCTAGACTAATATCTTTTATTAACTACCCGCCCGGATTTAATAAATGGTACGACGCCCCAGCCCGGGCATTGTGTGAAGGGGATCGTGTGCAGAAAACAATAATTTTCCTACCGACGATATCCTTAAACTAGCCAAGATCTATTCTATGCAGATATAGTAGTACGAACGGAGATCGGAATACATACCCTTGTAGACCGAAAGCGGGGATTACGTTCCCGCACAAACGTTGTCGATGAAGACCGACGAAGCCGACCTCAAGGTCGTGTAGAGGAAGCAGGCCTCCGAGTACCGCTAGCGCAGCACCTCGCAGGGAGTCGCACACGTACGGTGGAGACGACGCCTCCGAAGCTCCAGTCCAGGACGAGCAGCGGAAGACTTGGACCGGAACACCAGCAGCGCGGCAGCGGGCTATGGTGGAGGAGATCCCCGACTCCTCTTGCTCGGCGCGGCTCCAACTTGGGAACCACGAGATCGAGAGAGAAATCAGGAATTAATTGGTGAATTAAAAGGCTGGGGGTGCCCCTTCTTATATAGGCTCCCAAGGGGAGCCAACCTTGCCAGCCAGGCCATGTGGGACTATTCCCACATGGCTGGTTCGGCCAAGGGGGGGCGCCGGCCCCTTGGTGGGCCCCTTGTGGCCCACCTAGGCCGGCCCCTAGGCTCCCACCGAATTCCCCAAGGGGGTTCCCCCCCTCTTGGGCCTTCTTTCGTCCGGAAGGCCCATTTAGGGAAATCTGCCTTAATAAATTCGAAAATAAATATATAAAATCATATTTGCATATTAATAACACTAATTAATATCAAACATAATATATAAAATATTTCCTAGCTCCGAAAACTCTTTCGGTGCTGCCCGATCTCCATCGGACCTCTCTCGGGACTGTCCCGGTGATCTCCTTCCTTTCCGGTTGTCTTGTCGAAACCCCTTAAGTGTGTTACCCTAGCGGTTCGATATAATATCAGGTATGATCAAGACTCCTCAATGATCAACGACTAACTCGTAGGCCTGGACCCCCTGAATTAATCCCTGAGATATAACGAATGACTTTCATCTATCAAACCTGAACGTGAAGTCTTAGACCTTTTGCCATGGCGATACTTAGCATGTCCGAGTGTCGTTCCATAGATATCTCCATACCTAATCCCGACCTCGTTACCGACGATGCCATCTTCTACTCGTTCATGATCCCATGTCTCCGTGACCTAGTCACATGCTTGCAAGCTCATTAGACATGATCTCACCGAGTGGGCCCGAGAGTATCTATCCTGCTACGCGGACTGGCAAATCCCGCTCTTGACCCCTCGTCTCAATACTCCTTTCCAATACCCAAAAGTATCACCGTTATTGTCATACTAAATAAGATACGACGTTTGGTGCAATCAAAGTATCTTCGGGGAATATCGATAAGAGTTGATCTCACGGTCAAAGGTGTAATGACTATGTTCTCCAAAACTGGGTATGTCCATCACATCACTCTCCAGCGATGTGACTCTCATTGCCGACCGGCGCCATGCCCCATGACCGGGAAATCTCGATCATCAATCGCGCAACGAAACTAGTCTTAGTAGAGGCTACTAGGGACCTGGTTGTTTACGTATCACACCCGCATTAATGTTTCCGCTTAATACGGTTCCAGCATGACACAAAAACCTATTATGAACAAACGAGATATGATAAAGAATACACTTTATTAATTGCCTCTAGGGCATATCTCCTTCATTGTGCTCTATGGTACGGCGCCTCGTAAGGGGCGTTGTACTTGCTTCTCCCGCGGGCCTATGCACGCCACGCTGGCGAAGTCCACAGCGTGTTTGACCACGACGTCATAATGAAGAACAGGACGTCCTGGGGGCGGGCGCCGTTGACGAGGTGGTAACTCGACAAGTCCCAGGGTTGTGCACCCCAGGTTGATTGATGGGGAGAGAGATGAGTGCTGGTGGTCACGACGGCTGACAAGTAAGGATTTACCCAGGTTCAGGCTCCCGGAGGATAACACCCTACTTCCTGCTTGTCTGATTATTGATACGAGTAGCGATTACAATGGCGAGATTGCGATCTCGCTAGGGTTTGTGGCGGTGGCTATTGAGCGTGTCCTCTAGGACTGGCAACCCTCCTGGCTTTATAGGTAGCCAGGTCTCGGGTGATCGATGCCGATGGCGATTACAGATATGGCAGGTTATGCGACCTAACCGACTTGGACTAGGTTACATGGTACCCCGCGTGGGCCTTCTGTGAGCCTCTGAATCCTTGGCGCGGCCCAGGTAGCCTTATCGTGGGCTACTCGAAAGGTAGCCCCACGTCAGTAGCCCCCGAGTGCTTGGTCGAAGCGTAGAGTCGGGCAAAGGACTTCTTCCTCCTGGACGCGCCATTGGATTGCTTGATCTTGAGCTTGAACTCGATTTCTTCAGTCGAACCGGGGTCTCCCGATGGGAGTAGCACCTGTAGTCGAATTACTTTGCTTTGATCTTCTTGGGAAGCTTGTTTCTATTCAGCCTGTTGGCTTACTTGCAGATCTGCTTCGGCTGCGGGAGCTTACTCGACTGTCTTCGTCACCCGAATAAACATTTCGGGTTCCTTGGCCAGCGCATTGTCTTCAGTTTTTTCAGCTAAGAAGCCTACCACCCGAACCTTGGGTTCGAGTTATCTCGCTGTCTTGTTGTTTGGAGCCGTTGGCTTGATGACGTCACCGCTGACGTTTCCTTGCACGCCTCTGCGCCCGATGGGACGTGACATGGCGGGGCCCACTGGCAGCGCCGCGGTCAGCAGTTGTCACGTTCCTGAACTGGGCGCGAAACTTGCGCGCCATGATGATGACGCCTCGATTTTCGTGCGTAGTGGACGAAGTGGGCGGCGTCGTTTGATTTCTCCGCGCGACACGTGGACGGTGGATGTGGCAGCTCGGAACCGTTTCTCTTTGGACGGTTGAGATGAGATGTTTCGAGGCATAAGTACCGCGTTTGGACGCGAGGGCATCGTCTTCTTCAATCGCGCCTCCTATTCCTCTGCTCTACCATTTTCGCCGCCATCCAGAGCTCCGTGCTTTTTGTCCGTGCACCTTGCTTTGCCTCGCGCCGCCATGGGCAAGCCGAAGAGCGCCGTTGGTGAACGGATAGACGTCGCCTAGAAGGGGGGGGGGGGGGTGAATAGGCGATTTAAAACTTTTTCAAGGAGCCTGAATATCCGGTCCACGAATGACCCGGAAATTCCGAGTAGCCGGAATATCCGGTCCAAGAGTGACCCGGAAATTCCGGTATGCTTGATAAAGGCGGAATAAAACTAGAGGTTTACTTTAACAAGCATACAACCTAGATATATAAACTAGGCTCACCTATGTGCACCAACAACTTAAGCTAAGCAATACAAGTAACAAGATGATATCAAGATATATGACTTCAAGCACGAAGGCTATCGCAATGTAAAGTGCATAAGTAAAGAGCTCGGGTATAGAAATAACCGAGGCACGCAGAGACGAGGATGTATTCCCGAGTTCCACCCAAAGGTGTACGTCTCGTTTGGAGAGGTGTGCGCAACCACAACAGGTTAGCCGCAACGCCACAAAGGCTCACCTTCTTCTCCTGATGAACTCAACCACAAAAGGTTCGAGTTCACCTTCCACTATTGATCTCCTTTGGGGCGGAGATCGAATCCCGTACAACTCTTGAGGCACACACCCATAACTTAATTGGGGGCTCCCAAGTCTTGAGGCACACACCCACAACTTAATTGGGGGCTCTCAAGTGACCACAAAAGGTCTTGGCCACAAAAGGCCGGCCACAAAAGGCGTCTAGGGTCCAAAGACCCAAGAGTAACAAGCTCACAAGTATCACCACCACGAATCCTCGTGGAGGGCTCAAACCGATGCAAATGCAATGGCAAGAGCACACGAAGTGCTCAAGTCCTTCACTCTCAAATTCCAACACAACAACAAATGTTTATGGGGGAATAAGAGAGGAAGAACAAAGGAAACCACAAAGGAGTCAAATCCTTCACTCCCAAATCCCACCAAAAGCAACTAATGCTTATGGGGGGAGAAGAGAGGAAGAACAAAGAAGAAGAACCACAAAGGAACTCCAAGAACTAGATCCACTAGGTTCCCCTCACTTAGAGGAGAGATGAATTGGTAGGATTGTAGATCTAGATCTCCTCTCAACTTTCCCTGAAGAATATGGAAGATTCAATGGAGGGATTGAGAGGGAAGTGAGCTTTCCAAGGTCAACAATGGAGTAGGAGAGAGGGGAAAGTCGTGCTGCCTTGAATTTTCTGGGGAGGAAGAAGGGGAGGGGTATTTATACCCCTCCAGGAAATATAGCCGTTGGCTGTTTCGACACTCGGAAATTCCGGTATAAGTGAGACTCGGAAATTCCGGTCATCCGGAAATTCCGGTCTAAGAGAGACTCGGAAATTCCGGTCACCCGGAAATTCCGAGTCCATGAAATTTCCGAGCTGAAAATCCGGCTGGAGTCAGAAGCAAAACCAAACTTTTCCTTAGCCATTTCTGGAGGACTTTTCTGGGGGCACTCGGAAATTCCGGTAGACGGAAATTTCCGAGCACAATTTCCGACTGGAGTCAGAACCCTTTTTCTCCTTTCCTTAGCCGTTTTCTTGGATGAGCTGGGGAACCGGAAATTCCGGTAGGGCGGAATATCCGACCCCAATAATCCGAATCAGCAGAACACCGAAACGAAAACTGCTATAACTTTTGCAAATGAACTCCAAATGAGGTGAGACCAATTTTGTTGGAAAGATAGCGACGATGACTACCCAACAAAAATAGAGTAAAATCACCACACATGGCAAGGTGTGTGACTTTCCTCATGGTAGAACCGGCAATATTTCCGTCACCGAAAACGCAACAAGTTGTCCAAAGTAAAACCGATTTCGATGAACTAGAGCTTGACATGGAGATGCACCAAACTCTAGTTCCTCACGAACATAAAAGCCAAATAAGAACCAAGAAACATGATATGCCAAGTATGCAAAGGTTTGAGCTCTCCACAAGAATGCGATCAAGTTACTAACTTGAGAGCCCCTCTTGATAGTACGCCTATCTATCCTATAGCCCTATCAAGATCATACCTTTGCCTTGAGCATTCCACTTGAGTTGGATGATGACTATCTTGATTTCTTCAAGTGGATCATCTTTCTTGATTGCGCGTCCAAACACTTGCTTGATGAAGACTTCTCCAAATACTCCCCCATGCTCACAATGGGAGAGTCTCGCTAAGCTTCGTCTTCATGTATCCATTGCCAGCACCAAGCATAAGATCTTTTCGAGAAAGCTTCTCTTGGTCTTGCACAACTCATCTTTTCTTCACTAAGATGATGTCTTGAATCTTCAAGACATACTTGCAATAAGCTTCACTTAACACATGAGCTTCAAGAGTTCAACACATGAACTCCACAATTGCATGGACATGATCTATAATGATATCTCAATGCAAACATTAGTCCATAGAGATTGTCATTCAATTACCAAAACCACACATGAGGGAAAATGCTCTTTCAGTTGGCTCCTCCGCCGCCGTCGACGAAGCCGGGCTGATGAAGAAGCCCGACGGCGACTGGCAAAGGTCGTCGGTGAAGAAGGCGGAGATCGAACTCCTCCGCGCTCAAGTTCTTCTGCCGCCTGCTGATCAAGTCCACGTACGCGCTCCTGGCAAAGAAGTATTCCCCACACCCCGGGATGGGGAACGCGTTTGCTTCGTGGATTTCCTTCCACGGGGCTTCGGGTTCCCTTTGCACGATTTTGTGCGCGGTCTCCTGTATGCCTATGGGGTTCAGATCCATGATCTGACCCCCAATGGCGTCTTGAGCATCGCGGGCTTCATTGTGCTTTGCGAGTGTTTTTTGGGTGTCGCGCCCCACTGGGCACTGTGGAAGTCGCTCTTCCTCGTTCGCAAAAACGTTGGAAAGAGCGGGTCGCCCTTCCCGGTGGGCGGCTTCAGAATCCAAGTGCGCGGTGAGATAGCGTACTTCCAGATGAAGAAGTCGGACTCCGTCCAGGGGTGGCGCAGGAAGTGGTTCTACGTCCAGTCGAGCCAGGATGGCCTGGTGGCATTCGACAGCGGACGTGGGCTGTGGAAGACTCAAGCCTGGACGCACCCGCTGACTGCTGTGGAGAAAGAAGCCGTGCGACCTCTGCTGGGCCTGCTGCGCGATCTCACCAAAACCCTCGGGCGCGAGGCGGGTGGCGTCTTCTTGATGGCCACCTTCTTCCGTCTCAGGGTGCAGCCGCTTAGCGCTCGGCCCCACCCGATGTGGGCCGTCGAGGGCGTCAGCATCGAGCCACTTGACGATGAGGAGGTGGAAGCCAAAGTGAGGTCCATCACCAACCTCCGAGTCGCGGGATACATGCAACGTCAAGTGCACGGTTGCTGCTTACGGGGCATCGAACCCCATTCCTGAGGTAAGTTCTTGACTTGTTCTCCTTGTTATTCTGTTTCTTGATTTCTTGCTTCTTGATTCGACTTGCGTCTACTTGCTCATTCATTCGACTTGCGCCTACTTGCTGCAGGGTCGTTCCCTTCTGGTTAGCCTTCCTCCTCTCCCTGAAGACGGACCCGCCGACAAGGCGAAGGTGGTGGAGGAGGAGGATGACGACGATGAGATTCCTTCCGCTCATTCTCCTCACGAAGAGGTGGAGGACGAAGATGAAGAGGAGGAACCCGTACGGAAGAAGCGGAAGCTCCCGAGTGGTGGCGATTCTGCTACCGCGTCGTCATCCGCTAGGGATGCCGACGCTGTTCTGGAGGAAGCCGTCGCAACATCGTCGGGTGCGCGGTCTTCGGGCGACTGGAATGAGCCCTTGGTTGTTCCTCCAGTCAGCTCCGCGGCTCCTCGTTCGTTTGCGCGGATGGCATCGCCCTCCCTGGGGAGTTACGACGATCTTGAAACCATCAGGTGAGCTTCTTGATGATTTATTTTCTTCGAGTTGTGTTTTGTAGCTGCAATCTTTGAGCTGACCAGTGTGCTTGTCTTTGCTGCAGCTATCGTTCTGGCGATGTTAGCTCCCCTCTTCGGGACGTGGAGCATACATCCGCCACTTCGACTGAATTGGTGACTCGAGTGGTGGTGGAGGAGATGCGCGCACAACCTGCTGGCATTGCGTCGTCGAGTCGCGCTCCTCCATCGGCTTCAGAGGACCCTGACCTTCAGGAGATGTCGCGTGCTTCATCTAGGGTATCCATACTGTCTTCGAGTGCCTCTTCTGCATCTGACTCGTCGTACGCGACTACTCTTAATCGTGAGAAAGGATTAGATCCGCAAATTTTTAAAAATTTGGTAACGAATGGAAAAAGAGTTAAATCGGTCAAATTTGCGGATGATCTGTGTGGGGATTGCCACTTGCAAAGAATAATAACCGTGGGCCCCGCAAAGGAAAAAAAACTGCTCAAGTGGATAAAAAGGTGACGCCATTATTGAGCGGTTTGGAATCGTGTGGCGGCGCGCGCACGGCGAGTCTGACTCTCACGAGCTAAAACAGCGGTCTTTGTCGCCGCTCTTCTCCTCTTCCCACTCGCCGGCCACCGCCTCCTCTCCTCTCCTCGTCCCGGTCGCCCTCCCTCCCCGTCCTCCGACTCCGACGCGCGCTTTCACAGCCCACTTGCGCTCCTCTCCTCGTCAAGGGAAAGCAAGAAAGCTACTGCAGTTGCTCCTCCGCGCGCTCATCCTTCTTCCCACCCGCCCCGTCTCTCTCGCCGCCGGCCATGTCGGAGCACCTCCCGCTCAGGAGCTCCGTCGGGAGCCGCGGCTCCTCCGACCATCACCACCACAACCACCAGCATGTCACGTCTTTCCCGCGCCCCCACGGCAACCCCGACCCGCTCGCCTCCGTCTGGATCCGCCGCCTCCACCTCACCCCCACCCCGCCGCCGTCGCCACACGCCAGCCTCGCGCCCCCGCCGCCCCTTCACGAGCACGACGCCGTCTCCAACCGCAGCGCCGGGTTCGGCCCCTTCCGCTGGAGCGACGCCACCCCCGCCCCCGCCCCATGTGCCGGCCCGCCGACGATGTCCCCGTTCTTCCGCTCGTATCCCCAGCCGATGCCTGCGGGCACGTGGGACGCCGCCCCAGCTCCATGTGCCGGCCCGCCGACGACGTCCCCGTTCTTCCGCTCGTATCATCCCCAGCCGATGCCGGCGGGCGCGTGGGACGCCGCCCCGGTCCCATGTGCCGCCCCACCGATGATGTCCCCGTTCTTCCGCTCCCAGCCCCAGCCGATGCCGGCGGTCGCTGACACCCGGGAGTTCGCGCCGGTCAGGACCGCGATCGGGTTCGGCACCAGCAGCGGGCTTGCGGGGTTGTCGTCGCGGGCGGTACTCGATGTCAACCCCCCGGCGTCCTGGCTAGCCACATCAGCTGCAGCAGGTAACCAAACACACTCCGGATTTCTATTGCTGCACGTTACAAATTGCTGCACAAGTTCAGAAGTGAAACGAGTCCATTTCGAATGGAAATTGATTATGATCTGGGTCGACTCATTAGCAGCTGATTTCTAAAATGCAGGAAGATATTAATCTTCCCCTGAGTTAATATGCTCGCAAACAATAGAACATTTTACTGTAGTAGCTTTGCTAAAACGAGTAAGCAACTTCTAACATATACTCCGTATTTTGCAGAGTTCAGAGTAGTGCCATGAACCATTGGCTACCTTTACACCATTTTAACAAAGTTTAATTGATATGCCTTGCCATTTTCTCTTCACAAGGAACTTCCTATTTTCTCACAATCTCGGAATTGGGAATATGCATGAAATCTTTGCATTTTCATTAAGAAAATCGATGTTGAAAGTTCTACGGCCAGTGTTCTTACATTAGAGTGATTATTTGTCCCCGCAACACGGTGTTGCCATTTTATGCTTTACATGTATATGTATGCCTTTCTTTTTTTAGTAAAATATTTGTTCCAAGAAATCTCAAGGATCGGCGGAGAGACTATTATTTATGGATAGCTCTTCGTTTGGAGTAGCGTATAGATGTAGACGCCATGTACATGATATTTTTAGTCTAACAACTTCCAAGAAACACACGCTACGATAAATTGCACATGCTTCACCGTTATCCATATGGGGGTCACCACACATACTGTTGGTTGTTCACTGGGTCTTAATTCAACTGTGATGATGAAATTTCTCTTTGTGTAGGTTCAGCTTATCCTAACCATGCTGTGGACACGGTTCACATAAGAGCATCCCATGTAAGAATTTTTAAAAACATTTCTTTCATTACATGGGGACATGCATATTTATTGGTGATCAGTTCAGCAGTTCTCATAACAACAAATAATAATATTCCCGGTTAGGGGGAAACTAATATGTTATTTTGAAGAAAATATCCATATTTTAACCCTCAGCAATGGACAGAGTCCACTTACAACCCCCAGTTTTAAAACCCTGACTTGCAACCTCAAACTACTGAAACCATCCCATTTACCTCTGAATTCAAACTGGGGTGGTTTTCAGCTAATATTTTGTCCATGTGAATGTCAAACTTGGCACCAAAGCTAAGTTTGCTCCTAGCTTTCAGGTTTTTTTTCTAGCATCCTCACTGCCTGTTCACTTCACTCCACCTCCTACAGAGTCACTGATAACACCATCCCAGCTCCAGCGCAAAAATAAAATAAAAATAACACCATCCCACCTGACATCCATGTGAGCCGAGAAGCACTCTTGAAACCATCTGAGGGTGAAAAGTGGTCTATTTTGCTAGTTTGAGGTACTGAATAAAACGATCTAGGAGTTCAGGATTGAAATTCATTTTAAGTACCACCGCCACACATTGAAAGCAATTCACCCTGTAGGGTTCAAATCCTAGTGCTACACACACATGGTGCGCTTCAGTATGAATTTTGTGAGGTTCGTGGATTTATATCTAGTCTCTACAATAGTAGGCATGCATTAAGAGGCCACACTCGTGTGGTGGTGTGTGCACATGCGTGCAGGCGTCTACCTTATAGTAGGAAAAAGGTACGCAGTTACAGACTTACAGTTTACTTGCACACATAGTGACAAGGGAATGGATTAAGCAAAAGACTTGTATGGTTGATATGCCACTGTTGAATTTCTAAGATGTACTTATCTTGATAAAAGACCTTTTTATCAACATCAAGTAGAAAATAATCAGGATGGCGTCATCCTAATCAAACTAGTCAGATGTTATCCTAAAGACTTCAACATATGAAATCTGGCAAATTATCATCTCTTCACTTTAAATGTTGCTTTTACTAGATAACAGTTCTCATTTTTCTCGAAATCATGAGTAGTTATAGCACTATAGGTAGTAGTTAGAATGCAAATCAAGCTTATTACAAGGACCAGATTAAAAGCTGGAGTATTCTACAACATCTATAACCTTGATTCCCGAGTTCTTATTAAGGGATGAAGACTGTCACATGATCTGTGATGAGACACATTGAGGAATAACAAACGTAATGATGTTAGATTGTTCATGTGGTAGTTAGATATCCCAATATATAGATTAGATAATGGCTTCATACATCCAGCTTTTGGCATGTACATAATATATTTTGGTTTTGGAGTAGTTATCTTTGCGGGAAAATATTTCGAGTAGAGGTGAATTATCAGTCCCTGGCCCTCCAGTTCTTAACCACATCTTGCATTATCGCTTATTAGCAATCAACTGAAAAGTTGGTGCATCTTTGAGTGCCTTTTTCGTGTAATGGCACATACACTTAGCTGGCAACACTACAGAACTTTCTACTTCGTTGATAATCCATATCTTAAAACCAAGAATCATCTTTGTTAACTCCAGTACTATGCACTATTGTTTCTAGCTGGAGGAATGGTAAGATCTGCGAACCACTAATGATATAATAATTGCAAGATATGCTTACCAACTCTGCTATGCTCCTCGATCACATGGCGTCATGGCATCCTCATTAATTACATAGAAATTCAGAGGGAATTTATCAGGAACAATAACTGTGGATTTCAGCATCCGCTACTAATTAAGAATCTATCCCTCCATTTCTTGCAGGATCTCCATGTTAGACAGAACGGCATGATGCCGCGAAGTATTCCAAGGCCTGCTCCTAGTTCTAGCAGTCAGAACGATGAGCCTTTCTCCTATTGGAACATGGGGAGGTTTCAGAGAAGCACCACAACTTCGTCGATTTCACAGGTTGGTGTCGCGCCTGGCAATTTTGTGAAGAAGAGGTATGCTGACTCGAATGGTTTCGTCCCACTGAAGTTCAGAAAGTTGAGTGGGGCTTGATCATAAAACCATTCCTTGGCGCCATGGGTTCTCCATGCTCAGGGAGAAGCATATGCACAGTTGGTTGGAAGAGCACGCAGCAGTGCTTCACACGCAATGGCTCAAGAGGATCTCGGCATTTTGGTGGAAATCATGTAAAGTAATTTTGCTCCAAAAATCTTCCATGATATGTGGTGTGGGGATCTCAGGGTACTTACCGCTGGCATGCGTTCATGTTTGGATATAGAAGGGTGGTGTCATGTGCTGCATCTCACAGGCTGCTTGTATACCTCAAAATAATGTTTTTTTGTGTGTCGATGAAATAAATAAATAATTATACCGGAACAGGGTTCATGGTCCATATTTTGTTGGTGTGATGCGAAATGTTGTCAGTTATGGTAATGTTACAGTAATATTCCGTGGTGAATTCTCTAAATATGACTGCATGAACTGTTTCTGAAAAGCTACTGCAGTTGCACAGAAATCCTAACCATGACTTTGCCAAATTGGTAATGTTCACCGTCGCACTTGACCCAGCACTCATGAGTCTATCCCAGGTGAGTAGAATGAAAACTGATACTTGTACGACCAGGCAACATGTCGATTTGTCCACATGTTTATAGTCACGTTATAAGTCCAAACTTCAACATGTATGTAGCATACAGATTTTGCATGGCAATGTTGTCACAGAAATGAAAAAAGAAACCAACTGCATACATAGCGAAGAACAGAGCAGCCAAAATTTCAGATGATACATAGGCTGCATGCCACCAACGATTTGCATTTGGCTGGCAAATTCGTTGAGTGTTCAGATGCAATTTCTACGAATCTCATGGGACAAAAACCGGGGGACACATACAAAGCAAATACAAGTAAGATTGGAATCAATTGTCAAAATTATCTGCCGTCAAAATTGTTATTCACCAACATTAAGTTACAAGAAGAAAATCCTGGATACTCGATATATATAATTAATGATCTTTGTATGACTCTCATGTCCAACAAGGTGTGAATGGATAGGAATGCCCAATAGATTGTAGATGTAGTATGCCTAAGTCTTGAACTTTCGAGGTACTCAAATCGTAAGCTACTACTGTTTTTCTATATACCCACAAGAAGACAATCTCTTTATAGGGATGAAATCCAAGGAATTGAATATTATAGAAACGAGTATAATACCGTTGTTGAAGTCCCATTCTAATTTGTCGTCCACCGGTGGTGTTGCATTACTATCTTCATCACAGTTGCGTTCATGTAAAATCCATGGTCCCGAGGGATTCTCATCATACCAGTAAAATTTTGCCGCCACTTGTAGAAGGCTGATGTCAATCTTCAAGCTCCACTCCATTTTACCGCATAGTTGAGTAAGCAACCAAATTCGGAGTTGGTATGAACTACCATTGATCATCGACGTGCAACACCCCCCCCCCCCCCCCCCCCTTTGATTTCCCTAGATAAAAGTCGTGACATGTTGGCGACTTGATCATTTCATACTCACCATCCGACAAGGTTATGCTGCACATGTCAAATGGATGAAGATAAACATGTTATGATTTGATAGTAGTGCTGCCCCATCATGCGTCGATCTGTCCCGCAACCGACCATCTATATCGTCTCGACCAACGCCCAAATGGACAAAACAAACCACCAAAAGATAAGTATTTTACGGAATAGAAATTATTTCACAATCTAACCATTTCAGAGAAACTCTTATTATATTGTTTTTTTTTAATTTTCACTTATAACTTTAGAAATACATATATTATGAAGGAACTCTTATTGTACTGGCCTTATAAACTTTCCGCCCATTTTGATAATGGATGCCAATGGTGGAGAGATTTAGAGGTTTTACAGCTAGTAAGACTACAGAATTTTCCACTTCGTTGATGTTCCATATCTTGAAAACCAAGAATCGTCTTTGTTAACTGTAGTACTGTGGACTGTTGTTTCTAGCTGGAGTAATGGTAAGATCTGCTAGCCACTAAGGATATAATAATTGCAAGATCTGCTTACCAACTCTGCTCTGCTCCTCGATCACATGGCATCCTCATTAATTGTATACAAATTTAGAGGGAATTTATCAGGAACAACAACTGTGGATTTTAGCAACTGTACCGCTTAGGATGAGTAGCGACTCCAAATGTTCACCACAGAAGAATGCTCCTCTAGCTATTGTCTATTGACTGATCTTACAACCCCCGGACTGAATTCACTATCTGTTGACACATTATCGATATCTGCTAGTACTTGTTAAGAATATGTCCCTCCGTTTCTTGCAGGATCTCCATGTTAGACAGCACGGCATGATCCCACGAAGTATTCCAAGGCGTGCTCCTAGTTCTAGCAGCCAGAGCGATGAGCCTTTCTCCTATTGGGACATGAGGAGGCTTCAGAGAAGCACCACAACTTCGTCGATCTCACAGGTTGCTGTTGCCCCTGGCAATTTTGTGAAGAAGAGGTATGCTGACTCAAACGGTTTCGTCCCACTGAAGTTCAGAAAGTTGAGTGGGGCTTGATCATAAAACCATTCCTTGGCGCCATGGGTGCTCCATGCTCAGGGTGAAGCATACACACAGTTGTTGTTTTTTTTGGCGGGTGCACACAGTTGGTTACAAGAGCACACAACAGTGCTTCAGAGGCAATGGCTCGAGAGGATCTCGGCATTTGGTGGCTATCATGTCTAAGTAAATTTGGTACAAAAACCTTGGATGGTATGCGTTTGGTGGTACTCACGCTGGCATGCTTGGATATAGAAGGGTGGTGTAATCTGCTTCATCTCACACGTGCTTGTATACCTCAAAATAATGATTTTTGTGTGTCGATGAAAGAAATGGGCTTGTTTGATTCATAGGATAGGAAAGTCATAGGAATAGGAAAATTATAGCATTGCTATGTCATGTACACTCTAATCCTATAGGGTTTGGTTTGTATCAAAGTTTGTTTGATTCCACCAAATGAATTGTAAAAAGAGCTTGAAGTGGATGTTAGAATTCCTATGGGAAGTAGTACAAAAATTTCTATGGGAAAATTTCCTATAGGAACCAATCTTATGAATCAAACCACTAGGAAAAGAAAAAATCCTATGGGATAAAATCCTATAAGAATCCTACAAGATTCCTATGAATCAAACAAGCCCTCTGAATAGTTGTACCGGGACAGGAATGATGTCAGTTATGGTAATGTTACAGTAAATTTTCGTGGCTGAATTCTCGCAATAGGCTTTTCACTTCATGAACTGTTTCTGAAAAGCTACTGCAGTTACACAGAGATCCTAAGCATGAGCCCATGATGTGTCACTGTCACACTATGCTAGTGTGTTTCTTTGCCAAATTGGTAATATTCACTGTCACACTTAACCCAGCACCCATGAGTCTATCCCAGGTGAGTTGAATGAACACAGCTCGTACTTCTATCTACGACTAGGCAACATGTCGATTTGTCCACATGTTTATAGTCAGTAGTCACCATGTATATAAAGATGGCATACAAATTTTGCGTGGCAATGTAGTCACAGAAATGAAAAAAATAACCAACTGCAGACATTGCTTGAACAGCACCATTACCACCACATATACAGAAAGAATGCATTAACCAGTTCACAAGGATCATCGAGCTCACCGTTTTTTTCAAGAGGATAGATGATCAACGAAATGCCACAGTGGACTAGTCGAGAGACAGCACAACGAATTGGGTGAGGAAGCTACATACAGTATGGAAAACACCAAACGAATCTAATAACACTGAACGAAGAACATGCACTGTAACCGTACTACCAACAGGGAACACTTCCTTTCATAGTCCCGTCGATGCGACTCCAAATGCTCTCCATGGAAGAATGCTTCTCTAGCTACTGTCTATTGACTGATCTTGCACCCCCGGACGTAGGAGTGCTCGTAATTGATGTACTTCGTCCAGTAAGGCCTGTACTTCGTCATTGCAATCTCTAGCCACGGTTTCATGTTTCCATTGTAGTGGATGACGGCGGCGCTGTCGATTTCCGAGTGCTCGACGGTTGGGTTGTATCCCAATCCAAGGACATGCCATGATTTGTCCAGAGGGTGTGTCAGCTTGTAGAAAGTCATAAGACCTGGTGGAAGTGTCCCCAGTTTCCACAGCAGCCTGTTTTCATTCTGTAAAAGAAGTCAGAAAAAACAGCATGAAGACATGGATTTGGCCAATGTATTTATTCTTTGCTCTATACATCTCAGTAAGAAAAATATTCCTTGAATTCTAGTTTCCGAACCCAAAATGGTGCAGGTCCTACTTTTCTTAATGAATTATTAGTAGACATTGCAGAAGCTGACAGAATGGCACCTTATTTCCAGATAACATTTTACCAATAAATCTGTCCACACACCATGTCACCATGATATGATCAATGTAATGGCAGGTTCATATGCAATCATGCTCATGAAATATTTACTGTGTTCCTTCATGTATAAGATGAAGGCCATATGCATGACAGTGGAGAAAACAATTGAAAAACTGAAACACCAGATACCATACGGACATGACGGTATGCAAGAACACAAGACATCAGATACAGCATGCTAAGGAAAAGTGGCATTATCAAAGTGAATAAAAGCTTATTTGAGTTGTTTCCAACTCACCATGTTCTGCCATTTATGGTAAATCCCAGTAATGTCCTTCTTCTTCCATTCTTCCAGATCAAACATATTCATTCCATAAGCCCAACCACATGCATTAGGATCAAAATTCTGGGAAATATTTGGGTTTGAAAAATTGAGGTACTTGTCAAATCGGTGGAAACTCTCCCCACATGTTTCCACAGCACCATTAACATTCCCATTAAGATCAACCTCCCATAGTCCAGTCAAATCCTTCTGGACCACAATGTCATCATCAAGGAAAATAATTTTATTCAACTTAGGATAGACTTGTGGGAGGTAAAATCTTAAATGGTTGAGCATGGACAGATATTTTGGGTTTCTGTATTTCAGATTAGAAGAACCAGCAGAGAGTGTTTTTTGACGATCCGCCTTAAAGTAGTACTCTTTCATGGCTGCGGACTCAAGCTGCTTCAAAACAGGACAGTACGAAGAGTTTAACCATTTGAAGTCATCCACATTTTCAACATGGATTGCGGCATCCCCAGGCGGATTCAACAGAAACCACATGTTCATTGCCCCAAAGTTCAGTTTGTCGGTAACAAGATGGAACACATGTTTCTCAGGCTCCTGCAGTTTTCAGCAAGAAAATCAGGAGGTGCTACTGAATCGGGTCATACATAATAACCAAGAAAACAAATTCCAAACCACAATCAAGATTTCACTAACCTTTGCATTCATGATGGTTGCGTTGACCACAACTGATGCTGCCAGAACATTGTCCGAGAAAAGAGCATAGTGATAAAGATCTGGATCTTCCAGATTCTCACTCTTAGGGAACTTCCTTTTCTCAGGAGAGAGAAGGTAATAGTCTATCGTTAAGCGCATGGACAAGCAATGGATGCCATTCGGGATTGTCTTTGCTGCCAACTGGCTGAGGAAGGTGCTCTGCTTCTTCAAGCTCCGGACCTGCTCGTCAGCTGACTGAAGCATTGCTCTTAAACGCAGGGTAATTGCCTTGCAGTCGTACAATTGATCTCTTGCTTTTGATAAAACTTGACCCATTGATTTTGCTCTCTCCGAAGCACTACAAATTAAATAAGAGAGAATGAGTCATGCAGGAAAATTTGGCCGATGAAAAAAGTTTGAGCCGACAATTACCTCCTAGGAAGTTCAGCATCAGCGGTAGCTTCCCCAAGGGAGCGCTGGCTTTCCTTGATCCTGGAGAGTAACTCCTGATAAAGATCGAGCTTGTCCCTGGACTTGGCAAGCACAGTGTATATTCTGGCCATGATCATTTGATCCCGCATCAGACGAACATTTGAATCTGCCTTCTCGTTTTCATTTTCCCGTCTCCACAAGCTATATTTTCCGAGCACAGCAGAATCGACGGCTTTTGAACGCTCAATACCTGCATTCTCAAGTTTAACCAGGGCTTCATCATCCTGTTGTACAATTTCCATCTTCTTTCTTACACCGGTTCTCTCCCTCAATTTCTACACATTGAAATAAAAACAACAACAGGGGCAATGATTAAATGAGCAACACAGCGGTTATCCTACTTAAATTGCAAGGACTCGGCGATGCAGAGAAAAATGTTACCCTGCGAGTTACATCTGCTGTCCTGCTCAGTAGCTGAAAGCCATCTGCATCAACAATATATGAGCTTTTTCTCTAAGAAGAGACTGAACACAAAAAAATCATCATCACTCACCCTCTCGACCCAATGAAGAATTCTGCAGTTTAAGCTCAGTTTGCCCACTCCAGCCCAGTACCTACCATTGCCGGAATCCATCAGTATATATAAGAATATACATTTCAGTAACACGGAGTAAGAAGCAACAGGGCAGGATAAAATCGTGCTAACCAGCTCGCCAGAATAAATCGGGTCCTCGCCTCGAGCTGCACAAAGCAGAAGCAGTTACATCAGACTGACCCAGGGAGATACGTAGGTTCTAGAACAAGCAGAGGAGTAAACTGCAATGTGGGTCAATAACTTTTGTGAAGTGTGCCAAATAATATGTCTCCGGACTGGATCAGGTGTCTAACTAATGGCACATCATTACCAGTACCACTACCACGCCAACATCAACATCACAGTTCATACCTCACACCTGAACCCAAACACAGTCGATCCGTCTATAAATGTAGTACGTGTGGTGTGCGGATCGTGCTGAACAGGAACAGAAAAGGTGTGGCATCTGAACTGCGAGCAGATCAACGCCGACGGTTCTACAAACCCAATTATACCCTAGATAGATAGATTGACAGTTCAGAAGCAGTTGCGACGCGGTGCTGACTGGCGCTGATAGCACGAGCACTGCCCTGCAGGATCAAACTCCGCTAGACACTCCTCTACAGATCTTAGCCTGATCTCCGGGAAAAGTGGAGGAAAAGGGGGGCAAAAGGAAAAGAGGCACTCCGTACGTACCTCCGGCGGCGGCGGCGGCGGCGAGGAGGAGGCAGAGCGCGGCCAGGGGGACCCCCGCCGTGCCCGCGCGCCCCATTTCCCCGGCGCGATCCGCGAGAGCAGGCGGGCGGGCGGGCGGGCGCTGGCTGGCCCCGGACGGAAGATCACTCCCCGCTCCGGTGGAGAAAGGGAGAGTGTTCTTTCGTGCGATGCGGTGGAGGTGGAAGAGGACGATGCGGAACAAAGACGTCGTTGTGGGCCCGACGGGGACGCGGAATAACGGGCGGATGGAAAGTGTGTGACAGGCCGGAACGTCGGTCGCTATCTCCGACCCGGGGAGGGTAACTGGGCCGAAACTAGGCCGGCATGTGAGGAGCACTTACATTTCTTTTTTTTTTCCTTCCAATGCCTCGACCCATGCTAGTCCTAGGTACTTGTGCTAACCCAAATTGGCATTTCATATTATATATATATATATATTTCATTCATCAGTTACAAGTTAGATGACTCATATTTATTTATATATGGATGCATCTATGTCATCTAATTTAAAATGGAGGGACAAAATATATAAAAAAACAAAAAAATACATTTCAATAGGCGGGTCCTTTTTAGGTGTTGCGACGTGTTAGCCAGTTAGGGGATACTTCTTATCGCCCAAAGCTACAGTGTAACACCACCAAAGACGCCGCTCATGACCAAGCTACTTTTATCATTCCTTGCCAACCTAGAACCAGCCAGCAAGGTGGCTCTTCTCCTCCTCATGTCGAGTGGAGCGGTAAGCCAACGTCACTTGCCACATGGGAAGATCAACCATAACTTTTACGTCGCTTCCCCGATTCCCTACCTTGGGAGGGGGGTTACGGTCCACGACACGTACTCTACATGGACATGACCACCAAAGGAGGCCATGTCATTTCGTCGGAGTGGCTAGCTAGCGTGTCAAAATTGTAACAGATCGTTGAGTACGCCATACATAAGGATGCATCCAATGCAATATGTTGAACTATCACGAAATATCGAAGGTTTTCCATACTATTTATTAGTTCGTTTTATATTTTTATTTGTGGAAATTGAAATAGTTGTCTCGTGAACTAAACTATAGGCACTACTCGACGTTTGGTCATTTGACTGTCAAAACCACCTAGAATTGCAGATTTGCAGTACCATACGCCAGCCAAAACCACCTAGAATTGCAGATTTGCAGTACCATACGCCAGCCAAAACCACCTACATACGACTCATTCCCCCTTTGCCGTAATCTTGACTGATCGATTTCAGATTTTCAGCTAAGCGAGTAGCCAGAAATCCTTGTGACGCTTGCTGGAGACGAGGTACCCGCCGGAGCTCCGCCGCCGCACGCCCAGCGCCTCGCACGGCGCGTGCTCGATGCATTGCTCCACCAGGCTAGTTTCCCGCCGCATCCTGCCGCATTGACGCTTCGCCACCGGCCACGCACCCAGGAACCACCACGCCCGCCGGCGCTGGCCCAGCACGAGCAGCGAGGCGCCGTGACGCCTGGCGGCGTCCACCACCGCCGGCGCGCGCTCTTCCGCCTCTACCACGCACACCTCCACCCTCACCTGCACAGTGTTTATTCATTAATCAGCCACGATGGATGCATACTTCTTTTATTTCTTCGACAGGGAGAGGGATGCAAGGGAACAAAAGCAACAACAACATTGAAAAAAATCCGCACTGCAGGTAGCTATTGCCTATTGGTGTGTCTTTTGACTTGTTTTGCCGGAATTGCGCGCGAAATGCGCCGCTATATGGACGTTGCCTTTTAATGCTAGCTTCCACTGAAACTTTTTTAATAGCTTCCAGTTCAACTGTTACGATAGTAGCTACTAGCTGCGCATCAAATAAAATAGGAGTATGAAAATACCTCTGGCCTGGTAGATTCACACAAGCTCCTCATGGCATCGAGGTGTTCATAGCATGTTGTCCTCGATATCTTCACGCAGGAATCAGCACCCTCTGTCACAAATTGTCGTAATTCATCGATGTTAATTAAGTTCAAAACACAACCGTGATGACAGGCAAAATGATAATCCAGCTACAGCCTACAGCTTAACGAGTCCAGCGCATGCAAAATTGCAAATACTACTAGCTAGTACAGTAAGTATCACTTAAGGAAGTGCGAATTTTGCTCATCACTGGTACACCACTGACCATCTTGCGGGGCCGGCTTGACGACGGCGAGAAGGAAGACGTCGTCGTTGCTCCGGACGGCCTGCGACAGCGCCCACTCGAGCGCGCCCACCGCCTCGGCCCGCCCGTCGGCCACCACCATCACCCGCCGCCCGCCGCCGCCGCCCACGACGTCAACCATCGACGCGCCACTGCCGCCGTACCAGCTGCCATCGTCTCCTGCTCCAGCATTGTTCCCGACCTTGCTGCAGGTCACCGCGGGCGGCACCGTGGAAGAGGAGGAGCGGTAGCTCAACCGCTGCACTCGCCTCCGCACCCGCGTCACTGCCCGGCCACAGCACCACACCGGCAGCCTCCTCCCCATCGATGATTAATCTCGGCTGCTCGATCAGGAAGGAGCTCTTCTTTGAATTGAATCGATAAAGAAAGGAACACTTCTTGGATGAATGTGTGGCCTGCTAGAGGAGGAGGAATAAGCTGTCAAGCTTAGTGCACATACTGGAATATACTTATATACACACATTTGTCTAAGAAAAAGTTATATACACAAACACACGTTGTAGCCAATCGCTCCTAAACTGGCGGCAAAGTTGGGAGACTCGACGTGCAGCGCATGAAGGCGTGTAAGTACTTGTTAGATCGGCAGCCAGGAGCTAGCACAGATCATCATCTAATATCTTTGGGTGTCTCACGAGTCAACACTCGTCGTGTACTGTATATATGCAAACAATGATCTAATTTTCTGGATAAATATGAAGTACTCCTGATGCCAATCCGCCAACTACCGTTTACGCGTATGGCGGACGATTATTGGACATCAATGATGGATGCTTAAAAAAGGGCCGTGTCTTCTGCTCAGTCGACTGAGAATTTACTTTGCACATCATAGGCATGGGAAAAATTAGCATGTTATTTCAGCACTAATAGCGCGCTATAGCATATGTGGAGGATTCACACTACATTTTATCAATTTTGCGAGCTATTTTTTTCAACCTATTAAATTCTTTTTTATTTTTCTTGATGATGGGCTAGAATCTATCGGTTTCACTTCTAAATTGAAAGATGCGGTCGCTAATGCAAACTCTTCATTTTCAGCTATATATGTTATTATTTAAACGCTATACTGAAATATAGCACACTATTAACACATTATAGCGTGTATAGAATCTGGATAAGACCGCCGCCAGTTCTCTTAGCACTCTGTTTTTTTTACCTTCATCATAAGTAAGGGCAGCCGCAATGTGGTGAAAACCACCCCATAAGGATTAGGTGGCAATGCATAAAGTACACCTTATACATTGTGTGAGAAATAAAGTTATCCACAAGCTTATGGACATCCATAAGCCTATGGGTCATCCACAAGTAATAAAAAGGTGTTTGTCTCTCTCCTCTCTCTCTTGCATGTAGAAGAATGATATAATATTTGGGTCCCACCTTATGGTAAAAGTGCACCTTATACATTGTATAGCTATCTATAAGTAATATGTAACCCACCTTATGAAAAAACCAGCCCATATACATTACGGATGCCCTAATTCGTTTGTCCCGTATAGGGAGTAGGACTCTCACTTCTGCGTTCAGTTTGTGTGTGCTCTTCACCTGCCCACTCTATATGTGTTTGTTATTTGCTTGGGCGTAACTAGGCTGTTATTGGGTCATTTCTCTGTTCTCTCTTGATTTTTTCTATGCCTACACCCATATAAACCCAATTGCAACCCCACTTCTAGCAGAAATAAATCTGAGTTGCAGCCCACGTATAGTGCAAAAACTTGTGTTGCCACTCGCTTATGAATGAAAAAATTCTGAGTTCCAACAGAAAATATCCGAGTTTTACCCTCTTCTACGACTAAATGAGTATACTATAGTTAAACACTTGCTCGCACGCTGGCATGTTGATGTGTTGGACGCGCGAATGTGGGAGTCGACGTTCGCCAAAGGTCTCCCTTTTCGTTTATGTCTCAGCCGCCTGTTTTTTTTTTTAAAAAATCTCAGCCGTCTCAGAAAAATTTAACTATAATTTACAGAAAAGTATAATTGCATTTTCGAAAAGAGCAACTGACACACATTTCTTTATACTGCAATTGAATTTTTCTAAAAAATGACTGGGAGTTAAAAAAATCAGTCAACTGAGATTTATCAAATCCATTTTTCCTAATCGTACCTGGAAACACAAGAGTGTTGTATGTTTTTTGTTGTTGTTGATGGAAATAGCTATGTGTTGCTTGGATGCGGCTTCCTAGTGGACGTGAGATCGGGCCCCTTTTATATTCTTTTGCTTCTGCTATGGCTTGGCTGGGCCTTTATTCATTTGATTAGCTAAATGAAACGATCGAGTGGCTAGTGGGCTAGACCATGGCCAGAAAAATGGAAATGCATCACATAACCAACGCATTTCTTTTTCTTGTTAAAAACGCATTCGTTTTATTTTTTTTATCTATTTTCATTGCGCACTCGGTTTTCTTTCACCGTTGAATTATGTTTCTCATATGCTAGGTGTCGCCACACCGAGAGGCAAGAGCCGAGATGCAAACGCACCGCGTCGGTGTATTACTATATCATCATTATTCACTTTGCATTTACTAGAAATGATAGGGATTTTGTAATCTTATTATGTGTAAATTACTTAGCGTAGACATTTTAAGCGTTTATATTTGTCACATTTTCAAATTTGCATGTGTTTTTAAAACTTGTTACAGGACTCATGACCTAGTTTAGCATTTCTTCTAACACAATCTTGCACACGCGTGATGCCGATCGCCTGCGTCGGAGCACGGATGACAGATCCATAACGAACTAACCAACCAACAAAAACCTGCTGTGAACCCAAGTCCAAGTGTGCGACGCACGCAAGCTGCGCATCAACGCAGACGCAGCTTGCGATCGAGAGCTAAGCTAAAGAAGAAAACGAGAGGTCAACCACCTGAGAGACCGGATGAAGCGTTGGGTGAGCTGGGTCATGTGCAGCATATATACTCTATCTACCGAAGCGGCAGGGACAGCCTACCGTCCAGGAAACCATATGGTCAGCAATACGGTTACAAATTCAGAAACACAACCGAGAGGCGGAGATGATATCGATCGCGAGTTCGCGACGTCAGCTAGTGCTGCTACGGTGCTACCTGATCCTGTACTGGCGCCACTTCGCCAAGACTCATTGTCGATCGTTAGGTGATGGCGAGAGGCGCCAAATTAAGCTGTCATCGTTCTCCCTTGTGCCGTCACCACACCACCAGCACCTCTGTCCGGGCTAGCTGGCGGACTTGACCGCTCCGCTGCTGGAGTCATCCTTAATTAGTTATAGATCAAGAATGGTAAGCTTGGTTATCCCGGCAAGACCATGCCAATCCACCAGATTTATGAGCTCAAACCACCAGTACTTATGGCCTCCTGGGGTCAACATGGTCACCTCGAGGCATGTCTACCGGATACAGCAGTACTATAGCACCACAATCCATAGCCCACCTCTCAGCACGCATCACCTCGTCCAGATTGCAGGGGCGGTGGCACACGGCGGAGCGCCGGATCACGACACCATTAAACTTAGCCAAACCAAGACATGTATACGTACGTATATGAACGAGTGTGTATTGGCACAGAGAAGATTCAGAGAAACAGCCGAGACCGATCGTGAAAGGTGCTACCAACCCGCCAACTGCCCGCTCTGATCCTGTATACAACTTAAGACGAGGTTGGGAAAGGAAGATGATCCCAACACTCATCAGACGGGTCGTTAGGTGATGGTGACCGGTAAGTGAGAGCAACACCACCAGCAGCAGCTCCACTGGGCCTCTGCGTTTTCTCTTCACTATACTAGCTAGCTTACTCGGGTAGCCATCGCTGCATTGTGCACCGTACGTGGGTGCAACGGATTTTTTGCAGGATATTTGAGAAGAAGTTGGATGGATGCATGCGAATGCGACGCAGTGCAGTCCCAATCGGATTTAACCCAGCCACCCAGGAGGACTATTGCAAGGGCTTGAAGCCTACGGTACCAAACGGCCTAACCGAGGACCCACCGCCCGCGATCGGGGGCAGGATAGCTCCTGCAGGTTCTTGCCGGTTTCATGCATGTGAAACCAGCTAAACCCCCACGAAATGCAGCCGCCGGCATATCGCTCGTCTTCTCTGAGACTGGAGTGCCTATCTACTCCATCTGCACTGGATGCCCGGCCGTCTTCTCTGAGATTGGATTGGTCCACTGACCACTGTCAACATGGATAAGAATACAAGACCCCACCCTCCCGCTGAAACTACGGATCCACTCACTCTCTACGAGGTTAATCATGTCTCTCTCACTCACTGACGCATGCATGATTCTTAATCTTACCCCAAAGCACATGATCATGTACCTCTGTTAAGGCGGCTCATGTCCAGTTAGGTCCCGTACTAGGAACTCTCAAAGGTCAATTCTTCTATAGGCTGAGGTCAACATGGTCAACTTTTGGCTGATGTAGCCTGCAGTGAAACACCCAACAGTATAAAACAACTTAATAAAAACGAAAATTACAATGAATTTCACGAATTTCTTGAGATGTCCTTCGTCTTCAATCTCTAGACCGTGTTGACAACGCGCCACGGCTGTCGCTCCTTCGTGAGCCGGCCTAACATTGTTAGTTACAGACGAGAAGTTGTAGAACAAGTCTGGAAGCTCCATAACGATTTGAAGAACGTCGTCGCAAGAAGAAATCCTCAAGACCACACTACTCCCACGGGCTTCCCGGTGTCGCCGTCGAGATGAGATTGAAATCGGGGAGACCTAATTGAAAAGAGGCGGCACCGCCGCCATCTGAGCGACACTCCAACAAACTATGGCCCCAACACCAGAGAAAGGAGACCTAGGCCACAAAGGCGCATGGCAGATCAGCATCGGCCGCCGACGAGAGGTAGGGAAGACCTAATCGCCGCGCTTGGGAGATGGACGTAACGCTTCACGTGCTTCTCCATGTTCCTGCTCCTAACCCCATGTTCCCAAAAATCTGATCGCCAGTCTCCCATACATGATCATAAGAGGCGGGTTTCGGAAGCCTACTGTCCCTTCAACGGGTGCATGCCGGAAGACGGTGGAGAAAACTTGAAAGACAGTGGTGCAAGGTTCTGTAACGGAGACCATGTATTGCGTGATGGCGGCTAGGGTTTGCCTCTGCCTGAATGTGCGGTTGGGTAGGACATGGACTGTGGTCAGTAACGCCACATGATTCCACAAGAATCGGAAACGACAGAGTAATTATTAACGCGTCTATTAATTATTAATCAATTACTCATTAATTTTTCTGAACTGCTAGGCATCGGCTCGACGAGATTCCCGCAACCCGTAGTGGCGTGGCGAACGAGGAGGAGCACGCGTGTGGCACTGCTCTTAGCATGCCCTTACTAGTGCTATAAGGACATCTCCTA
The DNA here is from genome assembly GCA_026929855.1 of Poa annua. Taxonomy (NCBI): domain Eukaryota; kingdom Viridiplantae; phylum Streptophyta; class Magnoliopsida; order Poales; family Poaceae; genus Poa; species Poa annua. Next base: position 35,815,235 of record CM049427.1, read on the forward strand.
CGGGGATGTTCAAATCCGGACCGATTTGGTCCGGATTTTGTCGTTTGAGCAGCCGTCCGCGGGCGTGTCCGCGCGGACTGGAGCCATGCGCCCTACGGGGCTGCTCAAATTGTGAGAGTTTTGAAAGTGCACATATAGGCAAATACGAAAATGCCCTGAAAATACCAAAAAACCAAAATTGGCACATGCAAAAGGAGACCACGGTTCAGGCCATGCCGGCCACGATCAGGCCATGCCGGCCACGGGGTGATGGACTAGTCTAGATGTACAAAATAGGATGTCGGCTACTGGTTCAGGCCATGTCGGACACGACCAGGCCATGCCGATCAGCCCTCGGCCTCCATGTACCGCTGCTGCTTCTTCTCGTAGTAGGCCCTCTTCCTTGGGGTGAAGCAGGTCAGGTCCATGGCCATGATCTGCGCCTCTTGGGCGGCCAGAGCGAGCTCGACCTCCCTCCTCTTGTTCTCGGCCTCCATGGCCCTTGTCGAGGCTTCCAAGGCCCTGGTCTTTGCATTCTCCTCCTCTATCTCGAGCTTCTTCGTTTGGACGAGGAATAAGTTCTTCGTCACCTCCTCTCGCTCCCGGCGCTTCTTCTCGTCCCTCTCGTCCTTCTTCTCGGTCTCCTTGTCCTTCTGGGTGATGAAGCCTTGGAGGGTCTCCTGCAGCGCGATCGTCGTGGCGTCCCGCTTCAGGTCGAGCTTGGAGTTGACCCGTCCCCTTGGCCTTTCGCTTTCCGGACAATCGGCGGAACCCGTGGCCATTGGCGGCACCCCTCCGGGCACGGCCACTCCTTTCTTGAGGGCGTTGTGAAGCTCCTTCCATTTCTGGTTGTCCTTGAGCTTCCGGTAGCAATGGGCGAAGTTGAATGACTTGCCCCCATGCTCGGCCTTGTAGAGCTCCAACGCTTGGAACGCCTACACAAACGGCCATTGGAGGACATGGAACGCCAACAGAAACAACAAATGGACAAGGAAAGGAAGGGCCACTCACCAAGTCGGCGATGCCGATGCCACTTTGCGGCCGGGCCGCGGCGTGCTCGAAGGAGCCGGTGAACTTGCTGCACTCCTGCGAGATGAGCCCGAACCTCTTTTGGATGGAGAGCTCGGTCCGTGTGGTGACCATGGAGTACGGCTGGAGGAGGGCCCGTTCATGGTAGTTCCTGAACATCCTCGCCCAGTACGCGCTGCCCTTCATCTCGGCCCCGATAATGGTGTTCTGTCCCACCTCCATCCATGTGTCGCAGAGACACTCATCCTCCTTCTCGATGAAGCCGGCGCCCCGCTTGACGTTCCTCCTCGCCGCCTTGGCCTGCTGGGTGAGCTCGTCCATGAACAACGGCATGTCGGCGATGTGGTGTTCGTCCGCTCCGTCCGCTCCGTCCTCCTCCAGCTCGTCCCCGACGTCGATGTAGCTCGCACGGCCATTCTCGTTGATGAAGCCGTTCATGTACGCGTCACCTTCCTCAAATGTCAGTCCCGGAGTCGCCTGAGTCGACGGGACCGGCGTTTCGTCGAACAGGTTGCGGGGCACGGGAAGAACGCTCGGCGGAACGCGGATGCAACTTTTGCGGGGCGCGGACAGCACAGAGCCCGGCGCGGTGTTCAGATCGATCGAGCCCACGGCGGGGCCGCGGAGCGGTGACGAATCTTCCACTTCAATCGAGTAGAAGGGCTGCGGCGTCGGGTCACAGCCGGGCAAGTACCCGTACGTCGGCGCGGGGGATGCGTCGGCGTCGGGGGGGGGGGGGGGGGGGGGGAGCGCGACCGGGCCGTGGACGTGTTGGAGCTGGCGGCCTGTAAGGGAGACACGTACGTCGTGGTCGCGGTCGCCGGACGCATGCCCACCACGCTGACGTGGGGCTGCCTTGCGGGTAGCCCACGATAAGGCTACCTGGGCCGCGCCAAGGATGGAAAGGCCCACAGGAGGCCCACGCGGGGTACCATGTAACCTAGTCCAAGTCGGTTAGGAAGCATAACCTGCCATATCTGTAGTTGCCATCGGCACCAACCAACCCGAGACCTGGCTGCCTATAAAGCCAGGAGGGTTCCTCGTCCCAGGGACACGCTCATAGCTACAACACAAACCCTAGCGAGATCGCAATCTCGCCATTGTAACCACAACTCGCATCAATAATCAGACAAGCAGGAGTAGGGTGTTATCCTCCGGGAGCCTGAACCTGGGTAAACCCTTGCTTGTCAGCCGTCGTGACCACCTTGCACTCATCTCCCTCCCCATCAATCAACCCGGGGTGCACAATCCTGGGACTTGTCGAGTTAACACCTCGTCAATTGGCGCCGTCTGTGGGAAGGCAAACAAGTGCTACGATCATGGTCGCTCCGGCTCCATCCGCAATGAAGATCGGCGCGTCCGCCGTCAGGGAGTCGATCCGATTCGGCTCCTTCGAGTACGTCATCCACCCGCCGGCTCATCAATCGGTGTACGCCGATCTGGACAAAGGTATACACATCACCTTCGGCTCCATATTCTGCTGCATCGATAGTCGTGGTATACTCAGGTCTACGACTACCGCGCTACGCGCGACGGCGTCACCAAAATCGCCAACCATCGCGTCCGCCAAACCCGCTGAGATCGCATCTGCCGCACCCGCGGAGATCGCGACCGCCGAACCCGCTGAGATCGCATCTGCCGCACCCGCGGAGATCGCGCCCGCCGGACACGCTGAGATCGCATCTGCCGCACCCGCGGAGATCGCGCCCGCCGGACACGCTGAGATCGCATCTGCCGCACCCGCGGAGATCGCGACCGCCGAACCCGCGAAGATCACATCTGCCACACCCGCAGGGGCCGCGCCAGCTGCACCCGCGAAGAGGACATCTACATCGACAATCTCGTCAACGGTCGCGCGAATCGAGTCTACTACCCCAACCTCGGTCGTGCGGTCGATCAAGTCAAGATCCACCTCGACCGTCGCACCCGCACGGGCGACCAGGGGCCCGCGTCCGACAGCCATGTCGCGCGCGCCCTCGTCTTCGTGGAAATCACAGGTCTACCCCAAGCCAATCGCACTCACCCCGGCGAGTGTGAGCACATGGACAATCGCGAAAAGACGCGACAGCGGGTGCGCCGCGCGCCACGTTGCAGCAATTTTTGACCCCGAGCAAGAAGCGGGCGACAGAAGCAGCAGCGGCAGCACCAACTCTCCGACTCAAGTCTACCCCAAGCAAGTCTTCATGGCCGGCACAACACCGCATGACGACGAGGAAGAACCCGCATATCCGCTAGAGGTGGACATGCCAGACCAGACTAAACTTGTCATCACGCGGGACATGGCGATCCAAGCCATGAAGCATGTGGACGAGGGCACGTTCCCCCCACCCAACGCACCTCGAGAAGACCACCTGGCGGTCCAGTACTTGCAACGCAAGGAAGGCGAACGAATTCGCGCCGAAAAAGCCGACCTGCTCAGGCGCAAAAGGGACGCGGATGCATCGAGTGCCAGGCGAGCCGCCCTCTCCTTCACATCCTCCACATAGGTTAACCAAGGAGCACGGCGAACCAGAGCCCGTGTCCCCCACATGGCAGAAGCTGATCGAACAAGGCTCACCCGCAACCTCGACTCGTCCTTTGTCACCGAAGATGAAAACGGGATACCCGTCCCAAAGACGGCGAATGCCGCCATGATCTCAGTCGAGACATACCTCCGACTCACGCAGCCACCGGAGGGGGACGCACGCTCCCTTCTCCACAAGAAACAAATTGCCTCCATAAGGGCAATCGAGGAAGCTCTGGCGGCCAAGGGGCCAAGTAACCGAGCGCACGAACCAACGACATCGGGCATCCCAGCGGCGCAGCGACAGCCAGTCAAGGACCTTCGCGACGTCCTGACACAGAAGACGGTGGACCGCAACCGCAAGGAGCGATCGGCTAGTGCGGCAAACGCGGACGACCACGCTGACCGCGACTTCGAGCCGTGTGGTGCGGCATGCTTTAGCTTCAACATCCGCGACACCCGCATGCCTAAAGGCTTCAAGTTGACGGCTGGCACACCAAAGTACGACGGGAAGCAAGACCCAAAGTTGTGGCTCGAAGACTACCTCATCGCTTGCACCTGCCAAGGCGGAACGTCGACTACGGCAATGCAGTACATCCAGCTCATGCTGGCAGACTTGGCACGCGGGTGGCTCACAAGCCAACCCAAAGAATCTTTCCGAACATGGGAAGAATTTCAGGATAATTTCATCAAGAGTTTCTCGGGAACATTCGCAAGGCCGACGACCTACATCGAGTTGCAGGCCTGTAAGCAAGGAAAGGATGAGTCGCTCCGCTCTTACATCCAGAGGTGGACACTCCTCCGCAATACTATGGAACCCGTATCAGAAGATCGAGTGATGGACGCTTTCATGCATGGCGTCGCTCGCCGCGACCTCCGGGAGGAATTCGGTAGGCTCCAGCCGAAAACCACAATAGAACTCATGAAGACAGCCAACCAATGGGCCGAAGGAGAGGACTACGTCCGCGAAATTTCTCCCAAAAAAGAGGGCGAAACAAGCAACTGGTGCGAGGCACGTCAAAAGAAGAAGCCACGTTACACCCACGATTCAATCGAATTAGTAGCGGCGGGTTATGAAACCCCCCGTGAGGACAAGCGTGACGGCAGCCGACAGTACGAGCAAAGTCGGCAGCCCAGCTCGAGTCAGTACAACCGTGGCAGCAACAACGTCGGCCACAATGATGGAAGTCAGAAACGTGAATGGAAGCGCCCGTTGACCCCAGCAGAGAAGCTGATGCAACCCTGTAAGCATCACTCGTTCCGCAACCCGGAAACAGCAAATGGAGTTCCAACCACCTGTTGAAGGATTGCCGCAAAGCAAGAAAGATCTACCATGCCATGCAGCAAATCATCGCCCCGGTGCAGGCCGTACAAGCGGCACCGCAGCTAGCCATCCAGGCAGCACCCGCAAACAACAACCAAGTGCAGGCGGCAGGAGCGTTCCCCCAGCCGCAGCAGCAGCAACAAGGTCAGTCGGCAGCAGCCGACACGTACCCAGCCGCACGGGGACAGCTGAACATGATCCAGAAGGGACCACCGTCGAACCGGCGGCAGAAAATCATCACACGCCAAGTACTTCAAGCCATCAACAGCCCGCGCGCGGTACCAGACTACCTGCGCGGGTCGGAGACACCACACCAATCACATTCTCCAGGGCAGATCACCCATCGGAGGTAATCCGACCCGGGCACGCCGCACTCGTGATTGAGGCCTTGATCGGCGACTACAGCCTGAAGAAGGTATTCCTGGACGGAGGCAGCGGCATCAACATCATATTCGCCGACACCCTCAGACGAATGAACATGTCGACAGAGAAATTGCCGGAATCGGAGACCACCTTCCACGGCATAGTACCAGGGCAAGCAATCACGCCCATGGGAACAATCACACTCGACGTCATCCTCGGTACACCCGACCACTTCAGGAAGGAGTCGATAGACTTTGAGGTCGTCGACTGGAAGTCACAATACCACGCCATCCTCGGACGCCCGACCTTTGCCAGGTTCATGGCAGTACCCCACTACGCCTACCTGGTGATGAAGTTGCCCGGGCCGAAAGGAGTGATCACCATCCACGGCGACTTCGGGCTCTCCAACAGCTGCGACCGCGAGTTCGCCAAGATCTCCGAGTTCTTCGGCGTCGAAGAGCACTTCAAAGCCATATCAGCCGACAACGACAAGACCATCTTCCCGGCTCGCAAGAAGCCTGCCAAAGACGCAGCGTTCAACACGAATGACGACACCTTCACCCATCAAGTCCATCCGACTGACAGCAGAAAGACGGTCAAGGTCTCATCGAGTCTGACCCCCGCATAGGAAGGCGCGCTCGTCAAGTTCCTACGTGAGAACTGGAAAATCTTTGCATGGCAACCTTCTGACATGCCAGGGATACCCAGGGAACTCGCCGAGCACTCTCTGAAAGTCCACAAGGACGCAAGACCGGTAAAGCAATACATGCGACGCTTCTCAGGACCCAAACGAGACGCGATCACCATGGAAGTCGACAGATTACTGCACGCCAAGTTCATCCGAGAGATCAAGGATTCGGACTGGGTCGCCAACCCGGTTCTAGTTGAGAAAAAGAAGACGAAGAAACTACGCATGTGCGTTGACTTCACCGCAGTCAACAAATGCTGCCCCAAGGACCACTTCCCGCTCCCGCGGATAGACCAGATCATCGACTCGACGGCAGGTTGCGAACGCCTGTCCTTTCTGGATGCCTACTCAGGTTACCAGCAGATCAGGCTGAAAGTCGAGGACGAAGAGAAGACAGCCTTCATCACACCCGACGGCGTTTTCTGCTACCAGACGATGCCGTTCGGGTTAAAGAACGCAGGTGCCACGTACCAGCGGACAATGCAAGCATGCCTCAAGGGGCTAATCGGGCAGATCGTCCAAGTCTACGTCGACGACATCGTCATCACTACCCGAAAGGAGGACACCCTAGTCGACGACCTCCGCAAGGTCTTCGCCGCACTCGACGTGTATCAGATCAAGCTCAACCCAGAGAAGTGCGTGTTCAGCGTACCAGCCGGAGAACTACTAGGGTACCTTGTATCCGCAAGAGGAATCGAAGCAAACCCCGAGAAAGTGCAGAACATACTCACAATGCCAGCACCAACCAAGCTCAGGGAGGTGCAACGATTAGCTGGCCGAGTCGCAGCTCTCAGCCTTCATTAGTAAGTTGGGAGAGAAAGCCTCACCTTTCTACCAACTGATGAAGAAGGCAGACAAGTTCGAATGGACACAAGAGGCGCAGGACGCATTCGACCATCTCAAGAAAACACTGAAAACCTCTCCAGTCCTCGTGGCACCGCTGGAAAATGAGCCGCTGTACCTATACGTCTCAGCAACGAACAGGGTGGTGAGCACGGTGCTCGTAGTCGAACGCGAAGAAGAAGGGCACAGTCACCCGGTGCAGAGGCACGTCTACTACCTTAGCGAAGTACTCACCTTGTCCAAGCAGAACTACCCTTATTACCAGAAGCTGGCGTACGGAGTCTTCATGACCTCCAGAAAGGTCGTCCACTACTTCTCCGAGCACCCGATCACGGTGGTAAGCTCCTCTGGACTAGCAGACATTCTCACAAACCAGCGCGCGACAGGACGAGTCGCCAAGTGGGTTGTCGAACTAGGACCATGGGGGCTGAAGTATGCTCACCCGAAGTCCATCAAGGCCCAAGTCCTCCCGGAATTCACCACCGAGTGGATAGAAGCCCAACTACCAAATGTCCCCGACTTGTCCAACGCATGGACAATGTACTTTGATGGCTCCAAGAAATTCAAGTCAGCCGGGGCAGGAGTCGTGCTCATCTCCCCCAAAGGCGACAAGCTCAAGTATGTCCTACAGATGGACTTTCCGACGCCGTCCAACAACGAAGCCGAGTACGAGGCCCTGATCCACGGCATGCGGATGGCCAAGAACTGCGGCGCCACGCACCTCATGATCTACGACGACTCCTACCTGGTGGTACAGCAAACCATGAAGTCCTGCGACGCCGTCGCTGACAACATGATCGCCTACAGAGACCTCTACAATCAGTTGGAAGGCAACTTCGACGGCCGCGAGCTGCGCCACATTGGCCGTGAAAGCAACGAGGAAGCCGACGTCCTCGCTAACATGGGCTCAGACAGGGTGCCAGTCCCACCCGGCGTCTTCCTCGAGTGCATCACGCAGAGATCCATCAAGACTCAGAATACAGCAAGCACTGCAACAACAAAAGGCGATGCCAACCCGCCAAGCCAAGACAAGGTCCCCATGGAAGTCATGCTAGTCGAAGCCACATGGACAGGACCGTACCTGGCATACATACTACATCAGAAGCTGCCAGCCGACCCAGTCGAAGCAAAGCGCATCATCAGACGCTCCAAAAGTTTCACCGTCATCAACGGAGAACTCTACAAAAGAAGCATCTCAGGAATCCTGCAAAGGTGCATAGATCCAGTCGACGGCCAAGCCATCTTACTCGACATCCACGTGGGTATCTGCGGGCATCACGCCAGCAGTCGGGCACTGGTGGCCAAGGCGCTACGAGCCGGGTTCTACTGGCTGACAGCCATGCAGGACGCCGAGGAGCTGGTGAAGAAATGCACAGGGTGCTAGGAATTCGCCAACAAGCCACACGCGCCAGCATCAGAACTCAAAACAATACCATTAGCCTGGCCCTTTGCCCAATGGGGTCTGGACATGGTGGGCCCGCTGAAGAAATCCTCACCCGGAGGTCACACTCACCTCCTGGTTGCAGTATATAAGTTCACAAAGTGGATCGAAGCCGTGCCCATCACAAGTTCGACTGCATCCACAGCGACCAACTTCATTAGGTCAATCATCTTCAGATTTGGAGTACCGAACGGGATCATCACCGACAACGGCTCGAACTTCACAGCCGAAGAATTCAAGGACTTCTGCTCAGAGCAGGGGATCAAGCTCAGCTACGCGTCTGTCTCGCACCCGCAATCCAATGGGCAAGTGGAGAAAGCTAACGGCCTCGTCAGCAACGGCATCAAGAAACGACTGCGCGTGCCCCTAAAACGCGCAGCGGGCGCATGGGTGGAAGAACTGCTATCGTTCCTCTGGAGTCTGCGAACAACGCCAAACAGATCCACCCAGTACACCCCATTCTTCATGGTGTACGGTGCAGAAGCGGTCCTCCCCTGCGACATCAAGTTCGACGCACCGAGAGTAGTCGCCTACGACGAGTCGGATGCAGAGGAGGCACTCGAAGACAGCAGAGACACCCTGGATGAAGCGCGCGACATCGCCCTGGCACGATCAGCCGTGTATCAGCAGGACCTGCGCAACTATCACACTCGGAGGCTGCGACCAAGAGCGTTCGTTGCAGGCGACCTGGTTCTTCGACTCAAGCAAAAGAAGGTGCACAAGCTCGCTTCCCCATGGGAGGGCCCGTACATCGTAACAGAAGCAATAGGCAATGGAGCTTACCGCCTAAAGGACTCGAAGACAGGAGCGGACTGCAGCAACCCGTGGAACGTAGCACAACTCCGCCGGTTCTACGCCTAGTTCAAAACAATCATTGTACAAGAAAATCAGCGCGGCAGGTTTCAGACGCACTCTTTCCCTTACCAGGGTACCTGAGGGGACTGGAAGGATTTTAATGAGGCGGCCTGTTCGCAAAAATTAATAAAGTGATTTGAAGAAAATCTGTCTCCTTTACCTATCACTCGGAGGAAGCTCAAAATCCTAGGCCGCCACTCGAACCACTCGGGGGCTGCGCCACACAGGTTGAAATAAAAGCTTAGGCCGCTACCCGAACCACTCGGGGGCTGCGCCATACAGGTTGAAATAAAAGCTTAGGCTGCTACACAACTTACTCGGGGGCTGCGCCATACAAGCATAAAGTCAAAAATCCTAGGCCGTCACCCGACCGACTCGGGGGCTGCGCCATACAGGTCAAGTTCAAAATCCTAGGTCGCCACCCGACACACACGGGGGCTGCGCCACACAGGTAACACTTGTAACCCTAGGCTACCACTCGACTTACTCGGGGGCTACGCCAAACAGGCCTTCTCAGAAAAATCCTCAGCTGCCACTCGAACCCACTCGTGGGCTGCGCTGTACAGGTCAAGTTCAAAATCCTAGATCGCCGCCCGACATACTCGGGGGCTGCGCCAAACAGGTAACACTTGTAATCCTAGGCCGCCACTCGACCTACTCGGGGGCTGCGCCACACAGGTCTTAACCAAAATCCTAGGCCACCACTCGAGCAACTCGGGGGCTGCGCCATACAGGTCAAGTTACAAAAAACCTAAGTCGCCACCTGTTAAAATCAGAGACTGCGGCATACAGGTCACACTTGAAAAAACCTAGGCCGTTGCCCAGCGTACTAGGCGACTGCGCCAAACAGGTTGCAAATCAATACAGGCACTATCACTTTCGAGCAAGCAGATCAATACTCATGACTCGAAAATACTTCAATCTGTTACATCATGCTTACATAGGCACATTTTCCCCCTATAGCTAACCCTGTACATCAGACGACAGCTACTCTAAACTGCAGGTTCGGCCTTCGGCGCATCAAGGGGACCTACAAGGCGCTCGCTTAGGTCCTGAACCTGCCGGATAATCCGGCGCGCAGCCGCTAAGGTCTCGTCAAAGTCATCGTCACCCGGCAGGCCTTCAAGCACCCTCTCAAGCGAAAGATGTGGCCAGTGCATCCAGACGTATGCCAGCGCCGCGTTCGCACCAGCCACAAGTTGGGCGTCGACAACCTCCTTCAGCCCTTCACCATCGCGAAACCTCTCCAGCAAGGCGGACAGCCCGTTCGGCTGCGCATTATGCGGGAAGTACACACGATTGATGTGCCAGAGTGTCTTCCGGCAGTTCTCCAGAAGAAAAGCAGCGCGCCACGTACGATCAAGCATGGTGGCAAGGACGCGCCCCCTCGACTGGTTCACCCAGAACTGTCGAGCTTCGTAGGAGTCACCGGACGCCTCTCGGGTGACTCGCTCCTCAACGCGAGCCCGCTCGGCCTCCCAATCAGGATTAACATCTGCACGCATAAAATGCAAGTCAGAACGAGAAGGAAAACCAACAAAGACGGCAGCCGCCAAAAGGATACAAACCTTGCAACTGCCGACTGATCAGGTCGATCTCCCCAAGCAAAAAATCCTCACGTCGTGAGATCTCCGCCGTAGGATGCGACTGGGAACGGTGCAGCAGCCGCTCCGTATTCTTCAGGGTCGCCTCAAGCTCCACCACCTTGTTCTTCAGGTATGTGATTATCCGCTGATCATTTACACTGCGTGGAGGAGCCGGCGCCGCCCGACGACGGCGAGCACCCGAAGAAGAAGCCGCGCCACTCGGCTCGGCCACAGGAGAAGGTGGAGCATCATCGCGCACAACATTCTGCCAGGGATACGCAGAGTCAATACAATCGTGCGACTGCGAAGCGCAGATCAACTCAGAAAGAAAGAAAGTCAGCAAAATCAATATTGAAGACCAAAAGACCCGACAGGGTGATATTCATTACAAAGCAAGAAGTTCAAAATACAGGCCGCGGAGACTGCCGAACTCCTAAAGCTACGCCTACTCTAAGGCTGCGGACTGCGACCGGGAACGGCCCTTCCGAGCAGCAGCCGCCTCGCCCGCCTTAGCAAGGGCCCTCTCAAAGAGTGCCACAAGCTGCACGGCCAGCTGCGAGGCACGCTCCTTCACGCCACTCAGCGACGCGGTTCGGCCATCGGGTTTGCGAGGAAAACCTCTGATGACCTTCTCGAAGTCACCTGGAACCTGATGGCCTAACGGAGCTGGAAGGTGAGCTCGGAGCCGCGTACCGTCTGCGACCGCGTGAAGTCGGCGATGGTGGTCGCGTCCTCAAACGGCGCAGCTAGGGCGTCCACGGCCGCCGGCGGCTGGTCGCCCGGGAAGATACTCTGATGCACCACAGCGAGGGCTCCAGTCGATTTCTGCAACGCGGCTGCGGACTTCTTCAGCGCGTCTGAGGCATAGTCACAGACCCGGTCGAGGAAGCCGACAGCGGTCGCCAGGTCAACCGTGTCACTCGACGCGTCTTCTGGAGGAGCTCCACCACAAGTCTCTGCGCAAAAATTCAAGGTCAAGCAAAGAAAAAAGATCAAAGACACAGTAAGCAGCAAGCCGAAACTTACCACCAAGAACACTGGCGAGCGAAAGGAGACGACCGACTTGAGTCTTTTCCTGGGCGACCCGCGCCAACTCCCGCTCTCGAGACTCGTGAAGAGCCTTCTCAAGCTCATCAACCCGCCCAGTAGCCTGGTCCAGAGATGCACGCAGTTGGTCCCTCTCTTTCTCCAGGCGAACATAAGCCGCGGCTGCGTCGAGCTGTTGGCGATAGTACGGCTGAAGCAAAAGCAAGATGTTAATAAAGTTGCGGGCGACTATACTAGTCACCCACACCTTCGGGGGCTACTCCCATCAGAAGCGCTGATCGCGCACCCGATGAAAAATCAAGAATGCAAGAACAAGCATAAAAGACTTACGTGGTCCAGGAGTTCAAGATCCTCTGCAGCCGAAGGAGGAATGCGGCTAGACGACGCAACGCCGGCAGGCTCAGCAAGCACCTTCTCCGCTACCGCCTGAGTCCCCAATCCAGTCGAAGGGGCGGATGTATGCTCCACGTCCCGAAGGGGGGAGCTAACATTGCCATAACGGTGGCTGCATCAAAACCAAGCACACCTGTCAACCTAAACGTCGCAATTGCAAAATACAACTCGAAGGACGCACATATTAAAAAAGCTCACCTGGGGGTGCCGGCGTCATCATAGCTCTCCAGGGAGGGCGAAGGCATCCGCGTGAAAGAACGAGGAGCCGCGGAGCTGACTGGAGGAACGTTTAAGGGTTCGTCCCAGCCACCCGAGGACTGAGCACCTGGCGATGTCGCGACGACCTCCTCCACAGTAACGTCGGCATCTTTGGCAGGTGACGACGCAGTGGCAGAATCGCCGCGACTCGGAAGCTTCCGTTTCTTCCGCGCGGGTTCCTCCACTTCATCCTCCTCCTCCACCTCATCACGGGGAGAATGTGCGGAGGGAATCTCTTCGTCTTCGTCTTCCTCCTCGACAAACTTCGACTCATCGTTGGGTCCGTTCTCAGGAAGAGGAGGAAGGCTGATGAACAGAGCTCGACCCTGAAGCAAGTAGACACAAGTCGAATCAAAAAGAAAGGTAGACTCAAGTCGAACAAGGACAAAACGAAAACAAGGCAAGACTTACCTCAAGAACGGGGTTCGAGGCCCCGTAAGGAGAAATCGGGCACTTGACATTGCACGTGTCCGCGACTCGGAGGTTGGTGATGGATCTGACGTTGGCTTCCACCTCCTCATCATCAAGCGGCTGGGCGCTGACGCCTTCGGCGGCCCACATCGGGTGAGGCCGAGCGCTGAGCGGCTGCACCCGAAGACGGAAGAAGGTGGCCATCAGGAAGACGCCACCCGCCTCGCGCCCAAGGGTCTTGGTCAGATCGCGCAGCAGGCCCAGCAAGGGCCGCACGGCCTCCTTCTCCACGGCGGACAGCGGGTGCGCCCAGGCGCCGGTCTTCCGCAGTCCACGTCCGCTGTCGAACGCGTCCAGGCCGTCCTGGTTCGACTAGACGTAGAACCACCTCCGGCGCCATCCTTGGACGGAGTCGGACTTCTTCATCTGGAAGTACGCGGTGTCACCGCGCACCTGGATTCCGAAGCCGCCCACGGGGAAGGTCAACCCGCTCTTCCCCACGTTCTTGCGAACGAGGAAGAGTGACTTCCACAACGCCCAATGGGGCGCGACACCCAAGAAGCATTCGCAGAGCACGATGAAGCCCGCGATGCTCAAGACGCCATTGGGGGTCAGATCGTGGATCTGAACCCCATAGGCATACAAGAGACCGCGCACGAAATCGTGCATGGGGAACCCGAAGCCCCGCGGAAGGAAATCCGCGAAGCAAACACGTTCCCCATCGCGGGGAGTGGGGAATACCTCCTTGCCAGGAACGCGTACCTGGACTTGGTCGGCAGGTGGCAGCAGACCTTGCGCGCGGAAAAGCTCCACCTCGGCCTTCTTCAACGATGATCTCTGCCAGTCGCCCTCGGGTTTCTTCATCACGCCGACTTCGTCGGCGGCGGCAGAGGAGCCAGCGGCGCTCTTCGGCTTGCCCATGGTCAGTTTGCAAGGTGTACGGACAGATTGCCCGGAGCTCTGGATGGCGGCGGAAATGGTGGATCGCAGAGGAAAGGAAGCACAGAGCGGTTGGAGAAGATGAAATCCCAAACGTCAAGACACAGTACTTATGCCTCGAAAATCAGCATCTCAACCGTCCACCAAACAAGGGCTCCGAGCAGGCACATCCGGCCGTCCACGTGTCGCACGGAGAAACAAACCGTCACCGCCCACTTCGTCCACTACGCACGAAAACCGAGGCGTCGTCATCGTGCCGCGCAAATTTCGCGCCCACTTCGGAGACGTGACAACTGTTGACCGCGGTCAGCTCTGACAGCGGGGCCCGCCACGTCACGTCCCATCGGGCGCAGAGGCGTGCAACAGATCGTCACCAGTGACGTCATCAAGCCAACGGCTCCAAAATCAACTGAAGCAACTCGACAGAGTGATTCGAGTAGTAAGCTTCAAAGCTGAAACCAACAAGGTAGGAACAGCCAATGATCCGAGAACCCGAAGAAACCATTCGGGTGGCAACATAGTAAGCTCGGACAGCCAAATCCATCCACAAGTAAGCCAAACAGGCTGAGTAGAAGCAAGCTTCGCAAGAAGATGAAGGCAAAGTAATTCGACTGCAAAGGTTACTCCTATCGGGAGTGGCCGGTTCGACTGAAGAAATCGAGTTCAAGCTCAAGATCAAGCAATCCAATGGCGCGTCCAGGAGGAAGGAGTCCTTTGTTCGACTCTGCGCTTCGACCAAGCACTCGGGGGCTACTGACGTGGGGCTGCCTTGCGGGTAGCCCACGATAAGGCTACCTGGGCCGCGCCAAGGATGGAAAGGCCCACAGGAGGCCCACGCGGGGTACCATGTAACCTAGTCCAAGTCGGTTAGGAAGCATAACCTGCCATATCTGTAGTTGCCATCGGCACCAACCAACCCGAGACCTGGCTGCCTATAAAGCCAGGAGGGTTCCTCGTCCCAGGGACACGCTCATAGCTACAACACAAACCCTAGCGAGATCGCAATCTCGCCATTGTAACCACAACTCGCATCAATAATCAGACAAGCAGGAGTATGGTGTTATCCTCCGGGAGCCTGAACCTGGGTAAACCCTTGCTTGTCAGCCGTCGTGACCACCTTGCACTCATCTCCCTCCCCATCAATCAACCCGGGGTGCACAACCCTGGGACTTGTCGAGTTAACACCTCGTCACACGCTAATCACCGCTTCCGCCGCCGCCTGGGCGATCCTGGTACGCTCGTCGTCCATCGACGACAGCTTCTCCTCCTTCGCTCTCCTCCTCCGCCCCGCCCTCTTGGCCGACTGCTCCCTCCTCTCTTCGTCTGTGAGCACCTTGGGCTTTTGCATCGGCTTTGGCGGCGGGTTCGACCGGCGGGGCAGGGCGGGACATGGATAGTGTTTTTGGCGGGCGGAGTCTGGGGTTGGGAGAGGAAATGGCAAAATGTGTGCCTCTTTTTGGCGGGCCAGGGCGCCAAGTAGTGGACACGATTGTGTCCAGAGTTGTCCGGGAGGCTGCTCAATTGTGGACTAAATTTGGTACAGATTTGAGCAGCCGCAGACCAAAAACGGACAACAGTCCGTTTGGGCAGCCCCGCAGGGCCTTGGTTTTGTCCGGTGCTGCTCAAATTCGGACTGTCCGGGGCAATTGAGCAGCACCGTAGGAGATGTCCTAACACTCAACTATATAAAGTGGTGCAAGTTCACTTTACACTAGTAGGATGAGACTAAACATTGGTTACATACACACACAACCAGCCAGCCATAATGGCCATGAGAATTTCGAATTTAGTTAGGCCATGCGTAAAAACTCACAAATTCCAACACCAAACAGCTTCGGCTTAGGCTTTGGATAGCTATGTAGAGGCCAGGGATCCGCACCCTATTATTTTAAAAAGAAACTTTGGGTAGCTGGCTGTGCTATAGCAAGCAGGAGCTGAACCTTTGCGTGCTTTACCCAGCTGAGAGACCGGATGAAGTACGTAGAGTTGGGTGAGCTGGTCCTGTGCAGCGTGCGTACTTCACCCAAGTGACAAGGACAGCCTACCGGCACGACCAGACCCTGGTCAGCAATGCGGTTACGTAGTTCTAAAACCGAAGCGTACACACATGACTGTGCCTCGCTCTGACATTCCTTGCTGCTGGCACCTTCTCACGCAACAGGGAGGAACCATGTAGTTTTCCGCAAATTTCCGCGGCGGAATGAGAATCCGTGAAACGTCGACGAGAAAATGACGTCCCGGCCCGGCGCAAACCAAATGCTACGTACTGTAGTTTGAGTGGATATATGAAAGCTCTGAAAAATCAGACGATTTGATACTATAAACTCAAACCACGATCGAGTACTCCTGGAGTCAACATGGTCACCTCTTGGCACGGCCGCTGGAACTATAGCACAAAACAAAGCCACTCCTCTCGGCACGCATCATCTCGTCCAGATTCCCAGGGCGGTGGCACACGGCGGAGCGCCGGATCACGACACCATTAACTCAGCATCGCTCCACCCCGAAGTCCAAACCAAGACGTACTACAGGCATGCATGCATGTATGTATGTATGTATCATGTATGCATAGGACTGTATGGCATACAGATTCAGAGCAACAGCGGAGGCTGACCGCCACAGCTGCTGCGGCCAACCGCCCGGCCTGATCCTGTACTCGCGCCATTGCCGGACACTGCAACGTGACAGAGAGACGAGATTGGGAATTGGGAAGATGAATCGAAGACTCGTTGTGTCGTTAGGTGGAAGGCGAGAGGCGCCAAAGCTGTCATCTTTCCCTGGTGTGCCGTCACCACACCACCAGCAGCTCTATCCGGCCACCGGCGACTAGCTAGGATTTTCTCTCTTCATGAATGAGTAGCGGTGTGCACCGTACGTACGTGCATAAGAAAAACTTGCAGGATTAGATTGGAGGAGAAGAGAAGTCGGATGGATGGATGGATGCGAGTGCGACGGACACAATCCTATCGAGGAGGAGTGATGCATTGCAGTGTCTTGAAGCAACCCAATGGACCCACCCGTACCAAACACTACAGGAGTAACAGCCCAGCCCGACGGCATTTGCCGTCGGTCTCATCACAGAAACCCTCGGCCTAAGTGAGCCCGACGGCAACCGTCGGGCTGTGATCCATCGGGTTCACGCCGTGACCGTCGGGCTCGCAAATGCCGTCGGGTTAGTGCGCGACGCCGACGGTGATTTTAGGCCGTCGGTGTTAAAATACCCTCGGCGCAGAAACACGTAACGGCGCTCCGGCTGTCACGACACACACGTCAGCTGCTGGAGCTGCACGTCGTGCATAGGCCATACGGTGAGCCCGACGGCATTGCCGTCAGCCTCACCATTGCGTTACTACGCCGACGGCAAATGCCGTCGGGCTCACTACGCTCTGAAAAATGCCACCAGCTCTACGCCGACGGCATTGCCATCGGGCTAGATTGGCAGAATTATTACTTGATCAAAAGATGGTTAACTATGGTTAACTATTGTTGAGAATCACAAGTAAACAAAACACCATATAATAGTTCTTACCCAGAACTTGTGAACCACAACCTCTGCACAGATAGGCTTAAAACCCTCACCCTCCACAGTCTCCATGTAGCCGGAGCCCTGAGCGGCCTCGTAGTCCTCCCACCTCATGGCTAACTTCTTCAGAGAATTTGGATCCTCAGGATTCTCCTTGTAGAGGCCTGACCAATGCCTCTTCAGAAGGCCCACAAGTACACCACCTGAAAGATTTCCTGAACTGGTGATGAGTTGAAAATTGCTGCACATGAAAGAACAATATTAGTATGCAAGGAGAGTTAGCCACATACTTATATGATCAAAATATAGCCACTTACTTTCTGTTGACCGGCTTAATAAGAATTTTGCCATCTTGAGATCTTGATCTTCTTGGAAGATTCTTTATTCCTCGAGTCCACAAGGGCCCAAGCTCCTCCCCCTCGTGCTGTAAATTAAAATTAAAATGCAAATTAGAGTTCAAATAAAATGTAAGTGAACAAAACTAAGTGGTAGGAATAGGAGAAAATAGCGTACATCCTCCTCCTCCTCCTCCTCGGCGTGCTGCTCCAGGTCCTCGTCAACGGGCTGCTCCGGGTCCTCATCAACGGGCTGCTCCAAGTCCACCCCAAAGTATTGATGCTCGACGTACTGCTGCTGAGGCTGCTCCACCCTAAAGTACTGCTGCTGAGGCTCCTCCCCCTCGAAGTACTGATGCTGAGGCTCCTGCACCACGAAGTGCTGCTGCTCCACCTCCCTGTCCTCCGAGTGGGTTGCTGCGGAGGGTACCTAAATAAAATAGCAGTTAGTGAGTATGAGCATGATAGTAGACAGTAGGCATGATAGCAATTACCTCACTGAAGTAAGACGTCGAAGGTGTCATCATCCGTGAAGATGAAACCTCCGACAAAGGTCTAGTCCTCGAGCCTCGTCCTCGAGCTCGCGGTGCAGGTCTCCCTCGAGGCTCGTCCTCGTCCTCGACCTCGACCTCAACTGTTGTCTCCCTCGAGGCTCGTCCTCGACCTCTAGTGGGGTGACACCCGCCTCGTCCTCTAGGGGGTAGGCCCCCGCCTCGTCCTCTAGGGGGTTGACCCCCGCCTCGTCCATCTTCCTCGTCGTCACTCTCCCCTAAGCGTTTAGGGGGCTTTCGCAAACGACAAATGTTCCTAAGCATGGATGCCGCGTAATTCTTGCTCATGGTTTAGTCACCTGCATTGAGAACATGTAAAATGTTAGTAAGCAGAAATTACAATTTCATGCGAAAATAAGCAAAAGAAAGCATTGAGAACTCGAAAATAAGCAAAAGTAAGCATTGAGAACATTGATGAAAAAATAAGACGTAGTAAGCAAGTTGGAAATAAAACATAAAAGACCCTCACCAAGTTTTGGGTTGTGTTCGGGTCTAATCATCATCAGGGTCACTATCACTATCACGTGAGTAGTAGGGTATGCCATCGAACGGTGGAGGCTCATCCTCGTCACTTTCACTATCTAGATGTAACTTGCTAAGCATATCTATGTCCTTTACATTCACAACTGCCTCACCTCTTCCATGTCTTTCACTATCACCGACTTCATCAAGACCACCCATAAGGACATCAAAGTCACCGCCATCCTCTTCCTCCTGGTAGAAATCTCCCTCGTATGTGATGGGGTTTATATTGTTGTAATCGTCCACGTTTGGCATGGGTAGCTTACCACGTGGCGATACCTTGAACACAACTTCCCAACCCTGTAGTTCCTCGTTCTGGCATGGGTATGGTAGATAATAAACTTGTGTTGCCTGGTTAGACACAACAAATACATCGAACCCGCTATAGGTGGTTGAAGGCCTCACTTCCACTAAACCAATGGAAGGGGTACTTTTTAGTCCAACCACTAGGTCGAACCAATGGCACTTGAACACAACAAGAGTGAGAGGATGGGCCCCTTTATCGAATTTCACCTCATATATGTTCTGTAACCTTCCATAGTACTCATCCTCATTTCGACCTCCGGTAAACACTCCAGTATTTACTGTTTTCGCATTTGGCCGACTATTTTGGTGTTTCTCGGTATGGAAACGATACCCATTCACATCATACTTTTCATAAGTCGCCACCTTAGGGTCGAAACCCTGCGAAACCCATCTCAATTCATTTGTCATAGATGTTTTCTGTTGATTTCCCTACAAGTTTAGTCAAAATTGTTAGTTTCGTGTTTACATAAACTACAATAGACAAGGGGGTGAGTTAGAAATTACTTTTTCCATGAACCAAGCCACAAAATTTTGCCTTCTGGGGGCACCCTTCTTTAAAAGAGTATTAAATTCCGATACAGTAGGATTTTCTATTCCCAACTACTCCTCATCCAGAAATTGAGGCACGAATGTATCCTCTACTTCATCTATGTTCATCAACACATAGAGCATGATGTCCTCCCACTCCTGCTCCGTCACAGTGTAAATATGTTGACCACCAGACTTACCGCCTTGGCCTTGGAAGAGATGAAGCTTGGGTTTATAGCTGGGGTTATCGGTATTGTACCGAGAGAGCGGATTATGCATATTGGGAACATCTTCAGGATAGTATGTTGTAGATACATCTGACACCTCCTCGATGATATATGCCTCGGCTATGCATGCTTCAATCTGATTTTTGTTTCCACATTTGGTTCGCATATTCTTAAATATTCTCTCTATACAAAACTGCCAACGGTTCTGAACCGGTCCCCCCAATAATGCCTCGTTAGGTAGATGCAATATGAGATGTACCATCGGAGTAAACATGCCTGGCGGAAATATAATCTCTAACTTGCATATCAACTCTGGGACTTTCTCATGAAGCCTTTTCATCATTTCCGGACATATTTCTTTGGCACACAGCGTGCGGAAGAAATGGCTCAACTCCGCAAGTGGCCGCCAAACACGATCAGGGAGATAGCCTCGAAGCATCACCGGCATTATTTGCTCAATCCATATGTGATAGTCATGACTCTTAAGCCCGTTGACTCTGCCCGTTGTTAAATTGACTCCGTTACTCATGTTAGAACAATAACCATCTGGGAACTTCACATTGTGTTTGGGCCAATTGAATGCCTCCTTCTTTTGGGCAGCTAGAAGGCAGAAGTCAGCATTTGGCTTGACCCAATTTCTTCGATTGCCCTCAGGACGTTGCATGTTTAGTTTTATTCTGTCACAAAGCCTCTCTTGATCGACCCTAGCCTTCACATTGTCCTTCGTCTTCTCAGGAATGTCTAGGGTTGTGTGAAAGACGGACTCTGCGACATTCTTTTCGGTGTGCATCACATCGATGTTATGAGGAAGTTTGAGGTCCTTGTAATAGGGGAGTTGCGTCAAACCTGGTATGTGAGTCCAGTTGTGCGTCTCACCATATCCAATAAAACCTTTGCCTTTGGTCTTAGGCTTTAGAGCACGTAGCTCCGCATCAACAACTTTACCATCAAACGTTGGTATCTTGTTTACTTCACTGCAACTTTGTCTTTCAAGAAGTGTTTTTTGTCCTCTCTGAATCTATGACCTTCTTTGAGGAACTGTCGATGCTTGTCAAAGGCGGAATACTTGCCACCCTTCTTCAGCCATACGAACATAAGAGCATGCCTGCACACTGGGCATGGCATCTTTCCGGTTGTACAGTGTCCGCAGAATAGGGCATACCCGGGTAGGTCATGCATGGAATACTGATACCAAACTGTCATGCAGAAGTTTTTCTTCGTTGCCTGGTCATATGTCCATGTGCCGTGTGCCCAAGAATGTTCCAAATCATCGATTAGCGGCTGCATGTACACACTCAAATTCTTCCCCGGATATTCAGGCCCCGGAATGATCAGAGACAACAATGTGGTCTTGCGTTGCATTAAGACTCCGGGAGGGAGATTGAGCGGCATAACAAACACGGGCCAACAGCTGTACGACCTAGCCGACATACCGAATGGATTGAAACCATCAGTTGCTATCGCAATTCTGACATTTTGAGACTCTCGGGCTTTATCAGGGTATACTCTGTCGAAATGTTTCCACGCTTCACCATCAACCGGATGTTTCATCTTCTTCTTTTTATCACTAATATCAGGGTATATCTTCCCCGTCTTGTGCCATGTCATCTGTTTGGCAGTCTCCTCATCCATGTAAAGGCGTTGGATCCTTTTTATGAATGGGAGATACCGAAGAATCTTTACAGCAACTTTCGTCTGCACCATTTCACCTACGGCGCCCTTCAACTCTACATACCTAGAGGCCCCACACTTGCTATAGTGAGTGTGATTCACAAACTCTTTCCGAAACAGAAGGCAACCCTTAGGACAACAATGTATCTTCTCATAATCCATGCAAAGCGATTTCATGATTTTCTTCGACTCATACATGGTACGAGGCAGACAATGTCCCTTAGGGAGCATGTTACCCATTGTTTTCAAATGATCTTCAAAGCTTGATCGGGTTTGGCCGTGTTTGGCCTTATCAGCTAACAGTTGCGATATGGCATCAAGCTGAGAGACTTCTGCACCCGGATAAAGAGGTTTCTTCGCGGTGGCCATCATTTCAAGGAAGGCCTTCGCGGTTTCCTCTGGTTCATCCGGTAAATCCGATTTCTCCTGTTCATCCGGATCTTTGGGAGGTGGCAAATGTGCCTGATTTGCATAGTGAAGATCAACAAGCATGTTTGCAATGCCATCGTGGGCACTGCCATCGATGTGTTGCCGCATCACCACCACTCTAACACGGTCACTCTCGGGAAAGTTGATTTTCAAGTTAAAGTCGGGCATATATCCGTAAATCCAAAGGTGTTTTGTCATCTCTAAGCTACCCTGACGGTTATTCATCTTGCACCGAGCACAAGGGCAAAGCAGACGAACTGTCTTAGAACCACGGTGTGCGTCCTTCACATAATATTCAGTTTTCCACTGCCACTCAGCTGTCATGTTAGTCCTACTAATACGACCACTGTACATCCACTCATCATCAGCCATCTGCACTTAGAGGTAATAACAGCAAAAATAGCATTTGATATCAAATACATGGCATTAAATTAAATACAAGATATTCTCTACCGGGAAAACGCGTGCATCATCCTACATCTCTAATAGGATAGCCTCCTAGCAGCTGCCGGATCCGTAGATTGAGTACGTTCTCCATGCTCTACCCCGATCCGAGACAAAATTTCGACAGCACCTCCCCGCTGCTCTCCCGATACACGTCTCGGCAAAAAGCCGAGAGGATGTGCATCCGGAGAACAACGGGGAGGCACTACCGAAATCCTGACTCGGACCGGAGCAGAACACACAGAACGTACCCAACTACGCATCCGCCGACTGTCCCGTAAATGCCGAAGCGTTACGCATCATAATATGCTGACCTCTAACGCATATTTATCCGCGTAACGCTCTCGGACGGGAAAAGACACCTAGGTTACGCGACTTGACGTGAAACTAATATCTAGAACATAAAAATGCAAAAGAGGAGAAGGAGATTTATCTCACCCTCCGTTGTAGAGGAAGTAGTCGAACAACACAAACACGACGACGACTCCGAGACGGCGGCGGCTACGAGACGACGGCGGCTCCGGGACGACGGCTCCGGGACGACGGCTCCGAGAAACCTACTAGATAAAATATAATTCAGATTAATACTAGCAAATAACTACCAGAAACCAATAATAAGATAGCCATTCGCACGATCATATCCTGACATATTCACAATCATTCAATATCCAGATCCTACACAATAGAGCCTGAGACAATAAAGCTTATGACTCCTCAAACAGGTTCACTTGGAGACAGTTTTGATTCTAAGACCATTATCCGGCCTACCGGCTAAACAAAATCATCTGAATATCGTCATGCCTGCAAGGTACAGAGGCTCCTAGCGGGGGTTAGGGGAAGGAAGGGCCAGCAGCTTACCCGCAAGAACCCGAATCCTTGTCAGCGCGGCGGAGGGGGCAGGTGCGGGACTCGGGGGGGAGGTCGGGTCCAGTCTGCTAGGAGGAGCGTCGCGGCGGCGCGCGGCGGCCGGCGGGAGGGCGGCGGCGCGTGCGGGAGGCGGCGCGCGGCGGCCGGCGGGAGGGCGGCGGCGTGGCGGCGCGTAGGGGAGGGCGGCGGCGCGTGCGGGAGGTTTTCACCTCTAAGTGCAAGAACTTACTACGGAGAAAGAGGGGTCAGTGAAGCGGGTCGCACCTCAGAGATGTATCTTGGTTCCCACAAAATACCAACACACTAGTATACATATATTAGGGGTCTATGCAAGTTTTGATGGGGTTTTGACACTCCAGACCCACTCTACGGCGAAACCCTACTCCCGCTGGAGAAAAGTCTGACCCGTCGATCTACCCCTCTAAACGGCGTCGGGAGGGGGTAGACGCATGGATTTTTTTGCTTGGATGTGTTAGGTTGGTATATTGGACCATAAAAAACAAACATTTCATGTGTCCCGTCGCACGGTTCCATGCCCGACACCCGAAACGGGGGTTTTCACCTCTAAGTGCAAGAACTTACTACGGAGAAAGAGGGGTCAGTGAAGCGGGTCGCACCTCGGAGATGTATCTTGGTTCCCACAAACTACCAGCACACTAGTATACATATATTAGGGGTCTATGTAAGTTTTAATGGGGTATTGACCCTCCGGACCCACTCTACGGCGAAACCCTACTCCCGCTGGAGAAAAGTCTGACCCGTCGATCTACCCCTCTAAACGGCGTCGGGAGGGGGTAAACGCATGGATTTTTTTGCTTGTATGTGTTAGGTTGGTATATTGAATCATAAAAAACAAACATTTCATGTGTTCCGTCGCACAGTTCCATGCCCGACACCCGAAACGGAGGTTTTCACCTCTAAGTGCAAGAACTTACTACGGAGAAAGAGGGGTCAGTGAAGCGGGTCGCACCTCGGAGATGTATCTTGGTTCCCACAAACTACCAACACACTAGTATACATATATTAGGGGTCTATGCAAGTTTTTATGGGGTATTGACCCTCCGGACCCACTCTACGGCGAAACCCTACTCCCGCTGGAGAAAAGTCTGACCCGTCGATCTACCCCTCTAAACGGCGTCGGGAGGGGGTAGACGCATGGATTTTTTTGCTTGGATGTGTTAGGTTGGTATATTGGACCATAAAAAACAAACATTCCATGTGTTCCGTCGCACGGTTCCATGCCCGACACCCGAAACGGGGGTTTTCACCTCTAAGTGCAAGAACTTACTACGGAGAAAGAGGGGTCAGTGAAGCGGGTCGCACCTCGGAGATGTATCTTGGTTCCCACAAACTAACAAAACACTAGTATACATATATTAGGGGTCTGGACACTCCGGACCCACTCTACGGCGAAACCCTACTCCCGCTGGAGAAAAGTCTGACCCGTCGATCTACCCCTCTAAACGGCGTCGGGAGGGGGTAGACGCATGGATTTTTTTGCTTGGATGTGTTAGGTTGGTATATTGGACCATAAAAAACAAACATTTCATGTGTTCTGTCGCACGGTTCCATGCCCGACACCCGAAACGGGGGTTTTCACCTCTAAGTGCAAGAACTTACTACAGAGAAAGAGGGGTCAGTGAAGCGGGTCGCACCTCGGAGATGTATCTTGGTTCCCACAAAATACCAACACACTAGTATACATATATTAGGGGTCTATGCAAGTTTTGATGGGGTCTTGACACTCCGGACCCACTCTACGGCGAAACCCTACTCCCGTTGGAGAAAAGTCTGACCCGTCGATCTACCCCTATAAACGGCGTCGGGAGGGGGTAGACGCATGGATTTTTTTGCTTGGATGTGTTAGGTTGGTATATTGGAACATAAAAAACAAACATTTCATGTGTTCCGTCGCACGGTTCCATGCCCGACACCCGAAACGGGGGTTTTCACCTCTAAGTGCAAGAACTTACTACGGAGAAAGAGGGGTCAGTGAAGCGGGTCGCACCTCGGAGATGTATCTTGGTTCCCACAAACTACCAACACACTAGTATACATATATTAGGGGTCTATGCAAGTTTTTATGGGGTATTGACCCTCCGGACCCACTCTACGGCGAAACCCTACTCCCGCTGGAGAAAAGTCTGACCCGTCGATCTACCCCTCTAAACGGCGTCGGGAGGGGTAGATGCATGGATTTTTTTGCTTGGATGTGTTAGGTTGGTATATTGGACCATAAAAAACAAACATTTCATGTGTTCCGTCGCACGGTTCCATGCCCGACACCCGAAACGGGGGGTTTCACCTCTAAGTTCTAGAACCCCGCCACAACAAAACACCGGAGATACCCGCATATGTGTACAAAAGACCGGATAATCCCGCCGCATTATGGCCACATTTGATCACAATATTTGTACAAATTAGTTCTTATGTTATTTATTTTGTTTTAGTACCCCTACAAATAACATTTTTGAATGTAATCTAATAATTTAAGAAAAAGTGGAAAAAACAGTTTTGACCCCGACGGTGTTGCCGTCGGTGTTAGAGTGGGTGGTTACGGCACCGTTAGCTCGCTGCGCCCGGACGTCCACACGGGACCAGTACTCCGACGGTGACCGTCGGGCTCACTGTAGGACGCCGATGGCACTTTAACGCCGACGGTATTATACCAGCCGTCGGTGTCATATTATGACGCTGACGACCACGACCTTTAGCCGTCGGCGTTCGAATAACCGTCGAGATGAGCTGCCACTCCCGTAGTGAAACGGTCTAACCAGGGACCCACCGCCGCCGAGACAGACTCGGGTCCAAGCGTCCAACGTTGTTTCAACCGGCATGCATGCCCGATCAGCAGGATTGCTAGCTCCTCATGCCTGCTGCTTGATGAATTCATGCACGTGAAAGTGAAACTAGCTGAACGCACAGCCGCCGGCATGCATGCATGCATATCGATCGTCTTCACTTTACGTACTCACAACAGGGGTTAAAATTTATCTGTGAAAGTTAACAATAGAACCGACGATGAAATTATTCATGTGGTTTCTTGATAGAAATGTACTTCTAACCAAAGATAATCTTATATATCGGGTTGAATGCTTGTATGCTAAACTTATATATCGGGTTGTTTTTTGTACGTATAATATCCCACCTCTCCTACTACTGTTTCCAATATGTTTGAGAATTTGTTAAATGAGATTAACAAGAAGACAAAAGTTAAATTCGTATCCGCGTTTCCGCTATTTGTTGGTCTATTTGACGTTGTAGAAATGATCTAGTTTTTTACAAAAAGAATGTTCTAATGTTTTTATTCAGCATCGGCGCAAAGTATCCAATTTTGGGCATTCCTGATTCATTCGGACCTAAAGCTTCATTCAGACCAGCGGGACCTCATGGTATCTGGGTGCACACGGCTATTTACGGTGGCACATTTTTTTCTTCCAACCCACGTGGCGTCATATTAGTCGACTTCAGTAGTCACTTTTTTACATTTTCCTGCGGTTACGACTGCATCTCTTTACTTTCTTATGTTCGTAATTGTACGTGTGCATCAAACGCAGAGATCAGGATTACCATTTAAAAACATACTCAGAACAGGCAGAGTGCTTGTTAATCTGGATGTAAAAGAAAATTACTCCCGTTGGATTCGTCCACTCTCAAGATGGATAAGAATAAGAATAAGAATAATAGACCCCACCCTCCCACACGCAGTATACATGTCACTAGCTGGTAATTGCCTACTGATCTACTGACCCTCACATGCTACTAGGTTGGTTAATCATGTCTCACCGACGCATGATGATTCTAGCTTCTACCCCCAAATTAAGCACATGAATACATGATCATCATCAGGTCCTATCCACTTCCTCTGTTAAGCCCCTGCATCAGGAACTGGCCTCTCAAATGTCAATTCTTCTATCGCACCGGGCCAAAATTACTTTATTGCACGATTGCTACGCCTAACTAGCCAGTCAACGTTGCTTCTCCCCCCTTCACATCTTAGATCCAGGACATAAAATTTTTAAACATCATTTCCCAAATACAGAAAATATCACATCGTTAGGTCGACCCGTGAGCACTAAAGCAAGCTAGCACCAATAAACAAGGCACCAATCCAATGCACACCACCTGCCCTGAACCTTCATGCATGTGAAGATTCCATCGCGATTGTTATAGGAGTATATAGTTCGTGGAGAACAACCATGTGCATGGTGCAAAGTGACAACATGCGTATACGTGGTTTGCTTCACTTGTGTAGAGTTTAATTAACCTAAAACAGTCCTAATTAAGAGTCCCGGGAGCTTTTCAGGCGATTGATTGGTTCAACAACGCATGGTTCACGCACCTCGTTTCATCATATACAAAGAAAGAAAACGAAAGCACAAGTTGCAACAACTTCCATTATGTTTGGTGGGCACTTCTTAACGGTATTCGGACGAAAGGTCAAGCGCACTGTGCGAGCATGCCTCGAGAGATCAAAGCCGCTAATAATAAGTTCTCCTCTACTGATTGAGCTAGCAAATCTCGTGGAGTGACTGGCATAGAAATCTAATTCCGTACTCGCAAATCGTTTACTACATTAAGTAAATCAATAGCGAAGTGACAACATATGGGGGAATGACTGGTTTACCTTTTGTAGTAAAACGAAAGAGGCACTCAGGAACCTTTTCTAGGTGTGGATGGCCCTAGTTAGGCAAGATGGATTCTTCCGTCCATAATGCATGGTCATATCATGTCTCTGCTTGCAACTGCCTTTCGAGATCAAGATCGGCAAAGAAGCTGGTGTGCATATATACCAAATGAAAATACCATCGCTTTGCGTGTATCCAGCTCGATCGATCAATAATGTGCTGAAAACACTAGTCCCCGGACGACGCTGCCATGCCAACAACTCGCCCAAATCAAGAACACAAACAATCTATCTGCAACAACCACCAAACGCCACGGTCTCCGGGCACCTAACCTCTTGTTAGCTTCTGCTGCTCCGGCTGGAAAGCTCATTCCCTCTTTTCTCTTTTGCTCACCGGCCGGCCGGCTCATTCCTTCTCACGTCTCACCAGCAAAAAAGGGTAGCCATAGCACGGCCCTATGGTCCAGCAAAATTATCAAGCTAGCTAGGACTTATATAGCCCGATCGACTTTATCTAAAGATCAAAGTTTATACTTCGATTAATGTAGCATGGCAATAGTTGCTTGCAAATGCTTAAAGTTTATTAAACCGACACCTTAGTTATCGATCGAGCACTATAGCAAGACATCATATACCCATGCCCGACCAATGAAACAGCTAGCTCATGTTTCACCTTCTCGCCATAATTTCGTTTGCGGTGGTCACAATCATTTTCTTCCTATTCAGTGGATGTTTCAAACTTAGATAGCCGTCAAACAATTAAACAAGGAAATATCAGTATGTTTTCAGTTTATTTTTGTGTTATACTGATCGTGTTGCGTCAAGTTGTATCTAATTTCTACCGGCATTTTTTTTAATAAAATGTCTTTGTATTTTTTTGAAACGAGGCAAAAGTTTTACCTTTATATTGATAAAGAAGGAGAAGAACAAATTGGACGGTTTATACGGGAAACCGTCCGAAAACCATACAACACAACACACCACGCCGACCCCAAGGTCACGCTCCAAAAAACTAGTCGACAGTCATGTTACCCTAGCAACCATGACCGACACCAACACGGCGGGGACGACCTCAACGCAAGGAGAAAAACCCGGAGCCGCCGCTCCGACATCCACACCGGCCCCAAGGCCACGCCCCCAAGACGAGTCGACGACCATGTTGCCCTAGCAACCACAACCGACACTAACACGGCGGAGGCGACCTCGACGCATGACGATATCCAGAGCCGCCGCTCCGACATCCACGCCGGCTCCAGAGCCGCGCACCACCTAGCCGAAGACGAAATCTCGCCCCGCCAACCACCAACTGCCCCACTAGTCCCCTGGCCGATGGAACATCCAAAGCGAGACCCCAAGAGGCAAGCGACGCAGTAGCGCCGCCCTCGCCAGATCCCGCGAGGGATCTAGGGTTTCCCCCGGAGAACCCGGCGCGAAGAAGCAACAACATCAGCTCGACGACGCCTTCAAGAAGGACGCGGCACCCGAGGGTGTCGCCATCGTCGGCCCTAGCCAACAACCAGTGCAGGGCTTTCTCCCGATGATGTATCGCGAAACCCGCAACCGCCCATCGAGGACCGGCCAGTCCACCAACGCCGCAAGCCGCAACCACCGCGTCACCTCACGCCACGGCAGTCGCCGCGCCAACCAAGCTCCGGGGCCACCGCCCCGACATCCTCTCGTCCGGCTTCGAACAGCCGGAGATGCAGGCAGCCCTGCTGCATCACTCCCACCCTACCTCCAGAGTCGGAGGTGACGAAACCATCGATCTTGCACCCGGAGCTCCACACCGCGCGGAGGCACCGAGACAAAACGGACGGCACCTCCGAGCACCTCGCCGGGAGGACTGCCGACACCTCCAACCCCGGCCGCCACGCCGCACCAGAGCAGCCGCGTCGACCGCCACACGCCCGCACGCCCACCACACCGTTGTAGCCGCGCCGAAAAGGTCTGGGGCTGCCGCCCCGACTTCCACCCAAGCCCCAGCGCAGCAGCCGCCCCGTGACGCCCCTCCTCCACCTCCATCCCGCAGCACGCACACGTCCCACGCCAGCGGAGAAGCGCCGACCGGCCGTCGCCCGTGCAGGTCCCCCCGACCCAGATCGAGCCCGGAAGGGCCAGGAACGAGCGGAACGCAGACCTCCACGCCACCGCGACGCCCGACGCGTGTGGCCCGCGTCGTCGCCCTGCCATCCTCATGGCCAGAGCAGCGGCGCATCTGCCGGGCCGCCGCCACCAACTAACGGCCCGCCTCCCCATCGGATTTGGCCACCAGGAGCCCCAATCCGCCGCCCCTCGGCCGGCTGCCACGAGGACGAGCACGGCACGGTCCCGGAGCCGCCGCTCCGGCTTGCAGGCGCCGGCAGTCCGCCATCTCCGCCCCAGCCCGAGTCCGGCGGCCGCCCGCACGCCCTGGCGCGCAAGAGAGAGCCACCCCGCCACCAATTTTTGGCAGCAGGGGCGTGCCGCCACCGCGGCGCAGAGGCCATCGGCAGCGGCGTCGAGGGTGCGCGGGGGAGGTGCCTTTCGGCGGCGGCGTAGGGAGCCCTCCGGTGTCGCTGGGTGCGACACGGGAGGGAGAGGATAAGGTATGTCAAAATGTCTTTGTATGTCTTTTCTAAACTAAAACAACATTTGCTTCTTCTTCATACTCCAACTTTCCAATGCTGCCAAATGAGACAAAATCAAACCACACACGCAAATCGCCATGAAGTCGAAAGTAGAGGATAGCAATTACAAATAGGGCGGTCATTTTTTTGCTGCAATACAAATGCATTATCGTTGATGCTTAGATTATTGTTTCTTCATCTGTACATAAGGATTAAGGCATACATCTTACTCATCCTTTACCGCCAAGAGTGAAGGGACAAAATAAGGCAATGTGATGGATGTAAAAAGGCGAAATGGGTAAGTGACCAAAGAAAGCGACGGCAGATCAACAACTATATCTTTTTCCCTCCCATACATAGTCAAATATTGTCAAGTGCCATCAAGTAAATTTATGTTTGGTATAGATCTTGGTGTATGATAGAACTAATAGCACCAGGTCAATGGGTTCTCAAGAAAATTCATAGAGTTTTTATTATATTCCATTTTACCTTTTGTGACCATATGTCAATAAGTTTAGCTGGGGTGCTAGAATACTTAGGATTATGAAAATGTCTAATTAAGTGGATGTTTCTTAAACATAAAAAAGGTGTGCTCCCTCTGTTCCTTCTTATAAGTGTCTTTCTTTTTTAAGTCAAACATTGACTATTTCCGACCAAAACATGTTATAATTTAGAATACCAAATATAATTATGATCATATTTATTAGTAAATATATTTTCGTACTTTGTTTGGTATCTCCGATATAGTAGTTATTCCTAAACTACTACTCCCTATACCAAATAACAATGATAGTCAAGTTTGACTATTGAAAAAATTAATACTCCTTATACGAAGAAAATGACAGGGCGTACATTGCAATGTAACAATATCCCCTTTTTGTTGTTCAAAAGAAACTTGAAGCACATGGTGAAATCGCATTACATGAAAAGTTAGTGAATATCATGTTTGGCATGGTTTTAAAAACATACTATATGAAAAGTTGATGTTCTATAAACATGTGAATTTTGAAGTTCAAAATCATATTCAGTTTGGAAACTAATTAAAAGATTCCACTTGGCTATGTGTATTATCCATGTCTGAGTGGTGTTATTGTTTGTACCTCCCAAATGAATTCGTATTTGACCTTGAAATTTTACAACATAATTTCCTTCAAACTTTAAACACGATTGCACTTGGTTTTGTGTTGTCTCTGCCGTAACTTATTTTTCTAGAGGTTAATTTCTCGAAATGAAGCATGTTGGCATGCAGTTTGAGAAGCAAATTGTACATTTGAAATAAAGTTTCCAAGCTATGATTGATGTAGATAAATATGTCACCAGAAGACATAAACAACATATATTGTCCATGTATGACACTATATTATGAAGACAATTACACATCTGATCCAAGATGGTCCCGTAAGTAAACTTCGGAAAGAAAGCCTACTGGTTGGTCTGGTTGTCCCTCGATGGTGTCCGGACGGGCTTCCATAATGGATTTTTTTGAACAATTCAAGTGAGTTCAGAATCTGATCCACAATTAAGGGAGACTTGGATGAGCCTAAATATGGAGAATGATCCTCATGGAATGAAGGTGAATAGGACCGGTCCGGTTGTACGACAATTTATGCTGAATTCATTAACAGGGGAATAAATTTTGATAGCCTCCAGATCAATTTGTTATTCACAATTAAATAAGGGATTATACGCAGCCAAATCAGTCTCGATTGAACATGATATGTTCGCTCCAAAACCCCGAACCATGGATACAAACTGATATCATTCACTCTCTATCACGTGTCGTATGTTACTTGTTAAACACGAATCAAATAGCACAAACAATATCATGTGCTCACTTTATTCCATAATTCATGTCGTGATTTTCTAATTCAAATTTAAACTAAAACCACTACAAGAATTTCTAAACCATAAAGCTCCTTTTGGGTTGAATGATTTTCATAGAAAATATTGCATGATTCCCATCCATAGATTTTTTTTCTAAGTAATCCCTTTGGATCAAAAGAATGATACCTCTAAAATTTCTACGGATTGCATTCCTACCCACCAATTTCATAGGAATTTTAACATCCATTTTAACCTCTTTTTTACACTCATTCGCGTAGGATCGAGATACTTTTCCTATGTATCATCCAAATGACCATTCCTCTTGTTTTCTTTTATTTTGTCATTTTCTATTTTGTACCTATAATCTTATAAAATTTCTATATTTATTCAGTTCCTCTGTTTTCTAATCCTGCTGTGATACAATAAGCCCTAACTAATGTTGCACTTGAGTTTTCTCAACAACAAAAAACTTGTTCAGGAGGTGGAATTATCCATTTATCCGTTTCGCTAATTGCACACCCCTGCCAGCAGGGACTTGCTTCAGATAAAAGACAGGGTGAGGTAGTTGCTGTGGAAAGTACCCCGAGAACCAGTGACGACCAATACTGTTCCAGCGTTCCCCTTTCTCTTTGTATAAAGAGAAGCGGTAGGCAGCAGGACACACTCGGCTCACTCTCATTTTGCTGGTACCCGAAGGAAACACCCACCCCGACCGACCCGGGAAAAGAGAGAGACAGAGCAGCCGCTGTCTTCTGCAGCAGCTGGGTAGCCGAGCGCGAGAATGCGCAGCGGCGGCGGCGGCGTGATGGAGGACGCTGAGGCGGCGCACAAGCTGAAGAGCATGGACGTGAACAAGCTGGAGAAGGGCGGCAACGGCAGCAGCAGCAGCAGCGACGAGGACAGCCCGCACCCGCCGCGGCCCGCCGTGAAGTACCACGGATGGAAGGCCATGCCCTTCATCATAGGTACGTGCGTGTCGTCCTCTCCGGGATCTGAGCTGAGCTGAGCTGAGCTGAGCTGAGTAATCTGTCCATCCATGGCGGTCTGAGTCTGACCGACGGAATTCTTACGCAGGGAACGAGACTTTCGAGAAGCTTGGCACGCTGGGCACGTCGGCGAACCTGCTGGTGTACCTGACGCAGGTGTTCCACATGCAGAGCGTGGACGCGGCGACGCTCCTCAACGGCCTCAACGGCACCACCAGCCTCGCCCCCATCGTCGGCGCCTTCCTCTCCGACGCGTACCTCGGACGATACCTCGCACTCGCCATCGCATCCGTCGCATCCCTCATCGTGAGTCCCAAATCCCACTCTGACTCTGACTTTGCTACCACCACTGTACCACACCACCTAGCATCAAGCAGATCCAGCGCTAGAATTCCTGAATTCGCACCGCCCTCGCTTCTTTCTCGCCCTGTCCGCCGTGCCGCGCGAGCTGCCAGCTTCCGGTGCTCCGAATTCCGGGAATTTGAGCCGGGCGCTGGGTCAGTGCCGCCGGAATTTGGGCGGCGCCACTGTTGCTCTAGTGCTCTGTACCGGCGCGGTTTCCTTTCTCGGGCTTCAGATTCGGTCTGCTTCTGCATTTCTGACTCTAGTGGTGGATCGGTGGATGGGAGTGGGTGGCCCGTCGTCCTGTGTCTGTGTGTGTGACTGACGACCAACTGCGAGCCGGACTTCCGTTCGAGCTGCCGCCCGCGCCTCAATCCGCACTATCTTTTTGCAATTTTGCTTTGCTGGAGAAGTGGAGATCGTGGGCGGCAAAGGCACATGAGAGGATCAATGAACCAGCCGCGCGCGGTTCTTCCTGCTCACCGCCGACCAAGTAGATGTACATGTGGGCTTGGCAGCTTGATTAGAAACGGCGGCGAGGCGCACCGACGTTTGGAGCTTTAGTTTAAGTAGATGTAGATGCCGACCTGCACCGTGAGTTCAGAAGCTGCGGCGAGGCGCACCGACGATACGAGCTTAGTTTAGCGGAAGATTCAGGCGGTTTATTGGTTGACTTCGTGGGTACTAGAAGGGAGTCCGCACGGTTGATCGATCTACCGGTGGTGCCGGATCGGACGGCTCGGTTTTAAGCTTACACTGTCTTAACAGAATCTGACAAACAATACAGTTTGTAGTAATTTAGGAATTAACTCTGTTTTAACGGGTCCATTAAGCTGTTGAACTCTTCATGCTAGCAAGGACCGTGCTTACGTAGATGCGTGTTGGCCTTCGAGTAGGCACCAACCCCTGTCACTATAATGACGCTTTGCAAAAGAAAAGAGAGACGTGACAAAGCACTACGGCCTTGAAGCGGCGCGGCAGTGTGACTCATTATTGCCGCTAGTGTGTGTTAATTAACTGATTTCTGCTGCTAAGCACAGCACGTCTAAGCTAGTAGTAGTGCTACTGTGTAGTTAAGCTAGCTGGCTTAACTAGTTGCTCCCCACTATGTACTGAGCAATGATAGCACGAGAGATTCCGAGCACTGGATAATCTTAAGAACTCGGACACATGTACGTATCCATCAGTGTTTGGCAGCGACATCCATGGATCCAAGCTAGCTGCACGATCCGGGAGTGGCCGCCGCCATCAACATTGACCGGCACACCGGTCCCGTGGAAAATGGTGGACGCTCCAGGACACGGAGATATCTCGATGAGAGATGCTCTCATATCGGTGCCGTTTCTAGCCCACGTTGCCGACGCATCGATGTGAGCCAGCCTTCATCGCCGGCCAATCACCACTGGCTGGATGGCGCCGAGCTGGTTACCTAGGTGGAGGAAGGTTCTTCTCCATCCTGTCTGACTGACAACGACAGCCACTGGAGCGAACTAGGCGCTCAGTGTAGTCTAGTCCACTTGACTTGCACGGCCCAACCATCAACTTGAACTACTTTATACCCTGAGCTGCACAGAAATGACAAAATCTGATAAAATGGAGATATGAAAATTTGCATACTCGGATCCACGTTATTTTTTTTTATATTTTTTTTTCATATAGCTCAGGTCTTTTTTAGTACAACATGTTTTTTCAGAAACCACCGCTCATTTTTAGTTGCTTCATCTCGTCACTTTTGCATGTGTTTTACTGTTTCTAAAGAGCGCCATCAGACATCAGAGCTGAACATTGCGCTGCGGTTAAAAAATAATTCAAAACCTTATGTTCATTTCCCTCCAAGTCCAACCGCAATATTTGACGCCAGCTGCTCTGCTCTGCTCGTTCCTTCGATCCCAGGGCATGTTCTTCCTCACGCTGACGGCGGCCGCGGACACCCTGCACCCGCCGGAATGCAACGTCGGCGAAGTCTGCGAGAAGGCCACCTCGTACCAGTTCGCGGTGCTCTTCATCGCCTTCGCGTTCCTGGTCCTGGGCTCGGCGGGGATCCGGCCCTGCAGCATGCCCTTCGGCGCCGACCAGTTCGACCCGCACACGGAGTCCGGCAAGCGCGGCATCAACAGCTTCTTCAACTGGTACTACTTCACCTTCACCACCGCCATGCTCATCTCCGCCACGGTCATCATCTACGTGCAGAGCAACGTGAACTGGTCCCTGGGGCTCGGCATCCCGACGGCGCTCATGTTCCTCGCCTGCGTGCTCTACTTCGCCGGCACGCGCCTCTACGTGCGGGTGGTTCCCGAGGGATCCCCGTTCACCACCATCGTGCAGGTGTTCTCGGCGGCGGTCAGGAAGCGGGGGCTGAAGCGGACCAAGGACCCGAAGCAGGACCTGTTCGACCCGCCGCACACCAGCAACATCGTCACCAAGCTGGCGCACACGGATCAGTTCCGGTGCCTGGACAAGGCGGCCATGGTGGCGTCGCCGGAGGAGGTGCGCGCGGGTGACGGCGCGGCGGCGGACCCGTGGCGGCTCTGCACCGTGCAGCAGGTGGAGGAGGTCAAGTGCCTCATCCGCATTGTCCCCGTGTGGTCTACGGGAATCATCTACTACGTCGCCGTGGTGCAGCAGTCCACCTACGTGGTCTTCTCCGCGCTGCAGTCCGACCGCCGCCTGGGGAGCAGCTTCCAGGTGCCCGCGGCGTCCTTCACCGTCTTCGCCATGCTCGCCCAGACGCTCTGGATCCCCATCTACGACCGCCTCCTCGTGCCGCGCCTCCGGAAGGTCACCGGCAAAGACGAGGGCTTCACGCTGCTCCAGCGCCAGGGCATCGGGATCGCGCTCTCCACCGTCGCCATGGTCATCTCGGCCATCGTCGAGGACCGCCGCAGGAGCATAGCGCTGAACAGCGCGGTCATCGGACACACGCAGACCGGCGGCGGCATATCCGCCATGTCCAGCTTCTGGATGGTGCCGCAGCTCATGATCCTGGGACTCTCCGAGGCGTTCAACCTCATCAGCCAGATCGAGTTCTACTACAAGGAGATCCCGGAGCACATGAGGAGCGTCGCCGGCGCGCTCGCCTTCTGCAACCTCGCGCTCGGGAACTACCTCAGCGGCTTCTTGACGACGATCGTGCACCAGACCACCGGAAAAGGGCAGAACTGGCTGGCGCAGGATCTCAACCAGGGGAGGCTCGACCTCTTCTACTGGACCATCGCCGGCATTGGCGTCTTCAACTTCGTCTACTTCATCGGCTGTGCAAAGTGGTACAGGTTCAAGGGAGCCAGCAACTGAGGACATACTACTTCAGCTCTCTGATGATTGATGATGGATTTGGATGGTCTTATAGCAGAATAGCTAATTCCTTCTTTTTTACCCCCTTCGTTGCTCTGTTTTTACGAATTCAACCTATAGATTAAGTGGGTCGTGGTGATGAAAAGTGAAGAAGAAGAAAGATAAACAACAATGTGGTGGATAATTTCTTGTAAGTTGTTAAAAATGAAAGATAAATGAATGTCTTTCTCTGTACTTACGGTTTCAGGCATTTCCTTTGCATTTTGCTTTGTCTACTCTGTCAGAGTTCAGTTAGATATCACGAGTTCATGACTCGTCAGCATATGGTCAGCACATAACCTTCTGCACAGGCAGAACCATCCCAAAAGTGTCAAACTGCAGAGTTGTGATAAAGCAAATGAATGATTCACAACAATGTCAGGTTTAAGATTAGTTCCCAGCCTGCATTAATCAGAATCTATAAGCGAGCCACCACCTTTGACCAAACTAAAAAGGATAACTTTGTTATCACAAGATATGTACATCGTTACACACAATGAAGGTGAACAACCCTCCATCACCATTCACCTGGGCCATTCAGTGCACCGGTATGCTTCTCAAGGGAGAAGGAGGGGGCAAAAATAATAAACAGCTACTATACTCTTCTCCCATCTCAACGGGGTGAAGAGAACAACCTGATCCTACATTGCTTACATTGTACAACCCTCTCTAAAAGAATTAAGAAACAACATGGGGCAAAGCTGATTAGCTACAAGGAGGAGGCGATCTAATCGGTTGGCACCAATCATGTTGACGGCAATCTATTAGCTACAAAATCGCTACAAGGATGCAGCTTCAAGTCAAGTGACAAGCAGAAGGTTGTTTTCATTCCCTTGGTTGTTCACAGTAGGGCGCAGTGGGTCATTCTTCCAAACACCATCAACAATAAATTTAATCTGAAGCATAAACGAATACTCTTAGATGATGTAAATGTACTGTGACGATGGAAGCAGAATATCACACCATTACCTCATATCTACCGGGATACAACCTCAGGTTTAAGGAAAAAATGCCTCTTTCTGATCTTTCCATCCTTCTCTACAGCAAGGAAGCAGTACACAATCAGATTATCATCAGGAATAGCATGATAGTAATGAGAATGTTTAGATCACAGCTATGTTTCCAGTTTCCAATCTAAACATGTTCATTAAGCATGCAAGCATAAAACTATATAAAGTGACAAGGAGACTTCCATCACTACACACATATGTAGTTCACATAATTAGGTACTCAAGGTGGCACGAAGAAAGGAGAAATGACACAACAAATTCATATTTCCTACTCCAAAACCAAACGTGTGTTTATTAAGATTCTTCTACTGATTGATATATTTTACTTACTCACAGGAAATGAAAATATCTAGTAGCAAACAAAATCTCAGCTCCCTTTTAGCACTCTACATCAAGTAATCCTCCTATATGTGCTTGAACTGAAGAATGACGTTTGGATATGTCAATCATGTGACCATTATCCGTAGAGCAACTGACCAAATCTCGGCTAAAGGCACTACGTAAGATATATACTACATGTTACTAAGCTCTGCCTATTGAAGCTCTTGTAGCATCAGTGCATCACTACTGCTTCCATTTTCCTCCCATTTTCCTCGTGACTACCATGTCGCTAGTTCACTAAGTTGCTTGTGTGTGAAATGCATCAAGCACGGGAAGTTCTCCAAGATGCAGTGTTTCCATGTACAAAAACCGTTTATTGCATCTAACCTTATCTGATGCTTGTTTTGTAAACTTAATAGCAAAATGATAATGTGTTGGCAGTTAATTGCATTTGCAATCCAGAAGTGAAGCAATATAGTCAGCTTTCATCTGTTTATCAATACTCTACTTTAATACAGAAATTCAATGGAGTTAACTGGACAACTAACAAAGACTGGCCTAAAGTGAAACCTTGAACATGCACCTATTTTGTAATTACTTCTTAAAGTTCAAATATATTAAAAAATGATAATAGAGACTTGGAACAGGCACTGACTTGACTTGTCCACCCATCAAAAGACCCGGTTAATAGAACTTCTGAAGCAGGATTGGGCCACACAATACAAACAGTGCGGAGTTCACTCAAAGCCTTCTCAACTTCATCAAGCCTCATTTGTTTCTCTTCAATTATTTTGTTCCTTTCACTGACATCATGAAAGATAATTAATGAAAAAGAATGTTACGAGATTCAAAGTGCAGATCACTATTCAATTGTGAGATGAGCATACATTATTTCAAGTGCCATCTTGCCTTCAAGTACAGCTATTTTGGCACGGATTGACCGTAGTTCTTCCTGGGCATGCATTACCTTTGTCTCTTCAAATTCCCAATCATCAGAAAGCCCATTCAACACATTTGTTGCATCACCATTTGACTGAAAATTAAACAACAAAGCTAGGTGCTTAGAACAAGCATAATGCGTCTAGAAAGAACAATTACATCAAAGATCACCAAACGTCACTTACAACTGAACTTACACATCAACAAAGCAAATCTGCTGAACCCAAGTATCACTTACATCTGAACTTGCCAGTTAACAATAGCAAGATGATTCTAAAAACTACTGAACATGTAATAATGCTTAAACCAAATCACTGCAACTATTCCCTTGTAGAAATGACTAACACAATTACACTCAGCATTCATGCAAAGCGAAACATTGCAGAAAGGAAGGGGCCAATCAGAAATTATGTTAAATAAAGTATATTACTGCGCAAATCTATAGATATAATATATGTATTTATGGAAGTGCTTCTTTTGGAAAATGAACTTGAATCATTTTCATGTAGCCATACTGCATACTGATGATGATACTGTTACATTGTTAGTCAAAGTTTAAGGTATTTAACTGCATGCATCTCATAGTGGCACATTCTTTTGAGATGGGAGAGGGTACAATGCACACAGACATTTAGAAGTATAAAAAGAAAACTAGAGCAAGCAGAATCTTGTCTTCATGTGTGTTTTCTTAGTAGCAGCAGTCCATTACAAAATACCGAGTTTACAATTGCAGAACAAGTGAAGAATTCACAACAAAAGATAGAAGTAAAGAAGATGGTATGAAGCGATAGATACACACCATATCTGATAAAACACTGTCGAATCTTGATCTTAGTGTCTTAAGAGCGTCAGTAAGATCGCCTTCCAAATTTTGAAGACGTGCATGTATCTCATCTCTTTCAAAGTCTACATGATCACTAGGATAATCACTTCCAGCCACGCCATTAGATGGTACAACATCATCTTCAAAGTCAACATGTTGCAGTGATCTTCTGCTCTCAGAAGGATGGATCTCAGCAGCTGAAATTATATCAAACACGTCAGCAAGTAATTATATAACAAATATAATGCACAATAAGAGAATTAAGTTATCGTATAACCTTGAAAGTCACTAAACCCGCTCTTGTCAAGTGACCATCTTCGCCATGCATCATTGGCAGAACTCATTGATTTGCTGTCCTCCCGTATTCCATTTTGAGAATGAGAGCTATGTATATCTTTATTTGCAGGTATCCTTCGAGTGTACATGCCACCAGGCATAGTGTGAGTAGGAGCTCCATTATGGTTCATCAAAGCTGCATATATGCAACACGCAAGTACAATGTAATCAGTTATATATGCAATGAAGATAACAAAGAGCTAGACATATTTATTCCACAAGTTGTAAAAGGTGAAGGTCGTTTGATTTTACTCTCAATGTTCCAGCCATAAGTCTACTGTGTGCACCTTCAGCTCTTGATACTAACAGAGCTGACAAAATCATGAATGGTTGATTGAAAAGCGGCGACTAAGTAGAAAATATTTTCGCAAATCGCAGGTTGTACTAAATTCAACAAACTATGTATATCTACTAGGGGTACGGCCTTCCTTTAGGCTGTATAATGTTAAAAACAGCATAGTCGAGGAAAACAAATTATCCTCCATGTATCATGTATGGCACGGGCGGACGACAGCAGATGATGGGCAGATCAATAACAAAGCTAAACCAGCGATTTGTACTTACTACTGTGACTAAGAAGGCAGAGATGATATAGTTCAGCAGTGTTTTGTACTTAGATTGCTGAGAAGTGAAACCACACATACCACCATTTTGACCTTGCCCATCCACTTCGGCACTGTTCCGTCGCTGCGGGCGTGCACGCTCCCTCTCTCTCTGCAGCCGTGTGAGCATCCCCTCCAGGCCTGCCCCAGAAGCCATTTCCCTGCAATCATGATAGAGCAGCAAGCAAAATGAGTAAGGAACAAGCATATCAATCAAGAGAACAAAGAGATTTATGAGGCACCCACGGCGTCTCCTCCGTCTCCCGTTGTTCCCCAGAGGTCGATTCTTCCGGTTCCCTGAAACATGATGAATTCAGCAAAAATTTAGTACACGGATAAGGGCAGGACGGAGCAACAAAGTGATGGTGAACGGTTCAACAGAGCAACTGAATTACCAACCTCCCGGGAGCCGCAGCGGCCTGTGGCGCTAGGCCAGAGGCGGCGGCGGACGGCGGGTAGTCAGGGTGCACGCCGGGCCCGGCTGTCGACACCGGGCGCACGTCCTCAGAGGACCATCCGAGGGAGAGCCAGCCTCCGCTGGAGGCGACGGCGGCGGCGAGGTCGGCGCGGCCCGCGGCGATGAGCTCGGCGCGGGTGGGGAAGGCCCCGGGCTTGGCGGAGCGGCGCATGAAGTCGAAGATCGCCTCCTCGAGCTCCTCCTGCTGTCTTCCGGCGGGGCGCAGCGGCGTGGGCGGAGGCGGCGCATTGGACGGGCGCGGCGGCGGCGGACCGGGGGCGGGGGCGGGACGGCGGCGGTAGGGCTGTCGCGGCGGGGGCTTGTAGGTGGCGGAGACAGCGCGGGGGCGGCCGGCGGGCTGTCGCGGCGGTGGCCTGAAGGCGGAGACGTGGTGGCGGCGGTGAGCGGGAGGGGCGTGGAGCGGGGGGAGGAAGGCTAGGGTTAGGGGTGCGGAGGGGAGCATCGCGGTCGCATTTCTCTGCCGCTCCTCCCCGGCGAGCGCGAGGGCGGGAGGCTCGGAGCCGGAGAGCGGAGAGATGGAAACACAAGACAAAAACGAAAAGCGAGACGATGAG
Source organism: Poa annua (assembly GCA_026929855.1). Taxonomy (NCBI): domain Eukaryota; kingdom Viridiplantae; phylum Streptophyta; class Magnoliopsida; order Poales; family Poaceae; genus Poa; species Poa annua. Next base: position 35,857,075 of record CM049427.1, read on the forward strand.
AGGAGGCGCGAGCAGCACCACCGGCTGGCGGCTAGCTGGGCCGACCTCACGTCTCTCTCGCGTGAGCGTGACCTTTCCGTGATCCGTCCATGACTCCTGCTCCTTGCTATTTGTCTCTCTCTGCTCCTCCCGCTAGCACTGCTGGCCGCCACCACCGGCCGTCGCCGTGCTCCGCTGCCACAGAGAGGGCAAGCTCCAGCTAAGCTGTAACGGAGGTCATCAATGCACGGGCCTTTTAATTTCACGGGTGTGCAAAAGACGACAGAATACTCGTGCAGTAACTGTACGCCACGAAAAAAATATTCTTCACATTATTTGCTTTTTCGGAAATATATTTGTTTTCGTGGATAATGTGGACAATTCATAGTTTCCATCACCAACTTAGTGCTTTTTTGATGGAAAACAGAGGAAATATAAAAATATAGACATTTGATATGATTGTAGGTGTAAAACAGAAAAAAAAATACATGAATGGTCATTTCGATAATAGACAAGATAAACACATTAAAAATATCTCGATCCTATGCGAATGAGTTTAAAAAGAAGTTATAGTGGATGTTGAAATTCAATACTTTCCCGAGCAGGTGGGTGACCAGTGGTGAATCTCAAACAAAATAAGTACCCACTTGTCTTTGCATATATCTTTCGTTCTCAATGGTAGGTCGGTGACGAGGGATGTCCCCATCAATACCCATGGTTACTAGTTTAGGGTAAGAGTTATGAGATAGAGAATACGTGGTGTTGGTAGATTCGTCGGCTGACAAGCGGGAATTACCCAGGTTCGGGACCCTCGAGTGAGGTAAAACCCTTACTCCTGCTTGTCTGTTATTGACTGTGTATATATGGCGAGTACAGGGGTCTAGCAAGATGTCGATCTTGCTAGGATTTTGTGGTTCTGGTTGGGCGTGTCCCTAGTCGACCACCCTCATGTCCTTTATATAGGGGTACAGGTCTCGGATCGTAACCGACTAGAACTACATGTATGGAAAACATTACCGACTATGCTATCTAGTGTTTGGCTAATTCGGAGAACCAGTCATGGACTCACTGAAGGGGATCGTGTGCAGAAAACAAAAAAATTCCTACCGACGATATCCTAAAAGCATGCCAAGATCTATTCTATGCAGATATAGTAGTACGAACGGAGATCGGAATACGTACCCTTGTAGACCGAAAGCGGGGATTACGTTCCCGCACAAACGTTGTCGATGCAGACCGACGAAGCCGACCTCAAGGTCGTGTAGAGGAAGCAGGCCTCCGAGTACCGCTAGCGCAGCACCTTACAGGGAGTCGCACACGTACGGTGGAGACGACGCCTCCGAAGCTCCAGTCCAGGACGAGCAGCGGAAGACTTGGACCGGAACACCAGCAGCGCGGCAGCAGGCTATGGTGGAGGAGATCCCCTCTTCCTCTTGCTCGGCGCAGCTCCAACTTGGGAACCACGAGATCGAGAGAGAAATCGGGAATTAATTGGTGAATTAAAAGGCTGGGGGTGCCCCTTCTTATATAGGCTCCCAAGGGGAGCCTACCTTGCCAGCCAGGCCATGTGGGACTATTCCCACATGGCTGGTTCGGCCAAGGGGGGGCGCCGGCCCCTTGGTGGGCCCCTTGTGGCCCACCTAGGCCGGCCCCTAGGCTCCCACCGAATTCCCCAAGGGGGTTCCCCCCCTCTTGGGCCTTCTTTCGTCCGGAAGGCCCATTTAGGGAAATCTGCCTTAATAAATTCGAAAATAAATAAATAAATCATATTTGCATATTAATAACACTAATTAATATCAAACATAATATATATAATTATTCCTAGCTCCGAAAACTCTTTCGGCGCTGCCCGATCTCCATCGGACCTCTCCCGGGACGCTCCCGGTGATCTCCTTCCTTTCCGGTTGTCTTGTCGAAACCCCTTAAGTGTGTTACCCTAGCGGTTCGATATAATATCAGGTATGATCAAGACTCCTCAATGATCAATGACTAACTCGTAGGCCTGGACCCCATGAATTAATCCCTGAGATATAACGAATGACTTTCATCTATCAAACCTGAACGTAAAGTCTTAGACCTTTTGCCATAGCGATACTTAGCACGTCCGAGCGTCGTTCCATAGATATCTCCATACCTAATCCCGACCTCGTTACCGACGACGCTATCTTCTACTCGTTCATGATCTCATGTCTCCGTGACCTAGTCACATGCTTGCAAGCTCATTAGACATGATCTCACCGAGTGGGCCCGAGAGTATCTATCCTGCTATGCGGACTGGCAAATCCCGCTCTTGACCCCTCGTCTCAACTACTCCTTTCCGATACCCAAAAGTATCACCGTTATTGTCATACTAAATAAGATACGACGTTTGGTGCAATCAAAGTATCTTCCGGGAATATCAATAAGAGTTGATCTCACGGTCAAAGGTGTAACGACTACGTTCTCCAAATCTGGGTATGTCCATCACATCGCTCTCCAGCGATATGACTCTCATTGCCGACCGGCGCCATGCCCCATGACCGGGAAACCTCGATCATCAATCGCGCAACGAAACTAGTCTTAGTAGAGGCTACTAGGGACCTGGTTGTTCACGTATCACACCCGCATTAATGTTTCCGCTTAATACGGTTCTAGCATGACACAAAAACCTATTATGAACAAACGAGATATGATAAAGAATACACTTTATTAATTGCCTCTAGGGCATATCTCCTTCAGTCTCCCACTTGCACTAGAGTACAACTTAATCTAGATTACAACTTGGTAAAAGCTTAACACCCATAGCTAACTGGTGCTGTTCATGCTTATCAAGCGGAAGAGGCTTCGTCAGCGGATCTGCCACATTCAGATCCGTATGCACTTTGCAAATCTTCACATCGCCTCCTTGTACGTACTGACGTATCACATGGAAGCGTCGAAGAATGTGTTTGGCGGTGGAGTGAGACCTCGGCTCCTTGGCGTTCGCAATGGCACCCGTATTGTCGCAGAAGAGGATCACGGGGTCTTGCACGCTCGGGAACACTCCAAGTTCGATGACGAACTTCCTCAGCCACACAGCTTCATTCGCGGCCTCGCAGGCAGCAATGTACTCCGACTCCATTGTAGATTGTGCGACTATGGGTTGCTTCCCACTTCTCCAGCACACGGCGCCTCCATTCACCTTGAACACGTAACCTGTCTGTGACTTACAGTCATCGGGGTCTGAGCAGAAACTTGCATCTACGTAACCCGTTACGCCAAGTTCTTCATCGCAGCCACCATACACAAGGAACATTTCCTTTGTCTTATTGAGATACTTAAGAATGCTCTTAACAGCTACCCAATGCGGCATTCCAGGATTACTCTGGAACCGGCTTGTCAAACTTAGAGCTAATGCCACATCCGGTCTAGTACTCAACATTGCATACATGATCGATCCTATGGCTGAAGCATAAGGATGTTTCGTCATTTCGGCCGTACCCAGTTCCGTCACCGGACACTGCGCCTTACGCAATATCTTATTCTTGATAACCGGCAGAGAACCCTTCTTTGCCTTCTCCATATGAAAACGCTTCAGTATTTTATCAAGATAAGTACTCTGACTTAGTGCTAATAGGCGCCTTGATCTATCACGATAGATTTTTATGCCTAAAACATACGCAGCTTCTCCTAAGTCCTTCATGGAAAACTTACTATTTAAATATTCCTTCACGCTATTCAGAAGTTCCACATCATTCCCTATTAGCAATATGTCGTCAACATACAGTGCTAAGAACACAACCGAGCTCCCACTCATTTTCTTGTAAATACAGGTCTCTTCCACATTCTGGATAAATCCAAAACCTTTGATTACCTCATCAAAGCGAAGATTCCAGCTCCGAGATGCCTGCTTCAATCCATAGATGGATCGCTGAAGCTTGCACACCTTGTTAGCACTTCCTGGATCGACAAAACCTTCCGGCTGTACCATGTACAACTCTTCCTCAATGTTTCCATTCAGGAAGGCCGTTTTGACGTCCATCTGCCAGATTTCATAATCATAGTAGGCAGCTACCGCTAACAAAATCCGAATAGACTTAAGCATCGCTACCGGTGAAAAAGTTTCATCGTAGTCAATTCCATGAACTTGTCGGAAACCCTTTGCGACAAGCCGAGCTTTATAGACGGTCACATTACCATCAGCATCAGTCTTCTTCTTAAAGATCCACTTATTCTCGACGGCCTTGCGCCCTTCGGGAATATCCACCAAAGTCCACACTTTGTTATCATACATGGATCCTATTTCGGATTTCATGGCTTCAAGCCATTTCTCGGACTCTAGACTCTCCATCGCCTCCTTGTAGTTCGTAGGTTTGTCTTGCTCGACTAGCATGACGGTGCAAACCATGTTGCCATACCATTCTGGTGGGATCCGAGATCTACCAGACCTACGAGGTAGAACATCTTCCTCGACAGTTTCTCCCACTCCTTCCATGGAGGACGTTTCCGGAATTGCTTCCGTTGCGCCACTCGGAATCTCGAGTTCAGGATCAACGATTTCATCGAGGTCTACCTTCCTCCCACTTACTCCTTTCGCGAGAAACTCCTTCTCTAGAAAGGTACCGGTCTTCGTGACAAAAGTTTTGCCCTCAGCTTGGTTGTAGAAGGTGTACCCAACGGTTTCCCGCGGATATCCTACAAAGACGACTTTCTCCGACTTCGGTTCGAGTTTGTCGGGCTGTAGTTTCTTAACGTACGCCTCACAACCCCAAACCTTCAGAAACGATAACTTAGGCTTTTGGCCATACCATAATTCATACGGCGTCGTTTCAACGGACTTGGACGGAGCCCTATTTAAAATGAATGCGGCTGTTTCTAACGCATAACCCCAGAAGGACACTGGCAGATCGGTAAGAGACATCATAGATCGGACACTATCCAGTAGAGTACGATTACGTCGCTCGGACACACCGTTACGCTGCGGCGTTCCGGCGGGCGTAAGTTGGGGCACTATTCCACAACTCTTCAGATGTGTGCCAAACTCAAAACTCAAGTACTCTCCACCACGATCGGATCGGAGATGCTTGATTTTCCTATTAAGCTGATTCTCAACTTCACTTTGGAATTCTTTGAACTTTTCAAACGTTTCAGACTTGTGTTTCATCAAATAGATATAACCGTATCTACTCAAGTCATCAGTGAAGGTGACGAAGTAACGATAACCGTTGCGTGTCGAAACGCTCATCGGTCCACACACATCTGTATGTATGATCCCCAACAAATCCGACGCCCGTTCAACGAAACCTTTAAACGGTGTCCTGGTCATTTTGCCCATGAGGCATGGTTCGCATGTATCGAGGGATCCGAAATCCAACGAGTCCAAGAGTCCATCGGAGTGGAGTCGCTTCATGCGCTTTATACCAATATGACCAAGACGGCAATGCCACAAAAACATGGCGGTATCGTCACTACACTTAATTCTTTTGGCTTCTATGTTATGGATGTGAGTACTACGATCGAGATTCAACAAGAATAAACCGTTATTATCGGGAGCATCAACATAAAAGATATCATTCATATAAATAGCACAATTGCTTGACACTGATTTAAATGAATAACCGTCTTGTAACAGGCAAGACCCACTTATAATGTTTACACTCAAGGATGGCACAAAATAACATTTATTTAAAACCAAAACTAATCCCGATGGTAGATGTAGAGGGAGCGTGCCGACAGCCACCACGTCGACTCTCGATCCGTTGCCGACGCGCATCGTCACCTCATCCTTCGCCAGCCGCCTTCTATTCCGTAACTCCTCCTGAGAGTTACATATATGAGCAACAGAACCAGTATCAATTACCCACGTATTGCTCCGGGCGGATGTAAGGTACACATCTATAACATGTATATCAAATATACCTTGCTCTTTGTCGACCGTCTTGCCAGACTTCTTATCCTCCAGATACTTGGGGCAGTTGCGCTCAGGTGATCCGATAGTCACCACCATCTTCTGCAACTTGATTTCTAATTCGGCCACTTCGAGCATCTTCAGGATTTCCGACAGGGGTTTTGACGTCCCTTTCATGCCGTAGTCCACTATGGCGTTCTTATAGCTAGGGGGCAGAGAAATCAGCGCCCTATCAATAACAACTCCTCTGGGATCACACTTCCCAGATCACTCAGAAGTCGAGCGCAGCCAAACAACTTGGCCAAGTGCTCACTGATATTGCCGTGCTCTTCCATCTGGGCTGAGAAGAAAAGCACATATGCCTCGTACGTCTCAGCCTTGACTTGTCGTGCAAAAACAACCATGAGTTTAGTGATTATATCATAAGCACCCTTGTTCATGAAGCGGTTTTGCAGGTCAGCCTCCATGGCAAAGAGCATGCCACTCTGGACATAAGAAGAAATCTCCGCCTTTACCCCATGGACAATCCTTTCGATTTCCGGGGCGGTGCTAGGAAGATCACCTAAGGGGGTATCAAGGATGTAGGCCACCTTGTGGGTTTCAAGGATGGACTTCAGATCGCGGAACCAGGACACGAAGTTAGACCCATCGGTCTTAAGCTTCTCTTTCTCAATGAACAGGTTCAGGTTAAAGGAGGGGTGAGACATCTACAATGGAGTTTGCAACAACATAAGACTTTGTTCATAATAATTTTGAGTTATAGTATTTTAGAAAATAACTAACATAACTCCCACTCAAACGAACATCCCTCCTGGTCGTTTAAGCGATTACACGACCCCCATCCATTGCACCACCCCTCATCATCAAAGCCGGCGGCACAACTTCAAGAGTAGACAAAATCGTCCGCCACACCAATTTTATGACTCGTGCTCGACCTTTCGGTCTTCCTGTTCCCAAGCCATACCTCTGAGTATGCTAGGCTCGCCACCAAAGACCTCCACGTTGACGCTTGTGCAACATGGCTTACACCCACTGTATGCGAACGACGAGATGTGTGACACCCGATCATCACGGCATGCCTCATAACGTAGAACTTTCTTGGTGGTGCGCGTTGGAGGGAGAACACTAGTGGTATTTTGAAGGGATCATCTTATTCAGCTACCGCCGTGTAACACACAATCACACAAAAATAAGATGCACACAAAACATCAAATGTAATGCAATGTGATATAGTCCATCGCGCCATGGTCTTCTTGGCGCCCACAGTTTATAAACAATTTAATAAACCTACCTTGACCATATCACATAGCCCCTGCAAAATAAAGTTAGCCGCTTCTACTTTATCTTTTGCATATTTTACGTGGCTTGGGGCTTTCGTAAATAGAACCGCTTCATACCTACGAATCTTATGACCACAACAACGATCCAATAATTGCATGTTTAAGCATCCCTTTCGGGCCCTCCATTGAAAATGCGAAGACCAACTAAAGAGAGAGAAACTGTCACCCGCCAGCCACAGATACGGTACAAGCCGTACGTCAGTAGTGGAACCAGTCTCGCGTAAGCGTACACGTAAAGTCAGTCTGGGCCGCTTCATCAACTCAATGCCGCTGGAATACACAAGTGCACGCTAGAGGGTAGCAAATAACAGGAACGGTGCCCCCGTGCAGAGCACGGGTTCTAACAGCGCACAGCTATATCTACGATAGATCGGCTCTGATACCACTGAAGGGGATCGTGTGCAGAAAACAAAAAATTTCCTACCGACGATATCCTAAAAGCATGCCAAGATCTATTCTATGCAGATATAGTAGTACGAACGGAGATCGGAATACGTACCCTTGTAGACCGAAAGCGGGGATTACGTTCCCGCACAAACGTTGTCGATGCAGACCGACGAAGCCGACCTCAAGGTCGTGTAGAGGAAGCAGGCCTCCGAGTACCGCTAGCGCAGCACCTCGCAGGGAGTCGCACACGTACGGTGGAGACGACGCCTCCGAAGCTCCAGTCCAGGACGAGCAGCGGAAGACTTGGACCGGAACACCAGCAGCGCGGCAGCGGGCTATGGTGGAGGAGATCCCCTCTTCCTCTTGCTCGGCGCAGCTCCAACTTGGGAACCACGAGATCGAGAGAGAAATCGGGAATTAATTGGTGAATTAAAAGGCTGGGGGTGCCCCTTCTTATATAGGCTCCCAAGGGGAGCCTACCTTGCCAGCCAGGCAATGTGGGACTATCCCCACATAGCCTGGTTCGGCCAAGGGAGTGTGCCGGCCCCCTGGTGGGCCCCATCTGGCCCACCAAGGCCGGCCTCCAAGCCCCCACCGAATTCCCAAGGGGGTTCCCCCCCTCTTGGGCCTTCTTTCGTCCGGAAGGCCCATTTAGGGAAATCTGTCTTAATAAATTCGAAAATAAATATATAAATCATATTTGCATATTAATAACACTAATTAATATCAAACATAATATATATAATTATTCCTAGCTCCGAAAACTCTTTCGGCGCTGCCCGATCTCCATCGGACCTCTCCCGGGACGCTCCCGGTGATCTCCTTCCTTTCCGGTTGTCTTGTCGAAACCCCTTAAGTGTGTTACCCTAGCGGTTCGATATAATATCAGGTATGATCAAGACTCCTCAATGATCAACGACTAACTCGTAGGCCTGGACCCCATGAATTAATTCCTGAGATATAACGAATGACTTTCATCTATCAAACCTGAACGTAAAGTCTTAGACCTTTTGCCATAGCGATACTTAGCACGTCCGAGCGTCGTTCCATAGATATCTCCATACCTAATCCCGACCTCGTTACCGACGACGCTATCTTCTACTCGTTCATGATCTCATGTCTCCGTGACCTAGTCACATGCTTGCAAGCTCATTAGACATGATCTCACCGAGTGGGCCCGAGAGTATCTATCCTGCTATGCGGACTGGCAAATCCCGCTCTTGACCCCTCGTCTCAACTACTCCTTTCCGATACCCAAAAGTATCACCGTTATTGTCATACTAAATAAGATACGACGTTTGGTGCAATCAAAGTATCTTCCGGGAATATCAATAAGAGTTGATCTCACGGTCAAAGGTGTAACGACTACGTTCTCCAAATCTGGGTATGTCCATCACATCGCTCTCCAGCGATATGACTCTCATTGCCGACCGGCGCCATGCCCCATGACCGGGAAACCTCGATCATCAATCGCGCAACGAAACTAGTCTTAGTAGAGGCTACTAGGGACCTGGTTGTTCACGTATCACACCCGCATTAATGTTTCCGCTTAATACGGTTCTAGCATGACACAAAAACCTATTATGAACAAACGAGATATGATAAAGAATACACTTTATTAATTGCCTCTAGGGCATATCTCCTTCACTCACTACATAGTGCACGTCTCATGTTTTATGCTTTTGACATGATATTTCTGTCTTTTGGATTTTATAGATTTTGACAAAGGATTTCGACTGAGTAGACCTGGATTTATTCGATGAGTCGAAACCAGTTATCTGCACTTGGGCAAAACCTTACTAGCCTTCAGTCAGGTTTCGAGTCCTTGGCTCGACCTTGGAACATACTGGACAGACACGCCTCAGGCCAGTCGATGGTCTTACTGATATTGTTCTGCAGTTTTAATTTGCTACCCAGCGCGTCCGCCAGGATTTTCATCGTATCTGTTGACACGGAAAGTTCTAGGATTAAACACTACAGGAGTGATCCTCGGCCCTTTCGAATAATCGATGGGTCTTACCTTTTGTATTTCTTGTATACAGCATCCGAGGTACTCTATCGACTGATTTTCACTCGGGAATTTTTATGTTTCGAATGTCGCTTGATTCTATCGGGTGCACGACAGTGCTCCCGATGGGAGTAGCCCCCGAGATTGTGCTTTATTGCTTGCAGTAGAGGATAATCTCAATTTTTTAGTTTGTCAGTCAAATGTTTTTTGCCTGCTCCCGATGGGAGTTTCCCACTCGAATATTTTTTACCTTTATTTTTGCGACAGTGTTTTGCTAGGAGCTTTTCGTGCTTGCCCATCGCGGTATGACGCTTGTTGCATTTGCTCGTCTGAAATGATGTCATGTGTGACATCCTTGGCGTGCGAGTAGCACTCTGACGGGACATGACATAGTGGGTCCCATTCTTTGACTGTTGTGGACGCCGGTTCAGTTCTGATTTGACCTGTCGTGGCAAGATTTTCGTAGCCGTGATGATGGTCTCCCCATTTTGCGCGCGTAGTGGGCGGTGTAGTCTGCGACGATCGCCCTCTGATTACGCCATGCGTCGCCGTGTTTTTTGTTCGGACGGCTATGATGAAGTTCTGGTTTTGCCATAAGTACATGTTTCTCCGTTTATTTTTATTTTACCTTGCCATTTGTCTCTGCGTTCCTTTGCTTCATCTTCCTCCTCGCCGCCACTCTGTTTTTGCGCCGTCGCAACATTTTCTTTCTGCGATCACCACCCACCATGGCTCCTAAAAAGAGCTCTTCCGCCGCCACTGCTGCTACCGCCGGTCAGAAAAGGAAGAAGGCGGATGGCGCCACCGTTCCTCCCGTGCTGCAGAAGACGTCTTGCGGCTGGACTTCGTCAACCGTGTCGGAGAAGAAGCTAACGCTCCTTCGCAATGAGGGCACGCTCCCTCCTACCACGGTGCTCGCCGTCCGTGCTCCGGGTAAGGAGAACTCCCCCGCTCCACTCCTTGGTGAGCGGGTTTACTTTGCCGAGTTTCTCCCCCGTGGTTTTGGTTTTCCACTGCACGATTTTGTGCGCGGCCTTCTTTTTGCCTACGGGATTCAGATTCATGACCTGGTTCCCAATGGTGTTCTGCACATTGCCTGCTTCATGGTAGTGTGCGAGTGTTTCTTGGGGGTATCCCCTTCCTGGCCTCTTTGGAAGTCCATCTTCCAGATGCGCCATATGGCCCGCAACAATCGGGTGAACCCCGTCGGAGGAGTTGGCTTCCAGGTTAAGAGTGGCTGCAAGTACTTCGGTTTGAAGGCAGTCGACTCCGCTCAGGGATGGAGGACCAGGTGGTTCTACGTCCCTGTGGGCCAGAATGTTAAGCCTGCCTTTTCGACTAGAGATGCTCCCGAGAAGACGAAGGCCTGGGAGCATGCTCTTACTCCAGCTGAAGAGCGCGAGGCCGCCCCGCAGCTGGAGAAGGTCGACAGGTTGTTGAACACCGGTGTCACTGGTGTTCAGTTGATTTACACCTTCTTGAAGTGTCGGGTGTGTCCCCTTCAACAGTGTGCGCACCCGATGTGGGCGTATGAGGGAGCACACGACGCCACTCGAATTAGCGTTGTGGAGCTGACGGCGAACGAGCTTGATACACTCGTGAAGTCGGTGACCAGCTACAAAGCTGAGGCCACCGTCAACTATGCGTTTGCCACAGATCCCTTCAGTTTGGAGAATCCCCTTCCCGAGGTTAGTTTCTTTTTGCTTATACTTTCGCATTCTTTGTTTTTATCGTGTAGATTTCTGCTATCTTCCTCTCTTATGATCTTTCCCCTTTTATTTTGTTTCGTGTAGGGGCACTCGACCAGGTCGTCACTTCCTCCCCTTCCTGAAGCCGGGCCTGTCGAGGAGTCAACTATGCTGAAGGAGAGTGAGAAGTCAGTCGACTCCCTTCCTAAAGCTGAAACCTCCTCTTCAGAGAAATCTGGAGTGGATGGAAAGGGTGTAGGGCAAGCCGAGGTTGTGACGACTACAGAGCCTGCTCTCAAGCGGCACCGTTCAACGCGCACAAGTGAAGATGAGAAGATGGCTGACTCTGATGCCTCTTCACCTATGCGAGATGTGTCGCCTCTGGCTCAGTGCTCGCCACCACCTTCCACTTGCCACTCTGGTTTTGGTGGGCCTCGATTCGATGGCGACTTGTCTTCTGATGAGGACGAGCGAAGGTATCTTCCCTTGACCTATGAACGCGTATATATGCCTCGACTGTTTACTATGTTTGTTGTTTTGTTTTTGAACATCCTTCTACTGTCTCTTGCGTATTCTAGCGATGATCGGGCCGCCAGTCCATTGGCTGCCCGTGCGGTGGCTGTCACCTCCTCTCCTGCTGCGGAAGCGATAGTCACCCCTTCGCCCCTTCCGCTCTTGCGCCTGGCACCATGGCGCCTCCCGTGGTTGCTTTGACTGATGCGCCGTCATCTTCCTCCCCACCTTTTTGGTTGAACCATGTAAGGTTTTTTCCTTGTGTCACTGTAGTATTTATGTCTTTGACAATCGTGTATAATATATACACTGTGTTTGCAGCCGGCCGTGAGTGGTCTTGCTTCTTTTGGCGAGGCCTTTGCGTAGTCGGAGGAGGAGCGGGGTGTTCTTGAAGGGGTTACGGTGCAGAAAACAATAATTTTTCTAGCGTACAAAACCCTAACTAGCCAGGATCTATCTATCTAGTACATGCGATAACGGTGGCGGAACGGGTTACATTACCTCCATGTAGACCGCGGGGATTACGCTCCCGCACAAGCGTTGACGATGAAGTCGTACGTAGCCGACCTCGAGGTCACGGAGAACTTGCCGCGATGACGAAGACGATGACGCCGGGGTGTCGACGATGATCTGCGTCGACGGGCGTCGGGCGGAAGAAGGCGGGGCGCCGGCACCAGGGAGGTGCGCCGGCGGCAGAGGGGGAGGCGGCCCGGCGGCTGCAGGGGCGAGACGACGTCGCCCAGGCTACTCAAAAGGAGTTACCTCCGAGCACTCACAAACATACGGAGCTTAGCGACAACCCCCGGTCATTCAGATCCAGCTGAAATCGCAGGGGTAGATCTTATCTGGAATCCCGCAGGGCAACGATGTCCGGCGGTATAGCTTAGGTGGAGAGAGGGGGCAAAACGGGCGGAGAAACAGCTCGGCCGGCCTGCAATACAATTAATTGTATTTTCCAATGAATTAATCCAATTAATATGCCTTGGTATATAAATGGGGAAGGGGGTGTGCAAACCCCCTGGCTCCCCCATGTGGGACTAAAGGAGGAGAGGGGAGGGGGGGTTCGGCCGAACCCCCCTTGGGCTTGTCCCACTCCTAGTCCAACTCGGACTAGGGGGCCCAATCCTCCCCTTCCTTAGGTGGTGAGGCTCCCCCCTTCTTGGGCCCTCTTAGGGCCCATGTAGGTGGGAGCCCCCTTTTTCCTTTATTTAATTAATATTAAATTAATATAAAAATCCCATTAATTCATAATTAATATATTTATATATAATTCAATATCCCATGACTCCGAAACTATTTTGGAACCACCCGAACAACTTTCGGACATTCCTGGAACCATTCCTGACCTCCCCGGAACTCCTTCCGGACCACCGGAACTCTTTCCGGATCATTTCTCTCTCTCCAACAAATTCCTATAATATTCCAGAACCTATCTCCTGGTGTCGCTAAGACCTTAAGTTTGTTACGCTACGGTTCGAGAACACTCCAGACATGGTCGAGACACTCCGCTCACCAATGACCGTTAGGGATACCTGGATGTATATGACGGCCCCTGTGCATTCTACGAATATCGTCGTTGAACCATAAATATGATATTCATTCCCTTTGTCTCTGCGATACTACCTTGTCCGAGATATGATCGTAGACACACCGATGTCTTTGTTGTATCTCGTTACCGACGAAGGTTATTAACTCGTCTGCGATATTACATCTCCATGACCTAGTCATAAACTGCGCAGCTATATAGATGCAATATCACCGAGTGGGCCCAGAGTATCTTTCCATTTCAAGAATGAACAAATCCCGCTCTTGATCCTTACGTCTTGATGCTCTTTCGGAATACCCAAGATGGACACCGTTATTTTCATGATATATAAGACACAACGTTTGATGCTCTCAAAGCACCCCTACGAAGCATCAATAAGTACGGTCTCACGGTCTAAGGAATAAGCTACCATATTCTTATCTATTGCAAATGACAAACATCGTAATACGATCTTATTGCAATACTTTGTGTATGTCCATCACCTTATTCAACTAACAAGATGACCCCATTGTCAACAGACGTCATTGTCCTTGATCGGGAATCTCGATCAACTGTTGCCCAATGGACCAGCTCATATAGAGGCTTGCTAGGGACCTGGTTGTCTATGTATCACACGTGTATCAATAATTCTGATTAATACAGTTATAGCATAATACACAAACCTATTATAAACTTATGAGATAATGCAATAAATACTACTTATTTATTTGCCTCTAGGGCATATCTCCTTCAGTTCTTCGCTCTCAACTTGACCATCTCAACCGTAAGCCTTTATCCTTTTCTGTGTGCGTTGTTTTCCCTTTTCCTTTTATGCGATTGGAGCGTTTTCCCTTTTGTTTTGAGGGGAGAAAGGTACTTTGGAGTCCCGGTTGGCCGAACTAGAGAAGACCCTCTCCCAGCAGTCGGCCGCCCAGGAGGAGCTGGATGCTCTTCGTGCTTCTGAGGGGGAGCGGGTCAAGCGACTGCTTGGTTATGCCCACTCTCTTGCAGGTGAGGATAATATGCATCCCGTTCGAGGATTTGCTTTTTACCTTTTTCAACCTTCTTGATGTGAACATCCTTCTTTTGCTATGCATGTCCTTCTTCCAGCTCCGGTGGCGCAGCGAGTGATTCCTTATCACTCGACCAAGCCATTGATCAGGTTGGGGCGACCATAAAGCACGCCAAGAAGTCTATGGAGACATCCGTCCAGACTCTCGGTGGTATCTTCAAGCAGGTGTTGCCTAAAGATGAGGTCCCGCTGACCATCGCGGGGTTTGCTGCGCCACTGGGCCCTAAGTATAAGACTTTGAAGTCTTACGCGCATGAGCTGATGGTACGCGGCTCAGACTCCACCTTCAAGCTTCTTCTTAGTCGTGGCGCAGATGTTGATTATGAGTCCCTCGTGTCTGACTTCCATAAGAAGTCAGATGGAAGGCCTTCTAGTATGGGGAAATACAGCGCCCGTGTCTCCAGTCTTGCTAAATCTAGCATGGCGACTATGGAGCGCCGCTCGGCAGCCATTGCTGCCGCCCGCAATCCTGAGTCTGAGTCAGCTGTCCAGTCGTAGGCAACTTTAGTTTTAGTCCTTTTGCTTTGTGCTGTAATTTGTGATGTACATTATGCCACCTAATACTGATATTTTGGAATATATATATCTTTTGCTGATCCTTGCATGCTTGCCCCGTGTCTTCTTTTGCTTCGATTTGTTTCTTGCCTGAAGTGTTAATGATTGTTTCTCAGTCGAACTGCTCGACCACTTCGGGGGAAGTTCGAGTGGGAGGGGATCGGCGCTCGACTGCGCAACTGGCGAATGATGCACGCGCACTTGAGTATGTGAAGAAGAAGGTTGTTCAACTTGAGCAACAACTCAAGTCCGCCTTAACTGACATTGAAATTCTTCGCGGGAAACCTTCTCTTTCCACTAAGAGGGAGAGGTTTGTTCTCTATGAAGTGGAAGACTCAAACAGGCAACTCGAAGGTATTTGTCTGCGCAGATCTTGCTTCTTACATGTGTGCTTTGTGCCTAAAATCTTGTCTTTTTGTTTTTTTCTGTAGTTTTTGTTGACAATCCCCAGGCTGAAGATACTCGTGTGGCAGAACGTCTAGCAGAGGCTACTCGGAACCCTGTCACTGGTGCCCAACACTTTTGGCTTGACGCATATCATGCCAACATTCTTGCCACCCTGAAGGATCGCGCTTGGCGTAGCGCCATTCTGCTGGAGCGTTGTCGGGCGGCGCTTATGCGGGAAAATCACTATTTGTTTCCTGAGGGTCCCCAACCGCGAAGGATTCATACCTTAGTGGAGATATTTCGTGCTCATGAGCCCATTCGCGAGGCTGTGACTCGTCGGGTTGTGCTTGGAGCCAACGCTGCATTCGCCTACATCAAGCGTCAAGATTCCTCGCATTCGTCTTCATCTTTACCCCAGTCGAAGATTCGAGTGTCTATCGAAGAAATGGAACAAACTCTTGCTCCTGCTGAGAGGCTGATAAGCCGAGCGCGGGAGCAGTTGATTGACTCCAATCTGCCGCTGAAGGATGAAGATGCTTAGCTTATGTACTTACATATTTTTGCACTTGTAAATGTAACACATAGATCTAGCCCCCGAGTATAATAAGTGGGGTTTTGTTTTTTATGCCATAGGAATCCTTTTGTCCGTCTGTATTGGATGCTCTCAAGTGTTTTTGAGTTTGTTTGTGTTTTTGTTTTTTGACGCAGATGTAACCCACAAGCACGTCGAGTGGCTACTTTATGTGTAGCCCCCGAGCACGTCGGGTGGCTGTGTTATGCACTACTCCGAGTACACCGAGTGTTTGCTTTATGTACCGCCCCGAGCTCGTCGAGTATTTGCTTTATGCGCAACCACCGAGCTCATCGAATGGCCACTTTATGCGCAGCCTTCGAGACCGTCGAGTGGCTATATTATGCGCAGCCCTCGAGCACGTCGAGTGACTACCTTATGCGCAGCCCCCGAGCACGTCGGGTGGCTACCTTATGCGTAGCCCCCGAGCACGTCGGGTGGCTGTTTTATGCGTTACTCTAGGCACACCGAGTGTTTGCATTATGTGCAGCCCCCGAGCTTGTCGAGTGGTTGCTTTATGCGCGTCTTCCGGGGTCTTCTAGAGAGCGATCCTGGGCCCAGTTTCTCAAGGATGTCTTTAGGATTGATTCCGAAGACATCTTCGAGAAACTGGTTCTCAAGAGAACTCCATGTACTTGTTTTTGTTCCTCCTGTAAATCCGATGTAGTTTTAGAGAGTAGTCCTAGGCCCAGCCGCTCGAAGATGTATTAGCTTATGCCGCCGAAGACATCTTCGAGAAGCTGGTGCTTAGGAGAATTCCCTGCTGCTGCCTGAGTGAGAGCGAAGGGCTGGGGGTCTGTTTATAGTGCATGTCCCTGCCTCTTGCCTTCTCCAAAGGGTAGTCCCAATCAGTATTCTAAAGGTCGCCTTTTGCTCTGCCCCAAAGGCCAACTTACTGCAACTTGAAGGGTCAGGTGGCTCTTGACGCTAGTCAAAAGGGGTCAATCTGACAGCCATGGGGGCCCACTTGTCCGGGCTTTTATGCTACCTGGGGTTAGCTCCCCGATTTATGTGCAGCCCCCGAGCCTGTCGAGTGGTTGTTTTTTGATTGTTTGACGTACGTGCAGCCCCCGAGTATACCGCGTGACTGTTCTTTCGTTATGACGAAAAATTATGCCGGGAAGATATGAATAATATCGTTTCTTTATAAATGTTGACCAGTAAGCCGCCTCATTAAAAACCTTCCAGTCCCCTTAGATACCCTGGTAAGGAAACGAGCGCGTATGAAACCTGATGGCCCTTTGATACATGAGTATTTTGCTACATCGATTGGATGTTTTTGCTATGTGATGACGACCCTAAATGGTCGTACCTTCGGAGCTGTGTGCGTCCTCTTGGTGTTGTGGCATCTGAAGCTTGTACCTCCTTTCGTATGACCTTTTTGGCTTTTTGCAGCCGCACTATTAGGGGTTCCCCGTGGAACACGTCTTTCCCTGGTAGTGTGATGTGCATAGCCTTAAAGGCTTCGAGTGGCGCTGCTCCTGCTGCGTCTTGCTTTCTCACTTTGCGACTGTCACTTATGATGAAACAGTTTGGCACTCCTTGTCTGAAGATTGTAGTGATGTGGCTTAAGCTCATCATTCTGTTTGTGCTTTATCGTGACTGATCAGTAATGACTTGTCTTTCTTTGCTTGGGACTTCCTCTTGATCTAGTTTTTGCCTGAAGATTTGTACTTCACGAGTGGCCTGTGGGTGCCATCTTCGCATTGATCTGTGGTTTATGTGATTGAAGAGGACATTTGGCGGTATCTGCGACTTTGCTGCTCCAATGTTTGCTAGCCTGTTGGCTTGTTTGTTGCGCATGGGCGGTATGTGTTGTAGCTCGCAGCTGCGAAATCTTCTTTGCCACATATCGAAGTAATCTTGATATCTAGCCAGCTTGTCTGTATTCATTCTGCTTGTACCTGCCACGTTTTGCGTGATTGTACACGAGTTCCCTCAGATGATTATGTTTTGTGCCCCTGAGGCTCTTGCTAGTCGCATGCCCTGGAACAGGACTTCGTAGTCGATTTCGACTTTTGATGGTGCCGGGAAGTTTATCTGCAATACATACCGTACTCGCTCCTTTTTGAGATTTATGAGTATCATACATGCGCATGTGCCTCTGCCTTTTTGGTCCCTTCGAAGTGTATTGTTCATCGTTTGGCTGGAGTGCGTTCTTCTTCTTCCATGGGCTCAACTGTCCATATGGCGTTTACTTCATGTATTGCAACTACAGCTGCTCTCTTCTTGCGTTCTGGTTCTGTCGTTACCTCCCTTGCGACTCGTGTCTTGTCTGGGGTTTCTTCGACTCCGTATTTCTTTGAGATTATGCAAAAGTCTTTGTCGCAGTCGTCTGGCTTTTGGAAGTTTCCGTTGACTGTGATGACTCCTTTTGGACCAGGCATTTTGAGCTTGAGGTATGCGTAGTGGGGTAGTGCCATGAATCTTGCAAATGCTGGTCGTCCCAATATGGTGTGGTATTGTGATTTCCAGTCGACGACGTCGAAGTCGATGAGCTCGCTTTTGAAGTGGGTTGCATCTCCGAACGTGACGTCAAGTTGGATTTTCCCTTCTGGACGCACAACTTTGCCCGACACAATTTCGTGGAAGGTGTTTGTGGATTTCGGGAGGTTCTCGACTGGCCTGTTCATCTTCCGAAGTGTGTCTGTGAATATTATGTTGACGCCACTGTCTTCGTCCATGAATATTTTGGTCATAGTGTAGCCTCCAATCTGCCCTTCGAGTACTAGGGCAGCGTGTCCTGGTCGATAGATGGCTGGCGGGTGATCCTCCTGATCAAAAGCGATTGTTATGTCTGATCCTTGCAAAAATTCTGTTACTGGGGGTGGAGCTAATATTGCCATATCAACGTTTCTGGTGTGGTGCTTTTGCCTTCTGTTGGAGGTGCATCCTTTCTGTATCATGTACATTTGCCCTTTTGGTTGCGGATATTGGATGTCCATGTTATGCGGTATGTGATGTATGGCGCCTGCCATCTGGTTATTTGCATCATGCTGTGGTGGAGGGGGTAATGCTGCCACGATTTGTGAAGGTGCTACGTATGCCGCCGGTATAGCTTGCGGTTGTTCTCTCTTCATTTAATTTATGTAATCCATCGCCATTTTCCCGAATTCCCGACAGCTTCCTATTGTGTGATGTGATGTTAACCGTTCAGTCGTCGGGTCTTTGAACATATGGAGTCTGCATTCGTCGTCCATCTTTACTTGAAATGATTTCTCGACTCTTGACTCTACGCGCTTCTGCCAGTCTTGTCTTCTGTAGCTTCCGCGCTGGTCTTGACCTCGGTTATTGCGTCTGTCGACTGGCCTATCTCATTTGTAGTTATCACTATGTGTGCCCCGACGATCATCTTGTCGGCTACTTTGCCGGTCACTTTGCTTTCGGTCATCGTGATTCCGGTCATCATGCGAGAATCTGGCTGCGACAAATTTGACCTTATCCTTGCCGCGGTGGTTGTAGTCGCGCCTTCTTCGTTTGTCATCTCTATCACGTCGATCTCGGCTGTCGTGGTGGTCACGACTGTCTCGTCTGTCGCGATGTCGTTACGGTGAGTGTGGGGTTTTTCTATGGACTACATCTTCGCCGTCTGCCCAGTCGGTTGCTAGCTTCATGAGCTCCGTCATGTTTTTTTTGTTTTTGCCGTCCGAGTGCCTCTCTGAAGTCTTTTCTGTAGACCTCATTTGTGAACGCGTCCATCGCTCTGTCTTCTGATATTGCACCGACAAAGTTCCTGATGGAGGCCCATCGTCTAATGTAATACCTAAGCTTCTCGTCCGTCTTTTGACGACATGCTCTTAAATCTTCAAATGTTTTTGACCTTTCACATAGAGAATCGAAATATTTTATGAAGTCTTCATTGAAGTGATCCCAAGAATCGTAGGCTCCTTCGGGTAAAGACTTGAGCCAGTCGTGGGTCGTGCCTTCCAGCATCAACTGTATGTATTGCAGTGTTGTCGTTGTTGTTCCTCGTTGGCATATGACTGCCAGTTTGAAATCTTCCAGCCATCCTGAGGGTTCTTGTTTTGAGTTGAATTTTGGCATGGTTGGTAGGCCGAACTTCTTTGGGTGTTTTGTTTCCTGAATCCGTTGAGTGAAGCATTGTGCTCCGCATGGTCTTGCGTTGCGATTGTCAGGCGATTCTCGACCGCCTGATCCTCTGGACCTTCTTCTTGATCGGCTTCTTGTCCTGCGATGGCTTGAACTTTTCCTGCCGCTGCTTCGCTGAGGACTGCGACTGGAACGCTCTCTTGAGCGGCTTCTGTTACGCCGTCTCCTTCCTCCATCGACCAGTTCTTTTGCTGCAATTTCCAGGGCCTTCATTTGTTGTAGATATCGTGCCTCAGCCGTGAAAGGACAATGATGTCGCCTAGAGGGGGGGGGGGCGGTGAATAGGCGGTTGAAAACTTTTCCGGTTTAGGCTTATTAATTGCACAATAAAACCAGGTGTTTAAATTAACAAGCCGACAACCTAAATAAACTAGGCTCACCTATGTGCACCAACAACTTATGCTAAGAAAGACAAACAACAAGGTGATAGCTATAGAATACTTCAAGCACGAAGGCTATCACAATGTAAATTGCATAAGTAAAAAGATCGGATATAGAAATAACCGAGCCATGCGGAGACGAGGATGTATTCCCGATGTCGGGGGGCTGCCCCCCGGGTAGGGGCAGATCCCGGTATAATTCAGCAAGGTGTCAACAGTACCCGGCCTTTGGCGAGAGCAAGGGACACCTCCTGCTGTGCTGAAAGGGCAGATTGACCCCTGAGCGCTGGTAGAGGACAAAGTGCCTCCTGGCAGGCGCAAGGGTCAGGTCTCCCAACTATAAATAGGCACCCCCGGCCCTCACAATCGCGGCACAAGCATGAGCGGGTGGTTCCTCTAAGAACTAGCTTCTCGAAGATGTCTTTGCTGGTAGGCTAAGACATCTTCGGGAGGCTAGGCCTAGAGATACTCATCCTGAGACGAGCTCGGACGTCTCCGGGAAGGATCCCGGATCTAGGACTCCGGGGAGGCTCCCGGGTGGAGGTGTACTCGGCTTTACCGGATAGGTATTCCGGGTAAGTACTAACCGGAATGTGTGTCTCGGTCTTGATCTTATGCAGAAGAGGTTCACAGTGGCAAGCGAGGAGGTAGCCGGCGTGAGGGCTTCCGGTAGGCCGTCAACGGTCTATAGCAGGCTTTCCCATCTGTCGCGGGGGGAAGTACCATTCCACCTAACACGGAAGCATGGTCACCTCCCGCCTGACACGAAAGCATGGTCACCTCCCGCCTGACACGGGAGCGCGTCACCCGGTACGATCGTGGTACGACAAGACCTGACACGCCTAGCCCGGCAATCCGGAAAAGGCTATCCGGGAAGGGCAAAGACATGTCTTGTCTCTGACAAGGGGACAATGATGATGCAGGACGGCGCCTGCCGTCCTTAGCGAGATGATGACGAAGGGGCTACACCGGATAGCCCGGCGACTAGGTCGCACTAGCCGGTGACGGCATGCCGGCTAGGCCTGTCCGGTGGGGCCAAGCTAAGTTAGGGTTTCCGGCCCTCCTGGCCGGAACTCTATAAAAGGCGCCATAACTGCTCCTGAGAGAGAGAGACCAACTTGAGAGCCAAAGCTATAATCGCATTTACTCTTAGTGCAGTTACTCCTTCTCACCTTGAGTTCATCTAGTTCTTCATACTTATCCCTTTGAAAGATCTTGTAGCCAGTTGTAGCTCTTGTACCACAAGTATATAGAGAGGAAAGGCAGGAGTAGGGGTGTTACCTCCTCACGAGGGCCCTGAACCTGGGTATATCGTGTGTGTGATGTGTGCCTTCGTGCATTTGTTTGTGTTTTTTAGATCTTCCCTTTTGCACTTTGATCTTATTCCTTGTTCTTGGGAGATCTCGGTTTTACCGGGATCCTCCTCGTGTGAGCTCTTCAGCTCGCTATCCCTCCCCGGATCCACCAACGTCCATCGGCCCCACAAATTAGCCATCCTATGGCATCTGCCGTGACACCACCACGACAGTTGGCGCCCACCGTGGGGCTGACAGAGGCGTTGGCTGGTGTACACATCCGGACGGGCTCCCCCGTTCATTTCGACGTTCGGGTTCTCTCTGGCCTAGTCGTGAGGCTAGGGGAGATGGACTTCGTCTACGACAACGCAGGATGCTTCCGGAACAGACCGTTCCCGGTGAACGGATGTCTCATTGATTTCGGTGGTTTCACCACCTACGTGGCCACCGAGGTTGTATGTAGCTACCCAGACGTGATCCTGGAAGCTGAGGACCCTCCCATGCTCTGCGCTACTCGGGGTCTGCGTGCCGGTCGCCCCCCGAGTTCCGTCGCAGTGATGATGGTCGGGGCAACCGAGAAAGAGTATCAAGATGCGGACGGCGATACTGACGGCCACCCCCGTTTGGCCAAGCCCCCGCAGGAGAGGCCTGCGGCCCGAGATGGTGATCCGCAGTCATCCCAGCCGCGGCGTCGTCCGGATCCCCTCTCGGGACTCGTGGCAAACTTGGCTGTACCGGTAGCTACCGGAGCAGATGCCCAGGCCACTTCGGCTGACTTAGAGGAGCAGCGGAAGTTGCTACTCGCTGAAGCACAGGAGATCGCCGAGATCCGCCGCGAGCTCAGCGCTAGCCTCCGGGAGTACAATGCAGCTCACGGATTCCCTAAGATAGACTCCCAGGAGAAGCGCATTGCAGATCTGCGCAAGAAAGGAAGAATGGTGAATGAGGAGCTGGCCGGTGGAGCCACCACCAGTAACACTGGAAGTCGGATTTCAGCGGGGCAGCCGGTGTACAGCGCACCGGCGAAAACCCTTAGGGCCGCCGAAGCCGCCATGGCCGAGTTGGCAGGGTTATCCGGTGAAGCCATGCGCAAGCAGCAGGAGAGGGTAAACGAGTTGGTGATTGAAGCCAATCGTCAGAATCTGGCCTTCAAGAAGAAGAACCCCGGGGCAGGATCCCAGGTGTACTCAGCCAGACCCGACAGCCAGAAGTCGGATGGGGAGGCCTCTTCCCCGCATCCGAGCAGAAGCAAGAGCAAGAGTAAGAGCCGGAGCCGGAGTCGAGGTTCCGGGAAGAACAAACAACTACAGACTTATGATCCGGCTTTCGCCGGTATCCAGCAAGCCGGGCAGGCCGGGCAACGTAACTCGGGACAGGCGGGAAGTACCCGTGGGGATGGTAACCTGGGTGTAGGAAACAATAACCCGGTTGGCCGTAGTAATCCACCCCGGAATCCGCCTCACGTTCAGGGAAACCCGCAGAGGGAAGTCGCTTCCGTTCCCCAGCAGGCCCTGGTCCCTGCACAAGACAGGCTCAACGATGGCAACTCGAGGTTTCAGCAGCTCGGATATCAGCCAGACGAGAACCCTTTGGGATCTCGGATAGGAACCAGGCAGCTGAACCCGGCAGACGCCAGATTCCGGCTCGACCGGATTCACCAATCCGAGTTGGTGGAAGAGCAAGGACCTCCGGGACCTGCCTGCTTTGTACCTCGGATCATGCGGGAACCTCCTGTTCGGAACTTTCAGCTCAACCGAGGTGCCAAGACCTATGACGGTAGCAAGAAGCCGGAGGACTGGCTAACCGACTATGTAACTGCAGTAAGCATAGCCGGTGGAAACAGACGATGGGCGGTACGCTATGTACCGCAGATGTTGGAAGGACCAGCCCGGATCTGGTTGAACAATCTGAGAACTGGCAGTATAGACTGCTGGTTAGATTTCGAGGAGGCGTTCATCAGCAACTTCACCAGCACGTACAAGAGGCCCAACAGGCCTCAGCAGCTCGCCATCTGTAGGCAAAGGAGCAATGAGACTGACCGGGAGTACCTTACCCGGTGGAGTAATATTCGCAACTCGTGCGAAGGAGTGGTGGAGGCACAGGCCATCTCCTGGTTTGCGCAGGGATGCCGGCATGGCTCTATGTTGTGGCAGAAATTGCAGAGGAAGATGCCAACAACCTTGGCAGAAACCATGCGCATCGCCGATACCTACACGCTTGGATATCCCATGCAACCCCTGGTGGATGTCGGAGACTCCAACAGGAGGAATGCGGGGCCTCAGCGTTCAGGACCGAGCTGGAGCCATGATCGCCAGGAATTCGGCCACAAGAGGAATCAGCAGTGACCCGGGAGCAGGAGGATGCCGGCAACGGCCAGCGTCAAAAGACCAGTGGCCCGTCTTGGGGTCAGAGTCAGGAGGTGCAAAAGACCTGGGTGGAGCAGAAGAAGCCCCTGACATATGAGGAAATGCTGAACAAACCGTGCTGCTATCACACTCTGGAGGTCAACAAGCCCGCGAACCACTCTACTCGGCAGTGCAGCTGGTATCAGCGCACGTTGTAGGAAGGCAGCTCGAGAGCTATTCGGCAGAGTGCTCCGGCATCTCGGCCCAATATCCCGAGACCCCCTCCTCCGACATCGGGGGCCAACGCTGTTCGACTCCCCCCTCCTCCGAGAGGACCCCCACCTCGCCAAGTGAATGTGGTGCATACCCGGAACGACAACGGTAACCAAGCCGGACACCAGCAGAGCAACTACCGGGAGGCTCATCAGAGCTATGTGGTCTTTGTGACCGAACCCACTGACCGAAAGAGTGTGCGGCAACGTGCACTGGAGGTGAATGCTGTGATCCCGGCGGTGCCAAAATTCTTGCACTGGTCCGAGATGGAGATCACGTGGAGCCGGAAGGACCACCCCCGTGTGATGCCTAAGCCGGGAGCGTATGCCTTAGTAGTGGACCCAACTTTTGTCGGACCTAACCTCAACGTCCGCTTCAGCCGGGTTCTGATTGACAATGGCAGTGCCATTAATATCATGTACAAGGACACGATGCTGAAGCTGGGAGTGTCCATGAACACCCTGTTACCTACCGAGACAACCTTCCACGGCATTGTGACCGGAGTATCGTGCTCGCCCATGGGAAAGCTCTGGGTGGAGGTACTGTTCGGAACTCGGGAGAACTGCCGAACCGAGAGCTTGGAGTTCGAGGTCGTGGACCTCGAGAGCCCGTATCACGCGCTGATCGGCAGGCCAGCCCTGGCCAAGTTCATGATTTCAACTCACATGGGCTACCTCAAGATGAAGATGCCGGGACCTAACGGTGTAATCACCATCTCGGGGGACCACAAACGCTCCATGGAATGTGCCTCGGCGGGGTCATGCTTGGCTGAGTCTCTGGTGATCGCGGAAGAGAAGAAGAGGATCCAGCAGGTGGTGGCGATGGCCAAGACCTCCCAACTCGGAATGCCCGGGATGGTGAACCCGGAGCAGGGGGCGTCATTTCAGCCCCCCAAGGAGACCAAGAAGGTGTGTGTGGACCCCAGCAACCCGGAGCGCCAAGTTATCATTGGCAGCAACCTGGACAGCAAATAGGAAGGCGAGCTCGTCGACTTCCTCCGTGAGAATCGGGATGCCTTTGCGTGGTCGAGTGACGATCTGCAAGGCGTCCCGAGGGAGTTGGCTGAGCACTCTCTGTTTGTTAGACCGGATGCAAAGCCGGTGAAACAACCGACTAGGCGCCTCTCGGATGAGAGAAGAGCTGCTGTCATGGAGCATCTGGCTATACTGCTGGCCGCTGGATTCATAATGGAGGTGTTGCACCCGGATTGGATATCGAATCCGGTCCTGGTGGAGAAGAAGAAAGATGATCCCCTCCTGCTTAAGGTGTGGCGCATGTGCATCGACTTCACCAACCTCAACAGAGCATGCCCGAAAGACCCTTTCCCGCTGCCCCGGATAGATCAAATGATAGACTCCACTGCCGGGAGTGAGCTTTTAACTTTTCTAGATGCTTATTCTGGTTTTCACCAGATACCTTTGAATCCGGATGATCAATTAAAAACTGCTTTCATTACCCCTTATGGGGCTTATTGCTATCGTGTTATGACTTTCGGGTTGAGAAATGCTGGTGCTACATATCAGAGACGCATGCAGAAATGCTTGCATGACCAGATAGGCCGAAATGCCGAGGTCTATGTCGATGACATAGTCATAAAAACAAAAGAAAAAGCCTCACTAATAGATGATCTGAGGGAAACATTTAAGAACCTAAGAAGATTCCAGATGAGGTTGAACCCGGATAAATGCACATTTGGGGTTCCGGCGGGGAAGTTACTCGGTTTCCTCATCTCAAGCCGGGGAATCGAGGTCAACCCGGGTAAAATTCGTGCTATCGAGAGCATGAAATTGCCCGTGCGCCTCAAGGATGTGCAGAAGTTTACCGGGTGTCTGGCGTCCCTAAGTCGGTTTGTGAGCCGACTTGGGGAGAAGGCCTTGCCTCTGTATCAACTGATGAAGAAGAGCAAGACATTTGTTTGGACCCCGCAAGCGGAGGCGGCGTTCAATGATCTAAAGAGGATGCTCTCAACAGCACCTGTGTTGGCATCCCCGTTATCCAAGGAACCTATGCTGCTATATATTGCCGCAACCAACCGAGTAGTCAGTGTAGCAATGGTGGTAGAGAGGGAAGAAGGGGGCAAGCTGATACAGAGGCCGGTGTATTACCTCAGTGAGGTGATCTCGGAGTCCAAGAAGAACTACCCGCACTACCAAAAGATGGCATATGGGGTGTACATGGCAGTGACCAAGCTCAAGCACTACTTTCAGGAACACCCGATCACACTGGTATGCGAAGCTCCGCTCGCCGAGATCATCGGTTGCAAGGATGCTAGCGGCCGGGTAGCCAAATGGGCCATCCAGTTGTCTCCGTACGCTCCGGCATACGAGAGACGAGATGCCATCAAGTCGCAGGCGCTGCCGGACTTTTTGGTAGACTGGGCCGAGATGCAGTATGAACCTCCGATGCCGGATTACAATTTCTGGAGGATGCATTTCGATGGCTCCAAGGCTAAGATCGGATTGGGTGCCGGAGTGGTCCTCACTTCCCCAAAGCAAGATCTACTGAAGTATGTGCTGCAGATCCATTTTCGGGCATCCAACAATTTTCGCAGAATATGAGGCCTTGGTTCATGGACTGAACGTCGCCAAGGAGATCGGCATCCGCCGGATAGAATGCTTTGGTGACTCAGACCTCGTAATACAACAGGTGTCGGGGAATTGGGATGCCCTTGATGCAAACATGGCCTTATACAGGTTTCATGTGCAGAAAATATCCGGATTTTTTGAAGGATGCGAGTTCAAGCACATACCCAGAGGAGAAAACGAAGCAGCGGATGTCTTATCCAAGCTAGGATCATCTCGGGATGCCATCCCACCCGGGATAGCCCTAGAGCATTTGAGGAAGCCATCTATTCAACCATCACCCGAATCAGATTCTATCTTCATCCCCAAGGAGCCTGGTTCAGATGCCGTACCCATGGAGGTAGATGTCGGGAGCATAACATCGAGACCGGGGACCGCGTCCCAGTGCTCAGAGAGGCAAAGAAAGATGATGATAGAGGTGATGTCGGCAGAACCAATGGACATAGACGCTCCCATGTTCCCGGATAGACCTGTACCGGGATGGGCACAGCCCATTATGGCTTACATCTTAGAGGGAACTCTCCCGGAGAATGAAGTGGAAGCCCGGCAAATACTGCGAAGATCAAAAGCATACACTGTCATCAATCAAGAGCTGTACAAGAGAAGTGTCACTGAGGTACTCCAGAGGTGTGTAGAACCGGCAGAAGGGCAAGAGATGCTCCTGGAGATACATCAGGGAGAATGTGGACATCATGCATCATCCCGGGCCCTGGTGGCAAAGGTGTTCCGGCATGGATTCTACTGGCCCACTGCATTGCAGCAAGCAGAGGATATTGTCCGGAAGTGTGGAGGATGCCAGAGATTTGCTCACCGGATACACATGCCGGCGTCAGCACTGAAAACAATCCCCATCACTTGGCCGTTCGCAGTATGGTGTTTGGATATGGTCGGGCAATTCAAACCGGCAAGAGGCAATATGACACACATACTGGTTATGGTGGACAAGTTCACTAAGTGGATAGAGGTCAAGCCAATCCGGAAGTGCGATGGACACACCGCTGTGCAATTCCTGAAAGACATCATCTTGAGATACGGATACCCACACAGCATTATCACAGATAATGGAACCAACTTTGCTGTGGGGGAATTCGCTCGATTTTGTGCTGAGAAGGGAATCCGGCTGGATGTAGCATCAGTTGCACACCCGGAAGCAAATGGGCAAGTCGAAAGAGCAAACGCCTTGGTCTTGGCCGGCATCAAAGCTCGTTTGATCGAACCACTATTGAGAACTCCGGGATGCTGGATAGAGGAGTTACCAGCAGTGCTATGGGGTCTCCGGACTACACCGAATAGATCTACCGGGTACACGCCATTTTTTATGGTATACGGTGCGGAGGCAGTACTCCCGACCGACATACAGTATGACTCCCCGAGAGTAACAATGTTCACAGAGACTGAGGCAAAGGAGGCCCGAGAAGATGATGTTGATTTACTCGAGGAGGCCAGAGAATTGGCACTCTCTCGGTCTGCAATTTACCAGCAAAATCTCCGTCGCTATCATAGCCGGAAAGTGCACCCGAGGGTGTTCCGAGAGGGAGATCTGGTGCTGAGGCTCATCCAACGCACGGCCGGAATGCATAAGTTGTCACCTCCATGGGAGGGACCTTTCGTAATAAGCAGAGCGTTGCACAATGATTCTTATTACCTTGTAGATGCACAGGAGGCTAGGAAAGGTGTAATGGACAAATCCGGTGAGGAAACCAAGCGCCCATGGAATGTAGCTCTACTTCGCCCCTTTTACACGTAAAAGGTTCAGTGTATATTGTATCTAAATTTTCAGTATTAATGAAAGTAAGGCACCCCGGGAGGAACCCGGGGACTGCCTGGGTATGAGCTTGTCTTGTTGTTATTTTTGTCAAATTCATTTACTGTTTTTTACCGGCATCTCGGGAAGGAACCCGGGACTGCCGGATAGCTGTTATCTACTTTTCTTTTGTATGCCGGAAAAGTTCCGAGTTCGACTCTCAAAGTCAAAGTAATGTATGTCATGTGAAATCATCTTGTGACTCGACTGACGCACGCCGAAATGGTAGTCAAGAGCAAAGAGAGGGAAGGTGGGAAACACGAAAATGGTCTCGGGGACTCGGAGCAGGAACTTATCCGGCATACCTGTTTTTTATTAACTTTGTTGTTGTTTATGTCGGGAATTCGGTTAGCCGGAACTCGGGTTGTTCTAAGTAATGTATGACGTATGTGGAGTTTTGTGACTCGACTGTCGAACGCCGAAATGGTAGACAAGAGCAGAAATTACCTAAGTACGATAAACATGAAAGGCAAGTCGGGAACTCAAAACAGAATACATTGGCATAAATTGTTCAGATAGGTAGTTCACTGCGGAATGAAAATGGTATAAGTATATATTACATATGGCACTCGGCATCCCGGGGATTTGACGAATCTACTCTTTAAGTTTTTTAAGCGGTAGGGGAAGTCGGCTTCTCGACGAAGACCTCGGGAGCAGCAGCCTCGGGAGCAGCGGCAGGAGCAGCAGCGGGAGCAACTTCGACTTCACTTCCGGCAGCACTACTCGGGGCCTCGGGACGCACCTCGGTCTCGGGAGCATCGGGTCTTGGCGAAGTCGCTGCGTCCCGGGGAACCACCTTCTCGGGCGCGGCACCGGAAGCAGCGTCATCTCCTTCCGGGGCCTCGTCTTCCGCGTCGCCGCTCGCGCCGCTTTCTTCGTCGTCCTCGTAGTCGGATTCCGAGTCGAAAGGAAGGACGCTTGAGGTGAAGGTGCGGATGCTTGCCCACGTAGCGATGCGGTGCGACACCTCTTGTCGGCGCTGGACCTTTTCCGGATCGGTGACCCACGGAGAAACCGTCCGCAGGCGCAGGATCGCCCCCAGATCAAGACCTTCGTACCAGCTGAGTACTTGGGTCAAGACCTGGTCCGCGCCAGCCCGCGCACCGAAACGCTTCCAGGCGTGGACGCTTGAGTACTTGGGTCAAGACCTGGTCCGCGCCAGTCCGAGTCCTGGGTTTTTCTCTGAGATTGGCGCCTAGTGATCGGCTATTCGGTGGAATCTAGAGCACTAAGCACCAATCTCGGGGACTAGTGGTGGTGGAAGGTACAAGTATTGTTTGATAAAAGAAAGAGAACAAGCTTACCTCGGTCACCCGAGTAACATCCAGTGCGGCCACTTGGAGAGCGTGCAGAGCTTGGGCGTTGCGGCTTGGGCCTGCAGCGTGCAAGTCTCCCGCGATCTCGGAGGCATCGGCGGCAAGCCAGGCATGGTTGTATTCGTCAACAACCCGTATGCCGGAGCCGTCGGGCGCACGAGTAGCAGCAACATCCCGGGATCCTGAAGGTACAAAGGAACTGACGGTTGCTCGCAACATCCGCAAGGCAGCAGTAGGGATCTCGGCGGGAGGCGATGGTAACGAGGAAAACGTACCCGGGCGCAGCACCAAGTCCTGGGAAGAGGATGTCGGGGCAGCTACGGGCGGGGCAGAAGGTGTTTTCTGCCCAACAATCTTCCCGCGAGACTTGGGAAGTTGATCTGCTGGCCGGGAGGAGGCAGTAGGTTGCTTCTCCGGGATGGTCTTGGTCGCGACTGGCCGAGAGGGGCCGCTTGCCGCAGGTTGCCGGCGAGGGCTAACGATCTCTGCCTCAAGCCCGGGCACCCTCCGCGGACTCTCCGGAAGAAGAACTTCTCCCGAGGTGGTCGTGGCCTGCACCGGGATCTCCTCGATCACCGGATGTGCATCCGGGGTCGCAGCGGTAGCCGGTGCGGCACCGGAGGCTGTAGGCTCACTTCCTCGAGTAGAAGGGCGAGGAGGTGAAGGAGAAGCCCGAGCCGGGCTGGGAGTACGAGTCCCGGGAGGAGGAGGAACAGCAGGTGACGGGAGCTCGAGTGCATCCCTGAAAAGAAGTGTCTTAGTAATAGTTGTGGAGAAAACGAGGTCAGATAACATAAGGCAAGGAAGACGTACCCGGAATCCACAATGGGAGGACCCCTTTGCCGGCGCCGAGCAGGCTTCTCGGTCGTTTGCTTACTCGGTTTGCTCTTCTTGGGGGGGTTGCCGGAGTTATCGGCCCCCTCGGTGTCGGAAGCCGCGCGCTTCCGGCTCTCGGCGCGTTTGGTCCCGGTTGTCGGTTTCGGAACCACTGCTGAGGCCCAATTCAGAGGGAGAGCGTCAATAACATCGAGAATCTGGCAGTCAATCTCATCCTCATCATCCGAAGAAATGAAAACTGCCTCTAGGGTTGAAGGATTACCCGGAGCAGCAGACTTGACGAAAGGGATGGCGAGATGGTCCTCGCCGTCGGGGTCCTCTCTCGGCATCACGTCCGGTCTCGGGAAGTCCGGCGCGTAATTCCCGTTGACGTGGACAACGTCTTCTTCGTGTTGACGCTCGAACAACTGTGCAAACAGATTAGGCCGTATCGGTGTCCAGGTGAACGCATGTACGAAGGCGAATGCACGAAAGACAGATATGAGCACCTGGTCGCATGGTTTTTTCCGAGATCCCCCAATGATACCCCAAGAGTAGTCCTCCGTCATCTCCGTCTGGGCAATAGCTCGAACGCGACGGACGACCCCGGCGTGGTTTAGCCCAAAGATACTGGTCCTAGTGGGGTCATAGTTTCCAGACATGTGGCACATCTTGTGCACTCGGTTTTGAAGGGGGCAGACCCGGCGAACAATGAAGCAACGCAGGAGATCATCCCCGGTCATCTTCTGATTTAGCACGTGCAGAACGTCGTGCATGCAATTAACCTCATCGTTATCCGGAAGCTTCTTCCAGAGACGGAACTCGCGTGGAGGACCTATAACGAACTCCGGCAGATTGATGAAGTATGGGTTCGAGGATCCCGGACCGTCTCCCGACTGCTCCCGGTTCTTCATGTAGAAGAAACTGCGCTGCCATTTCCGGCAGGACTCTAGTCCCTTGACTATAGGGAATCCGGAGTCCGCGCGGGGGATGACGGTGGCCGCTCCGCAATCGACTAAGTCCTTTATCTTCTTATCCGGATTGGGGATGGCTTGGCGGCGGAGAATGAAATACTTGGCCCAGAGATCCAAGAAGGGCCAGATGCCGAGGTATGCCTCCGCGTATGTGGTGAAGACCGAGAGCATCATTATGGCGTTGGCGGGAAGATGGTGAGGTTGGAGGTCGTAGAGGTCGAGGAAGTCGCGGAAGAAGGGGCTTGCCGGAAGCCCAAACCCACGCTCGAAGTGCGCGAGGAATACCACGTATTCCCCGGGTTGGGGTTCCGGTGCAACCTCCCCCTCCGGGAGACGGCTCTCGACTTCCGGAGGAATCCGGTGAGTCCTATACAGCCAGTCCAGATCGGACTGCTTGGTCTTGGACCCATCCCAGCATCCCCGAGTACGTTCTTCGCCCATGTCGGAGGAGTACGCAGGGATATCCGAGCTACTCTGCAGGCGCAGCGGCGGTTAGTCGGAGTTAGTCTACCGAAAACTAGGATGTCGGAGCACAAACTGCTAAACACTACCGGGTTCCTGGGAAAGAAGATCTACCGTGTGCTAAATAATCAAAACTAAAGGAAGGAAAAAGGGCTCGCGCTAGGCTCGGGCGAGGCGCAATGCGAGTGAAGGACTTGCATCCTACCGCGTCGGTACAACACCGCCGTGCGGCTCGTGCGCGCCGCCCAGGTTGTGCTCACCGGCGGCGGCTCTACCGGACTTGCGCTATGGCACGGCCGGGGTCGGGCGGTTTCTCTACGGAGGAAATCATCGGAGCAAAGAAGAGGAACTCACCGGAGAAGAGAAGTTCGGCGAGGGCGACGATCTCCGGGCTCCGGCGAACGGAGAGGGCGGCGGTGTCCGAGCTCCGACGAACAGCGGCAAATGCAGCGGCAGCGGGGCGCTCGAGACGGCGTGGGAGGAAAGTGCGAAGGAGAGGAAGAAAGAGAGAAACTGTTCCGGTCCCCTATTTATGGGGGGGGATTCCGGAGCGGTTTCCGATTTTCCCGCCCACGATCTCCACGATCGTGGGTGGGATCTGTTTTGTGCCGCGAGCCACGTGGCACTATCCGGAGCGCCCGATCCGGCCACACCGAGGGCCACACGGCCCCAACGGTTGGATTCCGGATCGGATGCGGCTCCCCGACGCGGGAACCCAAGCGACGGCGTGCTCGCACGGAAGCACTCGAGTGCGTCTCTACGCAGACGGGACGTCAGGTGGGCCCTGGCTCACTGTCTCGAATTTATCGGGAGATCAACGGTCGAGATTCACTGAGATGGTGCTATCCGGTTGCAGGCTTCGCCTCCCGGTTAAGACAGTCTCGGTGGGAAGACCTCGGTAAGAAGATCTCGGGAAGAATCGATCTCGGCATGGAATAAAAGGATGGTGTAATTTGTTCTCGGAAAATGGTTGTTATTAAAGCTGATCCTGCACATCATCCGAAGTCGCTGTGCAGCACCAGCTTCGGGGACTAGTGTCGGGGGGCTGCCCCCCGGGTAGGGGCAGATCCCGGTATAATTCAGCAAGGTGTCAACAGTACCCGGCCTTTGGCGAGAGCAAGGGACACCTCCTGCTGTCCTGAAAAGGCAGATTGACCCCTGAGCGCTGGTAGAGGACAAAGTGCCTCCTGGCAGGCGCAAGGGTCAGATCTCCCAACTATAAATAGGCACCCCCGGCCCTCACAATCGCGGCACAAGCATGAGCGGGTGGTTCCTCTAAGAACTAGCTTCTCGAAGATGTCTTTGCTGGTAGGCTAAGACATCTTCGGGAGGCTAGGCCTAGAGATACTCATCCTGAGACGAGCTCGGACGTCTCCGGGAAGGATCCCGGATCTAGGACTCCGGGGAGGCTCCCGGGTGGAGGTGTACTCGGCTTTACCGGATAGGTATTCCGGGTAAGTACTAACCGGAATGTGTGTCTCGGTCTTGATCTTATGCAGAAGAGGTTCACAGTGGCAAGCGAGGAGGTAGCCGGCGTGAGGGCTTCCGGTAGGCCGTCAACGGTCTATAGCAGGCTTTCCCATCTGTCGCGGGGGGAAGTACCATTCCACCTGACACGGAAGCATGGTCACCTCCCGCCTGACACGGGAGCGCGTCACCCGGTACGATCGTGGTACGACAAGACCTGACACGCCTAGCCCGGCAATCCGGAAAAGGCTATCCGGGATGGGCAAAGACATGTCTTGTCTCTGACAAGGGGACAATGATGATGCAGGACGGCGCCTGCCGTCCTTAGCGAGATGATGACAAAGGGGCTACACCGGATAGCCCGGCGACTAGGTCGCACTAGCCGGTGACGGCATGCCGGCTAGGCCTGTCCGGTGGGGCCAAGCTAAGTTAGGGTTTCCGGCCCTCCTGGCCGGAACTCTATAAAAGGCGCCATAACTACTCCTGAGAGAGAGAGACCAACTTGAGAGCCAAAGCTATAGTCGCATTTACTCTTAGTGCAGTTACTCCTTCTCACCTTGAGTTCATCTAGTTCTTCATACTTATCCCTTTGAAAGATCTTGTAGCCAGTTGTAGCTCTTGTACCACAAGTATATAGAGAGGAAAGGCAGGAGTAGGGGTGTTACCTCCTCACGAGGGCCCTGAACCTGGGTATATCGTGTGTGTGCTGTGTGCCTTCGTGCATTTGTTTGTGTTTGTTAGATCTTCCCTTTTGCTCTTTGATCTTATTCCTTGTTCTTGGGAGATCTCGGTTTTACCGGGATCCTCCCCGTGTGAGCTCTTCAGCTCGCTATCCCTCCCCGGATCCACCAACGTCCATCGGCCCCACAAATTAGCCATCCTATGGCATCTGCTGTGACACCACCACGACAGTTGGCGCCCACCGTGGGGCTGACAGAGGCGTTGGCTGGTGTACACATCCGGACGGGCTCCCCCGTTCATTTCGACGTTCGGGTTCTCTCTGGCCTAGTCGTAAGGCTAGGGGAGATGGACTTCGTCTACGACAACGCAGGATGCTTCCGGAACAGACCGTTCCCGGTGAACGGATGTCTTATTGATTTCGGTGGTTTCACCACCTACGTGGCCACCGAGGTTGTATGTAGCTACCCAGACGTGATCCTGGAAGCTGAGGACCCTCCCATGCTCTGCGCTACTCGGGGTCTGCGTGCCGGTCGCCCCCCGAGTTCCGTCGCAGTGATGATGGTCGGGGCAACCGAGAAGGAGTATCAAGATGCGGACGGCGATACTGACGGCCACCCCCGTTTGGCCAAGCCCCCGCAGGAGAGGCCTGCGGCCCGAGATGGTGATCCGCAGTCATCCCAGCCGCGGCGTCGTCCGGATCCCCTCTCGGGACTCGTGGCAAAGTTGGTTGTACCGGTAGCTACCGGAGCAGATGCCCAGGCCACTTCGGCTGACTTAGAGGAGCAGCGGAAGTTGCTACTCGCTGAAGCACAGGAGATCGCCGAGATCCGCC
The DNA here is from genome assembly GCA_026929855.1 of Poa annua. Classification (NCBI taxonomy): domain Eukaryota; kingdom Viridiplantae; phylum Streptophyta; class Magnoliopsida; order Poales; family Poaceae; genus Poa; species Poa annua. Next base: position 35,892,303 of record CM049427.1, read on the forward strand.
GCGAGCTCAGCGCTAGCCTCCGGGAGTACAATGCAGCTCACGGATTCCCTAAGATAGACTCCCGGGAGAAGCGCATTGCAGATCTGCGCAAGAAAGGAAGAATGGTGAATGAGGAGCTGGCCGGTGGAGCCACCACCAGTAACACTGGAAGTCGGATTTCAGCGGGGAAGCCGGTGTACAGCGCACCGGCGAAAACCCTTAGTGCCGCCGAAGCCGCCATGGCCGAGTTGGCAGGGTTATCCGGTGAAGCCATGCGCAAGCAGCAGGAGAGGGTAAACGAGTTGGTGATTGAAGCAAATCGTCAGAATCTGGCCTTCAAGAAGAAGAACCCCGGGGCAGGATCTCAGGTGTACTCAGCCAGACCCGACAGCCAGAAGAATCATGGGAGGAAATGAGAGAGGGGCAAGCTTTCCAAGGTCAACAATGGAGGAGAGAGAGGGGGAAGATTCGTGCTTAGAAGAGCTTCTCTCTGGGGAAGAAGGGACCTTTTTGTAGGTCCCACAAAAAAGAGTTGTTGCAGGAAAGCTTCACACCGGAGTTTCCGGTCACTAGGGACGGAAACTCCGGCCCCCACCAGGGGCTGAACACCGTCAACACATCCGAGGCTTGGGCAAACTCTCCGGTGCCCTGGGCCGGAAAGTTCATCCAGGGCCAAGGCGATGGATGAAAACTGGGCTGAGGATGTCAGGCGGGAGGAGATTGCAGGTGGCGGCGCAACGGATGATGGTGCGGTGGTCGGGGCGTGCGATGGTATCGAGCATGAGATCTGACGGCAGTGTCCAGGCAATAGGAGATTCCGGCGCCACGATTCCTCGCCCGCGTTTCCTCCGTGGAGCCATGGCGTGCCCGTAGGTGCGATCTGTGATCTCGAGGACACGTACGTCAATCAAATACCTGTGAAACGAGGAAAACAGGTTAAGAGTCCCATTATGAAACGAAACGATTGGAATCGATGACAATGTACAACAACCCTGTTCAAGAAAAATAGTTTGCCTCAAAAGTTCTTTGCGCAGTTAAATTTGCAATTTCACATGTCAAAAATATAATCAGCAATTGCGTTCAACGTGCGCAGCTGCGGTTACATAATCAGGAAAAGAAAAGCAGAATTTTGCTTGCATAGCCATCCTGAATCAGAACCTGCCATTCTGTTTTTGCTAAAACAAATCAGATCACAACTGTATCTAACTTCACAGTGAAAAGAACTATATTCTGCCATATCAATGTTAGCGTGAACCTCATGAAACGTAATCCAGTCATATCTTGGTTCAGCTGAAGCAAGCAATGGCTGCACTGCAGCCCGACTAAGAAAAATCTGTTTGCACAGCAAAAGTCAACAGCAGCTACATCCTTTCCAAAACCTATACTCCCGTGAAATAGGGAGCTGTGGAGACGTCCACATGTTGAATCGCATTTGGTTGGCTAATAGTCGGTTGAATCCTGATCTCCTTGCTATGATTGGTTGGCACACGCCGGTTCGATCGGAGGGAAGAAAGGGCCGCTACGGCGCCTCAGCCGTCGTCCACCGCCTCGCCGAGCATGCTTGTGATGATGGTTTAGGTTCGCATCTGTACAACTCGTGGCTTCTTGTTTTCTCGCTTAGATTTGTGGTCTCCCCGCGCACCGCCTTCTAGCCTGCGGCCCCTACTCCTCTCCCGTCGCAACCGGCGCAGCCGGTGATGCTGCAGAGGAGGAAGCAGGGAGGGAGGGCGCTCTCTCCGGATCTCATGGCCAGAGGCGCCGGCGACCCCGAGATGTGCATGGTGAAGAAGAAGGATGTGTGGCCGCTATCGCGTCCTTGCTGGTCGGCACCCACTCGCCGGCGTGCAGCAGCAACGCCATAGCTTCTTCGCCACGTGCGTGACGCGGTCAAGCGAGTCGGAAAGGTGCGCGCTCTGGTCGCTGTCGACCTCCTCCTGGCGAGGCGGCGATGTCGTGGAGGTCGCGGTCCGGCACCATGAAGGCTCCAGGTAAAGCGTCTGTATCCTGCCGCCGCCGTTCTCCACTCACCGGCAATCCTGGCGAGGGGTCAGTGTCCTGTAGGTTCTGGCCTCATGCCATGCTGGCGCCGGATGGAGTCGCCGCTTCCGTCCGCCGCTGTTCTTCAGTCCTGGCAAGGTGGCGGTGCGCCCTGGAGGTCGTCGCTGTTCTTCAGTCCCGACGCCATGTGCCTTTTGAGATTTCACGGTGTCGTCTTCTCTCGTGGTGGTTTTCCTGCTGGTATGTCTGTGAGGCATGCAAGGCCATCAGTCTATGTGACGAGCTATTGACTGATCTCTTTCTCTGGGTCTTCATCTCCGGTACACCGTCTGCAGGGTAGCAGAGCCCAGTGGAGCGTTTGGGATATTTTTTCTTATTCTGCAAAGGTTGGAGAAAGGCTGATATGAATGCTCACTAATCTTAAATCAAGGTACATATCTCCTCCTAAGACACTCTCTTATTAGTTTTCTGTTGCAATTAATATTACATATTTGTATAGGTTGAGAGATTGTTGTCTCTATTTTGGTTAGATCTGCCTAATTGTTATACATCTCATGTTATTCGTTTATGGTCATGAAAAAACCCTCTCCAGTTCATTGATGTTAGATGACATGGGACTTCTTAGATGTATTACTGTACAACAAGAAGCCGATCATTATGGTCAAGTACCATGTTGTTTTCTCATTATTATTTTCCTTGGACAGTTTTGTTGTATTCAATAACCAATGTATTCTTCTTACAGAGATTGAGTGACAATGGAGATATCCTATTTAATGTATATCATGTATAAGATCGAGTGTATGCGAATGATGAAGAACAAGCTAAGTTAATGATCATGGCTTTTGAAATGCATATGCTTTGCTCTAGAAATAATTTTTCATGTGAGGATATGGTTTTCCTGTAGATCCAAACACCAATTAAAAGTTGCTAGTGATTGGTTTATTTAGCACCTCCCTATTCCTTTTGTTATTGGTATTCATATATTTCTGTCACTAGAACTTCTAATTATGAAAAAAATTGTTTACAGCACAAGTCCTTGCAAAGAAATGAATAGATCATTCCTATAGGGGCTCTTCTTATTTAGAAATGAGATCGCCAAAATTTGTAGCACTACATAATAATTTCTATTAATCGTCCATGTAAAGGCTCTTTTGATTAAGAGGTGGGATCACCGAAATTCCTATGCAATATCTTTTTTTACACCCAAAATTCCTATGCAATATCTTTTTTACACCCGAATTTCTTAAATTGCAGCAAACGTCTTTTTCCAACAAGTCTTTAATAGTTACATATGTAAAAATTTGAGCTTTGTGAAGTCAGCGATGTCCATTGGCGATCTGCTATTCCTGAGCTCAGTTCAAGAGGACGATATTTAGTATATTTTCACTTTATCTTATCAAGGAACTGGGCATATGCAAAATTATTATGACGGGAGGCATCAGAGAAATTATTCAGGGTGAGAAACCTTGGCATGGATAAGCTAGATGATTTTTCTTCATACATATAACTCAGTTTCAAGTAAATGTTAATATTAGCACAAATAGTGCAACCTGATCTGTAAGTATTAGTAGGCAGCCTTTTAATACGTGTTATAGAATCCACTGGATTGTGATTTTGGAGGTTGGGTTCCTTCTCAACAAATATTGGTATTGGTGCTCCCTCTGTATAGTTTTTTCCAGGATTTTGCAGACAGTTCTTTTTTGTAAACCTATCTTAACATGTGCCAGAATGTGAAGAACATTTCAGTGCCTCTCTGAATGGTTCAGTTGTTGCATTGTGTCTGATTTAATAATTCCTCTGGAATTTGGCCATGCAGTGGATGTTTGGATTTGCCCCCTTTTTGTTTGCGTGTCTCCTTGTGGAGTTGTTCAGTATGTTGGGTTTTTGTCTTCTGTCCTGATATTCATTGATTGATCGTCCATAGTCTTCAAGTTTTTCTGTGGATCGCGTATGCCCTATTTGGGAACATTTTTGGTATTTTTTCCATTTTATGCTTGTCCTGAGTGGTTTGGTTGGAAGGTTGTTCTCTAGCGGATTTAGTTCTTTCAGTTTATGTGCGGACCTTTCGTTTCTCGGCTGATTTGGCATGATCTTCAGGATTCCTTCTCTGGACATCGGGTCAAATCCAACTCGGAAATTGCACTGCCTCTCCCCTAGATTTTACTATTCTGGTTGATTTTTCTAGGCTTTTTATGTGCTCGGTACATATTCTGATTGAATTCTTGCTGTTGAATATATAGATCTGGTACTTACAAGGGAATGAATATAGGCATCATGTACTCTGAGTTATACATTCATCATGTCGTACTACCATAGGGATATAGGCTCTAGAAACTGGTTTGTTTGGTCTTACTTTTGTCTCCAATGGGAAATTCTGCAATTAAATGGGAGTATTGGATTATCAGCAATATGCATTAGTTGTTTCAGATAGAAATAAATTCTTGTAGACACTACTGGTGACATATTATAAAAGTTAGGTTCAATGCATTGGTTATAAAAGTTCCTCACAAGTGATCTGAATTTAGTATTTGTAAGATATGCTTCTCTTGTTCACTGTTGTCCAAACCTTTGATGCAAAGCTTTGTGATCATGCTAGAGGCGTTCACACTAATATTAGAGAAGTTGAAATGGCATGCCACTATTTGTCCTCGTGTTAAGGAAATAAACTATAGGGATTCCAAATATATTCATGGCATAATTCTCAAATCACAAAGGTAAGTGCATCTTATATTTCTCATAAAAAATTATTTAAGTTTTCATCCTCTTCTTATGTTGAGCAAAAAGTATTACCATGTCAGTTGCTTAGCAGTCTACAGTTCCCTCTGTTCGATAATCTATGTTGGTTTGCATTACCACGGGTCATGTGTAAGTTGATTCTGATATACCCTAAAAGTGGAGAAAGATGATGGGAGAGAAGTGGTCTGGTAGGCATTCTATCTATTAAAAGATAAGTTTGTGGCTTACTACAAGTATAAGTCTTGAAGCTCTTCAATAAATTTTTTCTTGGTATCAATTAGTAAGTGTGTATGTGTTGCACAAGGTATCAGGAGTTAACATTATGTTATACAACTGATGCTGCTTTGCTAATTATAATTATTTTTTTTTCTCCTAGAGTATGGATTTATGAATTAGTTGCTCTGAAGAATGAGCTACCAACATGTTTATGCATGTTTTTATAAAAAAAACGTCAGCTGTTGAGTGATATTGTGTGTGTAATTTATATTTTTTAAATATTTAATCATTTTCATGGTCAAGGTATCCATAATAGCAATAACAAGATGCAATGTTGCAGTTTAAATGTTTATATCATGAAAAATTACAGTTCAAGTTTTATAGAACGCCTTCTTGGGGTTGCATAATGCCTTGTGAGGTGGCTAATATATTCTACGTCAGAACATCCCAATTGGCTGTGAAAAAAACAAAAAACAACTTAAATTTACAGCACATGAAGAACCCAACAACAAACGAAAAACGAAACACTATTAGGCAGAGAGTGACAATGGGAGCAGCGAAGCGCGCCATATCCTTCTAGTGTGTTATTCATCCGAGGCTTAAGCAGGAAGCTACTAAAAGGATCATAGGATTGAAAGTACTCAAAAGTCCTCCAGATTTTGGACCCGCTCGTCTCCTCTATGCTTCAGTGCGAGCTTAGCTTGGGATTACGCCTTCTCGCACGATTCCAAATAAATGCATGCTTCCCCATAAGGCCATAAGAGCATCTCCAGTGGATGGTATATATGGAGGTTGGAGGTGGATGTTAAATATACACGTTGTGGGCTCAAAAAACCTCTCCAGTGGAACGTGTATATGGACGTGGGAGCTATACACGTCCATCCACGATGCTACTGGTCGTGGAAATAAACACCCTTTGTCCACGATCGTGGCTTGCGAAAAGCGCGAAAAGGAGGCCTCCCCGTGCTCTGCTCCTCCTCCCCGTGCTCCCGCAAGCGCCAGCCCGTCCTCCCCGTACTCGCCGCAAGTGCCCGCCCGCCCTCCCCGTCCTCTGCTCCTCCTCCCCGTCCTCTCCTCCTCCTCTTCGTGCTCGCTATGGACGAGGCTATGGATGAGGCTATGGACGAGGGCAGGAGTTTCCTGGAGGTAGACGAGGCATGGAGTCGGAGGGAGCTTGAAAGAACATTTTCCCTCATGTGTGATTTTGGTAATTGAATGACAATCTCTATGGACTAATGTTTGCATTGAGATATCATTATAGATCATGTCCATTGTATTGTGGAGTTCATGAGTTGGACTCTTGAAGCTTATGTGTTGAGTGGAGCATATTGCAAGTATGTCTTGAAGGATTCAAGACATCATATTAGTGAAGAAATGTTGGAAGATACAAGGTTGATCAAGATGTTGATCAACACACAAAGCTACAAGATGTATCAAGAGCGATCATGTATCTCTTAGGATGGTAAACACTTGTCCGAATAGCTTTGTGAACTAACCCATGATATATGTGTGTGTGGTATCTTTATATGAGGTTAGGTATCTTCCCATGGGTTTGCATCAAATGAAGATTTCATATAGCTCATGGAGGATGACGTCATGTGGTGATCGTCATCAAGGTGAGATGTGCAAGACGAAGACCAAGAGAAGCTTCTTGAAGAGATCCTATGCTTGGTGCTTGCAATGGATACATGAAGATGAAGCTAAGCGAGACTCTCCCATTGTGAGCATGGGGGAGTATTTGAAGAAGTCTTCATCAAGCATGTGCTTGGACGCACAATCAAGAAAGATGAACCACTTGAAGAGATCAAGATAGTCATCATCTAACTCAAGTGGAATGCTCAAGGCAAATGTATGATCTTGATAGGGCTATAGGATAGACAGGCGTACTATCAAGAGGGGCTCTCAAGTTAGTAACTTGATCGCATCGTTGTGGAGAGCTCAAACCTTTGCATACTTGGCATATCATATTTCTTGGTTCTTATTTGGCTTTTATGTTGGTGAGGAATTAGAGCTTGGTTCATCTCTGTCAAGCTCTAGTTCATCAAAATCGGTTTTACTTTGGACAACTTGTTGCGTTTTTGGTGGCGGAAACATTGACGGTTCCACCATGAGGAAAGTCCCACACCTTGCCACGTGTGGCGATTTTACTGTATTTATGGGATGCAATATTTCCACAGTTCAGCTCCAGTAACTGGGTGCTCGTCGCTATCTTTCCAACAAAATTGGTCTCACCTCATTTGGAACTCATTTGCAAAAGTTATAGCAGTTTTCGTTTCAGTGTTTTGCTGATTCGGATTATTGGGGACGGATATTCCGCTCTACCGGAATTCCCGGTTCCCTAGCTCATCCAAGAAAACGGCTAAGGAAAGGAGAAAAGGAGTTCTGACGCGAGCCGGAAATTGTGCTCGGAAATTTCCGTCTACCGGAATTTCCGAGTGCACCCAGAAAGCCCTCCAGTTTTGGCTAAGGAAAGAATGACTTTTGGTTCTGACTCGAACCGGAAATTGTGCTCGGAAATTTCCATATACCGGAATTTCCGAGTGCACCCAGAAAAGCCCTCCAGAAACGGCTAAGGAAAAGTTTGGTTTTGGTTCTGACTCCAGCCGGAATTTCTGCTCGGAAATTTCATGGACTCGGAATTTCCGGGTAACCGGAATTTCCGAGTCTCACTTATACCGGAATTTCCGAGTGTCGAAACAGCCAACGGCTATATTTCCTGGAGAGGTATAAATACCCTTCCCCTTCTTCTTCCTCAGTTAACCCAAGGCAGCACAATTTCTTTCTCTCTCCTACTCCATTGTTGACCTTGCAAAGCTCACTCCCCTCTCAACTCCTCCATAGATTCTTGCATATTCTTTAGGGAAAGTTGAGAGGAGATCTAGATCTACAATTCTATCAATCCATCTCTCCTCTAAGTGAGGGGAATCTAGTGGATCTAGACCTTGGAGTTCCTTAGTGGTTCTTCTCTTTGTTCTTCCTCTCTTCTCCCCCCATAAGCATTAGTTGCTTTTGGTGGGATTTGGGAGTGAAGGATTTGACTCCTTTGTGGTTTCCTTTGTTCTTCCTCTCTTATTCCCCCATAAACATTTGTTGTTTTGTTGGAATTTGAGAGTGAAGGACTTGAGCACTTCGTGTGCTCTTGTCATTGCATTTGCATCGGTTTGAGCCCTCCACGAGGATTCGTGGTGGTGATACTTGTGAGCTTGTTACTCTTGGATCTTTTGGACCCTAGACGCCTTTTGTGGCCGGCCTTTTTTGGCCAAGACCTTTTGTGGTCATCTTGAGAGAACCCAATTAAGTTGTGGGTGTGTGCCTCAAGACTTGTGAGCCCCCAATTAAGTTGTGGGTATGTGCCTCAAGAGTGTTGTACGGGATTCGATCTCCGCCCTAAAAGGGGATCAATAGTGGAAGGTGAACTCGCAACCTTTTGTGGTTGAGTTCATCAGGAGAAGAAGGTGAGCCTTTGTGGCGTTGCGGCTAACCTGTTGTGGTTGCGCACACCTCTCCAAACGAGACGTACACCCTTGGGTGGAACTCGGGAATACATCCTCGTCTCCGCGTGCCTCAGTTATTTCTATACCCGAGCTCTTTACTTATGCACTTTACATTGTGATAGCCTTCGTGCTTGAAGTCATCTATCTTGCTAGCTATCACCTTGTTACTTGTATTGCTTAGCTTAAGTTGTTGGTGCACATAGGTGAGACTAGTATATTTATGTAGGTTGTATGTTTGTTAAAGTAAACCTCTAGTTTTATTCCTCCTTTTGAAGGGGATCGTAGGCAGAAAACAAAAAATTTCCTAGCAACGATATCCTTAAACTAGCCAAGATCTACACTATGCAGATATAGAAGTACGGCGGAGATCGGAATACATACCCTCTTAGACCGAATAGCGGGAATTACGCTCCCGCACAAGCGTTGACGACGAAGACGACGTAGCCGACCTCTAGGTCGCGAAGAACTCGGCGCGACGATGACGACAAAGATGACCTCGAGGTCGGGTGGAGGAAGTAGGCCTCCGAGCACCGCTAGCGCAGCACCTCGCAGGGCGTTACACACATACGGTGGAGACGATGTCCTCCGAAGCTCGGACGAGCAGCGGAAGACTTGGACCGGAACACCAGCAGCGCGGCAGCGGGATATGGTGGAAGAGATCCCCCTCTCAACTCGGTGCAAGTCCGACAAAGGGAATCATGAGATCGAGAGAGAATTGGCGAATTAATTGGTTAATTAAAAGGGCAGGGGTGCCCCTTCTTATATAGGCTCCCGGGGAGGCAACCTTGCCATCCAGGCAATGTGGGACTATCCCCATTGCCTGGTGCGGCTAGGGCCATTGCGCCGGCCATAGGTGGGCCCCATTTGGCCCACCTAGGTCGGCCAAGCCTCCCCACAAAATTCACTTGAGGGTACCCCCCCATGGGCCTTCTTTCCACAGAAGGCCCATTTAGGGAAATCAGCCTAAATAAATTTGAAAATAAATATATATAATCATATTTAAACATTAATTACACTAATTAATATCAAAAATATTATATATAATTTATTCTAGCTCCGAAAACTATTTCGTCGATGCCCGATCTCCATCAGACCATTTCCGGGACGTTCCCGGTGATCTCTTTCCTTTCCAGTTGTCTTGTCGAAACACCTTAAGTGTGTTACCCTAGCGGTTCGATATAATAACAGACATGATCGAGACTCCTCTCCGATCAATGACTAACTCGTAGGCCTGGACCCCATGAATTAATCCTTGTGATATAACGAATGACTTTCATCTATCAAATCTGGACGTCTAGTCTTAAACCCGTCGTCATAGATACTTAGCGTGTCCGAGCATCATTCATAGATATCTCCATACCTAGCATGATCTCGTTACCGACATCGCTATCTTCTACTCGTCTATGATATTATGTCAGCTGGTGACCTAGTCACATGTTTGCAAACCATTTGACATAATCTCACCGAGTGGGCCCTAGAGTATCTATCCGGCTATACGGACTGACAAATCCCGCTGTTGACCCCTCGTCTCAACTATCCCCTTTCGATACCCAAAAGTATCACCTCACCTTGTTACTTGTATTGCTTAGCTTAAGTTGTTGGTGCACATAGGTGAGCCTAGTATTTATATCTAGTTTGTATGCTTGTTAAAATAAACCTCTAGTTTATTCCGCCTTTATCAAGCATACCGGAATTTCCGGGTCATTCTTGGACCGGATATTCCGGCTCCTCGGAAAAAGTTTTAAATCGCCTTTTCACCCCCCCCCCCCCCCCTCTAGGCGACGTCTATCCGTTCAGAGGTTCGGCCGGTCAAGGCGATGGACGAGGGCGGCGCCGCCATGTACCGAGGAGAGAGGTGGACGGCAGACGGCGGCGGAGGGAGACGGGGCGAGCGGTGGTGGACTCGAATTGTGCGGCGGCGGACGCTCAGGATCGGGGTCCGGTGAGCTCCTCCGCTTCTGCTCCTTCACTGAGCCCCCGTCTACTAGCCAGGGGCGACAGACGGCCGGAGCGCAGCAGCTGACCCTCCTCTGTCTCGCGACTCTGTAGACCAATGGTGTTGATAAACTGGTCTGGATGATTTGTTCTCGGTACTGTCTCCATTCATTTGGTCTATGTACTATCAAAACCAATGGTGTTGATATGGTGCTCTGGTCTTATTTTTTCTGTCGATTGCAATTTGTTGATTGCCCTGTGGAAAACCTAGGACGGAACTGATACCTCGTTAGAGGCTCGGGCTTCATGTTATATAGACGACCAGAACAGCCCTGGTCGTGGCGTACATCAGGTAATACGTATGTGGGTCGGTATACTATACCGTACCTGATACGTATGAGGGGAGAACTGCTTTACAACTCTAACAGCCCCCCTTAATTTAAGCTTGGTACAAGATTTAGATTACGCCTAAACTCATGATTTTTTTTTACAAGAAGAGTTTTAGTAAACCCATCAGCAACCTGATCCTTACTGGAAACAAACTTGATAGCTAACTTCTTGGCAGCGACCCTTTCATGAACAAAGTGAAAATCAATTTCAATATGCTTTGTGCGGGCATGGAACACTGGATTAGCTGACAAGAATGTGGCACCCAAGTTATCACACCAAAGACATGGCTTCTCTTATAGTTTTACTCCAAGTTCACTTAGAAGAGCTTCGACCCATATCATTTCAGCTGTAGCATTTGCTAGTGACGTATACTCGGCCTCTGTACTGGATCTTGAAACAGTAGCTTGTTTTCTAGCACTCCAGGAAATTAAGTTTGGTCCTAGGAAGATGGCAAAACCTCCAGTGGAACGTCTGTCATCCAAACATCCAGCCCAATCTGCATCTGAAAAAGCACTCAAGAGAGTAGATGTAGATGGTTGGAAAGATATACCAATACCAACAATATCCTTGATATACCGCATTATTCTTTTGACTGTCGTTAGATGAACAGTTGTTGGGGCATGCAAAAACTAACAAACTTTGTTAACCGAGAAAGCCAAATCTGGTCTAGTAAGGGTGATATATTGCAAGCCTCCAACAATACTTCGATATTCTGTACTGTCTTTGGGACCAAGTGGATCCCCAATGGCAAGCGACAATGGGACTTTGGTAGACAATGGTGTAGGGGCCGGCTTGCACTTTGTCATACCAAGTTTACGCAGCATGCCATATGCATATTTCTCTTGTGTTAATAACAGTCCTTGCGAAGATCTTTTTACTTCAATGCCTAAGAAATAATATAGCTCTCCAAGATCCTTAATAGCAAAATGTTCATTTAACTCTCGAAGTAGTATAGAGATAGCATCACTGGATGAACTGGTGACTATTATGTCATCAACATAAATAAGGATATAAGTGGTGACTCCTGACCTCTGAAATAGAAACAAAGAAGTGTCTGCCTTGGAAGGAACAAAACCAAGTTAATGCAATTTTGAACTAAGCTGAGAGTACCATGCTCTTGGTGCCTGTTTCAATCCATATAAAGCCTTGTCAAGTTTGCAAACATAATTAGGAGTTATTTTATCTTCAAAACCTGGTGGTTGTTTCATATAAACCTCCTCTTCCAGAACACCTTGCAAAAACGCGTTCTTGACATCTAGCTGCCTTAAACTCCATCCTCTAGAAACTGAAATGGCTATCACTGTTCTAATACTGGCTGCTTTGACAACAGGACTGAAAGTATCTTCATAGTCAATGCCATACCTTTGTTTAAAGCCTTTGCAACAAGCTTGGCTTTGTATCTGTCAATGGTACCATCTGCACGCTTTTTTTATACGATATACCCACTTACAATCTATCAGATTTTTGTTAGAACTTGGTGGAACTAAGCGCCATGTTTTGTTGGTAAGCAAGGCATCATGCTCTTCCTCCATTGCCTTGCGCCAGTTTGAGTCTTCAAGTGCCTCGGATAAAGACTGTGGTTCACTTGTGGAAGCAAGCATACCATATCTTATAGTGCCATCTTTCTAAATCCTGGGTTTTTTATACCTTTTTGAAGGCGTGTTTTAACTCCAGCCACAGGAGCCACAGAAGAAACAGGAGCCGGGGAAGGCACAAAAGATCCTGAAGAATCAGCATCCAGATCCTCCTCGGGATCGCTAGGCAATGATTGCTCTAGATCCTCCTCGGGATCGCTGGGCAATGATTGCGCAGATGATTGCTTTGCTGGCGACTCAGGCGGAGACACGTGGGGCGACGCAGGGGGAGACAACCCAGCAGGGTCCACCTCGGGAGCAGGGGGCGGTGTCGGGTTCGTGGTCGAGTGGACCACATGTCTTTGTCGTCTGGTGTAGACGATTGGTGGGGCGGGCGCGCGGAAGGGCTTTGCGCCGACCGAAGCAGGGCGCAGATCCTCCTCGGGATCAGCGGGCGCAATCCACGAGGTACGAGGAGAATTGTCCTCGTTCCGCGTGCATTTTTCAACTTCATCTTCATGGGCTGTTTCTACATCATTTTGAGTGGTTTCTTCGGCGTTTCCAGCAGAATTTTCTTGCAAACCTTGATCTTCCTGCAGGACATTAGTGATAGGCACAATAGGAGACACATGATCATCAAGTTTTTGTGCACCCTCATGACATGTAGGAAGAAGAAGAATTTCTTTTCGAAGGAGGGCGCCAGCATTTGGATGTAAGGAGGCAAAAGGAAACATGTTTTTGTCAAAGAAAACTCCATGTGAACGTCTCCTTAAAATTGCACCAAACTATGAGGCTCTTCACACTTCTGTTTGTGCTCGTTGGCCAAATCTTCGTCCTTACAACACTCGCAAACTTGCTTTTCGTTCCAAACGATGTGTGTTCCTTGGCTATAGTCCCCTCCACAAAGGTGTCAAGTGTCTAGATGTCTCCACATGACGTGTCTATATTTCTCGTGAGCATGAGGACAAGACACATGGTGTGTGATACCAACTTTTTGAAAGAAGGCGTTGAGTTTTTCATATTCACCTCCCCAATCAGTTTGCATAGTTATAATTTTCGTATCAAATTTCCGTTCAACATATTGCTGATAATTAAGAAAGGCTTGATAAACATCAGAACGTTTCTTAAGAAAATAGATCCAAGTGAACTTGCTATAATCATCAATGAAGCTTACATAATATGCATGTTTCCCAATAGAAGCGGGTGAAGGACCCCATACATCAGAAAAGACTTGTTCCAAGGGAACAGTGGATCTACTCGTAGATGTAGGATATGGCAATTGATGACTTTTAGCTAATTGACAAGAATCACAAATATATGGAGTAACTTCAGGGGTGTAAGCTATTTTATTCCTCCTAAGAACTTGCTGAACTATAAAAGAAGAAGGATGGCCTAAATGACGATGCCACGTGAAAAATGATGGCTTTATTGTGATGAACGCATGCTTGGAGGACTCATTGGAGATAGGCATCAAGGGATAAAGACCTCCATGGCAAGGGCCTCTAAACAGAACGTGGCGTGTTGCTTGGTCCTTGATCAAAAAAAAGGAAAGGATGAAACTCAATGAATACGTGATTATCAAGGGTAAATTTGTGAACAGACGGGAGATTCTTAGAAGCACTAGGGACATGTAGTATATTTGTGAGATTGAAAGAATTTTGAGGAGTGCATAAAACTGAATGACCAATGTGGCTAATTTGCATATCCGTACCTTCAGCCGTGTGGATACGGTCTTGTCCATTGTAGGTGTCATGGGTGGTGAGCTTGTTCAGCTCAACGGTGATGTGGTCGGTGGCGCCGGTATCATAATACCAGTTGTTATCAACTCCATGAGATGCAAAATTTACACCCTTGGTCCCGCGGTCGCCGCGGTCTCCATTGTCCTTGGGATCATCTCCATAGCGCCACCAGCACTCCTTTGCCGGATGGCCATGGATGTTGCATATTTGGCAGGTGGTGTCGATGTACGGAGTGGGCTGACGACGTGGGCGCCCACCAGTGTCCCCATCATCACGGCGCCGAGGACGATCATCATCAGAACGCCGAGCTTGATAGCCGCCATCACGGGCGATCACGATCATCACGTCGAGGACGATCATCATGATGAACCTGAGGACCGTCACCGCGGTTGCGGTCATCATAGTAGCGGGATCGCTCTTCCCGCCAGCGATCCTCGCCACGATCATCACGCCAGCGATCCTGGCGATCTTTTATGTCCTGGCCGCACAGTGGAGGTGGAGGTCCGCCACGCTTGGCGACGTTGGCCGACGATGTGAAGGCATCATCGGTCTTGTGAAGGCGATCGTAGGCTTGAACCTGATCAAATAGATCTTCCAAGGACGTGCAAGGATTTGCACGAACTGCAGTAACAAGATTGTTATATGAATTTCCGAGTCCATGTAGCACATACCAGACAAGTTCATCATCATCAAGAGGTTTTCCGGCTGTAGCAAGCTCGGATGCAAAGGTCTTCATCTTCGCGAAGTATTTTTCAGCAGAGAGATCGTTCTTCTTGGTGTCGTTCAGAGCACCCCGAAGGTGCTGGACACGAGACTTTGAAGAGGAAGAGACATGGGCGTTGAGAGCAGCCCACACCGCAGCGGAGGTCTCCAGACCAACGACATGAGCTAGAACGTCTGGGGAGAGAGCGTTCAGGAGCCAGCGAAGGATTTGTTGATCACGATCGATCCAAACGGAGTACTCGGGGTTCTCGACGAAGACTTGTTTCTTGTTGCTGTGTTCAGCTTCGAGCGTCTCAGCAGGAGCAGTCTCGGTTCCCTCGACAAGCGTTAACACGCGGGCACCTCGAAGTGCAGGCACCACCAGCGCTTTCCAAACCAGCGAGTTCTCGCGGGTGAGGAGCTGGGTCGGAGGAAAACCAAGGGCAGCAGCGAGAGCAGTCGGGGACGAAGACGATGAAGTCATGGCGTGATCTTCTGACGGGCTTGATCTCGATGCGGCGGCAACCTGAAAAGGACAGCGGCGACAGAGGATTTTTGCTTGATCTTGGGTTTGATGTGGCGGCGATCTGACGAAGGCGGCAGCAGACTTGGTCTTGGGCTTGAGTTTAGCTTGGGTTTGATGTGTTTGAGCTTGACGTGATGGCATCGGCTGCGACTGATCTCAGCGGCGGCGGCGGTTTTTTGGGTTTTAGGAAGGTAGCTAGGTCACGAAGAGGACCTGCTCTGATACCATGTGGAAAACCTAGAACGGAACCGATACCTCGTTAGAGGCTCGGGCTTCATGTTATATAGACGACCAGAACAGGCCTGGTCGTGGCGTACATCAGGTAATACATATGTGGGTCGGTATACTATACCGTACCTGATACGTATGAGGGGAGAACTGCTTTACAACTCTAACATGCCCATGTCAAGTTGACGGCAGATTGTGGTCTAAAATAGTTGTGCTTTGTATTTTGCTTGCAGATGGATAGCATAAACACAACCAAAAAGTCCAATTGGAGAGCAGGAAAAATATAGCCGTTGAAATATACACGTCCTAATATACACGTTCCACTGAAAAATTAGGAGATGTATAATTTAACAACATGTATATGAATGTGTATATGAAGATATACACGTTCAAATTTACACGTTCTACTAGAGATGCTCTAAGTATCGGTTTCTCCCGAATAGTCGAAAATGACAACAAATAATTCAAGCGATACTGCTTTGGATAGCACAACGTTCATAAATCACCTGTCATTTGCTAAGTACTTCATACCATCCAGTGAGATGTGCTTGAGATTAGCAAACAAATCATCACTTATCTCTGCTTGTAGATTATCTTGACCAATGTCATCATCAGTCTTTTCAAGTACAGGGTTCTTATCAAATTCACCGGCAATCTTTCTTTTCAACATGCCAACTATGTCTACCTACATAAGGAAGTCCAAAGTTGCAGCTCCAAATCGATAGCGGTTGTCTGTTAACTGAAACATACAGGTTCAAGGGGTGCATCTAATATTACCTCAATTATGAGTTTTTCAATGAGAGGGTCAAATCTCAGCACAGAAAATATCGACATAATGCTTGGCAGTTTGCCAAAATTTGCAAGCAGGTGCGCAATTATCCTCAAACTTCCACGAAATTCCTTCCAGCAGATTTCGCTCGTAAACATAATAACACAGTTAGACTCACATATGGTCCCGATGCAACTTTACATTGGGATGATGTACAACTCTAATCAAATATGTCTATATAATAGTTGAAGCTGTAAGAGTAATATTGTTAGCAATGTTTATATGACATACTGTATATGCATCTAGACTGGATTTCATCAATAAAAAACACATTGCAAAAACTGCATAGTTAATTTGTCACTGGTATGTGTTCGCAGGATCCTAACACTTCACTGTAAAAAAAGATCCTAACTCTGGTACGTAAAAGATACAAAAATGGTTTATCACAAAAGGAAAAACTAAAAAGGGCAACCTATCCACCCATGACTGTGTTGACAAATCACAACCAAGCTCTTACCATTACCACCCCAGTAAGCCACGTGGTAATACAACAATGCTCTTAATAAATAAATAATAAGCAGGTTTGAATCCTTCTAGAAAGGATAGAAGTTTCCTACAATGTTCATACGGAATCTACTATCCTGCTACCAAAGGAACATTCCATTGTGTTAGCATGTCGTTGAACTGGAAGCCGGGCATTTGCAATACAAGTTACATAAATTTGATAAAGAATAACTTATGTCACATGGATAATCCCCGGGACGTCAATAACAAGGTTTATAAAGATTTTGAGCTGCAGTTGGCAATTCGCCACATCAATTTTAGCGCAAACATCGATCTCAACTGTGGTCATAAAAAAGATGCACAATTTCATCTCTAAAGTCATCTCGGTCAGACAAAAGAGGGTGGTCTGATCATAACCCTAAAGTCGACGTTGAGGAGAGCTTCTGGACCTGCTAGCGCCAGGGTGAGAAGCCAGCGGTCGGAGCAGCCAGTGAAGCTAGGGATAGGGATAACACACCTTCACATGATGAATCCGTCGAGCACGACAGCAAAGGCTTCGCAAAAGTTGATCCAGTGTCGGTGTCGGGCGTGGGAGCGGGGCCGGTCCAAAGAAGTTTAGGACCCTGGGTGAGTTAAGTCAATATATTTTATATCAAACTCTTATACTTCTATATAACTTAGTTTTATTATATTTCAATCTTAAAAGTACATCACTCCATATATCGTTTGCACAAGTAACTAAGTATAGACGATTACAAATATTATTTGTACTTCTTGGACCTTACCTACATTTAAAAATATAATTATTTCGTGTCGTATCTAAATATTTTTTGTAACCAAAATTGTATTGGTATTTGCGGTATACACTTAGACTAAAAATTGTAAAAAGAAAATTATACGCCTCCTTTCATAGTTGAACTAAGACATAATTATATATAATATTATGGGAGGCATATCTACCAAGTATATTGTAACGGATATCTTAATAGAAATTTTGGGTGTATCATTACATTAAAAAAACTATACAAACTTATATTACTATTTACAAGTAAATTGTGTTAAATAATGATCACACCACACGATGATTCTGTGTACTTGATATTAAAATATAAGTACTTCAACCAATCAGTAACAATCATATCTAAAACTCCATATTCATCTGGTTTAATCTGTTATGAGAATGAAAATGTGTTTTCTGTTATCTATACATAACTTCTCATGTAAGTTTCGCAAATAGAAATATATGTGTAATATTAAAAGTGAGCATTTTGTTACCGTAGATTTCATTTTACAACTAGTAGAGTTCTCGCCAGAGAGAGTATCAGTCTAATATAACTTGATAGTGTAGACCATAGTGTTTTTTATGGGAAGACTATGTTAGTTTCTTCATAGGAGATACATTGTGGTGAAAACTTCCTCCGAAGTAACAAATAAACCTTTTCTTAGATATTAGTACTTTCTAGCATATATTAGACAAAAGCATATGATTATGAGAACACTTTACTATTTTCATACTCTTTAGCCTCGTGGAGGATGCGATTTAGTTTGACCTATAGACCCTTGAGGTGACATTGAAATGGTGCTTAGTTTTCTAGGCAATGAACTTGGTCTGATTGTGGGTTTTGGCTTTCTTTTCTACTCGGATGTATTATATTGGTTGGGGCCCTTACAATTTGGAGGCTTAGGGTGGTCGCCCCTCTGCCCCGCCCTCTAGACCGGCCCTGCTCGGGGTAGGCGGATGGTGCGGACCAAGTCGTCGAAAGGGAGCCGGTCGAGGATATTGTCGAGCACATCCATCGGTAGGGAAATCAGCTTGTACCGCCGCGCCTCCACCACCCACCAGCGACCCTTGGAGGTAGAGATTGTTCGGGGCATTCATGTCTTGCGGGTTGTGGGGTGGGGTTGAGGGAAGGGTAGGAGGGGTTTATGTTGTGAAACCGTCACCAACCAACTCTGGAAAATGAGAAAATAAAAGGCTGAGGTGATTTTTATTACGAGTCTAGTCGAAAACCTTGTGTTGAGATTTTTTATACAACTGGTAGGATCATACTAGGAAAAAGATATAATTCCACAATAATTAAGAGAGAGTGAGAGAGAGAGAGAGAGAGAGAGAGAGAGGGTAACCTAGATGTATACCGTTACTCACACGACCTCTAGTAAAAAAATAGAGTTGCAATGCTTCAAGATTGATAAAGCCATCACGGGGTCTCGATGTCGGCAACGGCGTCAACTATGACGGTAAAGAGTTATCCATTTTCTATGAGACATAGAGTACTAGAAAACAAACCTCTTCTTGATCTTTGATGTCGTAGTGTATAATCACCTCCATTAGCCATCCAACCAATGGTTGATTCATATTAGCAACCAATGCATAAAATTGATGCCATTTAGCCCAATTACTTTGCAAATTAAATTATTTTGAGCATGTATTATCCGAGATTGACATGATTACTGTGTGATAAGAAACAGAGCTGAGTTGGTCGATGAAGATGAGGTGACGGTCACAATCATGTCCTTTTATTTATACTTTTATGTCAAAAACACGTAAGTTTATGTTTTGTTCATGAACTATTCAAATATGTCAAGGAAAATTGCAAATCCTTTTCTTTATATATTTTTTTTTACTTCCTCTTGGAGTATCTAGAATTTTGGATCATCAAAAATAGACGAAATGTCACGTTTCATCCTTGAACTCTTGGACCAAATCTGGACCGGATGGGGGCGAACAACACAATGTAGTGGTGCTATGGCACTGTAGTGGCTCTATGGCAGGTGGGCGTGGCAGCTGACGTGGTGCTGGAGAAGAGTAGGACGGACCGAGTTTTGGCGCATGGAGAGCTACTCATTCTCTTGTTTTGGTGCTTGGTGGGTCAGAGCTTGGTAGGACGAACCGAGTTTTGTAGTTTCATTTCACCGTTTACCTTGGAAACTGAATTTTGTACTTTCATTTCACCATTTGCCTTAGGTCGGACGGGATGTGATTTTTTTTATGGGTACCAAATGGAAGTTTTAGAATAAAAAAACTATTTCAAAAGTTTAAGGAAGAAAAGTGGAATTTCGTCTTAAGAATAAGACTCTTCTCGAAGTAAACAAAATCACAACACTAAGTTTTCTTAATTTTAGGATACACACAAATGAAAAAACTGATAAATTTTGGAGCTTTTAAAATATGCACTATTCACTAAACTTAGATTGTTTTTTTTAGCTTTGAATACAAAGTATTTCAATCTGAAAATCTGCAAGTTCATAGGATACATCGTGAGTCCAGCTAAAATTTATTTTAGATTTTTTAAACAACTAAACATGACTTTGAATTATTTTAAAAAATAAAGTGGTACTAGTGGCTCTTTAGATGGGTCAGCACGGACCTGTGTGTTGGAGGTGATCTCAAATGATTGTAAGAATTTGTTTGCCTGATTAATAAAGCTCACGTTTTCATTCAAAATAATAATAAAGAGTCCACTTGCAGTAAGGCACTATTTGGTCTAGTAAAATGCCATTATGTGTGAGCCACAACGCTCGTATGGACATCGCCTGTTTTGTTTGTACCCAAATGTAGCTCAACCAAGCAATTAAATTTGGGTTACGGAAATCCATGTGATAGCGTAGATTGTGGCCAACCTTACCACAGTTCTGGCATCGGACTAGATGGTAGCCCTGTAGCCCAAGAGCATGCAACTAAACGGCAACCAGAACTCATTTACATTTAACATTTGATAAACCAACCAGTTGATCCAGGAAGAGAACTCAATGCCTTAAGCATGTTTATCACTTGCAGGTCTTCATATTACCAAAAGGCAAGCATGTGCGTGATTATTAAATGCTTTCATGATACAATACATAAAATCAACACATACATAACACTTCTGGCATCTCCTCAAACTCCAAGTCTGTTGAAGTAACAACCATTCAGGAGATGAACCAACTAGTTCAAGGACCAAAGTAATGAAACCGAAGAGAATGTAATCAGTCATTTTGACGGAAATGAGTTCACTATTGCTTGCCCAGGTAGATGAATCAGTGCAGCCACACTTCCTTATGACGGATATCTGCAGATAAACACCATCAAACCATCTGAGTTCTCAAGCATGTAAAGGGAATGAAACTGCACTTTAAGCAAAAACATATTGCCGACACGCTGGAATTGGAAAACTGTATCGATTATCCTATATGTCAGGCACCACAAGTGGAGATATGAACACTAGAACATGACTTTGATCTGATGACATAGTTTCTTAAGAACACATGCATCTTTGGGGCGATGTAATGCTCATCAAAATGAGTTAAACAAACGAACAGGCCAATAAGCGGCTGGCAATCATCTGGTACTTGAAAATGTTGTACGACATTAAGTTAACACCTTGTTGGTTCTTTGCAAGGGCACAACCTTCTGTACCTTGGCCATGTAGCAGCCATACTTAAGCTAAGGGTACAGGAAAAATAACTACATAAGTCCATGCTTCTGTCATAGCGCATAAGGCTCTCCTAGTAGACATTCTTCTAATCCTTGAAATTGCTTCCTCCTAGTCCACTTGATTGTATAAATCAAGGACAGTAAGTTCAAAGCAAAAACTAACTAGTAATCAAAAAATAAGGATATGGTAAACCATAAACGCATATGCATTTGTGAAATGAGCGCCGCGTGAACTAATATCAATTACTGTACAGTGGTCGTTGCTTGTAAATCTAGGAGCAACCTGATAGTAAGATGATCAATAGTACTACCGTTTTCTTCCCCAGTTCCTAAACAGTCTCCATTACACACATATAAACATAATATTCTATATGGCCAAGTCCAGATACTTATGTCTGTATTACTGGTCAACATACCCAAAACTCTGGCTGTGTGCTTTCTAAAATGGCATATACTTAAGAATGGACGAAATAGTTGTATCGTAAACTAAATTTGTTATGTCTTATCAGTATACGGTTCCACTATAGATGCCTGATATTTAATCCTGAAATTTTGAACAGTAACATATTTGCTAAGTAGAATATAATAGTTACCTGATGGAGCATACATTAAGTGTAAGTCTAGAACATTGACAACAAGTCGCTAAATTCAAGTGAATGTATTTATCAATCATCTATCACCTGCTTTCACAGGAGTTTGATAGAACCTATAAGTTTAAAGCAAATCATCAGATATTCTTGACTGCTCAGAAGAATGCCACCAACATTTCTAAAGTCCACTCACATGATCACTCAATTGTGTCCCAGTATAATCAGATCATAAGAGCGTCTTATTTTGTGCGGATAACATGTGAGACAGAAATGCTACACTACTAGTCAGGCAACTGCGCTAGACAAAATTAACACTGACAATTTTAATAACTTCAGAACTGCAAAACTATTGAAAGGCAAACCACTTTGAATCTTCACCAAGATAGGTAAATGTACAGGATATACATCAACATATAAATTCAGAGTGTAACTACAAAAGGCCCAAACAGGAGCATGCCAACATTCTCAGGAACTGCGATACATTATACAGGTTTGGGGAACTAGACAGCAATACATTAGGCTTACAACACATACATGCGGACATGCCTCTTAATGGAATGCCGGTGACTGGCAAAACACAACGCCTAGGGCACTAGCTCCTAAAACTAAAATCCACTGAAAGCTGCGGACAATTGGATAAAAAATACAAGTGTCTCAGCCCAAATACATAATGACACATATAGTTAAGGCAATTCACTTCAGTACCGCAAATAAAAGAAATGGTAAGCCATATAAAATGCTAGTCCTTCAACGGAGAAGCAAATCTAGCACATTAACTTAGGCACCCGAGCAGCATGAGTGAACTCCCAAATATCGGCTAAGACAAGGCGCTCTAACTTACTGCCACAGCCCACAGAGCATATAATTCCCCATCAATCCAAGCAGTAACCCACAGTCAAATATACCAGCCCGACCAAATCCCCAGGTAGAGGAAGTTGCAGACATATTAACGGTGGCAGCACGAACAGTAATCTGATTTTGCGCATTCTAAAATGGCATATACTTAACAGAATTAGTTGTATTATGTCGTCTCAGACACAATTTAGTTATCTCTTATGAGTAGGTCCCACCATATGCAACACAGTATATATGTGGTTAGAAGAACATTAAGTTCTTGAACAGTGAACACTGTCATTCAGAGCTTTATGGTGTCAACGCTAACCAAGCCTAATGAACCGTGCATGAACTAGATGCTGACAACAAGTTGAATGAACGGACTTATCTTTCACTCGCTCTGATGATAAAAGAGAACCCAAGGTTATGGAATAAAATCCACTACATGCCGATTCAAAGGAGTTCAATAGAACCTAAAAGATTGAAAAAAGCATTATCTATATCCTTGACTCTTCATAACAAGGTCACCATCAACATTTCTAGAGTCTACGCACATGATATAACATTGTGATCTAGTACAGTCAAATTACACGAGTGGCCCAATTAGTGTAATTCATGTGAGGCAGAAATGATCTACTGGACCAGTTAGGCAATCACGTTAAAAGACACTAACAAAGGATGTCAAATTTAACAAACCAAAGCAGCGTTAAAATGAAAAGGAATAACTACCGAAAGGCGATACACTTTAAATCTTCACCAAGGTAGTGAAGCAATGTCTTATGGTACGCATCAAAATAAAATTTCATCAGACTATAAGTAGAGAACCCCAATTCTAACCTAGCCGGGGCAGCTGCAGAAGGCACGAAATGCCAACGGATGATTATTAAGCATTAACAAGCCGTTCTAATAACCTACAGTCAAAAAGCACCAAATCCCCCATAAATCCAACCAGCAACCTACGGTCTAATCTATCCACCCCCAGGTAGTGAGGTAGAGGAATCTGCAGCCACGCTAACGGTGGCGGCAGGACGGGAGCAGCAACCTAGATCTGGCGGGGAGCAAGTGACGCACCTGACTTTGATCGGATTCAGGACGACGACGAAGAGGTGGGGCCTGCGGTGTGGCGGGTGAGGAGTTCGTCGTAGGGGTCGCGGCGGCCTTCGGCCTGGCTGATCTGCGCGTCCCAGGTGAGCTGGGAGTTGAACCGCTCGAAGGTCCAGAAGCCGTAGGGGCGGAGCGGGAGCGCCCAGGCGGCCTTGGTGCGTTCGCAGCGCTCCTTCATCCGGTAGACGTGCGCCCGCTGCGCCTCGTCCCGCTGGTCCGGGTCCTCCATCAGGCGCAGGATCAGGTTCTCCGCGAACTCCATGATGAAACCCATCCTCAGCGAACTCTCTCTAGGGGGATTCGGAGGATCGATCTGTGTGTGTGTGTGGGTGTCTTCTTCCTCCTCGGTCGTGGTCGGCGTCTCGTGGTTAGGGATGGTGGTGGTGGTGGTGGTGGTGGGTGACCTGACCTGCGGCGATCTCAAAGTGGTGAACGGCCCGACCCGGCCCAACACTGATATGTGCCTAATCCTGGGCCGACCCGATCCGGCCCAACAATTTTGACGGCAATATTTTGACAAGTTTGAAGCAAATTCATCTCTACTACTTATAAAAGAGCCAACATTAGTTTTGTTACCGATAATCCTACACTTACGGACGTGCAGCCTACGGACGTGGCTTACGGACTCACGTGGCATTGCATGATTAGTCCACACGCCCCCCTAATTTCAATGAGGCCCACGGCTGATAATCTGCCTCACCCAAATCTGATTCCGTAAGATTAGTCCGTAGCTTTTTGTCCGTAGATGTAGCATTACTCGTTTGTTACAGCCACCCACACAAAGTGTACATAGATCAATCTGAGATTCAACCCACTAAAACGGATCAAACTACACAGATTAGATCAACCTAAACGGGTGCCACTAGCGAGAGGATTCCCGATACGCTGCAGCCACGTGTCTCAACGCAAAGCGATCTGGCGCGCGGACTAACCTTGATACGAAGCCCCCACGTACGAAGCGTGGATGAACGGTAATTAGCCCAACTAATTTTTTTTTTGAGAAACACAGTACAACGCAAGCGCTCATATACACGTGCACACACTCACCCCTATGAACGCATGCAAGCACACCCTACCCCTATGAGCACCTCCGAGAGACTGAGCCGGCGGGTCTTGAGATTGACGAAATCATCACAGGCGTCTCGCTGTCGATGGGAACGTCGCCTCCCACTGAAAGAATATTCCGCCTAAATGAGAAACACCAGCGTCAAACCTGGGGTTTAAACTCTGGTGGGCTGGGGATACAACCATACTCCTAACCATCTTGCCACAGACAAGTTCTCTAGCACAACTAATTTTTTACATGAACAAATTAGAAATCAGCACAACTAATTTTTTGCATGGACAAAAATTAATAGAACCGGGAGTACGTGATATGTAGATGACGGTGTACAAATCACTCAAAATAAAAAGTACAAGCTAAGACAACACAACATTTAGATGTACATTGTACGATAATACAACTGTATAAATTTAGATTGTACGTACAACTATCCAGACTGGGTTGTACAGCAACGCAGACCGTGTTGTACAGTAACACAGATCAGTTTGTACGTACAGCAACACAGACCGGGTTGTACAGCAACACAGACCGTGTTGTACAGCAACGCAAACCGGATTGTACAATAACGTAGACCTGGTTGTACAGTAACAACGACCGGGTTGTACAACAACACAAACCGAGGTGTACAACAACACAGACCGCGTTGTACGTACAACTAAATTCGGGTTGTACGAACAACTACGCCTAGCAGGTTACACGTACAACTACAAAATTCAGATTGTACGTACAATTACACTTAGGTTGTACAAAACATACACAATCCGAAGTACAAAAAAAAAGTTTATCAAAACATATCAATATGTGATCTAGTTTTGAAGATCTCGACGCGAGGAGTTCAAAAGTGAAAACGGTTCGTAAATCGGATAAACGGTTCTCAAGATATTTCGTTTTTAAAAAATGAATCTCAAAATAAATGCATGTACAACCATGTGCCCACCACCAGGGAGCTGACACTTGTCACCGCGTGGAGAAAAAGTGGGAGAAGAAACGAACGAAATTGTAACACTTGTCAGCACCGGAGCGCACGCACGTCGACCTTTGCGAGGGAACCCCTTTTCTAAAGATTTCCACCTAAACGACACTGATCGCTAACATTACGCCGCACTGATCGCTAGCTTCTCCGTCCAATTTGAATGGCAGACGAAACTCAGCCGTCAGACGAAACGATCCACCCCGATAAGCGAATGAATTCCTAGCAAATCGCGTTGACGAGGTGTTTAATGCGGACGGATTAATGCCGCAATTCCTCTCCACCTTCCCGCTTTGTAGAGCTCCTTTCAGATCCTCCATCTCGCTGCCCATCAAGGTGTCCAGCTAAGGACATCTCCTACGGGGCTGCTCAATTCCGGACCGATTTGGTCCGGATTTTGTCTGTTTGAGCAGCCCCGGACACTGCGCGGACACGGATCGAAACAGGTGTACCCTACGGGGGTGCTCATTTCAGGCCAGATACGAGGCAAGATTGCGTAGGGGCCACAGTGCCCATTGTTTAACACTTAAAAAAAAGAAAAAAACATATATAAACTAGCCACTGGATAAGCCAGTGGAGTCCGGTGGCCGGACTTCTACGCCGGACTACTCAATAATGACGTAGTCCGGCTCTTGGACGAGGTGTGCGGGCAGGCCCTAGCGGCGCGGTGGAGTCTGCGGCTGCTCCGGCGGCTGGGCCGCTGGCCCGGTCCACTGCCAGCGCATGCCAACTAGTGGCATGAACCAGTCGGGGACCTCGCCGCGGTCCTCCTCCTCCTCCATCGCCTGCCGCGCCTCCTGCCGCTCCATGTCCTGCTGCGCGGCGACGCCGGCCAGCGCGGCGGCGAGGGCCCTCTCCTCCTCCGCGGCGGCTTCTTCCGCCTCCCGCTTGGACTCCTTGATGGCCTGGGCGAGGGCCCTCTCCTCCTCCTCCGCGGGGGCGTCGTCACCGTCTTCCTCCATCTTGACGCTCGGGGGAGGCGGCGGCGCGTACCTTTTGTCGCCGCGAGGTGGGAAGGGCGGCGGGTACTGCGCTGGGCCGCTGGCGTGCCGCACCCCGAAGTATCCCCTCCGCCGCTGGTCGTGCTCGTCATGGAACCAGGTGTCCCAGTTCGTGATGTTGACGGTGTAGGCAGGGTCGTGGCGGAGGTCGTCCGGCAGCAGGTCGCGCCGCCGGAGGATCTCCACCTCCCTCTCGAGTCCCCACTTCGGGACGGACGGCACCGGAATCCGCTCCGGATTCAGGTGCCACCCCTCGAAGAGGTGGACGTCCGGCCATGGTACTGAGATCGCGTTGTCCCAGTACCACAGGCACTTCCTCTTGCCGAGGTAAGGCCGGACGCGTCGCGGAGGTGCCGGAGGTGCGGTGGCGCGCGGTGCGGCGGCGGGCGGTGGCGGTGGCGGCAATGCTGGTGGAGCCCCTGACCGCGAGGAGCGGCGAGAGCTCCCCGCCTCGTGGTCGTTGGCGCCCTTGCCGAGCCACCATCTCCCCTTCCCCATGGCGGTGACGGCTAGGACGGCGGGGGGTGCGGTGCGTGGCGGTGTGGGAGCAGTGTAGGAGACGGTGGGGGCGGCGGCCCCATTAAATAAGACCGGTGGGGGATGCCAACGGTCCACGGGTCACTGACCGGTGGGGCCGGTCAGTTTGACCGCGAAGAGGCGGGGGCGCGTACGAGCAGCCACGGACACGACGCAGACAGATTAGAGAAATGAGCAGCCACGGACATGGTCCAGGCATGTTCAAATCCGGCCTGTCCGGGTCAATTGAGCAGCCCCGTATGAGATGTGCTAACTACGCCGCACCATGCACCATGGGAAGCTGCCGTCCCTGAGACTCTGCGCCTCCATGACGCCGCCAGGAAGGTCGTGACTTCCCCACGCAAAGCCGCCTGACGCCACCGCCCGTGCGAATCTGCCGCCCTTCCTCCCACGAATCCCCTCAGGACCCCACCGTCGCTGTGCAGGTATCTGCTCCGCTGCGCACGTCTGCCACGACGTCGCCATCCATCTTGTCCCAACGCAGAGGTCGCTGACGATCCTCACGCACTGGATATTGCAGGTCGGCCCCTTTTGACTCCAGCAAGTGCTCGAGGGCCCACCAAAGGATGCAACACCCTTTTCACCAAACACTCAAGAAGCTGTTCTATTTGATGGAGTTCAGTCCCACGCTGTTGTGCAATCATTTTGATCATGTTTTTCTTAATCCAATCGTTTCTAGCTTATTTTCCATGGTCCTTGTTCGCCAATCCTGCTGTAGTGCTTCATGTAGATTATTGGCCCAGTCATAGCTTCATACAATCTTCAAAGGTAGCGTGCTTGTTCTTTTGCATCCGGATCTGGTTCTAGGGTTGTTATGTGAATGTGAAATCCATTTGAGAATGATTCTAAATTGTACTCTACCTGTAGATTGATAGTCTGTTTCCCACATTGAGACTGAAATTGTTCTTCTGCTATTGGTGTTGGTAAGGACTACATTGGAGGTGACGTTCTTTCTCCCAGTTTCACATGGTATTACTTTTGTTAGCCTTCATTTCACATACTATGTCAACACGTTCAATCCAGTTTTGTACCTATTATTGAATATTGGTTAGTTCAAAAGAAAAGGTACAAGGAGAACCAATGCAACATACATTATGGAGTTTTGTGTTTCAGTATATTTCCATACCGACATGAAAAGAAAAGAATCATATAGGATTTTTTGCTACTTCTAATACTAAAATGCTGCTAATATG
This sequence comes from Poa annua, assembly GCA_026929855.1. NCBI lineage: Eukaryota > Viridiplantae > Streptophyta > Magnoliopsida > Poales > Poaceae > Poa > Poa annua. The sequence continues at coordinate 35,920,799 of CM049427.1, forward strand.
GCGGCCTTCAAGACGATCAATATAAAGTGATGGATCTAAGAGCAGCCTATTACTTCAGCGTAGAACGGACAGTAGGGCATCACATGCATATATGGTATAAACAACTAGATTTCCATTGAATGTATAAATATAGTTATTAATAGTCTTTGATATATATTTTGAATCACGGTCTTTTAACTCTATTTTAAAGAGCTATGGATATACCAGCTGCGTTGGTCAACCAAATATCTGTGATCAACATGAAAGTGAGAAGAGTAGCTACTTTGTTTTTTGAGGCATGATGCATTTCTTGTTAATTTTACAGCGCCAACATGAGCTATTTCAGCACATAATTTTCGATATACATAGATAGTTCTTGTTTATTTACTGTATATTCTCATTTCCTAATGCTATAATTAGGGTGGAGTGATGGTTGGTCAGACATGGCGCTTTATTCATCATGGGGTCCAGTTTAAAGCTTATAACTATATAGGAAACCTGCAGTTAGCTGGAACATTGTAAAAATTGAGATTCATGTCATAAGTTACATCTGAAATCGCCCGTGAGGATCGAGAGTGCATCCCAGCAGATATTTTTTTACTGCCTATGCGTCATTCTATTTATTTCCTTTTGTTTGGTAGCTCCACTTCTTTTTATTCCATGTACATGTTATATCAGATTGAAACAGGTAGAAGCTTATTTTGGTTTGGCGTTTTTTAAACGGATCACTATATGGTTTGGCTTCTTGCATTTTGTATTTCAGGCATTGTAAAAGGAGTCCTATCGGTACAATCTAATCATTATCGAGCTCTGTAAATAATCAGTTTCAACTAAATAAAGACTAGATTAGATGACAGGAATAGCTCGATGAAATACTTACAGTTTCTCTATATAAGCAGGAGCTACACATTAATTCCAAAGAATAAAGGCGAGGATAAAGCAACTTAGATCAATTTGATTATGTAGAACTAATGAAGGCTACATATATTTCGCTAGATTTTGTTATGCCATGTACAGATACTGATTACTGAACATAATGGTCTCAAACAAGACTCTTTTATGCCTGCAAAAAATAGGCTCTAACAAGTGAGAATTCTCTACATACTTGTCTATTTGTTTGAATTATGTGAACAACATTAACAATGCACACTGTCATGCTTCATATCCGATGCTTTGTAAATTTTAAATGATGTAACGTGTGTGGATTTTATGTTGTCCGCACGTACTTACAAACATGAAATCTATGGCTATGGTAACAAACTCACTAAGCTTTAAGGCCGTGCGTTAGTGTCACTAAAAAGTGTCAGGGTGGCGCTAGCAAGTTGAACTAGTACGGAGTAACTGTGACAAGTTTGGACCAATTTCAGTAATTTGTGAACGATGGCAGAGTAATTAAAAATGTAGAGACGTCAAAATATCCATGAGAGTGCCAAAAGTTAACGGTAGTCGCATTACCTATGATATGCACGTTGCCCCATACAAGAGCTCCATGTCCGTCGCGGAGCACACGTTGCCCAACTCACCAAAGTTCTTCCGGGGATTTCCATTCCAATCAAGGCAAGAGGCCTCACAAGAGTATCAATATTAAGAACTCCTTCAAGCGATAAAAGGCTTTCCAATTAACCTTTCGTTCACCGCCGAATACAGAGGTGGAAATAAAGCCCGAAATTGGTGAGATTAATGACTCGAAAACTTGTCTCACCTCGGCTCAAACTTGAACACTAATGAGTTGGGCGAGCTGGCTTTTCTAGCTCATTAATAAAACAAATTAAATGCATGGAGTTTCGGTTACTCTTTAAACTCATGCAGCTCGTAATATGTCTAAAACCATAAATTATTGAGCTTAATACATTGCAAATTTTCATTCATCAACCATCAACACGAAGCGTAGATCTGTAATGCCTTCTCTCCCACCTCTGCGCTTCCTTTTTTTTAGGGGTAGCCTCTTCGCTTCCTTAAATATATTTAGGAAAAAGGCCAGACGAGCTGGGCCGTAAGCAAGCCAGCTGGGCCGTGAGCATTAGGGAAAATGCCAGCCGAATTATATATTCCCTCTAATCCACAAAATCCCCAAAAAAGTGTCGGGACTGTAGGTCTAAATTACACGTGAACTAGTTGTTTTCTCAAACACTTTTTATGGTTCAAAGGTGGTACAATTTTCTTGAAAGGGACAACCAACTGCTTGTTCTGATAGATTGCCTGAGAGGTCGAGATCGATTGGATCCAAGCACACGGACCAGCAGTACTTTTGTACATCTGAGCATTCCAGAAGTTCGAGTCAAACGTTGCAAAGTGGGAGAAACGAGTGCCGAAAGGGCTCCACTTCTTTATACACCATACGGAAGCATGTCAAAGCCCTATTTACAACTACGAAATCTCAAAGTTTTCCTAAGTACAAAAGATGAACTGTTAAGCTACTCTTGTATTCCAGACATACCATCCCGAACCACACCCATGCCCACTCTTTCAGGCTTCAGCGAGGGAGAACCGTAGAAAAGCAACCTTTTATCTCAACCTGTCCACGCTTCTCTGCTCTACCCATTAGTGAAATAATATACACCATGATAGACATAGGACCTATTATATGATTTATATCTCTCTGTTGAAGATTTGCTACAGATTTAGTACATCATATTTCTGGTGCAAGGGAAGAAGAAGCCTCAATGTAATTCGGAACTGGAACCATCCGCAGAATTCATGTGGGCGACAGACAAGCATGCTGTACAATCAAGCTGTACCACCACCATCCTGAGAATTTTCCATTGCCCTGGATGAGCTGCTGCGGGCGAGCTGAGATACCGCAGTGCTGGGTTTCTGGGCCTGGGTGCCAGTCTGTGAGGTGCTTCCTCCTGTTTCTTGCTGAAGAGCACTGGGCACCACTGGAGCAGAAGGGTTTGCTTCATGAGCTTCAGTGGGCTCGGTATGCACGCTCTTTTCTTTAGAGGTAACTGTACAACAAACAATACATATCAGGGTCAATCGAAGAGTTCAGCACATGCCCAGAATGTCAGGAGTTGCGTGAAGTACCGTGAGAAGAAACAGGGCTGTGCAGTGCTGGAGCAGTGACTTGTGACGAGGAAGTTGCCGCTGGGGTTCCTCTTTTATTTCTTGCCTACAACAAGAATGAAAGGATGTTAAGGGTGAAAAGTTACATGGCAGGTAGTTCCGTCATGAGCAGTGCAGATCATACCTTCATCTCATCACAGTACTTTACAACAGCGGATATGTTGGAGTATCGACCATGAACCAATGTGTATACCCACAGAAGAAGCTTCCTTGGAATGCTTAGGTCAAGGGCATCAACTATACCGGGGGCTTGGTGTACCCCTTCAACAGATGCCTGAGATGAGGTTACTGTGTATAGATTAATACCCGAGGGAAATGTTCCACAGGAACTCTCCCGATAAAAGTTGTAGGTGCTCTTCATTACAGTAACAGCAGTCTCCATGTTATCTTCGGATGTCTGTCTGATAGGAATGTTTTTTATTCTGTTGAGTGTCTCAAACCAATTCATGTCAAGACCTTTGAATTGAGTAGGCCCATCAGGGGATGCGATAAGGAGCTCATCAGGTTGCAAATCAACATAAAGTAGAAGGCCACTGGATAATGGAACAGACTGCTTGGCTGTTTCCACAGATTCAGGAAGCAGAGTAATTGATGCCAGTTTGATGAGTATACACCGGCACCATGACACAGAAGCATGCTTACAAATCTTCGCAAAGTTGCTATTTGACAATTTAGGTGTCTTGAAACGCTTTCTTATCTTCTCGTTTAGTGCTTCAAGACCATCTACTCGGACATCACTCTCGAGCAAATGGATATACTGGTGGATATAACTGCCATAAGGAAGCACCATATATTACAACTATATAGCTTAACGAACAACGTATTGCACTCTGATCGAGCATTTACCTGTAAAGTTTGCTCTCCGACAACTCCGGACTGTTCACCTCTGGAATACTGCTTATATCAGCCCACAAGTTCACATGGTCCATAAATATACCAAACATTTTCTCATATAGTTGCTCAACAGAGGCGTCACCACAGACTCGACGGATGTCAGGATCACGGATTGCTGCTGTTAGAACTTGAAGGTACTTCCCAAGACCGACTGGAACAATATCACCCAAACATAGAGCAAACTACAAGAGAGAACAAATAGTTATAGTACATACAGAAAAAGGTACACCCTCTGTTCCTAAGAGTAAGATGTTTTAGCATTTTTTGGACCACATTCCTAGCACTAAAACATGTCTAGGTATGTGTGGGCCAGAAAAGGCTAAAACATCTTACATTTAGAACAAAGGGAGTACATACTAAAATCATCATGCTGGTAATTAGGAGGTACCCTCTTATCAGTTCGCAGATATGTGTACGCCCTTTCAAGAGTACACAAGTCCAAGTTCTTCTCCAACAGGTTCAAGTATAGTATCATATACTTCCTGATGCATGTAATGAATTTTCGTGAACTTTCTGATAAACTGACCTCCAGATTCTTTCTCGATACACCAATACTTGGATTTTTTCTCCTGAAAGAAATAACGGACAATAAGAATTCTTTGGGAAACAATATATAACAAAAGCTGTAGCAATCGACAACATCAGCGTGTAAGTTATATAGCAAAAGAAACTTTACCTTCCTTTTCTAACAGCACCATCAATTTCCCACATGTTTACTGTGAAGGAAGACCGAGTGGATTTGAAACAAAATGAGAGCTCTTCCTTAGCCCGCTCCAGGTCCCCTGCTTCACCTCTTTTATACAATCCTTGTGCAAGCTTGTACCTTGCCTTGTGGAAATGCTTTAGCTCCCCTTCCACACAAGTACCAAGGGCATACAGACAGTCATCGTAAAGGATGCACCATACTTTATCAAGTAAACTGGGCTCAACAAACTCACTTCCCTCTGTACTATTCAGCATGCTTAAGACAGTTTCCTTCGTCGACTGGTTGTACATGTAATCAGCAACCACCTAGAAAGCAAAAAAACACAGTTAATGTCTGATTTCCTATTAGTTAAGTAGTATGTCATAAATAAAACAGTAACTACCAACAAGAATGAACTTCTGACTAGAAATTCAGAATGGATATATAAAGTAAGGAAGTCCACACTTCAACATTATAAATATCTAAACCTGGCTTGTGGTACCCAGGCAAGTTTCCAAAAGGCCAGGCAAGCTAGGTTGTGGCCAATAGGGCTGGACTCTATGCTTGCAAGCCCGCTCGGTCGCATTTGTTAGTGGCCCGGCTAGAGCTCACATTAGCTCGTTACACCTAGAGTCCAAACCCACAACTAGTATACATATTATAACATAAAGCCACACACTTGTTTGGTTGGCATTTTGAACAAGACCAAGTATGTCGGCTTTTCATCTATGGGAAACTTGATTGATGGTCACTGAACTCCGTGAAACTATTAGCTATGCTGTTCCAGAACTTTAATTAATCATATTGTATTATTTGGAACCTTTATTTATATTATATTTAGATGCCTTATTCTTTTCTAGAACCATTATGTCTAGTCTTTATGTGTTCTTGATGTTGACATGTCTTGTAGGCCCTATTAGCATAGCTCCTAAAAGACACTGACCAGACGTAAACCAACTGATTGCTATCTGCATGCCAAATCTTGTCCAAAGATACAGTTATAGATGGAAACACCTCACTAATGTGCTAAGGTAGCTTTTTTAAGGGAATCCATCTGAAGAAACAGAAAGAAGTTCCAGATTGTTATGGACAACTCAGCCATTTGGCTATCAGCATGAACATGCCTTTGGTGGTGGAAGCATACCATCACTTACCAGTCAGTTACTTTACAAAAGAATTTTCCAATCAGGAGTTTATTTAACCCATTGAATGAAGAGAAAAAATCTAATGCCTGTCATTTTTCTCTCAATCTATTTATAAATTAATGTATATCATCTTAACAAACCTGTATAACATCAAGATTATGTTTCCCTCGAGTATAAAGTAACTTCATGCGTGATGCATGCATCCTGTAAACCGGGTCAACTGCAGTTGGATTCAACGTGATGGCTATGCTATAGTACGAAAATGCCTTAGCAGGGGAATGCTCCAGTTTTTCACATAGCTTTCCTAGGTAAAATGCATGGAGCCACTGAGCCCTGCAAAGTAAATAAGCATCACAATGTTCCATGTGAGGAGAGCAAAAGATTGAAGAGGAATAAAAGTAAATTGTGTTAATTACTTGAGTTCAAAAGCTTTCTCGAAGTGCTTCAGGGAGTTTTGGCAGAACATATTCCATGTGGAATCCTTCACAGGTAAAGTGGCTCTTTGATCATAAAAGGGCACCACATTTTGAAGGCTGTCATAGTAAACTAGGGCTAACAGTTCATGTATTTCAACCTGAAAAAGGTGATTAGATGTCATCTCCAAGAGTGTCCAAGTTTAATCAAGAAAAATGGAAGACAAACAACATACCACAAAGGCATCCCATGGGTGAGTATGCGAAAAAAAATAGACTGATGGACATACCTTATCTGGAATAGTTTTGGCCAATGTTAAACTCATCAATAGGCAGCGTCGACTATGTCTGCGACCCACCTCAACCCTTTGAGTTAAAGCTGTATTTGTTCGCCAATCCAAAATGCTTATATGTTTACTACCATCATTCAGCAACAGGTCAACTTCCTATAGTAGTATGACAAACACTTGTTATGAGACAAAATTAGCTAATATACGAGGAACAACTTCAACCAAATGGCATCACTACTCCATCCAAGTTTATTAGGCTCGTTTGGAGATCTCCGATACCAAGGCAAAGAGCGTGGGCACTTTATCAAGGCAAAGAGCGCGGGCGCTTTGAAAAGATTTTTTATTTTTTTCGTTTTGGCCAACAGATTTGGAAACAGAGACTTGCAATTAATGCAGATTTGGAACAGCGGCCATGCATTCATCGCAGTTAATGCAGATTTGGGACAGGAGACATGCAATTATGTGAGACATGGTTTAAGAAAGAGGAGCTGGAAATCGGCATCAGGGCCTAATCAACTTGGACTGAGGAAGTAATTATATTACCTCGTCATAAAGGTTCGCAAGCTTTTGCCAGCTTTCAAACCGCAAAGGGTTATACAGCAGATCATACTTGAAAAGATTTGCACTCTGTTCAACAAACTCTCCTCCTTCCTTTTTCAACACAAAACCCGTGTACTTGTCACTAGCACTTGTATCTTCAGCTTGTGCGATGATGTAGTACAGGTTTCCATAAACATCTGAGTAAGACTTAGAGCTGCATGAATTGGTCAAAACGATCGTTAGCGTATATTCTCTACTCCCTCCGTCCCAAAATAAGTGTCTCAAGTCTCTCAAAAAGGTGATGTATCTAGACATGGTTAGACTTGAGACACTTATTTTGGGACGGAGGGAGTATTAATTTTGTTTCAGAGCACAAGAAAAGGGAACCTAGCAGAGATTGAACACCTGTCAGTGGAAAGTTTTTTGAATGCTTCATAGCCCCTTTCACCTGGGAACAGTACATTCAGTATAGCTTCCCTAGATCCGTCAGATTCATAAATTTCACAGAGCGTCTTTTCACATGAATCAGGTCCATCCAAGAAATTATCAAGAGGATTATTGACTAATATGTCGTAAGGTGGTTGTGGAAAGTGTTTACGTATAGCACGCAGCACTCTCCGTAGTTTAACCAACCCAGTTTTCTGAAATGAAAAATACATTATTCGTTGTATTTGATGCTTTGTACCAAACTGAAACTAACAACTCATTAAGAAACTCACAGAGAGATCTTTTGCATACGGTAGGACATACTGAAACACTTCGGCACACTGTTCTTTTGTTTGATAGTCACCACGGCTTGTATTTTTATGTACTGCTAGATCATCTTCACTGCAGGAGTCCGGGTTTATCTTCAGACCATATAAGCAGAAAAAAGCCTGGTCCAAGGCACTATCAATACTTGATTGTATTTCCTCCAATTCTGCATTAACAGAACAATTATCAGGGTACGCACTAACAGTAAGCTGCATTGTTTGTTGAGGAAATTCCTTATTCGACAATAGATTAAAATGTGCTTCCCTATTTGGCCCTGGAAACTTTTTACATCCCCATTTGACACTGGGTCTGAGTTTTGTTACTGATACGACACTGTCGTCACTTCTGTTACGCTTTACCATCTAGGTCCCCAATTAGACAAAGTCAGATTTTTTATTCATGGACCAAAGTAATCCTTGATATACAAGGCTAAAAAAGAGACCGAACCATCCAACACACTCGTCGCCCCAATCAAACTCTCTCTCTCCCCCCAACTCTGTCCTGATGTCTCTACCAACTCCTTGGCTGCTCCCAACGCCGTGGCCGGGTCCATCAGGGAGGGCGACGAGGCGGCCACCTATGGGGAGGAGGAGAGCAGGGTGCTGTTTGAGTCCCGAGGAGTTCGAGGCGGCGCTGCAGGTACCAATGGCGCAGCTCGAAGAGTTCTGCCAGTTGCTGATCCGCACGATGGCGACGCTTGCCGTGAAGGACCTGCATGCGTCCCTCCTCCGCCGGCTCTCGCTCACGGCGCCATTATTGTCCCTATTAAACCTCCACTCCGGAGGAACGCTATGCGGTTCTTGGGACTGATGGTCTACTGGTGCCAGCGGCGAGGCTTGGACATCATGTCAGAGATGTCTGCCTGTTCTTGGGGCCCTTTGAGTTAGTTGATGCCTTGCGCACCCCTAACATGTTTGGCGGAGGCGAACTTCATCACCTCCATATCTTTTTTGGATCGATTGGAGGCCTATGCTTCCTAGCTAGCTTGGTACGTTGGTGGGAGCAGATACTTCGTCTCACCAGTGGCGAATCTGGTGTTGGTCAGCAGCGACAACGCGTGAGAGCTACCAAGGCAACTTGTGGCTACATCCAAAAAACGGGTGTTCTTGCTCTGTGTTTTGTTCGTTACATGTCCCACAGAGGCTGTTTTGCATTTTCTTTTTTCTTGTTGCCTTATCTGGTGTACCAGGTTGTACTCGGAAGTGGAAACTTCTGGGTTTTCATGTGTACTCTGTTTTAATATATGCAGGGACCTTTGCACCCCAAAAAAGTGATGTATGCGTGGGCTTGTCCTCATGTATGTGTTGTTTTGACCCCATAATTGTTTTTGTCACATACTGCACCAGGGGCAAAAGCGTCGTTTCAAGTATCATTCAACACCGTTAGTAGTCAAATGGACGGCAGGGTTATATTCGGACAAAAAATTAGACCCGGTGTCAAATAGGGAAGCACATTTTAATCTAGGGTCAAATAAGGAATTTCCTCACGTTTCTACTTTCCTTGCAGCGTCAAGCATTATCTGGCATTGTGCAAGATCTCTAGTTCTCTAGCACAAAATAAATAGAAAAATACACATTATGAAATCGGTCAGGGTATTCCAGGCCTACCCGATTCTTCCTCATCATCAGAATTATGTTTATCGTCACCAGCAGAGTGCTCATCAGTTACGCTATCTTGTGTTCTGCCATTTTCTGGAACTGAATCTTCTTCCATCCCACTTGGATCTATATAAGAAGAAAGAGAAGGGTGACAAACGCTAGTTAATAATTGCCAGAGGAATATGTCTACCAGAATAATTTTGCTACGAAAAACATACTAAGTTGAGATTTTAGCTTCACGTCTAGTGCCATGAGATGTTTGATTGCAAACTTGAGGCAAGTCCCTTCCTGTCCATCACCATCCCTTCCGGCACAGCAGAGCCCATACTCAGCAAGCAAATCATGGAGAGCGATAATTAAATCAACCTGCATATGTGAACAAAAGTAAGTGGATACTGAATAGAAAAAACAAAAACATATATTGTATCGGTAATATGAAGGTAACATGTACCTGAGTTTTGACAGAAATCGTAGGATCAAGATGCTGAAGTTTGCAAAACGCAATGGCTGCATCTACAAGGCAAGAACTCTCTAACTGGTCAGCCTGGTCCGAGGTTCCAGAGCATGAGAGTTTTCTCCATACTATCATCTTAACAGCAGCGCACATGATTTTGAGGAGCAATGATTGAATACCACCGATGATATAAATTAGTGAACTCAGACCATCTTGCCCATCCTGCAAATATGAATATCAAACAGTGACTTTTGTTATGCTGTTACAGGTATTTTGATCCACAAAACGATTTTTCCCTGACTAGAAAGATTGCATAGTCTTTTGGTCCAATGAATCAAATATAATTGATACAGGTAATATAGAAAGATATGTACTTCTAGGTAGTGCATTTAATTAGAACATGGGCAATGCCTTGAAGCAATTATTACAAAATACATTGGGTTATTTACAATATATATTACTGGAAGCCCGTTAACAAGATTCTCTTTTTACTGGATATATCGAATTATTAATACTATCATGGACTAAAACTATACTATTTTACATTAATTAATAGATCATGACACTTAGAATAAGCATAACTTACAACTCACACAATCACGCACACCATCCCAGCGGATCTTTGATAAACAAGTTTACTTACCACGGAACAACCAAAGAAGGAACACACAGGAAGCACAACAAAAACCATCTTAGAGTGAATAGTATAGCAAATTCCAAGGTTAAAAAGGTGTGCTTAGGCGATTGACTAGGAGCGCCCTAGGCGACCGTAGGATGCCTAGCCATGGCCCAGAAATTAACCACTGTAATGCTCCTAAAACATTCCAAATAGCCCTAATTTCCTATTAGATCTAACTACAGTCTTGGAAAGCTTTTAAAGAAAATCAGGATAGCATAACGACCTCACCATGATCATCTATGCAAGTTACTGTGGAAAACTTCATGCGTCTTATCTAAACAACCAATCTACCATGTCCGACGGTTTTACCACTAATATTAATTTAGTCGAAAATGTACTCATAACATTTACAACAAATATGCCTTTTTTCTCCATGGCGATTCTAGATGTTTATATTGATATACAAGCAGCCAAAGTTAGAAATTTCTAGCTCTCATAAACGCACAAATTCTTTAAACTTCAATTTCCCATAAATGCAGCAATGTCAGCTACTCCCTACGTTCCTAGATATAAAATGTTATAGGTATTTCACATGTTGTATAGATTATTAGATTCGGACTAAAATGAGTGGACATATACATTAAAATGTGTCTAGACTCTAGATACATGTGTAGACATGTGGATATGAAAAATGTCTAAAACACCTTATACTGTGAAATGGAGGGAGTACATAGTACATATACATATAGTTATAATATTTAGCAAATATCATACAACAACAAAAATCTATAGAAATCCCAAAGAATTCAATGGCTTCTCATTAATACAGTATACTCATGTTAAAAAGTTGGAAATTTCTGAGTGGGAACACTGACATGTTTATATTGCGTTGCATTAATATGAAAGTGAAATCTGGTAGATAGAATTCCAAACATGGTGAAGTCTGAACTCAACAAATTACTGATAAGGAATCTATAAACAAATTAAGAGACAACTTACAGAAGTATCAGACTGATCAATAACATCTTTTGCTGTACTAGCACTTCGAGATACATCCTTGACTGCTTCCACAACACTTTCTAGCCAATTTCTGTTCATTGCTTTCACAAAGTCCACATCACTTGAAATATTTTCCTTGGGGGTGCCAATACCTCCTAGCATGCCAGCTGCCACAGTTAGAACATGTATTTTCCTTCGGTGAGAATCAAGATAGATCTTCACATCCATTGGTTGAGCTTTTTCGCATGCTGATATTAAAACATCCAAGGCAGATAACTCAAGTGAAATCACTCTCTCACTTTCGCTCAGCGAACCATATGCACTGCCAACATAGACATCACTGGTGGAAAGCAAAAGTGGAGGAAGCAATTCCTTGAACTCTATGTGTGTTATGTTCTTGATATTTTCATCATTCTTCCAAAGTAAAGAATCTAGCCTGATCAAGTTAATTTCACGCAGAACCCTATCAGCTGTCAGAAATTTTACAAGCTTGTTGTGAGGTAGAAGTATAAACTCTCTACTACTTTTGGCTTTGTTGCTACTTCTTAAGAGTGATAGAGCAACATTGAACTCCTTATAAGCTCTTTCTTTGCAGTCTTCTGAAAGGGACACGCAACCACTCAGCCAGAAGAAGCGAATCCAGTTCACACGATCAGTGTCTGAAGAAGAATCATGTTCAGATGTTTCATCACGAAGCATGTTAATGAAAATTGATTCTTTAGCCTTTGCAGAGCTTTTGGACATTTTTGAAACATCTATCTCTGTTTTATCACTTGAAGATACTTCTTCCCTACAGTTTTCCTTATCCAAATCGAAGCTGGTGGAGTTCATTTTCTCAACAACTGTGCTGAATGGTAATTCCAGAGATACTGACTTGATGATCTGGCAAAGATGGTAAGAAGAATCAGACAGCTCCAAGGATGCTGATGGGCTTCCAGAACATACAGCTCGATCATAGTATAGTTCAGCAAGAAATAAACTGCACAGTGCAGATCTATCTTGAGACCAGCCTCTAGTAAGTTTGTCTAGTTCAATGATGTTAACAAAGTAATCTTGAAAAGGTATATTAAGATGAGCTATCTCCTCCAGCAGCTTATATCCGATATGGCAAGGACCACAATTATTTTGTATCTTTAATAAAAAATGCTTAACATCGTCTGCCTCGCAATCAGATGTATATCTGAGAGTTTCCACATTAGAAATATCAGGATTTACAGAATGACCAGTCTTATCTGTAGTACTTGCCGCCTTCAGGATGAATGAATCTAGAAACTGAGTTATCGCATGTGATATATCTTTGCCATTCGATTCATCTTCATCTTTTCCAGATTTGCGACTTTGCAGTCTCTCGAGGCGTCTGCTTCGCCTTTCTGAGTTAACATCCTTCTCTTTTACTGTAGTTTTGCAATCATGAGATGGCAAACTTTCACCATCACAGTACAAATCTTTTCCACTTCCACCAGCAAGTTCCACAGGTTTGGATGTATACGTAGATAAGATAACATCCACTGTGATATGAGCAAATCCACTATTTGCAGTCAAAAGGCTTATGATGCCATCTAAAAGTGCAGTCCATTTGGCTTCGATGAGTTGCAATGTAGCATTCTGTTTACTCCTCTTCTTCGTTTCTTGATTTATTTCATCAGCAAATTTTCTTTTATTGGAAAAATCAAGTCTGACATGCTTTGGTTCAAGTGTGTCGATACCTCTCGGTGCAAAAGGCTCTGGTTCAGGATTCTCAATGGTCTTTTTTACATGTAACGCGCGATGATGTGATGGCCAGTTCCGAAGTAGTAAATTGGCTACAGAAACGCATGCAACTTCATCACGGATCGCTATAAGGACCTCCAAGAGTTTCTCCATGCAGTTCCCTATATAAAGCATCCAAAGCTAATGAGAATCCAAAATTAGGCATCAGAAGGTTAAGATATGGTAGTTGAACTACACAGTATACCGGACGAAATCAAAAGGAAAAATGAAATGAAAAGGCCATCATACAGTTGTTTGGACTGCATAGAAGCCCTTGCTCAAATGCCCATCTTGATATGCTCAGCAAACCCATCATGCAAGACAGTGTTCCCAGATGATTCCATACAACAGAATCATTTGAATCAAGCTCCACAGCTTGTAGGTAACAGCGGAGAGCATTATCATGGAATTTTGACCCTTGCTGAAGGAAAACAGATGCAAGGTTTTTCAGTGTCAGGAACCTGTGCAATTAAGAAGGCACATCAGCATTTTTGAACAGCAAAAAATAATGTCACACGTTTCAAATAAGTCAGCCATTGAGAATTATCTTGCTATTTCTATCCAAGAGTCCAGACAAAGATCAACTATGTGATGTGCTTTACAATAAAACCTTCAGGCTTCAGCACGTTATGACATGCACGCAGTGCACTATTATTTTACGCGGTGGATTATCAGCTACTTACTAGAAATGATATACCATTTTGATTCCTTGTATGGGAGAAGTGACCATTAAGAATGTCAGTAATGATCAATTTGAAATAATTAGCACAATACCATGTTGTTAAAGGTTACAAATACTATAGAGCTAAACAAAATATACCACCTGTGCCATATCAAAGGCCTGCACCCCAACAATATATGCAGGATCAAACATGTGGTGAAGCGAAAGGTGAATGAGCCACCACCACCAATTGACATCTTTATAGATAGAAGTAAACATAACTTTTTGAAATAACATTTCTTTGTGAATAGTGACTACATTACTTTTGTCCAATTTTGCATTTAACATCTATGTTACTCCAGAAATTTGACCGGAAAATAATCCTTTAGAATGACAAATAAAAAGCTGTACATATAATATGAACACTGCAAAAACGTGAAAAAACAACCTTAGCTGCAGCAAATGTTGATCACTTCCAATGTTCTCAACCTGTTGAAATGAACAACCTGCTGTTATGGAGGAGGCAATAAAAGAACATTTGAAATATTCTTAGTGAGATTACCTGTATTTCAGATATTAGTGGATCCTTTAGAACATCCTCCAATAGTTCACAAGCTTTTGCATAGTCTTTTTCTTGCAACTTGAGGAGCCCCTCATGGTATTTATGAGAAAGTGCAGATTCCTGACAGCATTTATAGGTTGTTTCAATAACAATATATCCTGGCGACCATATTAAGGGCTTCTAAAACTCAAAAGTTCAGCTTTTGTTTTTTTCGAGAAAACGCAAAAAGCTTGTGTGTTTCATTTCATTGAAAATAAAGGGTGTTCAGTACAACAGCCTCCTAGGAGAGAAGGGTAAAATTACATAAGCTGGAAAAGTACAGGTTTTCCACAAGAATGGTATTAGAAGAGTGAAAATTCAGCCAGAAACTTGATCAAAATCTGTTGCACGCTTTGAGATACAATTTCAAGCTTCTAGCCGCTCGCTAACAAATTAAATGTTATCTGACGCTCTAATCCAGTGGTGACATAGAAAATGAAACCTCAAACACGTTCCCTCGACAGAAATAATCTCTATGCAACATCTCTTCTCATGAGACAGGTAGGTCCTTCTAGCTTAACAAACCAAAACTAAACAGGCGCTGGAATATTGTGATCGGTGTAGTTTAGGTGCCCCTATAAGCAGGGCGGAGCTATAGTAAGATCAATGGGGGTTCACAAGCGAGTATGTGCTTTTAATTGTTGCATTCCAAGCCAAGCGAATGCACTTTACATGAGCTAGGGTGGTTCACGGACCCATTTTCTAGACAAGCTGCCTAGGAAAAAAATTAACTGGGGTGCTTGTTCGACCACTTGCGCCATGTAGCTACGCCCCTGCCTACAGGCATACACACTCCCATTCACAGTAAGTCTGGAATGAATTGTTATACATGTGGCCAAAAAACATATGACCATGTGTAATGTTTAATTCATCAAACAACAGCTCATCTTTATTAAACTATGAACTATCACTCCTATTACACTGATCTGAGACCAGCGTAGTTACATCTGGATAATCAGTTCGGCAACAAATACTCCTAGGTTACTTTTTACACTGACTATGCATGACTAATATTCATCTAAAGATACAAGATTAAAGTATAGAATATTTTCTGAAAGAATCCATATAATTTTTTATCGACATGAAACAGTGACAATAAAAGTCCACATAATCAGATACATTCAGTCTCTGAAATTAGTCCTTCGGGGATCCTTCTCAGACACATAATCAAGATGCTGGTGCAACAAACCAAACTCTTCTGCATATCTCTCCTACCGCATACAGAAGTGGACTTGGCTTAAGCATCTACATCGTAAATACCCCTCCAATGTTTGATGGGAGAACTTAAAATCACTAGAGACAGATGTTCTTATAGCATCCGACAAGGACGCAAAACCATTCAAGGCCAAAATAGATTGGGTGGTACAAAAAGGAAGCACCATAAGAAAAATAACCGCTTTGAATTATCCTAGGTGCTGAACTAGAAGAGACCACGCCCTCAGTAGAACCGCAATTGAAGCACCCGGGGATCGTCAATGAGATGGCTTAGGCAAACAATGCAAGGTGCTTACAAAATTAAACCAAGTACTTTTCTAAGTACCTATGCTTATTCCTATTGCCGAGGTGCCTAGTTAAGCATTTCTCTTGTGTAAATAAGCAGCAATGCTTAACCAAGAACCGGATTATTTTGTTAAGCGCCTCTATAAGCACCTTGCGTTGTACATGCCCTTATGGTGTTCGCCACAAAATCACACCACGTTTAATCACATAAAAAACCCATTTGTCCCATCACAATGCACTCGAGATATTGAAAACCCTAACCCGAGACGCCAGCTACATAATCAACTTACTGGGATTTTAGGAATTAGGAACATAGCATGCATAAAGAGAAACGGGTGGGAGGAATGAGAAGAGGACTCGTGCCTGTGCTTCCTTGGTCGGCGCGAGCGGCTCCCACTGGCCGACGGTGTCGCTCTCGTTGATGGCCGCGATGGAGAACTGCGAAGTCGCCGGGGGAGAGGCGGAGAGAGAGAGAGTGAGTACCACGGAACGGAAAAGGGGGCAGAGGGGGCGCTGCAGGAGAGGTCCGGATCTCACCATGGCCGGCGTCGCGGAGGAGGCGGCCGCACGGGGTCCGCCGGCGGACGGTAGTTCCGGCAGCGAGCCGTGGTCGCCGCCGGGTAAGGTGGGCTCTGACAATAGTAACGGCTTTGCTAGGGTTTTTTTTTCTTGTCGATTTGGTTTTCTACAGGTTCGTGGGCTTGGGCATGTGGCGTATCCGTCAGATACAAGATGAACGCTCGAGATGATTACTTAAAAATGCGTGCTAACTTGCGCTTATTAGGTGGCTATAGCTGGCCAAACGGACCGTGCTAAACGGGTTGGCCCGAGGCACGAAACTTTTGGCCCGGCCCGTGTTAATCGTGTCGTGCCTCGGCCCGGCACGCACCGTGCCCGTGCTCAACCTCAGGTCGAGGCACGCGGGCTGGCACGGCACGACACGATTAGCAGCCGTGCCGACGCCGCCCCCAACTCCGGCGAATCCGCCGCTCCTTCCCTCCCTGTTCGATTCCGTGAACACCAGATCGACTTCAGAGGTAAGAGATTCCTCTCCCCGTTCGATTCCCCTCCACTCGAGCACATCAGATCGACGCCGGAGGTGGAGGAGAAGTTGTCGCCGCCGCCGTGGAGGAGACGCCGGAGGTGGAGGAGGAAGCGGGCCGACCGTGCCGTGTCGTGCCGCCGTGCTCATCGTGCCGTGCTCCGGCCAAAGTTGAAACCCGTGTGTCGGCACGGCACGATTGGAGCCGTGCCGCATCCGTGCCGTGCCGGCGGCGTGCCGTGCCGGCGGCAGAGCGTGCCGTGCCGTGCCGTCCCGTTTGGCCAGCTATATAGGTGGCCAATGTGCGGGCCCCGAGCACGGCACGGCCAGCCCACCCGTAAACAGGCCAGGCACCTCATTGTCCTCCCACAAGCTTCCACATCACCAACCCTTCCACCGTTTCATGCATGAAGCCAATTTCATCTTCATAAAACCGGCCAAGAAATATTGAGTAAATGTTGCCTTTTTCGAGAGTTCACTTCGTCTCCCTTGGTTCCCTCCATTCAACGTTATCATATTTTCCTCGCCTCTATGATGTCTTTAATTAAACAGACGCCATCATATTTTCCTCTCCTCCATGATGTCTTCAATTAAAATGGAGGAACTGAAAGAGCATTTTCCCTCATGTGTGGTTTTGGTAATTGAATGACAATCTCTATGGACTAATGTTTGCATTGAGATATCATTATAGATCATGTTCATGGAATTGTGGAGTTCATGTGTTGGACTCTTGAAGCTTGTGTTGAGTGGAGCATATTGCAAATATGTCTTGAAGGATTCAAGACATCATATTAGTGAAGAAATGTTGGAAGATACAAGGTTGATCAAGATGTTGATCAACACGCAAAGCTACAAGATGTACCAAGATCGATCATGTATCTCTTGGAATGCTCATGGAAGATGACGTCATGTGGTTATCGTCATCAAGGTGAGATGTGCAAGACCAAGACCAAGAGAGGCTTCTTGAAGAGATCCTATGCTTGGTGCTTGCAATGGATACATGAAGACGGAGCTAAGCGAGACTCTCCCATTGTGAGCATGGGGGAGTATTTGAAGAAGTCTTCATCAAGCATGTGCTTGGACGCGCAATCAAGAAAAGATGAACCACTTGAAGAGATCAAGATAGTCTTCATCTAACTTAAGTGGAATGCTCAAGGCAAAGGTATGATCTTGATAGGGCTATAGGATAGATAGGCGTACTATCAAGAGGGGCTCTCAAGTTAGTAACTTGATCGCATCGTTGTGAACTCAAACCTTTGCATACTTGGCATATCATATTTCTGGGTTCTTATTTGGCTTTTATGGTGGTGAGAAACTAGATCTTGGTTCATCTCCATGTCAAGCTCTTGTTCATCGGAAACGGTCTTACTTTGGAAAACTTGTTGGCTTTCATCCATGTGAGGATTTAGAGCTTGGTTTATCTCCATACTAAGCTCTAGTTCATCAAAAACGGATTTCGTATGAATATCTTATTACGTTTTTTATATTGGAGGTTTTACCGGTTTACATGTTTTAGGAAAGTTAAACCTTTCCCCATTTGGTTTTATCCTCACATGATGGACTATGATGTTTCTATGCATATTCAAGTAGATCTCGTTGTAACGATTCCAGCGAGCCAAAAATCATCGAAAACGGAGTCCGGATGGAAAAGATATTGCAGTTTTGGTTTTGCTGTTTCTGTCAGTTTTCAGTCACTCGGAATATCCGATTCTGAATGAATCGGAATATCCGATTCTCGCAGTTTTTCTCGAAAAAGAGGCACTGATTGGAACCGGAAATTCAGCTCGGAAATTTCACTTTTGGGCGGAATTTCCGGTCTAAATTCTGGGTGCAACGGTTCTATTTTCTGGGGGGGTATAAATACCCATCCACTTCTTCTTCCCTTGCCCAACTAAGGTAGCACGAATTTCCTCTCTCTCCTACTCCATTGTTGACCTTACAAAGCTTGTTTCCTCTCAATCCCTCCATTGATTCTTCCATATTCTTTAGGAAAAGTTGATAGGAGATCTAGATCTACAATCCTACCAATCCATCTCTCCTCTAAGTGAGGGGAACCTAGTGGATCTAGTTCTTGGAGTTCCTTTGTGGTTCTTCTCCTTTGTTCTTCCTCTCCTCTCCCCCCATAAGCATTAGTTGCTTTTGGTGGGATTTGGGAGTGAAGGATTTGACTCCTTTGTGGTTTCCTTTGTTCTTCCTCTCTTATTCACCCATAAACATTTGTTGTTGTGTTGGAATTTGAGAGTGAAGGACTTGAGCACTTCGTGTGCTCTTGCCATTGCATTTGCATCGGTTTGAGCCCTCCACGATGATTCGTGGTGGTGATACTTGTGAGCTTGTTACTCTTGGGTCTTTGGACCCTAGACGCCTTTTGTGGCCGGCCTTTTGTGGCCAAGACCTTTCGTGGTCAAGACCTTATGTGGTCACTTGAGAGCCCCCAATTAAGTTGTGGGTGTGTGCCTCAAGACTTGGGAGCCCCCAATTAAGTTGTGGGTGTGTGCCTCAAGAGTTGTACGGGATTCGATCTCCGCCCAAAGGAGATCAATAGTGGAAGGTGAACTCGCAACCTTTTGTGGTTGAGTTCATCAGGAGAAGAAGGTGAGCCTTTGTGGCGTTGCGGCTAACCTGTTGTGGTTGCGCACACCTCTCCAAACGAGACGTACACCCTTTGGGTGGAACTCGGAAATACATCCTCGTCTCCGCGTGCCTCGGTTATTTCTATACCCGAGCTCTTTACTTATGCACTTTACATTGTGATAGCCTTCGTGCTTGAAGTCATATATCTTGCTATCACCTTGTTACTTGTATTGCTTAGCATAAGTTGTTGGTGCACATAGGTGAGCCTAGTATTTATATCTAGGTTGTATGCTTGTTAAAGTAAACTTCTAGTTTTATTCCGTCTTTATCAAGCATACCGGAATTTCCGGGTCACTCTTAGACCGGATATTCCGGCTCCTCGGAAAAAGTTTTAATTCGCCTATTCACCCCCCCCCCCTCTAGGCGACGTCTATCCGTTCAATTGGTATCAGAGCAAGGTTATCTCATTATTAGGACTAACCGTCTAGAGATAAAGATGTCGTTTAGAGATCTAGTGCACAATCCCACTTATAGATTTGATGGCACAAATTATGATGTTTGGAAAATTCGCATGCTCAAGCTTTTTAGAGACATGGTTTAAAATTTAGAGAGTATTGTAGATATGGGTCTTTCTCCTCCAAAGGATTCACAAGAATTATCTTTAGAGGATGAGAAAAACTCTTATCTCGATACTCTAGCATCTAATGGTCTTATATGTGCTTTGAGCGATGTAGTGCTTGCGTCAATCATGCCTTTTCGGAGCGCTCATGAATTATGGACAAAACTTCAAGATATATATGAGGTGTCCAACATTTCCACGGATGATTGTCCTCCTTCCACATCCGGTCGTGATGAGCTCACGACTTCCTCCACTTCACCGACATATGGTTTGCCACAAGGTAATGATATGGTGAGTGGTGATAGAAATTGCAATCTTGATGGTGAATCCACTATTGACTATACTTCTCATCCATCTTATTGCAATGCTCTATCTTTGGACTTAAACACCTCTAGCACTTCAAATGTCTTAAATGCTAGTGTTGATAGTCCTTGCATATCATGTAGTAGTTGCTTAACTAAATCTCATGATGATATGCTTTCCTTGTCTTGTTGCCATGATAAAAATGTTTCTATTTCCTCTAGTACTTGTTTGGCTAACAATGTCGAGGAATCCCAACAATTGTTGCAACAAGACTTGGACCTCAAAGGTGCTTCAAGTGTCTCTTCATCGTCTTCATCCACTACTCACATTTGCCTAATGGCTAAGGAGTATAAGGTATCACCTACCGTGCACTCCAATATATCTCATGATGATGATAATGATGATGATGATGATCTAATTAAGGAGAAGGTTGAAATTGTCTCTCATGCTCTCTTAAATAATAAAAATGCTCATGATAACTTCTTAGAAATCATGACTACCCTCTTTAAGCTCAAGGAGACCTTTGAGGCTATGGAGACCCGTTGTCATGAAGGGTGGGGTCTTGCTCGTGATTCCGTGGGTGAGGTCCATAATCTTGAGAATGCTCTTGAGGAAGAGCAAGAAACTCGGGTTGCTCTCGAGGAGAGATTGGAATCTAGTGAGGAGTTAAACAATGAAGTAATTGCTAAACTCACTAAAGAACATGACCATGCTATTGCTAAATGTAATGTGCTTAGTAAAGAAAATGCTAAGTTAAATAATGAGCTTGTCATGTTGTCTCCTTCCATTTCTAATATTAATGATGCTTGTGCTACTAACTCCACTTTGTGTGAAGCATCTATTTTGAAGGAGAATGTTGAGCTAAGGGCTCAACTTGATTTGCTAACTAGCAAGTATGTGAAGTTGGAAGAAACTCATGAAAAGCTTTTTAGCTCTAATGAGGATCTCCTAACATCCCATGCTAAGCTAAAGTTTGTTCATGAGGCGGTCACTACGAAGGTAAAATCTTGTGAGCCTCTTATGGACACTAGCACAACTTCTACTACTAATGCTTTATTGCAATGTGCTAGTTCTAGTAATTCATCCACTCATAAAATTGCTACATCTTGTGATGAATTACTTTCCTTGCCTTGTTGCTCTAACATTGTAGCATCTACTTCCTCTAGTATTTGTGTTGAAACTAACCATGTAGAGGAACTCAAAGAGCTCAAGGCACAAGTCACTTCTTTGAAGAAAGACTTGAAGAAGTGTCATGAAGGGAAGTCCACCCTCGACAACATGTTGAGAGTGCAACAACTTCCTCATGACAAGAGTGGACTTGGATTCAACTCCAATAACAAGAACAAGTCCAATGTCAAGAAGAAGCACAATTTCGTCAAGAAGAAGGGCCAAGGACAAGCTATTGATTCGGCCAAAATTGTGTGCTTCAAGTGCAAGGTTCAAGGGCACCATGTTAGATCTTGCCCATTGAAGAAGAAGCCTCTTAGTGAGAAGCAACAAGGGAAGAGACCTCAAGTCCCAACTCAAGCTTCCCGAGTTGAAAAACCTTCCCTTCCCAAAAAGAAAGGTAAAAGCCGACTTTGCTACAAATGTCGTGGGAAGGATCACTTTGCTTCTTCTTGCACTCAAGGTACCTTATCCAACCCTTCTACTATTGATAATGTCCATTCTCTTCGGAAGGATAAGGTTGGCAATGTGTTTGCCAAAGTTATTGGTACTCAAAGTGGTGTCAAGAAAGGAACCATTTGGGTTGCCAAGCCTATTGTGACTAACCTCTTAGGACCCAACTTGGGTGGGGACCAACAAGCTAAAACTTGATCAATAGGTGTAAGCGGAGGACATTGGAGACTTGACTACATCATGAAGAATTAAGGGATCTTCATCATCCATATTATCTCAAGTCAAGTCAAGTCAAGTGGATTATATTGTCTTAGCATATATCCAATGCTCCTCCTTGCGGTAACTTGTATTTAAATCATATGTATGCATTGAAAGTTACTTGCACCCTTGCATGTGTTTGGTTTTGTACCTTATAAGTGTTTATATGTGTTGTGCACTCTACTTACTTATGTTGAGTAATCAACCTTGTGTATGTTCGTTTGCACACCATGTATGTTTTGAGCCTCTTGCCTATTTGCATTTATCTTAAGTGGCTCTTGTAGGGATATTAATGGACTATCCCATTTTGGGGGAGTGATGTGCTTTTTGGTAACTCACCACCCTAAAATGTGTAGTCATGAGGAATACCACTCAGTGGTGATATTTCAATTTTATCTACTCTCTTTGTGGTATGTCTTACTCATGAGAAATTCAAATTCTAATGTCCATTAATTATCTCTTGTTGGATTTCTTTTGCCTCTTGTTAAAAAGAATGGATTATCACATTATGGGGGAGTAATAAGCTATGTGCATATTACAAGCCTAGAAAATGTGAACATGAGAGGTAGTGTCACCTAGAGTTGATATTGTTGATTATCTTGTTCCTAGGTGGCATGGTACTCAAACAAGTTCCATATTTGCTTAAATGCATTTTCTTCTCCCATCTTTTGGTATCTTGTTTGTGAGAGAGTTTCTTGATGCTTAAGTATGATCATTGAATATGTGAAGTCATCAAGAATCTCTATATAAGCATGTTTTTCAATTCTTATCTTTTTCCACATGCTTATGTTTTGTGAACATGATCTTGAATATAAGCATGTCATGTACCACCGAGAAATATCTCTCTACAATCATTGTCTTTGACAAGTGATAAATATATTTGTGGTAAATTTATTGATCATATTCACATTGGCTATTGTTCTTAAAATTTTCTTATTCTCTCGTCAAGTTTGTTTTGCTTTAACCATCCTTTTGTCTTGTTTGCTTCATTTGGATCCTTTTGTTGCTCTACTCATAATTTGTGTTAAACTTTCTTGAGTTAGGAAAAGCAAGGATCCCATTGTTGTGCATTTACATTCGAAGACTTAATTCTAAGTGATGCACTATTCTTGGGGGAGCTATCCTACATTGAGTAGAACATCATCCTTTTAATTGTTATCGGGTCTTATTGATTTTCTTGAACTTTGTGTTTAAAGAGATATATGGATAGTAATGATCCCACTTGTGTGCATTTTTGTATTTACATACAAGATCTTAAAAATGCACTAATCATGGGGAAGCTACTCTATACTCTTTAGAACACTATTATTTAAATTGGTTTGGTATCTTATTGCTCTTCTTGAACATGATTAATGCTTTAACAATATATATGGAGAGTGATGATCTCATTTTTGTGCATTTTGTATTCGAATACAAGATCATAAATAATGCACAAATCTTGGGGGAGCAATCCTATACGTTATTGAACATTAGTTATCTTCAATTGGTATTTCATCCCGATGACATGTCTCTTTGAAAGACAAACATTTTTCGTCTTGGTACTTTGTGCCATCATAAAAATTGTAGAGGGCTTGGTTTATTTGTTGGAATCTTACTCCTCTTTGTGGAGTTGGCTATCTCATCCCACGGTTATTAGTGTACCTTCTTGGATGAGATGAAACCTAAGAGCATGTTTGCTTGTTTTATTTCTTATGCTCATTGGTTTAGCCTTGACCTTGTTTTCATTTAATATTTTTTCAAATTGGTTTCTCCAATCATGGGTTGGTTTGAGTCTTTGATACAATGAGGACAAAACTTTCTCTTGCCACACTTTTGTGTAGCCTTTTGATTTAATTGGTGTTTTGTCCAAATTGTATCTCGTTTGGTTCTTGAAAGTTTTGTGCATGCATATTTACTATTTGTATATCTTGTGGCATGCTTTCTTTACTTGATCCAATATATAGGATAAACTCCATCAAATCCTAAATGGCTAAGATGTGCATGAAATTCTATTTCATATCAATATGCACATATTTATGTGGAGTTTGTCCTATGTATTGTAGTTGGACTAACTACTTTGGACCCAATAAGTTTGGGTGCCATAGTGTACTTGATTTGTATTAGGTACATGGGAGATGCATTGGAAGCTTGCCTCCTTTTAAAGAAGATGTGTTCACCATGTGCTTCTTGGAGTCAAACTTGGATGATTGTGAACTATCATCTTCTACACCGTCAATGCTATCTCGGTAACAAGTATCTAACTCATGCACATTCTTCTAGCTCTCAACCTTGTGTAGGTTGTTCTTTGGCATGAGTTTCACTAAGTTGCATTTGATTTCGTTTTTGCAAAGTTTCTTTCAAAACATCTTCATTGCAAATGTGAGTTAGCCGGGATGATTAAACATCAAGGGGAATATATATTTATATATAATCATTTTCATGATTCACGGATCCCCAATGTGTTAATCTAGCAAATTCATTTCAAAGTCTCTCATATGCAATATTGATGAATTCTGTTAAACCATTTGCCTTAAGTGATATTTGTTTGTGTCTCGAAGTATCCCAACTATCACTTATCCTATGTGGGTACTTGTGTTGCTTTGAGAACTTGGTGTTGGAAGTTCATCTATACCCTCTAAGAATAATTTGAGCTATGTGCTTTGCTTTTAAGCAAAAATCTTATCGGTGTATTTATGACTTCCTCTTGGATATCATGTGCTTGACCTTGTACCTACATTGTGTGTGCATGTTTCTTTGAGGACTTAGTGTCCACTCCGAAACTTATACACACGAGGGTAGTTACATATTTAATTGATATTCAAAATCTTTAGTGATCACCTTTTATTACTTTCTTGATTCTTTGGTGATCTCTAGATGGCACAAGCTTTGTTTTTCTATTGGTTTCACATTGCCTCTTAATAAGCTTGTGATCCTATTTGATGTATCCTCTTTGGTGTGTTTGTATGCGAAATACATGATATGCACTACGTGCCTCATAATTTGAAAGACTATGATGTTGCTTAGGCTCATCCTTGTTTAGTCTCCTAAATTGTATTTCCATGTCACACCCATCCTTTCCCGGTTGAGCAAGCCTTTATTCAATCTTGCACCTTTTTGTGTTCAAAATTATCTAGGAGGGAGTGAGGATTCCATGTTATGCACACCACATTGAAATACAAATATTTTCATTGTGCATGTACCTTGGGGAGTTCCCTCTTGATTTTTAGAACACTTGGTTGATCTTATCATAATATCTTCTTGTGCGCAATTGGTTTTGGATCCCTTGATTGCTTGCTTCTTTTTGAATGCTTTCCCCCTTTGCAATTGGTATCCTTCCAGTGGATTTCAATTGATATCTTTCTTGTGCAATTTTTGGATCCTCAATATAGTTTGATCCTCTTCATCTATTCGTTATTGGATAAGTGCATTTGATTTCACTCATATCATGAGAAATGCATAAATCATGAAGGAGATCTTATTATGTTACCTTTCCAAAGCCTTTCGCCCATTTCGGCAATCGTTGCCAATGGGGGAGAAGTTTTGGAGGGTTGTATGGAATTGGATTTGTACTTTGGTTTATTCTTAAGTATTTGCATTCCTTGCCTTTGCATTCGTTGCTTGGTTTTATATATATAGTGGAAACTCCACCATTGGTAATGGTCGATAATATATGCAATGAATTTATGTTCATACACACGTGCATAAATTATGGGGGAGTTTGCTCTATATATGTGGATGGACTAACATCACATAACTTTGTAGTATTTGATGTTAGTGCAACCATTCTTGTTCGTTAAATTCCATATTATAAATCCTCTCAAAAGAAATTGTCATCAATTACCAAAATAGGGGAGATTGAAAGAGCATTTTCCCTCATGTGTGTTTTGGTAATTGAATGACAATCTCTATGGACTAATGTTTGCATTGAGATATCATTATAGATCATGTTCATGGAATTGTGGAGTTCATGTGTTGGACTCTTGAAGCTTGTGTTGAGTGGAGCATATTGCAAATATGTCTTGAAGGATTCAAGACATCATATTAGTGAAGAAATGTTGGAAGATACAAGGTTGATCAAGATGTTGATCAACACGCAAAGCTACAAGATGTACCAAGAGCGATCATGTATCTCTTGGAATGCTCATGGAAGATGACGTCATGTGGTGATCGTCATCAAGGTGAGATGTGCAAGACCAAGACCAAGAGAGGCTTCTTGAAGAGATCCTATGCTTGGTGCTTGCAATGGATATAGGAAGACGGAGCTAAGCGAGACTCTCCCATTGTGAGCATGGGGGAGTATTTGAAGAAGTCTTCATCAAGCATGTGCTTGGACGCGCAATCAAGAAAAGATGAACCACTTGAAAAGATCAAGATAGTCTTCATCTAACTTAAGTGGAATGCTCAAGACAAAGGTATGATCTTGATAGGGCTATAGGATAGATAGGCGTACTATCAAGAGGGGCTCTCAAGTTAGTAACTTGATCGCATCGTTGTGAACTCAAACCTTTGCATACTTGGCATATCATATTTCTGGGTTCTTATTTGGCTTTTATGGTGGTGAGGAACTAGATCTTGGTTCATCTCCATGTCAAGCTCTTGTTCATCGGAAACGGTCTTACTTTGGAAAACTTGTTGGCTTTCATCCATGTGAGGATTTAGAGCTTGGTTTATCTCCATACTAAGCTCTAGTTCATCAAAAACGGATTTCGTATGAATATCTTGTTACGTTTTTTATATTGGAGGTTTTACCGGTTTACATGTTTTAGGAAAGTTAAACCTTTCCCCATTTGGTTTTATCCTCACATGATGGACTATGACGTTTCTATGCATATTCAAGTAGAGCTCGTTGTAACGATTCCAGCGAGCCAAAAATCATCGAAAACGGAGTCCGGATGGAAAAGATATTGCAGTTTTGGTTTTGCTGTTTCTGTCAGTTTTCAGTCACTCGGAATATCCGATTCTGAATGAATCGGAACATCCGATTCTCGCAGTTTTTCTCGAAAAAGAGGCACTGATTGGAAACGGAAATTCAGCTCGGAAATTTCACTTTTGGGAGGAATTTCCGGTCTAAATTCTGGGTGCAACGGTTCTATTTTCTGGGGGGGGTATAAATACCCCTCCCCTTCTTCTTCCCTTGCCCAACTAAGGTAGCACGAATTTCCTCTCTCTCCTACTCCATTGTTGACCTTAGAAATCTTGTTTCCTCTCAATCCCTCCATTGATTCTTTCATATTCTTTAGGAAAAGTTGAGAGGAGATCTAGTTCTACAATCCTACCAATCCATCTCTCCTCTAAGTGAGGGGAACCTAGTGGATCTAGTTCTTGGAGTTCCTTTGTGGTTCTTCTCCTTTGTTCTTCCTCTCCTCTCCCCCCATAAGCATTAGTTGCTTTTGGTGGGATTTGGGAGTGAAGGATTTGACTCCTTTGTGGTTTCCTTCGTTCTTCCTCTCTTATTCACCCATAAACATTTGTTGTTGTGTTGGAATTTGAGAGTGAAGGACTTGAGCACTTCGTGTGCTCTTGCCATTGCATTTGCATCGGTTTGAGCCCTCCACGAGGATTCGTGGTGGTGATACTTGTGAGCTTGTTACTCTTGGGTCTTTGGACCCTAGACGCCTTTTGTGGCCGGCCTTTTGTGGCCAAGACCTTTTGTGGTCAAGACCTTTTGTGGTCACTTGAGAGCCCCCAATTAAGTTGTGGGTGTGTGCCTCAAGACTTGGGATCCCCCAATTAAGTTGTGGGTGTGTGCCTCAAGAGTTGTACGGGATTCGATCTCCGCCCCAAAGGAGATCAATAGTGGAAGGTGAACTCGCAACCTTTTGTGGTTGAGTTCATCAGGAGAAGAAGGTGAGCCTTTGTGGCGTTGCGGCTAACCTGTTGTGGTTGCGCACACCTCTCCAAACGAGACGTACACCATTTGGGTGGAACTCGGAAATACATCCTCGTCTCCGCGTGCCTCGGTTATTTTTATACCCGAGCTCTTTACTTATGCACTTTACATTGTGATAGCCTTCGTGCTTGAAGTCATATATCTTGCTATCACCTTGTTACTTGTATTGCTTAGCATAAGTTGTTGGTGCACATAGGTGAGCCTAGTATTTATATCTAGGTTGTATGCTTGTTAAAGTAAACTTCTAGTTTTATTCCGCCTTTATCAAGCATACCGGAATTTCCGGGTCACTCTTGGACCAGATATTCCGGCTCCTCGAAAAAAGTTTTAATTCGCCTATTCACCCCCCCCTCTAGGCGACGTCTATCCGTTCAGGAACGGATCACAGTTATGGGGGAATAACGAGTGGAGACAGATGAACCATTGGTGCCCATAAAATCCACTATTAGGATTCGCACGAGTATTGTTCAGTGTTCACTCGGTTGCAACTCCGTTGTTGTGGCGCCCCTTCACGTCCCTCTTATCCGCCATCCATCCCTACCAGCACTTCGTGCTTGAAATTTGGATGATGCAGTCTGTCGCCCTCCAGGTGATTTGTATGTGGCAGTTGTCGATGCCATTTCTCTGTTCTCCTCTTACAAATTGATTTTGTATGGGCTCTATCTGAATGTCTCCATTGATGTGGGGAGTGGTAATCTAATAATCTAATATACTTTCTTTGTTCTGGGTGTTGCTGATGAATGATGTTGTTCTAGGTGTTTTTCATTGTGGATGGGAGTATTTATGTTAGGGGAGCAAGAAGTGATGTGAAATATAATTAAACGTTTTGTTATGAATCTGAAGAAACCAAATGCCCTTCGTCATGATCCTCTATTTGGTGCAGTTGAGAGAAATTAGGGACATTACAACTGAGCCAAAAACAAGCTCTCTTACGACCTCAACCATTTCAGCTGTCGGATCACGCTCCCTAACCATTTCTGACCGTCAGATGTCAGCAGTTCCTGCAATGGGCCGAAAGTCCCTGAGGGCTGTTGCTCTGGAGCTTAAATTGGACCATTGTGGTTAATTAGGCCCACAATATACTCTAAAGCCCATGTACTACAGGTCGCCTCATGTCTGGAGTAAGCCCACCGAACAATCGAGTCGATTTTCCTGGGAGAGAAAAACACGAACATGAGAAGGCAGCGATCAGCGCAAGAAAGGCGATTCGATTCTCCGCCGTTACAACAAGCCATTAGTGGCAATGGATCTGCGCCATCAAAACCAGCGTTTGTCCCCTCCCCTCTTTGAGGCTTACTTAATTTCTCAAACATAATCTATTCAGAGAGAAAAGTAGTTGTGATGAGGCCTAGGGCGATTGGAATTCGTCCCTGCACAATTCAGCTGAGAAATGAAGCGGTAGTGTAGCCATTAGTGGGAGTTGAGGGAGTTCAACTAGTGAGCAACCAATGGTGGTGTTACAATTTCACACGCCTATATACGCCCTTTCAATATCCCTTGTATCATCTCCATGTTCTTCCCGCGATACACACCCCATAGGAATTCTTGTCCACTAGGTTGCTCTGCTATCTTCAAATGCTTTGTAGATTTCTCCATCTCTTCAGTCCGGACTTCTCCTAGATCTATGTTTATTTTTTTGTAAGTACTGTCAATTCAAGAGATTGGGATTGGTTCTTCTCCACTAGGTTGCTCTACTATCTTCAAGCGTTCTGTAGATGTCCGGACTTCTCCTAGATCTATCTTCTTTGGTTGTAGGTTGGTTCTGGGGTTCTCCTACTTTCAATTCAAGAGATTGGGGTTGGTTCTGGTATATATAAGTGTATGGATTATTGGAGGTTGGTTCCGGTATTACTGTTGGGGAATTCATTAGCTGAGGATGTTGCCGGCTAGGTTTGATTGTCATACTTTTGCGCACTATTTCTGCACAGGTTGATTGACCTAATGGTTGATTATTTGATCTCAATCACATGCTTGCCAGATTTCCCTCCGAGAGCCAATAAGGTACGAAATTTATTATAGTGCTTACCTTTCCGTTTGACATATTGATTATTTAATGTTTCCTTTCATGGATTGCAAAATCTAATGTTAGGTGTCGGTAGAACTTTCATATGAAATTATTATAGTGCTTACAGTTGCAGGTATATGAAACTATTCTGGTGCTTACAGGTATATGTGAAATTATTATAGTGATTTTTATGTTTTCATCACTTCGGTGTTTATACATGTTTTACCATTGACTTAGAAACTGATAATCTGCTAGCAGCAATGACACACATCTTTAGTTGTTCTGCATATTCTCTTGTGCATCAGTTAGAAAAACTCTTAATGCGTCCTGATTGCATGGAGGGATGCCGGTACTCTAATCCGAAGATATGTTATACTTCAAGGTGAAAAAGAAATTATGGAGCTTCTGTTATTTGATCTAGAGAGCAATGCAATACAAGGTGAAATCGTCAATCATACTTTCTTCTTTAAAATCCAATTCATTGTTGCTGGAAACATTTTAGGCTTAGCAACGCAATTAGAAGTTGGCTAAAAGGAACTCTCGTTTACTGTTATGAGACCTTTCTTATCTATACCATTCATTCAGTTCATCTATTATACCAAATTTTACACTTCTAATGGTTATATCTTATATAGCATGGTAAGTAAGATTATGCATTACATCTTCCGTAATGTGATTCCTTTACCTTGCCTATTTTAGAAGTCCCTGATGAAATGGATTTTCTACTCGATATTCAGTCAGTATCCATTTTGAATTTAGGTTTAACAATATGTAATGTGGCTTCTAAATTTCTGTAGACAAGTTATTTCATGTAAGTAGAAGAAGGTTGTATGTTTTCCTATCAGTTATATTCACAGGTCATCATATGATTGCAATGTCATATAGGATTAGAGGGGATAATAATTTTGGAGCTTGAGAACAAACATAGGAGATAAAGGCACAGGAAGAAACATAAGTGGAATAATTTTGATCGGTCTGAAAGTTTACTCAAACTATTACCAAATGCATGTTGAGCTCATAATTGTTACTTGGCCTTTACAGAGAAGCATATGGGAAAGGAGGATATACAATCCTATGACTATTTGGCTCCTTCAAATATATCTGAGGATACATGACCACTACATTCCCCTTATCATGCACTTGAGTTTTTCCATGTTCTCAACTATGACTCGGGTTGCTGATAGCAAAAGAAATATTTTAGTTGGGTTGTAATTTTCGATAGTATTTTCCTCAAATATAATGATATATACATACCATACGTGCCCCCCCCCCCCCCCACACACACAAAGTTAAGCCAGTTTGTAACAGCAAGGTGAGTCCCCTCTCCCTGCGGTATTTTCTTTAGATCTTCCATGCAGCAGCAAGGTGACTATCCACACTTATGTCTTTAACTTGTATTTTCATTGGAACAAATCTGAAACTAGAACCATGCTAAGACCACAATATGGTGAGCTGCATTGTCTGCAAATTATTGATACACGTTGAACTCATACGTGCATCATAGCTTAGGAATGGCTGCCATTATAAGCTTCTCCTTTTAGAGTTGCTTTACAGGTTCGAAAGTCCAAGAGACAGTCCTATACTCCTATGACATGTAATTTCTGCTACTTTGCACAAGTGGAATGTACATGAATGTTTTAGAAGACAAATCTCTTGTGTACGAACTATCTGGTACTTTTAGGAAACTAAGAGAGTGCAACGAGAGCATACAAAATCCGTTTGTATTTTCTAATCAAAAGTTTCATAGAAGAGCACGCTACCATAACCCATGCAGTTTTGTTGACATGTATAAGAGCTGGGTAGATAAATGTAAAGTTTTGTTGACATGTAAGAGTTGAGTTTTATAAGGTTTGTTGACATGTAAGAGCTGGGTAGATAAACTGTAAATGTAAAGTTATTTTTTAGGGAATAAGAGAGTTTTGCTGGTTATTTTTATTAATTTCTAATAATGTACATACAAAACGAAAAACACAAAAAGGCTAACTATATATACAAATAGCTAAAGAAACTAAGTGACTCTGAAATTTTGATTCCAGGTCTTAAACCCAGCGAGACTAGCTCGGCTAGCTCCATATGCAGCCCAATCAAGCTCTTCTTTCAGTTTATTTAGACACCAAAGAAGCGGGAGGCTCGCGTCCTACCTGCAAGGACCTCTCACTAGGCTGCTCGGCGACATCTTTCACCGGCTTCTCCTGCCACGGCCGTTGAAATTAGATTTGTCAGTCCAACGATCTTAGCCTGGTACAAAGATCTGGTTCATTACCTCTTGGCTACCTTTTAATTTGTGTGCAGATGAAATGTATGGTAAGTTGCAATAGTTGCAAACGTAACTAAAACTAGGAAAGAGCGAACAACCTGGGTGAAAGTACTTGTACTGCGGGGAAAAGTATGGAAAGAGAAACCAAAATGTGTCCCTTTTTGTAAATTTACAGTGACTCTTCCACCAAGAACATGTTTTTGTTGGTGGCCTTTCTTTGAGGGCCTTTTTGAAAAACTCCCACAGACGTGCCCGTCCCTGCTAGCGTGGAAAATAGTGACATGTGTCGCGTTTTGAATCATTTTGTATGAAATTGCATACGATAGACAAGTTTATGTATCATTTTCTCGCAGTTTGCAAGTTTTTGTATGAAATGCTCCCACCGGATAAATTTATGTATGAGTGGTGCAATTACCTCTTTGGAATAAGATCTACATGAAAATAACCATATACATGGCAATGAAACCCTTTGAATCGGTGAAAGGATGTATTCCGAACAATTTTTAGAGCGAGAGTTGAGGGTTGTAAATTGAACTTCGAGACAATATCGGACTTGTTGGAACAAGATTTCACTTGCTCGCAACATGTGTTCTTGTCAAGTACTTCTTCCGTCCACTTTTATAAAGGTTTTGGCAAATCAGGCGGTATGAGGTCATGTGGGAGCGGGAACCTTCTTTAACTTCAGCTGTGGAAGAGGCGTGGTCGAGAAGAGTTGGCGTGTCGGATTTGGGTGGTATTAGTGCCACCTTTAGGCAAGTCATGTCGGATATGTATGAGTGGAAGAAAGTACATTTTGGTTCGGTCCCGGCAAAACTGAATAACTGTAGAAAGATGATGGAAGAGCTAATGATGGATCCGGATAGATGGCAAGGGGATGAGAAGAAGTGCCTTGCAGCTGAGATGGATGAATTGTTGTATCGGGAAGAGCTTATGTGGATGCAACGATCACGTATTGCGTGGCTGAAAGAAGGGGATAGAAATACCCGATTTTTTCATCGGAAAGCATAAGGACGTGCGAAGAAGAATAAAATTCGGAAGCTGAAAAGATCTGATGGTACGTTTACTTCAGATGTGGAGGAGATGAAAAGTATGGCCACAAGTTTTTTCCAAAACCTGTACACACGTGCGGAAAATGTTGATCCAAGGCCTCTGCTGGAATTGCTACATACCCGGGTGGATGAGGAGACTGATGAGAAGCTATGTATACCGTTCAGTACGGAAGAAATATCAGATGCTCTATTCCAGATTGGACCCCTAAAGGCTCCTGGTCCAGATGGCTTCCCAGCTAGGTTTATGCAACGCAATTGGGACCTGATGTGTGATGAGGTGGTCCTTAGTGTTCAGAAATTCTTTGAGACGGGAATCATGCCAGATAATGTGAATGAGACAGCTATTGTTTTAATTCCAAAGAAAGGGGACCCAGAAGAGTTGAAGGATTTTAGACCAATTAGTCTCTGCAATGTGTTATATAAAGTGGTCTCTAAATGCTTAGTTAACCGGCGTCGTCCCATCCTGCAGGATATCATTTCCCCGGAGCAAAGCGCGTTCATTCCGGGAGACTAATTACGGATAATGCATTCATCGCTTTCGAATGCATCCATGCTATCAAGTCTGGATCAGTGGAGAAGCAAAAGTATTGTGCCTATAAACTTGATATGGCGAAAGCTTATGACAGAGTTGACTGGCGCTTCCTCGAAGGAGTCATGGCGAAATTGGGATTCTGAAACACTTGGATAAAGTGGGTGATGGCATGTGTGACTACAATTCAGTTTTCTGTCCGTTTTAACGGACAATTGTTGGACTCCTTTACGCCTTCTCGGGGCCTACGACAAGGTGACCCCTTATCCCCGTATATGTTTCTTTTTATTGCTGATGGTTTATCTAGTCTGATCCAGGACAGTATTTTGAGAGGAGCGCTCAATGACCTGAAAATTTGTCGGAATGCGCCTGGTATCTCACACCTGCTATTTGAGGATGACAGTCTTCTATTTTTTAAAGGCAACCCCCAACAAGCTATGGTTGTCAAGGAAATTCTGGACTGCTACGAGCGATGCACAGGACAACTTGTGAGCTTAGGCAAGTGTTCCATATTGTACGGTGACAAATGCGCTTTGATGGATCAGCAGGCCATAGGTGGGATTCTCCGCTATGAGACGACTAGTTTTGAGGAGAAATATTTAGGATTGCCGGTGCCCGAGGGATGCATGAAAAAAGGTAACTTTCAACCAATAAAAGAAAGATATCAGAAGAGAGCAACTGATTGGAATGAAAAGTATATGTCTAGCAGTGCAAAGGAAGTACTTATTAAAGCGGTGCTGCAAGCAATTCAAACCTACGCAATGTGTGTGTTTAAATTCCCAGTAGGTGTCACTGATGACTTGGAAAATATTATTCGTGACTTCTGGTGGGGAGATGATCATGATAGAAGGCGGATGCACTGGCTTTCATGGGAGAAGCTTGTAAAACCTAAAGGTTTCGGTGGGATGGGCTTTCGGGACTTGCGTATCTTCAACCAAGCACTTCTTGCTCGACAAGCTTGGCGGCTGATCCTGTGCACGTTTGTTGAAAGCTCGATACTACCCGTCAGGACACCTCACAGCCTTCATACAGAATGTGTCTGCGTCATGGCAAGGAGTTATGCATGGGCTGGAATTGTTAAAGAAGGGAGAAATTTGGCGTGTGGGATCTGGACATCACATCAAGTTATGGCGGGATAACTGGATCCCGAGAGATGATGCACTTAAACTGATCGGAATGCGTATACATACCAGAATTAAAAGGGTCTCAGACCTCATAAATCCTGTAACTCGAGCATGGGATGAATGTTTGATCAGGCAAGTTTGTCACAGCCGTGATGCAGAGGCTATACTGAGGATAAAACTGCCAGGCCGGACGTGTGATGATTTCGTTGCCTGGCATTTTGAGCAAACAGGGATGTTTCGGTCCGCAGTGCCTACCGGCTAGGTTTAAAACAACAACTTGATGAATCGAGTAGAGGCCAGAGTAGTTCGGAACCTTCGGGGGACAGGCGCATCTGGGACTTGATTTGGAAGTGCCCAGTACCTCCTAAATTGTGCGTGTTTGCTTGGAGGTTAGCCACTAATTCACTAGCAGTTCTGAGCAATGTGAGCAGGAGGATCCCAAAGGTTTTACCGATCTGCTCCATCTGTGGGAGGGCGGATGAGGATAGCCATCATGCGCTGATAGAGTGCACACTAGCAAGAGGCCTTCGGAAGGGATTGAGAACACACTGGATGCTACCCTCGGATAATAACCTCCGTAGAACCGGAGAGGATTGGTTTATCGTCCTGCTGTCTACGTGCTCTGTTGATATGCGAGCAAAGCTAATTTTCCTTCTGTGGCAAGTATGGCATCATCGTAATAATGTGGTTCATGGGGACGACAAAGCTTCAGTGGCAGCATCTGTACCATACCTGGTTAGCTATCTAGAGTCTATCTCGTCACCAGGGGTGCAGGTTAGGGATGCAAAAGGAAAGGCTCCGTTATTTCCAATGCCTGGACCACCTGAACACTCCTTGTTAGCAGATCGGATTGGGTTGCTCCAGATATTGGAAAGCTGAAAGTCAATGTTGATGCTGGATGGGATACCACTACTAGTCGTGGTGGAGTTGGGGTGATTATCCGGGATGAGAATGGGAGGGCCATCATCTCTGTGTGGCAACATATTGCGACTTGTGCAAGTGCTTTAGATGCTGAACTTTTAGCCTGTTTGGAGGGTCTAAAACAAGTTGAGAAGTATCATCAAAGAACGGTGCTCATTGAAACAGACTGTGATGGGGCAATTCGTGCGATCGAGGGAACACACGAGGATCGGTCCACAAGCTGGCATGTGGTGATGGAAATTAAGGAACGACTTAATATGCTACATCAAGTGAGTTTTAAGAAAATAGGAAGGACGGGTAATGGAGTGGCGCATGGTTTAGTCCAACTAGGTAAGAGAAATTTCAAGGGAAGTTTGTGCGATGCAGTACTTCCCTGCGTGGTTGGTCTGCTCGCAAATGACTGTAAGAATGTTGGGACATGATTTTTGGTGGTAGCAGGTTTCAGACGCGCTATTTTCTTTACCAGATTATCTACCGGGACTGGAAGGTTTTTAATCAGACGGGCCTACGTGCGTAATATAGTATCTTAATTTTCAAAAAAAAAAGTTTTGGCAAATCATTAAACTTGCCAAAACGTTCTATCAAAGGGGACAGAGGCAGTACGATATATCTTTGGGATCCGCTGTTTTTTTTCGCTGCCCTTTGCTCCTTCAGCTAGTCTACCCCGTGCATCCCATTAGACAGAAATCAGACTCAAATGCATCCCATTAGTAGGGGATTTTATTGATTCAACCTGGCCGGCCACTTAATACATAAAAATTTCTTGAGATAATTACGAAATAAACAAAACTATTCATTTTATTCTAAACAACGGTAGCAGTATACGGCCTCTTAATAAGGAAAACGAAGCAACGCGACGCCGAGCTTTGCAATCTTGAACACGTCGTCATCCTCGGCCGACAATGGCGAAGCCACGTTGTTCTTCCCGAATCCATCCTCGCACCTCTTGGCTGCGGCTGCCGCTTTCTCTAGGATAGCTGTTGCCTCGCCAAACTTCCCAGCCTTGACTGCGGCGGTGCAGGCAGACATGCCGTCCACTATGCTACCATACAGCGACCGACACGACAGGAGGCACCGGGCCATGGCGGCGTGATCCTCCGCCTCAAGATCCATGTTGACGTTGTCGCTGTCGCCGCTGAGTAAGCGCTCGATCCTGGCCTCCGTGCTGGTGGCGTTGTCTGCGAGGAGGCCAACAACTAGACCGCCGAAAACCTGGTAGTCGAGAGACTCGCCGCCTCCGGTGATGGAGCCGAGGGCCTCTTCGCAGAATTGCACGTCGAAGTACGTGCTCCCGCCGCCGACGGTCTTGCACGCGGCTAATATCATTTGGTCTGACGCCGAAGACGTAGGCAAGAGCAGTAAGAGGACAGCGAGCACGCTCATTAGGCTGGTAGAGGAGCTTTTGGAAGCCATTGTATGTTCAATGGTGGATTCGATTTCTCTGGTCCGTATGTGTGTTGAATATATATGGCTGATGAAATGTTGTTTATTGATTTATTACGTATGTTGATTTACTTCCAACTTTGTTCGTTTGTATTAATGTACTGCTCTCAATGCTGATACTGGATATGTACTGCTATTAAATGCTGATGCTGGATAAACGAGTACTCCCTTAGTCTCGGTTTATTATTTTGTTCCCTAATCTATTAGCCTGCATGTATGTGCAGATTCAAGAACCTGATTGGCTGCATGTACGGGAGTGGAACTGATTGTCTGAAAAATCAAAGTCAGATTTTTCTTGTCCACTAACATTCTACCTTGGTCACACCTTATGAGCACTATAAACCGAGACGGGGAGAGTAGTAATTTGGATTAAGTTACGTGATATTAAAGCTCTCCAGTTATTCCCACGAGGAGTCATTCCCGCCTCCATCGTCCGTCTGATTTAAGTAAAACACATATATGAGTCATCCCAATCCTTGTAGCATTAGTACAAACTAGACGATACGTGAGCTTCGCCTCGCCGCCTACATTTGAATTTGATAATGTGTGTAACATGGTAATATGGGATGGATCAATCGAACAATCGCCCCCTCCTTCCAGACTATGGCCGCCGGATGCGAGGACTGAACCATACTTGGAATAGGCCCATCTAATACACCACATGGAACCATAGTGCCCAGTGAGGGCCGTGAGGAGCTGGGATGGGGGTATATGCACCTGCAATGTTGATGATATTCACAATGAAATTTGAGGAGGCTGAGTCAAGGCACTTCCCATAATAATTAATGGCAAAATCATAAGCCATGTTATCGGGGGCTACCCCGGGTAGGGTAAAGGCCCTGGTAAAATGGCGTCAGTAACAGATGAAATGACCTTTGGCAGGTTCCAAAAGTCACTTCGCCCTCCATGAAACGATAAGCTGACCTTTGAGGCAGAGCAGGAGGTGGTCTTTGAGATAATGGTAGAGGTGACCTTTGGGGCAGGCAAGAGACTGGTGGAAACACTATAAATTGACCCCCAGTCCTTCATCCTCACTCAAGCAACAACAAGGAGTTTTCCTAAGCACCAGCTTCTCAAAGATGTCTTTGGTAGCAAAGCTAAGACATCTTCGAGTAGCTGGGACTAGGGCTACTCTCTCGAGTTACACTGCAACCACAAGAGGGATAGAGGCAAAGTCAGGGAGTTCTTCTGAGAACTAGTTTCTCGAAGATGTCTTTGAGAGCAAACCTAAGACATCTTCGAGGAACTAGGCTCAGGACTGCTCACTCGGAAACAGAAGGAAGTAAGGGTAGGAGAGGCCAGAAGCGGGAGAGGCCGGTCCGACTTACCCGTGTGCCGGAAATGACCGACACTCGTGGGCCAAGTTACACTTAAGACGGCTTAACTAGACCGACATTACCATGTCGGCACCCTTCCTTTTATTCCTTGTGCACATGTGAGAAGAATCGGCTTACTCCTGGTTGAACTCGGAGGAGGTCCCCGACAGTACGAGCCCGGCACAGGAATGCCGGAGTGCGGATCATAGTATGGCACGTATATGTCGGGATAAGAAAGATACTCCGACATACTTTGAGTGGGAAAGAAGTCAAAGGGAAGGACAATCATATCTCTGATATGGAAGCTAAGTCACATCCCGGCTGACACGGAAGCGGAATAGAAGGCGAAGTACCGCACGGACGTGACTATTCCACTGTAGCACTGACGTGCTGACAGGGGGCGCGGCATGGAGAAGCCTAGTCTTGTCTCTGACACGAAGACCATCATCAACTAGCTCGGCGCGACCAGGACTAGGTCATAACGACCTGACAGAGGCTACTCGGGTAGCTCGGCGGCTAGGTCGGCTAGGCCACATCGGCACTGCCGTTAGCCCAGGGTCACTACCAAGTGGACCCAGGGAAGTTAGGGTTTCCGGTCAACCCGGCCAGAGCTCTAAAAATACTGCCATAACTCCTCCTGCGTGAGGGACGCCCACATTCTGTTGAGGACTTATTGCTCTGAGTTCTACTCCCTCCCACCTTCTAGCACTTAGGATTCTTGGAGGAAAACAGCTCAAGGAGCAACTTTGTAACCACTGTTATACACTTATACGAGAGAAACCAGGGCAGGAGTAGGGGTGTTACCTCCCCACGAGGGCCCCTAACCTGGGTACATCGGTGTGTTTGCGTGTTTTGGGTTCGAGTTTCTTCCGTGTTGATCGTTTCTCTTGTGTTCTTGTGAGTTCTTGAGCTCGCACTAGCATGTCTCGTGGCATGCAAGCCCTCCCTGGATCCCCCAGCGCACGTCCGCCCCCCAGCTTTAGCCACCCCATGGCATATGCCGTGACACCACCACGACATTTGACGCCCACCGTGGGGCCAGAAGCGCTGGCTGGGGTTTACATCCGGACGGGTTCCATCACAGACTCGGGGGAGAGGGTGTTGTGCGGCCTCGTCTGCAACATCGGCGCCTTCCACTTCGTCTCCGACAACACCGGCTGCTTCGCCGACAGGCCGTTTCCGACGAACGGCTGCCTCGTCATGTTCGGGAGCTTCGTCACCTACGTCGCCACCGAGGTGGTCTGCGAGTACCCGGCGTAGGTGCTCGTGGCCTCCGACCCACCAGCGATTGCCGTGGCTCGCGGCTGGCGTAGCGCTCGCCCCGTGAGCTGCGGGGTCATGATGGCTGGGACAACCGAGGTCCACGCCGAGGAAGAAGCTGCAGCGCCCGAGCTAGAAAGGAGGGCCGACACGCCAAGCAGAGGTTGGAGCGTGAGGTGCCCGAGGCATCGCACAGGCCGGTAAGACCCGAGCCTCTGACAGAAATAGTGCAGAAGTTAGCAGTTTCGGTAGCGGAAGTGTCGGATGCAGCGCAGGCTGTAGTCGAGTTAGAGGCACAGAGGCAATTCTTACTTAAGCAAGCCAATACTATGGCCGAGTTGAAAGCTCAGTTGGATAGAACCCTCCGGGAGTACAACACAGCCCACGGGTTTACACCAGTGGTAGATCATAGAGCTCGGATGAGTAACCTGCGCAGGAGAGGCAGAGCCCTCAATGTCGAGTTAGGAGGAGAAGAGAGAGATGGTGTTACCAGTTCCACCACCGCACCCACCAAAGTGTCGGCGGGTAAACCTGTGTATAGCTCGCCAGCCAAAACTCTTAGAGCGGCTGAGGCTGCAAGGGCGGAGTTATCCGGATTGACTAGGGATGTCCGGAAGAAACATCAGGACCGAGTTAACGAGTTAGTCGGTATGGCTACTCGGCAGAATGAAGCTTTGCGCCGGGCAAATCCTAATGCCGGTGGCTCTCAAGTGGTTCACTCACTCGGGCAGCGTAGTGGCTCCAACCGCCAGGCCTCTTCTCCGCATGTCGGAGGGGACCGGGCTCAGAGTGTGAATTCCGGCAGAGATTGGCAGATATTGACTTATGACCCGGAGTATGCCCACCGACAGTTGACAGGGCAAGCAGGAGCCGGCAGAGCAAGGAGCAACCCAGTACCGGGCAATCCTATTCAGCGGCAGGCAAACTCGGCGGGACCGGGTCAGCCCCCGAGGTATGCGGCACAGAACCAGGCACAAAGGCACCCAGAGGTAGTGTATGTCCATCAGCCACCCATTGTGAACCCAGTGGTGAACAGGCACGAGGATGGTAACTCGGCAATGGCACAGACGGGTTACCAGGCACAGAACAACCCCAATTTTTCAAGCACATACAAGAGACCGAATAGGCCTCAACAGCTGGCGATGTGCAAGCAGAGAGACAATGAGACCTATCGAGATTACTTGACTCGGTGGAGTACAGTACGCAATTTTTGCGAAGGAGTTGTGGAATCGCAGGCCATTTCATGGTTTGCGCAGGGTTGCCGACATGGCTCCATGTTATGGCAGAAACTACAGAGAGAAATGCCGGAAACTCTGGCCGAGAGAGTGGCGCAGCGAAAGCATGGTGGGCCCATAACCCACAGGTCCCAGGATCAAAACCTGGCTCTGATACCACTTTGTGACGCCCCAAAATCGGTACTATGTAGATTTAAGGGCTCCCGCCGAAATCTGCATAATAACGATTTGAGGTCGCCCACCAGACATAATGTGCACGCCGAAACATGCGCATTATGTGGGTGGAATTGTGATAACATTACAACAGTTCCGATACATCCACAAATACAACAAAAGATTTATAATATACAACAACGACTCGAACGAGTCAAGATACAAATGATACAATACAAAGATTCAAATGACAGCAGAAGCAAAATAGTATCCGACTACGGATAAGAAGCAAATTGGACTAAGAGTCTTGAAGATAAGCGATGGTGCTATATCCCTGCCCAGCCAAGCCGGAGGGATTCCCAAGCTAACGTCGTCAGATTTCAAACCTGTTAACTGCACATAAAGCACATCCCAAAAGAGGGTCAGGGCACTCCCTGGCAAGCAAAACCGACTTGCCTACTTTCTACACCATCTCCCAAAATATGGGATAGGTGGACTTAGCGGCAACAACACTAGCAACCTAAAGAGACACGCTACAACTTCCGTCTAATTAGAGAGGGATAAGAGAGCGCATAAGTAACCAACTACTACTAACACCAATCATAACCCATTCTCGGATTAACCCCCTCAATCAACTATGAGGAAGAAATTCGGGAAAATCACACATTGAACAATTTTAGTTACCATTTATTGTGAAAGTAATTCTATATTACTAGTCAAATTAATTGACATTAATTAGGTGCAAGTTGTCTAGATCTTGTTAGCCAGCATCATCACCAAGTCGTCCATAACCGTCGACACGACTCATCGATAAGATTATACCCTGCAGGGGTGCACTACTGTACCCATACTCGCATGATCAACCCAGTCAAAACATTAGGGCCTCTCAACACGATTTATTCCTTCATCGCAACAAGTCCAAGGAGCCACGGGAGTTGTGCTGGTCCCGGCCAAAAGGGTGCGGATTCCCACAGGACACACCCCTCCGCACCAACAGGTCGCGCCCTATATGCATGTAACAAGGCACACCGCCAAAGTAAAATACTACACTAGTATCGATGCATATGAGACAAATGGAAAACCCGAACTATGTGCGGCTCCCGGACAAGTTGAAGTTCCAGTCAAAGTCGAGGGGGGCTCCATTGGGCCACCCACAAGTGGTTAGTGCGCTCAAAGTTGGATCCGAGGACAAAATCTCAGTTCCTAGGTCGACACTTAGCAGAACAAAACACCTCACAAGGCCTTCCGCCGGTGCCTTATCTTTCAATTATAATACCCCAATATAAGACAACATTTTATTAAGGTAGAATAATATATCATGCTAAGCATATGAAATAAAAGAGCAGACGGACGACTCGCACAACCAAATCTAAGCATGCACTACGACTCGCAAAGGCCAACAGATAAACATGCAATGGGTTATAGGTTGTGGGGATATAGCTGTATAGGCTGCAAGAGAATCATGTGATGAGATCGCAATTTAAGAAACGATATCTAGGATAGCATAGATCAAAAGGCAAGGATAAAAACCAAACAGTCGTGTAACATGTTAGCAGAAGCTTGCCTGGAAGCTCGTGGCCCAGCACAAAAGCTGGAATCTTAAGGATGAAAGTATCGGCAGCAGACACGTCGTCGTCTACCCAGAGAAGAGCAAAACATAGACAATAGGAAAACATAATCAATACAAAGCAAATGCGCAAACACTTGATGGTGCATTATGGTATGCGATGATTAGGTCACATTAAAGCGGGGATGAAATCCCGACAATTAATTATGGTGCAAATTATTTATATATATATATCAAATTAAATGTTTATTAGCATGGCAAGACATGGCATAGATGGTATCAGCAAATTAAATGGAATTAGGGCATTATATATTTATTACCCCACACATTCCATATTTAATTATTTAGTTGCATTTGTTAAATTAAACTAAGCATTTAAAATAAATGATGCAAAATGACATAAGAATGTTATATTAATTTTCATTGCATTTTTTGATATTAAAACATATAAAAATTATTAAATTTGGAGATATAGAATTAAAGTTATTGCATAATTAGTGTTAGGGGTGTTTCTGAAATTAAACAGGGACTTATTCGTGATGGGAGAAGTTTCTGTGAGGGCTAAAGTGTGGAAACCGGAGAGCAGGGGGCTGAGTGCAAGATGCCAGATCCGATCTGTCTCTGGAGTGTATGACATGAGGGACCCACATGTCAGGGACCCAAAAACAAATAAAAGGTTGGCTTTAATTCTCCGTGGCCAGGGTTCGAACCCACGCCCACGCATGCAAGCGGACGGCACGCAGTGGCGCTGCTAGCCTCTCGGGCTGGGCTGTGTTGGTGATCTACAACGCGTTGATTTCCTGTTAACAGTAAAGGGCGCTGTTTTCTTTACCTAACAGGGCGCGGCGGCGGAGTCAAATTGGATGCCGGCGATCTCTTAGGAGCGGCGCTGCTGCGTCTGTGTGTGCAGGGGGGGTGCGGAAAGGTGTGGGGGTCTCCTTTTTGGGCTCGGTTGAACAGGGAAGGCGCGAGACTCTCGTGTTGGTGCTCGACGCCATGCGGTGCGGGCGGGAGCATCTTCGGCGTTGTCGACTACGGCGAGAGGACCGGGGTCGGGGAGGCCGGAGAGGCGGGTCTCACCTTGGGGGAGCTAATGGCGAGAGGACCGGGGTCGGGGAGGCCGGAGAGGAAGAAGATCGACGGTGGCGACTCGGCAAACTCCGGTGGATTTCTTCGGTGGATAACAGAGGGAAAAAAGAGGGCGGCAGCGCGAGGAGTGGCTAGGGTTTTCTGGGGGCTACGACGCGGAGGATAAGAAGGAGAGGAGGGAAAGGGAGCAGGGGCCACGGTGGGGCAGAGGGAAGCGTCTCCATGGCTCCTCCACACTATAAAGGGGATGCCGTACGGAGGTAAGGGAAGAGGGAGGTGGGCCGGAGCTGGGTCGGGCTGGGCTGATTCGACCCAGCTCGGCCATGTTCTTTATTTTGTCTGTTTTCTTTTTCTTTTGTTTTTGTTCTTTTTCTCTTTTGTAATTTTAAAATATATAGAAAAGGAAAAGAGATAAAAAAAATTTGGCAATTTTTTTATAGTTTC
Source organism: Poa annua (assembly GCA_026929855.1). Taxonomy (NCBI): domain Eukaryota; kingdom Viridiplantae; phylum Streptophyta; class Magnoliopsida; order Poales; family Poaceae; genus Poa; species Poa annua. Next base: position 35,965,422 of record CM049427.1, read on the forward strand.
AAAATAAACAGATTAAACTATTGAAATGATTATTTGTGCAAATTTGAAACTTCAATTTCGAATTGATTTGAAATAGCATTTGAATTTAAATATGGGATTTGAATGTGTGAAACAACTTATTTATTTGAAATGCAATTCAAAATGAAAGATGCTATAATGTTACACTTTATTACACAACAAGCATACAATTTAGGAATGTTACATTTGGGATGTTACAACACTCCCCCCTAAAAGGAATCACGCCCCGAGATTCTTCATGGAGCAACGAAGAGGTCGGGATACTCAGCACGGAGGTGGTCTTCGCGTTCCCATGTAGCTTCCTTGTCAGAGTGATGAGACCATTGAACCTTGTAAAACTTGACACTGTTGTTACGGGTGCGACGTTCAGCTTCATCAAGAATGCGGATAGGTTGTTCCACATAAGAAAGATCTTCTCGAAGTTCAATTGATCCATGATCAACTGCACGTCCTCGCCTCTATGATGTCTTTAATTAAACTGACGCCATCATATTTTCCTCTCCTCCATGATGTCTTCAATTAAAATGGAGGAACTAAAAGAGCATTTTCCCTCATGTGTGGTTTTGATAATTGAATGACAATCTCTATGGACTAATGTTTGCATTGAGATATCATTATAGATCATGTTCATGGAATTGTGGAGTTCATGTGTTGGACTCTTGAAGCTTGTGTTGAGTGGAGCATATTGCAAATATGTCTTGAAGGATTCAAGACATCATATTAGTGAAGAAATGTTGGAAGATACAAGGTTGATCAAGATGTTGATCAACACGCAAAGCTACAAGATGTACCAAGAGCGATCATGTATCTCTTGGAATGCTCATGGAAGATGACGTCATGTGGTTATCGTCATCAAGGTGAGATGTGCAAGACCAAGACCAAGAGAGGCTTCTTGAAGAGATCCTATGCTTGGTGCTTGCAATGGATACATGAAGACGGAGCTAAGCGAGACTCTCCCATTGTGAGCATGGGGGAGTATTTGAAGAAGTCTTCATCAAGCATGTGCTTGGACGCGCAATCAAGAAAAGATGAACCACTTGAAGAGATCAAGATAGTCTTCATCTAACTTAAGTGGAATGCTCAAGGCAAAGGTATGATCTTGATAGGGCTATAGGATAGATAGGCGTACTATCAAGAGGGGCTCTCAAGTTAGTAACTTGATCGCATCGTTGTGAACTCAAACCTTTGCATACTTGGCATATCATATTTCTGGGTTCTTATTTGGCTTTTATGGTGGTGAGGAACTAGATCTTGGTTCATCTCCATGTCAAGCTCTTGTTCATCGGAAACGGTCTTACTTTGGAAAACTTGTTGGCTTTCATCCATGTGAGGATTTAGAGCTTGGTTTATCTCCATACTAAGCTCTAGTTCATCAAAAACGGATTTCGTATGAATATCTTGTTACGTTTTTTATATTGGAGGTTTTACCGGTTTACATGTTTTAGGAAAGTTAAACCTTTCCCCATTTGGTTTTATCCTCACATGATGGACTATGATGTTTCTATGCATATTCAAGTAGAGCTCGTTGTAACGATTCCAGCGAGCCAAAAATCATCGAAAACGGAGTCCGGATGGAAAATATATTGCAGTTTTGGTTTTGCTGTTTCTGTCAGTTTTCAGTCACTCGGAATATCCGATTCTGAATGAATCGGAATATCCGATTCTCGCAGTTTTTCTCGAAAAAGAGGCACTGATTGGAACCGGAAATTCAGCTCGGAAATTTCACTTTTGGGCGGAATTTCCGGTCTAAATTCTGGGTGCAACGGTTCTATTTTCTGGGGGGGTATAAATACCCCTCCACTTCTTCTTCCAATGCCCAACTAAGGTAGCACGAATTTCCTCTCTCTCCTACTCCATTGTTGACCTTAGAAAGCTTGTTTCCTCTCAATCCCTCCATTGATTCTTCCATATTCTTTAGGAAAAGTTGAGAGGAGATCTAGATCTACAATCCTACCAATCCATCTCTCCTCTAAGTGAGGGGAACCTAGTGGATCTAGTTCTTGGAGTTCCTTTGTGGTTCTTCTCCTTTGTTCTTCCTCTCCTCTCCCCCCATAAGCATTAGTTGCTTTTGGTGGGATTTGGGAGTGAAGGATTTGACTCCTTTGTGGTTTTCTTTGTTCTTCCTCTCTTATTCACCCATAAACATTTGTTGTTGTGTTGGAATTTGAGAGTGAAGGACTTGAGCACTTCGTGTGCTCTTGCCATTGCATTTGCATCGGTTTGAGCCCTCCACGATGATTCGTGGTGGTGATACTTGTGATCTTGTTACTCTTGGGTCTTTGGACCCTAGACGCCTTTTGTGGCCGGCCTTTTGTGGCCAAGACCTTTTGTGGTCAAGACCTTATGTGGTCACTTGAGAGCCCCCAATTAAGTTGTGGGTGTGTGCCTCAAGACTTGGGAGCCCCCAATTAAGTTGTGGGTGTGTGCCTCAAGAGTTGTACGGGATTCGATCTCCGCCCCGAGGAGATCAATAGTGGAAGGTGAACTCGCAACCTTTTGTGGTTGAGTTCATCAGGAGAAGAAGGTGAGCCTTTGTGGCGTTGCGGCTAACCTGTTGTGGTTGCGCACACCTCTCCAAACGAGACGTACACCCTTTGGGTGGAACTCGGAAATACATCCTCGTCTCCGCGTGCCTCGGTTATTTCTATACCCGAGCTCTTTACTTATGCACTTTACATTGTGATAGCCTTCGTGCTTGAAGTCATATATCTTGCTATCACCTTGTTACTTGTATTGCTTAGCATAAGTTGTTGGTGCACATAGGTGAGCCTAGTATTTATATCTAGGTTGTATGCTTGTTAAAGTAAACTTCTAGTTTTATTCCGCCTTTATCAAGCATACCGGAATTTCCGGGTCACTCTTGGACCGGATATTCCTGCTCCTCGGAAAAAGTTTTAATTCGCCTATTCACCCCCCCCCCTCTAGGCGACGTCTATCCGTTCAATTGGTATCAGAGCAAGGTTATCTCATTATTAGGACTAACCGCCTAGAGATAAAGATGTCGTTTAGAGATCTAGTGCACAATCCCACTTATAGATTTGATGGCACAAATTATGATGTTTGGAAAATTCGCATGCTCAAGCTTTTTAGAGACATGGTTTCAAATTTAGAGAGTATTGTAGATATGGGTCTTTCTCCTCCAAAGGATTCACAAGAATTATCTTTAGAGGATGAGAAAAACTCTTATCTCGATACTCTAGCATCTAATGGTCTTATATGTGCTTTGAGCGATGTAGTGCTTGCGTCAATCATGCCTTTTCGGAGCGCTCATGAATTATGGACAAAACTTCAAGATATATATGAGGTGTCCAACATTTCCACGGATGATTGTCCTCCTTCCACATCCGGTCGTGATGAGCTCACGACTTCCTCCACTTCACCGACATATGGTTTGCCACAAGGTAATGATATGGTGAGTGGTGATAGAAATTGCAATCTTGATGGTGAATCCACTATTGACTATACTTCTCATCCATATTATTGCAATGCTCTATCTTTGGACTTAAACACCTCTAGCACTTCAAATGTCTTAAATGCTAGTGTTGATAGTCCTTGCATATCATGTAGTAGTTGCTTAACTAAATCTCATGATGATATGCTTTCCTTGTCTTGTTGCCATGATCAAAATGTTTCTATTTCCTCTAGTACTTGTTTGGCTAACAATGTCGAGGAATCCCAACAATTGTTGCAACAAGACTTGGACCTCAAAGGTGCTTCAAGTGTCTCTTCATCGTCTTCATCCACTACTCACATTTGCCTAATGGCTAAGGAGTATAAGGTATCACCTACCATGCACTCCAATATATCTCATGATGATGATAATGATGATGATGATGATCTAATTAAGGAGAAGGTTGAAATTGTCTCTCATGCTCTCTTAAATAATAAAAATGCTCATGATAACTTCTTAGAAATCATGACTACCCTCTTTAAGCTCAAGGAGACCTTTGAGGCTATGGAGACCCGTTGTCATGAAGGGTGGGGTCTTGCTCGTGATTCCGCGGGTGAGGTCCATAATCTTGAGAATGCTCTTGAGGAAGAGCAAGAAACTCGGGTTGCTCTCGAGGAGAGATTGGAATCTAGTGAGGAGTTAAACAATGAAGTAATTGCTAAACTCACTAAAGAACATGACCATGCTATTGCTAAATGTAATGTGCTTAGTAAAGAAAATGCTAAGTTAAATAATGAGCTTGTCATGTTGTCTCCTTCCATTTCTAATATTAATGATGCTTGTGCTACTAACTCCACTTTGTGTGAAGCATCTATTTTGAAGGAGAATGTTGAGCTAAGGGCTCAACTTGATTTGCTAACTAGCAAGTATGTGAAGTTGGAAGAAACTCATGAAAAGCTTTTTAGCTCTAATGAGGATCTCCTAGCATCCCATGCTAAGCTAAAGTTTGTTCATGAGGCGGTCACTACGAAGGTAAAATCTTGTGAGCCTCTTATGGACACTAGCACAACTTCTACTACTAATGCTTTATTGCAATGTGCTAGTTCTAGTAATTCATCCACTCATAAAATTGCTACATCTTGTGATGAATTACTTTCCTTGCCTTGTTGCTCTAACATTGTAGCATCTACTTCCTCTAGTATTTGTGTTGAAACTAACCATGTAGAGGAACTCAAAGAGCTCAAGGCACAAGTCACTTCTTTGAAGAAAGACTTGAAGAAGTGTCATGAAGGGAAGTCCACCCTCGACAACATGTTGAGAGTGCAACAACTTCCTCATGACAAGAGTGGACTTGGATTCAACTCCAATAACAAGAACAAGTCCAATGTCAAGAAGAAGCACAATTTCGTCAAGAAGAAGGGCCAAGGACAAGCTATTGATTCGGCCAAAATTGTGTGCTTCAAGTGCAAGGTTCAAGGGCACCATGTTAGATCTTGCCCATTGAAGAAGAAGCCTCTTAGTGAGAAGCAACAAGGGAAGAGACCTCAAGTCCCAACTCAAGCTTCCCGAGTTGAAAAACCTTCCCTTCCCAAAAAGAAAGGTAAAAGCCGACTTTGCTACAAATGTCGTGGGAAGGATCACTTTGCTTCTTCTTGCACTCAAGGTACCTTATCCAACCCTTCTACTATTGATAATGTCCATTCTCTTCGGAAGGATAAGGTTGGCAATGTGTTTGCCAAAGTTATTGGTACTCAAAGTGGTGTCAAGAAAGGAACCATTTGGGTTGCCAAGCCTATTGTGACTAACCTCTTAGGACCCAACTTGGGTGGGGACCAACAAGCTAAAACTTGATCAATAGGTGTAAGCGGAGGACATTGGAGACTTGACTACATCATGAAGAATTAAGGGATCTTCATCATCCATATTATCTCAAGTCAAGTCAAGTCAAGTGGATTATATTGTCTTAGCATATATCCAATGCTCCTCCTTGCGGTAACTTGTATTTAAATCATATGTATGCATTGAAAGTTACTTGCACCCTTGCATGTGTTTGGTTTTGTACCTTATAAGTGTTTATATGTGTTGTGCACTCTACTTACTTATGTTGAGTAATCAACCTTGTGTATGTTCGTTTGCACACCATGTATGTTTTGAGCCTCTTGCCTATTTGCATTTATCTTAAGTGGCTCTTGTAGGGATATTAATGGACTATCCCATTTTGGGGGAGTGATGTGCTTTTTGGTAACTCACCACCCTAAAATGTGTAGTCATGAGGAATACCACTCAGTGGTGATATTTCAATTTTATCTACTCTCTTTGTGGTATGTCTTACTCATGAGAAATTCAAATTCTAATGTCCATTAATTATCTCTTGTTGGATTTCTTTTGCCTCTTGTTAAAAAGAATGGATTATCACATTATGGGGGAGTAATAAGCTATGTGCATATTACAAGCCTAGAAAATGTGAACATGAGAGGTAGTGTCACCTAGAGTTGATATTGTTGATTATCTTGTTCCTAGGTGGCATGGTACTCAAACAAGTTCCATATTTGCTTAAATGCATTTTCTTCTCCCATCTTTTGGTATCTTGTTTGTGAGAGAGTTTCTTGATGCTTAAGTATGATCATTGAATATGTGAAGTCATCAAGAATCTCTATATAAGCATGTTTTTCAATTCTTATCTTTTTCCACATGCTTATGTTTTGTGAACATAATCTTGAATATAAGCATGTCATGTACCACCGAGAAATATCTCTCTACAATCATTGTCTTTGACAAGTGATAAATATATTTGTGGTAAATTTATTGATCATATTCACATTGGCTATTGTTCTTAAAATTTTCTTATTCTCTCGTCAAGTTTGTTTTGCTTTAACCATCCTTTTGTCTTGTTTGCTTCATTTGGATCCTTTTGTTGCTCTACTCATAATTTGTGTTAAACTTTCTTGAGTTAGGAAAAGCAAGGATCCCATTGTTGTGCATTTACATTCGAAGACTTAATTCTAAGTGATGCACTATTCTTGGGGGAGCTATCCTACATTGAGTAGAACATCATCCTTTTAATTGTTATCGGGTCTTATTGATTTTCTTGAACTTTGTGTTTAAAGAGATATATGGATAGTAATGATCCCACTTGTGTGCATTTTTGTATTTACATACAAGATCTTAAAAATGCACTAATCATGGGGAAGCTACTCTATACTCTTTAGAACACTATTATTTAAATTGGTTTGGTATCTTATTGCTCTTCTTGAACATGATTAATGCTTTAACAATATATATGGAGAGTGATGATCTCATTTTTGTGCATTTTGTATTCGAATACAAGATCATAAATAATGCACAAATCTTGGGGGAGCAATCCTATACGTTATTGAACATTAGTTATCTTCAATTGGTATTTCATCCCGATGACATGTCTCTTTGAAAGACAAACAGTTTTCGTCTTGGTACTTTGTGCCATCATAAAAATTGTAGAGGGCTTGGTTTATTTGTTGGAATCTTACTCCTCTTTGTGGAGTTGGCTATCTCATCCCACGGTTATTAGTGTACCTTCTTGGATGAGATGAAACCTAAGAGCATGTTTGCTTGTTTTATTTCTTATGCTCATTGGTTTAGCCTTGACCTTGTTTTCATTTAATATTTTTTCAAATTGGTTTCTCCAATCATGGGTTGGTTTGAGTCTTTGATACAATGAGGACAAATCTTTCTCTTGCCACACTTTTGTGTAGCTTTTTGATTTAATTGGTGTTTTGTCCAAATTTTATCTCGTTTGGTTCTTGAAAGTTTTGTGCATGCATATTTACTATTTGTATATCTTGTGGCATGCTTTCTTTACTTGATCCAATATATAGGATAAACTCCATCAAATCCTAAATGGCTAAGATGTGCATGAAATTCTATTTCATATAGATATGCACATATTTATGTGGAGTTTGTCCTATGTATTGTAGTTGGACTAACTACTTTGGACCCAATAAGTTTGGGTGCCATAGTGTACTTGATTTGTATTAGGTACATGGGAGATGCATTGGAAGCTTGCCTCCTTTTAAAGAAGATGTGTTCACCATGTGCTTCTTGGAGTCAAACTTGGATGATTGTGAACTATCATCTTCTACACCGTCAATGCTATCTCGGTAACAAGTATCTAACTCATGCACATTCTTCTAGCTCTCAACCTTGTGTAGGTTGTTCTTTGGCATGAGTTTCACTAAGTTGCATTTGATTTTGTTTTTGCAAAGTTTCTTTCAAAACATCTTCATTGCAAATGTGAGTTAGCCGGGATGATTAAACATCAAGGGGAATATATATTTATATATAATCATTTTCATGATTCACGGATCCCCAATGTGTTAATCTAGCAAATTCATTTCAAAGTCTCTCATATGCAATATTGATGAATTCTGTTAAACCATTTGCCTTAAGTGATATTTGTTTGTGTCTCGAAGTATCCCAACTATCACTTATCCTATGTGGGTACTTGTGTTGCTTTGAGAACTTGGTGTTGGAAGTTCATCTATACCCTCTAAGAATAATTTGAGCTATGTGCTTTGCTTTTACGCAAAAATCTTATCGGTGTATTTATGACTTCCTCTTGGATATCATGTGCTTGAACTTGTACCTACATTGTGTGTGCATGTTTCTTTGAGGACTTAGTGTCCACTCCGAAACTTATACACACGAGGGTAGTTACATATTTAATTGATATTCAAAATCTTTAGTGATCACCTTTTATTACTTTCTTGATTCTTTGGTGATCTCTAGATGGCACAAGCTTTGTTTTTCTATTGGTTTCACATTGCCTCTTAATAAGCTTGTGATCCTATTTGATGTATCCTCTTTGGTGTGCTTGTATGCGAAATACATGATATGCACTACGTGCCTCATAATTTGAAAGACTATGATGTTGCTTAGGCTCATCCTTGTTTAGTCTCCTAAATTGTATTTCCATGTCACACCCATCCTTTCCCGGTTGAGCAAGCCTTTATTCAATCTTGCACCTTTTTGTGTTCAAAATTATCTAGGAGGGAGTGAGGATTCCATGTTATGCACACCACATTGAAATACAAATATTTTCATTGTGCATGTACCTTGGGGAGTTCCCTCTTGATTTTTAGAACACTTGGTTGATCTTATCATAATATCTTCTTGTGCGCAATTGGTTTTGGATCCCTTGATTGCTTGCTTCTTTGTGAATGCTTTCCCCCTTTGCAATTGGTATCCTTCCAGTGGATTTCAATTGATATCTTTCTTGTGCAATTTTTGGATCATCAATATAGTTTGATCCTCTTCATCTATTCGTTATTGGATAAGTGCATTTGATTTCACTCATATCATGAGAAATGCATAAATCATGAAGGAGATCTTATTATGTTACCTTTCCAAAGCCTTTCGCCCATTTCGGCAATCGTTGCCAATGGGGGAGAAGTTTTGGAGGGTTGTATGGAATTGGATTTGTACTTTGGTTTATTCTTAAGTATTTGCATTCCTTGCCTTTGCATTCGTTGCTTGGTTTTATATATATAGTGGAAACTCCACCATCGGTAATGGTCGATAATATATGCAATGAATTTATGTTCATACACACGTGCATAAATTATGGGGGAGTTTGCTCTATATATGTGGATGGACTAACATCACATAACTTTGTAGTATTTGATGTTAGTGCAACCATTCTTGTTCGTTAAATTCCATATTATAAATCCTCTCAAAAGAAATTGTCATCAATTACCAAAATAGGGGAGATTGAAAGAGCATTTTCCCTCATGTGTGGTTTTGGTAATTGAATGACAATCTCTATGGACTAATGTTTGCATTGAGATATCATTATAGATCATGTTCATGGAATTGTGGAGTTCATGTGTTGGACTTTTGAAGCTTGTGTTGAGTGGAGCATATTGCAAATATGTCTTGAAGGATTCAAGACATCATATTAGTGAAGAAATGTTGGAAGATACAAGGTTGATCAAGATGTTGATCAACACGCAAAGCTACAAGATGTACCAAGAGCGATCATGTATCTCTTGGAATGCTCATGGAAGATGACGTCATGTGGTGATCGTCATCAAGGTGAGATGTGCAAGACCAAGACCAAGAGAGGCTTCTTGAAGAGATCCTATGCTTGGTGCTTGCAATGGATAGAGGAAGACGGAGCTAAGCGAGACTCTCCCATTGTGAGCATGGGGGAGTATTTGAAGAAGTCTTCATCAAGCATGTGCTTGGACACGCAATCAAGAAAAGATGAACCACTTGAAAAGATCAAGATAGTCTTCATCTAACTTAAGTGGAATGCTCAAGACAAAGGTATGATCTTCATAGGGCTATAGGATAGATAGACGTACTATCAAGAGGGGCTCTAAAGTTAGTAACTTGATCGCATCGTTGTGAACTCAAACCTTTGCATACTTGGCATATCATATTTCTGGGTTCTTATTTGGCTTTTATGGTGGTGAGGAACTAGATCTTGGTTCATCTCCATGTCAAGCTCTTGTTCATCGGAAACGGTCTTACTTTGGAAAACTTGTTGTCTTTCATCCATGTGAGGATTTAGAGCTTGGTTTATCTCCATACTAAGCTCTAGTTCATCAAAAACGGATTTCGTATGAATATCTTGTTACGTTTTTTATATTGGATGTTTTACCGGTTTACATGTTTTAGGAAAGTTAAACCTTTCCCCATTTGGTTTTATCCTCACATGATGGACTGTGATGTTTCTATGCATATTCAAGTAGAGCTCGTTGTAACGATTCCAGCGAGCCAAAAATCATCGAAAACGGAGTCCGGATGGAAAAGATATTGCAGTTTTGGTTTTGCTGTTTCTGTCAGTTTTCAGTCACTCGGAATATCCGATTCTGAATGAATCGGAATATCCGATTCTCGCAGTTTTTCTCGAAAAAGAGGCACTGATTGGAAACGGAAATTCAGCTCGGAAATTTCACTTTTGGGCGGAATTTCCGGTCTAAATTCTGGGTGCAACGGTTCTATTTTCTGGGGGGGTATAAATACCCCTCCCCTTCTTCTTCCCTTGCCCAACTAAGGTAGCACGAATTTCCTCTCTCTCCTACTCCATTGTTGACCTTAGAAAGCTTGTTTCCTCTCAATCCCTCCATTGATTCTTTCATATTCTTTAGGAAAAGTTGAGAGGAGATCTAGATCTACAATCCTACCAATCCATCTCTCCTCTAAGTGAGGGGAACCTAGTGGATCTAGTTCTTGGAGTTCCTTTGTGGTTCTTCTCCTTTGTTCTTCCTCTCCTCTCCCCCCATAAGCATTAGTTGCTTTTGGTGGGATTTGGGAGTGAAGGATTTGACTCCTTTGTGGTTTCCTTCGTTCTTCCTCTCTTATTCACCCATAAACATTTGTTGTTGTGTTGGAATTTGAGAGTGAAGGACTTGAGCACTTCGTGTGCTCTTGCCATTGCATTTGCATCGGTTTGAGCCCTCCACGAGGATTCGTGGTGGTGATACTTGTGAGCTTGTTACTCTTGGGTCTTTGGACCCTAGACGCCTTTTGTGGCCGGCCTTTTGTGGCCAAGACCTTTTGTGGTCAAGACCTTTTGTGGTCACTTGAGAGCCCCCAATTAAGTTGTGGGTGTGTGCCTCAAGACTTGGGATCCCCCAATTAAGTTGTGGGTGTGGGCCTCAAGAGTTGTACGGGATTCGATCTCCGCCCCAAAGGAGATCAATAGTGGAAGGTGAACTCGCAACCTTTTGTGGTTGAGTTCATCAGGAGAAGAAGGTGAGCCTTTGTGGCGTTGCGGCTAACCTGTTGTGGTTGCGCACACCTCTCCAAACGAGACGTACACCATTTGGGTGGAACTCGGAAATACATCCTCGTCTCCGCGTGCCTCGGTTATTTCTATACCCGAGCTCTTTACTTATGCACTTTACATTGTGATAGCCTTCGTGCTTGAAGTCATATATATTGCTATCACCTTGTTACTTGTATTGCTTAGCATAAGTTGTTGGTGCACATAGGTGAGCCTAGTATTTATATCTAGGTTGTATGCTTGTTAAAGTAAACTTCTAGTTTTATTCCGCCTTTATCAAGCATACCGGAATTTCCGGGTCACTCTTGGACCGGATATTCCGGCTCCTCGAAAAAAAATTTAATTCGCCTATTCACCCCCCCTCTAGGCGACGTCTATCCGTTCAGGAACGGATCACAGTTATGGGGGAATAACGAGTGGAGACAGATGAACCATTGGTGCCCATAAAATCCACTATTAGGATTCGCACGAGTATTGTTCAGTGTTCACTCGGTTGCAACTCCGTTGTTGTGGCGCCCCTTCACGTCCCTCTTATCCGCCATCCATCCCTACCAGCACTTCGTGCTTGAAATTTGGATGATGCAGTCTGTCGCCCTCCAGGTGATTTGTATGTGGCAGTTGTCGATGCCATTTCTCTGTTCTCCTCTTACAAATTGATTTTGTATGGGCTCTATCTGAATGTCTCCATTGATGTGGGGAGTGGTAATCTAATAATCTAATATACTTTCTTTGTTCTGGGTGTTGCTGATGAATGATGTTGTTCTAGGTGTTTTTCATTGTGGATGGGAGTATTTATGTTAGGGGAGCAAGAAGTGATGTGAAATATAATTAAACGTTTTGTTATGAATCTGAAGAAACCAAATGCCCTTCGTCATGATCCTCTATTTGGTGCAGTTGAGAGAAATTAAGGACATTACAACTGAGCCAAAAACAAGCTCTCTTACGACCTCAACCATTTCAGCTGTCGGATCGCGCTCCCTAACCATTTCTGACCGTCAGATGTCAGCAGTTCCTGCAATGGGCCGAAAGTCCCTGAGGGCTGCTGCTCTGGAGCTTAAATTGGACCATTGTGGTTAATTAGGCCCACAATATACTCTAAAGCCCATGTACTACAGGTCGCCTCATGTCTGGAGTAAGCCCACCGAACAATCGAGTCGATTTTCCTGGGAGAGAAAAACACGAACAGGAGAAGGCAGCGATCAGCGCAAGAAAGGCGATTCGATTCTCCGCCGTTACAACAAGCCATTAGTGGCAATGGATCTGCGCCATCAAAACCAGCGTTTGTCCCCTCCCCTCTTTGAGGCTTACTTAATTTCTCAAACATAATCTATTCAGAGAGAAAAGTAGTTGTGATGAGGCCTAGGGCGATTGGAATTCGTCCCTGCACAATTCAGCTGAGAAATGAAGCGGTAGTGTAGCCATTAGTGGGAGTTGAGGGAGTTCCACTAGTGAGCAACCAATGGTGGTGTTACAATTTCACACGCCTATATACGCCCTTTCAATATCCCTTGTATCATCTCCATGTTCTTCCCGCGATACACACCCCATAGGAATTCTTGTCCACTAGGTTGCTCTGCTATCTTCAAATGCTTTGTAGATTTCTCCATCTCTTCAGTCCGGACTTCTCCTAGATCTATGTTTATTTTTTTGTAAGTACTGTCAATTCAAGAGATTGGGATTGGTTCTTCTCCACTAGGTTGCTCTACTATCTTCAAGCGTTCTGTAGATGTCCGGACTTCTCCTAGATCTATCTTCTTTGGTTGTAGGTTGGTTCTGGGGTTCTCCTACTTTCAATTCAAGAGATTGGGGTTGGTTCTGGTATATATAAGTGTATGGATTATTGGAGGTTGGTTCTGGTATTACTGTTGGGGAATTCATTAGCTGAGGATGTTGCCGGCTAGGTTTGATTGTCATACTTTTGCGCACTATTTCTGCACAGGTTGATTGACCTAATGGTTGATTATTTGATCTCAATCACATGCTTGCCAGATTTCCCTCCGAGAGCCAATAAGGTACGAAATTTATTATAGTGCTTACCTTTCCGTTTGACATATTGATTATTTAATGTTTCCTTTCATGGATTGCAAAATCTCATGTTAGGTGTCGGTAGAACTTTCATATGAAATTATTATAGTGCTTACAGTTGCAGGTATATGAAACTATTCTGGTGCTTACAGGTATATGTGAAATTATTATAGTGATTTTTATGTTTTCATCACTTCGGTGTTTATACATGTTTTACCATTGACTTAGAAACTGATAATCTGCTAGCAGCAATGACACACATCTTTAGTTGTTCTGCATATTCTCTTGTGCATCAGTTAGAAAAACTCTTAATGCGTCCTGATTGCATGGAGGGATGCCGGTACTCTAATCCGAAGATATGTTATACTTCAAGGTGAAAAAGAAATTATGGAGCTTCTGTTATTTGATCTAGAGAGCAATGCAATACAAGGTGAAATCGTCAATCATACTTTCTTCTTTAAAATCCAATTCATTGTTGCTGGAAACATTTTAGGCTTAGCAACGCAATTAGAAGTTGGCTAAAAGGAACTCTCGTTTACTGTTATGAGACCTTTCTTATCTATACCATTCATTCAGTTCATCTATTATACCAAATTTTACACTTCTAATGGTTATATCTTATATAGCATGGTAAGTAAGATTATGCATTACATCTTCCGTAATGTGATTCCTTTACCTTGCCTATTTTAGAAGTCCCTGTGAAATGGATTTTCTACTCGATATTCAGTCAGTATCCATTTTGAATTTAGGTTTAACAATATGTATTGTGGCTTCTAAATTTCTGTAGACAAGTTATTTCATGTAAGTAGAAGAAGGTTGTATGTTTTCCTATCAGTTATATTCACAGGTCATCATATGATTGCAATGTCATATAGGATTAGAGGGGATAATAATTTTGGAGCTTGAGAACAAACATAGGAGATAAAGGCACAGGAAGAAACATAAGTGGAATAATTTTGATCGGTCTGAAAGTTTACTCAAACTATTACCAAATGCATGTTGAGCTCATAATTGTTACTTGCCCTTTACAGAGAAGCATATGGGAAAGGAGGATATACAATCCTATGACTATTTGGCTCCTTCAAATATATCTGAGGATACATGACCACTACATTCCCCTTATCATGCACTTGAGTTTTTCCATGTTCTCAACTATGACTCGGGTTGCTGATAGCAAAAGAAATATTTTAGTTGGGTTGTAATTTTCGATAGTATTTTCCTCAAATATAATGATATATACATACCATACGTGCCCCCCCCCCCCCCCCACACACACAAAGTTAAGCCAGTTTGTAACAGCAAGGTGAGTCCCCTCTCCCTGCGGTATTTTCTTTAGATCTTCCATGCAGCAGCAAGGTGACTATCCACACTTATGTCTTTAACTTGTATTTTCATTGGAACAAATCTGAAACTAGAACCATGCTAAGACCACAATATGGTGAGCTGCATTGTCTGCAAATTATTGATACACGTTGAACTCATACGTGCATCATAGCTTAGGAATGGCTGCCATTATAAGCTTCTCCTTTTAGAGTTGCTTTACAGGTTCGAAAGTCCAAGAGACAGTCCTATACTCCTATGACATGTAATTTCTGCTACTTTGCACAAGTGGAATGTACATGAATGTTTTAGAAGACAAATCTCTTGTGTACGAACTATCTGGTACTTTTAGGAAACTAAGAGAGTGCAACGAGAGCATACAAAATCCGTTTGTATTTTCTAATCAAAAGTTTCATAGAAGAGCACGCTACCATAACCCGTGCAGTTTTGGTGACATGTATAAGAGCTGGGTAGATAAATGTAAAGTTTTGTTGACATGTAAGAGTTGAGTTTTATAAGGTTTGTTGACATGTAAGAGCTGGGTAGATAAACTGTAAATGTAAAGTTATTTTTTAGGGAATAAGAGAGTTTTGCTGGTTATTTTTATTAATTTCTAATAATGTACATACAAAACGAAAAACACAAAAAGGCTAACTATATATACAAAGAGCTAAAGAAACTAAGTGACTCTGAAATTTTGATTCCAGGTCTTAAACCCAGCGAGACTAGCTCGGCTAGCTCCATATGCAGCCCAATCAAGCTCTTCTTTCAGTTTATTTAGACACCAAAGAAGCGGGAGGCTCGCGTCCTACCTGCAAGGACCTCTCACTAGGCTGCTCGGCGACATCTTTCACCGGCTTCTCCTGCCACGGCCGTTGAAATTAGATTTGCCAGTCCAACGATCTTAGCCTGGTACAAAGATCTGGTTCATTACCTCTTGGCTACCTTTTAATTTGTGTGCAGATGAAATGTATGGTAAGTTGCAATAGTTGCAAACGTAACTAAAACTAGGAAAGAGCGAACAACCTGGGTGAAAGTACTTGTACTGCGGGGAAAAGTATGGAAAGAGAAACCAAAATGTGTCCCTTTTTGTAAATTTACAGTGACTCTTCCACCAAGAACATGTTTTTGTTGGTGGCCTTTCTTTGAGGGCCTTTTTGAAAAACTCCCACAGACGTGCCCGTCCCTGCTAGCGTGGAAAATAGTGACATGTGTCGCGTTTTGAATCATTTTGTATGAAATTGCATACGATAGACAAGTTTATGTATCATTTTCTCGCAGTTTGCAAGTTTTTGTATGAAATGCTCCCACCGGATAAATTTATGTATGAGTGGTGCAATTACCTCTTTGGAATAAGATCTACATGAAAATAACCATATACATGGCAATGAAACCCTTTGAATCGGTGAAAGGATGTATTCCGAACAGTTTTTAGAGCGAGAGTTGAGGGTTGTAAATTGAACTTCGAGACAATATCGGACTTGTTGGAACAAGATTTCACTTGCTCGCAACATGTGTTCTTGTCAAGTACTTCTTCCGTCCACTTTTATAAAGGTTTTGGCAAATCAGGCGGTATGAGGTCATGTGGGAGCGGGAACCTTCTTTAACTTCAGCTGTGGAAGAGGCGTGGTCGAGAAGAGTTGGCGTGTCGGATTTGGGTGGTATTCGTGCCACCTTTAGGCAAGTCATGTCGGATCTGTATGAGTGGAAGAAAGTACATTTTGGTTCGTTCCCGGCAAAACTGAATAACTGTAGAAAGATGATGGAAGAGCTAATGATGGATCCGGATAGATGTCAAGGGGATGAGAAGAAGTGCCTTGCAGCTGAGATGGATGAATTGTTGTATCGGGAAGAGCTTATGTGGATGCAACGATCACGTATTGCGTGGCTGAAAGAAGGGGATAGAAATACCCGATTTTTTCATCGGAAAGCATCAGGACGTGCGAAGAAGAATAAAATTCGGAAGCTGAAAAGATCTGATGGTACGTTTACTTCAGATGTGGAGGAGATGCAAAGTATGGCCACAAGTTTTTTCCAAAACCTGTACACACGTGCGGAAAATGTTGATCCAAGGCCTCTGCTGGAATTGCTACATACCCGGGTGGATGAGGAGACTGATGAGAAGCTATGTATACCGTTCAGTACGGAAGAAATATCAGATGCTCTATTCCAGATTGGACCCCTAAAGGCTCCTGGTCCAGATGGCTTCCCAGCTAGGTTTATGCAACGCAATTGGGACCTGATGTGTGATGAGGTGGTCCTTAGTGTTCAGAAATTCTTTGAGATGGGAATCATGCCAGATAATGTGAATGAGACAGCTATTGTTTTAATTCCAAAGAAAGGGGACCCAGAAGAGTTGAAGGATTTTAGACCAATTAGTCTCTGCAATGTGTTATATAAAGTGGTCTCTAAATGCTTAGTTAACCGGCGTCGTCCCATCCTGCAGGATATCATTTCCCCGGAGCAAAGCGCGTTCATTCCGGGAGACTAATTACGGATAATGCATTCATCGCTTTCGAATGCATCCATGCTATCAAGTCTGGATCAGTGGAGAAGCAAAAGTATTGTGCCTATAAACTTGATATGGCGAAAGCTTATGACAGAGTTGACTGGCGCTTCCTCGAAGGAGTCATGGCGAAATTGGGATTCTGAAACACTTGGATAAAGTGGGTGATGGCATGTGTGACTACAATTCAGTTTTCTGTCCGTTTTAACGGACAATTGTTGGACTCCTTTACGCCTTCTCGGGGCTTACGACAAGGTGACCCCTTATCCCCGTATCTGTTTCTTTTTATTGCTGATGGTTTATCTAGTCTGATCCAGGACAGTATTTTGAGAGGAGTGCTCAATGACCTGAAAATTTGTCGGAATGCGCCTGGTATCTCACACCTGCTATTTGAGGATGACAGTCTTCTATTTTTTAAAGGCAACCCCCAACAAGCTATGGTTGTCAAGGAAATTCTGGACTGCTACGAGCGATGCACAGGACAACTTGTGAGCTTAGGCAAGTGTTCCATATTGTACGGTGACAAATGTGCTTTGATGGATCAGCAGGCCATAGGTGGGATTCTCCGCTATGAGACGACTAGTTTTGAGGAGAAATATTTAGGATTGCTGGTGCCCGAGGGATGCATGAAAAAAGGTAACTTTCAACCAATAAAAGAAAGATATCAGAAGAGAGCAACTGATTGGAATGAAAAGTATATGTCTAGCAGTGCAAAGGAAGTACTTATTAAAGCGGTGCTGCAAGCAATTCAAACCTACGCAATGTGTGTGTTTAAATTCCCAGTAGGTGTCACTGATGACTTGGAAAATATTATTCGTGACTTCTGGTGGGGAGATGATCATGATAGAAGGCGGATGCACTGGCTTTCATGGGAGACGCTTGTAAAACCTAAAGGTTTCGGTGGGATGGGCTTTCGGGACTTGCGTATCTTCAACCAAGCACTTCTTGCTCGACAAGCTTGGCGGCTGATCCTGTGCACGTTTGTTGAAAGCTCGATACTACCCGTCAGGACACCTCACAGCCTTCATACAGAATGTGTCTGCGTCATGGCAAGGAGTTATGCATGGGCTGGAATTGTTAAAGAAGGGAGCAATTTGGCGTGTGGGATCTGGACATCACATCAAGTTATGGCGGGATAACTGGATCCCGAGAGATGATGCACTTAAACTGATCGGAATGCGTATACATACCAGAATTAAAAGGGTCTCAGACCTCATAAATCCTGTAACTCGAGCATGGGATGAATGTTTGATCAGGCAAGTTTGTCACAGCCGTGATGCAGAGGCTATACTGAGGATAAAAATGCCAGGCCGGACGTGTGATGATTTCGTTGCCTGGCATTTTGAGCAAACAGGGATGTTTCGGTCCGCAGTGCCTACCGGCTAGGTTTAAAACAACAACTTGATGAATCGAGTAGAGGCCAGAGTAGTTCGGAACCTTCGGGGGACAGGCGCATCTGGGACTTGATTTGGAAGTGCCCAGTACCTCCTAAATTGTGCGTGTTTGCTTGGAGGTTAGCCACTAATTCACTAGCAGTTCTGAGCAATGTGAGCAGGAGGATCCCAAAGGTTTTACCGATCTGCTCCATCTGTGGGAGGGCGGATGAGGATAGCCATCATGCGCTGATAGAGTGCACACTAGCAAGAGGCCTTCGGAAGGGATTGAGAACACACTAGATGCTACCCTCGGATAATAACCTCCGTAGAACCGGAGAGGATTAGTTTATCGTCCTGCTGTCTACGTGCTCTGTTGATATGCGAGCAAAGCTAATTTTCCTTCTGTGGCGAGTATGGCATCATCGTAATAATGTGGTTCATGGGGACGACAAAGCTTCAGTGGCAGCATCTGTACCATACCTGGTTAGCTATCTAGAGTCTATCTCGTCACCAGGGGTGCAGGTTAGGGATGCAAAAGGAAAGGCTCCGTTATTTCCAATGCCTGGACCACCTGAACACTCCTTGTTAGCAGATCGGATTGGGTTGCTCCAGATATTGGAAAGCTGAAAGTCAATGTTGATGCTGGATGGGATACCACTACTAGTCGTGGTGGAGTTGGGGTGATTATCCGGGATGAGAATGGGAGGGCCATCATCTCTGTGTGGCAACATATTGCGACTTGTGCAAGTGCTTTAGATGCTGAACTTTTAGCCTGTTTGGAGGGTCTAAAACAAGTTGAGAAGTATCATCAAAGAACGGTGCTCATTGAAACGGACTGTGATGGGGCAATTCGTGCGATCGAGGGAACACACGAGGATCGGTCCACAAGCTAGCATGTGGTGATGGAAATTAAGGAACGACTTAATATGCTACATCAAGTGAGTTTTAAGAAAATAGGAAGGACGGGTAATGGAGTGGCGCATGGTTTAGTCCAACTAGGTAAGAGAAATTCCGAGGGAAGTTTGTGCGATGCAGTACCTCCCTGCGTGGTTGGTCTGCTCGCAAATGACTGTAAGAATGTTGGGACATGATTTTTGGTGGTAGCAGGTTTCAGACGCGCTATTTTCTTTACCAGGTTATCTACCGGGACTGGAAGGTTTTTAATCAGACGGGCCTACGTGCGTAATATAGTATCTTAATTTTCAAAAAAAAAAGTTTTGGCGAGTCATTAAACTTGCCAAAACGTTCTATCAAAGGGGACAGAGGCAGTACGATATATCTTTGGGATCCGCTGTTTTTTTTCGCTGCCCTTTGCTCCTTCAGCTAGTCTACCCCGTGCATCCCATTAGACAGAAATCAGACCCAAATGCATCCCATTAGTAGGGGATTTTATTGATTCAACCTGGCCGGCCACTTAATACATAAAAATTTCTTGAGATAATTACGAAATAAACAAAACTATTCATTTTATTCTAAACAACGGTAGCAGTATACGGCCTCTTAATAAGGAAAACGAAGCAACGCGACGCCGAGCTTTGCAATCTTGAACGCGTCGTCATCCTCGGCCGACAATGGCGAAGCCACGTTGTTCTTCCCGAATCCATCCTCGCACCTCTTGGCTGCGGCTGCCGCTTTCTCTAGGATAGCTGTTGCCTCGCCAAACTTCCCAGCCTTGACTGCGGCGGTGCAAGCAGACATGCCGTCCACTATGCTACCATACAGCGACCGACACGACAGGAGGCACCGGGCCATGGCGGCGTGATCCTCCGCCTCAAGATCCACGTTGACGTTGTCGCTGTCGCCGCTGAGTAAGCGCTCGATCCTGGCCTCCGTGCTGGTGGCGTTGTCTGCGAGGAGGCCAACAACTAGACCGCCGAAAACCTGGTAGTCGAGAGACTCGCCGCCTCCGGTGATGGAGCCGAGGGCCTCTTCGCAGAATTGCACGTCGAAGTACGTGCTCCCGCCGCCGACGGTCTTGCACGCGGCTAATATCATTTGGTCTGACGCCGAAGACGTAGGCAAGAGCAGTAAGAGGACAGCGAGCACGCTCATTAGGCTGGTAGAGGAGCTTTTGGAAGCCATTGTATGTTCAATGGTGGATTCGATTTCTCTGGTCCGTATGTGTGTTGAATATATATGGCTGATGAAATGTTGTTTATTGATTTATTACGTATGTTGATTTACTTCCAACTTTGTTCGTTTGTATTAATGTACTGCTCTCAATGCTGATACTGGATATGTACTGCTATTAAATGCTGATGCTGGATAAACGAGTACTCCCTTAGTCTCGGTTTATTATTTTGTTCCCTAATCTATTAGCCTGCATGTATGTGCAGATTCAAGAACCTGATTGGCTGCATGTACGGGAGTGGAAGTGATTGTCTGAAAAATCAAAGTCAGATTTTTCTTGTCCACTAACATTCTACCTTGGTCACACCTTATGAGCACTATAAACCGAGACGGGGAGAGTAGTAATTTGGATTAAGTTACGTGATATTAAAGCTCTCCAGTTATTCCCACGAGGAGTCATTCCCGCCTCCATCGTCCGTCTGATTTAAGTAAAACACATATATGAGTCATCCCAATCCTTGTAGCATTAGTACAAACTAGACGATACGCGAGCTTCGCCTCGCCGCCTACATTTGAATTTGATACTGTGTGTAACATGGTAATATGGGATGGATCAATCGAACAATCGCCCCCTCCTTCCAGACTATGGCCGCCGGATGCGAGGACTGAACCATACTTGGAATAGGCCCATCTAATACACCACATGGAACCATAGTGCCCAGTGAGGGCCGTGAGGAGCTGGGATGGGGGTATATGCACCTGCAATGTTGATGATATTCACAATGAAATTTGAGGAGGCTGAGTCAAGGCACTTCCCATAATAATTAATGGCAAAATCATAAGCCATGTTATCGGGGGCTACCCCGGGTAGGGTAAAGGCCCTGGTAAAATGGCGTCAGTAACAGATGAAATGACCTTTGGCAGGTTCCAAAAGTCACTTCGCCCTCCATGCAACGATAAGCTGACCTTTGAGGTAGAGCAGGAGGTGGTCTTTGAGATAATGGTAGAGGTGACCTTTGGGGCAGGCAAGAGACTGGTGGAAACACTATAAATTGACCCCCAGTCCTTCATCCTCACTCAAGCAACAACAAGGAGTTTTCCTAAGCACCAGCTTCTCAAAGATGTCTTTGGTAGCAAAGCTAAGACATCTTCGAGTAGCTGGGACTAGGGCTACTCTCTCGAGTTACACTGCAACCACAAGAGGGATAGAGGCAAAGTCAGGGAGTTCTTCTGAGAACTAGTTTCTCGAAGATGTCTTTGAGAGCAAACCTAAGACATCTTCGAGGAACTAGGCTCAGGACTGCTCACTCGGAAACAGAAGGAAGTAAGGGTAGGAGAGGCCAGAAGCGGGAGAGGCCGGTCCGACTTACCCGTGTGCCGGAAATGACCGACACTCGTGGGCCAAGTTACACTTAAGACGGCTTAACTAGACCGACATTACCATGTCGGCACCCTTCCTTTTATTCCTTGTGCACATGTGAGAAGAATCGGCTTACTCCTGGTTGAACTCGGAGGAGGTCCCCGACAGTACGAGCCCGGCACAGGAATGCCGGAGTGCGGATCATAGTATGGCACGTATATGTCGGGATAAGAAAGATACTCCGACATACTTTGAGTGGGAAAGAAGTCAAAGGGAAGGACAATCATATCTCTGATATGGAAGCTAAGTCACATCCCGGCTGACACGGAAGCGGAATAGAAGGCGAAGTACCGCACGGACGTGACTATTCCACTGTAGCACTGACGTGCTGACAGGGGGCGCGGCATGGAGATGAAGGAGATATGCCCTAGAGGCAATTAATAAAGTGTATTCTTTTTCATATCTCGTTTGTTCATAATAGGTTTTTGTATCATGCTAGAACCGTATTAAGCGGAAACATTGATGCGGGTGTGATACGTAAACAACCAGGTCCCTAGTAGCCTCTACTAAGACTAGTTTCGTTGCGCGATTGATGATCGAGGTTTCCCGGTCATGGGGCATGGCGCCGGTCGGCAATGAGAGTCATATCACTGGAGAGTGATGTGATGGACATACCCAGTTTTGGAGAACATAGTCATTACACCTTTGACCGTGAGATCAACTCTTATCGATATTCCCCGAAGATACTTTGATTGCACCAAACGTCGTATCTTATTTAGTTTGACAATAACGGTGATACTTTTGGGTATTG
Organism: Poa annua; assembly: GCA_026929855.1. NCBI lineage: Eukaryota > Viridiplantae > Streptophyta > Magnoliopsida > Poales > Poaceae > Poa > Poa annua. Next base: position 35,988,067 of record CM049427.1, read on the forward strand.
GAAAGGAGTATTGCGACGAGGGGTCAAGAGCGGGATTTGCCAGTCCGCGTAGCAGGATAGATACTCTCGGGCCCACTCGGTGAGATCGTGTCTAATGAGCTTGCAAGCATGTGACTAGGTCACGGAGACATGAGATCATGAACGAGTAGAAGATGGCATCGTCGGTAACGAGGTCGGGATTAGGTATGGAGATATCTATGGAACGACGCTCGGACATGCCAAGTATCGTCATGGCAAAAGGTCTAAGACTTCACGTTCAGGTTTGATAGATGAAAGTCATTCGTTATATCTCAGGGATTAATTCAGGGGGTCCAGGCCTACGAGTTAGTCGTTGATCATTGAGGAGTCTTGATCATACCTGATATTATATCAAACCGCTAGGGTAACACACTTAAGGGGTTTCGACAAGACAACCGGAAAGGAAGGAGATCACCGGGACAGTCCCGAGAGAGGTCCGATGGAGATCGGGCGGCGCCGAAAGAGTTTTCGGAGCTAGGAAATATTTTATATATTATGTTTGATATTAATTACTGTTATTAATATGCAAATATGATTTTATATATTTATTTTCGAATTTATTAAGGCAGATTTCCCTAAATGGGCCTTCCGGACGAAAGAAGGCCCAAGAGGGGGGAAACCCCCTTGGGGAATTCGGTGGGAGCCTAGGGGCCGGCCTAGGTGGGCCACAAGGGGCCCACCAGGGGGCCGGCGCCCCCCCTTGGCCGAACCAGCCATGTGGGAATAGTCCCACATGGCTTGGCTAGCAAGGTTGGCTCCCCTTGGGAGCCTATATAAGAAGGGGCACCCCCAGCCTTTTAATTCACCAATTAATTCCTGATTTCTCTCTCGATCTCGTGGTTCCCAAGTTGGAGCCGCGCCGAGCAAGAGGAGTCGGGGATCTCCTCCACCATAGCCCGCTGCCGCGCTGCTGGTGTTCCGGTCCAAGTCTTCCGCTGCTCGTCCTGGACTGGAGCTTCGGAGGCGTCGTCTCCACCGTACGTGTGCGACTCCCTGCGAGGTGCTGCGCTAGCGGTACTCGGAGGCCTGCTTCCTCTACACGACCTTGAGGTCGGCTTCGTCGGTCTTCATCGACAACGTTTGTGCGGGAACGTAATCCCCGCTTTCGGTCTACAAGGGTATGTATTCCGATCTCCGTTCGTACTACTATATCTGCATAGAATAGATCTTGGCTGGTTTAAGGATATCGTTGCTAGGAAAATTATTGTTTTCTGCCCACGATCCCCTTCAGTGGTATCAGAGCCGATCTATCGTAAGATATAGCTGTACGCTGTTAGAACCCGTGCTCTGCACGGGGGCACCGTTCCTGTTATTTGCTACCATCTAGCGTGCACTTGCAAATTCCAGCGGCATTGAGTTGATGAAGCGGCCCGGACCGACTTTACGCGTACGCTTACGCGAGACTGGTTCCACTACTGACATACGGCTTGTACCGTATCTGTGGCTGGCGGGTGACAGTTTCTCTCTCTTTAGTTGGTCTTCGCATTTTCAATGGAGGGCCCGAAAGGGATGCTTAAACATGCAATTATTGGATCGTTGTTGTGGTCATAAGATTCGTAGGTATGAAGCGGTTCTATTTACGAAAGCCCCAAGCCACGTAAAATATGCAAAAGATAAAGTAGAAGCGTCTAACTTTATTTTGCAGGGGCTATGTGATATGGTCAAGGTAGGTTTATTAAATTGTTTATAAACTGCGGGCGCCAAGAAGACAATGGCGCGATGGACTATATCACATTGCATTACATTTGATGTTTTGTGTGCATCTTATTTTGTGTGTGATTGTGTGTTACACGGCGGCAGTTGAATAAGATGATCCCTTCGAAATACCACTAGTGTTCTCCCTCCAACGCGCACCACCAATAAAGTTCTACGTTATGAGGCATGCCGTGATGATCGGGTGTCAGACATATCTTCGTTCGCATACGGTGGGTGTAAGCCATGTTGCACAAGCGTCAGCGTGGAGGTCTTTGGTGGCGAGCCTAGCATACTCAGAAGTATGGCCTCGGAACAGGAAGGCCGAAAGGCCGAGCACGAGTCACAAAATTGGTGTGACGGACGATTTTGTCTACTCCTGAAGTTGTGCCGCCGGCTTTGATGATGAGGGGTGGTGCAATGGATGGGGGTCGTGTAATCGCTTAAACGACCAGGAGGGATGTTCGTTTGAGTGGGAGTTATGTCAGTTATTTTCTAAAATACTATAACTCAAAATTATTATGAACAAAGTCTTATGTTGTTGCAAATTCCATTGTAGATGTCTCGCCCCTCGTTTAACCTAGGTCTGTTCCTTGAGAAAGAAAAGCTTAAGACCAATGGGTCAAACTTCATGGCCTGGTTCCGCAACCTGAGGATCCTCCTCACTCCCCATAGGGTGGCCTACGTCATTGAGGCCGCCATAGGTGACCCTCCTGCAGATGAAGCCTCTGAGGATGAGAAGAAGGTCTTCCAGACCAGATCGGAGGATTCTGCCTTTGTCCAGAGTGGCATGCTCTACGCCATGGAAGCCGACCTGCAGAAGCGTTTTGAGAAGATGAGCGCCTTTGAGATCATTTCGGATCTTAAGGCTGTCTTTGCGCCGTAGGCAAAGGCTGAGAGATATGAGGCTTCTGAGCTTTTCTTCTCAGCCAAGATGGAAGAGCATAGCAGTGTGAGTGAGCATGTAGTCAAGATGTCTGGCTACGTTCAACGCCTGAATGCTCTGGAGTGTAAGATTCCCGATGAGCTGGCGATTGACAGGGTGTTGCAATCGTTGCCGCCAAGCTACAAAGGCTTCGTCATGAACTACAACATGCAGGGCATGGCTAAGTCCCTGGGTGAAGTGTTCGTGATGCTCAAGACTGCTGAGGTAGAGATTAAGAAGGAGCACACGCTGTTGATGGTCAACAAGACCGTTGATTTCAAGAAGTCCGGTGGCAAGGGAAAGCAGAGCTGCAAGTCCCGGAGGGAGGCCAAGTCGGCTGCCAAGTCCAGGACTAACAGGTCTGGTCCCAGAGCTAGCGTGGAGTGTTTCTACTGCAAGGGGAAGGGTCACTGGAAGCGCAACTGCCCCAAGTATTTGGAGGATAAGAAGTCTGGCAAGATGGTCGACAAAGAGCAAGGTATATTTGATATACATGTTATAGATGTGTACCTTACATCCGCCCGGAGCAACACGTGGGTATTTGATACTGGTTCTGTTGCTCATATATGTAACTCTCAGGAGGAGTTACGGAATAGAAGGCGGCTGGCGAAGGATGAGGTGACGATGCGCGTCGGCAACGGATCGAGAGTCGACGTGGTGGCTGTCGGCACGCTCCCTCTGCATCTACCATCGGGATTAGTTTTGATTTTAAATAAGTGTTATTTTGTGCCATCCTTGAGTGTAAACATTATAAGTGGGTCTTGCCTGTTACAAGACGGTTATTCATTTAAATCAGTGTCAAGCAATTGTGCTATTTATATGAATGATATCTTTTATGTTGATGCTCCTGAGAGTAATGGTTTATTCTTGTTGAATCTCGATCGTAGTACTCACATCCATAACATAGAAGCCAAATGAATTAAGTGTAGTGACGATACCGCCATGTTTTTGTGGCATTGCCGTCTTGGTCATATTGGTATAAAGCGCATGAAGCGACTCCACTCCGATGGACTCTTGGACTCGTTGGATTTCGGATCCCTCGATACATGTGAACCATGCCTCATGGGCAAAATGACCAGGACACCGTTCAAAGGTTTCGTTGAACGGGCGTCGGATTTGTTGGGGATCATACATACAGACGTATGTGGACCAATGAGCGTTTCGACACGCAATGGTTATCGTTACTTCGTCACCTTCACTGATGACTTGAGTAGATACGGTTATATCTATTTGATGAAACACAAGTCTGAAACGTTTGAAAAGTTCAAAGAATTCCAGAGTGAAGTTGAGAATCAGCTTAATAGGAAAATCAAGCATCTCCGGTCCGATCGCGGTGGAGAGTACTTGAGTTTTGAGTTTGGCACACATCTGAAGAGTTGTGGCATAGTGCCCCAACTTACGCCCGCCGGAACTCCGCAGCGTAACGGTGTGTCCGAGCGACGTAATCGTACTCTACTGGATAGTGTCCGATCTATGATGTCTCTTACTGATCTGCCAGTGTCCTTCTGGGGTTATGCGTTAGAAACAGCCGCATTCATTTTAAATAGGGCTCCGTCCAAGTCCGTTGAAACGACACCGTATGAATTATGGTATGGCCATAAGCCTAAGTTATCGTTTCTGAAGGTTTGGGGTTGTGAGGCGTACGTTAAAAAACTACAGCCCGACAAACTCGAACCGAAGTCGGAGAAAGTCGTCTTTGTAGGATATCCACGGGAAACCGTTGGGTACACCTTCTACAACCAAGCTGAGGGCAAAACTTTTGTCGCGAAGACCGGTGCCTTTCTAGAGAAGGAATTTCTCGCGAAAGGAGTAAGTGGGAGGAAGGTAGACCTCGATGAAATCGTTGATCCTGAACTCGAGATTCCGAGTGGCGCAACGGAAGCAATTCCGGAAACGTCCTCCGTGGAAGGAGTGGGAGAAACTGTCGAGGAAGATGATCTACCTCGTAGGTCTGGTAGATCTCGGATCGCACCAGAATGGTATTGCAATATGGTTTGCACCGTCATGCTAGTCGAGCAAGACGAACCTACGAACTACAAGGAGGCGATGGAGAGTCTAGAGTCCGAGAAATGGCTTGAAGCCATGAAATCCGAAATAGGATCCATGTATGATAGCCAAGTGTGGACCTTGGTGGATATTCCCGAAGGGCGCAAGGCCGTCGAGAATAAGTGGATCTTTAAGAAGAAGACTGATGCTGATGGTAATGTGACCGTCTATAAAGCTCGGCTTGTCGCAAAGGGTTTCCGACAAGTTCATGGAATTGACTACGATGAAACCTTTTCACCGGTAGCGATGCTTAAGTCTATTCGGATTTTGTTAGCGGTAGCTGCCTACTATGATTATGAAATCTGGCCGATGGATGTCAAAACGGCCTTCCTGAATGGAAACATTGAGGAAGAGTTGTACATGGTACAGCCGGAAGGTTTTGTCGATCCAGGAAGTGCTAACAAGGTGTGCAAGCTTCAGCGATCCATCTATGGATTGAAGCAGGCATCTCGGAGCTGGAATCTTCGCTTTGATGAGGTAATCAAAGGTTTTGGATTTATCCAGAATGTGGAAGAGACCTGTATTTACAAGAAAATGAGTGGGAGCTCGGTTGTGTTCTTAGCACTGTATGTTGACGACATATTGCTAATAGGGAATGATGTGGAACTTCTGAATAGCGTGAAGGAATATTTAAACAGTAAGTTTTCCATGAAGGACTTAGGAGAAGCTGCGTATGTTTTAGGCATAAAGATCTACCGTGATAGATCAAGGCGCCTATTAGCACTAAGTCAGAGTACTTATGTTGATAAAATATTGAAGCGTTTTCATATGGAGAAGGCAAAGAAGGGTTCTCTGCCGGTTATCAAGAATAAGGTATTGCGTAAGGCGTAGTGTCCGGTGACGGAACTGGGTAAGGCCGAAATGACGAAACATCCTTATGCTTCAGCCATAGGATCGATCATGTATGCAATGTTGAGTACTAGACCAGATGTGGCATTAGCTCTAAGTTTGACCGGCCGGTTCCAGAGTAATCCTGGAATGCCGCATTGGATAGCTGTTAAGAGCATTCTTAAGTATCTCAATAAGACAAAGGAAATGTTCCTTGTGTATGGTGGCTGCGATGAGGAACTTGGCGTAACGGGTTACGTAGATGCAAGTTTCTGCTCAGACCCCGATGACTGTAAGTCACAGACAGGTTACGTGTTCAAGGTGAATGGAGGCGCCGTGTGCTGGAGAAGTGGGAAGCAACCCATAGTCGCACAATCTACAATGGAGTCGGAGTACATTGCTGCCTGCGAGGCCGCGAATGAAGCTGTGTGGCTGAGGAAGTTCGTCATCGAACTTGGAGTGTTCCCGAGCGTGCAAGACCCCGTGGTCCTCTTCTGCGACAATACGGGTGCCATTGCGAACGCCAAGGAGCCAAGGACTCACTCCACCGCCAAACACATTCTCCGACGCTTCCACGTGATACGTCAGTACGTACGAGAAGGCGATGTGAAGATTTGCAAAGTGCATACGGATCTGAATGTGGCAGATCCGCTGACGAAGCCTCTCCCGCTTGATAAGCATGAACAACACCAGTTAGCTATGGGTGTTAGGCTTTTACCAAGTTGTAATCTAGATTAAATTGTACTCTAGTGCAAGTGGGAGACTGAAGGAGATATGCCCTAGAGGCAATTAATAAAGTGTATTCTTTATCATATCTCGTTTGTTCATAATAGGTTTTTGTATCATGCTAGAACCGTATTAAGCGGAAACATTGATGCGGGTGTGATACGTAAACAACCAGGTCCCTAGTAGCCTCTACTAAGACTAGTTTCGTTGCGCGATTGATGATCGAGGTTTCCCGGTCATGGGGCATGGCGCCGGTCGGCAATGAGAGTCATATCACTGGAGAGTGATGTGATGGACATACCCAGTTTTGGAGAACATAGTCATTACACCTTTGACCGTGAGATCAACTCTTATCGATATTCCCCGAAGATACTTTGATTGCACCAAACGTCGTATCTTATTTAGTATGACAATAACGGTGATACTTTTGGGTATTGGAAAGGAGTATTGCGACGAGGGGTCAAGAGCGGGATTTGCCAGTCCGCGTAGCAGGATAGATACTCTCGAGCCCACTCGGTGAGATCGTGTCTAATGAGCTTGCAAGCATGTGACTAGGTCACGGAGACATGAGATCATGAACGAGTAGAAGATGGCATCGTCGGTAACGAGGTCGGGATTAGGTATGGAGATATCTATGGAACGACGCTCGGACATGCCAAGTATCGTCATGGCAAAAGGTCTAAGACTTCACGTTCAGGTTTGATAGATGAAAGTCATTCGTTATATCTCAGGGATTAATTCAGGGGGTCCAGGCCTACGAGTTAGTCGTTGATCATTGAGGAGTCTTGATCATACCTGATATTATATCAAACCGCTAGGGTAACACACTTAAGGGGTTTCGACAAGACAACCGGAAAGGAAGGAGATCACCGGGACAGTCCCGAGAGAGGTCCGATGGAGATCGGGCGGCGCCGAAAGAGTTTTCGGAGCTAGGAAATATTTTATATATTATGTTTGATATTAATTACTGTTATTAATATGCAAATATGATTTTATATATTTATTTTCGAATTTATTAAGGCAGATTTCCCTAAATGGGCCTTCCGGACGAAAGAAGGCCCAAGAGGGGGGAAACCCCCTTGGGGAATTCGGTGGGAGCCTAGGGGCCGGCCTAGGTGGGCCACAAGGGGCCCACCAGGGGGCCGGCGCCCCCCCTTGGCCGAACCAGCCATGTGGGAATAGTCCCACATGGCTTGGCTAGCAAGGTTGGCTCCCCTTGGGAGCCTATATAAGAAGGGGCACCCCCAGCCTTTTAATTCACCAATTAATTCCTGATTTCTCTCTCGATCTCGTGGTTCCCAAGTTGGAGCCGCGCCGAGCAAGAGGAGTCGGGGATCTCCTCCACCATAGCCCGCTGCCGCGCTGCTGGTGTTCCGGTCCAAGTCTTCCGCTGCTCGTCCTGGACTGGAGCTTCGGAGGCGTCGTCTCCACCGTACGTGTGCGACTCCCTGCGAGGTGCTGCGCTAGCGGTACTCGGAGGCCTGCTTCCTCTACACGACCTTGAGGTCGGCTTCGTCGGTCTTCATCGACAACGTTTGTGCGGGAACGTAATCCCCGCTTTCGGTCTACAAGGGTATGTATTCCGATCTCCGTTCGTACTACTATATCTGCATAGAATAGATCTTGGCTGGTTTAAGGATATCGTTGCTAGGAAAATTATTGTTTTCTGCCCACGATCCCCTTCAGGAGAAGCCTAGTCTTGTCTCTGACACGAAGACCATCATCAACTAGCTCGGCGCGACCAGGACTAGGTCATAACGACCTGACAGAGGCTACTCGGGTAGCTCGGCGGCTAGGTCGGCTAGGCCACATCGGCACTGCCGTTAGCCCAGGGTCACTACCAAGTGGACCCAGGGAAGTTAGGGTTTCCGGTCAACCCGGCCAGAGCTCTAAAAATACTGCCATAACTCCTCCTGCGTGAGGGACGCCCACATTCTGTTGAGGACTTATTGCTCTGAGTTCTACTCCCTCCCACCTTCTAGCACTTAGGATTCTTGGAGGAAAACAGCTCAAGGAGCAACTTTGTAACCACTGTTATACACTTATACGAGAGAAACCAGGGCAGGAGTAGGGGTGTTACCTCCCCACGAGGGCCCCTAACCTGGGTACATCGGTGTGTTTGCGTGTTTTGGGTTCGAGTTTCTTCCGTGTTGATCGTTTCTCTTGTGTTCTTGTGAGTTCTTGAGCTCGCACTAGCATGTCTCGTGGCATGCAAGCCCTCCCTGGATCCCCCAGCGCACGTTCGCCCCCCAGCTTTAGCCACCCCATGGCATATGCCGTGACACCACCACGACATTTGACGCCCACCGTGGGGCCAGAAGCGCTGGCTGGGGTTTACATCCGGACGGGTTCCATCACAGACTCGGGGGAGAGGGTGTTGTGCGGCCTCGTCTGCAACATCGGCGCCTTCCACTTCGTCTCCGACAACACCGGCTGCTTCGCCGACAGGCCGTTTCCGACGAACGGCTTCCTCGTCATGTTCGGGAGCTTCGTCACCTACGTCGCCACCGAGGTGGTCTGCGAGTACCCGGCGTAGGTGCTCGTGGCCTCCGACCCACCAGCGATTGCCGTGGCTCGCGGCTGGCGTAGCGCTCGCCCCGTGAGCTGCGGGGTCATGATGGCTGGGACAACCGAGGTCCACGCCGAGGAAGAAGCTGCAGCGCCCGAGCTAGAAAGGAGGGCCGACACGCCAAGCAGAGGTTGGAGCGTGAGGTGCCCGAGGCATCGCACAGGCCGGTAAGACCCGAGCCTCTGACAGAAATAGTGCAGAAGTTAGCAGTTTCGGTAGCGGAAGTGTCGGATGCAGCGCAGGCTGTAGTCGAGTTAGAGGCACATAGGCAATTCTTACTTAAGCAAGCCAATACTATGGCCGAGTTGAAAGCTCAGTTGGATAGAACCCTCCGGGAGTACAACACAGCCCACGGGTTTACACCAGTGGTAGATCATAGAGCTCGGATGAGTAACCTGCGCAGGAGAGGCAGAGCCCTCAATGTCGAGTTAGGAGGAGAAGAGAGAGATGGTGTTACCAGTTGCACCACCGCACCCACCAAAGTGTCGGCGGGTAAACCTGTGTATAGCTCGCCAGCCAAAACTCTTAGAGCGGCTGAGGCTGCAAGGGCGGAGTTATCCGGATTGACTAGGGATGTCCGGAAGAAACATCAGGACCGAGTTAACGAGTTAGTCGGTATGGCTACTCGGCAGAATGAAGCTTTGCGCCGGGCAAATCCTAATGCCGGTGGCTCTCAAGTGGTTCACTCACTCGGGCAGCGTAGTGGCTCCAACCGCCAGGCCTCTTCTCCGCATGTCGGAGGGGACCGGGCTCAGAGTGTGAATTCCGGCAGAGATTGGCAGATATTGACTTATGACCCGGAGTATGCCCACCGACAGTTGACAGGGCAAGCAGGAGCCGGCAGAGCAAGGAGCAACCCAGTACCGGGCAATCCTATTCAGCGGCAGGCAAACTCGGCGGGACCGGGTCAGCCCCCGAGGTATGCGGCACAGAACCAGGCACAAAGGCACCCAGAGGTAGTGTATGTCCATCAGCCACCCATTGTGAACCCAGTGGTGAACAGGCACGAGGATGGTAACTCGGCAATGGCACAGACGGGTTACCAGGCACAGAACAACCCCTTGGGCTCTCGCTTGGGGTCTCGACAGCTTATCCCAGGAGACGCTCGGCATCGTCTGGATATAATCTATATGTCGGAAGCACTGGAGGAGCAAGGCCCACCCGACACCAAATGTTTTGGGCCCCGGATCATGAACGAGCCACCTGTGCGACACTTCCAGCTGAGCAGAGGAACAAAGACATATGATGGCAGCACCAAGCCGGAGGACTGGCTAATAGATTATCTGTCAGCCTTGAACATTGCCGATGGGAACAGAAGATGGGCGGTGAGATATATCCTGCAAATGTTGGAAGGGCCAGCTCGGATCTGGCTCAACAACTTGAGAGAAGGAAGTGTGGACTGCTAGTTGGACTTTGAAGATGCTTTTGTGAGCAATTTTTCAAGCACATACAAGAGACCGAATAGGCCTCAACAGCTGGCGATGTGCAAGCAGAGAGACAATGAGACCTACCGAGATTACTTGACTCGGTGGAGTACAGTACGCAATTTTTGCGAAGGAGTTGTGGAATCGCAGGCCATTTCATGGTTTGCGCAGGGTTGCCGACATGGCTCCATGTTATGGCAGAAACTACAGAGAGAAATGCCGGAAACTCTGGCCGAGAGAGTGGCGCAGCGAAAGCATGGTGGGCCCATAACCCACAGGTCCCAGGATCAAAACCTGGCTCTGATACCACTTTGTGACGCCCCAAAATCGGTACTATGTAGATTTAAGGGCTCCCGCCGAAATCTGCATAATAACGATTTGAGGTCGCCCACCAGACATAATGTGCACGCCGAAACATGCGCATTATGTGGGTGGAATTGTGATAACATTATAACAGTTCCGATACATCCACAAATACAACAAAAGATTTATAATATACAACAACGACTCGAACGAGTCAAGATACAAATGATACAATACAAAGATTCAAATGACAGCAGAAGCAAAATAGTATCCGACTACGGATAAGAAGCAAATTGGACTAAGAGTCTTGAAGATAAGCGATGGTGCTATATCCCTGCCCAGCCAAGCCGGAGGGATTCCCAAGCTAACGTCGTCAGACTTCAAACCTGTTAACTGCACATAAAGCACATCCCAAAAGAGGGTCAGGGCACTCCCTGGCAAGCAAAACCGACTTGCCTACTTTCTACACCATCTCCCAAAATATGGGATAGGTGGACTTAGCGGCAACAACACTAGCAACCTAAAGAGACACGCTACAACTTCCGTCTAATTAGAGAGGGATAAGAGAGCGCATAAGTAACCAACTACTACTAACACCAATCATAACCCATTCTCGGATTAACCCCCTCAATCAAGTATGAGGAAGAAATTCGGGAAAATCACACATTGAAAAATTTTAGTTACCATTTATTGTGAAAGTAATTCTATATTACTAGTCAAATTAATTGACATTAATTAGGTGCAAGTTGTCTAGATCTTGTTAGCCAACATCATCACCAAGTCGTCCATAACCGTCGACACGACTCATCGATAAGATTATACCCTGCAGGGGTGCACTACTGTACCCATACTCGCATGATCAACCCAGTCAAAACATTAGGGCCTCTCAACACGATTTATTCCTTCATCGCAACAAGTCCAAGGAGCCACGGGAGTTGTGCTGGTCCCGGCCAAAAGGGTGCGGATTCCCACAGGACACACCCCTCCGCACCAACAGGTCGCGCCCTATATGCATGTAACAAGGCACGCCGCCAAAGTAAAATACTACACTAGTATCGATGCATATGAGACAAATGGAAAACTCGAACTATGTGCGGCTCCCGGACAAGTTGAAGTTCCAGTCAAAGTCGAGGGGGGGCTCCATTGGGCCACCCACAAGTGGTTAGTGCGCTGAAAGTTGGATCCGAGGACAAAATCTCAGTTCCTAGGTCGACACTTAGCAGAACAAAACACCTCACAAGGCCTTCCGCCGGTGCCTTATCTTTCAATTATAATACCCCAATATAAGACAACATTTTATTAAGGTAGAATAATATATCATGCTAAGCATATGAAATAAAAGAGCAGACGGATGACTCGCACAACCAAATCTAAGCATGCACTACGACTCGCAAAGGCCAACAGATAAACATGCAATGGGTTATAGGTTGTGGGGATATAGCTGTATAGGCTGCAAGAGAATCATGTGATGAGATCGCAATTTAAGAAACGATATCTAGGATAGCATAGATCAAAAGGCAAGGATAAAAACCAAACAGTCGTGTAACATGTTAGCAGAAGCTTGCCTGGAAGCTCGTGGCCCGGCACAAAAGCTGGAATCTTAAGGATGAAAGTATCGGCAGCAGACACGTCGTCGTCTACCCAGAGAAGAGCAAAACATAGACAATAGGAAAACATAATCAATACAAAGCAAATGCGCAAACACTTGATGGTGCATTATGGTATGCGATGATTAGGTCACATTAAAGCGGGGATGAAATCCCGACAATTAATTATGGTGCAAATTATTTATATATATATATCAAATTAAATGTTTATTAGCATGGCAAGACATGGCATAGATGGTATCAGCAAATTAAATGGAATTAGGGCATTATATATTTATTACCCCACACATTCCATATTTAATTATTTAGTTGCATTTGTTAAATTAAACTAAGCATTTAAAATAAATGATGCAAAATGACATAAGAATGTTATATTAATTTTCATTGCATTTTTTGATATTAAAACATATAAAAATTATTAAATTTGGAGATATAGAATTAAAGTTATTGCATAATTAGTGTTAGGGGTGTTTCTGAAATTAAACAGGGACTTATTCGTGATGGGAGAAGTTTCTGTGAGGGCTAAAGTGTGGAAACCGGAGAGCAGGGGGCTGAGTGCAAGATGCCAGATCCGATCTGTCTCTGGAGTGTATGACATGAGGGACCCACATGTCAGGGACCCAAAAACAAATAAAAGGTTGGCTTTAATTCTCCGTGGCCAGGGTTCGAACCCACGCCCACGCATGCAAGCGGACGGCACGCAGTGGCGCTGCTAGCCACTCAGGCTGGGCTGTGTTGGTGATCTACAACGCGTTGATTTCCTGTTAACAGTAAAGGGCGCTGTTTTCTTTACCTGACAGGGCGCGGCGGCGGAGTCAAATTGGATGTCGGCGATCTCTTAGGAGCGGCGCTGCTGCGTCTGTGTGTGCAGGGGGGGTGCGGAAAGGTGTGGGGGTCTCCTTTTTGGGCTCGGTTGAACAGGGAAGGCGCGAGACTCTCGTGTTGGTGCTCGACGCCATGCGGTGCGGGCGGGAGCATCTTCGGCGTTGTCGACTACGGTGAGAGGACCGGGGTCGGGGAGGCCGGAGAGGCGGGTCTCACCTTGGGGGAGCTAATGGCGAGAGGACCGGGGTCGGGGAGGCCGGAGAGGAAGAAGATCGACGGTGGCGACTCGGCAAACTCCGGTGGATTTCTTCGGTGGATAACAGAGGGAAAAAAGAGGGCGGCGGCGCGAGGAGTGGCTAGGGTTTTCTGGGGGCTACGACGCGGAGGATAAGAAGGAGAGGAGGGAAAGGGAGCAGGGGCCACGGTGGGGCAGAGGGCAGCGTCTCCATGGCTCCTCCACACTATAAAGGGGATGTCGTACGGAGGTAAGGGAAGAGGGAGGTGGGCCGGAGCTGGGTCGGGCTGGGCTGATTCGACCCAGCTCGGCCATGTTCTTTATTTTGTCTGTTTTTCTTTTTCTTTTGTTTTTGTTCTTTTTCTCTTTTGTAATTTTAAAATATATAGAAAAGGAAAAGAGATAAAAAAAATTTGGCAAATTTTTTATAGTTTCAAAATAAACAGATTAAACTATTGAAATGATTATTTGTGCAAATTTGAAACTTCAATTTCGAATTGATTTGAAATAGCATTTGAATTTAAATATGGGATTTGAATGTGTGAAACAACTTATTTATTTGAAATGCAATTCAAAATGAAAGATGCTATAATGTTACACTTTATTACACAACAAGCATACAATTTAGGAATGTTACATTTGGGATGTTACAACACTCCCCCCTCAAAGGAATCACGCCCCGAGATTCTTCATGGAGCAACGAAGAGGTCGGGATACTCAGCACGGAGGTGGTCTTCGCGTTCCCATGTAGCTTCCTTGTCAGAGTGATGAGACCATTGAACCTTGTAAAACTTGACACTGTTGTTACGGGTGCGACGTTCAGCTTCATCAAGAATGCGGATAGGTTGTTCCACATAAGAAAGATCTTCTCGAAGTTCAATTGATCCATGATCAACTGCACGTCCTGGATCTTGGAAGCACTTCTTGAGTTGTGACACGTGGAAGACATCGTGCACTTTGGAGAGGTTTGGAGGAAGTTCCAGGGTAAGCCAATTCACCACGCCTTGAGAAAACATTGAAAGGCCCAACATAGCGCGGAGCGAGCTTACCTTTGATGCCAAAGCGTTGCGTGCCTCTCAGAGGAGTGACACGAAGGTAAGCTTGATCACCAGGTGCATAGACCATGTCCATGTGCTTGCTATCATAAAACCTTTTCTGCCGAGACTGGGCAATCTTCAGATTGTCACGAATGATGCGAACCTTTTTTTCAGCCTCCTGGATTATGTCGGGGCCAAAGAATTGCCGTTCACCAGCTTGAGACCAATTCAGAGGAGTTCTGCATTTGCGGCCATAGAGAGCTTCAAAGGGAGCCATGCCTAGACTTGCTTGGAAGTTGTTGTTGTAGGAGAACTCAGCATACGGAAGGCAATCCTCCCATTTCATGCCAAATGAGATAACACAAGCTCTGAGCATATCCTTCAGAATTTGATTCACCCTTTCAACTTGTCCACTTGTCTGCGGATGGTAAGCGGTGTTGAACAAAATTTTGGTACCCAAGGCTTTCTGAAAGGTATCCCAAAATCGAGAAGTGAAGATACTTCCACGATCTGAGCTTATTGCCAAAGGAACACCAGGTAAAGGAACCAGTCTTGTCATATAGAGTTCTGCCAACTGACTAGTTGATACTGTCTCTTTGACTGGGAAGAAGTGAGCCACTTTAGAGAGACGATCAATGACAACAAAGATTGCCATCGTTTCCCTTCTTGGACTTTGGAAACCCAGTAACAAAGTCCATCTTGATCTTGTCCCATTTCCACTCAGGAATTTGCAGTGGTTGAAGAAGTCCAGGTGGTCTCTGATGAACTGCCTTGACACGACAGCAAACATCACACTGAGACACATAGTGAGCAATTTCATGCTTCATTCTTGGTCCACCAATAGATTGACTTGAGATCCTGGTACATCTTTGTGCTGCCAGGGTGGATAGAAAGCGGAGTATCATGAGCCTCCTTGAGAATCAGCTCTCTTAAACTGTCAAGCTTGGGCACTACAATGCGTTCTTCAAAGAGCAAGGTACCCTTGTCATCGAGAGAGAAACTCTTGTACTTATCCTTGCCAATGTTGTCTTTGATATTCTTGACACCAGAATCACGCAACTGTGCGGCATAGATTTTATCCTCAAGTGTAGGAGTGGCAATCAAGTTTGCAAGATAACCAGAAGGAACCACTTGAAGATTGAGCTTCTTGAATTCTTCGTGAAGAGAAGGTTGGATGTCCTCAACCATGAGGTTGGTGCAATAGGACTTGCGACTAAGAGCATCAGCCATCACATTAGCTTTGCCTGGAGTGTAAGAGATGGTGATATCGTAATCTGAGAGTTTCTCAAGCCACCTTGTTTGCCTGAGATTCAAATTTTGTTGAGTGAAGAGATATTTGAGACTCTTGTGGTCGGTGAAGATCTCACAGCTGTGCCCCAACAAATAAGGTCTCCAAACCTTGAGGGCATGCATGATTGCTGCAAGTTCAAGGTCATGTGTAGGATAGTTGAGCTCATGAGACTGCAACTGACGAGATGCATAAGCCACAACTTTGCTTTCTTGCATGAGGTCTGCGCCTAGTCCTTGAAGGGATGCATCACAGAATATTTGGAAAGGTTTGGAAGTTTCTGGGCCAACTAGAACATGAGTAGAAGTGAGTTTAGTTTTCAAGAGATTGAAACTCTCATCACACTTTCGAGTCCAAAGAAACTTTCTATCCTTCCTAGTAAGATCGGTGAGAGGCTTTGCGATTTTGGAGAAGTTCTCAACAAATCGGCGGCAATAGCTAGCCATGCCAAGGAAGCTCTTGACTTGTTTCACCGTTGTAGGAGGCAACCATTCAACAATGGCCTTCACTTTTTTGGATCAACAGAAATGCCTTCAGAAGAGATGACATGACCCAGGTAGAATACTTTAGGAAGCCAGAATTCACACTTGGAGGACTTGGCGTAGAGACTATGTTCTCGGAGTTTCAACAAGATAAGACGTAGATGTTCTCCGTGTTCTTCCTCGGTTTTGGAATAGATAAGAATGTCATCGAGATAGACTACCACGAACTTGTCGAGGTATTCCATGAAAACGAAGTTTCGTGAGACGTGAGAAAGTCGCCGGAGCATTTGTGAGACCGAAGGACATGACAGTGTACTCGTAGAGGACATAACGAGTGGTGAAAGTTGTCTTTGGAATGTCTTCTTTGCGGATCTTGATCTGGTGATAACCTGACCTCAAGTCCAACTTGGAAAAAACCTTAGCACCAGCGAGTTGATAAAAAGGTCATTGATGCGAGGAAGGGGATACTTGTTCTTGATGGTTTTCTTGTTCAGAGGTCGGTAGTCAACAACCAGTCGCTCAGTCGTGTCCCTCTTTTTGACAAACAGAGTAGGACAACCCCAAGGAGAAGTACTAGGTTGGATGTGACATTTGCTTTCCAACTCTTCGATTGTCTCTTAAGTTCAGCCAGTTCGTTGGGGGCCATCTTATAAGGACGTTTGGAGATAGGAGCAGTGCCTGGTTCTAGATCAATGTCAAACTCCACGGCTCTGTCAGGTGGCATACCTGACAATTCTTCAGGAAAGTCTCGGACCACCAGTATATCTTCCATAGCAGGAAGAGGATGAACATTGAGAGCATATAGCTGAACATATGGAGCTTTAGAATAGAAGTAGACTATCTGGCCAGAAGAATGGGTAAGCTTAACAGATTTAGCAGTACAGTCAATGACCGCTTTATTTGCCACAAGCCAATCCATCCCTAGGATGACATCAATGTCTGAAGAACGAAGAGCAATAAGAGACGCTTGGAATGGAAGATTTCCGATTAAGATCTCGTTGTTTAGGATAACTTCCTTTGTAAGCCATTTGGATCCTGGTTGCTGCACTCAGACAGGGTTGTCCATCTTTTCGAAAGGAACACCATTGCTGGAAGCAAAACTTTGCGAAATGAAAGAATGGGACGCACCAGAATGAAACAACACTTTAGAGAGGATAGAGTTCACGAATAGATTTCCAAGAACCACATTTGTAGCTTCCTCTGCTTCTTTTGTTGTAACATGATTCACCCTTGCGCGTCTACCAACATACCTTTTGTCGATGTTGGGGGCCTGAGAAGTAACCGCACAACTCTTAGGGCGACAAGGTGGAGAAGGAAGTTGCTTTTGCGGACACTTGTAAGAGTAGTGGCCCGTCTCACCGCACTTGAAACAGGTGACCGAAGAGTTTGGGACCATAGGCGTTGTCTTCTTGACGAGACTCCTTGTTGCTGAAGCTGGATTGGTTAGACCGGAAGAAAACCTCGGAGAGATTGGATTGTGAATGAGTTGAGTTTGAGCTGCATAGGGTACCCAAACCCTAGGCTTCTGTGCAGGTGTAGATTCTGATGGAGAAGAAGTTGTTTCAAGAGAGTGTTTACGAGATTCTTCGAACTTCTCACGTCCAAATTCCTCTCGGAGAGCTGTGTTGACAAGGTCTTCAAAGGTATCACACTTGATAAGAGTGAGTGCGTACTTAAGATCTGGGTTTAGACCTCTACGGAATTTGGCTTGCTTCTTGGCATCAGTTGAAACCTCATCCTGAGCATAGCGGGCCAGATGATTGAACTCAGCTTGGTAGTCCAACACGGACCTGCTTTCCTGAGTCAACTCATAGAATTGTTCACGCTTCCTTTCCATGACCCCGTCTGGAATACGGTGGCGTTTGAAAGCTTCCTTGAACTCATCCCAAGTAATAACAACACCTGGTGCTCGTAACTCTAGGAAGTTCTCCCACCAAGACATGGATTCACCGCGGAGCAAAAAGGCCACATAAGGAACACGGTCCTCATCGGACACATGAGAAACAGCCAGAGCATTGTTCATCTCACGCAGCCAGTCATCAGCATCGAGTGGCTCAGAGGGAACATCAAACGCGCGAGGATTGAGCTGGAGAAACTGTACGATAGACACACAGTTGTTGCCCTGGTCTTGGTTTTGCTGAATTTGACTCAAAACTTGCGTCATCCGAGACAACACTTGCCCCATTTGGGAAGGCATTGGAGTATCTTCTTCGCCACTCTCCATCCTGAGGAGGACACAACGTTAACACCACAATCGGATAAACAAAATCCCACGTAAGTGTTTAAAGGAAAACTCCAGAAAGCTTAGAAAATACAACAAGGAACGAGACATGGCCATCCATCATGGTACGCCATTTTTTTTACTTCCATAAAGGTTTAAAGAGAGGTAAGAACGAAGACTAGCACTAGAACAAGGAAACACCAATTGAGCTTGACGTAACTTCACCAAAAGAGGAGAAACAACGGATTGATTCACGAATGAAACTGAACGTAGCCGAAGAGGTTGATAACTGCTGAAACGAAAAGCACCACCTTTAAGACACCTGCAACTATGGTACTACGGAAACCCAGAACACGTGATGTCCTATTTTTAAATTTAGGTGGGAAATATCGTAACACTTCCTTACCAGAAGAACAGGGAGGGTGGGTGGGGAAAGAAGTAAAAGAACAAAATTCCTACTCTCAAGTTTAAGATTTTTCCTGATAACTACAAAATATTTTTCTAGACTCAAACAACGACCAGTAGAAGGGAACCTGAGGGTGGCCTATGGAGGGATTTTTGTTGACTTCTCTCCAAGCGCACGGCACCTCGGGAGAGTCTCTTGAAGCGCATGTCCTCTCCAGGCCTTCGCTTCCTCTTCAGGCCCACAAGAGGATTTGCCTCTCAAGGGTCTCTCCAAGCGGTGGCTTGTTCCTTAGCCGTTTCGTATGATCTGTCCATGCGCGAGGCCTGGGGAGAGTGGGCTCTTCATACCCCAGTCTCCACTGGGCCGACAGTTTCCCCCGAGCCTGTGATGGGCGCGATCGAGCCCATGGGCACAGGTGGAGCATCGTGGGCCCAAAGTGCCCGGCCGGCCCGAGCCACGCGTCACTCATACGAGTAATGGTCGCGCATGATCTGGGGCGTGTGTCGTGGGGGGTCCCACCACGCCCCGGTAACTGCTCCTTGAAGAGACATAAAGCCTGAGCACCGGAGCAGGGAGCCGTTACTGTTTCCATTCCTGCAGAAGCCTCCGCCATTCTCGAGCTCTCCGCCTCGGCTCTCCAGCATTCTCTTCTCCTCTCGCTTCCAGCGACACACTGAACTCCGGCGATGAGTCCTGCCAAGAACAAAGGCAAGGCTACCGCGGGGTCCTCTTCTCAGGCGGAGGCCGCCAAGGTCGCGCATGGCGTGGCACTGCTCGGCGTGCGCGTCAACGACAAGGCGCTCGCCAAGGTCCGCTTTCTGGTGGCGGACCGGACCAATGAGCACGGCGCCACCGCGCTCAAGCCTGTGGCGCACGGGAAACGCCCACGAGGGTTTTTCCCGGTCTTCCAACACTGCGTTTCCGCCGGGCTGGTGCCACCGTTCTCTCCGTTCCTGGAGGCGGTGCTAGCATTCTACCAGATCCAGCTGTTGCATCTCCACCCCAACTCCGTCCTCATCCTCGCCGTGTTCGCCTACCTCTGCGAGGTGTACTTGGGTCTGGAGCCCATGGTGGGGCTCTTCCGGTGCTTCTACGCGCTCTGGAACACGGCGAAAAACGAGCGGTCGGGGTGCGTCTCGTTCCGCATCGTGGACGGCATGGGGAGCGTGTACATCCCCATGTCGTGGAACGACGGCAAGGCCGCCACCTCGGTGATGAAGAAGGTGGACGACTTCCGCCAGAGGTGGTTCTTCGTCGGGGTGGAGCAGCCCTACGGCTTCCTCGAGGTCCCCGACGTGCCGCCCGTGAAGAATTCCCAGTGGGGCAAGGCGCCCTTCGACGGCGCGCGGAACACGAGCTTGATGGGCCGCCTGAGCTTCCTTCGCGAGGAGGGCCTCACGGGGAAAATCATCGTGGCGGACTTCGTGACGCACCTCATCGCCCCCCTCCAGGCGCACTCGGTGCCCATGTGGATGTACTCCAGGCCTCACGACAAGATGCAGCTCCACCGCGAGGACAACGACAAGGACGTCATCGACAACGTCCTGTCTGCGCTCTTCATCAACCCGGTGGTGCCTGCCGTGGACCAGCTCCCCGTCAAGCTCCAGCCTCTCCACCAATACAACATGACCGAGCGCATGGCCATCTTGGAGGGGATGCCTCTGCTTACCTCGGCAGGCCAGGCGGGGAAGGAGGTGCCCATGCCGGTGGTGCAGGGAGCGGATGATGCAGACTCTCCCTCGGCCTCGGGAGCTGGGCGAGGTGAGGAGGAGGTCGCGGCAGGGGAGGTGTCCTCTTCACGAGCAGGGCCATTCACTGACGAGATTTGCGACATCTCGTCGGGTGAGGATGACGCCTTCGTGGTGGCGCCCTTGCGCCTCGTGGAGGAGGAGAACGAGGAGAGGGAGGCCTCCGACGCGGAGGCTACTCCGGGGCAGCGCGAACCACGCACCAAGGCGGCTGTGGGCCGGTCTGGGGCGTGGCCGTCTGATGTTCCCTCCAAGAGGAAAGTCGTGGCGCCTCCGGAGGGGTTTGGCGCGAGGACCGCGCCCTCCTGGTGCTCGCCAGGACTGGCGTGGGTTGACACCGGCGCTCTGCCATTCGGGTAAGTGTCTCCGGCACTCGGTCGTTTTGGCTCTTGCTCTTTTTCCTCTTTCTCCTCTCTTGAAGATGTTTCCTTGGTTTTTGTCAGTGATCTTGTGCCTGCGAAGCGCCGTAAGCTTCGCAAGGCAGCAGATGTGATGAGAGCCACAGCTGAGGCCGTGGCTGAAGAGGCCACGAGGCCTGTGGAGACGACCTCCACAGGCCCTACTGAGGTGATGCCTCAAGGGGAGGCGACTGTGCCCCGGGCGGAGGCTGCAGCGCCTCAGGCGGAGGAGGACGCGCCTCGCCCAGAGGCCTTTACGCCGCCTCCTGAGCCAATGGTGGTGGAGGTTCCGGAGGATAGGATTGACACTCCTCCTCGCGCCCCTACTCCACCTCGCAATCACGCCACCCGCGCGAGCCAACTCTGCCGCGCGAGCAACCTCCACTGCGCGAGCCAACTCCGCCGCGCGCGTCCACGCCTCCCGCGCATCTAGGGGCCGAGGCGGGCCAGGCGCCACAAGGCGCGGGCGAGTCCACTGGAGGAGCTCCTTCTTCTCCGCCCCGTCCCGCTGCAGGGGACGAGTGCCAGGCTGGTGCGGGCGTTGAGGAGGCTTCTGGCGCGGCCGGGGACGGAGTACAGCCTAGCCCCCGAGCGCGTTCCGGGGCCAGGCTCTCGGGCCTTGACACCAGGGCTGGGCCCTCGACAAGCCAAGACCCGATCATCTGTGACTGGGACTGGAGCGCTGGGCACCGCGAGGTCGCCTTTCGCCTCGTGAGGGAGTCCCTAGAGGGCTTGGAGGTGCACCTCGCCCTTGAGGACATACAGCTAGCCCAGTAGCGCGAGGAGCTTGCAAGGGCGTGGGTGTCCTTCAATGCGGCCGTCAAGGCCCATCGCCAAGAGGACTTGGCGTTGCAGGCTGCACGCGAGGAGGCCACCCGCTTCGCCAAGGAGATCTGCGAGGGGGCCATCCGCGACGCCTCCGAACTTCTCGCGCCCCTTCAGGAGGAGCGTGGCGCCGCTGCCGAGCTCCTGGCCGTGGCGACGGCCGAGCGCAAAGCCATGGAGGGCTCACTGGCGCAAAAACGCCGCGAGCTGGGCCAGCTGGAGACCTAGCTGCTCTCCGCCCACCAGGCCGCGCAGAAGACCCTGGAGGAGGACCGCAAGGGCCTGGCCGAGCGCGAGCGGCAGCTGGCCCTCAAGGAGAAAGGATGTGCGGCTGCGCGACGAGCAGCGGCTTCAGGCGGAGAGCGCGCTCGCCATTCAGCGTGAAGAGCTCGAGGCGCGCGAGGGGGACCTGGCCCGGGCGCTCCAGCAGTACGACGAGAACGACGCCGCCTAGAAGCGCGCTTTGGAGCGCTTCGAGCAGCGGTATGCTGAGAAGAAGAAAGAAGAGGATGACGCCCTCCTGGAGCGCGAGAAGCAGTACAGGCTGACTAAAACCCAGGAGTACCGCGACTTGGCCAAGAAACAGGAGGACCGCTTCAAGGCCAGACGCGCTGTCGATGCCCAGCGGATTGCGGAGCTTGAGAAGGACAACTCCAAGCTCGAGGCCCGACTCCAACGCGTCAAGGAAGGTCGATGTCTGGCGGAGGAGGGCTGCAGCGCGGCCATCCAGGACCTTAACACCCTCGCCAAGGACGTGGAGGAGCAGGTGACTCCCGCGATGGAGCAGGCAACGGAGGCTGCGGACTCCGCCAAGGCGGCCCGTGCACTCACGAGGCAGCGGGAGCGCATGTTCGAGGCGCTGGTCGCTCGGGGCAATGAGCTCGCCCCCCTAGGTCTGAGGCTGTGGCAATGCTGCCATGTACCTGGTCTACTTCGACCAGCTCTTCACGGCGCTCGAGGTCCCTGTCGCTAACCTCCGTGAGATGATCGAGGACGAGAGCCGACAGCTCCTGGGGGTGGTCGTTGACCGTATCTTCACCAACCTCAGGATCGTCACGTCGGGCTTCGACCTCTCCACCGTGACGGAGGCTCGTCAAGGCGAGGACGTGCGGCGGGTCTCCAACTCCATCCACGAGCAAGTCGTTGCCTTCTGCAACCGCTTCAAGCGTGCGGAGGTCGCCGCGGAGGATAGCGAGGAGGGGGCCGCCTCTGCCAAGACCGAGGAGGGCGCAGTGGAGGATGTGCAGGACAATGCTGAGTCCGCCTGAGCTTTGATTATCGCGCCTGTGTGCGCTTGTATCTGAAACCATTTTATGTTTAGACATCATGCGACTTTTGGGAATGTAATATATTCTCGTTTGCAATTTGATTCTAGCTTACTTGCCCCTCGAGAGGTCCCTTTGGACCTATCTTCATGTCTATGGGTTCTCTGCCTCGTTAGGACCCGTCTCTTCGTGCCATGACTCCGCCACTTCGGTATGCTAGAGCAATGACTCAGCAAGGCCGGGGGGAGTTTAATCCTAGGAGAGGTAAGAGCCCTGAGTCGGGATGCTCAAGGGCCCCCCCCCTTAGACGTACGAGTAGTCCATGAAGATTAAGGGAAAGCGAAGTCGCTTGAAGTCGCTTGGGGGGCAAACGTGCGCTTGCGGAAAAAAAGTCTCTCGAGGCATGGGATGCGAGACTTAGCTTCTCGAGGATTTTGCCCTGTAGAGGTTTTTGCCTGGCGAGGAGGTCCTCTTTATGGGTTTTTCCCGGATGCCTCCTCAGGCTTGCGGGGACATTTCTTCCCTGTAAATGTTAGAGGGGCGAACCCAAACGCTTGTGCACGGTACTGAGGACTCGTGCGTGCTTATAGGTTCCCTCAGTTGTTCCTCGTGAGGAGAGTAAGTGCCAAGGTCCTTTGTAGAGATGGCGTGTTTGTGGGAGCTTGCCCTCCAGCCAGAGCTCGGATCCTTGGATTTTGCAGTGCTGCTGGTGTGTCATTTGAGGCACTGGCACCGTACTCAGCCCCCGCTCGTGAGTTGCACATGTGGAGAGATATAAGCGCACATTTCAATGAAGTAATGCGTAAATTAAACTCACCACCAAATATGGCGTAGCGGCGCCGTAGCGCTAAGTTCACTTAGAAACGAAATTGTCTCATTATGCTTGGAGTTGCCAAGTTAATGTTTTGACCATGTCGAGGCATGGGGACCACCCATTAGTGGCAGAGACTCTCTACGGCCTGAGGTGGCTCGTTACATGGAGAGCTCGGAGGGTTGACCCTCGAGAGAAGCCTTTGGAGCTTGGAGGTTTAAGCCGTGAGCTTTTAACCTCTATTGACAAAAAATGCTTGGAGGTTGAGCTGTAAGCTGCCTCTTTCGCCAGATGTCTTGACGTGACAATGATCACGTTTGTTTTTTATCCTTCTAGAGACAAAATATGCTTGGAGGTTGAGCCGTAAGCTGCCTATTTCGCCAGATGTCTTGACGTGACAATGATCACGTTTGCTTTTTATCCTTCTGGAGACAAAAAATGATTGGAGGTTGAGCCGTAAGCTGCCTCTTCCGCCTGATGCCTTGACGTGATAATGATCACGGGTAGAGCTGATGTTCCATGGATTCTTGACGGGGATGCCATCTTGAGTTTCGAGGCGAGCCACGCCAGGCCTGGTGATGTGGGTGACCCTGTAGGGGCCTTCCCACATCAGAGACAGCTTGTGGAGGCCTTCCCTAGAGAGGATTCGCCTGAGGATGAGATTGCCTGTCTCCAGTGTCGTGAGCGCACGTTGCGGCTATGGTAGCATCGCAGGTCCTGCTGGTTTTTTGCCGCCCGGAGGGCGGCACGGCGGCGTAGTCCCTCGAGAAGCAGCATGTCGTCGTTGTGGAGGTCCTCTTGCTGGTCCTCGTTAAAGGCAAGGACCTGTGGGGATCCATGCTTTATCTCTATGGGGAGGACTGCTTTGGCTCCATAGACGAGGGCAAACGGTGTTTCTCCTGTAGGCTTGGGGGGCATTGTGCGGATGGACCAGAGCACCGAGGGGAGCTCGCTGATCCAACCCTTGATGTGGCCTTTGAGGATGTCGAAGGTCCTGGTCTTCAGGCCCTTGAGGACTTCTGCGTTTGCTCGCTCGACCTGTCCATTGCTCTGTGGATGAGCTACCGAGGCGAAGCAGAGCTTGATGCCCATGTTTTCGCAGTAAGCCCTGAAGATGCCACTGGTGAATTGCAAGCCATTGTCGGTGATGATACGGTTAGGCACTCCGAAGCGGTAGACCAGGCTTCTGATGAACTTCACCGCCGCGCATGCTGGAATTATGCGCGCCGCCTCCACTTCTGGCCACTTGGTGAACTTGTCAATGACCACAAAGAGGTAGCGATATCCCCCTTGTGTTGTTGAGAATGGTCCCAGGATGTCCAGCCCCCAGACGGCGAACGGCCAGGAGAGCGGAATGGTCTGTAGTCCCAGCGCAGGTTGGTGGATTTGCTTGGCGTGGAATTGGCAAGCTTCACATGCTTGAACGATGTCAACTGCATCCTGAAGTGCTTGAGGACAGTAGAAGCCGCTCCTGAAGACTTTGCCTGCGAGGGTGCGGGCGCACGAATGGTGGCCGCACTCCCCGCTGTGGATGTCCTTGATCAGCATTTTGCCTTGTAACGCCCCGGGATTTATCCCCTTTTAATTTGGTGTGTTTTCTTTTTGTATCGACATAGCATCGCATTGCATCGCATTAATTTAATTGCTGCATTTAAATTTAATTCCCACAATTAAATTCAAATGCATTTCAAATTAATTAAAATGTGTTATTTTCAAATCTTTTGCAAATGTTAAAAATTAGTTTATTAAATTGTCTATTTAAAACTAAAACTATTTTGTATAGTTTTTGCATTCAAATTCCTCTTCGTTTTGGTTTTAAAAATATAATTCAGAAATAATTAAAGGGGAGAGAAATAAAGCCCAAAAGCCCACCTAAGCAAACCTTAGGGTTTCCCCCTGGAAAATTCTTTCCCACCCCCTGACTTTTTGTAGCCACCCTCCTTCTTTTTCTGGATTTTGCGAATTAATCCTCCCACCTCTCTTTCTTTCTTTTTTTCCCCTTCCTTTTTCTCTTCTTTTCTTTTTCCTTTCTTTCCTTCCTTTCCTTTTCTTTTCTTTCCTTTTTTCTCTCCTCTTTCCTTCCTTTCTCTCCCGCACCGCACGGGAGTTTCCTTTCTCTCCTTCTTCCTTCCTCCCGGATCGTCCCGCACGGGAGAGAACTCCCGAGCACGCCGACCGCCCCCACCCGCGCGCTCCCCAGCAGTCGCTCGCCCGCGCCACCGCTCCCACGGTCACGCCGCCGCCCGCCTCCGGCTGCCCGCCGCGCGCCCCCGGCCGCCACCGCGCCGCCTCTCTCCGTCTGCGCACCACCGCTGCATCCCGCCAGCCGCCGCGCCGCCGTGCGCCCCGCGCGTCCTGCGCCTCGGCCACCTCCGGCCCGAGCGCGCCGCGCTCCACCGCCGACTCCCGTGCTCTCGGCCCCGTCCGCTTTCTCCCGAGCCTGCTCCCGCCCCGCTTCCTCCGGGCCGAGCTCGCCTCCATGCCCGCGCGCTCGCATGTGCTCTACGCCACCAGCGCGCCCTCGCCTCCCCAACGTCGGCCGCCGCCCGCGCCGCGCGCCCCCGTCCACAGCCGCCGTCGCCCCGGCACCCCTGCTCCGGCCCGGCCTCCTCCGCGCCGCCACCCGCAGCCGCCCGAGCTTCTCCCGTGCGCCCCTGCCCCGGCCTCCTCCGCGTCCCGCACCGCGCAGCCGCGTCGCCGCCGCCCCACACGCCTCCGTGCCGCGTCCCACGCCGCCATGCCGCGCGCCTCAGCCCGCGCCGCTCGCCGCTGCCGCGCGTTCCGTCCCACACGCACGCGTCCCGCTGCCTCCTCTTTCCGGCCACGTGCACGCCGCCGCCGACGCCCGCCAGGTGTTCGACACAATGCCCGAAAGACTTTCGACGTCGCAATTTTGTCTGAGTTGTCCACCCTTCGTGGTGTTGCTACATGCGCGTGCGCGTCCTCTTCCGGTGCCGCGTTCCCGTGACCGCCCGTGTGCGATTCTTTCCGGTGTCCGTTGCCGTGCTCCTACGTGCCCGCGCCCGTCAAAGGTGATGACGGAGTACGACTACTTCCCGCCCACTTCCACGACACCGACAAACGACGATGCCCCGGTTCCGCGACGGCTACTTCCCCGACGTCAACTACTTCCTCTACGGACCGAAGACGTCGGTTTCGAGCCCTAGTTCACCTGATTTTACGTACGAACCCAAACCCTAACCCTACCTATATTATAAAATGCCATCTATCTTGTGCATATCGCATCATAATTACATGTGTTGCATCTCCTGGGTTTGCGGGTATAGCAAATCACCTAAATAATAATTATGGAATGTGTGGGGTAATAAATATATAATGCCCTATTCCATTTAATTTAATTAGATCACCCATGCCATGTGTTGCCATGCTAACCAACATTTAATATTCCTGATAAATAAATAACTTGCACCTAAATATTAATTGTCGGAATCCCGGTTCCGCTTAATTTGGATGAAGTGCATCTCGCATTGCATCTCGCCATGCCATGCATCATTCTCATATGGTCATGCTGGATCTTTTGCCGTAGTTATAAAATGCATCTTTCACGCTTCCAGTGTTTGTTGCTTCTTCGTGGATACGACGTTGAGATGTGTGAGCAACGACAAGATCTGCTTCCATGCGGGATTCCAGGCAAGCAAAGTTTGCTTGTTTACCTATACATTGTCTTTCATTCCTGCCATTGATCTCTGCTACCCTAGTATGCGATTCTTATCGCGATCCCATCATATGTTTATCCTGCAGCCCATACAGCTTTATCCCCACATCCCATCACCTGTTGTTTGTTTATATGTTGGCCTTGCGAGTCGTAGCGCATGCTTAGAGTTGATTGTGCGATTCGTCTGTTGGTCTTATGTCTCATCTGCTTAGTATGATAGATTTTTCTACTTTAATAAAATGCTATCTTATATTGGGGTATTATAATTAAATGATAAGGCACCAGGCGGAAGGCCTTGCGAGGTGTTTTGTTCTGCTCAGTGTCGACCTAGGAACTGAGATTTTGTCCTCGGATCCAATTTTGAGCGCACTAACCACTTGTGGGAGGCCCTATGGAGCCCCCCTCGACTTTGAACGGATCTACAGCTTGTCCATGTGCCGCAACTAGTTCGGGTTTTCCATTTGCTCATATCCATGTGCATGATGATGATGATTGATGAGAGGTTACATGATACGGGGGGTCATATAGGTGTGGTGCGCGCGAAGCGGACAATTCCTACTGTGGTTTGAGCCGCATGGCGCGTGGACACAAACTAATGAGTCCGCAATTGAGATTCGGCCGGACTCTTGACGCGGGTAACAACTCATATGGGTGGCACTTGGACTTGCTTTAGTGAAGGAATAAGTCGTGTTGAGAAGCCTTGATGCTTGTTTGGGTTGATCATGCGAGTATGGGTACAGTAGTGCACCCCTGCAGGGTATAATCTTATCAATGAGCCGTGTCCACGGTTATGGACGACTTTGGTGATGATGCTAGCTAACAAGATCTAGACAACTTACACCTAATTAATGTTAATTAAATTGACTAGTAATATAGAATTACTTTCACCATAAATTATAACTAACTGTTCAATGTGTGAGTTTTCCGAATTGCTTCCTCATACATGGTTGAGGGGGTTAATTCGAGAATGGGTTATGATTGGTGTTAGTTGTAGCTGTTTACTTTATGCGCTCTCTTATCCCTCTCTGTTTAGACGGAAGTTGTAGCGTGTCTCTTTAGGTTGCTAGTGCTGCTGCCGCTAAGTCCACCTCCGCTATATTTTGGGAGATGGTGTAGAAAGTAGGCAAGTCGGTTTTGCTTCCCAGGGAGTGCCCTGACCCTCTTTTGGGATGTGCTTTATGTGCAGTCAACAGGTTTGAAGTCTGACGACGTTAGCTTGGGAATCCCTCCGGCTTGGCTGGGCAGGGATATGGCGCCATCGCTTATCTTCAGGACTCTTAGTCCAATTTGCATCTTATCCGTAGTCGGATACTATTCTGCTTCCGCTGTCATTTGTACCTTTGTATTGTTTATTTGTATCTTGACTCGTTCGAGTCGTTGTTGTATTATATCTTTTGTTGTATTTGTGGATGTATCAGAACTGTTGTAATGTTATCACAATTCCACCCACATAATGCGCATGTTTCGGCGTGCACATTATGTCTGGTGGGCGACCTAAAATCGTTATTATGCGGATTTCGGGATCGCTTTAAATCTACATAGTACCGATTTTAGGGCGTCACATGCCTTCTTCAGGAGGAACGCATTTGAGCGCGATGTCGTTTGGGCGCTTGCGTTAGAGATTTCCTTCGAGGATGTGGTAGGATTTTGCCTGTCGGGCGATTCGCTCCGCTTCAACATTTTCCTTGGAAAGGATCCCTTTGGCGAGGTAGTCTTTGATCTCGTCAATCCAGCCTATTTCTTGATGCGCCGCTATGAGCAACAGACGTTCCCTGTAGGGGGGCCACAATCAGGAGCTCCAACTGTAGGTGGTGGCGGGAGCGCTTCGTCTGTGCTTGCGGGCATGGCCTCTTGAGGCTGTTTTATGGATGCCTTGACAAGTCTTTCTTCAAAGACGTCTGGCAGCTGAGCTTGCCT
Source organism: Poa annua (assembly GCA_026929855.1). Taxonomy (NCBI): domain Eukaryota; kingdom Viridiplantae; phylum Streptophyta; class Magnoliopsida; order Poales; family Poaceae; genus Poa; species Poa annua. The sequence goes on from CM049427.1 coordinate 36,017,339, forward strand.
CTTTGACGCGCATTTGGCGATGTCATCGGCCTCTTGATTTTCCTTCCTTGGGATGTGCTTGAGCTCCATTCCCCTGAAGTGCTTCTCAAGCCTGCGGACCTCTTCAAGGTATGCGGCCATGTGGTCGTCCTTAGGTTTGTATCTCTTGTTGGAGAAGTTTACTAGCAGCTGGTAGTGGCCCTTGATGAGTAGGTGCTTGATGCCCAAAGCGGTTGTGGCACGTAGGCCAGCGAGCATGCCTTCGTACTCAGCAATATTGTTGGAGATCTTGTCGATTCCGAAGCACAGCTGGACCACGTAATAGAGCTTGTCGCCCTTCGGTGAGGTCAAGACCACGCCAGCCCCGCCGTGACGACACGCGAAAGCTCCGTCGAACTTCATGGTCCAGTGGCTGGGCATTTTGTCTGCAGAGGGCTCTTGTTCTTCTCCTAGAGGCTCTTCAGGGGTTGCGCCAGTCCATTCGGCGACGAAGTCTGCCGGCGGTCTTCCTTTGATTACCCTTGTGGTATCGAAGCGCAAATTGAATGGTTGTAGCTCTATGTTCCATCCCGCGACACGATCTGTGGCGTTAGGGTTGCGCAGGATCTACTCCAGGGGAAAAGAGGGGACCACCGTGATGGGGTGCCCCTGGAAGTAGTGTCGCAGCTTTCTTGAGGCGGTGAGGAGCTTCTGCTGCATTGTGTACCGCTCGCGAGCATTGCGCAGTACTGTACTGACGAAGTAGACTGGATGCTCAACAAGGGTTGTCAGTTTAGTCTTGGCGCACTCCGCCTGAGGAGGCTCTGCAGGGCCCTCAAGGGGGTTGGCCTGTGGAGACTCTTTAGGGCCCTCGAGGGGGTTGGCCTGTGGAGACTCTTTAGGGCCCTCGAGGGGGTTGGCATGTGGAGGTTCTTCAGGGCCCTCGAGGGGGTTGGCCTGTGGAGCCTCTTCAGGCTCTCTGGCGAGAGCATCCTGTAGCGGTTGACTCGGGGCAGGCTCCGCTTGTGGCTTTGGGCCTGGCGGTTGGTTTGTGGGGCCTGTTCCTTTATCGAGCTCTTCGTCAGGGGTTTTTGGCTTTGGAGTGGTTGCACCCTTCTTGTGGAGGACTGGCTCTTCCCTTTCTACCACCAGGACGGCACTGGCGGTCTGTGGAGTTGCTGTTAGGTACAGCTTCAGGTGCTCGCCTGTCCTTGGGGTGACCATGACTGGTGGGCTTGCCAGGTACCTCTTTAAATCCTCGAAGGCTTTTTCCGCTTCAGGTGTCCACTTGAAGGTGCCAGTTCTCTTCATGATTTTGAAGAATGGCAGAGCTCTCTCTCCAAACTTGGAGAGGAATCTACCCAAGCTGGCCATGCATCCTGCTAGGCGTTGCATATCCTTGAGCCGGCGCAAAGGTTGCATTTCCTCTATGGCCTTGATTTTGTCAAGGTTTGCCTCTATGCCTCAGTGGGACACGAGGAACCCAAGCAATTTGCCTGAAGGCACTCCGAAGACGCACTTGGCGGGGTTGAGCTTGATGTTCACCTTGCGCAAGTTGGCGAAGGTCTCTTCAAGGTCCCTTAGAAGAGTATCTCCCTCTCGAGACTTGAGGATGATGTCATCGACGTAAGCCTCGGTGTTTCTGCCCATTTGCTCGCCAAGTGCTATCCTCACGAGCCTCTGAAAGGTGGCGCCGACGTTTTTCAGGCCGAAGGGCATGCAGGCATAGCAATACACACCGCAAGGGGTGAGGAAAGCCATCTTCTCCTCGTCTTCCTTAGCCATTTTTATCTGGTGATAACTAGAGAAAGCATAGAGGAAGCAGAGGAGGTCGCAGCCTGCCGTGGAGTCCACAATCTGGTCGATTCTTGGCATGGGATAAGGGTCTTTGGGGAAAGCCTTGTTCACATCAGTATAGTCGAGGCGGGAGAGGCGGCCTCCTCCAACGGGTTTTGGGATGACCACGCCGTTGGAGAGCCAAGTGGGGTGCGGGACTTCGCGGACGACATTTGCCGCTTTTAGCTTCTCAACCTCTTTGACGATGAATGCTTGCTTCTCGGGGGCTTGCTTTCTTGCTTTTTGCTTGACTGGGCGTGCGTTTGGACACACGGCCAAATGGTGCTCGATCACCTCCCTCGGTACACCGTACATATCTGACGGAGTCCATGCGAACATGTCAGAATTTGCCCGGAGGAAGGCGACGAGCGCACTTTCCTATTTGGGAGGCAGAGCAGCGCCAATGGTGACACTAGCCCCCGAGCCTTTAGCCCCCGAGCTGCTGGAGCTTAGTGAGACTTTCTTTGTAGCGGCTTGCTCCTGGGAGAACAGCTGCTTCTTCTTCTTGGGTCTCTCGAGAGGCTCCATGTCCTCGTCAGCAGGGAATTCCATGGCGGCTTCCTTGTAGGCTGTCTCGACAGCGCGCGTAGCATCCAGGACATGTCTGTGGATGGTGATGGTGCCAGCGCTGTCGGGCGTTGTACGGCAAGCCGATGTGCGCAACATCGAAGTCGATGTTCTCTGTGCGGTAGTTTTCCTCGCTGTCGAAGGTGACGGCAAGCCTGACCTGCCCCAGAGGCTCGATCGAGCAGCTGGTGACTCCCGTGAAGGGACTAGAGGGCATGAGCCGCTCGTAGGGCACTTGAAGCGCTTCGAACGTCTCAATGGAGATGACATTTAGGCCTGCTCCACCATCAATGAGTGTCTTGGATACAACGATGTTGTTGATGGTGGGGCTACAGACCAGCGGGAGGGTTCCAACAGTCTTGGTGGATTTGGGGTGGTCCTGAGCGTCAAAAGCGATGGTGTACTATGACCATTTGAGGGGCCTGGAGGTCTCGAGGCTGGGGAGGGCGGCGTTGAGCTCGCGAGCGAACTGCTTGAACTGATTGTTCGATTTAGGCGCCTATGCCCCCACCGAGGATGCAGGCAATGGCGCCTCTTGGAGCTTGGTAGCCTCCATCTTCCTTGTCAGGGAGGTTGCCGTTCCTCTCCGCAGCGTTGGCCTGATTGCCAGATGGCTTCTGGTAGCCGCCCTTGCGCCCGCTTCCGCGGTAGCCACGGCCTTGACCGCGGCTGCCGCTGCCCTCTGCTTGTTCGCGCTCCTTGCTCAGCCTCTTGAGGTCGAAACAAGTCTTTGTAGAGTGACCACGCCTGTTGTGGTAGATGCAGAATGGGCGGTGGTCGTCTTTTCTCTCCCCAGGCTCGGGAGAGTCCCTACGGGTGCCCTTAGCGTCAGGATCTGCCGCGAGGACCGTGGTGGCCTTGCGCTTGGGCTCCTCCTTCTTCTTCTAGCTCCTAGACCCCTCAGTGTGCTCATCCCCTCTTGAGGACATATTGACGAAGAGGAGTCCCTCTTCAGCCTTGGCGCACTTGTCTGCCATGTCGAACAGCTTCACCACAGAGGTGAGCTTGTCGTGGATACCCAGCTTCTCAAGCATCTTGCTGTTTGTGACGCCCTCGCGGAAGGCGGCGATGACTTGGGTGTCAGGGATGTTTGGGATCTTGTTGCGCACTTGGCTGAATCGCTGGATGTACTTGCGGAGGGTTTCATCCTTCTTCTGCACCACAGGGCGCAGTTCGTTGTGGGTGAGCGCGCGTTTGTATGTCCCCTTGAAGTTGGAGACGAACTGCTTGCAGAGCTCCTCCCAAGAGTTCACAGAGTCCCCGGGAAGGTTCAGGAGCCACAACAGCGTAGAGTCGCGAAGCGCGTGGGAGAACCAGTTGGCCATGACCTTGTCGTCTCCGCCTGCCGCCTGGATGGAGGTGGTGTAGAGCTACAGGAACTCGATGGGGTTGCTGGAGCCGTCGTAGCCCCTGGGGTGAGCCGGCCTGAACTTTGGGGGCCATACCACGCGGCGCAGGGAGCAGGTGAACGCCATGCAGCCTGTGGCGTACGTGGAGACCCTGTGCTGCAGCGCGTTGCGGTTCTGCTGGCCCGCCTAGCCGATTTCTTCCACGAGGCGGTTCTGGGGTTCCGCTGGAGCTCCATCCCCACGCGCGCGTCTGGCGCGGTGCGCTGCACGATCAAGCAGTCGTGAGGCGAGGACGCGTGGGAGGCAGCCCTCTGCGTCGCAGCCGGTGCGGGCCCTGGTGGAGGCGGAGGCGCGTCAGGCCCAGCCATGCCCGCGAGGGAGGGGTGCACGACGGGCTGTGACGGAGCGGGGGCAGTCGTAGCGATGCCGACGAGGTGGTTGAGGCGCTCCAGCCACTGCTCGTGGGCCTCAGCGGTAGGCTGATAGCGGAGAAGTTCTTGCGCCGTGAGCAAGGCGGTGTGTGGCGCTGGGTCCGTTCTGCCTAGACCGGATTCGCTTGGGCGCTGCGTCGGGTGCGACGACGGTCCTCCTCGTGTTCGTCGTTATGCTCGGGCTCCTCCACATGTGGGCCTGAGTTGGCGCGCTCTTCACGGCGGGGTCGTCCGCGTCGTCCGCGCGTGGCCGTGGCGCCGGGCGCGGCATGAGCTCCTTCAGGCGCGCGTCTGTTGGTGCGGGCGACGCGAGTAGCGCGGGTGTTCGCCATGGCGCGGAGGCGGCTCGAAGGTCGTTGACGCGCCTAAACCCCCTACCTGGCGCGCCAAATGTCGGATAGTGACTCCCACGGAACAGGGTGGTCACTCCCTGAAGTGTAGTTCGAGAAGGGGATTGAACACGGAGGTCAAGCGACCCTCGAGAGGCACGACGACGGTGCTCGCCGGGCCTGGAGAGGAATACCCACGACAGAGATGGACACCAGCCCGTACCTAGGTTCACGGCCCTCAGGAGGAGGTAACATCGCTACTCCTGCTTGTCTGTATTGCACTGCAGAGGTTACAATACAACTGAGCTTGCCGAGGGCTCTCTTGAGGCAGTTCGTGCTTGGAGAGGGACGCAATGGTCGTCTTCCTCCTCAAGCCGAAAGCTATTCTACTAGCTGGGCTAGGGTTTACAAGTGTTTTGCAAGCAATTGGCCCATCCTTTCCTACAGTGGAGGTCTTCCTCCTCTTATAGGTGCCACGCCGTCTTTCTTGCGCAAGGCGTCCAAGGTGGGCTCCCACACGGCAATGGCGCGAAGGAGTTGGAGTCCACCACGGCTGAATCCTTCCTGGACGCGGTCCATCGGCAATAAAGTTGGGCGCGGTGGCCGACAAGCGGCAGAGCGCGCTGACGTGGGGCTACCTTTCGGGTAGCCCACGATAAGGCTACCTGGGCCGCGCCAAGGATTTGGAGGCCCACAGAAGGCCCACGCGGGGTACCATGTAACATAGTCCAAGTCGGTTAGGTCGCATAACCTGCCATATCTGTAATCGCCATCGGCATCGACCACCCGAGACCTGGCTACCTATAAAGCCAGGAGGGTGGCTCGTCCCCAGGACAACGAAGAGACACGCTCATAGTCACCGCCACAAACCCTAGCGAGATCGCAATCTCGCCATTGTAATCGCTACTCGCATCATCAATCAGACAAGTAGGAAGTAGGGTGTTATCCTCTGGGAGCCTGAACCTGGGTAAATCCTTGCTTGTCAGCCGTAGTGATCACCAACACCTATCTCTTTCCCCATCAATCAACCAGGGGTGCACAACCCTGGGACTTGTCGAGTTAACACCTCGTCAATTGGCGCCGTCTGTGGGAAGTCAAACAAGTGTTGGAATCATGGTCGCTCCGGCTCCATCCGCAATGAAGATCGGCGTCCGCGCCGCCAGGGAGTCGATCCGCTTCGGCTCCTTCGAGTACGTCCTCCACCCGCCGGCCCACCGCTCGGTGTACGCCAATCTGGACAAAGGTATACACATCACCTTCGGCTCCATATACTGCTGCATCGACAGTCGTGGAATACTCAGGTCTACGGCTACCGCGCCACGCGCGGCGACGTCACCCGAATCGGCAACCCTCGCGCCATCGTCACCACCCGCGAAGATCACATCTGCTGCACCCGCGGAGGCCGCGCCCGCCGCACCCGCGAAGATCACATCAGTCGCACTCGCGGAGGCCGCGCCCGCCGCACCCGCGAAGATCGCATCTGCGTCGACTACATCGACAATTCCAGCAACGGCCGCGCGGATCGAGTCTACTACACCAACCTCGGTCGCGCGGTCGACTAAGTCAAGATCTACCTCAACTGTCGCACCCGCACGGGCAACCAGGAGCTCGCGCCCGACAGCCACGTCACGCGCGCCTTCATCTCCGTGGAAATCCCAAGTCTACCCCAAGCCAATCGCACTCGCTCCGGCGAGTGCGAACACGGAGACAATCGCGAGAAGACGGGACAACGACTACGCCGCGCGACACGTTGCAGCAATTTTCGATCCCGAGCAAGACTCGGACGATGGAAGCAGCAGCGGCAGCACCAACTCCCCGCCTCAAGTCTACCCCAAGCATGTCTTCATGGCCGTCACAGCACCACATGGCGACGACGAAGAACCCGCATATCCGCTAGAAGTGGACATGCCAGACCAGACTAAACTTGTCATCACACGGGACATGGCAATCCAAGCCATGAAGCATGTGGACGAGGGCACGTTCCCCCCACCCAACGCACCTCGAGACGACCACCTGGCGGTCTAGTACTTGCTGCGCAAGGAAGGCGAGCGACTTCGCGCAGAAAAGGCCGAGTTACTTCGGCGAAAGAGGGACGCGGATGCGTCAAGCGCCAGGCGAGCCGCCATCTCGTTTACCTCCTCTACGGAAGTTAACCAAGGAGCAAGACGAAACAGACCTCGTGTTCCCCTCATGGCAGAAGCCGATCGAACCAGGCTCCCCCGCAACCTCGACTCGTCCTTCGTCACCGAAGACGAGCACGGGATACCCGTCCCAAAGACGGCGAACGCCGCCCTGATCTCAGTCGAGACATACCTCCGGCTCACGCAGTCACCGGAGGGAGACGCGCGCTCCCTTCTCCAGAAGCAGCAAATCGCCTCCATAAGGGCAATCGAAGAAGCGCTGGCGGCTAAGGGGCCAAGCAACCGGGCGCACGAACCAGCAACCTCGGGCATCCCAGCTGCACTGCGACAACCAGTCAAGGACCTTCGCGATGTCCTCACGCAGAAGACGGTGGATCGCAACCGCAAGGAACGTTCGGCTGGAGCAGCAAACCCAGACGACCACGCCGACCGCGACTTCGAGCCGTGCGGCGCGGCATGCTTCAGCTTCAATATCCGCGACACTCGCATGCCAAAGGGCTTCAAGCTGACAGCAGGTACCCCAAAGTATGACGGGAAGCAAGATCCACGACTATGGCTCGAGGACTACCTCATCGCCTGCACCTGCCAAGGCGGGACGTCGACTACGGCAATGCAGTACGTCCAGCTTATGCTGACGGATTCGGCGCGCCGGTGGCTCACAAGCCAACCCGAGGACTCTTTCCGAACATGGGAAGAATTCCAGGATAATTTCATAAAAAGTTTCTCGGGAACGTTCGCAAGGCCAACGACCTACATCGAGTTGCAAGCCTGCAAGCAAGGAACTCCGCTCCTACATCCAGCGGTGGACACTCCTCCGCAACACCATGGAACCCGTCTCAGAAGACCGGGTGATTGACGCCTTCATGCACGGCGTTGCTCGCCGCGACCTCCGCGAGGAATTTGGCAGGCTCCAGCTGAAGACTATAATAGAGCTCATGAAGACAGCCAACCAGTGGGCCGAAGGAGGGGACTACGTCCGCGATACTTCCCCCAAGAAAGAGGTCGAAACAAGCAACTGGCGTGAGGCACGCCGAAAGAAGAAGCCACGCTACACCCACGATTCAATCGAGCTAGTAGCAGCAGGATATGAAACCCCCCGCGATGACAAACGCGAGAACAGTCGACAGTACGATCAAGGTCGATAGTCCAGCTCGAGTCAGTACAACCGTGGCAGCAGCACCATTGGCCACAATGACGGAGGCCAGAAACGCGAGTGGAAGCGCCCGCTGACCCCGACAGAGGAGCTGATGCAACCCTGTAAGCATCACTCGTTCCGCAACCCGGAGACAGGCAAGTGGGGTTCCATCCATCTGCTGAAAGATTGTCGCAAAGCAAGGAAGATATACCAAGCCATGCAGCAAATCTGTCGTCGTGGCGAACAGACAGACGCCTACGGGTAGGCTAATTTGTGGGGCCGATGGACGCTAGGGATCTCGGGGAGGGATTGCGCGGTGAACTCGCACGCAGGTAAACTCAAAAGACACGGTTACACAAATATTTACCCTGCTTCGGGGCTCTCGTGAGGAGATAAAACCCCTACTGCAGCATCTAGCCTACTCGGTGTATTTCTTCTCTTACTATCCGGGCTACAACACGCTCCACGAGCTGCTACCATTGCCTCCATGAGGTCTTGAGAGCAAATGAGAAGGGGGGAAATGAAGTGGTGGGGTGGTGGTCTCCTTTTTCTCCCTCCCCCTGGTGCCCTTTATATAGGAGAGCCCAGGGGACAAGCAGGGGACAAGGGGACAAAGAACACTATTTATGGTACACTATTCACGATTTGACTGATGGGGTCTTGTCGGTACTGTTCACTGCGTCACGCGCAGTGTAGTGTTGTCACATCGGTACAGTCAATTTGTCCCTTTACGCCTGTCCTGGCATCTCTTCTTCTCCTGCAGTGATGACAATTCTGCTATCTCGCCGAACCATACGGGGACTTAGTCAATCTCAAACTTTGATCGACATCCACCCGTGAGCCCGAACCGGATATGGAGATGCCGGAGAGGTTGAACCAGAGACGTTATGTCGGAGAAGGGCTACCGAGTAGCTATGCTCAGATCACGGTCTAGGAGGAGCGTCTCTGTCCACTGGGTTGAAGAAAGGAGACCTCGGCCCTGCCGAGATGGCAGTGACCTTGCCGAACTGCAGGAGGAAGTCTCGATCTTCCAAGCCCGGGATGAGGAATCTCGGAGTACCGGCAAGGTTGGTGCCGAGCTCGAGTGTGGATGAGTTGGGGGCGAGGTCGAGATGTAGGAAGGGTCGGGCGGCACCAGGATGACCTCACCCGGGAGCGAAGGCAGCGTAGAAGCGTGGGGATCTCGGTCGGGTGCGGGAGAAGGCTCGGGGTCTACCCGCCCGGAGCGCAGCATCCCGGACAAGGCCGAGGGGGAGCGACGTCGGGGTCAACGCCGAGGGCCCGGCCATGTCGGGAACGCCGGACTGCGGGGACGCCGGGGCGCAGGCATCCATGGTGCAGTTGCACCGAGCGGTTGGGGAAGGGCTTGGTGTCGGGGATGGACGAGGTGGAGGAGTATCGGGCTGAGGAGGATACCGGAGCCGGCGGGTGTTGAGGACGGCGTCGAGACGTATCCGCCGCCGGGGGCGACGAACTTGGGGAGGGGGTTGGCGATGCTGGTCGCGGACGAGGTCGAGGAGGTGCGCGTCCGGCGTGCCGAGGTCGACGCCGGGCGCAGGAGGCCGGGCGCGCCGTGGTCAACTCGGAGGGGAGAGGATCTCGCCTTGATGCGGGACGCAGACGACCGAGATGTGGGTCTCGGTACCAGTCGAGGTCGGGGTGCAGTCGAGGTGGCGCGGACTCCCGAGCGGGGCCGAGTCACGCCGGGAGTGGAGGCCGGGGACAGTGCCGGAGGCGAGGCCGGGCGGAGCTCGTCTGGGGTGGCGGCACCGGGCGCGGTTGAGGAGGAGGTCGGGGCGGCGAAGTCGGAGGAGACGCAGCCGGGCTCGGTGGAGAAGAAGAGACACGGGGTGGTGCCGGTCGTGGTCGTGAGGAGGGGATGCGACCGAGACGGTTGTCTCAGTCCAATCCTGACTAGCGAGATGGCCCATCTGGAGTAGGAGATTCGGCCCATCCGACACAAGCATTTTGGTCCACCAAAAGAACACTTTCCTCTTTATTTCTTTACCTTTTAAATACGCTCATACCTGCAACAATAAGGCAACAACCCCATACTTCTAGGGTACCGGGGAAGTACATCCCCGACACTAGTCCCCGAGTTTATGGGGGATTCGTAGAATCGCGCATCAACTTAAAAAACAAATAGTTACAGGAATTTTCCATACCGAAAGTCTTGTTGTTAGACGTCTCGGGGATCACATCCCCGACACTAGTCCCCGAGGCTGCGGGGGACTCGCAGAGTCGCGCACAGACTTGGAAGAAATACCAACAACATTGTCTTCACCTATTCCACCGTGCACCTGCAAAAATACAATCGCATGCCGGTTTCTTAGCCACTCCGGGCGTTTTACCGACATAGATGTCTTCGGCCACCGCCGGTCGGCCATAAACACATAACACATGCCGGCGTTTAGCCACTCTGGGCGTATACCGACACGGACGCCTCATGTGCCGGCGTTTAGCCACTCTGGGCGTATACCGACACAGAGTCTCATGTGCCGGCGTATAGCCACTCTGGGCGTATACCGACACAGACGCCTACACACACAATGCCACACAAGTATCTCGGGTGTCTCGGTATGTCGGTATGTCGGCCACTCTGGGCATATCACAGGTGTTTCGGTATCTCTGCCACTCTGGGCACATCACAGGTGTTTCGGTATCTCAGGTGTTGCCTTTGACGAATTTTGATACACCGAAACAAATGACGATTTGGAAATATTGCCCGATGCCATGATACATTGGCGAACCGAAATAAACGGGGATCTGGAGATATGGTATGATGCCGCGATATGTTGGTGAACCGACCTAAACAGCGATCTGGAGATATTGCAGGACGCCATGATATATTGGCTAACCGAAATAAACGGGGATCTGGAAATTTTGCGTGATACCGCGATATGTGGGCCAACTGATACCATAGATCATATGCAATATACTTTGAGAAAATAATCAACCATAAGATGGATCCAAGATAACCGATATAATCAAGACTTTTGACATGAGTATCCTCTCGGTAAAACCGATATCACCTTTCAATGTTAGTTGAGACATACATATTTTAACAAGAATAAAGACAGAAAATAACTCTAGTAGCAAACCACATAATAGGACAGAGACTCGGTTTCCACCGAGTCCCCGGGTAAATTTTCAGATATAGCAGGAAGACAAAGGAGTACGGCAGTCCCCGAGTCCAGTTTCCGGATGTCGGCTTACAAATGATACCACAAGAAGCAAGATATGACAAGCATATAAACAAACACAAACTGAGAAACTCTATCGACTTAGCATGCAAGGTAGAACTAAACAGTAAGCCAGTCCCCGGGTCAAGACATCTTGCTCCCGGGGAAAAAACTAACAGTCGACAAGATAGGCACCACAGGGTAGTCCCCGAGTTACGATATCTCGTTCCCGGGTAAACAATTAAACTACGCATGCATGGGCATATCCCGAATAAATCTAAGACAACATAATTGCAAGGTACATATGACGATACTCACGGAGCACAGGAGCGGTTGGGGATGTCGGAGGCGACATAACCCGGGTAACTGGTGTGCAGCTGCCAGGTGTTTGTTGATGATGAGTGTCGGGGCAGGCGCCTACGGCTGGAGCCCGCGATGCAGGGATGCCGGCTCGGGATGTCGAAGACCGGTTTCCGCGGTGCATGGATCCCGGTGACCTCCACCCGCGATGCAGGGATGCCGACGCCCCGACCCGCGGCGCGAGGAAGCTGGCGACATCTACCTGCAGCGCAGGGATGTCAACGACCTCCACCCGCAGCGCAGGGATGTCGGAGACCTCTACCCGCCATGCAGGGATGTCAACAATCTCAACCCACGGCGCAGGGATATCGGCGACCTCAACCCGTCGCGCAGGGATGTCAACGACCGCTGCCCGCAACACAGGGATCCCGGATTTAGGATCCCGGATTTGGGATACCGGCGACCGCTACCCGCGGCGCAGGATGTCAATGACCACTGCCCGCAGCGTAGGGATCCCGGATTTTGGATACCGGCGACCGCTACCCGCGGCGCAGGAAGTCAGTGACCACTGCCCGCAGCGTAGGGATCCCGGATTTAGGATCCCGGATTTGGGATACCGGCGACCGCTACCCGCGGCGCAGGAAGTCAGTGACCACTGCCCGCAGCGTAGGGATCCCGGATTTAGGATCCCGGATTTGGGATACCGGCGACCGCTACCCGCGGCGCAGGATGTCAATGACCACTGCCCGCAGCGTAGGGATCCCGGATTTTGGATACCGGCGACCGCTACCCGCGGCGCAGGATGTCAGTGACCACTGCCCGCAGCGTAGGGATCCCGGATTTAGGATCCCGGATTTGGGATACCGGCGACCGCTACCCGCGGCGCAGGATGTCAGTGACAACTGCCCGCAGCGTAGGGATCCCGGATTTAGGATCCCGGATTTGGGATACCGGCGACCGCTACCCGCGGCACAGGATGTCAGTGACAACTGCCCGCAGCGTAGGGATCCCGGATTTAGGATCCCGGATTTGGGATACCGGCGACCGCTACCCGCGGCGCAGGATGTCAGTGACCACTGCCCGCAGCGTAGGGATCCCGGATTTGGGATACCGGCGACCGCTACCCGCGGCGCAGGATGTCAGTGACCACTGCCCGCAGCGTAGGGATCCCGGATTTAGGATCCCGGATTTTGGATGCCGGGTCCCGTCCGAAATTGTTCCCGCAAGCGCCACTGAGCCCCACGGTGGGCGCCAACTGTCGTCGTGGCGAACAGACAGATGCCTACGGGTAGGCTAATTTGTGGGGCCGATGGACGCTAGGGATCTCGGGGAGGGATTGCGCGGTGAACTCGCGCGCAGGTAAACTCAAAAGACACGGTGACACAAATATTTACCCTGCTTCGGGGCTCTCGTGAGGAGATAAAACCCCTACTGCAGCATCTAGCCTACTCGGTGTATTTCTTCTCTTACTATCCGGGCTACAACACGCTCCACGAGCTGCTACCATTGCCTCCATGAGGTCTTGAGAGCAAATGAGAAGGGGGGAAATGAAGTGGTGGGGTGGTGGTCTCCTTTTTCTCCCTCCCCCTGGTGCCATTTATATAGGAGAGCCCAGGGGACGAGCAGGGGACAAGGGGACAAAGAACACTATTTATGGTACATTATTCACGATTTGACTGATGGGGTCTTGTCGGTACTGTTCACTGCGTCACGCGCAGTGTACTGTTGTCACATCGGTACAGTCATTTTGTCCCTTTACGCCTGTCCTGGCATCTCTTCTTCTCCTGCAGTGATGACAATTCTGCTATCTCGCCGAACCATACGGGGACTTAGTCAATCTCAAACTTTGACCGACATCCACCCGTGAGCCCGAACCGGATATGGAGATGCCGGAGAGGTTGAACCAGAGACGTTATGTCGGAGAAGGGCTACCGAGTAGCTATGCTCAGATCACGGTCTAGGAGGAGCGTCTCTGTCCACTGGGTTGAAGAAAGGAGACCTCGGCCCTGCCGAGATGGCAGTGACCTTGCCGAACTGCAGGAGGAAGTCTTGATCTTCCAAGCCCGGGATGAGGAATCTCGGAGTACCGGCAAGGTTGGTGCCGAGCTCAAGTGTGGATGAGTTGGGGGCGAGGTCGAGATGTAGGAAGGGTCGGGCGGCACCAGGATGACTCACCCGGGAGCGAAGGCAGCGTAGAGGCGTGGGGATCTCGGCCGGGTGCCGGAGAAGGCTCGGGGTCGACCCGCCCGGAGCGCAGCATCCCGGACAAGGCCGAGGGGGAGCGACGTCGGGGTCAACGCCGAGGGCCCGGCCATGTCGGGAACGCCAGACTGCGGGGACACCGGGGCGCAGGCATCCATGGTGCAGGGGCACCGAGCGGTTGGGGAAGGGCTTGGTGTCGGGGATGGACGAGGTGGAGGAGTATCGGGCTGAGGAGGATCCCGGAGCCGGCGGGTGTTGAGGACGGCGTCGAGACGTATCCGCCGCCGGGGGCGACAAACTTGGGGAGGGGGTTGGCGATGCTGGTCGCGGACGAGGTCGAGGAGGTGCGCGTCCGGCGTGCCGAGGTCGACGCCGGGCGCAGGACGCCGGGCGCGCCGTGGTCAACTCGGAGGGGAGAGGATCTCGCCTTGATGCGGGACGCAGACGACCGAGATGTGGGTCTCGGTACCAGCCGAGGTCGGGGTGCAGTCGAGGTGACGCGGACTCCCGAGCGGGGCCGAGTCACGCCGGGAGTGGAGGCCGGGGACAGTGCCGGAGGCGAGGCCGGGCGGAGCTCGTCTGGGGTGGCGGCACCGGGCGCGGTTGAGGAGGAGGTCGGGGCGGCGAAGTCGGAGGAGACGCAGCCGGGCTCGGTGGAGAAGAACAGACACGGGGTGGTGCCGGTCGTGGTCGTGAGGAGGGGATGCGACCGAGACGGTTGTCTCAGTCCAATCCTGACTAGCGAGATTGCCCATCTGGAGTAGGAGATTCGGCCCATCCGACACAAGCATTTTGGTCCACCAAAAGAACACTTTCCTCTTTATTTCTTTACCTTTTAAATACGCTCATACCTGCAACAATAAGGCAACAACCCCATACTTCTAGGGTATCGGGGAAGTACATCCCCGACAAAATCATCGCTCCAGTGCAAGCAATACAGGCAGCCCCGCAGCTAGCCATCCAGGAGGCACCCGCAAACAACAACCAGGTGCAGGCGGCAGGAGCATTCCCCCAGCCGCAGCAGCAGCAACAACAACAAGGTCAGTCGGCAGCAACCGACACGTATTCACCCGCACGGGGACAACTGAACATGATCCAGAAGGGACCCCCGTCAAACAGGCGCCAAAAGCTCATCACCCGCCAAGTACTTCAGGCCATCAACAGCCCGCGCGCGGTACCAGACTACCTGTGCGGGTCTGAGACACCCATCACGTTTTCCAGGGCAGATCACCCAGCCGAGGTAACCCGACCCGGACACGCCGCACTCGTGATTGAGGCCCTGATCGGCGACTACAGCTTGAAGAAGGTGTTCATTGACGGAGGCAGCGGCATCAACATCATATTCGCCGACACCCTGAGATGAATGAACAGGTCGACAGAGAAATTGCCGGAATCGGAAACCACTTTCCACGGCATAGTACCAGGGCAAGCAATCACGCCCATGGGAACAATCACGCTCGACGTCATCCTCGGCACACCCGAGCACTTCAGGAAGGAGTCGATCGATTTCGAAGTCGTCGACTGGAAGTCGCAGTACCACGCCATACTCGGACGCCCAACTTTTGCCAGGTTCATGGCAGTACCCCACTACGCCTACCTGATGGTCAAGTTGCCCGGACCGAAAGGAGTAATCACCGTACGCGACGACTTCGGGCTCTCCAACAGCTGTGATCGCGAGTTCGCCAAGATTTCTGAGTTCTTCGGGGTCGAAGAGCACTTCAAGGCCATATCAGCCGACAACGACAAGACCCTCTTTCCATCTCGCAAGAAGCCAGCTAAGGACGCAACATTCAACACGAACGACGACACCGTCACCCACCAAGTCCATCCGACTGATAGCAGAAAGACGGTCAAGGTTTCGTCAAGTCTGACCCCCGCATAGGAAAGCGCGCTCGTTGAGTTCCTACGTGAGAACTGTAAGATCTTTGCATGGCAACCTTCTGACATGCCAGGGATACCCAGGGAACTTGCCGAGCACTCTCTAAAGGTCCACAAGGACGCTAGGCCGATCAAACAATCCATGTGACGCTTCTCAGGACCCAAGCGAGACGCGATCACCATGGAAGTCGACAGATTACTGCACGCCAAGTTCATCCGAGAGATCAAGGACTCGGACTGGGTCGCCAACCCGGTCCTAGTGGAGAAAAAGAAGACGAAAAAACTACGCATGTGCGTTGACTTCACTGCAGTCAACAAGTGCTGCCCCAAGGATCATTTCCCGCTCCCGCGGATAGACCAGATCATCGACTCGACAGCAGGCTGCGAGCGCCTGTCCTTCCTGGACGCCTACTCAGGCTACCAGCAGATCAGGCTGAAAGTCGAAGACGAAGAGAAAACGGCCTTCATCACACCCGACGGCGTCTTTTGCTACCAGACGATGCCGTTCGGGTTAAAGAACGCAGGTGCCACGTACCAGCGGACAATGCAAGCGTGCCTCAAAGGGCTCATCGGGCAGATCGTCCAAGTCTACATCGATGACATCGTCGTCACAACCCGAAAGGAGGATACCTTAGTCGACGACCTCCGCAAGGTCTTCGCTGCACTCGATGTATACCAGATCAAGCTCAACCCAGAGAAGTGCGTGTTCGGCGTGCCAGCCGGAGAGCTACTAGGGTACCTCGTATCTGCAAGAGGAATCGAAGCGAACCCCGAGAAGGTGCAGAACATTCTCACAATGCCAGCACCAACCAAACTCCGCGAGGTGCAGCGATTAGCCGGCCGAGTCACAACTCTCAGCCGTTTCATTAGTAAGTTGGGAGAGAAAGCTTTACCTTTCTACCAACTGATGAAGAAGACGGATAAGTTCTACTGGACACAGGAGGCGCAGGATGCGTTCGACCATCTCAAGAAAACCCTGACAACCTCTCCAGTCCTCGTGGCACCGCTGGAAAACGAGTCGCTATACTTATACGTCTCAGCAACAAACAGGGTGGTGAGCACGGTACTCGTAGTCGAGCGGGAAGAAGAAGGGCACAGTCACCCGGTGCAAAGGCCCGTCTACTACCTCAGCGAAGTCCTCACCCTGTCCAAGCAGAACTACCCGCATTACCAGAAGCTGGCGTATGGAGTCTTTATGACCTCCAGGAAGGTCGTCCACTACTTCTCCGAGCACCCGATCACGGTGGTAAGCTCCTCTGGCCTAGCAGACATTCTCACAAACCAACGCGCAACAGGACGAGTCGCCAAGTGGGTTGTCGAACTAGGACCATGGGGGCTGAAATATGCTCACCCGAAGTCCATCAAGGCCCAAGTCCTCCCAGAATTCACCACCGAGTGGATAGAAGCCCAGCTACCAAATGTCCCCGACCTGTCCAACGCACGGACGATGTACTTCGATGGCTCCAAGAAATTCATGTCAGCCGGGGCGGGAGTTGTGCTCATCTCTCCCAAGGGCGACAAGCTCAAGTACGTCCTACAGATGGACTTTCCGACGCCGTCTAACAACGAAGCCGAGTACGAGGCCCTGATCCACGGCATGCGGTTGGCCAAGAACTGCGGCGCCACGCACCTCATGATATACGGTGACTCCTACCTGGTGGTACAGCAAACCATGAAGTCCTGCGACGCCGTCGCCGACAACATGATCGCCTACAGAGACCTTTACAACCAGATGGAAGGCAACTTCGACGGCTGCGAATTGCGGCACATCGGCCGCGACAGCAACGAAGAAGCCGACGTCCTCGCTAACATGGGATCAGACAGGGTTCCAGTTCCACCCGGCGTCTTCCTCGAGCGCATCACGCAGAGATCTATCAAGACTCAAAACACAGTAAGCACAGCAACAACAACAAAAGGCGATGCTAACCCGCCAAGCCAAGATAAGGTCCCCATGGAGGTCATGCTAGTCGAAGCTACATGGACAGGACCGTACCTGGCGTACATACTGCACCAGAAGCTGCCAGCGGACGCAGTCGAAGCAAAGCGCATCATCAGGCGCTCCAAAAGTTTCACCGTCATCAACGGAGAACTCTACAAAAGAAGCATCTCGGGAATCCTGCAAAGGTGCGTAGATCCAGTCGACGGCCAAGCCATCCTACTCGACATCCATGCGGGTATCTGCGGGCATCATGCCAGCAGTCGAGCATTGGTGGCCAAAGCGCTACGAGCCGGGTTCTACTGGTTGACAGCCATGCAGGACGCCGAGGAACTAGTAAGGAAATGCACAGGGTGCTAGGAGTTTTCCAACAAGCCACACGCGCCAGCGTCAGAACTTAAGACAATACCACTAGCCTGGCCCTTTGCCCAATGGGGTCTGGACATGGTGGGCCCGCTGAAGAAATCCTCACCCGAAGGTCACACTCACCTCCTGGTTGCAGTCGATAAGTTCACAAAGTGGATCGAGGCCGTGCCCATCACAAGCTCGACTGCATCCACAACAGTCAACTTCATCAGATCAATCGTCTTCAGATTCAGAGTACCGAACGGGATCATCACCGACAACGGCTCGAACTTCACAGCTGAAGAATTCAAAGACTTCTGCTCAGAGCAAGGTATCAAACTCAGCTATGCATCCGTCTCGCACCCGCAATCCAATGGGCAAGTGGAGAAAGCCAATGGCCTCGTCTGCAGCGGCATCAAGAAGCGACTGCGCGTGCCACTAAAACGCGTAGCGGGCGCAAGGGTGGAAGAACTACCGTCAGTCCTTTGGAGTCTATGAACAACGCCAAACAGATCCACCCAATACACTTCATTCTTTATGGTGTATGGTGCAGAGGCGGTTCTCCCCTGCGACATCAAATTCGACGCACCGAGAGTAGTCGCCTACGACGAGTCAGATGCAGAAGAGGCACACAAAGACATCATGGATACCCTGGATGAAGCACGCGACATCGCCCTGGCGCGATCAGCCGTGTATCAACAAGACCTGCGAAACTATCACACTCGGAGGCTGCGACCAAGAGCATTCGCCGCAGGCGACCTGGTTCTTCGACTCAAGCAGAAGAAGGTGCACAAGCTCGCTTCCCCATGGGAGGGCCCATACATCGTGACAGAAGCAATCGGCAACGGAGCTTACCGCCTGAAGGACTCGAAGACGGGAGCAGACTGCAGCAACCCGTGGAACGTGGCACAACTTCGCCGATTCTACGCCTAGTTCGACCCAATCATTGTACAAGAAAAATCAGCGCGGCAGGTTTCAGACGCACTCTTTCCCTTACCAGGGTACCTAAGGGGACTGGAAGGGTTTTAATGAGGCGGCTTGTTCGCAAGAATCAATAAAGTGATTCGAAGAAAATCTGTCTCCTTTACCTTTCACACAGGGGAAGCTAAAATCCTAGGCCGCCACTCGAACCACTCGGGGGCTGCGCCATACAGGTTGAAAGAAAAGCTTAGGCCGCTACCCGAACTACTCGGTGGCTGTGCCATACAAGCATAACTCAAAAAATCCTAGGCCGCCACCTGAACCATTCGGGGGCTGCGCCATACAGGTCAAGTTCAAAATCCTAGGTCGCCACCCGACATACTCGGGGGCTGCGCCAAACAGGTAACACTTGTAATCCTAGGCTGCCACTCGACTCACTCGGAGGCTACGCCATACAGGCCTTATTAGAAAATCCCTAGCCGCCACTCGAACTCACTCGGGGGCTGCGCTGTACAGGTCAAGTTCAAAATCCTACGCCGCCACCCAACACACGCGGGGGCTGCGCCACACAGGTGACACTTGTAAACCTAGGCTGCCACTCGACCTACTCGGGGGCTACGTCATACATGCCTTAGCAAAAAATCCTAGGCCGCCACTCGAACAACTCGGGAGCTGCGCCATACAGGTCAAGTTCCAAAAATCCTAAGTCGCCACCTGATAAAGTCAGAGACTACGCCATACAGGTCACACTTGGAAAAACCTAGGCCGTCGCCTAACATACTAGGGGACTGCGCCACAAAGGTCGAAAATTAAAACAAGCATTTACACAGCAAAGCAAGCAGTTTAATTCTCATTACTCGCAAGTATTTTTAATCTAATACATCGCGATTTGCACAGGCATATTTGCCATCTATAGCTAACCTTGTACAGCATACGACAGCTACCCTAACCTGCAGGCTCGACCTTCGACGGATCGAGTGGGCCTACAAGGCGCTCACTCAGCCTCTGAACCTGCCCGATCATCTGGCGTGCAGCCCCCAAGGTCTCGGCGAAGTCGTCATCGCCGGGCAGGCCATCCAGCACCTTATCGAGCGGAAGATGTGGCCGGTGCATCCAGATGTACGCCAACGCCGCATTCGCCCCAGCTACAAGTTGGGCGTGGACGACCTCCTTCAGCGCATCACCGTCGCGAAACCTCTCCAGCAAGGCGGTCGGCCCGTTTGTCTGCGCGTTATGCGGGAAGTACACACGATTGATATGCCAGAGTGTCTTCCGGCAATTCTCCAGAAGAAAACTCGCACGCCATGTACGATCAAGCATAGTGGCAAGGATGCGTCCTCTCGACTTGTTCACCCAGAATTGACGAGCTTCATAGAGTCGACGGATGCCTCTCGGGTAACTCGCTCTTCAACGCGATCCCGCTCAGCCTGCCAATCTGGGTTCACATCTGCACGCACAAACTACAAGTCAAAACAAGCAAGTTTCAACAAGGAAAGCAGCCGCAAAAAGGATACCAACCTTGTAGCTGTCGACTGATCAGATCGATCTCCCCAAGCAAAAATTCCTCACGCCGTGAGAATTCTGCAGTAGGATGCGACCTGCAGCGGTGCAGCGTCAGCTCAGTATTCTTCAGGGTCGCCTCAAGCTCAACCACCTTGTTCTTCAGGTACGTGATTATCCGTTGATCATTTGTACTACGTGGAGGAGCCGGCGCCGCTCGACGACGGCGAGCACCCGAAGAAGAAACCTCGCCACTCGGCTCAGCCGCAGGAGCAGAAGAAGCACCACCGCGAATGACAGTCTGCCATGAATATGCAGAGTCAATACAATCATACGACTGTTCAGCAAAGACACACTTGATAGAAGGAAACTCAACTGTAGCAAAAGCATTGTTAAAAGCCAAAAGACCTGGCAGGACAACAGTCATTACAGAGCCAAAGGTTTAAGGTACAGACCACGGCGACTGCCGAATTCCTATACTACATATACTCTAAGGCCGCAGACTGCGACCGGGAGCGACTCTTCCGAGTAGCAGCCGCCTCAGTCGCCTTAGCAAGGGCCCTCTCAAAGAGTGCCACAAGCTGCACGGCCAGTTGTGAAGCACGCTCCTTTACACCACCCAGCGACGCGATTCGGCCATCGGATCTTCGAGGAAAGCCGCTGACGACCTTCTCAAAGTCACCTGGAACCTGATGTCCTAAGAGGAGCTGGAAGGTGAGCTCGAAGCCGCGCACCGTCTGCGACCGCGTGAAGTCGGCGATGGTGGTCGCGTCCTCAAACGGCGCAGCAAGGGCGTCCACGGCAGCCGGCGGCTGGTCGCTCGGGAAGATGCTCTGGTGCACCACTGTAAGGGCTCCCGTCGACTTCTTCAGCGCGGCTGTGGACTTCTTCAGCGCGTCGGACGCATATGCGCAGACCCGGTCGAGGAAGCCGACACCAGTCGCCAAATCAACCGCGTCACTCGACTTGTCTTCCGGGGGAGCTCCACCGCAAGTCTCTGTGCAAGAGATTCAAGGTCAAACAAAGGAAAAATCAAGACACAGTAGGCATTAAGCCGAAACTTACCCCCAAGAACACCGGCGAGTGAGAGAAGACGGTCGACTTGAGTCTTCTCCTGGGCGACCCGCGCTAGCTCTCGCTCTTGAGACTCATGCAGAGCCTTCTCAAGCTCAGCAACCCGCCCAGTAGCCTGGCCCAAAGAAGCACGCAGCTGGTCCCTCTCCTTCTCCAGGCGAACATAGGCCGCGACTGCGTCAAGCTGCTGGCGGTAGTACGGCTGAAACAAAAGCAAGATATTAATAAAGTTGCGGGCGACTATACTAGTCACCCACACCTTCGGGGGCTACTCCCATCGGGAGCGCTGATCGCGCACCCGATGAAAACTCAAGAATACAAGTGCAAGCATAAAGGACTTACGTGGTCCAGGGGGTCGGGGTCCTCTGAAGCCGAAGGAGGAGCGCGACTCGACGACGCAATGCCAGCAGGCTGTGCGCACACCTCCTCCACCACCACTTGAGTCACCAATTCAGTCGAAGGGGCGGATGTATGCTCCACGTCCCGAAGAGGGGAGCTAACATCGCCAGAACGACGGCTGCAGCAAAGACAAGCACACTGGTCAACTCAAAGATTGCAGCTACAAAACACAACTCGAAGAAAATAAAGCACCGAGAACTTCACCTGGCGGTTTCAAGGTCGTCGTAACTCCCCAGGGAGGGCGACGCCATCCGCGCAAACGAACGAGGAGCCGCGGAGCTGACCGGAGGAACAACCAAGGGCTCATTCCAGTCGCCCGAAGACCGCGCACCCGACGACGTCGCGACGGCTTCCTCCAGAACAACGTCGGCATCCCTAGCGGGTGACGACGCGGTAGCAGAATCGCCACCACTCGGGAGCTTCCGCTTCTTCCGTACGGGTTCCTCCTCTTCATCTTCGTCCTCCACCTCTTCTTGGGGAGAATGAGCGGAAGGAAGCTCATCGTCGTCATCCTCCTCCTCCACCACCTTCGCCTCGTCGGCGGGTCCGTCTTCAGGGAGAGGAGGAAGGCTGACCAGAAGAGAACGACCCTGAAGCAAGTAGACGCAAGTGAAGGAGATATGCCCTAGAGGCAATTAATAAAGTGTATTCTTTATCATATCTCGTTTGTTCATAATAGGTTTTTGTGTCATGCTAGAACCGTATTAAGCGGAAACATTAATGCGGGTGTGATACGTAAACAACCAGGTCCCTAGTAGCCTCTACTAAGACTAGTTTCGTTGCGCGATTGATGATCGAGGTTTCCCGGTCATGGGGCATGGCGCCGGTCGGCAATGAGAGTCATATCGCTGGAGAGTGATGTGATGGACATACCCAGATTTGGAGAACATAGTCGTTACACCTTTGACCGTGAGATCAACTCTTATTGATATTCCCCGAAGATACTTTGATTGCACCAAACGTCGTATCTTATTTAGTATGACAATAACGGTGATACTTTTGGGTATTGGAAAGGAGTATTAAGACGAGGGGTCAAGAGCGGGATTTGCCAGTCCGCATAGCAGGATAGATACTCTCGGTCCCACTCGGTGAGATCATGTCTAATGAGCTTGCAAGCATGTGACTAGGTCACGGAGACATGAGATCATGAACGAGTAGAAGATAGCGTCGTCGGTAACGAGGTCGGGATTAGGTATGGAGATATCTATGGAGCGACGCTCGGACGTGCTAAGTATCGCTATGGCAAAAGGTCTAAGACTTCACGTTCAGGTTTGATAGATGAAAGTCATTCGTTATATCTCAGGGATTAATTCATGGGGTCCAGGCCTACGGATTAGTCGTTGATCATTGAGGAGTCTTGATCATACCTGATATTATATCGAACCGCTAGGGTAACACACTTAAGGGGTTTCGACAAGACAACCGGAAAGGAAGGAGATCACCGGGAACGTCCCGGGAGAGGTCCGATGGAGATCGGGCAGCGCCGAAAGAGTTTTCGGAGTTATGAAATATTATATATATTATGTTTGATATTAATTAGTGTTATTAATATGCAAATATGATTTTATATATTTATTTTCGAATTTATTAAGGCAGATTTCCCTAAATGGGCCTTCCGGACGAAAGAAGGCCCAAGAGGGGAAAATTCCCTAGGGGAATTCGGTGGGGGCCAGGAGGGCCGGCCTAGGTGGGCCACAAGGGGCCCACCAGGGGGCCGGCGCACCTCACAAGCCGAACCAGGCTGTGGGGGGTTAGTCCCACATTGCCTGGCTGGCAAGGTTGGCTCCCCTTGGGAGCCTATATAAGAAGGGGCACCCCCAGCCTTTTAATTCACCAATTAATTCCTGATTTCTCTCTCGATCTCGTGGTTCCCAAGTTGGAGCCGCGCCGAGCAAGAGGAGTCGGGGATCTCCTCCACCATAGCCCGCTGCCGCGCTGCTGGTGTTCCGGTCCAAGTCTTCCGCTGCTCGTCCTGGACTGGAGCTTCGGAGGCGTCGTCTCCACCGTACGTGTGCGACTCCCTGCGAGGTGCTGCGCTAGCGGTACTCGGAGGCCTGCTTCCTCTACACGACCTTGAGGTCGGCTACGTCGGTCTTCATCGACAACGTTTGTGCGGGAACGTAATCCCCGCTTTCGGTCTACAAGGGTACGTATTCCGATCACCGTTCGTACTACTATATCTGCATAGAATAGATCTTGGCTAGTTTAAGGATATCGTCGGTAGGAAAATTATTGTTTTCTGCACACGATCCCCTTCAGTGGTATCAGAGCCGATCTATCGTAAGATATAGCTGTACGCTGTTAGAACCCGTGCTCTGCACGGGGTGACCGTTCCTGTTATTACCTACCCTCTAGCGTGCACTTGTGTATTCCAGCGGCATTGAGTTGATGAAGCGGCCCAGATCGACTTTACGCGTACGCTTACGCGAGACTGGTTCCACTACTGACATACGGCTTGTACCGTATATGTGGCTGGCGGGTGACAGTTTCCCTCTCTTTAGTTGGTCTTCGCATTTTCAATGGAGGGCCCGAAAGGGATGCTTAAACATGAAATTATTGGATCGTTGTTGTGGTCATAAGATTCGTAGGTATGAAGCGGTTCTATTTACGAAAGCCCCAAGCCACGTAAAATATGCAAAAGATAAAGTAGAAGCGTCTAACTTTATTTTGCAGGGACTATGTGATATGGTCAAGGTAGGTTTATTAAATTGTTTATAAACTGCGGGCGCCAAGAAGACCATGGCGCGATGGACTATATCACATTGCATTACTATTTGATGTTTTGTGTGCATCTTATTTTGTGTGATTGTGTGTTACACGGCGGTAGCTGAATAAGATGATCCCTTCAAAATACCACTAGTGTTCTCCCTCCAACGCGCACCACCAATAAAGTTCTACGTTATGAGGCAGGCCGTGATGATCGGGTGTCATACATATCTTCGTTCGCATACGGTGGGTGTAAGCCATGTTGCACAAGCGTCAGCGTGGAGGTCTTTGGTGGCAAGCCTAGCATACTCAGAGGTATGGCCTCGGAACAGGAAGACCGAAAGGTCGAGCACGAGTCACAAAATTGGTGTGGCGGACGATTTTGTCTACTCCTGAAGTTGTGCCGCCGGCTTTGATGATGAGGGGTGGTACAATGGATGGGGGTCGTGTAATCGCTTAAACGACCAGGAGGGATGTTCGTTTGAGTGGGAGTTATGTCAGTTATTTTGTATAAAAAAACTATAACTCAAAATTATTATGAACAAAGTCTTATGTTGTTGCAAATTCCATTGTAGATGTCTCGCCCCTCGTTTAACCTAGGTCTGTTCCTTGAGAAAGAAAAGCTTAAGACCAATGGGTCAAACTTCATGGCCTGGTTCTGCAACCTGAGGATCCTCCTCACTCCCCATAGGGTGGCCTACGTCATTGAGGCCGCCATAGGTGACCCTCCTGCAGATGATGCCTCTGAGGATGAGAAGAAGGTCTTCCAGACCCGATCGGAGGATTCTGCCTTTGTCCAGAGTGGCATGCTCTACGCCATGGAAGCCGACCTGCAGAAGCGCTTTGAGAAGATGAGCGCTTTTGAGATCATTTCGGATCTTAAGGCTGTCTTCGCGCCGCAGGCTAAGGCTGAGAGATATGAGGCTTCTGAGCTTTTCTTCTCAGCCAAGATGGAAGAGCATAGCAGTGTGAGCGAGCATGTAGTCAAGATGTCTGGCTACGTTCAATGCCTGAATGCTCTGGAGTGCAAGATTCCCGATGAGCTGGCGATTGACAGGGTGTTGCAATCGTTGCCACCAAGCTACAAAGGCTTCGTCATGAACTACAACATGCAGGGCATGGCTAAGTCCCTGGGTGAAGTGTTCGTGATGCTCAAGACTGCTGAGGTAGAGATTAAGAAGGAGCACACGCTGTTGATGGTCAACAAGACCGTTGATTTCAAGAAGTCCGGTGGCAAGGGAAAGCAGAGCTGGAAGTCCCGGAGGGAGGCAAAGTTGGCTGCCAAGTCCAGGACTAACAGGTCTGGTCCCAGAGCTAGCGTGGAGTGTTTCTACTGCAAGGGGAAGGGTCACTGGAAGCGCAACTGCCCCAAGTATCTGGAGGATAGGAAGTCTGGCAAGACGGTCGACAAAGAGCAAGGTATATTTGATATACATGTTATAGATGTGTACCTTACATCCGCCCGGAGCAATACGTGGGTATTTGATACTGGTTCTGTTGCTCATATATGTAACTCTCAGGAGGAGTTACGGAATAGAAGGCGGCTGGCGAAGGATGAGGTGACGATGCGCGTCGGCAACGGATCGAGAGTCGACGTGGTGGCTGTCGGCACGCTCCCTCTGCATCTACCATCGGGATTAGTTTTGGTTTTAAATAAATGTTATTTTGTGCCATCCTTGAGTGTAAACATTATAAGTGGGTCTTGCCTGTTACAAGACGGTTATTCATTTAAATCAGTGTCAAGCAATTGTGCTATTTATATGAATGATATCTTTTATGTTGATGCTCCCGAGAGTAATGGTTTATTCTTGCTGAATCTCGATTGTAGTACTCACATCCATAACATAGAGGCCAAACGAATTAAGTGTAGTGACGATACCGCCATGTTTTTGTGGCATTGCCGTCTTGGTCATATTGGTATAAAGCGCATGAAGCGACTCCACTCCGATGGACTCTTGGACTCGTTGGATTTCGGATCCCTCGATACATGTGAACCATGCCTCATGGGCAAAATGACCAGGACACCGTTCAAAGGTTTCGTTGAACGGGCGTCGGATTTATTGGGGATCATACATACAGACATATGTGGACCAATGAGCGTTTCGACACGCAATGGTTATCGTTACTTCGTCACCTTCACTGATGACTTGAGTAGATACGGTTATATCTACTTGATGAAACACAAGTCTGAAACGTTTGAAAAGTTCAAAGAATTCCAGAGTGAAGTTGAGAATCAGCTTAATAGGAAAATCAAGCATCTCCGGTCCGATCGCGGTGGAGAGTACTTGAGATTTGAGTTTGGTACACATTTGAAGAGTTGTGGCATAGTGCCCCAACTTACGCCCGCCGGAACTCCGCAGCGTAACGGTGTGTCCGAGCGACGTAATCGTACTCTACTGGATAGTGTCCGATCTATGATGTCTCTTACCGATCTGCCAGTGTCCTTCTGGGGTTATGCGTTAGAAACAGCCGCATTCATTTTAAAAAGGGCTCCGTCCAAGTCCGTTGAAACGACACCGTATGAATTATGGTATGGCCACAAGCCTAAATTATCGTTTCTGAAGGTTTGGGGTTGTGAGGCGTACGTTAAGAAACTGCAGCCCGACAAACTCAAACCGAAGTCGGAGAAAGTCATCTTTGTAGGATATCCACGGGAAACCGTTGGGTACACCTTCTAGAACCAAGCTGAGGGCAAAACTTTTGTCGCGAAGACCGGTACCTTTCTAGAGAAGGAATTTCTCGCGAAAGGAGTAAGTGGGAGGAAGGTAGACCTCGATGAAATCGTTGATCCTGAACTCGAGATTCCAAGTGGCGCAACGGAAGCAATTCCGGAAACGTCCTCCGTGGAAGGAGTGGGAGAAACTGTCGAGGAAGATGTTCTACCTCGTAGGTCTGGTAGATCTCGGATCACACCAGAATGGTATGGCAATATGGTTTGCACCGTCATGCTAGTCGAGCAAGACGAACCTACGAACTACAAGGAGGCGATGGAGAGTCTAGAGTCCGAGAAATGGCTTGAAGCCATGAAATCCGAAATAGGATCCATGTATGATAACCAAGTGTGGACCTTGGTGGATATTCCCGAAGGGCGCAAGGCCGTCGAGAATAAGTGGATCTTTAAGAAGAAGACTGATGCTGATGGTAATGTGACCGTCTATAAAGCTCGGCTTGTCGCAAAGGGTTTCCGACAAGTTCATGGAATTGACTACGATGAAACTTTTTCACCGGTAGCGATGCTTAAGTCTATTCGGATTTTGTTAGCGGTAGCTGCCTACTATGATTATGAAATCTGGCAGATGGACGTCAAAACGGCCTTCCTGAATGGAAACATTGAGGAAGAGTTGTACATGGTACAGCCGGAAGGTTTTGTCGATCCAGGAAGTGCTAACAAGGTGTGCAAGCTTCAGCGATCCATCTATGGATTGAAGCAGGCATCTCGGAGCTGGAATCTTCGCTTTGATGAGGTAATCAAAGGTTTTGGATTTATCCAGAATGTGGAAGAGACCTGTATTTACAAGAAAATGAGTGGGAGCTCGGTTGTGTTCTTAGCACTGTATGTTGACGACATATTGCTAATAGGGAATGATGTGGAACTTCTGAATAGCGTGAAGGAGTATTTAAACAGTAAGTTTTCCATGAAGGACTTAGGAGAAGCTGCGTATGTTTTAGGCATAAAGATCTACCGTGATAGATCAAGGCGCCTATTAGCACTAAGTCAGAGTACTTATCTTGATAAAATATTGAAGCGTTTTCATATGGAGAAGGCAAAGAAGGGTTCTCTGCCGGTTATCAAGAATAAGATATTGCGTAAGGCGCAGTGTCCGGTGACGGAACTGGGTAAGGCCGAAATGACGAAACATCCTTATGCTTCAGCCATAGGATCGATCATGTATGCAATGTTGAGTACTAGACCAGATGTGGCATTAGCTCTAAGTTTGACAAGCCGGTTCCAGAGTAATCCTGGAATGGCGCATTGGGTAGCTGTTAAGAGCATTCTTAAGTATCTCAATAAGACAAAGGAAATGTTCCTTGTGTATGGTGGCTGCGATGAGGAACTTGGCGTAACGGGTTACGTAGATGCAAGTTTCTGCTCTGACCCCGATGACAGTAAGTCACAGACAGGTTACGTGTTCAAGGTGAATGGAGGCGCCGTGTGCTGGAGAAGTGGGAAGCAACCCATAGTCGCACAATCTACAATGGAGTCGGAGTACATTGCTGCCTGTGAGGCCGCGAATGAAGCTGTGTGGCTGAGGAAGTTCGTCATCGAACTTGGAGTGTTCCCGAGCGTGCAAGACCCCGTGGTCCTCTTCTGCGACAATACGGGTGCCATTGCGAACGCCAAGGAGCCAAGGTCTCACTCCACCGCCAAACACATTCTCCGACGCTTCCACGTGATACGTCAGTACGTACAAGAAGGCGATGTGAAGATTTGCAAAGTGCATACGGATCTGAATGTGGCAGATCCGCTGACGAAGCCTCTTCCGCTTGATAAGCATGAACAGCACCAGTTAGCTATGGGTGTTAGGCTTTTACCAAGTTGTAATCTAGATTAAATTGTACTCTAGTGCAAGTGGGAGACTGAAGGAGATATGCCCTAGAGGCAATTAATAAAGTGTATTCTTTATCATATCTCGTTTGTTCATAATAGGTTTTTGTGTCATG
Organism: Poa annua; assembly: GCA_026929855.1. Lineage (NCBI taxonomy): Eukaryota > Viridiplantae > Streptophyta > Magnoliopsida > Poales > Poaceae > Poa > Poa annua. The sequence goes on from CM049427.1 coordinate 36,046,190, forward strand.
CTAGAACCGTATTAAGCGGAAACATTAATGAGGGTGTGATACGTAAACAACCAGGTCCCTAGTAGCCTCTACTAAGACTAGTTTCGTTGCGCGATTGATGATCGAGGTTTCCCGGTCATGGGGCATGGCGCCGGTCGGCAATGAGAGTCATATCGCTGGAGAGTGATGTGATGGACATACCCAGATTTGGAGAACATAGTCGTTACACCTTTGACCGTGAGATCAACTCTTATTGATATTCCCCGAAGATACTTTGATTGCACCAAACGTCGTATCTTATTTAGTATGACAATAACGGTGATACTTTTGGGTATTGGAAAGGAGTATTAAGACGAGGGGTCAAGAGCGGGATTTGCCAGTCCGCATAGCAGGATAGATACTCTCGGCCCCACTCGGTGAGATCATGTCTAATGAGCTTGCAAGCATGTGACTAGGTCACGGAGACATGAGATCATGAACGAGTAGAAGATAGCGTCGTCGGTAATGAGGTCGGGATTAGGTATGGAGATATCTATGGAGCGACGCTCGGACGTGCTAAGTATCGCTATGGCAAAAGGTCTAAGACTTCACGTTCAGGTTTGATAGATGAAAGTCATTCGTTATATCTCAGGGATTAATTCATGGGGTCCAGGCCTACGGATTAGTCGTTGATCATTGAGGAGTCTTGATCATACCTGATATTATATCGAACCGCTAGGGTAACACACTTAAGGGGTTTCGACAAGACAACCGGAAAGGAAGGAGATCACCGGGAACGTCCCGGGAGAGGTCCGATGGAGATCGGGCAGCGCCGAAAGAGTTTTCGGAGCTAGGAAATATTATATATATTATGTTTGATATTAATTAGTGTTATTAATATGCAAATATGATTTTATATATTTATTTCCGAATTTATTAAGGCAGATTTCCCTAAATGGGCCTTCCGGACGAAAGAAGGCCCAAGAGGGGAAAATTCCCTAGGGGAATTCGGTGGGGGGCCAGGAGGGCCGGCCTAGGTGGGCCACAAGGGGCCCACCAGGGGGCCGGCGCACCTCCCAAGCCGAACCAGGCTGTGGGGGGTTAGTCCCACATTGCCTGGCTGGCAAGGTTGGCTCCCCTTGGGAGCCTATATAAGAAGGGGCACCCCCAGCCTTTTAATTCACCAATTAATTCCTGATTTCTCTCTCGATCTCGTGGTTCCCAAGTTGGAGCCGCGCCGAGCAAGAGGAGTCGGGGATCTCCTCCACCATAGCCCGCTGCCGCGCTGCTGGTGTTCCGGTCCAAGTCTTCCGCTGCTCGTCCTGGACTGGAGCTTCGGAGGCGTCGTCTCCACCGTACGTGTGCGACTCCCTGCGAGGTGCTGCGCTAGCGGTACTCGGAGGCCTGCTTCCTCTACACGACCTTGAGGTCGGCTACGTCGGTCTTCATCGACAACGTTTGTGCGGGAACGTAATCCCCGCTTTCGGTCTACAAGGGTACGTATTCCGATCTCCGTTCGTACTACTATATCTGCATAGAATAGATCTTGGCTAGTTTAAGGATATCGTCGGTAGGAAAATTATTGTTTTCTGCACACGATCCCCTTCAGCAAGTTGAATAAATGAGCAAGTAGACGCAAGTCGAATACAGAATCAAGAAGAATCAGGAAGAATCAAAAACTTACCTCTGGAATAGGGTTCGCGGCTCCGTACGCCGCGACGGGACACTTGACGTTGCAATGGTCCGCGGCTCAGAGATTGGTGATGCTCCTCACCTTGGTTTCCACCCCCTCATCGTCGAGTGGCTCGATGCTGGCACCCTCAGCGGCCCACATCGGATGGGGCCGAGCAGCGAGCGGCTGAACCCGAAGACGGAAGAAAGTGGCCATCAAGAAGACGCCACCCGCATCTCGCCCGAGGGTCTTGAGGACGTCGCTCAGCAGGGCCAGCAGAGGCATCGTCGCCTCCCTCTCCTCCGCGGTGAGCGGGTGCGCCCAGGCGCGGGTCTTCCGCAACCCGCGCGCGCTGTCGAACCGCTCCACGCCCTCCTGATTCCACTGGATGTAGAACCATTTCTTCCGCCACCCCTGGACGGAGTCAGACTTCTTCATCTCGAAGTACGTGGTGTCGCCACGCACCTGGATGCCGAAGCCGCCCACTGGGTAGGGCAACCCGCCCTTCCCGTTGTTCTTGCGAACAAGGAAGAGCGACTTCCACAGCGCCCAGTGGGGTGTGATCCCCAGGAAGCACTCGCACATCACGATAAAGCTAGCCATGCTCAAGACGCCATTTGGGGTCAGATCGTGAATCTGCACCCCATAGGCGTTCAAGAGACCACGAACAAAATCGTGGAGAGGGAACCCGAAGCCTCGTGGAAGAAAATCCACGAAACAGACGCGCTCCCCCTCAGGAGGTGCCGGGGAGGTCTCCTTGCCAGGAGCGCGTACCTGAGCCGTGCCGGAGGGAGGCAGGAGGCCCTGCGCGCGAAGCCCGTTGAGGTTGGCTCTCTTCATGATGGATTTCTGCCAATCGCCCTCGAGTTTCTTCAAAACAGCTCCGGCCGCGGCGGCGGAGGACCCAGCGGTGGCCTTCGGCTTGCCCATGATCGCAAGGAGCAGCGGCAAAAAGGGAGGACAAGAGGTTTGGAGCTCGGATGGCGGCGAAAATGGTAGAGCAGAGGAATAGGAGGCGCAGACGATTGGAGAAGATGATGCCCTCGTGTCCAAACGCGGTACTTATGCCTCGAAATATTTCATCTCAGCCGTCCAAAGAGAAACAGTTCCGAGCTGCCACATCCACCGTCCACATGTCACACGGAGAAACCAAACGACGCCGCCCACTTCGTCCACTACGCACGAAAATCGAGGCATCATCTTCATGGCGCGCAAATTTCACGCCCAGTTCGGAAACGTCACAACTGCTGACCGCGGTCAGCTCTGACAGTGGGCCCCGCCACGTCACGTCCCATCAGGCGCAGAGGCGTGCAACGGATCGTCATCAGTGACGTCATCAAGCCAACGACTCTAAAATCAACTGAAACAGCTCGACAACTCGACAGAATGATTCGAGTTGTAAGCTCCTCAGCTGAAACAAACAAAGTAGGATCGACAGTTGATCCGAGCACCCGAAGGAATCATTCGGGTGGCAAAGAAAATCGAGTAAGCTCAATCAGCTGAATCCATCTACAAGTAAGCCAGCAGGCTGAACTGACGCTTCACAAGAAGACCAAAGCAAAGTAATTCGACTGCAAGTATTACTCCCATCGGGAGACCCCGGTTCGACTGAAGAAATCGAGTTCAAGCTCAAGATCAAGCAATCCAATGGCGCGTCCAGGAGGAAGAAGTCCTTTGCCCGACTCTACGCTTCGACCAAGGACTCGGGGGCTACTGACGTGGGGCTACCTTTCGGGTAGCCCACGATAAGGCTACCTGGGCCGCGCCAAGGATTTGGAGGCCCACAGAAGGCCCACGCGGGGTACCATGTAACCTAGTCCAAGTCGGTTAGGTCGCATAACCTGCCATATCTGTAATCGCCATCGGCATCGACCACCCGAGACCTGACTACCTATAAAGCCAGGAGGGTGGCTCGTCCCTAGGACAACGAAGAGACACGCTCATAGTCACCGCCACAAACCGTAGAGAGATTGCAATCTCGCCATTGTAATCGCTACTCGCATCATCTATCAGACAAGCAGGAAGTAGGGTGTTATCCTCCGGGAGCCTGAACCTGGGTAAATCCTTGCTTGTCAGCCGTAGTGATCACCAACACCTATCTCTTTTCCCATCAATCAAACCGGGGTGCACAACCCTGGAACTCGTCGAGTTAACACATCGTCACGCGCAGAACGGCTCCCAGGGGTTGCAGTGATCGTGGTGGAGCCCACGATGATGATCTTCTTGGAGTGTTGCGCCATCCAGCCGCTTTATCACCATAAAGGAAAGTCCCACCTGTCCTGGCACAGGCGGCGCAATTTTATTGACTCCTTTATCACCAAAACGGCAAAGGGAGTGTCTGTGTCACTCTGCGGCTGCTGCAGAGGCCATGTGCGCCCTGAAGTACTGTCTTGGCCACGACGCTAACCCACAGGCCCGAGGCGGCCTCTGGAGGGATTTTGGTTGACTTCTCTCCAGGCGCACGGCGCCTCAGGAGAGTCTCTTGAAACGCAGGTCCTCTTCAGCCATTCGCTTCCTCTTCAGGCCCTCAAAAGGATTTGTCTCTCGAGGGTCTGATCTGTCCGTGCGCGAGGCCTGGGGAGAGTGGGCTCTTCATACCCCAGTCTCCACTGGGCCGACACTAGGCATTGTGGAACCTAATTCTACAAAAATATTTGACCTTGACTTGAGAAATTTTCCCTCAAAATCCCATCTCACAACCTTTTGGTCACAGTGTTTTATCGTTCCGTTTCATACTAAATGGCTTCTATTTTTTAACCTTTTGGACATTTTTATATATAAATGGAAACCATCTCTAATTTATAAATTGGGTATTTTTTCTTGATCTTCTCTGAGAGAGAGTACTGAGAGAGAGTACGTGTTAAATAAAATACTCTCTCCGATCCGATTTAAATGTCGGAGGAAATGAATAACTACATACAACTGACTAGTATTATCCACGGCAGTTATTTTGGATCGGAATTAGTACCAATTTGCATCCCGAAAAACAAAACCAATCATCTCTTGTTTCGGGCAAATAGTAATATGGCACGTGCAATGCACGTGTCGACTAATACATGGATTTAACAAATATTGATACAAAAATAGTCATTCAACCAAATAAATTATCATTTATTTGATCAATGTTTTCATCTTGAAGGGTTGAATTGCTAATTGTCAACTTTTTGTGGCACTATTTCATACGGGTACAAATATTAATGAAAACATTATTTTTGTGTTTGTAAGTATTTCATATGGAGTAGTTGACATTATTTATTTGCACGGACGTGGCCTTGCTTCTGATTGAATGAAAAGCTCTTGATCTAAACAATTGACATTATATATTTCCCCTTCTATAAATTCTACAAATTACTGCATCAACATTAAGGTAAAATTCCAATTGTTACTCACTATTTTCCCTCTACTTGTAAACACAAATCTTGGAGACTCTGTTATCCCAGTACAATTTGTCCAGTATAACCTACTTGCAAAATAATGGGTTGCAAAATGCAGAGGTACTGAGAAAAACATCAGGCACCGGACAAAAGGTCGGTGGTGGCAGGTGAGGAGTCTCAGCGATGGTCCTAAGCTACGAATGTCGCAAATAAATATGGGAAACCAAGACCACAAGCTAACAAATTCTAACCTTCTACTATTGTTAAATAAAACACAACCCGCTACCAGCAATAGTTCACCTGTGCACATAATTTAATTAATCAGGCAAACAAATCTGCAAGGAAACAATTAACACAATCAAACTTGGCCAATGGCCATGCATTGCAAATTTGACCAAAGTCTCGCAAAACTGGTGTTCCAAGTCATCGGTTCTACAAGGAAAATTCATCTTTCACAATTGATTTCCTGAACTTGTGATACCCTATTTCTTCTTCTCTATGCCACTTCTGCAAGACGTGCATATCACAATACGAAAATATAAACTCAATTGCATGATCATATAAAGATTGGAAATAATCAATTGTATTTGTAACTTTGAATGGCTGCCATCCCATGCATTGGACTATCTCCTGAATGTGGTATATAAATTCGTTCTTTTCAGCTTCTGCATCTGTGTCATCGAGCTTGTGGTTTAGGTAACAACAGTCCACTTTGTTATGGATGAGACTGTAAATTAATTAGATCACCACAAATACAATGTAAGAATGTTTATACCAAGAAAGCTAGTAACCAAAATGGTGATACCAATAAAGTGCAGGGTCCAGATTATGTCATGTGCTTTACTGTATGGAAATACATAAGCCTGTAAGTGTACACTCATTGAGCATAAAGTATGAAAAAGTTCCAGCTTAAGCTTGGAAGTGTAAATGTCTTACATCCTATGAAGACAAAGCAGTTTCCACAGCCTACATAACTTGGAGGAGCAATTGATTAGCGCCGAAAGGACTACAATACATAGGGATGTCAATGGGAACCCATTACCCGCATACTCTGCGGGTAAAAACCCTGTTAAGATAAGGGTTTGGGAAAATAAAAGACCCATGGGTATATAAACGGGAAAATTTTATACCCATCGGGTGGAGAGGGTAGGGGTTTGGGTTCATATAACCCATACCCGCATACCCATGTACCCTCCCAATAACTATTGTAATGATATTTTGTGTCTTTATGTACGTCAAAATTACTATGTACTTTGTCGTGAGTTTGTGAACTTAAAGTGTATGACTATGTATTGTTGTTTTATGACTGTGTGTTGATGTTGATCATTAAAATGTGTTGTTGTTTATGCGCAAGTGATGTTGTTTATATGTGTTGATTATCTGTAAATAATGATGTTTATAACTATATGTATTGTTTGTTTACGGTGTGTGTTGTTTTTGACAATGTGTTGATTCATAATTCTATGTTGTCATTTAAAATGTGATGCTGATTAAAGGTATATGTTTATACAATGTTTATAACAACTATTTTCTACTTAATCAGTTGTGCTATAAAAGAGGGTATTTTTACCCGCGGGTGACCCTTTACCCTGTCGTATGAAGGGTATGGGAAAAAGTTATACCCGCACAAGGGTATGGGTACGGGTGACGGGTAAGATTGAGAGCGACGGGTAAGGGTATGGGGTGGCTCCACCCTTACCCATACCCTGCGGGTGCCATCCCTAAATACATATAATTAGCCCCTCAAGACATCTTCTTATTAACCAAACCAATATCATGCTCCCTTTCAACTTGCATCAGCCCAAACAAAGATTTGACGCTAACTCCAAAATGCTGGCAACTCAAAGCAAATCATGATATCCCTCCACCAAAATCCTTTGCCAAACCTGAAACAAATACTACCATTCAGACCTGAAACAAATAGATAAAGGAAGAACATAATGTTTGTCATTGCAAAAGGCTTGAGACACTGGCTTGTTTTCACCTCTACAAAAAGGAATTATCAGGAATACATATGTACAAACAGAAACATTGAGCGTATTCTTATGTCAGAATTTACAACGGGTAAGACCATCAATAGGATAAGCTGCATGTTGGGGGGATCGTAACCCGGTAGGCCCACCGACATAGAAGATAAGACGGCCTGGCATGAGTCTGGGCCGGATCAAGCCTAAAGACATGGTTCGGGTGATACGTAAGCCGGTGCGCAATGTATGCCTTGGCCCACAAACAAGAAGGATCCAGAAGGCTGGAGACCAAGTACAAGACGGAGTCCTGCTAAGGAAAGAAGAGGCTTAGAGGACTTAGAGTAGACTCCGGGTATGATAGGAACCCGGACCCGGCTTTGTACCTCTAGCGAGACCCGCCGCCTGTATAAGTGGGTCTCCTGGTTCCTAGAGATCTAAGTTCCAAGTAGAGGCTCAATCGACAGCCGTAGGAGAGACACCTTGTAATCTCGAGACCCGGAAGCTAAGGCGCCGAGTCCTGAAACCCTAATCTATAAAACCGAAGCAGGAAGTAGGTCTTTACCTCACGACGAGGGGCCGAACCTGGGTAAACCGTTGTTTCCCCACGCCACGCTAGACAAGCTCCTGATGTCGGAAGCCGTCATGCCCCTCATCTCAAGTTACCTCCGGGTAACATCTGCCGTGACAATCCCACGACAGTTGGCGCCCACCGTGGGGCCTACGGCCAAGAGCATCACTCTTTCAGGAGAAGCGCGGCGAGGTATGGAAAACCTAGCTATCGGCCAGATCCACACGCTTCCAGGAGGGGAGCGGATCGTGGATGACTCCGGCTGGACAGAAGAGGCGGATTTCTTGGAAATCGGATCTATGTTCATCTTTGGACAGATCGATGTCTTCGTCGGTGTGATCCGATCTAATGGAGCCGATAGAGAGCAATACGAGCCGGAGTTCGAGCCAGAGTCCGGGTCAACCACGATGGCCCAGACGGACGGAGAGGAATTAGTTGGATCACCAGAATCAATCTTACCCTTGTTCGATGATCGTTATGGAGATGGGTTTGTGGATGAAGATTACCTTTTGGGGATATATCAACTAGGGGTATCTCCAACATGGATCAATCAGGCTAGTCCAGGGTGGCCCAAGGGTGGTAAGGCTGAAGCCTGCCGGGCGGCCCAGATAGCTGACGTACAAGGAAGTAGGCGGACGGTCCAAGGAAGGCGGAAGGCTGAAGCCCATCAAGCCACCAAGCCCAAGACGGAAGGCGGTAACTAAGCCGGCTAGGTCTAGGACTCCGATTACATGTCGGGCAAGTACTTGCCTTGTATCCTGGGGTCTGGCCGCCTATATAAGCCGGCAACCGGGAAGCCTTTAGGGCACGCCTCAATACGCATCATACACGTTGTAACCTGTTCACGGCTATTGCCTCATAGTGAATTATAGCAGCACGTAGGATCTCGCCACCGTTGCGGGATCTGAAGCTGGGTAAACTCGCCGTGTTCAATCCCGTCCTCGACGACACCAACCTTCTTCCCCACAATCCATATGTAGGCTAGAGGAACCCCGTCTCCTATCAATTATGCCGATACCACGACAGTTGGCGCCCACCGTGGGGCATAAGGTTCCTGGCGTCACGTTCCAGGCGGGAACACTTGGCGGCGTGGGCAAGCAGATCGCCGTCGGCCGCGTCACAAGGTACTGCGGCCACAGCTACGTCAACTCGGATGAGTCCTGGCTCCCGGCGGACGACTACCTTATCGGATGCGCAATCGTACCGATCGGAGGGATCGACGTCTTCATCGGGTACACGGCAGAGGCGTACGGCCTACCGCGTTTCTACAACCCCACCCACCAACCCTTCGACCAAGCAGTCGACCGACAAGATGGATCCGAATCCGCCTTTTCCTAAGAATCGGCCGAATCTGATTTCCACTTCGTCGGAGTTGTCGGACTGGGATCCGACTCCTAGCCGGAAAACAACGATCCTGAGTCAATCCTTCCTGCTCTCCAGGAGGATGTGATGTCAGATGCCGGATCCATATCTACCGTTCAAGTCAACGTAGACTCTGACTCTGATGATGATGCTAGTCTCTTCGAAGAGAAGATCAAAAGCCGCTTTTCCAGTGATAATCAGGCTCCTTCAGAGGGCACAGCGGATACTGACATGCCTGACAAGCTGGCTATGATGGTTGTCGTTGGTCGCGAGTCAACCCCAGTTGCTTCTGAAACGCAAAACAAGCCGGTGGAAGATGTCGGCGACACCACTGCCGGTCAAGTCATTGAAAGTTCCGACAAGGTGCGCGCAAAGAAGAAAACTGGCCTCGAGAAAGGCGGCAGCAGCAAACCCACGGATTTGCTCTTCGTCATCAAGGAAGTAGAAGAGATTATGCACACTCCGGTGAACAAGGATACCCCACTCGACGAAGTGGAAGAGCTTAGGATTAACATGCTTAAGCACTCTGACTTCCTGCGCAAAAGAGAGGAGCATGTTGAGAGCCTTGCAAAGAAAATCGAGAAAGAATAGGAAAAGATGTCGGCTAAAACAAGTCGGCAACTCTTCGAGGAAAAAAGGCCATCAAAAAACCGCCGTGATAAGGAGCCGCCAACACGTGCAACAACAGCGGCTTAGGATCTTGGGTTCGACTGGCGCACGGCACCACAGCGCGTAGATAGAAGGGGGGATGTTGTCTTCTGCACCCCCATCCTCAACGCCGCCGCCGCGCTGGATACCCTAGACGACAAAACTTACACAACGGAGGAAAAGCTGGCCAATGCAAGACACTTCGTGAGCAAGGCCCTCGAACAACAAGCTCGCACTGACTTCTATGGCCACATGGCGGATGCCCGCGGGGGAGACCTAGAATCCAGGCCAGGAAAGTGCAAAGCCGCACCTGGCGCTGACCCCGAAGGCCCGTCCGGCTCCAGTAGCCATGGCGACAAAAGGAAGGCAACGTCACCTCCAGAGAAGACGCCACCGCCAAAACCAAGGCGGGACGAGAATTCAAGGACAGGAAGCAGAGGAGACATGCCACCTCCAGCCCAGCCAAGACGCGACAATGGCGGTAGCCGGGGCAATGGACAGCCGCCTAGGAAAGATGCCGGTAACGACCCTCCCAGGAGAGGTCGAAGCCGGTCTCCGCAGCGTAGCACCGGCAGCAAGAGGAAGGAGGCGGCAGAAGGGCCCAGGCGCAGCGTAAGCCGGGCAGCGCAGGACGAGCCAGACGCAAACAGAGGCGCACAACAGCTCGATCCAAAAGACGCGCGACACCGCCTACAAGACATAGCAAGATGAAAGGAGCCGCTATATTCTGGACCAAAGTGCTTTGGCGACGCCATCCGTAGAGAGCAACTCCCTAAGGACATGACATCAGTGTCAAAAAATTGTTCTAGGTACAACGGCCTCGTTAAGCCGGATTCATGGCTAGCCGACTATGCCATGGCCATAGAAATTGTCGGCGGAAGCAGTCATATTGCCGTCCGCTACCTACCTCTCATGTTGGAAGGCACGACAAGGGCTTGGATCGACAACCTTCCAGAAAAGTCTATCCATAGCTGGTACGACATGGAAAAGGTTTTCTCCCAGCACTTCCAAGGAACATACAAGCGTCCAAATACCTACACGGATTTACAACGCTGTATTCAAAAGCCGGACGAAACCATGACAGACTTTGTCAGCCGTTGGATCTCCGAAAAGGCCAACTGTCATGGTGTCTCGGACGCACAAGCTATACATGCCTTCTACACGGGCCTGCAGAAGAAGTCCTTGCTCCGTCATCGGCTCGTCCGCGAGCAAATCACGGACCTTGGCGAGATGCTCAACATAGCCGCCCAATATGCGGCGGCGGATGACGACGCACGCGACGATGATCCAGACGTAAGCATCGTGCCAAAACGAAACAACAAACGCAAGCAGGCGACAGATGACAAAGCCGGACCTTCCAACGAGGTAGCTGTCGCGTTCCAAGGGAATGCCGACAAAAAGAAGTGGAAGAATAAGAAAGACAATCGCGACGCCGGCTCAGGCCCTAAGGCGGCGCGTATCACTTACGAGCAGGCAAAACTTTTGCCATGCCCTATCCACGCCTCACTTGGCAAGGTCAACCATATGCTTAGCGAGTGTCGTTTCATGGACGACTTCAAAAAGGACCCCCACAGTTGGCTGGAAGTCAAAGAAGTCAAAGAAGTATGACAGGAAAGACAACAAGGACGACGAGGATGACGACGACATGTCTATCTCAAGCGAGGATGACGCGGCCGCCAAGAAAAAGAAACCATATCCGAAGGTCAAAGAATCTCTCGTATGTTTTTTCGGCACACATTCGGCTAAGGTGGAAAAGGCGGAGATGCGTGAACTAAACGTGACAATGCCAGACGTCCCTCAGTATTTGAACTGGTCTTGGGATCGGGCCGACCACCCTGATCACGTTCCTCACCCAGGCAAGTACGCCCTTGTCGTCGATCCCATTATCGGCAACTTCAGACTCACAAAGGTACTCATGGATGGCGGCAGCAGCCTCAACATCATGTACTATGACACACTAAGCCGCATGAACCTGTCAGAGGATCAGCTTGATCACAGCAACCTCACTTTTCATGGCATAGTGCCCAGCAGGCAAGCAAAGTCAATGGGGAGCATTAGGTTAAAGGTAACTTTTGGACCAAAGGAGAACTACCGCTCAGAGTTCCTCCGGTTCGAAGTTGTCCCCTTCAAGAGCGCCTATCATGCAATCTTCAGACGACCGGCTTTCGCCAAATTCATGGCAAGGCCGTGCTACATATACTGCAAGCTCAAAATACCGGGGGAAAACGGAATCATCACGATTTCCGGCAACTTCAAGAAAGCCAAGGAGTATGAGCGTGGCATGGCCGCCTTCGCGGAAGCCGTCATCCACAAGGAAGAACTCGCACTACTTGAGGCGGACCCAGACAACTCCATGCCCAAGCCAAAGATTGATGTCAAGAAGACCTTTGAAGCTTCAGAAGACACCAAAAAGGCGGACCTCATCCCAGGTGATAAGTCTAAGCAAGTCGTCATCGGCTCCAACCTTGACAGCAAATAGGAAGGCGCGCTCGTCGAGTTCCTCCGTGAGAATCGCGACATCTTTGCATGGTCGCCTTCCGACATGCCTGGTGTACTGAGGGAACTTGTCGAGCACTCACTCAACGTCATAAAAGGATCCAAGCCGGTGAAGCAAGCAACAAGACGCTTTGGAGACGAGAGACGCAAGGCTATAGGAAAGGAGATAAAAAGGCTAAAGGCCGCCAATTTCATAAAAGAAGTTGTACACACTGATTGGGTGGCAAATCTTGTACTAGTTCCAAAGAAGAATAAAGAGCTGAGGATGTGTATTGACTATACCGGTGTTAACAAGTGCTGCCCAAAGGATCCCTTTGCGCTGCCTAGGATCGACCAAGTCGTAGACTCCACAGCAGGCTCCGAGCTACTTTGTTTTTTGGACGCCTACTCAGGATACCATCAAATCAAGATGAGAGAGTCGGATCAGCTGAAAACATCTTTCACCACTCCATATGGGACTTTCTGCTACATCACGATGCCTTTTGGCCTGAAGAATGCAGGGGCAACATACCAGCGCTGTATGCAAAATTGCCTGCACGAACAGATCGGTCACAATGTTCACGTCTACGTAGACGACATTGCGGTGATGTCGAAAAAGAAGGCATATCTCCTAGAGGATTTGGAAGAAACTTTTCAGAATCTCCGGAGGTACCAGATGAAACTCAATCCCGCCAAGTGTGTTTTCGGCTTTCCAGCCGGCAAGCTGCTCGGATTTATCGTCTCAGAACGAGGGATTGAGGTTAATCCGGAGAAGATCAAGGCCATCCAAAACATATCCAGACCTACTTGTCTGAAGAACGTGCAGCGCCTGGCCGGATCGGCAGCGGCCGTCAGTTGTTTCATAAGCCGCCTAGGGGAAAAGGCAATGCCTCTCTACCGGCTATTGAAGAAATCCGACAACTTTGAGTGGACAACAGAGGCAGATGCCGCCTTACAGCAACTTAAGGAGGCCCTCCTATCCGCTCCGATATTGGCAGCACCTCGATCGCAGGAACCAATGTTGCTCTACATCGCGGCAACTGGGACAGTTGTCAGCGTTGTATTGGCTATGGAAAGAAAGGAGAACGAAGTCGTGACGTCTGAGCAACGACCGGTTTACTTCATCAGTGAAGTATTCTCCGCCTCCAAGCAGAGGTATCCACATTACCAAAAGCTAGCTTATGGTGTATTCTTTGCCGCCAGAAAGCTTAGGCATTATTTCCAGGAGCACATAGTGACAGTAGTCGGCAGGGCACCGTTGGGAGACATAATCAACAATGCAGAGGCAACAGGTCGAGTAGCCAAATGGGGCATCGAACTTGCCGCCTTTGATATAGTCTATAAACCACGGACCGCCATTAAGTCTCAAGCGCTTGCAGATTTTGTTGTCGACTGGACAGAAGCCGTGGAGGAAACGGTACTCCCCGAGTCAGAATATTGGGTCATGCACTTTGACGGATCAAAGATGCTCAAAGGCTCGGGGGCTGGAGTCGTTCTACGCACACCCAAAGGCGACGAGCTCAGCTACGTGTTGCAAATTCATTTTAGAGCAACCAATAACGTCGCCGAGTATGAAGCTTTGCTTCACGGGTTACACGTGGCAAATGACCTCGGCGTCAAAAGAATCCTCTGCTACGGTGACTCAGATTAAGTCGCGCAACAAGTGAGCGGAACATGGGATGCGAAAAGCGCAACAATGGCGGCATACAGAGCCAAAGTTGATGAATTCGCAAAAAACTTCGCGGGCTACAAAGTCCGGCATGTTCCAAGAGCTGAGAACGAGGCGGCAGACACACTTGCCAGACTAGGGTCAGAACGCAAAAAGGTACCAAAGGATATTTTCCTGGAACATTTGCACAAGCCGTCCATTAAGGGCGCCGACTTGTTAGACCCCAATGCAGAAGAGCCGGTAGAAGCGGCAAGTCTCGTTGTCTACTCGATACAGCCGGATTGGACTACCCCATACCTCGATTTTCTAATCGACATCAAGTTGCCGGAGGACGATGAGGTGCTAAAAAGGCAGATCATAAGGCACACCAAGGCATTCACAATAATAAAAGGCGAGCTATATAAGCGAAGCACGTGTGGTATCTATCAACGGTGCATACAGCCAGAAGAAGGCCAGGAAATTCTGAAAGACATACATGTTGGTACCTGCGGGCATCACGCTCCGCCAGGTCCATCGTGTCCAAAGCTTTCCGCCAAGGCTTCTACTGGCTTACCGCCAAAGAAGACGCCGAGCACATCGTGAAAACATGCAAAGACTGCAAATTGTACGCCCGCCAACCTCACATGCCGGCACAAGAGCTTAGGACAATTCCAATCACCTGGTTGTTTGCGGTCTGGGGCTTAGACATGGTTGGTCCCTTCAAGAAGGCACGTGGTGGATATACCCACCTATTGGTCGCTGTCGACAAGTTCACCAAATGGGTCGAAGCCAAGCCGATCAGCAAGCTTGACGCGCGAATAGCCACCAATTTTCTCTGGGGAATTATCTCTCGGTTTGGAGTTCCACACAACATTATCACTGATAATGGCAGCAACCTATCTCAAGGCGACATAAAAGAATACTGCAGTGATCTAGGTATCCGGCTTGATTTGACATCCGTGTCACACCCACAATCTAATGGAAAAGTAGAGCGTACAAACGGCCTAGTCCTCTCAGGACTTAAGCCTCGTCTCGAAGCTCCGTTACATAGGGCAGCCGGCGCTTGGGCAGAAGAGCTGCAGTCCGTACTCTGGAGTCTGCGCACAACGCCAAACAGATCTACTGGCTACACTCCTTTCTTCTTAGTATATGGCGCGGAGGCGGTGCTACCTACCGACATGAAATACGATTCCCCAAGAGTTCAAGCCTACATCGAGCAAGACGTAGAAGGTGCAAGACAGGATAGCCTAGACCTGCTAGACGAAGAAAGAGACGTTGCTCAACATCGCTCCGCCTTGTACAAGCAACAACTCCGTCGCTATCATAGCCGGAGAGTGCGGAAGCGAAGTTTCAGAACATGTGACCTGGTTCTCCGCCTAATTAAAGACAGAAAAGACTTGCACAAGTTATCCCCGCCATGGGAAGGACCGTTTATAGTCACAAAGGCGTTGCTCAATGGTTCCTACTACCTAGCCGACATCCACGACGAAGAGGAAAAGAAAAGGCGCAAGAAGGCGGCATGAAGGAGGGGAACCAAGCGCAAAAGGGGCATTGACGACCCGTTCAAACAAACAAGACGACCTTGGAATATTGAGCAGCTACGTCCTTTCTACACTTAGCAATTTATAATTGTAATAAGTTATATATGATTATGAAATAAAAGTCTATGGTTCCTCATCTGTGTTGAGAAGCATGCCATCTTTTGTCCTTTCTTACAGTCATATATCCCCTATGTATCTAAGTTACCTATTTTCTAGCTCCGTGCAAAGGTTCAAACTGGTAGATACTTGCAACTTTCGAGCCAACCCAAAGCAGAAAATCAACTTTTTTGCGCCGCCCAATTCCTTTGCTTCTGAGTACTTATATGTGGTTCGCCTAGTAGTATATATTTGGCACCAACATGTTGGCTTTGGTTTCTGATTCTAAACACATGGTTTAGCCCTGGTTGTTTCAGGTAAAGTTCACGGCTGAGGCTCGCCAACATACAAACAGTCAAGCATATAAGTCAGGGTAAAATTAAGGCGGGCCAAATAAAATAAGGAAAAATAAAATATGTTTGCTAGCTTTCCGCCTAGCAGAGCAACTCCAAAAATATATACAAATATTACAAGTTGGGTTTGTACTGTTTCAGGGGCAGGAAAGGGCTGGCCATCAAGATGGAAAGGAGACAGGCAAAGAAAACTACAGCTCGGGGGGCGCCTATATCAGGCTTGGGGGCTGACAACTTCAGGCCCAGAACTATCACTCCCCTCTGGCTCGGCCGTACCGGCAGCTCCAGACTCTCCAGCGGCAGGCACAGGATGGAGCCGGTAGAAGATCGAAGTGTCAACCATGTTGGCAACACGCGTGGCGTAGCCTGCAACGCTGTTCAGCACAGCGGACGGATCGATCTCGCTGCCGTCTTCATAAGTAGACGGCATGCCTTCGGTGACAGCTTCTATCTCCGCCTCGGGGTAGTGCGCCATGAATAGTCCAATCGCAGTCTTGGCACCACCCCGCGCCGCCGACTTCAGCAAGCTTTTGTGCAGCTTCGCAGCTTGCTCCAGCATACTAGACACATCGCTGAACTCAGACGGCTCCTGGCTACCGGAGGAGATAAAGAACTTGGCGGCAAACCGCTTGGACGCCGCGAATGTCTCGGTGATCAGCTCACCCAGACGCGTAAGGCGATCTAGGCGGGGGCTGACATCCTTGTCGTCGCCTAAACCAGCAGCAACTGTATGAAAAATAAAAGCGTCAGTTTTGGCCTAGGCTAAGCAAAATGATGAAAGCAAATGAGGAGTGAGAAATTACCAAGGGCCGAGTTATGGAAAGCGGACAGCTCAATCATATGAGCTGCCACCGCGTCCTCAGCAGTTTGGGCGCGAGAAGTCTGCTTGGATATCTCCTCGGCAGCCGCCTTCTCCGCCTCCGCCAATTTCTTGCGCAAGCTATCCAGCTCCCCAGTAAGCTGGCTAGATTCCTGTGCAAATTTGAGCTGCTGGGCCTCCATCTCCTTCTGGTGCTCCTCCTTCATTGCCAAGTTGGCGGCCGCCAAATCGGAAGCTTCATTCATAACAGCTTGCATATCAGTGGACGCCTTCAGTATATCCTGGGCGTGATCTAGCAGTTCTACAATATGGATTCACTAGCTAAAAGATTGGCGGCAACACAAATTGAAAGATGACGAAAAGGCAGAAAGAATAATTCTACCTTCATCTTTTTTGCGGGCCGCCTCCAACTCGGCAATCCACAAGTCCTTGGCCTCGCAATCCTTCTTCAGATCGCGGCACCACTGGTTTATCTCAAATCGAGAGGAGATAAGCTCAACATTGGCGGACAGGAGGCCATGTAGGCAAGGGCAAAGGCATATAGCATATCATCAAAAAACCACTAAGTCGGCAGTCAATGTTCTCGACTAGCCATCTAAGCGCTCGGGGGAGGGGGGGAAGACTATGTATATGCCACAAAGTTAGAAAAACTTACAGACACGTCGCCCTCCAAGTCGGCAAAGGCCTCGGAGGCGAAGTTGGCAAAAGCCAGGGTAGACTCCTTGGCCGCCTTGAAAGTGGACCAATGGTCCCTGACTCGGCCGCCTCCTGCAGCCGGAGCTGCCCTCTGCATCCCGCCGGCAACCACCTCCAGCAGCTCCTCCTTGGCGGCACTAGATTGGACGGCTTCATTGGCCGTAGCCTCAGCCGATGGAAGGGGAGTACTGGTGGCGCGACCCGCGGAGGAAGTCGTTGGCGGCAGACCGGAAGCCGGAGCCTGGGGCCGGCGAGCATCGCTCATAAAGCCGCCAGCCTGGGGCTGGGGAGTTGGCGGCATAGTAGCGGGCGAGCTACCTTGAGTCCGCTTTCCCTTGGAAAGGAGTCTGGTCGGCAACCTGGAAGTTGCCACCCATTCCCTGTCAATAAAGCAAGCACAGTTAGATGAATGCCAGTAATAGAGGAATTCGACGACTATTTAAGGCGGAAATGAGTACCTTCGGGGGATGTTAATCCCCGCTTTCTCGTCGAGATCGACGAGCACCGGCTCTGTAGCCGACGCGGTCCGTTTCTTCCTCTCGGCATTGGCCGTAGAGGAAGCAGCGCCGGACGCCTTGCGCTTCTTGGTTTTCCCGGCTTCCGGCTCGTAGAAGTCAGGAGCCAGGTCATCCTCCCTCAGGGCAGAGAGCGGAGAAAAAAGGCAAGTGTTAATAGGACTCTAGTTAGCCGGCCAAAGCTGTCAAAGAAGGGTAATAAGCAGGATATCTACCTCGAGGGGAGGGTTGTCGTGGGTGTGCATGGGCACGCCTTCCGCCGCCTTCACCAACCCTGCTTTGACAAGGCTGCGAAGTCGGAACGCCAGCTCGGCGGCTGGTAACCCTTCTTCGCTTACACGAAGAGAGGCTGTGGCAGTAGGCGAATACTGACACATTTTGTGCGGGCTGTACCGTAGGGGCAGTATCTACCGACTAAGCCAGCAGATGACGGTGTCCACCCCATCCAGCAAGGGGGGAGACATCGTGCGGGTGAGGAACTCGATCCGCCTTTGAATAAGGCGGAGCTCCTCCGTCAACTTGGGCACCGCCTCGTCCCAGCATGGTCTGGGCATAGGCGGCGCGTTGACAAAATCCGGGACGCCAAATTGGCGCCCCGGTGCTGCCATGTCTTGGCAGTAGAAGAAGGTGGACGTCCAGCCCTTGACGGACTCGAGATATGGTATCTTGGGATACCATTGGCGTCCTTGGCGGCAGCTGAAAGTGACACTGCCGCAGGTCGCCAGTCTGCCGTCCGGCACAGTCTGGCGCCGACAACAGAAGCAATATCTGAAGAAGTCTAAACTAGGCCTAATACCTAGGTAGCCCTCAAACAGAGATGTGAAGCCGGCTAAGACTAGAATGCTATTGGACGCTATATTATGGGGCTGGAGCCCATAGTGATCTAACACCTTGCTAAAGAAGGCGGAAGGCGGTAGCGCCATTCCCCTAACTAAATGGGAGGTGAGGATTACCCGCTCCCCAGCTTTCGGAGCCGGGATAACGTCCCCGAAGGCGGATCTCCATTGGCAGTCCTCCCGGGTTGGGAGGTAGCCGACGGCCTCCAAGTCTTGGAGTGCCTCTTCGTCGACTATGGAGGGAAGCCAATAGCGTGACCCGAGGTCAGCTGCGTCCTCCTCCTCGTCGGCGGGTGCGCTTCTCGCCGCCGTCGCCGCGGCGGAAGATCAAGGAGCAGAGGAGGCCGCCGCCGGCGCGTGCGGTGGGAGTTTGAGAGGCGACGATGGCGACATTGCCCGTCGCCACCGTCGCGAGGCGCGACGCTGCGCCGCCCATCGCCGCCGCAGAGGGGATTTCGGTCGTCGGGCCGCCGGACGCTGTGGAAGCGGTATTCTGGCCGGAGGACATCGCCATATGCGAAGGTCGTCGGAGAAGGGTGCTCGCCGGAGTTCGCTCGGAGAAAAGAGCGGGAGAGTGGGAGAGCAAGGGGCCGAGGAGAGCAGGAGCAGGGGTGAAGAAATGAACCGCTCAGCTCCCTATTTATAGGTCCAGGCGTTGCATCCTGTGCAGCAGCGCTCTTAGTCGGACACGTGTCCAACATCCGCTGCAATGCATGCTCGCACGATCTCCACGCCTCCTCTTTTCCCGCGATTTGCGATCATGACAAGATTTTCGCTTCGGCCGGTTTCAAACTGTCGTGAGCCGCCTGGCGATGTCCGTCAAGAAATATGCTCGGCGAAGTTTCGATTAGCCGTCTTTTCCCATGTTGGATAAAGGCGGCCGTGTGCCAACATCAGGGTACACGTGCCCCCATTGTTTTTCAGAATGGTTCAAGTCCTACAGCCGCCAACATTGACGGATGAAGTATCAAGAAGAAGCCAGCGCCTGGAGAACTTCAACCTTTCTGGGGGCTAATGTTGGGGATATATCAACTAGGGGTATCTCCAACATGGATCAATCCGGCTAGTCTAGGGTGGCCCAAGGATGGTAAGGCTGAAGCCTGCCGGGCGGCCCAGATAGCTGACATACAAGGAAGTAGGCGGACGGTCCAAGGAAGGCGGAAGGCTGAAGCCCATCAAGCTACCAAGCCCAAGACGGAAGGCGGCAACTAAGCCGGCTAGGTCAAGGACTCTGATTACTTGCCGGACAAGTACTTGCCTTGTATCTTGGGGTCTGGCCGCCTATATAAGCCGGCAATCAGGAAGCCTTTAGGGCACGCCTCAATACGATTCATACACATTGTAACATGTTCACGGCTATTGCCTCATAGTGAATTATAGCAGCACGTAGGATCTTGCCACCGCTGCGGGATCTGAAGCTGGGTAAACTCGCCGTGTTCAATCCCGTCCTCGACGACACCAACCTTCTTCCCCACAATCCATACGTAGGCTAGAGGACCCCCTTCTCCTATCAATTATATTGATACCACGACATTACCCGGCACCGTTGGGACCCATACGTCATATGACGGTTCACGTGGTAACCTGGGCACCGCCGGCTGACGGAGGATCGGCTTCCGTAAGCGACGAGACGAGCACCGAGGCGTTGGCAAGGCAGAATAGAGATAACTGGGATCAGCGCCAAGCTCCATCTGCAGCAAACTATGCGCCCCCCAATCCCATAGCTGGAGAAGTTTTACCGACTTTCAGTTCTTTGGCTCATATGCAGACACCAGCTGCGGGAATCCCCCTTGGAAACCCGATACTTGCGCAAACCCTGAAGGAGATATGCCCTAGAGGCAAATAAATAAGTAGTATTTATTGCATTATCTCATAAGTTTATAATAGGTTTGTGTATTATGCTATAACTGTATTAATCGGAATTATTAATACACGTGTGATACATAGACAACCAGGTCCCTAGCAAGCCTCTATATGAGCTAGTCCATTGAGCAACAGTTGATCGAGATTCCTGATCAAGGACAATGACGTCGGTTGACAATGGGGTCATCTTGTTAGTTGAATAAGGTGGTGGACATACGCAAAGTATTGCAATAAAGATCGTATTACGATGTTTGTCATTTGCAACAGATAAGAGTATGATAGCTTATTCCTTAGACCGTGAGACCGTACTTATTAATGCTTCGTAGGAATACTTTGAGAGCATCAAACGTTGTGTCTTATATAGCATGACAATAACGGTGTCCATCTTGGATATTCCGAAAGAGCATCAAGACGTAAGGATCAAGAGCGGGATTTGTTCATTCTTGTAATAGAAAGATACTCTGGGCCCACTCGGTGATATTGCATCTATATAGCTGCGCAGCTTATGACTAGGTCATGGAGATGTAATATCGCAGACGAGTTAATAACCTTCGTCGGTAACGAGATACAACAAAGGCATCGGTGTGTCTACGATCATATCTCGGACAAGGTAGTATCGCAGAGACAAAGGGAATGAATATCATACTTATGGTTCAACGACTATATTCGTGGAATGCACAGGGGTCGTCATATATTTCCAGGTATCCCTGACGATCATTGGTGAGCGGAGTGTCTCGACCATGTCTGGAGTGTTCCCGAACCGTAGCGTAACAAACTTAAGGTCTTAGCGACGCTAGGAGATAGGTTCTGGAATTTTATAGGTTTTTGTTGGAGAGAGAGAAATGATCCGGAAAGAGTTCTGGTGGTCCGGAAGGAGTTCCGGGGAGATGTGGAATGGTTCCGGGAATGTCCGAAAGTTGTTCGGGTGATTCCGAAATAGTTTCGGAGTCATGGGATATTGAATTATATATAAATATATTAATTATGAATTAATGGGATTTTATATTAATTTAATATTAATTAAATAAAGGAAAAAGGGGGGCTCCCACCTACATGGGCCCTAAGAGGGCCCAAGAGGTGGAAACCGCACCCTACAAGGAAGGGGCAAGGCTTGGGGCTCCTAGTCCGAGTTGGACTAGGAGTGGGACAAGCCCAAGGGGGGTTCGGCCGAACCCCCCCCCCCCCCTCCCCTCTCCTCCTTTAGTCCCACATGGGGGAGCTAAGGGGTTTGCACACCCCCTTCCCCCTTTATATAGCAAGGCATATTAATTGATTTAATTCATAGGAAAATCCAATTAATTCCCGATTTCTCTCTCGATCTCGTGGTTCCCAAGTCGGAGCCGCGCCGAGCTGAGGAAAGGGGTCTCTCTCCACCTAAGCCATACCGCGGAGCGCCGTTCCTCTGCGGGATTCCAGATAAGATCTACTCCTGCGATTTCAGCTGGATCTGAATGACCGGGAGTTGTCGCTAAGCTCCGTATGTTTGCGAGTGCTCGGAGGCTACTCTTTTGAGGAGCTTGGGCGATGTCGTCTCGCCCCTGCAGCCGCCGCGCCACCTCCCCCTCTGCTGCCGGCGCACCAGCCCTAGGGCTAGCGCTCTGCCTTCTTCCGCCCGACGCCCGTCGACGCAGATCATCATCGACACCCCGGCGTCATCGACTTCGACATCGCGGCAAGTTCTTCGCGACCTCGAGGTCGGCTACGTACGACTTCATCGTCAACGCTTGTGCGGGAGCGTAATCCCCGCTATCGGTCTACATGGAGGTAATGTAACCCGTTCCGCCACCGCTATCGCATGTACTAGATAGATAGATCCTGGCTAGTTAGGGTTTCGTTCGCTAGAAAAATTATTGTTTTCTGCACCGTAACCCCTTCAGTGGTATCAGAGCCGATCTATGCGTAGTACTGTTGGTACGGTTAGAACTCATGTTGAATGAGGGCGTCTTTCTTATATTTGCTACCCTCTAGCGTGCACTTGCGATGCCTTCGGTATTGAGTTGATGAAGCGGCCCGGACCGACTTTACGCGTACGCTTACGCGAGACTGGTTCCACTACTGACATACGGCTTGCACCGTATCTGTGGCTGGCGGGTGTCTGTTTCTCTCTCTCTAGTCGGCAAAGCATGTTCAATGGAGGGCCCGAAAGGGATGCTTAAACATGCAATTATACGATCGACGTTGTGGTACAAAGTTCGTAGGTAGGGAAGCGATTCTCTTACGAATAAGCCTATATGCCACGTAAAACTTGCAAAACTAAATAAAGCTAGAGGCGTCTAACTTTGTTTTGCAGAGGCGTTATTTTATGTGACATGGTTACGGTAAGTTTTGATATTACTCGTACTGTCGGAGGCAAAGGAGGGCTCTGTAGACTCGGAGCCATGCCGGGGCACCGGGGGGCCAGGCACATGGCGCCATGAAGGTCCAGGCGCATCGACCATGTCACATCGCACTTCATTGTGTCATTATTGTGTGCTGTTGTGTGTGCATCCTATTGATTGCTTATATGCTAGATATACAACGGTAGCATCATAAATAGGATGATCCCTAACAAATACCAAAATTGTGTTCTCCCTCGTTGCGCACCACCAAGAAAGTTCTACGTTATGAGGCAGGCCGTGATGATCGGGTGTCACACATCTCGTCGTTCGCATACAGTGGGTGTAAGCCAAGTTGCACGCGCAGGGTCTTCGAGGTTTTATTGGCGAGCCTAGCATACTCAGAGGTATGGCCTCGGAACACGGGAAGATCGAAAGATCGAGCACGAGTCACAGAGTTGTTGTGATCGACATGTTATGTCCACCGTTGAAGTTGTGCTGCCGGCCGTGATGATCGGGGGTAGTGTGGTGGATGAGGGTCGTGTAATCGCCATTATTATTTTTAGGGATAATAATCTTGGTGTGGTGTGTTTTGATAATGAGATTATAAAACTAAAACTCACCTATATATTATAAACTTATCTTACCTCTTTTGCGATCACATCTGGAGACTACGGAACTACGCTTCGGTTACTTCTTCAAGAGCTCGGATTCTACCTTGGAAGCCGACGGGTCCAACTTCATCAGCTGGTGCATTGGTTTTGGAAACATTCTCCAAACACAAACAAACATCCTATATGTGCTAGAACATTAGTTAGGAGTTAGACCAGATGATTCTGATAGCAAGGAGCAAGATGATGAGTTCCGTAAGCATCATGACATGTTCATGGAAGTGACGATCGTCATGAGCGTATGCCTAGCACCTGAGTTGAAAGTTGTTTCAACACATGGAGCCATATGTCGTGATTGATGCGATCAGAGGTCACTTCAAAGATGAATTGAGTCTTGAGCAGTTCAGACAGCTTAGAAAGTTCCGGACCATTCACATGGGGAGCATACCTGTCTGGAGACTCAGTTGAAGAAGTTGTGTGACATCTACTTCAGGCTTACGAATATCTACGATTTCTAGATAGCGAACTCCAGTGCAATAGAGATTGTGCTTTACCTCCTAGCTGTGAATAGCATGTGCGTGAATATGCTATAGAGACACGGTGAGCTTCTTCACATTTGTGAACAAGTTCAAATCTCTAAAATTTGATTCATCGAAGAAGAGTTCTTCGACGCTATGGGTATATTTGATATACGAAGATATAAATGTATTGAAAGTGTTTGATAATTGTTCTGTTTGTGAAACAGTCCCTGATTATCACAAGTATGTGGCGAAGGGTGACGTGACAGTGCACAAGTGATGGCAAGTTAATGGCCAGTAGTGCTCACGCCCTCGAGATATCATATTAGTTATCATCAATAGTTTTTTATAAGACATTTTGTAATAGTGAGAATGTGATCTAGTTTGGTGTCTTGAATGTTACAAGACATAATTATTCATATAGAACACATCAGTTGTTTTATGTTATGGAACAAAGCAGTTGTTTCATGTTATGAGTAATTTGCATCACATCTCAATTACATTATGCGTATGATATACATTTATAATAGCAGGAATGATAAAATTATGTGTCCAAAGAACAAACACCATCGAATTTAGTCATAAAGGCAATGAAAGAAGTAATGGATATTTTTTGTCCATTTAAGTATTTCGAGTGCCAAAATTGATTAAAGTTTGAAATGCAGTATTGAAGTTGCAATACTAGAGGAAATTGATTGAGAGTCATTTTTAATGATTAATCAATGGTGTTATTGCATGATCCGAATTCTTCCATGATTTTGGTAAATAGGAGTATTTGCCCGATAAATTATGGAGTCTGAAACTAATTTGATAATAGATCAAATGGGGTTTTTCAGAAGAAAGATTAGTGAATATTGTATTCACAAGATTCGATCAAAGGACAATATTTTTTGAATTATGGTTTCAACACAAAAGACTTGTGGAAATTCGTTTCACAATATTATAATGTCATATATGGTGATATGTGGGGAATTATAATTATGCTCTATTTTAAATAAAGTGTGGTCTGTCAGAATCTGTCTTAGAATCTCCTAATATGTTCGAAACATTATGGTCGATGTCCACTTTAGAAAATAGATATTTTTCTCAACGAGAATTCGTAGGATCGACAGTAGTGTCGACATGTATATGATTATGCGATAATTCGGAATATCATGAGTGGTTCTTTGTAGATTGCTCGCATTGGATGAGAGTGTATTCCAAAACCAAATAGAAACAAAACTTAGTTTGTTGTCTATGTAATTCCGAGGAAAATATGATTTTTTGAATTATGGTTTATGGATTGGAATTAGAAGTTTGGAATAAAGTGTCAGACCTATGTTGGAAGGTGTTCCAAAGTGTATATGTCTGCTAATGAAAATTTGGTGATTAAGAGTGAGGGAGACTAGAAAATTGTTTTCTGCTTGCAATCCTCTTCATAAAGATCATAATATTTTCATGAAAGAAACTTCTAAATAAAGTGTTGTTATATTTAATATTGCTGTCAGGTCACAGCACTGTATTAAATATTTCAGATCTTGTTGACAGATCAAGGTGCACTTTATGAATACAAAGAAAGTTGAGAAAATATCGGAATACGAACAAAGGCTTTTGAGCCTGGAAATCCAAAGTTGCATTTGAAATGATTAAGAGAGTAATTGTTGCTGCAATTCTTATTAGAGCAATAAGATTGTTTAATCGTCATATAAAGTGATTATATGAAAATGTGACTATAAGAAAGACGCGGTAGCATGTCTTGTCAAGAAATGTGTCTTGGACAAGATCAAATTTGTTGACTACATTTATGTAGACATGCTTGAAGTCTGAGGGATTTGTGTTAATGTAATATTGTAGTTTGTATTAAATTCGAATTGATAGTAGATAAATGATTTTGGTTTGACCAAAATATCGATTTAAGTGGGAGTCAATGTTAGTTTACTCAGGTGGAATATGTAAAGGACATATTTTTGAGTGGGAGCTTAGGAACTCAAATATGTGGATAACATGTTTTTGAGTGGGAGCTCGTGTTGTCAAAAATGTGGAGACATAGTTTGAGTGGTAGTCGAATTCATCTTGTGTAGTTAACACATTGTGAAACTGTACCAATAGAATAGGATGAAGTTGTGAAACTATTTGAAAGTTAGTGTCTATTTTGAAATAGAACGGGAATTTTAAATAAGTTTGTCGAGTTGTTTTGGATTATATCTGAGGAGTCAGAATAGAATCAAAAGGATGGTCCTTTGAAATCCAATTGATCATTAAGAGTAATGATGCATTAAAATAATGGTTGTATGACATATGGGTCTATTATGTAATATTAGACATCATATAGAAACCATATTATCTGCTCGATGAAATATAACCGATGTTCTTGGAATAAGAGCAGTTATGAAAGTAAATTTGGACTTTACTAGAAGTAGAAGTGCGTTAGTTAAGGGAGTGACATTTGAATGTCAAGTTTTCTACATTGGTGTGAAAGTATGTAGATATCGCGAGTTTGTAATTGTTACAAGGGGCTCTGCATGGCTGAGTGTGTTTTTCAGGGCAGTTATCTGGTTAGTATAATCAGAGTAAGCGCTGGGAAGCAGAAGTCTCACTTAGTGACGATATTTGCATATATGTTATTAGACAACATGGTGACATCAAGCAAGTTGATGCCAGTGAATCGCAAAAGCATGCACAATCATGGATTGTGCAGTAACACTTTTCCACAAGCAAGCATCATCGAATGATTCTTATTTGATAAGGGATTTTGATAAAGTAAAATGCAGTTGGTTTATTTGTACTCTAGTGCAAGTGGGAGACTGAAGGAGATATGCCCTAGAGGCAAATAAATAAGTAGTATTTATTGCATTATCTCATAAGTTTATAATAGGTTTGTGTATTATGCTATAACTGTATTAATCGGAATTATTAATACACGTGTGATACATAGACAACCAGGTCCCTAGCAAGCCTCTATATGAGCTAGTCCATTGGGCAACAGTTGATCGAGATTCCCGATCAAGGACAATGACGTCGGTTGACAATGGGGTCATCTTGTTAGTTGAATAAGGTGGTGGACATACGCAAAGTATTGCAATAAAGATCGTATTACGATGTTTGTCATTTGCAATAGATAAGAGTATGATAGCTTATTCCTTAGACCGTGAGACCGTACTTATTAATGCTTCGCAGGAATACTTTGAGAGCATCAAACGTTGTGTCTTATATAGCATGACAATAACGGTGTCCATCTTGGGTATTCCGAAAGAGCATCAAGACGTAAGGATCAAGAGCGGGATTTGTTCATTCTTGTAATAGAAAGATACTCTGGGCCCACTCGGTGATATTGCATCTATATAGCTGCGTAGCTTATGACTAGGTCATGGAGATGTAATATCGCAGACGAGTTAATAACCTTCGTCGGTAACGAGATACAACAAAGGCATCGGTGTGTCTACGATCATATCTCGGACAAGGTAGTATCGCAGAGACAAAGGGAATGAATATCATACTTATGGTTCAACGACGATATTCGTGGAATGCACAGGGGTCGTCATATATTTCCAAGTATCCCTGACGATCATTGGTGAGCGGAGTGTCTCGACCATGTCTGGAGTGTTCCCGAACCGTAGCGTAACAAACTTAAGGTCTTAGCGACGCTAGGAGATAGGTTCTGGAATTTTATAGGTTTTTTTTGGAGAGAGAGAAATGATCCGGAAAGAGTTCCGGTGGTCCGGAAGGAGTTCAGGGGAGATGTGGAATGGTTCCGGGAATGTCCGAAAGTTGTTCGGGTGATTCCGAAATAGTTTCGGAGTCATAGGATATTGAATTATATATAAATATATTAATTAGGAATTAATGGAATTTTTATATTAATTTAATATTAATTAAATAAAGGAAAAAGGGGGGGCTCCCACCTACATGGGCCCTAAGAGGGCCCAAGAGGGGGAAACCGCACCCTACAAGGAAGGGGGAAGGCTTGGGCCTCCTAGTCCGAGTTGGACTAGGAGTGGGACAAGCCCAAGGGGGCTTCGGCCGAACCCCCCTCCCCTCTCCTCCTTTAGTCCCACATGGGGGAGCCAAGGGGTTTGCGCACCCCCTTCCCCCTTTATATAGCAAGGCATATTAATTGATTTAATTCATAGGAAAATCCAATTAATTCGCGATTTCTCTCTCGATCTCGTGGTTCCCAAGTCGGAGCCGCACCGAGCTGAGGAAAGGGGTCTCTCTCCACCTAAGCCATACCGCAGAGCGCCGTTGCTCTGCGGGATTCCAGATAAGATCTACTCCTGCGATTTCAGCTGGATCTGAATGATCGGGAGTTGTCGCTAAGCTCTGTATGTTTGCGAGTGCTCGGAGGCTACTCTTTTGAGGAGCTTGGGCGACGTCGTCTCGCCCCTGCAGCCGCCGCGCCACCTCCCCCTCTGCTGCCGGCGCACCAGCTCTGGTGCTGGCGCTCTGCCTTCTTCCGCCCGACGCCCGTCGACGCAGATCATCATCGACACCCCGGCGTCATCGACTTCGACATCGCGGCAAGTTCTTCGCGACCTCGAGGTCGGCTACGTACGACTTCATCGTCAACGCTTGTGCGGGAGCGTAGTCCCCGCTATCGGTCTACATGGAGGTAATGTAACCCGTTTCGCCACCGTTATCGCATGTACTAGATAGATAGATCCTGGCTAGTTAGGGTTTCGTTCGCTAGAAAAATTATTGTTTTCTGCACCGTAACCCCTTCAAACCCCTATGCCAACACCAAACCTGACCAACTTAGTCAGACCCCCTCTGTTGCAGCAGCAGGCGCTCGCGGGAACTTCAGCAAGCCCGACACCGCAACAAGGTGAAGTAACAAATAATTGCACGGCTATGATAAGAGAATTAGAAGAACTGAGACAGGCGGTGGCAAGGGCAAGTCAAGAACGCGCGATCGAGATCCTGCGTATCCAAGATAGGGAACATCTTGTGATCCAGCAAGAGCAAAACCTGCTGGAAGAAAGAAGCACCCTCCAGAAGAGAAGGGATGAGTTAACTACCATCCAGAACAGGAGGCGCGGAAGCCGGCTCCACCTTCCAACCGGGACAAATACTATAGCACCTCAGGCCTTGGAGTTCCAGACAACACCAAATGCACCGCCTGCGTCGGCACCGGTAGCGATGGTTCACCCGGCGCCAGCGGCAGTCGCGCCCCTGACCGGATTACCAGGAGCACTAACAAGAAACTCGGCAGGAGCCGGAGTAGCAGTCATCGAGCAACAACCACCACCACCACCCAAGTTTCATCCTCCCCCGGGTCATTACAATAACCTAGTTGATAATATTTATGCAGCGACACACGCCCTAGAGCGGATACCCTTCGACAACTCACCGGCCGGCTTAGAAGCAAGGAGAGCCGTGGACCTACTACGGACGGCTGTAGTTCAACATAACAACAACCCACGAGGCTCACAAGCTTTCAACTCAGAACCGGTGAGGACCCGTACCAGAACTCGGCAGCCAGAGCAGGTGGCAGCAAAATCAGTTCAAAATAGGTTGGGACCGGTAAACCGGCCAGCCCCGCAACCAGTTCAACAGCAGCAGGCGCCCGTGTCACGAAGGATGGCCGCGCCTGCCGTCTCTGCTGCCCAATCCATAGTAGACAGTTCAAGAGCAAGACGCGTGGCAGCCGGGTTCGCCGCACCAGAAGCCGGAGCGGGAGTCGGAATTACGGTTCAACCCAGACCCGTCGTGAATTCACCTGCGCCAGGTCACGGAGGAGGCTCGTATGCGAACCTGACAGGGCCCAAGTGTTTGTCGGATGCGATCACATCAGAACCTTTTCCAGAAAAGTTCAAAGAGCCGAGCAAGATTGTTAACTATGAGCCGAACATGAACCCGGAGACATGGTTGAGTGGATACAGTATGGCCATGGACATGAAGAACGCAACATCGAACCTGTGTGCGAGATACCTGTACCTGATGATGGCAGAAGGAGCACCCAAAATTTGGTTGGACCGACTTCCACTGAACAACATCCATTCATGGGAGGAACTCAATACGGCATTCATTTCAAATTTCGCCGGGACATGTAAAAAGCAGTATACTGAGGCAGATCTAGATCGGTGTGTTATGAGAAAGACCGAGTTAGCAAGGCAATGGGTAGACGGATTATAGAGATTCTGCAGTCATCAATCAATATCTCAGCTCACACGGCAATAACTACGGTGGAGAAGAACTATGCCTTCGATTCTTTAACGCATAAGCTAGGACGTATGAGGGAAGACCCTGCTCGCCAAGACATCGCCATTGGTGAGGTGGTCTTAATTGCTTACAAATATGCAGCGATAGACAAAAGAGTAGGCGAGACGGAAGAGCAACAGAAGAGTAACTGGGTCAACGCAACGCGTAACCCGACGCCAAATCAGAACAACGGAAATCAAACCAACAATAAAAGACCCTACGAGGGAGGAAATTCAGAGTTTGTTGGAACCACCCAGGCCTCAGGTTACAGAGGACCAAGACCCGGCAGAAACTTCAGAGGAGGCCCTGCAAGAGGACCAAACATCAGTGAGATATATAACATGCCTTGCCCTAGGCACACCAAGAATGGTAAACCATCCAGTCAGACATTAGCACAATGCGCTGACATGAGGGCCTGGAGGAGACATGAGCAGTCTTTGGAGCAGAACCAAGACAACTTAAATGGAAACAACGAAAATAGTGGTAATCATGGTAATCACGGCAATAACGGTAACCCGGGCAACCAAGATCCGGTTCCGGGTCTCAGGGACCACCAAACAATAACGCCGGGTCAAATCAAAACAAAGGGGGAGGTTATCAACAAACGCCGAAAGAGCTTCACAGTCAAGGCCAGTATCATGTGTTCACCACCAACACATGCAGAAGAGAGCAAAAGTTGAAAGACAGAGAGGTCAATGCCGTAGCAACAGCCTTACCGATATACCTGAAGTGGTCAGAGCAACCAGTTACATGGAGTAGATAAGATCACCCGGAAGGAATAGAACACCCGGGTCTCCTTGCCTTGGTAGTGGCGCCACAGGTGGACGCCTTCCGACTGAACAAGGTCCTGATGGATGGAGGAAGCAACATCAATATCTTATATCTGGACACTTTCCATAGGATGGGTTTATCTGAAAGTCGGCTAACGCCAACATCAACAATTTTTCACGGAATAGTGCAAGGAAAGTCGGCTCACCCAATTTTCCATAGATATCTCCATACCTAATCCCGACCTCGTTACCGACGACGCTATCTTCTACTCGTTCATGATCTCATGTCCCCGTGACCTAGTCACATGCTTGCAAGCTCATTAGACATGATCTCACCGAGTGGGCCCGAGAGTATCTATCCTGCTATGCGGACTGGCAAATCCCGCTCTTGACCCCTCGTCTCAACTACTCCTTTCCGGTACCCAAAAGTATCACCGTTATTGTCATACTAAATAAGATACGACGTTTGGTGCAATCAAAGTATCTTCCAGGAATAACAGTAAGAGTTGATCTCACGGTCAAAGGCGTAACGACTACGTTCTCCAAATCTGGTTATGTCCATCACATCGTTCTCTAGCGATATGACTCTCATTGCCGACCGGCGCCATGCCCCATGACCGGGAAACCTCGATCATCAATCGTGCAACGAAACTAGTCTTAGTAGAGGCTACTAGGGACCTGGTTGTTTACGTATCACACCCGCATTAATGTTTCCGCTTAATACGGTTCTAGCATGACACAAAAACCTATTATGAACAAACGAGATATGATAAAGAATACACTTTATTAATTGCCTCTAGGGCATATCTCCTTCAGTCTCACACTTGCACTAGAGTACAATTTAATCTAGATTACAACTTGGTAAAAGCTTAACACCCATAGCTAACTGGTGATGTTCATGCTTATCAAGCGGGAGAGGCTTCGTCAGCGGATCTGCCACATTCAGATCCATATGCACTTTGCAAATCTTCACATCACCTCCTTGTACGTACTGACGTATCACATGGAAGCGTCGGAGAATGTGTTTGGCGGTGGAGTGAGACCTTGGCTCCTTGGCGTTCGCAATGGCACCCGTATTTTCGTAGAAGAGGATCACGGGGTCTTGCACGCTTGGGAACACTCCAAGTTCGATGACGAACTTCCTCAGCCACACAGCTTCATTCGCGGCCTCGCAGGCAGCAATGTACTCCGACTCCATTGTAGATTGTGCGACTATGGGTTGCTTCCCACTTCTCCAGCACACGGCGCCTCCATTAACCTTGAACACGTAACCTGTCTGTGACTTACAGTCATCGGGGTCTGAGAAAAACCTTGCATCTACGTAACCCGTTACGCCAAGTTCTTCATCGCAGCCACCATACACAAGGAACATTTCCTTTGTCTTATTGAGATACTTAAGAATGCTCTTAACAGCTACCCAATGCAGCATTCCAGGATTACTCTGAAACCGGTCTAGTACTCAACATTGCATACATGATCGATCCTATGGCTGAAGCATAAGGATGTTTCGTCATTTCGGCCTTACCCAGTTCCGTCACCGGACACTGCGCCTTACGCAATATCTTATTCTTGATAACTGGCAGAGAACCCTTCTTCGCCTTCTCCATATGGAAACGCTTCAGTATTTTATCAAGATAAGTACTCTGACTTAATGCTAATAGGCGTCTTGATCTATCGCGATAGATTTTTATGCCTAAAACATACGCAGCTTCTCCTAAGTCATTCATGGAAAATTTACTGTTTAAATATTCCTTCACGCTATTCAGAAGTTCCACATCATTCCCAATCAGCAATATGTCGTCAACATACAGTGCTAAGAACACAACCGAGCTCCCACTCATTTTCTTGTAAATACAGGTCTCTTCCACATTCTGGATAAATCCAAAACCTTTGATTACCTCATCAAAGCGAAGATTCCAGCTCCGAGATGCCTGCTTCAATCCATAGATGGATCGCTGAAGCTTGCACACCTTGTTAGCATTTCCTGGATCGACAAAACCTTCCGGCTGTACCATGTACAACTCTTCCTCAATGTTTCCATTCAGGAAGGCCGTTTTGACGTCCATCTGCCAGATTTCATAATCATAGTAGGCAGCTACCGCTAACAAAATCCGAATAGACTTAAGCATCGCTACCGGTGAAAAAGTTTCATCGTAGTCAATTCCATGAACTTGTCGGAAACCCTTTGCGACAAGCCGAGCTTTATAGACGGTCACATTACCATCAGCATCAGTCTTCTTCTTAAAGATCCACTTATTCTCGACGGCCTTGCGCCCTTCGGGAATATCCATCAAAGTCCACACTTTGTTATCATACATGGATCCTATTTCGGATTTCATGGCTTCAAGCCATTTCTCGGACTCTAGACTCTCCATCGCCTCCTTGTAGTTCGTAGGTTCGTCTTGCTCGACTAGCATGACGGTGCAAACCATGTTGCCATACCATTCTGGTGCGATCCGAGATCTACCAGACCTACGAGGTAGAACATCTTCCTCGACAGTTTCTCCCACTCCTTCCACGGAGGACGTTTCCGGAATTGCTTCCGTTGCGCCACTCGGAATCTCGAGTTCAGGATCAACGATTTCATCGAGGTCTACCTTCCTCCCACTTAATCCTTTCGCGAGAAACTCCTTCTCTAGAAAGGTACCGGTCTTCGCGACAAAAGTTTTGCCCTCAGCTTGGTTGTAGAAGGTGTACCCAACGGTTTCCCGCGGATATCCTACAAAGACGACTTTCTCCGACTTCGGTTCGAGTTTGTCGGGCTGTAGTTTCTTAACGTACGCCTCACAACCCCAAACCTTCGGAACGACAACTTAGGCTTTTGGCCATACCATAATTCATACGGCGTCGTTTCAACGGACTTGGACGGAGCCCTATTTAAAATGAATGCGGCTGTTTCTAACGCATAACCCCAGAAGGACACTGGCAGATCGGTAAGAGACATCATAGATCGGACACTATCCAGTAGAGTACGATTACGTCGCTCGGACACGCCGTTACGTTGCGGCGTTCCGGCTGGCGTAAGTTGGGGTACTATGCCACAACTCTTCAGATGTGGGCCAAACTCAAGTACTCTCCACCGCGATCGGATCGGAGATGCTTGATTTTCCTATTAAGCTGATTCTCAACTTCACTCTGGAATTCTTTGAACTTTTCAAACGTTTCAGACTTGTGTTTCATCAAATAGATATAACCGTATCTACTCAAGTCATCAGTGAAGGTGACGAAGTAACGATAACCATTGCGTGTCGAAACGCTCATCGGTCCACACACATCTGTATGTATGATCCGCAGAAAATCCGACGCCCGTTCAACGAAACCTTTGAACGGTGTCCTGGTCATTTTGCCCATAAGGCATGGTTCGCATGTATCGAGGGATCCGAAATCCAACGAGTCCAAGAGTCCATCGGAGTGGAGTCGCTTCATGCGCTTTATACCAATATGACCAAGACGACAATGCCACAAAAACATGGCGGTATCGTCACTACACTTAATCCGTTTGGCTTCTATGTTATGGATGTGAGTACTACGATCGAGATTCAACAAGAATAAATCGTTATTCTCGGGAGCATCAACATAAAAGATATCATTCATATAAATAGCACAATTGCTTGACACTGATTTAAATGAATAGCCGTCTTGTAACAGGCAAGACCCACTTATAATGTTTACACTCAAGGATGGCACAAAATAACATTTATTTAAAACCAAAACTAATCCCGATGGTAGATGCAGAGGGAGCGTGCCGACAGCCACCACGTCGACTCTCGATCCGTTGCCGACGCGCATCGTCACCTCATCCTTCGCCAGCCGCCTTCTATTCCGTAACTCCTCCTGAGAGTTACATATATGAGCAACAGAACCAGTATCAAATACCCACGTATTGCTCCGGGCGGATGTAAGGTACACATCTATAACATGTATATCAAATATACCTTGCTCTTTGTCGACCGTCTTGCCAGACTTCCTATCCTCCAGATACTTGGGGCAGTTGCGCTCAGGTGATCCGATGGTCACCACCATCTTCTTCAGATTGATTTCTAATTCGGCCACTTCGAGCATCTTCAGGATTTCCGACAGGGATTTTGATGTCCCTTTCATGCCGTAGTCCACGATGGCGTTCTTATAGCTAGGGGGCAGAGAAATCAGCGCCCTATCAATAACCACCTCCTCTGGGATCACACTTCCCAGATCACTCAGAAGTCGAGCGCAGCCAAACAACATGGCCAAGTGCTCACTAATATTGTCGTGCTCTTCCATCTGGGCTGAGAAGAAAAGCACAGATGCCTCGTATCTCTCAGCCTTGACTTGTCGTGCAAAAACAGTCATGAGTTCAGTGATTATATCATAAGCACCCTTGTTCATGAAGCGGTTTTGCAGGTCAGCCTCCATGGCAAAGAGCATGCCACTCTGGACATAAGAAGAAATCTCCGCCTTTACCCCATGCACAATCCTTTCGATTTCCGGGGCGGTGTTTGGAAGATCACCTAAGGGGGCATCAAGGATGTAGGCCACCTTGTGGGTTTCAAGGATGGACTTCAGATCGCGGAACCAGGACACGAAGTTAGACCCATCGGTCTTAAGCTTCTCTTTCTCAATGAACAGGTTTAGGTTAAAGGAGGGGTGAGACATCTACAATGGAATTTGCAACAACATAAGACTTTGTTCATAATAATTTTGAGTTATAGTATTTTAGAAAATAACTAACATAACTCCCACTCAAACGAACATCCCTCCTGGTCGTTTAAGCGATTACACGACCCCCATCCATTGCACCACCCCTCATCATCAAAGCCGGCGGCACAACTTCAAGAGTAGACAAAATCGTCCGCCACACAAAATTTGGGACTCGTGCTCGACCTTTCGGTCTTCCTGTTCCGAGGCCATACCTCTGAGTATGCTAGGCTCGCCACCAAAGACCTCCACGCTGACGGTTGTGCAACATGGCTTACACCCACTGTATGCGAACAACGAGATGTCTGACACCCGATCATCACGGCCTGCCTCATAACGTAGAACTTTCTTGGTGGTGCGCGTTGGAGGGAGAACACTAGTGGTATTTTGAAGGGATCATCTTATTCAGCTACCGCCGTGTAACTAATGTATACTATACACACAATCACACAAAATAAGATGCACACAAAACATCAAATGTAATGCAATGTGATATAGTCCATTGCGCCATGGTCTTCTTGGCGCCCGCGGTTTATAAACAATTTAATAAACCTACCTTGACCATATCACATAGCCCCTGCAAAATAAAGTTAGACGCTTCTACTTTATCTTTTGCATATTTTACGTGGCTTGGGGCTTTCGTAAATAGAACCGCTTCATACCTACGAATCTTATGACCACAACAACGATCCAATAATTGCATGTTTAAGCATCCCTTTCGGGCCCTCCATTGAAAATGCGAAGACCAACTAAAGAGAGAGAAACTGTCACCCGCCAGCCACATATACGGTACAAGCCGTATGTCAGTAGTGGAACCAGTCTCGCGTAAGCGTACGCGTAAAGTCGGTTCGGGCCGCTTCATCAACTCAATGCCGCTGGAATACACAAGTGCACGCTAGAGGGTAGCAAATAACAGGAACGGTGCCCCCGTGCAGAGCACGGGTTCTAACAGCGTACAGCTATATCTACGATAGATCGGCTCTGATACCACTGAAGGGGATCGTGTGCAGAAAACAAAAAATTTCCTACCGACGATATCCTAAAAGCATGCCAAGATCTATTCTATGCAGATATAGTAGTACGAACGGAGATCGGAATACGTACCCTTGTAGACCGAAAGCGGGGATAACGTTCCCGCACAAACGTTGTCGATGAAGACCGACGAAGCCGACCTCAAGGTCGTGTAGAGGAAGCAGGCCTCCGAGTACCGCTAGCGCAGCACCTCGCAGGAGTCGCACACGTACGGTGGAGACGACGGCCTCCGAAGCTCCAGTCCAGGACGAGCAGCGGAAGACTTGGACCGGAACACCAGCAGCGCGGCAGCGGGCTATGGTGGAGGAGATCCCCTTGCTCTACTCGGCGCGGCTCCAACTTGGGAACCACGAGATCGAGAGAGAAATCGGGAATTAATTGGTGAATTAAAAGGCTGGGGGTGCCCTTTCTTATATAGGCTCCCAGGGGGAGCCAACCTTGCCAGCCAGGCAATGTGGGACTATCCCCACATGCCTGGTGCGGCTAGGCTTGGTGCGCCGGCCCCCTGGTGGGCCCCTTGGCCCATCCAGGCCGGCCACCTTGGCCCCCACCGAATCCCCTAGGGATTTTCCCCCCTCTTGGGCCTTCTTTCGACCAGAAGGCCCATTTAGGGAAATCAGCCTAAATAAATTCGAAAATAAATATATAAAATCATATTTGTATATTAATAACACTAATTAATATCAAACATAATATATATAATTTTTCATAGCTCCGAAAACTCTTTCGGCGCTGCCCGATCTCCATCGGACCCCTCCCGGGACGCTCCCGGTGATCTCCTTCCTTTCCGGTTGTCTTGTCGAAACCCCTTAAGTGTGTTACCCAAGCGGTTCGATATAATATCAGGTATGATCAAGACTCCTCAATGATCAACGACTAACTCGTAGGCCTGGACCCCATGAATTAATCCCTGAGATATAACGAATGACTTTCATCTATCAAACCTGAACGTAATATCTTAGACCTTTTGCCATAGCGATACTTAGCACGTCCGAGCGTCGTTCCATAGATATCTCCATACCTAATCCCGACCTCGTTACCGACGACGCTATCTTCTACTCGTTCATGATCTCATGTCTCCGTGACCTAGTCACATGCTTGCAAGCTCATTAGACATGATCTCACCGAGTGGGCCCGAGAGTATCTATCCTGCTATGCGGACTGGCAAATCCCGCTCTTGACCCCTCGTCTCAACTACTCCTTTCCGATACCCAAAAGTATCACCGTTATTGTCATACTAAATAAGATACGACGTTTGGTGCAATCAAAGTATCTTCCAGGAATAACAGTAAGAGTTGATCTCACGGTCAAAGGCGTAACGACTACGTTCTCCAAATCTGGGTATGTCCATCACATCGTTCTCTAGCGATATGACTCTCATTGCCGACCGGCGCCATGCCCCATGACCGGGAAACCTCGATCATCAATCGTGCAACGAAACTAGTCTTAGTAGAGGCTACTAGGGACCTGGTTGTTTACGTATCACACCCGCATTAATGTTTCCGCTTAATACAGTTCTAGCATGACACAAAAACCTATTATGAACAAACGAGATATGATAAAGAATACACTTTATTAATTGCCTCTAGGACATATCTCCTTTAGAAGGCGGAGCGCTCGGGGGAGAGTGAGCTCAGAGCTCGCCCCGTCTTCCCTATTTATAAGCTCCTAGGGTTGACCTAGGGGCAGAATGGGAAAGACAGAAAGATAATGATTATCTCCGGGGACAAATATGTCAGGTGAGATATTCTCTGACAGATCTTTTGTTTCCCCGAGGTGCTTATTGTCTCCTCGATTCCCGCGTATGGTTATACATTAATTATGTCGTTGACCAAGAAGTTTGACCGAAAGACAAGAGAAATAATAAAGAAAAGAGAAAGCTGGCAAGTGGTGGCCGGGTTACGAGCCGTTGACCAAGTGTTAGGCCGGCTGAGCGGATAACCCGAGAGACTGCTTGCTTAATGAGTTGTTTATTCTTCCAGATAACCCGGACAGAAGAACTGACGGCTTCCCCCATAAATACGCCCCAAGGCGCGCAGGTGAAGCAAGTCCAGTCTGATGTCCAAGTTATCCTGGGGGCTCCTGTTGGGGGGATTGTAACCCGGTAGGCCCACCGACATAGAAGATAAGCCGGCCTGGCATGAGCCTGGGCCGGATCAGGCCTAAAGACATGGGTCGGGTGATACGTAAGCCGGTGCGCAATGTATGCCTTGGCCCACAAGCAAGAAGGTCACAGAAGGCTGGAGACCAAGTACAAGACGGAGTCCTGGTAAGGAAAGAAGAGGCTTAGAGGACTAAGAGTAGAGTCCGGGTATGATAGGAACCCGGACCCGACTTTGTACCTCCAGCGAGACCCGCCGCCTATATAAGGGGGTCTCCTGGTTCCTAGAGATCTAAGTTCCAAGTAGAGGCTCAATCGACAGCCGTAGGAGAGACACCTTGTAATCTCGAGACCTGGAAGCTAAGGCGCCGAGTCCCGAAACCCTAATCAATAAAGCCGAAGCAGGAAGTAGGTCTATACCTCACGACGAGGGGCCGAACTTGGTTAAACCCTTGTTTCCCCACGCCACGCTAGACAAGCTCCTGATGTCGGAAGCCGTCATGCCCCTCATCTAAAGTTACCTCCGGGTAACATCTGCCGTGACAGTCCCACGACACTGCAGTTGTTCAAAGAGGTGGAAACAATGAAGCATTGGAGCAACAACTCGATCTTACATTGACATGGACGACCTGATTCCATAATGCCCATTGTCAACTGGAGTGAGCTTCAAGAAAAAATATTCATAATTCAGGCATGTGGCTGCAGTTCGGTTAATGTTGCCTTCTCTGATCGCGAGTTAGACTTGATGTAACAGGTCTCTCTTCCTATGCAGATCAATCGGCATTATATAACGTCAAAATATAACGTCAAAATATAACGCAAGATATGGAGTTGCGTGCGGGTGGCACATATTTACCGCTCTGGCACGCAGGGAGCGCTACCGCCGCGACTAGCCGGTGCAGGGGCTGTCCAGTGTGGCGGCTTCGTGCGCCGGTGCTCCCTCACAATATATACACTGTGGAAATTGCTGGATGAAAAACAATAGATCATCATATATTTAAGCAAGGAGCATATCAGTAAGCAAATTCATTCCCTTTCTATATTTGTCATTTTGTCTGCAACCTATGGCCTAGGAGAAACTGTAAATACCCTGCTTTAAGTGATGTATCTATTTCATAAGAAACTACAACAAAGACCAAATTCAGTTCAAGAGTTGCCGCTTCAGCCCAAGCACAACTGTAAATACCTGCTTCAAGTCAACTATCTATTCCTGCAGAAACTGTGAGAAAAACAACATTGAGATCAAAACTTGCCACTTCACTTTATACACCAGAGATGACTGCATGTTGTCCAAGATAACGTTTCTTATTTTATACATAATTCAAAACGAATGGACATTAGTTTTCAGTGAACATGTTCATGTTGACAGCTGAATTCAAAATAGTCTGAACATAAATCTATTGTATCCATTGTTATGAATAATAGGAAAACAGAGCATACTATATCAACATTCAGATAATATATCAGAAAAGTGAGTATGCTCTCATCCAGATCGTGGTCTTCTTGAACTGGGATGTGAACTCCATAGTTTTACAAAACTAATAAAGGATGGTTGCACTATTACTCGATAATATCGAAGGTTATAAAAAACTGGGAAGGTACTTGCTTTCTACACCAAAGTGGTACGATGATTTGATTGTTTCTAGTCACCAATGCAAAGTTCTAATCACAAAATTAGTTGAGCGTGGAGATGTAAAAATACTTGTGAATTGCAATCAGCAACAAATTTCCAAATCATGCTAGTAAAAATAGTCTTAGTTTGCAATATAAATGGGCTGCCAAAAAACTTGTGCGGCATAAGAGGGATGTATAGATTCATTAAACACAGAGTTTGTTACTTCTATATTCTAGTATATAGTGGAAAAATTAAAATTAGGTCATTCCTCTAACTTCAGTAGTTCAGATTACATGTTCTATCCTTTAATAAAACAGGAAGTAGAACCATTACCTCTTAGTTATGCATTGACAATTGCCATATAAGACAACCCAAAAATGGAAAGACTACCTATGAAGCTTAATCTCTAGTAACATGACATCACACTTAATTTGTTGATATGAATAAAGAACCAGAGAATAGTATACAACATAGAATTAAGACTTGTCACACATGTTGATTTTCTGTCGATTAAACGACCAAGAATGGACAATAGTTGATTTGGATGTCTAGATTGATCATGCAATGACCCTTAAAACTGCAATTCAAATGGCTACAACTTTAGTGGTTGAAAACTAAAATTACTGATACCATGAACATCGGTTTAAAAGGCTGCTGAATTTTGTTATTGAGATCTATGTTGAAATAAGTTCCTGGGCTTTTACATCTATCAGGTAGTCAAGACGAAACAACTAAGAGAGTTGGTGAAACAAATATGGGTTCTTTCCCTACTTATTATGGTGGACTGAATAAAGCGAAGATCATTGATAGCGTTGCTTCCTCAACATCATTGTATTCCATATGCACATTTACCTTCAGCCCTGTTAGATGAAGCACCATTGTATTTATCCAGTAAAAAGTGTCAAGTGAAATATGTACTTACATAGTCTTAAAACTGAGGGAGAGGACCCCACGGGGCGGGCAGGGGACTGCTTCTATCGGCGGCGTGACCTCCAGCTTGAAGAATCCGGGCTCGTGCAGGACCGCGACGAGACTCAGCTACTCGCCCGCGGCGGCGGTTCAGAAGATGAAGGGAGAGGAACAGGCCAATGAGTACGGAGACACTGTGGCGCGCGGCTGCTTCCGGCAGTGCAGAGTAGAGGCCGGAAGAGGGGAGCGGGCAGAGTCGACAGTTTCTCCGGATCGAAAGAGTGCGGCGATGCGGTGAAACGTTCTTTTTTTTCGTGGTGGAGTTAAACGCGTTTAAAACAGAAGGTCAGATTTGAATCACTGAGTATTGTCTATGTGCGATTCAGAATGTTTAGATCTGGCTCTGTAGATCTTTTAATATTAGTGGAGATAAGCATGCCACAACATGAGCGACCCATTCCTCAAAATTATAAGCAAAATAATCTCAGTGACCCGAAAGAACTGGTGGTATCTAGAGTGTTCGAAGCATATACGCTCCTCGCTTCTCCTCAAAAAAAAAAAACGAATTGGTACAGTCACACCACGTACCATGGTCCCACCTGTCATCCAGATGTATGGCAGCGAATGCCCCACCTGTCAGCTTGCTTGTCCTGCAAGAAGATGGTAAGGGGAAAAAAAAAATCCGCATCTGAGACCCACCCCGTGGCTATAAACTCTAACCCTAGGCCGCGTTCTGTCTCAGCGTTTCACCATTCTCATCCGTTCATCCATTTCCCCTACCGGCGCCGCCTCTACTCCTAGGGTTTCCTCCGCCGTCCGCTCCACCCGCCGCCATGGCTCGCCGCAGCTCAGGAGGTAGCCATCCCATCCCTTCCTCCTGTATGGTTTCGCTTATTACGTCCTAGTGATGTTTCTCACGGATCTGGATTTTGGCGACTGGATTCGGTCCCAAGTTCAAACCGATTGAATATGCGCATCTGAGTAGGTTTATGCGGCTGATTTGTTGTGTATAGCGGATACGATTTGACGCATCTAGGCGCGAGAATGATTGGATCTACCCTACTAGATGTTAATAAGTCTGCTCGCGCTATTCGTTGATTTGTCAATACGAACCATTTTCTTTGGTCAGCGTAGGACCGATTGCTTCTCGAATAACCGGTTGCGGACATTTTCCCCATGTCCAGGCGGTTCAGACAGGGGCATAAACCAAATTGAAACCCTGTCCTTCTAAAATAAA
This sequence comes from Poa annua, assembly GCA_026929855.1. Lineage (NCBI taxonomy): Eukaryota > Viridiplantae > Streptophyta > Magnoliopsida > Poales > Poaceae > Poa > Poa annua. The sequence goes on from CM049427.1 coordinate 36,088,541, forward strand.
GGGCCTGATTACCATCGGTCCTTCCTTTGACGGATTTCATAATTCATATGTATGAATCCCTCTTTCCTAATTATTAGTTGACCTATTGCTTCTCGAATAATCGATTGCAGATTCTCATTCTCATTCGGTTCAGACAGGGGCATATAACAAATTTGAATCCTTCCTTTTTTTTATGAAAAGGATCCTGACTTCCATGGGTGATCCTTTCTTAGATGGATTCATATATGTCCAATAGTTTATCATCTGCTCTTAGTGCGCTTTAATCATTAGTCCTAAACATTTTATTGTATGCTGCGTGGTGTATGTTTTGTAGTTGACCAACCTGGTGCTTCACCTTTGCCTCTTTGAGTAGCCATTACAGTTCCTAATACCGTCTTGGCTTAGTTAGGAGGCACATATGAAATGAGCAAATCATGCTCTTCCAGGCATTTGAGGGGCAACTCATCTGTATAACTAGATGTGCCCCCACAAGCAGCTGGAGACATTTCATGATTTATCTTATTTATGTTGAGCTGGTTGTGTCAGTTATTGTTACATTGTAAGTTTTCACACTTCTTACGTACGCCATTAAAACTGTCATGTTTGCTTCACTTATGCTGTCTGCCTTTTTGAGTAGCCACTTTGGTCATACGTACTATCTTGGTTTAGTTAAGGGGCAAATAGAGACGTTTATGAGACTGTTTAATGGGAACCTCATGTATATTAACTATGAATGAACCCAAGCAGTCTTTGACATCCCATTATTCTTCAAATTCTAATGTTCCAAGACGTACTTAATTTGATTTTGGTTGATTATCTGCTCTGACCCTTCAAGATGTTAATACAAGTTTATTATTTAGTTGCTTTTCTGCTGATTGCCTTCTTGAGTAGCCATTATAGTTATGCATACTATTTTGGTTTAGTTAGGGGGCATATAGAGATGCTGTGACCTCGTCACTTAGGGTGTTTCAAACAGAACAACAATCTTTTAAAGACCTGTTTCTTTGAGCAGCCTTGCACATTGTGTTGTTTACTCCATTTCTCCCCTTTCAGCTTGTATAACTGCTCGCAGTTTCTGAAATCAGAGTTCTAATTTTTACCCAGCATTATTTCATCGTTAATGGTTTATTTTCTCCTCCCCTTGCTATAATTTGTGTTACTCATTCTCCCAGCTTATTCATAAAATTGATGTGCCTCTTGAATAACCATTTGTTGTTATTAGTATATCTGCATTTGGTTCAGACATTGGCACATAATAAAATGTCATCTTTTGAGGGAATGGATGAGATTATCTGTTCATCCCTTCTTAGACTGATTCTTATATCTAATGATTATTTATCGTCTTCTCTAATATTCTTATAGTACTTGAAGCCTGTGTCGCCTCTCTTCCATTGTCACCCTAGATAACATGTTGATTATTTAACCGTGCTATGCTTTTGTCACCCTAGGACCTAGGTAACTTGATATATCTTTTGTATTCTAGTTGCATATGTCCATTGGTTGTTCCTTAATATACAATTGCTATCCTTGAATGACATATGTAGTTTAGTATTTATATTTCTGGTGAAGGTATACTCATGTTTGCCACCTTCTTAACAGGAAGGTCAGCTCGTCCTGCTCCACGTGCTGCTCCTGTGAGAAACCCCCCACAGCCAGGTACATACTTAACCCTGTTTAATTAATGATAATCTGAACTGAAAATGCTCCTAAGCCAATTTAGGAATGTTGTTTTATGTATAAATCTCTAGAACAGTATTTGATGGGAGCTGTCACATAAACACCTAACTTGTTCTTTGTTTGTGACCATGGTTTGTTGGACAATATATTATATCGATATCAAATTTCATTGGTTGTCTATTTTATCATGTTTTGTGACTGCATGGCTGACTTTCGCAATTCAATCTTGCAGCCCGGCAAGCTCCTCCTCCTGCTCCTGCTACCCAGAGCAGTGGGGGTGGCATGTTCAGTGGAATCGGGTCCACTATTGCCCAGGGTATGTGTCTTCCTTCACTTCCAACCAATGCATTATATGCACAGTGTTGGTGCTAATTTCCTCTTCTTCATGTATTTCAGGCATGGCCTTTGGTACTGGCAGTGCTGTTGCACACCGGGCTGTTGATGCTGTGATGGGTCCCCGTACCATTCAGCATGAGACTGTTGTCTCTGAAGCTGCTTCATCTATGACTCCAGTGAGCAACACTGTTGGAGCTGATTCATGTGACAACCCTTCCAAGGCCTTTCAAGATGTAAGTTCCCCACTTTTGTTGCAAATTTTCTCTGGTGACTGTTTTATTGTTACATTGATTTGCTCTTATTGTGTTATGCAATTATGTTCTTTTGTGCTGTCTCCCTTCTTCTGTTTCATTTTAGTGTTATAGGTTCATAATAACTGTATAATTTATCATTTGTCTTAATGTTAGAACTGTTATAACTTATCACAATGAGGAATTCAAATATGTTAAGAGATGAGAGATTCCTAGTTTCTTGCCAAAGAATGAATACGGTGACAGCGAGTATTTGCTTGTGTGAACTGACTTTTTCATCTACAATGCAGTGCATCAACCACTATGGAAGCGACATCAGCAAGTGCCAGTTCTACCTCGACATGCTCAATGAGTGCCGCCGTGGAGGAGCAGGAGTTGGTGCATCTCTTTAAGCTGTTACGGTGCTTGAATGGATTGATTGGTTGGTGCATCTCTTTAAGCTGTTACGGTGCTTGAATGACGATGATGAATGATCTCATAAATAATTAATTGGCGAACTGAACTTATGCCACACCTTGTTGTTAGTTTGTTGTATGCTCTGTTGTCCTGGGAGTATTTCCTTGTATTGATGTTGGAACTACCTTTCATGGCACTGGGTTATAAATATGGAGTTGGATCTTTGATGACTCAAGTGAATATATTTTTGTTTTCATTTGTTCTGATATCTGAGCACTTAACCCGGCACATAATGTTTGTAAGACTAGTCATAGTGGGAGTAACATAGTAGTAACATAAGTGTCATGTAGGCAAAATAGTGATGTGGCAAGTATTTAATAAAGAGAGAGGTGATGGTGGTATGGTAGATACCGTCTCAAAATGAGTGTATAGCTTAATAAATGTATGACAATATGATACTACTTCTATGATACTCCCACTATTAAGATAGTAACATATAGTAGTATCATAAGCATGATACCACTCTGATACTCTCCACTATGACTAGTCTAATGCTGCATCCTTTATGGCCCGGACTATGGTTACAGAAAAGCATTGGGTGAACCAATTAAATGTCTGTTGCCAACTGATTGACCACAGAGTATTTACTGGTATTGCTAAATTTTGCACATCAAATTATGCATAGTTTTGGCATTTGTTTGATGCTACCATGGTACTGCAAATTTCTTATTCTAGTCTTGATATTGGCTCGCGAGGCTGCAAGGCAAGCACCCTATTAACCGTCAAAAAATGTTAATGCGCACTGGATTTCACAACTCGAGCTCTGACAATTCTGCCAGTGTGAGGCTCTGTAATTTTTGTGAAATTTCACAAAAATAACCTTTTGTATAAAGTTCAGTAAAAAATAACCTTTTTTCATAACTATTTTGAAATCTAACCCTTTTTGGTAGCGCCCAACGATGCAGCGCTACCCTCTGTGTGGTAGCGCCACAGCCTCCGTCGCTGCGCTGTAGAACCCTCATTCCATGCCATCGCGAGCACGTCGAAAACGGCTAAGTCAGAGAGGGTAGCGCCGAGGGGATGACGTTACCCTCCGAAAGGTTAGATTTCAAAATAATTTTAAAAATAAGTTATTTTTTGCTAAACTTTGTCCAAAGGTTTATTTTTGTGAAATTTCACGCAATTTTCTCCTATTGATCTGGTTGTGGCTTGTTTGTGGCTCATTCGGTATTTCTTTCAGCTTGGCAGTGGCTCCGATTGTGGCCATCAAACACAGCCGCGGCAACAACTCCTGAAATACCAATTTTCTTCATTACAGTTATCACCTTGGATAAAGTTACAATGACTCCTTGTCTTTGCTTCAAAACGTAGCATTCTGCAGACAGGACATCATGAACAAAATTCAGTCGAGGTGCAGCTGTCCTTTATCATTTTCTACAAATCAAAACCTGCATCGACATTGATCTTTACAAAAATGTCCAGGTGGTTTGGTCTAGAACCATTTTCAGAGAGAGCACATCTCGCATAGTCACTTCAGGTCCGTTTATTACTACTACTAGTACTCTCTCCTTCTCGGTTTACACCGCACCATTTCATTGTCATGCGTTTTCAGAATAGAACAACGTGTGGGCATTTATTACCGTGTTAATTAGGCTGTTTTTAGATCAATTAGCACCTTCCTCCAAGCCCTTTCCTTATTCTTCACCAGTGCATGCGCTATGATTACACAGCTATTGGCCAGGGAGTAATTAGGGTGTGTTGGTATAATAAACCAGTCCTACTTTTCCGTCCGTGTCAACATATTTTCAACCAATCGAGTATCACCTAGGTCCAAGAGATTGTTAAAACGGGCAGTATAAACCGAGAAGGAGGGAGTAGTTCAAGAAAACATAATTAATTGTATAATTAAGCATACTTACTGATGGCAAAACGCTTCACTTAGGGGATTACTTAAATGCTGATAAGGTCGCTCATGGTGTCTTTTGTGCCATAGAGTTGGTCCAGTAAGGACAATTATTAAATTCTAGTTTGCCAATCCGATCTGAACCATTCGTCTGTTCTAATCCAAGACACCCATCTACACTATTCTTCTCTCACCTTTTACAATTCTACGCATTAATTCACATAAAAAATGGTAGCCTAGCAGATACAACCCGTTCCCTGCCTCTTAGGCGTGTCCTTCCCCGCAACAAGTATCACTCTCCTATGCTCCCCTCAACTTCTACTCTCCTCTCAGATTCTGCTCTCTGATGCAAGTCCACCTAGAAACGCTAAAACATGCTTAAGAGTTGCTTAAGCGATCAAAACTTAAGCAAAACGCTCCGCTTATACTTTCTGTTTTCTTGAACCTTGCTACTCATAGCTCTGAACTGTGTTGTTCTTTTTTCTTTTGAAACAGAGACATAAGTTTTCTCCCAATCTATCAATTAAGAGAGGAGTTCACAAGAAACTAAGTTCGGGACTAAATAAATATAATGAACAAATCTCGTGGCATCAAGTATCCTAAACGTTTGGCACCGCGAGCACCCACAACCGGCCTCACTCTTTAACTTTTTCTAGAATAACTAGAGACACGAGGGTTTATTTTGAAAGATCTTGTCGTTATGTTCATTTCAAATTCCCCAAGTGAATAAGTTGCTATAACTAGAGGCAACCAACGGCGACTCCAGGAATTATTTGCAGGGGAGGCTGAAAGTTGACGACGACTACTAAACAACTACTTCCGTAAAAAATAAGTCAATATATAAGACATAAAATTATTTAAGACAAATATCACAAATTTTCAGGTTAAAGCATACCAAAACACTGTATTAGTATCTAAGTACTTTTTTGCGGTTTCCGTATCAAACTAATCTAAGTACTTAATTGTATTAGATATGAAATTCAGAGACAAAATGCTGTATCATTACAGCCTGTGCCGCAATATCTGTGATATCCAGAGACAAAAATCACCCCACCCCCTTTGTCGATGATCCACCTGAATCCCCGCCGCCTCTCCTGCGCCCGCCGCCGACGCATGCACCGCTGCTGCGCCGCCGATGCCGCCAAGTGCTGGTCGCTCCGCCGCCTCGGCGCTCAGCCTCGCGGCGCCACCGAGCTCTGGTTCGGCTGCTACTCCCATGCGTCGTGAGCCTACGTGCGAGTTGGGCGTGCTGGACAGTTGGGTTGCATGTTCGATAATCGATAGACATTGCTCTGTGACTCTGTCCTATGTGCTACTTGGGCTGGCATACTCAGCTGCTAATGGACCTAGATTAGCAGTAGTAAAGAAAAAAGATTACATTTTCGCAGGGCAGGGTGAAGCCTGTTTATGCCCCCTATTGGACTCATCTTTGGAGGCAACTAGTGCTTATTTTGACTCATCTTTGGAGGCAACTAGTGCTTATTTTGAAAGACCCTAGTGTTGCGTTCATTCCAAATTTTCAAGTGAAAAGCCAGGGAGGCATCAGCCTAGCGATTTGTAGTAGACCTGTTCGTCATCAATAACCACCCCTCATTGTTTTGAGAGATTTCTCCAACTGTTGGGTTGGATGGAGTGGAATCCCAACCAATCGATCCTTGATGAGCTCCCAAAGACAACAATGTATGAAAAGATGAGACATGGTTTTCAAAGCTTGATCGTAAAATGGACCACAATTCGACCATCTTCTTTTCGCCAAATTGTCCGGCGTTCAAATCCGGTTTGGGTTGCAAGCCACACAAAGAATTTTGTTGCTAGAGGAGCCCAAACTTTCGAAATTGTCTTATCCATATGTGAGTTTACCATTCCCATAATTCGCATCTTATAAGCTGATGCCCGAGTATTGCCAATTTTTCGTTATCTTCCAACAAATTTTATCATTCGCATCCGCGTTTAGGTTTAAGTTGCTTAAAAGAGCCCAAACTTCCACAAATTGGCATAAATTCTTCATGGTAAAGGAGTCATCAAGTCGCACCTTCCGCACCCAAGCATTTCCCTCCAAAGTCTTTCCAACCGACTACTTATTCACGCTTGAGGACCCAAAAATTAATGGGGCAATATCCGTAGGGTTTTGACATCCGACCCTCTAACCAAGGCCCGTGCTAGAAGGGGGTCTTGAGGCCATTATCTAAAGTGATTGATGTCCCGTCATAGAAGATGTCCAAGTCGCTTAAGAGCAAGGGTTGCTAGAGCCAACCCATTTTTTTCTGGGGTCCTTCCACTCCAACCATGGCCACCGCAAGTGCAAGGCCGCCGCGAATTTTCCAAGTGTAGCACACCGAGGCCTCCAAGCTGCTTCGGGCAGCAAACCGTACCCCAATTTACATTACGTTTTGTTAAAAAAAATTATCTTACATTTGACACCCGTAGTCGTATCTGTTGCCGACCATAGAAAATCACGTTGAATTTTGCTCATGAAGAGCATCGTGCCCGGAGGGATGATGAGTGGCGTCAAGTAGCAATTAGTAATTGCTTGGGAGGCGATGAAATAAAAAACGGTCCTGCTGGGTTCCAAACGACTGATCTTGTGACGAGACAGAGAATCCTAAGTCGAAGCTAGCGGGCAGCGGGCACAAGATAGCAAGCAGGCAGCAGCTCCACTGTCAGCGGAACGCAATGGCTATGTCTATCGCATCGATCACCGGCGCAGCGCCACCGCACCCGCGGTTCACTGAACCTGGACGCTCATCTTATCTTGCTCCAAATGTATCCAGGCTGGCATTCTGGCAAGTAGGCAGGAATTCGGCACATTTTTGGTAGCACAGTCTCGAGCCATTTTCAGCTAACCCGTTGCTGCATGCAAAACGTGGGCACCGCAGAGTTGTGCAGCCTGAAATCGAATGCTGCAACTGTTCAGTTTCAACAGAAAATTAGCCAGTTCAATTCCAGCAGGAATACTGCGCGTCGTGATATTCCTGGAGAGCGCCGGGAATTCCACCGGTGGATTGACCTGTTGATTTCTGTGGTTTAATCTAGTCGTGTCTTAGTTTGAGTTTCAGGTTCATTTAGACACCATATTCAGTTTCGTCAGTTAGGTGTCAGCTAGGTTTTTGGGTTTATCGGGCACGTCCGTTGTGGGCATCGTCTGAGCACACACGATCGTTTTACCTGTTCAATAAAAGGGAAAAAGAACCAGAAAAGCCATATGTACGCGGCACAAAACACTGTCTTCAACCTCTAAATTCTCTGAACTTCGAGAGTGTGAGAGGCAACAATTTCTGGTCATGAGCAGTTGCATACGAGGTTCCTTCCACCGACGGGCCGGTAACGATCGCGTCTACGTTTCTCGATCATGGCTGCGGATGCATAACAACAGGTAGTCCATGTAAGCTAGCCTGGATTCTGTAGGCCAGAGTTCCATTCGGAGAGCGGTTGAGACGTCCAGCTCCGTCACATTGTCCGATCTCGCCAACCTCTTCAACAGCAACAGGTAAGCACAGACAGCTCACTCACTGGTTCAGGTTGGTGAGTGCATTGTGGACGGCTGGGATAGCTGGTACCATTCGTTTTTGGTCTCGACAGTGAGAGGATTCAAGTTCAGTGCAAAATCCCAAGTAAGTTCTCTGCTGAAACAAAATCAACGTTAACTTAAACTAGAGACCGCCAAATTAGCACCCGCTTCCTCTTTATTAATGCTCCGATAAATATTTCTGTACAAGATGTCAAGCTGCCCAGAGAAGAAAAATAAAAGATCAATTCTAGGCCCATAACCCCCTCTCTGGGTAATAATGCTACGCCCTCCTCCTCAGTCGCCACTGTATTCTCCTCCTGCTCCTCTTCCTATAGCAGCTTCTGTTGCTGTTGCTGCTGCTTCTGCAAGTGGAGCCTCCCCTTGAGAAAACCCCTGCACACCTTGCTCCATAGCTCCTTGTCCGGCTGCCGAACGTCGAAGCTCGCCTTCGCTACATCCACCTGGCAGTCCTGGTTGACACAAGAGAAGACACGTTTCAGTATTCAGAGAGTAGTTAGCGTAAAACTACCACTTTACAGACTTAATCACAAAAAACTACCACTTTTGCCCGCAATCGCAAAAAACTACCACTTTTGGTCCGCTGATTGCAAATTGCGCTAAAAGTCGATTTGGCCGCGGATTGACACGAAAACTGACTGGGCGGGCCCACCCATCAGAGATTAGTGGCAAGGGATATCGTTTCGTGCCCGCAATCGCAAAAAACTACCACTTTTGCCCGCAATCGCAAAAAACTACCACTTTTGCCCGCAATCGCAAAAAACTACCAATTTTGCCCATTATTGCAATCTTACACAACAATAATAAAGATAGAAACATTATTTAGTCCTACACCAATAAAGCAATGGTAATGAGTAAGAAACATTATTGCATAACATGGAAGATGATGGGCAAAATTGGTAGTTTTTTGCGATTGCGGGCAAAAGTGGTAGTTTTTTGCGATTGCGGGCAAAAGTGGTAGTTTTTTGCGATTGCGGGCACGAAACGATATCCCTTGCCACTAATCTCTGATGGGTGGGCCCGCCCAGTCAGTTTTCGTGTCAATCCGCAGCCAAATCGACTTTTAGCGCAATTTGCAATCAGCGGACCAAAAGTGGTAGTTTTTTGCGATTGCGGGCAAAAGTGGTAGTTTTTTGTGATTAAGTCTGTAAAGTGGTAGTTTTACGCTAACTACTCGTATTCAGACCATGTACAGTTGATATATACAGCTTGACAATTGCATTTGCGGGGGGCAGTGAGAGGATTTTCAGAAATGGGCAAGAGGGCATACCAGGATGAGGTTGTGCTTGAGGAGGCGGTCGGCGATGCTCATGAGGATGTCCTTGCTGTACTCCGGGTGGCCCTGTACGCCCATGACGCGGTCACCTAGCCTGAACATCTCGACGCTGGTCTTGTCGGACCGGGCGAGCACCTCGGCGTGAGGAGGCAGCTCCCACACCTGTGTTAACACAGTTCAGAGCAACGTTAGCACTCTGATTCTTTGATCTGAGCCTGAAGACGTGAACAGTTACGGCTGCTGGAGACGGTGTAGGAAATCAGTGCATACCTCGTCCTGGTGGAACTCGATGATGGGCATGTGAACCGGCAGCTTGAGGGGCGCGAAGAGCCTCGCCGCCGCGGCCGTGGGGTGCATGCAGCTAACGCCGATGTCCCAGCCCTTGGCCGACCTCCCGGTCCTGCCGCCCAGCGCACGGCACAGGATCTGCCAAAAATACATTTTCGAACCTCCGTTAGCCAACTCGCAACAGTACCAATATTCATTTGCAGGGTTCAAACACTGTACTGTACAGTATGAGGCAATGAACATCGATCTACTGGCATCTTCTCACAGGTCATGGAAGTTCAATAAAATACAGGTTCAGAGCATCCTGACGAATGAGAACTAACTACGACATTACTAGCTGTCTTGCATCGCACTCAAGCTTCGACCAGGTCATCAGTCAGCTGGGTCTGAATCGAGCATGATTAGTTTAACCAGGCATCTTTACACGCCACGCGACGTCCCGACAGCCGATCTAATCCCCGGCGATCATTAGCCACCGCTGATGGGGCCAGCCAGTGGCATATCACATCAGACCCGCTAGATCATTCGATCCCAACCGAAAGGAAGGAAGCGGCGAGGCCATGCATGTGAGGACTGAGGAAGCTCCAGGTCGCCGGACGTTCGACGCGGTGGCATGGACGAGGATGGGATCCATGCTGTCTTCAGAGTGCAGACAACAGCAGATCTAACGTCGTTTTCTTCAGACACAAGCATTCGGCATCCTATGGTACTACCGACGCGGTCATCGTTGTGTACCTGATCTCTGGAGAAAGAATTCAAGTCTTGTACGTACTGCTAGTAGTTGGTCTCGTGCAAGAACAAGAGCTCTGACTTTTGAGTTGCATGCATGTATGCATGCATTTCAAGTCTATCGTTATCTTTTCACAAAAAACATCGATATCATGGGAGTCTGAATGTGATGGGGATGGGGGTCAGAGCTCATACTATACGATTATATATAGTAAGCCTAAGGGTTAAACAATATTAGGATGCGTCGATCCAGGCTGGAAGAGCCGGGGGACGACCAATTAGCGCGTCCAATTAAGAACACGCAACCAACTCGAGCATCTCAATCACTCCATGCATATCAACGCGTACGGACAAGAAATAGGGGTCGTCACGCCGCCGGTGACGACCGGCCGATCGAGGTGGTGGTTTCCCGCGCTTGCTTGCACGCATGACCATTTTCAAACCTCGTCACACACCACCATGCATCACCTGAGCTGAGTGCTGATGGAGACGACACGCTGTTTTGGCGCCAGACGGTGGCGTCGTTTCAAAAGCGACCGGTTCGGTTGGGTACAGTTAGATGCATCACGCCATCAGCGTGCATGCTTACTTAGGAGTTGGGACAATTCAAATATTCAAACAAGCTGCAGCTTACTTCCAAGCTACTATCGACGTTCATGCAATTTGGCGCGCTGGCTGACTAATGCCATCAGCGTGAGGAAGAAGCTTGATTAGTTAAGCGGGCAAGTGGGCAGGCAAGCTGCGTACGGGGATCTCGAAGAGGCAGAGGCCGGCAACGCCACGTCGGCTCACGTGAGCAGGCGTGGGCACGCACAGCTTGTCGACGTTGGATCTTAAACTAGATTAGTGCCCTTAAGCAACCACGTCATGTGGTCGGAAACTAAGCAAAATGTTTACAGGGCTGGGCTCCACGGACCACGGGTAGCAGCACAGGAGCTCCCGGGTAATTCCTGGCCACAGGTTATGATGTGGTGGAGCCCACGTGCTTGTACTGATTTTTTGTTAGTAGTGTTCTTATAATTAAGTAGCCTTTCACTGTATTCTCTTATGATTTTAGAGCAGTACGAAATGGACTCTGACCTACTAAATCATACTTTTCTTCCTGTACTGAAACCATTATTCTTTTCTTGCAATAGAAAATTTTCATCTGTAGGATTATTAAGAAAAACTGTATTTTTTTAACGCCCTGACTAGACTATCTGCAGTTTCAGCTGACGAGGTTCCAGTGTTTCACGTGCAGGCCACTGGCGCTACTGCTTTCTTTTGGCACTCATTTCTAATTTATTTCACCCCCACGATGCAGCTTAGATCAGCTTAGAGAATGGGACGAAGACCCTAGAAGGACGGCACCCCTCTCAGCTCTCAGCTTCTGCGTCCCGTCCATTTGCCAGGCGCCAACGTCGGAGAACGCCACGGCGCCACCGCACGCAGCTCACACACAAAGAACAAAGGCCGGCCAACGCACTTCAAATTACCGTCCTACCCCGCGGACGGACGGAACAGAGGAGACGGCCGGAAGGCACACCAAGAACCCAACAACCGGACCGAACGCGAACGCGAACCGCACGCACCTGGTGGCCGAAGCATACGCCGAGGATGCGCTTCCCGGCGGCGTGCTGTCGCCGTATGAGGTCGACGAGCGCGAGGATCCACGGCTCGTCGCCGTGCGCGTCGCTGCAGCTCCCCGAGATGACGAACCCGTCCACCCCGGCGGCCTCGGCGTCCGTGGGCAGCTCCCCGCGCACGGCGCGGTACACCCGCCACCGCTCCCCGCCCTCCTCCAGCAGCGCCCGGAAGACGTTGAAGTAGCCCCCGTACGCGTCCCGCACGTACGCCGAGTCCTCCCCGCACTGCAGCAGCGCGTACGACCCGCCGCCCCCTGCCGAGGCCGGGATCATCGTCGTCGCCGGCAAGGGCGACGCGGCGGTCTCGAGCAGCTGCGGCCCCATTCCCATGGCGTACGTCGGCGCGAGGAATGGGAGCGGGCGGTGCTAGGGATTTGTGTTCCTCGGCCGAATTCGTTGTGGGAGAGAGAGAGGATGTGTATCGTGGCGAGACCACCGTATTTAAAGGCGTTTCTCCCCCTCGATCCCATGGTGAAAACAAAAGTGGAAGTAAGTAATGGCCATTTACTGCTTTGCCGCGCGACGTTTTTTTTCTCTGGGTTTTTTTTAGCTCGGGCCGACTTCATTTGGGAGTGAAGCAGAGTGGGCTGGCAGTCGCATGCATGCAGCTACGTTCGGTTCGGATCCCGTCTTATGTTTTCTGTCTTTCCGTTGACATTTCGCCAGCTGCAACGAGGAAACGCATCAATTTGCTCCCATTTCTCTCCAGGCAAAGGAGCTAATTTCCTTCCCGTTTGCCTGCTCATTGCAAATGCGATGTTGCGCCACTTAATGTGCCAGAAAATGTTGGTGCCAGGAATTAGAAAGAACAAAAGATTCAGCTACGTACCATCTTGATCTTCATTGATTGATTCGATTAACTTTACTAAGAGCATCTCCAGAGGCTCGTGGAAACGGGCGTGTATGCTAAATTTACACGACCACGAGCGAAAAAGAGCCTCCAGCAGTTCGTGTATACCGTCGTGTACAGCTCCCACGCCCATCCACGACGCTACTCGTCGTGGACATAAACACGCTTCCCCCACGCTCGTGGAAGAAAGAAGCCAGCCAACTGCCTCCGCCACGCTCTGCTCCCGCCTCCGTCCGGAGCCCATCGAAGCTCGCCGACGGCCACTCCCCTCCGGTAATCTCTCTCTCTCGCTCCCTTCTTTCCATTCTCGTAGATAGTCACGCGGCGCAGTAGCAGATCCGGCAGTGGCGGCTCGGCAGATCTGACGGCGGCGGCGTGCTAGCGGAGAGAGGGGCGGGGGGAGACGGCCGCGGCCCTGTGCGGCGGTGGCGTGCTAGCGGAGAGAGGGGCGGGGGGAGACGGCCGCGGCCCTGTGCGGCGGCGGCGGCGGCCGCCTGTGCCGCACTTGAGAGAGAGAGAAAGATGGGGGGCTGGGACGAGAGGAGGGTGGGGGTGGCGGCGCCCTCGGCCGCACCAGCGACGACCGCCATCAGCAGGGTGGAGGAGGAGGGCTGAAGGCCGAATCGGGCTGAGGCGCGGCCGGAGGAGATCGATAGGGGGGGAGGAGGAATAGCAGGGGACTTTCTTTGAATCCCCTGGGATTTGGTCTGAAACTCTGAATATTGTGCATCTTTGCTCTGCTCTGAAGCCCTTCTCTTCTCTAGGAGTATGGTGCTGCTCTGCTGCTGAGTGCTGTCTCTGAATATTACCGGGAATCTGAAGAATTTTCAAAACATTGTCTCTGTTGCTGCTGAGTATGGTGCTACAGGAGACGAATTTTTTTGCTGAACGTTTAGACTGAATATTGCTGCTTATTTTTGTGACCAAAGTTCAGAACCTAATGTTGACACTTCCATTGATTTTGCAGATAGAAGAAGATCAAAGCTTTCTCGACACCATGTGTTTGAAATTTGAAAATATCATCGTTTGAAATATAACATTTGAAATTTAATCTTTAAAACATAGTCGTTGTAAACGTCCTAATTTACACGTTCCACTAAAAAAACTGGGAGGTGTATAATTTAGCAAGGTGTATCATATACACGTCCAAATTTACACGTTCCACTGGAGATGCTCTAAGGTTTCACTCGGCGTGCACCGGCCAGGTGTGTAGCCTCGCACAAGACCAGACAAACCCTGCGATCTCTGTACGTACGTAGGCACCAGTACAAGCGTGAGTGTTACATTGAGATTGGTCCTTTTGCAAGTAGTCCGTTGGATCTAGCAGCTACTCGTACGTACCCATCCCGACTTGGCTGCCACGAAACGATTCGATTCTGCTTAGATACTCCTCCTATCCTGTTGGCCGATTGCTGAATCGGATGATACCTTTGCCACTACTGTACTGTAGAAAACAACGGCTTATATATGCACGCTGTCCGATGTAGTATACGACCAGCTCACTTTTCTTATCCCAGGATCGGATCGTACAGTAGTAGGAGTAGAAATTAAAAGCTGACGTGCCTTGTCAAAGGCTCAAAGTGACCGGTGCTGGATTTTCCTTCATGTTTTTGAATGGACCTGGACGTGGTTCGGACGTGGTAAGTAAAATGCGTCTAGGTTCCAGTGTGTCTAGGTTCTCTGAACCTGGGTGCTCGCTGAATCTTTGGATAGCACGTACGTCGCTTAATGTGAGGGCATCAAGTGCCATGATCCTCAATGGGGATACTACACTGCCTTCCCTTTCGGCTTCCATCAATTGTGTGGCTCCAGTAGTGAGGTTGATTCGTCTCGATCACGAAGTATAGTAAGATTCGTCTACATGAAGATAATAATGCCTTCCCAATTGTAGCCGGGCAGAAAGAATATACTGCTGTGCCTATTTGGAAGGGGAATAGTATACCACGATATCTACTTATTGAATATATTTGATTCACCAATTATAAATCCTCACATTTAAAGGTTTCTCTTCAACGGTTGTAATCACCGATACTCATCGTCATTGTTGTTGAAATACAGAAATATTTCTTCTTCGGTTTACTCCCTCGTTCCAAATTATACGTAAGATATTCTAGATATTTCAGTCTGTACTGCATACGGCTTAAAAAGAGTTAACCTGCACATTAAAACACGCCTAGATACGAGTGCATAAAAAAGAGGCTAAAGCATCTTATAATAAGTATAAATGTGGTGGGAGTAGCTAATTGTATTTTCTCATCAACTCCTTCTGTTTCTTATTTTGAAGTCTTTTATTTTTTCTTAATTCATATGTATATGGATGTATATAGACATATTTTGTTGTGTAGATTCACCCATTTTACTCTTTATGTAGTCAGTATTGCAATATTATGCAACATATGGAGTAGTTAAGTTTTCATGAGCACACGCCGTGGCTCATTTTCCATAAGTCAAACATATGTGTGTGTTGTGTGACACATATTTGATATCATTAGATGTTTTAAAAGCATTATAAGAGTAATCTAGTGCGATGAGTCAAACATACGAAATGATCAACGAGGAGTACAAAAGCTTGTTCTCAGTCTTACAAAATGCTTGTAACAGCCAAGTATTATATAAATCTTCATTCATATAGAGTAGAAGTGAGCAGCCACAATTTGTCTCATGCATGACAAAGATGTTTCTAGGTAGGATATTTGCAAGTTTGGAATAATTAGCTGGCTCCATGCCTAAGGATATCTCCACTAGGTCAATATTCCTTCTTTTAATGAGCATATCGAGCGTATACTTGTTCCACTTAAAGTTAAAATATCAGCGTTTGTTGTGGGTTATTTAACTTTTGGTAATTTATGTAAGATGAGTTGGCAAACAAGTTCACAGTTTCTAGCAAATAGGAGACAATTCAACAGCTCTTATTTATATAATTATCATTTTGCTCTCCTTATGTCGTCTAGCTACTACACAAAAAGTTACACCATGCACACAAATGTTTGTTAATTGGCTAACAAGGCATACAGGAAACCATCCAATGCATGTTAACATCCCTAGTGATATTCTTAAGGAGGACCAATTACAAGAGCTAATGCCTGTAGAAGAAAGATTTGATTATATTGACTAACATAATCTTCATCAGAATTTTCCACTACCGAGTGCTTCCATACTTAGTATTATTACGTTCAAGGAATGTGATGTTCATGAAGGCCAAGATGTGGTGATCGACTATGCAGATGGATAATAGGAAGGGTCACTCTTGAGGACAGTAAGCAATATACTTTACGGAGTGCTGAGTTTATGTTCAAAAGACCACTCCTGCGAAAACACACAGAGCAAGATGTTGGCTCGTGCTGATTTCCATTTTAACATTTCTTTCTAAGTAAGGTTCTGTGATGACTTGGAGGTAGAGACCTTTCCTATAGGGTTATACAAGAGCTTTGCCCATTTCTAAGTGTTTGAGCTTCTAGGCCACCATAGGATTGGGAGATCCCCTTCACCATAGTTCTTACATTATCTTGTGTTTGTATCCCCTGCACGCGTCGCTTGAAGTGTAAATCAAGTTTTCCACCAAGTGTGTTTGTTGGATGAGTTCATTCTAAAATGCTATCACATCAAGGTGTGTTGTTGAAATTAGTTCACTAGACACCACAATTTATTCCTTCCCGCTCGCTCATGTATTATGATTGGAGACCATGATTTTCTGAGAGAATGTATCACAACGTGAAGGGTCAACCATAGCAATCGTATTTTTTTGTAAGAAAAAAGGTCAACCATAGCAATCTTTTTTTTAAATGAGGTAATCGATTTTTGATTGATCATCTTGTCAGAAGCCATTATTTTCGTCTCCACTACCGCATCGACCCCTGGCTCAGACAAACCAGTCATCACACCCTGACGCTGGTGGCGTGCAATCTCACCGTCACCGTCATATCCAGCCATAGGACGCCACCACTTCCGATCTGCGATAGGGAGAAAGGTGGTGGAGGAGGAGCCAAAAATACATCCCGAGGTATTTAGAAAAAAAAAAGATTACTCCCTCTTTCTTATCTCCTGTTAAAGAAAAGACAACTCCCTAATCGTCCCTGGTTCATGGCAAGATGCAGCGTTAGAGACCTCGACCGTACCTAGATTTGTGCAATGCTAGTGGAGAACAGCTCAATCAATATATCTCTAAATTGCAGCGTACGTCGACAAGCACACATGAACCAAGCTAGATTTGTGTAAAGAATATGACCCCGGCCAGCCAGCCGGTTTCTGTTAAAACGCTAGAAAATATCTCATCCTTGTCACCTGCCACTACGCTGGCTGCGTCGGCATCGACGCATCGATCGTGCATGCTTATATTGGTGGGCACGTTGCATGTGTTGCGTGTCATACAGACACACACATATGATCCGTCCGGCGGCCATTGCCTGCTCGTATATCCAGGAGAAAGTTCAGAGAGCGCCAAGTCACGCTACATGCACCGCGCACTCTTCTGGTTTTGCTCATAGTAATTTCTTTCACTACTTGAGAAAAGCTCGTTCTGGTCGGAGGCCACAAATCGGAGGCCGAGCTGCATGAAGGTCTCTATTTCCAAACATTGGAAAAACTATGTTTTTAAAGTTTCAGAAAAATCCGATAAAAATCTTAGATGTAGAAAATGTTCTACTACATCAACTTATAACACTCAAATCAAAATATTGCACATTTTGGGTTTTGAAAGAGTTGAAATTTTGCACCGTGTCAGACTTTGCCATTTTTTTACCATCCAAAATACTTGATATTTCTAATTAAAATTTTACACGTTGGTGTAGTAGACTTTGCATTCACCATTTTATTATAAATTTGTTTGAATCTTCAATATTTGATTTTCAAAATTTAAAAATAAAGCACTCCATATATCTCGGCCTCCATTTGTCCACTCTGTCTCACAAAACTGTACTCTCTCCGGTCCAAAATTAATGTCGCCAGCTTGTATAGATTTTGCACATGGCTAGTTATGTTTCTACGACAGTTTTTGTGGACTGGAGGTAGTAAAATATTTCTCTCTAAGTTCACTAATTTAAGTTATTCTACTTAGCAGTCAATATTGGCTACATGCATACATATGAGTCTACATATAAAATAAGTCTATATACATTTCAACCAAAATTGAAATGTGTCTAACATTAGTGGACTCCGAGAATAACATTTACGCGCGTACTAGTGTGTAGATTCACTGGTTTAGCTCTTAGAAATTTCGATTTAAATTATCTAATACATTTATATTTTGTTACGGAGTGTGTAAATACTCCCTCCGTACTAAAAAAGTGTCTCAATTTTGAAAAAAATAGATTTATATATTCACTTTTCCTAAAAGTTGTGACACTTACTTGGGGACGGAGGAAGTAGTTGATATACGCGTTGTGCCGTACTGTAGCTGCAGAGAGTGCACATGCACGCACACACGCACGTTGAGACTACACCGCCGGAAGGAAACCATTCAAACCAAGATGAGAGACGAGACGAGGACCGCATGTGGCGGCATGTGACAAACGCCGGCGATACGGATAGATCCTCTCGTTGTCTGACGCAGCTGCAATATATATATCCTGTATTTTTTTGAATTGATCCCCTTTGTCTGCAGGAAATTACGACGAACGAGACTTGCTAAACTCATTTCATTCAAAAACACCCCAGGCCTACGTACGCACTGTTCGCCGCGTAGACAACCGGAGGAAAATTAATACTGCCAGCATAAGGTTAGTCTACCCTCGGTATCGAAATTAAAGGTGCAATTCTCTGTGTGTGTGCGTAAGCCACAGGAGAAAGCAGGACGAAACGAAACGATACCTTAATGCCTTATTTTGGATTAGTTGCGTCCCATTGGTTTTCTGGTACATTAATTTGCGTGTCAACCATTATCGAGGGAAGCGTAGGAAATTGCACCACACGGTTAGCGACCAACACGCTCTTTAGTCTTTGACTTAGTTATGTAAAAGAGAACACGCCTTTATAGTCTTTAGAGTATGGGAGTTGAATTAATGTTATATATGCATACCAGTTGCAGAACAATGACTTGAGGTGACTGTGAACTCCATGGCTAGCTAGTTTGTGTACGTACGTAGGTTCTTCCGCAAAGCATGCATTACCCACCTAGGTTGATTAACCAACAAGTATCACGAAACTTAGGGTTAGCTTGCACAAAAGTCAAAACCACAACCGGAGAGTAGTTTTATCACAAAACCGCAATTACTAGATATGTCGTTCCATATAACCCACGTCTAAATGTTTAGCCTCTTTGACATCATATTGTGTTTCGAAACAACTTTCACATCATATGTGTGACATTCAGGACCCATCTGACAGCCAGCACGGCCGCTCCACTTTATTTCACGCGCAAACTGAACCCCAACTTGTATTGAACTATTGTCTTTTTAGAAAGATGTCTGAAACTCTTTAATTTGGAGTTCACAAGTACTTGGAATTGCTTAGAATTTTAAATTTCGGTTTTTAATCGAACACAACATTATGCTACCCATATGTTGTATGACTAGTGGGCCCAGCGTGTCAACAAAAACATTGTCAAACACCCTAGCCAAAGCATGAGATTTGGGTCTTCTGAAGCAACAAAAACGTTCTATGATAATGTTTTAATTAGAGTATTTTTTATAAAAAAAACCATAACCCAATTGTCGTGATTTTTGTTAAATTCAAATTCCCATCTGAATTTGTGCGTGTAAGCTGTAGGAGAAAGTAACAAGAAAGATGTCTTACTTTGGGTTAGTTGTGTGACATCGGTTTCTGTTACATGTGCGCGTCAACCATTTTTCAAGAGAAGCGTAAGAAATTCATCCACACGGTTACCACAGACACACTCCTTTGGGTCCAAAGAGAACACAACTTTTAATCTTTGGAGTATGGGTGTTTGATTACTTAGCAGGTTTAAATAATGCTATGCATACCAGTTGCAGGCCAATGACTTTAGCTGACAGCGAACTCCATGGCTATTTTGGTTACGTGCGCAAAGCTAGTATGCATCACCCTCATAGGTTGATTAACGAGTAAGTTTTTGTATTTATGGTGATCCAAATTCATATGATGATATGAAGTGAGCGGCTAATTTCGGAGCGAGGCGGAGACCCGCCGCCACGGGAGTGCGGGGGCGGCAGTCACCGCGGTACGGTACGGATCGTTTCCAAGTCGGATCGCAACCAACATAGGGTTTTGCCCACTATAATACATCTTGTAAGTCGCTGTTTGGTAAGCCATACATTGTAAACCCATTACGTTTGTAATATCACCCCTATATAGTGAAATATTACTATCTGACGCCCGTGGTTTTTTACTCTCATTTGTTTGGAGGAATTTTCCACGTTTAAATCCCGTGTATCCATTGGTTTGACCGTTCCGCTGTTTGTTCGTCGTTTCTTACTATTTTTTGTAACATAAGGTATGTGCTATTTGCTCCCTACTATTTAACAGTACTAACTAGCCAGTTATTCTTAACTCATATGCAGCCATACATACTGTCTGCCCATTCTTATAGCACGAACAAGGAATCAAAACCTTGTCTCGTTTACAAACAAAACTTGTCTTAGCGGGAAACAACAGGATGCATGCGCCGTTACATTAGGCAGGAACCCGGCCGACACACGCTTTCGTCGTCACCCACGGAACGAGGTGAGATGCATGCATGACTCGTCATCGACTGCCTGCCTGCCTTCCTGGCCCGTCTTATACTACTATCGTCGTGCTGCTAAGCTGGCTGGTTACTCTGATTAGCACAAACCACATGCCGTGCCAAATCGATCGATTTGTTGGGGAGACGAAACCCTGTCATGCGCTATCCTATGACCCAAGAAAGAGGACTCCTCTGCGTTTTTGTGCGTAACAGAATGGCGCGCGCAAGTGGATGATGATTTGTATAACGTGGAGTTCGTTGGTTCCGTTGAAATGGTTACGGGTAGCAGAGAGTTTAGTGACGTGATCATGCCCGTGAGCCAGGCTCGTCTGGAAATGCAGGGATTTGTTTGTGGTATTAGATTGGATCTTGGATTCTACGGGTTGGCCGGTCTGGTGTGTCACTCATGTTTTCACGAAAAGGAGTTGGAGCCAGGGCACGAGTAAAAGTCAGTGTACGATGCACCCCAAACCGACACAGCAGAGGTGAACAAGTAGTGTAGAGTATAGTAGGGCGCGTCGAAAGAACCATGGCCTTCGGCTTGAACAAGTAATGAAGCCACTTTTTATAAAAAAGCAAAAAAAATTCTATAAATCCAAATGTTCTCTGCTCCTTCGAACATGTCCAAACTATACATAGGATGTACTACATGCCTCCTTATAGTTTATGTGTCTAAATTTTGTGACATATTTAGAATAAAAATGAAACATGTTAATATTTAATAATTGAGCAGCAAGTAATGAGGAAGGAATCACACAACATAAGATGAAGAATCTTTATGTAATTACCGTACAATTACATAGGCATATTTTATGTGATTTTCAATAAATTTTTAACTAAACCTTAAAATAGTTATATAGACACCCGAATAAAATTATGATTGGGTTGTATATTGAATAATTAATTATAGTGTATATTTATTGTAAAGTATCACAACTAACTAATATTAGCAACTCTACATACAAGTCATAAGAGTGGTAAATCATTATTTACACATGAGCATATAAAAATGGATCAAATAAAGTGTCAGCATTGTATGAATTTTAACTTAATGCCGTTGGAACATCAAATAAAACTATCACATATGTATTATTTCTAATGTTATAATGTAAGTTTCCATGGAACCATAGATAGCTTTTACACATATACTTATATTTACTCCAAATATAAGAAGTGTCATGCACTATTATTCGGAGAAAATAGTAACTGGTAGCACATAAAATGGTCACTTCTAGATAAATTGGTGGCATAGGCATAGACCAAATATGTACCATTGATGGCTCAATTGGGTTGTTGTAAGTGTTTTCAAAGCTCGGATTGATTCCTAAAAGTCTTAGAAAAGGAGTTACATTTCTAGATTTTCTAGCATGGACTTTGTATTTGATTAATATAGTAACTCAAACAAGAGAATTGCTCACTTCTAGATAAATTGATGGTATGTATCGATTGTATAAAGCTATAGCTAGCGCGCTATGATAACTGGAGGTCACCACAAAAATAAAAGCCCCGATCTTACTTTGCAATGGTTCAACTCGGCTTTTGGAAGTGTTTTGAGACTTGAATGGATTCTTAAAACCTGAGAAAATCTAAGACCTTGAATTCCCGAGGTTCCAATAAAAGTGAATAACCTTTGAAAAATTACAACCACCTATCAAAACATAGAACCCGACATAATGAATCAATACAAATTTATAAAACATATCCATTATCAAATTTCAGAAATGTATCATGGTGACCATGGATTTTTTTTTTGAATAAAACAATATAAGTTTACACAATGCAATGCAAATATTTTTGCAGGCACTGCCCTCGCATTTGCGAGGGCCACCTTGCTAGTTTAATGAAATGAGAGAAAACTTTTGCCCCTAGTTATCACAATAAAAGATTAGAGCTTCCGCGTGAACTTTTTTTTTGAACTAACTGCGTGAACTTTTTTTAGCAAGATAGACTAGGTAGCTAAAAGACTTACTCGATTTGAAGTGGAGGGAGTAGCTTTTTGATACCAAGTTGACTAATTTCGGAAATATTTGCACACTTTATCTGGTTTTTCCATGCTTGCTTTTGCACCTAAACGGAAGGTTGTCCCATGGCATAAATAGGCTAGTGCTCTGCTCCCATTAGGACATGATTTTTTAACATTTTTATATCTTTACAAAGACAAAGGCTCATCCTAAGAGACCATGCCACCCGTATTCTAGTTTGTTTGTGTTGTGTTAGAGTTTGCGATTTACCTACGGCACCTATAGTTCGTGCCCCACGACTGAAGCGAGATTGTGTGGGATAGTTTGTGGACTGTGAATAGGCGAATTTGTCTCGGATTGCATACAACGGTTGAAACCCTCTTTGTCTGGCCATTATCTCTTAGTTTTCTTTTTGGCTACTTGCAAGTAGTCATCCCCTTGAAGATGGTGTGAAATACTCAAGTACAACTTACACAAATGAGCGTCTCAGTATGTAGCTCTATCCCGATGTCTACAATTCCTAGTGGATCCAGTTAACATTCCATGTGCACCATATGCATCCATCCAACTCAGTGCACCCTCTCTAACTCCGCCTTAACTATATCTATTTCAATGATATTTCAAACAACATATGTCATATAGTGTGTGTTTGTATACTAATGGATAGTCTGATTGTGCATGCTTTATTATAATGAAGGACCCCTACTCAGCCTACATCATGGATATGCTCTAAATGTTAGTGGTTGGGTAAGTTGGGGTTGGTCACATTGAATCAATTCGCATTGTACAAGTTAATACAATTCAAATATATGATAGGTCACACATTACATGGATGCATATTATCCTGTATGTAAATATACATTTGTCTCATATTAACCATCTTTGTTTCCCTTCACATAGCCACATCTTCTTCTTACTAACTCTTCCACATTATTAAAAGTCATCTTCCAACACCTACTTTTCCCGTCTCCACATTAGGCCACATTGTATGTGTTTTTTCTTCCCTCCAAAGAGTAACATTGGGACAAATTCTTACATATCAAATTCCTTATATCTATACAATTTATTAATCATTGTATTCATCTAACAAATCTAATTTAGCATAAAATTTATCCGTTGAACACAAATCCTTAAATATTTTTGAGTTATTTGGATCCGCTGTCTTACGAAGATCTATTCATTACATCCTTGCAGAAATGCATGAATTACTGAGACGTGATTTTCCTTTCACTCTTCACTTACACGTATGGTATCCTACATACTCCCTCCGCTTCCACGATATAAGGCGTCTAAGGTTTTGGCACGGATATTAATACGTCGGTATTTTGCATATGGGTGGACACATTTTGTTTAGACAAAAATTGAGAGAGATAAATTCCTAATAGTCATAAACTGGAAACAGTAGGTCAAATCCCTCCGTTCCAGAGTGACACGTTTTTCGATGAGTAAAATTGTCTATAAATCACAATGCACCTTATATTTTAATTTTCTTTCTAAAAATGTTAGACACCTTATATCAAGAAATGGAGGGAGTATTACTTTATATCTTTCCATAGCGCATACATAATAACTAACCATTTGTCCATTTGTCAATATATTTTCATGATGTACACTTTATTATTTGAGTTAAAATATCTAAACGATTTTCAAAATAACATGCAATCAAACCTCTATGTTTCTGGTACATATGTGTGTCAACCATTTAGGGAAGCCTAGAGAAATTCAACCTCACGGTTAACACAAACACACTTTTTAGTTAAAATATAACACGCCTTTTACTACAAACCTATGACTTTAAAGTACGGGAGCTTAATTAGTTAGGATGCTTATTAATTGATGATGTGCATACCAATTGCAAACTGATGAATTTAGCTGCCTGTGAAGTTGATTGATACATCTACATAGTTTACGTTATTCCGCAAACAATGCATGGATTTTATTTTGAAATAGTAGTATGACATCGGTTTTCTGGTACATGTGCGTGTTAACCATTTTCAAGAGAAGCGTGAAACATTCAACCACAAACGGTTAATACTAACACGCTCCTTAGGCTATTAGTTAGAAGAGAACAAGCCTATTAGTCTTTGGAGCATGTGAGATTAATTAATTGGCATCTTTAATTAATGCCATTCATACCAGTTGAGACTAGTCATGACTACGTAAAGTACTGAACGAGATATGCCCTAGAGGCAAATGAATAAGTAGTATTTATTGGATTATTTTATAAGTTTATAATAGGTTTGTGTATTATGCTATAACTGTATTAATCGGAATTATTAATACACGTGTGATACATACAACCAGGTCCCTAGTTAGCCTCTATATGAACTAGTCCATTGGGCAACAGTTGATCGAGATTCCCGATCAAGGACAATGACGTCGGTTGACAATGGGGTCATCTTATTAGTTGAATAAGGTGATGAACATACATAAAGTATTACGATGTTTGTCATTTGCAATAAAATACAATATGATAGCTTATTCCTTAGACCGTGAGACCGTACTTATTGATGCTTCGTAGAGGTGCTTTGAGAGCATCAAACGTTGTGACTTATATAGCATGATAATAACGGTGTCCATCTTGGGTATCCCGAAAGAGCATCGAGACATAAGGATCAAGAGCGGGATTTGTTCATTCTTGTAATGGAAAGATACTCTGGGCCCACTCGGTGAGATTACATCTATATAGCTGCGCAGCTTATGACTAGGTCATGGAGATGTAATATCACAGACGAGTTAATAACCTTTGTCGGTAACGAGATACAACAAAGACATCGGATGTCTACGATCATATCTCGTACAAGGTAGTATCGCAGAAACAAAGGGAATGAATATCATATTTATGGTTCAACGACGATATTAGTAGAATGCACAGGGGCCGTCATATACATCCAGGTATCCCTGACGGTCATTGGTGAGCGGAGTGTCTCGACCATGTCTGGAGTGTTCTCGAACCGTACGTAAAAAACTTAAGGTCTTAACGACACCAGGAGATAGGTTCTGGAATAATATAGGATTTTGTTGGAGAGAGAGAAATGATCCAGAAAGAGTTCTGGTGGTCCGGAAGGAGTTCCGGGAAGGTCTGGAATGGTTCCAGGAATGTCCGAAAGTTGTTCGGGTGGTCCGAAAAATGTTTCGGAGTCACGGGAGATTAAATTATATGTAAATATATTAATTATGAATTAATGGTATTTTATATTAATTTAATATTAATTAAAAAAGGTGAAAAAGGGGCAACCCACCTAAATGGGCCAAGAAGGCCCAAGAGGGGGGGGGGGGGGGGGGGGGGGGGGAGCCGCACCATGGAGGCTTTGGAGCCCATGGTGGGTGCGGCTCCAACCCCCCCACCTCTCCTTTGTTTAGTCCCACATGGGGGAGCTAGGGAGTTTGCACACCCCCTCCCCCCTTTATATAGCAAGGCATATTAATTGGATTAATTCACAGAAAAATACAATTAATTGTATAGCAGGACGGCGGAGTTGCGTCTCCGCCCGTTTTGCCCCCTCTCTCCACCTAAGCTATACCGTCGGGCGTTGTTGCCCTGCGGGATTCCAGATAAGTTCTACCCCTGCGATTTCAGCTGGACCTGAATGACCGGGGGTTGTTGTTAAGCTCCGTATGTTCGCAAGTGCTCGGAGGCGACTCTTTTGAGGAGCCTGGGCGACGTCGGCTCGCCCACCTGCAACCCAGCCGCTGCGCCGCCTCCCCCCTGCTGCCGCCGGCGCCTCACCATCTTCCGCCCGACGCCCGTCGACGCAGGTCATCGTCAACACTCCAGCGTCATCGTCTACGTCATTGCGGCAAGTTCTACGCGACCTCGAGGTCGGCTACGCACGACTTCATCGTCAACACTTGTGCGGGAGCGTAATCCCCGCTATCGGTCTACATGGAGGTAATGTAACCCGTTCCGCCATCGTTATCACATGTACTAGATAGATAGATCCTGCCTAGTTAGGGTTTCATACGCTAGAAAAATTATTGTTTTCTGCACCGGAACCCCTTCAGTGGTATCAGAGCCGATCTATGCGTAGTACTGCTGGTACGGTTAGAACTCATGTTGAATGAGGACGTCTTTCTTATATTTGCTACCCTCTAGCGTGCACTTGCAATGCCTTCGGTATTGAGTTGATGAAGCGGCCCGAAGCAACTTTACGCGTACGCTTACGCGAGGCTGGTTCCACTACTGACATACGGCTTGCACCGTATCTGTGGCTGGCGGGTGTCTGTTTCTCTCTCTCTAGTCGGCAAAGTATTTTCAATGGAGGGCCCGAAAGGGATGCTTAAACATGCAATTATACGATCGACGTTGTGGTACAAAATTCGTAGGTAGGGAAGTGATTCTCTTATGAATAAGCCTATATGCCACGTAAAACTTGCAAAACTAAATAAAGCTAGAGGCGTCTAACTTTGTTTTGCAGAGGCGTTATTTTATGTGACATGGTTACGGTAAGTTTAATATTACTCGTACTGTCGAAGGCAATGGAGGGCTCCGTAGACTCGGAGCCATGCCGGGGCACCGGGGGCCAGGCACATGGCGCCATGGAGGTCCAGGCGCATCGACCATGTCACATCGCACTTCATTGCATCATTATTGTGTGCTGTTGTGTGTGCATACTATTGGTTGCTTCTATGCTAGATATACAACGGTAGCATCATGAATAGGATGATCCCTAATAAATACCAAAATTGTGTTCTCCCTCGTTGCGCACCACCAAGAAAGTTCTACGTTATGAGGCAGGCCGTGATGATCGGGTGTCAGACATATCGTCGTTCGCATACAGTGGGTGTAGCCATGTTGCACGCGTAGGGTCTTCGAGATTTGATTGGCGAGCCTAGCATATGCAGATATGGCCTCGGAACACGGGAAGATCGAAAGATCGAGCATGAGTCACAGAGTTGTTGTGATCGACATTTTATGTCCACCTTTGAAGCTGTGCTGCCGGCCGTGATGATCGGGGGTGGTATGGTGGATGAGGGCCGTGTAATCACCATTATTATTTTAGGGATAATAATTTTGGTGGGGTTTTGTTTGATAATATGATTATAAACTAAAACTCACATATATTATAAACTTTAACTTACACTTTTGCGATCACATCTGGAGACTACGGAACTACACTTCGGTTACTTCCTCAAGAGCCCGGATTCTACCTTAGAAGCCGACGGGTCCAACTTCATCAGCTGGTACATTGGTTTTAGAAACATTCTGCAAACACAACAAACATTCTATATGTCCTAGAACATTAGTTAGGAGATAGACTAGATGATTTTGCTAGCAAGGAGGAAGATGATGAGTTTCGTAAGCATCATGATATTTTCATGGAAGTGAAGGTCGTCATGAGCGTATGCCTAGCACCAGAGTTGAAATTTGTTTCAACACATGGAGCCATATGTCGTGATTGATGCGATCAAAGGTCATTTCAAAGATGAATTGAGTCTTAAGCAGTTCAGACAGCTTAGAAAGTTCCGGACCATTCACATGGGGAGCAAACTCAATTGAAGAAGTTGTATGACATCTACTTCAGGCTTACGAATATCTACGATTTCTAGATAGCGAACTCCAGTGCAATAGAGATTGCGCTTTGCCTCCTAGCTGTGAATAGCATGTGCGTGAATATGCAATAGAGACACGATGAGTTTCTTCACGTTCGTGAACAAGTTCAAATCTCTAAAAGTTGATTCAATCGAAGAAGAGTTCTTCGACGCTACGGGTATACTTGATATATGAAGATATAAATGTATTCTTCTCATACTTGATGAAAAGTATTTGATACTTGTTCTGTTTATGAAATTATCACAAGTATGCGGCGAAGGGTGACGTGACAGTGCACAAGTGATGACAAGTTAATGGCCAGTAGTGCTCACGCCCTTGAGATATCATATTAGTTATCATCAATAGTTTTTTATAAGACATTTTATAATAGTGAGAGTGTGATCTAGTTTGGTGTCTTGAATGTTACAAGACATAGTTACTCATATCGAACAAATCAGTTGTTTTATGTTATGAAACAAAGCAGTTGTTTCATATTATGAGTAATTTGCATCACATCTCAATTACATTATGCGTATGATATATATTTATAATAGCGGGAATGATAAAAATTATGTGTCCAAAGAACAAACACCATCGAATTTAGTCATAAAGGCAATGAAAGAAGTAATGGCTAATTTTGGTCCATTTAAGTATTTCGAGTGCCGAATTGATTAAGTTTGAAATATAGTATTAGAGTGTCAATACGAGAGGAAATTAATTAAGAGTCATTTCAAATGATTATTAAATTAATTAATAGTGTTTTTGCTTGATCCAAATTCTTCTTTGATTATTGGTGAATAAGAGTATTTGCCTGATAAATCATAACTATGGAATTAATTTGATAAAAGATCAAATGGGGTTTTTGAGAAGAAAGATCAGTGAATATTGTATTAACAAGATTCGATCAAAGGACAATATTTTTTAATTATGGTTTCAACGCAAAAGACTTGTGGAAATTCGTTTCACAATATTATAATGTCATATATGGTGATATGTGGGGTATTATAATCATGCTCTATTTTAAATAAAGTGTGGTATGTCAGAATCTGTCTTAGAATCTCTTGATATGTTCGAAACATTATAGTCGATGTCCACTTTAGAAAATATATATTTCTCTCAATGAGAATTCGTTTGATCGACAATAGTGTCGTCATGTATATGATTATACGATAATTCCGAATATACATGAATAGTTCTTTGTAGATTGCTCGCATTGGATGGGACTGTATTCCAAAACCAAATAGAAACAAAACTTAGTTTGTTGTCTATGCAATTCCGAGGAAAATATGATTTTTCGAATTATGGTTTATGGATTGGAATTAGAAGTTTGAAATAAGGTGTCAGACGTATATTCATGAAAGTTGAATGTTGGAAGGTGTTCCAAAGAGTATATGTCTGCAAATGAAAATTTGGTGATTAAGAGTGAGGGAGACTAGAAAATTGTATTCTGCTTGCAATCCTCTTCATAAAGATCATAATATTTTCATGAAAGAAGCTTCTGAATAAAGTGTTGTTATATTTAATATTGCTGTCAGGTCACAACACAATATTAAGTGTTTCAGATCTTGTTGATAGATCAAGGTGCACTTTATGAATACAAAGAAAGTTGAGAAAATATCAGAATACGAACAAAGGCTTTTTCAGCCTAGAAATCCAAGTTACATTTGAAAGGATTAAAATAGTAATTGTTGCTACAATTCTTATTAGAGGAATAAGATTGTTTAATCATCATATAAAGTGTAATATGAGAAATGTGACTATAAGAAAGACGTGGAAGCATGTTTTGTCAAGAAATATGTCTTGGACAAGATCAAATTTGTTGACTACATTTATGTAGACATGCTTGAAGTCCGAGGGATTTGTATTAATGTAATACTGTAGTTTGTATTTGAATTCGAATTGATAATAGATCAATGATTTTGGTTTGACCAAAATGTCAATTTTAAGTGGGAGTCAAAGTTAGTTCACTCAGGTGGAATATGTGAAGAACATATTTTTGAGTGAGAGCTTAGGAACTCAAATATGTGGATGACATGTTTTTGAGTGGGAGCTCGTGTAATCAAATATGTGGAGACATAATTTGAGTGGGAGCCAAATTCATCTTGTGTAAATGACACATTGTGAAATTGTACCAGTAGAATAGATGAGAAGGATGAAGTTGTGAAACTATTTGAAAAGTTAGTGTCTATTTAGAATAGAACAGGAATTTTAAATAGTTAGTCGAGTTGTTTTGGATTATATCTGCTGAGTCAGAATAGAATAAAAAAGAATGGTCCTTGGAGATCCAATTGATCATTAAGAGTAATGATACACGGTAGTAATGGTTGTATGACATGTTGGTCTATTATGTAATATTAAACATCATACATAAACCATATTATCTGCTCGATGAAATATAACCGATGTTCTTAGGAAAATAACAGTTATAAAGTAAATTTAGAATTTACTGGAAGTAGAAGTATATTAGATGTTAGATTGACATTGGTCTATCCAGTTTTCTATATAGGTGTGAAAGTATATAGATATCGCGAGTTTGTAATTGTTACAAGGGGCTCTCTATGACTGAGTGTGTTTTCAAGGCAGTTATCTGGTTAGCATAATCAGAGTAAGCGTTGGGAAACAGAAGTCTCACAACATGGTATTTGCATATATGTTATTGGATAACATGGTGATACCAAGCAAGTTGATATCAATGAATCGCAAAAGTACGCACAATTATGTATTGTACAGATTGTCAGAGTAACACTCTTCCAAAGCAAGCATTATCAAATGACGCTTATTTGATAAGGAATTTTGATGAAATAAAATGCAGCTAGTTTATTTGTACTCTAGTGCAAGTGGGAGACTGAAAGAGATATGCCCTAGAGGCAAATAAATAAGTAGTATTTATTGGATTATCTTATAAGTTTATGATAGATTTGTGTATTATGTTATAACTGTATTAATCGGAATTATTAATACACGTGTGATACATAGACAACCAGGTCCCTAGTTAGCCTCTATATGAACTAGTTCATTGGGCAACAGTTGATCGAGATTCCCGATGAAGGACAATGACGTCGGTTGACAATGGGGTCATCTTATTAGTTGAATAAGGTGATGGACATACGCAAAATATTGCAATAAGATCGTATTACGATGTTTTTCATTTGCAATAAAATAGAATATGATAGCTTATTCCTTAGACCGTGAGACCGTACTTATTGATGCTTCGTAGGGGTGCTTTGAGAGCATCAAACGTTGTGTCTTATATAGCATGACAATAACGGTGTCCATCTTGGGTATCCCGAAAGAGCATCGAGACGTAAGGATCAAGAGCGGGATTTGTTCATTCTTGTAATGGAAAGATACTCTGGGCCCACTCGGTGAGATTACATCTATATAGCTGCGCAGCTTATGACTAGGTCATGGAGATGTAATATCACAGGTGATCTGGTCCTTCGCCTCAAACAGAAGAAAGTGCACAAGCTCTCCTCCCCATGGGAGGGTCCGTACATTGTCACAGAAGCAATTGGCAACGGAGCATATCGCCTAAAGGACTCGAAGACAGGAGCAACCTGCAGCAACCCGTGGAACGTCGCACAACTCCGGCGGTTCTATGCTTAGTCGACTCAACCATTGTAACAAGGATAGCATGTCAAGGCGGCAGGTTTCAGATGCACTCTTTCCCTTACCAGGGTACCTAAGGGGACTGGAAGGGTTTTAATGAGGCGGCCTGTTCGCAGCAATCAATAAAGTGATTTGAAGAAAATGTTGTTCACTCTACCTTCTCAGTCAAGGCAAACAAAAAATCCTAGGCCGCAACTCGACTCACTCGGGGGCTGCGCCACACAGGTTGAAATAAAAGCCTAGGCCGCCACTCGAACCACTCGGGGGCTGCGCCAAACAGGCACAACTCAAAAATCCTAGGCCTTTACCCGACTTACTCGGGAGGTGCGCCGCACAGGTCAAGTCCAAAATCCTAGGTCGCCACTCGACTCACTCGGGGGCTGCGCCACACAGGTTGAAATAAAAGCCTAGGCCGCCACTCGAACAACTCGGGGGCTGCGCCAAACAGGCACAACTCAAAAATCCTAGGCCTCTACCCGACTTACTCAGGAGGTGCGCCGCACAGGTCAAGTCCAAAATCCTAGGTCGCCACCCGACGCACTCGGGGGCTGCACCTCACAGGTCACACGTGAAAAGCCTAGGCCGCCACTCGAACAACTCGGGGGCTGCGCCAAACAGGCACAACTCAAAAATCCTAGGCCTCTACCCGACTTACTCGGGAGGTGCGCCGCACAGGTCAAGTCTAAAATCCTAGGTCGCCACCCGACATACTTGGGGGCTGCACCTCACATGTCACACTTGAAAATCCCTAGGCCGCCACTCGAACTACTCGGGGGTTGCGCCATACAGGCTACACTGGAAAAATCCTAGGCCGCCACCCGAGCCGCTCGGGGGCTGCACCATACAGGTCAACTCCAAAACCCTAAGTCGCCACCCGATACAATCGGTAGCCGCGGTACACAGGTCTCACTTGAAAGAATCCTAGGACGCCACTCGACTCACTCGGGGGCTGCGCCACACAGGTTCACAACGCAGGCTTAGGACGTCACCCAAGGTACTCGGGGGCTGCGCCACACAAATCAAGGACAAAACACATACTCGCACAGTAATGCAAACAGTTTCACTCGTTACTCGAGAACTCTTTTAACTTCATATACTGTCATTTACATCGGCATAGTCGCCACGATAAACTAACCCTATACAGCAGAAGAAATCTACTCTTAGTCTGCAGGCTCAGCCTTCGGCGCCCCGAGTGGGCCTACAAGGCGCTCGCTATGCTTCTGCACCTGCTCAATCATCTGGCGCGCAGCCGCCAGGGTATCGGCGTACTCGGTGTCGCCAGGCAGTCCACCCATCAGCCTCTCCAATGGAAGATTAGACCGATGCAGCCTTTCACTATGCGCCGTAGGCAAAATAAGCTAGGGGCAATCAGCGTTGTAAGAGCAGGCACCTTCATTTGTTGTATGATCAGTAGGGAAGGGAGCCTTTGATAAAGGGACCCCCAACCAAGAAATCTACTGTCTCAGAGCGACAGTGAAGCTCGTATCGTGGAAGTCATGAAGACGTGGACCAAAAGACTAAGAAACTGCACAATCTATTGATTGGCTGAAAAACGAAAGCTGAGTAACTTGCTGCACGGGGGAATTACTTGCACGTAGGCATCCTGAGTGTCCACAGCGCGCAGGTGTTGCCGTGCAACAGTAACGTTGCAGCAGCAACGATATACGTAAGGCAACGAAGGTAGCATCACGGATTAACAAATTTCAGCCGTCTAATAGCCACAACTGCCCCATATTGACCCAATAAACGGAACGCGGTCATCATCTTTTTCGGTAACAAACCGTCAAAACACAAATTAGCACCACCACCCCCATGATTAAGGTACAAGCATGCACACACGACAAAAGGCAACACTAACAAAAGCCACAAAACCGCCAGGACAAGGCGCCAATAGTCGGCCGTAAAAAAACGGGGGATCTACCGGCAGAAATAGGTCCAAAACAACTCATGCGCTCGCGTAGCCACAACGGTCAAGCCTACCAAGTCTCCCCCCACGCATTGCACGGGGGAATTACTTGCACGTAGGCATCCTGAGTGTCCACAGCGCGCGGGTGTTGCCGTGCAACAGTAACGTTGCAGCAACAACGATATACGTAAGGCAACGAAGGTAGCATCACGGATTAACAAATTCCAGCCGTCTAATAGCCACAACTGCCCCATATTGACCCAATAAACGGAACGCGGTCATCATCTTTTTCGGTAACAAACCGTCAAAACACAAATTCGAGTCACGAGGCAACGATGGCTAAACGTACGCCAGAGCCGCATTCGCCCCGGTGACAAGCTGGGCGTGGACGATCTCCTTCAGAGCATCACCATCACGGAACCTCTCCAGCAAGGTGGCCAGCCCATGCGGATGTCCGTTGTGCGGGAAGTAGACACGATGGATATGCCACAGGGTCTTCCGGCAATTCTCCAAAAGAAAAGCCGCACGCCAAGTTCGGTCGAGCATGCGAGCAAGAATGCGCCCCCGCGACTTGTTCACCCAGAATTGGCGAGCTTCGTGAGAGTCGCCAGACGCCTCCCGGGTAACACGCTCTTCAACGCGATCCCGCTCAGCATCCCAATCCGGGTTCACGTCTGCATACACAAGCTAGAAGTCAGAACCAGCAAGTTTTTACAAGGAAAGGCAGCCACAGAGGATACCAACCTTGAAGCTGCCGACTGATGAGATCGATTTCCCCAATCAGAAAATCTTCACGCTGGGAAAAACCTGCAGTAGGATGCGACTTGGAGCGCTGCAAGAGCAGCTCGGTATTCTTCAGGGCAGCCTCAAGCTCAGACACCTTATTCTTCAAGTAAGTGATTATGCGCTGGTCGTTCGCACTTCGCGGAGGAGCCGGAGCAGCTTGGCGACGGCGAGCACCCGAAGAAGATCCCTCGCCACTCGGTCCAGCCGTAGAAGCAGAAGACGTGCCGCCGCGCAAGTTAGTCTGTCATGAACGTGCAGAATCAATACCAGTATACGACTGCTCAGCAAAGACAAATATGATGGGGAGAAACATTCAATTCCAGCCAAAATATTGTCAAAGGCCAGAAGACCCGACAAAATATCGATCAACAGTAATTACAAAGCAAAAGTTATCAGTACATGAAACTGCGACTGCTAAGCCCCTACAACTACTCCTGGGCAACAGACTCCAACTGCGAGCGACTCTTCCGAGCAGCAGCCGGCTCAGTCGCCTTGGCCAGCGCCCTCTCAAAGGTGGCCACAAGCTTCACAGCTAGTTGTGCAGCCCGCACTTTCACTCCGCCTAGGGACGCGGTCCGGCCATCAGGCCTCCGGGGGAAGCCGTTGACGACCTTCTCGAAGTCGCCCTGAATTTGATGGCCTAGAAGGAGCTAGAAGGTGAGCTCGGAGCCGCGTACCGTCTGCGTCCGAGTGAAGTCGGCGAGGGTGGTCGCGCCATCTTCAAACGGAGCAGCAAGGGCATCCACGACAGTCGGCGGCGGGTCGCTTGGGAAGATGTTGCGGTGCACCGTCGTAAGGGCTCCCGTCGACTTCTTCAGCGCATCTGGTGACTTCTTCAGCGCATCAGACGCATACGCGCAGACACGGTCAAGGAAGCCGACAGCCGTCGCCAAGTCGACGGTGTCACTCGACGAGCCCTCCTTAGGAGCTCCACCGCATGTCTCTGCGCCAAAAAGTCAAACATCAGACAAAGGCAAAAGCAAAAACACAGTAGGCATCAAGCTGAAACTTACCACCAAGAGCACCGACGAGTGAAAGGAGGCGGTCGACTTGAGTCTTCTCTTGGTCAACCCGCACCCGCTCACGCTCCCGGAACTCGTGCAGAGCTTTCTCAAGCTCAGCCTGAGCCTGTAGCTTCAGCTCTAGCTCAGCAACCCGACCAGTAGCCTGGTCCAGAGAAGCACGCAGCTGGTCCCTCTCCTTCTCCAGGCGAACATAAGCCGCGGCTGCATCTAGCTGGTGGCGTTAGTACGGCTGAAACAAAGGCAAGATCTTAATAAAGTTGCGGGCGACTCTACTAGTCACCCACACCTTAGGGGGCTACTCCCATCGGGAGCGCTGATTGCGCACCCGATGAAAATTCAAGACTACAAGTACAAGTACAAAGGACTTACGTGCTCCAGAAGGTCGACATCTACAGAAGGCGGTGGAGGAGCGCGACTCAAAGACGCGATGACGGCAGGTTGCGTGCGCTCCTCAACTGCCACCCGGGTCACCAGCTCGGTCGAAGGGGCGGACGTATGCTCCACCTCACGATGAGGAGAGTGGACATAACCAGAACGACGGCTGAGGCAAAACAGTACAATGACCAACTAAAGGATTGGAACTACAAAGTTCAACTCGAAGACAACAAGGCATCAAAAAACTCACCTTATGGTCTCAAGGTCGTCGTCACTCCCCAAGGAGACAGACGCTAGCCACGCAAACACGCGTGGTGGCGCGTAGCTGACTGGAGGAACAACCAAGGGCTCAATCCAACCACCCGGAGACCGCACACCCGAAGACGTCGCGACGGTCTCCTCCAGATCCGCATCGACATCCCTTGCGGGCGACAAAGCAGTCGCAGAGTCACCGCCACTTTGGCGCTTCTGCTTCTTCCGTGCGGGTTCCTCCTCGTCATCTTCATCTTCCACCTCTTCATGGGGAGAATTAGCAGGCGGAAGCTCGTCGTCATCATCCTCCTCCTCGACAAATTTCGACTCGTCGTCGGGTCCGTTCTCAGGGAGAGGAGGAAGGTTGATCAGTAGGGACCGACCCTGAAGCAAGTAGACGCAAGTCGAATCAAGAAGCAAGAAATCAAGAAACAGAACAACAAGGAGAAGAAGTCAAAAACTTACCTCAGGAATAGGGTTCGCGGCTCCATACGCAGCAACTGGACAGTTGACGTTGCAGAGGTCCGCGGCTCGGAGGCTGGTGATGCCCCTCACCTTGGTTTCCACCTCCTCGTCGTCGAGTGGCTCGTTGCTGACGCCCTCAGCCGCCCACATCGGGTGGGGCCGAGCACCCAGTGGTTGCACGCGAAGACGGAAGAAGGTGGACATCAGGAAGACGTCACCTGTCTCCCGCCCCAGGGTCTTGAGGAGGTCGCGCAGCAGGCTCATCAGCGGCCTCGTCGACTCCTTCTCCTCCTTGGCGAGTGGATGCGACCAAGCGCGAGTCTTCAGCAGTCTGCGCTCGCCGTCGAATCGCGCCACGCCTTCCTAGTTCCACTGAACGTAGAACCACCTCTTTCGCCACCCCTGGATGGAGTCCGACTTCTTCATCTGGAAGTACGTGGTGTCACCACGCACCTGGATGCCGAAGCCGCCAACCGGGTATGGCAACCCGCTCTTCACCACGTTCTTGCGAACGAGGAAGAGCGACTTCCACAGCGCCCAGTGGGGTGCGATCCCAGAAAGCACTCGCATAGCACGATAAAGCTGGCGATGCTCAAGACGCCATTGGGGGTCAGATCGTGGATATGCACCCCATAGGCGTACAAGAGACCACGAACAAAATCGTGGAGAGGGAACCCAAAGCCCCGTGAAAGGAAGTCCACGACGCAAACGCGCTCCCCCTCGCGGGGCGCAGGAGATGTCTCCTTACCAGGGGCGCGTACCTGGGCCTGGTCAGAAGAAGGCAGAAGGCCCTGCATGCGCAGCCCGTCGAGATCCGCCGTCTTCACGCTCGACTTCTGCCAGTCGTCGTCGATCTTCTTCAACCCAACCTCGGCGGCGGCAGCGGAGGAGCCAGCGGTGGCCTTCGACTTGCCCATGGCGCCAAAGGACAGCAGCAAAGTGGGAGGACAAAAAGCTCGGAGCTCGGATGGTGGCGAAAATGGTAGAGAGCAGAGGAAAAGGAGGCGTAGACGATTGGAGAAGATGATGCCCTCGCGCCGGAGCGCAGTACTTATGCCTTGAAAGAAACTCATCTTAGTCGTCCATAGAGCAACGGTTCCGGGCAGCAACATCCAGCCATCTACGTGTCGCACGGAGAAACCAACCGTCGACGCCCACTTCGTCCACTACGCACGAGAATCGAGGCGTCTTCATCATGCCGCGCAAATTTCGCGCCCAGTTCGGAGACGTGACAACTGCTGACCGTGGTCAGCTCTGCCAGTGGGCCCCGCCACGTCACGTCCCATCGAGCGCAGAGGCGTGCAAGGAAACGTCGGCAGCGACGTCATCAAGCCAACGGCTCCAAACAACTGAAACAGCGTGTTAACTCGAGCGCAAGATTCGAGTGGTAAGCTTCTAAGCTGAAACAACTTAAGACAGTGCGCTGGTCAAGGAACCCGAAACATCTATTCGGGTGACAAAGAAAATCGAGTAAGCTCCAGCAGCCGAATCAAATCTACATGTAAGCCAACAGGCCAAATAGAAACAAGCTTCACATGAAGAACAAGACAAATTCGTCTGAAGGTATTACTCCCATCGGGAGTGTCCTCTTCGACTGAAGAAAATAAGTACAAACTCAAGATCAAGCAATCCAATGACGCGTCCAGGAGGAGGAAGTCCTTTGCCCGGCGCTGCGCTTCGACCAAGCACTCGGGGGCTACTGACGTGAGGCTACCTTTCGACTAGCCCACGATGAGGCTAACTGGACCGCGCCAAGCACGGAAAGGCCCACAGAAGGCCCACTCGGGGTACCACGTATCCTAATCCAACTCGGTTAAGTTTCTTAACCCATTTCTGTACCAACAGACCGAGACCTGGCTACCTATAAAGCCAGGAGGGTTGCCCGTCCTAGGGGACACGCTCATAGCCACCACCACAAACCCTAGCGAGATCGCAATCTCGCCATTGTAATCGCTACTCGCATCAATAATCAGACAAGCAGGAAGTAGGGTGTTATCCTCCGGAAGCCTGAACCTGGGTAAATCCTTGATTGTCAACCGTCGTGACCACCAACATCTCTCTCTCCCCCATCAATCAACCCGGGGTGCACAACCCTGGGATTTGCCGAGTTAACGCCTCGTCAGTGAGCCTGTTCTTGTGTTCTTTTTAGGAATGAAGTGGAATGGAGTGGTTCCAGAAAAGGGAATATTCACTCAATATGTGGAACCGACCGGTCCGGCCGATACGGTCGGACGAGGTGGAACGGAACAGTAATCCTGGACAATTAACTCTAATTTAATCAAGTTTAGAAATAATTGAGCAACATTAGAGATAATTAATCAAATTTAGCAATAATTAATCTAGATTAGGAACTAATTAATCAAGTTTTATGCCGTTCTCATTCCATTCCATTCCACCCCATTTTAGAAAAGAACACAAGAATGGAACGGTTCCGTGACAATTTTTTGTCCAAAAAGAACACAAGAATGGAATGGTTCCATAACCACGAATGGAATGGTTCCATTCCATTCCACATGGTTCTAAAAACGAACACACCCTAAGGTTCTCATAGTACAATTACCTATAAAGACAAAATAAATATTATGGACACTGCTCAATAGCTCGGTACAA
This sequence comes from Poa annua, assembly GCA_026929855.1. Lineage (NCBI taxonomy): Eukaryota > Viridiplantae > Streptophyta > Magnoliopsida > Poales > Poaceae > Poa > Poa annua. The sequence goes on from CM049427.1 coordinate 36,127,535, forward strand.
GTTAATGTGGAGACGAGTCAAGATTTCCATACGTTTCCATGGGTGCATTTTGATCCTACATAGTATAACTATACAATTGTCGCCTGCTGGTGCGGATGTTTGGGACATGGTTCCAAGGATACATTTCCAAGGATACATGAAATCAAGGCCATAATTCAAACTTTGATATGCGCATGTAATATAGTGAGCCAATAGATAATAACTAGGTGATATGGCGCGGCGACACGTCGCGCCCGTGTGATTTTACTTTGTTGTAACCGTGCTTTGCTTCTTGTTTTAGAGTTCTAATGGAACAACCTACTTAGAATTTCTTTAAGGATTAAAGTCATATAAAAAACATTAAAAATGTTTTCGAATAGGCTGAAACTTTTTTTTGTAGATAGTAGGTTCAGTCAAAAAGATGAAGATATGCATAAGCCATCTTCAGGAACAGAAAAACAGAAGACAACAAAGGCTATTGTTATATAATTAGTACAAAATACTATATAAGATTGTCTTCCAGGATAAGCAGTTGCGGATAGCATCTTATAAATAAGCCAGTTTAAATTTATGTCACGATAAGTAAACCTATGATTTTGCACTTAGATTTCAGAACTTAAATCATAGAGTTCCCCAGGAAAAAATCATGAAGGCCACAACTGGCTAAAATATGTACAGAAAAATTGCTGAGTATAATTTATACATGACAATAATTTAAAAAAATCACCTACATGACACCATCCTTAAATAAGAAAAGCTTAAGGAGGGACTCTGTAGAATCAATCACCGGATGACCAAGATTCCTATATCAACCCATGCAAGGTACTTAAACATCCAGATTATACTGTAGGTGAGGGAATCAATCAGAAGTGGTGGAGAAGCTACCGACTGGCTAGACTGATTGGAAAGATGAGATGAGAGCAAGCGCATTGCTTACCTATATAACCCTGATGTCAGATCGACCAGAGTTAAGGCCAAGACACCGCAGGCCAGTACTCCAGAAGATGTCGCCGTGCATAAAAATGGCAGCAGCTGTCGGAGGCGAGAAATCCTTGATGAATGCTGCCGACAAATACAGATAAGTTATTCCCAAATGAGATAAGTATATAAACAAGAGCATAGTAACAAAATATGGATGAACATACCTGAAACCATAAGAAAGAAAAAATACCATCCGAGTCTGAGAAAAAAAGAAAGCAAGGATAGTGCAGCATTACTTATATGGATCCATCTTAAATTCTTAATCCAAAGAAATGGAATTGAACCAGGCAATGTATGCAGCCCCTCCTCTGAACTCAGCGCTAATCCCAATCTAATTTGCGTACAAAAACAAAAATAAAGTTACACTATGATTCTAAATCTAAAAAGGCCTAAAAATAACTTGCTCGAATAGTCGATTAATAATGAGAAATAGCTTGCGTAGTTTCATTCATATTCATCTAAGAATATATACATCAGACTGCAATTCCTTTGCTTGAAACACAATAGGATTAACCACAGTAGATTCATTAGCACACGTTTAATTTGAAGAATGGAAATAGTAGGAGATTTTTTTCAAACGGAAGCATTAGGAAGAATGCTTACTATGGAAGGGAACTACACCCTCAAAACTCAAAAGGAAACAAAAATGGGAGTTTGACTCTAAAATCCTTCCGTTACCTTGAATGGTGTGTAATATATAAAATGGTATGCCATTCAAAAGGAAACAACTTTTCCTTATGTATAGCAAATGGAAATGGCCTTGGGTCTATTATCTTGAATGGTGTGTAATATATAAAATGGTATGCCATTTAAAGTAACTCTGGGTAATTCCTAACCACTTGGATATTGATCCTCACCTTTTCTGTTACTTAGATCATTCTAGGTTTCCTTTCCTTCCATAGGTTAATGTTTGTTTTTAGTTTAATGAGAGAAAAATATATCTTTGTGCATAATTCATGTAGTAATTGAACAAAGCCAAACATATAACAATTTGTAAAGATAGATCTACATGGAAATTTAATGGATTGTTTCTAACCTTAGCACAAAAATCATTTGGATGAAGCAATATAGCCCTTGCTTTAATTAAGCAAACAAAACAACGTCTATGCCTATTGCCTAATAATAATATAAGTAATTGAGAAAAAAATATTAGCTGCTGTACACTATTAATTTGTTCACCTAATTGATGAGATCTTTAAGTACAATTTCACCATAGAAACTGCAAGAACAGTAACTTAACAAATCACTCTAAGGCGAGTATACAAAGAGATTACTGAAGACTCTAAGAAGGATTAAGAGGGGGAAAGGTAATACGCACCAGGATGCAAGGTTACCTAGAAACGTTGGGTTGTATGTGACGGTAAGCAATTTTCGTCTGGTGACGTTGCCACACCTTCCAAATGGCCCTAACCATATGTTATCTGGTTGATTTATGAGAGGTGGACGGATGCGCTGCTGCAGAAGGACCAATGTCCGTGTTTTTCTTCATATAAGGTACGGACAGCATAGCAATTTTAAAATCCATGCACAACAGAAGAATAAAAGTAGTCAATGTTGATTAGCTAACAAGATTAATCGTATTCTAAGTTGGAATCTGGTATTAATATTGTTTGTTTCCATATTGAAGGAACATTCTTGAGATATCATTGACGTAATACTCCGACACCTCTGCTACGAACAGCTTCAATGTGACAGCTGCGAGTTTTTAAAACTAATCAGGCAGAGAAACACATGCAAATTATAGAATTCTGAAGATGATTTCCATTTGCTTGTTGCGTAAGTTCTTTCATATCTCATTGTTCCATTATTATAAGTTTGAACACGATAATGAACTGATAAGAAATAAGTTGCACAAAAATAATTGAGTTTGGACAGATAATGCAACCATTCAATGCATATGTATGCTTCATTGACATAATACTCCGGCACCTCTGCTACGAACAGCTTCAATGTGATAGCTGCGGGTTTTTAAAACTAGTCAGGCAGAGAAACACATGCAAATTATAGAATTCTGAAGATGATTTCCATTTGATTGTTAAGTTCTCTCATATCTCATTGTTCCATTATTATGAGATCGAACACGATAATGAACTGATAAGAAACAAGTCGGACACAAATAATTGACTTCGGTCAGATAATGCAACCATTCAATGCATATGTATGCTTCTAAAGATTCGTACCTTGCATAATATATGCAAACAATATGACTTCTAGTTGGTACGATGAACATAATTAGCAAACTGCAGAGTTTTGATATATTCCGTGTGCGCTTGTTTGGAACATGTCTGAACTGTCAAACATGTTTTGTGTCTCGGTCGCTATCGCACAGAATACTAATGAGAATCTCATGTGCTTCAGTAACCATTGGTTAAAATCTGCTTGATTACGATTCATCGATTTTGTCCGACTGTCTCCATGAGACCGACCTCCTCTGCTGCACTATCCAATAATGGCATCCCTTGAAATGATGAAATCAACTTTATGGGTATGTTTTCCAATCGTTCCGTCATGATCACATTACTGAAATACATAGCAGGCATGAAAGCAATTGGTAAAGCACAAACCTTACGGCTGGCCAGCCATCAGATGAGCCGATGATCTGATCTTGGAAAAGGAGGTGCCTAGCGGGGATGGCGGTGGTGCTGCATTGGGCACAGCTTCTCGACAATACAAATCTCATCTACCTGCAAGGAGATGTAGCAAACCGGAAAGAATGAAAAGCAATCAAAAAAGCTAGTTAAAGATGAATCACCAGAGAAACGGGGGAATAAGAGCGGACAATTTCGCCCACACTGGATTAGGACATACATAAATCGGGAGCAGAGGATGCAGGAAGAGAAGGCTCACCAAGGCGTGCCCCTCGGTTTGAGGGGATCTTGTAGTGGCGACGCCGTGGACGCCTGGGCCTCCTCGTCATCATCTGAACAAACGTAGATGAGGATCTGTGGGGATTAGACCCAAAATATAGTCAAATGAGTGATGAGAAAAGGATGCAGGATAGGAGGTTGACCTAGTCGTCGCCCTCTGGTTCGTTTTGGTGGCCGTCGGAGGCAAGTTGCGAGGGACGTTGTTGTCCTCCCTCCGTCAACCACGGATTCTGCTGCCGACAGAAGAGGTTGCCCATCGACTCGGCCTCTGGCGTGCAACGCGGACGCCGCCTCCGTCAGCTGCCGCACGCTTCAGGCGGCCATGGCCCGCACGGCTAACCCTAGCTGTTGTGGAGGCGGCGGCGGAGTCGCGGGAGCGAGAACAAAGGGGGGATTCTGCGGAGTGATTATGCAAAACAGCGTTTGACGTTTTCCATATTCGCTAATTGATCCTTCGTAGTGTTAAGGTATAGACCGCGGGGCACAAGTTTGATATGTGAGGCGCTTTTCTGCAAAATAGCCGCGGTGACCGGTGTAACCGGGGTCGACCGGGCGACGTGTCGCGCACCGATTGGTGAAAAGGCCCTAGCTACAGTAGCTCGGGTTCTGGGGGGAGGCTTGGCGACATCTCGGCCGTTGGTCGCTCTAATCGGACGGTTGGAAGAAAAAGCGCGATGTGGATAGCGAATCTGAACGCAAATCGGACGCACTTTCATATATAGGGTATGAGATACATGTAGGATTCACCATCAGTACAACTAGAAATACACCAAGTCATGAATTGATTAGATTTCAGCATGGCCTAGAACCATGTCCACCTGTGTAATTTTGCCTCCTAGTAACCATGTCCACATTTGTATATGTTAAGTCATCAATTGATTTCGAAATTGTTTGAAATGTTTTACTATTTTTTCCTATTCTTTTATTCAAACGGGAGCATATGAGCTCGGGAGCTATTGTGAATTTTTGAGAAAGAAAGAAAGAAAGAAAGAAAGAAAGAAAGAAAGAAAGAAAGAAAGGTGCAGCAAGGCAAGGTACAGCAAATAAATACGGAGGTACCCACCTAAAAATTAGATACATGCACGTATCAAACTCTGACATAAGCTGCAAGCAATAAAGGTTAGCTTACATTATCTCTTTCCCATAGAGGCTAAGACCAAACTAGCAGTGCTTAATTGAGCAAAATGATGCACCAATCAGTGACCTCCTAATGCTATTCTATTAGTTTTCATAGATCTATCAAGAGAAAGCAGACAACAAAGCCAAAAATACTGGCAAAGATATCAAGCTGACAATTGGCACACAGTTCCGGAGCAACAACACACCAACTCTACACGACTAATACTCACAAAGGAAAATCTGAATTTCATGATTGACAAGAGAGGCCAGGATTTGAGAAATATGCGGGGTGATGTGGTGGCCACTAGACCCAGATATGCTTAATGTAGCCATACTGATAAAGCTAATTTATCTCATGAGAACTAAAAGACAGAAGCAATGGAACCACAACAGGAAGCATCTACGCTCTGTGCAACCGTTTGGTAAAGTATGCACCATGACACCGTGTTTCTCTGCATCAAACTAATATTATATGTTCGTGTCTGGGCATGATTGGGCCAGAACTTGTTTGTGTTTGAATTTCTCAGCATGTGAAATCCACGTTAGAATACATGGTCACATCAACAAACGATAGCTGGACAAATAATTTAACATGCAGATACTGTAAATAAAGGGGCAAGTTTAGAGAAGGAAAACAACAAGCAAGATGCTATAATTACATAGCAGTAGCTGATTAGTATACTAGTTTCCCAGTTTTTCTTCACATGGATATGTGCAGGCAGAGTAGCATAGCCTAGATTATGACACTAACAGTGGTAGGGAGTTGAGCAGGAAAATTTCTGGACATAAGCAATTCTGAAGTGAGCAGGTTGTGATGTTTCATTCATAATTGATCAGAAAACAACGTGGATTGAAAATGAGGGAACCTATTGCTGTCAAAGGAAAAGATCTGAGGGGCAAATCATGCATAATGACGAAAAAAACACCTAAGACCTAACAAATAATAGCAGAAACAGAAGTTGAGAAATGTTGCTTCATAACCTTACATAAGAAAAAAAAATCTAGTGCCTGCTATTCTAAGTCTGACAAACCCTCAACATGATTAATGCATAACAGAATGGCTCAAATCATCAGAATTTCATTTCGAAGAGATATATTTTAAAATGATTTATCTTCTTTTATCCCACTGCTTGTGTCAATTTCATTTCAAATGCCTGCTTGACATCATGAAGGTTAAGCAGTAACGAGAGATTAGGATTTATAAAAACTCTGCTTCTTCGAAAACAATTTGTAAACCTAGCAATAAAGTATGTGTATTTTGTTTTGAAAAGCAGAACACCAGTGTATGGCAGATGACAGAAGATATAGACCACATAACATGTTAGTCGCAAAAGGTACTGAAAAATGAGCAGAATTGCTAGTCATCATGAATGAACCTTTGTCTGGAAGTTTTGTTGGCACCTTGGCCCAAGCTCATAACTGGTTCCAGTTCTAACCAGTGGATGAAGATACACCTGAGAAAATTAAGTAACAACGCCAATGAATAGGGTCAAACGACAGTACAGAACCACATTTTGACACAGTTTGTTTAAATACTACTCTCTCTGTTCCAAATTAAGATGTTTTGACCGCTTCAATGTGGACTAAATAGGGAGCAAAATGAGTGAATCAATACACTAAAATATATATATACATATGAATCAACAAAAGGCTAAAAAGGCTTCTATTTAGAAACGGAGGTAGTACATAAATGAAATTCATTGCTTTCACTAACATCATACCCCACGTCGCCAAACCGTGGACGGTGAACTAACTTCAACTTCATTTCCTGCTTCATATTTTTTCCATGGATCAACACAGGTACCATATCATTTATTCTGCTTTAAAAAAAATCTGAGACCAAGAGTTTAGGCATTCAGGAAATCAGGTACATCGTTCAGTGAAATGCCTCCTGCCTCTCAATCAAAGCATACTTTAATAATTAGTGAGCTGCCATATTGGCTTCTCAATCCAGATTCCATCTAGGTTTGCCAGCACTCACTAGTACTTCTGTGGTAAAAAGTTATGATAGTATGATGTAGCTGACTCTATATCCTCGAAGTACTTCTTTTAGTCATGGCCTCAAAGTACTGTTCATCTACTTATACTAATACAGCACTATGTTTATTTGCACCAAGTGGATGATTGCTTAGCAAGTCAGCATACAATCCATAAATCATATCATCTCTCTTTACCTGCAGTAGACACTGCAATTATTTTCAGTTGCAGTGGGCAGGGTAAAAGAATGCACTAACAATGGGCAGGGTATACACTGCATTTATTTTCAGTGGGCAGGGTCCACCTGTCGGCAAAAGACCGGAAGCATTTCAAGTGTGCATGAAAGTAGATAAATAAGATTAGGATTTCCTTAAAAAACGACAAAACAGAAGGTGATAGTCCAAAAAACAGGAAAATATATGTATTGGATAAACCAGTGCTTGCAACTCTATCAGTATCTACAAGACAAAGCAATGGATTACACAACATTGTAAAGGGTGAAAATATAGGTGCAGTCATTAATTATCACAGAGGCAGAAATGTTGTATGCGCTAATAAAACCCTCTATGAAGTGGAAAAACGAGAGCCGATGAAAGATAGTGATCTTGTGCCAAATACCACAGCCACATGAATGGAAAGGTACACTAGCCCCCTGGTGAGTGACAGACCGTGTATATGTCTATTACAATAATTGGATAGCAAGGTCTGCATGAGTCAGGATGCTCTTACAAGTTAAAAAGCAAGCTTTCACCTGAAAAGACGTTCCTACCTTTGAACCACGAACTTGAAGTGCTGCCAAAGCAACTCCATAATGTGTGTGTCTCGAGGGCAACACGATATCAAGTTAGTAATGGTGGATCACTTGTAAGATCTCATTATAAAAACTGTGGAAGATGTCATTGTGGTGCAGATATAATGCCAGGAGTTTTGTTGATCTCATTTATCAATAGTTGGATTCCACTTCAGAGTACTCCACACTAGCAAGCAGTAAGGCCAAAAGTAAATAAAAAGCCCCCAAAAAAACATTACGTTTCCCCTGCCCTGACTGGCACAAAACTGACAAGCACCATATACTCACATGTCTATTTATGTATAGGTCAATCGATTAGGTTAAACATTGAGTGCTAGTTGCTATAAAAATTATTGAAGGTGTCTCCCATAGGTTATGGGCACCATACATCAGTAAGGCCTTGTTTGGTTGCGCTTATTTCTGCCTTTTTGAGTATGGCTTATAAGCCACAAAAGAACTAACCCTCTTTGGTTGGGCTTAATTTTGGCTTTTAGCTCTTGGCTTATAAGCCACAAAAGCACTTAAATAAATAAGTGCTTCTGATTTTAGCTTTTGTCTTATACCATCATGTAACAATGTACAGTCAAAAGGCAAAACATTAAACACCAAATTAAGTAAGGCAAATCTAGTTCAGGTGGATGATGGGATGCTACAAAGTCTAAGCATCTGACACCACAATTTGCGAAATGATAAATTTTTTTGGCTGATAACAATTTGTAGTACTTCAGTTCCACCGTAGAAACACTAAAACTGGATGGGAGGATTGCTACGGAAAGTGTAAGACCTCGTTTATATTGGCTGCTGAGCCAGGCCTTCTGCTTCGGCTGAAAGGAACAAATACTTCGACTGGGTAGTAAGATTCTTGAGGCAAGTGTAAGACAACATTTATGCTGTTTTATGGCCTTTCTAGGGAAGCCCAGCTGGTCTGGTAACTTGAAGGCTCATAGCCATGCCTTTGTAGAGTGTTTTTTTCTGTCCCAAGTGTTAAAGGATCAAAATTCTTGATTAAAGCTACTGACTTACTCCCTCCGTATCAGAATATAAGATATTTTAACTTGTTTTGGCACACACATTTTAGACATGTTTCAGTGTAAGGTTCACATGAATGTTGCATTTAAACATATCTAAATACATCTGGACTGAAAAAGTCAAAAACATCCTACATTTTGATACCTATGGTCGAGATTTTCCAAACACCGTCAATTCATTGTCATGAGATTTGTTTAGTATCAAAATGAAGGGTGGTAAGGGTTCGAGGTCTGGGTGTCAGAAATAAAACAGGTTTTTTTTCAGCTTTCAATCAGATGTCAGAAGAAACATCCATGGAATATATAAGAATCAGACAAGGTAACTTAAAGAGATAAACTTCTGCTATATGTATTCTGTTTGAGTTGTAACATAAATAAAAATATACCACCAGCAACTGAAACATTCAGAGATTCAAAAATACCTTCCATAGGAATGCTTACAAGTTCACAAGCTTGGACAGTCACTTCTGAGAGGCCATTGCCCTCACTTCCTAACACTAAGCATAGAGACTCACACATAAGAGAATCTGCTAGCTCTTTGGACAGTGCATGGGTCTTTTCAGATCCATCACTGCCGCTTTCTGGATGGCCTGCCAACATCTTCATGTCATATTTAGCCACCAAAGCTTGCAGATCATACCAGTTACCGGAAATGACCGGAATCTGCAAAGAGGCTCCGCGAGCTGCACGAAGAGCCTTTTCATTGAAAGGGTCACAGCAAGCTGGAAGAAGAAATACCCCATCCTGTTGATTGTTGGATTTACATGTTACTTTGCGAACAGAAAACGAAAAAAATGGCACTTCGCAGAGTCCTAGATGCCTCAATCAGAGATACTTAATGTCTGAATCCTCATGATTGCACGATTTCCATTCCCTCACACTTCATATTGCCGTAAGGATCAAAGAAATCTAAAACAGGCTACTAAATAATACTCCCTCCGTTCGATAATCTAAGCCTTTTTAGCTAGCTAGTTTAGCTTGTTAAAAAGGCTTACATTTTGGAACAGAGGTAGTAAAACGAATGCTCTCATAATAACCTCCATACCCAGTTAACAGAACCATGTGATATGTTAAATGTATAAGTTAATAAGTGTGTAGCCGTGTACGGCAGTTGCGCAGAAAATTGCATACCCATTTGAAAGCACAAGCAGATCTTATCAACGTTCCAAGGTTACCAGGATCCTGCCAAGTAGCGAATCATGACTAGAATCAGATGCATTGTAAAAAAACTAAATCCATGCATATGAGATGTACTGATAAACAACTTCAATTTTTTTAAAGCAATATGCACCGTTTTCTACAACAAAAATAATGATAGCGATTGACTCTGAACAATGGTGGGTACACATCTAATCCTGACCTGAATCCCATCAAGCACTAGAATCCTCTTTGGATACTGAAACAACCCATCAAGTCCAGCCCCTCCCTCGTCGCTGTCAAGGTCACAGAAATGCTTAGGCATTTGCATGACGGCAATGGCCTCAGTTGAATCAACCGATCGCATCCCGGAAATCTTCTTCATCACAGTGGCGCTCACATACACAACATCGCCAGATAGCCCGTGCAGTTCATCCGGGACCTCCACGCCGTCCAAGAGAAGCAAGCAATCAATGGCGGCGAAACCAAGCGTACAAATTTCCCTGCAGAAAAACAGCACGGAGGAGGAGCGTAGAGTTTGAAATGCGAGGATAAAACGAGAAGCATCATTCAGGGGACGTACGTACGGGTCGTACGGTGGGAAGGGTTCAGAGCGGCGGGAGGGAGAGAAACTGGGTATATACCGGATTGGGGCGAGGCCGACGAGGAGGAGGAGGCGGCAGGATCGGCGGTAGGCGGCGGAGTCCCGGAGCTTCACGCAGTGCTTCACCAGGGGGTTCGCCACGCTCGCCACCTGCTTGTGCTTTTGCCCGCCCGGGAGAGAAGACGCTGTCGTCGCGGCGGCGCGGGGCGCGGGCGGCACGCGGCCAGGGCGGAAGGCGCGTACTGATTGCGCCGGAGAGTTGGACGCCGGGAGCAATGGCGGCGGCGCGTGCGCCAGTAGCATTGCGGCGGTGGTATAGCTCGCTCGGTCGCTCCTTGGGTTTTTCGAGCCTGCCTTATCTACTCCTTGCAGCAACGGCAGAAAGGTAACTGAGGTAAATTGATGTTTGTTCGTAGCACTGCTTGCTTAAATCTTGAATTGGATTCCAAAAACCAATTGGGTTTAGAAAAGTAAAGAGTAACAACTCCTGAAGATTCACCTGAGTCACTGGAGAATTACTTATGCAACAAATGAAATGCAAAAACACTATAAGTGTCCAAGTCATTCGTTCTTAAATCACAGCAAAACAACAAATGATGTGAAGAAATTGGAGAGGAGGAAGAAGTGGGCAGATCAACAATTTAATCCAAGATCTAGATTTAAAAAAATCCTTACCATAAAAGATGATTCATTGGTGTAAAGTTGATTCAGATATTTTCACCATTTTCCCTAAAAATGCAACAATCATCGGAGGAGTGGACACAAAGCAAATTTTATAAGATCAACAATGGTGAAGAAAAACTTGCTCGAAAGATTGGAGAATACCCCTTAAAATAGGTCCCATAAAATATAGACATTTTGCGCCTTTTCTGCGACCACCTGAGGATTATGGTCGCTACTAGGGGCTAGAAAGGGTAACTAGAAGTTTCAGAAAAATAAGGGAACTAGCCCGAGAGGTTCCCGGATAGAAACCATACCGCTTTTAGGAACACAAAAAAACTATAATATCTTTTAGATACTACCTGCATTTTTATGAACTCAGACTTGCTTTGAAGTTAACAACGAACTCTACCTTTTCGAAAAAATAAACACCAAAAACCAACAGAGACCAAAGACATAATTGTATGGTTTAACCACTTTACAAATTTAGAACCGACAAAATCTGCAACACCAAAAATATGATGAGTAAAATACACAAAATTACTTTTTGATAAATTTGAATCTAAAACCTGGTATTTCAACAGCCACCTTCAGACTGGCAAACTGGAAAACATATCAAGGCATACATTGCCTTCACATATTGCACTTGAACCAGCTCTTGGCCAGCATCTCCTTGATTGGATTTCCTTTCCTTAGTTGTGGTCTTTTGTTTTTTCTTTGGGCTCGGTCATTCTGTTTTGACTCATTCAAAGGCCTTCTGTTCATTCCATGTAAAGTTACTTTTCTTATATTATTAAAAATTATGAAGTATGGGTTCCCTCTACAGTAGCACGGTATAAACAAAAAAAACACATTGCACTTGAGTTGAATGCTGCTGATAGTACCCCTCTCACGTTGGAATGTCTGTTTGAACGGGCTCACATTGTGATTTGTGAAGATTTGAAAATTGCTTCCCCATAACCCACTATGTAAAATTCTCACTTATACACATCTTTCACATGTCTTCTATCACCAAACCGACGGAAGAGAACTAACAGTATGATCCATTCGAGGCGCCCATCTTGAAGTTGCACTTTGGTATAATCTATCTCGTTTTTTTCTTTGTTCATTATGATGATGTCGTGAAATGAAACACTAATGCTCACTTAAACTTCCTTTGTAAGACATATTCGTCATAGGCTCTACTCTCTCATGTCCCTTCTTCGGACCATGCTTTGAACATTCTTTGGTCACCATTTAATCTCTCATTCTCTATCACAATCTCATAAGACGCACTATGAATTATTCACATGATTCAAGCTTAGTTAACCATTACTCAAGCATGAGTCTATCATGACCTCAAGTTAGATACACATCTTGAACTCTGCTCTTGTAAAATATTCTCAAGGTATAGATCCTTCATGACTTAACTTATAAGCTGGAGCATAATTTATGTAAGTTTCACACAAGATTGCCATCTTCTTCATTTCTGCTTCTTCCAACATTTAATGCAACACATGGTATGCAAATTGCATATATAAAATAGATTTAAATACAACTATGAAAATATTAGTCCATAAAATTGTTACTTATTAGTTATCGAAACCACACATCTGGGCTCCATGCACTTTCATCGTCGTCGTCGCGGCGGCATGCACCAGGGGCGACGATGGCACATGTGTCACCGTTTGGGAGGGAGGTTTGGCTCCGACGATTAGGGGGTTTCCCCTCCGAGTGACAGGGAGACAACTAATAGCCATATTGGTAATGTTAATTTACCAGACGGGAGTTATGCGCCATATGTGTTCTTGGGTTCTAAGCACAATAGGTTCAAGTTGGTTTATGTGTGTATGTATTTATCCAAATGCTGGATCCAAGTTAAAGCACATGTATTTTAATTATGTTTATCACACTGAAGTTTACTTACAAATGTTGTGGTGATCTATTACTTGCATAGTTTGATACTCTTAAATTCTCACTCCGCCACGAAAGAGTATACTTCAAACTTTCGTGGAAAGTCAAACTATATCAAACGTTGACCATGTTTACACATAATATAACAAGATTTATAAAAGCAGATGGTTATATGGTGAAAAAAAATACTTTACCATGAATATATTGATACTAATTTGGTTACATGAATGTTGGTGTCTTTTTTGTATAAACAAGGTTAAACTTTAAATATTTTCCTTTTAAAAAATGTAGGAAGTACACTCTATTTGGAACGGAGAGGGAGTGAGATTATGTGCGGGGAGTTACACATAGTAACCATTTCATACTTGGAAACTACTCATATTCTTCTTTGTTTTAAAATGACTCTTGATGTTGTAGAGCCTTTAAGGCATGACATTATTTAATAAAAGCCATTAGATAATCGGTTTGATGCACTAAGATAAATTTAACATTGTCGACATCCCTTCCCCAAAAATATTCTACTGCAAATTTATATATAATTACTCCCCTATTACAATATTCATAAGTAGTTTTCGGATTTACGTCAGTCAAACAGCTTAGGTCTGACCACTATTAGAAAGAAAAATTAACATGAGCACTTATAAAGAGTTGATATACAAGACTTGAAATGAAACATATTGTCATACGCTGTAATTATTTCTTTGGAGCAAAGTATTTAAACAAGAAATGGTGAAACAATTACTTTGATGTTTTGGGCATCCTAAGCTACTTGCGTTTTGAATGAAATGGAATATTACTCGTCCAGTTTATACCAAGATTATCTCGGATTACCATTCATTCATTTTTTTTTCAATGTTACAGTACTACTTTTCCTAAGGTAAACTATAGATTGCATGAGCTCATATTTATCATTAACACTTTATTTAGTTAACTTGACTGTATGACTCGCGACCTTGAATTACAACTTGACAACTACTTATGAGCCAAATTAGCTGCCACTGTTTTCGTGATATCACCTACAAATGAGCTCATATGTATGTTACTGCTTATAATAATGTTGAAAGTAATGTTTACATGCAAATAGAAAGTTGACTGTTTCTATCATTCTAGTAAAAACTACTTCCTCCGTAATTGACTCAGATTAAGTGCATCATGCAGATTAAGTGCATCATGCACTTAATCTGAGTCAATTAATTTAGAACGGAGGGAGTAGTTACTATGATCAGAGTAAGCATCACTGATGTACGTCGGTCTCACATGGCCGACCGAAGTAACAAATGGCACACCGGTAGCTGCGCAACTTTGGTTCTGAATATATCTGTTGCATAGTCTGAGTGAATCTCTAACAATACTAAACTCGCTAAGAATTGTGGTCTCTCCTTCTCTCACATGTCCACATCATGTTGGACCCCACTCATATCTAACAATACTAAGCTCCCTAGAAATAGAGGTCTCTCCTTCTCTCACATGTTCACATCATGGTGGATCCCACTCATATTTCACTTTATATTTAGTTATTGTTCATAATTTTAAATTTAGTTTAAAAAATATTCGATCGAATATGTTATATATACATATGTTTGTATTTATCTATTTAATTTTTGTGAAATAAGAAGGGATTCCTATCTTTAAAATAAAAAGCAGCTTCATTTCCCTTTAAATTATTCTTTTTGTGTAGACAAAAATAAAAAATTCTAGAGTTTATTGAATATGTGCACGTAGTGGTATGTTTTATTTCAAAAGATTGAAAGCTAAACATGTCGTTTTGATATTTTTAAACGAAATGTGGTGAGTTCGGAGCTACCGGAGAGATATCCGATAACCCTCTCTCTTATATTTTCCTAGCGTCCACCATAGCGCCATGCCGCTTGTGCCACACGACACCGTTTCTCTCCCTCCGCCTCCCTCGAGTCGTATTATATCGAAAACAACCGTCCATACGCAAAGTTTGTCTTCTCTTCACATACACCTCTACGCAAAGTTTGCACTTCTCTCCACACACAGCTCTGTTTCGTCAAGCACTTCGGAGTACATGGCACCTCATCCCTGATGCCACGTGACACCATTTCTCTCCCTCCGCCTCTCTCGAGTCGTATTGTACCGAAATCATGCCATTGAACTGACTTCTACGATCCTCACAGTAGTTGCATGCGAACACCCATGTCGCCTCCCGCACCAGCCACTGCTATCACCGTTTCTATTAGTAGTGGTCGACTTTCCAATCCTAATGCCGCCCCTCAAGTCCATTGGTAACTTGCATGCTAGTGCACTTAAATTATATATCAAAAGAAGTGTATTTCTGCAATTCAATATATAATGGTTTGTTGTATTCATACCATTTATTTTTATAATTTGTTTTATACAAGATGTAATGCACAGATTAATATTGCATGTAAACAGTTTTATCTCTTAGTTTTCTCTATATTTTTGTGAATTATTTAGTATTTATTGATAAAATATTTCTCCGTTTTTATATAATATATAGTATCGGCCATATTTGATGTAATTTATTTAAATATGTTAGGACATAATTATGCCAACTATTATTAATTCTGGGATAACTTATGTCGGAAAATATACTTAATTTCATTATATTAAATCAACGACCATCACTGTATGACCTCGATGCTTAATCTAGCTCTTTGAGTTTGTAATGTTCATCATACAATGTCTCTAGATTGTCGAAAATTTGATTAAATCATTATATAACCATGTACATAATTTAAATTTCATGAAATTACAGCTAAATAATTATATACATTCTCTACTTTTATGTAGTGACCGAGTTATACTATTTTTTATCATTAATATTATTTTATAAGTATGTTTCGCTCAAACTATTTTATTTATTTATCATTGATCGTATTGGACGGACGCGGCAACGCGCGTCTTTTCCTTCCTGTCTCCTCTCAAAGATGATCGAAACTACGGTGCATTAGAACATGACTACACGAGCACTCGTTGAATTGCATGCATGCAGACAAGTAAACACTACATTGATATACGTCTTCACTGAGTACCTCTTTCCCAATGTCTACAATTCCTAATGTAATTAATTAATGACACTCCATGCTCATCGTGTGCGTCCATCCATCTTGGTATGCATCCGCTAAGACTTATTACATCTATATCTATTATTCCAACTCAAATAAAATGCAACATAGAGTGGATGTGTATAAACTAATACCCCCTCTATTCACTTGTATAAGGCATTATAGATACTTCAAGATGAACTAGATACGGATAAAAATGAATGAATCTATACACCAAATATGTCAAGATACATGTATTTTCAAAAAGGCCAGATGTCTTAGAAAAGTGAACGGAGGGAGTATACAATATGGAGGATGGGCCTAGTATATATATTGAAGGATCAATAAGAGGGTGTGTGTTGCTATGCTCTAAATGTTAGTGATGGTGCGAGGTGTGGTCGGTGATGTTGAATCAATGCTCTCAGCTTCTCATACTAGTACAGTACAATTACCTATAAAAGTCATGTATATCACAACTTAACGTGAATATAAGTCATGTATATCACACATCTTCCCACGAGTTCATGTTGATCTTATATATGACTGGGGCTTGTAATTTTTTTCCAAGCAAACAACACTTCAGTAGCTCGACCTGTTCAACACTGTTAAGATCCCCTCCTCCAACATCTAAGGATAGGAATAGGATACCCTCTTCTGATAGAGATACATTCCTCTTCTGATAGAAGTCCTTGTATCAGTTTGTAGACACAAGTAGTACTACGATGGATCATGTATCCTATTCTAGTTCTGTTCTCCGTGATAAGACCATACCCTATCTTCGATTTTGATGTATCCATGAGTAACGGAGCGGAGTTTAGGACCGAACCGTGGCAAGCACTGCCAGAATCATCTGGTCATTGCACCGAAGGTTGAATTGAGGTGCTAAGTAGTTCGTAGCTTTACATACAGTCCATAGCACTCCTCGTCTACAAATGCAGAAAACAGGAAATGGCATCTCTACAACAAGCATATTTGCACATGCAAAATTGCAAAAGTACAAGAGACGCAACATGGAGATTAGTGCGCAGAGATGATTTCTTCTTTCTTTCACCACAAGCTAATCAAGTCTTTGCAACTCTATAACCTACCAAGTCTCTTAAAACCGTGTATTTCTGAAAAGAAGTGGAAAGAGAGTTATAATTGGTGAAAGAAAGAATGAGGAGATTGGGCATTGCAGGTAATGAAATTTATGGTGGCGCGAACCTGTTATGCACGTTTCACTCATCTCCCATTGCAATCTCTAGCGCGAAATCGTCTCTATCCTGAAAGGAAAAAATGCGTCGATTTCGCCTTAGAAAAAGTTAGGAAGATGCGCATTTAAGAGGGATATGAATAGCACTTCGGTTGATAACCACAGGCCACAGCTATCAGCACACGCAATGCTGCTGCCACATAGATTTCTGCTCAAGGCGTCCCAGGACATAAAAATACAGTTTGTACATAAGAAAGTTGGTAATAATACTCACAATAGCCCCTCTTGCAAAATATCTTCCAAACTGGAGCCAGTATACCTATAAATTGAGATGGATCATCCTTAGTGGCGCAATCATCAGAATTCAAAACAATATTTCCATGTTCCTACTGTATATTTGGACTGTACAAGTTTTAAGTGTTCAGAAGATAGCTTAGAAGATGTGCTTACCTCATCTTCATCTTGAGTTTCGACTTCAACATCAGAGGATGGGTAACCAACACATAGCAACGCATACCCCTGAAAAGGAAGCCATAGAAATGTGACATCCATAGAGATTTAAATTTTCAGTTTGCAGAACTGTAAAATCGTAATGAATGATATAAACGCATAAAATACAGCCTGTATGGGAGCACAAATAATCCTACTTGAAAGCCCTTAGCAACTAGGAATACAAACTACAACCTTTCTAAAATCCCCCAATCAAGAAAAATGAATACTTCATAACATACTACGATGTGTAAAGCTAAAAGCCACAGTTGTACTAATCACATGAATGCCGTGTAATGTGAAGGACAAGACTGTGTTCGATTATGGTACAATAATGCTGCAGCGCATAGGCGATAGATCTGATCTGGACAAATTTCCTCAGTATGTGACATGAAGAACCCAGCGACAACAAATAATAAGATGTGGGTTTACCTGCTCTCTTAATTCAGCAGATATTCCAAGTGCTTCAGGCTGTCTTATCTGCCCCGATTTTATCCGAACCGCGCAGCTAGTACAGCAACCTGATCAGCACAAAGGGTTCCTAGTTCAGTAAAGTGTTCTAGAGCATAGGAATTATTAGGATGTAAAATGAATATCTTTTGCTAGTCGGATAGGGGAATATAAGGTTCGATACCAGCTGAATCTTTAAGAAATGCAGCAACTACTCGAGTCAATTCGACAATAGAAATGGAGGTTGTCTTTGTTCCTAAATATCTGATGACAAGGATGACAAAGGAAGCACATGGTACCATGGCGGCACGCGAAGGGGAGCGTGATGTCCTGCGCCTCCGCGGTGTGCAGAATGTACTGGTCCTGCATGCGGCCATCGACACCAATCAGACCAGCACCACATCAAGAAAGAGCAAGGGAGACGCGCACACGTACCTGGGGCACGACGAACTCGTGGACGACCCCGCGCTCCCGGTCGTGGACGGTGACCTTGTGGGTCTTGACACCAGCGGCCACGGCGGCGGGCGCCTGCTGCAGCTCCGAGGCGCGCGCTGTCGTGCCGCGGACCGGCCGGCGACCACCCGGGAGCAGTGGCGTCGCCGAGCCTGCGAGCGCGTTAGGGGTCCCGTCGCCTCTCCTCCAAAGGCGGCACGGCCCTCCGTGCGCGCCCAGGCGAGCCCTGCAGGGAGAGCTTGGATGAGTGAGTGAGTGAGCTACACGGCTAGGAGAGGAGAGGGAGGGAGTGCGTGCGTGCGCGTACGTGGTCGCGGCGGGGCACGCCGTCATCCTGGCCTTGGGATGTCTGTAGGCGGCGGCGCGACGGGCCGGCGAGACGGTGCGAGGCCGGCGATGAGCGGGAGCGGCGAAATTCTGATTGGCTTGGAGCGGATAAGGGGAGTCTCCGTGCCGTTAACCCCAGAAGCTGTCGCGGTGCGCGTGTCAGCGTGTGCCTGCACGAGTCGGCGATCGTCGGGGCTTTGATGGGCCGCTCGACACTGATGCTGGCCTTGCCCGCGGGCGACAGTCTTCGACCTTCGCCAGCCCATGTTTCCGCCTGTTCGCCCGCCGGCGTCCACGCCAGGCCCAGGCCGCGCACCCCCGAGCCAAAGAGGAGAAATCGTTGCCGCCAACCACCATCTTCCCATATATCCCTCTAACCGGTGGAACATCCGAGATGAGGCCCTAAGAGGTAAGTGACATCGAAGCGCCACCCTCACCGGATCCCGCGCAGAACCCGACTTGCTTCAATAAGGACGCAGTGCCCGGTGAGTCACCGATGTCAGGCTCGGACGACAACCAGAGCAGGGCTTTCATGCGGCGATATGTTGCGAACCCTGCAAACCGCCCACCGAGGCCCGACCAGACCACCATTGCTGCTTATCGCAGCCACCACGACACCTCGCGCCACGGTGGACGCCAAGCCGACCATGGCCCAACCGTAGTCGCATCTCCGGGGTCGTCGCCCCGGCTTCCTCCTCCCCCGCCACACCACTGCCGCAACCAAGAGCCTCCAAGCGACAGCCGCCCGCGCATCCACCTCGATATCGCCCGCACGGTCCTAACCAGACAAAGTCGTCGCTGCCTCGTGCCCCTGGCCGAGACCAGCGCGCCCGACCGGCCTTCGATGCCCGTGTCACTGCGCCACCGACATCCCCCACATGCCGCCCTCACGGCCCAGTAGAGCGCCGAATTCCGGCGTCCCCGGAGACGCCGCTCCGACCTACCAGCGCCGACGGCCCGCCATTGTCATCTCATCCGGGCCCGACGACCGCCGTGCAAGAGGGAGAGGAAACCACCACCGTCGACCAGTTGTATGGCGGCGGGGAGACCGCCACTACCGCGTCACGGGGGCGGCGAAACAGCAGCGGTGAGGAGGCACAAAAGGTGCAGTATGTGGAGTATAAACTTGAATCTCCCTTATTTTCTCATTTGTAATGAACAATGGAGCGGGACAGCTTTTGTCACCCTTATGCGCACAAATACTCCGTATTGCACCAACGCTAGTATTCTTCAAGTCGCTTAGGCAAAATATTATCCAGTTTACATTCGCATAACATTACGAAGAACATTACTAAACTTCATGCAACAATAATATCACAATACAATAGGTGAACACGATTGGCCAGAACTTAGGATCAATGAAAAAAATAGCGCGCTACAAAATATAGCCTGACCCTTTTCAAAATGCTACAAACGCTATAGCGTGTTAAGCGTGCTATTTTTGAAATAGCGTTTGACAAAAAAACTGTAATATATAGTCTGAATAAGTGAATATTAAGGATTTTTTCAACAGAAATAATCGGTAATACTTACAAAACCAGTCCACTTAACCAGATCCATGGCACAAACGTAAAATAGAAGATACATATCCATGAACAAAATAACAAGATTTAAAACAGAACCACATGTACAACATTAATCAGAATTATTGGCATCATCTTCTTCTTCACTAGACGAACAACCAGATTGCACACCATCATCATTACCGAAGACAGGAAACATCTTCTTCCTAGGAACTCTCTTTCCTTGTGATATTGATCCTTCAACTTGTATATCATCAGGTTCATAGGAGCTTGGGAGCTCTTCCTAGGAAGTAGGAACTCTATTTCTTTGTGATGTTCTTCTTAGGAGTTTGGGAGCTAGACTTTTGTAGTTTTGTTACATATTTGGGTCGATGGGAGCTGGGCATTTGTTTGGGTCAATGAGTTCCAGATCCAGTTTTCCAGTTTTTTTGTACCGTGCTATACGCTATATTATTTAGCGTGGTATAGCGCGATATAGCACGTATATAGCGTGTGTAGCGCCGTAGCGAGCATTTTAGGCTAAATATAGCGTAGTCTCCTCAGAAACGCTATAACGCGTTGTAAACGTCGATATAGCGCGCTATTTTTTTCATTGCTTAGGATCCGGTCCAGGTTTCTGCATTGGTTCCTGCGATTGGCCAGGTGCGTACCGCACCTGGGCCCTTTTTCTTCTTCTATAATTCAGAAACGTGCCCAAGCTGAGGTGATTCGGTAGTTAATCGTATTTTAACCAGCGGCTATGTTGACGCGCGAACCAGCTAACCCCGACTGGATATCGATTGTCGTCGACTTGTTTATTGGCCGGCGCCGCGGCGGCGGGTGTGGTTGCATCTTTGAGACTTTGATTGGTACCAAGAGCCGCCTACTTGGGGCTGACACTGTGCTGGTTTCTGTTGTTCAATTCTTTCTCTCGTACTTTTCCTTGACCCGCAGCTTTCAATGATTAAGAACTCTTGCGTCTTGTCAATATTAATAACTCTATTAGTGTCTTCCTCTTGTGCCCCGTCAATAATGCAACTTCTTCATACAATTGACTTCGACTCCACTGATTCAGATAAAAATATTGATCTCTTGGATCTTGAAGAATTGTATTCGCAACAACTATGACCACTAAGAGCCCGTTCGGATTCTCTCCGCTCCCCAAGCACGCTCCCGGAGCAGACGGAGCAGCCCCGAACACAACGATTTTTACGGAGCCGAAAGAGTGGAGCGGAAGGATCTGCAGGCTATTTTCATGGAGTAACAAAAAAATGAGCTCCACGCCACTCCGCGAAGTAAAATTCTAGAGCGGAGGGGAGAGGATCCGAACAGGCCCTAACGCTATTGAACTGCGAATTCGTCACCGAGTCGTAACAAAAAAGAGGACGGAAAAATATATCAAGGAGCACCATGGCCATCTTAGAATGTTTTTTACAAGATCACAAACATTGAGGTGAGCATTGGTTGTCCTTATTCACGACGTGGTAGAATTGGTTGTTGAATGGTAAATACCGGTTTTGATTGCCCTCTTTTGAAACTTGGGAGAGGATTGCTACGACATCCTATATTTAAGTTCTATATATTCAGTACTTCTCCATCTTCTGAAATGTGAAGCGTAAGTAATCTTTGGTTACGCAGGAGAAATGTTGTAGCCACATGGCTCTTATGTACGATGTTGTAGGTGTAGAGTTGGGATTGGGAATCATTGGGAATCACAGAGTTTCAAAAGGTGAAGGATTTCCTATGACTCACCCATTTCATATTGGGCACCTTGATCGCTCGTGCTGGACATCGCCGCCTCACAGCTGATTGCATATCCAAACTTCCTCAAGGTGTAGTTTTCACACAACGTTGGCTCGGTGCTTCACGGTAACCTGACCAAGCACCATTATATTTTGCACGACGCTACTATAACCCTCGTCGATGCTGCCCCGTGGAAGGAGTGGTCGATTCCTTTGTGTGGACTTGGGAGGGAAACAAATCCTACTCGGCGAGATCAGCCTACAAGGCCACGTTCCAGGGCAAGGTGGAGTGGGGTCCCACCGAGAAGATCTTGCGTTCGAGGGCACCGGCTGAGTGTAAGATTTTCCTGTGGCTTGCACTTTGAGGCAGTTGCTGGACGGCTGACAAGCTGAGCCAGCAGGGACTCCCACACCCAACAGCATACCCACTGTGTGACCAGCTGCCGGAGACCATGGACCACCTCCTCCTTGGGTGTGTCACATCCCGAGAGATCTGGACCTTCTTCCTTCACGAGTGGGACATGGATACGACAATCCCCAACCCGGATTCGCAGTTGACAGATTGGCTCCCCTCTAGGTTGAGGAACAGAGACCCGTGGACAGCCATTGCACTCATCTCCTGGTGCATCTAGAGACACCGGAACGATGTGGTCTTCAAAGGAGAGACCCCCTCGGTGCAAACTCTCAAGCGGAAGATTCTAGATGAGGCGGACAACTGACGCTTAGCCGGTTTCTTTAGAGGTAGTCTAGCCCCCGTGGAGAGGTGGCGAGTAGGCGAGTAGTTGTCTTTATTTTGTTTTTGGTGAAGCGAGCTTGGCGCCCGTGCCAACCGCGTAGTAACTAGGCCGCTTGGCCTCTTCTTTCGGAAACCTGATATATCCGCTCGGGTGTATCCTTGAAGAAATAACACTGTCGCCAATGACACATGAGTGTTGATCACTATATAAAAAAGAGTGTTAATCCAAGTGTCTTATCAATATTATAACTCACATTAGTTTCTTCCTCTCGTGCCCTGTCAATAATACAACTTCTTTAGACAATTGACTTCGACTCTAAGATTCAGATAAAAATCTCTTGGATCTAAATAAAAGAGTGTTGATCCAAGCGTTCTCCGAGCTGTCGATGTTAGATTGGCCGGCAGAGATGAGGGAACTCCGAGATGCTCGTGAAAAAATGTTGAATGCATCTCGCTTATCAATTTAATAAAAGATGCAGTCACCCAATGCCGGAACAGTAGATAGTGTGCGATGCAAGCCAGTCTTGCATTACAGGCGACCGGTCAGTATAGGAAGAAGTGCAGACAAACAATCTAGGCAATCCATGTGTTCTCGTCCTTGAAACTCAATAGCAAAACCTTGAAATCTCCCTGAATATTTTTCTTTAGGAATGTTCCAGACCCGTAACACAGCACCCTTGAATCTTCAGTGAATTAATAATCACGCTCTGTTTACCCTTGATTGTAACTCTCGCGTATTGTCAATAATAAGTCCACTAATTTCTTTAGACCATTTATTCTGAATTTGTTAATTAAGTAAGAATATTGGCCTCATAGAAAGTTATTCGACAAGTGTTGATCCAAAGGTTCTCCTGCCTCTCGGAGAAATTTTATATGTAATGGCACATGTCTAGCTCCAATTTTAGCTGCTTCACAAGTTTCTGTTGCAGATGCAATCATGCAATGCCAGAATACGTAGAGCTTGCCACCGACCATAATATTGCATATTTACAAATATTCCCTCCGTTTTCCGATGCAAGTCACTCCGCGTTACAGTCAGTCAGCATTGCAAAAACGCAAGCAAAAAAAAAATCCATGTTTCTCGTTCTTGAAACTCAATAGTAAGAAAATGTCAAGAACCCTCTAATGTTTTTTCTTCAGGAATGTTCCTAATAACAAACAAACACAACACACTCACCAATCACCGTCCTTTCCTCGAGTATCTTCGGTACATCCAGGATACAAATAGCTTGAATTTGGATTGGTCAATGCTTGTTGCACGTGGAAGTATGCCGCTGCCTGAGTACCAACCAAAGCATAGGACAATCTATCGGTTTTCTGGTGGCAGATAGCTATGAGCAAGAAATTGCATACGACAATCTTTTGTCGACTGGGTTAATCGCTCTAAGATTCTAAGGGCCTCTTCGGTTAGTACGTTTTGAGAAAAGCGGTAATAAATAAAACTTGTGAAAATAGGATGTATATTTGAAATATTAGAAGAATCGAAAACACAAGAATAGACAAATTGTTAGGTTTGGTTGCCATAGAGAAAACGGGGAAACTTTATATAGACATCGGGTACATGTCATGAATGTCAAAACACAAAGAAAAATTTCGAAGTGGTTGGATTTAGGGGCCAACCATACAAACCAAACAAGCCCTATAGGAAAAATTCATATGAAGTTCCCATGAACCAAGGAGACCCTAAAAACCTTTGATATGGTAAAATCATAAGAATCTGGTATCTGGCAATTTAGAATCTTTAGAAGACAAAACTAACTTAAACTAAGAACTTTTACCAATAAAAAGAGTAACTTTGTGCCCAGGCAACATTTGGTGGTTTGCACTCATTATTGGCAGAGCTTACATCTGAAGAAGAAATGATCCCGGAGAGCAGAGCTTGCAGAGGTACTGACATCATGCTGCAGTAATCTTTCACCAGAAGAAGGAATTATCCTGGTTTCAGTCGGTGGCAGCAGCTGCCGTTTGTGCGTCAATCCGGTTCACTAGAGGATGTCGGCCCAGTGGGAACTGGGGTATCAAGAGCCCATTCCCCCCAGGCCTCGCTCGCGGGCCAGATGGACAAAATGGCCAAGGACTAGGCGACACCGCCTGACGGGACCCTCGAGAGGCGATTCCCCTCGAGGGCCTGAAGGGGGAGCGAGGGCCTCAAGGGACCCCTCGCCTCGGGGGATCCTCCTCGTCAAGGGACTAACCTGCCTAAGGGAAGTCTGGCATGAATCTCCCCTCAGGCCTGGAGGGAAACGTCGTCGCCAAGGAATCCCGACAGCACGCACGTGACCTCTGCCACAACCGTACAGAGGCACTCGCACCCCCGTCGCTGTCACTGGCGATAAAGCGGTCAACAAAGCTGCACCGCCTGCTACGCAGCTGTGAGAACCTTCTACTCCGGCGATAAAGCAGGTGGGTGACGCAACCCTCCAACGGAGATCGTCATCATGGGCTCCACCACAGAGACTGCCCGCTCTGCGGGTGGTACAAGCACGGTCGGCCGCCTGTCGGCCACGGCGCCACCTTTATCAACAATGGACCGAGTCCATGGACGAACGGAGCGCGGTGGACTCGTGCTCCACCCCGCCACTGGCAAGTGGGAGCCACCTTGAAGGCCAAGCCGAAGAAGAAGGCCCGAGGCGCCTATAAAAGGGAGAGACCTCCATCGTAGCAAGGGCCGTCTCCTTGCGTGCAAAACACCCTTGTAAACTCTAGCAACTCTAGTTAGGTTAGCCTCTGGCTGGAGGAGGAAGAAGATCACCGCTTCCCTCCCCAGGCAAGAACTGCCTCAAGGGGGCTTCCGGCAAGCTCAATTGTACGGTAACCTCCCACATATAATACAGACAGGAGTAGCGGTCTTAGCTCCTCACGAGGACCGTGAACCTGGGTAAAGTACGGTGTTTTCCTTGGTCGGGTATGCGTCTTCTTTGGGTCCGGCGAGCAACGTCGCGGAGCCACTTGAGGGTTTAGACCTCCGCGTTCAATCCCCTTTCGAATTACACTTCAGGAAGTGACTACCCCCGATTCCTGGGAGTCATAACCCGACATTTGGCGCGCCAGGTAGGGGATTGAGGCGCGTCAACAACCTTCGAGTTCGTCTCCGCGCCATGGTGAACACGCGCACCACCCACACCGCTCGAGTCGGCCGACGCGCGCCCGCGGGAACACGCGCGTCCTAAGGCGCCGCGACCACCCGCGCAACCACTCGCGCGACCACCCGCGCAAGGCGGGGCCGACCCTGCCCAGAGGAGCATGTCCCTTCTGGCCCTCACGTGGAGGCGCCGGAGCACGACGCCGAGCACCAGGAGGACGCGCAGTCGTCGCACCCGACGCAACGCCCGAGCGACTCGGCCCCGGGGAGAACCGACCCCGCGCCACACACCGCACTGCTCATGGCGTAGGAGCTGCTCCGCTACCAGCCCACCGCTGAGGCCCACGAGCAGTGGCTCCAACGCCTTAACCACCTCGTCGGCATCGCCACGACGCGCCCCGCTCCGTCGCAGTCCAATGCGCACCCCTCTCTCGCGGGCACGGTCGCAACAAATGTGCCTCCGCCACCTCCGGGGCCTGCACAGGCTGCGACGCAGAGGGCTACGTCACACGCGACCTCGCCGCGCGATTGCATGATCGTGCAGCGCACCGCGCCCGGCGCCCGTGTGAGGATGGAGCTCCAGCGAGACCGACAGAACAGGCTCGTGGAGGAGCTCGGCCAGGCGGGACAGCAGAACCGCAGCGCGCTTCAGCACGGGGTCGCTACGTACACCTCGGGCTGCATGGCGTTCACACGCTCCCTGCGCCGCGTGGTCTGGCCGCAGAAGTTCAGGCCGGCTCTGCCCAAGGGCTACGACGGCTCCAGCAACCCCGTCGAGTTCCTGCAGCTCTACACCACCTCCATCCAAGCTGCGGGGGGAGACGACAAGGTCATGGCCAACTGGTTCTCCCACGCGCTACGCGATTCTGCGCTGTCGTGGCTCCTGAACCTCCCCGAGGACTCTGTGAACTCCTGGGAGGAGCTCTGCAGGCAGTTCGTTTCCAACTTCAAGGGGACGTACGAGCGCGCCCTCACCCACAACGATCTGCGCGTTGTGGTGCAGAGGAAGGACGAAACGCTCCGAAAGTACATCCAGCGCTTCAGCCAAGTGCGCAACAAGATACCGAACATCCCCGACACTCAAGTCATCGCCGCCTTCCGCGAGGGTGTCACCAACAACAGGATGCTTGAGAAACTGGGCATCCACGACAAGCTCACCTCTGTGGTCAAGCTGTTCGACATGGCGGACAAGTGCGCCAAGGCTGAAGAGGGACTCCTCTTCGTGAAAATGTCCTCGAGAGGGGATGATCACGCTGAGGGGTCCAAGAGCCAGAAGAAGAAGGAGGAGCCCAAGCGCAAGGCCACCGCAGTTCTCGCGGCAGAGCCGGACACAAAAGGCACCCGCAGGGACTCCTCCGAGGCTGGAGAGAGAAAAGATGATCACCGCCCCTTCTGCATCTACCACAACAGGCGCGGCCACTCTACGGAGTCCTGCTACGACCTCAAAAGGTTGAGCAAGGAGCGCGAGCAAGCAGAAGACAGTGGCGGCCGCGGTCGAGGCCGTGGCTACCGCGGAGGCGGGCGCAAGGGCAGCTACCAGAAATCATCTGGAAATCGAGCCAACGCCGCAGAAAAGAACGGCAACCTCCCGGACGAGAAAGATGGCGTCTACCAAGCCCCGAGGGGCACGATTGCCTGCATCCTAGGGGGGGCGCAGGCGCCGAAGTCGAACAACCAGTTCAAACAGTTCGCCCGCGAGCTCAACGCCGCCCTCCCAAGCACGGAAACCTCCAGGCCCCTCAAGTGGTCGTAATACACCATCGCCTTTGACGCTCAGGACCACCCCAAGTCCACCAAGACTGTTGGAACCCTCTGAAGGAGATATGCCCTAGAGGCAAATAAATAAGTAGTATTTATTGCATTATCTCATAAGTTTATAATAGGTTTGTGTATTATGCTATAACTGTATTAATCGGAATTATTAATACCCGTGTGATACATAGACAACCAGGTCCCTAACAAGCCTCTATATGAGCTAGTCCATTGGGCAACAGTTGATCGAGATTCCCGATCAAGGACAATGACGTCGGTTGACAATGGGTCATCTTGTTAGTTGAATAAGGTGGTGGACATACGCAAAGTATTGCAATAAGATCGTATTACGATGTTTGTCATTTGCAATACATAAGAGTGTGATAGCTTATTCCTTAGACCGTGAGACCGTACTTATTGTTGCTTCGTAGGAGTGCTTTGAGAGCATCAAACGTTGTGTCTTATATAGCATGACAATAACGGTGTCCATCTTGGGTATTCCGAAAGAGCATCAAGACGTAAGGATCAAGAGCGGGATTTGTTCATTCTTGTAATGGAAAGATACTCTAGGCCCACTCGGTGATATTGCATCTATATAGCTGCGCAGCTTATGACTAGGTCATGGGGATGTAATATCGTAGACGAGTTAATAACCTTCGTCGGTAACGAGATACAGCAAAGGCATCGGTGTGTCTACGATCATATCTCGGACAAGGTAGTATCGCAGAGACAAAGGGAATGAATATCATACTTATGTTTCAACGCCGATATTCGTGGAATGCACAGGGGTCGTCATATATTTCCAGGTATCCCTGGCGATCATTGGTGAGCGGAGTGTCTCGACCATGTCTGGAGTGTTCCCGAACCGTAGCGTAACAAACTTAAGGTCTTAGCGACGCTAGGAGATAGGTTCTGGAATTTTATAGGAATTTTTTGGAGAGAGAAAAATGATCCGGAAAGAGTTCCGGTGGTCCGGAAGGAGTTCCGGAGAGGTCTGGAATGGTTCCAGGAATGTCCGAAAGTTGTTCGGGTGGTCCGAAAGAGTTGTCGGAGTCACGGGATATTGAATTATATATAAATATATTAATTATGAATTAATGGGATTTTTATATTAATTTAATATTAATTAAATAAAGGAAAAAGGGGGCTCCCACCTATATGGGCCCTAAGAGGGCCCAAGAGGGGGAGCCGCACCACCAAGGGGGTGGGCCCCATTGGCTGGTTCGGCCAGCCCATGTGGGGGCCGAACCTCCCTCCCTCCTCCTTTGTTTAGTCCCACATGGGGGAGCCAAGGGGTTTGCACACCCCCTTCCCCCTTTATATAGCAAGGCATATTAATTGATTTAATTCATAGGAAAATCCAATTAATTCCCGATTTCTCTCTCGATCTCGTGGTTCCCAAGTCGGAGCCGCGCCGAGCCGAGGAAGAGGGTCTCTCTCCACCTAAGCCATACCGCAGAGCGCCGTTGCTCTGCGGGATTCCAGATAAGATCTACTCCTGCGATTTCAGCTGGATCTGAATGACCGGGAGTTGTCGCTAAGCTCCGTATGTTTGCGAGTGCTCGGAGGCTACTCTTCTGAGGAGCTTGGGCGACGTCGTCTCGCCCCCTGCAGCCGCCGCGCCACCCCCCCTCTGCTGCCGGCGCGCCAGCCCCGGTGCTGGCGCTCTGCCTTCTTCCGCCCGACGCCCGTCGACGCAGATCATCGTCGACACCCCCGCGTCATCGATTTCGACATCGCGGCAAGCTCTTCGCGACCTCGAGGTCGGCTATGTACGACTTCATCGTCAACGCTTGTGCGGGAGCGTAATCCCCGCTATTGGTCTACATGGAGGTAATGTAACCCGTTCCGCCACCGTTATCACATGTACTAGATAGATAGATCCTGGCTAGTTAGGGTTTCGTATGCTAGAAAATTATTGTTTTCTGCCCCGTAACCCCTTCAGTGGTATCAGAGCCGATCTGTGCGTAGTACTGCTGGTACGGTTAGAACTCATGTTGAATGAGGGCGTCTTTCTTATATTTGCTACCCTCTAGCGTGCACTTGCGATGCCTTCGGTATTGAGTTGATGAAGCGGCCCGGACCGACTTTACGCGTACGCTTACGCGAGACTGGTTCCACTATTGACATACGGCTTGCACCGTATCTGTGGCTGGCGGGTGTCTGTTTCTCTCTCTCTAGTCGGCAAAGCATTTTCAATGGAGGGCCCGAAAGGGATGCTTAAACATGCAATTATACGATCGACGTTGTGGTACAAAGTTCGTAGGTAGGGAAGCGGTTCTCTTACGAATAAGCCTATTTGCCACGTAAAACTTGCAAAACTAAATAAAGCTAGAGGCGTCTAACTTTGTTTTGTAGAGGCGTTATTTTATGTGACATGGTTACGGTAAGTTTTGATATTACTCGTACTATCGGAGGCAATGGAGGGCTCTGTAGACTCGGAGCCATGCCGGGGCGCCGGGGGCCAGGCACATGGCGCCATGAAGGTCCAGGCGCATCGATCATGTCACATCGCACTTCATTGCATCATTATTGTGTGCTGTTGTGTGTGCATCCTAATGATTGCTTATATGCTAGATATACAACGGTAGCATCATAAATAGGATGATCCCTAACACATACCAAAATTGTGTTCTCCCTCGTTGCGCACCACCAAGAAAGTTCTACGTTATGAGGCAGGCCGTGATGATCGGGTGTCACACATCTCGTCGTTCGCATACAGTGGGTGTAAGCCATGTTGCACGCGCAGGGTCTTCGAGGTTTGATTGGCGAGCCTAGCATACTCAGAGGTATGGCCTCGGAACACGGGAAGATCGAAAGATCGAGCACGCGTCATAGAGTTGTTATGATCGACATTTTATGTCCACCTTTGAAGCTATGCTGCCGGCCGTGATGATCGGGGGTAGTGTGGTGGATGAGGGTCGTGTTATCGCCATTATTATTTTTAGGGATAATAATCTTGGTGTGGTGTGTTTTTGATAATGAGATTATAGAACTAAAACTCACCTATATATTATAAACTTATCTTACCTCTTTTGCGATCACATCTGGAGACTACGGAACTACGCTTCGGTTACTTCTTCAAGAGCTCGGATTCTACCTTGGAAGCCGACGGGTCCAACTTCATCAGCTGGTGCATTGGTTTTAGAAACATTCTCCAAACACAACAAACATCCTATATGTGCTAGAACATTAGTTAGGAGTTAGACCAGATGATTCTGATAGCAAGGAGCAAGATGATGAGTTCCGTAAGCATCATGACATGTTCATGGAAGTGACGATCGTCATGAGCGTATGCCTAGCACCTGAGTTGAAAGTTGTTTCAACACATGGAGCCATATGTCGTGATTGATGCGATCAGAGGTCACTTCAAAGATGAATTGAGTCTTGAGCAGTTCAGACAGCTTAGAAAGTTCCGGACCATTCACATGGGGAGCATACCTGTCTGGAGACTCAGTTGAAGAAGTTGTGTGACATCTACTTCAGGCTTACGAATATCTACGATTTCTAGATAGCGAACTCCAGTGCAATAGAGATTGCGCTTTACCTCCTAGCTGTGAATAGCATGTGCGTGAATATGCTATAGAGACATGATGACCTTCTTCACGTTCGTGAACAAGTTCAAATCTCTAAAAGTTGATTCATCGAAGAAGAGTTCTTCGACGCTATGATGAAAAGTGTTTGATAATTGTTCTGTTTGTGAAACAGTCCCTGATTATCACAAGTATGTGGCGAAGGGTGACGTGACAATGCTCAAGTGATGGCAAGTTAATGGCCAGTAGTGCTCACGCCCTCGAGATATCATATTAGTTATCATCAATAGTTTTTGATAAGACATTTTGTAATAGTGAGAGTGTGATCTAGTTTGGTGTCTTGAATGTTGCAAGACATAATTATTCATATAGAACACATCAGTTGTTTTGTGTTATGAAGCAAAGCAGTTGTTTCATATTATGAGTAATTTGCATCACATCTCAATTACATTATGCGTATGATATACATTTATAGCGGGAATGATAAAATGATGTGTCCAAAGAACAAACACCGTCGAATTTAGTCATAAAGGCAGTGAAAGAAGTAATGGATAATTTTGGTCCATTTAAGTATTTCGAGTGCCAAAATTGATTAAGTTTGAAATGCAGTATTGAAGTTGCAATACTAGAGGAAATTGATTGAGAGTCATTTTTAATCAATGGTGTTTTGCTTGATCCGAATTCTTCCATGACTTTGGTAAATAGGAGTATTTGCCCGATAAATTATGGAGTCTGAAATTAATTTGATAATAGATCAAATGGGGTTTTTCAGAAGAAAGATTAGTGAATATTGTATTCACAAAATTCGATCAAAGGACAATATTTTTGAATTATGGTTTCAACACAGAAGACTTGTGGAAATTCGTTTCACAATATTATAATGTCATATATGGTGATATGTGGGGAGTTATAATCATGCTCTATTTTAAATAAAGTGTGGTCTGTCAGAATCAGTCTTAGAATCTCCTAATATGTTCGAAACATTATAGTCGATGTCCACTTTAGAAAATAGATATTTTTCTCAACGAGAATTCGTAGGATCGACAGTGGTGTCGACATGTATATGATTATTCGATAATTCGGAATATACATGAATGGTTCTTTGTAGATTGCTCGCTTTGGACGAGAGTGTATTCCAGAATCAATTAGAAACAAAGTTCAGTTTGTTGTCTATGTAATTCCGAGAAAAGATGACTTTTCGAATTATGGTTTATGGATTGAAATTAGAAGTTTGGAATAAAGTGTCAGACCTAGGTTGGAAGGTGTTCCAAAGAGTATATGTCTGCTAATGAAAATTTGGTGATTAAGAGTGAGGGAGACTAGAAAATTGTTTTCTGCTTGCAATCCTCTTCATAAAGATCATAATATTTTCATGAAAGAAACTTCTAAATAAAGTGTTGTTATATTTAATATTGCTGTCAGGTCACAACACTGTATTAAGTATTTCAGATCTTGTTGACAGATCAAGGTGCACTTTATGAATACAAAGAAAGTTGAGAAAGTATCGGAATACGAACAAAGGCTTTTTCAGCCTGGAAATCCGAGTTGCGTTTAAAAGGATTAAGAGAGAAATTGTTGCTGCAATTCTTATTAGAGGAATAAGATTGTTTAATCATCATATAAAGTGTTATATGAAAATGTGACTATAAGAAAGACGCGGTAGCATGTCTTGTCAAGAAATGTGTCTTGGACAAGATCAAATTTGTTTGACTACATTTATGTAGACATGCTTGAAGTCTGAGGGATTTGTATTAATGTAATACTGTAGTTTGTATTAAATTCAAATTGATAGTAGGTCAATGATTTTGGTTTGACCAAAATGTCGATTTAAGTGGGAGTCATAGTTAGTTCACTCAGGTGAAATATGTGAAGAGCATATTTTTGAGTGGGAGCTCAGGAACTCAAAGTATGTGGATGACACGTTTTTGAGTGGGAGCTCGTGTTGTCAAATATGTGGAGACATATTTTGAGTGGGAGTCGAATTCATCTTGTGTAGTTAACACATTGTGAAACTGTACCAATAGAATAGGATGAAGTTGTGAACTATTTTAAAGATTAGTGTCTATTTGGAAATAGAACGGAAATTTTGAATAGTTAGTCGAGTTGTTTTGGATTATATCTGAGGAGTCAGATTAGAATCAAAAGGATGGTCCTTTGAAATCCAATTGATCATTAAGAGCAATGATGCATGAAGGTAATGGTTGTATGACATGTGGGTGTATTATGTAATATTAGACATCATACAGAAACCTTATTATCTGCTCGATGAAATATAACCGATGTTCTTAGGAAAATAACAGTTATAAAGTAAATTTAGAATTTACTGGAAGTAGAAGTATATTAGTTGTTAGATTGACATTGGTCTATCCAGTTTTCTACATAGGTGTGAAAGTATGTAGATATCGCGAGTTTGTAATTGTTACAAGGGGCTCTCTATGACTGAGTGTGTTTTCAAGGCAGTTATCTGGTTAGCATAATCAGAGTAAGCGTTGGGAAACAGAAGTCTCACTTAGTTGCGGTATTTGCATATATGTTATTGGATAACATGGTGATATCAAGCAAGTTGATATCAATGAATCGTAAAAGTACGCACAATTATGTATTGTACAGATTGTCAGAATAACACTCTTCTAAAGCAAGCATTATCAAATGACGCTTATTTGATAATGGATTTTGATGAAATAAAATGCAGCTAGTTTATTTGTACTCTAGTGCAAGTGGGAGACTGAAAGAGATATGCCCTAGAGGCAAATAAATAAGTAGTATTTATTGGATGATCTCATAAGTTTATGATAGGTTTGTGTATTATGTTATAACTGTATTAATCGGAATTATTAATACACGTGCGATACATAGACAACCAGGTCCCTAGTTAGCCTCTATATGAACTAGTCCATTGGTCAACAGTTGATCGAGATTCCCGATCAAGGACAATGACGTCGGTTGACAATGGGGTCATCTTATTAGTTGAATAAGGTGATGGACATACGCAAAATATTGCAATAAGATCGTATTACGATGTTTGTCATTTGCAATAAAATAGAATATGATAGCTTATTCCTTAGACCGTGAGACCATACTTATTGATGCTTCGTAGGGGTGCTTTGAGAGCATCAAACGTTGTGTCTTATATAGCATGACAATAACGGTGTCCATCTTGGGTATCCCGAAAGAGCATCGAGACGTAAGGATCAAGAGCGAGATTTGTTCATTCTTCTAATGGAAAGATACTCTGGGCCCACTCGGTGAGATTACATCTATATAGCTGCGCAGCTTATGACTAGGTCATGGAAATGTAATATCACCGACGAGTTAATAACCTTCGTCGGTAACGAGATACAGCAAAGGCATCGGTGTGTCTACGATCATATCTCGGACAAGGTAGTATCGCAGAGACAAAGGGAATGAATATCATACTTATGGTTCAACGACGATATTTGTGGAATGCACAGGGGTCGTCATATATTTCCAGGTATCCCTGGCGATCATTGGTGAGCGGAGTGTCTCGACCATGTCTAGAGTGTTCCCGAACCGTAGCGTAACAAACTTAAGGTCTTAGCAACGCTAGGAGATAGGTTCTGGAATTTTATAGGAATTTTTTGGAGAGAGAAAAATGATCCAGAAAGAGTTCCGGAGAGGTCTGGAATGGTTCCAGGAATGTCCGAAAGTTGTTCGGGTGGTCCGAAAGAGTTTTCGGAGTCACGGGATATTGAATTATATATAAATATATTAATTATGAATTAATGGGATTTTTATATTAATTTAATATTAATTAAATAAAGGAAAAAGGGGGCTCCCACCTATATGGGCCCTAAGAGGGCCCAAGAGGGGGAGCCGCACCACCAAGGGGGGTGGGCCCCATTGGCTGGTTCGGCCAGCCCATGTGGGGGCCGAACCCCCCTCCCTCCTCCTTTGTTTAGTCCCACATGGGGGAGCTAAGGGGTTTGCACACCCCCTTCCCCCTTTATATAGCAGGCATATTAATTGATTTAATTCATAGGAAAATCCAATTAATTCCCGATTTCTCTCTCGATCTCGTGGTTCCCAAGTCGGAGCCGCGCCGAGCCAAGGAAGAGGGTCTCTCTCCACCTAAGCCATACTGCAGAGCGCCGTTGCTCTGCGGGATTCCAGATAAGATCTACTCCTGCGATTTCAGCTGGATCTGAATGATCGGGAGTTGTCGCTAAGCTCCGTATGTTTGAGAGTGCTCGGAGGCTACTCTTCTGAGGAGCTTGGGCGACGTCGTCTCGCCCCCTGCAGCCTCCGCGCCACCCCCCCTCTGCTGCCGGCGCGCCAGCCCCGGTGCTGGCGCTCTGCCTTCTTCCGCCCGACGCCCGTCGACGCAGATCATCGTCGACACCCCGGCGTCATCGACTTCGACATCGCGGCAAGCTCTTCGCGACCTCGAGGTCGGCTACGTACGACTTCATCGTCAACGCTTGTGCGGGAGCGTAATCCCCGCTATTGGTCTACATGGAGGTAATGTAACCCGTTCCGCCACCGTTATCACATGTACTAGATAGATAGATCCTGGCTAGTTAGGGTTTCGTATGCTAGAAAATTATTGTTTTCTGCCCCGTAACCCCTTCACCCTCCCGCTGGTCTGCACCCCCACCATCGACAACGTAGCTGTCTCTAAGACGCTCATCGACGACGGAGCAGGCCTGAACGTTATCTCCATAGATACGTTCGAAGCGCTTCAAGTGTCCTACGAGAGGCTCATGCCCTCGAGGCCCTTCACGGGGGTCACCAGCGGCTCAATCGAGCCTCTAGGCCAGGTCAGGCTTGCCGTCACCTTCGGGAGCGAGGGAAATTACCGCACCGAGCACATCGACTTCGATGTTGCGCACATCGGCTTGCCGTACAACGCCATCCTCGGCTACCCTGCGCTCGCAAAGTTCATGGCCGTCACGCACCATGCGTACAACATGGTCAAGATCCCCGGCAGCGCCGGCACGATCACCATACGTGGGCATGTCCTAGACACCACGCGTGCTGTGGAGACGGCCTACAAGACCGCCGCCATGGCCTTCCCCGCAGACAAGGACCAAGAGTCTCTCGAGAGGCCCAAGAAGAAGAAGCAGTTGTTCTCCCAGGAGGCAGCTGCTACAAAGAAGATTTCTCTAAGCTCAGGAAGCTCGGGGGCTAAAGGCTCGGGGGCTAGCGTCACCATTGGCGCCGCACTGTCGCCCAAATAGGAAAGCGCGCTCGTCGCCTTCCTCGAGGCAAACTCTGACATGTTCGCATGGACGCCGTCAGATATGTCTGGTGTACCAAGGGAGGTGATCGAGCACCACTTGGCCGTGTGCCCAAACGCGCACCCCTTTAAGCAAAAAGCAAGAAAACAAGCCCCCGAGAAGCAAGCATTCATCGTCAAAGAGGCCGAGAAGCTCAAAGCGGCAAAAGTCGTCCGCGAAGTCGCGCACCCTACTTGGCTCTCCAACGGCGTGGTAGTCCCAAAGCCCGCCGGCGGAGGCCGCCTCTGCATCGACTACACCGACGTGAACAAGGCCTGCCCCAAGGATCCTTACCCCATGCCCAGAATTGACCAGATCGTGGACTCCACGGCAGGCTGCGAGCTCTTCTGCTTCCTCGATGCCTTCTCTGGTTATCACCATATTAAGATGGCTAAAGAGGACGAGGAGAAGACGGCTTTCCTCACCCCATGTGGTCTGTATTGCTACGTCTGCATGCCCTTCGGCCTAAAAAATGCCGGAGCCACTTTCCAGAGGTTAATGAGGATAGCCCTGGCGGGCAAATGGGGCGAAACGCTGAAGCGTATGTCGATGACATCGTCGTGAAATTACGAGAAGGAAATACTCTGCTCGGAGACCTGGAAGAAACCTTCGCCAGCCTGCGCAAGGTGAACATCAAGCTCAACCCCGCCAAGTGCGTCTTCGGAGTACCTTCAGGAAAATTGTTGGGCTTCCTCGTGTCTCATCGGGGCATAGAGGCCAACCCAGACAAAATCAAGGCCATAGAAGGCATGCAACCTCCACGCAGGCTCAAGGACATGCAACTCCTGGCGGGCTGCATGGCCAGCTTGGGTCGATTCATCTCCAAGTTCGGCGAAAGAGCCCTACCGTTTTTCAAGATCATGAAAAGGACGGGCACCTTCAAGTGGACACCTGAAGCTGAAAAAGCATTTGAGGACTTGAAGAAGTACTTGGCATGCCCACCTGTAATGGTCGCCCCAAGACCTGGCGAGCACCTGAAGCTGTACTTGTCAGCCACCCCACAAACAGCCAGTGTTGTCCTTGTGGTGGAAAGAGAGGAGCATGTACTTCACAAGAAGAGTGCAACCACTCCAAAGAAAAAGCCTCCTGATAAAGAGCTCGAAGAAGGGGCGGCCATCACAAGGCCCACGCCAGGCCCAAAGCCTCAAGAGGAGACCGCCCCGAGTAAACTGTTGAAAGAGGCTAACGCACTCGAGGCCCAGGAGGAACGCTGCGAGGCCAAGTCCCTCGAGGGCAAGTCCCTCAAGGCCACGTCCCTCGAGGCTAAGTCCCTCGAGGCCACGTCCCTCGAGGCCAAGTCACTCAAGGCCACATCCCTCGAGCCCAAGGACAAGCCCCTTGAAGCCAACCCCATCAAGGGTCAAGCTGGGCCACCTCAGGCGAAAGACGCCAAGGAAACAGGAACTACCCTCGTCGAGCACCCAGTTTACTTCGTCAGCACAGTACTGCGTGATGCTCGCGAGCGGTACACGATGCAGAAGAAGCTTCTCCTCGCACTCCTCATCGCCTCAAGAAAGTTGCGGCACTACTTCCAGGGGCACCCCATCACGGTGGTAACCTCTTTCCCCCTGGAGCAAATTCTGCGCAACCCAAATGCAACAGATCGGGTTGCAGGATGGAACATTGAGCTACAGCCATTCAATTTGCGCTTTGATACCACAAGGGTAATCAAAGGAAGAGCGCTGGCAGACTTCGTCGCCGAATGGACTGATCCAACCCCTAAAGAGCCCTGGGAAGAAGAGCACGAGTCCGCTGGAGCAGCAATGCCCAGTTACTTGACCATGAAGTTTGACGGAGCTTTCGCTTGTCGCCACGGTGGGGCAGGTGTAGTCCCGACCTCACCAAAAGGTGACAAGTTGTATTATGCAGTCCAGTTGTGCTTCGGAATCGACAAGATATCCAACAACATCGCCGCGTATGAAGGGTTGCTTGCTGGCCTACGCGCCGCAATCGCCCTAGGCGTCAAGCATATAATCATCAAGGTCGACTCCCAGCTGCTCGTCAACTTCTCCAACAAAAGCTACAAGGCCAAGGACGACCACATGGCCGCATACCTTGAAGAGGTCCGTAGGCTGGAGAAGAACTTCAGGGGAATGGAGCTCATGCACATCCCAAGAAAGGAGAACCAAGAGGCTGATGACATCGCCAAGCGCGCATCAAAGAGGCAAGCCCAGCTGCCGGGTGTCTTTGAGGAAAGGCTCGTCAAGGTATCCGTAAAGCAGCCCCTCGAGGCCGCAAGCACAGACGAAGCGCTCCCACCGCCACCTGCAAGCGGAGCCCCAGGCTGCGGGCCCCCAACAGGGGAGCGTCTGTTGCTCACGGCGGTGCACCAAGAGGCAGGATGGATCGACGAGATCAAAGACTACCTACGCAAAGGGATCCTTCCCGAGGAAGATGTTGAAGCGGAGCGAATTGCCCGCCAAGAAAAATCATACCAAATCCTCGAATGAAATCTCTACCGCAAGCGCCCAAACGGCATCGCGCTCAAGTGCGTCCCTCCTGAAGAAGGAAAACCGCTGATTAAGGACATCCACAGCGGGGAATGCGGCCACCATTCGTGCGCCCGCACCCTCGCAGGGAAAGTCTTCAGGAGCGGTTTCTACTGGCCTCAAGCGCTTCAAGATGCAACGGGCATCATTCAAGCTTGTGAAGCCTGCCAATTCCACGCCAAGCAAATCCACCAACCAGCACTGGGCCTTCAAACCATTCCGCTCTCGTGGCCGTTTGCGGTCTGGGGGCTGGACATCCTGGGACATTTCCCAACGGCGCAAGGTGGATATCGCTACCTCTTCGTGGCCATCGACAAGTTCACAAAGTGGCCTGAAGTGGAGGCGACGCGTACAATCACAGCAGGCGTGGCGGTGAAATTCATCAGAGGCATGGTCTGCCGCTTCGGAGTGCCTAACCGCATCATCACCGACAATGGCTCGCAATTCACGAGCGGCATCTTCAGAGCCTACTGCCAGAAAATGGGCATCAAGCTCTGCTTCGCCTCTGTCGTCCATCCGCAAAGCAACGGACAGGCTGAGCGCGCAAACGCAAAGGTCCTCAAAGGCTTGAAGACCAGGACCTTCGATGTCCAAGGGCCACGCCAAGGGCTGGATCAATGAGTTACCCTCGGTGCTCTGGTCCATCCGTACCACGCCACTCAAGCCCACCGCGGAAACGCCGTTCGCACTCGTCTATGGAGCTGAAGTGGTCCTCCCCGCTGAGATAAAGCATGGATCCCCACGGGTCCTGGCCTTTAATGAGGACCAACAAGATGACCTCCACAACGACGACCTGCTGCTCCTTGAAGGGCTAAGACGCCGCACCGCTCTACGGGCGGCCAAGTACCAGCAGTCCCTGAGGCGCTACCACAGCCGCAATGTGCGCTCGCGCACCCTGGAGGCAGGCGATCTCGTCCTCAGACGAATCCTCTCCAGGGAAGGCCTCCACAAGCTGTCCCCCGATGTGGGAAGGTCCCTACAGGGTCACCCACATCGCCGGGCCTGGCACGGCTCGCCTCGAGACAGAAGACGGCGTCCCCGTCAAGAATCCATGGAACATCATGCATCTACGCAAGTTCTACCCGTGATCATCATCACGTCAGGGCATTTAGCGAAAGAGGCAGCCCACAGCTCAACCTCCAAGCATCTTTTTGTCCCTCAAGGTTAAAAGCTCAAGGCTTAAACCTCTCAAACCTTTGTATCCGCCAGGAACAAGTAAAAAAGTGATTATTGTCACGCCCGTGATCATTGTCACGACGAGACGTCAAGCGGACGAGGCAGCCTATGGCTCAACCTCTAAGCATTTTTCGTCTCTAGAGGTTAAAACGCCGAAAGGCTTAAACCTCCAAAAACAAAGCTTTGTCTCCTAAAGGAACAAATGCCAAAGTGGTCATTGCCACACCCGTGATCATTGTCACGTCGAGAAAACAAAGCGGAAGAGGCAGCTTACGGCTCAACCTCCAAGCAATGTCGACTCTAGAGGTTAAAACGCCAAAAGGCGTAAACCTCACACAAATGCTTTGTCTCCTAAGGGAACAAACGCAATCGTGGTCATTGCCACGCACATGATCATTGTCACGTCGAGACTAATAGCGGACGAGGCAGCTTACTGCTCAACCTCCAAGCATTCTTGTCTCCGGAGGTTAAAATGCCAACGGCTTAAACCTCCAAAGCCATAAAGGCTTCACTCGAGGGGAAAACCCTCCGAGCTATCAACTAAAATGAGCCACCTCAGGACGCTGAGAGTCTCAGCCACCAACAGGTGGTCCCAGTGCCTCAGCATGGTCAGAGCATTAACTTGGCAACCCCAAGCATAATGTCTCAATCTCGTTCCTAAGTGAACTTAGCGCTTCGGCGCCGCTTAAAAAACGTTTTTGGTGGGTTTTTATTTACGCATTACTATTGTTGAAGTGTGCGCTTATATATCTCCACATGCGTACCTCGCGAGCGGGGGCTGAGTACGGTGCCAGTGCCTCAAATGACACACCAGCAGCACTGCAAAACCCAAGAGTCCGAACTCTGGCTGGAGGGCAATTCCCCACAAACAAGCCATCTGAACAGAGGACCTTGGTACTTACTCTCCTCGCAAGGAACACCTGAGGGGACCTATAAGCGCGCATGATACCTTGATCCGTGTTCTAGCGTTTGGGTTCGCCCCTCTAATACCTGCAGGGAAGGTTCCCCCCCGCAAGCCTGCAGGGACATCCGTGAGCGACCCCACAAG
The DNA here is from genome assembly GCA_026929855.1 of Poa annua. Classification (NCBI taxonomy): domain Eukaryota; kingdom Viridiplantae; phylum Streptophyta; class Magnoliopsida; order Poales; family Poaceae; genus Poa; species Poa annua. The sequence continues at coordinate 36,168,810 of CM049427.1, forward strand.
CGGGCAACCTCGCCAGGCAAAATGCCTCCCCAGGAGCGACCCCTCAAGCGGGCAACCCCGCCAAGCGAACAACCTTCACAGAGCGAAAACATCGAGAAGCTAAGTCCCGCACTCACGCTTTAAGAGCGTTTTTCTCTCCCTAGCGCGCGTCTCTGCCCCTCGAGCGGCCTCGCTTTCCCTTACGCTTCATGGACTATTCGCACGTCTAAGGGGGGCACTTGAGCATCGCGACTCAAGGCTCTTACCTCTCCTAGGCCTAAACTCCCCCTTGGCCTTGCAGAGCCATTGCTCCCGCGGACCGAGGTGGCGGAGTCATGGCACGAAGAGATGGGACCTAACGACGCAGAGAACAAATAGACATGAAGATGAGTCCAAAGAGACCTCAAGAGGGGCAGACGAGCTCGGATTTAAACAGCAATTAAAAGTATATTACATGCCAAAAGGTCTTAAGGTGTTTAAAAGCACACGGCTGGTGCAGATGCAAACGCTCGCAGGCGCAATAAAGGATGGTTCAATGAGAAGCAGCACCGTCTTGGACCTCTCCCGCGGCGGCCTCGTCAGCCTCGGCAGAGCAGGCTTCCTCGTCGCTGTCCTCCGGCGCAGCCTCGACGCGCCTTAAGCGGTTGCAGAAGGCATCCACCTGCTCGCGGAGGGAGCTTGAGACGCGCTGAGCGTCCTCGCCTTGAGCGGCCTCGGTCACGGAGCCCAGGTCGAAGCCTGGCGTGAGAAGCTTGAGGTTGGTGAAGATGCGGTCAACCACCACCCCCAAGAGTTGCCGACTCTCGTCCTCGATCATCTCCTGAAGCTCGACGACGGGGCCCTCGAGCGCGGCGAAGAGCTGCTCGAAGTAGACCAAGTACATGGCAACGTCGCCGCGGCCCTGGACGTCGGTGTGCGGCGCATATGCTCCCAGCTGCGAAGCCAGCTCGTTGCCACGAGCGACCAGCGCCTCGAACATGCGCTCGCGCTGCTTCGTGAGTGCCCGAGCCGCGCTAGCAGAGTCCGAGGCCTCCGCCGCCCGCTGCATCGCCGGGGCCACTTGCTCCTCCACGTCCTTGGCCAGGGAGTTGAGGTTGTGGACGGCCTCGGTGCGAGCCTCCTCCGCTCGGCGACGGCCATCCTTAGCGCGAGTGAGGCGGTGAACGGATAGACGTCGCCTAGAGGGGGGGGGGGGGTGAATAGGCGATTTAAAAACTTTTTCGAGAAGCCGGATTATCCGGTCCAAGAAAGACCCGGATATTCCGGTATGCTTGATAAAGGCGGAATAAAACTAGAGGTTTACATTAACAAGCATACAACCTAGATATAAATACTAGGCTCACCTATGTGCACCAACAACTTATGCTAAGCAATATAAGTAACAAGGTTATAGCAAGATAGATGACTTCAAGCACAAAGGCTATCACAATATAAAGTGCATAAGTAAATAGCTCGGGTATAGAAATAACCGAGGCACGCGGAGACGAGGATGTATTCCCGAGTTCCACCCAAAGGGTGTACGTCTCGTTTGGAGAGGTGTGCGCAACCACAACAGGTTAGCCGCAACGCCACAAAGGCTCACCTTCTTCTCCTGATGAACTCAACCACAAAAGGTTGCGAGTTCACCTTCCACTATTGATCTCCTTTGGGGCGGAGATCGAATCCCGTACAACACTCTTGAGGCACACACCCACAACTTAATTGGGGGCTCCCAAGTCTTGAGGCACACACCCACAACTTAATTGGGGGCTCTCAAGATGACCACAAAAGGTGTTGACCACAAAAGGTCTTGGCCATAAAAGGCCGGCCACAAAAGGCGTCTAGGGTCCAAGGACACAAGAGTAACAAGCTCACAAGTATCACCACCACGAATCCTCGTGGAGGGATCAAACCGATGCAAATGCAATGGCAAGAGCACACAAAGTGCTCAAGTCCTTCACTCTCAAATTCCAACAAAGCAACAAATGCTTATGGGGGAATAAGAGAGGAAGAACAAAGGAAACCACAAAGGAGTCAAATCCTTCACTCCCAAATCCCACCAAAAGCAACTAATGCTTATGGGGGGAGAAGAGAGAAAGAACAAAGGAGAACAACCACAAAGGAACTCCAAGATCTAGACCCACTTGGTTCCCCTCACTTAGAGGAGATATGGATTGGTGGAAATGTGGATCTAGATCTCCTCTCTCTTTTCCCTCAAGAAATAGCAAGAATCATTGGAGGGATTGAGAGATCTCAAAGCTTTGGAGGTCAACAATGGAGGAGGAAAGAGAGCAACAAAACTTGGGAACCATTGGGGAAGATGACCCCTTAAATAGGTTCCCAACAAATCTGCCCGTTGGGGGCAGTTTTTCCCACTCGGGCCGGAAGTTCCGGGCTTACCCCGGAACTTCCGGACCCCCAAACACCCCAAAACGCGCCCGGAAAGTGTTCTCTGGTCAAACCGGAAGTTTGGGCGGAAGTTTGGCCGGAACTTTCCGGCCGGCCGGAACTTCCGGCCTAGGGCCGGAACTTCCGCCTCTGGCAGAAACGTCAACACGAAAACGATGATATCTCGACCATACGAATCCGTTTTCGATGATTTTTGGCTCGTTGGAATCACCACGAAGAGCTCTATAAGATCATGCAGAGAAACATCACAGTCCAACAAGTGAGGTTAAAACCAAATGGGGAAATGAAAGATCTCTAGATAAAAAAACAACTGATAAAAGCTCAAACGTAAAAAACGCAACAAGTTTTCCAAAGTAAAACCGTTTTCGATGAACTAGAGCTTGACATGGAGATGAACCAAGCTCTAATTACTCACAAGGATAAAAGTCAAATAAGAACCAAGAAATATGATATGCCAAATATGCAAAGATTTGAGCTCTCCACAACGATGCGATCAAGTTACTAACTTGAGAGCCCCTCTTGATAGTACGCCTATCTATCCCATAGCCCTATCAAGATCTTACCTTTGCCTTGAGCATTCCACTTGAGTTAGATGATGACTATCTTGATCTCTTCAAGTGGTTCATCTTTCTTGATTACGCGTCCAAGAAAGTTCCGGCCTAAGTTCCGGAGGAACTTCCGGCCTGGCCAGGGCGCAGGCAGTTCCAGACTTAAAGAAAAACCAACATGTTCAGCACCGGAACTTCCGGTGGTTTGGCCGGAACTTCCGGTCGCCCGGAAAGATCCGGCCAAACTTCCGGCCAAAGTTCCGGCTTTGCCCGAGTGCGAGCAATTCCTGACTTAGCCGATTTTCTCGTTTGTCTGGAACGGAACTTCCGGTCGAGGGCCGGAACTTCCGGTCGCCCGGAAAGTTCCGGCCAAACTTCCGGTGAAAGTTCCGCCTTTGCCAGGGGCTAAAGCCTAAAAGGACTTAGCCGTTTTCTGGCCAGATGGATATGTCCGGTGCAGGCCCGGAACTTCCGGCCCTTCGGCCGGAACTTCCGGTCACAGCACCGAAACTTCCGGCCTGACAGCTCCAAGCATAGGAGATCTTCAAGAAAGCTTCTGTTGGACTTGCTCCACTCATCTTTTCTTCACTAATATGGTGTCTTGAATCCTCAATACATACTTGCAATAAGCTTCACTCAACACATGGGATTCAAGAGTTCAACACAAGAACTCCACTATTTCCATGGACATGATCTATAAGGATATCTCCATGCAAACATTAGTCCATAGAGATTTCCATTCAATTACCAAAACCACACATGAGGAAAAATGCTCTTTCAATCTCCCCCATTTTGGTAATTGATGACAATCTCTTTTGAGAGGGTTTATAATATGTAATTTAACGAACAAGAATGGTTGCACTAACATCAAATACTACAAAGGTATGTGATGTTAGTCCATCCACATATATAGAGCAAACTCCCCCATAATTTATGCATGTGTGTATGAACATGAATTCATTGCATATATTATTGACCATTATCGATGGTGGCGTTTTCACTATATATAAAAAACCAAGCAACGAATGCATAGGCAAGGAAGGCAAATACTTAAGAATAAACCAAAGTACAAATCCAATTCCATACAACCCTCCAAAACTTCTCGCCCATTGGCAACGATTGCCGAAATGGGCGAAAAGCTTTGGAAAGGTAACATAATAAGACCTCCTTCATGATTTATGCATTTCTCATGATATGAGTGAAATCAAATGCACTTATCCAATGACGAATAGATGAAGGGGATCAAACTATATTGAGGATCCAAAAATTGCACAAGAAAGATATCAATTGAAATCCACTGGAAGGATACCAATTGCAAAGGGGGAAAGTATTCACAAAGAAGAAAGCAATCAAGGGATCCAAAAACCAATTGAGCACAAGAAGATGTTATGATAAGATCAACCAGGTGTTCTAAAAATTAAGGGGGAAGTCCCCAAGGTACGTGCACAATGAAGGATTTGTATTTCAATATCGGGTGCACAACATGGAATCCTCACTCCCTCCTAGATAATTTTGAACACAAAAAGGTGCAAGATTGAATAAAGGCTTGCTCAACCGGAAAAGGATGGGTGTGGCATGGAAATAAAATTTAGGAGACTAAACAAGGATGAGCCTAAGCAACATCATAGTCTTTCAAATTATGAGGCACATAGTGCATATCATGTATTTCGCATACAAGCACACCAAAGAGGATACATCAAATAGGATCACAAGCTTATTAAGAGGCAATGTTATACAAATAGAAAAACAAAGCTTGTGTCTTTTAGAGATCACCAAAGAATCATGGAAGTAATAAAAGGTGATCACTAAAGATTTTGAATACCAATTAAATATGTAACTACCCTCATGTGTATAAGTTTCTAAGTGGACACTAAGTCCACACAGAAACATGCACACACAATGTAGGTACAAGGTAACGCACGTGGTATCCAAGAGGAAGTTATAAATACACCGATAAGATTTTTTGCTTAAAAGCAAAGCACATAGCTCAAATTATTCTTAGAGGGTATAGATGAACTTCCAACACCAAGTTCTCAAAGCATCACAAATACCCACATAGGATAAGTGATAGTTGGGATACTTCGAGACACAAAACAAATATCACCTAAGGCAAAAGATTTATGAGAATTCATCAATATTGCACATGAGAGACTTTGAAATGAATTTGCTAGATTAACATATTGGGGATCGGTGAATCATGAAGATGATTATATAAATCCCCTTGATGTGTAATCATTCCGGCTTACTCACATTAGCAATGAAGATATTTTGAAAGAAAATTTGCAAAAACCATATCAAATGCAACTTAGATAAACTCATGCCAAAGAACAACCTACACAAGTTTGAGAGCTAGAAGTATATGCAAGAGTTAGATACTTGTTACCGAGATAGCATTGATGGTGTAGAAGATGAGAGTTCACAATCATCCAAGCTTGACTCCAAGAAGCACATGGTGAAGACATCTTCTTTAAAAAGAGGCAAGCTTCCAATGCATCTCCCATGTACCTAAAACAAATCAAGTACACTATGGTACCCAAACTAATTGGGTCCAAAGTAGTTAGACCAACTACAATACATAGGACAAACTCCACATAAATATGTGCATATTGATAGGAAATAGAATTTCATACACATCTTAGTCATTTAGGATTTGATGGAGTTTATCCTATATATTGGATCAAGGAAAGTAACCATGACACAAGATATACAAATAGTAAATATGCATCCACAAAACTTTCAAGAACCAAACGAGATACAATTTAGACAAAACACCAACTAAATCAAGAAGCTATCAAAAGTGTGGCAAGAGAAGGATTTGTCCTCATTGTATCAAAGACTCAAACCAACACATGATTGGAGAAACCAATATGAAAAAATATCAAATGAAAACAAGGTCAAGGCTAAACCAATGAGCATAAGAAATAAAACAAGCAAACATGCTCGAATGTTTCATCTCATCCAAGAAGGTAGACTAGGAACCACGGGATGAGATAGCCAACTCCACAAAGAAGAGTAAGGTTTAAACAAATAAACCAAGCCCTCTACACTTTTCATGATGGCACAAAATACCAAGACGAAAAATTTTTGTCTTTCAAAGAGACATGTCATCGGGATCAAAAACCAATTGAAGATAACTAATATTCAATAACGTATAGGATTTCTCCCCCAAGATTAGTGCATTACTTATGATCTTGTATTTGAATACAAAATGCACACAAATGAGATCATCACTCTCCATATATATTGTTAAAGCATTAATCATGTTCAAGAAGAGCAATAAGATACCAAACCAATTTAAAGAATAGTGTTCTAAAGATTATAGAGTAGCTTCCCCATGATTAGTGCATTATTTGAGATTTTGTATGTAAATACAAAATGCACACAAGTGGGATCATTACCCTCCGTATATCCTTTTGAGCACAAGGTTCAAGAAAAGCAATAAGCCCCAATAACAATTAAAAGGATGATGTTCTACTCAATGTAGGATAGCTCCCCCAAGGATGGTGCATTACTTAGAATAAAGTCTTCGAATGTAAATGCACAGCAATGGGATCCTTGCTTTTCCTAACTCAAGAAAGTTCAACACAAATTATGAATAGACCAACAAAAGGATCCAAATGAAGCAAAGAGGACAAAAGGATGGTTAAACCAAAACAAACTTGGCGATGGAAAAATACAATTAAAAACAATAGCCAGTGTGAATATGATCAATAAATTTACCACACATATAATTATCACTTGTCAAAGACAATGATTGTATGGAGACATTTCTCGGTGGTATATGACATATATGTATTCAAGATCATATTCACAAAACATAAGCATGTGGCAAAAGATAAGAATTGAAAAACATGCTTATACAGAGATTCTTGATGACTTCACATATTCAATGATCATACTTAAGCATCAAGAAACTCTCTCACAAACAAGATACCGAAAGATGGGCGAATAAATGCATTTAAGCAAACATGGAACTTGTTTGAGTACCATGCCACCTAGGAACAAGATAATCACAAATATCAACTCTAGGTGAAACTACCTCACATGCTCACATTTTCTAGGCTTGTAATATGCACATAGCTTATTACTCCCCCATAATGTGATAATCCATTTTTTTTAACAAGAGGCAAAAGAAATCCAACAAGAGATAATTAATGGACATTAGAATTTGAATTTCTCATGAGTAAGACTTACCACAAAGAGAGTAGATAATATTGAAATATCACTACTAAGTGGTATTCCTCATGACTACACATTTTAGGGTGGTGAGTTACCAAAAAGCACATCACTCCCCCAAAATGGGATAGTCCATTAAAATCCCTAAAAGAGCCAATTAAGATAAAAACAAATAGACAAGAGGCTCAAACATACATGGTGTGCAAACCAACATACACAAGCTTGATTACTCAACATAAGTAAGTAGAGTGCACAACACATATGAAACACTAGTAAGGCACAAAACCAAACACATGCAAGGGTGCAAGTAACTTTCAATGAGTACATATGAAGTAAATACAAGTTACCGCAAGGAGGAGCATTGGATACATGCTAAGACAATATAATCCACTTGACTTGACTTGAGATAATATGGATGATGAAGATCCCTTAATTCTTCATGATGTAGTCAAGTCTCCAATGTCCTCCGCTTACACCTATTGATCAAGTTTTAGCTTGTTGGTCCCCAACCAAGTTGGGTCCTAAGAGGTTAGTCACAATAGGCTTGGCAACCCAAATGGTTCTTTTCTTGACACCACTTTGAGTACCAATAACTTTGGCAAACACATTGCCAACCTTATCCTTCCGAAGAGAATGGACATTATCAATAGTAGAAGGGTTGGATAAGGTACCTTGAGTGCAAGAAGAAGCAGTGATCCTTCCCACGACATTTGTAGCAAAGTCGGCTTTTACCTTTCTTTTTGGGAAGGGAAGGTTCTTCAACTCGGGAAGCTTGAGTTGGGACTTGTGGTCGCTTCCCTTGTTGCTTCTCACTAAGAGGCTTCTTCTTCAAAGGGCAAGATCTAACACGGTGCCCTTCAACCTTGCACTTGAAGCACACAATCTTGGCCGAATCAATAACTTGTTCTTGGCCCTTCTTCTTGACGAAATTGTGCTTCTTCTTGACATTGGACTTGTTCTTGTTATTGGAGTTGAATCCAAGTCCACTCTTGTCATGAGGAAGTTGTTGCACTCTCAACATGTTGTCGAGGGTGGACTTCCCTTCATGACACTTCTTCAAGTCTTTCTTCAAAGAAGTGACTTGTGCCTTGAGCTCTTTAAGTTCCTCTACATGGTTAGTTTTAAAACAAATACTAGAGGAAGTAGATGCTACATTGTTAGAGCAAAAATGCAAGGAATGTAATTCATCACAAGATTTAGTAATGGTATGTGATGTAGAATTACTAGTACTAGCACATTGCAATAAAGCATTAGTAGTAGAAATTGTGCTAGTGTCCACAATAGGCTCACAAGATGTTACCTTAGTAGTGACCGCCTCATGAGCTAACTTTAGCCTAGCATGGGATGCTAGAAGATCCTCATTAGAGCTAAAAAGCTTTTCATGAGTTTCTTCCAAATTCTCATACTTACTAGTTAGCAAATCAAGTTGAGCCCTTAGCTCAACATTTTCCTTTAAAATGGATGCTTCACACAAAGTGGAGTTAGTAGCACAAGCATCATTAACATTAGAAATGGAAGAAGACATCATGACAAGCTCATTGTTTAACTTAGCATTTTCTTTACTAAGCACATTACATTTAGCAATAGCATGGTCATGTTCTTTAGTGAGTTTAGCAATTACTTCATTGTTTAACTCCTCACTAGATTCCAATCTCTCCTCGAGAGAAACCCGAGTTTCTTGCTCTTCCTCAAGAGAATTCTCAAGTTTGTGGACCTCACCCGCGGACTCACGAGCAAGACCCCACCCTTCATGACAACGGGTCTCCATTGCCTCAAAGGTCTCCTTGAGCTCAAAAAGGGTAGTCATGATTTCTAAGAAGTTCTCATGAGCATTTTTATTATTTAAGAGAGCATGAGAGACAATGTCAAACTTCTCCTTAATTAGATCATCATCATCATCATCATCATCATCATCATGAGATATATTGGAGTGCACGGTAGGAGATACCTTATGCTCCTTAGCCATTAGGCAAATGTGAGTAGTGGATGAAGACGATGAAGAGAAACTTGAAGCACCATTGAGGTCCAAGTCTCGTTCCAACAATTGTTGGGATTCCTCTACATTGTTAGCCAAACAAGCACTGGAGGAAATAGAAACACTTTGATCATGGCAACAAGACAAGGAAATCATATCATCATGAGATTTAGTTAAGCAACTACTACATGATATGCAAGGACTATCAACACTAGCATGTATGACATTTGAAGTTCTAGAGGTGTTTAAGTCCAAAGATAGAGCATTGCAATAAGATGGGTGTGAAGTATAGTCAATAGTGGATTCACCATCAAGCATGCAATTTCTATCACCACTCACCATATCATTACCTTGTGGCAAGCCACATGTAGGTGAAGTGGAGGAAGACGTGAGCTCATCACGACCGGATGTGGAAGGAGGACAATCATCCATGAAAATGTTGGACACCTCATATATATCTTGAAGTTTTGTCCATAATTCATGAGCGCTCCGAAAAGGCATGATTGATGCAAGGACTACATCTCTAAAAGCACATATAAGACCATTAGATGCTAGAGTATCGAGATAAGAGTTTTTCTCATCCTCTAAAGATAATTCTTGTGAATCCTTTGGAGGAGAAAAACCCATATCTACAATACTCTCTAAATTTGAACCCATGTCTCTAAAAAGATTAAGCATGCGAATTTTCCAAACATCATAATTTGTGCCATCGAATCTATAAGTGGGATTGTGCACTAGATCTCTAAACGACATCTTTATCTCTAGGCGGTTAGTCCTAATAATGAGATAACCTGGCTCTGATACCAATTGAACGGATAGACGTCGCCTAGAGGGGGGGGGGGGGTGAATAGGCGATTTAAAAACTTTTTCGAGAAGCCGGATTATCCGGTCCAAGAAAGACCCGGATATTCCGGTATGCTTGATAAGGGCGGAATAAAACTAGAGGTTTACTTTAACAAGCATACAACCTAGATATAAATGCTAGGCTCACCTATGTGCAGCAACAACTTAAGCTAAGCAATAGAAGTAACAAGGTTATAGAAAGATAGATGACTTCAAGCACAAAGGCTATCACAATATAAAGTGCATAAGTAAATAGCTCGGGTATAGAAATAACCGAGGCACGCGGAGACGAGGATGTATTCCCGAGTTCCACCCAAAGGGTGTACGTCTCGTTTGGAGAGGTGTGCGCAACCACAACAGGTTAGTCGCAACGCCACAAAGGCTCACATTCTTCTCCTGATGAACTCAACCACAAAAGGTTGCGAGTTCACCTTCCACTATTGATCTCCTTTGGGGCGGAGATCGAATCCCGTACAACACTCTTGAGGCACACACACACAACTTAATTGGGGGCTCCCAAGTCTTGAGGCACACACCCACAACTTAATTGGGGGCTCTCAAGATGACCACAAAAGGTGTTGACCACAAAAGGTCTTGGCCACAAAAGGCCGACCACAAAAGGCGTCTAGGGTCCAAGGACCCAAGAGTAACAAGCTCACAAGTATCACCACCACGAATCCTCGTGGAGGGCTCAAACCGATGCAAATGCAATGGCAAGAGCACACAAAGTGCTCAAGTCCTTCACTCTCAAATTCCAACAAAGCAACAAATGCTTATGGGGGAATAAGAGAGGAAGAACAAAGGAAACCACAAAGGAGTCAAATTCTTCACTCCCAAATCCCACCAAAAGCAACTAATGCTTATGGGGGGAGAAGAGAGGAAGAAAAAAGGAGAAGAACCACAAAGGAACTCCAAGATCTAGACTCACTAGGTTCCCCTCACTTAGAGGAGATATGGATTGGTGGAAATGTAGATCTAGATCTCCTCTCTCTTTTCCCTCAAGAAATAGCAAGAATCATTGGAGGGATTGAGAGATATCAAAGCTTTGGAGGTCAAAAATGGAGGAGGAAAGAGAGCACCAAAACTTGGGAACCATTGGGGAAGATGACCCCTTAAATAGGTTCCCAACAAATCTGCCCGTTGGGGGCAGTTTTTCCCACTCGGGCCGGAAGTTCCGGGCTTACCCCGGAACTTCCGGACCCCCAAACACCCCAAAACGCGCCCGGAAAGTGTTCTCTGGTCAAACCGGAAGTGTGGGCGGAAGTTTGGCCGGAGCTTTCCGGCCGGCCGGAACTTCCGGCCTAGGGCCAGAACTTCCGCCCCTGGCAGAAACGTCAATACGAAAACGATGATATCTTGACCATACGAACTCCGTTTTCGATGATTTTTGGCTCGCTGGAATCACCACGAAGAGCTCTATAAGATCATGCCGAGAAAAATCATAGTCCAACAAGTGAGGTTAAAACCAAATGGGGAAATGAAAAATCTCTAGATAAAAGAACAACTGATAAAAGCTCAAACATAAAAAACGCAGCAAGTTTTCCAAAGTAAAACCGTTTTCGATGAACTAGAGCTTGACATGGAGATGAACCAAGCTCTAATTACTCACAAGGATAAAAGTCAAATAAGAACCAAGAAATATGATATGTCAAATATGCAAAGGTTTGAGCTCTCCACAACGATGCGATCAAGTTACTAACTTGAGAGCCCCTCTTGATAGTACGCCTATCTATCCTATAGCCCTATCAAGATCATACCTTTGCCTTGAGCATTCCACTTGAGTTAGATGATGACTATCTTGATCTCTTCAAGTGGTTCATCTTTCTTGATTACGCGTCCAAGAAAGTTCCGGCCTAAGTTCCGGAGGAACTTCCGGCCTGGCCAGGGCGCAGGCAGTTCCAGACTTAGAGAAAAACCAACATGTTCAGCACCGGAACTTCCGGTGGTTTGGCCGGAACTTCCGGTCGCCCGGAAAGATCCGGCCAAACTTCCGGCCAAAGTTCCGGCTTTGCCCGAGTGCGAGCAATTCCTGACTTAGCCGATTTTCTCGTTTGTCTGGAACGGAACTTCCGGTCGAGGGCCGGAACTTCCGGTCGCCCGGAAAGTTCCGGCCAAACTTCCGGTGAAAGTTCCGCCTTTGCCAGGGGCTAAAGCCTAAAAGGACTTAGCCGTTTTCTGGCCAGATGGATATGTCCGGTGCAGGCCCGGAACTTCCGGCCCTTCGGCCGGAACTTCCGGCCACAGCACCGAAACTTCCGGCCTGACAGCTCCAAGCATAGGAGATCTTCAAGAAAGCTTCTGTTGGACTTGCTCCACTCATCTTTTCTTCACTAATATGGTGTCTTGAATCCTCAATACATACTTGCAATAAGCTTCACTCAACACATGGGATTCAAGAGTTCAACACATGAACTCCACTATTTCCATGGACATGGTCTATAAGGATATCTCAATGCAAACATTAGTCCATAGAGATTGCCATTCAATTACCAAAACCACACATGAGGAAAAATGCTCTTTCAGGCGGGCCTCCGGCTTGGAGTTGGCCTTCTCAAGCTCGGCGATCTTCCGAGCCTCCGCGGCATGCTTGGCCTTGAAGCGGTCCTCCTGCGCATGGGCCATGTCGCGATACTTCTGAGAAGTGGACTTGCAGAACTGCTTCTCGCGCTCCGCGAGGGCGTCATCGGCCTCTTTTTTCTTCTCGGCGAAGCGCCGCTCGAAGCACTCGTAAGCCACCTTCTGGGCAGCAACGTTGTCCTCGTACTTCAGAGTCGCCCGGGCCAGCTCGTTCTCTCGCTCCTCGAGGGCCTCGCGCTGAGCAGCCAGGTCCTTCTCCGCCTGGAGGCGCTGCTCCTCGTGCTGCTGCAGCTCCTCCCCCTTGAGGACCAGCTGCCGCTCGCGCTTGGCAAAGGCCTTGCGGTCCTCCTCCAGAGCAGCCGATGCGGTCTGGTAGGTGGAGAGCAACTGAGCCTCCAGCTGGCCCAGCTCGCGGCGCTTCTGCGCCAGCGAGCCCTCCATCGCCTCGCGTTCCGCTCCGACCTCGCGTAGGAGCTTCGCCGCGGCGTCGCGTTCCGCCTGGAGGGGTTGGAGCAGCTCTGCAGCGTTGCGGATGGCCGCCTCACGGGTCTCCTTGGCAAAGTTGACGGCTTCCTCGCGGGCGGCCTGCAGCGCCAAGTCCTCCAGCCGGCGCGCCTCGACCGCCGCGTGGAAGGACCCCCACGATTTCGCCAGCTCCTTCTGCCGCTGAGCGAGCCATATGTCCCCAAGGGCGAGGTGCGCCTCCAAGCCCTCCAGGGACTCCCTCACGAGGCCAAAGGCGGCCTCACGACGCCCCGCGCTCCAGTCCCAGCCGCGGAGCACCAGGGTTCGGCTCGCAGAAGCGCCGGCCTCGGTGTCAAGTGCCGCATGACCGGCCGCGGGAAGGTCAAGGGGGCTGGCTTGAGCCCCGCCGGAGCCCATGCCCGCGCCCCCTTCAGGCCCTCCAGCCGAGAGGCGCTCCTCGCCTTCAGCCTGGCGTGGGGAAGAGGAGTAACCGTCCCCGGCAGACGCGCCCGCTCCTACCGGCGCCTCGAAGGCCTCCGTCACGGCCTGCGTAGTGGCGTTGGGCGCTGGTGACGCAGCAGGCACAACCGGAGGAGTCGACACGCGCGGCGGCGGCGGCTCGCGTGGCGGAGTGACCTCGCGCGGAGGCGTAGCCGCGCGAGGCGGAGTGGCGGCACGAGGTGGCGCAGAACTCCTCGCCTCCGAGCCCTCCACCAACAGAGACTCACGCGGTGCTGCGGGAGCGTCCGGGCCTACGACGCCCTCCTTCTCAGGTGGACCAGCTGCCCCCGTGAGGGGCGCCGTCGCTTCTACTTGAGGCGCCTCCTCAAGGGGGGCCGTTGGGGCCGTCCCCTCAGGCCTTGCGGCCTCGTCAGCCACGGCCCCTGCCGTGGCGGTTTTCACCTCGGACGCCTTGCGGAGACGGCGGCGCTTAGCAGGCGCAGGTGAAAGAGCATTTTCCCTCATGTGTGGTTTTGGTAATTGAATGACAATCTCTATGGACTAATGTTTACTTTGAGATATCATTATAGATCATGTCCATGGAATTGTGGAGTTCATGTGTTGGACTCTTGAAGCTTATGTGTTGAGTGAAGCTTATTGCAAGAATGTCTTGAAGATTCAAGACATCATCTTAGTGAAGAAAAGATGAGTTGTGCAAGACCAAGAGAAGCTTCTTGAAGAAATCCTATGCTTGGTGCTTGCAATGGATATATGAAGATGGAGCTAAGCGAGACTCTCCCATTGTGAGCATGGGGGAGTATTTGGAGAAGTCTTCATCAAGCATGTGCTTGGACGCGCAATCAAGAAAGATGAACCACTTGAAGAGATCAAGATAGTCATCATTCAACTCAAGTATGGAATGCTCAAGTCAAAGGTATGATCTTGATAGGGCTATAGGATAGATAGGAGTACTATCAAGAGGGGCTCTCAAGTTAGTAACTTGATCGCATCGTTGTGGAGAGCTCAAACCTTTGCATACTTGGCATATCATGTTTCTTGGTTCTTATTTGGCTTTTATGTTGGTGAGGAATTAGAGCTTGGTTCATCTCCATGTCAAGCTCTTGTTCATCGAAATCGGTTTTACTTGGACAACTTGTTGCGTTTTCGGTGGCGGAAATATTGCCGGTTCTACCTTGAGGAAAGTCCCACACCTTGCCATGTGTGGAGATTTTACTCTATTTGTTGGGTAGTCATCGTCACTATCTTTCCAACAAAATTGGTCTCACCTCATTTGGAGTTCATTTGCAAAAGTTATAGCAGTTTTTGTTTCAGTGTTTTTGCTGATTCGGATTATTGGGGTCGGATATTCCGATCTACCGGAATTTCCGGTTCCCCAACTCATCCAAGAAAACGGCTAAGGAAAGGAGAAAAAGGGCTCTGACTCCAGTCGGAAATTGTGCTCGGAAATTTCCGTCTACCGGAATTTCCGAGTGCCCCCAGAAAAGTCCTCCAGAAATGGCTAAGGAAAAGTTTGGTTTTGCTTCTGACTCCAGCCGGAATTTCAGCTCGGAAATTTTATGGACTCGGAATTTCCGGTTGACCGGAATTTCCGAGTCTCTCTTGGACTCGGAATTTCCGGGTAACCGGAATTTCCTAGTCTCACTTATACCGGAATTTCCGAGTGTCGAAACAGCCAACGGCTAGATTTCCTGGAGAGGTATAAATACCCCTCCCCTTCTTCTTCCCCAGCTAATCCAAGGCAGCACGTTTTTCCCCTCTCTCCTACTCCATTGTTGACCTTGGAAAGCTCACGTCCCTCTCAATCCCTCCATTGAATCTTCCATATTCTTTAGGGAAAGTTGAGAGGAGATATAGATCTACAATCCTACCAATCCATCTCTCCTCTACGTGAGGGGAACTTAGTGGATCTAGTTCTTGGACTTCCTTTGTGGTTATTCTTCTTTGTTCTTCCTCTCTTCTCCCCCCATAAGCATTAGTTGCTTTTGGTGGGATTTGGGAGTGAAGGATTTGACTCCTTTGTGGTTTCCTTTGTTCTTCCTCTCTTATTCCCCCATAAACATTTTGTTGTTGTGTTGGAATTTGAGAGTGAAGGACTTGAGCACTTCGTGTGCTCTTGCCATTGCATTTGCATCGGTTTGAGCCCTCCACGAGGATTCGTGGTGGTATTACTTGTGAGCTTGTTACTCTTGGGTCTTTGGACCCTAGACGCCTTTTGTGGCCGGCCTTTTGTGGCCAAGACCTTTTGTGGTCAAGACCTTTTGTGGTCACTTGAGAGCCCCCAATTAAGTTGTGGGTGTGTGCCTCAAGACTTGGGAGCCCCCAATTAAGTTGTGGGTGTGTGCCTCAAGAGTTGTACGGGATTCGATCTCCGCCCCAAAGGAGATCAATAGTGGAAGGTGAACTCGCAACCTTTTGTGGTTGAGTTCATCAGGAGAAGAAGGTGAGCCTTTGTGGCGTTGCGGCTAACCTGTTGTGGTTGCGTGAACTCGAACCTTTTGTGGTTGAGTTCATCAGGAGAAGAATGTGAGCCTTTGTGGCGTTGCGGCTAACCTGTTGTGGTTGCGCACACCTCTCCAAACGAGACGTACACCTTTGGGTGGAACTCGGGAATACATCCTCGTCTCCGCGTGCCTCGGTTATTTCTATACCCGAGCTCTTTACTTATGCACTTTACATTGTAATAGCCTTCGCGCTTGAAGTCATATATCTTGATATCATCTTGTTACTTGTATTGCTTAGCTTAAGTTGTTGGTGCACATAGGTGAGCCTAGTTTATATATCTAGGTTGTATGCTTGTTAAAGTAAACCTCTAGTTTTATTCCGCCTTTATCAAGCATACCGGAATTTCCGGGTCATTCGTGGACCGGATATTCCGGCTTCTCGGAATTTCATGGTCACTCTTGGACCGGATATTCCGGCTCCTCGAAAAAGTTTTCAATCGCCTATTCACCCCCCCCCCCCCCTCTAGGCGACGTCTATCCGTTCAGCAGGTCCGCTGTCAAGAGCGCAAGGGAAACCTCAGCAAAGGATGAGACAGAAATACAAACCAAGAGGGTAAGCGACCCTACGACGTAAAAAATCACCCTGGAGGGGGAGCGCCAGCATCGACCCACGCGAGGCCTGACGAGCGCCAGGAAGGAAAAGGCTTGGCAGCAGGCCTCGTGGGGGGCGCCTCCGCTTTCCTCTTGGAAGGGACGTCAGAGGGCCTCGGCCCTGCGTGATCCACGGCGGCCTTGGTGCGAAGGCCGCGCCTCCCCGGAGAACCCTCCGCGCCTGAGGCCTCCCCTTCCTCCGCTTCCTCCTCCACGGGGCGCGAGGGCACCACCACGAAGGCGTCTTCGTCGCCTGACGAGATATCGCGAATCTCGTCAGTAAAAGGCCCAGCCCTAGAGGAGGAGACCTCCCCGGCTGCGGCTCCCTCCTCGCCTAGGCCAGCTCCGGAGGCCGAGGGAGAATCGGCCCCCTCCGCTCCCCGCAGGGCCGGCAGTGGCACGTCAGAGTCCGCCGGGCCTGTCGGGGAGAACCAAGGCATCTCCTCCAGGCGGGCCATGCGCTCCGTCAGGTTGTACTGATGAAGAGGCCGGAGCGCCGCGCGGACCTCGTTCGCAGGGAGCACGAAGGGGTTGACGAAGAGCGCGGAGAGGATGTTGTCGACGACGTCCTTGTCGTTGTCCTCAACGTGGAGCCGCATCTTGTCGTTCGGCCCCGAGTACATCCACATGGGGACCGAGTGAGCTTGGAGGGGCGCGATGCGGCGGGTCACAAAGTCCGCCACGACCATCTGCCCTGTGAGGCCCTCCTCGCGAAGGAAGCTCAGACGCCCCATCAGGCTCGTGTTCTTGGCGCCGTCAAAGATAGCCTTGCCCCAGTGGGAGTTCTTCACCGGAGGCTCGTCCGGGACCTCGAGGAAGGCGCAGGGACGCTCCACCCCGACGAAGAACCACTTCTGGCGGAAGTCGTTCACCTTCTTCGTCACGGACGTGGTAGCCTTGCCCTCGCTCCAGGACATGGGGACGTAGACGCCCCCCATGCCGTCGACGATGCGGAACGAGACGCACCCGGAGCGCTCGTTCTTCGCCGTGTTCCGGAGCGCGTAGAAGCACCGGAACAGCCCCACCGTGGGCTTCAGGCCCAGGTACGCCTCGCAGAGGTAGGCGAAGACGGCGAGTATGAGGATGGAGTTGGGGTGCAGGTGCAACAGCTGCACCTGATAAAACGTCAGCACCGCCTCCAGGAACGGAGAGAAGGGCGGCACCAGTCCCGCGGGCGCTTCCCGTGCGCCGCGGGCTTCAGGGCGGTGGCGCCGTGCTCGTTCGTCCGGTCCGCCACCAAGTAGCGGACCTTGGAGAGCGCTTTCTCATTGACGCGCACGCCGAGCAGCGCCGCGCCCATCACGGGCTCCGTGGCCTCCGCCTGGGAGGAAGACCCCGCGGCGGCCTTGCCCTTGCTCTTGAGAGGACTCATCGTCACGGGCGCGAAGGTTGGAAGGAGTTGGAGAGCAGGAACTCGCAGGAGAGCGCGGAGGCGGAGAGCTCTGTGGAGCGGAATTTTCTGCGAGGAGTTGGAAACGGTAACGGCTCCCTGCAGCAGCGCTCGGGCTTTATGTCCCCTCCGAGAGCGGTTACCGGGACGTGGTGGGACCCCCACGACTCACGCCCCAGATCGTGCAAAGCCGTTAGCCGTCCGGGTGCCGCGTGGCTCGGGCCGGCTGGGCACTAAGGGCCCACGAGGCTTCGCCTAAGCCCATGGGCTTAGTCGTGCCCATCATGGGCCCGGGGGCTACTGTCGGCCCAGTGGGAACTGGGGTATCAAGAGCCCATTCCCCCCAGGCCTCGCTCGCGGGCCAGACGGACAAAACGGCCAAGGACTAGGCGACACCGCCTGACGGGACCCTCGAGAGGCGATTCCCCTCGAGGGCCTGAAGGGGGAGCGAGGGCCTCAAGGGACCCCTCGCCTCGGGGGATCCTCCTCGTCAAGGGACTAACCTGCCTAAGGGAAGTCTGGCATGAATCTCCCCTCAGGCCTGGAGGGAAACGTCGTCGCCAAGGAATCCCGACAGCACGCACGTGACCTCTGCCACACCCGTACAGAGGCGCTCGCACCCCCGTCGCTGTCCCTGGCGATAAAGCGGTCAACAAAGCTGCACCGCCTGCTACGCAGCTGTGAGGACCTTCTACTCCGGCGATAAAGCAGGTGGGCGGCGCAACCCTCCAACGGAGATCGTCATCATGGGCTCCACCACAGAGACTGCCCGCTCTGTGGGTGGTACAAGCGCGGTCGGCCGCCTGTCAGCCACGGCGCCACCTTTATTAACAATGGACCGAGTCCATGGACGAACGGAGCACGGTGGACTCGTGCTCCACCTCGCCACTGGCAAGTGGGAGCCACCTTGAAGGCCAAGCCGAAGAAGAAGGCCCGAGGCGCCTATAAAAGGGAGAGACCTCCATCGTAGCAAGGGTCGGCTCCTTGCGTGCAAAAAACCCTTATAAACTCTAGCAGCTCTAGTTAGATTAGCCTCTGGCTGGAGGAGGAAGAAGATCACCGCTTCCCTCCCCGGGCAAGAACTGCCTCAAGGGGGCTTCCGGCAAACTCAATTGTACTGTAACCTCCCACATATAATACAGACAGGCAGGAGTAACGGTCTTACCTCCTCACGAGGGCCGTGAACCTGGGTAAAGGACGGTGTTTTCCTTGGTCGGGTATGCGTCTTCTTCGGGTCCAGCGAGCAACGTCGCAGAGCCACTTGAGGGTTTAGACCTCCGCGTTTAATCCCCTTTCGGAATTGACTACCCCCGATTCCTGAGAGTCATAATCCGACAGAGGAGAATCCAGAAAGAAATCTCACGTACTTTAATAGCAGAATCACCGAGTCAGTTTATGGTGATTGAATTTTGGAACACTAGCTGCAGCGTGACTCGGCAGAAGCGTGTTTCTGCATCTGAATCTGATTCGCTCGCGGCCATCTCCAGAATAAGAACCTTCACTTCAGCGCGCGAGATCGTCGTACGTGAACGCCATTGTTCATGCTGGATCTGGTCAGAGTTACTAAATCTAAGTACCGCTACCGGTACCGTTTGTTCTTCTGAACTCAGAAACCTGCACCAAGTTGAGGCGATACGCTAGTATTTTAACTGATGCCGCCGTACGATGTTCTTTGAGATCGATTTTCGTCGACTTGTTTATCGGTGTGGCGCCGCGGCGGCGGGTGTGGTTGGGATCTTTGATTGGTACCAAGAGCTGAGCCGCCCTCTTGGGGTTTGACACTGTGCTGGTTTCTGTTGTTCAATTCTTTCTATCATATACTTTCCCTTGGACCCGCAGCTTTGAATGATAAAGAACCCCTGTGTCCTGTCAATAATACAGCTCATATAGTTTCTTTACACAATTGACTTCGACTGTATTGATTAAGTAAAGATATACTGTATTGATCTCTTGGATCTTGATGAACTGCATTCCCAACAACTATGACCGCAAAACGCCGCTGAACTGCTAATTCACCATCAACGTTGGCTCCGCGCGTGACGTTGACTCTGACCCCAGTACATCAAACACTTCTATATTTTTGCACAACGCCACTATGACACCTAACATGATAGAAGAAGAATGTTGATCCAAGACTTCTCGTAGCTGTCTGTCGGTGTTAGATTGGCCGGACGAGAGAATTCGGAGATGCTCGTGAAAAAATACTGATTGCATATCGCTTAACAACTCCATTAATTTGATGGAAGATGCGTCACGCAATGCCAGTAACACTAGAGCTTGTTACCTGCCAAAATATTGCAGATTTACAAATCTACCGATCCATTTTGCAAGCTCAGTCTTGCATTACAGTCATCGGTCAGTATAACAGAGAAAGTGCAAACAAGCAATCTAGACAATCCATGCGTTCTCGTTCTCGAAACTCAACAGGAAAATCATGAAACCCATTGAATATTATTCTTTAGGAATGTTCACAGACCAGTAACCAGCACGCACCAATCACCCGAGTATCTTCAGGGTAGATCCGGAGCAAGAATAGCTGAATTTGAAAATTGGTCGATGCACGTGGAAGTATGCCGCTGCCGAGTACCTACCATTTGCATCAGGACAATGTTTTGGACTTTGGTAGCTCTGCTGTAGGCAGATAGCGATGAGATGAGCAAGAAACAGCCGAGAACCAGCGGATCCCAGACCGGGCCAGCGATCCAATCGGCCACCGAGATCAGCTTGGGAATAAGATAAGTGAGGTGAGCGCACGCCTAACAGTATTTGGCACTCGGTTCAACCAAAAACAAACAGCATTTGGCATTTCTTCTCCACAGCAGCGACTCCCCACGGCAGTGAAGAGCTAGGCCGGCCCTCTCCTGCCCATTCTCTATACCTCTGCTCTGTTTCCTTCCCTCTCCTCAGGCACCCAAGAGGCCATCCACCTTTCTCTTGACCCCATCCTCCTCCTCTCGCACCTTATCTTGCTCATTTAAATACCTTGCGCCTTCTCGGGGCAAGAGAGAGTAGTGAGAGGGCAGAGAAAGAAACAGAGAGAGACAAAAACATGGCGCTGCTGCAGCACCAACGGCTGCCCGGCATTGGCTGCGGCAACATCTTGGCACGAGGAAGGTCGCGGTGTCTGGCAGCGGCGTCCCAAGCGCCCTCTTTACCTGTCCTGCTGCACGTCAATGGCGGCAGCAAGCAGGCTCATCTCGTCTCCTCGCGTAGGACGGCCGGCAACTCCGTGAGCTCGAGCGGGAGGAGCAGGAGGCGAGACCTATGTGTCGTCTCGGCGTCGTCGACGGCCAGCGTCACGCCGTCGTTGCCTAAAGGCGTCAGCGCCAGCGACGTCCTCTGGCCTTCGGCTGGTTAGTCTGAAGCTTTGAGATTCTTTTGCCTTCCCCTCCTGCTTTCTCTCCATCTTTGTGTTCTTTCCTGATATAGTCAAAGAGGTACAGTTGGATTTCTTCTGTTCAACGGGAACTTACAGACGACGACAGAGCTATTTGAAAAAACATCAGTTCCATGATCTTACCAATAAGGAAATAAAGCTTCCAGTTTTGACATATTTTCCTCTCATGTTGATCTCATGCAGGTGCGTTCCTGGCAATGGCAGTGCTGGGAAGAATGGATCAGATGATGGCGTCCAAGGGAGTATCATTGACAATTGCGCCTCTCGGAGCCGTCTCCGCTGTGCTTTTCACAGCTCCAGACTCACCAGCTGCCAAGGTTCGTGGTCAACAGCAAAATTTAGTTTGGCAATTTTTATATTTAAAACATACCTAGGAGCCTAGCTAGGACAGATTTTTAGATTGACCTATTGCATTGATTAGCTTCTAAAGAAATCATAATGCATCTAATCTCTTCTTCTATAAGTATAGCAAGATAATATTTTTCAAAAGCTCCATCGACAAGCAGTTACTACCAAAGTATTAGAACACTTTGAATTTTACAAAGACTTCTATAATCTGGTATGGAGTAATATATTGTAGGCATGTTGAACTTGGTTGAAAGTCACCCTACTCTATTTGCTTTATTAAGTCATCAACAAGCCATCTTTTCTTATGTTTCCTATCATTTTCAGTATAGTAATTGCCATGTTATATCTTTTCATTCGCCTACAGAGAATCAAAAGATCTTGATAACCAATACTAACACTAGCAGGTGGAAAAATTTGCAGAAATATAATATGTTCGTCGCCCAGATTGGTTGTGCAGCAATCGGTGTACTTGCCCTTTCGTTGTTTGGGCCTGGCTGGTTAGCAAGGGGTGCAGCTCTTTCTGCATCCATAGCATTCATGACCATCACAGGTTCTTCACACCCTCCAGGTAAACCCCCGACATAAATATCCTACCTGGTATGTTACCCAAATATATTCATATGTGGTATTTCACTGCGTTTTACTGAAATATGTGATTTATGTTTGAAATAGTCTAATGTCACCTCTTTCATGATGAATACAGCTGCAAGCTTGCCCCTCTTGTTTATTGATGGTCCGAAGTTTCACAACTTGCAATTCTGGTATGCACTTTTCCCCGGAGCAGCAGGCTGCGTCATTCTTTGCTTGATTGTAAGTTAATTGTATATCTGACACTCCTGTAAGTACAGAAGAATTATTAGGGTAAGAACTGAACATTGACCCTTGAATATACTTGTTGCAGCAAGAAGTGGTTGTTTACCTGAAGAAGAACTACAAGTTTTGATTCAAGCAGTATCATTTCATGGCTTCTTGAACCATGGTTTGATTATTATCCAACATGTGCCATAAATTGAGAAGAACTTGACAAATGTAGACATAGTTTCCTTGGTTCATTTGCTAAGGGAAGATAGTAGCAAAATAAAAGCTTATTTTGCTTGCTAATTGTTATTGTTCATGGTAAACACCATGCAAAATGTAAATGTACAGATATACCAACCAGAATGTAGTATGATATTCATATCTGCTATTCCTGCCTCTATGTTTCTGAATAGTATTTATCACGAAATAAGATTTTGCAAAATAAAGAAGAAATAGGACATTTCCAATAACATCTACTAATCTGAAAGGAGAGAACATGCGTTCACTCGAACATGGTTGCAGGTGCATGGACACTTGCACAGTAGTAACAATTAAAAATGTTAAAGATGGATCCAGTTACGTTATATAGTTGCATAACACTGGATGCAAAAAAAACTGTGGAAAAACTTGCATAAAGGGCATAGTATGCTAAACATGTACAAAGTGGATAGCAGGATAGATTACTTCAGTTTTACACTAATCATCCTAAACTACTTCTCCCCTGCTTTACCAACTTATAAACATGGTTAATTAGGCTATTTAAGTATCATGAACGAAAAATTTCAGTTATATGAGTTACTATACATCCCAATCATCACCTCGACTGCTAAAGAACCTCTTAGCAGTTATGTTCCCGTAGATCTCTGAAAATTTAGCAAGGCATTTGCTCCTGATATGATAATGTGCTTGTGTGTTTCGACTAATGGCTACTCCTGAAAACTTAGACATATCAATTACCCAAGCTGGCTTCACATACTCCACTGTGCTCATTGAGGTTGCATTCGCAAACAAGAAATTCAGAAGGACATCTTCACAATTGAAGAAACTGTCTACAGTCTTCCTTCCTATGTCCGCCTTTTCACTCCAATACCTCTTAAAGGCCAAGCCATGATCCATAAATGCTGCTCCAGTCAGTATCATGTTATAACCTCCTTGTTGCCGAGCATATCTCTCATTGCGGTATTCCAGTGGATTACCTTCAGCAAGGCGTGGATAGTACCCAACAATCCTATCAGGGTGCTCCCTCCATACCTTGAACCCACGCTCTAGGTCATCACATGTCATCATGATATCATCATCGAGCTCCATAACAGCTCTTGTCTTAATTTCTTCATCTATGTTGAATCTGTTGTTCAGAGTGTTCTTATCTTCAACTCTGACTCTCACAGGAACGGCTGACTTCAATTCATTTTGCAGAGGGGGGCGGCCCTTGTTCCAGACAACTACAATCTCCTTCACTGACGCACAGTTGGAGTAATGCTCCACAAACATCTTTAAATTCCAAAGCCGGGCATCATATGTCATAGTTAACATTGTGAACTGTGAGTATCTCCCCTTGATTGGATATGGCTCTTCAGCACCATTGCCGCCATATATGTAGTGAGTTCCAAGGCAGGTTAGAAAAGTTAGAATTAGTATAACTAGTGCTACACAAACTTGGCCCTTCCAAGTCCTGTAGTTAATTCTCCCGCCAAGAAGAGAACCCAACTTGTTTAAACTGGAAATCAGCAAGCTTAGCTTATTCTGTAGAAAGAACTGCTGCTTTGCATGGAAGAAATCATCCCGTTTCTCAGTTTGTGGAGCACACCATCGGAGTGGTAATGAGCATTTAATCGCACCAATAAGCCCACCAAGCAGCAGAACTAGTACAAGAGTGACTCCATAAAGCATGTACCCTATGGTCAGACGGTGAACTGAATCGCTTGAGGGCAGTCTATCACCGTCCAATACTGCAATCCAGAGCTGACTTGATTGAAGCCATTGAACATCAAGGTGATGGGATCGCGCACCATTCCATGCATTTTGATCTTTGAGGGGCTTGTCAATGACAAATGGGACTTCAACTTCCTTGTAATCATTTGCTGTTAGGATTTCAACTTTGAAGACTTTGATACTATGGCCAGATACGCCACCATTCTCTTTAACTATACGATAGAGATTGCCATGATATATGAATGGCCTCCCTGCGTTTCTAAAACTCGAACGGTTGTCCATGCTACGAATTGGGTTATGCCTGTGTGGACTCCAAGGATCAAGAGGAGAGCTGCTATACCAGATACTAAGCTCTCCATTCTGTTTTGCACCAAAAGAGCCTAAATCTGATCCAATGAGCCAGTAGGTACCCTGGAAGTTTATGATGACTGAATCTACAAGTGGCTTCTCCATAAGGACCTTTTCCAATTTCCACGAGAGGGGGAAATCTAATGCGCGGTACAACCGAAGATCTCCGTTCTTACTACTTTCAGGCATCATACATATCTGCGGCGTGAAGCAAGTAAAAAGGTCACATGTGAGAATGAATTGAACTGGAGCTTCTTGATTGCGAATAAGAAGCTTTTAATGGGGTAGTTACCTTGTTATCGTAGCTGAACACATATGGGTATGAAAGATGCCATTCCTCATCTAGCACCACGCCCAACTGTTTCCATGTTGCACCGGAGTCCTTGCTCACAGCAGCAGCAATGTCGCCTTGTGATGTAATTGAGTTTTTCGCCTCGAAAAACATGTAAATGGCATCACCCTGAGGACAATTCAGTTTCACATCCATCAGGACAAGGTACAAGCCACGACTGAACACGAACCGATAATGACAGATCTGCAAAAAGCTCTAATGACAGGCCACGAATCGCGACAACAACAACTTTCACCTCTGAGTGTCCAAATGTACAAGGGTGGTGTTCAGAGCATCATACTAATTGGAGCATCAAGCATCAGACAAGTGCCCCTAGTGGATACAAATTCGGTCACTGGAATAGTCTAATTGTGGCATTGGCACATTGGTGTGTTATCTGTACTTCGGTTACTACTCTAATAGATGCGTGAACCCTCAATAATAGCAACAGATGTGCGACACCCAATATTATGTCATATAAGCGATGCTGTGTCCGTCCCCGTCACCCTACCTGCGTCATAATACACATACAGCCACTACAGAAGTGCGAACGTGAGGGAATATTGAAATGGGAGAAAGGTTGGAACCTGGAGGAAGAGGAAGGGGTTGGCGACGAAGCTGCTTGGGAATCCGGCCTCCGCCACGTCCGCGCAGGTCACCACCGGGTTCGCCACCGGCCACGCCGCACCCTCGTCCCGCGAAATCCCCCACTGCAAGCCACGGAAAGCCAGGTTAACGCCATGAATGACGACGCGACTTCTTGGGGTGCGAATTGGGGCCCCTTAGTTACGTGTTCTATGGGCCTGAGGGTGAAGGGGGAGTCGCCGAGGAATACGCCGGCGGACCAGGAGCCCTCGGCGTCGGGGTGGCAGCGGCTGGTGGCCGGCGGGTGAGGGAAGTGTGGGGCGAGGGCGCGGGAGAAGGCCGCGGCGACGAGGGCGAGGAGCGTGAACGCGGCGCAGAGGTAGGCGGCCGCGGAGGGCGGGTGGTGGAGGCGCCGGCGCTGCGCCGCCGTCGGCGGCCGCGCGGAAGACGACATACTAGGCGGTTAGAGATGGGGAAAGCGGCCCAGGTGGAGCTGCGCTGCACTTGTGCTCGTCAAGAGCCCGTTCGCGGCGGTGCCGGAAAGGTTCTCGGACGTCGATTGTCGATCTGACGTCCAAGCTCTGGTGGCCCATTCATATTCAAAAAATCGAAAATCATATTTACAAGGTTCAAAAGATTCAGGAAGATTAAAAATCCGGAGGTACACAATGATGTACAGTATAACGTGCAAAATGTCAACTTGAAATAATTTGCATTCTGAGCTAGGCACAAAACAAAGTATGGATCTAAGTATAGAGTACACTGAAACAGTGCATATTTGCAAACTCCAAAACTTATCAGATTTTTTTTATTTTTTGTGTAGACCAGAGTTTTAATTTCATAGGTGCTCATAGTCATACTGGTAGGGTGTGCGTGTGTGCGCGCGTGTATGTGAGAGTCTACGTTTATATCGTGTTTCTCAAAAAAAAAGTAGTGTTGCGATTTTGCATGATTGTATGGTACATCATTGACCACATCCATAATTTTCGTTCAAATATGTAAATGCAATTTTGAAAATTTTGAAATAAAAGAATCACTGGAAATCACGAGGCAAAATGATTTTCCGGCACTTTGTACCAAATTTTACGGCGGTAACGTGGGAGTGGAACAAATGGATACCTCGACTTGAAGTATGATGTCCTACATAAAAAGTTTGAAATATCAGACAGAACGGCAACTGCGAGCACGATAACAAGAAAAACAGATTCAAGGCGGGGCAAAAATGGGCTTGGATGCATGGATTTCCAAGGTCGTAGTAACACTGATAAGTTCCAGATTTGTGCGTCTCTGCTCAAAATCAGGAATCACATTCCCATCAAAAATAGTACAACAGCTTCTTGCTTTACCTCCTTGGTATATATGGCCTCCAGGCTGCATCAGCAGACGAATGCTCGCTCCCAAGTTATGGATATGCATCCATCAGGCGCACCAAAACAATCTCAAGAATCTATACGCGTGCTTCCGGGCGAGAGATAGATCAAAACTGCTATATTTACAGTTCTAAGTGTACATCTTGGTGCACAGTTTACAATATCTTCTTAGCCTTTAGGTACGAGTACATGAGGAAAAATCCAGCTACTGCCCCGACTGCTATTCCACCAGTCGTCGCCCAAAATGCCCACTGCTCCAAAACAAACTGACCGTCACAAACGAAAAGAAGGACAATGCAATATCGACAGCTAGTACCAATCGACAGGTAGGTGGCACTCATGCGGAATGAAATCTGAAACGAGTGCAGTGCTATACCGAGTTGTTCTCCAGGTACGATTTAAGGTTCATGCCAAATATTCCTGCAGGACAGAACAACAATATTAGCCGGGTTTTTAATGGCTGCTACCCAGGAGAACCATGGCGCAACTAGGCTCTGAAAAACTAGAATCTGATGAATGAGAAAATTCACACGATGGTCTCTGTACCTGCAATTAATGCTCCTACGGCAACGCAGAATGTCCCAACCTGAAGAAGCAGTTCCACCCTGCTTACCTCTAGTCTCCGAGAACTGTAAGAATGTCCAAAGTTATGGTAAGGAGAAAAATCATTTCATGATATATTAGCGACTTGGAGCAATTTAGCTACGGAAATTTATCACAAATGTGCCCTTCGAGTGCCACATGCCTGTTGATAGAGATGCTGAAACTACCACCTTACACCAGTTTCGCCAATTGTTATCTACCTTAAAGCAATCCTTAGATTTAGGGTAATCCAGTTTTGTTGATACTGCAATTCTTTTTCTCCGCTTATGCACACAGCAGAGACCCCCCACCCCAAGAAAATGTAGTTTTGACTGCCTGGAAACCGTACAGACACCACCTTTTCACTCAGTAGATGGTACAAATAGATATCCTTGTAACAAAAGAATGGCACCACCACAGGCTGCTTTTCTCCAAATATATTTACTGACAAGCTTTTTCCGCAATACAAAGTCCTTGCTCTACTAAAAAAAAATTACCTGACTGGTTACTGCCAGTGACGAGTAAAAATGGTTCAAACTTGAAAGGTAGCAAGAAACAAGGAGAGTAGCTGTCTTGAGGCAAGTACAAAAGAAGTTGGTTGCAGAATAAGTTACTTGTGCGGTCTTTATATGAATCTAAGGTTGATAATGATGAACAGGCTTTAATAAAATAGGTTAGCTTCCAGGTTGGGAACGCCAAGTGGTAAAGTCTAAGAGACATGTCATTTTTATGATTCAGATTGAATATCAGTAAACTCCTTTGTCCTGTCATGTGGAAAAAATTATTTGGAGTGCTGCTACATTTGATTTGAATGTAAACCTTGAACCAAGTCACCAAGTCATCACTGATAGAGCAATTGTACAACAAAAGATGATCTGATTTTGGAGATGCTGATCTGGTTGCGCTGCAGAAGACATTTTTAGATTATTGATTCAGTGTTTGGAATCTGTATGTTTTCTGGTGGGTTTACCTTGGAATCTGTTGGTGTCTTGCACTTTGTCCTTTGTTGGCTAACAAAAGATAAGAGTCCTTTGTTCATGTTAATTCAGTTTGCTGTATGGCACGATTTTTACCGCAACATGAAGCCATCAGGTTTTGCATGAGAAAAATCCATCAGGTACAACCACACACTATTAAAATTTTGCCTCCAGAGGGATTCTACTATCTCATAGTCATGCAGAATCACATATAAATCCTAAATACTTCAGCCATTTGGATCATAACAGATGGGTGGGCTATATTGATTTGAAGGTATGACAGAGGACCACTTTATCTACATTAAGTAATATTGCTCCTACTAATCGCCATTTTTTCTTACCTAATTATATTGGGAACAAAAAGGTAAAAAATGTGCACATTGTCAAATAATTCTTAAGCTCATGTGGTGACAATGGACAGACCTTAAGTTCACTCCAATTGAATCTTCCATCTCTCTTGCAGAATCAAGAAGTCTCTCTGCTTGACCATGGCATGATTCACATCTGACAATAAGAATGGAAAAATAGTGAAAACACAAAACCACAAGGAAGAAACAGGAAACACAACAATATATTGCACGGATCACCTTTGAAGATAATTCTCCAATAGCATTTCAATCTCTTCCTCTTCTTCTGTTGAGTCCAAAAGTTATGGATAAAATCAAGTTAACAACCAATCATCTAGCTAATAAGAAATAACATACCCCAGTCACATAACGAAAATATCTCATTTTTTATTTTTTTCATAGAACTCCCAGCCACTCAATATAATCATAAAAGAAAATATTTTCAATTTCTTTGCTCTAATTTTCTTGTGAGTGTTTCTTCATTTTCGTTTGTTTTATTTCTTAATAAGAAATAGTTCCTCTGTTCCATAATATAAGATGTTTTAGATATTCCCATACGGACTATATACGGAGCAAAATGAGGGAGTATCACACAAAGCATTTGTAATATTGCAATTTGCCACCTAAAACTAACTGTGTATGCTAAAAAAAGATATTCCATCAATTAGATGGTAGACGGATATACTGAAGGACCAGAAGGTGCAAGGTTGCAATGATAAAGTTCAGCTGTACCTTCAGCGATATGCTTCTCTAAAGGAACAGAACATTCCACATCATTGCTCAATTTATCTACTGTACAGTTTCTCCCCATAATGCATATACGACGAATTTCATGAGGATCTTCTAAAAGATCGATGAGCATTTGCTTGAGATCGCCTGCTCGTGAACCAAGCTCGACCTTGAGACATGATTATATAATCAAAATCAAATCAATGTGACAAATGACTCCCGGAAATGATTATGAAGGCAGATTCAATACCAGTGCTTGTTTGCTTAGACGAAGCTGCTCCAAAACATCACCTGTCAACCGATTTGGTAGAACTTCAAGCAACGCAGCTACCTGAGATGACAGCCAGAGCCAATTAGCAATCATCTCATTAGCTCAAGCAGAGGTGTTAAAGAGAGGACAATTTGCAGCAAAGTTGTGGACTTCTAAGAGGCCAGCACAACGAGAAAGGTGTTGAGCACTCTGCAATAATATAATAAAAAAAGGGGTGTATGCATTGATTGATGCAGAGGCTGGGGCTTCGCCTTTCCGAAGAAAAAAGTGGGAGCATTGTTGTTTCCATGCTAATGTATGTACTTGAATTTGTGTGAACTGAACTGAGAAAATAGGGAAGGGGAACAAGTCCACAGGTGCCTGAAGTCATCTACTGACCACAAATCAGAGATTACCCTCAAAATGAATAAACGCGAAGAAATACGAGCAACAACTTCATCATAGATAGTTCTGTTGAAGCAGAACTGCGATGTAAAACCAGAAACACCTTCTGGAGGGATGAATTTTCAGGTACTCACTCGAGGTTCAACATGCATTAATCTTCGCTCCAACCTTTGTATTCTCGAAAGCAGTGCGGCTTCAACAACCTAAACATAATGCGAACACAAAGAAATATTAGATCATTTTGCCCCAGCATCAGACAGACCGGTACTTTCAAACTCCCTGAATACCAAATACAAAAGGAAGGGCACAAACAGCATGTTTTACAACCAATTCATTAATGAAATTGAGTGTATGGAGGTTAAACATGTATAGTGCAATCATGGACATGTCTGCATTGCTGTTCTTCAAGATTCGAATTGTTGGCTAGAGACAACAACAATAACAGCATCAAAGACTTGTCCCAAGCAAGGTGGGGTGGGCTACTTGGTGACTAGAGAACTCCGGAAAATTAAGGATGAGTAATCGAGTGGTGTAACGATGCATATATGTTATTTTGAAAGTAAAACGACTTGTGACTGTTTAACATGGTTCATTGTCGAAATTACAATGCAGATATAAGCAGCTATTTGAGCAATGATGAGGCTCTCGAATCTAAGGTGAGTTAATATCAGTAAACCTTGGTCCATAAAAAAAGCACTAAACCTCAATAGAAATAGAACTTCCCAAGTTTCCATGGATATAAATAAGGAAGAAAAACATATTGACAGGGCAACATTTCGACATATTAAGACCATCCACAGAGTGCAAATATAGATAAATATTCCTTTTTTCGCGAGAAAACAAATGAATACAATAACCACATATCCATTACCTCAAGTTGAAAAGGCATTGCAGGCCCGCCATTGATGTTCCTCGGATTTAATCGAGGTAGTAATAACTCGAGAAAAGCCTTTCCTCCTGGGCTGCTCAAGTTAGAGAGCATATCAATACGTTTGTTTTGCATGAAGGTCACCAATACCAGTAGGTTACAATCAAACAAATAAACTGACCTGTTATAATTGAATATAAGGACACGTTCATGCATGGCAATTGCTCTCAACGAACCAAGATTGAGTAATATTGCTTGTTCACGTACCTACAACAAATGGTGAAATAGGAGCTCACGCTACATGCAAACCATCATGATCATCTTCTACAGAAAGTAAGATGGTTAAGAGAAAAGTGCATGAATGTTGAATGGTCATGCAAGATAACAACACAGAGAATAGCTAAAATAAATTTGCAGGGAAAGTAAAAAAAAGTGATGAACATCAACCCATAGTAACGTTTCTGAAAATGATTTCGTAATGAAGGTTCCTAAAACACACATGTAAGCAATACTTGAGCTGAAATTACGAGCTTATGACAGAACCACTGTATTGAACTAACTTTATTTCTTACTTTTCAATCTTTTCAAGTGCAAGTAATTATGGGATCCATGGTTTAATATAAGGCACGACGTGGTTTTTCACTTTTGACAAAAAGGAAATGATTATACTGTCATAGAAGTAGGACTGGGGCATAAAATCCATTGTTTTAACATATGAAAAGATGTAGAGGACAAGACATCGACAGAGGGGGAAAAACTTATATAATTAAGCAGTGAAAAGTTTCCTGTTACCAGCAGCGAAGGCATTGAATTCATTAGCCATAGTGATGGGTCAACACTTCTGGTATCTCGTAGACGGAGGCCTAACAGCATAAGAGTTGAAAATCACAAGTATGCAGGCGCTTCAAAACCACAAAGAAGAAAGTAAATACATGTATCCAGAATATTCTGCATTGAGAAAGTGTTGGCTGAGCTCAAGTGTAGGTACACCAATTAACTTTGGAGATAATTTTGTGGTATTATAATGGTAACGAAAAATCTAAGAAAAATCATGATCCTAATATACCATTACCATCACAATGTTACATATATAAAAATGGAGAACACATCAATGATATCTGGCGCACACAAAAGAGCAAGTGTAGCAAATATACTTGAATACAAACTTCATAGATTTTCCCATTTTTGTTTCTCCCAACAGAGAAAGCATAAAACCATAAAGTTTACAGGTCAACATCGATTAGTACTACAATGCTTAGAATTATTAGTAGGATTTTGTTTCACTGGAAATATCTAAAATGATAAGTACTGTCCATGGGAAATAAATTGATTCTGCATACCACTTGATTTCAGTAGCTGCCGCCGGCTTATCTTTTTGGTGGACACACTTCCATTAGATTTCACTTCTATGACCTGAGTATAGTTCCATATTGAGGTGAAGGTTAATTCATATATTGCAACGTGGTAAGCTCCAAAAACTTGTAAGGGGCATATTCCTCCAAAGCCCACCCATCCTTGCAGAAAAATGTCCTAAAACTAGCATGTCAACTCTTGATTTAAATTGTAGGAATATAAAAGTATGCATTGCTTATTCATGACATTTGTAGTCTTTCCTTCTAGAGGCATATGCTTTTTGAATGGATTGCTCCAATGTCCTTGCAGTCTCACACTCTATGTGAACAAAGAATGGTTATCCCCTCAATTTCCTTTTGTTTCTCTTCATTTGACATCATCTGATAAAAAAGTTGATAATAAGACATTAAACCTAAGAACGTGACGCACTACAAACTTTTCGTTCTGACTGAGTGTAGCACTCTTATTGACAAGAGTGCTTAATTAGAACGCTTCTTGATGAAATTACTCGGTGAGCACACTTGCTGACAACAGCGCTTATCATATACTTCTTGCCACCTAACAAACTTTGGGTGTTTATTGAGTTTCTTTGCCTGTGTCTCCATACAGAGCACCTGTTGGTGACAGGTTTGGTTCTTTGGCAACTGGCACCAAACCATTACCTAAACGCTCGGAGCTAGCTTCAGCTTGCAACCTATAAATCTGAAGCAGTTGCTTCTTGCCTACCCTCCCCCTCTCTTGCGCTTGTCTTGCAAAATGTCGAAAGTCAGTTTTCCCCAACACCTTACAATATAAATATAAGGCTACATACTCCACCATGGCAGCATAAAAAGACTACATGCTTAATTGGCTGACATGCTAACTCGAGCTGCCTATTTATGAGAATGCTTGCTCATATATAGCACAGCTGTTCGCAATGGCACTGGAATCTCTCACGAGGGTTGTGCATCAAAATGCAATTTTGATGTCATAACTGACAAATCATGCATCTTGTAACGTTGTTTGTAAATTTCGTTAGTTGTTACTGATTTTCATGCGGTTGCAACAAAACAAGGCGGAGTTGGCTCGGGACCTACCTCGTATTCGGGCTCCCTGATGCCGAGCGAGACGTAGTCAGCGGCGAAGCGCCCCGACCCCTTCGACGGCCCCGCGCCCTCTCCGTCTCGAGCCCCGTCGTCTCCTCCCCTCTCCTCCTCTCCCTCCTCCTCCTTGGCAACGGCCCGCCCATCATTCCCCTCCGCGGCCCGCGGAGCCGGCCTTGGAATCGGCAGAACGAGCCCCCCTCCCCTCCGCGCGCCGGCAGAGAGCCCTAGCGGCGGGAGAGGCAGCCTCGGCAGGCGGCAGCGGGGCAGGAGCTGGAGCGGCAGCGGGAGGAGCACGACGGCCTGCGGCGAGCACGGGGATGATGAGGAGGACACGGACGCCATGGGCGGGCGCTCCGCGGGGGCATCAAGCGCAAGCGCGCCCCTTTATTTTCTTGGGGCTGTCTCGGAGGGCGACGGCAATGGCGAGGTGGAGAGGGGAGGAAGAAGCGAGGCGAGGCGGGAAGGGAAATGCTATCCAGTGGTTGGGCTGGTGGCTGTGCGGGCTTCGGCGGGGGGAGATCTCGGCCGTCCGATTCCTGATCCGACGGTGCTGGTGGATCTTCCTTCTGGCCGGTGGGACCTCCGAGGCGGCGAGTGCCGGTGGTGGCGAGTTCGCGGCTTGACGACGGCGGGCCTGTCAGTATCTCTCGTCACATCCTCGCGTCGCACTCTTTCTTCTCCGGCAGCAGCAAGCTGGAGCGAAAAATGCTAGAGCCTAGAGAAATCCATCGTTTGTGCTACAATGTGGGCCCACCTGGGGAGATTGTAGATGTGTGTTTTGTTTGCGTTTAGAGCAAGAACAATGTGATTCACTGCTAAGAGAATATAGTTGAGCACAGCTCTAAAAAATGAAATGTGCTGAAATATTTAAGCATCTACTTGTAAGGCTGATGAATCTACTCTATCTATTATATACTAAAAGCGCAATACGGAGATTTAAAATATAGACACCACGTTAATCCACATCATCTTAATTAATTTTAGTTGTTAGATATAAAATATATTGCTGAGATTTAATCTCACGGTTGTGTAACAACTTGATACAGAGTATGGGTTAGATTTAACGTGACAGATATTTAAAACCAGAAAAAATAACTACGAGCGGGCCGGCCGCTTGGGAACGACCGATCGGCCTGTTGGCCTGTTTTCAAAAGCTGATTTAGTCAGCTAGCTCCCGTGTCAATACAGGTCTCTGCTCATTTCTTTTTCCATGTAAAAAAGCATGATCGGCTAGAAAACGTTGATCATACTCAGCTTCCTATACATGTAAGGCCGATGAATTAGTAAGAAATCAAATGTTTAGTTATTGGATCGATTGGTTCTGTGACATGGTTCGCTGAGTTTTATCATATGTGTCATACCCGTTGTTTCTCTGATCCATGACATGGTTGGCATATCGCCCAAACGATTATCTCCCTCTGGTCAACCTCTTTTGACCCGCACACGGCCTGACTAGTGTGGTCGGCCTGGCGCGGCTCGGCTTGTTTGTCGGCTCGGCCGGGCACTGGTCTGACTGGTGAAGTTGTGGCACTAGTATGACTAGTGGGGCTGTGACACTAGTCTGACTGGTGAGGACGGCACGTGGGGTGCGCGTGGGGTTGGCGCGTGGGGTCAGCGTTGGTCGGTTAGGGTTTGCCCGCCCTCCCCTCCACGGCTAATAAAAGGGGGTCGCCCTCACCGTCAAAACTCCATTTTCTCTACCTCTCTCTCCCCTCCCTCCCTCGAAAATATGGTGGAGCACGCCATCGCCGATGCCGGACTCGGAGCTCTACTCGCCTGAGAAAATATGCACGACATGCAGGAGATGAATTCAGAGGAGCGGGAGGAGTGGCTAGTGAAGGAGAACCTTCTAATAACAAAATCTTTCATTTCAATGGACATGCCACGCTACATAGACGGCATCGTGGACTACGGCATGCCACGCACGTATTTAATGCGCATGTATTCAATGCGCAGGCTGAAGGAGATATGCCCTAGAGGCAAATAAATTAGTAGTATTTATTGCATTATCTCATAAGTTTATAATAGGTTTGTGTATTATGCTATAACTGTATTAATCGGAATTATTAATACACGTGTGATGCATAGACAACCAGGTCCCTAGCAAGCCTCTATATGAGCTAGTCCATTGGGCAACAGTTGATCGAGATTCCCGATCAAGGACAATGACGTCGGTTGACAATAGGGTCATCTTGTTAGTTGAATAAGGTGATGGACATACGCAAAGTATTGCAATAAGATCGTATTACGATGTTTGTCATTTGCAATAGATAAGAATATGATAGCTTATTCCTTAGACCGTGAGACCGTACTTATTGATGCTTCGTATGGGTGCTTTGAGAGCATCAAACGTTGTGTCTTATATAGCATGACAATAACGGTGTCCATCTTGGGTATTCCGAAAGAGCATCAAGACGTAAGGATCAAGAGCGGGATTTGTTCATTCTTGTAATGGAAAGATACTCTGGGCTCACTCGGTGATATTGCATCTATATAGCTGCGCAGCTTATGACTAGGTCATGGAGATGTAATATCGCAGACGAGTTAATAACCTTCGTCGGTAACGAGATACAACAAAGACATCGGTGTGTCTACGATCATATCTCGGACAAGGTAGTATCGCAGAGATAAAGGGAATGAATGTCATATTTATGGTTCAACGACGATATTCGTGGAATGCACAAGGGTCGTCATATACTTCCAGGTATCCCTGACGGTCATTGGTGAGCGGAGTGTCTCGACCATGTCTGGAGTGTTCTCGAACCGTAGCGTAACAAACTTAAGGTCTTAGCGACACCAGGAGATAGGTTCTGGAATATTATAGGAATTTGTTGGAGAGAGAGAAATGATCCGGAAAGAGTTCCGGTGGTCCGGAAGGAGTTCCGGGGAGGTATGAAATGGTTCCGGGAATGTACGAAAGTTGTTCGGGTGGTTCTGAAATAGTTTCGGAGTCATGGGATATTGAATTATATATAAATATATTAATTATGAATTAATGGGATTTTTATATTAATTTAATATTAATTAAATAAAGGAAAAAAGGGGGCTCCCAACTACATGGGCCCTAAGAGGGCCCAAGAAGGGGGAGCCGCACCCCACAAGGAAAGGGAGGCTTGGGCCTCCTAGTCCGAGTTGGACTAGGAGTAGGAGAAGCCCAAGGGGGGTTCGGGCGAACCCCCCCTCCCCTCTCCTCCTTTAGTCCCACATGGGGGAGCCAAGGGGTTTGCACACCCCCTTCCCCCTTTATATACCAAGGCATATTAATTGGATTAATTTATTGGAAAATACAATTAATTGTATTGCAGGCCGGCTGAGCTGTTTCTCCACCCGTTTTGCCCCCTCTCTCCACCTAAGCTATACCGCTGAGCGTCGTTGCTCTGCGGAATTCCAGATAAGATCTACCCCTGCGATTTCAGCTGGATCTGAATAACCGGGGGTTGTCGCTAAGCTCTGTATGTTTGTGAGTGCTCGGAGGTAACTCCTTTTGAGTAGCCTGGGCGACGTCGTCTCGCCCCAGCAGCCGCCGCCCCCCCCCCCCCTCCCCTCTGCCGCCGGCGCACCACCCCTGGTGCTGGCGCTC
Source organism: Poa annua (assembly GCA_026929855.1). Taxonomy (NCBI): domain Eukaryota; kingdom Viridiplantae; phylum Streptophyta; class Magnoliopsida; order Poales; family Poaceae; genus Poa; species Poa annua. Next base: position 36,205,990 of record CM049427.1, read on the forward strand.
TGCCTTCTTCCGCCCGACGCCCGTCGACGCAGATCATCGTCGACACCCCGGCGTCATCGTCTTCGTCATCGCGGCAAGTTCTCCGCGACCTCGAGGTCGGCTACGTACGACTTCATCGTCAACGCTTGTGCGGGAGCGTAATCCCCGTTATCGGTCTACATGGAGGTAATGTAACCCGTTCCGCCACCGTTATCGCATGTACTAGATAGATGGATCCTGGCTAGTTAGGGTTTCGTACGCTAGAAAAATTATTGTTTTCTGCACCGTAACCCCTTCAGTGGTATCAGAGCCGATCTATGCGTAGTACTGCTGGTATGGTTAGAACTCATGTTGAATGAGGGTGTCTTTCTTATATTTGCTACCCTCTAGCGTGCACTTGCGATGCCTTCGGTATTGAGTTGATGAAGCGGCCCGGACCGACTTTACGCGTACGCTTACGCGAGACTGGTTCCACTACTGACATACGGCTTGCACCGTATCTGTGGCTGGCGGGTGTTTGTTTCTCTCTCTCTAGTCGGCAAAACATTTTCAATGGAGGGCCCGAAAGGGATGCTTAAATATGCAATTATACGATCGACGTTGTGGTACAAAGTTCGTAGGTAAGGAAGCGATTCTCTTACGAATAAGCCTACATGCCACGTAAAATTTGCAAAACTAAATAAAGCTAGAGGCGTCTAACTTTGTTTTGCAGAGGCGTTATTTTATGTGACATGGTTACGGTAAGTTTTGATATTACTCGTACTGTCGGAGGCAATGTAGGGCTCTGTAGACTCGGAGCCATGCCGGGGCGCCGGGGGCCAGGCACATGGCGCCATGAAGGTCCATGCGCATCGACCATGTCACATCGCACTTCCTTGCATCATTATTGTGTGTTGTTGTGTGTGCATCCTATTGATTGCTTATATGCTAGATATACAACGGTAGCATCATAAATAGGATGATCCCTAACAAATACCAAAATTGTGTTCTCCCTCGTTGCGCACCACCAAGAAAGTTCTACGTTATGAGGCAGGCCGTGATGATCGGGTGTCACACATCTCGTCGTTCGCATACAGTGGGTGTAAGCCATGTTGCACGCGCATGGTCTTCGAGGTTTGATTGGCGAGCCTAGCATATCCAGAAATATGGCCTCGGAACACGGGAAGATCGAAAGATCGAGCACGAGTCACAGAGTTGTTGTGATCGACATTTTATGTCCACCTTTGAAGCTATGCTGCCGGCCGTGATGATCGGGGGTGGTGTGGTGGATGGGGGTCGTGTTATCGCCATTATTATTTTTAGGGATAATAATCTTGGTGTGGTGTGTTTTAGGTAATGAGATTATAAAACTAAAACACACCTACATATTATAAACTTTTTCTTACCTCCTTTTGCGATCGCATCTGTAGACTACGCAACTATACTTCGGTTACTTCCACAAGAGCCCAGATGCTAAATTAGAAGCCGACGGATCCAACTTCATCAGATGGTACAGCGGTTTTAGAAACATTCTCGAACACAACAACATTCTATATGTTCTCGATGAACCGTTAGGAGAAGGGCCAGGAGATTCTGCTAGCGAGGAGGAGGAAGATGATTTCCGTAGGCGTCGAGACATATTCATTGAAGTGGATATCACCATGACCGTATGCCTGGCACCCGAGTTGAAAGAGTTGTTTCGACGCAAGGAGCCAAGCGTCATGATTGATGCGATAAAGACACACTTCGGGGATGAATAAAGCGTGAGCAATTCAGGCAGCTTAGAATGTTCCAGACCATTCACATGGAGGAGCATACCTGTCTGAAGACACATTTGAAGAGATTGTATGACATCTACTTCCAGCTGACGATGGTCTTCGATTACTGGATGGCAGATTCTTGTGCCATTCGGACTGTCCTGATATCTCTACCTCCTAGCTATGAGAAGCATGTACGCAAGTACATTTTGAAGGCCGATGATATGAACTTCTACAAGTTTGTGTCTGAATTCAAATCTCTGAAGGTTGATTCCATCGAAGGAGAGATTTTTGATGCTACAGGTATATATTTGATATATGCAGAATTATGAATTCACCTCTTGGTATATGATGAAGTATTTGAGACTTGTTCTGTTTGTGAAACAGGTCCTAATTATCACATATATGCGGCGCAGTTTGATGTGACCTGGCGCTGAAGCTGGTAATAAAGGAGTTGATGGCCTTTTGGTGTTTACGTCCTCAAGTTATCATAGTTATCATTAATAGTTTTTTATAAGATCTTTTGTAATAGTGAGCGAGTGTGTGTGTCTTGATTGTTGCAAGACAAAGTTATTCATGTAATAAGACAAGTTCAGTTGTTTTATGTTATGGAACAAGTCAGTTGTTTTATATTATGAATAAAGGTTCCACATCTCAGTTACATTGATTGTATGATAAGTATTCATAATTGTAGAAGTGATAAAATAGCGTGTCCTATGAATAAGAGTTCTATTACTAGAACAAACACCATCGAGTTTAGTCATGAAGGCAATGAAAGAAGTAATGGATGTTTTTGGTCCATTTAAGTATTTCGAGTGCTGAGTTGATTAAGCTTGAAATCAAGTATTGAAGTTGCAATACCAGAGGAAATTAATTGAGTGTCATTTTTAATGATTAATTAATGGTGTTTCATTGCTTGATCCGAATTCTCCTATGATTTTGGTAAATAGGAGTATTTGCCCGACAAATCATAAAGTCTGAAATTAATTTGATAATAGATCAAATGGGGTTTTTTAGAAGAAAGATTAGTGAACATTGTATTCACAAAATTCGATCAAAGGACAATATTTTTGAATTATGGTTTCAACACAAAAGACTTGTGGAAATTTGTTTCACAAAATTATAATGTCATATATAGTGATATGTGGGAAATTATAATCATGCTCTATTTTAAATAAAGTGTGGTCTGTCAGAATCAGTCTTAGAAACTCCTAATATGTACGAAACATTATAGTCGATGTCCACTTTAGAAAATAGATGTTTTTCTCAACAAGAATTCATGAGATCGACAGTAGTGTCGACATGTATATGATTACACGATAATTCGGTATATACATGAATAGTTCTTTGTAGAATACTCGCATTGAATGGGAGTGTATTCCAAAACCAATTAGAAACAAAGTTCAGTTTGTTGTCTATGTAATTCCGAGAAAAAGATGATTTTTTGAATTATGGTTTATGGATTGGAATTAGAAGCTTGAAATAAAGTGTCAGACCTATGTTGGAAGGTGTTCCAAAGAGTATATGTCTGCTAATGAAAATTTGGTGATTAAGAGTGAGGGAGACTAGAAAATTGTTTTCTGCTTGCAATCCTCTTCATAAAGATCATAATATTTTCATGAAAGAAACTTCTAAATAAAGTGCTGTTATATTTAATATTGTTGTCAGGTCACAACACTGTATTAAGTGTTTCGGATCTTGTTGACAGATCAAGGTGCACTATACGAATACAAAGAAAGTTGAGAAAATATCAGAGTACGAACAAAGGCTTTTTTAGCCTGGAAATCCAAGTTGCATTTGAAAGGATTAAGAGAGTAATTGTTGCTGCAATTCTTATTAGAGGAATAAGATTGTTTAATCGTCATATAAGGTGTTATATGAGAAATGTGACTATAAGAAAGACGCGGTAGCATGTCTTGTCAAGAAATGTGTCTTGGACAAGATCAAATTTGTTGACTACATTTATGTAGACATGCTTGAAGTCTGAGGGATTTGTATTAATGTAATACTGTAGTTTGTATTAAATTCGAATTGATAGTAGATCAATGATTTTGGTTTGACCAAAATGTCGATTTGAGTGGGAGTCATAGTTAGTTCACTCAGGTGAAATATGTGAAGAACATATTTTTGAGTGGGATCTCGTGTTGTCAAATATGTGGAGACATAATTTGAGTGGGAGTCAAATTCATCTTGTGTAGTTAACACATTGTGAAACTGTACCAATAGAATAGGATGATGTTGTGAAACTATTTGAAAGTTAGTATCTATTTTGAAATAGAACGGGAATTTTAAATAGTTAGTCGAGTTGTTTTGGATTATATCTGAGGAGTCAGAATAGAATCAAAAGGATGGTCCTTTGGAATCCAATTGATCATTAAGAGTAATGATGCATGAAAGTAATGGTTGTATGACATGTGGGTCTATTATGTAATATTAGACATCATACAGAAACCATATTATCTGCTCGATGAAGTATAACCGATGTTCTTGGAAGAAGAGCAGTTATGAAAGTGAATTTAGAATTTACTGAAAGTAGAGGTGTGTTAGTTGTTGGATTGACATTAGAATGTCAAGTTTTCTGCATTGGTGTGAAAGTTTGTAGATATCGCGAGTTTGTAATTGTTACAAGTGGCTCTGTATGGCTGAGTGTGTTTTTCAGGGCAGTTATCTGGTTAGTATAATCAGAGTAAGCGTTGGGAAACAGAAGTCTCACTTAGTTACGGTATTTGCATGTATGTTGTTAGACAACATGGTGATATCAAGCAAGTTGATGTCAGTGAATCGCAAAAGCGTGTACAATCATTGATTGTGCTGTAACACTCTTCCACAAGCAAGCATTATCAAATGATTCTTATTTGATAAGGGATTCTGATAAAGTAAAATGCAGCTAGTTTATTTGTACTCTAGTGCAAGTGGGAGACTGAAGGAGATATGCCCTAGAGGCAAATAAATTAGTAGTATTTATTGCATTATCTCATAAGTTTATAATAGGTTTGTGTATTATGCTATAACTGTATTAATCGGAATTATTAATACACGTGTGATACATAGACAACCAGGTCCCTAGCAAGCCTCTATATGAGCTAGTCCATTGGGCAACAGTTGATCGAGATTCCCGATCAAGGACAATGACGTCGGTTGACAATGAGGTCATCTTGTTAGTTGAATAAGGTGATGGACATACGCAAAGTATTGCAATAAGATCGTATTACGATGTTTGTCATTTGCAATAGATAAGAATATGATAGCTTATTCCTTAGACCGTGAGACTGTACTTATTGATGCTTCGTAGGGGTGCTTTGAGAGCATCAAACTTTGTGTCTTATATAGCATGACAATAACGGTGTCCATCTTGGGTATTCCGAAAGAGCATCAAGACGTAAGGATCAAGAGCGGGATTTGTTCATTCTTGTAATGGAAATATACTCTGGGCCCACTCGGTGATATTACATCTATATAGCTGCGCAGCTTATGACTAGGTCATGGAGATGCAATATCGCAGACGAGTTAATAACATTCGTCGGTAACGAGATACAACAAAGACATCGGTGTGTTTACGATCATATCTCGGACAAGGTAGTATCGCAGAGACAAAAGAAATGAATGTCATATTTATGGTTCAACGACGATATTCGTGGAATGCACAGGGGTCGTCATATACTTCTAGGTATCCCTGAAGGTCATTGGTGAGCGGAGTGTCTCGTCCATGTCTGGAGTGTTCTCGAACCGTAGCGTAACAAACTTAAGGTCTTAGCGACACCAGGAGATAGGTTCTGGAATATTATAGGTATTTGTTGGAGAGAGAGAAATGATCCGGAAAGAGTTCCGGTGGTCCGGAAGGAGTTCTGGGGAGGTATGGAATGGTTCCAGGAATGTCCGAAAGTTGTTCGGGTGGTTCCGAAATAGTTTCGGAGTCATGGGATATTGAATTATATATAAATATATTAATTATGAATTAATGGGATTTTTATATTAATTTAATATTAACTAAATAAAGGAAAAAAGGGGGCTCCCACCTACATGGGCCCTAAGAGGGCCCAAGAAGGGGGAGCCGCACCCCACAAGGAAAGGGAGGCTTGGGCCTCCTAGTCCGAGTTGGACTAGGAGTAGGAGAAGCCCAAGGGGGGTTCGGCCGAACCCCCCCCCCCCCCTCCCCTCTCCTCCTTTAGTCCCACATGGGGGAGCCAAGGGGTTTGCACACCCCCTTCCCCTTTATATACCAAGGCATATTAATTGGATTAATTTATTGGAAAATACAATTAATTGTATTGCAGGCCGGCTGAGCTGTTTCTCCGCCCGTTTTGGCCCCTCTCTCCACCTAAGCTATACCGCTGAGCGTCGTTGCTCTGCGGAATTCCAGATAAGATCTACCCCTGCGATTTCAGCTGGATCTGAATGACCGGGGGTTGTCGCTAAGCTTCGTATGTTTGTGAGTGCTCGTAGGTAACTCCTTTTGAGTAGCCTGGGCGACGTCGTCTCGCCCCAGCAGCTGCCGCGCCCCCCCCCCCCCCCTCCCCTCTGCCGCCGGCGCACCACCCCTGGTGCTGGCGCTCTGCCTTCTTCCGACCGACGCCCGTCGACGCAGATCATCGTCGACACCCCGGCGTCATCGTCTTCGTCATCGCGGCAAGTTCTCCGCGACCTCGAGGTCGGCTACGTACGACTTCATCGTCAACGCTTGTGCGGGAGCGTAATCCCCGCTATCGGTCTACATGGAGGTAATGTAACCCGTTCCGCCACCGTTATCGCATGCACTAGATAGATGGATCCTGGCTAGTTAGGGTTTCGTACGCTAGAAAAATTATTGTTTTCTGCACCGTAACCCCTTCACACGCAGTGCCACGAACTGGAAGGCTGTCAGACAGATGTGTCTCATACTCTCATCGTACGACTCGTAAAAATTGATTTGCTTCGGATTCTTGCTTTCACGCTAGAACGGATAAACATGAAGGTAACCCTACATGAACAGATACATGCCGCTCGTTCTGATATAGCTAGTACTCCCTCCATTCCGGTTTATAAGTCACCTTTGAAGCGAGTCCACCATTTTTATCAGAAATGGGGCCGTTTACCCTATCTTTGGATCTCATTTGAAACACATTTTTCAGCTAGACCACCACCCTACCTTTGAAGGTCATTTAAAACATATTTTTCGGCGAGTCCACCATTTTTGCTCAGAAATGAGGCTGTTTACCCTACCTTTCGATCTAATTTGAAACACATTTTCTAGCGAGTCCACCACCCTACCTTTGGAGCTCATTTGAAACATATTTTTCGGCGAGTCCACCATTTTTGCTTAGAAATAAGGCTGTTTACCCTACCTTTCGAACTCATTTGAAACATATTTTTAAGCGAGTACACCATCCTTTTCGCATTTGAAACACATTTTTTAACGAGTCCAACACCCTACCTTTCGAGATCATTTGAAACATATTTTTCGGCGAGTACACCATTTTTGCTTAGAAATGAGCCCGTTTACCCTACCTTTCGAGCTCATTTGAAACACATTTTGTAGCGAGTCCACCACCCTACCTTTGGAGCTCATTTGAAACACATTTTTCGGCGAGTCCACCATTTTTGCTTAGAAATGAGGCCGTTTACCCTACCTTTCGAGTTCATTTGAAACACATTTTTTAGCGAGTGCACCACCCTACCTTTCAAGCTCATTTGTGAAGGGGATCGTGTGCAGAAAACAAATTTTTTCCTACCGATGATATCCTAAAAGCATGCCAAGATCTATTCTATGCAGATATAGTAGTACGAACGGAGTTCGGAATACGTACCCTTGTAGACCGAAAGCGGGGATTACGTTCCCGCACAAACGTTGTCGATGAAGACCGACGAAGCCGACCTCAAGGTCGTGTAGAGGAAGCAGGCCTCCGAGTACCGCTAGCGCAGCACCTCGCAGGGAGTCGCACACGTACGGTGGAGACGACGGCCTCCGAAGCTCCAGTCCAGGACGAGCAGCAGAAGACTTGGACCGGAACACCAGCAGCGCGACATCGGGCTATGGTGGAGGAGATCCCCTTGCTCTGCTCGGCGCGGCTCCAACTTGGGAACCACGAGATCGAGAGAGAAATCGGGAATTAATTGGTGAATTAAAAGGCTGGGGCTGCCCCTTCTTATATATGCTCCCGGGGGGAGCCAACCTTGCCAGCCAGGAAATGTGGGACTATCCCACATGCCTGGCTCGGCACATGGTGCGCCGGCCCCCTGGTGGGCCCCATCTGGCCCACCTAGGCCGGCCACAGCTCCCCCACCGAATTCCCAAGGGGGTTCCCCCCTCTTGGGCCTTCTTTCGTCCGGAAGGCCCATTTAGGGAAATCTGCCTAAATAAATTCGAAAATAAATATATAAAATCATATTTGCATATTAATAACACTAATTAATATCAAACATAATATATATAATTTTTCCTAGCTCCGGAAACTCTTTCGGCGCTGCCCGATTTCCATCGGACCCCTCCCGCGACGCTCCCGGTGATCTCCTTCCTTTCCGGTTGTCTTGTCGAAACCCCTTAAGTGTGTTACCCTAGCGGTTCGATATAATATCAGGTATGATCAAGACTCCTCAATGATCAACTACTAACTCGTAGGCCTGGACCCCATGAATTAATCCCTGAGATATAACGAATGACTTTCATCTATCAAACCTGAACGTAAAGTCTTAGACCTTTTGTCATAGTGATACTTAGCACGTCCGAGCGTCGTTCCATAGATATCTCCATACCTAATCCCGACCTCGTTACCGACGACGCTATCTTCTACTCGTTCATGATCTCATGTCTGCGTGACCTAGTCACATGCTTGCAAGCTCATTAGACATGATCTCACCGAGTGGGCCCGAGAGTATCTATCCTGCTATGCGGACTGGCAAATCCCGCTCTTGACCCCTCGTCTCAACTACTCCTTTCCGATACCCAAAAGTATCACCGTTATTGTCATACTAAATAAGATACGACGTTTGGTGCAATCAAAGTATCTTCCAGGAATAACAATAAGAGTTGATCTCACGGTCAAAGGCGTAACGACTACGTTCTCCAAATCTGGGTATGTCCATCACATCGTTCTCTAGCGATATGAATCTCATTGCCGACCGGCGCCATGCCCCATGACCGGGAAACCTCGATCATCAATCGCGCAACGAAACTAGTCTTAGCAGAGGCTACTAGGGACCTGGTTGTTTACGCATCACACCCGCATTAATGTTTCCGCTTAATACGGTTCTAGCATGACACAAAAACCTATTATGAACAAACGAGATATGATAAAGAATTCACTTTATTAATTGCCTCTAGGGCATATCTCCTTCAGTCTCCCACTTGCACTAGAGTACAACTTAATCTAGATTACAACTTGGTAAAAGCTTAACACCCATAGCTAACTGGTGCTGTTCATGCTTATCAAGCGGGAGAGGCTTCGTCAGCGGATCTGCCACATTCAGATCCGTATGCACTTTGCAAATCTTCACATCGCCTCCTTGTACGTACTGACGTATCACATGGAAGCGTCGGAGAATGTGTTTGGCGGTGGAGTGAGACCTTGGCTCCTTGGCGTTTGCAATGGCACTCGTATTGTCGCAGAAGAGGATCACGGGGTCTTGCACGCTTGGGAACACTCCAAGTTCGATGACGAACTTCCTCAGCCACACAGCTTCATTCGCGGCCTCGCAGGCAGCAATGTACTCCGACTCCATTGTAGATTGTGCGACTATGGGTTGCTTCCCACTTCTCCAGCACACGGCGCCTCCATTCACCTTGAACACGTAACCTGTCTGTGACTTACAATCATCGGGGTCTGAGCAGAAACTTGCATCTACGTAACCCGTTACGCCAAGTTCTTCATCGCAGCCACCATACACAAGGAACATTTCCTTTGTCTTATTGAGATACTTAAGAATGCTCTTAATAGCTACCCAATGCGGCATTCCAGGATTACTCTGGAACCGGCTTGTCAAACTTAGAGCTAATGCCACATCCGGTCTAGTACTCAACATTGCATACATGATCGATCCTATGGCTGAAGCATAAGGATGTTTCGTCATTTCGGCCTTACCCAGTTCCGTCACCGGACACTCTGCCTTACGCAATATTTTATTCTTGATAACCGGCAGAGAACCCTTCTTTGCCTTCTCCATACGGAAACGCTTCAGTATTTTATCAAGATAAGTACTCTGACTTAGTGCTAATAGGCGCCTTGATCTATCGCGATAGATTTTTATGCCTAAACCATACGCAGCTTCTCCTAAGTCCTTCATGGAAAACTTACTGTTTAAATATTCCTTCACGCTATTCAGAAGTTCCACATCATTCCCAATCAGCAATATGTCGTCAACATACAGTGCTAAGAACACAACCGAGCTCCCACTCATTTTCTTATAAATACAGGTCTCTTCCACATTCTGGATAAATCTAAAACCTTTGATTACCTCATCAAAGCGAAGATTCCAGCTCCGAGATGCCTGCTTCAATCCATAGATGGATCGTTGAAGCTTGCACACCTTGTCAGCATTTCCTGGATCGACAAAACCTTCCGGCTGTACCATGTACAACTCTTCCTCAATGTTTCCATTCAGGAAGGCCGTTTTGACGTCCATCTGCGAGATTTCATAATCATAGTAGGCAGCTACCGCTAACAAAATCCGAATAGACTTAAGCATCGCTACCGGTGAAAAAGTTTCATCGTAGTCAATTCCATGAACTTGTCGGAAACCCTTTGCGACAAGCCGAGCTTTATAGACGGTCACATTACCATCAGCATCAGTCTTCTTCTTAAAAATCCACTTATTCTCGACGGCCTTGCGCCCTTCGGGAATATCCATCAAAGTCCACACTTTGTTATCATACATGGATCCTATTTCGGATTTCATGGCATCAAGCCATTTCTCGGACTCTAGACTCTCCATCGCCTCCTTGTAGTTCGTAGGTTCGTCTTGCTCGACTAGCATGACGGTGCAAACCATGTTGCCATACCATTCTGGTGCGATCCGAGATCTACCATACCTACGTGGTAGAACATCTTCCTCGACAGTTTCTCCCACTCCTTCCACGGAGGACGTTTCCGGAATTGCTTCCGTTGCGCCACTCGGAATCTCGAGTTCAGGATCAACGATTTCATCGAGGTCTACCTTCCTCCCACTTACTCCTTTCGCGAGAAACTCCTTCTCTAGAAAGGTACCGGTCTTCGCGACAAAAGTTTTGCCCTCAGCTTGGTTGTAGAAGGTGTACCCAACAGTTTCCCGCGGATATCCTACAAAGACGACTTTCTCTGACTTCGGTTCGAGTTTGTCGGGCTGCAGTTTCTTAACGTACGCCTCACAACCCCAAACCTTCAGAAACGATAACTTAGGCTTTTGGCCATACCATAATTCATACGGCGTCGTTTCAACAGACTTGGACGGAGCCCTATTTAAAATGAATGCAGTTGTTTCTAACGCATAACCCCAGAAGGACACTGGCAGATCGGTAAGAGACATCATAGATCGGACACTATCCAGTAGAGTACGATTACGTCGCTCGGACACGCCGTTACGCTGCGGCGTTCCGGCTGGCGTAAGTTGGGGTACTATGCCACAACTCTTCAGATGTGTGCCAAACTCAAAACTCAAGTACTCTCCACCGCGATCGGATCGGAGATGCTTGATTTTCCTATTAAGCTGATTCTCAACTTCACTCTGGAATTCTTTGAACTTTTCAAACGTTTCAGACTTGTGTTTCATCAAATAGATATAACCGTATCTACTCAAGTCATCAGTGAAGGTGACGAAGTAACCATAACCATTGCGTGTCGAAACGCTCATCGGTCCACACACATCTGTATGTATGATCCCCAACAAATCCGACGCCCGTTCAACGAAACCGGTGTCCTGGTCATTTTGCCCATGAGGCATGGTTCGCATGTATCGAGGGATCCGAAATCCAACGAGTCCAAGAGTCCATCGGAGTGGAGTCGCTTCATGCGCTTTATACCAATATGACCAAGACGGCAATGCCACAAAAACATGGCGGTATCGTCACTACACTTAATCCGTTTGGCTTCTATGTTATGGATGTGAGTACTACGATCGAGATTCAACAAGAATAAACTGTTATTCTCGGGAGCATCAACATAAAAGATATCATTCATATAAATAGCACAATTGCTTGACACTGATTTAAATGAAAAACCGTCTTGTAACAGGCAAGACCCACTTATAATGTTTACACTCAAGGATGGCACAAAATAACATTTATTTAAAACCAAAACTAATCCCGATGGTAGATGTAGAGGGAGCGTGCCGACAGCCACCACGTCGACTCTCGATCCGTTGCCGACGCGCATCGTCACCTCATCCTTCGCCAGCCGCCTTCTATTCCGTAACTCCTCCTGAGAGTTACATATATGAGCAACAGAACCAGTATCAAATACTCACGTATTGCTCCGGGCGGATGTAAGGTACACATCTATAACATGTATATCAAATATACCTTGCTCTTTGTCGACCGTCTTGCCAGACTTCCTATCCTCCAGATACTTGGGGCAGTTGCGCTTCCAGTGACCGTTCCCCTTGCAGTAGAAACACTCCACGCTAGCTCTGGTACCAGACCTGTTAGTCCTGGGCTTGGCAGCCAATTTTGCCTCCCTCCGGGACTTCCAGCTCTGCTTTCCCTTGCCACCGGACTTCTTGAAATCAACGGTCTTGTTGACCATCAACAGCGTGTGCTCCTTCTTAATCTCTACCTCAGCAGTCTTGAGCATCACGAACACTTGAACGGATAGACGTCTCCTAGAGGGGGGGGGGGGTGAATAGGCGATTTAAAACTTTTTCGAGGAGCCGGAATATCCGGTCCAAGAGTGACCGGAAATTCCGAGTAGTCGGAATATCCGTTACACAAATGAGCCGGAAATTCCGGTATGCTTGATAAAGGCGGAATAAAACTAGAGGTTTACTTTAACAAGCATACAACCTAGATATATAAACTAGGCTCACCTATGTGCACCAACAACTTAAGCTAAGCAATATTAGTAACAAGATGATAGCAAGATATATGACTTCAAGCACGAAGGCTATCACAATGTAAAGTGCATAAGTAAAGAGCTCGGGTATAGAAATAACCGAGGCACGCGGAGACGAGGATGTATTCCCGAGTTCCACCCAAAGGTGTACGTCTCGTTTGGAGAGGTGTGCGCAACCACAACAGGTTAGCCGCAACGCCACAAAGGCTCACCTTCTTCTCCTGATGAACTCAACCACAAAAGGTTCGAGTTCACCTTCCACTATTGATCTCCTTTGGGGCGGAGATCGAATCCCGTACAACTCTTGAGGCACACACCCACAACTTAATTGGGGGCTCCCAAGTCTTGAGGCACACACCCACAACTTAATTGGGGGCTCTCAAGTGACCACAAAAGGTCTTGACCACAAAAGGTCTTGGCCACAAAAGGCCGGCTAGGGTCCAAAGACCCAAGAGTAACAAGCTCACAAGTATCACCACCACGAATCCTCGTGGAGGGCTCAAACCGATGCAAATGCAATGGCAAGAGCACACGAAGTGCTCAAGTCCTTCACTCTCAAATTCCAACACAACAACAAATGTTTATGGGGGAATAAGAGAGGAAGAACAAAGGAAACCACAAAGGAGTCAATTCCTTCACTCCCAAATCCCACCAAAAGCAACTAATGCTTAAGGGGGGAGAAGAGAGGAAGAATAAAGAGGAAGAACCACAAAGGAACTCCAAGAACTAGATCCACTAAGTTCCCCTCACTTAGAGGAGAGATGGATTGGTAGGATTGTAGATCTAGATCTCCTCACAACTTTCCCTAAAGAATATGGAAGATTCAATGGAGGGATTGAGAGGGAAGTGAGCTTTCCAAGGTCAACAATGGAGTAGGAGAGAGGGGAAAGTCGTGCTGCCTTAGATTTTTTGGGGAAGAAGAAGGGGAGGGGTATTTATACCCCTCCAGGAAATATAGCCGTTGGCTGTTTTGACACTCGGAAATTCCGGTATAAGTGAGACTCGAAAATTCCGGTCATCCGGAAATTCCGGTCTAGAGAGACTCGGAAATTCCGGTCACCCGGAAATTCCGGTCTAAGAGAGCTCGGAAATTCCGGCTGGAGTCAGAAGCAAAACCAAACTTTTCCTTAGCCATTTCTGGAGGACTTTTCTGGGGGCACTCGGAAATTCCGGTATATGGAAATTTCCGAGCACAATTTCCGACTGGAGTCAGAACCCTTTTTCTCCTTTCCTTAGCCGTTTTCTTGGATGAGCTGGGGAACCGGAAATTCCGGTAGAGCGGAATATCCGGCCCCAATAATCCGAATCAGCAAAACACCGAAACGAAAACTGCTATAACTTTTGCAAATGAACTCCAAATGAGGTGAGACCAATTTTGTTGGAAATATTGCATCCCATAAATAGAGTAAAATCTCCACACATGGCAAGGTGTGGGACTTTCCTCAAGGTAGAACCGGCAATATTTCCGCCACCAAAAACGCAACAAGTTGTCCAAAGTAAAACCGATTTCGATGAACTAGAGCTTGACATGGAGATGAACCAAGCTCTAATTGCTCACCAACATAAAAGCCAAATAAGAACCAAGAAATATGATATGCCAAGTATGCAAAGGTTTGAGCTCTCCACAAGAATGCGATCAAGTTACTAACTTGAGAGCACCTCTTGATAGTACGCCTAGCCCTATCAAGATCATACCTTTGCCTTGAGCATTCCACTTGAGTTGGATGATGACTATCTTGATCTCTTCAAGTGGATCATCTTTCTTGATTGCGCGTCCAATCACTTGCTTGATGAAGACTTCTCTAAATACTCCCCCATGCTCACAATGGGAGAGTCTCGCTAAGCTTCGTCTTCATGTATCCATTGCAAGCACCAAGCATGGGATCTTTTCGAGAAAGCTTCTCTTGGTCTTGCACAACTCATATTTTCTTCACTAAGATGATGTCTTGAATCTTCAAGACATACTTGCAATAAGCTTCAACAGTCCAACACATGAACTCCACAATTCCATGGACATGATCTATAATGATATCTCAAAAGCAAACATTAGTCCATAGAGATTGTCATTCAATTACCAAAACCACACATGAGGGAAAATGCTCTTTCAACACTTCACCCAGGGACTTAGCCATGCCCTGCATGTTATAGTTCATGACGAAGCCTTTGTAGCTTGGTGGCAACGATTGCAACACCCTGTCAATCGCCAGCTCATCGGGAATCTTGCACTCCAGAGCATTCAGGCGTTGAACGTAGCCAGACATCTTGACTACATGCTCGCTCACACTGCTATGCTCTTCCATCTTGGCTGAGAAGAAAAGTTCAGAAGCCTCATATCTCTCAGCCTTAGCCTGCGGCGCGAAGACAGCCTTAAGATCTGAAATGATCTCAAAGGCGCTCATCTTCTCAAAGCGCTTCTGCAGGTCGGCTTCCATGGCGTAGAGCATGCCACTCTGGACAAAGGCAGAATCCTCCGATCGGGTCTGGAAGACCTTCTTCTCATCCTCAAAGGCATCATCCGCAGGAGGGTCACCTATGGCGGCCTCAATGATGTAGGACACCCTATGGGGAGTGAGGAGGATCATCAGGTTGCGGAACCAGGCCATGAAGTTTGACCCATTGGTCTTAAGCTTTTCTTTCTCAAGGAACAAACCTAGGTTAAACGAGGGGCGAGACATCTACAATGGAATTTGCAACAACATAAGACTTTGTTCATAATAATTTTGAGTTATAGTATTTTAGAAAATAACTAACATAACTCCCACTCAAACGAACATCCCTCCTGGTCGTTTAAGCGATTACACGACCCCCATCCATTGCACCAACCCTCATCATCAAAGCCGGCGGCACAACTTCAAGAGTAGACAAAATCGTCCGCCACACCAATTTTGTGACTCGTGCTCGACCTTTCGGTCTTCCTGTTCCGAGGCCATACCTCTGAGTATGCTAGGCTCGCCACCAAAGACCTCCACGCTGACGCTTGTGCAACATGGCTTACACCCATTGTATGCGAACGATGAGATGTCTGACACCCGATCATCACGGCCTGCCTCATAACGTAGAACTTTCTTGGTGGTGCGCGTTGGAGGGAGAACACTAGTGGTATTTTGAAGGGATCATCTTATTCAGCTACCGCCGTGTAACTAATGTATACTATACACACAATCACACAAAATAAGATGCACACAAAACATCAAATATAATGCAATGTGATATAGTCCACCACGCCATGGTCTTCTTGGCGCCCGCAGTTTATAAACAATTTAATAAACCTACCTTGACCATATCACATAGCCCCTGCAAAATAAAGTTAGACGCTTCTACTTTATCTTTTGCATGTTTTACGTGGCTTGGGGCTTTCATAAATAGAACGCTTCATACCTACGAACCTTATGACCACAACAACGATCCAATAATTGCATGTTTAAGCATCCCTTTCGGGCCCTCCATTGAAAATGCGAAGACCAACTAAAGAGAGAGAAACTGTCACCCGCCAGCCACATATACGGTACAAGCCGTATGTCAGTACTGGAACCAGTCTCGCGTAAGCGTACGCGTAAAGTCGGTCCGGGCCGCTTCATCAACTCAATGCCGCTGGAATACACAAGTGCATGCTAGAGGGTAGCAAATAACAGGAACGGTGCCCCCGTGCAGAGCACGGGTTCTACGATAGAACGGCTCTGATACCACTGAAGGGGATCGTGTGCAGAAAACAAAAAATTTCCTACCGACGATATCCTAAAAGCATGCCAAGATCTATTCTATGCAGATATAGTAGTACGAACGGAGTTCGGAATACGTACCCTTGTAGACCGAAAGCGGGGATTACGTTCCCGCACAAACGTTGTCGATGAAGACCGACGAAGCCGACCTCAAGGTCGTGTAGAGGAAGCAGGCCTCCGAGTACCGCTAGCGCAGCACCTCGCAGGGAGTCACACACGTACGGTGGAGACGACGGCCTCCGAAGCTCCAGTCCAGGACGAGCAGCGGAAGACTTGGACCGGAACACCAGCAGCGCGGCAGCGGGCTATGGTGGAGGAGATCCCCTTGCTCTGCTCGGCGCGGCTCCAACTTGGGAACCACGAGATCGAGAGAGAAATCGGGAATTAATTGGTGAATTAAAAGGCTGGGGCTGCCCCTTCTTATATAGGCTCCCGGGGGGAGCCAACCTTGCCAGCCAGGCAATGTGGGACTATCCCCACATGCCTGGCTCGGCACATGGTGCGCCGCCCCCCTGGTGGGCCCCATCTGGCCCACCTAGGCCGGCCACAGCTCCCCCACCGAATTCCCAAGGGGGTTCCCCCCCCCCCTCTTGGGCCTTCTTTCGTCCGGAAGGCCCATTTAGGTAAATCTGCCTAAATAAATTCGAAAATAAACATATAAAATCATATTTGCATATTAATAACACTAATTAATATCAAACATAATATATATAATCTTTCCTAGCTCCGAAAACTCTTTCGGCGCTGCCCGATCTCCATCGGACCCCTCCCGGGACGCTCCCGGTGATCTCCTTCCTTTCCGGTTGTCTTGTCGAAACCCCTTAAGTGTGTTACCCTAGCGGTTCGATATAATATCAGGTATGATCAAGACTCCTCAATGATCAACGACTAACTCGTAGGCCTGGACCCCATGAATTAATCCCTGAGATATAACGAATGACTTTCATCTATCAAACCTGAACGTAAAGTCTTAGACCTTTTGCCATAGCGATACTTAGCACGTCTGAGCGTCGTTCCATAGATATCTCCATACCTAATCCCGACCTCGTTACCGACGACGCTATCTTCTACTCGTTCATGATCTCATGTCTGCGTGACCTAGTCACATGCTTGCAAGCTCATTAGACATGATCTCACCGAGTGGGCCCGAGAGTATCTATCCTGCTATGCGGACTGGCAAATCCCGCTCTTGACCCCTCGTCTCAACTACTCCTTTCCGATACCCAAAAGTATCACCGTTATTGTCATACTAAATAAGATACGACGTTTGGTGCAATCAAAGTATCTTCCAGGAATAACAATAAGAGTTGATCTCACGGTCAAAGGCGTAACGACTACGTTCTCCAAATCTGGGTATGTCCATCACATCGTTCTCTAGCGATATGACTCTCATTGCCGACCGGCGCCATGCCCCATGACCGGGAAACCTCGATCATCAATCGCGCAACGAAACTAGTCTTAGCAGAGGCTACTAGGGACCTGGTTGTTTACGCATCACACCCGCATTAATGTTTCCGCTTAATACGGTTCTAGCATGACACAAAAACCTATTATGAACAAACGAGATATGATAAAGAATACACTTTATTAATTGCCTCTAGGGCATATCTCCTTCAATTTGAAACACATTTTTCGACGATTCCACCATTTTTGATTAGAAATGAGGCCGTTTACCTACCCTTCAAACTCATTTGAAACATATTTTTAAGCGAGTCCACCACCCTACCATGTGAACTCATTTGAAACACATTTTTCGGCGAGTCGGCCATTTTTTATTACAAATTAGGCCGTTTACACTACCTTTCGAGCTCATTTAAAATACATTTTTCAGCGAGTCCACCACCCTACCTTTGGATCTCATTTGAAACACATTTTTCGGCGAGTCCACCATTTTTGCTTAGAAATGAGACCGTTTACCCTACCTTTCGAGATCATTTGAAACACATTTTTTAGCGAGTCCAAGCTAGATTTGAGAAAGTTCATGGCTATCCGCATTTGGTGTGCCAAAATACACATTTTGTGTCACTGAGTCAATTGTGGGTGGGCGAGCCAAAATCCCTGTTGGGTCTGCCGTGGTCCACTCGTCAGCGGGTGTACAACCCTTGTCCTCCGCGTGCATCTAATCAGATCGCAGAATGAGCTTCTCGCGGATCGCCTCGAGTCTGCGTGCAGATTCCTTCTAGAGGAAATCGGACATCCGTAGATTCCTTGTAGAGGAAATCGGACGGCTGCAAATTCCTTGTATAGGAAATCAGCATCAAATATTCAAAAATTATCGAAAAAATGAAAAATCCTGCGCACATAGTCGTCTTATGTCATATACTAACGACTCAATTTGAAAAACAAGGTCTACATACATTAAAAATGAGAAGGGCATGGATCTCATGTGATATCGCATAACTCAAACTATGAGGTCTAAGGTTGGAGAGAAGTGGTTTTGGAATTGCAACATGAAATTTCAAAAACCTCATAAAAGCTTCATTTTAGAGTAACTAAGAAGGATCCATGCTTAGTTTTTCATTTTCATATTTTAAACTTGTTTAAATGTTGGTCAAACTTACGTTTGACCGATTTTGAAATAACCATAATAAATTCAAAACTTATCGAAAAATTGAAAAACCGACACACATAGTCTTCATATGTCATATACTAACGACTCAAGTTGAAAAACATGGTCTACATACATTCAAAATGAGAGGGCATGGATCTCATGTGATACCGCATAACTCAAACTATGAGGTCTAAGGTTGGAGAGAAGTGGTTTTGGAATTGCAACATGAAATTTTCAAAAACCTCACAAAAGCTTCATTGTGGAGTAACTAAGAAGGATCCATGCTTAATTTTTCATTTTCATGTTTTTAACTTGTTTAAATGTTGGTCAAACTTAGGTTTGACCGATTTTCAAATAACTATAATAAATTCAAAACTTGTCGAAATCATTGAAAAACCGACGCAAATAGTCTTCATATGTCATATACTAACGACTCAAGTTAAAAACTTGGTCTACATACATTCAAATGAGGAGGGCATGGATCTCATGTGATATCGCATAACTCAAATGTGCAAATGAGAATTGCAACATGATAATTTCAAAATTCTCACGAAAGTATCATTTAGGAATTACTAAGAATGGTCTAGTCTTAGTTCGCACCCTAATTTTACACAAATGTGCGCCTGTGCGCGCCCAGAGCACGCCGTGCACGCTCTAAGCGCGTCCAGAGTGCACACTTAAGGTGTTCGACAGAAGTACAATAAAAAATTGTTGGTGATGCTCATGTTGAAAATGACTCGAGCACGCCTCGCTTTCGTCTGCGCAAGTGGTCTTTAGTTTTGCCCTTCTTACTTGTCTTTTCCGTCGCATCACGCGTCCCGTTCCCCTGGCGGGCGCAGACCGAAGCGACGGGTGGTGCAGTCGGCGTCCTGCAGACGGAAGCAAGCGTGCTGGAGTCGCAATAACGTCGCGCCGCTTCCAATGGCGCAGACGGAAGCGACGTATGCTGGCAGTCGTAGCGTCTGGTCGCGTCGGCGACAGTGCGCGGCCAGGCGAAGTGGTGGCCGCGTTAATGCAGGCCACCCAACCCCGCTCCTATGGCCGCCCTTAAAACCCGACGCAACGCAGCCCTGCTCTCCTCACACCAACACTTCCTCCTCTCTCTTCTTCTCCCCAAGGAAACGGAAACATAGGCCGCCATGGCGGGCAGCAACGCCACTTGCAGCTGGAGGAACTCCGGCGTCACAACGAGGACGCGGAGATGGCCAAGGCGTTCGAGCGAGTCATGTGGGGCAAGGAGGTCAAGACCTCTCGTCCTACGTGCTCTCGCTGGAGACCGCACGGCTGAGAAGCCGACACCGGCTGTCGGTGGACGACGACGCCATCCTTCCGGATGGGTGGGTGAGGAACGTCCTGGACATTCCGGTGGCGCCACGGCTCAGCGGGCAGGCCAGCGTCGAGTTCATTAAGGGCAAGTGGGCGGAGATGTCGTGCGAGCAAAGGCTCGACCCCAAGTACTCCGTCACGGCGCCCTATTGGCACGCCGTGATGGACAAGGAGTACGAGGCGCGTCTTAGCGGTCGACGAAAGCCGACGCCGGAGTTGTCCTCAACAGACGACGACTGTGACGGCGAGGACGGCGACGCCAGCGACGACGACGACGACCCCCGAGCTGCCCGATCTGCCTCTACAAGCGTTTGCATCTTGGTCAGCAGCGTCGCTTTCACCGAAGAAAGCGGCGACGCAAGACGAAGAGTCTTACCTTAAAACGCCCCCCGCATGTCATGGCGGTGAATCGAAAACGGCGCCGGCGAAGCCAGAAGCCTTAGCCGCCACGGCGGTGGCTACGGACCAGGTGAAGGCTGACTTGGTTCGCATCTTCTTCCCCTCACCGGGATGGAGCGGTATCTCTTCGTCGGCGGTGGTGTTGAGGGATGGCCATGCATAGGCCTCTCTCTCATCCCTAAACCCTTTGTTTAGGTTTGCTTTATTTGTAAAGCGGGGCGAAAGCCTATTTTGTTTAGGTTTAAGTTTGTTAAATCTCGTTTAGATTTGTAATTATAAGTTTGTTAAATCTCGTTTAAATATTTGAATCAATTTGTGTTCATCGTTTATGTTGTTCATCGGCGGCGGTTCGTGTGCCCGCAAGGTGTTCGAAAGTATGCATTCATGTTGAATTCATTTCCAAACCACCTCAATCTTGTTCATCGGAGGCGGTTCATGTGGCCCGCAATGTGTTCGACATGTTAAATTCGTTTCCGAACCACCTCAATCATGTAGTAGGATGAAACTGTCCATAATTGACTAGTGGAACGGCGAGGTCCGGATCTGCCGCCATGGATGCGTCTTAAAAGCGGAGGTGCAGTTCCACGCTGACCCCACGCGCACCCCACGTGCCGTCCCCACCAGTTAGATTAGTGCCACAGCCCCACCAGTCAGACTAGTGCCCGACCCCACGCATTGCCCCCAGGAAATCCCAACCGAGCCGAGAAACGAGCCGAGCCACACCAGACAGAGCCCACCAGTCATGCCAAGTGCGGGTCAAAGTAGGTTGACCAGAGGGAAACGAGCGTTTGAGCGATATACGAGCAAACCACACAGAACAGAGAAACAACGCGGTATGGCACAGACCGATAAAACTCAGCTAGGTATGGCACATAACCAATTAACACTTAGTTATTTACATGGATAGGCAGGGGGCTTGACAAGAAAGAGCACCCACAAACTATGATACCCCGGATGCTCCAAAATATGTGTCTTTAATTTGTCCATATGTCCAAATACGGATGTATTTATAAGTGTTTCATGTTAGATACATTCATATTTGAAAAAAATTAAAACACTTATTTTAGTACGGATGAAGTATATAATTTCTCGAGGTTTCAAGCCTAGGTTGACGTGCTAAAATAGACCCGTTCTAATTTTTGATAGAACCCCTTGTGATGTACTATAATCGTCTTCAAAAAAAGAAGTGTTCTTGGCATCAACTTTTTTTATTACATTAAGCATGGTCTTAGGGTTTAGGTGGTTCGTGATGACATCATCTTATTTGACATTCCAATACAGGACCAGGGAACTGTTGGAGGCTCACATTTTTGTTTTCTCTTTCCTCCTCTCCCGGTCTCATCATGTGATCCCTCGATACGGTGGAGCGTGTCGGCTCAGTAATTTTAGGGAAACCCCCCTTTGACAAGCATGCGAACGAGTAAAAACGACATTTGCTTAGGTCAGTGACGGTAACTTAACAATGGGATCAGTTTAAAATGTTGCAAGGTAGTGAATAATACTTTTTTCTTCAGTTTAAGAAAATAAGACAATAATTAATAATTAATCAATTACTAAAGTAACCACACATGTTTAAGAGGTGAATGGGATTATACCGTATGATGGAGTCATTCTGAGCGTGCACACAAAGTGCTCCTTTCCCGTAGACGGCATCGGTCCGGCGATGCTCCTCTTGCAAATATGATTTCATGTCGGCAATGGATCCTGCCGCCTCCCCTCTCCGGACAAACGACCTCTCCTCCCATCTCCACGTCTGTGAAGAGAAGAATCACGCCGTATATCGGGAGGGCGGCCACTCCTATCCCTCCAAGGAACATTGTTGTTCAACCAGCCGTGCACGGAACGAAAGGGATATAAAACACCTCGTAGTGAAGTGAGACAATAGGGTCAAAACTCAAAAGAAAAGCACATGTCGTGGAAGCCCTCCATTCCAATGCATGGGGGTGGGGGCGAAGGCAAAACCACCTATTGTTGTTTTGAGGGATTAACCACCCACTCCCAAAGCCCAAAAGGGTGGTATCATGGTATTGTATATGCGGGTGTGGGATCGGTGGGTCACTAGATGTGCACTCCACTACACACACTAGCACTGTAGCAGACACACAGGTCAAACAAACATATGTGGTTCTGTATATGTGGTTTTTGTTTACTATTGCTTGTTTTGGTTTTTTATGGTGGCAATGGCAAGATAGTATAGTAGTATTGGTGCAATGAGATGAACTGTCTCTTTTCTACGAGAGCGGTTTTTCCACACAGTCTTTGGGCCGGGACTATCCAGACCGTCCATTCCGTTCGGATCCCGGAGAAGCGGGTGCCTGGCGACAGGACGGTTGGGCCGGGCCTATCCAGATAGTCGTTGGGCCTGGTCACGGGACGGTTGACTCCGTCAGTTCATAAAATCTGCCCAAGTGAACAGTTAAACTGTACTTTGTCCCTGGCAAATCATGGCATAAACCTGACATCCGCGTTAGCCCTTCTCCTTGGCCTGGAAATACGCCCGGAGCGCCACCACGTTCGGGTGCCGCACCCGCCCCAGCTCCTCGGCGCGCCGCCCGAACTCCGCCGCGCCCGCACCGGCAGCACCGTCGCCGCACCGCATCCGCTTGATCGTCACGATGAACCTGGTCTCCATCACGGCCTTGTACGTGCTCCTGGCCTCGCTGCGGCCCAGCGTCTCCGCCGACGCCCGTAGCAGCTCCTCCAGGTTGTACGACATCTCTTGCGACCCGCCGCCGCAGAACTACAGCTTCCCGCTCTCACGAGAACTCCGCACGCCGCCCACCGCAGCCGTGTTCGTCGCCGGTGGTGGCGCTTTGGCTGAGCGCTGCTGTTGCAGCTGGTGGTGCGCGTCTTCCTCGACCGTCCGTCTGCGCGCCGTCCTTCTCACGTCGCAAGGCCACGCGCTTGTTCCTCCCGCGCCCGCGCTGGGACGCCATCACCCCCGCCAACAGGAGAGCCAGCACCACCGCTCCGGCCACCGCGCATCCGGATGCGATGGCGGCCTTCCTCCTTCGCCGCCTACCGTCGCCGGGCGGATGGAGTGGCGCAAACGCCGCCGTGACGGGAGACAGCGGCGAATCTGCCCAAGGAAGCAGCCGGCACGCACGGCGCGGCGAGCGGGTGGCCGCAGAGCCCGACATTGCGCTCCAACGAGCGTTGAACCACTTGGCGAGCACCGCCGGAATCTGGCCCTCCAGGCGGTTCCCTGATACGTCAAGCCGCCGGAGCGTGAGCTGCGGCAGCGCCGTCACGGGCCCCATGAGCCGGTTCCCGTCAAGCAGCAACGCCGTGAACCGCGGCACCCCGGTGGCGAGCTCCCGCGGGATCCCGCCAGACAGGTCATTATCCCAGATCATGAGCACGGTGGCGCCGGGGAGGAGGGCGAGGGATGCCGGTAGGTGGCCCTGGAGGCGGCGGTTGCTGGAGAGATCCGGGATGAGGCCGAAGAGCGCGTTGGACTTGGGGCTGAGAGGACGGAGCTCGCGGAGAGGGGCGAGGAGTGGGGTGGTGAGGGCTCCGGTGAGGTTGAGGTTCTTCAGGACGAGGTTGGTGACGCGGCTGTTGGCGTCGCGTTGACGGACGCCCGGCCAGGCGGTGCAGAGGGCTCGGCGACATGACGGCGGCGGCGAGCGGAGCTGCAGAGGAGGAAGAAGAAGGCAGCTCCTGCTGTATGGCGCGAGGAGAGAGAAAATATGCAGGGCAGAAACGCGAGGCAAAACGTTAGGCACATCAGGGTGGTTTGCAACAACTAAACAGCGGGTGGGTGGCGGGTGGGTCGTTGACAGCGCGGATCTTAAAGTTCTACCAGTGGTATGGATAGGACATCGACGCCAACGATTGTGAGGGATTGTATTTTCGCTTTTCTACAGCTTGTGTTTAGTATTGTAGTATGTAGTGTGATGGACTGATGGGGACTTTTTTTTTTCTCGAAAGCTCATAAGGTGGCATGTTGTAGTTTCAGTTACCAGACGTGCTTACATAGTAGTTTCAGTTACCACACAATGCATGGGAAAACAGTGTTTGTATTTTTTTTTTCTGTGGCATGTTGTTATTCCAAAAAAAAACTACATATTGCTTTACTGCTATTTTGCTGAAATCCCACTGTACATAGATGTGCCTTTTGTAAATTAATTCTGGAAAAATCCATATTCCCGAAGGTAAGTTACAAGTGGCAAAACAACCTCCCTATTTTGGCAACAAAATCAATTCTTTCCAATTAGAGCTCCTTTACGGTGATTGACGAGTACTTCATAGTACTCCCGAGTATTCTCCTGGAATTAATTATAGACGTCCGATCAGCATAAGCATGTGCATTCCCGGCCGGGTTTAATCCGCGGTCCTCAACTCCTTATGGCGCAGCGCCGCACGCGCCTCGGCCAGTCGGCCTGGAGAGCGCGACCAGCACCACGCGCTGCCGTGCGTGTCGGCCCGGCGGAGGAAGCCGTCGAGCAGCAGGGTCTCGGCGCGCCGTCGAGTTCTCCCCGTCGGGCGGCGGCAGGGTCCCGGCGCTCGTCCTCTGCCGCGTAGCTACCGTCAGGTCAATGGCCGCCGGACACGGGACACCGACGAGGTCTTTGCCAAGATCTGCCTCGTCCACACCATGCTCAGGACGCCGCCGACACTGACGACGCCATTGCCGCGACCGCCGCGCAGCACGAGGGCAACATGCCCGCGAGTTTCTCGTCAAGACGCTCACACAGTCCGACGCCAACAACGGCGGCGGCTTCTCTGTGCCGCGCTACTGTGCCGAGACCATCTTCTCGCGGCTCGACAACTCAGCCGAAATGCTGGTCGAGACCGTGCTCGCCAAGGACGTCCCCTGCATCGCCGCATCCGTCTGTCGCAGCAGTGTCCTTGACGTCGACCTCTCGCCGGTGTCCAGCTTTGCAATGGCGATCTTGGTGAGCTCGCCGCCGAGAGCACTAGCAGGAAGGACCTTCGATGCGGCGGGAGGTTCCTCTCCATGGGATCCTACAAGTACGTCACGGACTAGCACGCCGAGCTCCGCATCGCCATCAAGACAGTGAAGAAATAGAGGCCCTATCACACTGCGACTTGAAGAAAGGGGCGTGGGAAACAGGCCGCCGTGCGATGGCCGGACATTGGCCGGAAGAAAATAACACCCTATCAGAGAAGAGATGATGGCTGGACGTGCTAATTGTCCTTCAGGCAACCGCGATGGCCGCATACAGCGCTCTGGACTCTGTGTTGACTTCTGGTTGAGGGATGAGAGAAAGAGGGTGACATGTGGGGCCATCTAATTAAGGGACTGACATGTGGGCCATCTAACGGTACTTTCAAGTACTTTCCAGTACTTTTTTCTATTACTTCCTAATACTTGCAATCTTCCCGTCCGTTGGATCTAGTTCTTTGACGGTTCCTAAAATTGCCAACTATGATAAAACTTATATTCCAATTAACTCTCCTGTCCAGTATGGAGTGTATGGAAAGGAAAGTCTTAAACAGTCTAATTGCAACTTTCCCAAGTACTGAACTTTCGAGCTATTCAAGTTGTAGGCAACTACTCTTTCTTCCGATAACCACAACAAGGCAATCTCTTTGCATGGATGGAATCCAAGAAAATGAATCTCTTCACGGATATAGTCATGTTCAGTCTTATGAGCGGCCTCAAGGATAACGCCCTTTTCAAAGTTCCATTCAAATTTATCATCTGCATGTTCTTCCTTGGCATCTTCATCGTAATTATCTTCATGCAAGATCCACGACGGGGAGTGTTCATCATAAAAGTCCCTTGAAATTTTTTCCAACACCGGCACAAGTTTGATGTCATTCTTCAACATCCACTCTAGTTTACCACACGACTCCGTGAGCAACCATACTTGAAGTCGTTTTTGCCAACTACAGGTTAAAGCGAAGTACACCCCCTTCTCTGATTTTCCAAGATAAAGATGGCCACCCATTTTAGTGTCGATTGGTGATTTTATCACTTCATACTCATCATCCGACAATATTATGCTGCAATTAAGGTAGTGAATAATACAGTGAGTTTCACCTTATAAAGGTAATAAGAATAAATGTAATAACGAACCAATTACTAAAGTAACCACACATGTTTAAGGGGTGAATGGGATATATATACCGTATAACGGCGTCATTCTGAGCGTGCACATAAAGCGCTCCTTTCCAGTAGACAACATGGCGATACTCCTCTTGCCAATATGATCTCATGTCAGCAACAGTTCCTGCAGCCTCCCCTCTCCGGACAAACGACCTCTCCTCCCATCTCCACGTCTCTGAAGAGAAGACTCGTGTTGTATATCGGGAGGGCAGCCACTCCGATACCTCCGGGAACATTGCCGTTCTACTAGGCCCAGGCGTGCGCGGAACGTAAGGGATATAAAACACCTCGTAGTGCGGAGAGACGTTAGGGTCAAAAGCAAGACACCTGTCGTCGAAATACTCCAGTTCAATGTATTCCGGGGGTGGGGGCGAAGGCAAAACCACCCACTGTCGTGTCGCGGGGTTAACCACCCCCTCCCAAAGCAAAAGGAGACCATTGCAATGATCCAAGACATATATGTAACTGTCACTGCGCGTGTCCAAGTAGTCAAGCCCTGAACCAATTTTGCCTCGTACCAACGGGCTTGCAAAGAACTTGGGCAAGGTTAATATGTGCTCTTCCGTGAGGAAGATCCAGTAGAGCGACCGCGGGAGTAGGTCGGTCCGCAGCAGGTGAAAATCGTCGATAACAGTGCACCAACTTTTGCAGACACTACGGGACGCGGCGAGGCTACGGGGTGAGAGACGGCGGAGGATGCAAGCGAGGATGTCGGCAGGTAGCAGCTCCGCCCCCACCTGCAGGGCGGCCATGGTCGTCGCCTTTGAATTCCATGTCAAAGAAAGACGGAGCTGCTGGTGGCCGGTGACCAGCGCTAGCTAGCTCTTGCGCGCGCGGATACTTAAAGTAGACGAGACGGAATCCGGTTCGGTTTTGAGAATGAGTTCTAGTGGGAGTCCGAGTCGGACCGGACCGTCGTGCACAATCGATCGATCCATGTAGGAGCAGGGCGACATGACGCTCCGGTTGCCCGGCGACACGCTCGCCGCCGTCCTTGGCCGCCTCGCTCCACGCGGCATCGCCACGTCCCGCTGCGTCTGCAAGGCGTGGCGGGACATCATCGACGCTCGCCGCATCCTGCGCGCCTATCTCCTCCCGCGCTCATTGGCCGGTATCTGCATCAACTTTAGGGAGCTAGATTACTCCGAGTTCTTCTCCCGTCCGCCGCCACCGGAAGGCCCTTCCCGGCGTCAGAGAAAGGCTCGCCTACTCCGTGGACGGTCACTGCAATGGTCTCCTCCTTCTCGACGACAACGTGGTGGCTAACCCAGCCACGGGGTGGGAGGCGCCTTTGCCAACGCGGCCGCCGCGAATCCCGGGGATGGAGGACTTCGTCGACGAAGAGTGCCTTGTGTTTGATCCTGCGACGTCGCCTCACTATCAACTCTTCTTGGTACCTCGTGTTACTATTTTTTTTTTTGAAATTTAAACCCCCATATATTAGGTCGGCAGGCCGCCTCATTAAAAATCTTGCTAGTCCCAGTTGGTACCCTAACAAGGAAAAGAGCGCGTCTGAAACCTGCCGCCTTTCAAATCAAATAGTTACATCGTTAATCAAAAACCTAATCAAGAAGCTAGGGGGATCATCGTCCCAATTACAATTAGATTTATCATAAAAAGAGGACCTAGCTATTTCATGTGCCACTTGATTTGCTTCCCTCGAACAATGTCTGAATTGGACACACCCAATTGTCAAGGAGGCGTCTACACAATCAGCCATAATGGCAGCTGATGCTGTCCACCATGACTCTTGTCCATTGCAAGCATCAATCACCTCCAAAGAATCTCCCTCAGCCAAGATATTGCTGCATCCAAGTCTGCTGGCCATCGTGAGACCTTCTTTCATTGCCATTGCCTCAGCCATATGTGACGAGGCCACATGTGGAAGGTATTTACTGGCTGCAGCAACAAAGTTTCCTTGATAATCTCGTATAACCGCACCAACTGCCCCTGAATAAGTATCACTATGAAACGCCGCATCAACATTTAGCTTTAGCTGTCGTGCTTCAGGACGCTGCCACTTCTTTTCATCCTCAGAAGCAAAGTGCTTAGAGACTTTATAATTATTAGCTACAATGGCCAATATAGACATCCTGCATTTGTTAATAGACGGTACTGATTCATTGTGTGTGCGCCTTCTTCTAATCCACCAGAGATACCAGGAAGTGACCAAAATAAGTTCTTTTTGTTTAACATTCTCCATTACCAATACATTGGCCTCCTTCCGAATTAAAAACTCCAGGATAGCTGATCCTGATCTATCAACATGCATTGCTTCATCAATAACCGTTGTGAGTCCTAGCATCCTCCACAGATCCGAAGCAATTTCACATTGGAATAGCAAATGTTTCACGTCTTCAGGACCTTGTTCACAGATTGGACAGCCTCCAATGTTACCAATATGACGATTTGCCAGGATACACTTTACCAATATGACGATCCCGTAGAGCGACCGCGGGAGTAGGTCTGTCCGCAGCAGGTGAAAATCGTCGATAACAGTGCACCAAGTTTTGCAGACACTACGGGACGCGGCGAGGCTGCGGGGTGAGAGACGGCGGAGGATGCAAGCGAGGATGTCGGCAGGTAGCAGCTCCGCCCCCACCTGTAGGGCGGCCATGGTCGTCGCCTTTGAATTCCATGTCAAAGAAAGACGGAGCTGCTGGTGGCCGGTGATCAGCGCTAGCTAGCTCTTGCGCGCGCGGATACTTAAACTAGACGAGACGGAATCCGGTTCGGTTTTGAGAATGAGTTCTAGTGGGAGTCTGAGTCGGACCGGACCGTCGTGCACAATCGATCGATCCATGTAGGAGCAGGGCGACATGACGCTGCGGTTGCCCGGCGACACGCTTGCCGCCGTCCTTGGCCGCCTCGCTCCACGCGGCATCGCCACGTCCCGCTGCGTCTGCAAGGCGTGGCGGGACATCATCGACGCTCGCCGCATCCTGCGCGCCTATCTCCTCCCGCGCTCATTGGCCGGTATCTTCATCAACTTTAGGGAGCTAGATTACTCCGAGTTCTTCTCCCGTCCGCCGCCACCGGAAGGCCCTTCCCGGCGTCAGAGAAAGGCTCGCCTACTCCATGGACGGTCACTGCAATGGTCTCCTCCTTCTCGACGACAACGTGGTGGCTAACCCAACCACGGGGTGGGAGGCGCCTTTGCCAACGCGGCCGCCGCGAATCCCAGGGATGGAGGACTTCGTCGACGAAGAGTGCCTTGTGTTTGATCCTGCGACGTCGCCTCACTATCAACTCTTCTTGGTACCTCGTGTTACTAAGTTTACTGGTTACATTGAATCCAACGTGTTAGAATTAGAATGGCCGCCTTCGTCATATCTACTCCGGGTCTTCTCGTCCATCAATGAAATATGGGAGGAAAAGACCTTCATACGACAGGGGGCGTCCGCAGGGATACTGGCCGAATTGAGATCAGCATACAACTCATATGGTTACCACCACAACGTCTATTGGGATGGTGCACTTTATGTGCATTCCAAAAACTATTCTGTTATCAGGTAGCTACGGTGCGCACCTCTTATTATTATTAGGGCATGTACAATGGTAGAGAAGGCATGTCATCTCTTAGCCATCCACGTCATTTAGGGAAGACAAAATTATAAGTTGTACAACGCATTATCTTTTATTGCCATCCCTACCAATTAATGAAAATTAATTATATTTTGTTACGAAATTAAAATTTTAAGTGAAAACAAGTAGTACAATGGTAAAATTAGCCTTTTCTTATTTCGTAAGAGATCATCACTTAACTAAGAGAAGGCAACCTTCTCTTTCTTCATTCTCTTTCCGCCATCTAGACAATTATCCTACGTGGCAACGCTAAGAGAAGGCTGATGTCATCCCATTGTACATGCCCTTATTACAATTGTGTGATATTTTCACTTATTTGATTTCCTGATGTGCTAGTAAATAATACGATTTCCTGCAGGTTTTCGCTATCAAATAGCACATACCGGGTTATTAAACCACCGACAATTCTTGAATCCGGGAGCTGCCACGATTGCTATCTAGGAAAGTCAGAAAAAGGAGTGTATTATGTAGTACTACTTAAGAATTCATACCAGCTTCAGGTATGGGTCCTTAAAGAATATTCTGGATATGCCGAGTGGACGTTGGAGCATGATAGAGACCTTGCGATTCTGCTGGCATGTGTGAAATATCGTCGGCAAGTCTACGGGCCATTGATCTTACAGGATGTTAACTACAACGAGCAAAAGTTCATCGATGTTTACAATGACGGTGAATCTACATTAGTAGACGATAGTTTTGAATGGAACTCCGATAACGATGCCCTAGACACAGAAGACGTGGTTGACGACAAAGGCGAGCGCCATTATGTTTCAATCCTTGGAATCCATCCCTTTAAAGAAATCGTCTTCTTCAGTAGTAAACGGATGAGCAGAGGATTGGCGTACCACTTAAAAACCTCCAAGATTGAAGACCTCGGTAACATATATCCAAAGTATTATGGGCCTATTTCTGGCCCACACCGAGATATTAAAGCAACTTTCATCTACACGCCTAGTTGGATGGAGTAGTTCTCTAGTAAAATTTAATTAATCGGTTATGTTCATGCAAGTTTGTACATTACAACATAATAAAATATATATGCTTCATCATCTTTAAGACTCTGAGTTCCTCCTTTATTTTGGTTATTTTCTTGACACCTTCTTTCATATATTTTGTACTTTCCGTTTCTATGGAGTATATTGTTGCTGACGTGGGGCTAGCTACCTGTGCCGCGCCAAGCTTATGAAGGCCCACAGAAGGCCCACTAGGGGTATCATGTGACTCAGTCCTAGTCGGTTAGGTCGCATAGCTTGCCATATCTGTAATTGACATCGGCACCGTTCACCCGACACCTGGCCTACCTATAAAGGCGAGGATCGCTCGTCTCAGGGACACGCTCATAGCCGCCACCACAAACCCTATCGAGATCGCAATCTCGCCATTGTAATCGCTATTCGCCATCAATATCAGACAAGCAGGAAGTAGGGTGTTATCCTTCGGGAGCCTGAACCGGGGTAAATCGCCCCGCTTGTCAGCCGTCGTGATCACCAACGCTTCTCTCTCTCCCCCTCAATCAACCCGGGGTGGACAACCCAGGGATTTGTCGAGTTACACCCTCGACAATTGGCGTCGTCTGTGGGAAAGAACAAGCGTTGGAATCATGGTCGCACCGGCTCCATCCGCAAGAAAGATCGACGTCTGCACCACCCGGGAGCCCATCCGCTTCGGCTCCTTCGAGTAGGCCTTCCACCCGTCAGCCCACCGCTCGGTGTACGTCGATCTGTACGAAGGTATACACATCACCTTTGGCTCCATATACTGTTTCGTCGACAGTCATGGAATATTCATGTCCGCGGCGACCACGCCACGCGCGGCGGTGACACCCGCATCGGCCACCCTCGCGCCGTACCCGCCGTCACCTACCGCGGGAACCACATCTGCCACAACTGTGAAGATCGCATCTACGTCGACTACATTGACCACCCCGACAACGGCCATGGAGATCGAGTCTTCTTCAACCACCTCGATCGCACGGCGGGCAAAACCAAGATCTACCTCAACCGCGACTGCATCGATTGCACCCGCACATGCCCCAAGGACGCGCTGCCGACAGCCACGCCGCGCGCATCCTCGTGGACTCATCAAGTCTACCCCAAGCCGATCGCACTCGCTCCGGCGACTGCGAAATCTCCTTCCACGACCGCTGAAAAGATTGCAAGAAGACGCAACAACGGCTGCGCCGCCCGCCATGTGGCAGCAATTTTTTAATCCAGAGCAAGATGGATGATGGAAGCAGCAGCGACAGCGTAAACACCCCTACCCAGGTTTACCCCGCACAAGTCTTTATGGCCAGCACATCGCCTCCAGAAGGCAACAACGAACCCGCATACCCACTGGAGATGGTCATGCCCGATCAGACGACTCTGCTCACCATCACGCGCGACATGGCGATCATGGCCATGAAGCACGTCGACGACGGCACGTTTCCACCACCCGACGCACCTCGGGAGGATCAGCTGGCAGTCCAGTACTTGCTACGCAAGGAAGGCGAACGACTACGTGCCGAAAAAGCCGAACTCATCCGGCGTAAGAGGGATGCAGACGCATCAAGCGCCAGAAGGGCTGCCTACTCGTTTACTTCCTCCACCGAAGTTAGCCAAGGAGGACGGCGACGCAGAGCCCGCGTTCCCCTCATGACGGAAGCCGATCGAGCCAGGATCACCCGCAACCTCGACTCATCCTTCGTCACCGAGGACGAAAACGGGATACCCGTCCCCAAAACGGCAAACGCCTGCATCATGGCAGTCGAAACGTACCTTCGGCTCACACAGCCACCGGAGGGAGACGCACGAGCCCTTCTCCACAAGCAGTAGATCATGTCCATGAAGGCAATCAAGGAAGCCCTGGCGAACAGGGTGCCAAGCAACTGGGCACGTGAAGAGCAAGAACACCAAGCCCACGATCCGGCAGCACCGGATGTCCCTGCAACACAGCCACTGCGACAGCCACAATCAGGCGAAGACCTTCGCAATGTCATTACGCAAAGGACGGTAGACCGCAACCGCAGCCAGCGTTCGGCTGACACGACGAACCTAGACGATCAGGTCGTTCGCAACTTCGAGCCGTGTGGCGCCGCATGCTTCAGATTCAACATTCGCGACATCCACATGCCGAAGGGCTTCAAGCTAGCAGCAGGAACACCCAGGTACGACGGGAAACAAGACCCGCGCCTCTGGCTCGAAGACTACCTCATCGCTTGTACCTGTCAAGGTGGGACATCGACCACGGCGATGCAGTACATCCAGCTCATGCTCACGTATTCAACACGAGGATGGCTCACCAGCCAACCCAAGGACTCTTTCAAGAACTGGGAAGAATTCCAAGATACCTTTATCAAAAGTTTCTCTGGAACATATGCAAGGCCGACGACCTACATCGAGTTGCAAGCCTGTAAGCAAGGAAGAGATGAGTCGCTCCGGTCATACATCCAACGATGGACACTCCTCTGCAACACCATGGAACCCGTCTCAGAAGACCGGGTGATGGACGCGTTCATGCATGGCGTCGCTCGCCGCGACCTCCGCGAAGAGTTCGGTAGGCTCCAGCCGAAGACCACGATAGAGCTCATGAAGATAGCCAACCAGTGGACTGAAGGAGAAGACTACGTCCGTGACACCTCTACAAAGAACGAAGCCGGAACAAGTAACTGGCGAGATGGATGCGAGAAGAAGAAACAACGTTTCACCAACCTCGACTCGATGGAGCTAGTAGCGGCGGGATATCAAACCCCCCGTGATGACGCGCGCGTTAGCAGTCGCCACTATGATGAAGGTCGCCAATACAGTCGCAACAACGATCACGGTCGGCAGTCCGACCCAGGACAATACAACCGCAACAGCGGTAGCATTAGCCGCAACGACGGAGACTAGAAACGCGAGTTGAAGCGCGCGCTGACCCAGCAGAGGAGCTGATGCAACCTTGCAAGCATCACTCGTTCTGCAACCCGGAAACGGGCAAGTGGACGCCAACCACCTATTGAAAGACTGCCGCAAAGCACGCAAGATTTACCATGCGACGCAGAATATCATCACACCTGTGCCAGCGCTGCAGCCTGCCCCGCAGCTTGCCATTCAGGCAGCACCCGCGAACAACAATCCGACACAGGCAGCGGGTACCTTTCCCCAGCAGCAGCAGCAACAAGAAGCCCAGCAAATGGCACACGACGCGTACCCAGCCGCGCGGGGACAGCTCAACATGATACAAAAAGGACGCCCTTCAAACAGGGCGCAAAAGCTCATCACCCGCCAAGTCCTACAGGCCACTACTTGCCCACCCGCAGTGCCAAACTACCTGAGAGGGTCGGAGACACCAATCACGTTCTCCAGGGCAGACCACTCGTCAGATGTACCTCTACCCGGGCATGCCTCCCTAGTCGTTGAAGCCCTGATCGGAGATTACAACCTGAAGAAGGTTTTCATGGATGGAGGAAGTGGCATCAACATCATATTCGCCGACACCCTGAGAAGGATGAACAAGTCGACAGATAAGCTGCCAGAGTCCGAGACCACCTTCCACGGCATAGTACCAGGGCAAGCAATCACACCCATGGGAACGATCACACTCGACGTCATACTTGGCACACCCGAGCACTTCAGGAAAGAGTCGATTGACTTTGAAGTTGTCGACTGGAATTCACAGTATCATGCCATACTGGGGCGCCCAACCTTCGCCAGGTTCATGGTAGTACCGCACTACGCCTACCTGATGATCAAGCTGCCTGGACCCAAAGGAGTAATCACAGTACGCGGCGACTTCGACCGCTCAAACAGCTGGGACCGCGAGTTCAGCAGGATCTCTGAGTTCTTCGGGGTCGAAGAGCACTTCAAGGCCATATCAGCCAACAACGACAAGGCCATCTTTCCACTCCGAAAGAAACCAGCCAAGGATGCCGCCTTAAACACGACCGACAACACCACAACTCACCAGGTCCATCCGAGTGACAGCAGCAAGACATTCAAAGTGTCCTCAAGCTTGACCCCCGCATAGGAAGGCGCGCTCGTCGAGTTTCTACATGAGAACTGGAAAATCTTCGCATGGCAACCCTCTTATATGCCAGGAATACCCAGGAATCTCGCCGAGCACTCCTTAAAAGTTCGCAAGGACGCCAGACCAGTCAAACAAGCCATGAGACACTTTTCCGGACCCAAACAGGACGTGATCACCGCAGAAATCGATCGACTACTGCACGCCAAGTTCATCCGAGAAATCAAAGACTCGGACTGGGTCGCCAACCCTGTCCTAGTAGAGAAGAAGAAGACGAAGAAGCTAGGCATGTGCGTCGAATTCACCGCCGTCAACAAATGCTGCCCCAAGGATCACTTCCCGGTCCCGCGGATAGACCAGATCATCGACTCGACAGGAGGCTGCGAACGCCTGTCCTTTCTGGACGCCTACTCAGGTTACCAGCAGATCAGACTGAAAGTCGAAGACGAGGAAAAAACGGCGTTTATCACACCCGACGGCGTCTTTTGCTACCAGACAATGCCCTTCGGGTTGAAGAACGCTGGCGCCACGTATCAGCGCACAATGCAAGCATGCCTCCAAGGGCTCATCGGGCAAATTGTCCAAGTCTACGTCGATGACATCGTCGTCACGACCCGAAAGGAAGAGACCCTTGTCGCCGACCTCCGCAAGGTCTTCGCGGCGCTCGACGCATATCAGATCAAGCTTAACCCAGAAAAGTGCGTTTTTGGCGTGCCAGCTGGAGAGTTACTAGGGTACCTCGTCTCTGCAAGAGGAATCGAAGCAAATCCCGAGAAGGTGCAGAATATACTCACGATGCCAGCACCCACCAAGCTCCGTGAAGTGCAACGATTAGCCTGTCGAGTCGCAGCTCTCAGCCGGTTCATAAGTAAGTTGGGCGAGAAGGCTCTGCCTTTCTACCAACTGATGAAGAAGACAGACAAGTTCGAGTGGAAAGAAAAAGCGCAAGAGGCATTCGGCCAGCTTAAAAAGATATTGACGACTTCCCCAGTCTTGGTGGCACCACTGGAGAACGAGCCGCTATACCTATACGTCTCAGCAACAAACAGGGTGGTGAGCACAATACTCGTGGTTGAGCGGGAAGAAGAAGAGCACAGTCATCCTGTCCAGAGGCCAGTCTACTACCTCAGCGAAGTCCTAACACTGTCCAAGCAGAACTACCCGCACTACCAGAAACTGGCATACAGGGTCTTCATGACTTCCAGAAAAGTCGTCCATTACTTCTCCGACCACCCGATCACGGTGGTAAGCTCCTCCGGCCTAGCAGACATCCTCATGAATCAGCGCGTGACAGGACGAGTCGCCAAGTGGGTTGTCGAACTAGGACCCTGGGGGCTGAAGTACGCTCACTCGAAGTCTATCAAGGCCTAGGTCCTTCCAGAATTCACCACCGAGTGGATAGAAGCCCAGTTACCAGATGTCCCCGACTTGTCCAACGCATGGACAATGTACTTTGACGGCTCCAAGAAGTTCAAGGCGGCTGGGGAAGGAGTTGTGCTCATCTCCCCCAAAGGCGACAATCTGAAGTATGTCCTGCAGATGGATTTTCCGAAACCCTCCAACAACGAAGCCGAATACGAGGCCCTAATCCATGGTATGCGGATGGCCAAGAACTGCGGCGCCACGCACCTCATGATCTACGGCGACTCCTACCTTGTCGTACAGCAAACCATGAAGTCCTGCGACGCCATCGCCGACAACATGATCGCCTACAGAGACCTGTACAACCAGCTGGAAGGCACATTCGACGGCTGCGAGTTGCGGCACATCGGCCGCGATAGCAACGAGGAGGCCGACGTCCTCGCCAACATGGGGTCAGACAAGATACCAGTGCCACCCGTCGTCTTCCTCAAGCACATCACGCAGAGGTCCATTAAACTTCGACCCGCGCCAGTTCTCCCCGCACCTTCCACCGGCATCGCCAACCCGCCAAGCCAAGAAAAGGAGCCCATGGAGGTCATGCTAGTCGAAGCTACATGGACAGGACCATACGTTGCGTACATACTGCACCAGAGGCTGCCAACCGATCCAGTCGAAGCAAAGCACATCATCCGGCGCTCCAAAAGTTTCACCGTCGTCAACGGGGAACTCTACAAGAGAAGCATCTCAGGAATTCTGCAAAGGTGCGTAGATCCAGTCGACGGCCAGGCCATCCTACTCGACATCCATGCGGGTATCTGCGGGCATCATGCCAGCAGTCGAGCCTTGGCGGCCAAAGCGCTGCGAGCCGGGTTCTACTGGCCAACAGCTATGCAAGACGCAGAAGACCTAGTAAAGAAATGACCAGGGTGCCAGGAATTCGCCAACAAGACACACGCACAGGCGTCCGTGCTCAAGACAATACCACAAGCCTGGCCCTTCGCCCAATGGGGGTTGGACATGGTAGGCCCGCTGAAGAAATCCTCACCCGGAGGGCACACTCACCTCCTGGTCGCAGTCGACAAGTTCACCAAGTGGATTGAGGCCGTGCCCATCACAAGTTCGACTGCATCGTCAGCGGTCAACTTCATCAGATCCATCATCTTCAGATTCGGGGTACCAAACGGGATCATCACGGACAACGGCTCGAACTTCACAGCCGAAGAGTTCAAAGACTTATGTTCAGAACAAGGCATCAAGCTCAACTATGCATCTGTTTCGCACCCGCAATCCAATGGGCAAGTAGAGAAAGCCAACGGCTTAGTCTGTAGCGGCATCAAAAAACGCCTGCGAGTACCGCTGAGACGCGCCGCAGGCGCATGGGTAAAAGAGCTGCCGTCAGTCCTTTGGAGGATGCAAACCACGCCAAATAGATCCACCCAATACACTCCATTCTTCATGGTGTACGGTGCAGAGGCGGTCCTCCCCTGCGACATCAAGTTCGACGCACCACGAGTGGTCGCCTACGACGAGTCAGATGCAGAAGAGGCACTCGAAGAAAGCATGGACATCCTGGATGAAGCCCGCGATATCGCCCTGACGCGATCAGCCGTGTATCAGCAAGACCTGTGCAACTACCATGGACGGAGGTTGCGACCAAGAGCATTCGTCGTAGGCGACCTGGTCCTCCGCCTCAAGCAGAAGAAGGTGCACAAGCTCGCCTCCACATGGGGGGGCTCATACATTGTGACGGAGGAATTTGGCAATGGAGCGTACCGCCTGAAGGACTCGAAGACGGGAGCAACCTGCAGCAACCCGTGGAACGTCGCGCAACTTCGCCGATTCTACGCCTAGTCGACCCAATCATTGTACCAAAGAAAGAATGTCAACGCGGCAGGTTTCAGACACACTCTTTCCCTTACCAGGGTACCTAAGGGGACTGGAAGGGTTTTAATGAGGCGGCCTGTTCGCAAGAATCAATAAAGTGATTTCAAGAAAAAGCCTCCCCTCTACCTTTTCGGTCAAGGCAATCAATAACCTAGGCCGCTACTCGAACAACTCGGAGGCTGCACCATACAGGACAAACAAAAACCCTAGGCCGTCACTCGAGTCACTCGGGGGTTGCGCCATACAGGTTGAAAGAAAAGCCTAGTCCGCCACTCGACTCACTCGGGGGCTGTACTATACAGGCACAACTCACAAAATCCTAGGCTGCTACCCGATCTGCTCAGGAGTCGCGCTATACAGGTCAAGTCAAAAATAATCCTAGGCCGCCGCCCGACGCACTCGGGGGCTGCGCTTTACATGTATCACTTGAAGTCCTAGGACGCCACTCGAACTGCTCGGGGGCTGCGCCATACAGGCCCTACTCGTAAAATCCTAGGCCGACACCCGAACCACTCGGGGGCTGCGCCACACAGGTCAAGTCCTAAACCCTAAGCCACCACCTGGCGCACTCGGGGGCTGCGCTATACAGGTCTCACTTGAAATCCTAGGACGCCACTCGAAGAGCTCGGGGGACGCGCCACACAGGTTCACGACACAGCCCTAGGCCGCCACCCAACGCACTCGGGGGCTGCGCCATACAGGTCAAGATTTTCAGCAGATACTCGAACAATAATGCCTCAACTTGCTTACTCGAAACCTCCCTCAAACTCATACATTTGGTATTTACATTGGCAAATTTGCCTACTATAACTAATCCTGTACAACAGAAGATTGTTGCTCCTAATCTGCAGGCTCATCCTTTGGCGCGTCGAGTGGCCCTACAAGGCTCTCACTAAGCTTTTGGACCTGCTCAATCATTTGGCGCGCATCCGCCAAGGTGTCGGCATAGTCATCGTCCCCAGGCAGGCCACCCAGCAACCTCTCCAGAGGAAGATTCGGCCGGTGCAGCCGGACGTACGCAAGCGCCACGTTCGCCCCGACGACGACTTGCGCGTTGACTACCTCCTTCAACGCGTCACCCTCGCGGAACCTCTCCAGCGAGGCGGCCAACCCGTGCGGCTGCCCATTGTGTGGGAAGTACACACGGTGGATATGCCAGAGGGTCTTCCGGCAACCTTCAAGAAGAAAGGCAGCCCGCCAAGTTCGATCGAGCATGCGCGCGTGGATTCGCCCCCTTGACTTGTTCGACCAGAAGTGGCGAGCCTCGAATGAATCGCCAGTCGCCTCACGGGTGACCCGCTCTTCAACACGAGCCTGCTCAGCCTGCCAATCTGGGTTCACATCTGCATCCAGAAAATTACCAGTTACAACCAGCAAATCTCAAGGGGGAAGTCAAGCAACAAACGCTACCAAACTTGCAGCTGTCGAATGATCAGGTCAATTTCGCCAAGCAAGAATTCTTCGCGCTGGGAGAACTCTGCAGCAGGATGCGACTTGGAATGCTCCAACTCAACTCGGCACGCTTCAGACTCGCCTCGAGATCGACCACCTTATTCCTCATGTAGGTGATTATCCGTTGGTCATTTGTGCTTCGCGGAGGACCTGGTGTTGATTGACGATGGCGCACAGCCGAAGAGGAGCGAGAACCTCCCTCGCCACTCGCGCCACTCACCGCAGCAGTGGAAGTGGCTCCGTGCACATCAGTCTGCCACGAATACGGAGAGTCAATACACAAAGGCGACTCCTCAACAAAAGCAAAGTCGATGGGAAGAAACACTTAATTTCGGCACAAAATATAGTTCAAGGCCAGAAGACCTGACAAAACATCAGTCATTACAAGCAAGCAGACTTAAGAACAGGTTACTGCGGCTACTAGAAATCTACACTACAAAAGCCCCTAAGCGACAGACTCCGACCGGGAGCGACTCTTCCGAGCAGCAGCCACCTCGGTTGCCTTGGCGAGCGCCCTCTCGAAGGTAGCCACAAGCTTCACAGCCAGTTGTGCAGCCTACGTCTTTACCCCACTCAGAGATGCGGTCCTGCCATCAGGCCTCCGAGGGAAGCCGTTGACAACCTTCTCGAAGTCGCCAGCAACCTGATGGCCTAGCAGAAGCTGGAAGGTGAGCTCGGAGCCGTGTACTGTCTGCGTCCGAGTGAAGTCCGCGAGGGTGGTCGCGTCATCTTCAAATGGAGCGGCAAGGGCATCGACGGCAGTCGGCGGCGGGTCGCTGGGAAAAATGCTCCGGTGCACCGTCGTGAGCGCTCCCGTCGACTTCTGCAGCGCCGCCGTCGACTTCTGCAGCGCAGCGGAGGCATACGCGCAGACGCGATCGAGGAAGCCGACCGCGGTCGCCAAGTCGACATCGTCGCTCGACGAGCCTTCCGGAGGAGCGCCACCGCATTTCTCTGGACAAAGGGTCAACAGTCAACAACAAGCAATTCAAGCAATACAAAGTAGGCGATAAGCCGAAAACTCACCTCCAAGGGTACCGGCGAGTGAGAGCAAGCGGTCGACCTGGGTCTTCTCCTGGACGGCCCGCACACGCTCACGCTCCTGAGACTCGTGCAACGCTTTTTCAAGCTCCGCCTGAGCTCGAAGCTTCAGCTCTAACTCCGCAGCTCGCTTAGTAGCCTGGTCCAGAGAGGCGCGCAGCTGGTCCCTCTCCTTCTCCAGGCGAACATAGGCAGCGGCTGCCTCAAGTTGCTCGCGGTAGTACGGCTGCAAAAACAACAAGAAGTTATAAAGTTGCAGGCGACTATACTAGTCACCCACACCTTCGGCGGCTACTCCCATCGGGAGCGCTGTTCGCGCACCCGATGAAATTTCAGGACTACAAGAACAAGAATAAGGACTTACGTGGTCCAGGAGGTCGGCGTCCTCCGAAGTCGCTGGGGGAGCACGACTCGGTGCCGTGAAGCCGCCAGTCGGCGCGCGCTCCTCGACCACCACCTGCGTCACCAGCTCTGTCGAGGGAGTAGAGGTGTGCTCCACTTCGCGACGAGGGGAGCTGACGCCGCCAGTACGGTTGCTGGAGCAAGAAGCAAAGAAACTCAACTCGAAGGTTGAAACTCAAAAGTACAACTCGAAGAAAGCAGGGTGAAAAAGGAACTCACCTGGTGGTCTCGAATTCATCATCACTCCCCAGGGAGAGAGGCGGCATCCGAGCAAACTCGCGCGGCGGCGCAGAGTTGACAAGAGGAACATCCAAGGCCTCGTCCCAATCGTCCCGGGACCTAGCACCCGACGAGGACATGCCGGCTTCCTCCAAGACAACATCTGCATCCTTTGCGGGCGACAAAGCAGTCGCAGAATCGCCACCACTTCGCCGCTTCTGCTTCTTCCGCGCGGGTTCCTCCTCGTCGTCATCATCCTCCACCTCTTTGCTACGAGAGATAGCAGACGGGATGTCTTCATCGTCATCCTCCTCCTCCACAAACTTCGACTCATCGTGAGGTCCGTTTTCTGGGAGAGGAGGAAGGCTGACCAGAAGAGAGCGACCCTGAAACAAACAAAGCCAAGTCGAATCAAGAAAGAGAAGATCAAGAAAGCAAGCAAGGAAGAGAACAAAGGAAAAGCTCACCTCAGGAACAGGGTTCGCTCCTCCGTACGCAGCGACCGGACACTTGACGTTGCAAGGGTCCGCGGCTCGGAGGCTGGTAATGCCCCTCACCTTGGTCTCCACCTCCTCGTCGTCAAGCGGCTGGTCGCTGACGCCCTCGGCTGCCCACATCGGGTGGGGGCGAGCGCGTAGCGGCTGGACACGCAGCCGGAAGAAGGTGGCCATCAAGTAGACACCACCCGACTCGCGCCCCAGGGTCCGGAGGAGGTTGCGCAGCAGGCTCAGCAGCGGCCTCGCGGACTCCTTCTCCTCTTCGGCGAGCGGGTGCGCCCAGGCGCGAGTCTTCCGCAAGTCGCGCTCGCCGTCGAAGTGCGCCATGCCCTCCAGGCCACACTCGATGTAGAACCACCTCTTCCACCACCCCTGGAAGGAATCCGACTTCTTCATCTGAAAGTACGCGGTGTCGCCGCGCACCTAGATGCCGAAGCCGCCCACTGGGTATGTCAACCCGCTCTTCCCAACGTTCTTGCGAACAAGGAAGAGCGACTTCCATAGAGCCCAGTGGGGTGCGATCCCCAAGATGCACTCGCAGAGCACGATAAAGCTCGCGATGATTAAGACGCCATTGGAGGTCGGATCGTGGATCTAAACCCCATAGGCGTACAGAAGACCACGAACGAAATCGTGGAGAGGGAACCCGAAGCCCCGTGGAAGGAAATCCACGAAGCACACGCGTTCCCCCTTGCGAGGAGCGGGATACACCTCCTTGCCAGGGGCACGTACCGTGGCCTCATCCGTCGGGGGCAGGAGGCCCTGCGCGCGCAGGAGCTCGAGGTCCGTCTTCTTCACCATTGACCTCTGCCAATCGCCGTCGGGTTTCTTCATCACCCCGGCTTCAGCGGCGGCGGCGCTAGCGGCGATCTTTGACTTGCCCATGGCGTCGATGGATCGCAGAGGGTGGGAGGAAAAATGGAACAGAGCTTATGGAGGCAAGGATGGCAAAGAGCAAGGAATGGAGGCACAGACGATTGGAGAAGATGACCTGCCCTCGCGTCGCGGCGCAGTACTTATGCCGTGCACAATCCATCTCAGCCGTCCGCGAAGATACTGGTCCAAACAAGCGCATCCAGCCGTCCACGTGTCGCGTGGAGAGACTAACCGTCGCCGTCCACTCCGTCCACTACGCACGGGAATCAAGGCGTCATCATCGTGCCGCGAAATTTTCGCGCCCAGTTCGGAGAGACGTGACAACTGCTGACCACAGTCAACACTGGCAGTGGGGCCCGCTACGTCACGTCCCATCGGGCACAGAGGCGTGCCACGAAGCGCCATCGCTGACATCAGCAAGACAGTGGCTCTGGAGAAGACGTGGAGCAGCGGTACAACTCGAACGCACGATTTGAGTAGTAAGCTTCACAGCTGAAAGCAAACAAGTAAGACAAGTCATTGATCCGAGAATCCGAAACAATCATTCGGGTGGCAAAGAAAAGGAAGTAAGCTCAGAAGACTAAATCAATCCACAAGTAAGCCACAAGGCCGAATAGAAGCAAGATTCCACAAGACAAAGCCAAAGTAATTCTGAAGGGGTTACGGTGCAGAAAACAATAATTTTTCTAGCGAACGAAACCCTAACTAGCCAGGATCTATCTATCTAGTACATGTGATAACGGTGGCGGAACGGGTTACATTACCTCCATGTAGACCGATAGCGGGGATTACGCTCCCGCACAAGCGTTGACGATGAAGTCGTACGTAGCCGACCTCGAGGTCGCGGAGAACTTGCCGCGATGACGAAGACGATGACGTCGGGGTGTCGACGATGATCTGCGTCGACGGGCGTCGGGCGGAAGAAGGCGGGGCGCCGGCACCAGGGGTGGTGCGCCGGCGGCAGAGGGGGAAGCGGCGCGGTGGCTGCAAGGGGGGGAAGACGACGTCGCCCAGGCTCCTCAAAAGAGTTACCTCCGAGCACTCACAAACATACGGAACTTAGCGACAACCCCCGGTCATTTAGATCCAGCTGAAATCGCAGGGGTAGATCTTATCTGGAATCCCGCAGGGCAACGGTGCCCAGCGGTATAGCTTAGGTGGAGAGAGGGGGCAAAACGGGCGAAGAAACAGCTCGGCCGGCCTGCAATACAATTAATTGTATTTTCCAATGAATTAATCCAATTAATATGCCTTGCTATATAAAGGGGGAAGGGGGTGTGCAAACTCCCTGGCTCCCCCATGTGGGACTAAAGGAGGAGAGGGGGGGGGGGGGGGGGGAGGCCGGCGCACCCTCCTAGTCCAACTCGGACTAGGGGCCCAAGCCCCCCCCCCCCTTTCCTTGCTTGGTGCGGCTCCCCCTCTTGGGCCCTCTTAGGGCCCATGTAGGTGGGAGCCCCCTTTTTCCTTTATTTAATTAATATTAAATTAATATAAAAATCCCATTAATTCATAATTAATATATTTATATATAATTCAATATCCCGTGACTCCGAAACAATTTCGGAACCACCCGAACAACTTTCGTACATCCCTGGAACCATTCCAGAACTACCCGGAACCCCTTCCGGACCACCGGAACTCTTTCCGGATCATTTCTCTCTCTCCAACAAACACCTATATTATTCCAG
The DNA here is from genome assembly GCA_026929855.1 of Poa annua. NCBI lineage: Eukaryota > Viridiplantae > Streptophyta > Magnoliopsida > Poales > Poaceae > Poa > Poa annua. The sequence continues at coordinate 36,250,762 of CM049427.1, forward strand.
AACTTATCTCCTAGTGTCGCTAAGACCTTAAGTTTGTTACGCTACGGTTCGAGAACACTCCAGACATGGTTGAGACACTCCGCTCACCAATGACCGTCAGGGATACCTGGATGTATATGACAGCCCCTGTGCATTCTACGAATATCGTCGTTGAACCATAAATATGATATTCATTCCCTTTGTCTCTGCGATACTACCTTGTCCGAGATATGATCGTAGACACACCGATGTCTTTGTTGTATCTCGTTACCGACGAAGGTTATTAACTCGTCTGCGATATTACATCTCCATGACCTAGTCATAAGCTGCGCAGCTATATAGATGCAATATCACCGAGTGGGCCCAGAGTATCTTTCCATTACAAGAATGGACAAATCCCGCTCTTGATCCTTACGTCTCGATGCTCTTTCGGAATACCCAAGATAGACACCGTTACTGTCATGCTATATAAGACACAACGTTTGATGCTCTCAAAGCACCCCTACGAAGCATCAATAAGTACGGTTTCACGGTCTAAGGAATAAGCTATCATATTCTTATCTATTGCAAATGACAAACATCGTAATACGATCTTATTGCAATACTTTGCGTATGTCCATCACCTTATTCAACTAACAAGATGACCCCATTGTCAATCGACGTCATTGTCCTTGATCGGGAATCTCGATCAACTGTTGCCCAATGGACTAGCTCATGTAGAGGCTTGCTAGGGACCTGGTTGTCTATGTATCACACGTGTATCAATAATTCCGATTAATACAGTTATAGCATAATACACAAACCTATTATAAACTTATGAGATAATGCAATAAATACTACTTATTTATTTGCCTCTAGGGCATATCTCCTTCAGTCTCCCACTTGCACTAGAGTACAAATAAACTAGCTGCATTTTACTTTATCAGAATCCCTTATCAAATAAGAATCATTTGATAATGCTTGCTTGTGGAAGAGTGTTACTGCACAATCCATGATTGTACATGCTTTTGCGATTCACTGACATCAACTTGCTTGATATCACCATGTTGTCCAACAACATATATGCAAATACCGTAACTAAGTGAGACTTCTGTTTCCCAGCGCTTACTCTGATTATACTAACCAGATAACTGCTCTGAAAAACACACTCAGCCATAGAGAGCCCCTTGTAACAATTACAAACTCGCGATATCTACATACTTTCACACCAATGTAGAAAACTTAACATTCTAATCCAACAACTAACACACCTCTACTTCCAGTAAATTCTAAATTTACTTTTATAATTTCTCTTCTTCCAAGAACATCGGTTATATTTCATCGAGCAGATAATATGGTTTCTGTATGATGTCTAATATTACATAATAGACCCACATGTCATACAACCATTACTTTCATGCATCATTACTCTTAATGATCAATTGGATTTCAAAGAACCATCCTTTTGATTCTATTCTGACTCTTCAGATATAATCCAAAAAAACTCGACTAACTATTTAAAATTCCCGTTCTATTTCAAAATAGACACTAACTTTCAAATAGTTTCACAACTTCATCTTATTCTACTGGTACAATTTCACTGTGTGTTAAATACACAAGATGAATTCGGCTCCCACTCAAAATATGTCTCCATATATTTGAGAACACGAGCTCCCACTCAAAAACGTGTCATCCACATATTTGAGTTCCTGAGCTCCCACTCAAAAATATGTTCTTTACATATTCTACCTGAGTAAACTAACATTGACTCCCACTTAAATCGACATTTTGGTCAAACCAATATCATTGATCTATTATCAATTCGAGTTTAATACAAACTATAGTATTACATTAATATAAATCCCTCAGACTTCAAGCATGTCTACACAAATGTAGTCAACAAATTTGATCTTGTCCAAGACATATTTCTTGACAAGACATGCCACCGCGTCTTTCTTATAGTCACATTTCTCATATAACACTTTATATGACGATTAAACAATCTTATTCCTCTAATAAGAATTGCAGCAACAATTACTCTCTTAATCCTTTCAAATGTAACTTGGATTTCCAGGCTCAAAAAAGCCTTTGTTCGTACTCTGATATTTTCTCAACTTTCTTTGTATTCATATAGTGCACCTTGATCTGTCAACAAGATCTGAAACACTTAATACAGTGTTGTGACCTGACAGCAATATTAAATATAACAACACTTTATTTAGAAGTTTCTTTCATGAAAGTGTTATGATCTTTATGAAGAGGATTGCAAGCAGAAAACAATTTTCTAGTCTCCCTCACTCTTAATCACCAAATTTTTCATTGGCAGACATATACTCTTTGGAACACCTTCCAACATAAGTCTGACACCTTATTTCAAGCTTCTAATTCCAATCCATAAACCATAATTCGAAAAATCATATTTTTCTCGGAATTTCATAGACAACAAACTGAGCTTTGTTTCTAATTGGTTTTGGAATACACTCCCATTCAATGCGAGTATCCTACAAAGAACTATTCATGTATATTCCGAATTATCGTATAATCATATACAAGTTGACACTACTGTCGATCTCATGAATTCTTGTTGAGAAAAACATCTATTTTCTAAAGTGGACATCGACTATAATGTTTTGAACATATTAGGAGTTTCTAAGACTGATTTTGACAGACCACACTTTATTTAAAATAGAGCATGATTATAATTCCCCACATATCACCATGTATGGCATTATAATTTTGTGAAACAAATTTCCACACGTCTTTTGTGTTGAAACCATAATTCAAAAATATTGTCCTTTGATCAAAATTTGTGAATACAATATTCACTAATCTTTCTTCTGCAAAACCCCATTTGATCTCTTATCAAATTAATTTGAGACTTATGTTTTATCAGGCAAATACTCCTATTTACCAAAATCATAGAAGAATTCGGATCAAGCAAAAACACCATTAATTAATCATTAAAATGACTCTCAATTAATTTCCTCTTGTATTGCAACTTCAATACTTGATTTCAAACTTAATCAATTCGGCACTCGAAATACTTAAATGGACCAAAAACATCCATTACTTCTTTCATTGCCTTTATGACTAAACTTGACTGTGTTTGTTCTAGTAATAGAACTCTTATTCATAGGACACGCTATTTTATTATTTCTACAATTGTGAATACTTATCATACAATCAATGTAACTGAGATGGGGAATCTTTATTCATAATATAAAACAACTGACTTGTTCCATAACATAAAACAACTGAACTTGTCTTATTACATGAATAACTTTGTCTTGCAACAATCAAGACACACACACTCGCTCACTATTACAAAAGATCTTATCAAAAACTATTAATGATAACTATGATAACTTGAGGACGTGAACACCAAATGGCCATCAACTCCTTGGTCACCAGCTTCAGCGCCAGGTCACATCAAACTGCGCCGCATATATGTGATAATTAGGACCTGTTTCACAAACAGAACAAATACTTCATCATATATCAAGAGGCGAATTCATAATTCTGTATATATCAAATATATACCTGTAGCATCGAAGATCTCTCCTTCGATGGAATCAACTTTCAGAGATTTGAATTCAGACACAAACTTGTAGAAGTTCATATCATCGGCCTTCAAAATGTACTTGCGCACATGTTTCTCATAGCTAGGAGGTAGGGATATCAGGACAGTCCGAATGGCACAAGAATCTGCCATCCAGTAATCGAAGACCATCGTCAGCTGGAAGTAGATGTCATACAATCTCTTCAAATGTGTCTTCAGACAGGTATGCTCCTCCATGTGAATGGTCTGGAACATTCTAAGTTGCCTGAATTGCTCACGCTTTAATTCATCCCCGAAGTGTGTCTTTATCGCATCAATCATGACGCTTGGCTCCTTGCGTCGAAATAGCTCTTTCAACTCAGGTGCCAGGCATACGGTCATGGTGATCTCCACTTCAATGAATATGTCTCGACGCCTACGGAAATCATCTTCCTCCTCCTCGCTAGCAGAATCTCCTGGTCCTTCTCCTAACGTTTCATCGAGAACATATAGAATGTTGTTGTGTTCGAGAATGTTTCTAAAACCCTTATACCATCTGATGAAGTTGGACCCGTCGGCTTCTAAGGAAGCATCTGGGCTCTTGAGGAAGTAAGCGAAGTATAGTTGCGTAGTCTACAGATGTGATCGCAAAAGAGGTAAGGTAAAGTTTATAATATGTAGGTGAGTTTTAGTTTTATAATCTCATTATCTAAAACACACCACACCAAGATTATTATCCCTAAAAATAATAATGGCGATTACACGACCCTCATCCACCACACCACCCCCGATCATCACGGCCGGCAGCATAGCTTCAAAGGTGGACATAAAATGTCGATCACAACCACTCTGTGACTCGTGCTCGATCTTTCGATCTTCCCGTGTTCTGAGGCCATATTTCTGGATATGCTAGGCTCGCCAATCAAACCTCGAAGACCCTGCGCGTGCAACATGGCTTACACCCACTGTATGCGAACGACGAGATGTGTGAGACCCGATCATCACGGCCTGCCTCATAACGTAGAACTTTCTTGGTGGTGCGCAACGAGGGAGATCACAATTTTGGTATTTGTTAGGGATCATCCTATTTATGATGCTACCGTTGTATATCGAGCATATAAGCAATCAATAGGATGCACACACAACAGCACACAATAATGATGCAATGAAGTGCGATGTGACATGGTCGATGCGCCTGGACCTTCATGGCGCCATGTGCCTGGCCCCCGGCGCCCCGGCATGGCTCCGAGTCTACAGAGCCCTCCATTGCCTCCGACCGTACGAGTAATATCAAAACTTACCGTAACCATGTCACATAAAATAACGCCTTTGCAAAACAAAGTTAGACGCCTCTAGCTTTATTTAGTTTTGCAAGTTTTACGTGGCAAATAGGCTTATTCAAAAGAGAATCGCTTCCCTACCTACGAACTTTGTACCACAACGTCGATCGTATAATTGCATGTTTAAGCATCCCTTCCGGGCCCTCCATTTAAAATGCTTTGCCAACTAGAGAGAGAGAAACAGACACCCGCCAGCCACAGATACGGTGCAAGCCGTATGTCAGTAGTGGAACCAGTCTCGCGTAAGCGTACGCGTAAAGTCGGTTCGGGCCGCTTCATCAACTCAATACCGAAGGCATCGCAAGTGCACGCTAGAGGGTAGCAAATATAAGAAAGACGCCCTCATTCAACATGAGTTCTAACCGTACCAGCAGTACTACGCATAGATCGTCTCTGATACCTTTGAAGGGGTTACGGTGCAGAAAACAATAATTTTTCTAGCGAACGAAACCCTAACTAGCCAGGATCTATCTATCTAGTACATGTGATAACGGTGGCGGAACGGGTTACATTACCTCCATGTAGACCGATAGCGGGGATTACGCTCCTGCACAAGCGTTGACGATGAAGTCGTACGTAGCCGACCTCGAGGTCGCGGAGAACTTGCCGCGATGACGAAGGCGATGACGCTGGGGTGTCGACGGGCGTCGGGCGGAAGAAGGCGTGGCGCCGGCACCAGGGGTGGTGCGCCGACGGCAGAGGGGGAAGCGGCACGGCGGCTGCAAGGGGGGGAAGACGACGTCGCCCAGGCTCCTCAAAAGAGTTACCTCCGAGCACTCACAAACATACGGAACTTAGCGACAACCCCCGATCATTCAGATCCAGCTGAAATCGCAGGGGTAGATCTTATCTGTAATCCCGCAGGGCAACGGTGCCCAGCGGTATAGCTTAGGTGGAGAGAGGGGGCAAAACGGGCGGAGAAACAGCTCGTCCGGCCTGCAATACAATTAATTGTATTTTCCAATGAATTAATCCAATTAATATGCCTTGCTATATAAAGGGGGAAGGGGGTGTGCAAACTCCCTGGCTCCCCCTTGTGGGACTAAAGGAGGAGAGGGGGGAGGCCGGCGCACCCTCCTAGTCCAACTCGGACTAGGGGCCCAAGCCCCCCCCCCCCTTTCCTTGCTTGGTGCGGCTCCCCCTCTTGGGCCCTCTTAGGGCCCATGTAGGTGGGAGCCCCATTTTTCTTTATTTAATTAATATTAAATTAATATAAAAATCCCATTAATTCATAATTAATATATTTATATATAATTCAATATCCCGTGACTCCGAAACAGTTTCGGAACCACCCGAACAACTTTCGGACATCCCTGGAACCATTCCAGACCTACCCGGAACTCCTTCCGGACCACCGGAACTCTTTACGGATAATTTCTCTCTCTCCAACAAACACCTATATTATTCCAGAACTTATCTCCTGGTGTCGCTAAGACCTTAAGTTTCTTACGCTACGGTTCGAGAACACTCCAGACATGGTTGAGACACTCCGCTCACCAATGACCGTCAGGGATACCTGGATGTATATGACAGCCCCTGTGCATTCTACGAATATCGTCGTTGAACCATAAATATGATAGTCATTCCCTTTGTCTCTGCAATACTACCTTGTCCGAGATATGATCGTAGACACCGATGTCTTTGTTGTATCTCGTTACCGACGAAGGTTATTAACTCGTCTGCGATATTACATCTCCAGGACCTAGTCATAAGATGCGCAGCTATATAGCAGCAATATCACCGAGTGGGCTCAGAGTATCTTTCCATTACAAGAATGGACAAATCCCGCTCTTGATCCTTACGTCTCGATGCTCTTTCGGAATACCCAAGATAGACACCGTTACTGTCATGCTATATAAGACACAACGTTTGATGCTCTCAAAGCACCCCTACGAAGCATCAATAAGTACGGTCTCACGGTCTAAGGAATAAGGTATCATATTCTTATCTATTACAGATGACAAACATCGTAATACGATCTTATTGCAATACTTTGCGTATGTCCATCACCTTATTCAACTAACAAGATGACCCCATTGTCAACCGACGTCATTGTCCTTGATCGGGAATCTTGATCAACTGTTGCCCAATGGACTAGCTCATGTAGAGGCTTGCTAGGGACCTGGTTGTCTATGTATCACACGTGTATCAATAATTCCGATTAATACAGTTATAGCATAATACACAAACCTATTATAAACGTATGAGATAGTGCAATAAATAATACTTATTTATTTGCCTCTAGGGCATATCTCCTTCAAATTCGACTACAAAAAGTACTCCCATCGGGAGTGTCCTCTTCGACTGAAGAAAACGAGTTCAAACTCAAGAACAAGCAATCTGGCGGCGTGCCCAGGAGGAAGAAGTCCTTTGCCCAATTCTATGATTCGACCAAGCACTCGGGGGCTACTGACGTGGGGCTACTCTTCATGTATCCCATGGTGAGGCTACCTGGGCCACGCCAAGCTTATGAAGGCCCGCAGAAGGCCCACTAGGGGTATCATGTGACCCAGTCCTAGTCGGTTAGGTCGCATAGCTTGCCATATCTGTAATTGCCATCGGCACCGTTCACCCGAGACCTGTGTTGGGGACATATCAACTAGGGGTATCTCCGACATGGATCAATCCGGCTAGTCCAGGGTGGCCCAAGGGTGGTAAGGCTGAAGCCTGCCGGGCGGCCCAGATAGCTGACGTACAAGGAAGTAGGCGGACGGTCCAAGGAAGGCGGAAGGCCGAAGCCCATCAAGCCACCAAGCCCAAGACGGAAGGCGGAAACTAAGCCGGCTAGGTCTAGGACTCTGATTACTTGCCGGACAAGTACTTGCCTTGTATCCTGGGGTCTGGCCGCCTATATAAGTCGGCCACCAGGAAGCCTTTAGGGCACGCTTCAATACGCATCATACACATTGTAACCTGTTCACGGCTATTGCCTCATAGTGAATTATAGCAGCACGTAGGATCTCGCCCCCGCTGCGGGATCCGAAGCTGGGTAAACTCGCCGTGTTCAATCCCGTCCTCGACGACACCAACCTTCTTCCCCACAATCCATACGTAGGCTAGAGGACCCCCGTCTCCTATCAATTATGCCGATACCACGACAGTTGGCGCCCACCGTGGGGCATAAGGTTCCTGGCGTCACGTTCCAGGCGGGAACACTTGGCGGCGTGGGCAAGCAGATCGCCGTCGGTCGCGTCACAAGGTATGGCGGCCATAGCTACGTCAACTCGGATGAGTCCTGGCTCCCGGCGGACGACTACCTTATCGGATGCGCAATCATACCGATCGGAGGGATCAACGTCTTCATCGGGTATACGCCAGAGGAGTACGGCCTACCGCGTTTCTACAACCCCACCCACCAACCCTTCGACCAAGCAGTCGACCGACAAGATGGATCTGAATCCGCCTTCTCCCAGGAGTCGGCCGAATCTGATTTCCACTTCGTCGGAGTTGTCGGACTGGGATCAGACTCCCAGCCGGAAAACAACGATCCTGAGTCAATCCTCCCTGCTCTCCAGGAGGATGCGATGTCAGATGCCGGATCCAGATCTACCGTTCAAGTCAACGTAGACTCTGACTCTGATGATGATGCTAGTCTCTTCGAAGAGAAGATCAAAACCCGCTTTTCCAGTGGTAATCCGGCTCCTTCAGAGGGCACAACGGATACTGACATACCTGACAAGCTGGCTATGATGGTTGTCGTCGGTCACGAGACAACCCCAGTTGCTTCGGAAGCGCAAAACAAGCCGGTGGAAGATGCCGGCGACACCACTGCCGGTCAACTCATTGAAAGTTCCGACAAGGTGCGCGCGAAGAAGAAAACTGGCCTCGAGAAAGGCGGCAGCAGCAAACCCACGGATTTGCTCTCCGTCATCAAATAAGTAGACGAGATCATGAATACTCCGGTGAATAAAGACACCCCACTCGACGAAGTGGACGAGCTAAGAATTAACAGGCTCAAGCACTCTGACTTCCTGCGAAAAAGAGAGGAGCACGTTGAGAGCCTTGCGAAGAAGATCGAGAAAGAACAGGAGAAGATGTCGGCCAAAACTAGCCGGCAACTCTTTGAGGAAAAATGGTCATCAAAAAACCGCCGTGGCAAGGAGCCGCCAACACGCGCAACGACAACGGCTCAAGATCTCGGGTTCGACTGGCGTACGGCACTACATCGCGTGGACAGAAGGGGAGATGTTGTTTTCTGCACCCCTGTCCTCAACGCGGTTGCCGCGCTAGATACCCTGGACGACAAAACTTACACGGCGGAGGAAAAGCTGGCCAATGCAAGACACTTCGTGAGCAAGGCCCTAGAACAACAAGCTCGCGCTGATTCCTACGGCCACATGGCGGATGCTCGCGGGGGAGACCTAGAGTCTAAGTCAGGAAAGTGCAAAGCTGCACCTGGCGACGACCCCGAAGGCCCGTCTGGCTCCAGTAGCCATGGCGACAAAAGGAAGACAACGCCACCTCCAAAGAAGACGCCACCGCCAAAACCAAGGCGGGACGAGAATTCAAGGATAGGAAGCAGGGGAGACCTGCCACCTCCAGCCCAGCCAAGACGCGACAATGGCGGTAGCCGGAACAATAGACTGCCGCCTAGGAAAGATGCCGGTAACGACCCTCCCAGGAGAGGTCGAAGTCGGTCTCCGCAGCGTAGCACCGGCAGCAAGAGGAAAGAGGAGGCAGAAGGGCCCAGGCGCAGCATAAGCCGGGCAGCGCAGGACGAGCCAGACGCAAACAGAGGCGCACGGCAGCTCGATCCAAAAGACGCACGACACCGCCTACAAGACATAGCAAGAGGAAAGGAGCCGCTATATTCTGGACCAAAGTGCTTCGGCGACGCCATCCGCAGAGAGACGTTCCCTAAGGACATGACATTAGTGTCAAAAAATTGTTCTAGGTACAACGGTGTCGTTAAGCCAGATTCATGGCTAGCCGACTATGCCATGGCCATAGAAATTGCCGGCGGGAGCAGCTATATTGCCGTCCGTTACCTACCTCTCATGTTGGAAGGCACGGCAAGGGTTTGGATCGACAACCTTCCTGAAAAGTCTATCCATAGCTGGTACGACATGGAAAAGGTTTTCTCCCAGCACTTCCAAGGAACATACAAGCGTCCAAATACCTACACGGATTTGCAACGCTGTATCCAAAAGCCGAATGAAACCATGACAGACTTTGTCAGCCGTTGGATATCCGAAAAAGCCAGCTGTCATGGTGTTTCGGACGCACAGGCTATCCACGCCTTCTACACGGGCCTGCAGAAGAAGTCCTTGCTCCGCCATCGGCTCGTCCGCGAGCAAATCACGGAACTTGGCGAGATGCTCAACCTAGCCGCCCAATACACGGCGGCAGATGACGAAGGCCGGGACGATGATCCAGACGTCAACATCATACCAAAACGGAACAACAAGCGCAAGCAGGCGGCGGATGACAAAGCCGGACCTTCCAACGAGATAGCTGTCGCTTTCCAAGGGAATGCCGGCAAAAAGAAGTGGAAGAACAAGAAAGATAATCGCGACGCCGGCTCAGGGCCTAAGGCGGCGCGAATCACTTATGAGCAGGCAAAACTTTTGCCGTGCCCTATGCACGCCTCACTCGGCAAGGTCAACCATATGCTTGGCGAATGTCGTTTCATGGACGACTTCAAAAAGGACCCCACAGTCGGCTGGAAGTCAAAGAAGTCAAAGAAGAACGACAAGAAAGACAACAAGGAGGATGAGGATGACGACGACATGTCTATCTCAAGCGAGGATGACGCGACCGCCAAGAAAAAGAAGCCATATCTGAAGGTCAAAGAATCTCTTGTATGCTTTGTCGGCACGCCTTCGGCTAAGGCGGATAAGGCGGAGCGAACTCAACACGACAATGCCGGACGTCCCTCATTATTTGAACTGGTCGGAAGCAACGATCACTTGGGACCGGTCCGACCACCCTGATCACGTTCCTCACCCAGGCAAGTACACCCTCGTCGTCGATCCCATTGTCGACAACTTCAGACTCACAAAGGTACTCATGGATGGCGGCAGCAGCCTCAACATCCTGTACTACGACACACTAAGCCGCATGAACCTGTCAGAGGATCAGCTAGACCACAGCAACCTCACTTTTCACGGCATAGTGCCCGGCAGGCAAGCAAAGTCAATGGGGAGCATTAGGTTGAAGGTAACTTTCGGACCAAAAGAGAACTACCGCTCAGAGTTCCTCCGGTTCGAAGTTGTCCCCTTCAAAAGCGCCTATGATGCAATCTTCGAACGACCGGCTTTCGCCAAATTTATGGCAAGGCCGTGCTACATATACATCAAGCTTAAAATGCCGGAGGAAAACGGAACCATCACGATTTCCGGCAACTTTAAGAAAGCCAAGGAGTGTGAACGTGGTATGGCTGCCTTCGCAGAAGCCGTCATCCACAAGGAAGAACTCGCACTACTCAGGGCGGATTCAGACAACTCCATGCCCAAGCCAAAGATTGATGTCAAGAAGACCTTTGAAGCTTCAGAAGACACCAAAAAGGCGGACCTCATCCCAGGCGACAAGTCTAAACAAGTCGTCATCGGCTCCAACCTTGACAGCAAATAGGAAGGCGCGCTCGTCGAGTTCCTCCGTGAGAATCGTGACATCTTTGCATGGTCGCCTTCCGACATGCCTGGTGTACCGAGGGAACTTGCCGAGCACTCACTCAACGTCATAAAAGGATCCAAGCCGGTGAAACAAGCAACAAGACGCTTTGGAGATGAGAGACGCAAGGCTATAGGAAAGGAGATAAATAGGCGGAAGGCCGCCAATTTCATAAAAGAAGTTGTGCACACCGATTTGGTGGCAAATCATGTACTTGTTCCAAAGAAGAATAAAGAGCTTAGGATGTGTATTGACTATACCGGTGTTAACAAGTGCTGCCCAAAGGATCCCTTTGCGCTGCCTAGAATTGATGAAAGAACATTTCTTAATCCCTAGTGTTTTGTGTGTTAGTTAACAATACCAATGATATACTAATCCTATTGCTAAGTATTTCAGTTTGGGTGAAACGCATATCACAAATCTTAAAGACAAATTGTAGAGAAAAAGAGTTTCTGGAATTCTTCAGGGACTCGGATATTCCGGTCCCCCAACCGGATATTCCGAGTCGACCCCAGAAATTTGGCTAAGTCAAGTTCAGAAGTGGCACTGACTTCAATCGGAAAATCAGCCCGGAAATTTCAAGGACCCGGATATTCCGGTTCACCAACCGGATATTCCGGTTCACCAACCGGATATTCCGAGTCAACCTCAGGAAAATTGGCTAAGTCAAGAATCAGAAGTGGCACTGACTCCAACCGGAAATTCAGCTCGGAAATTTCAAGGACTCGGATATTCCGAGTCAACCGAAGAAAATCGACTAAGTCAAGTTCAGAACTGGTTCTGATCTCAACCGGAAATTCAGCTCGGATATTTTCAAAGGCCCGGATATTCCGGGGCACCGGAAGTTCCGGTGCAACTTATACCGGAATTTCCGGGTGACCAAGACAGCCAACGGCCAGATTTTGAGGGGGAGTATAAATACCCCCTCACTCACTCAAGAACATTCGAGCTCTCAGATTTTCTCTCTCCTACTATTCTTGAAAGCTCAATTCATCAAGATCTCCCAATCCCCCCACCCAAATTCATAGATCTTTGGAGGATTGGAGGAGAAGGCCCAGATCTACATCGTCACCGAAGGGATTTACATTTCTCCCCCATTCATTTGGGGATTTCGTGGCTAGGGTTTCCGGTGGGAAAACCTAGTTCACCATTGTTGTACTCTTGGTGTTACCTTGACCTTTTGTGGTCCTTGACCTGTTGTGGTCCTTCTTGGGAGCCCCCAATTCAGTTGTGGGTGTGTGCCTCAAGAGTTTGTAAGGGATTCGATCTCCGCCCTAAAAGGGGATCAATAGTGGAAGGTGGACTCGAAACCTTTGTGGTTGAGTTCATCGGAGAAGAAGGTGAGCCTTTGTGGCGTTGCGGCTAACCTGTTGTGGTAGCGCACACCTCTCCAAACGAGACGTACACCCTTGGGTGGAACTCGGGATTACTTCTTCGTCTCCGCGTGCTTCACTTGGTTCCCCTTACCCTTTACTCCCTTACTTGCTTCTTGTTATTGCTTAGTTTCTCATTTAGGTAAATTCACCGTAGTTGCATATCTAGCGAATTTACCTTTGTGTTGAGCCTAAAATTGAAAAGACCTAAAATTTGTAATAGCACCTATTCACCCCCCCCCCCCCCCCGTCTAGGTGCCGGATTCCCGTTCAATTGGTATCAGAGCCTTGTTCACTTTTAAGGGCTTAACCGCCTAAGTGCAACGATGACGGAATCCGATGCCGAGAGGGCCGCCCGTGAAAAATTAGAGGCGGAGAAGGAGGCGTTAGCCAAAGGGGCAACCATGGCCGATCTTATTGATATGAGATCGTCCTTGGAGGCCCAACTCCTCAAGATGAATGAGATGCTCATGGCACTCTTGAAGTCTAAGGAGCCCGAGGCTACTTCTCCCTCTCCTCCTCCTAAGGAACATGCGGGGAACTCTAAGGAGTCATCTTCGGATGGGTCCAAAGATGTTACCTCAAGTGTTCCCGGGATGGCGGAAAAGGATGAACCACCTAGCTCCTCTAACACCCCCAAAGGAGAGGAATTTCATAATGTCAACCATAATTACTCTCCTAACCCTCCTATCCCTCACCCTCATGTAAACTTTAGAAGTGATCCTCCTAAGCTTAAACCTACTCATTTCTCTCAATGGGTGTTTCTAATGAAGTCTCATCTATGTAGTGCCTCCATTGAGCTTTGGCGCATCATTGAAGAAGGATACAAGCCCCATGATCCAACCAACTTGACAAGAAGAGAGGTGGTTGATAGCCAACTCAACGCCACCGCTCTTCATCAACTCCAAATGGCCGTTGGAGAGAAGGACATGGCGCTCATTCAACAATTCTCCACCGCCAAGGAAGTTTGGAATGCTCTTTCCGACATCTTCGTTGGGAATGAGAGCATGAAGAAGAACCGGTATGATGCCTTATGCAATGAGGTGGAAGGGTTCTACAAGTTGGATGGAGAAAGCCACGAGGACATGTACCGGAGGTTGGTGTTGGTCGCCAACTCCTTCAAGAACCTCGGGGCGGAGTACATCAATGATGCTTGGATCAAGAGGAAGTTTGTGACCGCTCTCATGCCCTTTGAGGACACGGATTTGAAGACACTCCAAGGGAGACATGACTTTGCAAAGATGACATCCAATGAAGTTATGCAAGAGATGACCGCATACAAGGTGGCCTCCAAGATTGCACAAGATGTAAGGGCTAGAGCCATAGGGATGCACAAGCATGCCTCAATTGCTTTGAAGGCCACCGTTGAAGAGGAGGATGAAGAGGAGTGTGATGATCAAGTCGAGCTATCTAGTGAAGCTCTCTCAAGCACTCTCACTCAACACATGGGTCTTGCGGCAAGAACCTTTTGGAAGAACCCCGGAAGGGCCAAAGCAAGGATTGACAAGAAGTTTCCCTCCAACGGAGGAAAGCCATTCAACAAAGTGAGACTTTGCTATAACTGCGATGACAAGAGCCACTTTGTTGCCGATTGCCCATGGGAGAGAAGAGAGGATCATGGTGGGAGGCTCGTGGCCAAGACGAAGGGCAAGGGGCCCATGCCCATGAAGAAGCCTTTCTTCAAGAAGAACCAAAAGATTGTCTTGGTGACTCAAGAGCAATATCCCACCGATGATGAAGATAGTGACAAGGAGTATACTCCAACGCAAGTGGCCGCACTAGCCATGTCTTCCACAACTCCATCACTCTTCTCCTCGCCAAACGAGAGCCCCATCGTCAAGAATGGAAGATGTCTTATGGCAAAGACATCTGAGGTACAACTATCCCCCAACTCCATATCACATGACATTGATGATGCTATGAGCCTAGAAGTCAAGGAAGAAATCATCGCTTTCGATAAATTCATGACTAACTTGCAAGGAGAAGGAAAGAAACACTTTGGCTCAATCATGAGTCGTATAGGTGAGCTTGAGGATGAGCTTGAACTAAAAGGTGAGATTGAGAGAGAGGATGCTCATGCTAAGGTGTCTCTCCAATCCTCTCTCGAAGATGAACAAGAAGCTCATGCTCTCCTTGAGGAGCAACTTGCTAAGATCACTAAGGATCGTGATCTCTACTTTGCTAAATGTAAAATTGTGCAAAATGAAAAGACCGAGCTTGTAGTTGCTCATGCTAGACTTTGCGAAGACTTCGAGTCACTTGACAATGCTCACAAGGTGTTGACAAGTGATCACGAACGTCTTCTCAAGTCTCGTGATCAACTCCAATCTTGGATATCTACTCTTGAGAAACCTAGCACCTCTACTCCTTTGAATGCTAATGCAAATGTTGTGAAGGGTATTGCTAGGGTTTTGTTTGTTCCTTCTATGGCAACCAAGCCCAAGACTTCTCTTGATAAAGGTAAGGGGACACTCACTACTCCTCTTCATGAGCGAGTGCCCCACAAGGGTAAGGAAGGTCTAGGCTATGTTGCTAAGGAGAATAAGGAGATCAAGAAGAAGACCAAGTCCGCACAAGCCAAGAAGGTTGACATTGCGAGTGGAACTGCCACAAGGGGCACTCCCACTCGTAATGACTTTGCGGGCATATCTAACCCCAACTATGCTTTATATGTTGATTATTATGGGGATGTCTATGCTAGATACATTGGTCCTTTTGATGGTTATATTGAATATGCTATTTGGGTACCAAAGACCCTTGTTGCTAACCAAAAGGCACCCATTGCAAAATGGGTACCTAAATCCAAGAATTGATTGTGTGTAGGGCCTTGCTTCCGGAGGATCGAAATGGATAATTGATAGTGGGTGCACTAGTCATATGACCGGAAGCAAGGATATTGTAACGGAGTTGAAGCCCAATGATGATCAAATGACCTTTACATATGGTGATAATTCTAAATCTAAGGTAATAGGGCTCGGCAAGGTGGTAGTGGCACCGGACATCACTCTTGTGAATGTCTTGCTTGTCGAGTCCCTAGGTTTCAACTTGATCTCCGTCCATTCCTTAACTTGTTTGGGTTATACCGTTGTCTTCGAAAAGGAAATGGTCATTCTCTTGCGGAGCAAGTCTCTCAATGTGTCTTTCGTTGGGTACATTGAGAATGGGCTCTACGTGGTTGACTTCTCCGGAGTCACCACTTCCCATACAATGTGCATATTCGCAAAGGCGGACTTGGGTTGGCTATGGCATCGCCGACTAGCCCATGTCAACATGAGGACTTTGCAAAGTCTCCAAAAGGGTGGCCATATCCTAGGATTAAAAGACCATGTTTCTTTCTCGAAGGATCGAATGTGTAGGGCGTGTGTTGAAGGAAAAATGCATGACATCTACCATCCAAGCAAGACCATCATTTCGTCAAAGAGGGTTTTGGAGCTTCTCCATGTTGACCTCTTTGGTCCCATTCCGGAAGCTAGTCTTGGTGGCAAGAAATATTGCTTGGTGATTGTTGATGACTATTCAAGATACACATGGGTTTTCTTCTTCAAGACGAAGATGGAGACTCAACAAACTATCATCGACTTCTCCAATGAAGCTCAACGTCAACACAATGCCCCTATCTTGGTGATACGAAGTGACAATGGGTCCGAGTTCAAGAACTACACCTTAAACGAGTTCCTTAGTGAAGAAGGGATTCGTCATCAGTATTCCGCTGCTTATACTCCCCAACAAAATGGTGTAGCCGAAAGGAAGAACCGCACTCTTATTGAGATGGCAAGGTCGATGATGGCCGAGTTCAAGTCCCCTCACAACTTTTGGGCCGAAGCCGTCAACACCGCTTGCCATTCATCCAATCGGCTCTTCTTTCGCAAAGGACTCATGAAGACACCTTATGAAGTACTCACCGGGAACAAGCCCAATATCTCCTACTTCCGAGTATTTGGTTGTAAGTGCTTTTATCTCATCAAAGGTGTTCGTTTGGGCAAGTTTGATTCTAAGTCTCTTGAAGGGACATTTGTGGGCTACGGATCCGAATCCCACACTTATAGAGTCTATGATAAGGCCTCGCGCATAATCATAGAAACTTGTAGTGTGGTATTCGAGGAGAATGACGGCTCCCTCATGGAGCAAAGTGGTGTTTCCGATGTAGGTGATGATGAACCTCAAGATGCTATCCGAAGAATGGGTTGGGATTCCACCGCCCCGTTGAACTCTATTATGAGGTTGATCAACAAGGACCAAGTTCTTCACAAGTGGTGACCACCCCAACACAAGGAACACCCATCGACAACACCGTGCCCAATGCTCCTTGCCAAGAAGAAGAACACGGCTCTACAGCTGCTCCTGGAATTTCCGGAGGACCGGAATATCCGGGTCAAGATGTACTCGGAAATTCCGGTGGCCCGGAATTTCCGGTTCCTGAACCCGGAATATCCGGTCCTGCTGACATTCCCGGTGGCAGTTCGCAAGGCCAAGATCAACCCTCACCCTCACCAATGTACACCACTCCAATGGTTGATCAAGGCCATCAAATCAGTCAAGGCGGAGACATGAATGATCAAGATGATCAAGCGATTCCTCCCACCACTCGGAGGGAAATCAAGATCCGCCGCTTGAATAGGGTTGGCACCTCACAAGAATTAAGAGCTCTATCTCTTGACAAGGTGCTTGGTGATGTGAGAAGCAAGGTCTCTACCCAAAGACAACTCGCAAGCTTTAGTGAACATCAAGCTCACATCTCCATGGTGGAACCCAAGAAGGTCTTTGAAGCTCTTGAAGATAAAGATTGGCTTGATGCCATGCATGAAGAGCTCAACAACTTCGAGCGCAACAAAGTGTGGAAGTTGTTGGAAAGACCCAAAGATTGCCGCAATGTTATCGGCACCAAGTGGATATTCAAGAACAAGCAAGATGAACATGGCATGGTGATAAGGAACAAGGCAAGATTGGTGGCTCAAGGTTACTCACAAATTGAAGGCATTGACTTTGGAGAAACCTACGCGCCTGTGGCTCGACTTGAGTCAATCCGTATTCTTCTTGCCTATGCCTCTCACCATAACTTTAAGTTGCAACAAATGGATGTTAAATCCGCTTTTCTAAATGGTCCACTAAATGAACTTGTTTATGTTAAGCAACCACCGGGGTTCGAGGACCTCAAGTATCCGAACCATGTCTACAAGTTGGATAAGGCACTCTATGGCCTTAAACAAGCCCCACGAGTGTGGTACGAGCACCTTAGAGAACTACTTGTAGACCGTGGATTCCAAGTTGGGGAAATCGACCCCACACTTTTCACTAAGAAAGTTAATGGGGAGCTTTTCATTTGTCAATTATATGTGGATGACATTATATTTGGATCGACTAACAAAGCATTTAACGAAGAATTCTCTAAGCTTATGACTGACAGGTTTGAGATGTCTATGATGGGTGAGATGAAGTTCTTCCTCGGATTTGAGATCAAACAATTGAGGGAAGGAACGTTCATCAACCAAGCAAAGTACATTCAAGACATGCTCAAGAAGTACGAGTTGCTTGATCTCAAGGGTGCCTCTACTCCAATGCAAACCAAATGCCACCTTGAGCTCAACCCGAAGGGTAAGGATGTGGATCAAAAGGTATACCGCTCCATGATTGGATCTCTCCTCTACCTTTGTGCATCTAGACCAGATATAGTGCTAGCCGTAGGAGTGTGTGCAAGATATCAAGCGGCTCCTAAAGAAAGCCACGATGTGGCGGTCAAGAGAATCTTTCGATATTTGGCTTATACCCAACTTATGGATTGTGGTATCCCAAGGATGCAAATTTCTCATTATGTGGATTCACGGATTCCGATTGGGCGGGAGATCATGATGATAGGAAGTCAACCTCCGGTGCTTGTCAATTTATTGGGAGGTCCTTGGTGAGTTGGTCTTCTAAGAAGCAAAATTGCATATCTCTCTCCACCGCCGAAGCCGAATATGTTGCAGCCGCTAGTTGTTGCACTCAGTTGCTATGGATGAGGCAAACTTTAAAGGAGTACGGTGTCAATTGTGACAAAGTGCCTCTTCTATGTGACAACGAAAGTGCCATCAAGATTGCCTACAACCCGGTGCAACATTCAAGAACCAAGCATATTGAGATCCGCCATCATTTCATAAGAGATCCTGTGGCCCGTGGAGACATTGACTTATCATATGTGGGCACAAGGGATCAATTGGCGGATATCTTCACGAAGCCCCTTGAGGAAGGAAGGTTTTTCTTTTTGAGGAATGAGCTTAATATCATTGATTTGAGGTCCTTGGCTTGATCGCTTGCACACTCACCTAGGGCGTAATTGCATCTTATCTAGTTTAGATGTAGGCATGGAAATAGGGGGAGTGCGGTCCTAATACATTGGACCATCCCTCCCCCCATTATGCCGATAGCAAGTGTTCTTTTATCTCTATATTCATTCTTGTGACTAATGAGCTAAAACGACGAGTATTGGTTATGTACCCAAGATACATCTTCGCGGTAACATGCCATACACTCCTACATGGTGGCCTCGGCCACCGACCTCTTCTCCTTGAAGAGTTGATGTTTTTTTTTTGGAGCTTTATGTTGCTATTTGCTCTCCTTTTCATGCATGTGGGAAACCTACTCAACTTGGCTCTTTTGGTTCGATTTGGTTGATATGAGTTGAGTATGGTGTACCAATATCAGTTTGGAAATCTATCCCAAGCCTACTTTCCCCTGAAAACATTTCTCTCTATTGCACACAAGTCATCCTTTTGAAAACTGGGGTTTTGGTTCAGCAGGTCGGAATATCCGGTTCATTTTGAACCGGAATATCCGGTGACTCGGAATATCCGGTGTAACTTATACCGGAATATCCGGTCTGGCGGTTTGTCCAGAAATATAAGGGCAGGCTCGGGGTGAAGGGCTCATTAGTGCCTTTCTTCCACCCCCGACCTCCCTCTCCTCCACCCGCCGCCCCTGCTGCTCCCAAGCCCCTCCGGAGCACTCTGTCCGCCGGGGAACCTCTTTCTCGGCCGGATCTGCTCCTCCTCCGCCCCGGGAACTCACTCCTACAAGCAATGGCCTCAATGGATGAGGGTAACTTCACTTTTCTTCTTCCTTATGTGCTTGCACTTGGATCTTGATGTGGAGTTATTTGTTTCAATGTTGCTTGGTAGAGATTGTTCCTAGGACTATTCCCTGCCTTCTACATACATTAGTTTTGCATTACATTGGATCGATCTAGTTTTAGACCGAGTCAAATCTCAGATCTGTAGTTTCTGTCTGACTCGGAATATCCGGTCCATCGTGACTCGGAATTTCCGGTCCCCCGGAATTTCCGGTCATGACTGACCCGGATATTCTGAGCCAAACAGAGCAGTTTTAAGATTAACTCATGTTTAACTACATATGATCCATCGAATGCCTATCTAATGTGTGTATTACCTCCTGACTTGTGTGCACTTACCTTATGATACCATCTATGCTCAAATTCACAGGTTCAGGTGGAAGTGAGTCCGCAGGGGGATCAAGGCACACTGCTAGAGCTCCTGTCTCCAAGCAACCTGTCAACAAAGGAAAGGGCCTTGCACCTCAGAGGAAGAAGAAAGCTGTTGCCAGCAAGCCCTCATCTAAGAAGAGAAAGAGTGCCTCTAGTTCCGAACGTCCGAACTATTCCAAGATGCATGCTGTTGATTACTCTCAGCTGAGGCAGGGGGACTGGTACCTCAGCGCAAGAGACACATCTCTAGATGATCGCAGTTTTTGGTGCCAAGCACAGGAGCATATATTTGTGGATCTATACCTCTCTCTGTCGAAGCCAATTCGACCCATGCACCCGTTTGACTTTGCATCCCTACAGAAGAAGATTGCTTTTTCTGAGGCCATCCACATTGTGAAGACCATGGGTTTGGAGAGATTGGCGCTCATCCGTTGTGCCTACAACGCGCAGCTTGTTATGCAGTTCTTCGCCACCCTAGTGATCAAGGGTGACTCGAAGAAGACCATGAAATGGATGACTGGGGAATCTTACTGTGAGTCCAACTTTGAGGAGTTTGGCAAGGTACTGGGCTACAAGTTTGATGGTGATAATCCCCAAGGCACTCGCATGCACCACCCCCACAAGCTCAACAAGAAGGAGACAGCTCATCTATATGGTGTGGGAGCCACCCCTGGATTCTCTCGTAACTTGTTGCCTTTGTATGATGTTCTTGTGCGCATCCTGTGTGAGAACATTGCACCGAGTGGAGGCAACAATGACAACGTGGTTACCCCTCTCTGCAACCTGCTCCTTCACGCCAACCGCATTGTGGAGGACTCGGGTTCTGATACTGACTGGCGAGTAGATGTGATGGATTACATCTACAATGAGATGTATGAGGCTATGACCACCAGGGTCTCCATTCCATATGCTCCATACATCATGAAGCTTCTCATGTTTAAGTTCCCTAACCTCAACGCCAGCAACAGTGATTTGGTGCCACATGACTTCAAGAAGCTCTATGAGAAGAAGACTGTGGTCAAGCCCCCTCCTAGGCCTTCGACTACATCAGCTCCAGGTGGATCTTTCATGGGTGATGCTAGGAGGGCTGCTGCTACCTCTACTCATGTTCCCACCACTCATACGCATGTCAAGAAGCTAAACTGGTTCCAGCGCAACATCCTGTGCATGAATGTGGACATCCGTAAGGAGCAATACAATGCCTACAAGTATCGCCGTCAGCAGAACTACAAGCAAGACTTGATCCTTCACCATGCTTCTGGCTCTCCTGCTCCTGCTGATCTGTCTGAGCCTCTGTCCTTTGCTCAGTGGAACGAGGGTTCCTTGGCTCCATGGACCCTGATTGACCAGGACCTTGGTGGCAGCTCGTACACCACAGTTTATGACTATGATGAGGAGGCTGAAGATGAGGATGAGGAGGCAGCGTCTGAGGAGTATGAGGACGAGGATGATGATGATGAGGAGGCTGATGCTGATGATGATGATGAGGAGGACCCCTCGGACTGAAGACTTCCATGGGACGTAGCATCGCTCTTCTTCCTTTTTGGCGTTTCGATGCCAAAGGGGGAGAAGTTGCTCTACTAGGACTTCTTCGGGGATTTGCAAGGGTCGGGCACAAGCTTATGCGTTTATCATTTATTTGCGCTTGTGTCCATTTATCGTGTTTTTAGTTTCTTGTGAACCTCTCTTCTTGTCATTTGTGATAACTGTGTATTGAGACAATGGTTGATGCTATCTCTATATTATGGTTGAGACTTCAAATTGATTGTGTTGGTATTCTCTTCATATTCTATATACACAAGGTATGAAAATCTATCTAGTCTCAACTGCTTCCATAATCTTTCATTTTGTCTCGTTTCTCCTTTGTGATATCTTGTGGTTGTTGTTATAAAATTGCTCCTATCCTCTGTTATCTTGTGTTGCATACTTGCATATATTTAGGGGGAGCCATTTTCTGCCAAAAACATGATATTGCTGTGTGTTTCTTTGCAAATCTTGGTATTGTCATCTAACACCAAAAAGGGGGAGATTGAAAGAACATTTCTTAATCCCTAGTGTTTTGTGTGTTAGTTAACAATACCAATGATATACTAATCCTATTGCTAAGTATTTCAGTTTGGGTGAAACGCATATCACAAATCTTAAAGCCAAATTGTAGAGAAAAAGAGTTTCTGGAATTCTTCAGGGACTCGGATATTCCGGTCCCCCAACCGGATACTCCGAGTCGACCCCAGAAATTTGGCTAAGTCAAGTTCAGAAGTGGCACTGACTTCAGTCGGAAAATCAGCCCGGAAATTTCAAGGACCCGGATATTCCGGTTCACCAACCGGATATTCCGGTTCACCAACCGGATATTCCGAGTCAACCTCAGGAAAATTGGCTAAGTCAAGAATCAGAAGTGGCACTGACTCCAACCGGAAATTCAGCTCGGAAATTTCAAGGACTCGGATATTCCGAGTCAACCGAAGAAAATCGACTAAGTCAAGTTCAGAACTGGTTCTGATCTCAACCGGAAATTCAGCTCGGATATTTTCAAAGGCCCGGATATTCCGGGGCACCGGAATTTCCGGTGCAACTTATACCGGAATTTCCGGGTGACCAAGACAGCCAACGGCCAGATTTTGAGGGGGAGTATAAATACCCCCTCACTCACTCAAGAACATTCGAGCTCTCAGATTTTCTCTCTCCTACTATTCTTGAAAGCTCAATTCATCAAGATCTCCCAATCCCCCCACCCAAATTCATAGATCTTTGGAGGATTGGAGGAGAAGGCCCAGATCTACATCGTCACCGAAGGGATTTACATTTCTCCCCCATTCATTTGGGGATTTCGTGGCTAGGGTTTCCGGTGGGAAAACCTAGTTCACCATTGTTGTACTCTTGGTGTTACCTTGACCTTTTGTGGTCCTTGACCTGTTGTGGTCCTTCTTGGGAGCCCCCAATTCAGTTGTGGGTGTGTGCCTCAAGCGTTTGTAAGGGATTCGATCTCCGCCCTAAAAGGGGATCAATAGTGGAAGGTGGACTCGAAACCTTTGTGGTTGAGTTCATCGGAGAAGAAGGTGAGCCTTTGTGGCGTTGCGGCTAACCTGTTGTGGTAGCGCACACCTCTCCAAACGAGACGTACACCCTTGGGTGGAACTCGGGATTACTTCTTCGTCTCCGTGTGCTTCACTTGGTTCCCCTTACCCTTTACTCCCTTACTTGCTTCTTGTTATTGCTTAGTTTCTCATTTAGGTAAATTCACCGTAGTTGCATATCTAGCGAATTTACCTTTGTGTTGAGCCTAAAATTGAAAAGACCTAAAATTTGTAATAGCACCTATTCACCCCCCCCCCCCCCTCTAGGTGTCGTATTCCCGTTCAATTGACCAAGTCGTAGACTCCACATCAGGCTCCGAGCTGCTTTGTTTTTTGGACGCCTACTCAGGATACCATCAAATCAAGATGAGAGAGTCGGATCAGCTAAAAACATCTTTCACCACTCCATACGGGACTTTCTGCTACATCACAATGCCTTTTGGCCTGAAGAATGCAGGGGCAACATACCAGCGCTGTATGCAGAATTGCCTGCACGAACAGATCGGCCGCAATGTTCACGTCTACGTAGACGACATCGCGGTGATGTCAAAAAAGAAGGCAGATCTCCTAGAGGATTTGGAAGAAACCTTTCAGAATCTCCGGAGGTATCAGATGAAACTCAATCCCGCCAAGTGTGTTTTCGGCGTTCCAGCCGGCAAACTGCTCGGGTTTATCGTCTCAGTACGAGGGATCGAGGTTAATCCGGAGAAGATCAAGGCCATCCAAAACATATCCAGACCTACTTGTCTGAAGGACGTGCAACGTCTAGCCGGATCGGCAGCAGCCGTCAGTCGTTTCATAAGCCGCCTAGGGGAAAAGGCAATGCCTCTCTACCGGCTATTGAAGAAATCCGACAACTTTGAGTGGACAGCAGAGGCAGACGCAGCCTTACAACAACTTAAGGAGGTCCTCATACCCGCTCTGATATTGGCAGCACCTCGATCACAGGAACCAATGCTTATACATCGCGGCAACAGGAGCTGTTGTCAGCGTTGTCTTGGCTGTGGAAAGAAAGGAGAACGAAGCCACGACGTATGAGCAACGACCGGTCTACTTCATCAGTGAATTATTCTCCGCCTCCAAGCAGAGGTATCCGCATTACCAAAAGCTGGTTTATGGTGTATTCTTCGCCGCCAGAAAGCTTAGGCATTATTTACAGGAGCACACACTGATAGTAGTCAGCAAGGCACCGTTGGGAGACATAATCAACAATGCAGAGGCAACAGGTCGAGTTGCCAAATGGGGCATCGAACTTGCCGCCTTTGATATAGTCTATAAGCCACGGACCGCCATTAAGTCTCAAGCGCTTGCAGATTTTGTCGCCGACTGGACAGAAGCCATGGAGGAAACGACACTCCCCGAATCAGAATATTAGGTCATGCACTTTGACGGATCAAAGATGCTCAAAGGCTCGGGGGCTGGAGTCGTTCTACGCACGCCTAAAGGTGACAAGCTTAGCTACGTGTTGCAAATCCACTTCACAGCAACCAACAACATTGCCGAGTACGAGGCTTTGCTTCATGGGTTACACGTGGCAAACGACCTCGGCTTCAAAAGAATCCTCTGTTATGGCGACTCAGATTTGGTCGCGCAGCAACTAAGCGGAACATGGGATGCGAAAAGCGCAACAATGGCGGCATACAGAGCCAAAGTGGACGAATTCGCAAAAAACTTCGCGGGCTACGAAGTCCGGCATGTTCCAAGAGCTGAGAACGAGGCGGCAGACACACTTGCCAGACTAGGGTCAGAACGCAAAAAGGTACCAAAAGATATTTTCCTGGAACATTTGCACAAGCCATCCATTAAGGGCGCCGATTTGATGGACCCCGATGCAGAAGAACCGGTAGAAGCGGCAAGTCTCGCTGTCTACTCGATACAGCCGGATTGGATTGTCCCATATCTCGATTTTCTAATCGACAGCAAGTTGCCAGAGGACGATGAGGTGCTAAAAAGGCAGATCATAAGGCGAGCCAAGGCATTCACGATAATAAAAGGCGAGCTATACAAGTGAAGCACGTGCGACATCTATCAGCGGTGCATACAGCCAGAAGAAGGCCGGGAAATTCTGAAAGACATAAATATTGGCACCTGCGGGCATCATGCTTCCGCCAGGTCCATTGTATCCAAAGCTTTCCGCCAAGGTTTCTACTGGCCTACCGCCAAAGAAGACGCCGAGAACATCGTAAAAACATGCAAAGGCTGCCAGTTGTACGCTCGTCAACCTCACTTACCGGCACAGGAACTAAGGACAATTCCAATCACCTGGCCGTTCGCGGTCTGGGGCTTAGACATGGTGGGTCCCTTCAAGAAGGCGCGTGGTGGGTATACCCACCTATTGGTCCCTGTCGACAAGTTCACCAAATGGGTCGAGGCTAAGCCGATCAGCAAACTTGACGCACGAACAACCACCAATTTCCTCTGGGGAATTATCTCTCGGTTTGGAGTTCCACACAGCATTATCACTGATAATGGCAGCAACCTATCTCAAGGCGACATAGAAGAATACTGCAGTGATCTGGGTATCCGGCTTGATTTGGCATCCGTGTCACACCCTCAATCCAATGGACAAGTAGAGCGTACAAACGACCTAGTCTTATCAGGACTTAAGCCTCGTCTCGAAGCTCCATTACATAGGGCAGCCGGCGCTTGGGCAGATGAGTTACAGTCGGTACTATGGTGTTTGCGCACAACGCCAAACAGGTCTACCGGCTACACTCCTTTCTTCTTGGTATATGGCGCTGAGGCGGTGCTACCTACCGACATGAAATACGATTCCCCAAGAGTTCAAGCCTACATCGAGCAAGACGTAGAAGGTGCAAGACAGGATAGCCTAGACCTGCTGGACGAAGAAAGAGACGTCGCTCTACATCGCTCCGCCTTGTACCAGCAACAACTTCGCCGCTATCATAGCCGGAGAGTGCGGAAGCGAAGCTTCAGAACAGGTGACCTGGTTCTCCGCCTAATTCAAGACAGAAAAGGCTTGCACAAGTTATCCCCGCCATGGGAAGGACCGTTTATAGTCACAAAGGCGCTGCTCAATGGTTCCTACTACCTGGCCGACATCCGCGACGAAGAAGAAAAGAAGAGGCGCAAGAAGGCGGCAGGAAAAAGGGGAACCAAGCGCAAAAGAGGCATTGATGATCCGTTCGAACAAACAAGACTGCCTTGGAATATTGAGCAGCTACATCCTTTCTACACTTAGCAATTTATAATTGTAATAAGTTATATATGATTATGAAATAAAAGTCTATGGTTCCTCATCTGTGTTGAGAAGCATGCCATCTTTTGTCTTTTCTTGCAATCATATTTCCCCTATGTATCTAAGTTACCTATTTTTCTAGCTCCGTGCAAAGGTTCAAACTGGTAGATACTTGCAGCTTTCGAGCCAACCTAAAGCAAAAATAAAATTTTTGTGCCGCCTAATTCCTTTACCTCTGATTACTTATGTGTGGTTCGCCTAGTAGTATGTATTTGGCACCAACATGTTGGCTTTGGTCTCTGATCCTAAACGCATGGCCTAGCCCTGGTTGTTTCAGCTAAAGTTACCGGCTGAGATTCGTCAACATACAAAAAGTCAAACATATAAGTCAGGGTAAAATTAAGGCGGGTCATATAAATAAGGCAAAATAAAAACTTGTCAGCTAGTTTCTCGCCTAGCAGAGCAGCAACAAAAGTATATACAAATATTACAAGTTAAAGTTGCATCGTTTCAGGGGCTGGCAAATCATGTCAGAAGAAGGCAAGGAAACTACGGCTCGGGGGAGCGTCTACATCAGGCTTGGGGGCTGACAACTTCAGCCCCAGAACTGTCACTCCCCTCCGCCTCGGCCGTGCCGGCAGCTCCAGCTTCCCCTGCGGCAGTCACAGGATGGCGCCGGTAGAAGATTGAAGTATCCACCATGTCGGCAACACGCGTGACGTAGCCGGCAACGCTGTCCAGAACAGCGGCCGGCTCGACCTCGCTGTCGTCTTCATATGTAGACGGCATGCCTTCGGTGACGGCTTCTATCTCCGCCTCGGGGTAGTGCGCCATGAATAGTCCAAGCGCAGTCTTGGCACCACCCCGCGCCGCCGACTTCAGCGAGCTCTTGTGTAGCTTGGTAGCCTGCTCCAACATATTGGTCACGTCGCTGAATTCGGTAGGTTCCTGGCTGCCGGAGGATATGAAGAACTTGGCGGCAAACCGCTTGGACGCTGCCAAAGTCTCGGTGATCAGCTCGCATAGACGCGCAAGGCAATCCAGGCGGGGGCTGACAACCTTGTCATCGCCCAAACCGGCGGGAACTGTATCAAAAATGAAACCATCAGTTTGGCTCAGTTTAAGCAAAAATGGCAAAATCAAAGTAAGGAGTGAGAAATTACCAAGGGCCGAGTTATGGAAAGCGGACAACTCAATCATATGAGCCGCCAACGCGTCCTCAGCAGTTTGGGCGCGAGAAGTCTGCTTGGAGATTTCCTCGGCAGCCGTCTTCTCCGCCTCCGCCAACTTCTTGCGTAGGCTTTCCAGCTCACCAGTGAGCTGGCTAGATTCCTGTGCAAATTTCAGCTGCTGGGCCTCCATCTCCTTTCGGTGATCCTCCTTCATCGCCAAGTTGGCGGCTGCCAAATCGGAAGCTTCATTCATAAGAGCTTGCATATCAGTGGACGCCTTCAGTATATCCTGGGCATGGTCTAGCAGTTCTACAAATATGGATTCGCTAACTAAATGATTGACGGCAACATAAGTTGAAAGACAGCTGACGGCAAAAAAGATCAACTCTACCTTCATATTTTTTGCGGGCCGCCTCCAGATCGGCAATCCGCAGGTCCTTGGCCTCGCAATCCTTCTTCAGGTCGCGGCACCGCTGGTTTATCTCGAATCGGGAGGAGACAAGCTCAACGTTGGCGGACACGAGGCCCTGCAGGAAAAAGTAAAGGCATAAAACATATTGTCGAATAACCACTAAGCCGGCAGCCAAACATTTTGGACCTGCCATCTAAGTGCTCGGGGGAAAGGCTATGTATATGCCGGAGTTATAAAAACTTACAGACAGGTCGCCCTCCAAATCGGCGAAGGCCTGGGAGGTGAAGTTGGCAAAAGACAAGGCTGATTCCTTGGCCTTCTTGAAGGTGGACCAAGGGTCCCTAACTTTGCCGACTCCTGTAGTCGGGGCTGCCCTCTGGGACCCGCCGGCAGCCGCCTCCAGCAACTCCTCCTTGGCAGCGCGCGATTGAGCGGCTTCTATCGTCCGTAGCCTCAGCCAAAAGGAGGGGAGTCTTGGGTGCGCGGTCAGCGGAGGAGGTCCTTGGCGGCGCGTCAGAAGCCGGAGTCGGGGCTGGCGACGAGCGTCGCCCATAAAGTTGTTGGCCCGGAGCTGGGGAGTTGGCGGCATGGTAGCGGGCGAGATGCCTTGAGGCCGCTTACCCTTGGAAAGGAGCCTGGTCGGCAACCGGGAAGTTGCGACCCTTTCCCTGTTAATAAACAGCAAGCACAGTCAGTCGGGTGCCAGAATTAAAGAAGCTCGTCGACTATTAAAGGCACAATTGAGTACCTTCGGGGGATGTTAATCCCCGCGTTCTCATCAAGGTTGACGAGAACCGGCTCGGTAGCCGTTGCGATCCGTTTCTTCCTCTCGGCGATCGCCGTAGAGGAAGCGGCGCCGGATGCCTTGCGCTTCTTGGTCTTCCCGGCTTCCGACTCGTAGAAGTCGGGAGCCAGGTCATCCTCCCCCAAGTCGGAGATCTGAGAAAGAAGACAAGTATTAATGGAACTCAAGTTAGCCGGCGAAGCTGTCAAAAAGGGGCAAGAAGCAAGATGTCTACCTCGATGGGAGGGTTGTCGTGGGTGTGCATGAGCACGCCCTCCACCGCCTTCACCAGCCCCGCCTTGACGAGGCTGCGGAGCCGGAACGCCAGGTCGGCAACCGGCAACCTCTCTTCGCTTACGCGGAGAGAGGCCGTGGAAGTAGGCGAATACTGACACATTTTGTGTGGGCTGTACCGCAGGGGGAGAATCTGCCGGCCGAGCCAGCAGATGACGGTGTCCACCCCGTCCAGTAGGGGGGGAGCCATCGTCCGGGTGAGGAATTCAATCCGCCTTTGGAAAAGGCGGAGTTCCTCCGTCAGCTTGGGCACCGCCTCATCCCAGCATGGCCTGGGCATAGGCGGCGCGTTGACAAATTCCGGGACGCCAAATTGACGGCCCGGAGCTGCCATATCTTGGCAGTAGAAGAATGTGGAGGTCATGCCCTTGACGGATTCAAGGTATGGTATCTTAGGATACCATTGGCGGCCCTGGCGGCAGTTAAAAGTGACACTGCCGCAGGTTGCCAGCCCGCCGTCTGGCACGGTCTGACGCCGGCAACGAAAACAGTATCTAAAGAAGTCTAAGCTAGGCCTAATACCTAGGTAGCCCTCGAACGGAGCTGTGAAGCCGGCTAAGACTAGAATACTATTGGGCGCTATGTTGTGGGGCTGGAGCCCATAGTGATCTAAGACCTCGCTAAAGAAGGCGGAAGGCGGCAGCGCCATTCCCCTAACTAGGTGGGAGGTGAGGATTACCCGTTCTCCGGCTTTCGGAGCCGGGATGACGTCTCCTAAGGCGGATCTCCATTGGCAGTCCTCCCGAGTGGGGAGATAGCCGACGGCCTCCAGGTCTTGGAGGGCGTTTTCATCGACTATGGAGGGGAGCCAGTAGCGGGACCCGAGGTCAGCCGCTTCCTCTTCCTCGTCGACGGGAGCGCCTCTCGCCGCCGTCGCCGCGGTGGAAGATGGAGGAGCCGAGGAGACCGCCGCCGGCGCGCGCGCGGTAGGAATCTGAGAGGCGACGGTGGCGACATTGCCCGTCGCCGCCGTCGCGGGGCGAGATATCGCGCCGCCCATCGCTGTCGCGGGTACGGTTTCGGTCGCCGGACCACTGGACGCCGCGGAAGGGATGTCTTGGCCGGTGGACATCGCCGCGTGCGAAGGTCGCCGGAGGAGAACGCTCGCCGGAGTTCGCTCGGAGCAAGAAGCGGGAAAGTGGAAGAGCAAGGGATCGAGGAGAGCAAAGGCAGGGGTGCAAAAATGAACCGTTCGGTTCCCTATTTATAGGTCCATGCGTTGCTCCCTGTGCAAACGGTGTTTTTAGTCGGACACGTGTCCATCATCCGCTGCGGCGCATGATCGCACGATCTCCACGCCTCCTCTTTTCCCGCGATTTGTAATCATGGCGAGATCCCGCCTAGGCCGTTTTCAAACTGTCGTGAGCCGGCTAAGTGGAATCCGTCAAGAAGAATGCTCGGTGAAATTGCGAAGTAGCCGTCTTTTCCCATGTTGGATAAAGGCGGCCGCGTGTCAATATCAAGACACGCATGCCTCGTTGATTTTCAGAATGGTTCAAGTCCTGCAGCCGCCAACATTGGCAGATGAAGTATCAAGAGGAAGCCGGCGCCTGGAGAACTTCAACCTTTCTGTGGGCTAATGTTGGGGATATATCAACTAGGGGTATCTCCGACATGGATCAATCCGGCTAGTCCAGGGTGTCCCAAGGGTGGTAAGGCTGAATCCTGCCGGGCGGCCCAGATAGCTGACGTACAAGGAAGTAGGCGGACGGTCCAAGGAAGGCGGAAGGCCGAAGCCCATCAAGCCACCAAGCCCAAGACGGAAGGCGACAACTAAGACGGCTAGGTCTAGGACTCTGATTACTTGCTGGACAAGTACTTGCCCTGTATCCTGGGGTCTGGCCGCCTATATAAGCCGGCCACCAGGAAGCCTTTAGGGCACGCTTCAATACGCATCATACACATTGTAACCTGTTCACGGCTATTGCCTCATAGTGAATTATAGCAGCACGTAGGATCTCGCCACCGCTGCGGGATCCGAAACTGGGTAAACTCGCCGTGTTCAATCCCGTCCTCGACGACACCAACCTTCTTCCCCACAATCCATACGTAGGCTAGAGGACCCCCGTCTCCTATCAATTATGCCGATACCACGACAACCTGGCCTACCTATAAAGGCCAGGAGGGTCGCTCGTCTCAGGGACACGCTCATAGCCGCCACCACAAACCCTAGCGAGATCGCAATCTCGCCATTGTAATCGCTATTCGCCATCAATATCAGACAAGCAGGAAGTAGGGTATTATCCTTCGGGAGCCTGAACCTGTGTAAATCGCTCCGCTTGTCAGCCGTCGTGATCACCAACGCTTCTCTCTCTCCCCCTCAATCAACCCGGGGTGGACAACCCAGTGATTTGTCTAGTTACACCCTCGACATAATGACATTGTGGATATGTCGTTATTAAAAGAAAGTCATTGTGAATCTTTAGATGGTGATGCCGTTTTTAGATGGGGCATCGAAGAAATCCACATGAGATCTCGTAGAGAGAAACAAAGTCTAATATTGTATATAATATCCAATGCGACATTTTTTTTACCCTACTTATGTTTGCACGTCTCTTATGATTCTTACTAGTAGGCTCGGCGTGGCCCGCTTGTGGTTATAGATTATTGTCTTCGAAATCTTCTATTCATTTTCCAATGTTGTGTTTTTAACTTGGTTATTTTAATTTATGGTTGCACGTATTAAACTATTAAAATGTTGAACAAATCACAAGGCCACGGTTAAGCTGGGTTAAATATGTCATGAAGTCACAAGGCAATTTACCCATTACTTTTGTTCATAACCTTCAGCCAAGTATGTATTGTTTCTATTTACTTTGTGTATTAGGTCAAATTTTGTATGTACCCACGGGAATATGTGCCTCCAACGGGTATCATGTTTTTCTTGAGAAGTAGGAAAAACATCTCTGACCTCTGCATCAAATAATGCACATAGACTCTCGATAATGTTTTATTTGGCCTTGAGATTGCTGTCTAAACTCGTATTTGAAATGCTGTGATTTATTCATTACCTTTGTGTGCTTTTTATAAATCTCAATGTCAGTTTTGCAACTAACGCAACAGACACTGAAAGTTCCAGAATTCATGACTTGTGAGCTGTGACATAAAAATTGTGAAAATGTCATGTTGCATATGGACAACCAAGTCCATAAATATGCACCTAGAGGTAGCATGCAACCAATCCACCATGTATTTTTGTCCGCGTATCTGCTTATCTTTCGTTTGTGAGGTGTTAGAGCAAACTGAACTTTGAGATTCTAGCCTGCTTGTCGCCGAACTGGCCAACTATGTAGATCTTACCAGTACTACCTCAATCCTAGAGTCGATTTATGGGTAGGCACTTGACGTTGTACCCGGATGCCCAGGTAGTAGGAGGGTGTAGGTTCCTTGCTCTCCAGAGGGGAGGCAGAGCTTCATGAGACCACCTAACTTCTCGGGTTCTTTAAACGGATGTGCCTTGCGTAAATGTCATCTTGACAGGTAGTCAGGTCGTGTGCTTTCTTGTGTACTCCCAAACTAGTCTAGTGACTTGCATTTGTTAGCCTCAGACTGTTGTGGGCATTTTCCTGTGTTGCTGAAAATGACAACCATCCGAGAAAAAAGGGTTCTAGATATAAAATTGTGACCAGAAGCCCATGAAATTCACGTCATCTGATGTCGGATTAGTTCACTGCCACCCAGGCGATTTATACAGGGTTACAAGGTTAAATATGCATAGGCTAAACTGAACCAAATCATCGGGGGCGACCGGGGAGCAGGTGCTCATGATGGGGAGCCAGCAGTCGCATAGAAGAAGTCGTACGCCTCGGCTACTTCCATATACCACATCGCTTCACGGTTCGGCTGCGTGGAGAGGTCTACTATCTTGTGCACCTGCAACAGTCAAGTTCACAGAAGATGTTAAAGGGATATTGATACAGAGACGACAGCACACACATTGATGGAAGGTATAACGTCTTCATCTGATAGCTTGGCGATAATTTAGCATTGGGAAAAAAAGTAACCATCAATTGCAGGTTTGTCAAAAATAGTCTAAAAGTTTTGTATGCATAAGTCATGGTGAGCGGCGTCTAATTGAACAGTGTTTGGGGCATAAGATACAAGATACTGGATAATCTAAAGAACACAAAACTAACGAACACAAAACGGGATCCAAACAAATTTGTTTCCCCCCATATATTTCTTGGAAAATATTATGGTGCAGCGTCACCGCTGTAAATCTAGATGCAGATTTACAGTGCGGACGCCTAGTTGCCCATCATTAGGCGCCTGGGACACATGGAAGGAACACAGCAAGCCACAATGATTAAAAAGTGAGGTGCATTCGACAGCATGATGCACATCATGCATGGAGATGAAAATTCGAACGTTTGTAACATATATTTCCCGTTATTTCTTTACAAGATGCTGGCATTGAAGAAGCATGAGAATATTACATACGCAACCCTGTCGTACATTAGATACTCTTCTCATAATGTCATACTAAGACAATAACAAGCACAATGGTATTACAAAGCTGATTTAACAAAAAAAACTTGAATAAATTTTGGTCTGGCACAGTTTAGCAATGAAAAAGTACTTCAATTTTCAGGATATGTGGCCTAAAATCAGGAGTAGTACCTGAGCACCATGCATTACTATTTTCCTTTGTTATTTGTATAACCACTAGCCAGGCAGCCTGAAACTCTAGGTGTTCGCTCAAGTATTCATATAATTCAAAACTTAACTTTGCGCCAAACAATATATAAAAGCACTAGCGATTCTCAAATTATCAGTGTACGGACGAAAATACACATGTCAGGCAAGGATGCACAAGGGGGGGGGGGGGGACCTTGACCGCGGGCAGAGTGCCTGGAGGCTCGGATGCAATGAATGCCCCAATTATCAACACATACATCCCTATAACATAAAAGAGAGCCATCAAGAAGAGTAAAGAAATCATGAACTAGTTAGAAAAGGAAACCGAGATGGTTGGATGCCCTGAGCACGAATAGATTCAAAGCGTTGTAAACAGTAAAGAATACTAGAGTGCTCCACTAGCACTTGCTTCACCATGTCCGATAATTAAGCCATGGAGCTATCTTAGTCTAATTTTTTTTAGATAAAGATCTTAGTCTAATTTTTTTTAGATAAAGATCTTAGTCTAATATACAAGGCATACACTTTCTGAGTATTTAGGTTTGGCTGGTGGTGCGCCAGGTGGTGGGATTGTTAAACTCTTGCCCAGGATCATCTTGAAGAGGGCTTACTATAGCATACAATTTCATACATGAGTATACGATACAGCTATTTTATTTAATGTTACTTTTTACTAAGGGGAAATACAGCTACTGTTACTGATCAGCAGCAGTAAAACCGTACATGAATTTAGTACTATCTAAGACACGGAGCAGACGAGACCATAATAAACAGAGAGAATCCAAGATTGGTGAGAACCTGGCCGCCAGGGCTGGCCCTCGGCATGGCCGTCTTGGAGCATGAGCTCGGTGACGCAGGAGCCGTCATCCAGAAACAGGGTCCCGTCGCCGATGCTGTAGTCCGCGTGCACGATCACGCCCTGCCTGCCGCTGCAATTCGTCAGGAATGGGGAACGGGGAACGGAATGAAGAAAGAGGTGGGCGGGGTCGCGGGAAACTGGGACCTGGATCCAGGCGCGCTGGAAGCGGAGGCCGAAGAGCATCTGCGCGGGAGAGGATCCCTCCCAGGAGGGAGCCGTGGTGGAGCCCGCGAGCTGCGAAGCGAAAAGCTTCAGCGCCGCGAGCGTGTAGTCCATGGCGGTCCGGGGCGCGCCGCCGCCGCCAGCGCGTCCTTCCATTTTCCTTGCGGGTGTATTTACCAGAGAGAGAATAGCAAGTTGAGGGCTTGACGGGCCCAGACGGTTGTGATACGGGCTTCTACGAAATGAAAATCTTAAACAAAATTAAAATAAATGAGTAGCCATTTGGCAAGGCAAGTACTATTTTCGTCCAAAGGTAAATTACTCCATCCGTTCCACAATATGAGACGTTTTACACTTTTAACGCATTCATATGTGCATAGTGTATACATGTATTTAGACATGTTTTACTATATATATATACTTTTTTTATCTCACGGCCTATGCAATTTAGCTCCCCACGATCTATTTTCTGGTTTAAAGAAAACAAAAACTAGTACTGTATCGTATTTCCTTTTTCTTAATACTCACACTTGAATTTTTCATAAAATAATCACACCTGGAAATAAAATGTCCGCTAATCTCACTGCTTCGGACGCCAAACCTGAAGTCTTCATCCTACTCGGCCATGGCCATGTCGGCGGCATCGGCCACTCTTCCGGCCAACTAGACGCCACAACGATGGAGTCACTATAGCGACCTCCCACGATTGATCCGTTTTCGAGAAGATGGGCCGTTTCCCCGTTCTGCCGCCAAGACTGGCACCCCTCGCAGGCTAACCTTCGATCCTTGCAGCCGGCGCCCCTCATCCTACTGCCGCCGCCTTCAAACACGATCCACGGCGCATGCACGGCGCGCTGCCCACCACAGTTGCAGAGCACCGCTCGCCGCCCTGACTCGCGATCTGGACAGAGCAGCTCCGCTTCTGAGCAACGATGCCATGCCCCAGCCGCCAACGTGTCGCTAGCCTTCCGTTTCCGTCCTCGGCGCACTCCACTATTGCTCCATTAGAATCAGAGGTCCGGTGTCTGAATTCTGAAAGTGAAGGGGGAAGAAGATACTGCGATATACTGGTACATCGGCGTACAAGTATGCGAAGGAAAAATAAAGTACGAAGTTATTGAGTTAATCATCGCCTGAAATAGAAGACGGGGATAGAAAATGGGCATCAGCCGTTCAAGGTTTATTAACGGCACGGGCGCACAGATGGTCGCACCAGTAGGGCGCAGGGAAGCCCCGTCCAAGATTAGAGGTGCTAATCCCATCTAGTTAGTACTCCTCTTCTTTAGAACCATATGAATTTAACCACAATCATCGATATGCTCTAAATTCGGTTAAAAAAACTTCCGAGAAAGCGCGCAGGAGCATTTCTCTTTCTCCAAGCTTCAATAGCACTTCTTGGAGACTTCAGTTCCTGGTGGGCTGGTGATTGTTCTCCAAACTCTGTCTTCCCCTTTTCTGCAGACAACATTTCCTCCATGTTGCGCGGGTGTTGTTGAGGACGTCTGCCACCTGTTTATGGTGTGTGTATGTGCTCCTGCCGCCATCGCCCACACTCTTGCTGCTGTGATCGATGCCTTCTCTGCCGCACCCTGGCTGAGCTCACAACCTCTGTATGACCCTATTTGCTCTGCTTCTCTGGATCGGTTGGAACTTGGAAGACCAGAAACCGTCGCGTGTTTTTCTTTTCCTGATTATGTTACCGCAGCTGCGCACGTTGAACGCAATTGTTGATTTTATTTTTTACATGTGAAATTGCAGATTTTCCTGATTTTATTTTTAACTGAGCTCACAATCTTTTCCTAGTAGCCTAGTAGGATAATCATGCAAGTTAGGAATCCTAACTATGAATTGTATCACATCGAGCGGTACATGTCTACCTGATATATACAAAAGTATATACATTTTTGTACCACACAAAAGTATATACATTTTTGTACCACACAAAATAGGTGATGGTGATTGGGCGACGAAAATTGCGATAGATCTGTAGGAGAATCTGCAGTCACTGAACCCTAATTTCCCTCCTAATGGTCCATATATTGCTGTGCTCCATTATTACATTGAGAAAAGGAGTTGCTAGGTTGTGTTGCTCCAGATGTGTGTGCAAGATCATTTTGAAACCATCATCGTGGACTTGAAGACCAAGTATATGCAACGTTGTGTTTATCCTCCTCACGTGTTGTTAGATATCCACCTAGCATCTCGTCTGGAGAGGATGAAAATATTTTCGTAATAGGATAATCATGCAAGTTAGGAATCGTCAGTATGAATTGTATCACATCGAGCGGTGTATGCCCACCTGATATTAAAATTTCTCCTTTTATTTCACTAGTCATGTACATTTTTCCAAGTTATTTTTGGATGTGTAGTGAACATTTCTGTTGCAAAAATATATATGTTTTGGACCACACAAGAAATGTGACCGAATTTGTCTAGTGAAGCCGAAAACAATTTGATAGAAAATGAGTGGTGAACGACAATACTGTTTTGAAACTGGTAGCCGTATATTTCCGGATGCTCATCGTTAATCTCTAGAGATGGGGCATCAATGTACCTATTGCCTCATCCTATGGGACATGGGGGGCGGCCACGGCTTCTCTTGATGGTTCCTCAAAAGGTGTAAATATTCCACGCGGCTATCCACCGGCTAGCATGTCATTGGCAAGAAAAATCCTAAGCTGCAATTTGGGCAAAGGGAAGTCAGCCTTCGTGTAGCCCTTGCCCACCAAGTGCAACGGTCACGAACTCCATGTGGTGACATCGCCAGATAAGAAACTACTTCCTCCGTCCCAAAATAAATGTCCTAAGTTTGGTTGAAAATGGATTTATCTAGACATCATGTCTAATACATCAAAGTTAAGACAATCATTTTGGAGCAGAGCGAGTATTTAATTGCTAGCCTTGGCGGCGGTGCAGGGACGCGCATAGATTTGTGCCCCATCTCTACAAGAAAGCAGGCACAAGATACAATGCAACAAGTGCATCTGGCGTATTCTGATTTTGTGGAAAGTTGTGGTGGAGAAGAGGTGGAGAACGAGCACATCGTGGAGATTTCCTTCGCGCGTGAGGCAAAATTTTGTGGGAAAGGATCGAGGAAGACGGGATCCCATCTCTGGCCCACGACTAGCGACGACATCGGTACAATGGGGAACAACTCGTTGGTAAGCAACGATTTTTACGGTAATCGACCGTCTTTAATTCTATAGACGGACTGCACCGTTTCTGCTTCTCTCTCTTCCCATGTCGTCCAATTTTCGTATGCATGCCTTCAATGGTCACCTTCGGTTGTGGTTTGCTAGGGCTCGTCTAGATTGTGCCCGTTACAGGTATGGTGTGCGTCCCTTCCCTCTTAATCCCGATGTAACTTGCAGTCCCCTCCGAGTTTTTCGGGATTGTATGTAACCGATCTTTGAAAATAAATACACGTTCGGGTGGGCTCATCACCCTCTGTTGCTTGCTAAAAAAACATTTCCTCCATGTGCAATGCCCTGCACAGTCTAGAGATAATTTTGTAAATGTCGGATAGAATTTTCAAGTTAGGCATTCTCTTGTAAAAAATGATGTTAATGGATACAAACCATCGCTTGACGAACTGCGTGAAGCTGGCGGCAGGGAAGCCTGTGCGCAGCACTTATGCTAGCGCACAGGCCTCCGTGTGCTTGCGGCAGTGTTCGGCAAGACAATGTCATCGCTTGACGAACTGCGTGAAGCTGGCGGCAGGGAGGCATGTGCGCTAGCATAAGTGTTGCGTCGTGCCGGAGTATTCTTGTGTGATTTTATGGATACAAACCCTGAAATTCTGAGTTGGAATCCGCGTGGCCTTAATGATTCGGCCAAGCACGATTCAGTTAGGGAGCTGGTGACCTCACTTAGAATGAGCATTGTATGCCTTCAGGAGACTAAGCTCGAACTCGTGGACAGGTTCGTGGTCCCCGCTGTGACATTTTGCTAGCTTGGAACACCACTGCAGTGCATATCACGAATCTGTCGCTGGACTCATTTGCGATCACACGAGAAGTCCATTCGAATAATGCGGCGCCATGGTGGCTAACTGGAGTGTATGGACCACAGTCCAATAAGGACAAAGCTCGATTCTTGCTTGAGCTAGGAGAAAGGAGAAGCCTCTGCCCGGGGCCATGGATGATCATCGGAGATTTTAACATGATCTTACGTGCCTCGGACAAGAATAATGAGAACTTGGACAGGGCAAGCATGCAGCGATTCAGAGAATTCGTCAATACGCAGGAGCAGAAGGAAGTCTAGCGCCAATTCATATGGAGCAATGAGAGACATGTCCCAACTATGTCCTTGATCGACAGAGCGTTAGTGTCGATTGACTGGGAATTAGCCTACCTGGACTCGCTCCTTCAGGCGCTATCGTCCTCGGTCTCTGATCATGTGCCGTTACACCTTGCTATGAATGCATGTCTGAAGCCACGAAGGAGATTCAAATTCGAGCTCTTTTGGTTAAGTTGGAGGGTTTTGACGAGGCAGTGCGTGAAGGTTGGCGTTGTGCGCCGCACATTGTTGATCCTTTTGAGCGCCTGGATGAGTGTTTACGTGCTCTGGCTATGCACCTGCAGGCTGGGGAGATAAAAAAGTAGGCAACATTAAACTACAAATTACGATGGCCAACATTATCATACATCGCTTTGATGCGGCACAGGATAGATAAAGCTTGTCGGACGGGGAGTGGTGGCTGCGTAAGACACTTAAGCATCTGGTTCTTGGTCTTTCCTCACTAGAAAGTGAAGGAGATATACCCTAAAGGCAAATAAATAAGTAGTATTTACTGCATTATCTCATAAGTTTATAATAGGTTTGTGTATTATGCTATAACTGTATTAATCGGAATTATTAATACACGTGTGATACATAGACAACCAGGGTCCCTAGTAAGGCTCTATATGAACTAGTCCATTGGGCAACAGTTGATCGAGATTCCCGATCAAGGACAATGACGTCGGTTGACAATGGGGTCATCTTATTAGTTGAATAAGGTGATGGACATACGCAAAGTATTGCAATAAGATCGTATTACGATGTTTGTCATTTGCAATAGATAAGAATATGGTAGCTTATTCCTTACACCGTGAGACTTACACCGTGAGACCGTACTTATTGATGCTTCGTAGAGGTACTTTGAGAGCATCAAACGTTGTGTCTTATATAGCATGACAATAACGGTGTCCATCTTGGGTATCCCGAAAGAGTATTGAGACGTAAGGATCTAGAGCGGAATTTGTTCATTCTTGTAATGGAAAGATACTCTGGATCCACTCGGTGAGATTACATCTATATAGCTGCGCTGCTTA
The DNA here is from genome assembly GCA_026929855.1 of Poa annua. Taxonomy (NCBI): domain Eukaryota; kingdom Viridiplantae; phylum Streptophyta; class Magnoliopsida; order Poales; family Poaceae; genus Poa; species Poa annua. The sequence goes on from CM049427.1 coordinate 36,290,969, forward strand.
TGACTAGGTCATGGAGATGTAATATCATAGACGAGTTAATAACCTTTGTCGGTAACCAGATACAACAAAGGCATCAGATGTCTACGATCATATCTCGGACAAGGTAGAATCGCAGAAACAAAGAGAATGAATATCATATTTATGGTTCAACGACGATATTCGTAGAATGCACAGGGGCCGTCATATACATCCAGGTATCCTTGACGGTCATTGGTGAGCGGAGTGTCTCGACCATGTCTGGAGTGTTCTCGAACCGTAGCGTAACAAACTTAAGGTCTTAACGACACCAGGAGATAGGTTCTGGAATGATATAGGATTTTGTTGGTGAGAGAGAAATGATCCGGAAATAGTTCTGGTGGTCCGGAAGGAGTTCCGGGAAGATCTCGAATGGTTCCAGGGATGTTCGAAAGTTGTTCGGGAGGTTCGGAAAATGTTTCGGAGTCACGGGATATTAAATAGTATTTAAATATATTAATTATGAATTAATTATATTATATATTAATTTAATTATTAAATAATAAAGGAAAAAGGGGGCCTCCCACCTACATGGGCCCTAAGAGGGCTCAAGAGGGGGAGCCGCACCACCAAGGAGGAAGGGGGCTTGGGCCCCTTGTCTAACTTGGACTAGGAGATCCGGCCGAACACCCCTCCCCCTCCTTTTCCTTTAGTCCCACATGGGGGAGGCAAGGTGTTTGCACACCCCCTCCCTCCTTTATATAGCAAGGCATATTAATTGGATTAATTACAGAAAAATACAATTAATTGTATAGCAGGCCGGCTGAGTTGCTTTTCCGCCCGTTTTGCCTCCTCTCTCCACCTAAGCTATACCGCCGGGCGTCGTTGCCCTGCGGGATTCCAGATAAGTTCTACCCATGCAATTTCAGCTGGATCTGAATGACCGGGGGTTATCGTTAAGCTCCGTATATTTGCGAGTGCTCGGAGGCGACTCTTTTGAGGAGCCTGGGCGACGTCGTCTAGCCCACCTGCAGCCCAGCCGATGCGCCTCCCCCTTGCCGCCGGCGCACCCCCCCAGCCGCCGACGCCATGCCATCTTCCGCCCGACGCCCGTCGACGCAGGTCATCGTCGACTCCCCGACGTCATCGTCTACGTCATCGCGGCAAGTTCTCCACGACCTCGAGGTCGGCTACGTACGACTTCATCGTCAACGCTTGTGCGGGAGCGTAATCCCCGCTATCGGTCTACATGGAGGTAATATAACCCGTTCCGTCACCGTTATCACATGTACTAGATAGATAGATCCTGTCTAGTTAGGGTTTCATACGCTAGAAAAATTATTGTTTTCTGCACCGGAACCCCTTCAGTGGTACAATAGCCGATCTATGCGTAGTACTGCTGGTACGGTTAGAACTCATGTTGAATGAGGACGTCTTTCTTATATTTGCTACCCTCTAGCGTGCACTTGCGATGCCTTCGGAATTGAGTTGATGAGGCGACCCGGACAGACTTTACGCGTATGCTTACGTGAGACTGGTTCCACTACTGACATACGGCTTGCACCGTATCTGTGGCTGGCGGGTGTATGTTTCTCTCTCTCTAGTCGGCAAAGCATTTTCAATGGAGGGCCCGAAAGGGATGCTTAAACATGCTATTATACGATCGACGTTGTGGTACAAAGTTCGTAGGTAGGGAAGCGATTCTCTTACGAATAAACCTATATGCCACGTAAAAGTTGCAAAACTAAATAAAGCTAGAGGCGTCTAACTTTGTTTTACAGAGGCGTTATTTTATGTGACATGGTTACGGTAAGTTTGATATTACTCGTACTGTCGGAGGCATTGGAGGGTTCCGTAGAATCGGAGCTATGCCGGGGCGCCGGGGGCCAGGCACATGGCGCCATGAACGTCCAGGCGCATCGACCATGTCACATCGCACTTCATTGCATCATTTGATTGTGTGATGTTGTGTGTGCATCCTATTGATTACTTATATGCTAGATATACAACGGTAGCATCGTGATTGGATGATCCCTAACAAATACCAAAATTGTGTTCTCACTCGTTGCGCATCATCAAGAAAGTTCTACGTTATGAGGCATGCCATTATTATTTTAGGGATAATAATTTTGGTGGGGTGTGTTTTGATAATATGATTATAAATTAAAACTCACCTATATATATTATAAACTTTACCTTACCTCTTTTGCGTTCACATCTGTAGACTACGCAACTATACTTCGGTTACTTCCTCAAGAGCCCGGATTCTACCTTAGAAGCCGACGGGTCCAACTTCATCAGCTGGTACAAGGGTTTTAGAAACATCCTCGAACACAACAACATCTTGTATGTTCTCGATGAAGCGTTAGGAGAAAGACCAGGAGATTATGCGCGCGAGGAGGAGGAAGATGATTTCCGTAGGCGTCGAGACATATTCATCGAAGTGGAGATCACCATGACCGTATGCCTAGCACCTAAGTTGAAACAGTTGTTTCGACGCAAGGAGCCATGCGTCATGATTGATGCGATAAAGACACACTTCCGAGATGAATTGAAGCGTGAGCAATTCAGGCAGCTTAGAATGTTCCAGACCATTCATATGGAGGAGCATACCTGTCTGGAGACTCATTTGAAAAGATTGTATGACATCTACTTCCAGCTGACGATGGTCTTCGATTACTGGATGATAGATTCCTGTGCCATTCAGACTGTCCTGATATCTCTGCCTCCAAGCTATGAGAAATAACGCAAGTACATTTTGAAGGCCGGCAATATGAACTTCTACAAGTTCGTGTCCGAATTCAAATCTCTGAAAGTTGATTCCATCGAAGGAGAAATCTTCGATGCTACAGGTGTATATTTGATATATACAGAATTATGAATTCGCCTCTTGATATATGATAAAGTATTTGATACTTTTTATGTTTATGAAACAGGTCTTGATTATCACATATATGCGACGAAGTTTGATGTGACCTGGCGCTGAAGATGGTGATCAAGGAGTTGATGGCCATTGGTGTTCACGTCCTCAAGTTATCATAGTTATCATTAATAGTTTTTTATAAGATCTTTTGTAATAGTGAGAAAGTGTGTTCATTGTCTTGACTGTTACAAGACAAAGTTATTCATGTAATAAGACAAATTCAGTTGTTTTATTTTTATGGAAGAAGCCAGTTGTTTTATATTATGAATAAAGGTTTCACATCTCAATTACATCAATTGTATGATAACGTTCATAATTGTAGAAATGATAAAATAGCGTGTCCAATGAATAAAAGTTCTGTTACTAGAACAAACACCATCGAATTTAGTCATAAAGGCAATGAAAGAAGTAATGGATATTTTGGTCCGTTTAAGTATTTCGAGTGCCGAGTTGATTAAATTTGAAATATAGTATTGAAGTGTCAATACGAGGGGAAATTAATTAAGAGTCATTTCAAATGATTATTAAATTAATTAATGGTGTTTTTTATTGATCCGAATTCTTCTATGATTATTGGTGAATATGAGTATTTGCCTGATAAATCATAAGTCTGAAATTAATTTGATAAGAGATCAAATGAGGTTTTTCTGAAGAAAGATTAGTGAATATTGTATTCACAAGATTCGATCAAATGACAATATTTTTGAATTAAGGTTTCAACGCAAAAGACTTGTAGAAATTCGTTTCACAATATTATAATATCATATATGATGATATGTGAGGTATTATAATCATACTCTATTTTAAATAAAGTGTGGTCTGTCAGAATCTGTCTTAGAATCTCTTAATATGTTCGAAACATTATAGTCGATGTCCACTTTCGAAAATAGATATTTCTCTCAACGAGAATTCGTGCGATCGACAATAGTGTCGCCATGTATATGATTATACGATAATTCGGAATATACATGAATAGTTCTTTGTAGATTGCTCGCATTTGATGGGAGTGTATTCCATAACCAAATGGAAAAAAAACTTAGTTTGTTGTCTATGTAATTCCGAGAAAAAATATGATTTTTCAAATTATGGTTTATGGATTGGAAATAGGAGCTTGAAATAAGGTGTCAGACCTATATTCATAAAAGTAGAATATTGGAAGGTGTTCCAAAGGGTATATGTCTACAAATGAAAATTTGGTGATTAAGAGTGAGGGAGACTAGAAAATTGTTTTCTGCTTGCAATCCTCTTCATAAAGATCATAATATTTTCATGAAAGAAGCTTCTGAATAAAGTGTTGTTATATTTAATATTGCTGTCAGGTCACAACACAATATTAAGTGTTTCAGATCTTGTTGACAGATCAAGGTGCACTTTATGAATACAAAGAAAGTTAAGAAAATATCAGAATACGAACAAAGGCTTTTTCAGTCTGAAAATCCAATTACATTTGAAAGGATTAAAATAGTAATTGTTGCTACAATTCTTATTAGAGGAATAAGATTGATTAATCATCATATAAAGTGTTATATGAGAAATGTGACTATAAGAAAGACGTGAAAGCATGTTTTGTCAAGAAATGTGTCTTCGGCAAGATCAAATTTGTTGACTCATTTATGTAGACATGCTTGAAGTCTAAGGGATTTGTATTAATGTAATACTGCATTTTGTATTGAATTCGAATTGATAAGAGATCAATGATTTTGGTTTGACCAAAATGTCGAAATAAATTATGAATTTAAGTGGGAGTCAAAAGTTAGTTCACTCGGGTAGAATATGTAAATGACATATTTTTGAGTGGGAGCTCGTGTTCTCAAATGTGTGGAGACATATTTTGAGTGGGAGCTCGTGTTCTCAGATGTGTGGAGACATAATTTGAGTGGGAGCTGAATTCATCTTGTGTAAATGACACATCGTGAAATTGTACCAGTAGAATAGATGAGAAGGATGAAGTTGTGAAACTATTTGAAAGTTAGCGTCTATTTGGAATAGAACGGGAATTTTAAATAGTTAGTCGAGTTGTTTTAGATTATGTCTGAGGAGTCATAATAGAATCAAAAGGATGGTCCTTGAAAATCCAATTAATCATTAAGAGTAATGATACACGGTAATAGTGGTTGTATGACGTGTTCGTCTATTGTTAGACATCATACAGAAACCATATTATCTGCTCGATGAAATATGACCGATGTTCTTAGAAGAAGAACAGTTATAAAAGTAAATTTAAAATTTACTGGAAGTAGAAGTGCATTAGTTATTAGATTGACATTGGAATGTCCAGTTTTCTACCTAGGTGTGAAAGTATGTATGAGTTTGTAATTCTTACAAGGGGCTCTCTATGACTGAGGGTGTTTTCAAGGCAGTTATCTCGTTAGCAGAATCAAAATAAGCGTTGGAAACAGAAGTCTCACTTAGTTACGGTATTTGCATATATGTTATTGGATAACATGGTGATATCAAGCAAGTTGATATCAATGAATCGCAAAAGAATGCACAATTATGTATTGTACAGAATGTCAAGGTAACACTCTTCCACAAGCAAGCATTATCATATGACGCTTATATGATAAGGGATTTTGATAAAGTAAAATGCAGCTAGTTTATTTGTACTCTAGTGCAAGTGGGAGACTGAAGGAGATATGCCCTAAAGGCAAATAAATAAGTACTCCCTCTGTTCCGTAATCCAAGAGCTATTGTTTTTTGACAACTGTTTCAAAATGAATGGGCTTCGGCTGTTTTTGCTGCCTCCCCGCGTGAACAAATTGAGGGAAATCCCTGAAAATATGGAGTTTGTTTGATCCCTCATCTAACTTTCGAGAAACACTAATCGCTATTTCCATCTAATCTAACTACCGCATTCAGCATCTCAACAGAAAACAAAGGTGCGCTAATTACCGCGCAGAAAAACTATAGCCCTTAGATTACGGAACGGAGGGAGTAGTATTTATTGCATTATCTCATAAGTTTATAATAGATTTGTGTATTATGCTATAATTGTATTAATCAGAATTATTAATACACGTGTGATACATAGACAACCAGGGTCCCTAGTAAGCCTCTATATGAACTAGTCCATTGGGAAACAGTTGATCGAGATTCCCGATCAAGGACAATGACGTCGGTTGACAATGGGGTCATCTTATTAGTTGAATAAGGTGATGGACATACGCAAAGTATTGCAACAAGATCGTATTACGATGTTTGTCATTTGCAATAGATAAGAATATGATAGCTTATTCCTTACACCGTGAGACCGTACTTATTGATGCTTCGTAGGGGTACTTTGAGAGCATCAAAAGTTGTGTCTTATATAGCATGAAAATAACGGTGTCCATCTTGGGTATTCCGAAAGAGTATTGAGACGTAAGGATCAAGAGCGGGATTTGTTCATTCTTGTAATGGAAAGATACTCTGGGCCCACTCGGTGAGATTACATCTATATAGCTGCGCAGCTTATGACTTGGTCATGGAGATGTAATATCACAGACGAGTTAATAACCTCTGTCGGTAACGAGATACAACAAAGGCATCGGATGTCTACGATCATATCTCGGATAAGGTAGTATCGTAGAAACAAAGCGAATGAATATCATATTTATGGTTCAACGACGATATTCATAGAATACACAGGGGCCGTCATATACATCCAGGTATCCCTGACGGTCATTGGTGAGCGGAGTGTCTCGACCATGTCTGGAGTGTTCTCGAACCGTAGCGTAACAAACTTAAGCTCTTAACGACACCAGGAGATAAGTTCTGGAATGATATAGGATTTTGTTGGTGAGAGAGAAATTTAATTATTAAATAATAAAGGAAAAAGGGGTCCTCCCACATACTTGGGCCTTAGTGAAAGAGCATTTTCCCTCATGTGTGGTTTTGGTAATTGATTGACAATCTCTATGGACTAATATTTACCTTGAGATATCATTATAGATCATGTCAATGGAATTGTGGAGTTCATGTGTTGAACTCTTGAAGCTCATGTGTTGAGTGAAGCTTATTGCAAGTATGTCTTGAAGATTCAAGACATCATCTTAGTGAAGAAAAGATGAGTTGTGCAAGACCAAGAGAAGCTTCTTGAAGAAATCCTATGCTTGGTGCTTGCAATGGATACATGAAGACGAAGCTTAGCGAGACTCTCCCATTGTGAGCATGGGGGAGTATTTGGAGAAGTCTTCATCAAGCAAGTGCTTGGACGCGCAATCAAGAAACATGATCCACTTGAAGAGATCAAGATAGTCATCATCCAACTCAAGTGGAATGCTCAAGGCAAAGGTATGATCTTGATAGGGCTATAGGATAGATAGGCGTACTATCAAGAGGGGTTCTCAAGTTAGTAACTTGATCGCATCGTTGTGGAGAGCTCAAACCTTTGCATATTTGGCATATCATGTTTCTTGGTTCTTATTTGGCTTTTATGTTGGTGAGGAATTAGAGCTTGGTTCATCTCCATGTCAAGCTCTAGTTCATCGAAATCGGTTTTATTTTGGACAACTTGTTGCGTTTTCGGTGGCGGAAATATTGCCGGTTCTTCCTTGAGGAAAGTCCCACACCTTGCCATGTGTGGAGATTTTACTCTATTTATGGGATGCAATTTTTGTTGGGTACTCATCGTCGCTATCTTTCCAACAAAATTGGTCTCACCTCATTTGGAGTTCATTTGCAAAAGTTATAGCAGTTTTCGTTTCGGTGTTCTGCTGCTTCGGATTATTGGGGCCGGATATTCCGCCCTACCGGAATTTCCGGTTCCCCAGCTCATCCAAGAAAACGGCTAAGGAAAGGAGAAAAAGGGTTCTGACTCTAGTCGGAAATTGTGCTCGGAAATTTTCATATACCGGAATTTCCGAGTGCCCCCAGAAAAGTCCTCCAGAAATGGCTAAGGAAAAGTTTGGTTTTGCTTCTGACTCCAGCCGGAATTTCCGAGCTCTCTTAGACCGGAATTTCCGGGTGATCGGAATTTCCGGGTCTCTCTAGACCGGAATTTCCGGATGACCGGAATTTCCGAGTCTAACTTATACCGGAATTTCCGAGTGTCGAAACAGCCAACGGCTATATTTCCTGGAGGGGTATAAATACCCCTCCTCTTCTTCTTCCTCAGTTAATCGAAGGCAGCACGATTTTCCCCTCTCTCCTACTCCATTGTTGACCTTGGAAAGCTCACTTCCCTCTCAATCCCTCCATTGAATCTTCCATATTCTTTAGGGAAAGTTGAGAGGAGATCTAGATCTACAATCCTACCAATCCTTCTCTCCTCTAAGTGAGGGGAACTTAGTGGATCTAGTTCTTGGAGTTCCTTTGGGGTTCTTCCTCTTTATTCTTCCTCTCTTCTCCCCCCTTAAGCATTAGTTGCTTTTGGTGGGATTTGGGAGTGAAGGATTTGACTCCTTTGTGGTTTCCTTTGTTCTTCCTCTCTTATTCCCCCATAAACATTTGTTGTTGTGTTGGAATTTGAGAGTGAAGGACTTGAGCACTTCGTGTGCTCTTGCCATTGCATTTGCATCGGTTTGAGCCCTCCACGAGGATTCGTGGTGGTGATACTTGTGAGCTTGTTACTCTTGGGTCTTTGGACCCTAGACGCCTTTTGTGGCCGGCCTTTTGTGGCCAAGACCTTTTGTGGTCAAGACCTTTTGTGGTCACTTGAGAGCCCCCAATTAAGTTGTGGGTGTGTGCCTCAAGACTTGAGAGCCCCCAATTAAGTTGTGGGTGTGTGCCTCAAGAGTTGTACGGGATTCGATCTCCGCCCCAAAGGAGATCAATAGTGGAAGGTGAACTCGAACTTTTTGTGGTTGAGTTCATCGGGAGAAGAAGGTGAGCCTTTGTGCCGTTGCGGCTAACCTGTTGTGGTTGCGCACACCTCTCCAAACGAGACGTACACCTTTGGGTGGAACTCGGGAATACATCTTCGTCTCTGCGTGCCTCGGTTATTTCTATACCCGAGCTCTTTACTTATGCTCTTTACATTGTGATAGCCTTCGTGCTTGAAGTCATATATCTTGCTATCATCTTGTTACTAGTATTGCTTAGCTTAAGTTGTTGGTGCACATAGGTGAGCCTAGTTTATATATCTAGGTTGTATGCTTGTTAAAGTAAACCTCTAGTTTTATTCCGCCTTTATCAAGCATACCGGAATTTCCGGGTCATTTGTGTACCGGATATTCCGGCTACTCGGAATTTCCGGTCACTCTTGGACCCGATATTCCGGCTCCTCGAAAAAGTTTTAAATCGCCTATTCACCCCCCCCCCTCTAGGCGACGTCTATCCGTTCACTTAGGGCCCAAGAGGGGGAGGAAGGGGGGCTTGGGCCCCTAGTCCAACTCGGACTAGGAGAGCCGGCTGAACCCCCCCTCCCTCTCCTTTTCCTTTAGTCCCACATGGGGGAGGCAAGGTGTTTGCACACCCCCTCCCCCTTTATATAGGAAGGCATATTAATTGGATTAATTACAGAAAAATACAATTAATTGTATAGCAGGCCGGCCGAGTTGCTTCTCCGCCCGTTTTGCCTCCTCTCTCCACCTAATCTATACCGTCGGACGCCATTGCCCTGCGGGATTCCAGATAAGTTCTACCCATGCGATTTCAGCTGGATCTGAATGACCGAGGGTTGTCGCTAAGCTCCGTATGTTTGCGAGTGCTCGGAGGTGACTCTTTTGAGGAGCCTGGGCGACGTCGTCTCGCCCACCTGCTGCCCAGCCGCTGCGCCTCCCCCCTTGCCGCCGGCACACCCCCCCAGCCGCCGGCGCCACACCATCTTCCGCCCGACGCCCGTCGACGCAGGTCATCGTCGACTCCCCGACGTCATCGTCTACGTCATCGCGGCAAGTTCTCCGCGACCTCGAGGTCGGCTACCTACGACTTCATCGTCAACGCTTGTGCGGGAGCGTAATCCCCGCTCTCGGTGTACATGGAGGTAATGTAACCCGTTCCGCCACCGTTATCACATGTACTAGATAGATAGATCCTGTCTAGTTAGGGTTTCATACGCAAGAAAAATTATTGTTTTCTACACCGGAACCCCTTCAGAAAGAACCATGGCAAGACAGCGCTCGAGGATGCGCTGGATCCAAGAAGGGGATGCTAACTCTAAGCTCTTCCACGCAGTTGCAAACGGGCGCCGAGCGATCAAGTTTGACGGAGAATTGATCACTGCTCAACACCGTAAGGAGGAGCTCTTCTACAACCTATACAATGGGTTGCTGGGTATGATGGAGAACATGGATTTTACCCTAAATCTGTCAGAGTTGGGAATTCAAGCGCAGGAGCTGTCAGACTTGGAAGAGCTCTTCTCGGAGGATGAAGTGTGGGCTCTGATTCGTGAGCTGCCCTCAGAAAAGGCCCCAGGCCCAGATGGATTTATAGGAGCGTTCTACAAGCGGTGCTGGCCCATTATCAAAGGTGAGCTGATGAATGTGCTGTTAAAACTGGCGGTTGGCGGCGGCAGGGGCTTTGGGAAGCTTAAGCAAGCGTTGATTACGCTAATCCCCAAGAAATCAGGAGCGGAGGAGCTTGGGAACTTTCGGCCAATAAGTATGGTCCACAGTTTCGCTAAACTTTTCTCCAAGATACTTGGCTAATCGCCTCAGAACACGGATGGATCGACTCGTGGGCAAAAACCAATCTGCATTCATCAAGGGACGAAGTCTGCACGACAACTTCATTCTCGTGTGACAGCTAGCCAGGAAGATTAATGGGCGTAAGGAGAAGGGCGTGTTGTTGAAGCTTGACATCTCGCGTGCGTTTGACTCTCTTTCCTGGGCTTTCTTGCTGGAGGTACTGAAACAGTTGGGGTTTCCGGACTCCTAGTTAAACTGGATTGCAATAAGCTTACGCACTGCCAGCACTTACAGTCAATGGCATCCCAGGGAAACGAATCTGGCACGCGAGAGGACTACGGCAGGGAGATCCCTTATCACCATAGCTCTTTGTGTGGGCAATGGAGGTGGTGTCGGTGCTCATAATCAAAGCCACGAGAGAGGGATTGCTGGCCCCCATCGGCAACTACACGCCAACGCAAAGGATATCTATCTTTGCGGACGATGTCGTCTTGTTCGTCAGACCAGAAGTGCAAGATCTGATGACAGTTAGGGGAATCCTGGAGGTGTTTGGAGCTGCTTCTGGTCTGAAGGTGAACTATACGAAAACAACGGCAACCCTAATCAGGGGGGAGGAGTTGGATCGAGTGCGCGTGGCCTCCATCTTGAACTGTAATTTGGTGGATTTCCCGGTTCGATATCTCGGTATGCAACTTGCGCTTAAGCCATTAACGAAGGTGCAGTGGCAACCGATGCTCGAGGCCGCAGTTCATATCACTCCTGCTTGGCAGGGTGGCATGATCTCGCGACCGGGGCGGCTAATCTTGATTACTGTTGTTATGGCGGCTCGGCCAATCCATCAACTACATGTGGCGGAGGCCCCTGCTTGGCTTCTGGAGGAACTAGATAGGAGCTTTTGCAGCTTTTTTGGGGCAGGCAAGGAACGAATGGAGGGCAGTGCCTGGTGGCGTGGAACCAGGTGTGTAAGCCCAAGGATCTCGGAGGTTTGGGGGTCAAAAACCTCAAACTCCATAGCCTGGCACTTAGAGTTCGGTGGGCCCTTTGTAAGATAAGTGGGTCAATTGGGCCAAAGCGGAAGAGGCGTGATAATTGACGCACGAGCGGAGCGAAAACTAAGCAAGGGGAATTCCGTCATTCCATAATGGCTACGACGCACGGATCCCTCAAGACCATGGCAAGGTTTTCCGATGATGAAGGACTTGGCGACGAGGGAGGTTTTTGACAGTCTTGTTCAGATCGTACCTGGAGATGGTTGCGGCACCCTTTTTGGCGAGATAGGTGGATTGTGGGGCGAAGTGCGGAGGACTTCGCGCCAGGACTGGTGAGGATGGTTAGCAACAGGATACGGAATAGTAGAACTGTCAGTCAATGCTTGCTGCAGAATAACTGGTTGTTGGATTTGACGGACACCTTAGTCTACAGAGGTGCACGTCAATGTCTGAACCTTTGGTTGACAATCTCAGGAGTGCAGCGGAACCTGACACAGCCAGATAGCTTCACCCGGCCATACGATCGCTCGGGTTGCTACACAGCCAGATCAACCTACAAGGCGTTGATGGCAGGAGGAGTGAGGTTTGCGATGGCATCGGAGATATGGAAGAACTGGAGCCCTCCAAAGAACAAGTTGTTCATGTGGTTGGCATTGCAGAAAAGGATCTGGACGGCGGATCGGCGACATCGGCACGGGATTCAAGCAACAACGTCAGTTTGCTATGTCTGTGATCAAGAAGAGGACACGACAGAGTACATTCCGTTGCAATGCGTGTTTGCTAGAGAGGTTTGGGCTAGGGTGCTGGAGCCTCTTCGTCTCGCGGTTATTCCACCGGTGGTGACCGATACCTTGGCTGTTTGGTGGGAGGGAGAGAGACAGAAGATGGTCGGGGAGAAGAACAAGAAAGGGTTTGACACCCTAGTCTGCATCGGAGCTTTTGCGCTTTGGAAAAATCGCAATGCTTGGTGCTTCCACAACATTAGCAAGCAATGCAGTGCCCCTAGACTTGCGGAGAGCATCTTAGATGAGTTAGGGTGTGTGTTATTAGCTAGGAGAGGAGTTGGAGATCAAACTGATTTCGCGAGAGAGTAGTCTTAGTGTGTGCGTGGAGGAGTTCTAGCCGGTGTTGGCGCCGACGTCCTGTACTATGCTTTCTACATTCTATAAACCGGCGTCATGTACTATGCTTTCTACCTTCTATAAAACTACGGTACGCGTTCGCGTACTCTCAAAAAAAAATTGATGTTATTTCGATGATGCCAGGCTTTCCACCAAATAAGTATCATTTTTGCTCTTAAATCATTGTTCAGATTATGCAGCAAAATAAGAACCCAAATAGGCAGTACTATTTGATACGCTTCCCTAGAAACTGTATGTGTGATGCAATAGAAGTTGCCTGATTTTCTTGGATACAAATAAAGAAAGGGCAGTAATATTTACTGTTACCTGTACTTAATATGGTCGATTCTTTTGATGCAGCGACTCAAACACTAAAGTATCACCCCTAAACATAGTAAACCATGAAAAGACATTACAATTGTTCTAACAAAAACCAAAACAGGCATGATTAAGTTCAAGGAGTCAAAACCTGTTTAACAGTGAATAGACGTATGGTATGGCAAGCAAAATGGATGAAAGCCAGGTGCGATTAAAGAAAACTGCCATTCGAATGTAACGACGGAAACAATATTTGCATCCATGCCCTCATATACATATCAAATTCGGATGACAGAAGAAAGGTAAATTTTAGGCCAACTTTGCAACTTAGCAAATTTGGCAATCGGACTTCCCCCCAAAAATGGCATCCCACCCATGCCCCTAGTTAATTCCCCATTCAATGATTTTCTTTACAGCATCGCTGTTATCTACAGCGATAGTAGGTTCACAGACTTTCTAGTTCCAAAATCCAGCAGCCACATATCGCAATCTCAGGTCAGCAGTGTTGGTTAGTTGGTTACAAACAGCAGAACCTTGTCAGTGGACTTTCTAGTCAGTGGAGCGTCTTCTGGCAGTAACTCAGCACCTCCCGTGCATTTTCAATGGAGTTTCCAGTCAGTGGGTCATCTTGGCCGCTCTGTGAAGACTTCTGCTGGATCCATCTTTCCATGACAAAGGAGATTGCCCTGAGCTGTTACAAACATGTTGTAGCATAGGAAAAACAATGTGATGGTACTGCCAAAATGCATTGCAACATGTTTGATGCTTGTTTATTCTGTAATATCGATTAAGATCTAGAACTCCATGAAGGACATTATGATATGTAATTATATTTTGTTTCAAAAGGATACACATTTGGATGTCCATCCCATCACGATAGCATCCTCAGATGATAGGTTCTCTTCGTCAACCACATGACTCTCGAGGTCATCTTTGATGAGAGTGAACTTCCCTAAGAAGAGAGATGCAAACTGGTCGAGGGATGAGGAGTTCATCTCAGTTTCTTGCGCTTGTGCCAGGATACGTGGTAAGGTACACCAAAGTGCATATCGAGCTTGATCATCATCAGGGACCACTGGAAGAATGTCAAATAAGCCCTCCAGGAAGGGTAAATCTGAAACAATTGACAGACCGGATCACTGTAATAGCACTAATTGGAAACATGATTTCAAATCATACAACAGGCTGCTTAGAAAATTTGATAGTTTACTGACAAAAATGTGCCTACCATGGGATAGCATAGGCACCAGATGCTTTCCATCTGTCAAAATATTTGATATTACGATCACCACTGAAGCGCAATAGCTTTCAACCTGAAGAAGAAATTGCAAATAATAAAATTTAACATGATTGACTTGCATTACTACATATAAATCTACAGAACTTTCAGGTGAAAATAATCCCAGGTCACCGACGAGGTTGTTGTGTGAGAGTCGCAAGCATTAGTGCAAGGTTAAGTTTGCTAAATGTACAAAGTAAACAGGCAAGGGTCTTTATTCATATTTTCAAAATAAAAAATAAAAATTTATTGACAATATAATGTACGGAACTGTGTGTTTCTGAAAAGTTACAAATTAACAAAACTGAAACAATTCGATACAAAGGAGACAGCAACACCATGCATCTCTTCCAAAATATTTCAAACCATAATTTGTGGCTGTTATATGAGATAGGCTGATGATCAAATATATGTTGGTAGCACCATGCTCACCTCATGCTTATCAGGTGACTTAATCATGCTAACTAGCACTTTAATCAAACGGTCACTCGACGACATCACTTCTGAAACGCTGTGTATGGCTGATAATTCTTCCATAAACTGAAGGATCATAGCAAGAGAACCAGGCCTGAAATGTGAGAAAAAGTTCATGTCCCAGGTTATTAATAAGAAATTCAAAAACTGAGTAAGTTTATGACATTAACAGAGAAATGCAGCTACAATCCTAATAATTATAAATATGAACAAAAGAAGCATAAATATAAAAACTATATAATGCCAGACCAAATTATTGGAAACATCAAATGCCACATCTCAGAAGACTGTGAAGGACCTGAACTTTGCACTAGATATAATAAATGTTCTATGAAGTTTTAAGGTTCTTTTTGAAATAATGGAAATTAAAAGGAAATTTTGAGGATTCAAATCCTTCAGGGTTGTTTGGACAAAGGGATTTTGTTTTGGGCCCTGGGTTTTTGCTCATATATTAATTGAATGTCATAAAATTTCAGAAAAATAACCCTATCCAAACAAGCTCATAGAAGAATTTCCGATGTGGTTGTTTGGTACGCCGTACGCAAGATTGTATATTTCTAAGGAATTCTATGCACTAGATGTCACAGAAATAAATCCATTGGCTCCGACCTCCAGGAAAGATCCTACGTTTTTCCAATGGTGCAATTATACAACCTTTGGTGCAAATTCATGATGTATTCAATGTTATACAGTTGAAGATGGCATAACATTGCCATCCTACCTTTTCTTATTGCTGCATTCCAAAAGCCTGTGAATCAAAGAGGCCGCACTTAAACAGATTACAAAGCCAAATGTGTAGAGGTTGATGAGCTTTATTAGATATGGCAGTTGGCCGTACTTAATTCTCTACTTAAGATTTACCAAATAAAGGGGGAAAGCTTCTGAAAACCTTGAACAAGAATAGTTCAATATATGTAACAGTTAACTTTTATGAACTGACTTTTTTGCTGAATTTCAACTTAGTTCAAGTCACATAGTCAGCATACCTGTCTAGCTTCTCTTCCGGTGATTTTTCAATCTCAGTTGTTAGCAAACCGATAGCACAGTCAACTAAACCCACTTTAAGCAAGGGCTGGATAAGCATAGCAATGACATCTTGGTCATCAATGACTGTTGATAGGAAGTCAATGCCCTGCACCCAGTAATTTACATAATAAGAAATAAACAAAGAGTTGAACATATGCAAATACAAAGGGATGGAAACTTCATCTGGATCATAGTATAATGATGAACATAACTGTGATTGTTTGGCTGGGCTTTTAATTGCAAAAAAATCATATTCTAATAACTAATAACATATCACAGTAAGAATATATGAAAATAAAGGATTCCTCAAAAACTACAAAAGTTATTCTAAGCAAAAAAAGAAAATAGATACTATATCAAAGACTATAAGATCTCTGTAGATAAAATTTGATAAAATTACAATGTACAATTGCATGTTTCTCAAAACCCACTGTTACGAAAAGCATGTCCACAATCGTCAGAGTTTCTCATAAGAGAAGAATCTCCACATGTGAGAACCAAGTGATTCGCAAAGGACAACTCTAACATTGGTTTACATAACATGGATATATAGCAATGATCAAGACTGGAGTGATACAATTAGCAAGTGGATGAAATAGTCAGTACGAAGTATTAGATGACGACCTTCTTGAAACTACATCATGATTTGGTTAACTGATAAGAGAACTAATCAGGAGAGACACATAACCTGACCATCACGTAAAAATATTGAGCTAAAAGAATTACAAAACTATTTTTGGTACACAAAATCTTTCAGAAGAAAGAAAGAACATTTTGTGTCTATATGTAAGAATTCAAGTTAAAGAATAGAACAAACAAATTGAGTCCACATATGTCGAAATTAAAGTTCAACAGAACAGAGGTAACTAAACTTGTGAGGACCAATTTGATGGATAAGTCACAAGTAGATTGCACATAAGAATTCAGTACAATACCTTCTCCAGTAATGTTGAATTATCTGTCTTCCCAAGTATCCACAGAATACGTGAAAGAATCTCATCAGGTAAAAGAGCGTCAGCCCATGGAACAGATGCACTGTTCCGAAGAATGGCAGCCAACAACCTGTCTTAAGAAAAACTATGTGAGATAGACTGCTGAGGTTTTTTTGCAACAAACTCATGCCAACTATCTTGTCACGCTAAGAACATTTTTACAATCACCAAGACAAGCCGAATGTAAGCAAAAAACAACAGTGCAGATGGATGGGAAATACAAAAGAGGCACAAAACAACCAGCCAGATAAGCACACACAGAACTTCTCAGTTCTAATTGCTGCAGGTATGAACAGTAGAAAACATCTTTGCCAAGTTTCGACCAACAACTAAAGAATTAAAGTTCTCAACAATCCAAATCTAAATTTACTTAGCTCTTATCCCTCAAAGTATTATCAAGGCAACCTGCTAAAGCAGTTAAAATGGCTATATTTTTGCAAAAGGGTTGCATGTTCAAGCAATTTCATCTGCAGTTCAACCACTGTTGATAAGCTGTGAATGTGCAAATTTATGTATGCACATGCCATTTGCTGTAAGCATGCATTGTTTTTTTTTGTGGGCATTTGCACAGTTAAGTGGTATACTTGAATTGACGAGTTGTGCGACCAATACACAATGCACAAATTAAGAGCAACATAAATAATATTATCATGGCAATGATGTGTCTGCTGAGCTAAACTGCCACATCTATTTTCACATGATAAGACTTTTATTTCATGAGATAAAATTGCATGCAATTCTAGAATAATAGAGAGCATGTCGAAGGAGCCGATAAACAAACGATGAAGAAAATAGTTCTAAGTATGCTCTGGTCCAGCAAAAAGAAAAGAAGTAACCCCAAACATATCCAACCTGAATGTTTCGGAAACACAATTAACATCTTCTAGAAACAATTGCTCCACAACAGTTTGAATTAAACCTTTTTCCAAACAGATTGCATCAACTAGAGATTCATGACAAGCTAAGTTTCCCATGATTCCAAGACAAATTTCCTGCATGGACCAAAAAATCAAAGAAACAAGATATTTTAAGGCATGCTTACGAAAAAAGAGTGGAGGCAGCAGCAGAGGAAAAATTCCACTTTACCTTCACCCGAGAAGAATCTGTCACTCTAATGTTTTCTAAAAGCACTTCAAGTACAATGTTATCGATCTGCAAGAGTTAAAATGTATGTGCACTATTAGCGGCAAAGATGCACGCTTAATAAGGTACTTCCTCCGTTTCATAATATAAGACTTTATAGGTATATCTTAAGGTGGACTACATACGGAGCTAAATAAGTGTAACTACACACCAAAGTGTGTCTAAATACAACTTGATATGTATGAATGTAGAAAAGTCTAAAAAGGTTTACATTTCGGAACGGAGGTAGTATAAAGGAATCTGCATGACTGATTATCCCATAAGTTATTATCCATTTGTACATTTGACTTGCTATTAGATCAATTATCAGACATACTTTTCATTTACTGAAATGGAGCCGGTTTTTTCATTTAAAATGTTTTGCTGGTATTAGCATAAGCATTTGCATTACAACTTTACAAGCCGCTATCACCAGCATTAATTTATATGGTTCTTAATTATACTGATGAATTTTATAGAATCAGGTTTTACAGAACTAAAATTCAGGGCAAGAGAGATAACATATCCCCCTTTATCCATTTTCTTTTAGTGCAGCAAGACAAAAGTACAAAGAACTACAGAAGTAAAAGAAGTCCCCACAAAACCGCAGATAATACCTTCCTTTTTTTGCTTATGTACTTCTGCTAATTTATCTAGCAACCCAACCACATGATACTAAAATTACAGGGTTTTCTAAAGCCAGTATAGATAGAATAACACAATCAAAATCCATCACAAATCGTGCTTGTTACTTAGTAATCTTGTTCAGTAAAAAACTGACAAGCAATAAAGAAGTTTCATATAGCAAAACGATCCCCTTCCGTTACGAAGAACAACAAAGACTGATACAGATAAGTACCATAAGTTCTGCTTGAGGTTTACTAGCCGCAAGGTCCCACAGAATGCATGCACACTCTTCCCATTGATCCTTATACTCAGGTAGTGTTGCATCCCCATCATCAGAACTGACACCCCTTTCTTCTGGAAAACCCTGTTTGTTACCGTTTTCATAGGGATACTTGTTATCAGCTTGGGCCGGTTCCCCATCATCAGAACTGGCACTCTGCTTGTCACTTTTTTCAGAAGGATCCTTGTTATCATGTTGCAATGATTCGCCATCATCAGAATTGGCACTCTGCTTGTCACTTTTTTCAGAAGGATCCTTGTTATCATGTTGCGATGATTCCCCATCATCAGAATTGGCACTCTGTTTGTCACTTTTTGCACCAGGTAGACATTATTAGGATAACCAGGTCGTTTGTATCAACAGTCTTATTTGATAAACAAACTTAATGGGGAAAATCTAGAAGCGCGACTCACCTGAACTCTTTCTCCAGATTGGATCCCTTAGGTATTAGCTTCCGTACAAGAGAGATGGTATAGCTTGGATCAACTGTGGTTGTTTCATCAAGTAACTGCAGATAATTACAACCAGAAGACTGAACATTAAAACAGCACAATATAACTATAATTCAAGGGAGCATTTTCAGCAACAATTAATGCCAAGGTAGCTAGAGGGAAAGTCTTGATGACATGGTAACTAAGCTCCAACAGTTAAAGCAATGTACATTCAAGTTCACATTCACATGTTGCAGTTGCTTAAGCCTTAAGGTAACTCCGACAGTTAAAACTATGTACATTAAAGTGCCATATTCATAGTAAGCAGTTGCTTACGGAAGATTTGAGCATGCCAACAGCAGCAATCAAATGTAAATGGAAATCACATGACGAATTTGCACAAGAATAAAGGAAATGCAAGTCACGCTCCATCCCATAAATGGTAAGAGAATTCAACCTAACATCCAGCATGGCCAACAGTCGGCAGTGTGGGCTATGTTCGCTTCGTCACCTGAGGTACAGAACGCATAGTTTTTCCTAACAACACAGCACGGCCGCCATCCTCAAATCGGGCACCAACTGCTCGACAGAATGCTCGCGAGAGGGAGGGAGATGAAACCCACACAAGCACCGCAGAAAACCCTCGTCGCACTGCCGCGGAACGCGAGACGTAGAGGAGTGTGGAAGGCGAAGCCGCGTACCTCTTCATTCGTGGGCGGGAACGGTAGGTGCGTCGGGGCTTCCTCCTCTTCCTCCTCGCCGTCCTCGTCCCCCTGCCCCTCCTCGTGCCGCTCCGTGGCGTCGCCGTCCTCTTCCACCTCCTGCTCCTCCTCCGGCTCGGGTGCGTCGTCCTGCGCCGCTTCAACTGCTATGCGGGCGCCTCCTTCTTCGTCTTCGGCGGCGGCGGGCGCCACCGGAGCGTGATCGGGGGCGGTTTGCTCGCCCGCCGCCAGCAGCTGTGGCAGTGGCTCAGCCGAGTCGTCCCGAGCTGCTCCGCCCGCCGCGGGGCCGCCTCCATCCTGGGTGTCGGAGGCCGCCATTGCAGCCTCTACGGTGGTGGAGGTGGAGACTGCAGAGCGGAGTGGCGAGGCCGTTCCAGACGCCGAGGGCGAGAGGCGGAAGGGGACCGACCTAGCGTAGCGACGGGGTTGGTTGGGCTTTTCAGCGGGCCGGATTATACGACCAGGCTGATTTGGGTTAGCAAAAGCATTTTTGCTAATGTGCAGACATGGGGGCCCATCTAAGAACCTAAACCTTTGTCGAGTTACGATTTGTGACAGACTGCTTCGTGGTGCATTTTTCTCGTCCAGGACAGGACACGATAGCTTCCAGCATAGGTTAGCAAAATCGAATGTTTCTACTAGTGTGGGACGTCAGACTTGGCTCGTTCAGCCTCTTGACGCCTTGACGGTCTTTGTATCCTTGAAAAATGTTTAAGTGCAATAAAGTGTCATGTTTCATCCTAAAAAGCCAAAAGCATCAGCTAATATGTACTTCCTCCGTCTTTGAAAGAGTGTACATCTAACTTTTGTACTAAGTCAATGTTTTAATATATTGACTAAATTTGTAGAGAAATGTAACAATATGTACGACATCAAATTAATATATTTTGAAACTTTATTTTCAAACGAATCTATTGATACTAATTTAGTGTCATAAATGCTGGCACGTTTTCCTATAAGTTTGGTCAAATGTATATAAAAGGTATATGTACATTCTTTTAAGGACGGAGGGAGTAGAGGCCTCGCCGGACTGCAGCAGCGCAGGCGCATGCGACTGCTTACTGTCAGAGTTTACTTACTCCTGTCAAGGTGTGCGTGAGTCCTCTGAATTTTTCTGTCCATTCTATTTGGTTTCGTTAATGCTAATCTGATGTGGATTTGGTATTTCATACTTACTTCAGTAGGTCTACTGATAGGATTCTGAATTTGTCTTAAAATGTGTTGGATGTAGAGTATTATGGATTGGAGGTAGTATGTGCGCATTCTTTACAACATTAACGGCCTGCTACCAATTTGGACATAGCCATGTACTGCATACACATTTGAGAAAAAGAAAACAAAAACTCATCATGTCCTAATAAGCAAAAACACAAAGCAATATCGGTTACACTAGATCATATAGGCGCACGTTTCCGCGCCCGTACATTATGAAAGAATATTACAAAGTTATAGGAAATTATGATGGAAATAAAAGTTTCGATGAGATCATGTCTCTACATCCTTTGTCGACGTGACTTGAGTAGGGTTTGAAGTACAATATATACAGAATGTAAAGTTGAAATTTGGTTACAATACAGAAGACATGATGATATAATATTTAACTTTAGCAGCAAAAGTCTACCAAAGTTGCCTACACAAAAAAAAGTCTACCAAAGGCCTTTTCTTTGATGATATGCTGCATAAGATACTAAACTTCCACCAAGAGGCATACTTCATTCCAGGACTGCATAGGAGGTCGTACTCATTTTTCTCCTAGCAAACAGTCAATTTGGAATATTATTAGTTATTTAAAAATCGTCGGGAAAGCTATGCAGTATGTAATGTGCACTTACATGTTCTGTCAAAAGGCCTGTAATCACCATTGTTCATTCTAGAGCCTCTAAGTGTAGCAGCAAACTTTTCTTTTGGTTCAATAACTGGCTCAGTTATAATATCCCCAATTCTACTTTCATGTTGCATGATTGGTTTGTCGTGGGCGACGATATTTTTATCAGCAGGAAGCCAACACTACTTAGCAAATCTGATGGACTGTCTCCATTGTTCCAATCCTTCATCAGATTTATATGGTCGCCTTTGATAGTTCTTGGATGGGATTCATCTCCAGACTGTTTCATCTGCAGTATATCAAGTGAAAAGAAGATTATATTTGCATATAAGAATGGGATGCTGCTAGCAGTTGTTGAGTCTCATTTTGTACCTAGAGAGTGTATATAAACACAGGGTTTATTAAGACACTAAACTAAAGGTATTTACTGGATGGAAGTTATTACCTATGAGTTTGAATGTGTAAGTAAGAAGCAAATAATTCTTCGTTGGTTGTAAGTAACTTCCCTGACTATGTTCTTTTACTCAAACCATCAATTTGGTACTCTACGTTTTTGCATCTTCTCTCTCATATGGTATAGTTTGCAAGTAAATTGTTCTATAGTACCATGATTTGTACCATACTTCTTTAGGATTAATCAGGACCTGAAATCAACAAAGATGTGCATGAGGCAAAGAGGCCTGGAAACTGAAGACCAAAATGTGCAATAGTCTACTGAATTAAGGTTGATCAAACTGATCTTTACCAATTCCATGGCGAAGGGGAAGCGGGTGAAGCTGGAGAGCGTCATGGTCCGGACGACGGAGTGGCGGATCCAGAAGAGGGCGTAGGTGGAGATACAGAAGCCGCGCTTGGGATCGAAGCGGTCAATGGTTGTGATGGGGCCGTTGGCACCGGCCTGGCACAAGTCGGTGAACCATGCTTCTTTAGGATTAATCGGGACCTGAAATCAACAAAGATGGGCATGAGGCAATGAGGCCTGGAAAAGCCTATAGTTCCATGGCGAAGGGGAAGCGGGTGAAGCTGAAACCAACACAGATTTATATGATAGACTGTCGGGTGTCGCTACGTGAAGGGCGCCCTTCGTGAAGACCAATTCCTGCGCGCGCGAGAAGAAGCCACGTGGCCGGCAGCGCACCGCGTACAGAGCTGCTCAGTACGAACCCCCGCGTCACGCGTGCAAAGGCCCCGCAGCGGCCGGCCTAGTACGAAGCCCCCCACGTATGAAGCCCCCGCGCATCTGTACGCCATGGATCCGTACGTACGAAGCCTTCTGCGCCTCTGTACACGTACACACACGCAAAATCGGATACTATACGGAGCCGCTTTGTACGTGTTGAGATGCAACTGCATGTAGCCCGCGCATGTACAGAAACATATAATCGAGTTGTACAGCAATATACATCGGGTTGTACAGGAATGTAGACCGGGTAGTACAGCAACGTATACCGGGTTGTACAGCAACACACAGACCGGGTTGTACAGCAACGCAGATCAGGTTGTACAGCAACACAGGACATGCAGTACGTAGAAATACATTCGGGTTGTACAAACAACTACACGTAGCAAGTTGTATGTACACACAGGTTTAGTTGGATGTACAACTACACATACGGGTTGTACGAACTATACACAATACGAAGTACAAAAAAAAAGTTCGTTGAAACCTATCAATAATGGATCTAGTTTTGAAGATCTCGATGCGAGGAGTTCAAAAGTGAAAACGGTTTGTAATTCGGATAAACGGTTCTCAAGATATTTCAATTTTAAAAAACGAATCTCAAAATAAATGCGCAAACAACCCTCTGCGCACCACCAGACAACCGTCACTTGTCACGTAGGGAGAGGAGGTGGGAGCGAGAGCGAAGGAAATTTCGATACGTGTCAAAACCTCAGTGGATGGAAATAGACCTTTGCAAAGGGAAGCCTTTTTCTAACAATTTCCTAGACTGTCTCCATTGTTCCAATCCTTCATCAAGTTTATATGGGCTGACTTCTTTTGGGCTTCTAGCCCTGCTTCTGGGTTCCAAATGGCATAAGACTAAAAGAAGTGTCTAGCTTCCCCCTACCGACAAGCCTCCCAGAATCCAAATTTAGTACAGTAGGAAGAAACTGGTCGACACCAGTTTCCGGATCGGGATCCTCTAACTTTGAAATTCTCTAACTTTCCTAACTTTCGGTCATTGACATGTAGAGCCCGTCATATGTGAGACCCACCTACCACTGACTCAAAGTCAGGAAAGTCAGGATTTGGTAAAGTCAGAGGAACCGGCCACCAGTTTCCCGAGCTTCTCCAGCGCCCAGCGAACAGTTTTGTCAAAAAAGACATATCATTGACGCAATTTACACCAAATTGCCACCGCTCCCCATCCTGGCTGTCGCTACTCCCGACGAAGCGTTTCCTCAAAAAAAAATCCGATCCCCGACCTGGCCGCCACTCCCCACCCCGGCCGCCGCTACCGCTCCCCCATCTCCGCTGCCGCCGCTCTCCCAGCGCCGCCTCCATTAGATCTCGGCTCAGCGCTGCGGAATCCGAATCAGCCGCCCACTTCCCCGCTGCTCCTCCGTGCGATGCAGCCGTCCGCTGCTCCTCCTTCGGCCTCCCAGCGTCTACCGGTGGAGGCGTGCGTCGCTGGAGCTGATTCAGGTCGTCGGCCGCCACCCGTGTCTCTGTTCTACGCGTACTGCGAGCACGACGAGGAGCAATAGATCAGAGATGGACCGGAAATTGATTAGAGGAGCAGCACGCCATCGCTACCAGCAGTGCCGACCCACACGGCAGCGCGAGAGATCTACTGATTTGCGTCTGTATTACCTCGGAGCTAACAGTAACACGTAAATGTCAAACTAAATTGCTAGATAGACTCCCGTTCGAGAGCAATCAATCAAGCAAAGGTTGATTTCTTTCCTGTGGAATGGCAGTGGTTGTTGGCAACTGCAACTGGACGTGTTCGTTGCAATTAGCTTGGAAATTAGTGAATGCTAGTTGTTTAGTTTGCTGCAATAAACTCGAGGTTGATGTATATAATCAGTTCATGTCAATTGACTTTTCATATTATTTTGATTTCTAACTCATTTTATAGTTGATGTATAACCAGTTATTTAGTAAACATATCAAATTTAGGGGCAAAATAGACATCTCATAACTCATTTCAACAAACAAGCCAAATAGTACAAGACTAAAAGAAGTCTCCTGTGTAGTTTCTCCCCACTGCAGTTTTTGTCTACCGGAATCTATAAGCAAACTTATGCATAAGCATAACCTCAAAAGAAGTCACCCATGGTCGCGTTTGATAGTCCTTGGATGGGATTCATTTCCAGATTGCTTCATCTGAGGTATATCAAGTGAAAAAGAAGATTAGTTTTGCAAATGGAATGGAATGCTGCTAGCAATTGTTGAGTCTCATTTTGTATATAGACAGTGTATAGGGTTTATTAAGACACTAAATTAAAGGTATTTATAGTATGGAAGTTATTACGTATGAGTTTGAATGTGACACAATCTGCCATGATGTCGTCGCCTATTGACCCAAGTCAAATAGAGTACAAACTAACCCAACGACTCAATGTTGCATAAATATTGGAGCAGAAAATGAGTAATAACACAAAGTGTGAACTGGCCTTATATGCATACTATTACCAATATTAGTCAAAGGAATTGACCAACTATTGAAAAATGCTAATTCACCATGTAAATGTCCGACCATGAAACTAGCATCGGCTTCTATTGAAATTGACAGCTGATGGATTCCCCTCACTGATAGTTTCTGGTTTCTGACTGTTAATCCCCTCTGCCGGAGATCCAGAGGAGCAACCTGGCCAATGTAGTCTTGATGCTTAAGGTGTTGGGCATTAACGACCTGGTGAGTTTCGATTTCATGGACCCTTCGGCGTCGGAGTCGCTGCTGAAGGCGCTGGAGGAGCTCTTCTTCCTCGGCACGCACAACAGCCGCGGCGAGCAGCGAGCTCAGCAAGACCGCGAGGAGGATGGGGGAGTTCCCCTGGACCCAATGCTGTCCAAGGCCATCGCCGCATCGGAGAAGTACAGGTGCTCAGAGGAGGTGGTGACAATCACGACCAGCTCGGAGAAGTACAGGTGCTCGGAGGAGGTAGTGGTTCGTCGCTAGACGTCTACTCCCTCCTTCCGCTAGAAAATGTACATCTAGCATCTAAAAAATTCCATGAAAGAGTGTCCATCTACACTCTCAATATACTTTACGTTTAACTTAATCATTATTAATTGACTCATGCAATAATTTGAGGTATAGCTATTTGCTGTATGTCATGTCTTAATTACTGCATGCAACAAACTTTATGTAATCGCCTTCTCTCAATGGTCACAACCAGTTATAAAGTTATGCCATAGAGTTAAGACCTCATTTTCTCTTGATCCACATGTAAATAAATCTCTAGATGCACACTCTCTTGAGGACGGAGAAAGTAGGTAGGTAGAGGTGCTGGTGACAGCGCACTGGTTCGCCCATCGTTACAGGGGGAGATCCGGAAAGGAGGAAGTGATGCGAGTGCCGAGTAGACGCCTACGAGTATATTTTTTCTGTGCCTGTTCTACCGAAACTATTCTGTCGATGGGCTTTAGTGGGAGCTTTCTGGCCCAGTTAACGACATCAAACCAATTTGTTTTCTGGAGCAGCTGCCCTTAGGGATATGCGACCCACTTCGGGATTTAGGCGTTGTATCATGTGAATCCGTCCGTTTGCTGTATCCGTGCATCCGAGTCGTACCAATGGTTCGATCTGAATCCTACGATTCTGCTCACACGTAAGCATTTATGCACTGAAGCGCCCGCACTAACACTCTTTACTTTGCAAATAGCCCATGAACACACTAGAACATCACAACCTGAATACCATATGAAACCCTCGTCTTCCCCAAAGGCGACGGCGACGGCGATGACGACTAGCTCCGCACCAAGTCTTCCGGGCGCGTCCTCAAGAAATCCATTCACGCTCGTTGTCGCCCGGAACTAAGATACCATTCAATGGCCCAGGCGTTCGATGTCCTTCTTCTCGACGGCTCCCCATGTCAAGCCCGCCGGCGTCCGCAACCTCCGGCCGGTCGGCTCGTGGCCGCCTCAGCACACGTATTCCTTCTCGTTGGTCCATCATGCGAAGCCGGTCGGTGTCCGTAACCTCCGGTAATTAGGCTTGCGCTGTGCCCTCGTCCGGCCGGCCGGCTACAGAGACTGGGCTACAGACTCGCGTTCAGAAACAGGGGCCATCTCTGATTTTTTTTGTTCGTGTCTGGAGTTTCTAGTATTTCCTCATATGCAACTTATCAATTGGTCTCTCTATAGCTACAGGGTGTATAATACAAGTGTAAATCGTCGGTCACTATTGTTTCTTTAGAGAGAATTGTGTACATTGTTGTGAATGAAAGTCAGGAAGAATCAATTTCTTGTTGCCATGTTCTGATGCTCATACTTGCAATTTGAGGTGTTCTTCTCTGAATTAATATTACTGAATCTAGCCAAAGATACATTCTGTTATTTTCACAGAAAAATGATTGATACAAGGTAAACATCGGCAATTAATATTGATACATGTTGCAATGTCTGCTCTTAAGCAATAACTCACAAATATGCGACAACCAAAGACTGAAATTGATTATGGAACATGTATCAATCTGGCTGTAGCAACCCGTGCATGAACCTATTATTTTAGATATTTTCCTCTCAACTTTGGTTAATAAAAGGTCAGGAACTAATGTAACATGCACCATTTCTTTCCACGCAAAATTAAATACAGTGGCGATCCAGGATAGTCTCAGCCCTCCAGTGTAGACAATGACTGAAACTGTGCCTTAGAGTTTCATATACACTCAAGGCAGCAGTATAGTACAGATTCTAGCAATGGTTGCTGGCACAAAATCTTGCAGAGTTCACAGTGAAAGCTGAAAGAGGATGTGAGGCAGTATAATGATATATTCATTTGCAAATAGAATAACAAAAGGCAAGCTCTAGTCTGCTCACAATTAAGACAAACAATTGGACAAAATAAAAATTATGATCCGTTACAAAAATGAAATTTTAAACACGGAATATAATAAGCAATAGTTGATGCCATTCATCGTGCACCATCTGTATGTATATCTTGCATATTTGTGGCTTCTTTTCCTTGACCTTTTTTGCTTAGGCAATTACGACTATCATGAAACCCTACTTGGTTGCACGTCTTGCACAAGCGTGCGATCTTGGCCTTGGCTTCTTTGCTCTTCTTTTTCTGATCTTCCCCAGTCATCTCCTTTCTTCTTTTTATTCTTTTACTTCTCCCTACTGAACGGACATCATTTGGTGGGTGTATGTTAACTTGACTAGGAATGTTACAACCAATAAATGCTTCATATTCTTCTTGCCTAGTATGCTTGACTGATGCAGAAACCTTTCGGTTCAGAGGCTCCTCAATGCTCAACACACTTGATAGTAAAAAGCCAATGCCATCATCTGATTGTTTGGCTGTTTGAATAAGATCTTCCAACTTGTTGTGTATGGTTGAAATCTTCTTCCTTGCAGCTACATCCAAGGAGTCAGCGGGGTTCTCTTCTAGAAGATTCCCTTGTACATCGTAAACTCTTTCTCTAAAGGAAAAAAAAGGTAAATGTCAGTCATACGATTTGCGAGAAAGTAAGAGCAACAAAGGTTATGACTATTAACTTCATCACTCACAACAAAGTCGTACAAAAATATTGAATTAACTTCCTACTTTCTTGCTAGCTGTCCCACAAACATTCATGGATCATTAATCTCGTTGCCTTTTTCAAATTTGAAGCCTTCACTGCTACACATGTACCGTTTAGTGCAAACTACCTCATTGTCTAATTTCTTCTGTTGTCCAACACGAACTCTGAAACCTGATTGATGTGCATAAGCTTTGTAGAACTCCTCCACGGCCGCGAGTCCTTCAAATATCATCCCTACTTTCGGCTTCAACTTCTCTTCACATTGAGGTGTAAAAGACAAACACTTCACCATAGAAAGAATAAGTGAGTACCTTCATGTATAAATAATTGACAGAAATATGATTGTGCTCAGTGAAACAATGGACTTACAGAAAGAGGAACACTTGTATTTTTCAGGGGTGTCCTAAATCATTCCTTGCTCATCTGCATCGGAATTGTACTGACATGTTCCACTGCTGTACAAACATGCAAGAGCACATGGAGAGCCCTCTTGCAACGAGAAGCGCACATACACAATATTCATAAGACAAACCTTTTCCATTGGAACACGAGATCATGCAGGGGAAGACTTGGATGGATTTTATGATGTTTACCTGTACGAGACCTCTCACCATCTGTGTCTGGCTGCCGGAATCCCGTCTCCATTGAAGTGTATGGCGCAGGGAAAGATCTAGATGTATTTTGTCAGCTCTTCATCTCCGGCCGGTCGCCGCCACCATGACAATCGGGAATCTACAACAACAACCTTTCACGGGATGATCGCGGGGTTCGGCCGTCTCGTATCTGCAACCAATCTGGCGGGGATGACAGTGCAAATTTGCAGAGTTAACTTGTGGGGATAGCGGGCATGATTTTGTAAAATTACCACGGAAGTATCTCTAGTCACACGATTTGATCGATCGGTCAAAAATACAGCGGACGCACGGATGCAGTAAACGGATGGATTCACAGGATACGACGCCCGGGATTTAATGGGTATCGGTATCGCTAGGCAGCTAGGCAGAGGCTTGCCTTTGTGAAGGGCAAGTCTCGCGCCAGCGACAGCGACGCGTGGTGATAGGACAGCGACCGACGTATGCTGCCCTCGGGCGATCAAAAGCAAAGACGAAGCCCCCGGTTTGATCCAAGGCGGCGCTCACATCTGTACGGTTCCACGCCGGCTGATCCTAGCCATTCAAAGTTGTACGAACTTATGCATATTGTTCTGTACGAAAGCCTCCGCATAAAATCAAAATATACACATTTAAGTACGAACAACTCTATTTAATTTATATGTACAACTACATATAATTAAATTATACGTACAACTATATTGACTCTGGCGTACAGCTACACAGACATGGTTGTACGTGCAACTACACAGATCACGTTGTACAGATCATGTTGTACAACTACACAATAGATTGTATAGATCATGTCGTACAACTATACGGATCAGTTTGTACAGAACATGAACGTACAACTACACAAATCAGATTGTACATATCAGATTGTACATACAACTACACTCAGGTTCAGTTAGATGTATAACTACGCATACCAGATTGTACGAACTATACACAATCCAAAGTATAAAAAAATTCGTCAAAACCCATCAACAATAGATCTAGTTTTGAAGATCTCGACGCGAATAGTTTGAAAGTGAAAACGGTTCGTAATTCGGATAAACGGTTCTCATAATATTTCATTTTGAAAAAACAAATTTCAAAATAAATGCACCCCACCAGGAAGCTGCCACTTGTCACACACGGAGTAAAGGTGGGGTTTGAAAGCGAACAAAATTATGACACGTGTCGGAAGCGGAGCGGACGGGAGTTGACCTTCGTGAAGGTAAGTCTTTTTATAAGTATTTCGACATCTAACGGTCAAAAACGAGCTACGAGGATAATCAAACGGCTAAAAATGCTAAAGGCGCATGGGAGCTTCAATTTAACTCAGTTATAATATCCTAAATACATTTCTACGCAGTACATTCACTGTTAGCAACTGAGACCTTCCAACGGAAATTACACCATTCACAACTGGAATCTGAAAGTTGTGTGAAATAAGCTAGCTAGCTACATCCAGAATGCGACAGGAGCGGAACAGAGGTCATTAAGCTCATGACCTTCCATGAGCTCGTAGGAGCGCGCAGTCAGCCGCGTCGTCCTGAGCTCTCCATCTTCATCATACTTGAGACCGAACTTGGTGACGTAGAGCACGCGGCGGCACAGCCCCCGCCGAGAGCGTTTGAACGGCTGGTGACATTTGTGGAGGAGAGACTCGACTAGGCAGCCTAGTAGTGTAGAGAAGGGTGGCGCCGAGGTGCCTCTTGTTACCATCTACGTTGCACGGATACGGCAGAAAACCGGTGTATCAGGGTTTGGATACGCGCGGATACGCGGATACGTCGCCGGATACGTATCCCAGCTGTATCAGGCGATTTTCCGTTTAAAACAATTAATTAAATAAATCGGATACGTAGAGGATACATCAGGATACGTTTTGGATACGAAAATACCCTAATCCTCATGTATAAAGCGACCAAAGCAGCAACGCCTCGTCTTTTCACCTCCTGTACTCGTGACCTGGGCGCCACCGCCGCCACACAGCAATCTCCGGGCTCCGGCGGCCTGCACCGCCGCACCGGAGAAGAGATCCGGCCGTCGTCCGCCGGGAAGCCTCCGCCACCGCCTTCAGCCGGACTGCAGGTTAGATTCCCATGATCGGTTGATCTCATCTCACTTCTCTAGTTCTCTTGGTCTAAATGATCCCATCTCACTTCCCTCTTCCCATGATCCTACTCTTGTAGCCTAGTTGTAGGTCAGCAATGGCTAACACGAACACCGGAGTCCAGATGTTGGATGGTGTTCGTGTGATTCCTGCAAATGATGATCCGAAGTGGCCGCTATGGAGGTATGTAAATAAAATTGCAAAGACGGGAAGAGGGAAAGGGGGCAATGTGAAGATCATTTGTAGGCTTTGCGGTCGTGATATTAGTGGGAGTTACTCAAGAGTGAAAACACATCTGTTGAAGACGTCAGATGGGGGAGTGAAGTCTTGTCCGAAAGTTACTGTTGATGTTTTAATTCATCTCAAAAGTGAACAAGACAAGGCTGATGCATCTAGCAATAACAACGCCCCCTTGAACATTCCGTTGCCAACTGATGGTGATGGGAGTTTGAGGAAGAGAAAGGCATCAGCTATTGAATCAAGCTTTGATCTTGACACTCGCCAGAAGCTGGATGCTTTGATTGCAAGGATGTTCTATACTGCAGGTGAAAAACTTATCATCGTGCAACATGTTTCATTTATCATTTTGCTAGGATGCTTGTAATCAATTCTAAGTTTTTGTTGTATTTATTGTAGGTATGCCTTTTAATCTTGCAAGAAACCCTTGGTTTAGGCAAGCTTTCATCTTCGCTGCCAGTAGTAAGTTAGGTGGCTATGTCCCTCCAAGCTATAACAAGATCAGAACCACCCTTCTTGTGCAAGAGAAGACACATGTTGAACGAATGTTGCAGCCTATCAAGTCGACATGGAGCAGCAAAGGAGTGAGTATTGTGTCAGATGGGTGGTCTGATGCTCAAAGACGGTCTCTCTTGAATTTTATGGCCGTAACAGAAGATGGACCCATGTTTTTAAGAGCAGTCAACACTGAGGGAGCACTAAAGACCTCGGAGTACATCTATAAGAAGATGTTAGAAACTATTGATTTTATTGGTGCAGATAATGTTGTGCAAGTGGTCACTGATAATGCATCAAACTGCAGAGGTGCGGGGCTGTTGGTGGAGCAGAAGTACCCTCATATATTCTGGACTCCATGCGTTGTCCATACTTTGAACCTTGCATTGAAGAGCATATGTGCAGCCAGGACAGAGGCAGACTCCGAATATGAGGATTGCAACTGGATCAGCGAGGTTTCATCTGATGCGATGAAGATCAAGAACTTTATAATGAATCACTCCATGAGGTTGTCTATGTTCAACGAGTTTAGCAAGTTGAAATTTCTTGCTATCGCTGAAACAAGATTTGCCTCTCAGATTGTTATGCTGAAAAGGTTCCGTGAGATCAAAGATGCTCTTACTTTGTTGGTTGTGTGCCCTAGGTGGTCTGATTATAGAGACAAAGATGGTATAGCACAGTTTGTGAAAGACAAGATTCTTAATGATTTGTGGTGGGATAAAGTGAAGTATATACTCGACTTCAGGGAGCCCATCTATTCTATGATACGTGCAGCTGACACGGATAAACCATGCCTTCATTTGATGTATGAGATGTGGGATAGCATGATTGAGAAGGTGAAAAATATAATTTATCGTCATGAAGGAAAGGAGGAGCATGAAGACTCTTCTTTTTATGAAACTGTTGATGAGATCTTGCAGAGTCGCTGGTTAAAGAATAATACCCCATTGCATTGTTTGGCACATTCATTGAATCCCAAGTAAGGTTCTAGCTTGCTGTCACAAAAGTTTAATTTTTTTGCAGTACATATTGTTGCTAATTGGATCCTTTTTGTTATTATATCTTCAGATATTACACTGAAGCATGGCTTACTGAGGTTGCTGGCCGTGAAACTCCTCATGTTGATCAAGAGATATCGACAGAGAGAAACAAATGTTTTAGGAGGATGTTTGGTGATGGTCCAGAATTGCACAAGATCAAACAGCAATTTGGTAATTTTAGTTTGTTTGCTGCTGAATTTAGTTCCTTTGATTCAATTGAGGATAGAACCTACCTAGAGCCCAAGATATGGTGGGGAATTCATGGTAACTCTGCCCCAGATCTACAAAAATTGGCACTGAAATTACTTGGCCAGCCATCGTCTTCTTCTTGTGCTGAAAGAAATTGGAGCACATATGGTTTCATACACAGTACAGCAAGAAACAGGTCCTCTATTATACTTGAATCTTTATTTTCCTTGCTTTTTACCACCTACTTGGAAGTTGGAATTTGAGTATCATTTAATTTGTTGTAGGATGAATACTGGGCGTGCTGAAGATCTTGTCTTTGTGCATCAAAACCTACGTCTTATTTCAAGGAGATCGGCGGAGTATTCAAGTGGCCCAACACAATTTTGGGACGTTGGAGGAGACACCCATGATGTGTTTGGTGGTGGTGCAGATTTTCTTCAAGAAGTTGTGCTCTCACTAGATGAACCAGAGCTAGATGCATTGATAGATGATCTTCAAACCTTCGAGAATGAAGCCAACTAGATGAACGCAAGTTCGAGGCTAGATGATCTTAGAAGCCTTGGAGAATGCAGCGGAATAATTATTCAAAGTTCAAACTTGTCAAGTTGTCACGTGTGGTGTTATTTTTTCATGTCTCGTCGTCTATCTACTAAATTCGTACTCTTATTAGCTGGTTTTATAACTTTGTTGGATGCCCTTTGCATTGTTGAAAATTGCTGGTGAATTTGTGGTCAGATTATCAAGTTATGTTTCTGCCATCTACTATAAAGGTACTCCTATGTACCCTGATAATATTTCTTCTTTTGAAGCAAAAATTAGAAATTACTATTTTTTATATATTATTAATTTTTGTTATACATATGTAAATGTATCCCCGTATCCGTGTTTTCGAAAAATCGCCGTATCGCGGTATCCCCATATCCGTATCCGTATCCGTATCGCCGTATCCGGGCATCCTAGGTTACCATCTGCAGAGAAGAGTTGGTCCTTGCAGAGCTTCCAGGCAGGCATGGAAGCGCTGCATCTGGCCACGGAGGAGCTGGAATCAGAAACAGGTGTTGGAACTTGGGAGGAGCAGACGTAGCCGACGTCCCCTTGGTAACGGCAGAGTCCTACCCAAGCCTCGAGCGCGTCGTCGAAGTAGGCTTGGCCTGTGAAAGGCATGGCCCAGCTTCCTTGGCGTGTCCAGCTGAGGCTCCGAGTGTGGAAAGAGAAGGTGCTTTCTTGATCGGAGAAGAAGAGCGTTCGGCCATCAGGGTGCAATGCATAGGATATGATGTACCTAGATCCCACCGGAGCCGGGGCCAGGGCCGTGTTCCAAGACCACTGAGTGCCTTCCTTGCGGCGTGGCGTGGCACCAAGAATGTACACGGTGGAGCACACAATCATGTAAAGACTGCCGGCCACGGACGCGAAAATAGGCTTGTGATACACCTTCTGGTCGGCGGGGTGTGCGCAGAGGGCGAGCGCCAGCATCTCTGTGTCGAACACGGGGAAGGCGTGGTCGGTGTCGCTGGAGACCGGCATGGCGAGGATGCTGGTGCCATGCCCGCCGAATCACCGCAAGTCGCAGTGTGGGGCCCGGAAGCGAACGACGGGTGGCTCCGGGAGGGGCTCCGCCTCCTCATCGAGGTCGACGCCGGCGTCGTCACAGTCGTCAAAGGCGTCGACGTCTATCTTGCGCACGTTGTATCCCTTCTCCCAGTCATCCACCACGAGATACAGATGCTGCCGTTGCGTCTGTTATAGAAGATAGCAAGAAACGACGAAGAGCGGAACGATCAAACCAACGGGGACACGAGATTTTAACGTGGAAAAGCCCTCTAAACAAAGGAGAGGAAAAAACCACGGGCGCCAGCCAGCAATACTTCACTATATCGGGGTGAAGTTACAAACGCCGTGGGTTTACAATGTGTGGCTTACCCCAACAGGCGACTTACAAGATGTATTTATAGAGGGTAGAAACCCTAAGCCTCCCGGCGACGGGCCTCCGCTTCGCTCCGAAGTTAGCCGCTCACTTCACATCGTCATATGAATTTGGATCACCATAGCTGCCGCCGCTTCGCCGTACGGCCACGTGGCTGGAGCATGCGTTTTGACATGTCGCCTTCCTCCTCTCCGGCCGGCGGGGCTCTGTCCAGCAAAGAGATCAACTCCTTCAGAATATAAGAAAACAAAGACCAGGCCCGTATAATGTAGTCTCTACAATACCTAAACTCCCTACGATTTGAGCTCCTAGGTTGAGCCATGTGGCAGCCTCTTATTAGTTCATACAAACTATACTCGTGTACATCCGTTGGTTTAGTTGAATACACAGAATTTGGAGATAAATTGTCTAACAACCGCACACGAATCACGAGACTCTCTTCACTTAGACCATCTTCAATAACTTATATATATTGTAGGGTTTAACTATTTTAGGACATATGATGCAAAAAAAAACGTTCTCTAAATTTTGTTAAAATTTATTTCGATCAGTTCACACTTTGATTGCTTCTAAACGGAAAAAGGGCAACGTGGCACACCAACTACCAACTAAAAGTTTCATGTCGGCATCCTGCCTCTTCTCTCGTGACTGTGTTGCCGCCTCTCGCTTTAGCCTTGAACTGGCCGCTCTTTCACAACTTATGTTGTTTTGACCGTGAATTCACCGCCTTTGATCAAAGGCATAGTAGGGATTTGACATTGAAGATTGTCGTTGCTCTCCCCCTCCCCCCCCCCCCCCCCCCCCGCGGCTACCATCGCTTCCTGGTTGTCCATAGCTTCAGCCGACGAGCCACCCGATCAACCCTCCTCTCCCCCGCTCCTCACCAGGGGCGAAGCCAGCCTAGAACACCATTGGGGTCATTTTATGCTAATGAACCATAATTTCACTAATTTGTCAAAGGATTTCATTAGGTCACTGGGGTCATTTGACTCCACAAAATGCACCTAGCTCCGCCCCTGCTCCTCACCGTGCCTCCTTTTCTACAAGCATGCGCACGCGCACAAGAAGTGCATGCAAGCTGTAACTCCGACTGTACCTCGAGTAACCACCGCCTCACTAAGACTCATCTGCCTATATACACCAGACGTAGGGCTCACCTCGTTCGAAGATTAAGAAATTCAAAGTTGTTACTTTTGCATTATATGGGTTATATTGTAGATACCTGACTACCTAAAATAGTTGCATGTAAAAAGGTTATGTGAAATACAACACATAAATTGTTGTTATATGGAAAAAGGGCAACATGTGCACGCCAACTGGTAATTGAAAGTTTGATGTTACCCTCCCCGCCTCTTCTCTCGTGACCGCACTGCCCATCGCTTTGGCCCCGAACTTGCCGCTCTGTCACAACTCTTATCGATTTGGCCGAATTCTTGGGTTGTCCATAGCTTCAGCCAACGAGCCACCCAATCAACCCTCCTCTCCACCCTCCTCACCATGCCTCTCCTTCCCTACAAGCACGCGCATGCAAGCTCTGCCTCTTGCTGCACCTTGACCAACCCCCGCTAAGACTCCTTTGCGTCCATGCATCAGGCGCAGGGCTCACCTCGAGCGGAGATTAAGAAATTAAAAGTTGATACGTGTGCAATATATGGTTTATACTGTTGATACATGTCCACCTACAATAGTTGTCTATAAAAAGATTGTGAATTTGTACCTGATCTGAGCTATTATATTACTCAAATAACATGTCATGTATTAACGTAAAATTACCTTTGGGCGCATCAAAGCGCGCCATCCTCTTCTATTACTCCTGCTTGCTTATGCAAATGCCGCCGTCCGGTAACGGGAATATTAGGTAGTTTTAGACGCGGCAGGCGACATACGTGTCCCGGAGGTTAGAGGATCGGAGGTCGTCACGGTTCTGATAGGATTCATGAGAGATGTCACCGCGTACTGATCAGTCAGTTAGTCAGTAGCACCGTGTTTACTTCATTGCTCCTGCCACGTACCTAGCTATTACCCTACTTTGCACGGCCGCCCAAAATACTGTTTCTAATATCTGTCTATCGCATTCATGCACGTTTTACCACGGTGTTTGGCCTTTGCTGTAGCTCCTTTTCATTCTCGTCCAGGATGTCTCCGTTGATAACTTGATATTGTAAATCGCAAGTAACAGAGCGGAGATTTCGTGCTCCCGATATTACCGATATTATATTGTATATAGAGTGTGTAAATTTCAATGCAAAATACATGGAGTTGTGAGCTATACACAAAAAGATAAATGTAAAGAACTGGAAATAGTTAACAATATACTTGGTAAATGTTCATGATTTTCTGAAAAAACTTGGTCAAACTTTACGTTATTTTACCTTTAAAAATATACAACTTACTTTTAGAAATGGAGATGGTGCATAATAAAAACTGATAATAGACCAATTATTAAATGAAAATACA
This sequence comes from Poa annua, assembly GCA_026929855.1. Classification (NCBI taxonomy): domain Eukaryota; kingdom Viridiplantae; phylum Streptophyta; class Magnoliopsida; order Poales; family Poaceae; genus Poa; species Poa annua. The sequence goes on from CM049427.1 coordinate 36,328,353, forward strand.
TGGGTATCCATTTATTATTTCTTTCAGGAAAAGGTGTACATACGCATGGATCGTAGAAATTTTTATAGTGGGAGTAAGACTAGTACTATATATAGAGCAAAACGAGATCGATTCGGAAACGAAGCGATTTGATCGTACCCGAATTTCACCAGGATTACACTCGGGGGGAAACTCCCCCTGCAATCCGACTCCCAGCGGGCTGGCTATAAACTAGGCAAAGCGACAGTGGAGGATCTGCTGAGCTGAGGACTCTGTGCGCGATGTGGCGTCAGTGACTGGGAAAACTACTGAAACAGAGTTTGCAGCCAGTGTTCTAGTACATGGACCATTTTTTTAGGTAAAGGTGGGCGTATCCACCATCGGAATAGATAGAAGAGAATTGACCCAGTTTATAAGGAAAACCGGTTTAAAAAACTATACAAATTGTACAAAAGAATTTTACAGACGAAGCGACCCACGCGGCACAAGTCGAACAAACACCACAACACACACCACCCTCTCCGGAGCCGCCGCCCCGACATACACCACTCGGCACCAAAACCGCACACGAATCACAACGCCGCACAACCCAGCCGTCTCATAGCCCATGCTACCCTCGCTAAAGACGATCACCTGCGGACCTCAACGTCGCGCCAAATCCGGGGCCACCGTCCTGGTGTAGCAACCAGATCAAACTCCGCATTGCCAGGAGCCGAACCAACCGGGTCGACTCCCTTGCTGCCCATGCATCACAAGGTCGCCATCCAAACCTCGTAAGGAGAAGGTCCCACCCCATAGGACCAACGCTGTAGAGGGAACCGAAGCCGCCGCCTCGGCGTACCACCACCGTCCGGGGTCGCCACCCCGGCATCCGCCTCCCCCCGACCACATAGCCAACCTGCCCAGCCGCTGCGAAACCGACGCACCGTGAGGGGCAAGAACTCCAAGACGACGCCTCCAACAAGGACGTGACTTGTCCATCACCGTCGCCCGCTCCAAGGGAGACTTTCATCCGGAGATCTTGCAACCACTCTCGTCGGTCAAAATTAGGACTTCATGATGACACAAACAAGAAGGGAAACGACGCCCGAAGGGGCCGCCATCATCGGCACCGACCGGAGTCAGTGCAAGGCTTTCGCCTGGAGCTTGACCTGCCCGCAAAACGCCGGCAGTATTGGACCCGCAAAACATCCTGGACCATTGAATTAATTAAAGACATCGATCTATTAAAACTAGACAGCGTGTAAAGATAAAACTGAGATAAATACATTCATAATTCCAAATGAGCCCGCCCAGTCAAAATCCGTCGAGATTTTCAAAACACAAGCCCGCTCCTGGCGGCGATGCGTCCAGCGGCAGCGCTGAGCCTGAGCCTGAGCCTCCCTGTCTGCCACCACGAGAGAGTACGTTAGGCGGAGGCGGCCTAGCGATGCTTGCGGCGACCGTCGTGGCCGTCAGGCTTAAGCGGGAGGACTGCCCCGCACCAAACACGGCGCCCTCTTCTCCCCATGGAAGGTTCTTGTCGGACCACCCCGCCGACAAGGAGGGAGTCCAGAGGTACGGTACCTTCCCAGATCTCTCTGGGGGTTGCAAGACTTTCCTGTGATGGTGTCAGGGCTCGCACAAATTTTTCTAGATAAAGAAAAAATCACATAAGTGGATGTAGGGGTTCATTTTGTACACTGGATTTTTTTCAAACTGGATCTGGCTGGCTGTAGTTTTAATTCAACACTGGATGTATTTTAGAGTCATTTTCTATCATTGTAAATTCTTTGGTTGTTACATATATATATGTAGTTTTTTCCCTCATAAACAATATGCTTTTTATATTTGTTGCAACTTTTTGATTATGCAATCTGAAAATTGTGGAATGTAGTTTCCATTGTAATTACTATGTAATTGAGTAATTCAGATGTGTTGTACATCCGGTATTTAGTCATAGATAATGTAATATCACATGTAATTCATTTTTAGTGTCATGTGGATGTAATTTTTACTAGATAAATGTGATGTATAGTTTAGCCTCATGTATCTGGATGTATAAATTACATATGTCCTTTCTATAGATGCATTTTTTATTTTAGATGTAGTTTACTTGTGTGGCCATGATTTTTCTCGTTTTTGTAAGGTCTACTTTTGAGGCTAAAATCATATCTCTACTATATTAAAGTAGACTTGGTGGTGTTCCACGGTACCTACGCCCCGCTCCTGTTCGTAGAAAAAAAAAGGATGATGCACTTCCTTGTCCCAGCCAAGAGCCCATGACCACACGCATCCTCCCGCTACTGGCACCACTCCCGTTGTGCCTCGCCGCCCTGTCCACCTCCAACCGCGGCCTATCGAAGGTCCACCGCCGCCCCCACAAAGACCACGCATCCAACACTTGGAGATTTTTTCTTATTGTGGATCCCATGTCGGAGGAGCCGCCACCAAGACCGTGCCTCCAGCACTTCGCACTGCTGTAAGCATGGATCCGGGAGCGGGTGGAGCACCTCCTCTCTCTTGATTGAGCTAGTGGTGGCGTGTGCTTGTGGCGACGCCCTTCGATCTGCTACTGGAGATATATATGGAATGTATGTATCATGAAACTTTTGCCCATATTGATGTAACTTTTTGAATTCATAACTTATGTGTAGGGTTTTTTACACTCCATATATCGTCTGTCCTTTTTTTCTGTCCTATGCATGTTACTTTAATCAATATATATGTATCATGTTACATCCAAAAGTGTAATATTTTCAATTTGATTGTTGTGTTTTTTGCATAAACATGTTTGTTCTCTCAATGTAATCTGTAACAAAGGCTAATTGTTTTGCATTTTCTATCGTTTACATGTAGATTTGTTCTACATGTATTACAAGATCCAAAGATTACATCAGGTGGTACAAGGGCTAAAGCATTGGTGAGAGTAATATTACTTCGTCAGCTAAACTGTGTAGATTTTGTTGCTGGCATCTTCAAAACTATCTCACATAGTATGAACATCAGTGCGACTTTTGTTGCGGATTGTAGTGTGTGAAGAAGCTACCAATACTGTTTATTTCAAATAGTAGTTACAACATGTTATTGTTTTTCTTTTGTTCATTTTGTTGAAGACAGAACCAAACAACCAAGTGCTACACTGAAACATGATACGATTTGTATCTTTGTAAATTTACATAGAATCTGTCTGGTTTCAATGTTTCATGCTCCTGTAACTAGTTACATTTAGCATATTGCCAAGTTCATGTGAATAATAGAAATATAGATATTCTAAGGTCTAATCATCAGAGTTTACATGTTAGGCACAAGTTATTCTCTCTCTTTTCTTACATGTGTATCTGCCATGATTTTACAGATAGACTATCTCTTTTAGGTAGGCATGTGGTTGCATCAAGAAATTACATGCTAGACCATCATCAAGGCCTTGTTTTATGTACCTCTCTTCTGCATGTAAAAAGAAGACGAATGGAGTTTTGTTTTAAAAAAAATTGTACATGTACCAGGGGTTCTATATTGCTCCTATCAGGTAGTGGGAATGGATAAGGAAGTCACACATGACTACGAACATGTTTGGATCGATGGGGATGCATCAAGGAATTACATACACCTGCTATTTTTTATTTATCTTTTTACTGGTTCTCCATGTGCTTTGCATCGGAAATTACATGGTGGGCATGTTAATGAGGATCTGTAGCAATCAGCAGCTCTAGATAAGGTAAGGATCTTACTTTGCTCTTCTGCGATGTAACAAACAACGGCTGTCATGGAGTTTTGTAGCAGTGGTGCACTGGTGCTGCAGATGGGTTGGGGATCCGAATCCATCGGGTTTCAGGCGGAGAAAAGCCTCTCCCGGGGGTGCACTCCTGTTTTTTATTCATTCCCGCGTTTGACGGGTTCGTTTCTATTTTCGATCCTGCCTGGGCGGGCGCCCTACATGACGGAACTAGCACGTGGGCTGATGCTGTCCGATTCAGACAGGGGGCACCGTGGAGGGGCAAAAAAAAGTGCGCGCGCACTGCCTAGCCACGTCCATAAAATACAACACACCAAAATTGATGGTGAATACTACATGTCCTGGTGCTCATGCCCAGGTGCAAAATTAACAAACAACGAGACCTTGTCATACAAGTAGATTTGCGGACAAATAACACCACAGCTACAATGGAACAATTTGACAGTATAAAACAAGATATAGTAACTTGCATTTCTCAAAACATAAAATTTACAATAATTTAGCAACAAATTAAACATTACGAGAACTGCCTTGAAACAAGTTCCACATCCATAAGAGAAAAATGATTTCGAAGTTTACTAAGACTCCTCCTTTGTTCCTTGGCACAAGAACCATTTAGGCCTAGCAAAAGGGAACAAGTAGAAAAGAAAATGTCAGATAAGTGACTACTAAACTACTCGTACTAACTAAATCATCATGATCAAAACACAAAAGAAAACAAAAATCAATATGAATACATAGCAGAAATACAGAGCTGTATCAAGATTTGGTTAAAGAGCTCCTTAATCTGCAAAAGGAACTGTACCACACTCATTATGGACCTAACATGTACAAGTTCGCAAATGCATCATAGCTGACATGAGTAAGTCCACCACTATCCTTCTTAGTTACAAAGATGTTTTCGTTGCTCGTGTTTTAGCTCACTATCCTCTAAATATTGTTTTTAGACGAGCGTTAGGGAAAATAAGTGGACCGCATGTGGCTCCACTTGTGCAAACGTTTAATGACGGTCGATTATTGGATGGGCCAGATAGCTTTGTGTGGAGGCTAACTGATGTCTACTTTATGTTGGTCAATTTGGAATTGCTGAAATAAAACAGTTTTTAACAAGATTGAAATTCCAAACTTGTTGCAGGTTTTCCATATGGCCACTCATTAGATTATTCTTTTGGTGTACCTCCTCCCATCGAATCAGCGGAAATCTCTGGATATACCTTCAGTTGGGATGGGTGGCGGCATGCTAGTAGACTTCAGGATGTCTAGTTTATTTATGGCAGCCTTTTTCAGATGGTTGATTTACCATATGTGATCTTTGATCTGTAAAACTTATGCTAAACTTCATAATAAATATGGCTGTGCACACCATTTGATGGAGAGGCCAGGGTTCTCACCCCTTTGTCGAAAAAAAAAACTATGCAGCGTGGAGAAGTACTCCTTTTGCAATACGTGTGTTGCTCCCTAATACAAAAAATCTATGCACAACTTGGCAGAATCACTTGCATTTCTTGTCTCTAACAAAATTTGACATTGGCGCACCAACTACCACACATGATAAAAGTGATTATGTTGCCATGGCGCTTTCAGATCACTGTCGCATGCATGCTAATTACAACTAGAGCAGAGAGAAACTTCTTCACGGGGCTGAGATTCTCGGAGATGTAAATGACAAGACAATAAATGTTTACAGAAAGTATATATGCTCTAGTGAGGATTTGGAGAACATAGAGAAGACGCCAAGGCACTTATTTTTTAGTTTTTTTTTTGAGGTTTTCACATATGATGCATGCCTGGTATATTTCAAAGATTAAACGTAGGTTCAGTACACCAACTTGCCGCGCTTTGGTCACCAAGTTGCCACGTGCGAGCGTTTGGTCACCCTGTGAGGGCGGCAGTTAGTTTCCCTACGTGGCATACTGTTTTTATTTTAAAAAACTAAAATTTTGGTTTTTTACAAATCCCTCCTAAAAAGGTAAGCAAAAAAGAGTTGAAAAAGAACCGAAGAATTGAAACTATTAAAAATTTAAGGGGAAACTTGAAAAATAACAGTCTGCCACGTATGCAAACTCACGGCCGCCCGTCACGAAGTGACCAAAACACTGGCGTGTGCAACTTGGTGACCCATTTTTCACGTTTCACAACTTGGTAACCAAATCGCACATTCGTGGCAAGTTGGTGTACTAAACTTGTGTTTTACTCAATTTCAAAACAAAACAAAAACAACATCTTATTCAACAATGTGCGACCCTGTCAGAAATTCCTGGTTCATGAAGCCAAGAAGGACCAAAAAAGAATACTCTCTTTCAGATTTTCAAATGATATAAAACTAAGATCCAATTCAGCTCTGATTTATTCAGTAAACAACGTAGTTTGAGACCTTTATATTCTTTTTTTGTAAAACGAACTTTTGGGAAAAAAATTCCATGGTAACTTGGTGCCTATAAGAAATGCTGATTGCATCATTCATATACAAATGATAACCGCATAGGATATTTTTCCAATGGCTGCAGTTGTAGTTACTATCTACAATGTTGATTCAGTAGTTGTAAATACTAACAACACTTCTAACAGCTTATAAAGACTAGCACATCACTGACACTATGAGTGGAACATTACAAATCTCAAATATAATCCAAGTTCAAAAGATACATGGGATTAATAGTAACGAGTGTAATTCGATATCAGCAATTAATTAGCCAGCTAAAGATATAATAAGAATGGAAAAAGTAGATCATTAGCAAACTAGGAAAAGAAAAGAATGGTCATACTCACCCCAGCTCGAAACTTCCTCTTCACTTTCCAAGTAGGTTGACGCCACCCTTGAAAAAGAATTGCTCCCTTGTTCCTACAAGCATAGGTGTGAAAGCACACTTAACTCACGGGGAACAACAAAAGACTCCAAGTAAGTAGCAAAGAAATGATGACAAATCACTCACCAAGTAGTGCGATGGCAACAGGTGAAGATATGGTAGATGAGGCTACAAGGACTTGGTATGCCACCATTTTTGATACATCCATCTGTTCGGAACCATGTCTCACTAGCAAGATGATATTGCCCAATATACGGTTCCTTTGGATGGCAAAGAACAACGGCATCAGGCACAATGGTAGGGTTAACTCTACTGTTTACACTGAGGACCCTGTCTTCAATGAAGAGAGAATTTGATCCGATGCTCGTTACAGGCACAATATTGTCTAGGGCAATGTTATCTACTAGTTTGTAAACCTCGACATGCGTAGAAAAACCACAACCTTTGCGGCCAATCAACAGGATCTCTGAGTCACATTCTCCAAGGTGATAAGGCGTATGAAGTCTACCCGACGGAAATGTGGCAAACAGCTTGGGCTCCGGTAGATCACACAACAGACTACCTATGTTAGTCTTCTCACCGTGCCTTGGCAGATCAATCTGAAGAATCTGTAACTCACTGTCTAATGTGTGACAATGCAACGTGTATATCTTTCCTTGGAATGACATTGGCCTCCAATAATTGGATATGGTCCACGTCGAAAGCTGCCACTGCTGATCCATTGTGGTGGCACAAGCTACCCGGGTTAGATGATAAAAGACAACCATGACCGTGGCGACTCCATCGGTGCTCACGGAGAAGGAGGTGGCACTAAACATCCTGTAGAGTGACCAATCGATGATCTTTTCCTGTGTGGGCGATAACATACTCCTGAGGGAGGAGAGCGGCGGGAGTTCCGCGGTGTCGCCGGTGAACGGGTGGAGGAGAATGATGGCCGTGTCCTGATCGCGCTGCAGCACGAGGATCCCTTCGGTGGAGTCGAGGACACAGTGGTGACTGAAGATCGGGAGCTTTGAGCGGACGATGGCGCCGGTGGAGAGGTTGATGAAGCGGATGTACTTGCCCAGCTTGCCGTGACCGGGATACAGACCGTGGCCCTCGGGCAGCATCATCCACCGGCGCGGGTGGAAACGCGGGTCGTGGAGGCCGCGGCCGCGTGGGCATATGGTGCTGGACCGCCAGTAAGGACAGACGGCGCGGAAGCGGACATAGTCAAGTAAGTCGCCAGCCAGAACCCGCCAGCCGATCAGGCGGACCAAGTCTTCGTTCAGCGACGCCCACGGAGATGCATCAGATTCCATGGCGATGGCACTGCGGCGGCGCTTCCTGCTGCTGCACGCAGTCGTCAAGGCGGAAGGGCGATTCCTCAAGCCTGGAGAGCGTTTTCCATACTTGGAGGACATGCCGCCGCTCGCCACAGATCTGGTTGGGGCCTTGGGGGAAACAAGACAAATCGAAAGGGAAATATGTGGTCTCAATCTTTTCTGGCAGCAGCACCAACGGGCTTTAGGTCCGGCGAACGGCGGCGGCGGCTCTATCCGAGGCGGCGGCGGCTAAGCGAGGAAGGAAAAGCGAAAGGGCGTGACGTCACAAGGACAGGGAGCGGTCCTCTGTCCCTTCTTCACTACCCCCGTTTATTGCAAATCTCTACTACTCTCTCCGTCCAAATAAGTGTTCTAAGTTTGTTAAAAAAAATATATCTAAAACTGTGAGACATCATAGTCATTTGACGATTTAGTCCCTGAAAAATTTGGAAATCAACCCAGTCCTTCTGTAATTCGATTATTACCGACTCATATGTTCCCCACGCCCGCCGTCCCGTGCTCTGCGACTCGCCGCCTGACGCCACCTTCTCCTTCCCCACAGGCGGCATACCACGCCCCCGCCGCCTCGCACCTTCCCTTGTTGTCGCGTGCTGGCCGCCGCGAAGCCCCTCCTCCCGCGCCGCGCGCGCATACATCCGCGCCGCCACACGTTGTCTCGCCGCCTCCCTCGTCACCGCGGGGTCACGCAGCGGGACGTCAAGCCAGACGACCTCCTCTTCGAAGTCGCCACGGGCGCGCTCAAGCTTGGCGACTTCAGCTCCGTGGAGAGGTTCGGTGACGGGAGGGCCATGTGGGGGTTGGTGGGCACCCCCTATGACGTCGCGCCCGATGTGGGAGCTGCTTGCGTTCTACTATAGATAGATCTTCTCTTCAGAGACGACGACTGTTTTGTTGCCAAATTCCGCCTCTTAAATTCAGGAAAATCGGCGATGGACAACACATCGGTGCTCGCTTGTCCCTCCGTGATCCTTTAGGTTGATCTCTCACCTCGTGAAGCTTGAATTGTAGAAGCTTTCACCTGAGCATGTTAATCAATAGTCATGTTTGTTCTCAATCTCTGCATTTAGTCCTTGTACAATCTTGTTCAGTCGTAGGCTTGTAGCTCAAGAAGTGAGGGTTTAGTAAACAAACTTTGTTTAGACGAAAATGAAACAAATAATCTAAATGTTCTTTTACAATTAGGCTCTTCTTGTCACCAATTTTCTGTGCTTCAGAAATACTCTCGGTTCGATTTGAAATGCTCGAGTGGTGAAATCTTCTACCCAAGCCCGATTGTTCATCTTTGTTCTAAATTTGTAAAGACAGGGTTTAGACATTGTTGAGAAGAAAAATCTACTAGAAAATTGGCATGTTTTGTGTGTTGCTTCTGTTTAATGTCTTGCAGTTCCTTAACAGTAAATAAAAACTCCAATTCACAGTCATCTGTAAGTCTGCGTGCGTTGTTGGTATATTTGTAAAATAGATTATCGAAGCTCGTCTTATGCCTTTAGATTTGGTGATTGTCCTGTTGGTTTTGATACTATTCAGATACTGGCAAAATGATATGGAGACGGCCTGGCCTCCGGGTGTGCCGGTGCCGGATGACACATAGGATATTCATGCCACAACTTTGATTAGGGCAAGAGGGAATCAGGGTTTAGGAAAGCCGTGAAACAAATTGTGTCAAATCTTTTGTTACGTGGTCCTTATGTACAAAGTGATTTGAACTTCAGACAGTGTGCAAGATGAACAATGATTTTTTGTTTACGTATGGTCTTCTGTATGCATTGAACTCATATCATGTGTCGATTTCACATGCTCTATACATTCTGATTTAGTCAAATTTGATATTTCTCATGAAAAGTACTTTGGCCAAACCTCTGTATTTCTATAACAGAGAAAGGGCATGACATGCCATACTATTCTTTGCTGATCTGGAATAATTTGTACAGGTTATTTTATGGTAAGTAGAGAAAGAAGCAAGTGTTGAGTAAAGAAAGAAGGATTCATGTTCTGGTAGATGATGTGTACACATTTACATTCTTTATTATTTTTGCAAGTTTTGGTTATTTCCATCGGGTACGTGCAGTACAGAGCAGCAAGTTTGATCTCTCACCTGATAATGTCATCTATATGGACATACGGTGCTTTGTCCAGTTGCAACTTATTTGCTCCGTACTAATTATGCTGATTACCGCGGGCTGCTGTGGCCAGAATCAGTCCTAAACTCTGTGAACTTGTTGTCGCGTTATCTTTAATATACGTGAAATCAAGTGGTTTCAGTTAAAAAAGAGGACAATATTTTATTTAGATGTCGTGACCTTGAATTCACGTAAATAATCACCGTTCATCAAGTGAAATGGACAGTTAAAAATCTTGCAGCATACAAACACCGGGATTATCTTCTTCCTTCAGCCGATGCATAAATTAATTACTCCAAAACCATGACAGCTCCTCGTGATCCGGAATTTTTGCACGAGATTATCTCTAGAGGAAAGTTACTATTTTCCTTAGCTTGACATGGCTCCGCCCTTCGTGTAGAATCAATTACCCTATTCGGCTGGATTGATTGCCCTTGAGCGAATGGCGCTTGCAATGATGCGCGCTACTCTATCGATATGCAGGTCATGTATACAAGTGCATTCCATGTCAACACATTCAACCTCTACATAGATCCATATATATTTGCAACTCAAACTTCTATTTACACGACCAAAAGTGGATGACGTGTTCAATGAGCCGGCCGATAAGCACGGTATTGTTCAATTAGCTATCACCAAGAAACTTAAGATCAGAGATGGCTAAGTGTCTTTGCAAGATTCCTCGCGGAAACACTTTTTCAAATATTTGATGTATAGTAGACCCTCTAGAGATGATATGTGAGCAGTCCTCGTGAGAGAGAGTTAACAAAATGAACGAGCTTGATTAGAAAGCAGTTTGATATAAATTGAGTTGTCCCTTTAAACTTCTATGTATGAAAAAATTATCAATTACAATTTCATTTGATTACTTATTATATTATAATTAGTTGACTAGTTTTTATTGGAGTGAGCTTTAAAGAGATCATGCTGAGTTCAGATATAATTGTATGTCTAAATTAAATTCATATGATTGAATTATGTTTGTTGTGATGGTTCCATGATTGTTCATGATTGCCGCATTATTATTTTTTAGAAAGAACAAGGCGAAAAGAGGTGGTGCATAAATTTCTAATATTACACGTGTGTTGTACGTGCATCTTTACTGGTTATGTAAAAAGACCCATACAACTTATAATGTTGTGTGCAAAGACCCGGAGTATTTAAAAACAGAGGGGGTATGTCTTCCAAAACAGAATACACATCTTGGGTGAAAGAGGATAAAATGGGATGAGAACTTGTCTCTCGCAAGATGGTTAGAAAGATGGTTGTATCCCCAGCCCCCAGTCTATCAGAGTTCAAACCCCAAGTTTAACGTTGGTGTTTCTCATTTAGACGGAATATTCTTTCAGTAAGAGTCGACGTGATCCGTCAACTCAGTCTCTCGAAGATGCACTGTATATAAGCATTTGCGTTCTAGTATGTTTTTAAAGAAAAAAAAGGTAAAATGGGATATTTAGTGGCAATCGAATAACCCCGGCCGCCTGTTCGGCTATTCATTCGCATCGCCACACGTTTCAGAAAGCTCGGTCTAACGAAAAAGAAAAGTGGGGCCCACTTACACCCGAGAAGCGCACGGCTGCGCGGCACCGCATCACCACCTTCCATTCCCCCATCTAGGGTTGCGACGTGCTCCCCGCCACCGCCGACCATGTCCGACGCGGCCGCCGCCGCACGGGACGTCGACGCCGAGATGCGCGACGCCGAACCCGCAGCAGCAGCTGCTGGTGCAGCCGCTGTGGACGGAGGCGGCGAGGATGACGCGGAGGAGGAGGACGACGAGGACGAAGAGGAGGAGCTGGCACCGGCTGAGGAGGCGCCCGCCCCGGCCCCGGTATCGGCGTTAACGGGGAGCCCGAACCAGCTGACGCTGCTGTTCAAGGGCGAGGTCTACGTCTTCGAATCCGTCACCCCTGACAAGGTCTCCTCCTCAACTCTCATCGTTCAGTTTTTCTTGTCAAACGAAACGACCGAGTTAGAAATTCGAATGCGTTTCGTTGTCGTGCGATGATTTTCCTGGTTAAAAGATGAAAATGGATCACGTGTGATTTGAGTTTGGAATCGCAATGATGTTGCTAGGGAAACTTGGCTGTCCCTACCCGCTATGGACCTATGGTAGAGTAGTTCTTAGTACGTATCCTTATTCATCAGTGGCTAACAGTAATTAATGGTACTATACAAATGGCAGAAGCGTCAAGTCCTTGTCACCTGCGGCAGTTTACTATCATGTCATAGTGTAAATAGCCATAACCAAAATATGTGATGATTTGCATTGACTACTTGAAGTTTTCTACTAAGAGTTTATAATAACTAGTCACCATGAACATAATTGATATACCATATGTAGGTGTATAGGTAATTCTGTCATTATATTTACATTTGAACTTATACCTCCTTGACGTGCTTCTGTTTTATCTAAGCTGAAGTCAGTTTTTTCAGGTTCAAGCTGTCCTGTCATTGTTAGGATCTGGTGAACTTCCACCCGGTTTAGCTGCCATGGCTTTACCTAGTCAACAGGAAAATAGGGTATATGGAAAGTACTCAGCAATATATATAGGAGTATGACGATTAGTGATAATTTATTCCTTTATGATGTGATGTTAGCGTTCGTCTGCAGGGTTATGAGGATTTACTTCAGAGGACAGATATTCCTGCAAAAAGGGTTGCTTCACTCATTAGGTTCCGCGAAAAACGGAAAGGGAGAAATTTTGATAAGAAAATACGTTATGCTGTACGCAAAGAAGTGGCACTCAGGTATGTACCTAGTCTGCCAGATTTATCATCTGTCAGCTGTACCACTAAATATTATCTGTAAAAGCTGTGAATGAACCATATGTTTGAGACATCGGTATTTTGTTTATTTTGGACCACTAATAATCCTCGTCACTGTATCTATTGAGGAACTAATTTATAAGTTAGGGGCGTTAATCGGATACATCATTGTTATGCCTAGTGCGTCTGATAAGTTAGGGAACTAATATTATTCTTAATGGTCCATAACCAATTCACCTGGCAAAAAGGTGTAATAAGATGAGCCGGTTCATTAATAGGTCCATATGTACCAGCATGGATTTTTATATGGATTTGCCAAAGGAAAGAGATTCAAAGCAAACAATTGTGGATGCCGGGTTTAATTAAATTGTCTGCATAAAAAATGTACTACCTCTGATCCGAAATATGTGTCGCAAGTTACACAACGAATTGTACGCGTCAAGTTGTTTTGTCCTGACAATTAAATCGGATCGGAGGAGTAGTTCTTAGACTCTTTTTTCCAGAAAAGGTAGCAGCCAGGGTTTTATGCTATCTCCTTTTGTTTGCTTGAAGAGTCTATTAAGCTGTCATCTGTTCTCCAGCCTTTATTTTGTACAGCTCTTCTACATAAGTTTTGTGTTATTATATACTCAACATGGACCGCCTTACTGCTCTTGTTGAAAAAGTGAGACATTGTTAAAAACTTAAATGATATCTCAGGTCCTCACAAGGTTCCAAGATATAAATTTACATGCCATTATTATAAAAATAACTTCCCTTAGGCTAGATGCACGATGTAGCATATCCCTGAGATTCTCTTTCTCCATTGTCCCCTTTCTCTGCAATTGGTCCTAACGACCACCATCACCAGCCATATCTGCTTCACTAGTTTCCCCTATCGTTAGTTATCTTTCCAAACCAAACACATAAGTACACATAGATGTTAAGTTTTACTTCCACTTTGAGAGTTCAGTATCAAATGTTGTAATTTCAGGAGTATTTTAGTTTGTCCCAACTCTTCAACCGAGGAAACCACAATTTGTTTTAACTTGTATTTGCTTGGTCAAATTTTGGTTCAACAAATACTCACAAGGAAGAAAGGCCCAGTCTGGCAATGATGGCAGCCATAAGCCATGGTCTGATTGCATGCTGCATGCTTGTTGCAGAATATAGTGGTCCGTGATCATCAGGGTAGATGCTTCAAGGCATGCCTAGAGGGTAGGCTGGGGAAGAATAAGGGTTCTTAGGAGGTAAAAAAGAGTAAGATAGATCCTCTGGAAAAACTAGGCTCATAAAATCCGGTACATTAAGCCATGTATCCGAGTACAACTGGTTGTAATTTAGGAGAAACATAACATAATATGGCTCAAGAATTTAATGCTCATGTTTCTAATTGCTTTCTCAGGATGCAGCGTCGGAAGGGACAATTTGCTGGAAAATCGAATGTGGAGGGGGAGTCCCCATCACCAAGCTGTGATCCTACCTCTCAGGGCTTGGGCCAAGATTTCCTGTCTCAAGAGTCAAAGTTGTCTCATCTTTGATCACTTGATCCACTTTATCTGTATGTTTGTTATTGAACGGGAAAGGGATGACCCCTTTTCCCTCCATATCATACTTGTTACAGGTGTCAGAATTGTGGTACTAGTGAAAAGATGACACCAGCAATGCGTCGTGGTCCAGCTGGTCCAAGGACTTTGTGCAATGCTTGTGGACTGATGTGGGCAAACAAGGTACAGTCTTATGCTTAACATGCTGGAGTGTTATTTTTCTTTCTTCTGATAATATGGTGCTCAGTTATTTCTGAATTTCCTTAACAGCGTCCTTCTATGCATTTTCATGTTCTAGCGAACACTTAATATTCTCATGGAGGTACAATTGCATTGTGCTGTTGCAAATTGAAACAATGATGTGATGCCTTAACAACGTGGTCGTAACACCATGCTTGCTGTGATGGTGTCACAGGGCACATGTTACGATGACACTGTGTTGTCATCTGGTTCCAATCTTATGGACTTGCAACAATGGTGCATGTGTATTACCAACTTGGTGAATGCATGACATATTTCAGCCAAGTCAATTATGTGTGTGTTGATTTTAATTTACAGGGCCTCCCTTGTTACTTCCTGTAGTCATGGAGGTATGTGATATGCCTATACACTTCAATAGAAAAACTCTTGAGGTTTCTATGATTGTTAGATGTCAGAACCATAAATAAACATGCGCAGAGGGAAGAAACTACTACATTTGAAAAGGAAATCGAATTTATCATTTTCATCGTTTCACTGGTATTAGATAAGTTGTTCTTGTGCTGTTATTGTCTCTACTTAAACTTAAGAGTGGAAAGAATCATAGTATAAGAATAGGTTGCGGTCATCCTTTGGGCAATAACTGTCTCCGGTCTCAAGATATAATTGTCTGTCCTGATTTCATAGTTGCTTCTGTTGGTTCTGCATTTTGGACTTGCAGTTATACCTGTTTATATTTCTTTTTGATACATGTAGGGTACCCTGAGAAGTTGCTCAAAGGCAAAAGTTGAAGCTCCTGTGGCTGCAATTGAGCAGGTTCCTTTCTTTTATCCTTATCATCCACTGGATGATCAAATAATTGCTTGTCTTTTCATGCATTACTGAGCGCTGAATCTTTCATACCCTCTTAGAGCAACGCTGCTGTCTCTGAGTGTCAGGCTGGAACCGATGTTAAAGCACCAGTGGCTCCAAACAACTATGATGTTGGTGCAAGCAGCGGTGAAGTGTAAGCACACTCTACTTCTTCCTTATAGAGTAACTCAGGCAATTGATGAACTGAACCTGTCTCATCTTCACCAGCATGGGTCACGTCTCGCCTGCAAATGCAGCTGTGATAGAAGGAGTGCCAAAAGTGCAGCCAGAATGAGTTACATTAACAATTTTGACTACTGAAGCCAAGGATCCTGAAATTCATTCACAATACAAGATTCGCTAATGAAAAACACTGATTCTCATCAAGTGTATATCTCATTCTTGCCAGCGCTACACATGTAAACAACGTAAAGCGCCTGACTGGATGTCGGTTGTGTAGACCCCTCGATGACATTCAAGGTGTTTACATTGGCTGCATTGAGAGTGGTACACTTAACATGATCATATTGATCGTTTTACCATTTTCGTGGAACTTTAACTTGTGTGTACCCTTAACTAAACCTTCTAGTACACAGCAATAAACGTTTCTTCTTCTCAAATTATCATTTGCTATCTGTACGGTGGTATGCTTATCATATCAGCAGGAGAAAATAATAATACTATCAATTATGCATGATTTCTCTTCTTTGACAATCTACTGTTAGATTGATCTCCTGGTTGTATTAGCCCAACGGCTAATCGATCCCCTTGACTGCGCCCTGATCGGGGGCGCTCGACCCTTAATGGTTGGTGGGCCCCTGTCGCTGCGCTATATAAAGCGTGGGGGGCCGGCCTGCAAAAATCACATGGTTAACCGTGCACCGCCACCCCCACCGACATCCCCTACCGATCTAGGGTTAGCGCTAAGCGACGGGAAGCTCCACTGCCTCCACCACCGCGCCGCCACTTCTTCTTCGTCACCACGTCCCCATCCCCGATGGCATCGGACTCGAGCTCCTCTGGACAGACCCAAGGTATCCCTCCGATCCTCCCTCTCCCTCTCTGTTTTCTCTCTGTCATCAAGATAAACTCCATGCAATAGTAGTGCTACCGAATAGGATCTAATCCTAACAGATAACTAGGATCTAACAATGGTATCAGACCATGTTTAGATGCTAGTTTTATTTCTTTCGGTAGCAGTAGAAATCAAAAGAAAGAACCATCCCGTGGAACCCCGATGCAAAAGAGAAAGGGGCAAAGAATAGAACACTCACCGGAGACGCCTCGGGCTCGCCGGAATAGGAGCGCCGCCGTTTCGGCCGCGCCGTTCCTCTCCATCCAGATGGGCACCGCAAGGGGCATCTGGACGAAGAACATCACCTCTTCGCGAGGCAAAGGACCACCGCGGCCAAACCGTTCGACGGCGGCGCACTCACCGCGCGACCGGCGAAGGGGACGGCGACGGTGAGAGTGGAAAACAAAGGAAGAGGGAGAGGCTCGACGTGGTCTCGCGCCGTGCGGCCGCTTCTCTCCGTCGCCGGCGCACCGCCGACGGGTCGCCGGCGTTTTTCTCGAGTGGGCTTTTCGGGCTGCTCGGAGGAGGAAAGAAAAGAGACAGAGGGGAGGAGCTCGTGGCGGCACGGCGCTGCGCTCGCCCTCGCCGTCGCCGGCGTGCTGCCAGCCACGGGCCAGCCGCCGTTTTTCGTGCTCGGGAGAAAGAGGCGAGGGGAAAAGGAGAGAAGGGTTAGGGCACCGGTTCGTTCTGTCGGTTTTGACCGGGCGGAATCGCCGCGCGACCGTCGGATGCGCTCCATCCAAATCGGACGGCTCAGAGAAAACCCTAGCTCGCCCGTGGGCATCTGGGCCGAATGTTCAATGGGCCGTGGGCCGCGCCCCAGGCGACTGCACCGCACCGAGCGTCAGGGCGCGCGGGAGCAGGCCTAGGATGGCCGTGGGCCGGGCTGCGGCATAGGAAGTTCTGTTATTTTTGTTTTATTTTTACAGAAGCAGTTTTTTATTGTTTGTGTTCAGTTTTTTGAGCAAATTTCATCCAGTTTTTTCCAATTCAAATTATTCCAACGAAAATTTGTTTTAGGAAATATAAAGTATACTTAAATGCTTCTGAAAAGTATAAAGTTATAAGTTTTATTCAAACTTTCCCCTGCAAATAGTTAAAAGTATTGATTAAAAGAAATAAAGTGATCTTTAATTCTTTAAAGATGTAATAAATTGATATTAAAGATGATTATGATTCTGTTATTATATGACCAACGTTGTTAATAGCATTATCATGATTCATATATTGTATGTTAAATAGTGCATTTATTTTATTATTGCCCAGCGGTGATATTGTTTTAATTGCATAACAGTTGTATGCTTTAATTTATACCAACGTTGGATTAAATGTATGCAATTGTTTTTTGTTATCTCACATCCTTGTGGTTTCAGGAAGTTTTCACCTGATGAGCTGCCTGAAGGATGTTCCTACGCTCAGAGGTGACAACTATGCTGAGTGGTGGAAGAAAGTCGAACTGGCTTTTGTCTGCGTCGAAGTTGACTTGGTTGTGAGTGCTCCACGGCCAGTCAGGCCAGCAGAACCAGTAAGAGAGACAACTGATTATGAATCTGCTTGGCAGAAAAAGTTGCTGGACCATGGTCCAGTAGAGATGTCATACACCCTACAGAATCAAAAGTGGGTTAACACCAATAAGAAATGTATGGCATTCATAAAGAACACAGTTGAGAACGCTATTGTGGGCTCAATTGCAGAGGCACGGAGAGTATCTCCAAAAGATAAAGAGCCAGTTTACTGGTTCTTCAAAGACTTATGCTACCCAGCTGCTAAAACAGTTGGTTACAAAAAAGTATGTTGGAGGTGCACATGGCATAAGAGAGCATATTCTCCGAATGAGCAACATGGCGGCTAAGCTCAAGTCCATGGAGGCTGATCTAGAGCTCAAGCCTGCCCTGATAGTTCATTTGGTGATGACTTCATTGCCACCACAGTTTGACAACTTTGTTGTTAATAACAATGTGTCACCTGAAAAGTGGGACATTGAAAAGACCATCGCCATGTTGTCTCAAGAAGAAGAAAGGCTGAAGTCCGAGAATGGGGGCTCTTTGAACTACGTGAAGGACAACAAGAATAGGAGTTACAATGGTTCTCCTTCAAAGCCGTATGACAAAGGTCCTCATCAGTATAAGCCATATGGCAAAGGACATCAGAAGTATGAGAACCAGCTTCTAGTGGACAAAGACACATGCCTCCACTACAAGAAGAAATGGCATTACAAGAAAGATTGCCCTGATTGGCTCAAGAGCATAATGGCAAAGAAAGGTATAGAGACAGTTTCTTTTGTAAATGAATCCCTGTATACACAGTTTTCTAAATCTACTTGGTGGATTGACTCAGGTGCAACTGTTCATGTTGTAAATTATTTACAGGGATTCCATTCGACAAGGACTTTGCAAAGAAGCGAAAGACATATTGAAGTCGCAAATGGAGTTCAAGCAGAAGTTGAGGCTGTTGGCGACGTCTCCTTGGAGCTAGCTGATGGTTTTAATATTATGCTTAGAGATCTGTTATTTGTTCCTTCCATTCACAGAAATTTAATAAGTGTATCGTGTTTGGATAAAGACAGTTTTGAATGTTATTTTGGTCATGTCAAGTGTGCCATATGGTTTAAAGATACTTGTGTGGGTATTGCTTTAATTCATGATAAGCTTTATTTGTTATCCTTGCGTGAAAAAGTGTATTCTGTGTGCAATGTGAATGAACAAATTCCCTTGTCGAACAAAGAACAAAAGAACAAAAGAAAAGAAAGCGAACTCATGACTCATCGAAGTTATGGCACTATCGATTAGGCCATATTTTAAGGGGAAGAATAGAAAGCCTCGTTAAAATGATATTCTTCCTCCGTTAGAGTTCTCAGATATCGAACAATGCATAGATTGCATAAAAGGAAAATACGTAAAGAAAATTTAAAATGGTGCAAACCGAAGCACAGCGACACTAGAAATTATTCACACCTATATTTGTGGACCATTTCCGGTGAAAAGTGTGGATGGCTATGACTCGTTCATAACATTCACAGATGATTATTCCCGATATGGTTATATTTATCCAATTAAAGAAAGATCTGAGGCATTGGATAAATTTAAGATATTCAAAGATGAAGTTGAAAATCAGCATGATAAAAGATTAAAATAGTCAGGTCCGACCGTGGGGGGGAGTACTACGGTCGGCACACTCCATATGGTCAAGTACCTGGACCTTTTGCAAGGTTCTTACAGGAAAATGGAATAGTCGCCCAGTATTCTATGCCGGGCGAACCGCAGCAAAATGGAGTAGCTGAAAGGCGTAACCGTACTCTTATGGATATGGTGCGCAGTATGATGAGTTATTCCACACTGCCATTGGGATTATGGATGGAGGCGTTAAAAACCGCCATTCACATTCTCAACAGAGTACCAAGTAAATCGGTGCCCAAAACACCGTACGCGTTGTGGACAGGGAGAGTTCCTTCTCTAAGCCACTTGAAAGTCTGGGGGAGCCCAGCTGAGGCAAAAGTTTTTAATCCACATATTGCAAAGTTAGACCCCAAAACAGTGACTTGCCATTTCATTGGCTATCCTGATAGATCAAAAGGTTATCGTTTCTACTGTTCAGACAGACACACAAAGTTTGTAGAAACGAGACATGCGGTCTTCTTAGAAGACGAAATGATGAGGGGGAGCATGGTAGGCCGGAAAATTGATCTTGAGGAGAAGAGGGTGTGTGCACCTTTTCCGATGATCCATGAGCCATTTTTCGCCCTACCTGTTGTACCTGCACAGACAATCCCAGAGGTTGTGATGCAACCACCTGTTGTAACTCCACCCGTGACTTCAACGCGGCAAGATTCAGAACCTGTCCGTCAGGAGCCGACTCAACCCGTTGTTGAGCATGAAAGGGAGAGGCGACAACCACAAATAGAAGAAGAGTCGTAAATTGAGACACATAATGTGCCAGAGAATGAGACTCTTAGAAGGTCTACAAGAGCTAGGAAATCAGCTATTTCTAGTGATTATAAAGTTTATAACACATAAACAGTTCATGTGGAAGGAGATCCCACTTCATATGAAGAAGCCATGAGTAGCCTTCACTCTTCGAAATGGCTGGAGTCCATGGAAGATGAGATGAAATCAATGAGTTCTAACAATGTTTGGGACTTAGAGGAAATTCCTAAAGGAGCCAAAACAGTAGGCTACAAATGGGTCTACAAAATAAAGTATGACTCCAATGGGAAAATAGAAAAGTATAAAGTAAGACTTGTGGCAAAAGGCTTTACGCAAAGAGAAGGAGTAGATTACAATGAGACTTTTTCTCCGGTCTCATGTAAGGATTCCTTCAGAATCATCATGGCACTAGTTGCTCATTTTGATTTAGAGTTACATCAAATGGATGTAAAGACGACATTTCTAAATGGAGATTTAGAAGAGAATGTTTACATGAAGCAACCGAAGGGTTTTTTCATGGAGGGGAAGGAACATATGGGATGCCGCCTAAAGAAATCCATTTATGGGTTAAAGCAAGCCTCTAGACAGTGGTATTTAAAGTTCAACAATACAATTAAAAGTTTTGGATTTAAAGAGAATGTTGAGGACAACTGCATTTATGCAAAGTTTAAAAGTGGGAAATATATTTTCCTAATTTTGTATGTGGATGATATTCTGCTTGCGATCAATGATGTCAGTCTACTACTAGAAACAAAGAAATTCTTGTCCTCGAATTTTGATATGAAAGATCTTGGTGAAGCTTCTTATGTTTTGGGCATAGAAATTCACCGGGATAGAAATAATGGAGTGCTAGGACTATCACAAAAGGCATATTTAGAAAAGGTTCTAAAGAAGTATAATATGCACAAAAGTAGTACTTCACCTGCTCCTATAGTTAAGGGCGACAGTTTTGGGAAATTTCAATGTTCCAAAAACCAATATGAGATCGATCGAATGAAAGCAGTACCATATGCTTCGGCTGTTGACGAGGTGCTAACTCGACAAGTCCCAGGGTTGTGCACCCCGGGTTGATTGATGGGGAGAGAGATGAGTGCAAGGTGATCACGACGGCTGACAAGCGAGGTTTACCCAGGTTCAGGCTCCCGGAGGATAACACCCTACTCCTGCTTGTCTGGTTATTGATGCAAGTAGCGATTACAATGGCGAGATTGTGATCTCGCTAGGGTTTGTCGTAGTGGTAATGAACGTGTCCCTCTAGGACGGGCAGCCCTCCTGGCTTTATAGGTAGCCAGGTCTCGGGTGGTTGATACAGATACGGTAGGTTACAAGACCTAACCGAGTTGGACTAGGGCACAAGGTACCCCGAGTGGGCCTTCCGCGGGCCTTTCCATCCTCGACGCGGCCCAGGTAGCATCATCGTGGGCTACCCGCAAGGTAGCCCCACGTCAGTAGCCCCCGAGTGCTTGGTCGAAGCGTAGAGTCGGACAAAGGACTCCTTCTTCCTGGACGCGCCGTTGGATTGCTTGAGCTTGAACTCGAATTTCTTCAGTCGAACCAGCCACTCCCGATGGGAGTAATTTGTGCAGTCGAATTATTTTGTCTTCATCGTCTTTGCGAAGCTTGCTTCTGCTCAGCCTGCTTTTGGCTTACTTGTTGGATTGATTCGGCTGCTCGGGCTTACTGCGTTGCCACTCGAACGGTTTCTTCGGGTGCTCGGATCGTTGGCCGATCCTACCTTGCTGATTTCGGCTGCGAAGCCTACTACTCGAATTATTTCTTCGAGTTCTTCGGTTGATTTTGGAGCCGTTGGCTTGGTGACGTCATCGATGACGATTCGTCGCGCGCCTCTGCGCCCGATGGGACATGACGTGGTGGGCCCCGATGTCAGAGCTGACCATGGTCCGCACTTGTCACGTCTCCGAAGTGGGCGCGAAATTTGTGCGGCACGATGACGACGCCTCGGTTCCCGTGCGTAGTGGAGGTAGTTGTCGGCGACGGTTGGTTTCTCCGCGCGACACGTGGACGGATGGATGCCCTCGCTCGGAGCCATTGCCTGATGGACGGTTGAGATGCCGATCCTCGAGGAATAAGTACCGCGCTTTGGCTTTTGGGATGTCATCTTCTCCAATCCATTCTTGCCTTTCTTCTCCTCCTGCGCTCTTCCATTACCGCCGCCATCCCGAGCTCCAAACACTCCGTCCGCGCACCTTGCGACCTAGGCGATGGGTAAGCTGAAAAGTGTCGTTGGCTCCTCCGTCGCCGCTGACGACGCCGGGGTGATGAAGAAGCCCGAGGGTGATTGGCAGAGGTCGTCGACGAAGAAGAGCGATGTGGAGCTGCTCCGCGCGCAGGGCATGCTGCCGCCCGCCGACCAAGTCCAGGTACGAGTCCCTGGCAAGGAGGTCTTCCCCACTCCTCGCGATGGGGAACGTGTTTGCTTCGCGGACCTCATTCCGCGAGGCTTCGGGTTCCCCATGCACAATTTTGTGCGTGGTCTCCTGTACGCCTATGGGGTTCAGATCCACGGTCTGACCCCCAATGGCGTCTTGAGCATCGCGGGCTTTATCGTGCTCTGCGAGTGCTTCTTGGGTGTCGCGCCCCACTGGGCGCTGTGGAAGTCGCTCTTCCTCGTTCGCAAGAACGTGGGGAAGAGTGGGTTGACCTTCCCAGTGGGTGGCTTCGGAATCCAGGTACGCGGTGACACCGCGTACTTTCAGATGAAGAAGTCCGACTCCGTCCAAGGGTGGCGCCGGAGATGGTTCTACGTCCAGTCGAACGGCGACGGACTGGATGCATTCGACAGCAAGCGCGGACTGCGGAAGACTGGCGCCTGGGCGCACCCGCTGTCTGCCGTGGAGAAGGAGGTTGTGCGGCCCCTGCTGTCCCTGCTGCATGAGCTGACTCAGACCCTTGGGCGTGATGCGGGTGGCGTCTTTCTGATGGCCACCTTCTTCCGTCTTCGGGTGCAGCCGCTCAGCGCTCGGCCTCACCCGATGTGGGCCGCCGAAGGCGTCAGTGCCAAGCCGCTGGAGGACGAGGAGGTGGAAGCCAGCGTCAGGTCCATCACCAACCTCCGAGCCGCGGACACGTGCAACGCCAGGTGCCCCATTTCTCCTTACGGGCCCTCTAACCCCGTTCCTGAGGTAAGTCTTTTATTGTCTTCTCTCTGACCTTGTTCGACTTGAGTCTACTTTTCTCTCTGATTTGACTTGTGTCTATTTGCTTCAGGGCCGAGATCTTTTCGTCAGCTGTCCTCCCCTCCCTGAGAACGGACCCGACGACGAGTCGAGGTTTGTCGAAGAGGATGATGAGGACGAAGAGATTCCCTCCGCGCATTCTCCCCGCGACGAGGTGGAGGAGGAAGATGAGGTGGAGGAACCCGCGAGGAAGAAGCGGAAGCTTCCGAGTCGCGGCGAGTCTGCCACTGCATCGTCGCCTGCCCGGGGCGTGGACGCTGCTGAGGAGGAGGTCGCCGTGACGTCTCCGGGTGCTCGTTCTTCGGTTGGCTGGGAGGAACCTCTGAACGTTCCCCCAGTCAGCTCCGCGGCGCCACGCTCGTTCGCGCGGATGCCTTCGCCTTCCCTTGAGAGTTACGATGACGCCGGCACCCCCAGGTGAGTTCCTTTGTAATGTGCCCATCTAGTTGTACTTTGCAGTTTGGCCGTTATTTTGATTCGACTGGTGTTCTTGGTTTTGCTGCAGCCATCGTTCGGATGACGTTAGCTCCCCCCTTCGGGATGTGGAGCTCACATCTGCCCCTTCGGCTGGCTTGAAGACGCCAGTGGTGGTGGAGAAGGTGCATGCTGAGCCTGCCGGTATTGCATCTTCTAGCCGCGTGCTTCCTTCGACTGCGGAAGACCTTGAACTCCTGGACCACGTAAGTCTTGCATGCTTCTTCTTTGTGTTCTTTGATTTTCATCGGGTGCGCGATCAGCGCTCCCGATGGGAGTAGCCCCCGAAGGTGTGGGTGACTAGTATAGTCGCCCGCAACTTTATTGACTTCGTGCTTTTATTGCAGCCTTACTATCGCCAGCAGCTCGACGCAGCCGCAGCTTATGTTCGCCTGGAGAAAGAGAGGGACCAACTGCGTTCCTCGCTGGACCAGGTTACTGGGCGGGTTGATGAACTTGAGAAGGCTCTTCGCGAGTCCCAAGACCGAGAGCTGGCTCGGGTCGCCAAGGAGAAGACTCAAGTTGGTCGTCTCCTTTCGCTAGCCGGCGTACTCGGGGGTAAGTTTCGGCTTGATGCCTGCTGAATCTTTGTTCTTTTTCTTGATCTGACTTTGAATTTTTGCGCAGAGACTTGCGGTGGAGCTCCTCCCGAAGATGCGTCGAGTGACACGGTTGACCTGGCAGCCGCTGTTGGCTTCCTCGACCGGGTATGCGCCTACGCTTCGGACGCGCTGAAGAAGTCTTCAGCCGCGCTGCAGAAGTCGACTGGAGCTCTGGCCGTGGTGCACCAAAGCATCTTCCCGGGTGACCAGCCGCCGGCGACCGTGGACGCCCTGGCTGCACCGTTTGAGGACGCGACTACCATCGCCGACTTCACGCGGTCGCAGACGGTACGCGGCTCCGAGCTCACCTTCCAGCTCCTATTAGGCCACCAGGTCCCCGGTGACTTCGAGAAGGTCGTCAGCGGTTTTCCTCGCAAACCCGACGGCCGGACCGCGTCGCTGAGTGGCGTGAAGGAGCGCGCCTCGCAGCTGGCTGCGCAGCTTGTGGCACTCTTCGAGAGGGCCCTTGCTAAGGCGACTGAGGCAGCAGCTCGGAAGGGCCGTTCCCGGTCGCAGTCCGCGGCCTTAGAGTAGGCATAGTTGTAGGGATGTGGCAGTCGCCGCGATCTGTATTTTGACCTTTATGCTTGTAATGAACATTGCCCTGTCGGGTCTTTTGGTCTTCGATATTGATTTGTGCTTCGCAGTCGCCTGATTGTATTGACTCTGCGTATCCCTGGCAGAGTGCTGCGTGCGATGATGCTCCGCCTTCTCCGGTGGCCGTGCCGAGTGGCGCGGCTTCTTCTTCGGGTGCTCGCCGTCGTCGGGCGGCGCCGGCTCCTCCACGCAGTGCCAACGATCAGCGGATAATCACATTTTTGAAGAACAAGGTGGCTGAGCTTGAGGCGACCCTGAAGAATACGGAGCGGCTGCTACAACGTTCTCAGTCGCATCCCTCGGCGGAGTTCTCGCGACGTGAGGACTTTTTGCTTGGGGAGATCGACCTGATCAGTCGACAGCTGCAAGGTATGTATCCTCTTTTTGGCGGCTGCCGTCCTTTTGTGGCTTTACTTCTCATTCTTAGT
Organism: Poa annua; assembly: GCA_026929855.1. Lineage (NCBI taxonomy): Eukaryota > Viridiplantae > Streptophyta > Magnoliopsida > Poales > Poaceae > Poa > Poa annua. The sequence goes on from CM049427.1 coordinate 36,353,940, forward strand.
TGCATTTTGTGTGCGCAGACGTCAATCCCGACTGGGAGGCTGAGCGGGTTCGCGTTGAAGAGCGAGTCACCCGGGAGGCGTCCGGCAGCTCGTACGAAGCTCGGCAGTTCTGGGTGAGCCAGTCGAGGGGGCGCGTCCTTGCCACCATGCTTGATCGCATGTGGCGCGCTTCTTTTCTTCTGGAGAGCTGCCGGAAGACACTTTGGCACATCAATCGTGTGTACTTCCCGCATAATGCGCAGCCTAATGGGTTGTCTGCTTTGCTGGAGAGGTTCCGCGATGGTGAAGGGTTGAAGGAGGTCGTCGACACCCAACTTGTGGCTGGTGCGAACGCTGCGTTGGCATACGTCCGGATGCACCGGCCACATCTTCCGCTTGAGCGGGTGCTTGAAGGCCTGCCGAGTGATGATGACTTCGACGAGACCCTGGCTGCTGCGCGTCGGATTATCCGGCAGGTTCATAACCTGAGCGAGCGTCTTGTAGGGCCTCTTGATGCACCGAAGGCTGAACCTGCAGTGTAGAGTGGCTGTCGTCTGGTGTACAGGGTGAGCTATAGGGTGGCAAATGTTACTGTGTAAGTATGACAATTGATTGAAATACTCTGGGATTGTAAGAGTTAATCTTTTTACTCGAAAGTGAGTGCTTGATTTGGGCTTGCTACCTGTTTGGCGCAGTCGCCTAGAATGCTAGGTGGCGACCTAGGTTTCTCAAGTGTGACCTGCGTGCCGCAGTCTCTGGTTATACCAGGTGGCGACTTAGGATTTATGCGACTTGACCTGTATGGCGCAGCCCCCGAGTCGCTCGAGTGGTGGCCTAGGATTTTGGCGAAGACCTGTATGGCGCAGCCCCCGGGTAGGTCGAGTGGCGGCCTAGGGTTACAAGTGTTACCTGTTTGGCGCAGCCCCCGAGTATGTCGGGTGGTGACCTAGGATTTGGAACTTGACCTGTGCAGCGCAGCCCCCGAGTAGGTTCGAGTGGCGGCTGAGGATTTTTCTTGGAGGTCCTGTTTGGCGTAGCCCCCGAGTAAGTCGAGTGGTAGCCTAGGGTTACAAGTGTGACCTGTGTGGCGCAGCCCCCGTGTGTGGCAGGCGGCGCCCTAGGATTTTGAACTTGACCTGTATGGCGCAGCCCCCGAGTCGGCCGGGTGGCGGCCTAGGATTTTTTGGCGTGGCACTTGTACGGCGTAGCCCCCGAGTGAGTTGGGTGGCGGCCTAAGCTTTTATTTCAACCTGTGTGGCGCAGCCCCCGAGTGGTTCGGGTGGCGACCTAGGATTTTTGATCATGCTTGTATGGCGCAGCCCCCGAGTGGTTCGAGTAGCGGCCTAAGCTTTTATTTCAACCTGTGCGGCGCAGCCCCCGAGTATTTTGAGTGGCGGCCTAGGATTTTTCATCTTCCTCTGAGTGACAGGTAAAGGAGACATAATTTCTTCAAATCACTTTATTGATTCTTGCGAACAGGCCGCCTCGTTAAAACCCTTCCAGTCCCCTCAGGTACCCTGGTAAGGGAAAGAGTGCGTCTGAAACCTGCCGCGTTGGTTTTCTTTGTACAATGGCTGTTTTGAACTAGGCATAGAACCGGCGGAGTTGTGCTACGTTCCATGGATTGCTGCAGTCTGCTCCTGTCTTCGAGTCCTTTAGGCGGTAAGCTCCATTGCCTATTGCTTCTGTTACGATGTACGGGCCCTCCCATGGGGAGGCGAGCTTGTGCACCTTCTTTTGCTTGAGTCGAAGAACCAGGTCGCCTGCAACGAACGCTCTTGGTCGCAGCCTCCGAGTGTGATAATTGCGCAGGTCCTGCTGGTACACGGCTGACCGAGCCAGGGCGATGTCTCGCGCTTCATCCAGGGTGTCTCTGCTGTCTTCGAGTGCCTCCTCTGCTTCCGACTCGTCGTAGGCGACTACTCTTGGTGCGTCGAACTTGATGTCGTAGGGGAGGACCGCTTCTGCGCCGTACACCATGAAGAATGGAGTGTACTGGGTGGATCTATTCGGCGTTGTTCGCAGACTCCAGAGGACTGATGGAAGTTCTTCCGCCCATGCGCCCGCTGCGCGTCTCAGGGGCACGCGCAGTCGTTTCTTGATGCCGCTACAGACGAGGCCGTTGGCTTTCTCCACTTGTCCGTTGGACTGCGGGTGCGAGACGGACACATAGTTGAGTTTGATCCCCTGCTCTGAGCAAAAGTCCTTGAATTCTTTGGCTGTGAAGTTTGAGCCGTTGTCGGTGATGATCCCGTTTGGTACCCCAAACCTGAAGATGATTGACCTGATGAAGTTGACCGCTGTGGATGCAGTCGAACTTGTGATGGGCACGGCTTCGATCCACTTTGTGAACTTATCGACTGCAACCAGGAGGTGAGTGTGACCTCCGGGTGAGGATTTCTTCAGCGGGCCCACCATGTCCAGACCCCATTGGGCAAAGGGCAGGCCAGCGGTATCGTCTTGAGTTCTGACGCTGGTGCGTGTGGCTTGTTGGCAAATTCTTGGCACCCTGTGCATTTCTTCACCAGCTCCTCAGCGTCCTGCATGGCTGTCAACCAGTAGAACCCGGCGCGTAGCGCCTTGGCCACTAGTGCCCGACTGCTGGCGTGGTGCCCGCAGATACCCGCGTGGATGTCGAGTAAGATGGCTTGACCTTCCACTGGATCTATGCACCTTTGCAGGATTCCTGAGATGCTTCTTTTGTAGAGTTCTCCGTTGATGACGGTGAAACTTTTGGAGCGCCTGATGATGCGCTTTGCTTCGACTGGATCTGCTGGCAGCTTCTGATGTAATATGTATGCCAGGTACGGTCCTGTCCATATGGCTTCGACTAGCATGACCTCCATGGGAACCTTGTCTTGGCTCGGCGGGTTAGCATCGCCTTTCTTTGTTTTTGTGCTTGCTGTACTCTGAGTCTTGATGGATCTCTGCGTGATGCACTCGAGGAAGACGCCGGGTGGGACTGGCACCCTGTCTGAGCCCATGTTAGCGAGGACGTCGGCTTCCTCGTTGCTTTCACGGCCGATGTGGCGCAGCTCGCAGCCGTCGAAGTTGCCTTCCATCTGATTGTAGAGGTCTCTGTAGGCGATCATGTTGTCAGCGACGGCGTCGCAGGACTTCATGGTTTGCTGTACCACCAGATAGGAGTCGCCGTAGATCATGAGGTGCGTGGCGCCGCAGTTCTTGGCCATCCGCATGCCGTGGATCAGGGCCTCGTATTCGGCTTCGTTGTTGGACGGCTTCGGGAAGTCCATCTGTAAGACATACTTGAGCTTGTCGCCTTTGGGGGAGATGAGCACGACTCCTGCCCCGGCTGACTTGAATTTCTTCGAGCCATCAAAGTACATTGTCCATGCGTTGGACAGGTCGGGGACATTTGGTAGCTGGGCTTCTATCCACTCGGTTGTGAATTCCGGGAGGACTTGGGCCTTGATAGACTTCGGGTGAGCATATTTCAGCCCCCATGGTCCTAGTTCGACAACCCACTTGGCGACTCGTCCTGTCGCGCGTTGGTTTGTGAGAATGTCTGCTAGTCCAGAGGAGCTTACCACCGTGATCGGGTGCTCGGAGAAGTAGTGGACGACCTTCCTGGAGGTCATGAAGACTCCGTATGCCAGCTTCTGGTAATGAGGGTAATTCTGCTTGGACAGGGTGAGTACTTCGCTGAGGTAGTAGACTGGTCTCTACACCGGGTGGCTGTGCCCTTCTTCTTCGCGTTCGACTACGAGCACCGTGCTAACCACCCTGTTCGTTGCTGAGATGTATAGGTACAGTGGCTCGTTTTCCAGTGGTGCCACGAGGACTGGAGAGGTTGTCAGTGTTTTCTTGAGATGGTCGAACGCGTCCTGCGCCTCTTGTGTCCACTCGAACTTGTCTGCCTTCTTCATCAGTTGGTAGAAAGGTAAGGCTTTCTCTCCCAACTTACTAATGAACCGGCTGAGAGCTGCGACTCGGCCAGCTAATCGTTGCACCTCCCTGAGCTTGGTTGGTGCTGGCATTGTGAGGATGTTTTGCACTTTCTCGGGGTTTGCTTCGATTCCTCTTGCAGATACAAGGTACCCTAGTAGCTCTCCGGCTGGTACGCCGAACACGCACTTCTCTGGATTGAGCTTGATCTGATATACGTCCAGCGCAGCGAAGACCTTGCGCATGTCGTCGACTAGGGTATCCTCCTTTCGTGTAGTGACAACGATGTCGTCGACGTATACTTGGACAATCTGCCCGATTAGCCCCTTGAGGCACGCTTGCATTGTCCGCTGGTAGGTGGCACCTGCGTTCTTTAACCCGAACGGCATCGTCTGGTAGCAAAAGACGCCGTCGGGTGTGATGAAGGCTGTCTTCTCTTCGTCCTCGACTTTCAGCCTGATCTGTTGGTAACCTGAGTAGGCATCCAGAAAAGATAGGCGTTCGCAACCTGCAGTCGAGTCGATGATCTGGTCTATCCGCGGGAGCGGGAAATGGTCCTTGGGGCAGCATTTGTTGACTGCGGTGAAATCAACGCACATGCGTAGTTTCTTCGTCTTCTTTTTCTCAACTAGAACCGGGTTGGCGACCCAGTCCGAGTCTTTGATCTCTCGGATGAACTTGGCGTGCAGTAATCTGTCGACTTCCATGGTGATCGCGTCTCGTTTGGGTCCTGAGAAGCGTCGCATGGATTGCTTGACTGGCCTCGCGTCCTTGTGGACTTTTAGAGAGTGCTCGGCGAGTTCCCTGGGTATCCCTGGCATGTCAGAGGGTTGCCATGCAAAGATTTTCCAGTTCTCACGTAGGAACCCGACGAGCGCGCTTTCCTATGCGGGGGTCAAACTCGATGAGACCTTGACCGTCTTTCCACTGTCAGTCGGATGGACTTGGTGGGTGACGGTGTCGTCATTCGTGTTGAACGCTGCGTCTTTGGCAGGCTTCTTGCGAGCCGGGAAGACGGTCTTGTCGTTGTCGGCTGATATGGCTTTGAACCGCTCTTCGACGCCGAAGGACTCGGAGATCTTGGCAAACTCGCGGTCGCAGCTGTTGGAGAGCCCAAAGTCACCGCGGACGGTGATTACTCCTTTTGGCCCGGGTAGTTTTATCATCAGGTAGGCGTAGTGGGGTACCGCCATGAACCTGGCAAAGCTTGGGCGTCCGAGGATGGCGTGGCATTGTGACTTCCAGTCGACGACCTCAAAGTCTATCGACTCCTTCCTGAAGTGTTCGGGTGTACCGAGGATGACGTCGAGTGTGATTGTTCCCATGGGCGTGATTGCTTGCCCTGGTACTATGCCGTGGAAGGTGGTCTCCGATTCCGGCAATTTCTCTGTCGACCTGTTCATTCGCCTGAGGGTATCAGCGAATATGATGTTGATGCCGCTGCCCCCGTCCAGAAACACCTTCTTCAGGCTGTAGTCGCCGATCAAAGCCTCAATCACGAGTGCGGCGTGCCCTGGTCGGACTACCTCCGCTGGGTGATCTGCCCTGGAAAATGTGATTGGTGTCTCCGACCCGCGCAGGTAGTCTGGTACCGCGCGCGGGCTGTTGATGGCTTGAAGTACTTGGCGTGTGATGATTTTCTGCCTCCTGTTCGACGGGGGTCCCTTCTGGATCATGTTCAACTGTCCCCGTGCGGCTGGGTACGCGTCGGTTGCTGCCAACGTACCTTGTTGCTGCTGCTGCTGCGGCTGGGGGAACGCTCCTGCCGCCTGCACTTGATTGTTGTTTGCGGGTGCTGCCTGGATGGCTAGCTGCGGTGCCGCTTGTATGGCCTGCACTGGGGCGATGATTTGCTGCATGGCGTGGTAGATTTTTCTTGCTTTGCGGCAATCCTTTAACAGGTGGTTTGAACCCCACTTTCCTGTTGCGGGGTTGCGGAACGAGTGATGCTTACAGGGTTGCATCAGTTCCTCTGCTGGGGTCAGCGGGCGCTTCCACTCGCGCTTCTGACTTCCATCATTGTGGTCGATGCTGCTGCTGCCACGGTTGTACTGACTCGAGCTTGGCTGCCGACTATGCTCGTACTGTCGGCTGCTGTCACGTTTGTCCTCGCGGGGGGTTTCGTACCCTGCCGCTACTAACTCGATTGAATCGTGGGTGTAACGTGCCTTCTTCTTTTGACGTGCCTCGCGCCAGTTGCTTGTTTCGCCTTCCTTTTTGGGAGAAGTTTCGCGGACATAGTCCTCTCCTTCGGCCCATTGGTTGGCTGTCTTCATCAGTTCTATTGTGGTCTTCGGCTGGAGCCTACCGAATTCCTCCCGGAGGTCGCGGCGAGCGACGCCATGCATGAAAGCGTCCATCACTCGATCCTCTGATACGGGTTCCATGGTATTGCGGAGGAGTGTCCACCTCTGGATGTAAGAGCGGAGCGACTCGTCCTTCCCTTGCTTGCAGGCCTGTAACTCAATGTAGGTCGTTGGCCTGGCGAATGTTCCTGAGAAACTCTTAATGAAGTTATCTTGGAATTCCTCCCATGTTCGGAAAGAGTCTTTGGGTTGGCTTGTGAGCCACCCGCGTGCCGAGTCTGTCAGCATGAGCTGGATGTACTGCATGGCTGTAGTCGACGTTCCGCCTTGACAGGTGCAAGCGATGAGGTAGTCCTCGAGCCATAGCTTTGGGTCTTGCTTCCCGTCGTATTTTGGTGTGCCCGCCGTCAACTTGAAGCCTTTAGGCATGCGGGTGTCGCGGATGTTGAAGGAAAAACATGCTGCGCCACACGGCTCGAAGTCGCGGTCGGCGTGGTCGTTTGCGTGTGCCACGCTAGCCGAACGTTCCTTGCGGTTGCGGTCCACCGTCTTCTGCGTCAGGACGTCACGGAGGTCCTTGATTGCTTGTCGCTGCGCCGCTGGGGCGCCCGACGTCGTTGGCTCAGTCGCTCTGTTGCTTGGCCCCTTGGCCGCCAGAGCCTCTTCGATTGCCCTTATGGAGGCAATTTGTTGTTTGTGGAGAAGGGAGCGCGCGTCTCCCTCCGGTGGCTGCGTGAGCCGGAGGTATGTCTCGACTGATATCAGGGCGGCATTCGCCGTCTTCGGGACGGGTATCCCATTCTCGTCTTCGGTGACGAAGGACGAGTCGAGGTTGCGGGTGAGCCTTGTTCGATCAGCTTCTGCCATGTGGGGGACACGGGCTCTGGTTCGCCGTGCTCCCTGATTCACCTCTATGGAGGATGTGAAGGAGAGAGCAGCTCGCCTGGCACTCGACGCATCCGCGTCCCTTTTGCGCCTGAGAAGTTCGGCCTTTTCGGCGCGAATTCGTTCGCCTTCCTTGCGTAGCAAGTACTGGACCGCCAGGTGATCGTCTCGAGGTGCGTTGGGTGGCGGGAACGTGCCCTCGTCCACATGCTTCATGGCTTGGATCGCCATATCGCGCGTGATGACAAGTTTCCTCTGGTCCGGCATGTCCACCTCCAGTGGGTATGCGGGTTCGTCTTCGTCGTCATGTGGCGTTGTGCCGGCCATGAAGACTTGCTTGGGGTAGGCATGGATTGGAGAGTTGGTGCTGCCGCTGCTACTTCTGTCACCCGCTTCTTGCTCGGGGTCGAAAATTGCCGCAACGTGGCGCGCGGCGCACCCGCTGTCGCGTCTCTTCGCGATTGTCCAAGTGCTCACACTTGCTGGGGCGAGTGCGATTGGCTTGGGGTAGACCTGGGATCTCCATGAAGACGGGGGCGCGCGTGACATGGTTGTCGGACGCGGGCCCCTGGTCGGCCGCACGGGTGCGACGGTGGAACCTCGCAAACCCGACGGCCGGACCGCGTCGCTGAGTGGCGTGAAGGAGCGCGCCTCGCGGCACGATTGATTGGATCTTCGCGGGTTCGGCAGATGCGATCTCTGCGGGTGCTGCGGTCGCGATCTCCGCAGGTGCGGCAGATGCGATCCCAGCGGGCCCAGCGGTCGCGATCTCCGCGGGTGCGGCCGATGCGATCTCAACGGGTCCAACGGGCGCGATGGTCGGCGATTTTGGGGACGCCGTCGCGCGTAACGCAGTAGTCGTAGACCTGAGTATACCACGACTATCTATGCATCAGAATATGGAGCCGAAGGTAATGTGTATACCTTTGTCCAGATCGGCGTACACCGATTGATGAGTTGGCGAGTGGACGACGTACTCGAAGGAGCCGAATCGGATCGACTCCCTGACGGCGGATGCGCCGATGGAGCCGGTGCGACCATCATCCTAACACTTGTTGAACTTCCCACAGACGGCGCCAATTGACGAGGTGCTAACTCGACAAGTCCCAGGGTTGTGCACCCCGGGTTGATTGATGGGGAGAGAGATGAGTGCAAGGTGATCACGACGGCTGACAAGCGAGGTTTACCCAGGTTCAGGCTCCCGGACGATAACACCCTACTCCTGCTTGTCTGGTTATTGATGCAAGTAGCGATTACAATGGCGAGATTGTGATCTCGCTAGGGTTTGTCGTAGTGGTAATGAACGTGTCCCTCTAGGACGGGCAACCCTCCTGGCTTTATAGGTAGCCAGGTCTCGGGTGGTTGATACAGATACGGTAGGTTACAAGACCTAACCGAGTTGGACTAGGGCACAAGGTACCCCGAGTGGGCCTTCCGCGGGCCTTTCCATCCTCGACGCGGCCCAGGTAGCATCATCGTGGGCTACCCGCAAGGTAGCCCCACGTCAGCTGTTGGAAGCTTACAGTATGCACAAGTGTGCACTCGCCCTGACTTAGCTTTTATCACCGGGGTACTCGGTAGATATTAAGAAAATCCAGGCCAAGAGCACTGGAATATGGTAAAGAAAGCTTTACGTTATGTGCAAGGCGCAAAAGACCTCATGCTAACATATAGGAGATCTGATTCACTAGAGATAAGAGGGTATTCAGACGCAGATTTTGCGGGAGATAAAGATGATAGAAAGTCCACGTCAGGATACGTGTTCACTCTCGCAGGAGGGGCTATTTCATGGAAAAGTTCCAAACAGTCATTAGTTGCATCGTCCACGATGTATGCAGAGTTTATAGCATGTTATGAGGCCACGGGGCAGGCAGTATGGTTAAAGAAATTTATACCCGACTTGAAAGTGGTAGATTGCATTGACAAACCACTAAAGATGTACTGTGACAACCAGCCCGCAGTATTCTATGTTCACAACAACAAGTCGAGTAATGCTACAAAGGCAATAGATATAAAGTATTATGTTGTGAAAGATAAAATCCAGGATCAAACTATAAGTCTCGAGCATATAAGGACAAAGGATATGCTTGCGGATCCGCTAACGAAAGGCTTACCACCCAGTGTGTTCCAGGAACACACAACTGGCATGGGTTTAATGGAAAGCCTATGATTTCTGGATTACAGAGCCCCAAAAGTAACAGGATTTGTTTCAACACAGAAAAGTATATAGTGATTGTCTGATTCTATCGGCAATTGAGCTGTGATGATGAAACATGCTCTATATATTAATCCGTGATGAAACGAGTAAAGTAAAAGGTTAAAGTAAAAGTTGAGATCAATGAGGAGAATGTTAGATTGATCTCCTGGTCGTATTAGCCCAACGGCTAATCGATCCATTTGACTGCGCCCTGATCGGGGTGCTCGACCCTTAATGGTCGGTGGGCCCCTGTCGCTGCGCTATATAAAGGGTGGGGGGCGGCCTGCACAGATCACGAGGTTAACCGTGCGCTGCCACCCCCACCGACATCCCTACCGATCTAGGGTTAGCGCTAAGCGACGGAAAGCTCCACTGCCTCCACCACCGCGCCTTCACTTCTTCTTCGTCACCACATCCCCATCCCCGATGGTATCGGACTCGAGCTCCTCTGGACGGAGACAAGGTATCCCTCCGATCCTCTCTCTCCCTCTCTGTTTTCTCTCTGTCATCAAGTTGAACTCCATGCAATAGTAGTGTTACCGAATAGGATCTAATCTATCCAAACCGACTGTACCACGGTGGTGGCCATGTGGAATGAGGAGAAGGAGCCAAGATTCGTGGGGGCTCACATAATCAAAGAGATGATAGTTTTATGTAATTCTTTCTAGGAGATCAAGCTTCTTCACATAGGTAGAGATGGTAATAAAGCAGCACACTGCTGTGCTAAGGAAGCTTTAAGCGTAATTAGTCCTGTTCGCTTCGATGTAATTCCTGGATTCTTGGCTGATCTTATTCGGTCCGAGTGTAACCACTGTCCCATCTAATAAAACAGTGGCTTAAGTTCAAAAAAAAAAGAATAGGATCTAATCCTAACAGATAAATAGGATCTAACGTCTACGTCTGCCCACGTCCAGTACCATCTCCCATGGCCACGTCTTGCGTGAACGTGTGAAGCGCTGTTCCATCCTACCTAAACCAGCTTAAAAAAAATCCTACCTAACGCTGGCTCTGGCTAACTGCACTACCCAAACTAACCATGGACAACTATATACATCATTTTTTTGGTAACTCTACAAACACATCATGCATGTCTTTTTTCGTGATTTATCTTTAATCCTCAATGAGACAAGTAATATATGAGTCATGCACTATAAAAGCTACTACTATATATCATTAGATTATTTTAATATACGAATTCAATGGTATAATTTGTGTACCATTAATTTCAAGTGCTATTGGTCAAATCGATGAATGAACTTGAGCTTTGAAATCGGTGGACGCCACACAAGTTTTTAAAAAATTGGACGGAGGAGTTTCTGAACTTATGTTTATCATGAAAAAATCTTGAAACAACCGGATACATGTATTACATGTCTTTTTTTAAAACTATTTTTTTATTTGCACAAGAACACGTGTTCCCGAGTGCAACTTTGCACTACTGATGATTATATCCTACTCAAGGAAAGGTCAACCTTGAACACATACATTTTTATGAAGAAAATGATGAGCGATTATAAAAAAATAAATTTATGATGTATATGTCATACAATTGCAAAAATGAAATCCCGTAAAACTAATTATTTTATGTCTTAGAGAATAGAAACATGATCTTCAACCTTAATTATAAGTTTGTTCGATTGCTCACGTGCATAAAAAATAGCAAAATTATCGGCATGCTTGATGGGCAATCACATCCAACAACAAAAATACATTTTCTTTTGTTGTTCCCATGAAGTATCCAAATTAATATGTGTTATTGGCCTCTTCACTCTGTTGGATTTGACAAGAACTGGCATTACATCATTGTGTTTTTTTATAAATATCATTACATCTTTTCTATTATGACCTTGCTACCTTCCTGCATTGACCAAGTTCCTCCTCAATAAACTGTAAAAAATACTACTCCCTCCGTTTTTTAATATAAGATAATACACACAAATGACTTTGCTACTTTCCATTTTTTAGCTATTTCACATTTTGTCTAGATACACATAAAAATGGACATCAAGACATGTCTAGATAAAACTTTAGACATGTGAATTTAAACATGTAAAACGGCTAAACCATCTTATACTAAAGGACTGGCTAAACCATCTTATGCTAATAAGGCCACGTGCACCAGATTAGTTTTTTATGGGCACAGAAAGAATATGATAACCGAAACTATGTATGCATGCAACCACGTCATGAAGCCACGTAGATTCCTTTTGCGTTTTGAACTTTAAAATGTTTTATTTCTTTAAACCATAAATCAAAATTCAAATCCATTTTTACAGTTGGGTTTATTACAATAAAATCTTCAAAACTAAATCACATCTTGTTATGTTTTAATAACTTTTTTCTGATCCAAGTTACCAGATTGTGCTCACTTAGTCACCAATAGGTCACGGACGCTAATAATCGTATACTAAAAAAACAAAGGTAATACTTGCATCCAAAAACTGTATAAAGAAAGAAAAATAAATCTGGAAACGTAATCCGGTCTCGGGCTCTCGGCACAGTGATGACGACCCCATCCGTGGAGCGTGCACGCGTCCATCTGTCTGACTGTCTCTCTCCGTCTCTCGGCTCCCGCGCCACGGGCGAAAAGGCAGCGTCCCTCTACGGCCGCCCCTCCCCGCCGGCGGCGATGTCGGTCCCGCCCTCGGGCCACCGCCAGGTTACCTCCCTCTCTTCCCTTAACCAGCCTCCTCCGCTCCTCTCTTCCCCGTATTGACCAATCTCCTCGCAGGTGTCCCTGAGGGGGTCGAGCGCGAGGGAGATCACCCGCGACGCGCTGCTGCAGAAGGTCTCAGAGGAGCGGCAGCTCCGCAGCCACCTCCGTCGCGCCGCCGCCGCTGCCCTCACCATCCAGGTACCTAATCTGCCTGAAATCTGACTGCCTCCTTACGCACCTAATCTGCCTGAAATCTGACTGCCGCTCATGACCACCGAGTTGTTTTCTTCGGTAGTTTGGTGGATCTAGGATACGGATCATCCGTCTGACATGAACAATTGATATGGAGAATTTGAGGACAGTGATTCGATTGGCTTGAGTTACGTGTGATCCAGTACAGAGATTTCAGGGATGTCGGTTCTAAAAATGGTTCTGCCTGAATCCTGGATAGGGAGTACCTATAAATCAGATGTGCATTTAAGTACGAGTACTAGTGTTCTCGACCTGGATGCGAGTAGTTTCTGTGTTGGTGGTGCCAAATCCAGGAGCTAGATTCAGGTTTGCACAGGAGTCTCCTAGCAGTATAACACGAGAACAATACAGCTTTGTAGTGAGTATGACGTCTGGAAACTATGCAGCCATTCTAAAGCCGTTGACCCTGCAACCTACTGCCACGTTGGATAGTGCAAAGAGCACTCACAATTCATAAAATCTTAATAAACTCAAATGGAGATTTCAAAAAGAATTTCAGAATTTCAGGATTCATCCTATTTGTTCATTTATGCCATAGTAAATGTTGGACCTCCTGTGCACACACCACAACAAACATTGAGACAGAGGTTGCTATATTGGAAGTTAAGGGTAGTTTATTCTTTATTCCCTAGTTAACTGGACTATCCAATAAATGTTGAACCATGACTCTGGTGATCTGTTAGTAGATTATTTTCTAGTTTATCCTTATCATCAAATCCCGAGGCTCCTATAATTTTGTAGATCTACTTGCCTAATCCAATATGTTAATTCCCTCTGTGTTTTTTTGCTAACAATATAAAAAGAGCTTATAATTCACAATATAGTCAACATAGGTGCGAAGGCCCTGTCAAACTGTTCATCTACATGAGCTACATTTGTGATGTACAGATGTGACTTGCTTGAATGATTTTTTGTGTTGTATACTCATCTAGATGATTCCCTATAACTTCTCTTACTTCTGTGGTTGTGCCAGCGAATGTGGAGAAGGTACAATCTCATTAGAAAGGTTTCAGAACAACTTCATGAAGAGTGGGAAGTATTATTAAACCAGCCTGACATCAACCTGACAAATCAATGGATATCAAGCAAGATGCTTAGGCCATTTCTTTTCTTCATTACTCAACCATCAAGCTGGTACAAGGGGCAGCAGACCAAGACTTCGAAGTCTATCACAAGATGCTTCAAAATCATCTTGAATAGCATAAACTCAATGGGTATTTCTTACTAATTAAGCTTCTACTTTTAGTGATTCTGCTGTTTGTGGCCAGCTTAAACATTTTAGAAGCATATTCCTCCTTTGTTTTCATCCCTGTATAACCTTAGTAACAAATATAATTAGTTGCAAACTTAATACAAATAAACTACTCCCTATATTTCTCTGTGAGGCATGTATGATAAGGTTTGATAGATAAGAATGGTGAAGTGATCCAAGTTATATTCCTCCAGCATGGTAACCTTTGTTCACGATGAGGTTCATACTGGCTACTGATAAAATCTCGCCAGCATGCATATTTGAAGATAAGGCAAAAGTAGTACATGATTGCAGAATGTGACTATAGAAGGATCTTGCTAAATTGCCATATGGTAGATTACTCTTGTACTAGATTTGGCTTGCTGCAAAAGCAAATTTCTTTGGGCAGGTACCTTTAGAAGATGCACTGTCCTTTCAACTGACATGTATCTTTTCTATGTAGATGCAAGCAAAAACTTCTGTTCTTTTGCTGTGGGTTTTCCAGAAGAGAGGTCTGTTTGGCTTTATCAGGCAAAAAAGCTGATTTCGCTGTGCTCTGGCATTCTTGCCAGGTGTGACAATTTTTCTTGGAAGGATGTAAACAAGGTTAATATGACTTCTATTACTATGCGGTTAGCCATCTCATTAACTGATAGAAAAACATGGAAAAACTTAACAAGTGAGAATACCAGAGCTGCTGATGCCTCTGTGGAGGCTTTGATTGGATATATTGGCACAATACAGAGTGGTACGTATAGCTGTGTTAGGAGATATATAAAATGTTTTGATCCCCATGTTATCACGCGGAAGATAGATTCTGTGCCAGATGATCAGTTCCTGATTACGGCTAGTGCAGTCACTGTCGCATTACGCCCTTTCAACACTACAAGACCAGACAGGGATGTTGATCTAACTGGTGCTGCAAAAGAATATTTCAGACTGATACTCACAATTCCGTACCTTTGCAAGTGTGTGCCCCCTCTTCTGTTACCTGCCTTAAAACACATATCTGTACTGCAACCGTCTCTCAGCATTTTACTGGTAAGGACCTTAAAACTATTGATATCGACATTGGCGTTGAGCGTGCTCCTGCATTAATTTTCTATAGAAGCATTTCCACTCCAAGGAGTCACACATTGAACTGATAAATTTCTGTACTGTTTTTTTGTTTGCGGGTAAAAAAAACATGATAATGAATTCCTGTACTGTTAACATGATAATGAATTGCTTTATTAATGTAGTGACCCCTCAGGGGTTGCAACTTGTAAAGCTGTGATCTGCAATGTTGTTCAACTGATAATTGTCTTATCATGTTCTGCATGCAGTGTACGGTCATAGGACAGGGATACGAGCTACTCAAATTTTAATATATTAAGTCAGTGGTTCAATAGGTACATGAACTGGTTGGAAATATGTGAAAAAACAAATATGTGATGATGCCACCAATAATACATCAATTACCACGTTCTAGCTATCTGCAAATCCTTAGGCTTAATATTTCTGTATATTTGAAACACATAATTTTGGCATCCTAAGTTGTTTCCATTGTATGAGCAGAATTGTAGTGAGAACCTAACATGCTTATCATTCTAGGGGTCAACACTTGCAGTTTCCATTTTTCACTCTTTATTTGATGTGATCTTCTAAAGATTAATATGTAAAAGTCGAACTGATCAAGCCATGGCAGGTGGTAGCAGATCTCCAAGGATAGTATATTTGAAGAAATAGCTAAGCTGGAGCATTTAGAGGCTTCGGGTGTTGGTGCCACTATCATTCCCTACTGTGGTTGGGCTCTTGGAAATCTTGTATCTTTAGCCACAGAACATGATGATTTATCCAATTCGGGCTGCTTCATTCAAGGGCTGGATTGTTGCCTATATGTTGATGCTATTAACTGTACTTCCCAGAACTTGCTGAAATATTTCGAAGATAGCAAGGGAATGCTTCCATGCATTGATGATGCCACCAATAACCCATCAATTACTGAAGAAACTGAAGCCAATGATAGCTGTCGCACGAGAGCATTGTTTATGGACCTTCTAAAGCCAATTTACCAGCAATGGCACCTAAGGAAGCTATTGGTATTGGCAAAGGAGAATGTTTTGTCCAAGAGCGAAAGCAACCTTGAACTAACACTAAGGCAGGTTCATTGTCGAAGGCTAAACTTGATGGATGTTATATGCTTTTACTATTACATGATCAGAATTTTCTCTTCGCTGAACCCATCTATTGGTCCTTTGCCTATTCTAAACATGCTTTCATTCACCCCGGGATTTCTTGTTGATTTATGGGGGACGTTAGAAACATCCATTTTTGGCCAAGCTACCCACAGTTCACAGGAACATGAGCATAATAAACAATTGGCTGGAAGTAGCTCAGGTGAGCAAATATCCTCCACAAAGCAAAGAAGGAATGCCAAGGACACACCAAACAAGTGGGCAAATGTGCTCCATAAGATTACAGGAAAATCAAGTGATGCGGATGACACCAATTTGGGTGAAAGTCCTTTGAATTATGAGAGATCTAATGGTGATGCATTAATTTTATGGGATATTGAAACTATGAGGCAAGGATCTGAAGGTATTGGGAAGGATGTAATGTGCATGTTGCATCTGTTCTGTGCAATATATGGACACCTATTACTTGTGCTAGATGATATTGAGTTTTATGAGAAACAGGTAATATTGCCTCACCCCCACTCCCAACCCTTCTCTCTTATTTTACGTCTTTCCACCAACTTATTGATGACATGCTTTCCCTTCTCTGACTCTACTCTACAGGTTCCTTTCACTCTAGAGCAACAAAGGAAGATTGCTTCAGCACTTAATACGTTTGTGTACAATTCCTTCCTTCAGAATAGTGGAAACAGCAACAAGCCTCTCACAGACGTGGCTGTGAGATGTCTTAATTTACTCTATGAAAGGGACAGCAGGCACCGCTTCTGCCCCAGTTCCCTGTGGTTGGCACCTGCCAGAACTGGCAGAATTCCAATTGCAGCTGCTGCCAGAGCCCATGAGGCAGCTTTTGCTACTTACGCAGGAACTTCTTCAGGAATTCCTACCCGCAGCTCTGTTCTTACCACTGTACCACATGTATATCCATTTGCGGAGAGGTATTTAACCTTCTGTACTTATTTGTTTCTCCTATTATGCTTGTATTACAGTCTACAACTGGCTGCAATGCTGCACATGCCTGACACTCAAAGACTGAGTATATCTTAGTGATGCATATATGTTATGGGATTGCTTGATGACTGGCAACATCTAAGTTATTTATAAAATCAGGAGGACATATTGTTTATTAGCAATTTTATCCGGTACTAATTATTCTCTACATCATTTGATGAATTTTACTCAGAGTGCAGATGTTTAGAGAATTTATTGAGATAGACAAAGCATCACGGAGAGTTACGGGTGAAGTCTCTGGGCCAGGTCCAGGATCCATCGAGATAGTCATTCGTCGAGGTCACATTGTTGAAGATGGGTATAGGCAGTTGAATTGTCTTAGATCAAAGCTGAAATCTTGCATTCATGTGTCCTTTGTCAGTGAATGTGGCCTCCCTGAAGCTGGTTTGGACTATGGTGGTCTATCAAAGGAGTTCTTAACTGATATGTCCAAGGCTGCCTTCAGTCCAGAGTATGCCTTATGGGAAATTATGAGCCTTTTAATATTTGTTTTTCCTACGCATAAGCTCTGATACTATGTTTTTTCTTCTTCTTTCTGAACAGCTATGGACTGTTTACACAAACATCAACATCTGATAGTAGCTTAATTCCAAGCAGTTCTGCTAAGCTTTTGGATAATGGCATTGATATGATTGAATTTCTTGGCCGAGTTGTTGGCAAAGCACTATATGAGGGGATCCTCTTGGACTACTGTTTTTCGCAAGTATTTGTGCAAAAACTTCTAGGGCGCTATAGTTTTTTGGATGAATTATCAACACTTGATTCTGAGCTTTATAGAAGTCTGATGCAACTCAAGGTATTCTAGTATTTCATTTTGATTTCTTCTTTGAAACATTGAACATGTCCTGTTTAACCGTCAATAAAAATTTTATGGTTGTTGGATTGATAATTCTTTATGATCTCCATAGACAATGGTAGATTTCTCTATAAACTAAATATGGTTTACTTTAGGTATATTTCTGATAAAATCTAATAGAGATACATTTTTTCAACAACTCTACTGTGTTTTCCATCACACAGCACTATGAAGGGGATGTCGAAGACCTTTGTTTGGATTTTACTCTGACCGAAGAGTTAGGCGGAAAAAGAATTCTGCATGAACTGAGACCGGGTGGTAAAAATATCTCTGTTACAAATGAAAATAAATTGCACTATGTTCACGCGATGGCTGATTTTAAGCTCAACCGTCAGGTTTGTTATGTGGCTCTTATTACTTAAAAGCTTTTGTTTTATAGCAGTAAGCAACCCTCTGATGACATCGTAAACGCTGCAGATACTTGCTTTTTCAAATGCATTTTATAGAGGACTCAGTGATCTTATTTCACCATCTTGGCTGAGCTTGTTTAATGCAAATGAATTTAACCAGGTAAACTCTCCCATCCTTTTTTGATCCTACTGAAATTTTTAATTGCTCTTTATGGATGATCATAGAAACGGATCTAAAAAGCTCTTAAATTGGAATGGTAACGTATTTTTTTATAATATAAACCAATGACAATATCAGCATTTAAGATCAAAAAAATTGAGTTGATTTATTGTTACAATTTTGTAAATCAAAAGTACTGATTTAAGTAATACTCCCTCCGTTTTTTAATAAAAGATGTTTTAGGTGTTAATACATATTATCTAGATGCATAATAAAAGGAGTGAACATACACACTAAAATGTGTCCAGATACATTTGTATACATGTGAATGTGGACAAATGCTAAAACATCTTATATTTAAAGTTAGAGGGAGTAGAAAGCAAAATAGTACTTTCTCTTGAATCACATAATACGAATTTTGGCAGCGAAGGCCCAAATATATCATTAATGTAATGATAAATGATATGCCCGAAAGTTCTATGTGGCTGTTGTGTAGAAAAAATGTAAATAAATGCCCTTCACTAAGGTAGTACAGTTTTGTGCTTAAAGAATTTCTGAATATTTATTATACATAAATTTTGTACACAATTAAACTATGTGCGTGTGTACCAACCTTTGCGCA
This sequence comes from Poa annua, assembly GCA_026929855.1. Lineage (NCBI taxonomy): Eukaryota > Viridiplantae > Streptophyta > Magnoliopsida > Poales > Poaceae > Poa > Poa annua. Next base: position 36,372,525 of record CM049427.1, read on the forward strand.
AACATGTGATCATATCATATTTGTCACGAGCTCGATTGATCATATGTATACCTTACAAGGGAAAATAGCTTACTATAAGTCTACATTTTTGTAGAGCTCATAAAATTGTTCTTTTTTTTTGCAGTGTGTTTCGTGTGTACACACATACTGTAACATTTTACTTTGATTTTTGGGGATTCATTTGACGTGCACATGTACCTCCTAGGGTCTTAAGTCTACTAGCAATCTTCTATTTCTGCTATCTGCCATAGCAATGACAGTTTAGTAGTTTGTAACTCTTGTTTTTACAATGCTAATGTATGATTGCCACATTCAGTTACTTTCAGGTGGATCTCAGGATTTTGATGTCGATGATCTGCGGAACCACACCAAGTACACTGGTGGTTATACCGAGTCAAGTCGAACTGTTAAACTCTTCTGGGAGGTATGTGTAGCTGTCTCATCATGGTCTTTTAACTCGATGTACCACCGACCTTGGGTTCAAACCTTTAGCTAGGTACAACTGTACAAACTCCCACCGGACCACTAGATCGTAGAAATTACAGCATCGAGAGAGTGTAGCCCACATAAATAACTTGCCAGTACATGAGTTGATTACTAGGAAGTTGCTGATCATGTGACATTCAACTCCCCAATCCCTTATAAACTGCCAAACAGAAAATAAAAGAGTAGACATGTGTTGTCTTCTGACCTGCCAGCTTGGCATGATGCTGAAAACTTGTTGCTGTCATACCACATTGCCAGGCTATTTGCTTGCGGAGTTTGTGACCGCTTTTTGGGTACTAAATGGTATCTGTGTTAATATGATAGACCATTTCGTATGCTTTGCCTCCCTCTGGCATGCTTGCACACAACCGACTGGTCTATAGCCAAATATGTTTTTTGTGGACCAACTGCAGTGCACATACACTTACCATGCTGAAAGTTAAATGCTCGTAATAGCGTGTTGGCTATTGGAATATGCAGGTTATCAAAGGATTTAAGCCGACTGAACGTTGCCTGCTACTGAAGTTTGTGACGAGCTGTTCACGAGCTCCTTTACTTGGATTCAAGTACCTGCAGCCTTGCTTCATAATTCATAAGGTTTGATTAAGCAGACCGAGACTCGGAAAACCTGTTTTCTCTCAGCAACTGGGTTGATGTATCAAGTTCCATGTGTGTGTCCTTGTCTACCCAGGTTCCATGTGACGTACCACTTTGGGCCACAATTGGAGGTCAAGACGTGGATCGTCTTCCATCTGCTTCCACATGCTACAATACGCTCAAGGTACAGCCATGTCATATCCATGTAGTCTCTCTGCCCTGCTTTCATGATATGTCCAACCTGTTCGCCATCCCTCCATCCTAACTTCTCAGCAGCCGCCTGCACTGAACATTTATCACATCATCATATAAATTTTCTTTGTTTCCTTGAATGAATCGCAGCTTCCAACATACAAGCGGTCGAGCACGCTGAGGAGCAAGCTGCTGTACGCAATCAGCTCAAACACCGGTTTTGAGCTCTCGTAGAGGTTTACACGCGCATTGTACCGTGTCTGTACAGCGAAATTTGATTGGAAATGTGAACCGTAGAACGACGCAAGTCATTCATCTACGGTGCTTACTGTTGTAAATTTTATGGGTTCGTACTGCTTTATTTCAACGAGAGGCTGCATATATACTGTTGAGGAATTACAGTAATTCTGTGGAGGAGGGAGATGCACATACTATTGGAAACAGTACAGTTTTTCCCCCACCTCTGATAACTTTGAATTGCATTGAAAGCGGCTCAGATGGCCGTGCAGTGGTTTTAGCACATGAAGACTGCCTGGTGGGCCTTCCTGGCCGTTCAGCCGCATTGATCGGTCACACGAGCGTTGTAGACTTTAGGGCCATGTATGAACAGTGCTACGTGCCTTCTGTGCACGAGAGGGTGATCTACCTCTTAGTTCAAACATCAGATTTGACACTCGTATAAGAAGATTATTGGAAATATCTGTTGGCAGCACGGCGTTTGTGGTGATCCGACTCAATTGGTTGGAAGTATTTGTAGTGACAAGGTATGTGCTTTTATAGAGATCGAACTACCTGCTTAGTTTTCCGAAGGTGCTCGTAATACTAGGGTGTGCGTTCATAAAGTTGATTGCATATGTGTGTATGAGATCGTTTGTGTCTTATGTTTCGGAAAAAAGACAAATCTGGTCAGAGGGTCGTACGGCGTCTGTGTCTATGTTTCAGAAAAAAGACAGATCTGATCAGAGTGCGTACTGCGTAGGGAGGAGGCTATAGCAACGCTTCCTCGCTTAGAGAATTTATTTGCCCGTTTATATTACTACCATGCCACAATGGATTACTACCAAAATTAGCAAGAACATAAGGTGCCAAAAGCATCCGATACTGGCAATATTACATAGAGCAGCACGCTGACACCGCTCGAAGCAAAGTACTACTACATTACATCACAACCCTAAGGATCATGCATATCCAGCAAGCAAACCCAACAAAATAACATCACAAGCAAACTATCTGGGAGACACAGCCAGGATCGACGATCAGGAGATGAGCTGGAGACCCTGGAGGAGGAGCGAGTCGGCGAGCACCTTGTTGGCGGCGTCGGTGGGGTGGAATCCGTCCCAGAAGACGTAGCCGGTGGCGTTGGCGCACGTCCCCGGCGCCCCCTGGTTGCACAGCACCGACGTCTCGATCGTCCCCGTCCCGCAGCACGCCCTCCGGGCCTCGAAGAACCCTGTAAAAATAAGTAAACCACATCCATCATCATCATCATCCGGATGCAAAACTGAAGACCAACAGATAGACAATGCATGATGCAAGCTGAAGACAGATAGACAATGCACTTCACGTACCGGCGCTGTTGGGGTTGCTGACGAGGTTGAGCAGCGGGTTGTAGATGTCGAAGACGACCAGCTTCAGGTCCGGGTTCTGCTTCTTCAGCGCGTCCGAGGCCGCCTGCAGCTTCGTGTTGAAGGTCAGGGAGTCGTTGTTCAGCCGCTCCACGCACCCGCCGTTGCTGCTGCCGCCGCCGCCGAACAGGGTCACGGACGCCGGCAGGCACCCCATCGGCGGCAGTGACGTCACGCCGATCCGCCTCGCTCCCAGACCGTACAGGCTCTGTGTCAGTTCATCACCATTCGTCAGTACATTAAACTTCACAGCGGAGTACTACCATAATGCATGCATGCATTGGTTCTTCTTTGCGAAAATTATTCCAGGTGCGCTAACAGTGCTTAATTCATCGATGGACAGCATTTACGGCATACTCGGTGGGTCGTTGCGATTTTGCAGCCAAGGCCCAACACCACGGCAACCGTGTCAGTGTCTTCCTGCAGGAACAGAAGAAGTAATAGCATTGACCGGTGACGACGATGTCCCCACCAACACAGTACGAGCGAAGAGAGGGATTAATTTGGGCCGGCCACCTTCTGTGTCAGGAGGAAGAAAATGAGAGGCTGCTTGCATGGAGATGTTGCAGGTTTTCCTTTCCATGGAGAGCTTGGGAATCCATGGATTTCAATGGTGCATTTACGAGGATTGGTGGCGAGGTGTTGGGGAGAACAGAAACAGGGATTGATGCCGCTGCATTTTGCACATGGATGATCAGAGAGGCGAAACGGAATGGTTACTCCTTTTCACTTTTCAGGTCTAGCTAACAGGGAAATTTTGCTACTGTCCAGATGAATGATCGGTAAAAAAATTCTATACTTGAGGATAGGATGTTTCACACATGTTGGTTGAGTGGCGGAGGTACTGATCGAGGCCATTGAATCGCTGCGGTCCTACCCATACCGTGTTACTATTTACAGAGAGAAAAAAAATAGTACTACACTGAGACATTTGATTCATTTACCCACTCTGCTGCAAGTTATTCAATTGCTTGTCTGCTCGAGGTGTAAGTCCGGATAGCTCCTATACCCTTCAGAATCCGATGATGGATAATCATCGAAAACATGGAGAAGCTTCACGAAAGCTACTAGCTCGCCAAGTTCTACTAGTCCTAGTGCAGTAGTGCTAATTAATAGTTGGCTCCAGTTAGTGATCTAGCTATTAGTACTTGTATGTAGTGCAAGCAATAGATATACTTTAAATCTTTAATTAGAGGAAATCCAACATGAAGCATATATAATACGCACTACCGTCAGTACTAATATGATCAACTCAGGTCTAGGAGTCGCAAATAACCACTAATTATTCCGTCTGCAATCCGCACAATGGTGATGGTTACCTCGACGAACTGAGTGAATGGCGTCATGAGCGCGTCGGCGAACTGTTCGGGCGTGTAGGTGGCGGCCAGCATCGCGTTGACGTAGTAGTTCTGCACATAGTCGCTGGTGCCGGCGCTGAGGACGTAGATGGAGCCCGACGTCAGCGCCGCCGCGCGCGAGTGGCCGGCCACCGCGGCCACCTTGGACTGGTACTCCTTGAAGTAGTCCAGCTGCCGGCCCAGCGAGATCGCGCCCTGCACCATGCATGCATCTTCATCATTAATTAATACTCCTCGTCGTCGGACTTTATAACTGAACTAGATGGTGCACGGGTGTGTCCTAGGCTGCTAGCTAGCTCCACCGATGTAATAATTGATGAAGGAGAGCAAGTGAGTGACGACGTACGTAGAGCGCGGCGGTGGCGTCGAGGTATCCGGCGGCGCCGGAGGCGAAGTTGGCGCCGTGGAGGAGGCTCTTGTTGTTGGTCTGCGCCTCCTCGCCCAGGTACGCCGGCGGGTACGAGCTGAGCCCCAGGTTCTCGACTGCACACGGCACCACGACACATTGGTCATCAATCAACTGATCGTCGAACCATAGCGGGAGTAACTCATGTCAGAATGTGCTGTAGTGTATACCCGTGTAGTCGGTGGCGAGCTTGCCGTTGCAGAAGCGTCCGGTGGGCGCGTGGGTGGCCGGGAAGTCGCGGCCGTAGGGCGGGAAGTCGGCGCGCACCAGCGTGGCCAGGCGGTTGTTGTTGCCGGCGTCCACCACCGAGTCCCCGAAGATCATCACGCCGGGCACCAGCGCCTGCCCCGCGCACCCCGCCGCCGACAGAAGCAGCAGCACCGCCCACGCAGCAACAGCCACCGACGTCGTCGCTGCCATTTCGCGCACAGTGGTAGCTGAGAGCCTGAGAGTGGAGACGAGAGTGTGAGTGAGGCTGTGATGGTTGACGCACAGTGGTAGCAGCGTGGATGGATCAGCGCTCAGCCGGATGTATTGAAGGGCGGAGTTACTCTGGTACTGCGCCGGTCGAGGGTGTGGTGGGGAGCGAGAGCCGAGAGGACATTCAATGAGGCGGATTCTGGACGACGATACATGTGGGAACTAATATGTTTTGAGGTTTTTACTGAGAAATTTCCACGCAATCTATGTCGGCTTCAACAAACTCTGAAGGTTTAAACCAATATATATGTAGTGATAATATAAACACAAGATGTGGCCATAGGTATTTACGTGAAAAAACCCTCATCAATACGAGTAAAAACCACGAGTATCAACCAACCGGTTCATGCTAATTCCACCACGAATAATCTTTGTATCGGTTCGGTCATGTGAATATAGTTTTTTTTAGAAAAGTCATGTGGATATAGTTATAAAGAGGAACAAAAATCTGTTTTAAACAGTATAATCCAGCTTTAAAGTCTTTTTTTAGATAAAGGAAATTTATTGATATCAAGAAGTATCAAATACGCCCAACTCTGCAACAACGTAGTGCCATAAAGCAATACGGATGCATACAGCCAAAAAAAGAAAGAAGAAATACAAAAAACAAAAGTCTCGCTGAGCGATCTACTCCTTAAGACAACTATCAGAAAAACCTACTTAAGCGCACTTCCACTTTCGACTTTAGAAAGTACTTTTTTTTCACTGAGCCTTTCCGCTCCGGCCATGACAACAATCACAAGAAACAAGATATCAACCGAAGAGATATATCACAATTCCTATCCCCTTTGGTAAATCTAAATCAGGTTGATTGATGCGGGCAAATCACTTATCTAAACATCAACAAATTTGGTAGAAAACCGTACATACGTGTGTGAACATGCTCACTAAGTATTAGAGCTTCTCCAAGAGCTTACTCATATGTAACATCAATACAAAAAACTGCTTTTTTAGGTATTTGGGACAAAAAAACTTGCTCCAAGAGCATACTTGGCCCCAACCAAAACAAAATGGGTCACTACCCATACTCTAGCCTAGAATACTCATACTTGACAATCCAAAGGAAAATACCCTTATGTTTTGATATAGGGGTGACAAGGTTATACCAAACGGGTACCCCTCGTGTGGGTACCTGGTGCATGTAATGACTAAACCCCAATTGTCATCTAGCTGAGAAAGCCCATAAGCCCAAGTCGAAGATCTTTTACTATAGATAGCATAGTCGGTAGTACTTTCCATACATGTAGTTCTAGTCGGTTACGACCCGAGACCTGTACCCCTATATAAAGGACAGGAGGGTGATCGACTAAGGACACGCACAACCATAATCATAAAACCCTAGCAAGATTGACATCTTGCTAGACCCCTGTACTCGCCGTATATACACAATCAATAACAGACAAACAGAAGGTGGGCCTCCATTTGAAACTCGGTGGGTGCAATATCAGAGGACAGATCCATGGATGTCTTCACAAACGGAGTCTGTAGGAAGGATTTCCGAGAGGCACTCAGACGACAAAAACCTACAAACATGGTAGAACTTATGAAGCTAGCAACCGAGTGGGTAGATGGCGAAGATGCAGTCCAGAGAAAAACACCACACTCGCCGCAACGACATCGTGACAGACGAGACAACCCTGACTACCACGACAGTAGAGATCGACGAGATGGAGATGACAAACGAAGAAGGCGTGACTACGACCACCGCGGCAAGGATAAAGTCAAATTTGTCATAGCCGGATTCTCGAATGATGGCCGGAACCAAGATGATAGAAAACAAGAGGACCGGCGAAGTAGCCGGCAAGATGATCGCAGGGACACACGAAGCGATAACTACAGACGAGATAGGCCAGTCGACAGACGCGACGACCGAGGTCGAGACCAGCGCGGAAGCTATAGAAGACAAAACTGGCAGAAACGCTCGGAACTAAGGGTCGAGAAATCATTTCAAGAAAAAAATGGAGGATGAGTGCAGACTCCATATGTTAAAGGACCCGGCGACTGGACGGTTAACATCACATCACACAATGGGAAGCTGCCACGAATTCGGACAGATGGCGATGGATTACATAAACCGGATGAAGAGAGAACAACCGCAAGCTGTACCAGCAGCATACATAGCACCCCCACAAATCGTGGCAGCACTACCGCCTCCACCACAACACAATGCGGAAAGCCATGGCAGGCGCCATACATCACATACCGCATAACATGGACGTCCAATATCCGCAACCAAAAGGGCAAATGTACATGATACAGAAATGATGCACCTCCAACAGAAGGCAAAAGCGCCACACCAGAAACGTCGATATGGCAGTATTAGCTCCACCCCCGGTAACAGAATTTTTGCAAGGATCAGACGTAACAATCGCTTTCGATCAGGAGGATCACCCGCCAACCATCTATCGGCCGGGACACGTCGCTCTAGTACTCAAAGGGCAGATCGGAGGCTACACTATGATCAAAATATTCATGTACGGAGGCAGTGGCGTCAATATAATATTCACAGACACACTTTGGAGGATGAACAGATCAGTCGAGAACAGGGGTAGTAAGGATTGACATCTTGCTAGACCCCTGTACTCGCCGCATATACACTATCAATAACAGACAAGCAGTAGTAAGGGTTTTGATCATAGTGTAGCCTCCGATCTGCCACTTCTTAGGGAAATCAGACACGAGGGACTCAAACTCAGCATCCATGCCACGACTAAGCATAAGCTTGAAGGTGGAGTCTGAGCCGCGTACCATCAGCTCTTGCGCGTAAGACTTTAAGGTCTTCGACTTAGTCCCCAGTCGCGCAGCAAACCCCGCGATGGTCAGCGGGACCTCGTCTTTAGGCAAAACCTCCTTGAAGATAGCACCGAGAGTCTGGACGGATGTCTCTAGAGATTTCTTGGCGTGCTTCATGGTCGCCCCAACCTGGTCAATGGCTTGGTCAAGTGATAAGGCATCACTCGCCGCGCCACCGGAGCTGGAAGAAGGACCTGCATAGCAAAAGGAGGATGTTCACATCAAGAAGGTGGAAAAAGGCAAAAAGCAAATCTGGGAACGGGACGCGTACTGTCCTCACCTGCAAGAGAGTGTGCATAACCAAGCAGTCGCTTGGCCCGCCCCCCCCCCCCCCTCTGAAACACGAAGAGCATCCAGCTCCTCCTGTGCGGCCGACCGCTGGGAGAGAGTCTTCTCTAGTTCGGCCAACCGGGACTCCAAAGTACATCTTTCCCCTAAAAACAAAGTCGCATAAAAGGAAAAGAGAAAACAGCGAATGCAGAAAAAGATACAAGTCTTACGGTTGAGCTGGTCAAGCTGAGAGCGAAGAATACCCCGCTCTTCCTCCGACCGCGCAATGGCCTCGCCAAAAGAAGCAAGACCACTCACGGCCGGCTGCAAACACAATACATACATTATACACGAATGTCAACAACATAAATACTTCAGGAACAAAAGGAAAAAACCTTACATGGTTCAACCAGGAAGGCAGGGAGGAGAATAACTGAAGGGGATCGTGTGCAGAAAACAAAAAATTTCCTAACAACGATATCCTTAAACTAGCCAAGATCTACACTATGCAGATATAGTAGTACGGCGGAGATCGGATGTGACGCCCGAAAATCGGTACTATGTAGATTTAAGCGATCCCGCCGAAATCCGCATAATAATGATTTCTGGTCGCCCACCAGACATAATGTGCACGCCGAAAACATGCGCATTATGTGGGTGGAATTGTGATAACATTACAACAGTTTCGATACATCCACAAATACAACAGAAGATAAAATTACAACAACGACTCGAATGAGTCAAGATACAAATGATACAATACAAAGATTCAAATGACAGCGGAAGCAAAAATAGTATCCGACTACGGATAAGATGCAAATTGGACTAAGAGTCCTGATGATAAGCAATGGCGCCATATCCCTGCCCAGCCGAGCCGGAGGGATTCCCAAGCTAACGTCGTCGGACTTCAAACCTGTTGACTGCACATAAAGCACATCCCAAAAGAGGGTCAGGGCACTCCCTGGCCAGCAAAACCGACTTGCCTACTTTCTACACCATCTCCCAAAATATAGGGGAGGTGGACTTAGCGGCAGCAGCACTAGCAACCTAAAGAGACACGCTACAACTTCCGTCTAATCAGAGAGGGATAAGAGAGCGCATAAGATAAACATCTACAACTAACACCAAACATAACCCATTCTCGGATTAATCCCCCTCAACCAAGTATGAGGAAGCAATTCGGGAATACTCACACGTTGAACAATTTTTAGTTACCAATTATTGTGAAAGTAATTCTTTATTACTAGTCAGGTTAATTAACAATGATTAGGTGTAAGTTGTCTATGATCTTGTTAGCCAGCATCATCACCAAGTCGTCCATAACCGTGGACACGGCTCATCGATAAGATTATACCCTGCAGGGGTGCACTACTGGACCCGTACTCGTTCGATCAACCCCAAAAGCAAGCCAGAAGGTAGGGCATCTCAACACGGCAAATCTCTTCTCTACAACCCATCCAGGGAACCGCATGATTGTGTGCACGGCTAATCAGGTCCAGTGCCCACGGGATACGACCTTCATAGCACTCTAAGAACGTGCCACCCTATATGAGAATCGACTACTCCATCATCATGAGATCGTTAGGTAACCATATGCATGCATCAAATGGAAAGCCCGAACTACTTGCGGCGCCCTGGATAAGAGGCGGATTAGATCGAAGCCGCGGGGGGCTCCATAGGGCCTCCCACAAGCGGTTAGTGCGCTCAAAATTGGATCCGAGGACAAGAACTGAGTTCCTAGGTCGACACTTAGCAGAACAAAGCACCTCGCAAGGCCTTCCGCCGGTGCCTTATCTTTTAATTATAATACCCCAATATAAGACAACATTTTATTAAGGTAGAATAACCTATCATGCTAAGCAGGTGAAAATAAATAAGACATACGGACGACTCGCACAAACAACTCTAAGCATGCGCTACGACTCGCAAGGCCAACAGATAAACATGCAACATGTATTAGGATGTGGGGATAAAGCTGTATGGGCTGCAGGATAAACATGTGGTGGGATCGCAGTTCAAGAATCGATAACTAGGGTAGCAGAGATCAACGACAGGAATGAAAGACAATGTATAGGTAAACAAGCAAACTTTGCTTGCCTGGAATCCCGCATGGAAGCAGATCTTGTCGTTGCTCACACATCTCAACGTCGTATCCGCGAAGAAGCAACAAACACTGGAAAGCGTAAAAGATGCATTTTACAACTACGGCAAAGATCCAGCATGATCATGCGAGAATGATGCATGACATGGCAATATGCATTGCGAGATGCACTTAATCCGAATTAAGCGTAATCGGGATTCCGACAATTAATATTTAGGTGCAAGTTATTTATCTACTCCACAAATTAAATGTTCATTAACATGGCAACACATGGCAAAGATGATCTAGTCAAATTAAATGGAATGGGGCAATGCATATAGTGATTTGCTCCACACATTCCATATTTATTATTCAGGTGATTTGCTACACCCGCAAAACCAAGAGATGCAACAAATGCAATTATGATGCGATATGCACAAGATAGATGACATTTAATAAAATAGGTTTTAGGGTTAGGGTTTGGGTCCGTACGTCGGATCGGGAGAGATAGGGTTCGAAACCGAAGTCTTCGGTCCGTAGAGGAAGTAGTCGTCGTCGTGGAAGTAGTCGTCGCGGAACCGGGGCATCGTCGTTTGTCGGTGTCGTGGAAGTGGTCGGGGTAGTTGTACTCGGTCATCACCGTCGACGGGCGCGGGCACGCAGGAGCACGGCAACGGACACCGGAGGGAAAACGCACGGGCGGGCAGCACCTCGAAGGGTGGACAAACGCGGACAACAAAAGACGTCGGGGTTCTTTCGAGCATTGCGTCGAACACCTGGCGGGCGGCGGTGGCGTGCACGCAGCCATGAAGAGGAGGCCGCAGGAAACGGCGGCGCGGCGCGGACGAGCGCGTGTGGGGCGGCGGCGCGCTGCGGCGCGGGGCGGAGCGCACGACGGCGGCGAACGGCGGGAGGAGGAGCACGGGGTGCGCGGGAGCGGCCGACGGAGGAGGCCACGAGGCGCGGGGGCGAGCTCGGGAGCGCGGGAGGTTGGGCCGGGGAGCGGGCGGCGCGGCGATGCGGCGGCTGCGGCAAAGGCAGGCCGGGGCGGCGCAGGAGGAGGCAGTGGCCGGCGCAGGCGGCGCGCGCGCGGCGGCGGCTGCGGGCGCAGGCGCAAGGAGGCGAGCTCGGGCCGGCTCGGGACTGCTTTCCGTGCGGGAGCGGGTCGGGAACGGGCGGAGTAGGGGGCGGCGAGGTGGCCAGGCCGGTGGTGGTTCGGGGGAGCGCGGCGGAGGAGCAGGCGGTGCGGCGCGCTGCGGGCGGGGCGCGGGGCTGGCGCGGGCGGCAGGAGGGCGCGCGGTCGGGGGGCAACGGCGGCGGGGCTCCGGGAGGCGCATGCGCGGAAGGCGGCCGGGCAAGGCGAGGCTGCCGGCGCGGGTGGGGGTGGCGCAGGGGCGCGTCGGGCGGTTGGTGCGATGCAAAGTTTCTCCCGTGCGGGAAGGAGAAGGAAGCGAAGGGAAAGAAAAGAAAAGAAGAAAAAGAAAAAGAAAGAAAAGAAAAGGAGGGGAAAAAGGAAAGAAAGTGGGTGGGAGGACCTTTTGCAAAATCCCAGAAAAAGGAGGAGGGTGGCTGCAAAAAGTCAGGGGGTGGGAAATAATTTTCCAGTGGGAAACCCTAGGGTTTGCTTAGGTGGGCTTTTGGGCTTTATTTCTCTCCCGTTAAAACTTTTCGGTTTTATATTTTTAAACCAAAATAGAAAACGAATTTGAACACGAAACCTTTACAAAATATTTTTAGTTTTCAAAGGACAATTTAATAAACTAGTTTTTAACCCTAGGGTTTGCTTAGGTGGGCTTTTGGGCTTTATTTCTCTCCCGTTAAAAATTTTCGGTTTTATATTTTTAAACCAAAATAGAAAACGAATTTGAACACGAAACCTTTACAAAATATTTTTAGTTTTCAAAGGACAATTTAATAAACTAGTTTTTAACATTTTTAAAATATTTAAAAATAACACATTTTTAATTAATTTGAAATGCATTTGAATTTAATTGTGGAAATTTAATTCAAATGCAACAAATTAAATTAATGCGATGCATGTCGATGCAAAAAAAGAAAACTCACCAAATAAAAAGGGGATAAAATCCCGGGGCGTTACATCGGAATACGTACCCCCGTAGACCGAATAGCGGGGATTACGCTCCCGCACAAGCGTTGACGACGTAGCCGACCTCTAGGTCGCGGAGAACTCGGCGCGACGAAGATGACCTCAAGGTCGGGTGGAGGAAGTAGGCCTCCGAGTACCGCTAGCGCAGCACCTCGTAGGGCGTCACACACATACGGTAGAGACGACGGCCTCCGAAGCTCCAGTCCAGGACGAGCAGCGGAAGACTTGGACCGGAACACCAGCAGCGCAATGTGGGACTATCCCACAGCCTGGTTCGGCCAAGGCATGGTGCGTCGGCCCTAGGTGGCCCCCATTTGGCCCACCTAGGCCGGCCAAGCCTCCCCTACAAAATTCCCTTGAGGGTTTTCCTCCCCATGGGCCTTCTTTTGACCAGAAGGCCCATTTAGGGAAATCAGCCTAAATAAATTCGAAAATAAATATATAAAATCATATTTGCATATTAATTACACTAATTAATATCAAACATAATATATATAATTTTTCCTAGCTCCGAAAACTCTTTCGGCGCTGCCGATCTCCATCGTACCCCTCCCGGGACGATCCCGGTGATCTCTTTCCTTTCCGGTTGTCTTGTCGAAACCCCTTAAGTGTGTTACCCTAGCGGTTCGATATAATAACAGGTACGATCAAGATTCCTCTATGATCGACGACTAACTCGTAGGCCTGGACCCCATGAATTAATCCCTGAGATATAACGAATGACTTTCATCTATCAAACCTGGACGTATAGTCTTAAACCCTTTGTCATGGCGATACTTAGCGTGTCCGAGCATCATTCTCAGATATCTCCATACCTAGTATGATCTCGTTACCGAAATCGCTATCTTCTACTCGTCTATGATATTATGTCAGCTGGTGACCTAGTCACATGTTTGCAAACTCATTTGACATAATCTCATCGAGTGGGCCCTAGAGTATCTATCCGGCTATGCGGACTGACAAATCCCGCTATTGACCCCTTGTCTCAACTACCCCCTTCTGATACCCAAAAGTATCACCTATCATTGTCACACTATATAAGATATGACGTTTGGTGCGATCAAAGTATCTTCCAGGGATAACAATAAGAGTTGGTATCACGGTCTTAAGGCGTAATGACTATGTCCTATAAATACTGGGTATGTCCATCACATCGTTACTCCTAACGATATGACTTCCATTGCCGACCGGCGCCATGCCCTATGATCGGAAAACCTCGATCATCAATCGCGCAACGAAACTAGTCTTAGTAGAGGCTACTAGGGACCTGGTTGTTTTTCTACCACACCTGTATTAATATTTTCGCTTAATACAGTTATAACATGGTATAAAAACATATAATGAACGATTGGGATATTGCCAATAAACTATGTTTATTAAGTGCCTCTAGGGCATATTCCCTTCAGTCTCCCACTTGCACTAGAGTAACACTTAATCTAGTTTACAACTTGGTAAAAGCTCAACACCCATAGCATCTTGGTGCCTGCTCGCCTCGTGGAAGAGGAATACAGTCAATAGATCTCACACATTGAGACCTATATGTGCTTTGCAACACTTCTATGTCATCTAGTTTGACATCATCCCGTATCTTACGATGACGGTGGAATATATCCCAGTGGATGGAGTGAGACTCGAGCATTCGCGTAGCATGCGCCTTAAAAGTCTGAAAGATCGATTAAGGGACCACCTACGCTCGGAAAACTGCTCAGTCCAATCACACTTGCTACTTCTAAAGTCGGGATATATTTCTATACCTATGTAGATTATGCGACAGTGCATTTATGCGACTTCGCAAACTAACCATGTCTTTCTTCAAAATAAAGGAATCTCCTATATGAGATTTCTAGTCGTATGGGTCAGTGTAATAACTTGCATCATCATAACCGCTTTACGGCAAGTTTCCATTCCACTCTTACCCGTTACTAGAAAACCTATCTTCAGTTCTCATAGACACTGAAGAATAAACTTAACGTTTGTTCATTGATCCACACAAGGATCACTCTAGAACCTGTTCTTCAACCAAGAACTCGGGTCACACCAAGTCGAGCTTTCAGCCTGATAGACTCTATGTGTGATGCATAGAGAATGCCGAACATCATTTTCTATCACTGAAAAAGCCAAGATAAACTTAATATTTTACCTAGTCAAACAAGTAAGAACCTCTTTCTTTGCTTGTCCTATTCTGAAACACTTCAGAATCCTGACTTAGGAGATATTCCGACTTAATGTTATTAAGCCCCTTACGATCTATACAGTTATAAATCGGATGCCTAATACTCCTAACTTCATATCACAGAAAATTTAATCACTTAAATAATCCTTTACACTCTACTAGAGGATCTGTGTCATTCAGTATGTCGTTACATACAAAATCACGAATGACACCTAGCTCCCACTCAAACATGCCTTCCGCATATAAGATCAAGGAAAAGCTACTTAGCTCCCACTCAAATATGCCTTCTGCATATAAGATCAAGGAACGCTACTTTGCTCCCACTCACTTCTTTGCAAATGTAGGTTTCTTCAACTATTTTGGACAACCCCAAAATCCTTTGATCACATTATCAAAGTGAAGATTCCAGCTCCGATATGCTTGCTTCAGCCCATGAATGGACCACCGAAGTTTGCATACATGTTTAGCATCCTCAGGATCACCAACTCTTTCTTAATGACACTATTAAGAAACATGGTTTCCTTATCCATCAATCAATTTCTCATTCAAAATTATAGTAATTGCTAAACGACCCAGAATAGATTTAGGCTTCGCCACTTGAGACAAACTCTCATGTGGTTTGTCGGAACTGTTTCACGACAAATCGAATCTGCTCAATGTCTACTCTCTTATAAAATTCCATATACTATTAACATCCTAGATGCCATCAAGAAGATCTCCCAAGTCAATACCTGGTAATCGTATATGAATTTTATTTCGGATCACAAATGACTCATAGCCATTTCTCGGACTTAGGTCCACCATCTCTTCTTCGTAGTTCGTAGGTCTATCATATTCCATTAATATGACCTTCATAACAAGATTGTCGTAACACACAGTGTGGAACACAACCTCGTATGCCTACGCTCTTAGTATGAGCTCAGAACATCATGATCTTGAATCATCAGCTTTTTCAAGCTGTGGAGCCTGACACCAAAAACACTTTCGATTGCGCCACTCTGATGTCTGGAGAAGAAGTTCACCAACTTCGTCTTGCTCTACTTTCTTTCTCACTTATACCCTCGGACAAGAAACTATTTCTTTCGCAAGGTATATCCCGGCAATGATTTTGCCTATGTCGTGAGACATGTACCCAACTAATTCTTTAGGTAGGGTATACTACAAAGATTAATCCATTTTAGGTTCGATTACATTGAAACACTAAATTGCTGAAACGACAATCCAGGCTCAAAAGCCATGCCATCACTCGTATGGTATTGTTTCCATGGATTCAAATGGTTTCCCTATTTGCTAACGTGAGTGTTTACGTTTCTACCATATGACTCTAATGATCACAATAATTCGGTAAGGGATTCATTTACCTCACACTATCCGATAGAGTGCAATTACGACATCCTAACACACCATGACACTATGGTGTTCCATGCGACGTAATTTGTGGAACTTTTCTCACAAGTCTTCCAATGACGTGCCAACATTATAACTCAAATCTTTGTTTCCTCGATTTGCATCGCGGGAATTTGATTTTCTTGTTAAGTTTATTTCCTACTTCATTCTGGACTTGTTTGATTGAATCAAAATTTCCAGGCCAACATTCCCCGAGTGGATATCCATATATCTATTCGAATGTTCATGAATTCTATGAAATAAAGACTTCCACTATACGTTAAAGTACTTCATTGATTCACATACACCGAAATGCACGATTCTCAACAAGCTATACTCAAAACGTTCAGTGAAGTTCACGAAATAAAGGTCTCCACTACCCGTCAATTACTTCATTGAACCACATACATCTCTATGTATGACTATCAATAAGTTATATGCCCGCTTTCCGAAAACGGTGTCATAGTTATTTTGCGAGTGTCAAAAGATCAAATCTTAGGACTTGTAGGTCCATCCAGTGTGGAGCTAATGCATATAACATTGACATGACTAAAAGGTAGTGCCACACATATGTGGTGTCTTTATTAAGTTTGTATCCTTTGGCATTAATATTATGAATGTGGGAGCTTCTACCATCTAAATTCAAATCGGCATATGATCATTACTTCATAAATATAGGACACCAATTTGTCACTGCCATGTATGAACAAGTGTCTCGCTAGAGGAGACACACTTGTAACGATCATACTAACAGGCGATCATAAAGAATTTACCCAAATGGTAGATCTAGAGGGAGAGTGTCTATGGCCATCACAACAACTTGATTTCCATTATCAACACGCAATGTCGCCTCATCCTTTCAAGCTACTCAAGCAGTAAACCTGGTTTTCACAAAACATGACTAGTTCAAAACTTAGTCACTACTGCGAGTACTTGCTTAGTTAAAACATTCATAACATGTATATCATATATACATCATCATCATTGATGACTTCCGGTGATCTGTTTCATTTTCTTGATACTTCCACCGTAATCAAGAACCATGAAGGTGAACGATTCCCCTTGCATGACATAGTCTATGACAGAGGATTTGCACTTGGCAACGATGTCTGTCATCCAGTGATTGAGCTGAGTGAGGCGTCTCAATGTTCATTAAGTATGAACATATGTCATTAAGTATGACCGCCACGTGTGAAGGAGATATGCCCTAGAGGCAAATAAATAAGTAGTATTTATTGCATTATCTCATAAGTTTATAATATGTTTGTGTATTATGCTATAACTGTATTAATCAGAATTATTAATACACGTGTGATACATAGACAACCAGGTCCCTAGCAAGCCTCTATATGAGCTAGTCCATTGGGCAACAGTTGATCGAGATTCCCGATCAAGGACAATGACGTCGGTTGACAATGGGGTCATCTTGTTAGTTGAATAAGGTGATGGACATACGCAAAGTATTGCAATAAGATCGTATTACGATGTTTGTCATTTGCAATAGATAAGAATATGATAGCTTATTCCTTAGACCGTGAGACCGTACTTATTAATGCTTCGTAGGGGTGCTTTGAGAGCAACAAACGTTGTGTCTTATATAGCATGACAATAACGGTGTCCATCTTGGGTATTCTGAAAGAGCATCAAGACGTAAGGATCAAGAGCGGGATTTGTTCATTCTTGTAATGGAAAGATACTCTGGGCCCACTCGGTGATATTGCATCTATATAGTTGCGCAGCTTATGACTAGGTCATGGAGATGTAATATCGCAGACGAGTTAATAACCTTCGTCGGTAACGAGATACAACAAAGACATCGGTGTGTCTACGATCATATCTCGGACAAGGTAGTATCGCAGAGACAAAGGGAATGAATGTCATATTTATGGTTCAACGACGATATTCGTGGAATGCATAGGGGTCGTCATATACTTCCAGGTATCCCTGACGGTCATTGGTGAGCGGAGTGTCTCGACCATGTCTGGAGCGTTCTCGAACCGTAGCGTAACAAACTTAAGGTCTTAGCGACACCAGGAGATAGGTTCTGGAATATTATAGGGATTTGTTGGAGAGAGAGAAATGGTCTGGAAAGAGTTCCGGTGGTCCGGAAGGAGTTCCGGAGAGGTCTGGAATGGTTCCAAGAATGTCCGAAAGTTGTTCGGGTGGTCCGAAAGAGTTTTCGGAGTCACGGGATATTGAATTATATATAAAAATATTAATTATGAATTAATGGGATTTTTAAATTAATTTAATATTAATTAAATAAAGGAAAAGAGGGGCTCCCACCTACATGGGCCCTAAGAGGGCCCAAGAGGGGGAGCCGCACCACCAAGGGGGGTGGGCCCCATTGGCTGGTTCGGCCAGCCCATGTGGGGGCCGAACCCCCCCCCCCCCCTTCTTTTTTTGTTTAGTCCCACATGGGGGAGCTAGGGAGTTTGCACACCCCCTCCCCCCTTTATATAGCAAGGCATATTAATTGGATTAATTCATTGGAAAATACAATTAATTATATGCAGGCCGGCCGAGCTGTTTCTCCGCCTGTTTTGCCCCCTCTCTCCACCTAAGCTATACCGCAGAGCGCCGTTGCTCTGCGGAATTCCAGATAAGATCTACCCCTGCGATTTCAGCTGGATCTGAATGACCGGGGGTTGTCGCTAAGCTCCGTATGTTTGTGAGTGCTCGGAGGTAACTCCTTTTGAGTAGCCTGGGCGACATCGTCTCGCCTCTGCAGCCGCCGCGCCCCTCTCCCCTCTGCCGCCGGCGCACCACCTCTGGTGCTGGCGCTCCGCCTTCTTCCGCCCGACGCCCGTCGACGCAGATCAACCCCGGCGTCATCGTCTTCGTCATCGCGGCAAGTTCTCCGCGACCTCGAGGTCGGCTACGTACGACTTCATCGTCAACGCTTGTGCGGGAGCGTAATCCCCGCTATCGGTCTACATGGAGGTAATGTAACCCGTTCTGCCACCGTTATCGCATGTACTAGATAGATAGATCCTGGCTAGTTAGGGTTTCGTACGCTAGGAAAATTATTGTTTTCTGCACCGTAACCCCTTCAGTGGTATCCGAGCCGATCTATGCGTAGTACTGCTGGTACGGTTAGAACTCATGTTGAATGAGGGCGTCTTTCTTATATTTGCTACCCTCTAGCGTGCACTTGCGATGACTTCGGTATTGAGTTGATGAAGCGGCCCGGACCGACTTTACGCGTACGCTTACGCGAGACTGGTTCCACTACTGACATAAGGCTTGCACCGTATCTGTGGCTGGCGGGTGTCTGTTTCTCTCTCTCTAGTCGGCAAAGCATTTTCAATGGAGGGCGCACAGCTCCACATCACTAATTCGAGTAGCATCGTGTGCCCCCTCATACACCCACATCGGGTGCGCACGTTGTTGAAGGGGGCACACCCGACGCTTCAAAAAGGTATAGATCAGCTGAACACCAGTAACTCCGGTGTTCAGCAACCTATCGACCTTCTCCAATAGAGGGGCAGCCTCGAGCTCTTCGGCTGGAGTAAGAGCATGCTCCCAAGCCTTCGTCTTCTCGGGAGCATCTCCAGTCGAAAAGGCAGGCTTAACATCCGGGCCCACATGGACGTAGAACCACCAAGTCCTCCACCCTTGAGCGGAGTCGACTGCGTTCAAAGCGAAGTACTTGCAGTCACTCTTGACCTGGAAGCCAACCCCTCCGACTGGGTTCACCCGATTGTTGCGGGCCATATGACGCACCTGGAAAATAGACTTCCAGAGAGGCCAGGAAGGGGAAACTGAACGGATAGACGTCGCCTAGAGGGGGGGAGGGTGAATAGGCGATTTAAAACTTTTTCGAGGAGCCGGAATATCCGGTCCAATAGTGACCCGGAAATTCCGAGGCGCCGGAATATCCGGTCCAAGAGAGACCCGGAAATTCCGAGGCGCCGGAATATCCGGTTCAAGAGAGACCCGGAAATTCCGGTATGCTTGATAAAGGCGGAATAAAACTAGAGGTTTACTTTAACAAGCATACAACCTAGATATATAAACTAGGCTCACCTATGTGCACCAACAACTTAAGCTAAGCAATACTAGTAACAAGATGATAGCAAGATATATGACTTCAAGCACGAAGGCTATCACAATGTAAAGTGCATAAGTAAAGAGCTCGGGTATAGAAATAACCGAGGCACGCGGAGACGAGGATGTATTCCCGAGTTCCACCCAAAGGTGTACGTCTCGTTTGGAGAGGTGTGCGCAACCACAACAGGTTAGCCGCAACGCCATAAAGGCTCACCTTTTTCTCCTGATGAACTCAACCACAAAAGGTTCAAGTTCACCTTCCACTATTGATCTCCTTTGGGGCGGAGATCGAATCCTGTACAACTCTTGAGGCACACACCCACAACTTAATTGGGGGCTCCCAAGTCTTGAGGCACACACCCACAACTTAATTGGGGGCTCTCACGTGACCACAAAAGGTCTTGGCCACAAAAGGCCGGCCACAAAAGGCGTCTAGGGTCCAAAGACCCAAGAGTAACAAGCTCACAAGTAACACCACCACGAATCCTCGTGGAGGGCTCAAACCAATGCAAATGCAATGGCAAGAGCACACGAAGTGCTCAAGTCCTTCACTCTCAAATTCCAACACAACAACAAATGTTTATGGGGGAATAAGAGAGGAAGAACAAAGGAAACCACAAAGGAGTCAAATCCTTCACTCCCAAATCCCACCAAAAGCAACTAATGCTTAAGGGGGGAGAAGAGAGGAAGAATAAAGAGGAAGAACCACAAAGGAACTCCAAGAACTAGATCCACTAAGTTCCCCTCACTTAGAGAGATGGATTGGTAGGATTGTAGATCTAGATCTCCTCTCAACTTTCCCTAAAGAATATGGAAGATTCAATGGAGGGATTGAGAGGGAAGTGAGCTTTCCAAGGTCAACAATGGAGTAGGAGAGAGGGGAAAATCGTGCTGCCTTGGTTGGGCAAGGGAAGAAGAAGGGGAGGGGTATTTATACCCCTCCAGGAAATATAGCCATTGGCTGTTTCGACACTCGGAAATTCCGGTATAAGTGAGACTCGGAAATTCCGGTCATCCGGAAATTCCGGTCTAGAGAGACTCGGAAATTCCGGTCACCCGGAAATTCCGGTCTAAGAGAGCTCGGAAATTCCGCCTGGAGTCAGAAGCAAAACCAAACTTTTCCTTAGCCATTTCTGGAGGACTTTTCTGGGGGCACTCGGAAATTCCGGTAGACGGAAATTTCCGAGCACAATTTCCGACTGGAGTCAGAACCCTTTTTCTCCTTTCCTTAGCCGTTTTCTTGGATGAGCCGGGGAACCGGAAAT
Organism: Poa annua; assembly: GCA_026929855.1. Taxonomy (NCBI): domain Eukaryota; kingdom Viridiplantae; phylum Streptophyta; class Magnoliopsida; order Poales; family Poaceae; genus Poa; species Poa annua. The sequence goes on from CM049427.1 coordinate 36,393,796, forward strand.
TCCGGTACGGCGGAATATCCGACCCCAATAATCCGAATCAGCAGAACACCGAAACGAAAACTGCTATAACTTTTACAAATGAACTCCAAATGAGGTGAGACCAATTTTGTTGGAAAGATAGCGACGATGACTACCCAAGAAAAACGCAACAAGTTGTGGGACTTTCCTCAAGGTAGAACCGGCAATATTTCCGCCACCGAAAACGCAACAAGTTGTCCAAAGTAAAACCGATTTCGATGAACAAGAGATTGACATGGAGATGAACCAAGCTCTAACTCCTCACCAACATAAAAGCCAAATAAGAACCAAGAAATATGATATGCCAAGTATGCAAAGGTTTGAGCTCTCCACAAGAATGCGATCAAGTTACCAACTTGAGAGCCCCTCTTGATAGTACGCCTATCTATCCTATAGCCCTATCAAGATCATACCTTTGCCTTGAGCATTCCACTTGAGTTGGATGATGACTATCTTGATCTCTTCAAGTGGATCATCTTTCTTGATTGCGCGTCCAAACACTTGCTTGATGAAGACTTCTCCAAATACTCCCCCATGCTCACAATGGGAGAGTCTCGCTAAGCTTCGTCTTCATGTATCCATTGCAAGCACCAAGCATAGGATCTTTTCGAGAAAGCTTCTCTTGGTCTTGCACAACTCATCTTTTCTTCACTAAGATGATGTCTTGAATATTCAAGACATACTTGCAATAAGCTTCACTCAACACATGAGCTTCAAGAGTTCAACACATGAACTACACAATTCCATGGACATGATCTATAGAGATATCTCAATGCAAACATTAGTCCATAGAGATTGTCATTCAATTACCAAAACCACACATGAGGGAAAATGCTCTTTCAGAAACACCCAAGAAGCACCCGCACATTACCATGAAGCAGGCAATGTGCAGAACACCATTGGGAACCAGATCATGAATCTGGATCCCGTAGGCAAAAAGAAGGCCGCGCACACAATCGTGCAGCAGAAAACCAATACCACGAGAGAGAAACTCCGCAAAGCAAACCCGCTCACCAAGAAGTGGAGCGGGAGAGTTCTCCTTACCCGGAGCACGGACGGCGAGCACCGTGGCAAGAGGGAGAAGGCCCTCATTGCGGAGGAGCGTCAATTTCTTTTCCGACACGGTCGATGAAGTCCAGCCGCTAGACGCCTTCTGCAGCACTGGAGGAACGGTGGCGCCACCTGCCTTCTTCCTTTTCTGGCCGGTAGTAGCAGCGGTGGCGGTGGAAGAACTCTTTTTAGGAGCCATGGTGGGTGGTGATCGTGGGAAGAAGACGGTTCGACGACGCAAAAACAGAATGGCGGAGAGGAGGAAGACGAAGCAGAGACAAATGGCAGGGTAAAACAAAAATAAACGGAGAAACCTATACTTATGGCGTAACTAGAACCTCATCATAGCCGTTCAAACAAAAAACATGGCAACACGTGGCGTCATCGGAGAGCGATCGTCGCAGGCCAGGCCGCTCACTACGCGCGCAAAACGAGGAGGACATCATCACGTTTGCGAAAATCTTGCCACATCAAGTCAAATCAGAAATGAACTGGCATCCACAACGGTCAAAGAATGGGACCCACTATGTCATGTCACGTCAGAGTGCTACTCGCACGCCAAAGATGTCACACATGACGTCATTTCAGATGAACAAACACAAAAGGTGTCCTATCGCAATGGACAAACAGGAAAGGATCCTCACAAAACGCAGTCGCAAAATATAAAAGTAAAACTATTCGAGTGGGAAACTCCCATCGGGAGAAGTCAGAAAACGTTCGACTGACAAAACAAAAAATTGAGATTATCCTCTACTGCAAGCAGTAAATCACAATCTCGGGGGCTACTCCCATCGGGAGCACTGTCGTGCACCCGATAGAATCAAAGGACACTCAAGGCATAAAAAATCCCGAGTGAAAATCAGTCGATAGAGTGCCTCGGATGTTGTATACAAGAAATACAAAGGTAAGACCCATTGATTAGTCGAAAGGGCCGAGGATCACTCCAGAAGTGTTTAATCCTAGAACTTTCCGTATCAACAGATACGATGAAAATCCTGACGGACGCGCTGGGTAGCAAGTTAAAACTGCAGAACAATATCATTAAGACCATCGATTGGCTTGAGAAATGTTTGTCCAGTATGTTCCGGGTTCAAGCCCAAGGACTCGAAATTCGATTGAAGGCTAGTAAGATTTTGCCCAGGTGCAGTTAACTGGTTTCGACTGCATCGAATAAATCCAGGCCTACTTAGTCGAAATCCTTTGCCAAAACTCATAAAATAAAAAATCATCACATCAAAAGCATAAAACATGAGACGTGCACTATGTAGTGAGTCCATAACTTATTCTCTGAATTAGCCAAGCACTCGGGGGCTAATGACAAGGTTATACCAAACGGGTACCCCTTCGTGTGGGTACCTGGTGCACGTAATGACTAAAACCCAATTGTCATCTAGCTGGGTAAGCCCATCAAGCGAAGCCAAGTCAAATATATTTTACTATAGATAGCATAGTCAGTATTACTTTCCATACATGTAGTCCTAGTCGGTTACGACCCGATACCTGTACCCCTATATAAAGGACAGGAGGGTGATCGACTAAGGACACGCCCAACCATAATCACAAAACCCTAGCAAGATTGACATCTTGCTAGACCCCTGTACTCGCCGCATATACACAATCAATAACAGACAAGCAGTAGTAATTCTCGCTTGTCAGCCGACGAATCTACTAACACTACGCGTTCTCTACCTCATAAACTCTTACCCTAAGCTAATAACCAAGGGTATTGATGAGGTCATCCCTCGTCAAGGTGCCAGATCAGTCAAAACACATGGTGGGAAGAGGAAACCGCTTGAAAGTGCATGTGCCCTCATGTGTGGTTTTGATAATTAATGACAATCCTTATGAACTAATATTTGTATTGAGATGTCATTATAGATCTTTTCCATGAGAAAATATTGGAGTTCATGCGTTGGACTCTATAACTTTGTATGATGATCAAGGTTATATTCAAAGCGAAGTGCTAAGTTGATCAAGACAAAGATTCAATTTGATCAACACAAAGAGAACAAGATGGAGTGCACGTTGATAAAGTCAATATGCAAACAATGAAGTAAAGATCGATCGACACATTTACAAGATCATGAAGTGCAAGTTCAATATGATCCATTTCAGACGATGTCATTTGACTGAATCTTGCAATGGAGACATGAAGATGGAGTTAAGCAAGGCTCCATAATGAGATATGTGGGAGTATTTGGAGAAGTCTTCATCAAGCATGTGCTAGCAAGTATGATCAAGAAGGTATTCCAACTTGAGAGAGTCAAGATCATCATCATCATCATCTATCTCAAGTGGAATGCTTAAGGCAAAGATATGATCTTGATAGGGTTTCTAGTTTGCCGGTCTCATGGTGTTAGTTGGGAGATCGGGTTATAGAATCGATAGACGTACTATCAAGAGGAGATCTCGAGTATGTAACTTAATCACATCTTTATAGATAGCTCAAATCTTTACACACTTGGCATATCATTTTTCTTGATTCTTATTTGGATTTTTTTCCTTGTTGGGTTTTGGTTATTGTCGCGATCTTCATGACAAGTCTAAGTTATTCGAAAACAGTTTTAGTTTGGATAAGAGCCATACGGGGGCACACACACATGTTGTATGCAGATGTTTATCTCACCGCAAATTCAACTCAAATTTGTCCTGAAATGGGTTTAAAGGGCCGTCGCACAATGATCCTTTGCGGAGTCACGTTTTGAACATTTTATCCTATCAGACATAATTTGACAAGGGTGGAAGTAGATGTGTTCACAGACTGGGGTTGCCCGAAAGAGTTGCTCTTACCTTGTTCCAAAAGAGTGTCCCTTCCTTGTCTCAAAGAAATACGAAAGATGATTTATTCGGTTTTGCTATTACTCGGTCGAGCGAGAATTAAGTTAGATCTCAATTGACTCTAATTTCATCAAATTTACATTCTGATTCGTGAATTACAATTGAAAAATCTCTATTGCACATTTAACTGGATGAGATCATCTTTAGCTTAATTCTTGGTCGAGTAAAACCTGGTCGGTCCCTTGTTCATTTTTTGATTGAAGGAAAAAAAAAGGTTTCCTGTCACCTATCAATATCATGCACCTTTATGGTTGTGGGTTATACGCTGGTTTGTTGGTAGACGAGGCGCTTCACGCAAACAACCGACCCAAATAAACGATCAACACAATTCTAAACCAAAAAAAAAAGGAGGCCCAAAGCATGGCGCCCGCCTCCCGCTGGAACTCCGCCTCCACCGACGCTGCCGCCACCGCCGCCTCCTCCTCCGCGACCGCGATGCCGCTCGCGTCCCCGTTCCCCGACCTCGGCGTGCCGCTCTCCGTCTCCGACCTCCGCGCCACCGCCTACGAGGTCCTCGCCGCCGCCTCCCGCGCCACCGGCGCCAAGCCCCTCACCTACACCCCCCAGTCCGCTTCCGCCGGCAATCGCTCCACCTCCTCCACGTCCACCTCCAAGTCGTCCTCCCTGCAGCGCCGCCTGCTGACGTCGACGGCGGTGAAGAAGGCGCTCGGACTCGGGACGGAGGAGCCGCGGAGAGTGAGACCAGACCCGGTAGCTGAGCTGGTGCGGGATAAGTTGCGCGTCACGGAGCGGACCGACTCGAGGATCCGTCGAGGGCTTCTCCGCATCGCCGCCGGCCAGGTCCGATTCCCAGTCCCATCTCGCTTTGCTGAAATGTACTAGCTTCTCTGTATTTCTTGTTTTCATTCATTTTTTCGGTGGTTGTTGTACTGTCGGTACTCGGAGGGCTGCACATTTGTGCAAGATCTCAGTCTGGAGTCCTTTTTAATGGTGTGGTGATTCGTAGATGTGTCTCGGTTTGGTGACCTGGAGAGTTGAGAGATCATATGGAATTTAGTGGTCCTTAATTAGTTATTCTATGATTAAGATCGCAACTGAAATGTGGTTGTTACCAGCAGCCTTTTATGAGGAAAGTGGGAGAGAATTCGCTCAATTGTTTGCAGCAACAACCTTTTTGTTCTTGCGGGGGTGCTGCATGAAAAATTAATGGACGTTGATTGCATGATTCAGTGATGCAAGTGTCTATTCTCCTCTTATTGGTCTCTGTCCTTTGGCAATCTGTACTTTGTGCTTCAGTGGATGCTTAATGGTGATGTTTGTTTTCTTGCTTTTACATGGTCCTCTGTGCGGACTGCAATTATGAGCGGACTGAACTCTGAAGTATTACTGGGTTGACACTTGGCAATTAATTGAGAGAAAAATTCCATGTTAACCTGGTATACCGTTCAAACCAAAGAAGCAATTTTCGCTTCAACTTGGTAAATAGTTTTTTGTGCTCCCTTAAATCTTGGAGTGAAACTTTTCTAAATTGTTTCCTAAGATGGGGCTATGGCATATTTAGTTCTAGTATTTGTCAGTTATCAATGTCTATTTTACGTGGTGCAGTCTATGTGAACTGTGAAGATCCATGATCTGTCATTTGAATATCTTTTTGGGCCTGTATCAGCCATTTATTTTCATCACTGTAAATACTTCATTCATTGCCTCACATAGCAAGGCAACTATAGCCACAATAGATGATTAACCAAAATTCAGGCCTTGCAGTTTTAGATAATATATGCTCTACCTGTGCGAACACAGTAAAACATAGGACTGCTATTTATACACTGCTCATGAAGATTTTTGGGTACTTTTGATTTTATTGTGTTGTTATTTGAGTTCATTGTTGACAATTTGACATTCAAAAGGTGAAACGTATGTTCCCTTTAAGACATGGCACATGGCAAGCCTGAACTATATTTTGCGTTTTTTTCTTTTTCCTAGACAGAGGAAGTTACTAGGACACAGTTAACTTGTATATTTGAGTCACAATCGGTATCAGCTATGCTCTAAACTTATTTGTGTAGTACTTTAGAAATTCCTGTCATGTAGAAGAAGAGTTGGAACTTCAAATTAATTACACCTTTTTTTCTTCAAACAGCTAGGTAGACGTGCAGAATCAATGATTTTGCCCCTAGAGTTCCTTCAGCAGTTTAAAGCATCAGATTTCCCTGATTCGCATGAGTATGTGGCCTGGCACCGTAGGAACCTGAGGCTTCTTGAGGCTGGTTTGTTGGTTCACCCGCTTGTTCCTTTAAGCAGATCAGACATTTACGCACAGAGATTGCGGCAGATAATACATAAAGCCTATGATAGGCCACTTGAAACTGGGAAGGACTCTGAATCGATGCAGGAACTATGCAGTGCTGTAAAGTCCCTTGCTGGTAGGTCTCTCGGTGGAGGTTCTGATGAATGCCACTGGGCAGATGGCTTTCCACTAAATCTCCATATCTATCAAATGTTGGTAGAAGTTTGCTTTGATAGTGAGAATGGTACTGTGGTTGATGAGATTGATGAAGTTATGGGATTGTTGAAGAGGACTTGGGTCATTCTTGGGATTAATCAGATACTTCACAACCTCTACTTTACCTGGGCGTTGTTCAACCATTTTGCCATGTCGGATCAAGTAGATATCAAGTTACTTTCTGCTGCAGAGAATCAGTTAAGTGAAGTTGCAAAAGATGCAAAAACCACTGAAGATCCAGATTACTGTGAAATATTGAGCTCCACTTTAAGTTCAATAATTGGTTGGACAGACAAAAAATTACTAGCTTACCATGGAACTTTCAATACTAGCAATATTGAGTCCATGCAAGGTATTGTCTCGATAGGAGTCTCAGCTGCAAAGATTTTTGTTAAAGATCAAGAAGAGACTGATGTAGTGCGTGACAGGGTAGAAACCTATATACAGTCGTCACTCTATAATGCTTTTGCTCAAGTAAGTTTATATTGTGAAATTGTTCTGCTTGTCTCTTTTTACTCTTTGGGATGAGTAACACAAAGCTCACTCATTTATTGTTAGTGTCACCACTCTCTTTTATGTCACCATGAATGACAGATAATGTTTTGACTGTGCTGCAAAATTGGACATTAAACATTTCGGACCACTGTCATTAGTAGTGATCTGCTTATATCTGTTTTCAAGAAATGTTAGTTCTGATGTTATGTTGTTTCGTGCAGAGAATGGTGGATGCAGTCTCAAAGGGATCAAGGAACCGTGTGGCAGTTCTTTCAATCCTCGCAAAGGATATTAATGACCTTGCTACCAAGGAGAGAAATATGTACAGTCCAATACTGAAGGAATGGCACCCGTTTGCTTCAGGTGTTGCAGTTGCAACCCTTCATTTTTGCTTTGGTAATGAGTTGAAGCAATTTATAGTTGGGATTACAAAGCTCACACCAGACACGGCTCAAGTGCTTAATGCTGCTGACAAGTTAGAGAAGAATCTTGTTAATATTGCTATTGAAGATTCTGTGGATAGTGATGACGGAGGCAAGTCATCATTGATTAGACAGATGCCACCATATGAAGCGGAAAATGCAATTGCCAATCTTGTCAAAGCTTGGGTGAAAGAACGAGTGGAAAGACTTGAAGGATGGGTTGATGAAAGTTTACAGCAGGAGGTGATCCTACTCATTATTGCATACCATATCTACAACAGTAATTTTGCGAATTCCGTTATTTTAGCCTTCCAAAGTGTTATCCATGGATTTAGTATGTTCTATCCTTTCATAAACCGTTAATAATAATTTTTGCAGGATTTTATAGTGTAGTTTTTTTTTGGTTGGCATGACATCAGATTACTCTATCGTTAGCTGGCTGATGCATCCTAGAAACTACTATTGCGGTATAGAAAATTGAAGCTGCATTTTCCTTGGTGAAAATCATTGCATGATTACTTACGTGCTCATGTGCTAATATATGACTTGAATGATTAGCTATTTAGGCATTCAGCCATTCTCAACCATATGTTGGAAAGTGGATATCATTGAATTCCAAGCACTATATCACACTGTGTTTTGGGCAATGCTGTATAGTCTGATATCAACATAGAACGACTATTCGACGATTCCACTAATTTTCTGAATATGTATGCAGCCATGGAATCCAAAGGCTAACAGGCAGAGCATTGCTCCTTCTTCCGTGGAGATCCTTCAGATAATAGATGAAGTTTTAGATGCGTTTTTTCAGCTGCCCATATCAATGCATTCTACTCTGTTCCCTGATCTAGCAGCAGGGCTCGATAGGATTCTACATCACTATGTCTCCAAAGTAAAATCTTTCTGTGGTACGTATAAACATGAAGATCTTTTCTTTTTGTAAACTATTAAGCCACGCTCGATTCATTTAATTTTGATTCACAGGGACCCAGAGTACTCCTATTCCACAACTACCTCATTTAACGAGATGCGATGCTGGATCCAAATTGTTCAAGAAAAAGGAAAAGCCCCATGTTCTTACAAAGCGTGGCTCACAAGTTGGATCGTCTGCTGGAAACGGTGCGTGTGCGTCAGATCTTCCTAAACTATGTGTACAAATAAATACGCTCCACTACATCCGAAGCGAGGTGGAGAACCTGAAGAAAAAGGCGAGAAAGTTGTTGCGAGACAGTGAATTGGCTCAGGATGGTATCTCTGGTGGAATGAACATCAACTTTAAGCTATCTGAGGCAATTTGCGAAGACGGCATCTGTCAGCTGTGTGACACAACGGCATATAATGTGGTGTTCAGCTATCTGAGTCATGTTCTTTTGGACACATTATATGTTGGTGGTACCGCATCAAACAGGGTGGAACCTTTATTGAGAGAGCTTCATTCTATCCTTGGGGTGATATCTGGCATAATGTACAATGGGGCACGTGACAGTCTCCTGACTGTGCTGATGAAAGCTTCCTTTGATGGATTCTTGTTGGTGCTTCTTGCTGGTGGACCAACACGTGCTTTCACCCTCCAGGACTCTCAGACTATAGAGAATGATTTCAGAGCTCTCAGACGGCTGTACTTAGCAAATGGTGATGGCCTGCCAGATGAATTGGTTGAAAAGGCTTCATCGGAGGTGAAGAACATCCTGCCACTCCTACGAACAGACACAGAATCCCTCATTCAGCGTTTCAAACAAACAGTTCCCGAGTGTTACAGAACTCCAACCAATTCTAGCTTCCCAATACCTCCGGTGCCCACTCAGTGGAGCTCGAACAATCCCAACACAATCCTGCGAGTTTTGTGCTACCGGTATGATGAGACAGCGTCAAAATTTCTCAAGAAAACATACGATCTTCCAAAGAAGCTCTGATTTGTGTAAGCTTGCTGCCTAGCACCTACACAAAATTGAGCCTGTAAAGAATGCGTTTAATTTATGGTACTTCCATGTGAAGAAGAAGAATAACCACCACAGGCGGAATCTGGCAGGTCCATGCTGATAAGATGCAGTGTTCTTTGAGAGTTTGAGTTTGTGTGTGGTTTCATGATGCAAGTTATACTAGCCTTTTTAACTTTTTGTAGTTGTCTCAGATTGCGTGTGGATATTTTTTGGGACAAAGTATGTTATACTCATGTGTCAATAGGCACTATATGAGCAGCTGAGCACACAAGTACTTGCAGAAACTATACTGAGGATAGGAAGATAGGTTTGGGCACCTGTAATATCAGTACTCGGCATAAACTGTACTGAGGAAAGGAGTATTTTCTATGCCATTCGATATCATTGCTATTTGTAGTTCCACATGTTATTTTCCAGCCAAGATAGGCCTCGTGAAAGGTAACATGAGTGATTTTCCTGACTCTATGAAGAAACGTGTTCTCAAAAGGTAAAATGCATGAGTAATCATTAGAAAACCAGTCTCTAATTTATCAGAAATCAGAAGCAGCATATTCCTGTCAAGAAATAAACATTACTTGAACATGTGTGTACCCATCTGCAAGTACATGACTTCTAATCGTCGATTACACTGGGTGCTACTGGCTACTCTGATCTCGTACCCCACCGGTTCAACTTGGCATCTGCAGTTCATCCCGCTGTTCTTACATGCCTACAGGGTTCAAACGTGAATCACATCATATTTGCAGACGTTCTCGAATGCCATGCACTTCTGCGCGCGCGCAAGTACATGCAGATTTCAGAAACTCTGGTGGGTTTGACACATCTGAGCGAATGATTGCACTCAGGTTAGGGGAGAAAACCTCTACCTAGAGAAAGTGCGCTGATGGAGATCAAGGACGACAAGAACATGGTAAGCGCAGACCGATGAGCATCCTTACAACGCGTTAGCCGACAACTAGCAACCAAAATGTGAGTGTTGTGCAACACTCGCATTTTGGTTGTTCGCAACATTATTCACAAGTGTTGCTCTGTTGCGAAGATCAGAGCAGCCCAAAATGGTATCCCGAAAGCTTTTTAAACAGATGTCGGAAAACTGAAACCATCAGCATATAGCAGCTATGCCGACGTTTTTTTTTAGGCCGTCAGCAAAGCCAAACTGTCGGCATATCACCTGCCACGTGACTGTTCTTTTTCGTATGCCCGACAGAAGACTAACGACCGCTCCTACACAGCCGTCGGCAGTAGCATTGTACTTCAAAATATTAACATGTTGAGATGGAGGATCGACCATGGACGGATGGGCCTGTACATGCAAGCAACGGAAATGCTCCAATAATCATCAACTAACATTGCGCTGCTTCTTGTAAAGAATTGAGACACAATTTGTATATGTACGATAGTAGTAAAAATTCAGAACATAAGCAGGCTTCGCGTATGGAGATTTATTGATGTTAAGCTGTCACATGTCAGTCATATGCTGACGGCCTGGTCGTTGGTGAACTTTTGGACGCCGTCAAACAGACGTGTTCTTTAACTTGTTTACCGATGGCTTTGTTTGCCGACGGGCGAAGAATACCATCAACACTGAGCTATATGATGACATCATTATGTCTATATGCAGAGATGGCAGAAGGCGGTGGCAATTACCGTCAGCACACACAGTTTGTCGGGTCATATTGTATGCCGGCGACATTTGTGGCTTTACCGAGGGGTTTTGGCCGTCGGCGTACATGGCGATTCCCGAAGTGTTCGCTGGAGCTAAGAAATTAGATGAAATAACGGCTTAATTTGATCTTTTTGTTTGGCTACTGTTTGTCCTATGTTTACTACTTTTATATCAATATCAGGATAAAGTTTTTGCCTCATTTCATCTCTACTATATAATATGTCTTGGGGACTCGTCGTACGTCGCGGCATTTTTACACTTTAGCCCCTAAGAAATTAGGAAATCAACCCGCTGTCCAGCATATCCTCCGTTTTCACCCCTTCGTGCTCTGTCTCTAACCCACCGCCGCCCAAGGCGGGATCCCGCGCCTCCCGCGGCAGTTTGGCGGAGGGCCGACGCCTCGTTCGGTGGAGAGGATGCTGATGTCGTCTCCTACCTCGATTCCCCACCAATCACCACCAAGATCGTACCCGCCTCCCTCGCTGTATCCCGCCGCCCCACACCCGGCGATAGGTCTCTAGTACATGGCTGGGACTCTATGAGTCGCCTGACCCATCTTTTCCTGTACTGCAGTACTAGCTCTCTACGCTCTCCCGCACACTGCCGGCATGGCAAGCTGGGCGTCGCTGCTGCATGAGATCACGGTTGGGGTCAACTTGGCCCCGATCTGGACCTGTTGGCCAAAAATCCATGCCCAAAGAGGCAGATCCCGTCCTCAAAGTGAAGCATCTTCATATTCCAACAACCTCTGCTGATCCTTTTGGTTTCATGGCTGATGATGTGATGCCACCATCAGAATGCTCTGTGGATTGACCATGTTGGAGAGGAGAGTCTCCCTTTGATGTTCTTCATACACCTGCTACCCAGCCAAATAATCAAGACTTAAAGCTGTCGGGGCGGGACAGAAACAGAGCTCTAGCACTTCCACATTATGAAGCTCCGTCTGATCTTCAAAATTTGGTAATTAGTAAGACTAAGCATGACTATTCCCCATCACAAATTGAAGCCGGTGTATGAAAGAAATCTGGAGTCATAAGTATGGAGCAAACAAAAGATTCCCATGGGAGGGAACTTGAGTGTGCAAACCAATATACGGCCAAGTGTGAAATGCAGCAGAAACACCTCTTGGAGCTGAGAGATAAGTACGTGAAGCAATATGGTTTAAATTCTGATGCACCGGTTATGTACCTTCATCTGCTGGGAAGCCGAATATTGGTATGTCTAACTCCTTTTGAAGTAATATATGATTATACCTGCTTCTTGATATTGCAAATTTGCATTTCCTTGTTATGCTTAATATGTTAAACTATTGACAATATACAGGACCATGTTCTTTAAAAGGAAGGAATAAAGTTCTCAAGGTGATCGGTAATCTAAGATGCTTCAGAGTAGTTACTCTGATGATGAAATTGAGCTAGACGAACATGAATACATCCTCCTTGAATCAGTGATTGATCGTCTTCAGACTTGCCTTCACAAAACTAGAAAGGCGTGCTGTTTTTGGAAGTTTTGTCATCTTATTATTATGTAGAATAGTCATTCTGTTAATTTCTAAATACTTCCATATGAGCACACCCATACACTGCAGCTTGCAGTGTCTTGCATAAGTACTAAGCTTAAATACTTTGATTCATTCGTTCTTCATGGCTTCACTTTCAACTTTGATTGCTTCCACTTATGCCAGATATTATTACTTTTAAGTCCTATTTCATGTGTAGGGTAAGTAGATGGTATTATTACTTACTCCCTCCATTTTGAATTAATTAACTCAGATTTAGTTCAAGTTGTACTAAATGTGAGTAAATTAATTCAGAACGGAGTGAGTAGTTCTGTACATATTAGTACTGGTAAAGATGGCCTTACATAGTTATGATACTCGAATGTTTTCCTTGTCGACGAGAAAGAACAAAAAGGCAAAGTTTAAAATAGCGGGATAAGTGATTTTGCAGCAGTTTCTTTAACGGATAACAAAATCTGCAGCGCAGCAATGCAGCAAACCCATTTAGCGGTTTTATTGAATTCTTGAAAGATCAAAAATCATGAATCAGTTCAGTGCACGAGTTCACTTCACATGCACTGATTCACCTACCAAAATCAAAATGGGAAGAAATCAGGTGCATCAGCTAGCCAGACAGGCATGACCGTGTGAAGGAAGCAGTAAAGGTAAACAAGGGCAGGAGCACCAAGACATCATATCCAGCATGGATACATCCTTGGTCATGTCCAGTAGGATACTGATGATGATTTTCAAGACATGAGTTTACTTTATATTGATTGTTCTTTGAGAAAAAATTGGATTATACTGACTTTTATTTATAAAAAAGTTGATTTTCTGCCCGTAGCAACGCACGGACATTTTTACTAGTATATGATAATATATATTACTATAAATACAAGCATGTAAGAGTTTTAGTGTAAATGCTACTACCTCTATTTCAAATTATAAGCCGTTTTGGTAGCCTAATTTGGTACATAATTTAAAAAGTTCATTTGGGCATATCACCAAACAAATGTCAAAAGTGTTAGCCACATAGTAACAATGAACTTTAGTTTCATCTGGTTTTTGACATAGTGTCCTTATGTTGTTTCAATTCGTTTCTCGAGACGCGCGATATCATACTCATGGATAAGAAGATACAATAAGCACAAATGTTTGTTAATCCAGGCCGTCGTCAGCATATAACTGTCATGTGACCGTAAAATAAACCAGTTTGATGAGATTTGAAAGGTACATTTATTTTGCTGGATTTGATAACTGCCGGAAACAAGCCTCCATTGATGACACATTCAGACTAGTCATAGTGGGGGTATAATATGTAGTAACATAAGTGTCACATAGGCAAATATGATGATGTGACAAGTATTTAATGAGGAGAGAAGTGGTGGTGGTATCATAGGTAGATACCGTAACATGGCGGATTTTGAGATAAGATGAGTCTATAGACTAATAAATGCATGGTTATATGATACTACATGTATGTTACTACCCACTATTGACATAGTAACATAGACGAGTATCATATGCATGATACCACTATATGATACTCCCCACTAGGACTAGTCTCATGCATGTGCTAGATTCTGGGAAGCACTACGGTTAAATGATTTGTTGTCGTGTCTTCATGTGCGAAAAAATGTTGAATATATTTGCAATTGTTAGATGATTTAATCTAGAAATATAAAGGATAAAACATAACAAAAATAACTATCATTATAATTACATCACAAAGAACAATCATAAGACTATGGATAGGAATAGGATATACGGTAAATAAGATAGGAACGCCATGTCCAAATAGATATGCAAAAGAAGTACACAAAACTTATCCCTAACAAAAGAGATAGAAACACGTACAATGCAGAGTAATAAGAATAATTGTTCGAATTGGCGATGTTGTCAGGAGCAGCCATGTGACAAAGAAGGTTCCAATACAGGAAGCAATTGTTGTTGGGGAAATAATAATATGCTACGGTAGAAGAGATACATGATGTCACCCAAAACTTGACCGACACCCTCCCTTACAAACACTAGAGGAAGGTTTTCGGATTACTACTATCCCATCTCGTGATACACGTTGAGACGCGGGATGAAGAAGACATGTGCGACGGGGCATGGCTCTAGAATAGATAGAGAGTCGGATGTGCACGATGCATTATGTGTAGGAAATATTAATTTAAACGGTAGGAGGCGATTTTTTCGAGAATTTGAACCGAGATGAAAATGAACAGTTCTCGACAACCATTCAGATCAACTTTTGACTGTGCGTGCATGGCAAAAAGAAAGAGAACACATGACATAGGTCCTAACTCGGCTCATTCATGAAACACGTCGTGCATGTTGGACGGTTGGTGTGGCGAGGCGGGCGGCAGAGGAGCAGGGCATTTAGGTGTGTGCATATAGCTAGGTGTCCTCTTCTCGAGTTTTTGTGGTAGAAGAGAATCCTCATAATTGTTTTAGTCTCAATTCTTGCCGTGTATGAACATACCAAGCGTGTGACTCCGAGATTTATTATTGGTATTATTTATTAATTTATAAATGAATTGATCCAAATCAATAATTCCATAAGAAAATACCCCATCCGTAATATTGTTCTCGGTTGCAGTTTAGAAAATCTTCATGCTCGAAACATGACCTTTACGCTTGCTACTCAATTTATTTGCTTTCAACAATCGATCAGAGTACACATTTATGGTTCCTCTCAATCTGATGTCAAACAACAAGAGCTAGTATTAGTTGCGGCACACAAGGGCATCCTTTTATCATGTCAAACGGTAGCATTCACATACTAACAGAGGGGGGTTTTTGGGTGGCGTTTGCATGCATGGTGATCGGCAACATGAGCCCATGTCGGTGAAGCTCATCAACATTTGCATGGTGATGAGTGCATTGAGTTCAGCGGTAGAACATGAGCCCATGTTGGTGAAGCTCATCTCTCCATTCTCCATCCAACAGCCCACAAGTCTTCGGTGGTAGGCATAACAAACCCTCGGTTTCGACCACGGCGTGTAGGAGCAGCAGAGACACCCGAATACTGATCGGCAAGAGACATCGATGGGCTGAAGCAAGAACACGGCCCGGCGGCAGTGTGGTCCCAACACATCCAGGTGTTCCTAATACTTCAGCAAGCTCTAGGCAGTTGGTTCGGCTACAATCATGCATAAGTCTCAAAACTCAGTTCCTCCAACACCTTACAAAGAAAATACTCCTACAAATTAGGTACATGCTTCTTCGGGATAAAATAAAAAAACTACATAGTACTTAAGTGGTTGCATGTTAACTCGAGTTGCCTATTTATAGGGATGATTGTTCATATTCACATGAGCTGTTCGAAATGGCACTGGACCTCTCTTGAGGGTTGTGTGTCAAAATGCAATTTTGATGTCTCACACCTAACAAGTCATGCATCTTGCAATATTGGGTGTTGTGCAACGAAGATAGGGGTTTACAACACTTGAAGGATGATAAGAAAATCACTTCATCTCAGAGAAGAGTTTAAACAACGTTCTAGAGGCTAAACAGAGCACTGTTTTTTTGAGCGATCTAAACAGAGCACTGTTAATGATGGATGCGTGGATTATTCGAAGTAGAGGCCAGAGGTGTTTCCTGCTTTACAAAAAAGAAATATGATACCACATGCTTTATTGTGGATAAAATAAACCATGTAAAATAGACAAAAAAAAGCATAAGGGCAGACCCAATGCTCCACGGTGTACCCTATCTTGTCCACATGTTCAGTTAGAAGTTGTACTTTACTTTGGCTCACAAGTCACAAGTCAACTCGAGCTCGACAAACCTTTTTTTTCTTTTTCTATGGAGCTGAATTCTGAAACAAGTTGGAATGGGTTTTAAGTTAAATATTATAAGTGTGGGAACATAAACTGTTTTTATGGAGGTGTTGGTAATGTGTTTCTAGATTGACATTTCAACCACTTAATCGAGTTATGGTCAAGCTTATGCAAAAGGGAGTTGTTATTTGTATTCTGACCAAACCGGTAAGATACATGATTTATTCAGTACTAACATATTAAATTGGTTCTCTTATACAATAATAAGAACAATGTGTTGATGAAGTTGTGTGGAAAAACAAAATGAATGTTCAACATACCGTGGAAAATAACTTAGCCTGATAAGATGCATATGTTAATACTCTTTTATTACTTTAATAATGTGTGATAACTTAGAAAATTCGGTACTGTCATAGTTGTGATTATTTAGAGTAGTGGGTAGTGCCAATGTGTGACAACGTAGATACATTCATTTATTATCAATTGAATGTTTTTTTTTCGTCACTGGGAAATGTTATGTGATGGTAACATATTGCAGCAAGGGAAGAGATAACATAAGGTGCCAATTGCCAAACCTTTTAATCGATTTAGACTCTTAGGAAAGCTCGGTCTTACTCCATTTGTCTTTCTCCTTTTTATATGTTACATATCGTTTTTATCTATGTGGTATGTATCTTATCAACTATGTTACTTTTACCATGAGTTGTCTAACAATGCATTGTGACTACGCCACACGTGAAACAAGTGCGACCAGACTAAATGACACTTACGAGATCTCATTTGAAGAACTAGCCGCCCCACCACCTCCGTCTCCACCATAGGTCGCTTCTCCCTCCTTCTTACCTCGCCGGCTTTGGGAGGGATGGGAAATCCGATCTATGAGTGTAGTTTTCAGTAAAATTAGTGTTTCAATAGATTGGACTAGGATTTAGCTGGATGTTATCTCCTTCAATAGAGATGGTTTCGTCTAGAATAGGTAATCTTCGGTATTTCATTCAACGACAAGATCTCCTTCCCGACGTCAATGGTGGTGTTAACAAAATTATATTCATTCTTCAGATTTGCTTCATGTCAATATTGGATTTTTTTCTCATGGTTTCCACGAGGAGAATTGTCCCCACAATATCTAAATATATCCATTTTTTTTAGTATGTTCAGATTTATAATATATCTAAATATGCCCATTGTTTTAGTAAATATAAGTCCTTTAATTTGAAACGGATAAATCGGAGGAAGTATAATGTATATAGCAAAATACCCGTGCGTTGCTACGGGCGAACAAAATGACCCACATACAATGAGTCATCTTGAAATGTATATCTCATAAGTGAACTAAATGTATCTGGTAAAATACACGTGCGTTGGTACGGTAAATAAAAAAAAACAATTTAGATCCTAATGGGTTTGTCTTTATGCACAAAACCAACATATTAGTCGGATCCGTTATTTTTTGGAGAGAAAAAGTTGTTTTGGTTCTTTTTTCTTGTCATTCGCTACTGTGGAAATTTACAGATATATATAAGTACGTCCTTGTTAAAAAATATACATGTACTTATGCAATATTCTTTTTTTTGTAGTACATATATACATGTAATTCTGCAGTGTTGTAAGTGTACTTCCTTTTAAATTGTGTAGTTGCTCAATTGGTTTTTGTCTACCATCGGATGTTAAATAGGAAGTGCAACAGAGATTATTAGCATATAGTGTAGAGCGTGAATTATAATTCCAAATCGGGTGAGTTGTTTTCCAAGAGCATTGCCCGGAGCAAACAAAAGCGATTGCAGCTTAGGGGATAAAAAGATCATAAGCAAGGAATCGGGGCTTGACCTTTAGGCTTCGACGGTAGTGCAGGATGGCGTGTCAGACTAAAGAACCCAAAGCAGTACACAAAGCAGTTGCAGAAATTTTGATGAGAGGAGTAGGCTTCAGCATGACGAGTAGCTGAGGAGAAACGTTTGAGGGCGGCGGTGCAGGCCGATAATCACACAAGCAGAGAATCCCCTTCCAAGCTGTCGTCGCCATGAACTTACGCTGCAGTGCGTCCTGGGCGGGCCACCGTGTGTGTCCTCATATGCTCTCGGGCGACCTACCGCTTGTAAAATCTTACAGAGCGCTCATCTCCACTGTCGGCAATGGCATATCAGGATGCAGTCCACAAGCCCGTTGTATCTAATCTCTATAATCTTGTACCTCCCGCACGCACCAACCAGCCCAGCCCCGAGCTCGCACCCGCACGCCCGCGCACTGCGCCTCCTCCCGCAGCTCCCCTGCGCCTCCCCCGAGCCACGCGTCGCGTCTCCCCTGGGCGGCGGGGCTCCGGACGGCGCGGCGAGGGCGAGGCGGTGGCGCTGCGGCACGCGGGGCGCACGGGGCGCGTGGCCGGAGCCGGGAGGCACGGCCGGAGGGGAGCGGGGCGACGCGGCCGGATGGAGTAGGGGCTGGCGGCGCGGGGGCGCACGGGGCGCGGCCAACGCGGGCGCAGCGGCCGGAGGGGAGCGGGCGCAACGACGGTGCGCGGCCGGTGGCCGGAGGCGCGCGCGGCCTGCGCTAGGGAGGCGCGTGGAGGCCGGAGGAGGCGCTCGGGCGGCTGGGTGCGGGCTCCCGTGCGGGAGGAAGATGGAGTTTTTCTTTCTCCCGTGCGGCTCGTGAGGAAGAAGAGAAAGAGAAGGAAGGAAAAAAAAGAAAAGAAAGGAAAAGAAAAAACGAAACGTTTTATTTCACTTACTGGTGACATGGTGGGTAAATATGTGATTTGTGGAAGGGTAAAATCGTCAGAAAAAATGACATACTAACCGGAGTTCCAAAGAGATATTATATACTGTAGTAGAGATCATGGTATGGTCGTTTTTTTTTATCGTGCATTGGGAGTTTGGGACTGACCGTAGAACAACAGGGGTGTGGTCGTGTGGAACGGGTCCGCCCGCGAATCTCAGCCTCAAAAGGGTGCTTCTGCAAATACGCCATTCTCCTCAACAAATCAAAGAGCTCGGTCTCTCTCGCGGCGGCGCAGGCGACTCTCTCCCTCTCCTTCTCCGGTGGCGGCAAGGTCAGTACCCTCCCGTCTCCCTCCCCCCAACTGCTCGGGCCTATTGGATTCAATCGATCTCTCGTACCATCTTCGTGTCCTGAAGCCTTGCTCAGTTCCTACGCGACCTTATCGCGGGTCCGATCCTAGGTTTTATTCTCTAAATTGTTAGGAACCGCTGTAGATCTGGTTACTCGATTTGCCTGGGTTATCCATTCCGGCGGGGCTGGTGAATGCCTCGACCGACGACCAACAAATTCAGGCTTTTACTCGATGATTTAGGGGGGTGGGATTGCGAAGAGAATCGATTTGCGAGGGACCTGATTCGTTAAAGGCGGCCGCGTGGTAACCACGGTGGGCGACGCGCCCATCTGGTGCGATTTTTGAGGTACTTGTTCGTAGCTTGACGTGGGTGCTTGGGGAAGGAACATCGTTCGCTGCATAGGATGCGAATATGTATCACAGTATCAGAAGATCTATGTTACTCTGTGTTGGATATTAGTAGAAACGAACATTTGTTGTTTAACCATGCCACTGCCCACTGCCTCTAGATGGTTTAGCGCAGCGTAGTTCCACTAGTGTGACATATAAAGGTGATATTTGACATCGATTGCACTGTCTTAGACTCTACATCCCTGAACATTTATGAACCTTCTCGTCAGTAAACCTGCATCTTGTTCGTGATGGTATGGTGACCTGTGTAGCTACCCGTAGCCTTTGACTTGGCATGAACATTAATTAGTTGATGCCGTGCGACAATGCTTTCTTGAGATTCTATTTTGGGCACCCATAATTTCTCTCTGCTAAAGGTAGTACATCGCTATTGTACATCGTCTTTTCAGTTCATGTCTGCATAACTCTGATAAGATTTGTGAAGTATCATGGTGATTGTCCTGTATCAGTTTTCATATGTACAATTGATGTGCCAACAGCAGTAACATTATAAGTTTTATGAAGTCTATTGGAAATGTCCTGCTGATATGGGCCCCTATAAACTACTGTTGGTGTATCTGAGTGAGGTTCTAGCTGTCGTTTTGATATTAATCTCCTAATGAGTGTGCCAGCATAATCATATTGATATGTAGTTAGATATCAGTTTTTTATTTTATTTTGGTTAGCTTATTTAAAAGTCTATGTTAGCTAGATTCTTGTACTTTCAGAGTTTCAGTATCCCAAAGTAGAGAATTTGTTTTTCTTGGTGAAGATGGCTGGGTTCAAAGTAAGCCACTTGAAATGCAAACTTATCTAAGAATGCTATGTATTTTCTTTTCTCCTAATTTTTTCTTTGTTGGCAAGCTTTTTTTTGTGTTCTCATTGATGTGTTGAATACAAGTGAACCTGCTTCCTCAATTTTGTTGTATCTTTTCTTGATATCCTGCAATCTTCAGTGTTTGAAGAAAAATGACCTGTTGTTACACTTCAGTGTTTCGTATGAAGTATGTATAATTTGAGTGGTCATTGTTGCATATGCTAGGATGCTGATAATTTATGGTTAATCTGAGGATGAGTGATATGGAAATTCATCCAACTAATTTGTTGCCTCATTTGTGCTTTGATGATTGGCTGTGTCCATTATGCATCAGTGGCAGGTTAGTGAAGGGTACACATACACTTGTTTTTTAGGTGAAAAAACCAATGATTGACGCTGAGGATGCAGCCATTTATTGTGGCACATTTATTTCTTGCTCTATCTTAAAGATATCTTTCAAAAAACTTGGGTGGTGGAGTAGGGTGGTCCTAGGATGCACATCTCGAGAGTTGACCCCTTTTGTAACTGTTGTTGTCAAGAGAGGTTGTCCCTGAGCTTTTGAGGAATCAAAGCTTGTGCAACTTACTCTATTATTTGTGAATGCATGCTGATTTTACATAGCTTATCAGCTACATCTCAAAATAAAGTGGTTGATTGCTTTCCAGTTCTCGCAATTTCACTTTAGTCATGTCCTGACAATGTATATGACTTGTTTTCTGTGCATTTCTCCCGAGTGACCTTTGAATGTTTGAAAAATTATAGATCGTGAATTAATTGATTTACTGTACGTTCTATGCACATGCCTGCATTTGTTCAAATTATCTTTCTACCCTGGTGAAAATATCCTGTCTCCATGTTCCCAAGAAATCATCTCACATAGTCTTCTCAATTTCTGCAGGCATTTTGGCATCTGAGCCCAACAGCTAGCAAATGGCAGGCGGCAGAATTGCACATGCTACCCTCAAGGGGCCCAGTGTGGTGAAGGAGATCTTCATTGGACTCACCCTTGGGCTGGTTGCTGGTGGTATGTGGAAGATGCATCACTGGAACGAGCAGAGGAAGACCAGATCCTTCTATGACATGCTCGAGAAGGGTCAGATCAGCGTGGTTGTGGAGGAGTAGTTCTGGGATGAAGAAGCTGAAGTTCTATATCTCAAGCCTTTTGTCATTTTGTTTTTTCCAGTAATTTTCTGGAAACTCGCTGGAGAGCATGAGAAAGTGATTGCTGTGGAGATTTTTCATGAAAATAAGAACCACCACTGGAGAACATCAAATCTTTTTGAATTTTTGCTTTGTCCTTGTGTTTGCATCTCAAATCTCAAATCTGTCAGTGGTGGAATACCTAACAAGCAACTTATGTAAACCCTTTATATTATTATGAATGGAACAAGCTTCATCTTTAGTCTGTCCTATACACTTCTGTTTGGTGCCAGTCATTTGGTTCGGTTAAGATATGTGATATGACTATTCCTATCCTTTCATCCTTAATCCAATGCTGGAACGGAAGTTAAGGTTTTCACTTACCTTCACCGTTGTCTTCATATGCAGTGTTCAGTTATTTGATGACAGACTCATTATGCTTTGTTTATGCTACGGTCATTAACAATTACCCTTGATTATTACTTGGTAAAGGCGAAGTGAACGGACGTATCTTCTGTTGCTTCCTTTCTTATATACCAACACACGTATCGATTGTAGACAAACTTGCAAGTCATGTTACATCAGCTCAAAGAAAGAAAACTCGTGAGTTGGAAGCTAAGTAGTATATGATTCATCTCATCTTGGGGTTTCCCCCTGAAAATGTTGGAATAGATGCAAAACACATGAAAGATAGCTGCGCAGTCAGTAATAGCAAGCAGCAGGCTGTCCCATACTACTTTTCCTTTGAATGTTCATTCTGGAATTGAATGTCACAAACAAGACTCATACAGAATACCCCAAGGAACTTTAATATGAAGATCTGTCTCTGCTTTTCAGCACTTGATGTTTCTCTGTACTCAAGGTGATTTGATACCTTTTATATGATTCTTCCCATTCGAAAATCCATTTTATCTTGTAGGAACAAATGCTCCATGTCGAAGGCATTTCGAAATGTCAACAAAATCCCAAAAATATCGAGTGTTCTTGTTCTACCGATCTACGGATGGCGATGGGTACCATCTACGGATGGTAGGACCTAAGAATCAAACAATTAAGATAAATTTTCCGATAAGATTCAATACTTCAAAAATATTATGCAATTCCTTTGAGTCAAAAGAGCCCTTAATATTTTGGAATTAGATGTCAGCATTTGGTCTTGTCTGTAGACTGCATGCATGCGTTACGACTAAAGGGAGAAGATGTGAACTGATACCAGATGGTGGCGGAAAACTACTAATATGACGTTCGATATCAGATGGTTTCTCTTTAAATTTCTGATTTTTCTCTCGAAACTTTAAATGCACGTATAGAATGTGGTGGTGAGCACCCAGAACTTTATTGAGATTTTTTAAAATTATTCTAAATGCGTTTAAAATATATGTTTTCCTGGCATCTATTACTATATATGAGCCAACACAGCGTTTGCTGACTTTGCTTCTAAATACCGTCATTTCTCTTTTACAATTAGTCGCCGTGTTGTGTTGGATGATTATTTAGTTTTCCTGATCTATTTGCTAGCTACCTAAGTAATCTTGTAGCAAATCTTCTTGAACTCATCGAGGTGGTTCTCGAAGAGTGACACATAGACCTCCATGCCGCCGTCGCCAAGGACGGAGGGCAACAGGAACAGGCTGCCTTCCATAGGATAGTACGTCGGCATGCAGTAGAACGGCCCGCCGGTACCAAAGTCGAGGTCATAGAAGTTGATCCCGAGCCAGGCGTCCAGCTCTAGGTTCGGGCACAGCACCGTCTGGTCGCTGTCCGCCGTCGGGACGAGCCCCTCGGCCTCCACGGCGCCGGAGGAGGCGAAGTCCACGAAGGAGCGGAAGTAGGCGTCGTCCACGCCGGCCACGGCACGGTGGATGAGCTCGGCGGCGTGCCCGAGCGGGCGGGACACGAGGTCGCCGGCGTCCGAGCGCGGGAACGCCCAGAGCACGACGTTGCCGAAGAACTCGCGCGGCATCGGCGGGCGCATGCGCGTCCGGCCGTTCACGGATATGCGCACCTTGGTGGTCACGCCAGCGCCCAGGCCGCGCGCCGCGGTGATCGAGCGCCAGAGGTGCGCCACCACGCTCTGGAACGTGGTGTAGCCGCGGCGCGAGGGCGGGAGGCCCGAGCAGGCCCGCGCCTTGAGCCGCGCCACGAACTCCTTGCTGAGGTGCATGCTGTGCACCTTGACCTTGCCCTGCGTCGCCGCAAAGAACTCGTCGACCTCGTCGGCGTCGGCGTCCGCGCGAGTCGGCTCTGCTGCCTTGTACTCTGTTTCCCGGTGCGGGAACTCGACGAGCGGCGGGTCGCGCGGCACGAACCGGGTGCCACGGTCGCAGACAGGGACAGGGCGCACCGGCATCCGGCGCGTTGCGAGGCCCCAGGCGGCGAGGAAGCTGCCCGTGGCCTGCCCGTCGGCGATCTGGTGGTGGCCCGCGAAGCCCACCACCAGCGACCCGCATGAGAACCGGGTGAGCTGCACCTGCAGAAGCTCCTCAACGGCGTCGATCCGCGGGTGCAGCCGCCTGGCCTCCGGCGTCGGCGCCCCGAACGGCACAGACACCGCCAGCTGCGCGTCCACGGTGGCCTCCACGAATCGCGCCCCGGCGTCGTTCAGTCGCACGGACCGCCGCCCGTCGGGCCCGACGCCGATCCGTCCCGCCCACTCCCGGTACGCGGCCAGCGCCCTTGCGAGGCCGAGCTCCAGCGCGGCGTTGGGCGGGTTCGGCGGGTGGAACGCGTAGATGATGGCGACGTGCTCCCCGTACGTTACCGTGTCCAGCACGGAGAGCGGGACCCACTCGTCGCCGGCGCTAGCGCCGGTAGGTGCCACGCCGCCGTCGTACAACGGCTTGACGATCTTCGAGCTCTCGATCTTGATCTTCATGGCGCTTGTACAGCTGTTGCTTGATCTTCGTGGTCTCACTCAGGCTTTCTCTGTTCTTGCTTGCAGCCTTGCACTAATGTGCATGCACTGCACGTACTCTGTCAGTAGCTGTGGTGCGTACAGTAGCTTACTATTTCTGGCTCTTTCTGTTGCCGGCCCGGCCTCGATGATACATACAGCCGAACGCAGAACTATATATACTGTTGAAACAAGGCTACTCCATCTAGGAAGCTGGTCATGGTAATGTGAAACGTGCAATGGATAGTTGAGACGACGCGCGCGAAAATACTGTATGATATCCCGTACGTAGAGACAATGCTTTTGATGACTGAACTGGCCCAGCTATAGTAGCTGGTGTAACTACGTACGTATCCGGAGTTTCACATGCTACGCTAGAAAAACATAAATCCGCAACTACATATTCAGGACGGCAAGCACACGGGCAAATGTATTTTGTCGCCGTGATCTATATCGTGTAGGTATCGCCGTATGTCTCAAAGGATTTTTTTTGTTCGACTTGCATGTGGTTATACACTCAGCTCATCAGAGTTCCATAGGTTTGACCAGCGGCTGACGTAGAAAAAATTTTGAGGGTGGGCTAGGGCTGAAAAAATAAAATGGGCCAGGAGTCTAAATTAGGCCTAATTCGCTTCATATCTGGGGGGTCTGTTTTTTACCAAAATTTTGGGTGGGCCGCTGCCCACCCTGCCCACCCTCTGTGTCCACCAATGGGTTTGACGTTGTTGTTTCTCATTTAGACGTAATTTCTCCAGTGAGAGGTGATGTTCCCGTCGACAGCGAGTCGTCCTAGTTGATAGCATATACTCCATTAATTAACATTGATACTACGGTAAACATAAATTGTATTCACTGTCTGTATTAATTGTAAACATAAACATGACCGCATCAGCTATCAGCATCTACGAGCACAACCATACTAAAACAGCACACATCGAAACGTAACAAACAATCATACTAAAGTGACCGAACCGACTAATCAGAAGGCGTGCGTCGATGCTGTTTTTTTTACTGTAAAAATAAAGCTCAACGAGATTCCCGCAAACCTGCAACCAACTCGCGACCGTGTGTCCGAGCGACAGCGGAGGAGGAGCGCTTCTCGCAAACTTACCAATTAGCATAACACTTCACTATATAAGGTGGTGCTACTGTTCTCCAACTAGCGGTGTGGGACTAAAATTTACCTCCCACTCCACTCGCATCTGAGATGACACAAAATTGAGCTTTGAGATTTTTCTAAAATTGCTTATTGGGCTTTGAGATTTCAAATCCTCATTTAGAGATATTTTGCCACAACTCACGTCTAGTGTTTCAGCAGAGATTGTGAAGTTAAAATTCCTTCTACAATTTTGAGTTACATCAATCGGCAACTTGAACAATGGACGAACATTGAATTCTAAGTTTGATGAGATTTCAGACAAAATCATAACTCCCTAATCTCTTCATGAGCTTGCTAGAGATCATCCAAAACTTATAAACTGCGACGTTTAACAGTCGAATATAGTTGTGTTATTTTAAGACTGCTCTGTAACAAGACTGCTCTGTAGGACAATAACTTTGTTACAAATAGCTACAACAGAAACACATTAAGGTAAACATATTACGAAAAAACACTTAGGGTGGTCCATTTAGTAACTATCCAAATCTACCATGTGTTGTTGAATCGCCAAATCTTGGCGCAAAACCTCGACGCGTGTGTGTTGGCGAAAGGCCAGCCGGCCAAGTCGCATAGAGCGCACGTGGTTTCACTGTTCAGTCACCAGTTTCAGCCTGTCCAGTCCCAAATCGCAGCCGTTGCATGCGTCATGCACGATTTCCGAGTGCATCGTCAACTCCCAGCTAGCTAGCTGCGCACAAAACTGCAGTCAAAGAAGTAGGGCCACCACAGGTCGTGCATGCATGGTGCTGTACGTATCCGGTGCCGTAGTACCTAGTGAAAGTCTTCTATATTAGTGATTACTTTTTTAAACAGGTTTTTCGTCGGCGCTTTATAAATAAATCAACCATCACAGTAACAATCGTATACTCTAAGATACAAGTTCATAACATAAGAAAACTAGAGCTGGGGCCACGAGCCCACGACACAAACAAGCCCAAGTACTAGCGGAAAATATGGATACAACTTGCCGAAAAATAGTGATTACAAATGTACATTTTTCCTACATACAGCATGCATGCATTGTCGGGGGGCTGCCCCCGAGTAGGGGCAGATCCCGGTATAATTCAATAAGGTGCCAACAGTACCTGACCTTTGGCGAGAGCAAGGGACACCTCCTGCTATACTGAAAGGGCAGCTTGACCCTTGAGCGCTGGTAGAGGACAAAGTGCCTCCTGGCAGGCGCAAGGGTCAGGTCTCGCAGCTATAAATAGACACCTCCGGCCCTAACAATCGCAGCACAAGCATGAGCGGGTGGTTCCTCTAAGAACTAGCTTCTCGAAGATGTCTTTGCTGATAGGCTAAGACATCTTCGGGAGGCTAGGCCTAGAGATACTCATCCTGAGACGAGCTCGGACGCCTCCGGAAAGGATCCCGGATCTATGACTCCAAGAAGACTCCCGGATGGAGGTGTACTCGGCTTTACCGGATAGGTAGTCCGGGTAAGTACTAATCGGAGTATATGTCTCGGTCTTGACCTTATGCAGAAGAGGCTCACAGTGGCAAGCGAGGAGGTAGCCGGCGTGAGGGCTTCCGGCAGGCCGTCAACGGTCCGTAGCAGGCTTTCCCGTCTATTGCGGGGCGAGGTACCGTTCCGCCTGACACGGAAGCATGGTCACCTCCCGCCTGACACGGGAGCGCGTCAGCCGGTACGATCGTGGTACGACAAGACCTGACGTGCCTAGCCCGGCAATCCGGAAAAGGCTATCCGGGATGGGTAAAGACATGTCTTGTCTCTGACAAGGGGACAATGATGATGCAGGACGGCGCCTGTCGTCCTTGTCGAGATGATGACGAAGGGGCTACACCGGATAGCCCGGCGACTAGGTCGCACTAGCCGGTGACGACACGCCGGCTAGGCCTGTCCGGTGGGGCCAAGCCGATTTAGGGTTTCCGGCCCTCCTGCCCGGAGCTCTATAAAAGGCGCCATAACTGCTCCTGAGAGCAAGAGACCAACTTCAGAGCCAAAGCTATAGTCGCATTTACACAGAGAGCATTTACTCCTTCTCACCTTGAGTTCATCTAGTTCTTTGTACTCCTCCCTTTGAGAGATCTTGTAGCAAGTTGTAACTCTTATACCACAAGTATATAGAGAGGAAAGGCAGGAGTAGGGGTGTTAACTCCTCACGAGGGCCCTGAACCTGGTTATATCGTGTGTGTGATGTGTGCCTTCGTGCATTTGTTTGTGTTTGTTAGATCTTCCCCTTTGCATTTTGATCTCATTTCTTGTTCCTGTGAGATCTCGGTTTTACCGGGATCCTCCCCGTGTGAGCTCTTCAGCTCGCTATCCCTCCCCGGATCCACCAACGTCCATCGGCCCCACAAATTAGCCATCCTATGGCATCGGCCGTGACACCACCACGACATGCATGTTTAAACACATCAATGGATCAAAAATATTATTTTCTTAATATATCAATAGTGTGTAACACACTCCAATTTAAAATGATTGATATCTGTGATTTACCAGGGATACCTTCTTTTCATTTTTTCATTAATTCTAGATCCATCGACCATCGTCCATACGTAGACTTGGATAGTTTCTCACTTTCACCCAACCTTGCGAGCGTATGCAGTCCTGCAAAGCTGCAACTGCAAGTTGTAGTGTTGGTTGGCAAGGTTTAAGTGATGCACGACAGTCACCGGTGAAATTGATCCTTCGCCCGTATGCTTTTCCGTTATTCCTTGGCAGCAATGCCACTATGTAAATATTGTACCTAATAATTAATCAAAAAGCTAGCAATTGTTCGATCTTTCAAAAAAAAATATCAATCCTTCGTGAAGACAGAAGAGAGAAGAGAGACACGTTCGATCAATTGCAAATTCAGAAAGGTTCTCTAAAGCTCTAAATGACGTTCGTTCATATACTAGCACTGTTCATACTCGCACGAAGTCGATCCGTTACAGCAGAAGAGCAGCCGGAGCAGCCGTCAACTGGCTAGTCATACATTGAGGCAGGCCCGGTCGACGTTGTTCTTCTTTTCTTCAAAGGGAGTAAGGGACTGGTCGTCGTTATACCTGAGGATATAGAAAAGGAAGAAAATGACTGCATAAGATCAATCGGTTTCAAGCATGCAATGAAGATACTCGTACGTACTCGCCACGGAAATGGAAGAATAACGTCGATCGATCGATTTCGTGGCTATCCCACTAAAAGTCTAGCTAGGTGGCGGCCGGCGCGCGTGTGTTGGCGAAAGGCCGGCCGGCCAAGTCGCTTAGAGGCTAGAGCGCACGTGGTTCAGCGCTCGATCAGTCGCCAGTTTCAGGCTGCCGAGTCCCAAATCGCAGCTGTTGCGCGCGTGAGGCACCATCGTCAACCTCCAGCAAGCAAGCTGCGCACAAAACTGGAGTCAAAGAAGTAGGGCTCGTGCATGCATGGTGCTATTGCTGTCGTCGATCGTACTACGTGTATACTGTCCTCGTACTTGAACTCCGGTAGTGGTGCGAGCTGGGTGACTGGTTGAAGACGAGATGGAGATGAACTTGAACTCTGGTGCTGGTGCTCGTCGTTGTTGCTGCAGCGTCGTGTCGGTGTCCCCCATGCAATATGCATGGATGAGAAAGGTCCACAGGCTCAAGTGAAGACTTTGGCACCTTTCATATAGTTGCATGCATGCCTAGACTAGACACATGCACATTTGGCTGGCGGCTAGTGTATTTCTCGTTTTGTTTCTTCTCGGCTCGGTGTCTCATAAGGTGGCGGGTCCGTTGCGTCGCACAATACTGCTGAGCTGACTATATTAGTCGTACGTACCTCTCTCCATCTTAAACAGAACAGGAGTCTTAGAAACAAGTCTTTATGCACAACAGCTTAATGCTAAGTGTGAAAGTAAATGAGGAAAACTGGTCCTTACTTTGGCAGCTTTAAAGGGGTAAGGCAAGGAGATCCTTTTTCCCCATTTCTGTTTAATGCTGCTGCTCAGAACTTGTCCAAAATGGTTCATAATGCTCAAGACACAGGGTTGCTTACTGGGTTGGCTGATCATCTGATTGATAAGGGTATTGCTGTACTGCAGTATGCAGATGATACTATTCTGCTGATTAAAGATGATCTAGAGGGTGCCAAGAATTTGAAAATTCTGTTATATTTGTTTGAATCCATGTCAGGCCTCAAGATCAATTTTGAGAAGAGTGAAGTACTTATGGTGATGGAGGATATGGATAAGCAAAAACAATATGCTGAGATGTTTAATTGTCAGATAGGCACATGGCCAATTAAATACCTTGGGGTGCCTGTTAATTCGAGAAGGAATTCTGTGAGTGAAATGAGTTTCCTGGGTGAAAGAACTGTTAAGATGATGAATGGCTGGATGGGTGGGGCTCTATCTATTGGGGGTAGGGTCCTAAGAATTGATATTTGTATGTCTGCCTTGGGAGTTTATCACATGTCTATGTTCCTTTTGCATAAGACTAATCTGAAGCAGATGGACAAGCCAAGGAGAGGTTTTTTGTGGTTGAGTAATGCTGGAAAAAGAAGATATCATCTAGTAAGTTGGAAACTGGTTTGCGAGCCTAAGAAAAATGGGGGCTTGGGTATTCGAGACTTATCTTAATTTAATATCAGTCTCATGTGTAAATGGTGGTGGAAGTTGGTGTTGGACCTTGGCAGCAGTTTATCAGAGCAAAGTATTTGGGAGGAGGGGGGATTACTAGTGTTTCGCACAGAGTGATGGATTCTGCTTGCTGGTCTGATATGTTGTGTGTGCGACAGTTATATTTGCTTGGCAGGATAATGCTGGTTGGCAATGGTGAGAGGACAGACTTCTGGGCTGATGTGTGGTGTGTCTTGTCCTCCTTTAAAATTAGATTTCCTAGACTGTTTATGATCTGCAATGAACATAATGTGAGTGTGGCTGTCATGGCTGGCAAAAGGTGGCAATTTAGCTTCAGAAGGTGGTTAAATGTTGAATTACAAGGTGAAATGAGATGTTTGCAGAAACTGCTGGCTGGGGTAGCTCTGAATGAGGCTATAGATATCCCTAAATGGAGATGGACTAAAAGTGGTAAGTTCACTGTGAAATCTATGTATGACCACCTGACAAGTAATGGGATTGACAGGTCATTTAGACATATGTGGAAAGCCAAAGTACCTATGAAAATCAAAGTCAGGTTGTGGCTCATTCGGCACAATGCGATTTCTACTAAAGACAACATGGTTACAAGAAAATGGGTGGGGAATGACAAATGCAAGTTTTGTGACTCTGATGAGACTATCTCATCTGTTCTTTCAATATCCAGCTGCAAAATATGTGTGGAGCGTGGTTAGTTCTGCTATTGGGGCAAGGACTATACCTGGGTCTTTTTCTCAATATTTCTGGTGGATGCCTCAACACTTAGTTGCTAGCAGGAACATCCAGATTACTGGGTTGGCTGCCATTTGCTGGGCCATTTGGAAAATGAAAAACCGTGCTTGTTTTGAGAATAAGCTCATCAAATCCCCGGTGGAACTTATTCGCTATGCATGTGTGTTTATTAACTATTGAGCAGGTTTACACCCCAATCAGGAGAGGGAAGACTTGAGGGAAGGTGCTGGTATTCTTCTAAGGATGGCCACTGATGGGATGCCAAGGATGCACTCGACGAGTACAAGCAGATTAGCAATTGGAGATGCTCCTGATACAGATGTGGACATGGGGGAAGCTGAAGATCATCAGTGAAGAAAAAGGGGAATTGATGTCAAGTGTGGACCAACTCTGCTCCTTGGTAGCAATAGATGTTGTCTGGAGATCTTGCGTGTAGGCTGGATGCCTTTTAACTTGTTTTGGTGGTTGTTTGTAAGTTGGTGATTGACCTTCTGGTCATGAATGTTTCAAAACTCTGGTAGCTGGTGGTCTGCGAGGAGAATGCCGCAATAGTAGTTGGTCTAATCTGGTAGTTGCTTTAAAAAAAAAATTCACCACATATATTAAGGTCAGCATGCCTTCTCATTAAAACCCTTTCAGTCCCTTTCGGTACCCTGTGTAGGGAAAGAGTGTGTCACCAACCTGTTGCCTTTCCCACATAATTACATCGTTGATAATCGAGCTAAGGAGAAAGCTGGGGGGCTCATCGACCCAATTACAAGAGTTTCTAGAGAGAAAACCTGATTTAGCTGATTCATGGGCTACCTGGTTAGCTTCCCTCGAACAATGCTTATATTGGACTGTATCAATAGCCAAAGCCAGATCAATGCAGTCAGCAAAAATAACCGCCGACTCGTTCCACCACACTTCTTCTCCTCTACAAGCATCAATCGTTTCGAGAGAGTATGATTCCATGACCGATGTTGTTATATCCATGACTTACAGCAAAAGAGACCTTCATTGCCATCGCTTCAGCCATGGACGCTGATGCAACAAATTGCAAAAAGTAAGTCTTTGCCGCTATCTGTCCCAAACAAATGTTGTAGCTCCGTTATCTTGTTATAATGGAGTCCGGCGCCCTTCGCAGGGTTGTCGTTTTCGTATGCACAACAGTTTGGAGCCTACTTTTAATGTTCAATTTAGTTGCCCAGACCAACTTACCAATTAACCAACCAGCTAAGCACATGCTAGCTATGAGGATATGCGCTTCGGTTTACTCCCTTTTTTAACAAGCGCTTCATTTTTTTACTTAGGTTGACTTCTTCGAATAACATAGTCCGTGTAAAGCCCTCAACGATAGCACCACTTTGTATTTGGAACCAGAGATACATGTGGGTCATCACTAGGTTACCCACTACACTTTTCAATACATAAAAGTAAATAACTTTATCAATATGATGATGTCATTAAAAAGTTAGTTATCTTTTGAACTAAAAGAGAGTAGATGGCACCTTAATGGTGACCCACTTACATCTCTTAGCCAACCAAGTTTTCATGTCATCACGCTAACATTCATTTAAATCAATATTTTCTTGCATACAACATATGCACATTACCAATTTTCATCCATCCAATTGACTGTGTCATCAATTTTATTCATCAAATATAAAAGAAAATCACGCCAATTAATTTTTATCCTTTCGATAATTGTGATCATCTGAATCTTCCATATTATTACAAACAATTTTATATTTGTGGGTCTTACATGCATTTATTTACTAAATAAAATTCTTAAAATTATTTCCGCCACAACGCGCGGGTATCTTCTACTAGTAAATATGACACGAAACAGCAAAACCAAAGATTGTTATGATGGAATAGTGGCAAGATTGAGATTTGAACAGTCAAATGGTAATCCTGAAATTAGGATCCTCGTAGTGCTAGAAATGATAAAACCCTTCAAGAAAAAAACCAACGGGTATGCGGGCGGACAGGCAGATGAACTATTGCACGTACAATCCCTAAAAACATTGACGCGTGTCCTACCCGATCGAATCGATGTAACCTGGGCTTGCACCTAGGCAATGAACAATTTTCAAAATTGGACATGTTTTTAAATTATGTACATTCTTAAATTCAAACAACTATGAAATATGATTTTTTTATTTACTTTTTTTTTCAAGACCGTAAAAGGTGAAAAGGAATACGAAAAAATAACCAAGAAAAATAAAACAGAAATCCAAACAAAAAATAGAGAAATAAAAAGAAGAACCATCAGTAAAAAGTAATAAGCGCAAACTGGGTCGACCCACGGAAACCTTCAAACGACGTGACCAATTGGCGTTTTCGAACTAGGTCACGGGCTCTTATTCTTTGATCAACACATTCACGTTTTCACGTCGCCTCAGTCACTACATAGAGCGTTGAAGTGTTTTTTTTTTACTTTTGACAACCCTGAAAAATGCATCAACAATACATCAAGTTGAAAATCTTGTTCTTCTACATACTTTTGTACAACTTCAGGATATCTTGACACTTGATAAAAGACACATGTTTCATAGATAGAAGCTTTTAACATCTTGATTTGCCACTTTTATTTGTTATTTTAGTTTGATCGTAGAGCTTGTTGCAAGCCTTTTATATGGCGTTCCACCGGCGTGACATAACACTCTTGTTACAATCCGTGACTCATACGACTTTCTTTCATTAAACTCTTTGTAGATCCTACTCCAATATGATTTACAAGTTTATGAGATACTGGTATTTGGGGTCTTCAACATGCCATCCTTCTCGATTTTCAACATTTTGTTCTTGCTGCCATGATCCTCAGATTTTTTTTGCCGGTTTCAAAATTAGTAATATATGATCGGTACATGTGTACTCCCTATGTTGCTAAATGTAAGATTTTTTTTGGCCCACACGCATCACATGTTTAAGTACATGATTTATGTGAAATTTGCACTAAAACATGTCTAGATACGTGTGGCCTTAAAAAGATTAAAACATTTATAATATTTAAAAACAGAATGAGTACTTGTTTGTGAAATATGCATTTCACATGTCTTTTATTATAGGGTAACATTCAAATGAGAAAATACCTCGAACGGTCGAAGATTAGAAAAACGACATAAAGATGGCTTTCATTTATGAGAGAGTACCTCCAATATATAAAAAATGTCGCTCGTCTAGTATCAAGTTTGTATTGGCTTAATATAAAATATTAAAGGAGAACAACATATCAGCTGAGGTAAGAATGGTAATCTTTCACCTAGCTTTCTATGGTTCAATGGTTGTATCTGGTAGAGCAGTAGATGAACTGCAACAAGTTGAGCGCGCTGAGAGCGGCCATGAACCAGAAAGAGTAGTCAAGGTGTCCTTCGTCCAGGTTGTTAAACGAAGACGACGATGAAGTTACATATGACATCGGCGGTGACGGCTAAGGTTGAAACCCTAGGTCGCCGCCTCTCTCCTCAATAATCCTGTTCTAGTCTTGCTTATTTATTGAGACATCTATTGCACCAGAGCGTCCATACGCTACTTATCCCCACTTGCCTCCGCCTGTTAGAGCAAATGCTTCATGGGCCTCTCCAAATGCGGCCCAGACAAAAAGATAGTCTAGATATTATTTTTATTTTAAAATCTGAACGTTATAAATATGAACCATTTAAGTCTGAATATTTCTAAAATTTGATCAATTTAAAATTTGAATATTTTAAAATCAATTTCCCAATCTGGGTAATGAACAATTTTCAAAATTGGACATTATTTAATTATGTACATTCTTAAATTGAAAGTACTTAAATTTGATATTTTTTTCAAAATCATAAAAGGTGAAAAGGAATACGAAAAAATAAACCAAGAAAAATAAAACAGAGAAATAAATAAGAAGAAACATCAGTAAAAAGAAATAAGCGCAAACTGGGCCGGCCCATCACAAACAAGAAGAAGCATTCACGCTTGCATGTCGCCTCCATTCACTACGTAGAGCGTTTAAGTGCATTTTCACTTTTGACAACTTTGAAAAATGCATCAAACCATACTCCTCTGATCCGAAAAATCTGTCACCATATTTGAGCGGATCACACATGACTGCATGTACAACTTCCGACAGTTTAATCGGATCGGAGGGAGTACATCAAGTTGAAAATCTTGTTCTTTTACATTTTTTTACAACTTCGCGATATATTGCAACTTGATAAAGACACATGTCTAATAAATATGAGCTTTTAACATCTTGATTTGCCACTCTTATTTGTTATTTTAATTTGATCGTGGAGCTTGTTGCAACTCTTTTGTATGGCGGTCACAATCCATCACCATCTTGTTGTGTGACTCGTACAACTTTCTTTCATTAAACTCTTTGCAGATCCTACTCCAATATGATTCGCAAGTTTATTAGACACTGGTAATGGGGTCCTCACATAACATGCCACCCTTCTTGGTTTTCCACATTTTATTCTTAGTGCCATGATCCTCAGAGTTTTTTTGGCCAGTTTCAAAATTACTACTATATGATCAGTACATGTGTACTCCCTTTGTTGCTAAATGTAAGATTTTTTATATTTTTTGGCCCACACGCATCTCATGTTTAAGTATAAGGATTCACGTGAACCTTGCACTAAAATTTGTCTAGATACATGTGGATTTAAAAAGATTAAAACATTTTATATTTTAAAACCGAAGGAGCTTGTATGTGAAATACACATTTCATATGTCCTATATTATAAGGGAACATCCAAATGAGAAACCTCGGTCTAAGATTAGAAAGAAAAAAACAAAGTTGGCTTTCATTTATGACCGGAGAGAGTTTTTTTTCTTCATAAAACTGGAGGAGAGTATTTAGCTACTCCTACAATTTATAAAAAAATGTCGCTCATTCAGTACAAACTTTATAAAATGGACCGGAGGAAGTACAAAAAAGTAAACGAGAACAACATATCAGCTCAGCTAAGAGCCTAAGACTAGTAATCTTTCATCTAGCTTTGTATGGTTCAATGGTTGTATCTGGTGGAGCAGTAGATGAACTGCAACAAGTTGAGCGCGCTGAGAGCAGCCATGAACCAGAAGAAGTAGTCAAGGTGCCCTTCGTCCAAGTTGTCTGGGATCCACCCGGGTTTACCGCCTCCAGTCGTGGCCGACGCGACCGCGCCGACCAAGGCGGAATTAAGGTAATTCCCTCCGGCGATGGCGAGCTGCGCAAGTGCCGTGCTTAGGCTCTTCATGGATTCCGGGGACTGGTCGTAAAAGAACTCGAGCATGCCGATGCTGGTGAACACCTCGGCCACGCCTAGCACCGAGTAACACGGCGCCTGCCACATGATGCTCATCGCCGGCGCCGTCAGCCGTCTCCTCTCGACCGACGCCGCATACGCCATGGCGGCCACTGACAGGGCGAGGCCGATGCCGATTCGCTGCAGCTGGGTGAGGCCCCGGTCCTTGCCAGTGACGCGCCGCATGAGCGGCACCAACAAGGCATCGTAGATGGGGACGCATACGAGGACAGTGGCGATGTCGAAGGTGGACATGGACGCCGGCGGCACGGTGAAGGCGCCGACGCGGTTGTCCATGACAATGCCCTGCTCGATCAACGTTGACGACATCTGCGCTGTGGCCACGAAGAAGACCAGCAGCGAGGCCCATACCGGGGCCATCCGCAGAAGCATCTTTAGCTCCTCCACCTGAGATACAGTGCAGAGCCGCCACGGGCCCTTCTTCTCCGACGAAGGCAGTATGATCGCAGCCTTGTCAAAGAATCTGAATTGTCTGGTATGCCTTCCCTTGCCATGCGCATTAAGTGCCGAGGTATCATTGGGAACCTCGAGACGGTAATTCCTTACTGCTACAACAACCACCTGAAAGACCCTTGTGAAGGGGCTGCCGCTCATTTGCTTGTACCTGTAAATCTTCCCGCCGGCGACGAACAGAGCGAGGCCGAAGCCCATGAACACCGTTGGGATCGCGAATCCTACGCTCCACCCGATGTTGTCCTGCACCCAGACGAGTACGGTCGCCGACAACAACGAACCAATGCTGATCGAGAAGTAGTACCAATTGAAGAAGGAGCTCTTGGTCACCCGCTCAACCGGATCGGCAGCGTCGAACTGCTCGGCACCGAGAGCTGAGCTGCAGGTCTTGATGCCGCCAGTGCCAAGGGCGGCAAGGTAGAGCCCTAGGTACACGGCGACACGATGGATACCACTGTTGTCGGAAGAAGGCAGGAATACCGGAAGGGATGCTGATATTGTCATGATGAGCATCCCCTAGCACAAGAGAAATATTCAGAAGATATTATTCCACATTTCAAATATAAAAAAAGAAAAGAAAATGTTTCACATTGTTAGGAAAAGAGTAATTCAAGAACACCATGTTGGTTGCCACACTTACAGCAGTGTACACGGAGAGGAAAACTATTATTGTGGAATATCTTCCCCAATATGTGTCGGCCAAGAATGCGCCGATGAGCGGCGTGAAGAAGCAAGTGCCGATCCAGGCCGACACGTTCCTCGCGGCGTCGACATTGCTCTCGTGGAGCACGGTGGTGAGGTAGGTGACCAGGTTCCTCGCGACGGCGAAGAAGCACAGGCATTCACTGAACTCGGCGCCTGGAACATGGTGTTGCTTACTTTCACAGGCCAAATTGACATGGAGTATCAAGCAAAATGTATTGGATGATGGGTGGTCTGTCTGAACTCTGAAGTACAGTACTACCTAAGATGAAGAAGCATGCTCTCCAGTTCCCTGTCCTCTGCTTGAGAGCTGGCCGATTGTTGGAATCGACAGTTCCATCACTTGTGTACCTTGAACTTTCTTCCTGAATTCAATGCAGAAACTGAATTTCGTTAGGATTTTCGACATGCATGCTACATGTCACATGGAAACATAATGTCCAGTGCTCAATTTCAGATTACTCAGGACTGGAGAAGAGAATTTCACATGTTGAGGCAGGAATTGATGGGCCAGCAGTGGCCGCTCTTCATCTTCTGCTGCTTCCATTTTGGTCTCTGTATTTATCAATATGGTTGGAAGGAAGTCAAGGAACGGAAGACTAATTATGTATATACACACAAATCTATAGAAATTATAGAGAATTTTTCAACAAAAATAATCTGGAGAAAGATGAAACAATGGATAAGCAATGATTATATTGCGATAGTCCGCACGTCTGCTCTACCGGCCTGATAGCTTAGAATGTAGAGTTCAGATTCAACAGCTACCTAGCTCTGCGTTCGTGTCACTCTGAATTTATTCCACGCCCCAATTTCGTTTTGTTTATAGCAAAATTCGTGATTACTTACTTGCAAGCAACAGATTTATGGTCAGCAGCGCAAACTATTCAGGAATAAATAATTTGAAAACAACAGGGAAAACTAGCTGGCTTCTCTCTCTCGCTCTGCCCTTCTTCACTGTTGATTTGTTAAACTGAAACTTCAGAATAAGTGATGCTTATACGCCATCTGTGGGAGTGAATTCAGAGTTTTAGATTGCTATCCTTTGCTTGGACTACCAGTTCTGAAGTTTGAACAAGTGTCCCACAGTGTGTGCGTGTGTCGGTGTGTGAGAGACAGAGAGTTGAAGAACAAATTATAACTGCATAAGTGCGAGAGAGCAAGATAGAGAGCGACCTGAGAGAGCACGGATGAGCTATGGATGGAGCAGAGCAGCCTCCTTCTCTTCCCCGGCCTCTCCTCGCCGACAAGGACGAAAGAGGCAGCACTGGTTTGTTGCCTTCCACAACAAGTTCTGCACTATCGAAGCTAGCTTGTATACTAACATACAAGTTGCAGAGAAGACAAAGATAAGGACAAATCGACAAACATCAGGATCATGGACCAAGACGTGACCAGCTGACCCATTAATTACAATCTTACCTACTCTACCCCCGACAGATTCGTGATGGCGCAACTATCTGCATTTAAGCATAACTTTTTGGTACTAGCAAGTTCATGCAGCAGAAAAATTCTCGCATACACATATATAGAAGCTTCATTAACCTTGAGCTCTGCACCAACTTAGGTTTAGTACATATAACCATATTATCACAAAGCTGATTAAGCGGGCAGCCGAGGGAAAGGATAAGTTTGTGCATTCAGTTAATATGGTTAATGCGGTTTGATTTATATGATTATATGGTAGTACGGTTTTTGATACTTTGGTAATTACGGTTTTATATAAAAATGTGTGACATGTCGGTACCCTTTTGGGGATCGTGCAGATCTGGTATTTTTGGTTTCCTTCTGGATAGAAGGTATGGCTTTCCCATATTTTTATTTATCCTTCATTTGCTTTGTAATAGAGTTTTCTCATCCGTTCGGTCGTCTATTTTTGTTTATAAAGCGGGACAAAAAGATATTTCGAGGACATATATATTGTACTATAAGTCTCAAATCATGAGATTCTCTCTACCCTCACGTTAGGGTTCCCTCTGCTCCGGCGGCGTTCCAGCGCCCCTTGAGATTTCTCTTCCTCTTTCCGATTCCTATTCCAATTCAAATCCGTTCCCGTTCCACCTATATTGTTCTACACACGGAGTTCTTTCGATCGACTCCCTCCGTTTTGCTGCTTGTCCTCGCCTCTGCCTAGGGTTTTGCGCGAGGACGGGCCATGGCGTCTAGTACTTCGGTGGCATCTTCTAGCTCGGCTCCATGCAAGGAGGTTGAGATCAATGAACTTCTACAACACCTTGATATGCGGGATGATGAACTAGAAGAAGTTGTGATCGGGGCTAAGGAAGCTCATGAATTTCAAAAGGATGCGCGCTGGCTTGCCATCGGTAAGGTTCACACGACTAGATCGTTTAGTTCGGAAGCCCTCTTTGAGAAAATGAAAGTAGTCTGGAACCTATCTAAAGATCCGATCTGTAGACAAGCTAGGGAGAACCTCTTTATTTTTCAGATGCATTGCTTGGGAGACTGGAAAAAGGTTGTTCATCAGGGGCCTGGACGTTTCGGGGTTGGGCAGTCCTAATTGAGGACTCTGATGGGAAAGATGATCCAGAGAGAATCATGTTTGGAGGGCTCTATGTTTGGGCTCAGATTCACGGAATTCCTGAACTGTACCGGAAATTATCTGTGGTGGGTGATCTAGCCCGCCGGGTTGGGAAGACAAAGGAGGCGCAGATGACCCCTAGGCTGTTTTATGAAGGAAATTACGTCCGCATCCGTATGTTGATTGATGTTAACTCTGCTCTGAAACGAGTTGTTTCTCTGACTGTTGAGGGAGAGGCTAAGAGATGGCTGCTCGTCAAATATGAAAAGATCCCATTCTTCTGCAAGCATTGTGGGCTTATTGGGCATAACCATGAGGAATGTGGAGATGGTGTTTGGAAGACAAAGGACCTGCAATATGGTGATTTTATGTTAGTTGTTCGTCGGGACACTCCGCCAATCCAGGAGCCGAGGTCTTTTGCTGGCCATGGGGTAGAGGAGTTGGTAGAGGCACTGCTGAACATCAAACGCGTAAGCAATCCTCGGATGATGCTGCTCTGGACGGTGTGGGTGATATCAATGATTCAGCCACTGGCCCTCTGAAACCTGTTCTTGCAATTGAGGATGCGACACATGATGCTAATGCTACTGCAAATAAACACCCCGATGGTAATTCGGTGGATCAGCTTATTGGAGATAATACCTCTGCTGTAGTTGCTCTACCCTATGGTACCCCCCCCCCCCCCCCCCACACACACACATCCACCATCGTACACTGACCCACGGATTCGTTCCAAGCTGAGGAAGACTGGCACTGATATTGACATGGCAACATCGGCGGCCTCCTTCGAGGAGGACCGCCGGGCCCAATGACGACATTAGGTTGGAAGGGTTGTGGCTTGGGGCAGCATGCGACCGTTCAAGAACTAATCTGCCTTGTGCAGACTTATAAGCCCTGCTTAGTTTATATATGTGAAACTAGGCAAAGTAAGGAACGTGTGGAGAATCTGAGGTTTAGATTGGGATGAAGGAATGTTTCCATGTTAAAGCAGAGGGATCTGGAGGAGGCATTGCCTTATATTGGACTGAGGAGGTGACTGTGGATTTTCTTTCATTTAGTACTTGCCACATTGATGTACATATTAGTGGTGGACCTTATGATCATATGTGGAGAGGGACTTTTGTGTATGGCGAACCAAATCCCTGTGATCGCCACAAAATGTGGAATACCTTGAGGGCTCTTAAGCCCCGCTCAGATAAACCCTGGCTCATGATGGGAGACTTCAATGAGGCTATGTGGCACGAGGAACACTTTTCTAGCACAAGTAGATCTGACAGGCTAATGCTTGACTTCCGGGAGGTTTTATCGCACTGCGATCTTCATGGTATGGGATTTTATGGAACCCCTTGGACTTTTGATAACAAGCAAAGAGGACTTCGAAATGTTAAAGTCCGGTTAGACCGTGCAGTGGCCTCGCCTGCGTGGTCTGCTTTATTCCCTGATCACCGACTCCGGCACCTTGTCTCGTCTAGGTCGGATCATAGTCCGCTCCTACTAACTGCGGAGACCACTTCCAGCAGCAGATCTAATCAATCGATTCGGCTTTATGAGATTGTATGGGAAAGGGAGCCGACACTGGCTGCAGCAGTGGAGGAATCCTGGTCATTCGGACCTAGGTGACGTAGCAGCCTCTTTGAGCTCGGTCATGAGCAGCCTCTATGCTTGGAAAAAGAGACATTTTAAATCGGTACCAAGGGAGATCGCTAAGAAAAGAACTGAGCTCGAAGCTTTGCGCCTCGCAAATGATGATGCTACGTTGGTGTTGAGGGCTGGGCTCGAGAAGGAGATGGATAAAATTTTATACCGTGAGGAGATTATGTGGCTACAACGCTCAAGAATTGCTTGGCTGAGAGAGGGGGATCGAAATACCAAATATTTTCACCGACGTGCCTCGTGGGGCGTAGGAAAAAGAATAATATCCGGAAGCTTTTGCGGCCTGACGGTTCGTGGACCTACGACACTGATGAGATGGAAGCAATGGCTACTGGTTTCTTTCAAGATGTGTATACCCAAGACGAGTCGGTTAACCCAACCATCATTACTGACTTGCTGCAACCATCGGTGACTAATAACATGAATGATAACTTGTGTGCAGATTTTACGGAGAAAGAAATCAGCGACGCTCTTTTTCAGATTGGTCCACTAAAGGCCCCAGGGCCTGATGGTTTCCCGGCTCGCTTCCTGCAGAGGAACTGGGACCTCCTTAAAACTGAGGTAGTCTTTGCAGTGCAGAAATTCTTTGAAGAGGGGGTGATGCCTGATGGTGTCAATGAAACAACTATAGTCCTTATTCCAAAGAAAGATGATCCTGTGGCTCTAAAAGACTTCAGACCTATCAGCCTTTGCAATGTCATCTTCAAGGTTGTTTCAAAATGTTTGGTGAACCACCTACGTCCTCTTCTCCAAGACATCATTTCTCCTATGTAAAGTGCTTTTATTCCTGGCCGGTTAATCACGGGTAATGCTTTAAGCGCCTTTGAGTGTATTCATGCGATACAAACTAGGTCAGCGGCTCGCAGGAAGTTTTGTGCGTACAAATTGGATTTAGCTAAGGCATATGATCGCGTGGATTGGCGTTTTCTGGAAGGGGTTCTAGCGAAATTGGGCTTTCACAGTAAATGGGTGCAATGGGTGATGGCGTGGGTCACCACTGTACGCTACTCGGTTTGCTTATCCGCCAAGGTGATCCTTTGTCTCCGTACCTCTTTCTATTTGTTGCTGATGGTTTATCGTGTCTTATTAGGAAATAAATTGAGAACAATGCCCTCCATGAGCTTCATATTTGTCGTAATGCCCCGGGTATCTCCCATCTCCTTTTTGCGGATGACAGTTTATTATTTTTTGAGGTGACAGTGGATCAAGCTATGGTGGTGAAATCTGTCCTAGATTGTTATGAGGAAAGTACAAGACAACTTGTTAGCCTTGGTAAATGCTCAATTCTCTACGGTGATCAATGTGCTCCTGAGACACAAGCTGAACTGAAATCTATTATGCATTGTGAAACTGAATGTTTTGAAGAAAAATATTTGGGGCTGCCGGTTCCTGATGGTAGACTTACAAAAGGGAAACTCAAAACAACAAAAAGAAAATTCTCCAAACATGCTAGCGACTGGGCTGAAAGGTATATGTCTTCCGGGCCAAAGGAAACACTCATAAAATCTATCCTATAGTCCATAGCTACTTATGCAATGGGGGTGTTTAAATTCCCTG
The DNA here is from genome assembly GCA_026929855.1 of Poa annua. NCBI lineage: Eukaryota > Viridiplantae > Streptophyta > Magnoliopsida > Poales > Poaceae > Poa > Poa annua. Next base: position 36,436,915 of record CM049427.1, read on the forward strand.
TCAGATAATTCGTGATTTCTTGTGGGGCGATGAAGCGGATAGAAGGCGTATGCATTGGATGTCTTGGGACAAACTGGTGAGGCCAAAAAATAGTGGTGGTGTTGGCTTTCGGGATCTAAGGGTCTTCAATCAAGCATTGCTTGCACGCCAAGCGTGGAGGCTTCTACATCATCCGGATAGCCTTTGTGCTCGTCTTCTTAAAGCCAAATACTACCCTTCTGGAAATCTCCTGGACACGGCGTTTATTCAGCAACAATCACAATCACGGCAGGGGGTGGTTCATGGACTTGAGCTTCTGAAGAGCGGTATCATTTGGCGCATCGGTAATGGATCCAAAGTGAAAATATTTAGAGATAATTGGCTGCCGAGGCCGGATGCACTGAAGGTTGAAGGCCGGATTGGAAACTCGCGGAAACGATGGGTTTCTGAGCTGATTTCACATGACACTAGATCATGGAACGAGGAGGCCATATGGAGCTGCTGTTTGCCTCGGGGTACTGCTACTATCCTGGGCATTAAGTTATCAGCTAGAGTCACGGAGGAGTTCATGGCCTGGAGTGGAGAGAACAATGGTTTGTTTAGCGTACGCTCGGCCTATCGTATTGGTATGTCTTTTGTCCAGGCCACTGCTAGCGGAGGACAGTCTAGCTCTGAACCGTTGGGAGAGCGACGCATCTGGGAGTTGATCTGGAAGGCGAATGTCCCACAAAAAACCAAATTTTTGCATGGCGAGCTGCTACTAATTCTCTAGCTGTTCGTGTTGGTTTGCATAGGCGCATGCCGCATGTGGATGAGGTTTGCCCAATTTGTGGATCAGCGGTGGAGGATGTTCACCATGCCCTTGTTGTCTGTACCCTAGTTCGGGCTTTACGACATGAAATACAATCCTGGTCTTTGCCTGCTGAGAAGGTTTTCATGATTGAAGGCCCGGAATGGATCCTACATTTGCTTAGCTCGGTAACTGAAGATATGAGGCCAAAGATTCTATTTATGTTATGGCGCTCCTGGCATCATAGGAACAATGTTATACACGGTGACGGCAAGGCCTCGATAACTGCCTCGGTTCATTTCTTGGAAAACTACCTGTCTTCGTTCTCCAAAGCAAACCGACCTAACAACACCTCCATCCGTGATTCGGGTGTAGCATGGACTGCACCAGCGAGTGTTTCTCTTAAAGCAAATGTTGATGCCGGTTGGGATGCCCACTCAATAGATGTTGTGATTGGGATCATTATCCGAGACAATCTTGGAGGCGTGGTGTTTACGGAGTGGAAATTCATTCCAAACTGTGGAAGCGTGGAGGAGGCTGAAATCCTCGCTTGTCTGGAGGGTTTAAAGCATCTTATCTCTCTCCGACGCGATGGCCAGCAATGGTGGAGAGCGATTGCCTTAGGGCTGTCCAAGCTCTATCTATAGACACCATTGATCAATCGCGAAGTTGGGCTCTGATCCTAGAGGGACGTGAATTACCGAGGGTGTACCGGGAGATCTCTACCTCTAAAGTAGATCGGGTTTGTAATGGTACATCGCATGTGCTCGCTCAGTTAGGTAAAGCTGGGTTTAATGGTGTTACAAGCAACGAATCTCTATAAAGGAGTTAGTTGCAATCGATGTAATGAGGCTTAATATTTAAAGGCAGGAAGTTTCAGACGCACTCTTTTCCTAACCAGAGTACCGTAAGATACTGGCAGGATTTTAATGAGACGGCTTGCTGACCTAGTATGTGGTAATTTTTAAAAATAAAATAATATATATATTGTACTATAATTGAGCACGATAGCCAAAATATGCGTCCGAATGGTGGATGGTGAAAGAAACCAGAGGTGGCTTTCGTTTTGGATCGGAGGGAGTATTCAGCTAAAAAATAAAGTACAACAAGAAAAAAATATACTCCTAGCTAAGGCTGATAATTTTTAAACTTTGTGTGATTGTATCTGGTGGAGCAGTAGATGAAATGCAGCAAGTTGAGCGCGCTGAGAGCAGCCATGAACCAGAAGAAGTAGTCAAGGTGTCCTTCGTCGAGGTTGTCTGGGATCCACCCGGGTTTACCACCGCCGGTTGTAGCCGATGCGACTGCGCTCACCAGGGCGGAATTGAGATAATAGCCCCCGGCGACGGCGAGCTGCGCGACGGCCGTGCCCAGGCTCTTCATGGACTCCGGGGACTGGTCGTAAAAGAACTCGAGCATGCCGATGCTGGTGAACACCTCGGCCACGCCTAGCACCGAGTAACATGGCGCCTGCCACATGATGCTCAATGCCCGCGTCGCTGCCAGCCGCTTCGTCTCCACCGACGCCGCATACGCCATGGCGACCGTGGACAGGGCGAGGCCGATGCCAATGCGCTGCAGCTGTGTGAGGCCTCGGTCCTCACCGGTGATGCGCCGTGCGAGCGGCACCAGCACGGCGTCGTACACGGGGACGCAGACGAGGGCAGTGACGATGTCGAAGGTGGACATGGACGCCGGCGGCACTGTGAAGGTGCCGACGTAGTTGTCCATGACTATGCCCTGCTCGACCAACGTCGACGACATCTGCCCTGTGACCGCGAAGAAGATAAGCAGCGACGCCCAGACGGGGGCCATTCGCAGCAGCATCTTCAGCTCTTCCACCTGCGACACAGTGCAGAGCCGCCACGGGCCCTTCTTCTCCGGTGACGACAGTACAATCGTAGCCTTGTCAAAGAATCTGAATTGTCTGGTATGCCCACTCTCGGCATGTTCACCCAGGGCCAATGTATCGTCGGGAAGCTCGAGACGGCAGTTCCTTGCGGCAACTAAAACCACCTGAAAGACCCTTGTGAAGGGGCTGCCGCTCATTTGCTTGTACCTGTAAACCTTCCGGCCGGCGACAAACATAGCAAGGCCGAATAGCATAAGCACCGTCGGGATCGTGAACCCGACGCTCCAGCCAATGTTGTCCTGCACCCAGACAATCACGGTCGCGGACAGCAGCGAGCCAATGTTGATCGAGAAGTAATACCAGTTGAAGAATGAACCCTTGGCCACCCGCTCCCCTGGGTCAGCACCGTCGAACTGGTCGGCGCCAAGAGCCGAGCTGCAGGACTTGATGCCGCCTGTGCCAAGGGCAGCAAGATAGAGCCCTAGGTACACGGCGACACGATGAACGCCGCTGTTTTCGGCGGAAGGCAGGAATAGCGGAAGCATTGCTGATACAGTTGTAATGAGCATTCCCTGGCACAAGAGAATTATTTAGAACAGAAACAGTAATCCCTTAGAACTAGATAGTCCTTTTGTAAAAACATTTTAAAATGTAAAAGCTAAGATTAAAAATTTCGGGTGCACAATCGGACATGTAATGTTCACGCTCAAAGCTTCGTGAAAAAAAAGACATTTTTGTGACTTGTGTAGAATACCCTTTTCTGTGTTCCAAGATATAACTTTTTACGAGATATTTTTTGTCCTTTATAGTGAAAATATTATGTGCAACATAGAACGTCAGATAAACAGCCTTTTTTCAAAAAAAAAAACATGACATTTTACAATATGTTCTTGGACATTGTGAATATATGCTCATATGACACAAAATTAAGGTGTCAAGTGGGATCCCACCATTGTCCCTCTCACTTCTAGTTCATTTGTGAATATCTAGTTTCAATTTTGATCTAAAATTTTGTACTAGAAGTTCAAAATTTTGTACTAGAAGTTCACAAATGAATTAGAAGTGGGATATTGGTGGGATCCCACTTGCATCTCTGCCCAAAGTGGATTTCCCTCCAGGAACAACACTTTGGTTACCACACTTACAATGACGTACACGGAGAGGAAAACTATGATGGTCGAATATCTTCCCCAATACGTGTCGGCCAAGAAGGCCCCGATGAGGGGCGTGAAGAAGCAAGTGCCGACCCAAGTCGACACGTTCCTCGTGGCATCGACATTGCTCTCGTGGAGCACAGAGGTGAGGTAGGTGACCAAGTTCCTTGAAACCGCGGCGAAGCAGAGGCATTCGCTGAACTCAGCACCTGATTCAGGCTCAACATGTTTAGTTACTTGCCAGGGCAAAATGTTTTTGATGATAGATTGATAGGTTGTCCGTCTGATGTAGAGTACCTAGGATGAAGAAGCATGCTTTCCAGTTCCCAGTCCTCTGCTTGAGAGTAGGCCGATTGTTGCAATCGACTGTCCCGTCACTTGTGTACAATGAACCCTCCTCCTGGATAACAATGGAGAAACGGAATTCCGTTATATTTTTCAACATGGAGTGGTTCAGATTACTCAGGAGATGGAAGATAATGTCACCTGTTGAGGCAGCAGGTATTGATGGGCCAGCAGTGGCCTCTCCTCGTCTTCTGCAGCTTCCATGCTGGCCTCTGTATACCAATATTGTTGGGAGGAACAGTACTATGTGTATATATAGGTAAGAGCCTAGGAGTTCCGGATAACTTCTCAACACAAATAATCTGGGGAAAGTGAGAAAGATTAAATGGTGGATATATAAGCAATGATTATGTCGCGATAGTCCACACGTCTGTCCTACCGGCCCGATGGCTTGGAAAGAATTCAATCTCAACAGTTAGCACACGACTAAATCTCTGCGATCATGTCACATTGAAATCGATTCCACGCCACAATATCGTGCTGTTTATGACGGAAACAGGGGATGTACTTACTTGCAAGCAAAACAATATGTGAAACTAGCTGACTTTTTCTCTCACTCGCCGCCCTTCTTCACTGTTTAACTGAAACTGTAGAGATGTGTTCCTACCTAATAAGCAAACGGGTTCCTTCAACTTATGTAGAATCAGGTTGACATTCTCAAGTGTTCCTACCTAATAAGCAAAAGGGTTCCTTCTACTTATGTACCAAAATCAGGTTGACATTCTTTTCTTGGACTTTCAGTTCTCAACAATAGTTCCGTGCATGTCGAGAGAAAGTAAGTGTATGAGCTGCTTTCAGTCCGAGAAAAGACTGCTTTCAGTCCGAGAAAAGAGCTGCTCTCAGTCAGAGAAAAGGAGAGGCGAGAGAGAGAGAGAGAGAGAATTGCATATCAAATTAAGTGCATAAGCGGGAGAGAGCATGAAAGAGTGACAGACCTGATAGGGGACGGATGAGCTATCGATGAAATAGATGGATCGAAGCAGCCTTCTCTCCTCTCCTACAGGACTAACAGGAAAGAAAGAGGCCGCACAGGTTTGTATCTACCTTCCTGCTTGCTTCTAGTAAGAAAATTGCTATTTTTGTCCTTTGAGTTCCACTTCCACTCTCACTCCACTAACAAAGGTAGGACGTGCAAGAAAAGTCAAAAGATAAAGAGCATCTCCAAATTGGGTGCGCAAATTCCCCGATCGTGCAGGCAGACAGCCCGAACACCGGCTATACAAAAAAAATACCCACCACCCGCCCACTCCAAATTCAAGTCAAACGTTCAGGCTACCCGGCAAACCTCAAAGCCAACGCATACGAAGGGTTGGGGCGCCCCGGACGGTCCGCCACACTCTTACTGATAGCGCACACCCCCGCAGAGGAAGGAGATTGACCGGCGTTATTACATCGGAATGACATCTCGGGCCCATACTGGCTGATCGATGCCGCATAATTAACTGTGGCAGGAACACGATATCGGCGCTCTGCCCGAGGAGCCATAATATCCGGCTATATGAACCCTCCCCGCCAGTCTCCCAAACCCTATCCTCATTTCTTCCCCTCCCCTTCTGAGCCGCCACCCTCGACTTCCCGTTCAAATCAACATCCACCATTGTGGCTGCATGCCTTACCGGATTATATTACCACCTACGCCATACTGAAGTTGGAGTGTCGCGGGAGCTGGAGGCAGACATTGAAGGGGCTACGGTGCAGAAAACAATTTTTTTTCTAGCGAACGAAACCCTAACTAGCCAGGATCTATCTATCTAGTACATGCGATAACGGTGGCGGAACGGGTTACATTACCTCCATGTAGACCGATAGCGGGGATTACGCTCCCGCACAAGCGTTGACGATGAAGTCGTACGTAGCCGACCTCGAGGTCGCGAAGATCTTGCCGCGATGTCGAAGTCGATGACGCCGGGGTGTCGATGATGATCTGCATCGACGGGCGTCGGGCGGAAGAAGGCAGAGCGACAGCACCAGGGCTGGTGCGCCGGCAGCAGAGGGGAGGGGGGCGCGGCGGCTGTAGGGGGCGAGACGACGTCGCCCAAGCTCCTCAAAAGAGTTGCCTCCGAGCACTCACAAACATACGGAGCTTAGCGACAACTCCCGGTCATTCAGATCCAGCTGAAATCGCAGGAGTAGATCTTATCTGGAATACTGCACGCTCTGCGGTATAGCTTAGGTGGAGAGAGACCCCCTTTTTCCAGCTCGGCGCGGCTCCAACTTGGGAACCACGAGATCGAGAGAGAAATCGGGAATTAATTGTATTTTCCTATGAATTAATCCGATTAATATGCCTTACTATATAAAGGGGGAAGATGGCGTGCAAACCCCTTGGCTCCCCCATGTGGGACTAAAGGAAGAGAGGGGAGGGGGGGTTCGGCCGAACCCCCTTGGGCCTCTCCCTCTTCTAGTCCAATTCGAACTAGGGGGGCTTGAGGCCCCCTTGCTTGGTGCGCCACCCCCTCATGGGCCCTCTTTGGGCCCATGTGGGTGGCAGCCCCTTTTTCTCCTTTATTTAATTAATATAAAATATAATTAATTAATCATTAATATATTTAAATACTAATTAATATCCCATGACTCCGAAACAACTTCGGAACCACCCGAACAACTTTCGGACATCCCTGGAACTATTCCAGACTTCCCCGGAACTCCTTCCGGACCACCAGAACTCTTTCCGGATCTTTTCTCTCTCTCTCCAATAAATTCCTATAATATTCCAGAACCTATCTCCTGGCGTCGCTAAGACCTTAAGTTTGTTACGCTACGGTTCGAGAACACTCCAGACATGGTCGAGACACTCCGCTCACCAATGATCGTCAGGGATACCTGGAAGTATATGACGACCCCTGTGCATTCCACGAATATCGTCGTTGAACCATAAATATGACATTCATTCCCTTTGTCTCTGCGATACTACCTTGTCCGAGATATGATCGTAGACACACCGATGTCTTTGTTGTATCTCGTTACCGACGAAGGTTATGAACTCGTCTGCGATATTACATCTCCATGACCTAGTCATAAGCTGCGCAGCTATATAGATGCAATATCACCGAGTGGGCCCAGAGTATCTTTCCATTACAAGAATGAACAAATCCCGCTCTTGATCCTTACGTCTTGATGCTCTTTCGGAATACCCAAGATGGACACCGTTATTGTCATGCTATATAAGACACAACGTTTGATGCTCTCAAAGCACCCCTACGAAGCATTAATAAGTATGGTCTCACGGTCTAAGTAATAAGCTATCATATTCTTATCTATTGCAAATGACAAACATCGTAATACGATCTTATTGCAGTACTTTGCGTATGTCCACCACCTTATTCAACTAACAAGATGACCCCATTGTCAACCGACGTCATTGTCCTTGATCGGGAATCTCGATCAACTGTTGCCCAATGGACTAGCTCATATAGAGGCTTGCTAGGGACCTGGTTGTCTATGTATCACACGTGTATCAATAATTCCGATTAATACAGTTATAGCATAATACACAAACCTATTATAAACTTATGAGATAATGCAATAAATACTACTTATTTATTTTCCTCTAGGGCATATCTCCTTCAGTCTCCCACTTGCACTAGAGTACAAATAAACTAGCTGTATTTTACTTTATCAGAATCCCTTATCAAATAAGAATCATTTGATAATGCTTGCTTGTGGAAGAGTGTTACTGCACAATCCATGATTGTACATGCTTTTGCGATTCATTGACATCAACTTTCTTGATATCACCATGCTGTCTAACAACATATATGCAAATACCGTAACTAAGTGAGACTTCTGTTTCCCATCGCTTACTCTGATTATACTAACCAGACAACTGCCCTGAAAAACACACTCAGCTATACAGAGCCCCTTGTAACAATTACAAACTCGTGATATCTACAAACTTTCACATCAACGCAGAAAACTTGACATTCTAATGTCAGTCCAACAACTAACACACCTGTAACATCCCAACATTTTATAATATTCAAAAATCACTAAAATTTAAAACTTTTCTTTTATTAAAAATAAAATATTAAATGTATAAGGAAACCAACTATGAAAGACTTCAAAATGGAGTTTAATATTTTAAATGTCACAGTTTAAACATTTTATTATCCACTGGGTTTCAAAAACCTTAAAATATAAATTGACAAATATTTTACAAATTACAATTCATTTTAATTTAAATAAATTAGTCCTTTATAAGTATTAGAAATTAAACCACTTAGCCATATCTATTCATAAATACAAGATTATTCAAAAGATTATATAATTACTAAATGGTTTCCATTCCTTTAACTATGTTCCAAATATAGTTTGGAAATTATAAGCCTATAGTGTATAACTTTAAAACTTCATAGAATTTAAATTAATGAATTAGCCAAATAAACATTTCATTTGCTTAAATGAATGTCATCTATTTTTCAAAGCATGAAATGATTAATAGATTCTAAATAAGAATAAAATTAAAACAAAGGCTTGTCCAAAGTTGTTATGAAGTTTTCAAATGCATTATCATATTATAAAATATAATGTTGCACAATCTATTTTCAATTAAAAATGAATATCTTATACTCCAGATTTTCCTAAACATTATTTATATTTAGTTCTTTAATATTATGCCAAAATAAACATGAATGATTTCAGAAAAAATAAGTTTAAATAACTTAAATTCAAATATTTTGAATATGGGTATTTTATAAAATTTATATAGCCAAAAGAAAATTTATTTAAGATATAAATTCAAATTTGACTTTTAAGTGTCAAATTTGTATTTAATCAATATTTAAAAATATTATTTTTTCAAAAATATTCAAAACATACCCACAACTGGTTTAACAGCAAGAGATTATTTTTAGAAATTTTTAGAAATTAATTTGACATCATTTGGACATTTAAATCAAAAGATATGAATTAAATAAATAAAATCAGAAAAAGAAAATAGTTGCTGACGTCAGCGGTGACGTCAGCCGATCTTCTTCCCCAAACCGTATCACGAACGAACTTTAACCGAAATCAAATTCGGATCAATCCGATCCTTTTCTTGCGGGATACGATCTCTCGGCTCCTCCTATTTATACTCCATCCCCGCCGCCTCTTTTCCCCTCTCGTACCCTAGCTTCATCGCCCCCAGGCTGCTCGCAAACGCCGCCGCCGTTCGTCCATTACCGCCGGCGAATTTCTCCAGCCCCGGCGAGTACAAGACCTCCCGAACTCTCTCATTGCTCTCTTTCTCTTTATTTTTCCCATGCGCATCTTTTCTAACTGGCCGGGTTTCCTTTCGCGCGCCAGAACATCGTCCCCGTCATCGACAGGAGCTGGCCGCCGCCACCCGCAACTCCGGCGAGGAGTAGATCAAGCACCGGAGCACCCCGCCACCAAACATCGCCACCACTCCATTCGCCGTGCTGCGCCGCGTCCGGAGCTGGCCTCCGCGCATCCGGGGAGGCACGGAATCGACCAGAGCGTCCTCGCCCGAGAGCACCGCCGCCACCTCCTCCACCTCCGGCGAACTTCCGCCGCCACCAACTGGTCGAGCACGGTGAGCCATCCGATCCCAATCGTGCGGTGTAGATTAGAAATTTTAAAATCGAACCGGTACTTAGATCTGGACCGCCAGATCCAGATCGGACGGCCCAGATCTGTGACTTATCCACGTCAGCGCCTCGTCAGCGGCCACGTCAGCGCCTCGTCAGCAGCCACGTCAGCGCCAGCGTGTAAATCATTTCTATTTTAATTTTAATTGGAAATTTTGCAGATTAGTCCCTGTAATTAAAACATCTATAACTTTTTAACCACTCATCCAAATTTAACAAACTTTATATTTTTGGAAAGCTCTTGACATGTAGATTATTTTAGATCGGCCAAAGTTCAAATTTTCTTAGTATAAAATATTCAAATTTCAAATGGTGAAATTGAGTATATTTGTAATAACTTTAAATCTATAAATCCAAAAATTGCAAATAAATATGTTTTAGAAACTTTAGAATATTTGTAAATTAATGCCACTGCTATAAAATATTTTGAGTGATTTTTGAATGAATTCATAGTTATATATTTAATTTGAATAGTTTGAATATTTTCAACATAACTATTAATAGAAATATTATTTTTGATTAAATCAAATTGCATTAAATATAATTAAACCACCTCAGGCTATTAACACCATCTATAAAGAAAATTGTGTTATAAAATATAAAACACATAAAAACTGTAATCTATATGTTTCCTGTTATTATGTTTTGCAAATTAGAAACTAATTAAATTTCAATTATAACTTTATGCATATGTTATAAAATTCACAAAATATTAGTGCTATGTTGCTTGTGATTTAAAATTTGCATTTCATGCATAGCATATTTTATAGTTACATTTTCCATAAGGAAAACTCCTCCCCATTTTCTCTAAGTTAGGATTATGTTCAAACTTAGTATTTTGGGAAAAGTGCTATACACTTAGACACTTAGGATTTTCAACATGGAGCTGGAAGACCAATGAAGGACTTAGCCAAAAACAAGACCTCAGAAGTATCTTCAACGAGAAGAAGGACTTAGAAGAAAATTAAGAAGAAGTTCATAAAGGACTTAGAAGAAAACAGACTCTGGAAGCATCCCAAAGATGTCAAGCACTTAGAAGAAAAGTGAGAAGAAGTTCAAGAAGGCCAACCCCTTCCTATCCACTAAGTCTTTCTCTCTGTCTTTCCTCTCCTCTGAGACTTCCTGAAGACTAAGTAAATCCAAGACCAGCCTCGAGGATACAAGAATCATCAAGTCTGAAGATTCGTCAAGACTACCAAGAGCTCAATCAAGACATCATCCAGAAGAAAGTTACAAGTCTGGAGATGAAGCCTGGAGGACAACTACATCTTTCTTTCTATCTTTCCCTCTTTCCTAATCTTGTCTTTTAGACTTAAACAAATTTTGATCATGATGTTATCATCTTGAAGTTGTTGGATCCTAGCAGCATAGTGGGATGAAGCGGCCTGGAAACAAACCTTACATGTCCACGTACATGAGACCTGTTCCACAATTTAAGTGGCTGGCCGGGTGTCTGTCTCTCTCACTATAGTGAATGTCCAATTTACAAAGAGTTGATAATAACTGTTGATCATCGTGAACAAATGACTTAGTATTTTTCCCTAAGTATTTTGCACATCATGGCTAAGCCAATTGAGTGCTTGTTTCAAGAAGATATAAAACAAAGTATGTTTATCCAACTTAAGACCTTAGTCCTTAGTCATTCTTGACCCACCTATTTTTCCTTGCATTAACCTAAGAGATTTTCATAGCATAACATGTATCTCTAGCCCTTAGAAATAATTTGCATATCATACATGACATGTTTTCCTTAGGAGTTTTCCAAAACTTGTTGTTCATTTGATATGAGCATGTATGTTTGATGATTGTTGTTTGTTGATTGTTGTATTGTTGTTTGCTATTATTGTTTAGATTAAACGGAGAGCAAACGTTCGTTGTTGAAAAGAGTTGTGAACAACGACAACATTCAAAGGCAAGTGGCACACCTCATAAACTTCCTATTTTTATATGCATTACTTAGTGTATTTTTATATGCATGTGTTGCTATGCTAAACCTGTGTAGAATCCCTTATACCTGTGTCTAGGTTCCCATGCAATACTTGGTAGAATTATTGATGCTATGCAAATGTTGTTTTGTGAAAATCTAAATTTTACTAAGTTAAGAATGAAACACCTGGGTGGTAATTGGTTGTATGGTTTATGTTGAGTGGCTACTCAGGTCCATGTCTATGGTTCCTAGGGTATGTACACTTGTGAATGGCCACCCAGGAACAGAGGAATCTGAAGAACTCCGAGTGACAATTGCTTCCAGTGCAGCCATTGCCATATGGGCTCTGGCTTGATCAATTATGTTGCGTGGACTCTCTCCGGCTTGACAAGCAGATGTAGGGGGATGTTAGGTGGAACGGGTCAAGCCAGGTGGGAGGGAAAATGCTTCTGAAAGATCTCGTCTCATTCTCTCCTTTCCTTATCACAAATGGTGTGTAAAGGATACCTTGGGTTGAATGGGTACAATGGTGAAAGTGCACAACCTCTGCAGAGTGTAAAACTAAGTACTTAGCCGTGTCCCCGGTTACGGACAATTTTGAGCAGCTGATCAAGGACGTCAACGGAGGATTCCACCATTCCAACTTCAGAAATAAAACATGATGGGTGAACAAGGGAAGATGAGATTTATGGTTTTCATGCCATACTCATCTGGATTTCAAGAAAAGTGTTTCCAAAAGAGTAGGAAAAATTGGCTTTATGCAAATTAGCCTTGAGCTCCACCAGCCAAATATGCATATAGGATTTAGAGTTATTCTATAAGTGTACACCATAGTGTCACTTGCCAGACTCCATTTTTAATGGAATCTGACCCACGTTGTTGCAATATTTTTCTTATTGCAGATTTGATCAGATGACGAGTGAGGTTTCGTTTAAAGGTTTCGAGTCTACAACCAACATGTTTTCGCCTGTGGCAGCATGAAAGTTATAGAGGCTCACGGCTATTGTATTTTCCGCTGTGTACTTTTTCAATGCTAGCTTTACGCTATGCAACTTGTATCAAATATTTTGTAATTCTGGATCATCGATGTAATATAATTGATGCTTTGTTGTGATATTACATCGTAAACTGTGTGTACAAATGAATCGATCCAGTGATTTGCACTATACACAGGATCTGCACCAAATTTTCATCAGCACACATATACTCTTTAGAACACCTTCCAACATAGGTCTGACACTTTATTCCAAACTTCTAATTCCAATCCATAAACCATAATTCGAAAAATCATCTTTTTCTCGGAATTACATAGACAACAAACTGAGCTTTGTTTCTACTTGGTTTTGGAATATACTCCCATTAAATGCGAGCATCCTACAAAGAACTATTCATGTATATTCCGAATTATCGTGTAATCATATACATGTCGACACTACTGTCGATCTCACGAATTCTTGTTGAGAAAAACATCTATTTTCTAAAGTGGATATCGACTATAATGTTTCAAACATACCAGTTTCCCGTACTACAGCAGATGAGGTTACCAGTCCCGCGCCCTTCCGCACAGTGGGCAGGGATAGGAAGGAAGCTAACCAAGCCTCTTCTGTTTAAGCTAGGCAATTAGGAGTCTCTAAGACCGATTCTGACATACCATACTTTATTTAAAATAGAGCATGATTATAATTCCCCACATATCACTATACATGACATTATAATTTTGTGAAACAAATTTCCACAAGTCTTTTGTGCTGAAATCATAATTCAAAAATACTGTCCTTTGATCGAATTTTGTGAATACAATGTTCACTAATCTTTCTTCTGAAAAACCCCATTTGATCTATTATCATTAATCTCAGACTCCATAATTTATCGGGAAAATACTCCTATTTGCCAAAGTCATGGAGGAATTCGGATCAAGTAGTAAACACCATTAATTAATCATTAAAAAATGACACTCAATTAATTTCCGACAGTATTGCAACTTCAATACTTGATTTCAAACTTAATCAACTAAGCACTTGAAATACTTAAATGGACCAAGACATCCATTACTTCTTTCATTGCTTTTATGACTAAACTCGACGGTGTTTTTTTTCTAGTAATATAACTCTTATTCATAGGACACGCTATTTTATCATTTCTACAACTAGCAACGTGGCCCGATGAAATAGCCTTAAACGTCGTAGGGTAGTACATTTTAAATTAGAACATATTTTCAAATCTGGTTTTCGATGAAAATACGTAAAGTTTGATGAGCAGTGTTAAAAATAGAATGAGTAGTCAAACTAAAATGCTTTATTTCGAATTTTCCCTTCGTACTCTGTTTGGTACAGTACATGTCTTGACCGACCAAGAGCAGTGTTAAAAATACAATGAGTAGTCAAACTAAAATGCTTTATTTCGAATTTTCCCTTCGTACTCTGTTTGGTACAGTACATGTCTTGACCGACCAAGTTCAGTAGAAGCTTTGACGTATATTATATTATAATCTGAATGGTCGTTCGTTGTGTCCCTGCCTTATCATTTCATTCAGCCTTTTCTGTTCTAGCTTGTAGCAGTGCGCTTTACCAAATCTAGAGGGATTCTTCAAGTTGAGTTCGATTAGATCCTTGGCCTGTCACTGAGATAGTGAGATGAAGTAGCGAGGGCACCCTCATCAATTATCTCCGTGGGGAAGAATGTCGTCCTGCAGTTGGTGTCGAGGGCGGAAGCATGGCGTGTTCTCTGTTTCTGAGGCTGGTTTCGGCGGCGGTACTCGTGCCTGTACTGATTGCGCAGAAGGATATAGCCAGGTAGTTCGTTTTTTCTGGCTTGAGGAGAAGCGTCGTGCGAGATCGATTGTTTGGTGGACATAATGGGAATTTGAGTTCGTTGGAAGCTCGAATGGTGGAGGTTAGTGACAGTTGATTTATTCATTTACATTGTTGCATTTTTTTAGGTTCAGACTATGGATTTCCTTATCAAAATTCCTCAACTGTTCTGGAGTACGTATAAGTAGTTGATTCATGCTTGAATCTGGTAGATGTAAAGTTGTGGTTCCTATGGTTCTACATCTCGAAATGCCTGAAATCAAAATTGTTGTGCTGACCATCTTAATTTCTTGGACATGCGATCCTATTTTTGATGTTTGGGCATGCGAAGTTATTACTGAATCTGTTGTTTTTCGTATCCTAGTTTTATTTCCATTTGTTTTTTGAATTCATTTGAGTCGTGAAATTAGTTCAACTGGAAATGGGGGCAGCATATATTTAGTTTAGTTTGAGTTGAGTCAGTTACGTACTACGTATTAGTAGGATTGGGACCGGCATTAGAAGTAAATAGAGTTTCGATTTGAAAGTTGTTGAAAAATAATAATCAGAGATTTGTGTTGGTCGTTTTTTAACACAGTAATTGACCTATATCTTTTTTATAAAAAATTCAACCACTTTATAACAGGTCAGCAAGCCGCCTCATTAAAAACCTTCCAGTCCCTTTCGGTACCCTGGTAAGGAAAAGAGTGCGTAAAAAACTTGCTGCCTTGAGTTCACAACATAGTTACATCATCTATTACATCATATAAAACAGATGGAGGTGGATCCCAATCCGAAAAGAAAAGTTGTTTTTAATCTGAACTAAGTCTAGGACCTGTCATCCTCAATGCTTTCTTCATCATCTATCATTATCCGCAGGCCATCTCTTTGTGTGACTCTTGACCATGCCACGTATAACTGTCCGTGTGTGAAGACTTGTTTTGGTAGATATAGCCCTACCTTAT
Source organism: Poa annua (assembly GCA_026929855.1). Classification (NCBI taxonomy): domain Eukaryota; kingdom Viridiplantae; phylum Streptophyta; class Magnoliopsida; order Poales; family Poaceae; genus Poa; species Poa annua. The sequence goes on from CM049427.1 coordinate 36,452,307, forward strand.
TTAAAGATTGTCCCTGACTCTTGTTGATTGTCATAGCAAAACACACGGATATAGGATATTGTCTTCTTTTCAGCAAGAATGGCCATGGCGATTCAGTTGGTGACATGATTATTCTTGGAATATATACCTTCTCACCAACATGTGTTCCTGTAATTATCTGTGCCTCGATGAACCATCTTCCAAGTTGTGTAATTGTCAACCGTGTACCATTGCATAACCCTGCACTCTGGTTAATATTGCGCATGAGCATCACTGGTAGTCCTCTTTTCAGTCTTAGTTCATGATTTGGGATTCCAGGAAATTTGAGGTCATGTAGGAACTCTTTTGCATACATCATAGATGTGTCATCATTTAAATTCGTAGCTTTGCATACTGTGTCGCAGCTTCGATAAATTGTGTCCTCCCCTTCTATAAAATCCATTATATAGTCATTGATATCTCTTACCGTTTCGTTTCTTGGACATAAGATTGCTCTTTCTTCCAAGAATTCCCGATCCTGATATTTTTGTCTCAAATTTGGATATATGGTTTCCACGAGTGTTTTCTTTGGGTCATCTCCTTTCTTCATAAGTATGTCACTTTGGATTTGTATCCATTCCTCACCTTCAGATGATGTAGTTGTTCCATCCCCAATATTTAAGATCCATTCTGCAAATTTTCTTGTTTTCTTTTTCTCTATATCATTATCTGTCATGTAAGTGAGTCGCATGTTTTCTGTTAGCTTTAAGATTTGGAAGTGGTCCCAAAGGTAGGACCTTTTGATAGATGCAGCGACTATGTTGTGCCTTCTTCCTTTTGGAAGAACTGGAAGAATCTGACGGAAGTCCCCTCCTAGAACCACTGTCATGCCGCCAAATGGCTTTTTGCTGCTGTTTTCATTTTTATTCCTCAGTATATCCCTTAGGGTTCTATCAAGGGCCTCAAAACAAATCCTGTTTGCCATTGGAGCCTCATCCCATATAATTAGGGATGTTTTATTAATAAGTTCTGCCAAATCTGATCCTTGTTTGATGTCACAAGTAGACTCTTCTGTAAGTATCAAAGGGATGTGGAACCTTGAGTGTGCTGTCCTACCACCTTGTATAAGCAGTGCTGCAATTCCGCTTGATGCAACTGCTAGGACTATCTTGCCTTCAGAACGCAATTTTGTCGTGATTGCTTTCCATAAGTATGTCTTCCCTGTACCACCGTGTCCATCTACAAAGATTAGCTTACCTGAACTGTTATGTACTGATTCTATTATTGTGTCGAAGGCCATCTTTTGTTCCAAGTTCAGATTATTGAAGATTGTGAAATGTTCATCCTTCAGTTCATCCTTGTTGTAGTTCATTTCTTCATTTAGCAGCCTATTTCCAAGTTCCTTCATAACTGAAGAGTTTGGCATCTCGATCCCAGGGTATTCCTTTAGTGTTTTTCCAGCCTGCCTCATTTGCTTTTCCATTTCTACCAATGCGTAGCCTTGCTTCTGTTTATCTGTTAGTTTAAGTGTTGCATAGTTCAAGATTTTTCTCTGCCTGTACTCCATGTCTTCACTTATTACCTGCCAACATGATTCCCATATAGTCTTAGGATCTGTAACTTCACAGTGGCATAAATTGTGGTGAACAATTGTCGTAGCTGGTTTCCGGTTGCCCAGTTGGATGCCTCGTTTATGCAGTCAATCCACTCTTTGTCGTCATCAAGAAATCCTAATGCTTCGCATGCTGACTTGTACGATACGTGGACAACTCCATTTACCGTTCTTATTTGTTGGAAAGATGTGCATCCCTTTACTACGTTAAGTAGCATTCTCATGTAGTATTTTTCTCCACTTGCTGGATGTGCATGATAAATCCTTCCAACAGATCTTCCCCTTTTCCGTTTGCTCCATTTTTTCTGTGCCCTTTTCCAGACCCATTCTGATGGGAATTGTGCATATGTTAATTCTCTCGCTTCTTCAAACTCCTTGTTTGTTTCCATCCACTGTGTAAATTTAGTGATTCATGTCCTTTCTTTTGTGACAATCTTTGTGAGGTCTGTAGAATCTGAGAAGATAACTTGTTGTTCGTTCTCCAGGTGGAAAGGCAGCCTCTCAACACATGGGTCTCGGAAGTGCATTTCGTATTGAAATATTCTCCAGCATGCATCATGTCCTGATATGTATGTGCACTCGAGGTAGCTTTTGATCTCATCATTTTCTATCATGGCTGTTGCTTGGTCGTCACCTTTATTTATGTATTTGAATAGATATTTTATTGACAAAGATCTGTTGCACACCTCGACATTTATGTGAGCTTGATACTTTACCAGTAAATCTCTATTGTATGGGACCACATATCTGTTGTCTAACTTCACCTCCCCCTTTTCTATGTATCTATCATCCTCGCGTCTTCTATACACTGGGTATCCGTCTTCATCGATGGTTGTATTTCTGTTAAATTGTCTAGGAAATTTTATTATGCATTTCTTATCAACCATGCATGGTGATTTTGGATTGGCCTGCCCGCACGGTCCGTGCATCATGAAGTTTTCCACAGCTGCATAACCTTCGGGATCAATTTCCTTGTCTGGGATTTCAGCACATGTTATCTTATCTACCTCCCCTGGTTCTGGATATTTGTTCTTTTGCGTCTTCTGAAGGAATATGACTATGTGGGCGTGTGGGAGTCCCCGCTTTTGGAACTCTATTGTGTATATAACTGCAATGACAGAAATTAATGTTATTTCATTTCATAACAAAGAGTAAGTATTAGTTGACAGTAAGTGTTAATGGCATTACTTGCAATTGTTTTTCCAAAGTATTCTCTTTCCTTTATGTCTCTGATGAACTCCTTTAGCTTTATGTGGAACACTCGATCAACAATGTCAGGTCTATCTGATGATGTTTGCCCTATATCATGTAGCGTAGATTGAATCTCCGGCCAAGCTGCATTGCATGTAAATGTCACAAATATGTCAGGATATCCAGCCCACGTACATATTGCCATTGCATCTTGATAGTTTTGTCTTTTGTATCTTGGGCTATCAGTCACAGTGGATGGAAGAAGTATCCTCTTTCCTACTTGTTCAGCCCTCGTATCTCCCCTTTCCACCGCGTCCTGCAAGCCAGCATATAGTTCTGTTCTTAGCTTTCCTTGATTTCTTCTAATCCAATTGAGTCTGAACTGTAAAATACATGCAAGGGCATCGACTATAAATTGCAATGTGAGCTTATCACATGATAGCAAGTGCATTGATGTGTCCATTCGTTGTTGTTGTCGATATGCATAGTACTCGAGCATTGTAACATGTTTTCTCTTGCATTTAGCACCTTCTTTTAATATGTATGGTATTTTATCTCTGTACCCATCTTCTCCATAGGGAAATAGTAATGGGTATTGCATAGCCATGTATTTCGGATGGTTCTCTAATATTCTTCTTGGTCTCATATCTTTATACTGAACAATTATGTCTCGTCCTTGTCTATATTCTGATGTATCATTGACAATAAGTGCTGCTACTTCAGATGCTGTTGGCATGTTACATTTTCTTCCATCTCTCTGCCTCTTATTGATTATTTTTAACTTGACGTCCTGGTAGTCACCTTCTTTGAATCTATCTCTTGCCATTCTGAACGTTTTTGCTAGTATATTCTCTTTGTCCAACATATTCTTTAGGCCTTCAACAATATGTGGATCTATGAACTTCCTTTTTTCCTCTGAAGATGTTGATGCTTCTATCCTGTTTTTTACCTCATTTTCTGTGTCATAAATGTACAATTGCGACCAGCGAGGTCTAGGTGGGTTTTCTCCTTCCTGTGGTAGAAAAGTGCCAATCCGATGATAGTTGTTTCCGCTCATTTTGAATACATACGGTCCATTCCCACTGTTTATTTCTTTGTCAACCTTTCCGCCCATCGATGTGAAAGCGAACATGGAGTTATACAATCTGATATTTTTCCTGAAGTTTCTTGACCTCTTTCCTTTGTCTTTTGTGTGCAATTTCTTCAAGTAATCCGGCGGCTCCTTCTGTTTTGGCAAATCAACCTTGCCTTGTTGGCAACATATTCCAAATGCTGGAGTTGTTCTTCCTCTGCCTGAAGTTCTTTCTTCATACCAGAAAATTGCACCGCATCGTTCACACTTGCAAGTTGGTTTTCCAAAGTTACAAATTTTCACATCCATCCTTTTGGATGACCTGTTAAATTGTTTTTGAAATCACCTTCATTACCAAATTATACACCAGTAAACACATAATGTACTACATTTTATTTAAAAAAAATTACCTGTCCTGATTTGAAGCTTGTTCATTTTGCATTTCATTGCACTCTTTCACGTCTGTAGAAATCTCAAGAGGGTTTCCTGTTTTCTTCTCTTGAAGTTTTCTAATCCTAGTCAACCTTGCCATTCTGATTGTTTCTCTGGTTTGTCATAACTAACCATTAAAATTGAGGTATTGGGGTTGCTAGTTTTGTAACTTTTGAAATCTTCAATGTATGGTAATGTAATATAATATTTACCTTATAATGTAGGCTAAAAACTATTAATGCTTTATGTATTTACAGAAAGATGAACGTACATGTAATAATTCTATTCAATTAGCTGCCTTGTACGTAGCATATATATATATATATATATATATATATATATATATATATATAGGACATATTCATACTACACCCGGGTGTAGCTACACCCATGTGTGTTTCACACATGTATGGAGTATCTATCATACCGGGAGATATGTAACATGTAGTATGGAGTATATAATGCTATTTTAATATTATAGATACTTCTTTTAAGGTAGTATGTAAAAAAATTCTACATACTTCTATTTTATATTCATATATGACGATATTTCTAGTATATAGTGTAAAATATTAGTACAATTGTGATTTTTTCATGAAACTTGTTTTGGAGTATCTTAGATATAGTATATGAATATACTCAAACCGATAAAGTATGACAAATACTTCCATAATGTGGTATATGAGACATGGGTGTAGTTACACCCGGGAGTAGAAAGCATTTAACCTATATATATATATATATATATATATATATATATATATGAAAGATCCGTTAATAGTAACATGTTACCTTGCTGGTATGCCTATTTGTTCCGTCTTGAGCTTCTTGGCAGCTTTCTTACATTCCTTGCTTTTTGTTTCACCTTTCCTCTTCATAGTTAATTCTTGCGTGACGCTGAAAGCATATATAATTATTGGTAAAGGGGATTTTTAGTTCTTAAATTTACAAAGCTATCCAATATTAAATATGCAGATTGTAATTTACAGGTGCATGTAAAGCAATATTGTTGAAATTTATGGACGAAATTTGACCTTATTAGTTCCTTGTTTGACTGGAGATCGTTTTTGAAGTGTTGCAGGCAGTCCCCTAATGGCGTCAGAGTTGGACCAGTGGAGGAAGGCGAGGTTGTGAGCTTGTACGCAACTTGGAATAGGTAGTAAGAGGACGGGAGGTAAGTGAATTACCGCTGCCGGCGACGGTGGAGGAGTTGACGTTGAAGGACAACTTCCAGGTAATCTCTCTAGATCTGAAAGGCCAAATCGTTGGAAAGGTTGGACGTGGGATGTATACTTGTATAGATAGATGATATATTGGTTTCCTGGTCGTTCACAAGTCCTAGTAGTTCACGTCTTGTATATATTTTGTTTATGCGTGTTGATTCTGGAGACCAGATCGGAAGTTAAAAGCTTTGTTTCGTGAAGTTCATTTAAAATAAGGGATATTTCATGGTCTCAATTTTCGTCATAGTCCACCAAAAATGATTTATTATACGCTGACACAATTTTTTTCTTAAGTTGTGTCCCTGAAATGTGTGATAAGTGGAAGAAAATAACCTGACAGACAATCATCGTATCTCTCTCGTGTACATTGCTACTCAGTGGTGCGTGTTTCGCTGCTTGTCTTTTCTTCTTTGATTTAATCTCAGCAGATCATGTTTCTTTGTACTGATTATTGCGATAGACGTAATTGGCTAGTGATTTGCCTGTATATTATATTCACAATGAATAATGTTGATTTAGAATATGTCATTTTGACTTACTGTAATATGTTGACAGTAAAAGGTTTTAGAAACTCTGTAAGCGTATGTTTGAGAGGAACTTATAGCACTAATTCAAATGAATTCTCTTGTAGAGCTTACAATAATGAACACTGTGAATATGTTTGAAAGCAACATCTAGTACCGATGAAATATATTTGTATTATATATATATATATATATAATCAGACATATATAATATTACAAATCCATGGTTTTATAGAGCTACCATAAACAATACCATAGAGTGTCTAATATATGTATTTACTTGAACATAGCAAAGTATAATTACTTAATCCAATTTAAGTTTACAGTAATGCTAAAGATACAATTATCACTTCATATTTTGAAGGACTAAGGCATTGCATTCAGTCGCTAGTACATGAATCTTTCGGGTTCTTTCCTGACCCTCTTGGGTCTATCATGATTGGGTTGCAGTTGTAGTAAATTCTCCTTCTCTGGAAATTCCTTCCTCTTGTTTGTGCAGTAAGTCATGTTCTTCTTTGTCTTTCTCCTTCCATTTAATTCTTCAGCAGATTCCTTTGTGACGTTGGTATTGTTCTCATCCTCAACATGGCTAGAATCAAGATTTGTACTCTTAATTTTGTCATTAGATTCCTCTTCTACCTGTTAGATGGAGTAATAACTTAGAATATAATATAAAATTTATCTGTATGAAATAAAATTAATATATATCATGAGTTTTGACATGATAGTACCTTTTTCATTTTTTTCAGCTTAGCAATTTTTTTCAGCTGCTTGCGGGTATGCATTTGTACATTTGTAAAATTGTCTTCGTGGTGTACCTATATAAGATAAATATGAAGTTTACAATTAAAAATAGTAGATTTTTTGTCTTGAAAACGTAACATAAAAATATACACTTATTTGATTAGAGTACCTCATCTTTCGTATTGATCCCATTACCAAGTTTTTTGTGATTTTTTGGCATACTTTGATCTTCTATCATAATTACATCTGTATCTTCTGTCTGCATTGGAAGGTCATGGAATATGTTAGACAAAGCAAATAATTATATATATATATATATATATATATATATAGAGAGAGAGAGAGAGAGAGAGAGAGAGAGAGAGAAGTCGAGTAACATTTGAACTGGAATACCTCATCATCCAAAGTTGTATTCTCTGTAACAGCTTTTCTGTTTTCCCTGCAAGCAAATTTTTTCACAGCCTTTTTACATTTTGTGCTCTGTTTCTTAGTTAACAATTCCTGCATATTTCGTAACAATATCAGAATCAAAACAAATGATGAGGAAGTTGAACTGGCTTTTTGCTAACGAAAAGGTTGAGTACCTTAGTTTTGAATTTCTTTTCTTTCACAACCTTTTCCTGCCGCTTGCAATGATAGTTGACATGTGCACCCTTATCCTTGCACTCATCATCGGAACCATCTATTATAATCAAATTTGAACGTGAAATTCGGCTACAGGGTATGCTATCTTCAAATTGATTTGTAGTTATTGTACCATCGTCACTGTCTTCTTTTAACTCCTCGAAGCTGGGCTGAGTTTCCTGCATTTTTCATGATGTTGTATGATAAGAAAAAGTTTAATACATATAGAATATAAAAATTATTGCAGTACCTTGTCATCATGAAACTCTATTGTAGGGCTAGATTTATTGTTATTCCTTGAGGTAGCCCTTGTCACATTTATATTCGATCCTTTCCTTGATTTCTGCACTTTTCTGTTGACTCCCTTAATTCTTGACTCTTTCTGCATTATATACGTTGTGTCAGAACGGCCAAAAAATGCTATTAAGAAACATTTTCCGTACATATAGTAAATGATGCAATTCAATACCTCCTTTTTATGTCTTGTACTTGATGTTTTTTTCTTAATCTTATGCATTATTTCTTTGCTGGTAACTCGAGAGATTTTCTTGTCAGAAGCATCACTGTTATCTTTATTTTCATCTTTCCCATGATAATAAGAGTAGTAATTATCCTATTGAAAAATGGTTAGTATATTAAAATATTTAACACTATAATACTTAAACTATATGTTAGTTGTAATACCTGATCCTTTGAATCCTGATGAACTGAATATATAGAATGTTGATGTCCTTGGTTGTCCAATATTTCCTGTAAAATGTTTGCCATTACAAATCTGTACATATTTTTGAAGTAAGAAATGTAGATGGGCATACCTGTTCTGCTAATTCATTAGAATATTCCATCTCTAGCGTGTTATTAGGCACATAAGTGTAATTGACTTTATAATTTTCCTCGCACTCTTGCAGATTCCTTGAGTTTAACTTCAAACGGAATATAAGTGTTGTTCCACAAAGGTTTTGAATCGCATCTGGAACTGCGTCGGAGTATCCGTCCTGCTCTAGCATGGTAGATGCAGTTCTATTTCCCAGAAGTCTCTCTGCAACCTCATTAAATATTGCACATGTGGTTGTTGCAGTGTCATCGCTTATCTTGATATTAAGTAGGTACCTAATATGATAATGTTAGTCTTCACATGCATTATGTAAGAGGGGCAACCTTTGAAAGAATCGCATGTTGACCAGACTTACCGTAGGTCTGGACTCTCAGAAATTCTATTGCATGATCTGCAAACATAGTTGTCCAATTGTTTTCTTGTTGCACACCGGCAATTGGTACATGCCATGTACCACCAACCCCTAGTCGTAATAATCTCTTCAATTCTTGCTTTTGTCGTGCACACATATTCCTATTTTTACCAAAAGTATATGAGATCATACATCACAATTAAATGGCTCGAAATAATGTTCGATAAGAGTATAAGCTAACCTGTGTTTTTACATCACTATAACGCAACTCTATAATTTCCCTCAGTTTTTTTCTGTTGTAAAACATCTGCTCATTCATTGTTCCTTGAGTGCTTGTATCAACTTCCATCTTGGTTGGAAATACAAATTCAGTACAATGCCTGCATTTTAGGGGAAGCATCATGGAAATTCCATATTAACTAAGTAATATATAGATGGCTGCATTATAATTTATCATACCTATCAATAATTTTTGTTGTTTCTTCAATTTGTAGATCCAAGTAGATTCTTGATGCATTTGACGTGCGCAACGATAAGCCTGGTTATTAAGTAAGTGCAATGATAAGCCTAGTTATTAATGGATAAAAAAATGTAGAGTGAAATAGAGACTAATGTTCTCACCATAGAAATCTCTCACAAAAGTTGAAGTAACAATAACTATTGTTTGTTTGTTCATCAGATCTTCATTTACCATATTTACTAAATTGTCCCCCCATAAAGTGACCTTGATTTTTTCACCGCTGCATGAATTGTAACCACGCAAAAAGTGAGTTGAAAATAGATGGTAACTTAAACTGCAGGGTGACCCTATCTGGTACAATAAAAATCACCTACTCTAAAAGAATAATTTCAATTTCGCGGATATTGGATGTGCGCTCCTTTGTGGTGTCCTTGGCTATAGTTTTTTCTTCTATTGGTTTCATCCCGCTAAGCAGCCCAATGACATCTGCACATTTATTTTTATAAATATCAGTTAATTACCTATAACTTCAATTACACATGGATAGCATACATACCTGAGCATTGTGCATCAATATTTACCCTACTTCGTAAGGTATTACTATCAGCAAATTCAAAGTAGTAGTCTAGAAAATTTTGTGATTTTCCTTCGAATTCCTTCACTGTTGTATCCGAAATAAAATTTATTTCAGATTGTTCTTCAATGGACGATAGCTGTTGTACTCCCAAACTTTGAAGGACTTCAATATGTATATGGAATCCTCTCTAATATTTGACCTGAACTTGCTGAAGAGTTTGCTTCCAATAGAAGCATGGATTGCATTTCCCTATGGAGAAATATGTATTGAGTTAATATTTGAAAATAATAATATTCAAATCGTACGAATCTTACAAAATATACCTTCTTATCTGCTAAGATCATATCAGTACTAATAATTTCATTAGTTGATAGGTTAACTGAGTCCCAAATTCTTATAACCTTGACCTTGATTGTGAATGGCTCGTTTCTTGTAGACAATGCACTGAGCAGTGTAGGTGCCATCTACGGAGGGTTATCAAATATTCAAATATAAGTACATACAGGTTAATATGGCACATAATAGCATTAGATGGAAAATTGTAGATAAGTATCCATTGTTGGAAAAAGAACATGATAGAATAAAAGATCAGAGACTGGAAACTATAGATACTTGAGCACTTGGAATCGATATTTATCCTAATTCGTAAGGTATTACTACCAACAATTTGAAATTAATAGTGTAGATTATTTAGTTTTCTTCAAACTCTTTCACTGTATCAGATTGTTCATCAATGGACAATGAAGAGTTTATGTGTAGCATGTATGGGCCATTGATGACAATTGAAGGTGATGATACTGCTTATTAGACATGGACACTCGTAAGGTATTACTTTCAGAAAATTCATAGTAATACTGTAGATTGTTTTCTATTTCTTGAAACTCCTTCACTAATGTATCAGATTGTTCATCAATGGACAATGGACAATGAAGAGTTGATGTGTAGCATGTATGGGCTAGTTCATGCCTCATATCAAAATTGAAGGTGATGATACTGCTCATTAGACATGGACACTCGTAAGGTATTACTTTTAGAAAATTCATAGTAAATACTGTAGATTGATTTTTCTTTCTTGAAACTCCTTCACAACTGTATCAGATTATTCATCAATGGAGGATGAAGAGTTGATGTGCAGCAGGTATATATGCGCTAGTTCATGCCTCAGATCAAAATAGAAGGAGCTAGACATACCTTAAGACGTCAGACGAACGCTGCTGATCTCTAGGGAAGGCGAGAGGATTTTCGGCTTAGCCGATCTCTGAGGAGATGAACGACTTGCCAATCTCTAAGGGTATGAACTATAGATGTTATTTTAATGTGGGATGGGACGTGGATGTGTTATATAAAGTGTTGTGATCATCGTGTCCGGGTGCTTTATGTATCTGTTGTTTAAAAGTTAGATAATCATATGATTGTTGGATGGATAGTTAAGATGTTGGTTTCACGTGTCCTTGATCTGTACGTGTGTGTTTTTAGATTGTTTAAATTTATTAAGAGTGGATCTATCCCTTAAAGGAAAAAAATAAAAAGAACGTACGCAAGGGACGTACTCATATAGGTTTAATCGTAACAGATCTAATCGTGACAGATCGATTAGTCCTTTTTTTTGTTGCAATTAGACGTGTTTGGCATATGCGTGTATGTCAGACGTGTTGGATTGGATTTTAACGGGAAAGGGAGGGAACGGGACCTAACACAAACATGAATTAATCCCGGCCATTAACTGTACATCTAGCGGTTCCAATAATTAGGATGATGTGGATCAACGTGGTGTCTCTATTTTAGGACCCCCGTATTGTGCTTTAAGTATATAATAGATTATGAATACTTATCATACAATCAATGTAACTGAGATGTGGAATCTTTATTCATAAGATAAAACAACTGACTTGTTCCATAACATAAAACAACTGAACTTGTCTTATTACATGAATAAATTTGTCTTGCAACAATCAAGACACACACACTCGCTCACTATTACAAAAGATCGTATCAAAAACTATTAATGATAACTATGATAACTTGAGGACGTGAACACCAAAAGGCCATCAACTCCTTGACTACCAGCTTCAGCGCCAGGTCACATCAAACTGCGCCACATATATGTGATAATCAGGACCTGTTTCACAAACAGAACAAGTATCAAATACTTCATCATATACCAAGGGCGAATTCATAATTCTGCATATATCAAATATATACCTGTAGCATCAAAGATCTCTCCTTCGATGGAATCAACCTTCAGAGACTGGAACTCACGTACGAACTTGTAGAAGTTCATATCGTCGGCTTACAAAATGTACTTGCGCACATGCTTCTCATAGCTAGGAGGTAGAGATATCAGGACAGTCCGAATGGCACAAGAATCTGCCATCCAGTAATCGAAGACCATCGTCAGCTGGAAGTAGATGTCATACAATCTCTTCAAATGTGTCTTCAGACAGGTATGCTCATCCATGTGAATGGTCTGGAACATTCTAAGCTGCCCGAATTGCTCACGCTTTAATTCATCTCCGAAGTGAGTCTTTATCGCATCCATCATGACGCTTGGCTCCTTGCGTCGAAACAACTCTTTCAACTCGGGTGCCAGGCATACGGTCATGGTGATCTCCACTTCAATGAATATGTCTCGACGCCTACGGAAATCATCTTCCTCCTCCTCGCTAGCAGAATCTCCTAGTCCTCCTCCTAACGGTTCATCGAGAACATATAGAATGTTGTTGTGTTCGAGAATGTTTCTAAAACCCCTGTACCATCTGATGAAGTTGGACCCGTCGGTCCGGGCCGCTTCATCAACTCAATACCGAAGGCATCGCAAGTGCACGCTAGAGGGTAGCAAATATAAGAAAGACGCCCTCATTCAACATGAGTTCTAACCGTACCAGCAATACTACGCATAGATCGGCTCTGATACCACTGAAGGGGTTAGGGTGCAGAAAACAATAATTTTTCTAGCGAACGAAACCCTAACTAGCCAGGATCTATCTATCTAGTACATGCGATAACGGTGGCGGAACGGGTTACATTACCTCCATGTAGACCGATAGCGGGGATTACGCTCCCGCACAAGCGTTGACAATGAAGTCGTACGTAGCCGACCTCGAGGTCGCGAAGATCTTGCCGCGATGTCGAAGTCGATGACGCCGGGGTGTCGATGATGATCTGCATCGACGGGCGTCGGGCGGAAGAAGGCAGAGCGCCAGCACCAGGGCTGGTGCGCCGGCAGTAGAGGGGAGGGGGGCGCGGCGGCTGCAGGGGGCGAGACGACGTCGCCCAAGCTCCTCAAAAGAGTTGCCTCCGAGCACTCACAAACATACGGAGCTTAGCGACAACTCCCGGTCATTCAGATCCAGCTGAAATCGCAGGAGTAGATCTTATCTGGAATCCCGCAGAGCAACGGCGCTCTGCGGTATAGCTTAGGTGGAGAGAGACCCCCTTTTTCCAGCTCGGCGCGGCTCCAACTTGGGAACCACGAGATCGAGAGAGAAATCGGGAATTAATTGTATTTTCCTATGAATTAATCCGATTAATATGCCTTACTATATAAAGGGGGAAGAGGGCGTGCAAACCCCTTGGCTCCCCCATGTGGGACTAAAGGAAGAGAGGGGAGGGGGGGTTCGGCCGAACCCCCTTGGGCCTCTCCCTCTTCTAGTCCAATTCGGACTAGGGGGGCTTGAGGCCCCCTTGCTTGGTGCGCCACCCCCTCATGGGCCCTCTTTGGGCCCACGTGGGTGGCAGCCCCTTTTTCTCCTTTATTTAATTAATATAAAATATAATTAATTAATCATTAATATATTTAAATACTAATTAATATCCCATGACTCCGAAACAACTTCGGAACCACCCGAACAACTTTCGGACATCCCTGGAACTATTCCAGACTTCCCCGGAACTCCTTCCGGACCACCAGAACTCTTTCCGGATCTTTTCTCTCTCTCCAACAAATTCCTATAATATTCCAGAACCTATCTCCTGGCGTCGCTAAGACCTTAAGTTTGTTACGCTACGGTTCAAGAACACTCCAGACATGGTCGAGACACTCCTCTCACCAATGATCGTCAGGGATACCTGGAAGTATATGACGACCCCTGTGCATTCCACGAATATCGTCGTTGAACCATAAATATGACATTCATTCCCTTTGTCTCTGCGATACTACCTTGTCCGAGATATGATCGTAGACACACCGATGTCTTTGTTGTATCTCGTTACCGACGAAGGTTATTAACTCGTCTGCGATATTACATCTCCATGACCTAGTCATAAGCTGCGCAGCTATATAGATGCAATATCACCGAGTGGGCCCAGAGTATCTTTCCATTACAAGAATGAACAAATCCCGCTCTTGATCCTTACGTCTTGATGCTCTTTCGGAATACCCAAGATGGACACCGTTATTGTCATGCTATATAAGACACAACGTTTGATGCTCTCAAAGCACCCCTACGAAGCATTAATAAGTATGGTCTCACGGTCTAAGGAATAAGCTATCATATTCTTATCTATTGCAAATGACAAACATTGTAATACGATCTTATTGCAATACTTTGCGTATGTCCACCACCTTATTCAACTAACAAGATGACCCCATTGTCAACCGACGTCATTGTCCTTGATCGGGAATCCCGATCAACTGTTGCCCAATGGACTAGCTCATATAGAGGCTTGCTAGGGACCTGGTTGTCTATGTATCACACGTGTATCAATAATTCCGATTAATACAGTTATAGCATAATACACAAACCTATTATAAACTTATGAGATAATGCAATAAATACTACTTATTTATTTGCCTCTAGGGGCTTCTCTATCGGCTCGTTTGGCTTCACGCACAACAAGGAGGAAGACGGAACCGGCTCCGGTGCAACCAACGAGGAGGTTGACGGTTCTAGCTCCGGCTATGTAGTTGTAGTCATTTTCATCTACTCCCTCAGTCGCTGGAGAGTGTACATCTAGTATATAAAACTTTTTTTTAAAAAAGTGTCCATCTAATCTCCCAATACACTTTTTTGAAGGAGATATGCCCTAGAGGCAATTAATAAAGTGTATTATTTTATCATATCTTGGAATTTCATCGAGTCATGCCCGCTCCTGAAAAGAGGTCTGGAAAGGAAGAGAGCATCATATCTCGTTTGTTCATAATACGTTTTTGTGTCATGCCATAACCGTATTAAGCTGAAACATTAATACGAGTGTGATGCGTAAACAACCAGGTCCCTAGTAGCCTCTACTAAGACTAGTTTCGTTGCGCGATTGATGATCGAGTTTTCCCGATCATAGGGCATGGCGCCAGTCGGCAATGAAATTCATATCATTGGTGGAATGATGTGATGGACATACCCATATTTGTAGGACGTAGTCATTACGCCTTCGACCGTGAGATCAACTCTTATTGTTATTCCTGAAAAATACTTTGATCGCACCAAACGTCGTATCTTATATAGTATGACAATAACGGTGATATTCTTAGGTATCGGAAGGGAGTAGTTGAGACGATGGGTTAAGAGCGGGATTTGCCAATCCGCATAGCAGGATAGATACTTTAGGGCACACTCAGTGAGATTATGTCTAATGAGATTGCAAGCATGTGACTAGTTCACGGAGACATAAAATCATAGACGAGTAGAAGATAGCGTTGTCGATAACGAGGTCAGCTAGGTATGGAGATATCTATGATGGATACTCGGACACGCTAAGTATCGCTGTGGCAAAAGGTTTAACACTTCACGTTCAGATTTGATAGATGAAAGTCATTCGTTATATCACAGGGATTAATTCATGGGGTTCAGGCCTACGAGTTAGTCGTTGATCAGAGAGGAGTCTCGATCATAGTTGTTATTATATCGAACCGCTAGGGTAACACACTTAAGGGGTTTTGACAAGACAACCGGAAAGGAAAGAGATCACCGGGAACGTCCCGGGAGAGGTCCGATGGAGATCGGGCAGCGACGAAATAGTTTTCGGAGCTAGAATAAATTATATATAATATGTTTGATATTAATTAGTGTAATTAATGTTTAAATATGATTTATATATTTATTTTCGAATTTATTTAGTCTGATTTCCCTAAATGAGCCTTTTGGTCGAAAGAAGGCCCAATAGGGGAAAATTCCCTAGGGGAATTCGGTGGGGGCCAAGGTGGCCGGCCTAGGTGGGCCACTAGGGGCCCACCAGGTGGCCGGCGCACCAAGAGCCGCACCAGGCATGTGGGATTAGTCCCACATTGCCTGGCTGACAAGTTGGCTCCCCCCGGGAGCCTATATAAGAAGGGGCACACCTGGCCTTTTAATTCACCAATTAATTCCCCAATTCTCTCTCGATTTCATGATTCCCTTTGTCCGAGTTGCGCCGAGTTGAGAGGGGGATCTCTCCACCATAGCGCGCTGCCGCGTTGCTGGTGTTCCGGTCCAAATCTTCCGCTGCTCGTCCTGGACTGGAGCTTCGGAGGCCGTCGTCTCCACCGTACGTGTGTAACGCTTTGCGAAGTGCTGCGCTAGCGGTGCTGGGAGGTCTACTTCCTCTGCACAACCTTGAGGTCGGCTTCTTCGGTCTTCATCGTCAATGTTCGTGTGGGAACGTAATCCCCGCTTACGGTCTACAAGGGTATGTATTCCGATCTCCGTTCGTACTACTATATCCTCATAGAATAGATCTTGGCATGTTTTAAGGATATCGTTGCTAGGATTTTTTTTTGTTTTCTGCCTACGATCCCCTTCAGTGGTATCAGAGCCGATCTATCATAGATATAGCTGTACGTTGTTAGAACCCGTGTTCTGCACGGGGGCACCGTTCCTGTTATTTGCTACCCTCTAGCGTGCATTTGTGATTCCAGCATCATCGAGTTGATGAAGCGGCCCGGACCGACTTTATGCATATGCTTACGTGAGACTGGTTCCACTACTGACATACGGCTTGTACCGTATCTGTGGCTGGCGGGTGTCTGTCTCCCTCTTTAGTTGGTTTTGCATTTTCAATGGAGGGCCCGAAAGGGATGCTTAAATATGCAATTATTGGATCTTTGTTGTGGTCATAAGTTCGTAGGTAAGAAATGGTTCTTTTTACGAAAGCCCCAGCCACGTAAAATATGCAAAAGATAAAATAGAAGCGTCTTACTTTATTTTGTAGGGGCAATGTGATATGGTCAAGGTAGGTTTATTAAATTGTTTATGAATTGCGGGCGCCAAGAAGACCATGGCGCAATGGACTATATCACATCGCATTATATTTGATGTTTTCTGTGCATCTTATATTATGTGATTATATATATTAGTATATATTAGTTACGCGGCGGTAGTTACATATAAGATGATCCCTTCAAAATAGCACTAGTGTTCTTCCTCCAACGAGCACCACCAAGAAAGTTCTACGTTATGAGGCAGGCCGTGACGATCTAGTGTCAGACATATCGTCATTCGCATACAGTAGGTGTAAGCCATGTTGCACAAGCATTACGTGGAGGTTATAGTGGCAAGCCTAGCATATGCAGATATGGCCTCGGAACACGGAGGCCAAAATGTTGAGCATGAGTCACAGAATTGTTGTGATTGACAATTGTCTACTCTTGAAGTTGTGTTGCCGGCTCTGACGATGAGTGGTTGTGCAATGGATGGGGGTCGTGTAATCCCTTAAACGACCAGGATGGATGTTTGTTTGAGTGGGAGTTATGTTAGTTATTTTCTAAAAATACTATAACTCAAAATTATTATGAACAAAGTCTTATGTTGTTGCAAATTCCATTGTAGATGTCTCACCCCTCCTTTAACCTAGCCATGTTCCTTGAGAAAGAGAAGTTAAAGACCAATGGGTCTAACTTCATTTCCTGGTTACGCGAAAGAAGTTCCTTCTTGAAACCCACAAGGTGGCTTACATCCTTGAAGCCCCCTTAGGTGATTTGCCGAACACCGCCTCAGAAACTGATAGGATTGTCCATGAGGTTAAGGTGGAGATTTCTTCTTATGTCCAGAGTGGCATGCTCTTTGCCATGGAGGCTGACCTGCAAAACTATTTTGAGAGCAAGAGTGCTTATGAGATAATCACTGGACTCATGGTTGTTTTTGCACGACAAGTCATGGCTGAGAGGTTTGAAGCTACCAAGCTTTTCTTCTCAGCCCAGATGGAAGAGCACGGCGATATAAGTGAGCAGTTAGCCAAGATTTTTGGCAGCGTTCAGCTCCTGAGTGATCTGGGAAATGTGGTCCCAGGAGAGCTAGTTATTGATATGATGCTGATTTCTCTGCCCCCTAGCTATAAGAACGCCGTCGTGGACTATGGCATGAAAGGGACGTCAAAACCCCTGTTGGAAATCGTGAAGATGCTCGAAGTGGCCGAATTAGAAATCAAGATGGAGAAGATGGTGGTGACCTTCGGATCACCTGAGCACAACTGCCCCAAGTACCTGGAGGATAGAAAGCTGGCAAGATAGTCGACAAAGAGAAAGGTATATTTGATATACATGTTATAGATGTGTACCTTACATCCACCCATAGCAACACTTGGGTATTTGATATTGGTTCTGTTGCTCATATTTGTAACTCTGAGGAGGAGTTGCGAAATAAGAGGCGTCTGGCTAAGGATGAGGTGACGATGCGCGTCGGCAACGGATCAAGAGTCGACGTGGTGGCTATCGGCACGCTCCCTCTACATCTACCATCGGGATTAGTTTTGGTTTTTAAAAAAATGTTATTTTGTATCATACTTGAGTGTAAACATTATCAGTGGGTCTTACCTGTTACAAGACGGTTATTCATTTAAATCAATATCAAGTGGTTGTGCTATTTCAATGAATGATATCTTTTATGTTGATGCTCTTGAGAGTAATGGTTTATTATTGTTGAATCTCGATCGTAGTACTCACATCCATAACATAGTTGCCAAAAGGATTAAGTGTAGTGA
This sequence comes from Poa annua, assembly GCA_026929855.1. Taxonomy (NCBI): domain Eukaryota; kingdom Viridiplantae; phylum Streptophyta; class Magnoliopsida; order Poales; family Poaceae; genus Poa; species Poa annua. The sequence continues at coordinate 36,470,803 of CM049427.1, forward strand.
TGATACCGCCATGTATATGTGGCATTGCCGTCTCGGTCATATTGGTGTAAAGCGCATGAAGTAACTCCACGCAGATGGACTTTTGGACTCGTTGGGTTTTGGATCCCTCGATACATGTGAACCATGACTTATGGGCAAAATGACCAAGACACCGTTCAAAGGTTTCGTTGAACGGGCGTCGGACTTGTTGGGAGTCATACATACAGATGTGTGTGGACCAATGAGCGTGTCGACACACAATGGTTACCATTACTTCGTCACCTTCACCGATGACTTGAGTAGATACGGTTATATCTATTTGATGAAACACAAGTCTGAAACTTTTGAAAAGTTCAAAGAATTTCAAAGTGAAGTTGAAAATCAGCTGAAAATCAAGCACCTTCGATCCGATCGTGGTGGCGAGTATTTGAGTTTTGAGTTTGGCACACATCTGAAGGCATGTGGCATAGTGCCACAACTTACGCCTGCCGGAACACCGCAACGTAACGGCGTGTCCGAGCGACGTAATCGTACTCTATTTGATAGCGTACGGTCTATGATGTCTCTTACCGATTTGCCCGTATCCTTCTGGGGTTATGCGTTAGAAACAGCCGCATTCATTTTAAATAGGGCTCCATCCAAATCCGTAGAAACGACACCGTATGAATTATTGTATGACAAGAAGCCTAAGTTATCGTTTCTGAAGGTTTGGGGTTGTGAGGCGTATGTTAAGAACTACAACCCGACAAACTCGAACCGAAGTCGGAGAAAGTCGTCTTTGTAGGATATCCGCGGGAAACCGTAGGATACACCTTCTACAACCAAGCTGAGCGCAAAACATTTGTCGTGAAGACCGGTACCTTTCTAGAGAAGGAGTTTCTCGCGAAAGGAGTAAGTGGGAGGAAGGTAGACCTCGATGAGATCGTTGATCCTGAACTCAAAATTCTGAGTAACGCAACAAAAGCTGTTCCGGAAACATTCTCCAAAGATGGAGTGGGAGAAACTATCGAGTAAAGTATTCTACCTCGTAGGTCTGGTAGATCTCGTATCGCACCAGAATGGTATGGCAACATGGTTTGCACCGTCATGTTAATTGAACAGGACGAACCTACGAACTACAAGGAGGCAATGGCGAGTCTAGAGTCCGAGAAATGGCTAGAAGCCATGAAATCCAAAATAGGATCCATGTATAATAACAAAGTGTGGACTTTGATGGATATTCCCAAAGGGCGCAAGGCCGTCGAGAATAAATGGATCTTTAAGAAGAAGACTGATGATGATGGTAATGTGACCGTCCATAAAGCTCGGCTTGTCGCAAAAGGTTTCCGACAAATTCATGGGATTGACTACGATGAAACTTTTTCACCGGTAGCGATGTTGAAGTCTATTCGGATTTTGTTAGCAGTTGCTGCATATTACGATTAAAAATTATGGTAGATGGATGTCAAAACAGCCTTCCTAAATGGAAACATTGAGGAAGAGTTGTACATGGTACAACCGGAAGGTTTTGTCGATCCAGAAAATGCTGGCAAGGTATGCAAGCTTCAGCGCTCCATCTATGGATTGAAGCAAGCATCTCAGAGCTGGAATCTTCGTTTTGATGAGGTGATCAAAGGTTTTGGATTTGTCCAAAATTTAGAAGAGACCTGCATTTACAAAAAAATGAGTGGGAGCTCGGTTGTGTTCTTAGCACTATATGTGTCGTGGTATCGGCATAATTGATAGGAGACGGGGGTCCTCTAGCCTACGTATGGATTGTGGGGAAGAAGGTTGGTGTCGTCGAGGTCGGGATTGAACACGGCGAGTTTACCCAGCTTCGGATCCCACAGCGGTGGCGAGATCCTACGTGCTGCTATAATTCACTATCAGGCAATAGTCGTGAACATGTTACAATGTGTATGATGCGTATTGAAGCGTGCCCTAAAGGCTTCCTGGTGGCCGGCTTATATAGGCGGCCAGACCCCAGGATACAAGGCAAGTACTTGTCCGGCAAGCAATCAGAGTCCTAGACCTAGCCGGCTTAGTTGCCGCCTTCCGTCTTGGGCTCGGTGGCTTGATGGGCTTCGGCCTTCCGCCTTCCTTGGACCGTCCGCCTACTTCCTTGTACGTCAGCTATCTGGGCCGCCCGGCAGGCCTTGGCCTTACCACCCTTGGGCTACCCTGGACTAGCCGGATTGATCCATGTTGGTTATACCCCTAGTTGATATATCCCCAACATTAGCCCCCAGAAAGGTTGAAGTTCTCCAGGCGCCGGCTTCTTCTTGATTCTTCATCTGTCAAAGTTGGCGGCTGCAGGACTTGAACCATTCTGAAAATCAACGAGGCATGCGTGTCTTGATGTTGACATGCGGTCGCCTTTGTCCATCATGGGAAAATACGGCTACTCGGCAATCTTTGCCGAGCATTCTTCTTGACGGTTTCCACCTAGCCGGCTTCACGACAGTTTGAAAACAGCCTAGGCGGGAATCTCGCCACGATCACAAATTGCGGGAAAAGAGGAGGCGTGGAGATCGTGCAATCATGGGCTGCAACGGATGCTGGACACGTGTCCGACTAAAAACACCGTTGCACAGGGAGCAACGCCTGGCCCTATAAATAGGTAGCCAAACGGTCCATTTTCTTTACCCAGCCTTTGCTCTCCGCGCGCCTTTGCCTCTTCCACTTCTTCGCTCCTCGCCTCCGAACGAGCTCCGGCGAACTCCTCTCCTCCGGCGACCTTTTCTCGCGGCGATGTCCATCGGTCCAGCTCACTCGACGACGTCGAGCGGTCCGGCGACCGAGGCCGCGCTCGCGACGCCGATGGGCGGCGCCATTACTCGTCCCGCGGCGGCGGCGACGGCGGGCAATGTCACCGCCGTCGTCCCTCGGGCTTCTACCGCGCGCACGCCAGCGGCGGGCTCTTCGGCTCCTCCACCAACCACCGCGGCGACGGCGACGGCGGGCGCCCCTGGCGACGAGGAAGAAGAAACGTCGGACCTCGGGTCCCGCTATTGGCTGCCCTCCATTGTCGACGAAGACGCCCTCCAAGATTTGGAGGCTGTCGGCTACCTCCCCACTCGGGAGGATTGCCGGTGGAGGGCCGCCTTTGGAGACATCATCCCGGCCCCGGAAGCCGGAGAGAGGGTAATCCTTACCTCCCACGTTGTCAGGGGAATGGCGCTTCCGCCTTCCGCCTTTTTTAGCGAGGTCTTAGATCACTACGGGCTCCAGCCCCATAACATCGCACCCAATAGTATATTAGTCTTAGCCGGCTTCACAGCTCTGTTCGAAGGCTACCTAGGTATTAGGCCTAGTTTAGACTTCTTTAGATGCTGTTTCCGTTGCCGGCGACAGACGGTGCCGGACGGCGGGCTGGCGACCTGCGGTAGCATCACCTTCAACTGCCGCCAGGGCCGCCAATGGTATCCCAAGATACCATACCTCGAGTCCGTCAAGGGCTGGACCTCCACGTTCTTCTACTGCCAAGACATGGCAGCGCCGGGCCGCCAAGTTGGCATCCCGGCATTCGTCAACGCGCCACCCATGCCTCGGCCATGCTGGGACGAGGCGGTGCCCAAGTTGATGGAGGAACTCCGCCTTATTCAAAGGAGGATTGAATTCCTCACGAGGACGATGGCTCCCCCTCAGCTGGATGGGGTCGACACCGTCATTTGCTGGCTCGGCCGGCAAATCCTCCCCCTGCGGTACAGCCCGCACACGATGTGTCAGTATTCGCCTACTGACACAGCCTCTCTTCGCGTGAGCGAAGAGATTTTGCCGGCCGCCGACCTGGCATTCCGGATCCGCAGCCTCGTCAAGGCGGGGTCAGTGAAGGCGGCCGAGGGCGTGCCCATGCACACCCACGAGGTAAATATTTTCTTCCTTTGCCCCTTGTTTGACAGCTTTGCCGGTTAGGATTGAGTTCCTTTAACATGTCTTCTTTTTCAGCTCTCCGAGTTGAGGGAGGATGACCTGGCTCCCGACTTCTACGAGTCGGAAGCCGGGAAGACGAAGAAGCGCAAGGCGTCCGGCGCTGCTTCCTCTACGGCGAACGCCGAGAGGAAGAAACGGATCGCGTCGGCTACCGAGCCGACGGTCGCCAACATTGGCGAGAACGTGGGGATTAACATCCCCCGAAGGTACTCAATTCTGCCTTTACCAGACGGCAAACCTTTTCAATATTGGCTAATTGATTGTGCTTGCTTTTTGTTGACAGGGAAAGGGTCACAACCTCCCGGTTGACGACCAGGCTCCTTGGCAAAGGAAAGCGGCCGCAAGGCGGCTCGCCGGCCACCGTGCCGCCAACTCCTCAGCTCCACGCCGGCAACTTCATGGGCGACGCTCGACGTCAGCCCCCAGCTCCGGCTTCAGGTGCTCCGCCAAGGGCCCCTTCCGCCGATCGCGCGCCGACGACTCCCCTACTGCTGGCTGAGGCTACGGCTGATGATGCCGCTCAATCGCGCGCCGCCAACGAAGGGTTGCTGGAGTCGTCTGCCGGCGGGTCTCGGAGGACAGCCCCGGCTGCGGGAGGCGGCAAGGTCAGGGACCCTTGGTCCACCTTTAAGGAGGCCAAGGAGTCAACTCTGGCTTTTGCCAACTTCGCCTCGCAGGCCTTCGCCGACTTGGAGGGCGACTTATCTGTAAGTTCTTACCACTCCGGCATATACATAGCCTTTTCCCCTGAGCACTTAGATGGCAAGTCAAAAGAAATTTTGACTGCCGGCTCAGTGGTTATTCGACAACATGTTATATGCCTTTGTTTTGCCTTGCAGGGCCTTGTGTCCGCCAACGTCGAGCTTGTCTCCTCCCGAGTCGAGATAAACCGACGCTGCCGCGACCTAAAGAAGGAGTGCGAGGCCAAGGACAGGCGGATTGCCGAATTGGAGGCGGCCCGCAAAAAAGATGAAGGTAGGGTTGACCCTTTTTCGCCTTCAACTATGCTTTTGACTTACGTTTCCGTCAATCATTTAGCTTAGTAAATCCATATTTGTAGAACTGCTAGACCACGCCCAGGATATCCTGAAGGCATCCACTGATATGCAAGCTCTTATGAATGAAGCTTCAGACTTGGCGGCCGCCATCTTGAAGTTGAAGGAGGCTCATCAAAAGGAGATGGAGGCCCAGCAACTCAAGTTTGCGCAGGAGTCTAGCCAGCTCACTGGTGAGCTGGAAAGCCTGCGCAACAAGTTGGCGGAGGCGGAGAAGATGGCTGCGGAGGAGATCTCCAAGCAGACTTCTCGCGCCCAAACTGCGGAGGACGCGCTGGCAACTCATATGATTGAGCTGTCGGCTTTCCATAACTCGGTCCTTGGTAATTTCTCGCTCCTTTTTTGATGCTGCCATGTTGCTTTAGCCTGAGCCAAACTAATGGCTTTATTTTTGATGCAGTTCCCGCCGGTTTAGGCGATGACAAGGTTGTCAGCCCCCGCCTGGACCGCCTTGCGCGCCTAGGCGAGCTGATCGCCGAGACTTTGGCGGCGTCCAAGCAGTTTGCCGCCAAGTTCTTCACTTCGTCCGGCAGGCAGGAGCCGACCGAGTTCAGCGACGTGCCCGCCATCTTGGATCAGGCGACCAAACTGCACAAAAGCTCGCTGAAGTCGGCGGCACGGGGTGGAGCCAAGACCGCCCTTGGGTTGTTCATGGCGCACTACCCCGAGGCGGAGATAGAAGCCGTCACCGAAGGCATGCCGTCAACGTATGAAGACGGTAGCGAGGTTGAGTCGGCCGCTGTTCTGGACAGCGTTGCCGGCTATGCCACGCGAGTCGCCGACATGGTGGACACTTCAATCTTCTACCGGCGCCATCTTGTGCCTGGCGGAGAGGGAGCTGGAGCTGCCGGCGCGGCCGAAGCGGAGGGGAGTGATAGTTCTGGGGCTGAGGTTGTCAGCCCCCAAGTCTGATGCAGACGCTCCCCCGAGCCATATCTTTTCTTGTCTTTTGCCTCCCACCAGCCTTATTTTGTCGGCCCCTGAAACAATGCAACATTAACTTGTAATATTTGTATATACTTTTGTTGCTGCTTCGCTAGGCGGAAACTGGCTGACAAGTTTTAATTTGTCTTTATTTATACGGCCCGCCTTAATTTTACCCTGACTTATATGCTTGACTTTTTGTATGTTGACGAAACCTCAGCCGGTAACTTTAGCTGAAACAACCAGGGCTAGACCATTTGTTTAGAATCAGAGACCAAAGCCAACATGTTGGTGTCAAAGACATACTACTAGGCGAACCACATATAAGTAATCAGAGGTAAAGGAATTAGGCGGCGCAAAAAGTTTGTTTTTGCTTTGGGTTGGCTCGAAAGCTGCAAGTATCTACCAGTTTGAACCTTTGCATGGAGCTAGAAAATAGGTAACTTAGATACATAGGGGAAATATGATTGCAAGAAAAGACAAAAGATGGCATGCATCTCAACACAGATGAGGAACCATAGACTTTTATTTCATAACCATATTTAACTTATTACAATTATAAATTGCTAAGTGTAGAAAGGACGTAGCTGCTCAATATTCCAAGGCCGTCTTGTTTGCTTGAATGGATCGTCAATGCCTTTCTTGCGCTTGGTTCCCCTTTTTCCTGCCGCCTTCTTGCGCATTTTATTTTCGTCTTCGTCGCGGATGTCGGCTAGGTAGTAGGAACCATTGAGCAGCGCCTTAGTGACCAGAAACGGTCCTTCCCATGGCGGGGATAACTTGTGCAAGCCTTTTCTGTCTTGAATTAGGCGGAGAACCAGGTCACCTGTTCTGAAGCTTCGCTTCCGCACTCTCCGGCTATGATAGCGGCGAAGTTGTTGCTGGTACAAGGCGGAGCGATGGAGAGCGACGTCTCTTTCTTCGTCTAGCTGGTCTAGGCTATCCTGTCTTGCACCTTCTACGTCTTGCTCGATGTAGGCTTGAACTCTTGGGGAGTCGTATTTCATGTCGGTAGGTAGCACTGCCTCTGCGCCATATACTAAGAAGAAAGGAGTGTAGCCGGTAGACCTGTTTGGCGTTGTGCGCAAACTCCACAATACCGACTGTAACTCATCTGCCCAAGCGCCGGCTGCCCTGTGTAATGGAGCTTCGAGACGAGGCTTAAGTCCTGACAAGACTAGGCCGTTTGTACGCTCTACTTGTCCATTGGATTGAGGGTGTGACACGGATGCCAAATCAAGCCGGATGCCCAGATCGCTGCAGTATTCTTCTATGTCGCCCTGAGACAGATTACTGCCATTATCGGTGATAATGCTGTGTGGAACTCCAAACCGAGAGATAATTCCCCAGAGAATATTGGTGGTTGTTCGTGCGTCAAGTTTGCTGATCGGTTTAGCCTCGACCCATTTGGTGAACTTGTCGATAGCGACCAATAGGTGAGTGTACCCACCGCGCGCCTTTTTGAAAGTACCCACCATGTCTAAGCCCCAGACCGCGAACGGCCAGGTGATTGGGATCGTCCTTAGCTCCTGTGCCGGCAAATGAGGTTGGCGAGCGTACAACTGGCAGCCTTTGCATGTCTTTACGATGTTCTCGGCGTCTTCTTTAGCGGTGAGCCAGTAGAAACCTTGGCGGAAAGCTTTGGATACAATGGACCTAGCGGAAGCGTGATGCCCGCAGGTGCCAATATGTATGTCCTTCAGAATTTCCCGGCCTTCTTCCGGCTGTATGCACCGCTGATAGATACCACAAGTGCTTCGCTTGTATAGCTCGCCTTTTATTATCGTGAATGCTTTGGCTCGCCTTATGATCTGCCTCTTTAGCACCTCATCGTCCTCCTGTAACTTTTGGTCGATTAGAAAATCGAGATATGGGACTGTCCAATCCGGATGTGTTAAGTAGACAGCGAGACTTGCCGCTTCTACCGGTTCTTCTGAGTCGGGGTCCATCAAATCGGCGCCTTTAATGGATGGCTTGTGCAATTGCTCCAGGAAGATATCTTTTGGTACCTTTTTGCGTTCCGATCCAAGTCTTGCAAGTGTGTCTGCCGCCTCATTCTCAGCTCTTGGAACATGCCGGACTTCGTAGCCTACGAAGTTTTTTGCAAATTCATCAACTTTGGCTCTGTAAGCTGCCATTGTTGCGTTTTTCGCATCCCATGTTCCACTTACTTGCTGCGCGACTAGATCTGAGTCGCCATAACAGAGGATTCTTTTGACGCCTAGGTCGTTTGCCACGTGTAACCCGTGAAGCAAGGCTTCGTATTCGGCAACATTGTTGGTTGCTGTGAAGTGGATTTGTAACACGTAGCTAAACTTGTCACCTTTAGGCGTACGTAGAACGACTCCAGCCCCCGAGCCTTTGAGCATCTTTGATCCGTTAAAGTGCATGACCCAATATTCTAACTCGGGGAGTGTTGTTTCCTCCATTGCTCTCGGGGGGCTGCCCCCCGGGTAGGGGCAGATCCCGGTATAATTCAGTAAGATGCCAACAGTGCATGACCTTTGGCGGGAGCGAGGGACACCTCCTGCTGTACTGAAAGGGCAGCTTGACCCTTGAGCGCTGGTAGAGGACAAAGTGCCTCCTGGCAGGCGCAAGGGTCAGGTCTCGCAGCTATAAATAGACACCCCCGGCCCTCACAATCGCAGCACAAGCATGAGCGGGTGGTTCCTCTAAGAACTAGCTTCTCGAAGATGTCTTTGCTAATAAGCTAAGACATCTTCGGGAGGCTAGGCCTAGAGATACTCATCCTGAGACGAGCTCGGACGCCTCCGGAAAGGATCCCGGATCTAGGACTCCGAGGAGACTCCCGGATGAAGGCGTACTCGGCTTTACCGGATAGGTAGTCCGAGTAAGTACTAACCGGAGTATGTGTCTCGGTCTTGACCTTATGCAGAGGAGGCTCACAGTGGCAAGCGGGGAGGTAGCCGGCGTGAGGGCTTCCGGCAGGCCGTCAACGGTCCGTAGCAGGCTTTCCGGTCTATTGCGGGGGGAAGTACTGTTCCGCCTGACACGGAAGCATGGTCATCTCCCGCCTGACACGGAAGCATGGTCACCTCCCGCCTGACACGGGAGCGCGTCAGCCGGTACGATCGTGGTACGACAAGACCTGACATGCCTAGCCCGGCAATCCGGAAAAGGCTATCCGGGATGGGCAAAGACATGTCTTGTCTCTGACAGGGGGACAATGATGATGCAGGACGGCGCCTGCCGTCCTTGTCGGGATGATGACGAAGGGGCTACACCGGATAGCCCGGCGACTAGGTCGCACTAGCCGGTGACGGCATGCCGGCTAGGCCTGTCCGGTGGGGCCAAGCCAGTTTAGGGTTTCCGGCCCTCCTGGCCGGAGCTCTATAAAAGGCGCCATAACTGCTCCTGAGAGGGAGAGCCAAAGCTATAGTCGCATTTACTCTTAGAGCAGTTACTCCTTCTCACCTTGAGTTCATCTAGTTCTTTGTGCTTCTCCCTTTGAGAGATCTTGTAGCAAGTTGTAGTTCTTGTACCACAAGTATATAGAGAGGAAAGGCAGGAGTAGGGGTGTTACCTCCTCACGAGGGCCCTGAACCTGGGTATATCGTGTGTGTGTGCTGTGCCTTCGTGCATTTGTTCTTGTTTGTTAGATCTTCCCCTTCACGCTTTGAGCTTGTTTCTTGTTCCTGGGAGATCTCGGTTTTACCGGGATCCTCCCCGTGTGAGCTCTTCAGCTCGCTATCCCTCCCCGGATCCACCAACGTCCATCGGCCCCACAAATTAGCCATCCTATGGCATCTGCCGTGACACCACCACGACAGTTGGCGCCCACCATGGGGCCGACAGAGGCGTTGGCTGGTGTACACATCCGGACGGGCTCCCCCGTTCACTTCGACGTTCGGGTTCTCTCTGGCCTAGTCGTAAGACTAGGGGAGATGGACTTCGTCTGCGACAACGCAGGGTGCTTCCGGAACAGACAGTTTCCGGTGAACGGATGTCTCATTGACTTTGGTAGTTTCACCACCTACGTCGCCACAGAGGTTGTCTGTAGCTACCCGGACGTGGTCCTGGAAGCTGAGGACCCTCCCATGCTCTGCGCTGCTCGGGGTCTGCGTGTCGGTCGCCCCCCGAGTTCCGTCGCGGTGATGATGGTCGGGGCAACTTAGGAGGAGTACCAGGACGCTGACGGCGATACCGACGGACACCCCCGTTTGGCCAAACCCCCGCAGGAAAGACCTGCGGCCCGAGATGGTGATCCACAGGCGTCCCAGCCGCGGCGCCGCCCGGATCCCCTCTCGGGACTGGTGGCCAAGTTGACTGTACCAGTGGCTGCCGAAGCGGATACCCAGGTCACTTCGGCTGAGTTAGAGGAGCAGCGGAAGTTGCTACTCGCTGAGGCACAGGAGATCGCCGAGATCCGCCGCGAGCTCAGCGCTAGCCTCCGGGAGTACAATGCAGCTCACGGATTCCCTAAGATAGACTCCCGGGAGAAGCGCATTGCAGATCTGCGCAAGAAAGGAAGAATGGTGAATGAGGAGCTGGCTGGTGGAGCCACCACCAGTAACACCGGAAGCCGGATTTCAGCGGGGAAGCCGGTGTATAGCTCACCGGCGAAAACTCTTAGGGCCGCCGAAGCCGCCATGGCCGAGTTGGTGGGGTTATCCGGTGAGGCCCTGCGTAAGCAGCAGGAGAGGGTAAACGAGTTGGTGATTGAGGCCAACCGTCAGAATCAGGCCTTCAAGAAGAAGAACCCCGGAGCAGGGTCCCAGGTGCACTCAGCCCGACCCAATAGCCAGAGGTCGGATGGGGAGGCCTCTTCCCCGCATCCGAGCAGAAGCAAGAGCAAGAGCAAGAGCCGGAGCCGGAGTCGAGGTTCCGGGAAGAACAAGCAACTACAGACTTATGACCCGGCCTTCGCCGGTATCCAGCAAGCCGGACAGGCCGGACAGCGTAACTCGGGACAGGCGGGAAGTACCTGTGGGGATGGTAACCTGGGTGTAGGAAACAATAACCCGGTTGGCCGTGGTAATCCACCCCGGAATCCTCCTCATGTTCAGGGAAACCCACAGAGGGAGGTCGCCTCTGTTCCCCAGCAAGCCGTGATCCCTGTGCAGGACAGGCTTAATGATGGCAACTCGAGGCTGCAGCAGCTCGGGTATCAGCCGGACGAGAACCCTTTGGGATCTCGGATAGGAACCAGGCAGCTGAACCCGGCAGACGCCAGATTCCGGCTCGACCGGATTCACCAATCCGAATTGGTGGAAGAGCAAGGACCTCCGGGACCTGCCTGCTTTGGACCTCGGATCATGCGGGAACCACCTGTTCAGAACTTTCAGCTCAACAGGGGTGCCAAGACCTATGACGGCAGCAAGAAGCCGGAGGACTGGCTAACCGACTATGTAACTGCTGTAAGCATAGCCGGTGGGAACACACGATGGGCGGTACGTTATGTGCCGCAGATGTTGGAAGGACCAGCCCGGATCTGGTTGAACAACTTGAGAACCGGCAGCATAGACTGCTGGTTAGATTTCGAGGAGGCATTCATCAGCAACTTCACCAGCACGTACAAAAGGCCTAACAGACCTCAGCAGCTCGCCATCTGTAGGCAAAGGAGCAACGAGACTGACCGGGAGTACCTTACCCGGTGGAGCAATATTCGCAACTCTTGCGAAGGAGTGGTGGAGGCACAGGCCATCTCCTGGTTTGCACAAGGCTGCCAGCATGGCTCAATGCTGTGGCAGAAGTTGCAGAGAAAGATGCCAATGACCTTGGCAGAGACCATGCGCATCACCGATACCTACACGCTTGGAGATCCCATGCAACCCCTGGTGGATGTCGGTGACTCCAACAGGAGGAATGCGGGACCTCAGCGTTCAGGACCGAGCAGGAGCCATGATCGCCAAGAGTTCGGTCACAAGAGGAATAAGCCCGAGTACCACCATGCCGCACAACACGTCGCAGCAGTAACCCGGGAGCAGGAGGATGCCGGCAACAGCCAGCATCAAAAGACAAGTGGCCCGGCTTGGGGTCAGAGTCAGGAGGTGCAGAAGACTTGGGTGGAACAAAAGAAGCCCCTGACGTATGAAGAGATGCTGAACAAGCCATGCTGCTACCATACTTTGGAGGCCAACAAGCCCGCAAACCACTCTACTCGGCAGTGCAGTTGGTATCAGCGCACGTTGCAGGAAGGCAGCTCGGGAGCTATTCGGCAGGGTGCTCCGGCATCTCGGCCCAATATCCCGAGACCCCCTCCTCCGACATCGGGGGCCAATGCAGTTCGACTTCCCCCTCCTCCGAGAGGACCCCCACCTCGCCCGGTGAATGTGGTGCATACCCGGAACGACAACGGTGCAGGCACCGGTAACCAAGCCGGACACCAGCAGAGTAACTACCGGGAGGCTCATCAGAGCTATGTGGTCTTCGTGACCGAGCCCACTGACCGAAAGAGTGTGCGGCAGCGTGCACTGGAAGTAAATGCTGTGATTCCGGCAGTGCCCAAGTTCCTGCACTGGTCCGAGATGGAGATCACGTGGAGCCGCAAGGATCACCCCCGAGTTATGCCTAAGCCGGGGGCGTATGCCTTAGTGGTAGACCCAACTTTTGTCGGACCCAACCTCAACGTCCGATTCAGCCGGGTTCTGATTGACAATGGCAGTGCCATTAACATCATGTACAAGGACACGATGCTGAAGCTGGGAGTGTCCATGAACACCCTGCTACCTACCGAGACAACCTTCCACGGCATTGTGCCCTGAGTCTCTTGCTCACCCATGGGAAAGATTTGGGTTGAGGTGCTATTCGGAACTCGGGAGAACTGCCGAACCGAGAGCTTGGAGTTCGAGGTCGTGGACCTCGAGAGCCCGTATCACGCACTGATCGGCAGACCGGCCCTCGCCAAGTTCATGATCTTGACTCATGTGGGCTACCTCAAGATGAAGATGCCGGGACCTAACGGTGTGATCACCATCTCGGGAGACCACAAGCGCTCCATGGAGTGTGCCTCGGCGGGGTCGTGCTTAGCTGAGTCCCTGGTGATCGCGATGGCCAAGACCTCCCAACTCGGAATGCCCGGGATGGTGAACCCGGAGCAGGGTGCGTCATTTCAGCCCCCCAAAGAGACCAAGAAGGTGGGTGTGGACCCTAGCAACCCGGAGCGCCAAGTTATCATTGGCAGCAACCTGGACAGCAAATAGGAAGGCGAGCTCGTCGACTTCCTCCGTGAGAATCGGGATGCTTTTGCGTGGTCGAGTGACGATCTGCAAGGCGTCCCGAGGGAGTTGGCTGAGCACTCTCTATTTGTTAGACCGGATGCGAAGCCGGTGAAGCAACCGACTAGGCGCCTCTCGGATGAGAGAAGAGCTGCTGTCATGGAGCATCTGGCTATACTGCTGGCCGCCGGATTCATCATGGAGGTGCTGCACCCGGATTGGATATCGAATCCGGTCCTGGTAGAGAAGAAGAAGGATGATCCCCTCCTGCTTAAGGTGTGGCGCATGTGCATCGACTTCACCAACCTCAACAAAGCCTGTCCGAAGGACCCCTTTCCACTGCCCCGGATAGATCAAGTTATAGACTCCACTGCCGGGAGTGAGCTTTTGACTTTTTTAGATGCATATTCTGGTTTTCACCAGATACCTTTGAATCCGGATGATCAATTGAAAACTGCTTTTATTACCCCTTACGGGGCTTACTGCTATCGTGTCATGACTTTCGGGTTGAGGAATGCTGGTGCCACATACCAGAGATGCATGCAGAAATGTTTGCATGATCAAATAGGCCGGAATGCCGAGGTCTATGTCGATGACATAGTCATAAAGACAAAAGAAAAAGCCTCACTGATAGATGATCTGAGGGAAACATTTAAGAACCTAAGAAGATTCCGGATGAAGTTGAACCCGGATAAGTGCACATTTGGGGTTCCGGCGGGGAAGTTACTCGGTTTCCTCATCTCAAGCCGGGGAATCAAGGTCAACCCGGGTAAAATTCGTGCTATTGAGAGCATGAAGTTGCCCGTGCGCCTCAAGGATGTGCAGAAGTTTACCGGATGTCTTGCATCCCTAAGTCGGTTTGTGAGCCGACTTGGGGAGAAGGCTTTGCCTCTATATCAACTGATGAAGAAGAGCAAGACATTTGTTTGGACCCCGCAGGCTGACGCGGCGTTCAACGATTTGAAGAGAATGCTCTCAACAGCACCTGTGTTGGCATCCCCGTTACCCAAGGAACCTATGCTGCTGTATATTGCCGCAACCAACCGAGTAGTCAGTGTGGCAATGGTGGTAGAAAGGGAAGAAGGGAGCAAGCTGATACAGAGGCCGGTGTATTACCTCAGTGAGGTGATCTCGGAATCCAAGCAGAACTACCCGCACTACCAGAAGATGGCATATGGGGTGTACATGGCAGTGACCAAGCTTAAGCACTACTTTCAGGAACACCCGATCACAGTGGTGTGCGAAGCTCCTCTGGCCGAGATCATCGGTTGCAAGGACGCTAGCGGCCGGGTAGCCAAATGGGCCATCCAGTTGTCTCCATATGCTCCGGCGTATGAGAGACGAGATGCCATCAAGTCGCAGGCGCTGCCGGACTTTTTGGTAGACTGGGCCGAGATGCAGTATGAACCTCCGATGCCGGATTACAATTTCTGGAGGATGCATTTCGATGGCTCAAAGGCTAAGATCGGATTGGGTGCCGGAGTGGTTCTCACTTCCCCAAAACAAGATGTACTGAAGTATGTGCTGCAGATCCATTTTCGGGCATCCAACAATGTCGCAGAGTACGAGGCCTTGGTTCATGGACTGAACGTCGCCAAGGAGATCGGCATCCGCCGGATAGAGTGCTTTGGTGACTCGGACCTCGTAGTACAACAGGTATCGGGGAATTGGGATGCCCTTGATGCAAACATGGCCTTATACAGGTTTCATGTGCAGAAAATTTCCGGATTTTCTGAAGGATGCGAGTTCAAGCACATACCCAGAGGAGAAAACGAGGCAGCGGATGTCTTGTCCAAGCTAGGATCATCTCGGGATGCAATCCCACCCGGGATAGCTCTGGAGCATTTGAGGAAGCCATCTATTCAACCCTCACCCGAGTCGGATTCTATCTTCATCCCCAAGGAGCCTGGTTCAGATGCAGTACCCATGGAAGTAGATGTCGGGAGCATAACATCGAACCCGGGGACTGCGTCCCAATGCTCAGAGAGGCAAAGAAAAATGATGATAGAGGTGATGTCGGCAGAGCCAATGGACATTGACGCTCCCATGTTCCCGGTTAGACCTGTCCCGGGATGGGCACAACCCATTATGGCTTACATCTTGGAGGGAACTCTCCCGGAGAATGAAGTGGAAGCCCGGCAAATACTGCGAAGATCAAAAGCATACACTGTCATCAATCAAGAGCTGTACAAGAGAAGTGTCACTGAGGTACTCCAGAGGTGTGTAGAACCGGCAGAAGGACAAGAGATGCTACTGGAAATACATCAGGGGGAATGTGGGCATCCTGCATCATCCCGGGCCCTGGTAGCAAAGGTGTTCCGGCATGGGTTCTACTGGCCCACGGCATTGCAGCAAGCAGAAGATATTGTCCGGAAGTGTGGGGGATGCCAGAGATTTGCTCACCGGATACATATGCCGGCATCAGCACTGAAGACAATCCCTATCACTTGGCCATTCGCAGTGTGGTGTTTGGATATGGTTGGGCAGTTCAAACCGGCAAGAGGCAATATGACACACATACTTGTCATGGTGGACAAATTCACCAAGTGGATAGAGGTCAAACCAATCCGGAAGTGCGATGGACACACCGCTGTGCAATTCCTGAAAGACATCATCTTGAGATACGGATACCCCCATAGCATTATCACTGATAATGGCACTAATTTTGCGGTGGGAGAATTCGCTCGATTTTGTGCTGAGAAGGGAATCCGGCTAGATGTAGCATCAGTCGCACATCCGGAAGCAAATGGGCAAGTCGAGAGAGCAAATGCCTTAGTCTTGGCCGGTATCAAAGCTCGTTTGATCGAACCATTGTTGACAACTCCGGGATGCTGGATAGAGGAGTTGCCGGCGGTATTATGGGGTCTCCGGACTACACCGAATAGATCTACCGGCTACACGCCATTCTTCATGGTATACGGTGCTGAGGCAGTACTCCCGACCGACATACAGTATGACTCCCCGAGAGTGACAATGTTCACCGAGACCGAGGCAAGGGAGGCCCGAGAGGATGATGTGGATTTACTCGAAGAGGCAAGAGAGTTGGCACTATCTCGGTCGGCAATTTATCAACAGAACCTCCGTCGCTATCATAGCCGGAAGGTACACCCGAGGGTGTTCCGAGAAGGGGATTTGGTGCTGAGGCTCATCCAACGCACGGCCGGAATGCATAAGTTGTCACCTCCATGGGAGGGACCTTTCGTAATAAGCAGGGGTTGCACAATGATTCTTATTACCTTGTAGATGCACAGGAGGCTAGGAAAGGTGTAATGGACAAATCCGGTGAGGAAACCAAGCGTCCATGGAATGTAGCTCTACTTCGACCCTTTTACACTTGAAGGGCTCAGTGTATGTGTATCTCAATTTTCAGTATTTATGGAAGTAAGGCACCCCGGGAGGAACCCGGGGACTGCCTGGTTCTGTGATTTTATTTACTTTTGTTTCATCAAGTTCATTTATTATTTTGTACCGGCATCCCGGGAAGGAACCCGGGGACTGCCGGATAGCTATCTTTTATATTGTGTGCATGCCGGGAAAGTTCCGAGTCCGATTCTCAAAGTCAGAGTAATGTATGTCATGTGAAATCATCTTGTGACTCGACTGACGAACGCCGAAATGGTAGTCAAGAGCAAAGAGAGGGAAGGTGGGAAACACGAAAATGGTCTCGGGGACTTGGAGCAGGAACTTATCCGGCATGCTTGTTTTTTACTAACTTAGTTGTTTTTTATGTCGGGAATTCGGTTGGACGGAACTCGAATTGTTCTAAGTAATGTATGCCGTATGTGGAGTTTTGTGACTCGACTGTCGAACGCCGAAATGGTAGACAAGAGCAGGAATTACCTAAGTACGGTAAACATGAAAGGCAAGTCGGGAACTCAAAACAGAATAAATTGACATAGGTTACTCGGATAAATAGTCCAGTAAGAAACGAAAATAGTATAAGTGTATATTACATATGGCACCCGGCATCCCGGGGATTTGACGAATCTACTCTTAAGTTTTTTAAGAGGTAGGGGAAGTCGGCTTCTCGACGGAGACCTCGGGAGCAGCAGCCTCGGGAGCAGCAGCAGCAGAAACAGCAGGAGCAGCAGCGGGAGCGACTTCGGCTTCAGTTCCGGCAGCACTACTCGGGGCGTCGGGGTGCACCTCGGTCTGGGAGACCTCGGGTCTCGGTGAAGTCGCAGCATCCCGGGGCACCACGGTCTCGGGCGCGGCACCGGAGGCGGCATCGTCTTCTTCCAGAGTCTCCTCTTCCGCGTCGCCGGTAGCGCCGGTATCTTCGTCGTCCTCATAATCTGATTCAGAGTCAGAAAGAACGCTCGCGGTGAAGGCACGGATGCTGGACCACGAGGCGATCCGGTGCGCCACCTCCTGTCGCCGATGAATCTTGGCCGGATCACTCAGCCACGCCGAAGTCGTCCGCAGGCGCTGAATCACCTCCAGGTCAAGACCCTCGTACCAGCTAAGTACTTGGGTCAAGACCTGGTCGGCACCAGCTCGCGCACCGGAACGCTTCCAGGCGTGGATGCGACTTCCGGCACCCCGGAGTGCGCTCGCGAGCTCGGGAATCGAGAGCGTCCCGCGGATGCTCGGCCACAGTGCGCCGTGGACGTGGACCGCAGCGCTGAGCAGTTCAGTCCCGATAGACCGAAGAGGTACTACCCGGGCCTTCAGAGCGGTGAGATGATCCTCGATGTCCCAGGCTTCCGAGACAGGACCCTTCCCGGCACGCTTCTCGCGGGCGGCAGCAACGGCTTTAACAGCAGCCTCCCGGGAGTGCTCAAATTCCCCTTTAAAAAGAAGAATTGTCAAGCAACTAAGTCATAAGAAAAGCAGCAGCGAAGGAAGCAGCAAGAGAAGAGGGATGTCGGTCCACTTACTGTTCAGATCCCGGTTCAATACAGTGAGCTCGGAGAGCCAAGTATCAGACCGTGACCGAAGAAGAGCAAGCTCGGTCTCGGCGTTGTGCGCGCGCGTCTCGGACTGGTCCAAGGTTTCTTTTTGCTTCTTGCTCGCCTCAATGAAGCACGTCTTCATCTCGGTCGTAGCAGCCTTGACCTTTTCGAGCTCGCCGTTCAGCCGCGCGATCTCGGCTTGCGCGGTGGCGAGAGCGGTCTTCTGGTCCACCAAGACCTTGCGCGCCGCATCTCGCTCCTCCCGGAGGCGCTCCTCGCACTTCTTGGATTGACCAAGATCAGCAAGAACCCGGTTGAAGATGTTGCGGCGTTTCTGGCTGCATTCCTGAAATCAAGACAAAGGAGAAGTTAGTCGGGAAAAGATGTAAGGAACCCGGTTGGAAGGATCTCGGGGACTCGGTGTCCGAGTCCTGCAATTTTCTCTAAGATTGGAACCTAGTGATCTGCTATTCGGTGGAATCTAGAGCACTAAGCACCAATCTCGGGGACTAGTGGTGATGGAGCAAATTTTGAAGCAACCTACCCGGTTGGGAGGATCTCGGGGACTCGGTGTCCGAGTCCTGGATTTTTCTCTAAGATTGGAACCTAGTGATCTGCTATTCGGTGGAATCTAGAGCACTAAGCACCAATCTCGGGGACTAGTGGTGATGGAGCAAATTTTGAAGCAACCTACCCGGTTGGGAGGATCTCGGGGACTCGGTGTCCGAGTCCTGGATTTTTCTCTAAGATTGGAACCTAGTGATCTGCTATTCGGTGGAATCTAGAGCACTAAGCACCAATCTCGGGGACTAGTGGTGGTGGAAGGAACAGGTATTTCTTGATAAAAGAAATAGAACAAGCTTACCTCGCTCACCCGAGTAACATCCAGGGCGGCCACTTGGAGAGCGTGCAGAGCTTGGGCGTTGCGGCTTGGGCCTGCAGCGTGCAAGTCTCCCGCGGTCTCGGAGGCATCGGCGGCAAGCCAGGCATGGTTGTATTCGTCAACAACCCGTATGCCGGAGCCGCCGGGCACGCGGGAAGCAGCAACGTCCCGGGATCCTGAAGGTACAAAGGAACTAACGGTTGCTCGCAACATCCGCAAGGCAGCTGTAGGGATCTCGGCGGGAGGCGGTGGTAACGAGGAAAACGTACCCGTGCGCGGCACCAAGTCGCGGGCCGACGATGTCGGGGCAGCTGCAGGCGAGGCAGAAGGTATTTTCTGTCCAGCAACCTTGGCACGAGACTTCAAGGGAGGTTGATCAGCTGGCCGGGAGGAGGCTGTGGGCTGTTTCTCCGAGATGGTCTTGGTCGCGGCTGGCCGAGAGGGGCCGCTTGCCGCGGGTTGCCGGCGGGGGCTAAGGATCTCTGCCTCAAGCCCGGGCACCCGGCGCGGACTCTCCGGAAGAAGAATTTCTCCCGAGGTGGTCGTGGCCTGCACCGGGGTCTCGTCGATCACCGAATGTGCATCCGGGGTCACAACGGTAGCCGGTGCGGCCCCGGAGGCGGCAGGCTCACGTCCTCGAGTAGAAGGGCGAGGAGGTGAAGGAGAAGCCCGAGCCGGGCTGGGAGTCCGAGTTCCGGGAGGAGGAGGAACAGCAGGTGACGGGAGCTCGAGCGCATCCCTGAAAGGAAATGTCTTAGTAATAGTTGTGGAGAAAACAGAGTAAGATAACATAAGGCAAGAAAAACGTACCCGGAATCCACAGTGAGAGGACCCCTTTGCCGACGCCGAGCAGGCTTCTCGGTCGTTTACTTACTCGGCTTGCTCCTCTTGGGGGGGGGGGGGGGGGGGGGGTTGCCGGCGTTATCGGCCCCCTCGGTGTCGGAAGCCGCGCGCTTCCGGCTCTCGGCACGTTTGGTCCCGGTTGTCGGTTTCGGAACCACTGCTGAGGCCCAATTCAGAGGGAGAGCGTCAATAACATCGAGAATCTGGCAGTCAATCTCATCCTCATCATCCGAAGAAATGGAAACTGCCTCTGAGGTTGAAGGATTACCCGGGGCAGCAGCCTTGACGAAAGGAATGGCGAGATGGTCCTCGCCGTCGGGATCCTCCCTCGGCATCTCGTCCGGTTTTGGGAAGTTCGGCGCGAAATTCCCGTTGGCATGGACAGCGCCTTCTTCAATTTGACGCTCGAATAACTCCGCAAACAAATCAGGCCGTGTCGGTGTCCAGGTGAACGCATGTACGAAGGCGAATGCACGAAAGACAGATATGAGCACCTGGTCGCATGGTTTTTTCCGGGATCCCCCAATGACACCCCAAGAGTAGTCATCTGTCATCTCCGTCCGGGCAATAGCTCGAACGCGACGGACGACCCCTGCATGACTTAGTCCAAAGATACTGGTCCGGGTGGGGTCTAGGTTCCCGGCCATATGGCACATCTTGTGCACTCGGTTTTGAAGGGGGCAGACGCGGCGAATGATGAAGCAGCGCAGGAGATCATCGCCGGTCATTTTCTCCTTTAGCACGTTCAGAACGTCGTGCATGCAATTGACCTCGTCATTATCGGGAAGCTTCTTCCAGAGACGGAATTCGCGCTGAGGACCAATAACGAAATCCGGCAGATTGATGAAGTCCGGATTCGAGGATCCCGGACCATCTCCCAAGTGCTCCCGGTTCTTCACGTAGAAGAAGCTGCGCTGCCACTTCCGGCAGGACTCTAGTCCCTTGACTATAGGGAATCCGGAGTCCGCGCGAGGGATGATGGTGGCCGCTCCGCAATCGACTAAGTCTTTTATCTTCTTATCCGGGTTGGGGATGGCTTGGCGGCGAAGAATGAAATACTTGGCCCAGAGATCCAAAAATGGCCATATGCCGAGGTATGCCTCCGCGTAGGTGGTGAAGACCGAGAGCATCATAATGGCGTTGGCGGGAAGATGGTGAGGTTGGAGGTCGTAGAGGTCGAGGAAGTCGCGGAAGAAGGGGCTAGCCGGAAGCCCAAACCCGCGCTCGAAGTGCGCGAGGAATACCACGTATTCCCCGGGTTGGGGTTCCGGTGCAACCTCCCCCTCCGGGAGACGGCTCTCGACTTCCGGAGGAATTCGGTGAGTCCGATACAGCCAGTCCAGATCTGACTGCTTGGTCTCGGACCCATCCCAGCATCCCCGGGTACGTTCTTCGCCCATGTCGGAGAAGTCCGCAGGGGTATTCGGGCTACTCTGCAGGCGCAGTGGCGGTTAGTCGGGGTTAGTCTACCGGAAACTAGGATACCGGAGCACAAACTGCTAAACACTACCGGGTTCCTGGAAAACAAGATCTACCGTGTGCTAAATAATCAAAACAAAAGGGGGAAAATAGGCTCGCTCTGGACTCGGGCGAGGCACAATGCGAATGAACAATCTACATCCTACCGTAGCGGTGCATCACCACCGTGCACCTCGTGCGCGCCGCTCAAGTTGTGCTCGCCGGCGGTGGCTCAACCGCGCTCGTGCTACGGCACGGCCGGAGTCGGCAGTTGCTCTACCGAAGAAAACCATCGGGGCGGAGAGGGCAACTCACCGGTGAAAGAGGAGATCGGTGACGAGCGAGACGGACGGCAATGTTCGAGCTCCGGCGCACGGCGAGGGCGACGACGTTCGGTGACGAGTGCTGCAGCGGCGGCGTGCTCGAGACGGTGGTGGGAGAGGAGCGAGGAAGAGGAAGAAGGGGAGGAGACCGTTCCGGTCCCCTTTTTATGGGGGGGATTCCGGAGCGGTTTCCAATTTTCCCGCCCACGATCCCCACGATCGTGGGTGGGATCTGGTTTGTGCAGCAAGCCACGTGGCGCTACCCGGAGCGTCCGATCCGGTCACACCGAGGGCCACACGGCCCCAACGGTTGGATTCCGGATCGGCTGCGGATCCCGGCGCGGGAACCCAAGCGACGGCGTGCTCGCGCACGAGCACTCGAGTGTGTTTCTGCTCAGACGGGACGTCGGGTGGGCCCTGGCCCACAGTCTCGAATTCATCAGGAGGCCAACGGTCGAGATTCACGGAGGACGTGTTATCCGGTTGCAGGCCTTGCCTCCCGGTAAACACAGTCTCGGTAAGAAGGTCTCGGAAGAACCGACTTCGGCAGAAAGGGAAAGGCTGGTGGCATGTGTTCTCAGAAGATAGTTGTTGTTTAAAGCTGATCCCGCACATCGTCTGGGGTCGCTATGCAGCACCAGCTTCGGGGACTAGTGTCGGGGGGCTGCCCCCCGGGTAGGGGCAGATCCCGGTATAATTCAGTAAGATGCCAACAGTGCATGACCTTTGGCGGGAGCGAGGGACACCTCCTGCTGTACTGAAAGGGCAGCTTGACCCTTGAGCGCTGGTAGAGGACAAAGTGCCTCCTGGCAGGCGCAAGGGTCAGGTCTCGCAGCTATAAATAGACACCCCCGGCCCTCACAATCGCAGCACAGGCATGAGCGGGTGGTTCCTCTAAGAACTAGCTTCTCGAAGATGTCTTTGCTAATAAGCTAAGACATCTTCGGGAGGCTAGGCCTAGAGATACTCATCCTGAGACGAGCTCGGACGCCTCCGGAAAGGATCCCGGATCTAGGACTCCGAGGAGACTCCCGGATGAAGGCGTACTCGGCTTTACCGGATAGGTAGTCCGAGTAAGTACTAACCGGAGTATGTGTCTCGGTCTTGACCTTATGCAGAGGAGGCTCAAAGTGGCAAGCGGGGAGGTAGCCGGCGTGAGGGCTTCTGGCAGGCCGTCAACGGTCCGTAGCAGGCTTTCCCGTCTATTGCGGGGGGAAGTGAAGGGGATCGTGTGCAGAAAACAATAATTTTCCTACCGACGATATCCTTAAACTAGCCAAGATCTATTCTATGCAGATATAGTAGTACGAACGGAGATCGGAATACATACCCTTGTATACCGAAAGCGGGGATTACGTTCCCGCACAAACGTTGTCGATGAAGACCGACGTAGCCGACCTCAAGGTCGTGTAGAGGAAGCAGACCTCCGAGTACCGCTAGCGCAGCACCTCGCAGGGAGTCGCACACGTACGGTGGAGACGACGCCTCCGAAGCTCCAGTCCAGGACGAGCAGCGGAAGACTTGGACCGGAACACCAGCGGCGCGGCAGCGGGCTATGGTGGAGGAGATCCCCGACTCCTCTTGCTCGGCGCGGCTCCAACTTGGGAACCACGAGATCGAGAGAGAAATCAGGAATTAATTGGTGAATTAAAAGGCTGGGGGTGCCCCTTCTTATATAGGCTCCCAAGGGGAGCCAACCTTGCCAGCCAGGCCATGTGGGACTATTCCCACATGGCTGGTTCGGCCAAGGGGGGGCGCCGGCCCCCTGGTGGGCCCCTTGTGGCCCACCTAGGCCGGCCCCTAGGCTCCCACCGAATTCCCCAAGGGGGTTTCCCCCCTCTTGGGCCTTCTTTCGTCCGGAAGGCCCATTTAGGGAAATCTGCCTTAATAAATTCGAAAATAAATATATAAAATCATATTTGCATATTAATAACACTAATTAATATCAAACATAATATATAAAATATTTCCTAGCTCCGAAAACTCTTTCGGCGCTGCCCGATCTCCATCGGACCTCTCTCGGGACTGTCCCGGTGATCTCCTTCCTTTCCGGTTGTCTTGTCGAAACCCCTTAAGTGTGTTACCCTAGCGGTTCGATATAATATCAGGTATGATCAAGACTCCTCAATGATCAACGACTAACTCGTAGGCCTGGACCCCTTGAATTAATCCCTGAGATATAACGAATGACTTTCATCTATCAAACCTGAACGTGAAGTCTTAGACCTTTTGCCATAGCGATACTTAGCACGTCCGAGTGTCGTTCCATAGATATCTCCATACCTAATCCCGACCTCGTTACCGACGATGCCATCTTCTACTCGTTCATGATCTCATGTCTCCGTGACCTAGTCACATGCTTGCAAGCTCATTAGACATGCTCTCACCGAGTGGGCCCGAGAGTATCTATCCTGCTACGCGGACTGGCAAATCCCGCTCTTGACCCCTCGTCTCAATACTCCTTTCCAATACCCAAAAGTATCACCGTTATTGTCATACTAAATAAGATACGACGTTTGGTGCAATCAAAGTATCTTCGGGGAATATCGATAAGAGTTGATCTCACGGTCAAAGGTGTAATGACTATGTTCTCCAAAACTGGGTATGTCCATCACATCACTCTCCAGCGATGTGACTCTCATTGCCGACCGGCGCCATGCCCCATGACCGGGAAACCTCGATCATCAATCGCGCAACGAAACTAGTCTTAGTAGAGGCTACTAGGGACCTGGTTGTTTACGTATCACACCCGCATTAATGTTTCCGCTTAATACGGTTCCAGCATGACACAAAAACCTATTATGAACAAACGAGATATGATAAAGAATACACTTTATTAATTGCCTCTAGGGCATATCTCCTTCAGTCTCCCACTTGCACTAGAGTACAAATTAATCTAGATTACAACTTGGTAAAAGCCTAACACCCATAGCTAACTGGTGTTGTTCATGCTTATCAAGCGGGAGAGGCTTCGTCAGCGGATCTGCCACATTCAGATCCGTATGCACTTTGCAAATCTTCACATCGCCTTCTTGTACGTACTGACGTATCACGTGGAAGCGTCGGAGAATGTGTTTGGCGGTGGAGTGAGTCCTTGGCTCCTTGGCGTTCGCAATGGCACCCGTATTGTCGCAGAAGAGGACCACGGGGTCTTGCACGCTCGGGAACACTCCAAGTTCGATGACGAACTTCCTCAGCCACACAGCTTCATTCGCGGCCTCACAGGCAGCAATGTACTCCGACTCCATTGTAGATTGTGCGACTATGGGTTGCTTCCCACTTCTCCAGCACACGGCGCCTCCATTCACCTTGAACACGTAACCTGTCTGTGACTTACAGTCATCGGGGTCTGAGCAGAAACTTGCATCTACGTAACCCGTTACGCCAAGTTCCTCATCGCAGCCACCATACACAAGGAACATTTCCTTTGTCTTATTGAGATACTTAAGAATGCTCTTAACAGCTATCCAATGCGGCATTCCAGGATTACTCTGGAACCGGCTGGTCAAACTTAGAGCTAATGCCACATCTGGTCTAGTACTCAACATTGCATACATGATCGATCCTATGGCTGAAGCATAAGGATGTTTCGTCATTTCGGCCTTACCCAGTTCCGTCACCGGACACTGCGCCTTACGCAATACCTTATTCTTGATAACCGGCAGAGAACCCTTCTTTGCCTTCTCCATATGAAAACGCTTCAATATTTTATCAAGATAAGTACTCTGACTTAGTGCTAATAGGCGCCTTGATCTATCACGGTAGATCTTTATGCCTAAAACATACGCAGCTTCTCCTAAGTCCTTCATGGAAAACTTACTGTTTAAATATTCCTTCACGCTATTCAGAAGTTCCACATCATTCCCTATTAGCAATATGTCGTCAACATACAGTGCTAAGAACACAACTGAGCTCCCACTCATTTTCTTGTAAATACAGGTCTCTTCCAAATTCTGGATAAATCCAAAACCTTTGATTACCTCATCAAAGCGAAGATTCCAGCTCCGCGATGCCTGCTTCAATCCATAGATGGATCGCTGAAGCTTGCACACCTTGTTAGCACTTCCTGGATCGACAAAACCTTCCGGCTGTACCATGTACAACTCTTCCTCAATGTTTCCATTCAGGAAGGCCGTTTTGACGTCCATCTGCCAGATTTCATAATCATAGTAGGCAGCTACCGCTAACAAAATCCGAATAGACTTAAGCATCGCTACCGGTGAAAAAGTTTCATCGTAGTCAATTCCATGAACTTGTCGAAAACCCTTTGCGACAAGCCGAGCTTTATAGACGGTCACATTACCATAAGCATCAGTCTTCTTCTTAAAGATCCACTTATTCTCGACGGCCTTGCACCCTTCGGGAATATCCACCAAGGTCCACACTTGATTATCATACATGGATCCTATTTCGGATTTCATGGCTTCAAGCCATTTCTCGGACTCTAGACTCTCCATCGCCTCCTTGTAGTTCGTAGGTTCGTCTTGCTCGACTAGCATGACGGTGCAAACCATATTGCCATACCATTCCGGTGCGATCCGAGATCTACCAGACCTACGAGGTAGACCATCTTCCTCGACAGTTTCTCCCACTCCTTCCACGGAGGGCGTTTCCGGAATTGCTTCCGTTGCGCCACTCGGAATCTCGAGTTCAGGATCAACGATTTCATCGAGGTCTACCGTCCTCCCACTTACTCCTTTCGCGAGAAATTCCTTCTCTAGAAAGGCACCGGTCTTCGCGACAAAAGTTTTGCCCTCAGCTTGGTTGTAGAAGGTGTACCCAACGGTTTCCCGCGGATATCCTACAAAGACGACTTTCTCCGACTTCGGTTCGAGTTTGTCGGGCTGTAGTTTCTTAACGTACGCCTCACAACCCCAAACCTTCAGAAACGATAACTTAGGCTTGTGGCCATACCATAATTCATACGGTGTCGTTTCAACGGACTTGGACGGAGCCCTATTTAAAATGAATGCGGCTGTTTCTAACGCATAACCCCAGAAGGACACTGGCAGATCGGTAAGAGACATCATAGATCGGACACTATCCAGTAGAGTACGATTACGTCGCTCGGACACACCGTTACGCTGCGGCGTTCCGGCGGGCGTAAGTTGAGGCACTATGCCACAACTCTTCAGATGTGTGCCAAACTCAAAACTCAAGTACTCTCCACCGCGATCGGATCGGAGATGCTTGATTTTCCTATTAAGCTGATTCTCAACTTCACTCTGGAATTCTTTGAACTTTTCAAACGTTTCAGACTTGTGTTTCATCAAATAGATATAACCGTATCTACTCAAGTCATCAGTGAAGGTGACGAAGTAACGATAACCATTGCGTGTCGAAACGCTCATTGGTCCACATACGTCTGTATGTATGATCCCCAACAAATCCGACGCCCGTTCAACGAAACCTTTGAACGGTGTCCTGGTCATTTTGCCCATGAGGCATGGTTCACATGTATCGAGGGATCCGAAATCCAACGAGACCAAGAGTCCATCGGAGTGGAGTCGCTTCATGCGCTTTATACCAATATGACCAAGACGGCAATGCCACAAAAACATGGCGGTATCGTCACTACACTTAATTCGTTTGGCCTCTATGTTATGGATGTGAGTACTACGATCGAGATTCAACAAGAATAAACCATTACTCTCGGGAGCATCAACATAAAAGATATCATTCATATAAATAGCACAATTGCTTGATACTGATTTAAATGAATAACCGTCTTGTAACAGGCAAGACCCACTTATAATGTTTACACTCAAGGATGGCACAAAATAACACTTATTTAAAACCAAAACTAATCCCGATGGTAGATGCAGAGGGAGCGTGCCGACAGCCACCACGTCGACTCTCGATCCGTTGCCGACGCGCATCGTCACCTCATCCTTCGCCAGCCGCCTTCTATTCCGTAACTCCTCCTGAGAGTTACATATATGAGCAACAGAACCAGTATCAAATACCCACGTGTTGCTCCGGGCGGATGTAAGGTATACATCTATAACATGTATATCAAATATACCTTTCTCTTTGTCGACCGTCTTGCCAGACTTCCTATCCTCCAGATACTTGGGGCAGTTGCGCTTCCAGTGACCCTTCCCCTTGCAGTAGAAACACTCCACGCTAGCTCTAGGACCAGATTTGTTAGTCCTGGACTTGGCAGCCGACTTGGCCTCCCTCCGGGACTTCCAGCTCTGCTTTCCCTTGCCACCGGACTTCTTGAAATCAACGGTCTTGTTGACCATCAACAGCGTGTGCTCCTTCTTAATCTCTACCTCAGCAGTCTTGAGCATCACGAACACTTCACCCAGGGACTTAGCCATGCCCTGCATGTTGTAGTTCATGACGAAGCCTTTGTAGCTTGGCGGCAACGATTGCAACACCCTGTCAATCGCCAGCTCATCGGGAATCTTGCACTCCAGAGCATTCAGGCGTTGAACGTAGCCAGACATCTTGACTACATGCTCGCTCACACTGCTATGCTCTACCATCTTGGCTGAGAAGAAAAGCTCAGAAGCCTCATATCTCTCAGCCTTAGCCTGCGGCGCAAAGACAGCCTTAAGATCCGAAATGATCTCAAAGGCGCTCATCTTCTCAAAGCGCTTCTGCAGGTCGGCTTCCATGGCGTAGAGCATGCCACTCTGGACAAAGGCAGAATCCTCCGATCTGGTCTGGAAGACCTTCTTCTCATCCTCAGAGGCATCATCTGCAGGAGGGTCACCTATGGTGGCCTCAATGACGTAGGCCACCCTATGGGGAGTGAGGAGGATCCTCAGGTTGCGGAACCAGGCCATGAAGTTTGACCCATTGGTCTTAAGCTTTTCTTTCTCAAGGAACAGACCTAGGTTAAACGAGGGGCGAGACATCTACAATAGAATTTGCAACAACATAAGACTTTGTTCATAATAATTTTGAGTTATAGTATTTTAGAAAATAACTAACATAACTCCCACTCAAACGAACATCCCTCCTGGTCGTTTTAAGCGATTACACGACCCCCATCCATTGCACCACCCCTCATCATCAAAGCCGGCGGCACAACTTCAAGAGTAGAAAAAATCGTCCGTCACGCCAATTTTGTGACTCGTGCTCGGCCTTTCGGCCTTCCTGTTCCGAGGCCATACCTCTGAGTATGCTAGGCTCGCCACCAAAGACCTCCACGCTGACGCTTGTGCAACATGGCTTACACCCACCGTATGCGAACGAAGATATGTTTGACACCCGATCATCACGGCCTGCCTCATAACGTAGAACTTTATTGGTGGTGCGCGTTGGAGGGAGAACACTAGTGGTATTTTGAAGGGATCATCTTATTCAACTACCGCCGTGTAACACACAATCACACACAAAATAAGATGCACACAAAACATCAAATGTAATGCAATGTGATATAGTCCATCGCGCCATTGTCTTCTTGGCGCCCGCAGTTTATAAACAATTTAATAAACCTACCTTGACCATATCACATAGCCCCCTGCAAAATAAAGTTAGACGCTTCTACTTTATCTTTTGCATATTTTACGTGGCTTGGGGCTTTCGTAAATAGAACCGCTTCATACCTACGAATCTTATGACCACAACAACGATCCAATAATTGCATGTTTAAGCATCCCTTTCGAGCCCTCCATTGAAAATGCGAAGACCAACTAAAGAGAGAGAAACTGTCACCCGCCAGCCACAGATACGGTACGAGCCGTATGTCAGTAGTGGAACCAGTCTCGCGTAAGCGTACGCGTAAAGTCGGTCCGGGCCGCTTCATCAACTCAATGCCGCTGGAATTTGCAAGTGCACGCTAGAGGGTAGCAAATAACAGGAACGGTGCCCCCGTGCAGAGCACGGGTTCTAACAGCGTACAGCTATATCTTACGATAGATCGGCTCTGATACCACTGAAGGGGATCGTGTGCAGAAAACAATAATTTTCCTACCGACGATATCCTTAAACTAGCCAAGATCTATTCTATGCAGATATAGTAGTACGAACGGAGATCGGAATACATACCCTTGTATACCGAAAGCGGGGATTACGTTCCCGCACAAACGTTGTCGATGAAGACCGACGTAGCCGACCTCAAGGTCGTGTAGAGGAAGCAGGCCTCCGAGTACCGCTAGCGCAGCACCTCGCAGGGAGTCGCACACGTACGGTGGAGACGACGCCTCCGAAGCTCCAGTCCAGGACGAGCAGCGGAAGACTTGGACCGGAACACCAGCAGCGCGGCAGCGGGCTATGGTGTAGGAGATCCCCGACTCCTCTTGCTCGGCGCAGCTCCAACTTCGGAACCACGAGATCGAGAGAGAAATCAGGAATTAATTGGTGAATTAAAAGGCTGGGGGTGCCCCTTCTTATATAGGCTCCCAAGGGGAGCCAACCTTGCCAGCCAGGCCATGTGGGACTATTCCCACATGGCTGGTTCGGCCAAGGGGGGGCGCCGGCCCCCTGGTGGGCCCCTTGTGGCCCACCTAGGCCGGCCCCTAGGCTCCCACCGAATTCCCCAAGGGGGTTTCCCCCCTCTTGGGCCTTCTTTCGTCCGGAAGGCCCATTTAGGGAAATCTGCCTTAATAAATTCGAAAATAAATATATAAAATCATATTTGCATATTAATAACACTAATTAATATCAAACATAATATATAAAATATTTCCTAGCTCCGAAAACTCTTTCGGCGCTGCCCGATCTCCATCGGACCTCTCTCGGGACTGTCCCGGTGATCTCCTTCCTTTCCGGTTGTCTTGTCGAAACCCCTTAAGTGTGTTACCCTAGCGGTTCGATATAATATCAGGTATGATCAAGACTCCTCAATGATCAACGACTAACTCGTAGGCCTGGACCCCTTGAATTAATCCCTGAGATATAACGAATGACTTTCATCTATCAAACCTGAACGTGAAGTCTTAGACCTTTTGCCATAGCGATACTTAGCACATCTGAGTGTCGTTCCATAGATATCTCCATACCTAATCCCGACCTCGTTACCGACGATGCCATCTTCTACTCGTTCATGATCTCATGTCTCCGTGACCTAGTCACATGCTTGCAAGCTCATTAGACATGATCTCACCGAGTGGGCCCGAGAGTATCTATCCTGCTACGCGGACTGGCAAATCCCGCTCTTGACCCCTCGTCTCAATACTCCTTTCCAATACCCAAAAGTATCACCGTTATTGTCATACTAAATAAGATACGACGTTTGGTGCAATCAAAGTATCTTCGGGGAATATCGATAAGAGTTGATCTCACGGTCAAAGGTGTAATGACTATGTTCTCCAAAACTGGGTATGTCCATCACATCACTCTCCAGCGATGTGACTCTCATTGCCGACCGGCGCCATGCCCCATGACCGGGAAACCTCGATCATCAATCGCGCAACGAAACTAGTCTTAGTAGAGGCTACTAGGGACCTGGTTGTTTACGTATCACACCCGCATTAATGTTTCCGCTTAATACGGTTCCAGCATGACACAAAAACCTATTATGAACAAACGAGATATGATAAAGAATACACTTTATTAATTGCCTCTAGGGCATATCTCCTTCAGGAAGTGCTGTTCCGCCTGACACGGAATCATGGTCATCTCCCGCCTGACACGGAAGCATGGTCACCTCCCGCCTGACACGGGAGCGCGTCAGCCGGTAGGATCGTGGTACGACAAGACCTGACATGCCTAGCCCGGCAATCCGGAAAAGGCTATCCGGGATGGGCAAAGACATGTCTTGTCTCTGACAGGGGGACAATGATGATGCAGGACGGCGCCTGCCGTCCTTGTCGGGATGATGACGAAGGGGCTACACCGGATAGCCCGGCGACTAGGTCGCACTAGCCGGTGACGGCATGCCGGCTAGGCCTGTCCGGTGGGGCCAAGCCAGTTTAGGGTTTCCGGCCCTCCTGGCCGGAGCTCTATAAAA
This sequence comes from Poa annua, assembly GCA_026929855.1. Lineage (NCBI taxonomy): Eukaryota > Viridiplantae > Streptophyta > Magnoliopsida > Poales > Poaceae > Poa > Poa annua. Next base: position 36,502,160 of record CM049427.1, read on the forward strand.
GGCGCCATAACTGCTCCTGAGAGGGAGAGCCCAACTTGAGAGCCAAAGCTATAGTCGCATTTACTCTTAGAGCAGTTACTCCTTCTCACCTTGAGTTCATCTAGTTCTTTTTACTTCTCCCTTTGAGAGATCTTGTAGCAAGTTGTAGTTCTTGTACCACAAGTATATAGAGAGGAAAGGCAGGAGTAGGGGTGTTACCTCCTCACGAGGGCCCTGAACCTGGGTATATCGTGTGTGTGTGCTGTGCCTTCGTGCATTTGTTCTTGTTTGTTAGATCTTCCCCTTCACGCTTTGAGCTTGTTTCTTGTTCCTGGGAGATCTCGGTTTTACCGGGATCCTCCCCGTGTGAGCTCTTCAGCTCGCTATCCCTCCCCGGATCCACCAACGTCCATCGGCCCCACAAATTAGCCATCCTATGGCATCTGCCGTGACACCACCACGACAATTGCCTCTGTCCAGTCGGCGACAAAGTCCGCAAGCTCTTGAGATTCAATGGCGGTCCGTGGTTTATAGACTATATCGAAGGCGGCAAGTTCGATGCCCCATTTGGCAACTTGACCTGTTGCCTCTGCATTGTTGATTATGTCTCCCAACGGTGCCTTGCTGACTACTGTCACTGTGTGTTCCTGGAAGTAATGCATAAGCTTTCTGGCGGCGAAGAATACACCATAAGCCAGCTTTTGGTAATGCGGATACCTCTGCTTGGAGGCGGAGAATACTTCACTGATGAAGTAGACCGGTCGCTGCTCACACGTCGCGGCTTCGTTCTCCTTTCTTTCCACAGCCAAGACAACGCTGACAACAGCTCCTGTTGCCGCGATGTACAGCAGCATTGGTTCCTGCGATCGAGGTGCTGCCAATATCGGAGCGGATATGAGGGCCTCCTTAAGTTGTTTCAAGGCGGCGTCTGCCTCTGCTGTCCACTTGAAGTTGTCGGATTTCTTCAATAGCCGGTAGAGAGGCATTGCCTTTTCCCCTAGGCGGCTTATGAAACGACTGACAGCTGCCGCCGATCCGGCTAGGCGATGTACGTCCTTCAGACAAGTAGGTCTGGATATGTTTTGGATGGCCTTGATCTTCTCCGGGTTAACCTCGATCCCTCGTTCTGAGACGATAAACCCAAGCAGTTTGCCGGCTGGAACGCCGAAAACGCACTTGGCGGGATTGAGTTTCATCTGATACCTCCGGAGATTCTGAAAAGTTTCTTCCAAGTCCTTTAGGAGATCTGCCTTCTTTTTTGACATTACCGCGATGTCGTCTACATAGACGTGAACATTGCGGCCGATCTGTTCATGCAGGCAATTTTGCATACAGCGCTGGTATGTTGCCCCTGCATTCTTCAGGCCGAAAGGCATTGTAATGTAGCAGAAAGTCCCGTATGGAGTTGTGAAAGATGTTTTCAGCTGATCTGACTCTCTCATCTTGATTTGGTGGTATCCTGAGTAGGCGTCCAGAAAACAAAGCAGCTTGGAGCCTGCGGTGGAGCCTACGACTTGGTCAATTCTAGGCAGCGCAAAGGGATCCTTTGGGCAGCACTTGTTAACACCGGTATAGTCAATACACATCCTCAGCTCTTTATTCTTCTTTGGGACAAGTACAGGATTTGCCACCCAATCGGTGTGCACAACTTCTTTTATGAAATTGGCAGCCTTCAGCCTATTTATCTCCTTCCCTATAGCCTTGCGTATCTCATCTCCGAAGCGTCTTGTTGCTTGTTTTACCGGCTTGGATCCTTTTATGACGTTGAGCGAGTGCTCGGCAAGTTCCCTCGGTACACCAGGCATGTCGGAAGGCGACCATGCGAAGATGTCACGATTCTCACGGAGGAACTCGACGAGCGCGCCTTCCTATTTGCTGTCAAGGTTGGAGCCGATGACAACTTGCTTAGACTTGTCACCTGGGATGAGGTCCGCCTTTTTGGTGTCTTCTGAAGCTTCGAAGGTCTTCTTGACATCCATCTTTGGCTTTGGCATGGAGTTGTCTGAATCCGCCCCGAGCAGCGCGAGTTCCTCCTTGTGGATGACGGCTTCTGCGAAGGCGGCCATGCCACGCTCGCACTCCTTGGCTTTCTTGAAGTTGCCGGAAATCGTGATGGTTCCGTTTTCCCCCGGCATTTTAAGATTGATGTATATGTAGCACGGCCTTGCCATGAACTTGGCGAAAGCCTGTCGTCCGAAGATTGCATGATAGGCGCTTTTGAAGGGGACAACTTCGAACCGAAGGAACTCTGAGCGGTAGTTCTCTTTAGGTCCGAAAGTTACCTTCAGCCTGATGCTCCCCATTGACTTTGCTTGCCTGCCGGGCACTATGCCGTGAAAGGTGAGGTTGATGTGGTCCAGCTGACCCTCTGATAGGTTCATGCGGCTTAGTGTGTCATAGTACAGGATGTTGAGGCTGCTGCCGCCATCCATGAGTACCTTTGTGAGTCTGAAGTTGTCGACAATGGGATCGACGACAAGGGCGTACTTGCCTGGGTGAGGAACGTGATCAGGGTGGTCGGACCGGTCCCAAGTGATTGTTGCCTCAGACCAGTTCAAGTACTGAGGGATGTCCGGCATTGTCGCGTTGAGTTCGCGCATTTCCGCCTTATCCGCCTTAGCCGAAGGCGTGCCGACAAAGCACACAAGAGATTCTTTGACCTTCGGATATGGCTTCTTTTTCTTGGCGGTTGTGTCATCGTCGCTTGAGATAGAGATGTCGTCGTCATCCTCATCCTCCTTGTTGTCGTTCTTCTTTGACTTCTTTGACTTCCAGCCGACTGTGGGATCCTTTTTGAAGTCGTCCATGAAACGACACTCGCCAAGCATATGGTTGACCTTGCCCAATGAGGCGTGGATGGGACATGGCAAAAGTTTTGCCTGTTCATAAGTGATTCGCGCAGCCTTAGGCCCTGAGCCGGCTTCGCGACTATCTTTCATATTCTTCCACTTCTTTTTGCCGGTGTTCCCTTGGAATGCTGCGGCTACCTCATTGGAAGGCCCGGCTTTGTCGTCCGCCGCCTGCTTGCGCTTGTTGTTTCGCTTTGGTATGATGTTGACGTCTGGGTCATCGTCCCGTGCGTCGTCATCCTCCGCCGCGTACTGGGCGGCCAGGTTGAGCATCTCACCAAGGTCCGTGATTTGCTCGCGGACGAGCCTATGACGGAGCAAGGACTTCTTCTGTAGGCCCGTGTAGAAGGCATGGATAGCCTGTGCGTCCGAAACACCATGACAGTTGGCTTTTTCGGATATCCAACGGCTGACAAAATCTGTCATGGTTTCGTCCGGCTTTTGGATACAGCGCTGCAAATCCGTGTAGGTATTTGGACGCTTGTATGTTCCTTGGAAGTGCTGGGAGAAAACCTTTTCCATGTCGTACCAGCTATGGATGGACTTTTCAGGAAGGTTGTCGATCCAAGCTCTTGCAGTGCCTTCCAACATGAGAGGTAGGTAGCGGACGGCAATATGGCTGCTCCCGCCGGCAATCTCTATGGCCATGGCGTAGTCGGATAGCCATGAGTCCGGCTTAACGAGGCCGTTGTACCTAGAACAGTTTTTTGACACTGATGTCATGTCCTTAGGGAACGGCTCTCTGCGGATGGCGTCACCGAAACACTTTGGTCCAGAGTATAGCGGCTCCTTTCCTCTTGCTATGTCTTGTAGGCGGTGTCGCGCGTCTTTTGGATCGAGCTGCCGTGCGCCTCTGTTTGCGTCCGGCTCGTCCTGCGCTGCCCGGCTTATGCTGCGCCTGGGCCCTTCTACCTCCTCTCTCTTCTTGCTGCCAGTGCTACGCTGCGGAGATCGGCTACGGCCTCTCCTTGGAGGGTCGTTGCCGACATCCTTTCTAGGCGGCTGCCTGTTGTTCCGGCTACCGCCATTGTCGCGTCTTGGCTGAGGTGGAGGCGGTAGGTCTCCTCTGCTTCCTGTCCTTGAGTTCTCGTCCCGCCTTGGCTTTGGCGGTGGCGTCTTCTTTGGAGGTGGCGTTGCCTTCCTTTTGTCGCCATGGCTACTGGAGCCAGACGGGCCATCGGGGTCGGCGCCGGGTGCAGCTTTGCACTTTCCCGACTTAGACTCTAGGTCTCCCCCGCGAGCATCCGCCATATGGCCGTAGGAATCAGCGCGACCTTGTTGTTCTAGAGCCTTGCTCACGAAGTGTCTTGCGTTGGCCAGCTTTTCTTCCGCCGTGTAAGTGTTGTCGTCCAGGGTATCTAGCGCGGCGGCCGCGTTGAGGACCGGGGTGCAGAAGACAACATCTCCCCTTCTGTCCACGCGCTGTGGTGCCGTGCGCCAGTCGAACCCTAGATCTTGAGCTGCTGTTGTTGCTTGCGCAGGCGGCTCTTTTCCACGGCGGTTTTTTGATGACCTTTTCTCCTCGAAGAGTTGTCGGCTGGTTTTGGCCGACATCTTCTCCTGTTCTTTCTCGATCTTCTTCGCAAGGCTCTCAACGTGCTCCTCTCTTTTTCTCAGGAAGTCAGAGTGCTTAAGCATGTTAAGCCTAAGATCTTCCACTGCGTCGAGTGGGGTGTCTTTGTTCACCGGAGTATTCATGATCTCGTCTACTTCTTTGATGACGGAGAGCAAATCCGTGGGTTTGCTGCTGCCGCCTTTCTCAAGGCCAGCTTTCTTTGTCGCGCGCACCTTGTCGGAACTTTCAATGAGCTGGCCGGCAGTGGTGTCGTCGGCATCTTCTGCCGGCTTGTTTTGCGCCTCCGAAGTAACTGGGGTTGTCTCGTGACCGACAACAACCATCAAAGCCAGCTTGTCAGGCATGTCTGTATCCGCTGTACTCTCTGAGGGAGCCGGATTACCACTGGAAAAGCGGGTTTTGATCTTCTCTTCGAAGAGACTAGCATCATCATCGGAGTCAGAGTCTACGTTGACTTGAACGGTAGATCTGGATCCGGCATCTGACATCGCATCCTCCTGTAAAGCAGGGAGGATTGACTCAGGGTCGTTGTTTTCCGGCTGGGAGTCGGATCCCAGTCCGACAACTCCGACGAAGTGGAAATCAGATTCCGCTGACTCCTGGGAGAAGGCGGATTCAGATCCATCTTGCCGGTCGACTGCTTGGTCGAAGGGTTGGTGGGTGGGGTTGTAGAAACGCGGTAGGCCGTACGCCTCTGGCGTGTACCCGATGAAGACGTCGATCCCTCCGATCGGCACGATTGCGCATCCGATAAGGTAGTCGTCCGCCGGGAGCCAGGACTCATCCGAGTTGATGTAGCTATGGCCGCCATACCTTGTGACGCGGCCGACGGCGATCTGCTTGCCCACGCCGCCAAGTGTTCCCGCCTGGAACGTGACGCCAGGAACCTTATGCCCCACGGTGGGCGCCAACTGTCGTGGTATCGGCATAATTGATAGGAGACGGGGGTCCTCTAGCCTACGTATGGATTGTGGGGAAGAAGGTTGGTGTCGTCGAGGTCGGGATTGAACACGGCGAGTTTACCCAGCTTCGGATCCCACAGCGGTGGCGAGATCCTACGTGCTGCTATAATTCACTATCAGGCAATAGCCGTGAACAGGTTACAATGTGTATGATGCGTATTGAAGCGTGCCCTAAAGGCTTCCTGGTGGCCGGCTTATATAGGCGGCCAGACCCCAGGATACAAGGCAAGTACTTGTCCGGCAAGCAATCAGAGTCCTAGACCTAGCCGGCTTAGTTGCCGCCTTCCGTCTTGGGCTCGGTGGCTTGATGGGCTTCGGCCTTCCGCCTTACTTGGACCGTCCGCCTACTTCCTTGTACGTCAGCTATCTGGGCCGCCCGGCAGGCCTTGGCCTTACCACCCTTGGGCCACCCTGGACTAGCCGGATTGATCCATGTTGGTTATATCCCTAGTCGATATATCCCCAACAATATGTAGATGACATATTACTGATTGGGAATGATGTGGAACTTCTGAATAGCGTGAAGAATTATTTAAACAGTAAATTTTCCATAAAGAACTTAGGAGAAGTTGCATACGTCTTAGGCATTAAAATCTATCGTGATAGATCAAGATGTCTATTAGCGTTAAGTAAGAGTACTTATCTTGATAAAATACTGAAGCATTTCGGTATGACGATGGCAAAGAAGGGTTCTCTGCCTGTTATCAAGAATTAAACATTGCGAAAGACACAATGTCCATTAACGGAACAGGGTAAGGCCAAAATGACTAAACATCTTTATGCTTCAGCCATAGGATCAATTATATATGCAATGTTAAGTACTAGACCTGATGTGGCATTGGCGCTAAGTTTGAAAAGCCGCTTCTAGAATAATCCAAGAATGGCACATTGGATTGTTGTTCAGAGCATTCTGAAGTATCTGAATAAGACAAAGGAAATGTTCCTTGTCTATGGATGAAGAACTTGGTGTAACAGGTTACGTTGATGCAAGTTTCTGCTCAGACCCCGATGACTCTAAGTCACAGACAGGTTATGTGTTCAAGGTGAATGGAGGCGCCGTGTGCTAGAGAAGTGGGAAGCAACCCATCGTCGGGCAATCTACAATGGAGTCAGAGTATATTGCTGCTTGCGAAGCCGCGAATGAAGCTGTGTGGCTGAGGAAGTTCATTATTGAACTTGGAGTGTTCCCAAACACGCAAGACCCCGTGATCCTCCTCTGCGACAATACGGGTGTCATTGCTAACTCCAAGGAGCCAAGTTCTCACTCCACCGCCAAACACATTCTCCGACGCTCCCATGTGATACGACAATATGTACAAGTAGGCGAAGTAAAGATTTGGAAAGTGCATACGGATCTGAATGTGGCAGATCCCCTGACGAGTCCTCTTCCGCTTGACAAGCATGAAACACACCAAGTAGCTATGGGTGTTAAGTTTTTAACAAGTTGTAATCTAGATTAATTTGTACTCTAGTGCAAGTGGGAGACTGAAGGAGATATGCCCTAGAGGCAATTAATAAAGTGTATTTCATTATCATATCTCGTTTGTTCATAATACGTTTTTGTGTCATTCTACAACCGTATTAAGCGAAAACATTAATACGGGTGTGATGCGTAAACAACCAGGTCCCTGGTAGCCTCTACTAAGACTAGTTTCGTTGCGCGATTGATGATCGAGGTTTCCCGATCATAGGGCATGGCGCCAGTCGACAATGAAAGTCATATCGTTGGTGGAACGATGTGATGGATATACCCATATTTGTAGTACCCGTTACGCCTTCGACCGTGAGATCAACTCTTATTGTTATTCGTGGAAGATACTTTGATCGCACCAAACGTCGTATCTTATATAGTATGACAATAACGATGATACTTTTGGGTATCAGAAGGGAGTAGTTGAGACGAGGGGTCAAGAGCGGGATTTGCCAATCTGCATAGCATGATAGATACTCTAGGGCCCACTCGGTGAGATTATGTCTAATGAGCTTGCAAGCATGTGACTAGGTCACGGAGACATAAAATCATAGACGAGTAGAAGATAGCGTTGTCGGTAATGAGGTCAGCTAGGTATGGAGATATCTATGATGGATACTCGGACACGCTAAGTATCGTTGTGGCAAAAGATTTAAGACTTTACGTTCAGCTTTGATAGATGAAAGTCATTCGTTATATCACAGGGATTAATTCATGGGGTTCAGGCCTACGAGTTAGTCGTTGACCAGAGAGGAGTCTCGATCATAGCTGTTATTATATCGAACCGCTAGGGTAACACACTTAAGGGGTTTCGACAAGATAATCAGAAAGGAAAGAGATCACCGGGAACGTCACAGGAGAGGTCCAATGGAGATCGGGCAGCGACGAAATAGTTTTGGGAGCTAGAATAAATTATATATAACTAGTAAAATGCCCGTGCATTGCTACGGGCTGATAAAAAAATTTAATGATTCATTTCTCATACAAAATAAGATTGATCCAAATATGATAAAAGTAGTCACTATGTTTCCAGTAGGTGCATCTGCATGTGCATATGCATACATATCATAGAAGTGTAAGATAAAAAAAAGTTATACTGATTAGTATTCTCCAATGATGATCTAGAGATGTCACCCGGTAAACAGACACGAGCCCCTCAATAATGTACCGATGAACATATGTATCGATGAATAGAAAAACCATCTTTAAACCTATCAGTGAGCGGTGGCCTCTTCAGGGGCAGGAACACCGGCCCTGGGAGGCTATAGGCTCGGCAACTCATGCCTCCTTCATTTATCTTGGCACCTAGGCCGTCACGCCTCTCTCTTCTCTCAATCCTCATCCTTGTACCCGGCCACGACAAGTAGGGCGACACCGACGCGATGGGCTTCATGGAGTTGTCATGGAGGTGGCATACGGCAAGGAGCTCCGCCCTAAACGGCCAGCAAGCCGAGGGGAATACCTGTGCGTTGCCACGGGTCAGACAAAAATTAATATTTGTGAACAAAATTGAAAAGAAACATAATTCTAGAGCTTAGTAGCTCAATGTGTTTGGTTGTATACCGTTAGAATATGTTCGATTAACTCCAAATTCAGCCCTTCAATTTGAGCATATCAGTACAATTTTTTATGTGTGAACTTCATAGACATTTCACAAATTGTTTCTAATTAATTATAGTCTCATAAAAAACAGAACAATTTGACATTTCACAAAAAATTCTCTACACCTACATGGAAACAACCCGCCGAAGCACCCCCACTTCAGAGTAATGCAGTCCTTCCTAAGGCATGTCTAGTTTCCTAAATAAAGGCAAGCTTCTCTTCCTGAAAGAAGCACACACCATTTTGAGTCGAGTCGAAGCATTGTCAATGAAATCTTTTCCAACTCTGGGGACCTGCATTACAATACCAGCTGTAAATTGTGTAACGAGAATGGAAGATTGTGTAATCAATTTAATATCTTAAAACATTTACAATTTCCTGGCCAAACATATGCATTCATTTATGGTTAGCTTGCTAGCTTGTTTTATTTGTTTGTTGGGGGAATTGTTAAGTTCAACTTAGCATAATATTCAACAATGACACTTGCCATCACTTTAATCGGGAAACTCATGGCAAATATAACCGATGTTATCCAATATCCACCGATCCCTCTACATGGGCACATTCACCATTCCACCTCCATCTGAGTGTAATGGCTATATGCATGAACCAAAACTTCAAATTTAGCACAACTGGGTGATGCGTACACTGAATTTAACGGCTTATGCTACCTGCAATTTTTGTGAAGCTTTCTTGCGAACTATTCTTTTACAGAACCATTTCACCTAGTCACCTCCATATCTGAACTTTCTCCTCACCAGTCCGTTTCAAATTCATGCAAGGAGAAGCAGTTCTGTAGATATCCTTGCAAATAGGATTTACGTCTGTCATGCCTGATAAATCATAGAAAAAACGCATCAAGAAGAAAAAAAAAGATTTTAAATGTATTCTCTTCCAAGCATGTACCAAGAAGCAAAAACGACTGTGGTATTTAGGTGCATGTTTGATTCTACTTAGTTGAGCAGATGGTCGAAAACGTCTCTGAATATACAGGGCATGTGGAAACAAAAGAACATTCAGCAATGGATACTTTCTAGATTAGCCAACCAACAGGATACTTGTAGTGAATGAACACCGGAGAGTCCAAATCCCTGACGAGCAAGAACAAAACTGTACTCTTTAGTGGTCATCGCAGATACATTATGTCGCCTCGTCATTACTGTGGAGTAGGCTAGATGGAGGGAAAATTCTCAGAACTCAGGCTCCGCTGAGATCTAGTGCCGCGAAGAAGGAGTCCATGGATGCGCAGGCCACAAAATAATCGGCGTGGCCGGTCGGCGCAGCGCTAGCGAGCGTGGGAGGCAGTGGAGGCGCAGCTCCAACGCAGCGGCCGGCACTCTACGCACGATTGTTCCGGCACTCTACGCACGCTGCGCACCTCCACGCAGCGGCCGGCACTCTACTCTGCCGCCAGCGCAGGTCATCCTCCTAGCGCGACGACAAGAACCCCATGTGGCCGGCGATGCCAGATTCTCCTGTACGGCGCGATCAGACATCGTCGCGTCCATGCCGAACACGAAGGCCCAGGGGCGTGATCCACCGTCGGTGCTGGTTCGCGGGCCAGTCCAGGCAGCGAGGCCGAGGCGGCGACCGGAGGAGCTGGAGGTGATGCCACGGTCAGAGCAGAAGGGACCAGCCTGGCGCCTCGGCCGGGCGGCCCGTTGCATGTGAGTGCCGGCGGCGGGCATGGTGGGGAATGGGCGAAGGCGGTGTGTGGATCGTGCGCGGGATCCATCAGGTGGGAGAGCAGAGATTTTTTCCCCATTGAAGTTTCGCTGCTGCTCGAACGGGGTGGATTTTTGTCTTGCTGAGACGGGACCGTGTTGAAGCGGTACCAGGGGCTAAAATGTAAGACTATACGTTACTGTAGTACTGCGGGTTGATTTCCATATTTTGTAGGGGGTTTGTGCAAAATGGCCACGACGTACGACGGATGACCCCAAAAAATATTATATAGCAGAGATATGTTTGATATTAATTAGTGTAATTAATGTTTAAATAATATATTTATTTCGAATTTATTTAGTCTGATTTCCCTAAATGGGCCTTCTGGTCGAAAGAAGGCCCAATAGGGGAAAATTCCCTAGGGAATTCGGTGGCGGCCAAGGTGGCCGGCCTAGGTGGGCCACAAGGGGCCCACCAGGTGGCCGGCGCACCAAGAGCCGCACCAGGCATGTGGGATTAGTCCCGCATTGCCTCGCTGGCAAGTTGGCTCCCCCCGAGAGCCTACATAAGAAGGGGCACCCCTGGCCTTTTAGTTCACCAATTAATTCCCCAATTCTCTCTCAATTTCGTGATTTCCTTTGTCAGAGTTGCGCCGCGTTGAGAGGGGGATCGCTCCACCATAGCTCGCTGCCGCGCTGCTGGTGTTCCGGTCCAAGTCTTCCGCTGCTCGTCCTGGACTGGAGTCGGAGGCCGTCATCTCCACCGTACGTGTGTAACGCCCTGCGAGGTGCTCCGCTAGCGGTGCTGGGAGGTCTAGTTCCTCTTCACAACCTTGAGGTCGGCTTCGTCGGTCTTCATCGTCAACGTTCGTGCGGGAACGTAATCCCCGTTTTTGATCTACAAGGGTATGTATTCCGATCTCCGTTCGTACTACTATATGTGCATAGAATAGATTTTGACATGTTTTAAGGATATCGTTGCTAGATTTTGTTTTGTTTTCTGCTGACGATCCCCTTCATTTTTATCTTTATTTTAATAGTTATTAATGGACTCATGCATCAACATGTACTATGCTATTGGCTACCATTAATTATTGCATGCATCGAACTTCATTTAATTGCCTTCTCTCAATGGTTACAAACACACATAAGTGTCCTACTTTTCAATATTAGTTATATCATAGAGCTAAGTCTATATTTCTCTTGTTCTACGTGCAAATCTCTATATATAGACTCTCTTCAGGATGGAGGGAGTGTAGCGGTAGTATTTCGTGTTTCCAATTATAAGGGTTGTAGTTGCGGGAGATTAATTATGAGAGTTGTGCGGCCCTGGCCCTCGCCCTTATCGACAAAGGTTTCGGGACGGATATGTAACCTGCTACCCCCTTATTATCTCCGTATTCTACTCCCAGTAATTTCATAATGGCATAACTATTTGCACTCGTTAATTTGTGGTATAAGCAAGTTCATATACCAGAAAATTCACATTCATAAAATGTTTTGAGGCTGCTAATTTAAATACATGTTACTTGTATGTTGTCAAATTAAAATATGTAGAATATCCCCCAATTACTGGAGTACTTGACAACTGGGGCCTGCTCTCTAAAGCCATACCTGACATATGGGACCCATCAATTAAATCCATCTTTGAAAAAAGAAAATTAAAATAATGTCTAATTGTTGGGCTAAGAACATTTAGCCATTCAAAATAGATAGGAAAAAACATTAAATGGGCAGATAATTGGGCTAGCCCATATAAACAGCGGAAACAGACCGATTCTAACCTACGACCATTTCAATTGGTCATACATATGCCACGTCAGGCTTGCCATGTTGGATCTGGCGTGATCTGAGAGTTGACAGTGACAAAAAATGTCATAATGTCTGTGTATGACTAATTCACACAAAAGGTCACATTGGTTCAATACTGACGCTCATAACCTAACAAATTTGTTTTGATCATAAAAATGTCACATATGAAAATACATGACCATTCAGTGACCAATATTGAAGGTTACAACATAGCATATTTCTTGTAGTGTCAGCCATGCGATACAATTGTGACCGAATAAAATTAGAAAAAACATGCAACAAAATTATGACATAATAATCTATCTAACAAATTTTAGGTTCATATCTCATAATATATCTTTGCTTCAAAGTTCAAAGGCACATCTAAACTTAAACAATTGATATTATTTTAGACAATGTTGTCTCTAAATCTTAAAGCAATGCACTGCATTAATAGTAAAACAAATTTTGTAGGAACAATACGGTATCTATTGTAGTGCAAGGAAATACAATAAGCTCCATAGAAGCAAAAGCATTGGTGGTATAAACTTGTAAGCTATAATTTAATACAATCAATCTTGCATAAGTGTCGAATCTGTTTGGCAGAATAAGGCCAATCACTATGTCTGTGATAATGTGAACCAACTCCCATGAATCGGGAGAGGTCAAGCACAAAATTGATGGGGCAAAGTGCGATAAAACAAAATTTGGGGCCATGTGAAGGATGGATTGTTACAATTTTACATACTTTGCCTCCGTTTGACGAGTTGAAACTGCGAGCTGCCAGCAACTTTCATAATTTTTTTCTCATGCCAATAACCATTCAATTTTTTTTTATGATGACAAACCATTAATGACGGTTGATGGATGATTGATATTTATTGGCATAGGAGTCGCATGTGGATGAATATAAAGGGAAAGAAAGTCGTTAAACCGTTAGCTTAGTCAACATAACAAATATAATACTATTGTTATTGGTGAACCCATAACAGCGATGAATGTGGGAAAATCTTGAGCCAACAAGTCATGTTAAGTTGGCAGTCGGGTGAAAAGGAAATGCTGAAAATAACCATTAAGAATCCTCAATCGCAACAACAAACGGAATCGCCGATGAAATTCTTGAAGCCCAGTAGACCAAAAGTAGGTAAATTTGGAGACCAATTGAGTCCATTCCAAATACAAGTTTATCAAACCGACTTTCTAAATGTTACATTCAAAGTATGTGCCTCGGTCGGCCAAGTTCTTACTTCAATCGGCTAAAATATGGAAAGCGCCTGAGTTCTCCATCAACTGATAAGTTCCATAAATCCTTAAATCAGACAGGACATAAGGCGTTGATTCTAGCAAAAGAGGAGCAAAGCAGCGATAGCCCGTTTGAAGTCGGTTTGCTTATCCAAATCAAGACAAACTAAAGCTTCAAGTTAAGCGGCCAACTAAACATTCTTCAGTTCAAAAGGCGCGTAATTTATGGTGTGTCAATCGAGTCGGGCGCAAGACAGAACAAAATATCAATATTTTCTCTACCGTGTGCTAAAGTATATGCATGTATAATTCCTAAGTTTGTATTTGATTGTGAAATATGCATTTTATATTTATTTTTTAAAAAATTGTGACATACTACTATATTATAAGTGAGTCTCGTGGTCAAAATATGTGTGTCGAACGGTCGAAGATTGGAAAAGATGAATCAAAGGTTGCTGAGTATTTAGTAAAAAAAATGTACAGCAAGAAAATAATGTACTCCTAGCTATGACTGATAATCTTTAAGCTTTGTATGATTGTATCTGGTGGAGCAGTACATGAACTGCAACAAATTGAGCGCGCTGAGAGAAGCCATGAACCAGAAAAAGTAGTCAAGGTGCCCTTCGTCGAGGTTGTCCGGGATCCACCCGGGTTTCCCGCCGCCAGTCGTGGCCGACGCGACTACGCCGACGAGGGCGGAATTGAGGTAATTCGCTCCGGCGATGGCAAGGTGTGCGAGTGCCGTGCCCAAGCTCTTCATGGACTCCGGGGACTGGTCGTAAAAGAATTCGAGCATGCCGATGCTGGTGAACACCTCGGCCACGCCTAGCACCGAGTAGCACGGCGCCTGCCACATGATGCTCATCGCCGGCGCAGCCACCAGCCGCCTCGTCTCGACCGACGCCGCATACGCCATGGCGACCGCCGACAGTGCGAGGCCGATGCCAATGCGTTGCAGCTGTGTGAGGCCTCGGTCCTCACCGGTGATGCGCCGTGCGATCGGCACCAGCGCGGCATCATAGACAGGGACACAGACGAGGACAGTGACGATGTTAAAGGTGGACATGGCCGCCGGCGGCACGGTGATTGCCCCGACGCGGTTGTCCATGACTATGCCCTGCTCGACCAACGTCGATGACATCTGTGCTGTCACCGCAAAGAAGATCAGTAGAGATGCCCAGACGGGGGCCATCTGCAGCAGCATCTTCAGCTCCTCCACCTGAGACACCGTGCAGAGCCGCCACGGGCCCTTACTCTCCGACGACGGCAGTACGATCGCAGCCTTGTCGAAGAATCTGAACTGTCTGGTATGCGCACCCTCGCCATTTGCATACAGGGCCGAGGTATCATCTGGTAGCTCGAGACGGTAATTCCTTACGGCTACAACAACCACCTGAAACACCCTCGTGAAGGGGCTGCCACTCGTTCGCTTGTACCTGTAAACCTTGGTGCCGGCGATGAACACAACGAGGCCGAAGCACATGAGCACCGTCGGGATCGCGTACCCGACACTCCAGCCGATGTTCACCTGCACCCAGACGAGCACGGTCGCCGACAATAGCGAGCCGATGTAGATCGAGAAGTAGTACCAGTTGAAGAAGGACCCCTTGGCCACCCGCTCCACTGGGTCAGCACCGTCGAACTGGTCGGCGCCGAGGGACGAGCTGCAGGACTTGATGCCGCCAGTTCCAAGGGCTGCAAGATAGAGCCCTATGTACACGGCGGCACGATGAAAGCCGTTGTTGTCGGAAGAAGGCATGAATAGCGGAAGCGTTGCTGATACTGTCGTAATGAGCATCCCCTGGCACAAGAGAATTATTCAGAACACAAAAGTAACTCAGGACCAAGATTTTGGTTACCAAACACACTTACGATGACATAGACGGCGAGGAAAACTATGATGGTCAAATATCTTCCCCAGTATGTGTCGGCCAAGAAGGCCCCGACGAGCGGCGTGAAGAAGCAAGTGCCAACCCAGGTCGAGACGCTCCTCGCGGCGTCGGCATTGCTCTCGTGGAGCACGGTGGTGAGGTAGGTGACCAGGTTCTTCGCGATCGCGGAGAAGCACAGGCATTCGCTGAACTCGGCGCCTGATTCAGGCTCACCATTTTGTTACTCTCCTTTCGTAGGCCAAAATGGCGTGGATGATGAAGAAAAAAATGTTTTTGTTGATATCACAAGAATCTCCCAATTGGATCACCTTCATTCGAAATTCTCTTTGAATGAGCAGCATCAGTTAGTAATACTATGATTTGCTTCATTGTGTGACAGTGACACTGCGTAACCTACTCACGAGCCCCCCCCCCCCCCCCCCCCCCCCCCCACACACACACACACACGAAAGAACTTTATTGATTTGGCTCGGGTTCTTCTCCGGTGGCACATCAAGCACCACACTCAGAGGGAGAGGAACACCGTCAAAGTCATTTGTCATTATGCAAAAAAGGGTGGAGTTTGGTTCAATCATCTCTTTCCCACCACCTTGCAGAACAATCATGGTAATATCATTCTTTTCTTTTGCTTCTTAGCTCAACCTGATTAGCTCCTTTGCTCTTCCAGCATTACTTTGGATGTGAGTACATTGAGAATTGAGAGCTTAATTTATTTAGTTATGTTTTTATACTCGTGGAAATTCCAGTTTTAAGTGGCTGTCGATTTTTTCCCTCTTCCCTTTATTTGAACTACTTAACTACTCACTTCGTTCCAAATAGTGGTGTATGCATTTGAAGATTTAAGATATATTTCAATAATCGTCAACTACTAGAACAACATGAATTTCTTTGTAGAAAATGGAAGATTAAATTACCTCCGTCCTCTGCATCGATTGATGCATATACCCAAAATTTATTACAGTTCAAAGAATAATAAGCCAAATCAAAAAGTTTGACATGCCACACACAAATCAACTATCAAGTCTGCTTTTAAATTAGAACAACAGGAATACATGATACAGCTTTATATACAGGATAACTTAACAGTTCAGTACTTTTAGACATGACATAAAATGCTTAGAAGACAGGTATTATCTATCATTATGACATAAGTATGCAAATGCTGTGAACTCTCCGCAGAAATTGCATAGAAGCCATTTCTATTGTGATAATGATGGAAAAGGGTTTAAGCTCCTGTCAATCTCCATTACTTTGTGTCAAGAAGTAGAAGTTGTCTTCCTGCTATACTTCCTGGAGTAGTGAACAAACTGCACTAGGTTCAGTAAACTAAGAGTAGCCATCATCCAGAAGAAATAGTCCAAATGCCCTTCGTTCAGGTTGTCGGGGATCCACCCAGGCTCCCCATCTTGTGTCGTGGCCACCGCGACAACGCCAAATATGAGCGTATTGAAGTAAGCTCCGGATGCAACTGCAAGCTGCGCGAATGCTGCACACAGGCTCTTCATGGTGTATGGGGCCTGATCATAAAAGAACTCCAACATGCCGATTCCGGCGAAAACCCCAGCTACACCATGCAGTACATATGATGGTACTTGCCACAGAATGCTCATTGGCACGGGCACATTTTGCTCTGAGAGACCGCTGGCTTGTGCGATCGCCAGCCTCTTCATCTCGAGTATTGCTGAGTAGATCATGGTCAGCATGGAAAGTGCAAAGCCAATTCCAAGGCGCTGCGTTCGCGAGAAGCCCTTTGCCTTGCCAGTATTACGCCGAGCCAGTGGGACTAACACGGTTTCGTAGATGTACACCCCGATAAGGGAGCTGAGCACTGCAACAATAGAGAGGGAGGCAGGCGGGATTGCAAATGGGCCTACACGGTTGTCCATGACCATCCCCTGCTCGATAAATGTTGACGTACCCTGACCCCCGACTGCATAGAAGATCACGAAAGACGCCCAGACGGGAAACATCCGTAGCAGTGTCTTCAGCTCCTCAACTTGGGTCACTGTGCAGAGACTCCATGAACACATCGGCAACATGGTGGATGTCTTGTCTAAGAGGGGCAGCACAATGGCAGCCTTGTCAAGGAATCTGAACAATGCAATTACATAGTTATAAGAGGTAAGTTCTCGTCATTTTACTTATAGATGTATATTCTACTTCGGCTGTGTGCATCACTCGAGGCTGGGATTAATAAAATTCCCTTTTCTAAAAAAAAAGATGTATATTCTACAGATGGTTCTTTATTGAATTTTGATCTTTGTTGTACTCGCAAGATTTCACAGCTTATGAGTGGATATTCTATTTATAACAAATATGGCATAGGCTCATAGCTCAAGTGCTCAACATAAGTAAATTGTTTTGAAAGTCAAATTTGGACTATAAGCTGACTTGCATTCTGCAATAACTGAAGTACCTGAACTGATTTGTATGCTGAATTTTTTGACTTTGTTCAGCGGCTGGTGAAGAACTGGTCAGCTCATACAAAAGCGAGATATCATCCGGCAATTGCACATGCCACTTCCTGAGAGCTGCAACGACCACCTGACAGATACTCGTGAATGGGCTTACTCTCAGTGTCCTAAACCTGTACACCCTCGATCCGCCAACAAATACTGGGAGGACCAAGATCATCAGCACCGTCGGGATTGCAAAGCTTATCCCCCAGCCACCATTGTCTTGCAACCAAACAAGGACTGTGCTTGATATGAGGGAGCCAAGACTGATCAAGAAGTATAACCAATTGAAGAAGGAGCCCTTCTTCTGTAGCTCCATCTGGTCCCCGCTATCGAACTGGTCAGCCCCAAAGGCTGAGGCGCAGGGTTTGATACCACCGTTCCCAAGCGCGGCAAGATAGATTGCCAGGTAGACCACAGTACGATGAACATTACCATGGTAGTAAGATATCGGGACCCATGCTGAAACTGTGAGTAGGAGCATTCCCTGTGCATATGCAAGTGTTCAGAGTTGCAGGTATCATACCATAAAAAAGGTCTGCTAGCTCTGCTGCACTTACAATGATGGCGACTGGGAGGGAAAGAACCATTGTCCAGTATCTTCCCAGATATGTATCAGCCAGGAAGGCTCCGATAAGTGGCGTAAGGAAGCACGCGCCGACCCAGGCAGAGACATTCCGCGCGGCATTTACTTTGCTTTCATGGAGCACGGTGGTGAGATAGGTCACCAGATTCGTTGCGACTGCGAAGAAGGCAACACATTCGCAGAACTCAACACCTGCATGTGTTCGAGTGGTTAGCCAGTGAGAGAAGGAGAGAAAAACAGGGGCAGTTTTGCACGAACTGCTGCCTGGTTTTACCTAGAATCATGTAGCATGCCCTCCAGTTGCCAGTGTTGCGCTTCAGAGCAGGCTGTCCGATGATATCAACTGACCCATCACTGGTGTATTCTGAGGCTACATCCTGCAAGACAGTACTAAAACATCAAGTTTGGGAATCTGAAACTGTAAATCTTGGCGGAAAATCTGAACGCAGATATGTGCTAACTGAAATTACTCTTGTGATTTTAGTTTGATGTTAGTTATATATGGCTGCCCTCCCTTCGTCCCTATGATGCAGTTAACAAGAGAAGAAAAGAAAACGAGAGAAGAGAAGATGATACCTGGCGACCGGGTTGGAGATGAAGTAGGGGCCTCTCCTCGTCTGCTGCTTCCATGGCTGCCTAGAAGATGGAGATGAAGGGGGGTCAGGCAAGGTGCTTTAACAGCACAGCACTTTGAAGGCAAAGCACCTAAAAGTTAGTTGTACCTCCTCTCTTCCTTACTTTTGGTTCGAAGAGATGACAGTACAACATTTTTTAAATCCACGACAGTAAAAAGTAGCATGTGCTTTCTCCAAGTTGATGAATAACTTACTGACAAAGAATGTGTGTCTGTCGGTGACTGCATTATGTAGTGACTGAAATATTAGTAAGTACAAGAGAAGACGGATGGTTAATTTGGCCATGTCACTCTCTACCCCTCTGTTGGCCGATGCAGGAACCAGGGTCCATGACCATGACATCTCTCTCGCTCACTCCGCGAATCCGTTGATGGATGGTCACTTGACAACCCAAAGCTCTATATCACTCTCACGGCCATGGCATCTTTTACTTTCAAATCAAGAAGTACACAGCAATTGCCTAGGGAACCAGATGCGGTGACAATTAATTATGTCGTAGGGACAGAGCATAATGCTTCAGACAAAGAGATGTGACGAAAATCTGGCGGGTACACACAAAGGCCAATAGTGGTCCATATAGTTTTTTTTTTTAGAAGAAGTGGTCCATATAGCTAGGGTCCAGCAGATGATCCACCGGTACCCACAAGGCTGTGCAAGCTCCTAGACTAAGTGATTTATATTCTGTCTTAACCAATTGTCTTCTGGCCAGGTATCTGAATTAATAAGAGATGGGGATACAACACGTGTGGGCTGAGTCACTCAATACCTCCGGTGGCTTTGGTTGTTCTGTGTACGTGCATATCAACCGAAGACACATCTGTGCCATCCGAGCGAAGGCATGTGTTTAAGATTTTTTTAGAGCTTTTAAACATGGTTGTTTCATGGTTTTCATGATTTTACACTGAAAGTTCACCGGCGTGCTCAGATGCAAAAATAATAAAGTTTAAAAATCAATCTTTTCGTTGGAAATTAAAAAAATCATACTCCAAGATACGGAAAAATAACAAATTTGTGAAAACAAAAGGGAAATAGTTGGGTTTTCATAAAAAAAATGATTTTCTGTAGCCTAAAATATAATTTTATTTAAAGAATTGGAACTAATAATGTGTATTTGTATACCATGTCCAGATCTTTCGAGACCTAAAATATGGTTTTCAATTAAAAGAAAAATTAAGCACCACTAAGCTCTGGAGCCAACTGGAACTTTCTGCATATCAGCCTCAATTTTTGGTCAGCTGGGCGGTACTCTCCAATTTTCAGTAATATGTTTGTGGAAAGTCCCAAAGCCGCTCGGGAACTATGAAGCCCGAACTTTGAAAAAAATGTTTACTTATGTTTTAAAATTCTTTTAATAAGATATCCAGGTAAGTATAGATGTCTAGTATGTACATACACAATTTAATGGAATTATGATTTCATATACAACCTACATAAAATAAATAAATAAATGTGAAGATAGAATATATTTTTAATGCTTGTTTAAGCCACACTTTATAATTTTTGTGTAGCCGATATACAATGTATTTTTGAAAAAACTCTTACACGCTAATAGAAATCATTTTCATGTATACGTACAAAACTATTTTTTAAAAATAATTATTCTCCACAGAGCTGTTTTTTATTCTCCCTTAAAAAACAATTATTCTTTTTATTTTTTTCTAGAAAAAACAACTCTGTGGAGCCCGGCCTCCATATCGCCTCTCCTGATGTTCTGAATCGATATAATCTAACATTGATCAGTAATTTTTAACCATGATATAAAGATCTAAACTTAATAAAACGTTAGATTAAGGACCTATTTTTAAATAAATCTACAACACATCCAAGCATCAAATAGATAATTTTAATTTATTAATGGTTAAATTTTTACTGTTTTTACTAAATATTTGTCTAAAACATTATTCTTTGTGTGAGAACGGGAGAGTAACATTTAGGTTTCACAATTCCTTTATATTTTAAACGAGGGGTATGTAATATAAGGAAATATATTCCATCCTTCCTATATTATAAGATTTTATTACAAAACGTACTCATATATTAGTTGAAATGATATCTTATATTATAGGACGGAGGGGGAACAATTGTTTTTAGAATTATGCATCACCCAATCCAAACCGTGCTTTTTGTTAGATTCATGTTGACATCCATGAAACTTCTACGACAGCACAAACCCTCTGAATATTTTAGGAATCAGCTCCCCTTCCTAGTTCCTAGCCCCTACAACTATGCTGGGAAGTTCATAGGCGGAAATCCACTTTGGGTCATATGAGGATATGCTCCCATTATTTAGAAACGCATTTCTAAATGTCAAAAAATGTTTGGTTATTTTTGGGGCATACATCTAGACATTGTATGTCTGCCCACAAAATTTCACGAAAAAAGGCCGGCCAAGGTACGCCTATATGGGCCGGCCCAACAAACCGCTTCTTCCTCTGTAATTTATTTCTTTTCAGTTTTTCAGAAAAAATGATGAATAAAGAAAACAAAAAAAAGATATTTGCATACAATTTTTTTGAACGTAAACAAATTTTCAAATGTGGACATTTTTTCAAATCTGATCAATTTTCAATTTGAATAATTTTTGAATGTGAATAATTATTTAATGTGAACGCTTTTAAATTTTAACAAATTTTTTTGTGAACAATTTTTTAATATGACCATTTTTTCATGTGAACAACTTTTAAATTTAAACAAATATTGAATGTGAGCAATTATCGAATCTGAACAATTTTTAAAATATGAATGCATTTTAGATTTCAAAAACATTTTTTAACTTCTAAAATCAGAACATCTATCAAAAATGAAAAGGTTAGAAAATGAAAAAAATACAGATAAAAAATGAGCAGAAAAAGAAGAGAAGAAACAAACAATCTATCTACCCCTGAACTGGGTCGGCCTATGAACGAGTGGGGGTGTGGGAGCGAATACCGCACGACCTGGTCGTGAAATATGATTTCACGCTTGAAGCCGTATCCAGCGCCACAAATCCGTGCCAAGGCGACTACCATGACGCTATCATCCGAGCGATAGGTACCCCTGTTTCACTTGGGCTCCGAGCCTCGGTCCATTACTATTTGTTAACGCTCCTTTTTGATATGCACGTTTTGGAGCCTGGTTTCTTTGGCTGGCTAATAGTAGCTTTGAGGCGAGTGCTTGATGGTTTTCTGTTTTGTTTGCATGGACAATGGTTTTCTGTTTGTTGACTTAGTTTTCTTCCTTATTTCATTTTTATACTAGGCTATTTTCCTTTTCTTCTTTCGTAAATGCTATTTTTTCAAGTTTTTCTAGTCCATTAAAGTTTATTTTAAACAATCTCTTTTTTGTTCCGATAGTAGTTAAGATTTGTTCCTTTACGTAATTTAACTTTACTTTTTTGTTACTTATACTTGTGGTTTGCTCCATAACTGAAACTTTATTCTGCTTTCTTCATATTATTGTTCCGCTCAATATCATGATTATTTGCGCTGTAATTTTTGTCAATATTTGTTCCCTATAGTTTAATCATTTGTTTATTGGTATGGCAAATTTTGTTCCTCCGACGCTATAGTATTGTTCCACGTGTAGATTTGATTTATTTCTTTGCGTTATAATGTTTGCCTCAACTCTAATAGTCTAATATTTATTACCTATGAAGACGATATTTGTTCTTTGGACACTACAACATTGTTCCACGTGTAGATTTGAGTTGTTCCTTCGTGTTATAAGTTATGCCCCAACTGCAATGTAATGTTTTTCCTTGTAGCCTACTATTGTTTTCCATGTGAAAACGAGATTTACTCCTCAAACTTTATTGTGTTCCATGTGAAGGCAAGATTTGTTCCTCGGACAATATTATGTTCCATGAGAAGACAATATTTGTTCCTCAGACACTACAATATTGTTCCACGAGTATAATTTTTGCCCTTGCTGTTGTTCCCTGTGAAGACGAGTTCTGCTCCTCCGACAGTGCAGTTCTTTCATGCTAATAGTGTCTTTTAAGCCTGTAAGGGCATATACAATGGGATGACGTCAGCCTTCTCTTAGCGTTGACACGTAGGATAATTGTCTAGGTGGCGGAGAGAGAATGAAGAAAGGGAAGGTTGTCTTCTCTTAGTTAAGAGATGATCTGTTACGAAATAAGAGAATGCTAATTTCATCATTGTACCACTTGTCTTGCCTTAAAACTTTAATTTCGTACCAAAATATAATTAATTCTCATTAATTGTTAGGGATGGTAACAAGAGATAATGCATTGTACAACTTATAATTTTGTCTTCACTAAATGACGTGGATGGTTAAGAGAAAGCGTGTCTTCCCTGTGAAGACGAGTTCTGCTCCTCCGACAGTGCAGTTCTTTCATGCTAATAGTGTCTTTTAAGCCTGTAAGGGCATATACAATGGGATGACGTCAGCCTTCTCTTAGCGTTGACACGTAGGATAATTGTCTAGGTGGCGGAGAGAGAATGAAGAAAAGGAAGGTTGTCTTCTCTTAGTTAAGAGATGATCTGTTACGAAATAAGAGAATGCTAATTTCATCATTGTACCACTTGTCTTGCCTTAAAACTTTAATTTCGTACCAAAATATAATTAATTCTCATTAATTGTTAGGGATGGTAACAAGAGATAATGCATTGTACAACTTATAATTTTGTCTTCATGACGTGGATGGTTAAGAGAAAGCGTGTCTTTCCTATCATTGTACATGCCCTAATAGATGTGCCCCCGCGGGGCTGCTCGCAGTAGCCAGATTACCCACGCGAGTAATTTGCCTTTCCCAGGAAAATGGAAGATAATATTCGGGATAAGCATAGATGGAAACAAACAATTGTGAAATCTCGGGGATCACACTATCAGCTCAGGTAGGAAAAACTGAGCTTGATTACCGCCAAACAGGGCGCATGCACCGCGAATCTCTCGAGCACGTCGTCCATCACCTACGACGAGACGTGGGGCATATATAATCCCTCCTCGCGCAGATCGCAGGAAACCTAGAACTACGCAGCAGAGCGCATCGTACAGATCCGCCGCGATCATGATCGACGCCACCGCGGGAGCCACCGCCGCCGCCAACACCACCACGCTAAGCATGAAGCTCCTCGTGGACACGAAGTCGAAGCGCGTGCTGTTTGCGGAGGCCAGCAAGGAGGTGGTGGACTTCCTCTTCTCCCTCCTCGCGCTTCCCATCGGCACAGCCGTGAAGCTGCTCGGAGAGGGCGCCATGGTGGGCGGCGCGGGCAACCTCTACGCCAGCGTCGAAAGGCTAGACGACACCTACGTCCAGCCAGGCGCGGCCAAAGACGCGCTACTCTGTCCAGTCATGGCTCCCTCGCCGGCGGCGGCGTCCAACAGCTCCCTCCTCGGCCTGCCGGAGTCGTCCCCTCCCAAGGCGCGCTTCAGCTGCAACGCATGCGTCGGCTACGTGACGGACACGAGCGGCACAAAGTGCCCCCGATGCGCCAAGCCGATGGCGACCGAATGCAAGTACGTGTCGCCGGCGGCGCCTGAGTCCGGCCAGGCCGATCACGTGGCGGCGCAGAACGGCGGCCGCGTCGTAGGGTTCGTGCGTGGCGTCGTGACGTACACTGTTATGGATAGCCTCTCCGTGTCACCCATGTCCGCCATCTCCAGCATCACGCTGCTCAACACCTTCGCGGTCACGGATCTCGGCGCTCTCCAGGAGAAGACAGTGCAGATCGGCTACAAGGAGGTGAGTTAACGATCGATCTACTTTGTTCTCCGATCTTTGTTTTTTAATGGACGAGGCTCGAGAAATTGAAATAGTTTTGTTTTTACTTGAATGGTTTTGTTGGGATGAGAAGAGTGGGGATGAGACCACAAATACTATTCCCCTAAAATACACTAGTATATACTAGAGTATTTGGTTTGAACAAAAAAAGTGTGGTTGGTGGGGGATATCTAGGGATTATCCCTCCGAACCCCGAAAATACTCCTGAGGTAAACAGATTAGTGGTGATTTTTTCGTATTCATGATATTCCACTCCGAACCCCAAAAACACCCCTGAGGTAAACAAGGCCTAATTATCCATCGCAACCACGCTCGTCTAAGGATGTTAAGTCTCCCATGACTTGTGTGGTGCAAATAGTTGTCAAGCACAAGTAAAAGTTCAAAATAATACTAAATTCTATTGAAGATTCACTGATTCACATGATGCGTATTCAATTACCTAAATACCTTGTCATGAGGTTTCAAATGTAGTAAAATTCAACACAACATTTTTCAGGAGATGCTAATTTCACACTCTATATTTATAGATCAATCCGAAATTAAAGGTGTGTACCTCGTTCTTATAAACCACGTTTACCGCTATATTTTTTTCAGGGCTTGGAGATATTAAAGGCCTCACTGCAGTCCAAGATGGTTCTCACCGACGTCTTCCTTGGCAACAAGTCTCCCAGCCACGCTTGACAAGTCCGGTGTGCACGGCCGGAATGAAAGAAAATGGAAGCATAGTTTGATCCATCATCTAGTTCAGTCAGGTCGTTATTTATTTTCTGATGGAATACACATAATTGCAACTTTTGCAAGTTTAGTGTGCCTGTTACCCATGCACGCTGGATAATGCAATCTCTTGGTTATGCACTGCATCGTTTTGCATGGTTTTTGGATCGTAACTCACTCTGTATCCGTTATGATCTTGCATGCTAGCCATAGTAGAATAATGAATTATTGCTTCTTGACAACTCGACAGAAATCTCGTTTCCACGAGGTATGATTATGGGTATTCAAACTTACTAACAAACTTTATTGGCTTGTCTACTACTATATTTCTTTGTGAAAATGTGGTTACTACTAAGCCACCGAAAATTGAATGTAAACATATACTTGATAATTTGTATGGACGTATTGCTAATTGCTATGGGAGAAATAGCTATACTCTCAGTCCCATGACCTTGTCGATCATTTCATGTATGGAAATTCAATTCATTTGAATGAATGACATTTTGGCACGCAAAGTATGCATTGCACAACGTACCAAAGAATCAGAACTGTAGCATGTTGGTTTTAGCTATCTGGTGGCGAGTTTCTCCCTAATGGTGCCAAAGTCCTGGACCACCGGCTTCACAAACACAATCACATCGTCAGATCAAGATTACCATCTCAAATTTAAATCCTGCAACTTTTGTATTTCCATGTAGGTTATCTTGCTTGGAAATATTAATAGAACATACTCTGCTGAAAAATCCACCATGCAAAGCTTTTGATATCGAGCGCGCATAGCTTAATTATTGCTATCAAGATTTAAACAGTCAGGAATGAGATGAACTACTGAAGATTCACACAAATAAAAGTACCAGCTGGTTCTCTTGTCGGTGTTTGGCTGTTTAGGCAAGTGAAGGATGGTGGTTTAGGTTAGCTAAGACAGTTATCTTGTGTAAATTTCGGATGAACCTTGTGCTTATTTCGCATTCATGCGTTATATTTACCACTCAGAGTTATACGACAGATCTATTAAAAGCTGAATTTAGATGTTAAACCGAGATAGACACCTGTCAGCTCAACCTCTAGTATTTCTTGAGGGCTCGCCTTACGCGCGCATGACGCATTCACGATAAGTACATGTAACTAACATGCACAAGACAGTTTGATATGATCGCCCGTCAGAATTAGCTTAATCATATTGTTTCGTTCAACCACAAAGAAAGATGAGACATCGGATACTAATCTCATCCCAATTGTCGTGGCAATTCGCTATCAAATTGCAAAAATGTTTCGCGTCTGCATGATCGTCAACGTGTCGCAGTAACCGATCCTGACGACTTAAACTGAAGTCTACTTTTCTTTCGTCTAGTACGCCATGTCATGTATGACTTTTTTTTTGGTCTCGGCCGTGTCATATTTGCTTCTCCTTTATCAATATAAAAGGTAATTTTTTTGCCTCGTTTAAAAAAAAAAACTGAAGTCGAAACCCACCGACCTGTTTGAAAGTGCTACGACACGAAATTTGTACAAACAAGATTGGCAAAAAAGAGCTAGCAGCGGTAGATTGGTCTAATTTTCTCCCTGGTTCAAGTTTAAACACACTCTTTATTACAAATTTCGCATCAACTAGATCAAATGTGTAAACATGGCACTTATTAACGCTAGGCTACATCCTGCAAGACCATTAGTACATGACGCAGCAACACTGGCATGTGGTCTTTTTGTCGCAGAGCTGTATGTAACTTGCATCGGGATCGTAGAAACTGCCCATTGCATTGCAAAGCCCTCTGCACCTCTCCGTGGTAGTGTTACCACCAAGCATGTACCTACACGTATGTCTAAGCTCCCCTTCGGTAAGACCTGTACAGATAGAGACATGAAGAGTCACAATTTGACTAGTATGTAAATTACACATTAATGACTTTTGGCAGGCATCTATACGCATGTATTGATCGATTTGAAGAACTATAGACTGAAAACATATGCATGCAGAGATAATATAAATAAAGAACTATAGATTGAAAGCAGATGTATTACCGATATGGCTCTCCGATGCATGACAATGACAGTACTGCAACGTAGATAAAGCAATCAGAACTACGAAGCATAAAGCATTTGTGCTGTTCTTCATGATAATCCCCATGGGCACAAGCTAGCCTTTTCCTTCGTCTGGAGGTGTTTTTACGGCTATTGTGTGATGGTCTAGTAACCTTTGATACCTTCTTATATAGGCATAAACGAATCGTCTAGTATCAATGTATCCTATTTTGATTTGTCGTGCATTGATTTCCCTTACATATATAGAAGGATACACAAATCGTGGCCCGGAATAGATTAACCAACCTGGAATATCCTAGCCGACTCTAGCCAATGTATCTATACTAGAATGTAGAAAGGTAATTAATGACAAGGCAAATCAAAGGAAAAGTGAGATTTTATTAAATACCTAGCCGACTCACGAACATTAGGTGGTATTAAATACCAAGTATCTTTTTTATATACAAGAGATTTTATTACTTAAAAAGTTATCATTACATATTTACACCTGACCTCTGCATATCAAAGATGCACACACAACCATCACAAGTCCACAGGTCTCAGGCAAAAGCCGACGATGAATTATATAGAGGTATTAGCACCGGAGATACATATAGTTGTACGGGAGGAGCAGTTTCATACATATACTTGTCAAAGTGAATAAACTCATACAAAAACTTATCGCGGTGTGCAAACTCATACATAATCAGTCTGAAACCATCTGATTTGTCCAGAGTGGAAGCCACGTCATATACGTATTTTTTAGAAAATGTCCGTCTCTTCCTCACCATCTTTGCTAATTTGATCAACTAGCACTGATGGTTTTGTGCTTGTGCTAGCTATTGAATTGTTCAATACAAGTGTAACTTCTTGATCAACTCTCAAAATAACATCTTCCCTGAAAACATTTAGAAAGCTAGTGTGGTCCACCATCAAAGAAAGAGTTTTGTGCTCCTTGGAAGCTTATGTCATCATAAAGATATGAGCATCCTTCTCAATACAAATCACCCCATTTTCAACATGTTTCCTAGGTCTGATCCAGTACACATGTGTCTTGCCATTATGTGGATGCCCTAGCTGTTCTAAAAAATGCTTAATCCACAAAACTGAGAATGTATCACTGCTACAGTTGTCAAACCAGTCAGTCGTGCTAGCATAATCCACATCACGCCTAAACCCAGTCAAATATCCATTATGAGTTACCTCGATCAGCACCTGCTGTGCACAGAATGACACAAAATTCAGTTAATAGTTCATCTTCAGTTCAAACAGTCACTGCCCATAAATTTAGTCCACTCCGTATCTGACTTTTACTACATGGAATTGAAAATTTTGCATAGCGGCGGAGAAGAACACAGTGGCGGACAAGAACATGCGGGAGAGAAGAACACGGATGCCACGACCATGGAAACATATCGTACTCTGGCGCCTCCATGTCATATCTCCGGAAGTAGGGGTCTAGTAGGGATTGTCCGCCATGATCGCAGGACGGCGACGCAGCGACCACGGCGGCGTAGTGGCGAAGGCGTGGATGGAGCGGACAAAGAAGGCACGTTTCGTCAATCGGTCCCAGTTTCCTTTTCTTTTATGAGTCGTGTGTGACCCAATCATCCAATCTGTTGTTTCTAAAGGGGTTTCTGAAAATTACATATATGACGTGGCTGCCACTATGGACAAATCGGATGGTTTCAGATTGTTTTTGTATGAGTTTGCACAACATGACAAGTTTTTGTATGAGTATGTTCGCTTTGACAAGTATTTATATGAAACTGCTTCTCCCGTGCAACTATTTGTATCTCCGGTGCTAATACCTCAATTATATATCAAAATGAGAAATTATAAAGACGCCTAAGGATAGGTTTCGTTTGGCTTCTGAAACTGCTTCTACTTTGGAAATCTAAAAGCTAACTAAATGGATTTTTTCCATCACAGATTCCACATAAGTAGTTGATTCCTATAGTGTAATATCCAAAGCAGGTCTACCCTGCTTCCATCGCCGTTGGCGGAGTCCGGCACGGCCAATGACCTGGCGACGCAGAACGGTGGCGGCGCTGTTCGAGGTTTCGTGCGTGGCGTCGTGACGTACTGTGATGGATAGCCCTCTCCGTGTCACCCATGTCCGCCATCTCCAGCATCACGCTTCTCAACACCTTCGCGGTCACGGATCTCGGCCTGCTCTCCAGGAGAAGACAGTGCAGATCGGCTACAAGGAGGTGAGTGAACGATCGATCTACTTTGTTCTCCAATTTACGAGGGCATCACCTTTAGCATCATATAAAAAATTCTTTATTTTACTCCTAATTTTTTTAATTGTATATATGAATATATAATTATGTTACAAAGAAAAGTGAAAACATGATTATGACTTTTAAATTAAAACATGACATCCTAGATTCATTGTCTTACAGTGGCCGGTTTATTTATACTATCAGCTGTGGAGATGCGAAAACATCACAAACATATTTTATTCAAATATTTTGAGGGTATAAATAATTTCATATTGGATTCCTGAACTCCATTTTTTTTGTGGAATGAGTTTATTAGTTTAATAAATTACTTCCTCCATCCAAATTGTAAGGCACAATTTATTATAGTATAAATAAAATTATATGGACCAAGAATGTATATATGGTATCGGTGTATTTTTTGCAAAATCGTATCATTTTATATATCTATATACTAACTTTTTAGATAAATTATAAGTACACTTTATAGTGAAATTTGGAAGTTCTTGGCAGGGAAGATAGGTTGTCTCGCATTTTAGGTAGGAGGGGGTATATTCTTTCGTAAATGTTGTGTGCGTAGAGATGCAATGTAACACAAAAAAGTTGAAATCTTAGAAATTTTGTACCCTTATTTTGTTTTGATATTTCTAATTTAATCATCAGAAATATATATTAAATCACGACAAAGGAAACAAAACATTAGGATTCCCTTCTGCCCACAACTTAACATGACCTGAACTTCCCCTCATTTGTTATCTTGGTCTATTTTTTTTTGGCATATTATTGGTCACGTCCTTTCTCGTCTATGTGCCTATTTTTCCCATGATATCTGGCTAATAGGCTATGCTTGAGTACGATCATTTAAGCTATTGTTTGTAAGGTATAAATTTGTCTCTAGTTTTAGCAAGTCAAGACAGATGAAAGATGCGACCAAAACAAACTTGGAGAAGCCAATTACATCCCAGAAAACTTAAAGTGTTCCCTTAATGGCCTTAATTAAGACATAGATATATTTTATTTGTTTGTCTTACATTTTCCAAACTTTTTATTAGTAAAGTTGCTCCTCCATAAGCTGCTAAATTTGTTCGGGACTCTAAGCCCCCCTCAAGGTTTGATTAAAACTTAATCAATAAATGAAGTAAAACAATATGATTTATTTGCCACAAAAATAGCTACTAAGTAACAATTAATTTCTAGCTTGGAATCCACATCCAAATTTTTATTTTTTTATATGATCAAATTATTTCTTCCATCCATTGAACTTTTTTTACTCACTTGGGTGGTGAAATAAAAATCTAGTGTTGTTGTATCTCATATTGCTCCTGCTTTAAATAAGTTGGACGGTATTCTTACATCAGACGTGTACCTTATTTTTTGTGAAATAATAATAACTCATATTGTTCGCCAAACTTAACCTCTTTAAAATATAACACGCGCGATTCAGAGACATATCAACTTGTTATTTCTATTGTTGTAAACCAAGCCAAATTGCAATATTGCTGAAACAAATCTTGACAGAATTAGCACAGAGTAACTTAGTGTTGATGTTACCTGATTGTACGATTGAATGCAATCATAAAATCTACAAAATCCAAATGCTTGATCAGAGACATTTTAATTTGCTTTCAACTTGAGCAAAACGTGACAACGACGACTCAAAGCATGCTTTGGTGTTGTCAATGTTAGTTAATAGCACATAACTAACAATGTATAATATGTACTTAAACTTGTAGAGTGCGAACCTAAAGAGAAAACATTGGGTTTGCGGTTTCAAACAATACATCCATTCTCTAATGTCCGGAATTGCTACCAACCATTTTTGTCTGTATCTCTTACTCGGGAGGACAATCGCCATCGCAGTCATGGAGGCAAGAAGGCCACCTTCTGCCTTGAAGTGGCCGTAAATTCTAGCCCAAAATCCTATAGCTTATCAACACGGGTATGCGCCAATCAGCAACGCCGACATCCATTGGTTCTTCCGTGTGACCAAAACGATATTTCCTTCCGTGAGCTTTGCTTGTCCAGTGCCAGATGAAGATGTGGCGCTCCGATTTAGTTGTGACTTTGTGCGGGTAGTGCGGTAGCTTCGGCATATGACTGCAAAGAATATGGACGTACGCCCAGGTCCATTAGTTAGTGTGGGCCTCCATGAGATATAATCAATTAGATCATGCTTGTTTTGGAACGGCCGGCCGGAGATTTTTTTTCACGTACGGTTAGGCTAGCTTGTTTGGAACGCTGGCTAGTTGGAGATCTTTTTTAGGCACGGCTAGCTTGTTGGAAACTGCCGACCAGATTTTACGTAGCTTAGGCTAGCTTTTTTTTATGTACGTGTTAACTGTGAACATATTTGTGTGTAACTTATGTTGTACGTAACGCTTTTATATTTTAATCTCCGCCGTATGTTTAAAATCAATGGATAATATTTTTCTAGCCTGTGTGGATTAACGTGGTGTCTCGACAAACTCTCTTATATTACTTTTACTATATAACTAGATTATAAAACTCATGATCATATAAGAGATCACATCATGGGAGAGAGAGATAATGACATGGCTATCGTAGATACCGCAGCCCCAGGGGAGAACTACTCACTCCTTATCATAGGAGTCAGCAACGGCGATGGAGATGGCGGTGGAGTTGATGGAGATGGCTCTGAGGGCAATTCCCCGTCCCGGCAGGGTGCCGGAACGGAGACTTCTATCTCCCGAATCTTATCTTCGATGGCGGCGGCGCTCTGGACCCGTGGAGAAAATATCGAACATCGTGCGAATATTTTTAGCTCAGGAGGTATTTATGGGCGAAAGGACAAGGTCGGTGGCGTACGAGGGCCCCACATCACCTCCTGGCGCGGCCAGCATGGGACCCGTGCCACGAGGTGGTGTGGGCGCCTCGCGACTCTTCTCCGTCTCGTCTTCGGTTCTTCGTGACGCAAATATTATAAAAATAATTTCAGGATCTTTTATTTCCAATTCTGAGAATATTTCCTTAAGTACTTTTTCTGAAATCAAAAACAGCAGAAAACAAGGAACTAACACTTTGGTATCTTGTTAATAGGTTAGTCCCGGAAAATGCATAAAACTATATAAAATATATATAAAACATGATATAACATAGCATGAAACATAAAAAATTATAGATACGTTGGCGACGTATCAAACACTACTCGCCTTTATTTTGTAACTTATTTGAAGCGAGTCTTGGGATACATAACACTTTCTTATCATACTGACAATGTGTAAGACAAAAATGATCATTAAATATTTATATTTTTCTTTATGTATAATGTTGGTACTTATATAAATATTCAAATTCAATTTCTTCTCTCTCTTCTCTCAAAAGAACTACATGATTGTCTAGCCATCTTCATATTTCACATGGACTTTTTTTAATGGAACATGGAATAATTTTTCGCTTGCGGACGACCGGAGCAGACTCAATCCATACAGACCTTTCTTTGCACAACTGTAAAGTTTTTAACTAACGTCAAATCCTGTTCGTAAACTGAAAATAATTGTAAACTATATTATTGAAAATGTCGACCAATTAAAATGTAGCCTTCAATTACAGATCCAAGGGTTTATATAATTTGGGTGATGTGGATCAAAGTGGTGCCTCATGTTTGTGTTAGAATTTCTAAAATGTATATAATGTTTTAATGAACGTACGTGGCATATAAGTTTTGATATTTTTAGATATCTATAATCTTGAACAAAATAAATGATGAATTAGATCGGTGGTAGGATGATTTGTGTTTCATGGAAAGAATAATTCTTATCTATACATCTCTTTTCTTGTCTTATTGCGATTTTAATATATTACAAATCAACTTGACAATTTCTAGACTACAATACTCAAGGTGTCAAATCTAACCATATGGAAATGAAGCTTAACGTAAGCATAATAGATATTCAAATATACATGGTTTTTTGAACTAATATTAGAGTTTGTGAAGATTTTACATGTCTAATGTCCCTTGAGATATCCCATACAATTGTTTCTGCTACTTCACATTTCTTTGTTCTTTTAAAAAGGATATATATATAATCTTGAATAAAAAGAGGATGGATTAGATCGGTGATTGGATGACTTGGTTTTCTACATAAATTCTTCGGAAATGGTTTTCTACATGCACGCATGAGTGTGGGAGCTATCATGTCCCTTAACATCATGTCCTATGGTTTGAGATCCGTATAAGAGAGGTGGAGAGAAATGTTTTTCGGTGGATTTATCACCTTTCCCGAACAGTGGAAGGCACTGCTAGATTGGACAGAAAGTGAGCAGGCCCCCACCCACGACCACGACGCAAAAGTAGTCCATGATTCGCGCTGCCTCCTGTATACGGCCGCCAGACCATCTCTCTCCACCCCTGACCCCTCCCATTGCCAAAAAGCCACCTTCGTCTCCAGTAGCCATCTTCTCCCCACACCGCACGTAGACAGATACACACTCGGAATCTCTCACCTTCAGCACTCGGCAGCAAGCAAGAAAAGAGAGGAGAAATGGCGCCGGTGAAGGTGTTCGGGCCTGCAATTTCGACGAACGTGGCGTGGGTGCTGGTTTGCCTGGAGGAGATGGGCGCCGAGTACGAGGTCGTCAACATCGACTTCAAGGTCCAGGAGCACAAGAGCCCCGACCCCCGAGCACCTCGCTAGAAACGTACGTAGACCTCCTCCCCCGTCCACTGTTTTCATTTCCTTCTTCTAGATCTCCATGACCGTTCCTACAACTGATCTTGGTGTCGATGCCTTCCTTTCCTGCAGTCGTTCGACCAAATCCCAACTTTCCAGGATGGGGATCTGTTTTTCTGGGGTACGGTGATCACTCTCACCTTTTTCTTCAGTCACTTCGATGTTCGCAGACTCATTGTGTCCTTCTTACTGCTCTGCTCACCTTCTCTGTTTCTGTGATGCCATGGCAGGATAGCTGGATAGGTACGCATGTAAGACACTGATTTGGGTTGATCTTGTGCGCATGTTTGTTGATTCTAGTATTGAGTTCGCAACAAGAGCTTTCTAGCCCGAGCCTCCGAGCTGCAGCCGTTCTGTGCAAGATCACCATGCCCGGCAAGCTCATGACCAACGGCCGCGACGCCCTGCATCGGAGCAGCTCCACGTCCCCGCTCGAGTTATGCGCCTTGAAGCCGGCGACCAGGGCCGGCCAACAGCATACCGACGCAGCGGCACGACGCGCAAGCGCGGCTTCCACAACCTGCGGGCTCAAAAAAAATTCTTTCCTTTTTCGTTTGAATCTAGTAGCAGCAACCCCACCTTGGGGATCTTTCTTTCCTTTCTGTCTGAATCTGGTTGGGCTAACCCTCCCACGTTGGTGAATTTGTTTCTTATTTTTCCATTTGAATCTAGTAGCTTTCTGAAGAGATGTTCTAGATTTGCTGCAAATTAAAGTTAGGTTGTAGTGAATTTTAGGTGTTCTTCCATGTTTTTCTTAGCATATGTAACAACACAAGAATGTAGCGGTTGAAGGAGTAACATGTTATCAGGATGTCTGTCTGAATAAGTTCTTTTTCACTGCATTTTTAACTGAATTCGCGTCTTGTTTCAAATAAACTGAATTCGCATTCAAACCAGTGCTCTTGCAACGCAAAAATCTGGTCCCCGATGCACACAAGCTCCCACTGTTCCTCACCGTAGTCACCGACGATGGCACGAGGCCTGCACGTGGTCCCTGCAACCTCCCAGCTGGTGTCGGGGAGCTAGTGTCGCCGGTTCCCGCGGCAAGCCCAGGGATCAGGTGTCGTCTATGATGTCATGGTCGCTCCTACCGTCTCCCCTTGATCTCGCTCCGCCTGCGACGGAACAACAACACACTAAGCTCACCGGCGCGTCAATGGTGTTAATTTGTTCTTGCAAGTCTATATGACCATAAGATGAGGTGCGAGAGTCCCTTTTCGGTCATCATCTCTAAATACGGTGCAGCCGTCGGGGACCTTTACCGAGGAGAGGCGCCCTCTCATAAACCCATGGTCGTCGTGCCTACAAGAACAAGAACAATCGTGTACGGCATCCACCTTGCCCATTGACGAGCCGGTGAGCTCCGTACCGACGAGTCGGCGACGACGTCGGCGGGTGGTCTCTACCGCCTCCGCGCTCCTCACCAGAACAAAGTATTCCAGATTGTACATGTTTCTGAACTAAATGTTTCACACAACAAACGTTTCTGAACTTCGGACTGAACTTTTAGAAGCAAACTGCACACAATGGCACAAGAATCACATTCCAAACTGCACACGAGTCTGAACTAATTGTTTCGAATCTCAACGGCCTATTGACATTCCAAATTCTTCTCTTGTGGATTGTAATAATGTAAAACTGAAAACCATCAGGAATCTGGAACAAAAATAATGGATATGTAGCATAAACGGCGGCAAATATAGTTGAGCATAAGAACTGATCCCAAATCCCCATTTTATTGCATTAACATGAACCAATCGGGAACACTTTGGATCAGAACATCAACAAGGAAATCACTCCAACATGAACAAATCACCATTAGTTCATTAAGAAAAAATGGGACAAAATAAAAAAAAATTAAGAGAGAGAACCCCGCTGCGTCCCTTCTAATATCCTCCTTCTCCATCTCGCACTGCTGGCATCCACGGGAGCTGTTGCAGCTGTGCTAGGCCTGCTGACGTTGCTCCACTGCTATAAGACGTCAGACACAGCTCCCAAACGAGGCGGAGCTCAGAGCTGCGATGGCGACCTAAGGCGAAGGTTGGAGAGAAGACAACCCCATGTCTAGAGGAGAAACTACACGGCGGCGACGCTGAAACGTACGGCTTCAGTCTCAAGCTCGAAAATGGGGAGAGAAGATCAGGCTCGGCAACCATGGCAAACAGGGTGGGGTTGCTCTGTTTTTTGGATTGGGAACTCATGGGACACGAGTCCCTCCGTCGACCTCCATGACCCTGCGATAGAGCACCATATCAGGCATCTATGCAACTAGTTGCTACGAGTTGGACGAAGAGAGAAGGTAAGGTTGGGCGGAGGATTCTGGCCGCCGGAACAGAACCGATGGTCTCGCCGGGAGTGGGGAGAGGACAACGAACGGAGACGGTGCGGCGCGGAGTGGGTGGGTGATGGATAAATATTCGTGGCACGTTTTTGGCAGGACAACGGTATGGCTCTGTGATGACCTTACCGACTGGACTGTTCAGAGCCATGCCTATACATGCGCCGGACAATAGATTTGTCAGATAACGTGTTAAAGAAAAGGCAGAGAGGTACAATGTTGAAATGACAGTTTAAATCCATAGAGAAAACTAAAATGTTCCATGGCACAGATCTCCATGAATGTACCAACGGACAGGATATCCCCATACCCATTAGTGCATGTACAAAATCCATTCTCATAAATTCTTATATATACATATTTTTCTTGTCTTATTGTGATTTGTAATATATTATATATCAGAGCAATTGCAAATAACCATGGACTAAGCGTTTGAATATGCCGACCAATTAAATTTTAGGCTTCATTTATAGATCAAACGGTTGATATCGATGTTGTGTTTTTACCAGAAGATTTAGAGCTAACTATCAGGACTACAACCTATCTGGTCGATCTTTCTGCGGAGCGTTCTAGTATACTAAGTTTATAGAATATATGTACCTATGTTTTATGTTTATACTCAGTTTAAAAATCTGGTTTGAGTTGTGACGATTTTCTATGCTCAACAAAGCACATTTTCAAAAAAAAAAGGAAAAAAATACATACATGTCGATCAGTTCATATCGTACCAGACCTTCCTCAGGTTAGCCAGTCAACCCTCACGTAGTTAGTATTTTTTTCTGAACTGAATCGGCTGCTAGATATATGTATTTATGTTAATTGTTGTCTGACGTTGATTAACTTCCAGAAGTTCTATCGTGGGCATGTAACGGAACCTAGAGCACTGAGCACATGGTACGTTCATAGGGGTGTCTGTACGTGTGTGTTTATGAGCGTCTGCGTGTGTACTGTGTTTCTCAAAAAAAAAGAGCACTGAGCACATGCATGTGCCTTGCACGTGAGAAGATAAAACGCTTGAACGTGGTATGTGTTAGTTTTTTCTACAAACCTAAAATGATAAAACGCTTGGACGTGAAACTTTTTTGCTAGTATTTTCTTGAACCAAAAATAGGTACATTAAAAGTTGTACGTGACATTGACTTTTAAATTAAGAGACTTAACGTAATAGCTTGCTATATTTAAACCGTTAATTACAGATCTAATAGTTAATATAATTCTGATGACGTGGATTAACGAGGTGCCTCTATTTTAACATCCGTATATTGATTTTAGTATATAATAGATAGATATCCGGGGAAAGTGAAATAGCTTTACTTCATGTACGGGATCTGGTGATGCACGATCGACCAGTCGCTGAATTTTGCTAATTAATCCACCGCACTCGCACTCCTTTAATAAGGACTCAAGGATTTTTATCGCAATAACACGTCTAAGTACTATGTGTGTGCGTTATAAACTGTGATAGTCTGATAGAGGTAGTAGTATGTATATGTCGATCAATCTGAAATTAAAGGTGTTTCTTCGTTTACCACTATTTTTTTCCAGGGCTTGGAGTTATTAAAGGCCTCACTGCAGTCCAAGACGGTTCTCACCGACGTCTTCCTTGGCAACAAGTCTCCCAGCCACGCTTGAGAAGTCCGGAATGGAAAAATATGGAAGTAGTTTGATCGATCCGGCCGTCATCTAGTTCAGTCACGTCGTTATTTATTTTTTGATGATGGAATTAATGCACGTAATCGCAACTTGCAAGTTAGTGTGCCTAAACCCATGCGCGCTGAATAATGAGAAACAAATACTGAAATACCATCTCGTGGAATGAATTGGTGGAGTGCTTCATGAGATTTCAACAAAAAACTCTTTTTCAGGAGGTATGATGAGTAATGCTACAACTAAGGACAATTTTCTGCGGAATCAACTTACAGACAGACGTGGAGGAAAGGCACATGGTCTGTAGACTGCAGCCCGAAATAACGGTGGGGGTGCTGGATTCAAGCAATCACAGCATGTCAATGCAGTCTGTAAGGTTGTTTTCCGTAGAAATCATCCGTAAGTCTATGATTTCTGAGGTATGATTATAGGTATTTAAACTTATAAAAATATCATTATTGGCATGTTTACTATTTTCTATGTGAAATTGTAGTTACTACTAAGCTACCAAAAATTAAATGTAAACATATACGTATTGCTATGGAGAAATCGGTATACTCTATCCCATGGTCTTTTCAATCATATTCATGTATGGAATTGTCAATTCGTTTGAAAGAACGACATTTTTGGCACGCAAAGGGACAACATACCATAAAATCAAAAATTTAACGTATTGCTATGGAGAAATCGGTATACTCAATCCCATGGTCTTGTCAATCATATTAATTTATGGAATTATCAATTCGTTTGAAAGAACGACATTTTGGCACGCAAAGGATGCGTCTGGTCAATTTTGTTGTTTTTATCACACATGACCGGATGAATTTGAACGGTCCCAACTAAAATGTTTTTCACTATTGGAAAACGAACCTTGTCAACCGAAGGATATGTCGGATTGTTCAGGTTCTGTATTCTCTCAAACTATTCACCTCTTACCGTGTTTATATAAAAGGCCGCTTAGCATTCCTTTGAGACAAGACACACCACAAGCGGCCAAGTGAAGACGGGCGGTGAAGTGGTGCCGCCCCGAGTGGAAGGCTTAAAATCAACGTAGACACGACATTTTCAGAATCCTCTCGTCATGGGGGGACTGGCATGGGCATGCGTAATCATAGTGGAAAGTTGTTGCGCGATTTGGTATGAATTAGCATATAGTGCAATCCCTATGGAAGCTTATGTTGTAAGAGTTGGGATTCAACTACCTATTGATGTTGGAATCCAGGATATTATGATTGAGACTGATGCACAACAAGTAGTGAATTTGTGGTCTGGGGCAAATTATGAGCGTTCTGAAATTACCGTGATTCTGGTGGATATTCGTGAGCTCACTGGGGTGTTCACGTCCTTTTCTTTGAAATTTGTCTATAGTAGTGAGCGAACTGGCACCTATGTGCTAAGCAATGTAGTTTAGATAGAGGAGATGTCTCTCTCGAAACTATAGCCCTACCTTACTTGATGCATGTATCAAAAGGATTGTAAGTCAGACTGAAGCAATAAGTTTCTGACGTACTCTTTTTTTATACCTAAGGTGAATGGAAGATTTTTAAT
This sequence comes from Poa annua, assembly GCA_026929855.1. Classification (NCBI taxonomy): domain Eukaryota; kingdom Viridiplantae; phylum Streptophyta; class Magnoliopsida; order Poales; family Poaceae; genus Poa; species Poa annua. The sequence goes on from CM049427.1 coordinate 36,541,772, forward strand.
GACCCGGCTTGCCTTCTTAATATATATTGATTCTCAACAACAACAAAAAAAGGTCAGCACCGTGTTGTAGAGCATTGCGTGGTTACTTTTATCAACTTAAAGCATGCAGTTGGTAAATATATGGGACATAGGTAATTGATGATACGGGCTCAAAACGTATGTGGATGCTCAAGACGAGGAGAAAACCGAGCTAGTTGAGGAACACAATCGGGAAGACTTTTTTCCTCCACATGTATCATTGTTCTGTTAGCTACAAAACGTGTGCTAACATATTTTCTGACATTGTGGCCAGGTTAAGTTGTCTAGTTTATACAAGATTTTTTTAATGTTTGAATTAAGCCACATACCTATTTGTCCGTATACATAACCATTTTCTTTAGTTCTCTTGTGTATGGCGTTTTAAGGAGATGGCTGGAGAACTAACAGCGTCCCTGTTACGGCCAGGCCTTGTCGCAGAGGAGCTACTTGTTAATCTTGGATCAAGTTGCCTCGAGTAGAACGAGGAGGATGCCCTCCTAGAGATGGTATGTGGAGAGAGGTTCTGGTTCAACGCCCCCGAGCTTCTATGGATGGACTGTGGTGGTGGAGACCTTGAACAAGGTGCCCCTAGTTGCTTGTATTGAAAGTTTAATCTATGAGCTTTGATGATATGTACCTTAGCCTTATTATTCCAGAAAGAAGAATGAAAAATGATAAGTTCCAATGAACAAAAAAGTAATTGTTGAAAAAGTGCTTCCTCTAAAATAATTTGTTGTTTCACAAAAATAACTAATGTCGGGCATGGTTGTGTTGCTCAAATAAAACTAGTAGCATTATATCGAAATTCATGATTTATTTGTCAAATTTGCAAGGAAATCACTAGAAGTTTCACGAGTTAAACAACTTCTCAATAAACAGTTGTGAATATATCTCCGTGCACCGGTAGCTAGTTAGCATGCGGAGCGAGTGGCCATGTACTGACACTACCGGTTTGCAGGATGGTGTGCAGTTGCATGTAGACAAGCACTAGTAGAAAACGAGCCTTTGGTTCACCCCTTTAGTCTCAGTTTATTTTTTGAACCCAGACTAAAGGGGTGAGAGCCACATCGCCGGATTTGTGAGGGACCTTTAGTCCCGGTTCGTGTTACGAACCGGGACTAAAGGTTCACCGCATGCGGCAGCAGAGGCGGGCCCCAGCGTCAGAACCCTTTAGTCCCGGTTCGTAACACAAACCGGGACTAAAGGTTCTGACCTTTATCAGCTTCTTCCACCCCTGCTCACTCTATTTTTTTCACCGAGCCCAAGCTCAAAATCATTTCCTCTCCATTTCTTCTCCATTTCCTCTCCCCAAGACTAGATAATCCATAATATTTTACACCATTTGGCAAGATTGAAGGCACCCCACGGTTAGCCTATTCATCCTATTTCCGGCATTGCTTATTTAGCTCATTTTGCTCATTTCAAATTTTTTGTGCAAGCAAGGTGTTCGATGTAATGCCTAAGTTATGATCTCATTTGTGTATATGTGCAATTTGTTCTCAAACTAAAATAATGACTTATGTGTTTTAGTGTGGTGAGGAGCCTTATCGACGTCGATCGCCCGCGCCGTCCCGTCACCACCTCGGTGAGCCTCTATATTTTATTTTATTTGATTTTTAAAAACATAGCTTTTATGATTTAGATGCATAGTTACTACTTATAAAATTTTCTAACTTGTATTATATGTATAGTGTCATGGTTCTGATATCCGTCCCCGTCGGTCCTCGTCCGGTCTATGATTCGGATGTGGTATATTTTCAAAACTATTTATTTGATTCTATGTTTCTGGCAATTATGGCGACCAACTTGACATAGAATTATTTTCATCTAGGAGGTAGCTGAACCAGAAATTGAACCTGACCCTGTTGTCGAGTTTTTGGATAAAGAAAACAATGATTTGAAAGCAAAATTGAAAATAAGTGAAGATCTTTATCTTCAATGCTTAGAAGATAAGATGAAATTAGAGCTCAAACTTGCCGACGTGGTTGATGGTAACGAGATCAAGATGGATGCAATGCGCTTGAAGATAAAAAGGATTAGAAAATATGCCATTAATCGGGAGGCTTGGTATCATTATGATGTGGGTTCAGTATTTACCTTAGTTGCGATTTTGATCGCATTTGTTGTTGGATTTAAATTCTTTAGATAATTTTTATATTTGTTTCAGTTAATGTATGTTTTATGAGAACTATGTATTACCGCTTGTCAATACTCTACTCTTATTTTAATGGATGACATTGTATTAATTAATTTGCTCTTATATATTATTTATGACAGTAGTGTAATAATGGGTTTCGATATACTTTTATGTAATACAGATGAACCGATAATGGATGTACGGTGACCGATGTTGTCCTGAGTTCATTGATGGCATGCATAATTTTCTCCATATGGCTGAGGCAAACAAGCCGAAAAACGGTTTTATTCGTTGTCCATGTAGTGCCTGCAAGAATATGAGTGATCACTCTACCTCAAAAGTCATTCACTCACACCTCTTGCATAATGGTTTTATGCCTGGTTATTATTGTTGGACCAAGCACGGAGAAACAGGGGTTATCATGGAAGAAAATGAAGAAGAGGAGGATAATGACAAGTATCCTTGGTTCAGTGATACTACAATGGGAGAATACGAAACTGAAGAAGATCCCATTATTGATGAGCCCGACGATGATCTTCGTCGGGCCATTCGTGATGCACAAATGGACTGTGGAAGTGAAAACGAAAGGTTGAAGTTGGAGCGTATGTTAGCTGATCACGCCAAATTGTTGTACCCAACTTGTCAAAATGACCAGAAAAAGCTAGGTACCACACTTGAATTGTTGCAATGGAAGGCAGAGAATGGTACTTCTGACAAGGGATTTTAAAATTTGTTAAAAATAGTTAAGAAGATGCTTCCAAAGGATAACGAATTGCCGTCTAGTACGTATGAAGCAAAGAAAGTGGTATGCCCTCTAGGATTAGAGGTGCATAAGATACACGCTTGCATTAATGACTGCATCCTCTACCGCGGTGAGCACGAAAAATTGAATGCATGTCCTGTATGCGGTGCTTTGTGGTATAAGATCGGGCGAGATGACCCTGGTGATGTTGAGGGCGAGCCGTGCCCCAGGAAGAGGATTCCTGCAAAGGTGATGTGGTATGCTCCTATAATACCACGGTTGAAACGTTTGTTCAGCAATAGAGAGCATGCCAAGTTGTTGCGTTGGCACAAAGAAGATCGTAAAAAAGACTTGATGTTGAGACACCCCGCGGATGGGTCCAAGTGGAGAAAAATTGACAGAGAGTTCCCGACATTTTCAGATGACGCAAGGAACTTAAGATTTGGACTAAGTACAGATGGCTTTAATCCTTTTGGAGAGCAGAGCTCCAGTCACAACACTTGGCCCGTGACTCTATGTATCTATAACCTTCCTCCTTGGATGTGCATGAAGCGGAAGTACATTATGATGCCAGTGCTCATTCAAGGCCCGAAGCAACCTGGCAACGACATTGATGTGTACCTCAGGCCATTAGTTGAAGAACTTTTGCAGTTGTGGTGTGAGGAAGGTGTACGTGTGTGGGATGAGCACAAACTGGAGGAATTTGATCTACGAGCTTTGCTTTTTGTAACCATCAATGATTGGCCTGCTCTAGGCAACATTTCAGGACAGTCAAACAAGGGATACAATGCATGCACGCATTGTTTAGCTGAGACTGATAGTATACATTTAGGTAACAAGAATGTGTACCTGGGTCATCGTCGGTTTCTTGTACCCAAGCATCCGTTAAGGAAGAAAGGCAAGCATTACAAATGTGAGGCAGATCATCGGCCGAGGCCTACCCGCCCTTCTAGTTCTGCTATACATGATATGGTCAAGGATTTAAATGTAATCTTTGGAAAGGGTCCCGGCGGACTCACTGTTCCGAATGACGCAAACAACCACGTACCCATGTGGAAGAAGAAATCTATATTTTGGGAGCTGCCATATTGGATAATGCTAGAGATTCACTCTGCAATCGACGTGATGCACGTGACAAAGAACATTTGTTGCAATTTGCTAAACTTCTTGGGCGTGTATGGGAAGTCAAAAGATGGGAAATCAAAAAAAGGGAAGTCAAAAAAAGGTACACCGAAAGGAAGGCAGACCCATCAACGTATGAGCGAAGAGATGCATCGAGACGATACTCATTCAGAGAATCAGCAAGGTCCTGCAAGCTACGCTCTTACTAAAGAAGAGAAAAAAATATTTTTTGAGTGCCTTCGCAGTATGAAGGTTCCATCTGGCTTCTCATCAAATATAAAAGGAATAATAAACATGGCAGAGCAAAAATTTCAGAATCTAAAGTCTCATGACTGTCAAGTGATTATGACACAATTACTTCCGGTTGCATTGAGAGGGCTTCTACCGGAAAATGTTCGAGAACCCATTGTGAAGCTATGTGTATTTCTCAATGCAATTTCTCACAAGGTCATCAATCCACTAACTCTAAAAAATTTAGAGAAGGATGTGGTCCAATGTCTTGTCAGCTTCGATTTGGTGTTCCCACCAACCTTCTTCAATATTATGACGCACCTTGTAGTCCACCTAGTCGAAGAGATTTCTGTTCTCGGTCCTGTATTTTTACACAACATGTTCCCCTTTGAGAGGTTCATGGGAGTCTTAAAAAAATATGTGCATAACCGGGCTAGGCCAGAAGGAAGCATCGTCAAGGGTTATGGAACATAGGAGGTCATTGAGTTTTGTGTAGATTTTATTCCTGATCTGAAGCCGATCGGTGTTCCTGAATCACGTCATGAGGGGAGACTGCATGGAAAAGGCACCCTAGGAAAGAAATCAACAATATGTTAAGACGGGGATTCTTTCACTCAAGCACACGACACCGTTCTACATAATTCCAGTTTGGTGGGTCCGTATGTCGAGGAACACAAGAATGTTTTACGCTCCAAGTACCCGGAGAAATCTGAAGATTGTATTGATGGAGAACACATGAAGACTTTCAGCAGTTGGTTAAAAAGACGTCTCATTAATGACACCAATGTTGAAGAACAGCTATACTTGTTGGCCACATCACCAGCTTCAACTATATTGACTTTTCAAGTGTACGAGATAAATGGAAATATATTTTACACAGCCAAAAAAGATAAAAAGAGCACCAACCAAAACAGTGGAGTACGCTTTGATGCAACAAACTGCAACGGGACAAAGGACACATATTATGGTTACATAGAGGAGATATGGGAACTTGACTATGGACCTACTTTTAAGGTCCCTTTGTTCAAGTGCAAATGGTTAAACCTACGAGGCGGGGTAGAGGTAGACCCACGATACGGAATGACTATAGTGGATCTCAACAATCTTTCGTACGAGAACGAACCATTCGTCCTAGCCAGTGAAGTTGCTCAGGTTTTCTATGTGAAAGACATGTCTACCCTACCGAAAAAAAGAAAAGATAAGCAAGCGAGTACATCATACGATGAGCCAAAGCGCCACATAGTTCTTTCAGGGAAAAGAGTCATTGTGGGAGTGGAGGACAAGACAGACATGTCAGAAGATTACGATAAGTTTCACGACATTCCGCCCTTCAAAGTCAACACTGATCCAAGTATCAAGTTAAATGAAGAAGATTGTCTGTGGTTACGACGCAATCAGAAGAACAAGTAAACACTAGAGAGGGATATTATTGTTGATGTGTAATATCCGAATGTTTTGTATCAGAAGAACAAGTGAACTAAAGTATTTTGTAGATACATGGAACAAAACACACGATTTCACATGCATACAGCCCAACGGTGGCTCGTGAGTGCCTGCATATGAAATGCACCGTTGGGCGTATGCAGGGAATCCGAATGCTTTGTATTCTGTCGATGAAGTAGAATGAGGAGACAATGACTGCCGAACATGTTCAAGAGGGGGCTATATATAGGGTCATGTGACTCACGAACTGGTCATGATAGTGCCCATCCAACAGCTCAGAATCCCTCACAAGAAACATATCTTCATCCAACGGCTCACAAGTGCTTTAAAGAAACACACGATCTATGTGCTTCTTTAGTCCCGGTTGGTGTTACCAACCGAGACTAAAGAAGCACATGGATCGTGTGTTTCTTTCTAGCGCTTGTGAGACGTTGGATCTGAGGTGTGTTTCTTTTGAGAGATTCTGAGTTGTTGGATCAGCAGTATCACGACCACTTCGTTACCAACCGGGACTAAAGAAGCACACATACCTTATATATAGCCCCCCTCCCGGACATGTTCAACACTCAGTGTCTACTCATTATTGTTCATTTTGGCAGCACACGGGTAGCAGAGAGCACTCAGTGAAGGCTGAAGGTGAACCCTCCACTCGACAGAGGCATCTTTGGGCAACCAACGGCAAGACGACTCTGATGATCTGCGACCGTTTCAAACGGTTGCAGATCATCAGATATGTTTTGTCAGACGGTTGTAGATCATCAGAGATGTCTTGCCACGGTCATTTAGCTTGGCTTGAAATGACCATAACTTGGTCATTTGGCTTGAAACTTCTAGATGTTCATACATGATAGACCTTTTTGTGAATACTATTTTTGCAAATATTGGCAAAAATCAAGTTTATCATTTTTCATAGCAACTAGTACACATATAAGGAGCCCATGCCAAAGGATTTGATTTTTTTAGGTGTTTATCACTTTATTACATTTAAAAAAAACGATCAAAACGGTCACTACGACTAATCATCGAAAGAGGTGATATTTTCTAGAACTATCAATTTTTCTGTGATATAACCACTAGTTGTGTACCTTAAAATGATTTTTCCAAAAGTTTCAGACCAAACTATCAAATAGTTGTAGTTCAAATTTGAATTACTTTCGATAAATCAACATAAACTCAATTAATTAGGGAAAATTAGCAATAATTCAAAGAAAAAACTCAAACTTGGGGATCAACCATCATATGTGCACCACTCTTAGTGAAAAATAGTTGGGTGCCATTTGGAATCATATTTCCTGTACTTACTTCACAAAAAACCTTATTTTTTGCACTTAAAAAAAGGAAAATGATATTTATGAAAATATTTTGAAGAATCCCTTTGGCAAGGTTGTTTAATATATCAATATGCACCTATGTGTGGAGTATGAGATCTTTATCACAAACTATGTCGTTGAAATGACCATTACTTGGTCATTTGACTTGAAACTTCTAGATGTTCATACATGATATACCTTTTTGTGAATACTTTTTTTGCAAATGTTGGCAAAAATCAAGTTTATCATTTTTCATAGAAAGTAGTACACATATAAGGAGCCCATGCCAAAGGATTTGATTTTTTGAGGTGTTTATCACTTTATTACATTTTTTCTTAAAAATGATCAAAACGGTCGCTACGACTAATCATCGGAAGAGGTGATATTTTCTAGAACTATCAATGTTTATGTGATATAACCACTAGTTGTGTACCTTAAAATGATTTTTCCAAAAGTTTCAGACCAAACTATCAAATAGTTGTAGTCAAAATTTGAATTACTTTCGATAAATCAACATAAACTCAATTAACTAGGGAAAATTAGCTATAATTCAAAGAAAAAACTCAAACTTGGGGATCATCCATCATATGTGCACCACTCTTAGTGAAAAATAGTTGGGTGCCATTTGGAATCATATTTCCTATACCTACTTCACAAAAAACCTTATTTTTTGCACTTAAAAAGGGAAAATGATATTTATGAAAATATTTTGAAGAATCACTTTGTCAAGGTTGTTTAATATACCAATATGCACCTATGTGTGGAGTATGAGATCTTTATCACAAACTATGTCGTTGAAATGATCATAACTTGGTCATTTGGCTTGAAACTTCTAGATGTTCATACATGATAGACCTTTTTGTGAATACTTTTTTTGCAAATGTTGGAAAAATCAAGTTTATCATTTTTCATAGCAACTAGTACACATATAAGGAGCCCATGCCAAAGGATTTGATTTTTTGAGGTGTTTATCACTTTATTACATTTTTTCTTAAAAACGATCAAAACGGTCGCTACGACTAATCATCGGAAGACGTGATATTTTCTAGAACTATCAATGTTTTTGTGATATAACCACTAGTTGTGTACTTTAAAATGATTTTTCCAAAAGTTTCAGACCAAACTATCAAATAGTTGTAGTTCAAATTTGAATTACTTTCGATAAATCAACGTAAACTCAATTAACTAGGGAAAATTAGCTATAATTCCAAAAAAAACTCAAACTTGGGTATCATCCATCATATGTGCACCACTATTAGTGAAAAATAGTTGGGTGCCATTTGGAATCATATTTCCTGTACTTACTTCACAAAAAACCTTATTTTTTGCACTTGAAAAAAAGGAAAATGATATTTATGAAAATATTTTGAAGAATCCCTTTGGCAAGGTTGTTTAATATACCAATATGCACCTATGTGTGGAGTATGAGATCTTTATCACAAACTATGTCGTTGAAATGACCATAACTTGGTCATTTGGCTTGAAACTTTTAGATGTTCATACATGATAGACCTTTTTGTGAATATTTTTTTTGCAAATGTTGGCAAAAATCAAGTTTATCATTTTTCATAGCAACTAGTACACATATAAGGAGCCCATGCCGAAGGATTTGATTTTTTGAGGTGTTTATCACTTTATTACATTTTTTCTTAAAAACGATCAAAACGGTCGCTACGACTAATCATCGGAAGAGGTGATATTTTCTAGAACTATCAATGTTTCTGTGATATAACCACCAGTTGTGTACCTTAAAATGATTTTTCCAAAAGTTTCAGACCAAACTATCAAATAGTTGTAGTTCAAATTTGAATTACTTTCGATAAATCAACGTAAACTCAATTAACTAGGGAAAATTAGCTATAATTCAAAGAAAAAACTCAAACTTGGGGATCATCCATCATATGTGCACCACTCTTAGTGAAAAATAGTTGGGTGCCATTTGGAATCATATTTTATGTACTTACTTCACAAAAAACCTTAAAACATAGAAAATGATATTTATGATATAATTTGAAGAAATCACCTTGGCATCTTAAAATGTTAGAAAATATAAAACAAAATAAATAAATAAACTAGAAACCAAAACAATTCAAAAATAAGAAACAAAAAAGTAAACAATGCAAACAATTTAAAAGAAAACAAAAACAAAAATCAGTAAAAAGAAACAAGGAAAAAAAGGTATTTGTCTCGGTTGGTAACACCAACCGAGACTAAAGGGGCCACTGGCGGCCCAGTCAGACATTTAGTCCCGGTTGGTGTTACCAACCGCGACTAAAGACCCTTTAGTCTCGGTTCGTAACACGAACCGGGACTAAAGGCCCTTTCCGCGCCGTTTAGGGTTCGCGCGGCCGAAAATTTGTCAATCTTCCCCCAAATTCCCCTCTCCATGGCGAAGCCCTGCTCCGCTCTCCGCTCCGGCCTACACTGCCGCCTCCAACGCCCCCGAATCCCCACGTGGCGCCACTGCGCCTCGCCGTCGCCGTCTGCCGCTGCCGCTCCGCCGCTGTGTGCCCCTGCGTCGTGCCGATGCGCCGCCATCCCCTGCCGACGAGGAGGCCGCTCGCCGCGCCGTCCCCGTCCTCGATCCGCACCGTCGAGGAGGTCGCGCTCCGCCGCCGCGCCATCCCTTCCTCTCCGCACAGACGAGGAGGCCTCCCCACCCACGGCCCCGCCACCTGCTCAACTCCGGTGAGCGTCTCCTCCCCTCCGATCCCTCCCTCTCGGACTCCTCTTTACCTAGGGTTAACAGGCAGAGAATTGAGCATGAAGTTTGCCACTGTTTGATCATAAGAACGCTAATTCATGTATATGTACTACACCATAAACCGCATCACGATGGAAAAATGTCTTACTAACAAATCCTTTCTTATCTCTTTAAAAGCTTGCCACTGTTTTATCAATGAATAAAATAAAAGATGTGTGCTCCCTGTGATAATTTAGCCAAGCTGTTAGCCTACTTTTGCATACATTATAAGTACATCTAACTTTCACATAAATGGGAAAAATTATGCATTCTCAAATTTGATTGCTAATGGTCAATCAATACCATTGCTGGATTTTGTCATACTGAATTTTCGGTGTGTCAATTTTTTATTAATTGGTATCAACAGATGTTGTACTATGTGCGATTGGCTCGCTCTTTACTTCACTTTATATGTAAGATTATGGATGGTGTGCTATAGTTTGGAGCTTTGTCTTGATCTCTCTTTAATACATGAACTGTTGTGACTCCGCATCCTCTCGCGTGTAGTAAGTAATTTCCCTCTTTTTTTGTAGATCATAGTGCTCTTCTCACATGGTTAACCCTACCTGCTTAAATCCATGTGTATACAATTGCGACTGTATAGCATGAATAGATTGTAGCCTTCAGAATTGATTGACTATTCTGTTCTATGTTCGTTATACTGATAAAATAAATTTGTGTACTATGTTTATAACAGATCCTCAACGAGGAGTAAGCATATTAGTTGCTGAAGTTTCTCTGCTGGTGGGTTCTTAGGCCAAGTTCATCCCATTATTTGCTAGGATTGAGCATGAAGTTTGCTAGGATTTGTAAGAATAGTTTGCTAGGATTGTGATGCATGAAGTTTGCTAGGATTTGTAAGAATAGTTTGCTAGGGTTGTCCCATTTAAGTTCTGCCAGCTTGTGATGTATTTATCATGTTGCATTCAAATTCCTATAGCAGCCATACTAAAATAATGCTCACTGTTAGGGTAATAGTTGGTGTATTCTTGCACATTATTTATTTTGTAGGTGTATTCTTGCAATGTAACTGATGGTGTAATAGTAGGATTGCATTGCTTCTTCATTCCATGTTCTTCTTTAGGAAAGCACTAATATTTTATATGTCCACACATTGTTTCCTTACTTATACGATTATCCTAGAATGCTTCTAGTGTTGAGGATTTCTTGTCACTTTCATATTTGTAGATAAACATATGCTCCTGATTAATAGTTAAGTACTTTGTTCTACTAGTATACTTAAGTATAATAGACAAATTAATTTGGTGGCTGTTTTTTATCGTAGGGGGATAAGAGGAACACTTGCCAAGGTAATTAATCCAGAAGCTGAAACAAGTCAAGAAAGAAGTGAATACTGCAGTACATGTAAAATGCTAGGACACCCGTCCAGCAATTGCTACACCAAACCTCCATCTATGGATGATTTCGACATTCATGACATCATAAAGCTATGACATGTTTTATGAGATGCTATTTCTTGTTACATAATTGTAGTTTTCTCAGTATTCTGTTTTATGGATGCTATGACTTGAAATTGTAATATATTATGTTGTGTTAGATATGCAAATTGAGATGATTGTAAATGTGTACGAAAAAGATGATTTTGTGTTAGATATGCAATTATTGTACTTGTATATGTTTTTCAGATGAATAAATGTAAACTTGATCTTAATGCCCGAGCTATGGATTGCAGGTAGAGCTATGGAGCACTTGCGAGACGAGCAGATAGAAGAAGCACAATTTCAACGAGACGAGGAGATGGAAGACCAAATGGAACAACTTATTTTTAACGATGCCCGAGCTGGAGGAGATGTAGATGATTATGATTTCGAACAATTTTTGAACGACTTTGGTGATGGAATGGAGTCACGAGATGTGGTGATAACAAACTCCGGCGGAGAGGTGTATATGTGTTTATAATAAATATGGCGATATGTTGTTGTTAACTACATGCATTAATTTCAGAGTCACGGGATATTAAATAGTATTTAAATATATTAATTATGAATTAATTATATTTTATATTAATTAAATAAAGGAGAAAAGGGGGCTCCCACCTACATGGTCCCTAATAGGGCCCAAGAGGGGGGAGCCGCACCACCAAGGAAAGGGGGGCTTGGGCCCCCTAGTCCGAGTTGGACTAGGAGGGGGCCAGCCCATTGGTGGTTCGGCCGAACCCCCCCCCCCCCCCCTTGCCTCTCCTCCTTTAGTCCCACATGGGGGAGCTAGGAAGTTTGCACACCCTCTCCCCCCTTTATATAGCAAGGCATATTAATTGGATTAATTCATTGGAAAATACAATTAATTGTATTGCAGGCCGGCCGAGCTGTTTCTCCGCCCGTTTTGCCCCCTCTCTCCACCTAAGTTATACCGCCGGGCACCGTTGCCCTGCGGGATTCCAGATAAGATCTACCCCTGCGATTTCAGCTGGATCTGAATGACCGGGGGTTGTCGTTAAGCTTCGTATGTTTGCGAGTGCTCGGAGGTAACTCTTTTTGAGGAGCCTGGGCGACGTCGTCTCGCCCCTGTAGCCGCCGCGCCACCCCCCTCTGCCGCCGGCGCAACCCCCCTTGGTGTCGGCGCCTCGCCGTCTTCCGCCCGACGCCCGTCGACGCAGGTCATCGTCGACACCCCGGCGTCATCGTCTTCGTCATCGCGGCAAGTTCTCCGCGACCTCGAGGTCGGCTACGTACGACTTCATCGTCAACGCTTGTGCGGGAGCGTAATCCCCGCTATCGGTCTACATGGAGGTAATGTAACCCGTTCCGCCACCGTTATCGCATGTACTAGATAGATAGATCCTGGCTAAGTTAGGGTTTCATACGCTAGAAAATTATTGTTTTCTGCACCGTAACCCCTTCAGTGGTATCAGAGCCGATCTATGCGTAGTACTGCTGGTACGGTTAGAACTCATGTTGAATGAGGACGTCTTTCTTATATTTGCTACCCTCTAGCGTGCACTTGTGATGCCTTTGGTATTGAGTTGATGAAGCGGTCCGGACCGACTTTTCGCGTACGCTTACGCGAGACTGGTTCCACTACTGACATACGGCTTGCACCGTATCTGTGGCTGGCGGGTGTCTGTTTCTCTCTCTCTAGTTGGCAAAGCATTTTCAATGGAGGGCCCGAAAGGGATGCTTAAACATGCAATTATACGATCGACGTTGTGGTACAAAGTTCGTAGGTAGGGAAGCGATTCTCTTACGAATAAGCCTATATGCCACGTAAAACTTGCAAAACTAAATAAAGTTAGAAGGTACATGGCGCCATGAAGGTCCAGGCGCATCGACCATGTCACATCGCACTTCATTGCATCATTATTGTGTGCTGTTGTGTGTGCATCCTATTGATTGCTTATATGCTAGATATACAACGATAGCATCTTGAATAGAATGATCCCTAACAAATACCAAAATTGTGTTCTCCCTCGTTGCGCACCACCAAGAAAGTTCTACGTTATGAGGCAGGCCGTGATGATCGGGTGTCACACATCTCGTCGTTTGCATATAGTGGGTGTAAGCCATGTTGCACGCGCAGGGTCTTCAAGGTTTGATTGGCGAGCCTAGCATATTCAGAAGTATGGCCTCGGAAAACGAGAAGATCAAAAGATCGAGCACAAGTCACAGAGTTGTTGTGATCGACATTTTATGTCCACCTTTGAAGCTATGCCGCCGGCCGTGATGATCGGGGGTGGTGTGGTGGATGAGGGTCGTGTAATCGCCATTATTATTTTTAGGGATAATAATCTTGGTGTGGTGTGTTTTAGATAATGTGATTATAAAACTAAAACTCACCTATATATTATAAACTTTACCTTACCTCTTTTGCGATCACATCTGTAGACTACGCAACTATACTTCGGTTACTTCCTCACGAGCCCGGATGCTACCTTAGAAGCCGACGGGTCCAACTTCATCAGATGGTACAAGGGTTTTAGAAACATCCTCGAACACAACAACATTCTGTATGTTCTCGATGAACCGTTAGGAGAAAGACTAGGGGATTCTGCTAGCGAGGAGGAGGAAGATGATTTCCGTAGGCGTCGAGACATATTCATTGAAGTGGAGATCACCATGATCATGTGCCTATCACCTGAGTTGAAAGAGTTATTTCGACGCAAGGAGCCAAGCGTCATGATTGATGCAATAAAGACACACTTCGGGGATGAATTAAAGCGTGAGCAATTCAGGCAGCTTAGAATGTTCAAGACCATTCATATGGAGGAGCATACCTGTCTGGAGACACATTTGAAGAGATTGTATGACATCTACTTCCAGCTGACGATGGTCTTCGATTACTGGATGGCAGATTCTTGTGTCATTCGGACTTCCTGATATCTCTGCCTCCTAGCTATGAGAAGCATGTGCGCAAGTACATTTTGAAGGCCAACGATATGAACTTCTACAAGTTCGTGTCTAAATTCAAATCTCAGAAAGTTGATTCCATCGAAGGAGAGATCTTCGATGCTACAGGTATATATTTGATATATACAGAATTATGAATTCGCCTCTTGATATGATGAAGTATTTGATACTTGTTCTGTTTGTGAAACAGGTCCTGATTATGACATATATGCGGCGCAGTATGATATGACCTGGCGCTGAAGATGGTGATCAAGGAGTTGATGGCCATTTAGTGTTCACGTCCTCTAGTTATCATAGTTATCATTAATAGTTTTTTATAAGATCTTTTGTAATAGTGAGCGAGTGTGTGTGTCTTGATTATTGCAAGACAAAGTTATTCATGTAATAAGACAAGTTCAGTTGTTTTATGTTATGGAACAAGCCAGTTGTTTTATATTATGAATAAATATTCCACATCTCAATTACATCGATTGTATGATAAGTGTTCATAATTGTAGAAATGATAAAATAGCGTGTCCTATGAATAAGAGTTCTATTACTAGAACAAACACCGTCAAATTTAGTCATAAGGGCGATGAAAGAAGTAATGGATAATTTTGGTCCATTTAAGTATTTCGAGTGTCGAGTTGATTACGTTTGAAACCAAGTATTGAAGTTGCAATACAAGAGGAAATTAATTGAGAGTCATTTTTAATGATTAATTAATGGTGTTTTTGCTTGATCCGAATTCTTCTATGATTACTGGTAAATAGGAGTATTTGCCTGATAAATCATAAGTCTGAAATTAATTTGATAAGAGATCAAATGGGGTTTTTCAGAGGAAAGAATGATGAATATTATATTCACAAGATTCGATCAAAGGACAATACTTTTGAATTATGGTTTCAACATAAAAGACTTGTGGAAATATGTTTCACAATATTATAATGTCATATATGGTGATATATGGGGTATTATAATCATACTCTATTTTAAATAAAGTGTGGTCTGTCAGAATCAGTCTTAGAAACTCTTAATATGTTCGAAACATTAAAGTCGATGTCTACTTTAGAAATTAGATATTTTTCTCAACGAAAATTTGTAGGATCGACAGTAGTGTCGACATGTATATGATTATACGATAATTCGAAATATACATGAATAGTTATTTGTAGATTGCTCGCATTGAATGAGAGTGTATTCCAAAACCAAATAGAAACAAAACTTAGTTTGTTGTCTATGTAATTCCGAGGAAAACATTGGAATTAGAAGCTTGAAATAAGGTGTCAGACCTATGTTGGAAGGTGTTCCAAAGAGTATATGTATACAAATGAAAATTTGGTGATTAAGAGTGAGGGAGACTAGAAATTTGTTTTCTGCTTGCAATCCTCTTTATAAAGATCATAATATTTTCATGAAAGAAGCTTCTAAATAAGGTGTTGTTATATTTAATATTGTTGTCAGGTCACAACACAATATTAAATGTTTCAGATCTTGTTGACAGATCAAGGTGCACTTTATGAATACAAAGAAAGTTGAGAAAATATCAGAATATGAACAAAGGCTTTTTAAGCCTGGAAATCCAAGTTACATTTGAAAAGATTAAAAGAGTAATTGTTGCTGCAATTTTTATTAGAGGAATAAGATTGTTTAATCGTCATATAAAGTGTTATATGAAAAATGTGACTATAAGAAAGACGTGGAAGCATGTCTTGTCAAGAAATGTGTCTTGGTGTAACATCCCAAAATTTTGGAATGTTTAAAACTTCACTAAAATTTAAAACTTTTAATTTATATTAAATTAGAATCACCTTTAACCAAGAAGATCAAACAAAAGGGATTTTATGACTCATTCAAAAGCATTATGATATTAATCGAATCAAGTAACTTCCTCTTCAAACTTAAGTGTTGAACCTTAAATAGACATCCTAAATATTTATTTAATCCTAACACCATATTTGTAAACTACGTTCAATTATTTTAGATATGCTCATTTCAAAATGTTTTGTATAAACTATTAATTCAAAAACATTACATTTGGAATTCTTAATAAACCCTAGGTCAATATTTTAAAGTCATAAATCTATTTGGTATATTTTCCTATTCTTAAATATAGATTTAACTCAAGTATATGATTTCGAAAATGGATTTCAAATTGTTATTTTTAAACATGGATATTGTGATATCCTTTTTGATTTTCTTTAGATAGAAATAATTTTCTCAAAACTCTAATTTAAACTCTACAAAAAAAATGTCAAGGAATGTTAATTGAAAAGTTCATAATATGAAATGTATTGAAAACATATGTATGCATGTTTTAAATGAAAGACATAAATTTTATAAATTTATAGAAATTTGTTTGGTATCTTTTGGATAAATAAAATAAAGGATATAGAAGAAATAAGAAAACAGAAAAGGAAAATGAAAAGAAAAAAAAAGAATAACCAGACCAGCCCGAGCCGGCCTAGTTCCTCTCTTCCGCGCGAGCGACACCGAGAAGCCCAACAGCAGCCCACGCGCGTGCACCGCTCCTCATCTCACTGACCGCGGGTCCCACCTGGCAGGGCTTTCTTCTCCAACTGCCCACGTCGCCCACTCCCCCCACTCGCCCGAGGCCTAAAGCAGCGCCCGTTTCCCGCCTTCAAATCCCCGCGATCCCGTCCCCCTTTCCCCTCTATCGCCGCCCCGATTAGTGCCTCCAGGCCGACGGATTTTGTCGCCGGTGTAGCCACCGCCGCCGCCGCATTTTCTTCAATCCCAGCGAGGTGAGAAGCAACCAGAGCTCGAGACCCCCTCCATCTCTTAGGCCGCGTCCTTCTTCCCCTCTGTGACGGCCCGCGTGAATGTATTTCAGCCGTAGCCTCGGCTTCTTCGGCGAACCGGAGCCCACCGGAGAACCGCACCTCCGACCACGCCGCCGTGCTCGTACGGGAAGAAATCGTCGGCGCCATCGCCACCATCTCCTTCCCTGCGCCGCGCAGCGCCTCCCCGTCACCTCCCTCGAGCCCGTGAGTCACCGGAGCGAGGAGAACCACCACGCCGGAGCCATCCGCCGCCGTCCCTGCCAACCCCGCCGCCCAGTTTTGGTCAAACCTCCCAGAGCCGTCCGATCTGTCCTGTACGGTCACGATTAGAAGAAATCCACGAAGAGGTATCTCATGATCTCATCCCTTAGATCCAGATCCGACGGCCACAACTAATCACTTAATTTTCTGGATTTATTCCGAATAGAAATCTAAATTGTAGTTTTACAGAAAAGCCCCTGTTAATTCAAACCATCATATCTTTTAAACCACACATCCAAATTTGACAAACTTTATACCATTGGAAATCCCTTGACAAGTAGAATCTTTTGGTATTGTTCAATTTCAAATTTGACTAGTTAAAATTTATTCAAATTTCAAATGGAAGATTCGAGTAAATTTGACCAAGGTTCAAATCCATAAGTCCAAAAATTTCAAATAAAATAGTTTTGGGAAACTTAGGATCTGTCTAATAATGTTGCACTGTTAAATTTATTTTAGCAATGTCATTTCCATTTAAAATCAGAAACCCTAATTGTATGTTTATAACATAGTTTAAATTGTATTAACCTTATTAAATTGTTTCTTTTACAAAAATAACACAAGTATTATCTTTGACCATAGATAACAAAACTAAGCCTACTAAACCACTTTTGAAATATAAACTTGTAAATATATGTTTAAAAGCTATTAGATTTCAAGATTGTATTAGTTTAAATGTATTCAAGTTTCAAATGGTAGAATTGGGTAAATTTGACGTAAATATAAATTCATGGATCCTATAAATGCAAATAAAATAATTGTACAAACCTTTCGACTAGTATAACATGTTGCCACTATTAGAAATGATTTTGTCTAATTAAAAATGGTTTTATAAATCAGAGATACAACTTGTGTAATTTAGATATAATTTAAATTCCACAAATCATTTTTTATGTGAAATCGTTTGTAAAATGTCACTAAAATAACTATAGTCTTGGAGGAGCCAATACTAACCTTCATTAGATCCATATGATTTATAAACATGTGAAGTTGATTAAAATCTTGTGCCTTCCTTAAATCACACCCATAGTTTGAAAATGTTATTATTTCCTTTTGATAAAAGCATGGCGCAAATATTTTGAACATGACCAAACATTACAATATTGAAATAATATTGATACCTATTCAAATTTGAAAAGTACAAGTTGAATTTAGACCATCCCCTCACCATGACCAGCAAACCCTAAGTCATATCCCATTAATTCGTTTTGTAAATTGAATTATGTGATAAGACCTGACAATAAAATAAATGAACTAAAACAACTATTAATGAACACATTATTGCGATGCTTGACATTTGTGTTATGTGTCTGTCGAATTGTTTGTTTATTGTATTCTTTTTTCCTCGTATAGATTGAACGAAGTGAAACGTTCTTCGTTGAAGAGAGTGTGAGAAACGACAAACTATCAAAAGGCAAGTGACGCTCATAAACCACCTATTATTTTCACTATATGCATAGTAGTGTTTTTCTGTATTATGCATGTTAGGAGTTGTGTGTGGTTACTTTAATATGCTATGCTCCTATGTAGTGTTTAGCTATCCCCCACCCTGAGCATAGAAGCAAGAACACTTAGTAGGATGCTTAGCCAAGCAATGAAAAATGTTTTGACTAGTTGGATAGTGAAAAATTAATGAAGTTAAATAATGAACTACCTGGGTGCTGGTTGGAGAACCATGGTGGGTGGCTACTCAGGGGGTCCATGTCTATGGTTCATATCTATGGTAATTACCCTTGGTGGAAGCGCACAAATGTGGAAAGTCACTCAGGCTTAAAGAGATTGTAGATGCACCTTGTTTAGTAGCTTCTAGTGCAACCACTTGTCAAATGGGCTCTGTCTTGACCATACATGTTGTGAGACCCCGATCCGTCGTGACCAGCAGATGTAGGGGGATGATAGGTTGGTTCGGGTCACGCTTTGTGACTCGGGGAATTACTTCGGAAAGGTCTCGTCTCGGTCTTCTCTTTTCCATTTCATAATTGGTTGACATGGACGAGGGAATGATTGGGTCTTGTGGTGAAAGTGCACACCCTCTCGAGAGTTAAAAACTAAGTATACTTAGCCGTGTCCCCGGTTATGGACATTTGAGCAACTAGGCAGGGCAGATGTTGAAGATCTCCTCATCCCAATTTCTATAATAAATTTGATGGGTGAACAAGGGTTTGGGAGAGCTCGCCGCTTTCTATCGGTGGTGCTCGTTGTGAGTAGTTTTCAAAGTTGTTCATCGTTTTCTATCGGTGGTACTCTTTGTTGTCAAAGGTGTTCACTGTTGTCTATCAGTGGTACCCTTTGTCTAAGATGAAAAGTTGTTTTAAAAATGATAGGACAAAACTGGCTTTATGCAAATCAGCCTGAAACTCCACCGAGCCAAATATGCATGTAGATATAGTCTTAGTAATTTTAGTTACAAAGTGTCATCTTGCCACCACAATTCAATTGTGCTGACCCAATATAGTTTGGGCTGCAACTCACCATTGCAGGACCCTCTGACGAAGAGTAAGGATTGTTAGTGTCGCGAGTCTCCAACCAACATGCCTTGCCTGTGGCACATGATGAAGATGGAGCTCACTTATCCATTTGCTTACCGCTGTGTGTTTATTTCGGTTTGAGCTAGCCATGGGCTATGCACCTTGTATCGAACCCTTTTATTTCTGGATCATCGTGTAATGAATATTGATGCAATGTTATGATATTTCATCTTAGACTGTGTGTGCTTGCAAGTCGATCCAGGGACTAGCACTATACACAGGAGGTCGCTACCTTATAATATGGAGGGCCTTTACACTTGGACAAGATCAAATTTGTTGACTACATTTATGTAGACATGCTTGAAGTCTGAAGGATTTGTATTAATGTAATACTATAGTTTGTATTAAATTCGAATTGATAATAGATCAATGATTTTGGTTTGACCAAAATGTCGATTTAAGTGGGAGTCATAGTTAGTTCACTCAGGTGAAATATGTGAAGAACATATTTTTTAGTGGGAGCTTAGGAACTCAAAATATGTGGATGCCACGTTTTTTAGTGGGAGCTCGTGTTCTCAAATATGTGGAAACATGTTTTGAGTGGGAGCCAAATTCATCTTGTGTATTTAACACATTGTGAAATTGTACCAGTAGAAAAGATGAGAAGGATGAAGTTGTGAAACTATTTGAAAGTTAGTGTCTATTTAGAATAGAACGGGAATTTTAAATAGTTAGTCGAGCTGTTTTGGATTATATCTGAGGAGTCGGAATATAATCAAAAGGATGGTCCTTTGAAATCCAATTGAACATTAAGAGTAATGATACAAGGTAGTGACGGTTGTATGACATGTTGGTCTATTATGTAATATTAGACATCATACAAAAACCATATTATCTGCTCGATAAAATATAACCGATGTTCTTAAGAAAAGAACAATTGTGAAAGTAAATTAAGAATTTACTGGAAGTAGAAGTGCGTTAGTTGATGGATTGACATGAGAATGTCTAGTTTTCTACATTGGTGTGAAAGTATGTAGATAACGCGAGTTTGTAATTGTTACAAGGGGCTCATTGTGACTGAGTGTGTTTTTCTAGGCAGTTATCTGGTTGGTATAATCAGAGTAAGCGTTGGGAAACAAAAGTCTCACTTAGTTACGGTATTTGCATGTATGTTATTGGATAACATGGTGATATCAATCAAGTTGATATCAATGAATCGCAAAAGTATGTACAATCATGGATTGTGCAGATTGACGGAGTAACACTCTTCCACGAGCAAGCATTATTAAATGATTCTTATCTGATAAGGGATTTTGATAAAGTAAAATGCAGCTAGTTTATTTGTACTCTAGTGCAAGTGGGAGACTGAAGGAGATATGCCCTAGAGGCAAATAAATAAGTAGTATTTATTACATTATCTCGTAAGTTTATAATAGGTTTGTGTATTATGCTATAACTGTATTAATCGGAATTATTAATACACGTGTGATACATAGAGAACCAGGTCCGTAGCAAGCCTCTATATGAGCTAGTCCATTGGGCAACAGTTGATCGAGATTCCCGATCAAGGACAATGACGTCGGTTAAAAGTGGGGTCATCTTGTTAGTTGAATAAAATGATGGAAATACGCAAAGTATTGCAATAAGATCGTATTGCGATGTTTGTCATTTGCAATAGATAAGAATATGATAGCTTATTCCTTAGACCGTGAGACCGTACTTATTGATGCTTCGTAGGGGTGCTTTGAGAGTATCAAACGTTGTGTCTTATATAGCATGACAATAACGGTGTCCATCTTGGGTATTCCGAAAGAGCATCGAGACGTAAGGATCAAGAGCGGGATTTGTTCATTCTTGTAATGGAAAGATACTCTGAGCCCACTCGGTGAGATTGCATCTATATAGCTGTGCAGCTTATGACTAGGTCATGGAGATGTAATATCACATACGAGTTAATAACCTTTGTCGGTAACGAGATACAACAAATACATCGGTGTGTCTACGATCATATCTCGGACAAGGTAGTATCGCAGAAACAAAGGGAATGAATATCATATTTATGGTTCAACGACGATTTTCGTAGAATGCACAAGGGCCGTCATATACATCCAGGTATCCCTGACGGTCATTGGTGAGCGGAGTGTCTCGACCATGTCTGGAATGTTCTCGAACCGTAGCGTAACAAACTTAAGGTCTTAGCGACACCAGGAGATAGGTTCTGGAATAATATAGGTTTCTATTGGAGAGAGAGAAATGATCCGGAAAGAGTTCGGTGGTCCGGAAGGAGTTCCGGGAAGGTCTGGAAGAATTCCAGAAATGTCCGAAAGTTGTTCGGGTGGTTCGGAAATTGTTTCGGAGTCACGGGATATTAAGTAGTATTTAAATATATTAATTATGAATTAATTATATTTTATATTAATTTAATATTAATTAAATAAAGGAGAAAAGGGGGGCTCCCACCTACATGGTCCCTAAGAGGGCCTAAGAGGGGGGAGCCGCACCACCAAGGAAAGGGGGGCTTGGGCCCCCTAGTCCGAGTTGGACTAGGAGGGGACCAGCCCATTGGGGGTTCGGCCGAACCCCCCCCCCCCCTTTCCCTCTCCTCCTTTAGTACCACATGGGGGAGCTAGGAAGTTTGCACACCCCCTCCCCCCTTTATATAGCAAGGCATATTAATTGGATTAATTCATTGGAAAATACAATTAATTGTATTGCAGGCCGGCCGAGCTGTTTCTCCGCCCGTTTTGCCCCCTCTCTCCACCTAAACTATACCGCCGGGCACCGTTGCCCTGCGGGATTCCAGATAAGATCTACCCCTGCGATTTCAGCTAGATCTGAATGACCGGGGGGTTGTCGTTAAGCTTCGTATGTTTGCGAGTGCTCGGAGGTAACTCTTTTTCAGGAGCCTGGGCGACGTCGTCTCGCCCCTGCAGCCGCCGCGCCACCCCCCTTGGTGTCGGCGCCTCGCCGTCTTCCGCCCGACGCCCGACGCCCGTCGACGCAGGTCATCGTCGACACCCCGGCGTCATCGTCTTCGTCATCGCGGCAAGTTCTCCGCAACCTCGAGGTCGGCTACATACGACTTCATCGTCAACGCTTGTGCGGGAGCGTAATCCCCGCTATCGGTCTACATGGAGGTAATGTAACCCGTTCCGCCACCGTTATCGCATGTACTAGATAGATAGATCCTGACTAAGTTAGGGTTTCATACGATAGAAAATTATTGTTTTCTGCACCGTAATCCTTCCGATAAGTGTACCTGTGGCCGGGAGTCGCTCATATCAAAACTTATTTGACGTTCCACATGAGTATGTGGAAAAAGTTTTATTTTAAACATAGAAATTCTTAATTTTTTATAATAATGGTCCCACATAATTTTGGTACCGGTCCCATAGAATTTTTGGTACCGCGGTACCGCTCGGTACCATCAATCTAGTACCGTCTGTTTTTACACTGTTAGATCAGGGTGGATTGACGGTTCTTAAAAATGCGAACCACTCTAAAACTTGTATACAAATATATGATCTAATCCCTAGAGGGTATTAAACTGGTTACATACACAAAAAGTTACATTGTTAAATACAGGCCCGCACTATGGTCAAATGAATCTTGCATACTCATGTTACAAAATCTATGCAAAATGGTTATTACATTCTTACCATCTGGGAGGGGGGCAATTGCCCCCACCCAAATGAAAAATGATATATTTGTTCATGACAAAGCACATGCATGTCTTCGTCAAAGAAAATAAAATTAAAGGTAAGTCACAAGCACATGCATGCAATGATCTGGGCACACACTTTCGCGCGCCTGTGCATGAACAATGAAAAATGATCCGGGGGCTGCCGTCGCTGGAAGCAAAGTTGCTGACAGTCATCATGAACGTTGATGTGGCCGCTTTGTTGTTCTACGTGAGTGAACACACGGCACCTCCATGTCAGACCTGAAGGTTGTATGTCGTGCCGGGCCCAGGTCCACCATCACAGGACACTTCTCGCAGCTGTGAGCACCGACGAGGCGAGTGAAGTTGTTGTTGCCTCCGTGCCCGTTTTGTCCAAGATGATCTCGTCGCCAGCCGAAAACAAGCTCAGCCGCCACCTAGGATTCTCGAGGTGACGGTATAGTTGGTAGTTCTGGAGGCTAACCGGGACCGCGTAAAGAAATATATGTATTACGGTTAGCTCACTGATTTCTGTTAGAGAATAAGCTAATGAGCTATGCAAATATAGAGAAGGAAACATGGATGCAGTTGTTCATCTAAATGACTCCCGGAGTTGTTGAGCAAATAGGAGGCCACCTTAGTTCTTCTTAATGATGGCTTGTGTCATCCTCTAGCCACTTACAAGTTACAACATAAACTGATAGTCATCTGCCAGAATCGAGCACAAAATTTCAATGTATCTAACTTTAAAGAATTACACTAAGAAGGTGATATTTATCATTAAAAAAAGGATAGGTACAATATTTTCTCGGTGCTAAAATAATTGATCAAAACAAATACTCATAAAATATTCTCATGTGCTCAATTGTTTACTGTTAGCGGTGTACATTGTTTTTACGATGCTTTTTTTGCTGATGAGTTCTAAAAAATGTACAGGTTGAACCATTCGTGCATGTTTTACGAGAAAATGGCTACTTATCAGGATTAGATGATAGGTGTTGCTATCTTAAGTGCCTAGCATTGGGAACTGCGTTGTGTGTAGCCAGTTATTTCTATGTTTGTATTTATGTAACAACTAATATATACATACCAAGTTTATGTTCTCGTCAACTCATTTTATTTGTCAAAAAGTATTTGATAATTCTTGTAGCACATCGCAAAGCACGTGCACCTTACTGATGAACTAGAAAATGAGCTAGACAGAAATATATTACCGAGTAACTATCCTTGATGTTGAGGAAGTCCGATCTAACTGTGATATTTCCGGTCGGATTGAGCGGGTCGTACGCACTCGCCTGGACACAACACAGTAGCGGCCAGTGTCGGAGCTTAGTTGAGTTCATGCCCCCCCCAAGTTTGAGAAAAATATGAACTTAAATAAATCCCCATTTCTGCTCCAAGCTCCGCCAATGGTAGAAGCAGGAAAAACTAGAGCAAGATGCAGATTAAAGGTACGCAAATACTTATTAAAAGGTAATCCCGAATGCAGATTGAAGTATTTAAAGTATACAAGATGCACATGTCAAACATTTGCTTTTTTTACTTGTCCTAGAGAGCTAAGCAGGTCTCGAAGCGGGGCTTGATTGCACACACAAAAATATGACTGATTCCACAGTAAATGTGGAATTCCACAGTAAATGTGAAGTATTTAAAGTATACAAGATGCACATGTCAAACATTTGCCTTTTTACTTGTCCTATAGAGCTAAGCAGGTCTCGAAGCGGGGCTTGATTGCACACACAAAAATATGACTGGTTCCACAGTAAATGTGGAATTCTACAACAAATGTGAGGTATTTAAAGTATACAAGATGCACATGTCAAACATTTGCTTTTTTACTTGTCCTAGAGAGCTAAGCAGGTCTCGAAGTGGGGCTTGATTGCACACACAAAAATATGACTGGTTCCACAGTAAATGTGGAATTCTAGCTCAACTATTGATGATCAAGCAAAGTAGATAAAAACATGACAAAAAATAGTAGTGCAAGGCTACAAGAGATTATAACAATCATCTATCAATGGTTTAGTTGATCAGAACCTCCCATGACCACATCAACAATAGTACAAGAACCAACACCTTCAAGAAATAAATAATAGACTATCATACACATGAAGTTAACTAGGTAATCACTTATGCAAATCTTAATCCTGGATTTCCAAAACATGAAACTGTTAGCAAGACCTATTCAAATCAATGGTCTAATTTATTTCTTCAAGAAATACAGGTGTTAAGTATGAAAATATCTTAGGGGTTGCCGCCTAGCCACGGAGAAGCAGCTATTTATAGATTTCTATCTTCAGACTCATCTCCTACTCGTCCCCGGCCGGCGAAGCGGCGGGGCGGGAAGCCGAAGCCGCCAGGAGGGGGAGGGGGGCACGTCGGGGACAGGAGTAGCGAGGACGATCAGTTCATTGTCAGGGGCGGAGCTAACACACAACCATTGGTGTCAAATGATTTTTTAGTCCTCTTTAGAACAGGGGTAAAGTTATTGAAAATTGTGAATGATACTGACAGATTTAGGAGAATTACACCAGCGGATGGGCCTCTTTGGATTGAAGTAATTCCATAGGAATTTTGGAGGATTCCAATCCAAAGGATTTTTTCCTATGGAATGGCTTTCGATTGTAGGATTGAGACCACCAAATTTCTACGGATTTCATTCCTATGTTGTCCATTCCATAGGAATCTCAACATGAGCTCAAACCTCATTTTATTTTTCCTTCAAGAAGTCCAATGTACTCACACTCTATCTCTCTCTACTCTCTCTTTTCTCATTGCTGCAAATTTTCTGTGTTTGTTTCCTGTATACTATCAAAAACATCGTTTACAAAATTCCTATGTTTTGAAAACCTGTAGAAATTGAAGTGCATGACATCTCAATCCTTTGTTTTTCCTATTCCTACATTTTAAAAATCCTGCAGTCCAAAGAGGACCTAAAATTTTCTAGCTTCGCCCCTATTTAGGGCTTCGTTTGATTGCAGGATTTAAAAAACGTAGGAATAGGAAAAATACATGATTGAAGTGTCATGTGAAGTGGATTCCCACATGATTATGAAACACGGGAATTTTACAATAGGTGTCTTTGGATGGTGCACGAATTAAACACATAAATTTTAATGAATTGATGAGAGAGTAGAGAGATAGAGTGAAACTATATTGGACTTCGCGTAGGAAAAATAAAACGGGGTTTGAGCTAATGTTGAGAATCCTATGAAATTGGGGGCAAAGGGATGTATTCCATAAGAATTTGATGGTTCAAATCCTATGATCCAAAAGGGCTTCCATAGGAAAAATTCTTTAAGATTGAAACCCTCTAAAATTCCTATAAAAATCCTTCAATCCAAATAGGGCCTCATTGTTGAACGGATAGACATCGCCTAGAGGGGTGGGGGGTGAATAGGCGATTTAAAACTTTTTTCGAGGAGCCGGAATATCCGGTCCAAGAATGACCCGGAAATTCCGGTATGCTTGATAAAGGCGGAATAAAACTAGAGGTTTACTTTAACAAGCATACAACCTAGATATAAATACTAGGCTCACCTATGTGCACCAACAACTTATGCTAAGCAATACAAGTAACAAGGTGATAGCAAGATATATGACTTCAAGCACGAAGGCTATCACAATGTAAAGTGCATAAGTAAAGAGCTCGGGTATAGAAATAACCGAGGCACGCGGAGACGAGTATATATTCCCGAACTCCACCCAAAGGGTGTACGTCTCGTTTGGAGAGGTGTGTGCAACCACAACAGGTTAGCCGTAACGCCACAAAGGCTCACCTTCTTCTCCTGATGAACTCAACCACAAAACGTTGCGAGTTCACCTTCCACTATTGATCTCCTTTGAGGCGGAGATCGAATCCCGTACAACTCTTGAGGCACACACCCACAACTTAATGGGGGCTCTCAAGTGACCACAAAAGGTCTTGACCACAAAAGATCTTGGCCACAAAAGGCGTCTAGGTTCCAAAGACCCAAGAGTAACGAGCTCACAAGTATCACCACCAAGAATCCTCGTGGAGGGCTTAAACCGATGCAAATGCAATGGCAAGAGCACACGAAGTGCTCAAGTCTTTCACTCTCAAATTTCAACAAAGCAACAAATGCTTATGGGGGAATAAGAGAGGAAGAACAAAAGAAAACACAAAGGAGTCAAATCCTTCACTACCAAATCCCACCAAAAGCAACTAATGCTTATGGGGGAAGACGAGAGGAAGAACAAAGGAGAAGAACCACAAAGGAACTCCAAGAACTAGATCCACTAGGTTCCCCTCACTTAGAGGAGAGAAGGATTGGTAGGATTGTAGATCTAGATCTCCTCTCAACTTTCCCTAAATAATATGGAAGAATCAATGGAGGGATTGAGAGGAATCAAGCTTTCTAAGGTCAACAATGGAGTAGGAGAGAGAGGAAATTCGTGCTACCTTGGATGGGCCAAAGAGGAAGAAGAGGGGGAGTTTTTATACCCCCCAGAAATTTTTACCGTTGGAACCAGAGAAAATCGGAAATTCCGGTCGGAAATTTAGACCGAAAATTTGCTCCAGTCGGAAATTTCGGTACTGATTTGAACCGGAAATTGTGATCGGAAAATTGAATTTCCGAGTCCCCGAATACTGACAGAAACAGCGAAACGAAAACTGCAGTAACTTTTTCATACGGACTCCGTTTTCGATGATTTTCGGCCCGTTGTAATCGTTACAACGAGCTCTATAAGAATGTGCATAGAAACATCATAGTCCATCATTTGAGGATAAAACCAAATGGGAAAGGTTTAACTTTCCTAAATCATTTAAAGCGATAAAACATCCATATCAAAAACGTAACAAGATATTCATACGAAATCCGTTTTTGATGAACTAGAGTTTAGTATGGAGATAAACCAAGCTCTAAATCCTCACATGGATGAAAGTCAACAAGTTTTCCAAAGTAAGACCATTTTCGATGAACAAGAGCTTGACATGGAGATGAACCAATCTCTTGTTCCTCACCACCATAAAAGCTAAATAAGAACAAAGAAATAAGATATGCCAAGTATGCAAAGATTTGAGCTCTCCACAACGATGCGATCAAGTTACAAACTTGAGAGCCCCTCTTGATAGTACGCCTATCTATGCTATAGCCCTATCAATATCATACCTTTGCCTTGAGCATTCCCCTTGAGTTAGATGATGACTATGTTGATCTCTTCAAGTGGACCATCTTTCTTGATTCCGCGTCCAAGCACATGCTTGATGAAGACTTCTCCCAATACTCCTCCATACCTATAATGGAAGAGTCTCGCTAGGCTCCGTCTTCATGTATCCATAGCAAACTCCAAGCATATGACCTCTTCAAGAAGCTTCTCTTGGTATTGCACATCTCACCTTGATGACGATCACCACATGACGTCATCCTCCATGAGCTATATGAAATCTTCATTTGATGCAAGCCCATGGGAAGATACCTAACCTCATATAAAGATACCACACACACATATATCATGGGTTAGTTCACAAAGTTATGCGGACAAGTGTTTACCATCTCAAGAGATACATGATCGCTCTTGGTACATCTTATAGCTTTGTGTGTTGATCAACATCTTGATCAACCTTGTATCTTCCACATTTCTTCACTAATATGATATCTTGAATCCTTCAAGACATACTTGCAATAAGATTCACTCAACACATAAGCTTCAAGAGTCCAACACATGAACTCCACAATTCCATGGATAAGATCTGTAAAGATATCTCAATGCAAACATTAGTCCATAGAGATTGTCATTCAATTACCAAAACCACACATGAGGGAAAATGCTCTTTCAATTGTGCAGGCCGCCTCGTTCAATCTTTCCATATACTAGGATTTAACCCAATCATGTGAGTTTTCTATTACGACACTCTTCCTACATGCATATCCTCTCGAATCAGGCTTTCACCCCGCTTTATAAATAAAGCCACACCGTTTGAAACCGCAGCTGGGCCAGACAGCACAACGCCTAAAAGACCACGACCGAACCGATACAAGGTGAGGAGGAACCCTCCAAAGACAGATCAAAGATAGAAAAACCCAAAAGAAAAGGAAAACCGAGCTTGCCACCGAGACCTCCGACGCCGGATCGAGAGGGAACGAGTCTCCATGACGGCACCCCCAACAGGGTGACGACGCATAGCGCCGCCGCCGTCCAGACCAAAAGGTCCAGGTTTTCACCGAATCTCTAGTGCAGAGAAGGCACCCAACACAACGCCCTCAAGAGGGTTACGACACCCGCGGGCGTCGTCGCTGCTGGCGCCGAAGCACAGAGCTTTCGCTCGGAAACACCTTACTACCACGCTAAGTGCAGAGAAGGCACCCTCAACAACGCCCCCAAGAGGGTAGCGACACCCGCAGGCGTCGTCGCTGTTGGCGTCGAGACGCAAAGCTTTCGCTCGGAAGCACCTTGCTACCACACTCGAACTCACGAAGCGCTATAAGTCTCGAGCCAGTTCACCAGGACGCGATCTGGGAGCCGCAAGAGCCGAAGCACAGCCAGCACCAGGCACTCCTCCCGCCAACTTCACGCCACCCACGTGGTCCGAGAAGACGACCAACACCGCTGCCACGCCACTCGCCGCAGAGTCGCACGCGCAGATCACCTTCCGAGGCCGCCGCCCCGGCATCCAAGATCTCGCCCTCGGGGAGTGCTAGGTGTCTAGACAACAAATCCATAGGAACAGACAGTAGAAGGACCGAAGTCGCCAGCCCTAGGGCGGTGAGGGTACAACTAGCAGGATGCACCCGCCGATCATAACCGCAATCTCGAGGCAACGAGGCTGCTAGGCGGTCACCGGATCCAAGTCCTCCTGGCTCAAATCCAGCACCCCATCCACTCATGGACGGGGGAAGGGTTCCCGACAACGCCGGGAACCTCTGAAACCACTGGCCAGCTCCGCCAGCCACCGTCTCGGGGCCAAGCTACCTCAGCACCTTCCCGTCACCTGCTCCAGAGGAGAGTCGCCATCGAGCCTCCTACCGCTCCCGACCGAGAACTCCGGCCCGAAGCCGCAACCCGCGTCATCCGAGCCGCCGCCACCACCACATGACACCGACGACCCTGATCCGCCCCACCGCTGTGCCCTCGGCCAACACGGGGCCCAAGCTGGAGAGGGCGCCAACCCGGCTGCACCACCGCGAGAACGACGAGTCAAAGACTGAATTTGAATTTGACTGATTGCTTTTTCACGGTACTACTCCCGCCGATGGGTAATGTTTGTCGTGGGCTAGTTAGGAGTTTGTACTGTCTTAGTAAGTTAGTATGATAAGTAAATCATTTCATTATCCGGTTTTCATTTCTTTCTCTTATCAGGTGGGAGCAAAATCATACAACAACTTGTGAAATGGGGTGGAGTAGTACACAAACTTGTTCGGTGGGTGTAAATTCATACAAATTCACTCAGAACGACACTTGGCTCACGGTGGGTGTGTATGCATAGTCTATTAGGTCCCCATTTTGCTACCTTTTTACACAGAAATCCCTCGAGGCAGTGTATACAAGGAAAAAAGCACGATTTTTTCGTCTTTCTTGCTCGTTTTTGACAGTCGTAAAGGCTGCACCGCTCCTTCTGGATTCTTGCCGTGCATCGGCGGCGGCGCCAATGACGCACAATCCTGTGTACTGTACCTATGACGTGGAGGCTCCGGAGTTGAGTTGGGCGGTCGGGAGTTCCCAAGGGAAATTCGGTAAAAATAAGTCCGGGATTCATGAAATGATTCCCAAATTTTCATGAGAAAATTTGATTCCCGATAATTCGTGATTCGAGAAATTCGGGATCGGGAAATCTCGAATTTCCCAAAGTTTAGAACAAAACAAAAATGACAGTACAAATTTCAGATTTTGAGCAACATTTCGGCAACATTTTCACAATATTTCATAACAAAATAACACAAACATAGTATTAATTGAAAAATTATCACACGAAGATGACAAACAATAATATTTTTAACAACACATAGAATCATAATTTCAATCTTCAAACATCAGGTATCAAGATTCAGAATAATTGGAATCCGACACACCAATCGCGAATTACCTAAATAATTTCGGGTTCGGGAAATTCGAGATCAGCCTCCGGATTTTCGGGTTCCAGGAACGCGACTCGGGAAATATTCCCACCGTGACTTCAGAGTATGATAGGTGTCTCCACGTCCACAGAATTGTTGCTTCTATCTCCGCCGTGGTCGTGTGTTGAAGCGCGGTTGTAGGGCACCATGATTGACTGTCGCCCGCCGGTAGGGTTAGGGATTTTGCGCTGCTTTGTACGCCTACATGCTAATTCAGATGCTCCAGGGAGGTTTTCGTAAAGTGACCACACTGTTGTGTGCGCGCGCAAATCCTTCTTGGCAAGCACGTGTTGTGTAACTTGTGTTCTGAATGGATTTGTATGAATTTGCTCCCACTAGACAAGTTTGTGTACCACTTCAGCCCATTTCACAAGTTTTTATATGATTTTACTCTCACCTGATAAGTTGTTGTATGGCTGATGCTAATACTTCGTATTTTTTATATAGGCAACGAAGTTGAGTGATGGAAGGAATCACGACGACCTACTTAAACGGTTGAACCTCCCTAACAAGACGTGCATGAGCTCAATACCAGCACGTGAACCCCCAAAGGGTTAGTACAACAATTTTCGGCCGGAATTAGTCTTTCAGAGTGGCGAAGCTAAGATGTACTCCGCCGTATTATGAAAGAAAAGAAACACCTGAGCAAATGTAGTAGACGTGTAGTACGTGTCTATCGCACGACGCAGATGATCGATTACCCACGCACAATTTGATGTGCGCTGCCACGCGCCCGTCCCGGCAATTCGTCATCATTCCCTCTCCTCGAACGCGCGGATGGCGATTAGACCTGACGGCGGTGCGCCGGCTTGCCGGCCGCCGGTGGCGTGAGCCGTGAGCGGCGGCTCCAAAGATCTCATCGTCCCGCGCGCGCGCGTATCCGCCGCATGCACGCATCTCCGTTTCCCCAGGCACTCGATCGCGCCGGCCGAGCTGCCCGGAGTACTCACCGTCACCGTACCCTCCACCACTCCATGACAAGGTGGGCCCAGCGTGGGACTCCTTCAAGGGTCGTGTCTGCCCAAGTGCAAAGACGGAATGCGACGAGACCCCGGTCGCGCCTCTCCCTCTCCGCTCCACTCGCGTACCCAAGGTCTTATCATTTCAGCTCACTGACCAGTGGGGTCGCCTGTGTCGGGCTCCACATGTCATTCACGTAGACTTGTCGATGTCTCTCCCCGACAGTACATTTGCCGAGCCCATCTCTCTATATAGCCTCACCTCCGGACCGGCCGCTTCGGCTCCAACGAGGGTTCGTGGCTTTGTGCTGTTTCCTGCTCTCACTACTCCGTAATCGTAAGGGCACGATCTTGCCATGGCTTCACGTGGTGGAGGGGGAGGCGGCAGGCGCGGAGGGCAGGAAGGAGGCCGCGGGCGTGGCGGTGGCGGTCGAGGGAGGGGCCCCGGCGGACAGGCCGGCGAACAGGGAGGACGTGGAGGCGATGGACGCGGGCGCGGTAGAGGCGGCGAGCGCGGTGGCCATCGCGACGACGCGCCGAGAGGCCGAGGCCGTGGTGGCGGCCACGTCCAACCTGCAGCCAGCGGGCGAGGTGCGGTGGGCGTGGTGCCGGAGCATGGTGCGCAGTACGGTGGCGAAGCGCCGCCCCGTCCAGGCGGGCAAGTGGCGGCGCCGACGGCGGCGGCGGAGGTGCTGGCTGCCGAGATGGAGAGGAAGATGGTGCTGCCCAAGGCAGACGAGAGAACGTCGTCGACGTCGTCATCCGCCCCGGCAGCAGTGGAAGGGCAGAAAAATCCTGTGGAGTCTCAGGCTGTGGTGGCTTCCCCAGGGACTCTGCCGCCGGTGTCGAGCAGGGCGGAGAAGTTCCCAGCGCGGCCGGGATTCGGGACCGTCGGGAGGAAGTGCAGGGTGCGCGCCAACCATTTTCTGGTCCAAGTCGCCGACCAGGATATCTGCCATTACGATGTACGTACGTGTGTGTTCTATTATGTATTTCTCTGTTGCATGTTCTTTTTGCATGCATGCTGTCGTTCCCGGTGAAGAACTTGGGTGCGTCCGCTGGGGTTTTAATCTTGTTCATTTACTTCATTTTGCGGCGTTATTAACCATTCTTTTGATCTGGCCGGGTCAGTAGAAGCAATAACAGATTTATGTCAAAGCTACCAAGAATATTAATTTCATTTTGGTAACCAAAATCAGGAAATTTATAGTAACAAATTTCATGGGAATTGTAAGGTGTATTCTTTCAGTCTTGCACATTCAGAAGTCTTTCATTAATTACTGCTACGATATTACAAACTATGGTTAATTCTAACTGTATCTGTTGAATAGGTGGCGATTTATCCAGAAACAAGGTCACGAGATCTGAACAGATCAATTATCAACGAACTTGTTAGACATAACACACAATACTTGAATGGTAGATTGCCAGTTTATGATGGAAGAAAAAACATATACACTGCTGGCGCACTACCATTCAAGAACAAAGAATTTCTTGTGAAACTCGTCAATGCTGCTAGGAACCAACGGTACATACGATGATTAAATCCCACCTTTTGTTTTCCTCATCATCTTGTCCATGTAATGGTTTTATGTAGTACTGGTTGTTTTGTTGTAGGGAGGAGGAATACAAGGTGACCATACAGCATGCCTCAGATCTAGATATGTACAATCTTCAGCAGTTCTTGTCTGGTAGGCATAGCGAGCTGCCACAGGACACTATCCAAGCACTAGACATCGCTCTAAGGGAGTGCCCCACAGACAAGTAATCCATTGATATCTGACGTTCTTGATATGGACTAGAAAAAAGTCATGTCGTCTGATTTTTATTTATAATAAAGAGTTTTGTTTGCCAGCTGACAAAATTAGTTGAAACAGATACTTATCAATCTCAAGATCGTTTTTCTCTCAGTTATTTGGACATGGTGGTCCGATTGGCAATGGTGTTGAATGCTGGAGGGGCTATTACCAAAGTCTACGCCCTACACAGATGGGTTTGTCGTTGAACATTGGTAAGGATGTACATAAAATGTTCTCATTAATTGAAAACTATGTGTTCCACTTTTCACTATTTTTGCCTCTTGGAAAGATATTCAGTCCTTAACATTTGTTATTGGGAATTATGATCTCAGATATTTCGGCAACATCATTTTACAAGGCCCAACCAGTGATGGACTTTGCATTCGAATATTTGAACGTGCGAGATCCTTCAAGGCTGTCTGATCAGGATCGTCTGAAGGTATCAATGTCCATAGAATTTTGTTCACGTTGAATATTCTTTTTTTTGTGCTTTCCTGACTGCTGCATTATTTTTATGCTTCATAGCTGAAGAAGGCCATTAGAGGTGTACGGGTTGTGGCTACTCACCGGACAGATAAAAAAATCCGTTACAAGATTACTGGGATAACCTCAGCTCCATTGAAGGACTTGACGTATATATTATTCACTTCTATACCCTGTTTTCTTTATGCTCTTTCCTCATTGTATTTCATGTTAACAACACCGACACATCTTTTTTCGAATTAAGGCGCTCCCTGCTCCCATTTTCATTTCTCAATGAAATACATTATAATGTCAACCAAAATACTTTGTATTTTCTTCTACAGATTTGATCAGGATGGGACCCGCACTTCGGTTGTCCAGTACTTCAAGAAGCAGTACAATTACTCATTGAAATATACTAATTGGCCATGCCTTCAAGCTGGCAGTGATAGCAAACCGATATATTTGCCGGTGGAGGTAGTTTCTTATCTTTGAAAGAATACTGTATATTTAGGAGTTAGGATTGGTCTTCATCAGTTCGGTTTTTTATTTTGGCAGTGAATTCATTGTCATATGTACTCTTCAGGTTTGCAGCATAGTCGAGGGACAACGGTATTCAAAAAAGCTGAATGAACGCCAAGTTACAGGCATACTAAAGATGACATGTGAACGTCCGCCACAAAGGGAGAAGAGTATTTTAGATGTAATTTAGCACTTTGGTCTTTCATTTTAACTCCGTATCTCAAGTGTGCATTTTGTGTTAATCATATCTTACTGGCAAAGAGTGCACAATTTTGTGTTCTGTGTTGATCATATCTTCAAGCATTTGTATTCAATTCATTTTGTTTTAAAGATATATGATTTGATGTTATATCTTTGCAGATTGTCAACAGGAATGATTATGGCAAAGACAATTATTCGAAAGAATTTGGCATGAAAGTGACCAACCAACTTGCATTGGTTGATGCTCGCGTACTTCCTGCACCAAGGGTAATTGCCCTAAAACATAGTAACGAGTACTACATT
Organism: Poa annua; assembly: GCA_026929855.1. Classification (NCBI taxonomy): domain Eukaryota; kingdom Viridiplantae; phylum Streptophyta; class Magnoliopsida; order Poales; family Poaceae; genus Poa; species Poa annua. Next base: position 36,577,379 of record CM049427.1, read on the forward strand.
TTGGATTCAACTGACCTCTTTTACATTTCTCCTATTATTAGCTTAAATATCATGACTCTGGACGAGATAAAGTATGTGATCCTTCCGTAGGACAATGGAACATGATTAACAAGGTAGTATTCCCTAGTTCTTATAAAAACCTTCTTTTTCTGCAACACCGTTGACTTTAGTGCCTATGACTTGTATTTTCACTTTTGTATTATTTAGTACTAGCATGTGTGAGTGACAGAGTGAGGTCTTGGTTACTATTATTTTTGGTAAGAAGCTATGAATCTATGATCATAGATGCGTTCATTGATTCATATGTGTATGTATTGAAATGCTTGTTCCCGGTTATCCATGTTGACTATTACTTATTTTGCTTTGGACTACAAACGGCTTTGGTTTATTGTTTTCTTCGGTTTCCCCAGAAATTTGTCAATGGAGGATCTATCAACTATTGGGCATGTCTAACTTTTGCCTCTCGCCTGCACCCAAAGGACATTGGCATGTTCTGCAATGATCTGGCCCGCATGTGCAATTGCATTGGCATGGTAATTTCATTTACAATCAGTAAATTTTTCTTCTTCTGGATGAAACTCCTGTCACAAGCATATATGTACTGATTCACTGAATTTTCCTATTGTAGCAAATGAATATGAAACCATGCGTGGATATCACACAACCAAGCCGTCAGGATAGCGTGGAATCTGCTATCAGAAATATCCATAGGCATTCTGGACAAGTACTTGCTCAGCAAGGTCTAACAGGGAAGCAACTTGAGTTATTGATCATCATATTACCTGATATTAGTGGTTCTTATGGTAAGCTCTTTAAATTGATTCTCAAGTTGCTGTCTGATGATTTTAATTTCTTGGTTTAAATTGCAAGTGTCTGACTTTAAATGCAGGAAGGATTAAACGGCTTTGTGAAACCGAGCTTGGTGTAGTAACTCAGTGCTGCTTACCTAAAAATGTTCAGAAGGGTGGGAAACAGTATCTTGAAAATCTTTCTATGAAGATAAACGTTAAGGTATGCTTTACTAGATACTCTATAATCAGGTCCAGAGAACATTAATTGAGATCATTGGATTTATTGTAATTAGGTCGGAGGTCGGAATACGGTGCTTGAAAATGCTTTGTACAAGAGGATACCACTGCTAACAGATGTGCCCACAATCGTTTTTGGGGCTGATGTGACCCACCCATCTCCTGGAGAAGATGCATCTCCATCTATCGCTGCGGTCTGTCATTTTGTTCTTTCTTGCTCTGTTTCTCATCATGTCGTAATATGTCAATGTTGCAGTCTTCTTGTGTTTCTGTTGTATTTCATTATTCCCCTTTTTAGGGATGCGTAGCTCTGAAATTGCCTTGTATTTTCAATATGTACTGTCGGAACCAAACTAGGTGATCTTTATTTTTCATTGTGAAGGCAATTAAGCTTTCTTGTGTTTCAAGGAGAACCCGTTATTCACTTTAACTTTCCGTGACTATGCCAACTAGCTCAAGTCCTCATTTGTTATATGTATGAATGAATCTGTATTGAAGGCTCGTATTATGAATTAATAATGTATTTAAGCTTCTGGTTCCTCCCATCGTAGGTTGTTGCATCGATGGATTGGCCAGAAGTTACAAAGTACAAATGCTTGGTCTCTTCACAAGGTCCTAGGGATGAGATTATAGCTGATCTTTACAAAGAAGCAGATCCACAGAAGGGACTTGCTGCCGGTGGGATGATAAGGTAACGCGGCATTATTCTTTTGCGAATCAGTGTGTATTTTTCTTTTCGCGGTAGTAACATTTGACTGTTGCAGGGAATTGCTCATCTCTTTCTACAAAGCCACTAGATGCAAACCAAGCAGGATTATATTTTATAGGTTTGTACTCAAATGATATTTTTGTTTTACAGAATCATTTCTTAGTCTCGGATTAATATTTAATTATTTCATATGCAGAGATGGGGTTAGCGAGGGCCAGTTTAGCCAAGTTTTGCTCTATGAAATGGATGCAATTCGCAAGGTTGTTCTTTGCGCTTCATCGGATTTGCAAGTCGTGTATAGTTTTTTTGTTATCCATTTCATGTGCTCTATGTAAGGTACCTGATGTTGTTCTTGTTTCCAGGCATGTGCTACTTTACAGGATGGCTATCTTCCACCGGTTACATTCGTTGTTGTGCAAAAGAGGCATCACACTCGCTTATTTCCAGAGAATCATGGTGCACGGGATTTGACAGATCGAAGCGGAAATATCCTACCTGGTAAGTTTACCTGCTGGTTAGTTAGCATAATATATGTATGACTTGGTAGAGTATAGGAGTATCAAAAGCTTGAAATGGTACAAGATTGATGTCTCAAGTGTGCTTTGTCCTTAGGAACTGTTGTCGACACGAAGATCTGCCATCCTAGCGAGTTTGATTTTTACCTCTGCAGCCATGCTGGTATTCAGGTAAATTACATGATTCACCTTTTCTGGGATGTCCCATCCTTCTAATGCTTGGTCTGAATTTGATTACTTGATGATGACTATTGCTTTGGTCGATATGAACGTTTCTTCCGTGCCGTCCTCTTTGCAGGGTACAAGCCGCCCCACACATTATCATGTTCTTCTCGACGAAAACCGTTTTAGCGCTGATGCCCTGCAAACTTTGACCTACAATCTTTGCTACACGTAAGATGCGCTGTCACTCCTCCAAATCCAATGTGAATGACTGACATGCAGAATATTGTTTTGTTACCTTTTTACCAACGTTTTCTTCTCATGATCTCTTAACTTGCAGCTATGCTCGTTGCACTCTCTCGGTCTCCATAGGTACGCATCAATGTGTTTGCTGTGTCTCTTCATCTACACATCAATGTGTTTGCTGTGTCTCTTCATCAGCTTTTGAGAAAATGCTCCTAATTATGTTTGGTCATGAATACATACAAACCTGTTACTGAGTTTGTTTTTGTTACCTGTAACAGTTCCTCCAGCGTACTATGCGCACCTGGCAGCCTTCCGTGCGCGCTACTACATAGAGGACGAGTTCTCGGACCAGGGTTCCTCCACGGCCACATCGCGAATGCACGATCCGTCCGCGCCTGTGAGGCCGCTCCCGAAGATCAAGGACAATGTCAAGGAGTTTATGTTCTACTGCTGATCGAGGGCTCATCATTTACTGAACAACAGCGCCTCGATGCCTTTTGCCATGTATTTACATGATGTACAGCTGATGGATTATCCTGAATGTGCCAAGAACTACAGCGTCTCCATGTCTTTTGCAGTTTATGGAACCTGATCTCAAGTTCACTTTAGTACGTAGTACATCTTAAAGTGCTGAACTTGTTTAGGTTCGTCTCTCCTCTCAACATGCTTGGAATGTATGTGTGACGATGCTGGCACTTATATTTTGTGAAACTATGCGTGTCAATCTGTATCTTTGATTGGATCACACTAGCGTCCTTTCTTCCTAACGCCTACGCTCGATTAATGGTAGCCCAAATCCGTTACAAAACATCAATGAAACATCATCTGACAGTATCAACGTGCAAATTTGAAAGAACTGTGAACTAAATCAAAAGAATCAAAAGAAATACATCCTAAACGCCCAGTTCAGAACCAGACCAAACGGTCTCGTGTTTCCTATCACCAATAGAAACATCATCAGAGCTTCGGCAACACTCCAATTTACATGGCAGATAAGACTCTCAGGCCAGCCGTTCCCACATGGCAGTAACCGTTTTCACCACAAGCAGTATTCCGGCACCAAACCAGATCTTCTCCCTGCTAGGAAGCCCCGCACTGCACTAGGCTGATCAACCGTTTCCTGTAGGTTTCTGTATCAGCCGTCTCCTGAAAGTTTCTCATGTTTCGCCTTCACTCTGTTGTCTCTGCAGACCTTCTTAGAGCATGTCTAAGAGATCCCTTAAAACGGTAAACTGGAAGTGTAAAGTGCAGGTTTGAAATCGCTCACACAAATCAGTATCCGTAAACATAAATTGTAAATTTGAATTATGTCTTCCCGATAAAATCCAGACATGAACTGGACGAACAAGTTCAGAATTTAGAGATTACACGTCTTAATTTACATAAGTAGCAGTGAAATAAATAAAAAGTGCGATTGCGGTTGGGGGATCTATTAAGTCTAATGGAGGTCGCCGCCGCTCGGGGGAAGCAAAATCGAGCTCGGACGAGCTACTCGGTGGCGGCGAAGTCCAGCATGGCGCTCCTAGTCCTCGTCGGACTGGATGAGGTCGAACTGCTCGAGCTTGACGATGTCGGAGCTTAAAGACGGCGCGACTCCCGCCCTCTGCCCCTCCCTCTCCATCGCCTGAAGCGCCGCCATGAGCTGGACGGCTCAGCGCCTCTCTATCTGGTCACGGAGGATCTCCGCCTCACGCGCGCAGGCGGACTCCTCTCGCACCCGGTCGAGGGTGAGCTCCTCCTTGTCGGTGCATCGCATAGTCTTCGCGGTCGACGATGGGGAGCTTCTCCTCGTCGGTGTCGGTATCAAGGGAGAAGTGGGGAGATGAAGGTGTCAGAGCACGAGAAGAAGTGCCCGGGTCATACCTCGGTGCCAGAGAAGATCTGGACGTCCCCGACGCATAGAGAGCGAGTGCCGACAACGATGTAAGGCCGTAGTTGGTGTAGATTTCGCGCCGTCGCTTTTCCTCCGCCTTTACGTTTAGGTTCATCGGCGCGGGGCGGCGCGGTGGCCCTCCCCGCCTCCGTTGCGTCCACCGCCGACCCCAAACATCGTTGGATCTGCGCTAGTCGTTGGGAATATCTCGCCGGAGTTGGGGCTGCGTGCGTCTGAGCTAGGTCACGTGAGTGGGGGAAATGAGGGTTGGAACCCGCAGCCGCCGCGCTTCAGTCGGTATTTGTACCGGTTGGGGTCGCGCGAGTACATGGTGCGGTAATGTTTTTTATGCGTTGGGCCGATATACTGGCCGTTAGCTCGGTCATCTGAGTCCGTTAGAGATGCTCTAAGTAATGCAGAAACACACACATGTGATATATAAATTCAGCTAAAGAGGAGATCAATTTTCCGTTGAAACAAACTATGTTCTTCGTTTTTCAAATTTGCACAACAAAAGCCAGCAATTCGTTCCATGGGAATGGATGATGTTCGCATTGAGAAGTTGCTGCTGTTGTCATGCCGCGCCGGCCCTGAATATTTGTCTTCTGATTTGGGAAGCATATTAATCAGCTGGTTTTTATTCAAAATAATAATAATCAGCTGGTTGCCGTCTTGCCGACGTGCAGCTGAGCTGGAAGTAGTAAACTGTCGAGAAGTTCATGAAGAAACGGTATACGTACGTACGCATTAGTCAAGACTGAGAAGTCAGAGCCATTGACTAGGCGCGTTGCTGCGAAGATTCGCGCCACATTAGTCAAATCTCTAGCTCAAAGATCGCCGGAATCGTCGTCGCCATCTACGTCGTCGTCGATCGGACACGTAGTAGAAACGCCAGCACGCTTATCCGGGCGGCGCGGGAATTAACCGGCACACGCCGCTCGCGAGTTGCAGCTCCGTAGTCACTATCTGTCGGGAGTTTAATTCTCCGGCGACCGTTGGAATTTAGCAGTTGGCCGGCTCTCTTTTTTCGAAGAAGATTCTGGTCTAGATGTGTATGATTGAGCGTGCGTTCATGCAGGAGGACTCTTCGTCGGAGCAAGTGACGGCGGGTTGCTGGCGACCACCCGGACGGCGGCCTGACTATTCATGCGGTGATTCCAGCTCTCCGGCGGTGGTGCAGTCGTCGGCAGCAGTGAAAGCGTGCGTGTCCACAGATGGTGTGAATCCTCGCTGAGAGAAGTAAGCGAGGCTAGAGGGAGACGCTCCTGCGCTTATCCGGGCACCGGCTCGTCTCTATCAACCGGTTGCCAGCACAAATCAGTTGCCTCTCTCCTAATCTTTTTTCAGAGAGATAAACTTACACGGTTACACAACTATACTAATCTTTTTTCAATGACAGTACGTGGGTATACAGAACTACAGGTACATACTTGTCTTAGCTAGGTGGCTCTTCCAGCACTTTTCTACTAGTGTGCGGTCAGCAACATTGACCCCCGAGGTTTTGGGTGATTCGCGCGTTGACGGCTTGACGTGGACAAACACTTGTGAAGGTGTAAACCAACACTCTGCGTCAGTCTACCCTCCTGAATTGCTGAGGAAGTTAAGCAAGAATTTGTCCTTCTTCAGTTCTACTATAAAAATAAACATGCCGCCCTCCATGTATGCTAGGCAAAGAGAAGACGAGAGGAATAACCTGCATGGACGAGTTAGACCTACCTGATAACCTGAATACACTCTGTTTAAGGCTAAGTGCACATATGCCAAGGTCATTTTATCTTCAAAGTGAGTCCATGCAAACGAACACTCGCACGTGTGTTCACTTCTTTTGGTAAAACCATGTGGATTCTTTGGCTCTTCTATTTTGCGTTCCCACAATTTCGTCTGAGTTTGCGACCCGGCTCTTTGCACCAGCTGTGAAATTTGGACCGTGCAAAGGAAAGTTGGCAAATTTGGGTGTTTAGTTGGTGGATTAACACAGAAGAAAACTTTGATCGTGCCTTAATTAGAAGCTACATTCATGGTTCATTCACATATCATGCATGGACTCTAATTTTTTCTTTGTGACGGTCGTTTAGTTCACACACTTGTTATACGGAAAGGCTTATTTACGGGCACTTGTTATACGGAAAGGCTTATTTACGGCGCTGGACTGCTCGTGCTCGATCCTCAACGCATAGGTGGGTCCTACTCCTACCCATGTGGCGTTCCCCTCCCTTTCTTCTTCTCCCCAAGCCTGATCTAGAGCGGTGCTAGGCCGAGCTAGCGTCGGTGAAGCCGTTGCAAAGAAGGCGTCGGCGAGACGAGACTTGATGGGTGGTCGTGGGTGGTCGTCGGCGACGAGCTCAGAAGTACGGGGGCTTAGAGGGATGGTCGGCGGTGCGGACGGACAGGATGAGTCTGAGGTTCGACGAGGGCATGCAAAGCGGTTGCTGGGGGAGGGGGGGGGGGGGCAGACGGTTAGGCCAGTGTTGACGACCTCATCTTCTCCCTTCAAGCGCGCTCGTCGTCTAGCTGTCCGAAACGCATGCTCGCGGGGGGCTAAACTAGCAACACCCCTCGTTATAGCACCCACAGAGCTTAGTCAAGGTTAGCTGTGTGGCAAGTTTAGTGAACATGTCTAATCGACTAATCACATACTCAAGCAATTAGTATCTAGTCTCGGTAAAGAGCAAACACGAGCCAACCTTTGTGTACATAGTGTGTAGCCATGTTTGTACTTTTTACGTGTCTTTATTGTCTTGTCCTCTTCTCGCGGGAAAGTAGCAGGATTCGGTGGGAACTAGTTGCACAAGATCTAGGAGTATATTGGTAGCAATCACTCGCCATCGCTTCAGGGGAAGAAGAAAATGTCATGATCAACCGCGTCACGATCGATGACTTGTGAGTAATAAAATGTTAGTCATGGTGGAGTTTCAACTCTTTCTAGCTTTTATCCGCAACCGTTACTGGATTTTATGCCGTTCTAGAAAGTTTACTAATTGTCTCAATACAAAGAAATTGGTCACTCCTCCTTGCAATTGTTGGGAGGAAGTGCTTTGTGTGGTTGTGGGGCTCGATTGCCTTCGGAGGTGGCGGATTTGGTGTTGGAAGAGTTTGCGATGCGGGCTTCGCCCACACGCAAAATTCTGGAGACTAGTTTTTATATTTTTGTGCTTGTAGAGTGTTTTTTCCCTATCTCACAATTCTATACATAACATTCTATTCTATCTAATCGGACAGTGGATTCGACCGCCTTAAACCTCAAAAAAAAATGACTAGATCTAGCATAATGCACAAAAAGTGAAGGTCTCGGATTGACTAGTCGATCCATCCGATGGAAAGGGACCTGATTGCATGCATTTCTCTAGTTGTAGGTGTCTCTTTCTAAAAGTTGGGTGCTTATATGTAATTCAATTTTATGTAGGGGTCTTCAGGGTAACTGGTTAATGCAGCTCCGGACATCTCTTTGTAAATGTTGGGTGCTTATATGTAATTCAATTTTACCTTGTTAAAAAATTATGCATGCCATCCTGTTTTAATTAACTATTCGATTGAATTTCATTTTAACCCTCTAGTTATAGACTTGTGACACCAATCATATATAATATGGCAATCTTACAATTGAGTTGATGATGTCGTGAAAGGAAGGAAGCTTACCCTCCGAGAAAGCGTGTGTGAAGTGACATCTCAAAAAATATTCATACTTGGTTTCATTCGCTAGTTTTGGTTTTCTCCTTTAATATTTTGTTTTTCTCAATTTATGAAGTTTAGGTATTTAGAGAAATCTAATAAAAATGCACAACATTAAGCATAGCTCATTGTCAGGTAACTCGAAACAAGATTGAGGATAAAGTGCAGGAGCAGCTCCACTAGGTAAAAGCACATTGAAATGTATCATCATTACATCTAGTTTGAAGAGGAAGATGTGTGAGCTCCCATGAGAAACACAAGTACGGTTTTTTCCATAATGTGAACGGTTGATTCAAAAGTCAAACTAATATGTGAAAAATAGGTAATTGCATTGTAGATACTGAAAGGACATATTTACACCTAAGTAGGTTTTGGTGTAAATGATAAATAATTAAAGTACTAATAGTAGTGTTGAGTTATATATACGCGTGTTGGTTCATATGGTTGGAGAACATTTGCAATGGGAGGATGGGACCCATACAAAGTGAGAGAAGCAAGGCCGCGTCTTCAGTTTATGTATATTGCCTTGAGTAGTAGGGATGTCCACTATAAAGAGAGTAAGTCCGTAAGTTACAAACTTGAGGGTGGATACCATTTAGACACATTGTGCCGTATCTTGACACAAATCAGATTCAAGGAAACCCGTTTCACAAAACAAAGTTCAAGGAAACCCCAAACACACAAAAAACATCCATACACACACATCCTATTTGTATTTGATGTGCATGTTGAGAAGTCGGATACGGGTTCTAGGTTGTGGGGCCACACATTAATCCAGAAATTTTCTAGGGACATTCTAGAAGTTTGTGCTTTTGCCTACATACTTATGCCTCCACATTGATATCCAAAATCTGGGTGACTTGAAGGCCCAACCTTGAGGTTATATGTTGGACCCAGCAGCATGCCAAAATCCGGTCAACGATGAATTAGGCGGGGTCCACAAAGGCATCCTCATTTTTCGTAAGGGTTTTCATTTGAGGTGCTTTAATATCTCTCTCACAACAATTATGGAAATTCATCAAAAAAGATTGGATACATCCAATACCCATCCAGCCCATGCGTCTTGGACTATGCACACGTGACGGGGAAAGATGAAAACATGGTAATGGAGAATCGTTTGAGAACGAAGGTAATGACGACAAACAGAAAATCCCCTCTCAGGGCGAGTGAGGAACCAATCCGGCTTTAAATCAAAGATCGCCGAGATTGTGGCTCTCTTGTTTGTGCATAATGGTGCCCTCCAAGGAATTTGTATCCCGTATATGTACTTATGTCGAAGAGAGATTTTCAACGAAGCATCGAGGGTAACATAATACTTTATTGTCAGCATGGAACTTATACATTATAGCAACAAGCACGAGACTGCAAAAAAGGCCTCCACGTAATGAACGAGGCCCGGTAATGAACAAGCTAAGATATATCAATATCCTAATAATTCAAACATTTTGATATAATGCAAGATACAACCCACTAAAACAAGCCTAAAATAGTGTGTCGGTGTTTGTAGTTCACACCTACATAGATATTATTGGGCAGAATAATCTGTGATAGTGCGAAGTTGCATACAATTTGCTTCAGTAGGAACAATTTTTATCACGGAGGAGAAAAACGGTAACGATCTCCATCCCCATCTTGTTGGACTGATGATGACCTACACATATGAAATGTTAGTTAACGTAAAATTCAACTTTGTTTCAAGATAGCTTTATATGATCTTCAATGGATTTTATGCTATTCTAGAAAGTTTAACTAGTGGTGGCATTGCGGAAGAAAATGTCGCCGACCCTGAGGATTGACTTTCAATGAATCAACCAATCCATTTCAGTTGTCCATGCAATTCTGCTCTAGTTAAAAAGCAAACTAGGCGGTCAATCTGACCGTCGATGTGATGCTCCAGCTGCTTGTAGCTGTCCTCTCTCTTGTAGGAGTATCTATCAACTTTTCTTGATTTCAAAAAGAGTGAGGGAGAGTTGGCGATCGACGTCTAAGACTAATGACTTATCAAGGTCTAAATAGATGTCAGTTTGTCAGTTCGGAAAAAGGGATATTTATTCAGTTTCCTATGCAATTCTCGCGTGTCCCCAGATTAACAAAGTTAGCTTTAATGTGTTTGCAAAAGGGCCCCAACCTTTTGATTACATAGAGATACTCCATGATGCTAGATCAAGGAATGTCGTCCGGCTAGATATCTGCAAGAGTTTGATTACTGAGATAAGGTTTCTTGATTTGGATTGTAGTAGAGTTTTGTGGGTAACCATATCCTAATCCTCGTACCTGCACACACAGAGCAGCTCGAAGTGTTTGCTAGAGTACCTTTCCAGAACTAGCTTTCTTCTTTACAGTACCCGATTCTCCGGAGGACATACATGCGTGTCGATTTTAACCTCAACTTAATTCACGTGTGCTCTTCTTGCTTCGAGGTGGATATGATAGTCCTATTGTGTCAGAATGCTTAAATAAAATGAGTGTTTTCTAACATATGCTATGTAATAAATTTGTGATAAACATATATTTTCGTCGTGAAATATACTAGAGTAGCTATGTTTCATAATATAACCCATTTAACAATCATTAGATAAGCATGTTTATGATGATTAATATTATTTATGGAAAAAAGAGAATTGAGAACCTTTTTCGTAAAGTGATATACCGCTTAAAGAGTGCAAACAATAAAATAAATCGGTAATTGTAAGTCATTGTCACAACAGTTAGTATTGTAAGTCATTGACATAGTTCAAAGATGGCAACAACAAAATCTTGTTGGGCATGTTTGTATTTTTTATTTATATGAGGGGTGTTCATGTAAGAGTTGAACTTGGTTAATATCTCTCTGTTAAAAATTAATGAAAAATATAGGCTTGTCCTAACACTAGTGGAAAAATGTTTATAGGTAGGATGCCCCTTTGCGACGCACCAGCAGCCCATGTGCCATAAAAATAGTTTAGTGGCGCACCACGTAAGTGCACCACAAATATCTGTGGCGCACAAAATAAAAATGTGCCACTGAAATATTCCTTTTTGTGACGCACCAAGGACCATGCGCCACAGAAATATGGTGGGCCCCGCTAGATGCGTCTGAGTTCAGAAATCCGAGGCAAATTCTATGGCGCACAAAGCCCATGCGCCATAGGCATTAGGCATTCTGTGGCGCACCTTGTACCATGCGCCACAAAAATGAACATTTTGTGACACATGGACTTGCTGCGTTACATAATGCCTACTTTCTGTGGCGCATGCCGAACTGGTGCGCCACAGAAACATTTCTCGCCTTTTCTTACCCTTTTCCGCCATTTTTCTGCTCTACTCTTGCTATAAAACACCCCTCCGGTACGAGTTTTGGAATTATAGATTTTCAATCTAGCTAGGCGGGTAAGCATGGTTTGTGTTGGTCCTTGCAATAAGTGTGCGTCTGGCGGGTTCCACAGTCCCGCTGCCGAGTATCTCGCGTGAATTTCTCATGATTTGCATGTTGAGGGTAGGAAAGTGTATCACGATGAACTTATTGAGTGTGAGAGCCATCTCGCTTTGCTGGGAGCCAAGCTATGCAGCGTTGGTATCCATATCGGACCCCTAACCAAATTCGTCGTGAATTGATTAGGATTCGAGCCAGATTTGAGAAGGGTAAGTTCAAAACTCAGTGGGATCTTGATTCATACGCCGAGTCTTACCATTGGGTAGATGAGAACAATGATTCCGATGACTTCATGCCGCCGTCCAAGGCACTGAAGTTAGAAGGAGCATCGAAGGGGAAGGGCAAGAAGGTTGAATCGTCGTCCAAGAAGAAGAGTGTGTCATCGTCAAAGGGTAAGGGTGATGCATCAACGGATGCAGGAGGCTGCATTGATAGGAGGTGACTTCAACTATGTTGTATCGTAATTTTTGAGTTGTGTTGTATCTTTATTTCAGCTCTTGTATCGTCATTTGAGTTGTGTTGTAGTATCAATTTGACGTGTGGTATATATATATATATATATATATATATATATATATGTGATGTTGGTTTTAGTTGAATACTATTGAAGGGTAGATTTTTATAGGGTAGATTCAAATTATGTAGAAAAATTTAATGGTACTGTTTTCTGTGGCGCATGGTACTGTTTTTATGGCGCATGGATTTCTATGGCACATGCGGCCTCTTTCTGTGTCACAGCCAGCCCATGCGCCACAGAAAACCTACCCAATAAAACCCCACCTACCCCTACCCCGCGCCACTCCCTTATCCTCTCGCGCGCGCCTGCTCTCGCGTGCCGCCTTCTCCCGTGCGCTGCCGCCGCTGTCCTTCTCTTGCGCGCTGCCTTATCCCGCACGCGCCTCCTCCCGCTACGTCCTCGATGCCCCGCGCCCGCACGCACGCACGCACGGCGACTCGCTGCCGCCGGCGCGTCTCCTCCCGATGCGTCCTCGATGCCCTGCGCCCGCGCGCACGTGCACGACGACTCGCCGCCGCCGGCACTCCACAGGTAGCCCTTTTTTCACTAGTACAAGTGAACCTTTTGAGTTATATATATTATAGTTGTTTATATATGATGTTGCAAATATAAGCAACAATTTTTGTAAGCTCAATGAAACGTAGAGCAGTTTGACTTAGAAAAACCAATTTGACATATAGGGTATATATGACTTCTGGCCTCAATGATTATATAGGTCATTTATGAAGTGAACCCAGCTCACTTGGTTAGGGAAGTGGATGTACAACACTTAGGTTCAAATCCTCATAGACGCACGTCATAGGGGCTTCCTCTATCACATGTCCTTTCAAAAAAACATTATATAGGCTGAGGAATTATCTAAAGTATATGTGTTTGTGCATTTGAACTCAAATCACCCTGACCGTATTTTCTGAATAAATGACGTTGACGAGGTGTTAACTCGACAAGTCCCAGGGTTGTGCACCCCGGGTTGATTGATGGGGAGAGAGATGAGTGCAGGTGGTCACGACGGCTGACAAGCAAGGATTTACCCAGGTTCAGGCTCCCGGAGGATAACACCCTACTCCTGCTTGTCTGGTTATTGATGCGAGTAGCGATTACAATGGCGAGATTGCGATCTCGCTAGGGTTTGTGGCGGCGGCTATGAGCGTGTCCTTTGGGACGAGCAACCCTCCTGGCTTTATAGGCAGCCAGGTCTCGGGTGGTTGATGCCGATGGCAACTAAAGATATGGCAGGTTATGCTTCCTAACCGACTTGGACTAGGTTACATGGTACCCCGCGTGGGCCTTCTGTGGGCTTCCACGTCCTTGGCACGGCCCAGGTAGCCTTATTGTGGGCTACCCGAAAGGCAGCCCCACGTCAGTAGCCCCCGAGTGCTTGGTCGAAGCGTAGAGTCGAGCAAAGGACTTCTTCCTCCTGGACGCGCCATTGGATTGCTTGATCTTGAGTTTGAACTCGATTTCTTCAGTCGAACCGGCCGCTCCCGATGGGAGTAACCTTTGCAGTCGAATTACTTTGCCTTTGTCTTCTTGTGAAGCTTGCTTCTACTCGGCCTGTTGGCTTACTTGTGGATGGATTCGGCTGCTCGAGCTTACTCGTTTTTTCTTTGCCACCCGAATGATTTCTTTGGGTTCTCGGATCACCAGTCGATCCTACTTTGTTGATTTCAGCTAAGAAGCCTACTACCCGAATCACTCTGTCGAGTTGTTTCAGTTGTTTTTGGAGCCGTTGTCTTGATGACGTCATTGGTGACGATCCATTGCACGCCTCTGCGCCCGATGGGACGTGACGTGGCGGGCCCCGCTGTCAGAGCTGACCGCGGTCAGCAGTTGTCACGTCTCCGAACTGGGCGCGAAATTTGCGCGGCATGATGATGACGCCTTGGTTTTCGTGCGTAGTGGACGAAGTGGGCGACGACGGTTGGTTTCTTCGTGCGACACGTGGACGGCCGGATGTGTCTGCTTGGAGCCCTTGTTCTGTGGACGGTTGAGATGAAACTTTTTCGAGGCATAAGTACTGCGTGTTGATGCGAGGGCCTTCATCTTCTCCAATCGTTCTGGCCTCCTTTTCCTCTGCGCTCTACCATTTTCGCCATCCAGAGCTCCGTGCTTTCTTTCCGTGCACCTTGCGCTGCCTCGCGACGCCATGGGCAAGCCAAAGAGCGCCGTTGGCTCCTCCGCCGCCGCCGACGAAGCCGGGCTGATGAAGAAGCCCGACGGCGACTGGCAGAGATCGTCGGTGAAGAAGACAGAGGTCGAACTCCTCCGCGCTCAAGGTCTTCTTCCACCTGCTGAACAAGTCCAGGTACGCGCTCCTGGCAAAGAGGTTTTCCCCACACCCCGCGATGGGGAACGTGTTTGCTTCGTGGATTTCCTTCCACGGGGCTTCGGGATCCCCATGCACGATTTTGTGCGCGGTCTCCTGTATGCCTATGGGGTTCAGATCCACGATCTGACCCCCAATGGCGTCTTGAGCATCGCGGGCTTCATCGTGCTCTGCGAGTGCTTTCTGGGTGTCGCGCCCCACTGGGCACTGTGGAAGTCGCTCTTCCTCGTTCGCAAGAACGTTGGAAGGAGCGGGTTGCCCTTCCCCGTGGGCGGCTTCGGAATCCAAGTGCGCGGTGACACCGCGTACTTCTAGATGAAGAAGTCGGACTCCGTCCAGGGGTGGCGCAAAAGATGGTTCTACGTCCAGTCGAACCAGGACGGCCTGGGTGCATTCGACAGCGAACGTGGGCTGCGGAAGACGCAAGCCTGGACGCACCCGCTGACTGCTGGGGAGAAGGAAGCCGTGCGGCCCCTGCTAGGCCTGCTGCGCGATCTGACCAAGACCCTTGGGCGCGAGGCGGGTGGCATCTTCCTGATGGCCACCTTCTTCCGTCTTCGGGTGCAGCCGCTCAGCGCTCGGCCTCACCCGATGTGGGCCGTCGAGGGCGTCAGCACCGAGCCGCTTGACGATGAGGAGGCGGAAACCAAAGTAAGGTCCATCACCAACCTCCGAGTCGCGGATACGTGCAACGTCAAGTGCCCGGTTTCTGCTTACGGGGCATCGAACCCCGTTCCTGAGGTGAGTTTTTGCTTGTTTCCCTTTTGTCTTGACTCGACTTGCGTCTACTTTCTTCTTGATTCGACTTGCGTCTACTTGCTTCAGGGTCGGTCCTTGCTGATCAGCCTTCCCCCTCTTCCCGAGAACGGACCAGACAACGAGTCGAAGTTTGTCGAGGAGGAGGACGACGACGAAGAGATTCCTTCCACGCATTCTCCCCACGAAGAGGTGGAGGACGAAGATGAAGAGGAGGAACCCGTACGGAAGAAGCGGAAGCTCCCGAGCCGTGGCGATTCTGCTACTGCTTCGTCACCCGCCAAGGATGCCGACGTTACTCTGGAGGAGGCCATCGCGACGTCGTCGGGTGCGCGGTCCTCGGGTGGCTGGAATGAGCCCTTGAATGTTCCTCCAGTCAGCTCCGCGGCTCCTCGTTCGTTTGCGCGGATGGCGTCACCCTCCCTGGGGAGTTATGACGACTTTGCAACCACCAGGTGAGCTTTTTGATGATTTATTTTCTTCGAGTTGTGTTTTGTAGCTGCAACCTTTGAGCTGACCAGTGTGCTCGTCTTCGCTGCAGCCATCGTTCTGGCGATGCTAGCTCCCCCCTTCGGGACGTGGAGCATACATCCGCTCCTTCGACTGATTTGGTGACTCAGGCTGTGGTGGAGGAGGTGCGCGCACAGCCTGCTGGCATTGCGTCGTCGAGTCGCGATCCTCCTTCGGCTTCAGAGGACCCTGACCTCCTGGACCACGTAAGCCCTTTACGCTTGTACTTGTACTCTTGAGTTATCATCGGGTGCGCGATCAGCGCTCCCGATGGGAGTAGCCCCCGAAGGTGTGGGTGACTAGTATAGTCGCCCGCAACTTTATTAACATCTTGCTTTTGTTTCAGTCGTACTACCGTCAGCAGCTTGACGCAGCCGCGGCCTATGTTCGCCTGGAGAAGGACAGGGACCAGTTGCGTGCTTCTCTGGACCAGGCTACTGGGCGGGTTACTGAGCTTGAGAAGGCCCTGCATGAGTCTCGAGAGCGGGAGCTGGCGCGGGTCGCCCAGGAGAAGACTCAAGTCGATCGTGTCCTCTCACTCGGCGGTGTTCTTGGGGGTAAGTTTCGGCTTAATGCCTACTGTGTCTTGATCTTTTTCTTTGTCTGACCTTGAATCCCTTGCGTAGAGATTTGCGGTGGAGCTCCTCCGGAAGACACGTCGAGTGACGCGGTTGATTTGGCGACTGATGTCGGCTTCCTCGACCGGGTCTGCGCCTATGCCTCCGACGCGCTGAAGAAGTCCACAGCCGCGCTGAAGAAGTCGACTGGAGCCCTCACCGTGGTGCACCGGAGCATCTTCCCGAGCGACCAGCCGCCGGCAGCCGTGGACGCCCTTGCTGCGCCATTTGAGGACGCGACCACCATCGCCGACTTCACGCGGTCGCAGACGGTACGCGGCTCCGAGCTCACCTTCCAGCTCCTCTTAGGGCATCAGGTTCCGGGTGACTTTGAGAAGGTCGTCAGCGGCTTTCCTCGAAGACCCGATGGCCGAATCGCGTCGGTGGGTGGTGTGAAGGAGCGTGCTACACAGTTGGTTGTGCAGCTTGTGGCACTCTTCGAGAGGGCCCTTGCTAAGGCAACTGAGGCGGCTGCTACTCGGAAGAGTCGCTCCCGGTCGCAGTCTGCAGCCTTAGAGTAGATGTAGCTTAAGAATTTGGCAGTCGCCATGGTCTGTACTTTTAAACTTCTGGCCCTGTAATGAATATTGTCCTGCCAGGTCTTTTGGCCTTCAACGGTGCTTTTGCTAGAACTGGATTTCTTTCTGCCGAGTTTAACTTTGCTTCACAGTCGTATGATTGTATTGACTGCGTATTCGTGGCAGACTGTCGTGCGCGGTGGGGCTTCTTCTTCTCCTGCGACTGAGCCGAGTGGCGAGGCTTCTTCTTCGGGTGCTCGCCGTCGCCGGGCGGCGCCGGCTCCTCCACGTAGAACAAATGATCAGCGGATAATCACGTAACTGAAGAACAAGGTGGTTGAGCTTGAGGCGACCCTGAAGAATACTGAGCTGCTGCTGCACCGCTCCAGGTCGCATCCTACTGCAGAGTTCTCACGACGTGAGGATTTTTTGCTCGGGGAGATCGATCTGATCAGTCGACAGCTGCAAGGTTGGTATCCTTTTGGCGGCTGCTTTCTTTGCTGAAGCTTGCTTGTTCTGACTTGCAGTTTACGCGTGCAGATGTGAACCCGGATTGGGAGGCTGAACGGGCTCGCGTTGAAGAGCGAGTTACCCGAGATGCGTCCGGCGACTCCTATGAAGCTCGTCAGTTCTGGGTGAACAAGTCGAGAGGGCGCGCCCTTGCCACTATGCTTGATCGTACGTGACATGCTGCTTTTCTTCTGGAGAATTGCCGGAAGACACTCTGGCACATCAATCGTGTGTACTTCCCGCATAACGCGCAGCCGAACGGGCTGTCCGCCTTGCTGGAGAGGTTTCGCGATGGTGAAGGTCTGAAGGAGGTCGTCCACGCCCAACTTTGTGCTGGGGCGAATGCGGCGTTGGCATACGTCCGAATGCATCGACCGCATCTTCCACTCGATAAGGTGCTGGATGGCTTGCCCGGTGATGACGACTTCGACGAGACCTTGGCGGCTGCGCGCCAAATTATCGGGTAGGTTCAGAGCCTAAGTGAGCGCCTTGTAGGTCCACTCGATGCGCCGAAGGCCGATGCAGTTTAGAGTAGCTGTCGTCTGTTGTACAGGGTTAGCTATAGAAGGCAAATGTGCTTGTGCAAGTCGCAATGTACTAGATTAAAAATGCTTGCTAGTGATGAGAATTGAACTGCTTGCTCGGAAGTGTAAATGCCTGTTTTGATTTTCGACCTGTTTGGCGCAATAACCAAGTATGTTGGGCGACGGCCTAAGTTTTTCCAAGTGTGACCTGTATGTCGCAGTCTCTGATTTTAACAGGTGGCGACTTAGGATTTTTGCAACTTGACCTGTGTGGCGCAGCCCCCGAGTTGTTCGAGTGGCGGCCTAGGATTTCTGCCAAGGCCTGTATGGCGTAGCCCCCGAGTAGGTCGAATGGCAGCCTAGGATTACAAGTGTTACCTGTTTGGCGCAGCCCCTGAGTATGTCGGGTGGCGACCTGCGATTTTGAACTTGACATGTACAGCGCAGCCCCCGAGTGAGTTCGAGTGGCGGCTGAGGATTTTCTGAGAAGGCCTGTATGGCGTAGCCCCCGAGTAGGTCGAGTGGTAGCCTAGGATTACAAGTGTTACCTGTTTGGCGCAGCCCCCAAGTATGTCGGGTGGCGACCTAGGATTTTGAACTTGACCTGTATGGCGCAGCCCCCGAGTGGGTCAGGTGGCGGCCTAGAATTTTTTGATTTATGCTTGTATGGCGCAACCCCCGGATAGTTCGGGTAGGGCCTAAGCGTTTCTTTCAACCTGTGTGGCGCAGCCCCCGAATAGTTCGAGTGGCGGCCTAGGATTTTAGCTTCCTCTGTGTGAAAGGTAAAGGAGACATATTTTCTTCAAATCACTTTATTGATTCTTGCGAACAGGCCGCCTCATTAAAACCCTTCCAGTCCCCTTAGGTACCCTGGTGAGGGAAAGAGTGCGTCTGAAACCTGCCGCGCTGATTTTTTCTTGTACAATGATTGGGTTGAACTAGGCGTAGAACCGGCGGAGTTGTGCCACGTTCCACGGGTTGCTGCAGTCTGCTCCCGTCTTCGAGTCTTTCAGGCGGTAAGCTCCGATGTCGATTGCTTCTGTCACGATGTACGGGCCCTCCCATGGGGAACCGAGCTTGTGCACCTTCTTCTGCTTGAGTCGAAGAGCCAAGTCGCCTGCAACGAACGCTCTTGGTCGCAGCCTCCGAGTGTGATAGTTGCGCAGGTCTTGTTGATACATGGCTGATCGTGACAGGGCGATGTCGCGTGCTTCATCCAGGGTATCCATGCTGTTTTCGAGTGCCTCCTCTGCATCCGACTCGTCGTAGGCGACTACTCTCGGTGCGTCGAATTTCATGTCGCAGAGGAGAACCGCTTCTGCACCATACACCATAAAGAATGGAGTGTATTGGGCGGATCTGTTTGGCGTTGTTCGTAGACTCCAAAGGACCGACGGTAGTTCTTCCACGCATGCGCCCGCTGCGCGTTTTAGTGGCATGCGCAGTCGCTTCTTGATGTCGTTGCAGGCGAGGCCATTGGCTTTCTCCACTTGCCCATTGGATTGCGGGTGCGAGACGGATGCATAGCTGAGCTTGATCCCCTGCTCTGAGCAGAAGTCCTTGAATTCTTCGGCTGTGAAGTTCGAGCCGTTGTCGGTGATGATCTCATTCGGTACTCCAAATCTGAAGATGACTGACCTGATGAAGTTGACTGCTGTGGATGCAGTCAAACTTGTGAGGGGCACGGCTTCGATCCACTTTGTGAACTTATCGACTGCAACCAGGAGGTGAGTGTGACCTTCGGGTGAGGATTTCTTCAGCGGGCCCACCATGTCCAGACCCCATTGGGCGAAGGGCCAGGCTAATGGTATTGTCTTAAGTTCTGATGCTGGCGCGTGTGGCTTGTTGGCAGACTCCTGGCACCCTGTGCATTTCCTTACTAGCTCCTCGGCGTCCTGCATGGCTGTCAACCAGTAGAACCCGGCTCGTAGTGCTTTGGCCACCAATGCTCGACAGCTGGCGTGATGCCCGCAGATACCCGCGTGGATGTCGAGTAAGATGGCTTGGCCGTCGACTGGATCTACGCACCTTTGCAGGATTCCTGAGATGCTTCTTTTGTAGAGTTCTCCGTTGATGACGATGAAACTTTTGGAGCGCCTGATGATGCGCTTTGCTTCGACTGGGTCAGCTGGCAGCTTCTGATGCAGTATGTACGCCAGGTATGGTCATGTCCACGTAGCTTCGACTAGCATGACCTCCATGGGAACCTTGTCTTGGCTTGGCGGGTTAGCATCGCCTTTTGTTGTTGCAGTGCTTGCTGTGTTCTGAGTCTTGATGGATCTCTGCGTGATGCGCTCGAGGAAGACGCCGGGTGGGACTGGCACCTTGTCTGAGCCCATGTTAGCGAGGACGTCGGCTTCCTCGTTGCTTTCACGGCCGATGTGCCGCAACTCGCAGCCGTCGAAGTTGCCTTCCAACTGATTGTAGAGGTCTCTGTAGGCGATCATGTTGTCGGCGATGGCGTCGCAGGACTTCATGGTTTGCTGTACCACCAGGTAGGAGTCGCCGTATATCATGAGGTGCGTGGCGCCGCAGTTCTTGGCCATCCGCATGCCGTGGATCAGGGCCTCGTACTCGGCTTCGTTGTTGGACGGTGTCGGAAAGTCCATCTGCAGGACGTACTTGAGCTTGTCGCCTTTGGGGGAGATGAGCACAACTCCTGCCCTGGCTGACATGAATTTCTTGGAGCCATCAAAATACATTGTCCATGCCTTGGACAAGTCGGGGACATTTGGTAGCTGGGCTTCTATCCACTCGGTGGTGAATTCTGGGAGGACTTGGGCCTTGATGGACTTCGGGTGAGCATACTTCAGCCCCCATGGTCCTAGCTCGACAACCCACTTGGCGACTCGTCCTGTCGCGCGTTGTTTTTTGAGAATGTCTGCTAGTCCAGAGGAGCTTACCACCGTGATCGGGTGCTCGGAGAAGTAGTGGACGCCCTTCCTGGAGGTCATAAAGACTCCATATGCCAGCTTCTGGTAATGCGGGTAGTTCTGCTTGGACAGGGTGAGGACTTCGCTGAGGTAGTAGACGGGCCTTTGCACCGGGTGACTGTGCCCTTCTTCTTCCCGTTCGACTACGAGTACCGTACTCACCACCCTGTTTGTTGCTGAGACGTATAAGTATAGCGGCTCGTTTTCCATTGGTGCCACGAGGACTGGAGAGGTTGTCAGGGTTTTCTTGAGATGGTCGAACGCGTCCTGCGCCTCCTGTGTCCACTCGAACTTGTCCGTCTTCTTCATCAGTTGGTAGAAAGGTAAGCCTTTCTCTCCCAACTTACTAATGAACCGGCTGAGAGCTGCGACTCGGCCGGCTAATCGCTGCACCTCGCGGAGTTTTGTTGGTGCTGGCATTGTAAGAATGTTCTGCACCTTCTCGGGGTTCGCTTCGATTCCTCTTGCAGATACGAGGTATCCTAGTAGCTCTCCGGCTGGCACGCCGAACACGCACTTCTCTGGGTTGAGCTTGATCTGGTATACGTCGAGTGCGGCGAAGACCTTAAGGAGGTCGTCGACTAGGGTATCCTCCTTTCGGGTCGTGACGACGATGTCATCGACGTAGACTTGGACGATCTGCCCGATTAGCCCCTTGAGGCACGCTTGCATTGTCCGCTGGTACGTGGCACCTGCGTTCTTTAACCCGAACGGCATCGTCTGGTAGCAAAAGACGCCGTCGGGTGTGATGAAGGCCGTTTTCTCTTCGTCCTCGACTTTCAGCCTGATCTGCTGGTAACCTGAGTAAGCATCCAGGAAGGACAGGCGCTCGCAACCTGCTGTCGATTCGATGATTTAGTCTATCCGCGGGAGCGGGAAGTGATCCTTGGGGCAACACTTGTTGACTGCGGTGAAGTCAACGCACATGCGTAGTTTCTTCGTCTTCTTTTTCTCCACTAGGACCGGGTTGGCGACCCAGTCCGAGTCCTTTATCTCTCGGATGAACTTGGCGTGCAGTAGTCTGTCGACTTCCATGGTGATCACGTCTCGCTTGGGTCCTGAGAAGCGTCGCATGGATTGTTTGACTGGTCTTGCGTCATTGTGGACTTTCAGAGAGTGCTCGGTGAGTTCCCTGGGTATCCCTGGCATGTCAGAAGGTTGCCATGCAAAGATCTTCCAGTTCTCACGTAGGAACTCGACGAGCGCGCTTTCCTATGCGGGGGTCAGACTTGACGAGACCTTGACCGTCTTTCTGCTGTCAGTCGGATGGACTTGGTGGGTGACGGTGTCGTCGTTCGTGTTGAATGCTACGTCCTTAGCTGGCTTCTTGCGAGATGGGAAGACGGTCTTGTCGTTGTCGGCTGATATGGCCTTGAAGTGCTCTTCGACTCCGAAGAACTCAGAAATCTTGGCGAACTCGCGGTCGCAACTGTTGGAGAGCCCGAAGTCGCCGCGTACGGTGATTACTCCTTTCGGCCCGGGCAGCTTAATCATCAGGTAGGCGTAGTGGGGTACTACCATGAACCTCGCAAAGGTTGGGCGCCCGAGGATGGCGTGGTATTGTGACTTCCAGTCGACGACCTCAAAGTCTATCGACTCCTTCCTGAAGTGCTCGGGTGTACCGAGGATGACGTCGAGTGTGATTGTTCCCATGGGCGTGATTGCTTGCCCTGGTACTATGCCGTGGAAGGTGGTTTCGGATTCCGACAATTTCTCTGTCGACCTGTTTATTCTTCTCAGGGTGTCGGCGAATATGATGTTGATGTCGCTGCCTCCGTCCATGAACACCTTCTTCAAGCTGTAGTCGCCGATCAAGGCCTCAATCACGAGTGCGGCGTGCCCGGGTCGGGTTACCTCGGATGGGTAATCTGCCCTGGAAAATGTGATGGGTGTCTCAGACCCGCGCAGGTAGTCTGGTACCGCGCGCGGGCTGTTGATGGCCTGAAGTACTTGGCGAGTGATGAGCTTTTGGCGCCTGTTTGACGGGGGTCCCTTCTGGATCATGTTCAGCTGTCCCCGTGCGGGTGGGTACGTGTCGGTTGCTGCCGACTGACCTTGTTGCTGTTGCTGCGGCTGGGGGAGTGCCTCACGCCAGTTGCTTGTTTCGACCTCTTTCTTGGGGGAAGTTTCGCGGACATAGTCCTCTCCTTCGGCCCATTGGTTGGCTGTCTTCATGAGCTCTATTGTGGTCTTCGGCTGGAGCCTACCGAATTCCTCGCTGAGGTCGCGGCGAGCGACGCCGTACATGAAGGCGTCCATCACCCGATCTTCTGAGACGGGTTCCATGGTGTTCCGGAGTAGTGTCCATCGCTGGATGTAGGAGCGGAGCGACTCATCCTTTCCTTGCTTGCAGGCCTGCAACTCGATGTAGGTCGTTGGCCTTGCGAATGTTCCCGAGAAACTCTTGATGAAGTTATCCTGGAATTCTTCCCATGTTCGGAAAGAGTCTTTGGGTTGGCTTGTGAGCCACCCGTGTGCCGAGTCCGTCAGCATAAGCTGGATGTACTGCATTGCCGTAGTCGA
Organism: Poa annua; assembly: GCA_026929855.1. Taxonomy (NCBI): domain Eukaryota; kingdom Viridiplantae; phylum Streptophyta; class Magnoliopsida; order Poales; family Poaceae; genus Poa; species Poa annua. Next base: position 36,600,727 of record CM049427.1, read on the forward strand.
CGTCCCGCCTTGGCAGGTGCAGGCGATGAGGTAGTCCTCGAGCCACGGTTTTGGATCTTGCTTCCCGTCATACTTTGGTGTGCCTGCTGTCAACTTGAAGCCCTTAGGCATGCGGGTGTCGCGGATGTTGAAGCTGAAACATGCCGCGCCGCACGGCTCGAAGTCGCGGTCAGCATGGTCGTCCGTGTTTGCCGCACCAGCCGAGCGCTCCTTGCGGTTGCGATCCACCGTCTTCTGCGTGAGGACGTCGCGAAGGTCCTTGACTGGTTGCCGCTGTGCCGCTGGGATGCCCGAGGTTGTTGGTTCGTGCGCCCGGTTGCTTGGCCCCTTGGCCGCCAGCGCTTCTTCGATTGCCCTTATGGAGGCAATTTGCTGCTTGTGGAGAAGAGAGCGTGCGTCCCCCTCCGGTGGCTGCGTGAGCCGGAGGTATGTCTCGACTGAGATCAGGGCGGCGTTCGCCGTCTTTGGGACGGGTATCCCGTTCTCATCTTCGGTGACGAAGGACGAGTCGAGGTTGCGGGTGAGCCTGGTTCGATCGGCTTCTGCCATGAGGGGAACACGGGCTCTGTTTCGCCGTGCTCCTTGGTTAACCTCCGTAGAGGATGTGAAGGAGAGGGCGGCTCGCCTGGCACTCGATGCGTCTGCGTCCCTTTTGCGCCGGAGTAGGTCGGCTTTTTCGGCGCGGATTCGTTCGCTTTCCTTGCGTAGCAAGTACTGGACCGCCAGGTGGTCGTCTCGAGGTGCGTTGGGTGGGGGGAACATGCCCTCGTCCACATGCTTCATGGCTTGGATCGCCATGTCCCGCGTGATGACAAGTTTAGTCTGGTCCGGCATGTCCACCTCTAGCGGATATGCGGGTTCTTCGTCGTCGCCATGCGGTGCTGTGCCGGCCATGAAGACTTGCTTGGGGTAGACTTGAGTCGGAGAGTTGGTGCTGCCGCTGCTGCTTCTGTCGCCCGCGTCTTGCTCGGGGTCGAAAATTGCTGCAACGTGGCGCGCGGCGCAGTCGCTGTCGCGTCTTCTCGCGATCGTCCCTGTCTTCACGCTCGCCGGGGCGAGTGCGATTGGCTTGGGATAGACTTGGGATTTCCACGAAGATGAGAGCGCGCGCGACGTGGCTGTCGGGCGCGAGCTCCTGGTTGCCCGTGCGGGCGTGACAGTCGAGGTAGATCTTGGGGTAGTGGACCTGATCCGCGCGGCCGTTGCCGAAATTGTCGATGTAGTCGATGTAGATGCAATCTTCGCGGGTGCAGCGGGCGCGGCCTCCGCGGGTGCGGCAGATGCGATCTTCGCGGGTTCGGCGGGCGCGGCCTCCGCGGGTGCGACAGACGTGATCTTCGCGGGTTCGGCGGGCGCGGGGGTTGCCGATTCGGGTGACGCCGCCGCGCGTAGCGCGGTAGTCGTAGACCTGAGTATACCACGACTATCGATGCAGCAGTATATGGAGTCGAAGGTGATGTGTATACCTTTGTCTAGATCGGCGTACACCGAGCGGTGGGCCGGCGGGTGGAGGACGTACTCGAAGGAGCCGAAGCGGATCGACTCCCTGGCGGCGGATACGCCGATCTTCATTGCGGATGGAGCCGGAGCGACCATGATCCTAGCACTTGTTTGACGTTCCCACAGACGGCGCCAATTGACGAGGTGTTAACTCGACAAGTCCCAGGGTTGTGCACCCCGGGTTGATTGATGGGGAGAGAGATGAGTGCAGGTGGTCACGACGGCTGACAAGTAAGGATTTATCCAGGTTCAGGCTCCCGGAGGATAACACCCTACTCCTGCTTGTCTGGTTATTGATGCGAGTAGCGATTACAATGGCGAGATTGCGATCTCGCTAGGGTTTGTGGCGGCGGCTATGAGCGTGTCCTTTGGGACGAGCAACTCTCTTGGCTTTATAGGCAGCCAGGTCTCGGGTCTCGGGTGGTTGATGCCGATGGCAACTACAGATATGGCAGGTTATGCTTCCTAACCGACTTGGACTAGGTTACATGGTATCCCGCGTGGGCCTTCTGTGGGCTTCCACGTCCTTGGCGCGGCCCAGGTAGCCTTATCGTGGGCTACCCGAAAGGCAGCCCCACGTCAGACGTATAACCCGACCAGATGGTCTGCGTAGAACGGGAATTCTAAATAGTTGGTAAGTACTATAGTGATATTTCATCACATGTATCAACTAAGTGCAACTCATGTGAAAACCATGTGTAACCGAGAAAATTTCATATACAAACATACGTGCATCTCATTTGCAACTTAAAAATCTCAGATGCAATAATGTATAACCCATGTACAACCAAAGAAAATTTGGGTTCTATAGATGACATACCGTATGAATCATGATGTAAATCTGACGGGAATAGAGTTGAGCGAGATCTAACTTAATTCTCACACGAGTGAGGAATAGCAAAACCATTAAATCATATGTTAATGGAGCAATTATCGGTTCAAATCTTTTCTTAACAAATCAAAATTATGGGGGTTGAAAAAGAAGCAGGTACACACGTTTGATCAGTCGAGTAATTTCGGAGCACACGTGCAAGATTGCTCTCCTTTCCCATTGGCCACTTAACAACCACTGTCTTGGACCCTCTGTGCATTATATAGCCACCGCTTGTACTCAATCACACTTGGGACAATTAACAGTTCGGTCCACTTAGCTTGAAGCACGTAGTACAGAAGTACGCTAATTAGCAAGAACCCCAGTCCCAGCCATGGTGTTCGCCGACGGCGGCGCCCGTCGCCAGGTGGCCACGATGGGGTTCGCGTCCCACGTGGTGCGCGGGCGGTGGTTCATGTTCTTCGCGTCGATCCTGATCATGGCGGCGGCCGGCGGCACGTACATCTTCGGCATCTACTCTAAGGCGATCAAGACGTCGCTGGGGTACGACCAGCAGACGCTCAACACGCTCAGCTTCTTCAAGGACGTGGGCGCCAACGTCGGCATCCTCCCCGGGCTCATCAACGAGGTCACCCCGCCGTGGGTCGTCCTGGCCTGCGGCGCCGGCATGAACCTCGTCGGCTACCTCATGATCTACCTGTCCGTCACCGGCCGCACGGCGCACCCTCCGGTCTGGCTCATGTGCGTCTACATCGCCATCGGCGCCAACTCGCAGTCATTCGCCAACACGGGCGCTCTCGTCACCGCCGTCAAGAACTTTCCCGAGGACCGGGGCGTCGTGCTGGGGCTGCTCAAGGGCTTCGTGGGCCTCAGCGGCGCCATCTTCACGCAGCTCTACCGCGCCATCTACGGCGCAGACAGCGACGGCTCCGACCTCGTGCTGCTCATGGCGTGGCTCCCCGCCGCCATCTCTCTCGTGTTCATCCCGACCATCCGCATCATGCCCCGCGCGCGGCGCACCGCGGAGCAGAGCCGCAGGGAGCGGAAAGCCTTCTTCTACTTCCTCTACGCATCCATCGTGCTCGCCGTGTACCTGCTCGTGATGAACGTGGTGGAGCTGGAGGATCGCGGGTTCCCCAAGCCGGCATACTACGTCACCGCCATCGTGCTCCTCCTCCTCATCTTCTTCCCGCTCGTCATCGTCATCCAGCAAGAGCTCCGGAATTACCTCCAGCCGCCGCTGCCGACGACCCAGTCCGTTGCGGCGACCAACGTTGAAAATGACGACGTCAAGCCAACCGCCACCGAGACCGAGAACAACGAGCCAGCATCGACGTCGGCATCGTGCTTCGAGGACGTGTTCCGGCCGCCGGCGAGGGGGGACGACTACACGATCCTGCAGGCGCTGTTCAGCGTGGACATGCTGGTCCTGTTCGTGGCCACCATCTGCGGCGTGGGCGGCACGCTGACGGCGATCGACAACATGGGCCAGATCGGGCAGTCCCTGGGTTACCCGCAGCGGAGCATCTCCACGCTCGTCTCCCTCGTCAGCATCTGGAACTACGCCGGCCGCGTCGTGGCCGGTTTCGCGTCGGAGCACGTGCTCTCCAGGTACAAGGTACCGCGCCCGCTGGTGCTCACGGCCGTGCTCCTCGTCGCATGCTCGGGCCACCTCCTCATCGCCCTCGGCGTCGACAACGGCCTCTACCCGGCGTCGGTCATCCTCGGGTTCTGCTTCGGGGCGCAGTGGCCGCTGCTATTCGCCATCATTTCCGAGGTCTTCGGCCTCAAGTACTACTCCACGCTCTACAACTTTGGCGCCGTCGCCAGCCCCGTGGGCAGCTACATCCTCAACGTGCGCATCGCCGGCCGAAAGTACGACGAGGAGGCGCTGCGGCAGGGAGGGCGGAGGGGCAAGGACCTCACCTGCATCGGGGTCAAGTGCTTCCAGGAGTCCTTCTACATCATCGCCGGCGTCACGCTGCTCGGCGCACTCGTTTCGCTCCTGCTCGCCTGGAGGACAAGGAACTTCTACAGGGGCGACCTCTACGGCAAGTTCAAGGAGGTGGGCATGTCTGCTGGGTCAGTGCCAGCCGGCGGCGACGAGGGGGCAGCGAACGGCGCCAGTGCCGGTGATGCCACGGCCAAGGATATTCCTGCTTCAGCTGGCAGCGATGTCGACGCCGTCGCCAACCCCGACAATAAGATCATTGGTTCTTCCACCAAGTAGTTAAAGAATGATGCATGGAGTCAAAGTAGCTGTCTTAAAAGTCCATGGGTGAAATCACACGGATAGAAACGAAATTCCACATATTTTCACCTACTGTATGTAAAAATCCGTTGCGTACGTCTCATTAACTGTGTGTAGAAATACTTGAAGAAATCGATTGCTCGAGATAAGAAGAGTGTGTGATTGTACAATGTGGTTGTAAATCGTGATCCGTATTAGTGGCACCAACCAGTTCTTGACACTGATTCAAGTCAAGCCTAAATTAAGGAGTACTACCAAAGACAGGATTGATTTTTTTTGTAAACATAGACATGCTTGAATGGTGGAGTATTTTGGAAGAACCGACTGATTTCTAGCTAGCTTGCGTTTCTCCGAGGTTACCGTGAACAGAATATCAAATAATCCGTACTCAGCTTTGACGACCAGCCAGAGAAAGGGACGCGCTGCTGACTCAAATGGAAGCTTCATGTGACTATTCGTGTTCTTGGACAGAGGCCGGCAGTCAACACTCAAAATCGTCCTGTGTGGCTCCCGCAAGGATAAATTTGGCGTTCAGTTCACAACTGACATCGACCCGCAAGAGCCAAACAGATTAGATTAGTCCTAATACGGGACTTCATGTGGTCTATACAGTATGAAATTGAAATCCCTACCTCAACGCGTGATCCCGAGGATTCAGATGCCATGAGCCCATGACGCACAATCTTTCAGTGTCGTCGTCTTTGCATGTTACTCCACTGACTGACGCATTGCGGAGACTGTAAAACGGAGCGAAACTGCTGTGCATCCGACGTTTCCGCGTCCGACGTTTGTCCGATCCTTGATCCAACAGATTCATTTGCTTCAGCTAATAAAGCTGACGGTCTGATAAGGTGTGTCGGATGGAAATCGTACAAAAATCGTCGGACAACGTCCAAAACAGAGAGTCGGAGAAAGATGTAAAAAGAATGGAAAAACACCCCAAAACACCCTGACCCGTAAAATAACTACTACTCCCTCCGTCTCAAAATAAGTGTCTCAAGTCTCTCTAAAAAGAGATGTATCTAGACCAGGGCCGGTTTAAGCCCAGTGCGAGAAGTGCGACCGCCCGGGGCCAGCAAAAATTGGGGCCTGATGCACATGGTGGGTGAGTTGTTGTGAGACCCCAAGAGAAAGATATGAAGTAGTGCAACATCAAGTTTCGCTCAGTATGAAACCAAGGTTATCGAACCAGTAGGAGATAAATGATTATGTTTCAAGCCTCAACTTGAGGCTATAGAAAGTAGCTCCACAAGCTCTTACGGGGTGAAAGAGAAACAACACTGGAGGATAGGTGTAGGATGGACAAGTAAGGATGTGTGAGGAGGAGAAACTCTAGTTTTATTTCTATTTTTGAGCTTACTCTTTCTTCTTTTTTACGAATTAACATAGATGCTCACATACACACATACAGTTACCCATATGAACGCACACCCTACCCTTATGGGCACTTACTGAGCTGGCTGATCGAGTCTTAAGATTGATGAAGTCATCACAGCCGCCTCGTCGCTTCACACTAAAAAATATTCCGTCAAAATACAACACATAAATATTAAACATGTGTGAACTCTGATGTACTGAGGGTACAACCATTCTGCTAATCATTAAAAAACAAATAGAAAAATTTCCTTTCTCCCCTCGTTGTTCAATAGAAATTTGCGTTCTTCAATAGAAATTTTTAGGAGAGAATAGATGTAAAAAATAAATAAATTAGAATACACTCGAACTTAAGCGGAAGCCCGATAAGTCCGCAGGCCCGGTTAGAGAAGTACTAGTGGCCCATGAGCCATGGCCCCGACAGCCGGACACGGACACAAAGACAAACCGAGCGGAACCCAAACCCTAGCAGCGCTCGCTTCTTTTCCTTTCTCCCCTCGTTGTTGCCGCTACTAACCTCATCGTCGTCTTCCAACCCAAACCCTAAAATCTCCCGCGAACCGAGGAGGCGAGGCAGAGGAGCCGGCAATGGCGGGCAAGGAGGACAGCCGGATCTTCGTGGGCGGCCTCTCGTTCCACACCGACGAGCGCAAGCTCTCGGACGCGTTCCGCCGCTTCGGCAAGGTCGTCGACGCCCAGGTATTGGACCGTCCCCCGCATATGTTTTTCTCCTTTTTTATTTTATCGTCGAAACTGGTAGATCTGTGTGATTAGATGCTGTTGGTGAGTAAAGTTGAATCTGATGTACATGGTCTAAGGGGCTGTTTTTTTTATGCTTTTGCTATAGTTTCATGACCTTCTGTGGATCTGAACAAGGCTCTGAATGAAAAAAATATCATGTAGTTGGCAAAATCTTCCTAAATACACCATGGAACTTGTTATTTTCTAAAAAGAAACAAATAGTGTACTTCATCGCTAGTGAGATTCTGTATATCGGCACATCATATGTTTGTGTTCGTTGGTTTTAGCCACAACAGGAATGCTTACAGTTGTTGTTTTTCTGCTAGCTTTCGTTGCTGGTTCTGACAGTGGTCTTTATCAGCTACTCATAGTTTTGTGAAGCCAAATGAGCTGCCACATCTGTGAACTTGGATAGAACAGGGACTCTTTTGTTTGTTAAAAGATCAGCTTTCCAGAGAAACCTTTGTGAGTGTTTTGTGCGAAGAAAGCAGCTAACTGCACTGTGAGGAAGAACTTAGGGTCGAAATTGCTTTACCAAGAGGCTATGCTGATGCTGTTCATTACAGTTGTATGCCTGAAGTGAGCATTGTGACCAGTGAAATTTGATCCAGTAACCAGGGGACACTTGATTGATCTTGCTATTGACTGTGTTCTGACATATTCATTCTGCTTCTGGTCTGATAGAAGATACAGGGTGTTTGTTGTTGTCTTGGTATTACTTGACAACCTGCAGTGGCTATGAGGCTTTTTGGGCTTCCCTTGCATGCATTGCCAAGTTGCCATTTGATATTCTATTATGCCAACACCACAGTCGATAGTCTGCAGTTTGGCAGAGACTCAACAGAACATTCAGTGGTTGCTATTATTATTGTGTCATGAAGATCAGTCAACTGTGGCAGTTCATTGTTTGAGGGAAACATGACAGCAGTTTTCAGTCTTCCATGTTAATCTGATTTGGTTGAATGATAATATACATAATAATTTGTCTATATGTTTGTGTTCAGTATACAATAACCATGTTATTACTAAGTTAACGTCCTATGGCATCCATGCAATTTGAAATCTGCTCATCTGTTGACATGTTGTTTCTTTTGTGATATAAATGACTTGATTTGCTTGCTATGTCAGTACTTTAAATAGGCTAAACCCTAAAAATTGTTCTGGTTTTCAGTTGCTAGTTTGTTAGAACATGTTGGACCTTCTTTTTTGTATTCATGTTCTGGCTGCAATTTTTGGTACAGGTGCTCATTTATCAGCATGCACATCATTTAGTCATCTGAATATACCATTTTAAAGTTGTTTCTTGTGCCTTTTGCATCGTAAACGTAGCAGTTTTGGACAAGTTGGGTGCCAAAGCATGTTTTTACTGTGCAATTTTATCTTTATTGCACACAATATCTAAGCAACATGGCAGCCAGCAAGTAAATTGTGTGGTAACAGTTGGTACCTTTTGTGATGGAAACTGAGTGGAGCTGAGATTCCAGATTTGTTTGGGGTGCGTCACTGCATTGTATCGTAGTGCTCATGGTACAACATTTGAAGGGTAGCTGCAAAGGCAAACACTTGATGTTAGCACATTACCCAACTAACCCCTTTTGACTTCCTCTGCTTGCTGGATATTGCTGTCTGTGGTCTTCAAGTGGTGTTTTTCCTACGTTAGGAGATCCTCTTGTGAGCTTATCTATCAGACTAGCATGGCAGTGTTTTGGACATCAGTGATGGGCCTGAGACTGACCGTTGTTCATATTTTGCTTTCAACACAGTAACTCGCTACTCAGTTTCAATGAACAAAAAATAGATGGGTTTACCACTGAACTGGTTTATATTTGTAGACATAGCATGGTGATATCACATGAGTGGAGAGGAATATCACATACCCTGAGGCAAGGCTGGTTGGTGAAGTTTTTGTGGCAATTGAAGTTGCGCGCTTCTCAACATTAGTGTGCTACAATTGGTTTAGTATGATACGTGCCTTAGGAATAAATGGTGGTGAATTTTCCAAGAGGAATCTAGTAAGTAGGGTAGCCAAAAATGGTAGCAGCAATGGTTGTTTGGTTGGAGTAGTCTGTTACCTTTTAGGAGAACAAGTGCGCAGATGTTTGTTTGCCCAACTGCTAGCTTTGCTATCTTCAGATACGTTCAGTCACAAAGATAGCTTCAGTTACACCCAGCTTTGTGGCAGTTTTGATACGTCTGTTGAATGATTGAAACTCCTTACTCTCTATACTGCTCCAATTACTACTCTGTATATACTGCTCCAACTCCTACTCTCTATACTGCTCTAAAGGTAATGATTTTGGTTTCTGTTAACCATCCTAAATTTGTCCACAAGTGGTTCTTATCTATGCATGTTATGAAATATATTTTCATTATCATAGCTTCTGGTTGTGAGCTTGTGACTTTTTTCAATTCCACAAGTGGAAAGCATGTTTCTTTGTCTGGTTTGACAAAGTAATTTTCCATTCAGTGTGTGGCAAGTCTTTAATAACTTGTTGTATGCTACATTTCTAAACGAACTATGAGTTGAAATGTCCTTGTAAGGGTACCGAGTCTATAATATTGTTACCTACACATGGGGATATGCTTACCATAATCTGCTTGGCTAACATTTTTCTCTGTAGGACTTGCAGCTGCATGCACTTTTTTTTGTCTGATAATAAATCCAATTTTCTGTGTGTTGAAATCTTTTATAAGTTGTATGCTACAATTCCTAACAAACTATGACCTGAAATGTTGATTTTGTTATTTTTGTGATAAAGTGAATCCATAGTGTTGTCACAATACTGAAATTCAATATTTTTGCCCTCCGCTCCATCCCTAAATTTAAACATGTGGAGATGCTTACTATATTCTTCTTGGCTCTGTATGTAGGCTGATTCTGGAGTGTTTCTTTTTGTAGATCATGCTGGAGAGACACACAAACCGCCACCGTGGCTTTGGCTTTGTGACATTTTCAGATCCACGTGCAGTTGAGGAAGCTATCAATGATATGCACAACAAAGAGTTGGATGGCCGTACCATTTCAGTGAACAGAGCTGAGCCTAAGATGAATACAGATGACACAAGGTACACCAGTGGTGGTGGCGGCGGTGGTGAACGTGGGGATTATCGTGGTGCTTCTAAGGGTGATGGTCCACTCCCTGGTAACTGCTTTGAGTGTGGCCGTTCTGGCCATTGGGCTCGTGACTGCCCTAATCCTGGCAGTGGTCGATCTGGGCGTTTCCCTTCCAAGTTCAGTGGTGGTGGCGGCGGCAGGGGAGACCGTTTTTCTGGATCAGACAGGTTTGGTGATCGTTATGCGGAAGATCGCTATGACAGTGGTCGTTATGGATACCGTGAACCTATTGACAGCAGAGACAGGTATGACGGGGGCCGTGAACGTTATGCCAGTGAGCGATACCCCGCTGGAGGTGATCGCTTTGGTGCAGACAGGTATGGAGCTCCAGACCGTTATGCGCCAAGTGCAGGATATGGTAGGGAGCGGGAGAGAAGCTACGAGAGAGACCCGGTGCGTGGCAGCGCCGCCTATGACAGGAGTGGCCCAAGGGGCGGTGCAAGCTATGACAGGGATGGCCCGAGGGGCGGCATCGGTGGTGGCTATGACAGGGATGGTCCGCGTGGAGGTGGTGCTGACACCTACGGCAGTGGAGGTCCTGCTCGCTATGATGCAGGGAGTTACAGGGAGAGGCCTGGGCCGTACGACCGCCCCAGCAGGGGAGGAGGACGCTACGAGGACCGCTTCTAGTGACCTGTTACAATCAAGTTATGTATTCGCATTTTAATGTTTTCGGCTTGGCATGGCTGAATGTTATATGAGCACTCTGGCACGGTTATCTCTATTCTGTATTGCAAATGGTACTCCCAACTGGTTAAGTTTTATCTGGCAGACTTCTGATGCTGAGTTGAACTTCATACCCTGGTTTACTGTTCCAAAGTTCTGTAAACTATCATCGATCTGAATTATGAAATCCAGTTGCCCTGCAGCGTTTGCTGCCATGTGGTTTTTACAACTAGTACCAGTGACTGAAAATGTTCTTCAGAAGCAGACTTGGGAGTATGAGATTGCAAAAAAAGCTCCCAGGAAGCTTAATGGCATGAATTGATGACTGAACTTTGATGGGCGTCGCCCTGATCTGCAAGACATCTTTTGGACATTTTATGTGTCTACGTCAACATTATTTGAACTAGAATTGTAGGATGAGTTTTTGTTTTCACTTGATGGACTTTACTGCAAATGCTTGTTCAAATCGTACTTGGATAGTTCTAAGTTTTGACGTGGACAGCTTCAAAAGTGAAAGGATGTCCAAAAAAGTGGAAGGACGAGAAAAAACTCTCGTGGATGTTGCAAAGCGGGTACAGTTAATAGTCCAGTCGGCAATCATACATAGCCACTGACTTGGAGACCTGTCAACGTCTCCATATCTGTAATGGGTCCTCCTTGCATACGACTTATCCAAAACTTCGCCGTCTTGGTTTTCCTTTCGGTGTAATTTAATTGGACACTGCCAAGAACAATACTCCACTTTCCGTTTAAGTAAATTAAATAATAATCTGCCCCACCTTTATTCCGTAAAATACGCCATCAATTTGTCGCCAATACCATTCACGTCAGAGCAGCTAATCATTCTAACAACCATAAGGTTGTGATGTCATGACTTGTTGAATTTCATGGGAAACAAAAACTGCTCAGCGCATCAAAGAAATGAATAAATTTGATACTCATTGCATATAGATTACTCCATTTTCATACCAAATATTTTCATGAGGATGCATCCCTACAAATTTTGTAGAAAAAAAAAGTCGTGTACGAATTGAGAGGTAGCATTTTTTATATTTTAATAAATTAATAAAATAGAGGTGAAATTAAAACATAGATACTACCGTTCATTTTTTATTCATCTTTCTACATATTTTATATTTAATAAATTAATAAATAGAGGTGAAATTAAAACATAGATACTACCGTTCATTTTCGATTCATCTTTCTACATATTTTCTTCCAAAAACACTTGAAAGTGAGAAATTGAAATTTGAAAGAAGTGAAAACATACACCACCATATATATGGCCATTATTAAAATCATAAAACACCTTTCGGTTCTTTAAATAAATCAAGTAATAAAACCGAACAAATAAATCCCTCTGTGGGAAATACAGTACAGTACCAAAAAAGAAGAGAGGAAAAAAAAACATTCCTCCCCTACCTCTCTCTCTCTCTCTCTCTCTCCTTCCCTCTTTGATCCTCCTCCTCTGTCCTTCCTCCCCCAAATCACGAGCCTATTCACCATGGCGCCTCCTCCCCCGCTCCTCCGCTCGCCGCCCCTCACCGGCTGACCCCACCTCCCCCGCCGCCGCCGCCACCCGGCCCCACCCCCACCAAATCCCCAAATCCCCCGAGGTCCGGTCACACAAGGCGAGCGAATTGATCGACCGATCGATCCATCCATCCACCGCCGATCTCCCCATCCCGCCGCCGCCATGTTCAACAAGATCATCAAGCGCGGCGCCCGCAAGGGGACACGCTCCGAGGGTGCGGAGGCCGCCGCCCGCCCCGCGGCCCCGTCCTCCTCCTCCGGCGCCGCCGGGGCGGCCGCGCCCGTCACCGTCAACCACGCCTCCCGCGCCTCCGCGCCGACGCCCTCCTCGCCCACCTCGCCCCACGTGGCCGCCTCCGCCTTCCCGCCCGTCGTCCCCGGCTCCGGCGCCTCCCCCTCGCTCCTCGAGCCGCTCCCGCTCCTCCGCGACGTCGCCGCCGCCGACCGCCCGGGGCTCCTCCTCCGCAAGCTGCGCCTCGTCGCCGCGCTCTTCGACTTCTCCGACTCCCTCAAGCACCCGCGGGAGAAGGAGGCCAAGCGCCAGGCGCTCCTCGAGCTCGTCGACTACGTCCAGGCCCCCGCCGCCGCGCCCAACGCCAACGCGCCCGCGCGCCTCCCCGACAACGTCCAGGAGGCCCTAGTCGCCGCCATCTCCGCCAACATATTCCGCCCGCTGCCCCCCGCGCTGCACGAATCCGCCGCTTCCATCGACCCCAATGCCACCCCGGACGACGAGGAGGAGCCCTACCTCGACCCCGCATGGCCGCACCTCCAGCTCGTCTACGAGCTCCTGCTCCGCTACGTCGTCTCCCCCGACACCGACACCAAGGTCGCCAAGCGGTACGTCGACCACGCCTTCGTCCTCCGCCTCCTCGACCACTTCGACTCCGAGGACCCCCGCGAGCGTGAGTACCTCAAGACCGTGCTCCACCGCATCTACGGCAAGTTCATGGTCCACCGGCCCTTCATCCGCAAGGCCATCAATAACGTCTTCTATCGCTTCATCTTCGAGACCGAGCGCCACAATGGTGTCGGCGAGCTCCTCGAGATTCTCGGTAGCATAATTAATGGCTTCGCACTGCCTATGAAGGAGGAGCACAAGCTCTTCCTCGGCCGTGCGCTCATCCCGCTGCACAAGCCCAAGTCTGTGGCCATCTACCACCAGCAGCTCTCCTATTGTATTGTCCAGTTCGTCGAGAAGGACTACAAACTTGCCGATGCTGTCATCAGGGGCCTTCTCAAGTACTGGCCAGTCATTAATTGCCAGAAGGAGGTGCTCTTTTTGGGGGAGCTCGAGGAAGTGCTCGAGGCTACACAGCCTGCTGAGTTCCAGCGGTGCATGGTGCCGCTGTTTAAGCAGATCGGACGCTGCCTTAACAGTTCCCACTTCCAGGTATGTTTATTGTCTTCGACAACTCACATATCTTCAGGATGCTCTCAGCTATATGATTATCTGGGCAAATCTGTTCCATGTGCTGCTATTTGTTGATATAAATTTGCGAGGAAATGGGCCACATGATTCAGAATGTGCTTGTTTGCCATAACTCTTACACACTCAAAAACATTATTTGCAAAGAGTCTTGGCGCTAGGAAAATCCCCATTTTTTGTATGCCGTCTGTCTTGTGCTTCCTGCAAGATATCTTCATCTCCTAATGACCTAATGTAGAGTGTCATCTGGTGAGATGTGAAAAGGCTGTCATCTTGCTACATGCATCTTTGCGTCAATAATGGTACAATTTTTTTTGGCGGTGTATACGAATGAGTTATTTCGTCACGGCTGTGTTTTGCTTGGCTTGCACTCGATACGATAAACAAGCAACCCTTCTGCTACAGTAGAACACAAATTGGACAATAACTAGTTGTAAAACAAACCGACATTCTTAGGACGAACGGGCTGTTGCCAATGCTTGTGATAAAATTGATAACTGTGAACTGAAACTTGCATGTCCAAAGCGGTCACCAGTGACTTGTTTTATTCCTGGTGTGCGATGGTCTTTGGTTTCTTAGATTTGTTAGTTAAGTTTTAACGACCATCATTCGATGTTAACTTTGATGCCTATATGACAAGTGGTTCTTTGGAATCTTACAGACATTTAATGAAAACCTATATATACTCTTCAAAGATCAAGTATTGAAATATTCTACACACCCTTAGTTGTTTAGCCAGAAGCTTGAACAATGTTGAAAACTTTTTGGCACACTACTCCATGCTGCTGTTTTATGCATGACTGTGAAATTATCAAGGGTAGATCTGTTATCACCTTCAGTTGGCTTGACTGTAGTGAGGCCTGTGGGTTGTGTATGGATTGAATAGAATGATAAAAGACTTCAATTTGCATTTGTTTTTAATTCAGCTATGTGAGGCAGATGTGCACAACATTTCCTCCTAGATCAGGCTATCCTTGGTCTTTCTTTTGCTGCCTAGTTTGTCTGTTTATTTTCTTCATTAGATTATAAATAAATTTTCTAAACATTTATCGATACAAACTGAATCATGTGTCTCACCTCAGCCTCATGCGAATGATTGCAATATTTATGTAGTAATCAGAACAAATTCCTATCATTCATAAATATAGTGTAGTAAGACAAGTTTAACCCATCAAACTTATCGTCTTATCGTGACTAGTTTTGTGGGTGAAATTTAAGGGTTCATTAGAAGTATGTTGCTGCTATTACTTAGAGGGAAGTATGCATGTGGGTAAAGAGAATGAGTAACATCTTTTAGGATTTGGGTTTTTGGAGAGGTCCGTGTGAGGGCAGTTCTTCGCCAATATAATGTGCCTTCGTATTTGTTTCTTAGTTGACCTCCTATTGTTGGTGATTTGACAACATTTATTACTTACAGCTGTATTTATCCTGTATGTTTTCTTCACCGATGAATTAGTTATAAGTAATTAAGAATAACTATAACGCTTGCAAGACATAAGCCTGCACCGTGCAAGTGAATTCCTGAGGCTGCTATTTTTTCATGGGAAGAAAACCTTCTGAAATTATATTTGTTTTGGATCATTGTTTAACTCCAAACTGAGCACTGCATCATAAGTGTACTATCTTAAACCAGTGAATTAAACTTTCAAGAACCTGATTATTAGGTTTTATACGCTAGAGTTAGGCATGCTAATTCCTGTTTAGTTCTAAGGATTTCTTGGATTCTGGCTTTATCTTATGTTGCTCAGTAGTTTTTACCATAATGCAAGTGGTTCCATTGGAGAACAATGGTCTAAATTTCAAACCGTTCTCGTGTTGCAACAAGTCTGGAATTGGTCTTAAGGCAAACACTTCCCTCACCAGGCCTAATCTAAACACTAGATAAAGTAGATTTTGTCATATTCCTAAGATATGAACATATAATTTCTCAATCATGAAATTCCTCCTTATTCATCTACCCTGCCTGCAGTATATTGCACACCTTTGTATAGTAGGTATGTTCAGTTTTTTGGCTATTAGGGAAGTTAAATTGTGTCCATGGTCCCGTTGCCAGGACCGCACGCAGCTGCCAAATTGGAATGCAATTCCTTTCTTGCCAATTTATATGTTTTCATTTCCTTTTTTCTCGTGGCACTGTGTGTCTTTCTTTCCCCTTTTTGTAGTCATCACTGTTATTTGGGACTACTTGTGTTTGATCAGCGTAGTGAAATATCTGTTTTCTCCTTATGTTGTTGAGGATATGCGGCCATCTAGGTTTTTTCTGAACTCGTTTCTCTTGGATTTCTTTTAGTTGTAAGGAGATTCAGAAAACCCATAAAGAAGTTTTTTTTGTCAAGTTGTTGATATTAGGATTGTCATATGCGCTGTTTGTGATAGCAGTGCATCTAATTGGGTTTCTTCACTCTGCATTTAAATCAGTATCTTTTGGAATACCCCCACACCCACACACACCCACCACCCCCACACACAAAGTCGTGACACATTTACAATTTTTCCCAAGCAGTGTTAGTGATATGTTAACAAAATATGTGCTATCTTTATGACATTTCGAGCAATATTGATTTCATCAGCTTCATTTTGGACGATTATTGTTTAGACATGCTGCCAGTCGCTCTGATCAGATTAACCCCTGTATACTGTGATGTGTGTCTAAGGGCTGTTAAATGGTCAGTGCTGGTGGTATACCTGTTGCTATACAGGTCACACTCATACAGCCTACCCCTACCTAAAACAGAACTGCTCACTGGCGTTAAATCATACCGTTGGTCTCTTCCATGCTACACTAGTTCACACGATGACATCATCTCTTTGCATCTTCTTGCTTTTTAAATAAGAACTAAGTTTAATTGCGAGCATTGCTTCTTTGTGATCCATGGTCCCTTCATTTATATGGTATTTTGTTTGATTGATGATGTTGA
The DNA here is from genome assembly GCA_026929855.1 of Poa annua. NCBI lineage: Eukaryota > Viridiplantae > Streptophyta > Magnoliopsida > Poales > Poaceae > Poa > Poa annua. The sequence goes on from CM049427.1 coordinate 36,617,086, forward strand.
ATTTTTTGGGGCAGGTTGCTGAGCGGGCCTTGTTCCTCTGGAACAATGATCACATTGTAAGCTTGATCGCCCAAAATCGCGGTGTTATATTTCCAATTATATTTGAAGCACTTGAGAGGAACATACAGAGCCACTGGAATCAAGCTGTACATGGCCTCACCACAAATGTGCGCAAGATGTTTTTGGATATGGATAGTGAGCTATTTGAAGAGTGCCAGCAGCAGTACATTGAGAAACAATCAAAAGCTAAAGAACTAGAGGAGCAACGAGAGTCAGCATGGAGACAATTAGAAGCTGTTGCTGCCAAGGCTGCTGGAGATGACATGGTTTTGGTCAACTAGGTAATATATTCGTCCTGCTTCATTTCTTTGTTAGTGTTTGTGTCCCTAAGTCGTTTTTTCTTGTGTCTTGTAAGTCAAAATTATATTACTTCTGGTTATGCTATTTCCTCTATGCTTTTCATTTTGTTTTTAAGCATTTCTACGAGATGCATTGCCATCTTTTGTACTGCCGAGTCTGTTTTAATTTGGTCATGACAGTCCACAAAAAAGATGGAATATGTTTGTGTAATGGATTATTATGGACATTTACTTTAGTAATTTCAAGTAACCTTATTTGTACCAGCATCTATAAGTAGCAAACATCGTTTCAAAAGATGTTTATGCTTGCTCAGATAATCGGTGCTCACAGTCACAAGCATCCATGTGCACCTGTGAACTCACTATCAATGTCGGTTGGTTGGGGTGCGCTCATCTCATCTTTGATGGCGTGGAGTTTCAAGGCCAGTGTCCCTTGGGTCTAGTCTCCCAATGATCGCTAAGTCGAGACATGATGGTGGTAGCAGATGTCGACTCTTCCTATGCTCAATGGGGTTCCTGCGATGGTACCACACTCTTCATCCTTTGTTCAACTCATTCCTCTCGTCTTTTTTATGAATAATCAGACCATTGTAACCTTTGTATTAATCCTTCATTGTTTGCCCCTAGTTCGCTACCCGCAATTGGGAGAGTGCAAGTAGAAAACGAGTGAGCTAGATGTAATCTCTTTCTTTATTTCTTTTTTCTTTCTTTTGAGATATTTCAGTTCATCATGTTGTATGAGTAACACCATGAACAGAGATAAAAGAAACCGCTTTAATTTAGTGTGTGGTTGGTGCTAGTGCCATAGCAACAAAATGACTCACATGTAGGAATTCATATACTTTTCTGCTGCAGATGTTAAAGGTTTTGGTGGAACCAGTACTTCCTTCCCCTGATGTTGGACTGAAAACATTATGATCCCCCTGTAGGGTATAGCGCAATGTCTGGAATTACCTAATATTGCCTCCTTTACCCCCTCGTGTTTTCATTCTTTTCAAACGGAGACCTCTCTGCGCCAAGTAGTTCTTCACTGCATCTTTTGCCATATCTTATATTTGTTGCCTCGGCTCATTTGTTGAGTCATTTTTCCCTTCCTCTTGCTCCATTTCTGTAACTTTTCCTCCATGACAACTACCGTTTTTCATTTGCGTCTTTCTGGAAAGGTTCTGCTCCACGATAACTCCACCGTGTGCAAATGTATTACTCTTGTCTAATGTACCAATAAATACTCACTCTGGCATGTCAAGTACATCTCTATATATACGCACATGCATTGTCTGCTATGTGTGGAGTTCCCATATATATGTCTAATCTGTGCACTTCCTGCCTACATACCCAATAAAAGGCACATCTCCTGTTCTCGCTACCTGTATATGTGTTCTTTGTGCTCCTAGCTACATGTCTTAGATTTTTTTCCTTGTTGGGTGAGCAGGCTGAAAGATACGCTTAGTTGGCATCATCGGAATGCGAGGTACCAGGAAAACATATTCAGCTAAACTTGTCTTCACCTCTGTTCTAGACATTTCAGCATCAGTAGTGTTGCGTTTGTGGCATCCATAGTTCTTTTCAAGAAGCGTTACTAACGTAACTCCACGCTGCGTTCCTCTATTGCTGCCTTGAGGGAGACATGCTCTCGCTTCCACCGTGGTTTGGAGCTTCTACATTGAGAGTAGTAGGTTGAGGGGAATTTTTGAGGCAGGAGAGAATTTATAAGGGTGTGTTTGTTTGGGCTGTCTGTGGCTGGCTGTGGCTGTCTGTACTGCTGTGTAGGAAAAACTGCTGTGCAGACAAAGCCGTTTTTCTGAGTTTTACCGTTTGACAACTTGCTAGTTGTCTAGCTGTAGACTAAATTGTCTTAAATACCCTTAAAATTTTAAATTTGTTACTGATTTAAACTTAAATAGGATGGCGAGGTATTCAGTATTCAGTACAAACTTATGTTAAGTGAAACCTATGTTACAGGCCATCGGATGGTTAATAAACGCCGTCGCTAATAGCCTATCCCATGTTGTGCTCTCACCTTCTCATAGTCTGCTCCCCGTAAGTTTTTTAATTTTTCCGCGCCATTGGTACCATCTCTGAATATTGTGATTTTTTTACTTGCATTCAGCCATTCAGCGTGAATCGTGTAGTCGGATAGTTCTGCAAGACAACCTGCTTAGCTCAGAACAAATTTGTGCAATCTATTCTCGCCCGAGAGCGGGAACGGGCGATGGGAAGAGTGGCTCATGACGGAGGAAGTGCAGAGACGGAGGCGACAGGTACCACGGTGGATAGGGACGACGGCTAGCGTCTGAGTCCCGCTTGACGATGTGAAGGGGAAGCGACGCCGGTTCACGAGGTCTAGATGAGCGACGACATGATGCTCCCGGTCGGCGAGGTGAAGGGGAGGCGGCGCCGGTCCACTAGGTCTGGATGAGCGGCGACACGGAGCTCCCGGTCAACAAGTTCGATGCAGCACACGCAGACTGCTTGGCTGGACGGCGGAGCTTGACTGGAGCGGAGCTTGGGCGCGGCGCATCACGCCATTGGGCGGAGCTGGTTGTGAGATCCATACGGTGGGTCGGGAATTGGTGGTGCGAGTGCGGCGGTCATGGATTTTGGCGGCGGCCGGCGGCGCACCATGGGCGTCTCGGCCCGATAGTATGGAGATAGGATGGGGATTAGGGAGGACAACGATTCGTCACACAGATGAGAGATGGGCTGGGTGGCACTCTGCTTGTAATAACTACAAACGATATGTGCTAAAAGATTTGCCCTTTCAGGTTTAGTCACAGAAGCTCGGGAAGCACCTCCATATTCGCGTATGTAGGAACGACGACCTGCTTCAGAAAAGCGCGCAGCGAAGCCCAGCCGTTTGTTTTGTTTCGTCGACTTATTTTAGCGGAAAGCCAACAAAAGCCCAAACAAACACACCCTAAGTAGCATGCAAAATTTTATGGCTAGATAGAACTTGTACATACATCGGCATTATAAAGAAGTGTGCGATTACACACTTGCATTTCTTAATTTAGTCATGGCGCCTATATGAAACTTGGATCATCATTTCACATAGCTACGCTAGCAATCAATTCATGGGACCCCGAGTTCCATATCATGAACAGCATGAAACCCCCCGCTTGAAAATTCAGTGAACATCATACCCAATTACCCATACAGCCACATAGAACAGCATATGACTCAAACAACTGTACTTGCAACATGCCAACATTGACCATTGAATTTACATTGACTAGCTAGTGGATACACATTTATAGTCACACCGCGGTGCAGATACGGTAAACACTAGTTTATTTCTCAGAAGTAAAGTACTACCATCTCTTGCATGCCAAAAACACCACATGATGCTCCTTCTACCTGCATCTACAACAATTCTAAAAGATTAGTGAGCAATTTGCTCAGATGCATGTCATACAATAATAATTGTGCAGATGTAACAAGAGAAAGCGTGCTCTCACGCCAGAAACGAAAGAAAGTGTGCGCGCGTGTTTAAGAAATCAGGATATAATAGATTGATTAACTGACTGATGGATGGAAAACCTGGTCATAATTCTTTTGCTAGTCCAAGAGAATTGGCACTGTTTTTTTCTTTGGTCCTTGCCAATCGCAGTAAGAAGCTAAAAACTTTAGGCGTCAACCTGGGAAGGTGCAGCAGTAAAATGACTTTACTCTTCATGGCCACACTATTTATGCGAAACCATTAAATTTTCACTCTAACACACAGAGTACACATGCATATGCACTGTCAGTTATGCCTGCAATGCCATACATGTGAAGTCATATTTGCAATTCCCTGCCCACATACCGATAAGTGACCCTCTCTAGTTCTCGCAACTAGTGTTATTCGTGCTCCTAATAATTACATTTCTTGAGTTTTTTCAATGTTTTTTTAAAAATTTAATATGTATAATATTAAGGAAGGTAAGCAGAGCTTACCTTATGGTTACAAGTGTCCAAGGTGTAAAAGCAAAAGAAAGAAAGAAGAAGGAAACAACAAAGAAATAACAAACAGGAAAAAAGAAAAAGAAAGAACTATACAATGTAAAGAACCTAAACCTGTCCAATGGTTTTTTCAATGTTGGGTGAGCGGCTGAGAAATAAACTTTATTTGAGGCGAATGCAGTACTGTGTGGCTGTGCGCACACACGACATCAAAATCTCTACAATACCTAAACTCCATAGGATTTGAGCTCCTAGGTTGAGCCATGTGGTAGCCTCTCATTGGTTCATGCTAACTACACTCGTGTACATCCGTTGGTTTAGTTGAACGCATAAAATTTGGAGATGAATTTTTTAACAACCGCTCACGAATCACGAGTCTCTCTTCACTTAGACCATCTCCAATAACATATATATTTTAGGGTTTAACTATTTTAGGACATATGAGGCAAAAAACATTTCTCTAACAACTGTAATTGATGTAAATTTTGTTGAATTTATTTCGAGCAGTCCACACTTTGGTTGCTTCTAAACGGAAAAGGGCAACATGGCACGCCAACTACCAACTGAAAGTTTCATGTCGGCATCCTGCCTCTTCTCTCTTGACTGTGTTGCCTCCTCTCCCATCGCTTTAGCCTCGAACTGGCCGCTCTGTCACAGCTTATGCTGTTTTGGCCGTGAATTCACCGCCTTTGATCAAAGGCATATTAGGATTTGACCTTGAGGGTTGTCGTTGCTCTCCCCCACGCGGCTACCATCGCTTCCTGGTTGTCCATAGATTCAGCCGACGAGCCACCCGAGCAACCCTCCTCTCCTCCCCTCCTCACCAGGGGCGAAGCCAGTCTAGAACACCATTGAGGTCATTTCATTACGTTGGGGTCATTTTGTGCTAATGAACCATTGTCAAATGATTTCATTAGGTCACTGGGGTTATTTGACCCCACAAAATGCACCTAGCTCCGCCCCTGCTCCTCACCGTGCCTCCTTCCCTACAAGCATGCGCACGTGCACAAGCGGTGCATGCAAGCTGTACCTCCGACTGTACCTCGAGTAACCCCCGCCTCGCTAAGACTCATCTGCCTCTATACACCAGCGCATGGCTCACCTCGTTCGAAGATTAAGAAATTCAAAGTTGTTAGTTTTGCATTATATGGGTTATATTGCATATACCTGGCCACCTACAATAGTTGCATGTAAAAAGGTTATGTGAAATACAACACGTAAATTGTCGTTATATGGAAAAAGGGCAACATGTGCACGCCAACTGGTAATTGAAAGTTTGATGTTACCCTCCCGCCTCTTCTCTCGTGATCACACTGCTCCTCTCCCATCGCTTTGGACTCGAACTTGCCGCTCTGTCACAACTCTTATCGATTTGGTCGAATTTTTGGGTTGTCCATAGCTTCAGCCAACGAGCCACACGATCAACCCTCCTCTCCACCCCTCCTCACCATGTCTCCTCCTTCCCTACAAGCACGCACATGCAAGCTCTGTCTCTTGCTACACCTCGATCAATCCCCGCTAAGACTCCTTTGCCTCCATGCATCACGCGTAGGGCTCACCTCGAGCAGAGATTAAAAAATGAAAAGTTGATACTTGTGCAAAATATGGTTTATATTGATACCTGCCCACCTACAATAGTTGCCTATAAAAAGATTGTGAATTTGTACCTGATCTGAGCTACTAATGTTACTCAAATAACATGTCATGTATTAACGTAAAAATACCTTTGGGCGCAGCAAAGCGTGTCATCCTCTTCTAGTGTGAGGTAACGTGAAAATATATTCAGCTAGGAAGTTTGCTTCATGGTCACTTAGTCTGATCTGGCACACTGATCTCAGGTTTTCACAAGCTCAGACAGATACTACTAAATAGAATATTACTATTTTTTACTCGGTAAAAACGAGCATGATTATTGAGGTGTATAACCAGCCTCTCCTAGTAGCGAAGTTTAAACAGACGATCTCAGCCCACACCAAAATTGTATAGGATTCAAATTTTGGTCTAAACTTGTTGGGCTTCGGTCCATAAATTCGAATACCAGGCTGCATCATCCCGGTCCATGAGCTGAGGCAGAGCCGAGAAGCATACTACAGTAGCTCCGTGTCGTATGCTTCGTTACCGATCAGCCTTCAACCCTAACATCTGGCTGTCGCGGCGGCGCGTACAGCCGTCCCCTACTGCTCCGTTCCGGCTTCCCGTTCCACGACGCAGCAGTCACCACCTCCGTGCTGGCATCGGAACCAAAATAGGTCATAGCCGCGCTATAATCTCGGCCAGTACCGGATATGAGGGAGAAGAAGCCAGCGGAGGTACCCGCGATCAAGAAGGAGACGGTGATGGCGGAGGGGGCATCCAAGATCCAACGGAGCCGCCGCGGGTATCGTGGAAACCGGCACGGCGCCATGGTGGCGATCTCATTCAGCAACCTTCCCGATGAAATCCTAGGTAGTAGGTAGGTACCATCGTCTCGCTCCTACCCACCAAGGATGGGGCCTGCACGCAGGCCATTGCCCAGCGGTGGCGACCACTTTGGCGCTCAGCCCCGCTCAACCTCCACGCTTCCTACAACCTCTGCTTCAACGAGGTCAGGTGCCCCTCTATCGTCACCAGAATCCTCCCCGATCACAATGGCCCCGTCCGCTGCTTCGTCTACAACTGCATCCCCATCGGCAATGTCAAGAATATCGGGACTATACGTATGACCGTGAGATTGAGAGGCGTTACCCGTTGCCAACATCGGCACTTCTCTGTGCATCAACCCTTGTTGTGGCCACAATCGGGTTATGTGATCTCCCAAAGGTGATCAGTGTTGGATATGCCCCTATACGCCGAGTACTTTCCGACGTAGACGACGACGAGTTTCCGACGAGACGTGCGTACTCCAATCCGCTGCGCTACACGTGCGTGCAAATCAAGCTCTCCGATCAGTACGGTCGATCGATACAGCTAGTATTTCTCAGACACACATGAAAACAACGATTTGGTGACCAGAGGCTCGTATCGAGCCTTACTTTTTTTTTTCTTTTCTTGCACAATCTGGTATCTGATTACAGGGGTGCTACACATGTATATATAGCGGATTGAGCATAGCTAACCTAGTAGGACTAGGACTCCTAGTTCCTACACTATACGGACTCCTTCCCGTATACAACTCGCATACCATGTCGTGGTTATTCCTAACAATCACCCCCTAAGCACGACGTGTGCTTCACATCTTCCTGGGTCCCAAATACGCCAATTGCTTTGCGTAGGTGATACGCTCGATATTACTTTCACCGCTTCAACCTTCATCATCGACATTACTTTCGTCGCTCCTGCTGGCATCCATGACATCGATATTGCATTTGTCGACTCATCTTCTCTTTGACGACAACAATCTTTCTTGTCGATGTCTTCAAACGTTATATTTGCTTCAGTGCTTTTGAAGCAATCTTCTGTGTACTTCATCGGTTTCATCTCTGGAATAATTACCTTGAACAAATGTAGTCGTGCAAAATGCATGTCACCTTCATCTTGTCGCTCTTCTGCCAGTGGTGTTGGCCTTTCTTGACGCCAACACTCCATCGTATTGGTATCCTCAAATTTCTCCATTTCCTCAGCGCCCTTCCTTTCCCCTTGAACACTTCCTGGCGGTATGGGTACTCTTTGTTGTGTTCCCTGCATGCCGTCTTCTGGGATGGGCGCCCCTTGAACTTCCTCTGGCCGTAGCTCCTCATGTGGTGAACCTCCTCCTTGGTCATCAGCTGGACTCGCTTTGTCCCCTTCTCCTTATTCTGGACTACCTCCGGGCACGCTGCTTCTTTCTTCCATAACGATAGGTTTGCCCCATGACGCAACAATGCGCCTCACTCTACCCTGTGACACCATGGGCCACACTTCATGGACTTCTGACGCCATGTACGTCTTCTCTTCTTTTTTCTGCGACGCGACACTACGCCACATATCATGGTTTTGGCACCATGTATGCCTTCACTTCTTTTTCCTTCGACGTGACACTACGCCGCTCATCATGGACTTCTGGCGCCATGTACGCCTTCATACCAGTACTATCGGCATGAGTTCTTGAATCACCTTCTGTGTCAGTAGCATCGACACGAGTTAGTGGAACTTGAATGTAAACTTTCTCTTCCACAAGCATGTCTGTTTCTTTAGCCACCGTTTGAAGAACCAGATCATCCTCGTCCATCAGTTCACACATCAGGTGCATCGGACTATCGTCTTCTTCCTGGGCCAAGAGAGCCCTATGCTTCGATGGTTTCCGGCAATCAGACTTGAAGTGCCCGAGTGCTCGGCAGTTATGACACCTTACTTTCTTTATGTCAAACTTCCTCCTCGGTGGAGTATCGTTCTCCTCCTCCTCTTCTTCATCGTCGTCCTCTTGCTCATCATCATCTTGCTCATCAGGATAATCCTGCTCAGTGATGTACTTTTTCGCTGGGCATTGCTTATCCTTCATTTTCTCTCGCTCTTTAGCAAGTCGAGCTTCAAGATCAGCATGAGAATATAAAAGTTTCTCACCATTGTCCTTGGACTCTTTCCTGCCCTTCTGATTCTCTTCGTGTGTCCTCAATCTTCCAACCGCTTCAGGCACCGTCATCTTTGTGACATCGCTGAACTGCTTGACCGTCCCGATAATATTTGTGAATTCGTCGGTGACCGATGAAAACAGCTTCTCGACGATATATGTATTCGTGATGGATCCTCCGAGAGATTTAATCTCACTTGCCAAGTTTGTTAGCTTCTCGGAATACTCAGCGATTGTTTCTCCTTTGGACATCTCCAACTTGTTAAGCTGCCTCTTAAGCACTTGTGTACGGGCACGCTTCACCTTATCTTCGCCGACTCGCATGTCCCGTATTGCTTCCCATGCTTCCCTCGCCGTTTCGTAATTGGCATGAGTCATCACCATGGAATCTGGTACGGACTGTGAGAGAGCCGCCATGGCGCCATCGTCAACCTCGTCATCCACCGCGCCATCGCCTTCTATAGCCTTCCAGACACGGAGGTTTCGGAGGATGAATTTCATCTTCGTGGCCCAAACCACATAATTTGTGTCGGTCAACATTGGATACTGAATCAGCACATAACTTGTTCTTGACATCATCATGAGCGGCTTTCCGCTACCTTGAGACGTCACTAGCGCCTGCGTCGCAGCAGCCGCCGCCTTCTCCTTCTTCGTTTCCTCGTCGTCGCTTGACCAGGCTCTGATACCACTTGTTGGATATGCCCCTATACGCCGAGTACTTTCCGACGTAAACGACGACGAGTTTCCGACGAGACGTGCGTACTCCAATCCGCTGCGCTACACGTGCGTGCAACTAAGCTCTCTGATCAGTACGGTCGATCGATACAGCTAGTATTTCTCAGACACACATGAAAACAACGATTTGGTGACCAGAGGCTCGTATCGAGCCTTGCTCTTTTTTTCTTTTCTTGCACAATCTGGTATCTGATTACAGGGGTGCTACACATGTATATATTGCGGATTGAGCATAGCTAACCTAGTAGGACTAGAACTCCTAGTTCCTACACTATACAGACTCCTTCCCGTATACAACTCGCATACCATGTCGTGGTTATTCCTAACAATCAGTCCTTCGGTGAGTTTTCCCTTGCTCAAGCAGCTCAGTCTGGCGTGTTTCCATCTCTGAGGATGTCTTCCCTGGAACACGGTTTTCCCGAAACTATATGCGACCGAACCTTCCATCAAAACCGTCCATTTTGCTTTACGATTCGTGCTAATTTTTTTTTGCATCAAACCCCCTCACCTTTAAAGGTTTCTTGCATCAAACCCTAATCAATATTATGGATACCTACTTAACTTTTCATCACTACCATTAATAAGTGGATATGAGAATATTTGGAGATAATTTCATTTTTTTCGTTTTGTATTAACATTTGTGGATATGTGTGTTTATAGAAACATATTTTTGTATTAACAAACTAACAAAGATTTCCTGAAAATGTAAATAGTTTTTTTTATATTAGCATGTATTAACATAATTTTCTGGATATGTGTATATTTGTGGATACGTGTATATTTGGATATGTGTGTTTATGCAAATATATTTTTGTATTAACAAATTAACCAAGATTTTCTAAAAATGTAAACATATTGTTTTGTTTGTATTTTATTGGTTAAAATTCTTTTCTTTTTTGCCTTAAATTTTATTGGTTAAATTATCTCACCAAAGGGAATATTGGTTTAGGGTGCTTTTATGGTCTTTATATAAGGGGGATCGGTTTGTCCATTTATTTAAGTGGAGGGTCTTTTTGCACATATCACACGAACCGTCGGATTCGAAATAGACGTCCCACATAGACAGTGCGGCCGCATATAGTTGCGTAGTTGCATTTCCGGTCTTCCGTGGGCTTCTCTCCAGCTGCCATGTCTTGGAGTCCCTATATCTCGAGAACATTGATCGGAAATCATAAACCAGATGATCTCCCCCCCGCCTATCCTATCCCCCCGTTCACTTGCTTAAGATTCGTGCGAGTCAACGCACCCAGCGCGCGTCCAACCTCCTGTTATGAGTTATAATCCCTGCCTAACCTCGCGCAGTCACAATCCCCTTTCTCTCACCTCTCTGTTGCTCTGCTGCCGGCCGCCCATGACCCACAGCAGGGTGCCCCACGCGCAACGACGGCCGCTCCTCGGCGAGTGACGATACGACGCTGTTCCCGCCGCAGCTCCCGGCCTCCACGTCGTCGGGCCAGTCCGCGTCGCTCCCGCTCTTGCGGGAACACACTTCGTCCTCCTTGCTCGCGCTGCTGCTCCAGTCAACCGCCACCGGAACGACACCGTACGCCTCTCCGCCGACGCCCCGTGTTGGCGTCTTTGGACGACGGTGGCACCATCCAGATCTTGGACACGGAGAAGCTGTCCTTGCCGAGCTTCGCGGCGGCCTTGTCGTCGTCGGAAGGTTCTTTTGCTTGTGTGCCTACGCCGCGGGCACAGTCTTCGTCGTGTGCAATCGTGGAAACCGGAGCGAGGACTCGCTGACGCGCTTGGACGCACCGAACTCGTACTCCGACATGGCGCCGCCGCCGCCGCGGCACGCCTTGGAGAACGCGGGGGCTTCTTCTTGGGCGGCGGCTTGATGGCCACGCGCAGCGAGGCCTGCTCCTCCATGACGTATTCATATGAACCCATGGAGTGGCACCTCCTCTGTCTTAGAGCCGCTTGGCATTGCTGCTGGTGCCTGCTCCGTCCACGTCTCCGGCACTGGCAACCGCGTCGGCCGCGTTGGCGTTGCCTTCGACGCACATGAATTTTCCCAGCTTCACCTCGACTACCTCCTCTGCCCCCTTGATCCCCAGGACGTGATTCGGCCATGTCGCGCGAGCTCTCGGACTCGAGCACCATGACGACGGGGCTGCAGGTCGGCGAGAGCTCCCCGGGGGCGAGCAGGCTCGTCCGGCAGAGCGGGCATGTGGAGTGCGAGAGCAGCCAGGCGTCGATGCACTCGACGTGGAACGCGTGGCTGCACTTGGGCAGCAGCCGGAGCTGGTCCTCGGCCTCGAACTCGTACATGCACACCGCGCAGTCGGGTCCTTGCCGGCCCCGAGGACGCTGTGGTAGAGGAACACCGGCAGCGTGTCGATCAAGGCCTGGTCGACGCCGGCGTCGTGCAGGTGGAAGAGCTGCTGCAGCTGGCCCTGGAACGTCGTCACGCTCTCGGCGTCCTCCCGCGTCGCCCGCCGCCGCCGCAGCCGAAGCAGTTTTTCTTAGGCGTTTACTTAGGCAGTTTTTCTCTAATTAGGCGACGTGGGAAGCTCGCGCCCACCCACCCGCTTTTCTGGATCGCCGAGGACGAATGGTCAGGATAGGACGGGCGGGCGAGCGACCGTCTAGAAAAACCATACTCCTTGATCAACATTGATGACGTGGGTTGCTTTCGCATTAGCTCCCCAACTCTTAGAAGTGTTTTTCTTTGCGGTTTTGCTAGTTCTAAGTCGCCTAAGAACTCACGAGTTCTAAGTCGCGTCCACCACCATTTGATCATGCGTCAAGATGCGTGCGTTTTTTTTTCACGTTTTTTCTAGTTACAAGTGGTTTGCAACTGAATTTTTTCCAGTTACAAGTTGGTCGAAACTGATTTTTTTTTAGTTACAAGTGGGTTGTAACTGGATTTTTCAGTTGCAAGTGGGTTGCAACTAAATTTTTTTGGAACAATTTTTTAATTTAAATATTTTTTAGCCAAAACTTATGTGTATGTCATGCTTACGTCACCCGACTTAGAATTCACGAGTTCTAAGTCGACTGAGATCTAGGCACGCCCTTTTCTTTGTGCTTGATTTCTCAAGCAAAGGAGAATTGGTCATCCTGGACGCCCCTTGCCTTGAACGGCTGCATGCTACTATGGTTTCATGGTGAAAGCATTGAAAGTATTCAGGTAATTAGGGCACCCAAATTGGAAATATTGGGCCCTTTGTCGCCCCGCATCTCCAAAATCCAGATTGCTAACCAAGTCTTCCATATACCACACCCAGTCTCTTTACTCTTGCATTCAACATTGTTATTTCATAATTTTTGTATGTGAGTCCCTTTTTAGCATTTTTTCGTCCAAAAAAGAACTTGACAAAACCAACATCTTGCTCACCGCCCTCATAATTCCGCAGCATTAGTTTTTTAGATGTGTCTCAAGGCATTTCACAGGATCCAACGGGTCATAGTGTCATACACACGCCCACCTTTCGTTGGTATCTTTAGGTATTTCTCCCACTGGAAAAATAAAGAAGAAAAATATGTTTAAGTAATTTCTACCTAAACTAGATTATATGTGTAAATAAACATTTTGTGCAAGAACTAAATATTTATTTCGACATTTAAGAAGAGATAAACACTCACAATGACATAGAGCGCTTCCAAGCATGGGAAGCACACGCCTTAAGACATCAATAACAACATTCAAATCGGGGACAGAAAAACCAAGAGCCAAAATCTTCACGGTGCTCACGGTATTCTTCATGCTAGTTGGGGTTAAACTCTGGAAACAAAATCAAATTTCGAGTAAGTGAGAAGATCAACAAGAAATGGGTGGCTGATCAATATAGGCTGCTAGAAGTGGTAACCAGAGCCTCTAAAGATACAAAATTTAACTTCAGACATAGTAACTCGAAATTCTGTTGCCTCGGCTCATTTGTCGAGTAATTTTTGCTTCCTCTCGCTCCATTTTTGTAACCTTTTCCTCCATGACAATGACTATTTTTTTCTTTTAGAGCGTCTATCTGTGAAGGTTCTAGTCCACGATAACTTTTGACTGAAAACCAGTCGGAGCTGCTTTTCATTATGAGTAGAAGAAAGGCTGATAGCCAAGTGGCTCGGTTTACGAGGGAAAACAGGCCGGAAAACCGTACAACTCCTAGCAAAGCTAGGATAACGGCACACGCCGAAGCATGGCACAACAACAACATCGACAACCTCAGCAACAACACGACAACATCACTACACTATCAGCAACAACAGCAACAACAAACAGCACCCACACGACACTACAAGGGTCTGCACGACAACCAGCACGCAGGAGGACCTCCAATTCCATCTTCATCTGACCAAGCAAGCAGGATGCTATGAACTTGGCCGTCTGGTTGCCATCCACCGGCACCCCCAAAGGAGGGAGGGGTGACAAACGGAACGAGGTGAAGCTCGCTAACGCGGCTTCCGATGAGAGCTTCAAACCTGACCGCAAACATGGTGAACCGGCGAGACCAAAGAGCACGTCATGGAACGGCCGACCGCCTCCAACACAACCACAAACCCGCCGCAAAGCTCGCACCGGCCTGTAACACTTGACGGAGACACCACACGACCAAAGCGGATATAAGGTGGTTCCAAGACAACGCCTCCAAGGAGGAAGCGACGTCGGAGACGCCGCCATCGTCCGATCTAAAAAGAGATCTTTGGCTTTCGCCCGGAGAACACTTAGGGTAGTCGGGGTGGTAGCTGCACGACGACGCCTCCAACAAGGAGAACAATGCTCATGAGCATCGTCATTGTCGGTGCCAACAAAGTTGGCACTAAGCTTTTGCTCGCAACACCAAACCTAACACCGCCACCCAACATTCCTGGCCACTGGGAGCTCCATACCTGGGTATCGCCGGCCGACTCGAGGTCCACGAGACCCTCCTCTCCTCCGAGCAGCAGGCCAGAGAAGCTCCACGGCCAAGACCGCGCCTAGGTCCAGATCGCCATCTCACCGCACCACCGCCACCACAGCCGCCCACCTCCGCCTCATCCACCACACCCGCAGGGCGACGCCGCGCCCAGCCCGACCGGCACCACCGGGGCTGCAGCCGCGTGCAGAAGCCACGGCCCGCCGAGCCCAGAGATCTGGCCCACAGAGCTCGCCAAGAAGAGGGCGCCGCCGCCGCACCTGCTCTGCCGCATCCTCACCACCTCACCACGACCCACCAACTTACCTGCACCGGCACCTGCACGAAGGAGAGCCACCGCGCCGCCAGATCTACGCGCAGCCATCTCCATCCAGCACCCACGCCTCCGCGCCACACCAACTTCCAGCGAGCAGAGCAGCCCCGCACCTCCTTTTGGAGAAACGGGGTGCCGCCGCCGGCGGCCGCGCTGCCGACGGCGGCGAGGGGAGCCAGTGGCGGCGGTGGTTTTTTAGGGTTTGGGTCGCCCCCGGTATCGCCCCAGGGGAGCGATACGGGAGGCAGGGGGAGACCGGGTGCCTTGTTCTTGCCTGTACAAATTGTATGTCAAGGTCCACGATAACTTCACCATGTGAAAATGTGTTACTCGTCTAATATAGTAATATACCAATAAATACTCACTCTGGTATGTCAAGTACATCTGTACATACTCACATGCATGTAGTGCGTGGAGTTCCTATATATATTTCTCATCTTTGCAATCCCTAGACACATAACCAATAAGTGGCAGTTCTTCGGTTCTCGCTTCCTGCATTCTGTGTTCTTTGTGTTCCTAGCTACATGTCTTAACTTTTTTCCTTGTTGGGTGAGTAGGCTGAAAGATACGCTTAGTTGTGTGAATATGGTGTGCGCATGCACAACATCATTGGAATGTGAGGTACCAGGAAAACATATTCAACTAGTGGTTGTCTCAACCTCTGTTTTGGACACTTCGGCATCACTAGTGTTGCGTTTGAGGCTTCCATAGTTCCTTCAATAAGCACCAGTTACTCACGCTCCTGGCCAGCAACACCGCTCCCCTTTCGATCAGCTTTGTCCTCCGCCGAAGGTCGCTGGCCACTCGTCGTAGCCACTGAGGTACCCATCGACGTGTTGCAAAGATTTTCTGGTCTCAACTTTTGAGTCTCAGGTCGCTCTGTTGCGCTTGGATCTACTTCAGAAGGTTTAGCTGCTTCGTTCTGAACTTCGTGATGCTCTATCTGAGCTTCAGGTAGAGTCGGTTGTCTCATTGCCGGCTCAGCTTCAGGTTGGTTCTGTTGATGAGGGGTCTCTCAAAGAATGCTTCTTTGGAGATTATTCTCCTCGTGGTCGACATGTGACGTGGGGAAGTGCAGTCGCTACTGAGGTTGTTCTTCCTGTCATGCAGATCATGCCTGAGTTGCAGGAGCCTGATGGGGAACCATCTATGGTGCTACCGATGGACTTGGACTCTTTGGAGTCAGTGGACACGACACTGGCAACCCCTTCGTCCGAGTCCTCCCGACTGCCTACCTCTTTGGGCAGTGGGGATTCGGTTGTTTCTGTCACTTTCTCATCTCTAAGTGACCAGGTTGATGCTAAAGAGGTTTGTGACTTGCTTGCCGGGTTGGAGACGGCGTGTGATGTGGTTATACCAGATAGGTATACTCAGCCTGTTATGTTAAAGGGTGTTTTCCCGTAATGCCCAGTTGATGGCATGTATAAAGGAGAGGATAAACAACTTTCAATCAGCTGGAGTACGGAACAAGTTAGGCGGCTTCGTGCCGACTTAGGAAGCTTACAGATATAATTTCGGTTGTATTCGAACTCCTGAGACCTGGATCCCTATATATATGGGTCAGGAGAGAGGCAATAGGACTACGTGCAATCTGAGATACCCTAACCCTAGCGAAGCGTTGACTCGCCGGGATACCCTTGTAATCATATTGTGAGGTTGATACTATAGATCTGACGAGCAATCCTTTGCTTGTCAGCCGTCTGAGTTCGCCAACACCCATATACTCTTCCTGTCGATACAACCCTAGGTGCTTCACCATGGGACTTGTCGAGTTAATCCCTCGTCAGCGTGTCCTGGATATCGTAAGGATATTGCTTCTGTTTTGAGGGGGAAGACTTTAGATGGTGTCATCATAAAGGTGTAGAAGTCTCTCAGGAGGGTGCATAGAATATTGATGTCGCAGGGAAAGCTTTCGCGTTCGCTTGATTCTTGAGCAGTCTTGTTGTGTGTTGTGTGTTAGTGGTTGCATTAGGTTGGTGGAGTTTGTTAGCACTTGGTTGGTTGTTTGGTTATGTGTTGGACGCTTGTGATTGTTGTGTTGTTGTATCGGTTTTTACCCGGGTTTCCTTTAATTAACCGGCACCTCTCTTCGTAATTAAAATATGGGGCAAATCGTTTGCTCCCGTTTCGAAAAAATAAGCATTACTGGCGTAACTCCACACTTCATTCCTCTATTTCTGCCTGGAGGGAGACATGCTCTCACCTCCACCGTGGTTTGGAACTTCGACAAACAGAGGAGTAGCAGAATTTGAGGGGAATTTTGAAGGCAGGGGAGAACTCATAATCAGGATGCAAAATTTTGTGGCTAGATAGAACGTGTACCTGCATGGGAGCTCTACCTACTACTTCCCCGAAAAGCAACTATTTCATGTGCAGAAACTGGGCATTATAAGTTAGTGTACGATTACACACTTGCATTTCTTAATTTAGTCATAGAGCCTATATAAAATAGGCATCATCATTTCACATAGCTAAGGGCATCTCCAGTCGCCCCCCCCCAGCGCACCCCCCAGGAGGCCTTTTTGACGCTGGCGGAAGCAAAATACACCATTTTTCCACCGGTCGCCCCCCAGAAGCCCAACTAGCGCCGTTTCGGTGGAAATTAGCGCCAGCGCCCCCAGGCACAACCAAGCCCACTGGGTTCGGCCTGGGGGGGGGGGGGAGGAAAAGCACGCATGGACCAACGCTGTCGGCAAGAGACCGCCTTCCCCCACCCCCCCACCTTCCCACATTGGTTCGCCTTTCCCTCCTTCCCGTGTTCGCCGTCGCCGCCACCACCCGTGTTTGCAATCTTCGGCCCAATGTACTTGCGATCACCCAATGCGCAAGATACTGCTCGCCTCCTCGCAGAGAATGAAGCAAGAGGCTTTCCTGGAATGCTTCGTAGTATCGACTGCATGCATTGGACATGGACGAACTGTCCATTTGATTGGCAGGGGATGTACAAGGGAAAGAAAGGAGAGTGCTCGGTGATTCTCGAGGCCGTGCCTTCATATGATTTATGGATTTGGCATTCATTTTTTGGTATGCCTGGAACTCACAACGACATCAATGTCTTGCAGTGCTCGGATGTCTTCTCTGATCTTGTCGAAGGCCATGCTCCCCCACTGACCTATGAGATCAGTGGACACCAGTACACAAAGGGCTACTATCTTGCAGATGGCATCTACCCCAAGTAGGCAACATTTGTGAAGAACTTCTCCAACCCTGTGCCACGAAGGGCGAAAGCTTAGTTTTCCAAGTGCCAGGAGGCTTGCAGGAAGGATGTCGAGCGAGCATTTGGTGCGCTGCAGTCTCGATTTGCCGTTGTCCGGCACCTAGCTATGACTTGGTCGAAGTCCAACATGTGGGAGGTGATGCAGTGTTGTGTGATCGTGCACAACATGATCATTGAGAGTGTGCGGGATGACCCGGTGCCTGACAGTGAGGCAAGGATACCATACTACCGTCAGGGTTCTCTTGCAGATGTTGATCACCAGGTGCCGGCATCATGGACAGACTTCCTCGCCGCGCGTCAGGAGATTCGAGACGGTAGAACACATCAAGCTCTACAGAATGATCTGGTGCAGCACTTGTGGGCGCGCCAGGGCAATGGCAATGCCGATGTCTAGTACGATTTGTTTTATTTTTTTGCATTGTTGAACTATTTATTCGTGTGCGAATTTGTATGATTAAACGCCGGTTGGTAATCACGCTCCCCCGGGTTCCGGATTCGCGCCGTTTCACGCCGCGACGGCCGCAAAAAGCCGACATTTTGTGTTCAGAGGGGGAGGGGGGCAACGACTGGAGATGCCTCAATCATGGGACCGTGAGTTTCATTTCATCAGCAGCATGAAACCCCCTGCTTGAAAGATCAGTGAACATCATACCCATATGTAATAGCCCATTTGTAACTTTCCAAAATTGTGTGAAATAAAATGGATATTCATGTCATCATTTACATATGTGGTTGCATTTAATTAAATATGTTGTTTCAAATTCAAATTCCAAATTTAAGTTTCATTTTTAAATTCAAATGTGTTTCAAAGAAATTCAAATAAAGTTTCAAATTATTTATAAATAATCAAACCAGATGTTAATATGACTATTTTTGAAACTATTCAAAATTGTTTAAAAGTTTTTATTATGTTTCTTCTGCTATATTGTTTTAAATACAAAAACCAGAAAGGATTTTTAAAAGAAAAATAAAAATCAAAAGAAGAAAAACAATAGGAGCCAGGCCGAGATGGGCCAAATCTGGCCCACCTCAGCCCAGCCCATCACCACACCAGGCCGCACTGCGCTTCTTCTCCGTACGGACGAGGAGCACGAGTCCCCCTTTCCAGCTCAGAGCCATGGCGCCTCCCCCCACTGCCATGTCGCCCCCACGGCCACCTTCTCTCCTCTCCCCCTTTTCTTTAAGTCGAGACGCCCCGGAGAACCCAAACCTTAACCCGAGCCCCCTCTGCCCGCCGCCGGCCCTCTCTTTCCTCTCGATACTCCACCCGAACCCGCCGGAGCGCCTCCGCCGTTCTGCTACTCCTCCGGCCTCCCCGAGCTCGTGCGACCGCTCCCCGACAAGCACAGTGAGCCGCGCGTCCGATTTCCCCCGCTCTCCTTTTAGTTTTCATGCTGGAATAGCTGAATTAGTCCACGATTTGTCGCCGGCCGCCATTGACCGAAACAGCGAGCCGGGCTCGAGCTGCTCCTACTCCCTCGTGTCCTCCCCTTCGCCCCTGTCCACTCCCCGCACCCGCACACACACGCACGCAGCGGCGCCGCCCCTGTGTGGTCGCTGGCGATGGACTTCTGCCCCGCCGTCGCTGCTCCGGGTGTTTTCAGAAAGTTCAGTTTCGTTCGGGGCTCACTCTTCGGTTTCAGTACAAAAACAGTACGTTGTGTACTGTATCGACTACACGATCCCAGCTCTTCTGGCTAGCGCGTCCGATCCATCAGCGCGTGCGAGATCCCAAGTTCCAATCCCCGGGGCGATGTAGAAAAGGCCCCCATTTGTGTCTTTTTGGGCACGCTGACAGCGCGGGCCCACTGGTCAGCGACCTTGGAGCCCGCAACCTGCGCAGCGCAGCCCCGTCAGCGCCATGCGGGCGCTGGCCCCGCGCGTTAGTGACGCGGGCTGAGTTTCCCCGCGGTGAGAAAATCCCTGCACGCTGTAAATTTTACACCGGAGCCCCTGCCTCCCAGTTTTTGCACAGAGGACTTTTTCTGTTACTTTTCTATCACGGATAAGTCCCTGGAAAGTTTCAGAAACACCCCTAGACTTATAAATGCAATAACTTTAAATCTATAAACCCAAATAAATAATCTTTATATGTTTTAATATCAGAAAAATGCAATAAACATTAATATGACATCCTTATGCCATTTTGCAACATTTAATTTTATTGTTTAGTTTAAATTAATAAATACAACTAAATAATTAAATATGGAATGTGTGGGGTAATAAATATATAATGCCCTAATTCCATTTAATTTGATCTTATCATCTGGCACCATATCTTGCGATGCTAATAAACATTTAATTTGATGTGTAGATAAATAATTTGCGCTTAAATAATAAATATAGAATGTGTTGGGCAAATATTTAATTATTTTCCGTTCCATTTAAATTGATTAGATCACCATACCAGGTATGCTATATATGTTAAGCAACATTTAATTTGTTGGTTTCATAAATAACTTGCAACCTAATCTTTTGTCGGGATTTCATCCCCACCTTAATATGACCTAGTCATCTCATACCATAATGCACCATCAATAGTTTGCGCATTTCTATGTATTGATTATGTTTCCTATTGTCTGTGTTTTGCTCTTCTCTGGGTAGACGACGTGTCTGCTGCCGATACTTTCATCCTTGAGATTCCAGCTTTTGTGCCGGGCCACGAGCTGCCAGGCAAGTTTCTGCTAACTGGTTACACGATTGTTCGGTTTTCATTCTTGCCTTTTGATCTATGCTATGCTAGTTATCGATTCTCAAATTGCGATCCGATCACATGTTTATCCTGCAACCTATACAGCTATATCACCATAACCCATAACCCCTTGCATGTTTTACCTGTTGGCCTTTGCGAGTCGTAGTGCATGCTTAGAGTTGGTTGTGAGAGTCTTCTGTCGGTCTTATATTTCATATGCTTAGCATGATATATTATTCTACCTTAATAAAATATTGTATTATATTGGGATATTATAATTACAAGATAAGGCACCGGTGGAAGGCCTTGCAAGGTGTTTTGTTCTGCTAAGTGTCGACCTAGGAACTGAGATTTTGTCCTCGGATCCAATTTTGAGCGCACTAACCACTTGTGGGTGGCCCAATGGAGCCCCCCTCAACTTTGAACAGATCCTCAGCTCGTCCATGTGCCGCAAATAGTTCGGGTTTTCCATTCGCTCATATGCATGTGCATGATGATGATGTTCGATGAGAGGTTACTTGATACGGGGGGTCATATAGGGGTGGTGTGCGCGAAGCGGACAGTTCCTACTGTGGTTTGAGCCGCATGGCGCGTGGACACAAACTAATGAGTCCGCAATTGAGATTCGGCCGGACTCCTGACGCGGGTAACAACTCATATGGGTGGCACTTGGACATGTTGTAGTGAAGGAATGAGTCGTGTTGAGAGGCCCTAATGTTTTGACTGGGTTGATCATGCGAGTATGGGTACTGTAGTGCACCCCTGCAGGGTATAATCTTATCGATGAGCCGTGTCCACGGTTATGGACGACTTTGGTGATGATGCTGGCTAACAAGATCTAGACAACTTACACCTAAACATTGTTAATTAATTTGACTAGTAATATAGAATTACTTACACCATAAATGGTAACTAAAATTGTTAACGTGTGAGTATTTCCCGAATTGCTTTCTCATCCTTGGTTGAGGGGGTTAATTCAAGAATGTGTTATGACTGGTGTTAGTTGTAGATGACTACTTAAACACTCTCTTATCCCACTCTAATTAGATGGAAGTTCTAGCGCGTCTCTTTAGGTTGCTAGTGCTGCTGCCGCTAAGTACACCTACCCCTCATACTTTGGGAATCTTATTGTTTTGTAACCTGTTAGCTTAAGCTTGTTCGATACGCTTCGGTGTATTGACCCGTTCGCGGGCTGTGGTTTTTCTACAGTTAAGGATTATTCGTACGACCAGGTGGGTAGATACTACATGGAGTTCGACGACGAGATCTACGACGAGTAGTTAGAGTTCCCCTGAGCTTCTTCCTG
Source organism: Poa annua (assembly GCA_026929855.1). Taxonomy (NCBI): domain Eukaryota; kingdom Viridiplantae; phylum Streptophyta; class Magnoliopsida; order Poales; family Poaceae; genus Poa; species Poa annua. Next base: position 36,639,031 of record CM049427.1, read on the forward strand.
GTGGACCGCGTGGATGGGCCTTCTTTTCTGTTTCGGCCTTGAGCCCCTTTGCTTCTTGTCTGTACTCAGACCGGTTTGTTTTTCCGCTGCATGATGTAATGTTTAGACATGCGTCCTCGGATTGGTGCTATTCGATATATTTTGCTCAGTGAGAGTTTTGGATAATTTTTTCCTTTCTTTGTGGCTTAGGTTTATTCTATGGTTCTTACTTGTTAACAAACCGACTCGTATACCATGTGTGTATGGTTGAAGTATACGAATTGGTAGACTTTTTGGGTTCTTGCTTGCACAATCTTAAAACGTATGTGATGTTGGGGTCGCCAAGAGCTGTCAGCCGATGATCCATTCCGAGCATGGTCTTCCTGTTTTCTGGGATTGGTAACCCCAGTATGTTCTTGGTTGTGTGGTCCAACCCATACGTTTTGTTTGTGTAGTCTGAATTCAGGGTCTGACACCATACAGCCACATAGAACATCATTTGACTCTTTGAATTAATCTCAAAGCCCTAAGATAACAACTGTTCTTGCAACATGCCAACATCAATTATATTTAAAAAAACATGCCAACATCAATTATATTTAATAAACATGCCAACATCAACCATTGAATTTACATTGACTAGCTAGTGGACACACACTTATAGTCACACGCAGTGCAGATATAATCTAGTTTGGGTAGAAATTACTTAAACATATTTTTCTTCATTAATTTACAGGATCCACACCCCCTTATCTAAAAAAAATCCAGTGGGAAAAATACCTTAAGATACCAATGAAAGGTGGGCGTGTGTATGACCCGTTGGATCCTGTGAAATGCCTTGAGACACATCTCAAAAAACTAGTGCTGACGAATTATGAGGGCCGTGAACAAGATCATGTTGGTTTTGCCAAGTTCTTTGTTTTGAACGTGAAAGTGCTAAAGAAAATCAAATTTCGAGTCAGTGAGAAGATCAACAAGAAATGGCTGGCTGATCAATATAGGCTGCTAGAAGTGGTAACTAGAGTTTCTAAAGATGCAAAATTGAACTTCATACATAGTAATTTGAAAAATTTGGATGCCCATGATTTGTCGATTGCTGATCCCTTTGCCTGAAGTAGATGCTTTTTCACAGGAATCATGCTGATTGTTTGTCAATGGTCGTGTCCGTGGACTATGGTCTAGACCTTATTATTTAGTGTCTTTTGCTTATTCTTTAGACAGGGTTGATGCTCAAAAATTTTGTGCACTGCCTTTCGGCTTATTCTTAAAAAAAACATGGCTACCCCAATTCCACTCCGATGTTCCTTTGTAATAATTCACAAAATGTTATGTCATGAAAATATTTTCTCACCAAAAATTGTAACCGGGAACTACTACACATATTGAGGACTGATCTCGTGTTTCACTGTCTTTTGTCTGAGAAAGTGTGGATGCTACCTAATGCAATGCTTGGGTTGCAAAGTTGCTTCTTTTTCAGTCAGCGATTCATGCTTTAGTTGAAAACTCAAAACTCAGTTACTCCATTCTGGCACAAGCATGTGACATTTAAGTTTTCTTGTTCATTACTTTTAACATATGTATTTACTTTGGTCCTTCTAATAACAAAATTAAGATATGTGAAGTCGAATTGGTACTGCAAATTGCTTTATTGCCAAAAGTTATTATTATGGCATTCCCTGTATTATTATGACATCTCCAGCTGAAATGCTTATTGCATTTGATTTTTTTCCCTTATCTTGGTCAAGTGAGTCTTGGTAAGAACATCTGCAGACCTGTGTTACGGTGCCATGTATGATCGATATTAAGTTCAAATAGAGAAAATGAAGACAGATAAAATTGCCTCCCGTTTTTTTATAAGAATGCATACAGTGCTGCTTTGATTGATTAAAGAAGGAGAAGTAGAGAGTACAAGACAAACTGTAGAAGAAAACGGAAAAAGAACACTGAAAGAAATATTACCTCCCCATTGTTAAATGGCGTGCGTACAGTAAAAAAGGGATGATGCTTCCGGCCCTAGCACATTAATTAATGTGTAAGGAATCGTGCATATAGTACATGATTCAACAAAGCAGACAGTCTTTCCGAAACATAACAAAATCAGTTCTAACTGAATTCAGGTCGAGTTTGAGCAGAATGCAAACTAGGAGAAATCTGGTCAAATTTCGAACGCCAATTCATTGAATTTCCTCCCCATTCTGGTTCTTCTTGGATAGCCTGACTCAGGCGAAGAGGAATGATGGGCTACCTTATTTCCGATTGGTGCAGCCTTGCGACACGCCCTGATGCGCGCACAACTAGAGCGCCGCATTGAGAACCCCAACACACCACACACGGCTGTTAGCCATGCCGCCGAGAATCTTCCTTTGGTTCATCCGTGCCCCGGGAAGCGCGCGCCAGGACCATGGAGGGGATGCGTCGTCGAGCACGAAGGAGGCAGGCGCGGTACGTAGCCTCCGCGCGTCTGGCTGAAATGGCCGAAGCTGCCGCAAAGGCAAGAGCCTCGAGCTCGAGTGGCGCCGTTATGCGGCATGTACCAAAGAAAATTGTATTGGCACAATCAAATATTCACACTAGCTCACCTTTTGTGTTATAAGGCTGTATTTTTTGGCAGAACTTTTGAACTTTTAAAAGGTCTGAGCATAGCTGTATTTCTGACTATGATTATAATAGGTAGTTTCTACTTTCACCGCTTATGAAATTACATCACAAAAGTCTCATGGAGTTACCGTGAATTCATAAAAAAGACCAATTGTTTCTTTCTAGTTTCTAGCAACCTTCAAGATGTTCAACCATTACGTAGTACTCTCTCCGTTCTGAATTAATTGACTCAGATTTAGTAGAACTTGTATTAAATCTGAGTCAATTAATTTAGAACGGAGTGCGATGGAGGGAGTACATGTTATTGATCTTACATTATGCATCGTCAACTTAGCAAGTTAAAAGATGTCATTCATTTTCTGGGGGGACTCGGCAGGGGGAGCGGGGAATGTTAGGGATATATCTAGTCAGTTCAGGGTGGCCCAAGGATGGTAAGGTTAAAACCTGTCGGGCGGCACAGATAGCTGACGTACAAGGAAGTACGCGGACGGTCCAAGGAAGGCGGATGACCGAATCCCATCAAGCCACCAAGCCCAAGACGGAAGGCGGCAACTAAGCCGGCTAGTTTACTTGCCGGAGAAGTACTTGCCTTGTATCCTGGGGTCTGGCCGCCTATATAAGCCGTCCACCAGGAAACCTTTAGGGCACGCTTCAATACGCATCATACACATTGTAACCAGTTCACGGCTATTGTCTTATAGTGAATTATAGCAGCACGTAGGATCTAGCCACCGCTGTGAGATCCGAAGCTGGGTAAACTCGCCGTGTTCAATCCCGTTCTCGACGACTCCAACCTTCTTCCCTACAATCCATACGTAGACTAGAGGACCCCCATCTCCTATCAAATATGCAGATACTACGATAGTTGGCGCCCACCGTGGGGCTTAAGGTTTCTGGCGTCACGTTCCAGGCGGGAATACTTGGCGGCGTGGGCAAGCAGATCGTCGTCGGCCGCGTCACAAGGTATGGCGGCCACAGCTACGTCAACTCAGATGAGTCCTGGCTCCCGGCGGACGACTACCTCATCGGGTGCGCAATCGTACCGATCGGAGGCATTGACGTTTTCATCGGGTACACGCCAGAGGCGTACGGCCTACCGCGTTTCTACGACCCCACCCACCAACCCTTCGACCAAGCAGTCGACCGACAAGATGGATCTGAATCCGCCTTCTCTCAGGAGTCGACCGGATCTGACTTCCACTTCGTCGGAGTTGTCGGACTGGGATTCGACTCCCAGCCGGAAAACAACGATCCTGAATCAATTCTTCATGCTCTTCAGGAGGATGAGATGTCAGATGCCGGATCCAGATCTACCGTTCAAGTCAACGTAGATTCTGATTCTGATGATGATGCTAGTCTCTTCGAAGAGAGAATCAAAAACCGCTTTTCCACTGATAATCAGTTTCCTTCAGAGAACACAACGGATACAGATATGCCTGATAAGCTGGATATGATGGTTGTCGTCGGTCACGAGTCAACCCCAGTCGCTTCTGAGCCGTAGGATAAACCGACAGAAGATGCTGGAAACACCGTTACTGGGCAACTCATTGACGGTTCCGACAAGGTGCGCGCAAAGAAGAAAACTGGTCTCGAAAAAGGCGGCAGCAGCAAACCCACGGATTTGCTCTCCGTTATCAAAGAAGTAGACGAAATCATGAACACTCCGGTGAATAAAGATACCCCACTCGACGAGGTGGAAGAACTTAGGCTTAATATGATTAAACACTCTGACTTCCTGCGCAGAAGAGATGAGCATGTTGAGAGCCTTGGGAAGAAGATCGAGAAGGAGCAAGAAAAGATGTCGGCAAAACCGAACATGCAGCTCTTCGAAGAAAAAAGGTCATCAAAAAACCGCCGTGATAAGGAGCCGCCAATTCGTGCGACCACACCTCTCCACGCCTCACTTGGCAAAGTCAACCACATGCTTAGCGAATGCAGCTTCATGGACGACTTCAAAAAGGACCCCACTTTTGGTTGGAAGTCAAAAAAGTCAAAGAAGTACGACAAGAAAGACAACAAGGACGACGAGGATGACGACGACATGTCAATCTCAAGCGATGACGACGATGTCGTGGTGGTATCACGGCAGATGCCATAGGATGGCTAAAGTGTGGGGCCGATGGACACTGGTGGATCCGTGGAGGGCTAGCGAGCTAAAGAACTCACACGGTGGAGGATGCCGGAATCAATAAGATCACCGACGAACTCAAAGTAAACCCGAAGAACACGCCACAAGATCTGGCAAAGACAAACAAATGCACGAAGGCAAGAACCACACACACGATGTACCTAGGTTCAGGGCCCTCGTGGGGAGGTAACACCCCTACTCCTGCCTTTCCTCTCAATATAAGTGTGGTACAAGATCTACAACATGCTCCTCGAGCTCTCTTGGTGATGAACAAGATGAACTAGATGAACTAGAGAAGGAGAGGAGTAAATGCACAAGGAATAAATGAGACTATAGTTTTGGCCCTCAAGTTGGTCATGCCTCCACAGAAGCAGTTATGGCGCTTTTTATAGAGTTCCGGCCGGGAGGGCCGGAAACCCTAATCCGGCATGGGCCCACCAGACAGGCCTAACGGTTATGTCGACACCAGCTAGTGCGACCTACCCGCCGAGCTATCCGGCGTAGCCCTGCCGTCATCATTCCGGCAAGGACCGCAGGCGCCGTCCTGGATCATCATTGTCCCCTTGTCAGAGACAAGACATGTCTTCGCCTATGCCGAGTAGCCTTTTCCGGATTGCCGGGCTAGGCATGTCCGATCTTGTCGTACCGTCATCGTACCGGCTGACAGTCCCCCGTGTCAGGCGGGAGGTGACGATGCTTCGGTGTCAGGGGGACTGAGACTTCCCCCCCGTGTCAGGCGGAAAGCCTGCTCCAGACCGTTGACGGTCGACCGGCATCCCTCTTGCCGGCTACCTCCTTGCCCAACATGGTACGTCCTTCCTGCACACATAAGATAACTTGCCAACACCGGGATAGGCATACGGTTAGTATTTACCCGGATAGCCTATCCGGATCCTTTGGGATCCTCTCCACCCGGGGACCTTACCCGGTTCATCCGGGTACGCCTCAACCCGGGATCTTACCCGTGGTAGACCGTGGGGTCCGAGACACCTCCCGGTTGAGCCCGAGTTCCCCCTGATTCCAGGTTACCATGTAGGATGCGTATCTCTAGGCCTAGTCTCCCGAAGATGTCTTAGGCGGTTACCAAAGACATCTTCGAGAAACTAGTTCTTAGAGGAACCATCCGCTGGTGCTTATGCTGCCTCGAGGGCCTGGGGGGCTTTTTATAGTTTCCACGGATGACCTTTGGTCACCCCAAGAGGCACCTTGGGCCCAACAGCCTCCGAAAGGTCAAGTTGCCCCTTCGGTGCATCAAAAGATGGCCCTTGCTCTCCCCAAAGATGGCCTTTGACGATAAGTGACCCTCTCTAGTTCTCGCAACTAGTGTTATTCGTGCTCCTAATAATTACATTTCTTGAGTTTTTTCAATGTTTTTTTAAAAATTTAATATGTATCTGCTTACCTTATGGTTACAAGTGTCCAAGGTGTAAAAGCAAAAGAAAGAAAGAAGAAGGAAACAACAAAGAAATAACAAACAGGAAAAAAGAAAAAGAAAGAACTATACAATGTAAAGAACCTAAACCTGTCCAATGGTTTTTTCAATGTTGGGTGAGCGGCTGAGAAATAAACTTTATTTGAGGCGAATGCAGTACTGTGTGGCTGTGCGCACACACGACATCAAAATCTTTACAATACCTAAACTCCATAGGATTTGAGCTCCTAGGTTGAGTCATGTGGCAGCCTCTCATTGGTTCATGCTAACTACACTCGTGTACATCCGTTGGTTTAGTTGAACGCACAAAATTTGGAGATGAATTTTTTAACAACCGCTCACGAATCCCGAGTCTCTCTTCACTTAGACCATCTCCAATAACATATATATTTTAGGGTTTAACTATTTTAGGACATATGAGGCAAAAAACATTTCTCTAACAGCTGTAATTGATGTAAATTTTGTTGAAATTTATTTCGAGCAGTCCACACTTTGGTTGCTTCTAAACGGAAAAGGGCAACGTGGCATGCCAACTACCAACTGAAAGTTTCATGTCGGCATCCTGCCTCTTCTCTCTTGACTGTGCTGCCTCCTCTCCCATCGCTTTAGCCTCGAACTGGCCGCTCTGTCACAACTTATGCTGTTTTGGCCGTGAATTCACCGCCTTTGATCAAAGGCATATTAGGGATTTGACCTTGAGGGTTGTCGTTGCTCTCCCCCACGCGGCTACCATCGCTTCCTGGTTGTCCATAGATTCAGCCGACGAGCCACCCGAGCAACCCTCCTCTCCTCCCCTCCTCACCAGGGGCGAAGCCAGCCTAGAACACCATTGAGGTCATTTCATTACGTTGGGGTCATTTTGTGCTAATGAACCATTGTCAAATGATTTCATTAGGTCACTGGGGTTATTTGACCCCACAAAATGCACCTAGCTCCGCCCCTGCTCCTCACCGTGCCTCCTTCCCTACAAGCATGCGCACGTGCACAAGCGGTGCATGCAAGCTGTACCTCCGACTGTACCTCGAGTAACCCCCGCCTCGCTAAGACTCATCTGCCTCTATACACCAGACGCATGGCTCACCTTGTTCGAAGATTAAGAAATTCAAAGTTGTTAGTTTTGCATTATATGGGTTATATTGCAGATACCTGGCCACCTACAATAGTTGCATGTAAAAAGGTTATGTGAAATACAACACGTAAATTGTTGTTATATGGAAAAAGGGCAACATGTGCACGCCAACTGGTAATTGAAAGTTTGATGTTACCCTCCCGCCTCTTCTCTCGTGATCACACTGCTCCTCTCCCATCGCTTTGGACTCGAACTTGCCGCTCTGTCACAACTCTTATCGATTTGGCCGAATTTTTGGGTTGTCCATAGCTTCAGCCAACGAGCCACACGATCAACCCTCCTCTCCACCCCTCTTCACCATGTCTCCTCCTTCCCTACAAGCACGCACATGCAAGCTCTGTCTCTTGCTGCACCTCGATCAATCCCTGCTAAGACTCCTTTGCCTCCATGCATCACGCGCAGGGCTCACCTCGAGCAGAGATTACAAAATGAAAAGTTGATACTTGTGCAAAATATGGTTTATATTGATACATGCCCACCTACAATAGTTGCCTATAAAAAGATTGTGAATTTGTACGTGATCTGAGCTACTAATGTTACTCAAATAACATGTCATGTATTGACGTAAAAATACCTTTGGGCGCAGCAAAGCGTGTCATCCTCTTCTAGTGTGAGGTAACGTGAAAATATATTCAGCTAGGAAGTTTGCTTCATGGTCACTTAGTCTGATCTGGCACACTGATCTCAGGTTTTCGCAAGCTCAGACAGATACTACTAAATAGAATATTACTATTTTTTACTCGGTAAAAACGAGCATGATTATTGAGGTGTTATAACCAGCCTCTCCTAGTAGCGAAGTTTAAACAGACGATCTCAGCCCACACCAAAATTGTATAGGATTCAAATTTTGGTCTAAACTTGTCGGGCTTCGGTCCATAAATTCGAATACCAGGCTGCATCATCCCGGTCCATGAGCTGAGGCAGAGCCGAGCAACATACTACAGTAGCTCCGTGTCGTATGCTTCGTTACCGATCAGCCTTCAACCCTAACATCTGGCTGTCGCGGCGGCGCGTACAGTCGTCCCCTACTGCTCCGTTCCGGCTTCCCGTTCCACGACGCAGCAGTCACCACCTCCGTGCTGGCATCGGAACCAAAATAGGTCATAGCCGCGCTATAATCTCGACCAGTACCGGATATGAGGGAGAAGAAGCCAGCGGAGGTACCCGCGATCAAGAAGGAGACGGTGACGGTGGAGGGGGCATCCAAGATCCAACGGAGCCGCCGCGGGCAATCGTGGAAACCGGCACGGTGCCATGGTGGCGATCTCATTCAGCAACCTTCCCGATGAAATCCTAGGTAGTAGGTAGGTACCATCGTCTCGCTCCTACCCACCAAGGATGGGGCCTGCACGCAGGCCATTGCCCAGCGGTGGGGACCACTTTGGCGCTCAGCCCCGCTCAACCTCTGCTTCAACGAGGTCAGGCGCCCCTCTATCGTCACCAGAATCCTCCCCGATCACAATGGCCCCGTCCGCTGCTTCGTCTACAACTGCATCCCCATCGGTAATGTCAAGAATATCGGGACTATACGTATGACCGTGAGATTGAGAGGCGTTACCCGGCCGTTGCCAACATCGGTACTTCTCTGTGCATCAACCCTTGTTGTGGCCACAATCGGGTTATGTGATCTCCCAAAGGTGATCAGTCCTTCGGTGAGTTTTCCCTTGCTCAAGCAGCTCAGTCTGGCGTGTTTCCATCTCTGAAGATGTCTTCCCTGGGCTTCTCTCCAGTTGCCATATTGTCTTCGAGTCCCTATATGTAGAGAGCATTGATGACGTGGGTTGCTTTCGCATTAGCTCCCCAAGTATTACTAGAAGTGTTCAGGTTTGCGCTTGTTTTTCAAGCAGAGGAGAATTGGTCATCGTGGACGCCCCTTGCCTTGAACGACTAAGGATTCGCGGCGAAAGCAATGAAAGTATTCAGGTAATTAGGGCACCCAATTTGGAATATTGTGCCCTTAGTCGCCCCGCATCTTCAAAAATCCAGATTGCAAACCAAGTCTTCCAGGCAACACACTAGTCTCTTAACTCTAGCATTCAACATTGTTTATTTCATAATTTTTGTCTTTGAGTTCCTTTTTCCAGAGTTTAACCCCAAATAGCATGAAGAATACCGTGAGCACCGTGAAGATTTTGGCTCTTGGTTTTTCTATCCCCGATTTGAATGTTCTTATTGATGTCTTAATGTGTGCTTCCCATGCTTGGAAGCGCTCTATGTCATTGCGAGTGTTTATCTTTTCTTAAAGGTCGAAATAAATATTTAGTTCTTGCACAAAATGTTTATTTACATATATAATCTAGTTTGGGTAGAAATTACTAAAACATATTTTTCTTCTTTAATTTTCCAGTGGGAGAAATACTTAAAGATACCAATGAAAGGTGGGCATGTGTTGTGTATGACCCGTTGGATCCGTGAAATGCGGTTCTAATGCTGACAAATTATGAGGGCGGCGAACAAGATGTTGGTTTTGCCAAGTTCTTTGTTTTGGACGCAAAAGTGCTAACGAAAATCAAATTTCGAGTCAGTGAGAAGATCAACAAGAAATGGGTGGCTGATCAATATAGGCTGCTAGAAGTGGTGACCAGAGCTTCTAAAGATAAAAAATTTAACTTCACACACTACGGGAAACACAGCCCAGCCCGACGGCCATTTCAACGCCGACGGGAGCCGTCGGCGTCACAACGTGAAACCGACGAAACGAAAAAACCGTCGGCGTCGTTTTGCCGTCGGCGTCCTAGTTGTAAGGCCGACGGCCACCGTCGGGCTCGAAGTGCCGTCGGCGTTTATTTAGTGAGCCCGACGGCCACCGTCGGGCTTACAGTGCCGTCAGTGTCCATCTAATCACATTGTGAGCCCGACGGTATTACCATCGGGCTCACTATACAGCTTTTCAGTTTTTCTCAAAAAGTTAGATTACATTCAAAAAAAATATGAAAAAATACTAAAAAAAGGAAACCCTTTGGCATGAAGTCATTTGACGTGTACTAGTTTTTAGAAAAATGATAAACTTGAGTTTTGGCAACTTTTTAAAACAAAACTTTACAAAAAATATCAATCATATACAAATATACAATAGTTTTAACACATATGTGTGATCATTATCATGTCAAAGTTTGTGATAAAGTGCTCATAATCAGCACATATGTGTGTCATGGTATGTAAAACAACGTCGCCGAATCGATTTTCAAAATTCTTTTTAGAAATATCATTTTCCATTTTTTAAGTGTGAAAAATGATTTTTTTTGTGAAACAAGTACATAAAATATGATCCAAAATGACACCCATTTAATTTTCACAAAGAGTAGAACAAATTTTATGGATAATATCTGAATATGAGGATTTTCCTTACTTTCTATCTAAATTCGCCTCTTTAATTGACTTTATGTCAATTTTCCGGAAGTAATTCAAATCTGAACTACAACTGTGTGATAGTTTGCTCTGAATTTCTTACAAAAATAATTTTAAGGTACACAAGTAGTGGTTACAACATAGAACCTTCAATAGTTTTGAAAAATTCGACCACTTTTGATGAATAGCCATGCTCTCCATTTTAACCGTTTTTTGAAAGAAATGGAAAAATATGAAAAAAAACTCAAAAAAGAAACCCTTTGGCATGGCGTCCTTTTACTTGTAATAGTTAATAGGAAAAATGATAAACTTGATTTTTGGCAAACTTTTCAAAACGAAACTTCACAAAAATGTCAAACATCTATAAACATGCATAGGTTTCAAGACAAATGAGCAATGTATGACCATTATCATGTCGTAGTTTGTGATAAAGTGCCCATATTCAGCACATATGTGTGTCATGGTATGGGAAACAACGTCACCGAAGCGATTTTCAAAATTCTTTTTAGAAATATCATTTTCCATTTTTTAAGTGTCAGAAATGACTTTTTTATGAAGCAAGTACATAAAATATGGTCCAAAATGATACCCATTTAATTTTCACAAAGAGTAGAACAAATTTTATGGATAATATCTGCTGGGTTACTTAGAAGGTCTACTAGTGGGTTTGCAGTATTTGTTGGTCCGAACTTGATTTCATGGAGTTCGAAGAAACAACCCACCGTCTCGAGATCTAGTACCGAGGCAGAGTACAAGGCATTGGCTAATGGTGCTGCTGAAGCCATATGGGTAGATTCTCTACTCAAGGAGTTGGGTGTGACTCGGCAGCGTACCCCCGTATTGTGGTGTGATAATCTTGGGGCTACTTATTTGACGGCGAATCCAGTCTTTCATGCTCGAACAAAGCATATTGAGATCGATTTCCATTTTGTGCGAGAGCGAGTAGCAGCCGGTGAACTGGACGTCAGGTTCATCTCCACTCATGACCAATTGGCTGATGTATTTACTAAACCAGCTACACGACAGATGTTAGATAGATTTAAGTCCAATCTTAACCTTGTATGAAATGGTTTAGATTGAGGGGGAGTGTTAGAATTGTAATTAGAGTCTAACTCCTCCTATCATGTATCACGTATCACGTATACTAGTCGTATACGTATGTAACCTGATCATGTTATGTCAATATAAGTGGAGCACCGTGCGGGGTATTGACCCACGCACCAAACCCTAACTTGGTTTTTCACTCCGCACCCCCTTATAAAAAAATCCAGTGGGAAATATACCTTAAGATGCCAATGAAAAGTGGGCGTGTGTATACCTGTTGGATCCCGTGAAATGCCTTGAGACACATCTCAAAAAATTAGTGCTGACGAATTATGAGGGCGGTGAACAAGATCATGTTGGTTTTGCCAAGAAGTTCTTTGTGTTTGAACGCAAAAGTGCTAAAGAAAATCAAATTTCGAGTCAGTGAGAAGATCAATAAGAAATGGGTGGCTGATCAATATAGGCTGCTAAAAGTGGTAACTAGAGTTTCTAAAGATGCAAAATTGAACTTCATACATAGTAATTCGAAAAATTTGGATGCCCATGATTTGTCGATTGCTGATCCCTTTGTCTGCTATGTATTTAATGAAGTAGATGCTTTTTCACAGGAATCATGCTGATTGTTTGTCAATGGTCTTGTCCGTCGACTATGGTCTAGAGTCTAGACCTGATTATTTAGGGTCCGTTTGGTTGCTGGTTCAACAGGGGTCGGATGGAACCACCCATACATGTGGGTGGGATGGTCCTCGTCCCAGCTTTTGTTTGGTTGCAGATATTCTACGTGGTCCAAACATAATCAGTAATAATAGCAATTTATTAATAGGTCATTAAGGTCGTAAATTATCCCTATCACTGATTACTGATTATAAGGTATGATATCGATCCCGTCTGCTCCTAGCGCCAGGCAGACCAGCGGGTCAAAAGTTGAGCAGCGCGACACTGGGGAAGCTACCAGGGAGACGTGGGGCTTGGCCGCCGGCGGGGAAGATCCATGGAGTACTGCTGACGGGGAACATCGCCGTGGAGCACGGCCGCCGGCGCAAGAGGAGAAGATTCTTCGTCAATTTGGCAGGCGGTTGGCCGCCGCTGACATGCTGGTGGCGAGTTGGAGGACACGGCCCGATCCCAGGTCGCGCGCCGCCGTCGCTCGTTCCCAGGTCACGCGTCTCTCGGTTTCGAGGTCGTCGTCCCTCGCGTCCTTGCACCGCCGCCGCCTGATTCCTAGGTCGCCGGTGCCTGCTCCCCGCGACTTCGCCGGCGTTCGCTCGACGACCTCGCCGACATTCGCGCGGCTACCTCGGCCGATTGCCATTGTCGGATCCCTGTGCTGCGATGGGTTACGGGGAGATTTGCAGGAAAGAGAGGGATTAGGAAACGTGGACCATTTGGTGCGGCCGATTTGGAGGAGTCATTTGGTACAGCATATTAGAGGAATATTCTCTTAGGTGGGTGGAACCATTCACCTCAGTTTAAAACCAAACGCATAAAAAACTGGAACCATCCCAACCGATCCCTCTCAATTCTTGGAACCAAACACACGCTTAGTGTCTTTTGCTTTTTCTTTAGACAGGGTTGATGCTCGAAAATTTTGTGCACTGCCTTTCGGCTTATTCTCAAAAGAGATATGGCTACCCCAATTCCACTCCGATGTTCCTTTGTAATAATTCACAAAATGTCATGTCATGAAAATATTTTCTCGCCAAAAATTGTAACCGGGAACTACTACACATATTGAGGACTGATCTCGTGTTGCACTGTCTTTTGTCTGAGAAAGTGTGGATGCTACCTAATGCAATGCTTGGGTTGCAAAGTTGCTTCTTTTTCAGTCAAAACTCAAAACTCAGTTACTCCATTCGGGCACAAGCATGTGACATTTAAGTTTTCTTGTTCATTACTTGTAACATATGTATTTACTTTGGTCCTTCTAATAACAAAATTAAGATATGTGAAGTCGAACTGGTACTGCAAATTGCTTTATTGCCAAAAGTTATTATTATGGCATCAAACTACTGTTTCCCTGTATTATTATGACATCTCCAGCTGAAATGCTTATTGCATTTGATTTTTTTCCCTTATCTTGATCAAGTGAGTCTTGGTAAGAACACCTGCAGACCTGTGTTACGGTGCCATGTATGATCGATGTTAAGTTCAAATAGAGAAAATGAAGACAGATAAAATTGCCTCCCGTCTTTTTTAAGAATGCATACAGTGCTGCTTTCATTGATTAAAGAAGGAGAAGTAGAGGGTACAAGACAAACTGTAGAAGAAAAAGGAAAACGAACACTGAAAGAAATTTTACCTCCCCTTTGTGAAATGGTGTGCGAACAGTAAAAAAGGGATGATGCTTCCGGCCCTAGCACATGATCAGTGACTAGAAGTCAATTAATGTGTAAGGAATCGAGCATATAGTACATGATTCAACAAAGCAGACAGTCTTTCCGAAACATAACAAAATCAGTTCTAACTGAATTCAGGTCGAGTTTGAGCAGAATGCAAACTAGGAGAAATCTGGTAAAATTTCGAACGCCAATTCAGACAAAGATAACAGGTGGAACACTTGCACATGTACAGAGAAAAGTGCTATCAGCGCTGAGCAGGAGAGAGCAGACCGCCATAAATCATGACAAGGGACATTTCAACTTGGCAAGCCCTGTTGCTTTGCTCCTGATTCCTGAATGAAGAAGACATATTATGCATGGAAAGTTGGTCATGTAAGATAGAGTAGCGTAGGTATAAACAGCTCATGCGAACTTCAGCTTGGTGATTGCCAAGAGAGCAACAGCTCTGAACACAGTTCACTGATCTCAGGGCCTGCTCCTTTCAGTGAGATAAATATCGAGCTGCTCTCATCCTCGTCCGAGTAGTTAGCATAAAACTACCACTCTACAGACTTAATTACAAAAAACTACCATTTTTGCCCGTAATCGCAAAAAACTACCACTTTTGGTCCGCAATCGCAAAAAACTACCACTTTTGCCCGCAATAGCAAAAAACTACCACTTTTGACCGCAATCGCAAAAAACTACCACTTTTAACCATTATTGCAATGTGATGTTTCTATTAATCTCGAACTGTTTATTTGTTTGACAACAATACACAATAATAAAGATAGAATCGACATAATCTTACACAACAATGGTTGTGTTAAACTATGTGGATTCAACCATTATTGCTTTGTAAAACTTTGTGAATTTACTCTGTGTTGCTGTGTAAACTATGTGGATTCAGCCAGTGTTGCTGTGTTAAACTATGATTATTCTATATTTATTATTACAGTGTAAGATTATGTCAATTCTATCTTTATTATTGTGTAATGCTGTCAAACAAATAAACAGTTCGAGATTAATAGAAACATCGCATTGCAATAATGGGTAAAAGTGGTAGTTTTTTGTGATTGCGGTCAAAAGTGGTAGTTTTTTGCGATTGCGGGCAAAAGTGGTAGTTTTTTGCGATTGCGGACCTAAAGTGGTAGTTTTTTGCGATTGCGGGCAAAAATGGTAGTTTTTTGTAATTTAGTCTGCAGAGTGGTAGTTTTATGCTAACTACTCTCCTCGTCCAGAAGCATTGATAAAGTTGCTTCGCTGCCATGGAGAAAATAGCTCTGATAGATCATAGACTGATGGTACATGTCATGTTCATTGAATTTTCCCCCCATTCTGGTTCTTCTTGGATAGCCTGACTCAGGCGAAGAGGAATGATGGGCTACCTTATTTCCGATTGGTGCAGCCTTGCGACGCGCCCTGATGCGCGCACAACTAGAGCGCCGCATTGAGAACCCCAACACACCACACACACGGCTGTTAGCCATGCCGCCGAGCATGTTCCTTTGGTTCATCCGTGCCCCGGGAAGCGCGCGCCAGGACCATGGAGGGGATGCGTCGTCGAGCACGAAGGAGGCAGGCGCGGTACGTAGCCTCCGCGCGTCTGGCTGAAATGGCTCAAGCTGCCGCAAAGGCAAGAGCCTCGAGGCTCGAGCTCGAGTGGCGCCGTTATGCGGCATGTACCAAAGAAAATCGTATTGGCGCATTCAAATATTCACACTAGCTCACTTTTTGTGTTCTAAGGCTGTATTTTTTTGGCAGAACTTTTGAACTTTAAAAAGGTCTGAGCATAGCTGTATTTCTGACTATGATTATAACAGGTAATTTCTACTTTCGCCGCTTATGAAATTACATCACAAAAGTCTCATGGAGTTACCGCGAATTCATAAAAAAATACCAATTATTTCTTCCTAGTTTCTAGCAAATCTGAGTCAATTAATTTAGAACGGACGGTGACAGAGGGAGCACATGTTATTGCTCTTACATTATGCATCCTCAACTTAGCAAGTTAAACGATGTCATTCATTTTCTGCAGTCGGGTGCGCATCAACTCATCTGGCACTATCGTTTTGGCTGGTTCACTCTAGTTGGCCAACCATCAGGAGATATGATCCCATCAGGCTCGCTCTTGTGCCTTCACTGATACGCTTCTGCATATGCCAACAGAAAACAGGATGATAAATTTATCGTTTTGTGTAATAATCACAATTGCAAGAAAATGTTACCAAGTTATGCATACTGGATATGTAGTCAAGTGCTTATTTTCGCATGATTTATGGTAAAGTTGGTAGATAAGTTGGATAGAAATTAAGCGCATTAAACTACAGCATTAAACTACAGCGAATGGCCTTGTCAGAGCATCTCCATCGACACCATCCAAACGACGCTCCAAAGGCCGGCCCTAGCAACACCCCCAATGGTCTCCCCTGAGCCATTTTGTGTCCGGCAGCCTCTGAACTTGGAGGCCCTCTCGCAAGGGTGCCATACATGAGTTCGACACCTACTTCGATAGGGGCGGCCCACCCATCGTACACAGAAACCGCAGAAGCGGTTAATGGCAACATGCATGACGGTGTTCGGTCGGCGTAAATGACGTTTCCGCACATGAAGCGCATGTCGCACGCGGGTTCCATCCTTTCTCGGCTTCTTAAACGCCTGCATGGAGGAGACGTGTCGCCACCATTAACTTTGACGCCACGCATGCTCACCCATCCGCCTCTTACCTCCTAGCGCGACCGCTTCCCGCGTGGACCCTTACCCGACCTGGCTATAAAAAGCACCCTCGCCATGCAGCCAATATACCACACCACCGCCGCTCACCTATCGTTATCCAAACTTTTCCAGATCTGCTTCGTCTAATTCCATGGCGAGAGGACGCGACGTTCATGTAGGGGGTGCATCGGCGATGTCTCGGAGTTACGCGGCTTAAAATTCATGGTTGCTCTGTACAAGGGCATCGAGGGGCGCCTGAGGCTCCCGGCGGCGTTTGCGGAAAAGCTAAAAGACAGGGTGCCAAGTAAAATGCATCTGAGAATGGAGCACTGTGAGAACGACAGTTGGGCGGTGAAGACGGCCGCAAGTGACGGGGGCTTACTGGCTGTGCTTAGAGTTCGACGGCGACTTCCTTCAATGGTACTTTATGCCGTGCCAGAGGGAGGATAACACATAAGCAGAACTTTCGGGGGTCTTCATATCACCTTCGTCACTTTGTTGCTCACAAAGACGTACAAATACTTATGTTCCCTGCTTTTGTCAGTTACTGTCAAGATTAACACTGTCATATAAGCAACAATGGTTGCAAAGTGTATATGCGATCGCTACTGCAACGCGCGCTGAAATCTCAGCAACAATGGTTGCAACGTGTATACTGCAATCGCTACTGCAACGCGCGCTGAAACTATTGTTGCAATACGTTCATGCTCTCGTATGTCATCTCAGGTACCATGATGGAGATCTTAAACAAGAATCTTTACTAACATATGTCAATTTGCTATGCCTCATTTAAAGTAGTTCATGGAATATAACTGTACCAAGATTTCATTTTAATTATCGCTTATAAACTTGTGTACCGTGTGTCCCGCCACGTGAAGTTTTATGGTCTATATATAACGTGCAAAAGTTTCCAACAACAAGTAAGTTCTCATTTCGGTTTTGGGTCAGATCGTCAGAATTTTACAGCTTCTTGTACCGTGTATCATAGAACTTATATGCTAGACATTTTGCTTGTTCAGGCCTGATTTAGATATATTAATTTTCTCCTCTCATGCATTTTAGATATGTCTCGACATGTTTATCATTGTTTACTTGTTCTGGGAAGGAAATGTGAACCAGATAAAAACAAGGAAGCGAAAGAGGGAAGTTAGAAAATGTGATAGACATGCATGCTACAAATTGTGATGTCTAATATCTCACAACTTACACTAGCTTTTGTTGAAAACGGTTTTGTGATGTATACTCACACCTTGGGAACTTGTACGAGTGTATCATTCATTCAAGTGCTTGGTTGCATGCCAACAAATTGGACCAGGAAAGATGTGTGCTTTTACAATGTTTGTTTGTTCGTTACTATTACTACTAGCTTTGTAATGTTTAGGTGAGATTTTGAAGGATACCAGATTCTAATTGAAAGTGCATTCTATGCATTCCTAGATTTTGGTGACTAATGACAACACAAAAGGTATTCTAATGTTTGTGATGAAGCATGCAGGTTCTATTACAGGTCGTTTGATAAAGAGGAACACTTATATTGCCTAATTCTCAATACTGCTTCACTTGGTCTTTCATCAGGATTTCAGTCAGGAGATTTCCGGGACTCGGAGATATCTGGTCCCCAGACCGGAGATCTCCGAGCTAATCAAGTTTTCCACTAAGTACAGAACTCAGAGTGCGTACTGACTCCAACACACGCTTAGCCGGAAATGCTCCAGGAGATTTCCGGCGCTCGGAGATTTCCGAGTCCCAGTCCGGAGATCTCCGAGTGTCAGAGGAATTTCTACCAAGTCAAGAAGCCCAACCAGTACTGACCCCGAGCCTCGCACATCCGGATTTCCTGCCGGAGATTTCCGGAGTCCGGAGATCTCCGGTCCTCAACCCGGAGATTTTCGGGCTGGCGTCTGTACAACCGGCAGATGTTGGAGAGGGGTATAAATACCCCTCCACCTACCTCCAGCAGTTTAAGCTTCCAGATTTTCTCTCTCCTCCATTGGTGTTGAAGCTTGTTTCTTCCGGATCTCCCAATCTAGCCACTCAAATCTTTTGATATTGGGGATCTGAGGGAGAAGCCACCGATCTACAACTCCACCGAAGCGTTTTGATTTCCCCCCTCTATTTCTTGAGGGGCAACGAATCTAGGGTTCCTTTGTGGATAGCTAGGTTCAACCTTGTGTGTTTTGATCCTTTGTGGATTCCTTTGTGGAAGTGACCCGCTGTGGTCTTTGTGGGAGCCCCCAATTCAGTTGTGGGTGTGTGCCTCACGTGTTTGTACGGGATCTTTTTCGTCCTTAAAGGAGTCCTTAATGGAAGAGTGGATTCGCACCTTTGTGGTCGAATTCACAGGAGAATAGGGTGAGGCCTTTGTGGCGTTGAGCAAACCTTTGTGGTAGCTCACACCCCTCCAACGAGACGTACACCTATGTGGTGGAACTCGGGATAAAATCGTTGTCTTCGAGTTCCTACGGTTGTCTTGTTCCACTCTCCTTTACTGCATCTTTGATTCCTGTACTTGTTTAGTTTCTTTGTTGTCTTTCACTTGTATCACCTAGTTGCACATTTAGACAACTTACTTTCCGCTAGCCTAAAACTGAAAAAGACATAAAATTTGGTCACCACCTATTCACCCCCCCCCCCCCTCTAGGTGGTCAACTACCGTTCAATTGGTGTCAGAGCCCGGTTGTCTCTTAAAAGCTTCACCGCTTGAGACCAACCTTGGACAATGCAAGTTGATCCGAAAGAGGGTACCGAAGAGGACGCCGCGACTTTGGCGGCAATGCAAGAGAAGGTGCCACTATGGCCGATATCAACTCTTTGGAAACAAAGTTGACATCGTCCATACAAACCGAGTTCAAGAAGTTTCATGATATGTTTGAGTCTCTCAAGACATCTAAGGAAACCTCTCTTGCTTTGCCCTCAAAGTCTCCGGTGCTTCCGGGCATTACTCAAGATGTGGACCCCGAATTGTTAAAGGGAAAGCAATTGCCTTTGGATGGGAAGGGTGATGCTACTAGTTCCTCAAACCATCAAAACACTTCATCTTCCCAAGATGAAGTGCCTAAAGGCTACAACGCCACTCCTCCCCCATCCCAATACCATACCCCCGATCCCATTATTCCTCATCCGCAAGTTTCTAATAGGGGTGATCCTCCATTGCTTAAAGATTATACTTTCTCTCTATGTCAATATGTGATGAAGTCTCATGTGTGCAGCTCTTCAATCGAGTTGTGGCGCATCATTCAAGTTGGATACAAGCCGCATGATCCGACCAACTTAACAAGAAGAGAAGTGGTGGAGGCTTAACTTGATGCCACCGCACTCTACATGATCCAAAAAGCGGTTGGGAACAAGGACATGTCTCTCATCCAACACCTCACCGCCGCCAAGGATACATGGGATGCTCTATCCGAATTGTTCGTTGGGAATGATAGCATGAGGAGGAACCGCTATGACTCTTTGAGCAATGAAGCCGAGGGCTTCTTCAAGCTTGATGGTGAAGATCATGAGATGATGTATAGAAGATTGGTGACAATAGCCACAAGCTTTCGGGAAGTTGGTGCCTCTCATATTGATGATGCTTGGATCAAGAGGAAGTATGTTAGCTCTATGATGGCATGTGAGCCAACCGATGTCAAGAGTCTTCAAGGAAGACACAACTACCATCTCATGACGTCTAATGAGGTTATGCAAGAGATGGCCGCGTACAAGGTAGCCACTAAGAATGCTCAAGACGCAAGGGCAAGGGCTCTTGGAATGCAAAGAGGCACAACCAACCTTGCCTTGAAGGCTACCGTTGAGGAAGACAACGATGATGATGATCTTGGAAGCTTTGCCGCCATGTCTGAAGAAGCACTCAAGATTGCTTACAATGATCATCTCGCTCTTGCGACTCGCACCTTTTGGAACAACCCCTCAAGAGGCAAGATGCGTTTTGACAAGAGTACACCTCAAGCCGATAGGGTCTCACCCTCCAAGTCAAGGACATGTTACAATTGTAAAGACAAGTTCCATTTCGTTGCCGAGTGCCCTTATGAGAAAAGAGAAGAGCATGGTGGATGTCTAGTGCTCAAGGACAAAACCAAGATGCCTCCCAAGAAGGCCTATGGAAAGAAGAGGCCTTTTAACAAGAAGCCTCGCATCGTGTTGTTGACTCAAGAGGAGTATCCCACCGATGATGAAGAGTCGGAGGAAGAAACACCAAATGAAGTGGAGGCTCTTGCCACCACATCGACAACTACCGTTTCTCCATCAACAACAAGAACTCCTTCAACTACGACAAGCTCTTCATCGTGTCTATTCTCATCGCCAAATGAGAAATCCATCACCAAGAGCTCAAGGTGTCTTATGGCAAAGGCATCAGAGGTACCTTCATCCTCTTCCTCTCTCATGAATGAAATGAATGAGTTTGATGATGCCTCTAGCCTTCAAATCAAGCAAGAGCTTGTGTCTTTCGACTCTTTTATAACTAACTTGCAAGGTGATAGCAAGAAACATGTTGGTGCCCTCATGGCTCGGATTGGTGAGCTAGAGCATCTCAATGAAGAGAAGGGTAAGATAGAAACAGAAGACGCAATTTCTCTATCTTATTTGAAATCCTCTCTTGAGGAGGTTGAAGAGTATCATGCTTGTCTTGAGGAGAAACTTGAAACTATTGAGGAAACTCATAATTCCTCACATGCTAAGCTCATTAAGGATCATGATATGTACTTTGCTAAATTCAAGGTGGCTCAACAAGATAAAGCCGAATTTGCGGTTGGGCATGTTAGACTCATTGAGGACATGGAGAAGCTCGTCATAACTCACAAGGTTTTGGAGAGTGAACATGCTCTTCTAAAGGAGTCGTATGCTCAACTCCAAACTCGGCTAACTAACCTTGATTCTCTTAGCATCTCTACCTCTAAGTGTTCGTGTGATAATGCTAATATTATGAAGGAGAATGCTAGGTTGAAGAGTGAGATGACTAAGGACTCCACATCCAAGATCATCCTTCTCAAGGTTAAGCAAGTTGTTGAGACTCCCATCGTGGAGCCTCACACTCGACAAGGAAAGGAAGGTCTTGGATATGTGCCTCCCATGAAGATGAATGCCAAGAAGGGTATTCCCAAGAGCGTCAACCCCATCCAAGCCAAGAAGGCCGACTCCATTCAATCCAAGGACGGTCTTGCGAGTAGGAATGCCACAAGGGGCAAGCCTACTCGTAAAGATCACATCGGGGACAACAACCCTAACTATGCTTTATATGTCGATTATTATGGGAATGTTTGTGCTCGTTACATTGGACCCTACTATGGCTTTATTTCATATGCTATTTGGGTTCCTAAATCTCTTGTCGCTAACCATAAAGCACCCATTATGAAGCAATGGGTTGCTAAATGCAAGAATTGATCTCTTGTAGGACCTTGCTCCCGGTGGTTCAAAATGGATAATTGATAGTGGATGTAGTCATATGACTGGGAGCAAGGAACTCGTCACGGAGTTGAAACCTACTGAAGATCAAGTAACCGTGACGTTTGGTGACTTATCAAGTTCTAAGGTAACCGGGCTTGGCAAAGTGGTAGTTGCCCCCGACATTACTCTTGTCAATGTTATGCTTGTTGAATCTCTTGGTTATAATTTGCTATCGGTTCGTGCCTTAACAAAGATGGGGATCTCTCCCTTCTTTGATAAGGACATTGTGGTCCTCTTGTGGAGCAAGTCGCTAAGAGTGGCTTTCGTGGGATACGTGGAGCATGAGCTCTATGTGGTGGACCTGTCCGGAGCCACCACTTCTCAAGCCATGTGTCTCTTTGGAAAAGCCGACGTGGGTTGGCTTTGGCATCGCCGACTAGCCCACGTAAACATGCACACTTTGCAAAGTCTCCACAAGGATGGCCACATCCTTGGACTAAAAGATCATGTTTTCTTTTCAAGGGATCGAATTTGTGGAGCTTGTGTGGA
Organism: Poa annua; assembly: GCA_026929855.1. NCBI lineage: Eukaryota > Viridiplantae > Streptophyta > Magnoliopsida > Poales > Poaceae > Poa > Poa annua. The sequence continues at coordinate 36,661,656 of CM049427.1, forward strand.
AGGCAAGATGCATGATATTCCTCATCCAAGCAAGACCATCATATCTTCGTCCCGGATTTTGGAGCTCCTTCATGTTGATCTATTTGGACCAATTCCGGAGATAAGTCTTGGTGGCAAGAAATATTGCCTCGTGATTGTTGATGACTATTAAAGGTATACATGGGTCTATTTCTTCAAGACCAAGGATGAAACTCAACAAGTCTTCATCGACTTCTCAAAGGAAGTTCAACGCCAACATGACCTTCCCATTTTGGTTGTTCGAAGTGACAATAGGTCGGAATTCAAGAACTACACTCTTAACGACTTTCTTAGTGAAGAAGGCATTCGTCATCAATATTCCGCTGCTTACACTCCTCAACAAAATGGTGTTGCCGAAAGGAAGAACCGGACTCTTATCGATATGGCGAGATCTATGTTGGCGGAGTTCAAGTCTCCCATCAACTTTTGGGCGGAGGCTATTTCCACCGCTTGTCACTCATCAAATCGCCTCTACTTCCGCAAGGGCTTGAAGAAGACTCCATATGAGATCCTTACCGGCAATAAACCCAACATTGGCTACTTCTGAGTGTTTGGATGTAAATGCTATTAGCTCGTCAAAGGTGTCTGGTTGGGTAAGTTCCACTCTAAATCTATTGAGGGGATATTTGTTGGATATGGTAGCGAATCCCACACTTATAGAGTCTTTGATAAATCCTCCCGGATTATCATAGAGTCTTGTAGTGTGGAATTCGATGAAAATGATGGCTCCCAAGTTGATCAAGTTGGTGTTTGTGATGTAGGTGATGAACAACCTTTTGATGCCATTACGAAGATGGGGGTGGGCTTTCTTCGCCCCATTCAAGTCCATCAAGAAATTTTTCAAGAAGACTCAAGTTCTCCCATCAAGGAGACCTCACCATCACAAGAACCACAAGGTGGCTCACCCATAGCAAATGATGAATCCCCTCAAGAACAATCTCAAGATCTTCTTCAACAAGAGCATGTTATTTCTTCTCAAGATGAAGCTCATGATAAGCCCCAACGAGATCTTCATAAACAAAAAGATCATGCCTCCTCCACCAAGATTATTGAAGACAACTCCACTTCTCCAAGTTCTACTCAAGGGCAAGATCATCCTTCTCCACCACACGAAGAGACTTCTCATGATGATCAAGGCCCTCAAGAAGGTGAAGACGAGGATCCAAAGGATCAAGATGGTCAAGAGATTGTCCCCACAACAAGGGCGGCAATTGAAACTCGTCGTCAAGCTCGCTTTGCAAATTCATTGGAACTTAGGGCATTATCTCTCGACAAGGTCATTGGTGATATACGAGCAAGGGTCTCCACACGAAGTCAATTAGCTCACTTTAGTGAGCATCAAGCACACATTTCCATGATCGAGCCCAAGAAAGTATCCGATGTTCTTGAAGATCCCGATTGGCTAGGGGCTATGCATGAAGAACTTAACAACTTCGAGCGCAACAAAGTGTGGCGCCTAGTTGAGAAGCCTAAAGATTGTCGTAACGTTATTGGCACTAAGTGGATCTTCAAGAACAAGCAAGATGAACATGGTATCGTTATAAGGAACAAGGCGCGGTTGGTGGCCCAAGGTTTTTCTCAAGTCGAAGGCATCGATTTTGGAGAAACTTTTGCACCGGTCGCAAGACTCGAATCGATACGTATTCTCATCGCTTATGCTTCTCACCATGGTTTCAAATTGCAACAAATGGATGTAAAAATTGCTTTTCTTAATGGTCCCTTGCATGAACTTGTGTATGTTAAACAACCCCCGGGTTTTGAAAACCCCAACCATCCTCACCACGTCTATGTCTTGGACAAAGCTCTCTATGGCCTTAAACAAGCCCCTAGTGCATGGTACGAGCACTTGAGAGAGTTCTTGGTAGACCGTGGATTTGAGGTTGGGGTAATCCATCCCACTCTTTTCACTAAAAAGGTTAATGGTGAACTCTTCATTTGTCAATTATATGTCGATGACATTATCATCGGTTCTACTAACCGTGTGTTCAATGATGAGTTTTCCAAGTTAATGACCGACAAGTTTGAGATGTCCATGATGGGTGAACTCAAGTTCTTTCTTGATTTTGAGATAAAGCAATTGAGGGAAGGGACTTTCATATGTCAATCCAAGTACATTCAAGATATGATCAAGAAATTCAAATTGCTTGGACTTAATGGTGTGACTACTCCTATGCAAACCAAGTGCCACCTCCAACTCAACCCCGACGGTAAATAGGTAGACCAAAAGGAGTATCGTTCTATGATTAGGTCTCTTCTTTATTTGTGTGCGTCTAGGCCCGATATCGTTTTAAGCGTTGGAGTGTGTGCTCGTTATCAAGCCGCGCCTAAGGAAAGTCATTTGATGGCCGTAAAGAGAATCTTCAGATATTTGGTTCATACCCCTTGCTTTGGGTTGTGGTATCCTAAATATGGCACCATGTCTCTTTGTGGATACACCGACTCCGATTGGGCGGGCGACATTGATGATAGGAAGTCCACATCCGGGACGTGTCAATTTCTTGGAAGATCTTTGGTGAGTTGGTCCTCGAAGAAACAAAATTGCATCTCTTTATCCACGGCGGAAGCCGAGTACGTCGCCGCCGCAAGCGGGTGTACTCAACTTCTTTGGATGCGGCAAACTTTAAAGGATTACGGTGTCCTCTTGGACAAAGTGCCGCTTTTATGTGATAATGAGAGTGCCATCAAAGTTGCATACAATCTGGTGCAACATTCAAGGACCAAGCACATTGAGATTCGTCATCACTTCATCCGCGATCACGTGGCACGAGGAGATATTGATCTATTATATGTTGGTACAAGGGATCAATTGACGTATATATTCACGAAGCCCCTTAATGAAGCCCGTTTTTGCTACTTGAGGAATGAGCTCAGTATCATAGATTCTCGGGCCTTAGCTTGAACTCCGTACACACATTCCAACGTTTAAGGCTTTATTAGACCTAGAGGTACACATGGACTCAGTGGGAGTGTTTTCCTAATACATTGGACTCTTCCTCCCCCTATTATGCATATAGTTACTTATCATTGCTAAAACTTCAAATTAAATCTGATTTGTGAGCTTCAATATTGAGATGTAGTTATGGACCCAAGATATATCTTCGCGGTGCCATACTACAACTCATACACGTTGGCCTCGGCCACCAACACTCTTTTTCTTTGGATTCTATTTGGTTTTATTTTTTATCCTCACTTGCATTGTCTTTGGTTCTTTTGGGAAAACACACTCTTGGTTGGTCTTCTCTTGAGTTCTCTGGTTCTTGCAACTTGAGTGTGTCTTCTTTATTCAGTTTGAGTGTCTATCCTAAGCCTTTCACTATCTTTAAACATGTTTTTCCCCACTCATGTCCCCTTTTGGTTTCTTGTTCCTGGAGTTTTTGGGTTTGAACGGAAATCTCTGAGCCATACTCGGAAATCTCCGGTCCACCAGAGAATTTCAAGACTAAGTCCATTCAAAAATCAGCACTGACCTGTGATGATTATTGACCGGAAATTTCCGGTGTCCGCACATTTCCGGTTGTGCCTCGGAAATCTCCGGGCCCTGCGATTTTTCGGCACCTAAGTCCTTTTCAATTTCGGCACTGACCTCAGGCGAAGCTGAATCGAAAATAGAGCCGGAAATCTCCGGTCCGATGTCCGGAAATCTCCGAGCGTGCTAAAGTTTTCCAGGGCTAAGTCCAAATCAGATTCGGTACTGACCTCAGACGAACCTGATCCGGAAATAGCCCCGGAAATCTCCGGCACCCGGAGATCTCGGAGACCCAGTCCGGAGATTTCCGGTTCAATTTGTCCAGCCTATATAAGGGCACGGGTGGACTGGCCGGTTCGGCCAGTTCATCCACCCCGTGACCTATTCCTCTCTCTCCTTTGAAAAACTCCATTTCTTTCGATCCTTGCTGCGGGTGGATCGTTCGAGTGATTCTCGCGTGCTTCTAGGATCTTCTTCTCCTCGTCGAGGGCTTCGATTTCATCCGCACGCTTTCCATGATGTCTTCCGGTAACTCCTCGTTTTTCAAATCTAGGACGAAACTAGTTTTCGTTTAACCTAGCCGATTTAGGAGGTTGTTGTTTGTTTCCTTTGGTAGAATTGCTCCCCATGGCATGCCCTACCCTCCACGTGCACATATATGTTTTTTGTTCATAGATTTTGTTCAAATCTGTCAAAATTTCGTGCAGACCGGAAATCTCCGAGTCAGACTCGGAAATCTCCGAACCCCGGAGATCTCCGAGTCAGACCCGGAAATCTCCGGCCTACTCAGAATCAAATCAGCTAAGGACAGAAACTGTGATTGCCAAAAACTTCTCTAGTACGTTCCATTTTCATTCTCGGACATTAGTGCTTATCCCATATGCTTTCCATCCTCTCTTTGCTGTGTCTTTGCAGGTTCCAACCCTCGTGGCCGTTTCAAGCGAATTTCTTCACGAGGAAGAGGCAAACCAGTTCATTCTCGCCCTCCCAACGGGTCCTCGAGTGAATATAGCACACCAGCTGAGTCTGCAGCTTTGCTCAGAAGAGCCACTGGGACTAGCAAGAAGAAGAGGCCCGAGCTCCGTATTGAAGACTTCAACAAAGGCAATTTTCGCAAGTGGCGAAGTGAGCCATCCTACAACGTGGATTCTGATGATCCTAAGTTCTTTTGCACTGAGATGGCATGGCTCTACAGGGAAGTCTATCAGAAGTTCTCAATTGACAAGCCCATCTGTCCCATGAAGTGGATTGACTTTGATAAATTAATGAAGAAGGCTGATTATTTTGGTGGTGCTGTCAAGCTCTGCCGTCTTCTTGGTTTGGAGCACTTGATGAGAACTGAGTGCAATTACAGTGTATCTCTTATCCATCAGTTCTATGCTACTGTGGTGTTTGACTCCTCAGAGGATATTGGGATGACTTGGATGTCTGGCAGGCAGCGCTTGACTTCCTCTTTCCGAGAGTTTGCTCGGATTCTTGGCTGCCCCTTCAGTGGTTTGTCTGTTCCAGCTGGCGCCCGCATGCATGTCCATGTCATTTCTTACAACAAACATGTCATGACTGATCTTTACCAGCTTGGAGGAAGGATTGGCTCTCAGAATGGTCTCCTCCCTACTTATGATATTCTGCTTCGCATGTTCCGTTGGACCATTGCTCCCATTGCCGGCAATGCGGACAATATTGCCGGGGCTCTAGTCAACTTGATGGCCAAGGCTCATGCGGCCTATCTTGGTGAGTATGAGGTTGAGCAGGAGGCCTACAAAGTGGATGTCATGGATTTTATTTTCCAGGAGATGTCACTACCTGTTTTTAAGAGGAAAGTTCCTCCATATGCTCCCTATGTGATGTTACTCATCAAGAGGCTCTACAAGCTTTCCGAGCAAGACGGTGATGATTTTGATGCAGCTTTTGGTACTCAGCCCCACAAGGCAGCCCTGCTTATCCAGAAATCTGCTCATCTTGTTCAACAACAAGCCACCATGCAAGATATCAACGAGGATGAGATTTTTGGTGGTCCATCTCGGGTTCCTTCCAATCCCAATATCAAGAAAGCTGCCAAGAAGAGTCGCCCATGGGTTGTTCGAGCAATTGAGAAAATCATGAACATGAACTGTTGCATTCACAGTGAAAACTACTCCATCTACTCTCAGAACCATCGCATTATGAAGCGTCAAGAAGAAATGATGGCTCATATGAAGATGCCTGCTCCGAAGCACCCTTTGAAGCCTGTGATTCCTTTCAAGGATTGGAATGCAGATAGACTCACTTTTGATTGGGATGATGCAGTGCCAGAGGACAGCGATCTTGAGTATGATGATGATGCTGAGGAGGAGGATGATGATGCCGAGCAGGATTCCGGCTCTTGAGTCATGGGCCGTTAGTGGAACCTCCTCCCTTTTTGGTATCTTGATGCCAAAGGGGGAGAAGTATCTCTAGGACTCTCGGGATTTGCATGGGTTGGGAGCACTTCTCTTTTTCTTTCCTTCGTTTTGTTTTTAAGTGCTCCCTCTTATCGTGTTTATTTATTTCTTCATGTGTGTGAGACATGAGTACCGTTAAATTCTCTATTGTAATAACTCTTTTGTCTAAGTTTGTTGCTCCTATTGTGTATTGTGTTTTTGCGTGTTTTGTAAAATCTAGGGGGGGTGTTGATCCTAAGTATTGTGAACTTTGTATTCCAAAAACATCCTAAGAATAGTGCACTTACTTAGGGGGAGCTCCGTCTATTTTTTTGCAAATCCGTTCTCCTTTCGTGTTGTCATCATTCGCCAAAAAGGGGGAGATTGAAAGTGCATTCTATGCACTCCCAGATTTTGGTGACTAATGACAACACAAAAGGTATTCTAATGTTTGTGATGAAGCATGCAGGTTCTATTACAGGTCGTTTGATAAAGAGGAACACTTATATTGCCTAATTCTCAATACTGCTTCACTGGGCCTTTCATCAGGATTTTAGTCAGGAGATTTCCGGGACTCGGAGATATCTGGTCCCCAGACCGGAGATCTCCGAGCTAATCAAGTTTTCCACTAAGTACAGAACTCAGAGTGCCTACTGACTCCAACACACGCTTAGCCGGAAATGCTCCAGGAGATTTCCGGCGCTCGGAGATTTCCGAGTCCCAGTCCGGAGATCTCCGAGTGTCAGAGGAATTTCTACCAAGTCAAGAAGCCCAACCAGTACTGACCCCGAGCCTCGCACAGCCGGATTTCCTGCCGGAGATTTCCGGAGTCCGGAGATCTCCGGTCCTCAACCCGGAGATTTCCGGGCTGGCGGTTGTACAACGGGCAGATGTTGGGGAGGGGTATAAATACCCCTCCCCCTCCACCTACCTCCAGAAGTTTAAGCTTTCAGATTTTCTCTCTCCTCCATTGGTGCTGAAGCTTGTTTCTTCCGGATCTCCCAATCTAGCCACTCAAATCTTTTGATACTTGGGGATCTGAGTGAGAAGCCACCGATCTACAACTCCACCGAAGCGTTTTGATTTCCCCCCCTCTATTTCTTGAGGGGCAACGAATCTAGGGTTCCTTTGTGGATAGCTAGGTTCAACCTTGTGTGTTTTGATCCTTTGTGGATTTCTTTGTGGAAGTGACCCGCTGTGGTCTTTGTGGGAGCCCCCAATTCAGGTGTGGGTGTGTGCCTCACGTGTTTGTACGGGATCTTCTCCGCCCTTAAAGGAGTCCTTAGTGGAAGAGTGGATTCGCACCTTTGTGGTCGAATTCACAGGAGAATAGGGTGAGGCCTTTGTGGCGTTGAGCAAACCTTTGTGGTAGCTCACACCCCTCCAACGAGACGTACACCTATGTGGTGGAACTCGGGATAAAATCGCTGTCTTCGAGTTCCTACGGTTGTCTTGTTCCACTCTCCTTTATTGCATCTTTGATTCCAGTACTTGTTTAGTTTCTTTGTTGTCTTTCACTTGTATCACCTAGTTGCACATTTAGACAACTTACTTTCCGCTAGCCTAAAACTGAAAAAGACATAAAATTTGGTCACCACCTATTCACCCCCCCCCCCTCTCTAGGTGGTCAACTGTCGTTCACTAGTAGGCAGACTTCTTTCATTACAGTGTTACATACATAAAGAGCAAAACAGAAGGGAACAAAGTTGAGAAATGCGGATCTAATATCAAGATCGGCCCGAGCGGTGGTACTACGGTTGCAGGTGTTACGGTTTCGTAGGCGACCCTGGCCGAATGCAAGAATTGTGATTTCGTGTTAAGGCTAGAATAAACCGTTTGACCCCTTCCAATCAACGCCCATGTTTCCTAAGCTCCAAGTTGTTGTACCAAACAATTACGCCTACTAACTGCTTGTGAAATTCCATAGCAAATTACCACCAACTTATTTTCTGACAAAATTTACCTGGGCCAGCTGCTTGTGGGGTACATAGGAGATTCTTTTCATACACGCCATGTTGGACTAGAGAGTTTCTTAAAAATAATTCATTGTAGAACTGACTTCAAACTTATCTATGTTTCCTTCACCATTTTCGACCGGAGAGTTATTTGAAAAGAATTGAATGTACAACCAACTTCAATCTTATGTGTCTCATATATGTATGTGTTCTTTGTTGTGCATCTTAATGCAGAATGAATATGTCACGCATATGCAAACCATCGGCCCCATGTGCTAGGATTGTATTACCTCCATTTCTAAATGTATGTCTTTTCTAGACATTTCTTGATTCATACAAATCTTGATATATTTAGACACACACAAAAGTCTGACTGAGTTACCGGGAATTCATAAAAATGACCAATTATATTGCTTTCTAGCAACCTTCAAGATGGTCAACCATTACGTATATGTTATTGCTTTACATTATGCATCGGTAACTTAGCAAGTTTTTTTTGGTTGGTTCACTCTAGTTGGCCAACCATCAGGAGATATGATCCCATCAGGCTCATGTGCATCACTGATGCTTCCGCATATGCCAAGAGAAAACAGGATGACAAATTTATCGTTTTGTGTAATAATCACAAGATAATTTCGTGTAGTATTTTCTATCAGACTTTAGTGTTCATCATATATTCACATATATATCTTTCTACAGATTTGAAAGTACCTGAGGAAATCATTAGAAAAGCAAGTACTAATGCTAGCTTGGAAGGTCCTCATCTTGTTTTAGAGCTTTGGAGCGTACGGGTGATTATGCTTTGCTTGGGTGGTTAGAGGCTAAGGGATAGTCCATGTTTTATAGTAGTACTCTTGCATGTCACTATTTATAACAATTAACTGGATCGTAATTCTAATAAAATGTTACCAAGTTATGCATACTGGATATGTAGTCGAGTGCTTTTTTTAGGGAATACGTAGTCAACTGCTTATTTTCGCACGAATTCATGGTAAAGTTAGTAATATCAGTTGGATACATATTAAGCACAATAGATTACATTGAATGGCCATGTCGTTACTACATAGTACTAACGGAGTATAAGACATGACAACACATAACCAAAACTTTCAGGGGTCTTTATATCACTTCATCACTTTGTTGCTCACATATCAAGTTCCCTCCAAGTACTTATGTTCCCTACTTTAGTCAGTTACTGTCCGGAATAATACTGTCATATGAGCAACAATGGTTGCAAAGTGTATACTGAGATCGCTACTGCAACAGGCAGTGAAACTAAGCTTGCAATACGAGATCATGCTCTCGTCTGTCATCTCAGGTACCAAAGGACGCAGGTTTGCAAATGCACAAGAATTAAACCGCCTGTGCCAAGCTATTTCAAACAAACTGTACAGTTCCAACATTCTGCATGAGAAACCAAGCAAAAGAAACACACGCAACAACATTTCCATGTGGCACATGCAAAGCAGATCCAGGGAGGACAGTAACCCATTATTTCAGTTATGCAGAAATATCCACGAATGTAAATAGTATTACAATTAATCGCGCACAGCCCCAAAGGCTACCTGCATATACATTGTTACACCAGCACTACACCAATCAAATGTAAACAGACTGTCCTCAAGTTACTGAAAATCTAGCAGAGCGGCGTGCTGCGTTCAAGTCAACAGATATGTACAGAAAACATCATGTTGCGATGTTGCTTATGAGGGCGCTGATTCAGCCCCGTCATGGAGAGCGCAGCAGACAGTTGCTTTGTGGTGCCCCTGGTACACCCTGATGGCCTCTCCAGTGGACATTGTCCACAATCGTGCAGTGGTATCAGACGATGCTGCGAGACAACAGAAAATTGCTCTGTAACTTCATGAATAGCAAAGATGGATAGGCAGAATGACGTGAGCAGTTAGTGCGTACCAGTGATTAAATAAGCGCCATCTACTGAGAATACACAGTCCCAGACCCAACGCTGGTGACCTGAAAATTTAAGTACACAAATCATTTCAGGGTATCACTTACAAGTTCACTACTTTTAACTGAACATTCGAAGAAAAGAGCTTAGAAATTACCAACTAAAGTTCGTTCCAGCTTGAAGCCATCCACATTCCAAATTTTTACAGTGTGGTCTGATGATGCAGTTGCAAGATACCTACAAGCAATCCCATGGCACATGAAACCCAATAATCATTTACATAGTCTTAGTAGCCCAAAAATAATTATGTAATTGAATAATTATTTGAGATGTAAATAAGTACAACTAAGAACCATGAGCATCAAATGCAATTTGGCAAATGAATGACTGGAAGGGATCAGTGTGTAAAACAATACTATTCTTCAAGAATAAGGAAACCAAAAACTAGTCAGCTTGACAATTATATACCTGTTAGGGTCACAAAATTCAGGCGAAAGCAGGCACTTCAGAATGTAGCCATCATGGGCTTGCAGCTTATGGAGGGGCTCAAAGCTGGTGATTGTCTAAATAAGAGATCTTGTCAGCTTGAAATGCAGAGTCACAAGTATGTACAATAGCAGGCAGGTCGACTCACTGACCTGAGTACCCTTAAGCAAGCGCCAAACATAACATGTCCCACGGTTATTTGCAGCAACAACCATACTCCCATCCCACATGACAGTCAGAGATCTTACAGCTGTATCAACCTCCGGTACCTGAATAAATGCAACCAAAACATGAACTGTGTTCTTGCATCTCACACTATACATTGTAACTAAAATCTGATTTATTGTAACTTACCAACTCACAGCTGCATGAATTAGCAGCCAAATCCCACACACGTATGTTTCCGTTCTGATCACCAGATATTAGTTCTTTCTGAAAAATGGGGGAGACAGTGTTGGAACTAAATGACATAGAAATAAATTAACATAATGCCAGGGCAAATTAGCAAATAAGAAAAAGTCTTGCCCAAGCTATCCACTCCAGAAGGTACATTAATCAATGCAGTTTAGTTACGTGGACGTGAGGTTGAGCAGCAAGTTTTATAAAAAAGAGAAAAAGAATTCATGCAGATATCACATATCAGTACAAATCCATATGCAGGTGTGCCACAAACATAAAATGCAGACTGAGCAATTCAATGCCAAGCCACCTGCTTTGCGATCTGTGATTCTTAAGGTAATCATGCTCAATCTAACTTCATTGCAAGGGGAAAAAAGAATTCAACTGAGGTGCTAACAATTAGAATATTAATGTGGCAGGCCATCTTTGCAGTCTCATAAGTGTTTGCTTCATCGACGTCACATCACTTCATGAAAACATATTTAACCAACTAAGAAGGCAGTGGTGTTAACAGATCTGCATTACTATGTTGGGAAAACATCCAAAGTATCCAACCAACACAAACATTATCTCCTAAATAATATGGAACACACACAAACAGTATCATTAGCTAATTAACAAACTTATGATCAAATGTAGTACTTGATGATGTGCTTGGATAATGAAAACTGCAATAGGTTAAGACTTGCCAGAATATATTCTAACCTGATTGGGGTGTAGGACCACAGTGTTGACAGCTGCGCGACTTTCATATTCTCGCTGGCAAGTGGCAGTCCTGAAATTATACATGCACAAGAATAAGACTCAAACCAACAGCATAATATGCATCACGGTCTGGAAAATCAGTAGAAAAACAGGGTGCTACACTGCTACTAGAAGGTTGAGTATCTAGTTACAACTTCAACTTCCAGACCACTATTCCTTCACGCCAAAAAAAACACTTAAGTGTCAGGCAGACTCTCACATGAGCAATTGGATGGAATTTGGATAGAGCAGACTTAAATCCGTTAGACCTATTTCACCCAAACCACACCAAGTCGAACATACTGTGAGTCTGCATAGTAGCACCTAGAGATGGGTTTGCTTTGGATTCTCCGTCCAGTTAAAATAGTTATTTGAGAAGAACCTTTCAGAAGAACAGCAGGTCAATGAGAGAAGAGCTCTAGCAAAGCAACATAACAAAATGTGAAACCTCACCGCAAATCCCAGATTCTCACAGTGCCGTCCTCAGAACCTGAGTACATCCAGTTGCCGTCACAGTGGAATCCCACCGCCATCACATTACTAGTATGGGAATCATAGCTAATTACCTGTTAGGTTTATTTTGATTAAATAAGAAACAGAAACATGTTGGGCCAGATTGATTGCTATTGGAGAATGTGTAACGTACCGGTTGTGGACTATTTGAGTTAACATCAAAAAGGCGGATATGGGAATTGCCAGCAGCAGCTAAGAATCGCTTGTCTGGAGTTATCTCAAGGCGATTGACTTGCTGCAAAAGATGTGCAAAAGATAGGTTATCAACAGGGACACCGTGCATGATCCAGTCCATGCATTGAACATTGATCTAGTATGCATTGCTTCATTACTGAATAGTGCAGTAACAGCGACCACTCTTGGCTACCTTATGTACCTCATTATTATTTCACACAAAAATGAGCTCTGTGATTATGAATTTAAGATTTGTGACCTGAATAATGCCAAATTCCGAGAAAAGTAAAGCAATTAAACTAGGAAACATAGTCCAGAACAATAACAAATCTTGGTAACTAATATGATTGTGTTATTGTTGTACTCGTCTAAAAAGTTGCAAGCGAAAAGAAAGGATCATGAAGAACCCAGAGCCAACACCCACCGAGTCTGGATACTGAATAGTGCGGTAACAGCGACCACTCTTGGCTTCCCAAAATCTGATTGTGTGATCATAACTTGCAGTCGCTAGAATGACGGAAGGTTGAGCCATTCACACACCCGTCCTGCTCATACATCAAAAAACACTCTCAAGAGTTAAAAAAACAAGGAGCAAAGAGAAGTTGCAGGCATGGAGACGACATAATGTAACACACGCATTTTGGCCTAATGAAGATACCATCCTAACCAAGAAACTTGCCCCCACCAACATAAGATCATTCACAGTCTACCAGTAAATGAGTTTTGGTCTAGGTACACATGGAAACTTATCAAACTAGTTTAATAGACACAGTGTTCCAACATATTAAAGAGATCTGAACTGTGCCTTGGCAGTTTGATGTTGCATTTTCACAGCATCTGAGACTGAAACCAGGCATTATCTAGTCTAAATTTTCCTTGGACAAAAGGAGGCCGGAATTCTTAGGGGCTTCTCACTTGCGACCTAGGCAAGCACACCACCTAATAAGAGCCAAATCAAGCAAGCCAGGAGCACTACTCGGGAAGCAGAATACTGGGCGCACAGAACCTCCTAAAATCTCGGGGAAAGATGCTGCCTTTACAACACGGATCACGCTAATCGGATGGATCGGGGTATAACATTCAGGTCTGATTGCTCTGAAAGCGAAGAACGGAACACTGCAAGAACGATCCCTGGTGACTAACCTACCTTAGGGCTCCAGTACTGTACCAACAGGAGAAATCTGGTCTGGCGCGCTCCTCGCCAGCCTCGTGGAGGGAACGCGACGAGACGAGTGGAGAGCTGTGGCTCGGATTCCCTCTCCGACGCCGGTGAAAGGTCGTCGGGAACGCGGGGCAGCCAGAGCCGGGGCCGGGCGGCGTCCAAGTGGGGAGGAGGCAGCGTAATGAGACAGGGGGAGCACGCGACGCCGGAGTGGGGCGGGGCAGGGATATGGCTAAGGAGAGGAGTAGGCGGTCGGCGGCGGGCTGGGGCGGCGAGACGGCGGCGGTGTTGGCCGGGAGGCGCGGAGGAACGAAGTAGGGAGGAGGAGAAAGCGACGGGCGCAGGGAAATCGTTCCTTAATTACCCCTCTTTCGTCGTTATTATATTTGTGCCACGTCAGCTTTTCCCATTGTGGATCCGATTCGGAGCGTAAATAAAAAGCCACAGGACAAAAATAATCGCTCAACAGTCTGATCATCTACTAACAAAATTGTACTAGTACTCAACTTAAAAGGTCTGGTAAATAGTAACTCACATGAACTCCACAACTCTTACCCCATTAGTCTATTCATTTCGATAAAAAATCGGATTATTTAGATTATAGGAAATATGCCCGTGCGTTGCAACGTGGTAAAGATAAGTTGTCGTGGAGATACCAGAAACACTCAAAGCAATGCATATTTTGACCATTTTCTTTTGCCTAATTTGATGATCCTTTTAACACATGAATTTCACAAACAATTTTATAGTACAAAATTAATTTAATGAGACCGATTGAATAGAGATGATATGAAAAATAAACTACCCTAACAGGCATGATGCTTTTATTCAGAATAAGCTTGTCCATTTGCAGGCTTGACTGAAGCAAGAAAATAAGCACCAATTTCTCTACACCAAATATTTACCATGTCCACATTAAAAAAAAAATTGGAACCGTAAAATGTTGACTTACGAAGTAAAAATCTAGTGATTTTCAACAATATAGTCTGGTGGATACCACACCTTGTTCATTTCGATTTACGAGGTGACAAAGAACTCTAGATACCTCTGAGCTCTGTCATGCAGCAAGCGCGACACAACAAAATAAACTAAAATTCACCTCTCAACTCTCTCTTCCCTCAAGCTGAAACAAAAAAATCTACTATCAGATGTCTGCTCTCAAACAAGCAGCAGGATCAAAGCAAAGTAATAGCACGCAAGCAAAGCCAACTCCTATATTGTCCAACGGCGGCAACGACTGCGGTGAGTAGAAGTCGTCTAGTGCCCTGGCCACGGCGTTTCAGGGAAACAAATCTTGGCCGGCCAGCAGGACCGACCCAGGGGAGATTGATCGGGTGAGATAGGATTCATTGGCGGAATCCCGCAGGGAATTGAGCCGGCAGCCTGAGCAGGGATTCGATAGCGGAACCCCGTAGGGAATCGATCGGGCACCGGGAGCTCTGCACGCCGTTGAGTAGGGTGACAGTGCGAGGCAACATGTACTGGGATCGAGCCATCGCTGGGGCTACACGCGTTGTTGAGCAGGGTCGTGGTGCGGGCAGTGCGCACTCGGAACGAGCCGACGCATGGGTCAATTGGTGTTGGTGAGAAGGATTGCGGACTGGGGACCGAGTTGGCGTCGGAGAAAGGGTGCGCCGCTGAGTAGTATGACGCCGGGGCAGCCTACGCGGGGGATGGTTCAGGCGCCGGAAAATACGCTCAGAGGAAGTGGCCGCGTGGAATTCATCGAAGGCACGGGATTGTATGGCGGCACGACGGCCGAGCACAATCTGCATCGGTCAAGTCTCGATTGTTCATGGCGACTGGTGGTCCGGGGTCGGTATGGCAGTAGACAGGTCTATGACATATAATAGGTGCTCGGGACGGGGACAAATCTTCAGGCATCTCCAGGCATGGCCGTTGCAGAGCCCGGCCAGGCGCGGAGCCCTTCCAGGAGGCTGCCAGCGTCGGCGCCCATCGTGGTGATGGCGTCGCCGTCCAGCAGAAGGACGGCCGGGCAGGTGGCTACTTGATGTACTCCATGTCTCCACTGCCGAGCACCGTCCCGATGCTGACCCCGCTGCTGCTGGCTGCGGCTGCCGGGCGCCGCGAGGAAGAAATATGGAACCGTTTTTGCAGTTGAAAGAGCATTTTCCCTCATGTGTGGTTTTGGTAATTGAATGACAATCTCTATGGACTAATGTTTGCTTTTGAGATATCATTATAGATCATGTCCATGGAATTGTGGAGTTCATGTGTTGGACTCCTGAATCTTATTGCAAGTATGTCTTGAAGATTCAAGACATCATCTTAGTGAAGAAAAGATGAGTTGTGCAAGACCAAGAGAAGCTTTCTCGAAAAGATCCCATGCTTGGTGCTTGCAATGGATACATGAAGACGAAGCTTAGCGAGACTCTCCCATTGTGAGCATGGGGGAGTATTTGGAGAAGTCTTCATCAAGCAAGTGATTGGACGCGCAATCAAGAAAGATGATCCACTTGAAGAGATCAAGATAGTCTTCATCCAACTCAAGTGGAATGCTCAAGGCAAAGGTATGATCTTGATAGGGCTATAGGATAGATAGGCGTACTATCAAGAGGGGCTCTCAAGTTAGTAACTTAATCGCATTCTTGTGGAGAGCTCAAACCTTTGCATACTTGGCATATCATATTTCTTGGTTCTTATTTGGCTTTTATGTTGGCTTTTATGGTTCATCTCCATGTCAAGCTCTAGTTCATCGAAATCGGTTTTACTTTGGACAACTTGTTGCATTTCAGGTGGCGGAAATATTGACGGTTCTTCCGTGAGGAAAGTCCCACACCTTGCCATGTGTGGTGATTTTACTCTATTTATGGGATGCAATATTTCCAACAAAATTGGTCTCACCTCATTTGGAGATCATTTGCAAAAGTTATAGCAGTTTTCGTTTCGGTGTTCTGCTGTTTCGGATTATTGGGGCCGGATATTCCGCCCTACCGGAATTTCCGGTTCCCCAGCTCATCCAAGAAAACGGCTAAGGAAAGGAGAAAAAGGGTTCTGACTCCAGTCGGAAATTGTGCTCGGAAATTTCCATATACCGGAATTTCCGAGTGCCCCCAGAAAAGTCCTCCAGAAATGGCTAAGGAAAAGTTTGGTTTTGCTTCTGACTCCAGCCGGAATTTCCGAGCTCTCTTAGACCGGAATTTCCGGGTGACCGAAATTTCCGAGTCTCTCTAGACCGGAATTTCCGGTTGACCGGAAAATCCGAGTGTCACTTATACCGGAATTTCCGAGTGTCGAAACAGCCAACGGCTATATTTCCTGGAGGGGTATAAATACCCCTCCCCTTCTTCTTCCCCAGCTAATCCAAGGCAGCACGACTTTTCCCTCTCTCCTACTCCATTGTTGACCTTGGAAAGCTCACTTCCCTCTCAATCCCTCCACTGAATCTTCCATATTCTTTAGGGCAAGTTGAGAGGAGATCTAGATCTACAATCCTACCAATCCTTCTCTCCTCTAAGTGAGGGGAACTTAGTGGATCTAGTTCTTGGAGTTCCTTTGTGGTTCTTCTTCTTTGTTCTTCCTCTCTTCTCCCCCCATAAGCATTAGTTGCTTTTGGTGGGATTTGGGAGTGAAGGATTTGACTCCTTTGTGGTTTCCTTTGTTCTTCCTCTCTTATTCCCCCATAAACATTTGTTGTTGTGTTGGAATTTGAGAGTGAAGGACTTGAGCACTTCGTGTGCTCTTGCCATTGCATTTGCATCGGTTTGAGCCCTCCACGAGGATTCGTGGTGGTATTACTTGTGAGCTTGTTACTCTTGGGTCTTTGGACCCTAGACGCCTTTTGTGGCCAGCCTTTTGTGGCCAAGACCTTTTGTGGTCACTTGAGAGCCCCCAATTAAGTTGTGGGTGTGTGCCTCAAGACTTGGGAGCCCCCAATTAAGTTGTGGGTGTGTGCCTCAAGAGTTGTACGGGATTAGATATCCGCCCCAAAGGAGATCAATAGTGGAAGGTGAACTCGCAACCTTTTGTGGTTGAGTTCATCAGGAGAAGAAGGTGAGCCTTTGTGGCGTTGCGGCTAACCTGTTGTGGTTGCGCACACCTCTCCAAACGAGACGTACACCCTTTGGGTGGAACTCGGGAATACATCCTCGTCTCCGCGTGCCTCGGTTATTTCTATACCCGAGCTCTTTACTTATGCACTTTACATTGTGATAGCCTTCGTGCTTGAAGTCATATATCTTGCTATCATCTTGTTACTTGTATTACTTAGCTTAAGTTGTTTGTGCACATAGGTGAGCCTAGTTTATATATCTAGATTGTATGCTTGTTAAAGTAAACCTCTAGTTTTATTCCGCCTTTATCAAGCATACCGGAATTTCCGGGTCATTTGTGTACCGGATATTCCGGCTACTCGGAATTTCCGGGTCACTCTTGGACCGGATATTCCGGCTCCTCGAAAAAGTTTTAAATCGCCTATTCACCCCCCCTCTAGGCGACGTCTATCCGTTCAGCAGTTACCCGGGGCAAGGGTGGGTAAATGCGTGATTTTCTCGAGGGTAAATCGGTCTTTTTGGGGCCGATGAAAAAATTGGCAGAAACCGACGGACGAAAAACAGACAAAATTTTGGGAGGAAGAAACCTTCCTCCCTTTACTATTAGGTATAGATAACCATAGGATAATCCTAATTAACTTTTAGACAATTCATATTCAGATGCTATTTTACATACCATATCTCGGGTGTTTATTTCAGAATCGGATTTTTCGGATATGGATCATTTAAAACGGATTCGACAACGGATTTACCGAAATTACATCCATGCCCTAAACACATTATTCCGAATGGAGTGCTCGAGAGAGGGAAGAGAGCAATAAAAAGGGGGCTGAAAATACAAAACCTCGTATTCTTAGAAAATGGGTGATTTTGTTTGTAAAACCATATGATGTAAATTTCTTATCGTGGGTTTTAAGTGTTATGTTGACATTATATTAGGGTTTTTTATGGGATACTGCAAGGTGTTTCTTGAAATTAAAGGAGTCTCTTTTCCATAAACCCATCTTGAAATTAAATGAGTCTCTTTTTCCATGAATCCATCAAGTCGTTTTTTTCTTCTTTTTCTTGTGCATGTTCTAGTCTTTAATGGTGGATCTATGGATCGACGGTCAACAAGTTAAATATGTAATTTGGTCCGAAGTACTATCATCATGAAAATGGTGGACGACACAAAGGGAAAAGAGTTAGTGTTCCATTCTCACAGCCTTTTGTGAAGATTTTTTGGTTTCTTGATCTTCTTCAGGCCATACCTTTCTCTTTGTTTTTTCAAGATCCTATATTATTTGTGCCGAGAAACTACATATAGTTGTTGCCACAACTACAAAGTGAGAAATTATTCAGGTCTAAACTAGGATAGTTGGTTTTCTAATTATACAATATATTTTTTGTCTTAAAGAATGGTGGATTTCATCCCTAAAAACAAAATGGTGGATTTTTGTAAATAAAAAGAGAAAACCCGGCAAGAAAATTATTTTTTGCACCATATGATGCGATCCGAGTATCTTTCACTCTAGCTCCCAAATTCCAGGTAGGTGTTCCCACCACTTCACTCTCTCCCACACTTGCTCTACACACTGAAGGAGGGGAGGCCAACTAGAGGGGAGAAGAGGGGGGGGGGGGGGGGAGGCCCATATTTCGAGATCATTTGCAAAATGCGCAAAAATTCGTTGCCTAGTGTCATTGGTCGCGAATGTGTAATGATTTTAACACCATCCTATGGTGAACTTGCTCACTCGTTGGGTACCTACCTATGCTCTAACATGCATGTCAATGGAAGACGCACGGATTGCACATCTGACACACATCAAGAACGACTTGAGGCAAAGGGATAACTCGGGGTTGAGATGCAATTGTGGGATTCACGGGCAACAACAACATCACACCACGGAGAGAGAGAGAGAGAGAGAGAGAGAGAGAGAGAGAGAGAGAGAGAGAGAGAGAGAGAGAGAGAGAGAGAGAGAGAGAGAGAGAGAGAGAGAGAGAGAATTTCTGAGTGGATTTGGAAGTTGGGCTACATTTTGAAAAAACTTTAAATCCAAAATTTAGTGACAACAAGTCCACCGAGAACCGAGAAAGGTACATATAGGTTTGTCTCTTTCTTCATATCAAAGAGAAAAGGTCATTATTCAAACGAGCACCATGCATACAAGGATGTCGATGAGGTACTCACGCCGTTGAAGTAAAAAATCACGTCATTTATTTTGAAACAGAGGGAATGCTGAATAGGGAATAGAAGACTCAAATACATTTTAGCTTTATTTTCTCCACATTGAAATTGAAACATAAACTATTCTTTTCTGCTGCAGCAGACGAATAAGAGTGAATTCAGCATCAAATTTTGATCGTGAAGTTTCAAAAGGAAAGAAATTAGCCGGCCAGGGGCCACTTGACTCCTGCGCGTCGTCGCCTACCCGCTACCCCTCGGCATCCCCGTCGCGTCCCACCCCACCGATACATACGCCAACGCGCACTCCCCACGTATCCTATTCCCTCCCTGCGCCTGCCTTTCCCCCCTTCTCCCTCGCCCCCTTCGGCTTCGGCGAGAACCCAGCGCGCGCGCCCCCACCCATGACGAGCTCCTCCTCCCCTTCCCGGAAGGTTACCAAACCCTAACCCGACCACCGCCCATTCCGATCTCCCCCGATCCCCCCTCCGATCTGATTCACCGCACCCGCCCGATTCGGCCCGACTTTCCGCCGCTTTCTATTATTGCTGATTCTTCTATCCGGTGTGTTTGCGCAGGTGCTGAGCAAGATCGCCTGCAATCGGCTGCAGAAGGAGCTCGCGGAGTGGCAGCTCGGCCCTCCCGGCGGATTCACCTACAAGGTCTCCGACAACCTCCAGAGGTGACCTCTGTTCTTGCTGCCCGAGCAATCCAATCTCGTTTCTCCTTTCGACTAGGCAGCTTGTTTTTCTTGTCTTTGTTTTTTATTATCATATATATAGACTGGTCAAACCCCAGGTCTAATTACGCTTTGATGATCGATCAAACTACTGCCCAATCCGGCACCGGTTCCCTGTGTTTTCGCTTTGTAGCTGTGAAATTCATTCGGACGTTTCACAGTTTCTCACCGTTAATACTGTACTGTTTTTCAATTTTGGTTTTCCTTCCTGCATTTTTTCGTTTCCGTTATCTGTTTTATTATACCGACAAAACCATGGTGGGTGACACAACAAAAGTTGGGTCATCGAGGTCTCTGGGGCCGGAGGGGACGCTGAGAAGTACCAGCCTATAACTTGTGAGAAGTACTAGCTAGCAGCTGCAGGTGGACTTCCCGGAACGTTATCTATCCCATGGAGGCTCCAGGAGCAATCCAATTTAGTTTTTCCTTTCTAGACCAATACTTTATACTTCTGAAGTTTTTTTTTTGTCTTTATTGTATATATATTGGTCAAACAACGTGTTCAGTTTCACCCTGATCAAATTATTGCCAACCGAGACCGATTCTGCGTGTTTTGCCTTTGTAGCTGTGAAATTCTTGCGGCAAGATTTGCAGTTTATCTAAGTTATTACTGTTTTTCAATTTTGTCTTATCTTTTTGCTGCATTTTCGTTATTTGTTTTACCAAACAAAAGCATAACCATGTTGGCTAACACAACAAAAGGTGGGTCATCGAGGTGTCCGGGGCAGAGGGGACGCTCTATTCTGGCGAGAAGTACCAGCTACAGGTGGACTTCCCAGAACATTATCCCATGGAGGCTCCACAGGTGAGATACCTTCTTCTTGGTACTTTCTTTTGTTTGGACCGTGCACGTTGGACTTTGGCTGTTTTGGTCTGATGGATGCTTTTTGTGCAGGTTATATTTATGAATCCGGCACCGATGCATCCGCATATTTATAGCAACGGGCACATCTGTCTAGGTATAATTACCGTGCACTCCTGTTGCTGGTTTTATGTTTGATGCTGTGCATGATGGGTTGACATATCGAAGTCCATTGCTTAACCTTTTAGTGTCATAAATTATTCGCGTGTGCCGTTTCTTTGAAGCCATTATTATCATGTTTATTCTAACTTTTCATAGAAGTGCCTCCGTTGAGGCCAAGTATGTTATGCTCAGATTTAAGATGACACGCTAGTCAATTTTTTCTAATTTTTAAACCACCTTGGCTACTTAAACTGCACATCTGTGACTTTTTTTGCAGGTTGCTCGACAAATTTGTCATTATGTTCTAGTTAGGAATGGGATAGTCACCTTTCGGCCTCTTCATAAAGGCTTTGGATTAATTAAGTTGGAGCTATATAGGGCTACTAGGCACATCTGTATCTTAATAGGCTATTCAATACACTATCCTGTCACATCTGCAATCTATGTTCATCCAATGTCACACATTATTTTATTCAGATGGAGCTTCCAAGAATCTTTTGCCTAAGAAAAGTAGTTATAAATTGTTTTCAAGAATTTTTTGCCAATTAACTAAAAGGAATTATTGATCAAGCACTAGTATAGTAACTACAACATTCCCTACTTCTATGAACACCCTCGTGTATATGCGCTTGGAACATCCTATAATAAATGTGACCATCTTACACTAGGTTATGCGGAGGCTTATAGCCACAGCATTTTTACCTGTGAATGATGATGACACAAACTCCTATGTTACAATTTTCATCTTTATAGCTTTTGCATATGACCAGTTTCTCGCCAATGCCTCCTTATGGAATGGATGTGTACCATTGCTAATTGATTGTCCAGTACAATGTTAATTGTGTTAATGCCAGCATAAAGATGCTGAGGAACTGTATCATGCAGTAGCGTGTCGCTGAGAATGTTAACGCTAGCATAAAGATGGCGATAAATAAGTAATCTTATGGTTATTACAGCTCAATATCCTTGAGGAGATATCATCTGTTAGCAAAAGAAAATAACCTTAAAATGAGATTAAAAGATGTGTTTTTAGGTGAACCATGTACTTGTACATTTTAATACGTCTGAGAAATTGACAATCATTGTTTCTTTCAGATAACCGAACCATGTCCAATTATTAACCTAGTTTGACTAACCACTGACAAGCATGAAAACTGAGTATTCATCTATTTCCATTGATGTTGCCAGACGTTGACAGTAACTAGGGCTCTTTCATTCCTTTTTTCTCTGAAATAAGTATACTAACACACTTGCTATAATATACTACAGTGAATACCCACATTCCACATGTCACAAATATATCTGGCTTAATTTACTTCAATCATTTCGTATAGAACATTTCTATGTTAAAGTTATTAGACAAGATAAGGCGAGGCGCTCACTATGTTAAAGTCATGTCCTAAGGTAAATACAAATATCTGGAGGCTAGGTGTTATCCAGTCCCATTTGAGCCTAGCTTGTTTAATGTAAGGTCGAGCTAGCCTGTGAGTAATTTTTTCTTCAACCATAAAATGGTATGCACTTGTTAGTGTGGGGGGTTTCCGAGCATTTGTCAATGTGTCTACTTTTGTTAATCAGTTGCCATATTTGAGGTGCCATTTTTTTTTGACTTGATTTTGAGGTGCCAAATTGGTGTATTTTAAGGTGCCAAAATCCCTGAAATACCAGCTTTCTCCTGGTTCACTCGTGTGCAGATATATTGTATGACTCATGGTCACCTGCAATGACGGTCAGTTCTGTGTGCATCAGCATCTTGTCTATGTTGTCAAGTTCACCAGCCAAGGTTACACAGCTCCATCCTCTCCCATTCAAATTGATGATCATCTAGCTAATGCATATTGGTTGCAGGAACGTCCGGCTGATAATGATCGCTATGTGAGGAACTGCCGCAATGGGAGGTCTCCAAAGGAAACCAGGTGGTGGTTTCATGATGACAAAGTGTGATGGGTTCCAATTGGCTTCTTCCGGCAACTGTTCTCTACACATGAGCCTACCGTAGTATGGCGTACATCTTTCATGAAAGATTATTTAGGCAAATATTCCAAGCCATCAATTTGACGGCAAACTAACATGCCCAAGTGGTTTTGTACATGAATGTGCACCTGTATCAGTTCCAGTACTTATGAAATACCCCGTATTATCCCTTTGATATACAACGTAATCATGTGTGTATCTTGTCGTTTTACTCACTAGAGGCATCAGGTGCTGCCTGAGCCTTATTTGCTGGATATTCTAATCTACCAGCGTTGTTGTGTGCTGACAAAGATCTCTGTGAAAATTGCGTGTAATGTGTGTAACGTCCTACTGATGCTATGTTTGTGCGGTAGAAACAAAACCCTACTTATGCAGTGCGCTTCCATTCTGCACGTGAGATGACCAGCCAGGATTCAGGAGAACAATATCGGTTATATTTGATAACCATGTTGCCACATGGTTCAGGAGAAGAATATAACAAGTTTCGGATTTTTTTTATTCACACTAGTAAAGTTTATCATTGTCTACATATAGTGCAGTCCGTATTCCCTTTCTTTTCTGAGTCTTGCTATACGTGACGTTTTTCGTCTGAAACGCGTATGACACATCAGTGCAGTCCCGTATGATCTCTCTTTAAAACACATCAGCCCGTCAGATCAGACAAACTTTCAAAATCTGATTTTGACTCTGCCATATTAATCACAAAATAATTAATACTAGAGTGTAGCTAGATTTACATCCGTATCACCCACGTGCATACATTAGGAATAGAAGAATATAACTTAGTAATGGGTATATATTGTTGGATTTTTTTTGTCTGCAAGCCTATAAAATTGGACTGAATTAAAAGAAATGCAATCTTCCATTAAAAGTGAATATTGCAAGATATTTCACGATATCACAATTAGTAGTACCCAATGTTAGCAGAATAAATCCAACCATCTAATAAAACCAGCATATATTCATAATTAAAGCGGTATCCCATTTTATGTGTACACACGTGCAAATTTGTTGACAGCCAAGAAATGCGAGTATATAAGAAACTCCTTAAGCCCCATCGTTTCTCAGTTCTCACGTCCCCTTCTCTCTCCGTTCATCCTCCTGAGACTCGCCACCATGTGTGCCGTCGGCATAGTTGCGCTACTCATGGTGACAATGGCGGCATTGCTGCAGCCCATGGCAGCGGCCGGTGAAATGCCGCCGTTCTCATGCGATCCCGACGCGCCGCAGGTGAGCTACGCGTTCTGCGACCAGCGGCTGCCGGTGGAGCGGCGCGCGGCGGACCTCGTAGCGCGGCTGACACTGGCGGAGAAGGTGTCACAGCTGGGCGACAAGGCGGCGGCGGTGCCGCGGCTAGGCGTGCCCGCGTACAAGTGGTGGTCGGAGGGTCTGCACGGGCTCTCCGTGTGGGGCCGTGGCATGTGGTTCAACGGCACCGTCCGCGCCGTCACCAGCTTCCCGCAGGTGCTGCTCACCGCCGCGTCCTTCGACGACGACCTCTGGTACCGTATCGGCCGGGCCATTGGCAGGGAGGCCAGGGCGCTGTACAACCTGGGCCAGGCGGAGGGGCTCACCATCTGGTCTCCTAACGTGAACATCTACCGCGACCCGCGGTGGGGCCGCGGGCAGGAGACCCCCGGCGAGGACCCCACGACGGCTAGCAAGTACGCTGTGGCCTTCGTGAGGGGCCTGCAGGGCACGTCGGCGACGACGCTGCAGGCATCGGCGTGCTGCAAGCACGCCACGGCGTACGACCTCGACGACTGGAGGGGCGCCGTGCGGTACACCTACGACGCGAAGGTGACGCCCCAGGATCTGGCGGACACGTTCAACCCGCCGTTCAAGAGCTGCGTCGTGGAAGGGAAGGCCACCTGCGTCATGTGCGCCTACACCTCCGTCAATGGCGTCCCGACCTGCGCCGACGCCGACCTGCTCACTGGAACCATCAAGGGAGAATGGGGAATGAATGGGTATGTACGATCGATGTATATGCATTTAGATATTTAGATCATGCATGTAGAAATGATGAAACTGGGGATTGAACTGCTTAATTTGTGCAGGTATGTAGCTTCTGACTGTGATGCGGTGGCACTAATTCGCGGTGGCCACCATTACAGTCGCACTGACGAGGATGCCGTTGCTGCTGCGCTCAAGGCCGGTACGTGTCGTCGTCTTCGTACAGACTCTGCTGTTAACAATTTATTGGAGCAGAGAAGGTAGAGTAACCAAAGTTGCAAACTTTGATTTCAGGGATGGACATGGACTGCGGGAACTACACGCAGGTGCACAGCATGGCGGCGCTCCAGCAGGGGAAGATGACGGAGCAGGACGTGGACAAGGCCCTCAGGAACCTCTTCGCCGTCCGGATGCGGCTCGGGCACTTCAACGGCGACCCCCGGAAGAGCCCGCTGTACGGGGGCCTCGGCGCCGAGGACGTGTGCTCGCCCGCGCACAAGAGCCTGGCGCTCGAGGCGGCGCAGGACGGCATCGTCCTGCTCAAGAACGACGCCGGCATCCTCCCGCTCGACCGGTCGGCGGTCACGTCGGCGGCCGTCATCGGTCCCAACGCCGACGACCGCGGCGCGCTCATAGGCAACTACTTCGGCCCTGCGTGCGAGCTCACGACGCCGCTCCATGGGCTCAGGGGGTACGTGAAGGACATCAGGTTCGAGCCCGGGTGCAACTCCACGTCGTGCGACTTTGGAAATACAGACCAGGCGGTCGCGGCAGCGGGCTCGTCGGAGCACGTGATCCTGTTCATGGGGCTGAGCCAGAAGCAGGAGCAGGAAGGGCTGGACAGGACGAGCCTCTTGCTCCCACCGAAGCAGCAGCGCCTGATCACCGCCGTGGCCAGCGCGGCGAAACGGCCGGTGATCCTGGTGCTCCTCACGGGCGGCCCGGTGGACGTGACGTTCGCCAAAGACAACCCCAAGATCGGCGCGATCCTGTGGGCCGGCTACCCTGGCCAGGCCGGCGGGCTTGCCATCGCCAAGGTGCTGTTCGGGGAGCACAACCCCAGCGGCAGGCTGCCAGTGACGTGGTACCCGGAGGAGTACACCAGGGTGAACATGACGGACATGCGCATGCGCGCCCACCCGGCCGCCGGCTACCCCGGCCGGACCTACCGCTTCTACCAGGGCGAGACCGTCTACAAGTTCGGCTACGGCCTCAGCTACTCAAAATTTTCCCGCCGACTGGTTGTCCCCAATCAAGCATTACCAAACGCGCATCTGCTCGCCGGCTTGACGACAACCGTGGACGACGACGGCGGCGTGAGCTACTACGATGTGGAGGAGATCGGGGCCGAGGGGTGCGAGCAGCTCAAGTTCCCGGCGGTGGTGGAGGTGCAGAACCACGGCCCCTTGCCCGGAAAGCACTCGGTGCTCATGTTCCTCCGGTGGCCCAACGCGACGGGCGGGCGTCCGGTGAGTCAGCTGGTTGGGTTCCGAAGCCAGCATCTGGAGGCCGGCGAGAAGGCTAGCCTGAGGTTTGAAGTCAGCCCGTGTGAGCACTTCAGCAGGGCGAGGGAGGACGGCAAGAAGGTGATTGACAGAGGGTCGCACTTCATTTTTGTTGACAAGGAGGACGAGAGCGAGATCAGCTTTGAGGCATGAATTCATTCTGAGTCCGATTTGGGACTTTGGAGGGGAGTATAATGTAGAAGAGGAATTGTGCTGCAGGCAGGTCATTAGTTACACAATTTGTCTGTTAGCTTATAGTAATCCGGTTACCTCCAAATTAACACTGAGACACATGTTTCCATCTTCCTTCCATGCCTTGTTTTGCTGTCTTGTGACAGCAAATTATTTCCGATGATAAATTGGTTGAAATGGAAATAGCTCGGTTAGGAACACACGGCATGTTGTTCCAGCAATCCTATTTGCTTTGTGGAGGATTATAAGAAGACATGAATAGAAAAAAGAGATAACCGCACCGGCGGTTCTAATTATTTCTTGATACTTTCAGTTTGATCCTAAATCTTTAAAATTGCACATATAGTTCCTAAATCTTTCATAAGTGATTTACCCGAGGTCCTATTTTGGTCTAATCGGTTTGACCTGTCTACGTGGCGCTTTGACGACTGCCACATCAGCAATATAGACTCAGTAGAATCAGTCAAAACTGCTTCTGTAGTTAGCTAATGCACACTAGTACGCTCATCCATGTGTTGGGTGCAAGACTCTAGCGATCATCTTGTCGGTCGTGTCCGTGTTTCTCGTCTTTTCACGCTGATGTGGCAGTGGTCAAAGCGCCACGTAGGCAGGTCAAAACCGTCAGAGCAAAATAGGACCTCAGAGCAAAATAGGACCTCGGATGAATCACTTACGAAAAAATTAGAACCTGAATGTGCAATTTTAAAGATTTAGGACCAAACTGAAGGTACGAGGAAAGAATTAGTACCGCCGGTGCAGTTATCTCTAGAAAAAACACAAGAAAATCATAGGAAAACAAGACTGAGTACTAAAAACACCATAATTTTGTTAACTTTGTTGTTTGGTTCAGAAGAATAGGAAAACAGAGAAATATTAATAAGCATGGTCAAATAAAAGCCGAACCTCTTGAGAAAGTATAATTATCATGTTATCATGCCACACTGGAGATCTCAGTCTTGTTCTTCGGATCTCAGTCTTGTTCTTCGTGCTTATAATTCTGAAAAAGAGGTCCAAGTGTATTCTTAAATTCTTGTGTTTTTCCTTTGAAGCCGAGATTAGAGGAAAAAATTGCCTTATTATTTTTCTCAAATCGTGTAAACCAAACGGATGAATAGTTTCGCCATGGGAAAATTTCCTATTTCTCCATCACGCCTCCGCTTTTTCTTTGAACGAAGTAAACTAGTATAACTGTTAGCTTTGGGTTCTCCGGAGTCTTTCAACATGCAGCTTCTCCATTGCTCCCTAGGTAGGGATGGGTAAAAAATCAAAGCGGAAAATATAATAAGGAAAAAGAAAGATTGTTACAAATTATCGATGAATTAGACATCAAATCTGAAAGCACACCTCTTAGTGCAGGTGAGCGAGATGCATTGAGAGATGCTAATGATAAATTTTGTCGTCTTAGAAGAGACGAGGCAACAAAATGGGCACAAAGGGCTAAGGTTAAATATATACAGGAAGGTGGAAATAATACGAACTATTTCCATCTTATAGCAAATGGAAAACATAGAAAAAAGAAGATTTTCCGGTTAGAGCAAGATGAAGGAATCATAGTGGGTAATACAAATTTAAAATTCTACACCTCTGAATATTATAAGAAATTGTTTGGGGAATCAGATCCTAATGATGTCATAATGAATGAAAATATGGTCCATGATATTCCGCAACTTACTCAAGAGGAGAATGATATCCTTACAGCTAATTTCTTTGTGAAAGAAGTGTATGAAGCTATCTCTCAAATGGAACTCAATAAGGCTCCGGGGCCTGATGGTTTTCCAGCCGAGTTTTATAAAACGTTTTGGGAGGTCATCCGAAATGATCTGATGGCCCTCTTTGTGCAGTTGAAACATGAAAACCTGTCCTTATTCAAATTAAACTTTGGCGTCATTACGCTGTTACCGAAAAAAGAAAATGCGGTTCAGATTCAACAATATAGGCCAATTTTTTTGCTTAATGTCAGCTTCAAAATCTTCACAAAAGTAGGTACTAATCGTGTTACCGAAATTTCTCAAAAGATAATTAGGCCTACGCAGTCGGCCTTCATGCCAGGGAGGCACATTCTAGAAGGTGTGGTTGTCTTACATGAAACCATTTATGAGCTTCATAGGAAGAAAATGGATGGAGTTATCTTTAAGATTGATTTTGAGAAAGCATATGACAAAGTAAAATGGCCCTTTCTCCAATAAGCATTGCGTATGAAAGGTTTTGCACAAGAATGGTGCAATTGGATTATGCAATTTGTCCAGGGAGGGAGTGTCGGGGTTCGGGTGAATGATGACATTGGATATTATTTCCAAACCAAAAAAGACCTAAGACAAGGAGATCCTTTGTCTCCTATGTTATTTAATATAGTGGCGGATATGCTAGCCATCTTAATCGCACGAGCGAAGGAAGATGGACAAATAGATGGGCTCATACCTCATTTGGTTGAGGGAGGGCTATCCATCCTTCAATATGCGGAAGACACTATTTTATTTATGGACCATAACCTAGAAAAGGAGGTAAACTTGAAACTCATCCCTTGCATTTTCGAACAACTTTCGGGGTTGAAAATAAATTTTCACAAGAGTGAAATCTTTTGTTTTGGGAAGGCAAAAGAGGTGGAAGATCAGTACCGACACATTTTTGGATGTGAGTCGGGGTATTTACCTTTTAAATATTTGGGGGTTCCGATTCATTATAGGAGACTCCGAAATGATGAATGCCAACCGGTTGAATGCCGCTTCGAGGGTAAGCTCGGTTGTTGGAAAGGGAAGATGTTGTCTTATGGGGATCGGCTGGTACTTGTTAACTCGGTTCTAAAAAGCCTTCCGATGTTCATGCTATCCTTTTTAGAATTACCTAAAGGGGTAAGAAAAAGGTTGGACTTCTATAGATCTCGATTTTTTTGGCAAAGTGATGAGAATAAGAGGAAATATAGATTAACAAAATGGAACATTATTTGTAGACCAAAGGATCAAGGAGGTCTAGGAGTAGAAGTACTTGACTTAAAGAATAAATGTTTTCTTAGCAAATGGCTTTTCAAACTTTTAAATGAGGAGGGCGTGTGGCAGAAGTTGTTACAAAATAAATACCTCTAAAGTAAAACTTTAGCTCAAGTAGAAGCTCAACCTACTGATTCACCATTTTGGAAGGGTCTAATGAGAGTAAAAAATGACTTATTTAGTAGAGGGTCATTTGTAGTTGGTAATGGGGAAACAACAAGGTTCTGGGAGGACACTTGGTTGGGTCACTCTCCATTGATGAATCAATATCCGCTACTATATAACATTGTGCAACACCGACATGTGTTGGTTTATGACGTGATGCACAATGCGCCCTCACTAAATATATGATTTAGAATGGCCTTGGTGGGGAACAAGTGGGATATGTGGTCTCATTTGTGTCTTAGATTGATGCAAGTGACGTTGAATAATGTTCCTGATATTTTAAATGAAATCTGAACCAAAATGGACAATTCACTGTGAAATCGATGCATGAAGACCTAATGAATGATCATACTATTTATCTTTAGAAGTATCTTTGGAAACTAAAAATACCGCACAAGATTAAATTTTTTATGTGGTTCCTTCATCGCAAAGTCTTGTTAACAAAATATAATTTGGCTAAGAAGAATTGGCAAGGTAGCTTACATTGTTCGTTTTGTGGGAATGATGAGAGTGTTGATCACCTTTTTATTTCCTGCCCGTTTGCGCAACTTGTATGGCGTGTTGTCTTCTGTACTTATAATATCCCTCCCCCTACTAACGTCACAAATATGTTTGGGAGTTGGCGGAGGGGGATAGACAAAAAGACCAAAGATAGGACTCGTATAGGCGTCTCAGCTATCTGTTGGTCTATTTGGACTTGTCGAAATGATATTGTGTTTAACAGAAAGGATAATTTTCATGTTCTACGGGTTATTCACAGGGCGGTGCACTGGATACAGTTATGGGCTTTCCTGCTGCCCTCGGACCAGCGGGACCTTATGGTGGCTGGGTGCACGAGACTTCTGTGCGTGGCACATGAGTTTTTCTCCCGACATCCGTTGCAACATATTAGTAGGCTTTCGTAGTCTTTCTTTTGAGTGTCATTGTCGGTTGAGGCTTGTCTCGATCTCTACCCGTGTTTTTGAGATGTAATCATACTTAAGATACTTGTGAACTGTGTAATAATCGGCTGTGTGCATCAACCGATGCAGAGGCTGGGATTAATAAAATTCCCTTTTCTAAAAAAACTTAGGAACATACACAACATGACTAGTTTTATTGTTATAGCATATACAAACAATCCTGTAGGAGGTAAGATGTCAGGTAAAAACTAACAATTCATTTAATGTCTAGTTTCACGGTAGAGTATTTGAAGAGATTACTGAGAATTATTCCACATCCCTCTCCCCAATCATACCTCAATCCCCTCAAATCCACTTCCAACCTCGTTTCCCTTTAAACCCCTTTCTCAGTTCTGTTTTTTTCTCACAAGGATATTGTCAATTCTCTTCTTAATCAATGAAATGGGTAAAGCTTTTGCTTCGTGTTTCAAAAAAAACTAAAACGATTGTATCTGGAAAACTCATTTACAATATAACCATGTGCGATGTCGGCTCACATCGCCCACCCATGGATATTGATGGTCCTTAAACTATTTGTGGTGCCAAATTTATTATGCATATTCATCAATTTTCTTGCTAAGCATTTGCTCATTTTTGTACTTGCAAACAAAATCCTAATTTGTTTTTGTTCTTGAAATATGTTCATTGTTGCTAAAAAATCATTTAAATTGCAAAACGGTGTATTGAGATGAGTGATAGTGTGTTGGAGAGTAAAATTATTATGTCCTTTGAAACCAAGTCATTAAATAAAACTGTTGCATAGTGTCATGGTAATCATCGCCCTTAACCATTCTTTCTGTAGCTTTCACGTCTTATATGGAACTTGGAAGAGCTTCAAACAATATCAAGGTTCTCTTTTGATTTGTGCCAGATCATCACACTTTTCCACTTCTTGTATTATGTATATCATACAAGTTATATGCAAGACACTTTACTTGTTCGGACCAATGCAGATTAGATCAATTAATTTTCTCTCTCGTGCATTGCAGAGATGTCTCAGCATGTTTATCATCATGTCTTTGCTCTTGGAAGAAAACATGAACCAGATGAAAACAAGAGAGCAAAAGAGGGAAGCTAGAAAACATGATATATATGCATGATGCAAAATTGTGATGATTAGTCCATTAGGGTCATCATGGTCCACCAACATTGTTGGCGCTGAAACAGCTCCTTACCCATGTCGTATGTGAAAGTGCATGGTTGCCCCCATGCGTGGTTTTGGTAATTAATGACAATCCTTATGGACTAATGTTTACATTGAGATATTCTTTATAGATCTTGTCTATGGGAAATTGTAGGAGTTCATGTGTTGGACCCTTCAAGATGACTTAATGACCAATGCTCTATTCAAGAATTTATATGATGAATGGTCATGTGTAGAGTTGAGCTCACTGCAAGTATGGCTTGGAATAGAAGATTGAGTGAACAATCATGTTTACCTCCAAGCCATCATACATATCAAGAGAAGAAGATGGTGCAAGTTCAATATGATGCATATCGGAAGATATCCTTTGATTGAAGCTTGCAAAGGAAACATGAAGACAAAGCTTAGCGAGTCCCTCCCATAACGGAGTATGGGGGAGCAATTGGACAAGTCTTCATCAAGCATGTGCTAGCAAGCACAATCAAGAAAGGTGTTTCAACTTGAGAGAGTCAAGATCTTCATCATCGAGCTCAAGTGGAATGCGCAAGGCAAAGGTATGATCTTGATAGGTTCTCTTTCTTACAGGTCTCATGGTGTTAGTAGGAGACCGGGTTTTAGGATAGAAGGCGTACTATCAAGAGGGGCTCTCAAGTGAGTAACTTGATCGCATTGTTGTGGAGAGCTCAAACCGTTGCATACTTGGCTTCTCATATTTCTTGGTTCTTATTTGGATGTTGTTGTGGTGAAAAATTATAGCTTGGTTCATCTCCATGTCAAGCTCTAGTTCACCGAAAACGGTTTTACTTTGGAAAACTTGTTGCGTTTTTGTTGGCGGAAATATTGTCGGTTCAACCGTGAGGAAAGTCCCACACCTTGCCATGTGTGGTGACTTTACTCTATTTATGGGATGCAATATTTCCGCCAAAAGTGGTCTCACCTCATTCGGAGTTCATTCGCAAAAGTTATAGCAGTTTTCGTGTTCAGTTTTGCAGCAACTTTTCTTAGGACGGAGTTTCCGGTACCCAGGACCGGAGTCTCCAGACTCAACGTTTTTTCTCCAAACCTGCTTTGAAGTTGTTCAGCCCCTCGTGGGGGGCGGAGTTTCCGACCTCAAAGGCCGGAGTGTCCGCCCCTGGATGAACTTTCTGGCGCAGGGCACCGGCGAGTTTGCCCAAGCCTCGGATGTGTTGACGGTGTTCAGCCCCTGGTGGGGGCCGGAGTTTCCGGTCCCAGTTGGCCGGAGTTTCCGGCCCTAGTGACCGGAAACTCCGGTGTGAAGCTTTTCTGCAACGGCTCTTTTTCGTGGGACCTATAAAAAGGTCCCTTCTTCCCGAGAGAGAGAAGCTCTTCCTAGCACGTTTTTCTCTCTCTCTCTCTCTCTCTCTCTCTCTCTCCTCCATTGTTGACCTTGGAAAGCTTGCCCCTCTCCCAATTCCTCCCATGATTCTTGCATATCTTTGAGGGATTTGAGAGAGGAGTCTAGATCTACATTTCCACCAATCCATCTCAAGGAGAACCTAGTAGATCTTGATCTTGGAGTTCTTGGTGCATCTCCTCTTTGTTATTCCTCTCTTATTCCCCCATAAGCATTTGTTGCTTTGTTGGAATTCGAGAGTGAAGGATTTGAGCACTTCTGCTCTTGCCTTTTGCATTTGGTGCATCGATATGCTCTCCACGAGGATTCGTGGAAGTTAAAAGTTTGTGAGCTTGTTACTCTTGGGTTCTTGGACCCTTGTGTGGTCACTTGAAGCCGTTCGGGAGCCCCCCATTGTGGGTTGTGCCCCGGATTGTTGTTGTTGAAAGCCGTTCGGGAGCCCCCAATCCCATTGTGGGTTGTGCCCCGGATTGTTGTTGAAAGGCTCCGGATTCCGCCTCGAAAGAATTCCGATAATGGAAGGTGAACCAAGCCTTTGTTGTGCGGTTCATCGGAGAAGAAGGTGAAACCTTTATAGTTGTTGAACCGTTGTGTCGGTTCACACCTCTCCAACGAGACGTACTCCCTTAACAAGGAGGAACTCGGGAATACATCCTCATCTTCGCGTGCCTTGGTTATTCCTATACCCGAGCTTTTTACTTATGCAATTTACATTGTGATAGCCTTCGTGCTTGAAGTATTCTATAGCTATCACCTTGTTGTTTGTCTTTCTTAGCATAAGTTGTTGGTGCACATAGGTGAGTCTAGTTTATTTAGGTTGTCGGCTTGTTAATTTAAACACCTAGTTTTATTCCGCAATTAATAAGACTAAATCGGAAAACTTTTAAACCGCCTATTCACCCTCCCCTCTAGGCGACATCATTATCCTTTCAGTATGGACATTGATCCACAATTCATCATGGTCGGGCTCAACACTGACTCATGCGGGGAACTTGCCCGCTGAGGTGCTCCCCTTGAAGTCGCATGAAAGTACGAGCATACTTACTCCACATTGTAACACAGAAGACTTATCCACGAATAATTGTTTTTGTATGCTAGATGACACCCTGCACGTCGGGGCGGATTTATAGAAATTACTAATTTGCATGCAAACAAATCCTTTTATTTTAGAGTCGGTCATGTAAAAAAGCTTGTGTCATGTGAAGCAAACTTGTGGTGTAGATCTGGATCGATGGAATACCACCATAGACCTTTGGAAACTTGGATCTACAAAGTTGCATTGTTTATTAGCCTGGTCGATGGAATACCACACTATTTGTTGCATTCTAGGTCTCCCAAATGATTGCATGCACTTGTAGGTTGACTATCTAAGATTCTAAGTTATATATTTGTATGATATACATGGAGCATAGTCCGAGAGCAATGACACATAATTAGAGCAACACAACGGTGATGAGAGACGTGAAAACTTGTGATCATTTAGTGATAAAATTAACAATCATATTGGTAGTTACTAATTAAAGAGATAATCGTGTAAAGAAATGGTAGTATCTTCATTTATCATTTTACAAATTGGTTTTCTAGCTGTTGTGTGTGGTGAGCCTTTCTAAGATGGCGCCGGAACATAAAATTAGGAACATTAAAACTAAGACAAGAGGGAGCATTCTCACGCTATCAGCATTTTTAGCCGTCTGATTTTACATTCTGCTGGTTCCCGACCGTCCGATGCGTCTATCATGAATGGAAATTCATGCATCATGAAATGCTTGTTTTTTTTACCACAAATCAGATCCATTTGTTTTATGCCAAAGTGTAATTTTGTCTTGAAAATGTTCACGGATGAGATATTTTCCTAGGTGCAAAGATTCATTGTTTAATCTTTCAAATCTTCTAAAACAATAGGAATAATGCTTATTATATAAATCCCGAATGAAGTAGATTTTTTTGGAGATATTTACATATGATAATATCACATGGATTTGCAAAGTTTGGAGTTTTTATCAAACTTTTGTACTATAAATTTGTACCAAATAGTCAGAAACATGATTGTAGTAGTCCGAACCAAGGCTTAACAGGAACACCTTCACATAAATGTATGAATTGTGTGCATACCTTTTTTTTACATGAATGCATCAATTTAAATGTTTATTATAAGATATTTTTCATGACAACAACATACAAAAAATATCATGAATACATAGATAACTTGCAAAAGTTTCCAACAAGAAAGTTCTCCTTTCGGTTTGGGCCAGATCATCAGAAATGTACAGCTTCTTGTACCGTGTATCATGCAACTTATATGCCAGACATTTTGCTTGTTCGGGCCTATTTAGATATATTAATTGTTTCTTCTCATGCATTTTCTCGACATGTTTATCATTTTTGTTTGTTCTTGGAAGGAAACGTCAACCGGATGCAAACAAGGAAGCAAAAGAGGGAAGTAAGAAAATGTGACAGACATGCATGCTGCAAATTGTGATGACTAATAATATCTCACAACTTACATTAGCTTTTGTTGAAAACGGTTTTGTGATGTATACTCACACTGTTGAGACTTGTATGAGAGTTTATCATTCATTGTATGGAAGCTTGTATATATATGGTCAAGTGACTGGTTGCATGCCAATAAACTAGACCAGGAAACATGTGTGCTTCTTACAACGTTTGTTTGTTTGTTAATGTTACTTCTAGATTTGTAATGTTTATG
The DNA here is from genome assembly GCA_026929855.1 of Poa annua. Lineage (NCBI taxonomy): Eukaryota > Viridiplantae > Streptophyta > Magnoliopsida > Poales > Poaceae > Poa > Poa annua. Next base: position 36,697,704 of record CM049427.1, read on the forward strand.
TGAGATTTTGGAGGATACCAAGATTGTAGACTTAGTTGTAGTTTGCCTTCTTAGAGTTATCGTTGGTTCTGGGGAGTGGAGGAAGGAGCTCGAGGTATGAATGGCCAAATGGCAAGTGGTTAGATCTAGGAACTATATCCTGAAAAGTGTTTAATGTATGTCAGTACCCACTCATGTTCTTTAACATCGCTCCATAAAGATCATCTTGGCAGAATGCCATAGTGGCTTGGATGTCACCGACCATGTTGATCATGATCCACCATCGAGGGCTGTTGTTGAACCTTAGACGCGTTGGCGCCATATACTAAGACTGAGGTTGGGTCCCTCATGTAGTCTACAATTTGTCTAGACATTACAACTGAAACGTCACTAAACGTGTTTGAGGATATGTTAAACTCAATGTTTAGCATGTTTAGTTCAAACTTGGATTACTTGGGAAATCTACATAAACTCATTTAATTATGCAAATGTGAACTACTCTTTGTGAAAATGTGGACTACTCTATGAAAATTAGATGGGTGCCATTTTTTGCACCATATTTTTTGTACTTGGTTCACAAAAAAACATTTTTGGCACTTAAAAATGGAAAATGATATTTATACAAATAATTTGAAAACTCCCTTCGGCATGATTGTTTGCTATACCAAGAAACACCTATTTTTAGAATATGCAAACTTTATCGCAAACTATGTCGTGGGAATATGCGAACTTTATACATGATAGACCTTTTTGTGAAGATGTTTTTGAAAAAATTGTTAAAAATTAAGTTTATAATTTTTCATAGCAACTATTACACATAGAAGGCCTCCATTCCAAAGGATATCTTTTTTTGAGCTTTATTTCACTTTATTTTTGAAAAACGGTTGGAATGGCCACCATGCTATTCATCGAAAGAGGTCGAATTTTCTAATATATAAATGTTTATATGATGCAAATGATGATATGGATGTCATATTTGGATTCCACTAATTTTTCTAGTCGATTTACACAATTTATTTTTTCAAATTTTGATTCACGAATTTAAAGATATGAATTATTCCATATTAAATGAAGAAAGGAAAAAATAAAGTAAAATTTATTTTATTGTCATTTATTAAAATTATTATTGCGTAATCATTGTTGTTTGTTCAAATAATTTTTTGAAATCAAAACAATAAAGAACTATAACATCTTGAAACATGATTGACATGATTGATAGTATACAAATATCAGTAAGTCATAACTTGTTATTTAGAAGCTAATCTGGAAGTAACTCTGAAGTTAAGCGTGTTTTAGCCGAAACAATTTGAGGATGGATGATCGAATGAGAAGTTTGACTAAGTGTGAGTACTTCGAACTAAGATTAAGCGTGCAATGTGAGACATTAATTGTCTGACTAATGATGTGAATGTGGAAATTGGACAAGCGGATATCCGGCAAATTTGGTACCTGATATTGGGCAAATTTGGTAGCGGATATGGTATTGATAATATCCAATGAATATGGATTATTTGACATTTTTTGTGAATTACCCGACATCCTCTAACTAGGATTATCCAATAAATTAATCCCACCCCAATACCCATACAACCTAGTTAGTTAGTCCATTGTGTCGTCCTATTGCCGGTATTACATATTTACTCTTTTATTATTGTCTATTGTTAATGTATTTGGTTGCATATTGTGCTAACACACAAGCTCATATATTGTACGAACAAGCGTGAAACTTTGCACACATTCAAGTGTTGCATGATTTCTTGACATGTTATTTGCATACAAGAACCAAATTTGTATGTGTATTTTTTTGTTTACTTTTTAGTCTGAGTTCGTTCTGAATCACTCTCCATATTCGACATCATGTTTACAAGATGGATTAGTTATGAAAGGATCTTGATGTGTTGTTGGCAGACGAATATTCGTGTATCAACATACCGATCGCTAAAACAAGCAACATAATGCATTGATGCACACTGATATCCAAGAGTCAGAAGACATCGGAAACAACACGATGTCCAGGTGTGATCAATCTTTTAAGATTCATAGCCCCTTATTGAGTGAGTTTGTCAGTAATCATCTTTCTATTATATTTTGTATTGAAAGGCCATTCAGGGTTGGTTCGTTCAGTAGCTACAGCAGCCAAGTCTAGATGACCAACTAGATAAGGATTTGCTTTCAGAAAACTATTCGAGGAAGCATGAGAAGGCTTCTTATTTAACTTACAAGGCCAATATAATTACGGCTACATCTGAAATTCTTTACTGTTACACCCGACTGCTTACTACACACAATACATATTCCTCTGCTGCCTCCACCACCTACTATATATACAAGGGGAAGTTTCCCAAAGCTACCCCAAAGACTACGCACCTCACGGAAGGTAGAACTATACAGCTGAGCAACGACTATTCCAAAATCCTTTGCGTGGAATAAGTTGCTTCTTGTGTTCACCCAACGTAGGAGCTCGTCCGTCGTATAGATATCATGAACTCCCTGCATTGCTTCACGACTCGTGGAAGTCCTCATAAGATGACTCCGATGAATCACTCTGGTATGGCGTTGTTTCGCGGGGACTTGACGGGAGAGAATCTTGCAATGTTGGTCCTACAAAAAAAAGGAATGTCACTCCTGCATATGAGAATCATAGTACTAACACTTTTGCTCGGTGGTCAAAGTGACATGTAAGGAATACCTATGATCTTTTGCCCTCTCGGGCGGAACTTTCGTCGAAGAAGTTTCTTAGCTTTTGTAATTGTGAGCTGCCTGGCAAAAGGATATTCACCATCACTCTCACTCCCCTCATGGTATTCATTATCTCCATCACCTCGCATTGCCCGCACGACAAATGCTTTTGCTCTACGACGCTGCGAATTGAATAGCCCTCTAATCGATGTGACAAATCCATCACCTGCACCATCACCCGGCCTCTTCAACCATGATGCTGTGAACTGATCAGACTTTCCATGATTACTGCCATCGCTGTCGCTAAAATTAAGATCGTTTTCAGGGACAGTGCCATCAAGTGTTTCCCTCTGGTTCTGGGCCTTAAATTTCTTCCCCTGTTCAATACTAAACCATCAGTAATTTTCCATTTGAAATAAAGTAATAAGGGGGGTAATGTTTACAAAACTTGTGTGTTATCAGCTGAAGAGATATTAACTTGTACTCCAACAGGAAACCGAAATTACCTAATAAACCACTAATTTGATATGAGGCTACTTGCTATATCTAAGGTAATATCAAACAGCGAAGAGGATATGCCATGTCTGGTAACGCTCGTTTTAATAATAACAAATGAATGATCATCATACCTGCATCCCAGTCACTGATTTTAAGACACCCCAGATGATATGTTTTTTTACTCTTGAGAACAATCTCCTCCATGTACCAGTAAATTCTACACGGTGGAAAGTATCCATAAGCAGCCTTAGGTCATTAATTGCAAGCCTTGATCCCTCATATGTGACAAGAAGTTCAACCTATAGTGTCAGCAAGTTTAACAGTCATGTTAGGCTGAAATATTGGATATAGACATCTGCAGAAGCAATGATACAGATATATATTAACCTGGCTAATCTTGATATTATGAAATTCCATCAATCTCCTAGCTCTTGTTCTTTTTTCATCGTGTGATTTTCCTATTTTCTTTTCCTCGTGAGATAAACGGCCAGACTTGATGGATTTGGAATCTTTAGTCTTGCTCCTGAACATCTCAGTAGCAGCAACAGGGTTCTCTGCCATAGAATAATTGTCGCCTTTTGAAGAAATGTTCGAAGAATTCAGCAGGGATACCACCTCATTGTTTGTGATATTTTCTACCGCATTTTCTTCCCAGGTCCTTTCAAATGAAGATGTCCGTCGCAACTCAGGATGTGAACCGCAGACCATATTGGCCTTTAGACTTTGCAACTTGGATACCTGTATACAGTTTAGTATTCTGTGATGCATTCACCAAAATAGAAGAAAATTCCATCTGGCAGGAGAAGCTTCAGTATTCCCTCCGTTCCAACTAAATCTGGCACACTTAATTCGGAACGGAGGGAGTACTCTTTTAATGAAAGGCAAGCTTAATTAGTTTTTAAATGAATAACAAGCTTAAATACTATAGTGAGCTTCATAGCTCTATCAGGCTGGCTAGGCCCACCTCCATACAAGTGGTAAGACAAGAATGGCCCTGTATGATTCAGAGGCCAGTGCCTAGTCAGAGGTAGGCCCTGCTTGCTTTGTTTGCCAGATTTATTGGTCTATTCATAAATACAGGGCTAAATCAAACTTGGACCATTGCTAATACTAGTGTCAAGGTTCATCCTAATATGACTTGTGCGGCTCACCTGTGAATTATCTCCATGCAAGCCTTGCCAACTTGAGACGTTTATTGAAGTGGATACGGTTGTACCTGGCCTCCCAGGAAGCTCATGATCCCTGACAGAATAGCTGGTAGAAGCAACAGCATCAGCACCAGAAGATAATCTTCTTGTTCTTCTAGATCCAGTTGATGTGGAGACTCTCCAAATATCCTTTTTTACCAACACAAAATATATCAGAAAGGAAAACTATATCGATAGACAAACTAAAAGAACAAAAATACGGGATTTTTTATGAAGCATGAATTACTGCTTACCTGGCGTCTTTGAGAATCATCTTCCTCAGGAAAAAAATAATCCCACATCATTCTATACATTGTTTCAGGCAGATATATTTTCAGTGGGTATATCTCGACCTGCAAAGCTCATAGTTAATACAGATATTCAACTAGTAAAATAGCAGTATAGATCATGCATATAGTGCCACCAGATTTCTCATGAAATGCTTAGAGCAGCTTGTAAACGTGTAATGACACCAAGGCAGCAACCAGACAAATATATATCCCACCATCTCGACTGAGACTTTTATCTACTACACTTGCTTTCTCGCTGCTAAGGGGCCATTGGCTTCAATAAAAGAGTAAATACCGAAACACAAAATGATCCAGTGTCAATCGAAGCCCTTTTTAATAAAAATTGAAATACACACTTTAGAGTTCCAAAAATTGTTAGACTTACAGTAGTACGTGAAATCATCTATTGTTGATACTGGATTTATTGAAACTTGAACTACATGCCTAGTCAAAATATGCCTTACAGAATATTATGAAAGCACTTTTAATGACATGTACAAATATTACTTTCATGTGGCCAATATATTTTGTATATGCTGGTGCAAAAGTGTGAAATTTCTTGCAGCACACATTCTAAAATGACTTAGGTTTTGCAATGGAGTAAAAACACTATCAGAAACTAAATTCGGATAGAAAGATAAGTTGGACTCTAGTTATAAATACTGTATTTTCTCATGCCATGCTAACATGGTTCCCTTCCATGGACTACTTTCTTTTTTTCTGCTAGGCAACTGATTCTGAAGATCTTTACAGATCAATTATATATTTGTTTTGTTATGCTAATCCATGAGACCAAAGAAAGATCTGGTATCATAAAGCTAAACAACATGGACTATACAACCTTTAGCACAGGTAAATGCTCATTTTAGTTTGGTGCAAAATAAGATAATTATTCGACATACCAACTAACCTGAAAGAGCTCAAGTGGGGAATTTCCATCCTTCGGAGCACCTTGTTTGGCATCCACACGAAGCATGACACCTCTGCCAATAGAATGCAGTTAACAGTTATTTACTGAAATCTCATTTGGTCCACTGGAACCTTGGAAACATATAAACTAAGAAAAACAGTACTGCCCGTAAATGTGGCATAGCATTTAAAAGTGGATTGAGCGTGAGATTCAGACTAGTTTGACATGATATATTGTACGTAAATAATGCAAGAAAAAACCAATGATAAAGGTAAAGCCAAAACTATGCCCTTACTTTTCCGGAGGAGCGTTCCATGCAGACAACAGTGTATCACATTTGGCATTGGTCATGCAATTCCTCACAACGAAATACTTAGTTGTAAATCGAGCAACACCAATGTCTTTGTAGTCACGATCAAAATCATATACCTGCAAAATATTTTTTTAAATATTTATTGAGCAACCAGAATAGTTAAGTCAACTGAGAAGGATTCTAAATCACTAGACAAAAAGGTAGTTCGAAAAAATCTTCAACTGGTGAAACATGAGCTATAGTGAAAAGAAAAGGTAAAGTTGCGATAAATTAATGTATGAAAGTAGATAATATAGCAAAACAAAAAGCTGTTCCACCATAGTTTGAATATATACCATATCACTGATCTCAGCTTCAGCAAAAGTATTCCCATCTGCAAGCATGCTCCATACAACTTTGCTAATTTTCATAGAAATTCGCATGGCACAAGATGGGGTTTTATTCTTTTCTTTCTCCATCAAGCGTAACTGGGCAGCCTTTTGTAGTGCTTTCCTTAATGCAGAAGAAGCAAATTTTCGTGACTTTTGGAGATTTAGAAGATCTCTCTTCAGCCCTTCCACCTGATTAAAGTGTAATATCAATCAAAAAATTCAGAAACTACACTCCCACAAGTGGAAATTTGACTTTTATGTTTGATACTGATATAAAGCAAATAGAAATCACTACGGTGTTTACCAGTCTGAGATATTTATGGTAATAGATACATGTACTTGGTTCTAACTACACATATTACTGAAGTCACCAAATGGTGGGAGTATAACCATAGCACTATGTTGACCATATGAAACTTCCAATACTAAAGTAGGGGGTGGCCCCATCTTTCATCCACCTCTACCCTTTCTGTTCAACTGATTTTTTATGATTTTCACCATCTTTCCTTAGGATTTGCAAAATATGCCATATCAAAGTTGCCTTTTTTTAACTCCAAGACAGTTTTGTGGACATGGCTTTGCATGTAAACTGATGTGCACATGATTAGATTTATATTGTTACTCTGTACCAATGCACTGAAATTAAGCTAGTATAAGCAAATTTGTAACAAAACTCAAAACTACTGGATGTTACTAGAATGATAAATTTTTACTAGCATTATGGTGGAAACTAATGTTCAAAATAACTTGCCAAAAATATATTAGTTGTCTGGAACAGCCCGTACAAAGTTAGAATGTATACCAGTGAAGCTTTCCCACTGTTAATCATCCAGAATGAATCATCTTTTTCTGCAGAAAGATGGTCCGTTTGACTATCACCGGTTCCGGCTAGGAATCTTATATCATCAAGCAGTAACTTTCTCTCCCTTTCCCTCTGTTCAAGATTAATTTTTGCAAGCTCCACTTCTTCTACTCCATCAGGAACCACCTCATCAGCCTCTTCTTCAACATCTTCGTCATCCGATGGATACTGAAGACTGTTCTTACGAGGCCTGTTCCAGAAAGATTAAAGAGAAATAAGGACGACTTTTGAGATAGTACTAACTAGTCAAATAGGTCCTGTTCTAAATAATTATGGGTGGACCTTACAGAAAATAATGCAAAGGCACAGATCTTTATTTAAAGAAAGAGGTAAATAATTGTTTGCCTACTTGACATATTCATGTGTTATTCCATGATTCCTTGTGTAGATCAAAGTGTACAACAATTTTAATTTAGGCACTTATAGCTAGAGGCATCTATCCACAAAATGACGGCATTTATTTAGTTAAGATGCCTTCACAAAACAATATTACGTCGTGGATGTCCCGTGTTCTGGCAAATAACAATGATCAGGTTGGAACAGTAACTTAAATAATCTGTAGGGCGAAGGCCAAAGTCAATGACCACGTACTGAAAGCAACAAACAAGAGTGACTCAACATAAGATAAAAGGTCAGTGCTAGAAGGAATCTCACTTGGGTAGTCTTGCAAACAGGAGATTGCTAAGCACATCCAACATAACTTGAAACTGGCGTGAAGTCATTGTTGCAGTAATGTTTGGAGAATTAAAACGTAACTCCTTTAACGGCTTAACCTGGGTCATGAAATAACATATTTATTATCAATCAGAAGAACATTACTTCTTGCATTTAGTCTTTCTAGACTGGACCCAGTACAAATTCGCAGGCATTGGGATTAGTATGTATCCTTAGAACTATCTCTTAGCTTTACCTTCAAGTCTGCAGTTCCACCCTTGTGGCGAGTGTAACGGAAGTACATCTGGCAAGGCATAAATACTCTTTCTAATAAGGCACCTGTGCGCTTCAATTTCTCCGAACTACCAAGTATACGAGGAAGCCACTGCAGGCCTGCACCAGGGTCCACATCAGTCGGTGCCACATGAGCCTGAACGTCTTTCAGAATAACAGAAAGATCAGCTTTTTTCCAGGTCATTTCAGGTTGCTGTTCAGGGATGTGAAGACTGCTTGTCCCGAGTGCTTGCTCTAGCATCTCTTTCCCAACATGAACAACTGAATGAAATGAACGTGCCATAACACGCCCACTGGCTGCGGCAAGTAGGAATCTACCCTGGTACATATAACACACGATTCAGTTCCTTGCCAATAGAACATACAACTATTTTTACAATAACTCATAATCTACATGAGCTTGTTGCATAAACACCAATTGTATGACCCCTTTGCTTCACTCCCACACCAAAAGGAGAAAATAAAAAACCAAAACAGCACACGTATACATTCATAACACCCAGAGCCCGTGAGAGAAACACACGATTCAGTTCCTTGCCAATAAACGTACAACTATTTTTACAATAACTCATAATCTACATGAGCTTGTTGCATAAACACCAATTATATGACCCCTTTGCTTCACTCCCACACCAAAAGGAGAAAATAAAAAACCAAAACAGCACACGTATACATTCATAACACCCAGAGCCCGTGAGAGAAACAAAACAAAGGAAAAAGGACACTGTTCACGGCAGCCAACGTGGTTTTGAAGTTTAGCAAAATTACTGTATCGGTATCGCATACTGGGTATTCTCTGATACAAAGCAGTATTGGAGAAAATGGAGTATAAAAGTAAATAAAACAATTATGATACTTCTGTACTCCTCCAATACCTCTAGAGCAGTTAACCTCTCGTTTGAAGCCTGTCGCAAAACACAGCACCAACTAAATCTACATGGTTATATCAGTTCAGAGTAAAAAGTGGTGTTTAGTCAAATTGCTATATTGGATCTAGATGATTTGATATTTTTTTCTTGAGATGCGGCTTGCGTTACTAAAACGGGACAGTGAAGCAGATGTATAAAATATGTGTAGTAGATTACATTGCCATTTATTTTTATGGCTTTCCTGCTACATTTTTGTAATTTCCTGTATCATTGCTTATTTGCTATATGAAGTGTTACCAAAGTGGGTTGAATGGAAAAACATGATGTGTGTTAGCCCCAATTGACCTAAATTGACACTCTAAACTATAAACAGCATATATGATCATTTTTTCATTAGTTAAAGCACAGCATAAAAAGTACAAATTAAAAAGTAAATACACATATCTTCAATATCACTTACATTGGCTTCTTCAGAATGTAGGTTGAACTGGGGCTTGACAACATTAACCATAAAATGGAGACTCCCTCCTTTATCCAACTCATCAAACATGCCATACTTCACTGTAGCGTTGACAAAAAGATTAACCAAAAAGGTAACAGTTATCTGTAATTCAATACATAAAATGCACTATTATACTCCTACTTAGGATCAGCAGTTTTTGCAAAAACCATAAATAAATATATACACTCGTACTCTCGAAGAAACCAAAACATTTTTTGCCGGAATTACACAACGGTCCCACGATACCAAGGCTCTTCCGAAAATCCTCACGACCATAACCTAACTCCTTGCTCTTTTTTGTGGTTTTCCGTAGCAACGCACAGGCTCAATGCTAGTAGTTTCAGTAGCTTTTAGTTTTCAACTGACTCAAGTGACCCAGTCATAAAAAAATAAAGCCTGCAACTTTTGGTACAGCATGAACCATCTATGAAAATAAGCATACCTGCTATATCAGAGGAGCGGTTGGCTTTACCCTGTAATGGGGAAGTAGAGCCAAGAGCTTCAGCGTGTTGCACCGAAGGAGAACCAACATGGGTAGAAGAGGTAGCCTCTTGAGCTAATTTAGAGCCATCCATATTCTGCCTTTCCTCAATCATCTTTCTTTGTGCATACTGCCGTGAAGGAGAGGGTTTTGGAGGTTCAAATGCTTTGGAAAATCCTCCAACCCATGACCAAACTGCATCACGATTCTCAATGGTCCATAAAAGCCTAAGACCATACACAAACACCCGTTGGCAATTGTCCGCCAACACCACATTGAAACCATCATCATCATCACTGTGCTCAGATAGACTATGGTCACTTTCACTGCCATTCTCAAACTCAGATCTGACATATGTTATCTCAAGATTTCTACCAGCATCCTGCCATTCCATTAGTCTTGCAGCATCAGCCTTTGGAGCTTGTCTTCTTATTGTGAAATAATCAGAAGACAAGAGGAAACCATCCTCATTCTTTTCTTGAAAACTGCCCATGCTGCATTTGTCATTAGCATCTTTGCCATGTGACTGCTGGGTAGTAGTCTTTAATTTGGATACATTTTCAGCTGAGGACAAGTTAACATCTCGCACTAGATAAACCTCTGGGCTGTAAAGGTCAAGACCGCGATAAACTAGATCCAGAGGTTCACGCTTAGAATCAAATGTGTATTTCTGTTTGCCTCGACTGTAACACAACTCATACTTCAAACTTGACATTTTAAAGGTCAAGCCACTAGCAGGATCGTCTTCAGTTAAAGTTGCATGTCTTATGCAACAGGGAGTGGCATCAACCCGGAAAAAGAACTCAACCAAAACTTTATCCATCGAGAGGTTACCAGATCTAGCAGCTCGAGGAATTTTATATCGAGGCCATCTAGAGAAAGAACGGAGTTTGTGGGGGGGACTGTAGTTTAAGCTCCACCATTTGAAAACCCAAGCAAGGTCATGGGCACCCAGGTTCATTGTAGGGAAATCAACATCAGACATTCTAGAACGACTACTGAAGGCGGTTCCACATGGCATTGAACTGTTTGCATAACAGGAAGATGATGAACCATTATCAGACTGCAGTTGCATAGGTCTAAGGGAGAAGTTCCACCTAAGAGAGAGATAAGTAGATCGAAATGGATCATAAACCTTCTTCCTTGGCTCACCCTCAATAGGGAGTGCATGCAAATAATGATTCAAAGGACAGGCAGATTCACACTGCCAGTCAATAATCACATTAAGAGAGAACAAAGGAGCATAAATAAAAGGCCTGGGCATGCCAGATGGCACTTTTAAGCTGCAATTCTTCATCATACTCTCTAAGCTGCTGATATACATCCTGAATTCCTTTGCAGAGATATCTACATGCCCATCAGTTTGCTGGATTTCCATGTATTCAGAAACAATTTGAAGCCTGTCTACCTTCTCATAAGGATTAGTTGTAGCCAAGATCTTCCACTTTGTCTCATTGAAATAAAATACTATCTTTCCATGGATGTAGTATCTCATATCATCCCACCATGGCAAGCTGCGCTCCTTTTTAGGTGGTTGGGCTGCACCCAAATTTTTATCTCTTAAGCTAAGATTAAGTCTCCGTAGGGCTACTTGAAATGCATAACTTATATCAGCAAAAGATGGCTCATAACCAACACCAAAAGAAATATCTCCTCTCTGGAAATAAACAGGTAAACTTGAGTACATTTTAATTGCTGGTGTGGTACCACTGGCAGAACGTAGCATGGTGACCTTGTGCCATCTGCCAATATATACATCTTGGTGTATTTGGGGTTGAAAACATGTTGCCTGCAAGTAGATACAGTGGGAAACTATTAAAAAAAATCTCTGAATACTCACATCCAAATATGTGACAGGTAGATCTAAATGTTACTACAAGAACTCGTATCTGGCACTTACTTGCAGAGTTAAAGCTTTCAAGAGTTATGTTCTACTTTTTAAGCAGATCCTTATGTTCAAATCAGTAGCCTATATGCAATCATGAAATAATGTGATGAATGTCTCAGCCATTTAACTCTTAGATGTGAAATAGGGAAATTGAGTCGTATATTCCCAAGAAAAGCTAGATGAAGATAATAATGGTAAAACAATATAAAGTGTGTCTAATGATTAATGCAAACTAGTTTAATCAGGTCTGTTAAATCACAACACACGGTAAAGGGATTTGAAATAGACATATGAGCATAAAAGAAACAACAGATACAAGTATCATAATAATCTCCTAAGCATATTACAAATCATTAATGGATCGTTAGTTCTACATTTCAACATATATCAAAAAGTGAATTCCAGACACAAAAAGGAGATGGATGCTGTGAATTTCAGCCTTACAAATTTATGCATAACATTAACTGGGAACACGATTGAGCAATACAAACAAAGAATTTGATGGATCTGACCTGCTGGGCTAGGACAACACGACCTTGACATTTCCCACTTGTTGCAGAAAAGAGAGGAGAAGTATAGTCTCTCACTTGTATGACCAAGGACCCTGTAAGGAGAGCAATATCACTCCCATATAGTCGAGAGAATGGTATGTCTTTCTCCTGACAAACAGGGTCGAGTGCCTTAATAAATTCAACCATCTCTATCTCTCCACCACCTATGCTGGTCAAAGTAATATCAAGTTCAGAAGCAGAAAGTGAAAGAAGAGAAGCTCTCCGTGAACTTGGCCGGAATCCAGCTTGAAAACCTTCTGCACACGCTCCTGACCCTTCTGCAAAAACCTTCTTCTGACAAGCCACATGATACGATCGAAATGCTTTCTTATGGATCTCCTCTCGCAGCCTTTGAAGAGCTTCAGTGTTATGCACGTCAACCTCAATACCATCATAGAGAACTTTTCCATCAGGGCTACAATGGTTAGAATCTACACTTCCTGATATAGCCTCATCCAGAAATTTCAACCTAACACTCGATTCACAGGTTTTGTTCCTCATTAAATAGTAATGTTCATCGAGCCAACCCTGTATGGGCTCCTCCTCTATTTCTGCTGTGAGTCTACGCAACACAAACTTCACAGATCCAAAACTGGAAGCTCCAGACTTAACCTTTTTTGACTTCTCTTTCGCATCAGGAAACAATATACTTTTTTTGGCAGCAGAAACAAGCTTTAGGGCGCGAATCATATCTTCAACAGCATCCTCTATGGCACGCAACGGTAACCGATATGGCATGCAAATATGGACATCTAGCCCTTGAACGACCCAGTCTCTCTTGGGTGATGGTTCAACCTTTGCACTGAGTGAATTTGCGGTACCTAAAGGAATACATGAGATCTGTACTCGTGTGCTCTTAAGAACCCTGGCACCATTAAGACTGAGAGAAAGACCCTCCGATAATACACCTATCTTAGCATTCTCAGTGAAGATAGATTGTACATGCATGTTTGCTTCGACACCATCTGCTAGCTCAGCAGATATTCTCAACATTTCCACATCAACAGCAAAAATTGAACCTCTTTTGTCAGACTTCTGAGGTTTAACTGAGCCAACAGCTGTGTTGACACTCTCAGAACTCTGAATCTTGTTATGATGCAGGAAAGACTTAAAGCGGATAAAGGTTTCAAACAGTGCTAAATGGGCATCAGGTTCCCATCTGATATTAATGTCTGTTGCACTGAAGAGGGAACAAACATCGACATCTTTAAGGCCACCAGATCTGCGAACAATTTTAGCATTCTGCATATCTAGTAAGGTCACTTTGATACCAGAGTTATGATCTTCCTCGTACATAGCTTTCACCCGTTCCAATTCTGCTTGTGTTGACTTTTTCTCCTTGTCAATACATACAGAGAGATGGGAGATAACTAAAGATGCAGAAAACCTCAAGTTGCAGCCAATGCTTGGTGGTTCAGAAGTTATAATTGCCCTACGTTGTGTGCCATCAGCAGAAACATCAACAATTACTTGACCACCTTGAGTGCCATAGTTCACACGCTTTGGATCAGCAATTGGCATATTTAATGTACTTATATCACCACTGTAAGTAATAGAAAACTTTTGTAGGCTTAATTTAAATATTTCAATGCCTTTTGTTTTCTTTTTCTTTCTATCCTCCAAATTCTTTTTCTCAGCCTTTTCCCCAGAGGATGAGAAATTCTTAAATATAGTCCTAAAGGACATCAAATTGAGCACAAGAGATTCCAAATGCTTGAAGCCAAACTTTACTCCTATGCCACTGATATCGATGGAAAATACAAGAGCAAGTCTACTAGTTTCGGCCATATCTTGGACCTCAACTTCCCTATATCCCCAATCAAGGCTCACCCGAGCAATGTGCATTAAGGAACCAGAGTAAGTATCAACACCAAATATGTTTTCCTTCAAGAATTCCCTATATCCATCTTCCATGTGCACCAGCATTTCACCAAGTTCAGTGTGTATCTGAATTCCCTTGCTTGCAATGTTATTTGCAAATACATGTGATGACTGGCAACAGGCCTGCAAAATGAAAAGTAAATATGAACTGGAAGGATGATATTGTTATACTCATCGATCAACACATAAATATATTGCGAGGAATACCCTAAAAAGGGTACCAAAGTTACTTTGACAAGTTCAGAGAAACTTGCATCCCATTGTGAAAAGACCAAGTGAATACGACCAAAAGATTATTTCACAAATTCAGATGACTTGCACCCCACTGTGAAAGAACTATGTGCTATTAAGACGATTAGATGGCTTGCACCCTACTGCGAAAGAACTATGTGCTATTAAGACGATTACTTTCACAAGTTCAGATGACTTGCACCCTACTGGGAAAGAACTATGTGCTATTAAGACGATTAATTTCACAAGTTCAGATGACTTGCACCCTACTGCTAAAGAACTATGTGCTATTAAGACATGAAAAGTACCGATTATAAAAGAAACTGGTAGCTAGCAATATGTGTTCATGACCAATAACGAGACCTCAACCATAATACTCACACTTCGACCAACTTTTTTACTATTATTTTACCATGCTAGACTTGTACTATATCTGTACATCTAGAATAAATTAGGCATCAGCATCTACACCAAACGACCATTAGTTTAACCTTTTGCCAGTAAAACTAATCCTTGATACTAAAACCAACAACAACCAATGCCTCAGCAAAAGAAATGTTGTTTACAATTCATAAACGGTATCTGCATAAAAGAAATGTTTTCTGAGCAGAACAAGCCTTAACCTCACACTGAATCGAGCCAACTTACATGATACAATACTAACCCACTTGGGCAGTAAAGCATGACAGTCATTTCTGGGGCAGAGACTGTGCAAGTCCACATAATTGGCTTGATCTCCTTCATTTGAGAAATCTTTTGATGAGAGTTTGCCTTTGAAAGCTTCGTTCCTTTGGTTCTCAAAGAATGAAGGCGCATCCATGGCATCAATCTGCTCAACATAAGATTGCATTGTGTGCCACCAAGCTTGGCATCGATTTCAGCTCTAATTGGAAGAAGTGGCTGAAAGGAAGTCATACTTTATAGCTCTAAAGGGCACTAATATTGTCAAAAACTAAAGTAAAGAAGGATGCTTACATCCACAGGAATATCCACAGAAGCTGCCACAGCAACTTTGAGAACTTCCAACAGAGAGCTTGAGCCTTCTCTAACTAACTGGAAAGCAACAAAATTAGAAGTGTTGATTGCTGAATAGACTCCCAGTATATAACAAGCTTCTTAGATAAAGGAATAGAGAAGTACATGAATCTCACTGAAATCGATTTGAACATCGATGTGTGGTGTAGCTTCCTCTAGATCGTCATGTGGCAGAGATTTTGTACTGGTAAAGTGGATCCCCATAACATTGTTGTCAACACTAAGCCCTTCACCCAGGTGTGTGAACTTCATATCAATCTTCGGCACACTGAAGCTAACCTTCCAAAGAACAAATATAATATTTAGCAATACGGTTCAGGTACAGCCGAAACATGAGAGTAAAAAACTATAATTCGCAACAACTTAAAGGACAGTTTTTCATTGATTTTTTTACTGCCACTAGAAGGATAGTAGTATAGTGTGTGGACAAACACCATAAACGGCATAATTACGATAAGGCGCACAATAATAAATGACAAGCCACATGCCTCAACAAATTTTGTTGTTAACTGAAAAACTCGAGAACCTCCCATCTAGTTTCTCTAGCACTCCAAATTATCAGCAAGGCATGCATAGAGCCTCCTATCTAGTTTCTCTAGTGCTCCAAAATATCAGCAAGGCATGCATATTAACAACTTGTTATCTCAAGCGAAATAGCTCATTTGACAAGTGAAGTTCAAAAGATTTAGCTATGCATGATTGCTATATTCCCAATCACTAGTCACTACAAAGTGGGCAAGCTTTTAGCTATGGAACCGTGTACCCATCGGCCATCGGCGTCATCCTACTCGTGCAATGGAAAAAAAAAAGCAACATCAATCTATTTGGTGGATCCAAATACATAGTTACCAACTACTAATGGAGTTTTGCAAGTCCTAAGATTATCCGTGCAAGAAAAAAAGAATTCCAGCCATTTCTAGAAGTAGCACTGCAATTTACATAAAGCAGCTCTACCTGCAAATCTAACATCCGTGACTTGCATCAAATGCGCATGACAATGTCTAAGTGAACAGTTGGCACTCAAATCAGGTTGACAATTAACACTGCAGGAATCGTAGTAATGATTCCAAAGCCTTCTTCCTCCTGAAAAATATTGCCCATGCAAATACTAACTGCTTATTTGAACGAAATTGTGTTTCTAAGAAACTGAAAAACTAGCTAACCAGAAGGCTCACTTGAATTGTGGATAACAAGATTATGACTGTGACCTGGGGCTGTAACTGGGCTTACAGAAGATATCCAACAGAATCAAATATGTCACAAGCTCCAAAAAAATAGTGTGATGTAACAAATAAATAATTGTCATTTAACCGACACGCAGAACTTTTAGTGCTAACAAACCTTATCTGGAAACACAAGCATCTGTTTCTTCAATGCTGGTAAAATGGATTTGCCTTTGGAAGACTGTTTGATTGAAGAAAGACTGGCGATAGCATCTCCAGCATTCTCAGAGACACCATTATTCTCTGGATTTGCATGCTTCTTGTAGAAGAGTCGTTCATCAATGTTGGCAGTAATATCTCCACATTTCAATTCGACATTAACAATTTTAACACCTCTTTCCCTGACAAAAAAGTATTAATTTGTGAATTACATAAAAGAAAACTTAAATGCTATTGAAACCTAAATATGATAAAGATACGAAGCATTGCTTGGCCAACTGAAAACACATTTTTTATATCCCAGCTACATTATCTAGATACGAAACAATTTCCTCGCTGGTTTAAACTAGATAATTAATCGACAGAAACTAATTTGAGAATAATCTGCAACGTATCAGAAACTTTGTATGACTTCTATAGCAATTAGAGATTTGTGTTGTTCTCTGCATTTGCAATCTAAGAACATCAATAACATAAGGTGCGCCCAAATATAACAGTTGCCAAGAGCAAAAGAACTAACTTTTCGTGACCAAACTCACAAGTTACCAACAAATCTTCACAGACAAATGGAGCCAAAAATTTCTCAGAACTTGATAGAGAAGCTTGATCAGACTGGAAGGCATCAAGCTGATTACAGCTGCCAATTACATCAGCAGTCAACCCGAAATCTCCAAGGTGTACATTCAAAGGTAATATGTGCAACTTGACACCAAGAATATGATTAGGTCCAGCGATTTTAAATGTATCCACCTTTAGCTCTTTGATGTCAACAGCACCATCTGGTACCTGTATCATTGTCGTCGAAATAAGAATCATAAATAACAAAACAGAACAGTAAACACAAGAAAAGGTATGCTTCAGTCAGCAAAAGGTGCATCTAGCACAGCTTAGTGAGTGATGACTTTGTTGAGATGGTTTTCAGGCCAAAAATTACATATTAAAGACAGGTCACCAGAAAAACTATGTTAATTAAGCAACTATTATGCTGCATGCTATACTGGTGAGCCATGCACATTAATCGTGAGTTTAGCGGCCTAAAGCTCCAAACAGAACAACCATTACCATATGGTGGGAGCTACAGTAAACACAAGAAAAGGTATGTTTCAGTCAGCAAAAGGTACATCCAGCACATCTTAGTGAGTGATGACTTTGTTGAGATGCCTTTCAGGCCAAAAATTACATATTAAAGACAGGTCACCAGAAAAACTATGTCAATTAAGCAACTATTATGCTGCATGCTCTGGTGAGCCATGCACATTAATCGTGAGTTTAGCGGCCTAAAGCTCCAAACAGAACAACCATTACCATATGGTGGGAGCTTTACACTGACATCACCTCTTAGATTGTCTACATGGCCATAAAAGCACATGTAACATGCAGAGAAATAGGTGTAGTCTAACTAGGAAACTTCTAATCCTTTAATCCAACTATTATTTCCATGTCTTCCCGGAATCTCTCCATACTTCCCTTGTAACAGAATTGCCAAATTAGGGGAAAAAATAAGGAATGGCAGGGAATAGATCACACTATACATGTAAATCCATATCAAACTAGGTAACTTGGCGTTGTGGTGACTAAGCTTTCCATTCTTTTCTTGTAATAGAGCTATCAATTTGAAGAAAATTCAACAGTAAAGGGGACAATTTCCACAGTTTGAATGCAGAATGCAGAGGGATCAAAATATTGAATGTGGGAACAAAGAGCATTTCAGCCTTCGATTTAGCTAATCTTACTTTCTCGACAAGTCTGAGCACACTAGATATGTTATTTCCATGCATAAATTAAAAACAAGGACACTGCATTCCACATCAAATTTGGAAGATAAGGGAATAGCAAGGCATAAAGGTTACCTTTATCATCAGATCTGCCACAGAAACTGATAAAAGTCTAGCCATACTTGATGTTACCAACCATTTCCCTTTTCCTGTGGAGCGAGGCTTTGCTGATTTGCTTATCTTTTTGCTTTGTGAAGATGATCTAGTTACAATTTCAAGATCACTTATCAGCAGCTGCACCTTCGGGTCCTTGGAGAGGACACCGAAACTTAGTTTGACCAGTGACTTGCGGAAACTTAGTTTTATTTCACCAATCGAAACGGATTCAATGGAGCCCTGAGAAGAAGAAAAGGTGGTATAGTGTGACTAGATGAAGTAGCAAGCAAGGAATCAACTGCAAGTTAACTAACAAACATCCAATGGTTTTCAGTTTAACTTTTAAGTGCATATGTATTTCATGGCAGGAGAGATATTATGGCCCACTACCAGTAAACGAAAAACAGCAAAAAAAAAGGAATCCTCGCTCGTCTACAAAGAATATGGACTTTTAGTATAACTAAAGACCTTTTTTGTTATGAAAAATATTTTGCAATTTCTAGGTAATAACTTATTCATGGAGCTATTCCGGTGGAGTTAATCAGAAAAATTGTGGCGGAACTTAATATGAGTTAACAATGTTCTGTTTAAGAGGGTATGCAACAGCAGCAACTTACGTGATATCAAGCAGCGGCGCTACAATGTGAGAATACATATATTTTGAATGTTCACATCACAAATGTGGAAAGCATTACATAAAAATATCTTCTTGGAAGACAATTAGCAAAGCCTTGACAGAGTAGCAAAAGTAATAGTACCAAACTGCATGTAGGAAAAGGAACTGAACACGCCAACCCAAGTTGGTTCACATTAAAACAAACTGACAAGATTTGAACAGACTGTCATGAACTTTTAGCTTCAAGGGGCTTCGCAGCATGAGATAAAAGACAAACCTGGTTGAACTTTATTGTTACATCACGCAAGCAATTGAACCCGGCAACTCGAAATGCAACGGAAGCACGTAATACACGGCTCAAGAACCAAGCTAACATTCTCGCAGCAAATCTGCAATGAATCCAAACACAGAATTAACAGATACTTCCAACAGAATATTTGTACATGAAACAATAAAAAAAGAATTCAAGTAGTGAAACATTCAAGTTTCACAGGCATCAACACTATCTTAGAAGCTAGAACAATAGGGTTTTTTGTAGCATATTAGTCCCGTTATCTCATTGAAATGAATGTTTTGTGTGTATTGACCTGACGGGTGCTAAATCAGTACGCTAGAATGAGAACTGAAAAGTCAAGATGAGTTGAATTCTCATGATTGCGTGTCATCTGTTTCTTCCATTACAAAATTTATAGCAGAAACATGTGCTCCAAGAAACAGATTAAATCATTAACCACAACAAACTGGAAAGGCTGGGATCTATGGTTCCATGTCTAACCAGGTTTTTTTGCATTACACAGCATCATGTGAACAGATATGTGAACTGATTAGGTTAGAACCTACAAATCACCCAATCATTGAGAAACCAAGGTTGTGGTTAAGACAGCATCCACGAATAAGTTAAAAGCCTTACAATACAGGTCTACCAGCACTATGTGAATATTGCTAAATGGACACGAAACGCATAATGATCAGTTTTACCAATTACCAACTATAATGGGGGTAAATCGGTAGAAGTTTGCGAGTGACTATCCAGGTGGAAAAATGAAAATAGACGAAAGCACCGATCTCAGCTAGTAGATCTCACGAAGCAGCACCTGAGAGAGTAACACATGCTGGTCCGCCCAAATTGGCTAGCATGCACCCGGCCCTAGACACTGAAGACTGCAAAATCCCCAAACCCACGCCACCGAGAGCTCCCTAGACGAAAGCAAGCCCCCATGAGGCTCCATTTCACTACTGCAGCTGCTACTAGAGTAGTACAGTACTATTGAGTCATTTCAATTTTCAGTCATCGATCACGAAACACAAGCATGCGCTCAATTTAACCAACCCTGAAGCTGAAAACTCGACAGTCGGCAAGCACTAAGCAGCAGACAGTGGCCTCGTGATGCTCAGGACGAAATGCCCGAATTCACAACCTGACGGGATCATTCCTATCCCACATTCCATTCCTACTGGGTTCCAGCGTCGGGCGTGGAGTGGAGGGAGGACGGCTTAGCTTACGTGAAGACGACCCATCCGATGACGGAGACGGCCAGGAAGACCGAGAAGAACTTGACCGGCGAGGACGCCATGGCCGCCCCGCCCCCGTCCGGCGGATCCGCGTCAGGCCGCCCGGATCCGGGGGGGCGCGGGAGCCGGCATATGGCCTCCGCCGACGGGATCGGGAACCCTAGCTGCTTGCTCCGGCGCGGAGGAGCGGGCGGGGCGGCCGCGCGGGTGAGCGGGGAGGGCAGCGATCTCTCGTCGGGAGTCGCGTCTGCGCTGTTGCTTGGGAGGATGTGTCAGAGAGTCAGAGGGGGGGAGAAGACAAGACAAGTAGTAGCGGCAGTGGTGTAGTGGTGTAGGCAGAGCTTTGGGATCTTCGTCTTTGGGAATTCTTTCTCGGCGACACGGACACCGTGGTGACTGACACGAATCTCGTGTAGACATAACGAATTTTGTTGCATTTTCTCCATTTTGAGTTTCATTTTTTTAAGCAGCGCTCCGAACGAATTGTGTTTCTTATATCTCATAATTTGTCGTGAGCAAAAAGTCAATGCGAGGCCAAACTGCAGATGCAACATAATTGGTTGAGCAGATGCATCATAAGTTTTTTTTTAAGAAGTGGAAGATCGCGAAGGAGCTGAAATCTGCATGGCTTTGACGCTGGTGGGCATACATTTTGGAAAATATCGCAAAATAGACCTGTACTTTTCGCATAAAGCACCCTAAAGGAGGTCGCATACAACGTGGTCTAGTCCTATCTTCACGTCGAGGAAGGACGTGGCCACCCATATCACCGTCGGGGACATGATCACTTGGGGTAGAGCAGACGACCATCGATGCGTTGATGCGGAACATCATCCGAAGGAGGAAGAAGAGGCTTAAGCCATCTAATTGCTCAAGCGTAGCAGGGTCAACCTCTTTAGCGTGGATAGTAGCAACCAAATGACGGCGCCGATGTGTGGTTTTGCCAGTTTTTCATAAATAACCCGTACAATGTATGGTTTTTTGGGTCCGGTTTCTCTATTAACTGGATCAATTCTTCTCTTTTATAATGCATTGCAGGAACTCCCTGCCCTCCGACGAGGTTTGTTAAAAAAACGATGACGCCGCATAGACTTTGTGGTCTTCCTCCACCATCATTACACACCATCAGCATCAAATTTTCTTCTCTTCTCTCCCCCGCCACCATGGTCATCGAGGGAAAGAGCCAGAGAACAGTAACACCTTGTGTGCAAAGGAAGCTCTTATTGACAGAGCTCACACTAGCTCTCACCTCGTCGCCCTCCCTCCTAACTTTATTGTAGGAGGTCCCAGCTCTCATCTTTTTCCAAGTACTCCATATGTTACGATAGTATAAGATATTTTAGATATTGACTAAGATGGATCCAAACGAGTGAATTTCTAATGCTTCTGCATACATTTGATTTTAACAAAGAGTTAATGCATCTTATAATTTGGAGTGTAGGAAGTACTATTTAATATAAACAGTTGTACAAGAATTCCACGCCTCCTTCAAATAAGGGTGCGTTTGGTTTGGAGGATATCCCTCAAGTGGTAGGGGTAGCCATTTTTTCAGTGGTTGCCACTCATTTGGTTGGAAGGCTGAGAGTGGCAGAGGCAACCAGATTCGACGAGTATTCGGTCGAAACGCGGGCTCCGCTCATCCGCCCAAATCTCGCGGATGGCGATAACCACTTCTGGCCCGCGAAACTGGAAAGAAACGGTTCAATCTTATCTATTTCTCTCGTATGTCCTCGTTCTTCCTCTCTTCCCGAACCAGCGACGCGGCGGTGGCAAGAAATTGACGCGGCGCAGGATACCAGAGACGGCGGCGGCGACGGCAGCAGGTACATACCTCAATCTCCCATTGATTTTCGTTGGTTCACGGACAGGGATGCTCTCTCCTGACCATCCTCACTCTTTCTCGTGAAGCAGGCACGTCAGCGGCATAAATCGAGACGGCGCATGGATCAGATACAGAGCTACTCCGTACACCGACGGAAGGCACCTGCTTTCCTCTCCCCTCAATTTCCTTGGTCGTAGGCAGGCTGCTCTCTCTTAGCTCGCCTCTGAATCGATTGACGTTGGGGGATTGTGGAGATGTGACGGAAGAGGAGGCCGGGAAGGGGCGGCGAAGCAGTGGCTCAGCCCGCCCTGCCTCTCTCTCTCATCTCCACAAGCTAGTTGGGAACGTGATCTGGGATGCACTAGTTGGGAACGTGATCTGGGATGCACTATGGCAGATGGGGCAGTGGCTTGGATGCTCAGCTCTCGTTTTACTCTCATACTCTGGTTATCTGTAGCCTCTCTTTTTGAAACCAATATATCTCTCTGGTTTGGAAGTACGAGATGGGCTAGCATATTTGCGTAGAATCCTTGTGTGTATTTTGTCACTTCAATTAGTGGTATAAATTACATATTCTCTATGTTCCTCGACCCCCAACCACATATCACCCTTCCAACCAAACAAAAAACTGGTTCATCCCATATTCTCAACCAAACAGGAAAAGTGGTTATCCCTAACCAGGTGGTTGGGGATACCCTCATCCCCCAAACCATACCCTCTAAACCAAACACACCCTAAGCTCGAGGCCGTCATGGCGGCAAGAAGCAGGGCAGCGTGGAGACCTGCAAGCTGGAAGGGGAGTCAATTCATCGAAGCATCCATGGTGGCCGATGACTGCATCCATGTTCATTCATCGGTCTTCTAAGGGCAGCCACAACATTGCTATAGCCAAATCTGACACATACTCAAAATATAGCTACAATGATCAATTGCTAATTTCTCTACAACTTGCTTTGTTGCCAAATTTCAGAGATGGGACCCGTTGCATGCCATTTTCTCTCCTCTAGTGCCTCTCATCCTATCATTCCTCTCCATGTCTTTGGGCTGCATGCACACAAGTTGCTCCGGTTCTCTCTTTTTTCTTATTTGGAACTACCCTCATAATGTATGGAACTAGTTTCAAAATCTCATAAGTGAATTTGGAACTACTTTTGGCTACACGCTGTGGGAGGCCAGTTCTCCATGCTTCTGGATCACACCTCCAGTGGATGCCTTGAAGCCATACTGAAAACTACCAAACAATCTATCATTACTTACTGTGAAACACTATCGTATTCTGTTTTTCCTACCTGCAACTTAAGAAACTACGGTTCTATCCCTTTTGACCAATAATTCTTTATTTTAGACTGGTAGGTTCTGAAGAAAAATATATAGAAATATGTTGCAGCTGAAGCCTCAAATGCAGCTCAACAGGGAGAAAGCAACTTGTCCAATCAGACATGAATCAAATCCAAAGCCCTTCTGTCGAGACACAAGTTAAATAGGCACCACGAAACCAGCAAACACGTTCCAGAAGGGTTCACTCAAACCAACTCAGCCCAACAAACACTGAAGCTAGAGAAGAGTACATGGACACGCTGGGAGACACAGCAATATAGGTAGCACCAATCCGTCAGTCGCTGCGGGCAGGAGAAGCATCAGGGGACCTTGAGCGTGACCCCACAGGTGATACTGAGGATTGCTTGGGTGACATACGGCGTGGAGGTGATCCATCACTGTCTGGTGGCGGCGACCTCCTGTGAACATGTAAACCAGATCAAGACTCAAGAGCTTTTCACTATACATGACCACAGATTACTATCGGGCTATTGATTAACCGACTAAAATTTCATATGATAACTCCGCAGTGAGCATTATATAACAAACACATAACATAACAATTTGGCATGCAGAAACAGCTGTTAATAGGAGATGAAGGCTGATTATCACAGCATAATCCGATTTCCTAATATGAAATTTTAAATGACAAGCTCATGCTTTTGCTCAACAGCATGCAACAAGAATATAAGGCAAGAATTTCACATGCCAGCAATTATCTCTGAGTTCATAGAGCAAATGAAGCAGATGTACATAATAGAAGCATAGACTATCTATTCTTCCGCAACACCAGAACTTCTACTGAAAATTAGCTATGGAGCTTATAAAGCATGAAGACAGAGAGAACAAAGTAGATTCGAAACACTACAACTACAAGTCTAAAACATATATATCTGTAACAACATGAGAACTTACTTTCCATCACGCTGGCCACCACCTCTACCAGCAGGCGTATAGGACCTCCGCTTGTCATCTTCATGCCCTTTTGGCTGACGCCTGGGAGATTGTGTGTGATGCGATCTTGGTGGAGACGCAGAGTAGTCATGTCGCCGTCTTGGAGCAGGAGAGTGTGACCTTATAAAATGTTAAACATAGATAAAGAGGTTTTGAGAGAATGTCACATGACAAGCAAAACAAAACAAAACAACCTAGTATTGTCCTACCTTGACCGAGGACGGCCACGATAGCGAGGAGAGTAGGAGCGTGAACGGGAACGAGCCCTCCCTGCAAAATCGAGAGGCTTTAGGTAATTTGGAACCTGGTATTCCAACAAGAAGAATTCACAACGGAATTTTGATGCTCAGAACAGAGTGAACTGAAGATTTCACCCTTCCACAATTTGAAATAAGCAGTTTGGCGTATAGTAAAGTGAAAACTAGTACAATGTGAAGCCTTCTATAATCTTAACTTCAGATTTAAAGTTTGTACACATTTGTTACATGTCTTGAGCAACCTGTCAATAAAGCCTCTGTGTAACTGATGTTTTCTCTGTTTAGATAAACTGTAGGGTGCTACCTTTAGATCAAGAATGCAAGCTCAGTTCCTTATTTACGCAAAATAACCTATTATAAGAAAGCTAAGCAGAAATAAATGACTTCCTTATGGAACATGGAGGTCCGGAAATCACAAAATATTAATGATGTAAGGAAGTACCATAACGAGAATTACGCCTTTCACGTTCACCAGCATATCCCCTGCAGAGCAACGCAACAGGACGTTTCAAATGAGAATAAATATAACAGAAAAGATAAGGGAAGAACTTCACAAGAAGGATGGATAACATACCTGACAGATCTATTACGCATATCATCTGGCCTTTTCCGCGTCTCAGCAGCAACAACAACAGTTATCTCTCGGCCAAAAAATACTTGGCGATTCATGTGATACTGGGCCTCAGAAGCATCATAAGGGTCAACAAACTCTACAAATGCAAACCCTCGGGGCTCCCTGTGTAGGTTGATTTCATTAGACAAAGTAGGACAAAGGAAATTAAAGAGATACAGAAAATATAAGATTGCATGAAGTATTCATAAAGAGTGTGTGTGCCTCTCGTGTTACCATCACAGTTCAAAATGTAGTGTGTCCTGTATGATTCTTGACGAAGCAGTCAACAACTTACAAACAATTCCATCAAAAGGAAGCAATTGTTGGTAAAATCAGTTATATGTCCAGGACCTAGCACCCAAGTTTCTTGTACGAAATTCTTGTATAACGACTAAGTGCGGTGATCCTCACAAAGAGCATCTTCGTAAAAACATTTGCTTCAAGTTCTTCAATGTTTGAAAAGTCTCAAAAGTACTTGAAATCAACTTCGCTTCATTTTATCTTCTCATGTACCACCCAGCAAAACTCTCTTATCTTCTCTTCATGAAACTAATTTTCTCACCCAATCAAATCTTGTCTTCATAGAAGAACTTCATTCAGACAAGACTCTATCTTGGCAAGTAAATCAAGGAATACTAAAAAAGGCTTCAACATATCAAGGTCTTGTATTTACATCAAACAACACAACCCTGGGAATAATCACAGAAGAAGAAACTCTCATGGTGCAAGGATGAATGAGCAAGAGAAGGTAACGTAAGCATTTTCAAATCGGTTCATAACAAATCATGGTGACAGGAGTTAATCAGTGATGTACACTTGGCTGACTACAAATAGTTAGAGCATTTTCATGGAGCCTAAATGTTAAAACACAAATGTGGTTGTAGAGACCGGCAACACGTCAAAGCTGAAAGAGGCTTGCAAGCTCTCATCATAGAATAAAGGTTGTAATTCCGATGACACAGGTAAGGTAAGATAAATTAGTAAGTGTATGCAATAACAACAAGAAGACAAGTGTTCAATCTTAAAACTTACTATATTCCCTATGATCATAGTCATAGGAAAAGAAAGCCAATTTTTGCCCATTGCAAAAAAATGTGAATATGTCAAACCTACCTGCTGTGAAAATCCTTTGGCAGGTACACATCCCGAACAGGACCAAACCTTTCAAAAGGAACTCGGAGATCTTCTGGCCTGCCACAGTTGAGTGTATAAAACTGAAGACAATATCTCGTGAAAGTGAAATAAACTTTGTATAAAAAAAATCATTGAAATGGGAAACCATCATCCATGTCACAGTTTACCTACCTGCAGCTTAATGGGATGTTGCGGACCAGGAGGCTTCCTGAAGTCTCCTGCCTCCGTCCTCCATGTCCTCTCCTAGGGGGACTTCTTCCTCTACCCCCATATCCCCTCCTTGGGGGACTGCGATGCGGGGGACTGTACCTCCCCATTGTTTCGTCTGAAATAACATACAAACACATGACACGTTAGGGCCTCTTTGATTTAATGATTACAAAGATGCTGAAATCAGAAATAAACATAGAAAAATTGGATGCCATGGCAAGTCAAGTCGTACATGAATTAAAAACATGTGAATAGGTAGCAAAAGCAGTTTGGCTGCACAGCAGGAAAAATGCATGAATTTTCTTGAATGGGTGTCTTGGACATAGTTGTCATGGAGTCCGTAAAATTTCCAAGGTGCTGAGCTTATGAGCAAGACACCATTGCACACCAGATTTGCTCTGCCAGCTCATATCTAACGATGCTCAAGAGGGGGCACAAACAACAAGGCTAGCTGGACGACATTTAGTCATATAAGATACCCTCCTGGTACAAAATTAGGGGCTACAGAACAATCTGTGGCTAAGTTCTCTTCAGAAAACAAAAGTCGATCAAAACTCTTAGCACAAGTTTCTCATCTGCTAATATAAACTGATCACAGAACTTGAACAGATGATGATGTACCCTACGTCCCTACCATCTCTTTTCCAAATTTCAGCACTGCACAAACAGTTGAATCATGTGTACCAATCTACTACTACGCACTAACAACACAAGATAAACCTAGGAGAATATGCACGCAGCGCACGACCTATTGACGCAGTTGATTGAAGTAATTGCCCGTACTGCCGAGACACTGCGACGCCGATCAACCTATTGGCATATCTAACTGTCTAAGTACCGAGATTTCCAGCGGGAACAGGACTCGAAAGTGAAGATGCCCTCCAGGTTAAGGGCTCGTCCTCGGCGCCGGGCGATCGTCAAGGAACCCGACATACCCAGTGGATCTAAGCCCACGCCGCAGACCTAGGGTTTCCGGTGAAAGACCAGTAGACCGCGCGAGCACAATTCGGAACACGCTCGAAAGCATGCGCTAGAGAGGGAACAGTGGAGAAGGAAGATCGTGTTTACCTGCCGGGATGAGTTCGGTGATCGCCGCGGGTGTTCCGCCGCCGACGCCGCGATGTTTCAGGGGAGAGAGAGAGGAGAGAGGAGAGAGGGGGACGAGTGGACGACGGAGAGGACGCGATGTTGATGCCTTGATGGGTGCGTCCACTATTTTATGGGCCTGTTCTGTAACCTTCTTCTTTTCGGGAAGATTGGCCTTGTTTTTGGAAGTCCAGAAGCATCTCTAAACTCAAGCCCAACACAGGTACTGTCAGCCCAACTCGATAGCGGATGATTACTAAAATTATAATTATAGTTACTAGTAAAATGTCCGTGCGTTGTTATAGGCTGAAAAATCATATTTTTATAAATAAATATCAACACAATCCAAACTCAACTCAAATGAACACCACGGGTACCGGGTGGTGGCGCAGTTTTAGCATCCATCCTCAACTTCAAGAGGTTTTTTGAAATTCAATTTGGTGTGTTGTTAAGCTGAATCGCACCAATTGGTTGACATGTTGTTTTTGCTCAGCTCCAAAATGTTGCAGGCTGATGCGTGTTTAAGAAAATACATCCTTAATTGTTTATCTTGGGAATCTGATATCTTTTATTGGAAAAAGATGTAGAAGGAGAAGCTAAATTCAGACTAAAGAGTAAAGAGTGGAAAATGATCCAGAAAAACTAAAACACAGCATATTACATTGATTTAATATAATCAAGCTTGAAAAAATCACTAATACAGTGAACTCTTGGCATGCAATGAACATTTAAAACGTGTATGTGTTGGAGACAAAAAAAAATTAACAATTAGCGCTTCGAAAGGTGTCAGCAGGTGCGCGGAGCCGGAGCCGGCATGTTCGCCCGCTGGGCCGAGTGTTCGCCCACTTCAGAGTCTTCGCCTTTAGAGAGAAATCCGTGTCCGCCCCAGCAAGAAAACGTATGCGCTAACGCGCAACGGCTTTCGCGCTCATCCCTTGCTTCAAAACTACAGGTTTTAGCCCTCCGTTTGCTGGTCGCCAAAGACGAGAGCTTCGCCTTTGGAAGCGCCAGTAGCGTAGGGCGACCAGGCCAGCCGAGCCCCTCTGAATTAGTTGACGGCTTTGATACAAATATTGACTCCATATGTGAAGAAATAAACCTAGCCTAGCAAAGCTATTGAAGAAAACACATGATACTTGCATCTGGACTTCTTCCTTTCCGCGATCTGGCATAACAATATTCATAACCTGTGCAAGACCACCAAAAACAATTTTGTAAAACTAAAGTGAAATTTACACACTCTTGAGTTAAAAGAAGCTCCATCAATAGAAGGAAACCTTTCACAGTTCTCAGCTGCTTTGGAAGCTTTACCTTTATTTCTTTATATGTATATATTCAGTTAACATCTCCGGAATGTTTAATAGAGGTGGAAACTTAGCTACTTATGATATTACCACACAAGAACTATCTTTCAAATATAATGTCTCGCTTATGTGTTACCAAAACGAAATTAGAGTGATTTTGGTTGTAGCATATATCGACTTGAGATGATTATAATGCTTGTGCAGGTAGCACAAAACAATCTCAATTTAACTAACTACTGACTGAGGCATCAAAAGTCCTCGTTACAGTTTTGTGTGCCACTATCAGATATTTACACTAAACGTTGAACAACACTAAGAAAGGAGCAGATGTGAGCGTAGGAAGCCAAGATCAGATAGTGAATAATAACCATCAATGAAAATTATTGAAATATATGCTTAAAAGGTTGAGAAGTAAATACAAGAGTCAATCCACATGTCTTCTTTCCAAACCTTTTCTGTATTCAAGAGTTGTATTTGAGCATATGCATAATGTAGCAAAGTTTTTCCGCACCACAAACTAACTGTGAATCGTAATAAAGAAAATTGTAATAAAGAAGCAAGCTATATGAGAAAGAGAATTGCAAATTTCATATTTCAGAGTATGAAGCTTGCCATACCACAACTGAGCTGCTGTACATTTTCCCTTGTCCAAGCTAGACGCTAAATCTTCCTACATACCATCAAATTACGTGTCTATGTATAATACATGAACAGTGAACAATAATTCACCATTTGGAGATCCTGCAGCAAGTCTTAGCAGTGGTGTCAAGATTTTTTTAATTTAATTAATGAATACCTGATGTCTTGCAACATAAAAAATATTGGTTGCTCAACGGTTCCTTGATTGGTTTTGCTAAACACTTTCTCTAGAAGTGTTCCTTCATCAGGAACACAACTTATAGAGAGATGCATCATTAACAGATTCTTATATTGCCCCAAATCATATATGCAACATCTTAAAGTACTTCCAACATACCCACAGTTACATATATTATCAGGTGTCCACATCTTATACACAACATCAAGATCAGAAATTTAATCGAGCAGTCCCCAGAAAGTAACAAGATCCTGTTTTTTAAAGCAGGAGCTTCACTAAAGTTTTGGAGGAAATATACTGCCTTACAAAATTCTTAACAAGCCCAAAAAAGATAGCAAACAAATGACTGACTTCACAGTCTACATCAATATTTTTCTTCAATACTTTATATGTTCGGAAATAAGCTTCATAGGGGCAAAAGGAGAACACGTTCTAAAAAACATCAACATAAGTGCAGGTCTGATAAAGGACTACCCTCCTATAGTCACAAGACCAATATTCTGTAAAACCCAAGTAGCTAACTGAAGTCCAACACAATGAAAAACACACTCCTATCACAGTAAGCTCAATCTTGAGTTGGTTCTGAGTTTTCTCTTCCATTATAGAACTGCTCCACACTCTCCTTTGCATTATATATATGGAAGTTATAGAGAAGACAAAACGCTTGTGAATTGCCATGGCCAGTGCTGGCATGAACTTCTTTTCCCATATGCATTTTTCATGAGCAGTCGGCAATGTCCTGGGCCCTGGCTAAGAACAGTAAATCAATTCATCAGGAATATGTTAGTTTTGCTACCCTCAAAATTGGAGTGGGACACAAGCATAGAAGATCAATAAGAATGGTGGCAAAAGGGACATGCGTCAAGATGGAACAAGAAGTCACGAACAAGTAAACAACAATTCTACGACACCAAAGTGCTCACACACCAGGTTCTTCTATATATAGCCAGCTCTTTGGTATGAGAACATGTAAGTATGTAACATCTTATTCGATCAAGCTACTTAGTTCTGTCAAACTTTCAAAGATGATATAAATGTGAGTAAATATCACTTTCAATTTCTGTCTGGGAAAAGTGAAGACCAGTTTCAACGGAATAGCTAGTGTGCATAACTTTACTTACTACATGAATACATGATCTAAGCAAGAAAATCAGAAAGATTAGTTGAACTATCTCACAAATACATACTAAGGTAACTCCTGGATATCACTACATTGTTTTCTTAATTGTTTGCATATCAACATAAAATAAATAAAACACCGAAAGATACAGGATAAGAAAGGGGGAAATATACACTTGTCCAAACACGATCCTCCTCACTGGCATCTGGAGGAAGATCCACAAGGTTGACAGGAAACGTCAACACCACCGAGGTGATTGGACATGAGCCTGAATGGTCTGCTAAAAACAGCCTTCCCGGTCTCCCTGGACCTCAAGATGTTCTCCCGGTCCTCCTGCAACAACAACACGGAAACACCAAACCTTCAGTTGAGCCCCAAAACTGAAACCCCGGGAAAGAAACGAAAACCAAGGGGACCGGTGCAGACCTCGCCGGACATGACGTCGAGCCCCTCGTTGTAGGAGATGGTCTCCTACGAGTAGATGACGGGCGCGCACTCGTCCTGCTCTCGGGACGTCTCGTGCTTCATGGTCCTGATAATCCACCCTGCTGTCGCTCGAACACCTTCCTGTCGGCGTGCATGATCTGCTGCGCGTACGCAACGCCGCTCAGCAGCGGGCGCTCGAAGGACGTCTTGGCCGGGTAGTCCGCGAAGCCGCCGCCGCGGAGAACACCGGCAAACCCTCGCCTTCCCCCACCTCGATCTTCTGCAGCGCCGCGTCAGCCCCCGCGGAGGGGTTAGAGGAGGCCATGGCTCCTTCGCCTCCGCCGTCCAACTCCGGATCCCCTCCGTCGGCCCCCGCGGCGGGGTGGGAGGAGGCCATGGCGCCGTCGCCTCCGCCCGAGCAAGACGTCGCTTATACAATACAATAGTAGAAAGAAGGAAGGGGATTGGGGGCCAAATTGCAAAAGTGGACATCTTAAGTTGGAGCGTAGGTTAATTACACAGAAATGGAAGGGCTAAAGTGTAAAACGGCGCGACTGAAGGGGTTACGGTGCAGAAAACAATAATTTTTCTAGCGAACGAAACCCTAACTAGTCAGGATCTATCTATCTAGTACATGCGATAACGGTGGCGGAACGGGTTACATTACCTCCATGTAGACCGATAGCGGGGATTACGCTCCCGCACAAGCGTTGACGATGAAGTCGTACGTAGCCGACCTCGAGGTCGCGGAGAACTTGCCGCGATGACGAAGACGATGACGCCGGGGTGTCGATGATGATCTGCGTCAACGGGCGTCGGGCGGAAGAAGGCAGAGCGCCAGCACCAGGGGTGGCGCGCCGGCAGCAGAGGGGAGGGGGGCGCGGCGGCTGCAGGGGTGAGACGACGTCGCCCAGGCTACTCAAAAGGAGTTACCTCCGAGCACTCACAAACATACGGAGCTTAGCGACAACCCCCGGTTATTCAGATCCAGCTGAAATCGCAGGGGTAGATCTTATCTGGAATTCCGCAGAGCAACGGCGCTCTGCGGTATAGCTTAGGTGGAGAGAGGGGGCAAAACGGGCGGAGAAACAGCTCGGCCGGCCTGTAATACAATTAATTGTATTTTCCAATGAATTAATCCAATTAATATGCCTTGGTATATAAAGGGGGAAGGGGGTGTGCAAACTCCCTGGCTCCCCCATGTGGGACTAAACAAAGGAGGAGGAAGGGGGGGTTCGGCCCCCACATGGGCTGGCCGAACCAGCCAATGGGGCCCACCCCCTTTGGTGGTGCGGCTCCCCTCTTGGGCCCTCTTAGGGCCCATGTAGGTGGGAGCCCCCCTTTTTCCTTTACTTAATTAATATTAAATTAATATAAAAATCCCATTAATTCATAATTAATATATTTATATATAATTCAATATCCCATGACTCCGAAACTATTTCGAAACCACCCGAACAATTTTCGGACATTCCTGGAACCATTCCATACCTCCCCGGAACTCCTTCCGGACCACCGGAACTCTTTCCGGATCATTTCTCTCTCTCCAACAAATTCGTATAATATTCCAGAACCTATCTCCTGGTGTCGCTAAGACCTTAAGTTTGTTACGCTACGGTTCGAGAACACTCCAGACATGGTCGAGACACTCCGCTCACCAATGACCGTCAGGGATACCTGGAAGTATATGACGACCCCTGTGCATTCCACGAATATCGTCGTTGAACCATAAATATGACATTCATTCCCTTTGTCTCTGCGATACTACCTTGTCCGAGATATGATCGTAGACACACCGATGTCTTTGTTGTATCTTGTTACCGACGAAGGTTATTAACTCGTCTGCGATATTACATCTCCATGACCTAGTCATAAGCTGCGCAGCTATATAGATGCAATATCACCGAGTGGGTCCAGAGTATCTTTCCATTACAAGAATGAACAAATCCCGCTCTTGATCCTTACGTCTTGATGCTCTTTCGGAATACCCAAGATGGACACCGTTATTGTCATGCTATATAAGACACAACGTTTGATGCTCTCAAAGCACCCCTACGAAGCATCAATAAGTACGGTCTCACGGTCTAAGGAATAAGCTATCATATTCTTATCTATTGCAAATGACAAACATCGTAATACGATCTTATTGCAATACTTTGCGTATGTCCATCACCTTATTCAACTAACAAGATGACCCCATTATCAACCGACGTCATTGTCCTTGATCGGGAATCTCGATCAACTGTTGCCCAATGGACTAGCTCATATAGAGACTTGCTAGGGACCTGGTTGTCTATGTATCACACGTGTATTAATAATTCCGATTAATACAGTTATAGCATAATACACAAACCTATTATAAACTTATGAGATAATGCAATAAATACTACTTATTTATTTGCCTCTAGGGCATATCTCCTTCAGTCTCCCACTTGCACTAGAGTACAAATAAACTAGCTGCATTTTACTTTATCAAAATCCCTTATCAAATAAGAATCATTTGATAAGGCTTGCTTGTGGAAGAGTGTTACTGCACAATCCATGATTGTACATGCTCTTGCGATTCACTGATATCAACTTGCTTGATATCACCACGTTGTCCAACAACATATATGCAAATACCGCAACTAAGTGAGACTTCTGTTTCCCAGCGCTTACTCTGATTATACTAACCAGATAACTGCCCTGAAAAACACACTCAGCCATAGAGAGCCCCTTCTAACAATTACAAACTCGCGATATCTACATACTTTCACACCAATGCAGAAAACTTGACATTCTAATGTCAATCCAACAACTAAGACACCTCTACTTCTAGTAAATTCTAAATTTAGTTTTATAACTGCTCTTCTTCCAAGAACATCGGTTATATTTCATCGAGCAGATAAAATGGTTTATGTATGATGTCTAATATTAAATAATAGACCCACATGCCATACAACCATTACTTTCACGCATCATTACTCTTAATGATCAATTGGATTCCAAAGGACCATCCTTTTGATTCTATTCTGACTCCTCAGATATAATCCAACACAACTCGACTAACTATTTAAAATTCCCGTTCTATTTCAAAATAGACACTAACTTTCAAATAGTTTCACAACTTCATCCTATTCTATTGGTACAGTTTCACAATGTGTTAACTACAAGATGAATTCGACTCCCACTCAAAATATGTCTCCACATATTTGACAACACGAGCTCCCACTCAAAAACGTGTCATCCACATATTTGAGTTCCTGAGCTCCCACTCAAAAATATGCTCTTTACATATTCCACCTGAGTAAACTAACATTGACTCCCACTTAAATCGACATTTTGGTCAAACCAAAATCATTGATCTATTATCAATTCGAGTTTAATACAAACTACAATATTACATTAATACAAATCCCTCAGACTTCAAGCATGTCTACACAAATGTAGTCAACAAATTTGATCTTGTCCAAGACACATTTCTTGACAAGACATGCTACCGCGTCTTTCTTATAGTCACATTTCTCATATAAAACTTTATATGATGATTAAACAATCTTATTCCTCTAATAAGAATTGCAGCAACAATTACTCTCTTAATCCTTTCAAATGTAACTTTGGATTTCCAGACTAAAAAAGCCTTTGTTCGTATTCCGATATTTTCTCAACTTTCTTTGTATTCATAAAGTGCACCTTGATCTGTCAACAAGATCTGAAATACTTAATACAGTGTTGTGACCTGACAGCAATATTAAATATAACAACACTTTATTTAGAAATTTCTTTCATGAAAATATTATGATCTTTATGAAGAGGATTGCAAGCAGAAAACAATTTTCTAGTCTCCCTCACTCTTAATCACCAAATTTTCATTAGCAGACATATACTCTTTGGAACACCTTCCAACATAGGTCTGGCACTTTATTTCAAGCTTCTAATTCCAATCCATAAACCATAATTCGAAAAATCATATTTTCCTCGGAATTATATAGACAACAAACTAAGTTTTGTTTCTATTTGGTTTTGGAATACACTCTCATCCAATGCGAGCAATCTACAAAGAACCACTCATGTATATTCCGAATTATCGCATAATCATATACATGTCGACACTACTGTCGATCCTACGAATTCTCGTTGAGAAAAATATCTATTTTCTAAAGTGGACATCGACTATAATGTTTCGAACATATTAGGAGATTCTAAGACAGATTCTGACAGACCCCACTTTATTTAAAATAGAGCATGATTATAATTCCCCACATGTCACCACATATGACATTATAATATTGTGAAACGAATTTCCACAAGTCTTTTGTGTTGAAACCATAATTCAAAAATATTGTCCTTTGATCGAATTTTGTGAACACAATATTCACTAATCTTTCTTCTGAAAAAACCCCATTTGATCTATTATCAAATTAATTTTAGACTCCATAATTTATCGGGCAAATACTTCTATTTACCAAAATCATGGAAGAATTCGGATCATGCAATAACACCATTGATTAATCATTTAAAAATGACTCTCAATCAATTTCCTCTAGTATTGCAACTTCAATACTGCATTTCAAACTTAATCAATTTTGGCACTCGAAATACTTAAATGGACCAAAATTATCCATTACTTCTTTCATTGCCTTTATGACTAAATTCGATGGTGTTTGTTCTTTGGACACATAATTTTATCATTCCCGCTATTACAAATGTATATCATACGCATAATGTAATTGAGATGTGATGCAAATTACTCATAACATGAAACAACTGCTTTGTTTCATAACATAAAACAACTGATTTGTTCTATATGAATAATTATGTCTTGCAACATTCAAGACACCAAACTAGATCACACTCTCACTATTACAAAATGTCTTATCAAAAACTATTGATGATAACTAATATGATATCTCGAGGGCGTGAGCACTACTGGCCATGAACTTGCCATCACTTGTGCACTGTCACGTCACCCTTCGCCACATACTTGTGATAATCAGGGACTGTTTCACAAACAGAACAAGTATCAAATACTTTTCATCAAGTATGAGAAGAATACATTTATATCTTCGTATATCAAATATACCCGTAGCATCGAAGAACTCTTCTTCGATGGAATCAACTTTTAGAGATTTGAACTTGTTCACAAATGTGAAGAAGCTCACCGTGTCTCTATAGCATATTCACGCACATGCTATTCACAGCTAGGAGGTAAAGCACAATCTCTATTGCACTGGAGTTCGCTATCTAGAAATCGTAGATATTCGTAAGCCTGAAGTAGATGTCACACAACTTCTTCAACTGAGTCTCCAGACAGGTATGCTCCCCATGTGAATGGTCCGGAACTTTCTAAGCTGTCTGAACTGCTCAAAACTCAATTCATCTTTGAAGTGACCTCTGATCGCATCAATCACGACATATGGCTCCATGTGTTGAAACAACTTTCAACTCAGGTGCTAGGCATACGCTCATGACGATCGTCACTTCCATGAACATGTCATGATGCTTACGGAACTCATCATCTTCCTCCTTGCTATCAGAATCATCTGGTCTAACTTCTAACTAATGTTCTATGACATATAGGATGTTTGTTGTGTTTGGAGAATGTTTTAAAAACCCTTGTACCATCTGATGAAGTTGGACCCGTCGGCTTCCAAGGTAGAATCCGAGCTCTTGAAGAAGTAACCGAAGCGTAGTTCCATAGTCTCCAAATGTGATCGCAAAAGAGGTAAGGTAAAGTTTATAACTTATAGGTGAGTTTTAGTTCTATAATCTCATTATCAAAAACACACCACACCAAGATTATTATCCCTAAAAATAATAATGGCGATTACACGACCCTCATCCACCACACTACCCCCGATCATCACGGCCGGCAGTACAGCTTCAAAGGTGGACATAACATGTCGATCACAACAACTCTGTGACTCGTGCTCGTGAAGGGAATATGCCCTAGAGGCACTTAATAAACATAGTTTATTGGCAATATCCCAATCGTTCATTATATGTTTTATTTCATGCTAGAACTGTATTAAGCGAAAACATTAATACAGGTGTGGTAGATAAACAACCAGGTCCCTAGTAGCCTCTACTAAGACTAGTTTCGTTGCGCGATTGATGATCGAGGTTTTCCGATCATAGGGCATGGCGCCGGTCGGCAATGGAAGTCATATCGTTAGGAGTAACGATGTGATGGACGTACCCAGTATTTATAGGACATAGTCATTACGCCTTAAGACCGTGAGACCAACTCTTATTGTTATTCCTGGAAGATACTTTGATCGCACCAAACGTCGTATCTTATTCAGTATGACAATAACAGTGATACTTTTGGGTATCGGAAAGGAGTAGTTGAGACGAGGGGTCAACAGCGGGATTTGTCAGTCCGCATAGCCGGATAGATACTCTAGGGCCCACCCGGTGAGATTATGTCAAATGAGTTTGCAAACATGTGACTAGGTCACCAGCTGACATAATATCATAGACGAGTAGAAGATAGCGATGTCGGTAACGAGATCATGCTAGGTATGGAGATATCTGAGAATGATGCTCGGACACGCTAAGTATCGCCATGACAAAGGGTTTAAGACTATACGTCCAGGTTTGATGGATGAAAGTCATTCGTTATATCACAGGGATTAATTCATGGGGTCCAGGCCTACGAGTTAGTCGTCGATCATAGAGGAGTCTTGATCGTAACTGTTATTATATCGAACCGATAGGGTAACACACTTAAGGGGTTTCGACAAGACAACCGGAAAGGAAAGAGATCACCGGGAACGTCCCGGGAGGGGTCCGATGGAGATCGGGCAGCGCCGAAAGAGTTTTCGGAGCTAGGAAAAATTATATATATTATGTTTGATATTAATTAGTGTAATTAATATCCAAATATGATTTTATATATTTATTTTCGGATTTATTTAGGCTGATTTCCCTAAATGGGCCTTCTGGTCGAAAGAAGGCCCAAGAGGGGGAAAATTCCCTAGGGGAATTCGGTGGGAGCCATGGGACCAACCCAGGTGGGCCAAAAGGGGCCCACCAGGGGCCGGCGCACCAAGTGCAGCCGCACCAGGCAATGGGGGTTAGTCCCACATTGCCTGGCTGGCAAGGTTGGCTCCCCCTGGGAGCCTATATAAGAAGGGGCACCCCTGGCCTTTTAATTCACCAATTAATTCCCAATTTCTCTCTCGATCTCGTGGTTCCCTTGTCGGAGCCGCGCCGAGTAGAGGAGGGGGATCTCTTCCACCATAGCCCGCTGCCGCGCTGCTGGTGTTCCGGTCCAAGTCTTCCGCTGCTCGTCCTGGACTGGAGCTTCGGAGGCCGTCGTCTCCACCGTATGTGTGTGACGCCCTGCGAGGTGCTGCGCTAGCGGTACTCGGAGGCCTACTTCCTCCACCCGACCTCGGGGTCATCTTCGTCGTCTTCGTCGCGCCGAGTTCTCCGTGACCTAGAGGTCGGCTACGGCGTCTTCATCGTCAACGCTTGTGCGGGAGCGTAATCCCCGCTATTCGGTCTACGAGGGTATGTATTCCGATCTCCGCCGTACTACTATATCTGCATAGTGTAGATCTTGGCTAGTTTAAGGATATCGTTGGTAGGAAATTTTTTGTTTTCTGCACACGATCCCCTTCAGTGGTATCAGAGCCGATCTATCGTAGATATAGCTGTACGCTGTTAGAACCCGTGTTCTGCATGGGGGCACCGTTCCTGTTATTTGCTACCCTCTAGCGTGCACTTGTGATTCCAGCGGCATCGAGTTGATGAAGCGGCCCGGACCGACTTTACGCGTACGCTTACGCGAGACTGGTTCCACTACTGACATACGGCTTGTACCATATCTGTGGCTGGCGGGTGCCTGTTTCTCTCTCTTTAGTTGGCTTTGCATTTTCAATGGAGGGCCCGAAAGGGATGCTTAAACATGCAATTATTGGATCGTTGTTGTGGTCATAAGGTTCGTAGGTATGAAGCGGTTCTATTTACGAAGGCCCGAGCCACGTAAAATATGCAAAAGATAAAGTAGAAGCGTCTAACTTTATTTTGCAGGGGCTATGTGATATGGTCAAGGTAGGTTTATTAAATTGTTTATAAACTGCGGGCGCCAAGAAGACCATGGCGCGATGGACTATATCACATTGCATTACATTTGATGTTTTGTGTGTATCTTATATTGTGTGATTGTGTGTATAGTATACATTAGTTACACGGCGGTAGCTATATAAGATGATCCCTTCAAAATACCACTAGTGTTCTCCCTCCAACGCGCACCACCAAGGAAGTTCTACGTTATGAGGCAGGCCATGATGATCGGGTGTCAGACATCTCGTCGTTCGCATACAGTGGGTGTAAGCCATGTTGCACAAGCGTCAGCGTGGAGGTTTTTGGTGGCGAGCCTAGCATATTCAGAAATATGGCCTCGGAACAGGAAGACCGAAAGGTCGAGCACGAGTCACAAAATTGGTGTGGCGGACTTTTGTCTACTCTTGAAGTTGTGCCGCCGGCTCTGATGATGAGGGGTGGTGAAATGGATGGGGGTCGTGTAATCACTTAAACGACCAGGAGGGATGTTCGTTTGAGTGGGAGTTCGGATAGTTATTTTCTAAAATACTAGAACTCAGAATATAATGAACAGAGTCTGTTTTGCAAACCTTTGTAGATATTAACCATTGTGATAGCATCTTTTCAAATTAGGCGCATTCCTGCGATTGAGAAACTTAAAAGGTTGGGTCCAAACTTCATAGTTTTATACTTTAGCTTGAGGATACTCCTTGTTTAAATCGTTAGCTCTTTGTGTTACAATACCCGCTAGGAGATAAACCCGGAGATTCCGCTAACAAAAGATAATTTGGATTATCAGATTTTGTGCGGATGATATCATCATAGTCCAGATCTCTGCCATAAAGAACCAACGGTGAGTACGAGTTTTTAGATCGCGAACATATGATATGGTCGCAAAACTCGGGGTACCCCAAACGTTGGGTTGATGAAGTTTATCAGTACGTTGACTGATTGTCTTCCCAACCAAGATGGAAGAGAATACACACATTGAGGGAGCACGTGGCGGTCATACTTAATGACATATGTTCATGATTAATGAACATTGAGACGCCTCGCTCAGCTCAATCACTGGATGACAGACATCGTTGCCAAGTACAAATCCTCTGTCATAGACTATGTCATGCAAGGGGAATCGTTCACCTTCATGGTTCTTGATTACGGTGGAAGTATCAAGAAGATGAAACAGATCGCCGGAAGTCATCAATGATGATGGTGTATATGTGATATACATGTTATGAATGTTTTAGCTAAGCAAGTGCTCGCAGTAGTGACTAAGTCTTGAACTAGTCATGTTTTGTGAAAAACCAGGTTTACTGCTTGAGTAGCTTGAAAGGATGAGGCGACATTGCGTGTTGATAACGGCAGTCAAGTTGTTGTGACGGCCATAGACATTCTCCCTCTAGATCTACCATTTTGAATAAATTCTTTATGATCGGGTGTTGGTATGATCGTTACAAGTGTGTCTCCTCTAGCGAGACACTTCTTCATACATGATAGTGACAAATTGGTGTCCTATATTTATGAAGTAATGATCATATGCTGATTTGAATTTAGATGGTAGAAGCTCCCACATTCATAATATTAATGCCAAAGGATACAAACTTAATAAAGACACCACATATGTGTGGCACTACCGTTTAGTCATGTCAATGTTATATGCATTAGCTCCACACTGGATGGACCTACAAGTCCTAAGATTTGATCTTTTGACACTTGCAAAATAACTGTGACACCGTTTTCGGAAAACGGGCATATAACTTATAGATAGTCATACATGGAGATGTATGTGGTTCAATGAAGTAATTGACGGGTAGTGGAGACCTTTATTTCGTGAACTTCAATGAACGTTTTGAGTATAGCTTGTTGAGAATCATGCATATGGGTGTATGTGAATCAATGAAGTACTTTTACGTGTAGTGGAAGTCTTTATTTCATATACTTCATGAATATTCCGAGTAGATATATGGATATCCACTCCGGGGAATGTTAGTCTGAATTTTTGATTCGATCAAACGAAGTTCAGAATGAAGTAGGAAATAAACTTAACAAGAAAATCAAATTCCCGCGATGCAAATCGAGGAATGAAGATTTGAGTTATAATGTTGGCACATCATTGGAAGACTTGTGAGAAGAGTTCCACAAATTACGTCGCATGGAACACCATAGTGTTATGGTGTGTTAGGACGTCGTAATTGCACCCTATCGGATAGTGTGTGGTAAATAAATCTCTTATCGAATTATTGTGATCATTAGAGTCATATGGTAGAAACGTAAACACTCACGTTAGCAAATAGGGAAACCATTTGAATCCATGGAGACAACACCATACGAGTGATGGCATGGCTTTTGAGCCTGGATTGTTGTTTCAGCAATTTAGTGTTTCGATGTAGTCGAACCTAAAATGGATTAATCTTTGTAGTATACCCTACCTAAAGAGTTAGTTGGGTACATGTCTCACGACATAGGCAAAATCTTTGCCGGGATATACCTTGCGAAAGAAACAGTTTCTTGTCCGAGGGTATAAGTGAGAAAGAAAGTAGAGCGAGACGAAGTTGGTGAACTTCCTCTCTAGACATCAGAGTGGCGCAATCGAAAGTGTTTTCGGTGTCAGGCTCCACAGCTTGAAAAAGCTGATGATTCAAAATCATTATGTTCTGAGCTCATACTAAGAGCGTAGGTATACGAGGTTGTGTTCCACACTGTGTGTTACGACAGTCTTGCTATGAAGGTCATATTAATGGAATATGACAGACCTACGAACTACGAAGAAGAGATGGTGGACCTAAGTCCGAGAAA
The DNA here is from genome assembly GCA_026929855.1 of Poa annua. NCBI lineage: Eukaryota > Viridiplantae > Streptophyta > Magnoliopsida > Poales > Poaceae > Poa > Poa annua. Next base: position 36,740,447 of record CM049427.1, read on the forward strand.
TGGCTATGAGTCATTTATGATCCGAAATAAAATCCATATACGATTACCAGGTATTGACTTGGGAGATCTTCTTGATGGCATCTAGGATGTTGATAGTATATGGATTTTTATGAGAGAGTAGACATTGAGCAGATTCGATTTGTCATGAAACAGTTCTGACAGACCACATGAGAGTTTGTCTCAAGTGGCGAAGCCTAAATCTATTCTGGGTCGTTTAGCAATTACTATAATTTCGAATGCGAAATTGATAGATGGATGAGAAAACCATGGTTCTTAATAGTGTCATTAAGAATGGTTTGTAATCCTGAGGATGCTAAACATGTATGCAAAATTCGGTGGTCCATTCATGGGCTGAAGCAAGCATATCGGAGCTGGAATCTTCACTTTGATAATGTGATCAAACGATTTTGGAGTTGTCCAAAATAGTTGAACAAACCTACATTTGCAAAGAAGTGAGTGGGAGGAAAGTAGCTTTCCTTGATCTTATATGCGGAAGGCATATTTGAGTGGGAGCTAAGTAGCTTTCCTTGATCTTATATGCGGAAGGCATATTTGAGTGGGAGCTAGGTGTCATTTGTGATTTTGTATGTAACGACATATTGAATGACACAGATCCTCAAGTAGAGTGTAAAGGATTATTTAAGTGATTAAATTTTCTATGAAATGAAGTTAGGAGTATTAGGCATCCGATTTATAATTGTATAGATCGTAAGGGGCTTAATAACATTAAGTCGGAATATTTCCTTAGTCAAGATTCTGAAGTGTTTCAGAATAGGACAAGCAAAGAAAGAGTTCTTGCTTGTATGACAAGGTAAAATATTAAGTTTATATTGGCTTTTTCAGTGATAGAAAATGATGTTCGACATTCTCTATGTATTACACATAGAGTCTATCAGGCTGAAAGCTCGACTTGGTGTGACCCGAGTTCTTGGTTGAAGAACAGGTTCTAGAGTGATCCTTGTGTGGATCAATGAACAAACGTTAAGTTTATTCTTCAGTGTCTATGAGAACTGAAGATAAGTTTTCTAGTAACGGGTAAGAGTGGAATGGCAACTTGACGTAAAGCGGTTACGATGATGCAAGTTATTACACTGACCCATACGACTAGAAACCTCATATAGGAGATGTCATTTATTTTGAAGAAAGACATGGTTAGTTTGCGAAGTCGCATATGAATGCACTGTCGCACAATCTACATTGGTATATAAATATATCGCGACTTGAGAAGTAGCAAGTGTGATTGGACTGAGCAGTTTTCCGAGCGTAGGTGGTCCCTTAATAGATCTTTCAGACTTTTAAGGCGCATGCTACGCGAATGCTCGAGTCTCACTCCATCCACTGGGATCTATTTCACCGTCATCGTAAGATACAGGTTGATGTCAAACTAGGTGACATAGAAGTGTTGCAAAGCACATATAGGTCTCAATGTGTGAGGTCTATTGACTGTATTCCTCTTCCACGAGGCGAGCAGGCACCAAGATGCTATGGGTGTTGAGCTTTTACCAGGTTGTAAACTAGATTAAGTGTTACTCTAGTGCAAGTGGGAGACTGAAGGGAATATGCCCTAGAGGCACTTAATAAACAGAGTTTATTGGCAATATCCCAATCGTTCATTATATGTTTTATACCATGCTAGAACTGTATTAAGCGAAAACATTAATACAGGTGTGGTAGATAAACAACCAGGTCCCTAGTAGCCTCTACTAAGACTAGTTTTGTTGCGCGATTGATGATCGAGGTTTTCCGATCATAGGGCATGGCGCCGGTCGGCAATGGAAGTCATATCGTTAGGAGTAACGATGTGATGGACGTACCCAGTATTTATAGGACATAGTCATTACGCCTTAAGACCGTGAGACCAACTCTTATTGTTATTCCTGGAAGATACTTTGATCGCACCAAACGTCGTATCTTATTCAGTATGACAATAACAGTGATACTTTTGGGTATCGGAAAGGAGTAGTTGAGACGAGGGGTCAACAGCGGGATTTGTCAGTCCGCATAGCCGGATAGATACTCTAGGGCCCACTCGGTGAGATTATGTCAAATGAGTTTGCAAACATGTGACTAGGTCACCAGCTGACATAATATCATAGACGAGTAGAAGATAGCGATGTCGGTAATGAGATCATGCTAGGTATGGAGATATCTGAGAATGATGCTCGGACACGCTAAGTATCGCCATGACAAAGGGTTTAAGACTATACGTCCAGGTTTGATAGATGAAAGTCATTCGTTATATCACAGGGATTAATTCATGGGGTCCAGGACTACGAGTTAGTCGTCGATCATAGAGGAGTCTTGATCGTACCTGTTATTATATCGAACCGCTAGGGTAACACACTTAAGGGGTTTCGACAAGACAACCAGAAAGGAAAGAGATCACCGGGAACGTCCCGGGAGGGGTCCGATGGAGATCGGGCAGCGCCGAAAGAGTTTTCGGAGCTAGGAAAAATTATATATATTATGTTTGATATTAATTAGTGTAATTAATATCCAAATATGATTTTATATATTTATTTTCGGATTTATTTAGGCTGATTTCCCTAAATGGGCCTTCTGGTCGAAAGAAGGCCCAAGAGGGGGAAAATTCCCTAGGGGAATTCGGTGGGAGCCATGGGGCCAACCCAGGTGGGCCAAAAGGGGCCCACAAGGGGCCAGCGCACCATGTGCAGCCGCACCAGGCAATGGGGGTTAGTCCCACATTGCCTGGCTGGCAAGGTTGGCTCCCCCTGGTGAAAGAGCATTTTCCCTCATCTGTGGTTTTGGTAATTGAATGACAATCTCTATGGACTAATGTTTGCATTGAGATACCATTATAGATCATGTCCATGGAATTGTGGAGTTCATGTGTTGAACTCTTGAAGCTCATGTGTTGAGTGAAGCTTATTGCAATTATGTCTTGAAGATTCAAGACATCATCTTAGTGAAGAAAAGATGAGTTGTGCAAGACCAAGATAAGCTTTCTCGAAAAGATCCTATGCTTGGTGCTTGCAATGGATACATGAAGATGGAGCTAAGCGAGACTCTCCCATTGTGAGCATGGGGGAGTATTTGGAGAAGTCTTCATCAAGCATGTGCGTGGACGCGCAATCAAGAAAGATGATCCACTTGAAGAGATCAAGATAGTTATCATCCAACTCAAGTGGAATGCTCAAGGCAAAGGTATGATCTTGTTAGGGCTATAGGATAGATAGGCGTACTATCAAGAGGGGCTCTCAAGTTAGTAACTTGATCGTATCGTTGTGGAGAGCTCAAACCTTTGCATACTTGGCATATCATGTTTCTTGGTTCTTATTTGGCTTTTATGTTGGTGAGGAATTAGAGCTTGGTTCATCTCCATGTCAAGCTCTAGTTCATCGAAATCGGTTTTTCTTTGGACAATTTGTTGCGTTTTCGGTGGCGGAAATATTGCCGGTTCTACCTTGAGGGAAGTCCCACACCTTTTTGTTGGGTAGTCATCGTCGCTATCTTTCCAACAAAATTGGTCTCACCCCATTTGGAGTTCATTTGCAAAAGTTATAGCAGTTTTCGTTTCGGTGTTCTGCTGATTCGGATTATTGGGGTCGGATATTCCGCCCTACCGGAATTTCCGGTTCCCCAGCTCATCCAAGAAAACGGCTAAGGAAAGGAGAAAAATGGTTCTGACTCTAGTCGGAAATTGTGCTCGGAAATTTCCGTCTACCGGAATTTCCGAGTGCCCCCAGAAAAGTCCTCCAGAAATGGCTAAGGAAAAGTTTGGTTTTGCTTCTGACTCCAGCCGGAATTTCAGCTCGGAAATGTCATGGACTCAGAATTTCCGGGTGACCGGAATTTCCGAGGCTCTCTTAGACCGGAATTTCCGGTTGACCGGAATTTCCGAGTCTCACTTATACAGGCATTTCCGAGTGTCGAAACAGCCAACGGCTATATTTCCGGGAGGGGTATAAATACCCCTCCCCTTCTTCCTCCCCAGGAAATCCAAGGCAGCACGACTTTTCCCTCTCTCCTACTCCATTGTTGACCTTGGAAAGCTCACTTCCCTCTCAATCCCTCCATAGAATCTTGCATATTCTTTAGGGCAAGTTGAGAGGAGATTTAGATCTACAATCCTACCAATCCATCTCTCCTCTAAGTGAGGGGAACTTAGTGGATCTAGTTCTTGGAGTTCCTTTGTGGTTCTTCTTCTTTATTCTTCCTCTCTTCTCCCCCCATAAGCATTAGTTGCTTTTGGTGGGATTTGGGAGTGAAGGATTTGACTCCTTTGTGGTTTCCTTTGTTCTTCCTCTCTTATTCCCCCATAAACATTTGTTGTTGTGTTGGAATTTGAGAGTGAAGGACTTGAGCACTTCGTGTGCTCTTGCCATTGCATTAGCATCGGTTTGAGCCCTCCACGAGGATTCGTGGTGGTATTACTTGTGAGCTTGTTACTCTTGGGTCTTTGGACCCTAGACGCCTTTTGTGGCCGGCCTTTTGTGGCCAAGAACTTTTGTGGTCAAGACCTTTTGTGGTCACTTGAGAGCCCCCAATTAAGTTGTGGGTGTGTGCCTCAAGACTTGGGAGCCCCCAATTAAGTTGTGGGTGTGTGCCACAAGAGTTGTACGTGATTCGATCTCCGCCCCAAAGGAGATCAATAGTGGAAGGTGGACTCGAACCTTTTGTGGTTGAGTTCATCAGGAGAAGAAGGTGAGCCTTTGTGGCGTTGCGGCTAACCTGTTGTGGTTGCGCACACCTCTCCAAACGAGACGTACACCTTTGGGTGGAACTCGAGAATACATCCTCGTCTCCGCGTGCCTCGGTTATTTCTATACCAGAGCTCTTTACTTATGCACTTTACATTGTGATAGCCTTCGTGCTTGAAGTCATATATCTTGCTATCATCTTGTTACTTGTATTGCTTAGCTTAAGTTGTTGGTGCACATAGGTGAGCCTAGTTTATATATCTAGGTTGTATGCTTGTTAAAGTAAACCTCTAGTTTTATTCCGCCTTTATCAAGCATACCGGAATTTCCGGGTCACTCTTGGACCGGATATTCCGGCTCATCGGAATTTCCAGGTCATTCTTGGACCGGATATTCCGGCTCCTCCGAAAAGTTTTAAATCGCCTATTCACCCCCCCCCCCCCTCTAGGCGACGTCTATCCGTTCAATTGGTATCAGAGCCAGGTTATCTCATTATTAGGACTAACCGCCTAGAGATAAAGATGTCGTTTAGAGATCTAGTGCACAATCCCACTTATAGATTCGATGGCACAAATTAAGATGTTTGGAAAATTCGCATGCTTAATCTTTTTAGAGACATGGGTTCAAATTTAGAGAGTATTGTAGATATGGGTTTTTCTCCTCCAAAGGATTCACAAGAATTATCTTTAGAGGATGAGAAAAACTCTTATCTCGATACTCTAGCATCTAATGGTCTCATATGTGCTTTGAGCGATGTAGTGCTTGCGTCAATCATGCCTTTTCGGAGCGCTCATGAATTATGGACAAAACTTCAAGATATATATGAGGTGTCCAACATTTCCAAGGATGATTGTCTTCCTTCCACTTCCGGTCGTGATGAGCTCACGACTTCTTCCACTTCACCTACATGTGGTGTGCCACAAGGTAATGATATGGTGAGTGGTGATAGAAATTGCATTCTTGATGGAGAATCCACTATTGACTATACTTCACACCCATCTTATTGCAATGCTCTTTCTTTGGACTTAAACACCTCTAGCACTCCAAATGTCATACATGCTAGTGTTGATAGTCCTTGCATATCATGTAGTAGTTGCTTAACTAAAACTCATGATGATATGCTTTCCTTGTCTTGTTGCCATGATCAAAATGTTTCTACTTCCTCTAGTACTTGTTTGGCTAACAATGTAGAGGAATCCCAACAATTGTTGGAACAAGACTTGGACCTCAATGGTGTTTCAAGTAACTCTTCATCGTCTTCATCCACTACTCACCTTTGCCTTATGGCTAAGGAGTATAAGGTAGGTCCTACCGTGCACTCCAATATATCTCATGGTGATGATGATGATGATGTTGATGATGATACTAGTCTTGAAATCAAACAAGAAATTATTGCTTTTGATCATTTCATGACTAACTTGCAAGGAGTTGGCAAGAAACACTTTGGCTCTCTTATGAGCCGTATAGGTGAGCTTGAGGATGTTCTTGAGCTAAAAGGTGAGACTGAGAGAGAAGATGCCTATGAAAAGGTATCTCTTCAATCATCTCTAGAAGATGAACAAGAAACTAATGCTCACCTTCAAGAGCAACTTGAAACTATCATGGAGTCTCATGACTCCAAAATTGCTAAACTCACTAAAGAACATGAACATGCTATTGCTAAATGTAATGTGCTTAGTAAACAAAATGCTAAGTTAAATAATGAGCTTGTCATGTTGTCTCCTTCCACTTCTAATGATAATGATGCTTGTGCTACTAACTCCACTTTATGTGAAGCATCTATTTTGAAGGAGAATGTTGAGCTAAGGGCTCAACTTGATTTGCTAACTAGCAAGTATGGGATATTGGAAGAAAATCATGAAAAGCTTTCAAGCTCTAATGAGGATCTTCTAGCATCCCATGCTAGGCTTAAGTTAGCTCATGAGGCGGTCACAACGAAGGTAAAATCTTGTGAGCCTCCTATGGTCACTAGCACAAACTCTACTACTAATGCTTTATTGCAATGTGCTAGTACTAGTAATTCTACATCACATACCATTGCTAAATCTTGTGATGAATTACATTCCTTGCCTTGTTGCTCTAACAATGTAGCATCTACTTCCTCTAGTATTTGTGTTGAAACTAACCATATAGAGGAACTCAAAGAGCTCAAGGCACAAGTCACTTCTTTGAAGAGAGACTTGAAGAAGTGTCATGAAGGGAAGTCCACCCTCGACAACATGTTGAGAGTGCAACAACTTCCTCATGACAAGAGTGGACTTGGATTCAACTCCAATAACAAGAACAAGTCCAATGTCAAGAAGAAGCACAAGTTCATCAAGAAGAAGGGCGAAGAACAAGTTATTGATTCGGCCAAGATTGTGTGCTTCAAGTGCAAGGTTGAAGGGCACCATGTGAGATCTTGCCCTTTGAAGAAGAAGCCTCTTAGTGAGAAGCAACAAGGGAAGCAACCTCAAGTTCAAACTCAAGCTTCCCAAGTTGAAGAACCTTCCCTTCCCAAGAAGAAAGGTAAAATCCGCCTTTCCTACAAATTTCGTGGGAAGGATCACTTTGCTTCTTCATGCACTCATGGTACCTTATCCAACCCTCCTACTATTGATAATGTTCATTCTCTTCGGAAGGATAAGGTTGGCAATGTGTTTGCCAAATTTATTGGTACTCAAAGTGGTGTCAAGAAAAGAACCATTTGGGTAGCCAAACGTATTGTGACTAACCTCTTAGGACCCAACTTAGTTGGGGACCAACAAGCTCAAACTTGATCAATAGGTGTAAACGGAGGACATTGGAGACTTGACTACATCATGAAGAATTAAGGGATCTTCATCACTCATATTCTCTCAAGTCAAGTCAATTGGATTGTATTGTCTTAGCATATATCTAATGCTCCTCCTTGCGGTAACTTGTATCTAATTCATATGTATACATTCAAAGTTACTTGCACCCTTACATGTGTTTGGTTTTGTGCCTTACTAGTGTTTCATATGTGTTGTGCACTCTACTTACTTATGTTGAGTAATCAAGCTTGTGTATGTTGGTTTGCACACCACGTATGTTTGAGCCTCTAGTCTATTTGTTTTTATCTTAATTGGCTCTTTTTAGGGATTTTTAATGGACTATCCCATTTTGGGGGAGTGATGTGCTTTTTGGTAACTCACCCCATTAAAATGTGTATTCATGAGGAATACCACTTAGTAGTGATATTTCAATATTATCTACTCTCTTTGTGGTATACTCGTGAGAAATTCAAATTCTAATGTCCATTAATTATCTCTTGTTGGATTTCTTTTTGCCTCTTGTTACAAAGAATGGATTATCACATTATGGGGGAGTAATAAGCTATGTGCATATTACAAGCCTAGAAAATGTGAACATGAGAGGTAGTGTCACCTAGAGTTGATATTGTTGATTATCTTGTTCCTAGGTGGCATGGTACTCAAACAAGTTTCATATTTGCTTAAATGCATTTTGATCAACCATCTTTTGGTATCTTGTTTTTGAGAAAGTTTCTTGATGCCTAGAATGATCATTGAATATGTGAAGTCATCAAGAATATCTAGATAAGCATGTTTTTCAATTCTTTTATTTTGCCACGTGCTTATGTTTTGTGAATATGATCTTAATTATATATGTCATGTACCACCGAGAAATATCTCCATACAATCATTGTCTTTGACAAGTGATAATTATATTGGTGGTAAAATTATTGATCATATTTACATTGGCTTTTGTTCCTAAATTGTATTATTCTATCGCCAAGTTTGTGTTGGTTTAATCACCCATTTGTCTTCTTTGCTTCATTTAGATCTTTTTGTTGCTCTACTCATAATTTGTGTTGTGCTTTCTTGAGTTAGGACAAGCAAGGATCCCATTGTTGTGCAATTACATTCGAAGACTTAATTCTAAGTAATGCACTATTCTTGGGGGAGTTATCCTACATTGAGTAGAACATCATCTTTTTAATTGTTATCGGGTCTTATTGTTTTTCTTGAACTTTGTGTTAAAAAAGATATATGGAGGGTAATGATCCCACTTGTGTGCATTTTGTATTTACATAAAAGATATAAAAAAATGCACTAATCATGGGGAAGCTACTCTATACTCTTTAGAACACTATTCTTTAAATTGGTTTTTAAATTGGTTTTGTATCTTATTGCTCTTCTTGAACATGACTAAATGGTTAACAATATATATGAAAAGTGATGATCCCATTTTTGTGCATTTTGTATTCAAATACAAGATCATAAGTAATGCACAAATCTTGGGGGAGCAATCCTATATGTTATTCAACATTAGTTGTCTTCAATTGGTGTTTGTTCCCGATGACATGTCTCTTTGAAAGACAAATATTTTTCGTCTTGGTACTTTGTGCCATCATGAAAATTGTAGAGGGCTTGGTTTATTTGTTGAAACCTTACTCTTCTTTGTGGAGTTGGCTATCTCATCCCATGGTTCCTAGTCTACCTTTTTGGATGAGATAAACCTTCGAGCATGCTTGTTTGATTTATTTCTTATGCTCATTGGTTTAGCCTTGACCTTGATTTCATTTGATATCTTTTCAAATTGGTTTCTCCAATCATGTGTTGGTTTGAGTCTCTTGATACAATGAGGACAAATCCTTCTCTTGCCACACTTTTGTGTAGCTTCTTGATTTAATTGGTGTTTTGTCCAAATTGCATCTCGCTTGGTTCTTGAAAGTTTTGTGCATGCATATTTACTATTTGTATATCTTATGGCATGTTTACTTTTGTTGATCCAATATATAGGATAAACTCCATCAAATCCTAAATGGCTAAGATGTGCATGAAATTCTATTTCATATCAATATGCACATATTTATGCGGAGTTTGTCCTATGTATTGTAGTTGGACTAACTACTTTGGACCCAATGAGTTTGGGTGCCATAGTGTACTTGATTTGTATTAGGTACATGAGAGATGCATGGGTTTCTTGCCTCTATTTAAAGAAGATGTCTTCACCATGTGCTTCTTGGAGCCAAGCTTGGATGATTGTGAACTCTCATCCTCTACACCGTCAATGCTATCTCGGTAACAAGTATCTAACTCATGCATATACTTCTAGCTCTCAACCTTGTGTAGGTTGCTCTTTGGCATGAGTTTCTCTAAGTTGCATTTGATATGGTTTTTGCAAAGTTTCTTTCAAAACATCTTCATTGCAAATGTGAGTTAGCCGGGATGATTAAACATCAAGGGGAATATATATTTATATATAATCATTTTCATGATTCACGGATCCCCAATATGTTAATCTAGCAAATTCATTTCAAAGTCTCTCATATGCAATATTGATGAATTCTCATAAATCATTTGCCTTATGTGATATTTGTTTTGTGTCTCAAAGTATCCCAACTATCACTTATCCTATGTGGGTATTTGTGATGCTTTGAGAACTTGGTGTTGGAAGTTCATCTATACCCTCTAAGAATAATTTGAGCTATGTGCTTTGCTTTCAAGCAAAAATTCTTATTGGTGTATTTATGACTTCCTCTTGGATACCACGTGCGTTAACTTGTACCTACATTGTGTGTGCATGTTTCTTTGTGGACTTAGTGTCCACTTAGAAACTTATACACATGAGGGTAGTTACATATTTAATTGGTATTCAAATCTTTAGTGATCACCTTTTATTACTTTCTTGATTCTTTGGTGATCTCTAAATGGCACAAGCTTTGTTTTTCTATTGGTTTCACATTGCCTCTTAATAAGCTTGTGATCCTATTTGATTTATCCTCTTGGGTGTGCTTGTTTACGAAATACATGATATGCACTATGTGCCTCATAATTTGAAAGACTATGGTGATGCTTAGGCACATCCTTGTTTAGTCTCCTAATATGTATTTTCATGACACACCCATTCTTTCTCGTTTGAGCAAGCCTTTATTCAATCTTGCACCTTTTTGTGTTCAAAATTATCTAGGAGGGAGTGATGATTCCATGTTATGCACACCATATTGAAATACAAATCTTTTCATCGTGCATGTACCTTGGGGAGTTCCCTCTTAATTTTTAGAACACTTGGTTTATCTTATCATAACATCTTCTTGTGCTCAATTGGTTTTTGGATCCCTTGATTGCTTGCTTCTTTGTGAATGCTTTCCCCCTTTTGCGATTGGTATCCTTCCAGTGGATTTCAATTGGTATCTTTCTTGTGCAATTTTTTGATCCTCAATATAGTTTGATCCCCTTCATCTATTCGTCATTGGATAAGTGCATTTGATTTCACTCATATCATGAGAAATGCATAAATCATGAAAGAGATCTTATTATGTTACCTTTCCAAATCCTTTCGCCCATTTCGGCAATCGTTGCCAATGGGGGAGAAATTTTGGAGGGTTGTATGGAATTGGCTTTTTTACTTTGATGTCTTCTTAAGTATTTGCCTTCCTTGCCTTTGCATTCGTTGCTTGGTTTTTTATATCTAGTGGAAACTCCACCATCGGTAATGGTCGATAATATATGCAATGAATTCATGTTCATACACACGTGCATAAATTATGGGGGAGTTTGCTCTATATATGTGTATGGACTAACATCACATACCTTTGTAGTATTTGATGTTAGTGCAACCATTCTTGTTCGTTAAATTCCATATTATAAACCCTCTCAAAAGAGATTGTCATCAATTACCAAAATGGGGGAGATTGAAAGAGCATTTTCCCTCATGTGTGGTTTTGGTAATTGAATGACAATCTCTATGGACTAATGTTTGCATTGAGATATCATTATAGATCATGTCCATGGAATTGTGGAGTTCATGTGTTGAACTCTTGAAGCTCATGTGTTGAGTGAAGCTTATTGCAATTATGTCTTGAAGATTCAAGACATCATCTTAGTGAAGAAAAGATGAGTTGTGCAAGACCAAGATAAGCTTTCTCGAAAAGATCCTATGCTTGGTGCTTGCAATGGATACATGAAGATGGAGCTAAGCGAGACTCTTCCATTGTGAGCATGGGGGAGTATTTGGAGAAGTCTTCATCAAGCATGTGCGTGGACGCGCAATCAAGAAAGATGATCCACTTGAAGAGATCAAGATAGTTATCATCCAACTCAAGTGGAATGCTCAAGGCAAAGGTATGATCTTGTTAGGGATATAGGATAGATGATCTTGTTAGGGATATAGGATATAGGTTTTTCTTTGGACAATTTGTTGCGTTTTCGGTGGCGGAAATATTGCCGGTTCTACCTTGAGGGAAGTCCCACACCTTTTTGTTGGGTAGTCATCGTCGCTATCTTTCCAACAAAATTGGTCTCACCCCATTTGGAGTTCATTTGCAAAAGTTATAGCAGTTTTCGTTTCGGTGTTCTGCTGATTCGGATTATTGGGGTCGGATATTCCGCCCTACCGGAATTTCCGGTTCCCCAGCTCATCCAAGAAAACGGCTAAGGAAAGGAGAAAAAGGGTTCTGACTCCAGTCGGAAATTTTGCTCAGAAATTTCCGTCTACCGGAATTTCCGAGTGCCCCCAGAAAAGTCCTCCAGAAATGGCTAAGGAAAAGTTTGGTTTTGCTTCTGCCTCCAGCCGGAATTTCAGCTCGGAAATTTCATGGACTCGGAATTTCCGGGTGACCGGAATTTCCGAGGCTCTCTTAGACCGGAATTTCCGAGTCTCACTTATACAGGAATTTCCGAGTGTCGAAACAGCCAACGGCTATATTTCCGGGAGGGGTATAAATACCCCTCCCCTTCTTCCTCCCCAGGAAATCCAAGGCAGCACGACTTTTCCCTCTCTCCTACTCCATTGTTGACCTTGGAAAGCTCACTTCCCTCTCAATCCCTCCATAGAATCTTGCATATTCTTTAGGGCAAGTTGAGAGGAGATCTAGATCTACAATCCTACCAATCCATCTCTCCTCTAAGTGAGGGGAACTTAGTGGATCTAGTTCTCGGAGTTCCTTTGTGGTTCTTCTTCTTTATTCTTCCTCTCTTCTCCCCCCATAAGCATTAGTTGCTTTTGGTGGGATTTGGGAGTGAAGGATTTGACTCCTTTGTGGTTTCCTTTGTTCTTCCTCTCTTATTCCCCCATAAACATTTGTTGTTGTGTTGGAATTTGAGAGTGAAGGACTTGAGCACTTCGTGTGCTCTTGCCATTGCATTAGCATCGGTTTGAGCCCTCCACGAGGATTTGTGGTGGTATTACTTGTGAGCTTGTTACTCTTGGGTCTTTGGACCCTAGACGCCTTTTGTGGCCGGCCTTTTGTGGCCAAGAACTTTTGTGGTCAAGACCTTTTGTGGTCACTTGAGATCCCCCAATTAAGTTGTGGGTGTGTGCCTCAAGACTTGGGAGCCCCCAATTAAGTTGTGGGTGTGTGCCTCAAGAGTTGTACGGGATTCGATCTCCGCCCCAAAGGAGATCAATAGTGGAAGGTGGACTCAAACCTTTTGTGGTTGAGTTCATCTGGAGAAGAAGGTGAGCCTTTGTGGCGTTGCGGCTAACCTGTTGTGGTTGCGCACACCTCTCCAAACGAGACGTACACCTTTGGGTGGAACTCGGGAATACATCCTCGTCTCCGCGTGCCTCGGTTATTTCTATACCCGAGCTCTTTACTTATGCACTTTACATTGTGATAGCCTTCGTGCTTGAAGTCATATATCTTGCTATCATCTTGTTACTTGTATTGCTTAGCTTAAGTTGTTGGTGCACATAGGTGAGCCTAGTTTATATATCTAGGTTGTATGCTTGTTAAAGTAAACCTCTAGTTTTATTCCACCTTTATCAAGCATACCGGAATTTCCGGGTCACTCTTGGATCGGATATTCCGGCTCCTCGGAATTTCCGGGTCATTCTTGGACCGGATATTCCGGCTCCTCCGAAAAAGTTTTAAATCGCCTATTCACCCCCCCCCTCTAGGCGACGTCTATCCGTTCACTTGGGAGCCTATATAAGAAGGGGCACCCCTGGCCTTTTAATTCACCAATTAATTCCCAATTTCTCTCTCGATCTCGTGGTTCCCTTGTCGGAGCCGCGCCGAGTAGAGGAGGGGGATCTCTTCCACCATAGCCCGCTGCCACGCTGCTGGTGTTCCGGTCCAAGTCTTCCGTTGCTCGTCCTGGACTGGAGCTTCGGAGGCCGTCGTCTCCACCGTATGTGTGTGATGCCCTCCGAGGTGCTGCGCTAGCGGTACTCGGAGGCCTACTTCCTCCACCCGACCTCGGGGTCATCTTCGTCGTCTTCGTCGCGCCGAGTTCTCCGCGGCCTAGAGGTCGGCTATGGCGTCTTCATCATCAACGCTTGTGCGGGAGCGTAATCCCCGCTATTCGGTCTACGAGGGTATGTATTCCGATCTCCGCCGTACTACTATATCTGCATAGTGTAGATCTTGGCTAGTTTAAGGATATCGTTGCTAGGAAATTTTTTGTTTTCTGCACACGATCCCCTTCAGCTCGATCTTTCGATCTTCCCGTGTTCCGAGGCCATACCTCTGAGTATGCTAGGCTCGCAAATCAAACCTCGAAGACCCTGCGCGTGCAACATGGCTTACACCCACTATAAGCGAACGACGAGATGTGTGACACCCGATCATCACGGCCTGCCTCATAACGTAGAACTTTCTTGGTGGTGCGCAACGAGGGAGAACTCAATTTTGGTATTTGTTAGGGATCATCCTATTTATGATGCTACCGTTGTATATCTAGCATATAAGCAATCAATAGGATGCACACACAACAGCACACAATAATGATGCAATGAAGTGCGATGTGACATGGTCGATGCGCCTGGACCTTCATGGTGCCATGTGCCTGGCCCCCGGCGCCCCTACATGGCTCTGAGTCTACGGAGCCCTCCATTGCCTCCGACAGTACGAGTAATATCAAAACTTACCGTAACCATGTCACATAAAATAACGCCTCTGCAAAACAAAGTTAGACGCCTCTAGCTTTATTTAGTTTTGCAAGTTTTACGTGGCATATAGGCTTATTCGTAAGAGAATCGCTTCCCTACCTACGAACTTTGTACCACAACGTCGATCGTATAATTGCATGTTTAAGCATCCCTTTCGGGCCCTTCATTGAAAATGCTTTGCCGACTAGAGAGAGAGAAACAGACACCCGCCAGACACAGATACGGTGCAAGCCGTATGTCAGTAGTGGAACCAGTCTCGCGTAAGCGTACACGTAAAGTCGGTCAGGGCCGCTTCATCAACTCAATACCGAAGGCATCGCAAGTGCACGCTAGAGGGTAGAAAATATAAGAAAGACACCCTCATTCAACATGAGTTCTAACCGTACCAGCAGTACTACGCATAGATCGGCTCTGATACCACTGAAGGGGTTACGGTGCAGAAAACAATAATTTTTCTAGCGAACGAAACCCTAACTAGTCAGGATCTATCTATCTAGTACATGCGATAACGGTGACGGAACGGGTTACATTACCTCCATGTAGACCGATAGCGGGGATTACGCTCCCGCACAAGCGTTGACGATGAAGTCGTACGTAGCCGACCTCGAGGTCGCGGAGAACTTGCCGCGATGACGAAGACGATGACGCCGGGGTGTCGATGATGATCTGCGTCGACGGGCGTCGGGCGGAAGAAGGCAGAGCGCCAGCACCAGGGGTGGCGCGCCGGCATCAGAGGGGAGGGGGGCGCGCCGGCTGCAGGGCGAGACAACGTCGCCCAGGCTACTCAAAAGGAGTTACCTCCGAGCACTCACAAACATACGGAGCTTAGCGACAACCCCCGGTCATTCAGATCCAGCTGAAATCGCAGGGGTAGATCTTATCTGGAATCCCGCAGAGCAACGGTGCCTGGCGGTATAGCTTAGGTGGAGAGAGGGGGCAAAACGGGCGGAGAAACAGCTCGGCCGGCCTGCAATACAATTAATTGTATTTTCCAATGAATTAATCCAATTAATATGCCTTGGTATATAAAGGGGGAAGGGGGTGTGCAAACTCCCTGGCTCCCCCATGTGGGACTAAACAAAGGAGGAGGAAGGGGGGGGGGGGGTCGGCCCCCACATGGGCTGTGCGAACCAGCCAATGGGGCCCACCCCCCTTTGGTGGTGTGGCTCCCCTCTTGGGCCCTCTTAGGACCCATGTAGGTGGGAGCCCCCCTTTTTCCTTTATTTAATTAATATTAAATTAATATAAAAATCCCATTAATTGATAATTAATATATTTATATATAATTCAATATCCCATGACTCCGAAACTATTTCGAAACCACCCGAACAACTTTCGGACATTCCTGGAACCATTCCATACCTCCCTGGAACTCCTTCCGGACCACCGGAACTCTTTCCGGATCATTTCTCTCTCTCCAACAAATTCCTATAATATTCCAGAACCTATCTCCTGGTGTCGCTAAGACCTTAAGTTTGTTACGCTACGGTTCGAGAACACTCCAGACATGGTCGAGACACTCCGCTCACCAATGACCGTCAGGGATACCTGGAAGTATATGACGACCCCTGTGCATTCCACGAATATCGTTGTTGAACCATAAATATGACATTCATTCCCTGTCTCTGCGATACTACCTTGTCCGAGATATGATCGTAGACACACCGATGTCTTTGTTGTATCTCGTTACCGACGAAGGTTATTAACTCGTCTGTGATATTACATCTCCATGACCTAGTCATAAGCTGCGCAGCTATATAGATGCAATATCACCGAGTGGGCCCAGAGTATCTTTCCATTACAAGAATGAACAAATCCCGCTCTTGATCCTTACGTCTTGATGCTCTTTCGGAATACCAAGATGGACACCGTTATTGTCATGCTATATATGACACAACGTTTGATGCTCTCAAAGCACCCCTACGAAGCATCAATAAGTACGGTCTCACGGTTTAAGGAATAAGCTATCATATTCTTATCTATTGCAAATGACAAACATCGTAATACGATCTTATTGCAATACTTTGCGTATGTTCATCACGTTATTCAACTAACAAGATGACCCCATTGTCAACCGACGTCATTGTCCTTGATCGGGAATCTCGATCAACTGTTGCCCAATGGACTAGCTCATATAGAGGCTTGCTAGGGACCTGGTTGTCTATGTATCACACGTGTATTAATAATTCCGATTAATACAGTTATAGCATAATACACAAACCTATTATAAACTTATGAGATAATGCAATAAATACTACTTATTTATTTGCCTCTATGGCATATCTCCTTCAGCGACGTACGACGCCTCACAGTTATCAATATTATATTGTAGAGATGAGTTTCTAAAATCCTGAAAATAAATCCAGGTGCATATAATAGTATTTCACGAATGTGCAAACTATTAAATGTAAATAATTTTTTACTCTAGGTTACACAAAGATGACAAAAATATGGACCTAAGTACACTTATTTTTAAATCTCTAGGTTTTATCTTTGGGATACTAGATACATATATTTTCATATTTTCTGAAACTAACAAATAGGATTGTTGTTAAAACGGAGGGATCACTAGAGCTCGGGAGCCAAAAACACTTTACACATGTTTTTTTTTTGCAACTAATGGAGTACTTATTAAGTATTACCGTGGTGTATACATTTTGTCGAATGTTGTGGCACATATCTTAACATCGAGTACGCGGTTTTAAGTGTGCACTAAAAATATGATCAACAATTAACAAAAGAGATCAGGAGAAGTTAACCACATTGTTAAATAGATCCATCATAAGAAAATAGGATTAGTGGTGTGCATACTTGCAACAAAACAACCAAGTTTTGAACTCGGTTGTTTTTTTATGGTGGAACATATCAAACGAGTTCAAGTCATGTACTTGATTTGGATACTCTTTTTTATATGGATTTATTTTAAGATTTAGTCTATGGTTATTTTACAGTGATATGTAACATGCTCGGCAATTAAGAGGCGCTGTTGGTGACTTTGTTGACCTTATAATCCGCCAGTTTAGTTTTTCGTAAAATCTTACATGAATATGGTGTGCTTGTGTGTATATATAGGTGACTATATATGTGTTTATGAGTGTCTATGTATTGTGTTTTCTAAAGAACAAATAATTGGCTTGGTTGGGCTGGGCATAACATTCCGACTTGCTTGGAGTAGCTTTTGAGCTGAATATGTTTATCAAGTCCATCATCGTGATATGAGTAAGTAAATAGTAATAAACATTCGGTACCTAAAAATTTGTATTACTCTAGAAGTATTATAGTAAAAGGTTTACCAAAACTAATTTGACGTGGCTCTTGGTCGATTTGGTTGTTTAATCAACAAGTTATGCCACCCGAGTCTCTTTCGATCTCATAACTACCTTCTTGAGACAAAGACAATACCTCGATTTCCGAACTCATGAACCTAGCATCCAGGCAAATTGAGTGAGTGTCAAAACATCTACCTTCGGTAAACCCTTCAATTATTCGCGCAACAAGTGTAATTATGAATAACTTGGGACTACGATTTAAACCCTGTGAGTGTTGTGAAGGGGTTACGGTGCATAAAACAATAATTTTTCTAGCGAACGAAACCCTAACTAGTCAGGATCTATCTATCTAGTACATGTGATAATGGTGGCGGAATGGGTTACATTACCTCCATGTAGACCGATAGCGGGGATTACGCTCCCACACAAGCGTTGACGATGAAGTCGTACGTAGCTGACCTCGAGGTCGCGGAGAACTTGCCGCGATGACGAAGACGATGACGCCGGGGTGTCGATGGTGATCTGCTTCGACGGGCGTCGGGCGGAAGAAGGCGGGGCGCCGGCACCAGGGGTGGTGCGCCGGCGGTGCGGCGGCTGCAGGGGCGAGACGACGTCGCCCAGGCTCCTCAAAAAGAGTTACCTACGAGCACTCACAAACATACGGAGCTTAGCGACAACCCCCGGTCATTCAGATCCAGCTGAAATCGCAGGGGTAGATTTTATCTGGAATCCCGCAGAGCAACGGTGCCTGTCGGTATAGCTTAGGTGGAGAGAGGGGGCGAAACGGGCGGAGAAACAGCTCGGCCGGCCTGCAATACAATTAATTGTATTTTCCAATGAATTAATCCAATTAATATGCCTTGATATATAAAGGGGGAAGGGGGTGTGCAAACTCCCTGGCTCCCCCATGTGGGACTAAACAAAGGAGGAGGAAGGGGGGGTTCGGCCCCCACATGGGCTGGCCGAACCAGCCAATGGGGCCCACCCCCCTTTGGTGGTGCGGCTCCCCTCTTGGGCCCTCTTAGGACCCATGTAGGTGGGAGCCCCCCTTTTTCCTTTATTTAATTAATATTAAATTAATATAAAAATCCCATTAATTGATAATTAATATATTTATATATAATTCAATATCCCATGACTCCGAAACTATTTCGAAACCACCCGAACAACTTTCGGACATTCCTGGAACCATTCCATACCTCCCCGGAACTCCTTCCGGACCACCGGAACTCTTTCCGGATCATTTCTCTCTCTTCGACAAATTCCTATAATATTCCAGAACCTATCTCTTGGTGTCGCTAAGACCTTAAGTTTGTTACGCTACGGTTCGAGAACACTCCAGACATGGTCGAGACACCCCGCTCACCAATGACCGTCAGGGATACCTGGAAGTATATGACGACCCCTGTGCATTCCACGAATATCGTCGTTGAACCATAAATATGACATTCATTCCCTTTGTCTCTGCGATACTACCTTGTCCGAGATATGATCGTAGACACACCGATGTCTTTGTTGTATCTCGTTACCGACGAAGGTTATTAACTCGTCTGCGATATTACATCTCCATGACCTAGTTATAAGCTGCGCAGCTATATAGATGCAATATCACCGAGTGGGCCCAGAGTATCTTTCCATTACAAGAATGAACAAATCCCGCTCTTGATCCTTACGTCTTGATGCTCTTGACTCCTCAGATATAATCCAACACAACTCGACTAACTATTTAAAATTTCCGTTCTATTTCAAAATAGACACTAACTTTCAAATAGTTTCACAACTTCATCCTATTCTATTGGTACAGTTTCACAATGTGTTAATTACACAAGATGAATTCGACTCCCACTCAAATTATGTCTCCACATATTTGAGAACACGAGCTCCCACTCAAAAACATGTTATCCACATATTTGAGTTCCTAAGCTCCCACTCAAAAATATGCTCTTTACATATTCCACCTGAGTAAACTAACATTGACTCCCACTTAAATCGACATTTTGGTCAAACCAAAATCATTGATCTATTATCAATTCGAGTTTAATACAAACTATAGTATTACATTAATACAAATCCCTCAGACTTCAAGCATGTCTACACAAATGTAGTCAACAAATTTGATTTTGTCCAAGACACATTTCTTGAGAAGACATGCTACCGCGCCTTTCTTATAGTCACATTTCTCATATAACACTTTATATGACGATTAAACAATCTTATTCCTCTAATAAGAATTGCAGCAACAATTACTCTCGTAATCCTTTTAAATGTAACTTGGATTTCCAGGCTCAAAAAGCCTTTGTCGTACTCTGATATTTTCTCAACTTTCTTTGTATTCATATAGTGCACCTTGATCTGTCAACAAGATCTGAAACACTTAATACAGTGCTGTGACCTAACAGCAATATTAAATATAACCGTACTTTATTTAGAAGTTTCTTTCATGAAAATATTATGATCTTTATGAAGAGGATTGCAAGCAGAAAACAATTTTCTAGTCTCCCTCACTCTTAATCACCAAATTTTCATTAGCAGACATATACTCTTTGGAACACCTTCCAACATAGGTCTGACACTTTATTTCAAGCTTCTAATTCCAATTCATAAACCATAATTTGAAAAATCATCTTTTCCTCGGGATTACATAGACGACAAACTGAACTTTGTTTCTACTTGGTTTTGGAATACACTCTCATCTAATGCGAGCATCCTACAAAGAACTATTCATGTATATACCGAATTATCGTGTAATCATATACATGTCGACACTACTGTCGATCTCACGAATTCTTGTTGAGAAAAACATCTAGTTTCTAAAGTGGACATCGACTATAATGTTTCGAACATATTAGGAGATTTTAGGACAGACTCTGACAGACCACACTTTATTTAAAATAGAGCATGATTATAATTCCCCACATATCACCATATATGACATTATAATTTTGTGAAACAAATTTTCACAAGTCTTTTGTGTTGAAACCATAATTAAAAAAATATTGTTCTTTGATCGAATCTTGTGAATATAACATTCACCATTCTTTTCTCTGAAAAATCCCATTTGATCTCTTATCAAATTAATTTCAGACTTATAATTTGTCGAGCAAATACTCCTATTTACCAAAATCATAGGAGAATTCGGATCAAGCAATAAACACCATTAATCTATTATATACTAAAAGCACAATACGGAGGTTTGGAATAGAGTCACCACGTTAATCTACATCACCTAAATTAATCTTATCAGTTAGATCTAAAATATGTGGTTGAGATTGTATGAAAAATTAATAGGTACGTAACAAATCTGACAGGTTCTGTGTAGTTTCAAAACCAACAATGTACGTGACCTTCGGTGGAACGTGGTGATGGTGGCTGGAAGCAAAAAAAAAGAATAAAGAAAAAAAAACTACGGATCCGATCGGTGTTAAACGGCCGGCCGGTGCCGAACGTGCTGGCTGGAGTCCCTTTCATCCACGGCCCGTCGGAAATATCTGATTCAATCTTACATGAGTACAGTTTAAAAGTTCACGTTGTACATAACTCCATGGCCAATCAAATTTTAAAAAACTGGATATATTGCTTGTGTACAATTCATATCATCGTGTCAAGTTGCTTCTTTAAAGAAAAATAATTGTGTCGCGATGATGGTACATGTGAAACAGAAAGAAATTAACTACTTTTGTTTTCTCTGAGAAAAGACAACTACTTTTACGGTAGTAGTTGAGTATACACATAATATATAGAAGAAAGATAATCCACACACTGCAGCGGGAAACCTTAAAAAAAAGTAAGAATATTTGATCCATGAAATGGTGGTTTTGATTAGCCACCGTAATAAAAAATCTAAATTTAATTAATATGAAATTTATGTATAGAACTGAAAGAAATTAATGATGTGCAAAATTATAGGGCTAAAAGAATTTATAATGTGAATAAATTACATGTATAGATGATTATCAATAATAAATATGCAATAAGATGGATAAATAAGTCTCTCAAATAGTGATAACACGGTGATGACATTGTTAAATGAATTGCTCAAATAGTGGATCATGTATACATCTTGTAGGTAGAGATAAACTAATTAAATACATGTTAGTGGGATTTTGTTTTAACAGAAGTATAGCTGTGTAATGTGTTTGGGCATGAGTGGAACAAAAATGAAAAACAAACTACGTAATATTTTTCTCATAAGCATAGAGTGTGATATTGACATACACACGAGTACACTACCACCATATGTACACACTTAGAGATAGTCAACTAATGACGAGAGTTGTGGAGATTGAAGTCACCACTATTGATGGTAATGTTGTTTGTCGTTCTAAACATAATCTGCTTTGGTGAGACCCGCATGGTACACAAACATATGTTTCATTCCTGGTGGGTTGGGACCAAGCACCTTCCTACCCATCTAACCACACATTGTTTTTTTTCTAAAAAACCATGCTTTCTAATTTTTTAGTAAAAAAATACAAATAATTGAAAACTAATTTAGTGAAAATAACAATTTAAGGATTAGTCGATCCTGACACACAATCAAATAAGTTATACGGAAAATCAAAGTCGCGAAGTTTCAACAATGATGCACTAAGCATTAAGATATCAATAAGAGCGACATCTTCCATTTAAAACAGTCTCCCTTAATGAGACTTTTAGGTAAAAGAATTAGGGTGGTGATATGTGGTGACACAAGCACCCTTCTACCTATCCAACCACATTGGTTCTCTAAAATATCTAACTTTTCTAATTTCGAGTTTGAAATATAAAAGAGTTTATGAATGGATGCAAAATCAACATATAAAAAACATTCTTTGTAAGGTGGCACATCTTGCTATGGCGATACTCAAAGTTTGGAGGTTCCTTACCAACATAAGAACACAATCTTCACTTTAATTAATTATGAAAACATGGTTTCTGATTCTATATTTTGTTAACTCTAAGAATCTATACCATATAGGAACATCACATTCATAAAATAGCTAACAAGAGAAATAATTAGGTTATTCTCAACTTAATTTTTCGTATAAGAAAGTCATAGTAAAACATGACTAACATAGAGATAATAGAATTTCCTATCAAACGCCGGCCTTCTTATTGTTGATTTGTTGGATCCATTTTAATACAATATGTTTACCCTAAGTAATATATATTCATAAGTACCACCACTAATATATAATCAAGAGAAAACATTTTAGAAATACAAACACTCACAGAGTAGGGATTAAATAATATATGAAACTAGAACTGGCAACAATCATAGAAAAAGTAAACATGATCTATGATGAGAGGCTAAACATGATCTAGGGTTAGTATAGGTCTGATGTGGAATCCAAATGAATCTAACAATTGGCATGTGTTCATTATTATCGAGGTTGTTGACATGTGGTGATTAGAGATACAAGCTCCCTTTTAGCCATACAACAAGACATTACGATTCTAAACTATCTGCATTTTAATTATCATTTCGAAATATAAAAGAACATATGAATGGTGAATGTTGAGTATACCCCAAATCACAATAATCCGTGACTTGGTATTAAAGATATCGCCGACATACTATATCATTTTATTTTGTGTTAAGAGCAGTACATTTTCTTCTCAAATAATTTGATATCCATAATAGACAATTTTATTTACAAGAAACTTTCAACGTAATAAATTCAATGCACTTGAACCTCTTATTATTATTTTAACTAAAATAGGAAAACTTCTGTAACTATATACATTAATCTCACTTACTAATCTAAGATCATATCGAAAATATAATCATGTATAATATCTCACAAATATCATATATAGGTGTTTACAGAAATAACATAATAATTATTGGCCTATAAATTTTTGTTGTTTAAAGATACTACATATGTAGATATATAGTATTAGTTCTGAGTACATAATGTGAATATGTGATATCAATGAAAATACTATTTAATGTATTTGGAGATTTCAACATGTTAAAGACAATGCCCTTGCAACACATGTTAAAGAATTTAGAAGTTTCTTTCATGAAAATATTATGATCTTTATGAAGAGGATTGCAAGCAGAAAACAATTTTCTAGTCTCCCTCACTCTTAATCACCAAATTTTCATTAGCAGACATATACTCTTTGGAACACCTTCCAACATAGGTCTGACACTTTATTTCAAGCTTCTAATTCCAATTCATAAACCATAATTTGAAAAATCATCTTTTCCTCGGAATTACATAGACAACAAACTGAACTTTGTTTCTACTTGGTTTTGGAATACACTCTCATCTAATGCGAGCATCCTACAAAGAACTATTCATGTATATACCGAATTATCGTGTAATCATATACATGTCGACACTACTGTCGATCTCACGAATTCTTGTTGAGAAAAACATCTAGTTTCTAAAGTGGACATCGACTATAATGTTTCGAACATATTAGGAGATTTTAGGACAGACTCTGACAGACCACACTTTATTTAAAATAGAGCATGATTATAATTCCCCACATATCACCATATATGACATTATAATTTTGTGAAACAAATTTACATAAGTCTTTTGTGTTGAAACCATAATTCAAAAAATATTGTCCTTTGATCGAATCTTGTGAATATAACATTCATCATTCTTTCCTCTGAAAAACCCCATTTGATCTCTTATCAAATTAATTTCAGACTTATGATTTGTCGGGAAAATACTCCTATTTACCAAAATCATAGGAGAATTCGGATGAAGCAATAAACACCATTAATTAATCATTAAAAATGACACTCAATTAATTTCCTGTGGTATTGCAACTTCAATACTTGATTTCAAGCTTAATCAACTCGGCAATCGAAATACTTAAATGGACCCAAAAAAAACATCCATTACTTCTTTCATTGCTTTCATGACTAAACTCGACGGTGTTTGTTCTAGTAATAGAACTCTTATTCACAGGACACGCTATTTTATCATTTCTACAATTATGAATACTTATCATACAATCAATGTAACTGAGATGTGGAACCTTTATTCATAATATAAAACAACTGACTTGTTCCATAGCATAAAACAACTGGACTTGTCTTATTACATGAATAACTTTGTCTTGCAACAATCAAGACACACACACTCGCTCACTATTACAAAAGATCTTATCAAAAACTATTAATGATAACTATGATAACTTGAGGACGTGAACACCAAAAGGCCATCAACTCCTTGATTACCAGCTTCAGCGCCAGGTCACATCAAACTGCGCCGCATATATGTGATAATTAAGACCTGTTTCACAAACAGAACAAGTATCAAATACTTCATCATATACCAAGAGGCGAATTCATAATTCTGTATATATCAAATATATACCTGTAGCATCGAAGATCTCTCCTTCGATGAAATCAACTTTCAGAGATTTGAATTCAGACACAAACTTGTAGAAGTTCATATCATCGGCCTTCAAAATGTACTTGCGCACATGCTTCTCATAGCTAGGAGGTAGAGATATCAGGACAGTCCGAATGGCACAAGAATCTGCCATCCAGTAATCGAAGACCATCGTCAGCTGGAAGTAGATGTCATACAATCTCTTCAAATGTGTCTTCAGACAGGTATGCTACTCCATGTGAATGGTCTGGAACATTCTAAGCTGACTGAATTGCTCACGCTTTAATTCATCCCCGAAGTGTGTCTTTATCGCATCAATCATGACGCTCGGCTCCTTGCGTCGAAACAACTCTTTCAACTCGGGTGCCAGGCATACGGTCATGGTGATCTCCACTTCAATGAATATGTCTCGACGCCTACGGAAATCATCTTCCTCCTCCTCGCTAGCAGAATCTCCTGGTCCTTCTCCTAACGGTTCATCGAGAACATATAGAATGTTGTTGTGTTCGAGAATGTTTCTAAAACCCCTGTACCATCTGATGAAGTTGGACCCGTCGGCTTCTAAGGTGCATCCGGGCTCTTGAGGAAGTAACCGAAGTATAGTTGCGTAGTCTACAGATGTGATCGCAAAAGAGGTAAGGTAAAGTTTATAATATGTAGGTGAGTTTTAGTTTTATAATCTCATTATCTAAAACACACCACACCAAGATTATTATCCCTAAAAATAATAATGGCGATTACACGACCCTCATCCACCACACCACCCCCGATCATCACGGCCGGCAGCATAGCTTCAAAGGTGGACATAAAATGTCAATCACAACAACTCTGTGACTCGTGCTCGATCTTTCGATCTTCCCGTGTTCCGAGGCCATATTTCTGGATATGCCTCGCCAATCAAACCTCGAAGACCCTGCGCGTGCAACATGGCTTACACCCACTGTATGCGAACGACGAGATGTGTGACACCCGATCATCACGGCCTGCCTCATAACGTAGAACTTTCTTGGTGGTGCGCAACGAGGGAGAAAACAATTTTGGTATTTGTTAGGGATCATCCTATTTATGATGCTACCGTTGTATATCTAGCATATAAGCAATCAATAGGATGCACACACAACAGCACACAATAATGATGCAATGAAGTGCGATGTGACATGGTCGATGCGCCTGGACCTTCATGGCGCCATGTGCCTGGCCCCCGGCGCCCCGGCATGGCTCCGAGTCTACAGAGCCCTCCATTGCCTCCGACAGTACGAGTAATATCAAAACTTACCGTAACCATGTCACATAAAATAACGCCTCTGCAAAACAAAGTTAGACGCCTCTAGCTTTATTTAGTTTTGCAAGTTTTACGTGGCATATAGGCTTATTCGTAAGAGAATCGCTTCCCTACCTACGAACTTTGTACCACAACGTCAATCGTATAATTGCATGTTTAAGCATCCCTTTCGGGCCCTCCATTGAAAATGCTTTGCCGACTAGAGAGAGAGAAACAGACACCCGCCAGCCATAGATACGATGCAAGCCGTATGTCAGTAGTGGAACCAGTCTCGCGTAAGCGTACGCGTAAAGTCGGTCCGGGCCGCTTCATCAACTCAATACCGAAGGCATCGCAAGTGCACGCTAGAGGGTAGCAAATATAAGAAAGACGCCCTCATTCAGCATGAGTTCTAACCGTACCAGCAGTACTATGCATAGATCGGCTCTGATACCACTGAAGGGGTTACGGTGCAGAAAACAATAATTTTTCTAGGGAACGAAATCCTAACTAGCCAGGATCTATCTATCTAGTACATGTGATAATGGTGGCGGAACGGGTTACATTACCTCCATGTAGACCGATAGCGGGGATTACGCTCCCGCACAAGCGTTGACGATGAAGTCGTACGTAGCCGACCTCGAGGTCGCGGAGAACTTGCCGCGATGACGAAGACGATGACGCCGGGGTGTCGACGGTGATCTGCGTCGACGGGCGTCGGGCGGAAGAAGGCGGGGCGCCGGCACCAGGGGTGGTGCGCCGGCCGCAGGGGGGAGGCGGCGCGGCGGCTGCAGGGGCGAGACGACGTCGCCCAGGCTCCTCAAAAAGAGTTACATCCGAGCACTCACAAACATACGGAGCTTAGCGACAACCCCCGGTCATTCAGATCCAGCTGAAATCGCAGGGGTAGATCTTATCTGGAATCCCGCAGAGCAACGGTGCCCGGCGGTATAGCTTAGGTGGAGAGAGGGGGCAAAACGGGCGGAGAAACAGCTCGGCCGGCCTGCAATACAATTAATTGTATTTTCCAATGAATTAATCCAATTAATATGCCTTGGTATATAAAGGGGGAAGGGTGTGCAAACTCCCTGGCTCCCCCATGTGGGACTAAAGGCAAGGAAAAAAATAGCGTGCTATCGAAAATAGCGTGGCATTCCTCCAAAAGCTATAGAAGATATATCGGGATATAGCGAAGTTACATGAAAAATAGCGTGATGAAAAAAATGACAATAAATAATCTAAATATTAAGGACTTCAGGCTTTTCAACACTAAACATTTGTACAAAAGCAGTAATAGTGCAATACATGCATAAGCAGCAATAGTGAGGGCCAACTCCATGGCACAAATTCAAATACGAGGCTTAAATCCATGAGAAGTAAGAAACTCTAAAAGACATTAAGGTTAATCGGAATCATTGGCATCATCTTCGGATTCACTAGAAGAAGCATCTGATTGCCCATCCTCATCGCCGCCTAAAACAGGAAGCATCCTCTTCCTACGACGAGTAACTCTATGCCCTTGTGTTGTTGCTTCAGGTTCATCATCTTCAACTTCAATTGGCACAACTAGAACAGGCACAACACCTGTGATCCACTCATTGTCTTCATCTTCTACAACATCTGTCTTCATCTTCTACAACATCTGCATATCTTGTGTCCTCAAGTGGGTCACGGTTTCTCATTTCTCTCTTATGGTTGAGTTTGGAGTTGAACTTGACAAACACAAGGTCTCTAAGTTTCTTGCTTAGTAGCCTGTTACGTCTCTTTGCTTGAACCTGTAGTAGATGAGGTGTTGAAAATTATTAGTACAGAAACATGCCTAGACTACAAGTTTCGGACTGCTGATCACATTTCAGATCCACATGCTCCATTACAAATTTTCAGGATACATTACAAATTAAGACAAATTGAGCAGGATACATCACCATCGCTAGATACTGCGTAAACAACCTTCACTTACGAACTTGTGGCTGAGCTAATCAAGCAAGGTCTCTAAATAATCAAGCAACCTCTACATCTAAAGTCTAAACAAGCTAGTTGGTTTCAGACATCAGAATCAGCAAGAAATAGCAGTGCATGGTGCGCAGCAGAATCAGCAAGAAATAGCAGTCTTACTCTTACCTGGCTGAGGTGCCGAGGGCGTGGCGGACATGGTGTGCAGAGGAAGCTTGAGGAAGGACCAAGCTGCAGTCAAGCTTGAGGAAGACGACGCCGCCGCTGTGCGTCAAGCTTGAGGAAGAAGAAGCGCGCACTGAAGCTGAAGTCGAGCTCGAGGAAGACGCCGTCGCCGCCGCCGCTACCAGTCGAGCTTGAGGAACGGGAAGCGCGCACCGAAGCAGAGCTCGAGGAAGCACACCACTGCCGGTCAGCTGGACGGATGAGATTGATTCGTAGTCCGGCGGAAGATGAGCTTTCCGCCGCCATCAGCCAGCTGCCGCCTCGATCTAGTGGATTCCTTTTTGTTAGGTTTCGAGTGAGCTGGTCACGCACGAGTGACAGCGTTTAATATTTAGGGTTAGCTGAAGGTCACGAGTGTGCTATTTTCAGGTTTTTGTAGCGGCGTTATAACGTTACAATGTTTAGTGTGTTTTAGCGCGCTAAAAACGTCATTAGCGTGTTAGCGTTAACTTTTAACCAAATATAGCGTAGCACCTTAAAATACGCTATAGCGTGCTAATAACCGCGAAATAGCGCGCTATTTTTTTCCATGACTAAAGGAGGAGAGGGGAGGGGGGGTTCGGCCGAACCCCCTTGGGCTTGTCCCACTCCTAGTCCAACTCGGACTAGGGGGGCCAAGCCTCCCTTCCTTGCTTGGTGCGGCTCCCCCTCTTGGGCCCTCTTAGGGCCCATGTAGGTGGGAGCCCCCTTTTTCCTTTATTTAATTAATATTAAATTAATATAAAAATCCCATTAATTCATAATTAATATATTTATATATAATTCAATATCCCATGACTCCGAAACTATTTCGGAACCACCCGAACAACTTTCGAACATTCCTGGAACCATTCCAGACATCCCCGGAACTCCTTCCGGACCACCGGAACTCTTTCCGGATCATTTCTCTCTCTCCAACAAATTCCTATAATATTCCAGAACCTATCTCCTGGTGTCGCTAATACCTTAAGTTTGTTACGCTACGGTTCGAGAACACTCCAGACATGGTTGAGACACTCCGCTCACCAATGACCGTCATGGATACCTGGAAGTATATGACGACCCCTGTGCATTCTACGAATATCGTCGCTGAACCATAAAAATGATATTCATTCCCTTTGTTTCTGCGATACTACCTTGTCCGAGATATGATCGTAGACATACCGATGTCTTTGTTGTATCTCGTTACCGACGAAGGTTATTAACTCGTCTGCGATATTACATCTCCATGACCTAGTCAAAAGCTGCGCAGCTATATAGATGTAATCTCACCGAGTGGGCCCAGAGTATCTTTCCATTACAAGAATGAAGAAATCCCGCTCTTGATCCTTACGTCTCGATGCTCTTTCGGAATACCCAAGATGGACACCGTTATTGTCATGCTATATAAGACACAACGTTTGATGCTCTCAAAGCACCCCTACGAAGCATCAATAAGTACGGTCTCACGGTTTAAGGAATAAGCTATCATATTCTTATCTATTGCAAATGACAAACATTGTAATACGATCTTATTGCAATACTTTGCGTATGTCCATCACCTTATTCAACTAACAAGATGACCCCATTGTCAACCGACGTCATTGTCCTTGATCGGGAATCTCGATCAACTGTTGCCCAATGGACTAGCTCATATAGAGGCTTGCTAGGGACCTGGTTGTCTATGTATCACACGTGTATCAATAATTTCGATTAATACAGTTATAGCATAATACACAAACCTATTATAAACTTATGAGATAACGCAATAAATACTACTTATTTATTTGCCTCTAGGGCATATCTCCTTCATGTTGTCATGATTGCATATAGTTGTTCTTCTGCTATTGTAGTTGTCATGATATACACTCTCTCGGCTTCAAATGATGAAATATTTTGAATATTTTCATGTAGACTGTAATAAATGAATTAAAATGAGTAAATCTACATAATACATGAAAGTCTAGACATATGTGAATTAGGACAAAGATAAAATGAGTACATTAGGACATCTCCTACGGGGCTGCTCAAATCTGGACCGATTTGGTCCGGGTTTTGTCCGTTTGAGCAGCCCCGGACAGTGCGCGGACATGGGTCGAAACAGGTGCACCATACGGGGGTGCTCATTTCAGGCCGGACACGAGCCTAGATTGCGTAGGGGCCACAGTGCCCATTGTTTAACAGTTAAAAAAAAAGAAAAAAACATACATAAAATAGCCACTGGATAAGCCAGTGGCCGGACTTCTACGCCGGACTACTCAAGGATGACGTAGTCCGGGTCTTGGACGAGGTGCGCGGGCAGCCCCTGGCGGCGCGGTGGAGTCTGGGGCTGCTCCGGCGGCGGCGGCAGCGGCGGCCCGTCCGCTGGCCCGGTCCACTTCCAGCGCATGCCAACTAGTGGCATGAACCAGTCCGGGACCTCGCCGCGGTCCTCCTCCTCCACCTCCATCGCCTGCCGCGCCTCCTACCGCTCCATGTCGTGGTGCGCGGCGACGGCGGCCAGGGCGTCGGCGATGGCCCGCTCCTCCTCCGCGGCGGCTTCTTCCGCCTCCCGCTTGGACTCCTCGATGGCCTGGGCGAGGGCCCTCTCCTCCTCCTCCGCGGCGGCGACGTCACCGTCTTCCTCCAACTTGACGCTCGGGGGAGGCGGCGGCGGCGCGTACCTGTTGTCGCCGCGAGGTGGGGAGGGCGGCGGGTACTACGGTGGGCCGTGGGCGTGCCGCACCCCGAAGAACCCCCTCCGCCGCTGGTCGTGCTCGGCATGGAACCAAGTGTCCCAGTTGGAGCTGTTCACGGC
Organism: Poa annua; assembly: GCA_026929855.1. Taxonomy (NCBI): domain Eukaryota; kingdom Viridiplantae; phylum Streptophyta; class Magnoliopsida; order Poales; family Poaceae; genus Poa; species Poa annua. The sequence continues at coordinate 36,771,772 of CM049427.1, forward strand.
GTAGGCGGGGTCATGGCGGAGGTCGTCCGGCAGCAGGTCTCGCCGCCGGAGGATCTCCACCTCCCTCTCGAGTCCCCGCTTCGGGACGGGCGGCACCGGAATCCGCTCCGGATTCAGGTGCCACCCCTCGAAGAGGTGGACGTCCGGCCATGGTACTGGGATCGCGTTGTCCCAGTACCACTGGCACCTCCTCTTGCCGAAGTAAGGCCGGACGCGTCGGGGAGCCGCCGGAGGTGCGGTGGCGCGCGGTGCGGCGGTGGGCGCGGGCGGTGGCGGCAATGCAGGTGGCGCTGGAGGCCGCGAGGAGCGGCGAGAGCTCCCCGCCTCGTGGTCGTTGGCGCCCTTACCGAGCCACCATCTCCCCTTCCCCATGGCGGCTAGGGCAGTGTGGCGGTGGTGCCGGCTAGCTCAGTGTGGCGGTGGTGGCTTGGCGGTGGGGAACAGTGTGGGGGACGGTGGGGGCGGCGGTCACATTAAATAAGACCGATGGGGGGAGGCCAATGGTCGACGGGTCACTGACCGGTGGGGCCGGGCAGTTTGACCGCCAAGAGGCTGGGGCGCGCGCGCGTCCGCGTCCGCGTGCGTCCGCGTCGTGTCCGCGGTTGCTCTTTGGTCCAGGTTTGAGCAGCCGCGGACCCTACGCAGATAGATTCGTGCAAATGAGCAGCCCCACAGGGGCCTGATTTTGTCCGGGCCTGCTCAAATCCAACCTGTCCGGGGCAATTGAGCAGCCCCGTAGGAGATGTCCTTATGACCAGAAAGCCTCGCATAATCACAAATTCACAATGTCCGTGTGGCACGCCAAGTCCAAAGGGAAACAGAATCCACACTATAGTGTGAGCCGTGTGGCACGGCAAGTGGCAAGTACCGTTGGTCCTTCTCCTTCCTATCACTGCCGACGCAACGAGCCGGCGGCGGTAGGTCTCGTAGGCACATGTGATGTCCTATGTTGGATAGACCGTGCCCGTGCTGCTGTCTGCCCGTGTCGCCATGGTTCTTGGCTCATGTCGGCCCTGTTCTAGCGGTAGGGATGAACTGCTGCAAGTCTTCAACTCTAGCTACTGCTACCACCTGTTGATCGATGCTTCGTTTGGGCCAGTCCGTGTTTGTATACGTTTTGTGCAGAAGCTGAATCCGTGCAAAATCAAATCGATTCAAAGTCACCTTGAGACGAGGGACTTTTTTTTTCTCGCAATCAAAATGCCATACATTGTCTTTTTTTCTAAACTATTTTTTTGATGTCATTTTCAATAGGAGTACTACCGTCACCTCTAGATCTTTGTCTCAAAGGGACCGTCACTCATGATTCTTTCAAATTGCCTTCATTTTTCATTTGTGTCGAGATTACGGCTCTCTCTTTGGATTGTAGGGGTTTAAGAACATATGAATAGGAAAAACACATGATTTGGATGCCACGTGGTATGATGGTATGGTGATTTCCTATAGGATTTGAAAACATGTGAATTTTCGAAGTTGTACCTTTGGGTGCTGAACATAAATCAAACACATATATTTCACAGGACTGAGGTGAAAGAGAAGAGAGACATAAAAATGAGGTTTGACCTCATGTTGAGATTCGTATAGAATGAAGAGCATAAGAAGAGTTTCAGTAAACATTGTGAACTCATTTATTTGATCCAAAGAAATTCCAAAGGAAAAAATTATATGTATTAGAATCATGTTCTAAATTTGTAGAGTCATAAGTGTATGGTACAAAATTGCATTGCACTTTTAGTCCATAACATAATGTAATGTTATTAATCTACAAAGTGTGAGCAAAATGCTAATACAATTTTCAGTCCATAGATTGTTTACGGAGTAATGTGCCGATGACAAGTCGGATATTACGTAAAAGCTTTGAATTTCAGATTTTCACCTCACTCCATTTATATTTCACAAATTCACACTAAAACTTACATGTACACTTCTAGATTGCAATTTTCTTATACTACTAAAACACCGTAAACTCTATTGAGTCCAAGGGTAGGTCCTAAAACACGTTTTTCTATACCAATCCTTGTGGTTAGATCACAAGTGAGCAATGGTGGAGCTGGTGTTCCAATGGAATCACCAAATCCTACCAATGGTTTAGTATTTCTCAATGCTAATTTAGTTAAATATTACACCTAGAGGAAGGAGCTAAACCCAATAGCTTGATCTTAGCTTCTCCACTGCAAGTGAAATGCGATTGAACACGTTTGAAGAGAGGAGGAACCAGGCGAAACCACCCAACAAAAGAAGCTGGCCGGAAATATGGATCTGGTCGTGCAGCCTGATCAGGCCATGCGCGAATACTATTGGGCTCAGTGGTGTGGGCCCTAGTTTTACAGTGAGTAAATATCGAGAAAATTGTTTGTCTGGCCGGCTGGCTATTGTATGAAGCAACGCGCGATACCGCAGCTCACAAGCGTCAAGCCTACACGTTGTCATGCCTAGATTTTTTTTAATTACCACTGTTTTCTAGAGGTACTAGTAGGCTAGTAGGCACATAGGCCTGAGCCGCCTACTGCCAGAAAGAAATTAAACCGTGATGCAACAGATCGAGAGAAGATTCTCAAAAAAAAAATCGAGAGAAGAAAATGTCGGAGAACATACGAGCCATGCGCGCGGTAGCTAGAGTACAAAGTTCTCACGGAGTTGGTCATCGATTCATCGATTGACAGATTTAAAACAAAGGGTGAAGGTATATGCTCAACCTTTACATTTTGGAATATCAGGATAGATTCAGTAATAGCTTCGGTGATGTTGTGTGGTCGGTCCCTTGGCGTCACTCTCACAACATATCCAAATTCCAATAGGTGAAGATAAAATGGTTTCAACCGTTTTTTTTTTACATTAGTTGGGGCAAAAATAGTCTCAAACATGTATTTTTTAGTCAAAACAATTTAAACCGTCTCCTGCCGCCTCCGCTGGCCCTCAAAGAGGAGGTGGACACCCTTCCCGTCAATGCCCCCTCCGCCGGCCATGGAAGAGGTGGTGGACACCCCTCTGGTCGCCGCCTCCGCCGGCCGTGGAAGAGGAGGTAGCCCGTCCCATCGTCTGTGGAAGAGGTGGTGGAGATCGGGTGTCTGCTGCCTGGGGTGGGGCTTCTTTTCCTCGCTTGAGATTTCAGGTCCTGAGCTCACAGGGGGGAGGGGGGCGTTCTGAGCGGCGCTCCAGACGGTGGTGGGCGACATGGCTTAGGTCGGAGCCAGATTGTCGTTTTGGTGGGCGCCATTACTGCGACCAGGATCGTGAAGGTGGCTCGGGTTCCGACATCGGTCCGGCCCCGCTTGGCCGGTGAGGCAGCGGTCGTCCGATGTACAACAACTTGGAGCAGACTTTGAAGGGGATCGTGTGCAAAAAACAAAAAAAAAATCCTACCAACGATATCCAAAAAGCATGCCAAGATCTATTCTATGCAGATATAGTAGTACGAACGGAGATCGGAATACGTACCCTTGTAGACCGAAAGCGGGGATTACGTTCCCGCACAAACGTTGTCGATGAAGACCGACGAAGCCGACCTCAAGGTCGTGTAGAGGAAGCAGACCTCCGAGTACCGCTAGCGCAACACCTCGCAGGGGGTCACACACGTACGGTGGAGACGACGGCCTCCGAAGCTCCAGTCCAGGACGAGCACGGAAGACTTGGACCGGAACACCAGCAGCGCGACAACGGGCTATGGTGGAAGAGATCCCCCTCTCAGCTCGGCGCAACTCTAACAAAGGGAATCACGAAATCGAGAGAGAATTCGGGAATTAATTAGTGAATTAAAAGGCCAGGGGTGCCCCTTCTTATATAGGCTCCCAGGGGGGAGCCAACTTGCTAACCAGGCAATGTGGGACTAACTCCCACATGCCTGGTGCGGCATAGGAGGGTGCACCGGCCCCTTAGTAGGCTCCTTGGCCCACTTGGGTCGGCCCCCCTTGGCCCCCACCGAATCCCCTAGAGGATTTTCCCCTCTTGGGACTTCTTTCGACTAGAAGGCCCATTTAGGGAAATCAGCCTAAATAAACTCGAAAATAAATATATAAAATCATATTTGCATATTAATTACACTAATTAATGTCAAACATAATATATATAATTTATACTAGCTCCGAAAACTCTTTCGGCGCTGCCCGATCTCCATCGGACCCCTCCCGAGACGTTCCCGGTGATATCTTTCCTTTCGGATTGTCTTGTCGAAACCCCTTAAGTGTGTTACCCTAGCGGTTCGATATAATAACAGGTATGATCAAGACTCCTCTATGATCAATGACTAACTCGTAGACCTGGACCCCATGAATTAATCCCTGTGATATAACGAATGACTTTCATCTATCAAACTTGAACGCAAAGTCTTAAACCTTTTGACATGGCGATACTTAGCGTGTCCGAGCGTCGTTCCATAGATATGTCCATACCTAATCTCAACCTCGTTACCGACAACGCTATCTTCTACTCGTCCATGATTTCATGTCTCCGTCACCTAGTCACATGCTTGCAAACTCATTAGACATGATCTCACCGAGTGGGCCCGAGAGTATTTATCCTGCTATGCGGACTGGCAAATCCCGCTCTTGACCCCTCGTCTTAACAACTCCTTTCCGATACCCAAAAGTATCACCGTTATTGTCATGCTATATAAGATACGACGTTTGGTGCGATCAAAGTATTTTCCAGGAATAAAAATAAGAGTTGATCTCACGGTCAAAGGCGTAACGACTACGTCCTCCAAATCTGGTTATGTCCATCACATCGTTCTCCAACGATATGACTCCCATTTCCGATCGGCGCCATGCCCCATGACCGGGAAACCTCGATCATCAATCGCGCAACGAAACTTGTCTTAGTAGAGGCTACTAGGGACCCGGTTGTTTACGTATCACACCTGTATTAATGTTTCCGCTTAATACGGTTCTAGCATGACACAAAAACCTATTATGAACAAACGAGATATGATAAAGAATACACTTTATTAATTGCCTCTAGGGAGTATCTCCTTCAGTCTCCCACTTGCACTAGAGTACAAATTAATCTAGATTACAACTTGGTAAACGCTTAACACCCATAGCTAACTGGTGTTTTTCATGCTTATCAAGCGGGAGAGGCTTCGTTAGCGGATCTGCCACATTCAGATCCGTATGCACTTTGCAAATCTTCACATCGCCTCCTTGTACGCACTGACGTATCAGATGGAAGCGTCGGAGAATGTGTTTGGCGGTGGAGTGAGACCTTGGCTCCTTGGCGCTAGCAATGGCACCCGTATTGTCGCAGAAGAGGATCACGGGGTGTTGCACGCTCGGGAACACTCCAAGTTCGATGACGAACTTCCTCAACCACACAGTTTCATTCGCGGCTTCGCAAGCAGCAATGTACTCCGACTCCATTGTAGATTGTGCGACAATGGGTTGCTTCCCACTTCTCCAGCACACAGCGCCTCCATTCACCTTGAACACATAACCTGACTGTGACTTAGAGTCACCGGGGTCTGAGCAGAAACTTGCATCTACGTAACCCGTTACGCCAAGTTCTTCATCGCAGCCACCATACACAAGGAAGATTTCCTTTGTCTTATTGAGATAACAGCTATCCAATGCGGCATTCCAGGATTACTCTGGAACCGGCTTGACAAACTTAGAGCTAATGCCACATCCGGTCTAGTACTTAATATTGCATACATGATCGATCCTATGGCTGAAGCATAAGGATGTTTAGTCATATCGGCCTTATCCAGTTTCGTTACCGACCACTGTGCCTTCCGCAATATCTTATTCTTGATAATCGGCAGAGAACCCTTCTTTGCCTTCTCCATACCGAAACGTTTCAGTATTTTATCAAGATAAGTACTCTGACTCAGTGCTAATAGGCGCCTTGATCTATCACGATAGATTTTTATGTCTAAGCCATACGCAGGTTCTCCTAAGTCCTTCATGGAAAATTTACTGTTTAAATATTCCTTCACGCTACTCAGAAGTTCCACATCATTCCCAATCAGCAATATGTCGTCTACATACAGTGCTAAGAACACAACCGAGCTCCCACTCATTTTCTTGTAAATGCAGATCTCTTCCAAATTTTGGATAAATCCAAAACCTTTGATTACCTCATCAAAGCGAAGATTCCAGCTCCGAGATGCCTGCTTCAATCCATAGATGGATCGCTGAAGCTTGCATACCTTGTTAGCATTCCCCGGATCGACAAAACCTTCCGGTTGTACCATGTACAACTCTTCCTCAATGTTTCCATTTAGGAAGGCTGTTTTGACGTCCATCTGCCAGATTTCATAATCATAATAGACAGCTACTGCTAACAAAATCCGAATAGACTTAAGCATCGCTACCGGTGAAAAAGTTTCATCGTAGTCAATTCCATGAACTTGTTGGAAACCTTTTGCGATAAGCCGAGCTTTATAGACGGTCACATTACCATCAGCATCAGTCTTCTTCTTAAAAATCCATTTATTCTCGACGGCCTTGCGCCCTTCGGGAATATCCATCGAGGTCCGCACTTTGTTATCATACATGGATCTTATTTCGGATTTCATGGCTTCAAGCCATTTCTCGGACTCTAGACTCGTCATCGCCTCCTTGTAGTTCGTAGGTTCATCTTGTTCAACTGACATGACGGTGCAAACCATGTTGCCATACCATTCTGGTGCGATCTGAGATCTACCAGACCTACGAGGTAGAACACCTTCCTCGACAGTTTCTCCCACTCCTTCCACGGAGGACGTTTCCGGAATTGCTTCCGTTGCGCCACTCGGAATCTCGAGTTCAGGATCAACGATCTCATCGAGGTCTACCTTCCTCCCACTCACTCCTTTCACGAGAAACTCCTTCTCTAGAAAGGTACCGGTCTGCGCGACAAAAGTTTTGCCCTCAGCTTGGTTGTAGAAGGTGTACCCAACGGTTTCCCGCGGATATCCTACAAAGACGACTTTCTCCGACTTCGGTTCGAGTTTGTCGGGCTGTAGTTTCTTAACGTACGCCTCACAACCCCAAACCTTCAGAAACTATAACTTAGGCTTTTGGCCATACCATAATTCATACGGTGTCGTTTCAACGGACTTGGATGGATCCCTATTTAAAATGAATGCGGTTGTTTCTAACGCATAACCCCAGAAGGACACTGGCAAATCGGTAAGATACATCATAGATCGAACACTATCTAGTAGAGTACGATTACGTCGCTCGGAGCCGCCGTTACATTGCGGTGTTCCGGCTGGCGTAAGTTGGGGTACTATGCCACAACTCTTCAGATGTGTGCCAAACTCAAAACTCAAGTACTCGCCACCGCGATCGGATCGGAGGTGCTTGATTTTCCTATTAAGCTGATTCTCAGCTTCACTTTGGAATTCTTTGAACTTTTCAAAAAGTTTCAGACTTGTGTTTCATCAAATAGATATAACCGTATCTACTCAAGTCATCAATGAAGGTGACGAAGTAACGATAACCATTGCGTGTCGAAACACTTATCGGTCCACACACATCTGTATATATGATCCCCAATAAATCCGACGCCCGTTCAACGAAACCTTTGAACGGTGTCTTGGTCATTTTGCCCATAAGGCATGGTTCACATGTATCGAGGGATCCGAAATCCAACGAGTCCAAAAGTCCATCGGAGTGGAGTTGCTTCATGCGCTTTACACCAATATGACAAAGACGGCAATGCCACATATACATGGCGGTATCATCACTACACTTAATCCGTTTGGCTTCTATGTTATGGATGTGAGCACTACGATCGAGATTCAACAAGAATAAACCGTTATTCTCGGGAGCATCAGCATAAAAGATATCATTCATATAAATAGCACAACTGCTTGATAGTGATTTAAATGAATAACCGTCTTGTAACAGGCAAGACCCACGTATAATGTTTACACTCAAGGATGGCACAAAATAACACTTATTTAAAACCAAAACTAATCCCGATGGTAGATGTAGAGGGAGCGTGCCGACAGCCACCACGTCGACTCTCGATCCGTTGTCGACGCGCATCGTCACCTTATCCTTCGACAGCCACCGTCTATTCCGTAACTCCTCCTGAGAGTTACATATATGAGCAACAGAACCAGTATCAAATACCCACGTGTTGCTCCGGGCGGATGTAAGGTACACATCTATAACATCTATATCAAATATACCTTGCTCTTTGTCGACCGTCTTGCCAGACTTCCTATCCTCCAGGTACTTGGGGCAGTTGCGCTTCCAGTGACCCTTCCCCTTGCAGTAGAAGCACTCCACGCTAGCTCCGGGACCAGATCTGTTAGTCTTGGGCTTGGCACTCATCTTGCCTTCCCTCCTGGACTTCCAGCTCTGCTTTCCCTTTCCACCGGATTTCTTGGATACAACGGCCTTGTTGACCATCAACAGCGTGTGCTCCTTCTTAATCTCTACCTCAGCAGTCTTGACCATCACGAACACTTCACCTAGGGACTTAGCCATGCCATGCATGTTGTAGTTCATGACGAAGCCTTTATAGCTTGGTGGCAATGATTGCAACACCCTGTCAATCGCCAGCTCATCGGGAATCTTGCATTCCAGAGCATTCACGCGTTGAACGTAGCCAGACATCTTGACTACATGCTCGCTCACACTGCTATGCTCTTCCATCTTGGCCGGGAAGAAAAGCTCAGAAGCCTCATATCTCTCAGCCTTAGCCTGCGGCGCGAAGACAGCCTTCAGAACAGAAATAATCTCGAAGACGCTCATCTTCTCGAAGCGCTTCTGCAGGTCGGCTTCCATGGCGTAGAGCATGCCACTCTGGACAAAGGCAGAGCCCTCCGATCTGGTATGGAAGACCTTCTTCTCATCCTCAGAGGCATCATCTGCGGGAGGGTCACCTATGGCGGCCTCAATGACGTAGGCCACCCTATGGGGAGTCAGGAGGATCCTCAGGTTGCGGAACCAGGCCACGAAGTTTGACCCATTGGTCTTAAACTTTTCTTTCTCAAGGAACAGACCTAGGTTAAACGAGGGGCGAGACATCTACAATGGAATTTGCAACAACATAAGACTTTGTTCATAATAATTTTGAGTTATAGTATTTTAGAAAATAACTAACATAACTCCCACTCAAACGAACAACACTCCTGGTCGTTTAAGTGATTACACGACCCCCATCCATTGCACCACCCCTCATCATCAGAGCCGGCGGCACAACTTCAAGAGTAGACAAAAGTCCGCCACACCAATTTGGTGACTCGTGCTCGGTCTTCTTGTTCCGAGGCCATATTTCTGAATATGCTAGGCTCGCCAACAAAGACCTCCATGCTGACGCTTATGCAACATGGCTTACACCCACTGTATGCAAACGACGAGATGTCTGACTCCCGATCATCAAGGCATGCCTCATAACGTAGAACTTTCTTGGTGGTGCGCGTTGGAGGGAGAACACTAGTGGTATTTTGAAGGGATCATCTTATATAGCTACCGCCGTGTAACTAATATGTACTATATATACAATCACACAATATAAGATGCACACAAAACATCAAATGTAATGCAATGTGATATAGTCCATTGCGCCATCGTCTTCTTGGCGCCCGCAGTTTATAAACAATTTGATAAACCTACCTTGACCATATCACATAGCCCCTGCAAAATAAAGTTAGACGCTTCTACTTTATCTTTTGCATATATTACGTGGCTTGGGGCTTTCATAAATAGAACCGCTTCATACATACGAACCTTATGACCACAACAACGATCCAATAATTGCATGTTTAAGCATCCCTTTCGGGCCCTCCATTGAAAATGCGAAGACCAACTAAAGAGAGAGAATCTGACACCCGCCAGCCACATATACGGTACAAGTCGTATGTCGGTAGTGGAACCAGTCTCGCGTAAGCGTACGCGTAAAGTCGGTCCGGGCCGCTTCATCAAATCAATGCCGCTGGAAAACACAAGTGCACGCTAGAGGGTAGTAAATAACAGGAACGGTGCCCCCGTGCAGAACACGGGTTTTAACAGTGTACAGCTATATCTACGATAGATCGGCTCTGATACCACTGAAGGGGATCGTGTGCAGAAAACAAAAAATTTCCTACCAACGATATCCAAAAAGCATGCCAAGATCTATTCTATGCAGATATAAAAGTACGAACGGAGATCGGAATACGTACCCTTGTAGACCGAAATCGGGGATTACGTTCCCGCACAAACGTTGTCGATGAAGACCGACGAAGCCGACCTCAAGGTCGTGTGGAGGAAGCAGACCTCCGAGTACCGCAGGGCGTCACACACGTACGGTGGAGACGACGGCCTCCGAAGCTCCAGTCCAGGACGAGCAGCGGAAGACTTGGACCGGAACACCAGCAGCGCGACAGCGGGCTATGGTGGAAGAGATCCCCCTCTCAGCTCGGCGCAACTCCAACAAAGGGAATCACGAAATCGAGAGAGAATTCGGAAATTAATTGGTGAATTAAAAGGCCAGGGGTGCCCCTTCTTATATAGGCTCCCAGGGGGAGCCAACATGCTAACCAGGCAATGTGGGACTAACCCCCACATGCCTGGTGCGGCATAAGAGGGTGCGCCGGCCCCTTAGTGGGCTCCTTGGCCCACTTGGGTCGGCCCCCCTTGGCCCCCACCGAATCCCCTAGAGGATTTTCCCCTCTTGGGCCTTTTTTCGACTAGAAGGGCCATTTAGGGAAATCAGCCTAAGTAAATTCAAAAATAAATATATAAAATCATATTTGCATATTAATTACACTAATTAATATCAAACATAATATATATAATTTATCCTAGCTCCGAAAACTCTTTCGGCGCTGCCCAATCTCCATCGGACCCCTCCCGGGACGTTCCCGGTGATCTCTTTCCTTTCCGGTTGTCTTGTCAAAACCCCTTAAGTGTGTTACCCTAGCGGTTCGATATAATAACAGGTATGATCAAGACTCCTCTATGATCAATGACTAACTCGTAGGCCTGGACCCCATGAATTAATCCCTGTGATATAACGAATGACTTTCATCTATCAAACCTGAACGCAAAGTCTTAAACCTTTTGCTATGGCGATACTTAGCGTGTCCGAGCGTCGTTCCATAGATATCTCCATACCTAATCTGGACCTCGTTACCGACAACGCTATCTTCTACTCGTCCATGATTTCATGTCTCCGTGCCCTAGTTACATGCTTGCAAGCTCTTTAGACATGATCTCACCGAGTGGGCCCGAGAGTATCTATCCTGCTATGCGGACTTGCAAATCCCGCTCTTGACCCCTCGTCTCAACTACTCCTTTCCGATACCCAAAAGTATCACCGTTATTGTCATACTATATAAGATTCGACGTTTGGTGCGATCAAAGTATCTTGCAGGAATAACAATAAGAGTTGATCTCACGGTCAAAGGCGTAACGACTACGTCCTCCAAATCTGGGTATGTCCATCTCATCGTTCTCCAACGATATGACTCCCATTGCCGATCGGCGCCATGCCCCATGATCGGGAAACCTTGATCATTAATCGTGCAACGAAACTAGTCTTAGTAGAGGCTACTAGGGACCTGGTTGTTTACGTATCACACCCGTAGTAATGTTTCCGCTTAATACGGTTCTAGCATGACACAAAAACCTATTATGAACAAACGAGATATGATAAAGAATACACTTTATTAATTGCCTCTAGGGCATATCTCCTTCAGACTTGTGGAGCAAGATCTAGGTGAAGATCTTGGCTCGTGGACGAAGTAGGTTATGAGGACGCCTTGGGCGTCGTCTCCTCTTTCAAGGCATCGCCAAAGTGAAACTCCCACCTCCGGGTGAAACCCTTGATCGATCGATCATATGATTGTGGGGGCATCACTCATGGTCCATGGAGGTGTGCATATCTTCGTGGATGAGTAGAGGGTTTCAACGGTGGAGTGGCGCTGCACATCACATCAATGGACTCTCGGTGGCGTGATGTGGCAGGGTCTAAGTGACGGAAGCGGGATAATGTCTACGTGCAGGGCGGGGCGTTGTCTGGTTTTGCTACATCGCCGATCAACCTCCGGAGCACGTGTAGAAGGCGCTATATCAGGATCTTGTCGGTGAGCAGGCGGTGCTTATGGCGTATTGCTAGTAGTGAAGGGAATATGCCCTAGAGGCGCTTAATAAACATATTTTATTGGTAATATCCCAATTGTTCATTATATGTTTTCTACCATGCTATAATTATATTATGCGGAAACATTAATACAAGTGTGGTAGATAAACAACCAGGTCCCTAGTAGCCTCTACTAAGATTAGTTTCGTTGCACGATTGATGATCGAGGTATTACGATCATAGGGCATGGCTCCGGTCGGTGATGGACATACCCAGTATTTATAGGACATAGTCATTACGCCTTAAGACCGTGAGACGAACTCTTATTGTTATTCCTGAAAGATACTTTGATTGCACCAAACGTCGTATCTTATTTAGTATGACAATAACGGTGATACTTTTGGGTATCGGAAGGGGGTAGTTGAGACGAGGGGTCAACAACGGGATTTATCAGTCCGTATAGCCGGATAGATACTCTAGGGCCCACTCGGTAAGATTATGTCAAATGAGTTTGCAAACATGTGACTTGGTCACCAGCTGACATAATATCATAGACAAGTAGAAGATAGCAATGTAGTTAACGAGATCATGCTAGGTATGGTGATATCTGAGAATGATGCTCGGACACGCTAAGTATCGCTATGACAAAAGGTTTAACACTAGTCGTCCAGGTTTGATAGATGAAAGTCATTCGTTATATCACAGGGATTAATTCATGGGGTCCAGGCCTACGAGTTAGTCATTGATCGGAGAGGAGTCTCGATCATGTCTGTTATTATATCAAACCGCTAGGGTAACACACTTAAGGGGTTTCGACAAGACAACCGGAAAGGAAAGAGATCACCGGAACGTCCCGGGAATGGTCCGATGGAGATCGGGCAGCGACGAAATAGTTTTCGGAGCAAGAATAAATTATATATAATATGTTTGATATAATTAGTGTAATTAATGATTAAATATGATTTTAAATATTTATTTTCGAATTTTTAATAGCTGATTTCCCTAAATGGGCCTTCTGGTGGAAAGAAGACCCATGAGGGGGGAAAAGTCCCCCAGGGCTTCGGATTGGGGGAGGGCCGGCCTAGGTGGGCCAAATGGGGCCCACCTAGGGCCGGCGCATGCTCCCTAGCTGCACCAAGGCATGTGGGATAGTCCCACATTGCCTGGCTAGGGAGGTTGGCCCCCCCGGGAGCCTATATAAAGAAGGGCACCCCTGGTCTTTTAATTCACCCAATTAATTCTCGATTTCTCCTTGATCTCGTGATTACCTTTGTCGGAGTTGCGCCGAGGAGGATGAGAGTTCTCTCTCCACCATAGCCCGCTGCCGCGCTGCTGGTGTTCCGGTCCAAGTCTTCCAATGCTCGTCTTGGACTGGAGCTTTGGAGGACGTCGTCTCCACCGTATGTGTGTAACGCCCTGCGAGGTGCTGCGCTAGCGGTACTCGGAGGCCTACTTCCTCCACCCGACCTCGAGGTCATCTTCGTCGTCTTTGTCGCGCCGAGTTCTTCGCGACCTAGAGGTCGCGTTCGTCGTCTTCGTCGTCAACGCTTGTGCGGGAGCGTAATCCCCGCTATTCGGCTACGAGGGTATGTATTCCGATCTCCGTCGTACTACTATATCTGCATAGAATAGATCTTTGCCTGTTTTAAGGATGGCGTAGCTAGGAAAATTTTGTTTTCTGCCTGCGATCCCCTTCAGTGGTATCAGAGCCGATCTATCGTAGATATAGCTGTACGTTGTTAGAACCCGTGTTCTTCACGGGGGCACCGTTCCTATTATTTGCTACCCTCTAGCGTGCACTTGTGATTCCAGCGGCATCGAGTTGATGAAGCGGCCCGGACCGACTTTACGCGTACGCTTACGCGAGACTGGTTCCACTATTGACATACTGAAAGGACAATGCTATCGCCTAGAGGGGGGGGGGGGTGAATAGGCGGTTTAAAACTTTTCCGGTTTAGGCTTATTTATTGCGGAATAAAACTAGGTGTTTAAATTAACAAGCCGACAACCTAAATAAACTAGGCTCACCTATGTGCACCAACAACTTATGCTAATAAAGACAAACAACAAGGTGATAGCTATAGAATACTTCAAGCACGAAGGCTATCACTATGTAAATTGCATAAGTAAAAAGCTCGGGTATAGAAATAACCGAGGCACGCGGAGACGAGGATGTATTCCCGAGTTCCTCCTTGTTAAGGGAGTATGTCTCGTTGGAGAGGCGTGAACCAACACAACGGTTCAACAACCACAAAGGTTTCACCTTCTTCTCCGATGAACCGCACCACAAAGGCTTGGTTCACCTTCCACTATCGGAATTCCTTCGAGGCGGAATCCGGAGACTTTGAACAACAATCTGGGGCACAACCCACAATGCGATTGGGGGCTCCTGAATGGCTTTCAACAACAACAATACGGGGCACACCCACAATGGGATTGGGGGCTCCCAAACGGCTTCAAGTGACCACACAAGGGTCCAAACACCACAATGGCGTCTAGGGTCCAAGGACCCAAGAGTAACAAGCTCACAAACTTTAAACTTCCACGAATCCTCGTGGAGAGCACACCGATGCACCAAATGCAAAAGGCAAGAGCACAAGTGCTCAAATCCGTCACTCTCGAATTCCAACAAAGCAACAAATGCTTATGGCGGAATAAGAGAGGAAGAACAAAGAGGAGATGCACCAAGAACTCCAAGATCAAGATCTACTAGGTTCCCCTCACTTAGAGGAGAGATGGATTGGTGGAAATGTAGATCTAGATCTCCTCTCTCAAATCCGTCAAAGATATGCAAGAATCATGGGAGGAAATGAGAGAGGGGCAAGCTTTCCAAGGTCAACAATGGAGGAGAGAGAGGGGGGAAATTCGTGCTTGGAAGAGCTTCTCTCTCTGGTGAAGAAGGGGCCTTTTTATAGGTCCCACGAAAAAGAGCCGTTGCAGGAAAACTTCACACCGGAGTTTCCGGTCACTAGGGCCGGAAACTCCGTCCAGGAGCGGAAACTCCGGCCTACCAGGACCGGAAACTCCGCCCCCCACCAGGGGCTGAACACCGTCAACACATCCGAGGCTTGGGCAAACTCTCCGGTGCCCTGGGCTGGAAAGTTCATCCAGGGGCGGAAACTCCGGCCTTTGAGGCCGGAAACTCCGCCCCCACCAGGGGCTGAAAAACTTCAAAGCATCTTTGGAGAAAAACGTTGAGTCCGGAGACTCCGGTCCTGGGGACCGGAAACTCCGGGCTAAGAAAAAACTGCTGCAAAACTGATCACGAAAACTGCTATAACTTTTGCGAATGAACTCCGAAAGAGGTGAGACCACTTTTGTTGGAAAGATAGCGACGAAAAGCATCCAAGTAAATTCACCACACATGGCAAGGTGTGGTACTTTCCTCACGGTTGAACCGGCAATATTTCCGTCATCGAAGACGCAACAAGTTTACCAAAGTAAAACCGTTTTCGGTGAACTAGAGCTTGACATGGAGACGAACCAAGCTCTAATTTCTCACCACAATAAAATCCAAATAAGAATCAAGAAATATGAGAAGCCAAGTATGCAAAGGTTTGAGCTCTCCACAACAATGCGATCAAGTTACTCACTTGAGAGCCCCTCTTGATAGTACGCCATCTATCCTAAAACCCGGTCTCCTACTAACACCATGAGACCGGTAAGTGAGAAAACCTATCAAGATCATACCTTTGCCTTGCGCATTCCACTTGATCTCGATGATGAGGATCTTGACTCTCTCAAGTTGAAACACCTTTCTTGATTGTGCTTGCTAGCACATGCTTGATGAAGACTTCTCCAAATGCTCCCCCATAGTCCGTTATGGGAGAGACTCGCTAAGCTTTGTCTTCGTGTTTCCTTTGCAAACTTCAATCAAAGGATATCTTCCGATATGCATCATATTGAACTTGCACTTCATCTTCTTCGCTTGATATGTATGATGGCTTGGAGGTAAACATGATTGTTCACTGAATCTTCTATTCCAAGCCATACTTGCAATGAGCACAACTCTACACATGACCATTCATCATATAAATCCTTGAATAGAGCATTGGTCATTAAGTCATCTTGAAGAGTCCAACACATGAACTCCTATAATTTCTCATGGACAAGATCTATAAAGAATATCTCAATGTAAACATTAGTCCATAAGGATTGTCATTGATTACCAAAACCACGCATGGGGGCAACCATGCACTTTCACATACGGCTTGCACCGTATCTGTAGTTGGCGGGTGTCTGTTTCTCTCTCTTTAGTTGGCTTTGCATTTTCAATGGAGGGCCCGAAAGGGATGCTTAAACATGCAATTATTGGATCGTTGTTGTGGTCATAAGGTTCGTAGGTATGAAGCGGTTCTATTTACGACAGCCCCAAGCCACGTAAAATATGCAAAAGATAAAGTAGAAACGTCTAACTTTATTTTGTAGGGGAAATGTGATATGGTAAAGGTAGGTTTATTAAATTTTTATGAACTGTGGGTGCCAAGAAGACCATGGCGCAATGGACTATATCACATCGCATTACATTTGATGTTTTGTGTGCATCTTATATTGTGTGATTATATATATTAGTATATATTAGTTACGCGGTGGTAGTTATATATAAGATGATCCCTTCATAATTCCACTAGTGTTCTTCCTCCATGAGCACCACCAAGAAAGTTCTACGTTATGAGGCAGGCCGTGACGATCGGGTGTCAGACATATCGTCGTTCGCATACAGTGGGTGTAAGCCATGTTGCAGAAGCGTTGCGTGGATGTTATTGTGGCGAGCCTAGCATATGCAGATATGGCCTCGGAACACGGAGGCCGAAAGGTCGAGCATGAGTCATAGAGTTGTTGTGATTGACAATTGTCTACCCTTGAAGTTGTGTTGCTGGCTCTGACGATGAGGGGTTGTGCAATGGATGGGGGTCGTGTAATCGCTTAAACGACTAGGAGGGATGTTCGTTTGAGTGGGAGTTCGGATAGTTATTTTCTAAAATACTAGAACTCAAAATATAATGAACAAAGACTGTTTTGCAAACCTTTGTAGATATTAACCAATGTAATAGCATCTTTTAAAATTAGGCGCATTCTGCGATTGAGAAACTTAAAAGATTGGGTCCAAACTTCATAGTTTTATACTTTAGCTTGAGGATACTCCTTGTTTAAACCGTTCGCTCTTTGTGATACAATACCCGCTAGGAGATAAACCCGGAGATACCGCTAACAAAAGATAATTTGGATTATCAGTTTTTGTGCGGATGATATCATCATAGTCCAGTGTATGCTATGATCTCTGCCATAGAGAACCAACGGTGGGTACGAGTTATTAGATCGCGAACATATGAGGTGGCCGCTAAACTCGGGGTACCCATAAAGTTGGGTTGATGAAGTTTATCAGTATGTTGACTGATTGTCTTCTCAACCAAGATGGAAGAGAATACACACATTGAAGGAGCACGTGGCAGTCATACTTGATGACATATGGTCATATATACTTAATGAACATTGAGACGCCTCGCTAAGCTTGATCACTGGATGACAGACGTCGTTGCCAAGTGCAAATGCTATGTCATAGACTATGTCATGCAAGGGGAATCGTTCACCTTCATGGTTCTTGATTACGTTGGAAGCATCAAGAAGATGAAACAGATCGCCGGAAGTCATCAATGATGATGGTGTATATATGATATACATGTTTTGAATGTTCTACCTAAGCAACTACTCACAGTACTGACTAAGTTTTTGATACTAGTCATGTTTTATGAAAACCAGGTTTACTGCTTGAGTAGCTTGAAAGGATGAGGTAACATTGCGTGTTAATAATGGCAGGCAAATTGTTGTGATGGCCATAGACACTCTCCCTCTAGACCTACCATTTGGATACATTCTTTATGATTGCATGTTAGTATGATCGTTATAACTGTGTCTCCTCTAGCGAGACACTTGTTCATATATGTTAGTGACAAATTCGTTGTCCGATATTTATGAAGAAATGATCATATGCCGATTTGAATTTAGATGGTAGAAGCTCCCACATTCATAATATTAATGCCAAAGGATACAAACTTAATAAAGACACCACACATGTGTGGCACTACCGTTTAATTCATGTCAATGTTATAGTCAATGAATTTGCTCCATACCGGATGGATCTACAAGTTCTTAGATTTGATCTTTTGACACTTGCAAAATAACTAAGACACCATTTTCGGAAAACGGACATATAACTTACTGATATTCATGCATATAGTGAAGGGGATCGTGTACAGAAAACAAAAATTTTCCTAGCAACGATATCCTTAAACTAGCCAAGATCACCACAATGCAGATATAGTAGTACGGCGGAGATCGGAATACATACCCTCGTAGACCGAATAGCGGGGATTACGCTCCCGCACAAGCGTTGACGACGAAGACGACGTAGCCGACCTCTAGGTCGCAAAGAACTCGGCGCGACGAAGACGACGAAGATGAACCCGAGGTCGGGTGGAGGAAGTAGGCCTCCGAGCACCGCTAGCGCAGCACCTCGCAGGGCATTACACAGAGACGGTGGAGACGACGGCCTCCGAAGCTCCAGTCCAGGACGAGCAGCGGAAGACTTGGACCGGAACACCAGCAGTGCGGCAGCGGGCTATGGTGGAAGAGATCCCCCCCTCTACTCGGCGCGACACCGACAAAGGGAATCACGAGATCGAGAGAGAATTAGGGAAATTAATTGGTGAATTAAAAGGCCAGGGGTGACCCCTTTATATAGTCTCCCGGGGGGAGCCAACCTTGCCAGCCAGGCAATGTGGGACTATCCCCACATGCCTGGTGCGGCTCAAGAGGGTGCGCCGGCCCTAGTGGGCCCCTTGTGGCCCACTAGGGGCAGGCCGAACCAGCCCCCCTCCCTTGGGGGGAAGCTTCCCCCCTCATGGGCCTTCTTTCCACTAGAAGGCCCATTTAGGGAAATAGGCCTTTAAAAATTCGAAAATAAATATATAAAATCATATTTAAACATTAATTACACTAATTAATATCAAACATATTTTATATAATTTATTCTAGCTCCGAAAACTCTTTCGTCGCTGCCCGATCTCCATCGGACCATTCCCGGGACGTTCCCGCTGATCTCTTTCCTTTCCGGTTGTTTTGTCGAAACCCCTTAAGTGTGTTACCCTAGCGGTTTGATATAATAACAGGTACAATCAAGACTCCTCTATGATCAACGACTAACTCGTAGGCCTGGACCCCATGAATTAATCCCTGTGATATAACGAATGACTTTCATCTATCAAACCTGGACGTATAGTCTTAAACCCTTTGTCATGGCGATACTTAGCGTGTCCGAGCATCATTCTCAGATATCTCCATACCTAGCATCATCTCGTTACCGACATCGCTATCTTCTACTCGTCTATGATATTATGTCAGCTGGTGACCTAGTCACATGTTTGCAAACTCATTTGACATAATCTCACCGAGTGGGCCCTAGAGTATCTATCCGGCTATGCGGACTGACAAATCCAGCTGTTGACCCCTCGTCTCAACTACCCCCTTCCGATACCCAAAATTATCACCTATCATTGTCACACTATATAAGATATGACGTTTGGTGCGATCAAAGTATCTTCCAGGGATAACAATAAGAGTTGGTCTCACGGTCTTAAGGCGTAATGACTATGTCCTATAAATACTGGGTATGTCCATCACATCGTTACACCTAACGATATGACTTCCATTGCCGACCGGCGCCATGCCCTATGATCGGAAAACCTCGATCATCAATCGCGCAACAAAACTAGTCTTAGTAGAGGCTACTAGGGACCTGGTTGTTTATCTACCACACCTGTATTAATGTTTTCGCTTAATACAGTTATAGCATGGTATAAAACATATAATGAACGATTGGGATATTGCCAATAAACTATGTTTATTAAGTGCCTCTAGGTCATATTCCCTTCAGTCTCCCACTTGCACTAGAGTAACACTTAATCTAGTTTACAACTTGGTAAAAGCTGAACACCCATAGCATCTTGGTGCCTGCTCGCCTCGTGGAAGAGGAATACAGTCAATAGATCTCACACGTTGAGACCTATATGTGCTTTGCAACACTTCTATGTCACCTAGTCTGACATCATCCCGTATCTTACGATGACGGTGAAATATATCCCGGTGGATGGAGTGAGACTCGAGCATTCGCGTAGCATGCGTGTCGTGGTGGTGTCACGGCAGATGCCATAGGATGGCTAATGTGTGGGGCCGATGGACGTTGGTGGATCCGGGGAGGGATAGCGAGCTGAATAGCCCACACGAGGAGGATCCCGGTATAACCGAGATCTCCCAAGAACTAGAAACAACAGCAAGACGATATTGGGAAGATCTAACAAACAAGAACAAAGGCACGAAGGCACACAACACACACACGATATACCCAGGTTCAGGGCCCTCGTGAGGAGGTAACACCCCTACTCCTGCCTTTCCTCTCTATATAAGTGTGGTACAAAGGCTACAACTTGCTCGTAAATCTCTCCAAGCGAAGAACCAGCACTACTAGATGAACTCAAGGTATGAAGAAGTAAAAGCTCTAAGAGTAAATGCAACTATAGCTTTGGCTCCCAAGTTGGTCCCTGTCTCCACAAAAGCAGTTATGGCGCCTTTAATAGGGTCTCGGCCAGGAGGGCTGGTAACCTTTAACCGGCTTGGCCCCACCTCGTCACCGGCTAGTGCGACCTAGTCGCCGCGCTACCCGGTGTAGCCCCTTCGTCATCATCTTGCCAAGGACAGCAGGCGCCGTCCTGGATCATCATTGTCTCCCTGTCAGAGACAGGACATGTCTTGGCCCATCCCGGACAGCCTTTTCCGGATTGTCGGGCTAGGCATGTCAGGTCTTGTCGTACCGTGGTCGTACTGGCTGATGCGCTCCCGTGTCAGGCGGGAGGTGACCATGCTTCCGTGTCAGGCGGGAGGTGACCATGCTTCCGTGTCAGGCGGGAGGTGACCATGCTTCCGTGTCAGGCGGAATGGTACTTCCCCCCGCAACAGACGGGAAAGCCTGCTATTGACCGTTGACGGCCTACCGGGAGCCCTCATGCCGGCTACCTCCTCGCTTGCCACTATGAGCTTCTCCTACATAAGATCAAGACCGAGACATACACTCCGGTTAGTACCTATTCGGACCACCTATCCGGTAAAGCCGAGTACACCTCCTTCCTGGAGTTTCCTCGAAACCCGAGAACCGAGATCCTTTCCGAAGGTGTCCGAGTTCGCCTGTGGGTGTGTATCTCTAGGCCTAGCCTCCCGAAGATGTCTTAGCCTCTCAGCAAAGACATCTTCGAGAAGCTAGTTCTTAGAGGAACCATCCGCTGATGCTTGTGTTGCCATTGTGCGGGCTGGGGGTGCCTATTTATAGTTGCAAGAACTGACCCTTGCGCCTGTCAGGAGGCACTCTGCACTCTACCAGCGCTCAAGGGTCAAGTTGCCCCTTCAGCACACCAGGGGGTGTCCCTTGTTCGTGCCAAAGGTCAAGTACTGTTGGCACACTGCTGAGATATTCCAGGATCTGCCCCTACCCGGGGGGCAGCCCCCCGACACTAGTCCCCGAAGCTGGTGCTACACAGCGACCTCGGATGCTGTGCGGGATCAGCTTTAACAACAACCATCTTCCGAAAACATATGACACCAGCCTTTCACTATCTGCCGAGCTCGGTTCTTCCCGAGATCTTCTTACCGAGATTGCTTTAACCGGGAGATGAAGCCCGTAACCGGATACTGCAGTCTCAATGAATCTCGACCGTTGGCTTCGTGCTGAACTCGAGATTACGAGCTTGGCCGCACACGACGTCCCGTCTGAGCAGAAATGCACTCGAGTGCTTCTGCCCGAGCACGCTGTCGCTTGGGTTCCCGCGCCGGGAGCCGCAGCCGATCCGAAGCCCAACCGTTGGGGCCGTGTGACCCTCAGTGTGGCTGGATCGGGTGCTCCGGCTAGCGCCACGTGTTGCGCGGCACAAAATGGATCCCACCCACGATCGTGGAGATCGTGGGCGGGAAAATTGGAAACCGCTCCGGAATCCCCCCCAGAAATAGATGACCGGAACGGTCTCCTCTCCTTCTTCCTCTCCTTCGCTTCTCCTCCATCGTTGTCTCGAGCGCATCGCCGCTGCTGTGTTCGTCGCCCGAACGCCGTCGCCCTCGCCGTTCGTCGGATCCCGAACGTCGTCGTTCCTTTCGCACGCCACCGACCTCCTCTTCTCTGGTGAGTTGCTCTCTCCGCCTCGATGATCTTCTTTAGCAGAATAGCATCTCGCCTTCGGTGGTGCTCTAACACACATGCGGTTGAGCCGCCACCGGTGAGCGCGACTCGAGCGGCGCGCACGGGGTGCTCGGCGGTGATACTAGTCGCTGTAGGACTTAGATCTTTCACTCGCATTACGTCTCGTTCGAGTTTAGCCCGACTATATTTTCCTCACTTTAGTTTTGATTTATCAGCACACGGTAGATCTTACTCGCCCTGAACTCGGTTGTGTTTAGGAGTTTGCGATCCGGCATCTCAGCTCCCGATAGACTAACCCCGACTAACTGCCACTGCGCCTGCAGAGTAGCCCGGATACGTCTGCGGACTTCTCCGGCATGGGTGAAGAAGGTATCCGAGGATGCTGGGATGGATCGGAGACCACCCAGGAAGACTTGGACTGGCTGTATCGGACCCACCGGATTCCTCCGCAAGTTGAGAGCCGTCTCCCGGAGGACGAGGTTCAATCGGAACCCCAACCCGGGGAATACGTTGTATTCCTCACGCATTTCGAGCGCGGGTTTGGGCTTCCGGCCAGCCCCTTCTTCCGCGACTTCCTCGACACCTACATCCTCCAACCCCATCATCTCCCAGCTAATGCCATAATGATGCTTTCGGTCTTCACCACCTACGCGGAAGCATACCTCGGCATGTGGCCATTTCTGGATCTTTGGGCCAAGTACTTCATCCTTCGTCGCCAAGCCATCCCCAACCCGGATCAGAAGATAAAAGACTTGGTCGACTGCGGAGCTGCCACCATCATCCCCCGTGCTGACTCCGGATTCCCAATAGTCAAAAGACTAGAGTCCTGCCGGAAGTGGCAGCGCAACTTCTTCTATGTGAGGAACCGGGAAAGCTCGGGAGACGCTCCGGGATCTTCGAATCCGGACTTCATTAATCTGCCGGAGTTCGCCATTGGTCCTCCGCGCAAAGTCAACCTCTGGACACGGTCCCCGACACCGAGGAAGTTAGGTGCATGCACGACGTTCTGAACGTGCTGAACGACACGATGACCGGCGATGATCTCCTGCGTTGCTTCATCATTCGCCACGTCTGCCCCCTCCAAACCCGAGTGCACAAGATGTGCCATATGGCCGGGAATTTAGACCCTACCCAGACCAGTATCTTTGGGCTAGACCACGCTGCGGTCGTCCGCCGCGTTCGAGCTATTGCTCGGACGAAGATGACAGATGACTACTCTTGGGGTGCCATCGGGGGATCCCGGAAAAAACCCCTGAAACAGGTGCTCATATCTGCCTTTCGTAAACTTGCCTTCGCGCCCGGGTTCTGTTGGAAACCGACATGGGTATCATGTGGTGATTTATTTGCGCAGTTATTCGAGCGGCAAATCGAGGCAGACGCTATCCACGCCAACGGGAATTTCGCGCCGAACCTCCCAACCCCGGAAGAGATGCCGAGGGAAGATCCTGATGGTGAGGAGCACCTCGCCGTTCCTCTGGTGAAAGCTGCCGCCCCGGGTAACCCTTCAACCTCAGAGGCAGTTTCCATTTCTTCGGATGATGAGGATGAGATTGACTGCCAAATTCTCGATGTGATTGACGCTCTCCCTCTCAACTGGGCCTCAGCAGTGGTTGCGAAGCCGACGGCCGTGACCAAACGCGCCGAGAGCCGGAAGCGTGCGGCTTCCGACACCGACGCTGCCGATGACTCCGGCAAGCCCCCCAAGAGGAGCAAGCCGAACAAACAAACGACCGAGAAGCCTCCTCGACGCCGGCAGAGGGGTCCTCCCACTGTGGACTCCGGGTAAACTTACTTTGCCTTATGCTATATGATTGTCTTGCCCATAAATTATTACTGAGATATTCTCTTTCAGGGATGCACTCGACCTCCCCTCACCCGATGTTCCTCCTCCTCCCGGAACTCGGACTCCCAGCCCGGCTCGGGCTTCCCCTTCTCCTCCTCGCCCTTCTACTCGAGGAAGCGAGCCTGCTGCGTTCGGTGCCGCACCGGCTACTGTTGTGACTCCGGAAGCACGCCCGGTGATCGACGAGATCCCAGTGCCGGCCACGACCACCTCGGGAGACATTCTTCTTTCGGAAAGTCCTCGCCGAGTACCCGGACTTGAGGCAGAGATTCCGAGCTCTCGCCGGCAGCTCGCGCCAAGCGGTCCTTCCCAGCAAGCCACTACCAAGACTGCCCCGGAGAAACGTCCCACAACCTCCTCCCGGCCCGCTGATCAACCTGCCGTGAAGTCGCGCCCCAAGGTTGCCGGGCAGAAAACAACTTCGGCCAAACCTGCCGCTGCCCCGACATCCTCGGCCCAAGACTTGGTGCTGCGCACGGGTACGTTTTCACCGTTACCACCGCCTCCTGCCGAGATCCCTACTTCCGCCCTGCGGATGTTGCGAGCAACCGTAAGCTCCTTTGTGCCTCCAGGATCTCGGGACGTTGCTGCTATTCGCGCGCCCGGCGGCTCCGGCATACATGTTGTTGATGAATACAACTAGGCCTGGCTTGCCGCCGACGCCTCCGAGACCGCGGGAGACTTGCACGCTGCGGGCCCAAGCCGCAACGCTCAAGCCTTGCACGCTCTCCAGGTGGCCGCGCTAGATGTTACTCGGGTGACCGAGCTAAGCTTGTTTCCTTTCTTTTTCCCACAAACATATGTTCCTTCCCCACTAGTCCCCGAGATTGGTGCTTAGTGCTTTAGATTCCACCGAATAGCAGATCACTAGGCTCCAATTTTAGAGAAAACTTCAGGACTTGGACATCGAGTCCCCGAGATCCTCCCAATCGGCTAGATTGTTTCAAAATTTGCTCCATTACCACTAGTCCCCGAGATTGGTGCTTAGTGCTCTAGATTCCACCGAATAGCAGACCACTAGGCTCCAATCTTAGAGAAAACTTTAGGACCGGGACATCGAGTCCCCGAGATCCTCCCACTCGGTTAGGCATTACTTGCTACTGATCTCGTAATTTTCCGAACTGGTCTCATCCTTCTTTGTTTTGATTTTAGGAGTGTAGCAAGAAACGCTGCAGCATCTTCAACCGAGTTCTTGCTGACCTCGGTCAGTCCAAGAAGTGCGAGGGGCGCCTCCGGGAGGAGCGGGATGCTGCACGCAAGGTCTCGGTAGATCAGAAGGCCGCACTTGCTACCGCGCAAGCCGAGATCACGTGACTCAACGGCGAGCTCGAAAAGGCCAAGGCTACTGCGACCGAGATGAAGACGCGCTTCATTGAGGCGACGAAGAAGCAGAAGGAAACCTTGGATCAGTCCGAGGAGCGCGCGCATCTCGCGGAGACCGGGCTGGCTATTCTCCGGTCACGGTCTGATAGCTGGCTCTCCGAGCTAACCGTACTGAACCGGGACCTTAAGAGTAAGTGGACCGACATCCCCCATGCTTTCCTTGCTCTCTTCTTCTGTTGTAGTTCTTCTTATGCTCTAGTCGCGTGACAACTCTTCTTTTTAAAGGGGAATTTGAGCACTCCCGGGAGGCTGCTGTTCTTGCCGTTGCTGCTGCTCGGGAGAAGCGTGCCGGGAAGGGTGCTGTCTCAGATGCCTGGGATATTGAGGACCACCTCACCGCGCTGAAGGCCCGAATAGTGCCTCTCCGGTCTATCGGGACGGAACTGCTCAGCGCTGCGGTCCACGTCCACGGCGCGAGTGGCCGAGTATCCGCGCGACGCTCTCGGTCTCCGAACTCGCTAGCGCACTCCGGTGTGCCGGGAGGCGCATCCACGCTTGGAAGCGTTCCGGTGCGCGTGCTGGTGCCGACCAGGTCTTGACCCAAGTACTTAGTTGGTACGAAGGTCTCGACCTGGATGTGATCCAGCGCCTGCGGACGATCTCGCCGTGGCTGAGCGATCCGGCTAAGGTCCAGCGGCGACAAGAGGTGGCGCACCGCATCGCCTCGTGGTCCAGCATCCGCTCCTTCACCGCCAGCGTCATTCCTTCCGACTCCGAATCTGATTACGAGGATGACGAAGAAACCGTTGCGACCGGTGATGCGGATGCTGAGATTCCGGAGGAAGACGACGCTGCCTCTGGCGCTGCTGCCGAGACCGCGGTTCCCCGGGAAGTTGCCACTTCTCCGACACCCGAGGCCTCTCAGGCCGAGGTGCGCCCTGATGCCCCGAGTACCGCCGTCGGAACCGAAGCTACTGCTGCTCCTGCTGCTGCTGCTCCCGAGGTCGCTGCTCCTGCTGATGTCCCCGTCGAGAAGCCGACTTCCCCTATCACTTGAAATACTTAAGAGTAGATTCGTTAAATCCCCGGGATGCCGGGTGCAAGATGTAACATACATTTATATTATTTTCGTTTCGCACTGAGCTACCTATCCGAACAACTTATGTCAATTTATTCTGTTATGAGTCCCCGAGTTGTTTTTCATGTTTACCGTACTTAGGTAATTTCTGCTCTTGTCTACCATTTCGGCGTTCGACAGTCGAGTCGCAGAACTCCACATACGGCATACATTACTTAAAACAATCCGAGTTCTGGCTAACCGAATTCCCGACATAAACAATAACTAAGTACATAAAAACAGGTATGCCGGATAAGTTCCTGCTCCGAGTCCCCGAGACCATTTTCGTGTTCCCCATATTTGCTTCTCTTTGCTTTTGACTACCATTTCGGCGTGCGTCAGTCGAGTCACAAGATGATTTCACATGACATACATTACTTCGCCTTTGAGAATCAAACTCGGAACTTTCCCGGCATACCAATAATATAAAAGATAGTTACCCGGCAGTCCCCGGGTTCCTTCCCGAGATGCCGGTACAAAACAATAAACGAACTTGACAAAACAAAAAGTAAAATGAGCACAGAACTAGGCAGTCCCCGGGTTCCTCCCGGGGTGCCTTACTTCCATTAATACTGAAAACTGAGATACATCATACACTGAGCCCTTTATGTGTAAAAGGGTCGAAGTAGAGCTACATTCCATGGACGCTTGGTTTCCTCACCGGATTTGTCCATTACACCTTTCCTAGCCTCCTGTGCATCTTCAAGGTAATAAGAGTCATTGTGCAATGCCCTGCTTATCACAAAAGGTCCCTCCCATGGAGGTGACAATTTATGCATTCCGGCCGTGCGTTGGATGAGCCTCAGCACAAGATCCCCTTCTCGGAACACCCTCGGGTGTACTTTCCGGCTATGATAGCGACGGAGATTTTGTTGATAAATTGCAGACCGAGATAGTGCCAATTATTTTGCCTCTTCGAGTAAATCTACATCATCTTCTCGGGCCTCCTTTGCCTCGGTCTCGGTGAACATTGTCACTCTCGGGGAATCATACTGTATGTCAGTCGGGAGTACTGCCTCAGCACCGTATACCATAAAAAATGGTGTGTACCCGGTAGATCTATTCGGTGTAGTCCGGAGACCCCATAACACCGCCGGTAACTCCTCTATCCAGCATCCCGGAGTTCTCAACAGTGGTTCGATCAAACGAGCTTTGATGCCGGCTAAGACTAAGGCATTTGCTCTTTCGACTTGCCCATTTGCTTCCGGGTGTGCAACTGATGCTACATCCAGCCGGATTCCCTTCTCAGCACAAAATCGAGCGAATTCCCCCACAGCGAAGTTGGTGCCATTATCCGTGATAATGCTGTGCGGGTACCCTATCTCAAGATGATGTCTTTCAGGAATTGCATAGCGGTGTGTCCATCGCACTTCCGGATTGGCTTGACCTCTATCCACTTGGTGAATTTGTCCACCATAACCAGTATATGTGTCATATTGCCTCTTGCCGGCTTGAACTGCCCGACCATATCCAAACACCATACTGCAAATGGCCAAGTGATAGGGATTGTTTTCAGCGCTGACGCCGGCATATGTATCCGGTGAGCAAACCTCTGGCATCCCCCACACTTCCGGACAATATCTTCTGCTTGCTGTAATGCAGTGGGCCAATAGAACCCATGCCGGAACACTTTCGCCACCAGGGCCCGGGATGATGCATGATGCCCACACTCCCCCTGATGTATTTCTAGGAGCATCTCTTGTCCTTCTGCCGGTTCTACACACCTCTGGAGTACCTCAGTGACACTCCTCTTGTACAATTCTTGATTGATGACGGTGTATGCTTTTGACCTTCGCATTATCTGCCGGGCTTCCACCTCATTCTCCGGGAGGACTCCTTCCAAGATATAAGCCATAATGGGTTGTGCCAATTCCGGAACAGGTCGAACCGGAAACATGGGAGCGTCTATGTCCATTGGCTCTGCCGACATCACCTCCATCATCATTTTTCTTTGCCGCTCTGAGCACTGTACCGCAGTCCCCGGGTTCAATGCTATGCTTCCGACATCTACTTCCATGGGTACGGCATCTGAACCAGGCTCCTTGGGGATGAAGATAGAATCTGACTCGGGTGAGGGTTGAATAGATGGCTTCCTCAAATGCTCCAGAGCTATCCCGGGTGGGATGGCATCCCGAGATGACCCTAGCTTGGACAAGACGTCTGCTGCCTCGTTTTCTCCTCTGGGAATGTGCTTGAACTCGCATCCTTCGAAAAAACCGGATATTTTCTGCACATGAAACCTGTATAAGGCCATGTTTGCATCAAGGGCATCCCAATTCCCCGACACCTGCTGCACCACGAGGTCGGAGTCACCGAAACACTCTATCCGGCGGATGCTGATCTCCTTGGCAACGTTCAGTCCATGAACCAAGGCCTCATATTCCGCGACATTGTTAGATGCCCGAAAATGGATTTGCAGAACATACTTCAGTACATCTTGCTTCGGGGAAGTGAGGACCACTCCGGCACCCAATCCGATTTTAGCCTTTGAGCCATCGAAATGCATCCTCCAGAAATTTTAATCCGGCATCGGAGGTTCATACTGCATCTCGGCCCAGTCTACCAAAAAGTCCGGCAGCGCCTGCGACTTGATGGCATCTCGTCTCTCATACGCCGGAGCGTATGGAGATAACTGGATGGCCCATTTGGCTACCCGGCCGCTAGCGTCCTTGCAACCGATGATCTCGGCCAGAGGAGCTTCGCATACCACTGTGATCGGGTGTTCCTGAAAGTAGTGCTTGAGCTTGGTCACTGCCATGTACACCCCATACGCCATTTTCTGGTAGTGTGGGTAGTTCTGCTTGGATTCCGAGATCACCTCACTGAGGTAATACACCGGCTTCTGTATCAGTTTGCCTCCTTCCTCCCTTTCTACCACCATTGCCACACTGACTACTCGGTTGGTTGCAGCAATATACAGCAGCATAGGTTCCTTGGGTAACGGGGATGCCAACACGGGTGCTGCTGAGAGCATTCTCTTCAAATCGTTGAACACCGCGTCAGCCTGCGGGGTCCAAACAAATGTTTTGCTCTTCTTCATCAGTTGGTACAGGGGCAAGGCCTTCTCCCCAAGTCGACTCACAAACCGACTTAGGGATGCAAGACACCCGGTGAACTTCTGTACATCTTTGAGACGCACGGGCAATTTCATGCTCTCGATAGCACGAATTTTACTCGGGTTGACCTCGATTCCCCGGCTTGAGATGAGGAAACCGAGTAACTTCCCTGCCGGAACACCAAATGTGCATTTATCCGGGTTCAATTTCATCCGGAACCTTCTTAATTTTTTGAATGTTTCCCTCAGATCATCTATTAGTGAGGCTTTTTCTTTTGTTTTTATGACTATGTCATCGACATAGACCTCGGCATTCCGGCCTATCTGGTCATGCAAACATTTCTGCATGCACCTCTGGTATGTAGCACCAGCATTCCTCAAACCGAAAGTCATGACATGATAGCAATAAGCCCCATAAGGGGTAATAAAAGCAGTTTTCAATTGATCATCCGGATTCAAAGGTATCTGGTGAAAACCCGAACAGGCATCTAAAAAAGTCAAGAGCTCACTCCCGGCAGTGGAATCTATCACTTGATCTATCCGGGGAAGTGGAAAGGGGTCCTTTGGGCATGCTTTGTTGAGTTTGGTGAAGTCGATGCACATGCGCCACACCTTAAGCAGGAGGGGATCATCCTTCTTCTTCTCTACCAAAACCGGATTCGATATCCAATCCGGGTGCAGCACCTCCATTATGAATCCCGCAGCCAGCAGTATAGCCAGATGCTCCATGACCGCGGCTCTTCTTTCATCCGAGAGGCGCCTAGTTGGTTGCTTCACCGGCTTCGCATCCGGTCGGACAAACAGAGAGTGCTCAGCCAACTCCCTCGGGACACCTTGCAGATCGTCACTCGACCACGCAAAAGCATCCCGATTCTCACGGAGCAAGTCGACGAGCTCGCCTTCCTATTTAGTGTCCAGATTGCTGCCAATGATCACTTGGCGCTCCGGGTTGCTGGGGTCCACACACACCTTCTTGGTCTCCTTGGGGGGCTGAAATGACGCACCCTGCTCCGGGTTCACCATCCCGGGCATTCCGAGTTGGGAGGTCTTGGCCATTGCAACCACCTGCTGGATCCTCTTCTTCTCTCCTGCGATCACCAGGGATTCAGCTAAGCACGACCCCGCCGAAGCACACTCCATGGAGCGCTTGTGGTCTCCCGAGATGGTGATCACGCTGTTAGGTCCCGGCATCTTCATCTTCAAGTAGCCCATGTGAGTTGAGATCATGAACTTGGCCAGGGCTGGCCTGTCGATTAGTGCGTGATATGGGCTTTCGAGGTCCACGACCTCGAATTCCAAGCTCTCGGTTCGGCAGTTCTCCCGAGTTCCAAACAACACCTCAACCCAGATTTTTCCCATGGGTGAGCAAGAGACTCCGGGCACAATGCCGTGGAAGGTCGTCTCGGTAGGCAGCAAAGTGTTCATGGACACCCCCAGCTTCAGCATCGTGTCCTTGTACATGATGTTAATGGCACTTCCATTGTCGATCAGAACCCGGCTGAAGCGGACATTGAGGTTTGGTCCGACAAAAGTTGGGTCCACCACCAAGGCATACGCCCCCGGCTTAGGCATAACCCTGGGGTGATCCTTCCGGCTCCACGTGATCTCCATCTCGGACCAGTGCAAGAACTTGGGCACCGCCAGGATCACAGCATTCACCTCCAGGGATCGCTGCCGCACACTTCTCCGGTCAGTAGGTTCGGTCACGAAGACCACATAGCTTTGATGTGCCTCCCGGTAGTTGCTCTGCTGCTGTCCGGCTTGGTTACTGGGGCCTGCACCGTTGTCGTTCCGGGTGTGCACTAGATTCACTGGCCGAGGTGGGGGTCCTCGCGGAGGCGGGTTGATTCGGACAGCGTTGGCCCCCGACGTCGGAGGAGGGGGTCTCGGGATATTGGGCCGAGATTCCGGAGCTCCCGTCCGAATAGCTCCCGAGCGGCCTTCCTGTAATGTGCGCTGATACCAGCTGCACTGCCGAGTAGAGTGGTTTGCTGGCTTGTTGGCCTCCAGAGTATGGTAGCAGCATGGTTTGTTCAGCATTTCCTCATATGTCAGGGGCTTCTTTTGTCCCACCCAGGTCTTTTGCACCTCCTGACTCTGACCCCAAGCCGGGCCACTTGTTTTTTGACGCTGGTTGTTGCCGGCATCCTCCTGCTCCCGGGTCACTGCTGCGACGTGCTGTGCGGCATGGTGATACTCGGGCTGACTCCTCTTCTGGCCAAAATCCTGCCGATCATGGCTCCTGCTCGGTCCTGAACGCTGAGGTCCCGCATTCCTCATGTTGGAGTCACCGACATCCACCAGGGGTTGCATGGGATCTCCAAGCGTGTAGGTATCGGCGATGCGCATGGTCTCTGCCAAGGTCGCTGGCATCTTTCTTTGCAACTTCTGCCACAACATTGATCCATGCCGGCATCCTTGTGCAAACCAGGAGATGGCCTGTGCCTCTACCACTCCTTCGCAAGAGTTGCGAATATTGCTCCACCGGGTAAGGTACTCCCGGTCAGTTTCGTTGCTCCTTTGCCTACAGATGGCGAGCTGTTGAGGCCGGTTTGGCCTTTTGTATGTGCTAGTAAAGTTGCTGATAAACGCCTCCTCGAAATCTAACCAGCAGTCTATGCTGCCAGTTCTCAGGTTGTTCAGCCAAATCCGGGCAGGTCCTTCCAACATCTGTGGTACGTATCGTACCGCCCATCGTCTGTTTTCACCGGCTATGCTTACTGCAGTTACATAGTCGGTCAGCCAGTCCTCCGGCTTCTTGCTGCCGTCATAGGTCTTGGCACCTCTGTTGAGCTGAAAATTTCGAACAGGTGGTTCCCGCATGATCCGAGGTCCAAAGCAGGCAGGTCCCGGAGGTCCTTGCTCTTCCACTAGCTCAGATTGGTGAATCCGGTCGAGCCGGAATCGGGCGTCTGCCGGATTCAGCTGTCTGGTTCCTATCCGAGATCCCAAAGGGTTCTCGTCTGGCTGATACCCGAGCTGCTGCAGTCTCGAGTCGCCATCGTTGAGCCTGTTCTGCGCAGGGATCATGGCCTGCTGGGGAACAGAGGCGACTTCCCTCTGTGGGTTTCCCTGAACATGAGGAGGGTTCCGGGGTGGATTACCACGGCCGACCGGGTTATTGTTTCCTACACCCAGGTTACCATCCTCACGTGTACTTCCTGCCTGCCCCGAGTTACGTGGCACCGCTTGTCCGGCTTGCTGGATACCGGCGAAGGCCGGATCATAGGTCTGTAGTTGCTTGTTCTTCCCGGAACCTCGACTCCGGCTCCGGCTCTTGCTCTTGCTCTTGCTTCTGCTTGGGTGCGGGGAAGAGGCCTCCCCGTCCGACTTCTGGCTATTGGGTCTGGCCGAGTGTACTTGGGATCCTGCCCCGGGGTTCTTCTTCTTGAAGGCTTGATTTTGACGGTTGGTCTCAATCACCAACTCGTTTACTCGCTCCTGCTGCTTGCGTAGGGCCTCACCGGATAACCCCACCAGTTCGGCCATGGCGGCTTCGGCAACCCTAAGAGTTTTCGCCGGTGAGCTGTACACCGGCTTCCCCACTGAAATCCGGCTTCCCGTGTGACTGGTAGTGGCTCCACCTGCCAGCTCCTCATTCACCATTCTTTCCTTCTTGCGCAGATCCGCGATGCGCTTGTCCCGGGAGTCTATCTTAAGAAATCCATGAGCTGCATTGTACTCCCGGAGGCTAGCATTGAGCTCGCGACGGATCTCGGTGACCTCCTGCGCTTCAGCGAGTAGCAACCTCCGCTGCTCCTCCAACTCAGCCGAAGTGGCCTGGGTATCTGCTTCAGCGGCCATAGGTACAGTTAACTTGGCCACCAAGCCTGAGAGGGGATCCGGACGACGCCGCGGCTGGGACGGCTGTGGATCGCCATCCCGGTCCGCATTTCTTTCCTGAGGAGGTTTGGCCAAACGGATGTGGCCGCTCCCGGTATCGCCGTCGGCGTCCTGGTACTCCTCCTCGGTTGCCCCAACCATCATCACCGCGACGGAACTCGGGGGGCGATCGGCACGCAGACCCCGAGCAGTGCAGAGCATGGGAGGGTCCTCAGCTTCCAGGACCATGTCCGGGTAGCTACAGATGACCTCGGTGGCGACGTAGGTGGTGAAACCACCGAAGTCAATGAGACATCCGTTCACCGGAAAGGGTCTGTTCCGGAAGCATCCTGCGTTGTCGCAGACGAAGTCCATCTCCCCTAGCCTTACGACCAGGCCAGAGAGAACCCGAACGTCGAAATGAACGGGGGAGCCCGTCCGGATGTGTACACCAGCCAACGCCTCTGTCAGCCCCGCGGTGGGCGCCAACTGTCGTGGTGGTGTCACGGCAGATGCCATAGGATGGCTAATGTGTGGGGCCGATGGACGTTGGTGGATCCGGGGAGGGATAGCGAGCTGAATAGCCCACACGAGGAGGATCCCGGTATAACCGAGATCTCCCAAGAACTAGAAACAACAGCAAGACGATATTGGGAAGATCTAACAAACAAGAACAAAGGCACGAAGGCACACAACACACACACGATATAACCAGGTTCAGGGCCCTCGTGAGGAGGTAACACCCCTACTCCTGCCTTTCTTCTCTATATAAGTGTGGTACAAAGGCTACAACTTGCTCGTAAATCTCTCCAAGCGAAGAACCAGCACTACTAGATGAACTCAAGGTATGAAGAAGTAAAAGCTCTAAGAGTAAATGCAACTATAGCTCTGGCTCCCAAGTTGGTCCCTGTCTCCACAAAAGCAGTTATGGCGCCTTTTATAGGGTCTCGGCCAGGAGGGCTGGTAACCCTAAACCGGCTTGGCCCCACCGGACAGACCTAGCCGGCATGTCGTCACCGGCTAGTGCGACCTAGTCGCCGCGCTACCCGGTGTAGCCCCTTCGTCATCATCTTGCCAAGGACAGCAGGCGCCGTCCTGGATCATCATTGTCTCCCTGTCAGAGACAGGACATGTCTTGGCCCATCCCGGACAGCCTTTTCCGGATTGCCGGGCTAGGCATGTCAGGTCTTGTCGTACCGTGGTCGTACCGGCTGATGCGCTCCCGTGTCAGGCGGGAGGTAACCATGCTTCCGTGTCAGGCGGGAGGTGACCATGCTTCCGTGTCAGGCGGAATGGTACTTCCCCCCGCAACAGACGGGAAAGCCTGCTATTGACCGTTGACGGCCTACCGGGAGCCCTCATGCCGGCTACCTCCTCGCTTGCCACTGTGAGCTTCTCCTACATAAGATCAAGACCGAGACATACACTCCGGTTAGTACCTATCCGGACCACCTATCCGGTAAAGCCGAGTACACCTCCTTCCTGGAGTTTCCTCGAAACCCGAGAACCGAGATCCTTTCCGAAGGTGTCCGAGTTCGCCTGTGGGTGTGTATCTCTAGGCCTAGCCTCCCGAAGATGTCTTAGCCTCTCAGCAAAGACATCTTCGAGAAGCTAGTTCTTAGAGGAACCATCCGCTGATGTTTGTGTTGCCATTGTGCGGGCTGGGGGTGCCTATTTATAGTTGCAAGAACTGACCCTTGCGCCTGTCAGGAGGCACTCTGCACTCTACCAGCTCTCAAGAGTCAAGTTGCCCCTTCAGCACACCAGGGGGTGTCCCTTGTTCGTGCCAAAGGTCAAGTACTGTTGGCACACTGCTGAGATATTCCGGGATCTGCCGGGGGGCAGCCCCCCGACAATGCGCCTTAAAAGTCTAAGAGATCTATTAAGGGGACCACCTACGCTCGGAAAACTGCTCAGTCCAATCACACTTGCTACTTCTGAAGTCGCAATATATTTCTATACCTATGTAGATTATACGACAGTGCATTGATATGCGACTTCGCAAACTAACCATGTCTATTTTCAAAATAAAGGACATCTCCTATATGAGATTTCTAGTTGCATGGGTCAGTGTCATAACTTGCATCATCGTAATCGCTTTACGGCAAGTTGTGTTTCCACTCTTACCCTTTACTAGAAAACATATCTTCAGTTCTCATAGACACTGAAGAATAAACTTAACGTTTGTTCATTGATCCACACAAGGATCACTCTAGAACCTATTCTTCAACCAAGAACTTGGGTCACACTAAGTCGAGCTTTCGGTCTGATAGCATCTATGTCTGATACATAGATAATGTCGAACATCATTTGCTATCACTGAAAATGCCAAGATAAACTTAATATTTTACCTAGTCATACAAGCAAGAACCTCTTTCTTCGCTTGTCCTATTCTGAAACACTTCAGAATCTTGACTTGGGAAATATTCCGACTTAATGTTATTAAGCCCCTTCTGATCTATACAATTATAAATCGGATGCCTAATACTCCTAACTTCATTTCATAGAAAATTTAATCACTTAAATAATCCTTTACACTCTACTAGAGGATTTGTGTCATTCAATATGTCGTTACATACAAAATCACGAATGACACCTAGCTCCCACTCAAATATGCCTTCCGCATATAAGATCAAGGAAAAGCTACTTAGCTCCCACTCACTTCTTTGCAAATGTAGGTTTCTTCAACTATTTTGGACAACTCCAAAATCCTTTGATCACATTATCAAAGTGAAGATTTGTGGGGGATGTAATCCCCGGGACCCCTAATAACAAAGCTTTCGGGAAAGCGGTCGGTGATGAGTAATCCGTCATACCCATGTCGGATTCCAGGAGAAGACTGCTATATCCGGCATACCCATGTCGGATTCCGGGAGAATTCTGCTATCCGGCATACCCATGTCGGATTCCGGGACAAGACTTCTATCCGGCATACCCATGTCGGATTCCGAGAGAAGACTGCTATCCGGTATACCCATGTCGGATTCCGGGAGAAGACTGCTATCCGGCATACCCATGTCGGATTCCGGGAGAAGACTGCTATCCGGCATACCCATGTTGGATTCCAGGAGAAGACTGCTATCCGGCATACCCATGTCGGATTTCAGGATAAAACTGCTATATCCGGCATACCCATGTCGGATTCCGGGAGAATTCTGCTATCCGGCATACCGATGTCAAATTCCGGGAGAAGACTGCTATCCGGCATACCCATGTCGGGTTGAGCAGAGAAGATATCAAGCCAAACACTACAGGACAAGCCAAGGACAAGACATGTCACGGTCATGATACAGGGCATGGGCAGCCGCTGCTACAGTGGCGCGGATGGGACAATAGTACACTGCGCGTGACACAGAAGAACAGTCCCGACAAGACCCCAGTAGTCATCTCAGCTACAGTGCGCGGTGAACAGTGTTTCCTGTCCCTTGTCTCCGGCTTGTCCCCTGGGCTCTCCTATATAAAGGGCACCAGGGGGAGAGGGAGGGGAGAGACCACCACCCCACCACTTCATTTCCCCCCTTCTCATTTGCTCTCCAGACCTCATGGAGGCAACTGTAGCAGCTCATGGAGCGTGTTGTAGCCCAGATAGTAAGAGAGGAAATATACCGAGTAGGCTAGATGTTGGGGATATATCAACTAGGGGTATAACCAGCATGGATCAATCCGGCTAGTCCAGGGTGGCCCAAGGGTGGTAAGGCCAAGGCCTGCCGGGCGGCCCAGACAAGCTGACGTACAAGGAAGTAGGCGGACGGTCCAAGGAAGGCGGAAGGCCGAAGCCCATCAAGCCACCGAGCCCAAGACGGAAGGCGGCAACTAAGCCGGCTAGGTCTAGGACTCTGTTTACTTGCCGGACAAGTACTTACCTTGTACCCTGGGGTCCGGCCGCCTATATAAGCCGACCACCAGGGAGTCTTTAAGGACAAGCTCAACCAAGCTCAGAGACAATCTCATAGGCATCATACCCATTGTAACCTGTTCACGGCTATTGCCTTATAGTGAATTATAGCAGCACGTAGGATCCCGCCACCGCTGTGGGATCCGAAGCTGGGTAAACTCGCCGTGTTCAATCCCGACCTCGATGACTCCAACCTTCTTCCCCACAATCCATACGTAGGCTAGAGGACCACCGTCTCCTATCAATTATGCCGATACTCCGACACTAGATGCTGCAGTAGGGGTTTTATCTCCTCACGAGAGCCCCGAAGCAGGGTAAATCCTTGTGTCCCTATGTCGGTTGTGTTTACCTGCGCGCGAGTTCATCGCGCAATCCCTCCCCGAGATCCCCTAGCGTCCATCGGCCCCACAAATTAGCCTACCCGTAGGCATCTGCCGTGACACCACCACGACAGTTGGCGCCCACCGTGGGGCGAAGTGGCGCTTGCGGGAAGAATTTCGGACGGGACCCGACATCCCAAATCCGGGATCCCTACGCTGCGGGCAGTGGTCACTGACATCCTGCGCCGCGGGTAGCGGTCGCCGGTATCCCAAATCCGGGATCCTAAATCCGGGATCCCTACGCTGCGGGCAGTGGTCACTGACATCCTGCGCCGCGGGTAGCGGTCGCCGGTATCCCAAATCCGGGATCCTAAATCCGGGATCCCTACGCTGCGGGCAGTGGTCACTGACATCCTGCGCCGCGGGTAGCGGTCGCCGGTATCCCAAATCCGGGATCCCTACGCTGCGGGCAGTGGTCACTGACATCCTGCGCCGCGGGTAGCGGTCGCCGGTATCCCAAATCCGGGATCCTAAATCCGGGATCCCTACGCTGCGGGCAGTGGTCACTGACATCCTGCGCCGCGGGTAGCGGTCGCCGGTATCCCAAATCCGGGATCCTAAATCCGGGATCCCTACGCTGCGGGCAGTGGTCACTGACATCCTGCGCCGCGGGTAGCGGTCGCCGGTATCCCAAATCCGGGATCCCTACGCTGCGGGCAGTGGTCACTGACATCCTGCGCCGCGGGTAGCGGTCGCCGGTATCCCAAATCCGGGATCCTAAATCCGGGATCCCTACGCTGCGGGCAGTGGTCACTGAAATCCTGCGCCGCGGGTAGCGGTCGCCGGTATCCCAAATCCGGGATCCTAAATCCGGGATCCCTACGCTGCGGGCAGTGGTCACTGACATCCTGCGCCGCGGGTAGCGGTCGCCGGTATCCCAAATCCGGGATCCCTACGCTGCGGGCAGTGGTCACTGACATCCTGCGCCGCGGGTAGCGGTCGCCGGTATCCCAAATCCGGGATCCTAAATCCGGGATCCCTACGCTGCGGGCAGTGGTCACTGACATCCTGCGCCGCGGGTAGCGGTCGCCGGTATCCCAAATCCGGGATCCTAAATCCGGGATCCCTACGCTGCGGGCAGTGGTCACTGACATCCTGCACCGCGGGTAGCGGTCGCCGGTATCCCAAATCCGGGATCCTAAATCCAGGATCCCTACGCTGCGGGCAGTGGTCACTGACATCCTGCGCCGCGGGTAGCGGTCGCTGGTATCCCAAATCCGGGATCCTAAATCCGGGATCCCTATGCTGCGGGCAGTGGTCACTGACATCCTGCGCCGCGGGTAGCGGTCGCCGGTATCCCAAATCCGGGATCCTAAATCCGGGATCCCTACGCTGCGGGCAGTGGTCACCGACATCCTGCGCCGCGGGTAGCGGTCGCCGGCATCCAAAATCCGGGATCCCTGTGCTGCGGGCAGTGGTCATTGTTGTCCCTGCGCTGCGGGTTGAGGTCACGGACATCCCTGCGCTGCGGGTTGAGGTCGCCGACGTCCCTGCGCTGCGGGTAGAGGTCGCCGACGTCCCTGCGCTGCGGGTAGAGGTCTCCGACATCCCTGCACCGCGGGTGGAGGTCATCGACGTCCCCGCATCGCGGAAACCGGTCATCGACATCCCAAACCAGCATCCCTGCATCACGCCCACCAGCCGCCGGAGTCTACCCCGACACTCATCATCAATGGACCCCTGGCAGTTGCACACCAGTTACCCGGGTTATGTCGCCTCCGACATCCCCAACCGCTCCTGTGCTCCGTGAGTATCGTCATCAGTACCTTACATTTACGTTGTCTTAAATTTGTTCGGGAACTGCCCATGCATGATTAGTTTAATTGTTTACCCGGGAACGAAGCATCGTAACCCGGGGACTGCCCTGTTTCACCTGTATGTCGCCTGTGTGTTTTTTCCCCGGGAGCAAGATGTCTTGACCCGGGGACTGGCTTACCGTTTAGTTCTACCTAGCATGCTTAGTCGGTGGACTAGCTCAGTTTATATTTATTTATATGCTTGTCGTATCTTGCTTCTTGTTGTATCATTTGTGTGCCGGCATCCCGAAACTGGACTCGGGGACTGCCGGGCTCCTTTGTCTTCCTGCTATATCTGAAAATTTACCCGGGGACTCGGTGGAATCCGAGTCTCTGTCCTATTGTGTGGTTTGGTGCTAGAGTTATTTTCTGTCTTTATTAAAATATATACGTCCTAACTAACGTTGAAAGGTGATATTGGTTTTACCGCGAGGATACTCATGTCGAGAGTCTTGATTATATCGGTTATCTTGGATCCATCTTACGGTTGATTATTTTCTCAAAGTATATTGCATATGATCTATGGTATCAGTTGGCCCATATATCGCGGTATCACGCAAAATTTCCAGATCCCCGTTTATTTCGATTCGCCAGTATATCATGGCATACTGCAATATCTCCATATCGCTATTCATGTCGGCTCGCCATTATATCGCGGCATCATACCATATCCCTAGATTCCCGTTTATTTCGGTTCGCCAATGTATCATGGCATCGGGCAATATTTCCAAATCGTCATTTGTTTCGGTTTGTCAAGATTCGCTAAAGGCAACACCTGAGATACCGAAACACCTGTGATGTGCCCAGAGTGGCAGAGATACCGAAACATGTGTGATATGCCCAGAGTGGCCGACATACCGACATACCGGCATACCGACATACCGAGATAGCTGTGTAACATTGTGTGTGTAGGCGTCTGTGTCGGTATACGCCCAGAGTGGCTAAACGCCGGCACATGAGACTCTGTGTCGGTATACGCCCAGAGTGGCTACAAGCCGGCACATGAGGCGTCCGTGTCGGTATACGCCCAGAGTGGCTAAACGCCGGCATGTGTTGTGTGTTTGTGTCAGACCGGCGGTGGCCGAAGACATCTGTGTCGGTAAAACGCCCAGAGCGGCTAAGGAACCGGCATTTGATTGTATTTTTTGCAGGTACTCGGTGGAGCAAATGAAAACAATGAGATTGAGATTTCTTCTAAGTCTGCGCGCGACTCTGCGAGTCCCCCGCAGCCTCGGGGACTAGTGTCGGGGATGTGATCCCCGAGATCTCTAACAACTAGACTTTCGGTACCCTGTGGAGTAGGTGAAAACGGTGATGTTGGATTTTTTCTAAGTCTGCGCGCGACTCTGCGAGTCCCCCGCAGCCTCGGGGACTAGTGTCGGGGATGTAATCCCCGGGACCCCTAATAACAAAGCTTTCGGGAAAGCGGTCGGTGATGAGTAATCCGTCATACCCATGTCGGATTCCAGGAGAAGACTGCTATATCCGGCATACCCATGTCGGATTCCGGGAGAATTCTGCTATCCGGCATACCCATGTCGGATTCCGGGACAAGACTTCTATCCGGCATACCCATGTCGGATTCCGAGAGAAGACTGCTATCTGGTATACCCATGTCGGATTCCGGGAGAAGACTGCTATCCGGCATACCCATGTCGGATTCCGGGAGAAGACTGCTATCCGGCATACCCATGTTGGATTCCAGGAGAAGACTGCTATCCGGCATACCCATGTCGGATTTCAGGATAAAACTGCTATATCCGGCATACCCATGTCAGATTCCGGGAGAATTCTGCTATCCGGCATACCGATGTCAAATTCCGGGAGAAGACTGCTATCCGGCATACCCATGTCGGGTTGAGCAGAGAAGATATCAAGCCAAACACTACAGGACAAGCCAAGGACAAGACATGTCACGGTCATGATACAGGGCATGGGCAGCCGCTGCTACAGTGGCGCGGATGGGACAATAGTACACTGCGCGTGACACAGTGAACAGTCCCGACAAGACCCCAGTAGTCATCTCAGCTACAGTGCGCAGTGAACAGTGTTTCCTGTCCCCTTGTCTCCGGCTTGACCCCTGGGCTCTCCTATATAAAGGGCACCAGGGGGAGAGGGAGGGGAGAGACCACCACCCCACCACTTCATTTCCCCCCTTCTCATTTGCTCTCAAGACCTCATGGAGGCAACTGTAGCAGCTCATGGAGCGTGTTGTAGCCCAGATAGTAAGAGAGGAAATATACCGAGTAGGCTAGATGCTGCAGTAGGGGTTTTATCTCCTCACGAGAGCCCCGAAGCAGGGTAAATCCTTGTGTCCCTATGTCGGTTGTGTTTACCTGCGCGCGAGTTCATCGCGCAATCCCTCCCCGAGATCCCCTAGCGTCCATCGGCCCCACAAATTAGCCTACCCGTAGGCATCTGCCGTGACACCACCACGACAAGATTCCAGCTCCGATATGCTTGCTTCAGCCCATGAATGGACCACTGAAGTTTGCATACATGTTTAGCATCCTCAGGATCACCAACTCTTTCTTAATAACACTATTAATAAACGTGGTTTCCTTATCCATCTATCAATTTCTCATTCGAAATTATAGTAATTGCTAAACGACCCAGAATAGATTTAGGCTTCGCCACTTGAGACAAACTCTCATGTGGTCAACTTTTGAATTTGTCGGAACTGTTTCACGACAAATCGATCCTTCTCAATGTCTATTCTCTCATAAAATTCCATATACTATTAACATCCTAGATGCCATCAAGATCTCCCAAGTCATTACCTGGTAATCGTATATGGATTTTATTTCGGATCATATATGACTCATAGCCATTTCTCGGACTTAGGTCCACCATCTCTTCTTCGTAGTTCGTAGGTCTATCATATTCCATTAATATGACCTTGATAACAAGATTGTCGTAACACACGGTGTGGAACACAACCTCGTATGCCTACGCTCTTAGTATGAGCTCAGAACATCATGATCTTGAATCATCAGCTTTTTCAAGCTATGGAGCCTGACACCGAAAACACTTTCAGTTGCGCCACTCTGATGTCTGGAGAGGAAGTTCACCAACTTCGTCTTGCTCTACTTTCTTTCTCACTTATACACTTGGACAAG
Source organism: Poa annua (assembly GCA_026929855.1). Taxonomy (NCBI): domain Eukaryota; kingdom Viridiplantae; phylum Streptophyta; class Magnoliopsida; order Poales; family Poaceae; genus Poa; species Poa annua. The sequence goes on from CM049427.1 coordinate 36,814,359, forward strand.
AAACTATTTCTTTCGCAAGGTATATCCTGGCAACAGTTTTGCCTATGTCGTGAGACATGTACCCAACTAACTCTTTAGGTAGGGTATACTACAAAGATTAATCCATTTTAGGTTTGATCACATCGAAAACCTAAATTACTGAAACGACAATCCAGGCTAAAAGCCATGCCATTACTCGTATGGTATTGTCTCCATGGATTCAAATGGTTTCCCTATTTGCTAACGTGAGTGTTTAGGTTTCTACCATATGACTCTAATGATCACAATAATTCGGTAAGAGATTTATTTACCACACACTATCCGATAGGGTGTAATTACGACGTCCTAACACACCATAACACTATGGTGTTCCATGCGACGTAATTTGTGGAACTCTTCTCACAAGTCTTCCAATGATGTGCCAACATTATAACTCAAATCTTTATTTCCTCGATCTGCATCGCGGGAATTTGATTTTCTTGTTAACTTTATTTCCTACTTCATTCTGAACTTTGTTTGATCGAATCAAAATTTCAGACTAACATTCCCCGGATTGGATATCCATATATCTTCTCGGAATATTCATGAAGTCTATGAAATAAAGACTTCCACTACACGTTAAAGTACTTCATTGATTCACATACACCCATATGCACGATTCTCAACAAGCTATACTCAAAACATTCAGTGAAGTTCACGAAATAAAGGTATCCACTACCCGTCAATTACTTCATTGAACCACATACATCTCTATGTATGACTATCAATAAGTTATATGCCCGCTTTCCGAAAACGGTGTCACAGTTATTTTGCAAGTGTCAAAAGATCAAATCTTAGGACTTGTAGATCCATACGGTATGGAGCTAATGCATTGACTATAACATTGACATGACTAAACGGTAGTGCCACACATATTGTGGTGACCCAGCATACCACTGCATGGTGTAATATGCTATAGTCGTTGACATAGCACCAATGGATCACCGTCCACCAGTGTCACGTCATCAGAGTGGTACAACAGAAACATCGCAGGTCCAAGGCATGACTATAGATTACAAACAGAGGATCCAAAACAACAGATCTTTAGAACCTCCTCGAAACAATGAGGCAAGGCCCTAATAAAAGAACATCAAATGGAAAATCTCGGAGGAACTAACCTAAACTAAGCCTACTGCTAATACGGCTAGGCTTGCAATTGCGCTATAGCAACGCCTACAGAGATAGGTTCTATGACTAGGAATGTATCCTATTTTACACTACGCCTTCATTTGTCCTCTGTCTTCCTTCAATTGCTTCAACTCGATGTAGTTGCCTTCTTTGGTATCTTGAGTTTATCCGTCTTCAGAGTCTTCATAGCCTAAAGTGTTGCCTTCTTGTGGTTCTTCATGTCTAGCAGGGGTTTAGGAGGCAAGGGTGAGTAACAGCGTTACCCAGCAAGTTCATTATGCAAGGTGGGAAGTTTGATGCATAAATACATCCACAGACAATGGATTGTCGTAGGCTAATACAAGTTTTCGAAAACCTTTCTTTAAAAGGTTGCTTTTATTCTGAAGACTATGCTCGTCAGGAGTCACAGGGCTAGGGCTTTGAGGAGCCTCCTTTCCTGCTGCGTTCGTCGTTCCGTCCTGGAACGTGGAGTAACATGTCACATTCATACACTCTAAAGAGGTGCGCTGCTTTACCCATAAGAGATCAAGACTTTGTTGCACATCCGGGCGATCTTCCCGTCCACACTTCCTTGGTGTGGGGCCCAGTCAGTAATCCAAGCCAACCACTGCGCCTTTCCACCATCCTCGCACACCCCCCATTACTCCGGTTGCAAGCTAGTGGGCACCGTCCCATGCTAAAACTTGCTGACCAGTGGGCACCGTCCCAAGCTAGTCCCGAAGCCAACCTTCAATAGATACTAGACATCCGGCCGTTGTGATTCACAGGATAGACATCTCCCGGTAATACGGCTTTATCCTGGAACTGCGAACTCGCAACGTCAAACAAGCCCACCGATAGACATCTCGCGGTAATACGGCTTTACCGGTGGCTTGTACGCACTACCCGGCCCAGAATAGTACCCGTTGGTGTACGAGAGGAAAAGGGTACAGCTGACTTCTCCGTCCCATTTCATATCTCATGGTTGCGCGTAATATTCGGCGCAAGAATCACTGGCGACATTTGTTATTAAATCCTAGATGATACTTTCCCGTGCAAATGGAACCTCCACCTCAATATTCTTACCGTGGTCCCATCTGCCAGCCATATGAGATTACCACCTCACTGGTGGATAACCATAGTCATATTATTATAAAATAAGTTTTCTGCCCTTTTTGTGTGATATGCAATAATAATAACATTTTGAAAATAGTTTCTTAACAAATACTTCAAGAGGACATGAGTAAAAGGGATGAACTTGCCTTTTTGACTACAAGATTATGCAGCCAGGGTCTTCGATATAATATAAACTCCGAGAAATCTGGAAACAACATCATTGGTCCGGTAAGGACTAATGTTTTAAAGAAGCAGCATGATTAATGCATAAGTATGAGATGCATCGCAAAGTACCCCGTATCTCACTCTCGAAGATTGTATTTTGTTTGAGTTGGGTGTTTTCATTTAGAGTTGTTTGGTCTTCAAGTTTACTTCAGAGGCAAGATGAGTTGTTTAACATTAATGTTCATGTATCATATTAAGCTTAAGAGTAACGTAAAACCACATATAAACACTCCATGGTTGCTTTAAGTTGTGTTCATCTTATGTTGGTATAAGGCATGTATGAACTTTTAGTTAAAGAGTCCTGGTGTTATATTGTATGATGGCAAAAAGAATAACTTTTGAAGGACATAAATAATGTCTAACATTGTGGATACCAAAACACATGGTTAATAGAGATCGTATAACATTATTCTTCTTTGTGTGTTTTACCCAAGACATTGCAATAAGATTTTATTTCAGTTAAGCACTTACTTCTAAACTTAGAATTGTTTCTTGTGGATGAAGGATTTATGTTTGGAATACAACAAGTTACAAACTACCATAGTGTTATCTATTCATTAGGTGTTTGTTAATGATTTTCATTTTACCAAATTATAAACAAACAAGAAGTAAGTAATCCATGAAATAAATGGAACATTCATACAAAGTGGATCTAAGTAGTTTTCAGATGTTATTGGATTTTATTTATTTGAAATGAATACCAAATAGGGATGATTCAACCTTTACAAGCTTATAACTTTATCTTTTAGAATTTTAGGAAAATAATATTTGGTAAATATTTTCTTAAATAAAATATCATTTTCAAAATAGTTGTTGAAAATGGAAATATCTCTCTCTTTATTATTATTATTATTTTTTTAAAGGAAACTCATGTAATCAAATGGAAGTAATTCATAATGTTTGTTTCATTTATATTAAATGAGTGGTAATCAATAGTAGAACAAGTTTTATGATTTTGTAACTTAGTTTTTATAATTAAGAATATAATTCTTTTAGAATATTTTAAAATAAAGTATTGTTTCAAATAGGTATAGTTCAGATAAGAATATCACATATTATAATGGAAACATGGTTTTTAGAATTTTAGTTTATGCAAGTGAGACATTTAAATGAAGTTTGAAATGCATCCAAAATAGCATTTCAAATAACCTCTTATTTAAAAGATTAGATAATTTGTTTTCTAAATTTTATTATTTTTAAAATTTATTCAAATTCCAATTATAATGATATGGTTATTTGGGTTTTATTTTTCTGATTATATTGATATAAAAATCATATTTTTCTGATATGATATGAATTACTTATGCATTTTCAAAGTTCTCTGGAATTTCTGGATTTAATAAATGAAAATGGAAAACAAGAAAATGATTTAAATTCGTGTGCTGACGTCAGCTGACGTCATACCAGAGTTCATCTCCATGGCCGAAGATGAATTCGATACCTACGAAGGAAATGGGACGATTTGGTCGGGGCCTAAGCTAGAGAACGGTCTGGCGGTTCTCTTGGTGGCGGCGTACGGACCAAATGGTCAACGGAGCATCGCCGGCGAGCACAAATGCGGCGGCGGCGATCGGCTAACGGTGGCACGGCGATACAGTGCGCAATAAAGAAGGAGAAGAGGTGCACGAGCACCGTGGGCTCACCCTGAGCACGACGAGACGCTCGGTGAAGTGAATGGAGGTCGGACGGCGACGAACTCGTCCGCGGCGTCGGCGGCCGGAGACGAGGACGACGGGAAAATACTCCTGCTCCCAGACTCCTCCGCACGCGTGACTCTACCAGAAGGAGTAAGGTGCCACGGCGGAGCTTCAAAGATGCTCGCCGGAGCCAGGCGCTTCCCGGAGCGGCGGCAATCCGAAGTGACCGGAGCGGCGGCAATCCGAAGTGACCGGAGCGGCTAGGGTTTGCTGGAGAGAGGAACGGAGAGGGGAAAAGGTGAGGGTACGGGTGTGAGACGAAGATGGGAGAGATGAGGACGTCTCCTGGGCCTTATCTCCGCGAGTGAGGCGAGGAGGAGAAGCACGGCTTCAAGGAGGCATCGCCACGGCTCTCCTCTGCTTTCTGGCGAGAGGAGGAAGAAGGAAAAGAAATGAAGTTTGCGAATAACCCCCTGGCTTTCAGGAATTTGCAAAAGCAGTGTAAACAGGCCCCTGGCTCCTATTTTGGACCTGTTTTTGATTCTGGAACTTGCAAAGAGGTCCTGGAAAGTTTATAATTGAGATAAAATGTTTATTTCCTTTATATAATTTTCATTTCTTGATATAATTTTATTGCTAGGTATATTTTTGAATTATTTTATCCTTTTAATTGAGTTTGGACATATTTAGGTATTTTCCTTTCATTGAAATTATATCTTGCACTTGATTAAATTTCTAGGATGCATTTAGGAATATGAGAATATTTCCTATGCTATCATTTAATTTGGAATTTGTTGTTTCCAAATTTTCAATTGATATGAGATTTTGTTTCAAAGAATATATGTGAACATGAATATTCCATTTTGTTATATTTTGTTGCTTCCACTAAATCATTTTTATGATGCATTATAACCCTAGGAATATCATTTCTATGGCATTATTTATTAATTTCTAATTTGTTTCCATCAACTACTAAAATGATATAGGTTATGGGTTTTAAAATATTGAAGTATTGGAGTACACCAATTGGTGGTATGGTGATTTAAGTATTTCATACCACACCAAATTATGGTTTGGTGGAGATAACAAAATGGGTCTTTGTGAAACCTAAGAAGAGTATACACAGTGCTTTATGTCAAATCCATGCTAAGCATGATAGGTTGCCAAATGGCTTTTATTTGGTCCTTAACAAATAATCATGTGAGAACATGATCAATTCTTTATGAAAGCACAAGATAGGACTTCCTGCCTAAGGTTAGGTCTTATGGTGATAAGATGATGAGTTTAGACTTCTTCTCATTCCATTCCCCAGTTAAGATGGAGTAAGAAGGATACATTCTTTCTTGATAGAGTTAATGTATTATGAATATATCTAATAATAGATATATTTGAGTTTGTGAAATGGTTTCCCTTCAACATATGTCAACTAATGTTTCCAGATGATTATTTTGCCATATGTACGAGATTATCTTTTATTGAGAATGAATTCTTGCTTCAACCAATGGATGATTATCCATTAGTGCTCTAGTGGCTCCTCTCTTATATGATTCTTCATTCACATGGTCTTGAGGGATGATACATGTGGCTCTGAGATATGTATATTGATTATACACACTTATGATTTGGCATTACTTTCTCTTTGGTTATGATCCCCTTGGAGAAACACCATAAATCCATAAGTGACTTTACTTGGCATAGATCCTTTGGAACAAGAAGTAGATATTCAAGACAAGTTCTTCTTGTCCTGTATTGAATTTCCAACATCACTTGTCTCACCCTTGTGGTGAGGAGAATTCAATTTAACCAAACCAACTTTCTTGGTTGGTGGTATGTGAATGTATGTGTATTTTATGACATCCAAGATCTTGATGTACTAGATGACCTATCCTACTATTCATGTGTATATGGCACTCCATTGTTTGTGCATACCAAAATGAGTTGTCAACAAGGTTGCAAAGCTTGTCATCAACCTATTTCTATATCACACTAACATTGTAATGTCATACCATTTCCTGAGAAATTAATAAAGATGGTTGAAGATAAAAGAGTTTCCAATTCTTCATGATAGATTGGCATAACACTCCTATGTCCATCAAATGAATGCTTCTCTATGTCTTCTTGTCGTATTTCTTCCCTTCTCGATATCTTCTCTTGTTGATGCCTTCGAGAGGATTGGGAGAAAAGGAAATATGATGTCAAGATAAAAGTGGAAGATCTAGGTTAAGCTTTAGGTAATTCAATTGGTCTCCAGGAATGTCATGGTTTCCATGTACTAGAAATATGTCTAGCACAATTGATAAGAATAGATGATCAGAGAATAACTAAGAATAGTTGTTCTGGTCATTAACTCTTAAATATTGTTTTGATGTATCAAGTTTTTTTTTCTTTGGTGTAACCTCTCATCGTGTAACTCTGTACCCCAAAATAAGGTTTAAGCCGAGATCATCTCGAAGTTTATAACGCTCAAGTTGATGATCTACTTCAATTCCACCAACTCAAGTGAAACTTCAATCACTTAGTGTTTTGAAAAATTAATGCGCGAAAATTATCCGGATTTTCTGATGCATGAATGCAATGCACACTCTTGTGTCAACTCTATTTCTGGACCCTAAGTTCTGGGATGTTACACATATGTGGTGTCTTTATTAAGTTTGTATCCTTTGGCATTAATATTATGAATGTGCGAGCTTCTACCATCTAAATTCAAATCGGCATATGATCATTACTTCATAAATATAGGACACCAAATTTGTCACTATCATGTATGAACAAGTCTCTCGCTAGAGGAGACACACTTGTAACGATCATACTAATAGGCGATCATAAAGAATTTATTCAAATGGTAGATCTAGAGGGAGAGTGTCTATGGCCATCACAACAACTTGACTGCCATTATCAACACGCAATGTCGCCTCATCCTTTGAATCTACTCAAGCAGTAAACCTGGTTTTCACAAAACATGACTAGTTCAAAACTTAGTCAATACTGCGAGTACTTGCTTAGCTAAAACATTCATAACATGTATATCATATATACACCATCATCATTGATGACTTCCGGCGATCTGTTTCATTTTCTTGGTACTTCCACCGTAATCAAGAACCATGAAGGTGAACGATTCCCCTTACATGACATAGTTTATAACAGAGGATTTGCACTTGACAACGATGTCTGTCATCCAGTGATTGAGCTGAGCGAGGCGTCTTAATGTTCACCAAGTATGAACATATGTCATTAAGTATGACCGCCACGTGCTCCCTCAATGTGTATATTCTCCTCCATCTTGGTTGAGAAGGCAATCAGTCAACGTACTGATAAACTTCATCAACCCAACGTTTGGGGTACCCCGAGTTTAGCGACCATATCATACGTTCGCGATCTAAAAACTCGTACCCACCGTTGGTTCTCTATGGCAGAGATCATAGCATACACTGGACTATGATGATATCATCCGCACAAAATCTGATAATCCAAATTATCTTTTGTCTGCGGAATCTCCGGTGTTATCTGCTAGCGGGTATTGTAACACAAAGAGCTAACGGTTTAAACAAGGAGTATCCTCAAGCTAAAGCATAAAACTATGAAGTTTGGACCCAACCTTTTAAGTTTCTCAATCGCAGGAATGCGCCTAATTTGAAAAGATGCTATCACAATGGTTAATATCTACAAAGGTTTGCAAAACAAACTCTGTTCATTATATTCTGAGTTCTAGTATTTTAGAAAATAACTATCCGAGCTCCCACTCAAACGAACATCCCTCCTGGTCGTTTAAGCGATTACACGACCCCCATCCATTGCACCACCCCTCATCATCAGAGCCGGCGGCACAACTTCAAGAGTAGACAAAAGTCCGCCACACCAATTTTGTGACTCGTGCTCGACCTTTCGGTCTCCCTGTTCCGAGGCCATATTTCTGAATATGCTAGGCTCGCCACCAAAAACCTCCACGCTGACGCTTGTGCAACATGACTTACACCCACTGTATGCGAACGACGAGATGTCTGACACCCGATCATCACGGCATGCCTCATAACGTAGAACTTTCTTGGTGGTGCGCGTTGGAGGGAGAACACTAGTGGTATTTTGAAGGGATCATCTTATATAGCTACCGCCGTGTAACTAATATATACTATATATACAATCACACAATATAAGATGCACACAAAACATCAAATGTAATGCAATGTGATATAGTCCATTGCGACATGATCTTCTTGGCGCCCTCAGTTTATAAACAATTTAATAAACCTACCTTGACCATATCACATAGCCCCTGCAAAATAAAGTTAGACGCTTCTACTTTATGTTTTGCATATTTTACGTGGCTCGGGGCTTTCGTAAATACAACCGCCTCATACCTACGAACCTTATGACCACAACAACAATCCAATAATTGCATGTTTAAGCATCCCTTTCGGGCCCTCCATTAAAAATGCAAAGCCAACTAAAGAGAGAGAAACAGGCACCCGCCAGCCACAGATACGGTACAAGCCGTATGTCAGTAGTGGAACCAGTCTCGCGTAAGCGTACGCGTAAAGTCGGTTCGGGCCGCTTCATCAACTCGATGCCGCTGGAATCACAAGTGCACGCTAGAGGGTAGCAAATAACAGGAACGGTGCCCCCGTGCAGAACACGGGTTCTAACAGCGTACAGCTATATCTACGATAGATCGGCTCTAATACCACTTAAGGGGATCGTGTGTAGCAAAAAAAAAATCCTAGCAACGATATCCTTAAACTAGCCAAGATCTACACTATGCAGATATAGTAGTACGGCGGAGATCGGAATACATACCCTTGTAGACCGAATAGCGGGGATTACGCTCCCGCACAAGCGTTGACGACGAAGACGACGTAGCCGACCTCTAGGTCGCAAAGAACTCGACGCGACGAAGATGACCCCGAGGTCGGGTGGAGGAAGTAGGCCTCCGAGCACCGCTAGCGCAACACCTCGCAGGGCATTACACACATACGGTGGAGACGACGGCCTCCGAAGCTCCAATCCAGGACGAGCAGCGGAAGACTTGGACCGGAACACCAGCAGCGCGGCAACGGGCTATGGTGGAAGAGATCCCCCTCCTCTACTTGGCGCGACTCCGACAAAGGGAATCACGAGATCGAGAGAGAATTAGTGAATTAATTGGTGAATTAAAAGGCCAGGTGTGCCCCTTCTTATATAGTCTCCCGGGGGGAGCCAACCTTGCCAGCCAGGCAATGTGGGACTATCCCCACATGCCTGGTGCGGCTCAAGAGGGTGCGCCGGCCCTAGTGGGCCCCTTGTGGCCCACTAGGGGCTGGCCGAACCAGCTCCCCTCCCTTGGGGGGAAGCTCCCCCCCTCATGGGCCTTCTTTCCACTAGAAGGCCCATTTAGGGAAATTTGCCTTTAAAAATTCGAAAATAACTATATAAAATTATATTTAAACATTAATTACACTAATTAATATCAAACATATTTTATATAATTTATTCTAGCTCCGAAAACTCTTTCGTCGCTGCCCGATCTCCATCGGACCATTCCCGGGACGTTCCCGGTGATCTCTTTCCTTTCCGGTTGTCTTTTCGAAACCCCTTAAGTGTGTTACCCTAGCGGTTCGATATAATAACAGGTACGATCAAGAATCCTCTATGATCAACGACTAACTCGTAGGCATGGACCCCATGAATTAATCCCTGTGATATAACGAATGACTTTCATCTATCAAACCTGGACGTATAGTCTGAAACCCTTTGTCATGGCGATACTTAGCGCGTCCGAGCACCGTTCTCAGATATCTCCATACCTAGCATGATCTCATTACCGACATCGCTATCTTCTACTCGTCTATGATATTATGTCAGCTGGTGACCTAGTCACATGTTTGCAAACTCACTTGACATAATCTCACCGAGTGGGCCCTAGAGTATCTATCCGGCTATGCGGACTGACAAATCCCGCTGTTGACCCCTCGTCTCAACTACCCCCTTCCGATACCCAAAAGTATCACCTATCATTGTCACACTATATAAGATATGACGTTTGGTGCGATCAAAGTATCTTCCAGGGATAACAATAAGAGTTGGTCTCACGGTCTTAAGGCGAATGACTATGTCCTATAAATACTGGGTATGTCCATCACATCGTTACACCTAACGATATGACTTCCATTGCCGACCGGCGCCATGCCCTATGATCGGAAAACCTCGATCATCAATCGCGTAACGAAACTAGTCTTAGTAGAGGCTACTAGGGACCTGGTTGTTTATCTACCACACGTGTATTAATGTTTTCGCTTAATACAGTTATAGCATGGTATAAAACATATAATGAACGATTGAGATATTGCCAATAAACTATGTTTATTAAGTGCCTCTAGGGCATATTCCCTTCATATAGATGTATGTGGTTCAATGAAGTAATTGACGGGTAGTGGAGTCCTTTATTTCGTGAACTTCACTAAACGTTTTGAGTATAACTTGTTTAGAATCGTGCATATGGGTGTAGGTGAATCAATGAAGTACTTTAACGTGCAGTGGAAGTCTTTATTTCATAGACTTCATGAATATTCCGAGTAGATATATGCATATCCACTCAGCGAATGTTAGTCTAGAATTTTGATTCGATCAAACAAGTTTAGAATGAAGTAGGAAATAAATTTAACAAGAAAATCAAATTCCTGCGATACAGATCGAGGAAATAAAGATTTGAGTTATAATGTTGGCACATCATTGGAAGACTTGTGAGAAGAGTTCCACAAATTACGTGGCATGGAACACCATAGTGTTATGGTGTGTTAGGACGTCGTAATTACACCCTATCGGATAGTGTGTGGTAAATAAATCTCTTATCGAGTTATTGTGATCTTTAGAGTTATATGGTAGAAACGTAATCATTCATGTTAGATAATAGGGAAACCATTTAATCCATGGAGACAATACCATATGAGTAATGGCGTGACTTTTAGCAATTTAGTGTTTCGATGTGATCAAACATAAAATGGATTAATCTTTGTAGTGTACCGTACCTAAAGAGTAGTTGGGTACATGTCTCACGACATAGGAAAAATCGTTGCGGGGATATACCTTGCGAAAGAAATAGTTTCTTATCCAAGAGTATAAGTGAGAAAGAAAGTAGAGCTACGAAGTTGATGAACTTTCTCTCCAGAAATCAGAGTGGCCCAACCGAAAGTGTTTTCGGTGTCATGCTCCATAGCTTGATGATACAAAATCATGATGCTCTGAGCTCATACTAAGAACGTAGGCATACGAGGTTGTGTTGCACACTGTGTGTTACGACAATCTTGTTATGAAGGTCATATTAATGGAATATGACAGACCTACGAACTACGAAGAAGAGATGGTGGACCTAAGTCCGAGAAATGACTATGAGTCATGTATGATCCAAAATAAAATCCATGTACGATTACCAGGTATTGACTTGGGAGATCTTCTTGATGGCTTCTAGGATTTATCAGAATGTGGAATTTTATAAGAGAGTAGACACTGATAAGGATCGATTTGTCGTGAAACAGTTCCGATGGATTCAAAAGTTGACCACAACGAGATTTTGACTCAGGTGGCGAAGCCTAAATCTATTCTGGGTCGTTTAGCAATTACTATAATTTCGAATACGAAATTGATAGATGGATAAGAAAACCATGTTTCTTAATAGTGTCATTAAGAAAGAGTTGTAATCAGTACAATAATGGTTTGTAATCCTGAGGATGCTAAACATGTATGCAAACTTCACTTGTCCATTCATGGGCTGAAGCAAGAATATCGGAGCTGGAATCTTCACTTTGACGATGTGATCAAAGGATTTTGGTCCAAAATAGTTGAAGAAACCTACATTTGCAAAGAAGTGAGTGGGAGCAAAGTAGCTTTTCTTGATCTTATATGCGGAAGGCATATTTGAGTGGGAGCTAAGTAGCTTTCCTTGATCTTATATGCGGAAGGCATATTTGAGTGGGACCTAGGTGTCATTTGTGATTTTGTATGTAACGACATATTGAATGACACAGATCCTCTAGTAGAATGTAAAGAATTATTTAAGTGATTAAATTTTCTATGAAATGAAGTTAGGAGTATTATGCATCCGATTTATAATTGTATAGACCAGAAAGGGCTTAATAACATTAGGTCGGAATATTTTCCTAAGTTAAGATTCTAAAGTGTTTCAGAATAGAACAAGCAAAGAAAATGGTTCTTGCTTGTATGACTAGGTAAAGTATTAAGTTTATCTTGGCATTTTCAGTGATAGAAAATTATGTTCGACATTCTCCATGTATCAGACATAGATTCTATCAGACTGAAAGCCCGACTTGGTGTGACCCGAGTTCTTGGTTGAGGAACAGGTTCCAGAGTGATCCTTGTGTGGATTAATGAACAAACGTTAAGTATATTCTTCAGTGTCTGTGAGAACTGAAGATATGTTTTCTAGTAAACGGTAAGAGTGGAAAGACAACTTGCCGTAAAACGGCTACGATGATGCAAGTTATTATACTGGCCCATACAACTAGAAATCTCATATAGGAGATGTCCTTTATTTTGAAGAAAGACATGGTTAGCTTGCGAAGTCGCATATGAATGCACTGTCGCATAATCTACATAGGTATAGAAATATATGGCAATTTCAGAAGTAGTAAGTGTGATTGGACTGAGCAGTTTTCCGATCGTATGTGGTCCCCTTAATAGATCTCTTAAACTTTTAAATCCCATGCTACGCGAATGTTCGATTCTCACTCCATCCACTAGGATATATTTCACCGTCATCGTAAGATACAAGATGATGTCAAACTAGGTGACATAAAAGTGTTGCAAAGCACATATAGGTCTCAATGTGTGAGATCTATTGACTGTATTCCTCTTCCACGAGACGAGCAGGCACCAAGATGCTATGGGTGTTGAGCTTTTACCAAGTTATAAACTAGATTAAGTGTTACTCTAGTGCAAGTGGGAGACTGAAGGGAATATGTTCTAGAGGCGCTTAATAAACATACTTTATTGGTAATATCCCAATTGTTCATTATATGTTTTATATCATGCTATAATTGTATTAAGCGGAAACATTAATACATGTGTGGTAGATAAACAACCAGGTCCCTAGTAGCGTCTACTAAGACTAGTTTCGTTGCGCGATTGATGATCGAGGTTTTCCGATCATAGGGAATGGCGCCGGTCGGTAACGGAAGTCATGTCGTTGGTTGAACGATGTGATGGACATACCCAGTATTTATAGGACATAGTAATTACGCCTTAAGACCGTGAGACCAACTCTTATTGTTATTCCTGGAAGATACTTTGATTGCACCAAACGTCGTATCTTATTTAATATGACAATAACGGTGATACTTTTGGGTATCGGAACGGAGTAGTTGAGACGAGGGGTCAACATCGGGATTTGTCAGTCCGTATAGCCGGATAGATGCTCTAGGTCCCACTCTGTGATATTATGTCAAATGAGTTTGCAAACATGTGACTAGGTCACCAGCTGACATAATATCATAGACGAGTAGAAGATAGCGATGTCGGTAACGAGATCATGCTAGGTATGGAGATATCTGAGAATGATGCTCGGACACGCTAAGCATCGCTATGACGAAAGGTTTAAGACTAGTCATCCAGATTTGATAGATGAAAGTCATTCGTTATATCACAGAGATTAATTCATGGGGTCCAGGCCTACGAGTTAGTCATTGATCGGAGAGGAGTCTCGATCATGTCTGTTATTATATCGAACCGTTAGGGTAACACAGTTAAGGGGTTTCGACAAGACAACCGGAAAGGAAAGAGATCACTGGGAACGTCCCGGGAATGGTCCGATAGAGATCGGGCAGCGACGAAATAGTTTTCGGAGCAAGAATAAATTATACTCCCTCCATTCCATAATGTAAGAGCTATAGTTTTTTGAGAAAAATTCCAAAATATATGGTTTACAATGATTTTTGGATGAATTTACCGATGAAAAAGTGAGTTTCATTCTCGGACGGAGTGATTTTATGGATTATTTTCATTTGTTGTCTATTAGGGAGTCCTCTCTTCTGAATTTTGTCTAAAACAAATGAGTCCGTAGTATGTCAAATACTCATGTCTTAATATCCGTGCAGAAAACTATAGCTCTTACATTCAGGAACAGAGGGAGTATATAATATATGTTTGATATTAGTTAATGTAATTAATGATTAAATATGATTTTATATATTTATTTTCGAATTTTTAAAGGCTCCCTAAATGGGCCTTCTGGTGGAAAGAATGCCCATTAGGGGGGAAGTCCCCCAGGGCTTCGGATTAGGGGAGGGCCGGCCTAGGTGAGCTAAATAGGGCCCACCTAGGTTCGGCGCATGCTCCCTAGCCGCACCAAGGCATGTGGGATAGTCCCACATTGCCTGTCTAGGGAGGTTGGCTCCCCCCGGAGCCTATGTAAAGAAGGGCACCCCTGACCTTTTAATTCACCCAATTAATTATCGATTTCTTCTCGATCTCGTGATCCCCTTTGTCGGAGTTGCGCCGAGGAGGATGAGAGTTCTCTCTCCACCATAGCCCGCTGCCGCGCTGCTGGTGTTCCGGTCCAAGTCTTCCGCTGCTCGTCCTGGACTGGAACTTCGGAGACCGTCGTCTCCACCGTATGTGTGTAACGTCCTGCGAGGTGCTGCGCTAGCGGTATTCGGAGGGCTACTTCCTCCACCCGACCTCGAGGTTATCTTCGTCGTTTTCGTCGCGCCGAGTTCTTCGCGACCTAGAGGTCGGCTACGTCATCTTCATCATCAACGCTTGTTCGAGAGCGTAATCCCCGCTATTCGGTCTACGAGGGTATGTATTTCGATCTCCGCCGTACTACTATATCTGCATAGAATAGATCTTACCATTTTTAAGGATATCGTAGTTAGGATTTTTTTTTTGTTTTCTGCCTGCGATCCCTTTCAAGTAGTTGGTCCTTTGTCACCTTATTTTGAAGGATTTGGTGTGTATGATTGATTTAAACCTTTCCGTTTGTATTTTTAGAATAAATGAAATAAAACATGCCTATGCAATCATCAGGCGAGCATATGTTTCCCCATTTCGAAAAAATACATTCCTGAGACTGATAGTACACGGAAACACTCCTCGTCGGTATTTTTTCCCCTGAAAATGATTATTCATCAAAAAATATCTACTCTCTTTGTTCTGAAATGTATAATGTTTTAGGTGTTCCACATGTGTAGAGAACTCGAGATGCACACTAAGTGGAGTGCACATTTCCACTAATATGTCTAGATATATATTGTTGTTCGTCGGAATAAATTAGCACTAGTTGTCGGACATTTCAACATCTTATATTATCGATCCATTTGATTAAAGAATAGAACAAAAAAAACATAAAGGCAAGGTAGAGCTGGCAGAATCCGGAGTGGCTCCGTCGGCGGCTGGCTCCAGGGCGATAACCATGCGGAGTAGATCAGCAAGCAAGTCTGCAAATGGCTGGAGGAGCGGTCCGCGTCGCCGCCTCCCGACGGCCGCGGCAACTCGACACGGCTCACCGTCAGGCACTCTCAGGCGTCAGTCGCCTCACGCAGAACCGTGATCCTTCTCACGGAGAGCGACGAGAGAGGGACGCGCATGATTAGCTCGCGCAGATGGCAGCGCCGTCGGCCCGTCGCTGTTGTTTATTCATTCCGGCGCCCATAACCCGCCGCCACTAGCGAGGTCCCGCATGGCCATGGATGCAGCCCGGCGGCGCGTTGCCGTGCCATTTGGTGCGGAAAGAAGCCAGTCCGGCGGGGACCTTTCCCACGACGCATGGCAAGCATGGACCACGCCAGCAACCACTGCGTGGAGAAGAAACCAGAGCGCCAGGGGTACCAACGAAATCTGCGTAGAATCTAGACAGGTCATCACAAGGGGTGCCTGGGAAGAAAACGAATACACGAACCCCAGCGCCACCACGGATGGATTATTGGATTACTAGTTTTCTTTGGTACCAATAACTAGCTAACTAACTACTCCCTCCGTTCCACGATGTAAGTTTATTTAGATAGCTAGTTTAGATTGTTCCAAAGGCTTATATTTTGGAACATATAGGTAGTAAATTTTATCAGTACTGTAATTCTACCGAGCTATAATTAGAGTGTGCAATGATTTTGTTACTTATTACAGGAACATTGAAGATCATATTGATCTGGAATTCATAACTAAATTGGTTTTATAACTAAATTGAAGATCATAAACATCTGGAATTTATAACCAAATTTGCACAAATCACGACGCAAATTAAACTCTTCGCATATGTTTGTCTCGGTTGCAACCCTGTGCAACTAGGAAATCTGAGTTGTGCAACTGCAACTAATATGGCAGCACAAATCAAAAGCAATCGGATGGTATCAGAGTCGGCTGAGATTTAGATAATTTCTAATTACTAGGGATTAGCAAATCCGTTAAACATATCTTTCCACACCACCACCCGTTGCCAAAACTCTTACATAGTCGTTGTTGTTAGAAGCCTGAAAGAATGCTAATCCATTTGCGTGTGCGTGCGCTTAGCATTTTCTTGTTATTGAGGCAGAGGTCCCCTACCAGTGGATTTTGCTCTCATTGTGACTACGATGTAACATGCCATAAATCTCGCCCCATGTCTTTGTCTAGAAATGATTGAGGATCTTCATATCTATGTGTTAGTTGACATCGCATCTTGTATCCTACAAATAAAAAAGAATGCGTGATTTTGAAAAGAAAAAATGTGTTATTAATCCTATTTGTACTATGGATGATACGAAATGTAGCAAATGAAATCTTCTGTGCTTGGCAGAACGTCCTTTATACATGACTTTTCTCTATAGTGGGAATAACATACGTAGTAACATTAAAACAACCATCAACCATGCTCAAACTTTAACAGACTTTAATCGCCCTGTGCATTTTGAAAACCACGACTGAAGACGTCCTTTCAGATGGGACACAGACAACATTGATCGAACATCGGTGGGGCTATGCACCACTCGCGAAGTGTTTGGAGAGAACAATATATATAAGCTGTAGAGGCCCTTCCATGTGCCAACTATGTGTATCACACTATGCTTTATTAGGTATTTATTATGCAACATTGTATTGATTATGTAAGGAAACAAAAGTTCAATTTCTAAACAAGGGTGCTTGGATAGAACTACGGTGAGTCTCCCTCCAGTGAACACGCCCTACAAGTTATACGAAACACTACTTTAGCAAGAGCGGAGTTATTTAAGTACCATGTACAAAAAAGATGAACGCCATCAACAGATTATTGAACCTATTGTTATATGATTTGGTGACACAACGCCCTCTTAAAAATTACCAGGGAATTTAGCGCGGCCCTGCCGCGCCTGTGTATTAAAGAAAATCTAAATTTGGTAGTTTGGATGTTTAAATCTTATGTAGGTTTGAGGATTCGTGAAATCCAAATATGGTCTTGTAATCATTATTTTTTGCATTATCAGAATTTGTTGTTTTTTTATGTGTCCGAACGTCTGACAATTCGAAATATTTACTGTGATTATGTAAAATCAATAGGGAGTTATGCTTTACTTTATGTTTTTGTCTTTTAATCGACTTTGATTTTTTGTGGTCTGTAAGTGTTCGAATATTGGAGATAATTTTTTGTAAACAACATAATTAATGTGAAACTCTATAATGTGTAGCGTAACTATTTTTTTGAAAAAATTGTCTAAACGTGCATGGGATGTGTTGGCTGCAAAGATATGATTTTTCTGAATATTTTGGTATATTTTTCGTAATTTTTTTAGTTATATTTTAAAAGTTATGATTTATTGTTTTTGTCTCGTCTGAAATCAGAAAATCCTTACAAGCGGGCCCCACCCGTCAGCCGCCCCAGGCTGACATCAGCCCTCGACGTCAGCTGGCGGCGGGCCGGCCGGCGCTGCCGCGGCGCTGCGGAGATCGCAATGCGCGGCCGCGCACGTGCGAGGGCCCACGATGGCGTCGATCCGCTGGAGAAGGTTCCGGCGATTCGAACGTGCGGCGCTGCGACCCAAATGGTCACCGGAGACACCGGCGGCGGGCGATCCCGCGGCAGCGTCTGAGGAGCTCGACGGCGGCGGGACACGGTGTTTTGGCGGCGAGTCCGATCGTCGGACGACGATTCCTACGGTCAGCTCGAAGCGGGAGAGGCGGCGGAGCTCCTCGTCTGGTCGGACCGGAGCGGGGAGGCGCGCAGCGGCGGCGGCGCACGGCGGCGATTCTGGCCGCGCTCGCGGAGAAAGAGAAAGGGGGGCGAGTGCGAGGGTAATTTTCCAGAAAAGCGTGTAAAGTTTTTCAAAATTGTGAAGAGGTCCTTCGCAGTTCTGAACGAAGGACTGCGGGTTAAGGTTCAAATATCTTAGTGGCTTTTCTGCAAAAAGACACGGTTATTGGGGGAAACCGGGGCGACCGGTCAGTGACCGAGCGACGTGGCGCAACGTGATTGGCTTAGAAGGCCGAGCTACAGTAATGCGCGTTTGGGGATGTTTTTGGGCCGATCCTGGCCGTCCGACGCGCCGATCGGACGGCTTACGTTTTGCGGGTGACGTGGATAGCAGATCTGGGGGTGAAATGGACGCCCTTTCATATATAGAGTATGTATATTGTAGATTGTCTATCTGAGTACACCTAACCATAAACTAGAATCATTTATCAATATATTCTTATAGCATACTCCCTCTGTTTTAAAATAGTTGAAGTTTTATATTTGTCCTAGGTCAAACTATCACAATTTTGACGAAGCTTGTAAAAAATAAACCAACCTCTACCACACAAATTATGTTCTATTATATTCATTGTACAATATAATTTATATTATTTATTCCTGATGTTATAAACATTCACACATTCTTAAAATATGGTCAAACATAAAGACCGTTGGCTTAGGACAAACCTATAGCTTTAATTATTTTAAATCAGAGGGAGTAAAATTTAGAGATTAACACCAACATATATATGGATACACACATCCAGTCACAATAATTTTTCTACAACTGACACAAATTAATCCATGAGACACATGATTTCGTCTTTTCTTATTTCCTCAAAAATTACATAATTTAATTATATATTTTAAGACGCAATGTATTGAATACAAATGTAAAATTTATTATAAAACATGATGTCCTCAAATCAATAAAAAATGAGTTATAATAGATATAAGTTTCGAAAATGATTTTTTACATGCACTAACGAGGCATATCCTGTCCGTTGAAGTCGTGGGGCACTGATTTGAGATCTGGTGATATAGGGGACCGAAAATGTTTTTAAGTGTTTTTCCACTACATGTATGAACAGCGACTGCAGTACCAGATGCGACACCCACGACGCTCCACCCTGGATTTGCGGGATCATCCGTACTCGAGCGAACAGGAATCGGGGGCGGCGTACTGTTCTGAACGCGCAGCACTTCCCACGCGTGCCCCGTCATCCTCTTCCTCGCACCCCCACTCAACGCAGAACCCACCTACCCCGACATCTTCTTCCTCGCGAGCCGCCGCTGTCCGCACCCAATGTCCGGCAAACCATCGTGACGGAGCAGCGGGACCGGCCCTCCATGGACCACCGATTCCTTCGACGACCTCCACCTCTTGGAACAGCTCGCGTTCCAGCGACAGGAGTACGGGGGAGGTCGCTGGCGACATTCTCTCGCTGCCGCAAGATTGCTTCAGCGAGGGGCGTTGACAGGGACGGAGAGGCTAGCTGTGGACAACATTTGGATGATTTTTTGGGAACTGTAACCGATCTGGAGCAGCTGGAGATCCATCGGGGTGGGGAATCTAGAAAATAATGACCAATCTTTTTATGCCATTAGGGATCGGCGACCTCCACTGCTCTGTTGTAGCTGAAGTGTCCGTCGTCTGCATCAGGCTGCACCGCCGCGCGCCATGGAGCCGAGGACAAACCAGAGCTTGAAGGCGACTAGAACGGCGGCGGCGGCACAAAGCAGGGGAAGACCGGAAGAGGAGGAGGTCCCGCATGGAACGCGGACAAGTCCAAGACGCTCCAGGTCTCATGTGACGCTTTATCTCTCTCTCTCCTCTGGTCTACTCTTCCCGGCCGCCGCCCCGGTGTATCTGCAGGACGGAGAGCGAGGCGCCTGGAGCGGTGGCCGCGCTCTGCATGTCCCATCGCGGCGACGACTGGTCCGTGATCAAGGACGTCGTGGCGTTGCTCCCGAGCACCTTCTCCCCGCAGCCATCAATGCTGACGCGACTTTCCTGTCCTAGCTTCGCGGCCAGGCCAAGCTCGGCACTGCCGATGGCATGGACCCGTGGCTCGCAGAGACGGAGTCCGTGGACTTCGCACAGACGTTCGTCTCCGGCGTATCAGCCGGCGAGGTGTTTTTGGCGTCGCGTGGGTGTTGTCGTTGCCGCGGTTCCGGGCGGGAGGAGGTGGAGCTTCCTGGCGTCGCCTCGGTGTTTTCGGCGATGTCACAATGGCTCTGCCCGCCGCCCCCATCAGCTCTGGGGCCGTGCTCGGACCCGTCCCATCCACGGCGGCCCTCCCGCGCTCCCACATCCAGTACCTCAAGCGGATGGAACGTCGCTCTGCCGCCCGCAAGCAGCGCCCTGCCGCCGCCGCGAGCTTCAGCGCTGGTTTCTCGTCGACCCAAGCTGACGATCGTGTCTCGTACTGTTCACAAACAGTTTTATTGGACAGTTGATTGTGTCTTGAACCGTGACATACTGGTTTCTACTATGCACGGATAGGACATAATGAATAAAGCCTTTTTACTAGCACCAATCTCGAGAACAAAATGGACGGCTCTGATATGTCCTATACCCATTAGTGCGAGTACAAAATCCATGTTCTATAAGTTTAGTATAAATGATTGTATTTATTTTACATGTCCCAACGCTAATAATATGTATGGACCAACCATAAGAAAGAGCTGGTAGGGGCGGTTAGGTTTAGTTGGATCCAGCTCCTTGGTGGTAGACACCGTAACATTGCCGCTCGAGTATGGTTTGTCCTGCAAGGACTGATAATAAGCGGCGAATATCGAAGATTAAGCTACCCCTCTCAGAGGAACCTTACCACATACTACAATGTCTCAACTGAATGTATAACTCAGCCTTCACTCAAAACTTGTAGTTCCCGGAATATTCCACGATTTCAACTTACACACTACTGTAGCCTAAAGTTCTAGTTGAAAGTTCAACTTAATGGCTCCACCAAAGTACATAATTTAAACAATGTTTCAAAGCTATAGGAAAACTCAGCGTCTCTTTGAAATCTAGCATGGTATGTTGGATTATTGTGCCTAACACATTATTTTTTACAATAATTTCTAGTTAAAATCCAAGAGATTCATGTAGCCTATTTATGGAGGAAAAATGTGAATCTAGTTTGACATGACTTGTTGGTAGAGGGTTAGACAAATATATAAGCTTGACTATTTTACCACGAGTAAGAGTATGAGAGAAGGCCACATACATGCATGTTGCTCCGTTGCTGCTTAAAGAACATTTAATATTCCCTTAGGTTTTGTTTGTTAGTTTAAAAAGATGCTAAGTGGTGCAGGTTTTCAAGGGTTTAAAACTCATATGCATCGTTACCAAAAAGGTAGAAAGAAAAGAGCAAAAGGAAGATTTTCTGAGAGACCGAAATATCCAGTCCTAGTCTAGACCAGAATATTTGGTCTCCTTGAGGGAAGATCGACTAAGGAACGAAGCTCGCCGATTGCGTGAGCCGCTGCCTTAGGTCAGATATCTGGGTCGGACCGGGATAACCAGTCCCACGATTTTCCAAGAAAACGACTAAAGAAATAAGAGAAGAAGGAGCGCTAGCCACTGGACTCAAATAGATATTTGGGCTGGAGATTTGTTCTCCGATCGGAATTTCCGGTCCCTAGGATTTTTCGAAGAAAAACGGTTAAGAAAAGAAGAGAAGAAGGAACACGAGCCGTTGGAGTCAATCACATTATTGACCGGAGTTTTGACCTCTTGGCCGGATACTCCAGGTGGCCAGGTATTCCGGTCATGACCTAAACCGGAATGTCTGGTGCCTACGACTTCCAACGACCAAAAGTTGTGGGAGGGTATAAGTACCCCTCCTATTTTTCAACCTCAAGCTACTCGATTTCCAAGTAAGAACACCTACAATTGAGCCACCAGACAAGATCTCTCCATTTCTCCCACCAAACTTTTGATTCTTGGAGGATTGAAAGAGAAGCCCTAGATCTACAAGAACAGCAAAGCAATTTGATTTCCCCTCTCGTTCTCTTGAAGATTTCGTCCCTAGGGTTTGCGTTGGAAAAACCTAGGCCATTGTTTACTTGTTCGTGTACTTTGAAAGATCTTTGTGGTCCACTTGGGAGCCCTCAGTTAGGTTGTAAGGGAATCGATCTCCACCCAAACATAGTTTAATAGTGGAAGGTGAATCAAAACTTTGTGATGAGTTCATCGGGAAAGAAGGCAATCCTATTGTGGTGTTGAGACCAACCTGTGGTGGTGACTCACATCTCTCCAATGAGACGTACTCTCCTAAGAAGGAGGAACTCAAGATTACATCTTCACCTTCATGTGCTTCCGCTCTGTTTCATCACTTCACCCCTTTACTTACTCGCACCCATATCTTGATATTATGTTTACTTGCTGCCTACTTATCTTAGTGTCTTGTCCTATAGATAAAGTCGTGCTATAGAGAATTTATCTTTCTTGTCAAGGCTAAACTTAAAAAAGGAATGAAATTTGAAGTAGCATCTATTCACACCCCCTTCTAGGTGCCTGTTATCCGTTCAACCGCTCGCCTTGCCAGGTCATGGTCGCGTCCACATCGTTTTTCGTGAATAAGCTGAGCTGAGTTAGGACTTATGCCACATGTATGTGTTATAGTATTTATTTTTTCACACACGATAGAAGTCCAAATATAGTTTTTGGAATCTGAATTGTTGGAAGATGATTTTGAAAGCTCTTTTTTTTTTGCATCGGTTGTGCGTTTTAATAAAGAGAAAACGAGAGTCGCTTATATCCCACAGGATACGCTTGATGCATGTAAAATGCATACATGAACTTTGCATTTTATTACTCATATTTTAACCATATTTGCATCATATAAGGGTTGTATCAATGTTTTATAATGATTTTGAGAATATCTCACATTTCCCTATTTATTTAAAATTAACTCTGCACTGTCAGAAAACCCCTTTTTCTATATTTTGATGTTTCAAGCTGTTAGTACTGCACATGCTCTTCCATCCTATTTACCATATCACAACTATGGTTTCATGAGTTCTTTGTTCAAGCCTCACCACTGTTATTTACCATATCACAACTATAGTCAACAACTTCAAAGAACCTTAAGTAAACTTTTGTTTTATATGGTGGATTTGTCCGAATATTTGCATGTTAACAACCCGATGTGAAATACTTTATATTTTGACATATATGAAAATTAGGAAATCTTGTATATGTTGGAGATTTGAGAGTGTGTATATTTGATCCGCACATTTATTATTTTAGTGTACTAATAAGAATATTAAAATTTCAAATCGACACATTTTTGTGCAATACATCATTAAAAATAGGCTTGTCTTCTTTCAGAATTTTCAACTTAAATAAAGAGATCACTGGAGCCGGGAGTTAGAAATCTCTACTCATATTTGTTGCCGTTTCTTTACTAATTTGTTTATACTTTGCTAAAATCTAAACAATTGAATCGGATCATTTGCTCACTAGCATCATCATATTTTAGCTTTATTCTTAGGCTAACATCTCATTTTCCAACAGTAACAATAATATACTGGACCGAGTAACATAAATACACTCCACAATATTACGAAATCAAATACGCGCTATCGTGAAACAGGAAGCAACTGGAAAGGTGCGTTCGTGGACGCACTGCCAAACACTGAACACCTCTCCAACAGCTCTTTTGATTCGGTTTAAAATCCAAACCCTCCAAACCCCCACCCAATAATCCACCTCCTAACACTAACAGCCGCAATAATTAATAAAGGCCATGAAAAAGGGGAGAAATTTCTTCGTGAGGGAGGCCCCTCGCGCCATTATTTATTGGTAACAGTTGTTAGTGGTTGGTGTTTTGTTTTGTTTATCATCATTTTGCTGAAGTATTATTTATTTCGGAGGCGAGAAGAAGAAGGAGGAGGAAGAAGAAGCCAGGGAGGGAGGGAGACCGCTCTTCTCTCTCCACCTTTTTGCGAATTTTCGATATTGTAGTCTTTGGGATCTGATTTTGTCCCCATACTGAAATTGAAGCAGGGGAGAGGGGTTCATCCATTTTCTTTCTCCTCCTCTCCACCTCACCCTTCTCTCTCAAGATCAGCTTGGGTCTCGTGACAGCAATCCCTGCTCGCTCGCTCGCTCGCTCGCTCTCGCTGCCTCCCAGGAGGAGCGCACCGCCCTCAGGTCACCGTCCCTCCGCCTCAATATTCTATCTCCCTCCCCCTCTCTCTCCGCATCATTTGCCCCCCTGCTGGCGGCGGCAGCGGCAGCAGCAGGAACCGAAATTCTTTGGCGCGTGGATATTCCCTTGACGTGTGTATGATTTGGGTGTTGTGGTTCTTGCTTCTTCTTTGCTTTAGGAAATCGCCTTGTCTGATCTGGGGTGGGTGCACCCGATCCTCCTGCTTTCCTTTGCTGCTGTTGGTATGAGAGCTCCAATGATTGGTTGGTGAGTTTTCTTGGTTTTTCAGGGCCGCGATAGGTAGGGCTAGCAAGCAAGCAAGCCTCTCTGAATTCTGAGGTTTCTTGGTGTCTCAGGCTGTGTTCTTCAGTTGATACCTGGGGGGTTCTGGAGCTAGGAAAGATTGAGAAGCCTTGGCTGCTGGGGTTGGGTTTCTTGAGGAACTGAACGTATTGGGGTTTTTGGCAGCTTAATTGATGCTTCTCTTTTACCTCCTCGCCCCAACTTCTTGGTTTTCTTGGTATTGATGCCCAAAGAAAACTGCCCCTTCTTCACCTCTTCGGTACGGAATTCCTGGCCATCCTCTTGAATTATGTGTTTCATTCATCTTCATGGTGTTCTTGGTAGCTAAATTATCGTTTGGTATTGGATTAGAGTTCTGGGTATCTACTTGCATCCCCAGCTACCAGTAGAGCTGGCTTTTGAGCTTGATTATAGTGGGGAGGACGCCTTTCATTTTCGTTTGCTGATTCTTGAATCTTTCTTTCCTCGGATGCCTTCTGAAGCCCTTGCTCGTAAAGCCCGCTTACTTTTTTCTACTTCTCTTGGATTGCTATATTGTAGTATTATCTGTTCGATGGAACTCTCATCTCTTCTCATCAGAATTTAACTTATTCTATTGCGTGTGACAACTGACAACAAGGTTTTCGCCTTGGACATTTCTCCTGGTTCCACTCCCACCTCTTTCGTGTCATTAAAAAATACTAAATTTTTGAGCTGCAAATTAGTAGGACAGTACTAGTTTCTGTTTAACTAGCTATCTTATGCCACTTCATCTTTTATTTCAGGAATCATCCTGAAGCAGTACAAGCTCATATCTTTGGTGGTTGTTGCTGATCTGGTGGGAAGCTCTGAGGAGTCTTGTGCACGCCTCGGCTACCAATAATTGATCGGAGAAGGTACTGCCGGCCAACATCTAATCGTATTTCATCCAAGAAAATTTATTGTCAAGGCAAAATAACAATGTTTTCTTCAGAAAACAAAATACTTTCGGTGCTTCCTGCAGTTTCTCTTGTGTTTGTGGTATATAGAGTCTATCATCTTCTCTGTTCCTTTGGACGGTTGTGTTATTTTGGTGAAACATAAGGAATTTTCATCCACATTCTCATCATCTTGGTAAGGAAGGCGCAAAAGGCCAAGAACTTAGCTGAGCTCATAGACGACGGACCACCTCTACCTTTAACCTGCAAACAAGCATCTTGTCTTGTCACTTTGTATTGTCCTGTTTCTTGAGCAGAGTGTCCGTTTCGTCCATACAAATGTGAAAAACAGTAGGAGCAAACTGGTGGAAACTGCTGCCAAAAAGAGGATCTGGGCTTTAGTCACTCGTGATGGCTATTGTTTTTATCTTGTGCCCTTTGAGAAGAAACAGGGCCTGAATATTTTTGGAACAAGAAAGAAAGGAAATAGATAAAATTTTGATTGCATCAGTCCTTTAATTCCTCCCACTCGTACTGTTTTTGGATAAAAACAAATTCCTTGTTCAGTTAGTCTTTTTTCTTGGGTGTTATGGTCAACTCACTGTTTTTCCCCTTCTGCAGCCAGGTCAACCTAAATTTTGATTTGGTGAACTTCATAAGTGGCATGCAGTCGCTCTACATACCATCTGTGGTTGCTTCTACATACATACCCATGCCTTCGGAATGATCTTCATAACTACGCAGTCAAAGTTGGGACATGTCTAATTATTACTCGAGCCCGGGCAATGAAACAGACTCGCAAACCATGTACTCACCAGACACGGGAAATCCATCATATCCTGTGTCATCAGCCCTAGGGAACTTGCTTTATTCAAACAATGCATCTTCTGGACCATACACCGAATTCAGTGGTATTATGCAGTCCCAGCAGAATTTCATGCAACTGCCTGGCCATCCTTCGGAGATTCCACAACATTCATCATCAAGAGAACCTAACATGGTCACTTCACTTACAGAGCAACGCTCCTTTGGTCCAGTCAAAGATATGAGAAATGAGATGTTAATGCATTTCATGGACGGTGCACACAGTGGTGGTGGTGATCTCATCCACAATGATGCCCATAGCAGCGCACAGCTCGAGTTTGGCCTGCTGAACAGTCATGATTCAACGAGTGTTCCATCAGCATCAGGCCAAGGATTGTCTCTGAGCCTCAACACACATATCCTGGCACCTTCATACCCATACTGGGCACCAAAGGCAGAGTTACTGGCAACCCAGTCTTACCAGGGTGATGACAACAGAATGAAGAATATGCAGTCCGAGGCGTCACGGGCAATCAGGAATTCGAAGTATCTGAAGGCAGCACAAGAATTGCTTGATGAGATAGTCAGTGTTTGGAAGAGTATAAAGCATAATGCACAGAAAGACAAGGTAGAACCAGAAAAGGTGGATGGCAAAGAGGCTGACGGGGTGTCAAAAAGCGAGGGGGTTTCTGCGTCTGAGAATGCAAATGCAGAAGCTGAGATTTCTGCGTCGGAGAAACAAGAGCTCCAGAATAAGATGGCGAAACTTTTAGCCATGTTGGATGAGGTTCGTGAATCACTACTTCCAGAATTTACAGTTGAAATCAAGCGGAAATGCCACAACAATTTACTTCCGCTTGACTAATTGGTAATTGCTAATGCTAATCCAAAAAAATCTTTTGTAGAAGATTAAATTCACTTATAGTAATACACCAATACGAACAAACATAATTTAAGATACTCCAGTCTTATATTCTATAGACAAATAAATGCTTTATTTGGTGGCTGTTGCAGCTCGAAGTTTCTCATATCTCGAAAGTCAACTTCATTGCCCTATCCTTGTTTTTTGTAGAAAAAGTGGTTGGGATTGGGATCCCCACCCAATCAGGAGGCATGGGTTTAATATTGACTAGAGTAATATAGGATGGGTCATGATCCAGAGTTAGTTCTGAATGGTTTGGTTTCTTAGTATAAATTAATGCCTCGGCTCCTTGGAGAGGTGGTCTGTTAAAAAAGCTTAGCTTGTGCATGCATGTTTCTACCTCAAGGGCCTCCAAGAAAGTACTAAGCATATGTGGAGTAGGAACAGCTGCTGAGACGCATATGCCTAGTTACTATTATGATCAATTAGATCACCACAAAGTTCATAGAAAGTTGCGCTAACAACCCTATCAAAATGTCAAGTGGGCTAGGGAGCTTAAAAAGTTCTCTCTTAGGGTTGATTGGAAGAATAGTACTTCTTGGTAAAGTTTTGATATCTAAATTAAAATTTGAAATTTTGAGCTAAATACGGAAACTTTGCTGAGAAGTACTCCTCTTCTAAACAGGCCCTCAGCAAGACAAACTGTCCTTAACACAGGCTGAGCAGGAGGTGTACTGGCAACCTAAATATGTTGTTCTTATTTTTCAGTCAGTAGTTGACATTTCAATAAATTATTTTGAATATCAAGTTTTTTTTTTAGGTTGACCGAAAGTACAAACATTACTTCCATCAAATGCAAATGGTTGTCTCATCTTTTGATATGGTTGCTGGGCCTGGAGCTGCCAAACCTTATACTGCAGTTGCCCTTCAGACAATATCGCGGCATTTCCGATGTCTGAAGGATGCTATCAACGACCAGGTTAATGTTGTCCGAAAGAAACTTGGAGAGGAGGAAAATACTTCCAGCAAAGAGGGCAAATTAACTCGCCTCCGTTACATTGATCAGCAGTTAAGGCAACAACGAGCTTTCCAACAGTATGGTGTGTTACAGCAAAATGCTTGGAGGCCGCAGAGGGGTCTACCTGAAAACTCAGTTTCAATTCTCCGTGCTTGGCTGTTTGAACACTTCCTTCACCCGTATGTTGCTTATTTGTTATATACTTATTTGCACTTGCCCCTTTTTGCTTTTTTCCTAATGGCGAAGTCATTTTTTTCAGGTATCCGAAAGATTCAGAAAAGCTAATGCTAGCAAGGCAAACTGGTCTAACAAGAAGTCAGGTACTTTACCACCTTAACAAGACATTTATTACCTTTCTGATAGTTATTTTTTCTAGTAATCATTGGCATGCCTTGTTAGTACTAAAATGAATGTACAAATCTAGGGGTTAGTAATGCATTTGTATATCCAAGTGGTGCAGATTTTGAACCATGTTGCAAGGTTACTGCTTTATCAGAATGTATGTCCCTACCCTGCAAAAGCACATTGGATGTTTGATTTTGAGTGTGTGCAAATGATTTCTGAAGTGCTTTGCAAGTTTGCATTCTGTTAAATGAAATAAGTTTGCTGAACTTATTTTTCATTCTGCATTTTCCTAGATTTCGAACTGGTTCATAAATGCACGTGTCCGCCTCTGGAAACCGATGATCGAAGACATGTATAAAGAAGAAACTGGGGAGGCAGAGCTTGAATCAAACTCGTCCTCCGACAATCTAGCAAGAAGTAAGGACAAAGTGATATCTAGCGAAGAAAAAGAAGATCTGAAATGCTCCATGAGTCAGGCATACCAAACCAGTGAATCTAAAGCCAACATCGGGATGATGGGTCTCACTGGAGCACCGGCCAGCTTCCACAATGAGGTGAACTCCGATGATGGCTTCATGAACCTTCTGTTGAAGGACCAAAGACCGGACGAGGCGGATGGTGGTTTCCTCCATGATGCCACTGCCCATCATGCCGATGAGAGCGCACGGTTCATGGCCTACCATTTGGCAGAGCTTGGTGGATACCGGAACAGCAATGTGTCGTTGACGCTAGGATTGCAGCATACCGAGAACAGCGTTCCAGCTCCAAACATGCACCAGCCAGGTTTCACCGGCGTGGAAGAGGACATGTACAACACGGCGGTGCATCCTGGAGTCGCCGTTGCCTCAGACTATGAATCGACGAACCAATTAGAACAACGGCAACAATTTGAACCGCCACCTCTACTGCATGATTTTGTGGCCTAGATGCTCATCGGTAAAGATTGGGTGGAGGAGCATTTGTGATCTGTAGGGCCATAATAACACGCCTGGAAATTGTAGCTGTAGTCACATTTGGTACATAAGAGAGGGGGTATAGCATGAAATGTAATATATTTTTTAGGTTGTGGGGGTAAATAATCTTGTAAAGATGAATGAGATGGATTATACGTGTAAAAGATTATGACTGAAGAAGAATTATCTTGTAAAAAATCCTGTAATGAATACTGCACTTCTGAATTCTGATCAGTTATATATTGTTCAGCCGGTTTAAACAAAACAGAAGGAGGAAAACTGCAAATGTATTGCAAGTAAATCTTCAGTTTTTTTGTTTTGTTGTCGCAGTAGAATACCGTTCAGTTGTCTTTCAGACTGGGGCATGCGTATGCAGATTGTTGCTGTAGTTGGACAGTTGAGATGCAAAAATCAAAACCAGAAGCGTTGTACTTTTATGCCATTAACAGAAGCTGTAGTCTAAAATCTGTTCAGGCTTTTCTGTGCGTGGACAGACATAATTCAGGTTTTGCGCTACGGTGTTGAGTACTACCAGCTGTTGTTTGACTTGTTGCTTTTATTTTTCTGAATTGTTACTACTCCTACTTCTGTTCTTTAATATAACACGTTTGCCGTTAGAAATGAACTATCAAAATGTCTTGTCGTATTAAGAAAGAGGAGTATTATCTTACAGCAACAAGACCCTGTGTACCTGTGAAAAATGGGTGGTCAGGCAACCTGGTCATTTCAGGCAGATTATTAGAATTGGTATGCCGTGTCGATGCAGTCGGTGGCCGGGGACCGGGCAGTATCTGCATTTTCTATGAGTGAATGCGCCATGCTGCTGCCACTCCCACCGCTGCCGTGTGGGCCCGAGAACATACTCCGGGTTTTTTTTCTTCTTTTAGGGCCCGCTTGGATTCGAGGTACCCACCTAGAAACGTCTGTAACTTTATACAGAGATCCGTTGTTTTCTAACAGAGGTGGAAATAAACGGCGAACCAAGCGAGGCCTTAAGAAGCAATTTGGATTCTGTCGTGTCGGTGAGATATTTTCATTTTAAATACTTCACGATATCAAATGAATGAGCACAGCGTAGGAACTTTGTGGTATTTGGTTGCCATGATAATTCGGATCACTCTCCTTCTTGGCTTCCAAGTTTTCTCACCCACCGGTAGAATTATAAGGCCGGCAGGGCACAGTCCGACACTGAACTAAAAAGGCCTGATCCGATCCCGTGGTGGTTTTTAACCATTCCGGCCTAAGGCAGCACGCAAGTTAAAGGGGCTGGTCCACAGACTCTTTGACCTTGTATACCGTGTCTTGGACAGTTTTTTTTTTCAAATATAAGAAAAAACCTAGAGAATAAGAAACTAATAAATAAATTGTGTGTGGTTTGGTGGTTTCGATGTTGTTCTACGGCTGCCTTCAGAAAAATATAAGATTGTGTCATGGATGAAGAAAGGGTTTGAAGATCTCATAGATTTCCTAGTCTATTTTAGCTTAGTTTTAATAATCGATGTAATCATCTACTGTTTGTTGGTTTAATATATGTGGAAATTTTTAAAAAAAATTACAGCAGAAAATATAGAAAAAACAAAAGGACATGCCGTGTCTGACCTTAAGACCTCGTTTCGAGGATCCGTTTTTAAAAGGTTGCCCTGACCCTTTCATTTGCGTCTTGTTGTCATCGAGGCCGAAAAAACGTGCTCGTGGGCTGGCTCGCAAGGCACTACCCATGCAACCATCTTTATGTAGAAGTAAAAAAATTATACTACTACAATAAACTTTAAGCAACACCACTTGTCAATATGGAACATTTTATTGGCGCAACTTTGACGCAAAGATACACCATTACTCGATACGATGCCAAAGTAAGTTGACGCAACACATATTGAACACAAAATCCGTCCAGCATGGATTAAACACAAGTTGAAACACCAAAGTTACAAATTACAACAAGCCCAATTCATTTCATTGGTTGGTAATGGAGCCATAAGAACATCTTCATCGGGGCCCTCCAAAGGACCATTAGGGGTCCGACGTCGAAAAACGCCCCAGTGGCACCCAATGCAAAGCTCTGCCCCAAGACATTTCGTGTTTGACACCCTCAAAAGGGGCTCCAAATTTGGAGGCCCTCTCGGTGGTTCCGGACATAAGTTCGAGAAGCCCCTTGAGAGGGGTGGCCCGCTCGTCATACACACAGTTGAAGGGAATATGCCCTAGAGGCAATTAATAAACATAGTTTATTGGTTATATTCCAATTGTTCATTATATGTTTTATACCATGCTATAACTGTATTAAGGGGAAACATTAATACACGTGTGATAGATATACAACCAGGTCCCTAGTAGCCTCTACTAAGACTAGTTTTGTTGCGCGATTGATGATCGAGGTTTTCCGATCATGGGGCATGGCGCCATTCGGCAATGAAGTCATATCGTTAGGTGGAACGATGTGATGGACTTACTCATTATTTGTAGGACGTAGTCATTACGTCATTCGACCGTGAGATCAACTCTTATTGTTATTCCTGAAAGATACTTTGATCGCACCAAACGTCATATCTTATACAGTGTGACAATGATAGGTGATAATTTTGGGTAACGGAAGGGAATAGTTGAGACGAGGGGTCAATAGCGGGATTTGTCAGTCCGTATAACCAGACAGATACTCTAGAGCCCACTCGGTGAGATTATGTCAAATGAGTTTGCAAACATGTGACTAGGTCACCAGATGACATAATATCATAGACGAGTAGAAGATAGCGATGTCGGTAACAAGGTCAATTAGATATGGAGATATCTAAGAACGATGCTCGGACACGCTAAGTATCGCTATGGCAAAAGGTTTAAATCTCGACGTCCATGTTTGATTGATGGAAGTCATTCGTTATATCACAGGGATTAATTCATGGGGTCCAGGCCTACGAGTTAGTCATTGATCGGAGAGGAGTCTCGATCATGCCTGTTATTATATCGAACCGCTAGGGTAACACACTTAAGGGGTTTCGACAAGACAACCAGAAGGGAAAGAGATCACCGGGAACGTCCCGGGAATGGTCCGATGGAGATCGGGCAGCGACAAAATAGTTTTCGGAGCTAGAATAAATTATATATAATATGTTTGATATTAATTAGTATAATTAATGTTTAAATATGATTATATATATTTATTTTTGAATTTATTTAGGCAGATTTCCCTAAATGGGCCTTCTGGTGGAAAGAAGGCCCGTGGGGGGTGGGGAACCCTCAAGGGAATTCGGTGGGGAGGCTTGGCCGGCCTAGGTGGGCCCTTTTAGCCCACCTAGGGCCGGCGCATTGGCCATAGCCGCACCAGGCAATGGGGGATAGTCCCACATTGCCTGGCTGGCAAGGTTGGATCCCCCCGGGAGCCTATATAAAAAAGGGCACCCCTGGCCTTTTAATTCACCAATTAATTATCTTATTTCTCCTCGATTTCGTGATTCCCTTTGTCGGAGTTGCACCGAGGAGGATGAGAGGATCTCTCCACCATAGCCCGCTGCCGCGCTACTGGTGTTCCGGTCCAAGTCTTCCGTTGCTCGTCCTGGACTGGGGCTTCGGAGGTCGTCATCTCCACTTTATGTGTGTAACGCCCTTCGAGGTGTTGTGCTAGCGGTGCTCGGAGGCCTACTGCCTTCACCCGACTTCGAGGTCATCTTCGTCACGCCGAGTTCTTCGCGACCTAGAGGTCGGCTACGTCGTCTTCGCCGTCAACGCTTGTGCGGGAGCATAATCCCCACTATTCGGTCTATGAAGGTATGTATTCCGATCACCGTTGTACTTCTATATCTGCATAGTATAGATCTTGGCTAGTTTAAGGATATCGTTGCTAGGAAAGTTTTTGTTTTCTGCCTGCGACCCCCTTCAGTGGTATCAGAGCCGATCTATCGTAGATATAGTTGTACGCTGTTAGAACCCGTGTTCTTCACGGGGGCACGGTTCCTGTTATTTGTTACCCTCTAGCGTGCACTTGTGATTCTGGCAGTATTGAGTTGATAAAGCGGCTCGGACCGACTTTACGCGTACGCTTACGCGTACGCTTACGTGAGACTGGTTCTACTACTGACATACGGCTTGTACCGTATCTGTGGCTGGCGGGTGTCTGTCTCTCTCTCTTTTTAGCTAGCTTTGCATTTTCAATGGAGGGCCCGAAAGGGATGCTTAAACATGCAATTATTTGATCGTTGTTGTGGTCATAAGTTCGTAGGTAAGAAGCAGTTCTTTTTACGACAGCCCCTAGCCACGTAAAATATGCAAAAGATAAAGTAGAACGCGTCTAACTTTATTTTGCAGGGGCAATGTGATATGGTCAAGGTTGAAAGAGCATTTTCCTTCATGTGCGGTTTTGGTAATTGAATGACAATCTCTATGGACTAATGTTTGCATTGAGATATCCTTATAGATCTTGTCCATGGAATTGTGGAGTTCATGTGTTGGACTCTTGAAGCTTATGTGTTGAGTGAAGCTTATTGCAAGTATGTCTTGAAGGATTCAAGACATCATATTAGTGAAGAAATGTTGGAAGATACAAGGTTGATCAAGATGTTGATGACCACACAAAGCTACAAGATGTACCAAGAGCGATCATTTATCTCTTGGGATGGTAAACACTTGTCCGCATAGCTTTGTGAACTAACCCATGATATATGAGTGTGTGGTATCTTTATATGAGGTTAGGTATCTTCCCATGGGCTTGCATCAAATTAAGATTTCATATAGCTCATGGAGGATGACGTCATGTGGTGATCGTCATCAAGGTGAGATGTGCAAGGCCAAGAGAATCTTCTTGATGAGATCCTATGCTTGGTGCTTGCAATGGATACATAAAGATGAAGCTAAGCGAGACTCTCCCATTGTGAGCATGGGGGTGTAGTTGGAGAAGTCTTCATCAAGCATGTGCTTGGACGCGCAATCAAGAAAAGATGAACCACTTGAAGAGATCAGATAGTATCATCCAACTCAAGTGGAATGATCAAGGCAAAGGTATGATCTTGATAGGGTTATAGGATAGATAGGCGTACTATCAAGAGGGGCTCTCAAGTTAGTAACTTGATCACATCGTTGTGGAGAGCTCAAACCTTTGCATACTTGGCATATCATATTTCTTGGTTCTTATTTGACTTTTATGTTGGTGAGGAGTTAGAGATTGGTTCATCTCCATGTCAAGCTTTTGCTCATCGAAATCGGTTTTACTTTGGACAACTTGTTGCGTTTTCGGTGGCGGAAATATTGCCGGTTCTATCGTGGGGAAAGTCCCACACCTTGCCATGTGTGGCGATTTTACTCTATTTATGGGATGCAATATTTCCAACAAAATTGGGTGCTCATCGTCGCTATCTTTCCAACAAAATTGGTCTCACCTCATTTGGAGTTCATTTGCAAAAGTTATAGCAGTTTTCGTTTCGGTGTTTTGCTGATTCGGATTATTGGGGTCGGATATTCCGCTCTACCGGAATTTCCGGTTCCCCAGCTCATCAAAGAAAACGGCTAAGGAAAGGAGAAAAAGGGTTCTGACTCCAGCCGGAAATTGTGCTCGGAAATTTCCATATACCAGAATTTCCGAGTGCACCCAGAAAGCCCTCCAGATTTGGCTAAGGAAAGAAGGACTTTTGGTTCTGACTCGAACCGGAAATTGATCTCAGAAATTTCCATATATCGGATTTTCCGAGTGCACCCAGAAAAGCCTTCCAGAAACGGCTAAGGAAACGTTTGGTTTTGGTTCTGACTCCAGCCAGAATTTCAGCTCGGAAATTTCATGGACTCAGAATTTCCGGTTGACCGGAATTTCTGAGTCTCACTTATACCGGAATTTCTGAGTGTCGAAACAGCCAACGGCTATATTTCCTGGAGGGGTATTATACCCCTCCCTTCTTCTTCCCCAGAAACTTCAAGGCATCACGACTTTCCCCTCTCTCCTACTCCATTGTTGACCTTGGAAAGCTCACTTTCCTCTCAATCTCTCCATTGATTCTTCCATATTCTTTAGGGAAAGTTGAGAGGAGATCTAGATCTACAATCCTACCAATCCATCTCTCCTCTAAGTGAGGGGAACCTAGTCGATCTAGTTCTTGGAGTTCCTTTGTGGTTCTTCTCTTTGTTCTTCCTCTCTTCTCCCCCCATAAGCATTAGTTGCTTTTGGTGGGATTTGGGAGTGAAGGATTTGACTCCTTTGTGGTTTCTTTTGTTCTTCCTCTCTTATTCCCCCATAAACATTTGTTGTTGTGTTGGAATTTGAGAGTGAAGGACTTGAGCACTTCGTGTGCTCTTGCCATTGCATTTGCATCGGTTTGAGCCCTCCACGAGGATTCGTGGTGGTGATACTTGTGAGCTTGTTACTCTTGGGTCTTTGGACCCTCGACGCCTTTTGTGGCCGACCTTTTATGGCCAAGATCTTTTGTGGTCAAGACCTTTTGTGGTCACTTGAGAGCCCCCAATTAAGTTGTGGGTGTGTGCCTCAAGACTTGGGAGCCCCCAATTAAGTTGTGGGTGTGTGCCTCAAGAGTTGTACGGGATTCGATCTCCGCCCCAAAGGAGATCAATTGTGGAAGGTGAACTCGCAACCTTTTGTGGTTGAGTTCATCAGGAGAAGAAGGTGAGCCTTTGTGGCGTTGCGGCTTACCTGTTGTGGTTGCGCACACCTCTCCAAACGAGACGTACACCCTTTGGGTGGAACTCGGGAATACATCCTCGTCTCCGCGTGCCTCGGTTATTTCTATACCGAGCTTTTTACTTATGCACTTTACATTGTGATAGCCTTCGTGCTTGAAGTCATCTTCCTTGCTATCACCTTGTTACTTGTATTGCTTAGAATAAGTTGTTGGTGCACATAGGTGAGCCTAGTTTATTTATCTAGGTTATATGCTTGTTAAAGTAAACCTCTAGTTTTATTCCGACTTTATCAAGCATACCGGAATATCCGGGTCATTCTTGAACCGGATAATCCGGCTTCTCGAAAAAGTTTTAAATCGCCTATTCACCCCCCCCCCCCCCTAGGCGACGTCTATCCGTTCACAAGCATATCGGATCTAGAATCTTCACTTTGATAGTGTGATCAAAGGATTTTGGAGTTATCCAAAATAGTTGAAGAAATTTGCATTTGCAAAGAAGTGAGTGGGAGCAAAGTAGTTTTTCTTGATCTTATATGCGGAAGGCATATTTGAGTGTGAGCTAAGTAGCTTTTCTTGATCTTATATGCGGAAGGCATATTTGAGTGGGAGCTAGGTGTCATTCGTGATTTTGTATGTAACGACATATTAAATGACACAAATCCTCTAGTAGAGTGTAAAGGATTATTTAAGTTATTAAATTTTCTATGAATGAAGTTAGGAGTATTAGGCATCCAATCTTTAATTGTATAGATCGTAAGGGGATTAATAGCATTAGGTCGGAATATTTTCTAAGTTAAGATTCTGAAGTGTTTCAGAATAGAACAAGTGAAGAAGATTGTTCTTGCTTGTATGAGTAGGTGAAATATTAAGTTTATCTTGGCATTTTCAGTGATAGCAAATGATGTTCGACATTCTCTATGTATCAGACATAGATGCTATCAGACAGAAAGCTCGACTTGGTGTGACCCAAGTTCTTGGTTGAAGAACGGGTTCTAGAGTGATCCTTGTGCGGATCAATGAACAAACGTTAAGTATATTTTTCAGTGTCTGAAAGAACTGAAGATATGTTTTCTAGTGAAGGGTAAGAGTGGAAAGACAACTTGCCGTAAAACGGTTACGATGATGCAAGTTGTGACACTAACCCATACGACTAGAAATCTCATATAGGAGATGTCCTTTGTTTTGAAGAAAGACATGGTTAGCTTGCGAAGTTGCATATGAATGAATTGTCGCAAAATCTACGTGGGTATAGAAATATATGGCAACTTCAGAAGTAGCAAGTGTGATTGGACTGTCTGACTCCATCCACTAGAATATATTTCACCGTCCTCGTAAAATACGGGATGATGTCAAACCAAGTGACATAGTAGTTTTGCAAAGCACATATAGGTCTCAAAGTGTGAGATTTATTGACTGTATTCCTCTTCCACCGAGACGAGCAGGCACCAAGATGCTATGGGTGTTAAGCTTTTACCAAGTTGAAAACTAGATTAAGTGTTACTCTAGTGCAAGTGGGAAACTGAAGGGAATATGCCCTAGAGGTACTTATTAATAAACATAGTTTATTGGTTATATTCCAATTGTTCATTATATGTTTTATACCATGCTATAACTATATTAAGCGGAACCATTAATACACGTGTGATAGATAAACAACCAGGTCCCTAGTAGCCTCTACTAAGACTAGTTTCTTTGCGCGATTGATGATCGAGATTTTCAGATCATGGGGCATGGCGCCATTCGGCAATGGAGTCATATCGTTAGGTGGAACGATGTGATGGACTTTCCCATTATTTGTAGGACGTAGTCATTACGCCTTAAAGCGTGAGATCAACTCTTA
This sequence comes from Poa annua, assembly GCA_026929855.1. Classification (NCBI taxonomy): domain Eukaryota; kingdom Viridiplantae; phylum Streptophyta; class Magnoliopsida; order Poales; family Poaceae; genus Poa; species Poa annua. The sequence continues at coordinate 36,852,425 of CM049427.1, forward strand.
TTGTTATTCCTGGAAGATACTTTGATCGCACTAAACGTCATATCTTATATAGTGTGACAATGATAGGTGATACTTTTGGGTATCGGAAGGGAATAGTTGAGAGGAGGGGTCAATAGCGGGATTTTTCAGTCCGTATAGCCGGATAGATACTCTAGGGCCCACTCCGTGAGATTATGTCAAATGAGTTTGCAAACATGTGACTAGGTCACCAGCTGACATAATATCATAGACGAGTAGAAGATAGCGATGTCGGTAACGAGGTCAGCTAGATATGGAGATATCTAAGAACGATGCTCGGACACGCTAAGTATCGCTATGGCAAAAGGCTTAAGACTCGACGTCCATGTTTGATTGATGAAAGTCATTTGTTATATCACATGGATTAATTCATGGGGTCCAGGCCTACGAGTTAGTCATTGATCGGAGAGGAGTCTCGATCATGCCTGTTATTATATCGAACCGCAGGGTTACACACTTAAGGGGTTACGACAAGACAACCGAAAAGGAAAGAGATCACCGGGAGCGTCCCGGGAATGGTCCGATGGAGATCGGGCAGCGACGAAGTAGTTTTCGGAGCTAGAATAAATATATATAATATGTTTTATATTAATTAGTGTAATTAATGTTTAAATATGATTTTATATATTTAGTTTCGAATTTATTTAGTCTGAGTTCACTAAATGGGCCTTCGAACCCTCAAGGGAATTTGGTGCGGAGGCTTGGCCGGCCTAGGTGGGCCAAAAGGGGCCCACCTAGGGCCGGCGCATTGGCCAGCCGCACCAGGCAATGGGGGTGTAGCGTACCTGCACTTTAAATAAGGCAGATACCTGTGTATAGTGCAAATCCCTGGATCAATTCATTTGCACACACAGTTTACGATGTAATATCACAACAAAGCGTCAATTTTATTACATCGATGATCCAGAATTAAAAAATATTTAATACAAGTTGCATAGCATAAAGCTAGCATTGAAAAAGTACACAGCGGAAATACAATAGCAGTGGGTCTCTAACAACTTCATGTTGCCACAGGCGAAAACATGTTGGTTGTAGACTCGAAACCTTTACGAAACCTCACTCGTCATCTGATCAAATCTGCAATAAGAAAAATATTGCAACAACGTGGGTCAGATTCCATTAAAAATGGAGTCTGGCAAGTGACACTATGGTGGACACTTATGGAATAACTCTAAAGCCTATATGCATATTTGGCTGGTGGAGTTCAAGGCTAATTTGCATAAAGCCAATTTTTCCTACTCTTTTGAAAACACTTTTCTTGAAATCAAGACGAGTATGCCATGAAAACCATAAATCTCATCTTCCCTTGTTCACCCATCAAGTTTTACTTCTGAAGTTGGAATGATGGAATCCTCCGTTGACGTCCGTGATCAGCTGCTCAAATTGTCCGTACCGGGGACACGGCTAAGTACTTAGTTTTACACTCTGCAGAGGTTGTGCACGTTCACCATTGTACCCATTCAACCCAAATTATCCTTTACACACCATTTGTGATAAGGAAAGGAGAGAATGAGACGAGATCTTTCAGAACCATTTTCCCTCCCACTCTGGCTTGACCCGTTCCACCTAACATCCCCCTACATCTGCTTGTCAAGCCGGAGAGAGTCCACGCAACATAATTGATCAAGCCAGAGCCCATATGGCAATGGATGCACTGGAAGCAATCGTCACTCGGAGTTCTTCAGATTCCTCGGTTCTTGGGTGGCCATTCACAAGTGTACATACTCCAGGAACCATAGACATGGACCTGAGTAGCCACTCAACATAAACCATACAACCACTTACCACCCAGGTGTTTCATTCTTAACTTAGTAGAATTTAGATTTTCACAACACAACATTTGCATAGCATCAATAATTCTACTAAGTATTGCATAGGAACCTAGACACAGGAATAAGGAATTCTACACAGGTTTAGCATAGCAATTACTATCCTACACATGCATATAAAAATACACTAAGTAATGCATATAGAAATAATAGGAAGTTTATGAGGTGTGCCACTTGCCTTTGAATGTTGTCGTTGTTCACAAACTCTTTTCAACAACGAACGTTTGCTCTCCGTTTAATCTAAACAATAATAGCAAACAACAATACAACAATCAACCAACAACAATCATCAAACATACATGCTCATATCAAATGAACAACAAGTTTTGTAAAACTCCTAAGGAAAACATGTTATGTATGATATGCAAATTATTTCTAAGGGCTAGAGATGCATGTTATGCTATGAAAATCTCTTAAGTTAATGCAAGGAAAATAGGTGGGTCAAGAATGACTAAGGACTAAGGTCGTAAGTTGAATAAAAATACTTTGTTTTATATCATCTTTAAACAAGCACTCTAATGGCTTAGCCATGATGTGCAAAATACTTAGAGAAAAATACTAAGTCATTTGTTCGAGATGATCAACAATTATTATCAACTCTTTGTAAATTGGACATTCGCTATAGTGAGAGAGACAGACACCCGGCCAGCCACTTATTGTGGAGCAGGTCTCATGTACGTGGACATGTAAGGTTTGTTTCCAGGCCGCTTCATCCCACTATGCCGCTAGGATCCAACAACTTCAAGATGATAACATCATGATCAAAATTTGTTTAAGTCTAAAAGACAAGATTAGGAAAGAGGGAAAAGATAGAAAGAAAGATGTAGTTGTCCTCCAGGCTTCATCTCCAGACTTGTAATATTCTCCTTGATGATGTCTTGATTGAAGTTTTGATCTTCAGACTTCTTCTAGCTCCATCTTCAAAATTACCAAGTGTCTAATTGTAGCAATTCACAAAAATGCTAAGTTGAAATTATTTTCTAACTTAGAGAAAACTAATGAAGAGGGGTTTCCTATGAGAATTATATCTACAATATAAAATATGCTATGAATGAAATGAAATTTTAAATCACAAGAAACATCAAAATAACTTTTGTGATTTCTTTATAAATATGCATGAGTTTATAAATGCAATTTCATTAATTTCTAGTTTTGGAAAATATAATAAAAGAAATAATTATAAGATTAAAGTTTCCTATGATTTATAACAAAATTTTATAATTAGTATTACTAGACAGAGAGCATTTAATTAAATCTATTGCAATTGGATTTAATCAAAAATAATGTTTCTATTAAAAGTTATTTCAAAATTAGTCAAACTATTCAAATTAAACACACAACTATGAAATCATTCAAATTACTCAAAATATTTTATAGCAGTAGCATTACTTTTCCAAATACTCTAAAGTTTCTAAAACATATTTATTTGCAATTTTTGGATTTATAGATTTAAAGTTATTACAAATCCACTCAAATTCACCATTTGAAATTTGAATATTTTATACTAAGTCAAATTTGAATTTTGTCAGATCCAAAATAATCTACATGTCGAGAGCTTTCCAAATATATAAAAATTATTAAATTTGGAGTTGTGGTTAAAAAGTTATAGATGTTTTAATTACAGGGACTAATCTGCAAATTTTCCAATTAAAATTAAAATAGAAAAAGAATTACACGCTGGCGCTGACTGTGCAGGCCACGTCAGCGCTGACGTGGTTAAGTGAGATAGATCTGGATCGCTCAATCAGATCTAACGGTCTAGATTGGACCGTACCCGTTCAGCGCAAGGATCTAATCGCAGCCGTTGATTTTCGATCGGACGGATCTCAGGCGTTGGTCCAAGCCTGGCGGCGCAAGTTCACCGGAGCACGTTTGCCGACGGCGGCGCCGGCTCAGCAATCGCCTCCTACGCGCCCTAGGGGAGGAAAGGGAAGGCTGATCATACCCAGATGAAGAGGGGACCGTGGTGGACTCGGTGGCGAAGTCGACGATGCTGGGGTGCACGGATGCACCGGAGGTTGCTCGCCGGAGTTGCTCCCGCGGGCGGCTTTCTTCGGGCGAGGAAGAACGTGACGTTCTGGAACACAAACAAAACACCGATGGTGTCAAGAAGATGCACACGTGGACAGGGAGTCGAGAGGGAGTTGCGGAAGGGTTCGAGGGGCTTTGTACTCACCGGTTTTTGAAGAACACGGCGGCGGCAATGTCGGAGAGGCAGCGGATGTTTCCGAGCAGCCTGGAGGCGATGAGCTAGGGTTTTTGAGTGCGGGAGAGGGCGGCGATGCTGGGGTATAAATAGGGAAAACTTGCGGCGGAAATCGTGCGGAGTACGGTTTGGATTATGGAGAGTTTGGATCGGACTCTTCCGGTTCAACAGATTTTTGGTTGAGATACGGGAGGAGGGCGATGACGTGTGGGTCCCGCGCGTCAGTGAGAGGGGAGAGGGAGTGGGCTTCTGCTGGGCCATTGCGGCTGCGCGCGCGGCAGAGAGAGGATGGGCCTCGGCCCAGTTGGCTCGGTTGTTCTTCTCTTTTTTTTTTTGACAAATCATTTTCTGTTTTCATACTTTTAATTCACAATTGATTTTTAAACTTAACCAAACCTTTTCAGAAAAATTTATAAAAATATGTTTTGGAAAGCTAATTGAATTTAGAACTTTTTGGTTGTATTCTTGCCCAAAATAAACATTAATAAATTGGAATATTTTGAAAGATACAATTTAACATGTTTATGGAATAATTTCCAAAACAAACATATCATTAAATATTTTTTTTAAAACTCTTATTTTATTTAAGCCACAAGATGAAATGGTGTTTATGCATGAATGCATGAGTGCAATGCTTGAATCCTCTTTCAAAAGTAACATTATGTTTTATATTAAGATAATCATTTGAACTTCATAAGCAACCTTGGAAAAGATTTTTAATTTACTTCCTTTCTTATATAGAATACCTATTCATGAAATTCATTTTAGGTGTTGAAAATAACTGGAGTTAATTTTAAGCTAATGAAATGTTTATTTGGATAATCCATGTTTTAAATAGTTTAAAAAGAACACTTGTAAATATTATTTTAATTTATGAATAGCTATGGCTATGTGGTTGGAATCAATTTCTTATAAGTAAACTATTTACTTAAAATAAAATGGATTGTAGTATTTGTCAACTACATTTTTAGGTTTTTGAATTACAGTGGATAATAAAAAGGTTTAAACTGTGACATTTGAAATATTAAACCCAAGTTTGAAGTCTTTCATAGTTGGTTCCTTATACATTTAATATTTTATTTTAATAAAAAGAAAAGTTTTAAATTTTAGTGATTTTTGAATATTATAAAATGTTGGGATGTTACAGGGGGATAGTCCCACATTGCCTGGCTGGCAAGGTTGGCTCCCCCCGGGAGCCTATTTAAAGAAGGGCACCCCTCGCCTTTTAATTCACCAATTAATTCTCTTATTTCTCCTCGATTTCGTGATTCCCTTTGTCGGAGTTGCGCCGAGGAGGATGAGGGGATTTCTCCACCATAGCCCGCTGCCGCGCTGCTGGTGTTCAGGTCCAAGTCTTCCGCTGCTCGTCCTTGACTCGGGCTTCGGAGGTCGTCGTCTCCACCGTATGTGTGTAACGCCCTACGAGGTGCTATGCTAGCGGTGCTCGGAGGCCTACTTCCTCCACCCGACCTCGAGGTCATCTTCGTCGTCTTCGTCGCGCCGAGTTCTTCGCGACCTAGAGGTCGGCTACGTCGTCTTCGTCGTCAACGCTTGTGCGGGAGCGTAATCCCCGCTATTCGGTTTACGAGGGTATGTATTCCGATCTCCGTTGTACTTCTATATCTGCATAGTATAGATCTTGGCTAGTTTAAGGATATCGTTGCTAGGATTTTTTTTTCTGCCTGCGATCCCCTTCAACAGTGTCGAGCGCGTGTGTTACAATGGGCGCGCATGAGGCCATTTCGTCCCGTTTAATGGCGCCTCCAGCAGTTGTGCGACCTCCTCCTTCACCGTAGTGATGGTCCACGAGCACAACTCGGATGATGACTCGTGGTGGGATGGGTCTAAGGAGTAGGCTAGTGTTTAGTGTATGTTTTAGTTTAAATTTAAGATTAAATTTTGTAATATTATACCGTCGTTTAAGTTTTATGCAAAAACAATATTTCTCTCCACAAAGTGTTCGACGAATTGCGGGCCGTTTGGGGGGCATGCATTTGAGGGGCACCACTGTTGGTTGCGTCCTCCATTTGAACGGACACCTGTCCGACACTCTCCAATTTGAAGGCCCCTGGTGAAGATGCTCTGAGGATTGGGAATCATATCCCATCTTCTACATGTACATGATTTCAGAACAATGTGAATAATCATGTGTGTTCCATTTTTTTCAACTGCAAACATCCCTTCCCAAGCTCCATTAGCAAATATGTTAGATGCAGATTCTACATTTTCTCAACCTTTTCTTATTATTTTAAGGAATTGTCGAATATGAAGAGAGAATCAGAGTCTTTAATGTCAACTTTTGGCGTAAAATCAAAGACTAGTTAAACATATCGGCTCTGGACCCACAATTCGGGGGATATTTCCGTCTATCCAAGATTGCAGGGCCAATACCCACAATGGCAATAGTAGAAAGGACTTTGACTTTTTGGTCATGTTGGTTTCTTAAAGAGTTGTGGCATGACCATGCAATAAAATATCTTTTGCTACACTTCTACAATGCCTTCAATCATATAATCATTTTGGAGAAGATTAAGAAGGGGCAAATGAAGGGGATCGGGTGCAGAAAAAAAAATCCTAGCAACGATATCCTTAAACTAGCCAAGATCTATACTGTGCAGATATAGAAGTACAACGGAGATCGGAATACATACCCTTGAAGACCGAAAAGCGGGATTACGTTCCCGCACAAACGTTGACGATGAAGACCGACGAAGCCGACTTCAAGGTCCTGTAGTGGAAGTAGACCTCCCAGCACCGCTAGCGCAACACCTCGCAGGATGTCACACATGTACGGTGGAGACGACGACCTCCGAAGCTCCAGTACAGGACGAGCAGCGGAAAACTTGGACCGGAACACCAGCAGCGCGGCAGCGGGCTATGGTCGAGAGACCCCCTCTCTACTCGGCGCAACTCCGACAAAGGGAATCACGAAATCGAGAGAGAATTGGGGAATAAATTGGTGAATTAAAAGGCCAGGGGTGCCCCTCTAAATAAAGGCTCCCGGGAGGGAGCCAACTTGCCACCCAGGCAATGTGGGATAACCCCCACATGCCTGGTGCGGCATGAGTAGGTGCGTCGGCCCTGGTGGGCCCCATTTGGCCCACCTAGGCCAGCCATGCTCCCCCCACCGAATTCCCTTGGGGATTTTTCCCCCATGGGCCTTCTTTCCACCAGAAAGCCCATTTAGGAAAATCAGTCTTAACAAATTCGAAAATAAATATATAAAATAATATTTGAACATTAATTACACTAATTAATATCAAACATATTATATATAATTTATTCTAGCTCAAAAACTATTTCGTCGCTGCCCGATCTCCATCGGACCCTTCCCGGGACGTTCTCGATGATCTCTTTCCTTTCCGGTTGTCTTGTCGAAACCCCTTAAGTGTGTTACCCTAGCGGTTCGATATATTAACAGGTACGATCAAGACTCCTCTCCGATCAACGACTAACTCGTAGGCCTGGACCCCCTGAATTAATCCCTATGATATAACGAATGACTCTCATCTATCAAACCTGAACGTTAAGTCTTAAACCCTTTGTCATGGCGATACTTAGCGTGTCCGAGGATCGTTCTTAGATATCTCCATATCTAGCTGACCTCGTTACCGACATCGCTATCTTCTACTCGTCTATGATTTCATGTCTCCGTGACCTAGTCACATGCTTGCATGCTCATTAGACATAATCTCACCGAGTGGACCCTAGAGTATCTATCCGGCTATACAGACTGACAAATCCCGCTGTTGACCCCTCGTCTCAACTACCCCTTTCCGATACCCGAAAATATCACCTATCATTGTCATACTATATAAGATATGACGTTTGGTGCGATCAAAGTATCTTCCAGGGATAACAGTAAGAGTTGATCTCACGGTCGTAAGGCGTAATGACTACGTCCTATAAATATGGGTATGTCCATCACATCGTTCCACCAACGACATGACTTTCATTGCCGACCATCGCCATGCCCTATGATCAGAAAACCTCGATCATCAATCGCGCAACGAAACTACTCTTAGTAGAGGCTACTAGGGGCCTAGTTGTTTAGGTATCACACTTGTATTAATGTTTTCGCTTAATATAGTTATAGCATGACACAAAACGTATTATGAGCATTCGAGATATGATAAAGAAATACACTTTATTAATTGCCTCTAGGGCATATCTCCTGCAGTCTCCGACTTGCACTAGAGTACAAATTAATCAAGATTACAACTTGGTAAAAGATTAACACCCATAGCTTCTTGGTGTTTCTCATGCTTGTCAAGCGGAAGAGGTTTCGTCAGAGGATCGGCCACATTCAGATCCGTTTGCACTTTGCAAATCTTCACATTGCCTCCTTGTACGTATTGTCGTATCACATGGAAGCGTCGGAGAATATGTTTGGCGCTGGAGTGAGACCTTGGTTCCTTCGCGTTAGCAATGGCACCCGTATTGTCACAGAAGAGAATCACGGGGTCTTGCGCGCCTGGAACACTTCAAGTTCAAAAATGAACTTCCTTAGCCACACAGCTTCATTCGCTGCTTCGCAAGCAGCAATGTACTCCGGCTCCATTGTAGATTGTGCGACGATGGGTTGCTTCCCACTTCTCCAGCACACGGTGCCTCCATTCACCTTGAACACATAACCTGTCTGTGACTTAGAGTCATCGAGGTCTGAGGAGAAACTTGCATCAACGTAACCCGTTACGCCAAGTTCTTCATCACAACCACCATAGACAAGGAACGTTTCCTTTGTCTTCTTGAGATACTTAAGAATGCTCTTAACAGCAATCCAATGTTCCATTCCTGGATTACTCTGGAAACGGCTCGTCAAACTAAGAGCCAATGCTACATCAGGTTGAGTACTCAATATTGCATACATAATCAATCATATGGCTGAAGCATAAGGATGTTTAGTCATTTCGTCCTTAGCATGTTCCGTTACCGGACAATGTGCCTTTCGCAACATTTTATTCCTGATAACTGGCAGAGAACCCTTCTATGCCATCTCCATACCGAAACGCTTCAGTATCTGATCAAGATATGTACTCTGACTCAACGCTAATAGGCGTCTTGATCTATCACGATAGATTTTAATGCCTAAGACGTATGCAATTTCTCCTAAGTCCTTCATGAAAAATTTACTGTTTAAATAATTCTTCACGCTATTCAGAAGTTCCACATCATTCCCAATCAGCAATATATCATCAACATATAGTGCTAAGAACACAACCGAGCTCCCACTCATTTTCTTGTAAATGCAGGTCTCTTCTAAATTTTGGACAAATCCAAAACCTTTGATCACCTCATCAAAGCGAAGATTCTAGCTCCGAGATGCTTGCTTCAATCCATAGATGGAGCGCTGAAGCTTGCATACCTTGTTAGCTTTTTCTGGATCGACAAAACCTTCCGGTTGTACCATGTATAACTCTTCCTCAATGTTTCCATTTAGGAAGGCTGTTTTGACATCCATCTGTCATATTTCATAATCGTAATATGCAGCAACTGCTAACAAAATCCGAATAGACTTTAGCATCACTACCGGTGAAAAAGTTTCATCGTAGTCAATCCCATGAACTTGTCGGAAACCTTTAGCGACAAGCCGAGCTTTATAGACGGTCACATTACCATCAGCATCAGTCTTCTTCTTAAAGATCCATTTATTCTAAACGGCCTTGCGCCCTTCGGATATCTCCATCCAAGTCCCCACTTTTTTATCATACATGGATCCTATTTTGGATTTCATGGCTTCTAGCCATTTCTCGGACTCTTGAGTGGCCATTGCCTCCTTGTAGTTCGTAGGTTCATCTTGTTCAATTAACATGACGGTGCAAACTAGGTTGCCATACCATTCTGGTGCGATACAAGATCTACTAGACCTACGAGGGAGAATAATTTCCTAGATTGTTTCTCCCACTCCATCTGTGGAGGACGTTGCCGGAACAGCTTATGTTTCATCACTCGGAATTTCGAGTTCAGAATCAGCGATCTCGTCGAGGTCTACCTTCCTCCCACTTATTCCTTTCGCGAGAAACTCCTTCTCAAGAAAGGTACCGGTCTTCGCGACAAACGTTTTGCCTCAGCTTGGTTGTCGAAGGTATATCCTACGGTTTCCCGTGGATATCCTACAAAGACGACTTTCTCCGACTTCGGTTCGAGTTTTTCGGGCTGTAGTTCTTAACATACGCCTCACAACCCCAAACCTTCAGAAACGATAACTTAGGCTTCTTGCCATACCATAACTCGTATGGTGTCGTTTCTACGGATTTGGACGGAGCCCTATTTAAAATGAATATGGTTGTTTCTAACGCATAACCCCAGAAGGATACGGGCAAATCAGTAAGAGACAACATAGACCGTACGCTATCCAATAGAGTACGATTACATCGCTCGAACACGCCGTTACATTGCGGTGTTCTGGCAGGCGTAAGTTGTGGTACGATGCCACAACCTTTCAGATGTGTGCCAAACTCAAAACTCAAATACTCGCCACCACGATCGGATCGGAGGTGCTTGATTTTCTTGTTAAGCTGATATTCAACTTCACTTTGAAATTCTTTGAAATTTTCAAATGTTTAAGACTTGTGTTTCATCAAATAGATATAATCGTGTTCAACGAAACCTTTGAACGGTGTCTTGGTCATTTTGCCCATAAGGCATGGTTCGCATGTATCGAGGGATCCAAAATCCAACGAGTCTAAAAGTCCATCTGCATGGAGTTTCTTCATGCATTTTACACCAATATGACCGAGACGGAATGCCACATATATATAGCGGTATCATCACTACACTTAATCCTTTTGGCATCTATGTTATGGATGTGAGTACTACGATCGAGATTCAACAAGAATAAACCATTGCTCTTGGGAGCATCAACATAAAAGATATCATTCATTGAAATAGCACAACCACTTGATACTGATTTAAATGAATAACCGTCTTGTAACAAGCAAGACCCACTGATAATGTTTACACTCAAGGATGGTACAAAATAATACTTATTTAAAACCAAAACTAATCTCGATGGTAGATGTAGAGGGAGTGTGCCGACAGCCACCACGTCGACTCTCGATCCGTTGCCGACGCGCATCGTCACCTCATCCTTAGCCAGCCGCGTCTTATTCCGCAACTCCTTCCGAGAGTTACAAATATGAGCAACAGAACCAGTATCAAATATCCAAGTGTTGCTACGGGCGGATGTAAGGTACACATCTATAACATGTATATCGAATATACCTTGCTCTTTGGCGACTATCTTGCCAACTTTCTTGTCCTCCAGGTACTAGGTAGTTGCGCCTCCAGTGACCTTTTCCCTTGCAGTAGTAGCATTCCACACCACGTCTGGGACCAGATTTGGGAGTCTTGGGCTTGGCAACCAATTTGTCCTCCCTCCTGGACTTACAATCCTTTCTTCCCTTGCCACCGGATTTCTTGAAATCGACGGTCTTGTTGACCATCAACAACGTGTGCTCCTTCTTGATCTCCACCTCAGCAGTCTTGAGCATCACGAATACTTCACCCAGGGACTTAGCCATGCCCTGCATGTTGTAGTACATGACGAAACCTTTATAGCTAGGGGGCAACAATTGCAGCACCCTATCAATCGCCAGCTCATCGGGAATCTTGCATTCCAGACCACGTGCTCGCTCACACTGCTATGCTCCTCCATCTTGGCCGAGAAGAAAAGCTCAGAAGCTTCATATCTCTCAGCATTAGCCTGCGGCGCAAAGACAGCCTTGAGATCAAAAATTATCTCGAAGGCGCTCATCTTTTCAAAGCGCTTCTGCAGGTCGACTTCCATGGCGAAGAGCATGCCACTCTAGACAAAGGCGGAATCCTCCGATTTGGTCTGGAAGACCTTCTTCTCATCATCAGAGGCGTCATCTGCGGGAGGGTCTCCTATGGCGGCTTCAATGACGTAAGCCACCCTATGGGGAGTGAGGAGGATCCTCTGGTTCCACAAACCAGTCCATGAAGTTGGACCCATTGGTTTTAAGCTTTTCTTTCTCAAGGAACAGACCTAGGTTAAATGAGGGGCGAGACATCTACAATTGAATTTGCAACAACATAAGACTTTGTTCATAATAATTTGAGTTATAGTATTTAAGAAAATAGCTATCATAACTCCCACTCAAACGAACATCACTCATGGTCGTTTAAACGATTACACGACCCCCATCCATTGCACAACACCTCATCGTCAGAGCCGGCAACACAACTTCAAGGGTAGACAACGAATTGTCGATCACAACAACTTTGTGACTCATGCACGACCTTTCGGCCTCCATGTTCCGATGCCATATCTGCATATGCTAGGCTCGCCACAATAACCTCCACGTAACGCTTGTGCAACATGGCTTACACCCACTGTATGTGAACAACGATATGTCTGACACCCGATCGTCACAGCCTGCCTCATAACGTAGAACTTTCTTGGTGGTGCTTGTTGGAGGAAAAACACTAGTTGTATTTAGAAGGCATCATCTTATATATAACTGCTGCCGTGTAACTAATATATAGTCACACAATATAAGATGCACTCAAAACATCAAATGTAATGCGATGTGATATAGTCCATCGCACCATGGTCTTCTTGGCGCCCGCAGTTCATAAACAATTTAATAAACCTACCTTGACCATATCACATTTCCCCTGCAAAATAAAGTTAGACGCTTCTACTTTATTTTTTGCATATTTTACGTGGCTGGGGCTTTCGTAAAAATAACCGCTTCTTACCTACGAACTTATGACCACAACAACGATCCAATATTTGCATGTTTAAACATCCCTTTCGAGCCCTCCATTGAAAATGCAAGACCAACTAGAGAGAGAGAGAGAGACACCCGCCAGCCACAGATACGGTACAAGCCGTATGTCAGTAGTGGAATCAGTCTCGCGTAAGCGTACGCGTAAAGCCGGTCCGAGCCACTTCATCAACTCGATGTCGCTGGAATCACAAGTGCACGCTAGAGGGCAGCAAATAACAGGAACGGTGCCCCCGTGCAGAACAAGGGTTCTAACAACGTACAACTATATCTACGATAGATCGGCTCTGATACCACTGAAGGGGATCGTGTGCATAAAACAAAACAATTCCTAGTAACGATATCCTTAAACTAGCCAAGATCTAAACTATGCAGATATAGAAGTACAACGGAGATCGGAATACATACCCTTGTAGACCGAAAAGCGGGATTACGTTCCCGCATAAATGTTGATGATGAAGACCGACGAAGCCGACCTCAAGGTCATGTAGTGGAAGTAGACCTCCCAGCACCGCTAGCACAACACCTCGCAGGATGTCACACACGTACGATGGAGACGACGAGCTCCGAAGCTCAAGTCCAGGACGAGCAGAGGAAGACTTGGACCGGAACACCAGCAGCGCGACAGCGGGCTATGGTGGGGAGATCCCCTCTCAACTCAGCACAACTCCGACAAAGGGAATCACGAAATCGAGAGAGAATTAGGGAATTAATTGGTGAATTAAAAGGCCAGGAGTGCCCCTCTATATAAAAGCTCCCGGGAGGGAGCCAACTTGTCAGCCAGGCAATGTGGGACTAACCCCCACATGCCTGGTGCGGCGTGAGCAGGTGCGCCGGCCCTGGTGGGCCCCATTTGGCCCACCTAGGCCGGCCATGCTCCCCCCCCCCCCCACCGAATTCCCTTGGGGATTCCCCCCCCCCCCCCATGGGCCTTCTTTCTACCAGAAGCCCCATTTAGGAAAATCCGACTTAATAAATTCAAAAATAAATATATAAAATCATATTTGAACATGAATTACACTAATTAATATCAAACCTATTATATATAATTTATTCTAGCTCCGAAAACTATTTCTTCGCTGCCCGATCTCCATCGGACCCTTCCCGGGACGTTCCCGGTGATCTCTTTCCTTTCCGGTTGTCTTGTCGAAACCCCTTAAGTGTGTTACCCTAGCGGTTCGATATAATAACAGGTATGATCGAGACTCCTCTCTGATCAACGACTAACTCATAGGCCTGGACCCCATGAATTAATACATGTGATATAACGAATGACTCTCATCTATCAAACCTGAACGTTAAGTCTTAAACCCTTTGTCATGGTGATACTTAGTGTGTCCAAGTATCGTTCTTAGATATCTTCATATCTAGCTGAACTCGTTACCGACATCGCTATCTTCTACTCGTCTATGATTTCATGTCTCCGTGACCTAGTCACATGCTTGCAAGCTCATTAGACATAATCTCACCGAGTGGGCCCTAGAGTATCTATCCGGCTATACGGACTGGCAAATCCCGCTGTTGACCCCTCGTCTCAACTACCCCTTTCCGATATCCAAAAGTATCACCTATCATCGTCATACTATATAAGATATGACGTTTGGTGCGATCAAAGTATCTTCCAGGGATAACAATAAGAGTTGATCTCACGGTCGTAAGGCGTAATGACTACGTCCTATAAATATGGGTATGTCCATCACATCGTTCCACCAACGACATGACTTTCATTGTCGACCGGTGCCATGCCCTATGATCGGAAACCTCGATCATCAATCGCGCAACGAACTAGTCTTAGTAGAGCCTACTAGGGACCTGGTTGTTTACGTATCACACATGTATTAATGTTTTCGCTTAATACAGTTATAGCATGACACAAAACGTATTATGAACAATCGAGATATGATAAAGAAATACACTTTATTAATTATCTTTAGGGCATATCTCCTTCAACAAAGGGGTGGCCAATTGTGGTAATGTTGGGGCAAAGCATCATTATTCATCATGCCATGAGAGTAAGCTTCGGTTTCCCGCCTTTGTTTTTCTTTCTCTTTGTTTAGTTTAAATCTACTTAAATAACTAAGTATTTTTCATCTTAATTTGTGTTGTTTCATATAATCTAAACTTGGCCAATTTTGATCCTTTAATTTTACATGCACATAAATATCCCATCCTCTTTATATTCATGAATTTATGAGATTTTACGGATGGCTTTGGAGTGGAATTCAGTTTGGGTTCCATATGACACTTTCCACATGATATTTGTTTACCCAAGATAGTATATAATAATACAGTGAGTCGATACTGTATTAAAGGCGCGCGTGCAGTGGCAATGTGGCATCATATAACAAGACAGTGGAAGGTGATCAAAGGTGTGCATTGATTGGTCAAACCTGGGCAGTTCACAGCTCAAATCAGCTCAGTTTGAACGCCACTGTAGGGATCGCCTGAACAAACAACAAAGGCACCTCTGCCCCAAAAAAACAAACAGCGTCGCCACCCCAGTTTAGGATCAGTCCAATCAATCACTCCCCCATGACATTGACACCTCCAAGAACTGTATTTTGACCTCCTCCTTTACCACAAGACTCTCCATCTCTCTCTCCAGAATCTCCCTCTCTCTCTCTCTCTGAAATCTCTCGAAAGCACACAGACTGTCTCTCTCTCTGAAATCTCTTGAAAGCTCTCTCTCTCTCTCAGCATCTTTCTCTGCGTCTCTCTCAGCATCTGTGTGACTGAATTGAGCACTTGTTGATGTATGATGTATCTATCCATTTATGTGCATCACACACCTGTCAGGTTTGTTACCTTTACCTATCATGCATGGTGCAAGTACGCAGGCTGCAGCAAGGATCAATTGCTACGGAGTACCCTGCTTGGTTCCACACCATGTCTTGTCATGTGCACACACAACACCCTTCAAGCAGCACCAACAACAGAAGCCGCAGGCACCCAGATAAAGTCACTGGTCTTTCCATAGGTTAGGCCAGCTACACAAAGCAGCACAGCTATACCGCCTCTCGATCTCTACCCAGGCCAGCCCCGGCCCCTAGCATATGTGTATGAGGTTGCACTCCCCAAGAAAAGCTGGGCTAGCTACCCAGCTGCGGCGGCATGCAGCAGGACCAGCGTGAGCATGCAGCTGTGGCGGTAGAGATCGAGATGCTGTGGCGGTAGAGATCGAGATGGGGGGAGGAGACAGGGAGGACACGCACAGTGTCGAAAGAGAGCTAGCTGCTTGCACCAAAGTTGCAGAGTTTGAATTCAGCTTCTTCCTATGGTTGGTCTTGTTTCAATGCAAATATGCATGCACAAGCTCCTCTATAGTCTACACACACACAGTGGAGCACAGTATCCATACACTATACTGCTTGGGGTTCCATAGTAGATCAGTACTTTGTGTATGGACCATGCCATGCTTGTAGGAGTACTCTCTCTATATATATGTCTGAAGCTGTCGAGGCTCTTTGAACTTGCCTCCCTCTCTCTCTCTCTCCGGTATGTCAATGTGCATCTCTTGGTTTGTTTCATCTGTGTAGTTGATCAATTTATCTTGTTGATTGTAGACTCTTTGCTGCCTTTTCTGATTGCTGAAAATGTTTCCAGGACACCCGCATCGATCCTCATTTAATAATCATCAGGCGTGGTGGCCATCAGTGGAGCCGAGCCGACATGGTGACCAATCGCCTCCAGGAAAGCAGCTCGCCGAAGCAAGCTCGTGTCCCCGCCGACAGCGCCAACGGCAAGCTGCTGCGTTTTCAGGAGCAGTGCGGCCACGGCTGCCACCTACCGGCGACGTCGGAAGGGGAGAACGCCGTTGGCCCGCTAGTGCTGACGCTCGGCGCCTCAGCGACAACTGACGACGCCCACGTGCCGGCTCCGGTGCCGGCGGCGATGATGCCGTCAGTGCTGCGCGGCTCACGCTACTTGAGGCCGGCGCAGGAGCTTCTCCGTGAGGCGTTGTCCGTGGGCGGACAGGTGGTAGCCGACGAAGAGAGCGCAAGAGGCTACGAGGACGACAACAAGGCAGGCGATGATGCTCACCACGAAATGCTGGCGGCAAGCCGCCGGCTCCACGGCAAGAACGACGACGCCGTGCACGCCAAGCTCCTCAGCCTTCTAAGCGAGGTATCTACTATTCCATTGCAGAATCACCATCTTAGCTTGTCTGTTCTTCCCTCCGTTGATCCATGGCATTTTCTCTTTGTTGCAGCTGGAGAGCCGGCAGGAGCACTACTTCCAGGAGCTCAACCGCGTGACGTCGTCGTTCGAGCCGGCGCTGGGCCCGGACGCGACAGCCGGCTACACGTCCCTCATGTCTCAGGCCATGTCTCGCCACTTCAGCAACCTGCGGCACTCCATACTCCGCAAGCTCGCCGCGCTTAGAAGGCCGTCGCCGGCGACGCTGTGGGTGGACGAGGACAGCGAGGAGGAGGAAGACGACGACGCCGACTACGACTACGACTACGATCCCGCGCGGCCGGCCAGCCAGGAGGACCTGGTGAACAGGCTGGTCCACCGGACGAAGCAGGCCGCGTCGGCGCGGGCGGCAGAGCAGGTGGGCAAGCCACTCAGGGGCCTGCCGGAGAACTCGGTTGCCGTGCTCCGGGCCTGGCTCTTCGACCATTTCCTAGATCCGTAAGTGCTCGTTGTTGAACATTCAATTCACCAAGGCACCAATGCAAGCTGTGTCTGTCATTGCTTATGATATTCAGTTTTAGGGATTTTCAGTGTACCTACACGGCTACACACTCACAACTTGTACGCGTTTTCGGTGCACCAAAAACTAATTTTTTTTTAGATTGTATTACAAAAGTTATTATAGACCTGTTTCTGCTATTTGAGAGACAGAAAGGATAAAATTAAATAAATTGTACATTTACATATATATGGTACCACTTGTTAATTTTGTATAGGTCATATACTATAAGTTTTCTCTCAGGTTACTATACCCAAGATTTTTCTGATATTTTCTAATCTGTTAAGTAAACCGAAATCCAGGGCTTGTGGGTGTGTAGCACTTTCA
Source organism: Poa annua (assembly GCA_026929855.1). Taxonomy (NCBI): domain Eukaryota; kingdom Viridiplantae; phylum Streptophyta; class Magnoliopsida; order Poales; family Poaceae; genus Poa; species Poa annua. The sequence continues at coordinate 36,870,254 of CM049427.1, forward strand.
CTTTTTGAAACTTTTACTATACTAATTAACATCGTCAGATTGGATACTTATTTTTTTTTGTTTTTAGAAAAGTAGGATAACCCTTCAAATTAATGTTTATAGATTTGTCTCCAAAAATATTTACTGGTTATATAAATTTATCATGGTACAGATTTTGATCGAAGTTGCACAATTATTGTCTCTTATGGACTGTGCTGTGAACCTGTGGTGATGTTTGAGCTAGTTATCAATGCAAAAAAAATTTACATCCGTTAATTATGTCTTCGACCTGGATGCATGAGTAAAATACTGCTACTTATTAACAGTCCATTCTGTTGTTGCAACGTGAAGCAGGTACCCCAGCGACAACCAGAAACTCAGTCTGGCAGTGAGCACGGGATTAAGCAGAAGACAGGTAAGAGTGCATTGCCTTGAAAACTGGAGTATGTGTTGATGGTTTCTTACTTGTGAGTTGCTATCAACTTATGCGTGCAGATATCCAACTGGTTCATCAACGCCCGGGTGCGGCTGTGGAAGCCGATGGTTGAGGAGATGTACAATGACGAGTTCTCCGAGGATTCCGCCGTCTCCAGGGACGACGGAGCCTCGTCTTCTTAGCAAAGATCTCGATCACATGAGCCCTCCACCGTCACAAAAAAGAGCTTTAGTTTCGTGTTTCACGAGAGATGAGTGAGTTGGATGTGATCTTTATTAGGCCTGTGTTTTTCGCCATCTCATGGGGAAGAGGCCGGGACTCCCCTTTTTCTTAAAAAAAATGGGACTGGAAGTTTTCCTGTTAGTAGAAAAGCTTTTTTTGTCAGAGCTTGAGTGAGAGTATCAGTTAGTCTACGACGCCAATTAGATTCAAGTATCAGTGTATCACTAGGTCTACTGTATGGATCTTTTTTTTTCATGAAGATTTTACAACATGTGATGTGATTCTATGTTCAGTCAAACTGTTTAAGATGGTTGAAGAATAGCTGGTTTATGGCATCTGGCGATTGCCACGCTTACTAACTGGTGCTAGATTATATGTGGTTTGGCTGATCGAAATTTGAATTTCAAATTCAGCTCCAAACTGTACTTTCCTGGAGCATATATGTTCTCAGTCTGATGGCTGGAAGGTCATTTTCTCTGATCACGCCAGTCCATGGTGCATCAAACATCATCATTAGTGGAACACAACAGAAATTTGTTCCAAAGAACGGGTTCAACAATAGGTAGCGCCGTTGCCTCCAAAGGCGAGGCAGGCTTAAACAGGCTTCAGCCTGCCCAGCACTCGCGCTCGCCCACCATGTCCCTCTCTGCTTCGTCGCCGAGCATCCTTTCTCTGCTCCGGCGTCGAGCTTCTCCTCGCCTCGCTGCGTTCCTCTCGCCTCCGCACGCGGCCGGTCCTGAGGGGGGAGAAGGGGCGGCCGCCCCGGGCTCCCGGAGCAAAGGGGGCCCCAGGTCCAGCGGTCGCTACAGCATGCAGAGTAATTTTGGTGGCCGCCATTGTTCCCATGGCAGGCTGACTATTTATCTGTTACGGCTGAGGAAGATAACGAAGCGTTACAAAATTATGGGCCCTTATTTTCGTTCGTTAACTTGGGCCAGATTCACTTGGTCATGACCTTTTTTGTTTTTCATTTTAGTTGGCTATATATGCGCATGGGTTAGGTGGGATGGGACCAACATACCGTCATGACTGGGGCAATATAGAATAGAAAGCCGATGCAAAAAATGTAGTATAACTATTTTTACGGAGTGGTATCAAATACTCATGCCAATTAAAACGTATGCATTGAGCAATATAAGAACATATGAGTTGAGAGAGTTGTAAAGATATTTATAATGACCGGCCATGCTCCCGTCCTCGTTCCCTCGGCCCCCCGAAATCTAAGGACCGACCCTGCTCCCGTTCTCGTTCCCTCAGCTCATGCGATGCGCTTTCGTAAAAAGATTTGACCTTTGGTTGAAACCGCTCACACATCCTTTCCTCGGTCGACCGTCGATGAATCGCTGGATCCAGTACATGTTTGTTTACTTTTATTAGAGAGTTCACTTTTTTACCGTTGATTCTCTATTACTGGATGTATTAGTGTGTGATCCGTATGCTTTAACGTGAAAAATTGTGGTATTTTGTCTTAAATAATTATATATTGACTTATTTTCTACTTTCTACGGAAGTAGTCGTTTAGTTAATCATCGTCAACTTTCAGCCTCCCCTGCAAATAATTTCTGTACTCACCGTTGGTCGCCTCGTACCACCGCCGGCTTTTTCTCGTTGGGGTTTTGGAAGCAGGAGAAGCGCTGCCGAATGTCGCGAGTTGCTCCAAACAAATAAAATGCGCAGGGCCACACAGCTTGCTCCTGGGCTCCCGCCCAAAACAAGAGAAAGAAAGAAAAATGTTATTTTTGCTAATTATATCTGTTCTACACGGCTGAAATTTCACGTCACCTGTCTTAAACTTGCCAGCCAGTAATTTGCAGGATTTAAAAATGACGAATATGTGCGTTTTGAGCAACAAATGTCAATCATCGACGGAAACTAGGTACGCGTGAACTTCTTTTCTTTCAAACTATGTGAAAATCATCGACAGAAAGTTATGACCATTTGTCGACAGTGAAAAAATCGCATAATCACAAGTTGTCTTATCGAAGTCCCGAATTTTGAAAATTGGTATGCAGTGTGAATCACTTCAAGACATTTGTACGTACCAGGGGCCATATTTATGTTTCATAATTCACATACACATACTTGGACCAATTCATTATATCCATCCATATTTTTTCATGGTTTTAGAACTTAGAAATATTATTTTCCACTAACCAACTTATATAAACCCATGTTTTGGATGTGCATGGTTTGATTTGATCTATTACTTAAAATAGTATAACCTTGTATATATAGTCAATCATTAATGTGTGTCTGTGAGTAATTGTAACTTCTGTTACATTTGGCCCTTCTACTTGCTGTGGTCTAGACAGTCAACAAAGGGTCGTAGTTTTGGGCAAAACAGCACTGTACGAATGTTCTACTACGAGACTGATCCAATCCAACCGCTGAAACGGAACAAGGCTTGTGTAACCAGTGGATGCCGATTAATCTGTGGACTTGATACTTCCTCCAGCAGCACGATCCTTTCCCAACGCCTGACAAGCCTCCCTGTGAACATAGATCAAAATTAATGTAATGGAAAAAAGACAGCAGGCGACAATGCATGAAAACGGTCTTTATAAAAAAAATCATGAAAACGGGGATATACACAAACATATTACAAGGCTCCCAGGTATAATATGTTGCAATGATTATAGGCCCCACAATTAACCAACCAAAAACATAAGCTTTCCCTAATTAGTCTGTGGTGCACGTATGTGTTGGTGGTGATCGATGTCGTAGCAACACAGAATGTGCCTCGGCAGAACAAATGTGTAAATAGCATAACTGAGGCTGGATTACCAAATATGAAAACTTGGCCCATGTAATCGATATGTACTGCGTCAACATGATTTGTCCTAACACAAACCCTGAAGAATGAAGATAAATACCACATAGATACATTACCACAACACTTTCTCCATCTCGGCATTCCCAGGATCTAAGTCCAGTCCATCATGGAAAGCTTCGAATGCTTCCTCATACTCCTGCGGACAGCACATTGAACAGATGACTACACCAAGTGTAGAAAGGGCAACAGATGACTAGCGAACTATCAGAACTTGTCTGACCTTGAGCAACATATGAGCAGCTCCTTTCCGGTAGTAACCTTTGACCCACCTGGGTCGTTTGGCAATGCAAAGATCAGCATCAAACAAAGCCTCGCGTGCTTTGCCAATTTTTAGGTAGCAAAGGCTCCTATTTGAATACAAAGTTTCGTCAAAATAGTTCATCTGAAGTGCCTGCGTGAAATTTAAAACGAAGATACATAAGATGAGCCAAATCCCAAAATAAAACGACTAGAGAGGATTCTACTTGGTGGTCAGTTTAAACTTCAGTAGTTTCCAGATTCCACTATGCAGCAGTGAGGATCACTTTCGCAAATATCTCCAGCAGGACTAGATTTCCATCTATTTTAATCTTCCATAGGTTACTCACAAAATTATTCTAACACAAACCTTGAAGACATCCTTGAGTTTGAGTAGAGTGAATACTGGAAAATCTTCGGTTTTGCGGTGGTAATTGCGGAAAACACAGAATATTTTGGCATGTGTCACACAACCCCAGCTTATGTTGTCTTGGCATTTTAAAGGAAGTCTTTGGTTAATCGCACAGGGCCTGATAAGCTGGTCCCTCCAGCACAACCATGTTGGTTGCCTCTTGTTACCATGGAGGCATGCTGATGTTCCAATATAGGAGTACCATCATTAGTCCAATTCAGATAGCAACAAGCATACTGGTCGAGCCAAATTCTCTCCACCATGGCTTCGCCCCTGCCTTCCCCAATGTGAGAACTTGTGCTCCTCACACCCTCTCCACCCGGTACCGCGTCAACCCAGCCGAAGAGTTGGGCATGCTGCTGAGTTTGATCACTTGCCACAATCACCGCCAAAAACAGAGGAAAGAAAATATGGTCTAGTGCATTGGTTCGTTCACGTAGGGTTTCAACCTCATTAAAAAAAACATCAGTTGTGCACTAGACATTTCGTTTATGCGTCATCATGCTTACTGGTATAACCACATGTCGTTTGGTGAATCTATAATACAATTCCACTGGTGTGTCACTAGACATGGTACCCAAGGTTCCAGTAATGCATGTCTGCGTGCTCTTCCCCACCCACGTTCAAGATCCAGCCTCCATCAGGTGCTACCTTCTCAATTAAAACGCTCTGGCTGCTAATGCCCATGGGTCGAGTTTTCAACAAAGCAATGCTCGGTTGGCTAGCAGCAAGCGTCTGTGTGCTCGTCCACCCGCGTTCAAGGCCCAAGCCTACACAGGGTGCTAATTGCTTCTTAAGAGCATGTCTAGTAGTACCCCCAAACCACTAAAAATAACTGCTTTTTTACGGGTTGGAACAAAATAAACGCGTAGACTAGAACCCCTAAAAAAATTTAGAGGTTGGACCCCGGGTCGCCCTCCCAACCTCTAAAACTGAGGGTTGGAGAGGATGGACAGCTCGAGCCCGTATTCCCCTTCCTCCACGAGCGGGAGGGAATTTTCAGCCCATCCCCTACCTCCCGCCACCGCCGGTCGCCGCGCGCCATGGAGGCCCCCGCCGCCCCACCCGCCTCCTTCGTCGCCCCACCGACCTCCTCCGTCGTCCCGCCGCCTCCTCCCTCGCCCCGGCCCCAGCCAAGAGCCGGCGGAAGGTGCCTGGGGCTGGGCCGTAGGGTGCCAAGCTCGCCGCGGCCACGAAGAAGGCCGCGGCCAAGGCGAGGAAGAAGCCCGCGGCCGCCATCCTCGACCCTCCGCCCGTCGCACACTAGGTGCTCGACGGTATGCCTGCACCGTCGACATCGTTCATGGACATGCTCCAAGACATCGGGGCTCCTCCTCTAGAACCCTTTAGGGTTGGTGATGACTTGGAGGAAGATGGTGATGACGAGGAGGGGGAAGGGGATGATGATGAGGATGCCATCGAGATAGAGGAGGAGGCATTCGCCGCCGTTGCCCGCCCCGCCGTGCGCTCGACAAACTATACCGAGGCGGAAGATATTCTTTTGGTTAGTGCTTGGGCACATGTGGGGATGGATGGAGGCGTCGGTGTTGATCAAACCGGTAAACGCTATTGGCAACGCATCGAGGACACCTATTGCAATTTTTTGGTGATGGTGCCGATGAGAGGGGGAAGATGATGATTTTGTGATGTAAACTATTAAACCATGCATCAATGATTCTCATTTCCTAATATGTTTGAAGGTTTATTGTGTTTTTGTAGTGATACTTGTGATATGTCAAATGACAGATTTAGAGGTTGGGGTTGGGCAAAGACTAGAACCCTCAAACCCAACCCTTATAACGGAATAGTCTTTGCCCCTGTTTTTCAACCCTTAAAAGTGCCAAAAAATGCCAATTCTCAACCCTTAAACTGCTATGAGGGTTTGAGGGCACTACTAGTACTAGTGATGCTCTAATAAAGAAAAACCCTGGGTGCTAGTGCCCATGGGTCGAAACAATGAAGCCTGACTAAGTACTTTGTTTATTGTAGGACAATGCAACTGAAACTAACAGAGGAACATAAGTACTGCTGCATAAGATACCTAAAATTTCTTTGAAATGGAGTTAAAGTATGCAAGCGTGTACCTTTGTGTAGAGGTTTGATGCACCAAGGAAGTCATTTCTCTCAACTGCCTTTTTTGCTTGAGATTTTAGCTGAGCTATTTTATGATCCATGATCTTGTTACAAGACTCATCCTAAATCAAGAACATAAATTAGGGAGAAATAGGTTAGGCTTCGGCCTGACATCACAAAGAGCTGAAAATAAAAGTATATGTAGTTACATTAGTTATATATATGCATATTGGAAATAACAAAATAAAGATATTGCTACCCATTAATGGCACAACATCAAACATGCGAGTTGGTTGGAGGTTTGGATGGCTTTCACCTGAGTTCATGTGTTCAATTTGCTTTTTTTATATTAGGACTTAGGTATTAATTCATTTTGCTTATTCCAATGGGCTAGTTTTGCTCACTGAAATATGAAAAATATTCTCCAGTTTTCTTACTTTTTTTTCGTCCGCTTGTTCTAACATTCTTTGGGGGTAAAAAGTAGGGATGTTTCATATTCCACAGGTTAGTAGTGCGGGATGAACTTTTGAATCATTGTTATATCATTTTATAGCTATGGTTGGTGTTGATAGAGTACTTTTCACCTTCCTTCACCGGATTCATAGCGCAATAGGCTACACATGTAATACTGTAATAGATGACTAATAATTGTATGATTGACTTGTCACCTTCCTTCACCGAATTTCTTTTGTGCAAGTTAAAGATAATAACATTTTACTTTGTGTTAAATACACCACAGATCCCCCACAAGCAAGTTGTAGATTAACTTTTGTTGGTGTGGACATTTATGATTTGCAATAAACAATATTCTTTCAACTTAGAATACCCATCCTGAATATCCTATACAGTGCCTTCTATTTATCAACTAAGGTCCAAAACTATCTTATATTAATGAGTATTTCAGCAACTTTTAAGAATCAATCCAAGTTTGTGATGTAAATGATCAAATCTGTATATGATGATTCAAACAGTCGACTGAAGGGTGCTATCTGGTGACTTGATTGTATTTCTAAAGAAAGTAAAATGTGAAAAAATATCCTGCAAAATTGATTTTCATAGTTTGAAGCATATGCACAGAAGTTTGTACCAAATCTAGAGGTAACATATGCTTATATAGAATCATAGAAATATATAATGACATGAAAATTTTCAACTGAAGTAAAACCTTGGGAATTGAGCAACTTAATTTCTCGTGGGCAATAATTCCTTCAACAGTCCAGTTTGACACTGCTCTGATGGGAGAAGTGAAAGGAAATAGAATCTCCACATGGCTTCTTCTTCCAAAGTTTGCAGCAATTTGTATTGGCATACGGCCCTGCTGTAAAGTAACATAGAAATAAGTTGAACTATATGGGATGAACTTTATTTCAATATACCACATCACCAAAGTTGATTACTTCGTTAGCAAGAACCTGAACGCCCATTGGAATACATTCATTAAGAGATTACATAAAGTTTTTCTAAGTGTTGTTTATCTAAGAAAGAAAATAAAAAGATAGCAGCAAGCCAGCAATATAGCATCATGAAAAAAATAATTCCAAGTGAACCCAACAGGTGTGCACAAAGTGCAGAAAGATACAAGCATACATGCAACACCCTGCCACAAGCACAGTAGCACACACCTGCATACTGTGGACAAAAAGAATAACATATGCAATAGATTTCCCACCACAATTAGGGCAATAAACTAGTTATATCAAAATCTTACCTGTTTATCTGAAATGTTAGGGTTCGCGCCAGCCTCCAGCAAGTACTTGATACAGTCAGTCAAGCCACACGTAGTTGCCACCACCAAGGGAGTTTTTGGATTAGCTGAATTCACATCAGCACCAGCCTGTGGACGCATATTAGGGAAAATAAAATGTCATACATACAGATCATACACATAGAGGAATAAAATAACAAAACTTGTATTCTATAGTAAGTAATTGGTTCCTGTAATCAAGACGTGAAGAAACAAAGCAAACAGGATACCGGACCTTCACAAGTAGCTTGACACATTCCAATGAATCAGATTCACGCAATCCATGTTTAGTAGAATGAAGAGCCGTAACTAAAGGGGTACCTGAGACTTCTGAAACCCTGTTTGGCTACAAATTTAAGAGCACAAAATTACTTCCTACACAAAAGTGACATAATTCAACAGGTTACACCAATAGAACTGTAGATAGAACATACAACGAGAATACACCTGGCAGAGATATTCAACTACATACATCAATAAAATATATGCGAGCTCACAGTAGTACACTTTGCAGTGGGATGCTAAAACTTAATTACCCAAAATTTGGCAATATTACTTGTACAAATGACCTAAAGTCTGTTGTTCATTATAATTAGTATTCCTAACATGATTTTGAACTGGAAGAGACTAGAAATATATGAATGAATAATTGGACTTGTCAGCACAAAATATGGTTTTTTTTAAAGAGCTCCAAAATAACGAGGTACCAAAATTGTCAATAGACAAAGCATAGAAGTTACACATTACATCTGCGCGGTGCTCCAATAAAATCTTCAGAACACTAGTCTTCCCATAGGAAGCAGCAATATGCAGTGGTGTCCCATGAGCGACAGCTATATCAACTATGGCCCCTCTAGATAACAACAAACGCGCTACTTCCTCATTCCCTGTGTAAGATAAACGAATAGCATGATAGGTCATAAAGAAAAGGCATCATGTAGACACTTTAGAATTGGCTAAGTAAAGAACGAAATAAAATCTATAAGATGTGTGTTAAAGATCTCCACAACCACCCTTTCCCATAGTAATCATGAGATAAGCCAAAACAACATGCAGACCAACACGGAAAATTAGTCTTAGCTCTAAGTTCTCATTAAAAAGATTTAAATAAGAACTGCAACGGAAATTCCAAAAATTTCAAAGAATAATGAGCAGTTGAACTTGTATGACACCTTAACTAGGTGGGTCAATAGTGTTAATCAGACACCTGGATCCTACGATTTTACCAAATCAGACACCGGATCCACGTGGATAACGGAACCCACATCTTTGTACAAGTAACACTAGGTGGTTTCCAAGTAATAAACCAAGGTTGTAGGTTTCTTGAAGGTGCACAAGAGTCAGACACCCGGATCCTAAACATTTTACCAAATCAACCACCAGATCCTAATTTTTTTACCAAATCAGACACCAGATCGCGTGGATAACGGCACCCACATCTTTGTACAAGTAGCACTAATTGGTTTCCAAGTAATAAACCAAGGTTATAGGTTTCTTGAAGGTGCACAAGAGTCAAGATGAACTTATAATGGTGTGCGTTGATCAAACACCATGTTTTGAAAGCATGACATTAAAGAACCAAAATGATCCAAATGAACTATCAAACAAATCTAAAAAAATCTCCAAGATTGACAGACAAATGTTTTTTACAGGTAAAATTCAGATAGACGGAAGGTTTAGATTGCGTCATAAGGCCATATAAAACAAATACAACATACAAAATATAGTGCAAATAAGTGGAACAAATAGTTACTGAACAGAGATAAATTAGGAAAAATGTGTAAGAACTTCCTAAACTATCACCCTTTATCAGTTGCCTTTATCAACTTATGTTTCTCTGTCAGACCTCCCTAAACTAATCTCTGATTTCTCACTTGGCCCTTTTTCACCAGATTCCGTTAGGTGGCACTGAACATGGCAAAACGAGTGATAGCCATGTCACACATTTTCATCATTGTAATGATGAAAGGAGCCATGCGAGAAATGGAGACGAGTTCAGGGAAGCCTGATGCAGAAAATCAAATTAAGGAAGCCAATGATTAGTTTGTGGTAGTTTAAAGTGAGTTCCGCTAGAACTTTCTCACAATTAATTCAACGCAATGATTTATGAAAAATCAATATTGGTGAGTCTTAAGGTTACAACTTAGAATTCACTTGTTCTTATTTAGCACACAACAATATTTATAAAAACCACGAACACACACACAGACAGAGAGAGAGAGACCGTTTTTTGCAGCATTATGAAGAGCAACAGAGCCTGATTGTTCTATCTTATTCGGATCAGCTCCGTGGTCAAGAAGATATCTAGCAACAACTTCTTCTCCAAACAATGCTGCAGAACTCAGAGGTGTTACACCTGGTAACAAACAAGTATCCTGTTAGATCATCAATAACTCTCACTTTCTCTTCTAGAAGGTGAAACCACTCAGTTGTAGGATAGTGCAAGGTACACCAGATTTATTCCTCACATGCATGTGCTGCCATCAGATAAATTCCTATAAGTATGGCAGATAAATTCATAGTCCATACAATAGCTTGCAGGCATTATTATGCAATGATGTGATGGAAACTACATGAGATCATTCAAATGTGACAAATGTATGAACTTTTCAAAAGAGCCTGCTTCAGTACCGTTTTCAATTAACTAGAAACACGGAAATAAAGCACATGGATTGAATATAACTCCCCTAAGTGCCCTATAAATCATACCAAAAACAATTGAAGCCTGATTAATTGCAGGCCAATAGCTGGTGCTGGTAATCACCAAATAATAGAAGTGTAAAAAAGAGATAACAAGGGTCAAATTTTACTAATTTTAAAAAATTTAGCACAATATCACTTGTGTTCACATGCCCTTTCTGAAGATGGCTTTTCCAGAATCAGCACAATATTTGTGTACTGGACATAAAAGAACTAACACAGACATATCTAATTACATGCATGTAACATACTGTATCAGCTAACAGCTTGCATGGCACGAGTCCATGAAGGCAAAATAAGAAAGAAAAAAGGAGTTGATATAGAACAGGAAAAGTACACACCACCACCGAGGCAACCAGCATTGACGTCAAACCCGAGCTCCTCCACAAAGTACTTGCAAACTTCCACTTTAGCTAGGTATACAGCCACATGTAGTAACCCGGAGCCAAATATATCCATATCAGCAAGCTCTGCCCTATACCTCTTGTCCATTCCACTCACCATTTCTACACATGGACCAAGAATGTACAAATGAGTCATGTTAAAATGCAACGGCAGGAAAAATGTAGCTGCAATTCCAAACGATCACACAATCCGGGCCGGAATTGTCAATAAGCATGATGACGAGCCACGAACAAAATTTGACTATTAAGGACTGGCTAAACATGGATCCAAGGTGTAAAACAATGCTAGTAAGTAAGTACTACAGTAGTAACCAAGGTGTAAAGACTGCTAGTAAGAACAATGCCTGCGACACAAATACAGTCACAATCGTGCGAACCAAAACAGTCTCACAAGCAAGCAATAGCAACGCCTCAATGCCACAGCAAAACACACACACAGCACCCGTGTTGGGCGGGCGAGGTGGCGGCGGCGGAGTGGGAGGGGGTCAGGGTGTGCCCCGGGCCCCCCAAATCCAGGGGCCCCCATCTGTGTATATTACACTATATACCTATGTATATGTATTTCAGCCCAGCAGGAAAAATACTAGGCTAATGGGCTGTGTGCATCACTGCGTGACTCGGAGGGTAAAGGCAATAAGTTAGCCATGGTCGCTTCGATTCTTCCGCCGGCCGCCGAACGCTGATTAGGGATTGACTGATCCAATCGTTCTTCACACGAAGGAACTCAAGAGTCAGAGTCGTGCTCGTGCTTCCGCCTGCGGTCTGTGGATCAATCGTTCTCTCCCCGGCCGAGCGACGACGCGGACGAGACGCACAGATACTGAACGTTTATCTTTCTCCGATTCAATGGTCTGCTGCCTGATCCATCTCAATGCTCTGCCGCATGCCGCTCTGAAATCTCAGTTAGACAATGAATCAATCGGCCTGATTGTATGATTACTTATCAAAGCTGCTCAGTTAACAAATCATTTTTTGGTTGATTGTAGCTGCAGGCATATCTGATTATTGAAGGTTGGGTGATTGGGGTTTCTGTTTTCCTTCTTCAGTCTTCACTTGCGCACACACAGCCTAATTTAATGCCATATTCGATTTCTGAGGTACAGGGCCCTGCTGAGGTATGTAGCTAACCATATCAAGCTTCTGAGCTAAGGTCGGCTTTGTCTGAATTACATCATTCCCGTGATTTTGAACCTAAGGATAGAAGTGATGCAAAAAAATTGTTTGATGCACTTGGCCGGTTTGAATTTCTACTTGGTATGATTATTTGGCATGATATTTATTTGATACATACACTGCTTACAAAGGCATTCGCAAGACATTGGCAATATTTTTTTATACATACATTATTATTATTGTACAATGTTTTTATTAGGGACCACAAATTTTAGTTTCGCCCCGGGCCTCCGAAATCTCAGGACCGGCCCTGGAGCGGAGATTGGCGAGGCGTAGTACTCTACTCACCCTTGAGGTCGCGCACATCCCCATCCCGCATCGCCCGGAGCAGCTCGCTCTTCAGCGAGCCGGGTTTGGCTGGAGGAAGCATGAACGGAAGAAGAAGCTGGCTGTTAGAGATGAAGAAACGATTAACACGGACTAGGGTTTCCGGGGGTTGGCGGCGGCCGCCGCCGCGATGTGCGTACCGTTTATGCTGTACTGGAGCATGGAGTGGAAGCCCGACTTGTCCACGGACGGCGGCGACGAGCCCATCGCAGGGTTTCCGCGGCGGCGGACGGCGGCTCCGGCGGCCTCGGCTAGGTGATGTGGGTACGGTGGCTGCGAGGAGAATGGGGCGGGAACGTGGGCAGGCAGGGAGAGAGCGAGGGAGAGGGAATAAATCGGCGAGGCGGCACCGGGAGCAGATGCCGGGATTGAGGAATCACATTTTTTATCATTTGAGATTTACTCCATATAAGTCGTCCTAGTTTCCTTCTCTGAAGTCAAATTTTTATTTAAATTTGAATAAATATCAAAATACATATATGTAAATGTACAAATTAATATCAGTAGTTTTGTAGGGTCATATCTGCATTAGTAGATGCAAAGTGGAATATATTTATGTAGCGTGTTCGCGTGGATGTTCATATATATTTTTGGAAACTTGATCAAACTTAAACATGTTTGACTTATAAAAAAATGAGAGTTATATTTTAGCAAGCATTGAGTATTTGTTGGTAAATGTTGATTCATGGTATGTACTACTCCATACAGGTTTATATGATGTAATTCCAAAACCAGATTTTCCCAAGTATAGGATGCAATTTAGGAAATTAATACCCAGTTTAATTACGCATGTTTGCTTCCCTCCACCAATCATCATGTGTTTTATTTAAAACTCTAATTAAATAGACTAATGCATGTGCTAGTCATTGGTCATTTGTATAATAAATATTGTATTAAAAAAATTTCTCACCCAATTTACTCATGTATTGGTTACATAGAATTGCTAACTATATCTTATAAACCGATATGGAGTGAGTATTACTCTTCTTCCTAACTAAACTGTCTCTTTGGTGGACAGTTAATGAACCTTTTCCGCTTCATTTTTTCAAGCGTACTAGTGTTTTTTTATGAAAAGGCCAATCAATCTATTAATTATCAACATTATATAAAGAATAGTGACGACTACAAGCAGGTAAAGCAGCCGAAGGCGCGAAATTGTCCTCGCGCCCTTTTTCACTGGAGCAGAGCAAACCTTATTATAGTAGAGCTTGTTATAGTAGACAGACGAAAAGTCGTCGAACTAAGACCTCGAAGAACCAACGCAGCAAAGAAACAACCATCACCAATGATGACAAACATATATCGGAAGAATCAGACATGTAACCATATGAACGGGCTAGATCCGAGAAGATCCGCCGGACACGCAACTACACACCATCTGTCGATACTAGACGCACCACCAGAGCAAGGCTAGGGCGGAGGACCTTATTCTGCCTTCAGAATGTTGCTGCTTCCACACCATCACAAAGAAGACACTCGAAGTGTTACCTTGCAACTGATTGATGGAATTTTCTTGGATGAGTTGATTTCTTGTCAACATATAGCAGACTAGTAGGGCTGGATTGTTTACATCAATTAGTCTGTTACCCTATTTATTTTGTCTTTCAAATTTGGCATTAGGTGGTCAAGTGAACCAAACATGTTTATAGATTGACCATAAAAGTGAGAAATGCAATGGTTTCAACACCGGTGACCCCATGGTCTTGATGGTTGGTGTAAAATTGTTAGGATATATCGTACACGTACGTGTGTATTTCCTGTATCTAGTCAACACACGCACCCCACTCCTCCCACGTTGAGCACTAGCTAGAGTAGATCGTGGCCTCTCACGATAGCTGAATCAGTTAGGGAAAAGCTGTATATAACTGCCCCTACTGAATAACAAGTCGTGTTGAATCCTCTCCTCTGTCTATCTTCTCACATGGTATCAGACGTCGCGTTCTGATCACGCTTCCGCTCCAATGGATTATCCATTCATCAACCCCATGGCCGAGCCGGACTTCTCTCCGGCAAGCTCTCCGCCTCGGTCATCTGCTCCTCCTGCTGTGGTGACGCCGCTCAACACTGTGCATCCCGCGACGCTAGCTGCCCCGCGCTCCGCCGCGCCCACGGCTCTCCCTGCCACCGTTCTTCAAACGGTGCACATCCGCAGCCATGTACCGGTCGTCCTCGACCTCGCCGCGGCGAACTACACCCAATGGTGGCGCTTCTTCGACACCATCATCGGCAAGTTCGGGCTGCACGATCACGTTGACGCCGCCGCTGCTCATCGCCATGACGACCCCGAGTGGGTCATGATCGACCACTGCGTCGTCTACTGGTTGTACACCACTGTCTCCTTCGAGCTTCTTGATTTTGTTATGCAGCCGGAGGACACCGCTCTCGCCGTCTGGACTGCACTCGAGGAGCCCTTCCGCGACAACCAACTCGCCCGCGATGTCTACATCGACGTCGAGTACCACGCACTCGTCCAGGGTGATCTCACGGTGATGCAGTACTGCGCCAAGCTCAAGAGCTTCACGGACCAGCTACGCAACCTGGGGCAGCCCGTCACTAAGACCCAGCAGGTCTTCAACCTACTGCGTGGCCTCGGGCGGCAGTTCCATCATGCCATCCCGCACATCACCTCGCGGGTCCCTTTGCCCTTGTTCCTGCAGGTCTGCTCCTTCCTGATGCTTGAGGAGCACCGTGCTGAGCAGGCTGCTCGCCAGAACGTCATCCACGCACTCTGGGCCGGCCGCGCTCCCGCCCCGGCGCCCGCCTACGGCAACGACGGCGGCTCGAGCTCCAACGGCGGCCGCAATCGCGGCAAGGGGAAGGACAAGGGCAAAGGCAAAGCACCTGCCGATGGTCTCCCTCGGTCGGCGCCAACTCATGGACTGGGTTCGTCCAAGCATGGCCCGTCAACTGGCGCGTGCCGGGTACTGGTCTACTTGGCAACCGTCCCGGCGTCCCCAACCAGCAGGCCCTGATGGCGGCGCCTCCCTCAACCTACGGCTATGGCTCCCTCGGCGCCCCACCGCCCTCGCCGTACGCATACGGCTACGGCACGCCCGGCGCCGGCCCAAGCACTGCCGCGCTCGTGAACCCCTACTACGGCACTCCCGGCGTCAGCTCCAGCACAGGGCCTCCTCCACGCAGCCGCAGCCGTGGGACATGGGTGCGCTCCAGACGGCCCTGCACAGCGCCGCGACGCACGACGCATCATCGGGCGGCACCTTTGATTGGTACCTCGACACCGGAGCTTCGTCCCACATGTCTAGTGGCACTGGTAATCTTCATTCCATCCGCCCTTCTCATTCCTCGGCTCAGATCGTAGTTGGTAATGGTGATCATTTTCCCATCACCCACACCGGCACCGGATCGATCGTCACCACCTCTTCCCATTTAACTCTTCGGAATGTGCTGCTTTCTCCATCTCTTATTAAAAATCTGCTATCCATTCGACAACTCTGTCGTGATAACCCTGTTTCAGTCGAATTTGATGCATTTGGTTTCTCTGTAGAGGACCTTAGAACTCGGACGGTGATTCTGCGCAGTAACTCTGACGGCGACCTGTACCCGGTGGCATCGAGCTCATCTGCACCTCGCTCTCCGTTCGTCGGCGTCACCTCCGTCACCCTCTGGCACCAGCGGCTTGGTCACCCCGGTCATGCCGCTCTCCGCAGCACATTAGCTAGATTTCCCTTCGATTGTAGCAAGTCTGCAGCTCACACTTGTCATGCCTGTCAGCTAGGCAAGAACTTGCGTCTGCCCTTTCAGTCTTCACAAACAGTTAGCTATTTCCCTTTTCAATTGTTGCATTTAGACATCTGGACATCCCCTGTTGTAAGCATCTCCGGGTTTCAGTATTATCTAGTGATCATCGATGATTTCAGTCATTATATATGGTCCTTTCCATTGCGTCACAAATCTGATGCTTTTCATATCATCGTCGATTTCTTCTCGTATGCTCAGACGCAATTCCAGCGCCCCATCTTTGCCCTGCAGACCCACAATGGTCGTGAATTTGACAACGCCACTCTCCGCTCCTTCCTCGCCTCTTATGTCCCTACACAAGCCAGCAGAACGGCAAGGTAGAAACGCACTCTCCGCACGCTCAACGAAGGTGTCCGCACACTCCTAGTTCACGCGTCCATGCCTGCACGCTTCTGGGCTGAAGCTTTATCGACCTCCACCTATCTTCTGAATCGAAGGCCATGTCACTCCAGCGCACCGCAGACACCCCATGAACTTTTGCTAGGCACCGCCCCGGATTACACAAACTTGCGCGTGTTCGGGTGCCTCTGTAACCCCAATACCACCTCCACCTCACGACACAAGCTCGCTCCCCGCTCCGTCGCCTGCGTCTTCCTTGGCTACCCACCGGATCACCGCGGCTACCGCTGTTTCGACCCTGTCTCACGGCGAGTTCTTACCTCCAGGCACGTGCGGTTCGATGAGGAGACGTTTCCCTTCTCCTATCCTCACCTGCAAGCCGACGCAGCTCCAGCTCCTCCTGTCGCCGCGCCGCCGCCCGAGCAAATTCACCATTTTATCCCAGTGATGCAGGTCCCTTCGCATGAACCAGCAGCACCATGCGGGAACAACTCTGTTCCAAACGGTGGCTCATGGGGCGCTTCAAGCTCAGCAAATGCAAGCGGCCCTTCTTCTCCGCCTGGGCCGCCACCACTCCTCTGCGCGCGCTCTGGGATTCAACTTCTCCCGCGCCCGCCCGTGGTACAAGCTCGTCCACACCAGCTGCATCGGCCTGCTCCTCACCGCCGATCCTACCATATCCGGCCTGTCGCATGGTGACTCGAGCTCAGAACGACATCCGCAAGCCTCATCCGCGCTACGCCAACGCTGCATCGACCACCATCTCGCCGGATCTCTCCCCCATCCCACGCTCCGTGTAGGTAGCCGTTCGTGACCCAAACTGGCTCAGCGCCATGCGCGACGAGTTCGCCGCTCTGGTTGGCAACCAAACCTGGGAGCTGGTGCCGCGTCCTCCCCGCACACACCTCATCACCGGCAAATGGGTGTTCCGCCACAAGACGGGCGCAGACGGCTCCCTCGAACGCTACAAAGCTCGGTGGGTCGTGTGCGGGTTCACGCTGCGCGCCGGCATCGACTACGGCGAAACATTTTCCCCGTCGTCAAGCCCGCCACCATCCGTGCCGTCCTCGCCATTGCTGCGTCACGCCGCTACATCAACTCGACGTAAGAACGCGTTCCTCCACGACACGCTGGATGAAGAGGTCTACTGCTCGCAGCCCGCGGGCTTCGTCGATGCGTCCAAGCCCAACCATGTGTGCCGCTTGTCCAAATCTTTATACGGACTGAAGCAAGCGCCGCGTGTCAGGTTCCTCCGGTTCGCTGGCTTCGTCAAGAACATCGGCTTCACCGCGACGCGCTCCGACTCGTCGTTGTTCATCAACGCCCGTGGCTCCGACATGGCCTACCTCCTGCTGTACATCGTGCTCACCGCCTCGTCGCCGGCTCTGCTCCGCTGCATCATCGCCCAACTGACGGGCGAGTTCGCCATGAAGGATCTTGGCGGTCTCCACTTCTTCCTTGGCATCCGCGTCACGCGTACGTCAGCCGGCTTCTTCCTGTCCCAGCAGCAGTACGCCGATGACGTGCTGGAGCGTGCCTCCATGGACAACTGCAAGCCTGCTCCAACTCCGGTGGACACCAAGGCCAAGCTTCCATCTGCTGATGGTCCTCGAGTTGCTGATCCCTCCGCCAACAGAAGCATCGCCGGCGCCCTGGATAATCACTCGTCCCGAGCTCGCCTACGCCGTGCAACAGATATGTCTGCACATGCATGATCCCCGTGCATGTCATGATGGGTTGATCAAGCGAGCTCTCCGGTACGTGCGCGGCACCACCGTCATGGGACTCCACATTCCAGCTTCTGCGAGCACGGACCTGCGCGTCTACACTGACGCCGACTGGGCTGGGTGTCCCGACACTCGCCGTTCGACGTCAGGCTACTGCATCTAACGAAAATGATGTAGCAAGATCTCTGCGTCAGGTCCTCTAGCGTCACGGTGTCGCGTTCCAGCGCGGAGGCTGAGTACCGCGCCGTCGCCAACGCCGTTGCTGAAAGCATCTGGCTGCGACAACTCCTCGCCGAGCTTCACTGCTCCATCTCCAAGGCCACACTGAACATCTCGACCGTCTACATGTCCGCGAATCCTGTGCATCATCGGCGAACCAAGCACGTCGAGCTCGACATCCACTTCGTCCGCGAACGGGAGGCTCTTGGCGAGTTCAGAGTGCTCCACGTTCCTACGCGGCAACAGTTTGCAGACATCATGACCAAAGGGCTGCCCACGGATGTCTTTCGAGAATTCTGATCCAGTGATCCAGTCTTTGCGTCTCGACGGTCGACATCACGACTGTGGGGGTGTTAGGATATATCGTACACTGTATGCGTGCGTGTGTATTTCATGTATCTAGTCAACACACGCACCCCACTCCTCCCACGTTGAGCACTAGCTAGAGTAGATCGTGGCCTCTATAGCTGAATCAGTTAGAGAAAAGCTGTATATAAACACTGCCCCCCTACTGAATAACAAGTCGTGTTGAATCCTCTCCTCTGTCTATCTTCTCACAAAAATCACTGATTTAGGTAAGAATATTGGTTTAAGACTATTTTATTTAACTAATTGCATGATTTTCATGCATGCCAAAATTTGTATCCTCGGATCTAAATAGCATTGGATGATTTTTGAACTCCCATTCGACGGCACGAGCTTCTCAAAGATACTGATATATTTCTTTGACGTCTATCATATCGTAGACTTGTAAATGGAGATATGTCTTAATTTCTATTAGTTTCTAGCCGTCTATTGTGCGTGCAAGATTAGTAGTATGAAAAATCTACCACTAGACCAAAGAAAAAATATTGATTAGATAAACATAAAAGATCTAGTTAATTAAGTTATATCGTCCATCGCAGTGATAAGGAATGTGAAAAACTCTCAGATTGCGTAAGCATCATTTTTTTAGAAATGTACTCCCTCCGTTCCTGAATCTAAGGCCTATAGTTTTTTATAACAGTTTCACAATATATTACTGATATTTTGTTGACTCCACACGTACGGCAATAAGGAGAAATCTCTGAAATAATGGATCATTAGAATACTTAACTATCGGGAGAGAGATTAGAAGGGATATGATTCCTATTTTCTCTCTAGCCTAACGTCTCCTCAAAAAGAAGGTCGTGTTTTTTTTTCTCGTGTGCTAATTTATGTGCCAAAAAACTATAGGACTTGAATTAAGGAAACGGAGGGAGTATGGTTCTAGATAATTACAGAATATTTCCTACTATCTCATTTTCTGAAGAATGAGTTAGAATTGTATCACTACTCCACATTGATATTCGATATGTGCCCCTAGCTTCCCTGAATTATGCAAATGCTAGTAACATTCACGACGTCGTTACTTCTACGCCACTAGATGCAGTTTGACGCCGGTTGCTGACAAGCTTAATGCATAGTTTGACTAGATTCTGACATGTGGAACCCATCATTTAGCCACATCAACAAGACAAAACATATCGATTTTTGTTTGTTTTCCTTACAAACGAACCCCACCACTTCACCATTTTTCGCTGTTTCATGTTCTCATTGTTATAAAGTCCATTGACGTGACCGTTCGTCGTAGTTCTCATCATTGTATTGGCTTTACCCTTATACATAGCATGATATGCAATGAAGATCATTAAATTTTACCGCGTGATGCATGCTCAACATTTTTTGTCTTGATGCTTACCGTTGTCTTTTTTAATAGGGAAGCATCAAAAGGCCTCGAAACTACATTAATCAACAACTATCCATACATTTTAATAACATGATCCTCAAACATAATTAAAATACAACAAGGTAAGGAAACAATCGAGTAACATGGACTAGGGTTTCTAGGGGTTGGCGGCGGCCGTCGCGATGTGCGTACCGTTTATGTTGTACTCGAGCATGGAGTGGAAGCCCGACTTGTACACAGATGGCGGCGACGAGTCCATGTCCATCACATGGTTTTAGCGCCGGCAGACGGCGGCTCTGACGGCCTCGGCTAGGTGAAGTGGGTATTGTGTTTGCGAGGGGAATAAGGAGAAGGTGGGAGGGGAAGGGGCGGGAACTTGGGGAGATCTCTCCACTAGATCCCATATTGGGCGAAATATCCCCGAGGACGCTATCCTACCTAGAGGTCCAATTGGTACGCTGTGGTAGTTGGGCCACTAAAGTCCATCTACACAGGCCGACCTTACTCACCGAGTGAACATCTCAAAAAAGATGAAGAAAAAGCGCTCAAAAGGAGAAAGGAGAGAAGGATGTGGGTGGCGGTGCGATGGCACAAGGAGGAGAAGAGGCAGGCGATTCGGCAAGCGAGGGCGTCCACCCTCTCGATCCTTTCTCTAGCTATTGTAGCCGAGCGGTTGCAAAGCTTAGTTGTGTGTGCTGGCGGTGAGGGTGGCAGCAAGCGATGCCCATCTTCCCCCCTTCCCAACAAGGCGTACGATGACGACGACGACGAACACCTCTTGAAGATGTACTAGTCTAGTCTGGCCTTCCCCATGACGGGCCACCTCGACAATGTCACACTCGACCTCCTCGCCACTCCGTGCCGCGACGTCCCCGACCTCGACGCCTCCGCTAGCTACACCTTCTTGTCCAGCCAGCCGTGGAAACCAGAATAGACCGTGAATGCCTAGGCGAACAGGATATGATTCGTATTAGGATTGGTCCTTTTTTTCCTAGTATAATTACAGAAATGCCCCTTGGGTTCAAATGAATATACTAGTACCAAAAATTTGGTGTAGTATTTTGGATCTGCACCGTACGATCACGTTGCTTTAACAGCCCACACTGCATCTCTTATATGAAGGTTTTTTTTCTTCTCCTTTTCCTTTTTAAGGTTTCCCTTTTATAACCACGTTTTTAGGCTTGTTTAGGAGACTTAAAACCTTGTGGATATTAAAAGTAGTGCTCCACCATGTAAGACACTGTGGGTGAAAAATCAAAACGGTGTCCAAAGATTTGTGCTTTTCAGTCCGTCCGTTGCTTTCTTGTTGACGGGGTCTTGACTCAGTAGATGTGTCTTGGGGAGAAATCGCAGCATGCGTCCAAACAGGGCTGATACGCCGTGGGCAAAAGCACTGCCGCCTCCTGCATTGCATCGATGGATTGGTTGGCATTGGCATGCATGCCCATGGCCATGAGCATGCCATGGTCGCCTCTACTGCTTTACCAAAAGAGAGCAACGTACGAACTGCACACGTACGTACGCTCTTCCAATTCCATGCGAGGAACAAGAGACCGCAATGCAAGAACTTGGTGTGGTGGTTTTTTCTTTACCAAAGGCGCCATCTGCAGTGCAGCCTGCAAGCAAATCAGCTTTCCAATTGGGATCCGTCCAAACTGACTGCAAAAGCCTCTGTTGCCGATCGATCCTGCAACCTGGGCGACTGCTTTTTTACTTTAGCAAACGAAGAGAGCCCGGGCGCTTCAAACTATTTCAGGTTAGCGATTCAAATTGTTGTACGTAAACGCAGGAAAAGAAGAAGGAATTAGGATGTCTTCAACGGAGAGACCCAAAAGAACACAAAATATGTCTGCAATTTGTCCGTTTGGGTCGCCGTCTGGTCGGGCGGACACAAACATATGGCAGGTGCATCCAACGCACAGACCCGTCCAAAAATTTATCCGATCTTCTTCCTCCCGCTGCACCAGTCCTTAATTTTTTTGACTGAAAACCAGTCGGAGCTGCTTTTCATTTATGAGTAGAAGAAAGGCTTATAGCCAATGGCTCGGTTTATAAGGGAAACCAGGCCGAAAAACCATACAAACACCTAACAGCACTATGCAAGCAACACATGCCGCAACATGGCACAGCAGCAACAGCGAAACACACAACCACCACAACAATAGCTGTACAACACCAACAACAACACAATGGTCTGCATCAAACCAACCAACACGGAGAAGCACCTCGACTACCATCTTCATCTGACCAAGCAAGCAAGATGCTATGAACTTGCCACCCGCCAACACCCCCAAAGAAGGGGAGGGGTGCCGAACGAGAACGAGATGTTCCAGGATGGATCAACTCGCTAACCCGGCTTCCGATGAGAGTGTCAGTATCTTCCACAAACTTGGTGACCGGCGAGACCAAACAACACATCTCAGCTCGGCCGACAACCTCCTTCCGTCGCCACCAACCCATCCACGATCCTCATACCAGCCATCAACCCAGGACAGGGGACACAAAGCAACCCACAAGGTTTTGGTGGCTCCAAGATGACGCCTCCAAAGAGGTGACGACGTCGAAGACGCCGCCGTCATCTGATCTAACGAGATCTGTGGCTTTCGCCAGGAGTACACTTAGGGTCGACGGATGAGAGCTTCTCGACAGACGCCTCCAACAAGGAAAACGGCGCTCACGAGCGTCGACGTCGTCGGTACCAACAAAGTCAGTACAGAGCTTTCACTTGAAGCACCCCAATCCGCCACCGCCACCAAACTTGTATACGTGCAGGTCTCCATACCTAAGCTTCATCGGGCGAGACGAGAGCCATGGCTTCCGGCCTTCCGCCTCTCCACCGAGCATCAGCCTCCGTAGAATTCCTGGAGTCGTCCGCGAGACGCCGAGACGGGTGGAGCTCCACGGCCAGCGCGGCCGCGCCTGCAGAAACCAAGCCGCCGGGCCACAAATCCACAGCAACATCCACCCACGGCACAACCACCTCCACCCAGCTAGCCGGCCACCACCGCAGCAGCGCCAGCCTCCACAGCAGCAGCGCAGAGCTCGGCCGGTCACGAGAAGCAAGACCGGCCCGTCGAGCCTAGATCGGGCCCAGCCCGCGCCGCGCCGGCGCGCGCCCTGCCGCATCCCGCCGCTCGACCGCACCTGCCTCCACCACCAGCCTCTCCGTGCCGCTTCCCGGGGGCCCCGCCCCGGCGTCCGCTCGCCCGGCCGGCGTCGCCCTACAAGGTGTCGCTCCTCCTCCCGCGGGAGTGCCATTGCTGGTCGGCAGCATGCTCGTGGCGTCCTTGGCAGCGTGGCTCGAGCTCGCATCACACCGACCTCCAAAAACAACAACACACGACGCGTTGAGCTCACACCATACTACAGCAGCAACAACAACATCACATGCACAGGGAGGGCTGCACGCTGACGGTCTCCATGGCGGCGTGGCTCCAGACAGGACAGTGGGAAGGGGAGGGAGAGGATTTGCTTGGATGCCATGTGAGCCAACAGCCGGACAGAGGAGGACACGCGTGGACAAAGTGGATGTATGTTTGTGTCCGTTTTTGTTCCATCCACAACCCAAATTTGAGTTGAAAATGAGTTGGACCGGACATAAAAATGGACAAAAAAAACAGACAACCCGTACAAATATAGGTATTGACGTTGGGGCTTGATTTTTCTCAAACGGACACGACTGGGCTGGATGGGTTTTAACGTTGGAGACATCTTTAATAAGTGGCTTTTGGATCGATATTTTCTTCTTCTATGTTAGTTTGATCCCGGTTTTTTATTAGTTCATACTTTCTTTTTTCAAAAGCAATTAGGAAAAAGCTAAACAAGACACCCAACCATGCATAAACTTGGATGGGAAGCAATTAGAAACGGCTGGGGCAGTGTTACACTTTATCAGAGAGCACAAACAGATCGAGCTTGACCGGTGCCCCACTTGCAGAGGGATCTCCAA
Source organism: Poa annua (assembly GCA_026929855.1). Taxonomy (NCBI): domain Eukaryota; kingdom Viridiplantae; phylum Streptophyta; class Magnoliopsida; order Poales; family Poaceae; genus Poa; species Poa annua. The sequence goes on from CM049427.1 coordinate 36,894,495, forward strand.
ACAAGACAAAACGGAGAGCAGCATGGGCATGGCCACGTGATCACCAATTCCGCTCCGCGCTATAAAAACCCAGTCCGGTTCCTCCACCCACTTCATCTCTGCTAGCCCTCCTCTCATCTCTGCTTTTCAGCCTTCGCCGTCCCACCATGCTCGCTGCAAAGCCCACCCTTTCCGCTGGCGCCGGCCTCGCGCTGACCGGCAACAGGCTCGCCGCACCTTCCATGCTCTCCGTCAAGCAAGCGCCGGCCGGCGCCGCCGGCGGTGTGGTGCTTTCCCTGGACGCCAAGCGCACCGTGGCGACGCGCGCTGCGGTCGCCGGACGCGCCGACTCCTCCGACGACGACCCCAAGCCCAAGGTAAGCGCTCCGCTTCCTCCCCAAGGCCCCTTCTCCTTCTGCTGTTAGGCGCGGTCGAACCTACTGTACTATTTCTCTTTCTCGACCGAAGCTAGGGCAGTTGTATATGCATGCGCGCGCATAAAACGAGTGTAGGCCACCGCGCCGTCTCTCCCGCGTGCAGATCGGCGACGGCGCCTTCCTCGTGGAGGCGTCGGGCGTGCGCGCGCGCGAGAGGCTCGCGGATCTAGAGCGGCGACGGCGCCTTCCTCATGGAGGCGTCGGCCGTCGGGCGTGCGCGCGCGAGAGGCTCGCAGGTTCTAGAGCGGCGTCGGCGTCTTCGTCATGGAGGCGTCGGGCGTACGCGCGCGAGTGGCTCGCGGGATCTAGAGCGGCCTCGGCGTCTTCGTCATGGAGGCGTCGTCGTCGTGGCTCGCGGAGCAAGTAAGCGCGCCGGCGTCTTCTTCATGGAGGCGTCGGCGCCTGTGAGAGGCTCGCAGAGCGAGTAAGCGCGTCGGCGTCTTTTTCATGGAGACATCGGCGTCTGCTCCCGGAGAAAGCATGCGTCTTTTTCATGGAGGCGTCGACATCTATGTGAGAGGTTGGCGCAGCACGTAAGCGCGCCGGCGTCTTCCTCATGGAGGCGTCGGCATCTGTCTGTGAGAGGCTCGCGGAGGTATGCGCGCCGGTGTCTTCCTCGTGGAGGCGTCGGCATCTGTGTGAGACGTTCCCGGAGCAAGCAAGGGCTCCGCCTGTTGACCGGCACCGGCGTCTTCCTCATTGAGGTGTCGGTTTCGATCTGCTCCTGCTGCTTGGGTAAACGCGGCGACTCGGCGATCTCGCGCGGCAGTGCTCGCCGGCATCGTGTGCACGCGCGCAGTGGCAACACGGCGCTAGCCCATCGATGCCGCCTCTGCCGCGGAGCAAGGAGGGTGTTTGCTTGCTGCAGTACTCTGCAGAACGACGCGCGGCTCGTATCAGTATCTCTTGTTGTTTAATTTGTGTTTCCTCATCTGCTAGTAGATCAGTTAGGTATCTGCCGCTTTTCCTCGTGAATCATCATCATCTTATAGATTTCTGTGTGCAAATTTGCGATCTGCAGGCCGAGATGATCATGAGGATGGCTGAGGCCACCTCGGCTCTGTTGGTGAGCCTCTGCGTTCCAAGGCAGAGCACAAACACAGAGCAGCTGTTCTTCTCCAAGGAGGTGGAGGCGCTGAAGAAGAGTTCTGACGCAATGGCTGAGTTTGCAGCCGTCGATGTGGACGGTGCAATCACGGTGCTGGTTGGGATCCATGGCCGAATCAGGATGCTTCTCACGTCTGGAGGCAACCAGACCCCCGACCTCCTCGTTTCCTCCATGGGCCAGACCAAGAAGTCCGTGGAGGAATACCTCTCCGTGCAGGCCAAGGCCAAGCCCACAGTGGTATGTACGAGCGCTCTGTCTCTCTCTCTCTGTCTCTCTCGGTTTAGACTTAGACTGTAGATCTCCTTCATTGTGCTTGCAGGCCGGCCTCAAGAGGGCAACATGGTTGGAGATCATCGACAAGATTTCTCTTGAGTTCCGGCCCGAGCCTACCGTTTGCTCCCCGGAGGAGGTGATGATGGTTCTGAAGAAGACAGTTGAGTTGATTGAAGCCTTCAATCCACTTTACTCCTCGCGCGTGAAGGCTAGTGTTTTCCGCAAAGTTCGTTCCGACTGCCGTGCACTCTTGGAGCAAATCGAGAAGAACGGTGTCGAGGAGAAGACCAAACTCTCAATCGTGCTGCTTCACATCATGTTGATCGGGACGCTCGGACAGCACAAGAAGATCTTTGACTACGAGGACGTGGCCGATGATCCCCTCATGTCTTCGCTTCGTCGACTCGAAGTCGCCTTGCGCAACTACAAGATGGAAGGTCCCTCTGCAGAGGACAGCGACGAGTAGTCGGGTCTACTATTCCATGTGACTACAAGGTTCACTTTTACCGCACTCTTGCTATGATGTATGGTACTTCATGTATCCATCGACATTAGAACTCATGTGCTATTTATGTTAGCATTATATATGCTTGCTGCCGTCTTCTTTCAGCTTTTTAAATGTATTCTCTTGGAGTTTGAGATTGGTTAATGTTCCTGTTATTTGCTCACCCGTTAGTATCGACTCTCTAACGAACCATCAATCAAAGCAGTGCACATCTTCAGTCAGCTCGCTACTTCGTGTGCCTTGTGCCCTTGTCACGACCATGGTGTACTCCATGGCAGTGCTGGGAATCCTGTTTGTGACCACGTTCACGTCGACATCTCACACTGAGTAGCGCCCACCAACACTGTGGTTATGCATGTCGTCCACTTCTTACCCTGCAATTGCATAGGGTCACGATCAGATCTAACTGCGTCCGACTGGTAGCGTATCATAATGTCCATGTTAACTCTGCACAAGGCATCGATGAACTTAATCGGCTCCTCATCCTGGCCGTTGGCTAGGGGAAGAAGAACCTGAATGGGTTTCAGAAAACATGGTCCGGCTATGACTGATGCGTGACGGTTAAGGTGGAAATGTGAGCCTCGCTAGAGGAAGAGTCATGTTGCACTGTGAGATCGATGGTCCTCATGTAGTAGAGCCAGTGCTCCTCGGTCCATGGACGGCGCCACCATAGTCTAGCTTATGCAAGGGAACTCGTTGTCGTGCACGTCGTCCGGTAGTGGCGAAGGCACCCGCTAGCCTGCTGATGACGCACAAGTGTAGGGGATCACAACAATATCCGGGAAAAGTATTTCAACCAAAATTCATTGGTTTGATACAAATGGAGTCAAAAATATTTATAAGTCTTACCAGTTCAGTTGTCAATTCGACCAGGAGTAGTTTTTCTTAAAAATGACATATCGAAAGGGCTCCAACGGGTAAGATGGTAAATTCTATTAAAAAAAATATCTTGTCTAGATTATAAAGTTGATATGATTATGTCTATGCTAGTTGGTAATCAAGTTCCTACTGATTCAAATAATGTTTCTTTGTATTCTTTGGTTGCATAAAATGGTCAAGTTGATGTTAATTTTGTCTGTCGAAATAACTTTAACAACAATGCTTATAGGAACAATTTGGTAACAACAATTATAAAATGTATCCTCCTAGTAATGGAAATTATTAAGGTACTTCCTACAATAACAATGGAGGTGTATCCTCTGATCTTGAGAATGGTTTAAAAGATTGTATCACTTCTCAAAAAGCTTTCAAAAAATTGTTGAGCAAAAACTTGAGAAACAGGATTAACTTGTCTTGAAAGTTGATAGTCACGCTCATGATGTTGAAATTTCGAAAATTAGAATTATACATTGTGAAGACGAGATAACTAAATCTATCAATGCCACACAAGTTATAATAAATAACAATATTAGGATGTTGGTCGAATTGCATGCGAGATGAGATAGAGTTGAAAGAGAAGCTGAAGTTGCTGAAATGAACAACATTGCTCATGTTTCTACTATAGTATTGTTGAGAAAATTGAATTTTTTATGAGTTACCTACATTACCTAATCATGCTAGTAAAAGAATTAAGGTTGGAGAAATTTGAACTTTATCTGACAAGAGCCCCAGAAATTTGGAGAGTGAAATTGTACTTTATAGAAAAAATGCTGAAAGTGGGTTGAAAGATGAGGAAGATGACATAATTTTTAGGAGATAAATTCCCACTATATTCGATGATAATGATCCTGATTTTGATAAGTTTACTCTCAGTAAAGTTATTAAGTTCTTGTAAAAGATTGTTAAGGCTCCCAAGGTGAGCCAAATTCATATGGATTTTACCAAACATAGTATCGATAGTCTCATTAAAGCTAGCGAAAAGAAGCTTCGACGAAAGATTTCTACGCCTAGAAAATTAGAATACGGTTGAGAATACTATAAAAATTAAAGTTAATAATTTCCATTGCAATGATTTTTATGTGATCTTAATGCTAGTGTTTCCATTATGCCTAAAAAGATATATTATTTTCTTGAATTACCACCTACAGATGATTGTCATTTGAGTATTCAATTTGTTGATGCTACTATGAGAAAACCTTTTGGAAGGCTTAATGTTGTGCTTATTGTGGTAAAAATAATAATTATGTTCCCGTTTATTTCATTAATTATTTTGATTATTTATTGCAAATATACATGTCCTATTATCTCGGGGAGACGGTTCCTTACAACTGTTGTTGGTGCTATGATTGATATGAAAGGGGGAAATATAAGATTTTAGTTTCCTCTTAAAAAGGTATGGAACAGTTCCCTAACAAGTAAATGAAGCAACCCTTTGAATACATTGTTTATATAAGGTTGATCCTAAAGTTATATTGGTGATAACACTTTATACTTGCTTTGTGCGTATCTCAAAGGCGTTAAAGAAAGCTCTTGTGGGAGGCAACCCATTTTTTTATTTGGTTTAGTTTATAATTTTGAGTCAAGTTGTTTTCTTACCTTTGTAACAACACTTATGTATCTTTCAATTTTCGTCTTTTGTGCCAAGAGTAGCCTCTATTGGAAGGAAAAATAAAAAGTTTTGATTTGTTGCCCAGAAAACAGATTTGTGAAGTTATGATCAGATTGTTTATTGTTTCATCATGCTAGTGTTATGTTTATGATTTTGCATAAGCTCTCGGTTCTTCTATTACTTTGTCCAAGTAATGATTTGTATTTCCAAGAAGTATATTGATACTAGATAGTAGGTTCATGCCTCCCGTGATTCTGGGCATGAGTGACATAAACTTCTAAGAAACGGGAATGCGTTGTTGCTACTACCGATAAAAAAAGAGGTGTTTATATCTATATTATTATATACATTGCTTACATTACGTGTGGAATTTATTACAAGTATCCGCTGCTTGCAACGTCATACTTTTGGGTGACATCTTGGATAGCAATCCCAAGATGGATTATTAGTAATACATGTAGTTGGATTACGGCCTATGTACTTTGACGCAATCCCTAACATTAAATATTTTAAGTCAATCTGTATCATAATAAAGTGTTATAAAATGGTTTCAAAAACATTTCAATTGCCCAGCTGTAATTTGTTTACCCAAATATTTTTTTCTTTTTACAGAGAGCCAGCACTAGTGAAACTATGCCCCCTGTCCTTTTTATTATATTTATTATATTGTTTAGACCGCTTATTACTTGCTCTTATAATCATTTGCTCGTTGTCCATTTTTCATATTCATCATATTATTTTCCATCATACGTTTGACAACTTTGTTTTCAGTAAGACAAAAAGTTTGACAACCTTTCTGAATCGTTGGGGAAAAATATTGGTTTTGGTTGTGTGTAGGTCCACGTCATCACTCAAGCACGAAAAGACATCAAACTGTAACTCACAACTCTCCTGGACGATTAAATTTTGATTCATTCACTAGAAGATAAGTGTCACTGTTATGCCACTCTCCTTTCGCTTGGTGTTTCCCAATAACTGTTTCCGCTAATCATATTTGCAGTATCAATCGGCCAAGGTAACTCCCTCCCCTGCCATCTCGCCCATTGCAATTGCGCCCTCACATCAATCACGATGAGTGTGAGTCAGCTAATAGTTGGTCCCAACTAGTAGTCAATATTGGTCAGTTGATTGATATATATGCAGAGAGTATGCTTTCAGCTTACTAGCCATAATAAACTTGAAATGGCAGTTGTGAGTTCAGTTGCTGGAGTTGAACATTCAACTTTCACAATTACTGCACCATGTGAAGTCACACCCAGTAGTTGTTTGCATGTACAGCCATCAACGACAATTGGTAATGACTAAATTCCTACACGTAAGTAAGCAGCCAGATACTGTCACCAAATTTCTATAGGGAAATCGCCTTTCTCGCCTTTCTAACAATGTAAAGATGTGTCAGTCGAAAGTATCCCAATGCTGAGGCAGCAATGCTTTTTCTTAACATACATGACCATCCTAGAGTTTTCAAGCAAATTGGATATACACAGATGAACATCATTTAAGAAAGTTCTCACGAAATGACCATGATACTATCAGTTATTGCCCTACTCCAGGTTCTATTTAGAGAATCAACATCTTAGACGATGCACAAAAAAAAGTAGGACTAAAGTTTTTTCCAGGGAACCAATTAATCAGGTAATTCGAGAAAATTCTTAATATGTTATACTTCTTGTTCATGCAAAACTGAATCAGTCATGATGTGCACGGTTAGAGCATCACAAGCAGTGCTCTCAAACTGGTAACCCTCAACACCAGTTTGAGGGCCGGGAAAACGTGAGTATGGAGGCTCAAAACGGCCGGCGCAGATCAGTGCACCCAAACTAACCCTCAAAACAGAATATTCTGTTTTGAAGGTTAGTTTGAGGGCACTGATCTACGCCCCGGCCTTCAAACACTGAAAACATGATTTCAGACAACAAACCAAAAATGACAGCAACATACATGGTTTGCAAATGGATATTTATAGCAAAACACAATCATGGAACACACATATCATGAAACAAACTTGCAAATGATCATAAATGATGCATGGTTCATAGTTTTACATCACATAATCAACATTTGTCCTCCCAAAAGATCATCATCACCACCACATCGGTGACTCAAGCAAAGTTCTCCACACCTCCGTCGCCACCACCACTCATCGGAGACTCACCTCGATGAGTAGACGATGCACCACCACCACGCAGTAGCCTCTTCCTCTCCGCGATGTCCTCCTTGGTCTCCTTCCACCACGCCAATTGGTCTCCATCCATGTCCTTCGTAGACATCATCATGTGCTCCTTTTCCTCGGCCATGAGCTCTTTCCATGCCTTTGCTTCCTTGAGCTTGATCATCCTATCCTCCAATCCGGCCTTCCGGTTGGCATCTTCCCGACTAGCTTCCAATTGTGCAAGCTTCACCTCTTTCTTTTTCTCGGTGATAATGAGTTTGGTCTCCAATGCCTTCAATGTCAAGCTCTCCTTCGCCTTGATCATTTGATCAAGCTTGTCCTTCAAGCTTGATGCATCCGCTTCCAACTTCATCCTTTCCTTGGCCTTCTTGGATCCCTCGGGCTTGGCATGGTTCCTTCCTTCATCCTCACTATCTTCCATATTGAGCATATCCGATTTCTTAGGTGCGGATTCTTGATCCCTTACTTTCCACTTCTCAAGCTCTTTAAGCAATGCCCAACAGTGCTTGAAGGCAAAATGTTTTCCCTTGGAACCGGCCATGTCCTTGTACCGCAAATCGGCATATGTCTCCTACAATTGCAAGCATAGCATGATCACAACTGTGCATAAATAGGCATGAACCAAAGAGTAAGGTTAAGTATACTCACATAGTCACTCTCAACGGTGCCGCTTGGTCGAGCGTTTATGACTTGATCCATAGCCGCACTCCAACGAGCACAAGCGGGCTTTATCACCTCCCACCATCCTTGAAGTGACCGGTAAGAACGATGGGCCAAGTACGAGGTCTTCGGTTTGAGCTTGCAATACTTGTCCTCGATCCTTTGCCAATAGCGTTTACTGGTTTGATCCGTGCCATGAATGGCATCCATCCCAACTTCGGACCAAGCACGAACCAAAAGAACATCTTCAACTTCGGTGTAGTTCGACGAGCGGATTATGGGCCGGCGAGCACCCCCTTCCTCTCGAGCGGTTTGGAACGCCGCCTCATTGATCTCGGCCACCTCTTCCTCCTCCTCATCCTCTTCCTCGTCAACTTCGAAGTCGAATGAATCGAGGGGAAGAGCCCCAATGTTCACCTCGGCATCGTTGAGAAGGCCCATGTAAGAAGTTGGGGCCGACATTTCGTCGACCACCTCTTGGGCGCTTGGGGCCGGGGCGGGAGGGGGATTCTTGCGGCTGAACGTCTTCTTCGGGACGGCGTTCCTCGTCTCTCGGGCATGCTTTGGCCCCAAGGAGGAAACCTTCTTCCTCTTCGGAACGGGGGCGGGGGCGACAAAGGCGGGGGGGGGGGGGGGGGGGGGAGGAGGGGGGCTGAGGGAGGCACGGCCGCGGTAGCGTGGCCTGTGACCACGTGTGCCCGCCGCCTCTTAGAGCCCACGTCCACGGCGGCCACCACGGCGGCGCTCGGGGCGGGGGCGGGAGGCGGCTGGGCGGGGGCGGGAGGCGGCTGGGCGGGGGCGGGAGGCGGGGCAGGGGAGGCTCGACCGGGCGTGGGAATCGGCGGCGGGGCGGGGGCCGGCGGTGCCTCCATGGCCGGCGACGGGGCGGACGAGGGCCGGCGGCGGCGCACGGGAGGAGAAGGAGCGGCTGAGATTTTTCCCTGCCACGTGGTGTGGTTGACCGGAATGAAGGGCCCTGTGAATTGGGCTATCAACCTGTGTTTGTGCAGGTTGGGATGGGAATTGAGGGTTGGGCCTTCAAATTTTTTTGAGGGTTCACGGGTTTGAGGGCTCTATTCCGCGCCAACTTTCGGCCTCAACCCTCAAAAAAACAGTTAATTTAAGGGTTTGACCAGTTTGAGGGCACTGCTAGTGATGCTCTTATATCCACTGTCGAACTGATAGCTCATAACTCATCATTTAAGGGAGAAACATGTCATACACTGAATTTGTCAGATGTTTGAATATATTCTGTTTTTCAATAAAATAAACACATGGGCTTCCGTTTGACATACAAATTGACTTTTCTAAAAAAAACACTGAGTGATTAACACATCTTCGAAGCGCTTGGGTTTATTTGGTACTAAGCATCATTCCCTTGTTCTATGTGAAGTTTTGTTTATGGACAAGTGTTGGTTACTTGGATGAGTTATCCAGTTTCATAATAATCAGTAGTCAATTTTCTTATGTGAGATAACTGTACTTCACTGTCTAATCTCTATGGGAAACTGTTTGTACGCCGACGACTTTTTATCGGGGTCGTCGGTGTACACCCTTAGCTGGGCGGGCCAACAAACAGGCCGTTGGGCCAAATTAGCCCTCGGTGTATCGGGGCTACGCCGATAGCTTTCCCTCGGCATAGCAATTTTTTTTCTATTTTCATTTAACATGAAAAAACATATCTCTAAATCCGTGAAACAAAATTTAACAAAAAAAATCTAAACTATTTAGAAAAATGAGAAGAATCAAAATATGACAACTATATCATCTTTTATATCATATTTTTTGTACTTTCTTCATAAAAAAGTCATTTTTGGAATTTAATAAATGAAAATTGAAATTTAGAAAATAATTTGACAAATCCCTTCGTCAAGATTGTTTTCTATACCAAGATACATCTATTTGTGGATTATGAGAACATTATCACAAACTATGCCATGGGAATGGTCATAACAAGATCATTTGGGTTGAAACTTAGATATGTTTATACATGATTCACATGTTTGTGAAGTGTTTTTTTGAACAATTTGTCAGAAATCAAGTTTATTATTTTTCATAGCAACTAGTACACATAAAAGGACTCCATGCCAGAGGATATATTTTTTGAGCTTTATTTCACTTTATTTCATATATTTCAAAAAACCGTCAAAATGGCCACCATGACTGTTCATCGAAAGAGGTTGAGTTTTCTAAATGTATCGATGTTTCTGTTATATAACCACTAGTTTTGTATCTTAAAATTATGTTTTTTTAAGAATTAGACAAAAAAATCAAACACTTATAGTTCAAATTTAGATTACTTTCGAAAAAAGGCATAAAATCATTTAACTAGGCGAAATCAGGTAGAAATCAACGAAAAATCTTGATACTTCGGGCTTATCCATTAAATATGAACTACTCTTTGTCAAAATTAGACGGGCTCCATTTTGCACCATATTTTTTATACTTTGTTCACAAAAAAAATCGTTTTTGGCACTTAAAAATGAAAATAATATTAAAAAAACAATTGACAAATCCCTTCAGCATGATTGTTTTCTACACAAAGATAAACCTATTTATGGAATATGAGAACATTATCACAAACGATGTCGTGGGATTGGCCATAACATGGTCACTTGTGTTGAAACTTGTATATGTGTATAAATGATAGAACTTTATGTCAAGCGTTTTTTGAACAATTTGTCAGAAATCAAGTTTATCATTTTTCAGAGCAACTAGTACACATAAAAGTACTCCATCCTAGAAGATATTTTTTTATATTTGGAAAAATGGTCAAAATGACCACCATGCCTGTTCATCGAAAGAGGTCGAGTTTTCTAAATGTATCGATGTTTCTGTGATATAACCACTAATTTTGTACCTTAAAATGATTTTTAAAAATTAGACGAAACTATCAAACACTTTTAGTTCAAATTTGGAGTACTTTAAAAAAATCAACATAAACTCATTTAACCATGGGAAATTAGGTAGAAATCAACAAAAATCTTGATACTTTGGGCTTATCCATCAAATATGAACTACTCTTTGTAAAAATTGGATGGGCTCCATTTCGCACCATATTTGTTGTACTTTCATTTTTCGCACTTTAAAAAATGAATATAACATTTATAAAAATAATTTAACATATCTCTTCGGCATGATTGTTTTCTATACCAAGATACACCTATTTATGGAATATGAGAACATTATCACAAACTGTGCCGTGTGAGTGGCCATAACATGGTCATTTGGGTTAAACCTTTTATATGTTTATACATGATAGATCTTCTTGTGAAGAGTTATTTTGAAAATAATTGTCAGAAATTTCTAAAATGAGTTTTTCCCGGTGATTTTATAGGCGGCCAGACCCCGGGTTACAAGATAAGTACTTGTCCGGCAAGTAAACAGAGTCCTAATCCTAGCCGACTTAGATACCGTCTTTTTTTCTTGTGCTTGGTGGGCTTCAGTCTTCCGCCTTCCTAGAACCGTCCGCCTACTTTCTTCTTGTATGTCAGCTTTCTGGGCCGCTCGACAGGCATCAACCTTAACCACCCTGGGCCACCCTCGACTAGTCGGATTGATCCATGTCAGAGATACCCTTGGTTGGTATATCCCCAACAGAGCCGATGCCTCTATTTTTGCATTTCGGGAAAATTAATGAGTAATTGATTAATAATTAACAGACGCGTTAATTAATCTGCCGTTTCCGATTCCTTTGGAACCGTGGGGTGTTGCCGACTTGATCGTGGCGTTACTGCCCACGTCCTACCCGTCCGCGCTATATATATAGGTCAGGGCAAACCCTAGCCACTACCATGAAACATATGGTCTCACACCGTTTTAAAACCTTGCGCCACTGTCTTTCAAGTCTTCTTCATCCCATCTTCTGGGAGGGACAATAGGCCTCTGGAACCCCGCCTCTTGTGATCATGTATGGGAGAGGTGCGATCAGATTTTTAGAGAGCGCACTCGCGCGATTACTGACTTCGAATTCTTCCCCAACGACGACTTCTTCCCCGAAATCGCCAACCTCTTCATGGACGACATGGGCGACAACGGGAAGGCCAGTGGTACTACTGCCGCTGCACTGTACGTGTTCTTGATCTTCCTATATGATGTTTTGCTACAGTTCCTACTCGTAGTATGTGCTCTAGATTCAATCTGTTTCTCTACGGTGTTGGTAGATCACATGATAAGATTAATTTGTATTATTCTGGTAATGAATTGTTGACTGTTTTCACAAATTAAATCATATACCTAATTGTCTAATTATTCAACAAGATGTACATAGAAAAAATGCAAAAAAAATCATAAAAACAAGATCATGCTCCTTGAAATGTATGCTGGATATTGTATCTATTGAAAAACTTCTAGTAGAACTAATATATGTGGTGTCTATATGTTGATGACACATGATGATGACAATGGCTCCAGAAGATATCTTGATGGCTCCAACACCTGCGTCAAAAGAATATGGGTTAGGTTGAGACTCCAAGTGCAGAGTGTATAGTAAGGAAAAAGACTTATTTTCGCCACGAGGTTTTAATATCGAACTCTCGGGGAAATGAACCAAAAGTTGTTGTCTCCTTATCCTTCTTTATGAAACCTATAAAACAAAGTAGATTGTTTTGTGCCCTCAACCTCACCAAGTGGTTGTCAAGCACAAGGTGTAAGTAAAAGATATACAAATAACCAATGCAAAACTGAAATAAATATGCAATGGTGGTAAATAGAAGTGCAAGGATGGTATACATGATATGGGATGATGTTTTTGTGGTTTGTATGTTGTTTGCAAGATGTAAATATATTTTTGTATTTTAAGATTTAATAATGGCAGAAAATGTAAAGTGCAATAAAAGTGTTGGAAAGGTGTTTCTTATGATTAAAAATGGACTGGAGTTCATGGTTTCACAAATGCACTCTCTCTTTTATATAGTGGTAGATAATGGAACATAGGAATGGACATATGAGATTGCAACAAGATAAGTTATTAATAATATGGGCATCACATCCTAACATAGATATTTTTTGGTTATTAATCTCTCTTATACTCCACCAAGATGTGAACAAAATCATAACACCTCAGTAATTAAGATAAACAGAGTATAGCTTTAAGTTCAATGACATGAAGTTTAAATAAGAACATGCTAGATCTAGTCATGGTGATAGTGGCAATGTCACCCACATATCCCCGGTAGCATGGTATTTCCTTTATCCCTAGTGGGGCAACAAAGTAAGGTAAAAAACACACTGGATCGTGGTATTGCTGTCAACTTACCACAAATCCCCCCCCCCCCGTTAGTCCAACTAATGCACATGTTCCACCTCACACGCTCTCATACACATGTTGGATCATAACACATAGACAAGAACGGGGTACATAATATGCATCTACTTTCATAACAAAGACATAATATTGGCAATCATCATAGCATATATCAACTTAAGAGATCCATCACAAAGGTATTACATATATGACCATAATCATGTTCAGCAGCTCATATGGCACTAATTAGTGAAGCTCAAGAGAGAGGAGAGATACATAAGTTACTTCCACAAACCCATAGTCCAGGGGTGGACTACTCCCTCTTCATCATGGAGACGGTGGAGAAGTCGTTGGAGAAGGTGGAGACCACACCGGCTGCGCCCCGCCGGAGTTTCCCCCCTCCAATCTGCAGCTTCAGGTCTCTGTTTCGTGGTTTCTATGTTTTTGCGGTGCTCCTTCCGAAGGGCGTCGGGGGACTATTTTTATAGTCGTTTTTAGGTCAAGACGAAACCAGGGAGACGAATATCGACGACATCGGAGGCTCGAGGCGCTAGATGGGGTGCTCCATGAAGGAGATATGCCCTAGAGGCAAATAAATAAGTAGTATTTACTGCATTATCTCATAAGTTCATAATGTTTGTGTATTATGCTATAACTGTATTCATCGGAATTATTAATACACGTGTGATACATAGACAACCAGGGTCCCTAGTAAGGCTCTATATGAACTAGTCCATTGGGCAACAGTTGATCGAGATTCACGATCAAGGACAATGACGTCGGTTGACAATGAGGTCATCTTATTAGTTGAATAAGGTGATGGACATACGCAAAGTACTGCAATAAGATCGTATTACGATGTTTGTCATTTGCAATAGATGAGAATATGATAGCTATTCCTTAGACCGTGAAACCGTACTTATTGATGCTTCGTAGGGGTACTTTGAGAGCATCAAACATTGTGTCTTATATAGCATGACAATAACGGTGTCCATCTTGGGTATCCCGAAAGAGTATTGAGACGTAAGGATCAAGAGCGGGATTTGTTCATTCTTGTAATGGAAAGATACTCTGGGCCCACTCGGTGAGATTACATCTATATAGCTGTGCATCTTATGACTAGGTCATGGAGATGTAATATCATAGACGAGTTAATAACCTTTGTCGGTAACGAGATACAACAAAGACATCGGATGTCTACGATCATATCTCGGACAAGGTAGTATCGTAGAAACAAAGGGAATGAATATCATATTTATGGTTCAACGACGATATTCGTAGAATGCACAGGGGCCGTCATATACATCCAGGTATCCCTGACAGTCATTGGTGAGCGGAGTGTCTCGGCCATGTCTGGCGTGTTCTCGAACCATAGCGTAACAAACTTAAGGTCTTGACGACACCAGGAGATAGGTTCTGGAATTATATAGGATTTTGTTGGAGAGAGAGAAATGATCCGGAAAGAGTTTGTGGTCCGGAAGGAGTTCCGAGAAGGTCTGGAATGGTTCCAGGGATGTCCGAAAGTTGTTCGGGTGGTTCGGAAAATGTTTCGGAGTCACAGGATATCAAATAGTATTTAAATATATTAATTATGAATTAATTATATTTTATATTAATTTAATTATTAAATAATAAAGGAAAAAGGGGCCTCCCACCTACATAGGCCCTAAGAGGGCCCAAGAGGGGGAGCCGCACCACCAAAGGAGGAAGGGGGCTTGGGTGTAACAGCCCTACTGTAACTTTCCTTTTGGTGTGCAATAAAATTGTTGAATCATGTCATCATTCCATAATTGGTTGCATTTAATTAAATATGTCTCCCAAATGTTTTCCAAATTTAAATTCTTATTTTGAATTCAAATGCTTTCAAATAAATTCATTTGAAGTTTCAAATTATTTATAATTAACCAAACTAGATATTAATATGTCTAATTTGAAACTAGCAAAAATTGCTCAAAAGTTTTTATGAGGTTCCTTTCTGTTTTGTTTTGAAAAATACAAAAACAGGAAAGTTTTAAAAAGGAAAAACAAAACCAGAACAAAAAAAAATGTGGGGAGGGAGCTCCAGGCCGAACTGGGCCACTCCCTGGCCCAGCAAACCCCAGCCCGGCCCGTTTTCTTCTTCCTCTTCCCTCCGTACAACCTTTCCAGCGTGGAGGAGCAGAGAAGCCATGGCGATGAGTCTCTGCAACTCGCCCCCACGCCGATCCCCTCTGCCACCTCCTCCCTCTCTCTCTTTAAATCGACCGGAACCCTAAACCTAACCCTAGGCCTCCTCTTTCCCCTCCTCGCGCCGCCGCTCGCTCTTTCCCTCGCAAACGCCGTCGCCATGACTCCGGGAGGATCGCCTTCCTCTCTGGCGTGACCTCCGGCCACCAACTCCTTCCCCCGCACGCCAGCAGCGCCTCCCCGACCTCCTCTTCACCCTCGACGCGCGCAGGACGGACGGGAGGCAGCACTCCTTCTTCTTCTTCCACGACGACCGCGCGGCCCCGAGCTCCGCCTCGCCTTCCCGAGCACCGGCTGCTCGTCTCCGACCACCTCGACTCGCTGCCGTTCGCCATCCGCCTCCTGGTGAGCTGCGCCACCGTTTCCCCTCCTTTCCCCCTGCATTCTCGCCTCCGCTCGCCGTATTCTGGCCGGCGCCGGAGTGTTGCCGTCGCGGACCGTGCGCCCCCGAGCCGTGTCGAGCAAGAACGCGAGGCGTCGAGGCACCCTCCTTCACTGTCGAGCATGGGAACCCGAAGAACACACTTCGCCGCACGCACCCCGCCTCACGCACGCGCCTAGCGCCGCTGGGAATGTCGCCGCCGGCGAGTTTCTGCCGCCGCCGCGCGCTGTATGTGTGTTGTCCGTCAGTTTCGTCAGAGAGCAGTACATCCCGCTGCCACTGTTTAAAAGCAACCCGATCCCAAGCCTATCACTAATCGCTACCTAATCTACTGGCTAACAGCACCGTGCGCTAACACCCGCGCGCCCCCGGGTTCGAATCCCCTCCGGCGCAGTGGAATAAAAGGGCGCCTTTTTGCGGCGCTCGCTGACAGGTGGCCCCCGCGGGTCAGCGACCGCGAGAGAGAGAGCACCGCGCGCGCCAGCGTGGCACCAGGACCCACCTGGCAGTCGCTGGGTGCGCCCCCACTGCGGTGAGAAAATCCTAGGGGCAGGGAACTTTGCACCGAAGCCCCTGCATTCCTGGTTTTGCACAGTAGTCCTCCCCTGCTTAGTTTCTCTCACGGTTAAGTCCCTGGTTATTTTCAGAGAACACCCTACACTTATAAAAAGCATAACTTTTAATTCCTAACTCCAAATTAAATAAACTTTATATGTTTTTATATCAGAAAAATGCAATAAACATTAATATCACATTCTTATGTCATTTTTGCATTAGTTATTTTAAATACTTAGTTTAAATTAACAAATGCAATTAATTAATTAAATATGGAGTATGAGGGGTAATAGTTATATAATACCCTAAATCCATTTAATATGCTCATACCTTTTATACCATACCTTGCCATGCTAATAAATATTTAATTTGAGTTAAAAATAAATTAATTGTTGTTAATTCCTAAATGTGGAATGTGTTGGTCAATTAAGTAATTAATGTCTTTTCCATTTTAAAATAATTGGATCACCACATCTGCTATATTAAGTAACATTTAAATTAATGGCTACACAAATAACTTGCACCCTAATCTTTTGCCGGGATTTCATCCCCGCTTTAATATGACCTAATCATCGCATACCATGTCGCATCATCATTTGTTTGCGCATTTCTCTGTATTGATTATTGTTTCCTATTGTTTGTGTTTGGCTCTCTTTGGGTAGACGACGACGTGTCTGCTGCGAGTACCTACGACACCGAGGTTCCAGCTATCGTGCCAGGCTACGAGCTGCCAGGCAAGCTTTTGCTAACCGGTTACACGATTGTCGGGTTTTCATTCCTGCCTTTTGATCTATGCTATCCTAGTTATCGATTCTCGAATTGCGATCCCATCACATGTTTATCCTGCAGCCTATACAGCTATATCCCCACAACCCATAACCCCTTTCATGTTTATCTGTTGGCCTTTGCGAGTCGTAGTGCATGCTTAGGATTGGTTGAGCGATTCGTTCCTTTGTCTTTATCTCATATGCTTAGTATAATATATTGTTCTACTATAATAAATTGCTGTCTTATTTTGGGGTTCTATAATTAAAAGATAAGGCACCAGGCGGAAGGCCTTGCGAGGTGCTTTGTTCTGCTCAGTGTCGACCTAGGAACTGAGATTTTGTCCTCGGATCCAATTTTGAGCGCACTAACCACTTGTGGGTGGCCCAATGGAGCCCCCCTCGACTTTGAACGGATCCGCAGCTCGTCCATGTGCCGCAAGTAGTTCGGGTTTTCCATTCGCTCATATGCATGTGCATGATGATGATGATCGATGAGAGGTTACTTGATACGGGGGGTCATACAGGGGTGGTGCTCACGAAGCGGACAGTTCCTACTGTGGTTTGAGCCGCATGGTGAGCAGACACAAACTAATGAGTCCGCAATTGAGATTCGGCCGGACTCCTGACGCGGGTAACAACTCATATGGGTGGCACTTGGACTTGCTGTAGTGAAGGAATGAGTCGTGTTGAGAGGCCTTAGCGGGTTGATCATGCGAGTATGGGTACTGTAGTGCACCCCTGCAGGGTATAATCTTATCGATGAGCCGTGTCCACGGTTATGGACGACTTTGGTGATGATGCTGGCTAACAAGATCTAGACAACTTACACCTAATCATTGTTAATTAATGTGACTAGTAATATAGCATTACTTACACCCTAAATGGTAACTAAAACTGTTAAGTGTGAGTATTCCCGGATTGCTTCCTCATACTTGGTTGAGGGGGTTAATTCGAGAATGGGTTATGACTGGTGTCAGTTGTAGGTGGATATTTAAACGCTCTCTTATCCCTCTCTAATTAGACGGAAGTCTAGCGTGTCTCTTTAGTTTGCTAGTGCTGCTGCCGCTAAGTACACTTACCCCCATATTTTGGGAATCTTACAGTTTTGTAACCTGTTAGCTTAAGTTTGTTCGATACGCTTCGGTGTATTGACCCGTTCGCGGGCTGTGGTTTTCTGCAGTTGAGGATCCGTCACTCGACCAGTTGGGTGGCTACTACGTGGAGTTCGACGACGAGAGCTACGACCAGTAGTTAGAGTTCCCCTGGGCTACTTCCTGGTGGACTGCGTGGATGAGCTTTCTTTTCCGTTCCGGCCTTGAGCCCTTTGCTTCTTGTCTGTACTCAGACCGGTTTGTTTCCGCTGCTTGATGTAATGTTGGGACATGTGTCCTCTGATTGGTGCCATTTGATATATTTTGCTCAGTGAGAGCTTTTGGATATTATTTCCTTTCTTTGTGTCGTAGGTTTATTCTGTGGTTTCGACTTGTTAAAAATCCGACTCGTATACCATGTGTGTATGGTTGAAGTATACGAGTTGGAAGACTTTTTGGATTCTTGCGTGCACAATCCGGAAACGTATGTGACGTTGGGGTCGCCAAGAACTGTCGGCCGATGATCCATTCCGAGCATGGCCTGATTCTTCCTGGGATTGGTAACCCCAGTATGTTCTTGGTTGTGTGGCCCAACCGATACGTTTTGTTTGTGTAGCTTGAATTCAGGGTCTGACATTGGGCCCCTAGTCCAACTCGGACTAGGAGAGCCGGCTGAACCCCCCTCCCCCACCTTTTCCTTTAGTCCCACATGGGGGAGGCAAGGTGTTTGCACACCCCCTCCCCCCTTTATATAGCAAGGCATGTTAATTGGATTAATTACAGAAAAATACATTTAACTGTATAGCAGGCCGGCCGAGTTGCTTCTCCGCCCGTTTTGCCCCCTCTCTCCACCTAAGCTATACCGCCGGGCGCCGTTGCCCTACGGGATTCCAGATAAGTTCTACCCCTGCGATTTCAGCTGGATCTGAATGACCGGCGGTTGTTGTTAAGCTCCGTATGTTTGCGAGTGCTCGGAGACGACTCTTTTGAGGAGCCTGGGCGACGTCGTCTCGCCCACCTACAGCCCAGCCGCTGCGCCTCCCCCTTGCTGCCGGCGCACCACCCCCAGCCGCCGGCGCCACGCCATCGTCCGCCCGATGCCCGTCGACGCAGGTCATCGTCGACACCCCGGTCTCATTGTCTACGTCATCGCGGCAAGTTCTCCGCGACCTCGAGGTCGGCTACGTACGACTTTATCGTCAACGCTTGTGCAGGAGCGTAATCCCCGCTATCGGTCTACATGGAGGTAATGTAACCCGTTTCGGCACCGTTATCACATGTACTAGATAGATAGATCCTGGCTAAGTTAGGGTCATTTGGACGTCGTTTGGGTCGCTGAAACATCAAAATATAGAATTCCAAATGAATAGGGAAAGTGTGAAATATTCCCCAAAACATTATAAAACATTGATATAACCCTTGTATGATGCAAATTTGGATGAAATATGAGTGATATAATGCAAATTTTATGTATGCATTTTACATGCATCATATGTCACTATGTGTTGATTGGATGGTCATACTTTGATCTGTAATCTTTTCATTTTGAGGAAAAAGTGGAAATGTATATGTCTAACTTATCATCTTTCAGTCATTTCTAGATGCCATATAAAAGAGGAAGCTCAAATAATCTTCCCAGCAATAAAACGATAAAACAAGAGGTCTCAGGTTTATTGAACAAGATAATATAAATAGAAGAAAGAAGTATGTTTTGTCTAATCGAAGGCTATGTTGTTTTAACAGGTGGCAATTCCCGATTCATTGAACAAGAAAATATAAATAAAAGAAAGAAGTTTGTTTTGTTTAATCGGAAGGCTATGTTGTTTTAGCAGGTGCAGTTCCTGATTCAAAACAAATCAAAACACCTCAGTCAATTCTACAACTTCTATAAGTCTTCCATATACTCCCAATAATAACAACAACATTTGTGCTCTGTTTTAAAAAAATGTGTCATGGTACATGTAAAATCATTTTTTCATTGCCCATTAAATTAGAGTTGAAATGAACACAAAGACATAGGTTGTGAGATTAAAAAAAAGGTTAGAATGCCTATGTGAACCTGTTGGGGGAGGGGACAAAATTTGCGCCACAACGCAAAGACAGAGGTGGCGTATCATGCCTAGTGGACGACCCCTTCCCCTACCTCCTCACGCAAGGACATGCTTCCTGCCACGCCGATGAAGACGGCCTCCGAGTCGCTCCTCAACCAACAACGCAAGGTGTTCGAGCATGCGCATCAGCATTGGTGCTCTGGTAGGCCAGCGATGGCGGTGCTCACGTAGTTGTGCCAGGGAGGCGCTCTAGTCAGCCAGCGGCCCGGGCCTCGTGAGGGCTGTAGAGCTCAGGGACCAGTTTCCTCCAGGGCAGATCCACCCATCCCTGATCTGCTAATCCATTTCTTCAGAGGTGTAGGTTGTTGGAAAAAGGTTTGTATTCCGGGTGTCGGCTCGCTGAGCCGGCATGTATCCGGCTCCCGGTAGTGTCCCGATCGAGTAGTTACCCGACGCCGGAGTCTATTCCGGTCGTGGAGTCGGACGTTGGTTCCGTCTAGTGAGCGGGTACGTAGTCTGTTGCCAGGTTCCGGGTGAGGACTCTTTTTGTCCTGTAGCCGGTGTCTTGAGATGGTGCGTCAGCACCAGTACTGGGTAGGTAGGTAGGACGTGCTAGACGTCATCTATGGCACTTTCTAGACATGGGTCGAGGGTAGGACCGGTCACATCAGCCGGATGTGACATATTAGTTGACTTTGTAAAGTTCTAGCCGACACCCTGTTTAAAGGGATAAATTGACAAAATGCCAAATGAGGCACCGCAAATCTTTCTCGTGAATATTTTCTCGACACACACTTCCCTCCCTTTTTTCCCTGTTCTTATTCGAGATCGACATGGCAGCAGAGGTCGCGGCCGGCAAGGGAAGTCGCTAGCTTAGTTAGTGGAGGCTGGATTAAACTTGGTCGGTGGTGTGTGGGGGAGTGCAAGCGGTGGCCGGCGGAACCCTAGTTTCGTCCTCCTCTCTCCATGGAGGCGGCTATTACGAGCGAGTGCGAAGGCGGGGACATTCCGTACTGTCGGCGTGCCATGGTCGGAGTGGGAATATGGGAGCGGCATCGGGTGACCGGGTCCGGACGAAGAGGTATGCGGGAGGTGGAATTGCGAACTAACTGAAGGACGAAATGATTGATTCCTGTGTTTGTTCAGGGTTCTTTTTGCAAAACGTCCGCGACGCGTATATTAATACTCCCGGACCTGTAATCCCTGTTGCTCATAGCCAAGCCCTAATTCCCATCATGACAGCCGACCGCGTCCTCTACCTCCTTGGCGCGCCGGCGGCTTATTCACCGGCCGCGGATCACCGCCAGGGCCCTCTCCGGTCGCTGCAGCGCGTCAGCTTCCCACAGGGAAAGCGGCGCGTCGCCGTGACCTGTTCTTCCAGCTCCGCCGAGGAGGAGGACGGCATGACTTACAAGGGCGCCGGCGTGGACATCGACGCTGGCACCGAGCTCGTGCGCCGCATCCGCAAGATGGCCCCCTGGATAGGCGGTTTCAGCGGCCTCATCGAACGCGGTACGTAGTTCATCTCTTATATATGCTGCCTTTTTGTTCAAACAGAGTTCGATGTAGTTCTTGTTGCTATGGTCGTTTTTCGTATTTAGAGTATACTACAGTAGTTCACATCATCGGTTAGATGTCGACTGTTGTTAGTCACATGTATTATGTACCGTATTAGTGTAGACCTTCATGTTACAGTAGTTTGCAGGATCGATGTTTATTTTTCTTGAGTCATGATGTGACCGTGTGCTGGTGCATGGATGTAGTGCGAGTCATGGAGTTTTTCGGTCAGCACCATTAGCTTGATGGGATACATGTAGTGCAAGTCATGGAGTTCTTCGGCCAACACCAAGCTTGGGTACGACTATGATGTACAATCACGTCTTCATAGTCCTTTTTATTTCCTAAGAAAAGAAATGAAAAAAAACAGGAAAGACTATGTAGGCGATTTAGCAGCACCAAAAGTCTCAAAAGTGCGTATCTGAGTTTGCATCGGAGTTCATGTCCGTTAATTTGATTAGATACAGAGTTATCGTAGGGAGATTGGGAGAAGCCTATATCGCTTCTTGGTTGCTAATAAAGAGGACGAGAGGACGAGAGTACTCAGAGTAGTCGTAATGCGATATGTATTGTACTTATCATCCTCTCGGACGAGTGTATATATAGAGTGTTGAACAACCTTACCTGTATTCCTAGTCTTCAGGTAGACCGGTTCATCAGCCACGATCACGCGTCTGCGCACGCCTCCGACGTGGGGTACCGTTAGGCTCTCTCACCCCACTCCTGTACTCCATATATATTATGCTCTGCTCAGTAATACAATCATCGGTTCAATTCTATCTCACCTTCTTGGTATCAGAGCTTTCATGGCTTTTTCTTCTTCGTCTACCCCGGCTGCCATGGCGGCCAACCTTGACACCGATCCACACACACCCCTTCCGCAACACCAGTCTATGCCTCGTGCTCCCCCAACCCCCTTCCGATCAGACCCCTTTCTTGACTCCTTCCCTGTCGTCTCACGGCCAGATCTGACCACCACCCTTGCGCCGTCACAACAAGCCGCTCCCTCCTATGGCAAACCTTCCCCAAAGATCTTAGAGATCCACATAGAAACCTACGTCAAGTACCAGGTAAACTCCACCGGCGTCAACTTCTCCAAATGGCGCCAAACCTTCCTGTTTCTTTTGACGCAGAACAAGGCACTCGACCACATCACGGAGGGCGCTGCCCCTGCCGAACCCGACGACGACTGGATCGCCGTCGACATCCACATCTCCCTCTGGATCATGGCGACGCTCACCGACGACCTGTACCGGCTCGTCGTTGGCCAGGACGGCCGTGCTGCCTCAACCTGGGATCGTCTGCATCGTTTCTTCATCAACAACCAGACGTCTCGGTACCTCTACCTCAGCAAAGCGCTCCGGAATACTCCCATCGGCGACATGACCGTCGCCATCTACGCCAGCAAGCTCCAGGCGATCGCCGACGACCTGGCTGCTATCGGTAGGCCAATGGAGGATTATGATCTAACCATGCAGTTTCTCGATGGACTCGGACGCAAATACCGTTTGCAGGCAGAGATCCTCAAGGCCGCGAACCCGCTCCCCTCCTTCGCCGAGGCTACCTCACGGATCCAGCTCGCGGAGGTCGACTCCGCCAGTCAACAACAACATGATGCCACGGGCGCGCAAGCCTTCGTCGCGCATGGAGGCGGGCAGTCTCGTCCACCCGGCGTCAGCCCCAATTATCGGGGTAAAAACCCGATTCCAGGGTTCCAACACCGCAATCAGAGCGGTGGCGGTAGCGGCCAGCATCAAGCGCAGCAGCAGTTCCAACCCAGCGCCGGCCGCGGCCGCGGCTCATCCAGTGGCGGTGGGCGCGGCCACGGTGACCACAACGGCGGACGTGGCGGTGGCGGCGGCGGCCACCAACAGCCATGGCTCGGGTACTTCGCACCGATGGGTGCTCCGTTCCCTCCGCGCTCCCCTTGGGTTCCGCCCAACTCCTCCAGCGTCCTCGGCTCGCGCCCCGGCAACCAGACGCACGCCTACCCTGTGATGCTCTCACCGACGACCGGCACACCCCACCTCCAGCCTCCTCAGCAAGGCATGACGTCCTACCAGGCTCCCGCGTCGTCCCCGAGCCAGGCGCCTTCTTCCACGACATCACCTTCATGTGATCAAGCCACCATGCTCCACAGCGCGCCCAGCTACGGATCCGTGTTCGCTCCTCCCTCCGGCGACTGGGTCATGGACTCCGGAGCCACGTCACACGTCACCGGCAATCAAGGTATACTAGCTCAAACTCATTCCCCTTCAGAGCTTACATCTCAACATATCATCGTTGGTAATGGGTCTCGTCTTCCAGTTGTTGCCACCGGTTCTGCACAAATAGGTCCTCGTCCATTCCAACTAAACAATGTTCTCGTCTCTCCCAATATTGTCCAAAGCCTAGTTAGCACTCGATCTTTTGTCCGTGATAATTGGGTATCTGTTGAATTTGATCCATATGGTTTTTCTGTGAAGGATTTTGCCACTCGGAATCATCTCATGCGCTCTAACAGCTCCGGTGACCTCTACCCCTTCCACGGCGATAACAGCGGTCTTCACGCATCGGTCTTCTCCGTCACCGGCGACCTCTGGCACCGTCGTTTAGGGCACCCCAACTCTGCAGCCTTGTCGCATTTGCCTTTGAAATTTCTTGACCCATGTAATAAAAATCCCACTTCTCTTTCCTTTTGCGATGCTTGCCAATTAGGAAAGCAAACGAGGCAGCCTTTTTCTCTTTCGCACTCTAGGGCCACTGAACCTTTCCATTTAATTCACTGTGATTTGTGGACCTCACCAGTCCTTAGTTGCTCAGGCTATAAATACTATCTTGTGATTTTAGATGATTACTCACATTATTCTTGGGCCTTTCCCTTGCGTGCTAAATCTGACACCTGTGATACACTGTTGCGTTTCTTCTCGTTCGTCAACACACAATACAACACCACCGTTCGATGTGTGCAAAGCGACAACGGCGGCGAATTTCTCACCACAACACTACGCACCTATCTCTCCTCTCATGGCGTGGCTCTTAGACTCTCCTGCCCCTACACTTCTCCTCAAAACGGTCGTGCCGAACGGCTGATCCGCACAACCAACGACATTGTCCGAACACTCATGTTTCAAGCCTCACTACCACCACCGTTTTGGGTTGAAGCACTTAACACAGCTAATCACATCCTAAACATAAGACCATCCCGCGTTATCAACAATCAAACACCCTATTTTCTCTTACATGGAGTGCATCCAACTTACGACCACCTTCGTACTTTTTGAAAGGACAATGATGTCGCCTAGAGGGGGGGGGGTGAATAGGCGGTTTAAAACTTTTCCGGTTTAGGCTTGATAATTGCGGAATAAAACTAGATGTTTAAATTAACAAGCCGACAACCTAAATAAACTAGGCTCACCTATGTGCACCAACAACTTATGCTAAGCAAGACAAACAACAAGGTGATAGCAATATAGAATACTTCAAGCACGAAGGCTATCACAATGTAAAGTGCATAAGTAAAAGCTCGGGTATAGAAATAACCGAAGCACGCGGAGACGAGGATGTATTTCCGAGTTCCTCCTTGTTAAGGGAGTACGTCTCGTTGGAGAGGTGTGAACCGACACAACGGTTCAACAACCACAAAGGTTTCACCTTCTTCTCCGATGAACCGCACCACAAAGGCTTGGTTCACCTTCCACTATCGGAATTCCTTCGAGGCGGAATCCGGAGCCTTTCAACAACAATCCGGGGCACAACCCACAATGGGATTGGGGGCTCCCGAACGGCCTCCAACAACAATCCGGGGCACAACCCACAATGGGATTGGGGGCTCCCGAACGGCTTCAAGTGACCACACAAGGGTCCAACCACCACAAAGGCGTCTAGGGTCCAAGGACCCAAGAGTAACAAGTTCACAAGTTTTCAACTTCCACGAATCCTCGTGGAGAGCACACCGATGCACCAAATGCAAAAGGCAAGAGCACAAGTGCTCAAATCCTTCACTCTCAAATTCCAACAAAGCAACAAATGCTTATGGGGGAATAAGAGAGGAAGAACAAAGAGGAGATGCACCAAGAACTCCAAGATCAAGATCTACAAGGTTTCCCTCACATAGAGGAGAAATCGATCGGTGGAAACGTAGATCAAGATCACCTCTCACTTTCCCTCAAATATTAGCAAGAACCATGGGAGGGATTGAGAGGAAGAGCAAGCTTTACAAAGGGCAACAATGGAGGAGAGAGAGGAGAAAGACTTGCTCTTGAGCTTGGCAAACCAATGGGGAAGAAGGCCCCTTAAATAGCTCATCCCAAAAATCCAGCCGTTGCAGCAGCTTCTTGTTCCGCAAGTGCGGTAGTACCGGACTCAAGCCCGGTAGTACCGGCCCTGCGGTAGCTTCGTCAACACAGAAAACCGAGCGCGCGGTACTACCGGGGAAAAATACCCCGGTACTACCGGGCCCAAGTGCTGGGCTCCAACCCCGGTACTACCGGGGCCATCCGTGCCAAAACGTCCGAAAAACCAACTTCAGAGAGTAGTACCGCAGAAAGCCCGGTACTACCGCAGAGAGCCCGGTACTACCGGCTTACTGCGGTACTACCGGAACAAAACTCTCCGGTACTACCGGGCCTGTCCGAACACCAAAAACACAGCTATAACTTTTGCAAATGAACTCCGAATGAGGTGAGACCAACTCCGTTGGAAAGGTACTGACAAGGAGAAGGCTACAAAAAGTGAAAATATTGCATCCCATAAATAGAGTAAAATCACCACACATGGCAAGGTGTGGGACTTTCCTCACGGTTGAACCGGCAATATTTCCGCCACCGAAAACGCAACTAGTTTTCCAAGGTAAAACCGTTTTCGATGAACTAGAGCTTGACATGGAGATGAACCAAGCTCTAATTCCTCACCACCATAAAAGCCAAATAAGAACCAAGAAATATGATATGCCAAGTATGCAAAGGTTTGAGCTCTCCACAACGATGCGATCAAGTTACTCACTTGAGAGCCCCTCTTGATAGTACGCCGTCTATCCTAAAACCCGGTCTCCCACTAACACCATGAGACCGGTAAAAGAAAACCTATCAAGATCATACCTTTGCCTTGCGCATTCCACTTGAGCTCGATGATGACGATCTTGACTCTCTCAAGTTGAAACACCTTTCTTGATTGTGCTTGCTAGCACATGCTTGATGAAGACTTCTCCAAATGCTCCCCCATACTCCATTATGGGAGGGCCTTGCTAAGCATCGTCTTCATGACTCCTTTGCAAGCTTCAATCAAATGATATCTTCGAGATGCATCATATTGATCTTGCGCTTCATCTTCTTCTCTTGATATGTATGATGGCTTGGGGTAAAACATGATTGATCACTCAATCTTCTTTTCCAAGCCATACTTGCAATAAGCTCAACTCTTCACATGACCATTCTTCATATAAACCCTTGAGTAGAGCATTGATCATCATGTAAACTACTAGAGTCCAACACATGAACTCCAATCTTTTCCTATGGACAAGATCTACAAGTATATCTCAAAGCAAACATTAGGCCATAAGGATTGTCATTAATTACCAAAACCACGCATGGGGGCAACCATGCACTTTCAATCTCCCCCATTTTGGTAATTGATGACAATCCCTTTTACGAGGGTTTATATAATGAATTTAAACAACCATGCAACACAAAGAGCAAGGATGCAAGAGAACAAACCCATATTCCCTTAAACCCTCTAAATTTCTCCCCCATTGGCATTGATTGCCGAAATGGGAAGAAAAACCTAGAAGGCCAATATAGTGTGAGCTCCCCCATAAAGTGTGCATTTCTCATAATATGAGTGAAATCAAATGCACATATCCAATGACGAATAGATGGAGGGAGATCAAACTATATAGAGGATCCAAATATTGCAAGAGAAGATCAAATAGAAAGATACTTCGACGAAAGAAGCAAGCAATCAAAAGGATCCGAAAAGTGTTCTAAATATCAAGAGGGAACTCCCCAAGGTACGTGCACAAATAGGATTTGTATTTCAATATAGTGTGCACAACATGGAATCCTCACTCCCTCCTAGATAAATTCGAACACAAGCTCATGCAAAAGAATGTAAATGATAAAGGGGGCAAAACAACTTTCAACAAATAAAATGTTTTGCAACAAGAGCAAGGAGCGGCAAATAAAAGAATGGGTGTGAGATACAAAGACATTTTAGGAGACTAATACAAGGATGAGCCAAAGCATCAACATAGTCTTTCAAAAAGAGTTGCACATAGTGCATATCATGTCTTTCCCATACCCCCACACCAAAAGAGATAAAGCAAATAGCTCCACAAGCTTAGTAAAATGCAAAAAGCATAGCACAAAAAAATGAAGCTTGTGCCTTTTAGAAACCACCAAAGAATCAAAAGCAAAAAGAGGTGGTCACTAAAGAATTGGAATATCAATTAAAGATGTAACTTTTCTTATGTGTATAAGTTTCTAAGTAGACACGAATCACTAAGATATGGGTCTACAAATAAACATGTACACACAAGATAGATACAAGGGTAAAGAATCATGATATCCAAGAGGAAGTCATAAATACACCAATAAGATCTTTGCTTAATAACATAGCACAAAGCCGAATTATATCTTAACGGAATATAAATGAACTTCCAACACATACTCATCATAGCATCAAAAACTATCCACGAGGGATAAAGGTTAACAAATGGATGCTCCGAGTAAGATAACAAGTAACACAAAACGCAAATGATTTTGAAAATTCATCAATGTTGCACGTGAGAGACTTTAAGTAGAAAGTGCTAGATTGACATAATTGGGATCGATGAATCATAGAAATGAATATATAGTCCTCTTATATGTAATCATCCCGGCTTACTCACATTTGCAATAAAGACGTTTTGCAAGAATCAAATTAATTGCAACAAAAAGATTCATGCCAAGATACAACCTACACAAGGTTGAAAACTAGAAATGTATGCATGAGGTAGATACTTGTTACCGAGATAGCATTGGTGATGTATAGTATAAGAGTTAACGATCATCCAAACTTGGCTCCAATGAACACATGGTGACACCACCTTCCTTGTAAATGAGACAAGCTTCCAATGCATCTCCACATGTACCTAAAACAAATTCAAGTACAAAATGGTACCCAAACTCATTGGGTCCAAAGTAGTTAGAGCAACTACAATACATAGGACAAACTCCACATAAATATGTGCATATTAATGTGAAATTGAATTTCATGCACATCTTAGCCATATAGGATTTGATGGAGTTTATCCTATATATTGGTTCAACGAAAGTAAGCATGCCAAAGAAATACATGTAGTAAATATGCATGCACAAGACTTTCAAGAACCAAAAGAGATATAATTTGGACAAAACACCAATTAAACCAAGAAAGCACACACAAGTGCGACAAGAAAAAGAATTGTCCAAATTATATCAAAGGCCCAAATCAACACATGATTGAAGAAACCACTTTGAAAAGATACCAAATGAAAGCAAGAAACCAATTGAAGAAAATAACATCAAATAATAAACCAAACCCTCTACACTTTTCATGATGGCACAAAGTGACAAAACGAAAAATGTTTGTCTTCCAAAGAGACACGTCATCGGGATCAAATACCAAATGAAGACAACTAATGTTCGAAAGCACATAGGATTGCTCCCCCAAGATGTGTGCATTATTTATGATCTTGCATTTGAATACAAAATGCACACAAATGAGATCATCACTCTCCATATATATATTTATATAGATATTCAAACACTAGTCATATTCAAGAAAGGTAAGAAATTGCAATACCAATTTAAAGAACGATGTTCCACTCAAAGTAGGATAGCTTCCCAAAGAATAGTGCATTATCAAAAAGTATGACTTTTGAATGTCAATGCACAAGAATTGGATCATTGCTTTTCCCAACTCAAGAAAGCACAAAACAAATTTCAAGTAGAGTAATAAAGTATCCAAAAGATACAAGGAAGACAAATAAGAGTTAGATCAAAAGCAAATCCTTGGCAATCAAATAAGGCAATTCAAAGCAAGAGCCAAAGTGAATATGATCAACATATTTACCCCCAAATATGATTATCACTTGTCAAGACAAGTAACGTATGGAGATATTTCTCGGTGGTGGATTGCAAGGATATATTCAAGATCATATTCACAAAACATAAGCATGAGGCAAAGAATAGGAATTAAAAGCCATGCTTAGATAGATATTCTTGATAGATTCACAAATCATGTGATAATGCAAAGCAACTCCAAGGAGTAGCTTGAATCAATTGGCTTCCCAAAAAGATATATGAGAACATATTTAGGGAAAGCCATATCAAGAACATCCTCCACAAACAAGATCCAAAAGAGTGAGAGACAAAGAGCATTTAAGTAAATGGGAACTTGTTTGAGCAACATGCCACATAGGAACAAGATAATTAGCAATATCAATTCTAGGTGGCAAAACCTCACATTTTCACATTTTCTAGGCTTGTAATATGCACATAGCTTATTACTCCCCCATAATGTGATAATCCATTTATTTTAACACAAGAGGCAGACAAAAACAACTAGAGAAATTAATGGACATTATATAATTTGAATTTCTCATGAGCATGACATACCACAAAGAGAATAGATAATATTGATATATCAAAACTAAGTGGTATTCCTCATGTACACACATTTTTAGGATTGTGAAGTGCACGAAGCATATCACTCTCCAAAAATGGATAGTCCATTTATCTCTCAAAGAGAGCCAACAAGATAAGATATGATATAAAAGCAATAAGGCTCAAAACAAGTAGATGGTGTGCAAACCAAAATACACATGCTTGATTTCTCAAGATAAGTAAGTAGAGAGCACAACACATACAAACACTAGCAAGGTACAAAACCTAACACATGCAAGGGTGCAAGCAACTTTCAATGTATATATGATTTAAATAAAAGTTACCGCAAGGAGGAACATTGGATATGAGATAGAACAATATAATCCATATGACTTGACTTGAGAGAATATAATTGATGAAGATCCCTTAATTCTTCATAGTGTAGCCAAGTCTCCAAAGCCCTCCAACAACACCTATTGATCAAGTTTTAGCTTGTTGGTCCCCAACCACGTTGGGTCCTAAGAGGTTAGTCACAATAGGTTTGGCAACCCAAATGGTTCTTTTCTTGACACCACTTTGAGTACCAACATATTTGGCAAACACATTGCCAACCTTATCCTTCCGAAGAGAATAAACATCATCAACTATAATGGGGTTGGATAAGGTACCATTTGTGCATGAAGAAGCAAGGTGACCCTTCTCACGGCATAGGTAGCAACATCTACTTCCTCCTCTCTTCTTAGTTGGAGTCTTGACTTGAGGAGGGGTAGCTTGATTCTTCTTGGGAAGAGACCGTTCTTCAACTTGAGGAGCTTGAGTTTGAACTTGAGTCTTCTTCCCTTGTTGCTTCTCACTAAGAGCCTTCTTCTTCAAAGGGCAAGATCTAACATGGTGCCCTTCAGCTTTGCACTTGAAGCAAACAATCTTGGCCGAATCCTTGACTTGTTCTTGGCCCTTGTTCTTCTTGTTAAGCTTGGACTTGTTCTTGATATTGGGGTTGAATCCAAGTCCACTCTTGTCATTTGGGCGTCTTTGAACACTCAACATATTGTCAAGTGTAGAATCCCCAAAATGACGCTTTTCCAAGTCTTTCTTCAAAGAAGTGACTTGGGCCTTGAGCTCATTTAATTCCTCTACATGGTTAGTATCAACACAAACACTATAGGAAATAGATGCTTCGTTGTTAGAGCAACAAGGCATGGAAAGTAATTCATCACAAGATGTAGCAACATTGTGAGTGGATGAATCACTAGGACTAGCACATGGCAATATAGCATTAAGAGTAGAAGTTGTGCCATTGTCCACATGAGGCTCACAAGATGTTACCTTTGACATAATAGCCTCATGAGCTAACTTTAGCTTAGCATGGGATGCTAGAAGATCGTCATTAGAGCTAGAGAGCCTTTCATGACTTTCTTCCAATTTCCCATACTTGCTAGTTAGCAACTCAAGTTGAGCCCTTAGCTCAACATTCTCCTTCAAAATAGATGCTTCACAAGAAGTGGAGTTAGTAGCACAAGCATCATTATCATTAGAAATGGAAGAAGACAATTTTGCAAGCTTATCATTATTAGATAGTTGAGTTTGGAGTTGATCATGAGACTTGATGAGGAGAGAGTGTTCACTTTCTAAAGCCTTGTGAGCTTTGTCAAGTTTCTCTATGTCCTCACTTAGTCTAGCATTGCCAACACCAAATTCAACTTTTTCCTTTTTAAACACTTTATATTTAGCAATAGCATGATCTCTTTCCTTAATGATTTTAGCAATGATAAGATCATTTGATTCATCAAGAGATTCAAGTCTCTCCTCAAGAGACACTCGAAGCTCTTGCTCTTCGTCAAGGGCATTCTCTAAGGATGCTTTTTCAATAGCATCTTCTCTCTCAATTTTACATTTTTGCTCAAATTGAGTATCCAAATCCTCAATGGTTTCTATACATTTAATACCATGAGCAACAATTTCACATAGAGAAGAGATTGCTTCACTACCTTTGGGAAGAGCACCAAGAACATTTTCACCCTTCTTGGTTAAGGTTTCAATGTCAAAATCTTCTCCATGAGGATCCTCAACCACATCATCACATATTTCGGGATTCGAGGTAGAAGTTACCTTGGAATCCTTAGCCATGAGGCAAACATGATTAATGGGTGAGGAGGATGAAGAATTACTTGAAGCACCATTGTCGTCCATGTCTTGTGCCAACAAATGTTGGGATTCCTCTACATAGTTAATCATGCAAATACTAGAGGATATAGAAGCATTATTTTCATGACAACAAGAAATAGAGAGCATATCATCGTTATATTTAGTTAAGCAACTATTACTTGATATGCGAGGACCATCAACTCTAGCATGTGTGCCATTTGGAGTGCTAGAAGAGTTTAAGTCCAAAGATAGAACATTGCAATGTGATAGAGAAGAGGTATAACCAAAAGTAAGTTCACCATCACCAATGCAATTTCTATCACCACTCACCATATCATTACCTTGTGTCAAATCACATGTTGGTGGAGTGGAAGAAGTTGTGAACTCATCACGGCCGGAGGTGGAGGGAGAACAATCATCCTCAATAATTTTGGACACTTCATATATATCTTGAAGCTTGGTCCAAAGCTCATGTGCATTTCGAAAAGGCATGATTGAAGCAAGAACTACATCGGTCAAAGCACATATAAGACCATTAGTAACTTGAGTCTCGAGATGAGAGTTTATCTCATCCTCTAAAGATAACTCTTGGGAATCCTTTGGAGGAGATAAACTCACATCTACAATCCTCTTCATATAATTTGGACCCATGGCCCTAAAAAGATTAAGCATGCGAATTTTCCAAACATCATAATTTGTGCCATCGAATATGAAAGTGGGATCGTGCACTAATTCTCTAAACGACATCTTTTACTCTCTAGGCGGTAAAGCCCAAAAAGAGAAACCAGGCTCTGATACCAATTGAAAGGACAATGATGTCGCCTAGAGGGGGGGGGGGGGGGTGAATAGGCGGTTTAAAACTTTTCCGGTTTAGGCTTGATAATTGCGGAATAAAACTAGATGTTTAAATTAACAAGCCGACAACCTAAATAAACTAGGCTCACCTATGTGCACCAACAACTTATGCTAAGCAAGACAAACAACAAGGTGATAGCAATATAGAATACTTCAAGCACGAAGGCTATCACAATGTAAAGTGCATAAGTAAAAGCTCGGGTATAGAAATAACCGAAGCACGCGGAGACGAGGATGTATTTCCGAGTTCCTCCTTGTTAAGGGAGTACGTCTCGTTGGAGAGGTGTGAACCGACACAACGGTTCAACAACCACAAAGGTTTCACCTTCTTCTCCGATGAACCGCACCACAAAGGCTTGGTTCACCTTCCACTATCGGAATTCCTTCGAGGCGGAATCCGGAGCCTTTCAACAACAATCCGGGGCACAACCCACAATGGGATTGGGGGCTCCCGAACGGCCTCCAACAACAATCCGGGGCACAACCCACAATGGGATTGGGGGCTCCCGAACGGCTTCAAGTGACCACACAAGGGTCCAACCACCACAAAGGCGTCTAGGGTCCAAGGACCCAAGAGTAACAAGTTCACAAGTTTTCAACTTCCACGAATCCTCGTGGAGAGCACACCGATGCACCAAATGCAAAAGGCAAGAGCACAAGTGCTCAAATCCTTCACTCTCAAATTCCAACAAAGCAACAAATGCTTATGGGGGAATAAGAGAGGAAGAACAAAGAGGAGATGCACCAAGAACTCCAAGATCAAGATCTACAAGGTTTCCCTCACATAGAGGAGAAATCGATCGGTGGAAACGTAGATCAAGATCACCTCTCACTTTCCCTCAAATATTAGCAAGAACCATGGGAGGGATTGAGAGGAAGAGCAAGCTTTACAAAGGGCAACAATGGAGGAGAGAGAGGAGAAAGACTTGCTCTTGAGCTTGGCAAACCAATGGGGAAGAAGGCCCCTTAAATAGCTCATCCCAAAAATCCAGCCGTTGCAGCAGCTTCTTGTTCCGCAAGTGCGGTAGTACCGGACTCAAGCCCGGTAGTACCGGCCCTGCGGTAGCTTCGTCAACACAGAAAACCGAGCGCGCGGTACTACCGGGGAAAAATACCCCGGTACTACCGGGCCCAAGTGCTGGGCTCCAACCCCGGTACTACCGGGGCCATCCGTGCCAAAACGTCCGAAAAACCAACTTCAGAGAGTAGTACCGCAGAAAGCCCGGTACTACCGCAGAGAGCCCGGTACTACCGGCTTACTGCGGTACTACCGGAACAAAACTCTCCGGTACTACCGGGCCTGTCCGAACACCAAAAACACAGCTATAACTTTTGCAAATGAACTCCGAATGAGGTGAGACCAACTCCGTTGGAAAGGTACTGACAAGGAGAAGGCTACAAAAAGTGAAAATATTGCATCCCATAAATAGAGTAAAATCACCACACATGGCAAGGTGTGGGACTTTCCTCACGGTTGAACCGGCAATATTTCCGCCACCGAAAACGCAACTAGTTTTCCAAGGTAAAACCGTTTTCGATGAACTAGAGCTTGACATGGAGATGAACCAAGCTCTAATTCCTCACCACCATAAAAGCCAAATAAGAACCAAGAAATATGATATGCCAAGTATGCAAAGGTTTGAGCTCTCCACAACGATGCGATCAAGTTACTCACTTGAGAGCCCCTCTTGATAGTACGCCGTCTATCCTAAAACCCGGTCTCCCACTAACACCATGAGACCGGTAAAAGAAAACCTATCAAGATCATACCTTTGCCTTGCGCATTCCACTTGAGCTCGATGATGACGATCTTGACTCTCTCAAGTTGAAACACCTTTCTTGATTGTGCTTGCTAGCACATGCTTGATGAAGACTTCTCCAAATGCTCCCCCATACTCCATTATGGGAGGGCCTTGCTAAGCATCGTCTTCATGACTCCTTTGCAAGCTTCAATCAAATGATATCTTCGAGATGCATCATATTGATCTTGCGCTTCATCTTCTTCTCTTGATATGTATGATGGCTTGGGGTAAAACATGATTGATCACTCAATCTTCTTTTCCAAGCCATACTTGCAATAAGCTCAACTCTTCACATGACCATTCTTCATATAAACCCTTGAGTAGAGCATTGATCATCATGTAAACTACTAGAGTCCAACACATGAACTCCAATCTTTTCCTATGGACAAGATCTACAAGTATATCTCAAAGCAAACATTAGGCCATAAGGATTGTCATTAATTACCAAAACCACGCATGGGGGCAACCATGCACTTTCACTTTTGGATGTCTATACTTTCTGAATGCCGTCTCCACATCCCAACATAAACTCTCACCTCGCGCCACACGATGTGTCCTCTTGGGATACCCTCGTGAACAGAAAGGATATCGGTGCCTAGACCTTGCCACACGAAAAGTAATAATTTCACGGCACGTCGTTTTAAATGAAAATTCGTTCCCGTACGAATCTGCCACACCAACGACTACAGTACCACCCTCCACAGCTGATCCTACACACCCGGATCCGATCCACCTCGGATCACGCGCCCAATCATCTCCTCAATCTTCGCCAATCATCCCCACACCCCTAGATACAAAGCAGAAATTGTCCTGCAATGAGGGACATCCTGTTTCAGATCCCTCTAAATACCGAAGTCTGGCTGGTGCCCTACAGTATCTAACTCTCACTCGCCCCGATCTGTCATATGCTGTCCAACAGGTGTGTCTCTTTATGCATGACCCCCGAGATCCTCATCTTCAGCAGATCAAACGCATACTGCGTTATGTTCAGGGGACCTCTCATCTCGGTCTCCAGCTGTACTCTGATTCCTCCACCGAGCTGATCGCGTATTCAGACGCTGACTGGGCGGGTTGTCCTGATACACGCCGATCTACATCATGCTTCTGCGTGTTCCTCGGAAACAACCTCGTGTCCTGATCTTCTAAGAGGCAGAACACGGTGTCTCGCTCAAGTGCAGAAGCGGAGTACCGTGCAGTTGCGAATTGCGTTGCTGAATCTGTTTGGCTTCGACAGCTTCTCGAGGAACTGCATCAACCAGCAAGCAAAGCTACTGTGGTATACTGTGATAATATCAGCACAACGTATCTGTCAACAAACCCCATTCAACACCAGCGAACCAAGCATATAAAATTGATCTCCACTTCGTGAGGGACAGAGTTGCTCTTGGAGAGGCTCGTGTGCTTCATGTTCCGACCAGTGCACAATATGCCGACTTCTTCACCAAGGGACTGCCTACGCAGATTTTTCAGGAGTTTCGATCCAGTCTCAATGTCCTCTCCGGCCCGGTTTCGACTGCGGGGGGGTGTTGAACAACCTTACCTGTATTCCTAGTCTTCAGGTAGACCGGTTCATCATCCACGATCACGCGTCTGCGCACGCCTCTGACGTGGGGTACCGTTAGGCTTTCTCACCCCACTCCTGTACTCCATATATATTGTGCTCTGCTCAGTAATACAATCATCGGTTCAATTCTATCTCACCTTCTTAGAGGACAAGAAGCCTCCTAAAGAAAAGATGGAAACTATTCCTATCTAACCCCATATAATCTCTAACTAGCAAATTCATCTCTCACGTCGGTCAGACCCGAGAGGATCTGAAGGTAGAAACCAAAAGGTTGACATCACATCACTGTACAGGGAGCGTCGCTGGGGCCTTTATCTTAGAGGAAGACAATAAGGTGCTCAAGCGGGGTGATAGCCCTTTGTTCTCATGTCAAGGTAGCCATTGTCGATGTCGTGGTTGGTTTCCAATGTTTGGGTAGCCCTACATGAAGATGTGGACGGAAGGAAGCGTCTTGGAGTCATTGGCGCAAGGATGCATCAATGACAAAAAGATGGGGATTCAGATGGAAGCCCTCCTTGAGGAGGGTGTGATGCCGGCCAATGTTGTCGACCGTAAACAATGAGCCACATCGGGTTTTCTAATCCCAAGGACATGTCCGGGATGAAGTTTCGCATCG
Source organism: Poa annua (assembly GCA_026929855.1). Taxonomy (NCBI): domain Eukaryota; kingdom Viridiplantae; phylum Streptophyta; class Magnoliopsida; order Poales; family Poaceae; genus Poa; species Poa annua. The sequence goes on from CM049427.1 coordinate 36,931,577, forward strand.
GTGTTGTAGCCACTGAGCATAGACTAGGAGAGGAGGCCACCAGGACAAGTGTGGTGTGTGGAGTGGAAAAGGAGAGTGATGGTGCACCATGGAGATTGATCACTCGGGAGTGGCACGATGAGTAAGTTGTGGTGGATGTGGGTTTAGGATCTTATCATGACAGAGGTTGAGAATTGAGGTAATGCAATTTGTGTCGTATTGAACCTCTGGGGCGAGAGTATATGTGGAGGTCCTAAAGACTTGGAAGATAGGAATCCTAATAAAGATAATATGTAAGCATTTCCTATCTAATTCCGTTTTAACACATACGCTAGATATGTGGCTGGCATGCAAAGAGAGCATTATGTGTTGATTGTATGTTATGATGCCCCATTGACCCTTTTTTGAAGTCCATGATCCATTGGCTGGGTCGGACCTTGTATTATTTTTTTACTCAGGTTAGACACACGAATGTAATGTCATATTCATGATATTTTTGTTTCCTGTGGTTGGATTGAACAGATGATGAATACCTTGTGTCAAGCACTGATGGTGTTGGGACAAAGTTGAAGCTTGCATTTGAAACTGGTATTCATGATACAATTGGGATTGACCTGGTACGTTGCTATATATAGCGCTCTTTGTCACATCTATCAGATGGAGTGAATCAATCCCTTTTTTTCATCATTGCAGGTAGCTATGAGTGTCAATGACATCCTAACATCAGGCGCAAAACCACTGGGCTTTCAAGATTACTATGCTATGGGCAAGCTTGATGTTGATCTTGCAGAGAAGGTACTGTCAGTGTTGTTCTTTTAACGCAAGATTTGTTGCTTATTGTAATCTTGTCTAACGCTCGTGAAGCGGTGTCTATTATAATTGAATTGCATAGGTTATCAAGGGAATTGTGGATGGATGCGAACAATCAGGGTGTAAACTGGAGGGAGGAGAGGTAAGACCTCTTTCAGCATTTTCTCCATAAAGAATCTCGTTGAGCCAATTTTAATTACCTCTCATATATGATCATCAGTATAACGGCAATGGTCTGTTTTGAGTACTTCTCTTTATCTTTTGTGCGATTCTCTGCAAAGAAAAAATTAAGAGAAAATACCGTGATACATTTTTTTCGAAACTAGATACTTCTTGTTGTTATTCATGTCCATAAAATTTGGTATTTACTCTCGACTATGACATTCCATATGGACTATGACATTTTTATATAATATAAAACGACATCCCAGTTGAGTAATTGGTTATGACAGACAGCAGAGATGCCTGGTTTCTATGCGGAAGGTGAATATGAGCTAGCTGGTTTTGCTATGGGTGCTGTGGACAAGGATAAGCTCATCGACGGTAAAAACATTGTGGAGGGAGATATCCTCATTGGTCTTCCTTCAAGTGGGGTCCATTCTAACGGGTTCTCTCTCGTTAGAAGGTATACTGCACTTATCTAGTTCAATTGTCTCAAATTCAAATTGATGATTTATAGTGCAATACTGCCCCTTAAATTTTTATTCCTTCTTCTCGAATTGTTTATGAATTATGGTAGCTGAAAATATTCTTGTTTCTAGAGTATTGGACAAAAGTGGACTTTCCTTGACTGATCAGTTCCCAGGAAATGATGGCAAAACAACTACTGTCGGTGAAACTCTCATGACACCGACTGTCATATATGTTAAGCAGGTTAGTCCTTGCCAGTGAATGACCCGTACTATACGTGGTTTTGTTTTATATGCAAAGTTGTAACTCAATCCTGTTGGATGAAAAAGGTGCTTGAGATCATCAGCAAGGGTGGTGTGAAAGGATTAGTCCATATAACCGGTGGTGGCTTCACTGATAACATCCCGAGAGTATTTCCTTCTGGACTCGGGGCCAAAATTTTCACTGGATCGTGGGAAGTGCCACCTGTGTTCAAGTGGCTTCAGCAGGTACTATCTAGCCACACTGTATCTAGCAAACCAAAAACTCAGCTTGGACATACCCAGTAAATATATTCACTTTACCTGTGCTCAGTTATTAGATTTTTTTTTGAAAAAAGTTATTATTTGGTACATGGTTTATAGGTTGGAAAAATTGAAGACGAGGAGATGATCCGGACGTTCAACATGGGCGTCGGGATGGTCCTTGTGGTAAGCAAGGAGGCAGCTGACAGGATTATCGAGGAATCGAGCCCTGCTTACCGCATTGGAGAAGTGATCCAGGGCAAGGGTGTTCAATACGTCTGATGCCTTGCTATAAGCTTTCATCTCAATTTGAGTTATTTGAGATTTGTTTTGCTGTGTGGGCAAAGCAGCCAAAATTTTGTAACTCCGTTATCTTAGGCGTGCCTCGAGTGTTAAGTTGAAGTTGAACTCTTTTTTAATGGAGTTGGAATCTTTTCGTACTTTTGTACCAACATTTACATGCGAAATTTAGCTATATTTTCGTAATAGAGAGTAGAGAGTAGTCTGCTTGTCACGGTTTTTGGTCTGTCCTTTTCAAGTGCTCTTCCTGGTAAATATCTCACAGTTTTAATCAGCTACCGCAGGGTTGAGAGGAGCCTTGCATGTTCTTCTTGTGGAGGCAAGTGCCAATGCAATCATAATATCATTTATATGGAGGATATATGAGAATAAGATCCATCTCGTAAGTTGACAAGGCCACTAACATCGTCTAATCGGCGTAGGTATGGGTCTACTTGTACAGCCTAGCTCCTCGCCTATGCAAAACGGTCTTAACGGTCTGTGAAGACTGTTGTATCAGCGGTAGATCCATCCACTGTAAGTGAACATTGAAAAGAAACGGAAAGTTTATGCGTTTTCTCCAAGAAAAGAAGAGAGGATGGGGTGAAATATACCTCAAACCTAATATAGACAACAGCTCCCAAAAGAGCTAACAAGAAGAAAGAGTGAAATACACCGTAGGTACCTGTACTCTTACCGTCAGCACAATACAGTACATGTACTTGAGAATACGCTCAATATGGTACCTGTACTTGATGTGACGGCAAAATACGATCACTGCTGATCGTACGATGGTCGTACATGCCTCGGGAGGGGGTTTCGAGAGGGTTTGACATGAATAATGATTTCGTGGGGGGTTTTCTGCAAAAGACGTGCGGTACATAAACGTGTGGCCACCGGCATCGTTCCCAAATCCTCAAATCCCTAGCTCGTCGCCGTCCTGCTCAAATCGTCATCCTGCTCGTCGGAATCTCGTCCTCGCCATGTCTCATAGCTCAGCTCGCTCTGTTCGCTCCCGTTATGTCCGCCGCACGAACGTTCCGATCCCCTTCGTCCCCTGCCCCGACTGCGGGAAAGTAGTGAAGTGGTATGAATCGACCAAGGCGGCGCACAATGGCTGGCTGTTCTACAAATGTACGACTCATGGGGTAAGTGCAGTGCAAATCAGAGACATGCAGCTTGATTTCTTGTGTTTTGCTTCATGTATTCGTGGAATCGATCTCTTAGCATGTGTCTCTGTTTTTTGCTTCGTAGACCACCAGTGACTTTTGGCACTCGGAGCTGGAGTATGTGGTGTATCTGGTGGAGCACAATGTGATCGATGGAGATGACGTTGTGGAAGCTCTGGGTGCTGCTGAGGAAAGGAGGGAGGCGCTACACGCAGCTGGGGAAGGAGATGGTTTCGTCGCAAGCAACACGAGCCGCATGGATGTGGGTGGCATTACCAAGCTGCAAGCTTCCCACTTGATCAACCTGGGCAGGGAGCTGCTGATGATGATTAAGTGGCTGGTTGGAACCATGATCATCCTGAAGGGGATCGTGTACAGAAAACAAAAAATTTCCTATCAACGATATCCTTAAACTAGCCAAGATCTACACTATACAGATATAGTAGTACGGCGGAGATCGGAATACATACCCTCGTAGACCGAATAGCGGGGATTACGCTCTCGCACAAGCGTTGACGACGAACACGACGTAGCCGACCTCTAGGTCGCGAAGAACTCGGCGCGACGAAGACGACGAAGATGACCCCGAGGTCGGGTGGAGGAAGTAGGCCTCCGAGTACCGCTAGCACAGCACCTCGCAGGGCGTTACACACATACGGTGGATACGACGGCCTCCGAAGCTCCAGTCCAGGACGAGCAGCGGAAGACTTGGACCGGAACACCAGCAGCGCAACTCCGACAAAGGGAATCACGAGATCGTGAGAGAATTAGGGAATTAATTGGTGAATTAAAAGGCCAGGGGTGCCCCTTCTTATATACGCTCCCAGGGGGAGCCAACCTTGCCAGCCAGGCAATGTGGAATTATCCCACAACATGGTTCGGCCAAGGATGGTGCGCCGGCCCTAGGTGGGCCCCATTTGGCCCACCTAGGCCGGCCCTCCCTCAATCCGAAGCCCTGGGGGGCCTCCCCCCCACCCCCTCATGGGTCTTCTTTCCACCAGAAGGCCCATTTAGGGAAACCAGCCTTTAAAAATTCGAAAATAAATATATAAAATCATATTTAATCATTAATTACATTAATTAATATTAAACATATTATATATAATTTATTCTAGCTCCGAAAACTATTTAGTCGTTGCCCGATCTCCATCGGACCATTCCGGGACGTTCCCGGTGATCTCTTTCCTTTCCGGTTGTCTTGTCGAAACCCCTTAAGTGTGTTACCCTAGCGGATCGATATAATAACAGGTACGATCAAGACTCCTGTATGATCAACGACTAACTCGTAGGCCTGGACCCCATGAATTAATCTCTGTGATATAACGAATGACTTTCATCTATCAAATCTCGACGTCTAGTCTTAAACCCTTTGTCATGGCGATACTTAGCGTGTCCGAGCATCATTCTCAGATATCTCCATACCTAGCATGATCTCGTTACCGACATCGATATCTTCTACTCGTCTATGATATTATGTCAGCTGGTGACCTAGTCACATGTTTGCAAACTCATTTGACATAATCTCACCGAGTGGGCCCTAGAGTATCTATTCGGCTATGCGGACTGACAAATCCCGCTGTTGACCCCTCGTCTCAACTACCCCTTCTGATACCCAAAAATATCACCGTTATTGTCACACTATATAAGATATGACGTTTGGTGCGATCAAAGTATCTTCCAGGGATAACAATAAGAGTTGATCTCACGGTCTTAAGGCGTAATGACTATGTCCTATAAATACTGGGTATGTCCATCACATCGTTACACCTAACGATATGACTTCCATTGCCGACCGGCGCCATGCTCTATGATCGGAAAACCTCGATCATCAATCGCGCAACAAAACTAGTCTTAGTAGAGGCTACTAGGGACCTGGTTGTTTATCTACCACACTTGTATTAATGTTTTCGCTTAATACAATTATAGCATGGTATAAAACATATAATGAACAATTGGGATATTGCCAATAAACTATGTTTATTAAGTGCCTCTAGGGCATATTCCCTTCAGTCTCCCACTTGCACTAGAGTAACACTTAATCTAGTTTACAACTTGGTAAAAGCTCAACACCCATAGCATCTTGGTACCTGCTCGCCTCGTGGAAGAGGAATACAGTCAATAGATCTCACACATTGAGACTTATGTGTGCTTTGCAACACTTCTGTGTCACCTAGTTTGACATCATCCCGTATCTTACGATGACGGTGAAATATATCCCAGTGGATGGAGTGAGACTCGAGTATTCGTGTAGGATGCGCCTTAAAAGTCTAAGAGATCTATTAAGGGAACCACCTACGCTCGGAAAACTGCTCAGTCCAATCACACTTGCTACTTCTGAAGTCGCGATATATTTCTATACCTATGTAGATTATGCGACAGTGCATTCATATGCGACTTCGCAAACTAGCCACGTCTATCTTCAAAATAAAGGACATCTCCTATATGAGATTTCTAGTCGTATGGGTCAGTGTCATAACTTGCATCATCGTAACCGCTTTACGGCAAGTTGCCTTTCCACTCTTACCCTTTACTAGAAAACATATCTTCAGTTCTCATAGACACTGAAGAATAAACTTAACATTTGTTCATTGATCCACACAAGGATCACTCTAGAACCTGTTCTTCAACCAAGAACTCGGGTCACACCAAGTCGAGCTTTCAGTCTGATAGCATCTATGTCTGATACATAGATAATGTCGAACATCATTTGCTATTACTGAAAATGCCAAGATAAACTTAATATGTTACCTAGTCATAAAAGCAAGAACCTCTTTATTTGCTTGTCCTATTCTGAAACACTTCAGAATCTTGACTTAGGAAATATTCCGACTTAATGTTATTAAGCCCCTTACGATCTATACAATTATAAATCGGATGCCTAATACTCCTAACTTCATTTCATAGAAAATTTAATCACTTAAATAATCCTTTACACTCTACTAGAGGATCTGTGTCACTCAATATGTCGTTACATACAAAATCACGAATGACACCTATCTGCCACTCAAATATGCCTTCCGCATATAAGATCAAGGAAAAGCTACTTAGCTCCCACTCAAATATGCCTTCCGCATATAAGATCAAGGAAAACTACTTTGCTCCCACTCACTTCTTTGCAAATGTAGGTTCTTCAACTATTGTGGACAACTCCAAAATCCTTTGATCACATTATCAAAGTGAAGATTCCAGCTCCGATATGCTTGCTTCAGCCCATGAATGGACCAATGAAGTTTGCATACATGTTTAGCATCCTCAGGATCACCAACTCTTTCTTAATGTCACTATTAAGAAACATGGTTTCCTTATCCATCTATCAATTTCTCATTCGAAATTATAGTGATTGCTAAACGACCCATAATAGATTTAGGCTTCGCCACTTGAGACAAACTCTCATGTGGTCAACTTTTGAATCTGTCGGAACTGTTTCACGACAAATCGATCCTTCTCAACGTCTATTCTCTCATAAAATTTCATATACTATTAACATCCTAGATGCCATCAAGATCTCCCAAGTCATTACCTGGTAATCGTATATGGATTTTATTTCGGATCATATATGACTCATAGCCATTTCTCGGACTTAGGTCCACCATCTCTTTTTCGTAGTTCGTAGGTCTATCATACTCCATTAATATGACCTTCATAACAAGATTATCGTAACACACAGTGTGGAACACAACCTCGTATGCCTACGCTCTTAGTATGAGCTCAGAACATCATGATCTTGAATCATTAGCTTTTTCAAGCTATGAAGCCTGACACCGAAAACACTTTCGGTTGCGCCACTCTGATGTCTGGAGAAGAAGTTCACCAACTTCGTCTTGCTCTACTTTCTTTCTCACTTATACCCTCGGACAAGAAACTATTTATTTCGTAAGGTATATCCCGGCAACTGTTTTTCCTATGTCGTGAGACATGTACCCAACTAACTCTTTAGGTAGGGTATACTACAAAGACTAATCCATTTTAGGTTTGATCACATCAAAACACTAAATTGCTGAAACGACAATCTAGGCTAAAAGTCATGCCATCACTCGTACGGTATTGTCTCCATGGATTCAAATGGTTTCCCTATTTGCTAACGTGAGTGTTTACGTTTCTACCTTATGACTCTAATGATCACAATAATTCGGTAAGAGATTTATTTACCACACACTATCTGATAGAGTGTAATTACGACGTCCTAACACACCATGACACTATGGTGTTCCATGCGACGTAATGTGTGGAATTCTTCTCACAAGTCTTCTAATGATGTGCCAACATTATAACTCAAATCTTCATTTCCTCGATCTACATCGCGGGAATTTGATTTTCTTGTTAAGTTTATTTCCTACTTCATTCTGAACTTTGTTTGATCGAATCGAAATTTCAGACTAACATTCCACGGAGTGGATATCCATATATATACTCGGAATATTCATGAAGTCTATGAAATAAAGACTTCCACTACACGTTAAATTACTTCCTTGATTCACATACACCCATAGGCATGATTCTCAACAAGCTATAATCAAAACGTTCAGTGAAGTTCACGAAATAAAGGTCTCCACTACCCGTCAATTACTTCATTGAACCACATACATCTCTATGTATGACTATCAATAAGTTATATGCCCGCTTTACGAAAACAGTGTCACAGTTATTTTTCAAGTGTCAAAAGATCAAATCTTAGGACTTGTAGATCCATCCGGTATGGAGCTAATGCATTGACTATAACATTGACATGACTAAACGGTAGTGCCACACATATGTGGTTTCTTTATTAAGTTTGTATCCTTTGGCATTAATATTATGAATGTGGGAGCTTCTACCATCTAAATTCAAATCGGCATATGATTATTACTTAATAAATATAGGACACCAAATTTGTCACTATCATGTATGAAAAGGTGTCTCGCTACAGGACACACACTTGTACGATCATACTAACATGCGATCATAAAGAATTTATTCAAATGGTAGATCTAGAGGGAGAGTGTCTATGGCCATCACAACAACTTGACTGCCATTATCAACACGCAATGTCGCCTCATCCTTTCAAGCCACTCAAGCAGTAAACCTGGTTTTCACAAAACATGACTAGTTCAAAACTTAGTCACTACTGCGAGTACTTGCTTAGCTAAAACATTCATAACATGTATATCATATATACACCATCATCATTGATGACTTCCGGCGATCTGTTTCATTTTCTTGATACTTCCACCGTAATCAAGAATCATGAAGGTGAACGATTCCCCTTGCATGACATAGTCTATGACAGAGGATTTGCACTTGGCAACGATGTCTGTCATCCAGTGATTGAGCTGAGCGAGGCGTCTCAATGTTCATTAATCATGAACATATGTCATTAAGTATGACCGCCATGTGCTCCCTCAATGTGTGTATTCTCTTCCATCTTAGTTGAGAAGACAATCAGTCAACGTACTGATAAACTTCATCAACCCAACGTTTGGGGTACCCCGAGTTTAGCGACCATATCATATGTTCGCGATCTAAAAAACTCGTACCCACCATTGGTTCTCTATGCAGAGATCATAGCATGCACTGGACTATGATGATATCATCCACACAAAATCTGATAATCCAAATTATCTTTTGTTAGCGGAATCTCCGGGTTTATCTCCTAGCGGGTATTGTAACACAAAGAGCTAATGGTTTGAACAAGGAGTATCCTCAAGCTAAAGCATAAAACTATGAAGTTTGGACCCAACCTTTTAAGTTTCTCAATCGCAGGAATGCGCCTAATTTGAAAAGATGTTATCACAATGGTTAATATCTACAAAGGTTTGCAAAACAGACTCTGTTCATTATATTCTGAGTTCTAGTATTTTAGAAAATAACTATCCTAACTCCCACTCAAACGAACATCCCTCCTGGTCGTTTAAGCGATTACATGACCCCCATCCATTGCACCACCCCTCATCATCAGAGTCGGCGGCACAACTTCAAGAGTAGACAATTGTCCGCCACACCAATTTTGTGACTCGTGCTCGACCTTTCGGTCTCCCTGTTCCGAGGCCATATCTGCATATGGTAGGCTCGCAACCATAACCTCCACACTGACGCTTGTGCAACATGGCTTACACCCACTGTATGCGAACGACGAGATGTCTGACACCCGATCATCACGGCCTGCCTCATAACGTAGAACTTTCTTGGTGGTGCGCGTTGGAGGGAGAACACTAGTGGTATTTTGAAAGGATCATCTTATATAGCTACCGCCTTGCAACTAATATAATCACACAATATAAGATGCACACAAAACATCAAATGTAATGCAATGTGATATAGTCCATTGCGCCATGGTCTTCTTGGCGCCCGCAGTTTATAAACAATTTAATAAACCTACCTTGACCATATCACATAGCCCCTGCAAAATAAAGTTAGACGCTTCTACTTTATCTTTTGCATATTTTACGTGGCTCGGGGCTTTCGTAAATAGAACCGCTTCATACCTAGTAACCTTATGACCACAACAACGATCCAATAATTGCATGTTTAAGCATCCCTTTCGGGCCCTCCATTGAAAATGCAAAGCCAACTAAAGAGAGAGAAACAGGCATCCGCCAGCCACAGATACGGTACAAGCCGTATGTCAGTAGTGGAACCAGTCTCGCGTAAGCGTACGCGTAAAGTCAGTCCAGGCCGCTTCATCAACTCGATGCCGCTGGAATCACAAGTGCACGCTAGAAGGTAGCAAATAACAGGAACGGTGCCCCCGTGCAGAACACTGGTTCTAACAGCGTACAACTATATCTAGGATAGATTGGCTCTAATACCACTTAAGGGGATCGTGTACAGAAAAAAAAATCCTAGCAACGATATCCTTAAACTAGCCAAGATCTGCACTATGCAGATATAGTAGTACAACGGAGATCGGAATACATACCCTCGTAGACTGAATAGCGGTGATTACGCTCCCGCACAAGCGTTGACGACGAAGACGACGTAGCCGACCTCTAGGTCACGAAGAACTCGGCGCGACGAAGACGACGAAGATGACCCCGAGGTCGGGTGGAGGAAGTAGGCCTCCGAGTACCGCTAGCGCCGCACCTCGCAGGGCGTTACACACATACGGTGGAGACGACGGCCTCCGAAGCTCCAGTCCAGGACGAGCAGCGGAAGACTTGGACCGGAACACCAGCAGCGCGGCAGCGGGCTATGGTGGAAGAGATCCCCCTTCTCTACTCGGCGCAACTCCGACAAAGGGAATCACGAGATCGAGAGAGAATTAGGAAATTAATTGGTGAATTAAAAGACCAGGGGTGCCCCTTCTTATATAGTCTCCCAGGGGGAGCCAGTCTTGCCAGCCAGGCAATGTGGGACTATCCCACAGCCTGGTTCGGCCAAGGATGGTGCGCCGGCCCTAGGTGGGCCCCATTTGGCCCACCTAGGCCCGCCCTCCCTCAATCCGAAGCCCTGGGGGGACTTCCCCCCCCCCCTCATGGGCCTTCTTTCCACCAGAAGGCCCATTTAGGGAAACCAGCCTTTAAAAATTCGAAAATAAATAAATAAAATCATATTTAATCATTAATTACATTAATTAATATTAAACATATTATATATAATTTATTCTAGCTCCGAAAACTATTTCGTCGCTGCCCGATCTCCATCGGACCATTCCGGGACGTTCCCGGTGATCTCTTTCCTTTCCGGTTTTCTTGTCGAAACCCCTTAAGTGTGTTACCCTAGCGGTTCGATATAATAACAGGTACGATCAAGACTCCTCTATGATCAACGACTAACTCGTAGGCCTGGACCCCATGAATTAATCCCTGTGATATAACGAATGACTTTCATCTATCAAACATGGACGTCTAGTCTTAAACCCTTTGTCATGGCGATACTTAGCGTGTCCGAGCATCATTCTCAGATATCTCCATACCTAGAATGATCTCGTTAACGACATCGCTATCGTCTACTCGTCTATGATATTATGTCAGCTGGTGACCTAGTCACATGTTTGCAAACTCATTTGACATAATCTCACCGAGTGGGCCCTAGAGTATCTATCTGGCTATGCGGACTGACAAATCCCGTTGTTGACCCCTCGTCTCAACTACCCCCTTCCGATACCCAAAAGTATCACCGTTATTGTCACACTATATAAGATATGACGTTTGGTGCGATCAAAGTATCTTCCAGGGATAACAATAAGAGTTGATCTCACGGTCTAAAGGCGTAATGACTATATCCTATAAATATTGGGTATGTCCATCACATCGTTACACCTAACGATATGACTTCCATTGCCGACCGGCGCCATGCCCTATGATCGGAAAACCTCGATCATCAATCGCGCAACGAAACTAGTCTTAGTAGAGGCTACTAGGGACCTGGTTGTTTATCTACCACACTTGTATTAATGTTTTCGCTTAATACAGTTATAGCATGGTATAAAACATATAATGAACAATTGGGATATTGCCAATAAACTATTTTTATTAAGTGTCTCTAGGGCATATTCCCTTCACATCCTGTGTGGTGTGGTCGCCATCTACATCATGAAGAAGTAGTTAGAGTAGCTGAATGAAGTGTTAGGTTCAGTTTGTGGTATCTGAATGAAGTGTTAGAGTATCTCCTGTTGGTGGATGTAGTGGTTTATCTATCAGAACCTTGTATTGCTAAGTGTGGATGCATTTAGAACCTGGTGTCTTGATGCATTCAGAACCTGCTTTGTTGATGCTATGTGATATGTGAGGTTTGTTATTTTGTGTCAGTTCTTGATTTGAATCCATGGGTATGTGCTGTGTTATGCTATAAGTGTGGTGTGGTGATGCTATCAGTTTGTTGTGTTGATGAATCCCAATTTTTGTTCTGTATGTTACAGTGAGATGTGAGGTAGTACCAAAAGGACCTTCACAGATAGCTTCCAAACTGAGATAGCAGTTCAAATTGGTAAAGTACGTACCAATACATATGATCCAACAAGTTCACACATAGCTTACAGAAAAAGATAACTTAGTAGAAACTTCTATAGCATTACAGATAGCATTGAGGTCTGGAGGTCTCAAAAGGAGCAGAATAGGTAGCTTTTTTACATATATATCTAGTAGACTACCTAAAAACATCAAAAACTGAGGTCTTTTTCACTGGTGGTTGATTGACAACTGTAGTTGCATCAGTTGTAGCTAATTTAGGCCCAGAAGTTGTTTGCCTTTCCAGTTCTTCTCTTGCTTCTGCCTCCATCCTTCTAGTATAGGCAATCTCTAGGCCAGCAATGCGTTGGTCCTCAGCTCTAGTTGTTGCTTCTTGTTCTCTTGCTACCCTTGCAGCTTCTTCTTTGCCTGCAGCTGCTATCTTCTTTGCTTCTTCTTTAGCTGCTTTTGCTGGTTGCTTCTCTAATTCTCTCTGGACTTTCCTTTCTTCAACTTTTTTGGCAGCTAGTTCCTTTCTAACTTGAGAAACATATTGTTTTGTTTGAGCAATTGCTTCCTTGGTGATTGCATCTTCTGCCCTCTTCCTGGCCCTCCTTTCTTCTGTAGCAGCTATTCTTCTTGCCAGTGCCTCTGCTTTTTTTTGCTGCTAGCTCATGCTTCTTTCTTGCTTCTTCTTTAGCTTTCTTCATAGCTTATTCTTGTCTAGCTGCAAGCATTGCTTTCTTCTTCTCTTCTAGATCTTTGTCTCTCTGATTTTTCATAGCTAGCAACTTTTGGGCTAGCTCTCCTTTCCTGATGGTGCTTGAACTCCCTTGACTAGGCTGAGAAGTGTTGAGCATATCTTGTGCAGCAGTTAAGAAAGAAGATTCAGGGATAGGCTCTGCTACAACCACTCTAGATGTTGGCACCTGATGAAGCAAGCTATCTACCAGGAGATCTTCAAACACTGGAGGGTTTGGTGGAGGGATGTTCTCTGGTGGGATTGGAGGTGATATGTTCTCTGGTGGGTTTGGTGGTGGAACACCTGCAACATTATCTGGTGGTGGCAAACCTTCCTTCAACCATCTGCAACCAGACCTGTTATGCCCTGGTTCAGACAGTACTTACAGTGCATGATTCTACCATGTCTAGATATCTTATTACCACCACCAGTTAGTGGAACTTCACCTAGACCTTTCCTTCTGGCCTTGCTTGCCCTCCCAACATGCTTCTGATAGAATGGTGGATATATTGGGGGTCCAAACATCTTCTCCCACTCTGTCTTGTCTTTGCAAGGATATATTATAGTTCCATATGCTTTTTGGAACATTGATTTCGTGTAGCAAGGGTCAACAAGGTCTAGAGGATCAAGTCTCTCAGACCTACAGCAAGCAACTACATGAGAGCATGGAATTCCTGATTTCTGGATCCTTCCGCAAGTGCACTGTTTCTTGTGTAGGTCAACAATGTAATCAGTGCCTCTGTCACCAACATGAAACAGACCATCACCAGATCCATGCACTTCAGCTAGATTTGCTAGTTCTGTTGATTTGTCAACCTTCTTCTTGATCTTGGGGCAAATATTTCCAGTCCACTTCTCGATATCAATCAATTTAGTATAATGTCTAGACATGAGTTTCCCTTTTATTCTCTCAAGCGTTGTTAAAATAGGAAGTTCCCTAGCATCCAGTATGTACCTGATGAAGAATGGTTGTTCATCATTCAATTAACCAAAAAGGAAAAATGATTGTAAGCAGATCAAATAATGGTTAAACAACTTACTTGTTAAACACCTCACAATTATTGTTCAATAGAACATCACACTTAGGTAAATCACTCTGGAAAGCACTGACCCAAGTGGTGGGCTCTAGTTCATCTAACCAAGCATGTGCATCAGGATTAAAAGCCTTCATTTCTTCCATATGCTGCTCAAATTTTACCACAGTATTGCTCCTTGCAATCTTCCAAAGCTGATTCTTGAGCACATCTCCTTTGAATAATTGCTGGAAGTTACCCCACATGTGCCTTACACAGAACATGTGCTCTGAGTCTAGGAACAACTCATTTACAGCATTGATCAATCCCTACACAATGAACATCAAGATTAACTACCTACATTGCATGGTCAGCTAGTTGCACATAGTGTAAGATGTAATAAAAGTACTTGCCTTCTGCTTATCTGACTTGATAGTCCAAGGTGTTGTGTTAAATATCCCAAGATCTCTCTTCAGTGTGTCAAGAAACCACAACCAATTTTATGTATCCTCCACCTCAACAACAACAATTGCTATGGGGTATATGCAATCATTAGGATCCATCCCTACAGCTGCAAGTAACTGGCCTCTGTATATCTTGTTTTGATATGGCAGCCATCAAGAAAGATAACAGACCTGCAGCCCTGTAGGAATCCTCTCTTGCTAGCATCTAAGCACAAGTAGAGCTTACAGATGACCCTGGGTTGCTTCTTCTTATCTCATTAGCATAATCCCAAAGAAAGTCGTATTGTGCTTCCTCATCACCATGAATGATTTGCATTGCCTGGCACCTAGGCCTCTGCAATTTCATCTTTCCAGGTTTCATGTGCCAATCTTTCTGTACAATTCTTGAGAAGTTGCCCAAACTCATGCCTTGATCCACCCTAAAGTTTTCAACATATTTCCGTGCCAAGAATTTGGCAGTCAAAGCTTTCACCTGGAATGTCTTGCCACATGAATGTTCAGCTACATGCTTCTTCACCATGAATGACTTAGTCCTGCTATCAATTGACACCCACAAGTACCATGTGCATATAATCTTTTTTTGCTAACACATATAGCTTTTACTCTGTTCTTATCATTTATTGGCATCCTCAAGTCAACTCTGTTGTGACAAGCATAAGCACTGATTGCTTTCCTCACCATACCTACATTCTCAAATATCTAGCCAACATGGAATTTAGGGGAGTTCAAGTCATCCTCTCTGTATGTTTCAAACCTAGTGTCCAAAGCTTCCTCATCTGAATCTGGAGCCCAAAGGTCATCACTTTCCTCAAGGTCTTCTTCAGAATTACACTATGTTTTCTGCTTTGCTTTAGGTTCTGATTTAGTTGTACTTGTATCCCACTCATATTCATCGACATTGTCTGCATATAGTCATCAGCACTTCCAATGTCATTGTCACTGTCAACTATTTTAGCAGGATCAAAATCTGAATCCTTGTCGCTGTCTTGATCATCTAATCCTGCATCATCAGCCTCTGCAATCCTGAAATTCTTCCTGGTCCTACCACTCTTCCTAATGATTACACTTGGTTCAATAAGTACTGGCATTGCCCTTCCTACATCATCAGAGACTGCCCCAGCCCTTTGTGCAAACACAGACTAAGCTGGTTGAACAACAGGGTACACAACATTCAAAACAGTTGGTTCATCTGCTTGCACTTGTTGTTCTTGAGGTTGTTCTACTTCTTTGTTCTGCACACTCTTGCATGGACTAATCACTGATGTTCTTGAGGTTGTTCTACTTCTTTGTTCTGCACACTCTTGCATGGACTAATCACTGCTGGAAGTTCACATCTAGGGTTGTAAACAACATCATCTTCATCACCTTGGTTGGCCAAGAAGCTATCATCATGATCCAAATACAAACTGAAAAAATGGTGCCCAATTGACAGAAAAGACATCATTATGTCGACATCTTCATCAGTCATCAGCCGCCTCAAACCATTCCTACTAAGTGTAAGCAGAGGAACACAGTAGTAGCACTTCAACCTCCCTACCATCTCCCACCCAATGTCCTCCACAATGTTCTCAAGCATGATCGGCGACCATGTCACCTTGTCAACCTGATCAATCCAAACTGTGCGGCCATTCACATAACTACGGTTGGTTCCATGACCAACAAAATAACCACCATGATTGATCTGTACTGAGAAATACGAGCTGCGTGGGCCTGATACATGTAAAGATATAAAATAACAAAGCCAACGAATTTCTACCTATAAACCCTAACACCAAACCGGAAACACCTAACATCAAACCCCAATTCCTATCCAAACACTACAAATAATCATCTTACATTGCGAATTAAACTCAAACAAGATCGAAAAGGGTAAAAAGAGGTAGCTTTTCATCCGAAGAACAACATCAACTACGGCGGCGGATACGTACCATACGAAGGGGGCGGGTCTCCTTCTGGCGACGAATTGGCGCCATCGATACCCCTCCTAGCCGATGAAGATTGGAAGCGCGGCGGCGACACCACCAATTTCCGCGGCGACGTCGAGAACCCCTTCTCGACAACAATGGCGGCGACGGCGGCAACCACGAACCAGAACAGCCAAGTCCTATGTTTTTATTCGCCTCAACGAGTTAGAGGTGGGGCTCGATTTTTACAAGATTTGTCTGATGGTCAGGGGGTTTTCCGAATAAATGCGATCTCTTACCAGAACAGCGCCACAAACCCCCTCCCGACGCGTGTACGACCATCATACGATCAGCAGTGACCGTATTTTGCAGTCACATCAAGTACAGGTACCGTATTGAGCGTATTCTTAAGTACAGGTACTGTATTGTGCTGACGGTAAGAGTACAGGTACCTACGGTGTATTTCACTCCAAGAAGAAATTACCTCCGAGCCATGGAGGCGCCGTATTGGCTCAAATGCTACCATTACGGACAAATGCATTTTAAAATGGTTAATACATTTTCGAACAGTACTTTCATTTCAGAAATTATATGTTTGCCTTTTACATGTCTGAAACATTTTGTGAAGAACAAACATATGAAGTGTCATAGGCAAAAAAAACACAAAGGAAAATCTCTCGTGAAATTCATTTTGTGGCACTGTCTCTTATACACAAGTCGTGAGAAATGTTCTTTTCCATGAAACTTCATATGCGCGCATAGAATATGTAAATTTACACCAAGACTTAAAAATATTTTTTAATAAGAACGTGTAGATGTCCATAAAACCATAATGGAAGAATCTAGTCCTGCAAGTCAAAGTTTTTTCGCTAAACCATCAGCTAGCAAGAGCAAGAAGTGAGACGCTTCTGAGCAATCCCATCCATCTCTAACAACTGATAAGAGCATGCGATCTAAAGCCTTGAACGAGTGAGCACTACCTTCCTCCAATCTTTGTAAAAACACACTTAGCAGACTTTTGCAATCCTTCTCAGTAAAGCTACACAGAGTAAGTCGTTAGTGCACGCACAAGCAGTCATCAACCAAGAAAGAGAATTTCACGATGTGTTAAGGCACGTCACGTTTTCATGGAAATGTCATTCTGGGCTCAAAGCCACTTGTCAGTACGTTTTATACCCAAAAAAGAGACCATCGCTTCATCATAAGTACTGTACAAAAAACGAGAAGCCAACAAGGTCACTAAACCCAGTAGCAAGCTGCAGCTCTAATCAGATGACTTGGGATTTTGTCAAAGCCGAACGTTCCTTCTTCATTGCCTAAACTGATGGAACTGGCATTCTGGGCTCAACGCCAATTGTTAGTATGTTGTATACCCAAAAAAGAGACCATTGCTTCATCAGAAGTACAGAAAACGAGAAGCCAACAAGCAGCGTCAGTGCGTCACTGAACCCATCAGCGAACTCCAGCTCTACTCAGACGACTTGGGATTTTGTCGAAGCCGAATGTTCCTTCTTCATTGCCTCAACTGCCTCCCTGAAAATGTGAGATATAAAAACTGTTACGAGATGTTCAAGAAAACAAAGGAAACAGAATGTAAAGCCTACCAAAATGCTTCACGGATCTCCGCACTTGCAGGATCCAGTTTCCCTCCAGCCAAGAATGCATTGCATGCTTCTTTATACTCCTAAAGAATAAAAGCAAGAAATAGATTATCGACACATAGGGGGAGCGATGTGAAAATCAGCAACAGAATATCAAATTGCAATTTTCTCTGACCTTGAGCAACATGAGGGCGGCTCCTTTCCGATAGTAACCTTTCGGCCAATGAGGCTGCAGTTTTATGCAAGCATTAGCATCAAGCAAAGCGTCATCTGTTTCACCACTCCTTAGGTGACAGAGGCTCCTATTCGAATAAAGTGTTGCATCTTCAGGATCCACTTTGATCGCCTGCAACAAAAACATAACACATGCTTACACTAGCTCAACCTGTCATATCCCATAATCAAGTAGGCAAATCATAATTCATTCCATTCATGCTTTATAGTTAATCATTTATACTACAAATATGGAACTAACAGAGCCCTCTGGTACAACAATATACTACTCCCTCCGTTCTAAATCAATTAATTCAGAACATAGGGAGTACCTCACTGTAGAGTTTTGATGCACTAGCATAGTCCTTCACCTCGACTGCTTTTGTACCAAGTAATTTCAACTCAGTCTTCTTATCCTTATCACCTTTCTTATCCTATACCATTATAAAAAAACATGTATATTAGCAGTATGTATCTAATGCAGTTATCCAATAGGAAACATGTGCATGATACTACCTTTGAACAGGGCTTCGGTGCAGTAGAGTCCTCTTTCTTGGTTGCTTTCTCTGAGTTTAATTTTAGCTGAACATTGCTATCTTTATCACTTTGCTCGCACTAATCACGATGATTAAGAGGACCATGACGCATGATACATAAAAAATGTGAAGTTAACAAACATGGAGAAGCTTAACAGCTCACAAAACTCAAACTAGCAAATTTTGAGAACTTTCTTCGGAGAAACAACTTTTACCACTTGAACTCATGGGTATTTTAAGAGAAATGCTCCGGTGCTTTCTGGGAAAACATGATTCACGAATTTTAAAGCAAATCGACGGCTATGATTAGGTTCACATAGAATTTAGAAGTGGTCTAAGAGGAGTAATAACCATGTGGGATTAGCACCCTCAATCTTCACCCCTAATCACAGCCATCGATTTGCTTTAAAATTCGTACATGTTTTCCTAGAAAGCACTGGAGCATTTCTCGTATTTTAATTATACTACAACAATTGGAATACCCTAATTGTGGTACTTCCTGTCCAAGCCACAGGTTCGGCAAAATTTTGCAATGAAAACAACTCAAAACCAGTGAATATGTTGATAAAAAAATCCTTAACTGGCTTGCATGAGTGAATATCACAATGTTATCCCCATTAACAACTTATTTATGTTCTGTTTTTTTAAAGCGGATACTGGCACATTTTTTAAAGTGAATATGTTCCTTATTGAGCATTGACCGCAGTTTCTCTCTGTTGTGTGTTCATAGCAAGTAACTGATATTTCTAACTTTACTATTTAGCTGACAGGAAAATTTAGTGGAAAATAAATATGCAAAACTAAAGAGAATGAGCGACATACTTAAATCGTAGAAATGGTAAATATAAGGTGCCACAAATTGGAAGTCAAAATAAATGACCTTGTAATTTAGTTCGTACCTTCTTCTTTGAATGCCTTAATTTTGCATGGGCAATGATTCCTTCAACACTCCAGTTTGACACGGATTGAATGGGTGAAGTGAACGGAAACAGGATCTCCACAAGCTTTCTTTTTCCAGACTTGGCAGCAATTTCTACTGGTGTCATACAACCCTGTTATGTAAAAAAAACATATCGTAGGGATACTTACGGAGCATGATCACAATATGTGTCAACATAAGACAGATATGGTTCATCTTATTAGCATCTTAGAAACAACACGGTGGAATTATCATGATATAGCATTTCCCCATGCTCCAGGAGTAATGTTAACACTACTAGTTAAAGTTCAGGTGTGTATCTTGAATCTGTATAAGAAAAGCCCATCAGGCCCATGTAGCTGTGTACAAGCTCTCTCTATGAATTCAGAAATTGATTTGGCCAATTGACAGAGAACAGAAAATCACAAATATCAGTTTACAAAGTACCAAGGAGAATGACAATCAAGTAAGAACAGCAATTACCAAGAGCCAACAACTTACTTGGTTGCTCGGAATATTGGCATTTGCGCCAACCTCCAGGAAATACTCAACACATTCAGATAAGTCTTTGCTAGTTGCTATCACCAATGGAGTATCAGGATTTGTAAAATTCAAATTAGTACCAGCCTGTGGACATAAAAATATAATAAATGAATGTGTTGATATTTACAATTCACATAAAATACAGCAATCCAGTAAAGAATCCACACTGGCTTCCTGCACCACTTAAGATTTTTTTTTAAAAAGAGGGTGAATCTACCAGACCTTGACAAGGAGCTTCATGCACTTTAAAACAGCAGACTCACTAATTCTTCCAGAAGCAACAGAAAGAACTGCAGCCATGGGAGTGCCTAAATCTGCCACGACGTTGTGTGGCTACAAGTTTTTAGGGACATAAGTCATTGGAAATGGAAAAATAAATAGTTACACATATATGTAAGAATGATCCTCAACAGCAATATATTAAATTACTTATTACATCAGCATTGTGCTGCAACAAGATCTGCATGATGCCAGACTTTCCGTAGGAGGCAGCAACATGCAGTGGTGTCCCTTCACAAGAGAGTAAATTAAGACTAGCTCCTTTAGATAGCAAGAGTCGTAGTAGTCGGTCCATCCCTACGGAATATAAAGGAAAAATAAGAGGTAATGTTAGATATACTTTATAATAGACATCATCATTTTAGGAAGAATGGTCGCAATATACAAGGACTATATTATTCAAGTAAAACATTCTCCACTCAAGATATGCACAAATACACCGGTTCACATGTCAACCTTTAAGTAACAACAGGCAACTGCTGATTGAACTCAATGCTATGTCAGATAGTAAAACGAGCCAAAAAGGTGGAAACAATTAAATCTATGAAGAATCCTACGCATGTCAGATATAATGTACTATCAGTCTTTCAAATACAAACATGTAAATCTGCAATTTAGATACAAAGCGAGGATGGTCATTAGCAACAAGACCAGACAGCAATGAATCAGTAAATTTTTTAAATGTCAACACTTAACAGGTGAAGAAAGACAACCTTCTTTTGCAGCATAGTGCAGAGGAGCAAAGCCTTTGTTGTCTTGCTTATTGGGATTAGCACCTCTGTCAAGCAAATACTTCACAGCAATTGATTTGCCACGCAACACCGCGCAAGCCAATGGTGTCATGCCTGCCAAGAGTTACAAAGAAGTATTCGATCAAATCTTACATAAGAAATCACCGAACTATCACAATAATGTGACGCATAAAAGTTCTATACACAGGTTATAGTATACCAGACCATAATTACACCTTCGGCATATGAATAGCCACACTTGAAAATAAAAATCTAAATCTTGAAAGGGGCCTCTTCCATCAGCAAATTGGAAGAAACACATACCAGATGCAATGCAAGAAGCAGATGTCACTTTGCAGATGTATATGGAGAAGGAACTTCCATACATAAACCCCATAAGCATCTTTGGCATTCATTACATGAGGTTCTTAAATTCACGTATTAGCTCATGGTCACATCATGTAAGGAAATACAGAAGAAAATTGAGCCAACATTATCAGTGTTTGCTCATTTCATGCAAAACACTGAAACACATACCAGATGCAATGCAAGAAGAAGATGTCACTTTGCAGATGTACATGGAGAAGGAACTTCCATACATAAACCCCATAAGCATATTTGGCATTCATTACATGAGGTTCTTAAATTCACGTATTAGCTCATGGTCACATCATGTAAGGAAATACAGAAGAAAATTGAGCCCACATTATCAGTGTTTGCATGAAATTGATGCAATATGAACTAAGAAAAGTACGCATATAACAAGTAATGAGCCCACATTATCAGTGTTTGCATGAAATTCACATATCATAATGGTAGCATGCCAACACTATGCAGTAGCAAATCACACAGTTCGAGAAACCAGAGCATCCATATGTGGAATCCTAAGGGACACACCAAGTAATGTTTACATCACAGGTAGTACTCCGAATTAACAGAAAATAATTTAATCTATCAAGAATAAATGCACATACCCGAATCATTATTAGCTTCACAATTGACGTCAAACCGAAGATCCTCCACCAAGTATTTGCATGTCTCCATTTTCCCTGTGCATGCTGCCTCATGCAGTGGTCCAAAATCCTCCATCTCCGCAGAGCCAATTGACTCACTGGGGTCCTTGTCCGCGTCATCAAGTATCATGGGCGGAGCAACTGTAGATCGACTATTATTTTCAGAAATATAAAGGCCAACTCTTTAAAATATATACAAGTATACAAAAAAAACACAAAACACCAGCTTGTCCCAGCCTGCTCCCAAACTACCCTTAAACCATTATCTACCCCAAAGTCCCAATCAGATCCCATCTCTCAACTCTTATGAAGCCTAAGCTTTACGACGTGGGCAATCCCATTGAAACAACGCCACAATCAGTGGTGAGAACCGACTTGGGAGATTGAGCAATAAAATTCAGGGATACATCAGACGGTGGTACTTTCCTTGACTCCTTTGCTGTGAACTTGTAAATTCTCCATTATTCAACGTCATGTTGACTTTTGTGCTACTAGTACATATAGAACGTAGAATGGACTGAGTTGGATCGTGTGTTCCCATGAAATGTAAGAAAAATCACCTTAACATTTAGAGGAAATATGCCAATTTGACAACTTTGTGGGACATGGAAAATTTTAGAATGACATGTTTTCTGTAGCTTCAACTTCGGTGTGAAATTTAACTCGCTCAGGTGGATTACTTCTAGGTATGTGCACCAATTACTTAATTCCTGGTTCCACTACTGTCAACCATAAAGCTTCTTGGAGAAAATAGATGCAATCCCTAATCACAAAAGAGTACTACTAGTATTACTGAAAAATTGACTCGAAACTGGAAGTCATGTCCAGAAGTAAGTAACAACTCATGAGTCACGAGTAACAAGAATCAGCGGCTACATCTAAAACAGTTACTGTTCAACACCAACAACTACGAACTGAACACACACTTTTTCCAACTAGCATTACCAGATTCACCAAACAATTACTCGATCGGGCTCTTGTACAGCCTACATACACATGCGTCTATCCCCAAGCATGCTCGTTCGTTCGGCCGTGCAGAGAAATGGAACATGACTCCGCGACATGCTTCACTGCAATTCACTTCACACAACACCGGCCCAATGTTGACACCAAACCAAAGGCATGCGCCGCACAGAGCGGAACCCTCCCAATTCACAAACAAACAATAGGCGGAAACATCCCCAATCATCGCAAAGGGCCAAACAAAAAAAGCAAGGCAATTTCGGCAGAGGGCTGTGGACAGGGCGGGAGATTCTCACTGAGGACGTCTTTGGGGTCGACGCCCGACTCCTTCATATGGCGATCCATGGCCTCCCGGTTGGCCGCGAGCATGCGATCCATCCCTTCCCTCTGCTCGGAACCTGGATGCGCAGTAGTAGCAAGGAACAGCAGCGGCCATTAGAGAACCGCCTCCACGCAGAGAGAGAGAGAGAGAGAGAGAGAGAGGAGAAGCGAGGGAGTACTCATGCGACCCATCCTGTTCTGGGAGGGGAAGTAGGCCATGCCCGACGAGACGTTGAGGCTGCTTCCCGCCGCGAACCCGTCGAAAGGGCCCCGTCCGCCGTCGCCGCGGCCCCCACCGCCGCAGCCGACGCCGCGGCTGCGGCCGCCTCCTCGGCGCCGCCTGCTTGCCATGGAGAAGTAGAAGAACCAAGGGTGGGGTTTGGCGGCGGATGGTTCGGTAGAAGCGCGCCGCAGCGGGCTTTTTATGTCGCAGCGGCGCTGGTCGTGGAAAAAGGTCGTTTCGATTTCTTGGGCCGTGGGAATTATTACACGTACATTCCACCTAAAATGCCGGAAGGTGGTGAGGTCGAGACGACTTGACAAAATGACAAATTATCTCGTTGTCAGCATGTCCAGTGACAAGGAACTTCCCGTCATACGGCTTTCCACCATGTGATGCTTCTCACTTGTCGTCTATGTTTACAAGTGGAGCTCAACGCCACTCCCTAACGTGAAAGAAGGTTTAAAAATTGGGAGGAAGAAGAAAAAAACGTCATGAAATGAAGGGTCATGTGATGCTAGAGGCCGACTATTTTGCAAACAAGTCAAGGCATGGGCCAAAACATCTTGTGTGCGACGTGTGAGTATGATGACTAGACTATATCAAAATGGTTGGTTTCTCTTTTTTTAAAATACATTGTGTTGAGGTGTCTTGTATACGGAGTTGTTGCAGATACACAAGACGATTACCTATGCATGGTTGAGTCAAACAACATCAAAATCATGTACAATTTTTACAAAACGGTAGTAGCGGTGGTTGGATCGTTCTGTTTAACAGAACCAATGAAGCAGGTACGGCCCAGATCCTTGCACAAATACAGCGAGGAGATTTCCTAATATGTTTGGAAGCATCAATTGCATGCAATGATCTCAAAAGTTTATCCATCTACTTGATAAGGGTTCAACGAATCATATTGGTGAGTACAATGTCATGTTTGCCGTCGTGAGAGAGTACGACATGTGGATCTCGCATTCTCGCACGCTTTCATTTGCATACCGGGACCTCATAATGATATCAACATGTTGTAATGCTCTCCAATGTTCACAAGACTTAATGAAGTCTATGCTCTGGAGTGCAACTAGGAGGAGTGGTGGAGCTATAACATTTGGAACCATGGTGCATAGTAGACCAGCAAACAATTTTGGGGTGCATATGTACTGGACAAAAGTTAGTATTTCACAAAAATAATAATTTCACCAGTGTCCTATGCACCCTCATGCCAAGCCTTGGCTCTGCCACGTACTATGAGATCAGAGGGCACACATAGACCAAAGGATACTAAGTGGCCAATGTCATCTATCTACAAAAGTCGACTTTGTGATCTCTAGGTATCCATCTTCATTTGCAGGCTACCAAGAGAGTGTCAGAAAGGATGTTGAGCGGGCATTTGGTGTGCTCCAAGCAAGTTTTGTTATTGTCTCGTACCCTACTCTAACCTCTTCGAGAAAACAGACATGAGTGGTCATAAATATTTGTTTTATTATGCACAAATGGTTATCAATAGTGAGCGCAATGCTCCAACACTTGATGATCATTAGTAGGAGATAAAATGTCCTCCTGTGGATGCTCAAAGGACTCCTAAACTTATTCAATTTATTTGAATTGTTGTATAAATTATTTTATTTCTATGTTTCAATTATTGTTAAACTAACTTTGGCATTTAAAACTATGCAATATAATTTTATTTAGGTAGAAATATCTTGTATTTTAAAAACTAATTTATATGTGCTGGCGCTCCTAATAGCTCCCATCCGATACAATTGTCGGACAGACTATTGGGCACCGGTGGAGTGCTTTAATTAACGTCAAAATGGCTGTTTTAAAGTCGGTGTAGCAGAATCGTCAACCCACGCTTAGCTAAATAATTTGGAAGCCACTCTAAATCTAGCCCACAAGCTCGATATTTGGAGCTCGCGGGAATATTTAGGGCTTAATCAGTCCACAATACCATTCTGCCAGACCGACATTTCCACCATGGATTAATTTCAGTCATTACCACATTTTGGGTAGCTAACAAGAAGCATGATGTTTTAAATTCAGTCAGTTCTTGCGGTTTGTGGTGCCTTTGAAAGATGAAGAAATGGTTTGATCTTTAACGGTCAACCTTAGATTGATGTCAAGTTAATTCGAGTTCTATGGAAAGTTGGGAGATGACCTTCAAGGAGCCCATGCTACAGAGAACTGGCTTGTTCTACTCCTACTTCGACCCCAGAGAAGGCGTCCGCTGATGCTACTGCAGCCGGCCTTTGTTTGATGCACCCATGGCTTCTGTAAAAAAAGTCCTTTGGAGATTCTAGTACAGATACAGTATTCTCGAAAAAGATTCCCATGTCGAGGTCATCTTCTTGGCAGAGACAATGGATCTGTTGGGCGTCCTAACTAAATTCACCACCACGTGAGGATTCATGAAGCATGGCAGAGCTATAGAAAAACAAGATCAGGGTGAATACCAAAGCAGATGAGAGAACGAGGAAGAATATAGACTAACCACAGGCGAGAGGAGATATGAAATATGAGTAGTCTTTACAACACTGATTTAACACTGCAATGAGCATTTTCCGTAATCATATTAACCATAGGCACTGGACCAAAAGAATATAACACGCGTACATGTGTCATTGACTCATTGTGATACTGTATTTGCACCTGCTACTCCCCGTGTGCGCTAGACAGTCAACAAAAGCTTCACAAATATGGGCAAACATCAAACAGACCTCCATACAAGTATTACTAAGAAACTGGGATGAAGACAGCCACCAGAACAGAGCATTCAGGCTCAGATGGAGCGCATAGGCATGTGCAAACAGTGCGATTCTAACTAATCTGTTGACTGGAGACTTTCTTCAGCAGCTTGATCCTTTTTCATCGCCTCCAAAGCCTCCCTGCAAACATAGATCAGTATCAGTATATAAGCCATAGGTAGACACAAAGACGATGCAAGGACTTGTCAAGATATACTACATAGTTCAGGAACCATAATGTATGCGCAAAAGCAGGCCATGCCGAATATATTTGTTTTACTGCAGCGTGCAGGCACGAGCTCCGTCCGTTCAATCAGTGTGCGTGTGTAAACTGAGCTAGGGAAAAAAGAGTAATTACCACATTAATTTCTCGATCTCAGCATTCGCAGGATCCAGTTTCAGTCCATCCAAGAATGCGTCGACTGCTTTCTTGTGCTCCTGGCGAACATAAATTGGACAGATGATCCACGTGGACTGCTAGCTAATTTAAAGACAACAGATGACTAGCAAACTCATAATGTTTCCAACCTTGAGCAACATATGAGCAGCTCCTTTCCTGTAGTAACCTTTCACCCAGTTGGGTCGCCTTGCAATACAAGCATCAGCGTCAAGCAAAGCCTTCTGAGCTTTGCCAGTTTGCACATAGCAATAGCTCCTATTTGAATACAAAGTTGCATCACAACAGTCCAGCTCAAGTGCCTGCATCAAATTGATGATGGAAGTTTCTGGTAAAAAAATGGTGATGATGATACTATAAGCCAAGTCCAAGAAAAACTGGGTACGACTTAGGCAGTCAGTTGAAATGGCTGTAGTTTCCATATACGAGCTCTGCTTTTGCATCTACTACTAGGAGTCAAGATAACGTTTGCAAATTTTCCAGCCAGTACGTTGCCCATTAAATTTGGGAAATGTAGTTTACAGTGGAAATGTTAGAGTAACTTTCGGAAAATCCCCAGTCTGTGGTTGTACTTAAGCAAACCTGACTATTTTGGCATGTGGGCATATTGCCACAGGTTATCTGGTCCTGTAATTTCACAAAAGCCAACCTTTTATCAATTGCACAGCCACACAGGTGCTGACAAGGTGGCCCTGCAGCATTGTGTTGGTTGCATCTCTCTACCAGTACAAGTCACTATTCCTCCCCAGCATAATGAACGATCAAATTCTCCCCAGCATAGGAGCTGAGTTTGATCACTTCGATGGTCATGGCTTACAGTTGAGGAAAGTAAGACATACTTGAGTCCACTCGTATGTGTGATTTTATTCGTGCAACAGATAGTAGATAGCATACGATGGTGGTGACTACACTAGTGGAGAGCTCCTGTTAGCTGGTATGCCACTTTGGCAGGAAGGAGGATCAGTAGGCCTCCAGACCGTCAATACTTATAACAAAAAAATTGCGAGGTCTGGCAAGGGGCTTTGCAGGGAAAAACCCTGGGTAACGACTAACGAGAAACGAACCAGTTTGGGTCGGGGAATAATTTGCAGTATGAGTGAATGAACAACAGTCCAAGTCAGATAGACTGATAAGTTAC
Organism: Poa annua; assembly: GCA_026929855.1. Classification (NCBI taxonomy): domain Eukaryota; kingdom Viridiplantae; phylum Streptophyta; class Magnoliopsida; order Poales; family Poaceae; genus Poa; species Poa annua. Next base: position 36,959,549 of record CM049427.1, read on the forward strand.
CACAGTGGTAAGGAAGACAGAGATGTCAAATGGCCCACTAGGTGATCCCTTGGCATCATCAAGCTTACAAATTTAAACACAAGTAGTTTGGTGAAAGTGAAACTATAGTACCATGATATCTGAGGTTTAGTACATATATGGTTTTGTGATGCTCGTAATTTGGCTATTTTTAGTTTCCTAGTTGTGGCAAGTTTTTGATCCGCTTGGTCACATAGAATTCTGTAAGTGCCCAATATTGACCGATGAAGGTCAAGGACCAAAAACTGACCAAGTGCAGACTATTACCAACATGAAAATTAAAAATACAAAGCATACCAAACTATTTTGTATCTTACAGGATAATGAAACGAACAATGATCTGCACAAGGCACCTCATATAGCATTAAGATGGGAGTACCTTTTTTTTTGGAAAACGCAAAAGCTTTGCCTTTCTTTCAATGGAAAAGGTAGATAGAGTTTGTTTACACCAAGGTAGTAAGATGGGTGTACCTTGGAGTAGAGCTTTGAAGCACCAAGGTAGTCCTTTCTCTTGACTGCCATTTCTCCTTGTGATTTCAGCTCAGCTATCTTATCCATGGTCTTCTTATGCGGCTCCTAAATCATGAACATACATTAGCGGAAAGTAGGTTAGTGACACTAAGAGATGCATATTTAGGAAAGGCATCGCAAGATTAACAGCACACACAAAGGTGAAAACTACTCTTTCGCCTTTGAAATGTTCTGAATGTCAAACAAATGGCAGCGTAGGGGAACAGCCTCACAGTCACAGATATGGATGTCACTGGATCAGGAAAGGAACGGAGGAGGCAACCAGAGTTATTATGTGTGTAATACTCGTATTGAAAGTGCTGCAATGGCCCCCTGACAGTGTTATTTTCAGAATTTTAATGTTTATCATTTCATTATGAAATCAAGCGCATTTGCAATGTTACACCTCTACATATGCATCGTTCAAGTGTTATCAGCCTAACGTTCCTGGTAAATGAAGTTTGCAACTATATAGCACATTTATATTTTTCGAAGATATATTTTCTTAATAACTTCACACACAGATTTGACTACTTTCGATATACATGGGCTATTTTTTTACTGGACGGCAATATTTAATCACGTCTTGAATATAAAATCATATATAGTACAACAATAGTAGAATAAAATGTATAGAAATTGACATAGTAGGTGATGTTATAAGAATATATTGTTTCGTGCATATATCTCGCAATAACCTGATGCATAGCATATACCTTACAGTAGTACGATTGCTAATGTTGTTGATCTTGTACAACATAAAAAATAAATATAGTACACCATATTTGGGACTATATATTGTTTACTAAAAATATTTAGCTACTTAGCGGCATAGGACAATAATCATGCATAGATGTCACAATATCTTGATAAACTGAAGTATTGATGACATGGGCCAAAGACGGCAAATATATAGACTGTTGTTTTGGATGCCTAAAAAGACTTGTTAGATTGTAGTGTTATTTTTTGAAACAAAAATAATTAATACAAAATGGTTAATGAAACAAATATGTGTGTTTCTCCCTCTGTTTAGATGTACTAGGCCTCTACCGAAGCACGGCGTGACCAAGGCATATTGTTACTGGCTATGAGCGATTACTGCAGTCTGTTTGTTTCCTCCAATCAGCATACGGAGGTGAAACGAAAAAATGTCAAGGCCCACATCAAAATACTCAGCCCATTTGTTTCCTCCAATGAGAGTAATTCCTACTTTGCATGCCCGTGAGAATTTAGAGAGGAGGGCTGCGCTAGGGTTAATTACACAGTATTAAATGCAACCATGCCTTAATCCTTGGGTGTTTAGGAACAAATAATTTTCCATAAGAGGCCCTATACACCTAAACGGGGGAGTATTAGCAAAGTTGCATGTGAAAAAATAACAGAAATAGTCTGATTTAAATCTCATGTAATTCATGCTGTGTGGACTGGTCATTCTGCAAAGACATCTTTCATGTATGGCCTATGTGACATGGTAACAACGAATACTTGGAATAATACAAAATAATACAACATGTCAACACATATATGGTAATATAGCATAGCTGGATGGTGCAAAGGATTGTGTCGTGGGGAATAAATGGTGCAAGTAACCGCTAATGCCATTAACTTTCTCTTTTTAAGGCAATACTAACATGATATCCCACTATAAGTCAAGTACCCTCTTCCTATTTAGTTTAAGGGTTAAGACGAGAAATGGCTTGGTGAAACCCTTCCCTTCACAACGCACCAGCCCATGTTTCTGGAACCATGAAATTTCCTTATAAGTTCCAATAACATTACACTGAAACTTAAATAACAGTTAATCAACACAACGGGGGGGAGTGGGGGGTTCCACGTGCCATTTGGCGCTAGTTAAGGAAGAGAAACCCTAATGTCAAGGTCTGAAATTCTCATTCAAGTGAGATAAGGGTTACAAGTTCATACAAAAGGTGTAGGGCATCCATGTAGATTGTATATTGCTACCCCCTGGTGGCAATACCCCCCACCCCCACACATAGTTGTCGTCGGATGTAGACCTCCAGATTCGGTCTAGCCAGTCAATCCTCTCACAGTGGAAAATTAACTGGCGGATATTATGTAATCATGTTACTTAGTTCCTCAAATTTATGCTGAGCGTGTATGATCATAGTCAGACTTTCTGATATCATCCCTGATCCGTGTCTGATATTTGGAGAACTTTCAATTAAAGTCATATAAGCAACTATAGAAATATAGAAGCATTAGAGAACTTTCAATTCAAGTCAAACCTCAGGAGCTGAGCATCTTGATTTCTCGTGAGTAATAATTCCTTCGACACTCCAGTTTTCCACTTCTCTGATGGGAGAAGTGAAAGGAAATAGAATCTTCACAAGACTTCTCTTTCCGAAGCTTGCGGCTATTTGTATTGGCATGCGGCCATGCTGTAAAGTAACAAAGGGAAGAAGATCAATTTTATAGGAGCAACTTTTAAAAAGTACTCCCTTTATATCAAAATATAAGATGTTTTAGCACAAGATATGTCCAAATGAATCTTGCACTAAGATATGTCTACATGCATGTGGACATATCTTGCGCTAAAACATCTTATATTTCGATAAGGAGGGAGTACATCACAAAAGCAAACTTGATATATTTAATGAGCAAGAATCTCATGGAAGTGGCTTCCCATTGGAAAATAATCATTAGTTTATTTTTTAGCTCATTACCTCAGAAGGAGAATAAGTATGACAAAAAATAGTTCAAATATTGCATTATAGACACATGCCTCCATGTCACAAGCATGTGACTATACAAAGAGCACGCAAGTACCATATGCATTACATTCAACACACTAAGAACACAAAGGATTAGGAAGACTAGAAACTCACTTGTTTATCTGGAATATTAGGATTTGCGCCAGCCTTTAGCAAGTACTTAATACAGTCAGCCAAGCCACACATAATTGCCACCACCAAGGGAATGTCTGGATTAGCACAATTCACATCAGCACCAGCCTGTGGACGCATGTTGTGCATATATCAGATCATGAAGAAAAAGAATCAGGTAAAAAACACTTATATTTTATAGTAAATTATGGGTTCCTGTCTAGTAATCAAGACATGAGAAAACAAAGCAAACAGGATTTTACCAGACCTTGACAAGTAGCTTGACACAATCCAGTGAGACAGATTCACTCAACCCATGCTTTGTAGAATCAAGAGCCGTAGCTATAGGGGTACCTGAAGCTTCTGAAACCCTGTTTGGCTAAAATTTGAAGAGAAAACAATGTAGGTATTTCCGATATGATATGAACCAGGGGTGACTTGAAAATTAATGAATGAACAACTGGACTTTTCAAAGCAAAATATGGTAAGAAAACTTTGATCATCAAAGTAGACTTGGTTGAAATTTGAAAAATAAGTCCGACATGACAGATCAAAGCAATCATATAAATTATCCAGATTGCGTCATGTTGTCTAAATAGACAATGAAAAAGGTATATAATGTACACATTACATCTGCGTGGTGATCCAACAAAATCTTCAAAGCACCAGCATTCCCATAGGAAGCAGCAGTGTGCAGGGGTGTCCCATGAACACCAGCTATATCAACTCTGGCTCCTCTGGATAACAACAGACACACTATTGCTTCATTCCCTATAAATACATTATCATGAGTGTTATACAGAACAGACATTATTCAGACACGCTATAGAGCTGGCTAAGACCTGCAGTAAGTTGCTAAAGAGCTTAACAGCCTTTCTTCCCATACTATCAATCATGCCATAAGCCAAAACATTTAAAGATGCAGATATCATCATATCAATGCAACTATCAAATTCATTTGAGGCCCTCTAAGTTGTTACAAAAAATATATTAGAAAGAAGTTCAAAAGCAGAACAAACAATTTAACATGAATGGCACCTTAACAAGGTGGGTCAATAGTGCTACCCAGACACCCGCATCTTAAACTTTTTGCCGTTCTGACGCAGACATATGTGTCCAAGTAACAATTATGGGTGGGGCCCAACTTGTTGGCCAAATAATAGGTTGGCTGGTCCAGGTACTTAAAACCCCAGTAATGAACCAGATAGTGGGCATATAGTATGCAATAGCACCTTCTGATGCAATGAGGTGTACTAGTGTACTAGACCACCAAAGAACACATCTACATGTAGTAAAATAATCTGAAAAAATATCATGATATAGAGATAAAATATAAGAGTTGAAATCCAAATTCAATCTACGATTTGATAAACAAAAAAGATAAAACAGGCTGTGAATCAGTATCAAGTTCAAAACCTGAAGCGACTGGTATCATGCTGGTACTATTAACAGTGAAATTTATCCCGTTTTATCTAAAATTCAGTGACATGATATATGCATGTTTAAGACAATACAGAATTATCAAGACTTTTTTAATGCAAAAATTAGGAGCTCCCAGTATGCCTCGGAGATGTAGGCCACTCAATGATATGTGTGGATCAAACACTATAGTCTCAAAAGCATGAGCTAGAAGAATCACAAGAAATATAATGCTGGCAGGATGCAAGGTTCATATTGACGATGGTGAGTAGCAATGGCCAAATAGTGGGGTAGATTATATGGAACAAATTTCTCCGATTTAGTTTTAAGAAGATTGACAGCATTATGTTTTAAGACAGGTAAATAATAGGCAGTGGAATGGTTTCTACATAGCTAGTCATGAGGCTAGAACAAACCAGCTCAGCATAGAAGATACAAGTCAAGTAATAAGTCCATGCAACAAGCACAACAATTATTACCCAAGAGAATATTTCAATATCCAGGATAACTTCATATTCAGTTGTTCAATATTCATGAAAATTGCTAATACATCAATGAACATATGTAGAGAGAGAGAGACCATTTTTTGCAGCAGCATGAAGAGCAGCAAACCCTGACCCATCTATCTTATTCGGATCAGCTCCATGGTCAAGAAGATATTTGGCAGGAATAAATTCTCCAGATACTGCTGCACCAGCCAAAGGTAGTGGACCTGTCAATGAACAACTACTCTGTCAGGTCACCAATATCTCTGTTCCCTCATGTCAGAACGTGAAAACACTCGAGCTCTACAAATGAACGATAGTACAAGGTATATCATGTTTCCTTATTACATGCATGTGCTATCATTAGATAAGGGGTTAATTGGATCTATGCCATTGCCCAATTCACAAGTTGGACATATGCCATTACAAAAACTGAAGTTGGATATATGCCACTCAAACTTTGCAATACCTCTATCTATGCCATTGTCTCTACCAAATAGAATAACTGGATAAAAAATACATATATTTAACTGCATAGTGCCGTATTTATCATACTACCCCTGTACACAACTTTTTGGCAGCAATTTAGCATCGTCCAGGTGCCCAAAATATACAAAAAAAACAAATTTTGGCGAAAAGTTGATTTTCTCAGAAAAATCATTTTTTACAGAAAATCCAAAACACTAATCTGAGCCTACTATTCAAAAACGAGTCAATTCTGGGCGCATATGGACCATTAACCTGAGTTTTAAGTTTTGTCCAGAACTTTTCAATTTTAACTGTGTATAATGGTCGTATAAGTTTTGGTAATGAACACAATGGCATAGATAGAAGTACTGAGAATTTTGAGTGGCATGTTTCCAACTTCAGTTTTTGTAATGGCATAAATCCAACTTGTGAATTGGGCAATGGCATAGATCCAATTAACCCGAAGATAAGTTCCTAGAAGAGTGACAATAATTCACATTCCATGAAATTTCTGTAAGATCCTCCCACCACTGGATATAATATAGCCCTTGTGTGTGATGTGTTTCAGTTTGTAATTTGTATATTCGAGGATGGGAAGTAGATGTTCTCACATCCTTTAAATTGCATTATGGAACCCTATATGTGGAAGCCATAGGTTAACTTTGGCTACATATATAGCAAAGGTATTAAAAAAATTACCACATAAAAATGGAAAATAATATCAAAACTTGAAGATGGATCAATTCTATTCATAACAATGTAGAAGTATATATAATCAATGTGATGGGAGCTACATACTGAATCATAAAAGGTGACTGAAAAGATAGCATATCAAGGTGGAATATACTCAAGCAACACATGGAAGCCAAAAAAAAGATAAGAAAATAGTAAAAAGCTCTGAACAGATGTCAGCAACATTTAAAGTGAATCAGAAACACAATAAAAAAACAGAAATGGATTTCATACCCAAAAAAATCCTGAGAAGTGCAAAACAGAGACAAAAAAGGGTGAAACATGTAATTTTACAGCACGACATCACTTGTGCTCACATCCAAATTCTGATTTTGGCATTCGGAATTAGACAGAGCAATCGTGTACTAGAGCTAGAAAAAAATGTAAGAAGAACTAGCTAAGCCATTTTATGATTCAGATGCTGCAGAAGATAAACCAGCTGACAGTATGACACAATCCATAATAAGAGAACAAAAAGGTGGTTTATCCAGAAGAGGAAAAATACGCACCACCACGCAAGCCGCCAGCATTGACGTCGAAACCAAGCTCCTCCACCAAGTACTTGCAGACCTTCATTTGAGCCAGACATGAGGCCATTTCCAGTAATCCACATCCGTCCCGTATAACCATATCCTGAAGTTTTGCCCTATCCTCCTCATCCATTGTGCGCACCATATCTACATCACCCAGAAAATTGCATATGAGTTGTAACGAAATGCATATAGAAACTAACTCCAAATCCTACCAGCAAATAATTGCACAATGTGGGTAGAAAAAACTGTGAATAAACATGACAAGACAGCAGCTTAGCACACTAGTAGAACAGCCAAACCAAGTCTGGCCGAAATCGAGTAACGAAACAGAGTACGAATTCGAGAAGAAGCACTCCTGCCAGCAAGAAGAGGAGTGCACAGCCTACACCCTACAGGCCGCAAGGACACGATAGCAGTCTAGGGCGGCGGGATGGCGCACGGTACTCACCCTTGAGGCGGGGAACGTCGTCATCTAGGACCACCTGGAGAAAGTTGCTCTCCGTCGACCCGCTGGCTGGAGGAAGCAGGAACCGAAATCAGATCGCTGTTGGAGTACAAGGAATTAGGAAACGCGCGAGGGGCTAGGGTTTCGGGCGGAGGGATTAGGGAGGAGGCGCCGGAGAAAGATGCGCATACCGAGGAAGGATTCGAACTCGAAATTGTCTAGGGACGACTGAATCGCCCCCATTGTCGGGTTTCTGCGGCGGCTGGCGGCTGCCTGAGCTGCGGCTCCGGGAAGGGGTTTGGGTGGTTGGGGTTTTTGGCGGTGGCTTCAAGAGGAAGAAGGCGGGAGGGAAAGGGGAGAAGCGGGAAGAGGTGGTAGATTGGTAGGGAGGGTCAAATATAGGTACAGTACCTGTTTTATTCTTCCATTTCAAATTTATACAAGCTCTATCTGTCTTATGTAAAACTCAAGTTTGACTTTTTTTACCGCAAACTTAAGTTTGACTAAGTTTATAGGAAATGTACATTTAAAATGTTTTAAAAGTGTATATCAAAAGCTACAACACGAAAAAATAACCACCGCCGCGAGAGACCGACTCCAAAAAAGGCCCCTCCAGATCTCGGAAAATGGCCAGCCCGGAAAGAGGTTTCCAGGGCACATGAGAGATGACAAGATCGCCGGGGAGGACTACTTCTTGATGATGGATCCCAATTGCATGGAGCCAACGACAAGAAAGTTTTGGGCGTTGAAAAGAGTCGAGACCATGTTTCAGAGAAGGCAAGAGCTCAATGATCTTATGGCCCATGGTGGTGGTGGTGCTAAGCATGGTGGTGGTGGTGGTGCTAAGCATGATGGTGTCAACGATCGTGGCAACAACGGTGTCACTTGATTTGATCACTGTCTAATTTAGTTTCAGTGCACATTCGTTTGAACAACATTAATTGCTACATACTCAGAGAATTATATTGGCCCCACGGTACAGCATACTATTTTTTGATCAAAGCAGAAACTCATTTTCAGGATCTGCTAGAGATGCTCTAATCTATTTTAATCAACAAAGGAATCTAATTACTTAAAGCCACATGTAGGTTGCAAATTGATAGCTAACAAATTGAAACTTGAAACGAAGGACTTTTAATGTTGAGAGCAGGTTTTGGATCTAGAGACTAGAGTTACGAAGAATATAGCAGAGGTTGAGCCAAGAAATGGTTTCAGAATTGAACGTCACAGGCTGCTTTTGAATCTGAAGTTAGGGGAAAATTGGAGGCAGCGAGGTCGTTGAGGCACCGCAAACTACATCTGATAGAATCCTACCGTACATCCAGATTATTTCCGAGCACAGGCTGCTATCTGCAGCTCATTCAATAGACAAAAAGATCTTTCAACCCATCATCCAGACGAAGAAAATAGATCTTCAGAACATCACCATTAGTTAGTTAAACGGCTCGCACAAGCAAGCAATGTACCAACAGCCTATCCCACCACACAAAATAAGTACCAGTAGCCTAGTGACTCGGAAGAGTTCAGTACGTCAAGGTCAAGGCTCACGACCACTTGACCTCACGATTAGACAAAAAGGAGACGCCCCTCTTGATCAGACGTTAACGAACAGACAAGTTCTTAACAAGAAGCTGGAAAGGAACCCACTCAACCCAGCAGGAACTGAACCTCGTCCGGGCCCTAATCATCAGAGGAATCGTCACTTCCTACAGACGCATGTCCCTTCATCGCCTGAACTGCTTCCCTGAAAATGTCAAGACATGACAAATGTTACAGAAACACCATGACGGGCACAAGCTATGCCAAGTTGAATTGCACTACGATGGTGCGCAAGCAAAAAGATTCATACAGAATGCTTCAAAACATGTCTATTTAAGTAACCTAAGAAGAGATGTTCAAGAAAAGACGGGCAAGATTACCAAAAAGCGTCATGCATCTCCTCGTTCTCAGGATCCAGTTTCACTGCAGCCATGAAAGCGTCACTTGCTTCTTTGTGCTCCTAAGGGTAAAAACATGAAGCATATTATCTTTCATGGGGACATCAGATTGACACGCAAATTAGTAAGATTAGCAAATCCTAGCTTAATCTGACCTTGAGCGCCATGAAGGCAGCTCCTTTCCGATAGTAACCTTTTGGCCAATCAGGCCGCAACCTTATGCTTGCATTAGCATCCACCAAAGCATCATGTGCTTCACCACTCTTTAGGTGACAAAGGCTCCTGTTTGAATAGAGCACGGCATCTGAAGGATCCACTTTGATTGCCTGCATCAAACCAAGCACAATCTGTCATCCGAGAATCAAAGTAGACAAATTGGAAATATAGATAACATTTTAACATACATGATACATCCATCCCAAATAGTCAATGATTTACTACAAATATGATACCAACAGAGCTCTTCAGTCGTATTAAAGAGCTATGATAGTGAACAGTTTACCTCACTGTAGAATTTTGTCGCAGCAGCATAGTCCTTGTCAGCTACTGCTTTTGCACCAAGTGCTTTTAGCTCAGCCTTCATATCTTTCTCACCTACCTTGTCCTGTAACATTTAAGAAAACATATATCTCAGCAGTATACATCTAATGCAGCTTTTCTCGTAGGGAAGATGTGCAATGATATACCTTGGCACAGGATTTTGATGTACTAGCATCCTTTTTCTTGGACTTTTTTCCTGCGTCCAATTTCAGCTCAGCCTTGTTCTCTTTATCGCTTTTCTTACCCTGAATCACAGGGATTAATCATGACAATACACAGAAAAATATGTGAAGTTAACAAACATGTAGAACACAATGCAACAACTTTAAGATAGTCAAAATAGCAATACGTAAGTCCTAACTTCAGAACAGCCATTTTTGCCACTGCAATTCATGAGCATGTTTAGTTACAGACAACTGGAATGCCCTAATTCTGGTACTTGTATCTACAAGCAACAGTTTGGGCAAATCGTGCAGTTGGAAAGAACCTACAAACCGGTAAAAAGGGGCAAGTGACATGTATCTTACTTCACACATATATCCCACGAGCAGAATAAACACAAGGTTCCACAATGAGCAACATTGATATAAATGAGCTTAGAATTTAGTTTATACCTTGTCCTTTGAGTGCTTTGATTTCACATGGGCAATTATTCCTTCAACACTCCAGTTCGACACAGACTGAATAGGTAAAGTGTAAGGCAGGAGAATCTCCACAAGCTCTCTTCTTCCAAAGTCTGCAGCGATTTCTATTGGTATTGTACCGCCCTGTTATAAGAAATGAACAAGAAGATAGCTATGAAGGGTGAACGCAGTGGGTCAACAGAAGACACAGGATCCATCCACTTAGCATGTAAACATAACAACGGGATACACGAAATAAGCAATAATCAAGACATTCCCTCGTGTTTCAAGAGTTAGCAACACAACATCATCCCCGCAAGTTCCAGTCTAAAAGTGACAGGTATTATCAATCAAGAGAAGCAAGTAGCAAGGTTCAATAACTTACATGGTTGATTGGAATATTGGCATCTGCACCGACCTCCAACAAGTATTTGACACATTCAGATAAGTCTTTACTAGTTGCTATCACCAGTGGAGTGTCAGGATGCGTACAATTCAAATCAGCACCAGCCTGTGAATACAGTTAATGCAAAAAAAATGAATGTGTATGGATATGTACAATTCACATAGCATTCAGGAATCCAACAAAATCCAGACTGGATTCCTAGCAGCGGTGGAGATACAACAGAGGTGAATTGTCTACCAGACCTTGACAAGGTGCTTCATGCACTTCAGAGCAGCAGGCTCAGTAATTTTTCCAGGGACAACACAAGCAACTGAGGCAGAAAGAACTGCGGCAGTCATGGGCGTTCCTAAATCTGCACAAACCTTGTTTGGCTACAGGTATTTGGGAAAGATGTCATTTCCCATGAAAAACATAACAATTCTACAGATATCAAACATCAAATTACTTACATCTGCATTGTTCTGCAATAAAATCTGCACGATGGCAGACTTCCCATTAGATACAGCCATATGTAGTGGCGTCCCTTCAGAAGAGGATGCATTAACACTTGCTCCTTTGGTTAGCAACAGTCGTACCAATCCATCATTTCCTAGGAACAACGAAAAGGATTTAAATTAATTACAAAAGAATAATAATAATTTGTTTTAGACATTTAGTTCTAGAAAAATAAACAAAAATAGATCATCGACCAATACCATTATTCATGTGATGTATTTTGAAATCAAGATAGCCACATAACTCAATGCACATGATGCTTCAAGTACAAAGAGGCAGAAACACAATTTAAAAAAAGAGGTGAAGGAAAATTAATCCAAAAGGGACATCACATAACATCACATATGTGTCACGTACTTATGTGTCATATAATATCATGCTGTGAGTACAAACACATAATATGCAGTCTAAACCCAAACTGGGGATGGCCATTACCTATTAATAGCCACATCAGGCAGAACCTCAACAGACAAAATGAGCAATAATTGGCTACTATTTTTGGTATGCAGCGACAAACAGTAATAAGCATAAAATGTGAATAGATGCTGAAAGAGAACCTTCCTTTGTAGCATAGTGCAGAGGAGTAAAGCCTATGATGTCTTCCTTATTGGGATCAGCGCCTTTTTCCAGCAAATACCTCACAGCAATTGCTTTACCACGCGACACCGCACAAGCCAAAGGTGTCATGCCTACCAAAAGTGTAACAAACAAACAATTTACTCAGATCACATACATCTTGCCAGACGATCACAAAATAATGGAAGGCATAAACGCTCCACAAATGCATCTCAGAATACCAGACTGCAACTATAACTTCAACAAATGACAATTCAACATCAGCTCAATATTCTTATATATATTTCAATGGGGGCCTTTCAATCAGTTATTTACAAATGCATTTTGGGTGTAATATGAAAAGCAGAACCATATTGCAGCAGTATCTGGACAAGGTACTATTACTAATGAAAAGAAAATCATTGAAGAATATATTGAAATTAAATATATGAGATTCCTAAATCATTTCTATTTTTCACAGTGGCCCGAGAAAATGCATGCATAAAAGAGCCTATATTGACATTTTGAGGGTCAAAACCAATTTGTAGGGTAATAAAACAGGGTAAAAAGAGGGTTTTTTTTCGAAAAGGGGATGGGTAAAAAGAGGTAACAACGGGAGAAACTGCATAAGGAAAATAAACATAAGAGAGGAATAAAACACTTATGCATATAACAGGCAATGAGCCTACATATGCTCAGTGTTTGCATGTCTTTTCTTATTATAGCATGCCAACGCTACACACCATCATTTCATATAGCAATTGCTACTTGAGAGAGCATGCACACACCTGAATCATTGTTAGCCTCAGCATTGACGTCAAACCCAAGATCCTCCACCAAGTACTTGCATGTGTCCATTCTCCCCATGCTTGCTGCCTCATGCAGTGGCCCGAATTCCTCCATCTCCCCAGAGTCGTTCGAATCACTGTCACTCCCACCCATGTTATCCAGCATCCCTTTAAAACCCAAATTCCAAATAAACCACGGTAAGGCACAAACTTTTGAAAAATTCCAACCAGAAATTTCCACAATCAATGGCAAATTGGCAATGACCCATGGGCTGTAGAGTGATAGCAAAACGCCCAAAGAAAAATTGAGGTTTTTTTTTGAATGGTAAAAAAAACTGAGGCTTCTCAAAATCTCAAGATGACACTGCTCATTGACTGTACAATGGAAACCGTCAACCTTAATAATAAACACTTCTGAACGAGCAGCACCGTGAAGGTGCGTGTAGAGCAACCAATGGCGACTTTGCCACAGAGAAACCACTCTCGCTGAAACTCGCATTACACTAGCAGCACTAGATTCGGAACATAACGGCACGGGGGACGAGCCGAGCAAGCTGTAACAAGAGGGGCCAGCCGAGCCGAACCCCAGCAACAAGAGGGGCCAGCGGAGCCGAACCCCAGCAGCAATAACCACATCCTAGAGAGCTAGCTAGGGAGACGACAGAGAGAGAGAGGGGGAAAAAAACCAAGCCATTTCGGGAGGAGGGGGCGGGGGATTTCTCACTGCTGGCGCGCTCGGGGTCGACGTCCGACGACTCGAACACGCGCTTCATCGACTCCTTCTGCTGGGAATCTGGACGCCAAGAAAGAAAAAAATCCAAGAGCCGGCCGGGGTTAGGGGTACGGATCGGAGCGCGAAACCGGAAAGAGGGAAGGCGGGGAACGACAGATCGGAGCTGCACGTACTCATTCGGCACATCCCGAGCTGGGCGGCGATGCAGCCGACGCTGGCGGTGATGTTCTCGCTGCTCCCCGGGACGAACGCGCCGCCGCGGCCACGTCCGCCGCCGCCGCTGGCGGCCACGACCCGGCGCCTTCCCCTCGCCATGCGGGCCGACGGAGTGGTGGGATGGGGTTTGGACTGTGGTGGTGGTGGTGGTGGTGGTGGGCGGCTGCTGCTTCGGGGAGGCTCGCGGCAGGCTTTATGGTGGGATGGGATGGGAAGAGACGGGGCGGGAAAGAGGGGGGGAGAGATAGACACAGGAACGCGGGGTGATGGGGATCGGTCGACACGTGTAGGATTCGACGGTTGGGATCGATCTGGGAGCAGGTGGGGAGGGGCCTCGGCTACGCGGCACCCACGATTCGGGGCTCTGCAATGGTGGCGTGCCGTGGTTTTTTTGAAATGTAAATGCTACGCGCACGCACACAAGACAAAACTCCCAGCCCCGGGTTTGGCTGGTTTTGCTAAACCGCTGCAAAACCCTAGACTGGTTTTTGCTCCCACGAAAAAACTCGCTATGCCTTTTGTCTTTGGGTCCATTTTTTTTTGTTCATAGGTTAATTTGGGATGCGTGATAAATTAGAAAACCATGCAAGAATATTTGGTGCATAACAATTCAGATCTACATAATATTACTACTCGAGACTATCTATAATATGTTGCAGAAGACTCAGGTTTATCATCAGAACAAACCCAAATTGGAATGGAGATTAGAATCGGCTAAACACACGTTGAGGACGTGACTATATAAAATAGGGAACCCACCGCTCGGCATTATCGGGCGTGTTTGGTTACCTATAACCAAGAATTGCATTTTGCATCTTTGACCCATGAAAAACGTGTAATGAGCCACGTTGTAAAGTCCTGGTTTAAAACAATTAATCTTTTCCAACCCAGTGTTTGGTGAGATGCTAAACTGGTTGCAGGTGTTTTTTTTTTTAAATCCACTATATATTAAGCAAACAACAACGAAGTAGTACAACCAAGTTCGATCAAATTGACCACATTCAGAGGAACATACCCCAAAGAAACACACTACTCGTTCTATACTTCCAGCCTAGTTTAGCAAGCTCGTGGGCAACAATATTGCTGGAACGGTTGATTTTTTAAACCTTCCAATCAGGGAGGGACATTAGAGAAGTCTTGATGTCCTAAACAATTCCAGCAAACTGGTTGCAGGTGTTTGGTTGCTTGCTTCTGATATGTTATACTCATCACTTATGAAAATGGTGACCTTACCACACCTTTGCAACTAACTGACCATATTTAATCACACGGAAACACATTCACGTCATAAGCACTCACATGTTATGCAAAACTTGACAAAAGGTTCATCAACACCTACTTATCTATCCTCATGGCCTAACAAGGGCATCCCATGCTTCTGGATTAAAATCTAACATGGCAACACATGATCCTGATCTATATGGATCAATCTAAACATACCATGTTGGAGTTAGCCAAGGTAAGGGCGGGTGTATCGTCTCACCATGGATGTGCCCCTCTCATAGATTGTGAACTTGAAGATGATGGTGTCGTCTTCCGCCATCTCATACGACATTTGACCAGTTTTGGTGGTCTCCTCGTGGTTGATGCCGGCCATGGCTACGATTGGACTGTTTCGCCACCTCCTCAGGCCTATTAGACACCACATGCTTCACTATCCTACGGTTGCCTGGGATCACACCCTCAAGCAAGGATTTGCCAGTGGCAACTTCTCCTAGCCAATCCGACTTGGATACTTGTGAAGAAGGTGGCTTAAGTCAGGGGAACACAAGAGCAGTGATCACCGCAATGGCATGACATGCAAGAATGGTGATCACCGCAATGGAATGACACATTGTCATTACATGGTACATGAAATGGCAAGTCCAGGTACTACGCATGCACACCTACTACTACAAATGGCAAGACATGCTACCATAAATGGCAAGACATGCTTGCTAGTACACAACTACACATGCACACCTGCCATGATAAATGCCTAGCACTTCTAGTTCAATCGGCCGGTAAGAAGGTGTGCTAAGTATTTAGAATGACTTACAGATCTATGCGACAATGTAGAACAAAAGAAATTTGGCCTGGAACCATTGCACAAAAATCACCAAATGGCACACAAAGCCTAACCCAAATCAAAATCAGGAACTATTCTAAAACTAGATGACCTAATAAGGTGGATAAAAGGCATTTACGAATGACGGTGGAGGTGTAGATAGTCCCATCAGAGTCAAAGAAGAAGGCCCCACAACCGGATTGGAAGAAGATGCGTCGGGGATGCTAATCCCTACTGGTGGCGTCGACATGGGCTCCATCAACCCATCCAAATCAAGGGCATAAGCCACAACCACCGATGTGGCCCCGCCACTACTTAGGGTCGACCGAGACAAAGGGGACGACGCTTTTAGCATCCTCACCAAATCGGCCAAAGCCTTGCCGACGAGAACCTCCACCCATCTCTGGTGAGAAGGGAGAGTGCTGAAATGGTGAGTGTGGCAAGGCGGGCGAGAAGGAGGAGCGCCGACCATGGGAGTGGAGAAGCTAAGTGAGAGTGGTGGACTGGACGGTGAGGGGTATTGGGAGTTACGCCGAAACTCCCAGTCTCCCGAGCCTCCCAACACATGGCTCTTAGGCAGAACGACAATTATTCTAGGGTCTGGGTGGGAGGTGTTTTAAAGTTTGTGCGGCTAAAGAACGTCAAGGAGGCAGCTCAAGAACATGAAGCAGGCCACGCCACGAAACGAGCCTTTTTTGCATCATAGAACCTGGCCAAAGGCCTCACAACTAACCAAACACGCCCATAGTAGCTTGGCATTTCATTCCGAGGTACAGGAAGTTAGCACCACGCAGAAAATAGTCATGGTACGTGATCATACGTACAGGGTAGTCCTACCGATGCATAATGCTGAGCAAAGCGTGCAAACACAACCGTGCCTTGACTCACAGAAGGAGCATTTTACATTTTACATACGAAGGCACGTGGTACTTTTTTTCCAGGTATATCCAGACAACGAGGACACCAAAACCAAAAGAGACCACTTGAACCAGCGACATGGACACCCCAGAGAACTAATCAAGGTCGTAGAGGCTTGGTTCAGAATCTTCCTTCCTCATCGCCTCAACTGCTTTTGCACCGTTTGATTTCAGTCGAGCCTTCCTACCATCGTCACTTGTCTTAACCTAAATCATTAAGCAAAATTTCTGTCAAGAAATACAAATGCTTCAAAGCTGTAGAAAGTTAGAATAACCTGTCTTGTTGCCAAACAAATATAAATAACTGATGACGTATAACCCTGCACAACTAAGACAACATTCTAAGAGGAGACACCGATACATGAAATACAAACTAATGTGCAGAGTATATACCCCAGCTCTTAATGGTTCCAAATCTTTCCCGCTATATTAGACTATTTACTGCTGATAGATTTAGCAAATTGCCTCTCTAGCTTTCCAACCTATAATTTTAATCCCACAATGCTCCATCTATCTAGCTTCCCACCTATTAGTCATTGAAGCGATAGCACATAGAAGCAGCTCGCTAAAGGACCAATAAGAGTTTGATTATTGCGAAATACTGAAACCGAACAAATTTCCCCAGTTGTTCCAAATCTCAGACAATAATTTCTACAGTACTCTCTAAAAGTTTTTTAGTAAGAGCACTTTAAGAAATTCTTGAACAAAGATAGTACCTGAAATGCTTTTGCACCGTTTGATTTCAGTCGAGCCTCCCAATCATCGCTACTTGTATTAACCTAAATCAATAAGCAAAAGTTCAGTCAAGACAATACATGGATGTAGCAGAGGGCAGCAGCTCATTAAAGAGGCGAATAGAGTTTGAATATTGCGAAAAACTGCACAAAAAATAAATTTCCTCACTTGTTGCCCTAATATCATAAAACCACAGCTAACAGTTTCTTGTGTGTAATTATCCTTATTAATTTCCAAAACTTCAATATGCATGTATGTTTGAGAGAGCCTACATACTGAGCTTTCTACTGGTTTCCCTAGTAGATTATTGCACAGAGGATACAAAAAAAAAACAGGGGTTGTGAGTGCAAGAAACATGACACCAGAAGATTTTTGCAACAAAAAGACATCTCACATCTAAAGATTTATGCAATTTCCTCTATAGCATAATGTGGTAAATGACAGCCAAGGTGACACCAGAAGATTTTTGCAAAAAAGAGACATCTCACATTTACAAGATTTATGCAATTTCCTCTATATCATAATGTGACAAATGACGCCAAGGTCATCAGAAGGAAACAAGGTTCTTTGGTTTGTGTTGAGGAATGTCTAGCTAAAGTTTCACATTAAGTTAGCAAAATCATTGGTACTAAGCCAAAACATGAAATTATTCACATCAATAGCAAAGTAAGGATGCAATTGAATTATTGATTGTTCTTTTGGGAAGAACTGGACTGTACTGTTTAAGAAACAGCAGCATGTCTCTGCAGTAGGATCGATCCACCTGCAATGCTGGAGTTTCCTTACCACCTACTGTAGCTTATGGATAGGACTGTGTAATACGACAAGATGCACTAAGCAGCAAACAAGGACAGTATCACATAGTACTTATCACCCAGACAAGTTCACCCAACATGTACAAAGATAATAAAAATGATGTTAAGAGTATCAAGTATCAAGGTTTAAGAACTAACCATAGTATCACGTTTAACTGGAACATTCACATTTGTAGCAACCTCGGACAAGTATTTAACACATTTAGTTAAGCCATTGGTAGTTGCTATCGCCAATGGAGTCTCAGGGTTTGTACACTTGACATCAGCACCAGCCTGTGGATTAACAAACGTAATATAAAAGCATCTGAATACAGATAATATATTTTTCACATGCATGCGATTTTATGGAGCAATCAAAATATGCAGAATGTAAACTAGGTACGAGACCTCGACAAGAAGTTTCATGCACTTTAAGCAAGTGGATTCATCCATTCTATCAGGAGTGGCATAAAGGGTTGTTGTCAGGGGTGTACCAAACTTCCATGAGACTTTGTTCGGCTGCAATTTTATTTTAAAACACAAGTCACTTCCCATGTGCCATGTATAATTAATAGGATTTTACAAATTATCAATGAATAAATAACTAAGCAAGAAAAAGTTAGCACAAGGGAAAGAACATCAGTTTACTAATTTACGTCTGCATGGTGCGCCAACAAAATCTTCATAGTACTGAACTTCCCATGAGCTGCAGCAGCAACTAGAGGAGCCCCATGATCAGAAGGTTCATCAACATTGGCTCCCTTTGCTAGCAGAAGTTGTGAAATTTCATCATAGCCTATGAATAAAGGAAACAATAGTTACACGAATGGCGTGCTTTAAGTGTAGAAAATAGCCATGCAGTTCAAATTGATATATCCTATTAGAATACACAACAGGTAGACAAAAGTTCTGATTCACAAGCCAATCTCAGTTAGGATATGTATAAAAATGTTATGTAGTGTAACCATCACTTATTAATACACTCCTGCTGCATCGCAACATAAAGACAAAGTTGGGATAGTCACCCTCCTAGTCAGTTTGGAAAGCCATTAAACAAGGAAATGGGACATTTTGCAACAATAATTTTACAGAGGAAGTGAGTAATCATTTTGAGCAGAATGTGCAGAAATAGGCACCTAATGCTACTGCCTCATGCAGAGAAGTTGTGCCGTTGGCGGAGTCTTTTATATTGGGATCAGCACCCTTTTCAAGAAAATACCTCACAGCAATCACTTTCTCATGCGACACCGCACAATGCAAAGGTGTCACACCTGCAAAGAGCATTATAATAGAGCAATGTTGTCAAATATTGACACCCTGATAGATTGTGACAACATAGATTGTGACAACAGACAGTGGGACATAAGAAGTCCACTGCAGCAAGGGATGTACTGCAATACTGAAGACTAAAATCTCTCAGATCCCTGCATAGCAGGTACATATAAACAAGGCAGTACAACTAATACTGATGAAACAAAATATCATTTATAAGCATATGCACTATCCATTTAGAAAAATCTCAGAGTCAGGTTTCACTATTAAAAATGAATGTGAAATATGAGATTAATTAGGAGCACAAATTCTAAAAAACATGCACATAAATAACCAATTGTATTTTCAGAAAGAAATATTATTGCGTATTGTTGGAAGAATCACGCGCAATCTCTAACAGGTTCCTTATCGTTCTTACTGTTGTCAATTGCCTTATTGGTGTGTACATATTCTACCAGACTGACGATCTAAACCTTTGCTTTAATTAAACTATCAACTCTCATAGTGGTATTCCCTCCACAGAAAAAGATTGACGGAGAGTCAATTTCAGATTAAAGGGCCTTCCATCAGTGTTGGTATACTAATATAATGTTTCACTTATACCATGCCACACTACACAATATAAAACAATCCAGTACAGAAAAAAGGGCAAGAGCTGAAACAAATAAGGGAATGCCTGTTAATAGAATGCTGAGCATAACACACATTCCATCTGTGAACTGAACTGAGTCATATGGAGTCTATAGGGAAAACGCATACCAGAGCCATGATTGGTAGCATCCGAATTGACATCAAATCCAAGCTGCTCCACCAAGTACTTGCAGATTGCCATATTACCCGAGCTTGCTGCCGAATGCAATGGCCCAAAGCCCTCAACCCGCACAGAGGCAAGAGACTCCCTATCATCCTCAGCCATGCTATCTACCACGGCTGCAACACCCAATATTCACAAGAACCATGTTAGTCGTCGAGACACAAACATGCATACAATCCAGTATCCACCAAGATTGTTGCATAAAAACAATATCAAAATACTCATAAAGCAAGACCAAAATACTAACAAAAACTGAGGTAAAGGTGATTTCCGAAATTCAATGAAAACATGACCAGGAATCAGATTGTTGGTTATGGAACCAATTCCTATAATTATGAAACCCATGTGAGATACAGAGGAATTAATAGGCAGGTTATTTTTTTGAAATTTCGTTGACCAAGCTCGTGCACACAGTAACACATGCACACAAGTGCATGCATGCGCAATCAGATAACAGAATCAGAGGGCATAACGACTAAAGAGAACACCTGACGACCACATTTGTGGAGCCAAATGAAGCAGCAAATTAAAGCCAGTGACTACTGACGCAATCACCATCCATCCCAAAATGCCTACACGCAAATTTGTTCAAACAGAGAAGGCGCGCACCCTCCAGCCTCACACCAGCGCGTACGCATACCGTAAATTAGGCCTAACAGAAACCACGGCAAAAACCCTATCCAGTAGCAGCAATGCCATTAGACCAGTAGGGAGGGAGGAAGATTTTACCCTTGAGGCGGTCGACGTTGCCCTCGTTGCACGCCATGAGGAACTGCATCTGCGGCGGGTAGCCGCCGAAACCTATCGCGCGAACAGGGAGAAGGATTAGCAACAGTACGCCATTAGAGACCGGCCTCCTAGGTCGTGGAGCAAATGCCCGCGCAGGAAGAGAAGGGTGAAGCGGAACACGAAATCGAAGCGGATTCGCGGTGGTTTGAATTGAACACGCGTACGCACGTACCCACGTCGGTGACCTGGAGCCCGCGGCGGGCGGCGGCGCCGACGAGGTTCGCGGCGACTCGCCGGACGTCTTCGCTCGGTCCCGCCGGCCCGCGTCCCTTTGCTCCTCCTCTTCCAGCTCCGGCGCGGAGACGGCTCCCCTTCCCCATGGCGGCGAACTCCGGAACACTCTGGAATGGGAGAAGGTCGGCTCCTTCGAGGGAAAGGAAGCGTCTGTGAGCGGAGATTTTGGGTCCAGGGCAGGGAAGGGGAGGTGGACAGAAATAAGGCCTCGACGGGGTCGATCGGTCGACACGTGGCGTCGTGGACGGATGGGATGGACTGGACGTGGTGCGACTGAGTTTTGGTATGCGGCGGCGACAGGGGCACGATTTGTGCCGTCGACCACGACGGCGGAGAAGCCGGCGGGTGTGACGGTTCCCGGGGCGGAAAGGATACGCGCGCACTCCAGGTGCTTGGTTAGACTTTTTTCTTGACTTTTACTTATGACTTATAAGCCATAAAAACATCAAATATGTGATTTTGACTTTTGGCTTGTCTTTTGTCTTATGTTACGCTATGGTGTAAGTCAAAAGGAAAAAGTCAATTAGATGCTTTTATGCCTTATAAGGTAAAAGCAAAAACTAAGAAAAAAGTCTAACCAACCACTCTCAGTGTGTGCAGCGTTTATCTAGGTCACAACTGGAAGTTTGGTGGCTGACGACTAGGTCACAATTGCGAACCAAGTTGGAGAGGAATGCCTAACGTGTTAGTCACTCTGAAAACACAGGAACGCGTGGGTGTTTGCAGATGTAGAGAGGCAGTACACGGTTGAACGATTGTTAGCTCGAATCCATGACAAATAGAGGTTGTGGATGATGGGTAGGCGAGGCACTAGGGCTCTAGGTGAGAGGGTTCAGGAGGAAGGGCAAGGAGTAGGAGTTATCATTAGCGAGTAGCTGATTTATTTTTTTGGGTACAGGATGTTATTCGCCCCATATCACTCGTTGATTTGGGGTCGATTCTATAATCTTTTTGCTGTCTTCTATAATATTAGGGTACCCAATTGCATACTCTTCTCTAAAAAAGTATGTGCAGCGTTTTTGGAAAGTCAATCTTTTCTTAATTTTTACCAAAACTCATTACATGTGCATAATAAAATATACTTTTATCTTATTATGAGTACTGGATTTCCTAAATGTTGTTACATTTTTGTGTAAATTTTGAAATAGTTTTACTTCTAAAAAAAGGATGGAAATAGTTCTTCCATGGATGGAGTTTATAAGTTCTACTGCCTCTCTTTCTACCGGCCAAGCGAGCCATCCATATAGAGTACGCTCTCTTAGAATTCAAAGACTGCTAATTTTCTTTCCAAAATGCTTAGTGTAGCTACGTTATTTGCAAGGATCATGTGATACATAAGAGTCTTAATGTGCAGAGTCACCACACACAATATTGGGCGTCGTCTACGCATTTCCGACCAGGTAGAGATGTGTGTGCCAATTACTCAAGTGGGAGTCGTGGTCGGTGTGTGCCATGGTTTATTTAGGGTCCATCAGGCAATCACCAAGTTGAGGTACAACTCCTCCATTTTGTCTCTCTATTGTTATGTGTATCGTAAGGGACAGAGAGTTCCTAGAGAGACATCCCATATGGAGCGCGGTGGAGGAGAGGGTTGGGGTAAGTTGAAGGCAACTTCAAATGGCTGGGGCAGAGGTCGTATATGGTCGAGATCGTGCCAACTTGAAGCCACGTGCTAGCTTACCATAATTGTGAAGGTTCCCCTCTTCTCTGTCTCGCTATCTTGTGTTCATACTTCCATAAGATGTGCTCCACCCGACTTTTTCATTGATTGACATCTAGTAGAGTTACCTACCTTATTTTTAAATATCTATCTCATTGGCCCCAGCTCCACTACATGCTTGATGAAGAGAAATTAAAAACCACGTCCCTTCTTATAAAGAAGGGGAGAGGGAAATTGTTCTAGCTCCAGTGAGAGAAGATGAGGGCACCGAAATCATGAGGAACAATGTTAGTAGCAAAGACTAGGCGAAAACTCCAACTAGCCATTCTCAAGAAGTTAGCTAACGTGACAATGTTATACCATACCCGACCCCGCGTCGTCCTCTCTGGGCGACCGGGGGAAACCCTAAAATCCAGCCACCGGCAAGCCCCACCAGCATCCTCCGCTGGGCCGCCGCCGGAGGGGAGGCCGGCAAAGACGCACGCACCCCGGGGAAGGTGGCGGCCGGCGTTTTTCTCTCCTTCGACAAGTTCCGCGTGTGGATCTGGAGGTGGTGCGAGATGGCGGCGGTCGTCGGCGACGAGGGCTGCGTGCGGCCGTGGTGGCCGGGTTGCGGGGTGGAGGGGACGGCGCCGCCGGTTGCTGCAGGCTCGAGGAGGAGGGGCGCGGTCGGGCCGTTTGTGTGCTCCTCCGGCCGCGCGTGTGCAGCAGCTACTACGGCGTGGCGCGGCAGCCAGGCGGTGCAGCGGCGAGGGGTAGCAGCGGTGGTGCGGCGCGGATGCGGCGGCCGACGCTCGATCTGGGCCGCGGCCGGGCCGAGCGGGCCACGTCGCCAAGGAGGCCGGCGTCTTGTTGGACGACGGTTGGGCAGCTGCAGGGTGGTCGTT
Organism: Poa annua; assembly: GCA_026929855.1. Classification (NCBI taxonomy): domain Eukaryota; kingdom Viridiplantae; phylum Streptophyta; class Magnoliopsida; order Poales; family Poaceae; genus Poa; species Poa annua. The sequence continues at coordinate 36,983,444 of CM049427.1, forward strand.
GGGTGGTGGCGGAGGGGGTCAAGGTGCAGGAGGCTGCGGCTTCGTGCGGGGCACAGGAGGCTGGTTTTCTGTTCGTGGCAGTGTTGCGACGGGTCTCAAGGAGCTGTTTGGTGGTCAGTGGTGATGGTGTGCTTCCAGCGTCTTTGCTCAGTGTCCTGCTAGTACTCAGTGACCTGCAAGCTCTCCATGGGAGGGAAGAAGCTCTAGTGAAAACTTTGCCCAATTTCGGTTGGTGGCGGCAGCGGCGGCGCCATATGGCGTCGTATACCTTCTTGAAGGCGTTGCCGTGGAGCTCTTTTCCCTCTTTATTCGAGTGGCTTGGACTCTCCGGGTGAAAACCCAAGCTCCATCCGGAGCGGGCGACGGCGACAGTTATGTTGTGACCTTCTTGGAGGCGTCGCTTTGGAGGGTGAGTCTAATGTCACTGCTTGGGGCTCCCATCTCTTCTGGGTTCGAGGATGTCGGGGCAGCGGCCCCGAGATGGTGGATGTGCGTCGAGGCGGCGGCCTCGGGCAGCTGTGCAGTTGTAGCTCCATGAGGTAGGGTTGTGGCTTGGCACAGCTTTGGGTGGTGACCTTGAGCAGCAGGGGCGGCAGGGTTGTCGGCTCGGTCGACGCATCCTAGCGGGGATGGTTGGACGGTATGTCGGGACGGCGGCCCCGGGCATGGTGTGGCGGCCGTGGTCTGCGACCAGTGGTCTTGTGTAGCTCGGGCTACAAGAATCTGGACCGTGCGGCGTTGCAGCTCAAGGGCGAGCGGTGTTATGTCGGGGAGGCGGCCCCGGAAGGTGGTGTTGGCTGTGTGTGCAGGGCATACTAGAGCGGTGGATGTCGGGGCGGCGGCCCCGAGAGCTTCGCGGCTCCTGTGGAGGCGAGGTTGGTGTTGACAGCTCTACTCCGACAGGGTCGGTGGGGTCGTCTTGCTTGTTTGTTGCTGCGAAGTCGAAGCTGCGGTGTACGATGACGGGCAACATGCAGTGAGCGCATTCGAGGGTTGGTCTCTTCATCTGCGTCAGAGTGTCCCGTATCTGCTCCTCTCATAGCAGTTACGGCTTCTTCTCTCCGACAAGGGTGGATGGTTGGCCGAATCTCTGTGGAGTGGTCATGTTCTTGAGATTGTGTGAGTTCTTGAGGTTGTGTGGGCTTCGCCCGGTTGTGTTGGTGCTTGTTGTATGGTTTTCGCCCGGTTTCTTCCGTTAATAAACCGGGCACCTTCTTCTTAATTAATGGAAAAGGGGCAAAGCTTTTGCCCCACGTTTTTTTTAAAAAAAGACAATGTTATACCATGAGGTAGCTTGGACGCCAGATTCTAACCAAGTTATGTGTCGTATGTGTGGGCATGCATATCATCGTCGCAAAGGTGTCTATGTCCAATGTCGAATGGGGATGAGAGGCTTTAGGAAAAATTAGCTAATTTTTTTTAAATAATACTTTTTTTTTTAGAAATTTGGGAAATATTGCGCAGTTTCAGCAAATTTCAAAAATATTACGGCCTCGGCCCGGAGGAGGCCGACTGGAGCTCGTCGGCCCGGAGCAGGCCGACTGGGGCTCGTCGGCCCAGAGCTGGCCGACCAGGTCTGGTCGGCCGCATCTGCGCGCCTGCAGGACCTGGCATAGACCTGGTCGGCTGGGAGGTGGCCGACCAGCCCTGTCGGCCCAGGGTAAGCCGATCGTTGCATGCAGCAACACCCCCCCGCCCATTTCTCCTTAGCGCACGATTAGCGCGCGTTTCTCCCGCCAGACGTTCCCGCCTTTTTCTCCCGCCACCGTTTTCCGCCCGTTTCTCCCGCCAGACGTTCCCGCCTTTTTCTCCCGCCACCGTTTCCCGCCCGTTTCTCCCGCCAACCGTTCCCGCCTATTCCTTCCGCCACCGTTTCCCGCCCGTTTCTCCCGCCACCGTTTCCCGCCTGTTTCTCCCGCCACCATTGTCCTATAAAAACCACTCTAGGCTAAGCGGGGTACTCTCACAGAGCGCCAGCATGGTGTGTATTGTACCTTGTGAGAAGTGTGTGTCCGGCTTTCATATAGCCGCATCCGAGCAGCTAGCTAAGATTGTCACCTATTTGAAGGTAGATGGTAGGGAAATTCCACTTGAAGAAATTGTTGGTAGTGAGAGACATCTCGCTTTGCTAGGGGCGAGGCTATGCCGAGATGGGTTTCCGTATAGGACCCCAGAACAAATCCGTGCTGAAGTCTTGAGGCTTGCGGATAAGTTCGATAGGCATGTTACTAATGCGCCGATTCATCGAACTCAAGACATACGTGAGAGGTACGGTCGTTCATTTCTCTGGGTATACTCCAGCGATGATGACGACGATTTCATGCCGTCGTCAAAGGAAAAGCGGGCTGAAGCAGTGCGTAAGGGCAAGGAGAAGAAGGCAGAAACATCGAGGAAGGGTGCGGGTAAGAAGCCTGAATCATCGTAAAGGGCAAGGGTGCTAAATCTGCGGATGGTGCAGGCTGCATTGATGGGAGATAGGTAGAATCTTAATTTGAGTTATGTTGTATCTTTCTTTGAGTATCGATTAATTAGTAGTTGTACCTGCATTTCCGTTTGTTGTGTGGTGTGATCGGTATGTAATCGAGGTTTGTTGTATCTTATCTTAAGTACCAATGTCTACCGGTTACGGACATATCAAATATTGCCACATAGATCGTACTAATAAGTCTAGTACATAACGATACATAATGTCTTCTGTGGCCACCGTTGTGCGCCTCGAGGGAAAGGAGTAGCATACATATGTCTCATACATAGGTCTGACGGTACATGGAAAATAGCGAACATAAGGTCTCTGATACATAAGTAGAGTCTCAGTCATCGCCTCTGCCACGACGTGGCGGATGTGGCTGAGGAGTGCTCCATCCAAACCGATGGGGTGGGCGGGTGACTCGTGGAGGAACTAAGGACCCGTCATCTGCCTGCTGTGTATCCTGTGTGGGTTGTGGAGGAGGAGTGTTGTACATGTTGAGCCACTGGGTGTCCGCATCCGCACCGAGAAACACGTCCGGCTGACTCTCCCAACCAGAAGCACCCGAGTAATGCTCGGAGATAGTAGGCCCCAAGTCGAAGTCGAATTGTGCTAGAATCGAGAAATTTTATGTAACATGTTATTTTGTAAATAGTTTGAGTACATGATAATGTAGTAGTACGAATCGACATACCGTGTGGTCCACGAGGCTGGAAGCCGGTCCAGGGGCTCTGCTGGTACTCCGAAGAGGGTCGCTGCTGGTAGCCCCCAGTGGGGCTCTGCTGGTAGCCCCCCTGGTGGTAACTCTGCTGCTGCCAGCCCGAACCTCCTGGCTGGTCAGGTGGAGGTGGTGCGACACGTGGACGCGGGTGCTGTCGGTGTGCCTCCGGAGGTGGCGGCACGTCACGCCGTGCCCGCCGTTGAGGCAGCTGCGTGGACGGATGCGGTGGCCGTCGTGCAGCATGTGGGAGAACGTCAGACGAGCGGACACACGTGATAGCCTCGTAGATCTGTCGCACTCTCTGAGCAGCGGACTGCAACCAAGACCGATGCTGTTCGCGTGTAAGCAAATGCCCGGTCGAAAGTGAACGGTCTAACTGGTCTATATCATTCCCAAGATCCCACGTCAACTTAGCCTGAAAGTGGTACAGACAGTTAGGAAATGAAGGATAATATAGATAAGGGTAAATGATTGTAGATAAGTTAATTATTTGTACCGCGTGTCCCACGTAGCAGGGGCCGGCATCACATCTGGTTGGGCGTGATGAACGAGAGAAACCCTTGTGGAAGTGATGTACCACTGTAGGTACTCGTCGTACTCCGCCGGATCGAAGGGTTGCGCCTCGACCCAGAGACGAGTCAGCGCATCAGCCCACTCGGCCACGTAAGGTTGCACTCTTTGCAACCATTGTGTCGCAGTCCTGTTAGTTCCCTTCCTGCTCCATCTGCAAGACAAGAAACATTAGCATAATTGTGGATGACAAGTGTTAAAACAAAAATGTGTGGTTAAGAAATGGAGGTACCGGTGGACGATGTCTGGTAGAGGCGCATCAATAGGCGGGGGGACCGAGATCTGGCGCAGACCGAACTGCCTCATAACACGCTGCTGGGCCATCTCCTCAACGCTGACGTCGAAGATAATCTTCGACTTCGTCATCCAGTATGCTTCATCTCGCGTGCACATGATAGAAATTCCTCCAGGGAATTTCGACGCGATCGCGTCAGGCGAGTATGGCTCCCAAATAACTGAAGCCCCGGAGAGAACGTCGAACTGCTCGTTGAATGCCGGATAGCAGTTCCGAACCTGATCTCGAGCGAATCGTCTCTGCAAAACAAAGACGTAAATTGTATAAGTAAACAGGAAGATACTCATTGACAAGCATAATTAGTAAACTATTATTGAACATACCTTGCGATGTGTCCAAAGTGTGCCAAAAGTAGGGTCGTCTATGTGCTCCGGGTCGAAATAATGGTTGAGCGGCCACGGATCGGCAGCCGAAATGTCGGGTCGTCCAATGGGGAACCTCTCCCACGACCACAGCTGCAACAGCATAGGGCATCCAAGAATTGCTGACTTTGTCGCCGTAAAAAAGCACGCGTTGCACATACCTCGGTACGTGGCCGCTAAGACTGCAGAACCCCAGCTACGAACAGTGATGTGGTACGGCTGTGTCGCACTTGCAATCTCCAATGCGAAGGGGATGTATCGCGCACTGATAGTGGTGACATGGTTCTCCGTGAACATCACTTTTCCTAGCAGCCACATAAGGTACGCCTCGAGGCTCCTAGTAATCTGGGCCTCGGACATCTGGATCGTGCCAAAATTCTGTATCTGCACCGAAAACAATAATTGTACAAGTTAGGTAAAGGTTAGCTGAAGTGATGGATGAAACAAGACAATGACGTAGTACTAACCTGGAACTTAAGCAACCAATCAAGCTTGGGTCCGTGATCCTCATGCAAAAACACAGGTGCGTTGGGATTTATATGTTGAAATCGGTCTGCCATATCTTCAGACCACATATCAGGGGCCTGCAACGGACCTATGGGCTCACCAGCTAGAGGAAGGCCCAGTAGGTAGGACACATCCTGTAGAGTAGGAGCCATCTCGCCCCAGCGAAAGTGAAACGTGTGCGTCTCCGGTCTCCATCGGTCCACCAAGCAGGTGAGCAAACAGTGGTCCATCGCAAGCCGGCCAGTCACATCTGACGCCTCAACAAGGCGAGCAAAGGGTAGGAGCCCAGCCCACGTCAAACTGCATGTATCACAAAATTGTTAACTATTTGACCAGTACATATTATGAGCAAAATAAAAATAAAACTTACCGATCGATCCAAGCTGGGTGTATCTGCCAGTTATCCTTCTGACCACGAGTGATCAGAGGTTGGAGAACATTATCCTGCATTAGCTTAGCACGATGCTTGTTGTCCACCACCGGGTTAAGCAACGCCATCCCCGCCATCTCTGTAAGGACAGATTAAAATGATAATAGAATGACCAAATAACAAAATTTAAATGACTACAAATCCAAACAAATTACAATTTTGATGATTACAGAGTACAAATACAAACATAATGGTTCCACGATTATAGAGTAGTACATAGAGGCAGATACGTAGTCTGCATTTATTACAAATATAAAGGTACTCTAGTTTCTTCCTCTTCCTCTCCGGCCTCGGTTGCCTCTTCCACGTACCGTAGCATCACCAGGTCCAAATTCCGGACAGTTCGTATCCCTATGGCCAAATTGGTTGCATAGAAAACATTGCCTGGTAGGTCCTCCAGCTTCCGATTCATCCATATCATTACGTATGCGTCTACACTGGCGTCTACCTCTACCCGGACGAAGTAACCTTGGATCAGGAATGTATCTCCTCTCACCTGGCTCAACGGTGTTGAAATTACCAATGGCTCGGAATCCTTGCACCTCACCTGTCCATGTGTTCAAGACAGCTTAACGACTAAAGTACGGTGACACAAACGAGATTGCTTCCAAACCAAGCTGCCCACAAGCAGCAAGTACATGCGAGCATGGAAGGTGAAACAATTTCGGTTTGTTGCATGTGCATTCACAGGTTGGCCATGCTTCATTTCCAATATTCACCTCATGCGTTCTCAACACATTGCCACAATCGAACTTGTCGGTAGGTAAGCGGACCTCGAACCTCCTTTCCTGATTTCCGATGGCAACCACTTGGAAAGTTCGTGCCTTCTCCATCTTAGCATCCATGTACTTCGTAATCTTTTCACACCAGGGTGAGTTTGGAGTGCGAAGTATATGCATTTCGGCTTGCTGGCGTTTGACTCTGAAGTAATTAACTATGCCTTGGAAAATTCCCTCCACAAGGGCAGTTAATGGCAAGGCTCTGTTCCCTCGAAGGACAAAGTTGTATGTTTCGGCAAGGTTTGTAGTCATGACTCCATACCTGGCTCCGTATGAGTCGTGCAACAATGACCACCTCTCCACGGGCTCATGCTCAATCCACTGCTGGAAATTCTTAATCAACCGTCCACCCTTTCTCCTCGTGCCCGGTGGGTCAAAGACTGGAAGATCACACAGACCGATCGGTTCTTCTTCTTGCGGTGCAGGCCCTGTAGCTGCTAGTGCCGCTACTTGGGCTACATGAAACGCCACTGCCGCATTACGTGCAGCTTTCCTCTCCCGAACATGTTTGTTCGTGAACTCATCAAGCTTGCCACGGAGAAAATTGTACTTCCATTCCTGGTTCTGCTTGCAGAGTTTTTTGAACAGATTCATGAGACTCTTATTTCTGAACTGTGAGAAGAAGTTAGCACCTAGATGGCGCATGCACCAACGACTCTGAAGATCCACCCACGGTGTTTCTTTATCTGGTCCAGGGTTTGTTAATGCCTTTATAGCGTTGAGTATACCCGCATGTCTGTCATGTAGAACGCAAACATTCTGCTTATCCTTGACAACAACTTTTTTCAACTGCCTAAAGAACCACGTCCAACTTTCCGTGTTCTCGCTCTCAACAAAAGCGAAAGCAAGGGGAAACAGTTGGTTATTGCCGTCTTGGCCAATAGCAGTCAATATCTGACCCTTGTACTTGCCGGTAAAAAATGTGCCATCGACACATAACACTGGTCGGCAGTGGCTGAAGGCTTCGATGCATACACCAAAAGAGAAGAACAAACGGTGCAACACCCTAACTGTAGGGAACTCTGGCATGTAGAAGTCTTGAAGATCAACATATGTGCCAGGATTCCTCGCCTGAAGCGTGCGGAGCAACCGGACAACAGAATCATATGAGTCAAAGAATGACCCAAATCTGGCCTCCAGCGCGCTCTGCTTAGCCCTCCAGGCCTTGCCATAAGAAATGTTGAAATTGAATCTTGTGAAGACTTTGTTCCTTATTGCCTTCACTTCCATCGCCTTGCTCTCCACTATCTCCGTGTAAAACAAACGGGCAATAAGCGTGGATGACAGATTACGGTGATCCTGAAGGATGCTGGGAATACGACATGTATGCATTACCATGTCACTCACAACCCAGTTTGTATCATACTTGGGGACATATGCGTGCACCCTACCCGGACAATCTATCCTCGAGCATTCCATGGTCAGATATTTCTTACTCGACACAGTTGTCTTGAAAACCCTTGATGTCGACATTGCCCACTGTATGATTGCTTCCTGCAGATGTTGCTTGTCAGCGTAAATTGCTCCCACAGCCATGCTGCTCTGGTGATATTGCCAGGAAGAATCATGACCATCGTCCAGAGTCATGCCAGATGAGAAGTCCTGAGTCCATGAAGCTGGATAAGGCACCTCCGGCTCGTACTCTGTGTCATTCGATGAATCAGAATCACTGCCATCACCGCAATGACCCTCAATATCTTCATCTTCCATCTCGTCCTGCATTCGGCCATCTTCCTCATCCCCATCTGCCTCCACATTTTCACCGTCATCATGCCCTCCAGCCATACTACTCTGCCCTGATTCATAAGCACTGCCTCCTTCGTAACCATGGCTGTCATCATGTTCAATTTCCATGGTTGCTGCACTGTTCTGCCCTGGATTGTGGCCACCTTCGCCTTCAGGAGGATTGACATTTACCTCCTTAATGACAGGAAGCAACAAGGCAACTGGGTGGCTTCCCCTGTTTTCGCAACCTTGCAACCAGTTCACCCACTGAGAATCCCGATCAATCGGCCTCAGAGTGTACCAAATTTGTTTACTGGACCTTGACCATAACGCGTGCACCCCGACAGTGTGTGTTTCTGCATTTAATCCCAAACACTGTGCCAACCAATCTTTTAACTGACTAACAGACCAATTTTCAGGGTCAGTCAGATCCAACTCGACGTGCTCAAACTCACTCAGGTCCATCCCATACTCATTTTGCTTTACTGAACCGACACCGTAGTAGAAAACAAACTTTACTACATTCGACATAATTGCTCACCTAAAAAATATTATAATGCATCAAATATTAATATCACATCGTACCTAAAATTCTACCGAAACTACTACATAATTATAATAGATGGAATTAATTATACCAGATTACGTATACACGAACGTTAAGACTAATCCAAGATTATACACAAAATCTAACCCTAATGCATGAAACTATGCGGACAGTAACTACACACTAGTCTGCATTTATCAACTACAAGTATTACCATACTAACTACAAATCCATCCGGACTAACTACACCCTACCTGCAAACTAAATCCTAACCCTAACCCTAACCCTAAATCCTAATTTACATATAACACAAACCCTAACCCTAATACATGGAAAAGTCTTACCCTTGTAGCGTCCGCGGCACCGTCGTGGGGCTCGACGTGTCCGGCCTCAACCTCTCCGGCGCGCTCCCGCCCGCGCTCTCCCGTCTTCGCGGCCTCCTCCGCCTTCAACGGCTCCCTCCCGTCCGCGCTCGTCCGCCTCCGTGCCCTCCGCGACCTCACCAGCCCGCTCCCCGTCGAGGTCGCACCCTCCGCGCCCTCCCCGTCCTCTGCTGCTCGTGGCTAGATGGTAAGAAGGAGAGAGAGAGGAGAGGAAGAGAAAGTCGTGAGATGGGAGGAAGAAGAAGGGCTCGGGCACTTAACACGACCTCGTCGGCCAGGAGGTGGCCGACGGGCCAATCGGCCGCGACGTGGCCGAACCGTGGACGATCGGTGCCGATCAGGCAGTCGGCCACGCCCGTGATCCTCTCTCCCCGCTGGTCGATCAGCTCTGGGCCGACGAGCCCCATCAGCCACCTCCGGGCCGACCAGCCCCAGTTGGCCTCCACCTGGCCGAGTCCGTATTATTTTTAAAATTTGCTGAAACTGCGCAATATTTTCCTAATTTCTAAAAAAAAGTATTATTTAAAAAAAATCAGCGAAAAATTAGCAGGTGAAACACGACAAATGTGCCCCAAACCAACCACAATAACCTCGCATTGCATGGAGATGACACAACCTAACCTGACGTCATGGGTGGACCTACGGTCGTTGTTACCCATCTCTTGTCCATGCTTCAAAGCTGCACGTGTGGGGAATATGTGTATCGCTTGATCGGCCTGTTGCTCACCATCCACGCGGTAGTCCGAAGGGGTCGCACAGTAGTGCTAGTACAGTACAAAGTACTTTCCAGAGCTGAGCCATATGTAAAATGCATCTGCTACACCACATGCTAATTCTTCTATTCTCAACACGAAGACGAAGGGAAGTAGATTGGAGAGTACACATGAGAGCACATCGCCGATCGATTCCCCACCTTGGCAACCATCTCATATGCATGTGTAGTGTAGGCCTAATTAGCACAGGGTTGACTTCATACTTGTACTTTGAAACTTGAAGGTTGGACCGTGTGATTTACTAAGACATGTTTATTTTCTCAAGACTCTTTTGAGTGCATTTGGATATTTTCACGTTTGATGTCGACCGTCGGCGCTTTAGTAATGTGTGGTTACGGTATCTCATTTGAGCATCGTGCTATAATAAAACTTTGTGGAAGTTACATTTTTTTAGTGTGATGTTATTTGTTGACATGTCTTTTTTGTTGCTATCATCTGCGGTTTACCCCAAAAAAACATCTAGGTCCACCATTACCACATCCTACTAAGTTGTTCAAGTTACTTTGTCTTCAGTTATTCATTAGTGCCCCCCAATAAAAAATCATTATTCAATGTTCCCACTTGACTAACCTATCTACTCCACTGTTAAGAAAAACGAGCACCAAGGGTTATGACTCAAACATCCTTCATAAAGAAAATGGTAAAATGAAGGATAAATGGGGCGGCATGAAGTTTGATTCTACTTCGCGAGCCACGCACGAGACGACTCGGGAGGCGATCCATTCACGCCGCCTGTGTGCCGACCACTTCTTCACTCCCCTCACCATCGGAGGAGGAGGCCGATCCACAGTGGTGGTTCATGTCCTCATGGATGGGCGTCTCCTCCAATCCCCTTCTCCAAGCCCTATTTTTTTCCCTTTCCACATATTTCCCCGATATGTCTCATACGACATATATGTTCCGGTAGTGTCCTTCTATGTTGCTCATACTTAAAGGGCTTCAAGCCTGGATGAGTTGTACTGCTTCTGGGAGTGTGCCTTGCCGATGTTATCCCTCGGGGACCACCGTTTGGCGTGCAGACTATGACAAGGCTCACAATTTCTCGTCGGCTGCGTGCACGAACATGATCCATCACTATACCTCAAGGCTCTAGACATGTGCGCCTTGTGCACCTCTCCATCTGGCAGTACTACCACACGTTCATGACATGGATGGAATCTACCCTTGTGTCTTCAAGGTGACACGTCACGAAGACCCACTCTTTTTGGAACCACCGTGAGCCGTCGACCACAACATCACTAGCCACGATTACCATGGTGTTGCAGAGGTGGAAAATATCAACAAGATGGTTGTGTTTGGAAGACCAGACGATCTTGGCTCATGTTAAGTGCTAAAGACCCCGCTTCACGACCAATTGGGCGAAAGCAGTTCCGTTGCAGTGTCGATGTCAATCTTTCTATGAAAACTGTGAGTTTGGAGATCGATCAATTGCAACAGTGTCCTTGGAAAGTAGGGGCGACATCATAGGGAGACTTCATTCTTGTGGTGCTCTTCAAGTACCGGGACTCAAGTCACAGACTCACGGGTGGAAATCCCAGGTATGACCTTCGTTGATTGCTGAGTTCTTAACCAACTCCTATCTACTTATGATGTTGAATTCCACTCGTCATGAACTTATCCGTGTAACGGTTAAGGGGCTTGACCCAACACAATGCTCCGTTTGAGTATCTCTGAGAGTTTCAGAAAAGAGCTCGGTGAAAGGTTGTGAGCAAATTTTTATAGAGTGGGAAAAATTGAGTACAACTAAGGGCATAAGAATATAAAAAAAAACCTATCTAAAACGTTGACGTGTCTTGATTTAGAGAGCTTGCAGTACACTTGGAGCGTACAAACTGAGTGAGTTTGCTCAAGAAATTATTTTGCATAGATTGATATTTAACATAGTTACCTACTTTACTTCTAAGAATTCATTGTAAGTGGGTTTGTCCCCTTATATACTTGATAAAAGGGACATGAGCAATACACCCATTACCCTATATATTAAGGACAGAGACTATCTCGCGCTGTCACCGTTCATTACTGTTCATAGGTCTTTTGCAATAAAGTCCACACGTTATCCAACAATAACGAACCGGTCCTTTCGTACAAACACCAAAAGCTAACCCTAGATCCTGAACGCTATCCATTTTCCTTTTCCCCACCCAGCTCCTCCTCGCCTTTGTGACCGCCGCCGTCTCCCGCTATCCCGTCCTTCTCTCCTCTTCTCCCTCCATCCTCGACGTCGGCGAGCTTGCCTCCCTTGCTCACGACTTCGCCCGCATTCCACCTTCTTCCCCGAGCATCCTAGCTCAGCTATCCTCTTGCTCGACGATAGACTGCCGCCCCGACACTTGAAGGTGTGCGTGTCGTGCCGTCACGACAGCAGGGACGGGATGCGGGCGCTGCTGGCCGACCGCGCGCTCTCTTACCTCGAGGCCGTGCTCCAGCACGCGTCGGGGAGCCTTGACACCCGTGTTGCCGACTACTTCGACCTCGCCGTGGGGGCCGACGCGTGCAGCGTGTTCGCGACCATGCTTTCCTCCACGCACTCGCGAGGCGCGCCGCTGTTCCGGGCCGAGGACACCTGACGCCCTGTGGCGGACCACGCGCCCGGGATCTTCCGGAGGCCCGCAACAAGCTCCGCCGCCTCCCTCTTCTACCGATCTCAAAAGCTAGAGCTTGCTGGCCGGCAGCCGCGCCGACGGCGGCGCTGAACGTGGCGATGCAAGTATCAATTCCTGCAACATTTTTTAAGATTGCCTTCTGCTTTTGTTTACAGTTGTTTGGATTAATACATGTATTGCGAATTTGCAGCAAGAGTTTGTTTCTGTCCAAGCGAAACACCCAGAAACCTATCAAGAACCATCCACGTTCTTCCCAAGAGGCATGAGTAGGCCTCCTCACCGTTGACGTCCTGGACAATTACGATGGCAGGGTAATTTAATCCTCTTAGCAGAACAGCAAGATAAGGAGCAACACTATGAATCTTTCTCTCCCAGGTTCCAATCATTATTTTTACCTATATCTGGGTATGGACTCTAAATGGTTCAAGGAATTGAGATTCATGTAATACAGTAAAACAGAAAATAAAGAACTTGATTTCAGAGTTGTACACATGAAAAATATAGCATCAGTTAGTTTTCATATACAGTGGGGAACACCATATCGATAAGGTTGCTTAAGTATCAGCTCCATCTGAATTCTATATTTACTCTTTTAAACTTAATTACAATTTGTTCTTATTATCAATTAGGGTTGCTTTCTTTAGATTTAACAAGAGAGTAAATTGAGATCTGTATGTTCTTATTATCAATTAAGGTTTCTTTGTTTAGATTTAGCTACAGAGTAAATTATTGTCTGTACTTACCAGTTGTTGCACTAATGCAAATTGTTCTGGATGAGTGTTCAACACGAGATTACTTGAAACCCATGACCCATCTCTTCGAATTTCAAAAAGCATGTAAGGTTACAAGTTTCAACTACGTGCGAGGGTCTTTGAAAAGCTGACTAATTTCTTTGCATACTTCATTTCTTGAATGGTCGTACAAGTAGTCAGTTATTTGGATTTACCAGCTCCTAAATGCATATGTGCTGTTATTAATCTGACCACAGGGAATATGGGGACAAATCTCAGTAGGTGGCCATTTAGGAAATTTGATAGGTTCCAAAAAAGCTCTCAAATGAATCAGCTCATCTTAACCAGCAGTGTGTTGTGCAAAGTGCAATGTTCAGTAAGGAGTCATTTCAAAGCAAACCTTACTGTTATGCTAAACAATAGCGATAAATGTGTCCACCAAATGTCAGCTTTCACTCTTGACTTCACTTTATATTTAGGGCTGTGGACAGTATGCTATGGTTTTGGTCTTTCTTTCTTTCAGGGATTGACATGAGTCTTTTTGTTCATGTGCCTTATGTATCTGTCTTGGGCTCAACGCTCCAGATGGTGTACCTTTCTTTCTTTAAAAGGACTTAATACAGGCAGGACTGCTGATATAACTATTACATTGTTTTACTTTATGCAAATAATTTTGTTCCTCATGCAGGTGCTTCCAGGTCATGTTCTATTGTGTCGCACTTATTGGCATCCTTGCAAGACGTATTAAGGAAATTGAAACCTTATAGGGTATGAAAAAACCATTGAACAACCTTCTTATATTTCTTTATTTATGGATAATGCTTGATTTATGTGCTTATTTATTTCAAATACATATGTCGCTGGGATGGTGTACAGACTTACAACTTAGTGATATTCTTGCGTCTAATCAGGTTATGATTTGAGAAGACAGAATTTTATAAAGGAAATGTATAACTTACAATGTATATGCCACTATATTCAACTGATACAGAGATAGTCTATATATTTGTTTATATTTTATTATAAATAACTAACATTGTCTTTCATTTAAAAGTGATAGATCTGCTGTTGTAACACTATAGGAATAGTTGGCTGAAGCATTTGATGCACACTGTATTCGTCAATAAGGTAAGTTAATTGCTTCTCCTACTGGAGTAATCTATAGGGAAGACAGACGAAAAATATATTTAATTTTAGTTCCTAGGCAATTAGTTTTATTCCTGGACGTGATAATCAGTTCCTAGGCAATTAGTTTCATTCTTGGACCAATCTGAAATGATTGTTTAAAAATTCAAAATCAGAAACTTTTCATTGCCACATACAGGATGCCATGGAGGCATGGAAGCCTTTTTGTTGCTATCAATTTATTTAGTTTTGCATAACTTCTTGGTTTTTGGAACAGACAGGTATACATTTCTAAACTCAGTGGTTAATATGGTACAAAATCATAGTTATGTGACTAATGATTTAACCCGATCTTTCTCCAGGATGCTCGACACATAGAAGATTTGAGTCCTTCGGTTAAAATACAATTTCCTAGCATTAGCTTTTACCCAATTGCTATTAGGGTAATACACAATCAGCCTTCATGCTGTCATTATTTGCGGTGATTGTTTCTATCTATATTTAGTTGCTCGAGCTCTTGTGGCAAACTAAGGATAAAATGCATGTCAAGGAGAGTTTTTTCCTGTCAGGTGGGTACTTCTTTTTAGTATGTATGTTTGCATGGTATTATCTCCTCTTGATTGGTACATTTTCCGGAAGGTTTTGCCTGCTCTTAATTGGTACATCTGGGGATTGTATGAAATGTCTAATTAAATGGTATTTAGCAGGTGTCTTCTGTACAGAAACATAAAAAACATCACAAGTCACCGAATTTCATGTCCTCTATTTTCTTTAGAGCTCGCAACTCTTTCATCTGAACAATTTCTATATGACAGTTCACTTATGGAAATATTCCTTTTCCAGGAAGCAGCAGGATGAGGACAGATTTAGCATCTGCCTATGGTGTTTACTTCTACATAAAGCTCCTTTCTTATCTAGAATTTGCAGTCTGTTGTTTTTCTTCTTCCAAGTTTATTAGTCCCTGAGGAGCTGACTCAGTTTATACTGTTGTGTTGGCCGATAGTTAACACATTTCAGACTCAATTCCTCGAAGTGTAATAATATACATGTTCAGTTGTCAATACATATAATTTTATGTTCCGGTTGGATGCATTTCTTTTTGTAATGACATGATAAAAAGAGAAACCATTCCTTTCTACATCAAATTCGTCACCAAGGGCGCGGCGTGTCGCCGCGCCGATTACAACTAGTCTCTTCTAAAGAGATCACTATATCTAGCTCCACTGAGAGGAAGTGGAAGCTCCAAAGTCAAGAGAGGAATATTGTTAGCAACAAAGACTAGACGAGAGATTAACCACGATCTATCTATGAAGTCAAATGTTAGCGAAGTTTTTAGTGTATGCGTGGGCATGCAAATGCTTGCCGGGTGTCTAAATTCAGTGCTTCTAAATGGGGTTGAGAGGATTTGGGAATAACCAACAAGTGAAACACATTATATGTGCATATGTGCAGATGGAGCCGCCGTCTTCGGATTTTGGTGGCGCACAATGATGATTGCGGGGCCAACAGTACGCGGCGGACAGAGTATGAAAATATTGAAGCGGGCCAGTCGCGGGCAGCCGGAGGCTGAATATGCTGAGGAAGGCGGTTGCTGAGTACACGATTGTACATAGGCGCAAATGATGAACGCGCTCCGACGTCTCGCCCTCAATTGCAGAGAACAGGCGGCTACTGTACGCCCTTGTGGGGCTGATGCCGGTCGATCGTGGACAAGCGGATAGTTTCGTAGGACCTGGACGAGATGAAACGGCAGAGGAGCATAACGGAGAACAATCATATATAATCTGAAGTCCCCTTTTCTGTGAATCTTTACGTGAGGGCGGACTTACAACATTGTAATCTGAAGAAGAGGATGTTGGACATCATTCCCCGCTCACTTAATCACCTATACTTTCTGGACAAGTTCTTCGCTAGCTTCTTGATGCGCCGGGATTATAGACTTATAGTTGCCACTCTCAAAAGTTTCATTTGCTCCATCCATGCATGTTACATAATCATGTGTTTGACTCATATTTTTTTGCCACACTTGACTTTAGCTCCGTTCTACATATGGGTCTGTCAGTCGTGGGGGAAACAAAAAAATTTATTATGCCTGCTGGGTTTAACACACGTTTTTGTTTATACGTTGCTACTCAGTTTCCATCACAGCTCACAACGTTTTTTTAATTATGAAATAAGTCTTCACATTATTATACACGCTAAAATGCTGGGGGTGCTCTGTTGGTGCACTGTTTGCTTGCAGCCCTAGCCACGAGGTTCGTCAAGCCAGCACATCATTCTAAACCACACAATTTTTTTTCACATGGACAAAATGCGTTCTAGAATTTATAAATTCCTTGGTTTTAACAACGACATGTACTTGTTTTATTGGAAAATGGAAAATTGACCAACACCAATTGACTGACACATGCCTAGCACAATATTCTGAAAAATGTCTAGCACAACAACCACTGTTAAATCTAATGTCAACTCCATCAACTACTATTAGAGATTAGATTGTCAGTGTGATCATGGTGTGGTTATGCTTTATATGCAAACATTCCAAAAGCTGGCTCATGCACTTCTGGCCGTAAATCTCCTTAAAAGACCCAAGCTAAAGATTAAATGAAAAATGCTTTTCCATACAATAAATGCAACCAAGTTGTGACCGATCTTGTCAACTTCAAAATCAAGCATTTGTCAACAATCTACTGTCGCTGCATATATACATATGAGCCAAAAAAATAGGTATATTTTGTAGCATTTTGCCAACCTGGGTCTAACATGATCAAGCTTGTGGCGAGAGACGGCGCTTGAGCAGCGTATCTCCAATGTGTTAAGTGTATAATATTGTGAATGTCTATGTCATAACATGAAATGCTTTAAGTTGTATTGACATTTAATAGAGTCACCAACGTACTTTTGAGTATTAAATTCAGTGGTCATGTGTTCACTTATATGCTTGATAAAGGGAACAGGAGCAACACATCCGACTCTTTCTAAAGATATCATTCTAGCCAGCCACAAGGAGCGAAATGCAGGCACCAAAGTCATAAGGGGTAGTGTTAGCAACCGAGACTAGACGATAACTCCGACTAGTAATTCTCGATAAGTTAACCAATGTGGTGGTGTTATAGTGTGAGCTATCTAGGGTGTCAAATGCTAACCAAGTTTTCTGCGAATGTGGCAAATGCTTGTGGGGTGTCGAATTCAATGATTATAAATGGGGATTAGAGGATTTGGGAATAACGAGCATCTGAAACAAGACATATATTTTCCAAACCAATTACACCAACATCGATGGGTCCTGGTGATGACGCGACCAAACCTGTGTTCCTTGTGATTATCCAGACCAGAGAGTCACCGACAAGCCACCTATAAGAAATATATATCATAGATCGTATCTATAACTCTTATAAAGGAACACTCCACTATAACTCATTTTGATTTCTCTCCCAACATGCAAACTATCCACATCATCCACTATTCTAGCCAACTAATTGTCCATGTCATCCCACTAAAATTCATTAATGATATTTTTATTTGCATGCAACCCATTCATGTCATCTATTTCATCCATACAATTATCCGCATCACCTTTTTAAATCATAAAAAAGTCAGTCAATTAAATATTAGGTTTTTGAAAATTATGATATGTTGCATATTTCTTTAAACAAATTAATATTTCAGGGGTTTATATCCCTTTATTTAAATAGTAAATGTTTTCATGCGATTCTCGCCATAACGGGCGGGGTATGTTGTGAAGGAGATATGCCCTAGAGGCAATTAATAAAGTGTATTCTTTATCATATCTCGTTTGTTCATAATAGGTTTTTGTGTCATGCTAGAACCGTATTAAGCGGAAACATTAATGCGGGTGTGATACGTAAACAACCAGGTCCCTAGTAGACTCTACTAAGACTAGTTTCGTTGCGCGATTGATGATCGAGGTTTCCCGGTCATGGGGCATGGCGCCGGTCGGCAATGAGAGTCATATCGCTAGAGAACGATGTGATGGACGTACCCAGATTTGGAGAACATAGTCAATACGCCTTTGACCGTGAGATCAACTCTTTCTGTTATTCCTGGAAGATACTTTGATTGCACCAAACGTCGTATCTTATTTAGTATGACAATAACGGTGATACTTTTGGGTATCGGAAAGGAGTACTTGAGACGAGGGGTCAAGAGCGGGATTTGCCAGTCCGCATAGCAGGATAGATACTCTCGGGCCCACTCGGTGAGATCATGTCTAATGAGCTTGCAAGCATGTGACTAGGTCACGGAGACATGAGATCATGAACGAGTAGAAGATAGCGTCGTCGGTAACGAGGTCGGGATTAGGTATGGAGATATCTATGGAACGACGCTCGGACGTGCTAAGTGTCGCTATGGCAAAAGGTCTAAGACTTTACGTTCAGGTTTGATAGATGAAAGTCATTCGTTATATCTCAGGGATTAATTCATGGGGTCCAGGCCGACGAGTTAGTCGTTGATCATTGAGGAGTCTTGATCATACCTGATATTATATCGAACCGCTAGGGTAACACACTTAAGGGGTTTCGACAAGACAACCGGAAAGGAAGGAGATCACCGGGAGCGTCCCGGGAGGGGTCCGATGGAGATCGGGCAGCGCCGAAAGAGTTTTCGGAGCTAGGAAAAATTGTATATATTATGTTTGATAATAATTAGTGTTATTAATATGCAAAAATGATTTTATATATTTATTTTCGAATTTATTTAGGCAGATTTCCCTAAATGGGCCTTCCGGACGAAAGAAGGCCCAAGAGGGGGGGGACCCCCTTGGGGATTCGGTGGGGGCATGGAGGCCGGCCTAGGTGGGCCAGATGGGGCCCACCAGGGGGCCGGCGCACCCTCCTTGGCCGAACCAGGCTGTGGGATAGTCCCACATTGCCTGGCTGGCAAGGTTGGCTCCCCCCGGGAGCCTATATAAGAAAGGGCACCCCCAGCCTTTTAATTCACCAATTAATTTCCGATTTCTCTCTCGATCTCGTGGTTCCCAAGTTGGAGCCGCGCCGAGCAGAGTAAGGGGATCTCCTCCACCACAGCCCGCTGCCGCGCTGCTGGTGTTCCGGTCCAAGTCTTCCGCTGCTCGTCCTGGACTGGAGCTTCGGAGGCCGTCGTCTCGACTGTACGTGTGCGACTCCCTGCGAGGTGCTGCGCTAGCGGTACTCGGAGGCCTGCTTCCTCTACACGACCTTGAGGTCGGCTTCGTCGGTCTTCATCGACAACGTTTGTGCGGGAATGTAATCCCCGCTTTCGGTCTACAAGGGTACGTATTCCGATCTCTGTTCGTACTACTATATCTGCATAGAATAGATCTTTGCATGCTTTTAGGATATCGTCGGTAGGAAATTTTTTGTTTTCTGCACACGATCCCCTTCATGTTGAGTGCAACATTTCTACACAAACACGATCATCATCTCTTACAAGGGTATTACCGCCCAACTCAATCATTTACTGTTGTCGAAGTATCAAATTTCCAACTAAAACCCCACTAAAGTGTCATAGAATCTTACATGTTCATGTGGATAACTTCATGTTTCATACCTCTTATACGCTTTAATTTAGAAAATAGAGTCCTAAAGATGACGCTGCAACGCGCGGGTATTGATATAGTATGTACTCAAATTTGAGACGCTTACCAAATGATGGTTGCCGCTTGGTGTTTAGTGATCCGTCTCAGCCTCAGCTTCTGTCCAATGACAATAGTCTATTGACTAAGGCTTGATTATGTTGCCTCCGTTCTAAATTAAATTATTCCTATATTATCTATATGTGAACGTATCTAGATAAGTTATATATCCGCATGTGGGTAAATATAACTAATCTAATCTAAAACATACATAGAGAGTATTATTATGCACACCAGTGGGAGGCACCGTTACGGTACACAAAATGAATATGGACCTCCAATGATCATAAGCTAACAATCAGTATCCGTATATGGTACTCCATCGTGTCCATTAACTAGAAGAATACACCGCATGTTACAACGGAAAACTCCTGAGAAAATATTATGTAAATAAATTTGGTATAAGATGTATGGAATTTTAATTTTAAAAATCCATTTGATCACAACAATCGAGCCACCACATTTAATTTATGTGAAATTTGAATGTTTTGGAACTAAATATTAGTGATGTGGAAAACTATGGCTGAAAAGAGATGACGTAGACATGTTGCATGAAAGATCTACTATTACTAATTATTGTTAGTGGAAATGATATGGACAACTGATTAACTAAAATAGTTGGTGACGTGGATATCTTACACATTAAGATAGAAATAATAATTACATTCACTACAACAAGGACCAAAAGAACAGCCGGCAAAAAATGATTTTAGAAGGCAATGCCACTGCCGGGAAAAGTAAAGGGCAACACTACAGCCGGCAAATATCTATCCCGGTAGTTGAAACTGCCGGCACTATGGTAGCCAAATTTTAGACGTGTGAGACGCAAATATTGCGGACTTTGCCCGGGGCGTGGACGAAAATATTGCGGACTTGGTGCGCGGCTCGCGGCGCCTAACCCTAAATACCAAATCGCAAATTCCCCACACCGTCTTACGCACCAGCCATCTCCATCGATACGGCCGCCGCTCGCTCCACGGCACCCTCGCCCTCCGCCACTCGCTCCACGCTGCAGCACCCGTCTCCACGCCACCGCAAGGAAGGGCTCCCGAACCGCGCCACGAACTCCTCCGTCTGCTCCGTGCTACCGCTGCTGCACTCCATCGGTCCGCTCTGTGCTGCCATTGCTACACTCTATCGGTGAGCATATATCTCCTCTTTCCTTCCCCTTCTTCTTCCCATGCCCTTCCCTCGCCCTCTCCACCGTGTCCCTCTGTGGTGACCGGGGCCATTGCCGCCACCTCCCTTTCACTATCTGTCGTGCCATGTTAGGAGTTCAGCGAGGCTTGTTGTTTCCAATGAAGGAAACCTCTGTGCTGAAACTGAATTTTGGACAAAGGCTGTATTTTTGGCGTTGTGTTCAATTGAACCATAATTTTCTTCTCTTCTATTTATTGCAGGACTACAACTAACTTCGAGCTAGTCATTAATGGATAAGAGCTGGATGGATCAAGATAGGCACACTTAAACATTCATTAATGGGGTTAAAGGATTTATTCAGTTTGTCTTTACCCATTCGGCAAGAGGGAACACTATCTTATGCCCTTGTAGGAAGTGTGTGAATTGTTCTTGGCTTGAAGCTAGTGAGGGTCTAGGAGCACTTAGTATGCACGGGTTTACGTCTGACTATAGAAGATGGGAATATCACGGGGAGGCATCATACTCGTATCCACCAAATAGTGATACTGATGTGGAATGTGATGAGGTGGAGGAGGTGGATGAGTTAGAAGATTTAGATGACATGGCCGAACTGATTAGAGATATGAGACATGAGTTCTGCGATTTGAGTGATAGTGATAATGAGGATGATCCTAGTGACCAGGACGATGCAAATAATCCTTTTAAGCAGTTATTAGGTGATGCAGCTGAAGAACTCTATCCAGGGAGCACCTCTTTCTCAAAGCTGCGATTTGTTGTTAGGATGCTCCACAACAAAGCTCTTGGACATTGGACTGATAAGAGTTTTGATATGCAGCTAAGGTTGCTAAAAGAGGCCTTCCCTGAAGCAAAATTACCTAAAAACTTTCATGAAGCTAAGAAAATGATAACATGTCTAAGCCTAAATTATGTTTGCATCCATGCATGTTTCAATGACTGCATTTTGTATTGGAAGCAGTATGAAAATGCTAATAGCTGCCCAAAATGCAAAACCTCACGCTGGAAATCTGAAAAGAAGAAACGTGATGGGAGACATGAACACAAAGTCCCTAGGAAAGTTCTTCGCTATTTCCCCATAGCAAAGAGGCTGCAGCGGCTGTTCATATCGCCAAAGAGTGCAACAGACTGTCGGTGGCATGATGAAGGGCGTACAAAAGATGGATTTCTAAGGCATCCTGCAGATTCTTCGTCTTGGAAGCATTTTGACAATGCACATCCTGATTTTTCAGAAGATTCTCGCAACATTAGATTAATTATAGCAACATATGGCTTCAATCCTTTTAGATCAATGAATTGTTCCTATAGCATTTGGCCTGTTATTGCTATTCCGTTGAATCTGCCTCCTTGGTTGTGCATGAAGCAACCCAATTTCATCCTCTCGTTATTAATTCCTGGCCCGAAGTCACCTGGGAGAGATATATATGTTTTTCTTGAGCCACTTATTGATGACCTTCATTCACTTTTTGAGGATGGAATTAGAACCTATGATGCCACCAAATCTGAGTACTTCCATTTGCGGGCTGCTGTTCATTCCACTATTAGTGATCTCCCGGGCATGTCTACTATAGCTAGTTGTGTCACCTCGGGCGAGTATGGTTTTCCAAAGTGACATTCTCTCACTTGCTCCATTTGGTTGAAGGAAGGCAAGAAAACATGCTTCATGAGTCACCGTAGGTTCCTAGATGAAAATCATCGATTTA
Organism: Poa annua; assembly: GCA_026929855.1. Taxonomy (NCBI): domain Eukaryota; kingdom Viridiplantae; phylum Streptophyta; class Magnoliopsida; order Poales; family Poaceae; genus Poa; species Poa annua. The sequence continues at coordinate 37,005,955 of CM049427.1, forward strand.
GAACAATAGATAAGGACTTCTTTGATGGCAAGGAGGAAACTAGGAGTGCTCCTGTACCACTTACCGGAGAAGAAGTGGATGCTCTTACAGAAAATATGCAAACTGTATTTGGAAAGGACCCTTCCGGAAAACCCCCCACCAACAAACGAAAGCGTGGTGATCCACCACAAATTTTCAAAAGGAGATTCATACGGTTTAGGTTGAGATATTGGAGAGACTTACTGCAACCTCATAATCTGGATGCAATGCACATTGAAAAGAACGTTTGTGATAACATCATTCACACACTTCTAGCTATTGACCGGAAAACCAAAGATAATATAAACTCTCACCGAGACCTTGAGGCACTTAACATAAGACGTGCTCTCCATCCCGTTCCAGTAGGAAAGGAAACTGTCCATTTGCCTTCTGCCCCATGCACATTGCGTCCTGAGCTGAAGAGATTGTTTTGCCAAATTCTCAAAAAACATCAGGTTCCCAGATGGTCTTGCGTCTGACATACGAAGGAATGTACATGTTAAGGAGGAAAAGATTATTGAGCTTAAAAGCCATGACTGTCACATTCTCTTGCAACAGTTGCTCCCACTAGCGGTTAGAAAAACCTTGCCGGAGGGAGTCAGTGCTGCATTGATCCGTGTGAGTGACTTTTTCAAGAAAATTTATTCTCCTGCTGTTTCCATAAGTGATATGGAGAAGTTAGAGCTAGAAATAGCTGAGACACTGAGCATTCTTGAGGTCATATTTCTACCATCATTTTTTGATATGATGGTTCGCCTCATGGTTCATCTTCCACTCCAAGTGAGGCTTGGTGGACCAGCGAAGTACAACAACATGTATCCAATAGAAAGGTCATTTCTAAAACTGAAACATGTACATCATGTAATTTTTATATCAAAAGTAAACAAATATATTTTTAGTACATCTATATTGGTATTTGAGCACTGTAAAGGGATATGTTCGCACTATGAGCCATCCCGAGGGATCAATTGCAGAGGGCTATATTTTTGATGAGTGTCTTACTTTCTGCTCTCGGTATTTAGAAGGATGTGAAACTAAATTTAAAAGAAAAGGACAAAATGATGTTGTTGAGCCGGAGTGTAGTGTTAAGCCTTTCTTCAACAATAAGGGGCGGTTTTTGGCTGGCAAGTGTGTTGTGACATTAGATCACAAAGCATGGCTGCAAGCACATAGATATGTTTTGTACAATTATGATCACATATCCCCATACTTGAGGTATGTTGTCCATGTGTTTCATTTTTACAAGTCTAGCTGTGAGTATGCATGTGTTGTTGAATGATGAATATTTCTTATAAATTTCTACAGAAAGCATAAAGAATATTTGTCCTCAAGTGGTAATCAAAATGCCATGCAAATCGGCAAACTTCATCATGCCACTTTCCATGAGTGGTTTAAGTTGTATGTGGCACAACTTGTCAATAATGGTGAAGAAGTTTCTCAAGAAATCCAAACAATAGCAGAGGGGCCCTTATTGGTTGCAAGGTCGTATGGAAGTTATACTATTAATGGCTACAATTTCCCTACAAAGTCTTATGATGTGGGTAGGCCTTCCCAAAGCAGCGGGGTGGCTTTATTTTCAGAAGTATTCAAAAATCAGAATTTAACAACTTCATAGCAACACATGTAAAAAGTCATATCCCACTTGGACATTCTGATTGGAGGCAAGTAGATGTTGAAAAAAAGAATGAGTTAATGACAACCTTAAGGGTATGATGTAGTTGTTATATAATACATGTCTTTCTTCATTGTTATAAATAGCACACTAATACAAAACATGCTTCTGTGCAACCAGAATTACTATGTGGTGGATGACAAACTGAAGGACTTTGTGATGGGAAGTGCTCACAAGAAATGGAAAGACTTCAAGGCAGATTTGAAAGAGAGGATTTACAAGGAAGAAAGAACTGATGAGGAACTCAATGCTCTTCTCACAAAGGATAAGAGAATAACTCCTACTGATTGTGATTGGCTTATCAAGTTTTGGAGAAGTGAAGAATGCAAGGTACCATTTTGTTCACTTGTGGCAGTCTGTTCATGCGTAGAAACTAGGCACACAGATTTTACTTTTATTTTCATAGAAACAGAGCGAACAAGGAAAGAAAAACCGGAACATGCAGAAGGTGTTGCATACATCGGGAAGCAAGAGCCATGCCCGCGTTGCAACTGATATGGTAGAAAATGTCTTACTTTTTAAGCATACTTAAAGCATAGTCTGCATGCTAATGGTGACTCTTTATACTATAATGGATGCAACACAAGGATAACGGATATGATCCACGTAGAGATGAATTGTTTATAAAAACACACGAAAGGAAGAATAAACCTCTAACTAAGGAAACGATCGACGTAATGGTAAGTTCTTCTACAAGAATTCGTTTTTGTCTGAAATTTCATGTGGTATAGTATATTAGCAGTAAAATATGTTCACTATTGTGACCCTCTTATTGTAGGAAAAAATAGACAAGGCAATGGATGAACATCCTGAACTTTTGAAAAAAATCATTCAACAAGGAGATATACTGGCACATGTACTTGGGAAAGAGAAAAATGGCTACGTCAGGGGCTTAGGCTTAGGCGCAAATGCTGCTGCTCTAGGTATGCCTGGAGCTCGAGGCTGAAATCCACAAGGCTGCGGATGGCTGAGCTAGAGGCTGATAAAGCTTGGCGGGCTAATGATCTTCTAAAAGAGCATGTAGATGAAATTAGGAATGATACAAAAGCCCAGATTGCGGCGCTTATGGAAGAAGTGGGTCAACTGAGGACAATGGTGTCACAGTCCAATGTTGGCCACAATAATAGCGTGCTCAACACTGAGCATGTTGATAGTATAGGAGAATCGGCTGCTTGTGAGGAAGACCATTATTTACTTTATGATGAGGAGGAAGCACGTCTAGAGCAGGAGTTGAGGGAAGCAATTGTGCGATTCGAAACAAAGAAAGCACAAGCAGAACTACTTCGTAAGAAGAAGGAAGCAACCCAGAATCAGAAGAAGGAAGCGGAAATCCTTGAGAAAAGGAGGAAGGCTGAAGAACTTCAAAGGAAGGAGGCTGTAGAACTTAGAAATAAGAAGGAAGAGGAACAAGTGTCAAAGAAAAAGGAACAAAGTCTGCAAAAGAAGGCGCAAGTACCCCAACAGCTACCAAAGAAGTTGGGAGCAGCAGTAACACAAAAGAATCATCAGGTCTTGATTTATTTACTACTTTAGTTTCTAAATTTTTTGTATGAGTGCAAAGTCCTACTGTTAGTTCTTACTCCTGCCTTGTTTAATACTTCTTTTCAGGAAGGGAAGGCAGTAATATTGTACAATATTTTCAGGGATCATTTTTCCGCTGTTGCAAAAGGTACGATTTTGTCAACCGACCGAAAGAAGATAGTAGGGGGTCAGGAGCTTGTCACTGAATGTTGTGAAGTGGTCATCGACTATATAATGAAAAAAGACGCCATATTGGCTCGCCCTGTTGGGAATGTTACCACCATTGGACAAGCTCAAGGAAGAAGTTTTGCATGGCTGTATAAGCATGTAGGCTATATTTCTTTAGTTCCTTTTTTGATGCAAGTGTGAAGTCAAGTTTCTTACAAACCATTCATGTATGTGCAGCTGGAGTTTCAGAAACCAATGGCAAAGCAAGCCCCACCTCGACAAGAAGAATGAGCGGTATGTATTCTCTTTTGTTAAATATAGCTAGCTGTTAGCCATTTTCGAATTTCTACCTGTAGTCTGATAGCTAGTTGTTAACTATTTTCAGAACAATTTTGCAGTCTTGAATACAGCTAGTTGTTAGCTATTTTCTATTTTCCACTTGTTAAATTTAGCTAGCGGTTTCGAAATTCCATGAACAGCTCAAACTGATCCATCTTGTGCACGTATTATCTTCTAGAATAGCTCAAACTGATTCATAATTTAGCTAGCTGTTTCGAAATTCCATGAATAGCTCAAACTGATCCTTATGTACTGCTGCTTGGATGTGTAGTGATCGTGTTCAGGGCTATGCACTCCTGTTTTCAGTTGTTCAGCCGAGGAATCGTAATTTCTATTGTTCGTTTTTGGTTGTTGAAAACATAACAAGTGTAATTATGATGCTCCAAGTGTCTGTGTTGCTCAACTGTTCAGATTGCATTGTTTGTGAAATCAGTGTGTTTAAGCATTCGGTTCTAACCAGTAATCTTATTCTCTGTCCACCTAGGGACTTTACTACATGGCAAGAACGTCAAAGAAATCTATGCTGGAGGAACTAGAGGGGATGCAATGCTGAAGATCGTGGGACCTCTGCCACCACTTGCTAGATATATATGCTCTTTTGTTCACTTCGATCCGCTAATTTAGAAACACATGCAAACTGTAGACTTCTACTTTAGAAACATATTCAAGTTGCATATATGTATGCTTAAATATGCTCTTTTGGTTGCTTCGATATTTACATCTTGGATATGTGCCATGTACTGTGTTAATTATCACTTATGGGAGAACTGAACGAATCCTGTAAGTGATCATTTCTATAAGAGCTGGTTGCCTTGTTTGTACATGTGCTACATTGAATAGCAAATGCTAAAAAACCGTAAGCAAATTTCAGATTGATTGAATAGCCAGTAGTAGTAAACCGGAAATGGGCTAAACAGACGGTAAGAGTAAAAAGAAACAGCCGATAGAACTAAATATGTTATACCGCTGCCCATCTGCCGGGAAAAGACTGAACAGCCGTCACAACTATTTTCCAGTAGAAGAATGTCTCTGCCCCGAAAAAACAAGACTGCCGGGAAAGATTCCGCTGGATGGCAGACAAACTGCCGGCACAAAATAAACAGCCGGCAAAGATTTTTGCCGGCAGGGTTATAGCGGGCAGATATATCTGCCGGGAAAAAAACTTTGCCGGCAGTTTTACTGCCCCGTAAATTGACTTTTCCCGGCAGAAAATGTGCCCTTAGTTTTGGTACGTGGTGTTGTGTTTAGCGAGGTTTTACTTTATAAAAATTATATATTACAGAGTAGGACGACCTAAAAAAACTGCTGCAAATCACATTCGATTCTTGTCCGACGTATTCTGTCAAACTCGTAAGATGAACAAGTGTTCAAAATGTAGTACATGTAGCTGACAAAACTCGTTCGTCAAATGCGTAAGCATTGTCCAAACGTAGAGGAGTATCTTGACATTAGGGGTAAAACAGTAATAAAAAATAAATAACTTATTGTATGCGTTTCACCAAGCTGTAACATGCGTCATCCTCGTGCTAATATTTTGTTTAATCCTCAAAATTCACTTATTCGAGAGCAGCGACCTAAATGGCCGGACCCACATGGCAGTAGCAGTAACCGTACTTCAATTACTGCAGAGGATCCAAGCCCACGCCGGTGAGGTGAGGAAAAAAAGTAGTTTGACTACGCAATTTCACATTGATTACACAGAGGCGACACAGTGTAGGAGGGTTGCGGGAAGTTGAGCTCTACGCTACCTGATCCTCGACGTCTCTTGCGTGTCGGAGGTTTGGAGTAAGTTGAAGGGAGCTATGCGTCTCCCCGGACTCGTGCTCACCCGATGTTTTGGACGGAGGAGGGTAACACATCGGAGAGGTTAAGGAAGAGCTTCAAAAAATTAGATAGTAGCTAAAATTGAAGCCAGGGGCTATACATAGCTTGGCTGCTCATCATAACGGCAAGGCTTCTCATCTTCTCGTCTTGTTTTTGAAGGAGATATGCCCTAGATGCAATTAATAAAATATATTTCTTTATCATTTCTCGTTTGTTCATAATATGTTTTTGTGTCATGCTATAACCATATTAAGCGGAAACATTAATACGGGTATGATGCGTAAACAACCAGGTCCCTAGTAGCCTCTACTAAGACTAGTTTCGTTACGCGATCGATGATCGAGGTTTTCCGATCATATGGCATGGTGCCGGTCGGCAATGGAAGTCATATCGTTGGAGAACGATGTGATGGACATACCTAGATCTGTAGGACGTAGTCGTTACACCTTTTACCGTGAGACCAACTCTTATTGTTATTTCTGAAAGATATTTTGATTGCACCAAACGTCGTATCTTAATTAGTATGACAATAACGGTGATACTTTTGAGTATCGGAAAGGAATAGTTGAGACGAGGGGTCAAGAGCGGGATTTGCCAGTCCGCATAGCCGGATAATACTCTAGGGCCCACTCGGTGAGATTATGTCTAATGAGCTTGCAAGCATGTAACTAGGTCACAGAGACATGAAATTATAGACGAGTAGAAGATAACGTTGTCGGTAACGAGGTCAAGCTAGATATGGGGATATCTATGAACGACGCTCGGACACGCTATGTATCGCCATGAAAAAAGGTTTAAGACTTTACGTTTAGGTTTGATAGATGAAAGTCATTCGTTATATCACAGAGATTAATTCATAGGATCCAGGCCTACGAGTTAGTCATTGATCGGAGAGGAGTCTCGATCATGTCTGTTATTATATCGAACCGCTAGGGTAACACACTTAAGGGGTTTCGACAAGACAACCGGAAAGGAAAGAGATCACCGGGAATGTCCCGGGAGAGGTCCGATGGAGATCGGTCAGCGACGAAAGAGTTTTCGGAGCTAGAATAAATTATATATAATATGTTTGATATTAATTAGTGTAATTAATGTCTAATTATGATTTTATATATTTATTTTCGAATTTATTTAGACTGATTTCCCTAAATGGGCCTTCTGGTCGAAAAAAGGCCCAAGAGGGAGAAAATTCCCTAGGAAATTCGGTGGGGGCTTGGGTGGCCGACCCAGGTGGGTCAAGAGGCCTACCAAGGGGCCGGCGCACCAGCAATGGCCGCACCAGGCATGTGGGAATAGTCCCATGTTGCCTGGTGAGGAGGTTGGCTCCCCGTGGGAGCCTATATATAGAGGGGCACCCATGGCTTTTTAATTCACCAATTAATTCCCCAATTCTCTTTGTCGGAGTTGCGCTGAGTTGAGAGGGGGATCTCTTCCACCATAGCCCGCTGCCGCGCTGCTGGTGTTCTGGTCCAAGTCTTCCGCTGCTCGTCCTGGACTGGAGCTTCGGAGGCCGTCGTTTCCATCGTACGTGTGTAACGCCCTGCGAGGTGCTGCGCTAGCGGTGCTCGGAGGTCTGCTTCCTCTACACGACCTTGAGGTCGCCTTTGTCTGTCTTCATCGACAACGTTTGTGCGGGAACGTAATCTCCGCTTTCGGTCTACAAGGGTATGTATTCCGATCTCCGTTCCTACTACTATATCTGCATAGAATAGAAGTTAGCATGTTTCAAGGATATCGTTGCTAGGAATTTTTTGTTTTCTATACTCGATCGCCTTCAGTGGTATCAGAGCCGATCTATCATAGATATAGATGTACGTTGTTAGAACCCGTGTTCTGCACGGGGGCACCGTTCTTATTATTTGCTACCCTCTAGAGTGCACTTGTGATTCCAGCGGCATCGAGTTGATGAAGCGGCCCAGACCGAGTTTACGCGTACGCTTACACGAGACTGGTTCCACTACTGACATACGGCTTGTACCGTATCTGTGGCTGGCGGGTGTCAGTTTCTTTCTCTTTAGTTAGTCTTGCATTTTCAGTGGAGGGCCCGAAAGGGATGCTTAAATATGCAATTATTGGATCGTTGTTGTGGTCATAAGGTTCGTAGGTATGAAACGGTTCTATTGCGACAACCCCAAGCCACACAAAATATGCAAAAGATAAAGTAGAAGCGTCTAACTTTATTTTGCAGGGGCTATGTGATATGGTCAAGATAGGTTTATTAAACTGTTTACAAACTGCGGGCGCCAAGAAGACCATGGCGTAATGGACTATATCACATTGCATTACATTTGATGTTTTGTGTGCATCTTATATTGTGTGATTATATATATAGTATATATTAGTTACGCGGCGGTAATTATATAAGATGATCTCTTCAAAAATAACACTACTGTTGTTCCTCCAACGAGCACCACCAAGAAAGTTCTACGTTATGAGGCAGGCCGTGACGATCGGGTGTCAGACATATCGTCGTTAGCATACGGTGGGTGTAAGCCATGTTGCACAAGCGTCAGCGTGGAGGTTATAATGGCGAGTCTAGCATATGCAGATATGGCCTCGGAACACGGAGCCCGAAAGGTCGAGCACGAGTCACAAATTTGGTGGGACAATTTTCTACTCTTGAAGTTGTGCCGCCGGCTCTGACGATGAGGGGTGGTGTAATGGATGGGGGTCGTGTAATCGTTTAAACGACCAGGAGGGATGTTCGTTTGAGTGGGAGTTATGTTAGTTATTTTCTAAAATACTATATCTCAAAATTATTATGAATAAAGTCTTATGTTGTTGCAAATTCCATTATAGATGTCTCGCCCCTCGTTTAACCTAGGTCTGTTCCTTGAGAAAGAAAAGCTTAATACCAATGGGTCAAACTTCATGGCCTGGTTCCGCAACCTGAGGATCCTCCTCACTGAAGGGAATATGCCCTAGAGGCACTTAATAAACATAGTTTATTGGCAATATCCCAATCGTTCATTATATGTTTTATACCATGCTATAACTGTATTAAGCGGAAACATTAATACAGGTGTGGTAGATAAACAACCAGGTCCCTAGTAGCCTCTACTAAGACTAGTTTCATTGCGCGATTGATGATCGAGGTTTTCCGATCATAGGGCATGGCGCCGGTCGGCAACAGAAGTCATATCGTTAGGAGTAAGAAGGGGCACCCCTGGCCTTTTAATTCACCAATTAATTCCCAATTTCTCTCTCGATCTTGTGGTTCCCTTGACGGAGCCGCGCCGAGTAGAGGAGGGGGATCTCTTCCACCATAGCCCGCTGCCGCGCTGCTGGTGTTCCGGTCCAAGTCTTCCGCTGCTCGTCCTGGACTGGAGCTTCGGAGGCCGTCGTCTCCACCGTATGTGTGCGACTCCCTGCGAGGTGCTGCGCTAGCGGTACTCGGAGGCCTACTTCCTCCACCCGACCTTGGGGTCATCTTCGTCATCTTCGTCGCGCCGAGTTCTCCGCGACCTAGAGGTCGGCTACGGCGTCTTCATCGTCAACGCTTGTGCGGGAGCGTAATCCCCGCTATTCGGTCTACGAGGGTATGTATTCCGATCTCCGCCGTACTTCTATATCTGCATAGTGTAGATCTTGGCTAGTTTAAGGATATCGTTGGTAGGAATTTTTTTGTTTTCTACACACGATCCCCTTCAGTGGTATCAGAGCCGATCTATCGTAGATATAGCTGTACGCTGTTAGAACCCATGTTCTGCACGGGCGCACCGTTCCTGTTATTTGCTACCCTCTAGCGTGCACTTGTGATTCCAGCGGCATCGAGTTGATGAAACGGCCCAGACCGACTTTACGCGTATGCTTACGCGAGACTGGTTCCACTACTGACATACGGCTTGTACCGTATCTGTGGCTGGCGGGTGCCTGTTTCTCTCTCTTTAGTTGGTCTTGCATTTTCAATGGAGGGCCCGAAAGGGATGCTTAAACATGCAATTATTGGATCGTTGTTGTGGTCATAAGGTTCGTAGGTATGAAGCGGTTCTATTTACGAAAGCCCCGAGCCACGTAAAATATGCAAAAGATAAAGTAGAAGCGTCTAACTTTATTTTGCAGGGGCTATGTGATATGGTCAAGGTAGGTTTATTAAATTGTTTATAAACTGCGGGCGCCAAGAAGACATGGCGCAATGGACTATATCACATTGCATTACATTTGATGTTTTGTGTGCATCTTATATTGTGTGATTGTGTGTATAGTATACATTAGTTACACGGCGGTAGTTATATAAGATGATCCCTTCAAAATACCACCAGTGTTCTCCCTCCAACGCGCACCACCAAGAAAGTTCTACGTTATGAGGCAGGCCGTGATGATCGGGTGTCAGACATATCTTCGTTCGCATACGGTGGGTGTAAGCCATGTTGCACAAGCGTCAGCGTGGAGGTTATGGTGGCGAGCCTAGCATATTCAGAAATATGGCCTCGGAACAGGGAGACCGAAAGGTCGAGCACGAGTCACAAAATTGGTGTGGCGGACAATTGTCTACTCTTGAAGTTGTGCCGCCGGCTCTGATGATGAGGGGTGGTGCAATGGATGGGGGTCGTGTAATCGTTTAAACGACCAGGAGGGATGTTCGTTTGAGTGGGAGTTCGGATAGTTATTTTCTAAAATACTAGAACTCAGAATATAATGAACGGAGTCTGTTTTGCAAACCTTTGTAGATATTAACCATTGTGATAGCATCTTTTCAAATTATGCGCATTCCTGCGATTGAGAAACTTAAAAAGTTGGGTCCAAACTTCATAGTTTTATGCTTTAGCTTGAGGATACTCCTTGTTTAAACCGTTAGCTCTTTGTGTTACAATACCCGCTAGGAGATAAACCCGGAGATTCCGCTAACAAAAGATAATTTGGATTATCGGATTTTGTGCGGATGATATCATCATAGTCCAGTGTATGCTATGATCTCTGCCATAGAGAACCAACGGTGGGTACGAGTTTTTAGATCGCGAACATATGATATGGTCGCTGAACTCGGGGTACCCCAAACGTTGGGTTGATGAAGTTTATCAGTACGTTGACTGATTGTCTTCTCAACCAAGATGGAAGAGAATACACACATTGAGGGAGCACGTGGCGGTCATACTTAATGACGTATGTTCATGATTAATGAACATTGAGACGCCTCGCTCAGCTCAATCACTGGATGACAGACATCGTTGCCAAGTGCAAATCCTCTGTCATAGACTATGTCATGCAAGGGGAATCGTTCACCTTCATGGTTCTTGATTACGGTGGAAGTATCAAGAAGATGAAACAGATCGCCGGAAGTCATCAATGATGATGGTGTGTATATGATATACATGTTATGAATGTTTTAGCTAAGCAAGTACTCGCAGTAGTGACTAAGTCTTGAACTAGTCATGTTTTGTGAAAAACCAGGTTTACTGCTTGAGTAGCTTGAAAGGATGAGGCGACATTGCGTGTTGATAACGGCAGTCAAGTTGTTGTGACAGCCATAGACACTCTCCCTCTAGATCCACCATTTGAATAAATTCTTTATGATCGGGTGTTGGTATGATCGTTACGAGTGTGTCTCCTCTAGCGAGACACTTGTTCATACATGATAGTGACAAATTGGTGTCCTATATTTATGAAGTAATGATCATATGCCGATTTGAATTTAGATGGTAGAAGCTCCCACATTCATAATATTAATGCCAAAGGATACAAACTTAATAAAGACACCACATATGTGTGGCACTACCGTTTAGTCATGTCAATGTTATATGTATTAGCTCCACACTGGATGGACCTACAAGTCCTAAGATTTGATCTTTTGACACTTGCAAAATAACTGTGACACCGTTTTCGGAAAACGGGCATATAACTTATTCATAGTCATACATGGAGATGTATGTGGTTCAATGAAGTAATTGACGGGTAGTGGAGACCTTTATTTCGTGAACTTCACTGAACGTTTTGAGTATAGCTTGTTGAGAATCATGCATACGGGTGTATGTGAATCAATGAAGTACTTTAACGTGTAGTGGAAGTCTTTATTTCATAGACTTCATGAATATTCCGAGTAGATATATGGATATCCACTCCGGGGAATGTTAGGCTGAATTTTTGATTCGATCAAACGGAGTTCAGAATGAAGTAGGAAATAAACTTAACAAGAAAATCAAATTCCCGCGATGGAAATCGAGGAAATAAAGATTTGAGTTATAATGTTGGCACATCATTGGAAGACTTGTGAGAAGAGTTCCACAAATTACGTCGCATGGAACACCATAGTGTTATGGTGTGTTAGGGCGTCGTAATCGCACCCTATCGGATAGTGTGTGGTAAATAAATCTCTTACCGAATTATTGTGATCATTAGAGTCATATGGTAGAAACGTAAACACTCACGTTAGCAAATAGGGAAACCATTTGAATCCATGGAGACAATGCCATATGGGTAATGGCATGGCTTTTAGCCTGGATTGTCGTTTCAGCAATTTAGTGTTTCGATGTAATCGAATCTAAAATGGATTAATCTTTGTAGTATACCCTACCTAAAGAGTTAGTTGGGTACATTTCTCACGACATAGGCAAAATCTTTGCCGGGATATACCTTGCGAAAGAAATAGTTTCTTGTCCGAGTGTATAAGTGAGAAAGAAAGTAGAGCGAGACGAAGTTGGTGAACTTCCTCTCCAGACATCAGAGTGGCGCAATCGAAAGTGTTTTCGGTGTCAGGCTCCACAACTTGAAAAAGCTGATGATTTAAGATCATGATGTTCTGAGCTCATACTAAGAGCGTAGGCATACGAGGTTGTGTTCCACACTGGGTGTTACGACAATCTTGCTATGAAGGTCATAGTAATGGAATATGATAGACCTACGAACTACGAAGAAGAGATGGTGAACCTAAGTCCGAGATATGGCTATGAGTCATTTATGATCCGAAATAAAATCCATATACGATTACCAGGTATTGACTTGGGAGATCTTCTTGATGGCATCTAGGATGTTGATAGTATATGGAGTTTTATGAGAGAGTAGATATTAAGCAGATTCGATTTGTCGTGAAACAGTTCCCACAGACCACATGAGACTTTGTCTCAAGTGGCGAAGCCTAAATCTATCTGGGTCGTTTAGCAATTGCTATAATTTCGAATGAGAAATTGATAGATGGATGAGAAAACCATGGTTCTTAATAGTGTAATTAAGAATGGTTTGTAATCCCGAGGATGCTAAACATGTATGCAAACTTCGGTTGTCCATTCATGGGCAGAAGTAAGCATATCGGAGCTGGAATCTTCACTTCGATAATGTGATCAAAGGATTTTGGAGTTGTCCAAAATAGTTGAAGAAACCTACATTTGCAAAGAAGTGAGTGGGAGCTAAGTAGCTTTTCCTTGATCTTATATGCGGAAGGCATATTTGAGTGGGAGCTAGGTGTCATTTGTGATTCTGTATGTAACGACATATTGAATGACACAGATCCTCTAGTATAGTGTAAAGGATTATTTAAGTAATTAAATTTTCTATGAAATGAAGTTAGGAGTATTAGGCATCCGATTTATAATTGTATAGATCAGAGGGGGCTTAATAACATTAAGTCGGAGTATTTTCTAAGTCAGGATTCTGAAGTGTTTCAGAAAAGGACAAGCGAAGAAAGAGGTTCTTGCTTGTATGACTAGGTAAAATATTAAGTTAATCTTGACTTTTTCAGTGATAGAAAATGATGTTCGACATTCTCTATGTATCACACATAGAGTCTATCAGGCTGAAAGCTCGACTTGGTGTGACCCGAGTTCTTGGTTGAAGAACAGGTTCTAGAGTGATCCTTGTGTGGATCAATGAACAAACGTTAAGTTTATTCTTCAGTGTCTATGAGAACTGAAGATAGGTTTTCTAGTAACGGGTAAGAGTGGAAGGGCAACTTGCCGTAAAGCGGTTACGATGATGCAAGTTATTACACTGACCCATACGACTAGAAATCTCGTATAGGAGATGTCCTTTATTTTGAAGATAGACATGGTTAGTTTGCGAAGTCGCATATGAATACACCGTCGCATAATCTACATAGGTATAGAAATATATCGCGACTTTAGAAGTAGCAAGTGTGATTGGACTGAGCAGTTTTCCGAGCGTAGGTGGTCCCTTAATAGACCTTTCAGACTTTTAAGGCGCATGCTACGCGAATGCTCGAGTCTCACTCCATCCACTGGGATATATTTCACCGTCATCGTAAGATACGGGTTGATGTCAAACTAGGTGACATAGAAGTGTTGCAAAGCACATATAGGTCTCAATGTGTGAGGTCTATTGACTGTATTCCTCTTCCACGAGGCGAGCAGGCACCAAGATGCTATGGGTGTTGAGCTTTTACCAGGTTGTAAACTAGATTAAGTGTTACTCTAGTGCAAGTGGGAGACTGAAGGGAATATGCCCTAGAGGCACTTAATAAACATAGTTTATTGGCAATATCCCAATCGTTCATTATATGTTTTATGCCATGCTATAACTGTGTTAAGCGGAAACATTAATACAGGTGTGGTAGATAAACAACCAGGTCCCTAGTAGCCTCTACTAAGACTAGTTTCATTGCGCGATTGATGATCGAGGTTTTCTGATCATAGGGCATGGCGCCGGTCGGAAACGGAAGTCATATCGTTAGGAGTAACGATGTGATGGACATACCCAGTATTTATAGGACATAGTCGTTACGCCTTAAGACCGTGAGATCAACTCTTATTGGTATTCCTGGAAGATACTTTGATCGCACCAAACGTCGTATCTTATTTAGTATGACAATAACGGTGATACTTTTGGGTATCGGAAAGGAGTAGTTGAGACGAGGGGTCAACAGCGGGATTTGTCAGTCCGCATAGCCGGATAGATACTCTAGGGCCCACTCGGTGAGATTATGTCAAATGAGTTTGCAAACATGTGACTAGGTCACCAGCTGACATAATATCATAGACGAGTAGAACATAGCGATGTCGGTAACGAGATCATGCTAGGTATGGAGATATCTGAGAATGATGCTCGGACACGCTAAGTATCGCCATGACAAAGGGTTTAAGACTATACGTCCAGGTTTGATAGATGAAAGTCATTCGTTATATCTCAGGGGTTAATTCATGGGGTCCAGGCCTACGAGTTAGTCGTTGATCATTGAGGAGTCTTGATCATACCTGATATTATATCGAACCGCTAGGGTATCACACTTAAGGGGTTTCGACAAGACAACCGGAAAGGAAAGAGATCACCGGAAACGTCCCGGGAGGGGTCCGATGGAGATCGGGCAGCGACGAAAGAGTTTTCGGAGCTAGGAAAAATTATATATATTATGTTTGATATTAATTAGTGTAATTAATATGCAAATATGATTTTATATATTTATTTTCGAATTTATTTAGGCTGATTTCCCTAAATGGTCCTTCTGGTCGAAAGAAGGCCCATGGGGGGGGGGGGGGGAACCCTCAAGGGAATTTTGTGGGGAGGCTTGGCCGGCCTAGGTGGGCCAAATGGGGCCCACCTAGGGCCGGCGCATCAGCCTTGGCCGAACCAGGCATGTGGGATAGTCCCACATTGCCTGGCTGGCAAGGTTGGCTCCCCCTGGGAGCCTATATAAGAAGGGGCACCCCTGGCCTTTTAATTCACCAATTAATTCTCAATTTCTCTCTCAATCTCGTGGTTCCCTTGACGGAGCCGCGCCGAGTAGAGGAGGGGGATCTCTTCCACCATAGCCCGCTGCCGCGCTGCTGGTGTTCCGGTCCAAGTCTTCCGCTGCTCGTCCTGGACTGGAGCTTCGGAGGCCGTCGTCTCCACCGTATGTGTGCGACTCCCTGCGAGGTGCTGCGCTAGCGGTACTCGGAGGCCTACTTCCTCCACCCGACCTCGGGGTCATCTTCGTCATCTTCGTCGCGCCGAGTTCTCCGCGACCTAGAGGTCGGCTACGGCGTCTTCATCGTCAACGCTTGAGCGGGAGCGTAATCTCCGCTATTCGGTCTACGAGGGTATGTATTCCGATCTCCGCCATACTTCTATATCTGCATAGTGTAGATCTTGGCTAGTTTAAGGATATCGTTGGTAGGAAATTTTTTGTTTTCTGCACACGATCCCCTTCACTCACTCCCCATAGGGATGGCCTACGTCATTGGAGCCGCCATAGGTGACCGTCCTGCAGATGAAGCCTCTGAGGATGAGAAGAAGGTCTTCCAGACCAGATCGGAGGATTCTGCCTTTGTCCAGAGTGGCATGCTCTACGCCATGGAACCCGACCTGCAGAAGCGCTTTGAGAAGATGAGCGCCTTTGAGATTATTTCTGATCTCAAGGCTGTCTTTGCGCCGCATGCTAAGGCTGAGAGATATGAAGCCTCTGAGCTTTTCTTCTCGACCAAGATGGAGGAGCATAGCAGTGTGAGAGAGCATGTGGTCAAGATGTCTAGGTACGTTCAACGCCTGAATGCTCTGGAATGCAAGATTCCTGATGAGCTAGCGATTGATAGGGTGCTGCAATCGTTGCCCCCTAGCTATAAAGGCTTCGTCATGAACTACAACATGCAGGGCATGGCTAAGTTCCTGGGTGAAGTGTTCGTGAAGCTGAAGACTGCTGAGGTGGAGATCAAGAAGGAGCACACACTGTTGATGGTCAACAAGACCGTCGATTTTAAGAAATCCGGTGGTAAGGGAAAGCAGAGCTGGAAGTCCAGGAGGGAGGGCAAACTAATTGTCAAGCCCAAGACTAACAGATCTGGTCCCAGAGCTGGCGTGGAGTGCTTCTACTGCAAGGGAAAAGTTCACTGGAAACGCAACTGCCCCAAGTACCTGGAGGATAGGAAGTCTGGCAAGACAGTCAACAAATAGAAAGGTATATTTGATATACAACTTATAGATGTGTACCTTACATCCGCTCGTAGCAACACTTGGGTATTTGATACTGGTTCTATTGCTCATATATGTAACTCTCAGAAGGAGTTACGGAATAAACGGGGCTAGCTAAGGATGAGGTGACGATGTGCGTCGGCAACGGATCGAGAGTCGACGTGGTGGCTGTCGGCACGCTCCCTCTACATCTACCATCGGGATTAGTTTTGGTTTTAAATAAGTGTTATTTTGTACCATCCTTGAGTGTACACATTATAAGTGGGTCTTGCCTGTTACAAGATGATTATTCATTTAAATCAGTATCAAGCAGTTGTGCTATTTATATGAATGATATCTTTTATGTTGATGCTCCCGAGAGTAATGGTTTATTCTTGTTGAATCTCGATCGTAGTACTCACATCCATAACATAGAAGCCAAACAGATTAAGTGTAGTGATGATATCGCCATGTATATGTGGCATTGCCGTCTTGGTCATATTGGTATAAAGCGCATGAAGAAACTCCACTCCGATGGACTTTTGGACTCGTTGGATTTTGGATCCTTCGATACATGCGAACCATGCCTTATGGGCAAAATGACCAGGACATCGTTCAAAGATTTCGTTGAATGAGCGTCAGATTTATTGGGGATCATACATACAGATGTGTGTGGACCAATGAGCGTTTCGACACGCAATGGTTATCGTTACTTCGTCACCTTCACTGATGACTTGAGTAGATACGGTTATATCTATTTGATGAAACACAAGTCTGAAACTTTTGAAAAGTTCAAAGAATTTCAAAGTGAAGTTGAAAATCAGCTTAACAAGAAAATCAAGCACCTCCGATCCGATCGTGGTGGCGAGTATTTGAGTTTTGAGTTTGGCACACATCTAAAGAGTTGTGGCATCGTACCCCAACTTACGCCTGCCGGAACACCGCAACGTAACGGCGCGTCCGAGCGACGTAATCGTAGTCTACTGGATAGTGTCCGATCTATGATGTCTCTTACCGATTTGCCCGTATCCTTCTGGGGTTATGCGTTAGAAACAGCCGCATTCATTTTAAATAGGGCTCCGTCCAAATCTATTGAAACGACACCGTATGAATTATGGTATGGCAAGAAGCCTAAGTTATCATTTCTGAAGGTTTGGGGTTGTGAGGCGTATGTTAAGAAACTACAACCCGACAAACTCGAACCGAATTCGAAGAAAGTCGTCTTTGTAGGATATCCGCGGGAAACCGTTGGATACACCTTCTACAACCAAGCAGAGGGCAAAACGTTTGTCGCGAAGACCGGTACCTTTCTAGAGAAGGAGTTTCTCGCGAAAGGAGTAAGTGGGAGGAAGGTAGACCTCGATGAGATCGTTGATCCTGAACTTACGATTCCGAGTGGCGCAACGGAAGCTATTCCAGAAACGTCCTCCGTGGATGGAGTGAGAGAAACTGTCGAGTAAAGTATTCTACCTCGTAGGTCTAGTAGATCTCGGATTGCACCAGAATGGTATAGCAATATGGTTTGCACCGTCATGTTAATTGAACAAGACGAACCTACAAACTAAAAGGAGGCAATGACGAGTCTAGAGTTCGAGAAATGGCTAGAAGCCATGAAATCCGAAATAGGATCCATGTATGATAACAAAGTATGGACCGAAGGGCGCAAGGCCGTCGAGAATAAATGGATCTTTAAGAAGAAGACTGATGCTGATTGTAATGTTACCGTCTATAAAGCTCGGCTTGTCGCAAAAGGTTTTCGACAAGTTCAAGGGATTGACTATGATGAAACTTTTTCACCGGTAGCGATGCTGAAGTCTATTCGGATTTGTTAATAGTTGCTGCCTATTACGATTATGAAATATGGGAAATGGATGTCAAAACAGCCTTTCTAAATGGAAACATTGAGGAAGAGTTGTACATGGTACAACCGGAAGGTTTTGTCGATCCAGGAAATGCTAACAAGGTATGCAAGCTTCAGCGATCCATCTATGGATTGAAGCAAGCATCTCGGAGCTGGAATCTTCACTTTGATGAGGTAATCAAAGGTTTTGGATTTGTCCAAAATTTGGAAGAGATCTGCATTTACAAGAAAATGAGTGGGAGCTCGCTTGTGTTCTTAGCACTATATGTAGATGACATATTGCTGATTGGGAATGATGTGGAACTTCTGAATAGCGTGAAGGATTATTTAAACAGTACATTTTCCATGAAGGACTTAGGAGAAGCTTCATACGTCTTAGGCATTAAAATCTATCGTGATAGATCAAGACATCTAGTAGCGTTGAGTCAGAGTACTTATCTTGATAAAATACTGAAGCGTTTCGGTATGGAGAAGGCAAAGAAGGGTTTTCTGTCGGTTATCAAGAATAAAACATTGCGAAAGGCACAATGTCTGGTAACGGAACAGGATAAGCCCGATATGACTAAACATACTTATGCTTCAGCCATAGGATCGATTATGTATGCAATGTTAAGTACTAGACCTGATGTGGCATTAGCTCTAAGTTTGACAAGCCGGTTCCAGAGTAATCCTGGAATGGCGCATTGGATTGCTGTTTAGAGCATTCTTAAGTATCTCAATAAGACAAAGGAAATGTTCCTTGTCTATGGTGGCTGCGATGAAGAACTTGACGTAACAGGTTACGTGGATGCAAGTTTCTCCTCAGACCCCGATGACTCTAAGTCACAAACAGGTTATGTGTTCAAGGTGAATGGAGGCGTCGTGTGCCGGAGAAATGGGAAGCAACCCATCGTCGCACAATCTACAATGGAGTCGGAGTACATTGCTGCTTGCGAAGCCGCGAATGAAGCTGTGTGGCCGAGGAAGTTCATCATTTAACTTGGAGTGTTCCCGAGCGAGCAAGACCCCGTGATCCTCTTCTGCGACAATACGGGTGCCATTGCTAACGCCAAGGAGTCAAGGTCTCACTCCACCGCCAAACACATTCTCCGACGCTTCCATGTGATACGTCAGTACGTACAAGGAGGCGATGTGAAGATTTGCAAAGTGCATACGGATCTGAATGTGGCAGATCCGCTAACAAAGTCTCTCCCGCTTGACAAGCATGAAAAACACTAGTTAGCTATGGGTGTTAAGTTTTTACCAAGTTTTAATCTAGATTAATTTGTACTCTAGTGCAAGTGGGAGACTGAAAGAGATATGCCCTAGAGGCAATTAATAAAGTGAATTTCTTTATCATATCTCGTTTGTTCATAATATGTTTTTGTGTGATGCTATAACCGTATTAAGCGGAAACATTAATACGGGTGTGATGCATAAACAACCAGGTCCCTAGTAGCCTCTACTAAGACTAGTTTCGTAGCGCGATCGATGATCAAGGTTTCCCGATCAGAGGGCATGGTGCCGGTCGGCAATGAAAGTCATATCGTTGGAGAACGATGTGATGGACATACCCAGATTTGTAGGACGTAGTCGTTACACCTTTGACTGTGAGACCAACTCTTACTGTTATTCCTGGAAGATACTTTGATTGCACCAAACGTCGTATCCTAATTAGTATGACAATAACGGTGATACTTTTGGGTATCGGAAAGGAATAGTTGAGACGAGGGGTCAAGAGCGGGATTTGCCAGTCCGCATAGCAGGATAGATACTCTAGGGCTCACTCGGTGAGATTATGTCTAATGAGCTTGCAAGCATGTGACTAGGTCACGGAGACATGAAATCATAGACGAGTAGAAGATAGCATTGTCGGTAACGAGGTCATGCTAGATATGGAGATATCTATGAACGACGCTCGGACACGCTAAGTATCGCTATGGCAAAGGTTTAAGAATTTACGTTCAGGTTTGATAGATGAAAGTCATTCGTTATATCACAGGGATTAATTCATGTGGTCCAGGCCTACGAGGTAGTCATTGATCGGAGAGGAGTCTCGATCATGTATGTTATTATATCGAACCGCTAGGATAGCACACCTAAGGGGTTTCGACAAGACAACCGGAAAGGAAAGAGATCACCGGGAATGTCCCGGGAGAGGTCTTATGGAGATCGGGCAGCGACGAAAGAGTTTTCGGAGCTAGAATAAATTATATATAATATGTTTGATATTAATTAGTATAATTAATGTCTAAATATGATTTTATATATGTATTTTAGAATTTCTTTAGGCTGATTTTCCTAAATGGGCCTTCTGGTCGAAAGAAGGCCCAAGAGGGAAAAAATTCCCTAGGGAATTCGGTGGGGGCTTGCGTGGCCAATGTCGACCCAGTGGGAACTGGGGTATCAAGAGCCCATTCTCCCCAGGCCTCGCACGCGGGCCAGTCAGAAGAAACGACTAAGGACCAGGCGTCACCGCCTGGCGGGGCCCTCGAGAGGCGATTCCCCTCGAGGGCCTGAAGAGGAAACGAGGGACTCAAGGGACCCCTCGCCTCAGGGGACCCCCCCCAAGGCACCAACCTGCCTGAGGGGAGTCCAACAGGAATCTCCCCTCAGACCTGGAGGGAAACGTCGCGGCCAAGGAAGCACGACAAGGTGCACGTGACCTCTGCCACGCTCACACAGTGACGCACGCACCCCCGTCGTTGTCCCTTGCGATAAAGTGGTCAACAAAGCTGCTCCGCCTGCGGCGCAGCTGTGAGGACCTTCTACTCTGACGATAAAGCAGGTTGACGGCGCAACCCTCCAACGGAAATCGTCATCGCGGGCTCCACCTCATAGACTGCCCGCTCTGCTGATAGTACCGCGCGGTCGGCCGCCTGTCGGCCACGGCGCCACCTTTATCATCAATGGACCGAGTCCATGGACGAATGGAGCGCGGTGGACTCGTGCTCCGCCCTGCCACTGTCAAGTGGGAGCCACCTTGAAGGCCAAGCCAAAGGAGAAGGCCCGAGGCGCCTTTAAAAGAGAGAAGACATCCATCGTAGCAAGGGTCGGCCCTTTGCGTGCAAAACACCCTTGTAAACCCTAACAACGCTGGTTAGGTTAGCCTCTGGCTGGAGGAGGAAGAAGATCATCGCTTCCTTCCCCAGGCAAGAACTTCCTGAAGGGGGCTTCCGGCAAGCTCAATTGTACTGTAACCTTCCACATATAATACAGACAGGTAAAGGACAGTGTCTTCCTTGATCGGGTGTGCGTCTTCTTCGGGTCCGGCGAGCAACGTCGCGGAGCCACTTGAGGGTTTAGACCTCCGCGTTCAATCCCCTTTCGAACTACACTTCAGGAAGTGACTACCCCCGATTCCTGGGAGTCATAACCCGACATTTGGCGCGTCAAGAACCTTCGAGTTCGTCTCCGCGCCATGGTGAACGCGCGCGCCACCCGCGTCGCCCGAGTCAACCGACGTGCGCCCGCGGGAGAACGCGCGCCCCCAGGTGCCGCGACCACCCGCGCACGGCGGGGCCGACCCCGCCACGAGGAGCAGGTCCCTTCTGGTCCTCACGCGGAGGCACCGGAGCACGACGCCGAGCACCAGGAGGACGCGTAGTCGTCGCACCCGACGCAGCGCCCGAGCAGCTCGGGCCCGGGGAGGACAGACCCCGCGCCCCACACCGCGCTGCTCATGGCGCAGGAGCTGCTCCGCTACCAGCCCACCGCCGAGGCCCACGAGCAGTGGCTCCAACGCCTCAACCTCCTCGTCGGCATCGCCACGACGCGCCCCGCTCCGTCGCAGTCCAACATGCACCCCTCTCTCACGGGCACAGTCGCAACAAATGCGCCTCCGCCACCACCGGGGCCTGCACCGGCTGCGGCACAAAGGGCTGCTTCGCACGCGTCCTCGCCACGCGGTTGCTTAATCGTGCAGCGCACCGCGCCCGACGCTCGTGTGGGGATGGAGCTCCAGCGAGACCGCCAGAACAGGCTCATGGAGGAGCTCGGCCAGGCGGGACAGCAGAACCGCGGCGCGCTTCAGCACGGGGTCGCTACGTACACCTCAGGCTGCATGGCGTTCACTCGCTCTCTGCATCGCGTGGTCTGGCCGCAGAAGTTCAGGTCGACTCTTCCCAAGGGCTACGACGGCTCCAGCAACCCCGTCGAGTTCCTCCTGCTCTACACCACCTCCATCCAAGATGCGGGGGGACACGACAAGGTCATGGCCAACTGGTTCTCTCACGCGCTTCGTGACTCTGCGCTGTCGTGGCTCCTGAACCTCCCGGAGGACTCTGTGAACTCATGGGAGGAGCTCTGCAAGCAGTTCGTCTCCAACTTCAAGGGGACGTATGAGCGCGCCCTCACCCACAACGATCTGCGCGCTGTGGTGCAGAGGAAGGATGAAACGCTCCGCAAGTATATCCAGCGCTTCAGCCAAGTGCGCAACAAGATCCCGAACATCCCCGACCCTGAAGTCATCGCCGCTTTCCGCAAGGGCGTCACAAACAGCAGGATGCTCGAGAAACTGGGCATCCACGACAAGCTCACCTCTGTGGTCAAACTGTTCGACATGGCGGACAAGTGCGCCAAGGCTGAAGAGGGACTCCTCTTCGTGAAAATGTCCTCAAGAGGGGACGATCATGCTGAGGGGTCCAAGAGCCAGAAGAAGAAGGAGGAGCCCAAGCCCAAGGCCACCGCAGTTCTCGCGGCAGAGCCTGACACGAAAGACACCCGTAGGGACTCCCCCGAGGCTGGAGAGAGGAAAGATGATCACCGCCCTTTCTGCATCTACCACAACAGGCACGGACACTCTACGGAGTCCTACTACGACCTCAAAAGGTTGAGCAAGGAGCGCCAGCAAGCAAAAGGCAGTGGCAGCCGCGGTCGAGGCCGTGGCTACCGCGGGAGCCGACGCAAGGGCGGCTACCAGAGATGATCTGGAAATCAGGCCAACACCATAGAAAAGAACGGCAACCTCCCTGACGTGGAAGATGGCGGCTACCAAGCCCCGAGGGGCGCCATTGCCTGCATCCTCGGGGGGGGGGGGGGGGCGCAGGTGCCAAAGTTGAACAACCAGTTCAAGCAGTTCGCCCGCGAGCTCAACGCCGCCCTCCCAAGCACGGAAACCTTCAGGCCCCTCAAGTGGTCGCAATACACCATCGCCTTCGACGCTCAGGACCACCCCAAGTCCACCAAGACCGTTGGAACCCTCCCGCTCGTCTGCACCCCCACCATCGACAATGTGGCTGTCTCCAAGACGCTCAGCGATGTCGGAGCAGGCCTGAACGTTATCTCCATAGATATGTTCGAAGCGCTTCAAGTGCCCTACGAGCGGCTTATGCCCTCGAGGCCCTTCACGGGGTCACCAGCAGCTCGATCGAGCCTCTAGGTCAGGTCAGGCTTGCCGTCACCTTCGGGAGCGAGGAAAATTACCGCACCGAGCACATCGACTTCGATGTTGCGCACATCGGCCTGTCGTACAACGCCATCCTCGACTACCCTGCGCTCGCGAAGTTCATGGCCGTCACGCACCATGCGTACAACATGGTCAAGATCCCCGGCAGCACCTGCACGATCACCATATGTGGGCATGTCCTGGACGCCACGCGCGCTGTTGAGACGGCCTACAAGACCGCCGCCATGGCCTTCCCCGCAGACGAGGACCAAGAGCCTCTCGAGAGGCCCAAGAAGAAGAAGAAGTTGTTCTCCCAGGAGGCAGGTGCTACCAAGAAGATCTCTCTGAGCTTAGGGAGCTCGGGGGCTAGCGTCACCATTGGCGCCGCGCTGCCTCCAAAATAGGAAAGCACGCTCGCCGCCTTCCTCCAGGCAAACTCTGACATGTTCGCATGGACACCGTCAGATATGTCTGGTGTACCGAGGGAGGTGATCGAGCACCACTTGGCCGTGTGCCCAAACGCGCGCCCCGTCAAGCAAAAAGTAAGAAAGCAAGCCCCCGAGAAGCAAGCATTCATCGTCAAGGAGGTCGAGAAGCTCAAAGCGGCAAAAGTCGTTCGCGAAGTCGTGCACCCCACTTGGCTCTCCAACAGCGTGCTAGTCCCAAAACCCGCCGGCGGAGGCCGCCTCTGCATCGACTACGCTGATGTAAACAAGGCCTGCCCCAAAGACCCTTATCCTATGCCCAGAATCGACCAGATCATGGACTCCACGGCAGGCTGCGACCTCCTCTGTTTTCTCGATGCCTTCTCTGGTTATCACCAGATTAAGATGGCTAAAGAGGATGAGGAGAAGACGGCTTTCCTCACCCCATGCGGTGTGTATTGCTACGTCTGCATGCCCTTCGGCCTAAAAAATGCCGGAGCCACTTTCCAGAGGTTAATGAGGATAGCCCTTGGCGGGCAAATGGGGCGAAACGCTGAAGCATATGTCGATGACATCGTCGTGAAGTCGCGAGAAGGAAATACTCTTCTCGGAGACCTTGAAGAAACCTTCGCCAGCCTGCGCAAGGTGAACATCAAGCTCAACCCCGCCAAGTGCGTCTTTGGAGTACCTTCAGGAAAATTGCTGGGGTTCCTCGTGTCTCATCGGCGCATAGAGGCGAACCCAGACAAAATCAAGGCCATAGAAGGCATGCAACCTCCACGCAGGCTCAAGGACATGCAACGCCTGGCAGGCTGCATGGCCAGCTTGGGTCGATTCATCTCCAAGTTCGGCGAAAGGGCCCTGCCGTTTTTCAAGATCATGAAAAGAACGGGCACTTTCAAGTGGACCCCTGAAGCTGAAAGCATTTGAGGACTTGAAGAAGTACTTGGCCAGCCCACCTGTAATGGTCACCCCAAGGCTTGGCGAGCACCTGAAGCTGTACTTGTCAGCTACTCCACAAACAGCCAGTGCTGTCCTTGTGGTGGAAAGAGAGGAGCCTGTACTTCACAAGAAGAGTGCAACCACTCTAAAGAGAAAGCCTCCTGATAAAGAGCTCGACAAAAGGGCAGTCCTCACAAAGCCACCGCCAGGCCCAAAGCCTCAAGAGGGGACCGCCCCGAGTCAACCGCTGCAAGAGGTTCATGTCGAAGGGACTGAGGAGCCTCAAGAGGCTAACACACTTGAGGCCCAGGAGGAGCGCTGCGAAGCCAAGTCCCTCGAGGCCACGTGCCACGAGGCCACGTCCCTCAAGGCCACGTCCCTCCAGGCAAAGTCCCTTGAGGCCACGTCCCTCGAGGCAAAGCCCCTCGAGGCCGAGTCCTTCGAGACTAAGTCCCGCGAGGCCAACACCCTCGAGGCCCAGGACAAGCCCCTTGAAGCCAACCCCATCGAGGGCCAAGCTGGGCCACCTCAGGCAAAAGACGCCAAGGAAACAGGAACTACTCTCATCGAGCATCCAGTTTACTTTGTCAGCACAGTACTGCGTGATGCTCGCGAGAGGTACCCGATGCAGCAGAAGCTTCTCCTCGCACTCCTCATCGCCTCCAGAAAGCTGCGACACTACTTCCAGGGGAACCCCATCACGGTGGTAACCTCTTTCCCCCTGGAGCAAATTCTGCGCAACCCAAATGCAACAGATCGTGTCGCAGGATGGAACATCGAGCTACATCCATTCAATTTGCACTTCGATACCACAAGGGTAATCAAAGGAAGAGCGCTGGCAGACTTCGTCGCCGAATGGACTGATCCAACCCCTGAAGAGCCCTGGGAAGAAGAGCACGAGTCCTCTGGAGCCGCAATGCCCAGCCTCTGGACGATGAAGTTCGACGGAGCTTTCGCTTGTCGCCGCGGTGGGGCAGGCGTAGTCCTGACCTCACCCAAAGGCGACAAGTTGTATTACGCAGTCCAGCTGTGCTTCGGAATCGACAAGATATCCAACAACATCGCCGAGTATGAAGGGTTGCTTGCCGGCCTACGCGCCGCAATCGCCCTAGGCGTCAAGCATATACTCATCAAGGGCGATTCCCAGCTGCTCGTCAACTTCTCCAACAAAAGCTACAAGACCAAGGACGACCACATGGCCGCATACCTTGAAGAGGTCCGTAGGCTGGAGAAGAACTTCAGGGGAATGGAGCTCATGCATATCCCAAGAAAGGAAAATCAAGAGGCTGATGACATCGCCAAGCGTGCATCAAAGCGGCAGGCTCAGCCGCCAGGTGTCTTTGAATAAAGGCTCGTCAAGGCATCCATAAAGCAGCCCCTAGAGGCCCTGCCTGCAAGCATAGACGAAGAGCTCCCGCCACCACCTGCAAGCGGAGCTCCAGGTTGCGGGCCCCCCCACAAGGGAGCGTCTGTTGCTCACAGCGGTGCACCAAGAGGCAGGATGGATCGACAAGATCAAAGACTACCTCCACAAAGGGATCCTTCCCGAGGTGGATGCTGAAGTGGAGCGAATTGCCCGCCAAGCAAAATCGTACCAAATCCTCGAAGCAATTCTCTACCGCAAGCGCCCAAACGGCATCGCGCTCAAGTGCGTCCCCCCTGAAGAAAGAAAACTGCTGATTAAGGACATCCACATCGGGGAATGCGGCCACCATTCGTGCGCCCGCACCCTCGCAGGAAAAGTCTTCAGGAGCGGCTTCTACTGGCCTCAAGCGCTTCAAGATGCAACGAACATCATTCAAGCTTGTGAAGCCTGCCAATTCCACGCCAAGCAAATCCACCAACCAGCGCTGGGGCTACAAACCATTCCGCTCTCGTGGCCGTTTGCGGTCTGGGGGCTAGACATCCTGGAACATTTCCCAACGGCGCAAGGTGGATATCACTACCTCTTCGTGGCCATTGACAAGTTCACAAAATGGCCTGAAGTGGAGGCGACGCGCACAATTACAGCAGGCGCGGCGGTGAAATTCATCATAGGCCTGGTCTGCCGCTTCGGAGTGCCTAACCGCATCATCACCGACAATGGCTCGCAATTTACAAGTGGCATCTTCAGAGCCTACTGTCATAAAATGGGCATCAAGCTCTGCTTCGCCTCAGTCGCCCATCCGCAAAGCAACGGACATGCCGAGCGCGCAAACGCAGAGGTCCTCAAAGGCTTACAGACCAGGACCTTCGATATCCTCAAGGGCCACGGCTAGGGCTGGATCAATGAGCTACCCTCGGTGCTCTGGTCCATCCGTACCACGCCACCCAAGCCCACCGCGGAAACGCCGTTCGCACTCGTCTATGGAGCCAAAGCAGTCCTCCCCGCAGAAATAAAGCATGGATCCCCACGGGTCCTTGCCTTTAATAAGGGCCAGCTAGAGGACCTCCACAACGGCGACCTGCTGCTCCTTGAAGGGCTAAGACGCCGCGCCGCCCACCGGGCGGCCAAGTACCAGCAGTCCCTGAGGCGCTACCACAGCCACAATGTGCGCTCGCGCACCCTGGAGGCAGGCGATCTCGTCCTCAGGCGAATCCTCTCCAGGGAAGGCCTCCACAAGCTGTCCCCAATGTGGGAAGGCCCCTACAGGGTCACCCACATTGCCAGGCCTGGCGCGGCTCGCATCGAGACGCAAGACGGCGTCCCCGTCAAGAATCCATGGAACATCATGTATCTGTGCAAGTTCTACCCGTGATCATTATCACGTGAGGGCATTTAGCGAAAGAGGCAGCCCACGGCTCAAACTCCAAGCACCTTTTTGTCCCTCAAGGTTAAAAGGTCAAGGCTTAAACCTCGCAAACATTTGTATCCGCAAGGAACAAGTTAAAAAAGTGGTCATTGCCACACCCGTGATCATTGTCACGTCGAGAAGACAAGCGGAAGAGGCAGCCTACGGCTCAACCTCCAAGCAATGTCGTCTCTAGAGGTTAGAACGCCAAAAGGCTTAAACCTCAAACACATGCTTTGTCTCCAAAGGGAACAAACGCAACCGTGGTCATTGCCACACACGTGATCATTGTCACGTCGAGACTCCTAGCGGAAGAGGCAGCCTACGGCTCAACCTCCAAGCATTCTTGTCTCTGGAGGTTAAAACGCCAACGGCTTAAACCTCCAAAGCCCCAAAGGCTTCACTCGAGGGAAAACCCTCAGAGCTCTCAATTAAAACGAGCCACCTCAGGCCGTTGAGAGTCTCTGCCACCAACAGGTGGTCCCCATGCCTCCATATGGTCAGAGCATTAACTTGGCAATCCCAAGCATAATGACTGAATCTCGTTCCTAAGTGAACTTAGCGCTTCGGCGCCGCTTAAAAAATGTTTTTGGGGGGTTTTTATTTTACGCATTACTATTGTTGAAGTGTGCGCTTATATCTCTCCACATGCGTACCTCGCGAGCGGGGGCTGAGTACGGTGCCAGTGCCTCAAATGAAACACCAGCAACACTGCAAAATCCAAGAGTCCGAGCTCTGGCTGGAGGGCAAGATCCCACAAACACGCCATCTCTACAGAGGACCTTGGTACTTACTCTCCTCGCAAGGAACGCCTGAGGGGACCTATAAGCGCGCACGAGTCCCTTGAACCGTGTTTCAGCGTTTGGGTTCGCCCCTCTAATACCTGCAGGGAAGAATTCCCCCGCGAGCCCGAAGGGGCATCCGTGAGCGACCCCTCAAGTGGGCAACCTCGCCAGGCGAAAGGCCTCCCCTGGAGCGACCCCTCAATTGGGCAATCTCGCCAGGCGAAAAGCCCCCCCCCCCCCCCCCAGGAGCGACCCCTCAAGTGGGCAACCTCGCCAGGCGAAAAGCCTTCACAGAGTGAAAACCTCGAGAAGCTAAGTCTCGCACCCACGCTTTAAGAGCGTTTTTCTCTCCCTAGCGCGCGTATTTGCCCCTCGAGCGACTTCGCTTTCCCTTACGCTTCATGGACTACTCGCACGTCTAAGGGGGGCACTTGAGCATCGCGACTCAGAGCTCTTACCTCTCCTAGGCCTATACTCCCCCCGGCCTTGCGGAGTCATTGCTCCCGCATACCAAGCTGGCGGAGTCATAGCACGAAGAGATGGGACCTAACGACGCAGAGAACACATAGACATGAAGATGAGTCCAAAGAGACCTCACGAGGGGTAGACAAGCTCGAATTAAAACAGCAATTAAACGTATATTACAAGCCAAAGGTCTTAAGATGTCTAAAGCACACAGTCGGTGCAGATACAAGCGCTCGCAGGCGCAATGGAGAATGACTCAATGGGAAGCCGCACCGCCTTGGACCTCCTCCGCGACGCCCTCTTCAGCCTCGGCAGAACAAGCCTCCTCCTCGCTGTCCTCCGGCGCAGCCTCCGTGCGCCTGTAGCGGTTGCAGAAGGCGTCCACCTGCTCGTGGAGGGAGCTTGAGACCCGCTGCGCGTCCTCGCCCTGGGCGGCTTCGGTCACAGAGCCGAGGTCGAAGTCTGGAGTGAGGAGCTTGAGGTTGGTGAAGATGCGATCCACCACCACCCCCAAGAGCCGCCGACTCTCGTCCTTGATCATCTCCCGAAGCTCGGCGACGGGACCCTCGAGCGCTGCGAAGAGCTGGTCGAAGTAGACCAGGTACATGGCAGCATCGCCGCGGCCCCGAACGTCGGTGTGCGGCGCGTATGCTCCCAGCTGCGAGGCCAGCTCGTTGCCACGAGCAACCAGCGCCTCGAACATGCGCCCGCGCTGCTTCGTGAGCGCCCGAGCCGCGTTGGCAGAATTCGAGGCCTCTGCCGCTCGCTGCATCGCTAGGGCCACCTGCTCCTCCACGTCCTTGGCCAAGGAGTTGAGGTTGTGGACAGCCTCGGTGCGAGCCTCCTCCGCTCGGCGGCGGCCATCCTTAGCGCGAGCGAGGCGGGCCTCCAGCTTGGAGTTGGCCTTCTCGAGCTCGGCGATCTTCTGAGCGTCCGCGGCGTGCTTGTCCTTGAAGCGTTCCTCCTGCGACTGGGCCAGGTCGCGGTACTTCTGAGAAGTGGACTTACGGAACTGCTTCTCGCGCTCCGCGAGGGCGTCCTTGGTCTCTTTCTTCTTCTCGGCGAAGCGCCGCTCGAAGCGCTCGTAAGCCACCTTCTAGGCAGCGACGTTGTCGTCGTACCTCAGGGTCGCCTTGGCCAACTCGCCCTCTCGCTCCTCGAGGGCCTCGCGCTGAGCAACCAGGTCCTTCTCCACCTGGAGGCGATGCTCCTCGCGCTGCTGCAGCTCCTCCTCCTCGAGGACCAGCTGCTGCCCGCGCTCGGCAAAGACCTTGCGGTCCTTCTCCAGAGCAGCTGATGCGGCCTGGTGGGTGGAGAGTAGCTGGGCCTCCAGCTGGCCCAGATCGCGGCGCTTCTGCGCGAACGAGCCCTCCATCGCCTCGCGCTCCGCCCTGACATCGCGCAGGAGCTCCGCTGCAGCGTCGCGTTCCGTATGGAGAGGGTTGAGCAGCTCTGCAGCGTCGCGGATGGCCCCCTCGCGGGTCTCCTTGGTGAAGCTGATGGCCTCCTCGCGGGCGGCCTGCAGCGCCAAATCTTCCAGCCGGCGCGCCTCGACCGCCTCGGGGAAGGACGCCCACGACTTCGCCAGCTCCTCCTGCTGTCGAGCGAGCCATATGTCCCCAAGGGCGAGGTGCGCCACCAAGCCCTCCAGGGACTCCCTCACGAGGACAAAGCGGCCTCGCGACGCCCCGCGCTCCAGTCCCAGCCGCGGAGCACCAGGTCTTGGCTCGTAGAAGGCCCGACCTCGGCATCGAGTCCCGCAGGTCCGGCCTCGGGGAGAACTCGGGGGCTATCTTGAGCCCCGCCGGAGCCCGTGCCCGCGCCCCCTTCTGGCCCTGCAGCCGCGAGGCGCTCCTGCCTCCAGCCTGGCGGGGAGGAGAGGAAGAACCGTCCCCGGCAGACGCGCCCGCGCCTGCCGGTGCCTCGCAGGTCTCCGTCGTGGGCTGCACAGAAGCGGTGGGCGCAGGCGACGCAGCAGGCACACGCGCGCGGCGGCGTTGGCTCGCGTGGCGGAGTGGCCTCGCGTGGAGGCGTAGCCGCACGTGGCGGAGTGGCCTCGCGCGGAGGCGTAGCGCACGAGGTGGAGTGGCAGCACGAGGTGGCGCAGAAGTTCTCGCCTCCGAGCCCTCCACCGCCGGAGACTCATCGGGCGCTGCAGGAGCATCCGGGCCTACGGTGCCCTCCTTCACATGAGGACCAGCCGCCCCCGCATGGGGCGCAGTCACCTCCACCTGAGGCGCCTCCTCAAGGGGGACCGCCGGGGCTGCCTCCACAGGCCTCGCAGCCTCGTCAGCCACGGCCCCTGCCGTGGCGCTCTTCACCTCGGACGCCTTGCGGAGCCGCCGACGCTTCGCAGGTGCAGGACCGCTAGCAAAAGGCCAAGAAAAGATTTCAACAAAGGATGAGGTGAAAGAAGAAACCGAGAGGGCAAACTACCCAACGTCATGTAAACTCACACTGGAGGGGGAGCGCCAGCATCGACCCACGCCAGGCCTGGCGAGCGCCACGAGGGGAAGGGCTTGGCAGCAGGCCAGGCGGGGGGCGTCTCCGCCTTCCTCTTGGAAGGGACGTCAGGCGGCCTCGCCCCTGTGTGGTCCACGACGACCTTGGTGCGAGGCCCGCACCTTCCTGGAGAGCCCTCCACGCCCGAGGCCTCCCCTTCCTCTGCTTCCTCCTCCACGGGGCGCGAGGGCGCCACCACGAAGGCATCTTCGTCGCCTGACGAGATATCACAAATCTCGTCAGTAAACGGCCCAGCTCTAGAAGAGGAGACCTCCCCAGCTGTGGCTTCCTCCTCACCTAGGCCAGCTCCTGAAGCCGAGGGAGAATCGGCCCCCTCTGCTCCCCGCGGGGCCGGCATCGGCACATTGGAGTCCGTCGGGCCTGTCGGGGTGAACGGAGGAATCCCTTCCAGGAGGGCCATGCGATCTGTCAGGTTGTACTGGTGAAGGGGCCGGAGCGCCGCGCGGAGCTCATCCACGGGAAGCATAGAGGGATTGACGAAGAGCGCGGAGAGGATATTGTCGACGACGTCCTTGTCGTTGTCCTCAACGTGGAGCCGCATCTTGTCGTTCGGCCCCGAGTACATCCACATGGGGACCGAGTGAGCTTGGAGGGGCACGATGCGGCGAGTCACGAAGTCCGCCACGACCATCTGCCCTGTGAAGCCCTCCTCGCGAAGGAAGCTCAGGCGCCTCATCAGGCTCACATTCTTGGCGCCGTCGAAGGTAGCCTTGCCCCAATGGGAGTTCTTCACCGGAGGCTCGTCGGGGACCTCGAGGAAGGCGCAGGGACGCTCCACCCCGACGAAGAACCACTTCTGGCGGAAGTCGTCTACTTTCTTCGTCACGGACGTGATGGCCTTGCCCTCGCTCCAGGACATGGGGATGTAGACACCCCCCATGCCATCGATGATGCGAAACGAGACGCACCCGGAGCGCTCAATCTTTGCCGTGTTCCGGAGCGCGTAGAAGCACCGAAACAGCCCCACCGTGGGCTTCAGGCCCAGGTACGCCTCGCAGAGGTAGGCGAAGAAGGCGAGGATGAGGACGGAGTTGGGGTGCAGGTGCAGCAGCTGCACCTGGTAGAACGCCAGCACCGCCTCCAGGAACGGCGAGAAGGGAGGCACCAGTTCCGCGGCCAGGCTGTGCTGGAAGACCGGGAAAAACCCCCGCGGGCGCTTCCCGTGCGCCACAGGCTTCAGGGCGGTGACGCCGTGCTCGTTCGTCTGGTCCGCCACCAGGCATCGGACCTTGGAGAGTGCTTTCTCGTTGACGCGCACGCCGAGCAGCGCCGCGCCCATCATGGTCTCCGTGGCTTCCGCCTGGGAGGAAGACCCCACGGCAGCCTTGCCCTTGCTCTTGAGAGGACTCATTGTCACGGGTGCGGAGGTTGGAAGGAGTTGGAGAACATAAACTCGCAGGAGAGCACGGAGGCGGAGAGCTCTGTGGAGCGGAATTTTATGCAAAGAATTGGAAAGGGTAACGGCTCCCTGCCGCAGTGATCGGGCTTTATGTCCCCTCCAGGAGCAGTTACCGGGGCGTGGTGGGACCCCCCATGACTCGCGCCCCAGATCGTGCGAGGCCGTTAACCGTCCAAGTGCCGCGTGGCTCGGGCCGGCTGGGCACTAAGGGCCCACGATGCTTCGCCTAAGCCCATGGGCTCAGTCGTGCCCATCATGGGCCCGGGGGCTACTGTCGGCCCAGTGGGAACTGGGGTATCAAGAGCCCATTCCCCCCAGGCCTCGCACGCGGGCCAGTCAGACGAAACGACTAAGGACCAGGCGTCACCGCCTGGATGGGACCCACGAGAGGCGATTCCCCTCGAGGGCCTGAAGAGGAAACAAGGGCCTCAAGGGACCCCTCGCCTCAGGGGACCCCCCCCCCCCAAGGCAGCAACCCGTCTGAGGGGAGTCCAACAGGAATCTCCCCTTAGGCCTGGAGGGAAACGTCGCGGCCAAGGAAGCACGGCAAGGCGCAAGTCACCTCTGCCACGCTCACGCAGTGACGCACGCACCCCCGTCGTTGTCCCTAGCGATAAAGTGGTCAACAAAGCTGCTCCGCCTGCTGCGCAGCTGTGAGGACCTTCTACTCTAACGATAAAGCAGGTGGACGGCGCAACCCTCCAACGAAGATCGTCATCGCGGGCTCCACCTCAGAGACTGCCCGCTCTGCTGCTAGTACCGCGCGGTCGGCCGCCTGTCGGCCACGGCGCCACCTTTATCAGCAATGGACCGAGTCCATGGACAAATGGAGCGCGGTGGACTCGTGCTCCGCCCTGCCACTGGAAAGTGGGAGCCACCTTGAAAGCCAAGCCAAAGGAGAAGGCCCGAGGCGCCTATAAAAGAGAGAAGACATTCATCGTAGCAAGGGTCGGCCCTTTGCGTGCAAAACACCCTTGTAAACCCTAGCAACGCTGGTTAGGTTAGCCTCTGGCTGGAGTAGGAAGAAGATCATCGCTTCCTTCCCCAGACAAGAACTGCCTCAAGGGGGCTTCCGGCAAGCTCAACTGTACTGTAAACTTACACATATAATACAGACAGGCAGGAGTAGCGGTCTTACCTCCTCACGAGGGCCGTGAACCTGGGTAAAGGACGGTGTCTTCCTTGGTCAGGTGTGCATCTTCTTCGGGTTCGGCGAGCAACGTCGCGGAGCCACTTGAGGGTTTAGACCTCCGCGTTCAATCCCCTTTCGAACTACACTTCAGGAAGTGACTACCCCCGATTCCTGGAAGTCATAAGCCGACAGCCAACCTAGGTGGGCCAAGAGGCCCACCTAGGGGCCGGCGCACCAGGCATGTGGGAATAGTCCCACATTGCCTGGTGAGGAGGTTGGCTCCCCCCTGGGAGCCTATATATAGAGGGGCACCCATGGCCTTTTAATTCACCAATTAATTCCCCAATTCTCTCTCAATTCCGTGATTCCCTTTATCGGAGTTGCGCCGAGTTGAGATGGGGATCTCTTCCACCATAGCCCTCTGCCGCGCTGCTGGTGTTCCGGTCCAAGTCTTCCACTGCTCGTCCTGGAATGGAGCTTCGGAGGCTGTCGTTTCCACCGTACATGTGTAACACCCTGCGAGGTGCTGCGCTAGCGGTGCTCGGAGTTCTGCTTCCTCTACATGACCTTGAGGTCGTCTTCGTCGGTCTTCATCGACAACGTTTGTGCGAGAACGTAATCCCCGCTTTTGGTATACAAGGGTATGTATTCCGATCTCCGTTCGTACTACTATATCTGAATAGAATAAATCTTGGCATGTTTCAAGAATATCGTTGCTAGGATTTTTTTAATTTTATGCACTTGATCCCCTTCAGTTTTCATGCTCCCAAGTGTCCTACACACCTCGTTTGATTTTTCATCTATTGACATTTAATACAGTTACCAACCTTACTTACTTTCGAGAATTCATCTCATTGGCACTAGCTCCCATGTAAATTTACATGTTTGATGAAGAGAACACGAGAACCGCATCCCTTTCTTATAAAGAAGGTAAGAGGAAAATTAATCATTTTAGCTCCAAGTAGAGAAAATGACGGAACCAAAATCATGAAGAACAGTGCGAGGTGCAAAGACGAGGGAGAACTCCGACTAGTCATTTTCAAGAAGTTAGTCAATGTAACAAATTAAGCTATGCCATGAGCTAGATAGCTACGAAGTCAAATGCTAACAAAGTTTTGTGCTTACAGGCATGCTTATGATCACATGGTGTTTATGTCCAATTTCCAGTAACCGTAAACGGGGATGGGAGTCTTCGGGAACAATCAAGGAGGGAAGCACACATATTTGCTTCGAACCATCCACGATAACCTCACATTCCACGCGGAAGTCATGCGGACCTACCGTCTCTATTACACAGCCCTTTCCTTGGCAGCTGCAAGTAAAGGCATCTACAATGGGGTCAGTCAACCTTCTCTTACAAATGCCATGTACGATTTTTACTTAGTTCGAGTAGAGAATGAAGAAAAATATGGTTGTCTTCTTTTAGGCAAGCGCCAATCTCTTAAAAATTAAGAAGAGAAGGATATTCTCTCCATTGTACCATATGTCGTTTTATATTTGTATATGTGTGTATTTGTGAGTATCTGGGTCTGCACCGTTTTTTTTATAAAGAAAAAAACATCATAAATAACACCATTTTTTAGTTGTAAGTGGTTCAACTCCTATTTCTTAATAAGGAAAGCTTGGAACAAGTAAATATATATAATTTTTTTTGTCAAGCTATGCTCCACAAGTTTTTTCTCCTTCGTTGCTTATTATCTTCTAAAATTACTTTAAACAAAATCTATTCACATGCCAGGAAAATTAAGTGCGTAATTTCTAAAATATCAAATGAAGAATTATCAATTTGCCTTGTATTAGGCAATTGACAAACTTTTGTTTCATTGCCTAGAGCATACACATGGCCACATTAAATTGTGCTTACGTAGTTGTGTCTGATGCTAAATTTAGCGCGATCATCTTAAAAGGTTAATTTGTAACACCCATCATCACTAGTGGAAAAAGGGGCTCTAGTCCCGGTTCCAGAGTGCCTATAGTCCCGGTGTAGCAACCGGGACTGTCAGACCGGGACTCGAGCCCCCAGACCCTTTGGTCTCGGTTCAATACGAACCAGGACCGGAGCCCCCCCCCCCCAATGAGCGCTATGCACGTGGCCGCGGCAGGGCGAATGGGGGCGAACCCTTTAGTCCCGGTTCGTGTTACGAACCGGGATTAGGGTTTTGTTTTTTTACATTTCAGGGTTTTGTTTTTTTTTTCATTTCAGGGTTTGCTTTTTTTTCCGGATGGTACCACGTCGATGCGTGACGGTAGGGGGTTTCAGATGGTACCACGTCGATGCTATAGTCGATGTGTGATGGTAGGGGGTTTCAGATGGTACCATGTTGATGCGTCGGGGGTAGGGGTTTCAGATGCTACGGCTTCGATGGGCGAAAAATACGTATAAATTATTATACGAACCTAGATGAAGTTGCATCATGCATATATACAATTACATGAAGATCATGTGTTGATAACACATATACATTTAAGTACGCGTGGTACATGAATATCACGTTTCCCGGTTCCAGATACTTAGAAGTATTTTGTTACATGGAGATCACTATATTTTACATGTCTGCACTAGTCAAAATAGTGGTACTCTCCGGTCTCCGGTATGACACGGGCGAGGTAAAATCCCATCAACTCCTCTGCAAGTGCCCTAAAGCGGGTCTTTATTGGTAACTCGCTGCGCTTTCTTGCCAACTGTAAAAAATGATATCACAATGAATACATGAGATATGAAATGAATAAAACTCATCACGATTGATGGTACAAAAATAATGTTGTGACTAGAGCTTTACGTACTTCGATACTTCTTTTGCTCTTCAAACTCTCGTTGACCACAGTGTGCATGTACTCGCAAACGTAGAATCCACATAGATCAGTCCCTATTGGCTGTTTAAGGCAAGTCTATAGAAAAATAGAATTTAATCAAATAATAATAAAGTATGATAATGGTGCATGGGACTAGTTATAGTACTACTTACATCGTTACTACGCCAGCGCAGTTTCTCTGGACATCCACTGTTCGGATGTTCCGCGAGGAACATTTTCCAAACACTGCATGACAAGAAAATGAATGAATGAGTCATAAATTCTTTGATATTAGGAAATGAACGAAAGAGGCGATAAGAAAAGAAAGTACCTTGCCACCAAATCAAAACAGGTCTTGTATTGTTTAGGGCATCTTCTTAACGAGTCAAGGACAACAATTTCTCCTTTCCGCAAGTCAATAACGATAAGAATGTAGTGGGAGCTGCGCACGTTTATAAATAGTCATGCATAACTCATCAATTAAACTTAACATTGTGGGGACCCCGGACTAACTATCCGAAATACCCGATTATGCTTAACACAACGATCCCATGATCAGTCTGTCGTTGCACATAATCCGAATTGAATACCAAAGTTTACATCCATTACAATACCGAATTAAAGTCTTACATAAATGGTCATCTAGACCAAGTCTTACATAGGTGCCTTCAAGGGCCAAACCAAAACAATCAGCGGAAATAAGGCGTAGTAGACATCAAATCCTAACGATGACCCGACAGGCAGTCGACTTATGAAGATCCTTAGTTGGCATAGATGTCGCCATACTCTTCCTGGGCGTAGGACTCCTCGAAGTCTGGCTACGACAATAGCCAGAGACAAAGCTAGTATGAGTACATTTGAATGTACTCGCAAACTACTCCAACATGAGTGCACTAGTCTCAGTTTTAGTTTCACACTTTTATTTATTTAAGACATCTCTATATCTTTGTTGAAGAAGATAAGGAAATTATAACTACTCCTACTATCTCAATGTTATTAGTTTTCTTCAAAAACTCCTCCTTTTCCGACCATAAACCATTATGGTAATCATTCTCCAACTACCTCATACCGATCCGTTGGTATAGGCGTATGGAACATTTTCCAATTCCTTTTTCTTTTAAAACTCAAATCTTTTCCCAAAACTTGCACATGGTCAAAGTAGGGCCTCTCAACTGTCCATATCCGAGGACTCGGCTATTCGAATAGTTTTAATTACCCTCTACAGAGGTAGCACGCTTTTCCCACACTCATCCGATAACTCATCGTGTCAGCCACGCTTCGCCATACCCGTGGTATGCGAAGTTGAGTCACCGACCCTAGTCTTTCCTTTGCTCATGCTAGTATAGGATCCTGCCCATATGATACTTCCCATCGACACTTAACCCAGCCCGTCGGGATCTAAGTGTGAGGACTCACATGTTTTATCTGGCGGTGTATAGGGTACATCCTTCTATCCTCCTCCTTATCTACTCATAGATGTTGAGAGAGGACCCAGGTCAGGGGTAGGTCGTCAAACCATTCCCTCATGCATAACAGAGTCATCTCTGTTGATGCAGTGTCCCATACTAATAAGAGCAAACTATATGACTAGGCCCTTTCCCATATGTGGGTAAATGTGGTCGCACAGAGTATCGGCTGATCGACGTAAGTACTAAGACACAATGTGCTTTTCTCAAAAACCACCTTTCTCCATTTCTTTACTTCAACACCATATCATAGTGCTTTATATCCACACAAGTTTTTAAAGGAGTTTTGAATAAACAAATCTTGGTTTTTCCATCCTATAGTTTTAGCATATACTTCTACATTGGGTGGCAAAATAATCTCTATATACTTTTGAAAAGGGTTTTATAAACCTTT
Organism: Poa annua; assembly: GCA_026929855.1. Taxonomy (NCBI): domain Eukaryota; kingdom Viridiplantae; phylum Streptophyta; class Magnoliopsida; order Poales; family Poaceae; genus Poa; species Poa annua. Next base: position 37,044,630 of record CM049427.1, read on the forward strand.
GCCTTTGAAAAATGATCTGTAAATCTAGATGCATAAGTTATGTGCAAGCTCAGAGAGTAGCTTGCCTTGCTCAACAAAGTGGTCTTGGTCTTGGTCTTCAGGTTCCACAAATCCTTCCTCCTCGATATATCCGGCAACGTTCTCGTCTAATACACAAGCAATCAATACAACCAATCACTAGCCTATTCAAACAATCATCATAGCAATACACTCTTAGAGGTTCTAATTAACCATTCCACATATCAAACAACACTATGTGGTTTCAATTTAATTGATTTAACCATTATTCCATTGTATTTTAATTAGGGCAGAAACTTGTTGCACATGTTCAATTGCATAGCTTGAGTTCTGTTTGTCACAAAAATACAAACTAAAATTCTACAGAAAGCTAATGATGTGTAGAAGATGACACAATTGGGTTTGGGTCATTTGGAGTTACCAAACTCCCTACACATTGTTTTGAATCCAGATGCCAATTAATAAGGTTTTGGCTATTATTTAAATTATATTCATCTAAAAATTAAACCCTTTTAGGGATGACTAACCATAGTTAAATGTGACCTAATAAAATTAGTTTCAACTAATTTGGATTATCAGAGTATCAGAAACAAACTAGTTTAGAATTTAAACCATTTATGGTATTTTGAATAGTGTATTTTTATTATATATCCAAATGGAGTGAAACCAATTGGGTTGGAAAGATATTTTCATAAGCTTTCCAGAACAGTTGGATTTGCTCCATTTTGAGTTGTAAATATAAAGTTATGGATTTTCTAAAATTGAGTTAAGTACTGACTTTTTAATTAAATCTAAATTCGAAAATAATAACCAGGAGTGGATAATGATTAAAACCCTGACAGAGGGGACCCACCAGTCAGCGACTGCTGGCGCGCGCGGTTTCATTTAAACCTGACGCGTGGGACCCGCATGTCAGATTTTTATTAATTTAAACGAACCGGTATGCTACCGTAGGATCAAGATCTAACGGCTCACGACGCTCGCGTCGCCGGCGACCAAACCCGAGCGGCGCTGCGGCTCCGGCGACGGCGAGGTGGACGGTGCACTCACCTAGGGGCTCGGGAGGGCGTGCGGATGGTGCAGAACGATGGTGGCGACTCGGGGAAGCTCGAGGGCGTGAAGGCGAGGCTCGGGGAAGCTCCTGGCGGCGACGGCGTCGGGATCCTTCTTCCGCGGCGGGGCTCGAACTCCGGCGAGCGATTGGCGGCGCTCCTGTGCACGATCCAGAGGGAAAAAGAGGCGGGTGAGTGCGGGGTGCATGGGGAAGAGGCTGAGGGCAGAGGGGAGCGACGGGGAGAAGCAGCACGGCCTGGCCGTGGTCGTCGTCTACCTCGGGTGCGGTGAGCTCGAGGAGACCACGGGCGGCCGGAGCTTCGCGGCAACTGCTCCGCCCTCCTGGCGGTGCTCGAGAGGGTGGAGAATTGAGGGGGAGAGGCAGTGTGGCGGTGTGGAAAATGCAGGGCACGGGGGCGGCGCACGGTGGACACGGTGCAGAGGCTCCCGTGGCCGTGCTAGGTCGCCGTAGGCCGGTGGAGGGGTGCGGCTACGCTAAGGGCTGCCTGGGGAACAAGGTGGGCAAGGAGGGGCTGCGTGGCGTGCTCGGGTGCGCTCGGGCACTTGGCCCTGCCGTGAGCGCGCTTGGGCGGCGCACGGCGTGCGCGGCATGGCGCGGGCGTGGCGTGCTCGGGCTTGTGCCAGGGTTTGTGCGGGCTCACGAGGGAGCAGAGAGGCAAGGGAGAGAAGGGGGGGGGGGGGGGGTTGCCTGGCACGGGTGAGCACGGCGTTGCCACCTCCGCTGTCCACGCGACATGGCGACGTGCACATGGCCGTTGCTGTCGCCGGCGTCTCCACGGCGACTCCGGCCACCGTTTTGCTTCCCCCGGCGTGCAGCGTGGTCGTGGAGAAGAGGGGAGTGAAATGCCGGCTCCAATTCGTCAAACGAACAACGCATTGCTCGAATTGATCCAAGACATGGTTCGGATTTGGGAAGGGCAGGGTGATGTTCATCAGGTGTTTGTTGAAATGTCTGAACCAAACCAGTATGCACTTTGGCTATTTAATTTCCTTGCTTTGCTTAATTCTTTTGGGTCCAAACTTAGGATCTAGGCTAAATACATTATTGGTAAGTGATACAAAGTCTTTTTGAAATATTTGGAAATATTTCAATAATGAATTTCTAATTTGAATTTGAGGATTTTGTATTTGAAAATTGAAAGGGAATAGTTTGTGAAAATCAACTAGGAGTGTTTAGAATATTACTCCACTGATTTTAGGGCTGAAAATAAATTTATACTTCTCACTTTGGAAAATTAATGTGACATGTGTCACATGGTGTTATGTTTTTGTAATTTGTTTCCTTTGTTTTCTTTTTCTTCAAACTTTTAATTAGAGCTAGAATTCAACAATCTTGCAAGCAAAGCAAACAACAATACTCAAGAATTAAACATACACAAATCTTTATGAGAAAAGTTTTTGTTGGCCCACATTTTTGCATTAATAATTATATTAATATTTTGGGATGTTACAGATACTTCCCCCCTTAAAATAAATCTCGTCCCGAGATTTTGCTAGGTCTGGACACTAAAGAGGTTTGAGAATTTGCTTCTAAGATAGTCTTCGCGTTCCCACGTGGCTTCATCTTCAGAGTGGTTAGTCCACTGGACTTTGTAGAACTTGATCGCGCGCCTTCGGGTAAGACGAACATCTTCGTCGAGAATCTTGAGGGGCGTCTCACGATAAGTCAGATCTTGATTCAGGTCGACAGAATGGTGGTCGATGTTTTTGAAAACATCAGGCTGGTCAGGAACTTCAAGACATTTCCGGAGCAAGGAAATATGGAAAACATCGTGGTAATCTGCTGACTCCTGAGGCAACTCCAGTTGATATGACACCTCTCCACGACGGGCAAGGATCTTGAAGGGTCCAATATATCTTGGCGCCAGTTTTCCTTTGACATGGAAACGCTGCATTCCTTTAAGGGGTGTCACTCGGAGATAGACATAATCTCCGATACTGAAGGTGACATCACGACACTTGTGATCAGCGTAACTTTTCTGACGGGATTGGGCGGTCTTGAGTCGCTCACGGATAAGCTGGACTTGCTCTTCAGCCTCACGGAGGGTATCTGGTCCAAACAGTTTGCCTTCGCCGGTGTCGGACCAATTCAGGGGTGTACGACACTTCTTGCCGTAAAGGGCTTCAAAAGGGGCCATTTGCAGACTAGACTGGTAACTGTTGTTGTAGGAGAATTCTGCAAATGGAAGGCAATCTTCCCATTTGGATCCATAGGCTAGGACACATGCGCGAAGCATGTCCTCTAATATCTGGTTCACTCGTTCAGTCTGGCCATCTGTCTGGGGGTGATAAGCTGTGCTAAATGCTAACTTGGTTCCGAGGGCTTCGTGTAGGGCTTTCCAGAACCTTGAGGTGAATTGTGTGCCCCTATCTGATACAATCCTCTTAGGCACACCATGCAGGCTTATTATTCTGGAAATATACAGGTCAGCTAACTGATTTCCCCGATAGGTGGTGTTGACGTGAAGAAAATGGGCAACTTTGGTCAGCCTGTCAACGATGACCCATATTGAGTCATGGCCTCGGTTGGACCTTGGAAGTCCGGTGATAAAATCCATTACAATCTCATCCCACTTCCACTCGGGAATCTTTAAGGGTTGAAGCAATCCAGCGGGTCGCTGATGTTCAGCCTTGACTCGCTGACAAATATCACACTTGGCTACAAAAACACCAATTTCTCGCTTCATTCCGTGCCACCAAAATCTTTCACGAAGGTCTTGGTACATCTTGGTTCCGCCGGGGTGGATTGAGTAAGGGGTCTCGTGGGCTTCCTTTAGGATTAACTCCTTGAGTTCTGAGGTATTGGGGACACAGATACGACCATTGAATCTCAACACTCCTTCTGCATCCTCGGTAAAACCAGGCGCTTTACCGAGAGAAATCTTCTTCTTGATTCCTTCTATGCTCTCATGACCTTTCTGGGCCTCCTTGATTTGATCTATCAGAGTTGGAGCTAACTCTAAATGGGCGAGATAGCCGTGGCTAACAAGCTCTAGTCCAAAATCTTTGAACTCTTTGAACAGGGCTGGCTGCTCTGCTTGGATCATGGCATTCAGGGTGCAGGGTTTGCGACTAAGGGCATCGGCAACTACATTAGCCTTTCCAGGGTGATAATTGATACCGATATCATAATCCTTGATTAATTCCATCCACCTTCTCTGTCGCAAATTTAACTCCCTCTGCGTGAAGATATACTTCAAGCTCTTATGATCCGTATAGATCTCGCAGCGATGTCCCGCCAGATAGGAGCGCCACGTCTTCAGAGCAAGAACAACAGCGGCTAACTCCAGGTCATGGGTTGGGTAGTTCTCTTCATGTGGTCGCAATTGTCGAGACAGATACGACACCACCTTGCCTTCTTGCATCAGAACACAACCAAGTCCTAGACGTGATGCATCGCAATACACGTCGAAACTCTTGGTGACGTCTGGCATAATCAGGACAGGGGTTGAGGTCAATCTCTTCTTTAATTCCTGGAAACTCTCTTCACACTTCTGAGTCCATTCAAATTTCTTGTCCTTTTTCAGCAGTTGGGTAAGGGGTTTGGCTATACTGGAGAATCCCTAACGAACTTGCGGTAGTACCCCGCTAGTCCGAGAAAGCTTCGGATTTCAGTCACACTAGTTGGGGCTTCCCAGTTCACAATGGCTTGGATCTTCTCTGGGTCAACAGAAATTCCTCCCGCAGACACAACATGTCCGAGAAATGAGACTTCACTGAGCCAAAACTCACACTTGCTAAACTTGGCATACAACTGATGCTCTCGGAGGGTTGCTAAAACTAGACGCAGGTGTTCAGCATGCTCTTCTTCAGTTTTGGAGTAAATAAGGATGTCATCAAGGAAAACTACCACGAACTTGTCAAGATACTCCATGAAGATCTTGTTCATGAGATTCATAAAATAGGCTGGGGCATTGGTCAGACCAAAGGACATTACGGTGTATTCAAATAAACCGTAACGGGTTGTGAAGGCAGTCTTGGGAATGTCTGTCTCTCGGATTCTTAACTGATGATACCCTGACCGAAGATCGATCTTGGAAAAGACTCGGGCTCCGTTCATTTGATCGAACAGATCCTCGATCTTTGGGAGAGGGTACTTGTTTTTGATGGTCACATCATTTAACCTGCGATAATCCACACACAGGCGTGTGGTACCATCTCTCTTATCCACAAAAATAATGGGTGATCCCCAGGGTGAAGCACTTGGGCGAATAAGCTCTTTGCTGAGCATATCTGCTAACTGCTTCTTCAACTCAACCAGTTCTTCTGGATTCATCCGATAAGGTCTTTGGGATATGGGGGCTGTCCCGGGGATAAGTTCAATGATGAACTCAATATCCCGATCCGGTGGCATACCAGGCAATTCTTCAGGAAAGACATCTTGGAACAGGTGAACAACACGGATCTCATCTAGGGTGGGTCGAGCTATGCTCTTATGGCATCCTGGTTGGGGTCGACTGGTTTGTGACGCATACTCCACTTCTACTCCTTTGTCGGTGGTGAGGGATACAACCCTTCTGGCACAGTCAATTCGACCACGGTACTTGGCTAACCAATTCATACCCAGTATGACATCTATTCCTTGGGTTCCTAGAATGATTAAGTCGACTAGGAACTTTTCCCCTTTGATCTCAAGGGAAACGTCCGGGCAAAATGACTTGGTATCTATGGTTGATTCTGGGATTTGGATGACCATGGGTTTGGGTAAGAGGTTTCCGACTAAACCTCCCTTAGCAACAAATTCTTGGGTAACAAAAGAATGAGTAGCACCAGAATCAAACAGAACAGTTGCAGGTACTGAGTTGACAAGGAACGTACCCAGCATAACATCTGGTGCATCCATGGCCTCTTCAACATTGATGTGGTGCAGGCGTCCCTTGGCAACAGCAACATTTCCGCGGGGTGCGGGGTTCTTGCCATTTCCATTTCGGCCTTGGCCGTTGTTTGGCGCCTGTGCATCGGGGCGTGGACCATTCTTCTTAGGATTGGGGCATTCTTTGGAGTAGTGACCTTTGGTGCCGCAATTGAAGCAGACAACATTGGCATTGCGGTTGAAGTTGTTAGAGTTCCCTCCGGGACGGGTGTTGTCATTGGGACGGCTGAAGCTGTTTGAGTTGTTTGGGTGATTAGGGTAATTGGGGCGTGGGTTTGGTGGTGGTCGATAGGCTGGCTTGGGGTTTGGTGGGTGGGTGCGAGGCTTCTGGCTGCTCGAACCTTCCTGGGCAATCATTCTCCTCTTACGACCTTCAAACATGGACTTGCGCTTGGTCTCCAACTGTATGGCCTTGTCCACAAGTGATTCCAAATCAACAAAGTCATGGATAACCAAGGCGCATTGCAGTTCATCATGAAGTCCGTTCATGAAACGCTCCATCTTCCTCCTCTCGGTGTCGACGTCATCAGGAGCATACCGAGACAAGTCAGTGAACTCATCGAGGTATCCGACCACATCCCTACTTCCCTGCCGCAACCGGCGGAATTCATCCTTCTTCCGCTCAATGAGTCCGCGGGGAATGTGCTTCTTGCGGAACTTCTCCTGGAAATCATCCCAGCTGATAGCATAACCAGCTTGCTGGAGAGCCTTGGTAGCTTCCCACCAAGACCGTGCTGGTCCTGCAAGATAGTGGGTCGCATACAGCACCTTCTCAGGTTCTCCCACGGCTGCAACTTCCAGGTTGTTGTTAATGGTGCGAAGCCAGTCATCGGCCTCAAGTGGGTGAAGTCCCTTGGAATAGGTGGGTGGGTTGGTCTTTTGAAAGTCGCTCAAAGTGGACCGCTGATTTCCTTCACCATTGCCATTGCCATTGCCATTGCCATTGCCATTGTTGTGGTGGTTGTTGTTGTTGTTGTTGTGAGCGGCAGCGATTTGTTGCAGGGCAGCGATATGAGCTTGACGCTCAGTCCGGGCAGCTTGGCGTTCCTCCATGATGAGCGCAAGAAGTTGGGCGGTGGTTGGGTCCGGTGGGGGTGGTGGTCCTCCATCCGTGTTGGAGCGACGAGTGTCCACCATCCTGAAGCACACCGGGTATAAGGGGCAAGCAAAAAGGGGTTTGACCAAGGAAAGATTGTTTTTTACGTAGAGGTTGATTTACTAAGGATTATAGGAGAAACATTTTACACAGATTTAACAAGTACTAGCACACATTCATATAGCACAACCATTACATCAAGTGTTCACCATATCAAGCCTACAACATTTTCCCTTAAGCTAAAGTACATAGTAAAAGCTCCAAAAGAACCACAACTTTGACTCTACTAGCGATAGGGGGTCGACCTAATCCTGCGGTAGTACTCAAGTAACTCGCCTACTGAGGTGGAACCTCAGGCTCTGCTATGTCAGCATCGGACTGGTAGGGTGGCTCCTCTGGATCCTCCTCCTCGTCATCCTCCTCCTCATAGTCCATCTCCTCAGATAGTCATCATCGTCACTGAGGAAAGCGTCGTTCTACTTGCGGAGATCCTCGCCCTCCTCCTCCATCTCGTCAGTACGGAGCTCCAAATCCTCTATCAGCTCATCCTGCTCTACAACCTTCTTGCGGAGCTTCGCTATGGTCTTCCTCATCTGGGTTCCATTCTTAAGAAGAGCGTCCTTCTCAGTCTTCAGTTGTGCCTCACTCTCGCGACTCTCCTTGAGCGAGAGGCGATCAAAGTGAGACCGAAGCCTAGCGCACCTCAGATCCTCCTGGGTGCGAAAGAGCATAATCTCCATGTCCAGGATATACTCTCCGAATGTCGGGTGCAGAGGGGACCGAATTGGGTGTCCATCGATGGTGCGCCTCCCGTAGAACTGGAAACGAGAGTTTACCAGCTCCGCCTTGTGTTCCTCACAAAGCCGGGATAGCATCCGCTGCATGGAACGGCACAGTCCATCGTCCCAGTGGACGTCCATGAGGGTGAAGGTGAGTGCCCTGGATCCGGGGGACTTGATGTTCCCGCGAACAGACGCCTCGATCAACCAGGATAGGTTCCCGTTACCGGGAGCGTCCACCTGGGCTCCCTTAAACTCAGGAGTGGGACGACCTAGCAGCTTGGTCAACTCGAACAAGTCCTTCTCGAACATCAACTTGCCATCCTTCTCCAGCTGAACGAACTCGGTGAAATGGATCGCCATCTATAATTTTTAGTCAAATTTTTAAGTTAGTGAGATGGCAAGTATATCAAAATTTTAATGGAAGGGACAATATGTGAGCAGATTTTTTTAAGTTTATTAAAATGACAAGTGTGGCAAGTTTTTATGAATATGAGAGAAAACTTAGTAGTTTGTAAGAAGGGAATTTTGCATAAGTGAGAGGGTAAGAGATAAGCATTTTTTTTAAACTAATTCCTTCCTTTGTTTTCTTTAAAACTTAACTTTTGTAATAACTACCTAGCGACCATGCTAATCTAGGGCTCCTAAAGTCGAGATGGCTCTGATACCAATTCTGTGGGGACCCCGGACTAAATGTCCGAAATACCCGATTATGCTTAACACAACGATCCCATGATCAGTCTGTCGTTGCACATAATCCGAATTGAATACCAAAGTTTACATCCATTACAATACCGAATTAAAGTATTACATAAATGGTCATCTAGACCAAGTCTTACATAGGTGCCTTCAAGGGCCAAACCAAAACAATCAGCGGAAATAAGGCGTAGTAGACATCAAATCCTAGCGATGACCCGACAGGCAGTCGACTTATGAAGATCCTTAGTTGGCATAGATGTCGCCATACTCTTCCTGGGCGTAGGACTCCTCGAAGTCTGGCTACGACAATAGCCAGAGACAAAGCTAGTATGAGTACATTTGAATGTACTCGCAAACTACTCCAACATGAGTGCACTAGTCTCAGTTTTAGTTTCACACTTTTATTTATTTAAGACATCTCTATATCTTTGTTGAAGAAGATAAGGAAATTATAACTACTCCTACTATCTCAATGTTATTAGTTTTCTTCAAAAACTCCTCCTTTTCCGACCATAAACCATTATGGTAATCATTCTCCAACTACCTCATACCGATCCGTTGGTATAGGCGTATGGAACATTTTCCAATTCCTTTTTCTTTTAAAACTCAAATCTTTTCCCAAAACTTGCACATGGTCAAAGTAGGGCCTCTCAACTGTCCATATCCGAGGACTCGGCTATTCGAATAGTTTTAATTACCCTCTGCAGAGGTAGCACGCTTTTCCCACACTCATCCGATAACTCATCGTGTCAGCCACGCTTCGCCATACCCGTGGTATGCGAAGTTGAGTCACCGACCCTAGTCTTTCCTTTGCTCATGCTAGTATAGGATCCTGCCCATATGATACTTCCCATCGACACTTAACCCAGCCCGTCGGGATCTAAGTGTGAGGACTCACATGTTTTATCTGGCGGTGTATAGGGGACATCCTTCTATCCTCCTCCTTATCTACTCATAGATGTTGAGAGAGGACCCAGGTCAGGGGTAGGTCGTCAAACCATTCCCTCATGCATAACAGAGTCATCTCTGTTGATGCAGTGTCCCATACTAATAAGAGCAAACTATATGACTAGGCCCTTTCCCATATGTGGGTAAATGTGGTCGCACAGAGTATCGGGTGATCGACGTAAGTACTAAGACACAATGTGCTTTTCTCAAAAACCACCTTTCTCCATTTCTTTACTTCAACACCATATCATAGTGCTTTATATCCACACAAGTTTTTAAAGGAGTTTTGAATAAACAAATCTTGGTTTTTCCATCCTATAGTTTTAGCATATACTTCTACATTGGGTGGCAAAATAATCTCTATATACTTTTGAAAAGGGTTTTATAAACCTTTGCCTTTGAAAAATGATCTGTAAATCTAGATGCATAAGTTATGTGCAAGCTCAGAGAGTAGCTTGCCTTGCTCAACAAAGTGGTCTTGGTCTTGGTCTTCAGGTTCCACAAATCCTTCCTCCTCGATATATCCGGCAACGTTCTCGTCTAATACACAAGCAATCAATACAACCAATCACTAGCCTATTCAAACAATCATCATAGCAATACACTCTTAGAGGTTCTAATTAACCATTCCACATATCAAACAACACTATGTGGTTTCAATTTAATTGATTTAACCATTATTCCATTGTATTTTAATTAGGGCAGAAACTTGTTGCACATGTTCAATTGCATAGCTTGAGTTCTGTTTGTCACAAAAATACAAACTAAAATTCTACAGAAAGCTAATGATGTGTAGAAGATGACACAATTGGGTTTGGGTCATTTGGAGTTACCAAACTCCCTACACATTGTTTTGAATCCAGATGCCAATTAATAAGGTTTTGGCTATTATTTAAATTATATTCATCTAAAAATTAAACCCTTTTAGGGATGACTAACCATAGTTAAATGTGACCTAATAAAATTAGTTTCAACTAATTTGGATTATCAGAGTATCAGAAACAAACTAGTTTAGAATTTAAACCATTTATGGTATTTTGAATAGTGTATTTTTATTATATATCCAAATGGAGTGAAACCAATTGGGTTGGAAAGATATTTTCATAAGCTTTCCAGAACAGTTGGATTTGCTCCATTTGGAGTTGTAAATATAAAGTTATGGATTTTCTAAAATTGAGTTAAGTACTGACTTTTTAATTAAATCTAAATTCGAAAATAATAACCAGGAGTGGATAATGATTAAAACCCTGACAGAGGGGACCCACCAGTCAGCGACTGCTGGCGCGCGCGCGGTTTCATTTAAACCTGACGCGTGGGACCCGCATGTCAGATTTTTATTAATTTAAACGAACCGGTATGCTACCGTAGGATCAAGATCTAACGGCTCACGACGCTCGCGTCGCCGGCGACCAAACCCGAGCGGCGCTGCGGCTCCGGCGACGGCGAGGTGGACGGTGAGCTCACCTAGGGGCTCGGGAGGGCGTGCGGACGGTGCGGAACGATGGTGGCGACTCGGGGAAGCTCGAGGGCGTGAAGGCGAGGCTCGGGGAAGCTCCTGGCGGCGACGGCGTCGGGCTCCTTCTTCCGCGGCGGGGCTCGAACTCCGGCGAGCGATTGGCGGCGCTCCTGTGCACGATCCAGAGGGAAAAAGAGGCGGGTGAGTGCGGGGTGCATGGGGAAGAGGCTGAGGGCAGAGGGGAGCGACGGGGAGAAGCAGCACGGCCTGGCCGTGGTCGTCGTCTACCTCGGGTGCGGTGAGCTCGAGGAGACCACGGGCGGCCGGAGCTTCGCGGCAACTGCTCCGCCCTCCTGGCGGTGCTCGAGAGGGTGGAGAATTGAGGGGGAGAGGCAGTGTGGCGGTGTGGAAAATGCAGGGCACGGGGGCGGCGCACGGTGGACACGGTGCAGAGGCTCCCGTGGCCGTGCTAGGTCGCCGTAGGCCGGTGGAGGGGTGCGGCTACGCTAAGGGCTGCCTGGGGAACAAGGTGGGCAAGGAGGGGCTGCGTGGCGTGCTCGGGTGCGCTCGGGCACTTGGCCCTGCCGTGAGCGCGCTTGGGCGGCGCACGGCGTGCGCGGCATGGCGCGGGCGTGGCGTGCTCGGGCTTGTGCCAGGGTTTGTGCGGGCTCACGAGGGAGCAGAGAGGCAAGGGAGAGAAGGGGGGGGGGTTGCCTGGCACGGGTGAGCACGGCGTTGCCACCTCCGCTGTCCACGCGACATGGCGACGTGCACATGGCCGTTGCTGTCGCCGGCGTCTCCACGGCGACTCCGGCCACCGTTTTGCTTCCCCCGGCGTGCAGCGTGGTCGTGGAGAAGAGGGGAGTGAAATGCCGGCTCCAATTCGTCAAACGAACAACGCATTGCTCGAATTGATCCAAGACATGGTTCGGATTTGGGAAGGGCAGGGTGATGTTCATCAGGTGTTTGTTGAAATGTCTGAACCAAACCAGTATGCACTTTGGCTATTTAATTTCCTTGCTTTGCTTAATTCTTTTGGGTCCAAACTTAGGATCTAGGCTAAATACATTATTGGTAAGTGATACAAAGTCTTTTTGAAATATTTGGAAATATTTCAATAATGAATTTCTAATTTGAATTTGAGGATTTTGTATTTGAAAATTGAAAGGGAATAGTTTGTGAAAATCAACTAGGAGTGTTTAGAATATTACTCCACTGATTTTAGGGCTGAAAATAAATTTATACTTCTCACTTTGGAAAATTAATGTGACATGTGTCACATGGTGTTATGTTTTTGTAATTTGTTTCCTTTGTTTTCTTTTTCTTCAAACTTTTAATTAGAGCTAGAATTCAACAATCTTGCAAGCAAAGCAAACAACAATACTCAAGAATTAAACATACACAAATCTTTATGAGAAAAGTTTTTGTTGGCCCACATTTTTGCATTAATAATTATATTAATATTTTGGGATGTTACAAACATCGGGTGAGAAAAATAGAATGTGTAATAAGCAGTAACACTCACTTGAAGTTGTAAGGCCATAATATATTTTTTTGGAAGCTTGTCGCTTGAAAAACATTAGCAAATTCCCCGGTGTATCCTTGTTAAGTATTGGATCAATTATGTTATCTTCATGCATAATAAATGGGTCAATGAACCCAATGTGGTTGATTTTCTGCTTCTTGCATTCGAGCATCTTCATTCTGCGTAATAAAGCACACAAATATTATAGAGAGGATTATCACAGACATTGAACGAGTAGAGCTAATTAAACATTAAATTACAGGAATAGATCACTTACAGACAATAGGATCTCATCATAGCTTTGTCGAGGGCCCGGAGATTGTATAACTGAAAGATTTCGGCGAAGTAAAGGACATCGGAGTATTCTGGGAAATAATGATCTTCCTTAACTGCCATCATGAGAGCGTCTTTATTCATCTCCTTTACGATATTCTTGTACCAGGCTTAAAATTGATGCATTCTTGTGGGTAAGTCGCCGTCGACAAAATCCTCCCCGTGAACATAAGTACGAACGACATCCGCGAAGGGGATATCATCTCCCGAATATACCAGCTCGCGCACATTGATGTTTTTGAGAACTCTGTCATCAAGCACCTTGAGCGGGGGGGCCGACTGTGCGTCTTGTTCTCCGAGTTGGGCAACTTGTTTCCCTTTTATTCGATCGATCATCCATCTCTTCGTCATATGACTTACCAATGTTGCGATCATAGTCTGTTGGCGGCGATGGTGGGGGGCTGTATAGGGGATCGATGCAACGGTCAATTTTCTCCTGAGGAATTCCGGCAGTAAATTTTGCAGGAGGCAATTGTTTCGCTAACGCTTTCTGTTTCACGCCAGCAAGCCAGGCATCCGTATGTTCTTTGCAGGCGATATCGTTTTCCTCGACGGTTCTCTCCCAAGGTAACTTTGGAGTAGGCGGCGGTGGTTTCTGCTTTCTAGGTTTCTTCCTAACAGGAGAACCAGACTGACGCCTACTCGAGAGCGACTTAACATTCTGGCGGACTGGCACAGACTGCGATGGCCTCGCGCTAGGAACCCTCTCGGGGGGCGGTTGGCTTTGCTGTTGAGCTGGAGATGGACTCGGGTTGGGGTCCCTATCGGGGAGGTGTGGGCTTTGCTGATGGGGTGGAGATGGACTCCGTCTTTGATCCCTCTCGAGGAAGAGTGGACTTTGCTGGTGAGCTGGACTCCTAGAACGAGGAGTGGACTTTGCTTGTTCTGAAAGGACAATGTATTTCTTGGGCCATAGGGCGAAGGCATGCTTGACGTCTGCCAACGTCTTCTCCTCGTCACCTCCAGGTAACTCAAGTTCCAAGGTTTCAAATCCCGGCATAATTTCGTCCATCCCGACACGAGCGTAGCCATCTGGAATTTGACCACAATGGTAGAGTTCTCCAGGTTGAATTACTAAAGCTTGCCCCACCGCCACCTTCAAAGTTATGTTTCTCATTGCTATATGTAGCTCACAACCTGTAGGCTTTGTGATGTCATCCACTGGGTAGGGACCATCGACTTGACGCGTGGAACCAACGCTGCTTCTACGCTGAGATGGGGCGACATCTGCTTCATGATCTAATTGGTGCCGCTCCTGAGGTTCCGTTCTTTGCTCCTTCAATGCTTTTATTTCCGCCCGTTGCTCCTTCATTTCACGTTCCAATTGTAATATCCGGTCGGCCTCCTTCTTCTTACCTCTGCTACGGCTTCTATAAGTGTGAGCGGATTCCGGCCACGCAGTCTTAAACGTAGCACCGCCAGGAAAGCCTCGAGCTCGTCCAACATGTTCAGGATTCCCCAGGGCTCGTGTCAGCTCGTCATCCTCTCTATCGGGTTTGAACACACCATTGCGAACATCATTAATTGCTGCTTCAAGCTTCTTTTTTATTTGATCAATCAGAACCTTCCATTTTCATTTTCCAACAATATCTCTAGTTTCTGGGTCCAACATTGCCCCATGCGCGAACAACCAGAATTTTGACCTCTCGGGCCAGTCAAGTGTCTTTGGACGGACCCCCGATCGAAGCAGTTTTTCTTCATAGGCTAACCACTTAGGAATGGCGCTCTTGTAGCCACCTGTCCCCAATGTATGGTGGTGTTCCTTCAGTCCAGCATTCAATTTATTTATCTTCGATCGGGCCACAGCCATAGGTGATTCCCTATACGCCTTAAACGCCGCCCATTCAGATTCTAACTTCTTCCCTTGTGCTCCAATGAAATCTGGCTCTTCTTTTGTTTCTTCATATTGATTCCATAAATTTTTCTTCCAGTTCCGGAATTGTTCCGCCATCTTAATAAGAGTCCACTTCTTGAGGTTGTCCTTCTTCACTTTAGAGAGATCTGGCGGGAGGGTGAAATGTGACAACAGCGTGTTATAGACCAAATCCTTAAGAACTTGGTGGACATAACATGGGTCCTCCACATCTGCGGCCGCCGGCTTATTCCATTCGCGTATGCTGATTGGGATCATGTCCCTAACAATAACTCCACCTTGACTTATAAATTTGCTGCGGTTCTGTTTTGGTTCGAGCGGTTCGCCGGAATCAGCAATTTCCTCAATCGGTAACTTTGGATCCTCGCTCGTCATTCTTTTTGCCTTGCCTCGAGGAGCACATGGTGGCTGCTTTTTGGCAGATTTGCTCGATCCGGATGGCTAAAAGAAAAATAAGTCGTTAATAAATGCAACATAAATCAATTAATGCATGTAGTTAAAAACAACATATCGCCATATTTATTATAAACACATATACACCTCTCCGCCGGAGTTTGTTATCACCACATCTCGTGACTCCATTCCATCACCAAAGTCGTTCAAATTTTTTTCGAAATAATAATCATCTACATCTCCTCCAGCTCGGTCATCGTTAAAAATAAGTTGTTCCATTTGGTCTTCCATCTCCTCGTCTCGTTGAAATTGTGCTTCTTCTATCTGCTCGTCTCGCAAGTGCTCCATAGCTCTACCTGCAATACATAGCTCGGGCATTATAATCAAGTTTACATTTATTCATCTGAAAAACATATACAAGTACAATAATTGCAACAAGTATGGATCATATAGCACAACAAGGTGGCAGCAAAGAAAACAGTGTGTGCTCATCTTGCATACCTAACACAAAACTATATATATGGATCATATTTTAGAATTGTGCATATCTAACACAAAATCATCTTTTTTCATACACATTTACAATCATCTCAATTTGCATATCCAACACACCATAATATATGTACGGATCATATATTACAATTTCATATCTAACACATTTACAATATATATATGGATCATATATTACAAGGTTCGTCTTGGCAGCGAGAAGCAAGACCTCCTGCAAGCCGTGGACACACCCGAGCAGCAAGGACCTCCTGCAAGTTGTATAATGAATTGTATATCAATCAAAACAACTGTATAATTAATTGTATATCAGCTCTAGCAAAAAACAGTAGACAATGTATTGCAAACACCTAGCCCTCGACACCTAGCCCTAGATCAGTTAGCAAGGTATGGCATTTGATTACTTATTTGACAAACTAAATGCTACAGCCATATGTGAGAAAATAACATCCTGATTAATTCATGTGAATAGCTCAAACATGTCTGCTAATTAGATCACGGTAGTGTACTAGTTTGCTGTTTTGATATTACATATTTCAGTAATAATGTGAATTGGCATCCTAGAATATAATTATAAGCACTAGAGGCTCGAATTGTTGTCGAAAACTTAATACATATGCTACTGTCCAGTGCCACTAAGTTGTGTGTAGAGAGCAAGATTTTGTTCATAATTATTGAGCAGCAAGATTTACTTCCAAATTAAATTTGCAAACAATATTCAGCATACATGTACATAGCAAGCTAAAGTTTTCAATTCAGTGAATACCACTTATGTATGCACTAATGGCCTAGTTAGAACCCACAAACCATTAGATTTTGACCTGCCATAAGCCACTGCAGTTTTCAGAAATAAATGTGTAGATTTCCTCTTGTTAGTTCATCACTCATATGCACATACTCTTTTGAGAGGGGAATAACACCGCGACAGGGGATAACAAATGCTGGCTTTGCTGGCTGATAGCATCTTGCATACCCGCTGATCAAAGAGTTATGGAACTTAAAGATGCTTTATATCGATGCCATGTTCATGTATACATATTTAAGGGAACAAACTAACTCCTTGGACTGATAGTTACCATGTTATTTCCCCTGGTTGTTCTTAGCTACCATGATATTTCCTCTTAGCTACCATGTTATTTACACATAGCTATCGGTTATTTAATACTACTGGTTAACATGTTCTATACTCATGAAAAGATAGTAGTCAGTTAATTCAATCCTAGCAACTAGTTTATTTGATGGTAGTTACCAAGTTAGTTCAATATTGGTTAAAAATGGAAGGCATTATTACACTAACTAATCTACTATCTTATTTTTCTAACCAAGTTAGTTCAAGGTAGTTCAATATTTTTAGTTTAATATTTTTAGCCCTAGATCACTTAGTTCAATAATTAGTAATATTTCTAGCCCTAGATCAGTTAGTTCAATATTTTTAACCAAGTTAGTTACCAAGTTAGTTCACTGCTAATTAATTACCAAATTAAAAAACACAAATGCAAGCCCGAGGGAGGTAGGGGACGAGGATTACCGGCGGTGGTGCGCAGAGGCACTAGACGGCGGGGTGGTGGGCGGCGTTATAGGGGCCGTGGGCGACGTGCCCTCCTTGTCGGTGCGGAGAGGTAGAGTCGGAGAGGCAGGGGCGATGCGGGCCGGCGGCGGCGGGTTTGATCGATGGCGAGGCCGAGTAGCGCGGCGCGTCGGTGCGGAGAGGCAGGGGCGGAGCGGCAGGGGCGGTGCGGGCCGGCGGTGGCGCGTCAGATCGATGGCGAGGCGAAGCAGCGCGTCGCGTCAGAGCGGTAGGGCTTCGCGGCAACCTCGAGGCGGAGCGGCAGGGCAGCGACGGCTTTGGTCGATTTGGGGAAGACTGTGAAAAATTTCAGCCGCGACCACCCTAAACGCCGCGAAACTGGCCTTTAGTCCCGGTTCGTGTTACGAACCGAGACTAAAGGGTCATTAATCTCGGTTCGTAACACGAACCGGGACTAAAGGCCTGACTGGGCTGCGAAAATTTTGCACGCGTAGCCCAGCGGCCCTTTAGTCTCGGTTGGTGTTACCAACCGAGACTAATGATTTTTTGCCTTATATATTTTTACTGGTTTTGGTTTCTGTTTTCTTTTAAATTGTTTACTTTTCTGTTTCTTATTTTGGTTTACTTAATTTTTGAATTGTTTTGGTTTTTAGTTTATTTTTATGTTTTGTTTTATATTCTTTTATTTTAAGATGCCAAGGTGATTTCTTCAAATTATTTCATAAATTATTTTAAGTGAAAAAATGAGGTTTTTTGTGAAGGAAGTATAGAAAATATGATTTCAAATGAAACCCAACTAATTTTCACTAAGACTGGTGCACATATGATGGATGATCCCCAAGTATGAGTTTTTTCTTTGAATTCTAACTAATTTCTCCTAGTTAATTGAGTTTATATTGATTTATCGAGAGTAATTCAAATTTGAACTACAACTGTTTGATAGTTTGGTCTGAAAATTTTGGAAAAATCATTTTAAGGTAAAGAACTAGTGGTTATATCACAGAAACATTGATAGTTCTACAAAATATCACCTCTTCCGATGATTAGTCGTAGCCACCGTTTTGATCGTTTTTAAGAAAAAATATAATAAAGTGATAAACAGCTCAAAAAATCAAATCCTTTGGCCCTGGCTCCTTATTTGTGTACTAGTTGCTATGAAAAATGATAAACTTGATTTTTGCCAACATTTGCAAAAAAAGTCTTCACAAAAAGGTCTATCATGTATGAACATCTAAAAGTTTCAAGCCAAATGACCAAGTTATGGTCATTTCGACGACATAGTTTGTGATAAAGATCTCATACTCCACACATAGGTGCATATTGGTATATTAAACAATCTTGCCAAAGGGATTCTTCAAAATATTTTCATAAATATTATTTTCCTTTTTTTAAGTGCAAAAATGAGGTTTTTTGTGAAGTAAGTACATAAAATATGATTCCAAATGGCACCCAACTATTTTTCACTAAGAGTGGTGCACATATGATGGATGATCCCCAATTATGAGTTTTTTCTTTGAATTCTAACTAATTTCCCCTAGTTAATTGAGTTTATGTTGATTTATCGAAAGTAATTCAAATTTGAACTACAACTGTTTGATAGTTTGGTCTGAAACTTTTGGAAAAATCATTTTAAGGTACACAACTAGTGGTTATATCACAGAAACCTTGATAGTTCTACAAAATATCACCTCTTCCGATGATTAGTCGTAGCGACCGTTTTGATCGGTTTTAAGTAAAAAAGTATTAAAGTGATAAACACCTCAAAATTTCAAATCCTTTGGCATGGGATCCTTATTTATGTACTAGTTGCTATGAAAAATGATAAACACCACAAAAATATCAAATCCTTGAACATCTAGAAGTTTCAAGCCAAATGACCAAGTTATGGTCATTTCAAGCCAAGCCAAATGACTGTGGCAAGACATCTCTGATGATCTACAACCGTCCGACAAGACATCTCTGATGATCTGCAATCGTTTGAAACGGTCGCAGATCATCAGAGACGTCTTGCCGCTGGTTGCCCAGAGATGCCTCTACCGAGGGGAGGGTTCACCTTCAGCCTTCACTGAGTGCTCTCTGCTACCCGTGTGCTGCCAAAATGAACTACAATGAGTAGACACTGAGTGCTGAACATGTCCGGGAGGAGGGCTATATATAAGGTATGTGTGCTTCTTTAGTCCCGGTTGGTAACAACAACCGAGTCATGTGGGTCACGAAGTGGTCGTGATACCGCTGATCCAACAGCTCAGAATCTCTCAAAAGAAACACACCTCAGATCCAACGTGTCACAAGCACTAGAAAGAAACACACGATCCATGTGCTTCTTTAGTCTTGGTTGGTAACACCAACCGGGACTAAAGAAGCACATGGATCGTGTGTTTCTTTAAAGCACTTGTGAGCCGTTGGATGAAGAGATGTGTTTCTTTTGAGAGATTCTGAGCTGTTGGATGGGCACTATCATGACCAGTTCGTGAGTCACATGACCCTATATATAGCCCCCTCTTCAACATGTTCGGCAGTCATTGTCTCCTCATTCTACTTCATCGACAGAATACAAAGCATTCAGATTCCCTGCATACGCCCAACGGTGCATTTCATATGCAGACACTCACGAGCCACCGTTGGGCTGTATGCAGGTGAAATCGTGTGTTTTGTTCCATGCATCTACAAAATACTTCAGTTCACTTGTTCTTCTGATACAAAGCATTCGGATATTACACATCAACAATAATATCCCTCTCTAGTGTTTACTTCATCTTCCGATTGCGCCGTAACCACGGACAATCTTCTTCATTTAACTTGATACTTGGATCAGTGTTGACTTTAAAGGGCGGAATGTCATGAAACTTATCGTAATATTCTGACATGTCTGTCTTGTCCTCCACTCCCACAATGACTCTTTTCCCTGAAAGAACTATGTGGCGCTTTGGCTCATCGTATGATGTACTCGCTTGCTTATCTTTTCTTTTTTCGGTAGGGTAGACATGTCTTTCACATAGAAAACCTGAGCAACTTCACTGGCTAGAACGAATGGTTCGTTCTCGTACGAAAGATTGTTGAGATCCACTGTAGTCATTCCGTATCGTGGGTCTACCTCTACCCCGCCTCGTAGGTTGAACCATTTGTACTTGAGCAAAGGGACCTTAAAAGTAGGTCCATAGTCAAGTTCCCATATCTCCTCTATGTAACCATAATATGTGTCCTTTGTCCCGTTGCAGTTTGTTGCATCAAAGCGTACTCCACTGTTTTGGTTGGTGCTCTTTTTATCTTGGTTGGCTGTGTAAAATATATTTCCGCTGTTCTTCAACATTGGTGTCATTAATGAGACGTCTTTTTAACCAACTGCTGAAAGTCTTCATGTGTTCTCCATCAATACAATCTTCAGATTTCTCCGGGTATTTGGAGCGTAAAACATTCTTGTGTTCCTCGACATACGGACCCACCAAACTAGAATTATGTAGAACGGTGTCGTGTGCTTGAGTGAAGGAATCCCCGTCTTGACATATTGTTGCTTTCTTTCCTAGGGTGCCTTTTCCATCAGTCTCCCCTCATGACGTGATTCAGGAACACCGATCGGCTTCAGATCAGGAATAAAATCTACACAAAACTCAATGACCTCCTCTGTTCCATAACCCTTGACGATGCTTCCTTCTGGCCTAGCCCGGTTATGCACATATTTTTTTAAGACTCCCATGAACCTCTCAAAGGGGAACATGTTGTGTAGAAATACAGGACCGAGAACGGAAATCTCTTCGACTAGGTGGACTACAAGGTGCGTCATAATATTGAAGAAGGTTGGTGGGAACACCAACTCGAAGCTGACAAGACATTGGACCACATCCTTCTCTAAATTTTTTAGAGTTAGTGGATTGATGACCTTCTGAGAAATTGCATTGAGAAATGCACATAGCTTCACAATGGGTTCTCGAACATTTTCCGGTAGAAGCCCTCTCAATGCAACCGGAAGTAATTGTGTCATAATCACGTGACAGTCATGAGACTTTAGATTCTGAAATTTTTGCTCTGCCATGTTTATTATTCCTTTTATATTTGATGAGAAGCCAGATGGAACCTTCATACTGCGAAGGCACTCAAAAAATATTTTCTTCTCTTCTTTAGTTAGAGCGTAGCTTGCAGGACCTGGCTGATTCTCTGAATGAGTATCGTCTCGATGCATCTCTTCGCTCATACGTTGATGGGTCTGCCTTCCTTTCGGTGTACCTTTTTTTACTTCCCTTTTTTTGACTTCCCATCTTTTGACTTCCCATACACGCCCAAGAAGTTTAGTAAGTTGCAGCAAATGTTCTTTGTCACGTGCATCACGTCGATTGCAGAGTGAATCTCTAGCATTATCCAATATGGCAGCTCCCAAAATATAGATTTCTTCTTCCACATGGGTACGTGGTTGTTTGCGTCATTCGGAACAGTGAGTCCGCCAGGACCCTTTCCAAAGATTACATTTAAATCCTTGACCATATCATGTATAGCAGAACTAGAAGGGCGGGTTGGCATCGGCCGATGATCTGCCTCACATTTGTAATGCTTGCCTTTCTTCCTTAGCGGATGCTTGGGTACAAGAAACCGACGATGACCCAGGTACACATTCTTGTTACCTAAATGTATACTATCAGTCTCAGCTAAACAATGCGTGCATGCATTGTATCCCTTGTTTGACTGTCCTGAAATGTTGCCTAGAGCAGGCCAATCATTGATGGTTACAAAAAGCAAAGCTCGTAGATCAAATTCCTCCAGTTTGTGCTCATCCCACACACGTACACCTTCTTCACGCCACAACTGCAAAAGTTCTTCAACTAATGGCCTGAGGTGCACATCAATGTCGTTGTCAGATTGCTTCGGGCCTTCAATGAGCACTGGCATCATAATGTACTTCCGCTTCATGCACAGCCAAGGAGTAAGGTTATAGATACATAGAGTCACGGGCCAAGTGCTGTGACTGGAGCTCTGCTCTCCAAAAGGATTAAATCCATCTGTACTTAGACCAAATCTTAAGTTCCTTGCGTCATCTGAAAATGTCGGGAACTCTCTATCAATTTTTCTCCACTGGGACCCATCCACGGGGTGTCCCAACATCAAGTCTTTTTTACGATCTTCTTTGTGCCAACGCAACAACTTGGCATGCTCTCTATTGCTCAACAAACGTTTCAACCGTGGTATTATAGGAGCATACCACATCACCTTTGCAGGAATCCTCTTCCTGGGGCGCGGCTCGCCCTCAACATCACCAGGGTCATCTCGCCTGATCTTATACCGCAAAGCACCGCATACAGGACATGCATTCAATTTTTCGTGCTCACCGCGGTAGAGGATGTAGTCATTAATGCATGCGTGTATCTTATGCACCTCTAATCCTAGAGGGCATACCACCTTCTTTGCTTCGTACGTACTAGACGGCAATTCGTTAAGCATCTTCTTAACTATTTTTAACAAATTTTTAAATCCCTTGTCAGAAGTACCATTCTCTGTCTTCCATTGCAGCAATTCAAGTGTGGTACCCAGCTTTTTCTGGTCATTTTGACAAGTTGGGTACAACAATTTGGCGTGATCAGCTAACATACGCTCCAACTTCAACCTTTCATTTTCACTTCCACAGTCCATTTGTGCATCACGAATGGCCCGACGAAGATCATTGTCAGGCTCATCAATAATGGGATCTTCTTCAGTTTCGTCTTCTCCCATTGTAGTATCACTGAACCAAGGACACTTGTCATTATCCTCCTCTTCTTCATTTTCTTCCATGATAACCCCTGTTTCTCCGTGCTTGGTCCAACAATAATAACCAGGCATAAAACCATTATGTAAGAGGTGTGAGTGAATGACTTTTGAGGTAGAGTGATCACTCATATTCTTGCAGGCACTACATGGACAACGAATAAAACCGTTCTTCGGCTTGTTTGCCTCAGCCACATGGAGAAAATTATGCATGCCATCAATGAACTCAGGACAACATCGGTCACCGTACATCCATTGTCGGTTCATCTGTATTACATAAAAGTATATCGAACCCCATTATTACACTACTGTCATAAATAATATGTAAGAGCAAATTAATTAATACAATGTCATCCATTAAAATAAGAGTAGAGTAGTGACAACTGGTAATACATAGTTCTCATAAAACATACATTAACTGAAACAAATATAAAAATTATCTAAAGAATTTAAATCCAACAACAAATGCGATCAAAATCGCAACTAAGGTAAATACTGAACCCACAGCATAATGATACCAAGCCTCCCGATTAATGGCATATTTTCTAATCCTTTTTATCTTCAAGAGCATTGCATCCATCTTGATCTCGTTACCATCGACCACGTCGGCAAGTTTGAACTCTAATTTCATCTTATCTTCTAAGCATTGAAGATAAAGATCTTCACTTCTTTTCAATTTTTCTTTCAAATCATTGTTTTCTTTATCCAAAAACTCCACCATAGGGTCAGGTTCAATTTCCGGTTCAACTACCTCCTAGATAAAAATAAATCTATGTCAAGTTGATCGCCATAATTGCCAGAAACACAAAATGAAATAAATAGTTTTGAAAATATACCACATCCGAATCATAGATCGGACGAGGACCGACGGGGACGGATATCAGAACCATGACTCTATACATATAATACAAGTTAGAAAATTATACAAGTAATAACTATGGATCTAAAACAATAAAGCTATGTTTTTAAAAATCAAATAAAATAAAAGATAGAGGCTCACCGAGGTGGTGCCTGTGATGGGACGGCGCGGGCGATCGACGTCGATAAGGCTCCTCACGACACTAAAACACATAAATCATAATTTAGTTTGAGCTCAAATTGCACATATGAACAAATGAAATCCTAACTTGGGCATTTCATCAAACACCTTCCTTGCACAAGATTTTGAAATGAGATAAATGAGCTAGAGAAGAATCGCCGAAAAGAGGATGAAGCGGCTAACCGTGTAGGGTGTCTTCAATCTTTCAAATGTGGTAAAATATTATGGATTATTTAGTCTTGGGGAGAGGAAACGGAGAAGAAATGGAGAGGAAATGGTTTTGAGCTCGGGCTCGGTGGAAAAAATGGAGCGATCAGGGGTGGAAGAAGCTGATAAGGTGAGTATCTTTAGTCCCGGTTCGTGTTAGGAACCGGGACTAAAGGGTTATGGCGCTGGGACCCGCCTCTGCTGCCGTATGCAGTGGACCTTTAGTCCCGGTTCCTAACACGAACCGGGACTAAAGGTCCCTCGCAAATTCGGCGCGGTGCCTGTCGTGGTGGTGTCACGGCAGATGCCATAGGATGGCTAATGTGTGGGGCCGATGGACGTTGGTGGATCCGGGGAGGGATAGCGAGCTGAATAGCTCACACAAGGAGGATCCCGGTATAACCGAGATCTCCCAAGAACTGGAAACAACAGCAAATCGATATATGGAAGATCTAACAAACAAGAACAAAGGCACGAAGGCACACAACACACACACGATATACCCAGGTTCAGGGCCCTCGTGAGGAGGTAACACCCCTACTCCTGCCTTTCCTCTCTATATAAATGTGGTACAAGGGCTACAACTTGCTCATATGTCTCTCCAAGTGAAGAACAAGTAGTACTAGAAGAACTCAAGGTATAAGGAAGTAAAATCTCTAGGAGTGAATGCAACTATAACTTTGGCTCCCAAGTTGGTCCTCTTTTTCACTGAAGCAGTTATGGCGCCTTATATAGGGTCTCGGCCAGGAGGGCCGGTAACCCTAAACTGGCTGGGCCCCACCGGACAGGCCTAGCCGGTATGTTGTCACCGGCTAGTGCGACCTAGTCGCCGCGCTATCCGGTGTAGCCCCTTCGTCATCATCTCGCCAAGGACAGCAGGCGCCGTCCTGAATCATCATTGTCCCCCTGTCAGAGACAGACAGGACATGTCTTTGCCCATCCCGGATAGCTTTTTCCGGATTGCCGGGCTAGGCATGTCAGGTCTTGTCGTACCGTTGTCGTACCGGCTGACGCGCTCCCGTGTCAGGCGGGAAGTGACCATGCTTCCGTGTCAGGCGGGAGGTGACCATGCTTCCGTGTCAGGCGGAAAGGTACTTCCTCCCGCATCGGGCGGGAAAGCCTGCTGCAGACCGTTGACGGCCTACCGGGATCCCGCATGCCGGCTACCTCTTTGCTTGCCTCCGTGAACCTCTCCTACATAAGATCAAGATTGAGACAGGTACCCCGGTTAGCTCTTACCCGGACCACCTATCCGGTAATACAGAATACACCTCCTTCCGGGAGTCTCTTCGGAGCCCGAGGTCCGAGATCCTTTCCGAAGGTGTCCGAGTTCGCCTGTGGATGTGCATCTCTAGGCCTAGCCTCCCGAAGATGTCTTAGCCTCTCAGCAAAGACATCTTCGAGAAGCTAGTTCTTAGAGGAACCATCCGCTGATGCTTGTGTTGCCATTATGAGGGCTGAGGGTGTCTATTTATAGCTGCCAGAGCTGACCCTTGCGCCTGCCAGGAGGCGCTTGGCACTCTATCAGCGCTCAAGGGTCAAGTTGCCCCTTCATCACACCAGGGGGTGTCCCTTGTTCATGCCAAAGGTCAAGTACTGTTGGCACACTGCTGAGATATTCCGGGATCTGCCCCTACCCGGAGGGCAGCCCCCCGACAGTGCCTCTCACCCATTTAGTCTCAGTTCAATTTAAAATCCGGGCTAAAGGGGTGAACCAAAGTCTGCTTTTCCACTAGTGCATCTCTCTTGACACTTAGTGAACAACCTTTGTTTCTTTTCCAACATAGATGCTTTGGTTGTGTATACTACCCGACCATTCTCTTCAAGCTTTGCATGAATCCGCCAACTTGTACAAGAATGCTCATCTTCCAAAAAAAAATCCATGGCTCATGAGTCTCTTTTGCAAGGATTCCATAGGATATTGAGTGCATATACATGGTGCCGTTAGAGAATGTGATTGTATTTTTTTGGGCTCTTAATTCCTCTATTTTTTGTAGATCAGATATTGTGCCACTGTACAGTTATAGAAATTTAAGCTACAAGGATGACATGTCTTAAACATAACTAGGCAACTTGGCGCGGCGACACGCCGCGTCCATGTGGTTATTAATTATGTTTATTTTTTTAAATATAATTAGTGAAACAATTAGGAAAGAAAATATTAGAGGGGAGATCATGGAGTTTAGTATGTTGTTGGCGGTCAAAGAAACTATATGTTAATTAGAATGAGTTAGTGTCAATAAGTTGAGCTAATCTATGAATCCATCGTTTTATTTTGTTGAAGAACATTATATGAAGCAACTCTATAATCTGCCCTATTCTTCTATTATAAGAAAATACTTGCTGCAAGATTAAAATAAACTGTTATTTTCTCTCTCATCTTCCGTTATGGAGCGTTACTACTTGTCACTCATTTCAGCCTAGTTCAGGCTTTATCCATTCCCACTACTCAATATACAACATGGGAAACACCTAGAAATCACTTAATGATGATCAATCCTTTCGCCACTGTATTTTGCAAGCTGTGAGCATGATGAAACTAAAATATGTAGGTCATCTTCTTTTCAGTTTGAGGCTAGCAAGAATACAGTAGAATGGCAAGGATTGTCTAGTTTTTCTGTTTAAAAACAAAACAATAAGGACTACTTCTTATGAAGGTTGTTGTCACTTCTCGAGGAAGGTGCTGGAAAATAATCTATGTTATGTTTGATCTGCTAAGCAACAACACTCTGATAAAGATTTTCATTTTCTGAATCTAGAAAACCCCCACTGAAGTAAATATGCATGTCCTTCCGTACTGACCATATCCAGAGCATACCAGTTTTCCTAATGCAGTAGCTGAATGCTCATTCGAACAGTCTGCTTATACCCTCTTAAAATAGCCAACACAACTTTTAAGTCAACATGCCGGATTCTCTAACAGTTGGAACATAAATATATCTCATTGCTCATCTAGTTGGTAAACAATTCAGTCTTAGACATAAAAATGACAATATATGTCAATAACATTTGACTATTGAAATGTGGGCAAAGACTGTAAATCTACTCGCACATTATTCATTGAACATTCATCGCTTCTTATCGGTATTCCAGATCTAAGTATGGTCTGAAACCATGTAAAAAACTGCTACATTTTCCGTGCATGTAAAGAAGAAATAATAACACAAAACTACGAAGTACCAACCTTGTTTGTGGCTTCCTACTAACTCACAATCTAATCTGAGTAAAGAATGGCATGTTTTATGCCTAGAAAATGCTACCAACCTTGAAAGATGGGATCATGTCAAAAAAAACTTGAAAGATGGGTGGTACAGTACCCAGAATAAAAGCCTCGAACTCAGCAGAATAAATCTTATACTTCTCAACATTATATGCAATATTTGACTTCGCAATATCCTTCACAATTCTGCATATAACATAAATGGTAAGAAACCACATAGCACATAAGTCCTACAGTCGTTCAGAGGTAAGAGTGTCAAGCGGCCGCCTTGAAACCTGATTCAGAGGAACCATCGGATGCTCAAAGTAATCAAAACTTCTACAACATCCAGTACCTTTTCAAGGCAAAGTGCAATGCATCCTTAACATGTGTATTTTCATCATCGGTTGTGCTTTCAGGAAGTTGATGCATATTTGCAGAAGAAGAAACATGTAGACCATCAGAAACCGAACGCAAACCAGGAGGTAGAGAATGAGCAGTTTAGTACATAACAGAAATAGTTAATAAAGCATAGACCTCACATGTCTTGTCAACCGTAAGAAGATCAACCCTTAAACAAAGAACTCATATGACAACCATGAGAATATCAGCCCTTTAACATAGCACTGTTTTGCCCATAAGCATCTGAAATAAAATGACAACAGATTGTAAATGAGTCTTGACCATTTAAAGCTAATATATAGCATGACTATACAGATGAGCTGTATGGAGCGCCGAGTGGGCATAGTAATCATACACAGCTCAAATACTTCGATTCAAAAATATGTTATTGCTATAAAATCCCACTAAAATGTTAGATATGGTTCTGTTTTCAGATTATGTTAAAATTTTGACTGTATTGTTCTTGAATTTATCAACAAATCAGATCAAATCCGATTAATCTAAAACTTTTACAGTCTGTCAGAAATAGTTATACCTTGCTTGTCTAAAATTTTCAGGTGGACCTAGCAAATGTTGATATATTTTTGAGAAAGAGAAAAAACAAAATGATCTGATACCAAAAAGGAAAAAAAAAACATCCTCCAAAGTAGTTCAGTAAGTGTCACTTGCTAAGCGAGTGCACAGTTTGCAAAAGTGTGCTCTCTTAGTTCTTTCTTCTGGTACTAACAAATAGAAGAATTTGAAGTAAACACCTCTTGCGATCCATACATATTTGTATGCTAGGGAAGAATAAGATACAACTCATTTCTACACCACTGGAGGTAATAAATAAAACATACTGATTAGGCAAAGTAAAACTACCCTATTCTGGGATCAAGGTCCGACTTAACGACTTCAGTTCGACATCTGCCCTTTTTTATCTTTATAAATGTTGGAAGTGTAGCACAAACAACCTTAAGACTATAATGAAGCTCATAATGTAGAGAACCTTTCCCCTTAAAAAATTACTTCCATATTTCAAAAAGTCATTATCCACTGGATGGCAATCCCCTTGGTAGAGAATGACATACAGATTAGATAGTACATCTGATTGATAATGGGTGTTGAAATTTAAACTAACTTCAGTTAAAAAATGTGACATCGTGAAACCGGAGTGAGTAGATCCATGTATTCCACTATTTAGTACCACATGTAAGTATTTGCACAAATGACAGATGATAGGAAGAGAAATAAGAAACGAAAAAAAGTTAAAAGGGCAAGAACAGACAAACAATACTCAACTGATGTTGGAAAGAACATAACTACTGTTCTCTTTTAACAATAACATAAACGAAAAATAATTTGATAACTGCTTGGAAACCTTACCATAGCTACCAGTGGGTCAAATATAACACAATAGGAGTAAAAAATGATATATGCATCTTCTTTTGCCGCCTACTCATGCACCCCACCTTCAGAACCTCCTAACCGGTATCCTCCTCAAAGAGGAGTAAGGTTATTGCAATGCAGCAAATAAAAATTAGACTGGCAACTTAGAGCCTACAATTACAAAGACCTGCATCCAGTGAAGCAACAAATTTACTAATTAAGTGTGAACGGAATATAACCTGTTCTATTTTTCAGCATGCAAATGGTGGACGGCAACTTTCCTATGATGTTATTTGCAACTGTAAGAGAATGTTAAATATTGATTAGAGGATATAGTAAAAAATTGAGGGTAAAAAACATATTGTCTTGACAAAGTAATAAAACTCTAGTGTGTGCTAAGAAAAGATAATGAATAAGCAAATGGTTAAGATGCTTTCTTCATCCCGATATCACATATTTTGAGATAATTACTGAATATATATGTCATGGTGAGCCGTGCTGACATAGAAGATACTTCAGTAAAAAGTTGGATACCTGTTAACGCAACATATGGAATATTGCTTCATGTGTAAACTAATATCGAGAGCAGTTACATGAAAACATGAAGGCTAAGCATTATTTTTTGCTATCCAAATTCTCAGTATCCTTAGCATTGCCTGCAACGCTTGTCCTGATCTCATATAAGCTTTTGGATGCCATTTGATTTTTTTTTTCGAGAATAACGGGGGGAATAAATCCCCACCGCTTGTTGCATTCACCGAAAGTAGCCTGGCGGGCCATGTTCTAACAACAGAATAGCACTTGTACAGGGGATACAGAGGAAGAGAAATAACAAAAACACGACACTAAGCAGCAAACCCTCCAGATAAGGCCTTCAGATCTTTTCATCTTCCGTTTACCGTTGGACGCCAGTGCACCAGAAACTTCACCGCCGAAGACAAAGAGCTTCGCTCCGCTGGGATCAACCACGATGGGTTGGAGCAGCCGAAGGGCAGTACATTGCCGATTCCACACCGGACGAAGGGCCAAATGTCGCCGAGGCTTTACACAACAGCCAACAGTGTAATCGAAGGGCCTCGCGCAGCCGAGTCGACACCCGGGAAACTTCACCGGCACTAGCCCAGCCGTTAACCGACATCAGAGAAGAGACTCTGGCCCCTCCGAAGAGCTCGAGCATCGTGGCCATGGGGAGACGACACCGAGAGGAGAGCAAGGAGGGGAAACACCACCACCACAGCCCGAAGAGAATGCAACAGGCAACAAGAGACGAGGGCATTGACGGTGGTTCATCACAGATGAAGTCGCGGAGCACCACAGTGCTGCATCGCGCCACCATGACAGCCTGCAACCTCTCATGCCCCCGACAGAGAGCAGCATCGGTTCCATCACGACGCCTCCAAGGAGGAAGACGACGCCACCGGCATCGTCGTCGCTGAGCTTTCGCCCGGAACCAGCGCCCTCACCAGAACCTAGCCAGGGGTTGGGAGCACAGAACAGCTCAAGAACCACGCCACCATTGGGTTTAGCGACGCCGGGAGGCGCCGCCGTGGTCTGCCCACGCGCAGAGCGTGAGCACGGGTTTCCCCGTGTGCAGGCAGGAGGCTGCCGAACCAAACCTGACGAGATATGCATCCGTGTGTCAGAGCTGCGGCCCGCCGAGCCCATCAGGGCCCAGATTGAGCCCGGGACCCGGCGCCGCTAGGAGCCGCGCCGCCGGCAGCAGCACCGCGATAAGAGGAGGAGGGCGAACCTGCAGGGGAAGCTCGCCGGGGCGGGGGCGCGAGGGTGGCGGCGGGAGCTAGGGTTTGCCCCTCCCGTCGCCCAGAGAGGAGGCGACGCGAGGGGACGCCCCACCCCGGTGCTTTGACTGCCGCCGGCCCAGATCCGCCGGAGATGGGGGCCAAGGAGCACCAAGAGGTGGATCCGGCCGGATCCCGTGCGGATAGGTTCGAGGCGAAGCAGATCGGCCGACGACCCCGGCGGCGAGGGAGGAGGGGCGTGGACGGTAGATGGGGAGCAGAAGCGCGGGAGAGGAGTGGCCGGCGCCACCGAGGGGCAGGGAGCAGGCTCCAGACCCGCCGGCGACGACCCCTGGTCTCGGCGCGGTGGTGTCCCTCCGGGCCACCGGGACGAGAGCCGAGGGGCTCTAAGTCCCCGCCGCCCCCTTCACCGGCGGCGCCAGCTTAGCCGGCGACGGCCTCAGGAGGCGACGAGGAGGAAGCAGGGGAGAGGGTGGCGGCGCGGGGAGGCGGGCTAGGGTTTCGCCCCCCCCCCCCCCCCCCCCCCCCCCCCGGTCGCCCTGGAGGAGGCGACGCGAGGAGCGGGGTCCAAACCTAATCTACATGTTCATTTCGAACCTCATGACCGCCCCCCGGTCGCCATTTGAATTTTGACCACAGACTACTGAACTGAAGCATCAAATATGCAATAGGAGAAACTTATCAGAGGAATAAGTATCTATAGCACATAGCCCTGCACATACACTGTAACTTTTCAAACCTGAACTACCAGAATAGGAAAAAGTACTGCCTTAGCAAGAAAAATAAGTTCATCTACTGCCTAAGGCTGCAGTCATCTTTGACGATCTGAAAGCAAGATAAATACATCCAATTCTCAACAGGAGAGCAGTGCAACAACTTCAAAGGTCAATCGATGATAAAAAATAAATCCTATCAGCAGAATCATACCACGAGATTATGAAGAGAAAGCTGAAAAAATGGAGTGGGTCAATGAAACGTGGATAGCCTCGCCAGCCATCTCCTTCCTGTGTCCTGGGTGGGTCTGCTATCCCTGTGTGTCGCCCTGCTCCGCGTGTACAGAAGTACAGAATCCCGATTTGCTGCCTCGGACCACAAACCAAATCAAATGGAGAGCGTCAGCATGGTAAGACTCAAGTGATCGAGCACATGACAAACGAAGAAGCAGCAGCATGGTGTGAATGTCAGAGTGTGCCAGAGGCGGCAAGGTGCGGACCTGATGGTGTGGCCATAAGAGTAAGTCCAGCAGTTGCCTCAAACCCTCCCCTATACGTTTTTTAGTGGAAAAAGTTCAAAAACAACCACCCAGCAGTTCACTCAACGCTCCCCTGATTTATAGTCGCCCCCGGTTCTACTCGCTCGTCTCCCCTACAAGTAGGGGAGGTGGAAGACTCCCCTATCCCGATATTAGTAGTTTTTTGACACTGCAATATGTCGATATTCGTGAGATTTTTGTTTATCTTTCAGATTTTGGTGATGGATAATTTTTTGACACTACAAGTTACAGAGGTAGCCGTTGGATTTTACATGTTAGTTATACAATATTTTTAAAATATAAAAAAATAGATAAAAAATTAAATAGGTGAGATGTTTTAGGGGAACTGCTGGAGTTGAACATATTTTAGGGGAGATTTTTTTAGGGGCAGTCCCCTACATACACATATAGGGGAGACATTTTAAGCGAACTGCTGGACTTGCTCTAAGGCCATCCTTGTGGGCGGCCTCCTCCACAATGACATCGCCCGGCGTGGTGCTTGCGCCCTCCGGGCTGCAAGACGGTCGAGGGGAAGTGGAGGGGTCCGGCGACGGCGCCAACGGCCGCGTCCGGCAGAAGAATGGTGGCTCGGCGGAGGCGTGAGGGCGAAGGCGGCCGCCCTGGCCAGGGCAAGGTGGCGGCGAGAACGGGAGGCACGGATCGGGAAGGAGAGGATGGGAAAAAATGAGGAGGCGTCCTGCTCCCTCCCAGTCCACGCTCGTGTCCAAGGAGCTCTTGAAGCAGGTCCGGGACTGTGTGGCGGCGCGACGCTGGCCATTTGGTCGCCGGAGCTGCGGGCGACGACCTTCACCACAGCGGCAGTTGCGGAGCACGGCGCTGACGAACGCGGCCGATTTCGGTTGTCCCCAGATGCGGCCTCGTAGGTTGAACCATTTGTACTTGAGCAAAGGGACCTTAAAAGTAGGTCCATAGTCAAGTTCCCATATCTCCTCTATGTAACCATAATATATGTCCTTTGTCCCGTTGCAGTTTGTTGCATCAAAGCGTACTCCACTATTTTGGTTGGTGCTCTTTTTATCTTGGTTGGCTGTGTAAAATATATTTCCGCTGTTCTTCAACATTGGTGTCATTAATGAGACGTCTTTTTAACCAACTGCTGAAAGTCTTCATGTGTTCTCCATCAATACAATCTTCAGATTTCTCCGGGTATTTGGAGCGTAAAACATTCTTGTGTTCCTCGACATACGGACCCACCAAACTAGAATTATGTAGAACGGTGTCGTGTGCTTGAGTGAAGGAATCCCCGTCTTGAGATATTGTTGCTTTCTTTTCTAGGGTGCCTTTTCCATGCAGTCTCCCCTCATGACGTGATTCAGGAACACCGATCGGCTTCAGATCAGGAATAAAATTTACACAAAACTCAATGACCTCCTCTGTTCCATAACCCTTGACGATGCTTCCTTCTGGCCTAGCCCGGTTATGCACATATTTTTTTAAGACTCCCATGAACCTCTCAAAGGGGAACATGTTGTGTAGAAATACAGGACCGAGAACAGAAATCTCTTCGACTAGGTGGACTACAAGGTGCGTCATAATATTGAAGAAGGTTGGTGGGAACACCAACTCGAAGCTGACAAGACATTGGACCACATCCTTCTCTAAATTTTTTAGAGTTAGTGGATTGATGACCTTCTGAGAAATTGCATTGAGAAATGCACATAGCTTCACAATGGGTTCTCGAACATTTTCCGGTAGAAGCCCTCTCAATGCAACCGGAAGTAATTGTGTCATAATCACGTGACAGTCATGAGACTTTAGATTCTGAAATTTTTGCTCTGCCATGTTTATTATTCCTTTTATATTTGATGAGAAGCCAGATGGAACCTTCATACTGCGAAGGCACTCAAAAAATATTTTCTTCTCTTCTTTAGTTAGAGCGTAGCTTGCAGGACCTGGCTGATTCTCTGAATGAGTATCGTCTCGATGCATCTCTTCGCTCATACGTTGATGGGTCTGCCTTCCTTTCGGTGTACCTTTTTTTACTTCCCTTTTTTTGACTTCCCATCTTTTGACTTCCCATACACGCCCAAGAAGTTTAGTAAGTTGCAGCAAATGTTCTTTGTCACGTGCATCACGTCGATTGCAGAGTGAATCTCTAGCATTATCCAATATGGCAGCTCCCAAAATATAGATTTCTTCTTCCACATGGGTACGTGGTTGTTTGCGTCATTCGGAACAGTGAGTCCGCCAGGACCCTTTCCAAAGATTACATTTAAATCCTTGACCATATCATGTATAGCAGAACTAGAAGGGCGGGTTGGCATCGGCCGATGATCTGCCTCACATTTGTAATGCTTGCCTTTCTTCCTTAGCGGATGCTTGGGTACAAGAAACCGACGATGACCCAGGTACACATTCTTGTTACCTAAATGTATACTATCAGTCTCAGCTAAACAATGCGTGCATGCATTGTATCCCTTGTTTGACTGTCCTGAAATGTTGCCTAGAGCAGGCCAATCATTGATGGTTACAAAAAGCAAAGCTCGTAGATCAAATTCCTCCAGTTTGTGCTCATCCCACACACGTACACCTTCTTCACGCCACAACTGCAAAAGTTCTTCAACTAATGGCCTGAGGTGCACATCAATGTCGTTGCCAGGTTGCTTCGGGCCTTCAATGAGCACTGGCATCATAATGTACTTCCGCTTCATGCACAGCCAAGGAGTAAGGTTATAGATACATAGAGTCACGGGCCAAGTGCTGTGTCTGGAGCTCTGCTCTCCAAAAGGATTAAATCCATCTGTACTTAGACCAAATCTTAAGTTCCTTGCGTCATCTGAAAATGTCGGGAACTCTCTATCAATTTTTCTCCACTGGGACCCATCCGCGGGGTGTCCCAACATCAAGTCTTTTTTACGATCTTCTTTGTGCCAACGCAACAACTTGGCATGCTCTCTATTGCTGAACAAACGTTTCAACCGTGGTATTATAGGAGCATACCACATCACCTTTGCAGGAATCCTCTTCCTGGGGCGCGGCTCGCCCTCAACATCACCAGGGTCATCTCGCCCGATCTTATACCGCAAAGCACCGCATACAGGACATGCATTCAATTTTTCGTGCTCACCGCGGTAGAGGATGTAGTCATTAATGCATGCGTGTATCTTATGCACCTCTAATCCTAGAGGGCATACCACCTTCTTTGCTTCGTACGTACTAGACGGCAATTCGTTAAGCATCTTCTTAACTATTTTTAACAAATTTTTAAATCCCTTGTCAGAAGTACCATTCTCTGTCTTCCATTGCAGCAATTCAAGTGTGGTACCCAGCTTTTTCTGGTCATTTTGACAAGTTGGGTACAACAATTTGGCGTGATCAGCTAACATACGCTCCAACTTCAACCTTTCATTTTCACTTCCACAGTCCATTTGTGCATCACGAATGGCCCGACGAAGATCATTGTCAGGCTCATCAATAATGGGATCTTCTTCAGTTTCGTCTTCTCCCATTGTAGTATCACTGAACCAAGGACACTTGTCATTATCCTCCTCTTCTTCATTTTCTTCCATGATAACCCCTGTTTCTCCGTGCTTGGTCCAACAATAATAACCAGGCATAAAACCATTATGTAAGAGGTGTGAGTGAATGACTTTTGAGGTAGAGTGATCACTCATATTCTTGCAGGCACTACATGGACAACGAATAAAACCGTTCTTCGGCTTGTTTGCCTCAGCCACATGGAGAAAATTATGCATGCCATCAATGAACTCAGGACAACATCAGTCACCGTACATCCATTGTCGGTTCATCTGTATTACATAAAAGTATATCGAACCCCATTATTACACTACTGTCATAAATAATATGTAAGAGCAAATTAATTAATACAATGTCATCCATTAAAATAAGAGTAGAGTAGTGACAACTGGTAATACATAGTTCTCATAAAACATACATTAACTGAAACAAATATAAAAATTATCTAAAGAATTTAAATCCAACAACAAATGCGATCAAAATCGCAACTAAGGTAAATACTGAACCCACAGCATAATGATACCAAGCCTCCCGATTAATGGCATATTTTCTAATCCTTTTTATCTTCAAGAGCATTGCATCCATCTTGATCTCGTTACCATCGACCACGTCGGCAAGTTTGAACTCTAATTTCATCTTATCTTCTAAGCATTGAAGATAAAGATCTTCACTTCTTTTCAATTTTTCTTTCAAATCATTGTTTTCTTTATCCAAAAACTCCACCATAGGGTCAGGTTCAATTTCCGGTTCAACTACCTCCTAGATAAAAATAAATCTATGTCAAGTTGATCGCCATAATTGCCAGAAACACAAAATGAAATAAATAGTTTTGAAAATATACCACATCCGAATCATAGATCGGACGAGGACCGACGGGGACGGATATCAGAACCATGACTCTATACATATAATACAAGTTAGAAAATTATACAAGTAATAACTATGGATCTAAAACAATAAAGCTATGTTTTTAAAAATCAAATAAAATAAAAGATAGAGGCTCACCGAGGTGGTGCCTGTGATGGGACGGCGCGGGCGATCGACGTCGATAAGGCTCCTCACGACACTAAAACACATAAATCATAATTTAGTTTGAGCTCAAATTGCACATATGAACAAATGAAATACTAACTTGGGCATTTCATCAAACACCTTCCTTGCACAAGATTTTGAAATGAGATAAATGAGCTAGAGAAGAATCGCCGAAAAGAGGATGAAGCGGCTAACCGTGTAGGGTGTCTTCAATCTTTCAAATGTGGTAAAATATTATGGATTATTTAGTCTTGGGGAGAGGAAACGGAGAAGAAATGGAGAGGAAATGGTTTTGAGCTCGGGCTCGGTGGAAAAAATGGAGCGATCAGGGGTGGAAGAAGCTGATAAGGTGAGTATCTTTAGTCCCGGTTCGTGTTAGGAACCGGGACTAAAGGGTTATGGCGCTGGGACCCGCCTCTGCTGCCGTATGCAGTGGACCTTTAGTCCCGGTTCCTAACACGAACCGGGACTAAAGGTCCCTCGCAAATTCGGCGCGGTGCCTGTCGTGGTGGTGTCACGGCAGATGCCATAGGATGGCTAATGTGTGGGGCCGATGGACGTTGGTGGATCCGGGGAGGGATAGCGAGCTGAATAGCTCACACAAGGAGGATCCCGGTATAACCGAGATCTCCCAAGAACTGGAAACAACAGCAAATCGATATATGGAAGATCTAACAAACAAGAACAAAGGCACGAAGGCACACAACACACACACGATATACCCAGGTTCAGGGCCCTCGTGAGGAGGTAACACCCCTACTCCTGCCTTTCCTCTCTATATAAATGTGGTACAAGGGCTACAACTTGCTCATATGTCTCTCCAAGTGAAGAACAAGTAGTACTAGAAGAACTCAAGGTATAAGGAAGTAAAATCTCTAGGAGTGAATGCAACTATAACTTTGGCTCCCAAGTTGGTCCTCTTTTTCACTGAAGCAGTTATGGCGCCTTATATAGGGTCTCGGCCAGGAGGGCCGGTAACCCTAAACTGGCTGGGCCCCACCGGACAGGCCTAGCCGGTATGTTGTCACCGGCTAGTGCGACCTAGTCGCCGCGCTATCCGGTGTAGCCCCTTCGTCATCATCTCGCCAAGGACAGCAGGCGCCGTCCTGAATCATCATTGTCCCCCTGTCAGAGACAGACAGGACATGTCTTTGCCCATCCCGGATAGCTTTTTCCGGATTGCCGGGCTAGGCATGTCAGGTCTTGTCGTACCGTTGTCGTACCGGCTGACGCGCTCCCGTGTCAGGCGGGAAGTGACCATGCTTCCGTGTCAGGCGGGAGGTGACCATGCTTCCGTGTCAGGCGGAAAGGTACTTCCTCCCGCATCGGGCGGGAAAGCCTGCTGCAGACCGTTGACGGCCTACCGGGATCCCGCATGCCGGCTACCTCTTTGCTTGCCTCCGTGAACCTCTCCTACATAAGATCAAGATTGAGACAGGTACCCCGGTTAGCTCTTACCCGGACCACCTATCCGGTAATACAGAATACACCTCCTTCCGGGAGTCTCTTCGGAGCCCGAGGTCCGAGATCCTTTCCGAAGGTGTCCGAGTTCGCCTGTGGATGTGCATCTCTAGGCCTAGCCTCCCGAAGATGTCTTAGCCTCTCAGCAAAGACATCTTCGAGAAGCTAGTTCTTAGAGGAACCATCCGCTGATGCTTGTGTTGCCATTATGAGGGCTGAGGGTGTCTATTTATAGCTGCCAGAGCTGACCCTTGCGCCTGCCAGGAGGCGCTTGGCACTCTATCAGCGCTCAAGGGTCAAGTTGCCCCTTCATCACACCAGGGGGTGTCCCTTGTTCATGCCAAAGGTCAAGTACTGTTGGCACACTGCTGAGATATTCCGGGATCTGCCCCTACCCGGAGGGCAGCCCCCCGACAGTGCCTCTCACCCATTTAGTCTCAGTTCAATTTAAAATCCGGGCTAAAGGGGTGAACCAAAGTCTGCTTTTCCACTAGTGCATCTCTCTTGACACTTAGTGAACAACCTTTGTTTCTTTTCCAACATAGATGCTTTGGTTGTGTATACTACCCGACCATTCTCTTCAAGCTTTGCATGAATCCGCCAACTTGTACAAGAATGCTCATCTTCCAAAAAAAAATCCATGGCTCATGAGTCTCTTTTGCAAGGATTCCATAGGATATTGAGTGCATATACATGGTGCCGTTAGAGAATGTGATTGTATTTTTTTGGGCTCTTAATTCCTCTATTTTTTGTAGATCAGATATTGTGCCACTGTACAGTTATAGAAATTTAAGCTACAAGGATGACATGTCTTAAACATAACTAGGCAACTTGGCGCGGCGACACGCCGCGTCCATGTGGTTATTAATTATGTTTATTTTTTTAAATATAATTAGTGAAACAATTAGGAAAGAAAATATTAGAGGGGAGATCATGGAGTTTAGTATGTTGTTGGCGGTCAAAGAAACTATATGTTAATTAGAATGAGTTAGTGTCAATAAGTTGAGCTAATCTATGAATCCATCGTTTTATTTTGTTGAAGAACATTATATGAAGCAACTCTATAATCTGCCCTATTCTTCTATTATAAGAAAATACTTGCTGCAAGATTAAAATAAACTGTTATTTTCTCTCTCATCTTCCGTTATGGAGCGTTACTACTTGTCACTCATTTCAGCCTAGTTCAGGCTTTATCCATTCCCACTGCTCAATATACAACATGGGAAACACCTAGAAATCACTTAATGATGATCAATCCTTTCGCCACTGTATTTTGCAAGCTGTGAGCATGATGAAACTAAAATATGTAGGTCATCTTCTTTTCAGTTTGAGGCTAGCAAGAATACAGTAGAATGGCAAGGATTGTCTAGTTTTTCTGTTTAAAAACAAAACAATAAGGACTACTTCTTATGAAGGTTGTTGTCACTTCTCGAGGAAGGTGCTGGAAAATAATCTATGTTATGTTTGATCTGCTAAGCAACAACACTCTGATAAAGATTTTCATTTTCTGAATCTAGAAAACCCCCACTGAAGTAAATATGCATGTCCTTCCGTACTGACCATATCCAGAACATACCAGTTTTCCTAATGCAGTAGCTGAATGCTCATTCGAACAGTCTGCTTATACCCTCTTAAAATAGCCAACACAACTTTTAAGTCAACATGCCGGATTCTCTAACAGTTGGAACATAAATATATCTCATTGCTCATCTAGTTGGTAAACAATTCAGTCTTAGACATAAAAATGACAATATATGTCAATAACATTTGACTATTGAAATGTGGGCAAAGACTGTAAATCTACTCGCACATTATTCATTGAACATTCATCGCTTCTTATCGGTATTCCAGATCTAAGTATGGTCTGAAACCATGTAAAAAACTGCTACATTTTCCGTGCATGTAAAGAAGAAATAATAACACAAAACTACGAAGTACCAACCTTGTTTGTGGCTTCCTACTAACTCACAATCTAATCTGAGTAAAGAATGGCATGTTTTATGCCTAGAAAATGCTGCCAACCTTGAAAGATGGGATCATGTCAAAAAAAACTTGAAAGATGGGTGGTACAGTACCCAGAATAAAAGCCTCGAACTCAGCAGAATAAATCTTATACTTCTCAACATTATATGCAATATTTGACTTCGCAATATCCTTCACAATTCTGCATATAACATAAATGGTAAGAAACCACATAGCACATAAGTCCTACAGTCGTTCAGAGGTAAGAGTGTCAAGCGGCCGCCTTGAAACCTGATTCAGAGGAACCATCGGATGCTCAAAGTAATCAAAACTTCTACAACATCCAGTACCTTTTCAAGGCAAAGTGCAATGCATCCTTAACATGTGTATTTTCATCATCAGTTGTGCTTTCAGGAAGTTGATGCATATTTGCAGAAGAAGAAACATGTAGACCATCAGAAACCGAACGCAAACCAGGAGGTAGAGAATGAGCAGTTTAGTACATAACAGAAATAGTTAATAAAGCATAGACCTCACATGTCTTGTCAACCGTAAGAAGATCAACCCTTAAACAAAGAACTCATATGACAACCATGAGAATATCAGCCCTTTAACATAGCACTGTTTTGCCCATAAGCATCTGAAATAAAATGACAACAGATTGTAAATGAGTCTTGACCATTTAAAGCTAATATATAGCATGACTATACAGATGAGCTGTATGGAGCGCCGAGTGGGCATAGTAATCATACACAGCTCAAATACTTCGATTCAAAAATATGTTATTGCTATAAAATCCCACTAAAATGTTAGATATGGTTCTGTTTTCAGATTATGTTAAAATTTTGACTGCATTGTTCTTGAATTTATCAACAAATCAGATCAAATCCGATTAATCTAAAACTTTTACAGTCTGTCAGAAATAGTTATACCTTGCTTGTCTAAAATTTTCAGGTGGACCTAGCAAATGTTGATATATTTTTGAGAAAGAGAAAAAACAAAATGATCTGATACCAAAAAGGAAAAAAAAAACATCCTCCAAAGTAGTTCAGTAAGTGTCACTTGCTAAGCGAGTGCACAGTTTGCAAAAGTGTGCTCTCTTAGTTCTTTCTTCTGGTACTAACAAATAGAAGAATTTGAAGTAAACACCTCTTGCGATCCATACATATTTGTATGCTAGGGAAGAATAAGATACAACTCATTTCTACACCACTGGAGGTAATAAATAAAACATACTGATTAGGCAAAGTAAAACTACCCTATTCTGGGATCAAGGTCCGACTTAACGACTTCAGTTCGACATCTGCCCTTTTTTATCTTTATAAATGTTGGAAGTGTAGCACAAACAACCTTAAGACTATAATGAAGCTCATAATGTAGAGAACCTTTCCCCTTAAAAAATTACTTCCATATTTCAAAAAGTCATTATCCACTGGATGGCAATCCCCTTGGTAGAGAATGACATACAGATTAGATAGTACATCTGATTGATAATGGGTGTTGAAATTTAAACTAACTTCAGTTAAAAAATGTGACATCGTGAAACCGGAGTGAGTAGATCCATGTATTCCACTATTTAGTACCACATGTAAGTATTTGCACAAATGACAGATGATAGGAAGAGAAATAAGAAACGAAAAAAAGTTAAAAGGGCAAGAACAGACAAACAATACTCAACTGATGTTGGAAAGAACATAACTACTGTTCTCTTTTAACAATAACATAAACGAAAAATAATTTGATAACTGCTTGGAAACCTTACCATAGCTACCAGTGGGTCAAATATAACACAATAGGAGTAAAAAATGATATATGCATCTTCTTTTGCCGCCTACTCATGCACCCCACCTTCAGAA
Organism: Poa annua; assembly: GCA_026929855.1. NCBI lineage: Eukaryota > Viridiplantae > Streptophyta > Magnoliopsida > Poales > Poaceae > Poa > Poa annua. Next base: position 37,086,498 of record CM049427.1, read on the forward strand.
CCTCCTAACCGGTATCCTCCTCAAAGAGGAGTAAGGTTATTGCAATGCAGCAAATAAAAATTAGACTGGCAACTTAGAGCCTACAATTACAAAGACCTGCATCCAGTGAAGCAACAAATTTACTAATTAAGTGTGAACGGAATATAACCTGTTCTATTTTTCAGCATGCAAATGGTGGACGGCAACTTTCCTATGATGTTATTTGCAACTGTAAGAGAATGTTAAATATTGATTAGAGGATATAGTAAAAAATTGAGGGTAAAAAACATATTGTCTTGACAAAGTAATAAAACTCTAGTGTGTGCTAAGAAAAGATAATGAATAAGCAAATGGTTAAGATGCTTTCTTCATCCCGATATCACATATTTTGAGATAATTACTGAATATATATGTCATGGTGAGCCGTGCTGACATAGAAGATACTTCAGTAAAAAGTTGGATACCTGTTAACGCAACATATGGAATATTGCTTCATGTGTAAACTAATATCGAGAGCAGTTACATGAAAACATGAAGGCTAAGCATTATTTTTTGCTATCCAAATTCTCAGTATCCTTAGCATTGCCTGCAACGCTTGTCCTGATCTCATATAAGCTTTTGGATGCCATTTGATTTTTTTTTTCGAGAATAACGGGGGGAATAAATCCCCACCGCTTGTTGCATTCACCGAAAGTAGCCTGGCGGGCCATGTTCTAACAACAGAATAGCACTTGTACAGGGGATACAGAGGAAGAGAAATAACAAAAACACGACACTAAGCAGCAAACCCTCCAGATAAGGCCTTCAGATCTTTTCATCTTCCGTTTACCGTTGGACGCCAGTGCACCAGAAACTTCACCGCCGAAGACGAAGAGCTTCGCTCCGCTGGGATCAACCACGATGGGTTGGAGCAGCCGAAGGGCAGTACATTGCCGATTCCACACCGGACGAAGGGCCAAATGTCGCCGAGGCTTTACACAACAGCCAACAGTGTAATCGAAGGGCCTCGCGCAGCCGAGTCGACACCCGGGAAACTTCACCGGCACTAGCCCAGCCGTTAACCGACATCAGAGAAGAGACTCTGGCCCCTCCGAAGAGCTCGAGCATCGTGGCCATGGGGAGACGACACCGAGAGGAGAGCAAGGAGGGGAAACACCACCACCACAGCCCGAAGAGAATGCAACAGGCAACAAGAGACGAGGGCATTGACGGTGGTTCATCACAGATGAAGTCGCGGAGCACCACAGTGCTGCATCGCGCCACCATGACAGCCTGCAACCTCTCATGCCCCCGACAGAGAGCAGCATCGGTTCCATCACGACGCCTCCAAGGAGGAAGACGACGCCACCGGCATCGTCGTCGCTGAGCTTTCGCCCGGAACCAGCGCCCTCACCAGAACCTAGCCAGGGGTTGGGAGCACAGAACAGCTCAAGAACCACGCCACCATTGGGTTTAGCGACGCCGGGAGGCGCCGCCGTGGTCTGCCCACGCGCAGAGCGTGAGCACGGGTTTCCCCGTGTGCAGGCAGGAGGCTGCCGAACCAAACCTGACGAGATATGCATCCGTGTGTCAGAGCTGCGGCCCGCCGAGCCCATCAGGGCCCAGATTGAGCCCGGGACCCGGCGCCGCTAGGAGCCGCGCCGCCGGCAGCAGCACCGCGATAAGAGGAGGAGGGCGAACCTGCAGGGGAAGCTCGCCGGGGCGGGGGCGCGAGGGTGGCGGCGGGAGCTAGGGTTTGCCCCTCCCGTCGCCCAGAGAGGAGGCGACGCGAGGGGACGCCCCACCCCGGTGCTTTGACTGCCGCCGGCCCAGATCCGCCGGAGATGGGGGCCAAGGAGCACCAAGAGGTGGATCCGGCCGGATCCCGTGCGGATAGGTTCGAGGCGAAGCAGATCGGCCGACGACCCCGGCGGCGAGGGAGGAGGGGCGTGGACGGTAGATGGGGAGCAGAAGCGCGGGAGAGGAGTGGCCGGCGCCACCGAGGGGCAGGGAGCAGGCTCCAGACCCGCCGGCGACGACCCCTGGTCTCGGCGCGGTGGTGTCCCTCCGGGCCACCGGGACGAGAGCCGAGGGGCTCTAAGTCCCCGCCGCCCCCTTCACCGGCGGCGCCAGCTTAGCCGGCGACGGCCTCAGGAGGCGACGAGGAGGAAGCAGGGGAGAGGGTGGCGGCGCGGGGAGGTGGGCTAGGGTTTCGCCCCCCCCCCCCCCCCCCCCCCCCCCCCCGGGTCGCCCTGGAGGAGGCGACGCGAGGAGCGGGGTCCAAACCTAATCTACATGTTCATTTCGAACCTCATGACCGCCCCCCGGTCGCCATTTGAATTTTGACCACAGACTACTGAACTGAAGCATCAAATATGCAATAGGAGAAACTTATCAGAGGAATAAGTATCTATAGCACATAGCCCTGCACATACACTGTAACTTTTCAAACCTGAACTACCAGAATAGGAAAAAGTACTGCCTTAGCAAGAAAAATAAGTTCATCTACTGCCTAAGGCTGCAGTCATCTTTGACGATCTGAAAGCAAGATAAATACATCCAATTCTCAACAGGAGAGCAGTGCAACAACTTCAAAGGTCAATCGATGATAAAAAATAAATCCTATCAGCAGAATCATACCACGAGATTATGAAGAGAAAGCTGAAAAAATGGAGTGGGTCAATGAAACGTGGATAGCCTCGCCAGCCATCTCCTTCCTGTGTCCTGGGTGGGTCTGCTATCCCTGTGTGTCGCCCTGCTCCGCGTGTACAGAAGTACAGAATCCCGATTTGCTGCCTCGGACCACAAACCAAATCAAATGGAGAGCGTCAGCATGGTAAGACTCAAGTGATCGAGCACATGACAAACGAAGAAGCAGCAGCATGGTGTGAATGTCAGAGTGTGCCAGAGGCGGCAAGGTGCGGACCTGATGGTGTGGCCATAAGAGTAAGTCCAGCAGTTGCCTCAAACCCTCCCCTATACGTTTTTTAGTGGAAAAAGTTCAAAAACAACCACCCAGCAGTTCACTCAACGCTCCCCTGATTTATAGTCGCCCCCGGTTCTACTCGCTCGTCTCCCCTACAAGTAGGGGAGGTGGAAGACTCCCCTATCCCGATATTAGTAGTTTTTTGACACTGCAATATGTCGATATTCGTGAGATTTTTGTTTATCTTTCAGATTTTGGTGATGGATAATTTTTTGACACTACAAGTTACAGAGGTAGCCGTTGGATTTTACATGTTAGTTATACAATATTTTTAAAATATAAAAAAATAGATAAAAAATTAAATAGGTGAGATGTTTTAGGGGAACTGCTGGAGTTGAACATATTTTAGGGGAGATTTTTTTAGGGGCAGTCCCCTACATACACATATAGGGGAGACATTTTAAGCGAACTGCTGGACTTGCTCTAAGGCCATCCTTGTGGGCGGCCTCCTCCACAATGACATCGCCCGGCGTGGTGCTTGCGCCCTCCGGGCTGCAAGACGGTCGAGGGGAAGTGGAGGGGTCCGGCGACGGCGCCAACGGCCGCGTCCGGCAGAAGAATGGTGGCTCGGCGGAGGCGTGAGGGCGAAGGCGGCCGCCCTGGCCAGGGCAAGGTGGCGGCGAGAACGGGAGGCACGGATCGGGAAGGAGAGGATGGGAAAAAATGAGGAGGCGTCCTGCTCCCTCCCAGTCCACGCTCGTGTCCAAGGAGCTCTTGAAGCAGGTCCGGGACTGTGTGGCGGCGCGACGCTGGCCATTTGGTCGCCGGAGCTGCGGGCGACGACCTTCACCACAGCGGCAGTTGCGGAGCACGGCGCTGACGAACGCGGCCGATTTCGGTTGTCCCCAGATGCGGCCTCCCGCGAGGTTGGAGAGGAAGCGGCGGCGGAGCTTTTGGCGTCCTTCGATTTGAGCGGCTCCGAGCGGAACGGCGGGGCTGGACGGTGGCGGCGGCGGAGACCACGGAGGCACACGGGGGAGAGAAAGGAGGCGAGGTGATTGTCCCGGATGACTTTGCATAAAAGTCCTTAAAGTTCGGTGGAATTACACACGGGTCCCTCGACGTGTTAATATCTGGACTGCGGGTCACGAGTTCGATCCGTCAGTGGTTTTTCTGTAAAATGGCGCGGTTACCGGCGAAACCGAGTCTGACCGGATGGAGACCGGGCGACGTGGCGAGTTGTGATTGGACAAAAGCCGGTGCTACAGTAACTCGCGATTTGGAGGGGTTTTGAGCGCATCTCAGCCGTCTGCTATGGCGATCGAACGGCTGGCGAAAAAACAGTGACATGGATAGCGGATTGGAGTGCGAATCGGACGCACTTTTATATATACGGTAATTTTCATTCTTTTTGTCCAGTTGTATGGCCATCCTATAGTAATGCTCGGTAGTATTATTGATATATTTTCATATGATTTTTTTTGTCCTTCTATGACATTTTATTTACTTTTCATTGTACTATATATTAAGGGAGGAGAGAATGGCGCCCTGGGAGCGATCGGGGGTACTGTTCATTGTGAACAGTATCGGGCGCTTTTCAATTTTCCCCCGCCAAGGACCCAGATGTAATTCCAAACAAAGTCGACGACGTTTTTGCAAAATCGTCTCCACAGACATCCCCGAGCCTCCTCTCTCTCCCGCGACCTCCGCCCTAACCCTAGAACTAAAATCGACCTCATTTCCCCCCCGAGTCGGCCTCCTCCGACCTGCCCCCGCCGCCGCTGTCCATCCCGCTCCCGCCGCCGTCCCGCCCCAGCCACGGCCCTCCTCCTCTCTCTCTCTCTCCCCGTCGCCCCCCTCCTCCAGTCCCCGACACGGAACCTGACTCGCCGCCGCCACCGTTTCACGGTGCTCGCGAGGGCACGGAGCCCGTCGAGGAGACCGCCCTGATCGCCAGCGGCCGCGCCACCACATGCCCACACGCCGAGCTCGCGCCTGGCCGAGCCCTTGCCCACGCCGCCGGGCCCTGCGCTGGACGACGAGAGGGCCTTGCGCCCCTTTTCTTCCCATCTTTGCCACCATCCGTCCTCTTCCTCTCGCGATTTCTACATGTCGTCGAGCGACGCCGCTGCAGTTTTCTCCACGGTACGTGCACGGCCGCTGAGATGGACAAGGAGGTTTCCCAATTCTCCACGTTCCATGCTCTGATCGATAAGGTTTCTATTTGCCTCATGCGAATAACCTAACAGTCGATGCCATGTGATAGCTCTTGAGTTTATTTGGATTACGCTTCATCAATTAATTATTGTTTACGCCCTTTTCAACCAGCTGTTCAGATTTCTACCAGCTGTTTTATTATAATTTAACGGTACACAGGTTGTAAATTCCTTCCGGTATCAAGTCTCTGCAGCAGACCAACTAAACAAATAAATCACCCTCAGTTACAGTCGATGGGTGCAGTACTGTAAGGTACTCTGGAATATTGCATACCATGAGATTGCAGGACAAGAATTGACGATATCAAATCTGGCCACCCGGGTTCATTAGCTGACTCAAATACGCAAATCCTCTCACAATTCTGCCACCGTTTTTTAGCATTACCTGCCAATCTGTTGTCTTCTGATTCAAGCAGTCAGCTTGATGCATTTGGGCAAACACAACACGCAAGCACACAAATCGATTTGCTAGCCAGATTTGTGTCGTTCCTGGTCAGTCCCCTGCTCCTGGTTGATTTCTTTTCTTAATCTCAGTTGATCAACTACTGGGTACATTATATTATACAATTTCTACTGCTATCTTTGGTTTGCTGAATTTTAGTGGGGCGTAGAACAGTATTATAGAAGTGCTACTGGTATCTTTGGTTTCCTGAATTTTAGTGTGCTGTAGAGCTGAATTTTGGTGCTGCTGGTAGCTGTTAATTTGCACTGATCTGTAGATGTTGCTAATTGAGCTTTGCTGCGACTCATTGCTAGCTGCTAACTTAAAGTTGGTGTTTTGTGTCACTTATTTGCAGATAGAAGGTAATCCATTTTTGGTGATTTCCTATCTTAGAACAGAGCATACGGTTTGCTTGGTTGCACAATTATGTTGCCAGTTGTTCAGTACAACATGCATATCTGTAGGTTGAGCGATTTTCTGTGCTGTTTAGGCAAGTTGGCTATTAAACAAACCAGTTGTTATTTATCTGTAGGCTCCCAATTTCTATGGTGTATGCCTCAAGATGGTACTTTATTTGCCTTCTCTTAGTGCCTGATAATTTCAATCGCTTCACTGCGATAGTTTATTTATTTTGAATCTATCTATAAGATTATGGCCTCATAATTTCCATGGTTCAGTTTGTGCTTTTACAAATGATCACATAGTTAATTCAGCTCACAACTATGACTATGTTGAAATGTTTTTGTTTTATAGGATATTTACTTATTAATCAGCTAAAGTACATATGTACATACAATTATTTCTAGCAGACCTAACATGGAGAACCTCAATGGATTTAAGGAGATAAATAAACGACATTCCCACATGCGATAGTTTCCTATTCAGTAGGCATGAGGGCTTTTCCTAAATTATATTTTTAATTTTATGTTATATGTCGATTGGTTTTTCTACTAAAATAAAGAATTATAATTTGCCGTTTGACACAACCACAGAGTAAAATTATTAATACTAAAATACGCATCAAGGGCGCGGCGTGCGCCGCGCCAAATTCAACTAGTATCTATAATGCTGACTAGTCTTAATTTAGAACTTGCATGCATGATACCAGGAGCGTACAGGCCGAGCAAGCTTCCTGAAGAAATTATTTTCCATTGATTGGTATTTAACAGAGCTACCTACTTTACTTTTGAGAATCCAGTTTTTTCAAGCAACTGAGAATTAATTTCATGATGATCTATTGATCTCCCCTTATATATATGTTCGATAAAGGAGACATGACACATGAGCAAAACGCCCTTCTAAATTCTAGCTAGCTCCATGGAGAGAAAACGCAGCCACCAAAGTAACAAGGAAGAGTGTTAGCAATCGAGACTGACGATAACTTAGTCATTCTTGAGAAGATAAAGCCTTGTAGGCAGGTGTATGTGAACGCGTAAACCTATGTGTATGTGCCCAAATGTTAGCCAAGTTTTCTGTGTACGTGCGTGCAAGGCTGCAAGCATTCGGATGTCTTAATTCAGTGCTTGTAAATGGGATTGAGAGTATTTGGAAATAGCCAGCGGGTGAAACATGACACATGTGCGTATGTGTAGATGGCATCGGCGGCCATACGGGCAGGCTTCGACGTTGCACAATGACGACACTGACGTGGACAGTACGCGGCGGGTAGACTTTCAAAACAGGAAAACGAGGCAGTCGCGGTACGCGGCGGGTAGACTTTCAAAACAGGAAAACGAGGCAGTCGCGGGGAAGCAAGAAATGACAGGGAGGGTGGCACCCGACTACATGATAGCACATGGACGTAGCTGCGCTCGACGTCTCACGGTCGATTGCAGTGGACACGCGGTTACTACACACTTTGAAGCTGCCGCCAGGCGATCGTGGGTACGGTGGGTCAGTACCGGGTAGAAAATTCTACCCATATCTATACATGAATACCCACATCCGATGGTTAGCCATAACACACTGTGTAGCCAACATGTAGATTAATACATGCGTTATTTACAATTTTACATTCATCGTTAGTATATTTGATAAATAACATTCATCTCAACTAAATAACAGATACTCCCTCCGCATTAAAATATAAATGTTTTAGCATAAGATATTTTGACATGCTTGTAGACATATCTTAGGTGAATGTGTATCAAAACATAATGTTTTAGCACAAAATATTTCGACATTCATGTAGACAAATCTTAGGTGAATCTTACACTAAGATATGTCAAAGCATGTGGACATATTTTGTACTAAAACTTCTTATATTTTTTATACGGAGTGAGATGAGTGCATGATAATTATCTCAAATCAAAGTAACAATTGATGACACTTCACCAAATAATATCCAACGAGTTCACAAACAGATCAAATATATATAGCAGGTAGGGTATAAATACACCCACGGATATAAAGCTCCACCTGTGAACCACCCATAACTTAACAGGTACCAGTAAACGTATCCATGGGTATAAAAAGATGTTCTCATACCCTACCCGTCAGTCTAAAAAAATATCCCATTCTCGAAAAATGTATAAATGTCATTTCACCTTAAAACTTGGCAATTATGTAGAACATTTGTATATGGCCGACTCCAAAAATTAAGTTTTTTATGAAATGTTTTAATATCTTTTCTAACTTTTTTCTTCTACCATTAGCATATGATCTCGGGGGCCAATTTAAATTACCGCTTTTTCTCTAGCCTAGTTCGTGTTACCGGTTTGGTCAAACGGAAAACGTGGAAATCCTTAAAAAAAGGTTCCCTCCACAAAGGTCCACGCGTGTGCGCTCCGGTGCTGACAGGTGTCGCAATTTCGTTCGTTTCTGCTCCCACCTTTTCTTCACGCGGTGACAAGTGGCAGCTCCCTGGTGGTGGGCAGAGGGTTGTACATGCATTTATTTTGAGATTCTTTTTTAAAAACGAAATATCTTGAGAACCGTTTATCCGATTTACGAACCGTTTTCACTTTTGAACTCGTCGTGTCGAGATCTTCAAAACTAGATCCCATATTGATAGGTTTCGACAAACTTTTTTTTTGTACTTCGGATTGTGTATGTTTTGTACATCCTAAGTGTAGTCGTACGTACAAACTGAATTTTGTAGTTGTACGTACAACTTGCTACGTGTAGTTGTTTGTACAACCGGAATGTATTTCTACGTACAACATGTTCTGTGTTGCTGTACAACCCAGTCTATGTTGCTGTACAACCCGATTTTTGTTGCTGTACAACGCGGTCTCCGTTGCTGTACAACCCGGTCGGGGTTGCTGTACGTATAAACTGATTTGTGTTGCTGTACAACCCGGTCTGTGTTGTTGTACAGCCTGGTCTGCGTTGCTGTACATCCCGTTCTGCGTTGATGTACTATCATAGTTTGTGTATTGTACAAATTTAATAATAGATGATCTGAATTTGAATCTATCAATGCGTGGGACCGCCTCAATTTGCATGTCCACGTGGCGACAGCAGCTCGCATGCGGGACCATGAAATAGACCTTCGCGAAGGCCACCCTTTACCTGGTCCAACCCGGAAAACGTGTATGCGTAACTACGAGTAGTTCGTGTTTGGACGTACATCAGGCCCAGTTAAAAGCCCATGCACTGATGTACCTGCACGTACGGCCGCTCGAAATATACAAACCCTCGCCGTCGTGCTCGAAACAAGCTCTGTCGGTACAGATCTGCACGTCGATCTTATTCCTTATCCTATACGCCACATATTGCTAGTTTTTTTATAGATAAAAGGCCTTTATTGCCCGGCTTTGAATTGATAAAACCATAAAGTTCACCAAGAGTACATGTTGCGGCATACAAGTTTGTCAAATATAAAGGATAACATGCTGCGGCATACAACTTAGCGAAAGTAAAACGATTAGAACTAGCAAAGGCGCGAGGCCTCAAGAGGGCACCAGGATGTAAGTTTCAGCATGTATCCTCTTGAGAGTCCCGACCAACTCCTTCACCGCCTCCTTGTCTACGTGCTTAAGGGCGGGAGTCCACGCCTTAAGAAACATCAAAGTTTTAAAGATAATGTCAGCCGGCTGGTTAATAAATTTAGTCTCAATGGCCCCTTTATTACGGATCTGCCAATTAAAGCGCCCACACTTGGACAGAGAAAAGCAATCATGAAATACGTCTAAGAGTAATTGGGATAGTGTCCAGAATCGTAAAAAAATGGGGAATATCAGCCGGGCACTATGTCCTCCCTAGAGCCTGGAGCAACACGCTCCAAGAGAAAGCCGTAAGCGAGCAAGAGAAGAAAATATGTGTGGCGTCCTCATCGGCACCAGGTCGTCCCTAGTGGTGACGTTTATCTATCACACGGACAATTGTATATGGCAAAATATGATATGTCTCAATTGTCAGTCTGGGCTCTTGAAAATTTTCTCCGCGGAAATTGGATCTCATCGTTTGGGCCCTACTTCAGAGCGTCATCATCCTCCCGGAACACAATGTGCTATTTATAGTTTCTACCAAGACGTCCCAATCAATGACGGAAGCTTTCTCATACAAAATGGGATTCTATGGAGCTGTCTGTGGACGTATGTGATCTTCAGTATATGTGGTCGTACACATCCTTATCTTCCATATATTCCATTGTTCTCACAGTCTTTGTGAGGTGGGCACTAGAACTCTTAGTGTTGCCGATGCATCTCGACAGCAGCATGTCTTCATTTTCGAAAGAGGGGTATTTGTGTGTGTTTTTATGATATGTTTGTTAATTAGTTCTTGAACATAAGAAGAAAACAAGTTTTTTGTACACATGTTTTGTAATCCGATTGTTCATGTTGATATCTGAGTGGTTCTCATGTACCTGACTCTGTCCGGCTATTCAAATGTTACATATCTAAATGTATCTTCTCCTAATACTGGACATTGTCATTTGTAGATAGGGAACTTCCTTGTTTTCACATTTGTATGAACTAATTTTGACAGCAGATGATTTTTGCTATTCTAAAAAAGGACTAGTAGCCTAGTAGCACTAGAGTAAAACAAGCCACTGGTCCCGGGCCGGCAGGGCTTTTTGTCCCGGTCACGCACCCGGGACAGCGTGTTCGGGACAAATAGCCTCCCCTATTTGTCCCGGTCACGCCACGGCCCGGAACCAATAGGGGGGTCACGTGGCCAAACAAGCCAGCCTCTGGCTGCCACTCATTTGTCCCGGTTCGTAATACGAACCGGGACAGTATATATGATTTTTTGTTTTCTTTTTTTGTTTCTTTTATTTTATTTCCTGTTTTTTATTTGTGTTTCTGTTTTTGATATTTATGTTACTGATTCTTTTGTGTTTCTGTTTTTTCATTTATGTTTCATTTCAAACAAGATCGAGTTGCATATTATACGTTATTATATAATATATATCATGAATACACGATTTTTTCCTCGGGATATAGTCATGAATACTACTAGTACACGAGTTCTCCCAAACAAATATTTACAACCGGAAGATCATGTCTAAATTTTTACAAACAGAGATCATTACATGACAGAGATGCATTAGACCCTATTTTTTCATCGGGATGGTCTTTTTCCGTGGCTGGATTATACTGCATTCTGCGCCTGGCTTTATGACATAGTCAAGCAGAAAGCCCGCAATTTCCTCCGCAATTGGTAGTAGGCGGTCTTTTGCATCAAGCCTGTTCCGGATCGTCTCAAACTAAAAAGGAGAGATGAACACCAATATATCAACCATTATGAAAATAATTCAATTTAAAAAGTAAACAAGTTTGAATAAATTGTTAAAGTACCCTATTCCAGTCTGCACCCTCATTGAAGTGAATTCGGATGAACTCGCAGACATAGAATCCACACAAATTGGTGCCTTTTTGCTGCTTCGCGCACTTTATGATAGAATAAGATAAGAAATCAATAAAAAATAATCAAAAATATTGAAAAAATGATATTGTGAGACTGAAATTAAGAATATGCATACATGGAACCTACCTAGTACGGCTTACCTCTCGCCATTTAAAAGTGAGGTTCCGGGCTATACCGACGTCCTTGTGGAAAGAGGTGAACTTGTCCCAAACCCTGAAGTTTACGGTATGGAAAATTAGTAAAGAAGTTTACTAATTACTATATATTATTAGAAAAGACGAGGTCGATTGTGATAATGAACGAAATTACCTCTGGAGCATCTGTTTCGTGTCGTCGAACTTTTCTTCAGGTTTCGATAATGGGTCGAAGACATCAACGATTGCCTTTTCAACATCAATCTCAAATAATACCCAGTGAAATTTGCCATATGTTTATATTTGTTAATAACTAAATCATCAATTACATATACTTAACATCGAGTATGTATAAGAAAGTAAACAACTCACTCGAAGTTGAACGGGAAAATTATGGTGTTTTTGTAATGTTGCGCCATCAAATAAGTAAGCAAAAGCTCCTCCGTACTCTCTGGGTAATGTAACAAACCATGATGATGAACTCGATTAGGGGTCAATGAATCCAATCTTGTGATTGAGTCCCAGCTTTCGAGATTGTATAATTTTCAGCCTGCATAATAGAGTACAAAAGTAATATAGCTGGTAGAGTGCGCACCATTGCAGGGTCGACAAGATCTTCTCCTCTCACATATGTCCGCACCACCTCATGTATGGTGACACTCTCGCCAGATTGCAATGCCTTAAGCTCTGCCAGAGTTATACCCATATCTCTAGCTTGCTGCGAAAGTACATCATCGACCGGGTTCCGGTTGTAAGGCACCAATATGAGTGGAGGGGACGATTGTCCCGCCTGCATTCCGAGCTGTGGAACATCTCTCTTCTGGGTGGCAGCAGATTTTTGTTCTTCCCGCACTCTCCTAGATGTACGCATCAGAACGCGTGTGTAGTCATCGTCCCTATTTAGTTCATATTGCGACGGATGCGTAAGAAATTCTATGGCCCACCGTATCGCATCCGAAGAATATACCGGAACAGGCAAAGGCATCCTTTTTGCCTTCTTTCTCTGGGAAGCCTGGATCTCGTTGACCCATATATCGACATCTTCGCGAGAGTTCACAAAGCGAGACTTCCCCGTTTCGCTTTTCTGAGTACTAGTTGACGCAGCGGTGCACTTCCGTTTCTTTTGCGGAGGCGGCGGAGTACGCTCACGCGACGACGGAGATGGACTAGCGCCTTGGTTGTCGTTGTGGGGGGTGTCTGGACTAGTGCATTGGTTGTCGTTGTTGTAGTTATGTGGGCTGGCATGTGGACTGGGAGGGAGATTTTGCTGCATGTGTGGGAACACGATATATTCCTTTTTCCATAAGCAGGTACTCTTGAGGGAAAATCTCAACTCAACCTCGTCTTCACCCGTAGGGAAGTCCAGCTTAATTCCCTCATATGTCTTGATAACCTCATCAACCCCGACAACAGCATAGCCATCTGGAATAGGGCGGCAATGGTAAGTTCCATTTGGTGTAGGCGGTAGGGCAAAGCCGTGCGCCACCTTCACGGTTATGTTCAAGCATGGCACATGTAGGTCGCAAAGTTCCCGCTGCACGGTATTATCTACGGGGTGACGAGGACCCGACATATCATTGTGGCGATCGAGCTCCGTCGAAGCCACGCTGCTTCTCCGCATTGATTTTGGATCAGGAGAAGGATCTTCGGGCATCTCAGATTCGTAGGGCATCCGTCGAGTCTGCACTGCCTTCAGCTCTGCTATCTATGTTGTAGTAATTTATTTTCCATCCACTGGACCCGGTCGGCATGCTCTTGCTTCTTTCTCGATCGGCTTCTGTAAGTGCCAACATCTTTGGGAAACCCAATTATCCACGGTACGGAGCCAACGGTTCCTCGTGTTCGTCCACTGTGTTCAGGATTCCCAAGGGCTCGCGATAGCTCGTCCTTCTCTCTGTTAGGGTGGAACCTGCCTTCTGTGACCTCCTTCCATACCTCTCTGAGAGCTTTAATAGGGTCAGCTCCGTGCTCCGTGGTAAAAAGACAGTCACCTGTTTCAGGGTCTAACTTTCCACCATGCCCATAGAACCAAGCCTTAAGCCGGTCTGGCCAGCCAAATGTCTCGATCTCTATACCTTTAGCCAAAAACTCATCCTCCATTTTCGTCCACTTAGGCATGGCCGTCAGGTAGCCACCTGACCCCATGTTATGGTGATATATCTTTTTCTCTGCATTTTTCTTATTTCTTGCTGAGATTTTCTTAGCGGCTTCCGATTGCTTGTACGCCTTAAATTCGGGCCACTCATCTTTTATCTTTTCATAGACTCCGACAAATTCTGGAGTCTTACCTTCAGTTATGAACCTGTTTAGCCTTTTCTTCCAGCTGCGGAACAATTCACCCATCTCAATATAAGTCCAGGCCTTGCATCGATTCTCTATAACCGGCTTCTCTACATCCTCCTCTTCCGGCAAAGTGAAATTCTGCATGAGCTCGTCCCAAAGGAGTTGTTTGTCTTCATCCCTTACATAAATAACCCCCTCTTTTGGCACCTTTGGCTTATACCATTCTTGAGCCCTGATGGAGAGTCTGTCCCGAACGAAGAGTCCGCACTGAGCTACAAATTTCCTTGCGTGGTTAGCGGGAGCAATCGGTTTGCCTTTTTCATTGATCTCCTCGATGTGGTACTTCTGTTTCCCTTGGAGCTTTTTGGTCCCGGTTCGTGGCCCGCCTCGTTTCACGGATGCTTTTTTGCTTGGACCCGGTTCATGGCCCGTCGACGGCTAAACACAAGAAAAAGTGATAGTTAATATATGTATACACACAAATCTATTCAACGGAGACAAAAACCTGAGGGCATATATCTACCTCGGCGGCCGACTTTGCAACAGTAGAGTCGGTGAACTGTCGGTGAGCTGAACTGTCGGTGACGTCTATTCCGTCTGAATGCCCCTCCAGTCCATCACCGGACTGGTTCAGAAATTGCCCAGTGAAATCTTCTAAGTGTTCCTCTTCTTGTTGGTCCAATCCATCACTTTTGCGGATGATGCCGAACATGTCCTCTTCTTATTCAAGGTTTCTACCGGTGTCCATAGTTTTTGCAAGGGATTTCAATCCATTTACATTTGCAATAGTAATGTGTTAATAATGTAGTCGAACAATATATAATATGTTAATTTATATTTCAATCATCCATTTATATTTCACTAGTTCATTTACATTTGCAATAATAATGTAGTCGAAGAATATATAATATGTCACTCCGAACAATTGCAATACTATTTCATCCCATTGCAATAAAATCACATTTGCAATAACATATTTCAATCGTATCGAGTATCTCAATTTCTATTTACATTTCTCTTTTGAATTCTCTCGAACTTTACTAGGGCTCCAAGAGGGCGGCGGCGGGTCTGAGTATCTGCATTGCAACATGTAAAAACTTTAACAAACACAAATTAAATACACAAGCTTAACATTAGTGACACAACAACATTTATTTTCTTTTTTTGAACGTTTTCATGTAAAGTTTGTATCCATTACACAAACTAAAAAACATGTATCTCGGCGGAGCTCCGGGATCTTTTTTTGCATACTTATTTGCATACACAAGTTTTCGCATACACATGCTACAAATACTAAGTCATACTAAGTCATTTATTTGCATACACATGCTACAAATACTAATTTGGCATACACAAGTTTTTATTTGCATACAAAAGTTTTTATTTGCATACACAAGTTTTCAAATACTAATTCGCATACTAATTTCCAATGTGTTGGATGGAAAGATATTTTTTTCTGAAATTTTTGGTAGTTTATTTGCATTTTTCTGAACTGGACATGAGGAGATATGATTAATAAATCCCTGACGTCAGCCAGACAGCGCTGACATCAGCAGGCGCTGGCGAGCTCGCGGCGGCCGGCGGCGTACGTACGCGCGCGGGGCGCAGAGCATGCAGAGCGGGCGCGATTGGAGGCACGCGGGGACGAGGCCGTGCGGCGGCGAGCTGCGGCAACGGCGGCGCGGCGGCACGGTGCTGCTCCATCTCCTCGCTAGGGTTTGGGGCACGCGCAGAGAGAGGGAAGAGGCACGGGCGAGGCTCACCTAGTCGCCGGAGTCGAGGAGGAAGGTGGCGGCGCTCGAGGATGGAGCGAGGCCAGGCCGGAGTCGAGGAAGGAGGCGGCAGCGCTCGAGGGGAAATTTCGGTAGCCTGACGGCGTCGATGTGATTTTGCTCCGGGTTGAGCCCCCACCCGTGGCTAAGTGTGGCTTATATAGCCCCCACCCATCTATCCCGGGTGGTGGCTCAGCCCGGGACAAATATGAAGGAGATATGCCCTAGAGGCAAATAAATAAGTAGTATTTATTGCATTATCTCATAAGTTTATAATAGGTTTGTGTATTATGCTATAACTGTATTAATCAGAATTATTGATACACGTGTGATACATAGACAACCAGGTCCCTAGCAAGCCTCTATACGTGTGATACATTGGGCAACAGTTGATCAAGATTCCCGATCAAGGACAATGACGTCGGTTGACAATGGGGTCATCTTGTTAGTTGAATAAGGTGATGGACATACGCAAAGTATTGCAATAAGATCGTATTACGATGTTTGTCATTTGCAATAGATGAGAATATGATAGTTTATTCCTTAGACCGTGAGACCATACTTATTGATGCTTCGTAGGGGTGCTTTGAGAGCATCAAACGTTGTGTCTTATATATCATGACAATAACGGTGTCCATCTTGGGTATTCCGAAAGAGCATCGAGACGTAAGGATCAAGAGCGGGATTTGTTCATTCTTGTAATGGAAAGATACTCTGGGCCCACTCGGTGAGGTTACATCTATATAGCTCCGCAGCTTGTGACTAGGTCATGGAGATGTAATATCACAGACGAGTTAATAACCTTCGTCGGTAACGAGATACAACAAAGACATCGGTATGTCTACGATCATATCTCGGACAAGGTAGTATCGCAGAAACAAAGGGAATGAATATCATGTTTATGGTTCAACGACGATATTCGTAGAATGCACAGGGGCCGTCATATACATCCAGGTATCCCTGACGGTCATTGGTGAGCGGAGTGTCTCAACCATGTCTGGAGTGTTCTCGAACCGTAGCGTAACAAACTTAAGGTCTTGGCGACACTAGGAGATAAGTTCTAGAATAATATAGGTGTTTGTTGGAGAGAGAGAAATGATCCGGAAAGAGTTCCGGTGGTCCGGAAGGAGTTCCGGGAAGGTCTGGAATGGTTCCAGGGATGTCCGAAAGTTGTTTGGGTGGTTCCGAAATTGTTTCGGAGTCATGGGATATTGAATTATATATAAATATATTAATTATGAATTAATGGGATTTTTATATTAATTTAATTAAATAAAGGAAAAATGGGGCTCCCACCTACATGGGCCCTAAGAGGGCCCAAGAGGGGGAGCCGCACCAAGCAAGGAAGGGGGGGCTTGGGCCCCTAGTCCGAGTTGGACTAGGAGGGTGCGCCGGCCTCCCCCCCTCTCCTCCTTTAGTCCCACATGGGGTAGCCAAGGGGTTTGCACACCCCCTTCCCCCTTTATATAGCAAGGCATATTAATTGGATTAATTCATTGAAAAATACAATTAATTGTATTGCAGGCCGGCCGAGCTGTTTCTCCGCCCGTTTTGCCCCCTCTCTCCACCTAAGCTATACCGCCGGGCACCGTTGCCCTGCGGGATTCCAGATAAGATCTACCCCAGCGATTTCAGCTGGATCTGAATGACCGGGGGTTGTCGCTAAGCTCCGCATGTTTGTGAGTGCTCGGAGGTAACTCTTTTGAGGAGCCTGGGCGACGTCGTCTCCCCCCCCTTGCAGCCGCCGCGCCGCCTCCCCCTCTGCCACCGGCGCTCCACCCCTGGTGCCGGCGCCCCGCCTTCTTCCGCCCGACGCCCGTCGATGCAGATCATCGTCGACACCTCGACGTCATCGTCTTCGTCATCGCGGCAAGTTCTCCGCGACCTCGAGGTCGGCTACGTACGACTTCATCGTCAACGCTTGTGCGGGAGCGTAATCCCCGCTATCGGTCTACATGGAGGTAATGTAACCCGTTCCGCCACCGTTATCACATGTACTAGATAGATAGATCCTGGCTAGTTAGGGTTTCGTTCGCTAGAAAAATTATTGTTTTCTGCACCGCAACCCCTTCAAAATAGGGGTCATCTGTCCCGGGTGGTGGCTGCACCCGGGATAGATAGCACCCTGTTTATCCCGGGCTGAGCCACCACCCGGGATAGATGGGGTTTTTTCTTTTTCTTTTTCTGTTTTAAATAACTTTGGAATTTGAAACAACTTTCAATATGAAAAGTGTTTGAATTTAACTGACTAATACAAAAACATATTCTCTTTTCTATAACCATTATTTTAATAAGTTTAAAACTATTTTGAATGTGAATTTGTATAACTTTTGTAAACTTTGGAATTTGAAAAAACTTTCAATATGAAAAGTGTTTGAATTTGACTAACTAATACAAAAACATTTTCTATTTCTATAACCATTATTTTATTAAGTTTAAAACTATTTTGAATGTGAATTTGTATAACTTTTGCAAACTTTGGAATTCTGAGCTGTTCGATCAACACTTTAACTTCCAAACCGGGACTAAAGAAGCACACGGATCGTGTGTTTCTTTCAAGCACTTGTAAGCCGTTTGATCAGGTGTGTGTTTCTTTTGATTGCTTCTGAGCTGTTCGATTAACGCTTTCAGTTTCAAACCGGGACTAAAGAAGCACACGGATCGTGTGTTTCTTTGAAACACTTGTTAGCTGTTGGATCAGGGGTGTGCTTCTTTTGAGCACTTGAGAGCTGTTGGATCAACACTATCAGTACCACTGGTTGAGCCCGTGACCCTATATATAGCCCCCTCTCGGACGAGGCGAGCACTCAGTGTTTCCTCCTTCTAGTTCCTAGCCGGGTGGTGTGTGGTATACAAATCACTCGGATTCCCTGCATACGCCCCACGGTGCATTTGATATGCAGGCACTCAGGAGCCACCGTGGGGCTGTATGCAGGTGAAATCGTGTGTTTTGTTCTATCAAAAGAATAGTTCAATTCATCTACTGAGGAATATATACAAATTACTCGGATTCCCTGCATACGCCCCACGGTGCATTTGATATGCAGGCACTCATCAAGAGCCACCGTGGGGCTGTATGCAGGTGAAATCGTGTGTTTTGTTCTATCAACGCCGACGGATCCATTTGATATGCAGGTAAAAATGGAGCATCTTCTTCATATAAAAAGTTTAGTATATTAATTATTACATATCGCACCAACATCTCCATCACACAACACCGCCAGTTCTTCTGCGTCGGAACCATGGAGCATCTTCTTCAATCAACTTGATGATTGGGTCAATGTTCACTACGAAAGGCGGAATTTCATGAAAATTATTATAATCATCACATGTCTGTCTTGTCCTCCACTCCCACGATGTTTCTTTTTCCTGAAAGAACTACGTGACGCCTCGGCTCCTCCACTCCCAGGATGTTTCGTTTTTTGGGTCTGCTAGACATGTCTTTCACATAGAAAACCTGAGCCACATCATTGGCTAGCATGAATGGTTCGTCTCTGTACGCAAGATTGTTTAGATCCACTGTTGTCATTCCGTACATCTTGTCTACCTCAACCCCGCCTTTCAGATTGACCCATTTGCACCGAAACAAAGGGATCTTAAAAGAAGGTCCATAGTCAAGTTCCCATATCTCCTCTATGCAACCATAATATGTGTTCTTCTGCCCATTGTTGTTTGTTGCATCAATGCGAACACCACTGTTTTGGTTCGTGCTCTTTTTATCTTGGACACTCGTGTAAAATGTATTCCCATTTATCTCGTACCCTTGGAAAGTACATACAGTTGTAGATGGTGCCCTGTCCAACAAGTGTAACTGTTCATCAACCTTGTCTTTATTTTCAAGATGTGCTCGCAACCAACCGCCGAACGTCGCCATGTGTGTACGTACAATCCAGTTTTCAGACTTCCCCGCGTGGAGAGAGCGTACAAGATTCTTGTGTTCATCGATATACGGGGCCACCAAGGTAGCACTTTGTAGAACTGTATAGTGTGCTTCAGTGAAAGAATGTCCATCCATACAAATTTTTGTTTTCTTTCCTAGTGTGCCTTTTCCACTAAGTCTACCCTCATGTCGTGATTGTGGAACACCTATCGGCTTAAGGTCATGAATAAAGTCAACACAGAACTCAATGACCTCCTCGTACCGTAGCCGTTGGAGATGCTTCCTTCTGGCCTACAACTTGAATCTCTTCGACTAGGTGAACCAGGAGATGCGTCATAACATCGAAGAAGGATGGAGGGAACACCAACTCAAAACTGACAAGACACTGGACCACATCATTTTGCAACCCTGGTAGAATCGCCGGATCGATTACCTTTTGAGATATTGCATTGAGGAATGCACAAAGCTTCACAATGGGTACTCGAACATTTTCCGGTAGTAGCCCCCTCAGTGCAATCGGAAGCAATTGCGTCATAATCACGTGGCAATCATGAGACTTTAGGTTCTGAAATTTTTGGAGTCTCACATTTACTATCCTCTTTATATTCGACGAGAACCCAGCCGTGACCTTGATACTGCTCAGCATTCAAAGAATATTACTTTCTCTTGTTTGGTAAGAGCTTAGCTGGCAGGACCTTCGTAGTGTTCGGGACTTAGGTCGTCTCGTTATTTCACACGTTTCTGGTCCTCCCGTGCTTCCTCTGTATATTTTTTCTTCCCGTACACGCCCAAGTAGCCTAGCAGGTTCACGCAAACATTCTTCGTCACGTGCATCACGTCGATAGCAGATATAACCTCTAGGACCTTCCAATATGGTAGCTCCCAAAATATAGATTTTTTCTTCCACATGGGTGCGTGCCCGTTAGCGTCTTTCGGAACCTGTTGTCCTCCAGGACCCTTTCCAAAGATTACTTTTAGATCCTTGACCATATCAAATATTTCTTCACCAGTACGGTTGACAGGCCTCCTACTGTGATCAGCCTCACCTTTAAAATGCTTGCCTTTCTTCCTTGCGGTATGCCTGATCGGAAGAAATCGACGATGCCCCGGATACACACACTTCTTACATTTATCCAAATATAAACAATCAGTCTCAGCCAAACAGTGTGTGCATGCATTGTACCCCTTGGTCGATTGCCCTGAGAGGTTAGCAAGAGCAGGCCAATCCTTAATTGTTACAAAAAGCAAAGCTCGTAGGTCAAATTCCTCATGTTTGTGCTCATCCCACACCCGTACACCTTCCTCCCGCCACAACTGTAAAAGTTCTTCAAATAATGGCCTGAGGTACACATCAAGGTTGTCGGCGGGTTGCTTCGAGCCTTGGATGAGCAATGGCATCATAATGAACTTTCGCTTCATGCACAACCAAGGAGGAAGGTTATAAATACATAGAGTCACAGGCCATGTGCTATGACTGCTGCTCTGCTGCCCAAACGGATTGAAGCCGTCTGTACTTAGACCAAACCTTAAGTTCCTTGCGTCATCTTCAAATTCCGGGAACTCTCTCTCAATTTTTCTCCACTACGATGAAGGAGATATGCCCTAGAGGCAAATAAATAAGTAGTATTTATTGCATTATCTCATAAGTTTATAATAGGTTTGTGTATTATGCTATAACTGTATTAATCGGAATTGTTAATACACGTGTGATACATAGACAACCATGTCCCTAGCAAGCCTCTATATGAGCTAGTCCATTGGGCAACAGTTGATCGAGATTTCCGGTCAAGGACAATGACGTCGGTTGACAATGGGGTCATCTTGTTAGTTGAATAAGGTGATGGACATACGCAAAGTATTGCAATAAGATCGTATTACGATGTTTGTCATTTGCAATAGATAAGAATATGATAGCTTATTCCTTAGACCGTGAGACCGTACTTATTAATGCTTCGTAGGGGTGCTTTGAGAGCATCAAACGTTGTGTCTTATATAGCATGAAAATAACGGTGTCCATCTTGGGTATTCCGAAAGAGCATCAAGACGTAAGGATCAAGAGCGGGATTTGTTCATTCTTGTAATGGAAAGATACTCTGGGCCCACTCGGTGATATTGCATCTATATAGCTGCGCAGCTTATGACTAGGTCATGGAGATGTAATATCGCAGACGAGTTAATAACCTTCGTCGGTAACGAGATACAACAAAGACATCGGTGTGTCTACGATCATATCTCGGACAAGGTAGTATCGCAGAGACAAAGGGAATGAATGTCATATTTATGGTTCAACGGCGATATTCGTAGAATGCACAGGGGTCGTCATATACTTCCAGGTATCCCTGACGGTCATTGGTGAGCGGAGTGTCTCGACCATGTCTGGAGTGTTCTCGAACCGTAGCGTAACAAACTTAAGGTCTTAGCGACACCAGGAGATAGGTTCTGGAATATTATAGGAATTTGTTGGAGAGAGAGAAATGATCCGGAAAGAGTTCCGGTGGTCCGGAAGGAGTTCCGGAGAGGTCTGGAATGGTTCCAGGAATGTCCGAAAGTTGTTCGGGTGGTCCGAAAGAGTTTTCGGAGTCACGGGATATTGAATTATATATAAATATATTAATTATGAATTAATGTGATTTTTATATTAATTTAATATTAATTAAATAAAGGAAAAAGGGGGCTCCCACCTACATGGGCCCTAAGAGGGCCCAAGAGGGCGGAGCCGCACCAAGCAAGGGGGTGGGCCCCATGGGGGGTTCGGCCAGCCCATGGTGGGGGCGCACCACCCCCTCCTCCTTTGTTTAGTCCCACATGGGGGAGTCAGGGAGTTTGCACACCCCCTTCCCCCTTTATATAGCAAGGCATATTAATTGGATTAATTCATTGGAAAATACAATTAATTCCCGATTTCTCTCTCGATCTCGTGGTTCCCAAGTTGGAGCCGCGCCGAGCTGAGGAAAGGGGGATCTCTCTCCACCTAAGCTATACCGCTGAGCACCGTTGATCTGCGGGATTCCAGATAAGATCTACCCCTGCGATTTCAGCTGGATCTGAATGACCGGGGGTTGTCGCTAAGCTCCGTATGTTTGTGATTGCTCGGAGGTAACTCCTTTTGAGTAGCCTGGGCGACGTCGTCTCGCCCCTGCAGCCGCCGGCGCACCACCCCTGGTGCTGGCGCTCTGCCTTCTTCCGCCCGACGCCCGTCGACGCAGATCACCGTCGACACCCCGGCGTCATCGTCTTCGTCATCGCGGCAAGTTCTCCGTGACCTCAAGGTCGGCTACGTACGACTTCATCGTCAACGCTTGTGCGGGAGCGTAATCCCCGCTATCGGTCTACATGGAGGTAATGTAACCCGTTCCGCCACCGTTATCGCATGTACTAGATAGATAGATCCTGTCTAGTTAGGGTTTCGTTCGCTAGAAAAATTATTGTTTTCTGCACCGTAACCCATTCAGTGGTATCGGAGCCGATCTATGCGTAGTACTACTGGTACGGTTAGAACTCATGTTGAGTGAGGGCGTCTTTCTTATATTTGCTACCCTCTAGCGTGCACTTGCGAGGCCTTCGGTATTGAGTTGATGAAGCGGCCCGGACCGACTTTACGTGTACGCTTACGCGAGACTGGTTCCACTACTGACATACGGCTTGCACCGTATCTGTGGCTGGCGGGTGTCTGTTTCTCTCTCTCTAGTCGGCAAAGCATTTTCAATGGAGGGCCCGAAAGGGATGCTTAAACATGCAATTATACGATCGACGTTGTGGTACAAAGTTCATAGGTAGGGAAGCAATTCTCTTACGAATAAGCCTATTTGCCACGTAAAACTTGCAAAACTAAATAAAGCTAGAGGCGTCTAACTTTGTTTTGCAGAGGCGTTATTTTATGTGACATGGTTACGGTAAGTTTTGATATTACTCGTACTGTCGGAGGCAATGGAGGGCTCTGTAGACTCGGAGCCATGCCGGGGCGCAGGGGGCCAGACACATGGCGCCATGAAGGTCCAGGCGCATCGACCATGTCACATCGCACTTCATTGCATCATTATTGTGTGCTGTTGTGTGTGCATCCTATTGATTGCTTATATGCTAGATATACAACGGTAGCATCATAAATAGGATGATCCCTAACAAATACCAAAATTGTGTTCTCCCTCGTTGCGCACCACCAAGAAAGTTCTACGTTATGAGGCAGGTCGTGATGATCGGGTGTCACACATCTCGTCGTTCGCATACAGTGGGTGTAAGCCATGTTGCACGCGCAGGGTCTTCGAGGTTTGATTGGCGAGCCTAGCATACTCAGAGGTATGGCCTCAGAACACGGGAAGATCGAAAGATCGAGCACGAGTCACAGAGTTGTTGTGATCGACATGTTATGTCCACCTTTGAAGCTGTGCTGCCGGCCGTGATGATCGGGGGTAGTGTGGTGGATGAGGGTCGTGTAATCGCCATTATTATTTTTAGGGATAATAATCTTGGTGTGGTGTGTTTTTGATAATGAGATTATAGAACTTAAACTCACCTATATATTATTAACTTATCTTACCTCTTTTGCGATCACATCTGGAGACTACGGAACTACACTTCGGTTGCTTCCTCAAGAGCTCGGATTCTACCTTAGAAGCCGACGGGTCCAACTTCATCAGCTGGTACATTGGTTTTAGAAACATTCTCCAAACACAACAAACATCCTATATGTGCTAGAACATTAGTTAGGAGTTAGACCAGATGATTCTGATAGCAAGGAACAAGATGATGAGTTCCGTAAGCATCATGATATTTTCATGGAAGTGACGATCGTCATGAGCGTATGCCTAGCACCTGAGTTGAAAGTTGTTTCAACACATGGAGCCATATGTCGTGATTGATGCGATCAGAGGTCACTTCAAAGATGAATTGAGTCTTGAGCAGTTCAGACAGCTTAGAAAGTTCCGGACCATTCACATGGGGAGCATACCTGTCTGGAGACTCAGTTGAAGAAGTTGTGTGACATCTACTTCAGGCTTACGAATATCTACGATTTCTAGATAGCGAACTCCAGTGCAATAGAGATTGTGCTTTACCTCCTAGCTGTGAATAGCATGTGCGTGAATATGCTATAGAGACACGGTGAGCTTCTTCACGTTCGTGAACAAGTTCAAATCTCTAAAAGTTGATTCATCGAAGAAGAGTTCTTCGACGCTATGGGTATATTTGATATACGAAGATATAAATGTATCCTTCTCATACTTGATGAAAAGTGTTTGATAATTGTTCTGTTTGTGAAACAGTCCCTGTTATCACAAGTATGTGGCGAAGGGTGACATGACAGTGCACAAGTGATGGCAAGTTAATGGCCAGTAGTGCTCACGCCCTCGAGATATCATATTAGTTATCATCAATAGTTTTTGATAAGACATTTTGTAATAGTGAGAATGTGATCTAGTTTGGCGTCTTGAATGTTACAAGACATAATTATTCATATAGAAAACATCAGTTTTTTTATGTTATGAAACAAAGCAGTTGTTTCATGTTATGAGTAATTTGCATCACATCTCAATTACATTATGTGTATGATATACATTTATAATTGCGGGAATGATAAAATTATGTGTCCAAAGAACAAACACCATCGAATTTAGTCATAAAGGCAATGAAAGAAGTAATGGATAATTTTGGTCCATTTAAGTATTTCGAGTGCCAAAATTGATTAAGTTTGAAATGCAGTATTGAAGTTGCAATACTAGAGGAAATTGATTGAGAGTCATTTTTAATGATTAATCAATGGTGTTATTGCATGATCCGAATTCTTCCATGATTTTGGTAAATAGGAGTATTTGCCAGATAAATTATGGAGTGTGAAATTAATTTGATAATAGATCAAATGGGGGTTTTCAGAAGAAAGATTAGTGAATATTGTATTCACAAAATTCGATCAAAGGACAATATTTTTGAATTATGGTTTCAACACAAAAGGACTTGTGGAAATTTCTTTCACAAAATTATAATGTCATATATAGTGATATGTGGGGAATTATAATCATGCTCTATTTTAAATAAAGTGTGGTCCGTCAGAATCAGTCTTAGAATCTCCTAATATGTTCGAAACATTATAGTCAATGTCCACTTTAGAAAATAGATATTTTTCTCAACGAAAATTCGTAGGATCGACAGTAGCGTCGACATGTATATGATTATGCGATAATTCGGAATATACATGAGTGGTTCTTTGTAGATTGCTCGCATTGGATGAGAGTGTATTCCAAAACCAAATAGAGACAAAACTTAGTTTGTTGTCTATGTAATTCCGAGGAAAATATGATTTTTCGAATTATGGTTTATGGATTGGAATTAGAATCTTGAAATAAAGTGCCAGACCTATGTTGGAAGGTGTTCCAAAGAGTATATGTCTGCTAATAAAAATTTGGTGATTAAGAGTGAGGGAGACTAGAAAATTGTTTTCTGCTTGCAATCCTCTTCATAAAGATCATAATATTTTCATGAAAGAAACTTCTAAATAAAGTGTTGTTATATTTAATATTGCTGTCAGGTCACATCACTGTATTAAGTATTTCAGATCTTGTTGACAGATCAAGGTGCACTTTATGAATACAAAGAAAGTTGAGAAAATATCGGAATACGAACAAAGGCTTTTTGAGCCTGGAAATCCAAAGTTGCATTTGCAAGGATTAAGAGAGTAATTGTTGCTGTAATTCTTATTAGAGGAATAAGATTGTTTAATCGTCATATAAGGTGTTATATGAGAAATGTGACTATAAGAAAGACGCGGTAGGATGTCTTGTCAAGAAATGTGTCTTGAACAAGATCAAATTTGTTGACTACATTTGTGTAGACATGCTTGAAGTCTGAGGGATTTGTATTAATGTAATACTGTAGTTTGTATTAAACTGGAATTGATAATAGATCAATGCTTTTGGTTTGACCAAAATGTCGATTTAAGTGGGAGTCAATGTTAGTTTACTCAGGTGGAATATGTAAAGAACATATTTTTGAGTGGGAGCTCAGGAACTCAAATATGTGGATGACACGTTTTTGAGTGGGAGCTCGTGTTATCAAATATGTGGAGACATAATTTGAGTGGGAGTCAAATTCATCTTGTGTAGTTAACACATTGTGAAACTGTACCAATAGAATAGGATGAAGTTGTGAAACTATTTGAAAGTTAGTATCTATTTTGAAATAGAACGGGAATTTTAATAGTTAGTCGAGTTGTTTTGGATTATATCTGAGGAGTCAGAATAGAATCAAAATGATGGTCTTTTGGAATCCAATTGATCATTAAGAGTAATGATGCATGAAAGTAATGGTTGTATGACATGTGGGTCTATTATGTAATATTAGACATCATACAGAAACCATATTATGTGCTCGATGAAATATAACCGATGTTCTTGGAGGAAGAGCAGTTATTAAAGTAAATTTAGAATTTACTAGAAGTAGAAGTGCGTTAGTTAAAGGATTGACATTCGAATGTCAAGTTTTCTACATTGGTGTGAAAGTTTGTAGATATCGCGAGTTTGTAATTATTACAAGGGGCTCTGTATGGCTGAGTGTGTTTTTCAGGGCAGTTATCTAGTTAGTATAATCAGAGTAAGCGCTGGGAAACAGAAGTCTCACTTAGTTACGGTATTTGCATATATGTTGTTAGACAACATGGTGATGTCAAGCAAGTTGATGTCAGTGAATCGCAAAAGCATGTACAATCATGGATTGTGCAGTAACACTCTTCCACAAGCAAGCATTATCAAATGATTCTTATTTGATAAGGATTCTGATAAAGTAGAATGCAGCTAGTTTATTTGTACTCTAGTGCAAGTGGGAGACTGAAGGAGATATGCCCTAGAGGCAAATAAATAAGTAGTATTTATTGCATTATCTCATAAGTTTATAATAGGTTTGTGTATTATGCTATAACTGTATTAATCGGAATTGTTATTACACGTGTGATACATAGACAACCAGGTCCCTAGCAAGCCTCTATATGAGCTAGTCCATTGGGCAACAATTGATCGAGATTCCCGGTCAAGGACAATGACGTCGGTTGACAATGGGATCATCTTGTTAGTTGAATAAGGTGATGGACATACGCAAAGTATTGCAATAAGATCGTATTACGATGTTTGTCATTTGCAATAGATAAGAATATGATAGCTTATTCCTTAGACCGTGAGACCGTACTTATTAATGCTTCGTAGGGGTGCTTTGAGAGCATCAAACATTGTGTCTTATATAGCATGACAATAACGGTGTCCATCTTGGGTATTCCGAAAGAGCATCAAGACGTAAGGATCAAGAGCGGGATTTGTTCATTCTTGTAATGGAAAGATACTCTGGGCCCACTCGGTGATATTGCATCTATATAGCTGCACAGCTTATGACTAGGTCATGGAGATGTAATATCGCAGACGGGTTAATAACCTTCGTCGGTAACGAGATACAACAAAGACATCGGTGTGTCTACGATCATATCTCGGACAAGGTAGTATCGCAGAGACAAAGGGAATGAATGTCATATTTATGGTTCAACGACGATATTCGTAGAATGCACAGGGGTCGTCATATACTTCCAGGTATCCCTGACGGTCATTGGTGAGCGGAGTGTCTCGACCATGTCTGGAGTGTTCTCGAACCGTAGTGTAACAAACTTAAGGTCTTAGCGACACCAGGAGATAGGTTCTGGAATATTATAGGAATTTGTTGGAGAGAGAGAAATGGTCCGGAAAGAGTTCCGGTGGTCCGGAAGGAGTTCCGAAGAGGTCTGGAATGGTTCCAGGAATGTCCAAAAGTTGTTCGGGTGGTCCGAAAGAGTTTTCGGAGTCACGGGATATATTGAATTATATATAAATATATTAATTATGAATTAATGGGATTTTTATATTAATTTAATATTAATTAAATAAAGGAAAAAGGGGGCTCCCACCTACATGGGCCCTAAGAGGGCCCAAGAGGGGGGAGCCGCACCAAGCAAGGGGGTGGGCTCCATGGGGGGTTCGGCCAGCCCATGGTGGGGCGCACCACCCCCTCCTCCTTTGTTTAGTCCCACATGGGGGAGCCAGGGAGTTTGAACACCCCCTTCCCCCTTTATATAGCAAGGCATATTAATTGGATTAATTCATTGGAAAATACAATTAATTCCCGATTTCTCTCTCGATCTCGTGGTTCCCAAGTTGGAGCCGCGCCGAGCTGAGGAAAGAGGGATCTCTCTCCACCTAAGCTATACCGCTGAGCACCGTTGCTCTGCGGGATTCCAGATAAGATCTACCCCTGCGATTTCAGATGGATCTGAATGACCGGGGGTTGTCGCTAAGCTTCGTATGTTTGTGAGTGCTCGGAGGTAACTCCTTTTGAGTAGCCTGGGCGACGTCGTCTCGCCCCTGCAGCCGCCGGCGCACCACCCCTGGTGCTGGCGCTCTGCCTTCTTCCGCCCGATGCCCGTCGACGCAGATCACCGTCGACACCCCGGCGTCATCGTCTTCGTCATCGCGGCAAGTTCTCCGCGACCTCGAGGTCGGCTACGTACGACTTCATCGTCAACGCTTGTGCGGGAGCGTAATCCCCGCTATCGGTCTACATGGAGGTAATGTAACCCGTTCCGCCACCGTTATCGCATGTACTAGATAGATAGATCCTGGCTAGTTAGGGTTTCGTTCGCTAGAAAAATTATTGTTTTCTGCACCGTAACCCCTTCATGCGACCCATCAGCGGGGTGTCTACACATTGCGTCTTTCTTACGGTCCTCTTTGTCCCATCGCAACAACTTGGCATGCTCGTTATTCGCGAACAGGCGTTTCAACCGTGGTATTATAGGAGCATACCACATCACCTTGGCAGGAACCCTCTTCCGGGGACGCTCACCCTCAACTTCACCAGGGTCATCTCGTCTGATCTTATACCGCAATGCAGTGCATACTGGACATGCATCCAAATTCTCGTACTCACCGCGGTAGAGGATGCAGTCATTAGGGCAGGCATGTATCTTATGCACATCTAATCCTAGAGGGCACACAACCTTCTTTGCTTCGTACGTGTTGCCGGGCAACTCGTTGACCTTTGGAAGCATCTTCCTAATTATCTGCAGCAACTTTCCAAATCCCTTCGTACGCGTTGTCAGTCACACCACACTCTGCCTTCTACTGCAGTAATTATCTGCAGCAGCTTTTTCTGACCATCTTCGCAACTTGGATACAACAATTTCTTGTGATCCTCTAACATCTGGTCGAACTTCAACCTCTCCTTTTCAGTTCCGCACTCTATCTTTGCATCAGCAATGGCCCTACCAAGATCGTCAGCGGGCTCATCTGGTGCCTCTTCAGCTTCAGCTTCCCCCGTTGCAGAATCTCCATACTCCGGGAACATAGTATAGTTGTCATCATCTTCCTCTTCTTCATTGTCTTCCATCATAACCCCTTTTTCTCCGTGCTTCGTCCAACAATTATAGCTGGGATTAAAACCATGCCGAATAAGATGACTTTGAAGGGTTCTCGCGCTTGGCTGATCTGTCTTATTCTGATAGTTGACACATGGACAACACATGAAACCATTGGTACTGTGGGCCTGGGCTTTCTCGAGAAATTTCCTCAAACCCGTCATGTACTCGGCGGTGCGTCGGTCACCATACATCCATTGTCGGTCCATCTACATTATATAATTAACTATATCAATAACCATTACAGACCATCGAGAAATAATCACTAAACATGCACGGTATCAATTAATGACAAATGAAATAAGAAAAAATTAACCTCGATCGAAAAGAAGGATAAGGATAAACTTCTTTAAGTGAACATCAAATCATTTCGTGAACTCTCTCGGGCATTTCATCGAACACCTTGCATGCATACTTAAAAAAAATAGACTAGCACACACCCCTCCTTCCATTTCCAAAAAAAATGCCTCCAAAAATTTTGGGAGGGGGCGCTGTTGGTGAGTATATATAGGCACCCATTTTTTGTCCCGGTTCCAGCCACAAACCGGGACAATAAGGAGGCCCATTTGTCCCGGTTTGTGACTGAAACCGGGATAGATGGGGTTTTTTCATTTTTTTTTCTGTTTTTATTTTCTTTTTCTGTTTCTGTTTTAAATAACTTTTGCAGACTTTGGATTTTGAAAAAACTATGAATATGAAAAGTGTTTGAATTTGACTAACTAATACAAAACCATTTTCTGTTTTCTGTTTTAAATAACTTTTGCAAACTTTGGAATTTGAAAAAACTTTTGCAAACTTTAGATATATTTCGGTCAATACATGAGAACACGCGCACACAGTATTTTTGCGTAACGGAATACATAGATAGTCTACTCATCAATGACATTAAGATGATCATACTCAGTATTATAGCCGCGTAGACTATCCCACTTCCGTGCAATCTCGAAGCCAAGGCGAGCGTCTAAAGCAGCATATACGACTTGATCGTAGCTCAATGGAACGTTGCCCCATCCGAAAATTAGGTCTTCTTCTAACGTGTCTTCCTTGTCGTCTTCCGTGTTCTTCTTCTTCTTGTATTTCTTCTTCTTCTCCAGATTTGTCCATTGCCGGTAGGGTTTCGGCGATCCCTCTGCAGATCGACCGCGGACCGAATAATTATTCCGTAGTAGGCTAGCATCTTCATGTCATTATGGATTGCCACGCCGTAGAATTTGATTGTCTCATCACCTAAGAAATCCACGAGGACCTGTGGCACCCGATCAGCTTCGCAAATTTGGAAGACAAGAGTCTCGGTCGCCACCGAGAGTTGAAGGTCGGCGGCGCGCTGCGGAGTATCATTCCGTCGAGGGTCGGTGAACTCGCAATCGAGTCCAACGACTTTGATCGGAGCGGCGTCGAGGAAGTAGTTCTTCACGTCGCGGATCCACTTCTCCACGCGCCAGGCACGAAGGGTGACCCACACCTTGAACCGCATGCCTTCCTTCTTGTAGTAGTACAACTCGGACCGAGGCAGACGCGCGAGTGGCTCCATAGGACCGGAGAAAAGAGAGGAGAAATGGTGTGTGGAGGAGCCGGAGAGATGGTGTGTGGAGGAGCCGTACTGTGCATTTTATAGCGCCGGAGAGGTAGAGGAATCGCCGGCCGGAGAGCAGAGGAATTAATCGCCGGAGGCAGAGGAATGGCCGGCGACGCCGTACTTCCGCTCGTCTTCCGTGCGCGTCGAAAAAACGCGGCGATGGCTCGACTTCCGCACGCGTGTAACTGAAACCATGTCATTTGTCCCGGTTCCAGTCACGAACCGGGACAAATAGGTGTACGCTGGAGCGCTCGGTGGGTGCCAGCTTATTTGTCCCGGTTCGTGGCTGGAACCGAGACAAATGGGTGTCGCCTGGAGCGCTCGACGGGTTTTAAGCCCCATCTGTCCCGGTTTGCAGTACGACCGGGACAAATGGGATTTTGGAGTTTGGTCATTTAGCCTGTTTTCTACAGTGTAGGGCCGGAGTTGCATCATTCAACAATTTTGGGCACCCATTTGTCTTAGTACTATATTTTCTCAGTGGATCCTTCATTGCCTCCTCATCGGTTCAATGTGATCTGGACATGCGAAAAAAACATCGGTATCCCGCTCCTCATCGGTTGAGATTTCGACACAAAAAACCCTAACAGTTCAATGAAATCAGACGCCCTGGAAAAATGTCCTACAACCGGCCGGCTCCGGGATGTGGGACATGAATAGACACGCCCACCACATAGCTAGAATCCGAAAAACAGCACCACAAGCTAGTGACGCGATCATCCCTGCCCCCCCCCCCCCCCCCCAAACCTTCTCTAAGCCTACGCAAACGTCCTCCCTTAATTCCCCGCTAAATCGTGCCCTCGACGCCGCCCATTTTTGTCATCGACCGTCCGTCTGGAGTCCCCAGCAACCACGCTGCCTGACTATCAAGGATAACATGGGTGCGATGCCACGGGTATGAACTTGTGTCTAGAAATTTAATTTTTATATCTAGAAATTTTATTTGTGTCGTGTCAGAACTTGCATGACATTAGGAGCGTACAAGCCGAGCAATCTTGATGAAGAAATTACTTTCCTTTGATTGACACTTAACATAGTTACCTACTGTACTTCTGAGAATTCTTTTCAGTGGTCATGTTCCCTTATATGCTTGATAAAGGCAACATGAGCACCACGTCCCTTTCGTTCTAAAGAGATTCTTCTAGCTAGCTCCACGGAGAGAAAATGCAGGCACCAAAGTCATGAGGAATAGTGTTAATTAGCAATAGATCAAGACTAGGCGCGGGAATTTTGACTAGTCATTCTGGAGAAGTTAACCAATGTGACAGCGTTATACCATGAGCTATCGCTGAGATCATATGATAATCAAGTTTTCTGCATATGCATGGACATGAAAATGATGCTTCTCGTGTCAAAATTCAATGCTTGTAAATGGGGTTGAGAGGATATGGGACCTTTGCATTTTTTTATGATCAGGAGCAAGAGACAGCTGCACATCTGGCCCTCAATTGCACCTATGCTCGATCTCTCTGGCATCTTCTTGCTCAATGGACTGATCAACCAATCCTTGCAATTCAGCCGCAGCAATTCTCTTCGCCAACGGAGTGGTGGTGCTTCATGGGCTCAGTGCTAACTAAAGATGAGTTGTTGGTAGCCATATATGGGATTTGGCATGTGTGAAAGGAGCGCTGCCGCCGTGTTTTCCAGCAGGTGATCGCTTCCGAAGACCATGTTCTAGAGCTAATTAGAGAAGAAATCCTTCTCCTGGGCACCTACCTGGAAGGAAGGCGCCTCGCTCATAACTTGGTGCCGCCTTTGAAGACAATCTCTGGCGAGTAGTTGCCATGTCTTTCATGCAGTCCTGTTAGCCTTGGTTACAGGTCTGCCATTCATCTTGTTTTTCCTTGGTTGATTGCTAGTTTCTTACTAGCCTGCAAACTGTACCTTTTCTATCCTCTAAAATGCATTGGCAGAACAACCGACGTTAAATCTTCAAAAAAAGATATGGGAACAGCCAGCAGGCGAGAAGGGGCATGGATGCGTATGTGCAGATGGCATTGACAGCGGTATGTGCATATATTGCTGGAGCGTGGTGACGACGGCTGCGCAGGCACTACGTGGCGGGCAGAACACAAGACCAATGCTGCGGGGGGCGTCGCAGGAAGGCGGCGGCGGCGGCGGCGTAACGACGAGGACGACACAACAGGTCATGGTAGAACACGTGCGCAAGCGTAGCGGATAGGACGGGATCAACGGCTCGCACTTAATTGCAGCTACGTTGCGCCCCTGTGGACGACAGCGGTCGTGGAGTGCAAGACGCGAAAGATGAGGAAATTACTTGTCACGCTGGCCCGTCGCCTGCTGCAGAAGACTATGGCTGGATAGGAACAATCGCTATTTTGAGCAGAAGCAAGCAACGATGAGGAAACCATCGTTAGGATAATCTCAGAGGATGTCTCACTCTAGAGGCGGGCTAGACTAGAAGACAATGAGGAGTAATCATTTGGTAGTTAATAGCGGGCAATGGCTTGTTTAATTCCCAGGCGGACGTAAAACTATCTCGATCTTAGTGTGATGGCATGCAATCCTTGCATGTTCTTGAAAAAGAGAAGGAACGGTACTTCACACAATACCATGTTTTACTTAATAATGCTCTCAGTTTAGAACAAGTCATTATAGAAGAAAAAAAGGCGAATAAAATTGTCAATCTATGCTCCACAGTCTATTATCTCCTTCGCCAGGATTTTCATCTTTCTAAATTACTTCAAATGGATGTTAGAATATGTAATAGGTTTATCTTCTGTATACTTTGTATAACATGCGAATTGTGCATGTATACTGAATCTTATGTTGTACAAACTCTGGCTATATTGAGACCCTATATTAACACGTATCCGAGGCCATGGAGAGCCACTCGTTGCCTGCCTAAAACTTACATGGTATCAGAGCGGGTCTCTTCCCCGACCTAGCTGCCAAGCCGCCGCTGTCGTTCATAGCCGCCACAACCCCAGGACTCAACAAACAACAACGACGACACAAACCCGCCGCCACAGTTTCTTCACTGTTGCCGCCGCAGTTTCTTCACCGCTGCCGCCGCGACGACAAGACAACCTCGACGACAAGACAACCCCGACGCACAGTTTTTTCCACTGCTGCCAAGATCGATCCGGTTGCCATGAGTTCAAGCTCTGCCCTCGCTGCTGCCCTCGGTACACCTCCTACGCAACAGCTGAACCGCGGGAATTTCCTGCTATGGAAGGCCCTTGTGCTCCCGACCTTCCGTGGTGCTAATGTGATGGCACTCCTTGATGGCTCCGATCGCGCTCCTGCAAGGATTGTTGAGACTGAAAACGCAGAGAAGGAGAAGACCCGGGCTGAGAACCCGGCGTACGTTGCCTGGATTGCGAGAGATCAGCAGGTCCTCCGTTTTCTTCTCAACACCTTGTCCCCAGACATCCTCTCGCACCTCCTTTGTTGGGTTATGACTCCAGGGAATCGGGGGTACTCACTTCCTGAAGTGTAGTTCGAGAGGGGATTGAACGCGGAGGTCTAAACCCTCAAGTGGCTCCACGACGTTGCTCGCCGGATCCGAAGAAGACGCACACTCGACCAAGGAAAACACCGTCCTTTACCCAGGTTCACGGCCTTCGTGAGGAGGTAAGACCGCTACTCCTGCCTGTCTGTATTATATGTGGGAGATTACAGTACAACTGAGCTTGCCGGAAGCCCCCTTGAGGCAGTTTTTGCCCGGGGAGGGAAGCGATGATCTTCTTCCTCCTCTAGTCAAAGGCTAACATAAGCAGAGCTGCTAGGGTTTACAAGGGTGTTTTGCACGCAAAGGGCCGACCACTTCTACGATGGATGTCCTCTCTCTTTTATAGGCGTCTCGGGCCTTCTTCTTTGGCTTGGCCTTCAAGGTGGCTCCCACTTGCCAGTGGCGGGGCGGAGAACGAGTCCACCGTGCTCCATTCGTCCATGGACTCGGTCCATTGTTGATAAAGGTGGTGCCGTGGCCGACCGGCGGCCGACCGCGCTCGTACTATCCGCAGAGCGGGCAGTCTCTGAGGTGGAGCCCGCGATGACGATCTCCGTTGGAGGGTTGCGCCGTCCACCTGCTTTATCGTCAGAGTAGAAGGTCCTCGCAGCTGTGCAGCAGGCGTCGCAGCTTTGTTGACCGCTTTATCGCCAGGGACAGCGACGGGGGTGTGAGCGCCACTGTACGAGCGTGGCAGAGGTCAGGTGCGCTCTGCCGGGATTCCTTGGCGACGACGTTTCCCTCCAGGCATGAGGGGAGATTCTTGCCGGACTTCCCTCAGGCGGGTTGGTTCCTTGACGGGGAGGATCCCCTGAGGCGAGTGGTCGCCTGAGGCCCTCGCCTCCTCTTCAGGCCCTCGAGGGGGATCGCCTCTCGAGGGTCCCGCCAGGCGGTGACGCCTGGTCCTTAGTCGTTTCGTCAGTCTGGCCCGCGAGCGAGGCCTGGGGGGAATGGGCTCTTGGTACCCCAGTTCCCACTGGGCCGACAGTAGCCCCCGGGCCCATGATGGGCACGACTAAGCCCATGGGCTTAGGTGAAGCGTCGTGGGCCCTTAGTGCCCAGCCGGCCCGAGCCACGCGGCACTTGGACGATTAACGGCTTCGCACGATCTGGGGCGTGAGTCGTGGGGGGTCCCACCACGTCCCGGTAACTGCTCTCGGAGAGGACATAAAGCCCGAGCGCTGCGGCAGGGAGCCGTTACCGTTTCCAACTTTCTCGCAGAAAGTTCCGCTCCACAGAGCTCTCCGCCTCCACGCTCTCCTGCGAGTTTCTGTTCTCCGACTCCATCCACCTCCGCACCCGTGACAATGAGTCCTCTCAAGAGCAAGGGCAAGGCCGCCGCGGGGTCCTCCTCCCAGGCGGAGGCCGCGGAGACCGTGATTGGCGGGGCGCTGCTCGGCGTTCGCGTCAACGAGAAGGCGCTCTCCAAGGTCCGATACCTGGTGGCGGATCGGACGAACGAGCATGGCGCCACCGCCCTGAAGCCCGCGGCGCACGGGAAGCGCCCGCGGGGATTTTCCCGGTCTTCCAGCACTGCCTGGCTGTGGGACTGGTGGCACCCTTCTCTCCGTTCCTGGAAGCGGTGCTGGCGTTCTACCAGGTGCAGCAGCTGCACCTGCACCCCAACTCCGTCCTCATCCTCGCCTTCTTCGCCTACCTCTGGGAGGCGTACCTGGGCCTGAAGCCCACGGTGGGGTTGTTCCAGTGCTTCTACGCGCTCCGGAACATGGCGAAGAACGAGCGCTCCGGGTGCGTCTCGTTCCGCATCATCGACGGCATGGGGGGTGTCTACATCCCCATGTCTTGGAGCGAGGGCAAGGCCATCACGTCCGTGACGAAGAAGGTAGACAACTTCCGCCATAAGTGGTTCTTCGTTGGGGTGGAGCGTCCCTACGCCTTCCTCGAGGTCCCCGACGAGCCTCCGGTAAAGAACTCCCATTGGGGCAAGGCTATCTTCGACGGCGCCAAGAATGCGAGCCTAATGGGGCGCCTGAGTTTCCTTCGCGAGGAGGGCCTCACAGGGCAGATGGTCGTGGCGGACTTTGTGACCCGCCGCATCGCGCCCCTCCAAGCTCACTCGGTCCCCATGTGGATGTACTCGGGGCCGAACGACAAGATGCGGCTCCACGTCGAGGACAACGACAAGGACGTCGTCGACAAAATCCTCTCCGCGCTCTTCGTCAACCCCTCCGTGCTTCCCGCGGATGAGGTCCGCACGGCGCTCCGGACCCTTCATCAGTACAACCTGACGGAGCGCATGGCCCGCCTGGAAGGGATGCCTTTGTTCTCCCCGACAGGCCTGGCGGACTCTGATGTGCCGCTGTCGGCCCCGCGGGGAACGGAGGGGGACGATTCTCCCTCGGCTTCCGGAGCTGGCATGGGCGAGGAGGAAGCCACAGCTGGGGAGATCTCCTCTTCTAGGGCTGGGCCTCTTGCTGACGAGATTCACGCCCTCGCGCCCCGTGGAGGAGGAAGCTGAGGAAGGGGAGGCCTCAGGCGCGGAGGGCTCTCCGGGGAGGTGCGGGCTTCACACCAAGGCCGCCGTGGACCACCCAGGGGTGAGGCTCTCTGATGTCCCTTCCAAGAGGAAAGCGGAGGCGCCCCCCGCGAGGCCTGCTGCCAAGCCCTTTCCCTCATGGCGCTCGTCAGGCCTCGCGTGGGTCGACGCTGGCGCTCCCCCTCCAGGGTGAGTTTATACGTCGTTGGGTCGTTTACCCTCTTAGTTTCCATTTCCACCTCGTCCTTTGCTGAGGTTTTTCCTTGCGCTCTTGACAGCGGACCTGCGCCTGCTAAGCGCCGCCGGCTCCGCAAGGCGTCCGAGGTGAAGACTGCCACGGCAGGGGCCGTGGCTGACGAGGCCGCGAGGCCTGAGGGGGCGGCCCCAACGGTCCCCCTTGAGGAGGCGCCTCAAGTAGAAGCGACAGCGCCCCTCGCGGGGGTGGCTGGTCCACCTGGGAAGGAGAGCGCCGTTGGCCCGGACGCTCCTGCAGCGCCGCGCAAGTCTCCGCCGGTGGAGGGCTCGGAGGCGAGGACTTCTGCGCCACCTCGTGCCGCCAGTCCGCCTCGCGCGGCTACGCCTCCGCGCGAGGCCACTCCGCCACGCGAGCCGACGCCGCCGCGCGTGTCGACGCCTCCGGGTGTGCCTGCTGCGTCGTCTGCGCCCAACGCCTCTGTGCAGCCCGCGACGGAGGCCTTCGAGGCGCGTCTACCGGGGACGGTTCCTTCTCCCTTCCCGGCCAGGCTGGAGGCGAGGAACGCCTCGCGGCTGCAGGGTCTGAAGGGGCCGCGGGCACGGGCTCCGGCCGGGCTCAAGCCAGCCCCCTTGTCCTTCCCGAGGCCGCACCTGCGGGACTCGACGCCGAGGTCGGCACTTCTCCGAGCCGAGACCTGGTGCTCCGCGGCTGGGACTGGAGCGCGGGGCGTCGCGAGGCCGCCTTTAGCCTCGTGAGGAAGTCCCTGGAGGGCTTGGAGGCGCACCTCGCCCTTGGGGACATATGGCTCGCTCAGCAGCAGAAGGAGCTGGCGAAATCGTGGGCGTCCTTCCATGCGGCGATCGAGGCGCGCCGGCTGGATGACTTGGCGCTGCAGGCCGCCCGCGAGGAAGCCATCAGCTTCGCCAAGGAGACCCGCGAGGCGGCCACCCGCGACGCTGCGGAGCTGCTCCACCCCCTCCAGGCAGAACGCGACGTTGCGGTGAAGCTCCTGCGCGAGGTCGGGGCGGAGCGCGAGGCGATGGAGGGCTCGTTGGCGCAGAAGTGCCGCGAGCTGGGCCAGCTGGAGGCCCAGCTGCTCTCCACCCACCAGGCCGCATCGGCTGCTCTGGAGAAGGACCGCAAGGCCTTTGCCGAGCGCAAGCAGCAGCTGGTCCTCAAGGAGAAGGAGCTGCAGCAGCGCGAGGAGCAGCGCCTTCAGGCGGAGAAGGACCTGGCTGCTCAGCGTGAGGCCCTCGAGGAGCGATAAAGCGAGTTGGCCCAAGCGACTCTGAAGTATGAGGACAACGTCG
This sequence comes from Poa annua, assembly GCA_026929855.1. NCBI lineage: Eukaryota > Viridiplantae > Streptophyta > Magnoliopsida > Poales > Poaceae > Poa > Poa annua. The sequence goes on from CM049427.1 coordinate 37,125,394, forward strand.
CTGCCTAGAAGGTGGCTTACGATCGCTTCGAGCGGCGCTTCGCCGAGAAGAAAAAGGAGGCCGAGGACGCCCTCGCGGAGCGCGAGAAGCAGTTCTGCAAGTCCACTTCTCAGAAGTATCGCGACATGGCCCAGGCGCAAGAGGACCGCTTCAAGGCCAAGCACGCCGCGAACGCTCGGAAGATCGCCGAGCTTGAGAAGGACAACTCCAAGCTGGAGGCCCGCCTCACTCGCGCTAAGGATGACCGCCGCCGAGCGGAGGAGGCTCGCACCGAGGCCGTCCACAAGCTCAACTCCCTGGCCAAGGACGTGGAGGAGAAAGTGGCCCCGGCGATGCAGCGGGCGGCGGAGGCCTCAGACTCCGCCAGCGCGGCTCGGGCACTCACGAAGCAGCGCGAGCGCATGTTCGAGGCGCTGGTCGCTCGTGGCAACGAGCTGGCTTCGCAGCTGGGAGCAGATGCGCCGCACACCGACGTCCGGGGCCGCGGCGACGTTGCCATGTACTTGGTCTTCTTCGAACAGCTCTTCGCAGCGCTCGAGGGTCCCGTCGCTGAGCTTCGGGAGATGATCGAGGACGAGAGTCGGCAGCTCTTGGGGGTGGTGGTGGACCGCATCTTCACCAACCTCAAGCTTCTCACGCCAGGCTTTGACCTGGGTTCTGTGACCGAAGCCACCCAAGGCGAGGACGCACAGCGGGTCTCAAGTTCCCTCCGCGAGCAGGTGGACGCCTTATGCTAGGGGTGTAAACGGATCGGATCAGATCGTATTTTGCCTTTACCATATCCTATACCATAATTTTTCATCGGATTCGGAGCGATCGGATAATGACCGGATGCCGATTCGGATGCGGATATCCGTGATGACGGATTCGGACGCGGAAGCGGAGCGGATTCGGAGCAGTAGCAAAATTAATCGGATAGATACGTGTACAATTAAATTGTCAAACCATACATACAAAAATAATTGTTCGATAACCTAATACTAACCAACTTGTAATTCATAGTCTTTACAATGACTTTAAGTGAGATGTTGTTCCACTAACAAACTCGACAACTTGCTAGTTGGAAATTATGCTATATTAGACTAGACATTTTCAGTAGAAAATCGGATTATTCGGATCCAAACCATCATATAATCCTATTTAAATTTCGGATAATCCATATTTTAGCCTACTTTACATACCATATCCTATACCATATCCGGGTGTCAACTTCGGAATCGTATATCCTTATCCGCCGGATTCCTTAAACCCGGATATGGATTGTTGAAAACGGTTTCGGAATCGGATATGGTACGGAAATTATCCTATCCGTTTACACCCCTACCTTATGCAACCGCTTCAGGCGCGCGGAGGCTGCGCCGGAGGACAGCGAGGAGGAGGCCTGCTCCGCCGAGGCTGACGAGGCCGCCGCGGAAGAGGTCCAAGACGGTGCTGCTTCTCATTCAACCATCCTCTATTGCGCCTGTGAGCGTTTGTATCTGCACCAGCTGTGTGCTTTTAGACATATTAAGACTTTTGGCTTGTAATATACTTTAATTGATGTTTTAATTCGAGCTCGTCTGCCCCTGTTGAGGTCTCTTTGGACTCATCTTCATGTCTATTTGTTCTCTGCGTCGTTAGGTCCCATCTCTTCGTGCCATGACTCCTCCACCTCGGTCCGCGGGAGCAATGACTCCGCAAGGCCGGGGGGGAGGGGGGAGTTTAGGCCTAGGAGAGGTAAGAACCTTGAGTCGCGATGCTCAAGTGCCCCCCTTAGACGTGCGAGTAGTCCATGAAGAGTAAGGGAAAGCGAAGTCGCTCGAGGGGCAGAGACGCGCACTAGGGAGAGAACAACGCTCTTAAAGCGTGGGTGCGAGACTTAGCTTCTCGAGGTTTTCGCTCTGTGAAGGTTTTTCGCTTGGCGAGGTTGCCCACTTGAGGGGTTGCTCCTGTGGAGGCATTTTGCCTGGCGAGGTTGCCCACTTGAGGGGCCGCTCCTGGGGAGGCTCTTTGCCTGGCGAGGTTGCCCTCTTGAGGGGCCGCTCCTGGGGAGGCTCTTTGCCTGGCGAGGTTGCCCACTTGAGGGGTCGCTCACGTATGTCCCTTCAGGCTCGCGGCGGAATTCTTCCCTGCAGGTATTAGAGGGGCGAACCCAAATGCTAGAACACGGATCAAGGGATCGTGCACGCTTATAGGTCCCCTCAGGCGTTCCTTGCGAGTAGAGTAAGTACCAAGGTCCTCTGTAGAGATGGCTTGTTTGTGGGGAATTGCCCTCCAGCCAGAGCTCGGACTCTTGGATTTTGCAGTGCTGCTGGTGTGTCATTTGAGGCACTGGCACCATACTCAGCCCCCGCTCGCGAGGTACGCATGTGGAGAGATATAAGCGCACACTTCAACAATAGTAATGCGTAAATAAAAACCCCCCAAAATCGTTTTTTTAAGCGGCGCCGAAGCGCTAAGTTCACTTAGGAACGAGATTGAGTCATTATGCTTGGGGTTGCCAAGTTAATGCTCTGACCATGTCGAGGCATGGGGACCACCTATTGGTGGCAGAGACTCTCAACGGCCTGAGGTGGCTCGTTTTAGTTGACAGCTCGGAGGGTTTTCCCTCGAGTGAAGCCTTTGGCGCTTTGGAGGTTTAAGCCGTTGGCGTTTTAACCTCCGGAGACAAGAATGCTTGGAGGTTGAGCCGTAAGCTGCCTCGTCCGCTAGGAGTCTCGACGTGACAATGATCATGTGCGTGGAAATGACCACGGTTTCGTTTGTTCCCTTAGGAGACAAAGCATTTGTTTGAGGTTTAAGCCTTTTCGCGTTTTAACCTCTAGAGTCGACATTGCTTGGAGGTTGAGCCGTAAGCTGCCTCTTCCGCCTTGTTATCTCGACGTGACAATAATCACGGGTGTGGCAATGAACACTTTGGCATTTGTTCCTTTAGGAGACAATGCTATGTTTTTTGAGGTTTAATCCTTTCGGCGTTTTAACCTCTAGAGACGAAAAATGCTTAGAGGTTGAGCTGTAGGCTGCCTCGTCCGCTTGACGTCCCGACGTGACAATGATCACGGGCGTGACAATAATCACTTTTTTTTACTTGTTCTTGGCGAATACAAAGGTTTGCGAGGTTTAAGCCTTGAGCTTTTAACCTTGAGGGACAAAAAGGTGCTTGGAGGTTGAGTCGTGGGCTGCCTCTTTCGCTAAATGCCCTGACGTGATGATGATCACGGGTAGAACTTGCGCAGATGCATGATGTTCCATGGATTCTTGACGGGGACGCCGTCTTCCGTCTCGAGGCGAGTCGTGCCAGGCCTGGCAATGTGGGTGACCCTGTAGGGACCTTCCCACATCGGGGACAACTTGTGGAGGCCTTCCCTGGAGAGGATTCACCTGAGGACGAGATCGCCTGCCTCCAGGGTGCGCGAGCCCACATTGCGGCTGTGGTAGCGCCTCAGGGACTGCTGGTACTTGGCCGCCCGTAGAGCGGCGCGGCGTCTTAGCCCTTCAAGGAGCAGCAGGTCGTCGTTGTGTATGTCCTCTTGATGGTCCTCATTAAAGGTAAGGACCCGTGGGGACCCATGCTTTATCTCTGCGGGGAGGACTGCTTCGGCTCCATAGACGGGTGCGAACGGCGTTTCCGCGGTGGGCTTGGGTGGCGTGGTACGGATGGACCAGAGCACCGAGGGTAGTTCATTGATCCAGCCCTTGCCGTGGCCCTTGAGGACATCGAAGGTCCTGGTCTTCAAGCCTTTGAGGACCTCTGCGTTTGCGCGCTCAGCCTGTCCGTTGCTTTGCAGGTGGGCGACTGAGGCGAAGCAGAGCTTGATGCCCATTTTCTGGCAGTAGGCTCTGAAGATGCCGCTTGTGAATTGCGAGCCATTGTCGGTGATGATGCGGTTAGGCACTCCGAAGCGGCAGACCATGCCTCTGATGAATTTCACCGCCGCGCCTGTTGTGATTGTACGCGTCGCCTGCACTTCAGGCCATTTTGTGAACTTGTCAATGGCCACGAAGAGGTAGCGATATCCACCTTGCGCCGTTGGGAAATGTCCCAGGATGTCCACCCCCAGACCGTAAACGGCCACGAGAGTGGAATGGTTTGTAGTCCCAGCGCTGGTTGGTGGATTTGCTTGGCGTGGAATTAGCAGGCTTCACAAGCTTGAATGATGTCCATTGCATCTTGAAGCTCTTGAGGCCAGTAGAAGTCGCTCCTGAAGACTTTCCCTGCGAGGGTGCGGGCGCACGAATGGTGGCTGCATTCCCCGCTGTGGATGTCCTTAATCAGCAATTTTCCTTCTTCAGGAGGGACGCACTTGAGCGCGATACCGTTTGGGCGCTTGCGGTTTAGATTCCCTTCGAGGATCTGGTACGATTTTTCTTGGCGGGCAATTCGCTCCACTTCAACATCTTCCTCGGGAAGGATCCCTTTGTGGAGGTAGTCTTTGATCTCGTCGATCCATCCTGCCTCTTGATGCACCGCTGTGAGCAACAGACGCTCCCCTGTTGGGGGCCCGCAGCCTGGGGCTCCGTTTGCAGGTGGTGGCGAGAGCGTTTCGTCTGTGCTTGCGGGCAGGGCCTCGAAGGGCTGCTTTATGGATGCCTTGACGAGCCTTTCTTCAAAGACACCTGGCAGTTGGGCTTGCCTCTTTGATGCGCGCTTGGCGATGTCATCAGCCTCTTGGTTTTCCTTTCTTGGGATGTGCATGAGCTCCATTCCCCTGAAGTTCTTCTCCAGCCTACGGACCTCTTCAAGGTATGCGGCCATGTGGTCGTCCTTGGGCTTGTAGCTTTTGTTGGAGAAGTTGACGAGCAGCTGGGAGTCGCCCTTGATGAGTATATGCTTGACGCCTAGGGCGATTGCGGCGCGTAGGCCAGAAAGCAGCCCTTCATACTCGGCGATGTTGTTGGATATCTTGTCGATTCCGAAGCACATCAAGACTACGTAATACAACTTGTCGCCTTTGGGTGAGGTCAGGACTACACCTGCCCTACCGTGGCAACAAGCGAAAGCTCCGTCGAACTTCGTGGTCCAGTAGCTGGGCATTGCTGCTCCAGAGGACTCGTGCTCTTCTTCCCAGGGCTCTTCAGGGGTTCGATCAGTCCATTCGGCGACGAAGTCTGCCAGCGCTCTTCCTTTGATTACCTTTGTGGTATCGAAGCCCAAATTGAATGGCTGTAGCTCGATGTTCCATCCTGCGACACGATCTGTTGCATTTGGGTTGCGCAGAATTTGCTCCAGGGGGAAAGAGGTTACCACCGTGATGGGGTTCCCCTGGAAGTAGTGCCGCAGCATTCTTGAGGCGATGAGGAGTGTGAGGAGAAGCTTCTGCTGCATAGGTTACCGCTCGCGAGCATCACGCAGTACTGTGCTGACGAAGTAAACTGGATGCTCGACGAGAGTGGTTTCTCTTTCCTTGGCGTCTTTCGCCTGAGGTGGCCCAGCTTGGCCCTTGATGGGGTCGGCTTCAAGGGGCTTGTCCTGGGCCTCGAGGGTGTTGGCCTCGAGGGATGTGGCCTCGAGGGACTTGGCCTCGAGGGACGCGGCCTCAAGGGACGCGGCCTCGAGGGATTTGGCCTCGAGGGACGTGGCCTCGAGGGACGGGGCCTCGAGGGACTTGGCCTCGCAGCGTTCCTCCTGGGCCTCGAGTGTGTTAGCCTCTTGAGGCTCCTCGGTCCCTTCGGCATGAACCTCTTTATCAGGAGGCTTTTTCTTTGGAGTGGTTGCACTCTTCTTGTGAAGTACAGGCTCCTCTCTTTCCACCACAAGGACAACACTGGCTGTTTGTGGGGTAGCTGACAAGTACAGCTTCAGTGCTCGCCAGGCCTTGAGGCGACCATTACAGGTGGGCTGGCCAAGTACTTCTTCAAGTCCTCAAATGCTTTTTCAGCTTCAGGGGTCCACTTGAAAGTGCCCGTTCTTTTCATGATCTTGAAAAACGGCAGGGCTCTTTCGCCGAACTTGGAGATGAACCGACCCAAGCTGGCCATGCAGCCTGCCAGGCGTTGCATGTCCTTGAGCCTGCGTGGAGGTTGCATGCCTTCTATGGCCTTGATTTTGTCTGGGTTCGCCTCTATGCTCCGATGGGACACGAGGAAACCCAGCAATTTGCCTGAAGGTACTCCGAAGACGCACTTGGCGGGGTTGAGCTTAATGTTCACCTTGCGCAGCCTGGTGAAGGTTTCTTCCAGGTCTCCGAGTAGAGTATTTCCTTCTCGTGACTTCACGACGATGTCATCGACATATGCTTCAGCGTTTCGCCCCATTTGCCCGCCAAGGGCTATCCTCATTAACCTCTGGAAAGTGGCTCCGGCTTTTTTTATGCCGAAGGGCATGCAGACGTAGCAATACACACCGCATGGGGTGAGGAAAGACGTCTTCTCCTCGTCCTCTTTAGCCATCTTAATCTGGTGATAGCCAGAGAAGACATCGAGGAAACAGAGGAGGTCGCAGCCTGCCGTGGAGTCTACGATCTGGTCAATTCTGGGCATGGGGTAAGGGTCCTTGGGGCAGGCCTTGTTCACGTCGGTGTAGTCGATGCAGAGGCGGCCTCCGCCGGCGGGTTTTGGGACTACCACGTTGTTGGAGAGCCAAGTGGGGTGCGCGACTTCGCGGACTACTTTTGCCGCTTTGAGCTTCTCGACCTCCTTGACGATGAATGCTTGCTTTTCGGGGACTTGCTTTCTTGCTTTTTGCTTGACGGGGCGCGCATTTGGGCACACGGCCAAGTGGTGCTCGATCACCTCCCTCGGTACACCAGACATATCTGACGGTGTCCATGCGAACATGTTAGAGTTTGCCTGGAGGAAGGCGACGAGCGCGCTTTCCTATTTGGGAGGTAGCGCGGCGCCAATGGTGACGCTAGCTCCCGAGCCTTCAGCCCCCGAGCTACTTGAGCTCAGAGAGATCTTCTTTGTTGCAGCTGCCTCCTGGGAGAACAACTGCTTCTTCTTCTTGGGCCTCTCGAGAGGCTCTTGGTCCTCGTCTGCGGGGAAGGCCATGGCGGCGGTCTTGTAGGCCATCTCCACAGCACGCGTAGCGTCCAGGACATGCCCACGTATGGTGATCGTGCCGGCGCTGCCGGGGATCTTGACCATGTTGTACGCATGGTGCGTGACAGCCATGAACTTCGCGAGCGCGGGGTAGCCGAGGATGGCGTTGTACGGCAGACCGATGTGCGCAACATCGAAGTCGATGTGTTCAGTGTGGTAATTTTCCTTGCTCCCGAAGGTGACGGCAAGCCTGACCTAGCCTAGAGGCTCGATTGAGCCGCTGGTGACCCCGTGAAGGGCCTCGAGGGCATAAGCCTCTCGTAGGGTACTTGAAGCGCTTCGAACGTATCTATGGAGATAACGTTCAGGCCTGCTCCGCCGTCGATGAGCGTCTTGGAGACGGCCACATTGTCGATGGTGGGGGTGCAGACCAGCGGGAGGGTTCCAACAGTCTTGGTGGACTTGGGGTGGTCCTGAGCGTCGAAGGCGATGGTGTACTGCGCCCACTTGAGGGGCTTGGATGTTTCCGTGCTTGGGAGGGCGGCGTTGAGCTCGCGGGCGAACTGCTTGAACTAGTTGTTCGACTTTGGCGCCTGCACCCCTTCTAGGATGCAGGCAATGGCGCCCCTCGGGGCTTGGTAGCCGCCATCTTCCTCGTCAGGGAGGTTGTTGGGGATATATCAACTAGGGGTGTCTCCAACATTGATCAATCCGGCTAGTCCAAGGTGGCCCAAGGGTGGTAAGGCTGAAGCCTGCCGGGCGGCCCAGATAGCTGACGTACAAGGAAGTAGGCGGACGGTCCAAGAAGGCGTAAGGCCGAAGCCCATCAAGCCACCAAGCCCAAGACGGAAGGCGGCAACTAAGCCGGCTAGGTCTAGGACTCTGATTACTTGCCGGACAAGTACTTGCCTTGTATCCTGGGGTCTGGCCGCCTATATAAGCCGGCCACCAGGAAGCCTTTAGGGCACGCTTCAATACGCATCATACACATTGTAACCAGTTCACGGCTATTGCCTCATAGTGAACTATAGAAGCACGTAGGATCTCGCCACCGCTGCGGGATCTGAAGCTGGGTAAACTCGCCGTGTTAAATCCCGTCCTCGACGATACCAACCTTCTTCCCCACAATCCATACGTAGGCTAGAGGACCCCCGTCTCCTATCAATTATACCAATACCATGACAGTTGGCGCCCACCGTGGGGCATAAGGTTCCTGGCATCACGTTCCAGGCGGGAACACTTGGCCGCGTGGGCAAGGAGATCGCCGTCGGTCGCGTCACAAGGTATGGCTGCCACAGCTACGTCAACTCGGATGAGTCCTGGCTCCAGGCGGACGACTACCTTATCGGATGCGCAATCATACCGATCAGAGGGATCGACGTCTTCTTCGGGTATACGCCAGAGGCGTACGGCCTGCCGCGTTTCTACAACCCCACCCACCAACCCTTCGACCAAGCAGTCGACCGACAAGATGGATCTAAATCCGCCTTCTCCCAGTAGTCGGCCGAATCTGATTTCCACTTCGTCGGAGTTGTCGGACTGGGATCAGACTCCCAGCCGAAAAACCATGATCCTGAGTCAATCCTCCCTGCTCTCCAGGAGGATGCGATGTCAGATGCCGGATCCAGATCTACCGTTCAAGTCAACGTAGACTCTGACTCTGATGATGATGCTAGTCTCTTCGAAGAGAAGATCAAAACCCGCTTTTCCAGTGGTAATCTGGTTCAGAGGGCACAGCGGATACTGACATGCCTGACAAGCTGGCTACGATGGTTGTCGTCGGTCACGAGACAACCCCAGTTGCTTCGGAAACGCAAAACAAGCCGGTGCAAGATGTCGGCGACACCACTGCCGGTCAACTCATTGAAAGTTCCGACAAGGTGCGCGCAAAGAAGAAAACTGGCCTCGAGAAAGGCGGCAGCAGCAAACCCACGGATTTGCTCTCCGTCATCAAAGAAGTAGACGAGATCATGAATACTCCGGTGAATAAAGACACCCCACTCGACGAAGTGGAAGAGCTTAGAATTAACATGCTTAAGCACTCTGACTTCCTGCGAAAAAGAGAGGAGCACGTTGAGAGCCTTGCGAAGAAGATCGAGAAAGAACAGGAGAAGATGTCGGCCAAAACAAGCCGGCAACTCTTTGAGGAAAAAAGGTCATCAAAAAACCGCCGTGACAAGGAGCCGCCAACACGTGCAACGACAGCGGCTCAAGATCTCGGGTTCGACTGCGTACGGCACCACAGCACGTTGACAGAAGGGGAGATGTTGTTTTCTGCACCCCCGTCCTCAACGCGGCTGCCGCGCTAGATACCCTGGACGACAAAACTTACACGGCGGAGGAAAAGCTGGCCAATGCATGACACTTCGTGAGACAGGCCCTAGAACAACAAGCTCGGGCTGATTCCTACGGCCACATGGCGGATGCTCGCGGGGGAGACCTAGAGTCTAAGTCAGGAAAGTGCAAAGCTGCACCTGGCGACGACCCCGAAGGCCCGTCCGGCTCCAGTAGCCATGGCGACAAAAGGAAGGCAACGCCACCTCCAAAGAAGACGCCACCGCTAAAACCAAGGCGGGACGAGAATTCAAGGACAGGAAGCAGAGGAGACCTGCCACCTCCAGCCAAGACGCGACAATGGCGGTAGCCGGGGCAATGGACTGCTGCCTAGGAAAGATGCCGGTAACGACCCTCCCAGGAGAGGTCGAAGTCGGTCTCCGCAGCGTAGCACCGGCAGCAAGAGGAAAGAGGCGGCAGAAGGGCCCAGGCGCATCATAAGCCGGGGAGCGCAGGACGAGCCAGACGCAAACAGAGGCGCACGGCAGCTCGATCCAAAAGACGCACGACACCGCCAACACTACATAGCAAGAGGAAAGGAGCCGCTATATTCTGGACCAAAGTGCTTCGGCGACGCCATCCGCAGAGAGCCGTTCCCTAAGGACATGACATCAGTGTCAAAAAATTGTTCTAGGTACAACGGCCTCGTTAAGACGGATTCATGGTTAGCCGACTATGCCATGGCCATAGAAATTGCCGGCGGGAGCAGCTATATTGCTGTCCGTTACCTACCTCTCATGTTGGAAGGCACGGCAAGGGCTTGGATCGACAACCTTCCTGAAAAGTCTATCCATAGCTGGTACGACATGGAAAAGGTTTTCTCCCAGCACTTCCAAGGAACATACAAGCGTCCAAATACCTACACGGATTTGCAACGCTGTATCCAAAAGCCGGACGAAACCATGACAGACTTTGTCAGCCGTTGGATATCCAAAAAAGCTAGCTGTCATGCTGTTTCGGACGCACAGGCTATCCATGCCTTCTACACGGGCCTGCAGAAGAAGTCCTTGCTCCGTCATCGGCTCGTCCGCGAGAAAATCACGGACCTTGGCAAGATGCTCAACCTAGCTGCCCAATATGCGGCGGCGGATGAAGACGCCCGGGACGATGATCCAGACGTCAACATCATGCCAAAACGGAACAACAAGCGCAAGCTGACGGCGGATGACAAAGCCGGACCTTCCAACGAGGTAGCTGTCGCATTCCAAGGGAATGTCGGCAAAAAGAAGTGGAAGAATAAGAAAGATAATCGCGACGCTGGCTCAGGGCCTAAGACGGCGTGAATCACTTATGAGCAGGCAAAACTTTTTCCATGCCCTATCCACGCCTCACTTGGCAAGGTCAACCATATGCTTGGCGAGTGTATTTTCATGGACGGCTTCAAAAAGGACCCCACAGTCGGCTGGAAGTCAAAGAAGTCAAAGAAGAACGACAAGAAAGACAACAAGGATGATGAGGATGACGACGACATGTCTGTCTCAAGCGAGGATGACGCGGCCACCAAGAAAAAGAAACCATATCCGAAGGTCAAAGAATCTCTTGTATGCTTTGTCGGCACACCTTCGGCTAAGGCAGACAAGGCGGAAATGCGCGAACTCAACGCGACAATGCCGGACGTCCCTCAGTATTTGAACTAGTCGGAAGCAACGATCACTTGGGACCGGTCCGACCACCCTGATCACGTTCCTCACCCAGGCAAGTACGCCCTCGTCGTTGATCCCATTGTCGACAACTTCAGACTCACAAAGGTACTCATGGATGGCCGCATCAGCCTCAACATCCTGTACTACGACACACTAAGCCGCATGAACCTGTCAGAGGATCAGCTGGACCACAGCAACCTTACTTTTCACGGCATAGTGCCCGGCAAGCAAGCAAAGTCAATGGGGAGCATTAGGCTGAAGGTAACTTTCGGAACAAAAGAGAACTACCGCTTAGAGTTCCTCCGGTTCGAAGTTGTCCCCTTCAAAAGCGCCTATCATGCAATCTTCGGACGACCGGCTTTCGCCAAATTTATGGCAAGGCCGTGCTACATATACAGCAAGCTTAAAATGCTGGGGGAAAACGGAACCATCACGATTTCCGGCAACTTCAAGAAAGCCAAGGAGTGTGAGCGTGGCATGGACGCCTTCGCAGAAGCCGTCATCCACAAGGAAGAACTCGCACTACTTGGGGCGGATTCAGGCAACTCCTTGCCCAAGACAGAGATTGATGTCAAGAAGACCTTTGAAGCTTCAGAAGACACCAAAAAGGCGGACCTCATCCCAGGTGACAAGTCTAAGCAAGTCGTCATCGGCTCCAACCTTGACAGCAAATAGGAAGGCGCGCTCGTCGAGTTCCTCCGTGAGAATCGTGACATCTTTGCGTGGTCGCCATCCGACATGCCTGGTGTACCGAGGGAACTTGGCGAGCACTCACTCAACGTCATAAAAGGATCTAAGCCGGTGAAGCAAGCAACAATACGCTTTGGAGATGAGAGACGCAAGGCTATAGGAAAGGAGATAAATAGGCTGAAGGCCGCCAATTTCATAAAAGAAGTTGTGCACACTGATTGGGTGGCAAATCATGTACTTGTTCCAAAGAAGAATAAAGAGCTGAGGATGTGTATTGACTATACCGGTGTTAACAAGTGCTGCCCAAAGGATCCATTTGCGCTGCCTAGAATTGACCAAGTCGTAGACTCCACAGCATGCTCCGAGCTGCTTTGTTTTTTGGACGCCTACTCAGGATACCATCAAATCAAGATGAGAGAGTCAGATCAGCTGAAAACATCTTTCACCACTCCATACGGGACTTTCTGCTACATCACGATGCCTTTTGGCCTGAAGAATGCAGGGGCAACATACCAGCGCTGTATGCAGAATTGCCTGCACGAACAGATCGGCCGCAATGTTCACGTCTACGTAGACGACATCGCGGTGATGTCGAAAAAGAAGGCAAATCTCCTAGAGGATTTGGAAGAAACTTTTCAGAATCTCCGGAGGTACCAGATGAAACTCAATCCCGCCAAGTGTGTTTTCGGCGTTCCAGCCGGCAAACTGCTCGGATTTATCGTCTCAGAACGAGGGATGAAGGTTAATCCGGAGAAGATCAAGGCCATCCAAAACATATCCAGACCTACTTGTCTGAAGGACGTGCAACGTCTAGCCGGATCGGCAGCGGCCGTCAGTCGTTTCATAAGCCGCCTAGGGGAAAAGGCAATGCCTCTCTACCGGCTATTGAAGAAATCCGACAACTTTGAGTGGACAGCAGAGGCAGACGCCGCCTTACAACAACTTAAGGAGGCCCTCATATCCGCTCCGATATTGGCAGCACCTCGATCACAGGAACCGATGCTGCTGTACATCGCGGCAACAGGAGTTGTTGTCAGCGTTGTCTTGGTTGTGGAAAGAAAGGAGAACGAAGCCGCGACGTATGAGCAACGACCGGTCTACTTCATCAGTGAAGTATTCTCCGCCACCAAGCAGAGGTATCCGCATTACCAAAAGTTGGCTTATGGTGTATTCTTCGCCGCTAGAAAGCTTAGGCATTATTTCCAGGAGCACACAGTGACAGTAGTCAGCAAGGCACCGTTGGGAGACATAATCAACAATGCAGAGGCAACAGGACGAGTTGCCAAATGGGGCATCGAGCTTGCCGCCTTTGATATAGTCTATAAACCACGAACCTGCATTAAGTCTCAAGCGCTTGCAGATTTTGTCGCCGACTGGACAGAAGCCATGGAGGAAACGACACTCCCCGAGTCAGAATATTGGGTCATGCACTTTGACGGATCAAAGATGCTCATAGGCTCGGGGGCTGGAGTCGTTCTACGCACGCCTAAAGGTGACAAGCTTAGCTACGTGTTGCAAATTCACTTTACAGCAACCAACAACGTTGCCGTGTACGAAGCTTTGCTTCATGGGTTACACGTGGCAAACGACCTCGGCGTCAAAAGAATCCTCTGTTATGGCGACTCAGATTTGGTCGCCCAACAAGTAAGCGGAACATGGGATGCGAAAAGCGCAACAATGGCGGCATACAGAGCCAAAGTTGACGAATTCGAAAAAAACTTCGCGGGCTACGAAGTCCGGCATGTTCCAAGAGCTGAGAACGAGGCGGCAGACACACTTGCCAGACTAGGGTCAGAACGCAAAAAGGTACCAAAAGATATTTTCCTGGAACATTTGCACAAGCCATCCATTAAAGGCGCCGATTTGATGGACCCCGATGCAGAAGAACCGGTAGAAGCGGCAAGTCTCGTTGTCTACTCGATACAGCCGTATTGGACTGTCCCATATCTTGATTTTCTAATCGACAGCAAGTTGCCGGAGGACGATGAGGTGCTAAAAAGGCAGATCATAAGGCGAGCCAAGACATTCACGATAATAAAAGGCGAGCTATATAAGCGAAGCACGTGCGGCATCTATCAGCGGTGCATACAGCCAGAGGAAGGCCAAAAAATTCTGAAAGACATACATATTGGCGCCTGCGGGCATCACGCTTCCGCCAGGTCCATCGTGTCCAAAGCTTTCCGCCAAGGGTTCTACTGGCTTACCGCCAAAGAAGACACCGAGAACATCGTAAAAACATGCAAAGGCTGCCAGTTGTACGCTCGTCAACCTCACTTACCGGCGCAAGAACTCAGGACAATTCCAATCACCTGGCCGTTCGCGGTCTGGGGCTTAGACATGGTGGGTCCCTTCAAGAAGGCGAGTGGTGGGTATACCCACCTATTGGTCGCTGTCGACAAGTTCACCAAATGGGTCGAGGCTAAGCCGATCAGCAAACTTGACGCACGAACAGCCACCAATTTCCTCTGGGGAATTATCTCTCGTTTTGGAGTTCCACACAGCATTATCACTGATAATGGAAGCAACCTATCTCAAGGCGACATAGAAGAATACTGCAGTGATCTGGGTATCCGGCTTGTTTTGGCATCCGTGTCACACCCTCAATCCAACGGGCAAGTAGAGCGTACAAACGGCCTAGTCTTTTCAGGACTTAAGCCTCGTCTCGAAGCTCCATTACACAGGGCAGCCGGCGCTTGGGCAGATGAGTTACAGTCGGTACTATGGAGTTTGCGCACAACGCCAAACAGGTCTACCGGCTACACTCCTTTCTTCTTAGTATATGGCGCTGAGGCGGTGCTACCTACCGACATGAAATACGATTCCCCAATGGTTCAAGCCTACATCGAGCAAGACATAGAAGGTGCAAGACAGGATAGCCTAGACCTGCTAGATGAAGAAAGAGACATCGCTCTACATCGCTCCGCCTTGTACCAGCAACAACTTCGCCGCTATCATAGCCGGAGAGTGCGGAAGCGAAGCTTCAGAACAGGTGACCTGGTTCTCCGCCTAATTCAAGACAGAAAAGGCTTGCACAAGTTATCCCCGCCATGGGAAGGACCGTTTATAGTCACAAAGGCGCTGCTCAATGGTTCCTACTACCTGGCCGACATCCGCGACGAAGAAGAAAAGAAGAGGCGCAAGAAGGCGGCAGGAAAAAGGGGAACCAAGCGCAAAAGAGGCATTGACGATCCGTTCGAACAAACAAGACGGCCTTGGAATATTGAGCAGCTACGTCCTTTCTACACTTAGCAATTTATAATTGTAATAAGTTATATATGATTATGAAATAAAACTCTATGGTTCCTCATCTGTGTTGAGAAGCATGCCATCTTTTGTCTTTTCTTGCAATCATATTTCCCCTATGTATCTAAGTTACCTATTTTTCTAGCTCCGTGCAAAGGTTCAAACTGGTAGATACTTGCAGCTTTCGAGCCAACCTAAAGCAAAAATAAACTTTTTGCGCCGCCTAATTCCTTTACCTATGATTACTTATGTGTGGTTCGCCTAGTAGTATGTCTTTGACACCAACATGTTGGCTTTGGTTTCTGATCCTAAACGCATGGCTTAGCCCTGGTTGTTTCAGCTAAAGTTACTAGCTGAGGTTCGTCAACATACAAAAAGTCAAACATATAAGTCAGGGTAAAATTAAGGCGGGCCATATAAATAAGACAAAATAAAACTTGTCAGCTAGTTTCCCGCCTAGCAGAGCAACAACAAAAGTATATACAAATATTACAAGTTAAAGTTGCATTGTTTCAGGGGCTGGCAAATCATGTCAGAAGGAGGCAAGGAAAGGAAACTACGGCTCGGGGGGGCGTCTACATCAGGCTTGGGGGCTGACAACTTCAGCCCCAGAACTGTCACTTCCCTCCGCCTCGGCCGTGCCGGCAGCTCCAGCTTCCCCTGCGGCAGGCACATGATGGCGCCGGTAGAAGATCGAAGTATCCACCATGTCGGCAACACGCGTGGCGTAGCCGGCAACGCTGTCCAGAACAGCGGCCGGCTCGACCTCGCTGCCGTCTTCATATGTAGACGGCATGCCTTCGGTGACGGCTTCTATCTCCGCCTTGGGGTAGTGCGCCATGAATAGTCCAAGCGCAGTCTTGGCACCACCCCGCGCCGCCGACTTCAGCGAGCTCTTGTGTAGCTTGGTAGCCTGCTCCAACATGTTGGGCACGTCACTGAATTCGGTCGGTTCCTGGCTGCCGGAGGAGATGAAGAACTTGGCAGCAAACCGCTTGGACGCTGCCAAAGTCTCGGTGATCAGCTCGCCTAGACGCGCAAGGCGATCCAGGCGGGGGCCGACAACCTTGTCGTCGCCTAAACCGGCGGGAACTGTATCAAAAATGAAACCATCAGTTTGGCTCAGGCTAAGCAAAGGGGCAAAATCAAATAAGGAGTGGGAAATTACCAAGGGCCGAGTTATGGAAAGCGGACAGCTCAATCATATGAGCCAATCATATGAGCCGCCAACGCGTCCTCAGCAGTTTGGGCGCGAGAAGTCTGCTTGGAGATTTCCTCGGCAGCCGTCTTCTCCGCCTCCGCCAACTTCTTGCGCAGGCTATCCAGCTCACCAGTAAGCTTGCTAGATTCCTACGCAAATTTCAGCTGCTGGGCCTCCATCTCCTTCTGGTGATCCTCCTTCATCGCCAAGTTGGCGGCCGCCAAATCGGAAGCTTCATTCATAAGAGCTTGCATATCAGTAGACGCCTTCAGTATATCCTAGGCGTGGTCTAGCAGTTCTACAAATATGGATTCGCTAACTAAATGATTGACGGCAACATAAGTTGAAAAGATGGTTGAAGGCAAAAAAGATCAACTCTACCTTCATCTTTTTTGCGGGCCACCTCCAACTCGGCAATCCGCAGGTCCTTGGCCTCGCAATCCTTCTTCAGATCGCGGCACCGCCGGTTTATCTCGAATCGGGAGGAGACAAGCTCAACGTTGGCGGACAAGAGGCCCTGCAGGAAAAAGCAAAGGCATAAAACATATTGTCGAATAACCACTAAGCCGGCAGCCAAATTTTTTGGACCTGCCATCTAAGTGCTCGGGGGAAAGACTATGTATATGCCGGAGTTATAAAAACTTACAGACAGGTCGCCCTCCAAGTCGGCGAAGGCCTGGGAGGTGAAGTTGGCAAAAGTCAAGGCTGACTCCTTGGCCTCTTTAAAGGTGGACCAAGGGTCCCTAACTTTGCCGCCTCCTGCAGTCGGGGCTTCCCTCTGGGACCCGCGGGCAGCCACCTCCAGCAACTCCTCCTTGGCGGCACGCGATTGGACGGCTTCATCGGCCGTAGCCTCAGCCAAAAGAAGGGGAGTCTTGGGGGCGCGGTCAGCGGAGAAGGTCCTTGGCGGCGCGCCAGAAGCCGGAGTCGGGGGCTGGCGACGAGCATCGCCCATAAAGCTGCCGGCCCGGGGCTGGGGAGTTGGCGGCATGGTAGCAGGCGAGCTGCCTTGAGGCTGCTTACCCTTGAAAAGGAGCCTGGTCGGCAACCGGGAAGTTGTGACCCTTTCCCTGTCAATAAACAGCAAGCACAGTCAGTTGGGTGCCAGTATTAAAGAAGCTCGTCGACTATTAAAGGCAGAATTGAGTACCTTCGGGGGATGTTAATCCCCGCGTTCTCGTCAAGGTTGACGAGAACCGGCTCGGTAGCCGTTGCGATCCGTTTCTTCCTCTCGGCGATCGCCGTAGAGGAAGCGGCGCCGGATGCCTTGCGCCTCTTGGTCTTCCCGGCTTCCGACTCGTAGAAGTCGGGAGCCAGGTCATCCTCCCCCAACTCGGAGATCTGAGAAAGAAGACAAGTATTAATGGAACGCAAGTTAGCCGGCAAAGCTGTCAAAAAGGGGCAAGAAGCAAGATGTCTACCTTGATGGGAGGGTTGTCGTGGGTGTGCATGGGCACGCCCTCCACCGCCTTCACCAGCCCCGCCTTGACGAGGCTGCGGAGCCGGAACGCCAGGTCAGCGACCGGCAACTTCTCTTCGCTTACGCGGAGAGAGGCCGTGGCAGTAGGAGAATACTGACACATTTTGTGCGGGCTGTACCACAGGGGGAGAATCTGCCGGCCGAGCCAGCAGATGACGGTGTCCACCCCGTCCAGCAGGGGGGGAGCCATCGTCCGGGTGAGGAATTCAATCCGACTTTGGAAAAGGCTGAGTTCCTTCGCCAACTTGGGCACCGCCTCGTCCCAGCATGGCCTGGGCATAGGCGGCGCGTTGAAAATTTCCGGGACGCCAAATTGATGGCCCGGAGCTGCCATATCTTGGCAGTAGAAGAATGTGGAGGTCCAGCCCTTGACGGATTCAAGGTATGGTATCTTAGGATACCATTGGCGGCCCTGGCGGCAGTTAAAAGTGACACTGCCGCAGGTTGCCAGCCCGCCGTCCGGCACGGTCTGACGCCGGCAACGAAAACAGTATCTGAAAAAGTCTAAACTAGGCCTAATACCTAGGTAGCCCTCGATCAGAGCTGTGAAGACGGCTAAGACTAGAATGCTATTGGGCGCTATATTGTGGGGCTGGAGCCCATAATGATCTAGCACCTCGCTAAAGAAAGCGGAAGGCGGAAGCGCCATTCCCCTAACTAGGTGGGAGGTGAGGATTACCCGTTCCCCGGCTTTCGGAGCCGGGATGACGTCTCCCAAGGCGGGTCTCCACCGGCAATCCTCCCGAGTTGGGAGGTAGCCAACGGCCTCCAGGTCTTGGAGGGTCGCCTCGTCGACGATGGAGGGAAGCCAGTAGCGTGACCCGAGGTCCGCCGCTTCCTCCTCCTCGTCGGCCGGAGCGCCTCTCCCCGCTGTCGCCGCGGCTAAGGGTGGAGGAGCCGAAGAGACCGCCGCCGGCGTGCGCACGGCGGGAATGTGAGAAGCGACGACGGCGACATTACCCGTCGCCACCATCGCAGGGCGCGACGCCGCGCCGCCCATCGCCGCCGCGGACGAGGTGTCGGATGTAGAACCGCCGGACGCCGTGCAGGGGATGTTTTGACCGGTGGACATCGCCGTGGGCAGAGGTCACCGGAGGAGGACGCTCGCCGGAGTTCGCTCGGAGAAAGGTGCGGGAGAGCGGGAGAGCAAAGGGTCGGGGAGTGCAAGAGCTGGGGTGCCGAAATGAACCGCTCGGCTCCCTATTTATAGAGCCGCTCGGCTCAGGAGTGCAAGAGCTTCTTGTGCAACGGTGTTTTTAGTCGGACACGTGTCCAACATCCACTCCAGCGCATGATCGCACGATCTCCACGACACCCATTTTCCCGCGATTTTGTGATCATGGCGAGATTTTCGCTTAGGCCAGTTTCAAACTGTCGTGAGCCGCCTAGCGATATCCGTCAACAAATGTTCTCGGCGAAACTATCGGTTAGCCGTCTTTTCCCATGTTGGATAAAGGCGGCCGTGTGCCAACTTCAAGACACACTTGCCCCCTTTTTTGATTTTCAGGATGGTTCAAGTCCTGCAGCCGCCAACATTGGCAGATGAAGTATCAAGAAGAAGCCGGCGCCTGGAGAACTTCAACCTTTCTGGGGGCTAATGTTGGGGATATATCAACTAGGGGTGTCTCCAACATTGATCAATCCGGCTAGTCCAGGGTGGCCCAAGGGTGGTAAGGCTGAAGCTTGCCGGGCAGCCCAGATAGCTGACGTACAAGGAAGTAGGCGGACGGTCCAAGAAGGCGTAAGGCCGAAGCCCATCAAGCCACCAAGCCCAAGACGGAAGGCGGCAACTAAGCCGGCTAGGTCTAGGACTCTGATTACTTGCCGGACAAGTACTTGCCTTGTATCCTGGGGTCTGGCCGCCTATATAAGCCGGCCACCAGGAAGCCTTTAGGGCACGCTTCAATACGCATCATACACATTGTAACCTGTTCACGGCTATTGCCTCATAGTGAACTATAGCAGCACGTAGGATCTCGCCACCGCTGCGGGATCTGAAGCTGGGTAAACTCGCCGTGTTCAATCCCGTCCTCGACGACACCAACCTTCTTCCCCACAATCCATACGTAGGCTAGAGGACCCCCGTCTCCTATCAATTATGCCGATACCACGACAGAGGTTGTCGTTCTTTTTTGCGGCGTTGGCTCGATTTCCAGATGGTTTCAGGTAGCCGCCCTTGCGTCCGCCTCCGCCGTAGCCACGGCCTCGACCGCGGCCGCCGTTGTCTTCTGCTTGCTCGCGCTCCTTGCTCAACCTTTTGAGGTCGTAGCAGGACTCCGTAGAGTGGCCGCGCCTGTTGTGGTATATGCAGAAAGGGCGGTGATCATCTTTCCTTTCTCCAGCCTCAGGGGAGTCCCTGCGGGTGCCTTTTGTGTCAGGCTCTGCCGCGAGAACTGCGGTGGCCTTGCGCTTGGGCTCCTCCTTCTTCTTCTGGCTCTTGGACCCCTCAGCATGATCGTCTCCTCTCGGGGACATTTTCACGAAGAGGAGTCCTTCTTCAGCCTTGGCGAAGTTGTCCGCCATGTCGAACAGCTTGACCACAGAGGTGAGCTTGTCGTGGATGCCCAGTTTGTCGAGCATCCTGCTGTTTGTGACGCCCTCGCGGAAGGCGGCGATGACTTGAGTGTCGGGGATGTTCGGATCTTGTTGCGCACTTGGCTGAAGTGCTGGATGTACTTGGAGAGCGTTTCATCCTTCCTCTACACCACAGCGCGCAGATCATTGTGGGTGAGGGCGCGCTCGTACGTCCCCTTGAAGTTGGAGACGAACTTCTTGCAGAGCTCCTCCCAGGAGTTCACAGAGTCCTCCGGGAGGTTCATGAGCCACGACAGCGCAGAGTCGCGCAGCGCGTGGGAGAACCAGTTGGCCATGACCTTGTTGTCTCCCCCCGCAGCTTGGATGGAGGTGGTGTAGAGCTGCAGGAACTCGACGGGGTTGCTGGAGCCTTCGTAGCCCTTGGGAAGGGCTGGCCTGAACTTCTGCGGCCAGACCACGCGACGAAGAGAGCGGGTGAACGCCATGCAACCCGAGGTGTACGTAGCGACCCCGTGCTGGAGCGCGCCACGGTTCTGCTGTCCCGCCTGGCCGAGCTCTTCCATGAGCCTGTTCTGGCGGTCTCGCTGGAGCTCCATCCCCACACGGGCGTCGGGCGCGGTGCGCTGCATGATTATGCAATCGCGCAGCGAGGTCGTGCGAAGCAGCCCTCTGTGCCGCGGCCGGTGCAGGCCCCGGAGGTGGCGGAGGCGCATTTGTTGCGACCGTGCCCGCGAGAGAGGGGTGCACATTGGACTGCGACGGAGCGGGGCGCGTCGTGGCGATGCCGACGAGGTGGTTGAGGAGTTGGAGCCACTGCTCGTGGGCCTCAGCGGTAGGCTGGTAGCAGAGCAGCTCCTGCGCCATGACCAGCGCGGTGTGTGGCGCGGGGTCAGTCCTCCCCGGGCCCGAGCCGCTCGGGCGCTGCGTCGGGTGTGACGACTGCGCGTCCTCCTGGTGCTCGGCGTCGTGCTCCGGCTCCTCCGCGTGAGGGCCAGAAGGGACATGCTCCTCTTGGCGGGGTCGGCCCCGCCTTGCGCGGGTGGTCGCGGCGCCTGGGGGCGCGCGTGTTCCCGCGGGCGCACGTCGGCTGACCTGAGCAGTGCGGGTGGCGCGCGTGTTCACCATGGCGCGGAGACTAACTCGAAGGTTGTTGACGCGCCTCAATCCCCTACCCGGCGCGCCAAATGTCGGGTTATGACTCCCGGGAATCGGGGGTAGTCACTTCCTGAAGTGTAGTTCGAGAGGGGATTGAACACAGAGGTCTAAACCCTCAAGTGGCTCTGCGACGTTGCTCGCCGGACCCGAAGAAGACGCACACCCGACCAAGGAAAACACCGTCCTTTACCTAGTTTCACGGCCCTCGTAAGACCGCTACTCCAGCCTGTCTGTATTATATGTGGGAGATTACAGTACAACTGAGCTTGCCGAAAGCCCCCTTGAGGCAGTTCTTGCCCGGGGAGGGAAGCGATGATCTTCTTCCTCCTCCAGTCAGAGGCTAACCTAACCAGAGCTGCTAGGGTTTACAAGGGTGTTTTGCACGCAAAGGGCCGACCACTGCTATGATGGATGTCCTCTCTCTTTTATAGGCGCCTCGGGCCTTCTTCTTCGGCTTGGCCTTCAAGGTGGCTCCCACTTGCCAGTGGCGGGACGTAGCACGAGTCCACCGTGCTCCATTCGTCCATGGACTCGGTCCATTGTTGATAAAGGTGGTGTCGTGGCCGACCGGCGGCCGACCGCGCTCGTACTATCCGCAGGGCGGGCAGTCTCTGAGGTGGAGCCCGCGATGATGATCTCCGTTGGAGGGTTGCGCCGTCCACCTGCTTTATCGTCAGAGTAGAAGGTCCTCACAGTTGTGCAGCAGGCGTCGCAGCTTTGTTGACCGCTTTATCGCCAGGGACAGCGACGGGGGTGTGAGCGCCACTGTACGAGCGTGGCAGAGGTCATGTGCACTCTGCCGGGATTCCTTGGCGACGACGTTTCACTCTAGGCATGAGGGGATATTCTTGCCGGACTTCCCTCAGGCGGGTTGGTTCCTTGACGGGGAGGATCCCCTGAGGCGAGTGGTCACTTGAGGCCCTCGCCTCCTCCTCAGGCCCTCGAGGGGGATCGCCCCTCGAGGGTGCCGCCAGGCGGTGACGCCTGGTCCTTATTCATTTCGTCAGTCTGGGCTGCGAGCGAGGCCTGAGGGGAATGGGCTCTTGGTACCTCAGTTCCCACTGGGCCGACATCCTTGATGTGACCTCCACGGCTGAGGCGTGGGCTGCCATCAACGGGATGTTCAAAACCGCCTTCAGGACCAAGGCATGACATCTCCGAGGCCAACTCAATGACACCAAGAAACTCACCATGACCGCAGATCAATATTACACCAAGATGAAAAGCTTCGTTGCTGAACTCTCTGCCCTTGGAAAATCAGTTGAAGATGATGAACTCCTTGGATACTTGCTGCAAGACCTTGACAAGGAAGAGTACAATGCTCCCATTACATCGGTAAATGCAAATCCTGGCACATCTCTGGATGATTTCTATGAACAGTTATGCTCTTATGATATGCGCAATGGTGTCGAGGAAAACGGCACATTTGTTTCTTCAGCAAATCTAGCACGGTGTGGCGCTGCTCGAGATCAACGCTTCAGCACCCCCTCCTCGTGGCCACACACCTCCTCCGCGTGATCGCAGTCCTGACCGTGGCTCCTATAGGGGAGGAGGAGGTGGTGGCTATCGTGATGATGATCGTGGCTATTGGCGTCGCGATGATCGCCGTGGTGACCGTAGAGATGATCGCCGTGGTCCACAGCGCGATGATGGAGGCTACCGTCGCTCTGATGGTGGTGGTGTCCGTCGCCCCGATCACATTCCTACGCCTTATGTCAACACCGATTGTCAGATATTTAAGAAACATGGTCATCTTGCCACCGAGTCTTGGTGGCGCTATGGAGACGACAAGAAGGAAAAACGATGAGGACATTGAGAAGGCTGCGCATCTTGCATCATATGGCGTGGACACGAACTGGTGCAACCGATCACATTACGAGTGAATTAAGCAACCTTCTCATCAAAAACAAATACCATGGGCAAGATCAGGTCCGCACTGCTGAAGGAACATGTATGAGCATTAGTCACATTGGTAATTCAGTTTTGCGCACTCCTCATGGTTCCTTTGATCTAAATAATATCCTTCATGTTCCTAGTGATTCGAAAAATCTTTTATCCGTTCATCGATTTACTCTTGATAATCATGTCTTTATGGAATTTCATCCCTTCTTCTTTTTAATCAAGGATCAAGCAACACGAAGAGTTCTGTTTAGGGGCCCATGCTAGGAGGGTCTCTATCCTTTGGTTCCCATGTTCCACGAGACCGCCAAGCATGCTTTCTCCACAATAAAGTCGTCATCCTCTACATGGCATCGCCGCTTAGGACATCCATCTTCTTTTGTGGTTCAACAAGTTCTTAGAAGAAATAAAATAGCTTACACCCCAGAGAGTAGTCCATATGTTTGTGACTCTTGTCAGTTGGCCAAGAGCAACCAGTTGCCTTTTCACACTTCCTCTAGTGTTTCTACTGCCCCTTTAGAGCAAGTCTTTTATGATGTATGGGGTCCTGCCCCCCTCTCTGTGGGAAAACATGCATACTATGTAAGCTTTATCAATGATTTTAGTAAATTCACTTGGATTTATTTTCTTAAAAAGTTTTCTGATGTTTATCAGGCATTTCTCAATTATCAGCAATTGGTTGAACGTAAGTTTGATAGGAAAATTGTTACTATGCAAACTGATTGGGAGGTGAAAGAACATTTCTTAATCCCTAGTGTTTTGAGTGTTAGTTAACAATACCAATGATGTACTAATCCTATTGCTAAGTATTTCAGTTTGTGTGAGTTGCATATCACATACCCCAAAGCCAAAATGTAAAGAAAAGGAGTTTCTGGAATTCTTCCCAGAACCGGAATATTGGAGCCGGAAATTTCCAGGATCGGAAATTCCGGGTCTCCTATTTCTACCAGAAAAGTGGCTAAGGAAAAGTTCGGAAGTGGTTCTGACTCGAACCGGAAAATCAACTCGGAAATTTCATTGACTCGGAATTTCCGAGTCACCTAGAAAACCACTCCAGATTTGGCTAAGGAAAGAAGAGAAAGTGGTTCTGACTTCAACCAGAAAATCAACTCGGAAATTTCATCAGCTCGGAATTTCCGGGCCACCCAGAAAACCACTCCAGAATTTGGCTAAGGAAAGAAGAGGAAGACGTTCTGACTCCAACCAGAAAATCAGCTCGGAAATTTCACTGACTCGGAATTTCCGGGCAACCCTCGGAAACTTGAAGACATTTGGCTAAGTCAAGATGTCGAAGACGTTCTGATCTCAACCGGAAATTCAGCTCGGACATTTCACAGAACCGGATATTCCGAGTGACTCGGAATTTCTTGGAGCCACTTATACCGGAATTTCTGGGTCATCGAGACAGCCAACTGCCAGATTTTGGGAGGGGGTATAAATACCCCCTCACTCACTCAAGAACAACTAGCTCTCAGATTTTCTCTCTTCTACTATTCTTGAAAGCTCAAATCATCAAGATCTCCCAATCCCTCCACCCAAATTCGTTGATCTTTGGAGGACTGGAGGAGAAGGCCCGGATCTACATCTTCACTGAAGGGATTTGCATTTGCTCCCCATTCACTTGGGGATTTCGTGGCTAGGGTTTCCGGTGGGAAAACCTAGTTCACCATTGTTGTAATCTTGGTGTTGCCTTGACCTTTTGTGGTCCTTGACCTGTTGTGGTCATCTTGAGAGCCCCCAATTAAGTTGTGGGTGCATGCCTCAAGCGTTTGTAAGGGATTCGATCTCCGCCCTAAAAGGGGATCAATAGTGGAAGGTGAACTCGCAACCTTTGTGGTTGAGTTCATCGGAGAATAAGGTGAGCCTTTGTGGCGTAGCGGCTAACCTGTTGTGGTAGGGCACACCTCTCCAAACGAGACGTACACCCTTGGGTGGAACTCGGGATTACATCTTCGTCTCCGCGTGATTCACTCGGTTCCCCTTATCATTACTCCCTCACTTGTTTGTCTTGTTAGCTTATTTATCTTGTTATTGCTTCGGTTATCATTTAGGTAAATTCACCATAGTTGCATATGTAGAGAATTTACCTTTGTGTTGAGCCTAAATTTGAAAAGACCTAAAATTTGTAATAGCACCTATTCACCCCCCCCTCTAGGTGTCGGATTCCCGTTCAATTGGTATCAGAGCCTTGTTCACTTTTAAGGGCTTAACCGCCTAAGTGCAACGATGACGGAATCCGATGCCGAGAGGGCCGCCCGTGAAAAATTAGAGGCGGAGAAGGAGGCGTTAGCCAATAGGGCAACCATGGCCGATCTTATTGATATGAGATCGTCCTTGGAGGCCCAACTCCTCAAGATGAATGAGATTCTAATGCTTGGTGAGGCTATTCGGTAAGGCGGACTCTGGTTGGCTATGGCATCGCCGACTAGCCCATGTCAACATGAGGACTTTTCAAAGTCTCCACAAGGGTGGTCATATCCTAGGACTAAAAGACCATGTTTCTTTCTCGAAGGATCGAATGTGTAGGGCTTGTGTTAAAGGAAAAATGCATGACATTCACCATCCAAGCAAGACCATCATTTCTTCAACAAGGGTTTTGGAGCTTCTCCATGTTGACCTCTTTGGTCCCATTCCGGAAGCTAGTCTTGGTGGCAAGAAATATTGCTTGGTGATTGTTGATGACTATTCAAGATACACATGGGTTTTCTTTTTCAAGTCGAAGTTGGAGACTCAAGAAACTATCATCGACTTCTCCAATGAAGCTCAACGTCAACACAATGTCCCTATCTTGGTGATAAGAAGTGAAAATGGTTCCGAGTTCAAGAACTACACCTTGAGCGAGTTCCTTAGTGAAGAAGGGATTCGTCATCAATATTCCGCTGCTTATACTCCCCAACAAAATGGTGTAGCCGAAAGGAAGAATCACACTCTTATTGAGATGGCAAGGTCGATGATGGCCGAGTTCAAGTCCCCTCACAACTTTTGGGCCGAAGCCGTCAACACCGCTTGCCATTCATCCAACCGGCTCTTCTTTCGCAAAGGACTCATGAAGACCCCTTATGAAGTGCTTACCGGGAACAAGCCCAATATCTCTTACTTCCGAGTTTTTGGTTGTAAGTGTTTATCTCATCAAAGGTGTTCGTTTGGGCAAGTTTGAATCTAAGTCTCTTGAAGGGACATTTGTGGGCTACGGGTCCGAATCCCATACTTATAGAGTATATGATAAGGCCTCGCGCATTATCATAGAAACTTGTAGTGTGGTGTTCGAGGAGAATGACGGCTCCCTTGTGGAGTAAAGTGGTGTTTCCGTTGTAGGTGATGATCAACCTCAAGATGCTATCCGAAGAATGGGGTTGGGAGTCCACCGCCCCGTTGAAGTCTACTATGAGGAGGCACAACAAGGACCAAACTCTTCTCAAATGGTGGACACTCCAACACAAGAAACACCCAACAACAACACCGTGCTCAACATGCCCAGCCAAGAAGAAGCACAAGATCCTCCAGCTGCTCCTGGAATTTCCGGAGCGCCGGAATATCCAGGTCAAACTGGAGTCGGAAATTCCGGTGACTCGGAATTTCCGGTCCATACTGAACCCGGAATATCCGGTCCTGCTGACATTCCCGGTGGCAGCTCGCAGCAAGGCCAAGATCAACCCTCTCCCCCACCTCTGGACGTCACTCCAATGGTTGATCAAGGCCATCAAATCAGTCAAGCCGGAGACATGAATGATCAAGATGATCAAGCGATCCCTCCCACAACTCGGAGGGAAATCGAGATCCGCCGCTTGAATAGGGTTGGCACCTCACAAGAATTAAGGGCTCTATCTCTTGACAAGGTGCTTGGTGATGTGAGAAGCAAGGTCTCTACCCGAAGACAACTTGCAAGCTTTAGTGAACATCAAGCTCACATCTCTATGGTGGAACCCAAGAAGGTCTTTGAAGCTCTTGAAGATAAGGATTGGCTTGATGCTATGCATGAAGAGCTCAACAACTTCGAGCGCAATAAGGTGTGGAAGTTGGTGGAAAAACCCAAAGATTGCCGCAATGTTATCGGCACCAAGTGGATTTTCAAGAACAAGCAAGATGAACATGGCATGGTGGTGAGGAACAAGGCAAGATTGGTGGCTCAAGGTTACTTCCAAATTGAAGGCATTGACTTTGGAGAAACCTACGCGCCCGTGGCTCGACTTGAGTCTATTCGTATTCTTCTTGCCTATGCCTCTCATCATAACTTTAAGTTGCAACAAATGGATGTTAAATCCGCTTTTCTAAATGGTCCACTAAATGAACTTGTTTATGTTAAGCAACCACCGGGGTTTGAAGACCTCAAGTATCCGAACCATGTCTACAAGTTAGATAAGGCACTCTATGGCCTTAAACAAGCCCCACGAGCGTGGTACGAGCACCTTAGAAAACTACTTGTAGACCGTGTATTCCAAGTTGGGGAAATCGACCCCACACTTTTCACTAAGAAAGTAAATGGAGAGCTTTTCATTTTTCAATTATATGTGGATGACATTATATTTGGATCTACTAACAAAGCATTTAACGAAGAATTCTCTAAGCTTATGACTGACAGGTTTGAGATGTCTATGATGGGTGAGATGAAGTTCTTCCTCGGATGTCGGGTTATGACTCCCAGAAACCGGGGGTAGTCACTTCCTGAAGTGTAGTTCGAAAGGGGATTGAGCGCGGAGGTCTAAACCCTCAAGTGGCTCCGCAACGTTGCTCGCCGGACCCGAAGAAGACGCACACCCGACCAAGGAAAACACCGTCCTTTACCCAGGTTCACGGCCCTCGTGAGGAGGTAAGACCGCTACTCCTGCCTGTCTGTATTATATGTGGGAGTTTACAGTACAATTGGGCTTGCCGGAAGCCCCCTTGAGGCAGTTCTTGCCTGGGGAGGGAAGCAATGGTATTCTTCCTCCTCCAGCCAGAGGCTAACCTAACAAGAGCTGCTAGGGTTTACAAGGGTGTTTTGCACGCAAGAGGCCGACCCTTGCTACGATGGAGGTCCTTCCTCTCTTATAGGCGTCTCCGGTCTTCTTCTTCGGCTTGGCTTCCAAGGTGGCTCCCACTTGCCAGTGGCGGTGCGGAGCACGAGTCCACCGCGCTCCATCCGTCCATGGACTCGGTCCATTGTTGATAAAGGTGGTGCCGTGGCCGACCAGCGGCCGACCGCGCTCGTACTACCCGCAGGGCAGGCAGTCTCTGAGGTGGAGCCCATGATGACGATCTCTGCTGGAGGGTTGCGCCATCCACCCGCTTTGTCGTCAGAGTAGAAGGTCCTCACAGCTGGGCAGCAGGTGGCGTAGCTTTGTTGACCGCTTCATCGCCAGGGACAGCGACGGGGGTGTGAGCGCCTCTATACGGGCGTGGCCCAGAGGTCACGTGCGCTCTGTCGGGATGCCTTGGCGACGACGTTTCCCCCCAGGCCTGAGGGGAGATTCCCGCAGGACGTCCCTCGGGCGGATTGGTTCCTTGACGGGGAGGATCCCCTTAGGCGAGGGGTCCCTTGAAGCCCTCGCTCCCTCTTCAGGCCCTCGAGGGGAGTTGCCTCTCGAGGGTCCCGTCAGGCGGAGTCGCCTAGTCCTTAGCCGTTTTATCGGCCTGGCCCGCGGGCGAGGCCTGGGGGGAATGGGCTCTTCATACCCCAGTTCCCACTGGGCCGACAGTAGCCACCGGGCCCATGATGGGCACGACTGAGCCCATGGGCTTAGGCGAAGCGTCGTGGGCCCTTAGTGCCCAGCCGGCCCGAGCCACGCGGCACTCGGACGGTTAATGGCTTTGCACGATCTGGCCGTGAGTCGTGGGGGGTCCCACCACGTCCCGGTAACTGCTCTTGGAGGGGACATAAATCCCGAGCGCTGCGGCAGGGAGCCGTTACCGTTTCCAACTCTTCGCAGAAAATTCCGCTCCACAGATCTCTCCGCCTCCGCGCTCTCCTGCGAGTTCCTATTCTCCAACTCCTTCCAGCCTTCGTGCCCGTGACGATGAGTCCTCTCAAGAGCAAAGGCAAGGCCGCCGCGGGGTCTTCCTCCCAGGCGGATGCCGCGGAGACCGTGATGGGCGCGGCGCTGCTCGGCGTGCGCGTCAACGAGAAAGCGCTTTCCAAGGTCCGCTATCTGGTGGCGGACCGGACAAACGAGCACAACGCCACCGCCCTGAAGCCTGCGGCGCACGGGAAGCGCCCGCGGGGATTCTTCCCGATCTTCCAGCACTGTCTGGCCGCGGGACTGGTGCCACCCTTCTCTCCGTTCCTGGAGGCGGTGCTGGCGTTCTACCAGGTGCAACAGCTGCACCTGCACCCCAACTCCATCCTCATCCTCGCCGTCTTCGCCTATCTCTGCGAGGCGTACCTGGGCCTGAAGCCCACGATGGGGCTGTTCCGGTGCTTCTACACGCTCCGGAACACGGCGAGGAATGAGCGCTCCGGGTGCGTCTCGTTCCGCATCGTCGATGGCATGGGGGGTGTCTATATCCCCATGTCCTGGAGCGAGGGCAGGGCCATCACGGCCGTGACGAAGAAGGTAGACGACTTCCGCCAGAAGTGGTTCTTTGTCGGGGTGGAGCGTCCCTGCGCCTTCCTCGAGGTCCCGGACGAGCCTACGGTGAAGAACTCCCACTGGGGAAAGGCTATCTTCGACGGCGCCAAGAACACCAGCCTGATGGGGCGCCTGAGCTTCCTTCGCGAGGAGGGTCTCACAGGGCAGATGGTCGTGGCGGACTTCGTGACCCGTCGCATCGCGCCCATCCAAGGTCACTCGGTCCCCATGTGGATGTACTCGGGGCCGAATGACAAGATGCGGCTCCACGTTGAGGACAACGATAAGGACGTCGTCGACAACATCCTCTCCGCGCTCTTCGTCAACCCCTCCGTGCTCCCTACGAACGAGGTCCGCGTGGCGCTCCGGCCTCTTCACCAGTACAGCCTGATAGAGCGCATGGCTCGCCTGGAGGAGATCCCTTCGTTCTCCCCGACAGGCCCGACGGACTCTGACGTGCCACTGCCGGCCCTGCGGGGAGCGGAGGGGGCCGATTCTCCCTCGGCCTCTTGAGCTGGCCTAGGCGAGGAGGAAGCCGCAGCCGGGGAGATCTCCTCTTCTGGGGCTGGGCCTTTTACTGACGAGACTCGCAACATCTCGTCAGGCGACGAAGACGCCTTCGTGGTGGTGCCCTCGCGCCCCGTGGAGGAGGAAGCTGAGGAAGGGGAGGCCTCAGGTGCGGAGGACTCTCCAGGGAGGCGCGGCCTTCGCACCAAGGCCGCCGTGGATCACGCAGGGGCGAGGCCCTCTGACGTCCCTTCCAAGAGGAAAGCGGAGGCGCCCCTCGCGAGGCCTGCTGCCAAGCCTTTTCCTTCCTGGCGCTCGTCAGGCCTCGCGTGGGTCGACGCTGGCGCTCCCCCTCCAGGGTAAGTTTATACGTTGTAGGGTTGTTTTCCCTCTTGGTTTCTCATTCCACCTCCTCTTTTGTTGAAATTTTTCCTTGCGCCCTTGACAGTGGACCTGCGCCTGCCAAGCGCCGTCGGCTCCGCAAGGCGTCCGAGGTGAAGACTGCCCCGGCAATGGCCGGGACTGACGAGGCCGCGAGGCCTGAGGGGGCGGCCCCAACGGTCCCCCTCGAGGAGGCGCCTCAAGCGGAAGCGACAGCGCCCCTCGCGGGGGTGGCTGGTCCACCTGAGATAGAGAGCGCCGTAGGCCCGGACGCTTCCGCAGCACCGCGCTAGTCTCCGTTGGTGGAGGGCTCGGAGGCGAGGAGTTCTCCGCCACATCATGCCGCCACTCCGCCTCGCGCGGCTATGCCTCCCCGCGAAGTCACTCCGCCACGGGCGGCTGCGCCTCCGCGCGAGGTCATTCCACCACGCGAGCCGACGCCACCGCGCGTGTCGACTCCTCCGGTTGTGCATGCTGCGTCGCCAGCGCTCAACGCCACTGCGCAGCCCGTGGCAGAGGCTTTCGAGGCGCCGGCGGGAGCGGGCGCGTCTGCCGGGGACGGTTCCTCCTCTTCTCCGCGCCAGGCTGAAGGCGAGGGGCGCCTCGCGGCCGCAGGGTTTGAAGGAGACGCGGGCGCTGGCTCCGGCGAGGCTCCACCCAGCCCCCTGGTCCTCCCCGCGGTCGGGCCTGCGGGCCTCGACGCCGAGGCCGACGCTTCCGCGAACCGAGACTTGGTGCTCCGCGGCTGGGACTGGAGGGCGGGGCGGTGCGAGGCCACTTTTAGCCTCGTGAGGGAGTCCCTGGAGGGCCTGGAGGCACACCTCGCCCTCGGGGACATATGGCTCGCTCAGCGGCAGAAGGAGCTGGCGAAATCGTGGGAGTACTTCCACGCGGCGGTCGAGGCGCGCCGGCTGGAGGACTTGGCGCTGCAGGCCACCCGCGAGGAAGCCGCCAACTTTGCCAAGGAGACCCGCGAAGCGGCCGCCCGCGACGCTGCGGAGCTGCTTCTCCCCCTTTAGGCAGAACGCGACACTGCGGCGAAGCTCCTGCGCGAGGTCGGGGCGGAGCGCGAGGCGATGGAGGGCGCGTTGACGCAGAGGCGCCGCAAACTAGACCAGCTGGAGGCCCAGCTGCTCTCCACCCACCAGGCCGCCTCGGCTGCCCTGGCGGAGGACCGCAAGGCCTTTGCCAAACGCGAGCAGCAGCTGGTCTTCAAGGAGAAGGAGCTGCAACAGCGCGAGGAGCAGCGCCTCCAGGCGGAGTTGGATCTGGCCGCTCAACGCGAGGCCCTCGAGGGGTGAGAGGGCGAGCTGTCCCGGGTGACGCAGAAGTACGAGGACAACGTCGCTGCCCAGAAGGTGGCTTACGAGCGCTTCGCCGAGAAGACAAAGGAGGCCGAAGATGCCCTCGCGAAGCGTGAGAAGCAGTTCTGCAGGTCCACCTCCCAAAAGTACCGCGCCATGGCCCAGGCGCAGGAGGACCGCTTCAAGGCCAAGCACGCCGCGGACGCTCGGAAGATCGCCAAGCTCGAGAAGGCCAACTCCAAGTTGGAGGCCCGTCTTACTCGCGCTAAGGACGGCCGCCGCCGGGCGGAGGAGGCTCGCACCGAGGCTGTTCATAACCTCAACTCCCTGGCCAAGGACGTGGAGGAGCAGGTGGCCCCGGTGATGCAGTGAGCGGCGGAGGAGGCCTCGGACTCCGCCAACACGGCTCGGGCACTCATGAAGCAGCGCGAGCGCATGTTCGAGGCGCTGGTCGCTCGTGGCAACGAGCTGGCTTCGCAGCTTGGAGCAGATGCGCCGCACACCGACGTCCGGGGCCGCGGCGACGTGGCCATGTACTTGGTCTACTTTGAGCAGCTCTTCGCAGCGCTTGAGGGTCCCGTCGCCGAGCTTCGGGAGATGATCGAGGACGAGAGCAGGCAGCTCTTGGGGGTGGTGGTGAACCGCATCTTCACCAACCTCAAGCTTCACACGCCAGGCTTCGACCTAGGTTCTGTGACCGAAGCCGCCCAAGGCGAGGACGCGCAGCGGGTCTCAAGCTCCCTCCGCGTGCAGGTGGATGCCTTCTGCAACCGCTTCAAGCGCGCGGAGGCTGCGCCGGAGGACAACGAAGAGGAGGCCTGCTCTGCCGAGGCTGACGAGGCCACCGCGGAAGAGGTCCAAGACGGTGCTGCTTCTCATTGAGTCATCCTTTATTGCGCCTGCGAGCGTTTGTATCTACACCAGCCGTGTGCTTTTAAAACACCTGAAGACTCTTTGGCTTGTAACACACTTTTAATTGTTGTTTAAATTCGAGCTTGTCTGCCCCTCTCGAGGTCTCTTTGGACTCATCTTCATGTCTATTTGTTCTCTGCGTCGTTAGGTCCCATCTCTTCGTGCCATGACTCCGCCACCTTGGTCCACGGGAGCAATGGCTCTGCAAGGCCAAGGGGGAGTTTAGGCCTAGGAGAGGTAAGAGCCTTGAGTCGCGATGCTCAAGTGCCCCCTTAGACGTGCGAGTAGTCCATGAAACGTAAGGGAAAGCGAAGTCGCCCGAGGGGCAGAAACGCGCGCTAGGGAGAGAAAAACGCTCTTAAAGCGTGAGTGCGGGACTTAGCTTCTCGAGGTTTTCGCTCTGCGAAGGTTGTTCACTTGGCGGGGTTGCTCCTGGGGAGGCACTTCGCCTGGCGAGGTTGCCCGCTCGAGGGGCCGCTCTCTGGGGAGGCATTTTGCCTGGCGAGGTTGCCCGCTTGAGGGGTCACTCCTGGGGAGGCATTTTGCCTGGCGAGGTTGCCCGCTTGAGGGGTCGCTCCCGGGGAGGCATTTCGCCTTGCGAGGTTGCCCGCTTGAGGGGTCACTCCTGGGGAGGCATTTTGCCTGGCGAGGTTGCCCACTTGAGGGGTCGCTCCTGGGGAGGAATTTCGCCTGGCGAGGTTGCCCTCTTGAGGGGTCGCTCCCGGGGAGGCCTTTCGCCTGGCGAGGTTGCCCGCTTGAGGGGTCACTCCTGGGGAGGCATTTTGCCTGGCGAGGTTGCCCGCTTGAGGGGTCGCTCCTGGGGAGGCATTTCGCCTGGCGAGGTTGCCCGCTTGAGGGGTCACTCCCGGAGAGGCATTTCGCCAGGCGAGGTTGCCCGCTTGAGGGGTCACTCCCGGATGTCCTTGCAGGCTTGCGAGGGGAAATCTTCCCTGCAGGTATTTGAGGGCGAACCCAAACGCTAGAACACGGATCAGGGGATCGTGCGCGCTTATAGGTCCCCTCAGGTGTTCCTTGCGAGGAGAGTAAGTACCAAGGTCCTCTATGTAGATGGCTTGTTTGTGGGGAATTGCCCTCCAGCCAGAGCTCGGACTCTTGGGTTTTGCAGTGCTGCTGGTGTGTCATTTGAGGCACTGGCACCGTACTCAGCCCCCGCTCGCGAGGTACGCATGTGGAGAGATATAAGCGCACACTTCAACAATAGTAATGCGCAAAATATAAAAAACCACAAAACATTTTTTTAAGCGGCGCCGAAGCGCTAAGTTCACTTAGGAACGAGATTGAGTCATTATGCTTGGGGTTGCCAAGTTAATGCTCTGACCATGTCGAGGCATGGGGACCACCTGTTGGTGGCTGAGACTCTCAGCGTCCTGAGGTTGCTCATTTCAATTGACAGCTCGGAGGGGTTTTCCCTCGAGTGAAGCCTTTGGGGCTTTGGAGGTTTAAGCCGTTGGCGTTTTAACCTCCGGAGACAAGAATGCTTGGAGGTTGAGCCGTAAGCTGCCTCGTCCGCTAGGAGTCTCGACGTGACAATGATCACGTGCGTGGCAATGACCACGATTGCGTTTGTTCCCTTAGGAGACAAAGCCTTTGCTTGAGGTTTAAGCCTTTTGGCGTTTTAACCTCTAGAGTCGACATTGCTTGGAGGTTGAGCCGTAAGCTGCCTCTTCCGCTTTGTTTTCTCGACGTGACAATGATCACGGGTGTGGCAATGACCACTTTGGCATTTGTTCCTTTAGGATACAAAGCTATGTTTTTGGAGGTTTAAGCCTTTCGGCGTTTTAACCTCTAGAGATGAAAAATGCTTAGAGGTTGAGCCGTAGGCTGCCTCGTCCGCTTTGACGTCTCGTCGTGACAATGATCACGAGCGTGACAATAATCACTTTTTTTTTACTTGTTCCTGGCGGATACAAAGGTTTGAGAGGTTTAAGCCTTGAGCTTTTAACCTTGAGGGACAAAAAGGTGCTTGGAGGTTGAGCCGTGGGCTGCCTCTTTCGCTAAATGCCCTGACCTGATGATGATCACGGGTAGAACTTGCGTAGATGCATGCTGCTCCGTGGATTCTTGACGGGGACGCCGTCTTCCGCCTCGAGGCGAGCGTCGCCAGGCCTGGCGATGTGGGTGACCCTGTAGGGACCTTCCCACATCGGGGACAGCTTGTGGAGGCCTTCCCTGGAGAGGATTCGTCTGAGGAAGAGATCGCCTGCCTCCAGGGTGCGCGAGCGCACATTGCGGCTGTGGTAGCGCCTCAGGGACTGCTGGTACTTGGCCGCCCGCAGAGCGGCGCGGCGTCTTAGCCCTTCGAGGAGCAGCAGGTCGTCGTTGTGGAGGTCCTCTTGCTGGTCCTCATTGTGGGGATCCATGCTTTATCTCTGCGGGGAGGACTGCTTCGGCTCCATAGACGAGTGCGAACGGTGTTTCCGCGGTGGGTTTGCATGGCGTGGTACGGATGGACCAGAGCACCGAGGGTAGCTCATTGATCCAGCCCTTGCCGTGGCCCTTGAGGACATCGAAGGTCCTGGTCTTTAAGCCTTTGAGGACCTCTGTGTTTGCGCGCTCAGCCTGTCCATTGCTTTGCGGATGGGCGACTGAGGCGAAGCAGAGCTTGATGCCCATTTTCTGGCAGTAGGCTCTGAAGATGCCGCTTGTGAATTGCGAGCCATTGTCGGTGATGATGCAGTTAGGCACTCCGAAGCGGCAGACCAGGCTTCTGATGAATTTCACCGCCGCGCCTGCTGTGATTGTACGCGTCGCCTCCACTTCAGGCCATTTTGTGAACTTGTCGATGGCCACGAAGAGGTAGCGATATCCACCTTGCGCCGTTGGGAAATGTCCCAGGATGTCCAGCCCCCAGACCGCAAACGGACACGAGAGCGGAATGGTTTGTAGGCCCCGCGCTGGTTGGTGGATTTGCTTGGCGTGGAATTGGCAGGCTTCACAACCTTGGATGATGTCCGTTGCATCTTGAAGTGCTTGAGGCCAGTAAAAGCCGCTCCTGAAGACTTTCCCTGCGAGGGTGCGGGCGCACGAATGGTCGCCGCATTCCCCGCTGTGGATGTCCTTAATCAACATTTTTCCTTCTTCAGGAGGGACGCACTTGAGCGCGATGCCGTTTGGGCGCTTGCGGTAGAGATTTCCTTCGAGGATTTGGTATGATTTTGCTTGGCGGGCAATTCGCTCCGCTTCAACATATTCCTCGGGAAGGATCCCTTTGTGTAGGTAGTCTTTGATCTCGTCGATCCGTCCTGCCTCTTGGTGCACCGCTGTGAGCAACAAACGCTCCCCTGTTGGGGGCCCGCAGCCTGGGGCTCCGCTTGCAGGTGGCGGTGGGAGCGCTTCGTCAAAGACACCTGGCAGCTGGGCTTGCCTCTTTGATGCGCGCTTGGCGATGTCATCAGCCTCTTGGTTCTCCTTCCTTGGGATGTGCATGAGCTCCATTCCCCTGAAGTTCTTCTCCAGCCTACGGACCTCTTCAAGGTATGCGGCCATGTGGTCATCCTTGGCCTTGTAGCTTTTGTTGGAGAAGTTGACGAGAAGCTGGGAGTCTCCCTTGATGAGTATATGCTTGACGCCTAGGGCGATTGCTGCGCGTAGGCCAGCAAGCAGCCCATCATACTCGGCGACGTTGTTGGATATCTCGTCAATTCCGAAGCATAGCTGGACTGCGTAATACAACTTGTCGCCTTTTGGTGAGGTCAGGACTACACCTGCCCCACCGTGGCGACAAGCGAACGCTCCGTCGAACTTCATGGTCCAGTAGCTAGGCATTGCGGCTCCAGAGGACTCGTGCTCTTCTTCCCAGGGCTCTTCAGGGGTTAGATCAGTCCATTCGGCGACAAAGTCTGCCAGCGCTCTTCCTTTGATTACCCTTGTGGTATCGAAGCGCAAATTGAATGGCTTTAGCTCGATGTTCCATCCTGCGACACGATCTGTTGCATTTGGGTTGCGCAGAATTTTCTCCAGGGGGAAAGAGGTTACCACCGTGATGGGGTGCCCCTGGAAGTAGTGCTGCAACTTTCTTGAGGCGATGAGGAGCGCGAGGAGAAGCTTCTGCTGCATGGGGTACCGCTCGCGAGCATCACGCAGTACTATGCTGACGAAGTAAATTGGATGCTCGACGAGAGTGGTTTCCGTCTCCTTGGCGTCTTTCTCCTGAGGTGGCCCAGCTTGGCCCTCGAGGGGGTCTGCTTCGAGGGGTTTGTCCTGGGCCTCGAGGGTGTTGGCCTCGAGGGACTTGGCCTCGAGTGACTTGGCCTCGAGGGACTTGGCCTCGAGGGACTTGGCTTCGAGGGACTTGGCCTCGAGGGACTTGGCCTCGAGGGACTTGTCCTCGAGTATGTTGTCCTTTTGAGGCTCCTCGGTCCCCTCGGCGCGAACCTCTTGCAGCAGTTGGCTCGGGGCAGTCCCCTCTTGAGTCTTTAAGCCTGGCGTGGGCCTTGCGACGACCACCCCTTCGCCGAGCTCTTTATCATGAGGCTTTTTCTTTGGAGTGGTTGCACTCTTCTTGTGAAGTGCAGGCTCCTCTCTTTCCACCACAAGGACAGCACTGGCTGTTTGTGGGGTGGCTAATAAGTACAGCTTCAGCTGCTCGCCAGGCCTTGGGGCGACCATTACAGGTGGGTTGGCCAAGTACTTCTTCAAGTCCTCAAATGCTTTTTCAGCTTCAGGGGTCCACATAAAGTGCCCGTTCTTTTCATGATCTTGAAAAACGGCAGGGCCCTTTCGCCGAACTTGGAGATGAACCTTCCCAAACTGGCCATGCAGCCTGTCAGGCGTTGCATGTCCTTGAGCCTGCGTGGGGGTTGCATGCCTTCTATGGCCTTGATTTTTTCTAGGTTCGCCTCTATGCCTCGATGAGACACGAGGAAGCCCAGCAATTTTCCCGAAGGCACTCCGACGACGCACTTGGCGGGGTTGAGCTTGATGTTCACCTTGCGCAGGTTGGCGAAGGTTTCTTCCAGATCTCCGAGCAGAGTATTTCCTTCTCTTGATTTCAAGACGATGTCATCGACATACGCTTCAGCGTTTCCCCCCATTTGCCCGCCCAGGGCTATCCTCATTAACCTCTGGAAAGTGGCTCCAGCATTTTTTAGGCCGAAGGGCATGCAGACGTAGCAATACACACCGCATGGGGTGAGGAAAGCCGTCTTCTCCTCGTC
This sequence comes from Poa annua, assembly GCA_026929855.1. NCBI lineage: Eukaryota > Viridiplantae > Streptophyta > Magnoliopsida > Poales > Poaceae > Poa > Poa annua. The sequence goes on from CM049427.1 coordinate 37,163,360, forward strand.
CTCTTTAGCCATCTTAATCTGGTGATAACCATAGAAGGCATCGAGGAAGCAGAGGAGGTCGCAGCCTGCCGTGGAGTCCACGATCTGGTCAATTCTGGGCATGGGGTAAGGGTCCTTGGGGAGGCCTTGTTTACGGCGGTGTAGTCAATGCAGAGGCGGCCTCCGCCGGCGGATTTTGGGACTACCACGCCGTTGGAGAGCCAAGTGGGGTGCGTGACTTCGCGGACTACTTTTGCCGCTTTGAGCTTCTCGACCTCCTTGACGATGAATGCTTGCTTCTCGGGGGCTTGCTTTCTTGCTTTTTGCTTGACGGGGCGCGCGTTTGGGCACACGGCCAAGTGGTGCTCGATCACCTCCCTCGGTACACCAGATATATCTGACGGTGTCCACGCGAACATGTCAGAGTTTGCCTGGAGGAAGGCGACGAGCGCGCTTTCCTATTTGGGAGGCAGCGCGGTGCCTATGGTGACGCTAGCCCCCGAGCCTTCAGCCCCCGAGCTCCCTGAGCTCAGAGAGATCTTCTTGGTAGCAGCTGCCTCCTGAGACAACAACTGCTTCTTCTTTTTGGGCCTCTCGAGAGGCTCTTGGTCCTCATCTGCGGGGAAGGCCATGGCGGCAGCTTTGTAGGCCGTCTCCACAGCGCGCGTAGCATCCAGGACATGCCCACGTATGGTGATCGTGCCGGCGCTGCCGGGGATCTTGACCATGTTGTACGCGTGGTGCGTGACGGCCATGAACTTCGCGAGCGCAGGGTAGCCGAGGATGGCGTTGTACGGCAGGCCGATGAGTGCAACATCGAAGTCGATGTGCTTGGTGCGGTAATTTTCCTCGCTCCCGAAGGTGACGGCAAGCCTGACCTGGCCTAGAGGCTCGATTGAGCCGCTGGTGACCCCCATGAAGGGCCTCGAGGGCATAAGCCTCTCGTAGGGCACTTGAAGCGCTTCAAACGTATCTATGGAGATGACGTTCATGCCTGCTCCACCATCGATGAGCGTCTTGGAGACAGCCACATTGTCGATGGTGGGGGTGCATACCAGCGGGAGGGTTCCAACAGTCTTGGTGAACTTGGGGTGGTCCTGAGCATCCAAGTCGATGGTGTACTGTGACCACTTGAGGGGCCTAGAAGTTTCCGTGCTTGGGAGGGCATCGTCAAGCTCGCGGGCGAACTGTTTGAACTGGTTGTTCGACTTTGGCGCCTGCGCCCCCCCAGGATGCAGGCGATGGCGCCCCTCGGGGCTTGGTAGCCGCCATCTTTCTCGTCAGGGAGGTTGCCGTTCTTTTCTGCGGCGTTGACTCGGTTTCCAGATGGTTTCTGGTAACCGCCCTTGCGTCCGCCTCCGTGATAGCCACGGCCTCGACCGCGGCCGCCGCTGTCTTCTGCTTGCTCGCGCTCCTTGCTCAACCTTTTGAGGTCGTAGCAGGATTCCGTAGAGTGGGCGCGCCTGTTGTGGTAGATGCAGAAGGGGCGGTGATCATCTTTTCTTTCTCCAGCCTCGGGGGAGTCCCTGCGGGTGCCCTTTGTGTCCGGATATGCCGCGAGAACCGCGGTGGCCTTGCGCTTGGGCTCCTCCTTCTTCTTCTGTCTCTTGGACCCCTCAGCGTGATCATCCCCTCTTGAGGACATTTTCACGAAGAGGAGTCCCTCTTCAGCCTTGGCGCACTTGTCCGCCATGTCGAACAGCTTGACCACATAGGTGAGCTTGTCGTGGATGCCCAGTTTCTAAAGCATCCTGCTGTTGGTGACGCCCTCGCGGAAGGCGGCGATGACTTGAGTGTCGGGGATGTTCGGGATCTTGTTGCGCACTTGGCTGAAGCGCTGGATGTACTTGTGGAGCGTTTCGTCCTTCCTCTGGACCACAGCGCGCAGATCGTTGTGGGTGAGGGCGCGCTCGTATGTCCCCTTGAAGTTGGAGTCGAACTGCTTGCAGAGCTCTTCCCAGGAGTTCACAGAGTCCTCCGGCAGGTTCAGGAGCCACGACAGCGCAGACTCGCGTAGCGCGTGGGAGAACCAGTTGGCCATGACCTTGTCATCTCCCCCCGCAGCTTGGATGGAGGTGGTGTAGAGCTGCAGGAACTCGACAGGGTTGCTGGAGCCGTCGTAGCCTTTGGGAAGGGATGGCCTGAACTTCTGTGGCCAGACCAAGCGGCGCAGAGAGCGAGTGAACGCCATGCAGCCTGAGGTGTACGACGCGACCTCGTGCTGAAGCGCGCCGCGGTTCTGCTGTCCCGCCTGGCCGAGCTCCTCCACGAGCATGTTCTGGCGGTCCCGCTGGAGCTCCATCCCCACACGGGCGTCGGGCGCGGTGCGCTGCACGATCATGCAATCGCGCGGCAAGGTCGCGTGTGACGCAGCCCTCTGCGCCGCAGCCGGTGCAGGCCCAGGAGGTGGCGGAGGCGCATTTGTTGCGCCCGTACCCGCGAGAGAGGGGTGCGCGTTGGACTGCGACGGAGCGGGGCGCGTTGTGGCGATGCCGACGAGGTGGTTGAGGCGTTGGAGCCACTGCTCGTGGGCCTCAGCGGTGGGCTGGTAGCGGAGTAGCGCCTGCGCCATGAGCAGCGCGGTGTGTGGCGCGGGGTCAGTTCTCCCCGGGCCTGAGCTGCTCGGGCGCTGCGTCGGGTGCGACGACTGCGCGTCCTCCTGGTGCTCGGCGTCCTGCTCCGGCGCCTCCACATGAGGGCCAGAAGGGACATGCTCCTTTTGGCGGGGTCGGCCCCGCCTTGCGCGGGTGGTCGCGCGAGTGGTTGCGCGGGTGGTCGCGGCGCCTGAGGGCGCGCGTGTTCCCGCGGGCGCGCGTCGGGCGACTCGAGCGGTGCGGGTGGTGCGCGTGTTCACCATGGCGCGGAGACGAACTCGAAGGTTGTTGACGCGCCTCAATCCCCTACCTGGCGCGCCAAATGTCGGGTTATGACTCCCAGGAACCGGGGGTAGTCACTTCCTGAAGTGTAGTTCGAAAGGGGATTGAACGCGGAGGTCTAAACCCTCAAGTGGCTCCGCGATGTTGCTCGTCGGACCCTAAGAAGACGCACACCCGACCAAGGAAAACACCGTCCTTTACCCAGGTTCACGGCCCTCGTGAGGAGGTAAGACCGCTACTCCTGCCTGTTTGTATTATATGTGGGGGTTTACAGTACAATTAGGCTTGCCGGAAGCCCCCTTGAGGCAGTTCTTGCCTGGGGAGGGAAGCAATGGTCTTCTTCCTCCTCCAGCCAGAGGCTAACCTAACAAGAGCTGCTAGGGTTTACAAGGGTGTTTTGCACGCAAGAGGCCGACCCTTGCTACGATGGAGGTCCTTCCTCTCTTATAGGCGCCTCCGGTCTTCTTCTTTGGCTTGGCTTCCAAGGTGGCCCCCACTTGCCAGTGGCGGTGCGGAGCACGAGTCCACCGCGCTCCATCCGTCCATGGACTCGGTCCATTGTTGATAAAGGTGGTGCCGTGGCCGACCAGCGGCCGACCGCGCTCGTACTACCCGCGGGGCGGGCAGTCTCTGAGGTGGAGCCCATGATGACGATCTCTGCTGGAGGGTTGCGCCGTCCACCCGCTTTATCGTCAGAGTAGAAGGTCCTCACAGCTGCGCAGCAGGTGGCGCAGCTTTGTTGACCGCTTTATCGCCAGGGACAGCGACGGGGGTGTGAGCGCCTCTGTACGGGCGTGGCCCAGAGGTCACGTGCGCTCTGTCGGGATGCCTTGGCGACGACGTTTCCCTCCAGGCCTGAGGGGAGATTCCCCCAGGACGTCCCTCAGGCGGGTTGGTTCCTTGACGGGGAGGATCCCCTGAGGCGAGGGGTCCCTTGAAGCCCTCGCTCCCTCTTCAGGCCCTCGAGGGGAGTTGCCTCTCGAGGGTCCCGTCAGGCGGAGTCGCCTAGTCCTTAGCCGTTTTATCGGCCTGGCCCGCGGGCGAGGCCTGGGAGGAATGGGCTCTTGATACCCCAGTTCCCACTGGGCCGACATCGGATTTGAGATCAAACAATTCAAGGAAGGAACGTTCATCAACCAAGCGAAGTACATTCAAGACATGCTCAAGAAGTACGGGTTGCTTGAGCTCAAGGGTGCTTCTACCCAAATGCAAACTGTCGGGGGGCTGCCCCCCGGGTAGGGGCAGATCCCGGAACAACTCAGCAGTATGCCAACAGTACTTGACCTTTGGCGAGAGCAAGGGACACCCCCTGGTGTGCTGAAGGGGCAGCTTGACCCTTGAGCGCCGGAAGAGTGCAAAGTGCCACCTGGCAGATGCAAGGGTCAGCTCTAACAGCTATAAATAGACACCCCGAGCCTTCACAATGGCAGCAAAAGCATCAGCGGATGGTTCCTCTAAGAACTAGCTTCTCGAAGATGTCTTTGCTGGTAGGCTAAGACATCTTCGAAAGGCTAGGCCTAGAGATACGCATCCACAGACGAACTCGGACACCTCCGGAAAGGATCTCGGATCTTGGACTCCGAGGAGACTCCCGGAAGGAGGTGTATTCGGTTTGGCCGGATAGATGATCCGAGTAAGTGTTAACCGGAATGTCTATCTCGGTCTTGATCTTATGCAGGAAAGGCTCACGGGGGCAATCAAGGAGGTAACCGGCGTGAGGGATCCCGGTAGGCCGTCAACGGTCTGTAGCAGGCTTTCCCGCCTGATGCGGGGGGAAGTACCTTTCCGTCTGACACGGAAGCATGGTCACCTCCCGCCTGACACGGAAGCATGGTCACCTCCCGCCTGACACGGGAGCGCGTCAGCCGGTACGACAACGGTACAACAAGACATGACGTGCCTAGCCCGACAATCTGGAAAAGGCTATCCGGGATGGGCAAAGACATGTCCTGTCTCTGACAGGGGGACAATGATGATCCAGGACGGCGCCTGCTGTCCTTGCCGAGATGATGACGAAGGGGCTACGCCGGATAGCGCGGCGACTAGGTCGCACTAGCCGGTGACGACATGCCGGTTAGGCCTGTCCGGTGGGGCCAAGCCGGTTTAGGGTTTCCGGCCCTCCTGGCCGAAACCCTATAAAAGGCTCCATAACTGCTTCTGTGAAAGAGGGACCAACTTGGGAGCCAAAGCAGTAGCTGCATTTACTCCTAGAGCTTTTACTTCTTCATACCTTGAGTTCATCTAGTTCTTCGTGTTCTTCACTTTGAGAGATCTAAGAGCAAGTTGTAGCCCTTGTACCACAGTTATATAGAGAGGAAAGGCAGGAGTAGGGGTGTTACCTCCTCACGAGGGCCCTGAACCTGGGTATATCGTGTGTGTGTGTGTTGTGTGCCTTCGTGCATTTGTTCTTGTTTGTTAGATCTCCCCTATATCGTATTGCTGTTGTTTCTAGTTCTTGGGAGATCTCGGTTATACCGGGATCCTCCCCGGGTGGGCTATTCAGCTCGCTATCCCTCCCCGGATCCACCAACGTCCATCGGCCCCACACATTAGCCATCCTATGGCATCTGCCGTGACACCACCACGACAGTTGGCGCCCACCGTGGGGCAGACAGAGGCGTTGGCTGGTGTACGCATCCGGACGGGCTCCCCCGTTCACTTCGACATTCGGGTTCTCTCTGGCCTTGTCGTGAGGCTACGGGAGATGGACTTTGTCAGCGACAACGCAGGGTGCTTCCGGAACAGACCTTTTCCGGTGAACGGGTGCCTCATTGACTTTGGTGGTTTCACCACCTACGTCGCCACCGAAGTTATCTGTAGCTACCCGGACGTGGTCCTGGAAGCTGAAGATCCCCCCATGCTCTACGCTACTCGGGGTCTGCGTGCCGGTCGCCCTCCGAGTTCCGTGCCAGACAGCTGAATCCGGCAGATGCCAGATACCGGCTCAACCGAATTCACCAATCCGAGCTAGTTGAAGAGGAAGGACCTCCGGGACCTGCCTGCTTTGGACCCCGGATCATGCGGGAGCCGCCTGTGCGGAATTTTCAGCTCAACCGGGGTGCTAAGACCTATGACGGCAGCAAGAAGCCAGAGGACTGGCTAACCAACTATGTAACTGCAGTAAGCATAGCCGGTGGAAACAGACGCTGGGCGGTACGATACGTACCGCAGATGTTGGAAGGACCCACCCGAATCTGGTTGAACAACTTGAGAACTGGCAGCATAGACTGCTGGTTAGATTTCGAGGAGGCATTTATCAGCAACTTCACTAGCACGTACAAAAGGCCAAACATGCCTCAATAGCTCGCCATCTGTAGGCAAAGGAGCAACGAGACTGACCGGGAGTACCTTACCCGGTGGAGCAATATTCGCAATTCTCGCGAAGGAGTGGTAGAGGCACAGGCCATCTCCTGGTTTGCACAAGGATGCCGGCATGGCTCAATGTTGTAGCAGAAGTTGCAAAGAAAGATGCCGGCGACCTTGGCAGAGACCATGCGCATCGCCGATACCTATACGCTTGGAGATCCCATGCAACCTCTGGTGGATGTCGGTGACTCCAACAGGAGGAATGCGGGATCTCAGCGTTCGGGATCTGGCAGGAGCCATGATCGCCAGGATTTTGGCCAGAAAAGGAGTCAGCCCGAGTACCACCATGCCGCACAGCACGTCGCAACAGTGACCCGGGAGCAAGAGGATGCCGGCAACAGTCAGCGTCAAAAGACAAGTGGCCCGGCTTGGGGGCAGAGTCAGGAAGTGCAAAAGACTTGGGTAGAACAAAAGAAGCCCCTGACGTATGAAGAGATGCTGAACAAGCCCTGCTGCTACCATACCCTGGAGGCCAACAAGCCAGCAAACCACTCTACTCGGCAATGCAGCTGGTATCAGCGCACACTGCAGGAGGGCAGCTCGAGAACTGTTCGGCCGAGTGCTCCCGCATCTCGACCCAACATTCCGAGACCCCCTCCTCCGACATCAGGGGCCAACGCTATCCGGATCAATCCGCCTCCGCGAGGACCCCTACCTCGGCCAGTGAATATGGTGCACACACGGAACGACAACGGTGCAGGCCCCAATAACCAAGCCGGACAGCAGCAGGGCAACTACCGGGAGGCACATCAAAGCTATGTGGTCTTCGTGACCGAGCCCACTGACCGGAGGAGTGTGCGGCAGCGTGCCCTGGAGGTGAATGCCGTGATCCCGGCGGTGCCCAAGTTCTTGCATTGGTCTGAGATGGAGATCACATGGAGCCGGAAGGATCATCCTAGGGTTATGCCTAAGCCGGGGGCGTATGCCTTGGTGGTGGACCCAACTTTTGTCGGACCAAACCTCAATGTCCGCATCAGCCGAGTTCTGATCGACAATGGCAGTGCCATTAACATCATGTACAAGGACACGATGCTGAAGCTGGGGGTGTCCATGAACACCTTGTTGCCTACCGAGACGACCTTCCACGGCATTGTGCCCGGAGTCTCTTGCTCACCCATGGGAAAGATCTGGGTTGAAGTGCTATTCGGAACCCGGGAGAACTGCCAAACCGAGAGCTTGGAATTCGAGGTCGTGGACCTCGAAAGCCCGTATCACGCACTGATCGGCAGGCCAGCCCTGGCCAAGTTCATGATCTCAACTCACATGGGTTACCTGAAGATGAAGATGCCGGGACCTAACGGCGTAATCACCATCTTGGGAGACCACAAGCGCTCCATGGAGTGTGCCTCGGCAGGATCATGCTTAGCTGAGTCCCTGGTGATCGCGGAAGAAAAGAAGAGGATCCAGCAGGTGGTGGCAATGGCCAAGACCTCTCAACTCGGAATGCTCGGGATGGTGAACCCTGAGCAGGGTGCATCGTTCCAGCCTCCCAAGGAGACCAAGAAGGTGGGTGTGGACCGCAGCAACCCGGAGCGCCAAGTCATCATTGGCAGCAACCTGGACAGCAAATAGGAAGGCGAGCTCGTCGACTTCCTCCGTGAGAATCGGGATGCTTTTGCGTGGTCTAGTGACGATTGGCAAGGTGTCCCGAGGGAGTTGGCTGAGCACTCTCTGTTTGTTAGACCGGACGCAAAGCCGGTGAAGCAACCAACTAGGCGCCTTTCGGATGAAAGAAGAGCTGCCGTCATGGAGCATCTGGCTATACTGCTGGCCGCCGGATTCATAATGGAAGTATTGCACCCGGATTGGATATCAAATCCGGTCCTGGTAGAGAAGAAGAAGGATGATCCCCTCCTGCTTAAGGTGTGGCGCATGGGCATCGACTTCACCAACCTCAACAAAGCATGCCCGAAGGACCCCTTTCCACTGCCCCGGATAGATCAAGTGATAGATTCCACTGCCGGGAGTGAGCTTTTGACATTTTTAGATGCATATTCTGGTTTTCACCAGATACCTTTGAATCCGGATGATCAATTGAAAACTGCTTTTATTACCCCTTATGGGGCTTATTGCTATCGTGTCATGACTTTCGGTTTGAGAAATGCTGGTGCTACATACCAGAGGTGCATGCAAAAGTGTTTGCACGACCAGATAGGCCGAAATGCCGAAATCTATGTCGATGACATAGTCATAAAAACAAAAGAAAAGGCCTCACTGATAGATGATCTGAGGGAGACATTTAAGAACTTAAGAAGATTCCGGATGAAATTGAACCCGGATAAGTGCACATTTGGTGTTCCGGCGGGGAAGTTACTCGGTTTCCTCATCTCAAGCCGGGGAATTGAGGTCAACCCGGGTAAAATTCGTGCTATTGAGAGCATGAAATTGCCCGTACGTCTCAAGGATGTGCAGAAGTTCACTGGTTGTCTTGCATCCCTAAGTCGGTTTGTGAGTCGACTTGGGGAAAAAGCTCTGCCCCTGTACCAGTTGATGAAGAAGAGCAAAACATTTGTTTGGACCCCGCAGGCTGACGCGGCGTTCAACGATTTGAAGAGAATGCTCTCAACAGCACCCGTATTGGCATCCCCGTTACCCAAGGAACCTATGTTGTTGTACATTGCTGCTAATGAAGTGGAAGCCCGGCAGATAATGCGAAGGTCGAAAGCATACATTGTCATCAATCAAGAGTTGTACAAGAGGAGTGTCACTGAGGTACTCCAGAGATGTGTGGAACCAGCAGAAGGACAAGAGATGCTCCTAGAAATACATCAGGGGGAGTGTGGACATCATGCATCATCCCGAGCCCTGGTGGCGAAAGTGTTCCGACATGGGTTCTACTGGCCCACGGCGTTGCAAGAGGCAGAAGACATTGTCCGGAAGTGTGGAGGATGCCAGAGGTTTGCTCACCGGATACATATGCCGGCGTCAGCACTAAAGACAATCCGTATCACTTGGCCATTCGCAGTATGGTGTTTGGATATGGTCGGGCAATTCAAACCGGCACGAGGCAATATGACGCACATACTGGTCATGGTAGATAAATTCACCAAGTGGATAGAGGTCAAGCCAATCCGGAAGTGTGATGGACACACCACTGTACAATTCCTGAAAGACATCATCTTGAGATACGGGTACCCGCACAGCATTATCACAGATAATGGCACCAATTTTGCTGTGGGGGAATTCGCTCGATTTTGTGCTGAGAAGGGAATCCGGCTGGATGTACCATTAGTTGCACACCCGGAAGCAAACGGGCAAGTCGAAAGAGCAAATGCTTTGGTTTTGGCCGGCATCAAAGCTCGCTTGATCGAGCCACTGTTGAGAACTCCAGGATGCTGGATAGAGGAGTTACCGGCGGTTTTGTGGGGTCTCCGGACTACACCGAATAGGTCTACCGGATACACGCCATTCTCATGGTGTATGGTGCCGAGGCAGTACTCCCAACCGACATACAGTATGATTCACCGAGACCGAGGCAAGGGAGGCCCGAGAAAATGATGTTGATTTACTTGAGGAGGCAAGAGAATTGGCACTTTCTCGGTCTGCAATTTACCAGCAAAACCTCCGCCGCTATCATAGCCGGAAGGTGCACCCGAGAGTGTTCCGAGAAGGTGATCTTGTGCTAAGGCTCATCCAACGCACGGCCGGAATGCATAAGTTCTCACCTCCATGGGAGGGACCTTTTGTGATAAGCAGGGCATTGCACAATGATTCTTATTACCTTGTAGATGCACAGGAGGCTAGGAAAGATGTAATGGACAAATCCGGTGAGGAAACCAAACGCCCATGGAATGTAGCTCTACTTCGACCCTTTTACACATAAAGGGCTCAGTGTATGTTGTATTTCAGTTTTTCTGTATTAATGAAAGTAAGGCACCCCGGGAGGAACCCGGGGACTGTCCCGTTATGTGCCCATTTACTTTGTCCACTTTATTTTGTTATGTCATACCGGCATCCGGGGAAGGAACCCGGGGACTGCCGTGTACCTAGTTCTAGTGTTATTTGTATGCCGGGAAAGTTCCGAATTCGATTCTCAAAATCAGAGTAATGTATGTCACGTAAAATCATCTTGTGACTCGACTGACGCACGCCGAAATGGTAGTCAAGAGCAAAGAAAATCAAATGTGGGGAACACGAAAATGGTCTCGGGGACTCGGAGCAGGAACTTATCCGGCATACCTATTTTTTGCTAACCCAGTTATTTTCTATGTCGGGAATTCGGTTGGCCAGAACTCGGATTGTCTTAAGTAATGTATGTCGTATATGGAGTTTTGTGACTCGACTGTCGAACGCCGAAATGGTAGACAAGAGCAGAAATTACCTAAGTACAGTAAACATGAAAAGCAACTCGGGGACTCATGACAGAATAAATCGATATAGCTTGTTCGGTAAATGTTAAAATAGTGTATGTTACATCTTGCACCCGGCATCCCGGGGATTTAACAGTTCTACTCTTAAATTTTTCTAAGTAGTAGGGGAGGCCGGCTTCTCGGCGGTGGCAGCAGCAGGAGTAGCAATCTCGGTGGCAGCAGCGGGAGCAGCGATCTCGGGAGCAGCAGTGGCTTAAGTACCGGCAGCGGTACTCGGGGCATCGGGGCGCACCTCGGCCTGAGAGGCCTCGGGTCTCGGAGAAGTTGTAGCATCCCGGGGAACCACGGTCTCGGTCGCAGCACCAGAGGCAGCGTCATCTTCTTCTGGGATCTCATCATCCACGTCGCCGGTCACGCCGGTTTCTTCGTCATCCTCGTAGTCGGATTCGGAATCAGAAGCAATGACGCTGGCGGTGAAGGCGCGAATGTTGGACCAAGAGGCGATGCGATGCGCCACCTCATGTCGCCGCTAGAACTTAGCCGGATCGCTGCACCACGGCGAGATCGTCCGCAGACGCTGGATCGTGTCCAGATCGAGACCTTCGTACCAGCTAAGTACTCTGGTCAAGACCTGGTCGGCACCAGCCCGCGCACCGGAGCGTTTCCAAGCGTGGATACGCCTCCCGGCACATCGGAGTGCGCTCGCGAGTTCGCCGACCGAGAGCGTCGCGCGAATACTCGGCCACAGCGCGCCATGGACGTGGATCGCGGCGTTGAGCAGCTCCGTCCCGATCGACCGGAGAGGCACTATCCGGGCCTTCAGGGCGGTGAGGTGATCCTCAATATCCCAAGCATCCGAGACAGCGCCCTTCCCGGCACGCTTCTCCCGGGCAGCAGCAACGGCAAGAGCAGCAGTCTCGCGGGAGTGCTCAAATTCCCCTTTAAAAAGAAGAGTTGTCAAGCGGCAAGGGCATAAGAAGAGCAACAACAAAGAAAGAGAGCAAGGAAAACATGGGGGATGTCGGTCCACTTACTGTTAAGGTCCCAGTTCAATATAGTTAGCTCGGAGAGCCAACTATCGGACCGTGACCGGAGAAGAGCCAGCCCGGTCTCGGCGAGATGCGCGCGCTCCTCGGACTGATCCAAGGTCTCCCTTTGTTTCTTCGCCGCCTCCACGAAGCGCGTCTTCATCTCGGTCGCAGCAGCTCTGGCCTTTTCAAGCTCGCCATTGAGTCGCGTGATCTCGGCTTGCGCGGTAGCAAGTGCGGCCTTCTGATCTACCGAGATCTTGCGCACGGCATCTCGCTCCTCCCGGAGGCGCCCCTCGCACTTCTTAGACTGACCGAGGTCAGCAAGAACCCGGTTGAAGATGCTGCCGCGTTTCTTGCTGCACTCCTGAAATCAAGACAAAGGAGGATGAGTCAATCTGGGAAAAGGTGTAAGGAACTCGGGAGATTCCGAGATCAGTAGCAAGTAAAGGCTTCCCGGATGGGAGGATCTCGGGGACTCGGTGTCCGAGTCCTGAAATTTTCTCTAAGATTGGAGACTAGTGGTCTGCTATTCGGTGGAATCTAGAACACTAAGCACCAATCTCGGGGACTAGTGGAGATGGACCAATTTTTGAAACAAGCTACCCGGTTGGGAGGATCTCGGGGACTCGGTATCCGAGTCCTGAAATTTTCTCTAAGATTGGAGCCTAATGGTCTGCTATTCGGTGGAATCTAGAACACTAAGCACCAATCTCGGGGACTAGTAGGGAAGGAACAAATATTTATTGGTGAAAGAAAGAGAACAAACTTACCTCGGTCACCCGAGTAACATCCAGAGCGGTCGGCCACCTGGAGAGCGTGCAGAGCTTGAGCGTTGCGGCTAGGGCCGACAGCGTGCAAGTCTCCCACGGTCTCGGAGGTGTCGGCGGCAATCCAGGCCTGGTTGTATTCGTCTACAACGTGTATGCCGGAGCCGCCGGGCGCGCGAGCAGCAACAACTTCCCGGGGTCCTGAAGGCACAAAGGAGCTTACGGTTGCTCGCAGCATCCGCAGGGCGGCAGTAGGGATCTCGGCGGGAGGTGGTGGTAACGGTGAGAACTTACCCGTGCGTAGGGCCAAGTCTTGGGCCGAGGATGCCGGGGCAGCAGTAGGTTTGGCAGAAGTTGTTTTTTGCCCGGCAACCTTGGCGTGCGATTTCGCGGCAGGTTGATCAGCTTGCCGGGAAGAGGCTGCGGGCCGTTTCTCCGGGGCGGTCTTGTTCGCAGCTTGCCGGGAGGGACCGCTTGGCACGAGCTGCCGGGGAGGGCTCAGGATCTCTGCCTCAAGCCCGGGCACCCTGCGCGGACTCTCCGGAAGAAGGATGTCTTCCGAGGTAGTCGTGGCCTGCACTGGGGTCTCGTCGACCACCGGACGTGTATCCGGAGTCGCAACAGTAGCCGGTGCGGCACCGGAAGCAGCGGGCTCGCTTCCTCGAGTAGAAGGGCGAGGTGGAGAAGAGGCAGCCCGAGCCGGGCTGGGAGTCCGAGTTCCGGGAGGAGGAGGAACAACGGGTGACGGGAGGTCGAGTGCGTCCCTGAAAGAAGATATCACAGTAATGACTTCAGGAGAAGACAAGGTCATGTAGCGTAAGGCAAAGAAAATGTACCCAGAATCCACAATGGGAGGACCCTTCCTCCGGCGTCGAGGCTTCTCGGTCGTTTGTTTGTTCGGCTTGCTCCTCTTGGGGGGGTTGCCGGAGTCATCGGCAGCGTCGGTGTCGGAAGCCGCACGCTTCCGGCTCTCGGCGCGTTTGGTCACGGCCGTCGGTTTCGGAACCACTGCTGAAGCCCAGTTGAGAGGGAGAGCGTCAATCACATCGAGAATTTGACAGTCAATCTCATCCTCGTCATCCGAAGAAATGGAAACTGCCTCTGAGGTTGAAGGGTTACCCGGGGCGGCAGCTTTCACTAGAGGAACGGCAAGATGCTCCTCACCATCGGGATCCACTCTCGGCATCTTGGCCGGTACCGGGATGTTCGGCACGAAATTCCCGTTGGCGTGGATCGCGTCCTCCTCGGCTTGTCGCTCGAATAACTGCGCAAATAAATCACCACATGATAACCATGTCGGTTTCCAGCAGAACCCGGGTGCGAATGCAATTGTGCGAAAGACAGACAGGAGTACCTGTTTCAATGGTTTTTTTCCGGGACCCCCCAATGACACCCCAAGCATACTCATCCAACATCTTCGTCCGAGCTATAGCTCGAACGCGTCGGACGACCGCGGGACGATCCAAAGGGAAAATACTGGTCCTGGTGGGATCATAGCTCCCGTCCATATGGCACATCTTGTGCACTCGGGTTTGTAGAGGGCAGACTCGGCGGATAATGAAACAGCGCAGGAGATCGTCGCCGGTCATCTTGTTGGTCAGCACCACGAGAACGTCATGCATACACCTAACCTCTTCGGTGTCGGGGAACTGTTTCCAGAGGTTAAACTTACGGGGAGGGCCAATGGCGAACTCCGGCAGGTTGATGAAGTCCGGATTCGAGGATCCCGGAGCATCTCCCGAGCTCTCCCGGTTCTTCACATAGAAGAAGCTGCGCTGCCACTTCCGGCAGGACTCTAGTCCTTTGACTATAGGGAATCCGGAGTCGGCACGGGGGATGATGATGGCAGCTCCGCAGTCGACCAAGTCTTTTACTTTCTGGTCCGGATTGGGGATGACTTGGCGACGAAGGATGAAGTACCTGGCCCAGAGGTCCAGGAATGGCCATACGCCGAGATATGCTTCCGAGTAGGTGGTGAAGACCGAAAGCATCATGATGGCGTTGGCGGGGAGATGATGGGGTTGGAGGCTGTAAGTGTCGAGGAAGTCGCGGAAGAAGGGGCTAGCCGGAAGACCAAACCCACGCTCGAAGTGCGTGAGGAATACAACGTATTCCCCGGGTTGGGGTTCCGGTTGAACCTCGTCCTCCGGGAGACGGCTCTCAACTTCTGGCGGAATCCGGTGGGTCCGGTACAGCCAGTCCAGGTCCTCCTGTGTGGTCTCGGATCCATCCCAGCACCCCCGGATACTTTCTTCACCCATGCCAGAGAAGTCCGCAGAGGTATCCGGGCTACTCTGCAGGCGCAGCGGCAGTTAGTCGGAGTTAGTCTACCGGGAGCTAAGATGCCGGATCGCAAACTCCTAAACACAACCGAGTTCATGGCAAGTAAGATCTACCGCGTGCTGGTAAATCAAAACTAAAGTGAGGAAAATAAGCTCGGGCTAAACTCAAACGAGACATAATGCGGGAAAAAGGTCTAAGTCCTACCGCAATGGTGCATCCTCGCCGTGTGCCCCGTGCGCGCCGCTCGAATCGTGCTCGCCGGCGGCGGCGCAGCCGCGCATGTGTTAGGGCATGATCGAGTGCGAAGCATCGTTCCAGTAAAGAAGATCATCGGGGCGGAGAGAAGAACTCACCGGAGAAGAGGAGGTCGATGACGCACAAGAGGAACGGCGGCGTTCGGGCTCCGGCGACCAGCAAGAGCGGCGACGTTCGGGCTACGGACACAGCTACGGCGGCGCGCTCGAGACGACGGGGACGGAGGAGTGAAGGAGAGGAAGGAGATGTTGGGGATATATCAACTAGGGGTATAACCAACATGGATCAATCCGGCTAGTCCAGGGTGGCCCAAGGGTGGTAAGGCCGAGGCCTGCCGGGCGGCCCAGATAGCTGACGTACAAGGAAGTAGGCGGACGGTCCAAGGAAGGCGGAAGGCCGAAGCCCATCAAGCCAACGAGCCCAAGACGGAAGGCGGCAACTAAGCCGGCTAGGTCTAGGACTCTGTTTACTTGCCGGCCAAGTACTTACCTTGTAACCCGGGGTCTGGCCGCCTATATAAGCCGGCCACCGGGAGGCCTTTAGGGCCAAGCACAGAGACAACTTCAATAGGCATCACACCCATTGTAACTTGTTCACGGCTATTGCCTCATAGTGAATTATAGCAGCACGTAGGATCCCGCCACCGCTGTGGGATCCGAAGCTGGGTAAACTCGCCGTGTTCAATCCCGACCTCGACGACACCAACCTTCTTCCCCACAATCCATACGTAGGCTAGAGGACCCCCGTCTCCTATCAAATATGCCGATACCACGACAGTTGGCGCCCACCGTGGGGAAGCTTCAGAAGACACCAAAAAGGCCGACCTCATCCCAGGTGACAAGTCTAAGCAAGTTGTCATCGGCTCCAACCTTGACAGCAAATAGGAAGGCGCGCTCGTCGAGTTCCTCCGTGAGAATCGTGACATCTTTGCATGGTCGCCTTCCGACATGCCTGGTGTACCGAGGGAACTTGCCGAGCACTCGCTCAACGTCATAAAAGGATCCAAGCCGGTGAAACAAGCGACAAGACGCTTTGGAGATGAGAGGCGCAAGGCTATAGGAAAGGAGATAAATAGGATGAAGGCCGCCAATTTCATAAAAGAAGTTGTACACACCGACTGGGTGGCAAATCCTGTACTCGTTCCAAAGAAGAATAAAGAGCTGAGGATGTGTATCGACTATACTGGTGTTAACAAGTGCTGCCCAAAGGATCCCTTTGCGCTGCCTAGGATTGACCAAGTCGTAGACTCCACAGCAGGCTCCGAGCTGCTTTGTTTTCTGGACGCCTACTCAGGATACCACCAAATCAAGATGAGAGAGTCAGATCAGCTGAAAACATATTTCACAACTCCATATGGGACTTTCTGCTACATTACAATGCCTTTTGGCCTGAAAAATGCAGGGGCAACATACCAGCGCTGTATGCAAAATTGCCTGCACGAACAGATCGGCCGCAATGTTCACGTCTATATAGACGACATCGCGGTAATGTCAAAAAAGAAGGCAGATCTCCTAGAGGACTTGGAAGAAACTTTTCAGAATCTCCGGAAGTATCAGATGAAACTCAATCCCGCCAAGTGCGTTTTCGGCGTTCCAGCCGGCAAACTGCTAGGGTTCATCGTCTCAGAACGAGGGATCGAGGTTAATCCGGAGAAGATCAAGGCCATCCAAAACATATCCAGACCTACTTGTCTGAAGGACGTGCAGCGCCTAGCCGGATCGGCAGCAGCCGTCAGTCGTTTCATAAGCCGCCTAGGGGAAAAGGCAATGCCTCTCTACCGGCTATTGAAGAAACCCGACAACTTCGAGTGGACAGCAGAGGCAGATGCCGCCTTACAACAACTTAAGGAGGCCCTCACATCCGCTCCAATATTGGCAGCACCTCGATCACAGGAACCAATGCTGCTGTACATCGTGGCAACAGGAGCTGTTGTCAGCGTTGTCTTGGCTGTGGAAAGAAAGGAGAACGAAGCCGCGGCGTGTGAGCTCTACTTCATCAGTGAAGTGTTCTCCGCCTCCAAGCAGAGGTATCTGCATTACCAAAAGCTGGCTTATGGTGTATTCTTCGCCGCCAGGAAGCTTAGGCATTACTTCCAGGAACACACAGTGACAGTAGTCAGCAAGGCACCGTTGGGAGACATAATCAACAATGCAGAGGCAACGGGTCGAGTTGCCAAGTGGGGCATCAAACTCGCCGCCTTTGATATAGTCTACAAACCACGGACCGCCATTAAGTCTCAAGCGCTTGCCGACTTTGTCGCCGACTGGACAGAGGCCATGGAGGAAACGACACTCCCCGAATCAGAATATTAGGTCATGCACTTTGACGGATCAAAGATGCTCAAAGGCTCGGGGGCTGGTGTCGTTCTACGCACGCCTAAAGGTGACAAGCTTAGCTACGTGTTACAAATCCACTTCACAGCATCCAACAATGTTGCCGAGTACGAAGCCTTGCTTCATGGGTTACATGTGGCAAACGACCTAGGCGTCAAAAGAATCCTCTGTTATGGCGACTCAGATTTGGTCGCGCAGCAAGTAAGCGGAACATGGGATGCGAAAAGCGCAACAATGGCGGCTTACAGAGCTAAGGTTGATGAATTCGCAAAAAACTTCGTAGGCTACAAAGTCCGGCATGTTCCAAGAGCTGAGAATGAGGCGGCGGACACACTTGCAAGACTTGGATCGGAACGCAAAAAGGTACCAAAAGATATCTTCCTGGAGCATTTGCACAAGTAGTATGTGGTTCTCCTAGTAGTATGTCTTTGACACCAACAAGTTGGCTTTGGTCTCTGATTCAAAACGCATGGTTTAGCCCTGGTTGTTTCAGCTAAAGTTACCGGCTGAGGTTTCGTCAACATACAAAAAGTCAAGCATATAAGTCAGGGTAAAATTAAGGCGGGCCATAAATAAAGACAAAATAAAACTTGTCAGCTAGTTTCCGCCTAACAAAGCAACAGCAAAAGTATATACAAATATTACAAATGTTGCATTGTTTCAGGGGGCGACAAGTAAGGCTAACAGAAGGCAAGGACAGAAAAGATATGGCTCGGGGGAGCGTCTACATCAGGCTTGGGGGCTGACAACTTCAGCCCCGGAACTATCACTCCCCTCCGCCTCGGCCGCGCCGGCAGCTTCAGCTCCCTCTCCGCGAGGCACAGGATGGCGCCGGTAGAAGATTGAAGTGTCCACCATGTCGGCAACCCGCGTGGCGTAGCCGGCAACGCTGTCCAACACAGCGGCCGGCTCAACCTCGCTACCGTCTTCGTACGTTGACGGCATGCCTTCGGTGACGGCTTCTATCTCCGCCTCGGGGTAGTGCGCCATGAACAACCCAAGGGCGGTCTTGGCTCCACCCCGTGTCGCCGACTTCAGCGAGCTTTTGTACAGCTTGGTCGCCTGCTCCAGGATGGCGGGCACGTCGCTGAACTCGGTCGGCTCCTGGCTGCCGGACGAAGTGAAGAACTTGGCGGCAAACCGCTTGGACGCCGCCAAAGTCTCGGTGATCAGTTCGCCTAGACGCGCAAGGCGATCCAGGCGGGGGCTGACAACCTTGTCATCGCCTAAGCCGGCGGGAACTGCATCAAAAATAAAGCCATTAGTTTGGCTCAGGCTAAAGCAACATGGCAGCATCAAAAAAGGAGCAAGAAATTACCAAGGACCGAGTTATGGAAAGAGGACAACTCAATCATATGAGTTGCCAGCGCGTCCTCCGCAGTTTGGGCGCGAGAAGTCTGCTTAGAGATCTCCTCCGCAGCCGTCTTCTCCGCCTCCGCCAACTTGTTGCGCAGGCTTTCCAGCTCACCAGTGAGCTGGCTAGATTCCTGCGCAAACTTGAGTTGCTGGGCCTCCATCTCCTTTTGATGAGCCTCCTTCAACTCCAAGTTGGCGGCCGCCAAGTCGGAAGCTTCATTCATAAGAGCTTGCATATCAGTGGACGCCTTCAGGATTTCCTGGGCGTGGTCTAGCAGTTCTACAAATATGGATTCGCTAAGCTAAATGATTGACGGAAACATAAGTCAAAAGCATAGTTGAAGGCGAAAAGGATCAACCCTACCTTCATCTTTTTTGCGGGCCGCCTCCAATTCGGCAATCCGCAGGTCCTTGGCCTCGCACTCCTTCTTCAGGACGCGGCAGCGCCGGTTTATCTCGACTCGCGAGGAGACAAGCTCGACGTTGGCGGAGAAAAGGCCCTGCAAGACAAAACAAAGGCATATAACATATTGTCGAATAACCACTAAGCCGGCAGTCCAAATTCCTTTTGACTTGCCATCTAAGTGCTCGGGGGAAAGACTATGTATATACCAGAGTGGGAAGAACTTACAGATAAGTCGCCCTCCAAGTCGGCGAAGGCCTGCGAGGCGAAGTTGGCAAAAGCCAAGGTTGACTCCTTGGCCTCCTTAAAGGTGGACCAAGGGTCCCTGACCTTGCCGCCTCCCGCAGTCGGGGCTGCCCTCCGAGACCCGCCGGCAGTCGACTCCAGCAACCCTTTGTTGGCGGCGCGCGATTGAGCGGCATCATCGGCCGTAGCCTCAGCCAGCAGAAGGGGAGTTTTGGCCGCACGGTCGGCGGAAGGGGTCCTTGGCGAAGCACCTGAAGCCGGAGCTGGGGGCTGACGACGAGCATCGCCCATAAAGCTGCCGGCGTGGAGCTGGGGAGTTGGCGGCACGGTAGCCGGCGAGCCGCCTTGCGGCCGCTTTCCCTTGCCAAGAAGCCTGGTCGTCAACCGGGAGGTTGCGACCCTTTCCTTGTCAATAAAAAGCAAGCACAGTCAATTGGCCAGTATGGAAGAGGTTTGTCGTCTGGTAAAGGCAGAATTGAGTACCTTCGGGGGATGTTAATCCCCGCGTTCACGCCGATGTTGGCGAGAGTCGGCTCGGTAGCCGACGCGATCCGTTTCTTCCTCTCGGCATTCGCCGTAGAGGAAGCAGCGCCGGACGCCTTGCGCTTCTTCGTCTTCCCGGCTTCCGACTCGTAGAAGTCGGGAGCCAGGTCATCCTCCCCCAACTCGGAGAGCTGAAAAAGAAGACAAGTTAAAGGAACTCAATCCTAGCCGGCAAAGCTATCAAACAGGGGCCAACAGTACTTGACCTTTGGCGAGAGCAAGGGACACCACCTGGTGCGCTGAAGGGGCAACTTGACCCTTGAGCGCTGGTAGAATGCAGAGTGCCTCCTCGCAGGTGCAAGGGTCAGCTCTAGCAACTATAAATAGACACCCCCAGCCTTCACAACGGCGGCACAAGCATCAGCGGGTGGTTCCTCTAAGAACTAGCTTCTCGAAGATGTCTTTGCTAATAGACTAAGACATCTTCGGGAGGCTAGGCCTAGAGATACTCATCCTGAGATGAACTCGGATACCTCCGGAAAGGATCTCGGATCTTGGGCTCGCTCGGAGACGAGGAGCGAAGAAGTGGAAGAGGCAAGAGCGCACGGAGAGCAAAGGCTAGGTAAAGAAAATGGACCGTTTGGCTACCTATTTATAGGGCCAGGCGTTGCTCCCTGTGCAACGGCATTTTTAGTCGGACACGTGTCCCGCATCCGTTGCGGCACACGATTGCACGATCTCCACGCCTCCTCTTTTCCCGCAATTTGTGATCATGGCGAGATTCCGCCTAACAGTTTTCAAACTGTCGTGAGCTGGCTAGGTGGAAACCGCCAGGAAGGATGCTCGGCAAGATTGCCGAGTAGTCGTCTTTTCCCATGATGGATAAAGGCGTCCGCATGTCAACCTCAAGACACGCGTGCCTCGTTGATTTTCAGAATGGTTCAAGTCCTGCAACCGCCAACATTGGCAGATGAAGAATCAAGAAGAAGCCGGCGCCTGGAGAACTTCAACCTTTCTGGGGGCTAATGTTGGGGATATATCAACTAGGGGTATAACCAACATGGATCAATCCGGCTAGTCCAGGGTGGCCCAAGGGTGGTAAGGCCGAGGCCTGCCGGGCGGCCCAGATAGCTGACGTACAAGGAAGTAGGCGGACGGTCCAAGGAAGGCGGAAGGCCGAAGCCCATCAAGCCACCGAGCCCAAGACGGAAGGCGGCAACTAAGCCGGCTAGGTCTAGGACTCTGTTTACTTGCCGGCCAAGTACTTACCTTGTAACCCGGGGTCTGGCCGCCTATATAAGCCGGCCACCGGGAGGCCTTTAGGGCCACGCACAGAGACAACTTCAATAGGCATCACACCCATTGTAACCTGTTCACGGCTATTGCCTCATAGTGAATTATAGCAGCACGTAGGATCCCGCCACCGCTGTGGGATCCGAAGCTGGGTAAACTCGCCGTGTTCAATCCCGACCTCGACGACACCAACCTTCTTCCCCACAATCCATACGTAGGCTAGAGGACCCCCGTCTCCTATCAAATATGCCGATACCACGACAGGAGAAGAGGTGACCGTTCCGGGCCCCTATTTATGGGGGGTTCCGGAGCGGTTTCTATTTTTCCCGCCCACGATCTCTTCGATCGTGGGTGGGATCTGTTCTGTGCAGCGCAGCACGTGGCGCTCACTGGAGCGCCCGATCCGGCCACACCGAGGGCCACACGGCCCCAACGGTTGGGCTTCGGATCGGCTGCGGCTCCCGGCGCGCGAACCCAAGCGACGGCGTGCTCGGGCAGAAGCACTCGAGTACATTTCTGATAAGACGGGACGTCGGATGGGACCCAGCTCGAGATCTCGAATTCAATACAGAGCCAACGGTCAAGATTCACTGAGACTGCAGTGTCCGGTTACAGGCTTCGTCTTCCGGTTGAAACAGTCTCGGTAAGAGGATCTCGGGAAAACCGACCTCGGCATCTAGTCGAAGGGTAATTTCGTATGTTCTCAGAAGATAGTTGTTATTAAAGCTGATCCCGCACATCATCCGAGGTCGCTGTGCAGCACCAGCTTCGGGGACTAGTGTCGGGGGCCTGCCCCCCGGGTAGGGGCAGATCCCGGAACAACTCAGCAGTATGCCAATAGTACTTGACCTTTGGCGAGAGCAAGGGACACCCCCTGGTGTGCTGAAGGGGCAGCTTGACCCTTGAGCGCCGGAAGAGTGCAAAGTGCCACCTGGCAGGCGCAAGGGTCAGCTCTAACAGCTATAAATAGACACCCCGAGCCTTCACAATGGCAGCAAAAGCATCAGCGAATGGTTCCTCTAAGAACTAGCTTCTCGAAGATGTCTTTGCTGGTAGGCTAAGACATCTTCGGGAGGCTAGGCCTAGAGATACGCATCCACGGACGAACTCGGACACCTCCGGAAAGGATCTCGGATCTTGGACTACGAGGAGACTCCCGGAAGGAGGTGTATTCGGTTTTGCCGGATAGATGATCCGAGTAAGTGTTAACCGGAATGTCTATCTCGGTCTTGATCTTATGCAGGAAAGGCTCACGGGGGAAAGCAAGGAGGTAACCGGCGTGAGGGATCCCGGTAGGCCGTCAACGGTCTGTAGCAGGCTTTCCCGCGTGATGCGTGGGGAAGTGAAGGAGATATGCCCTAGAGGCAATTAATAAAGTGTATTCTTTATCATATCTCGTTTGTTCATAATAGGTTTTTGTGTCATGCTAGAACCGTATTAAGCGGAAACATTAATGCGGGTGTGATACGTAAACAACCAGGTCCCTAGTAGCCTCTACTAAGACTAGTTTCGTTGCGCGATTGATGGTCGAGGTTTCCCGGTCATGGGGCATGGCGCCGGTCGGCAATGAGAGTCATATCGCTGGAGAGCGATGTGATGGACATACCCAGATTTGGAGAACGTAGTCGTTACGCCTTTGACCGTGAGATCAACTCTTATTGTTATTCCCGGAAGATACTTTGATTGCTCCAAACGTCGTATCTTATTTAGTATGACAATAACGGTGATACTTTTGGGTATCGTAAAGGAGTAGTTGAGACGAGGGGTCAAGAGCGGGATTTGCCAGTCCGCATAGCAGGATAGATACTCTCGGGCCCACTCGGTGAGATCATGTCTAATGAGCTCGCAAGCATGTGACTAGGTCACGGAGACATGGGATCATGAACGAGTAGAAGATAGCGTCGTCGGTAACGAGGTCGGGATTAGGTATGGAGATATCTATGGAACGACGCTCGGATGTGCTAAGTATCGCTATGGCAAAAGGTCTAAGACTTTACGTTCAGGTTTGATAGATGAAAGTCATTCGTTATATCTCAGGGATTAATTCATGGGGTCCAGGCCTACGAGTTAGTCGTTGATCATTGAGGAGTCTTGATCATACCTGATATTATATCGAACCGCTAGGGTAACACACTTAAGGGGTTTCGACAAGACAACCGGAAAGGAAGGAGATCACCGGGAGCGTCCCGGGAGAGGTCCGATGGAGATCGGGCAGCGCCGAAAGAGTTTTCGGAGCTAGGAAAAATTATATATATTATGTTTGATATTAATTAGTGTTATTAATATGCAAACATGATTTTATATATTTATTTTCGAATTTATTAAGGCAGATTTCCCTAAATGGGCCTTCCGGACGAAAGAAGGCCCAAGAGGGGAAAATTCCCAAGGGGAATTCGGTGGGGGCCAGGAGGGGCTGACCCAAGTGGGCCAAGGGCCCACTTAGGGGGCCGGCGCACCCTCCAGTGCCGCACCAGGCATGTGGGATTAGTCCCACATTGCCTGGCTGGCAAGGTAGGCTCCCCTGGGAGCCTATATAAGAAGGGGCAACCCCAGCCTTTTAATTCACCAATTAATTCCCGATTTCTCTCTCGATCTCGTGGTTCCCAAGTTCGAGCCGCGCCGAGCAGAGCAAGGGGATCTCCTCCACCATAGCCCGTTGCCGCGCTGCTGGTGTTCCGGTCCAAGTCTTCCGCTGCTCGTCCTGGACTGGAGCTTCGGAGGCCGTCGTCTCCACCGTACGTGTGCGACTCCCTGCGAGGTGCTGCGCTAGCGGTACTCGGAGGCCTGCTTCCTCTACACGACCTTGAGGTCGGCTTCGTCGGTCTTCATCGACAACGTTTGTGCGGGAACGGAATCCCCGCTTTCGGTCTACAAGGGTACGTATTCCGATCTCCGTTCGTACTACTATATCTGCATAGAATAGATCTTGGCATGCTTTTAAGATATCGTCGGTAGGAATTTTTTTGTTTTCTGCACACGATCCCCTTCAGTGGTATCAGAGCCGATCTATCGTAGATATAGCTGTACGCTGTTAGAACCCGTGCTCTGCACGGGGGCACCGTTCCTGTTATTTGCTACCCTCTAGCGTGCACTTGTGTATTCCAGCGGCATTGAGTTGATGAAGCGGCCCGGACCGACTTTACGCGTACACTTACGCGAGACTGGTTCCACTACTGACATATGGCTTGTACCGTATATGTGGCTGGCGGGTGTCAGTTTCTCTCTCTTTAGTTGGTCTTCGCATTTTCAATGGAGGGCCCGAAAGGGATGCTTAAACATGCAATTATTGGATCGTTGTTGTGGTCATAAGATTCGTAGGTATGAAACGGTTCTATTTACGAAAGCCCCAAGCCACGTAAAATATGCAAAAGATAAAGTAGAAGCGTCTAACTTTATTTTGCAGGGGCTATGTGATATGGTCAAGGTAGGTTTATTAAATTGTTTATAAACTGCGGGCGCCAAGAAGACCATGGCGCGATGGACTATATCACATTGCATTACATTTTATGTTTTGTGTGCATCTTATTTTTATGTGATTGTGTGTATAGTATACATTAGTTACACGGCGGTAGCTGAATAAGATGATCCCTTCAAAATACCACTAGTGTTCTCCCTCCAACGCGCACCACCAAGAAAGTTCTACATTATGAGGCAGGCCGTGATGATCGGGTGTCAGACATATCTTCGTTCGCATACGGTGGGTGTAAGTCATGTTGCACAAGCGTCAGCGTGGAGGTCTTTGGTGGCGAGCCTAGCATACTCAGAGGTATAGCCTCGGAACAGGAAGACCGAAAGGTCGAGCACGAGTCACAAAATTGGTGTGGCGGACGATTTTGTCTACTCTTGAAGTTGTGCCGCCGGCTTTGATGATGAGGGGTGGTGCAATGGATGGGGGTCGTGTAATCGCTTAAACGACCAGGAGGGATGTTCGTTTGAGTGGGAGTTATGTTAGTTATTTTCTAAAATACTATAACTCAAAATTACTATGAACAAAGTCTTATGTTGTTGCAAATTCCATCGTAGATGTCTCACCCCTCCTTTAACCTGAACCTGTTCATTGAGAAAGAGAAGCTTAAGACCGATGGGTCTAACTTCGTGTCCTGGTTCCGCGATCTGAAGTCCATCCTTGAAACCCACAAGGTGGCTTACATCCTTGATGCCCCCTTAGGTGATCTTCCAAACACCGCCCCGGAAATCGAAAGGATTGTCCATGAGGTAAAGGCGGAGATTTCTTCTTATGTCCAGAGTGGCATGCTTTTTGCCATGGAGGCTGACCTGCAAAACCGCTTCATGAACAAGGGTGCTTATGATATAATCACTGAACTAATGGTTGTTTTTGCACGACAAGTCAAGGCTGAGAGGTACGAGGCATCTGTGCTTTTCTTCTCAGCCCAGATGGAAGAGCACGGCAATATTAGTGAGCACTTGGCCAAGTTGTTTGGCTGCGCTCGACTTCTGAGTGTTCTGGGAAGTGTGATCCCAGAGGAGGTGGTTATTGATAGGGCGCTGATTTCTCTGCCCCCTAGCTATAAGAACGCCATCGTGGACTACGGCATGAAAGGGACGTCGAAATCCCTGTCGGAAATCCTGAAGATGCTCGAAGTGGCCGAATTAGAAATCAAGCTGAAGAAGATGGTGGTGACCATCGAATCACCTGAGCGCAACTGCCCCAAGTATCTGGAGGATAGGAAGTCTGGCAAGACGGTCGACAAAGAGCAAGGTATATTTGATATACATGTTATAGATGTGTACCTTACATCCGCCTGGAGCAATACGTGGGTATTTGATACTGGTTCTGTTGCTCATATATGTAACTCTCAGGAGGAGTTACGGAATAGAAGGCGGCTGGCGAAGGATGAGGTGACGATGCGCGTCGGCAACGGATCGAGAGTCGACGTGGTGGCTGTCGGCACGCTCCCTCTACATCTACCATCGGGATTAGTTTTGGTTTTAAATAAATGTTATTTTGTGCCATCCTTGAGTGTAAACATTATAAGTGGGTCTTGCCTGTTACAAGACGATTATTCATTTAAATCAGTGTCAAGCAATTGTGCTATTTATATGAATGATATCTTTTATGTTGATGCTCCCGAGAATAACGGTTTATTCTTATTGAATCTCGATCGTAGTATTCACATCCATAACATAGAAGCCAAACGAATTAAGTGTAGTGACGATACCGCCATGTTTTTGTGGCATTGCCGTCTTGGTCATATTGGTATAAAGCGCATGAAGCGACTCCACTCCGATGGACTCTTGGACTTGTTGGATTTTGGATCCCTCGATACATGCGAACCATGCCTCATGGGCAAAATGACCAGGACACCGTTCAAAGGTTTCGTTGAACGGGCGTCGGATTTGTTGGGGATCATACATACAGATGTGTGTGGACCGATGAGCGTTTCGACACGCAATGGTTATCGTTACTTCGTCACCTTCACTGATGACTTGAGTAGATACGGTTATATCTATTTGATGAAACACAAGTCTGAAACGTTTGAAAAGTTCAAAGAATTCCAGAGTGAAGTTGAGAATCAGCTTAATAGGAAAATCAAGCATCTCCGATCCGATCGCGGTGGAGAGTACTTGAGTTTTGAGTTTGACACACATCTGAAGAGTTGTGGCATAGTGCCCCAACTTACGCCCGCCGGAACGCCGCAGCATAACGGTGTGTCCGAGCGACGTAATCGTACTCTACTGGATAGTGTCCGATCTATGATGTCTCTTACCGATCTGCCAGTGTCCTTCTGGGGTTATGCGTTAGAAACAGCCGCATTCATTTTAAATAGGGCTCCGTCCAAGTCCGTTGAAACGACGCCGTATGAATTATGGTATGGCCAAAAGCCTAAGTTATCGTTTCTGAAGGTTTGGGGTTGTGAGGCGTACGTTAAGAAACTACAGCCCGACAAACTCGAACCGAAGTCGGAGAAAGTCGTCTTTGTAGGATATCCGCGGGAAACCGTTGGGTACACCTTCTACAACCAAGCTGAGGGCAAAACTTTTGTCGCGAAGACCGGTACCTTTCTAGATAAGGAGTTTCTCGCGAAAGGAGTAAGTGGGAGGAAGGTAGACCTCGATGAAATCGTTAATCCTGAACTCGAGATTCCGAGTGGCGCAACGGAAGCAATTCCGGAAACGTCATCCGTGGAAGGAGTGGGAGAAACTGTCGAGGAAGATGTTCTACCTCGTAGGTCTGGTAGATCTCGGATCGCACCAGAGTGGTATGGCAACATGGTTTGCACCGTCATGCTAGTCGAGCAACACGAACCTACGAACTACAAGGAGGCGATGGAGAGTCTAGAGTCCGAGAAATGGCTTGAAGCCATGAAATCCGAAATAGGATCCATGTACGATAACAAAGTGTGGACTTTGGTGGATATTCCCGAAGGGCGCAAGGCCGTCGAGAATAAGTGGATCTTTAAGAAGAAGACTGATGCTGATGGTAATGTGACCGTCTATAAAGCTCGGCTTGTCGCAAAGGGTTTCCGACAAGTTCATGGAATTCACTACGATGAAACTTTTTCACCGGTAGCGATGCTTAAGTCTATTCGGATTTTATTAGCGGTAGCTGCCTACTATGATTATGAAATCTGGCAGATGGACGTCAAAACGGCATTCCTAAATGGAAACATTGAGGAAGAGTTGTACATGGTACAGCCGGAAGGTTTTGTCGATCCGGGAAATGCTAACAAGGTGTGCAAGCTTCAGCGATCCATCTATGGATTGAAGCAGGCATCTCGGAGCTGGAATCTTCGCTTTGATGAGGTAATCAAAGGTTTTGGATTTATCCAAAATGTGGAAGAGACCTGTATTTACAAGAAAATGAGTGGGAGCTCGGTTGTGTTCTTAGCACTGTATGTTGACGACATATTGCTAATTGGGAATGATGTGGAACTTCTGAATAGCGTGAAGGAATATTTAAACAGTAAGTTTTCCATGAAGGACTTAGGAGAAGTTGCGTATGTTTTAGGCATAAAAATCTATCGCGATAGATCAAGGCGCCTATTAGCACTGAGTCAGAGTACTTATCTTGATAAAATACTGAAGCGTTTCCGTATGGAGAAGGCAAAGAAGGGTTCTTTGCCGGTTATCAAGAATAAGATATTGCGTAAGGCGCAGTGTCCGGTGACGGAACTGGGTAAGGCCGAAATGACGAAACATCCTTATGCCTCAGCCATAGGATCGATCATGTATGCAATGTTGAGTACTAGACCGGATGTGGCATTAGCTCTAAGTTTGACAAGCCGGTTCCAGAGTAATCCTGGAATGCCGCATTGGGTAGCTGTTAAGAGCATTCTTAAGTATCTCAATAAGACAAAGGAAATGTTCCTTGTGTATGGTGGCTGCGATGAAGAACTTGGCGTAACGGGTTACGTAGATGCAAGTTTCTGCTCAGACCCCGATGACTGTAAGTCACAGACAGGTTACGTGTTCAAGGTGAATGGAGGCGACGTGTGCTGGAGAAGTGGGAAGCAACCCATAGTCGCACAATCAACAATGGAGTCGGAGTACATTGCTGCCTGCGAGGCCGCGAATGAAGCTGTGTGGCTGAGAAAGTTCATCATCGAACTTGGAGTGTTCCCAAGCGTGCAAGACCCCGTGATCCTCTTCTGCGACAATACGGGTGCCATTGCAAACGCCAAGGAGCCAAGGTCTCACTCCACCGCCAAACACATTCTACGACGCTTCCATGTGATACGTCAGTACGTACAAGGAGGCGATGTGAAGATTTGCAAAGTGCATACGGATCTGAATGTGGCAGATCCGCTGACGAAGCCTCTCCCGCTTGATAAGCATGAACAGCACCAGTTAGCTATGGGTGTTAAGCTTTTACCAAGTTGTAATCTAGATTAAGTTGTACTCTAGTGCAAGTGGGAGACTGAAGAAGATATGCCCTAGAGGCAATTAATAAAGTGTATTCTTTATCATATCTCGTTTGTTCATAATAGGTTTTTGTGTCATGCTAGAACCGTATTAAGCGGAAACATTAATGCGGGTGTGATACGTAAACAACCAGGTCCCTAGTAGCCTCTACTAAGACTAGTTTCGTTGCGCGATTGATGGTCGAGGTTTCCCGGTCATGGGGCATGGCGCCGGTCGGCAATGAGAGTCATATCGCTGGAGAGCGATGTGATGGACATACCCAGATTTGGAGAACGTAGTCGTTACGCCTTTGACCGTGAGATCAACTCTTATTGTTATTCCCGGAAGATACTTTGATTGCACCAAACGTAGTATCTTATTTAGTATGACAATAACGGTGATACTTTTGGGTATCGGAAAGGAGTAGTTGAGACGAGGGGTCAAGAGCGGGATTTGCCAGTCCGCATAGCAGGATAGATACTCTCGGGCCCACTCGGTGAGATCATGTCTAATGAGCTTGCAAGCATGTGACTAGGTCACGGAGACATGGGATCATGAACGAGTAGAAGATAGCGTCGTCGGTAACGAGGTCGGGATTAGGTATGGAGATATCTATGGAACGACGCTCGGACGTGCTAAGTATCGCTATGGCAAAAGGTCTAAGACTTTACGTTCAGGTTTGATAGATGAAAGTCATTCGTTATATCTCAGGGATTAATTCATGGGGTCCAGGCCTACGAGTTAGTCGTTGATCATTGAGGAGTCTTGATCATACCTGATATTATATCGAACCGCTAGGGTAACACACTTAAGGGGTTTCGACAAGACAACCGGAAAGGAAGGAGATCACCGGGAGCGTCCCGGGAGAGGTCCGATGGAGATCGGGCAGCGCCGAAAGAGTTTTCGGAGCTAGGAAAAATTATATATATTATGTTTGATATTAATTAGTGTTATTAATATGCAAATATGATTTTATATATTTATTTTCGAATTTATTAAGGCAGATTTCCCTAAATGGGCGTTCCGGATGAAAGAAGGCCCAAGAGGGGAAAATTCCCAAGGGGAATTCGGTGGGGGCCAGGAGGGGCTGACCCAAGTGGGCCAAGGGCCCACTTAGGGGGCCGGCGCACCCTCCAGTGCCGCACCAGGCATGTGGGATTAGTCCCACATTGCCTGGCTGGCAAGGTAGGCTCCCCTTGGGAGACTATATAAGAAGGGGCAACCCCAGCCTTTTAATTCACCAATTAATTCCCGATTTCTCTCTCGATCTCGTGGGTCCCAAGTTGGAGCCGCGCCGAGCAGAGCAAGGGGATCTCCTCCACCATAGCCCGCTGCCGCGCTGCTGGTGTTCCGGTCCAAGTCTTCCGCTGCTCGTCCTGGACTGGAGCTTCAGAGGCCGTCGTCTCCACCGTATGTGTGCGACTCCCTGCGAGGTGCTGCGCTAGCGGTACTCAGAGGCCTGCTTCCTCTACACGACCTTGAGGTCGGCTTCGTCGGTCTTCATCGACAACGTTTGTGCGGGAACGTAATCCCCGCTTTCGGTCTACAAGGGTACGTATTCCGATCTCCGTTCGTACTACTATATCTGCATAGAATAGATCTTGGCATGCTTTTAGGATATCGTCGGTAGGAAATTTTTTGTTTTCTGCACACGATCCCCTTCAGGAAGTACCTTTCCGTCTGACACGGAAGCATGGTCACCTCCTGTCGGGGGGCTGCCCCCCGGGTAGGGGCAGATCCCGGTATAATCCAGTGGATATCAACAGTACTTGACCTTTGGCGACAGCAAGGGACACCTCCTGGTGTGCCGAAAGGGCAGCTTGACCCTTGGGCACTAGAAGAAGGCAAAGGGCCTCCTGGCAGCCACAAGGGTCAGCTCTAGCAGCTATAAATAGACACCCCCGGCCCTCACAATCGCAGCACAAGCATGAAAGGGTGGTTCCTCTAAGAACTAGCTTCTCGAAGATGTCTTTGCCGCTAGGCTAAGACATCTTCGGGAGGCTAGGCCTAGAGATACTCATCCTGAGACGAGCTCGGACATCTCCGGGAAGGATCCCGGATCTAGGACTCCAGAGACTCCCGGGTGGAGGTGTACTCGGCTTTACCGGATAGGTATTCCGGGTAAGTACTAACCGGAATGTGTGTCTCGGTCTTGATCTTATACAGAAGAGGCTCAGGGGGAAGTACCATTCCGCCTGACACGGAAGCATGGTCACCTCCCGCCTGACACGGAAGCATGGTCACCTCCCGCCCGACACGGGAGCGCGTCAGCCGGTACGATCGTGGTACGACAATACCTGACATGCCTAGCCCGGCAATCCGGAAAAGGCTATCCGGGATGGGCAAAGACATGTCTTGTCTCTGACAAGGGGACAATGATGATGCAGGACGGCGCCTGCCGTCCTTAACGAGATGATGACGAAGGGGCTACACCGGATAGTCCGGCGACTAGGTCGCACTAGCCGGTGACGACGTGCCGGCTAGGCCTGTCCGGTGGGGCCAAGCCAAGTTAGGGTTTCCGGCCCTCCTGGCCGGACCTCTATAAAAGGCGCCATAACTGCTCCTGAGAGGGGGAGACCAACTTCAGAGCCAAAGCTATAGCCGCATTTACTCTTAGAGCAGTTACTCCTTCCCACCTTGGGTTCATCTAGTTCTTTGTACTTCTTCCTTTGACAGATCTTGTAGCAAGTTGTAGTCCTTGTACCACCAGTATATAGAGAGGAAAGGCAGGAGTAGGGGTGTTACCTCCTCACGAGGGCCCTGAACCTGGGTATATCGTGCTCGTGCATTTCTTTGTGTTTGTTAGATCTTCCCCCTTGCACTTTGTTCTTATTCCTTGTTCTTGGGAGATCTCGGTTTTACCGGGATCCTCTCCGTGTGAGCTCTTCAGCTCGCTATCCCTCCCCGGATCCACCAACGTCCATCGGCCCCACAAATTAGCCATCCTATGGCATCTACCGTGACACCACCACGACAGTTGGCGCCCACCGTGGGGCAGACAGAGGCGTTGGCTGGTGTACACATCTGGACGGGCTCCCCCGTTCGTTTCGACGTTCGGGTTCTCTCTGGCCTAGTCGTAAGGCTAGGGGAGATGGACTTCGTCTGCGACAACGCAGGGTGTTTCCGGAACAAACCATTTCCGGTGAACGGGTGTCTCATCGATTTCGGTGGTTTCACCACCTACGTGGCCACCGAGGTTGTCTGTAGCTACCCGGACGTGGTCCTGGAGGCTGAGGACCCTCCCATGCTCTGCGCTGCTCGGGGTCTGCGTGCCGGTCGCCCCCCGAGTTCCGTCGCAGTGATGATGGTCGGGGCAACCGAGGAGGAGTACCAAGATGCAGACGGCGATACCGACGGCCACCCCCGTTTGGCCAAACCCCCGCAGGAGAGGCCTGCGGCCCGAGATGGTGATCCGCAGTCATCCCATCCGCGACGCCGTCCGGATCCCCTCTCGGGACTCGTGGCAAAGTTGGTTGTACCAGCAGCTGCCGGAGCAGATGCCCAGGCCACTTCGGTTGAGTTAGAGGAGCAGCGGAAGTTGCTACTCGCGGAGGCGCAGGAGATCGCCGAGAGCTCAGCGCTAGCCTCCGGGAGTACAATGCAGCTCACGGATTCCCTAAGATAGACTCCCGGGAGAAGCGCATTGCAGATCTGCGCAAGAAAGGAAGAATAGTGAATGAAGAGCTGGCTGGTGGAACCACCACCAGTAACACTGGAAGTCGGATTTCAGCAGGGAAGCCGGTGTACAGCTCACCGGTGAAAACCCTTAGGGCCGCCGAAGACGCCATGGCCGAGTTGGTGGGGCTATCCGGTGAAGCCCTGTGCAAGCAGCAGGAGAGGGTAAACGAGTTGGTGATTGAAGCCAATAGTCAGAATCTGGCCTTCAAGAAGAAGAACCCCGGGGCAGGATCCCAGGTGCACTCAGCCAGACCCGACAGCCAGAGGTCGGATAGGGAGGCCTCTTCCCCGCATCCGAGCAGAAGCAAGAGCAAGAGCAAGAGCCGGAGCCGAAGTCGAGGTTCCGGAAAGAACAAGCAGCTACAGACCTATGATCCGGCCTTCGCCGGTATCCAGCAAGCCGGACAGGCCGGACAGCGTAACTCAGGACAGGCGGGAAGTACCCGTGGGGATGGTAACCGAGGTGTAGGAAACAATAACCCAGTTGGCCGTGGTAATCCGCCCCGGAATCCTCCTCACGATCAGGGAAACCCGCAGAGGGAGGTCATCTCCGTTCCCCAGCAGGCCCTGGTCCCTGCACAGGACAGGCTCAACGATGGCAACTCGAGATTGCATCAGCTCGGATATCAGCCAGACGAGAACCCTTTGGGATCTCGGATAGGAACCAGGCAGCTGAACCCGGCAGATGCCAGATTCCGGCTCGACCGGATTCACCAATCCGAGTTGGTGGAAGAGCAAGGACCTCCGGGACCTGCCTGCTTTGGACCTCGGATCATGCGGGAGCCTCCGGTTCGGAACTTTCAGCTCAACCGAGGTGCCAAGACCTATGACGGTAGCAAGAAGCCGGAGGACTGGCTGACCGACTATGTAACTGCAGTAAGCATAGCCGGTGGAAACAGACGATGGGCGGTACGTTATGTACCGCAGATGTTGGAAGGACCAGCCCGGATCTGGTTGAACAATCTGAGAACTGGCAGTATAGACTGCTGGTTGGACTTTGAAGAGGCGTTCATCAGCAACTTCACCAGCACGTACAAGAGGCCCAACAGGCCTCAGCAGCTCGCCATCTGTAGGCAAAGGAGCAATGAGACTGACCGAGAGTACCTTACCCGGTGGAGCAATATTCGCAACTCTTGCGAAGGAGTGGTGGAGGCACAGGCCATCTCCTGGTTCGCGCAAGGATGCCGGCATGACTCTATGCTGTGGCAGAAATTGCAGAGAAAGATGCCAACAACCTTGGCAGAAACCATGCGCATCGTCGATACCTATACGCTTGGAGATCCCATGCAACCCCTGGTGGATGTCGGAGACTCCAACAGGAGGAATGTGGGACCTCAGCGTTCAGGACCGAGCAGGAGCCATGATC
Source organism: Poa annua (assembly GCA_026929855.1). Lineage (NCBI taxonomy): Eukaryota > Viridiplantae > Streptophyta > Magnoliopsida > Poales > Poaceae > Poa > Poa annua. The sequence goes on from CM049427.1 coordinate 37,197,248, forward strand.
GCCAGGAGTTCGGCCACAAGAGGAATCAGCCCGAGTACCACCATGTTGCGCAGCATGTCGCAGCAGTGACCCGGGAGCAGGAGGATGCCGGCAACAGCCAGCGTCAAAAGACAGGTGGCCCGGCTTGGGGTCAAAGTCAGGAGGTGCAGAAGACTTGGGTAGAACAAAAGAAGCCCCTGACGTATGAAGAGATGCTGAACAAGCCATGCTGCTACCATACTCTGGAGGCCAACAAGCCCGCAAACCACTCTACTCGGCAGTGCAGCTGGTATCAGCGCACGTTGCAGGAAGGCAGCTCGGGAGCTGTTCGGCAGAATGCTCCGGCATCTCGGCCCAACATCCCGAGACCCCCTCCTCCGGCATCGGGGGCCAACGCTGTGTGACTTCCCCCTCCTCCGAGAGGACCCCCACCTCGCCCAGTGAATGTGGTGCATACCCGGAACGACAAAGGTAACCAAGCCCAACACCAGCAGAGCAACTACCGGGAGGCACATCAGAGTTATGTGGTCTTCGTGACCGAGCCTACTGACCGAAAAAGTGTGCGGCAGCGTGCCCTAGAGGTGAATGCTGTGATCCCGGCGGTGCCCAAATTCTTGCACTGGTCCAAGATGGAGATCACTTGGAGCCGGAAGGATCACCCCCGGGTTATGCCCAAGCCGGGAGCGTATGCCTTGGTGGTGGACCCAACCTCAACGTCCGCTTCAGCCGGGTTCTAATTGACAATGGCAGTGCCATTAACATCATGTACAAGGACACGATGCTGAAGCTGGGAGTATCCATGAACACCCTGCTGTCCACCGAGACGACCTTCCATGGCATTGTGCCCGGAGTCTCTTGCTCGCCCATGGGAAAGATCTGGGTTGAGGTGCTATTCGGAACTCGGGAGAACTGCCGAACCGAGAGCTTGGAGTTCGAGGTCGTGGACCTCGAGAGCCCGTATCATGCACTGATCGGCAGACCGGCCCTCGCCAAGTTCATGATCTCGACGCACGTGGGCTACCTCAAGATGAAGATGCCGGGACCCAACGATGTGATCACCATCTCGGGAGACCACAAGCGCTCCATGGAGTGTGCCTCGGCGGGGTCGTGCTTAGCTGAGTCACTGGTGATCGCGGAAGAGAAGAAGAGGATCCAGCAGGTGGTGGCGATGGCCAAGACCTCCCAACTCGGAATGCCCGGGATGGTGAACCCGGAGCAGGGTGCATCATTTCAGCCCCCCAAGGAGACCAAGAAGGTGTGCGTGGACCCCAGCAACCCGGAGCGCCAAGTTATCATTGGCAGCAACCTGGACAGCAAATAGGAAGGCGAGCTCGTCGACTTCCTCCGTGAGAATCGGGATGCCTTTGCGTGGTCGAGTGAAGATCTGCAAGGCGTCCCGAGGGAGTTGGTTGAGCACTCTCTGTTTGTTAGACCGGATGCGAAGCCGGTGAAACAACCAACTAGGCGCCTCTCGGATGAGAGAAGAGCTGCTGTCATGGAGCATCTGGCTATACTGCTGGCCGCCGGATTCATCATGGAGGTGCTGCACTCGGATTGGATTTCGAATCCGGTCCTGGTGGAAAAGAAGAAAGATGATCCCCTCCTGCTTAAGGTGTGGCGCATGTGCATCGACTTCACCAACCTCAACAAGGCATGCCCGAAAGACCCTTTCTCGCTGCCCCGGATAGATCAAATGATAGACTCCACTGTCGGGAGTGAGCTTTTAACATTTCTAGATGCTTATTCTGGTTTTCACCAGATACCTTTGAATCCGGATGATCAATTAAAAACTGCTTTCATTACCCCTTATGGGGCTTATTGCTATCGTGTTATGACTTTCGGATTGAGAAATGCTGGTGCTACATACCAGAGATGCATGCAGAAATGCTTGCATGACCAGATAGGCCGAAATGCCGAGGTCTATGTCGATGACATAGTCATAAAAACAAAAGAAAAAGCTTCATTAATAGATGATCTGAGGGAAACATTTAAGAACCTAAGAAGATTCCGGATGAGGTTGAACCCGGATAAATGCACATTTGGTGTGCCAGCAGGGAAGTTACTCGGTTTTCTCATCTCAAGCCGAGGAATCGAAGTCAACCGGGGTAAAATTCGTGCTATTGAGAGCATGAAGTTGCCCGTGCGTCTCAAGGATGTGCAGAAGTTTACCGGGTGTCTGGCGTCCCTGAGTCGGTTTGTGAGCCGACTTGGGGAGAAGGCCTTGCCGCTGTATCAACTGATGAAGAAGAGCAAGACATTTGTTTGGACCCCGCAAGCTGATGCGGCGTTCTACGATCTGAAGAGAATGCTCTCAACAGCACCTGTGTTAGCATCCCCATTATCCAAGGAACCTATGCTGCTGTATATTGCTGCAACCAACCGGGTAGTCAGTGTGGCAATGGTAGTAGAAAGGGAAGAAGGGGGCAAGCTGATACAGAGGCCGGTGTATTACCTCAGTGAGGTGATCTCGGAATCCAAGCAGAACTACCCGCACTACCAGAAGATGGCATATGGGGTGTACATGGCAGTGACCAAGCTCAAGCATTACTTTCAGGAACACCCGATCACGGTGGTGTGCGAAGCTCCTCTCGCCGAGATCATCGGTTGCAAGGATGCTAGCGGCCGAGTAGCCAAATGGGCCATCCAGTTGTCTCCGTACGCTCCGGCATACGAGAGACGAGATGCCATCAAGTCGCAGGCGCTGCCGGACTTTTTGGTAGACTGGGCCGAGATGCAGTACGAACCTCCAATGCCGGATTACAATTTCTGGAGAATGCATTTCGATGGCTCAAAGGCTAAAATCGGATTGGGTGCCGGAGTGGTCCTCACTTCCCCAAAACAAGATGTACTAAAGTATGTGTTGCAGATCCATTTTCGGGCATCCAACAATGTCGCAGAATATGAGGCCTTGGTTCATGGGCTGAATGTCGCCAAGGAAATCGGCATCCGCCGGATAGAGTGCTTTGGTGACTCGGATCTCGTAGTACAGCAGGTGTCGGGGAATTGGGATGCCCTTGATGCAAACATGGCCTTATACAGGTTTCATGTGCAGAAAGTTTCCGGATTTTTTGAAGGATGCGAGTTCAAGCATATACCCAGAGGAGAAAACGAAGCAGCGGATGTCTTGTCCAAGCTAGGATCATCCCGAGATACAATCCCACCCGGAATAGCTCTGGAGCATTTGAGGAAGCCATCTATCCAACCCTCACCCGAATCAGATTCGATCTTCATCCCCAAGGAGCCTGGTGCAGATGCAGTACCCATGGAAGTAGATGTCGGGAGCATAACATCGAACCCGGGGACTGCGTCCCAGTGCTCAGAGAGGCAAAGAAAGATGATGATAGAGGTGCTGTCGGCAGAACCAATGGACATAGACGCTCCCGCATTCCCGGTTCGACCCATCCCGGAGTGGGCGCAGCCCATTATGGCTTACATCTTGGAGGGAAATCTCCCGGAGAATGAAGTGGAAGCCCGGCAGATATTGCGAAGATCAAAAGCATACACTGTCATCAATCAAGAGCTGTACAAGAGAAGTGTCACTGAGGTACTCCAGAGATGTGTGGAACCGGCAGAAGGACAAGAGATGCTGGTGGAAATACATCAAGGGGAATGTGGACATCATGCATCATCCCGGGCCCTGGTGGGAAAGGTGTTCCGGCATGGGTTCTACTGGCCCACTGCGCTGCAGCAGACAGAGGATATTGTTCGGAAGTGTGGAGGATGCCAGAGATTTGCTCACCGGATACACATGCCGGCATCGGCACTAAAAACAATCCCCATCACTTGGCCATTCGCAGTGTGGTGTTTGGATATGGTCGGGCAATTCAAGCCGGCAAGAGGCAATATGACACACATACTCGTCATGGTGGACAAATTCACAAAGTGGATAGAGGTCAAGCCAATCCGGAAGTGCGATGGACACACCGATGTGCAATTCCTGAAAGACATCATCTTGAGATACGGATACCCACACAGCATTATCACAGATAATGGGACCAACTTTGCTGTGGGGGAATTCGCTCGATTTTGTGCTGAGAAGGGAATCCGGCTGGATGTAGCATCAGTTGCACACCCGGAAGCAAATGGGCAAGTCGAAAGGGCAAACGCCTTGGTCTTGGCCGGTATCAAAGCTCGCTTGATCGAACCACTATTGAGAACTCCGGGATGCTGGATAGAGGAGTTACCGGCAGTACTATGGGGTCTACGGACTACACCGAATAGATCTACCGGATACACGCCATTCTTCATGGTATACGGGGCTGAGGCAGTACTCCCAACCGTCATACAACATGACTCCCCGAGAGTGACAATGTTCACCGAGACTGAGGCAAAGGAGGCCCGAGAAGATGATGTTGATTTGCTCGAGGAGGCAAGAGAGTTGGCACTATCTCGGTCGGCAATTTATCAACAGAACCTCCGTCGCTATCATAGCCGGAAAGTGCACCCGAGAGTGTTCCGGGAAGGAGATCTGGTGCTGAGGCTCATCCAACGCACGGCCGGAATGCATAAGTTGTCACCTCCATGGGAGGGACCTTTTGTGATAAGCAGGGCATTGCACAATGATTCTTATTACCTTGTAGATGCACAGGAGGCTAGGAAAGGTGTAATGGACAAATCCGGTGAGGAAACCAAGCGTCCATAGAATGTAGCTCTACTGCGCCCCTTTTACACTTAAAGGGCTCAGTGTATGTGTATCTCAATTTTTAATATTTATGGAAGTAAGGCACCCCGGGAGGAACCCGGGGACTGCCTGGTTCTGTGCTCCTTTTTTACTGCTGTTTTGTTAAAGCTTATTTATTATTTTGTACCGGCATCCCGGGAAGGAACCCGGGGACTGCCGGATAGTTATTTTTTTTATATGGTATGCATGCCGGGAAAGTTCCGAGTTCGATTCTCAAAGACAGAGTAATGTATGTCATGTGAAATCATCTTGTGACTCGACTGACGAACGCCGAAATGGTAGTCAAGAGCAAAGAGAGGGAAGGTGGGAAACACGAAAACGGTCTCGGGGACTCGGAGCAGGAACCTATCCGGCATGCCTGTTTTTTATTAACTTAGTTGTTTTTTATGTCGGGAATTCGGTTAGTAGGAACTCGGATTGTTTTAAGTAATGTATGCCGTATGTGGAGTTTCGTGACTAGACTGTCGAACGCCGAAATGGTAGACAAGAGCAGAAATTACCTAAGTACGGTAAACATGAAAGACAATTCGGGAACTCAAAGAAGAATAAGTTGACATAATGAATTCGGATAAGTAGTTCACTAAGAAACGAAAATAATATGTGTATATTACATATGCCACCCGGCATCCCGGGGATTTAACGAATCTACTAAGTTTTTCAAGCAGCAGGGGAACTCGGCTTCTCGACAGAGACCTCGGGAGCAGCGGCTTCGGGAGCAGTGGCAGCAGCAGCAGCAGGAGCAGCAACGGGAGTGACTTCGGCTTCGGTGCCGGCAGCGCTACTCGGGGCCTCGGGACGCACCTCGGTCTCGGGGACCTCGGGTCTTGGCGAAGTCGCTGCGTCCCGGGGAACCACCTTCTCGGGCGCAGCACCGGAAGCAGCGTCATCTCCTTCCGGGGCCTCGTCTTCCGCCTCGCCGGAAGCAGCATCATCTTCTTCGTCGTCCTCGTAGTCTGATTCCGAGTCGGAAGGAATGACGCTAGGAGTGAAGGCGCGGATGCTTGCCCACGTAGCAATGCGGTGCGACACCACTTGTCGGCGCTGGACCTTCTCCGGATCGGTGACCCACGGAGAAACCGTCCGCAGGCGCAGGATCGCCCCCAGATCGAGACCTTCGTACCAGCTGAGTACTTGGGTCAAGACCTGGTCGGCGCCAGCCCGCGCACCGGAACGCTTCCAGGCGTGGATGCGTCTCCCGGCACCCCGGAGTGCACTCGCGAGCTCGGGAATCGAGAGCGTCCCCCGGATACTCGGCCACAGTGCGCCGTGGACATGGACCGCAGCGCTGAGCAGATCCATCCCGATAGACCGGAGGGGTACTATCCGGGCCTTCAGGGCGACGAGGTGATCCTCGATGTCCCAGGCATCCGAGATGGGACCCTTCCCGGCGCGCTTCTCGCGGAAGGCGGCAACAGCTTTGGCGGCAGCTTTGCGGGAGTGCTCGAACTCTCCTTTAAAAAGAAGAGTTGTCAAACGACTAAGGTCATAAGAGTAGCAGCAAGAAAGAAAGCAAAAAGAAGACAAGAGGGATGTCGGTCCACTTACTGTTCAGATCCCGGTTTAATACTGTGAGCTCCGAGAGCCAAGTATCATACCGGGAACGGAGAAGAGCAAGCTCAGTCTCGGCAGTATGCGCGCGCTCCTCGGATTGGTCCAGGGTCTCTTTCTGCTTCTTGGTCGCCTCGATGAAGCGCGTCTTCATCTCGGCCGTAGCAGCTTTGACCTTTTCGAGCTCGCCATTGAGCCGCGCGATCTCGGATTGCGCGGTGGCGAGAGCGGTCTTCTGGTCCACCGAGACCTTGCGCGCCGCATCTCGCTCCTCCCGGAGGCGCTCCTCGGATTTCTTGGACTGCCCGAAGTCAGCAAGAACCCGGTGGAAGATATTGCGGCGTTTCTGGCTGCACTCCTGATATCAAGACAAAGAAGAAGTTAGTCGGGAAAAGATATAAGGAACCCGGTTGGGAGGATCTCGGGGACTCGGTGTTCGAGTCCTGGATTTTTTCTCTAAGATTGGAACCTAGTGATCTGCTATTCGGTGGAATCTAGAGCACTAAGCACCAATCTCGGGGACTAGTGGTGGAGCAAATTTTGAAGCAACCTATTCGGTTGGGAGGATCTCGGGGACTCGGTGTCCGAGTCCTGGATTTTTTCTCTAAGATTGGAACCTAGTGATCTGCTATTCGGTGGAATCTAGAGCACTAAGCACCAATCTCGGGGACTAGTGGTGGAGCAAATTTTGAAGCAACCTATCCGGTTGGGAGGATCTCGGGGACTCGGTGTCCGAGTCCTGGATTTTTTCTCTAAGATTGGAACCTAGTGATCTGCTATTCGGTGGAATCTAGAGCACTAAGCACCAATCTCGGGGACTAGTGGTGATGGAAGGAACGAGTATTTTTCAATAAAAGAAAACAAGCTTACCTCGGTCACCCGGGTAACATCCAGTGCGGCCACTTGGAGAGCGTGCAGAGCTTGGGCGTTGCGGCTTGGCCCTGCAGCGTGCAGGTCTCCGGCGATCTCGGAGGCATCGGCGGCAAGCCAGGCATTGTTGTATTCATCAACAACCCGTATGCCGGAGCCGCCGGGCGCGCGAGTAGCGGCAACATCCCGGGATCCTGAAGGTGCAAAGGAACTGACGGTTGCTCGCAACATCCGCAAGGCAGCAGTAGGGATCTCGGCGGGAGGCGGTGGTAAAGATGAGAACGTACCCGTGCGCGGCACCAAGTCGCGGGCCGAGGATGTCGGGGCAGCTGCGGGTGGGGCAGAAGGCGTTTTCTGCCCAGCAGTCTTGCCGCGAGATTTGAGAGGTTGATCTGCTGGCCGGGAGGAGGCTGTGCGCTGCTTCTCCGGGATGGTCTTGGTCGCGGCTGGCCGAGAGGCGCCACTTGCCGCAGGTTCCCGGCGAGGGCTGAGGATCTCTGCCTCCAGCCCGGGAACCCGGCGCGGGCTCTCCGGAAGAAGCACTTCTCCCGAGGTGGTCGTGGCCTGCACCGGGGTCTCCTCGATCACCGGATGTGCTTCCGGGGTCGCAGCAGTAGCCGGTGCGGCACCGGAAGCCGCAGGCTCACTTCCTCGGGTAGAAGGGCGAGGAGGTGAAAGAGATGCCCGAGCCGGGCTGGGAGTCCGAGTCCCGGGAGGAGGAGGAACAGCAGGTGACGGGAGCTCGAGTGCATCCCTGAAAGGAAATGTCTTAGTAATAGTTATGGAGAAAGCAAAGTCAGATAACATAAGGCAAGGAGGACGTACCCGGAATCCACAAGGGGAGGACCCCTTTGCCGGCGCCGAGCAGGCTTCTCGGTTGTCTGCTTACTCGGTTTGCTCTTCTTTGGGGGTTGCCGGGGTTATCGGCCCCCTCGGTGTCGGAAGCCGCGCGCTTCCGGCTCTCGGCACGTTTGGTCCCGGTTGTCGGTTTCGGAACCACAGCTGAGGCCCAATTCAGAGGGAGAGCGTCAATAACATCGAGAATCTGGCAGTCAATCTCATCCTCATCATCCGAAGAAATGAAAACTGCCTCTGAAGTTGAAGGATTACCCGGGGCCTTGACGAAAGGGATGGCGAGGTGGTCCTCGCCGTCGGGATCCTCTCTCGGCATCACGTCCGGTTTCGGGAAGTCCGGCGTGTAATTCCCGTTGACGTGGACGGCGTCTTCTTCGTGTTGACGCTCGAACAACTGCGCAAACAAATTAGGCCGTGTCGGTGTCCAGGTGAACGCATGTACGAAGGCGAAGGCACGAAAGACTAATATAAGCACCTGGTCGCATGGTTTTCTCCGGCATCCCCCAACGACCCCCCAAGAGTAGTCCTCTGTCATCTCCGTCCGGGCAATAGCTCGAACGCGACGGACGACCCCGGCATGGCTTAGCCCAAAGATACTAGTCCTAGTGGGATCATAGTTCCCGGACATGTGGCACATCTTGTGCACTCGGTTTTGAAGGGGGCAGACCCGGCGAACAATGAAGCACCGCAAGAGATCATCCCCGGTCATCTTCTGGGTCAGCACGTGCAGAACGTCGTGCATGCAACTGACCTCGTCATTATCCGGAAGCTTCTTCCAGAGACGGAACTCGCGCGGAGGACCAATGACGAACTCCGGTAGATTGATGAAGTCCGGGCTCGAGGATCCCGGACCATCTCCCGAGTGCTCCCGGTTCTTCACATAGAAGAAACTCCGCTGCCACTTCCGGCAGGACTCTAGTCCCTTAACTATGGGGAATCCGGAATCCGCGCGGGGAATGATGGTGGCCGCTCTGCAATCCACTAAGTCTTTTACCTTCTTATCCGGATTGGGGATGTCTTGGCGGCGGAGAATAAAGTACTTGGCCCAGAGATCCAAGAAGGGCCAGATGCCGAGGTATGCCTCCGCATATGTGGTGAAGACCGAGAGCATCATTATGGCATTGGCGGGAAGATGGTGAGGTTGAAGGTCGTAGAGGTCGAGGAAGTCGCGGAACAAGGGGCTTGCCGGAAGCCCAAACCCGCGCTCGAAGTGCGCGAGGAATACTACGTATTCCCCGGGTTGGGGTTCCGGTGCAATCTCTTCTCCCGGGAGACGGCTCTCGACTTCCGGAGGAATCCGGTGAGTCCGATACAGCCAGTCCAGATCGGACTGTTTGGTCTCGGACCCATCCCAGCATCCCCGAGCACGTTCTTCGCCCATGTCGGAGAGGTACGCAGGAATATCCGAGCTACTCTGCAGACGCAGCGGCGGTTAGTCGGAGTTAATCTATCGGAAACTAGGATGTCGGAGCGCAACTTGCTAAACACTACCGGGTTGGTGGGAAACAAGATCTACCGTGGGTCAGATAATCAAAACAAATGGGAGGAAAAAAGGGGCAGGCTAAAACTCTTACGAAGTGCTGCAAGTGAATAATCTACGCCCTACCGCGGCAATGCATCACCAGCGTGCATCTTGTGCGCGCCGCTCAAGTGGTGCTCGCCGGCGGTGGCTCTACCGGACTTGCGCTACGGCCCGGCCGGGCTCGGGCGGTTGCTCTACGGAGGGAATCGTCGGAGCAAGGAAGAAGAACTCACCGGAGAAGAGAAGGTCGGCGAGGGCGACGGTGTCCGGGCTCCGGCGAGCGACGACTGTGACGGTGTGCAGGCTCCGACGGACGGCGACGAAGGCAGCGGCGGCGGGGCGCTCGAGACGGCGAGGGAAGAAAGTGCGAAGGAGAAGAAGAAGGGGAGGAGGCCGTTCCGGTCCCCTATTTATGGGGGGGATTCCGGAGCGGTTTCCGATTTTCCCGCCCACGATCTCCACGATCGTGGGTGGGATCTGTTTTGTGCCGCAGGGCACGTGGCACTATCCGGAGAGCCCGATCCGGCCACACCGAGGGCCACACGGCCCCAACGGTTGGATTCCGGATCGGATGCGGCTCCCCGACGCGGGAACCCAAGCGACGCCGTGCGTGCGCAGAGGCACTCGAGTGCATCTCTGCGCAGACGGGACGTCGGGTGGGCCCTGTCTTAGTGTCTCGAACTCATCGGGAGATCAACGGTCGAGATTAACTGGGATGGTACTATCCGGTCGCAGGCTTCGCCTCCCGGTTAAGGTAATCTCGGTGGGAAGATCTCGGTAAAAAGATCTCGGGAAAAATCGACCTCGGCATGGAACAAAAGGATGATGTAATTTGTTCTCGGAAAATTGTTGTTTAAAGCTGATCCCGCACATCATCCGAGGTCGCTGTGCAGCACCAGCTTCGGGGACTAGTGTCGGGGGGCTGCCCCCCGGGTAGGGGCAGATCCCGGTATAATCCAGTGGATATCAACAGTACTTGACCTTTGGCGACAGCAAGGGACACCTCCTGGTGTGCCGAAAGGGCAGCTTGACCCTTGGGCACTAGAAGAAGGCAAAGGGCCTCCTGGCAGCCGCAAGGGTCAGCTCTAGCAGCTATAAATAGACACCCCCGGCCCTCACAATCGCAGCACAAGCATGAGAGGGTGGTTCCTCTAAGAACTAGCTTCTCGAAGATGTCTTTGCCGCTAGGCTAAGACATCTTCGGGAGGCTAGGCCTAGAGATACTCATCCTGAGACGAGCTCGGACGTCTCCGGGAAGGATCCCGGATCTAGGACTCCGGGGAGACTCCCGGGTGGAGGTGTACTCGGCTTTACCGGATAGGTATTCCGGGTAAGTACTAACCGGAATGTGTGTCTCGGTCTTGATCTTATACAGAAGAGGCTCAGTGGCAAGCAAGGAGGTATCCGGAGTAAGGGCTCCCGGTAGACCGTCAACGGTCCGTAGCAGGCTTTCCCGTTTATAGCGGGGGGAAGTACCATTCCGCCTGACACGGAAGCATGGTCACCTCCCGCCTGACACGGAAGCATGGTCACCTCCCGCCTGACACGGGAGCGCGTCAGCCGGTGCGATCGTGGTACGACAAGACCTGACATGCCTAGCCCGACAATCCGGAAAAGGCTATCCGGGATGGGCAAAGACATGTCTTGTCTCTGACAAGGGGACAATGATGATGCAGGACGGCGCCTGTCGTCCTTAACGAGATGATGACGAAGGGGCTACACCGGATAGTCCGGCGACTAGGTCGCACTAGCCGGTGACGACGTGCCGGCTAGGCCTGTCCGGTGGGGCCAAGCCAAGTTAGGGTTTCCGGCCCTCCTGGCCGGACCTCTATAAAAGGCGCCATAACTGCTCCTGAGAGGGGGAGACCAACTTCAGAGCCAAAGCTATAGCCGCATTTATTCTTAGAGCAGTTACTCCTTCCCACGTTGGGTTCATCTAGTTCTTTGTACTTCTTCCTTTGACAGATCTTGTAGCAAGTTGTAGTCCTTGTACCACAAGTATATAGAGAGGAAAGGCAGGAGTAGGGGTGTTACCTCCTCACGAGGGCCCTGAACCTGGGTATATCGTGCGTGTGATGTGTGCCTTCGTGCATTTCTTTGTGTTTGTTAGATCTTCCCCCTTGCACTTTGTTCTTATTCCTTGTTCTTGGGAGATCTCGGTTTTACCGGGATCCTCCCCGTGTGAGCTCTTCAGCTCGCTATCCCTCCCCGGATCCACCAATGTCCATCTGCCCCACAAATTAGCCATCCTATGGCATCTGCCGTGACACCACCACGACACCTCCCGCCTGACACGGAAGCATGGTCACCTCCCGCCTGACACGGGAGCGCGTCAGCCGGTACGACAACGGTACGACAAGACACGACGTGCCTAGCCCGGCAATCCGGAAAAGGCTATCCGGGATGGGCAAAGACATGTCCTGTCTCTAACAGGGGGACAATGATGATCCAGGACGGCGCCTGTTGTCCTTGCCGAGATGATGACGAAGGGGCTATGCCGGATAGCGCGGCGACTAGGTCGCACTAGCCGGTGACGACATGCCGGTTAGGCCTGTCCGGTAGGGCCAAGCCGGTTTAGGGTTTCCGGGCCTCCTGGCCGAAACCCTATAAAAGGCTCCATAACTGCTTCTGTGAAAGAGGGACCAACTTGGGAGCCAAAGCAGTAGCTGCATTTACTCCTAGATCTTTTACTTCTTCATACCTTGAGTTCATCTAGTTCTTCGTGTTCTTCACTTTGAGAGACCTAAGAGCAAGTTGTAGCCCTTGTACCACAGTTATATAGAGAGGAAAGGCAGGAGTAGGGGTGTTACCTCCTCACGAGGGCCCTGAACCTGGGTATATCGTGTGTGTGTTGTGTGCCTTCGTGCATTTGTTCTTGTTTGTTAGATCTCCCCTATATCGTATTGCTGTTGTTTCTAGTTCTTGGGAGATCTCGGTTATACCGGGATCCTCCCCGTGTGGGCTATTCAGCTCGCTATCCCTCCCCGGATCCACCAACGTCCATCGGCCCCACACATTAGCCATCCTATGGCATCTGCCGTGACACCACCACGACACAAACCAAATGTCACGTTGAGCTCAACCCCAAGGGTAAGGATGTGGATCAAAAGGTATACCGCTCCATGATTGGATCTCTTCTTTACCTTTGTGCATCTAGACCGGATATAGTGCTAGTCGTAGGAGTGTGTGCAAGATATCAGGCGGCTCCTAAAGAAAGCCATGATATGGCGGTCAAGAGGATCTTTAGATATTTGGCTTATACCCCAACATTTGGATTGCGGTACCCCAAGGATGCACATTTCTCGTTATGTGGGTACACGGATTCCGATTGGGCGGGAGATCAAGATGATAGGAAGTCAACCTCCGGCGCTTGTCAATTTATTGGGAGGTCCTTGGTAAGTTGGTCTTCTAAGAAGAAAAATTATATATCTCTCTCCACCGCCTAAGCCGAGTATGTTGCCGCCGCAAGTTGTTGCACTCAGTTGCAATGGATGAGGCAAACTTTAAAGGAGTAAGGAGTCGATTGCGACAAAGTGCCTCTTCTATGTGACAATGAAAGTGCCATCAAGATTGCCTACAACCCGGTGCAACATTCAAGAACCAAGCATATTGAGATCCGCCATCATTTCATAAGAGATCATGTGGCCCGAGGAGACATTAACTTATCATATGTGGGCACAAGGGATCAATTGGCGGATATCTTCACGAAGCCCCTTGAGGAAGGAAGGTTTTGCTTTTTGAGGAATGAGCTCAATATCATTGATTCGAGGTCCTTAGCTTGATCGCTTGCACACTCACCTAGGACGTAATTGCATCTTATCTTGTTTAGATGTAGGCATGGAAATAGGGGGAGTGCGATCCTAATACATTGGACCATCCCTCCCCCCATTATGCCGATAGCAAGTGTTCTTTTATCTCTATATTCATTCTTATGACTAATGAGCTAAAACGACGAGTATTGGTTATGTACCCAAGATACATCTTCGCGGTGACATGCCACACACTCCTACATGGTGGCCTCGGCCACCGACCTCTTCTCCTTGAAGAGTTGGTTTTCATTTGGAGCTTATTGTTCCTATTTGCCCTCCTGTTCATGCATGTGGGAAACCTACTCAACTTGGCGCTTTATGTTTCATTTTGGTAGTTATGAGTTGAGTATGGTGTACCAATGATAGTTTGGAAATCTATCCCAAGCCTACTTCCCCCTGAAAACATTTCTCTCTATTGCACACAAGTCATCCATTTGAAAACTAGGATTTTAGTTCAGCAGGTCGGAATATCCGGTTCTTTTGTGAATCGGAATATCCGGCGACCCAGAATTTCCGGTGTAAGTTACACCCGGAAATTCCGATCGGGTGGTTAGTCTAAAAAATATAAGGGCAGGCTCGGGGTGAAGGGCTCTTCCGTGCCCTTCTTCCACCCCCGACCTCTCTCTCCTCCAACCGCCGCCCCTGCTGCTCCAAGATCTCTCTGGAGCATTCCGACCGCCGGGGAACTTCTTTCTCGGCCGGATCTGCTCCTCCTCCGCCCCGGGAACTCACTCCTCCAAGCAATGGCCTCAATGGATGAGGGTAATTTCACTTTTCCTTTTCCCTAAGTGCTTGCACTAGGATCTTGATGTGGAGTTATTTGTTTCAAAATTGCTTGGTAGAGATTGTTCCTAGCTTCATTCCCTGCCTTCTACATACATTAGTTTTGCATTGTGTTGGATCGATCTAGTTTTAGGACGAGTCAATCTCAGATCTGCACTGTTTCGGTTCAGGTCGGAATTTCCGACTCGACTTGAATCGGAATTTCCGGTCTTGCGGAATTTCCGGTTAGGTCTGAATCGGAATTTCCGAGCTGAACACTGCAGTTTTAAGATTAACTCATGTTTAACTACATATGATTCATCAAATGCCTACCTAATGTGTGTATCCTCTCCTAACTTGTGTGTACTTACCTTGTGCTACACACTATGCTCAAATTCACAGGTTCTAGTGGGAGTCCGTCCTTCGCAGGGGCATCAAGGAACACCTCAAGGGCACGTGTTCACAAGACCCCTTTCGACAAGGGTAAGGGTCCTGCCTCCTCAAGCAACCCAGTTGTTCCAAGAAGAAGAAAGCTCTTGCTAGCAGGCCACCATACAAGAAAAGAAAGAATGCTCATGTTCCTCAACGTCAGAACTATGCAAAGATGAACTCTGTTGACTACTCTCAGCTCCGACAAGGGGATTGGTGCCTTAGGCCAAGAGACAACACTCTGGATGATCGCAACTTTTGGTGCCAAGAGCAAGAGTTCATACTCAAGGAACTCTACTACTCTCTGTCGAAGCCCATTCGGCCTATGCATCCGTTTAACCTTGCAGCTCTGCAGCAGAAAGCCTCTTTTGTTGAAGCTATACATATTGTCAAGATTATGGGCTTGGAGAGGCTTGTGCTCACTCGTTGTCCTTACAACTCTCAGCTCGTGATGCAGTTCTTTGCCACTCTTGTGATGAAGGGTGACTCAAAGAAGACAATTAAGTGGATGACTGGTGACTCTTTCTGTGAGTCCAACTTTGAGGAGTTTGCCAAGGTTTTTGGCTACAAGTTTGATGGTGACAACGCTCAAGGCTATCGCATGCACCACCCTTTCAAGCTCAACAAGAAGCAGACCGTGCACTTATATGGTGAGGGAGGCATACCCGGCAATGCTCGAGATTTGCTTCCTCTTTATGATGTCCTTGTGCGCATCCTCCATGAGAACATTGCACCAAGTGGTGGCAACAATGACAATGTGGTGACCCCTCTGTGCAACTTGCTCCTTCATGCCAACCACATTGTGGAGAACCCTGACTGTGATGAAGACTGGAGTGTGGATGTTATGGATTACATCCACAATGAGATGTATGAAGCCATGACCACCAAGGTCACTATCCCCTATGCTCCTTACATCATGAAACTCATCAAGTTCAAGTTTCCTGACCATACCTTCAGTGATGATGAGTTGGAGGCGCATGACTTCAAGAAACTATATGAGAAGAAGACTGTAACATCCCAACATTTTGGAATGTTCAAAAATCACTAAAATTAAAATCTTTTGTTTTGATTTAAAACAAAATATTAAATGCATAAGAAAACCAACTAGGAAAGACTTCAAACTTATTGAGAGAGTTTAATAATTCAAATGTCTCGGTTTAAACATTTCATTATCCATTGTATTTCTTAAAACCTTCATATGTATTTTGACAAATGTTTTACAAACTTTCAAACCCTTACCTTGTAATAAAAAGTTTCTTTATAAGTATTTGATTTAAATAACCTAGCCATAACTATTCATAAATTAAAATAATGTTTACAAGTATTCCTTTAATATATTTAAAAACAGGATCTATTTGTCAAAGGGTTTTCATTCTTTTACCAGAACTCAAAACATAATTTCGTTAATTTCAAGTCTATAGTTTATAACTTTAATAACTTCATAAATTAAAATCAATGAATTATCCTAATAAACATTTCATTTGTTTAAATGAAATTTCAATTATTTTCAAAGCATGAAATGATTACTGTATTCTAAATAAGAAAGGAATTTAAAATCTTTTCCAAATATGTTATGAAGTTCCACTGAATTATCTTAATGTAAAATATAATAGTGCACAAATTATTTTGAATTAAAATGAATACATTATTTTCCCTTTTTATTTTCATATAGTAAGTGTTATGTTATTTAGTGTTATACTAAAGCATAAAATGAATTTAGTATTTGAAAATGAGTTTAATTAATTAAATTCAAACATATAAGAATATGGTAATTTCATAAATTTAATTTAACCCCAAATAAAATTATTAAATTAATATTTTGAAAATTGACCTAAATGGGCAAATTTACATTTTATGAATATTCCAAAATAATTAATTTTAAAAAGTTTTCAAAACATACCTACTAATGTTTTAAAACATAGATATGAATATTACAAATTTTTAGAAATTCATTTGACATCATTTGGACAATTTAATCAAAAGATATGAATTAAAAGAAAAATCAGAAAAACAGAAAAGGAAAAATTGATGACGTCATCGCTGACGTCACTGCGTCTTCCTCCTCCGGCCGAGAATTTCGCCCCTAAATCCTCCCCCGATTCTTTCCAAAATCCGAGCTCAAATCACGCTTTTTGGTTTCCTCTTCTGCCCTATAAATTCCCCCAGGCCATGCCGCACGTTTGCCCTCTCCTTCCTCTCTGTTTCGTGTCGTCAGGCTCAAGAAATCGCTCGCCAGAGTCCGCACCATCCGCCGCCGTTTTTCTTCAACCACCGGCGAGGTGAGCCACCCCCTCGCGCCAGAGACCCCATCTACCCTCATCCCCGTGTCCTGACGCAACTCGTGAACCCCCTCCTCCCTTATTTCCTGCAGAAGAACGTCGAGGACGAGCTCGACGGAAGTCCGCCGCGCCCGAGCACTTCGACCACGGCTCGCCGCCGCTCCGGGACGGCCGAGCGGACACCATCGCCACCATCCACCGTGACGTGACGCGCCGCGCCTCCTCGTCACCTCCCCGAGCCCGGGAACCTACGGGAGCGTGGACTCCGTCCTCGACCGACGCCGGCGCCGCCACCATCGCCATCTCTGGTGAACCTCCGCCGCCACGATCTGGTCAAAGCACGGTGAGCGTCCGATCCACATCTTACGGCTGAGATTAGATCATGTTTCAAATCGGTACGGTTAGATCTGGATCGTAGATCTAGATCTGGACGGCCCAGATTCAATCACTTAATCCCAGTCAGCACGCACAGTCAGCGCCACGTCGTGCCTCGTCAGCGCCCAGTCAGCTGCCACGTGTAAAATAATTTCTTAATTAAATTTAATTGGCAGTTTTACAGAAACACCCCTGCCACTTAGATCAATCACAACTTTTTAACCACTTATCCAAATTTAACAAACTTTATATTTTTGGAAAGCTCTCGACATGTAGAACATATTAGATCAGCCAAAATTCAAATTTGACTTAGTATAAAATATTCAAATTTCAAATGGTGAATTTGAGTATATTTGTAATAACTTTAAATCTATAAATCCAAAAATTACAAATAAAATTGTTTTGGAAACTTTAGAATATTTGTAAATTGATGCCACTCCTATAAAATATTTTTGAGTAATTTTTGAATGAAGTCATAGTTATATATATTTAATTTGAATGGTTTGACTATTTTCAACATAACTATTAATAAAAATATTAATTTTGATTAAAGTAAACTGATATAAATTTAATTAAAACACCCCTGTCCATTAACACTATTTATAAAAATTTGTTATAAAAATATTAATCATAGAAAACTTTAATCTGATAATTATTCCTTTTATACTTTCCAAAAATTATAAACTAATAAATTTGCAATTATAAATTTATGCATACTTTATAAACATCACAAAAAAATTAGTATTATGAATTAAAATTGCATGTCATGCATAGCATATTTATTTAGTAGTTACATTTTCCCATAAGGAAACCCCCCCCCCCCCCCCCCCCCCCATTTTCCCAAAGTTAGGTTTATTTTCAAACTTAGCAATTTTGTGAAGTGCTACACTGAGACACTTAGTAATTTTCAACATGGAGCTGGAAGACCAATGAAGGACTTAGCCAAACAAGACTCCAGAAGAATCTCCAAGGAGTTGAAGCACTTAGAAGAAAGATCAAGAAGAAGTTCATGAAGACCAACCAGAAATACTTTCTAAGTCTTTCTCCCTCTTTCTTCTTTCTCCCTTCTTCCTCTGTTAGACTTCATGATGACTAAGTAAATCCAAGACCAACCTCGAGGATACAAGAACCACCATGACTGGAGATGAAGCCTGGAGGACAACTACATCTCTCTTTCTATCTTTTCCCCTCCCTTCTAATCTTGTCTTTCACATATGACTTAAACAAATTTTGATCATGATGTTATCATCTTGAAGTAGTTGGATCCTAGCGGCATAGTGGGATGAAGCGGCCTGGAAACAAACCTTACATGTCCACGTACATGAGACCTGTTCCACAATTTAAGTGGCTGGCCGGGTGTCTGTCTCTCTCACTTTAGTGAATATCCAATTTACAAAGAGTTGATAATAATTGTTGATCACCTCGAAGAATAGAGCTAGTTATTGTCTCTAAGTATTTTGCACATCAAGACTAAGCCATTAGAGTGCTTATTCAAGATGATATAAAACAAAATATTCAACATATGACCTTAGCCCTTAGTCCTTTTGGACCACCCTATTTGCCTTGTATTAACTTAAAAGATTTTCATGGCATGAAAAAGTATTTCTAGCCCTTAGGAATATTTTGCACATCATGCATAAACATATTTTCCTTAGAAAGTTTTATAAAACTTATTTATTCATCTAGTATGTGTTTGTATGCATTGTGGAGTTGTGCTTGCTGTTGATTGTTGTATTGTTGCTTGTCTATACTATTAGATTGAACGGAGAGTCCCGAGTATCGTTGAAAAGAGTTGTGAACAACGACAACATTCAAAGGCAAGTGGCACACCTCATAAACTTCCTATTATTTTCTATATGCATTACTTAGTATTTTTATATGCATGAGTAGGATAGTATTGCTATGCTAAACCTGTGTAGAATTCCCTTACTCCTGTGTCTAGGATCCTATATCATACTTAGTAGATATATTGATGCTATGCAATTGATGAAAAGTTTTACAAAACGATAAGTGACTACTCAGGGCTATGCTCATGGTTGTCGTCGCCTAGGATGAATGTCTATTCTACTTAGGGCCGTGAGCATGGTGGTTTTCACCTGAGAGTACACATCCACTAAGTTAATGAATCACCTGGGTGGATTGGTTGAATGGTTTATGTTGAGTGGCTACTCAGGGCTGTGCTTGTGGTGGTCTTCGCCTAAGATAGTTTCTACTATACTTGGGGCCATGAGCATGGTGGTTTTCACCTGGGAGTGCACTTGTGGATGGCCACCCAGGGAACAGAGGAATCTGAAGAACTCCGAGTGACGATTGCTTCCCGTGCAGCCTTTTGACAATGGGCTCTGTCTAGAATAATTAAGTTGTGAGGGTGCAACCTGTCAGCTTGACAAGCAGATGTAGGGGGATGATAGGTGGAACGGGTCTTGCTAGTATGGTTGCATTCTTCTTCTGAAAGTTCTTGTCTCAATTCTCTCCTTTCCATAATACACTCCGCGTGTATAGGATTTCTCGGACAAATTGAGTCTAAAGGTGAAAGTGCACAAACTCTGCAGAGTGTAAAACTAAGTACTTAGCCGTGTCCCCGGTACGGACAATTTGAGCAGCCGATCACGGACGTCAACGGAGGATTCCACCATTCCAACTTCAGAAATAAAACTTGATGGGTAAACAAGGGAAGATGAGATTTATGGTTTTCATACCATACTTGTCTTGATTTGAAGAAGGTGTTTCCCAAAAGATAGGAAAAATTGGCTTTATGCAAAATAGCCTTGAACTCCACCAGCCAAATATGCATATAGGCTTTAGAGTTATTCCATTAAGTGTCCACCATAGTGTCACTTGCCAGACTCCATTTTTATGGAATCTGACCCACGTTGTTGCAATATTTTTCTTATTGCAGATTGTTCAGATGACGAGTAAGGTTTCGTTGATAGGTTTCGAGTCTACAACCAACATGTTTTCGCCTGTGGCAGCATGAAAGTGATAGAGACTCCCTGCTATTGTATTTCCGCTGTGTACTTTTCAAATGCTAGCTTTAGGCTATGCAACTTATATCAAATATTTTGTAATTCTGGATCATCGATGTAATAAAATTAACGCTTTGTTGTGATATTACATCGTAAACTGTGTGTGCAAATGATTTGATCCAGGGATTTGCACTATACACAGGTATCTGCCTTATTTAAAGTGCAGGTATGCTACAAAGACAGTGGTCGAGCCTCCTCCTGTGCCTTCTTCTAGCTCAGCTCAGGGTGGATCGTTTATGGGTGATGCTAGGAGGGTTGCTGGTCCTACTTATGTCTCGGCCACTCATGTGAAGGTGAAGAAACTGAATTGGTTCCAACGCAACATCATGTGCATGAATGTGGACATCCGCAAGGAACAATACACCGCCTACAAGGATCGTCGTCAGCTTGCCTACAATCAAGACTTGATTCTTCATCATGTGTCTGGCTCTCCTGCTCCTGCAGATCTCTCTGATCCCTGACCTTTGCTCCGTGGAACCAGGATTCTTTGACTCCTTGGGCACAGATTGATCATGACCTTGGCGGCAGCTCGTACACCACTGGACATGCTTATGATGATGAGGAGGAGGAGGCAGATGATGATGATGAGGATGCAGATGATAAGGAGACTCCCTCGGACGGAAGACCTTAACGGGACGTAGCATCGCTCCTCTTCCTTTTTGGCGTTTAGATGCCAAAGGGGGAGAAGTTGCTCTAGTAGGACTTCGGGGATTTGCAGGGGTTCGGGCACAAGCATATGCGTTTACCATTTCTTTGCGCTTGTGTCCATTTATCTTATTTGTGGCTGTTTGTTAAACTCTTTTATTATCTATGTGTATTGAGACAATGTTATGCTATCATTATTCTATGGTTGAGACTTCAAATTTATTGTGTTGGTATTCTCTTCATATCCTATATACACAAGGTATGAAACTCTATCTAGTCTCAAATGCTACCATAACCTTACATTTTGTCTTCTTACTCCTTTGTGATATCTTGTGTTTGTTATTATAAAATCGCTCCTATCCTTTGTCATCTTGTGTTTCATACATGCACTTGTTTAGGGGGAGCTATTTTCTGTTAAAAACATGATATTGCATTTCGTTTCATTGCAAATCTTGGTATTGTCATCTAACACCAAAAAGGGGGAGATTGAAAGAACATTTCTTAATCCCTAGTGTTTTGAGTGTTAGTTAACAATACCAATGATGTACTAATCCTATTGCTAAGTATTTCAGTTTGTGTGAGTTGCATATCACATACCCCAAAGCCAAAATGTAAAGAAAAAGAGTTTCTGGAATTCTTCCCAGAACCGGAATATTGGAGCCAGAAATTTCCAGGATCGGAAATTCCAGGTCTCCTATTTCTACCAGAAAAGTGGCTAAGGAAAGTTCGGAAGTGGTTCTGACTCGAACCGTAAAATCAACTTGGAAATTTCATTGACTCGGAATTTCCGAGTCACCCAGAAAACCACTCCAGATTTGGCTAAGGAAAGAAGAGAAAGTGGTTCTGACTTCAACCAGAAAATCAACTCGGAAATTTCATCAGCTCGGAATTTCCGGGCCACCCAGAAAACCACTCCAGAATTTGGCTAAGGAAAGAAGAGGAAGACGTTCTGACTCCAACCGGAAAATCAGCTCGGAAATTTCACTGACTCGGAATTTCCGGGCAACCCTCAGAAACTTGAAGACATTTGGCTAAGTCAAGATGTCGAAGACGTTCTGATCTCAACCGGAAATTCAGCTCGGACATTTCACAGAACCGGATATTCCGAGTGACTCGGAATTTCTGGGAGCCACTTATACCGGAATTTCCGGGTCATCGAGACAGCCAACGGCCAGATTTTGGGAGGGGGTATAAATACCCCCTCACTCACTCAAGAACAGCTAGCTCTCAGATTTTCTCTCTTCTACTATTCTTGAAAGCTCAAATCATCAAGATCTCCCAATCCCTCCACCCAAATTCGTTGATCTTTGGAGGACTGGAGGAGAAGGCCCGGATCTACATCTTCACTGAAGGGATTTGCATTTCCTCCCCATTCACTTGGGGATTTCGTGGCTATGGTTTCCGGTAGGAAAACCTAGTTCACCATTGTTGTAATCTTGGTGTTGCCTTGACCTTTTGTGGTCCTTGACCTGTTATGGTCATCTTGAGAGCCCCCAATTAAGTTGTGGGTGCGTGCCTCAAGCGTTTGTAAGGGATTCGATCTCCGCCCTAAAAGGGGATCAATAGTGGAAGTTGAACTCGCAACCTTTGTGGTTGAGTTCATCGGAGAATAAGGTGAGCCTTTGTGGCGTTGCGGCTAACCTGTTGTGGTAGCGCACACCTCTCCAAACGAGACGTACACCCTTGGGTGGAACTCGGGATTACATATTCGTCTCCGCGTGCTTCACTCGGTTCCCCTTATCATTACTCCCTTACTTGCTTGTCTTGTTAGCTTATTTATCTTGTTATTGCTTCGGTGTCATTTAGGTAAATTCACCATAGTTGCATATCTAGAGAATTTACCTTTGTGTTGAGCCTAAATTTGAAAAGACCTAAAATTTGTAATAGCACCTATTCACCCCCCCCCCCTCTAGGTGTCGGATTCCCGTTCAGGAGGTGAATATGAAAAACTAAATGGTTTTTTTTTCAAAAGGTTGGCATCACTCACCATGTTTCTTGTCTCCATGCTCACCAACAAAATGGCTCCGCTGAGAGAAAACACCGTCACATAGTTGAAGTTGGTCTTGCATTGCTTGCAAATGCATCCATGCCTCTCAAGTTTTGGGATGAAGCTTTTATCACTGCCACCTTTCTCATAAATCTTCTCCCTAGTAAGGTTCTCAATTTTGAAACACCTACCGAACGTTCTTCTTCATATAGCTCCAAACTATGATGCTCTTAGGACTTTTGGTTGTGCGTGTTGGCCAAATCTTCGCCCTTACAACAAAAGAAAACTTGCCTTTCGTTCTATACGGTGTGTGTTTCTTGGGTATATCCCTCTTCACAAAGGTGTTAAATGTATCCATGTATCAACAGGGCGTGTGTATATCTCTCGTGATGTTGTCTTTGACGAAAATGTATTTCCTTTTGCATCACTTCATCCAAATGATGGTGCCCTTCTTACGAAAGAAATCTTACTTCTTCCATCCTCCACAAACAATCCCCATGAAAGTGCACAAAATTGCATTGACCATATTGTGCCTATTGTATCTGTTACTAATGTTTAGCAGGAAGATGCAGCTGTAGAAGAAAACCTCAGTCAAAACGCTCAAAAAATTCATTTTGAACAAGAGTTTGAAGCTCAGCTAGAAACTGATGAAAACCGTGCAGAAAACAATGAAGATTCGCTGAAACATTCCTCTGATCTCTCTGATCTTGAGGAGGATTCTCCCGTGTCGTCGCCGAGCCAATGCGCTCCGTCGCCTGCACGTGGTGATTGTACGCCCGCGGGGGCCCGCACACATGCAGCGAGTCCCGCATCTCCACCTAGAGCTGAGTCGCGTGGGGAGACAGCGACGCCAGCTTCTCTGTCCCCTGCTACATCCGGATCTGCTGGAGGGTCGTCTGTGGCCAGTAGTGGTGGGGACTAAACAGAAGCAGAACCAGAAAATGAAGACACCGAAAATTCAGAAAATTCAGATATTTCGCCTGATGTTTCACCTCATTCATCACCTGATGTACCACCACCATCCACACCTGGTGTACGTACTCGGCTAAAAAAAGGTATACACAATCCAAGAATTTACAAAGATGGTTGTGTTAGATATGGTATGCTCTCCTCTACAACCGTACTTAATGATCCGAATTGGCGCCAAGCTATGGAGGAGGAATATAATGCACTCATGAAAAACAAGACTTGGCATCTTGTTCCGCCAAGCAGCAACAAAAATTTGATTGACTGCAAATGGGTATATCGTATTAAAAAGAAGGCAGATGGCTCTATTGATAGATATAAGGCAAGATTAGTTGCAAAAGGGTTCAAGCAAAGGTATGGTATTGATTATGAGGATACTTTCAGTCTTGTGGTGAAAATTGCTACTATCAGAATTGTTTTATGTATCTCTGTCTCTCGTGGATGGAGTTTCCGGCAGCTAGATGTCAAGAACGCGTTTCTACATGGTGTTCTGGAAGAGGAGGTCTATATGAAACAACCTCCAGGTTTTGAAGACTCTCGAGCCCATCATTATTTTTGCAAACTTGATAAATCTTTATATGGACTGAAACAAGCCCCTCGAGCCTGGTATTCTAGGTTGATCTCAAGACTGTGTGAACTTGGATTTACACCATCCAAGGCTGATACTTCATTGTTTCTTCTCAACAAGTCAGGTATCACTATGTTTGTTCTGATTTACGTTGATGATATCATAGTCACTGGCTCCTTTGATCATGCCATCACTGCTCTTCTTCAAGATTTAAACAAGGATTTTGCTATCAAGGATTCAGGTGACTTACATTTCTTTCTTGTTATTGAAGTGAAAAAGACACAAAATGGTTTACTCCTGACATAGGAGAAATATGCTACCGAGTTACTTGAGAAAGTTGGTATGCAAAGTTCCAAACCTGCTCCCACGCCATTGTCCTCCACAAAACAGTTATCTTTGACAAATGGTACACCTCTTGGTCCCAAGGATAGTACCGAATACAGAAGCATTGTTGGAGCTTTACAGTATTTGACTTTGACACGTCCTGATTTATCCTTCTCGGTAAATAAGGTTTGCTAATATCTCCATGCTCCAACTGCAGAACACTGGACAGCTGCAAAACATATTCTTAGATATGTGAAGGATACATTGAAACTTGGAATCACATTTACCAAGTCCTCATCTACTTTCTTAAGTGCTTTTTCAGATGCAGATTGGGCCAGTTGCTTGGAGGATAAATGTTCTACAGGTGAATTTGCTATATTTGTTGGACCAAATTTGGTCTCTTGGAGTGCCAGAAAACAAGCTACAGTATCTCGATCCAGTACTGAGCCTGAATATAAAGCTTTAGCTAATGCAACAGCTGAGCTGATATGGGTTGAACCTCTTCTCATTGAACTTGGAGTAAAATTACAAGAAAAGCCAAGTCTTTGGTGTGACAATTTAGGTGCCACTTATTTATCTGCAAACCCCGTGTTTCATGCTCGCACTAAGCACACTGAAATTGATTTTATTTTGTTACAGAAAGAGTTGTTAATAATAATTTGGCAATTCAGTTTATCTCAGGCAAGAATCAGGTTGCAGATGGTTTTACAAAGGCACTTCCAGTCAAGAAGCTTGAAGAGTTCAAATGTAATCTCAACCTTTCAAAAGGTTTAGATTAAGCGAGGCTGTTAGAATATGTAATAGGTTTATCTTCTGTATACTTTGTATAACATGCGAATTTTACATGTATACTGAATCTTATGTTGTACAAACTCTGGCTATATTGAGGCCTTATATTAACACGTATCCGAGGCCAGGGAGATGCACTCGTTACCTGCCTAAATCTTACAATGGAATCTAGCGACATGTCCAATAAGCTTTTGTTTTAAATCCATTACAATGTTTCTTCTTCTTCGTTTTCGAGTTAAAATAAAAAGAATAAAGAAAACAATTTTGCATCTTTGGCACAATCAATGTTTTCACGAAATGGACCACAATAAAATGGACAAAATTAACCGTGTATATTGTAAAGTAGTAACTGAAGCACTATTAGGCACTTCACAAACTTTTGTTCCATTGCTAAGATCATACACCTAGCATGCATTAAATTATGCCTATGTTGTTCTGTCGGGTACCTAAACTTAGCATGATCATCTCCAAAAGTAGACTAGTGTTCTAATAGGACCCATCATCTCTCTTGACACTTAATTAATGAAAAACACTTGATTCTTTCCAACATAGATGTTTGTTTTTCAATAGTGCCTGGTCAATTTTTGTGTAGCTTTGAATGAATGCCTAGCTTGTAAACATAATCCTCATCTTAAGGAAAAAAACAAAAAATATCCATGGCACATGAGGTTCTTTTGCAAGGATTCAACATGATATTGACTGTTTTGAAAATGCATACATGATTTCAATGTGGACGCTAGAATGCACTTATATTTTTGGGCGCTTAGCTTCTCTAGTTTTACTGTTCCTGCATTACAGTTCTGAATTTTTGGTCTACAAGGCTGATATGTACTAAGCTTACCTCTCGCCATTTTGTCCATTTGCATAGCCTTTCTATCGTAATGTTCAATATAGGTATATTTTTTCATAAGAAATATCTTTTTTGGCCTTCCGTGCCGTTTTGTTTACTTTTCATGTCTATGATTTTGACTAGTCTCGATTTAGTGCAGGAAACTAGGAGCATACATACCATCGCTGAAGAAATTATTTTCCATTGATTGATATTTAACAAAGCTACCATCTGCACACTTGAGACCTTAGTTCCATCTTACACGTGGATCTGTCAGTGGTGAAAGAAACAAACAGTAAGGGCTCATTTAGCACCCATCATTTCAATTATTTGAGAAAAACGAAATGAAATGAATTCCACACAAATGACAATATTAGAGACATGAATGAATTGATTTAACATAGCATAGGCATTTTTAGAATTTCAGTAAAAATGCGATTCTAATTTCATGACAGCAAACCACTTTTAGGTACGAAATCTGAAATAAATATGTACCTCTTATAAAGCAAAACCCCACTACGTATATTAATTATTTTCTATCTATGCAAGTTATCCACATCCACCATTCTCTTAACCAACCAAATGTCCACGTCACCCCACTAATATTCATGAAAACTACCTTTTTCCAAGCAACATATACATTATGTCATTTGTTTTTCATCATCCACTTGTCCATGTCACCTATTTTATCATCAGATACAAAAAAATAAAGTCATCTAATTTAGCCTTTGGACAATTATGATTTGTTGTTTATTGTTATAAACAAATTTATATCCATTGGTCTTATATCCCTTTGTTTGCATCGTAAAAAATTAAAAGATTCTTGTCGCAATGCCTGGAGAATGTGTCTAGTTCCATAGAAAATAGGTACCAAACGACCTCTAAAGTCATTGTGCCTGCTACGGTTTAACACACGTCCTCGTCTATACATTCCCACTCCATTTTCATCACAACTCACGACATTTTTTTATTATGAAATAGATCTTCACATTATTATGCACGCAAAAATGCTAGCGGCACTGTTGATTGGTGCGCTGTTTGCTTGCAGCCCTAGCCACGTCGATGTTCGTCAAGACAACACATCATTCTAAACAACACAAAATTTTCTTTTTCACATGTGCAAAGCTCGGCATGGTTGATCAGATCATGAATTTGTGTAGGGGCAAGGCATGCCCGTGATGGAGCGAGGTTCATCTCGGACTTGTTTCGGAAATGCCCAGTGCCGCTCAAACAAAGGGTCTTTGCCTAATGAATTATGTGGTATCACTGAAAGGAGCGTAAACCGAGCGAGTTTGCTAAAGATATTATTTTGCATAGATTGATATTTATCAGAGTTACCTACTTTACTTTTGAGAATTCATTTTAAGTGGTTTTGTCCCCTTATATACTTGATAAAAGGGACATGAGCAATACACCCCTCTCTTTTAAAGAGATCATTCTAGATAGCTCCATGGAGAGGAAGTGCAAGCTCCAAAGTCAAAATAGGAATATTATTAGCAACAGAGACTAGACTGAGAGCTTAACCATGAGCTATCTATGACGTCAAATGTTAGCCAAGTTTTTAGTGTATGCGAGAGCATTCATGCAAATGCTTGCCAAGTGTTTAAATTCAGTGCTTGTAAATGGGGTTGAGAGGATTTGGGAATAAGTGAATAACCAGCACGTAAAACACAACATATGTGCGTATGCCGGCGGCGGCAATGTCTGCAGAATTTGGTGGCGCACAGTGTTGATCGCGGCGCCAACAATACGCGACGGACAGAGCGGGACAACACTGTAGGAGGGTAGTCGCGGGCAGACGGAGGCTGAATGTTGAGGAGATTGGGCCCCAAGTACATGATAGCACATATGCACAAATGATGAAGGCGCCTCGACGTCTCGACCTCAATTGCAGCGGACGGACACCTACTGTACGCCCTTGTGGAGCTGCCGCTGGGCGATCATGGGAGGGTGTGCTGGGATTTCTTTTAATAGGAACATGCGGATAGTTTCGTGTAAGATGAATATGAAGAGGGGCACAACGAGTAACAATCATACTCTTTCCGTTCCAAAATAAGTGTCTCAAGTCTCTCAAAAAGTAGATGTATCTAGACATGAACTACTTTTTGAGAGACTTGACACATTTATTTTAGTACGGAGGGAGTACAGTATTCTTTTGAATCTGGAGAGATTCCGGTGAAATCTCATTTCCTGTGAACCTCTATATGAGGGTGAAATTACAACATTATAATCTGGACATCACTCTTGCCGCTCACTTAATCATCTATACTTTCAGGCTTGCTTGCTCCTCAAGAACCTTCATGGTCTCTTTGATGGGCATGACACCCCTTGGACGCGTTGGGTGCGGCGCAGCTACCTCGGCTCGCATTCTGCTCCATCCACCCCCTCATGGCGACACTTTGAGTCCCTGATCCCTCTGTACCGCGCAATCACTCGGGTTGAGCCTGGTGATGGTCTCACCACCTCACTGTGGCAAGACACCTGGACACCCCTCGGGCCACTTTCGTTGGCTTTGCCCGCCGCGTTTTCGCACTGCCTGTCCCCTGACGCGAAGCTTGCGGATGCCTACGGTGATGATGGTGTGCGCGTGGAGGTCCAGACTCGGGTGTCCGCCCAGGCCAGCGCCGAGCTGGAGTTCCTGCACGCACGTTTGCGTAGCCTGCAGCTCGCCCCCGTCCCGGACCGCCGTGTCGTCTCCTTCGGGCGCCCCGACAGGTTTGGCGCTGGAGACGTGTATCGCGCTCTGCACTCTTCTGGTGTCGTCGTCCCCCTCCAGGGCATCAACTGGGAGAATTTCGCACCTCCTAAGGTCCGGGTTTTCTTCTGGATCCTGCGCATGGGAAAAACAAGGACTTCGCGAGCGCCTCTTCCGACACGGCTGCGTCCCCTCGCCGCACTGTTCGTTCTGCCACGGTCATGATGAAGACCTACTCCACCTGTTCGTCAGGTGCCCCCGCCTCGCTGAGGTTTGGTCGTGTGTTGCCCCCGGGGTAGACGTCTCGCCCCAGACTGACATGGAGACGTTGCTCCATGAGCTGGCTGCTCGTCTGCCCCGTTGGCACCCTTGGGCCGTCAACACGTTGCTTCTCGCGCTTGTGTGTCTGGAAGTCGAGGAACCGCATGGTGTTTGACTCAGACAACCTTACCATAGCCCAGATCCTCGCCATGATGTTGGACCATTTGCGGCTCTGGAGAATCCGCGCGCCCCGACGTGTGGATCTCACCGGCCTCGGCGTTTGCTGCGATGATCTTGGTGTAGCTTAGGCCCCATGTATCTCCCCCCTCCCCCATGTATCTCTCTACTGCTGGGTGGTATGCCGCCCCAGCGCGGCGTACCCCCCCCCCCCCCCCCCCTCCCCCCGTTTTGAGGAGTGCGTCGCTGCTATACCATGTTCCCCTGATTTTATTTATGGAATCCGTTCAGGTGGGCAATCGCCCCCCGTTGTATCGTTCAAAAAAAAAATCTATACTTTCAGGACAAGTTCTTCGCTAGATTCTTGGTACATTGGGATTATAGTTGCCCCTCTCAAAAGTTTCATTTGCCGCGTCAATGTTTCATAACCATGTGTTCGACTTATATATTTGCCACACTTGACCTTAGCTCCGTCCTACATATGGATCTGTCAGTATCGTGCCTGCCGGGGCCTAACACACGTCCTCGTCTATACGTTTTCAGTCCATTTCCATCACAAATCACAACGCTTTTTTTACTACGAAATAGATCTTCATGCGGTGGTACGCTGCATCTTACAACCGCGTGTCCTGCTGGCCTTTGCCATCAGAGGGCGTCTTTGCTGCTTGCGATCATGACTGGCTCCTCCACGTACTAGCTGGAGTAAACATAGCAACAAGGGTACGCATCATCTTCCTACTCTGGAGGTCCTGGAATCATCGCAATAATGTCGTCCATGGGGACGGTAAAGCATCTATCTCCGTTTCTCTAGCGTTCCTTCAAAATCATGTGGTATCTCTGGACGGCCTGAATCAGATGACCGTGGATAGTAAAGGTAAATCACGGGTCATCCCAAAACTCATGCCGGTTGCCTCCAGAGGGCTCGTCAAAGGTAGATGTTGATGCCGGATGGGATGCTCTATCAGGCCGTGCGGGTATTGGCATCGTGGCATGTGACCATTTGGGCATAGTTATTGGTCAGCGTGGTAACAACATGATGCATGTGCCAGTGCGGAGGAGGCAGAACTCATAGCCTGCTTTCAGGGTTTCCGCCTGATGGAGACAAGGTGTCGAGGTCCAAGCATCTTAGAAACTGATTGTGCAAATGTTGTAGCATCGTTGAAGGTTTCTGCAGGCATCAATCAATCTACCCTCTGGAGTCTATTATAGGAAGCATGAATCTTCTTGTGTCGAATGCCTAAACTTAGAATGATCATCTTCAAAATTTGATCTGTGTTGTAATAGCACCCATCATCATCTCTCTTGACACTTAGTGAGCAACATTCACTTCTTTCCAACATGGATGCTTGTTTTTTAATAGTGCCTGATCATTGTTCTATTAGCTTTGCATGAATCCATAAATTATGACATTAATCTTGTTTTAAGAAAAAAACAATAAAGAAATCCACGGTTAATGAGGTCCTTTTGCAATGCTTCAACACGACATTGACTATGTTGAAAGTGCATATGTGATCCATGAAACGATAGAGAATGTGCTTGGATATTTTGGGTGCCTAGCTCCTCTAATTTTTGGGAGATCCAGATATTGTTCCTTCCGTAAAGTCCTAAAATGTTAAGCTACAAGAGGATGATTTTGTCTTGAACTTTATTTTGTCCATTTTCACGGCCTTGCTATTGTAATGCTTGTTATTGATACTTTTTTTAAGGAATATTGTTTTTAGCCTTCTGTGGTATTTTGTTTACTTTTCATATCTATAATGCTGACTTGTCTTGATTTATAACTTAAATGACATTAGGAGCGTACAACCCGAGTAAGTTTGCTGAAGAAATTATTTTCCATTGATAAGAGTTACCTACTGTACTTTTGAGAATTCATTTCAATGTTGTTGTCCCCTTATATGCTCGGCAAACGGGACATGAGCAACACGCCCCTCTCCTTCAAAGAAGAGATCATAGTAGCTAGCTCCATGGAGAAAATTTAGACACAAAAGTCATGAGTAATAGTGTTAAAAACAGGGGCTAGACGAGAACTCAATCATTCTCTAGAAGTTAAACATTCTCCATGACTTCAAATTTTAACTAAATTTTTTGTGTATGTGCAGGCATGCGAGTGCTTGCCGGCTGTCAAAATTCAGTGATTGTAAATGGGATTGAGAGGTTTTGGGAATAACCAGCAGGTGAAATACGACATCTGTGCGTATGTGCAGACGGCATCAACGGCAGTATGGGTAGGTTTCAGCGGTGCACAATGATGATGCCGGTGCGGTCAATACTCGGCAGGCAGATTGACTGACAGATCAGGCAGGCGGGACAAATGCGGGCAGGCAGTGACTACATGAGGAGG
Organism: Poa annua; assembly: GCA_026929855.1. NCBI lineage: Eukaryota > Viridiplantae > Streptophyta > Magnoliopsida > Poales > Poaceae > Poa > Poa annua. Next base: position 37,228,968 of record CM049427.1, read on the forward strand.
AGGGAAGAGAGAAGAGCCCAGCTACATCATAGCATTGGTGTAGCTGATGGACGAGCTCGAAGTTTCGCCGTCAATTGAAGCTGGGCGGCTGTGTCATACCTTTGTGGACTCGCCGTGGCAGCAGCGGCCACGCCGGACGCCTCGAATGAGCCCCACCTGACCTTGAGGTGAACCTGGAAGCAGTAGGCGCTGGACCCTGCTCTGTTTCGGCGGCAGCCGGCAGCAGAGCAACAGAGTTGGAAGATGCGCATCTGATCAGCGTTTGGATTCGATCAAATCCTAATGAAAGCAAACCCAAATTCCTTTTTCTACTGTTAATTTCGTCAACTTCTTCTAGATTGTTAGCGATTGCAAATTCACAACGGCGACCAGTTAAAATAAAAATGGCAACGGCGAGAATATTTAACTGTACAAGAGTTTGCCTCAGATTAGCTCGATTAGCCGCCACTCATTGGCTCTGAATTAGCAATTTATAGCTCCGCGAGAATAGATGGTTGTTTGCTAATACTTAGTGAACAACGTTTGCTTGACACTTAGTGAACAACGGTGCTTCTTCTTCTTCTTCTTCTTCTTCTTCTTCTTCTTCTTCTTCTTCTTCTTCAGCATAGATGGTTGTTTGTTAATACTTCCTGATCATTTTATTCAAGCCTTACGCGAAATATTAGCTTGTACCCGAATCCTTGGATTCAGAAGAAAATAATTCACGACTCATGATGTTCTTTGGTAAGATGCAATAGGATATTGACTATTTTGAAAGTGCATACATGGTGCCAATGTGTGTGTTAGAGAATGTGCTTGTATTTTTAGGGCGTTTAGCTCCACTAGTTTTGGTAGAATCAGATATTGTGTCTGTTGTACAGTTCTACAATTTTAAGCTACAAGGTTGATTGTCTTGAACTCAATTTTCGTTGATCCATCCGTTCATACGTATGACTGGGTATAGATATATTTCCATAAGGAATTCTTTTATTTTTTACTTATTTTCCATATTTATAAGTTTGGCTGGTCCCAGTTTAGATCTTGCAGGACGCTGGCAGCTTAAAAACTGATCAAGCTTGCCGAAGAAATTTATTACAGTTCAACGTCCTAAATACAAGACGTCTTGGTAGTTAGTTTGAACTCCAAGAGATTACTAAACTACTCCTTATGTGCCTCCCTAGACTTTTTAGGGGAATGTATAAGTGTTATCCCTTTCTATTTCAAAAAAGCAAAATTTAAGTGCGATTCTGGGATATCTCAACACAGCCATATTACGCATAGTTGCAGACCCAAAGATGTATATGATTTCTGGCGAAGCGTGCTAATTCTAAAATTTGTACATGTTATTTTCCCATATGAGACGAAGCAAAACAAAAAGTAGATAAAGCGATGAAGCAGCATGTCTTTGTTCCATAGTGAAATAAGTAAGACATATATCAGCATATATTAAACAAGCAATTGTATTCAAATTAAAATCTGAACTTGCAAAGAATCTCTTTATACAGTGAACATAATTATGGTACTTCAGAAACGAAATTTCACAATAAAACATGCTATGGATAACACAGTTCTGTAAGAACCTAAGTTAAGACGAGGGCAATCAGAACGGGAGTGAAGCTCAGAAGACCCCAGCCACGAGTACCTTTTCTGACATGTTTCACCCATATATGTCTCGACGTTTTTCATCTCAGCAAGTACTTGGGTCATAAATCAAAGGGTACAAGTGGCAAAGAAATACTGAATTTAAGTGGAAGCTAAAAATAGAGTTGTGTGCTCCAACGATACAAAAAATGACTCTGAAAGGATAATATTACATACCCACAACAAAATTAGGCCACACTTGTATGGCTGATACTCGTTCCATTTCTAAATATAACATGTTTTAAATTTTCCAGATTTACATGTATATAGACTGTTTTTGTGTGTATGTTAACCCATTTCAGTCCACATCTATTCAACATGTGGAATACCTACAAGATCTTATATTTAGAAACGGAGGGAGTAGTTGTGTATTTATGTAGTGTCCTTAACTACAGTCGAGAACTAAACAAGTATGGAATGCCTTGTGGGAGGACATTTGTGGTCATCAATCATTCCAGCACTAAAATATTTCCGTCGAATTCTACACTGTATATACAATTATGCATGAAAGGGTAACATGAAATTAACTGTCTATGGTGGCAAATTGTTGTGTTGCACATATGATGCACTCTCTACATTTGATGATTCCAATGGGGAGAACCAAAAGAAGTTGATGATTAATTGTATCCTAGTCGTTTTACAGAATCATTATCAATAGATACTACATAATCAAGTCAGAATGAATTTTGTTAGCAGTTTTGTTATAAATTGACAGTCGGAATGCATCTACAAGTTCCTGTCTGTTGGACGGTCATGGTCCAGCCACACTTTCTCTACTTCTACTATATAAAAAAAGATGTAGGTTAGATTGTACAAGACGTCGTGAATGCTTTCCAAGATGTAGCAGGTGCACTGAAGTTTGACTCCATTGATCACACGCATGACTAAATTACATGCATCCATGATACATACCTACGATTCTCTCCTAGAAAAATTCCAATATGCAAACTGGTTCGAAATCATGTACATTACCATGTAACCTCCGAGGTAAGAAACATGTGTATCCAGTTGGTGCGCTCCACACATTCAGGAAATTCGTCCCTTGATTTCCGGAAGGGTTGTTATGTCCTGGGAAACATGAAAATAGAAATGCACACTCCCTACGCAGGCATTATCCTGTTCAGGTTCAAAGGGACTTTCTCAGCCCATATCAGAACAATCCAGGCCAAGGCCCTTCAGATTGTTGAGAATATAGGCACCCCTGGTGCAACTTTCATCACTAACAATCCCATAATGATACAAAAAAGAAATATAGCATACAAAGGACAATATAGAGTTTTCTTTATTACAATCCATAACGACATTAAAAAACTGAAGCTAAGCAACACCAGCTTTATTGAGGCATATATCCTGCTTACCACCTCCTAACAAAGGATGGTAGAAGTGCTGCTGACAAACAGCCTAGCCATCAGATCTGCATCACCTGGAACAGACGGCTGCCAAGGAGATCTGCACAAAGTTTGTATTTACAAATTATGAGAAAATATTAAGACATAAAACATGTGTTTATTCACAACGGTACGGCATACATTTCAAAATGGTTTGTTAACTGCCCTAAAATTACAACTAAAGTTCATACCAACAGAAACAGAAAAACAAAACACTTCAACAGAATTACATTATGATGCCAAAGTACTCCTACATGTAGTTGCTCCGAAATCAATGAATGAATTGTTTAGCCACATTAATCGTGCTACTAAATGTTGCTTCTTTGTAAGCATACCATCACACTGTTGGTTTAATTCAACAGTTTTTTTAAGAAACATAAAGTTTGCTCAGTGCCGGAAAAGTTTCACATTCTGTGGAAAAGATATTAACCGCATTGTATGACATGACAACGTAGAACAACGATTGAGCAAACCATTGAATGTAATTATGATCAAATTAATGAGGTCAAAAAGGGTTATCTATAGCTGCAAATTTATATGACGAAAAAAAATGTGGCTCAAAAGTTGAAGTGTGCTTTACTTTGTGAAAAATTCATGTTAATGGATTAACGATATGGTTGAAGTCTTATTATAATGTAAAATATTTGAAAGAGAAAAAAAGCTGCATGTGTCTTTACATCATATGCAGAACAAACTGACCTTATTTTTTAGCTAGGTAGCTTTCTGGAACATAGATTTCCCCGCCAGCTTCACCATGTTGTTCGCCACTAATTGTTTTCCTTGCAGCCGTAAATTCAGCACTCATTTCACTCATTCCTTGCCTCACAGCCTCCTCTACCGTCCCGTAACCATGTTCATCAGCATACTTCCTAATATCCTCCGTGATTTTCATCGAACAAAACTTGGGCCCACACATTGAGCAGAAATGTGCTACTTTAGCACCATCAGATGGTAATGTTTCATCATGGAAAGACATAGCAGTTACTGGATCCAGAGATAAAGCAAATTGGTCTAACCATCTAAACTCAAACCTTGCCTTGCTGAGTGCATCATCCCATGCTTGTGCATAGGGGTGACGCTTTGCCAAATCAGCAGCATGAGCAGCAATTTTATAGGATATAACACCTGTCTTAACATCATCACGGTTAGGCAACCCAAGGTGCTCCTTTGGAGTTACATAACAAAGAAGTGCAGTGCCAAGAGCCCCAATGTTGGCAGCACCAATGGCTGAGGTGATGTGATCATAACCAGGTGCAATATCAGTTGTCAATGGACCCAATGTATAGAAAGGCGCTTCATTGCACCACTCCAGCTGTTTCTGCATGTTTTCAGGAATTTTATGCATTGGAATATGCCCTGGACCTTCATTCATCACCTACAAGTTATGCAATATCAGAAAGACTAAATTACTTAGCAGATGGAAAATGATTTACCATTTACGGAACTTTGCAAATCAAGAGTTTGAAAAGGCTATTTTTAATATCTTCTAACTTGTTGACTTTCGACAAGTAATTGCTAAGTAGGCTTATTAAGCTACATTGCACATAAGATGAATATCATTCCACATACAGGGTTCCAAATATGTGACATATTAGTCATGGGTACAGACATAATAAGGATAAAAACAGCTAATAAATGTATGTCCTATTTAAAATGGTGTCTTTTATGCTCAATATGCAATCTGTCGACCAGGCAACCATACTCAATTTTAGTGCAATACAAAATCTTGTTTGTACTTATTACTAGTTACTTAAAATATTCACTTCAATCTCATGTTAACATAGGTAATCATCTTTTCCGTAGAATTTATATCAAAGTTTGATTGCATAATCAAAGTTTCTTCAGAACTGTTATTGATCTCTGGAATATAAGATACACACATAAAACAATGATAGCATGTATTCAAACATGTTGATATGACAAAGGAAACGACTCTATTTGGTTTTACTTTACTCATATTATTCTCACCTGCACGTCTTTCTCCCATGCTCGGCGTGTTAGCTCCCCTTGAGTCAGCAGTTCTGCAAACTGAGCACTGTCATTTGCATCATAAATAGAACCAGGCCTCAAACCGTCACCAATTGATAATGCCACATCATACTGATTGCATATGCCAAGAATGTCATCCCAATGCTCATAAGCAAAGTTCTCCTTATGATATGTTAAGCACCATTTTGCATGGATCGATCCACCACGTGAAACTATGCCAGTCATTCTTTTTGCTGTAAGAGGAATATAACGAAGCAATACACCAGCATGAATGGTGAAATAGTCAACACCCTGCTCAGCTTGTTCAATTAAAGTGTCTCTAAAGACTTCCCAGCTCAGATCTTCCGCTATACCATTAACTTTCTCAAGTGCTTGGTAAACAGGAACAGTCCCAATAGGAACTGAAGAGTTACGAATAATCCATTCCCGGGTCTCATGGATATGGCGCCCTGTTGAAAGGTCCATGACAGTATCAGCTCCCCACATTGTGGCCCACTGGAGCTTGTGGACTTCCTCCTCAATAGAGCTCACAACAGCTGAGTTTCCAATGTTTGCATTGATCTTTACCAGGAAGTTTCTTCCAACAATCATGGGTTCCAATTCCAGGTGCCTCTTATTGGAAGGAATAATGGCTCGCCCACGGGCGACCTCAGACCGTACAAATTCAGGAGTGAGGTTCTCACGTTTGGCACAGTACAACATCTCCTCTGTGATGATTCCTTGCTTAGCATAGTACATTTGTGTGTATCGAGGACTACCCAACTTCTCCCTCCTGTCAATCCATTCCTTCCTTATCTTTGGGAGTCCTGTAAAATTTCAATGAAGACTTACTACAAAAAAATACTTGTATGTCTTCTACTTAAATTTGGGCAACAAAAAGTAGTTTCAAGAATTTCAGACAATCAAAAGAACTATATTGCTATTCTGATGAATTTTTTATGCAAATATATATAAATTATCCAGGAAACCAAATCATCTAACATTCCTGCTTTTTTTCTAGAACACTTTAAACAAGAGGTGATAGGGTTGGATTTTTTTCCTGCAGCACAATTCAAGACCTCGATGACCATAAACTTGTGCTCTGCCAAAAATTCTGTTTTTCTAATTAAGTTCATCTTTCATCTTTACTACTGTAAATTTGGAGGTGGTAGTCCCTTCATCCCTTCCATTCCACGAGAAAATATCTACATAAAAAATCCAGGGGAATGAAACACCTCGGACCAAGCGATGAGGACAACATGGAGAAGACCGAGCCCGATGACTTGATGTGATAACTAGGTAATATGACTATTTTATCCTTAGCAAAACACCAGGATTCAGCTGGTTAGACTTAAGGATGACACAGTATGACTGAAGACAACTAAAATTATCACATAAATATCCAGAGAGATATCCGATGTATCACCATAAAAATGTGATGAGTCTATTTTGCCTCTTCAACTATCCCTAGTCGAATCAACCCTTAACTCCAAACCGGTCAGTGGATACCATCCACCTGCTGCTGAAAGCCTGAAACCACCTATTATTTATAGAATGAACTTATCCCCAACAGATCAGAGCAAAGAACCAATAGTAAGCACAACTGCAGAGTTGCATCAGAGTGCGTACACCGTCAATGTTTCTATTGAACAGCTGATCTAGATGTTACTTAATGAGTAAAAGCCGTTTATAAATGGCTTAAGACAAAAACATGGCATGAAAGATGGGGTTAGTGAGTTACCAAGCCGGGGGCTTATGTTCTGTGGACCACTGGTGTCATATGTATCAAAGTGCCCACTATCTCCTGTCAAATGGATTCTCCTAAATGGAACCTTGAGGGAATGACCTGATTCCTCGTGAACAATTTCACTGCAGAACATAACCACAAAACATTGCAGGCATAATCAGTATACTGGAACAATAACCATGCTGGATTATAGTGGCTAGAGTGAAGCGAAAACAGGAAGCGTGCCTGGACTCTTTGGTGCTCCGTGGGAAACATTCTTCAAATGCTGGGAGCGGCAGAAACTCTGGAGCAGCGGGATCAACCGTCTGTTTCTTCTGCCTGGGCTTTGCTGGTTCAGCTACTGACAGGTCAGTCACTGAAGCAGCCTTGGGCCTCGAGCAAGTGAAGCCAGCATTCCTGTCCTGCAGATCTTGAGTGCGCGAGATACCACCAAAACCAGGCAGAAGTGCAGTTTTGGGGAACTTCATGGCGTTGCAGCTATTATTCATAGCCATCGTCGTGGACGAGAACGAGGGCTGCAGCGCAGCCATTTCCTGTTTAAGGTACAGAGATAAGTAGTGGCTGTATACAATACAGATGTTGGTGAACATTGCATACCTTGTATCTACAAAATGCCGAAAAGTTCAGACGGTACTAATTTTATTCAACTACAGTCTCTTGCAGCTAACATTACAAGAGGCTACGTAGAGCAACTGTATCTGAAGTCTGAAACATAAAGCCCTGCTGTCAATCTGGTATGCGCTTCCGTAACCGCAACCGCAACTACACACTGATCTCTACGTTTACACAGCACAAAACCGTACTCCAATTCCCATGACAAAACGGATTCTCCGGTTTTGATTTCCCTTCTCCACCGGGACAGTTGCATAATGATGGATTAGCTGAACCGGCAAGAATGAAAAAAAAAGTATATACTGATCTTCACAGCGTCTAAGCAACCCAAGCATGCGCAGACAGACGCACCGGTTCAGCTAGGCCGGTTCAGCTAGGCAGTCACTCTATCTGCCATACTACCGCACAATGCCTAGAGCAGCAAGCACAATTGCGACGCCAATTCCCACAAATTAGACCTGAAGAAATGTCGCCTAAACGCTAGAGCAGCAAGCACGCTCGACTCGATCCGGTCCGGAGAGATAGCGAGGGCGAACGCTCACCTGAGACGGAACGGCGGATCCCGCGGGAGTCGCGGGAAGGCGGGAGCTTTTGCGGGAGAGAGAGCGGGAATGGCAGTGCATACCTGGTGAGTGGAGCTGGAGGGAGATTTTTTATAGGGGGGAGGCGATCACTGGGGCCGGAGAGGGGAGGATAGAGCACGGGTGGCCACTCCTCGCCGGAGGAGAGGACAAGCCAGCGTGTGTGGCCCAATGCTGGGAAACCGACGGCAGTGAGCAGTGGCGGTGGCACCAGATATTTGTGCCCGCCAGATATTCCCGCGCGCACGTCCACCTCTCGACAAAAGGCGGTGGCACCATGATTGATTGATGACACGTCCTGATACGCAAAACCGTCGTACACAGAGACGGATCAACCTTCGATTCGAGCAATGGCTGACCGTTGGGGTATGGTCGCCGGATCGACGCCGATGTAGGATGACGGTGTGGGAAGGGCTGCCGGCGGCGGCGGCCGTGATCGAATGTAGGCAGCGGCCGCCTGGGTGCCGTGCCGTGGGCCGTGGGCGCAGCGGCGGCGGCGGTGGTGCGAGTGGAGTGGTGGCGGCCGCCGGCGTGGTCGTACGATTGCTGAGCGGCGCCGTCACGCGTGAGGAGGCTGGCTGGGCCGCTCGATTGCTTGAGGTTTGGGCTGGTATGTTAGACAGTGCAGTTCATGGGCTTGTTTCCATGAGCTCAGCTAAAGGACTCTTTGAATAAACTTCGTAGGACCCGGGAGCCCCTGTTCCCCGACCTGGTCGTGCACTAATACTGCACGACCACCCCCCACCCCTTCTTTCTCCTAACGCCCACAACCGCCTCTCCGCGAGCTCGCCCGCAACCGCCTCCACGCCGCACCTCCGCGAGCTCGCCCACAACCGCGCCGCACCTCCTCCTCTCTTCTTTCTTCCTCGATCCGCCCGCCGCCGCCGGCCAGGCTACCTGCGCCCGCCCTCCACGCCCCGCCCTCCAACCGCCGCCCACCGTCGGTCCGCCGCCGCCCGCCCGGCCATCCCTCTAACCCCCCCCCCCCCCCACATCCACCTTCTTCTCCGGCGCCGGCCACCCTGCACCCCCCCCCCCCCTCGTTAAGTTACTCCTCGCCGTCCGCCTTCTCCGCCGCGGCTTCGCAGCGGCGTCGCCGGCGCCGCCTCGGCATGGGATTCATCCTCGACGTCGCCTTCTCCGCCGCGCGTCCGCGCCGGCGTCGCCGGCGACGTCTCGGCTGGCCGCGCCTGCGTCTTCTTCCTTGCTCCTCTTCTATCTCTTAATGGGCCGGCCCAAAGCGCATCGGGGGGGTGGTCGTGCAATAATACTGCACGACCTGGTCGTCAAATAGGCGCCGCCGTAGGACCCTCCCTAGTCGTTTAATCTCCTTTTCTAATTCGACTTTTTCTTTATCATCAAATACAAAGTAATCTTCCAACAGAATTCAACAAGACTTGACATTCCAATGCTATAGATTTCCTATTTCTACGTTTTTCCTATCCTATAAATTAAAGAATCTCTTCTAATCGAAGCCAGAGTTCCTTGTCGGCGAACCGCCGCTCCCCTTCCCCTTGCTCGCCGTCTTGGCAACACGAGGGGGGAGGGTGCTTCCACTCTCGACTCTCGTTCATATGGTGTTTTTTTTCCTAAGTTGTTTAGGTTTTGTTTTTCCTCTGTCGGCGTTATGGTGGGGCTGATGTCAAAGGTGCTAGTAGGAATAATGGTTCTCGTTGAGTTGTTGATGGCGCCGATGAGAGGCTTGTGGAGTCCAAGATTTTGGAGCAGTTTTAATCTGACATTGCGTTTAGGCGTTACACCGGTAAAGGGCTGCTCTTGGAGTGCGACGATGTTGACTCTTATAGATCTGCGGAAGATGGTGGTGGATCCGGCCAGTGTGGATGGGTGGCATGGCGTTGTCCCCGGATTCGACGTTGAAGAGGCTCGGAGGGCTACTCCGGTCGATGTTCCTTATCAGAATAGATCCGATCTCACGGAGCTGTGGTGGCTACCGCGGCTCATTAACGCCTTGTAACAAGGGTGGGTTATTTGAAAGAGATATGCCCTAGAGGCAATTAATAAAATGTATTTTTTTATCATGTCTCGATTGTTCATAATACGTTTTGTGTCATGCTATAACTTTATTAAGAGGAAACATTAATACACGTGTGATACATAAACAACTAGGTCCCTAGTAGCCTCTACTAAGACTAGTTTCGTTGCGCGATTGATGATCGAGGTTTCATGATCATGGGGCATGACGCTAGACGGCAATTAAGTCATGTCGTTGGTAGAACGATGTGATGGACATACCCATATTTGTAGGACGTAGTCATTACGCATTCGACCGTGAGATCAACTCTTATTGTTATTCCTGAAAGATATTTTGATCGCACCAAACGTCGTATCTTATATAGTATGACAATAATGGTGATACTTTTGGGTATCGGAAGGGGGTAGTTGAGACGAGGGGTCAAGAGTGGGATTTGCCAGTCCTCATAGCAGGATAGATACTCTAGGGCCCACTCGGTGAGATTATGTCTAATGAGTTTGCAAGCATGTGACTAGCTCACGGAAACATGAAATCATAGACGAGTAGAAGATAGTGTTGTCGGTAACGAGGTCAGCTAGGTATGGAGATATCTATGAATGATGCTCGGACACGCTAAGTATCGCTATGGCAAAAGGTTTAAGACTTAACGTTCATGTTTGATAAATGAGAGTCATTCGTTATATCACAGGGATTAATTCATGGGGTTCAAGCTTACGAGTTAGTCATTGATCGGAGAGGAGTCTCGATCATGCCTGTTATTATATCGAACCGCTAGGGTAACACACTCAAGGGGTTTCGACAAGACAACCGGAAAGGAAAGAGATCACCGGGAACGTCCCGGGAATGCTCCGATGGAGATCGGGCATCGACAAAATAGTTTTCAGAGCTAGAATAAATTATATATAATATGTTTGATATTAACTAATGTAATTAATATTTAAATATGATTTTATATATTTATTTTCGAATTTATTTAGTCTGATTTTTTTAAATGGGCCTTCTAGTGGAAAGAAGGCCCATGGGGGAAAATCCCCAAAGGAATTCGGTGGGGGGCAAGGTGGCCGCCCTAGGTGGGCCTAATGGGGCCCACCAGGGCCGACGCACCAGCCATGCCGCACCAAGGCATGTGGGGGTTAGTCCCACATTGCCTGGCTGGCAAGTTGGCTCCCTCCTGGGAGCCTATATAAGAAGGGGCACCCATGGCCTTTTATTTGACCAATTAATTCCCTAATTCTCTCTCGATTTCGTGATTCCCTTTGTCGGAGTTGCGCCGAGAAGAGAAGGGGTCTCTCCACCATAGCCTGCTGCCGCGCTGCTGGTGTTCCGGTCCAAGTCTTCCGATGCTCGTCCTGGACTGGAGCTTCGGAGGTCGTCGTCTCCACCGTATGTGTGTAACGCCCTGCGAGGTGTTGCGCTAGCGGTGCTGGGAGGTCTGCTTCCACTACACGACCTTGAGGTCGGTTTCGTCGGTCTTCATCGTCAACGTTTGTGCGGGAACGTAATCCCGCTTTCGGTCTACAAGGGTATGTATTCCGATCTCCGTTGTACTTCTATATCTGCATAGTATAGATCTTGGCTAGTTTAAGGATATCGTTGCTAGGATTTTTTTCTGCCTGCGATCCCCTTCAGTGGTATCAGAGCCGATCTATCGTAGATATAATTGTATGATGTTAGAACTCGTGTTCTACACGGGGGCACCGTTCCTGTTATTTGATACCCTCTAGCGTGCACTTGTGATTCCAGCGGCATCGAGTTGATGAAGTGGCCAGGACCGATTTTACGCGTACGCTTACACGAGACTGGTTCCACTACTGACATATGGCTTGTACCGTATCTGTGGCTGGCGGGTGTATGTCTCTCTCTCTTTAGTTGGCTTTGCATTTTCAATGGAGAGCCCGAAAGGCATGCTTAAACATGCAATTATTGGATCGTTATTGTGGTCATAAGTTCGTAGGTAAAAAGCGGTTCTTTTTACGAAAGCCCCAACCACGTAAAATATGCAAAAGGAAAAGTAGAAGCGTCTAACTTTATTTTGCAGGGGCAATGTGATATGGTCAAGGTAGGTTTATTAAATTGTTTATGAACTACGGGCAGCAAGAAGACCATGGCGCAATGGACTATATCACATCGCATTACATTTGATGTTTTGAGTGCATCTTATATTGTGTGATTATATATTAGTATATATTAATTACACGGTGGTAGTTATATATAAGATGATCCCTTCAAAAATACCACTAGTGTTCTTCCTCCAACGAGCACCATCAAGAATGTTCTACGTTATGAGGCAGGCCGTGACGATCGGGTGTCAGACATATCGTCGTTCGCATACAGTGGGTGTAAGCCATGTTGCACATGCGTTACGTGGAGGTTATTGTGGCGAGCCTAGAATATGCAGATATGGCCTCGGAACACGGAGGCCGAAAGGTCGAGCATGAGTCACAGAGTTATTGTGATCGACAATTCGTTGTCTACCCTCGAAGTTGTGTTGCCGGCTCTGACGATGAGGGGTTGTGCAATGGATGGGGGTCGTGTAATCGCTGAAACGACCAAGAGGGATGTTCGTTTGAGTGGGAGTTCTGATAGTTATTTTCTACAATACTATAACTCAAATTATTATGAACAAAGTCTTATGTTGTTGCAAATTCCATTGTAGATGTCTCGCCCCTCGTTTAACCTAAGTTTGTTCCTTGAGAAAGAAAAGCTTAAGACCAATGGGTCTAACTTCATGGTCTGGTTCCGCAACCTGAGGATCCTCCTCACTCCCCATCGGGTGGCTTGCGTCATTGAAGCCGCCATAGGAGACCCTCCCGCAGATAACACCTCTGATGATGAGAAGAAGGTCTTCTAGACCAAATCGGAGGATTCCGCCTTTTTTTAGAGTGGCATGCTCTTCGCCATGAAAGCCGACCTGCATAAGCGCTTTGAGAAGATGAGTCCCTTCGAGATAATTTCTGATCTCAAGGTTGTCTTTGCGCTGCAGGCTAAGACTGAGAGATATGAATCTTCTGAGCTTTTCTTCTCGGCCAAGATGGATGAGCATAGCAGTGTGAGCGAGCACGTGGTCAAGATGTCTGGCTACGTTCAACGCATGAATGCTATGGAATGCAAGATTCCCGATGAGATGTCGATTGATTGGGTGCTGCAATCGTTGCCCCCTAGCTATAAAGGATTCGCCATGAACTACAACATGCAGGGCATGGCTAAGTCCCTGGGTGAAGTGTCCGTGATGCTCAAGACTGCTGAGGTGGAAATCAAGAAGGAGCCCACGCTGTTGATGGTCAACAAGATTGTCGATTTCAAGAAATCCAGTGGCAAGGAAAAGAAGAGCTGGAAGTCCAGGAGGGAGGGCAAATTGGTTGCCAAGCCCAAGACTCCCAAATCTGGTCCCAAACCTGGCGTGGAATGCTTCTACTGTAAGGGAAATGGTCACTGGAAGCGCAACTGCCCCAAGTACCTGGAGGACAAGAAAGCTGGCAAGATAGTCGGCAAAGAGCAAGGTATATTCGATATACATGTTATAGATGAGTACCTTACATCCGCCCGTAGCAACACTTGGGTATTTGATACTGGTTCTGTTACTCATATTTGTAACTCTCAGGAGGAGCTGCGGAATAAGAGGCGTCTGGCTAAGGATGAGGCGACGATGCGCGTCGGCAACGGATCGAGAGTCGACGTGGTGGCTGTCGGCACACTCCCTCTACATCTACCATAGGGATTAGTTTGGTTTTAAATAAGTGTTATTTTGTATCATCCTTGAGTGTAAACATTATCAGTGGTTCTTGCTTGTTGCAAGACGAATATTCATTCAATTCAGTATCAAGTGGTTGTGCTATTTCGATGAATGATATCTTGTATGTTGATGCTCCGAGAGTAATGGTTTATTCTTGTTGAATCCCGATCATAGTACTCACATCCATAACATAGATGCCAAAAGGATTAAGTGTAGTGATGATACCGCCATGTATATGTGGCATTGCCGTCTCGGTCATATTGGTGTAAAGCGCATGAAGAAACTCCATGCAGATGGACTTTTAGACTCGTTGGATTTTGGATCACTCGATACGTGTGAACCGTGCCTTATGGGAAAAATGACCAAGACACCGTTCAAAGGTTTCGTTGAACGGGCGTCGGACTTGTTGGGAGTCATACATACAGATGTGTGTGGACTAATGAGTGTATCGACACATAATGGTTATCGTTACTTCGTCACCTTCACCGATGACTTGAGTAGATACGGTTATATCTTTTTGATGAAACACAAGTCAGAAACATTTGAAAAGTTAAAAGAATTTCAAAGTGAAGTTGAAAATCAGCTTAACAAGAAAATCAAGCACCTCCGATCCGATCGTGGTGGCGAGTATTTGAGTTTTGAGTTTGGCACACATCTGAAGGCCTGTGGCCTCGTGCCACAACTTACGCCTGCCGGAACACCGCAACGTAACGGCGTGTCCGAGCGACGTAATCGTACTCTATTGGATAGCGTTCGGTCTATGATGTTGAAAGAGCATTTTCCCTCATGTGTGGTTTTGGTAATTGAATGACAATCTCTATGGACTAATGTTTGCTTTTGAGATATCATTATAGATCATGTCCATGGAATTGTGGAGTTCATGTTGAAAGAGCATTTTCCCTCATGTGTGGTTTTTGTAATTGAATGACAATCTCTATGGACTAATGTTTGCATTGAGATATCATTATAGATCATGTCCATGGAGTTGTGGAGTTCATGTGTTGGACTCTTGAAGCTTTTGTGTTGAGTGGAGCATATTGCAAGTATGTCTTGAAGGATTCAAGCCATCATCTTAGTGAAGAAAAGATGAGTTGTGCAGGACCAAGAGAAGACTTCTTGAAGAGATCCTATGCTTGGTGCTTGCAATGGATACATGAAGATGGAGCTAAGCGAGACCCTCCCATTGTGAGCATGGGGGAGTATTTGGAGAAGTCTTCATCAAGCAAGTGCTTGGACGCGCAATCAAAAAAGATGTTCCACTTGAAGAGATCAAGTTAGTCATCATCCAACTCAAGTGGAATGCTCAAGGCAAAGGTATGATCTTGATAGGGCTATAGGATAGATAGGCGTACTATCAAGAGGGGCTCTCAAGTTAGTAACTTGATCGCATTCTTGTGGAGAGCTCAAACCTTTGCATACTTTGCATATCATGTTTCTTGGTTCTTATTTGGCTTTTATGTTGGTGAGGAATTAGAGCTTGGTTCATCTCCATGTCAAGATCTTGTTCATCGAAATCGGTTTTACTTTGGACAACTTGTTGCGTTTTCGGTGGCGGAAATATTGCCGGTTCAACCATGAGGAAAGTCCCACACCTTGCCATGTGTGGTGATTTTACTCTATTTATGGGTACTCATCGTCGCTATCTTTCCAACAAAATTGGTCTCACCTCATTTGGAGTTCATTTGCAAAAGTTATAGCAGTTTTCGTTTCGGTGTTCTGCTGAGTCGGATTATTGGGGCCGGATATTCCGCCCTACCGGAATTTCCGGTTCCCCAGCTCATCCAAGAAAACGGCTAAGGAAAGGAGAAAAAGGGTTCTGACTCCAGTCGGAAATTGTGCTCGGAAATTTCCGTCTACCGGAATTTCCGAGTGCCCCCAGAAAAGTCCTCCAGAAATGGCTACAATTGAATCTTTCATTTTCTTTAGGGAAAGTTGAGAGGAGATTTAGATCTACAATCCTACCAATCCATCTCTCCTCTAAGTGAGGGGAACTTAGTGGATCTAGTTCTTGGAGTTCCTTTATGGTTCTTCTTCTTTGTTCTTCCTCTCTTCTCCCCCCATAAGCATTAGTTGCTTTTGGTGGGATTTGGGAGTGAAGGATTTGACTCCTTTGTGGTTTCCTTTGTTCTTCCTCTCTTATTCCCCCATAAACATTTGTTGTTGTGTTGGAATTTGAGAGTGAAGGACTTGAGCACTTCGTGTGCTCTTGCCATTGCATTTGCATCGGTTTGAGCCCTCCACGAGGATTCGTGGTGGTGATACTTGTGAGCTTGTTACTCTTGGGTCTTTGGACCCTAGACGCCTTTTGTGGCCGGCCTTTTGTGGCCAAGACCTTTTGTGGTCAAGACCTTTTGTGGTCACTTGAGAGCCCCCAATTAAGTTGTGGGTGTGTGCCTCAAGACTTGGGAGCCCCCAATTAAGTTGTGGGTGTGTGCCTCAAGATTTGTACGGGATTCGATCTCCGCCCCAAAGGAGATCAATAGTGGAAGGTGAACTCGCAACCTTTTGTGGTTGAGTTCATCAGGAGAAGAAGGTGAGCCTTTGTGGCGTTGCGGCTAACCTGTTGTGGTTGCGCACACCTCTCCAAACGAGACGTACACCTTTGGGTGGAACTCGGGAATACATCCTCGTCTCCGCGTGCCTCGGTTATTTCTATACCCGAGCTCTTTACTTATGCACTTTACATTGTGATAGCCTTCGTGCTTGAAGTCATATATCTTGCTATCATCTTGTTACTAATATTGCTTAGCTTAAGTTGTTGGTGCACATAGGTGAGCCTAGTTTATATATCTAGGTTGTATGCTTGTTAAAGTAAACCTCTAGTTTTATTCCGCCTTTATCAAGCTTACCGGAATTTCCGGGTCATTCGTCTACCGGATATTCCGGCTACTCGGAATTTCCGGGTCATTGTGGACCGGATATTCCGGCTCCTCGAAAAAGTTTTAAATCGCCTATTCACCCCCCCCCCCCCCTCTAGGCGACGTATATCCGTTCAATTGGTATCAGAGCCTGGTTATCTCATTATTAGGACTAACCGCCTAGAGATAAAGATGTCGTTTAGAGATCTAGTGCACAATCCCTCTTATAGATTCGATGGCACAAATTATGATGTTTGGAAAATTCGCATGCTTAATCTTTTTAGAGACATGGGTTCTAATTTAGAGAGTATTGTAGATATGGGTTTTTCTCCTCCAAAGGATTCTCAAGAATTATCTTTAGAGGATGATAAAAACTCTTATCTCTATACTCTAGCATCTAATGGTCTTATATGTGCTTTGAGCGATGTAGTCCTTGCGTCGATCATGCCTTTTCGGAGCGCTCATGAATTATGGACAAAACTTCAAGATATATATGAGGTGTCCAACATTTCCAAGGATGATTGTCCTCCTTCCACATCCGGTCGTGATGAGCTCACGACTTCCTCCACTTCACCGACATGTGGTTTGGCACAAGGTAATGATATGGTGAGTGGTGATAGAAATTGCAATCTTGATGGTGAATCCACTATTGACTATACTTCTCACCCATCTTATTGCAATGCTCTATCTTTGGACTTAAACACCTCTAGCCCTTCAAATGTATTAAATGCTAGTGTTGATAGTCCTTCCATATCATGTAGTAGTTGCTTAACTAAATCTCATGATGATATGATTTCCTTGTCTTGTTGCCATGATCAAAATGTTTCTATTTCCTCTAGTACTTGTTTGGCTAACAATGTAGAGGAATCCCAACAATTGTTGGAACAAGACTTGGACCTCAAAGGTGCTTCAAGTGTCTCTTCATCGTCTTCATCCACTACTCACATTTGCCTAATGGCTAAGGAGTATAAGGTATCACTTACCGTGCACTCCAATATATCTCATGATGATGATAATGATGATGATGATGATCTAATTAAGGAGAAGTTTGATATTTTCTCTCATGCTCTCTTAAATAATAAAAATGCTCATGAGAACTTCTTAGAAATCATGACTACTCTTTTTGAGCTTAAGGAGACCTTTGAGGCTATGGAGACCCGTTGTCATGAAGGGTGGGGTCTTGCCCATGATTCCGCGGGTGAGGTCCATAATCTTGAGAATGCTCTTGAGGAAGAGCAAGAAACTCGGGTTGCTCTCGAGGAGAGATTAGAATCTAGTGAGGAGTTAAACAATAAAGTAATTGCTAAACTCACTAAAGAACATGACCATGCTATTGCTAAATGTAATGTGCTTAGTAAAAAAATGCTAAGTTAAATAATGAGCTTGTCATGTTGTCTCCTTCCATTACTAATATTAATGATGCTTGTGCTACTAACTCCACTTTGTGTGAAGCATCTATCTTGAAGGAGAATGTTGAGCTAAGGGCTCAACTTGATTTGCTAACTAGCAAGTATGGGAAGTTGGAAGAAACTCATGAAAAGCTTTTTAGCTCTAATGAGGATCTCCTAGCATCCCATGCTAAGCTAAAGTTAGCTCATGAGGCGGTCACTACGAAGGTAAAATCTTGTGAGCCTCTTATGGACACTAGCACAACTTCTACTACTAATGCTTTATTGCAATGTGCTAGTTCTAGTAATTCATCCACTCATAAAATTGCTACATCTTGTGATGAATTACATTCCTTGCCTTGTTGCTCTAACAATGTAGCATCTACTTCCTCTAGTATTTTTGTTGAAACTAACCATGTAGAGGAACTCAAAGAGCTCAAGGCACAAGTCACTTCATTGAAGAAAGACTTGAAGAAATGTCATGAGGGTAAGTCCACCCTCGACAACATGTTGAGAGTGCAACAACTTCCTCATGACAAGAGTGGACTTGGATTCAACTCCAATAACAAGAACAAGTCTAATGTCAAGAAGAAGCACAAGTTCGTCAAGAAGAAGGGCCAAGAACAAGCTATTGATCCGGCCAAGATTGTGTGCTTCAAGTGCAAGGTTGAAGGGCACCATGTTAGATCATGCCCTTTGAAGAAGAAGCCTATTAGTGAGAAGCAACAAGGGAAGCAACCTCAAGTTCAAACTCAAGCTTCCCAAGTTGAAGAACCTTCCCTTCCCAAGAAGAAAGGTAAAAGTCGTCTTTGCTACAAATGTCGTGGGAAGGATCACTTTGCTTCTTCATGCACTCACGGTACCTTACCCAACCCTTCTACTATTGATATTGTTCATTCTCTTAGGAAGGATAAGGTTGGCAATGTGTTTGCCAAAGTTATTGGTACTCAAAGTGGTGTCAAGAAAAGAACCATTTGGGTTGCCAAACCTATTGTGACTAACCTCTTAGGACCCAACTTAGTTGGAGACCAACAAGCTAAAACTTGATCAATAGGTGTAAGTGGAGGACATTGGAGACTTGACTACATCATGAAGAATTAAGGGATCTTCATCATCCATATTATCTCAAGTCAAGTCAATTGAATTATATTGTCTTAGCATATATCCAATGCTCCTCCTTGTGGTAACTTGTATTTAACTCATATGTACTCATTGAAAGTTACTTGCACCATTGCATGTGTTTGGTTTTGTACCTTACTAGTGTTTCATATGTGTTGTGCACTCTACTTACTTATGTTGAGTAATCAAGCTTGTGTATGTTGGTTTGCACACCATGTATGTTTGAGCCTCTTGTCTATTTGTTTTTATCTTATTGGCTCTTTTAGGGATTTTAATGGACTATCCCATTTTGAGGTAGTGATGTGCTTTTTGGTAACTCACCACCCTAAAATGTGTATTAATGAGGAATACCACTTAGTAGTGATATTTCAATATTATCTACTCTCTTTGTGGTAAGTCTTACTCATGAGAAATTCAAATTCTAATGTCCATTAATTATCTCTTGTTGGGTTTCTTTCGCCTCTTGTTACAAAGAAAGGATTATCACATTATGGGGGAGTAATAAGCTATGTGCATATTACAAGCCTAGAAAATGTGAACATGAGAGGTAGTGTCACCTAGAGTTGATATTGTTGATTATCTTGTTCCTAGGTGGCATGGTACTCAAACAAGTTCCATATTTGCTTAAATGCATTTTGATCAACCATCTTTTGGTATCTTGTTTGTGAGAAAGTTTCTTGATGCTTAGAATGATCATTGAATATGTGAAGTCATCAAGAATATCTAGATAAGCATGTTTTTCAATTCTTTTATTTTGCCACATGCTTATGTTTTGTGAATATGATCTTGAATACATATATGTCATATACCACCGAGAAATGTCTCCATACAATCATTGTCTTTGACAAGTGATAATTATATTTGTGGTAAATGTATTGATCATATTTACATTGGCTATTGTTCTTCAGTTGTATTATTTTATCGCCAAGTTTGTGTTGGTTTAACCACCCATTTGTCTTCTTTGCTTCATTTGGATCTTTTTGTTGCTCTACTCATAATTTGTGTTGTGCTTTCTTGAGTTAGGACAAGCAAGGATCCCATTGTTGTGCATTTACTTTCGAAGACTTAATTCTAAGTAATGCACTATTCTTGGGGGAGCTATCCTACATTGAGTAGAACATCATCCTTTTTATTGTTATCGGGTCTTATTGATTTTCTTGAACTTTGTGTTCAAAAAGATATATGGAGGGTAATGATCCCACTTGTGTGCATTTTGTATTTACATACAAGATCTTAAAAATGCACTAATCATGGGGAAGCTACTCTATACTCTTTAGAACACTATTCTTTAAATTGGTTTTTAAAATTAGTTTTGTATCTTATTGCTCTTCTTGAACATGACTAATTGGTTAACAATATATATGGAAAGTGATGATCCCATTTTTGTGCATTTTGTATTCAAATACAAGATCATAAGTAATGCACAAATCTTGGGGGAGCAATCCTATATGTTATTGAACATTAGTTGTCTTCAATTGGTTTTTGTTCCCGATGACATGTCACTTTGAAAGACAAACATTTTTCGTCTTGGTACTTTGTGCCATCATGAAAAGTGTAGAGGGATAGGTTTATTTGTTGAACCCTTACTCTTCTTTGTGGAGTTGGCTATCTCATCCCATGGTTCCTAGTCTACCTTTTTGGATGAGATAAACCTTCGAGCATGCTTGTTTGATTTATTTCTTATGCTCATTGGTTTAGCCTTGAACTTGATTTCATTTGATATCTTTTCAAATTGGTCTCTCCAATCATGTGTTGGTTTGAGTCTTTTGATACAATGAGGACAAATCCTTCTCTTGCCACACTTTTGTGTAGCTTCTTGATTTAATTTGTGTTTTGTCCAAATTGTATCTCGCTTGGTTCTTGAAAGTTTTGTGCATGCATATTTACTATTTGTATATCTTGTGGCATGTTTACTTTCGTTGATCCAATATATAGGATAAACTCCATCAAATCCTAAATGGCTAAGATGTGCATGAAATTCTATTTCATATCAATATGCACGTATTTATGTGGAGTTTGTCCTATGTATTGTAGTTGGACTAACTACTTTGGACCCAATTAGTTTGGGTGCCATAGTGTACTTGATTTGTTTTAGGTACATGAGAGATGCATTGGAATCTTGCCTCTATTTAAAGAAGATGTCTTCACCATGTGCTTCTTGGAGTCAAGATTGGATGATTGTGGACTCTCATCTTCAACACCGTCAATGCTATCTCGGTAACAAGTATCTAACTCATGCATATACTTCTATCTCTCAACCTTGTGTAGGTTGTTCTTTGGCATGAGTTTCTCTAAGTTGCATTTGATATGGTTTTTGCAAAGTTTGATTCAATACATCTTCATTGCAAATGTGAGTTAGCCGGGATGATTAAACATCAAGGGGAATATATATTTATATATAATCATTTTCATGATTCACGGATCCCCATTGTGTTAATCTAGCAAATTCATTTCAAAGTCTCTCATATGCAATATTGATGAATTCTCTTAAACCATTTGCCTTATGTGATAGTTGTTTTGTGTCTCGAAGTATCCCAACTATCACTTATCCTATGTGGGTATTTGTGATGCTTTGAGAACTTGGTGTTGGAAGTTCATCTATACCCTTTAAGAATAATTTGAGCTATGTGCTTTGCTTTTAAGCAAAAATTCTTATCGGTGTATTTATGACTTCCTCTTGAATATCATGTGCTTGACCTTGTACCTACATTGTGTGTGCATGTTTCTTTGAGTACTTAGTATCCACTTAGAAACTTATACACATGAAGGTAGTTACATATTTAATTGGTATTCAAAATCTTTAGTGATCACCTTTTACTACTTTCTTGATTCTTTGGTGATCTCTAAATGGCACAAGCTTTGTTTTTCTATTGGTTTCACATTGCCTCTTAATAAGCTTGTGATCCTATTTGATTTATCATCTTGGGTGTGCTTGTTTGCAAAATACATGATATGCACTATGTGCCTCATAATTTGAAAGACTATGATGTTGCTTAGGCTCATCCTTGTTTAGTCTCCTAAATTGTATTTCCATGTCACACCCATCCTTTCCCGGTTGAGCAAGCCTTTATTCAATCTTGCACCTTTTTGTGTTCAAAATTATCTAGGCTAAAGCGAGGATTCCATGTTATGCACACCATATTAAAATACAAATATTTTCATTGTGCATGTACCTTGGGGAGTTCCCTCTTGATTTTTTAGAACACTTGGTTGATTTTATCATACCATCTTTTTTGCTCAATTGGTTTTGGATCCCTTGATTGCTTGCTTCTTTGTGAATGCTTTTCCCCTTTGCAATTGGTATCCTTCCAGTGGATTTCAATTGATATCCTTCTTGTGCAATTTTTGGTTCCTCAATATAATTTGATCCCCTTCATCTATTCGTCATTGGATAAGTGCAGTTGATTTCACTCATATCATGAGAAATGCATAAATCATGAAGGAGATTTTATTATGTTACCTTTCCAAAGCCTTTCGCCCATTTCGGCAATCGTTGCCAATGGGGGAGAAGTTTTGGAGGGTTGTATGGAATTGGATTTGTACTTTGGTTTATTCTTAAGTATTTGCCTTCCTTGCCTTTGCATTCGTTGCTTGGTTTTATATATAGTGGAAACTCCACCATCGGTAATGGTCGATAATATATGCAATGAATTCATGTTCATACACACGTGCATAAATTATGGGGGAGTTTCGCTCTATATATGTGGATGAACTAACATCACATACCTTTGTAGTATTTGATGTTAGTGCAACCATTCTTGTTCGTTAAATTCCATATTATAAACCCTCTCAAAAGATATTGTCATCAATTACCAAAATGGGGGAGATTGAAAGAGCATTTTCCCTCATGTGTGGTTTTAGTAATTGAATGACAATATCTATGGACTAATGTTTGCATTGAGATATCATTATAGATCATGTCCATGGAGTTGTGGAGTTCATGTGTTGGACTCTTGAAGCTTTTGTGTTGAGTGGAGCATTTGCAAGTATGTCTTGAAGGATTCAAGCCATCATCTTAGTGAAGAAAAGATGAGTTGTGCAGGACCAAGAGAAGCCTTCTTGAAGAGATCCTATGCTTGGTGCTTGCAATGGATACATGAAGATGGAGCTAAGCGAGACCCTCCCATTGTGAGCATGGGGGAGTATTTGGAGAAGTCTTCATCAAGCAAGTGCTTGGACGCGCAATCAAAAAAGATGTTCCACTTGAAGAGATCAAGTTAGTCATCATCCAACTCAAGTGGAATGCTCAAGGCAAAGGTATGATCTTGATAGGGCTATAGGATAGATAGGCGTACTATCAAGAGGGGCTCTCAAGTTATTAACTTGATCGCATTCTTGTGGAGAGCTCAAACCTTTGCATACTTGGCATATCATGTTTCTTGGTTCTTATTTGGCTTTTATGTTGGTGAGGAATTAGAGCTTGGTTCATCTCCATGTCAAGCTCTTGTTCATCGAAATCGGTTTTACTTTGGACAACTTGTTGCGTTTTCGGTGGCGGAAATATTGCCGGTTCAACCATGAGGAAAGTCCCACACCTTGCCATGTGTGGTGATTTTACTCTATTTATGGGTACTCATCGTCGCTATCTTTCCAACAAAATTGGTCTCACCTCATTTGGAGTTCATTTGCAAAAGTTATAGCAGTTTTCGTTTCGGTGTTCTGCTGAGTCGGATTATTGGGGCCGGATATTCCGCCCTACCGGAATTTCCGGTTCCCCAGCTCATCCAAGAAAACGGCTAAGGAAAGGAGAAAAAGGGTTCTGACTCCAGTCGGAAATTGTGCTCGGAAATTTCCGTCTACCGGAATTTCCGAGTGCCCCCAGAAAAGTCCTCCAGAAATGGCTAAGGAAAAGTTTGGTTTTGCTTCTGACTCCAGCCGGAATTTCCGAGCTCTCTTAGACCGGAATTTCCGGGTGACCGGAATTTCCGAGTCTCTCTAGACCGGAATTTCCGGATGACCGGAATTTCCGAGTCTCACTTATACCGGAATTTCCGAGTGTCGAAACAACCAACGGCTATATTTCCTGGAGGGGTATAAATACCCCTCCCCTTCTTCTTCCCCAGCCAATCAAAGGCAGCACGACTTTCCCCTCTCTCCTACTCCATTGTTGACCTTGGAAAGCTCACTTCCCTCTCAATCCCTCCATTGAATCTTCCATTTTCTTTAGGTAAAGTTGAGAGGAGATCTAGATCTACAATCCTACCAATCCATCTCTCCTCTAAGTGAGGGGAACTTAGTGGATCTAGTTCTTGGAGTTCCTTTGTGGTTCTTCTTCTTTGTTCTTCCTCTCTTCTCCCCCCATAAGCATTAGTTGCTTTTGGTGGGATTTGGGAGTGAAGGATTTGACTCCTTTGTGGTTTCCTTTGTTCTTCCTCTCTTATTCCCCCATAAACATTTGTTGTTGTGTTGGAATTTGAGAGTGAAGGACTTGAGCACTTCGTGTGCTCTTGCCATTGCATTTGCATCGGTTTGAGCCCTCCACGAGAATTCGTGGTGGTGATACTTGTGAGCTTGTTACTCTTGGGTCTTTGGACCCTAGACGCCTTTTGTGGCCGGCCTTTTGTGGCCAAGACCTTTTGTGGTCACTTGAGAGCCCCCAATTAAGTTGTGGGTGTGTGCCTCAAGACTTGGGAGCCCCCAATTAAGTTGTGGGTGTGTGCCTCAAGAGTTGTACGGGATTCGATCTCCGCCCCAAAGGAGATCAATAGTGGAAGGTGAACTCGCAACCTTTTGTGGTTGAGTTCATCAGGAGAAGAAGGTGAGCCTTTGTGGCGTTGCGGCTAACCTGTTGTGGTTGCGCACACCTCTCCAAACGAGACGTACACCTTTGGGTGGAACTCGGGAATACATCCTCGTTTCCGCGTGCCTCGGTTATTTCTATACCCGAGCTCTTTACTTATGCACTTTACATTGTGATAGCCTTCGTGCTTGAAGTCATATATCTTGCTATCATCTTGTTACTTGTATTGCTTAGCTTAAGTTGTTGGTGCACATAGGTGAGCCTAGTTTATATATCTAGGTTGTATGCTTGTTAAAGTAAACCTCTAGTTTTATTCCGCCTTTATCAAGCATACCGGAATTTCGGGTCATTCTTGGACCGGATATTCCGCCTCCTCGGAATTTCCGGGTCATTCTTGACCGGATATTCCGGCTCCTCGGAAAAAGTTTATAATCGCCTATTCACCCCCCCCCCCTCTAGGCGACGTCTATCCGTTCAGATGTCTCTTACCGATTTGCCCGTATCCTTCTAGGGTTATGGGTTAGAAACAGCCGCATTCATTTTAAATAGGGCTCCGCCCAAATCCGTAGAAATGACACCGTATGAATTATGGTATGGCAAGAAGCCTAAGTTATTGTTTCTGAAGGTTTGGGGTTGTGAGGCGTATGTTAAGAAACTACATCCCGACAAACTCGAACCAAAGACGGAGAAAGTCGTCTTTGTAGGATATCAGCGGGAAACCGTAGGATACACCTTCTACAACCAAGCTGAGGGCAAAACGTTTGTCGCGAAGACCGGTACCTTTCTTGAGAAGGAGTTTCTCGTGAAAGGAGTAAGTGGGAGGAAGGTAGACCTCGACGAGATCGTTGATCCTGAACTCGAAATTCCGAGTGACGCAACGAAAGCTGTTCCGGAAACGTCCACCACAGATGGAGTGGGAGAAACTGTCGAGGAAAGTATTCTACCTTGTAGGTCTGATAGATCTCGTATCGCACCAGAATGGTACGACAACCTAGTTTGCACCGTCATGTTAATTGAACAGGACGAACCTACGAACTACAAGGAGGCAATGGCGAGTCTAGAGTCCGTGAAATGGCTAGAAGCCATGAAATCCGAAATAGGATCCATGTATGATAACAAAGTGTGGACTTTGATGGAGATTCCCGAAGGGCGCAAGGCCGTCGAGAGTAAATGGATCTTTAAGAAGAAGACTGATGCTGACGGTAATGTGACCGTCTATAAAGTTTGGCTTGTCGCAAAAGGTTTCCGACAAGTTCATGGGATTGACTACGATGAAAATTTTTCACCGGTAGTGATGCTAAAGTCTATTCGGATTTTGTTAGCAATTGCTGCATATTACGATTATGAAATATGATAGATGGATGTCAAAACAGCGTTCCTAAATGGTAACATTGAGAAATAGTTGTATATGGTACAACCGGAAGGTTTTGTCGATCCAGAAAATGCTAACAAGGTATGCAACCTTCAGCACTCCATCTATGGATTGAAGCAAGCATCTCAGAGCTGGAATCTTCGCTTTGATGAAGTGATCAAAGGTTTTGGATTTGTCCAAAATTTGGAAGAGACCTGCATTTATAAGAAAATGAGTGGGAGGTCGGTTGTATTCTTAGCACTATATGTAGATGATATATTGCTGATTGGGAATGATGTGGAACTTCTGAATAGCGTGAAGAAATATTTAAACAGTAATTTTTCCATGAAAGATTTAGGAGAAGCTGCATACGTCTTACGCATTAAAATCTATCGTGATAGATCAAGACGTTTATTAGCGTTGAGTAGAGTACTTATCTTCATAAGATACTAAAGCGTTTTGGTATGGAGACGACAAAGAAGGGTTCTCTGCCTGTTATCAAGAATAAAACATTGCGAAAGGCACAGTGTCCGGTAACGGAACAGGGTAAGGACGAAATGACTAAACATCTTTATGCTTCAGCCATATGATCGATTATGTATGCAATGTTGAGTACTCGACCTGATGTAGCATTGGCTCTTAGTTTAACGAGCCGTTTCCAGAGTAATCCAGGAATGGAACATTGGATTGCTGTTAAGAGCATTCTTAAGTATCTCAAGAAGACAAAGGAAACATTCGTTGTCTATGGTGGTTGTGATGAAGAACTTGGCGTAACAGGTTACATTGATGCAAGTTTCTGCTCAGACCCCGATGACTCTAAGTCACAGACAGGTTATGTGTTCAAGGTGAATGGAGGCGTCATGTGCTGGAGAAGTGGAAAGCAACCCATCGTCGCGCAATCTACAATGGAGTCGGAGTACATTGCTGCTTGCGAAGCCGCGAATGAAGTTGTGTGGCTAAGAAAGTTCATCATTGAACTTGGAGTGATCCCAGGCGCGCAAGACCCCGTGATTCTCTTCTGTGACAATACAGGTGCTATTGCTGACGCGAAGGAACCAAGGTCTCACTCCACCGCCAAACATATTCTCCGACGCTTTCATGTGATACGACAGTACATACAAGGAGGCGATGTGAAGATTTGCAAAGTGCATACGGATCTGAATGTGCGAGATCCCCTGACGAATCCTCTTCCACTTGACAAGCATGAAAAACATTAAGAAGCTATGGGTGTTAAGCTTTTACCAAGTTGTAATCTAGATTAATTTGTACTCTAGTGCAAGTGGGAGACTGAAAGAGATATGCCCTATAGGCAATTAATAAAGTGTATTTCTTTATCATATCTCGATTGTTCATAATACGTTTTGTGTCATGCTATAACTGTATTAAGCGGAAACATTAATACACGTGTGATACATAAACAAACAGGTCCCTAGTAGTCTCTACTAAGACTAGTTTCGTTGCACGATTGATGATCGAGGTTTCCCGATCATGGGGCATGGCGCCAGTCGGCAATGAAGTCATGTCGTTGGTAGAACGATGTGATGGACATACCCATATTTCTAGGACGTAGTCATTACGGCTTCGATCGTGAGATCAACTCTCATTGTTATTCCTGGAAGATACTTTGATCGCACCAAACGTCGTATCTTATATAGTATGAAAATAACGGTGATACTTTTGGGTATCGGAAGGGGGTAGTTGAGACGAGGGGTCAAGAGTGGGATTTGCCAGTCCGCATAGTAGGATAGATACTCTAGGTCCCACTCGGTGAGATTATGTCTAATGAGCTTGCAAGCATGTGACTAGGTCACAGAGACATGAAATCATAGACGAGTAGAAGATAGTGTTGTCGGTAACGAGGTCAGCTAGGTATGAAGATATCTATGAACGATGCTCGGACACGCTAAGTATCGCTATGGCAAAAGGTTTAAGACTTAACGTTCATGTTTGATAGATGAGAGTCATTCGTTATATCACATGGATTAATTCATGGGGTCCAGGTCTACGAGTTAGTCATTGATCGGAGAGGAGTCTCGATCATGCTTGTTATTATATCGAAGCGCTAGGGTAACACACTCAAGGGGTTTCGACAAAACAACCGGAAAGGAAAGAGATCACCGGGAACGTCCCGGGAATGGTCTGATGGAGATCGGGCAGCGACGAAATAGTTTTCGGAGCTAGAATAAATTATATATAATGTGTTTGATTTTAATTAGTGTAATTAATGTTTAAATATGATTTTATATATTTATTTTCGAATTTATTTAGGATGATTTTCTTAAATGGGCCTTCTGGTGGAAAGAAGGCCCATGGGGAAAATCCCCAAGGGAATTCGGTGGGGGGCAAGGTGGCCGGCCTAGGTGGGCCTAATGGGGCCCACCAGGGCCGACGCACCAGCCATGCCGCACCAAGGCATGTGGGGGTTAGACCCATATTTCCTGGCTGACAAGTTGGCTCACTCCTGGGAGCCTATATAAGAAGGGCACCCCTGGCCTTTTAATTGACCAATTAATTCCTTAATTCTCTCTCGATTTCATGATTCCCTTTGTCGGAGTTGCGCCGAGAAGAGAAGGGGTCTCTCCACCATAGCCTGCTGCCGCGCTGCTGGTGTTCCGGTCCAAGCATTCCGCTGCTCGTCCTGGACTGGAGCTTCGGAGATCGTCGTCTCCACCGTACGTGTGTAACGCCCTGCGAGGTGCTGCGCTAGCGGTGCTGGGAGGTCTGCTTCCACTACACGACCTTGAGGTCAGATTCGTTAGTCTTCATCGTCAACGTTTGTGCGGGAACGTAATCCCGTTTTTGGTCTACAAGGGTATGTATTCCGATCTCCGTTGTACTTCTATATCTGCATAGTATAGATCTTGGCTAGTTTAAGAATATCGTTGCTAGGAATTTTATTTTATTTTATGCATGTGATCCCCTTCATTATTCAACATCAAGATGTGGACCAACTGTTGGTGTTCCAACTAGACAATACCAACCAGGTCATTTTGTCCGGGCCGAAGAACTCACCATGTCATTACATCAATTCACAACTCCCCTGCCATGACAAGTTACGACCATGCCATATAGGATCGCTATTCCATCACATTACGGGGTCGTTGCCTCGCCTCACAACAATCAACCAAGGCCCCCGCCTCGACTTCCACTACCATTGAGAACAAAGCAATACCACACAAATAACACAACCCCCACTGGAAAGCCATATATAACCCGAGATCCATGGAGACACCTTTAATAAGGTAAAAGCAGTTACGATGATATCACCCGCTCCAAAGGAGTTTAGATTTTTTCCCATCCCTCATAGATTTTTTCACCTTAATAACCGTATAAATCATATGTCATCAAATCTAAACATGTTCTTCTTGAATAAATGTAAACTAAATTAGCAAGATATTCGAACACATATTTTAGATCGGAAACTTGGGTACATATGTACTCTCTCCGGTCCATAAAAATGGTGTAAGTACAACTGTGCAATTGTATTAGGCAAGTCCAAGTCCACGACACTTTTAGTTGACTGGAGGGAGAATATAATTTATCTCAAATATAACTTACTCAATATTTAACTTTTTTGTGTTTTACTTCTCAAAGTTAATATATACCCCATTTGTCCCACAATATGCCGAAACATTTTATATTTGAGGGACAAATGTAGTAATACTTTGGGCACTGACATAGTTTTGTTGATATTGGGAGCCAAGTTTCTGAAGTACTCCCTCAATTCCTTGATGAAAGTTGTATAGTTTTGTGAGCAAAAATCCAAATATAAGCTGTCTGGCCTTTTTTGTGTACTTTTACCCCTCCACACATGAGCTCTTGACGGAGAGATTTGATGATTGTTTTTTAATTTGTAGATGTTAGGGACTCCGCTCTCCCGATTTTTTTTTCAAAACAAAATGATTTCACCATATGAGTGTGGATTTGCTATCAAAAGGTATAGACTACGGCTACTGTACGATCTGTATTGAGATCTGAACCATATCTAGCATGATCCAAAATTGGCCTCAACCGGGGTCATAGTCATTACAACCTCGTTGTGTGAGTTGATATAGCTGATTACTCCTTTTATTTTGTCAATAGTATATTTGTATATTAGTTTTTCTAGAAACAACATTGTAACCATGACTGGAGGAAAAAAAATGAACATCTATAATACTACATCTTAAGGTAATTTGAAACTGTATAAAATGATTTAATGATATTGAGTTGAAAACTATTTGCAAAAAAACACAAAAGATGTTTCATGGTTTTGTTTGAGAGGCTGCAACATAAATGTTGCAATGATATTCCATAAGAGTGAAAAATTGTCCGACACCTAGCACACGCTTTACTTGGTTAGAGAGAAAGAAAGATGCAAACAAAAGTTGAAACTTTCAAAACATAATTTCAGTGAGGCTAATTAGACTTCATGTTTGTTTTTCTCTACAACACAACCTCTTTTACGAGATTCCTTTGATGCAATCGTAAATTCTAAGAGATAAAGGCAGTTTTTTTTCTCTTATATTGCAATGTTCTCTCTTCCTTCAAAATATTTTGATCCAAATAGCAAACCGGCAGTTGCCACAATATAATCCCGAAGAAAGGAATCAGTCTTTTCAGTCCAGCACATACTTAAAATTCGTTTTTCCTTTGAGTTACTTGTTTTTCTGATTTCTCTAGGAGAAGTCTGAATCCATTCAGAGAGAGAAGAGCCAGGGAAGATCATGCCAACTGAGATCATGGAGGGGTACAAGAAGATGCAGAAATGGATAATGGATCAGGTTTCTTTATGACGAATTTGAGCAGGAGCTTTACAAACCCAGATTGGTACAGTACAAGTCTAACTGTAGTGAAAGTTTCCGGCAAAACCAAAGAAAGAGTAGGAGAGAATTGACATTTGAAAAGTGGAGGTGACACTGTAACTGAAAAAGGGGACGCTACACGGTGGAGTAGCTAGCTAAAGTGCGGGCTGAACGGCCGAATGTTAACCGACACGGCCCGGTCGTCGTAGGATTGTTACCAGCACTACACTATACGCGTACTAACAAAGAGGTGAGTGGGCAAGTTGTATATACCATACAGTCTCCGGATCAGCTTCAGCACTGCAACCCCTTTTGGCGCCGTTTTCAGCTAGTTTAAATGGAAAAGTCTAAAGTCTAACACAATACACGAGCCCTGATCGAACAACACGGTAACCGACTTAGTTGTGTTATTTTCTAAGTTGATTAAATATACTAGTGTCCAGCTGTATTTTGTGTGATTTTGGGTCACACAAAATCATCATGTGATTTGAGTTCTGCTATGTTCCAACTGTCATTTTTTGGGTTATCAGTTTAGTTTTCACCTGTTATTGGTCAGGTCGAATTGTTTTGCGACGAATTTGAGTGCTAAAAACTTATAGTAAGACCATCTTCATACAAGTCGACCTGTAGCGGAAGTTTTCGGAAAAAGAGAAGCAATAGCAAAAGCAAAATAGGGGAGGAATTTACAAGTGGAGGTGACACTGTAATTTGAAAAGGGCGCGCTCTGCGGTGGTAGCTAGTACCAAAAGTGCAGGCTGAACGGCCGAATGTCGTCGTAGGATTGTTACAACTCTACACTGTTGCGCGTAAGAATCAGGTTGATGTGGGCAAAGCCGCATACAAATCACACATACAGTATCCGGATCAGCTTCAGGATTCAGAATCCCCTTTAATTTAGCGCCGTTTTCAGCTACAGTAAATAGGTACTCTGAAAGAAACACGATCGAGCCCTGGTCTAACAACAAAGGACTAATCTTTGTTGTGATGTTTTCTACTCCCTCTGTCCAACAAAAGATGTCACACTTTTGATCAAATTTGGATTTATCTATACACTTAAGTCATGTCTAGATACATCCAATTTTTGATCAAGTTGAGACATCTTTTATTGGACGGAGGGAGCAGTAAGTATTTTTTGGGGGTGTGGGGGGGGGGGGGGGGGGGGGGGGGGGGGTGTCAGACTAATCTTCAGCTGTGTCTTGTG
Organism: Poa annua; assembly: GCA_026929855.1. Lineage (NCBI taxonomy): Eukaryota > Viridiplantae > Streptophyta > Magnoliopsida > Poales > Poaceae > Poa > Poa annua. Next base: position 37,261,051 of record CM049427.1, read on the forward strand.
TGATTTTGGGTTCTAATAATCGGTTTTTTGGTTTACCATATTAGTTTCCAGGTGTGATTTGATCACAGTCCAACTGTTCAGGAATTTTGGGTTCTTAATAATCAGAGAAAGTAACAAACAATACATTTATATTGTTCGTCTCTAAACAACTTTATATGTACACCTGCCAAAAACAGTCTATTGTGTCAACATCAACAAAAGAACAGACCCATATCCTCTCCTAAGCAAATTCTAAATTAATTGAACTAATCCAAAAAAAAAACGGGCGCTAGATCGAACGAACGCGATCACAAGCTGTCGATCCCGGCGTCCGGCCGGAGCAGGTCGTACTTTGCCCAGACTGCGTCGAGCGGGCAGGGCCGGCCGGCGTCGAGCCGGTCCCAAGGCTTCCCCTTCCCGCTCCAGTGCAACAGGCTGACGGGGCCGGCGTGCAGGCCGCGGCATAGCCCCCGGTAGTTGTCCCCGCCGAGGCCGTGCTGGTTCCACCGGTGTTCCACGGCGGCGATCCGGCCGGCGAACACGAGCAGGAACGGCGGCAGCGAGCCGAGCTCGTAGATGCGCACGCGCTTCTGCAGCTCCATCCACCCCTCGATCTGCGCCGTGTACCCCGCCCTGCGCCACCGGGGCAGGTCGAGCACCATGACGCCCGTGTTGAAGTAGCAGGCGCGGCGGCCGCGGAAGGTGGCCGCGAGCGCCGGGCTGGCCCAGAAGCCCGGCGTGAAGTAGGACGTGAAGTTGGCGCCGCAGTACTCGGGCGCCGCCACCGCGGCGTCCCCCGGGAGCGGGGTGGCGGCGAGCTTGGCGACGTCGTCGGTGAGGACGACGTCGGAGTCGAGGTACACGACGCGGCGCACGCAGCCCGGGAGCGTGGTGGCGAGGTAGGAGCGCGCGTAGTTGAGCGGGCGGTCGAGCGCGCCGCGGACGGAGGCGGAGATGCGCCCCGCCACGCGGGACTCGTCGAATGGGTAGACGCGGAAGGCGAGCGACGGGAAGGAGCCACGCACTGCGGCCGCGAGCTCGGCGGTCGTGGAGGGGGACCCCGCGCCCGCGGCGGCGAGGAAGTGGAAGTGGATGGACTCCGGGCAGGAGGCGTGGCGCAGGACGGAGAGCACCGCGGCCATGGTGCCACGCAGGTAGGACGCGTCGAGGGTCATGGCCACGTGCACGGCCGCGTTCGGAGAGCACGCCGCGTCGGCGCCGGAGGAAGGTGGCAGCGGCGGCGGGCACCGCGCCCGCGCGGACGCCGAGTTGGTGAAGTGCGGGGCCTCGCGGAACCGTGGCACGGTGGCCGCCGTGGCCGCGCCGGCGGCGCAGAGGATGAGGAGCAGGGCGAGGTGGAGCGTGGCGCGCGACATGTTTTAATTAGGAGGTGGTGTGTGTGGCTTCGCGTTGTTTGTGTGCGAGTGAGGAGCGCGCGAAGCTGTTTTTATACATGGCGCGTGGCCGCGTGCTGCGTGCGGAAAAGATGAGGATGCATCGTCAAATTTGGGTCAGAGGCTTGGAGGAGGGCTAGGACTGAGGGAAAGCGTGTTTGAATGTGTAACATGCGTCTAGTAAACAAAGAAATGTCGGGTCAAAATGTGCCTAAACGACAGTACGTGGAAGTGGAATGATCCCGCCGTGCAAGTGCAACGGTGGGCGCGTAGAGAAGCAAAACTCATCAACATCTAGTCGACTCCATGCTTGGTATGTATTTTAAGGTCGAAGACAAAAATGTTTTTCTTTCTAGTGATCGACACTCGTCGCATCTTGCGCGCGACGTTGCCTCTCGTCCCTTTTGAACTCTAAGTCCTCCCTCTCTACTCCGCCGGCCACCATGAGCTGACGTCGACGGCCTCGATGATACCGACATGGAGTTGTGAAGGGGAGAAGGGGGTGCGGGGGAGGATAGAGGTGTGGAACTTTAGGAGAACGGTCGTATCCTTTGGGGTAGGCGGAGGAAAAACCCTTTGAGGGTAGCCGGATACATGTTTATATAATGGGAAAAACCCCGTGGTCGCATATACAGAATTGGGGTAGAGTACTACTCTATACCCAATATGTATGGTAACATATATCTCTAATAAGAGGGATGTCCAGAGTGACGACATAGTGGCGGGGCCATGATTGAATAGGACGGGATGGCGATGCAACTCTAGATGGTGGTGCACTCTTATCATTTTGCTTATCGAAATTGTACAAGCACTAGCATCGATCTTTCGAAAGATGTATGTTTATAACATTATTTTGCATTTTCTAGATACGTGTGAGTTAGAAATCCTTAACCATATTATATTAGAAATCCTTAATTATCTTATATTTGAATCAATGAATTTTAGCGGGTATTTGATAGTTGGCAATAAAATTATGGCGTATGTACAATTTTGATGTAGAGACCGAGAATCCACACCCTTTTTTCAAATAAGCGGGTATTTTGGCAAATGTGTTGCGGAATGGGAAATTAACCTTTCTATGATTGTCTACGGAAAACATCGTACGACATGTTTAGCACATGGGCATGGAGTGATGGACATAGCGATTCGTGTGAGACGATGCATACGTGTAAATGGAGCAGTAGTACGTACCGAGTAGAGACCGCCACCATTTATGTAACATGGGCACAACCAGGGAGAAGGTGACTCCCGTGTACATTGTTTTCTCTTTCAGATATTGAGGGCTATGCAAGTATGTAGTTGCGGGCCCTCTTGAGAACGTGCCACGTGGTAGCATGATGTTCAATGCCGGATTCGTCTATGAATCTCGTGGAAACGAAACGTGTTTGCACTTGCATGAAAAGATAGAAGATATACTTGAACGACATATTATTCCCAGATGCTTCCTATTTCAATCTTGTGACTAGATCACCTTTTTCTGAGATCACAACGGCAAGACTACAATATTCTCTTCGCTTGAAAAGCCCGGTAGCAAAATGCATATGAGTAGTCACAAGGAAAGGCGGAAGATGATTTCCACATCGCATGGTTGAAACTTTTCCATGATACCGAGGTATAAATAATAATTGGGAGAGGGTGGTGTGGAGTGGCAGAGAGACTTTATGATAAATGAGAAGATTGGTCTTTAGAAAATAGGGACTTTGCCCTTTTTTATAAAAGGAAATATGGTGTCACCAGCTATACACGCAGCAAGCAAGTTGAAGAACAAAAACTTAAACATCCATAGCCAAGCCAGCAAAATACAACAACTCAGAAGGGGTTATTGTAAAAAAAACAACTCAAAAGGGACCACGCACGCTAGAGCTGCAGCAAAGCTAGCTTGAACATTTTTATAAAGGCGTCGTATCTTATGAATCCTCACGTTTCCTGTATCCCTGCATCCGGAGCATTTCTATCGTCCGATCTAAATCCTACGTTTCCGCTAACTCTTGATCATTTATGCACTCAAACGCCCGCATCAAGGATCTTTATTTTGTAAATTAACCCCTAGTCATTTTAAAACATTATAATCTGAATCACATCCCCAAACCCTCGTCTTCTCCAAAAGGCGATGGCGATGGCGACTAGCTCGGCACCAAGTCTGCGACGTGCCCCCAAAAAATCCATCCACGCACGCCATCTTCGGAACTGAGATGTCATTCAACGCCCCTGGCGCTGACTGTTGTGCTGGTCTGGAGCCCAGCCACCTGCTGAGCGGACGTCCTCCTCGTCGGCCATGTATGCCAAAGCTCAGCACCAAGTCTGCGACGTGCCCCCAAAAAATCCATCCGCGCACACCATCTTCGGAACTGAGATGTCATTCAACGCCCCTGGCGCTGACTGTTGTGCTGGTCTGGAGCCCAGCCACCTGCTGAGCGGACATCCTCCTCGTCGGCCATGTATGCCAATCCCGCCGGCGTCGGTAACCTCCGGCCGGTCGGCTTACACTGCGCCTTCGTCCGGACAGCTACAAAGTGTATATGCTCGTGTAGGCTGAGGGCACAATAGGGGATGCAGAGCAGCCGGTCGGCAAGTGCACCCTCATTGGGTCGACTACAGACTAGATAGGATTGTGTGCGCTGAGAGCACAACAGTGGATGCCGTGGATGCCGAGCACAACGATGACCATATCTCTGAATTAACTTGTTTCTGTCCGACTGCTTGGATCTATAGAGATTGTAATGTGAATACACAGCGTTGGTGAATATTGTTTCTCCTGAGAGAATTGTATAGCTTGTTGTGAATGGAAATACAGGAGGAAACGATTTCTGGTTGCCATGTTCGTAGTTGCAATTTGAGGTGTTCTTATTTGACTTAATATTAATTGAATTAGGGCAATATGTTCTGATATATTCACAGAAAATTAATTGGTACAACGAACATTGTGAATTAAGATTCAGAACATATGGTAGAAGTGTTCAAATCATTCACTACCAATTGATACCCACTGGTACCTGAACTGCTGAACCTTCTCTTCTGTTACCAATTGGTAATTGAAGCCCTGAACTTTTATCATACCAATCGATATCTCAACGGTCTAAAATAATATATCTTCTCCAGGAGTTCAAGTGAGTTGATACTGTGCTGACACAATTGTGTTTCTCTGCCCTGAAGTTCATTCTGAAACGTGCGGTTTCCGCATGATTCCACAGGAGCCAATGTTGTGATGCACGAGTACAGTAGTACCCAGTCAAATGATCCGAGTCAACCAGCACATATGCATCCTCTGTATAGATAGATGCAGCTATTACCGATTCATAATAGTCGTTGTTCTTTACAGTACTTGTATATATTATAGCACACACTGGTACATTTGCCAAACAATATTGTATGAAAAACATACAGCTTTATGTACAATGTTGATGCTGACATTCATTACATAAGGTGCGCAAAAGCGAAAGTTTACGCTCGGGAACCTGTAAACCTCCACTAAGTAGATTTTACGGTTGAGAAGTGTTTGAAATTTAGCAATCAAGAATAGAAGCAGGCTGGCTACAGATTGGACGTTCTGAGATGAGTTCTCTCAGGTGATCTTGCCGGTGGCTGTCTTCGGCACACTGTTCTAAAGGGTAACCCTCTTCAATCTTCTTTATTACGCAACCTGAAATGAGACGTAAGTTCAAATTACCAAGTGCATTATTAGATTTGTCTGACATCAACTCAGTTATACTGAGTTCAGATTAGAACACCTCAAAAGGCAAATACAGTAAAGCATCCAATTTTTTCATTCTAATATTTCAACTCATAAAAACTTGCACTCACTTCTGTCTGAAAAATCAACAATCCCCAATCTCAGTATATATTCACAAGGTAAGCTCCAAGCATCACACACACCTACCCAAGAGAATATGCAATCCATTAGCTGCTCAGGAGGTTATTGTACATGACTGGATACATATGGCAGAAAACAATATGTAAAACTCAGAGCAGCGGCCATTTTGTAGCAGGCAGTCGTCGTGAGGAGTAAGTCAGTAGGGGCACCCATGGGAGCCGATGGTGCAGAGCTTGCGGACGTCGGTGACCTCGGCGTCAGGAACCGGCGAGAAGGCGGGGCATGCCAGCAGGCAGCCTATGACCTGTATAGGGCATGTGAAATTGCATCGAGACCATCAAATGGCATATCGCTTCCGGCGATGGCGAGCACAGTTGGATTTTGATTGGGGATTGCGGAGCTCGTCGCCGTCGCCATTAGGATAACCAGCCGTGTGTTTTAGAGAGATAAAACATAGGGTTTGACCTGTTTAGGGGGTAATTTGCATAACAAAGATCTACACGTGGGCGCTTTAGTGCAAAAGCACCTGAGATTGAGTTGAGACGCACGATTCAGATCTGTTGGTTGAAAGTCTTCGGATGCAGGGATACATAAATCGAGCAGATGCATAAGATACGACGCCTTTTATAAATATAAACCCAATTCCTTCTCGAAATCCGGCTACAAATGGAAAGTACTTGACAGGTTGTTCGAATGGTTTTCCATGTATTTACAGTCCGCTTCACTATGTGCGGAAACAATGGAGTTCACTATACAAACAATAATTTCTTAAAGATGTTATTAAATTAATCACCATAATTTTTGGGACGCTTTCTGACCCTAAACCTACTTTGAGCCGGCGCTGATTAAAGAGGGGCAATGGACGTCCGAAAATCGGTTGGCTCATTGTTTCCAGATCGCCACATAACTTGCAACCAGACTCCCTTAGCCAAATCCGAGGCTTTCAATTATGTTATAACCTGGATTCTTCCGTGAAATACACCGATACAAAGATTCTATTTTTAATACTGAGACGCGTGTTACTCTTCTAGAGACCTAACATTCGAGTGTGTTTAGCTTCCGAGTTTCCGGATGACCATTTCATAAAGACAGATTTGGTAGCGTACACCTTTATTTTTAAGCGCCCAAAACCTTTCATTCAGCCTCTCCCAGAAACTTACCCATGTAGAATCTTCTACATCTCATCCGCCACTCTCCCATTTCTCTTGGGCTAGACGAACTACAGAATGATAGATATAGACCACCTTGCGTCCTTGCCCATCACCTTTTCCACGGTCACATTTGGCTCATCACAGTGTTTGGAAATACTCCCTTAGTTTTTTAATATAAGATGTTTTAGGTTCTGCTTAGATCCTCATGTATTAATATGTATGTAGACATATTTTAATGTGCATGTTTACTCCTTTAAGTGTACATCTAGTTAACTTGTGCAATGTCTGCGCCTCTTTGGATTGAAGAATTTTCATGAGAATATTGGAGGATTATAATCCATAGGATTTTTTCCCTAAGGATTCCATTTGGATCAAAGGAATGACACGTCCAAAATTCCTATGGATTGAATTCTATGCCCAATTCCATAGGAATCTCAACATCCGATCAAAGCTCTTTCTTACACTCATTCGTGTAGGATCAAGACACTTTTCTGTGTTTTCCATATGTTCCATCCAAATGACCATTCCCTGTTGTTTTCCTCTATTTTGTAATCCTCTTTTTTCCACATACAATCCTATAAGATACCTATTTTTTCTTTGATTCCTATGTTTTCTATTCCTACTATCCAAACAAGGCATACAACTTCATATATTACGAAACGGAGCTAGGGAGTGGTAGGGAAACAAAAGCACAAAGGAACATGCGCATGTCATACATTTTCTTGTACAAAAATGTTACAATAGATGTTTCGTGCAATGGTACGAGAGCCACGTCGAGAGAACACTAGTAGAAAACAGGCTAAAGGACCAAACTCTAAAACCCCATTTGTCCCGGTCGTACTGCAAACCGGGACAGATGGGGCATAAAACGCGCCGACCGCTCCAGGCGACACCCATTTGTCCCGGTTCCAGCCACGAACCGGGACAAATGAGGTAGCACCCGCCGAGCGCTTCAGGTGACACCCATTTGTCCCGGTTCCAGTCACGAACCGGGATAAATGTCATGGTTTCAGTTACGCGTGCGCGGAAGCCGAGCCATCGCCGCGTTTTTCCGACGCGCACGGAAGACGAGCGGAAATACGGCGCCGCCGGCGATTCCTCTGCCCTCCGGCGATTAATTCCTCTGCTCTCCGCCGGCGATTCATCTTCCTCTCCGGCGCTATAAAATGCACTGCACAGTACGACTCCTCCACACACCATTTCTCCGGCCATCTCTCCTCTCTTTTCTCCGTCCCTATGGAGCCGCTCGTGCCTCGGTCCGATGAGTTTTACGACTACGAGAAGGAAGGCATGCGGTTCAAGGTGTGGGTCACCCTTCGTGCATGGCGCGTGGAGAAGTGGATCCGCGACGTGAAGAACTACTTCCTCGACGCCGCTCCGATCAAAGCCGTTGGACTCGATTGCGAGTTCACCGACCCTCGACGGAAGGATACTCCGCAGTGCGCCGCCGTCCTTCAACTCTCGGTGGCGACCGAGACTCTTGTCTTCCAAATTTGCAAAGCTGACCGGGTGCCACAGGTCCTCGTGGATTTCTTAGGTGATGAGGCAATCAAATTCTACGGCGTGGCAATCCATAATGACATGAAGATGCTAGCCTACTACGGAATTATTATTCGGTCCGCGGTCGACCTGCAGAGGGATCGCCGAAACCCTACCGGCAATTTTACTCCTAGTCTATATGCTCTCTCTAATGCGGTCATTGGGACAAATCTTGAGAAGAAGAAGAAATACAAGAAGAAGAAGAACACGGACGACGACAAGGAAGACACGTTACAAAAAGACCTAATTTTCGGATGGGGCAACGTTCCATTGAGCTACGATCAAGTCGTATATGCTGCTTTAGACGCTCGCCTTGGCTTCGAGATTGCACGGAAGTGGGATAGTCTACGCGGCTATAATACGGACAATGATCATCTTAATGTCGTTGATGAGTAGACTATCTATGTATTCCGTTACGCAAAAATTCTGTGTGCGCGTGTTCTCTTGTATCGACCGAAATATATCTAAAGTTTGCAAAAGTGTTTTTAAATTCCAAAGTTTGCAAAAGTTATTTAAAACAGAGAACAGAAAATGGTTTTGTATTAGTTAGTCAAATTCAAACATTTTTCATATTCATAGTTTTTCCAAAATCCAAAGTTTGCAAAAGTTATTTAAAACAGAAAACAGAAAAAGAAAATTAAAAAAAAAGAAAAAACCTCCATCTGTCCCGGTTTCAGTCACAAACCGGGACAAATGGCCTCCTTGTTGTCCCGGTTTATGACTGAAACCGGGACAAATGGGGGGGGGGGGTGCTTATATATACTGATCAGCAGCCCCCTCCCAAAACCATTGGAGGCATTTTTTTTTGAAATGGAAGGAGGGGGTGTGTGCTAGTCTTTTTTTTTGTATGCATGCAAGGTGTTTGATGAAATGCCCGAGAGAGTTCACGAAATGATTTGATGTACACTTAAAAAAGTTTATTCTTCTTTTCCATCAAGGTTAATTTTTCTCTCATTTCATTTGTAATTAATTGATACCGTGCATGTTCAGTGTTTATTTGTCGATGTTCTGTAATGGTTATTGACGTAGTTCATTATATAATGCAGATGGACCGACAATGGATGTATGGTGACCGACGCACTGCCAAGTACATGACAGGTTTAGAATAAGACAGATCACCCAAGCGTGAGAACCCTTCAAAGTCATCTTATTCGGCATGGTTTCATGCCCAGCTATAATTGTTGGACGAAGCACGGAGAAAAAGGTGTTATGATGGAAGACAATGAAGAAGAGGAAGATGATGACAACTATCCTATGTTCCCGGAGTACGGAGATTCTGCAACGGGGGAAGCTGAAGCTGAAGAGGCACCAGATGAGCCCACTGACGATCTTGGTAGGGCCATTGCTGATGCAAAGAGAGAGTACGGAACTGAAAAGGAGAGGTTGAAGTTCGACCAGATGTTAGAGGATCACGAGAAATTGTTGTATCCAATTTGCGAAGATGGTCAGAAAAAGCTGGGTACCACACTGGAATTACTGCAGTGGAAGGCAGAGTGTGGTGTGACTGACAAGGGATTTGGAAAGTTGCTGCAGATAATTAGGAAGATGCTTCCAAAGGTCAACGAGTTGCCCGACAGCACGTACGAAGCAAAGAAGGTTGTGTGCCCTCTAGGATTAGACGTGCATAAGATACATGCCTGCCCTAATGACTGCATCCTCTACCGCGGTGAGTATGAGAATTTGGATGCATGTCCAGTATGCACTGCATTGCGGTATAAGATCAGACGAGATGACCCTGGTGAAGTTGAGGGTGAGCGTCCCCGGAAGAGGGTTCCTGCCAAGGTGATGTGGTATGCTCCTATAATACCACGGTTGAAACGCCTGTTCGCGAATAAAGAGCATGCCAAGTTGTTGCGATGGCACAAAGAGGACCGTAAGAAAGACGCGATGTGTAGACACCCCGCTGATGGGTCGCAGTGGAGAAAAATTGAGAGAGAGTTCCCGGAATTTAAAGATGACGCAAGGAACTTAAGGTTTGGTCTAAGTACAGACGGTTTCAATCCGTTTGGGGAGCAGAGCAGCAGTCATAGCACATGGCATGTGACTCTATGTATTTATAACCTTCCTCCTTGGTTGTGCATGAAGCGAAAGTTCATTATGATGCCATTGCTCATCCAAGGCCCGAAGCAATCCGGCGACGACCTTGATGTGTACCTCAGGCCATTATTTGAAGAACTTTTATAGTTGTGGCGGGAAGAAGGTGTACGGGTGTGGGATGAGCACAAACATGAGGAATTTGACCTACGAGCTCTGCTTTTTGTAACAATTAACGATTGGCCTGCTCTTGCTAACCTCTCAGGACAGTCGACCAAGGGGTACAATGCATGCACACACTGTTTGGGTGAGACTGAATGTTTATATTTGGATAAATGTAAGAAGTGTGTGTATCTGGGGCATCGTCGATTTCTTCCGATCAGGCATACCGCAAGGAAGAAAGGCAAGCATTTTAAAGGTGAGGCTGATCACGGTAGGAGGCATGTCAACCGTACTGGTGAAGAAATATTTGATATGGTCAAAGATCTAAAAGTAATCTTTGGAAAGGGTCCTGGAGGACAACAGGTTCCGAAAGACGCTAACGGGCACGCACCCATGTGGAAGAAAAAATCTATATTTTGGGAGCTACCATATTGGAAGGTCCTACAGGTTAGATCTGCTATCGACGTGATGCACGTGACGAAGAATGTTTGCGTGAACCTGCTAGGCTACTTGGGCGTGTACGGGAAGAAAAAAGATACAGAGGAAGCACGGGAGGACCAGAAACGTGTGAAAGAACGAGACGGCCTAAGTCCCGAACACTACGAAGGTCCTGCCAGCTACGCTCTTACCAAACAAGAGAAAGTACTATTCTTTGAATGCCTGAGCAGTATCAAGGTCACGTCTGGGTTCTCGTCGAATATAAAGAGGATAGTAAATGTGAGACTCCAAAAATTTCAGAACCTAAAGTCTCATGATTGCCACGTGATTATGACGCAATTGCTTCCGATTGCACTGAGGGGGCTACTACCGGAAATTGTTCGAGTACCCATTGTGAAGCTTTGTGCATTCCTCAATGCAATATCTCAAAAGGTAATCGATCCGGCGATTCTACCAGGGTTGCAAAATGATGTGGTCCAGTGTCTTGTCAGTTTTGAGTTGGTGTTCCCTCCATCCTTCTTCGATGTTATGACGCATCTCCTGGTTCACCTAGTCGAAGAGATTCAAGTTCTCGGTCCTGTATTTCTGCACAATATGTTCCCATTTGAGAGGTTCATGGCAGTCTTAAAGAAATATGTGCATAACCGTGCTAGGCCAGAAGGAAGCATCTCCAACGGCTACGGTAACGAGGAGGTCATTGAGTTCTGTGTTGACTTTATTCATGACCTTAAGCCGATAGGTGTTTCACAATCACGACATGAGGGTAGACTTAGTGGAAAAGGCACACTAGGAAAGAAAACAAAAATTTGTATGGATGGACATTCTTTCACTGAAGCACACTATACAGTTCTACAAAGTTCTACCTTGGTGGCCCCGTATATCGATGAACACAAGAATTTTGTACGCTCTCTACACGCGGGGAAGTCTGACAACTGGATTGTACGTGCACACATGGCCACGTTCGGCGGTTGGTTGCGAGCACATCTTGAAAATAAAGACAAGGTTGATGAACAGTTACACTTGTTGGCCAGGGCACCATCTACAACTATATGTACTTTCCAAGGGTACGAGATAAATGGAAATACATTTTACACGAGTGTCCAAGATAAAAAGAGCACGGACCGAAACAGTGGTGTTCGCATTGATGCAACAAACAACAATGGGCAGAAGAACACATATTATGGTTGCATAGAGGAGATATGGGAACTTGACTATGGACCTTCTTTTAAGATCCCTTTGTTTCGCTGCAAATGGGTCAATCTGAAAGGCGGGGTTGAGGTAGACAAGATGTACGGAATGACAACAGTGGATCTAAACAATCTTGCGTACAGAGACGAACCATTCGTGCTAGCCAATGATGTGGCTCAGGTTTTCTATGTGAAAGACATGTCTAGCAGACCCAAAAAAAGAAACATCCTGGGAGTGGAGGAGCCGAGGCGTCACATAGTTCTTTCAGGAAAAAGAAACATCGTGGGAGTGGAGGACAAGACAGACATGTCAGATGATTATAATATTTTTGATGAAATTCCGCCTTTCATAGTGAACATTGACCCAATCATCAAGTTGATTGAAGAAGATGCTCCATGGTTCCGACGCAGAAGAACTGGCGGTGTTGTGTGATGTAGATGTTGGTGCGATATGTAATAATTAATATATTAAACTTTTGATATGAAGAAGATGCTCCATTTTTACCTGCATATCAAATGGATCCGTCGGCGTTGATAGAACAAAACACACGATTTCACCTGCATACAGCCCCACGGTGGCTCTTGATGAGTGCCTGCATATCAAATGCACCGTGGGGCGTATGCAGGGAATCCGAGTAATTTGTATATATTCCTCAGTAGATGAATTGAACTATTCTTTTGATAGAACAAAACACACGATTTCACCTGCATACAGCCCCACGGTGGCTCCTGAGTGCCTGCATATCAAATGCACCGGGGGGCGTATGCAGGGAATCCGAGTGATTTGTATACCACACACCACCCGGCTAGGCACTAGAAGGAGGAAACACTGAGTGCTCGCCTCGTCCGAGAGGGGGCTATATATAGGGTCACGGGCTCAACCAGTGGTACTGATAGTGTTGATCCAACAGCTCTCAAGTGCTCAAAAGAAGCACACCCCTGATCCAACGGCTAACAAGTGTTTCAAAGAAACACACGATCTGTGTGCTTCTTTAGTCCCGGTTTGAAACTGAAAGCGTTAATCGAACAGCTCAGAAGCAATCAAAAGAAACACACACCTGATCAAACGGCTTACAAGTGCTTGAAAGAAACACACGATCTGTGTGCTTCTTTAGTCCCGGTTTGGAAGTTAAAGTGTTGATCGAACAGCTCAGAATTCCAAAGTTTGCAAAAGTTATACAAATTCACATTCAAAATAGTTTTAAACTAATTTAAATAATGGTTATAGAAAAGAGAAAATGTTTTTGTATTAGTTAGTCAAATTCAAACACTTTTCATATTGAAAGTTTTTTCAAATTCCAAAGTTTGCAAAAGTTATACATATTCACATTCAAAATAGTTTTAAACTAATTTAAATAATGGTTATAGAAAAGAGAAAATGTTTTTGTATTAGTTAGTTAAATTCAAACACTTTTCATATTGAAAGTTTTTTCAAATTCAAAAGTTTGTAAAAGTTATTTAAAACAGAAAACAGAAAAAGAAAAAGAAAAAGAAAAAACCCTATCTATCCCGGGTCGTGGCTCCACCCGGGACAAATAGGGGTGCTATCTATCCCGGGTGCAGCCACGGCCCGGGACAGATGACAACTATTTGTCCCGGGCAGAGCCACGACCCGGGACAGATAGTGTGTTGCTATAAAAGCAACACTTAGCGCTCCCGGGTCGAGCAACCACCCAGAGCAGTTCCAATCTCCTCGCGAAGCACTGGCAAAATTTTCCGCGACCTAGCCGCCGCCGCCGCCGTCGTCCCGTGCCTCCGCCGCGCCTTCGTTCGCGCCTCCGTCCGCTCCGCCGCTGTCGCTCGCGCCTCCGTCCGCGCCTCTGTCCGCGCCGCCGTTGTTGCCCGCGCCTCCATCCGGCCTTCGCCGCGGCTCCATCCACGCCGCCGCCGTGCCTCCGTCCGTGCCGCCGCCTCCGTTGCCGCGCCTCTGAAGGTTCGTGTCGTGCCCCCACGCCTCCGTTGCCACGCGCCCGCACGCCTCCGTTGCCGCGCCGCCGTTGCCATTGCTCGCTCCGCCGCTGCAATTGCTGATGTCAGCGCGGCGGATGCGTGACGTCAGCCCCAAAAACTTGTAGCATGCGAATATGTATGTGTAGTATGCAAAAAAAGCGTGTGTATGCAAATTAGTATGTGAATTAGTATTTGAATATTTATAGCATGCGAATTTGTATTTTTTTATTATTATTTGTAGCATTCGAATTTGTATGCAAATAAAAACTTGTATATGCAAATTAGTATGCGAATTAGTATTTGAATTACAAATGTGTATGCGAATAAATATAAAATTTGAATTACAAATGTGACTTGGTATTTGTAGCATGCCATCACCGTCTACTCCCCGTCGTCTCCGTCTCCTCCCCGTCATCTACTCCCTGTAAAATTATAAATTTGAATCTACGCCGCCGTCCGCGCGCACGTCTCTCGCCCCAATGCCGGTGCGGTGAGCACCCCCACCTCCGGCCGCAACGCGTGTAGTTAGTTAGTGTTTAGTTAGTGTTTGTTACTCCCTGTAAAATACAACTTTATATAAAGTGTTTGTTAAATTTGTGTTTAGTTAGTTAGTTTTGTGAGTTAAAATATTAATAAACTTTATATGAAAACGTTCAAAAAAAGAAAATACATGTTGTTGTGTCATTAATGTTATTTAATTTGTGTTTGTTAAAGTTTTTACATGTTGCAATGCAGATACTCAGACCAGCCCCGCCGCCCTCTCGGAGCCCTAGCTAGTAAAGTTCGAGAGACTTCAAAAGAGAAATGTAAATATAAATTGTGATACTCGATACGATTGAAATACTCGACGGATGCCCTGCGAATCTGAGACGCCCGAAGATCCTTCTCCTGATCCAAAATCAATGCGGAGAAGCAGCGTGGCTTCGACGGAGCTCGATCGCCACAATGATATGCCGGGTCCTCGTCACCCCGTGGATAATATCGTGCAGCGGGAACTTTGCGACCTCGAGTCCATGTCTCGGGTGGAAATCCGATTCAGCACTCTGGTCAGCGATCCTTGCTTTGATTTGATTTCCGGGCAGTAGGGCACTAGAGGGAGACCCTATGCTAGCCACGCGTGCGCAGGAATAGCTATACTCTCCGGGGGAGAGTATAGCTATGGTACGCAGGCACACACACACGCGCACATGTATGTATGATATCTCTGGGACATGTGCATACCCGTGCGAGGATGGTACACGTGTACACACACGTGTACGCCTACGTGTACGCGTACGTGTGTACACACACACATACGCATGCGTAGTGATTGGAAGCTACAAGGCATGTCAATTCACGATAATGTACAATCTATCGTGAAGTGACATAAACCCATTGTGAATCGATCAAAACGCCCGAATCTGACCGTTTTCCACATCGAGCTCACACCCGTACGTGTGCTTGAACATAACCGTGAAGGTGGCGCACGGTTTTGCCCTACCGCCTAGACCAAATGGAACTTACCATTGTCGCCCTATTCCAGATGGCTATGCTGTTGTCGGGGTTGATGAGGTTATCAAGACATATGAGGGAATTAAGCTGGACTTCCCTACGGGTGAAGACGAGGTTGAGTTGAGATTTTCCCTCAAGAGTACCTGCTTATGGAAAAAAGAATACATCGTGTTCCCACACATGCAGCAAAATCGCCCTCCCAGTACACAAGCCAGTCCACATAACTACAACAACGACAACCAATGCGCTAGTCCAGACATCCCCCACAACGACAACCAAGGCGCTAGTCCATCTCCGCCGTCGCGTGAGCGTACTCCGCCGCGTCAACGGACTCCATCGCCTCCGCAAAAGAAGCGGAAGTGCACCGCTGCGTCGACTAGTACTCAGAAAAGCGAAACGGGGAAGTCTCGCTTTGTGAACTCTCGCGAAGATGTCGATACATGGGTCGAGAAGGTCCAGGCTTCCCAGAGAAAGAAGGCAAAAAATATGTCTTTGCCTGTTCCGGTTTATTCTTCGGATGCGATACGGTGGGCCATATAATTTCTTACGCATCCGTCGCAATATGAACTAAATATGGACGATGACTACACACGCGTTCTGTTGCGTACATCTAGGAGAGTGCGGGAAGAACAAAAATCTGCTGCCACCCAGAAGAGAGATGTTCCACAGCTCGGAATGCAGGCGGGACAATCGGCCCCTCCACTCATATTGGCGCCTTACAACCGGAACCCGGTCGATGATGTACTTTCGCAGCAAGCTAGAGATATGGGTATAACTCTGGCAGAGCTTAAGGCATTGCAATCTGGCGAGAGTGTCACCATACATGAGGTGGTGCGGACATATGTGAGAGGAGAAGATCTTGTCGACCCTGCAATGGTGCGCACTCTACCAGCTAGGTTGCACCAACTAAATGCATGGTACATGCGTACCACGAAAAGTCAAGACGGAGACTGGCTCTATGGGAAAATTCCAAAGGATTTTTTTGGCCCAGGTGATGATGAGGTTCAAATTGAGTATTGCGAATTATGACAGTTATTCAATTTTGACGCGCTCGACAAATCTATCATCAGTGCCTTTTGCATGTAAGTAATTAAATTATGTATATATGTCAGTAATTCTCTAGCTCTACTTATTTTTATTGCTTGTAATTATCCTTATCACTATATTACTTTTGTACTCTATTATGCAGGCTGAAAATTATACAATCTCGAAAGCTGGGACTCAATCACAAGATTGGATTCATTGACCCTAATCGAGTTCATCATCATGGTTTGTTACATTACCCAGATCAAACGGAGGTGCTTTTGCTTACATATTTGATGGCGCAACATTACAAAAGCAACATAATTTTCCCGTTCAACTTCGAGTGAGTTGTTTACTTTCTTATACATACTCGATGTTAATTAAGTATATGTAATTGATGATTTAATTATTAACAAATATAAACATATGGCAGACTTCACTGGGTATTATTTGAGATTGATGTTGAAAAGGCAATCGTTGATGTCTTGGACCCATTATCGAAACCTGAAGAAAAGTTCGACGACACGAAACAGATGCTCCAGAGATAATTTCATTCATTATCACAATCGAGCTCGTCTTTTCTAATAATATATAGTAATTAGTTAACTTCTTTACTAATTTTCCATACCGTAAACTTCAGGGTTTGGGACAAGTTCACCGGTTTCCACAAGGAAGTTGGTATAGCTAAGAACCTCACTTTTAAATGGCGAGAGGTAAGACGTACTAGCTAGGTTCCACGTATGCATATTCTTAATTTCAGTCTCACAATACCATTTTTTCAATATTTTTTATTATTTTTTATTGATTTCTTATCTTATTCTATCATAAAGTGCGCGAAGCAGCAACAAGGCACCAATTTGTGTGGATTCTATGTCTGCGAGTTCATCCGAATTCACTTCAATGAGGGTGCAGACTGGAATAGGGTACCTTAACAATTCATTCAAACTTGTTCACTTTTCAAATTGAATTATTTTCATAATGATTGATATATTGGTGTTGATCTCTCCTTTTTAGTTTGAGACGATCCGGAACAGGCTTGATGCAAAAGACCGCCTACTACCAATTGCGGAGGAAATTGCGGGTTTTCTGCTTGACTATGTCATAAAGCCAGACGCAGAATGCAGTATAATCCGGCCGCCAAAAAAGACCATCCCGAGGAAAAAATAGGGTCTAATGCTTCTCTGTCGTGTAATGATCTCTGTTTGTAAATATTTAGACATAATCTTCCGGTTGTAAATATTTGTTTGGGAGAACTCGTGTACTAGTAGTATTCATGACTATATCCAGAGGAAAAAATCGTGTATTCATGATATATATTACATAGTAACGTATAATATGCAACTCGATCTTGTTTGAAATAAAACATAAATGAAAAAACACAAACACAAAAGAATCAGTAACATAAATAGAAAACAGAAACAAAAATAGAAAACAGGAAACAAAATAAAAGAAACAAAAAAAAACATATATACTGTCCCGGTTCGTAAATACGAACCGGGACAAATGAGTGGCTGCCAGAGGCTGTCTGGTTTGGCCACGTGACCCCCCTACTGGTCCCGGGCCGTGGCGTGCCCGGAACAAATAGGGGAGGCTATTTGTCCCGAACACGCTATCCCGAGCGCGTGACCGGGACAAAAAGCGCTCCCGGCCCGGGACCAGTGGCCTGTTTTGCTCTAGTGGAATTTAACCTAAACGAGGAAAAAATAGGTTCATTCGTATGATACAAAACCAATAAAGGGTAACGCAAAATTTTGACCGTGGAAGGCGAACTCAAACCATATTTGTCTTTTTAAATAAGGTGTATACTTATTAGAAACATATTATTTTGAAGAACACTCCTTGATCTTAGTGGGAAACAAAATTGCAGTCGTCAGAGGCATGATACCCACTTTTTCAATATATCAAGTTTGGTCGTTTTGTCCAGGGCACCCCTGACGGGAAGCCTCTAACTAGTGATACCCGGTTGTGTGACGGCATCCCTCACGTGGGAAAATAATTCTATAAAATCGGCTCTATCTCCTAATCAAAACAGACCCTGTCAGTTGTATGCCTCCTAATCAGAAAGCACAAAGAACATTTCCTTTACCAATCCGCACAATTTCCGTTGCATCTCTCTGTTCGACTCAACAGCTCGGAAGTCAGATTGAGCTCGTCACTCCGGCTGGCCGGAAACAGCGCAATTAAGCGACATCCCTTGTGCGCCTAACTGCGTGCCATCGCCATATCAACAACACCAGCTTCTCGCTGTAGTCTACCGCATGTCACAACAGGCATAGAAAGACACGACTTGGAGCATATCCATGGTTGCAGGTTGCGCTTTTTCGAGGACTTGGACAGAAGAAACGTTCAACAAGCCACAAGCCACAAGCCCACAACTGCTTGCTGCCCAGTACACGCGCAAGTACCACACCATCGCAAGTACACGCTTAATCTGTTATTTTGGAACATGAATGTGATAGCTTGATTCTCCTGCAAGGACCCTTTAATCGCCAATGTCAATTGTGAAAATAGGACATCGGACGATTGCACTGCACCTCAACGGCACATCAGCGTCTCTCAATTGCCCTGTTTCCGATTGGGGAAGAAAGGGTGCTTGATATGGAATGCCAGATGGGATGCTATGGGACCCGGTTTTATAGGATTATTTTCCCCTCACGTTGTGGGGCAATTAAGGAGTGCCCGTACAGACGATTGCGGTTCGTCAGCCATGATGAGCTGGATGGCGGCAATATGAATTATTCTTCATATGCATCATATAAATCTTCTTCAACTATGACGTACTTACATACCAAAAAGGATTGGCTTGATAACATAGTATTATTTCCCGATGCTTCCTATTCCGAATTTGTGACGATATAGGAGTTCTCTGATTAAAACTCATATGGCTAGTCACAAGAAAAACACAAGAGATGACATCCACATTGTTCATGATTAAATCCTGTCCATGCCAATCGAGATATAAATAGTAAGTTGAGGGGAGGTAAGGCGTTGAGACCCCTATGAAAAAGGAGAGATTGGTTTGAATGATGTAACCATGCATGCATGCTATATGTTAGGTAAGTGAGGCATGTTGAAATGATTTAACCGCTGTTGGTGAATCATATCTCAAGTGATTTTATAACATATAACCCTATATATAAAAGGGGGTCCATTTCACCCCAAAGTTTGCTATCCACGTCACCCGCAAAACGCAAGCCGTCCGATCGGCGCGTCGGACGGTCAGGATAGGCCCAAAACCATACCGAAGCGCGCAGTACTGTAGCTCGGGCTTCTAAGCCAATCACGGTGCACCACGTCGCTCGGTCACCGGCCGGTCGCCCCCGGTTCCCCCGGTAAACGTGTCTTTTTGTAAAAAAAGCCACTAGATAATTTGAACCTCAACCCGTGGCACTTCTTCCAGAACTGTGAAGGACCTCTTCGCAAATTTGAAAAACTTTGCATGCTTTTCTGCAAAATCACCCTCGCACTCGCCCCCCTCCGCGAGCGCGGCCAGAATCGCCGCCGCGGCCGCTGCGCGCCTCCCCGCTCCGGTCCGACCGGACGAGGAGCTCCGCCGCCTCTCCCGCTTCGAGCTGACCGTAGGAATCGTCGTCGGACGGTCGGGCTCGCCACCAAGACACCGTGTCCCGTTGCCGTCGAGCTCCTCAGACGCCGCCACGGGATTGCTCGCCGCCGGTGTCTCCGGCGAGTCGCTGCGCCGCCCTTTCGAACCGCCGGCATCTTCTCCAGCGGATCGACGCCATCGCGGGTCCTCGCGCGTGCGCGGCCGCGCATCATGGTCTCCGCAGCACCGCGGCAGCGCCGGCCGGCCCGCCGCCAGCTGACGTACAGGGCTGACGTCAGCACGGACCGGCTGATAGGTGGGGATAAAAAAAAAAATCATAACTTTCAAAATATAACTCAAAAATTTACAAACAATATACCAAAATCTTCAGAAAAATCATATCTTTGCAGCCAACACATCAGGTGCACGTTTAGACAACTTTTTCAAAAAAATATTTACGCCACACATTATAGAGTTTCACATTAATAGTTATGTTGCTTACAAAAAATCATCTCGAATATTCGAACACTCACATACCACAAAAAATCTAAGTCGATTAAAAGACAAAAGCATACCTACACATTATAATTTCAGACGAGAAAAAAACAATAAACCATAACTTCCAAAATATAAATTAAAAAAATACAAAAAATATATCAAAATCTACAGAAAAATCATATATTTGCAGCCAATACATCCCATGCATAAATCATAACTTTCACAATATAAACTCAAAAAATACAAAAAATATATTAAAATCTACAGAAAAATCATATATTTGCAGACAATACATCCCATGCACGTTTAGACAAATTTTTCAAAAAAATCGTTACGCTACACATTATAGAGCTTCACAATAATTATGTTGTTCACAAAAAATCATCTTGAATATTCGAACACTTGCAGACCATAAAAAATCTAAGTCGCTTAAAAGACAAAAACATCAAGTAAAGCATAGGTCCCTACTGATTTTATGTAATCACAGTAAATATTTCGAATTGTCAGACGTTCGGCCATACAAAAAACAACAAATTCTGATAATGCAAGATTTAAACATCTAAAATACAAAATCTAAATTTTATTTAATCCACGGGTATGCCGTACGTTCGGCCACACAAAAAACAACAAATTCTGATAATGTAAAACATCATGATTACAAGAACATATTCGGATTTCACCAATCCTCATACCTACATAAGATTTAGACATCCATAATACAAATTCTAACTTTTATTTAATCCCCGGGTGCGACGTGTCGCCGCACCTTACTGTCTAGTTGTATATTAATTGAAGACACATTAATTTGAAGGTGACTCATTACACTCAGCGAGTGGGAACTATTTGGTAGACTTGAGAGACAAGATACATGAGATAATATATAATAAATTGAGTTGTACTCTGGTATACTTGAATGTTTTTTGCGGTTGGCAACTTTTGAATATCTACCAATCCAATAAAACGCTTCTGACTTCTTTGATTTGATTTATAAAGAAAGGACATTATGTTCTGTACATCAACCAATGCATGTGACCTATCTTTTATGTCTAAATAGCTAACACCCACTACTAAAATTCTCTACAATTTTATGCAACCACGTCACATCAATAGCAAATACCCATAATAGTTTGCTCGCATGATTTTTATGTTTCTCATATTTTCCAGATCTTGGTTGTGCGCCTGCGCCTTGCAGCATCGTGGTCCTATCGACTTCTCTACATAACTCTGATCATGATAATGAATACATGCTGCCTTTTGCACTCTAATAATTTATTTGTGACACTAATTACACACATAGTTAAAACAAATCTATATTACCCATTTTTCAAAATTCTACACCATCTTTTTATGATACACGTCTGTTGGACAAAGTGTGAGGTCATGATTGATACGTCAAATTATCAAGAGAACGACAAGGAATCAAACATATGGTGAAAAGAATACTAGACAGGTCGTTGACGGCGAGCTCCAAACTCTACATATTTTGTGGCACCACATCGATCTAACAAGCTGGCCTATTGTAACGAAAAATGCAGAGTGCGAAAACAGGGTCAATCCATGCTGAAAATTTCTAAAAAGATAATACACGACTCTGGATAAAAATGTCAGGTACACGTACGCATGTCTCAATATGGGCAGAACGCTAGCGAACCAAGTCAGGTGAAATACACGAGAGCAAGTCAAACAGGTCATCAAACGGGTCAACCGTTGGGTCAACTTTTAGGCCACTATTAGGCGAGTTAACATTTTTCTCTTACATGGAGTACTTTCTTTCTCTCCGTGTGGGAAGCCAAGAAACATTTATTAAACGGCTTAAATTGCCGCTTTCAAAGAGCAGAACACTGACTTCAAAAGCACAAGGAAAACAAGCCCGCGCCAAAATTTCCAGGTTGTGTGATGGCATCGCTCACATACTGGATAAAGAAATCATGACCCGTACAGGCCACTGCAGCTTGTCAACCATGTTGAGCACTTGAGCTAGATGTCCGTCCGCAAAATGATACAAGTTTTACAATAATTGTTATTTTTAACAACCGTCCATCTGCCTAAATCTGACAGTGCTAAAATAGAAGTTACCTCGTAAAATGAACCATTCTTGGTTAGCCAAATGGAATACTTGTATGCACTTTCAGACAAAAAAATGTTGTCCCGATAACATAGTACTATATCCCAACGCTTCCTATTCCGAACATATGAGGATATAACGGCAAATTCTCTGATAAAAACACAAACAACTAGTACAAGAAAATCAGAAGATGATTGAATCTGTTCAATGGCCATCGAGATATAAATAGTCAGATGAGGGGAGCTAAGTAGTAGAAAAGGACCCTACGAAAGCAATAAAAAAATGACAAGAGCATTTTTTTTTTTTGCAATTTACTACATATATATATTAGGTTAACGAGCCGCCTCATTTAAACCTGCCAATCCATTTTGGTACCCTGGTTAGAGAAAGGGTGCGTCTGAAACTCGTCGCCTCCAAAACCAAGAGAAATACGATTACCGGGGGTAAAACTATAATACATTGAGTTGCACCGTAGTATACTTGATTTATTTTGTGGTTGGCAACTTATGAAATACAACTGACCTCTTTTATTTGGTTTAAAAAAGAAAAGGACATCTTGGAGTTTGATCAATTAATGCATGTAACCTATTGAAATAAAGAATACATTTTCTTTTTTTAGTAAATACTCACCTTATTTACATAAACAAGATTTGATTTCAAATCTGTGGTTGAAAATTTTGTTTCTACTTTATTTTGTGCTTAGTTAAATCCTGACATGGCTCGCATACCAAACATGTAGCATACTTTCATCATTCGTCCCATAGGGGCCCCTTTTCCCAAGGTTTCTTTTCCACTCTTACCTCGCCTGAATGAATATTTATATCTCGATTGCCATGGAAGTAGAGGTCATCTTATGATTTTATTGTAACTACTCGTGTGCGTTTTATTCAGAGAATTGGCTCCGATCCATCACAAGTTGGGAGTAGGAAGCATTGGCAAATACTATGTTATCGAGCCTATCTTATGTTGTTTGCAAGTCCATATTATTTCCGCAAGACCCTTCAGTTCCTCACCAAGTTGGTTTGTGCGGTCATCCAACTCCTTTTGGTTGACGAGCCGCTATCGATACATGCATTGAGGCATTTTACAAGCAATTACTTCGTAAGCGATGTCGTGTGGCAGTTTGGTTAATTTTTTTCTTGACTTTTAGCTTCGACTTATAAGCCCAACAATCATTTAAATATGTTTTTTGCCTTCCGGCTTTTTGCTTATGCTGCATGCAGATATAAGCCAAAAACACATGTTTCTTGGGCTTATAAGCCAAATCCAACAGTCAGGAAAGAAGCCTAAGCCAAAAAACAATTTGCCAGCTTTTGTTGTGATATCCTACCTGGATATTTACATTAACATTTTTAGCACTTTGGAATAATGTACGCCGTCTCAAAAGGTTGAAAGGAGAAAAAGTATGTGTGTCAAAGAGTGGCCTAGAAGCCAACCAACCGCTTACATGTTTGACCTGCTCGCTAAAAAAAACCTTGGACGTGACATTTTAATGTTTGATCAAGTAAATACAGAAATATAGAAATATATAAACATCTATTATATACTAAAAGCAAAATGAGTTAGTTTTTTAAGACAACACGTTAATCCACATCATTCTAATTAATTATAGTGGTTAGATCTAAAATTTGTGGTTAAGATTTAACAAAAAAAATAGTAACTTAACCTGTTTGACACGTTAATGTTTTTTTTGCTAAAATTTGACACGTTAATGTTGAGAAGATAAGTGTTGCACGCGGACTCCGTGACGTACGCACGTACTACTTCCCATCACGTTAGTTTTTTTTTCGGTTTTTTAGCATCATTACAAAATACATAAGTACATCATATAATATCCAATTAGCAAGGCCCAGCAGTAAGCCCATTCTTGAGGGATAAACATCTTCATGCACGATCGATTGACTTTCATGGTTCTTGCCGGCCGGAAGACACCAATCCATCTTGATCAATGTACTAAGAAGAAGGGCTTCACAGAATGCCTAGGCGACAACATGGGTACATGATCTGACGATCTGCCGACCCGGGACATGTACTATTTGTATTAGAGCACCGGAAGGAAAACAGTCATCACTTTGTCTTGCTGTCACCGCCAAGTTGATCATGTCTCTATTAATTTAATTCAGAGTTCAGTTCGAATGTGCAGAGTAAATATAATTACACAGGCTAACCGGTTATCCAAGTACCACCTAGACGATCGCATGGGTAAACGACTCGACGACCAGCCATTAGAACACCGGAAGGAAAAATTGTTTGTCACTTCGTTTCGCTGTCACAAATTTGACCATGTCTGTTAATTTTTAGCATAGACCACTATGTATGGTACAATTGTTTGGATACAATGTTTTAACAATGGAAGCATAGAGAGAAGAGCTTGAACAACCATTGATTTCTTCGGTTATGAGTAAGAATAGATGATTTAAATAGAAACTTTGTTCCAAAATACATCACTCCCTAAAAATTGTGATTTCAAGCATCCCTAAATTAATCCATATTCTAGATGGAATTTGGTGAGTATTTAGAAGGGCACAAGCTAACCGGTAATCCACAAACCAGCTAGATTACCGCACGGGTACACGTCCCAACACGACCGGCTAGGGTCTGCACTGTTAGCA
The DNA here is from genome assembly GCA_026929855.1 of Poa annua. Taxonomy (NCBI): domain Eukaryota; kingdom Viridiplantae; phylum Streptophyta; class Magnoliopsida; order Poales; family Poaceae; genus Poa; species Poa annua. The sequence goes on from CM049427.1 coordinate 37,285,929, forward strand.
TTAGAACATCGAAAGGAAAAATGGTTTGTCACTTCGTCTTGCTGTCGCTAATTTGATCGTGTTTGATAATTTTAGGATAAACCATGTTTGATAAAATTATTTGGATAGTGTTTTTCTATATGTACCGTTTTGAACCATGGAAGCGTGGAGATAAGGGCTTGAATAACGATTTCTTCAGTCGTGCCTAAGAAATAGTTTGATTTAAATACATGTTTTGTTCCAAAATGCATCACTCCCTATAAATTATGATGTCGAACACCTCTATTTGTGACTGCTACTCCATAAGAAATAATTCAAAGAATTGTTATTTTGAAAAAAAAATACATAAGATCTGTCATGAAAAATACTTTTAGAAAATAAATCCCAAATATTTTTATGCATACTTGAAACTTCAAAATCTGTGATGAGGGCAATATCATGAGGTCTATTTCATGTGGTCGCAACAGTCCACCTCGACAAGTTATGTAGAGACAAATCTCTTTTATCCCTAAAACAATTTGTGTGGTCTAATTTTCCAAAAAGTTTCTCGAGACACCATTTTCCGTGAAGTTCTAAATTCTTTACCAAACATGAAGAATAAAATAGTGGATGTTACATGATATTAGAAATTTAATGATTAACTCAAATTATTTGCCTCTAGAGAACGACGAATTACAATTGATAATGATTGTGCCATCCATATGCTTCCATTAATCTAACTAGGTGGATCTTTGGAAACAAATTGGTGGGTTTGAGAACAAAAATACTTGGTCACAAACAATTTTGGTTTAGTGGTTTAAGTAAACCCCTGAGAAATAATTTAGGCGACCAAGTGTGCGGAACACAAAACACGGGGAGAAACTAAACAACTAAAATAGTGTACATACAAAATGATCATTTATACCCCAAATTAAGGGCTTAATAGCACACTCTATGTTTATGTCTTTAGTTTAGTCGCTAAGTCTCACATGCCAGAATGGATAAAGGTTGGTTGAGCGTCTGCCATACCAAAATGGCTTGAGAAGTCCGACCCGTGAATGCCATTCCTGAGACATCATAAAAAAAATAGAAGAATATGGCACATAGAGCCCAACATAAAATAGACCAGAGATAAATAATAGAAATATTAGTTGTTTAGAAAGGCCAAGTCTAGGGAAGAAGGACCCATGCTATTTAGTTCACTCAAAAATCAAGGGTAATAACGTAGATTCTTTCACTTTGATTTAATACCCATAGATCAAATTAAAATAAATACCAAAACATATTATTTGTAGAAACTTTACGCGCATTTACTAACTTTCTATTTTGTTACATTATAATATTTGCAATATATTACCGATACAATTTATTTTATTTTGAAAATACTGAAACTCTTTTCCATCAAGAACAAAAAATCATAGATTTGATGTTACAATGAGTCTGTTAAGCTTCAAACAAAGGCAAAAATGTAGCGCATGCACAAATTAGGTTGATTGGTGTCCTAAGAAAATCGTCAATATCATTTGATTTCATAACTCTTTACTATCATTTCCTTGCATATAGCAATCGACAGAATAAATATCAACGTCACGCTTACAAGGTAGCAATCATGACTAAACGGTATATATTTTAACAAATACGGCTAACATGAGAAACGGATATCTTCATAACACGGAATTATATAGTTGCAACTTTTGACCTAATACAAGCGGTGCCCTCGCAAATGCGAGGACCTCTGTGCTAGTATATTATAAAAATAGCATATGAAGATTTTAGTAATATTAATATTTGGTATTAAATAATTATCGATTATATATTTGGTCAAACTTCATATTTTTTTAATCTAAAGACAGTTAGCAAAGTAAATATAAACGGAGGTAGTACCGTTGTATTGCTCTACCACGTCGCAAAGCACAAGCAACGTCATGTATAACTCTGCAACTGGTATCGGCGTAGTTGAGCAGCCGCGTTCATAGGATCCGATAGACGTACGACTGTCTCAAGAGGGAGAAGAAAGGTAGCCAACAAAATCCAAGGTGACCTTGACGAGAGAAGGCGAAATAGGTAAACCGTTGGTCAACGTTGAGGCCACTGTTAGGCACGTACATACACCATCCAAGTCAACAATTTTCTCTTACATGGAGAACCTAATTTTTCTCCTTGTTGAACGCCGACGAACGTTGGTTCAAAAAGCGGAATACTGCTAACCCTGGTAACAATGCACAAGGACAACAAACAAGGCGCCAAATTTCTCAAGGTGTGTGACGGCGTCTCTCATGTCCAGGGGAAAATATTCGACCTCGTTGGTCATGATGAGTTCGATGACCGTAAAATGAACTGTTCTTCATAAGCAAAGTGCAAACAAAAATATCTTGGCTCGAGAAAATAGTACTATTTCCCAACGCTTTCTATTCTAAACTCGTGATGAGATAGGGGAATTTGTATGGTTAAAATTCATATATGACTAGTCACGAGAAAAGCAGAAGAGATGACCTCTACATATATAGAGCATGATTGAATCTTTTCCATGACAATCGAGATATAAATAGTCGGTTGAGAGGAGGTAAGGAGTAGAAAAGGGACAAAGCGACGTACATGTTTGGTAACTGAGAAACATCGAAAGGATTTAACCAAGGCACGAAAACAAGTGCAACAAGAAACTTTCTACCTTGGCTTGTAAAATCATATTATACTTGTTTTTGAAATAAGGTGTAAGAGACCCACTATTTGAAGGCCACTCTTTATTCTCAGGGAGCGGGATTTTTTTTTGCACACATATGTACATATGACAATATATAATAAATGAGTTGTACTATGGTACTTGGTTTTTATTTTGCAGTTGGGAAGTATGATTTTCGGCCAGCCAGTTCCAAAAGGGTGTTGATTTTCTCAACACTCCGTACACATATTTGAATTGTTCATGGGTGCACCAAGATCCCTGTTAGCTATTTTGCCTCTTAGAATACTTTTTTGTCTCTCTCAAACCATACAATATTTTATGTTTGAACTTTGCACTTCATTGAAATATTTGAGATATAATATGGGAAATAATTCATTTGATGATATCAAACATATATATTTAGTGAACTGAATTTGGTTTATTTTGACATTTTAATTAATTTCATGAAATGTTTGAACTATTTTTCCCATATTCTAATCCTAATTTTTCAAGTGACTTGCAAAGCTACGAATCTCTATGCTTTATTATTTGAGAGGTTGGAAAAAGAAACACCCAAAAACATGTCAGCTGTAGGTGTGATGGGGTTTAATTAGATAAACTTTCCTCCCATAAAACGCTTCCAACTTCTTTGATTTTATTTAAAAAAAAAAGATGCATTTGGTCTTAGCATCAACTCATGCACGTATAATTATTTTAGAATATGTTACATGCATGAGTCGATGCATGTAAAATATGTTACATAGAAAGTTTTTTTTAATAGATGTAAAGGCCAAGGTGTCTTGTCGTTTTGAAGTAAACCAAAAGGCTAGAAGTGCTTATTGGTTGGCAGAAAATCATAAGTTGCCAACTGGAAAAAAATCGAATTATTATAGTACAACTCGACTTATTATATAGTGTCTCATTATCATGTCGCTAACGTCCAAAAAATTGCCACTCAGTGAGAATAAATAGTGACCCTCAAATTCGATGACTTTAATAAGTATACACATTATTAACAAAAAGATATGAGCTATGATTTCACCAACTGTGGTTGAAAGTTTTTATTTGTCCTTGTTTGTGTCCTTCAGTGAATCCTCTGGGGGCTCGCCTACCAAACATATAGCATGATTCCATTATTCAAACCAATCTCCCCCTTTACAATAAGTCCCTTTTCTGCTCTTACGTTCTCTACAAAGACTATTTATATCTCGATTGGCATGAAGAAGATTCATGCTATGTAGAGGTCATGATCTGCTTTTCTTGTGACTAGTAATGCGTGTTTTATTCGGAGAATTGCCCCCAATCCCATCATAAGTTTGGATTAGGAAGTGTTGGGAAATGATATGTTATCAAGCCTATCTTGTTTTGTTTGCAAGTGTATACTATCTCCACAGAATTGTTGAGTTCGTTATCACGGATGACCCTTTTTGTGAAGATACATCTAGTCTTGGCAGATGAGCCACAGTCGACGTACGCGCCAACCATTTTACTAGTGATTACTCTATAAGTAATGCCGTCAAATAGCCTAAAGAAATTGCCACATGTTTTTGTGCTTTTCTACCTGGCTATCTAAATAAACATTTTTAGCACTTTACAATAATGTAGGTTGATAGGAGAGAAAGTATACGTGTGAGACAAATACCACGACACACTACACCATTACACAATGGTCCCCGAAGCGTAATCGAACCACCTCCGGCGAGACGTATCGACCGAGACGACAACCAAACCGCATATGAGATAAAAAAAAAAGTTGACGCCCAAATCATGGCTAACGCTATTCCACCATACGAAACAATGGATAACACACTCAATCTTGTCTATCCCCACCACCATGCGACATGTACGGGTTCAATCGAGCAGCCGTGTTTCTATAGGCATGTCTCAAAAGCGGGCAGCAAGGTAGGCAACAATGTCCACATGGGGATCTTGATGAGAGGTAAACCGTTGATCAAGTTTTAAGCCACTGTTAGGCACGTAGGAGTCAACATGGAGTTTCTCTCCTTGTCGCGACATTAAATCAAATGCCTCTTCCAGTGTATGACTATATGATAGAGAATGCAGATTTGCTATTAATCCTCTGTCTTTTGTCCCTTGTTCAGCATACAAACTTACGAAACATGTATGTGAGATTTAAGGTAGAATACAACAAGTACAAATAACATAATTAACCTGACAATTTTGTGACTACGTACTACACGTTTACACCACACCACACATATGCAAAAAGGGAAGACTGTGCAATGTGTGAAAATTCGAAACAACGCATGTGCCACATTTTTTTGAAAGGAAAAAAAAAGTGCCACGTGACGATTCAGGCTTGTTCTCGTCGGCGTGGTGGTCGGCTCGACAGGGTAATCTGGCGCCGTGGTGAACAAACGGAATATAATAAGCTTGGATCCATCCAAATTTGGAGGTTCTGCAATAGCGATTCTGTGTATGTATGCGTAGGTGGCCTAGTGAAAGCGCCATGACAGTTCAACAAATTTGCAGGTTCTGCAATAAGCTTGGATCCATGCAAGTGCTGGAAGTTTCGATCTAACGAACAAAAGACGAAACTGTCGATCAACAAAGTCAAGATTACTTGCTGGGAAACGGCGGACAGAAAAATCAAAAGAGAGGACAGTAGGTGGTCTGTGCACCACCTATGACTCACCGCCACGGCGCCACCTTTGGAGGACCAGGCAAGTATGACCAGCATTCAGAAATAACCGATGTCGGCCTGCATCCAAGCTCAGATTGCACTGACGTGTTCAATCTTAAAAAAAATATACTCCTCATCTAAATGAGCTGCCAGTCTTGACGATTTTGGTGAATGCATGTGATGTACAATTGGAGTACTACAGTATACCATGTATATTGTTTTTTCCAGAACACGCTAAAAAATATGCGTGTAGCCAAACCCATGGGAAACAGCCCGCAACACACGCAAAAAGACTACGTAACCCCTCCCCTGACCTGCCAAATCTGGCCTGATTTATCAGCGACTTGTCATTTCAGATTTTACAAACAACCTCCTGATCTTCAAACACTCGATTGTTCCGCTCAAGCTCGGTTTGCCAAAGATATCATGTACAATCAGGGCCGGCTCTGGGTCAGGGCAACAGGTGCGATGGCCCGGGGCTCCGTCTAAATAGGGGCCCATATAAAACTACATATATGGTACTCTCCGTTTAAAAATAAGTGTCTCAAGTTGGTTACAAAAAAAATGTATTATGTCTAAATACATCTTCTTTTTTATCAACTTGAGACACTTATTTTTGGACGGAGGGAGTATATGGAAACCATCGACCAGGCCTGTCATCTGCCATCGACGCTTCGTTTCCTTTGCTTATTAACTCCTCTTAATTGATTGAGTGAATCGCGGCATGTCGTCTCGTCTTCGTCTCGCACTCTCGCCCGCTGCCCGCTCGCCTGACGCCAGTCGTGATCTCGTCAAGATCGCAAGAACAGGTAATTCTTAGGCTCTTATTGTACAAGATCGATTCCCTTTTTTATTGTCTCAGTCTCAGTCCGATCGATGTCTAGTCTGAATTTAATGTAAATTACATACATCTGCATCATGTTGCCTAAGAAACGATATCAATTTGGTAGTCAGAAAAGAAACAAAAAAAGAGTAGACAAGTTGATTAAATCCCAGCAAGGTGCTCTGAATAGGTTTGTGTTGAGGAATCATCAGGGCCCTGGGAATGATACTACTACAAATTCTGAGCAATTATATATCACAAATGGCGAAGAACAACCTGATCATGTTGGGGAAAATCATGCCGATGTTGACGCGAATCAGAACACTGAAAATTCAGATGATCAGGCTTCTTCTTTTGATATTTATGATCCTAGAGCTTGGAATATTCTTGACAATAAATCAAGAGATATTCTCATTGAAAAAGGGTGCAAACAAGAGATATTCTTACGTGTATAGCAATACTTTCCAGTCTAAATGTATAAAACATACAAAGTATCAATAAAGATGAAATGACCTCCCAATCATAAATCACATTCACCAAAATTATCTTCTCGAAAAAAGGTTATCGTATAGGATCAAACATATAGGATGACATCTTGCTTGAGATTTCCTTATTCACGGGCTCTCGAAATCCTGGGGACTAGCTGGTACATGTTCATTTTTGCGTCGATAGACTATCACATGACTTCCTTATATCACATATTGCCCCTCAAAGAGCACACCACAAGGGTCAGACTTACAACCAATAATTAATATTTTGAAACTACAAAGGGAGGCGTTGCCGCATGGACTCAATTGAGATCAGAACTCTGTAGCTTCTAAATTATGACATAATTTTTACTGATAAGTTGTGCGATTCTCGTGAAAATTATATGAATTTGCTTAAAAGGAGGAAAAAATCAAGTCAGTAACATAGTGTTTCCCAATGCTTCCTATTCCAAACTTGTGACGAGATAGGGGAAAGTGCTCAGAATAAAACTCATATAACTACTCACAAGAAAATGATATGTACATCGTATGGTTGAAACTTTTCCATGGCGGGACATAAATAGTCCGTCGGTGGGGACGGTGTAGAGTAGAAAGGTGACATTATGCGAAAGAAGAAGCTTAGTTTGCATAATGAAACGGCGCTAGATGATTGGTAAAAGAGCCATATGGAAAGTATATAACTTAAGTAGTAAAGAAAAAATAATGTAGAGTCAATGGCAAAGTAAATAATATACAATACATAAGTAGTAGGTTGGTAATGGGTACAAGCAGAGGTCTTCTACATCCATGACCCTATCCATATACTCGTCCATTACCTAGCGAGGAACATATTCGTGGGAACATATTCGTGGTCATAGTATTCCCTCCACATTCTTACCTGACGAATAGAATCTCCATATCCTTACCCGGTGAATAGCATGATTTTCATGGTTATGTATGGAGCATTGAAAACACATAATAACTTAAGTATTGGGGTATCTTACATGTAGTATATGAACATACTCAAACCGATAAAGTATGACAAATACTTCTGTATGGTGGTATATGAGACGTTGGTGTAGATACACCCGGAAATAGAAATCATTTAACCTATTAAAATATATCTAAATATATGTTTTTTTTGAAAAGGGGGGGCCCGGCCTCTGCATCAATTGATGCATACGGCCTTTATTAATTTATTAGAATTCGGTTACAAACAGAGATACATCATGGGTCACACAAAGTCGAAACATGGATCAACCATCTAAACAACAAATAAGGCATGAAATGATGCTGCATTAACATGCTATTCTTCTATCAGAACGCTAGCTGCACTGGTTGTATAAATCCGATGCGACCGACTCCAGGCGGTTGCACCCAAAATCCATGGCGCCTCGCTTCTCCACCGACTGTAGGAAGGACCACGTACGGATCCAATGGATGGTCATCGGAATCACCTGCATAAAAGAAGTTTTTTTGGCTCTGTTAAAGATATAATCATTGCGTATATTCCACATTGCCCAGAGTAAAGCACAAACTCCCACTCGGATTTGAGCTTTTACTTCCTTAGGGACTCCACTCAACCAATTACCGAACAAGTTTGCTATACTAGTTGGCGATTGAATATTAAAACTTATGTGGACAATTCGCCATACCATTTTCGCGAAAGGACATGTCAAGAATAAATGATGAACTGTTTCATCATGATCACAAAAGCAACACTTTCTACAGCCCTCCCATTTACGCTTTGCCAAATTATCTTTGGTTAAAATTACTTTACGATTTAAAAACCACATAAAAATATTTATCTTTAGTGGAACCTTCATTTTCCAAAGATAAGTACGGAGGAATCGTGTATGACCACTCATGTGATCAAGATACAATGATTTAGCCGAAAATTTTCTATTTTTCGTCAGTTTCCAAACGAAAACATCTTGTTGGTCTGAAAGCTGAGCATGCATTAATCGGCTTACCAGTTGGAGCCAAATTGTCCATCTATCCCCAGTTAGACTTCTCCTAAAACCTATGTTTATTGGAGGAGCATTTGCTAACACCGTGGCCACAAAAACTTCTTTTCGTTGAACAATGTTATATAAGGATGGATACTGACTTGCCAAAGGGGTATGTCCCAACCAGGTATCTTCCCAGAAGCGAACTTGCTCTCCATTTCCCACAACAAATGAGCCACGGTCAAAAAACTGATCCTTTACCTTCATTAGGCCTTTCCAGAAAGGTGAATCAGTAGGTTTAACTTTTACTTGGGATAGTGATTTTGAGTGGAGATATATATTTGAAATTAGTTCCTGCCAAACACCCTCCTCGGATAAAAGCTTAAAAAGCCACTTGCTTAATAAGCATTTATTTTTTAAATCCAACACCTCTATTCCCAGCCCACCTTGATCCTTAGGCCTACATATGATGTTCCATTTAGTAAGTCTGTACTTTTTTTTATGGCCATTACTCTGCCAAAAAAATCTTGATCGAAAGAAATCTAATCTTTTACGTACCCCTATGGGTATTTCAAAGAAGGATAACAAAAACATCGGTAGGCTTGTTAAGACCGCATTAATCAGAGTTAACCTGTCCCCATAAGAAAGTAGCTTGCCTACCCAACTTGCTAGTTTTTTCTCAAATCTATCCTCAATTGGTTTCCATTCTCCATTCTTTAGTTTGCGGAAATGAATTGGTATACCCAGATATCTAAAGGGGTAAGAACCGGATTCACAACCGAAAATACACCTATATTCCTCTTCCACCTCCTTTGCTTTCCCGAAACAAAATAATTCGCTCTTGTGAAAATTAATTTTTAATCCGGATAGCTTCTCAAAGATACATAAAATGAGCTTCATATTTAGAGCTTTCTCTAAGTCATGACTCATAAATAAAATTGTGTCATCAGCATATTGAAGGATCGAAACACCCCCATCTACTAAGTGAGGTATAAGTCCATCCACCTGTCCATCTTCTTTTGCTCTTGCTATCATAACAGCCAACATATCCGCCACCAGGTTAAAAAGAATCGGAGACAAAGGATCGCCTTGTCTCAATCCTTTGCGAGTTTGGAAGTAATGTCCAATATCGTTATTCACTTTTATTCCCACACTTCCTCTGCTAACAAAATTATTAATCCATTGACACCATTTCGGATCAAAGCCCTTCATCCTTAGTACTTGTTGCAAAAAAGGCCACTGAACCTTGTCGTAAGCTTTTTCAAAATCTAGTTTCAAGAGCACCCCATCCATTTTCTTCCTGTGAAGCTCATGTATGGTCTCATGAAGGACTAGCACCCCCTCTAAAATGTGTCTCCCTGGCATGAACGCGGTTTGAGTGGGTCGGATTACTTTTGTGGCTACATCCGTTATTCGATTAGTACCTACCTTAGTGAAAATCTTGAAGCTAACGTTCAGTAGACAAATGGGTCTATATTGTTGTATCTGGGCCGCATTCTCCTTCTTAGGTAGGAGTATGATATTACCAAAATTCAGCTGGAATAATGGTAAATCTCCATCTTGAAAAGCCTTAAACAGATTCAAGACCTCTCGCTTAATGATTCCCCAGAACTGTTGATAAAACTCTGCTGGGAACCCATCAGGTCCTGGCGCTTTGTTCTTTTCCATCTGCATAATTGCATCGTAAACCTCCTTCTCTGTGAAGTCGGCTACAAGGATTTTATTCTCTTCTTCTGATATTTGAGGCAAATCACCATTTACGTTTTCAACTAGAGAAACGTAGTGGATATCCGGATCCCCAAAAAGTTTTTTGTAATATTCAGTGATATACACTTTAAGATTTTCTTGACCTATGATGGTTCCTTCGTCCTGCTCCAGTTGAAAAATCTTTTTCTTTCTATGCTTTCCATTAGCAATAAGATGAAAGTATTTAGTATTGTTACCCCCCTCCTGGACATGTTTGACCTTAGCACGCTGCGCCCATTTTGCTTCCTCTACTCTTCGTAGATTGGCAATTTTTTCATTAGCTTCTCTTAACACTTCCCTCTCGGAAGTGTTTAAAGATGAAGTTTCAGCTTTAATATCTAACTCGTCAATGAGACTCAGCAACCTATACCTTTCTACTTTATAGGCGCTGCTAATATTTTTGGCCCATCCTCTTAAATATGCCCGTAGATGGCGAATCTTATTTTGCCAAATCTCCATGGCGCTATTACCATGAGATAGAGATGCCCATTCTTTAGCAATCATATCTGCAAACCCCTCCTGACGCATCCAAGATAATTCGAAAGAGAAGTTGGCTTTGTTGCCTAGGTATGCTTGTTCCCCTGAGTCAACAAGTAAAGGTGTATGGTCGGATCCTGCTCTAGTCAAGGCTCTAACCGACACAAGCGGGAATTTTTGTTCCCATTGAACACTTGCTAACACCCTATCCAACTTCTCGTAAGTTGGATTCGGCTTACGATTAGCCCAGGTATACTGTCTCCCTGACATATCTATTTCCCTAAGATTAAGACTCTCAATTATCGCATTAAAAATAAAGGGCCATCTGGCATTGAAATTACTATTATTTTTCTCTGTTTGTCTTCTAATTATATTGAAGTCGCCACCTACTAGGCTTGGCAGGGTATCGTCCTCGCAAATCCGAACCAACTCAGCTAAGAATTCCCCCTTCTGGGCATCTTGCGCAGCCCCATAAACCGCTACCAACGACCATTCGAATTTATCAGACAAAGAGGTAATGTGAAACTTTACACATCTATCTCCTGGTACAATTTTATTAACCTTTATACGCGCCGCATTAAAACCGACAAGTATTCCGCCGGACCTCCCTTGAGGGGGAAGCCAATACCAAATAAAATCAAAACCCGCAGCCAAGTTTTTCAAGAAGGGAGCCGAAAAATTATCCCTCCCGGTTTCTAAGATGGCAAAAAAATCTAATTTAAACTCTCGAATTGTATCTGACACTACCGCATGCTTAGCGGTATCTCTAAACCCTCCACTGTTCCAGAAGCACCCTCTCATCTTTTCGACGAATTAACTTTTAAGCGTATACTACGACGAATATTTCCGGATTCGTACTTATGTCTTCTCTTTTTCTTTACTACGGGAGCATGTAGGTCCTTATGACCTTCAGAACCTGAGGTTCTTGCTCCTCTAAATCAGTACTCAAATCAAAGGCTTCGTCTAATACTCGTTGTTCCACTAGGACATCCTTGTGTTTCATTTTATCCTCATTCTTTTTTAACATAACCAAAGTGCGATGCAAATCTTCCTCTTTAAGCAAAGAAATTGACGATTGAACTTGACTACTCGTACCCCCTAAGCTGACCTCTAAGACTGCAGCTCTAGCAATGACTTTATCATCAGAAAAAGAAGCAATTGAAAATCTGGAAGCGCATGAAGTACCTTTAGCATGGATGTCATCACGTTCCTGAGCTCTCTGTTGAGCTCGTGCCATTTGTGTGTCCTCCGCATTTCCCTGGGCCCGTACTCTCGAGCTCGAGCGAACTCCTTTCGCTTCAGGTATTCCGCCAAAAGCAATAGCATCCTCTTTAGAATATCGTCCACCAAGGAACACTCCCGTTCCTCGGTTAGCCGCTCTATCACCTCCTTTTCCGATAGCCCCACCTTCTCGGACTCCGGCAGCAGTTCTAGTAACAGCCATCCCTTCCTGTTGGACTGTTTCCAAAGTCTTGCCCTCATGCCTGGGACTCGAAACCTTTGAAGAAGATCTAGAGCCCTTCCCACTTGTACTCCCACTTGGGGTAAGCGGCGAGCTACACGAGCTCAGAGAACCATGTGTATCGACTATCCTTGGGCTCGACTGGTTTGATCTGGGCGGTGTGAAACTCTCTATGTTAACCCTTGGAATGGAGCTAGCTTTTGTCTCTGAAAGAACACTTCCTTCGGCTCTTACACCCAACCTAGGAGGAGTTCTTATTCCCAGCCTAGGAGGTGCAGAAGCACACAGCGGAGAGGGTAGGCCATCCTCCTCCTCTTCAACTCGATCACCCCATTTTTTTGGTGGAACTAAGCACGAAATAGAGATATGCCGTATGTGATCAACCAGTATGTCCACCGTTCCAAACTGAATGGAAGGTGCTTGTTTAGTATTACTCTTTTTGCCTTTATCACGACTAGCTGATCCTTGAGTAGCCGTTTCGGAACTTTCCTTTATTTCATGAGTTTCCCCCTGATTTTTGTTCACTTCCTTTTCCTGATTATTGCTGTCGTCCTCCGCATCTTCCTCCGCATTCTTCATCTCGTCATCAGAACCATGCAAACCAGGCCGGCCCCCTTCAACTGTAAAAGTAATACCGAAACCTTCCCCATCATACATATGATCAATACTCTCCGGGATGTGAGTAATACTAGTGACCTCAACTAGCATCCGGATGGAATCATGCTCTCTAGTGTAAACCATATCCACCTCTTTAGTCCTCCCAATTAAAGAGCCAACCGCAAACAAGGCTAAATAATCAGATCTTAATTTATACGGGCAACCACCCACACGAACCCAAGCCTGCTGGAGTGTAAATTTATCCATTGGTGCCGTCGACCAATCATCAAATTGGAGAAAACTTGCTCCATTGTCAATTGGTATGGATCTGATTCTTGTTAGCCGCATGAGATCCACCTTAGTTGGAAAAATCACGCGATAGACATTACGCTCAACACAAGAAATATCCCAATGGTGTTCCCCTGGTACAATCCAGCCTAATTCCGAGACCACTTGTTTTGCTGACATATCCTCTCCATCCACTGTGATCCGACCAACTTTACCACTGTCATGCTTAAAGATGATCTCTTCTGACACCGGGACATCAAAGAAGCGCAGCTCACTACGACACATTCCATACATTGTTGCCAGAGGTTTAGTCATCGCATGAAGTGGACAGTCTTTGTCCTCATGCGTTGCCTTTGCGCAAAAAACACACAGAGTAGCAGGGCAATCAGCAGCAAAATGACCAGTCTGTTCGCACCTAAAGCAACGAGTTTTATCCACCTTCTTGGTTACCTTAGACGCATCCAACTCAGATGAAGGTGTCAGGATTTCCATCGAAACCTCCTTAGTGACAGGCGGTGTTTGAGATGTTGCCATCTTGTCGGACACCGAAGGCACCACCGCCGCTTGGCGAGCATCCTGTGTCGCATTATTCATCGCCGGACTTGGCCGAACTCCAATGGGCCTGTACCCGTGACCCCCACCTCGATATCCTCCTCTAGCGTGTCCGAAGTTACGATTAGCAGAAGCATGTTGACGATACGGATGATGATTGCGAGGCTCCGCACGGTTCGTACCTCCTTCATAATAACCCTCATTGAAATCTCCGAACCCATCTACAGGCAAGTCCCGGTGATCTCGCTGCCAATTGTCATTGATATTGGGTCTTTGATTTGAACCAGAACCAAACTCGAAACGAGAGTTGTCGCGATGGGCAGGAGCCTGGAACCCTTGTGGCCCCCGGCCCCCATAACCAGCGGCAGCATGGAAGGAATTGTCTGGAGCTCCTCCCCCATAAGCAGTCCTCACTTGCCTCCGCGGAAACAAATTGCTAGGACCCTTGGGCGCCGCAGCCGGCGGAAAACGCTCCCCTCGTCCAGCCATGGCTGCAGCACTAGAACTCGCCGGCGGCTTCCCTCGAGGAAGACGATACCGTATGTCCAACCCTAGGCTCAGGTTCGGTTTCATTAATCGTAGTGGGATCGACCCCTTATGGGCTTCCCCACCAGAATCGCCATGCTGGGCCTTATGCCCATCCGGCCCAAAAAGTTTCAAATTTCGAACCTGAGATCCCCCTAGACCTGTGCAAGGTTGATCCAGTGTTCTTCTCCGGCGAACGCGAAATCTTGCCGGTGGTGAGTGCACGACCTGTGCGTGTCTCACCCCTGACTTGGACTTCCTTCGGTTAACCATGGTCCATTCCGAAGGTATAAACTCCTCTAGAACTGACACCGAGGCTTGCAATGCTGGAATCCTTTTGATCGCCGGTCTAGATTCAGAAACCTTTGTGAATAGGAAGTCACGTACCTCCGGAGAAGAAGACAATTCCATGGCCGTCAGTTGTTGATGGCGTCGCTTTGCCATCCGCTTGACGTAGCGGGAGCTCGGTGATGGTGTAACAACACCCAGCCCCAATCTTAGCCAGCGTTGGGAGTCGCCAGTCCCCGGATCCGCCATGGATGCCGATCCCTGCCGGCTGATCCCTCCAGATGCAGATGAAGTCTCTGTACACTCCATCTACACTCCATCCCTGAAGTCTCTGTATCTAAATATATGTAAATTAGACAAAATTGTGACATCCTTTTCTGAATGGAGGGAGTAATAAAGATTAGCCTCGTTCGTTAACAAGACATACCGAGCTCAAACTAGAGTTGCGAAGCGGCCCCGATCCACCCTTTTTTATACGTATAAACACTTAGCTTAGTTGTAACCTTTTTTAGAAATTAGTGGAAGTTGACACGACAAATTGATTTTGCTGGATAAACGTAGCTTAATGCCTCAAACTTGTAGAATGTTTTGGAAGCAACCAATTTTCTTTTTAAACGAGTCAAAATTTACCTTTTATATTGGTAAAGAAGGAGCAAAAACATAGAGACTTAGGTCAACAACAACAAAAACTACCTTCTTTGCACCGACAAGCGTCCATTCCTTCCTTCACCATTGATGCGTTGAAAGAGGGTGGACGACATAAAAATGTGTTGTTAAAGATCATAATATTTCTCGCCTTCCCATGCCGCAAGTCTCTCAACTGTGAGAGATTGGAAGCAACCAATCTTAGAACGTCGGTGAAAGTCACGTACGGTGTGTCAATTCTCAGTAGAAGAACCTACACATTACCATGTTGTGGAATGAGGCGGGCATCTATGGAGAGAAGCGAGGAATATAGTAGAAGGTTTTTTGGGTTGGCTGTGTTGACCTGCCACTTGTGGCTGAGTCTCAAACTCAAATCTGTAAATTTGCTTCACCTTTCTATCTTCATATAAATACACGCGTGTTCTTGAAAAACACATTACCATGCCGCTAGGTGCAAGCAGGAACCTCATTGCGTTTGAGCAAACCGACTGCAACTGGTACGCCGCATGTCTCCAAAGGTGTTAAAAAGGCTAGGCAAACAGAGCAGGACAAAGAGGTAAACCTTTGGTCAACTTTTGGGGCACCGTTAGCCACGTACGTACATGTACATCACACGCGCGAGTCAACATTTTCTAGGGTGCTTTCTTCTCTCTAGGGACGTTGATTCAAAGAGCTTAAATGTTGCATCAAAAAGGAGAACACCAGTAGCAACTAGCAAAGGAAGAAGAAAACCAAGACCCCAGGGGTAAATGTCTCGAGTCTATAGTTATGAGCGAGTGTGGTTTGTAAGCTCGGATGAGCTGAACGACCGTAACCTGAAGCATTCTTCATGAGCTTCTTCGAAATCTTTTTCAAGTAATATGTACTTGCAAACTAAAAACGATTGGCTCAATAACATAATACTGTAATATCTGAGAGGCCAAAAAGGAAAAACACAAAAAAGTGTCAGGGTGAGATTTAAGAAGTGTCAGGGCGAGATTACGTTTTGGAAAATATGTTCATGAATGGCTCGATGCAAAGACCAAGCATCCATTCGTTTCGAAATAAAATCAAAGAAGCCAGAGGTATTTTTTTGGGTCGGCTGCAATTCATAAGATGCCACTGCAAAAAAGAAAACCGAAGTACTATAGTAAAACTCAATTTATTATATACTGTTTCATGTATGTCTCTTAAGTAAAAAAACCCCACTCACTATGAATAAATAGTACCTTTCAAATTAAAGTTTTTTTTATAATAAACCATATTCACAAAAAAACACGTGACATATATTTCACCAATTGGGTTTGAATTTTTCTTTGTCCTTGTTTTCATCCTTCAATTAAATCCTCTGGACAAGCTCGCTTACCAAACATCTAGCTTGATTCCTTTATTCAGATCAAGCTCTGCCTTTCCCAATAGGTCCCTTTTATACTCCTACCTCCCCTCAACTGATTATTTATATCTGAATTGCCATGGAAAAAAATTTAATCATGCATGCTATGTACAAGTCATCTGCTGCTTTACTTGTTACTAGTCGTGTGCCTTTTATTCAAAGAATTTTCCCTTACACCACCACATGTTTGGAATAGGAAGCGTTGGGAAATGCTATGTTGTCTAGCCTATCTTGTTCTTTTTTGTAATGTCACATATTACTTCCACGAGCTGTTAAGTTGCTTATGAAACGGTGGATAACACTCGTGGCGTCTCGTCGATCTTCACCACTACTGCAACATGGAGCAAACATGTTCCTAGTATCCGATACACATCCGCGTGTCCGAAGAGGGCCAGCAAGTCCAAGATGATCTTGACGGGAGCGGGTCAAACAGGAAAACCATTAGTGAGGTTTTGACAAAATAACATTTAGTACTTTCTTGTCTCCTTGACCTTGAGGAACGTCGACGAGCACTGATTCTAGCAGCTTAAACTGCCCCCTTCAAAAGGCAGAACACTAGTAGCAAAGCACAAGAAATACTTTACGAGTTGTGATGTGCTGAACGGCCGCAAGATATTTTACGAGTTGAGTTTTATCCACAGTGTGTGACTACGACCTGACCCGATCTGACTAGTTAGTTAGTTCTGCATACACAAATACGTTCACTGATCATAGCAGCAGCACAGTTGCGGTACTAGCTTAGCTTGGTCGATAGGCAGGCGGAGGCGGTGGCCATTCCACTCATCTCATCTAGCTGTTTAGTGTTTACCCAACCCAGTCCCGGTCGCAGCCTGACTCGATCACATCCCGCATAGTGCCTGCAACTTGCATCGCCGTGAAACATCACTATCTGTGTGACTGTGCAAACCTTGGAAAGCTTTTCGACGAATAATTTGGTCCATCTTAAAGAACTAAGTCAGGTTTGGTCAAGTTAAGTTTGGTTAGGACATAAAAATCCGTGGTGTCAAATATGGACCTGAAAATTCACGGACGAAGCACAAGCAAACGGGGAACAAATACAAATAGCATAACCTGACAAACTGTGACTACTACACGTTTGCACCACACACACTCCAGAAGGGGGCAACTGTGCAATCTGTGAAAACGGGGAATCCCGCAGCATGTGCCACAGCCCACAGAGGACGGTCCAGGCTTCTTCTCGTCGGCGTCGTGGTCGGCACAACAGGCTAATCTGTCCTGGCGGTGACCACCATGATATACAGCTTGGATAGAGCCAAATTTACAGGTATTGTTGCGGTGACAGCGCCATTACAGTTCAAGCAATTGCTGGAAGCTTCGAACCAGTCAATAAAAGATGAAATTAGCTAGAAAACGGCAGACAGAAAAATCGGAGGAGAGGACTGTAGTTGGTCTGTGCACCATCTATGATTCAGCGTCACATATGGAAGACCAGGCAAGTATGATCAGCGTTCAGAAAGGACCGATGTCGCCCTGTATCCAAGCTCAGATTGCACTCATGTCTTGACTATTTTGTTGAATGTGATGTACAATTGGAGTACTACAGTATACCATGTATAATGTTTTTCCAAGAACACAGAAAGGGAAACAGCCCCAACACACGCAAAAGACTACGTAATCCTTCTCCCCGGCTTGCCAAACCTAGACTGATTTATCAGCCACTACTCATTGCAGACTTTACTGACAATGATATGCGCCAGCTGCGCCTGATCTCCAAACACTTGATCTGCACAAGCTCGATTTGCCAAAGATACCATGTACATTTGTTCAAGAGGGTACAAACAAGAGCTTTCTTACATGTACACCAATATGTTATCCTGTCAAAATGTATACAATATACAGAGTATCAACAGAGAGGAGATAGCCTCCAAATTGTACATCACATTCACCAAAAGCGTCAAACTACACAAATTACACAATCTTCATCCAAATAGCAGATATGATGCTATGACATGTCAAAGCTTATCTAAACCTACATACCATGGACACTTCATATGAACATTCCAACTAACTTATGTCACATTTGTCAGCAAGATAAGCCCAAACGATGACACCACCTGAGAATTATAGCAATTCTTCCAGCCAAACAACCATTACAATTGGAAAACTACTAGCAACTTCGCTTTAAAATGCAAGGAGGCTTGCAATCACGAGAACTGCAACCATTAGGAGCAGGGCTTTCAGGTAGACGTCTGCCTGCTGTTGTTGTCCAAGAGGTCCTTGGCGGGGAACACCATGGGCAGGCCCCATATGCCCACCATGGAACCCATGGCCATGGCCAAACCCATAGTGAAACCCAGCAGGCTGCGCATAGGCAGTTGGATCTGGCATTCCATGCATCTGGAAGCTAAGCATTGGAAACAGACCTCCAAATGCGGCCGAGAACGCGTAGTTACCCCACCGTGCATTCGCCAACGGGACTCCTGCGCCCATGCCCGTGAACCATGCATTCCGATGGGCATTCGGAAAATTGTTGTTAGGGTCAGCCTGTTGGGCTGTTGCAGGCCTCTGGCCAGCTGGACGGTGAGGGATATCAGCTCCAGGTGTGTTCTTTGATCTTGGGTCGACACGGTCCTTGCCACGGCCATAAAGAGGGACGAGCTTGTCTTCTTCAACAATGGCCTTGCACACAGGGCACTCTGGTGTGTGCGCGTGCATGTGCAGCCACCTGTAGAGGCATGGCCAGCAGAAGAGGTGGCCACAGAGAGTTACTATTGGCTCTTGTGGCAACTCAAAGCAGATATTGCACTCGAAGCTTCCCCCAGCAGCATCACCACTGCTGCCAACGCTTGTTGATTCCCCAACATTGGTAGCCATATTGCAGTTCCCTGAGGTGAACCAAGCTGCAATTTCCAAGTATACTAGAGTCAGCAACATGGCCAGAAATAGTTACAGCACAAGAAGAAATATTTTGTCAAAACACCACAAGCAATTACAAATATGTGAAAAGTTACCAAGAAGTTTCATGAGAAAAAAAGTTAATTAACAGAACAGACAGCCAGGTTACCCAGACTGCAAGTACCATGACTTGACAAAAACCAAAAGGGTCTGAATTCTGACCCAAGGTGAAAATTCCATCACACATGTTTGTGTAAAATAAAAGGAAACTAAAATAAAGTACTACTTACTCTAACAAACAGAGCACCTAGAAATATTCTCCCCAAAATGGGACTGGCTTTATTTCTGAAAACGAGAATATCCTCTAGATGAATAACCTCATTATTCACAAACAAATTAGCCAAATCCACTAACCTACGCATTTCATAACAAGCAAAAGCTTATTTACTGTCACTTATTCATAGAGCATCAATTTGAGCTCCAAATCACACCACGAGAATAGTTCTCAATTAAATACTCGAGGAAATGGGATTACCGAGCAAACTGAATCTATTCCAACACAGGGAGAAGATTCCAGAGTTTTATTAACAAAAGATCTAATTTCCCCCAAACGTAAATTCCGACCTCATTCAGCCGCGCCGGCGGATCCGGATTCGCAACCCTGGAACCTACCGTTCTACCTCCGCTCAATCCGAATTCGATCGATAGCCCAACGAATCGACCACCAGACCGAGCGAAAAATCCGCTCGAACGAATTCCCTCGTCCCACGACACACCTAGTAGACTCTTAAATTAAGCCATCATTTAAATCGGAATCAGAGGGACGAGGAATCACCATTACCTCCGGAGAGCGAGCGCGGACGAGGGAGGAGATATTCGATCCGACGGCGAAACCACGACGAGGCGATGACCTGGACGACGGAGCCCCGCCCGTATAAAATTGGGGGAAGGCCCGCGCCACGCTTGGAAGATTCCAGAATCTGGACGCCTTCCCGGCGGTCTGCGCTGCTGAAATCCCGGCTGAAAGGCGTTTTCCACGAAAGGACACGGAGACCTGTTGGCAACTGCAAACTATACTTAAAAAAAAAACATGTACTGTTGGACTACTGCCTAAAGTTTTTCCGAACTTTTACAATACTAGTTAACATGCGCCTCCTTCAAATGATTATAATATTTTGATTGGACAGATAATCGTATCGCCATTTTTATAGCAATACATGCTTATCATAGATGGTTAAAATGATTATAATTTTATTACAACAATGAAGCTCTCTCTTGTTGAAAATTTGCAAGATTGTGTATCAAATCTAAATAATATCTACATGATTTCAAATAAAGTAAAGATCATCAGTTAAAGTGATAAATTAAGGTAACATACTGGAATAATAAAAACCAAATTCCTGGAGAGGGAACTCCAAGAAGATTCAAAAATTAAAATTATGATATCTTCAGATCTATGTTCATCTTGCCTGGGCAAACATGTTTAAGATGCCAGTTTTTTCGGATAAACCACTATACAAGATTGGAGATAGCTCGAACATCATTATTATATTTACCATATGCATATCCTTGCTTCAAGAAGTGCACTCAGCAAGATTGGAGATAGCTCAAACATCATAATTTGTTGCCCGTTATAATCATGGATTATGAAGTGAGTCCCGGCATGGTATATCTGGATGCATGTAGTCTCAGTTAGATGTAAAGTTAGAAAAATTGTCATTTAAACATCTTAAGTAGACACAAACTACTAAGATATTAAATGGCACAATGTAAGCTTCAGAAATAGAATGGCTGCACTTGTTTGTGCACCTAGAAATGCTATCGGTACATGAAAATCAGGCGCACAATTTGTTGATACAATTCACATGGATGATGACTCTGATTTGGCTTGAGTTATTATGCCAGTCACAAGCCTAGCTTCAAAGTTGAGACCAGTCTCAAATCGTTAGGAAAATATTCACTGCCTGTGTCCAACATAAAGTTTCTATGTGCACAATACTGCTTAGTCTGCGTAAGCTACAAACAGTTTCATGCATCCATTTATTAATTACTCCAGTAGCAACACACTGGAGTTACTTTAATTTCACTTGAAGGATAAAAGGATCCACAACTCCCTTCATGCTAACTCCTAGGTAAATTAGTACATTTAGTCGAATTCTAAACTGAACCTCTTTGGAAGTGTTTGACAGTACTTTCAAGAAATTCTGCATCTACATGGAAATAGAACACTGACATAGAATCTTAATAAATATGAAAAAATGGTTGCCTAAATATAGATAATTGCATGTATGAATGTATGGCCGGTTACTCACCTATGAGCTCAAGAGCAAAAGGTGCTAGTGTGCATCTATGTAATGAAAGACTTCTTGACAGGAACAAGAAGCATACCTTATCTCACTTGGCTTTCCGTCAGAAGGTGCCTGAAGGTGAAGGTCTTGCATAATTGGAAAATAGGAGTGGAAACGTAGGTCTTCATATTCCTAAGTACTGTACAGTTTTTTTGTGCCTTCTCGAACTATACATCAAACGTGGCCACTATTGGTGCTAGAAAGACATATATATTAATCCCACGAAAATATGGAAGCAGTAGTGGTTGTATTGTCTCATATGCATCATGTAAAAATTGTGCATATCCTATTAATGTGCTTGCTAAGAATGAAACTGCAGAATAACGCACTGTCCCTCATAATGCATAATACAACTGATTTAATAAATGAAATTGTGCGTCTCCTATGATTTCGTATGATCTGACATGAACCAAATATAGGACACTCTTGAGATCGTGCAAAATAAGGGCAAGAAAGGCACCTGGTTTCATCCAGTAGCAGAACATCATTACAAGCACAAGAAGAAATCTTCCATCTCCTTCAGGAATCAGCCTCACAACATCGAAACAGGCCCTCAAGCGGCCAGCCTACGCACTGTTTCCCTGGATCATCATCGGATAGAAAACGAATGGTAGCCGCAGGAAGTGTACCAGTGCCAGGAGGCATTACTGCGGGTCGGAGTAGATGGTGGCCGAGCGGAGATGTACGGCCGTATGCATCGGCATCGGATGTGCGGTTCTAGAGGATACGCCCGAGCTTGTCGGAGGTCGCGCATAGGGTGGCCTTGTCGCCCGGCGGGAAGAGCTAGGGAGGAGCCGGGGCAGCTGCTGCGGCGAGGTCGACGGCAGCAGAGAGAGCTGGGAGGCACTGCAACCTGATAGCGAAGCGCCGCCGCCAATGCCAACGTCGTGCAGTGCCGCCGTCCGCGCATCCAGCCAGATCCTTCCCGGCCGGCCGCGTGCTCGTCGGAGCCCTAGACCGGTCCCCTCCCCGGCTGGCGCGTGCCCTCGACCGCTCCCCGTCGCCGTCGCCGATGACGTACATCCAGCCAGCTCCTGCTTGGCCGGCCGCGCCCGTCTCCATCGCCGAGGTCAAGCTCCAGTGCTCGCCCGTGCCCCTCGCCCCCTTCCTCCCTGCCCAGCCACGCCTGTTGTGGCCGCGCATCCAGCCTACCCATCACTGTCGTGTCGGCGATGCCGCGCTCCGGTGCCTCGGTTGTGAGGATTTGGGAGAAATTAGTGCTGCATTAATTAGCCATTAAGACGATATAATCAAGGTCGCGAGTGACGGGTCGCTGGTTACAGTTGAGGGAAGACGGACGGCGGAAATTTAACAGGACGTGTTCTGCCGGTTGACAGGATCAATCTAGACCATTGCCCACCATAGAGTAATATGGACTCTAGGATGGCGTGATCGAAGGGTTCTAATTGATCTGTGTGCACTTGCTTTGGTGGACATAGCAAAGATCAAGTTCTCATGAACGTAATGCTTTGGTGGTAACCTAATGCTAGAACGACTGAAGGTTTGTGTAGATATCTGGGCCCATGTGTTTGACAATTTTAACATAAATAAATGGTGCCTTCTTGTCAAACTAGTGGTACCTCCGAGACCTACAGTGGATTGATGCCTTGTAGCATCATATGCTAATCATCTCTTACTAGTACAAGTTGAATTGATAAGGGTATTTACCGATGAATCCTTCTATTTTAGAAGCATTCTATACTTCGTAAATAAGTGTGGAATGTTAATCCTATGTATAAAGTCGCAGGAAAATAATACAACTTTGCACTACTTACCGGAGTAACTATGTTTGTGTACTGTCTTTTGTTTCAAACGGATGACATGTATGGGAAATGATAAGTTGTCTCCGTCGACCTGTGTGCATGAGTGTTAGGTGCAGACACGTAGTTTTGTTACTTAGGATACTTGTCTTAGTGCATGTTTTGCACGTATGAGTGTTTGCTGCAGGCACGCAATTTTTTGTCTACGATTCGTGTCTGAGTGCATGTTTTACACGTATGAGTGTTAGGTGCAGATAGGGATGTTGTTCTGATGCTATATATGACGGGCGGTAGTGTAAGGCAACAATATACAAAAGAAGAATTCTACGGAGGCGGGATATCCAGTGTGATCGTTTAGAAGTTTAGATGTCGAAGAATCGTGAGCTGTGGTCAGATCTGTCGGGTTGCTTGAGGGATCACCACTTCTGGTCTGATTTGCCGGCATGCCCGAGGAAAGATGTCCATGAGCTGCCGCCTCCAGAAGATGCTATCGTTAAGTTTTGGTTAAAAGAAGGTGACGCAGATTTAGAGCAAACTGTTCGTGGTGTTCTCTCATATTACTTTTTTTTCTGAAGTTTCTTTGATGTGAGAAAATGTAGCAACAGTGTTAGGTGCAGGCACGTAGTTTTGTTGATTAAGATATGTGTCTCAGTGCATGTTTGGCACGTATGAGTGTTTGCTGCAGGTGAAAGGAAATACGTCGCCTAGAGGGGGTGCAGGCGAGAAACACTTTTTACAATTTAGGCTTGATAAATGTGGAATAAAACTTAGTGTTTAACTTATCAATGACACAACCTAAATATACTAGGTTCGCCTATGTGCACCAACAACTTATGCTGTGCAAGACAAACAACAAAGGGATAGCACGGTAAAAGACTTTAAGCATGATGGCTATCACAAAGTAAAGTGCATAAGTAAAGAGTTCGGGTATAGGGATAACCGAGGCACGCGAAGATGAGGATGTATCCCCGAGTTCCACCACAAAAGGTGTACGTCTCGTTGGAGAGGTGTGAGCAACCACAATAGGTTTGCTCAACGCCACAAAGGATTCATCTTCTTCTCCGATGAACTTGACCACAAAGGTCCGAGTCCACCTTCCACTATGAACTCCTTTGGGGCGGAGAACAATCCCGTACAACAACCTTGGGGCACACACCCACAACTGAATCGGATGCTCCCAAATGACCACAAGAGGTCTTGACCACAACAGGTCCAACTTGACCACAAAGGTCCCAACTAGAAACAAAAGTCTTGACCACAAAAGGTCCTACGCCACAAAGGCGGCCACTAAGGCGTCTAGGGTCCAAGACCCAGGAGTAACAAGTTCACGAATTTCACCGCCATGAATCCTCGTGGAGGGCTCAAACCGATGCAAGATGCAGAGGCAAGAACACACAAAGTGCTCAACTCCTTCACTCTCAAATATTAACAAAGCAACAAATGCTTATGGGGGATTAAGAGAGGAAGAACCAAGAAAGCACAACGGAGACCGATCCTACACTTACAAATCCCACCACAAGCAACTAATGCTTATGGGGGGATAAGAGAGAGTAAGAACAAAGTGGGAGAACCACAAAGGAACTCAAAGATCTAGATCCACTATGTTCCCCTCACTTAGAAGAGAGATGAATTGGTATAATTGTAGATCTAAATCTCCTCTCACTTTTACCTCAAAGATATGCAAGAATCATGGGATGATTTGAGAGAGGGCAAGCTTTCCCAAGGTCAACAATGGCAAGAGAGAGAGGGGAAAGTCGTGCTTGCCCAAGGAAGAAGAAGGGTAGGGGTATTTATACCCTCCCACAATTCTAGCCGTTACAGGAGCTTAGACCGGAGATTTCCGGCCTAGGGCCAGAAATTTCCGACCCCCGGAGATTTTCGGAAAGATCTCCGAAGTTTTCTGAACAATTCTAGCCGTTACAGCAGCTTAGACCGGAGATTTCTTGCCTAAGGCCGGAAATTTCTGACCCACGGAGATTTCCGGAAAGATCTTCGAAGTTTTCTGGGCGATATCAGTACTGAAATCCGTCCGATTCGGAAATTTCCGAACCCGATTCGGAGATTTCCGAGCACCCGAAAACCGCAGAAATACCAACACGAAAACAACAATATCTTGACCATCTGAACTCCATTTTCGATGATTTTTGGCTCGTTGGAATCACAACGAAGAACTCTATAAGATAATGCAGAGAAACATCATAGTCTAAGATGGGAGGTTAAACCCAAATTGGGAAACATAAAACCTCTCGAAAAAGGAACAACTGGTAAAACCTCCAACATAAAAAACTAAGAAGTTTTTCAAACGAACTTTGTTTTTGATAAACTTGAGCTTGTTATGAAGATCACAACAAGCTCCAAAAGCTCTCAAGGAGAAAACCAAATAAGAAACACGAAATATAATATGCCAAGTATGCAAAGGTTTGAGCTCTCCACAAAGATGCGATCAAGTTACTCACTCGAGAGCCCCTCTTGATAGTACGCCTATCTACCCTATAGCCCTATCAAGATCATACCTTTGACTTGAGCATTCCACTTGATCTAGATGATGACAATCTTGATATCTTCAAGTGGACCACCTTTCTTGATTGCGCTTGCTAGCACATGCTTGATGAAGACTTAGCCTCGCTTAGTTTCGTCTTCATGTCTCTATTTCTTCCTCCATGCATAAGATATCTCCGACATGCTTCTCTTGGTCTTGCACTTCTCAACCTTGATGACGATCATGACATGACGTCATCCTCCATGAGCTATATGAATTGATCTTCTTGTTGCAAGCCCATGGGAAGATACCTAACCCCACATAAATATACCACTCACACACTTGGGTTAGTTCACAAAGCTATATGGACAAGAGCTTACCATCCCAAGAGATACTTGATCCACTTGGTACATCTTGTAGCTTTGTGTGTTGATCAACCTCTTGATCAATCTCGTATCATCTCAGCTTTCTTTATATAGATGATGTCTTGACAACTTCAAGACATACTTGCAATATGCTCAACACAAACATTAGTCCATATGGATTGTCATTCATTACCAAAACCATATATTAGGGCACATGCCCTTTCAATCTCCCCCATTTTGGTAATTGATGACAATCCCTTTTACGAGGGTTTATATAAGGAATTTAAACACCCAAGTAACGCACTAAGCAAAGCAAGGATGCAAGAGAACCAAAATTCCCTTCCAACCCTCTAAATCTCTCCCCCATTGGCATCCATTGCCGAAATGGGCGAAAAATCTAGAAGGAAAATATAATAAGAGCTCCTCGATAAATTATGCATTTCTCATGATATGAGTGAAATCAAATGCATATATCCCATGACGAATAGATGGAGGGGATCAAATTATATAGAGGATCCAAAGGATGCAAAAGAAAGATATTAATCGAAAACAAAAAAAAGATATCAATTGCTAAACAAAAGATGCATTCACAAATGAGGCAAGCAATCAAGGGATCCAAAAACAATTGGACAAAAGAAGATAGTATGTTAAAATCAACCAAGTGTTCAAAGAAATCAAGATGGAACTCACCAAGGTACATGCACAATGAAGGAATTAGTGTTTTAATATAGTGTGCATAACATGTAATCCTCATTCCTTCCTATATTAATTTGAACAACCAAGTGCAAGAGTGCATAGATGGAAAAATAATGAACGCAACTTGCAACAAACAAAAGTTGAGCAAAAGGAAAGAAACGTGACAATTAAATACTTGCTCAAGCAAGAAAGGATGGATGTGATACAGAACTACATTTTAGGAGACTAAGAAGGGCGAGCCAAGGCATCACCATAGTCTTTCAAGGTAAGAAGCACATAGTGCATATCATGTATTTCTCATACAAACACATCAAAGAATACACATCAAATAGGTTTACAAGCTTAGTAAAAGGCAAAGATAATACCAAATCAAATACAAAGCTTGTTCCTTTTAGAGATCACCAAAGGATCAAGAGGGCAATAAAGGTGATCACTAAAGATTTTGAATACCAAAGAAGGATGTACCTAATTTCATGTATATAAGTTTCTAAGTAGGCACTAAGTCCACCTAGAAACATGCACACACAAAATAGGTACTAGGGAAAAGAACATGATATCCATTAGGAATTCATAAAATATCAATGAGAATTTTGCCTAAACTCATAGCACAAAGCTAAATTTTTAGGAAAAGAAAAACTTTCATTACACACTCTTCGAAGTATCTCAAATACCCACAAATGATAAGTGATAGTTTAGATGCTTCGAGAATGGTAAAAACTCTCTCAAACGGCAAATGATTTTGAAAATTCATCCATATTGCATATGAGACAATTTAAGAAGAATTTCTAGATTAACATAGTTGGAATTGATGAATCATGAACATGATCAGATATGTTCCCTTTACTATGTAATCATCCCGGCTTGCTCATATTTGTAATAAAGACGATTTGAAAGGAACTTTGCAAAAACTGAAGGAGATATGCCCTAGAGGCAATTAATAAAGTGTATTCTTTATCATATCTCGTTTGTTCATAATAGGTTTTTGTGTCATGCTAGAACCATATTAAGCGGAAACATTAATGCGGTTGTGATACGTAAACAACCAGGTCCCTAGTAGCCTCTACTAAGACTAGTTTCGTTGCGCGATTGATGATCGAGGTTTCCCGGTCATGGGGCATGGCGCCGGTCGGCAATGAGAGTCATATCGCTAGAGAACGATGTGACGGACATACCCAGATTTGGAGAACATAGTCGTTACGCCTTTGACCGTGAGATCAACTCTTATTGTTATTCCCGGAAGATACTTTGATTGCACCAAACGTCGTATCTTATTTAGTATGACAATAACGGTGATACTTTTGGGTATCGGAAAGGAGTAGTTGAGACGAGGGGTCAAGAGCGGGATTTGCCAGTCCGCATAGCAGGATAGATACTCTCGGGCCCACTCGGTGAGATCATGTCTAATGAGCTTGCAAGCATGTGACTAGGTCACGGAGACATGAGATCATGAACGAGTAGAAGATAGCGTCGTCGGTAACGAGGTCGGGATTAGGTATGGAGATATCTATGGAACGACGCTCGGACGTGCTAAGTATCGCTATGGCAAAAGGTCTAGGACTTTATGTTCAGGTTTGATAGATGAAAGTCATTCGTTATATCTCAGGGATTAATTCATGGGGTCCAGGCCTACGAGTTAGTCGTTGATCATTGAGGAGTATTGATCATACCTGATATTATATCGAACCGCTAGGGTAACACACTTAAGGGGTTTCGACAAGACAACCGGAAAGGAAGGAGATCACCGGGAGCGTCCCGGGAGGGGTCCGATGGAGATCGGGCAGCGCCGAAAGAGTTTTCGGAGCTAGGAAAAATTATATATATTATGTTTGATATTAATTAGTGTTATTAATATGCAAATATGATTTTATATATTTATTTTCGAATTTATTTAGGCAGATTTCCCTAAATGGGCCTTCCGGACGAAAGAAGGCCCAAGAGGGGGGGGGAACCCCCTTAGGGATTCGGTGGGGGCATGGAGGCCGGCCTAGGTGGGCCAGATGGGGCCCACCAGGGGGCCGGCGCACCCTCCTTGGCCGAACCAGGCTGTGGGATAGTCCCACATTGTCTGGCTGGCAAGGTTGGCTCCCCCTGGGAGCCTATATAAGAAGGGGCACCCCTGGCCTTTTAATTCCCAATTAATTCCCGATTTCTCTCTCGATCTCGTGGTTCCCAAGTTGGAGCCGCGCCGAGCAGAGCAAGGGGATCTCCTCCACCATAGCCCGCTGCCGCGCTGCTGGTGTTCCGGTCCAAGTCTTCCGCTGCTCGTCCTGGACTGGAGCTTCGGAGGCCGTCGTCTCCACCGTACGTGTGCGACTCCCTGCGAGGTGCTGCGCTAGCGGTACTCGGAGGCCTGCTTCCTCTACACGACCTTGAGGTCGGCTTCGTCGGTCTTCATCGACAACGTTTGTGCGGGAATGTAATCCCCGCTTTCGGTCTACAAGGGTACGTATTCCGATCTCCGTTCGTACTACTATATCTGCATAGAATAGATCTTGGCATGCTTTTAGGATATCGTCGGTAGGAAATTTTTTGTTTTCTGCACACGATCCCCTTCAGTGGTATCAGAGCCGATCTATCGTAGATATAGCTGTACGCTGTTAGAACCTGTGCTCTGCACGGGGGCACCGTTCCTGTTATTTGCTACCCTCTAGCGTGCACTTGTGTATTCCAGCGGCATTGAGTTGATGAAACGGCCCGGACCGACTTTACGCGTACGCTTACGCGAGACTGGTTCCAGTACTGACATACGGCTTGTACCATATATGTGGCTGGCGGGTGACAGTTTCTCTCTCTTTAGTTGGTCTTCGCATTTTCAATGGAGGGCCCGAAAGGGATGCTTAAACATGCAATTATTGGATCGTTGTTGTTGTCATAAGATTCGTAGGTATGAAGCGGTTCTATTTACGAAGGCCCCAAGCCACGTAAAACATGCAAAAGAGAAAGTAGAAGCGTCTAACTTTATTTTGCAGGGGCTATGTGATATGGTCAAGGTAGGTTTATTAAATTGTTTATAAACTGCGGGCGCCAAGAAGACCATGGCGCAATGGACTATATCACATTGCATTACATTTGATGTTTTGTGTGCATCTTATTTTTGTGTGATTATGTGTATAGTATACATTAGTTACACGGCGGTAGCTGAATAAGATGATCCCTTCAAAATACCACTAGTGTTCTCCCTCCAACGCGCACCACCAAGAAAGTTCTACGTTATGAGGCAGGCCGTGATGATCGGGTGTCATACATCTCGTCGTTCGCATACAGTGGGTGTAATCCATGTTGCACAAGCGTCAGCGTGGAGGTCTTTGGTGGCGAGCCTAGCATACTCAGAGGTATGGCCTCGGAACAGGAAGACCGAAAGGTCGAGCACGAGTCACAAAATTGGTGTGGCGGACGATTTTGTCTACTCTTGAAGTTGTGCCGCCGGCTTTGATGATGAGGGGTGGTGCAATGGATGGGGGCCGTGTAATCGCTTAAACGACTAGGAGGGATGTTCGTTTGAGTGGGAGTTATGTTAGTTATTTTCTAAAATACTATAACTCAAAATTATTATGAACAAAGTCTTATGTTGTTGCAAATTCCATTGTAGATGTCTCGCCCCTCGTTTAACCTAGGTCTGTTCCTTGAGAAAGAAAAGCTTAAGACCAATGGGTCAAACTTCATAGCCTGGTTCCGCAACCTGAGGATCCTCCTCACTCCCCATAGGGTGGCCTATGTCATTGAGGCCGCCATAGGTGACCCTCCTGCAGATGATGCCTCTGAGGATGAGAAGAAGGTCTTCCAGACCCGATCGGAGGATTATGCCTTTGTCCAGAGTGGCATGCTCTACGCCATGGAAGCCGACCTGCAGAAGCGCTTTGAGAAGATGAGCGCCTTTGAGATCATTTCGGATCTTAAGGCTGTCTTCGCGCCGCAGGCTAAGGCTGAGAGATATGAGGCTTCTGAGCTTTTCTTCTCAGCCAAGATGGAAGAGCATAGCAGTGTGAGCGAGCATGTAGTCAAGATGTCTGGCTACGTTCAACGCCTGAATGCTCTGGAGTGCAAGATTCCCGATGAGCTGGCGATTGACAGGGTGTTGCAATCGTTGCCACCAAGCTACAAAGGCTTCGTCATGAACTACAACATGCAGGGCATGGCTAAGTCCCTAGGTGAAGTGTTCGTGATGCTCAAGACTGCTGAGGTAGAGATTAAGAAGGAGCACACGCTGTTGATGGTCAACAAGACCGTTGATTTCAAGAAGTCCGGTGGCAAGGGAAAGCAGAGCTGGAAGTCCCGGAGGGAGGCAAAGTTGGCTGCCAAGCCCAGGGCTAACAGGTCTGGTCCCAGAGCTAGCGTGGAGTGTTTCTACTGCAAGGGGAAGGGTCACTGGAAGCGCAACTGCCCCAAGTATCTGGAGGATAGGAAGTCTGGCAAGACGGTCGACAAAGAGCAAGGTATATTTGATATACATGTTATAGATGTGTACCTTATATCCGCCCGGAGCAATACGTGGGTATTTGATACTGGTTCTGTTGCTCATATATGTAACTCTCAGGAGGAGTTACGGAATAGAAGGCGGCTGGCGAAGGATGAGGTGACGATGCGCGTCGGCAACGGATCGAGAGTCGACGTGGTGGCTGTCGGCACGCTCCCTCTGCATCTACCATCGGGATTAGTTTTGGTTTTAAATA
Source organism: Poa annua (assembly GCA_026929855.1). Classification (NCBI taxonomy): domain Eukaryota; kingdom Viridiplantae; phylum Streptophyta; class Magnoliopsida; order Poales; family Poaceae; genus Poa; species Poa annua. The sequence continues at coordinate 37,317,555 of CM049427.1, forward strand.
AATGTTATTTTGTGCCATCCTTGAGTGTAAACAATATAAGTGGGTCTTGCCTGTTACAAGACGGTTATTCATTTAAATCAGTGTCAAGCAATTGTGCTATTTATATGAATGATATATTTTATGTTGATGCTCCCGAGAATAACGGTTTATTCTTGTTGAATCTCGATCGTAGTACTCACATCCATAACATAGAAGCCAAACGAATTAAGTGTAGTGACGATACCGCCATGTTTTTGTGGCATTGCCGTCTTGGTCATATTGGTATAAAGCGCATGAAGCGACTCCACTCCGATGGACTCTTGGACTCGTTGGATTTCGGATCCCTCGATACATGCGAACCATGCCTCATGGGCAAAATGACCAGGACACCGTTCAAAGGTTTCGTTGAACGGGCCTCGGATATGTTGGGGATCATACATGCAGATGTGTGTGGACCGATGAGCGTTTCGACACGCAATGGTTATCGTTACTTCGTCACCTTCACTGATGACTTGAGTAGATACGGTTATATCTATTTGATGAAACACAAGTCTCAAACGTTTGAAAAGTTCAAAGAATTCCAGAGTGAAGTTGAGAATCAGCTTAATAGAAAAATCAAGCATCTCCGATCCGATCGCGGTGGAGAGTACTTGAGTTTTGAGTTTGGCACACATCTGAAGAGTTGTGGCATAGTACCCCAACTTACGCCAGCCGGAACGCCGCAGCGTAACGGTGTGTCCGAGCGACGTAATCGTACTCTACTGGATAGTGTCCGATCTATGATGTCTCTTACCGATCTGCCAGTGTCCTTCTGGGGTTATGCGTTAGAAACAACCGCATTCATTTTAAATAGGGCTCCGTCCAAGTCCGTTGAAACGACGCCGTATGAATTATGGTATGGCCAAAAGCCTAAGTTATCGTTTCTGAAGGTTTGGGGTTGTGAGGCGTACGTTAAGAAACTACAGCCCGACAAACTCGAACCGAAGTCGGAGAAAGTCGTCTTTGTAGGATATCCGCGGGAAACCGTTGGGTACACCTTCTACAACCAAGCTGAGGGCAAAACTTTTGTCGCGAAGACCGGTACCTTTCTAGAGAAGGAGTTTCTCGCGAAAGGAGTAAGTGTGAGGAAGGTAGACCTCGATGAAATCGTTGATCCTGAACTCGAGATTCCGAGTGGCGCAACGGAAGCAATTCCGGAAACGTCCTCCGTGGAAGGAGTGGGAGAAACTGTCGAGGAAGATGTTCTACCTCGTAGGTCTGGTAGATCTCGGATCGCACCAGAATGGTATGGCAACATGGTTTGCACCGTCATGCTAATCGAGCAAGACGAACCTACGAACTACAAGGAGGCGATGGAGAGTCTAGAGTCCGAGAAATGGCTTGAAGCCATGAAATCCGAAATAGGATCCATGTATGATAACAAAGTGTGGACTTTGGTGGATATTCCCGAAGGGCGCAAGGCCGTCGAGAATAAGTGGATCTTTTAGAAGAAGACTGATGCTGATGGTAATGTGACCGTCTATAAAGCTCGGCTTGTCGCAAAGGGTTTCCGACAAGTTCATGGAATTGACTACGATGAAACTTTTTCACCGGTAGCGATGCTTAAGTCTATTCGGATTTTATTAGCGGTAGCTGCCTACTATGATTATGAAATCTGGCAGATGGACGTCAAAACGGCCTTCCTGAATGGAAACATTGAGGAAGAGTTGTACATGGTACAGCCGGAAGGTTTTGTCGATCCAGGAAATGCTAACAAGGTGTGCAAGCTTCAGCGATCCATCTATGGATTGAAGCAGGCATCTCGGAGCTGGAATCTTCGCTTTGATGAGGTGATCAAAGGTTTTGGATTTATCCAGAATGTGGAAGAGACCTGTATTTACAAGAAAATGAGTGGGAGCTCGGTTGTGTTCTTAGCACTGTATGTTGACGACATATTGCTAATAGGGAATGATGTGGAACTTCTGAATAGCGTGAAAGAATATTTAAACAGTAAATTTTCCATGAAGGACTTAGGAGAAGCTGCGTATGTTTTAGGCATAAAAATCTATCGCGATAGATCAATGCGCCTATTAGCACTAAGTCAGAGTACTTATCTTGATAAAATACTGAAGCGTTTCCGTATGGAGAAGGCAAAGAAGGGTTCTCTGCCGGTTATCAAGAATAAAATATTGCGTAAGGCGCAGTGTCCGGTGACGGAACTGGGTAAGGCCGAAATGACGAAACATCCTTATGCTTCAGCCATAGGATCGATCATGTATGCAATGTTGAGTACTAGACCGGATGTGGCATTAGCTCTAAGTTTGACAAGCCGGTTCCAGAGTAATCCTGGAATGCCGCATTGGGTAGCTATTAAGAGCATTCTTAAGTATCTCAATAAGACAAAGGAAATGTTCCTTGTGTATGGTGGCTGCGATGAAGAACTTGGCGTAACAGGTTACGTAGATGCAAGTTTCTGCTCAGACCCCGATGACTGTAAGTCACAGACAGGTTACGTGTTCAAGGTGAATGGAGGCGCCGTGTGCTGGAGAAGTGGGAAGCAACCCATAGTCGCACAATGTACAATGGAGTCGGAGTACATTGCTGCCTGCGAGGCCGCGAATGAAGCTGTGTGGCTGAGGAAGTTCGTCATCGAACTTGGAGTGTTCCCAAGCGTGCAAGACCTCGTGATCCTCTTCTGCGACAATACGGGTGCCATTGCAAACGCCAAGGAGACAAGGTCTCACTCCACCGCCAAACACATTCTCCGACGCTTCCATGTGATACGTCAGTACGTACAAGGAGGCGATGTGAAGATTTGCAAAGTGCATACGGATCTGAATGTGGCAGATCCGCTGACAAAGCCTCTCCCGCTTGATAAGCATGAACAGCACCAGTCAGCTATGGGTGTTAAGCTTTTACCAAGTTGTACTCTAGTGCAAGTGGGAGACTGAAGGAGATATGACCTAGAGGCAATTAATAAAGTGTATTCTTTATCATATCTCGTTTGTTCATAATAGGTTTTTGTGTCATGCTAGAACCGTATTAAGCGGAAACATTAATGCGGGTGTGATACGTAAACAACCAGGTCCCTAGTAGCCTCTACTAAGACTAGTTTCGTTGCGCGATTGATGATCGAGGTTTCCCGGTCATGGGGTATGGCGCCGGTCGGCAATGAGAGTCATATCGCTAGAGAACGATGTGATGGACATACCCAGATTTGGAGAACGTAGTCGTTACGCCTTTGACCGTGAGATCAACTCTTATTGTTATTCCCGGAAGATACTTTGATTGCACCAAACGTCGTATCTTATTTAGTATGACAATAACGGTGATACTTTTGGGTATCGGAAAGGAGTAGTTGAGACGAGGGGTCAAGAGCGGGATTTGCCAGTCCGCATAGCAGGATAGATACTCTCGGGCCCACTCGGTGAGATCATGTCTAATGAGCTTGCAAGCATGTGACTAGGTCACGGAGACATGAGATCATGAACGAGTAGAAGATAGCGTCGTCGGTAACGAGGTCGGGATTAGGTATGGAGATATCTATGGAACGACGCTCGGACGTGCTAAGTATCGCTATGGCAAAAGGTCTAGGACTTTATGTTCAGGTTTGATAGATGAAAGTCATTCGTTATATCTCAGGGATTAATTCATGGGGTCCAGGCCTACGAGTTAGTCGTTGATCATTGAGGAGTATTGATCATACCTGATATTATATCGAACCGCTAGGGTAACACACTTAAGGGGTTTCGACAAGACAACCGGAAAGGAAGGAGATCACCGGGAGCGTCCCGGGAGGGGTCCGATGGAGATCGGGCAGCGCCGAAAGAGTTTTCGGAGCTAGGAAAAATTATATATATTATGTTTGATATTAATTAGTGTTATTAATATGCAAATATGATTTTATATATTTATTTTCGAATTTATTTAGGCAGATTTCCCTAAATGGGCCTTCCGGACGAAAGAAGGCCCAAGAGGGGGGGGGAACCCCCTTAGGGATTCGGTGGGGGCATGGAGGCCGGCCTAGGTGGGCCAGATGGGGCCCACCAGGGGGCCGGCGCACCCTCCTTGGCCGAACCAGGCTGTGGGATAGTCCCACATTGTCTGGCTGGCAAGGTTGGCTCCCCCTGGGAGCCTATATAAGAAGGGGCACCCCTGGCCTTTTAATTCACCAATTAATTCCCGATTTCTCTCTCGATCTCGTGGTTCCCAAGTTGGAGCCGCGCCGAGCAGAGCAAGGGGATCTCCTCCACCATAGCCCGCTGCCGCGCTGCTGGTGTTCCGGTCCAAGTCTTCCGCTGCTCGTCCTGGACTGGAGCTTCGGAGGCCGTCGTCTCCACCGTACGTGTGCGACTCCCTGCGAGGTGCTGCGCTAGCGGTACTCGGAGGCCTGCTTCCTCTACACGACCTTGAGGTCGGCTTCGTCGGTCTTCATCGACAAAGTTTGTGCGGGAACGTAATCCCCGCTTTCGGTCTACAAGGGTACGTATTCCGATCTCCGTTCGTACTACTATATCTGCATAGAATAGATCTTGGCATGCTTTTAGGATATCGTCGGTAGGAAATTTTTTGTTTTCTGCACACGATCCCCTTCAAAAACCATATCAAATGCAACTCGAGAGACTCATGCCAAGATACAACCTACACAAGGTTGAGGGCTAGAAAAGTATGCATGAGATAGATACTTGTTACCGAGATAACATTGATGAAGTAGGAGGTAGGTGCTCATGATCATCCAAGCTTGGCCCAAAAAGGCACACGACGAGGACTCTCTCCTTGTAATCAAGACAAGCTTCCAATGCATCTCCTAATGTACCTAAAACAAAATTAAGTACAAAGTGGTACCCAAACTCATTGGGTCCGAAGTAGTTAGAGCAACTATAGTACATAGGACAAACTCCACATAAATATGTGCCTATTGATATGAAATTGAATTTCAAGCACATCTTAGCCATTTAGGATTTGGTGGATTTTATACTATATTTTGGAACAAGGAAAGTAAGCATGACATAAGATATATATAGTAAATATGCATGCACAAAACTTTCAAGAACCAAAAGAGATACAATTTTGGACAAAATACCAATTAAATCAAGAAGTTACACAAAAGTGTGGCAAGAAAAAGAATTGTCCACATTATATCTCAAAACTCAAATCAACACATGATTGGAGAAACCAAAGAGAAAAGATATCAATTGAAAATAGGTCAAGGTAAAAACTATTATGCATAAGAATGCGTCCAATAAACATGCTCAAAAGTTTATCGCATTCAATAAGATAGACTAAAAGACAAGATATGAGATAGCCAACTCCACATAGGCCAAAATGGTTTCATAGAACAAACCAAGACCCTCTACACTTATCGTGATTGCACAAAAGTACCAAGACGAACAATGTTTGCCTTCCAACGAGACATGTCATCAGGATCCAACACCAATATGAAAAGACCAAATGTCAATTGAAGACAACTAATGTTCAAAAGTATATAGGATTTCTCCCCCACAATTCGTGCATTATATGACCTCGTATAAGAATATAAAATGCACATAAATGGAGTCATTGCTCTCCATGTATATCGTTGAACACTAGTCATGTTCAAAGAAGGGATTTATTCCAAAACAAGTCTTGGCAAAAAATAAGGCGATTTATGGGCAAAGGCCCAAGTAGATATGATCAATAAATATACCACAAATAAAATTATCACTTGTCAAAGACAAGGAATGTATTGAGATATTTCTCGGTGGTAAGTATATGTTCAAGATCATAATCACAAAACATAGAGATTTCTCGGTGGTAATTATCACTTGTCAAAGATGGGAATTGAAAAACATGCTTACATAGAGATTTTTGATGGCTTAAAATAATCAATGATCATGTTAAGCATCAAGAAACTCTCTCACAAACAAGATACCAAAAGATGAGAGACATAAATTATTTGAGAAAAAGAGGATCTTGTTTTAGCAACGTGTCGCCTAGGAACAAGATAATTAAGAATATCAACTCTAGATGACACTACCTCAAATGTTCACATTTTCTAGGTTTGTAATATGCACATAGATTATTACTCCCCCATAATGTGATAATCCAATCATATCTCAGCAAGAGCCAATTAAGATAAACAAGATGAAACAAAGCTCAAAACATACAAGGTGTGCAAACCAACATACACATGCTTGATTACTCAAGATAAGTAAGTAGAGAGCACACCACATACAAGCAAGCAAGGTATAAAACCAAATACATGCAAGGGTGCAAGCAACTTTCAATGTATATGTAATTTACACACAAGTTACCTCAAGGAGGAGCATTGAATACACGATGAGGCAATATAATCCAATTGACTTGGCTTGAGAGTATATGGTTGATGAGGATCCCTTAACTCTTCATGATGTAGTCAAGTCTCCAATGTCCCCCGACTCCACCTATTGATCAAGTTTTAGCTTGTTGGTCCCCAACTAAGTTGGGTCCTAAGAGGTTAGTCACAATAGGCTTGGCAACCCAAATGGTTCTTTTATTGACACCAGTTTGAGTACCAACATACTTGGCAAACACATTGCCAACCTTATCCTTCCGAAACGAATAAGCATGATCAAGTATAGTGGGGTTGGATGAGTTACCATGAGTGCATGAAGAGGCTAAGTGATCCTTCCCACGACATGTGTAGCACACTCGGCCTTTTCTTTTCTTCTTGGGGAGTGAAGATCCTTCAACTTGAGAAGCTTGAGTATGAACTTGAGGTTGCTTCCCTCGTTGCTTCTCACTAAGAGGCTTCTTCTTCAAGGGGAAAAATCTAACATGGTGCCCTTCGACCTTGCACTTGAAGCACTCAATCTTGGCCGAATCAATAGCTTGATCTTGGCCCTTCTTCTTGATGAACTTGTGCTTCATCTTGTCAATGGACTTGTTATTGATATTGGAGTTGAATCCAAGTCCACTCTTGTCATGAGGAAGTCTTCGCGCTCTCAACATCTTGTCGAGGGTGGACTTCCCTTCATGACCCTTGATCAAGTCTTTCTTCAAAGAAGTGACTTGTGCCTTGAACTCTTTGATTTCCTCTACATGGTTAGTATCAACACAAATACTAGAGGAAGTAGATGCTACATTGTTAGAGCAACAAGGCATGGAGAGTAATTCATCACAAGAAGTAACAATGTTGTGAGTAGATAAATTACTAGAACTAGCACATGGCAATAAAGTATTTTTACTAGAAATTGTGCTAGTGATCACAAGAGGCTCACAAGATTTAACCTTTGTAGAGATTGTCTCAAGAGTAACCTCTAGCCTAGCATGGGATGCTAGAAGATCATCATTAGAGCTCGAAAGCTTTTCATGATTTTCCTCCAACTTCCCATACTTGCTAGATAGCAACTCAAGTTGAGCCCTTAGCTCAACATTCTCCTTCAAAATAGATGCTTCACAAGAAATGGAGTTAGTAGCACAAGCATCATTATAATTGGGAATAGAAGAGGACAATTTAACAAGCTCATTATACTTTCTTTTGAAGTTGATGGCTTCCTCAAGAGCTCTATCACGGGTTTCTTTTACTTTAGATAATTCTAAAGTAAGAGTTTCCTCAAGAGATTTGGATTTGCCCATTTTTAGTTCGGCAAGAGCATGGTCACATTTTTTAGTGAGTTTAGCAATCATTTTATTATTTGACTCCTCACTAGTTTCTAGTTTCTCCTCAAGAGAAACTCGAGTTTCTTTCTCTTCCTTAAGAGCAATCTCAAGATTGTGGATCTCACTCGCGGAATCACGAGCAAGACCCCATCCTTCATCACAACGAGTCTCTAAAGCCTCAATTGTCTCCTTGCGTTCAATAAGAATTGTCATGATTTCTAAGAAGCTATCATGGGCATGTTTTTTCTCTAAAAGAGCATGAGAGAGAATATCAAAATTATGGCTCCCACCCCCCCGAGCTCTGGCGGCTCCCGTGGCGACTCCCATGGCGATCTTGGTGCCCACCTCATCTAGGTCTCCCCATGGCGGCTGGAAGAGTGAGGATGGATCCTTTCAATGTTCCCTCTCCATTGCTCATTTCCTGGACTTCTCTATTGGTCACCAGTTCAGATCTAAGGTTCGACATCTCTTTGCCTCCTCAGTTAGCCCTGTCTCCTCCTATAGACGTTTCTATCTTGTGGTCTCCTTTGGTCGTGCTGCCTTCCGTTTGGATGTTCCGAATGTTAGTTTGGCCCTCTCGGCGGTGTTGGGAGTGGCCTATGATGAGATTGGTACGTCAGTTCTTGCCGATAGAGTTTTCAAATTTGCAGTCAGTTCAAAACAGGTGGGATTCTTGATCTGTAATTTGAGATCTATTGACTGCAAAATGTTCAAATGTTATTTTCATATCTGCCCGTCGATCACGTCCCCATGCAAACCCTAGACAACCTCCTGTTTCTCAAATTTTCCAGCGTCTTCGGTTGCATCTTGAGACCAATGTGCCTAGCTCTGCTGTTCTCATGGGTGCCAACACAATTCCATTGGGTGTTCGTCATACTTCGGATTTAGACCCTAATGGTATTGTGGATAATCATAGTGTTCATCCGATCACGATTTCGTCGGCGAAAAAGCGGGATCTTTCCATATTTGACTCTTGCCTTAATCTGAAGTTGCAATGGAGGCTCACTCAGAAACATATACAAATTCCTTCTGTGGCCCACCCAGAGGCCCAACAACCGCAGGTCTCTGAAGCTGCAAACCTGGCCCATTTAACAGAGGAGTTTATTTGCTGCTCCAGATGTCTCAGTCCGTTTCATAGTAAGATTAACTGCTCTAATCAGATTCGCTGCAGAATTTGTTCAAGATACGGTCACATTGCCCGTAATTGCTTCGATCGTTATAACCATAGGAGGATCTTTCGTAGAGTTGCTGCTAAGGAAGTCTCTTTGCTGAATAAAGAAATACCAATCGACAGAACTGTCCCGGCACCTTCCCCTGTTTTCCCCTGCTTCTCCTGCACCGGCGACTCCGCCAGCCCACCACCGTCGGCTCCGACTCACATTGAAGCGATGGCGAACTACCCCGTCGACCCTGTACCCCATCTGCCTCCTGGAGCGGTTTATGAACCGTTTAGCCCTCTCCGACCACAACGTGGCTATGTGGTCATCGGCGGTTCTACCCCAGAGATATGCGATGACTGGGCGATCATCCTCCTCGAACCAGAACCTACCTGGGAGCAATTTGAAGGTACTTCTGCCCTGATCACTGCTCAGATGGTACAAAGAGGATATGATGTTAGACAAGTTAGTCGTTGTGCGATGGGTGCTGCGATGGTTAGGTTTGATGGGGTTATTGACCGTGACAGTGCTATTAGAAACAACCCCTATTTTATTGGTGATTCTGTGATGCGTGTCATTGAACATGATAAAGGAAGGAACTTCAGAGCTGCTACTTTTACTCATGATGTTTGGCTCATGCTACTGAATTTCCCCCCTGAGTGCTGGAGTCTTAACACCATTATTTCCACCTTTGCTCCATATGGCCGTTTCTTGATTTGGAATAGAGATGACACCAACAAGGCTCGGATTCTAGTGAAAATAAGGACTTATGAAATTGATAGGATTCCTGGCAGTATTGTGGTAGTGCAGAATTTCAGTGAGGAAGGCAATGGTGGGTCTTGGTCCTGTCCTTGTATCATTTTAAATAGGCGTATGCTGGGAGCAGGGGCTGGTGATGAAGATCCTCTCCCACCTGAGGGTGAGAACCCACACCCAGTTCCTATTGTGGTTGATGGATTTGCTATGTGGCATGAAGAAGAAGTTCAGGTTGTGCCACCGGCCCCTCCTGTTAATGAGGATCCTGTTCTAGTCACCCCACCTCAGAGTCCTGTCCCTGATGTTCACATTGTCTTACCAGCACTGGATGAACCTGTTCCTGATCATGCACCTGTGATAGATGTAGTGGTCGCCCCAGTTATTGAGCCAGTTGATGCTCCAGTTGTCCAAGCTGCTCCACCTCCAGTGCAGCCTATCTTTGTGGAGGTGTTCCCCCCAGCTCGCAATCAACCTGTACCCTCCTTAGGGAACACAAGCAACATCTCATCTGAGACTTCTGTTGCAGTTGAGAATGCTGCAGTTCAACTCCCTACCGATCTTAATGCTGCAGTTAGTAGCAATTCAGATGCTGATCAACAACTTGGTACTTCTACTGCACCATCTTCTACCCTTGCTGCCTCAAGGAAGAGAAAAGGAAAAGCTATTATGTCTGTTGAACAGGTCAGGAGAAGCAACAGAATTGCAAAGCTCAAGGAGGGATACAAGGATATACCTGCTGATTCTGGCATTGAGGGCCATGAGGTTGATGATGAGGACCAGGACAGGGGAGCTCTATCTGTTATTGTCAGGGATGCCAATGCTCCTGCTCCACCTTTTCTGCCTTTAGAGACTATCCAGGCTTTGGCTACTGGACCTTGTCAGATGCATCCTGAGGATGTATCAGAAGATAGTTTGAACTATGACAGTACCAATGATAGTATCGAATAAGCTATGCGACGAGGAGGACAGCAGGACCTTGTGCTTCATTCACTTTTGCTACTTTTATTTTATTATGGCTTGTAATATGTTGGCATCCTTCTGCTATCTGCTATTCTACCATGATAAACATCTATCCTGCCAGTATGGACTGTATTTGGCTGCTTGTGAACTTGGCTGTATGCTCTTTTGCTGTCAATGTGCCATATGTGTGCTAGCTGATGTTGACAACTTTTCTCAGATGTCTGTGTTTGTTTATTATGGGATATGTTTACAGTCTGTGCTCCTTCTGGATGTAACCTCTGTATTACTCATCCAATTTGGGTTGTATCTGGCAGTTGACTGCTGGCTCTTTTTTATGTACATGGAGGATGGTTTCTTGCAACTGTTTCTGCTTGTCCCTGGGCTTTTTAATATTGCTCAGCATAAACAACCCAATTTTGGTTATCAATGAGTAGACAATGGAATATTTTGGATTGGAATCTGAGAGGGATTAACTCACAAACCAGATGGGATGATATTAGGCAGAACATTAATGAATCAAATTGCAACATCATTTGTTTCCAGGAAACTAAAAAAGAACACTTTGATCTCCAATATGTCAGGAACTTTTGCCCTAGACGTTTCAATAAATTTGTTTTTTCTCCTTCTATGGGGAGCTCTGGGGGTATAATAAATTTATGGAATGGGAACCTCTTCGATGGCACTGAGATTTCCTTTTCTAAATTCCATGTGACTGTTCAACTGATCTGTAAGATAACTGGTCAGGTTTGGTACCTTACTAACGTCTATGGACCGACCCAACCTGCTGAGAGAGCTTTCTTTCTTAATTGGCTGATGAATATCGACACGAGTCCCATGCATTTGTGGATGATACTTGGTGACTTCAATCTGATTAGGGGTCCAGATAATAGAAACATACCTGGAGGAGACATCAATAATATGCTTGCTTTTAACAGATTTATTAGCCATCATGATCTTATTGATATTCCTCTAAAGGGTAGATCATTTACCTAGAGTAACATGCAAGCTGACCCCTTGCTTGAGAAGTTAGATTGGGTGTTTACTTCTGCCAGCTGGACAGCATTATTCCCTAATACACTTGCTAGTCCTCTAGCTAAATTATCATCAGATCATGTCCCTCTAAAGGTTCAGGTTGGTATCCATGTTCCAAAAGCTCAGATTTATAGATTTGAAGAATTTTGGCTGGGGATGCAGGGTTTTGCACAGATTGTATCTCACAATTGGCAGCATCGGGGGTCCTTTAAAAATGTTGCACAGGATATTACAGCGAGACTGAAATCTTTGAGATATGGATTGAAGCGATGGAGCAAAAGCTTGTCTCAGTTATGTAAGACTATTCAGTCATGCAACTTTGTGTTAGCTTTATTGGATGGCCTTGAGGACCAAAGATTACTCTCTATTATTGAATCCAATTTTAGAAGAGTACTTAAAACTCATTTGACCAAACTTCTGGAGGCCAAGAGGATTTATTGGCGTAGCAGGGCAAAAATTAGATGGGCTAAGCTGGGAAGTGAAAACACAAGGTTCTTCCATACCTATGCCACCAAAAGCTTCAGATGTAATTATATTGCCATTTTGAGCACAGAGGATGGTCGTTTGGTTTGTGATCATGAAGATAAAGCAGCAATTATTTGGCAGTCTTTTAAACAGAGGATTGGTTGTTCTGATAATCCAAATATGCTATTTGATCTAGATAACCTTATTGTACCCAATTACAATATTGATTTTGCTAGCCTTGAGATCCCCTTCACAAAGGATGAAATTGATGACATTGTTAAGTGTATGCCAACAGATAAGTCACCTGGTCCTGATGGGTTTAATGGAGCTTTCCTAAAAAAATGTTGGGATCAAGTTAAGGAGCAATTCTATCAGTTGTGTTTTAGCTTCTTTGAAGGTGATTTGGATATCTCCAGCATCAATTCAGCCTTCATCACTCTAATTCCTAAGAAAATTGATCCAGAGTATGTTAATGATTATAGACCTATCTCCCTGGTCAGTATTACTTTAAAGTTATTGACGAAGCTGCTGGCTAATAGGATGCAGAAGGTTATTATCCAAGCATTGCACAAGAATCAGTATGGATTCATCAAAAACAGAACCATTCAGGACTGTCTTGCTTGGGCTTTTGAATACATTCACCTCTGTCACAAGTCTAAGAAAGAGATCATTATCTTGAAATTGGACTTTGAAAAAGCTTTTGACAAGGTTGAATATTCTGCAATTCTACTCATGCTTAAGCATTTAGGGTTTGGAGACCTTTGGCTGAAATGGATATCCAAAATCCTGCATACTGCTTCCACCTCAGTACTTTTGAATGGTATACCTGGGAAAAAAAATTGGTGTAAAAGAGGAGTTAGACAAGGTGATCCTTTGTCTCCTTTGTTGTTTGTGACTACTGCAGAGCTTCTTCAATTTGTCATTAATGCTGCTTGGCAATCCGGAGAGATTGATCTGCCACTATCTTGCTCTTATGGGTTAGATTATCCCATAATACAATATGCAGATGACACTTTGCTAATTATGCCAGCATGTGTTGAACAACTAAGAAGGCTGAAAGTTATCCTGGATAAATTTTCATTATCTACTGGATTAAAGATCAATTTCAGTAAATCCTCCATGGTACCTATCAATGTTGATCAAGATAAAAGTGCTGAACTGGCTCTGATCCTGGGGTGTAAAATTGAGGTCCTACCTTTTACTTACCTTGGTTTGCTTTGGGGACTACTAGACCAAAGATGGAAGACCTTATTGGAATTATTCATAGGATTGACAGAAGACTAGTTGGCATTGCTGATACACTATCCTATGATGGTCGACTGGTGGTGATTAAATCCATCATTTCTGCTATACCCAATTTTGCTATGTGCACTTTGAAACTGCCATTGGGTTTCCTGGACTATATTGAGGGATCTACCAGGGGCTTCTTTTGGAGAGGCAAAGATATTCATAAAAAAGGTAAATGCTTGGTCAAATGGGAAAATGTATGCAAGCCAAAGAGAGTGGGTGGATTGGGCATTCTAAATCTCAGAACCCAAAATATTGCCTTACTCATGAAATACTTTTTTAAGTTTATGAATAAGGATGATTTGCCCTGGGTTGATCTTATATGGCAAGCATATTATGGGAATGATAGAATACCACAAAACACTGGCCCTATTGGTTCTTTTTGGTGGAAGGATTGTCTAAAGTTACTTGATAACTTCCTGGAGTTGGCTGCTTGTGTCCCAGGTGATGGTGGAACTATAAGACTCTGGATGGATAAGTGGTCTGATGAGCTCCTTAGGCACAAACTGCCTCACCTTTTCTCCTTTGCGAAGTCACAGTCCATTTCCCTTAAACAGGCACTTGCTGTATTTTCTGATGAAGAGTCATTGGATTTGTTTCATACCCCACTTTCAGTCCCTGCTGTTCATCAATTTGCCCGGTTCAACAGTTTGCTGACAGGACAAATGGATATTTCTTCTGTTGATAGGTGGGTTCTGTCATCCAGCAATAAAAGATATTCGAGTAAGAGGGTTTATGAGACCTTAATGTCAAATAATCCTGCACCATCCCCTTTCCGTTGGATCTGGAAATCTTGTGTTCTCCCAAAACATAAGATCTTCTTTTGGTTACTATTGCAAGACAGATTGAACACAAGAGACCTCCTAGCCAGAAAGCAGTTCTAGATTGAGGACTATAATTGTGTCTTATGCTCTAATGGAATGACTGAAGAGTTTATAGACTTATTCTTTGAATGTGACTTCAGCAGGAACTTTTGGTGGAAAATATATCTTGAATGGGATACGGATCTGGACCTCTTCTCCATGTTGATTCAAGCTAAGAAAACTTATAATCTGATCTGCTATAAGGAAATTCTCATTATTGGTTGCTGGAGTATTTGGACCCATAGGAACAGATGTATTTTTGACTCTCAGCCTATTTGTCTTGAGACTTGTTACCAGGACTTTATCTGTTCTTTTAGATTGATTATGCATAGAGCTAAACCCTCCTTAAAGGAAGGGATGACCCAATGGGTGGACACTTTATGAACTTTTCCTTGTAATTTGTACAGCTGTCAATGAGAAAATAGAAAATTAAACAGTAGGGATTTTTCCCTACTGTTTTGCGCCTCAAAAAAAAAGAGAGAGAATATCAAAGTTCTTCTCAATGGAGACATCATTATCTCTTTCATCATTAATATCAACATCATTAGATATATTGGAATTCAAGGTAGGAGATACCTTAGACTCATTATCCATAAGGCAAAAGTGAGCAATGGATGAGGAAGATGAATAATTACTTGAAGCACCATTGAGGTCCATGTCTTGTTCCAACAATTGTGTGGATTCCTCTACATTCTTAGCCAAACAAGTAATAGAGGAAATACAAACATTTTTATCATGGCAACAAGACAAGGAAAGCATAACATCATGAGATTTAGTTAAGCAACTAGTACATGATATGCAAGTACTATAAACACTAGCATGTAAGGCATTTATAGTGCTAGAGGAGTTTAAGTCCAAAAATAGAGCATTGTAATAAGATGGGAGTGAAATATGATCAATATTAGATTCACCATCAAGAGTGAAATATCTATCACCACTCACCATATCATTACCTTGTGGCAAGCCACATGTTAGTGAAGTGGAAGAAGACGTGAGCTCATCACGGTCGGAGGTGGAAGGAGGACAATCATCCTTGGTAATGTTGGACACATCATATATATCTTCAAGATTTGTCCATAATTCATGAGCGTTCGACAAGACATGATTGACGCAAGAACTACATCGCTCAAAACATAGATAATACCATTATATTCTAGAGTATCGAGATAAGAGTTTTTCTCATCCTCTACACATAATTCTTGGGAATCCTTTGGAGGAGAAAAACGCATATCTACAATCCTCTCTAAATTTGGATCCATGTCCCTAAAGATATTAAGCATGCGAATTTTCCAAACATCATAATTAGTGCCATTGAATATATAAGTGTGATTGTGCACTAATTCTCTAAACGACATCTTTATCTCTAGGCGGTAAAGCCTAATTATGAGATAACCTGACTCTGATACCAATTGAAAGGAAAGACGTCGCCTAGAGGGGGGGGGGGGGGGTGAATAGGCGATGAACACTTTTTACAATTTAGTCTTGATAAATGCGGAATAAAATTTAGTGTTTAACTTATCAATGACACAACCTAAATATACTAGGTTCGCCTATGTGCACCAACAACTTATGCTATGCAAGACAAACAACAAAGGGATAGCACGGTAAAGGACTTCAATCACGATGGCTATCACAAAGTAAAGTGCATAAGTAAAGAGCTCGGGTATAGGGATAACCGAGGCACGCGAAGACGAGGATGTATTCCCGAGTTGCACCACAATAGGTGTACGTCTCGTTGGAGAGGTGTGAGAAACCACAACAGGTTTGCTCAACGCCACAAAGGTTTCACCTTCTTCTCCGATGAACTCGACCACAAAGGTCCGAGTCCACCTTCCACTATGAACTCCTTTGGGGCGGAGAACAATCCCGTACAGCAACCTTGGGGCACACAACCACAACTGTATCGGTGGCTCCCAAATGACCACAAGAGGTCTTGACCACAACAGGTCCAACTTGACCACAAAGGTCCCAACTAGCCACAAAGATCTTGACCACAAAAGGTCCTACGCCACAAAGGCGGCCACTAAGGCGTTTAGGGTCCAAGACCCAAGAGTAACAAGCTCACGAATTTCACCGCCACGAATCCTCGTGGAGGGCTCAAATCAATGCAAGATGCAATGGCAAGAACACACAAAGTGCTCAAGTACTTCACTCTCAAATTCCAACAAAGCAACAAATGCTTATGGGGGAATAAGAGAGGAAGAACCAAGAAACCACAAAGGAGACAAATCCTACACTCCCAAATCCCATCACAAGCAACTAATTCTTATGGGGGGATAAGAGACAGCAAGAACAAAGGGGGAGAACCACAAAGGAATTCAAAGATCTAGATCCACTATGTTCCCCTCACATAGAGGAGAGATGGATTGGTAGAATTGTAGATCCAGATCTCCTCTCACTTTTCCCTTAAAGATATGCAAAAATCATGGGAGGATTTGAGAGGGGGCAAGCTTTCCCAAGGTCAACAATGGCAAGAGAGAGAGGTGAAAGTCGTGCTTGCCAAAGGAAGAAGAAGGGGAGGGGTATTTATACCCCTCTCACAATTCTAGCCGTTACAACAGCTTAGACCGGAGATTTCCGGCATAGGGCCGGAAATTTCTGATCCCCGGAGATTTCCGGAAAGAACTCT
This sequence comes from Poa annua, assembly GCA_026929855.1. Classification (NCBI taxonomy): domain Eukaryota; kingdom Viridiplantae; phylum Streptophyta; class Magnoliopsida; order Poales; family Poaceae; genus Poa; species Poa annua. The sequence goes on from CM049427.1 coordinate 37,334,282, forward strand.
GAAGTTTTCTGGGCGATATCGGTACTAAAATCCGTCCGATTCGGAAATTTCCGAACCCGATTCGGAGATTTCTGAGCACTCAAAAACTGCAGAAATACCAACACGAAAACGACAATATCTTGACAATTCGAACTCCGTTTTCGATGATTTTTGGCTCGTTGGAATCACAACGAAGAACTATACAAGGTAATGCATAAAAACATCATAGTCCAATATGGGAGGTTAAAACCAAATTGGAAACATAAAGCCTCTCTAAAAAGGAACAACCGGTAAACCTCCAACATCAAAAACTAAGAAGTTTTTCAAGCGAACTTTGTTTTTGATGAACTTGAGCTTGTCATCAAGATAAAAACAAGCTCCAAAACCTCACAAGGAGAAAAGACAAATAAGAAACACGAAATATGAGATGCCAAGTATGCAAAGGTTTGATCTCTCCACAAAGATGCGATCAAGTTACTCACTCGAGAGCCCCTCTTGATAGTACGCCTATCTACCCTATAGCCCTATCAAGATCATACCTTTGATTTGAGCATTCCACTTGATCTAGATGATGACAATCTTGATATCTTCAAGTGGGCCACCTTTCTTGATTGCGCTTGCTAGCACATGCTTGATGAAGACTTCTCCAAATACTCCCACATACTCCATTATGGAAGAGCCTCGCTTAGCTTCGTATTCATGTCTCTATTTCTTCCTCCATGCATAAGATATCTCCGACATGCTTCTCTTGGTCTTGCACTTCTCAACCTTGATGACGATCATGACATGACGTCATCCTCCATGAGCTATATGAATTGATCTTCTTGTTGCAAGCCCATGGGAAGATACCTAACCCCACATAAATATACCACGCACACACTTGGGTTAGTTCACAAAGCTATATGGACAAGAGCTTACCATACCAAGAAATACATGATCCACTTGGTACATCTTGTAGCTTTGTGTGTTGATCAACCTCTTGATCAATCTCATATCATCTCATCTTTCTTTATACAGATGATGTCTTGACAACTTTAAGACATACTTGCAATATGCTCAACACAAACATTAGTCCATATGGATTGTCATTAATTACCAAAACCATATATTAGGGCACATGCCCTTTCAGCAGGCACGTAGCTTTTTGTCAACGATACGTGTCTGAGTGCATGTTTTACACGTATGAGTGTTAGGTGCAGATAGGGATGCTGTTCCTGATGCTATATAACATGGGAGGTAGTGTAAGGGAACAATATACGAAAGAAGAATTCTCTACAGAGGAGGGATATCCAGTGTGATTGTTTAGAAGTTTAGATATCAAAGAATCTTGAGCTGTGGTCAGATCTGTCGGGTTGCTTGAGGGATCGCCACTTCTGGTCGGATTTGCCGGTATGCTCGAGGAAGGATGTTCATGAGCTGCCACCTCCAGAAGATGATGTCGTTCAGTTTTGATTAAAAGAAGGTGACGCGGATTTAGAGCAAACTGTTCGTGATGTTCTCTCATATTACCTTGTTTTCAGAAGTTTCTTTGATGTGAGGAAAGGTAGCAACGGTGTTTCCGTGTTTGCGATAACACATCGTGAAGAGCACGCTTCTCATCTTCATGGGAAAATATTTCGTTTAGAAGAAGCAGGATGGTTGTATAGCGCAAAGGTTCATCGCTCTCGGATGGACGATAAAGATCTAGCTGAAGACGACATACCAGACATAGAGTTTGAGTATTGGATTTAATTGTGTAATAGTGTGTTCGTATTTAAATAAAGGAGCTATGCTACGAATAGATGCGTAGGTTTCCGGTCAGGTTAAGTTTTTGTAGAGGACAAGATCAAGACATCTTTGTTCTGAATATGTTGTATGTCAAGTTAACTAAAATCTAAATTCAGAATGTTCGCCAGTTTTGAATATACTTTATTTAAATTTACAGTAATGTAAGAAGGTGTAACGCTTATTGCAATTTTTTGGGGGAAGAATTCTCTCAACATGCATGGAGGTGTATCAATTGTAAAGTGGTATTTTGTGTTGAATATGAGTTGCATTGAGAAGTCTTGTTTCATTTGTGTTTTTTCTGTTTTCAACGGCGTTGATGAGAAATTGTCTACACAACATACTTTTAGTGGCGATTTCGAAAACGGTTATGAAGTTGCAACAGATGGGAAGTACAATAAAAAGAAAATGTGATTTTTTTAGAAATAATCGCATCAAGTATTATTTCTAATAGGGGTTATGAACGAATGCATGTTTCGTGGGAAATCAATCAGAACGTCCATTAATAAGAACAACCATTAGTACATGATAATGAAATTAGAAGGATCACATGTTGTTACTTAGCTCGTTTGTCAATAGTGTCACTATGTTTGTTCTTTTGGATAAATAAACAAATTTGAAAACTTTAAATTTTGGAGAAATAAACGAATTTGAAAACTTTTAAATTTTGGATTCTAAAGACGTGAAATGCAGCTAAATGGCAGAAGCAATCAACATTTATTGTTCAGAAGGTATTTAGTGGGAATAATTTTTAGAAGGTGACAATTTTAATATTCTTGTGTAAGGTACACCTAATTTAGTAAGTACGTGAAATAATAGTTGTAATTTATTTTAATTTCCATGAACATGCATGTAGATGTGATGGTTGGAAAGATTAAAAAATTCTGCAAATTATGGTATTTTCTTGGTAGTAGGCATAATGTTTGCTGCAAATTTTTGAGAAAAAAAGTTTAAACATGCATGGAGCCGCATTAGTTGTAAATACATCGGTGTTTAGTATATTTTGGTATTTTATTTGCTTGTTCAAAATCTTAGATTTAACAAAGCAAATTCTAGGAATAAATCAACATTGGGTTATAGTGAGAAGTTACATTTTGTTATTGCTATCTTACTAAAGGCAGAAATTTATTTATAAATACTTATACGAATTAACGGTTTAGAAGCTAGAAATCAGCTGGCCGCAAGTATTATTCAAATCAATAGTTTGAGATGATTTTATATAAGCTATATATTTAATGCGGAAAAATTATAATGTGTAGTTTATTTTTTTAAAAGTGGTTAGACATGTATGTGGATGTGGTAATAGTGAAGGTATATATTTTTGCAAATTTGGGTATGTTTTTTGGATTTGTTGGATATGAAATTCATAAGAGATGTTTTTTCGTCCGAAGTTGGAAAAATTTGTGTAGTGTAATTTTTTATTAAAGATAGTCAAACATGCATGGGGATCTGTTGGTTTTGAAGACATTTTTTCTATCAATTTTGATTTTTTTTCGTGGTTTTCTGATTTGTATTGCAAAAGATATGATTTTTTTGTTTTGATTTGTCTGAAATCAGAAAATCCTGATGTGCAGGACCCACGCGTCAGCCAGACCCCGCTGACGTCAGCCCTTGACGTCAGCGGGCGGCGACCGGCCGGCGCTGCCGTGGCACGGCGGAGCTCGCGCCACGCGGCCGCGCACAGGCGCGGGGCGGAGATGTTGTGCATCCGTTGGAGGAAACGCCGGCGTGTCGAATGGGCGGCGCTGCGCACCGAATGGTCGCCGGAATTGGCACCGGCGACCGATCCCATGGCGGCGGTTGTAGAGGACGACGGCGGCGGAGCACGGCGGCTCACCGGCGTCTCCGGGCGTCCTAGACGCATCCCTCCGGTGGAACTGTAGAGGGAGGAGCGGCGGAGCTCCTCGTCCCTTTCGATCGGAGCAGGGAGGGCGGGAGCAGCGGCGGCTCGCGGTGGCGCCGGCGGCGACCCGTAGGCCGCGGGAGAGAGAGGAGGAGGCATGGTGACTGTGGAGGAGTTTTGCAATAAAGCCCCTGCGGTTTCTAGAATCGCGTCTAGGTCCTCGGCGGGGGAAAATCAGAAAAATGACTGAACACTGTTGATAACTGCTCATTTGGGGGATTGATGAAATTCTGCCGTCTGATCTGCATCGAACGGCACAATTTTGGAGCGCTGAGAGAGCTCCAAAAACTTGTGCCTTAATATATAGGGCAATTCATGTTTCCAGTAGGTACAGATATAACCATAGGATTCATGCATATATTTATTGAAACCTCCCATTGCCATTGATAGAATGTTCAATGTATCCATATGAACAGCACATGTTCTTTCCTAGCTAGTATGCTTCCAAGTGCTAAGTTCTCCATCATACACCGCTTAATGAGTTGTTTCTTTGATTTGCAATGAAAGAGCTACCACAATTCGTCCGACTCGTTGTCTTCTATTTATATTGGACCATGTGTACTTGAATATTTTCCTAAATTAAAGAAGAAACTGTGACATGAATTTTTGAAACAGAGTTGGTTGTGTAAGATAAATGCACGTCAAAGAGAGTATTGTGTGGTTGAGGACTTAGACCTTGTTTGTTTGGCCTAAGGCTAGAGCTTGTAGTGCTTTTGGACCTTTAAAAGCACAAGCCCAACCAAACACTTTATTTTTTAGGGTCAGCTTCGTTAAGCGCTTCTCATATTTACACTGCAAGCCGAAAATCGCGTATGAGGGTACTTTCCGCAGCTTCCCGCAACTTCAAACTTAAAAAGACGAATAGGTACAGCAAGGTACCCCTCGAACTCCACTGATTTACACCGTGATGCCACCGCGGGAAACTGCACAGAACGGCTGGACGGAATCACTTCGATCCACTCCCGTCCTCGGCCTCTCCCACCAGCGTCTCTGGCCGGCGTGACAGACCTCTCCACCCCCAGGCCACCTCGTTCCATGCCTCCTTCCCATCGACCTCTTCTGCTCGTTCTCGTCTCCGTCCCTGTGATGGACTTCGCCGCCCCACGCCAATCTGCGGACGAAAGAGTCGGCCCATAATTTGTAGGACGTAGCGCCTTCGACCGTAGGATCAACTCTTATTGTTATTCCTGGAAGATACTTTGATCGCACCAAACGTCATGTCTTATATAGTGTGATAATAACAGTGATACTTTTGGATATCGGAAGAGAGTAGTTGAGACGAGGGGTCAAGAGCGGGATTTGTCAGTCCGTATATCCGGATAGATACTCTAGGGCCCACTCGGTGAGATTATGTCAAACGAGTTTGCAAACATGTAACTGGGTCACCAGCTGACATAATATCATAGACGAGTAGAAAATAGTGTTGTCGGTAACAAGATCATGCTAGATATGTAAATATCTATGAACGATGCTCGGACACGCTAACTATCGCTATGACAAAAGGCTTAAGACTTAGCGTTCAGGTTTGATAGATGAGAGTCATTCGTTATATCACAGAGGTTAATTCATGGGGTCCAGGCCTACGAGTTAATCATTGATCGGAGAGGAGTCTCGATCATGTTTGTTATTATATCGAATCGTTAGGGTAACACGCTTAAGGTGTTTCGACAAGACAACCGGAAAGGAAAGAGATCACCGGGAATGTCCCAGGAATGGTCCGATGGAGATCGGGCAGCGACAAAATAGTTTTCGGAGCTAGAATAAATTATATATAATATCTTTGATATTAATTAGTGTAATTAATGTTTAAATATGATTTTATATATTTATTTTCGAATTTTTAAGGCAGATTCCCCTACATGGGCCTTCTAGTGGAAAGAAGGCCCATGAGGGGGGGGGGGGGGGGGGAGTCCCCCCAAGGGAAGGAGGGCTGGTTCGGTCAGCCCCTAGTAGGCCACATGGGGACCACTAGGGCCGGTGCACCTCCAAGGGTCGTGGCCGGTGTGGGAATAGTCCCACACCGCCCGACTGGTGAGGTTGGCTGCTCCCTTGCCCCTTTATATAGAGGGGAACCCCTGGCGTTTTAATTCACCAATTAAATTCTGAATTTATCCTCGATTACGTGATTCCCTTTATTGGAGTTGCGGCGAGGAGAGTTCTATTTCCACCATACACACGCCGTCGTGCTGCTGGTGTTCCGGTCCAAGTCTTCCGCTGCTCGTCCTGAACTGGAGCTTCGGAGGTCGTCTCCACCGTATGTGTGTAACGCCCTACGAGGTGCTGCGCTAGCGGTGCCCGGAGGTCTACTTCTTGCACCCGACCTCGAGGTCATCTTCGTCGCGCTGAGTTCTTCGTGACCTAGAGGTCGGCTATGTCGTCTTCGTCGTCAACGCTTGTGCGGGAGCGTAATCCCCGCTTTTCGGTCTACGAGGGTATGTATTCCGATCTCCGTCGTATTACTATATCTGCATAGTATAGATCTTGGCTAGTTTAAGCATATCGTTGCTAGGAAATTTTTTGTTTTCTTCCTGTGATCGCCTTCAGTGGTATCAGAGCCGATCTATGCGTAGATATAGTTGTACACTGTTAGAACTCGTGTTCTGCACGGGGGCACCGTTCCTGTTATTTGCTACCCTCTAGCGTGCACTTGTGATTCCGACAGTATTGAGTTGATGAAGCGGCCCGAACCGACTTTATGAGTACGCTTACGCGAGACTGGTTCCACTACTGACATGTGGCTTGTTGAAGGAGATATGCCCTAGAGGCAATTAATAAAGTGTATTCTTTATCATATCTCGTTTGTTCATAATAGGTTTTTGTGTCATGCTATAACCATATTAAGCGGAAACATTAATACGGGTGTGATGCGTAAACAACCAGGTCCCTAGTAGCCTCTACTAAGACTAGCTTCGTTGCGCGATTGATGATCGAGGTTTCCCGATCATAGGGCATGGCACCGTTCGGCAATGGAAGTCATATCGTTGGAGAACGATGTGATCGACATACCCAGATTTGGAGGACGTAGTCGTTACGCCTTTGACCGTGAGACCAACTCTTATTGTTATTCCTGGAAGATACTTTGATCGCACCAAACGTCGTATCTTATTTAGTATGACAATAACGGTGATACTTTTGGGTACCGGAAAGGAGTAGTTGAGACAAGGAGTCAAGAGCGGGATTTGCCAGTACGCATAGCAGGATAGATACTCTAGGGCCCACTCGGTGAGATCATGTCTAATGAGCTTGCAAGCATGTGACTAGGTCACGGAGACATGAAATCATAGACGAGTAGAAGATAGTATTGTCGGTAACGAGGTAAAGCTAGGTATGGAGATATCTATGGAACGACGCTCGGACACGCTAAGTATCGCCATGGCAAAAGGTTTAAGACTTTGCGTTCAGGTTTGATAGACGAAAGTCATTCGTTATATCACAGGGATTAATTCATGGGGTCCAGGCCTATGAGTTGGTCGTTGATCATAGAGGAGTCTTGATCATACCTGTTATTATATCAAACCGCTAGGAAAACACACTTAAGGGGTTTCGACAAGACAACCGGAAAGCAAAGAGATCACCGGGAACGTCCCGGTAGAGGTCCGATGGAGATCGGGCAACGATGAAAGTGTTTTCGGAGCTAGAATAAATTATATATAATATGTTTGATATTAATTAGTGTAATTAATGTGCAAATATGATTTTATATATTTATTTTCGAATTTATTTAGGCTGATTTCCCTAAATGGGCCTTCTGATCGAAAGAAGGCCCAAGAGGGGGAAAATTCCCTAGGGAATTCGGTGGAGGGGGCTTGGAGGCCGGCCTAGGTGGGCCAAATGGGGCTCACCAGGGCCGGCGCACCAGCCATGCCGCACCAGGCTATGTGGGGATAGTCCCACATTGCCTGGTGAGGAGGTTGGCTCCCCCCTGGGAGCCTATATAAGAAGGGGCACCCCTGGCCTTTTAATTCACCAATTAATTACCTAATTTTCTCTCGATTTCGTGATTCCCTTTGTTGGAGTTGCGCCGAGTTGAGAGGGGGATCTCTTCCACCATAGCCCGCTGCCGCGGTGCTGGTGTTCTGGTCCAAGTCTTCCGCTGCTTGTCCTGGACTGGAGTTTCGGAGGCCGTCGTTTCCACCGTACGTGTGTAACACCCTACGAGGTGCTGCGCTAGCGGTACTCGGAGGTCTGCTTCCTCTACACGACCTTGAGGTCGGCTTCGTCGGTCTTCATGAACAACGTTTGTGCGGGAACGTAATCCCCGCTTTCGGTCTACAAGGGTATGTATTCCGATCTCCGTTCGTACTACTATCCCTGCTTTCGGTCTACAAGGGTAGGAATTTTTTTATTTTCTGCACCTGATCCCTTCAGTGGTATCAGAGCCGATCTATCGTAGATATAGCTGTACGTTGTTAGAACCCGTGTTCTGCACGGGGGCTCTGTTCCTGTTATTTGCTACCCTCTAGCGTGCACTTGTGATTCCAGCGGCATCGAGTTGATGAAGCAGCCCGGACCGACTTTACGCGTACGCTTACGCGAGACTGGTTCCACTACTGACATACGGCTTGTACCGTATCTGTGGCTGGCGGGTGTCAGTTTCTCTCTCTTTAGTTGGTCTTCGCATTTTCAATGGAGAGCCCGAAAGGAATGCTTAAGTAAGCAATTATTGGATCGTTGTTGTGGTCATAAGGTTCGTAGGTACGAAGCGGTTCTATTTACGAAAGCCCCAAGCCACGTAAAAAAATGCAAAAGATAAAGTAGAAGCGCCTAACTTTATTTTGCAGGGGCTATGTGATATGGTCAAGATAGGTTTATTAAATTGTTTATAAACTGCGGGCGCCAAGAAGACCATGACGCAATGGACTATATCACATTGCATTACATTTGATGTTTTGTGTGCATCTTATATTATGTGATTATATATATAGTATATATTAGTTACGCGGCGGTAATTATATAAGATGATCCCTTCAAAATACCACTAGTGTTCTCCCTCCAACGCGCACCACTAAGAAAGTTCTACGTTATGAGGCAGGCCGTGATGATCGGGTGTCAGACATATTGTCGTTCGCATACAGTGGGTGTAAGCCATGTTGCACAAGCGTCAGCGTGGAGGTTATGGTGGCGAGCCTAGCATATGCAGATATGGCCTCAGAACAAGGAGACCGAAAGGTCGAGCACGAGTCACAAAATTGGTGTGGCGGACAGTTGTCTACTCTTGAAGTTGTGCCGCCGGCTCTGATGATGAGGGGTGGTAAAATGGATGGGGGTCGTGTAATCGCTTAAACGACCAGGAGGGATGTTCGTTTGAGTGGGAGTTATGTTAGTTATTTTTCTAAAAATACTATAAATCAAAATTATTATGAACAAAGTCTTATGTTGTTGCAAATTCCATTGTAGATTTCTCACCCCTCCTTTAACCTAAACTTGTTCATTGAGAAAGAGAAGCTTAAGACCAATGGGTCTAACTTCGTGTCCTGGTTCCGTGACCTGAAGTCCATTCTTGAAACCCACAAAGTGGCCTACATCCTTGATGCCCCCTTAGGTGATCTTCCAAACACCGCCTCGGAAATCGAAAGGAATGTCCATGAGGTTAAGGCGGAGATTTCTTCTTATGTCCAGAGTGGCATGCTCTTTGCCATGGAGGCAGACCTGCAAACCCACTTCGTGAACAAGGGTGCTTATGATATAATCACTGAACTCATGGTTGTTTTTGCACGACAAGTCAAGGCTGAGAGGTTCGAAGCATCCGTGGTTTTCTTCTCAGCCCAGATAGAAGAGCACGACAATATTAGTGAGCACTTAGCCAAGTTGTTTGGCTGCGTTCAACTCCTGAATGATCTGGGAAGTGTGATCCCAGAAGAGCTGGTTATTGATAGGGTGTTGATTTCTCTCCCCCCTAGCTATAAGAACGCCATCGTGGACTACGGCGTGAAAGGGACGTCAAAACCCCTGTCGGAAATCCTAAAGATGCTCGAAGTGGCCGAATTAGAAATCAAGCTGGAGAAGATGGTGGTGACCATCGGATCTCCTGAGCGCAACTGCCCCAAGTACCTGGAGGATAGGAAGTCTGGCAAGACGGTTGATAAAGAGCAAGGTATATTTGATATACATGTTATAGATGTGTACCTTACATCCGCCTGGAGCAACACGTGGGTATTTGATACTGGTTTGTTGCTCATATATGTAACTCTCAGGAGGAGTTCCGGAATAAACGGCGGCTGGCTAAGGATGAGGTGACGATGCGCGTCGACAAAGGATCGAGAGTCGACGTGGTGGCTGTCGGCACGCTCCCTCTACATCTACCATCGGGATTAGTTTTGATTTTAAATAAGTGTTATTTTGTACCATCCTTGAGTGTAAACATTTTAAATGGGTCTTGCCTGTTACAAGACGGTTATTCATTTAAATCAGTATCAAGAAGTTGTGCTATTTATATGAATGATATCTTTTATGTTGATGCTCCCGAGAATAATGGTTTATTCTTGTTGAATCTCGATCGTAGTACTCACATCCATAACATAGAAGTCAAACAGATTAAGTGTAGTGATGATACCGCCATGTATATGTGGCATTGCCGTCTTGGTCATATTGGTGTAAAGTGCATGAAGAAACTCCACTCCGATGGACTTTTGGACTCGTTGGATTTCGGATCACTCGATACATGTGAACCATGCCTTATGGGCAAAATGACCAAGACACCGTTCAAAGGTTTCGTTGAACGGGCGTAGGATTTATTGGGGATCATACATACAGATGTGTGTGGACCGATGAGCGTTTCGACACGCAATGGTTATCGTTACTTCGTCACCTTCACTGATGACTTGAGTAGATACGGTTATATCTACTTGATGAAACACAAGTGTGAAACTTTTGAAAAGTTCAAAGAATTCCAAAGTGAAGTTGAGAATCAGCTTAACAAGAAAATCAAGCACCTTCGATCCGATCGTGGTCACGAGTATTTGAGTATTGAGTTTGGCACACATCTGAAGAGTTGTGGCATTGTACCCCAACTTACGCCAGCCGGAACACCGCAGCGTAACGGCGTGTCCGAGCGACGTAATCGTACTCTACTGGATAGTGTCTGATCTATGATGTCTCTTACCGATTTGCCCGTATCCTTCTGGGGTTATGCGTTAGAAACAGCCGCATTCATTTTAAATAGGGCTCCGTCCAAATCCGTTGAAAGGACACCGTATGAATTATGGTATGACCAAAAGCCTAAGTTATCGTTTCTGAAGGTTTGGGGTTGTGAGGCGTATGTTAAGAAACTACAGCCCGACAAACTCGAACCAAAGTCGGAGAAAGTAGTCTTTGTAGGATATCCGCGGGAAACCGTTGGGTACACTTTCTACAACCAAGCTGAGGGCAAAACTTTTATTGCGAAGACCGGTACCTTTCTAGAGAAGGAATTCTCGTAAAAGGAGAAAGTGGGAGGAAGGTAGACCTCGATGAGATCGTTGATCCTAAACTCGAGATCCCGAGTGGCGCAACGGAAGCAATTCCGGAAACGTCCTCCGTAGATGGAGTGGGAGAAACTGTCGAGGAAAGTATTCTACCTCGTAGGTCTGGTAGATCTCGGATCGCACTAGAATAGTATGGCAATATAGTTTGCACCGTCAAGTTAATTGAACAAGACGAACCTACGAACTACAAGGAGGCGATTGCGAGTCTAGAGTCCGAGAAATGACTTGAAGCCATGAAATCCGAAATAGGATCCATGTATGATAACAAAGTGTGGATTTTGATGGATATTCCCGAAGGGCGCAAGGCCGTCGAGAATAAATGGATCTTTAAGAAGAAGACTGATGCTGACGGTAATGTGACCGTCTATAAAGCTCGGCTTGTCGCAAAAGGTTTCCGACAAGTTCATGGGATTGACTACGATGAAACTTTTTCACCGGTAGCGATGCTTAAGTCTATTCGAATTTTGTTAGCTGTTGCTGCCAATTACGATTATGAAATCTGGCAGACGGACGTCAAAACAGCCTTCCTAAATGGAAACATAGAGGAAGAGTTGTACATGGTACAACCGGAAGGTTTTATCGATCCAGGAAATGCTAACAAGGTATGCAAACTTCAGCGATCCATCTATGGATGGAAGCAAGCATCTCAGAGCTGGAATCTTCGCTTTGATGATGTAATCAAAGGTTTTAGATTAATCCAAAATTTGGAAGAGACCTGCATTTACAAGAAAATGAGTGGGAGCTCGGTTGTGTTCTTAGCACTATATGTAGATGCATATTGCTCATTGGGAATGATGTGGAACTTCTGAATAGCGTGAAGGAATATTTAAACAGTAAATTTACCATGAAGGACTTAGGAGAAGCTGCATACGTCTTAGGCATAAAAATCTATCGTGATAGATCAAGGCGCCTATTAGCGTTGAGTCAGAGTACTTATCTTGATCAAATACTGAAGGTTTTCGGTATGGAGAAGGCAAAGAAGGGTTCTCTGCCGGTTATCAAGAATAAAACATTGCGGAAGGCACAGTGTCCGGTAACGGAACTGGATAAGGCCGATATGACTAAACATCCTTATGCTTCAGCCATAGGATCGATTATGTAAGCAATGTTGAGTACTAGACCTGATGTGGCATTAGCTCTAAGTTTGACAAGCCGGTTCCAGAGTAATCCTGGAATGGCGCGTTGGATTGCTGTTAAGAGCATTCTTTAGTATCTCAATAAGACAAAGGAAATGTTCCTTGTCTATGGTGGCTGCAATGAAGAACTTGGCGTAACAGGTTACGTGGATGCAAGTTTCTGCTCAGACCCCGATGACTCAGTCACGGACAATTTATGTGTTCAAGGTGAATGGGCGTGCCGTGTGCTGGAGAAGTGGGAAGCAACCCATTGCGCACAATCTACAATGGAGTCGGAGTACATTGCTGCTTGCGAAGCCGCGAATGAAGCTGTGTGGCTGAGGAAGTTCGTCATTGAACTTGGAGTGTTCCCGAGCGTGCAAGACCCCATGATCCTCTTCTGTGACAATACGGGTGCCATTGCTAACGCCAAGGAGCCACGGTCTCACTCCACCGCCAAACACATTCTCCGACGCTTCCATGTGATACGTCAGTACGTACAAGGAGGTGATGTGAAGATTTGTAAAGTGCATACGGATCTGAATGTGGCAGATCCGCTAACGAAGCCTCTCCCGCTTGACAAGCATGAAAAACACCAGTTAGCTATAGGTGTTAAGCTTTTACCAAGTTGTAATCTAGATTAATTTGTACTCTAGTGCAAGTGGGTGACTAAAGGAGATATGCCCTAGAGGCAATTAATAAAGTGTATTCTTTATCATATCTCGTTTGTTCATAATAGGTTTTTGTGTCATGCTATAACCGTATTAAGCGGAAACATTAATACGGGTGTGATGCGTAAACAACCAGGTCCCTAGTAGCCTCTACTAAGACTAGTTTTGTTGCGCGATTGATGATCGAGGTTTCCCGATCATAGGGCATGGCGCCGGTCGGCAATGGAAGTCATATCGTTGGAGAACGATGTGATGGACATACCCATATTTGGAGGACGTAGTCGTTACGCCTTTGACCGCGAGACCAACTCTTATTGTTATTCCTGGAAGATACTTTGATCGCACCAAACGTCATGTCTTATATAGTGTGATAATAACAGTGATACTTTTGGATATCGGAAGAGAGTAGTTGAGACGAGGGGTCAAGAGCGGGATTTGTCAGTCCGTATATCCGGATAGATACTCTAGGGCCCACTCGGTGAGATTATGTCAAACGAGTTTGCAAACATGTAACTGGGTCACCAGCTGACATAATATCATAGACGAGTAGAAAATAGTGTTGTCGGTAACAAGATCATGCTAGATATGGAAATATCTATGAACGATGCTCGGACACGCTAACTATCGCTATGACAAAAGGCTTAAGACTTAGCGTTCAGGTTTGATAGATGAGAGTCATTCGTTATATCACAGAGGTTAATTCATGGGGTCCAGGCCTACGAGTTAATCATTGATCGGAGAGGAGTCTTGATGATACCTGTTATTATATCGAACCGCTAGGGTAACACACTTAATGGGTTTCTACAAGACAACCGGAAAGGAAAGAGATCACTGGGAACGTCCCGGGAGAGGTCCGATGGAGATCGGGCAGCGACGAAAGAGGTTTCGGAGCTAGAATAAATTATATATAATATGTTTGATATTAATTAGTGTAATTAATGTGCAAATATGATTTTATGTATATATTTTCGAATTTATTTAGACTGATTTCCCTAAATGGGCCTTCTGGTCGAAAGAAGGCCCAAGAGGGGGAAATTCCCTAGGGAATTCGGTGGGGGGGGGGGGGCTTGGAGGCCGGCCTAGGTGGGCCAAATGGGGCCCACCAGGGCCGGCGCACCAGCCATGCTGCACCAGGCTATGTGGGGATAGTTCCACATTGCCTGGTGAGGAGGTTGGCTCCCCCCTGGGAGCCTATATAAGAAGGGGCACCCCTGGCCTTTTAATTCACCAATTAATTCCCTAATTTTCTATCAATTTTGTGATTCCCTTTGTTGGAGTTGCGCCGAGTTGAGAGTGGGATCTCTTCCACCATAGCCCGCTGCCGCGCTGCTGGTGTTCCGGTCCAAGTCTTCCGCTGCTCGTCTTGGACTGGAGTTTCGGAGGCCGCCGTTTCCACCGTACGTGTGTAACACCCTAAGAGGTGCTGCGCTAGCGGTACTCGGAGGTCTGCATCCTCTACGCGACCTTGAGTTCGGCTTCGTCGGTCTTCATCGACAACGTTTGTGCGGGAACATAATCCCCGCTTTCGGTCTACAAGGGTATGTATTCCGATCTCCGTTCGTACTACTCTATCTGCATCGAATACATCTTGGCATGTTTTAGGGATATCTTTGCTAGGAAATTTTTTGTTTTCTGCACCAGATCCCCTTCACTTGTGTCGTATCTGTGGCTGGTGGGTGTATTTCTCTCTCTCTTTAGCTGGCTTTGCATTTTCAATGGAGGGCCGGAAAGGGATGCTTAAACATGCAATTATTGGATCGTTGTTTTGGTCATAAGTTTGTAGGTAAGAAGTGATTATTTTTACGACAGCCCCAAGCCACGTAAAATATGCAAAAGATAAAGTAGAACACGTCTAATTTTATTTTGGAGGGGCAATGTGATATGGTCAAGGTAGCTTTACTAATTTTTTATGAACTGTGGGCGCCAAGAAGACCATGGCGCATGGACCATATCACGTCGCATTACATTTGATATTATTGTGTGCATCTTATATTGTGTGATTATATATTAGAATATATTAGTTACACGGCGGTAGAAATATTAGATAATCCCTTCAAAAAACCGCTAGTGTTCTTCCTTCTACGTGCACCACGAAGAAAGTTCTACGTTATGAGGAAGGCCGTGACGATATCGCCGTTCGCATACAGTGGGTGTAAGCCATGTTGCATGCGCGTTCGTTGAAGGTTATTGTGGCGAGCCTAGCATATGCAGATATGGCCTCGGAACACGGAGGCCGAAAGGTAGAGCATGAGTCACAGAGTTGTTGTGATCGACAATTCGTTATCCACCCTTAAAGTTGTGTTGCCTGCTCTGACGATGAGGGGTTGCGCAATGGATGGGGGTCGTGTAATCGCTGAAACGAGCAGGAGGGATGTTTGATTGAGTGGGAGTTCTGATAGTTATTTTCTAAAATACTAGAACTTAAAATATAATGAACAAAGTCATGTTTTGCAAAACCTTTGTAGATATTGACCATCGTGATAGCTTCTTTAAAATTAGGTGCAATCCTACGATTGAGAAACTTAAAAGGTTGGGTCTAAACTTCATAGTTTTATACTTTAGCTTGACGATACTCCTTGTTTGAACCGTTAGCTCTTTGTGATACAATACCCGCTAGGAGATAAACCTGGAGATTCCGCTAACAAAATGATAATTTGGATTATCAAGTTTTGTGCGGATAATATCATCATAGTCCAATGAATGCTATGATCTCTGCCATATAGAGAATCAACGGTGGGAACAAGTTATTAGATCACGAATATATGAGATGATCGCTAAACTCGAGATACCCCTAAAGTTGGGTTGATGAAGATTATCAGTACGTTGACTGTTCTTCTTCTCAACCAAGATGGAAGAGAATACACACATTGAAGGAGCACGTGGCAGTCATACTTTATGACACTAGTCATACTTGATGATACATGGTCATACTTGATGAACATTGAGACGCCTCGCTCAGCTCGATCACTGGATGACAGATGTCGTTTCCAAGTGCAAATGCTTTTTCATAGACTATGTCATGCAAAGGGGAATTGTTCACCTTTATGGTTCTTTATTACGTTGGAAGTATCAAGAAGATTAGACAGATCGCCGGGAAGTCATCAATGATGATGGTGTATATATATGATATACACGTTATGAATGTTTTACCTAAGAAAGTACTCGCAGTAGTGACTAAGTTTTTGATACTAGTCATGTTTTATGAAAACCATATTTACTACTTGAGTAGCTTGGAAGGATGAGGCGACATTGTGTGTTGATAATGACAGACAAATTGTTGTGATGGTCATAGACACTCTCACTCTAGATCTACCATTTGAATAAATTCTTTTATGATCGCCTATTAGTATGATCGTTATAAGTGTGTCTCCTCTAGTGAGACAATTGTTCATATATGCTAGTGACAAATTCGTTGTCCTATATTTATGAAGTAATGATCATAAGCCGATTTGAATTTAGATGGTAGAATCTCCCACATTCATAATATTAATGCCAAAGACATTCGTGTGGCACTATCGTTTAATCCATGTCAATGTTATAGTCAATGAATTAGCTCCATACGGATGGATCTACAAGTTCTTAGATTTGATCTTTTGACACTTGCAAGGTAACTAAGACACCGTTTCCGGAAAACGGGCATATAACTTATTGATAGTCATGCATATAGATGTATGTGGATCAATTAAATAATTGACGGGTAGTGGAGAGGAACACCCACGACAGAGAAAGACACCAGCCCGTACCCAGGTTCACTGCCCTCAGGAGGAGAAAAGACCGCTACTCCTGCTTGTTTGTATTGCACTGTGGAGGTTACAGTACAACTGAGCTTGCCGAGGGCTCTATTGAGGCAGTTCGTGCCTGGGGAGGGAAGCAATGGTCTTATTCCTCCTCCAGCCGAAAGCTATTCTACTCAGCCAATTTAGGGTTTACAAGTGTTCTCCTAGCAATTGGCCGACCATATCTACGGTGGAGATCTTGCTCCTTTTATAGGCGCCGCAGGCGTCTTTCTTCCGCTTGGTGTCCAAGGTGGGCTCCCACACGGCAGTGGCGTGAAGGAGTTGGAGTCCACCGCTGCGGGATCGTTCATGGACGCGTTCCATCGTCGATAAAGTTGGGCACGGTGGCCGACAAGCTGCAGACCGTGCAGAACAGCTCGCATGGTCCGCAGTCTCCGGAGTGGACCCACGATGACGATCCTCTTGGAGTGTTGCGCCGTCCAGCTGTTTTATCATTAGAGAGGAAGGTACCAGCTGTCCTGGCGCAGCCGGCGCAACTTTATTGACTCCTTTATCACCAAAACGGCAAGTGGAGCGCCTGCGTCACCCTGCGGGTACGGCAGAGGCCATGTGCGTCCTTCCGTACTTCCTTGGCCGCGAAGTTTCCCCACAGGCCTGGGGTGGCCTGTGGAGGGGTTTCTGTTGACTTCCCTCTAGGCGCGTTGCGTCTCGGGAGGGTCTCTTGAAGCGCGGGTCCTCTTCAGTCCCTTGCTTTCTCTTCAGGCCCTCGAGGGGATTCGCCTCTTGGGGGTCTCTTCAAGCGATGGCTTGGTCCTTAGTCGTTTCGTCTGATCAGCCCGCGTGCGGGGCCTGGGGAGAGTGGGCTCTTCATACCCCAGTCTCCATTGGGCCGACAGTAGCCCCCGGGCCCGCCATGGGCGCGAGTGAGCCCATGGGCGCAGGCGGAGCGTCGTGGGCCCAAAGTGCCCGGCCGGCCCGAGCCACACGTCACTCAGACAAGTAACGGTCGCGCACGATCTAGGGCGTGCGTCATGGGGGGTCCCACCACACCCCGGTAACTGCTCCTTGAGGGGACATAAAGCCCGAGCGCCGGAGCAGTGAGCCGTTACTGTTTCCAATTCTTCTCGCAGAAGCCTCCGCCATTCTCGAGCTCTCCGCCTCCGTTCTCTTCTCCTTTCGCCTGCTGTGACACCCAAAGCTCCAGCGATGAGTCCCGCCAAGAGCAACGGCAAGGCTGCCGCGGGGTCCTCTTCCCAGGCAGAAGCCGCCGAGTTCGCGCACGGCGCGGCTCTGCTGGACGTGCGCGTTAATGACAAGGCACTCGCCAAGGTCCGCTTCCTGGTAGCGGACCGGACGAATGAGCACGGCGCCACCACGCTGAAGCCCGCGGCGCACAGGAGACGCCCGCGAGAGTATTTCCCGATATTCCAGCACTGCCTCGCCGCCGGGCTGGTGCCGCCATTCTCGCTGTTCCTGGAGGCGGTACTGGCGTTCTACCAGGTGTAGTTGCTGCATCCGCACCCCAACTCCGTCCTCATCCTCGCCGTCTTCGCATACCTCTGCGAGGCATACCTGGGCTTGGAGCCCACGGTGGGGCTCTTCCGGTGCTTCTATGCGCTCCGGAACCCGGCGAAGAACGAGCGCTCTGGGTGCGTCTCGTTCCGCATCGTGGACGGCATGGGGAGCGTCTACATCCCATGTCGTGGAGTGACGGAAAGGCCGTCACCTCGATGACGAAGAAAGTGCACGACTTCCGCCAGAAGTGGTTCTTCGTCGGGGTGGAGCATCCCCGCGCCTTCCTCGAGGTCCCCGATGAGCCTCCGCTGATGAACTCCCACTTGGGCAAGGCGTATTTCGATGGCGCGAAGAACGCGAGCCTGATGGGACGCCTGAGTTTTCTCCGCGAGGAGGGCCTCACGGGCCAGACCATTGTGGCCGATTTTGTGACGCGCCGCATCGCTCCCCTCCAGGCACACTCGGTGCCCATGTGGATGTACTCTGGGCCAAACGACAAGATGCGGCTCCATCGTGAGGACAACGACAAGGACACCGTCGACAACATCATGTCCACGCTCTTCATCAACCCGATGGTGCCTGCCGCGGATCAGCTCCCCATCACGCTCCGGCCTCTCCATCAATACAACATGAAGGAGCGCATGGCCATCTTGGAGGGGATGCCTCCGTTCACCCCGGCAGGCTTGGCTGGGATGGAGGTGCCGTTGCCTGGAGCGCGAGGAGCGGAGGGAGCGGATTCTCCCTCGCCTTGGGAGATGGGCTAGGCGAGGAGGAGGCCGCGGCAGGGGAGATGTCTTCTTCGAGATCCGGGCCATTTACTGACGAGGTTTGTGACATCTCGTCAGGCGATGACGACGCCTTTGTGGTGGCGCCCTCGCGCCCCGTGGGGGAGGAGAACGAGGAGGGGGAGGGCTCCGACGTGGAGGCCACGTCGGGGCGGCGCGAGCCACGCACCAAGGCGGTCGTGGACCGCTGTAAAGGCCCTCCTTATTATAAGGTAGCGACCTCCTGTGTATAGTGCTAGTCCCTGGATCGACTTGCTAGCACACACAGTTTAAGATGAAATATCATAACATTGCATCAATATTCATTACACGATGATCTAGAAATAAAAGGGTTCGATACAAGGTGCATAGCCCATGGCTAGCTCAAACCGAAATAAACACACATCGGAAAACAAATGGATAAGTGAGCTCCATCTTCATCATGTGCCACAGGCAAGGCATGTTGGTTGGAGACTCGCGACCCTAACAATCCTTACTCTTCGTCAGAGGGTCCTGCAATGGTGAGTTGCAGCTCAAACTATATTGGGTCAGCACAATTGAATTGTGGTGGCAAGATGACACTTTGTAACTAAAATTACTAAGACTATATCTACATGCATATTTGGCTCGGTGGAGTTTCAGGCTGATTTGCATAAAGCCAGTTTTGTCCTATCTTTTATAAAACAACTTTCCGTCTTAGACAAAGAGTACCACTGATAGAAAACAGTGAACACCTTTGACAACAAAGAGTACCACCGATAGAAAACGGTGAACAACTTTGAAAACTACTCACAACGAGCACCACCTATAGAAAGCGGTGAGCTCTCCAATACCCTTGTTCACCCATCAAATTTTATTATAGAAATTGGGATGAGGAGATCTTCAGCATCTGCCCTGTCTAGTTGCTCAAATGTCCATAACCGGGGACACGGCTAAGTATACTTAGTTTTTACTCTCGAGAGGGTGTGCACTTTCACCACAAGACCCAATCATTCCCTCGTCCATGTCAACCAATTATGAAATGGAAAAGAGAAGACCGAGACGAGACCTTTCCGAAGTAATTCCCCGAGTCACAACGCGTGACCCGAACCAACCTATCACCCCCCTACATCTGCTGGTCACGACGGATCGGGGTCTCACAACATGTATGGTCAAGACAGAGCCCATTGACAAGTGGTTGCACTAGAAGCTACTAAACAAGGTGCATCTACAATCTCTTTAAGCCTGGGTGACTTTCCACATTTGTGCGCTTCCACCAAGGGTAATTACCATAGACATGAACCATAGACATGGACCCCCTGAGTAGCCACCCACCATGGTTCTCCAACCAGCACCCAGGTAGTTCATTATTTAACTTCATTAATTTTTCACTATCCAACTAGTCAAAACATTTTTGATTGCTTGGCTAAGCATCCTACTAAGTGTTGTTGCTTCTATGCTCAGGGTGGGGGATAGCTAAACACTACATAGGAGCATAGCATAATAAAGTAACCACACACAACTCCTAACATGCATACTACAGAAAAACACTACTATGCATATAGTGAAATTAATAGGTGGTTTATGAGCGTCACTTGCCTTGGCCAACTGAAGAGTTGAAGTTACACTCTTCACAACACGTAAGACACTCCGCACAATCTAAGAGACAACAAACATTCAACGATTCAATACATATGCACAATACCTCTGTCCAAAAATATACTGTTTTTCGGCCATATGCATCATTACCAAATGGCCGAAATGACTCTCTGTAAAATATACTATTTTTAACAGAGGCAAAATAGAAAAGTAATGATGCCAAATTAATCTACCTGAGAAGAGCTTTTCAACGATATAAAGTTTGTTAAATTTGGACTTGTAGTTTGGAAGTTATGAAATTTTGAAATTTGTATTATTTTCTGTTTTATTTAGCACATTTCCACACAGGCGATTAATCTGGACCGCACGATCTAAATAACACGAACGTTCCGGATTAAAAGATACTGGTTCGGAAACGAAACAAATCGGATCCGTCAGATCGAGATATGACGGTCCAGGTCCTATCGACCCCGAACGGGCGGCTCGGTACGCCGGAGCGAACTCCGGCCGCGGCGGCGCCATAGCCGCCACGCACGGATTCGACGAAGGAGAGGGGCCGGGGCGGTGTGGATAGTACCTGGGGACAGAGGATGTCAAGGTGGAGTTTATGAAGTGGTCTTGGGCGGCGGGGATGTCGTTCTGCTCCGGTAATTTCCTCGCCGGAGTTGGAGTTGCGGCGGCGGTTTCGGTCGGAGCCGCTGCTGCTGTTACGAGGCTCTAGGATTAGGAATGCGAGGCCACGGGGATGCGCAAGGGCGAGGCAATGAGGATGGTGTCGGAAAGAAACAGAGGGGGTTGTACTCACCGGAGTCGCGCGAGGTCGGCGGCGGGTCGGACGCTCGGTCTCCGACGGCTTCGTCGCCTCCGTGCTCCTGAGGCCACGAGACATTGTCAACAAGGTGCGCAAGACCGAGGGGCTTCTAGGGGAATAAACGAGAGGAGTAGGGGTCCTCGGTGCTCACCGGAATCGGAGACGGACGGCGGCGGAAATGACGGTACGGCGAGCTCGGTTACAGCGGCCTGGCGGAGCGTTTTGGGATTGGGAGTTGGGGAATCAGGGGCGGAGACCCGGGGATTTAAAGTGGCGAGGCCAGTATGCCGTTGTGGACTCGGGGGGAGTGGAGCGTGCGCGGCGTGGGCATCGTGGGCGACGGCGTCTGGCGCGGGAGCGGTTGGGGGAGAAGGGTCTGACGCGGGGGCCCGCATGGAAGAGAGAGGGAGAGAGAAAAGAAGCAGCGCGCGCGGGCTGTTGCTGGGCCGGCCGGGCCGGCCTGGTTTCTTTTTTTTGTTCTACTTATTTTATTTTTGTTTTAAGATTTCTGAATTAAAAATAGAATCTGATTCAAAACTCCTCGGAAAAATATAAAAAAACATTTTGGAAAGCTTATCAAAAATAGAATCCTATAGTAAGACTTAGAGATAAAAATGGTTTAGTGAAAAATAAACTTATTTTCTATGACACAAGTTGTGCATTATAAACTTAATTCTATTTGTTATGTGATAAAAGAAGACAAGTGTCCACCAGAGATTTGAACTGCAATGATGACATGGTGGATGTATGCATGCTTTTGAATTTGTAAAATTTGGGATGTTACAACCGCTCTAGGGCAAGGCCATCTGACGTCCCCTCTAAGAGGAAAGTGGTTACGCCTCCGGAGGGGTCAGGCGCCCGGACCATGCCCTCCTGGCGCTCGCCAGGCCTGGCGTGGGTAGACACCGGCGCTGCACCGTCCGGGTAAGTGTTCATGGCACCTTGTCGTTTGCCTCCCGTGTATTTTTTTTCTTTATCCTCTCTTGAAGGTCTTCCCTTTGTTTTTGCCAGGGATCTTGTGCCTGCGAAGCGCCGTAGGCTTCACAAGGCTGCAGATGTGAAGAAAGCCACGACTGAGGCTGTGGCTGAAGAGGCCACGAGGCCTGTGGAGATGGCCTCCACAGGCCCCACTGAGGAGGTGCCTCAAGGGGAGGCGGCTGCACCTCGGGCAGAGGCTGGAGAGCCTGCAGAGGCCTCTAGGCCGCCCTCCGAGCCAACGGTGGTGGAGGCTTCGGAGGAGAGGATCTCCACTCCTCCTCGCGCTCCTACTCCCCCTCGCGCGGTCACGCCTCCGTGTGAGATGACTCCGCCGCGCGAGCCAACGCCGTCGCGCGCGCCAACTCCGCCATGTGCGCCAACTCCGCCGCGCGCGCCCATGGCTCCTGCGCAGCCAGGAGCTGAAGCGAGCGAGGCGCCACAGGGCGCGGGCGAGTTCGCAGGAGGAGATTCTTCTTCTTCGCCCCGTCCGGTTGCAGGGGATGAGCGCCCGGCTGACGCGGGCACCGAGGAGGACACTGGCGCGAGCGGGGACGGAGCACAGCCTAGCCCCCGAGCACACCCCGGGGCCAGGCTCTCGGGACTTGACGCCGGGGCTGGGCCCTCGACAAGCCAAGATCTGGTCCTCCGAGGCTGGGACTGGAGCGCTGGACACCGCGAAGTCGCCTTTCGCCTCGTGAGGGAGTCCCTAGAGGGTCTGGAGGCGCATCTCGCCCTCAGGGACATACAGCACGCCCACGAGCGGGAAGAGCTCGCGAGGTCGTGGGTATCCTTCAACACGGCTGTCGAGGCCCGCCGGTAGGAGGACAAGGCGCTGCAGGCCGCGCGCAAGGAGGCCACCCGCTTCGCCAAGGAGGTCCAGGAGAAGGCCATCCACGACGCCGCAGAACTTCTTGCGCCCCTCCAAGAGGAACGTGACACTGATGTTCAGCTCCTGCGCGCAGCAACGGCCGAGCGCGAGGCTTCGGAGGGCTCGTTGGCGCAAAAACGCCGCGAGCTGAGCCAGCTGGAGGTCCAGCTTCTCTCCGCCCACCAGGCCGCGCAGGGGACCCTAAAGGAGGACCACAAGAGCCTCGTCGAGCACGAGCGGCAGCTGGCCCTCATGGAGAGGGAGGTGCGGCTGCGCGACGAGCAGCGGCTTCAGGCGGAAGGCGCGCTTGCCACCCAACGCGAGGAACTTGAGGCGCGTGAGACGGACCTGTCCCAGGCGCTCCGCCAGTACGACGAGAACGTCGCTGCCCAGAAGCGTGCTTATGAGCACTTCGAGCTGCGGTTTTCAGAGAAGAAGAAAGAGGCGGAGGAGGCTCTCGAGGAGCGTGAGAAGCAGTACAGGCTGACCAAAGCCCAGGAGTACCGCAACTTGGCTCAGAAGCAGGAAGACCGCTTCAAGGCCAGGCACGTCGCCGATGCTCAGCGGATCGCTGAGCTTGAGAAGGCCAACTCCAAGCTAGAGGCCCGCCTCAAGCGCGCCAAGGATGGTCGACGCCGGGCGGAGGAGGCCCGCAGCAAGGCCGTCTATGACCTCAACACTCTGGCCAAGGACGTGGAGGAGCAGGTGGCTCCCGTGATGGAACGGGCAACGGAGGCGGCTGACTCGGCTGTGGCGGCTCGTGCGCTCACGCGGCAGCGGGAGCGCATGTTTGAAGCACTGGTCGCCCGGGGCAACGAGCTTGCCGCCCTGCTTGGCGCGGACGCGCCGCACGCCGATGTTCGAGGTTGTGGAGATGCTGCCATGTACCTGGTCTACTTCGACCAGCTCTTCACGACGCTCGAGGACCCTGTCACTGACCTCCGCGAGGTGATAGAGGACGAGAGCCGGCAGCTCCTGGGGGTTTTCGTCGACCGCATCTTCACCAACCTCAGTATCCTCACGCCAGGCTTCGACCTCTCCACCGTGACGGAGGCTCGTCAAGGCGAGGACGTGCGGCGGGTCTCCAACTCCCTCCGCGAGCAAGTCGATGCTTTCTGCAACCGCTTCAGGCGTGCGGAGGCCGCTGCGGAGGATAGCGAGGAAGAGGCTGCCTCTGTCGAGACCGAGGGGGGCGCAGTGGAGGAGGTCCAGGAGGATGAGGGTTCCGCCTGAGCTGTTTGTCATTGCGCCTGTATGCGCTTGTATCTGAAACAATTGTATGTTTAGACATTTGCGACCTTTGGGCATGTAATATACTCTTGTTTGCAGTTTGCTTCTAGCTTGCTTGCCCCTCGAGAGGTCTCTTTGGACTCATCTTCATGTCTATTTGTTCTCTGCGTGAATAGGACCCATCTCTTCGTGCCATGACTCCGCCACTTCGGTATGCTAGAGCAATGACTCTGCAAGGCCGGGAGAGTTTAGGCCTAGGAGAGGTAAGAGCCCTGAGTCGCGATGCTCAAGTGCCCCCCTTAGACGTACGAGTAGTCCATGAAGCGTAAGGGAAAGCGAAGTCGCCTGAGGGGCAAACCTGTGCTAGTGGGGGAAAAACCTCTTTAAGGCGCGGGTGCGAGACTTACCTTCTCGAGGTTTTCGCCCTGTAGAGGCTTTTTGCCTGGCGAGGAGGTCCTCTTGAGGGATCGTTCCCGAACGCATCCTCGGGATTGCGGGAGCATTTCTTCCCCGTAGATGTTAGAGAGGCGAACCCAAACGCTGGTGCACGGTACAGGGGACTCGTGCGTGCTTATAGGTCCCCTCAGGCGTTCCTCGCGAGGAGAGTAAGTACCAAGGTCCTCTGTAGAGATGGCGTGTTTGTGGGATCTTGCCCTCCAGCCAGAGCTCGGATCCTTGGATTTTGCAGTGCTGCTGGTGTGTCGTTTAAGGCACTGGCACCGTACTCATCCCCCGCTCGTGAGATACGCATGTGGAGAGATATAAGCGCACATTTCAATGAAGTAATGCGTAAATAAAACTCACCACCAAATATTACATAGCGGCGCCGCAGCGCTAAGTTCACTTGGGAACGATATTGTCTCGTTATGCTTGGAGTTGCCAAGTTAATGTTTTGACCATGTCGAGGCATGGGGACCACCCATTAGTTCACTTGGGACGATGATCACGTTTGCGTTTGTTCCTTCTGAAGACAATTTTTTTTCGGAGGTTTAAGCCGTGAGCTTTTAACCTCTAGAGACAAAAATGCTTGGAGGTTGAGCCGTAAGCTGCCTCTTCCGCTAGATGTCTTGACATGACAATGATCACGGGCGTGACAATGATCACGCGTAGAACTTGCGCAGGTGCATGATGTTCCACGAGTTTTTGACGGGGATGTCATCTTGAGTCTCGAGACGAGCCGCGCCAGGCCTGGCGATGTGGGTGACCCTGTAGGGACCTTCCCACATCGGTGACAGCTTGTGGAGGCCTTCCCTGGAGAGGATTCGCCTGAGGACGAGATCGCCTTCCTCCAGGGTACGCGAGCGCACGTTGCCGCTATGGTAGCGTCTCAGGTCATGCTTGTATTTGGCCGCCCGGATGGCGGCGCGGCGTCGTAGTCCCTCGAGGAGTAGCAGGTCGTCATTGTGGAGCTCCTGTTGCTGGTCCTCGTTAAAGGCAAGGACCCGTGGGGATCCATGCTTTATCTCTGTGGGGAGGACTACTTCGGCTCCATAGACGGTGGCGTTGTGCGGATGGACCAGAGCGCCGAAGGGACCTCGCTGATCCAGCCCTTGCAGTGGCCTTTGAGGATATCGACGGTCCTGGTCTTTAGGCCCTTGAGGACTTCTGCGTTTGCTCGCTCAGCCTGTCCGTTGCTCTGCGGATGAGCGACTGAGGCGAAGCAGAACTTGATGCCCATCCTTTCGCAGTAAGCTCTAAAGATGTCACTGGTGAATTGCGAGCCATTGTCGGTGATGATGCGGTTAGGTACTCCGAAGCGGCAGACCAGGCTTCTGATGAATTTCACCGCCGCGTCTGCTATAATTGTGCGCGTCGCCTCCACTTCGGGCCACCTAGTGAACTTGTCGATGGGCACGAAGAGGTAGCGATATCCCCCTTGCGCTGTTGGGAAATGTCCCAGGATGTCCAGCCCCCAGACCGCGAACGGCCAGGAGAGCGGAATGGTCTGTAGCCCCAGCGCAGGTTGGTGGATTTACTTGGCGTGGAATTGGCAAGCTTTCACATGCTTGAACGATCAACTGCATCCTGAAGTTCTTGAGTCCAGTAGAAGCCGCTCCTGAAGACTTTGCATGCGAGGGTGCGGGCGCACGAATGGTGGCCGCATTCCCCGCTGTGGATGTCCTTCATCAGCATGTTGCCTTCTTCAGGAGGAACACACTTGAGCGCAATGTCGTTTGGGCGCTTGCGGTAGAGATTTCCTTCGAGGATGTGGTAAGATTTTTCCTGGCGGGCGATTCGCTCCGCTTCAACATCTTCCTTGGGAAGGGTCCCTTTGTCGAGGTAGCCTTTGATCTCGTCGATCCATCCTGCTTCTCGATGCACCCCTGTAAGCAACAGACGCTCCCCTGTAGGGGGCCCGCAATCGCGAGCCCGTTTGCAGGTGGTGGCAGGAGCGCTTCGTCTGTGCTTGCGGGCATGGCCTATTGAGGCTGTTTTATAGATGCCTTGACGAGTCTTTCTTCAAAGACGCCTGGCAGCTGAGCTTGCCTCTTTGATGCGCGTTTGGCGATGTCATCATCCTCTTGGTTCTCCTTTCTTGGTATGTGCATGAGCTCCATTCCCCTGAAGTGCTTCTCAAGCCTATGGACCTCTTTGAGGTATGCGGCCATGTCGTCGTCCTTAGGCTTATAGATTTTGTTGGAGAAGTTGACGAGCAGCTGGGAGTCGCCCTTGATGAGCAGGTGCTTGATGCCTAGAGCGATTGCGGCGCGTAGGCCAGCAAGCATGCCTTCGTACTCAGCGATATTGTTGGAGATCTTGTTGATTCCGAAGCACAGCTGGACCGCGTAATATAGCTTGTCGCCTTTTGGTGAGATCAAGACCACGCCAGCCCCACCGTGGTGACAAGCGAAAACTCCGTCGAACTTCATGGTCCAGTTGCTGGGCATTTTGTCACCAGAGGGCTCTTGTTCTTCTCCCCAAGCTCTTCAGGGGTTGGGTCAGTGCATTCAACGACGAACTCTGCCAGCGCTCTTCCTTTGATTACCCTTGTGGTATCGAAGCGCAAATTGAATGGTTGTAGCTCTATATTCCATCCTGCGACACGATCTGTGGCGTTAGGGTTGCGCAGGATCTGCTCCAGCGGGAAAAGAGGTGACCATCGTGATGGGGTGCCCCTAGAAGTAGTGTCGCAGCTTTCTTGAGGCGATGAGGAGCGCAACGAGGAGCTTCTGCTGCATTGTGTACCGCTCGCGAGCATCACGCAGTACTCTGCTGACGAAGTAGACTGGATGCTCGACAAGGGTTGTCAGTTTAGTCTTGGTGCACTCTGCCTGAAGGGGCTCTGCTGGGCCCTCAAGGGGGTTGGCCTGTGGAGGCTCTTCAGGGGCCCTGGCGGGATCATCCTTTAGCGGTTGACTTAGGGCAGGCCCCGCTTGTGGCTTTGGGCCTGGCGGTGGGTTTGCGAGGCATGTTTCTTTGTCGAGCTCTTCATCAGGGGGCTTTGGCTTTGGAGTGGTTGCACTCTTCTTGTGGAGTACTAGCTCTTCCCTTTCTACCACAAGGACGGCACTTGCGGTCTGTGGAGTGGCTGATAGATACAGCTTCAAGTGCTCGCCTGTCCTTGGGGCGACCATGACTGGTGGGCTGGCTCGGTACCTCTTCAAATCCTCAAATTCTTTTTCCGCTTCAGGGGTCCACTTGAAAGTGTCGGTTCTTTTCATGATCTTGAAGAACGGCAGGGCTCTTTTGCGGAACTTGGAGATGAATCTACCCAAGCTGGCCATGCAGCCTGCTAGGCGTTGCATGTCCTTGAGCCGGCGTGGAGGTTGCATTTCCTCTATGGCCTTGATTTTGTCAGATTTTGCCTCTATGCCCCGGTGGGACACGAGGAAACCAAGCAATTTGCCTGAAGGCACTCCGAAGACGTAGTTGGCGGGGTTGAGCTTGATGTTCACCTTGCGCAAGCTGGCGAAAGTCTCTTCAAGGTCCCTGAGGAGAGTATTTCCCTCTCGAGATTTTATGACAATGTCATCGACATAAGCCTCGGCATTTATGCCCATTTGCTCGCCAAGCGTTATCCTCATTAGCCTCTGGAAAGTGGCTCCGGCGTTTTTTAGTCCGAAGGGCATGCAGACATAGCAATACACACCGCAAGGGGTGAGGAAAGACGTCTTCTCCTCATCTTCCTTAGCCATTTTAATCTGATGATAACAAGAGAAGGCATCGAGGAAGCAGAGGAGGTCGCAGCCTGCCGTGGAGTCCACAATTTGGTCGATTCTTGGCATCGGATAAGGGTCCTTGGGGCAAGCCTTATTGACATCAGTGTAGTCGATGCAGAGGCGGCCTCCTCCGGCGGGTTTTGGGACGACCACGCCATTGGAGAGCCAAGTGGGGCGTGCGACTTCGCGGACGACCTTTGCCGCTTTTAGCTTCTCGACTTCTTTGACGATGAATGCTTGCTTCTCGGGGGCTTGTTTTCTTGCTTTTTGCTTGACGGGGCGCGCGTTTGGACACACAGCTAAGTGGTGCTCGATCACCTCCCTCGGTACACCAGACATATCTGACGGTGTCCACGCGAACATGTCAGAGTTTGTCCGGAGGAAGGCGACGAGCGCGCTTTCCTATTTGGGAGGCAGCGCAGCGCCAATGGTGACGCTAGCCCCCGAGCCCTCAGCCCCCGAGCTGCTGGAGCTTAGAGAGACTTTCTTTTTAGCGGCTGGCTCCTGGGAGAACAGCTGCTTCTTCTTCTTGGGTCTCTCGAGAGGCTCCATGTCCTCGTCTGCGGGGAACTCCATGGCAGCTGCCTTGTAGGCTGTGTCGACAGCGCGCGTGGCATCCAGGACATGTCCACGGATGGTGATTGTGCCAGCGCTGCCGGGGATCTTGACCATGTTGTAGGCATGATGCGTGACGGCCATGAATTTCGCGAGTGCGGGGTAGCCGAGGATGGCGTTGTACGGCAGGCCGATGTGCGCAACATCAAAGTCGATGTGCTCGGTGCGGTAGTTTTCCTCGCTTCCAAAGGTGACGGTGAGCCTGACCTGCCCCATAGGCTCGATCGATCCGCTGGTGACTCCCGTGAAGGGCCTAGAGGGCATGAGCCGCTCGTAGGGCACTTGAAGCGCTTCGAATGTCTCAATGGAGATGACATTCAGGCATGCTCCACCATCAATGAGCGTCTTGGAGACAGCGATGCTGTCGATGGTGGGGCTGCAGACCAGCGGGAGGGTTCCAAAAGTCTTGGTGGACTTGGGGTGGTCTTGAGCGTCGAAAGCGATGATGTACTGCGACCACTCGAGGGGCCTGGAGGTCTCAAGACTGGGGAGGGCGGCATTGAGTTCGCGGGCGAACTGCTTGAACTGATTGTTCGACTTGGGCGCCTGTGCTCCACCGAGGATGCAGGCCATGGCGCCTGTTGGAGCTTGATAGCCACCATCTTCCTTGTCAGGGAGGTTGCCATTCCTCTCCGCAGCGTTGGCCTGGTTGCCAGATGGTTTCTGGTAGCCGCTCTTGCGCCCACTTCCGTGGTAGCCACGGCCTCGACCGCGGTTGCCACTGTCTTCTGCTTGCTCGCGCTCTTTGCTTGAGGTCGAAGCAAGTCTCGGTTGAGTGATCGCGCCTGTTGTGGTAGATGCAGAATGGGCGGTGGTCGTCTTTCCTCTCCCTAGGCTCGGGAGAGTCCCTGCGGGTGCCCTTCGCGTCAGGCTCTGCCGCGAGGACCGCGGTGGCCTTGCGCTTGGGCTCCTCCTTCTTCTTCTGGCTCCTGGACCCCTTAGCCTGCTCGTCCCCTCTCGAGGACATCTTGACGAACAGGAGTCCCTCTTCAGCCTTGGCGCATTTGTCCACTAGGTCGAACAGCTTCACCATAGAGGTGAGCTTGTCGTGGATACCCTGCTTCTCGAGCATCCTGCTGTTGGTGACGCCCTCGCGCAAGGCGGTGATGACTTGAGTGTCGGGAATGTTCGGGATCTTGTTGCACACTTGGCTGAAGCGCTGGATGTACTTGCGGAGGGTCTCATCCTTCTTCTACACCACATCGTGCAGTTCTTTGTGGGTGAGGGCACACTCGTACGTCCACTTGAAGTTGGAGACGAACTACTTGCAGAGCTCCTCCCAAGAGTTCACTGAGTCCTCGGGGAGGTTCAGGAGCCACGACAGCGCAGAGTCGCGAAGCGTGTGGGAGAACCAGTTGGCCATGACCTTGTCGTCTCCGCCTGCCGCTTGGATGGAGGTGGTGTAGAGCTGCAGGAACTCGATGGGGTTGCTGGAGCCGTCGTAGCCCTTGGGGAGAGCCGGCCTGAACTTTGGGGGCCAAACCACGCGACGCAGGGAGCGGGTGAACGCCAAGCACCCGGTGGCGTATGTGGCAACCCCATGCTGTAGCGCGCTGCGGTTCTGCTGGCCCGCCTG
This sequence comes from Poa annua, assembly GCA_026929855.1. Lineage (NCBI taxonomy): Eukaryota > Viridiplantae > Streptophyta > Magnoliopsida > Poales > Poaceae > Poa > Poa annua. Next base: position 37,365,009 of record CM049427.1, read on the forward strand.
GCCGATTTCTTCCACGAGCCTGTTCTGGCGGTTGCGCTGGAGCTCCATCCCCACGCTAGCATCTGGCGCGGTGCACTTCACGATCAAGCAGTCGTGCGGCGAGGACGCGTGCAAGGCAGCCCTCTGCGTCGCAGCCGGTGCAGGCCCTGGCGGAGGCGCGTCTGGCGCGGCCGTGCCCGCGAGGGAGGGGTGCATGATGGACTGTGACGGAGCGGGGCGCGTCGTGGCAATGCCGACGAGGTGGTTGAGGCGCTCCAGCCACTGCTCGTGGGCCTCATCGGTAGGCTGCTGGCGGAAAAGTTCCTGCGCCATGAGCAGTGCGGTGTGCGGCGCGAGGTCCGTCCTGCCTGGATTGGAGCCGCTCGGACGCCGCGTCGGGTGTGACGACTGCGCGTCCTCCTGGTGCTCGGAGTTGTGCTCGGGCTCTTCCGCATGAGGGCTCGAGTTGGCGCGCTCTTCGCGGCGGGGTCGCCCCCGTCGTGCGCGTGTGGTCGTGGCACCGGGCGTGACGCGCGCGCCTTCAGGTGCGCGCCGGTGGGCGCTGGTAGCGCGGATGTTCGCCATGGCGCGGAGGCGGCTCGAAAGTCGTTGACGCGCCTCAATCCCCTACCTGGCGCGCCAAATGTCGGGTTATGACTCCCACGAAACAGGGGTGGTCACTTCCTGAAGAGTAGTTCGTGAAGGGGATTGAACGCGAAGGTCAAGACCCTCGAGAGGCACGACGACGGTGCTCGCCGGGACTGGAGAGGAACACCCACGGCAGAAAAAGACACTAGCCCGTACCCAGGTTCACGACCCTTAGGAGGAGGTAAGACCGCTACTTCTACTTGTCTGTATTGCACTGTGGAGGTTACAGTACAACTGAGCTTGCCGAGGGTTCTCTTGAGGCAGTTCGTGCCTGGGGAGGGAAGCAATGGTCTTCTTCCTCCTCCAGCCGAAAGCTATTCTACTCAGCCGAGCTAGGGTTTACAAGTGTTCTCCTAGCAATTAGCCGACCATCTCTACGGTGGAGGTCTTGCTCCTTTTATTGGCGCCGCAGGCGTCTTTCTTCTGCTTGGCGTCCAAGGTGGGCTCCCACACGACAGTGGCGTGAAGTAGTTGGAGTCCACCGCTGCGGGATCGTTCATGGACGCGGTCCATCGTCGATAAAGTTGGACGCGGTGGCCGACAAGCTGCAGACCGTGCAGAACAGCTCGCAGGGTCCGCAGTCTCCAGAGTGGAGCCCACGATGACGATCCTCTTGGAGTGTTGCGCCGTCCAGCTGCTTTATCATCAGAGAGGAAGGTACCAGCTGTCCTGGCGCAGCCGGCGCAACTTTATTGACTCCTTTATCACCAAAACGGCAAGGGGAGCGCCTGTGTCACCCTGCGGGTACGGCAGAGGTCATGTGTGTCTTGCCGTACTTCCTTGGCCGCGAAGTTTCCCCACAGGCCTGGGGTGGCCTGTGGAGGGGTTTCTGTTGACTTCCCTCCAGGCGCGTTGCGTCTCGGGAGGGTCTCTTGGAGCGCGGGTCCTCTTCAGTCTCTTGCTTTCTCTTCTGGCCCTCGAGGGGATTCGCCTCTTGGGGGTCTCTTCAAGCGATGTCTTGGTCCTTAGTCGTTTCGTCTGATCAGCCCGCGTGCGGGGCCTGGGGAGAGTGGACTCTTCGTACCCCAATCTCCACTGAACCAACATGTACGTAGGATTTCGATCTAACGGTGAATTGGATGAGAGAACCTAAGAGAAGGCACAGTAGGGGGACCTACGCCTAGCGTCACCACATTCAGATGCAGGGAACTGATATCTTCAATCTCGAGATGAAAAAATGAAGACAAGATTGCTGGGCTGTATGGCCTCCTTCCTGGATCTGAATTCTAAACCAATTCGGTCTGGATCAATGATGAGTGGGCTAAAGCCCATTTAAGCAGCAACAAGTTACGTGTGATAAGTCTAGTAACGTGCAACAAGTTCAAACAAAGAAACAAGCATAAAACAGATCATCTTCTGTATGTACACATGAGTTCGAATACTGCTCCCAAAGCTGACGATGGAAACAAAACAAAACGAACTCGTCTCATCTGAAATAGTAGCATCATGAACGTAGTACCTGAGCTCATCGGTTCACATGAGAGAAAGCTCGTGAAACACCAGCTAGCTAGCTATGCTCCAACAAAGCGCTGCAAAGCTAACTTGGAGCCATTCCCTGAACATCCATGGGACAGTACCAAGCTAGCCTAGCCTTTGTTCGTACGTGACTCAATCAGCACGCTAGCAAGAAAACACAAAACATCTACTGAATTATGAGCTTGATCCAACAAACTTTCAACTTTATAGTGTCATAACCGCGCAACAAAGGAAATGACACTCCCGATCCTCCCATGCAGACAGCTGATAAATCGAAAATGCAACACCACTGCTAGGTGCGGCTACACATACCTCTTCCATCGTACATTTCAGATCTAGCGGCCCACTTTTTCATATTGCAAAAACAGCACCATACATTGACAATATTATAATTTGACCCACATAATGCATTGAAAAGTCCTAAAATTAGGTTAATCTGCAATTGAAAAATTATGTTAATGTGTAATTGGAAAATTATATTAATGTGTATTCGAAAAATCCAAATGCATTGAAAAGTCTTAAAATTATGTTAATGTGTAATCAAAAAATTATGTTAATGTGTAATGGAAAAATTATGTTAATGTGTATTCGTAAAATTGAGTTAATGTGTATTAGAAAAGTTATGTTAATGTGTATTCGAATAATTATGTTAATGTGTATTTGGAAAAATCCTAATGCATTGAAAAATCCTAAAATTATGTTAATGTGTATTTGGAAATTATGTTAGTGTGTATTTGGAAAATTATGTTAATGTGTATTCGGAAAATTATCTATGGATGCTCAAAGTGATAGGGTGGGGTTTTCTCGTTTAGGAAGACGGACTATAAGATGTGCTTACGTAGCCCTACGTGGTTGCCGTCTTGTTTCTTATCCGTGAAAGAATCACTACCCAAAAAAAGGTATCTGTGGCCCACCAGAAAATATGCGTGTAGCTCCATATTCCCTTATCAGTAGCGCACACATGTGCGCCACAGATTTAATGTTATTTGTGGCACATCAAGTTGTGGTGCGCCACAAATTAAGTGCCACATCAGGTCGGGAGGAATCAACGGATAAGAATCAACGCATGCGGCAATTGATTTTGAGGTGGCGGAATAAGTGGACATGAGTGATTCAGGAGGATAAGGTCGCTTAGATACGCGTGGAACATCACTTTTGGTGCGCCACGGTATATTTGGGACTCGTGGTGCATTATATTTGATACTCGGTATACTCGATTGAGACACTGCTGAATCTCAATAGCTCATCGGTTCACATTAGAGAAAGCTCGTGAAACACCAGCTAGCTATGCTCCAACAAAGCGCTGCGACGCTAACTTGGAGCCTTTCCCTGAACATCCATGGGACAGTACCAAGCTAGCCTAGCCTTTGTTCGTACGTTACTCAATCAGCACGCTAGCAAGAAAACACAAAACATCTACTGAATTATGAGCTTGATCCAACAAACTTTTCAACTTTAGTGTCATAACGGCGCAGCAAAGGAAATGGCACTCCCAATCCTCCCATGTAGACCCCTGATGATAAATAGACTCCGGAAATCAGAATACAGTACACATAAGCACAAGTAAAATTCACCAGGCATCCAAACCTAAGTCGACTATGGCGACAAAGAGCAACAACGGCATCAGCACCGTTAGCGGCAGCAATGGCACCAGCGCCGACGACGCGCTGCCGTCCCTCCTCGCCGCCGCGCGGCCGTTCCTCCGCGCCGACCTCGCAGCGGTCGATCCGGAGCTCCCCTCGCTCGTGTCCGTCCTCGTCTCCGCGGGCGCCGGCGAGTGCTACCACAAGCACGGCACCTTCCTGGCCCACCTCGTGGACGTGTACCGCATACTCAGCCTGTGGGGCGCGCCCGACGCGGTGTCACGATGCGGCCTCTTCCACTCCTCCTACTCCAACTCCTACGTCAACCTCGCCATCTTCGAGCCCGACGTGAGCCGCGCCCGCGTCCGCGCCATCATCGGCGATGACGCCGAGCGGCTCGTGCACCTCTTCTGCGTCGTCCCGCGTCACGCTCTCATGCACGACGACCTCCACCACCGCTACACCGATGCAGAGCTCAGGGGTCACCTCGCTGCCGCCGAGGCCTCCCTCGTCAAGGCTGCAGGGGGCGAATTCGTGCGGTCGGAGGCTTGGCGGGTGAAGCTGCGGGAGGTGGTGCCGGAAGAGGGCGTGGTCGCGCCGCACATCCGGACGGCTGAGCCGGTGGCGCTGTCTCGGAGGGTGCTTGCGGTGTTCGTCCTCATGACCGTCGCCGACTTCAGCGACCAGTACATGGACTACCAGGACAAGCTATTCGGTAACGAGGACGGGCGGCTCGAGTTCAACGGCGACAACTGGGCCGCGCTCTGGCCGGGCACCGGAAAGCCGGGGCTGTGGATGTGCGCCATGTCCAGGCTCGCTGCCATCTACAGCCTCATCGCCACCGACGAGCGCATCCGCCGCATGTAAGGCGTCGTGGTGGAAGACGACGATGACGCGGGGCTGGAGCTCTCCATCCCGCCGGTGTTCGACCGGTGCAGAAAGGTGCTGGACCCGGAAGAGCAGATCGCCGCGAGGGACCTGTACTGGGAAGCGATCTGCAGCGACGTGAAAGGCGGCGACGGGGACTGGACAGAAATAGAGTCGCTGCTGCGGCGGAGCATCGGCAAGAACCCGTTCGTGGGGGAGCCGTGGTTAGTGCTGGCGCAGGTGCTGCTGAACATGAACTCTGGGAGGTGGGACGAGGCGGCCGCAGCGGCGGAGCAAGGGCTGAGGCTGGTGCTGGAGTGGGGAAGCAGCTGGGACAAGAGGATGACGTGGGAAGGGTGGGTGTCGTGGGGGAGGGTAATGAGGGACAAGGCCATGGACAAGGAGTGGCCGCGCTCTACCTGGGGCATCATCAACCTCGGACTCGTCAAACAGGTCCAGCAGAACTAATCAGTTTACCTGCATCATCCAACCGGACCTCCATCGGCAACGGCGGCAAGTAGACGGAAGAAAGATTGGTCAAGGTCTGGGTTATTCATACTGCCTCTGCCTGCCACAGGGTAAAACTAAAACTTGTAGTTTCAGCGAGTCAGCGTACGTGCTTAAATTGTAGTATGATGCATCGTGTGTTATGAAATAAATGTAACCTGTGACGAAGATCATAATATTTGGACAAAGGAGTCACAGTCTTATCTTATTTATATATATAATCCAATCCCCATCTAAATTAAACCTAAATGATAAAGAGCAAAGCTTTACTATTCGACACGTTCTGGCGCACAGGCTTCTCTGCTCCGTCCGATCTGGGAGACGCACTCCTCCCCGTCCATCGCTTCCTTTGGATTTTACTTCAGCCCCCCAGCAACCGCACGTGAGTGACGCGGTTGAGCAATTATCCCTTTCCTTCTCTCCCTTTCCATTTTCTTCCACGCCCGAGAGAGAAGCGCACCGGCGATTCCCCAGCGATTCCATGGTTCGGCGGTGGCCAGGTCACCGGCAAAGCAGATCCCTGCCGTCCTTCCTCCGGCCGAGAATTGTGCGGCTTCTACTCGTGTACGCGGCGTCTGGCGCGTGGTCAAGGCGCGTCGAACGGGCAGAGGCGGAGCTCCGACGTCTCGCTAGCTGGTATTCGAGGGCGCGGCGGAGAAAGGGGGCTTGCTGATGAGTCTATTCACGTCTATTCAAACATCTGCTTCGAACTCGTGCACGCTAATTTGTCCGGTTTCGCAACTTCTGAGGATCGTATTGATGGGTTGCGGAGTCGGAGGTTCTAACTGTGAATTAGTTAGTTGCTTCTGGTATCATGCGAAGTTGCTAAGGTTTCAAGGATCAGTAGAAAGATGTACTCCCTCCGATCCATATTAGTGGGCATAGGTTTCAAGGTTTGTTTAAATTCATACGTATCTAGTTAAGTATTTAGACTAGATACATGTGTATCTAGATAAAGTTGTGTCCACTAATATGTATCGGAGGGAGTACATGTTTTCATCATTAAATCACCAAAGTTGCAACTATGAATTACTTAGGTCTTCAAGCATCACGCGTAGTTGCTTCTGATCACGTTTTGTTGCTTCTATTTTTATGAAATACATAAATGCTTCTGAAATCACAAGTAATTTGCTCCAATGTACATGCATAGTTGATACATACACCATAGATTAAACGTACAGAGTTAAAGTTGTCTATGTCCATTTCTTTAAATTAATATAGTGGGGTGGTTCTTTACATGTTCATTCACCATATATAATCTAATTGTTTCGTGTTTTTTACACTTTTGTTAGGTTTTACCCTAGTGTCTTCAACAAAATGGATGATCACCAAAGAGCAAATGTTGGGGGTTGATGAAGTTAATGGGTGACAGTAAAGATAATCGTGGAGAGGCAACACTTTTTCGGTGTGCACTTCATATTTGTCCATATTCTTACATGTTGGGGGTTGATGAGCGTAATGGGTGTGCACTTCATGTTTGTCCAGGAGAGGTTGCAGGAGTGCTGATTCGTCTGGAATTATCCTCTAATCCTACCTCTCGCACATGCTTTCTCAGGCTCTACGCCGTTGTGGTAAGTCCAAGCATCCCCTCTCTACATCTAGGTTGTTGTCGAACCAAATCTGGGCATAGTTTTGGTGCTTTCGTGTTATTGTGAAGTCAAATTCACCAGGCGGGGTTCACCGATGCAGGGGTGGTGACACCCTGTTAATTCTTTCACCATTTGGCTCACACAAAGTTACAATTACAAGCTAGTTATTTGCTTCTAGTATGATGCAAATTTACTTGGGTTTGAAGGATAATAGACACATGTACATGCAACCTTGGAACTATGAATAAGTTGGCTGCTTCTAGCATCACACTAAGTTCAGGATTGGTTCGACAGTTATACATGATTTTCACCATTATTAATTCACAAAAAATGCAACTTATGAACTACCTGGTTCATTCTAATAGGGCACATAATGAACCAAAATTGCAACTTTGAACCAGTTGGCTTATTCATTGAAGTTGCAACTACTATGAACTATGAACTATGAACTAGTTGTACATGAAGGTACACAATTGCTTCTATTAACACACATAGTTTACTTAGTTTTGCATGGTTGGGAAGTTGCAACATTTACATCAAAACTATGGCTACCTTTCATATGAAATCATGCAACTAGATTTGTACAAATGTAAATTAAACTATCTCCACATGTCTTGCAACTATTTTTTGTGTACGCTGCAAGCAACTTATGTTATGTATGCTCTTCATTCAACTTTAATGGTACCAGTTTGCAACTTTCATATTCTGCATGGAACTTTTGTATGCCCTACACCTTTTTACAGCTCTAGGATTGTAGAGCACACTCAAAGCACTCTCATAGAAGTCTGACATTATGTTGACATTATTCAAAACCATTATGCATATCACAAGCGTGTCAATGTCAGGTGGTGGTGGCTGCTCATTCAGATCCAAGAACCAATCCTACGAATAGAAGTTGCAATTGTTTATTAGAATATAACAATACAATGGTTGCTTGTTTTATGCATGCTACTGTTTAATTTGTTTCCAATAGGAGGTTCTATGTCACTACTAAAAGTTCCTTTCTCATCAAAATAGATTAATTAGTACATCCGTGAGTATTGCAAATATCAAGTAATGGACGAAGTCAAAGAAATGCAACTACATACTGATCTATCCATCCCAATGTACATAATACATGCAATCCTTTTTCAATTTGTTCTCGAACAACTTCCCTGTTCAGATTTTATGCTTCATGGTTGTATATCCTGGAATTTAATAGTTAATCCCAGGTATGCCCGAGACCATGGTATTTGAGTCGCCGACTAATCGCCGAATAGTCACCGACTAATTGCCTAGTCGTTTTTCAAAAAAGGCGGCGAATCGTGACTATACAGCGATTTTCATGGACTATATAGTGAGTCACAGGGTTGGCGACTCACTTGCGACTCACGACTCAATTATCATGCATGAGACAATACTTTTGTTCAGATGATGTAGTTGCAATGTACTTAGTTGATTCTACTAAACATACTAAGTTGTAACAACCCATCTGTCAGTAAATGCAAATGTTTCTTGTAGCTACACTAGTCCTAGGTGGTTGAAATCATGCACCATTTTATGCGAGAAGCAACAAATTTGTTGTGAACTCTTTAAATTTTTACAATAGTTGTTTTTTGTATAATTGGTTACTTATATCACAGACTAAGTTGTACAACCTTTTTTGTGCCACTATATGACAATTTTACACCTCGAGATAGCCTAGATTGTAGCCACACTAGCCCTAGAAACTTGCAAGCACACACAACGTGCATTTCATCCATCTTCAGTCCAAGTTGCAGGCTTTTGACAATTACAACAGTACTAGGAACAAAGTTGCACACTGTATGAAAATTGCACACTCTGATATGAAAGTGACATGAAAATTGCACACTATGATATTACGAAAGTTGCACACGGTGTGCGAACTTCAACACCCTGAATGGTTATTCCTTTGATAGCAACTTCAATACCCACAATAGTAACTTTTGTGTGCAAACTTGCTTGTCTCAACATCAAAATTATTTCTCAAGAAAAAACCAACATACTCAAATTGGATCTAGTTTAAATGATCTCTTTGCAAGAAAGCTAACACTGAAAACGTATCATAATTCAAACACTCTGATCAATTAGAGCAGTTTATTTTGTCAAAAGGAAAATTAAGTGGGCATGTGCGCACAGATAGGTTAAACCATGCAAAATGCTGCACGGTGCTTGGTTAGCTCCAGCTAGCCAGGATCACATGGCGGGAACCACATGGACAGTTAGCAATAGTACGTGTGCTAACCCGAATCAGGTGCACGCGGGGATTGATCCTTTCCTTTTTTGACCGGGTGCCCAAACCGTGTACGAGAAAATGTTTGCAGGCTAGACAATCTCTAATTAAAATGAAAAGTCATCCAATTTTAAACAGGTTGAATACCTTATGGTGCGTTTGGTAGCCTGGAGGCCCTTTACCGTGCATCAGGCCAGCAAAAAGCAGGCCGTACATAAAAAGATGTAGGATGTAAGACTTAATTACAGAATTTTAGTATTCCCTCCGTATATAAAAATATGTCACGAGTTTGTCCAAACATGCATATATAGACATATTTTAGTGTGTAGATACATACTAGTAGCCTTGCACGTGCACGCATGTCTCAACTAAATTTTGTGAGCACATCCATTCTTTCTATATTTCGAATTTGTAATACTACCATAGTATGGTGAGTTATTGTCTAATTTACAAAAAATGGTTAGTGAGCAAATCCGACAAGATCACGCATACATGTTTAATATCTTGGAATTCATATAAAAGAAACACGTTCACAAAAGTGTCGTTTAAACTGGTACATGAAGTAGTATTAGACTATTGTAATAGAATATTGTTATAAAGCATCATTATACTGCCATAATAAAATTGTCGTGTATCTATAATGGAACAAAGATTAACATTAGTCATAGATGAGTGTCGTGCATCTGTAACAGAGAATAAAGAGTGAGCACTTCATTCTTTGTATATTTCGAAGTAGTAATGCTACCGTAGTATGGTGAGTTTTTGTCAAATTTACCAAAAATAGCTCATTGTCTTGTATAATAGCAGAGGACAGAGGGATCAGAGTTAAATAGAAAACATAAAAGTAAAAGCTGAGATAGGGCCTAAATTTTCAAGTGAATAATTGAAAAGGAATGGTAAATGTACTTATAAAATAAAGAAAAATATGATACTGAAACAATCTATATTTATTTAGGGGTGGTCGTGAAACATGGGGACTCAACGGAAAATGAGGATCTAGGATCGGGGGTGGGGGGCTATACTCCAAGAAGTGAGGTCAGGGATGGCATTGTGCGGTCTGAGGGAGGCAGCGGCTTCATTAAATTAGTTAAGAAGTGTATTGGTGTCGGTGGGGGCGTGGTTCGTCTAGCATAGTTTTCAGCTGCGATCCGTCCCATCAAATTGCTAATGCTGTGTTTGGATGCACTGAATTGATCTCCGAATTGAATTGACAATGGAATACCAAATCAACCAATTCAATGGAATACCATAATTGTTGTTTGGATGTGCATGGCATTTGTTTGCAGAATCAAAAGAACAATGGAATTCTAAAACCTGTTTGGATGCACATTGTGTGGAATTGATTTTTTTTTACTTTGAACAATATATATTGTGTAATATGAATGAAAATAAACATGTACATCCGAATGTTTCAATAATATTTGTCACATAACATGTTTTATTTCGAGATGAACAAAAAAACAGAAAAATATCCAGAAAAAATGAGTTGGATCTGGATCGGGAGGCAGCAGTGCCACCTTCGTCGGTGGCGTCGACCCAGGGCTACACCGCCGTCACATAACATGTTTTATTTCGAGATGAACAAAAAAAACAGAAAAATATCCAGAAAAAATGAGTTGGATCTGGATCGGGAGGCAGCATCGCCGACCTCCCCGAGGAGCTCATGGCCGTCGTCTTTGGCCTGCTCGGCTCCGGCGACCGCAAGCGCTACTCCCTCGTGTGTCGCCGCTGGCTCGCCGCCGAGGCCGCCTCGCGCCTCCGTCTCGCCCTCGACGCGCGGGCCCCGCTCCTCGCCGCGGCCCCCGGGATCCTCGACCGCTTCTCCGCCGTCTCCAACCTCGCGCTCAAGTGCGACCGCCGTGCCGAGAGCATCGGCGACCCGACCCTTGTCCTCATCGCGCACCGCCTCGGCCCCGGCCTGCGCCGCCTCAAGCTCCGCTCCCTCCGCGCCGTAACCGAAGCCCCGGTGAACGGCGGCCGTAACTGTAACGGTCCTAAGGTAGCGAAATTCCTTGTCGGGTAAGACGTCGGGGTCGACGCGCTCACCTCCGCCGCCGTTAACCTCCGCAAGCTCTCCGTCGGGTCGTGCGCGGGCAGGAGCGAGGCGGGCATGAGCGAAGCGTTCCTCGGCTCTCCAATTCAGAGCCAATACAGATGTCTGACCCTCTGAATTGGTACCCAGGTAAGTTAGCCGCGCGGGGGTGCCCTCGGAATTGGTCCGACGATTTCAGGATCCAATACCGAGCGCAACCAAACAACGGAATTATTTGGACCTCAATTCCAATTCAGAGACTCAATTCAGTGCAACCAAACAGAGCATAAATGTACACATGGCGAGTGCTAGTTGTTATCTTGACGGCTTGATCCTAATCTGTGGGACAGATTGTGACGTTGTAATTGCTCGTTGTTCTTTTGTGTACGTTAGACGGGGTGGCTGTAGAGATGAATATGTTTGCTTGTTTAATAGTAGTAGTTGTTTAAGAGTAGCGGAGATAAGTTTGGATAAACTTGTGCATTTTTTCTATATACGGGGGATTAATGAAATTGGAGCTGTGTGGCTGTGGCTCCTTTTGTCGAAAAAACGGTCGTCTAAACTGTAGATCTGATCCCATGACAAAATACAAGTATATATTGGATCGTATGGGATTGCACCCCACGCACAGGCCATGCTCCTCTGCCGGCGTATGCTCTGTATTTATATCAGAGCATCTAAGCTTATATATAATGGAGTTGGTACAACAACTGTACACAGCTACCAGATCAACATAATTCAGATTCGAACTAATGTAGTTAGGCTAACAACTACTCTACGAGATAGGCACTAGTCTATCAGTAATCCTTCCTAAAACTAAGCTCCCTAGGAATTGACTTCTTCTTCTTCAACATATCCACATCATGATGTACTCCAATCATATTTCAATTTATATTTAGTTATGGTTCACAATTTAAAGTTAATTTAATAAATATTCTATTGGATATTATATTATATATACATATGTTTGTACTTATCTACTAAATTTTTGTGAAATAAGAAGAGATTTCTATCTTAAAAACAAACAAAAAAATAGCTTCATTTCCCCTCAAAATTTCTTTTTATGTAGACAAAAATATTAAAAAATCCTATAGTTTATAGAATATATGCACGTAGTGGTATGTTTTATTTCAAAAAATTGAAAACTAACCATGTCTTTTTGGTTTTTTAAAAACGACATGTGGTGAGTTCGGAGCTACCAGAGAGATATTCGACAACCATCTCTCTTATCTTAAGCTTAATATGATACATGAACATTAATGTTAAACAACTCATCTTGCTTGTGAAGTAAACTTGAAGACCAAACAACTCTAAATGAAAACACCCAACTCAAATAAAATACAATCTCCGAGAGTGAGATACGGGGTACTTTGCGATGCATCTCATACTTATGCATTAATCATGCTGCTTCTTTAAACATTAGTCCTTACCGGACCAATGATGTTGTTTCCAGATTTCTCGGAGTTTATATTATATCGAAGACCCTGGCTGCATAATCTTGCAGTCAGAAAGGCAAGTTCATCCCTTTTACTCATGTCCTCTTGAAGTATTTGTTAAGAAACTATTTTCAAAATGTTATTATTATTGCATATCACACAAAAAGGGCAGAAAACTTATTTTATAATAATATGACTATGGTTATCCACCAGTGAGGTGGTAATCTCATATGGCTGGCAGATGGGACCACGGTAAGAATGTTGAGGTGGAGGTTCCATTTGCACGGGAAAGTATCATCTAGGATTTAATAACAAATGTCGCCAGTGATTCTTGCGCCGAATATTACGCGCAACCATGAGATCTGAAATGGGACGAAGAAGTCAGCTGTACCCTTTTCCTCTCGTACACCAACGGGTACTATTCTGGGCCGGGTAGTGCGTACAAGCCACCGGTAAAGCCGTATTACCGGGAGATGTCTATCGGTGGGCTTGTTTGACGTTGCGAGTTCGTAGTTCCAGGATAAAGCCGTATTACCGGGAGATGTCTATCCTGTGAATCACAACGGCCGGATGTCTAGTATCTATTGAAGGTTGGCTTCGGGACTAGCTTGGGACGGTGCCAACTGGTCAGCAAGTTTTAGCATGGGACGGTGCCCACTAGCTTGCAACCGGAGTAATGGGGGGTGTGCGGGGATGGTGGAAAGGCGCAGTGATTGGCTTGGATTACTGACTGGGCCCCACACCAAGGAAGTGTGGACGGGAAGATCGCCCGGATGTGTAACAAAGTCTTGATCTCTTATGGGTAAAGCAGGGCACCTCTGCAGAGTGTATGAATGTGACATGTTACTCCACGTTCCAGGACGGAACGACGAACGCAACAGGAAAGGAGGCTCCTCAAAGTCCTAGCCCTGTGACTCCTGACGAGCATAGTCTTCAGAATAAAAGCAACCTTTTAAAGAAAGGTTTTCGAAAACTTGTATTAGCCTACGACAATCCATTGTATGTGGCTGTATTTATGCATCAAACTTCCCACCTTGCATAATGAACTTGTTGGGTAACGCTGTTACTCACCCTTGCCTTTCAAACCCCTGCTAGACATGAAGAACCACAAGAAGGCACCACTTTAGGCTATGAAGGCTCTGAAGACGGATAAACTCAAGATACCAAAGAAGGCAACTACATCGAGTTAAAGCAATTGAAGGAAGACGGAGGACAAATGAAGGCGTCGTGTAAAATAGGATAGATTCCTAGTCATAGAACCTATCTCTGTAGGCGTTGCTATAGCGCAACCGCAAGCCCAACAGTAGTAGCAGTAGGTTTAGTATGGATCAGTTCCTCCGAGATTTTCCATTTGATGTTCTTTTGTTAGGGCCTTGCCTCATTGTTTCGAGGAGGTTCTTTAGATATGTTGTTTTGGATCTTCTGTTTGTAATCTATAGTCATGCCTTGGACCTGCGATGTTTCTGTTGTACCACTCTGATGACGTGACACTGGTGGACGGTGATCCATTGGTGCTATGTCAATGACTATAGCATACTACACCATGCAGTGGTATGCTGGGTCACCACAGCTGGTATCAGAGCAAACGCTTTGACCCTAGGATTAAAACCCTCTAAAGGAGACCTGTAGGTTGGGTAGTGACTATAGGTAGTCATCTTATCTGAACCAAACTTCTTTAGACTTGTGATGGATATTCACTTGATAATAATCTTATCACAATGGAGTAAAATCTTCTTTCACATCTTATTGGAAGAAGTATTTCCTATCTGTTCATAAGTAAAGTTATGTATGTATTATTTAACAAATACGTACATATCTCATCCTTAGTATGTATGACCTAGTAAAGCTTATCCTGTAACCACCGGTGTTTAATGAAGTGAAGTAGGACCAATATAGTAGCACATTTATGTGTTGATGGTGGTATCATTTAAAGAGAAGCCATCTGAGATAGTGTAACCACAACTACTAATCACGTGAGATTCACTTGTGATTCTTTACATGATGGTGTAGTATCCTTAGTGAGCCAATACTAGTATGTCATAGGATAACGAGTATGATGTTAGTAGCTTAATAGAAGAAAGTCTCATGGTGAGTCTAGCTCCTAAACCATGATATGAACGTTAATTGTGACAATTTGCTAAGGAACTCTGGATAAAAGTGTGTAGGATCAACATATGTGAGATAGAGATAACTTAAGTAAGATAATGAGGATGTATTGTATACTAATGATAATTTGTGTAGCAATTTTGAGAGACTATGTGAGGTTAGTCTATGGATGGAACACAATTGGTAGCATGTATAATAAGTAAGCTAGATCACAATTAGTGCTAGATAACTATTAGTTTGGATCCCATTATTATAGTTTATCCAGTTGCAAGTGGTCAACTGGGATAATCAGTGAGACGAAGAGTAGTATGAACCCTATACCTTACCAAACAACGGTAGAGACCTATATACTACTATATGTGTGCATCATACTATAATACTTTATACAAGCCTTAGTACGAGAGATATTATACTCGAAGTGCTATGTTATAGGCTTTACTTATGCATGTATGCATATCATTTGGATTTCTTGGATTTTATTGATTCTTTGTGTGACTAGATCTAGTCATGAAGCTTCGCTTGATGTGCTAATGCATGTTGCATCACCAAGCTATGGCTTAATGTTATAGATCTAGATAGAATAGGAATTCGTGAAAGGAAGAGACGAGTTCTAAAGGACAAGGATGAAGACTTGCATGAAGATGAAGACTTAAGGTCCTTGGACTCTTTGTTATGCAGTTTTGGCTATGCCTGTGTTATGGCGCAACTGAGGGGTTGTGTGCCGATGATCCATTCCGAGCACGCCTACCGATGAGCATCGGTCTGGGATTGGTAAACCCAGGGACCCTTGGTTACGTAGCATGACCAGTGACAGATAGCATTGCCGTATAATTCAGAGGTCGAGTCCGACAGTAACACGATTCTAGGATTCTTTGTTATGCATTCTTGGTTATGATTAGCGTGGTAGTCTTCCGAGGGGTTTGTGTGACCGGTGTTCCCGGCACGCCTGCAGTGCAATTCTGTCTGGGAGTGGTACCCCAGTAACTCTCGGCTAACATGTCTAAGAGCACATAACAGTTGTGTATAACTCTGAATTCCGGGATTCGCCAGAAGTATTGGCATCAGAAGAGACGAAGGACCTTCTAGCGTGAAGATTATTTGGAGAATTTACCTCGGATATCCACAATTGTGTGGGTACACCGTAGATTTCCTTTGTAAGATTAGATAAAGGTAAATGTAAGGTATACAAAGACCATGACCCCAAACCTAAAACCCCTGTTGGTACACCCAGAGTGTGGAAACCATTACAAAAATCTAAGGAGGGGAGTAAATAAAGAAGTAGAAGTGTGGAAGTATGATCAATTGGAGTAAATATGAGAAGGAACCCTAGATTTGGAGCAGTTGGGCCTTATTCTCATAAGGTTTACTGTAATCCAGACAAAAATAGAACCCATAAGGTAATCCCAAATCAGGTTGAGGTTCCTACCAGAACGAAGTAAGGAGTAGACTTGAAGTGGAGATTGACAAAACCAAGTTGTTGAACTACTTTTGTCAATAAAGGGTCATTCCTTGGTTCTAACCAAGACCATGACGGAAGAATGGTGTTGGAGAAATCACCTAGTAAAGCATATCAGAAGACCGCTTTGCATCACTAGGACGAGTGTATTAAGAAGATTCCAGATGACACGAGAAAAAGGAAATCGACTAAGTAAACCTTATAAAGTAAACCCTCTTGTCCTGGGTGGACTATGTATAGTGCCATTACCAAGGTTGGTTCAAGCAAAACTAAATTGTACTGTAGTAAGACTTCCTAAAACCTTAAGTACCTTCCAAAGTAGGACAGTTATTACGTGAAGAAAGTTACTTAGAGCTATTAATAGGACTAACAAGGATTTGATAAAGCCTGATCCCAGGAGATTTTCAATAAGACATGCCTAGAAGTGGAATATTCCAAGAAGGAATCACAGAATCAAAGGAGTTGACAGTTAGCAAAGTACTAAGTCAAAAGAGGATTCAAGGAAAAATATGGATTTGGGGATACACCAATTATCTCCATAAAGAATTAACATGGAGTTCGAGAAGTGCAACTTATATACAAGATGGATCCTCAATCCAAAACGTAAGAGAGTACGAACTTCGGGGACGAAGTTTAGTTTAAGGAGGGGAGACTGTAACATCCCAGAACTTAGGGTCCAGAAATAGAGTTGACACAAGAGTGTGCATTGCATTCATGCATCAGAAAATCCGGATAATTTTCGCGCATTAATTTTTCAAAACACTAAGTGATTGAAGTTTCACTTGAGTTGGTGGAATTGAAGTAGATCATCAACTTGAGCGTTATAAACTTCGAGATGATCTCGGCTTAAACCTTATTTTGGGGTAAAGAGTTACACGATGAGAGGTTACACCAAAGAAAACAAAACTTGTTACATCAAAACAATATTTAAGAGTTAATGACCAGAACAACTATTCTTAGTTATTCTCTGATCATCTATTCTTATCAATTGTGCTAGACATATTTCTAGTACATGGAAACCATGACATTCCTGGAGACCAATTGAATTACCTAAAGCTTAACCTAGATCTTCCACTTTTATCTTGACATCATATTTCCTTATCTCCCAATCCTCTCGAAGGCATCAACAAGAGAAGATATCGAGAAGGGAAGAAATACGACAAGAAGACATAGAGAAGCATTCATTTGATGGACATAGGAGTGTTATGCCAATCTATCATGAAGAATTGGAAACTCTTTTATCTTCAACCATCTTTATTAATTTCTCAGGAAATGGTATGACATTACAATGTTAGTGTGATATAGAAATAGGTTGATGACAAGCTTTGCAACCTTGTTGACAACTCATTTTGGTATGCACATACAATGGAGTGCCATATACACATGTATAGAAGGATAGATCATCCAGTACATCAAGTTCTTTGATGTCATAAAATACACATACATTCACATACCACCAACCAAGAAAGTTGGTTTGGTTAAATTGAATTCTCCTCACCACAAGGGTGAGACAAGTGATGTTGGAAATTCAATACAGGACAAGAAGAACTTGTCTTGAATATCTACTTCTTGTTCCAAAGGATCTATGCCAAGTAAAGTCACTTATGGATTTATGGTGTTTCTCCAAGGGGATCATAACCAAAGAGAAAGTAATGCCAAATCATAAGTGTGTATAATCAATATACATATCTCAGAGCCACATGTATCATCCCTCAAGACCATGTCAATGAAGAATCATATAAGAGAGGAGCCACTAGAGCACTAATGGATAATCATCCATTGGTTGAACCAAGAATTCATTCTCAATAAAAGATAATCTCGTACATATGGCAAAATAATCATCTGGAAGCATTAGTTGATATATGTTCAAGGGAAACCCATTTCACAAACTCAAATATATCTATTATTAGATATATTCATAATACATTAACTCTATCAAGAAAGAATGTATCCTTCTTACTCCATCTTAACTGGGGAATGGAATGAGAAGAAGTCTAAACTCATCATCTTATCACCATAAGACCTAACCTTAGGCAGGAAGTCCTATCTTGTGCTTTCATAAAGAATTGATCATGTTCTCACATGATTATTTGTTAAGGATCAAATAAAAGCCATTTGGCAACCTATCATGCTTAGCATGGATTTGACATAAAGCACTGTGTATACTCTTCTTAGGTTTCACAAAGACCCATTTTGTTATCTCCACCAAACCATAATTTGGTGTGGTATGAAATACTTAAATCACCATACCACCAATTGGTGTACTCCAATACTTCAATATTTTAAAACCCATAACCTATATCATTTTAGTAGTTGATGGAAACAAATTAGAAATTAATAAATAATGCCATAGAAATGATATTCCTAGGGTTATAATGCATCATAAAAATGATTTAGTGGAAGCAACAAAATATAACAAAATGGAATATTCATGTTCACATATATTCTTTGAAACAAAATCTCATATCAATTGAAAATTTGGAAACAACAAATTCCAAATTAAATGATAGCATAGGAAATATTCTCATATTCCTAAATGCATCCTAGAAATTTAATCAAGTGCAAGATATAAATTTCAATGAAAGGAAAATACCTAAATATGTCCAAACTCAATTAAAAGGATAAAATAATTCAAAAATATACCTAGCAATAAAATTATATCAAGAAATGAAAATTATATAAAGGAAATAAACATTTTATCTCAATTATAAACTTTCCAGGACCTCTTTGCAAGTTCCAGAATCAAAAACAGGTCCAAAATAGGAGCCAGGGGCCTGTTTACACTGCTTTTGCAAATTCCTGAAAGCCAGGGGGTTATTCGCAAACTTCATTTCTTTTCCTTCTTCCTCCTCTCGCCAGAAAGCAGAGGAGAGCCGTGGCGATGCCTCCTTGAAGCCGTGCTTCTCCTCCTCGCCTCACTCGCGGAGATAAGGCCCAGGAGACGTCCTCATCTCTCCCATCTTCGTCTCACACCCGTACCCTCACCTTTTCCCCTCTCCGTTCCTCTCTCCAGCAAACCCTAGCCGCTCCGGTCACTTCGGATTGCCGCCGCTCCGGGAAGCGCCTGGCTCCGGCGAGCATCTCTGAAGCTCCGCCGTGGCACCTTACTCCTTCTGGTAGAGTCACGCGTGCGGAGGAGTCTGGGAGCAGGAGTATTTTCCCGTCGTCCTCGTCTCCGGCCGCCGACGCCGCGGACGAGTTCGTCGCCGTCCGACCTCCATTCGCTTCACCGAGCCTCGCATCGCGCTCAGGGTGAGATCGTGCACCTTCCTACACTCTCCGATTGATCCAATTCGTTCGGGAAATAGTATCTCGTCGTGACCCGAGCGCCGCCGCCGCAAACCTCGCCGCCGGCGATGTTCCGGTGACCATATGGTCCAAGCGCCGCCACCAAATAGTCCGCCGCGTCGCCTAGTAGAATATGGTGGCTTGAATTCGTCCCAAGTCGCTCGTGTTCGAGCAATTGGTGCTCGGCCAGGAGGAACCCTCCATTGATGACGTCATGACGTCATCGGCCGAAATAAAATTCATTTCTGATATTTTTCTGTAAAAGTAAGTCTATGACATGTGGGACCCTCCTGTCAGACTTTTATTCTTTTAGGAAATTCTGTAAATGTTAAAACCCTGACATGTGGGCCCAACTTTATTTAATAATTATAGAAATTGATTTAAATTGAATAAACTTTGTAAATTCATAACTAATTCATTTTAAATCAGAAAAATATAATCTTTATACCAAAATAATCAGAAAAATAAAATCTATATTTTTGTATCAGTCTTATTTGTATTTGAATAAAATGGAGAAATAAAATAGAATTCAAAATACAAATCACTTAATCTTTTAAATATGGAGTTATTTGAAATGCTATTTTGGATGCATTTCAAACTTCATTTAAATATTTCACATACATTCTTTTTAAAACTGAAAATATAATTTCATTATAAAATGTAATATTCATAATACAATTATTGCTATTTTAAAATAATATTCTATTTTAGAAAATAATAAATAGTATTATTATTTTTAAATTAAAAATAAATAAAAAAACAAAATAAAAGTATAAGCTTATGAAAGCTATTCTACTACTATTTGGTACTCATTTAAAATAAATAAAAATCCAATAACAACTGAAAACTCCTTAAATCCACTTTGTATGAATGATCCATATATTTCATGTATTACTTACTTCTTGTTCGTTCTTAATTTGGTAAGTGAAAATCATTAACAAACACCTAATGAGTAGATAACACCATGGTAGTTTGTAACTTGTTATATTCCAAACATAAATCATTCATCCACAAGAAAACATTATAAGTTTAGAAGTAAGTGCTTAACTGAAATAAAATCGTATTGCAATGTATTGGGTAAAACACATAAAGAAGAATAATGTTATAATCTTTCTATTAACCATGTGTTATAGTATCAGCAAAGTTAGACATTATTTATGTTCTTCAAAAGTTATTCTTTTTGCCATCTTGTAATATAACACTAGTTCCCTACTTAATTAAAGTTGATACAAGTTTTCTACCAACATTAAATGAACACAACCTAAAGCGACCATTGAGTGTTCATATGTGGTTTTACGTTACTCTTAAGCTTAATATGATACATGAACATTAATGTTAAACAACTCATCTTGCTTGTGAAGTAAACTTGAAGACCAAACAACTCTAAATGAAAACACCCAACTCAAATAAAATACAATCTCCGAGAGTGAGATACGGGGTACTTTGCGATGCATCTCATACTTATGCATTAATCATGCTGCTTCTTTAAACATTAGTCCTTACCGGACCAATGATGTTGTTTCCAGATTTCTCGGAGTTTATATTATATCGAAGACCCTGGCTGCATAATCTTGCAGTCAGAAAGGCAAGTTCATCCCTTTTACTCATGTCCTCTTGAAGTATTTGTTAAGAAACTATTTTCAAAATGTTATTATTATTGCATATCACACAAAAAGGGCAGAAAACTTATTTTATAATAATATGACTATGGTTATCCACCAGTGAGGTGGTAATCTCATATGGCTGGCAGATGGGACCACGGTAAGAATGTTGAGGTGGAGGTTCCATTTGCACGGGAAAGTATCATCTAGGATTTAATAACAAATGTCGCCAGTGATTCTTGCGCCGAATATTACGCGCAACCATGAGATCTGAAATGGGACGAAGAAGTCAGCTGTACCCTTTTCCTCTCGTACACCAACGGGTACTATTCTGGGCCGGGTAGTGCGTACAAGCCACCGGTAAAGCCGTATTACCGGGAGATGTCTATCGGTGGGCTTGTTTGACGTTGCGAGTTCGTAGTTCCAGGATAAAGCCGTATTACCGGGAGATGTCTATCCTGTGAATCACAACGGCCGGATGTCTAGTATCTATTGAAGGTTGGCTTCGGGACTAGCTTGGGACGGTGCCAACTGGTCAGCAAGTTTTAGCATGGGACGGTGCCCACTAGCTTGCAACCGGAGTAATGGGGGGTGTGCGGGGATGGTGGAAAGGCGCAGTGATTGGCTTGGATTACTGACTGGGCCCCACACCAAGGAAGTGTGGACGGGAAGATCGCCCGGATGTGTAACAAAGTCTTGATCTCTTATGGGTAAAGCAGGGCACCTCTGCAGAGTGTATGAATGTGACATGTTACTCCACGTTCCAGGACGGAACGACGAACGCAACAGGAAAGGAGGCTCCTCAAAGTCCTAGCCCTGTGACTCCTGACGAGCATAGTCTTCAGAATAAAAGCAACCTTTTAAAGAAAGGTTTTCGAAAACTTGTATTAGCCTACGACAATCCATTGTCTGTGGCTGTATTTATGCATCAAACTTCCCACCTTGCATAATGAACTTGCTGGGTAACGCTGTTACTCACCCTTGCCTTTCAAACCCCTGCTAGACATGAAGAACCACAAGAAGGCAGCACTTTAGGTTATGAAGGCTCTGAAGACGGATAAACTCAAGATACCAAAGAAGGCAACTACATCGAGTTAAAGCAATTGAAGGAAGACGGAGGACAAATGAAGGCGTCGTGTAAAATAGGATAGATTCCTAGTCATAGAACCTATCTCTGTAGGCATTGCTATAGCGCAACCGCAAGCCCAACAGTAGTAGCAGTAGGTTTAGTATGGATCAGTTCCTCCGAGATTTTCCATTTGATGTTCTTTTGTTAGGGCCTTGCCTCATTGTTTCGAGGAGGTTCTTTAGATATGATGTTTTGGATCTTCTGTTTGTAATCTATAGTCATGCCTTGGACCTGCGATGTTTCTGTTGTACCACTCTGATGACGTGACACTGGTGGACGGTGATCCATTGGTCATTGGTGCTATGTCAATGACTATAGCATACTACACCATGCAGTGGTATGCTGGGTCACCACACGCACACCCCGAAGGTGTCACCCACAAGCACCATACTATGCAGCTTCAGTGTTATGACCCTTCTCAGCAGCCTCCTCCTTGCTGGCTTCACCGGCGGATGCGGTCAAATATTTTATTTCCCAATCTGATCTGTCAATAATTTGCCATGTGCTTCGACCAAAAAAATGTGATGCCATTGCGTGTTAGGCTTACCACAGTGCTGCTAATTGAAGACAATGCAACTATGACTATGAAGACATTTCGCACCAAAATTTCTCTGAAGCTTAACTGAATTTGAACATGTGAAGTTTACTTAACTTGGCATTAGTATAATGTCTTTTTACCTGGGTCGTTGGCACTGAAGAGGGTGGCATGATTCCCATTGAAGTAACGCTGAAAATAATTGTGACCATTACTGCTACTGTCGTTCTCATTTCTTGAATGAATTCCATAGTTAAACAAACCAACCAACACTTGGACAGATTAATCCACGAACTGCAGAGCAAAATAGTGTCAACCTTACTTGACGAACTCGGGGACGGGCTTGATAGTCTCAAATGTAGTCGGCGTAGGTCCACCGGACACGACCGCGTTGGCGTCCACCACAGCCACTGCCACGCAGCCGGAGTCGGTACAGGCAGACACGATTTCTTCCACACCAGTGTCGCCGAATCCTTCATCACCGTCTCCAGCCGCGCCATCGCAGCAGCCCATCACTCCCAAGGGACCTCCTACCGCACCTCCGACCATTGTGGGGCAGGCAAAGGGGAGGGAAAGCCGAGCGACGCGCGAGCGAGCGCCGTCGCACCGGGCAGGCCGCAAGGGCCGGGAGCAGCGCCGTCGCACCTGGCAGGCCGCGAGGGCCGGGAGCGGGAATCGATTGGCGGAGCCGGCGAGGCCATGGAGGGCGCTGGCAAGCCATGGAGGGCGCTGGCAAGGTTCAATTTGAGGCGCCTGTAAGGCCATGGCTGGCGGCCGGTCCAGCGCCTACAGGGGTGGAGAGAAGAATGGGGATTGTGGGGCGCCTACAGGGGTGGAGGGCCGGGAGAGAATAATGTTGAATCGTTTTTTCCACTTACGATTGGCAGTGGTGGGTAATATCTTAAAATTACAGGGGTAGAATCGGGAATAAAAAGTGACGTACCATCTTCACCTTAAGAGATATTATATAGTAGAGATTCTAAAACAGTTGGATTTATTTGGAAGGCATTTTTATTAATTAAGTTATAGATTTAATAGCCGAAAAACCAAACAATTAATTCCGCAATTTAAAATACACTAAAAAGACAAACTAATGAAACCATACTAAACTACACGAGCAGAGCTTTACGTGGATATAAAGTTCATCAAATTTGGATGAACAGAGCGAAAGTTATGAATTTTGCAAGTTTGTATTGTTTTTCTGTTTTAATTACAAAATCCATCCGAAAATAGAAAAGGATGTGCCACACGGCGCCATCTGATTGGCTGATACCGCTTCGCTCGGATCGCGATTGGTAACCGTCTGATCTAATTAACATGGACGCTCCAGATCAATCCGATCTAGATCCATTGGATCTAGATCCAACGGCCCGGACGCAAGGACACGGACGGGCGGCGCGGTTCGCTGGAAATCCTCCGACCGCGGCGGCGCCATCGCCGGAATAGCTCTACAAATCGCGAAAAGAAGAACGACGGGGACGTTTGCTCACCGATCGATGCGTGACGACGAGGCGGTCTCGATGGCGCGGCAAAGGCGTTCGCGGTGGTCCAATCCCTCCTCTAAAGCTCGCCGGAGTTGGAGTAGCGGACGGCGTCGGCGGTCGCGGACGGAGGCGTCGCTGGTCTGCAATTCCAGACACGAGACCACGTCAAAACTATGCGCAAGGACGAGAGGAGGTGAGGGAAGGAGACGAGAGAGCGCGGGGTGGTCGTAGGGTCCCGTACGTCGAGCTCGACGGCGGCGGAACCAGCGAGAGGCGAGCTCCGTTTGTGGGCAGCCCTGAGGCGATGGAGTTAGGGTTTTGGGTGGAATCGAGTGGCGGGATTGCGGGGTATAAATAGGGGGCGAGGGCATGGGATAAAACCGTTTCTAACGATCTGAATCAATCTCAAGTTTGAGATGAGTTCGGCGCCGAAGAATCCGTCGGGAGGTTGAAGAAGACACGACGCCAGCGTGTGGGCCCCGCATGTCAGTGAGAGGAGAGGCGAAGCGCGGGCTGGGCTGCTCGTGGGCCGATGGAAGCTGCGCGCGCGGTAGATAGGGATCGGCCGGCCCAATTGGCTCGTTTAAGAAATCTTTTTATTTACATACTTTTTCTGTTTTGAAACTTTTCAATACAATTTGATTTTTAAATCTTATCAAAACATTTCAGAAAAATTCATAAAAGTATGTTTTGAAAAACTAATTTAATTTAGAACTTTTTGATACCATTTTACTAAATAAATAATCTAATAAAATACAGATTATTATAAGGAGCTCAAATAGACCTCTTTATGGAATACAATTTTATTTAAACTTATAATTAAATTTTAAATTATTCTTTATGTGATTTCAATGCCATGCCTATATGATGCATGATGCATGAATGCAAAGTTTTAAATTTTTGAGAAATTTGGGATGTTACAGACTAACCCCCTTAAGAGGAAGCTCGCCCTCGAGCTTCGGAAAGGTCAGCAAATAGGTGTGGGTGGTCTTCTCGGAGGTCATCCTCTCGTTCCCAGGTGGCTTCTTCCTCGGTGTGATGATTCCACTGGACTTTGCAAAACTTGATGGTTTTGGTACGGGTGACTCTTTCTGCTGTCTGTAATATCTTGATGGGCTTCTCTTCGTATGTCAGATCACTCTCCAATTGTACCTCCTCGAGAGGTACAGTATCCTTTAAAGGAACTCCCATCATCTCGGGATAACATTTCTTCAACTGACTGACATGGAGCACATTATGAATAGCAGACAGAACTTCGGGTAGTTCTAACTCATATGCCACTTCACCTTTGCGAGAAAGAATTTTGAATGGTCCAATGAATCGAGGTGCTTACTTTCCTTTGATTCCAAACCTTTTCACACCCCGAAGTGGTGACACTCTTAAATAGGTTCTATCACCCACTTCGTAGGTGACTTCTCTGCGCTTGGAATCTGCATAGCTTTTCTGGCGTGACTGTGCTATTTTCAATCTGTCCTTAATCAGCCTGACTTTCTCTTCGGCATCCTGTATTATATCAGGTCCAAAGAAACTCTGTTCTCCTACGCCACTCCACACCAGTGGGGTTGTGCATTTCTTTCCATATAAGGCTTCAAACGGTGCCATCTCAATGCTGGCTTGGTAAATGTTGTTGTAAGAGAACTCAGCGTATGGTAAATTATCATCCCAACTAGATCCATAGTCGAGCGCACAAGCTCTTAACATATCCTCTAAAATCTGATTCACTCTTTCAGTGTGACCATCTGTTTGCGGGTGGAAAGCCGTACTGAATTCCAATCTGGTTCCCAAAGATTCGTGCAACTGCTTCCAGAAATGAGAAGTGAACTGGGTCCCTCTATCAGACACGATACTCTTAGGAATGCCGTGAAGGCACACAATTATCTTCATGTAAATATCGGCTAACTTTGCACTAGTATAAGTGATCTTCACGGGTATGAAGTGGGCTATCTTGGTTAGGCGACAAACAATAACCCAGATAGAATCATAACCCGATCTGGTCCTTGGTAATCCGGTGATGAAATCCATCCCAATAGAATCCCACTTCCAATCCGGTACTTTCAAAGGTTGTAAGAGCCCTGCTGGTTTCTGATGTTCTGCCTTGACTCGACTACATACATCGCACTTAGCGATGTATTCTGCTATTTCTCTTTTCAGATTATTCCACCAAAATCTCTCTTTCACATCCATATACATCTTGGTATTTCCCGGATGAATGGAATAAGGTGTCTCATGAGCTTCTTGCAGAATTAACTTCCTAATATCAGGATCATTGGCCACACATACACGTTTTTCAAACCAAAAAATCCCTTGCTCATCCTCATGAAATCATTTAGCTTTTCCAGCTCTTAGATTGACTTTGATCTCTCCTATTTCCTTGTCTCCTTTCCGAGCTTCACGTATCTTGTCCATCAAAGTGGGTTGTACAACTAATGAGGTTATAAACCCTTCAGGTACTACTTCCAATCTGAGGTCCTTGAATGCCTTGCATAAATCCTCGGGTAATTCTCCTGCTGTAAGGCCATTCACATACACTTTACGACTCAGAGCATGTGCTACCACAGTAGCTTTCCCCGGATGGTATTGGAGACTTAGATCATAATCTTTAATAAGTTCCAACCATCTTCTTTGTCTCATGTTCAATTCCTTCTGTGTAAAAATGTACTTCAAACTTTTGTGGTCCGTGAATACCTCACATCTTTTTCCCATCAGGTAGGGTCTCCAAGTTTTCAGGGCATGCACTACTGATATTAACTCGAGATCATGAGTTGGATAATTTGCTTCATGTTTCTTGAGCTGTCTAGAGGCATAAGATGCCACTCTGCCTTCCTGCATCAACACACTTCCCAAGCCTTGGCGTGAAGCATCACAGTACACTTGGAATTCCTTCTCCAAATCAGGTAAGCATAGAACTGGGGCTAAAACCAGATGTTTCTTCAACTCCTGAAAGCTGGCTTCGCATGCCTCAGTCCACTCAAATTTCTTCTCTTTCTTTAATAATTCCGTCAAGGCCTTGGCAATCTTGGAGAAGTTTTCAATGAATCGTCGGTAGTATCCTGCTAGGCCCAGAAAACTTCGTAATTCTCCAACATTCTTCGGCGGTTCCCAATTAGTTACAACTGAAACTTTTTCAGGATCCACCGCTATACCTTCCTTGGACACCACATGGCCTAGAAATCCGACTTGTTCTAACCAAAACTCACACTTGCTGTACTTGGCGTACAACTTATGTTCACGTAGTCTCTGCAATACTAGACGCAAGTGTTCTTCATGTTCTTTGTGACTCTTGGAGTAGATTAGAATATCATCTATGAACACTACCACAAACTTATCCAGAAAATCCATGAACACTTTATTCATCATATTCATGAAATAGGCTGGTGCATTGGTTAATCCAAAGGGCATCATGGTGTACTCGTATGAGCCATATCTCGTAACAAATGCAGTCTTGGGCATATCCATTTCTCTAACTTTCATTTGGAGGTACCCCGATCGAAGATCGATCTTTGAGAAAACACACGCACCTTCCAGTTGGTCAAATAGTTCGTTTATCTTGGGTAACGGGTACTTGTTTTTGATAGTTTGCTCGTTTATATCTCTATAATCCGTGACTAGCCTCTGTGTTTGATCCTTCTTTTTAACAAATAAGACTGGTGCTCCCCATGGCGATGAACTTGGACGAATGAATCCTTTCTGGATATGTTCCTCCAGTTGCTTCTTGAGCTCTTTCAATTCATCGACGGCCATAGGATGAGGTCTTTTAGCTATTGGTCATGTTCCCGGTTTCAGTTCGATGAGAAACTCTACATCTCTATCGGGTGGCATTCCTGGTAGTTCTTCCGGAAAAACATCTGGGTATTCCTTGACAATAAGCACATCACCAAGGCTAACCCCCTTAAGAGAATTTAGCCTAACCTTCTTAAGTTCGAAAGTTGATCTGAACTTAATCTTCCTTTTTTCTGGGGTGGTGAGGGTGATTGCTCTATTTGCACAGTCTATGATTCCTTCAAAACGAGTCATCCAATCCATTCCGATGATAACATCCAATCCTTGGGTTTCTAGGATGACTAAGTCTGTTGGAAAGGTGTGTTTTCCGATTTGCAAGTCTAACTGCCTACACCCGGAATTTACTATCATCTCCCCTCCAGGTGAACTTACCCTAATAGGTTTTCCTAGACTTTCCTCAGCTAACCCATGTTTGTTTACAAAAGCTCTGGATATGAATGAGTGAGATGCTCCAGTATCAAATAAGACTAATGCTGGAAAGGAGTTGAGAAAGAACGTACCAATCACAACATCAGGTTCATCATGAACTTCTTCCACATTGATGTGGTTCACTTGTCCCTTCTGGAAAGGATTGGGCTTGGAATTTTCATCAGCTTTCCTCTCTGGGCATTCAGTTGCATAATCTCCTGTCTTCTTGCACTTGAAGCAAGTCACATTAGACAAGTCTTTCTTCCCTTCATAGTTAGGACGGTGATTACCATTCCCATGATTATGGCCATGGTGATGGTTTCCCCTGGATCCACCATTATTTCCATTGTATCCTCCATTACTTCCTTTGTATCCTCCATTGTGGTTATGACCATGATGTTTTTGGCCACTACCAGTGTTGGAGTGATTCCAGGGTTTATGGCTACTGACTTCAGAGGTGTGTTGTTTCTTATATGTCCCTTCAGAATGAATCTTACTTGCACTGAACTTCCTCTTCCTATTCCCTTCCTTTCTTATGTTGTTGTCCAGGGTGATAGCTTGATCCAGCAGAGCTTGATAGTTTGGAGTATATGCCACAGACAAGGGTATCTTCAGTTCTCCCCTAAGTCCATTGAGGAACTTTTCCTTCCTCTTTGCATCAGTATCAATGTCCTCTGGTGCATACCTTGATAGCATACAGAAGTCATCCATATAATCCTTCAGAGTTCTACCTCCCTGCCTCAAGCTGCGAAATTCCTCTTTCTTCAGGTTCATTATACCTGAGGAGATGTGAGCATTCCGGAAACCTTCCTTGAACGCATCCCAAGTCATGCCATCCAAAGGATGAGTCACTTGATAAGTCTCCCACCACAATGCAGCGGGTCCTTCCAACAGGTGTGCAGTGAACCTTACTTTTTCTGCCTCAGAACACTCACAAGTTACTAAGTCCTTGTTGACTGAACTGAGCCAATCATCCGCCACTATTGGTTCAGTAACAGAGGAGAACTTATTAGGCCTAAGCCTTAGGAATCTAGCAAGTCTGTCTACTGGAGGTGGTGGTGGTGGAGGTGGCGGGTTGTTGTTGTTGTGATTGTTGTTATTGTTGGTTGATGCAATGAATTGAGTCATCATATTCATCAACTGAGCTTGAGCGGCCATCAGTTGTTGCATGGCATCATTGTTGTCGGTATCACGACGAGGAGGCATCTGTAAGGTTTTCAGCATAGTTGAGTGAGAGATAGATAGAACTAAGAGAAGAAAAATCCTACCCATGCACAAAGCAACCAAGTCAACACAATCCACACTCAAAAGTCCACTTAAAGAAAAATCTACTTAGCGATTCGAAACAGGTATTCTAAGTTGATTTAATAAAACGACAGAGTCTGCAAACCAATCATTCTAACATTGTCACACCACAAGGTGGAGATCAATGTTTTAAAAAGAACGACGAACTAAACGAGGGAGAACATGGTGGTCCAACTACTAAGTCTAAACTTCGTCCATGACGTCTCCTTCATCTTCTTCGACCTCCTCGATGGTGATGCCTTCCTTCGTAAGGATCTCCTTGTAGTCGTTCACCTCCTTCTCCAAGGCCTCGTTCTTCTCCTGTAACATTGTCGTCTCACGGTGCAGAGTCTCGATCGCTTCCTTCTCCAGGACTTCAATCTTCTCTTGTAGCATTCTCTTCTCACGGCGTAGAGTCTCGATCAGATCTCGATCAGCTTTGAACTCGACGTCGTTGCTCAGAATTTCATCCTTCAAGGTCTTGATCTCCTTGTTCTTGTCTCTAATTCTCTTTTCTTGATTTTGGAACTTCTTCTCTTGAGCTCGGAATTTCTCTTCTTGACCGTTGGCCACCTCTTCTTGGGCTTCAATCTTCTTTGAGTCTCCTTGACTTGGGCCATTATTTCATCATTCTTCAACAGCTCGTTGCGCCTATCCTCTTCGAGTTGCCAGAGGTGAAGTTCTAAGTCTTGGAGATAAGGGTACAAAGGTTCTGGTTTGTTTTTGTCTTCCTCGCTAACAAGGTAGGGTATCCCATGTTCGTCACGTTGGCCAAGGTTAGAAAAGTAGTGGTCTTTTAACTCCTCCTGGAATTGCCAGCAAAGACGTCCTATTAGCTCCTGCGTGACGAGATTCAGCCCTTTCTCCAAGGAGTCACTAATCGACTTCTACTGGATGTCTTCGGTCTTGGGTTCTGTCTGGCGCCCTTGTTGGTAAAGACGAATTCCCCATAAGTCTTCTTTGTTGAAGTGCTTCAGCTGGCTTGCCTTGATGATGGGTGTTGGAAGTGCCAACAGTTCTACCAACTCCAGAAGATATCTTCCAAAGCGCATGTCCTTGAAGTCCTCCGCGGTTTGATACATGAAGAACGACATCCTTAAGTGATAAGGGTAGAGTTTGTTAACACAAGACACAAGGTAAGAGATACTAGTTGTGGTGTACTTAAGTACTTAGAGAAAAAAAAGAAGTTCTTTTCTAAAAGGTGATCAACACTATTATCAACTCTTTATAAGTCGGATATTCACTATAGTGAGAGAGACAGACACCCGGCCAACCACTTATAATTGTGGAACAGGTCTCATGTACGCGGACATGTAAGGTTAGTCCCGGGCCGCTTCATCCCACTATGTCGCTAGGATCCAACATACTTCAAAGATGGTAATATTATGATCAAAAAGAGGCTTAACCAATCCTAAGGGCTCGAACCTACAGGTAACACTTTAGCTCTGATACCATTTTGTAGCGCCCCATCTTTTAAAATAAAGATTGAACACCTGTGTTATGTGCTAGTCCCTGGATCACTGCCAGCACCACAGTACAAAATATATAGTATCATTGCATAAGTATCAAATTACTACAACGAGATCCAAAAATAGCTAAGTATAGCTTTATTACAAAGTGCATAGTCATGAAGACTAGCTAAAATATTCAGAGTTCACAACGAAAGTAATAGCAATGAGCCTCTTCTTCAAGCATGCGCCACAGGCAGACATGTTGGGTGTAGACTCGAGTCCAAACTCATTCCTCATCAGAATTACCTGCACATTTGAATATGCAGCCCCCGAAGGAGGTCAATACAATGAAGTATTGGCAAGTGACTATGGTGAATAATTTATGACAAGTCTATTTCTATATGCATATTTGGCTTGGTGGAGTTGTAGGCTATTTTGCAGAAAGCCAGTTTTCTCCTATCTTTTGTAAAACAATTTTGTTTCTCGAAGACTTGGCACCAAGGGATGAAGCCCAAGTGCACCAACAATTCTTTCCTTAGCCAAATTTTACTTTATGAAAACTATGATGAGATTCTTGAAAGTGCATGGTTGCCCCCATGCGTGGTTTTGGTAATTAATGACAATCCTTATGGACTAATGTTTACATTGAGATATTCTTATAGATCTTGTCCATGGGAAAATATAGGAGTTCATGTGTTGGACTCTTCAAGATGACATAATGACCAATGCTCTATTCAAGGGTTAATATGAAGAATGGTCATGTATAGAGTTGAGCTCATCGCAAGTATGGCTTGGAATAGAAGATTGCGTGAACAATCATGTTTACCCCCAAGCCATCTTACACATCAAGAGAAGAAGATGAAGAGCAAGTTCAATATGATGCATCTCAGAAGATATCTTTTGATTGAAGCTTGCAAAGGAGACATGAAGACGAAGCTTAGCGAAGCCCTCCCATAATGGAGTATGGGGGAGCATTTGGAGAAGTCCTCATTAAGCATGTGCTAGCAAGCACAATCAAGAAAGGTGTTTCAACTTGAGAGAGTCAAGATCGTCATCATCGAGCTCAAGTGGAATACGCAAGGCAAAGGTATGATCTTGATAGGTTTTCTATTTTACCGGTCTCATGGTGTTAGTGGGAGACCGGGTTTTAGGATAGATGGCGTACTATCAAGAGGGGCTCTCGAGTGAGTAACTTGATCGCATCTTTGTGGAGAGCTCAAACCTTTGCATACTTGCCATTTCATCTTTCTTGGTTCTTACTTGGTTTTTATCCTTGTTGGGTTTTGGTGCTTGTTGTGATCTTCACGACAATCCCAAGTTCACCGAAAACGAATTTCATATGGAAAACTTGTTGCGTTTTCGGTTTTGGAGGTTTGCCGATCATTCCATTTTAGAGAGATTTTAACCTCCTCCATTTGGTTTTATCTTCCATTGTTGGACTATGAGGTTTATCTGCATGATCTTGTAAAGCTCTTCGTTGTGATTCCAACGAGCCAAAAATCATCGAAAACGGAGTCCGGATGGAAAAGATATTGACGTTTTCGTTATCGGTTTTGCTGCAGTTTTTCCTAGGCCGGAGTCTCCGGTCCTAGACCGGAGTTTCCGGTCTGTGCAGGACCGGAGTCTCCGGAATCAACGTTTTTCTCCAAACGTTGTTCAGCCCCTGCTGGGGGGCGGAGTTTCCGGCCCTAGAGGCCGGAGTTTCCGCCCCTGGATGAACTTTCCGGCCTAGGGCACCGGAGAGTTTGACCAAGCCTCGGCGGTGTTGACAGTGTTCAGCCCCTGGTGGGGGCCGGAGTTTCCGGTCCTAGTAGGCCGGAGTTTCCGCCCCTGGCCGGAGTTTCCGGCCCTAGTGACCGGAAACTCCGGTGTGAAGTTTTCCTGCAACGGCTCTTTTTCGTGGGACCTATAAAAAGGCCCCTTCTTCCCCAGAGAGAGCAGCTCTTCCAAGCACGAATTTTCCCCCTCTCTCTCCTCCATTGTTGACCTTGGAAAGCTTGCCCCTCTCTCATTTCCTCCCATGATTCTTGCATATCTTTTAGTAATTTGAGAGAGGAGATCTAGATTTACATTTCCACCAATCCATCTCTCCTCTAAGTGAGGGGAACCTAGTAGATCTTGATCTTGGAGTTCTTGGTGCATATCCTCTTTGTTCTTCCTCTCTTATTCCCCCATAAGCATTTGTTGCTTTGTTGGAATTTGAGAGTGAAGGATTTGAGCACTTGTGCTCTTGCCTTTTGCATTTGGTGCATCGGTGTGCTCTCCACGAGGATTCGTGGAAGTTGAAAGTTTGTGAGCTTGTTACTCTTGGGTCCTTGGACCCTAGACGTCTTTGTGGTGGTTGGACCCTTGTGTGGTCACTTGAAGCCGTTCGGGAGCCCCCAATCCCATTGTGGGTTGTGCCCCGGATTGTTGTTGGAGGCCGTTCGGGAGCCCCCAATCACATTGTGGGTTGTGCCCCCGAATTGTTGTTGAAAGGCTCCGGATTCCGCCTCGAAGGAATTCCGATAGTGGAAGGTGAACCAAGCCTTTGTGGTGCGGTTCATCGGAGAAGAAGGTGAAACCTTTGTGGTTGTTGAACCGTTGTGTCGGTTCACACCTCTCCAACGAGACGTACTCCCTTAACAAGGAGGAACTCGGGAATACATCCTCGTCTCCGCGTGCCTCGGTTATTTCTATACCCGAGCTTTTACTTATGCACTTTACATTGTGATAGCCTTCGTGCTTGAAGTATTCTATATTGCTATCACCTTGTTGTTTGTCTTGCTTAGCATAAGTTGTTGGTGCACATAGGTGAGCCTAGTTTATTTAGGTTGTCGGCTTGTTAATTTAAACACCTAGTTTTATTCCGCAATTAATAAGCCTAAACCGGAAAAGTTTTAAACCGCCTATTCACCCCCCCTCTAGGCGACATCATTTTCCTTTCAATTGGTATCAGAGCCTGGGCTC
Organism: Poa annua; assembly: GCA_026929855.1. Classification (NCBI taxonomy): domain Eukaryota; kingdom Viridiplantae; phylum Streptophyta; class Magnoliopsida; order Poales; family Poaceae; genus Poa; species Poa annua. Next base: position 37,398,830 of record CM049427.1, read on the forward strand.
TCTTTTTGGGCTTTACCGCCTAGAGAGTAAAAGATGTCGTTTAGGGAATTAGAGCACGATCCCACTTTTATATTTGATGGCACAAATTTTGATGTGTGGAAAATTTGCATGCTTAATCTATTTAGGGCCATGAGTCCAAATTATGTTAAGAGGATTGTAGATGTGTGTTTATCTCCTCCAAAGGATTCTCATGAATTATCTTTAGAGGATGAGATAAACTCTCATCTCGAGACTCAAGTTACTAATGGTCTTATGTGTGTTTTGACCGATGTAGTTCTTGCTTCAATCATGCCTTTTCGAAATGCACATGAGCTTTGGACCAAGCTTCAAGATATATATGAAGTGTCCAAAATTATTGAGGATGATTTTTCTTCCTCCACCTCCGGCCGTGATGAGTTCACAACTTCTTCCACTTCACCAACATGTGATTTGTCACACGGTAACGATATGGTGAGTGGCGATACAAATTGCATTGGTGATGGTGAACTTACTATTGATTATACCTATTCTCTATCACATTGCAATCTTCTATCTTTGAACTTAAAATCTTCTAGCACTCCAAATGTCATACATGCTAGAGTTGATTGTCCTTGCATATCAAGTAATAGTTGCTTAACTAAATATAATGATGATATGCTCTCTATGTCTTGTTGTGTTGAAAATTACTCTTCCATATCCTCTAGTATTTGCATGACATGGACCTCAATGGAGCTTCAAGTATTTCTTTATCCTCCTCACCCATTAATCATGTTTGCCTTATGGCTAAGGATTCCGAGGTATCTCCCACCTCGAATCCAAATTGTGATGATGTGGATGAGGATTCTCATGAAGAAGGTTTTGACTTTGAATCCTTAACCAAGATGGGTGAGATGGTACTTAGTGTTCTCCCCAAAGGTAGTAAAGCTATCCCTCCTCTTTGTGAAATCATTGATTATGTTACTAAGAGTAGGGAATTCATTGAGGATTTGGAAAGTCAATTTGATGAGAAATGTCAAATTGAGAGAGATGACTCTATCACCATAGCTTCTTTGAAAGCTTCTCTTGAAGAGGAAGAAGAGCTTAGGGTTTCTCTTGAAGAGAAACTTGAATCCCTTGATGAGTCTAATGATCTTATTATTGCTAAAATCATTAAGGAAAGAGATCATGCCCTTGCTAAGTATAAAGTGCTTAAAATTGAAAAAGTTGAATTTGGTGTTGGCAATGCTAGACTAAATGAGGACATAGAGAGACTTGACAAAGCTCACAAGGCTTTAGAAAGTGAACATTCTCTCCTTATCAAGTCTCATGATCAACTCCAAACTCAACTATCTAAGAATGACAAGCTTGTCAAATTGTCTTCTTCCATCTCTACTATTAATTATGCTTGTGCTACTAACTCCACTTCTTGTGAAGCATCTATTTTGAAGGAGAATGTTGAGCTAAGGGCTCAACTTGAGTTGCTATCTAATAAGTATGGGAAATTGGAAGAAAGTCATGAAAAGCTTTCTAGCTCTAATGATGATCTTCTAGAATCCCATGCTAGGCTAAAGTTAGCTCATGAGGCTATTATGTCAAAGGTAACATCTTGTGAGTCTCATGTGGACAATGGCACAATTTCTACTCTTAATGCTATATCGCCAAATGCAAGTCCTAGTGATTCATCAACTCATAATGTTGCTACATCCTGTGATGAATTACTTTCCATGCCTTGTTGCTCTAACAATGAAGCCTCTACTTCCTCTAGTTTTTGTGTTGATACTAACCATGTATAGGAATTAAATGAGCTCAAGGCCCTAGTCACTTATTTGAAGAAAGACTTGGAAAAGCGTCATGTTGGGGATTCTACACTTGACAATATGTTGAGTGTTCAAAGACGCCCCAATGACAAGAGTGGACTTGGATTCAACTCCAATATCAAGAACAAGTCCAAGCTTAACAAGAAGAACAAGGGCCAAGAAGAAGTCAAGGATTCGGCCAAGATTGTTTGCTTCAAGTGCAAAGTTGAAGGGCACCATGTTAGATCTTGCCCTTTGAAGAAGAAGGCTCTTAGTGAGAAGCAACAAGGGAAGAAGACTCAAGTTCAAACTCAAGCTCCTCAAGTTGAAGAACGGTCTCTTCCCAAGAAGAATCAAGCTACCCCTCCTCAAGTCAAGACTCCAACTAAGAAGAGAGGAGGAAGTAGATGTTGCTACCTATGCCGTGAGAAGGGTCACCTTGCTTCTTCATGCACAAATGGTACCTTATCCAACCCCATTAGAGTTGATGATGTTTATTATCTTCGGAAGGATAAGGTTGGCAATGTGTTTGCCAAATTTGTTGGTACTCAAAGTGGTGTCAAGAAAAGAACCATTTGGGTTGCCAAACCTATTGTGACTAACCTCTTAGGAACCAACTTGGTTGGGGACCAACAAGCTAAAACTTGATCAATAGGTGTTGTTGGAGGACATTTGAGACTTGGATACACTATGAAGAATTAAGGGATCTTCATCAATTATATTCTCTCGAGTCAAGTCATATGGATTATATTGTTCTATCTCATATCAAATGTTTCTCCTTGCGGTAACTTTTATTTAAATCATATATACATTGAAAGTTGCTTGCACCCTTGCATGTGTTAGGTTTAGTACCTTGCTAGAGTTTGTATGTGTTGTGCTCTCTACTTACTTATTTTGAGAAACCAAGTATGTGTACTTTGGTTTGCACACCATCTACTTGTTTTGATCCCTATTGCTTTTAGTTGCTATCTTATCTTGTTGGCTCTCTTTGAGAGATAAATGGACTATCCATTTTTGGAGAGTGATATGCTTCGTGCACTTTACAATCCTAAAAATGTGTGTACATGAGGAATACCACTTAGTGTTGATATATCAATATTATCTATTCTCTTTGTGGTATGTCATGCTCATGAGAAATTCAAATTATATAATGTCCATTAATTTCTCTAGTTGTTTTTGTTTGCCTCATGTGTTAAAATAAATGGATTATCACATTATGGGGGAGTAATAAGCTATGTGCATATTACAAGCCTAGAAAATGTGAAAATGTGAGGTTTTGCCACCTAGCACTGATATTGCTAATTATCTTGTTCCTATGTGGCATGTTGCTCAAACAAGTTCCCATTTACTTAAATGCTCTTTGTCTCTCACTCTTTTGGATCTTGTTTGTGAAGGATGTTCTTGATATGGCTTTCCCTAAATATGTTCTCATATATCTTTTTGGGAAGCCAATTGATTCAAGCTACTCCTTGGAGTTGCTTTGCATTATCACATGATTTGTGAATCTATCAAGAATATCTATCTAAGCATGGCTTTTAATTCCTATACTTTGCCACATGCTTATGTTTTGTGAATATGGTCTTGAATATATCTTTGCAATCCACGCCCGAGAAATATCTCCATACATTACTTGTCGTGACAAGTGATAATCATAATTTGTGGTATATATATTGATCATATTCACTTGACTATTGCTTTGAATTGCCTTATTTGATTGCCAAGAATTTAGTTTGATCTAACTTTATTTTGTCTTCCTTGTATCTTTTGGATCCTTTATTGCTCTACTTGAAATTTGTTTTGTGCTTTCTTGAGTTGGGACTTGCAATGAACCAATTCTTGTGCATTGACCTTCAAGAGTCATACTTCTTAATAATGCACTATTCTTTGGGAAGCTATCCTACTTTGAGTAAAACACCGTTCTTTAAATTGGTATTGCAATTTCTTGCCTTTCTTGAACATGACTAGTGTTTGAATATATATATGAAGAGTGATGATCTCATTTGTGTGCATTTTGTATTCAAATGCAAAATCATAAATAATGTACACATCTTGGGGGAGCAATCCTATATGCTTTAGAACATTAGTTGTCTTCATATGATATTTGATCCCGATGACATGTCTCCTTGGAAGACAAACATTTTTCGTCTTGGTACTTTGTGCCACCATGAAAAGTGTAGAGGTTTTGGTTTATTCCTTGATGATATGTTCATCAATTGGTTTCTTGATTTCATTAGCATCTTTTCAAAGTGGTATCTTCACTCATGTGTTGATTTGGGTATTTGATATAATGTGGACAATTTGTTTTATTGTCACACTTGTGTGTGCCTTGTTGGTTTACTTGGTGTTTTGTCTAAATTATATCTCGTTTGGTTCTTGAAAGTCATGTGCATGCATTTTTATTATATGTATATCTTATGGCATGCTTACTTTCGTTGATCCAATATATAGGATAAACTCCATCAAATCCTATATGGCTAAGATGTGCATGAAATTCAATTTCACATTAATATGCACATATTTATGTGGAGTTTGTCCTATGTATTGTAGTTGCTCTAACTACTTTGGACCCAATGAGTTTGGGTACCTTTTCGTACTTGAATTTGTTTTAGGTATATTGGAGATGCATTGGAAGCTTGTCTCATCTAAAAGGAATGTGTTGTCACCATGTGCTTATTGGAGCCAAGCTTGGATGATCATGAGCTCCTATCTTCTACATCACCAATGCTATCTTGGTAACAAGTATCTACCTCATGCATACATTTCTAGCTTTCAACCTTGTGTAGGTTGTTTCTTGGCATGAATCTTTTTGTTGCAATTGATTTGGTTCTTGAAAACATCTTTATTGCAAATATGAGTAAGCCGGGATGATTACATATAAGGGGACTATATATTCATTTCTATGATTCATCGATCCCAAATATGTTAATCTAGCACTTTCTACTCTATGTCTCGCATATGCAATATTGATTGTTTTCTTCAAATCATTTACCTTTTGTGATACTTGTTATCTCTCTCGGAGCATCCCTTTTATCACCTTATCCCTTGTGGATATTTTGATGCTATGATGAGTGTGTGTTGGAAGTTCATCTATATCCCTTTAAGATAAAATTGAGCTTTGTGCTATGCTTTTAAGCAAAGATCTTTTTTGTATATTTATGACTTCCTCTTGGATATCATGGTCTTTACCCATGTATCTATCTTGTGTGTACATGTTTATTTATAGACCCATATCTTAGTGATTTGTGTCTACTTAGAAACTTATACACATGAGAATAGTACATCTTTAATTGATATTCCAATTCTTTAGTTACCACCTCTTATTGCTTTTGACTCTTTGGTGGTCTCTAAAAAGCACAAGCTTTAGTTGTCATGTGTTATGCTTGGTGCATTTTACTAAGCTTGTGGAGCTTTTGTTATATCTCTGTTGTGTGGGTATGGGAAATACATGATATGCACTATGTGCAACTCCTCTTGAAAGACTATGTTGATGCTTTGGCTCATCCTTGTATTAGTCTCCTAAAATGTCTTTGTATCTCACACCCATCCTTTTATTTTCCGCTCCTTGCTCATGTTGCAAAACATTTTATTTGTTGCAAATTGTTTTGCCTTCTTTTCTCAGTTATATTCTCTTGCATGGGCTTGTGTTCGAATTTATCTAGGAGGGAGTGAGGATTCCATGTTGTGCACACTCTATTGAAATACAAATCCTATTTCTGCACGTACCTTGGGGAGTTCCCTCATGATATTTAGAACACTTTTTGGATCCTTTTGATTGATTGCTTCTTTCGTTGAAGTATCTTTCTATTTGATATTCTCTTGCAATCTTTGGATCCTCAATATAGTTTGATCTCCCTCCATCTATTCTTCATTGGATATGTGCATTTAATTTCACTCACATTATGAGAAATTCACACTTTATGGGGGAGCTCGTATTATATTAGCCTTCTTACTTTTCACCCATTTCGGCAATCAATGACAATGGGGGAGAAATTTAGAGGGTTTAAGGGAATATGGGTTTGCTCTCTTGCGGTTATCTTGCATCCTTGCTCTTTGTGTTGCATGGCTGCTTAAATTCATTATATAAACCCTCGTAAAAGGGATTGTCATCAATTACCAAAATGGGGGAGATTGAAAGTGCATGGTTGCCCCCATGCGTGGTTTTGGTAATTAATGACAATCCTTATGGACTAATGTTTACATTGAGATATTCTTATAGATCTTGTCCATGGGAAATAATTAGGAGTTCATGTGTTGGACTCTTCAAGATGACATAATGACCAATGCTCTATTCAAGGGTTAATATGAAGAATGGTCATGTATAGAGTTGAGCTCATCGCAAGTAGGGCTTGGAATAGAAGATTGCGTGAACAATCATGTTTACCCCCAAGCCATCTTACACATCAAGAGAAGAAGATGAAGAGCAAGTTCAATATGATGCATCTCAGAAGATATCTTTTGATTGAAGCTTGCAAAGGAGACATGAAGACGAAGCTTAGCGAGGCCCTCCCATAATGGAGTATGGGGGAGCATTTGGAGAAGTCCTCATTAAGCATGTGCTAGCAAGCACAATCAAGAAAGGTGTTTCAACTTGAGAGAGTCAAGATCGTCATCATCGAGCTCAAGTGGAATGCGCAAGGCAAAGGTATGATCTTGATAGGTTTTCTATTTTACCGGTCTCATGGTGTTAGTTGGAGACCGGATTTTAGGATAGATGGCGTACTATCAAGAGGGGCTCTCGAGTGAGTAACTTGATCGCATCTTTGTGGAGAGCTCAAACCTTTGCATACTTGCCATTTCATCTTTCTTGGTTCTTACTTGGTTTTTCTCCTTGTTGGGTTTTGGTGCTTGTTGTGATCTTCACGAAAATCCCAAGTTCACCGAAAACGAATTTCATATGGAAAACTTTTTGCGTTTTCGGTTTTGGAGGTTTGCCGATCATTCCTTTTTAGAGAGATTTTAACCTCCTCCATTTGGTTTTATCTTCCATTGTTGGACTACGAGGTTTATCTGCATGATCTTGTAAAGCTCTTCGTTGTGATTCCAACGAGCCAAAAATCATCGAAAACGGAGTCCGGATGGAAAAGATATTGACGTTTTCGTTATCGGTTTTGCTGCAGTTTTTCCTAGGCCGGAGTCTCCGGTCCTAGACCGGAGTTTCCGGTCTGTGCAGTACCGGAGTCTCCGGAATCAACGTTTTTCTCCAAACGTTGTTCAGCCCCTGCTGGGGGGCGGAGTTTCCGGCCCTAGAGGCCGGAGTTTCCGCCCCTGGATGAACTTTCCGGCCTAGGGCACCGGAGAGTTTGCCCAAGCCTCGGCGGTGTTGACAGTGTTCAGCCCCTGGTGGGGGCCGGAGTTTCCGGTCCTAGTAGGCCGGAGTTTCCGCCCCTGGCCGGAGTTTCCGGCCCTAGTGACCGGAAACTCCGGTGTGAAGTTTTCCTGCAACGGCTCTTTTTCGTGGGACCTCTAAAAAGGCCCCTTCTTCCCCAGAGAGAGCAGCTCTTCCAAGCACGAATTTTCCCCCTCTCTCTCCTTCATTGTTGACCTTGGAAAGCTTGCCCCTCTCTCATTTCCTCCCATGATTCTTGCATATCTTTTAGGGATTTGAGAGAGGAGATCAAGATTTACATTTCCACCAATCCATCTCTCCTCTAAGTGAGGGGAACCTAGTAGATCTTGATCTTGGAGTTCTTGGTGCATCTCCTCTTTGTTCTTCCTCTCTTATTCCCCCATAAGCATTTGTTGCTTTGTTGGAATTTGAGAGTGAAGGATTTGAGCACTTGTGCTCTTGCCTTTTGCATTTGGTGCATCGGTGTGCTCTCCACGAGGATTCGTGGAAGTTGAAAGTTTGTGAGCTTGTTACTCTTGAGTCCTTGGACCCTAGACGTCTTTGTGGTGGTTGGACCCTTGTGTGGTCACTTGAAGCCGTTCGGGAGCCCCCAATCCCATTGTGGGTTGTGCCCCGGATTGTTGTTGGAGGCCGTTCGGGAGCCCCCAATCACATTGTGGGTTGTGTCCCGAATTGTTGTTGAAAGGCTCCGGATTCCGCCTCGAAGGAATTCCGATAGTGGAAGGTGAACCAAGCCTTTGTGGTGCGGTTCATCGGAGAAGAAGGTGAAACCTTTGTGGTTGTTGAACCGTTGTGTCGGTTCACACCTCTCCAACGAGACGTACTCCCTTAACAAGGAGGAACTCGGGAATACATCCTCGTCTCCGCGTGCCTCGGTTATTTCTATACCCGAGCTTTTACTTATGCACTTTACATTGTGATAGCCTTCGTGCTTGAAGTATTCTATATTGCTATCACCTTGTTGTTTGTCTTGCTTAGCATAAGTTGTTGGTGCACATAGGTGCGCCTAGTTTATTTAGGTTGTCGGCTTGTTAATTTAAACACCTAGTTTTATTCCGCAATTAATAAGCCTAAACCGGAAAAAAATTAAACCGCCTATTCACCCCCCCTCTAGGCGACATCATTGTCCTTTCAATTCTTCCGTCCATCCTTGTCCAGTTGCTCGAAGTAGTCCATCACCGGGGACACGGCTGAGTACTCAGATTGTCGACTCTGCAGAGGTTGTGCACTTTCACCTTTAGACACAATTAACCCAAACATCCTATACACGCGGAGTCCATTAAGGAAAGGTGAGAATTGAGACAAGAACTTTCAGAAGAAGAATGCAACCATACTAGCAAGACCCGTTCCACCTACCAACTCTACATCTGCTTGTCAAGCTGACAGGTTGCACTCCCACAACTTAATCATTCTAGACAGAGCCCATTGTCAAAAGGCTGCACGGGAAGCTCCTAAACTTGGAGGGACTTAGAAATCTCTTTGTTCCTGGGTGGCCGTCCACAAGTGCGCTTCTAGGTGACAACCACCATGCTCATGGCACTAAGTAGAATAGACATTCGTCCTAGGCAATGACGACCACAAGCATAGTCCCAAAAGCCACTCAACATAAACCATACAACCAATTCCACCCAGGTATGCATTTTAAGTTTAACACTTAGCAATATTTTTATAACATGGTATGTAAACACTTTTTATAGCATAGCTAAGCATCTAATAAAACTTTTGATGGCTGCATGGAAAGGGATGGCTACACACTACTAGGATATTTTCAAAGTGTACTAACTTAGCATTATAAGATAGTTCAAAAATCCCTATCATGCATACTACTCAAAATATACTACTAATGCATATAGAAAATATTGGGTAGATTATGAATGTCACTTGCCTTGGTAACAAGAGGAACAAGCACATCAAGAATAACAATCACAAGAAAGGTCTTTCTCCTCTTCACAATCTAGAGACAAACAATACATAAAAAAATAAATATACACACAAACACAACATTTAAAATATCAAGACAAAAATATGTATGCATGCTTGATATGCAATGAACTTAACAAGACAAAATAATTACAATTTTATTTCCTCTGTTATTAATGCATGAAATGCCATGATCAACATTTTATTATTTTATTTAATCATTTAAAAATATTAAGCATAACATAGAAATATTAAGCCCTACAACCAAATTCTTTAATTCTTTTATGAAAAGTTTCAAATAAAACTCAAGTTGCACTCTCTGGACAGAGGGCATTAATAAAATTCTAAAACAGTTGGATTTATTTGGAAAGCATTTTTATTAATTAAGTTATAGATTTAATAGCCGAAAAACCAAACAATTAATTCCGCAATTTAAAATACACTAAAAAGACAAACTAATGAAACCATACTAAACTACACGAGCAGAGCTTTACGTGGATATAAAGTTCATCAAATTTGGATGAACAGATCGAAAGTTATGAATTTTGCAAGTTTGTATTGTTTTTCTGTTTTAATTACAAAATCCATCCGAAAATAGGAAAGGATGTGCCACGCGGCGCCATCTGATTGGATGATACCGCTTCGCTCGGATCGCGATTGCTAACCGTCTGATCTAATTAACGTGGACGCTCCAGATCAATCCGATCTAGATCCATTGGATCTAGATCCAACGGCCCGGACGCAAGGACACGGACGGGCGGCGCGGTTCGCCGGAAATCCTCCGACCGCGGCGGCGCCATCGCCGGAATAGCTCTACAAATCGCGAAAAGAAGAACGACGGGGACGTTTGCTCACCGATCGATGCGTGACGACGAGGCGGTCTCGATGGCGCGGCAGAGACGTTCGCGGTGGTCCAATCCCTCCTCTAAAGCTCGCCGGAGTTGGAGTAGCGGACGGCGTCGGCGGTCGCGGACGGAGGCGTCGCTGGTCTGCAATTCCAGACACGAGACCACGTCAAAACGATGCGCAAGGACGAGAGGAGGCGAGGGAAGGAGACGAGAGAGCGCGGTGTGGTCGTAGGGTCCCGTACGTCGAGCTCGACGGCGGCGGAACCGGCGAGATGCGAGCTCCGTTTGTGGGCAGCCCTGAGGCGATGGAGTTAGGGTTTTGAGCGGAATCGAGCGGCGGGATTGCGGGGTATAAATAGGGGGCGAGGGCACGGGATAAAACCGTTTCTAACGATCCGAATCAATCTCAAGTTTGAGATGAGTTCGGCGCCGAAGAATCCGTCGGGAGGTTGAAGAAGACACGACGCCAGCGTGCGGGCCCCGCGTGTCAGTGAGAGGAGAGGCGAGGCGCGGGCTGGGCTGCTCGTGGGCCGATGGAAGCTGCGCGCGCGGTAGATAGGGATCGGCCGGCCCAATTGGCTCATTTAAGAAATCTTTATATTTAAACACTTTTTCTGTTTTAAAACTTTTCAATACAATTTGATTTTTAAATCTTATCAAAACATTTCAGAAAAATTCATAAAAATATGTTTTGAAAAGCTAATTTAATTTAGAACTTTTTGATACCATTTTACTAAATAAATAATCTAATAAAATACAGATTATTATAAGGAGCTCAAGTAGACCTCTTTATGGAATACAAATTTATTTAAACTTATAATTAAAATTTAAATTATTCTTTATGTGATTTCAATGCCATGCCTATATGATGCATGATGCATGAATGCAAAGTTTTAAATTTTTGAGAAATTTGGGATGTTACAGATATTTGTTATTGGACTGAGTGACTGACCTAAATGAATCGTATGAAAGGAAAACAACACGCTTGCATCACATATATTATGTCAGCGATGAAAACGGATTCTAAATCGGATAAACGGTTTGGTTTATAAAATATTTTAAATTTCCAAATTTTACAATTAGTGCAGGATGACATCATCTTAACGCATGCGTATGCAGGGGCTAATCCAACGGCCAGAACGCGTGCGTGCCATGTAAGCCCGGTGAAAGGCGCCTATTATATAGAAATTCCGTTTTAAAAATATATACAAAGGTACAAAAGTTTTATACCAGGGCAAAGAAAGAGAAAGACTAAAATTTGAATCCGATTCTCTCTTAGCTCCGAGATTCACCCATTGTATCTCTTCCTTAAAATTGGCCATGCACCGATAGCTATTTGGATCCTTGTTTTGATATCCAAATGATTTTTAGCAAACATAGACGGTTTTCCTTCTTTATTTTTCTTCTCCTTTTTTCTCTATGATTTTTTCCTTGCTCCTGGTCTACTCTTGCCGTCTTGCGTCTGGTTTGTCAGCATGACAAAAATTCAACAAGTTTATGGAAGGGCTCAAATAAAAGTCTCAAATCCCATCATAGCAGTACGTGTGTGGCGGGGTCCCGGCTAGGCCGGGTTAGGCACGGCCGACTCGTTCGGTTTCCACCATTTTCCACGTGTTCCCAAAATTCCCTGCACCCACCGAGCCGCCAGGTCCCCGTCAACTCTGACCAGAACGAACGCGCCAGCCACGAAGACGACCCCGCCTACATATGCAGCGTACGTCTCTCGTCGTCTCACACCGCCGATCGAGCTCTCCACTCTGACCGACGACTAGCTTGGAGGAAGTTCACCAGCAAGCAGAAAGACACATGGAGCACGGCGGCGAGAGGAGGAACGGCGGCCACGAGGCGGCGCTGAGGGCGGTGCAGAGGGCGCCGGCGGCCAGGCCGATGCGCGGCCCCGTCGCTCAGCCGCCCAAGGTGTACCGGGTGGAGCCCAGAGACTTCCGGGAGCTCGTGCAGAGGCTCACCGGCGCTCGCACGGCGCCAGCGTCTACGACGGGGCCGACCATGGCCGTGCCTGCTCATGCGGGCGCCGCGGCGTACGGGCGTAGGGAGGCTGCCGCCGCGGAGCAGTTCGACTACGCGTCGTGGTTCTCCGCGCCGCTGCTCAGCCCCGCGTCCATGTCCATGCCGGCCGGCATGGACGGGCACCACCATGGCGCTTTACTCTAGAGTTGTTGATTACTACTACTCACGTCCAGTCCCTGCTCCGTAGCTGTAAAATGATCGAGCTAAGTGTTACAGTTCCATCGATCACTTCTTCCCTTCTCATAATTTTCTTTCAAGGGTTGACACACCAGTACGTGACAGTGCTTTCGTTCATGTGATTAAGTATATAAGCTTTGGTGAATACAGTACAATAATGAAGGAATTAGTTTGATCTGCAATAGTTCTCTGTTTCCTTGTACCCGCCGATGATATTTATGCTCTGCTTTATGCCCACTCATCATTAGCTAAACTTTCTTCCTTTTGGTTAGCAAGTTAAAGAGCATGTGAGAATTGTGCTCAAATCCGATTTCTCTGAATAATCAGAATTGTGCCCGCGCCTCCGCTTTTCTTCTTGTTCACATTGCCATTTTCTTCCAGTTGTTGCTTAACCCTTTTTGCTTTCGGTCGAAAATGAAAACAAATACTCCTAGCATAATAAGATCCCTAAAAAAAGCAATACAATAAGACCACACGTGATAGGATAGTGGCCTAGTGGGTGTATTTTAGATAACTGTACATGTTTTACTATCGTAGGAAATCATTAGCTTTACTACCATGAATTGATCACATATATAGTTTAACGGTTCTTCTGTCGACTTGATCGTGAGATATGGGACGTGGTGTGTGCTTCGTTCCTTGTTTTCATTCGCATCAGCAATGACAGATGAGTGCCGGGCATAGTCAAAGGGCATGTAGAGTAGCAATGTGGTAAAGCCAAGACTAGTAACCTTGACGTAGAAGTAAGGGGTTGATTAGCGCTTCTAGTGAGGATACTTACCGTTTTGGGGACAACCATTTCCTGTAGGGATCAGTATCGTCCAGCCTGGGCAATGACAATGTTAGCACAACTACAACGGCTTCCTCAAATCATGTCCAGAAACATTCACGATATGTTTGTTTGGTGAATCCAACAACGCCCCTTTTTTCCACTTTCTTCCATTTTTCCTATCTTGTCGTTTGACATTATAAAACTATTACCACATATTTTTACTACTTAAACTAAACTATGGTAAAAATATGTCTAATATCACATATTATATATTTATAGTGGATGAATACAAATATTATAATCCTATAGTCACCATAAATATAAAATGTGCAAAAATGTCTTCATAATTGCTAATTTGTGCGCCTCCAAAAATGTCAGGGCATCATATTTAGTTTATTCAAAATAGATAATTGTTTATTTCTGTCTTACGTGGATATTTTTTCCTCCTATGTACACTGCCTCATTGTGAAATACACAATGTTTTAGACACGCTGAAAGATACAATCTTTTACTCATGGTTACTTTTGATATTATTATATTGTCAAAAATAAAATTAGGATGTTGTAAAATATAACCTGATTATATCGCCATACATGGAGTTGAAAGGACACCAAAAATACTGACACAAAATATATATATGCCCGCCGAGATCAGTTATACTTATCTATGTATGGTAGCGTAGGCCTGCGACATTATGAGTCACGCGTCTACATCATTTGTGCATATGAATAAAGAGCACTACGCTATGTGTGTTTATGTTCTCACTGTAAAAAGAAGTAATGTTGAGCTTAAATTCTTGAAGACATACATAATTGGATCTATATTTTACCAAAAAAACACTCATTTTAACAAACAAATGACCAACATTCGATGAAGTCATTTGTTCTAATAACCAATGTTCCTTTAGGTACTTATCTGCCAATGCGAATTCTCATTCCGATTTATTCTTTATATATATTTTGCTTCTTTACTTGTGGGTCCACCGAATCAATATTTGTTTTTGTCGACTTTCTAGCATATTTTCCATTATATGTTATATCTTACATTCAAGCAGTAGGTAGATTTATTTATTATTAAATAAGATAATTGCATTATGTGCAATACAATATAATCCTATTTCAAAGGAAAAGTCACGAATCGAAGATATAAACTAATTACTTAGTAATAGACTGAAACAACAATGACATAGTTTCATGAGACGGATAATACAATGGTAATGATTGAAAGAAGGTAATTCGGAGTGAAACATTATATATCAAAATATTTGACATTGTTTCATCTGATAACACAATGACAATGATATGAAGAAGCTAACTTTGAGTAGAACATTATAAACTAAAGGATTACTTCTCCACTACAAAAACATTTGCATTATTGTGTTCCAACCAATGAAATTATTTTTATGAACAACTGCTATAACTGATGTGTTAATTTCTATTAAATCAATTATTTCTAAGAAGACTCAAAATGGTAAGTGAAGAGAGAAGAATCTAAGAAAATAACTAGTTGCAATCACCATTGGGCTACATGATTTTAACTTCTCGCTGCACGACCTGGTACATGTCGATTCACGTTTTGTGCGTGTGCAATCTTGCACCATTTTCTCTCCTGTTGCACCACCTTTTGTAAATGTCCAACCGAATTACAGACTCTAAATGATAGTTGTTGTGTGAAGAGCAAAATATTAACAACTATTTCAAAATAGACGCACTAATAATATATACTAATGACTATCTTCCATCGTGTTTATCAAAACAATAACACTCCACGACTCAAAGATATCAATTGATTTATAGTAGTCTAATAGTTGTGGGAGATCGAAGTTATTTTTATTCTTTCTTGTAAACCGGTTGGACTAAATACATAATCAATTTACAATGTCGTCAGATTGGATGATCGTGTGACACCGTACATGATGAATCTCATCTGCTTCTACTTCCAAAAAATTAGGTCCGCATCCTTCATTACTAATTATCTTGCATTGCGCGTGAGAGGGAAAAATATTTCTAAGATATCGTTGTCATGTTAGTATGCTAGAGACCAAAGATTTGAACATGTTGTAAACCATTCTCTAATAGATACATAGAGCTTTGCGACATATACCGCCAACCATGTATCTTTCTTTTCCCAGGTTCGTAAATATCCAGGGGCCGAATTTTTTTTATCAGCCATCGTTATGTAGTTGTGAACTATACATAAATTTAGAGGGGATGGATTAGTAAAAAAACATGTTACTATGATTTTCGAGTCACACAATACTTATATTAATCTGACAAAAGGATTATAATCATACAATATGTGAGAAGCCTAGAGCCATACAAGGCCGGCTATCAGCGAGAGATCAGGCGGTGGGCGTGCATAAGGCGAGATTAAGGTAAGGTAATGGCCGGGCGCTAGAGTTCTAACTGGATACGTCTCTCTATAGATTAAACTTTTTTCTGTGTTAACCGGTCAATTTTTCTTATGTTGCACGAAAGACTTTCTAAACATGAATCGTGACAAATAATAATATTGTTACGTTAATTTCTGTTAAATCCTAACCTTAAATTTTAGATCTAACCGTTAGAATAATTAAGATGATGTGGATTAACGTGAAAAACTAACTCATTTTGTTTTCAGTATATAATAGATAAGTTATCCAACAATTTCAAAATTCGAACATGCAAGCAATGTGAGAAAGCTGGATTGATCATCTTGAATACAATGTTATGATTGATAATGGTGTGTCCCTTTGTCGACCCCAAGAGACTGGAAGTTCATCGATCCTCCTTGTCCCTCGTGGAGGAGAAAAGCAACTACGATCAATATTTTGTTTGTTGTCTTTGGAGAAATTCTGTAATTCGTGACAGAAAACTCATTGCTCTCATATATATCCACCATGATTTATGTAACAAAGTAACACAACAACGACAACACACAA
The DNA here is from genome assembly GCA_026929855.1 of Poa annua. Taxonomy (NCBI): domain Eukaryota; kingdom Viridiplantae; phylum Streptophyta; class Magnoliopsida; order Poales; family Poaceae; genus Poa; species Poa annua. The sequence continues at coordinate 37,414,596 of CM049427.1, forward strand.
ATATCTCTAGATAGCTATTAGAGACAATTTGAGTAGTTTTTTTCCAAATACTTGTTCGGCCAAACAAAGAACATCTTATGGGCGAAGATGACTAAGATAGAGTTCGAAATCTTGAAAAAGTTAGAGCGAGTTATTACATGAAGACGTTGCCGGAGACGAAGGTAGAACCATTGCTTGATCTCAGTTCAAGCTCGCTTGGACTCACATCCAGTAACGACGACGGCTTGACGCACCCACGGCCGATTCCCTACGCTGCCCGAGCTCATCTACGGCAAAAAAGAGGCTGAAACGAAGGACACAACAACGGTCCTGTCCAATGGCGGCGTGGACATAGAATGTTGCAGATGCGGCAGTGACGGGCGATGTGGACACATTAAATGTTGAGGAAAAGAGGAATCAGATAAAGAGAGAGAGGAGTGGTGAATTAAATGTGGCTGACTGGTGGACCGGGAGGGCTTATAGGTGGATATGATGGACACATAGAATGGTTTTAAGCGCCAGAGTGACCCCATATTTAATGTGTGGCGGACAAGTGGCCTCTAGGAAAATTGAAGGGGAATAGGACAAATCTAGACAATGTCCATTTAGGTAACACTTTTTTTTAACAATGGTAATTTTTTGTCTCATCCCATCATATTAATTAAAAAGAAGAAAATTATACAACTTACCTTAAACGGAAGTTGACCACCTAGAGGGAGGGGGGGGAGGTGAATAGGTGCTGACCAATTTTTATGTCTTTTTCAGTTTTAGGTAAGCGGAAAGTAAGTTGTCTATATGTGAAATAGATGAAACAAGAGCTAGACAACAAGGAAGCTAAGCAAGAACGATAAGTAGTAAAACAATAAAGGAGAGTGAGTGGAACGAGATAACCAAAGAAGAACTCGGAGACGGTAAGTTTATCCCGAGTTCCACCACATAGGTGTACGTCTCGTGGGAGAGGTGTGAGCTACCACAAAGGTAAGCTCAACGCCACAAAGCTCTCACCCTATTCTCCGTGAACTCGACCACAAAGATACGAGCTCACTTTTCCACTAAGGACTCCTTTAAGGGCGGAAAAGATCCCGTACAAATTCGTGTGGGACACACACACACAACTGAATTGGGGGCTCCCACAATGACCACAAGAGGTCTTGACCACAAAGGTCTCAAATCCAACAAACACAACCAAGTAAGAACCCTAGGTTTCCAAAGGAAAGCCTAGCACTAGATCCCTCTTGATAGAGAGGGGGAGATTGAATTTCCTTCGGTGGAGAGCTAGATCTAGGTGTTCTCCCTCACTTCCCAAAAGATCAAGCGATTTGGGTGGAGGAGTAGGGAGATCCAAAGCTTCAAATCTCAGCAACAATGGAGGAGAGAGAGTAGAATCGCCACTTGCTCTTGCAGAAGATGAAGTCTTTAAATAGGGCCCCCCGAAAACGTGTCGTTGGTGTCTGAAAAAAATCCCTCAGCGGTACTACCGCTGGGGCAGCGGTACTACCGCTGAATGGTACCCAGGCAGAATTACTCTCCAGCTCCAGCGGTACAACCGTTGAGGCTGGGGCAGCGGTACTACCGCTGCACGAGCAGTACTACCGCTGGGTCCTTAGCCGTAGAACGGAAAGGACTCCAGCGGTACTACCGGAGTGATATCGCCTGGTACCATAGACTATGCCGAGAGTTTTTTAATTCCAGCGGTACCTCCAGCGGTAGCTGGCGGTACTACCGCCACGGATAGCAACGATACCTAGGCAGAAGAGTTCGTCAGCAACATCGGTACCATAGGTACTACCGTTGCTTCCCAGGCTAGCGGTACTACCGCTGAGCCAGCGGTACTACCGCTGCGTCCTTAGTCGATAAACGAAGGACACCAGCGGTAGTACCGGACCTCTACCGCTTGGTACCGTAAGCTATGCCGAGGGTTTTTCAAGGTCCAGTGGTACTACCGCTGGAGCAGCGGTACTACCGCTGAACTGAAAAACAGAATCACACCCCAGAAAACAGGGGCCACTCTCTCCTTTTTTCAACTCTTGATAAGACCTGTATAATCTGCAAATAACTTAGCACACTCATTAGTCCTGTAGATGTGTTGTCAACAATCTCTAAAATCAATTTAGAGGAAATGCACTTTCAATCTCCCGCTTTTTGGAGATTGATGACAACACACCCACAAAGGTTCACAAAAAATAGAAGGAGCCCCCCCTAACGATATGCATCATTTGAGTTTTGCGTTTGAATACAAAATGCATATTCATTAGGATCAACACTCCCCCTCGTTTTTGCAAACCGAGCAAGTCACCACAAAAATGATACAAAGATTAAACAAACACTTGCACAAGGGTAGAACTTAATAAAAAAGAGTTATTACAACACAAAGTCTTGCACGAATAAAAGTTTACCAACCATGTCTTACCCCATGAGTTTGTCAAACCAACGAGAGAGAAAAATATACAAGGAGCACAAGTGAAAAGATCCAAATGAAAAAGAAAACTTGTGCCCCAACCCTTGCAAATGCCCGTGAACCTAGACACATCTCCCCCTTTGGCATCAAGATACCAAAAAGGAGCGGAACTCTAACGACCCAAGAGGAAGTCACTCATCTGAGGCGGGGTCATCTTCATCCATGTCCTCATCTTCATCGTTGTCATTTCCATCTTCATATTCATCTTCATCATCAACATCTTCATCACCGGTTAACTTCCAAGGGTTATGAGAGGTGGAGGCATCATCTTGAAGATCGACATCAACCCAATCGTAGCGAGGTTGCATCCACTCTTGAGAGGTAGTGATTCTATCCTCCGAACCCGTGGTGCATGACACACCCAAATGCTCAAACCGTTGACGCGTGCGAACACGCTCGTAAGCTTTTCTTTCAATATCATCTTGGCGGCAAAAGACTATCTTGAGAGCATTAGAGAGCCATTTCTTGAATCCTTTGTCTTGTGCTTTCTCTTGGCGGCGAGGAAGTTCAAACAAGGGGTCTTGCTCTTCATAATCGGAGGTCTCTTCCTCTTGATCATTGGGAATGAGGGGAGGAAGATGCTTCTTTATCATCAATTCCTTGACCCTATGAGTAGTGAGGCCCTCATGGGTATTTAAACCTACCAAGTCCAACCCTCTTGCCATCCAAGCAAAATTGATTAGCTTCATGACAATAGCACCGAAGACTAGTGCTATTTTCTTCATCACCACAGCATACATCTCATGCCAAAGAATTTCCATGACGTCCAACTTCTTGCCTTCACCAACCATGTGATAGCTTTTGTTCCTGATGTTGATGAGCATACCATGGATCTTGTCAAAATTGCCAACCCGAGGAGCAACGGTGTTGTGAAAGATCATATGCATGATATCCCACTCCAGTATCATGTTCTTTTGTTCTCCAACCATGGCTCGTCCTTGAATATAGAGATCAAAGAGATCATGGGCTTCATCGCGGGAAGAGAGTAGTCAATCCGGAAGTATTGCTCCACGGTGATGTTGCTCAAGCTAAAACCAAGTTCTTCCACATGAAGCAAACTAGCAAATTGAGCCCAAGTGGGTTCAAGCACAACTCCACTTGACATCCATTTGACCCTCCTTGGCTCATCCTCAAAGAAATGCACGGTGTCAAAGAATTGAGCCACAAGTAGCTCACTATAGTCCTCTTGCACGGCAATGAAATCATATATGCCGAACTCCTTGCAAATCACAATAGCACCTCCAAAATAATCCGGATGAAACTCCATATGCTCCGTGTTGATGCTAAATTGCGTCACAACTTTGGTCTTGGGACAGGAAAGGACCTCATTGAACACCCTTTCTTGGAAAAGGTTGTGGAATTCAAGGTTGGTGTAGTTGCGGTTCCGAGGAGTGGCATACGCATTCTCCCTCCTAAGCCTCACGAAATCACGAGAGGACAAAGAGTTGAGTGACCGAGGAGGAGGTGCATTGGAAATTGACTTTGATCTAGCTTGAGCCTTGGCTGCATTTGAATGCTCACGGCGAGTACCAATTGTCACCACTTCCTGGCCGCTTTCTTCTTCCTCAATCTCAGGCTCATTGATCGTACCCTTGCGGCCCCGCTTAGCCACACGCTTGGAACCACTTCCTCGAGACCCCTTGCTAGGACCTAAGAAAGAAGAGAGAGGTAGCAAGGGGATAAGTAATGCATTTCATAAGATCAAAAGGAAAAGAATCAGGATTGTACAATTTCTGGAAAAAGTCCCAACCAGCGGTCCTACCGTTGGTCCAGCGGTACTACCGTTGTCCCAGCGGTAGTACCGCCAGTTTTAGATCTGGCAGTTTTGAACAAGTATCTGCCCCGATCTAAGGATTTGTCCAATCAAACTTTGCGAAACTGATTCTAAACTAAGTACCTACTCATTCCTAACCATTCTACCAACTAGAATCTCGGAAAAACACAATCGCCAACTAATCTCAACGAATCTACTAAGTTGAGAAGGATGGAAAAAGTTACCGTAACTCATGGTGGAGAAGGTGAGGGAGGAGATGGTCCTGAAACTTCTCAAAGTCGTGGAGGGGCCGTTCAATGCCGGTGAGAAGCTCTCCCGGCAGCGATGTTGACTCCGGTGGGGGCTGGGAGATTGTTTTCTGAGGGGGTCGGGTGTGGAGAGAGTAAAAAGTGAAGAACTTTTACTTCTCCACGCCCTACTTAACCCCTCAGGAAAAATCCCTCAGCGGTAGTACAGCCACCTGATACTCACCGGTACCGTAGGGGTACTACCGCTCCTGGGAAGGAGCGGTAGTAACGCTGCGCTAGCGGTAGTACCGCTGCCTGGTAACTACTCTAGCGCGAGCGGTACTACGGCTGCCTGAGAACTGAAGTTCTAGGCAGCGGTAGTACCGGGCAGCAGAGGCAAAATCGCTTCCGAGCTGGTCTAGGAAAATGCAATGAGATGGAAATTTTGTTTGAGGTGAGAAAGGAGGCTTAGGATAGAGAAACAAACTGAGAATGGACTTACACACGCAAAGAGCAAAAACAAAGAAACAAGAGAAATAAAAAATGAGTGTGTAATCCAAAAGACTCAAAAGAGACAATGCAAGTGAAAAACCAAAGATAAACCCAAAGAAATCCAATGACTTCAAAAAAAGTTTGTGGTGGCCGAATCCACCGTGTATGAGTTGAGGTATGGCACCGTGAAGATATATCTTGGGTCCATAACTACTTCTCATCATTGAAGCTCACAAATTATAGATTAATTTGAAGTTTAGCAATGATTGATTACTATATGCATAATAGGGGGAGAAAGGATCCAATGTATTAGGAAAACGCTCCCCCTAAGTCCATGCGTGCATCTACTTCTAATAGTGCAATAAGCGTTGGAGAGTGTGTTTGGATATCATGCCAAGGCCCGAGAATCTATAATATTAAGCTCATTCCTCAAGTAGCAAAAGCGGGCTTCATCAAGCGGCTTCGTGAAGATGTCCGCCAATTGATCCCTTGTACCAACATATGATAGATCAATATCTCCTCGTGCCACATGATCGCGAATAAAATGGTGGCGAATCTCAATATGCTTGGTCCTTAAATGTTGCACCGGATTATAGGCAATCTTGATGGCAATCTCATTGTCACAAAGAAGCGGCACTTTGTCCAATAGGACACCGTAATCCTTTAAAGTTTGCCGCATCCAAAGAAGTTGAGTACACCCGCTTGCGGCAGCGACGTACTCGGCTTCCGCCGTGGATAATGAGATGCAATTTTGCTTCTTCGAGGACCAACTCACCAAAGATCTTCCAAGAAATTGACAAGTCCCGGATGTGTACTTCCTATCATCAATGTCGCCCGCCCAATCGGAGTCGGTGTATCCACAAAGAGACATGGTGCCATCTTTGAGATACCACAACCCGAAACATGGAGTATGAACCAAATACCTAAAGATTCTCTTCACGACCATCAAATGACTTTCCTTAGGCGCGGCTTGATACCGAGCACACACTCCCACGCTTAGGACAATATCGGGCCTAGATGCACATAAGTAACGAAGATACCCAATCATAGAACGATACTCCTTTTGGTATACCTCTTTACCATTGGGGTTAAGCTCGAGGTGGCACTTGGTTTGAATAGGAGTAGTCACACCATTAAGTCCAAGCAACTTGAATTTCTTGATCATATCTTAAATGTACTTGGCTTGGCATATGAATGTTCCTTCCCTCAATTGCTTTATCTAAAACCGAGATAGAACTTGAGTTCACCCATCATGGACATCTCGAACTTGTCGGTCATTAGCTTGGAAAACTCATCATTGAACACATGGTTAGTAGAAACGAAAATAATGTCATCGACATATAATTGACAAATGAAGAGATCACCATTAACCTTTTTAGTAAAAAGAGTGGGATCGATTACCCCAACCTCAAATCCACGTTCTACCAAGAACTCTCTCAAATGCTCGTACCAAGCACAAGGGGCTTTTTAAGGCCATAGAGAGCTTTGTCCAAGACATAGACGTGGTGAGGATGGTCGGGTTTTTCAAAACCCGGGGGTTGTTTAACATAGACAAGTTCTTGTAAAGGACCATTAAGAAAAGCACTTTTAACATCCATTTGTGGCAATTTGAAACCATGATGAGATGCATAAGCGATGAGAATACGTATCGATTCGAGCCTTGCAACCGGCGCGTAAGTTTCTCCGAAGTCGATGCCTTCGACTTGGGAAAATCCTTGAGCCACCAACCGCGCCTTGTTCCTCACAACGATATCATGTTCATCTTACTTGTTCTTGAAGATCCACTTGGTGCTGATAACGTTGCGACACTCCTTGGGCTTCTCAACAAGGCGCCACACTTTGTTGCGCTCGAAGTTGTTAAGCTCTTCATGCATAGCACCTAGCCAATCGAGATCTTCAAGTGCGTCGAATACTTTCTTGGGTTCAACCATGGAGATGTGCGCTTGATGCTCACTAAAGTGAGCTAATTGACTTCGTGTGGAGACCCTTGCTAGAACGTCACCGATGACCTTGTCGAGGGATAAAGCCCTTAGTTCCAATGACCTTGCAAAGCGAGCTTGACGACGAGTTTCAATTGCCGCCCTTGTAGTGGGGACAATCTCTTGACCATCTTGGTCTATTGGGTCCTCGTCGTGACCTTCTTGAGGGCCTTGATCATCATGAGAAGCATCTTCACGTGGCGGGGAAGGATGATCTTGCCCTTGAGTAGAACTTGGAGAGGTGGAGTTATCTTCGATAATCTTGGTGGGGGAGTCATGATCTTTTTGTTGATGAAGATCTTGTTGAGGCTCATCATGGGCTTCATCTTGAGAAGAAGAAGCATCCTCTTGTTGAGGAATATCATGAGATTGTTCTTGAGGGGATTCATCATTTGCTATGGGTGAGCCACCTTGTGGCTCTTGTGACGGTGAAGTCTCCTTGATAGAAGAGATTGATCTTTCTTGAACAACTTCTTGATGAATTTCAATGGGGCGAAGAAAGCCCACTCCCATCTTCTTAATGACATCAAAAGGTTGTTCATCACCTACATCACAAACACCAACTTGCTCCACTTGGGAGCCATCATTTTCATCGAATTCCACACTACAAGATTCTATGATAATCCGGGAGGATTTATCAAAGACTCTATAAGTGTGGGACTCGCTACCATAGCCGACAAATATCCCCTCAATTGATTTAGATTAGAACTTACCCAACCGGACACCCTTGACGAGATAATAGCACTTACATCCAAACACACGGAAGTAGCCAATGTTGGGTTTGTTGCCGGTAAGGATCTCATATGGAGTCTTCTTCAAGCCCTTGCGGAAGTAGAGGCGGTTTGATGAGTGACATGCGGTGGAAATAGCCTCCGCCCAAAAGTTGATGGGAGACTTGAACTCCGTCAACATAGATCTTGCCATGTCGATGAGAGTCCGGTTCTTTATTTTGGCAACGCCATTTTGTTGAGGAGTGTATGCGGCAGAGTATTGGTGATGAATGCCTTCTTCACTAAGAAAGTCGTTAAGGTTGTAGTTCTTCAATTCCTACCCATTGTCACTTCGAACAACCAAAATGGGAAGGTCATGTTGGCGTTGAACCTCCTTTGAGAAGTCAATGAAGACTTGTTGAGTTTCATCCTTGGTATTGATGAAATAGACCCATGTATACCTTGAATAGTCATCAACAATCACGAGACAATATTTCTTGCCACCAAGGCTTATCTCCGGAATTGGTCCAAAAAGATCAACATGAAGGAGTTCCAAAATCCGGGACGAAGATATGATGGTCTTGCTTGGATGAGGAATATCATGCATCTTGCCTTCCACACAATCTCTACAAACTCGATCCCTTGAAAAGAAAACATGATCTTTTAGTCCAAGGATGTGGCCACCCTTGTGAATACTTTGCAACGTGCGCATGTTTACGTGGGCTAGTCGGCGATGCCAAAGCCAACCCGCGTCGGCTTTTCTGAAAAGACACATGGCTTGAGTAGTGGCGGCTCCGGGGAAGTCCACCACATAAAGCTCATGCTCCACGTATCCCACGAAAGCCACTCTTAGCGACTTGCTCCACAAGAGGACCACAACATCCTTATCGAAGAAGGGAGAGATCCCCAACTTTGTTAAGGCACAAACCGGTAACAAATTATAGCCAAGAGATTCAACAAGCATAACATTGACAAGAGTAATGTCGGGGGCAACTACCACTTTGCCAAGCCCGGTTACCTTATACCTTGATAAGTCACCAAACATCATGGTTACTTGATCTACATTCGGTTTCAACTCCGTGACGAGTTCTTTGCTCCCGGTCATATGACTTGTACATCCACTATCAATTATCCATTTTGAACCACCGGGAGCAAGGTCCTACAAGAGATCAATTCTTGCATTTAGCAACCCATTGCTTGACAATGGGTGCTTTATGGTTAGCGACAATAGACTTAGGAACCCAAATAGCATATGAAATGAAACCATAGTAGGGTCCAATGTAACGAGCACAAACATTCCCATAATAATCAACATATAAAACATAGTTAGGATTGTTGTCCCCGGCGTGATCTTTACGAGTAGGCTTGCCCCTTGAGGCATTCCTACTCGCAAGATCGTCCTTGGATTGAATGAAATCGGCCTTCTTGGCTTGGATGGGGTTGACACTCTTGGGAATACCCTTCTTGGCATTCCTCTTTATGGGAGGCACATATCCAAGTCCTTCCTTCCCTTGTCGAGTGTGAGGCTCCACGATGGAGTCTCAACAACTTGCTTACCCTTGAGAAGGATGATCTTGGATGTGGAGGCCTTACAATCTCATTCTTCAACCTAGCATTCTCCTTCATAAGATTAGCATTATCACAAGAACAAATAGCGATAGAGATGCTAGGAGATTCAAGGTTAGTTAGCCGAGTTTGGAGTTGAGCATGAGACTCCTTTAGAAGAGCATGTTCACTCTCCAAAGCCTTGTGGGCCATGACGAGCTTTTCCATGTCCTCAATAAGTCTAACATGCCCAACCGCAAATTCGGCTTTATCTTGTTGAGCCACCTTGAATTTAGCAAAGTACATGTCATGATCTTTAATGAGCTTAGCATGCGAGGAGTTATGAGTTTCCTCAATAGTTTCAAGTTGCTCTTCAAGACGAGCATGAGACTCTTCAATCTCCTCAAGAGAGGATCTCAAATAGGATAAAGAAATAGAGTCCTCCCTTTCAATCTTACCCTTCTCTTTATTAAGGTGCTCTAACTCACCAATACGAGTCATAAGAGCACCAACGTGTTTCTTGCTCTCCCCTTGCAAGTTAGTGATGAAGAAATCAAAGTCAACGAGCTCTTCCTTGATATGAAGGCTAGAGGCATCATCAAGCTCATTCATTTCATTCATGAGAGAGGAAGAGGATGAAGGTACCTCCGATGCCTTGGCCATAAGACATCTTGAGCTCTTGGTGATGGAGTTCTCATTTGGCGACGTGAATAGAGATGATGAAGAGCTTGTCGTAGTTGGAGGAGTTCTTGTTGTTGATGAGTGAGTTCTTGTCGTTGATGAAGGATCGGTAGGTGTTGATATGGTGGCAAGAGCCGCCACTTCATTTGGCGTTTCTTCCTTCAATTCTTCATCATCGGTAGGATACTCCTCTTGAGTCAACAACACGATGCGAGGCTTCTTGTTAAAAGGCCTCTTCTTTCCATAGGTCTTCTTGGGAGGCATCTTGGTTTTGTCCTTGAGCACTAGACGTCCACGATGCTCTTCTCTTTTCTCATAAGGGCCCTCGGCAACGAAATGGAACTTGTCTTGACAATTGTAACATGTCCTTGACTTGGAGGGTGAGACCCTATCGACTTGAGGTGCACTCTTGTCAAAACGCATCTTGCCTCTTGAGGGGTTGTTCCAAAAGGTGCGAGCCGCAAGAGCGAGATGATCATTGTAAGCAATCTTGAGTGCTTCCTCAGACATGGCGGCAAAGCTTCCAAGATCATCATCATCGTTGTCTTCCTAAACGGTAGCCTTCAAGGCAAGGTTGGTTGTGCCTCTTTGCATTCCAAGAGCCCTTGCCCTTGCGTCTTGAGCATTCTTCATGGCCACCTTGTACGCGGCGATCTCTTGCATCACCTCATTAGACGTCATGAGATGATAGTTGTGTCTTCCTTGAAGACTCTTGACATCGGTTGGTTCACATGACATCATAGAGCTCACATACTTCCTCTTGATCCATGCATCATCAATATGAGAGGCACCAACTTTTCGAAAGCTTGTGGCTATGGTTACCAATCTTCGATACATCATCTCATGGTCTTCACCATCAAGCTTGTAAAAGCCCTCAACTTCATTGCTCAAAGAGTCATAGCGGTTCCTCCTCATGCTATCATTCCCAACGAACAACTCGGATAGAGCATCCCATGTCTCCTTGGAGGTGGTGAGGTGTTGGATGAGAGACATGTCCTTGTTCCCAACTGCCTTTTGGATCATGTAGAGAGCGGTGGCATCAAGTTAAAGCTTCCACCACTTCTCTTCTTGTCAAGTTGGTCGGATCATGCGACTTGTATCCAACTTGAATGATGCGCCACAACTCGATTGAAGAGCTGCAAACATGAGACTTCATCACATATTGCCATTGAGAGAAAGTATAATCATTAAACAATGGGGGATCACCCCTATGAGAAACTTGCGGATGAGGAATAATGGGATCAGGGGTATGGTATTGGGATGGGGGAGGAGTGGCGTTGTAGCCTTTAGGCACTTCATGTTGGCAAGATGGAGTGTTTTGATGGTTTGAGGAACTACTAACATCATCCTTCCCATCCGAAGGCAATTGCTTTCCCTTTATCAATTCGGGGTCCACATCGTGAGTAATGCCCGGAAGCACCAGAGGCTTTGAGGGCAATACGAGAGTGGTTTCCTTGGATGTCTTGAGAGACTCAAGCATATCATGAAACTTCTTAAACTCGGTTTGTATGGACGATGTCAACTTTGTTTCCAAAGAGTTGATATCGGCCATAGTGACACCTTTCTCTTGCATTGCCGCCAAAGTCGCAGCGTCCGTTTCGGTAACCTCTTTCGGGTCAACTTGCATTGTCCAAGGTTGGTCTCAAGCGGTGAAGCTTTTTAAGAGACAACCTGGCTCTGATACCAATTGAACGGAAGTTGACCAATTTTTATGTCTTTTTCAGTATTAGGCAAGCGGAAATTAAGTTGTCTATATCGAACTAGATGAAACAAGTGCTAGACAACAAGGAATCTAAGCAAGAACGATAAGTAGTAAAACAATAAAGGAGAGTGAGTGGAACGAGATAACCAAACAAGAACTCGGAGAGGGTGATTTTATCCCGAGTTCCACCACATAGGTGTACGTCTCGTTGGAGAGGTGCGAGCTACCACAAAGGTAAGCTCAACGCCACAAAGGCCTCACCCTATTCTCCGTGGACTCGACCACAAAGGTACGAGCTCACTTTTCCACTAAGGACTCCTTTAAGGGCGGAAAAGATCCCGTACAAATTCGTGTGGCACACACACACAACTGAATTGGGGGCTCCCACAATGACCACAAGAGGTCTTGACCACAAAGGTCTCAAATCCAACAAACACAACCAAGTAAGAAACCTAGGTTTCCAAAGGAAAGCCTAGCACTAGATCCCGCTTGATAGAGAGGGGGAGATTCTATTTTCTTCGGTGGAGAGCTAGATCTAGGTGTTCTCCCTCACTTCTCAAAAGATCAAGAGATTTGGGTGGAGCAGTAGGGAGATCCAAAGATTCAAAGATAAGCAACAATGGAGGAGAGAGAGAGTAGAATCGTCACTTGCTCTTGGAGAAGATGAAGTCTTTAAATAGGGCCCCCCGAAAACGAGCCGTTGGTGTCTGAAAAAATCACTCAGCGTTACTACCGATGAACGGTACCCAGGCAGAATTACTCTCCAGCTCCAGCGGTACAACCGTTGAGGCTGGGGCAGCGGTACTACCGCTGGGTCCTTAGCCGTAGAACGGAAATGACTCCAGCGGTACTACTGGAGTGATACCGCCTGATACCATAGCCAATGCCGAGAGTTTTTCTAATTCCAGCGGTACCTCCAACGGTAGCTGGCGGTACTACCGCCACGGATAGCAACAGTACCTAGGCAGAAGAGTTCGTCATTATCAGCGGTACCAGAGGTACTACCGTTGCTTCCCGGGCTAGCGGTACTACCCGCTGAGCCAGCGGTACTAGCGCTGGGTCCTTAGTCGAAAAACAAAAGACACCAGCGGTACTACCGGACCTCTACCGCATGGTACCGTAAGCTATGCCGAGGGTTTTTCAAGGTCTAGCGGTACTACCGCTGGAGCAGCGGTACTACCGTTGAACTAAAAAACAAAATCACACCCCAGAAAACAGGGGCCACTCTCTCCTTTTTTCAACTCTTGATAAGACCTGTATAATCTGCAAATAACTTAGCACACTCATTAGTCATGTAGATGTGTTGTCAACAATGTTTAAAATCAATTTAGAGGAAAACACTTTCATTACTAGCCAAAAACAGGGCGAGAACTGTCACAGACACTCTCCATAGCGAGAGAATGCCTAGGCAACCTTGGTATCAACACACACACACTAAGTTAAATGTTCATCGTGGTTAGCCTCAAAATAACCCCATATATTGAATAAATAGTTTATCTCGTTTTGTGTAAAGTTCATCGTGTTTCTACGAAAAAGATCTCAATTAATCTAGAAAATGTTCAACTTACTAAAAGCAATTGTTAACGTTACAAAAGGTTATTCACACACCCTAGATAAAAGGTTCACACCATTAAATAGTTCCACACCGTCTACCAACATGTTCACACTATTTTTAAAAATGTTCACGTAAATTCATGATATTTAAAAAGTTCGCTTATCCTTAAAAAAGGTTGCAATGTTGAAAAAAATCACATATTTAAAACATTACTACTTTGAGGAACAAATTATTCATATACTTTCGAAGAATTCCGTTTGTATGAAAAAGTATTCACTCATTCAAAAAACAAGTTCACGGGTTCAAAAACATATATTAAAGGGTTTGAAACAAATGTTACAAAGATCTTTCAAAAATGCTCATGGGTCGGGAAAGATGTGCACAGATTCAAAAAATATTCTCATGTGGTAGTAAAAAATTCATGGCTAAGACAATTGTTTTAAATATTTTCAAAAATGTACGTGAATTCAAAAATCATGTTCCCTTGTTAAGAAACATTGTCCACGGGTTTGGGAAATATACAATTATTTTGGAGAAAAATCTTTATGGGTCCAGAAAAATGTTCATGGATTCAAAAAAAAAATGTTCACGGGTTAGAAGAAACAACGTTTCGACAACCATGAGTATTTTGAAATTTGTGGGTGTTCACATGGAAGAATATTCACATTTACGAAAAATGATCATGTATTCAAAACAATATTGATGGGTCTAAAAATTATAATATGAATTCAAATAAAATGTTGGCAGATTAGTTTCAAGAAAAAACTATTTTGTGTATCATTAAACAATGAAAAAATAGAAAACAAAAATAAAAAAATCCCCATATTACCCCCTAAAATATAGACGAAAATTTAAAATAAAAAGTATCAAACAAGAAATAGGAAAATAAAAACGAAATAGAACAACTACTATAACTGGGCCGGCCCATGCAGAAACACATAGTTGGTGAGTCGATACTAGGACTCGCCATATGTGATACATAGTGGCTTCGCATTCACCGGGTGACTGCCATGACCGAGTTTCTCAGCGGGCCTATTGATCCAACTCCAAATTGCACAAACGTTATTCCCAAGAGACCAAGCCAAGATACTGGCCAACACAAGGAATTGCACATCACACTTAGTAAGTGTAGATGTACCCACTATTCAAAAATTGTAGTTCCTCCATCCAACAATAGATGTATTGAATTTCTTTAAATTTGGACATACCTGTATATTAAACATGTCTACATATATCTGGATTTGGATAAATCTAAGACATCTATTTATATAGAAGTACTATGAAATATTTAAAAATTCAGGTATATGTTGAAACATTTTATATCCATACATAATGCATATAGAAAAACATTTTTGTGTTTTGTGTAGAAATGATAAATTACACGGTGCTTCAAACTAATTATATACGTGAGAAATTTGTTTTGTCTTTTGTGCACAACACACAAAACATGTCCTTTCTAGCAAAGCTTTCTGTACGGACATAAAAAAGTTTGATTGTACATTGAAAATCTCGGTTTGGAATTCTTTGTAATTTTCTAAACACATATTAAAATCATTTTCGTAAGGAGTGCATCTAGACTTATGAGTCAAAACAGAATGTCTCATCCCACTTGGCTTGTTTAAAATTCCCCTCCTTCTCCAAAAAAAAAGTTATTTTTTCCTCAATTCCCTAAAAGGTTTAAAATTCCTTTAAAAACCTTATTGAATTATTATTATTATTTGAAACGATGATAGATGATTGGTCATTTCTGATTGGCCAGGAAGCAACGAAACGAAACTGGATGCCCTGCTCCACTCAACGAAACTATATATGGCATCTCTCTCTTTATTTGTTCATACGGATAAGGGATTCTTGATTTCTCACACCCACAACAAAACCACACAGTTGCCCAGCTAACGAAATACATATAGCAGACGCACGAACGCAGTGCGGCAGATAAACTCCGGGGAAGAAATAATATCGTAAACAACTCATATATAGTAGTCATATGTGCCTCTCCTGCATATATCACTAGTCAACATTACGCATTCTCACCGGGCGTCATGCACAAATCGATCGACCCCAAAACATGCAATCCAACCCACCGTCCGAATGTCTGATCAGCACTTCAGCAGTATGCGCTGCACTTGGTCTTGCAGTCGACGATGCACCCACCCCCGCCTCCTCCTCCGCCGTACCCCTTCCCGGAGCCGCTGTACGAGGCGTAGCACTTCTTGGGGCACGTCAGCTTCTTCTTGTAGCAGGGCCCCTTCTCCGAGCAGATCGTGGTGGAGGCAACCACGCCGCCGCGCGAGTACCCGCCGTCCGGCCCGCCGAAGCCGCCGCCCCACCCACCGCCCATCCCCGGCACGTCGAACCCGGGAATGCTGCCGAAGCCCGGGATGGTGGGGATGACGCCGCCACCGCTGCTCCCGCCCGGAGCGCCTCCAGAGCCGCCCGGCTTGGTGGCCGGCGGCACGTACGGCTTCGCTGGCTTCTTGCCGGCCGGAGATGGCACGTACGGCTTCGCCGGCTTCTTGCCGGCAGGAGATGGCACGTACGGCTTGACCGGCTTCTTGTCGGCCGGAGAAGGAACGTATGGATTCGCCGGCTTCTTGGGCTTGACCTGGGCGCCGTCGCGCGTGGCCAGGGCGGCGGTGGACGCGAGGGCGAGCAGGAGGAGGAAAGCCAGGACGCGGCGAGTGCCGGCCATGACCATGCTGTTCTGGTTCGCGTTTGCTTTTGATTGACGAAGTGTAGCCGCGTTGGTCCCTTTGGTGGTGGTGGTCCTATTAAGTAGTAGGAGAGGAGATGAAGAGATGATCGGCAGCTCGGTACTGTGTGCGAGCGAGAGCGATGGATCATGGATGGGTGAGGTTGATGGAGACATGCGTGCATTAAAGCCAGTGGTGGGACGAGCGAGAGACAGATTCAGACGAAGGATGTGCAGGGGAGGTTGGGGAACTCAGCAGTGTAGTTTCAGTGGAGTTATGATCGCCACCACGATGCGCTGCAGGCTGCACGAGGTTTCGCGCCACCCGTTTGATTTGAATCCGAAGCCACGCTCTGTTCTTAGGGATGTTTTCCTTTGACAAAATTACCGGCTTAAGATCAACACTGGCATGTGCACATTTATGGCCATCGGAGGCTCGCGACCTTTGCCTGTCCATCCAGGCCACCGGCACCGGCCGAGCTCGCGCCACCGCCTCTCAAGTCGCCGACAGGGAACATGGGACGAATTGAAGGCCAAACAGATGATGGTTCAGATAGCGCTACGGCCTGCAGCACAACGTGATCTCGCAGTCTCGGCACAGGACTTTCAGGTCTTGGCCGCATTTATCAGGCTCTCTCTGAATCTCGATGGACGTGGTGATGAGGTGCTATCTAGGCTGGCGAAGTTCAAGTGGTCAAGCAAATCGTATCCGCTCCGAGCCCAAGTACTATTTCCAGACGAAGCTCTCAAGTCTCAACAATGGAGTGCCAAACAGTAGCAGAAGCTTTAAATCAGCCCATCCACCGCCAGGCGGCGGCGAAGGCGAAGGATATCTTTTCCTTGATGCTTGTCAGACCCACACTTGTATTGCTCACTCTCACACGAGTCTCAGAGTTACACGAGGATACAATACGATACACCCGAGTTCTAGAGAGGAATTGAGGAGATCCGAGAGGAAAATCGAGAGGAGACTAAGAAGGGTGGAGATACAAGAGTAGGTGAGGTTCGTTGGTAAGTTGTTCCATCCCCGATCCCGAGGTGCTGCTCCTCCTTTTGTAATCACTTCGTCCACTCTTCACCAGCGTAGCGCGTGTTGGGCTTGCGTGTGCGGTGGGGCAGTTGGGTCGGCCCAACTGTCGAGGTCGGTGTAGCGAGGCCCATGACATTCCTCCCCCCTTCAAGAGCGGCTTGTCCCCAAGCCGATGCCCACGGAAACCGAGCTCGCAGGTCCTTCGTGTTCTCCCAGGTTGTCAACGATGCCGGTAAACCTGACCAACGAATCAAGGACTGATCCAGGAGCTGGCGACGGCGGCGTACCTTGCGCGTGGTTAACACCTCCTCGGGGACCTGGTGTGGTGGAGCGTGATCCTCGATCGCTGGTATCTCCTGATGAATTTCCACAGGTGGCTTGCCTGCCCGCAGCTAGGACACATGGAACACCGGGTGTAGTTTGCACCCCACGGGCAATAACAGTTTGTACGACAACTCGCCCACCTTCTGAATGATCTGAAACGGTCCGAAGTAGCGGAATGCTTGCTTCGCATTAGATCGGAGCGCCAAGGATGTTTGCACGTATGGCTGGAGTTTGAGGTACACCCAGTTGTCCACCTGGAACGACCGCTCCGAGCGTTTGGCATCCGCGAAGTGGTTCATACGCTCGTTGGCACGCTGTAGATGCTGACGTAAAACTGCAGTGACCAGTTGTCGTTCCTGCAGCCACTCTTGTATGTTCTTCGCCACGGGTACTAAAGCATCCGTAATTCCCAAGTATCGCGGAGCATGACCATAGAGAGCTTTGAATGGCGCCATTCTAATCGTGGAATGATAAGAGGTGTTGTACCAGAATTCTACAAGGGGTAACCACTGACTCCATTTCGTTGGACAAGTACTGATGAAACAACACAGATACGTTTCCATGCACTGATTCACCCGTTCTGTTTGGCCGTCCGTCTGAGGATGATAGGCTGTACTCATTTTCAGTTCCGTGCGAGATAAGCGGAACAAGCTCTGCCAGAAGTGACTTGTGAAAACTTTGTCTCTGTCCGAAATCAGAGCTGCTGGCATCCCATGAAGTTTGAACACCTGATCCAGGTACACCTGAGCTACTTGCGCCGCCGTAAATGGATGGGACAACGGCAGAAAGTGTGCGTATTTAGTCAATTTATCCACCACCACCAGTACTGAATTGTACCCTGCCGATCGCGGCAACCCTTCCACAAAGTCCAGTGAGACCACTTGCCACGCCGTTTCTGGGACTGCCAATGGTTTGAGCAGGCCTGGGTACTTCCCATGCTCGGGCTTGGCTTGCTTACACACACCACAGTTATCCACGAATTGCTGCACTGATGTTCTCATTTTGGGCCAGGCAAACAATTGCCGTACCCTCTGCAGTGTGGCGTGCACTCCTGAGTGCCCTCCAATGGCACCCCATGCAATGTTTGCAGGATTTTGTTTTGCATCTGCTCATTGCCGCCCACCCAAATGTGTCAGTTTGTATCGCAGTAACTCTCCTTCTTGTTCTAGATAGGTATGGTTTTTGTTGGGGTCTCTTAGCTGCTGCAACATCTTCTGTGTAATGGCATCCGCTGCATAGCCCGCTGTGATTTCCTGGAGCCAATCAGCTGTACCTACGGTGATTGCCAAAACTGTGCCCACCTCAATGGTGGGGTGCCGTGATAGTGCGTCAGCCACTAGGTTACTGCTCCCTTTCTTGTACTCGATGCTATACTGCAAACCCAACAGTTTGGTCAGAGCTTTTTGCTGCCAGGGTGTTGTAAGCCGCTGTTCGTCCAAGTGTGACGGTGCTCTTTGATCTGTGCGAATTACGAATGGTGATTGCCGCAGGTAAGGCCTCCATTTGTCTACTGCCAGTAATATCGCCAGACTCTCCTTCTCATACGTGGACAAACCACGTAGGCGTGGGCCCAAGGCTCTACTCAGAAATGCCAGCGGGTGATCACTCTGCATTACGACCGCACCGATACCCTTCTCGCTGGCGTCAGTTTCCACTACAAAGGCTTTCTGAAAGTTAGGCAGTGCCAGAACTGGGGCAGTAAACAAGGCTGACATCAAGGATTCGAAAGCCTGTTGGTGGTCGTTGGTCCAGACGAACAGCACCCCTTTCTTCAGCAAGTCTGTCAGAATACGACTGATCAGTCCAAAGTCGCGAATGAATTTGCGATAATAACCTGCCATCCCCAAGAACTTGCGCAAGTCTCGCAGATTGGTTGGTACTGGCCACGAGTGTACTGCCTCAATACTGGATGGATCCGTTGCCACGCCCTCGGCAGAGATGATATGCCCCAGGTATTTCAGTTTCTGCTGTGCGAACGTGCACTTGGACTCCTTGACCTTCAGACAATGCTCATCCAGTAATTGAAACACAGCCCGGAGGTGTTCTTTGTGTTCCTCCAGTGTGTGGCTGTAAACCAAAATATCGTCAATGAATACTAACACACAGCGTCTCAGCAGCGGTGCCAGAATTGTATTCATGGCGTTCTGGAATGTCGCTGGCGCGCCTGTCAGTCCATATGGCATGACTCGGAACTCGTAGTGTCCTTGGTGTGTTTGGAACGCTGTTTTGTGTTCCTCCCCTTCTGCCATTCTAAATTGATGATACCCAGCCCGCAGATCCAGGCTTGTAAACCATGCGGCGCCTGACAGTTCGTCGAGCAATTCATCTATCACTGGCAATGGATACCTGTTCTTGATAGTTAAGGCATTCAGATAACGAAAGTCGATACAGAACCTCCACGTGCAATCCTTCTTCTGTACGAGCAGCACTGGGGACGCAAAGGGGCTGGTACTGAACTGGATGATGCCCTGCCTCAGCATCTCCTTAGTCTGCCTCTCGATCTCGTCCTTCTGTTCTGGACTATATCGATATGGCCGTAAGTTCACCGGTCTGGACCCAGGTAACAGTGAGATCTTGTGATCGAATTCCCTTCTCGGTGGCAACCCTTGTGGTTCATCAAACAGGCAAGCATACTGCTCGCGCAAGTTCTGAATTTCCACTGGACACAGCTCCAAACTGGTAGCCTCTTTCATCTCCCGTAACTGCACAATGTGACAAACTGCATTGGATTCCACTAATGCTTCGAACTGATTGACTGATATCACATCGCACGAAGTAGTGTCTACCCGAATCCCTTGTAACTGAAGTGTGTGTTCTCTGTACTGAAATTGCAATTGTTTCAAGCCCCAGTGAACCACCATGGAACCTATGCTCTGCAGCCAGTCCATCCCCAGAATAATGTCGTAACATCCTAGTGGAAAGAGACGCAATGTTGTCGTGAATTCTTCCCCTTGTGCGCGCCAGGTGCAGTCAGGCACTTCCAAGTCACAACGCAGCGTCCCCCCGTCTGCGATCTTCACTTGCATAGCTTTGCATTTGCGGACCTCTGGCCAGCTGCTCGCGATTGTCTCCGCGATGAAGTTGTGGGTGCTGCCCGAGTCGACCAACATCAGCACCTCCCGGTTGTGCACTCTCCCCATCAGTCGCACCGTCTGTGGAGGCTCTGCGCCCTGCAAAGCCGCATGCGAAATCACACAGATCTCCCCCGTATCGCCGGCGAACAAGGAATCTGTTGCCCTCTCGTTCTCCAGCAACCCCATTAGCTCCTCCACCACGTGAAGTTGCACGGTTGGGCCGCAGACATGATCGCGACTCCAGCGCTCGCCACATGTGAAGCACAGACCACGAGAGCGACGGTATGCGCGCATGGCCTTCACTCGCTCGTCCGTGTTCGGCGTCGGTGGTGAAGCCGCCGCCCGCCGATCGTCCGCGCGTGGAGGTGCAGACGGTCCTGGCGGACGCCCCGTTGGAGGAGGTGGTGGTAGCGGCATCGCCGTCCGCGGCGGCGCGCGAGTGTGGGACGCCGTGCCCGCGCCCGGACGCCAGGCTTCCCGTGTTAGCTCCATCGCCTCTTCTTGCAATACGGTCAGAGAAACAGCAGAATCCAAATTTTTCGGTTGTTGTATCATCACTACAGGCCGAATGTCGTGCTTCAGTCCATCAACAAAGTGTGTGACAAAATACAGAGGATCCCAAGACTTGTGGTGTCCAACCAAACTGTTCATCGCTGAATTGAACAACACCGCATACTCTGCCACTGTTCCTGTCTGACGAAGACGAGAGAACTGACGCAAGAGCTGCTCGAACTCCCTCCGACCAAATTTTCCACACACCGCCCCCACAAATTCTTCCCACGACTGTGCCATTCTGTGGGCATCGGTCCACTGCAACCACAACGCCGCCTCCCCCGTGAAGTACACCACCGCCGTATCCACCCAAAACTCCCTATCAATCTTACAAACTCGAAAATAAGACTCGCACTTCAGTTTCCACTCCAACGCTCCTTCCCCACTGAATCCTGGACAATCCATCCGCGGAGTTCGACCCGATCTATCATGCTCACGAGGGGATTGGACAGCAGAGGATGGAAACTCGTACATACCCTTTGCCGGGTCGTGAAGGGTGGAGGACCCATCAGCGATCCCCGTTGGTTTTGCTTGACGCGGTGGCCATTGGGCCCGTGACGCCCACCGTCGTCACCGTGACGCCAATCCAGCCCGATCATCGGCGGAGTCTTGGATGTTGGAGATGCGCCCCCCGCGATGTGGTTGTCGCGCTCGATTTGTTGACGAAGATGGCTGATGTCCGCTCGCAGCGCTCCCACCGCTTCATCCGCCGATGGCCGCCACTGCGCCAATTCCGCCAGCGCCGATCGGATCTCGTCGAGTGCCTCCACCCGCGCCGAAATTCCGTCGATCTTCGCGGTCTGCTCTCCGATCTTCGTCATCGTCGCCACCAGATTTGCGATCTGGTCCTTGAGCTCAAGATCCGCCATGATCTCTACCAGCGAACGCGTCCGAGGTGCCAGATCGGCGGCTCTGATACCAGATTGTCAGACCCACACTTGTATTGCTCACTCTCACACGAGTCTCAGAGTTACACGAGGATACAATACGATACACCCGAGTTCTAGAGAGGAATTGAGGGGATCCGAGAGGAAGATCGAGAGGAGACTAAGAAGGGTGGAGATACAAGAGTAGGTGAGGTTCGTTGGTAAGTTGTTCCATCCCCGATCCCGAGGTGCTGCTCCTCCTTTTGTAATCACTTCGTCCACTCTTCACCAGCGTAGCGCGTGTTGAGCTTGCGTGTGCGGTGGGGCAGTTGGGTCGGCCCAACTGTCGAGGTCGGTGTAGCGAGGCCCATGACAATGCTCTGCTCGGCTGCTCAACCACATTTGACATGTGTGTCGTGTTGTCACTCCCGGACGTTGCCCAGATGATGCTGAATCATCGAAGTCACACCGCCGTAATTCACTTGAATCAAATGGGTTTTCATGGCAGAGCCTAAGGAGATTGTACTTATGACGTTTGCTCCACAAGATTGTATACTGACCCGCGTGTTTGCCTGGCTAGAGTTTTCTACACTCCACAGCTAACGATGTTTTATAATTAACACGGTCACCCATTTCGACTATCCCTCCGTTACACAATATAAAATGTTTTAGGTGTTGCACATGTTGTTTAAATACGCACTAAAATAAGTGTACTCATAAATTAAAATATGTCTAAATATATGTGTGTACATATGAATGTGAAAAAAAAATACATCTTTTTTTTTTTGAAATTAAAAAGTTAATACATCTTGTATTGTGTGGGAGTTAAAATGTTAAGGTTAGACGTGTATAATGTTATAATAATAAAAAAATCAATAGAGAGAGCCCTATCAAAATTATATTAAGAAGAAACTGCAGAGCGGGAGCTCAAAAGCGGGCTGTGGGCACTGGGCAGCGCTTGCAGCCGACTACGCGTCGCTGGCCAATTGGTCCACACCCAGTTGCACACCATGATGCTATTTTAACTAGATTTTTTTATAAATTATTATTTCTAAGACAGTATTAGAAATATTCCCTCCTTGTTACATATAGTGAATATGAGATTTTTGATTCAAATAGTGTAAAATTTGGCCAAGTATATTGACAAAATTATACCTGTGCATCATGATGCTAAACGAACTTCATGATGAAACAGTGGTATAAGTTTGGTAATCTATATGTTTATATCTATTATATAAACATGGTCAAAGTTCACACGGTTTTACTTTAAAATATTTTTGTGACAACATTTTGGCAAGAAGGGGGTATGGTTAGTATGGCTTTTATCCGCTGTCCCTTGATAATTAGATAAGAAAAAACCCAGTTTGTTATTATGTTTTTGACACATAGCATCACATATTCTGGAGCTTGCGTTGTCTTTATGCACATTAGATCATGTAGGCGCACGTTGCCACACCCGTCCATTAGGTAAATAGATTTGTTAGGAATGAAAGAAAATATAACTAAGCGGTTTTCTTTATTTTTTCATGAAAAATGATGAAACTATATTAGCATCATTATTAGTCCAGGTGCAGAAGTACATATCAACACTCTTGCGATCTCCCACACTCGGAATTTTCACGTATTGTTACTTCTTCTGATTTCAGACTTTAGAGTCCTTTTGTCTCACATTACATTCATTAAATTGTTTGCATTAGTATAGAACTATGGTTCACATAATCGATTAGGATGGGGCTGTTGCTAATGTCACCTACTGCTGTGATTTTCTACCATTGCTCTTGCTAAGTGATACCTCGACTTCCCTTTATACTGGTTCTAAAGAGAAAACCCTGCATAATTGTTTCATCAGATCAATGAGAGAATTTAAATGTTCGTAGTTTTATGTGCATTTGTAAATGGCTAGATCTAACCATATACTCTTTCAAAAAAAAACAGCACAGTCGAGAAACTGCCCTAACGAACTTTCCATAAATTTGTAAGAGAATAGCTTAAGAAAACTGAAAAATTCAGGACACCGGCTAATTTCAATTCTTCACATACTGCATTAGCAATAATTTCTGCTGTTTTATATGCTCGGTTCACGCAGAACAACAAAACAAAACAAAACATCATAAAGTATACACATTGCATGTAATACGATAAATATAAATACATTATTTCTATAATACCAATGTTGTAATACGATAACACCCTTTGTTTCTTCAAGTGAGGACACGAAAGATGTCACCTCCAGGTTGCCACCAACATCAACATCAATAGGGTAGATGAAGCTTTGCTCTGCCGACTGCTGAGAAAACATTGGAAGTCATGCTCACACTACAAAACCATCAACAAATGGAGGAGCGTATTCTCTATTATCAAAAAACATTAATACAACATGCAAGTGTACAACATACAAAATAGATATCTGCTCAAAGAAAACTTCTTGCAATGATCATCACTAATTGATTGCAATAACGAGCCAACAATAGCTTGCAGAAGAATTTTCAGAAGATTTCAGGAAATAGATTTACAAGTTGGCAACAGGCAGCTACAAAGGTTTAATGCTAATGGAGATCAACTTAATGTATGCTAACTTTTCGTATCTGCGACATCATCACAAATAAATAGAAAAATCAGTCATGTAGTACTTGGAGCAATTTGAACTACAAGACACACCACTAATTGACTAATTCAGCAGCAAATGACAATTGAACACAACCTGGGAGGCTATGTAGCACATAAAATAAATACATCCTTGCATCTACGTTTTGTCATACTTCCATTCAAGATTTTTTTTGTAGTTGTAGGTGAGGGAAAGTACCGGTGAATTTACTTGACTCAAAGATATGTCCTCATGTGTGGAATCACGGAGAGCTATATGTCGGGTTATGACTCCCACGGAACAGGGGTAGTCACTTCCTGGAGATTGTTCGTGAAGGGGATTGAACGCGGAGGTCAATACCCTCGAGAGGCACGACGATGGCGCTCGTCGGGCCTGGAGAGGAACACCCACGACAGAGAGAGACACTAGCCCGTACCCAGGTTAACGGCCGTCAGGAGGAGGTAAGACCGCTAGTCCTGCTTGTTTGTATTGGTTTGTGGAGGTTACAATACAACTGAGCTTGCCGAGGGCTCTCTTGAGGTAGTTCATGCCTGGGGAGGGAAGCAATGGTCTTCTTCCTCCTCCAGCCGAAGGCTATTCTACTCAGCCCAGCTAGGGTTTACAAGTGTTCTCCAATCAATTGGCCGACCTTCTCTACGGTGGAGGTCTTACCACTTTTATAGGCGCCGCATGCGTCTTCCTTCCGCTTGGCGTCCAAGGTGGGCTCCCACACGACAGCGGCGTGGAGGAGTTGGAGTCCACCGCTGCCGGATCGTTCATGGACACGGTCCATCGTCGATAAAGTTGGGAGCGGTGGCCGACAAGCTGCAGACTGTGCAGAACAGCTCGCAGGGTCCCCAGTCTCCGGAGTGGAGCCCACGATGACGATCTTCTTGGAGTGTCGCGCCGTCCAGCTGCTTTATCATCAGAGAGGAAGGTCCCAGCTGTCCTGGCGCAGCCGGCGTGACTTTATTGACTCCTTTATCACCAAAACGGCAAGGGGAGTGCCTGCGTCGCCGTGTGGATACGACAGAGGCCATGTGCGCCCTGCCGTACTTCCTTGGTCGCGAAGTTTCCCCACAGGGCTGAGGTGGCCTGTGGAGGGGTTTCTGTTGACTTCCCTCCAGGCGCATTGCACCTCGGGAGGGTCTCTTGAAGCGCGGGTCCTCTTTCGGCCCTTGCTTCCTCTTCAGGCCCTCGAGGGGATTTGTCTCTCGAGGGTCTCTCCAAGCGATGGCTTGGTCCTTAGCCGTTCCGTCTGATCAGCCCGCGTGCGAGGCCTGGGGAGAGTGGGCTCTTCATACCCCAGTCTCCACTGGGCCGACAGTAGCCCCCGGGCCCGCGATGGGCACGAATGAGCCCATGGGCGCAGGCGGAGCGTCGTGGGCCCAAAGTGCCCGGCCGGCCCGAGCCACGCGTCACTCAGACGAGTAACGGTCGCACACGATTTGGGGCGTGCGTCGTGGGGGGTCCCACCACGCCCCGGTAACTGCTCCGTGAAGGGACATAAAGCCCGAGCGCTGGAGCAGGGAGCCGTTACTGTTTCCAATTCTCCTCGCAGAAGCCTCCGCCATTCTCGAGCTCTCCGGCGCCGCTCTCTTCTCGTTTTCTCTCCGGCGCTCTCTGCCTCTTCCGCCTTCCGCGTCACACCGAACTCCAGCGATAAGTCCCGCCAAGAACAAGGGCAAGGCCGCTGCGGGGTCTTCTTCTTAGGCGGAGCCCATCGCGTCCGCGTACGGTGCGGCTCTCTTGGGGGCGCGCACTGATCTCAAAGCCTTGGAGAGAATTCGCCATCTGGTCGCGGGGCGGACCAGTGAGCATGGTGCCAGCGCGCTTTGTTATGCGAGGTTCGGGGCCCCTCGGACCCGATGCAGCTTTACCCTGGTGACCACAGCCCGGACGTCGTCAACACCATCTTGAGCATCCTCTTTATCAACCCGGAGGTGCCCGGGAAGATTCCTGGCTCTGTGCAACCTCTACACCAGCTCCCCTTGGGCGATCGTTTGGATATCTTGGAAGGGATGCCGGACTTCACCTCGTCAAGCCTGGCGGGGGAGGTGGATGAGGTGGCCACTTCGATGGCACGGGATGTGGCAGGAGCAGAGTCGCCCTCTGTCTCAGAAGCTGGGCGAGGTGAGGAGGAGGGCGAGCAGGGGATGCGTCCCACTAGTAGAAAACAGGCTAAAGGACCAAACTCCAAAACCCCATTTGTCCCAGTCGTACTGCAAACCGGGACAGATGGGGCATAAAACCCGCCGAGCGCTCCAGGCGACACCCATTTGTCCCGGTTCCAGCCACGAACCGGGACAAATGAGGTAGCACCCGCCAAGCGCTTCAGGCGACACCCATTTGTCCCGGTTCCAGTCACGAACCGGGACAAATGTCACGGAAGCCGAGCCATCGCCGTGTTTTTTCGACGCGCATGGAAGACGAGCGGAAATACGGCGCCGCCGGCGATTCCTCTGCCCTCCGGCGATTAATTCCTCTGCTCTCCGTCGGTGATTCTTCTTCCTCTCCGGCGCTATAAAATGCACTGCACGGTACGACTCCTCCACACACCATCTCTCCGGCTCCTTCAGACACCATCTCTCCTCTCTTTTCTCCGGTCCTATGGAGCCACTTGCGCGTCCACCTCGGTCCGAGTTGTACTACTACAAGAAGGAAGGCATGCGGTTCAAGGTGTGGGTCACCCTTCGTGCATGGCGCGTGGAGAAGTGGATCCGCGACGTGAAGAACTACTTCCTCGACGCCGCTCCGATCAAAGCCGTTGGACTCGATTGCGAGTTCACCGACCCTCGACGGAAGGATACTCCACAGTGCGCCGCCGTCCTTAAACTCTCGGTGGCGACCGAGACTCTTGTCTTCCAAATTTGCAAAGCCGATCGGGTGCCACAGGTCCTCGTGGATTTCTTAGGTGATCAGACAATCAAATTTTACGGCGTGGCAATCCATAATGACATGAAGATGCTAGCCTACGACGGAATTATTATTCGGTCCGCGGTCGACCTGCAGAGGGATCGCCGAAACCCTACCGGCAATTTTACTCCTAGTCTATATGCTCTCTCTAATGCGGTCATTGGGACAAATCTTGAGAAGAAGAAGAAATACAAGAAGAAGAAGAACACGGACGACGACAAGGAAGACACGTTAGAAGAAGACCTAATTTTCGGATGGGGCAACGTTCCATTGAGCTACGATCAAGTCGTATATGCTGCTTTAGACGCTCGCCTTGGCTTCGAGATTGCACGGAAGTGGGATAGTCTACGCGGATATAATACGGAGTATGATCATCTTAATGTCGTTGATGAGTAGACTATCTATGTATTCCGTTACGCAAAAATTCTCCTGCCAGCTACGCTCTTACCAAACAAGAGAAACTAATATTATTTGAATGCCTGGTATCAAGGTCACGGCTGGGTTCTCGTCGAATATAAAGAGGATAGTAAATGTGAGACTCCAAAAATTTCAGAACCTAAAGTCTCATGATTGCCACGTGATTATGACGCAATTGCTTCCGATTGCACTGAGGGGGCTACTACCGGAAAATGTTCGAGTACCCATTGTGAAGCTTTGTGCATTCCTCAATGCAATATCTCAAAAGGTAATCGATCCGGCGATTCTACCAGGGTTGCAAAATGATGTGGTCCAGTGTCTTGTCAGTTTTGAGTTGGTGTTCCCTCCATCCTTCTTCGATGTTATGACGCATCTCCTGGTTCACCTAGTCGAAGAGATTCAAGTTCTCGGTCCTGTATTTCTGCACAATATGTTCCATTTGAGAGGTTCATGGCAGTCTTAAAAAAATATGTGCACAATATGTTCCCATTTGAGAGGTTCATATTAAATCAGAAAAAATATAATCTTTATACCAAAATGATCAGAAAAATATAATCTATAATGTTGTATCATAAAAATGTTCATATTAATTCATATCAACTGGATTCATATCTATTTTTTCTTACTTGGATTTTGCGTGCAGGTACTCGGATTTGTCACCGCGTCGTAGCCGCCGCCCTCTCGGAGCCCTAGTAAAGTTCGAGAGACTTCAAAAGAGAAATGTAAATAGAAATGACATACTCGATATGATTGAAATGTGTTTATGAAATTGAAATGTCTTAATGTATTTATACTATTCAAATAACTTTGCTTCAGGTTGAAATTGAAATGTGTTTGTACAAATAAATGAGAAAAGATGTTGAGTTAGATTTAGTTGTATGACATATCGGTAAAGTTATTTAGATGTTGAGTTATTAAAATTATTTAAATGGATTGAAATCTCTTGCAGAAACTATGGACACCCGTAGAAACCTTCAACAAGAAGAGGACATGTTCGGCATCATTCGCGAAGGTGATGAATTGGACCCCGGTAGAAACCATGAACAAGAAGAGGAACACTTAGACGATTTCACCGGGCAATTTCTGAACGAGTCCGGTGATGGACTGGAGGGGCATTCAGACGGAATAGACGTCACCAACAGTTCAGCTCACCGACAGTTTACCGACTCTACTATTGGAAAGTCGGCCGCCGAGGTAGATACATGCCCTCAGGTTTTTGTCTCCGTTGAATAGATTTGTGTGTATACATATATTAACTATCACTTTTTCTTGTGTTTAGCCGTCGGCAGGCCATGAACCGGGACCAAGCAAAAAAGCAGCGGTGAAACGAGGCGGGCCACGAACCGGGACCAAAAAGCTCCAAGGGAAACAGAAGTACCACATCGAGGAGATCAATAAAAAAGGAAAACCGATTGCTCCCGCTAACCACGCAAGGAAATTTGTAGCTCAGTGCGGAGTCATCGTTCGGGACAGACTCTCCATCAGGGCTCAAGAATGGTATAAGCCAAAAGTGCCAAAAGAGGGGGTTATTTATGTAAGGGATGAAGACAAACAACTCCTTTGGGACGAGCTCATGCAGAATTTCACTTTACCGGAAGAGTAGGATGTAGAGAAGCCGGTTATAGAGAATCGATGCAAGGCCTGGACTTATATTGAGATGGGTGAATTGTTCCGTAGCTGGAAGAAATGGCTAAACAGGTTCATAACTGAAGGTAAGACTCCAGAATTTGTCGGAGTCTATGAAAAGATAAAAGATGAGTGGCCCGAATTTAAGGCGTACAAGCAATCGGAATCCGCTAAGAAAATCTCAGCGAGAAATAAGAAAAATGCAGAGAAAAAGATATATCACCATAACATGGGGTCAGGTGGCTACCTGGCGGCCATGCCTAAGTGGACGAAAATGGAGGATGAGTTTTTGGCTAAAGGTATAGAGATCGAGACATTTGGCTGGCCAGACCGGCTTAAGGCTTGGTTCTATGGGCATGGTGGAAAGTTAGACCCTGAAACAGGTGACTGTCTTTTTACCAAGGAGCACGGACCTGACCCTATTGAAGCTCTCAGAGAGGTATGGAAGGAGGTCACGGAAGGCAGGTTCCACCCTAACAGAGAGAAGGACGAGCTATCGCGAGCTCTTAAGAATCCTGAACACAGTGGACGAACACGAGGAACCGTCGGCTCCGTACCGTGGATAATTGGGTTTCCCAAAGATGTTGGCACTTACAGAAGCCGGTCGAGAAATAAGAAAGAGCTTGCCGACCGGGCCCAGTGGATGGAAAATAAATTACTACAACATGAGAAGGAGATAGCAGAGATGAAGGCAGCGCAGACTCGACGAATGCCCTGCGAATCTGAGACGCCCGAAGATCCTTCTCTTGATCCAAAATCAATGCGGAGAAGCAGCGTGGCTTCGACGGAGCTCGATCGCCACAATGATATGCCGGGTCCTCGTCACCCCGTGGATAATATCGTGCATCGGGAACTTTGCGACCTACATGTGCCATGCTTGAACATAACCATGAAGGTGGCGCACGGCTTTGCCCTACCGCCTAGACCAAATGGAACTTACCATTGTCGCCCTATTCCAGATGGCTATGCTGTTGTCGGGGTTGATGAGGTTATCAAGACATATGAGGGAATTAAGCTGGACTTCCCTACGGGTGAAGACGAGGTTGAGATTGGCCCTCAAGAGTACCTGCTTATGGAAAAAAGAATACATCGTGTTCCCACACATGCAGCAAAATCGCCCTCCCAGTCCACATGCCAGCCCACATAACTACAACAACGAAAACCAATGCGCTAGTCCAGACACCCCCCACAACGACAACCAAGGCGCTAGTCCATCTCCGCCGTCGCGTGAGCGTACTCCGCCGCCTCCGCAAAAGAAGCGGAAGTGCACCACTGCGTCGACTAGCACTCAGAAAAGCGAAACGGGGAAGTCTCGCTTTGTGAACTCTCGCGAAGATGTCGATATATGGGTCAACGAGATCCAGTCTTCCTAGAGAAAGAAGGCAAAAAAGATGCCTTTGCCTGTTCCGGTATATTCTTCGGATGCGATACGGTGGGCCATAGAATTTCTTACGCATCCATCGCAATATGAACTAAATATGGACGATGACTACACACGCGTTCTGGTGCGTACATCTAGGAGAGTGCGGGAAGAACAAAAATCTGCTGCCACCCAGAAGAGAGATGTTCCACAGCTCGGAATGCAGGCGGGACAATCGGCCCCTCCACTCATATTGGCGCCTTACAACCGGAACCCGGTCGATGATGTACTTTCGCAGCAAGCTAGAGATATGGGTATAACTCTGGTAGAGCTTAAGGCATTACAATCTGGCGAGAGTGTCACCATACATGAGGTGGTGCGGAAATATATGAGAGGAGAAGATCTTGTCGACCCTGCTATGGTGCGCACTCTACCAGCTAGGTTGCACCAACTAAATGCATGGTACATGCATACTACAAAAAGTCAAGAAGGAGACTGGCTCTCTGCGAAAATTCCAACGGATTTTTATGGCCCAGGTGATGATGAGATTCAAATTGAGTATTGCGAATTATGGCAGTTATTCAATTTTGACGCGCTCGACAAATTTATCATCAGTGCCTTTTGCATGTAAGTAATTAAATTATGTATATATGTCAGTATTTCTCTAGCTCAACTTATTTTTCATTGCTTGTAATTATAGTTATCACTATATTACTTTTGTACTCTATTATGCAGGCTGAAAATTATACAATCTCGAAAGCTGGGGCTCAATCACAAGATTGGATTCATTGACCCTAATCGAGTTCATCATCATGGTTTGTTACATTACCCAAAGAGTACGGAGGAGCTTTTGCTTACTTATTTAATGGCGCAACATTACAAAAACACCATACTTTTCCCGTTCAACTTCGAGTGAGTTGTTTACTTTCTTATACATACCCGATGTTAAGTATATGTAATTGATGATTTAGTTATTAACAAATATAAACATATGGCAGATTTCACTGGGTATTATTTGAGATTGATGTTGAAAAGGCAATCGTTGATGTCCTCGACCCATTATCGAAACCTGAAGAAAAGTACGACGACACGAAACAGATGCTTCAGAGGTAATTTTGTTCATTATCACCATCGACCTCGTCTTTTCTAATAATATATAGTAATTAGTAAACTTGTTTACTAATTTTCCATACCGTAAACTTAAGGGTTTGGGACAAGTTCACCTTTTTCCACAAGGACGTCGGTATAGCCCGGAATCTCACTTTTAAATGGCGAGAGGTAAGCCGAACTAGCTAGGTTCCAACTATGCATATTCTTAATTTCAGTCTCACAATACCATTTTTCAATATTTTTGATTATTTTTTATTGGTTTCTTATCTTATTCTATCATAAAGTGCGCGAAGCAGCAACAAGGCACTTATCTTATTCTATGTCTGCGAGTTCATCAGAATTCACTTCAATAAGGGTCCAGACTGGAATAGGGTACGTTAACAATTTATTCAAACTTGTTCACTTTTTAAATTGAATTATTTTCATAATGGTTAATATATTGGTGTTGATCTCTCCTTTTTAGTTTGAGACGATCCGGAACAGGCTTGATGCAAAAGACCGCCTACTACCTATTGCGGAGGAAATTGCGGGCTTTCTGCTTGACTATGTCATAAAGCCAGGCGCAGAATGCAGTATAATCCAGCCGCGAAAAAAGACCATCCCGAGGAAAAAATAGGGTCTAATGCCTCTCCGTCATGTAATGATCTCTGTTTGTAAATATTTAGACATGATCTTCCGGTTGTAAATATTTGTTGTAAATATTTGTTTGGGAGAACTCGTGTACTAGTAGTATTCATGATTATATGCCGAGGAAAAAATCGTGTATTCATGATATATATTATATAGTAACGTATAATATGCAACTCGATCTTGTTTGAAATGAAACATAAATGAAAAAACAGAAACACAAAAGAATCAGTAACATAAATATCAAAAACAGAAACACAAATAGAAAACAGGTAACAAAATAAAAGAAACAAAAAATCATATATACTGTCCCGGTTCGTATTACCAACCGGGACAAATGAGTCGCAGCCAGAGGCTGGCTTGTTTGGCCACGTGGCCCCCCTATTGGTCCCGGGCCGTGGCGTGCCCGGGACAAATAGGGGAGGCTATTTGTCCCGAACACGCTGTCCCGGGCGCGTGACCGGGACAAAAAGCCATGCCTGCCCGGGACCACTGGCTTGTTTTGCTCTAGTGTCCTCTTCAAGACCCGGGCCCCTTACTGACGAGATTTGTGATATCTCGTCAGGCGACGATGATAATGCCTTCGTGGTGGTGCCCTCGCGCCTGGTGGAGGAAGATGACGAGGAGATGGAGGTCTCTGACGCGGAGGCCATCCCGGAGCGGCACGAGCCTCGCACCAAGGCTGTCGTGGACCACTCAGGAGTGAGGCCATCTGAGGTCCCCTCCAAGAGGAAAGCGGTGATGCCTCCGGAGGGGTCAGGCGCCCGGACCATGCCCTCCTGGCGCTCGCCAGGCCTGGCGTGGGTCAACATAGGCGCTCCACCGTCCGGGTAAGCATTCCTGGCACTCGGTGGTTTGACTCTCATGTATCTTTGCTTTATCCTCTCTTGAAGGTGGCCGTGGCTGAAGAGGCCACAAGCCTGTGGAGACGGCCTCCACGGGCCCTACTGAGTAGGTGCCTCAAGGGGAGGCGGCTGCGCCTCGGGCGGAGGCTGCAGAGCCTCAGGCGGAGGAGGACGCGCCTCGCCTAGAAGCCTCTAGGCCGCCTCCTGAGCCAATGGTGGTGGAGGCTTCCGAGGAGAGGATCGCCACTCCACCTCACGCCCCTACTCCACCTCGCGCGATTACGCCACCGCGCGAGGCGACTCCGCCGCGCGAGCCAACGTCGCCGCGCGCACCCATGGCTCCTGCGCAGCCAGGAGCTGAGGCGAGCGAGTCGCCACAGGGCGCGGGCGATCCGCAGGAGGAGATTCTTCTTCTTCGCCTCGTCCGGTTGCAGGGGATGAGCGCCCGGCGGGCGCGGGCGGCGAGGAGGACGTTGGCGCGGGCGGGGACGGAGCACAGCCTAGCCCCCGAGCGCACCCCGGGGCCAGGTTCTCGGGACTTGACGCCAGGGTTGGGCCCTCGACAAGCCAAGACCTGGTCCTCCGAGGCTGAGACTGGAGCGCTGGAGACCGGGAGGTCGCCTTCCGCCTCGTGAGGGAGTCCCTAGAGGGTCTTGAGGCGCATCTCGCCCTTGGGGACATACATCACGCCCACGAGCGGGAGGAGCTCGCGAGGTCGTGGGCGTCCTTCAACGCGGCTGTCGAGGCCCGTCGGCAGGAGGACTTGGCGCTACAGGCCTTGCGCGAGGAGGCCACACGCTTCGCTAAGGAGGTACGCGAGGGGGCCATCCGCGACGCCTCAGAGCTTCTTGCGCCCCTCCAAGAGGAACGTGACGCTGTTGCTGAGCTCCTGAGCGCAGCAACGGCCGAGCGCGAGGCTATGGAGGGCTCGTGGGCGCAGAAACGCCACGAGCTGGGCCAGCTGGAGACCCAGCTGCTCTCCGCCCACCAGGTTGCGCAGGCAACTCTGGAGGA
This sequence comes from Poa annua, assembly GCA_026929855.1. Lineage (NCBI taxonomy): Eukaryota > Viridiplantae > Streptophyta > Magnoliopsida > Poales > Poaceae > Poa > Poa annua. The sequence goes on from CM049427.1 coordinate 37,448,735, forward strand.
GGACCACAAGGGCCTTGCCGAGCGCGAGCGGCAGTTGGTCCTCAAGGAGAAGGAGGTGCAACTGCGCGACGAGCTATATGCCATTGCGCCTGCGTGCGCTTGTATCTGAAACAGTTTTATGCTTAGACATTTGCGACCTTTGGGCATGTAATATACTCTTGTTTGCAATTTTCTTCTAGCTTGCTTGCCCCTCGAGAGGTCTCTTTGGACTTATCTTCATGTACATTTGTTCTCTGCGTCGGTAGGACCCATCTCTTCGTGCCATGACTCCGCCACTTCGGTATGCTAGAGCAATGACTCTGCAAGGCCGGGGGGAGTTTAGGCCTAGGAGAGGTAAGAGCCCTGAGTCGCGATGCTCAAGTGCCCCCCTTAGACGTACGAGTAGTCCATGAAGCGTAAGGGAAAGCGAAGTCGCTTGAGGGAAAACGTGTGCTTGTGGGAAAAAACTCTCAAGGCATGGGTGCGAGACTTAGCTTCTCGAGGTTTTTGCCCTACAGAGGCTTTCTGCCTGGCGAGGAGGTCCTCTCTAGGGGCCTTTTCCGGGTGTCTCCTCATGCTTGTGGGGGCATTTTTTCCCTGTAGAGGTTAGAGGGGCGAACCCAAACGCTTGTGCACGATACTGAGGACTCGTGCGCGCTTATAGGTCCCCTCAGGCGTTCCTCGCGAGGAGAGTAAGTACCAAGGTCCTTTGTAGAGATGGCGTGTTTGTGGGAGCTTGCCCTCCAGCCAGAGCTCGGATCCTTGGATTTTGCAGTTCTGCTGGTGTGTCATTTGAGGAACTGGCACCGTACTCAGCCCCCGCTCGTGAGGTATGCATGTGGAGAGATATAAGCGCACATTTCAATGAAGTAATGCGTAAATAAAACTCACCACCAAATATTACACAGCGGCGCCGTAGCGCTAAGTTCACTTAGGAACGAAATTGTCTCATTATGCTTGGAGTTGCCAAGTTAATGTTTTGACTATGTCGAGGCATGGGGACCACCCATTAGTGGCAGAGACTCTCTACGGCCTGAGGTGGCTCGTTACATGGAGAGCTCGGACTTTGGAGCTTGGAGGTTTAAGTCGTGAGCTTTTAACCTCTGGAGACAAAAATGCTTGGAGGTTGAGCCGTAAGCTGCCTCTTCCGGCAGATGTCTTGACGTGACAATTATCACGGGCATGACGATGATCACGTTTGCGTTTGTTCCTTCTGGAGACAAAAAAATGTTTGGAGGTTTAAGCCGTGAGCTTTTAACCTCTAGAGACAAAAACTGCTTGGAGGTTGAGCCGTAAGCTGCCTCTTCCGCCAGATGTCTTGTCGTGACAATGATCACGGCCGTGACAATGATCACGGGTAGAACTTGCGCAGGTGCATGATGTTCTACGGGTTTTTTACGGGGATGCCATCTTGAGTCTCGAGACGAGCCGCGCCAGGCCTAGCGATGTGGGTGACCCTGTAGGGACCTTCGCACATCGGTGACAGCTTGTGGAGGCCTTCCCTGGAGAGGATTCGCCTGAGGACGAGATCGCCTGCCTCCAGGGTCCTGCAGCAGTTGACTTGGGGCAGGCCCCGCTTGTGGCTTTGGGCCTGGCGGTGGGTTTGCGAGGCATGTTCCTTCGTCAGGGGTTTTTGGCTTTGGAGTGGTTGCACTCTTCTTGTGGAGGACTTTCTCTTCCCTTTCTACCACAAGGACGGCACTGTCGGTCTGTGGAGTGGCTGATAGATACAGCTTCAGGTGCTCGCCTGTCCTTGGGGCGACCATGACTGGTGGGTTGGCTAGGTACCTCTTCAAGTCCTCAAATGATTTTTCCGCTTCAGGGGTCCACTTGAAAGTGCATGTTCTTTTATGATCTTGAAGAGCGGCATGACTCTTTCGCCGAACTTGGAGATGAATCTACCCAAGCTGGCCATGCAGTCTGTTAGGCGTTGCATGTCCTTGAGCCGGCGTGGAGGTTGCATTTCCTCTATGGCCTTTATTTTGTCAGGGTTTGCCTCTATGCCCCGGTGGGACACGAGGAAACCAAGCAATTTGCCTGAAGGCACTCCGAAGACGCACTTCGCGGGGTTGAGCTTGATGTTCACCTTGCGCAAGCTGGAGAAAGTCTCTTCAAGGTCCCTGAGGAGAGTATTTCCCTCTCGAGATTTTACGACAATGTCATCGACATAAGCCTCAGCATTTCTGCCCATTTGCTCGCCAAGTGCTATCCTCATTAGCCTCTAGAAAGTGGCTCCGGCGTTTTTTAGTCCGAAGGGCATGCAGACATAGCAATACACACCGCAAGTGGTGAGGAAAGCCGTCTTCTCCTCATCTTCCTTAGCCATTTTTATCTGATGATAACTAGAGAAGGCATCATGGAAGCAGAGGAGGTCGCAGTCTGCCGTGGAGTCCACAATCTGGTCGATTCTTGGCATGGGATAAGGGTCCTTGGGGCAAGCCTTGTTCACATCAGTGTAGTCGATGCAGAGGCGGCCTCCTCCGGCGGGTTTTGGGACGACCACGCCATTGGAGAGCCAAGTGGGATGTGCGACCTAGCGGACTACATTTGCCGCTTTTAGCTTCTCGACCTCTTTGACGATGAATGCTTGCTTCTCGGGGGCTTGTTTTCTTGCTTTTTGCTTGACGGGGCGTGCGTTTGGACACACGGCTAAGTGCTGCTCGATCACCTCCCTCGGCACACCGGACATATCTGATGGTGTCCATGCGAACATGTCAGAGTTTGCCCGGAGGAAGGCGACGAGCGCGCTTTTCTATTTGGGAGGTAGCGCGGCACCAATGGTGACGCTAGCCCCCGAGCCCTCAGCCCCCGAGCTGCTGGAGCTTAGAGAGACTTTCTTTGTAGCGGCTGGCTCCTGGGAGAACAACTGCTTCTTCTTCTTGGGTCTCTCGAGAGGCTCCATGTCCTCGTCTGCAGGGAACTCCATGGCGGCTGCCTTGTAGGCCGTCTCGACAGCGTGCGTGGCATCCAGGACATGTCCATGGATGTTGATTGTGCCAGTGCTGCCGGGGATCTTGACCATGTTGTAGGCATGATGCGTGACGGCCATGAATTTCGCGAGTGCGGGGTAGCCGAGGATGGCGTTGTACGGTAGGCCGATGTGCGCAACATCGAAGTCGATGTGCTCGGTGCGGTAGTTTTCCACGCTTCCGAAGGTGACGGCAAGCCTGACCTGCCCCAGAGGCTCGATCGAGCCGCTGGTGACTCCCGTGAAGGGCCTAGAGGGCATGAGCCATTCGTAGGGCACTTGAAGCGCTTCGAACGTCTAAATGGAGATGACATTCAGGCCTGCTCCACCATCAATGAGTGTCTTGGAGACGGCGATGTTGTCGATGGTGGGGCTGCAGACCAGCGGGAGGGTTCCAACAGTCTTGGTGGACTTGGGGTGGTCCTGAGCGTCGAAGGCGATGGTGTACTGCGACCACTTGAGGGGCCTGGAGGTCTCGAGGCTGGGGAGGGCGGCATTGAGCTCGCGAGCGAACTGCTTGAACTGATTGTTTGACTTAGGCGCCTGTGCTCCACCTAGGATGCAGGCCATGGCGCCTCTTGGAGCTTGATAGCCAACATCTTCCTCGTCAGGGAGGTTGTCGTTCCTCTCTGCAGCGTTAGCCTGGTTGTTAGATGGTTTTTGGTAGCCGCTCATGCGCCAACTTCCACGGTAGCCACGGCCTCGACCGCGGCTGCCACTGCCTTCTGCTTGCTCATGCTCCTTGCTTAACCTCTTGAGGTCAAAGCAAGTCTCGGTAGAGTGACCGCGTCTGTTGTGGTAGATGTAGAATGGGTGGTGGTCGTCTTTCCTCTCCCCAGGCTTGGGAGAGTCCCTGCGGGTGCCCTTCACGTCAGGCTCTGCCGCGAGGACCGCGGTGGCCTTGCGCTTGGGCTCCTCCTTCTTCTTCTGGCTCCTGGACCCCTCAGTGTGCTCGTCCCCTCTCGAGGACATCTTGACGAAGAGGAGTCCCTCTTCAGTCTTGGCGCATTTGTCCGCTAGGTCGAACAGCTTCACCACAGAGGTGAGCTTGTCGTGGATGCCCAGCTTCTCGAGCATCCTGCTGTTGGTGACACCCTCGCGGAAGGCGGCGATGACTTGAGTGTCAGGGATGTTCGGGATCTTGTTGCGCACTTGGCTGAAGCGCTCGATGTACTTGCAGAGGGTCTCATCTTTCTTCTGCACCACCGCGCGTAGATCGTTGTGAGTGAGCGCGCGCTCGTACATCCCCTTGAAGTTGGAGACGAACTGCTTGCAGAGCTCCTCCCAAGAGTTCACAGAGTCCTCGGGGAGGTTCAGGAGCCACGACAGCGCAGAGTCTCGAAGCACGTGGGAGAACCAGTTGGCCATGACCTTGTCGTCTCCGCCTGCCGCTTGGATGGAGGTGGTGTAGAGCTGCAGGAACTCGATGGGGTTGCTGGAGCCGTCGTAGCCCTTGGGGAGAGCCGGACTGAACTTCGGGGGCCAAACCACGTGGCGCAGGGAGCGGGTGAACGCCATGCAACCAGTGGCGTACGTGGCGACCCCGTGCTGCAGCGTGCTGCGGTTCTGCTGGCCCACCTGGCCGATCTCTTCCATGAGCCGGTTCTGGCGCGGTGCGCTGCACGACCAAGCAATCGTGAGGCGAGGACGCGTGCGAGGCAGCCCTCTGCGTCGCAGCCGGTGCAGGCCCTGGCGGGGGCGGAGGCGCGTCTGGCGCGGCCGTGCCCGCGAGGGAGGTGTGCACGATGGACTACGACGGTGCGGGGCGCGTCGTGGCGATGCCGACGAGGTGGTTGAGGTGCTCCAGCCACTGCTCGTGGGCCTCGGCGGTAGGCTGATAGCGGAGACGTTCTTGCGCCATGAGCAGTGCGGTGTGCGGCGCGGGGTCCGTCCTGCCTGGACTGGAGCCGCTCGGACGCCGCGTCGGATGCCACGACTGCGCGTCCTCCTGGTGCTCGGAGTTGTGCTCGGGCTCTTCCGCATGAGGGCCCGAGATGGCGCGCTCTTCACGGCGGGGTCTCCCCCGTCGTGCGCGTGTGGCCGTGGCACCGGGGTGACGCGCGCGCCTTCAGGTGCGTGCCGGTGGGCGCGGGTGGCGCGGGTAGCGCGGCTGTTCGCCATGGCGCGGAGGCGGCTCAAAGATCGTTGACGCGCCTCAACCCCTACCTGGCGCGCCAAATGTCGGGTTATGACTCCCACGGAACAGGGGTAGTCACTTCTTGAAAGTAGTCCGTGAAGGGGATTGAACGCGGAGGTCAAGACCCTCGAGAGGCACGACGACGGTGCTCGCCGGGCCTGGAGAGGAACACCCACGACAGAGAGAGACACCAACCCGTACCCAGGTTCACAGCCCTCAGGAGGAGATAAGACCGCTACTCCTGCTTGTCTGTATTGGTTTGTGGAGGTTACAGTACAACTGAGCTTGCCGAGGGCTCTCTTGAGGCAGTTCGTGCCTGGGGAGGGAAGCAATGGTCTTCTTCCTCCTCCAGCCGAAGGCTATTCTACTCAGCCAAGCTAGGGTTTACAAGTGAACTCCAAGCAATTGGCTGACCTTCTCTACGGTGGAGGTCTTGCCCCTTTTATAGGTGTCGCGGGCGTCTTCCTTCCGCTTGGCCTCCAAGGTGGGCTCCCACACGGCAGCGGCGTGGAGGAGTTAGAGTCCACCGCTGCCGGATCGTTCATGGACGCGGTCCATCGTCGATAAAGTTGGGAGCGGTGGCCGACAAACTGCAGACAGCGCAGAACAGCTCGCAGGGTCCGCAGTCTCTGGAGTGGAACCCACGATGACGATCTTCTTGGAGTGTCGCGCCGTCCAGCTGCTTTATCATCAGAGAGGAAGGTCCCAACTGTCCTGGCGCAGCCGGCGTGACTTTATTGACTCCTTTATCACCAAAACGGCAAGGGGAGTGACTGCATCGCCCTGTGGATACGGCAGAGGCCATGTGCGCCCTGTCGTACTTCCTTGGCCGCGAAGTTTCCCCACAGGCCTGAGGTGGCCTGTGGAGGGGTTTCTGTTGACTTCCCTCCAGGCGCATTGCGCCTCGGGAGGGTCTCTTGAAGCACGGGTTCTCTTCCGGCCCTTGCTTTTTTCTTCAGGCCCTCGAGGGGATTTTTCTCTCGAGGGTCTCTCCAAGCGATGGCTTGGTCCTTAGCCGTTTCGTCTGATCAGCCCGCGTGCGGGGCCTGGGGAGAGTGGGCTCTTCATACCCCAGTCTCCACTGGGCCGACACTATCAGATGTTGCAGGACAAACAAAATCGTCAAAGATCTTCCATTGCAGGCACACTAAAATACACAAAGTCAGAAAATATTTAATAAAATACTCAAAGCCCAAAACAATATAGGTTTATCACAGACGTTTTCTTGGCCGTACGACATTAGGATGAATCTGATTTTCAACAACATGAACCTAACACTTCCATTTGCGTGGCAGCACTACGGACTTAATTGACTAAAATCAAAGATCATTTGCAACTAGTAGATAAATTACCTCTCTAGAGTAGTAGCCTTTTTCGTACAATGCTCAAAGGTATTTACCATTGCAGACAACACCATCATTACCTCGTATTTGGCTCAGTTTTAATATCCCTATTGCCCGCATCATTAGCGGTGATGGACTTATGATGTTTTATTAGCACGGGGTCATGCACTTATTCCGTGTTTCTACTAATACTCTTCTTTCTCAATTTTTCTTTTTGGATGCTCGTCTAACGTAATATGTACATTTGTGCATATTCTGAAAAAATTGCCTAAACATTCTCTCCCCATTACCCTTGCAATACATTGTCTATTTTGATCATACAAAAATAGATTTTGTAAGATTATATTGTCTAGCACACCAAAAATAACCAATCTCATACTTCTCATCATTTTAGTACTTCCAATGTTTACCTATTGCTTTGCCACAATGTACATTCTATTATTTGCTCCCCTCGAAAGACATTCATTTTTTTTCCGTTTCTTCGCCTTCGTCGGGTCCTCAACAAGTTAGAGTGTTAGAGGCAAGCAGCGTGGGACAATAGCGACTAGGAGAGCACAGAGGTAATTTACACTAGTGGAAAAAGAGGCTCTAGTCCCGGTTCTAGACGGCCTATAGTCCCGGTGTAGCAACCGGGACTGTCAGGCCGGGACTAGCCCCCCCACCCTTTGGTCTCAGTTCAATACGAACCGGGACCGCACCCCCCCACCAATTAGAGCTCCACACGTGGAGGTGGCAGGGCGCGCGGGGGCGAACCCTTTAGTCCCGGTTCGTGTTACGAACCCGGATTAGGATTTTGTTTTTTTTTACATTTCAGAGTTTTGCTTTTTTTCATTTCAGGGTTTACTTTTTTTTATTTCGACCGGTTTCCTGGGTGGGGGTTTCGGATGGTACCACGTCGATGCGTGACGGTAGGTGGTTTCGGATGGTACCACGTCGATGCTATAGTCGATGTGTGATGGTAGGGGGTTTCGGATGGTACCACGTCGATGCGTCGGGGGTAGGGGTTACGGATGCTACGGCTTCGATGGGTAAAAAACACGTATAAGTTATTATACGAACCTAGATGAAGTTGCATCATGCATATATACAATTACATTAAGATCATGTGTTGATAACACATACACATTTAAGTACGCGTGGTACATGAATATCACCTTTCCCGGTTCCAGATACTTAGAAGTATTTTGTTACATGGAGATCATTATTACATGTTCGCACCACCAGGGGTAACATAGTGGTACTCTCCGGTCTCCGGTATGACATGGGCGAGGTAAAATCCCGTCAACTCCTCTGCAAGTGCCCTGAAGCGGGTCTTTATTGGTAACTCGTTGCGCTTTCTTGCCAACTGTAAAAAGATGATATCACAATGAATTCATGAGATATGAAATGAATAAAACTCATCACGATTGATGGTACAAAATTAATGTTGTGACTAGAGCTTTACGTACTTCAATACTTCTTTTGCTCTTCAAACTCTCGTTGACCACAGTGTGCATGTACTCGCAAACGTAGAATCCACATAGATCAGTCCCTATTGGTTGTTTAAGGCAAGTCTATAGAAGAATAGAATTTAATCAAATAATAATAAAGTATGATAATGGTGCATGGGACTAGTTATAGTACTACTTACATCGTTACTACGCCAGCGCAGTTTCTCTGGCCATCCACTGTTCGGATGTTCCGCGAGGAACATTTTCCAAACGCTGCATGACAAGAAAATGAATGAATGAGTCATAAATTCTTTGATATTAGGAAATGAACGAAAGAGGCGATAAGAAAAGAAAGTACCTTGCCACTAAATCAAAACAAGTCTTGTATTGTTTAGGGCATCTTCTTAACGAGTCAAGGACAACAGTTTCTCCTATTCGCAAGTTAATAACGATAAGAATGTAGTGGAAGCTGCGAACGTTTATAAATAGTCATGCAATAACTCATCAATTAAACTTAACATTGGGTGAGAAAAATAGAATGTGTAATAAGCAGTAAAACTCACTTGAAATTGTAAGGCCATAATATATAATTTTTGTAAGCTTGTCGCTTGAAAAACATTAGCAAATTCCCCGGTGTATCCTTGTTAACTCTTGGATCAATTATGTTTTCTTCATGCATTATCGAGGGGTCAATGAACCCAATGTGGTTGATTTTCTGCTTCTTGCATTCGAGCATCCTCATTCTGCGTAATAAAGCACACAAAATATTATAGAGAGGATTATCACAAACAATGAACGAGTAGAGCTAATTAAAACATTATTACAGGAAGAGATCACTTACAGACAATAGGAACTCATGATAGCTTTGTCGAGGGCCCGGAGATTGTATAAATGAAAGATATCGGCAAAGTAAAGGACAACGGAGTATTCTTGAAAATAATGCTCTTCCTTAACTGCCCTCATGAGAGCGTCTTTATTCGTCTCCTTTACGGTATTCTTGTACCAGGCTTGAAATTGACGCATTCTTGTGGGTAAGTCGCTGTCGACAAAATTCTCCCCGTGAACATAAGTACGAACAACATCCGCGAAGGGGATATCATCTCCCAAATATACCAGCTCCCGCACATTGATGTTTTTGAGAACTCTGTCATCAAGCACCTTGAGCGGGGGGGGCGACTGTGCGTCTTGTTCTCCGAGCTGGGCAACTTGTTTCCCTTTTTTCGATCGATCGTCCATCTCTTCGTCATATGAATTACCAATGTTGCGATCATAGTCTGTTGGCAGGGATGGTGGGGGGGTTGTATAGGGCATCGATGCAACGGTCAAATTTCTCCCGGCAGTAAATTTTGCAGGATGCAATTGTTTCGCTAACGCTTTCTGTTTCACGCCAGCAAGCCAGGCATCCGTATGTTCTTTGTAGGCGATATCGTTTTCCTCGACGCTTCTCTCCCAAGGTAACTTTGGAGTAGGCGGCGGTGTTTTCTGCTTTCTAGGTTTCTTCCTAACAGGAGAACCAGACTGGCGCCTACTCGAGAGCGACTTAACATTCTGGCGGACTGGCACAGACTGCGATGGCCTCGCGCTAGGAACCCTCTCGGGGGGCGGTTGGCTTTGCTGATGAGCTGGAGATGGACTCGGGCTGGGGTCCCTATCGGGGAGGTGTGGGCTTTGCTGATGAGGTGGAGATGGACTCCGTCTTTGATCCCTCTCGAGGAAGGGTGGACTTTGCTGGTGAGATGGACTCCTAGAACGAGGTGTGGACTTTGCTTGTTCTGAAAGGACGATGTATTTCTTGGGCCATAGGGCGAAGGCATGCTTGACGTCTGCCAACGTCTTCTCCTCGTCACCTCCAGGGAACTCAAGTTCCAAGGTTTCAAATCCCGGCATAATTTCGTCCACCCCGACACGAGCGTAGCCATTTGGAATTTGACCACAATGGTAGAGTTCTCCAGGTTGAATTACTAAAGCTTGCCCCGCCGCCACCTTCAAAGTTATGTTTCTCATTGCTATATGTAGCTCACAACCTGTAAGCTCTGTGATGTCATCCACTGGGTAGGGACCATCGACTTGACGCGTGGAACCAACGCTGCTTCTACGCTGAGATGGGGCGACATCTGCTTCATGATCTAATTGGTCCCGCTCCTGAGCTTCCTTTCTTTGCTCCTTCAATGCTTTTATTTCCGCCCATGTCTCCTTCATTTCACGTTCCAATTCTAATATCCGGTCGGCCTCCTTCTTCTTACCTCTGCTACGGCTTCTATAAGTGTGAGCGGATTCCGGCCACGCAGTCTTAAACGTAGCACCGCCAGGAAAGCCTCGAGGTCGTCCAACATGTTCAGGATTCCCCAGGGCCCGTGTCAGCTCGTCATCCTCTCTATCGGGTTTGAACACACCATTGCAAACATCATTAATAGCTGCTTCAAGCTTCTTTTTTATTTTATTAACGAGAACCTTCCATTTTCCTTTTCCAACAATATCTCCGGTTTTTGGGTCCAACATTGCCCCATGCGCGAACAACCAGAATTTTGACCTCTCGGGCCAGTCAAGTGTCTTTGGACGGACCCCCGATCGAAGCAGTTTTTCTTCATAGGCTAACCACTTAGGAATGGGGCTCTTGTAGCCACCTGTCCCCAATGTATGGTGGTGTTCCTTCAGCCCATCATTCAATTTATTTATTTTCGATCGGGCCCCAGCCATGGGTGATTCCCTATACGCCTTAAACGTCGCCCATTCAGATTCTAACGTCTTCCCTTGTGCTCCACTGAAATCTGACTCTTCTTTTGTTTCTTCATATTGATTCCATAACTTTTTCTTCCAGTTCCAGAATTGTTCCGCCATCTTAATAAGAGTCCACTTCTTGAGGTTGTCCTTCTTCACTTTAGAGAGATCTGGCGGGAGGGTGAAATGTGACAACAGCGTGTTATAGACCAAATCCTTAAGAACTTGGTGGACATAACATGGGTCCTCCACATCTGCGGCCGCCGGCTTATTCCATTCGCGTATGCTGATTGGGATCATGTCCCTAACAATAACTCCAGCTTGACTTATAAATTTGCTGCGGTTCTGTTTTGGTTCGAGCGGTTCGCCGGAATCAGCAATTTCCTCAATCGGTAACTTTGGATCATCGCTCGTCATTCTTTTTGCCTTGCCTCGAGGAGCACATGGTGGCTGCTTTTTGGTAGATTTGCTCGATCTGGATGGCTAAAAGAAAAATAAGTCGTTAATAAATGCAACATAAATCAATTAATGCATGTAGTTAACAACAACATATCGCCATATTTATTATAAACACATATACACCTCTCCGCCGGAGTTTGTTATCACCACATCTCGTGACTCCATTCCATCACCAAAGTCTTTCAAAAATTGTTTGAAACCATAATCATCTACATCTCCTCCAGCTTGGGCATCGTTAAAAATAAGTTGTTCCATTTGGTCTTCCATCTCCTCGTCTCGTTGAAATTGTGCTTCTTCTATCTGCTCGTCTCGCAAGTGCTCCATAGCTCAAATGTACCTGCAATACATAGCTCGGTCATTATAATCAAGTTTACATTTATTCATCTGAAAAACGGTGTGCGCTCATCTTGTTATATCTCTTGCATATATCTTAAGTATCATGTCTACAGAAAGTTGAGTGATTTTCTGTCCAAAATATGAAGGCATTGCACTTACTAAGCTTTGTAAGAGGAAGTTATTTAAATTAGAAGCATGATCAGTGCAGGGAGAACAAATTAATCCAAGCTACCAAAAAATGCACATCCAATAAACTGATACATCAGTCTTATAGTCCAAGCTAACAGAAAATACACATCCAATAAACTTTACATAAGGCCACTAATAAATTTTCACCGTATGTACAATGTTCAGTAAATTAGAAGCATGATCAGTGCAAAATATACAGGGAAAACAAATTAATCCAAGCAACCAGATAATGCACATCCAATAAACTGATACATCAGTCTTATAGTCCAAGCTAACAGAAAATACACATCCAATAAACTTTACATAAGGCCACTAATAAATTTTCACCGTACAATGTTCAGTAAATTCAGAATTATCTATATCGCAAGTTATAGCATGAATGCATAGAAACAGACAAGCAGGGCAGCGGCGATGCTCCTTGAGGTCAGCCTTGGTGAAGATGAGACCGACATTTCCTTCAGTGAATCAGCAATTAAGCAAGCAAATTGGAAATAGACCTGTTAACATGTAGATAAAATTCATAAATCAATGAAACATACTAAAGTACTTGTAGCATGTAGATCAAATTCAGAAATCAATGAGGTATATGCAAATACACTTCCTCACCAAGAAATCAATGAGGTATATGCTAATAGAAACATAACATATGCCCAGATCATATAATTAGAAAAGAAATACACAAAAGCCTAAGAGCCTTGTTACTTTCAGAAAGACTAGTCAGGGCACAATAAAGAATTTACCTCCAAAAGAAATATTGAAGATTATGTCTAATTCCTGAGCTCATAGTATGCAAATTAATTCTTTAGTGACACAGGCATCAACCAACCAATGCATGATGTTAGCGTTTTGCAAATATTAGCATCAATAGACAATGTTACCATCTAAAAGCATCCCAGTAAGGAAACATATAGCAAATATTAGCAGCAATAGACAATATAGCACGACATACAACAGGCAAAAAAAACTGCATGAACTAACCCTAACAAAAAATAGTACATTCTAGGGCCTAATAACAAGATTACCTATGAAGCTTAATATGTAGTTATAGGACATTCTAGGGCCTAATCATCATCACCACGAAGTCATTCAAACCCTAATGCATGAACTAACCCTAACAAAAAACAGTATAGACTTGCACACACCTAGCCCTTAGCAAAAATCAGTGCATGAACTAACCCTAATGTGTCGGACGGCGGCGTGGGAACTAGCTTGGGAGGCCGAGGGAGGGAGGGGACGAGGCATACCGGCGCTGGACGGCTGCGTGGTGGGCGGCGTGGTGTGCAGAGGCGCTGGACGGCGGCGTGGTGGGCGGCGTGGCCTCCTCGTGATGCAACGGGGCGACGTGGTGCGATGGGGCGCTGGACGGCGGCGTGGTGGGCGACGTAGTAGGGGCCGTGGGCGGCATAGCGCTGGACGGCGGCGCGTTGGAGCAGCAGGGCGACGTCGCGGCAACTTCGAGGCGGAGCGGCAGGGCGACGGCGGCGGCGGCTTTGGAAGATTTGGGGAAAGATAGGAAAAATTCGAGCCACGACCACCCTAAACGGCGCGGACAAGACCTTTAGTCCCGGTTCTAGCCACGAACCGAGACTAAAGGCTCTTTAGTCGCGGTTGGTGTTACCAACCGGGACTAAAGGGTTCTGGCTGGAGCCCAGCGGCCCTTTGGTCTCGGTTGGTGTTACCAACCGAGACTAAAGGGTTTTTTTACTGGTTTTTATTTTTGTTTTCATTTAAATTGTTTGAATTGCTTACTTTTTTGTTTCTTATTTAGGTTTACTTATTTTTTTAAATTGTTTATTTTTATTTTTTGTTTTATATTCTTTCATTTTAATATGCCAGGGTGATTTCTTCAAATTATTTCATAAATTCTTTTAAGTGGAAAAAATGAGGTTTTTTCTGAAGAAAGTATAGAAAAAATGTAATAAAGTGATAAACACCTCAAAAAATCAAATCCTTTGGCATGGGCTCATTATATGTGTACTAGTTGCTATGAAAAATGATAAACTTGAATTTTGCCAACATTTGCAAAAAACAAATTCACAAAAAGGTCTATCATGTATGAACATCTCGAAGTTTCAAGCCAAATGACCAAGTTATGGTCATTTCGATGACCTAGTTTGTGATAAAGATCTCATACTCCACACATAGGTGCATATTGGTATATTAAAAAATCTTGCCAAAGGGATTCTTCAAATTATTTTCATAAATATCATTTTCCTTTTTTTAAGTGCAAAAAATGAGGTTTTTTATGAAGTAAGTACAGAAAATATGATTCCAAATGGCACCCAACTATTTTTCACTAAGAGTGGTGCACATATGATGGATGATCCCCAAGTATGAGTTTTTTCTTTGAATTCTAACTAATTTCCCTTAGATAATTGAGTTTATGTTGATTTTTCGAAAGTAATCTAAATTTGAACTACAACTATTTGATAGTTTGGTCTGAAACTTTTGGAAAAATCATTTTAAGGTACACAACTAGTGGTTACATGACAGAAACATTGATAGTTCTAGAAAATATCACCTCTTCCGATGATTAGTCGTAGCGACCGTTTTGATCTTTTTAAGAAAAAATGTAATAAAGTGATAAACACCTGAAAAAATCAAATCCTTTGGCGTGGGCTCCTTATTTGTGTACTAGTTTTACGAAAAATGATAAACTTGATTTTTGCCAACATTTGCAAAAAAAGTATTCACAAAAAGGTCTATCATGTATGAACATCTAGAAGTTTCAAGCCAAATGACCAAGTTATGGTCATTTCAAGCCAAACCAAATGACCGTGGCAAGACATCTCTGATGATCTACAACCGTCCGACAAGACATCTCTGATGATCTGCAACCGTTTGAAACGGTCGCAGATCATCAGAGACGTCTTGCCGCTGGTTGCCCAAAGATGCCTCTGCCGAGGGGAGGGTTCACCTTCAGCCTTCACTGAGTGCTCTCTGCTACCCATGTGCTGCCAAAATTAACTACAATGAGTAGACACTGAGTGATGAACATGTCCGGGAGGGGGGCTATATATAAGGTACGTGTGCTTCTTTAGTCCCGGTTGGTAACAACAACCGAGTCATGTGGGTCACGAAGTGGTCGTGATACTGCTGATCCAACAGCTCAGAATCTCTCAAAAGAAACACACCTCAGATCCAACGTCTCACAAGCGCTAGAAAGAAACACACGATCCATGTGTTTCTTTAAAGCACTTGTGAGCCGTTGGATGAAGATGTGTTTCTTTTGGGGATTCTGAGCTGTTGGATGGGCACTATCATGACCAGTTCGTGAGTCACATGACCCTATATATAGCCCCCTCTTGAACATGTTCGGCAGTCATTGTCTCCTCATTCTACTTCATCGACAGAATACAAAGCATTCGGATTCCCTGCATACACCCAACGGTGCATTTCATATGCAGGCACTCACGAGCCACCGTTGGGCTGTATGCAGGTGAAATCGTGTGTTTTGTTCCATGCATCTACAAAATACTTCAGTTCACTTATTCTTCTGATACAAAGCATTCGGATATTACACATCAACAATAATATCCATCTCTAGTGTTTACTTGTTCTTCTGATTGCGCCGTAACCACGGACAATCTTCTTCATTTAACTTGATACTTGGATCAGTGTTGACTTTGAAGGGCGTAATGTCATGAAACTTATCGTAATCTTCTGACATGTCTGTCTTGTCCTCCACTCCCACAATGACTCTTTTCCCTGAAAGAACTATGTGGCGCTTTGGCTCATCGTATGATGTACTCGCTTGCTTATCTTTTCTTTTTTCGGTAGGGTAGACATGTCTTTCACATAGAAAACCTGAGCAACTTCACTGGCTAGGACGAATGGTTCGTTCTCGTACGAAAGATTGTTGAGATCCACTGTAGTCATTCCGTATCGTGGGTCTACCTCTACCCCGCCTCGTAGGTTGAACCATTTGCACTTGAACAAAGGGACCTTAAAAGTAGGTCCATAGTCAAGTTCCCATATCTCCTCCATGTAACCATAATATGTGTCCTTTGTCCCGTTGCAGTTTGTTGCATCAAAGCGTACTCCACTGTTTTGGTTGGTGCTCTTTTTATCTTGGTTGGCTGTGTAAAATATATTAACATTTATCTCGTACCCTTGAAAAGTCAATATAGTTGAAACTGGTGATGTGGCCAACAAGTATAGTTGTTCTTCAACATTGGTGTCATTAATGAGACGTCTTTTTAACCAACTGCTGAAAGTCTTCATGTGTTATCCATCAATACAATCTTCAGATTTCTCCGGGTATTTGGAGCGTAAAACATTCTTGTGTTCCTCGACATACGGACCCACCAAACTGGAATTATGTAGAACGGTGTCGTGTGCTTGAGTGAAAGAATCCCCGTCTTGACATATTGTTGCTTTCTTTCCTAGGGTGCCTTTTCCATGCAGTCTCCCCTCATGACGTGATTCAGGAACACCGATCGGATTCAGATCAGGAATAAAATCTACACAAAACTCAATGACCTCCTCTGTTCCATAACCCTTGACGATGCTTCCTTCTGGCCTAGCCCGGTTATGCACATATTTTTTTAAGACTCCCATGAACCTCTCAAAGGGGAACATATTGTGTAGAAATACAGGACCGCGAACAGAAATCTCTTCGACTAGGTGGACTACAAGGTGCGTCATAATATTGAAGAAGGTTGGTGGGAACACCAACTCGAAGCTGACAAGACATTGGACCACATCCTTCTCTAAATTTTTTAGTGTTAGTGGATTGATGACCTTGTGAGAAATTGCATTGAGAAATGCACATAGCTTCACAATGGGTTATCGAACATTTTCCGGTAGAAGCCCTCTCAATGCAACCGGAAGTAATTGTGTCATAATCACGTGACAGTCA
This sequence comes from Poa annua, assembly GCA_026929855.1. Taxonomy (NCBI): domain Eukaryota; kingdom Viridiplantae; phylum Streptophyta; class Magnoliopsida; order Poales; family Poaceae; genus Poa; species Poa annua. The sequence goes on from CM049427.1 coordinate 37,465,155, forward strand.
TGAGACTTTAGATTCTGAAATTTTTGCTCTGCCATGTTTATTATTCCTTCTATATTTGATGAGAAGCCAGATGGAACCTTCATACTGCGAAGGCACTCAAAAAATATTTTCTTCTCTTCTTTAGTAAGAGCGTAGCTTGCAGGACCTGGCTGATTCTCTAAATGAGTATTTTCTCGATGCATCTCTTCGCTCATACGTTGATGGGTCTGCCTTCCTTTCGGTGAACCTTTTTTTGACTTCCCTTTTTTTGACTTCCCATCTTTTGACTTCTCATACACGCCCAAGAAGTTTAGCAAGTTGCAGCAAATGTTCTTTGTCACGTGCATCACATCGATTGCAGAGTGAATCTCTAGCATTATCCAATATGGCAGCTCCCAAAATATAGATTTCTTCTTCCACATGGGTACGTGGTTGTTTGCGTCATTCGGAACAGTGAGTCCGCTAGGACCCTTTCCAAAGATTACATTTAAATCCTTGACCATATCATGTATAGCAGAACTAGAAGGGCGGGTAGGCCTCGGCCGATGATCTGCCTCACATTTGTAATGCTTGCCTTTCTTACTTAACGGATGCTTGGGTACAAGAAACCGACGATGACCCAGGTACACATTCTTGTTACCTAAATGTATACTATCAGTCTCAGCTAAACAGTGCGTGCATGCATTGTATCCCTTGTTTGACTGTCCTGAAATGTTGCCTAGAGCAGGCCAATCATTGATGGTTACAAAAAGCAAAGCTCGTAGATCAAATTCCTCCAGTTTGTGCTCATCCCACACACGTACACCTTCTTCACGCCACAACTGCAAAAGTTCTTCAACTAATGGCCTGAGGTACACATCAATGTCGTTGCCAGGTTGCTTCGGGCCTTGAATGAGCACTGACATCATAATGTACTTCCGCTTCATGCACAGCCAAGGAGGAAGGTTATAGATACATAGAGTCACGGGCCAAGTGCTGCTGGAGCTCTGCTCTCCAAAAGGATTAAAGCCATCTGTACTTAGACCAAATCTTAAGTTCCTTGCGTCATCTGAAAATGTCGGGAACTCTCTGTCATTTTTTCTCCACTGGGACCCATCCGCGGGGTGTCTCAACATCAAGTCTTTTTTACGATCTTCTTTGTGCCATCGCAACAACTTGGCATGCTCTCTATTGCTGAACAAACGTTTCAACCGTGGTATTATAGGAGCATACCACATCACCTTTGCAGGAATCCTCTTCCTGGGGCGCGGCTCGCCCTCAACATCACCAGGGTCATCTCGCCCGATCTTATACCGCAAAGCACCGCATACAGGACATGCATTCAATTTTTCGTGCTCACCGCGGTAGAGGATGCAGTCATTAATGCATGCGTGTATCTTATGCACCTCTAATCCTAGAGGCATACCACCTTCTTTGTTTCGTACGTACTAGACGGCAATTCGTTATCCTTTGGAAACATCTTCTTAACTATTTTTAACAAATTTTCAAATCTCGTGTCAGAAGTACCATTCTCTGCCTTCCATTGCAGCAATTCAAGTGTGGTACCTAGCTTTTTCTGATCATTTTGACAAGTTGGGTACGACAATTTGGCGTGATCAGCTAACATACGCTCCAACTTCAACCTTTCGTTTTTACTTTCACAGTCCATTTGTGCATCACGAATGGCCCGACGAAGATCATCGTCGGGCTCATCAATAATGGGATCTTCTTCAGTTTCGTCTTCTCCCATTGTAGTATCACTGAACTAAGGATACTTGTCATTATCCTCCTCTTCTTCATTTTCTTCCATGATAACCCTGTTTCTCCGTGCTTGGTCCAACAATAATAACCAGACATAAAACCATTATGCAAGAGGTGTGAGTGAATGTTTTTTGAGGTAGAGTGATCACTCATATTCTTGCAGGCACTACATGGACAACGAATAAAATCGTTCTTCGGCTTGTTTGCCTCAGCCACATGCAGAAAATTATGCATGCCAACAATGAACTCAGGACAACATCGGTCACCGCACATCCATTGTCGGTTCATCTGTATTACATAAAAGTATATCGAACCCCATTATTACACTACTGTCATAAATAATATGTAAGAGCAAATTAATTAATACAATGTCATCCATTAAAATAAGAGTAGAGTAGTGACAAATGGTAATACATAGTTCTCATAAAACATACATTAACTGAAACAAATATAAAAATTATCTAAAGAATTTAAATCCAACAACAAATGCGATCAAAATCGCAACTAAGGTAAATACTGAACCCACAACATAATGATACCAAGCCTCCCGATTAATGGCATATTTTCTAATCCTTTTTATCTTCAAGCGCATTGCATCCATCTTGATCTCGTTACCATCGACCACGTCGGCAAGTTTGAGCTCTAATTTCATCTTATCTTCTAAGCATTGAAGATAAAGATCTTCACTTCTTTTCAATTTTGCTTTCAAATCATTGTTTTCTTTATCCAAAAACTCGACAATAGGGTCAGGTTCAATTTCCGGTTCAACTACCTTCTAGATAAAAATAAATCTATGTCAAGTTGGTCGCCATAATTGTCAGAAACACAAAATGAAATAAATAGTTTTGAAAATATACCACATCCGAATCATAGACCGGACGAGGACCGACGGGGACGGATATCAGAACCATGACTCTATACATATAATACAAGTTAGAAAATTATAGAAGTAATAACTTGCATCTAAAACAATACAGCTATGTTTTTAAAAATCAAATAAGAACACGAGGCTCACCGAGATGGTGCCGGTGACGGGAAGGCGCGGGCGATCGACGGCGGTAAGGACGGGGACGACGCTAAAACACATAAATCATAAAAAAAAATGAGCATAAATTACACATATAAACAAATGAGATCATAACTTAGCCATTTCATCGAACACCTTGCTTGCACAAAAAAATTGAAATGAGCAAAATGAGCTAAAGAACCAATGCCGGAAAGAGGATGCAGCTGCTAACCGTGGGGTGTCTTCAATCTCTCCAAATGGTGTAAAAATATTGTGTATTATCTAGGCTTGGGGAGAGAAAATGGAGAAGATGCAGAGAGAAAATTTGTGAGCTCGAGCTCGGGCTGAAAATGGAGTTGGCTTGGGCTGGAAGAAGCTGATATAGGTGGACCTTTAGTCCCGGTTCGTGTTAGGAACCGGGACTAAAGGTCTGTGGTCCTAGGCCCCGCCTCTGCTGCCGCATGTGGTGGACGTTTAGTCCCGGTTCGTAACACGAACCGGGACTAAAGGTCCCTCGCAAATCATGCGTCGTGGCTATCACCCCTTTAGACTCGGTTCAGTTTTAAATCCGGGCTAAAGGGGTGAACCAAAGGCTCGTTTTCCACTAGTGTTATCAGCACATGACAGGTTCTAAACTATAGATCTACCCAATGGGTAGCCATCCTGTATGAATATCCGGGTATGGGTGTGGGTAAAAATTTGCGTATATAATGGAGTACGCAACTATTAAAAAGGTATGGGTATTATATTTCTCTACCCTACTCATACCCTAGTTATTGTCATCCTTCCCACCAACCAATATCAGGATTCAGGAACATGCAGGGATATGGTTGAACTGAATTCAAAATAAAGTTTAAATTCATATGGCACTATGTACTTTAGTTTGATCCATGCCAATCTACATTGTGATTTTTTTTGACAAATCAATTATACATCCCCTTTTTGCAAGTTATCTATTTGGATAGCGATTATATCCGTATGTGGTCCTATCTCGGCTGGTGGGAAGTGGCATGCATGGATTTTTGGTTCAGTCGTTTGGAAATGATTGCATATGATTTTTTCAACCGGTGTTCTTGAACACTTGATAACAGTATCACACGAGTTGATGCAGAGACATTGCCTCTTTTTTTTTGAAATTTGATGCAGAGACATTGCTTGATTCATGTATCGACTTTGTGTGGCCCTTGACCTGTAAACTTTTGTGGACTGAAATAAATATGGTTATATGCATCAATTCGCTACAGAAGTCGGGCATTCCCTTTTTCGGACTAATTCGTATCGTTTAGGGCTTCATGAAAATTTATTTCAGCCATGGTCAATTTTACTCATACTTGACAAAGGCAAGCCCCATGTTAAATATTGATGAACATCAACCGTTGAGATGCCTGTGATAGATTGATCGATTGGGTGCAAACCCGTAATCCTTTTCTCGCCCATGACAAATGGCCGATTATTTTACTTTAGCAGTCAGCCTATCGTAGTAAAACTTAGAAGACCTTTAGAACGTGAATCTGGGAAGGTGCAGCTACAATAATAACTTCACCATGTACAAATGTTAAAGGTAAGTATGCATCACTTTGATGTTGCACCGGGTGGTGTGTCCCTCCTTTTCAAAAAAAATAAAGGTGCAACTGTGTTATTCTTGTGTAATGTACCAATAAATACTCACTCTGGCATGCCAAGTACTTCTGTACATATACATACCGTGGATTATATACCATGGTGGCTAGTTGTGCATGGCATTGCAGCCGTCCGAGGGTATATTTTATGTTATGATCCTCTGTCCTAGATAGCATCGCCATCTTAAAACAAGAACGTCTTTGCGCCGTCTGCACTCCGTCTGCTCGCTTTTGTCTAAAGCGCATGCGCCATAAAATAGCGTCTCCGTTCTCAACTTTAGCACATCCAAAATCATGTGCGTACTTCTTTTTCACGTAGCCGAGGGCCTCTAAAATCATGTGCGTAAACGATGACCTCTAAAATTATATGTTGGTTCTCTCCTATACGGTTGTATGGTAGCGCAAAACTGGAGCCGAGAATCACAGCCAAAAATGTTTGTGTAAACAAAATGTCGAAAATTTCAGTCATAAGGGTGAGACGTTGCGGTGATATATTTTTTGATGTACATGTGTACGAAAGAAAGATAAAAGGTGTACCATGGGCGGCAATTGTTCAAATGTTATTGTGCCAGAGCTTTCTCTTATGTGCTTATTTTAAATCTTACGTCTAAAAATACAACCTTTTGGTACTGGAAAACATATAAAGTGTTCCCCAAGGTTGGTGCTTTGGTTCTGGTACCCTATCAGAGCTTGACGGTGCGAGGTCGGATATCCGATTTGTTTTTTCATGTGTCATAGATAAGCCTGATTTTTCCGGTTGTCTTCTGTACAGATTTTGAAATGGTACTGCTTCTCACATCGTTGGCATCCTATTGGGAACACTGTTATTGTCCTTGTTTATGTTTATAGCTGAGGACCTCTAAAATTATGCGTTGGCTTTCTCCTATTCGGTTATATGGTAGCGCAAAAAGCCGAGAAGCACAACTAAAATGTTTTGGTTTCACAAAATGTCTAAAATTGCGATGGCATAAGGTCGAGACTTTTGCGGTGTGCTATTTTTTTATGTACATGCATACGAAGAAAAAACAAAGTTTGTGCGTAGTTAGTGCGTCGGAGCTTTCTTAATTGTTTGTGTGTAAATCGTACGTGTAAAAAAAATATAACCTTTTGGTACTGAAAAGTGGGTAAACTATATAAACATGACGAAAAAGCATGGGAAACAAAGATGGAGCAACTACTTCATGGAAACATTGAAAATACGACTTGTTGGGGTGCAAGAACTTGTTCTTCCGCATCGCGTCGATCTCCTTTGTTTGAGGTGCAAAAACTTGTTCTCTTGAGGGTAGCGGCTGGGGTCAGCTGGATGAAGATTGAGAGATGTTTGGCGCCCCTTCCTGGCAATCTATGTAGAAGATCTAGTGCTCATAAGATCTAGTGCTCATCGATGTGCTGTAAAAAGATTAATGAGGATGTAAAAGAATCAGTCCGCCGTGACATCTGAAAGATTAGCCTGACTAGCTAGCCCAGGGAATGAGATGATGATCCAACCTGAAGACGATGAGCGATGGAGGATTCTTTAAACAGGGTCTAGATCCAGGAGATGAATGGATAAGATTTCCATTTTCCTATATGTCTACCTGCTCTCGTCGTGAGATATATGCAATGAAACATGCTTGTCGGAAATATCTAGCAATCTGAGATAGATTTTATTACTCAGGATATATCCCATTCGAAAAACGAAAGGCTGAAACTTTTTTAAAATGATCGATTTTAGTACTCGGGATATATCCATTACGAAAAACAAAAACCCCGTAGTACAACAAGGGAAGAATAAAACAGTGAAGCACGGCGTCAATGGTCTTGTTAACTTCATACGTATGCTTATATCCTCTCAATATCTCTTAGGGGTGATCTAACAGATGGGGAGTGGTGCATAGCTAGCCACCATGTTAGGAGGCTATTTCCCCTGTTTTTATTATGGGTGGAGTTAGATATATATGTATCAATGTATCATCTCCACACTTTCCTGTCCACATACTCAGATAAGTAAAATATCTTCGGTTCTACCTACCCGAGTTCCCTTTTCTTTGTACTCCTAGCTACATGGTCTTGTTTTTTTCCTTTGATGGGTGAGCAGGCAGGGCTGAAAGATACACTTACTTGATGCGAATATGGTATGTGCATGCACGACCTGGAAATGTGAGGTACTCGGAAAACATATTGAGCTGCCCTTGGCACACACTCTGTTCTAGAAACTTCAGCACTGCTAGTGTTCATCCATTGGCTTACATAATCCCTAGGTTCCGCGATGCGGGGGTAACTCCACACTTAGTTCTTGTATTGTTGTCTAGAGGGAGACAGGCTCTCAACTACGTGCTTTAAGACTTCTACAATTAGAGTAATACAATTAGAGTAATAGTGGCATTCAAGCGGAATATTCAGAGTGTGATAAGAGTTTTCCAAGCACCATCTCGTTAAAAAAATTGATGGCTAGGGTTTGGATTTGTACTAGAACTTCGTAAGCAGCATAAATTTTTTTATGGCTATATAGAAGGCGTCCGTCCAGCATGGATTCTGTATTACAACTTAAAAAAAAAAACTTTATAGAGAAACATTAATTGGTATTATAAAACAATGTGCAGTTACGTACTTACACTTCTTCATTTAGTCACCACCTTGTATATATGAAAGAGATGTAATCAAGTCACACATCGGCACATAGCTAAGTACGTAGGAATCATTTATGGGACCGTGAGTGCCATAGCAGCATCAACATCATGAACCCCCTGCTTAAAAATAAGGTGGACAGCTCACGCATACCGCCACATAGAACAGCATACGAATCGTTCATTTGATCCTAAAACCATAAGACAACCATTATTCTTGCAACATGCCAACATGGACAACTAAACTTACTTTAACTAGCTAGAGGATACACATACATGCTCTAATTTGTCGAGGTGGAAATATTTTTGATCGAATTCCTCTTGTTTCTACGCTGGCCTGGTTGTTAGTATGTCCTCGGGCGTCTCCAACTTTGTTGAAAGCGCTAGTAGATGCATGTTGTCTTATCATGCTTGGTCAGGCTGTCGGAGATCGCCGCCACATGTTGACCCACAGTTGATCGCACATCTACCAGTGCACGGTATCATCCTTACCACCAACCAATATAAGGATTCAGTAACATGTTCGGATTTGGTTGAAATGAATTGAGAACAAAGTTTAAATTCATGTGGCACTATATCTGCTTTAGTTTGATGCATGTGAATGTACATAGTGATTTTGTTTTGGCAAGCAGCATGAATGTATTCATGGTTCAACCTTTTGGAAATGATTGCATATGATTTTTTGACCGATGTGCTTGAACACTTCATAACAGGATCACACGTTGATGCAAAGGTGTTTCGTGTTATTTATTTTTTTGTTGCTTGATTCATGTATCGACTTTGTTTAGTCTTTGAGTTGTATCCTTTTGTGAACTAAAATAAATGTGGCAATATGCATCAATTCGCCACAAAATCCTGGGCATTCTACTTTTCGGACTAATTCATATTGTTTAGGGCTTCATGACACTTTATTTCAGCCATGGCAAGTTTTACTCATGCTTGACCAAAGGGACCTCATGTTTATATTGATAAACATCAACCGTTGAGATGTCTAATAGATAGATTGGTCGATTGCGTGCAAACCTGGTTGTAATTCCTTTCTTGCGCGTGACAACTGGCATACTACTCTTTTCGGCTAGTAGTGGGCCAATCGCAATAAGAATTTGAAGACCTTAAGAGCGTCAATCTGGGAAGGTGCTGCTATAATCATAACTTCACCATGTGCAAATGTTAAGGGCAGTATGCATCACTTGTACTTGTATGTTGCACCGGGGGTGCCTCTCCTTTTTTGAAAAAAATGTGCAAATGTTTTACTCTTGTCTAATGTATCAATAAATACTCACCCGGCATGCTAAGTGCTTATATACATATGCATATGCATTGTTTGTTATGCATAGACTTCCCATATATATGTATCATCTTTGCACTTCCCTGTCCATGTACCCGGTAAGTGACATATCTTCGTTTCTAGCTACCCACATTCCCTTTTCTATGTGCTCCTAACTACATGAAAGATACACTTAGTTGATTCGAATATGGTGTGTGCATGCAGGACATCGGAATGCGAGGTAAAGGGAAAACATATTCAGCTACCTTAGACACGCACTCTGCTAATGGAAACTTAAGCATTGCTAATCTTTCAATAGTAGCTTCCGTAGTCTTGGATTTTGCTGTGCTGGCGTAACTCCACACTTCGTTCTTGTACTGTTGCCTGGAGGGAAGCAGGCTCTCACCTACTAGGATTAAAACATCTACAAGTAAAGTAGCAGAGGCGTTCAAGAACAATGTTCTGAAGAGTGATAAGAATTTTTCTAAGCACCATCTTGTTACAAAATTTAATGGCTGGCCTGTGGATCTTTACTACAACGTTGTTAGCTTTGAGAAAAAAATTATGACTATATAAAAGGCAAGCCGCATGCGTTCTACATTGCAACTTTTGAAGAAAAAAAACAATCCGTACAGAGAAACATGGTATTACAAAACAATGTGCAGTTATGTATTTGCACTTCGTCATTTAGTCACCACGCCTTGAAAAAAAAGAGATAATCAAGTCACAAGCTCACAACTAGGCACACAGCTAAGCAGGAACCATTCATGGGACCGTGAGTCCCATATATAGAATCAACATGTACCGTAAATCTCCACCGAATGGACGCACCTTCTACCGGGGTTAGGATGACTCCAACAGGCCGACCCAAGCGGAATTGCCTTTGTTCCCTTTTTTGTCCGTTTGGATCGTTGAGCGGACATGCCTAGTCCGCGCCGGTCCAAAGTGCGAGGAACTGCGCCCAATGCGCGACCCATCACAAAAAATAACGTTTTTTTAATAGGCCTTATATGGGCCTTTTTCATTGCTAAGCGGGTGGTGGGCCACAAACGGCCAATTACATCAATAGAATTTTGAAAAAAAAAACTACTCCTCGCCATCGTATGGATCGAGGTCAACGTACTCTGGCGTCTTCCAGGCTCTGTTGCAGCCCTGCTCCGGCACGATGGCGTGGCCAACCCTTGATTCTGCTCCTGCGCGACGGGTTGCCGGTCCACGTCCAGTTGTGGTCGTAGATCGGTCGGAACCAGTTTGGCATTGCGGTTCGCTCGGCCGTGAGACTGCGCTGGTGCACAACCTCCTCCTCCTCCTCGAGATGCCGCACTGCGTCGTCCTCCTTGCGACGTGCCTCCTCCTCCTAGCTCACCAAGTCCGACGACTCGTGGAGGGTTGGCATGAGCCCTATCCCAGCGACCGAGCTCGTGTGTGTACGCTGTGATGATCGACGCCTCTAGGGTCGCCTTGAGCTCGGCGTCATCCTCGTCCTCCATGTCCTCAACCTCCTCTTGCTTCACCACACGGGGCGGCAGGGGCGGGGCTCTGGCCAGACGTAGATGGGGCGGTGGAGAGGACCGCCTAGTGGGCGATGCTGGAGCCAGCGTAAACAACCACTTCCTCCGCATGTGGTGCTCATCTTCGAGCCACGTCCCCAGTTTGAGGTGTTCCGGCGGGAGACAGCTCCGGCGGCCCTCAGTCTCTTGCTCGCATGCCCGTCTGCTCACCGGAAGGACTTGCACCGGAATCCGTTGCGGATTCAAGTGACAACAAGCTGACATCTTTCCGTCGTCCCATGGTATGAGGCCCGCGTGCTCCCATACCACTCGTAGTCGTGGAGCTGCACGTAATGTCGATTACGTGCAGACAGGCCACGCCGCCGCGTGGGGCGCCGCTGCAACAATGCTAGGCGGCGCTATGGAGAATCGGCCTCGTGGTCATTCTAGGCCCTTCCGAATGGCTAATGGCGCGACATTGCGGCGAGCTGGAGGTGTCTACGAGCTCGGTTGCACATGCCCTGCGCTAGGTGAGTTAATGGGTTGCGCCGAAAGAAACGAAACGCGTCGTCACGTCAGCCTCTAACGCTTGGGCCACACCCGTCACTGAGACGTGGGGAGGAGAGATTTATCGCCTTGCGCAGGCGTATATGTCAGGCGTAAGATCAAATTTATCGAGAAAGAAAGTTCAAAAGAGGTGGTAGGTTTGGTTAGTGAACGAGCCCATGCTTCACGAAATGACCTGACTACCCCGCGTACTACCCGAAGGCCAGACACATCTCCCTGGTGCCACAGCCATTTGGGCCAAGCAGCAGCCTGGGACCAGAATCAGATAGCAACCCCTTCATGCCCATGCATGCCTTTTTCTTCAGTGCAACCTTTGGTTCGTCCCAGCCCCTTGCTGGGTTTCCAAGTCGAGCACCCTTGCTCAACCTGGTCTCTATTTACGGCACGCACACTGTGCTGATATGGGCTTCAAATTCACAACCAAACATACCAACTCTTTAGCCCACCGAAGCTGGAGCTACAGGGCGCGCTGCCACGCTCGGCCTGGTGCGGGCGCGGAGGGGTTGCTATTTAACCTGGTGCCGGAGCTGCTCGGTTAGCGGTGTGGGACTAAAACAATGTCCGTGGATGATAGAACGGCAGTGTGTCTGTTGATACGAGTCAGTTCACTCCGACTGTTTTTGTCCGAATCAAATGACAAGCGAGTCCTTTGAGTACACCGTGCCATGACCCTTTTGTTGAGTACTAGATGAAGATCCATTTCCACTGGATATAGGCTTTGATGCCATATTTTTCTGTAACCCCGAAAGAACATTACTGGAGATACAGTACGGTTTACCTACTGATGCATTATTATTAGTTTGTAGATGAACACAAGTTGCCAATTAATCGCATCTCTCTAAACCGTTGAGATTGACATTAATCCCGGTGCAGCTCGCTCCTAATCACAGTAATTGATGTGTTTTAAAATTCGTACACTAAGAAAGCACAGTAGCACTTCTTGTGAGATTCCTAACATACAAATAAATACTCACTCTAACATGCAAAGTACATATGCATGTGCATTGACTGATACACGTGTACTGCCCAGAAGTATATATATCATCTTTCCACACTCACTCACCATGTTCTTGGTACCCGCAAACAGTGCTCCTTGTGCTCTCAGCTACATGTTTTTAGGTTTTTCTTTGTTGGCTAAGCAGCTGAAAGAAATACTTCGTTGATGCAAAAGTGATGTGTGCATGCATGCACGACATGGGAATGGGAGGTATCAGGAAAACATATTCAGTTAGTGTGGTCACACGAGCTCTGCTCTAGAACCTTGAGCTTGGATCCTGTTGTTCTGCTGGCTTCCTAGTTTCTTGCTTAAGCCATGCTGGTGGACCTCCACACTCTGTTTTTCTGTTGTGGTGTGGAGGGAGACATGCTCTCGCCTTGTCAGTGGTTTGGAACTTCCACAAACAGAGAAGCAGCAAAACTCGAGGGGAATTTCAAGGGAGAGAAGAGCATTTTCTAAGCACTAACTGATACAACTTTCCCATTAACCGTTTTTTTGCACGGCTCGTGTGTATGATGGGTAGGCCACCCCTGTCGGAGGGCCTCTCGAACTAATGTCCGGCACCCCCGAGAGGTCCTTCAAATTTGCAGACTCTTTCACGGGTGTCAGACACAAAATGGCTCGACTCCGACCTTTAGGGGTGCGCTAGGGGCGTTTTTTGACGTTCAGACCCCCAGTGGGTTGTTGGAGGTCATTTTGAGGCTCCCGATGGATATGCTCTCAAAGACTGAACCGGGATCCTTTAATGCTCGTAGGATCTCCCTTGTCTAAACTAATTCGTGTTGTTTAGGCTCCATGATAATATATCCAGTAATGCCGATTTTACTCATGCTTTGGAGAGCCCATGCTTATATTGATGAATCCCAACCGCTGATTTGTCTAATTGAACATAATAGATTGATTGAAACTTGGTCTTAATCTTTTGCTCATCGAAGAACAAATAGACGGTCTGTTTTCCCAAGTAGCCGCATACCACGGCAGGAAGCTGAAGACCTCTAGAGCGTCAATCTGGGAAGGTACATCTCAACTAACTTCACCATGTGCATATGTATTACTCTTGTCTAATGTACCAATAAATACTCTGGCATGCCAAACTACATATGCATATGGATGTCTCTTATGCGGGGAGTGACCATATATAGATCACCTTCGCACTTCCCTGCCCACATACCCGATAAATGACACTCTGCCGCCGGTTCTCCGCACCGGCACTCCATGTTCTTTGAGCTCTAGCTACATGTCTTATATTTTCTCCTTGTGGTGAGCATGCATGACATTGGGATGCGAGGTACCAGGGAAACATATTCAGCTGCGCGATTGGCTTTCTCAACTCCTTTGATAAGTTACGCTGGCGTAACTTCACAGTTCGCCTCCTCCGTGGTTTGAAACTTGTAGAAAAACAGAGGAGTAGGAGAACACGATCAGTGACATGCAATTATGAGTGATGGGTGCGCTAGACCCGACAGAGTGGGGTTTACTTGTCCCTCGTCTCCAGTAGTTCCTGAAAGGTCTATCTATACCAATTGAATTGGAACTGAACGGAATCCCTTTGTGAGCACGTAGGCGATGCATTAATTTTTACTCCATGTTCATATTTTTTCTAGACATTTCCGATTTATTTTACATGTGACCAAAGGGAGCCCATGTTTATATTGATTAATATCATTCCCTTGAGATGTCCCAATTTTGGATTGATGAATCTGAAATGTTTGTTTTCCATTGTTTGTAGTAGAGAAATCAAAAGCATTTAAAAGTCAATCCGAGAAAGTGTTGCAGTAAAATAACTTCACCATTGTGCAGATGTATTACTCTTCCCCTGGCCACACAAATAACTATATTATTATTTTTGATAAAGAGCGCTTTATTACTTAAAAGGTTTAAGCCTTTACATCCAACCTCTGCATAACAAAGATGCACTAGGACACATTCCGAAACTGAATAAAGGCGTATTACATATCATATCAAAATAAGCAAATGCAACTACGCCTGAAGTGGTGGTGGCTCAGTTCATAGATTATGTTGTCACCCATGATGTGAAAAAGTATCCCTCGCCGTATACTCCAACCGTGCACAGACCTCCGTAAATAGGTCTCGGTGCTCCTCCCGCTGAAGAGACGACCATGAATGGAGTGTACTGGTACATCGATAGATGACCTGCAAGGGAGAAGACGATTTATCAGTAAACACTTTATCATTTCCACATAGACATAGCGACCAAATGATGGCAAGCGCTCCCACCCTAATAAGCTTCCTAAAGCTATTATCAATACCGTGTAACCAATTCCCAAAGATATTGGTCACATTGCATAGGGGATAAAGGTTAGATGTTGCTTGGATGATTGACCATATATATCTCGCAAACCGACATTGAAAAAAAAAATGTTTTATTGTTTCATTCTGATGACAGAAAACCTATTGACCACAAGAGTTGCAAGAGCTTCCCTCTGTGATTACTAGTAAGACATGTATCTAAGAGCACAAAGAGCACTGATTGCGGGTATCAAGAACATGATGAGTGTGCAAAGATGATATATACATATGGGCACTGCAATATTCCGAACCAACAAAGAAAAAACCTACTGATGCAATATTCTGAAGACAGGCTCTCACCTCCTGTGTGGTTTGGAACTTTTTCAAAGAGGCCAAGAGGTGTGGCAGAATTCGAGTGGAATTTTCAAGGGAGTAGAGATGATTTTCTAAGCACCAACTGATGCAATATTTGATGGCTAGATGGAAGGTGTACCTACATGGGAGCAATATTACAACCTCTCAAAAAGCAACTATTCGTGCTCAGAAACCGGGTATTATACAACAGTGCACAATTATATTTACACAAGTACTCTTTAATTTTGCGATGGCACCTATTTGGCTATATGAAACACGGATAATCATTCCACACATATCTAAGCTAGGAATCATCCATGAAACCATGAATGCCATAGCATCCGGAGCACAAGACCACCTGCTTGAAAATTCAGTCAACAACATACCCATACAGCCCAAAAGAACAGCATATGGCTCATTGCTTGATTTCATATCCCTGAGATAACAATTGATCTTGCAGCATGCCAACATCGATCACTGAGTTTACATTGACTAGCAATGGATACACACTAGAACACTTATGGTCAGTGTCATACTGCGGTGCCAGAGTCAGCAAACACTAGAGAAGATAGACAACATATCACTAATTAGTTCCAGAAGTACTAACATCTGTTGCATGCCAGCAGGCGCCACGAAATGTTCCTTTCAACTGCACAAGTCACCTCCATCTACAGAAATTTTACAAGATTAGCGGACAATTTGCTGGGGTAATGTGAAGTAACAAATTCAGCACAAATTGCATTAGCAATCATTGCATTGTAAAAGAACAGTAGCTTGTTTACCTGAACGGTATCAACCTTCCTCCTCTTCCACCTCCCCATCTTGTACAAACCCACCTCCCATCTCACAAATCCAGTCCCAGATCTTTGCCGGCACGGGCATCACCGACAGCCGGGCCTGCCGGATCAGCGCGAAGTCCTTCATCCCCTCCACCTCCCCGGCCGCCTTCTTGATTTCTCCGAGCCCCACAGGTTTCTGGAACTCCCCGACAGCACGCACGTCCACGGCGCCGCCGGCGGTCGCCTCCCCCTCCTCGCCCTCGTACCACTCCCTGGCGACCTCCACGACGCCCACGACGCGGCGGGAGGCGGCGCCGGCGCCCGAGTGGTAGAAGAGGCAGCGGTCGCCGCAGCGCATCGCGCGGAGGTTGTTCATGGCCTGGCGGTTCCGGACGCCGTCCCACGGGCCGACGCCGCCAGGGGCGCTGGCCTGGTCGGACCACGACCACTCCCCCGGCTCCGTCTTCAGAAGCCAGTACTTGCTGGCGGCGGTGACGGCGGGCGTTGCCGTTGCCTTCTTGCTGGCGGCGGCCGCTGCTTTCTTGCTGGCGGCGGCTACTTTCCTCGGCATCCTGTGAGGATTCGGGACTACGGAGATCGCCGGAGCAAGCAAGAAAGATCTTGTTTTGGCGGGAAGTTGGGCGTGAGGGCTTGTGATTGCGCGGGTGATTTCTAACATTGTGATTGCCTCCCGTCTCCGTACAGTCAAATGTCAAAGCCTAAAAATGAACAGGCGGTCCAGGCCGGGCTCACTTGAAGACTTCGTTTTTCCAAGCCAGAGAGATGGGCAAAGCCCAACAGGACAACTAGGCCCAGCCAGCAATTACAGATAGTAGTTTCGGCGATAGAAGATGTTAAACTGAACTATACACGAATGTTCGAACAAAATGTTAGTTTGTATTCCAATTTATTCTGTCTATCGAACAAGTGATACCTTCTAGTAGAAACGCTAAAGCAGCTGATTTGAATAATGCTAACAAAAACTGTGGCTCATTCTACCAGTTACATTCCTCAACATTGTATTAGTTTCAGAATTCTGTGTCCGTCACTGGTCGAGGGAAGTATGGCCACATTGACTAGGAAAAAAAACGAAGAAATCTTTGTTAAGTCGACCCAGTTTCAGATCCTTTTGCTGCCTGATCTTGTTGTTGCTTCTCTGCCCAGTACTTCTGAAGCGGTGGCCCGAATATTACATTCCCAGATATCACTCCAACCCTGTGGCAGTTACAAGGCAGAATGACAAAGTCAGAAGCGGTATTCTGACTAGATCTATGACGTAAGATGCAATTCCAAGGAAGTCAGCTTAACAAATGTGATGTCCTGAGTTGCACAAGATCCAATGACCACTAGCATCATTTCTTTCACATTTTACAAGCAGGTTTTATCCAATTAAACCTTGCGCCAACATATTGCTGAAAATACACATTCCACTATCAATAGCTACTGAACAAAGTAATGGCAAAATTACCACACTTTGACCATAAAGGGATTGCTTTCTGCAGTTCACAACCTGAAAACAAACTTTAAAACGACTTGCTAATACAAAGTAATATCAAAAGCATATCCCGTTACCCCATCTGATCATATCTATGCACACCGTAACAAATCTCAGATCATCAACATTATGAAGCTCCCTATAATACTATTACAGGCTGAAATAGAAATATAGGAGACAGTTCTACAGATTTCGTTTTAACTGAAAACATAAGTCGTTTAATCAAATGAAAAGTATGCAAGCTGATAAATTTTCTCAACTCCCAACTAAGAGTACCCTAATCAGCTGCACCTGCAACAGCTTTAATAAAATATGTTTCTTAATGAACTTCTCATGAATATTCTTTGGAGTTTGGACTGTCACCAATATGCATCTTTGACTATTATTTTTTGTATCGAATATGTAGGTAGATATGACAAAACATACATATTATGTGAAACTATTTTTCATGGCAAAAGTTTAAAGATATCATTTGCACGGTTGCACCTAACAAAAATAAAAATAGTTCATGATTTGTTTGTTGTGCCAGATAGATAAGTTTGACTGATCTGGACACTTCCTAACTCTTTGTCTGAAGCACAACTTGTCTTCTCCATGCAAGGCCAAATAAACATTTCTTCCAGTAACTAGTATGGTATCTCTTTCTTGCAGCTGGTGATTTCGGTAATCTCTGATTATGTAAGAAAAAGACAGCAGTTTTGAGTTCTATCTGGCATTATTAAAGTCAACTTTGAATAATATCATGTATACTAGGAAGTCATTTGTTCTTAGGGAAGTAGAAGTGTATGCATTCTTCAGAATTTTGTTGGAAACTTCACCTCTAACATAGTGACAGTCGTAAACAGCAGTTCAAATCAGTAAGTGGGCAAGCAGGTGGTGTGCCTATAATGGTAGCCATGTCACCCGGGTAGGAGAAGAAAGGTGTGAATATAGAAAGGTGGGGAGGGGTATCGACTTGAGAGTACTTCATTTCTTGATTATCATATCTAACAGGTCTTATGAAAAATAGACATAGCCTTATAATCCAATATAACAACCAAATCATCTGCCTAATTGGGAGAAGGTCCAAGCTACCAGATAAGGAAACTTTCTAACTTGAACATATATTATAGAGACTTAAGCTTATTCGGTGCACGGACTGGATTGCTGCAGCTAGGGTCCTCTGCCATGGCATTTACATAGCATTCCCCACATGACAGAAAGCTTGCACTAAGAAAGGCTTACTGATTTTGGTTAACGAAAAATCCTATTTCAAGCGAAATTCTCAATCGGTTAAGAAAAATGCCTAATATTGTTTACAACGTGTGTGTGTGATACTCCTATATTGACAGTAGACTGGGTCTGAGTCTGACAGTCTGATACTTTTCTGCTAGGAAAACCCCAATTATCAACCCATGCATATGGTTTTACCTGCCGAATACTAGCAGCATAGTTTCGAAAAAATCACTCTTTCTGTTGTGATGACAGTTAGTTAGTTACCCTGCAACAAAGAGCTCCAAGAGCAAGCCTCCCAAGGGAAATATGATCTTGCGAACTAGTACTGTCGTTGCGCAGATGCTGTCATATGTTGGTTTCGAAACCCCATCAAAATCATGCTCGAAACCTTTTACAGCTCCACCCTATACGCAGGAACTTCAATCGTGGGCAAAATCAAGCTTGCTTCTTCTCCAAAAGAAGTTGAGGTCAAGCACAAAAAAGAACATCACATAATTGGGACTCGCAAAATCGAAACTAGCAAAGAATCGAGAAACATCCATAACAAATATAGAGTAGGCGCTCAGAACACATCTAATAGGCTAGTAAGATGCAGCGCCGCCACAACAGATCTACGACGAGATGGTACAAAATAGAAATAAAGGGGGAAAAAGAGGGGATTGATTGAACTCACACGACGGCGCCAGCCACGAGTGGGAAGGAGAGCCGCATCCTGATCTCTCTTCTTCGCAGCCGTTTCTTGCCCTCCTCTGTGGTTTCGTTTTGTCTTTTTTTCTTCTGAAATTAACTGAAGAAAAAGGCAAAAGGCGTTTCTGATCGATCTATCGCTTCCCGAGCTGTCCGATCAAGATGGGGCAGGACGCGTGGTCAAATCCATACCCTTGCTTTATTTTTCTTTTTATTTGGGTCAAGACCCCTTTCTTACTTGTATTCATTTTTTAGAACCAAATGTAGTTACTCCATCTATTTCTAAATTTGGGTAATGGGTAATCCATCTTCTTGCTCCATATTGTTAGAAAAGTGCAACATATTATAAAAATATTAATCTCAAGAAGTTCCACTTGAGGAACTTAGTTAATCATGTCTTCTTAGAAAAATTTGTTGCTGCACAATTAAAAAGAAACACGACTGGACGTGTTAGATAGTCGAGGGCATGTTTAATTAAATGAGCCAGTCGCGAACATAAAAGTGTTGGGTCTGTCTTGGTGGATCTTGAATGTGCTTAACGTTGTAGGGGGTGAACTCAAAAAAAAACGTTGTAGGGGGTGGGGGTGTCACGGATAACATGCATACTCTCACACATAGCAAATATATATATCGAGCTAAAATTATATATTTCCACCGTACGTGAAAAGAGCCCGGAGTTGTACGTGATTATACATTCAAATTATGCATCGGCTCAAATTTACTTGAACCATTTCTAGTTTAGCTGATGATCACATCCAGCAACATACAATCTCTTTTATCTAGAAACTACATAACATATGAACGATAAAATGGAGTGTTTTGGGATGTCACATGTCTACCTATAAGATCTCATAACATAAAAATTTACACGCGCATATCAGGTATGGTGTAGAAAAAACACAATAATTTCAAAGAAATGAGGAGAGAAAGAGAGATAAAGACAAGTGACTCTGACATCTCCAAGGAAAAGGGGGCATGAGTTTGTGTTGGCTTCCACATGGATTTGAGATCAAATAATTGCATTCCTTTGTTTTTTAGTTGATTAATTTGTGTTTCTTCACATTATATGTGAGAAAGAAATTCACATCACGATATTCTGTTTGCTAAGGTAGAGATCATGAGATGGGTTAATCTGTGGCACAACAAGCGAATACTAAGAAAACGCCAGGGCAGGAATCTACTATTGGTTTGATCCTTGTTGCTAGTGGAAACCTGGCTATTGATTTAGAGTTTGAAGTTTTACCAAACAATTTCATTGGAACTGGACCTAGAAGTAGTTGCCAAAGGAAAGATTTTGTAGTGTATTTCCCCTTCGTGGATAAATTAGAGATGTTGATGGATTTTTATGGCTTCAAGTTAACATGAACTCCTTATATAAAAGTGGTGAAGGTTGGTGAAGTATGTCAGTGATGTGAATCCTAAGGGAAGATTATACATGGATCGGGCTAGAACAAAAGGAGTGTCAAAAAGAGATGAAACATATTAAGCCATCCGTAAATTTATCTCTCTAATTGGAGTAGCAGATATCAAATCTTGCCAGGCCTACATGTGGTGAGGTTTCAATTGGATGTGAAGAGCATTTAAATTCCCCATGGTCATTTTTTTCTATAAAGCCCTGGATGTATGAAATATAATTCTCCATTGAGAAACTAACTGAACATGGAATTATAGGAGACAATCCATTTGTGCCCAAGGACACTAAGATAGGGAAGGAAGTAGATGTTGAATCATATGACGAAGATGATGTTGATGCACTTCTAATCCTTGAAGTGTGAGAAGGTGTGAGTGGCTTAAGAATTAAGGAGACGCGGACATGTCAAATAAAAAGAGATGCTCAAAAAAGAATACTACTACAAGTATAAGTTCTGAGACTAATAGTCATATTCTTGTTGTTTTAAATGTCATTAATGAGGCTTTGGTAAATCTTACTTATAAGTTGGATATTAGATCAAATATGGTACTAATGATGTTGTTGGTATAATTAATATTTAGTTAAAATTCTTAAACTAGTTACAAAAAATATTGTTGCGGGATCAAAAAAGAAAAAAAATATGTCAAAGCGTACTAGCATCAAAGAAAAAAATAGCGCGCTATATCGGCGTTTATAGCGTTTTTTAGGAGGCTACGATATATTTAGCCTAAAATGCTCACTACGACGCTACGCGCGCTATATACGCGTTATGCCGCGCTATACCATGCTAAATAATATAGTATGCTACAAAAAAAAACTGGAAAACTGGGTCTAAAGCCCATTGGCCCAAACAAAAGTCCAACTCACATCGGACCAAACACGTACCAAAACTACAAAAGTACAACTCTCAAGCTCCTAGCAAGAACATCACAAGAAAAGAGAGTTTCTAGAAAGAAGATGCTTCCTATCTTCGGTAATGATGATGGTGTGTAATCTGGTTGTTCGTCTAGTGAAGAAGATGACACCAATAATTCTGACAAAAATTGTACACTGCAATCTGGTGGTTCGGTTTTAGACCTTGTTATTTTGTTCATGGATTTGTATCTCCTATTTTATGTCTGTGCCATGGATCTAGTAAGTGTACTGGTTCTGCAAGTATTACTGATTATTTCTGTTAAAAAAATCCTTAATATTCACTTATTCAGGCTATATATTACAATTTTTTTTTTCAAACACTATTTCAAAACTAGCAAGCTATAACACGCTATAGAGTTTGTAGCATTTTGAAAAGGTCCACGCTATATTTTGTAGGGGCTCTTTTTTTCATTGACTAGCATTAGTTTGTTCTCTCATGTGACAAAAGAAGTAGACGAGTCGGCTTCTAACATTGAGGTTGTAAATGGTGAGGTTTTGAATGCTAGTCCTAGTAGGGCGCAAGTACTGAAATCTACCAACAAGATTGCCAAGTTGAGCTCCCCTTGAAAGTTCATGGAACTTAATGTGTGGTTTTCATAGTCAATAACAGTTTTTATTGACTAATGATTTTATTTAGTTATATGTGAAAAGTTTTTCCATACGTAACGCTTTAAGGGAACTAGATTAAGTATCTCTTTGTGTCTCAACAAAACAGGCTTTACGTGGATGGGTAACAAATTGTTGCAAGTTTGGAAAACATGAAATGGTGCATGTTTAAACGTCCTTCCCAGATGATCTGGCTAATGTCGTGTATAGACTATGTACCATGATTAACATGTGGACAACATTCCAAATCAAAGTTAAGATGGATACTGAGAAACTTAAAATGGTTATTTGAAATGCTTAATCAAAAATCATGGATGGGCACTGAGTACAACGAGGTTGATGAGATGATGGAAAAAAGCATGCTCTATGGCAGCTAAAACTAGCCTTTTGGTTTCAAAACCTTCTAAGAGATGAGCCTCATGGAACTGTAATAGTTAGCTTAACTAGCTACTTAAAATTTGGTTAATTTGGGCTCAACTATAAGCCTTCTTCTCTTGCATCTTTGTAGAACTTCGGTGTTTTCTTTAACGCAAATCGGCTAGGAGAGTCTCGGTGGCCGGTAAAACAAAACTGAGATGTGGTCCCTAAGAGTTGAGACATGGGCACATGCCAACCAGAGTACTTTGGTCGATAGAACACGATGATTCTAAACCATGCTTTGCGAATTTTGGATTGATTTTTTACACGAAAATTTGTCAATAAGGCGGGATGCCCAATTCATAAGAATAACGTACACCATTCATTTTGGATTAATTTTATGATGACTATAAGCTTCCGCAAGGTTGTCCGGTCTCAACATTGAGTATCACTCTTTCTTTCACCTAAGCGTAGTTGATGAACATGTTTATTTAGTTTGTTCAAAAGAAGGTTCATGCCTCTGCCGGGCATGTCCTACAATTTTTGGTACCAGCATAGTTCACCCTTGTGCAAACCGATCGGGGCTGAACTGCTGACCACTAGTTTTTAAAATTTACAAACTTCGTTTCGCAACTGGTCTAGCCCACTGGCAAAAGTGCATAACTCGCGCCATGATGGAGAGCTCTACCCTCCTTCCCTTTGGGCAACATCATACATGTGCTAGCCCAGCCATAATTCACATCCGTGACATTATTTATGTGTACCTAATGTGACCCCATGCACTGATGCACCTCCTAGACGCCTACTATAAAAAGGATGCAGCAAAAGACACCAATAGCCACTCTACGATTCTCACACAAGCAAGCTTTTCATAAGTGGCCACCAAATTTGGTACCGCTTCTTTGGCCAGCTAGCCAGTAAAATTTATGAAAGAAAAATGGCAGGTTAAGATTGTACACACGATTATAGACAGGCAAGAGTTAACTTCAAATCATGACGGAGCATGGGCTCGTGCACTGACAGCTTCGTGTTAAGATTGACGAATTTATATGACGTTGCTCATGCCCTCCCTCTGAGGCACTGATCCAATTACCTTATTACCTACAGAAATTATCGTAGAGATAGTGATGTGTACTTCGTTTTAACAAAGTGTATCAGGGGCAAAACAGGGACACAAACTGTAGCTTTAGCCTTTGATCGTCGGCACCAATTAAGAAAGTTCGTGCGCCGCTTCCATTTTTAGCCTTTTAAACAACTTCCAAAGGTGGCGAGAAGAGGGGCCTTTGCTCTGTTTCTTCATCTCATCGATCCCCTAGCTGATGGCAACCACACTCACGTCGACCGCCATCTCGTCCCCGCGGTCGTCCGCCGCCTTCTGCGGCCGCTCCGGCTGGCAGCGTGCGCGACGCCCACCGGCGTCGTCGTCGTCGTCCGGTCAGGGTGGCTGTGGGCGGCCGCTGGACCGCGTGGCCGGGTGGGTCGGCGGAGGCATCGCCGCGGCGTTCTTCGCCTCCCTGGAGCGGTGCTCGTGCGTGAACGTCCGCACGCACGACGACCTCGACGAAGACGAACAAAGGGACTCCCTGGCGCCGCTGATGTTGGACGACGACAACAACGAGGCTGCAGGCGAAGGGAGGAGGCGGAGGGGCAGAGGAGGAAGCAGGAGGAACGGGAAGGGCAGGAGGAGTAGCGGCGGCGGCGGCGGCGGCACAGGTTGCTATGATGATTAAATTTTGAATGATCGGTCGATCCTAATGATAATTTGTAGCTTCTTGAATCTTGATGGTCATTCTTACGCTTGCTTAAAGTTCATGTCTAATTTCCACCATACACATGCCTTGTAAGTTCAACTTATGATGAATATCAGTATATGGATGTTCAGTTGTGTAAAACTACCGTTTGGAGGCTGTAAATTAAATTTGACCTTTGTGATCGAAATGTTATACTCAATTGTAAAATGTTCTGCTGTAAGGAAAAGAACGTGGAGAAGATGTGAAATGTTCAACCTAGGATCAGATTCAGATGCTCTTATTGTATACTCTAATTGAATGTTCACTGGCGGCATACTTTTTTTAGATAAAAGACATTTTATTGCCCAGCTTTGAGTCAACCAAGCATTTTATGGCAACTTACTCACTCCTATAGTCCTCTGTAGCTTTCGGTTAGGAAATTGAGTACTATAGAAGATTAAGTAGGCAAGTAGCCACATAATATGGGTTAGTGCTGGTGGATTAGTCGTAATGGTTCTTTGTGTTTACAATCAAATAGTACAGATGGTGCTCGTACTCAACTCATTGCTCAAATCCGGGTTGGAGTGTGTATTCTTTATGTTGAGCTATGTGGAGTTGTCGTGATGAAGTAGTGTTTAACAAAAACAAGGAGTTATCAACTTCATGCTGGTTATTCACATGGCTACCAGTTTACAACTTATATGGTCCTTGATGTAGTTGTAGTGTCAGACTATTCCGGACTTTAGGTACAGTTGGTTGAAGGCCGTAGATAAGGCGTATTTTTTCTCGATAAAGAGATAAGGCGTAATACAACCAATAAGGAAGATGTTCGTATAGGATTCCGGAACATGAGTTGTTAAGTTTTGGTTTGGAGCTACCTTGCCATTGCACCTCCATAGTTTTTTCTTCAGTATGGAGTAAAAACGTTACAGTAAAGGTGGTTGAGTGCTAGAGAGCCATATGATGATGACCAATTCATTACTAATTTGATTAATGATGTATATGGATAAATCGTATAGAGCTACTGTAAATTAAATTGCATCATTGTCTTCACTTGAATTGTAAAATGTTCTACTGTAAGAAAGAAGTGAAGAGGATGTGGAATGTTAAAGGTAGGATCAGATTCATATGCTCTTATATATTTGAGCTTAAAAAATGCTCTTATTGCATACTCCAATGATGTTTATCTTATTGACAACAGACTCCCGTGGGGCTTTGGGAAGAAAGAGTAATATCAGTTGTGGCAAGCAGATCCTTAGGTCGATCTCCGGCGTCTCCTGATACACAGAAGACCTACATTCAATCAGTCTGTCAGATGTTTCAGTTACGCACCACCATCTTTTGCCGTGTTAGGCAGATTAAGCAAATAAAGATCGTGAATTACTTACTGATCCAATCAGCTAGATCGTTTCACCAACAAGGTGAGAATGTCCATGGCCATGGCCAGGCTCGTCGTGGTATCTCTCCACCTATTCATCGTGCTAACACAGTACGAAGCTGCCACAGCGGCCGGGCTGCAGGTAGAATGGTAGATTAATGGACGATGGTGGTGGAGTCGGTCGCGGTGGTTCAGGTTTGGGAGTTCGCTGCTGGACAAATGGCACCCTCAACAGCTACAGCGTCAATGCGAGTAGAACTGAAAACTATGTGATGGCAAGTTAATTTCAGGACAAAACTTACTTATGCCGGAAAACACCTGGCCCAAACAGGCCCACACCCACGCTCGTCTCCAGGGGCGGCTCGGGCAAAACCCTAGCCTCCCTCCAAGTGCCCTCCCTTGCACTCGCCGTCGCTGGAGGAAGCTGGTGGGCAAAGCCAAAACTTGAGGCTGAGGCGGAGGTAGGACGTGTGGGCTCCGGCGAGATGGGCGGGGTAGCCCCCCCCCCCCCCCCCTCTCTAAGTTCTGGCGACGTCAAGCTTCATCGGTGCTCGTCAGCTGCATCACGTCGGAGTGAGGTCGCCATATCTTCTGTATTTGGTCCGCTAGTGTTCCTGGCAGCAAGGCAAGTGGTGGCTCCTGCGTGTCGATGTCGTTGTCGTGGCGTAGGAGGGTGTGCGGCCTAGCGGAGGTGTGGGCTGGTCTGGCCGTTCGCGGAAGGTGTATGGTCGTGAAACTCCTGACGAAAGTCTTGCCGACTTTTGCCGGCCGGTGGTGACGACGCCCGTGGGCGTCACTCTCTCCTCCTTGGAGGCGCCACCATGGAGTTTTCTCAACCTTGCCAACCTCGGATAAAGATCTTCAGGTGAAACTGGGTCGGACGACTGCGTCGTTCACACGTCGCTTACCTGGCGTCGTCTTGAAGATCCTTATCACATCCGCACTTCACGGTGGGCTGGCCGCACACGACATCGCGACCGGCAGGTGCCCGGTTGGCGGTGAGGAGTTCCTTGTCTTGGGTGCTTTGGTGGCGTTGCGAACTATGTGACAAGGATGACGGTGGTGTGTGAAGCCGTGTCGCGGCATGTCCTTCATCACTGGCAGGCCTTGTTGTGTCTCACCATGAAGATGTGAAGTCGGAGATGCATGTCGCGAGACATCAGGCTTGGCAATGATGCCACTTTTTCTAAGGGGGGCTCGTGGATTCTGTCGGTGCAAGGTGTTCAACTTTCTCTGGTGAAACTCATCGTCGAATTTGGAGTCGCCTATTCCTCGACGCTTTGGATCGACTGTTTGGCATAGTGACGAGGGTGTAACTCGGCAAATCACAGGGTTGTCCACCTAGGGTTGATTGAGGGGGAGAGAGAGAAGCGTTGGTAATCACGACGGCTGACAAGCGAGACATTTACCCAGGTTCAGACTCCCGGAGGATAACACCCTACTTCCTGCTTGTCTGGTATTGATGGCGAGTAGTGGTTACAATGGCGAGATGACGATCTCGCTAGGGTTTGTGGTGGCGGCTATGAGCGTGTCCTGTAGACGAGCAACCCTCCTAGCTTTTATAGGTAGGCTAGGTCCCGGGTGAACGGTGCCGATGGTAATTACATATATGGTAAGTCGTATGACCTAACCGACTAGAACTAGGTCACACGATACCCCTAGTGGGTCTTCTTTGGGCTTCCGCAACCTTGGCGTGGCCCAGGTAGCCTTATCGTGGGGTAGTCGAAGAGTAGCCCCACGTCAGTAGCTCCCGAGTGCTTGGTCGAATCGCAGAGTCGGGCAGAGGACACCTTCCTCCTGGGCACGCCGCCGGGTTGCTTGTACTTGAGTTTGGACTCGCTTTCTTCAGTCGAAGAGCACGCTCCCGACGGGAGTAAGTTATGCAGTTGAATTACTTTGTCTTGGCTTTTGTGGAACTCGCTTCTATTCGGTCTGCTGGCTTACTGTTTATTGATTCAGCTGGCTGGGCTTACTTGCTACTCTTTGCCACCCGATTGAGTGTTTCGGGTTCCTGGATCAGCACTCTGTGCACTGGTGATTTCAGCTACGAAGCTTACTACTCGAATCATGCGTTCCAGTTCTTCCCCAGCTCTGTGTCTTCCTTAGAGCAGTTGTTTGTTGACGTCAGCTATGACGCTTCGTAGCACGCCTCTGCGCCTGATGGGACGTGATGGGACTGGCCCCACTGTCAGCGTTGACTGTAGTCAGTAGTTGCCGTTTATCTTTGGTTTGGGCGCGAAAATTTCGCGGTGTGATGATGGTGCCTTGATTCCCGTGCATAGTGGACGGAGTGGGCGGCGACGGTTAGTCTCTCCGTATGACACGTGGACGGCTGGATGAAGCTACTGAGAACAGTTTCTTCGGGGACGGCCGAGATCGACTGCATGCACGGTACAAGTATTGTACCGCGGCGTGGAAACATGTCATCTTCTCCAATTGATGTTGCCTCCATTTCCTGCGCCATTCTTGCTCTCTATCTGAGCTCTTTGCTTTTCGTCCTCCCACCTCCCGTGAGCGCCCAAAGTGATGGGGAAGTCGAAGGCTGCCGCCGCCGCCGAAGCAGGCATGATGAAGAAGCCCGACGGCGACTTGCAGAAGTCGTCGGTGAAGAAGGCCGACCTTGAGGGCCTACGCGCATAGGGCTTGTTGCCGCCGGTGGACCAGGCGACGGTGCGCGCCCCTGGTAAGGAGGTGTACCCTGCTCCTCGCGAGGGGGAGTGTGTTTGCTTCGTGGATTTCCTTCCACGGGGCTTCGGGTTCCCTCTCCACGATTTTGTTCGTGGTCTTCTGTACGCCTATGGGGTTCAGATCCACGATCTGACCCCCAATGGCGTCTTAAGCATCATGAGCTTTATCGTGCTCTGCGAGTGCTTTATGGGGATCACTCCCCATTGGGCTTTGTGGAAGTCGCTCTTCCTTGTTCGGAAGAACGTGGGGAAGAGTGGGTTGACATACCCGGTGGGCGGCTTCAGCATCCAAGTGTGCGGCAACACCGCGTACTTCCAGATGAAGAAGTCGGACTCCGTCCAAGGGTGGCGGAAGCGATGGTTCTACATCAGGTGCGATCAGGAGGGGCTGGCGGACTTCAATGGCGAACACGAGCTACGGAAGACGCGTGCGTGGGCGCACCCGCTCGCGGAGGAGGAGAAGGAGGCTTCGAAGCCGTTGTTGAGCCTTCTGCGCAACCTGCTCAAGACCTTGGGGCGCGAGTCGGGCGGCGTCCACCTCATGGCCACCTTCTTCAGGCTACGAGTCCAGTCGCTCCGCGCTCGCCCTCACCCGATGTGGGCAGCTGAGGGTGCCAGCGACCCGTATCTTGACGATGAGGAGGTGGAGTTCAAGGTGAGGGGCATTACTAGCCTCCGAGCCGCCGACCCCTGCAACGTCAAGTGTCCCGTCGCCGTGTACGGAGCGACGAACCCTGTTCCTGAGGTTAGCTTCCAACTTTTCCTTCTTTTCCTTTCTTGATTTCTTGGTCTTCTGCTTCTTGATTCGACTTGCCTTTACTGGTTTCAGAGTCGCTCCTTCCTCGTCAGCCTTCCTCCACTCCCTGAGAACGGACCTCATAACGAGGCGACGTTTGTGGAGGAGGAGGGTGACGATGAGGACATTCCGCCCGCCGTCTCTCCGAGTGATGAGGTGGAGTAAGAAGAGGAAGAGGAGCCCGCGCGGAAGAAGCAGAAAATGCGGAGTGGTGGCGACTCTACGACTGGTTCGTCTCCTGCAAGGGATGTAGCTGCTGACCTGGAGGCTGGCATGTCGTCCTCGGGTGCAGGGTCCCGAGGCGACTGGAATGAGCATGTGGCTCCGCCTCCTGTCAGCTCTGCGCCGCCGCGCGAGTTTGCCCGGATGCCATCCATTTTGAAAGAGCATTTTCCCTCATGTGTGGTTTTGGTAATTGAATGACAATCTCTATGGACAAATGTTTGCATTGAGATATCATTATAGATCATGTCCATGGAATTGTGGAGTTCATGTGTTGAACTCTTGAAGCTCATGTGTTGAGTGAAGCTTATTGCAAGAATGTCTTGAAGATTCAAGACATCATCTTAGTGAAGAAAAGATGAGTTGTGCAAGACCAAGAGAAGCTTTCTCGAAAAGATCCTATGCTTGGTGCTTGCAATGGATACATGAAGACGAAGCTTAGCGAGACTCTCCCATTGTGAGCATGGGGGAGTATTTGGAGAAGTCTTCATCAAGCAAGTGATTGGACGCGCAATCAAGAAAGATGACCCACTTGAAGAGATCAATATAGTCATCATCCAACTCAAGTGGAATGCTCAAGGCAAAGGTATGATCTTGATAGGGCTATAGGATAGATAGGCGTACTATCAAGAGGGGCTCTCAAGTTAGTAACTTGATCGCATTCTTGTGGAGAGCTCAAACCTTTGCATACTTGGCATATCATATTTCTTGGTTCTTATTTGGCTTTTATGTTGGTGAGGAGTTAGAGCTTGGTTCATCTCCATGTCAAGCTCTTGTTCATCGAAATCGGTTTTACTTTGGACAACTTGTTGCGTTTTCGGTGGCGGAAATATTGCCGGTTCTACCTTGAGGAAAGTCCCACACCTTGCCATGTGTGGGTACTCATCGTCGCTATCTTTCCAACAAAATTGGTCTCACCTCTTTTGGAGTTCATTTGCAAAAGTTATAGCAGTTTTCGTTTCGGTGTTCTGCTGGTTCGGATTATTGGGGCCGGATATTCCGCCCTACCGGAATTTCCGGTTCCCCAGCTCATCCAAGAAAACGGCTAAGGAAAGGAGAAAAAGGGTTCTGACTCCAGTCGGAAATTGTGCTCGGAAATTTCCATATACCGAAATTTCCGAGTGCCCCCAGAAAAGTCCTCCAGAAATGGCTAAGGAAAAGTTTGGTTTTGCTTCTGACTCCAGCCGGAATTTCCGAGCTCTCTTAGACCGGAATTTCCGGGTGACCGGAATTTCCGAGTCTCTCTAGACCGGAATTTCCGGATGACCGGAATTTCCGAGTCTCACTTATACCGGAATTTCCGAGTGTCGAAACAGCCAACGGCTATATTTCCTGGAGGGGACCCCTCCCCTTCTTCTTCCTCAGCGAATCCAAGGCAGCACGATTTCCCCTCTCTCCTACTCCATTGTTGACCTTGGAAAGCTCACTTCCCTCTCAATCCCTCCATTGAATCTTCCATATTCTTTAGGGAAAGTTGAGAGGAGATCTAGATCTACAATCCTACCAATCCATCTCTCCTCTAAGTGAGGGGAACTTAGTGGATCTAGTTCTTGGAGTTCCTTTGTGGTTCTTCCTCTTTGTTCTTCCTCTCTTATTCCCCCATAAACATTTGTTGTTGTGTTGGAATTTGAGAGTGAAGGACTTGAGCACTTCGTGTGCTCTTGCCATTGCATTTGCATCGGTTTGAGCCCTCCACGAGGATTCGTGGTGGTATTACTTGTGAGCTTGTTACTCTTGGGTCTTTGGACCCTAGACGCCTTTTGTGGCTGGCCTTTTGTGGCCAAGACCTTTTGTGGTCAAGACCTTTTGTGGTCACTTGAGAGCCCCCAATTAAGTTGTGGGTGTGTGCCTCAAGACTTGGGAGACCCCAATTAAGTTGTGGGTGTGTGCCTCAAGAGTTGTACGGGATTCGATCTCCGCCCCAAAGGAGATCAATAGTGGAAGGTGAACTCGAACCTTTTGTGGTTGAGTTCATCAGGAGAAGAAGGTGAGCCTTTGTGGCGTTGCGGCTAACCTGTTGTGGTTGCGCACACCTCTCCAAACGAGACGTACACCTTTGGGTGGAACTCGGGAATACATCCTCGTCTCCGCGTGCCTCGGTTATTTCTATACCCGAGCTCTTTACTTATGCACTTTACATTGTGATAGCCTTCGTGCTTGAAGTCATATATCTTGCTATCATCTTGTTACTAGTATTGCTTAGCTTAAGTTGTTGGTGCACATAGGTGAGCCTAGTTTATATATCTAGGTTGTATGCTTGTTAAAGTAAACCTCTAGTTTTATTCCGCCTTTATCAAGCATACCGGAATTTCCTGATCATTGTGGACCGGATATTCCGGCTACTCGGAATTTCCGGGTCACTCTTGGACCGGATATTCCGGCTCCTCGAAAAAAGTTTTAAATCGCCTATTCACCCCCCCCCCCCCCCCTCTAGGCGACGTCTATCCGTTCAATTGGTATCAGAGCCTGGTTATCTCATTATTAGGACTAACCGCCTAGAGATAAAGATGTCGTTTAGAGATCTAGTGCACAATCCCTCTTATAGATTCGATGGCACAAATTATGATGTTTGGAAAATTCGCATGCTTAATCTTTTTAGAGACATGAGTTCTAATTTAGAGAGTATTGTAGATATGGGTTTTTCTCCTCCAAAGGATTATCAAGAATTATCTTTAGAGGATGAGAAAAACTCTTATCTCGATACTCTAGCATCTAATGGTCTCATATGTGCTTTGAGCGATGTAGTGCTTGCGTCAATCATGCCTTTTCGGAGCGCTCATGAATTATGGACAAAACTTCAAGATATATATGAGGTGTCCAACATTTCCAAGGATGATTGTCCTCCTTCCACATCCGGTCGTTATGAGTTCACGACTTCCTCCACTTCACCGACATGTGGTTTGCCACAAGGTAATGATATGGTGAGTGGTGATAGAAATTGCAATCTTGATGGTGAATCCACTATTGACTATACTTCAAACTCATCTTATTGCAATGCTCTATCTTTGGACTTAAACACATATAGCACTCAAAATGTATTACATGCTAGTGTTGATAGTCCTTGCATATCATGTAGTAGTTGCTTAACTAAATCTCATGATGATATGCTTTCCTTGTCTTGTTGCCATAATCAAAATGTGTATATTTCCTCTAGTACTTGTTTGGCTAACAATGTAGAGGAATCCCAACAATTGTTGGAACAAGACTTGGTCCTCCAAGGTGCTTCAATTGTCTCTTCATCGTCTTCATCCACTACTCACATTTGCCTAATGGCTAAGGAGTATAAGGTATCTCCTACCGCGCACTCCAATATATCTCATGATGATAATGATGATGATGATGATCTAATTAAGGAGAAGTTTGATATTGTCTCTCATGCTCTCTTAAATAATAAAAATGCTCATGAGAACTTCTTAGAAATCATGACTACCCTTTTTGAGCTTAAGGAGACCTTTGAGGCTATGGAGACCCGTTGCCATGAAGGGTGGGGTCTTGCTCGTGATTCCGCGGGTGAGGTCCACAATCTTGAGAATGCTCTTGAGGAAGAGCAAGAAACTCGGGTTGCTCTTGAGGAGAGATTAGAATCTAGTGAGGAGTTAAACAATGAAGTAATTGCTAAACTCACTAAAGAACATGAACATGCTATTGCTAAATGTAATGTGCTTAGTAAACAAAATGCTAAGTTAAATAATGAGCTTGTCATGTTGTCTCCTTCCACTTCTAATGTTAATGATGCTTGTGCTACTAACTCCACTTTGTGTGAAGCATCTATTTTGGAGGAGAATGTTGAGCTAAGAGCTCAACTTGATTTGCTAACTAGTAAGTATGGGAAGTTGGAAGAAACTCATGAAAAGCTTTTTAGCTCTAATGAGTATCTCCTAGCATCCCATGCTAAGCTAAAGTTAGCTCATGAGGCGGTCAGAACGAAGGTAAAATCTTGTGAGCCTCCTATGGTCACTAGCACAAACTCTACTTCTAATGCTTTATTGCAATGTGCTAGTACTAGTAATTCTACATCACATACCATCGCTAAATCTTGTGATGAATTACATTCCTTGCCTTGTTGATCTAACAATGTAGCATCTACTTCCTCTAGTATTTGTGTTGAAACTAACCGTGTAGAGGAACTCAAAGAGCTCAAGGCACAAGTCACTTCTTTGAAGAAAGACTTGAAGAAGTGTTATGAAGGGAAGTCCACCCTCGACAACATGTTGAGAGTGCAACAACTTCCTCATGACAAGAGTGGACTTGGATTCAACTCCAACAACAAGAACAAGTCCAAGAACAAGATGAAGCACAAGTTCGTCAAGAAGAAGGGCCAAGAACAAGTTATTGATTCGGCCAAGATTGTGTGCTTCAAGTGCAAGGTTGAAGGGCACCATGTGAGATCTTGCCCTTTGAAGAAGAAGCCTCTTAGTGAGAAGCAACAAGGGAAGCAACCTCAAGTTCAAACTCAAGCTTCCCAAGTTGAAGAACCTTCCCTTCCCAAGAAGAAAGGTAAAAGCCGCCTTTGCTACAAATGTCGTGGGAAGGATCACTTTGCTTCTTCATGCACTCATGGTACCTTATCCAACCCTCCTACTATTGATAATGTTCATTCTCTTCGGAAGGATAAGGTTGGCAATGTGTTTGCCAAATCTATTGGTACTCAAAGTGGTGTCAAGAAAAGAACCATTTGGGTTGCCAAACCTATTGTGACTAACCTCTTAGGACCCAACTTAGTTGGGGACCAACAAGCTAAAACTTGATCAATAGGTGTAAGCGGAGGACATTGGAGACTTGACTACATCATGAAGAATTAAGGGATCTTCATCAATCATATTCTCTCAAGTCAAGTCAATTGGATTATATTGTCTTAGCATATATCCAATGCTCCTCCTTGCGGTAACTTGTATTTACTTCATATGTACTCATTGAAAGTTACTTGCACCATTGCATGTGTTTGGTTTTGTGCCTTACTAGTGTTTCATATGTGTTGTGCACTCTACTTACTTATGTTGAGTAATCAAGCTTGTGTATGTTGGTTTGCACACCATGTATGTTTGAGCCTCTTGTCTATTTGTTTTTATCTTAATTGGCTCTTTTAGGGATTTTAATGGACTATCCCATTTTGGGGGAGTGATGTGCTTTTTGGTAACTCACCCCCTTAAAATGTGTATTCATGAGGAATACCACTTAGTAGTGATATTTCAATATTATCTACTCTCTTTGTGGTATACTCATGAGAAATTCAAATTCTAATGTCCATTAATTATCTCTTGTTGGATTTCTTTTGCCTCTTGTTACAAAGAATGGATTATCACATTATGGGGGAGTAATAAGCTATGTGCATATTACAAGCCTAGAAAATGTGAACATGAGAGGTAGTGTCACCTAGAGTTGATATTGTTGATTATCTTGTTCCTAGGTGGCATGGTACTCAAACAAGTTCCATATTTGCTTAAATGCATTTTGATCAACTATCTTTTGGTATCTTGTTTGTGAGAAAGTTTCTTGATGCCTAGAATGATCATTGAATTTGTGAAGTCATCAAGAATATCAAAATAAGCATGTTTTTCAATTCTTTTATTTTGCCACGTGCTTATGTTTTGTGAATATGATCTTAATTATATATGTCATGCACCACCGAGAAATATCTCCATACAATCATTGTCTTTGACAAGTGATAATTATATTGGTGGTAAAATTATTGATCACATTTACATTGGCTTTTGTTCCTAAATTGTATTATTCTATCGCCAAGTTTGTGTTGGTTTAACCACCCATTTGTCTTCTTTGCTTCATTTAGATCTTTTTGTTGCTCTACTCATAATTTGTGTTGTGTTTTCTTGAGTTAGGACAAGCAAGGATCCCATTGTTGTGCAATTACATTCAAAGACTTAATTCTAAGTAACGCACTATTCTTGGGGGAGCTATCCTACATTGAGTAGAACATCATCCTTTTTATTGTTATCGGGTCTTATTGATTTTCTTGAACTTTGTGTTCAAAAAGATATATGGAGGGTAATGATCCCACTTGTGTGCATTTTGTATTTACATACAAGATCTTAAAAATGCACTAATCATGGGGAAGCTACTCTATACTCTTTAGAACACTATTCTTTAAATTGGTTTTTAAATTGGTTTTGTATCTTACTGCTCTTCTTGAACATGACTAATTGGTTAACAATATATATGGAAAGTGATGATCCCATTTTTGTGCATTTTGTATTCAAATACAAGATCATAAGTAATGCACAAATCTTGGGGGAGCAATCCTATATGTTATTCAACATTAGTTGTCTTCAATTGTTTTTTGATCCCGATGACATGTCACTTTGAAAGACAAACATTTTTTCGTCTTGGTACTTTGTGCCATCATGAAAAGTGTAGAGGGATAGGTTTATTTGTTGAACCCTTACTCTTCTTTGTGGAGTTGGCTATCTCATCCCATGGTTCCTAGTCTACCTTTTTGGATGAGATAAACCTTCGAGCATGCTTGTTTGATTTATTTCTTATGCTCAGTGGTTTAGCCTTGACCTTGATTTCATTTGATATCTTTTCAAATTGGTTTCTCCAATCATGGGTTGGTTTGAGTCTTTGATACAGTAAGGACAAATCCTTCTCTTGCCACACTTTTGTGTAGCTTCTTGATTTAATTTGTGTTTTGTCCAAATTGTATCTCGCTTGGTTCTTGAAAGTTTTGTGCATGCATATTTACTATTTGTATATCTTATGGCATGTTTACTCTCGTTGATCCAATATATAGGATAAACTCCATCAAATCCTAAATGGCTAAGATGTGCATGAAATTCTATTTCATATCAATATGCACATATTTATGTGGAGTTTGTCTTATGTATTGTAGTTGGACTAACTACTTTGGACCCAATTAGTTTGGGTACCATTGTGTACTTGATTTGTTTTAGGTACATGAGAGATGCATTGGAAGCTTGCCTCTATTTAAAGAAGGTGTCTTCACCATGTGCTTCTTGGAGTCAAGCTTGGATGATTGTGAACTCTCATCTTCTACACCGTCAATGCTATCTCGGTAACAAGTATCTAACTCATGCATATACTTCTAGCTCTCAACCTTGTGTAGGTTGTTCTTTGG
Source organism: Poa annua (assembly GCA_026929855.1). Lineage (NCBI taxonomy): Eukaryota > Viridiplantae > Streptophyta > Magnoliopsida > Poales > Poaceae > Poa > Poa annua. Next base: position 37,500,401 of record CM049427.1, read on the forward strand.
CATGAGTTTCTCTAAGTTGCATTTGATATGGTTTTTGCAAAGTTTGATTCAATACATCTTCATTGCAAATGTGAGTTAGCCGGGACGATTAAACATCAAGGGGAATATATATTTATATATAATCATTTTCATGATTCACGGATCCCCAATGTGTTAATCTAGCAAATTCATTTCAAAGTCTCTCATATGCAATATTGATGAATTTTCTTAAACCATTTGCCTTATGTGATATTTGTTTTGTGTCTCGAAGTATCCCAACTATCACTTATCCTATGTGGGTATTTGTGATGCTTTGAGAACTTGGTGTTGGAAGTTCATCTATAACCTCTAAGAATAATTTGAGCTATGTGCTTTGCTTTCAAGCAAAAATTCTTATTGGTGTATTGATGACTTCCTCTTGGATACCACGTGCGTTAACTTGTACCTACATTGTGTGTGCATGTTTCTTTGTGGACTTAGTGTCCACTTAGAAACTTATACACATGAGGGTAGTTACATATTTAATTGGTATTCAAAATCTTTAGTGATCACCTTTTATTACTTTCATGATTCTTTGGTGATCTCTAAAAGGCACAAGCTTTGTTTTTCCATTGGTTTCACATTGCCTCTTAATAAGCTTGGGATCCTATTTGATGAATCCTTTTTGGTGTGCTTGCATGCGAAATACATGATATGCACTATGTGCCTCATAATTTGAAAGACTATGGTGTTGCTTAGGCTCATCCTTGTTTAGTCTCCTAAATTGTATTTCCATGTCACACCCATCATTTCCCGGTTGAGCAAGCCTTTATTCAATCTTGCACCTTTGTGTGTTCAAAATTATCTAGGAGGGAGCGAGGATTCCATGTTATGCGCACCAAATTGAAATACAAATCTTTTCATTGTGCATGTACCTTGGGGAGTTCCCTCGTGATTTTTTGGTTGATCTTATCATAATATCCTATTTTGCTCAATTGGTTTTGGATCACTTGATTGCTTGCTTCTTTGTGAATGCTTTCCCCCTTTTGCAATTGGTATCCTTCCAGTGGATTTCAATTGGTATCTTTCTTGTGCAATTTTTGGATCCTCAATATAGTTTGATCCCCTTCATCTATTCGTCATTGGATAAGTGCATTTGATTTCACTCATATCATGAGAAATGCATAAATCATGAAGGAGATCTTATTATGTTACCTTTCCAAATCCTTTCGCCCATTTCGGCAATCGTTGCCAATGGGGGAGAAGTTTTGGAGGGTTGTATGGAATTGGCTCTTTACTTTGGTATCTTACTTTGGTATCTTCTTAAGTATTTTCCTTCCTTGCCTTTGCATTCGTTGCTTGGTTTTATATATATAGTGGAAACTCCACCATCGGTAATGGTCAATAATATATGCAATGAATTCATGTTCATACACACGTGCATAAATTATGGGGGAGTTTGCTCTATATATGTGGATGGACTAACATCACATACCTTTGTAGTAATTGATGTTAGTGCAACCATTCTTGTTCGTTAAATTCCATATTATAAACCCTCTCAAAAGAGATTGTCATCAATTACCAAAATGGGGGAGATTGAAAGAGCATTTTCCCTCATGTGTGGTTTTGGTAATTGAATGACAATCTCTATGGACTAATGTTTGCATTGAGATATCATTATAGATCATGTCCATGGAATTGTGGAGTTCATGTGTTGAACTCTTGAAGCTCATGTGTTGAGTGAAGCTTATTGCAAGAATGTCTTGAAGATTCAAGACATCATCTTAGTGAAGAAAAGATGAGTTGTGCAAGACCAAGAGAAGCTTTCTCGAAAAGATCCTATGCTTGGTGCTTGCAATGGATACATGAAGACGAAGCTTAGCGAGACTCTCCCATTGTGAGCATGGGGGAGTATTTGGAGAAGTCTTCATCAAGCAAGTGATTGGACGCGCAATCAAGAAAGATGACCCACTTGAAGAGATCAAGATAGTCATCATCCAACTCAAGTGGAATGCTCAAGGCAAAGGTATGATCTTGATAGGGCTATAGGATAGATAGGCGTACTATCAAGAGGGGCTCTCAAGTTAGTAACTTGATCGCATTCTTGTGGAGAGCTCAAACCTTTGCATACTTGGCATATCATATTTCTTGGTTCTTATTTGGCTTTTATGTTGGTGAGGAGTTAGAGCTTGGTTCATCTCCATGTCAAGCTCTTGTTCATCGAAATCGGTTTTACTTTGGGCAACTTGTTGCGTTTTCGGTGGCGGAAATATTACCGGTTCTACCTTGAGGAAAGTCCCACACCTTGCCATGTGTGGGTGCTCATCGTCGCTATCTTTCCAACAAAATTGGTCTCACCTCTTTTGGAGTTCATTTGCAAAAGTTATAGCAGTTTTCGTTTCGGTGTTCTGCTGGTTCGGATTATTGGGGCCGGATATTCCGCCCTACCGGAATTTCCGGTTCCCCAGCTCATCCAAGAAAACGGCTAAGGAAAGGAGAAAAAGGGTTCTGACTCCAGTCGGAAATTGTGCTCGGAAATTTCCGTATACCGGAATTTCCGAGTGCCCCCAGAAAAGTCCTCCAGAAATGGCTAAGGAAAAGTTTGGTTTTGCTTCTGACTCCAGCCGGAATTTCCGAGCTCTCTTAGACCGGAATTTCCGAGTCTCTCTAGACCGGAATTTCCGGATGACCGGAATTTCCGAGTCTCCCTTATACCGGAATTTCCGAGTGTCGAAACAGCCAACGGCTATATTTCCTGGAGGGGTATAAATACCCCTCCCCTTCTTCTTCCTCAGCGAATCCAAGGCAGCACGATTTTCCCCTCTCTCCTACTCCATTGTTGACCTTGGAAAGCTCACTTCCCTCTCAATCCCTCCATTGAATCTTCCATATTCTTTAGGGAAAGTTGAGAGGAGATCTAGATCTACAATCCTACCAATCCATCTCTCCTCTAAGTGAGGGGAACTTAGTGGATCTAGTTCTTGGAGTTCCTTTGTGGTTCTTCCTCTTTGTTCTTCCTCTCTTATTCCCCCATAAACATTTGTTGTTGTGTTGGAATTTGAGAGTGAAGGACTTGAGCACTTCGTGTGCTCTTGCCATTGCATTTGCATCGGTTTGAGCCCTCCACGAGGATTCGTGGTGGTATTACTTGTGAGCTTGTTACTCTTGGGTCTTTGGACCCTAGACGCCTTTTGTGGCTGGCCTTTTGTGGCCAAGACCTTTTGTGGTCACTTGAGAGCCCCCAATTAAGTTGTGGGTGTGTGCCTCAAGACTTGGGAGCCCCCAATTAAGTTGTGGGTGTGTGCCTCAAGAGTTGTACGGGATTCGATCTCCGCCCCAAAGGAGATCAATAGTGGAAGGTGAACTCGAACCTTTTGTGGTTGAGTTCATCAGGAGAAGAAGGTGAGCCTTTGTGGCGTTGCGGCTAACCTGTTGTGGTTGCGCACACCTCTCCAAACGAGACATACACCTTTGGGTGGAACTCGGGAATACATCCTCGTCTCCGCGTGCCTCGGTTATTTCTATACCCGAGCTCTTTACTTATGCACTTTACATTGTGATAGCCTTCGTGCTTGAAGTCATATATCTTGCTATCATCTTGTTACTAGTATTGTTTAGCTTAAGTTGTTGGTGCACATAGGTGAGCCTAGTTTATATATCTAGGTTGTATGCTTGTTAAAGTAAACCTCTAGTTTTATTCCGCCTTTATCAAGCATACCGGAATTTCCGGATCATTGTGGACCGGATATTCCGGCTACTCGGAATTTCCGGGTCACTCTTGGACCGGATATTCCGGCTCCTCGAAAAAAGTTTTAAATCGCCTATTCACCCCCCCTCTAGGTGACGTCTATCCGTTCACATTTCCCTCGGGAGCGATGATGACGTCGGGACCACCAGGTTAGTCGGACTTTTCTTTCTGTTGCATCGAGTTACCTTCTTGATTTTCACGCTTCGAGTTGAGTTTTTCTGCATCTTGTGCCAGCTACCGTTCTGGCGGCGTCAGCTTCCCTCCACGCGAAGTGGAGCATACGTCTGCTCCTTCGGGTGAGCTTACTGTGCGGGTGGTCGAAGAGCACGCGCGGGCTGGTGGCTCCGTGGCGCCAAGTGACACTGCCGCGGCGACTTCAGCGGATGCTGATCTCCTGGACCATGTAAGTTCTTGTTCTCGTTCTTCCATATTTACATCGGGTGCGCGAACAGCGCTCCCGATGGGAGTAGCCCCCGAAGGTGTGGGTGACTAGGATAGTCGACCGCAACTTTATATATTCTTCCTTGCTTTGCAGCCATATTATCGCCAACAGCTTGAGGCAGCCGCTGCCTTCGTTCGCCTGGAGAAGGAGAGGGATTAGCTGCGCACCTCCTTGGACCAGGCCACGAGGCGAGCTGCGGAGCTGGAGCAGAAACTTCAGGCTCATGCGGAGCTGGAGAAGGAACTGCACGAGTCGCAGGAGCGCGAGCGCGTGTGAGTCGTCCAAGAGAAGACCCAGGTCGACCGCCTGCTCGCACTCGCCGGCGCCCTCAGAGGTGAGTTATTCGTCTTGGTGCCTACTTTTGTCCTTGGTTGTTTTGCTTTGTGTTGACTTCTGTCCTTTGTTCAGAGAAATGTGGGGGTGCTCCTCTGGAAGGCTCGTCCAGCGACGACGTCGACTTGGCCACCGCGGTCGGGTTCCTCGATCGTGCCTGCACGTATGCCTCTGCTGCGCTGCAAAAGTCGACAGTGGCGCTGCAGAAGTCGACCGGAGCACTGGCGACTGTGCACCAGAGCATCTTCCCCAGCGCGCCGCCGCCAACTGCCGTTGATGCCCTCGCGGCGCCGTTTGAAGATGACGCGACCACCCTCGCGGACTTCACTCGGACGCAGACGGTACGCGGCTCCGAGCTTACCTTCCAGCTTCTTCTTGGTCATCAAATCGCGGGCGACTTCGAGAAAGTTGTTAGCGGCTTCCCTCGGCGACCCGATGGCAAGACCGCATCTCTTAGCGGGGTGAAGGCGCAGGCTAATCAGCTGGATGTGAAGCTTGTTGCCACCTTCGAGAGAGAAATCGCCAAGGCGACCGAAGCGACTGCTGCTCGGAGGAGTCGCTCTCGGTCAAAGTCTGCGGCATAGGGGTCTTGTACTGTAGTTCTTACTAGTTTTCTTTTGAGTCTGCAACTTGTAATGACTTATACTTGAGCGGGTCTTCTGGCCTTGAATTTATGTTTTGTGCTGAAGTATATATTCTTTAACTTCAATTCTGCCTTGGTTGAGAAGTCGCCTTTACTTTTTTGTTTTGACATTGTCGGTTCTTGGCAGACTGACATGGGCGAGACCACTTCAGTTCCTGCAGCGGCTGGCGCGGGTGATGAAGAAGGTTCCCCTTCGACTGAGCATGTTCCCCGTCGTCGAACAACGTCGATTCCTGGGCGAAGCACGAATGACCAACGGTTGATCACCTACATGAGGAACAAGGTGATCAAACTCGAGGCGAATCTGAAGCGTGCCGAGTTGGAGCTGGGACGCTCTAAGTCACGCCCTGTTGCGGAGTTCTCTCAACACGAAGAACTCCTGCTTGGAGAGATTGACCTGATCAGTCAACAGCTGCAAGGTTGGTAGTATTTTTTTTATGACTTTCTCTTCCTTGCAATGTGTTGATTGCGATGTCTTGATGCATACGTGAACCCTGACTGGCAAGCTGAGCAGGCTCGGATTGAAGAGAGGGTCGCCCGGGAAGCGACAGGTGATTCGCATGAGGCGCGCCACTTTTGGTTGAACAGATCGAGAGGGCGGATCCTTGCCTGTATGCTTGATTAGACATGGCGAGTTGCTTTTCTTCTGGAAGGTTGCAGGAAGACCCTATGGCATATCCATCGCGTGTACTTCCCGCACACTGGGCAACCCGACGAGTTGGCCACATTGCTGGAGAGGTTCCGCGAAGGTGATGCGCTGAAGGAGGTTTTCGATGCCCAACTCGTCGCCGGGGCGAACGTGGCGTTGGCGTACGTCCGACTGCATCGGCCCAATCTCCCTCTGGCGAGGTTGCTAGGTGGCTTGCCTGAGGATGATGACTACGCCGAAACCTTGCCGGATGCACGCCAGATGATTCAGCAGGTCCAGAGGCTGAGTGAGCGTCTCGTGGGGCCATTCGATGCACCGAAGGATGAGCCTGCAAAGTAGGGATAGCAAGCATCTGTTGTACATGATTAGTTGTAAAAGGCGAATCTGCCGAGTGTAAATACCAATGTATGTTAGATAAGGTTGGGGGAGCCCCCAAGTAAATCAACTGAGATTGTTTGCATTACTGTACAAATATTTGTTGTGCATCCTCGAGTGGATCGAGTGCGACTTAGATATAGGTTCCTTGTGCGATGCGGCTCCCCAAGTGGTGAATTGAGTTTTTGTTTTGACCTGTATGGCGTAGCCCCCGAGTTCATTGGGTGGCGACCTTGGATGAACTTATACCTGGGTGGCGTAGCCCCCGAGTGGATCGGGTGACGGCCTAGGGTTTTGTCATGGACCTGTATGGCGCAGCCCCCGAGTGCTTCGAGTGGCGGCCTAGGTTTTCAAGTGATACTTGTAAAGCAGAGCCTCCGAGTTTGTCTGGCGGTGGCCTAGGATTTTTTGACTTGACCTGTACGGCGCAGCCCCCGAGTGGTTCGAGTGGCGGCCTAGGATTTCACGAGTAATGCTTGTATGGTGCAGCCCCTGAGTAGTTCGAGTGGCAACCTAGGACTTCAAGTGATACCTGTAAAGCACAGCACCCGAGTGTGCCGGGCGGCAGCCTAGGATTTTTGACTTGACTTGTATGGCGGGGCTCCCGAGTGGATCGAGTAGCGGCCTAGGATTTTGTGACTGAGGCCTGTAGGCCCAGCCCCGAGTGGTTCGAGTGGCGGCCTAGGCTTTTGACTTAACCTGTATGGCGCTGCCCCCGAGTGGTTCGAGTGGCGGCCTAGGTTAGGGATTTCTTTTTGACTGAAAAAGTAAAGGGGAGAGCTTGTTCCATAAATCACTTTATTGATTCTTGCGAGCATACCGCCTCGTTAAAACCCTTCCAGTCCCCTTAGGTACCCTGGTAAGGGAAAGAGTGCGTCTGAAACCTGTCGCCTTGACATGCTTGCCTTGGTACAATGACTGGGTCGACTAAGCGTTGAAGCGATGAAGCTGTGCGACGTTCCTTCAGGCGGTAAGCTCCGCCACCGATTACTTCGGTCACAATGTGCGGGCCCTCTCATGGGGAGGCGAGTTTGTGCACCTTCTTCTGCTTGAGGCGGAGGACTAGGTCTCCTGTGACGAATGCCCTTGGCCGCAGCCTCCTTCCGTGGTAGTTGCGCAGGTCTTGCTGGTACACGGCTGACCGTGCTAGAGCGATGTCTCGGTCTTCATCGAGGACGTCCATGTCGTCTTCGAGTGCTTCTCCCGCGTCCGACTCGTCGTAGGCCACCACCCGTGGTGCGTCGAATTTGATGTCGCAGGGCAAGACCGCCTCTGCGCCATACACCATGAAGAACGGAGTGTACTGGGTGGATCTGTTTGGCGTGGTTCTCAGGCTCCAGAGTACTGATGGCAGCTTCGACCCATGCGCCCGCGGCGCATCTCAATGGTACTCGCAGGCGCTTCTTGATGCCATTACAGACTAGACCGTTGGCTTTCTCGACTTGCCCGTTGGACTGCGGGTGCGAGATATATGCGTAGTTGAGCTTGATGCCTTGATCAGATCAGAAGTCTTGGAATTCTTCGGCTGTGAAGTTCGAGCCATTGTCCGTAATGATGCCGTTTGGTACCCCGAATCTGAAGATGATGGATCTGATGAAGTTAACTGCTGATGATGCAGTCGAACTTGTGATAGGTACGGCTTCGATCCACTTGGTGAATTTGTCGACTGGGACCAGGAGATGAGTGTGTCCTCCGGGTGAGGATTTCTTGAGCGGTCCTACCATGTCCAGCCCCCATTGGGCGAAGGGCCAGGCTAGTGGTATTGTCTTTAGCGCGGACGCCGGCGCGTGTGGCTTGTTGGCGAACTCCTGGCATTCGGTACACTTCCTTACTAGATCTTTGGCGTCTTGCATAGTTGTTGGCCAGTAGAACCCGACTCGTAGAGCTTTGGCCACCAAGGTCCGACTGTTGGCGTGATGCCCGCAGATGCCGGCATGAATGTCGAGTAGAATAGCTTGGCCATCGACTGGATCTATGCACCTTTGTAGAATTCCTGAGATGCTTCTCTTGTAGAGCTCACCGTTGATGACGGTGAAACTTTTGGAGCGCCGAATGATGCGCTTGGCTTCGACTGGATCGGTTGGCAGCCTTTGGTGCAGTATGTAAGCTAGATATGGTCTTGCCCATCTGGCTTCGACCAGCATGACCTCCATGGGTTCCTTTTCTTTGCTTGGGGGGTTGGCAGTGCTCGTTCAAGGTGCGGAGGGGATTGTTGTAGGTCGAAGCTTAATGGACCGCTGCGTGATGCGCTCGAGGAAGACGCCAGGTGGCACTGGTACCTTGTCTGATCCCATGTTGGCGAGGGCGTTGGCTTCCTCGTTGCTGTCGCGGCCGATGTGCCGCAGCTCACAGCCATCGAAGGTGCCCTCCAGCTAATTGTACAGGTCTCTATAGGTGATCATGTTGTCGGCGATGGCGTCGCAGGACTTCATGGTTTGTTGTACGACGAGGTAAGAGTCTCCGTAGATCATGAGGTGAGTGGCGCCGCAGTTCTTGGCCATCCGCATGCCATGGATCAGGGCCTCGTACTCTGCTTCGTTGTTGAAGGGTGTTGGGAAATCTATTTGCAGGACGTATTTCAGCTTGTCGCCCTTGGGGGAAATGAGGACGACTCCTGCCCCTTCCGCTCTGAATTTCTTGGAGCCGTCGAAGTACATTGTCCATGCGTTGGACAAGTCGGGAACATCTGGTAGTTGGGCTTCTATCCACTCGGTGGTGAATTCTGGAAGGACTTGGGCCTTGCTCGACTTCGGGTGAGCGTACTTCAGCCTTAGGGTCCTAGTTCGACAACCCACTTGGCGACTCGTCCTGTCGCGCGCTGGTTTGTGAGGATGTCCGCTAGCCCAGAGGAGCTTACCACCGTGATCGGGTGCTCGGAGAAGTAGTGGACGACCTTTCTGGAAGTCATGAAGACCACGTAGGCCAGCTTCTGGTAGTGCGGGTAGTTTTGCTTGGACAGTGTTAGGACCTCGCTGAGGTAGTAGACTGGTCTTTGGACAGGATGACTGTGCCCTTGTTCTTCCTGCTCCACTACGAGTACAGTGCTCACTACCCTGTTGGTTGCTGAGACGTATAGGTATAGCGGCTCGTTCTCCAATGGTGCCACTAGGACTGCGGAAGTCGTCAGGGTATTTTTGAGCTGGTCGAATGCCTCTTGCGCTTCTTCTGTCCATTAGAACTTGTTCGTCTTCTTCATCAGTTGGTAGAAAGGCAGGGCCTTCTCACCCAACTTACTTATGAACCGGCTGAGAGCTGCGACTCGGCCAGCTAATCGTTGCACCTCACGGAGTTTGGTTGGTGCTGGCATTGTGAGTATGTTCTGCACCTTCTCAGGATTTGCTTCGATTCCTCTTACAGAGACGAGGTACCCCAGCAAATCTCCGGCTGGCACGCCGAAGACGCACTTATCTGGGTTCAGCTTGATCTAATATTCGTCGAGCGCCGCGAAGACCTTGCGGAGGTCGGCGACTAGGGTGTCCTCCTTTCGGGTTGTGACAATGATGTAATCGACGTAGACCTGGACAATTTGCCCGATGAGTCCTTTGAGACATGCTTGCATTGTACGCTGGTATGTGGCACCAGCGTTCTTTAACCCGAAGGGCATTGTCTGGTAGCAAAAAACGCCGTCGGGTGTGATGAATGCAGTTTTTTTTTCATCGTCGACGTTCAGTCTGATCTGCTGGTAACCTGAGTAGGCGTCCAGGAAAGACAGTCGCTCGCAGCCTGCTGTCGAGTCGATGATCTGGTCTATCCGCGGGAGCGGGAAGTGATCCTTAGGGCAACATTTGTTGACGGCGGTGAAGTCGACGCACATGCGTAGTTTCTTCGTCTTCTTCTTCTCTACTAGGACAGGGTTGGCGACCCAGTGCGAGTCCTTAATTTCTCGGATGAACTTGGCGTGCAGCAGTCGGTCGATTTCCATGGTGATCGCGTCTCGTTTCGGCCCGGAGAAGCGTCGCATGGCTTGCTTGACGGGTTTGGCGTCCTTGTGAACTTTTAAAGAGTGTTCGGCGAGATTCCTGGGTATTCCTGGCATGTCAGAGGGTTGCCATGCAAAGATTTTCCAGTTCTCACGTAGAAACTCGACGAGCGCGCTTTCCTATGCGGGGGTCAGGCTTGATGATACTTTGATCGTCTTGCTGCTGTCAGTCGGATGGACTTGGTGGGTTGTTGTGTCATCGTTCGTGTTGAAGGCGGCGTCCTTGGCTGGCTTCTTGCGGGGTGGAAAGACGGTCTTGTCATTATCGGCTGCAATGGCCTTGAAGTACTCTTCAACCCCGAAGAACTCAGAGATCCTGCTGAACTCACGGTCGCAGCTGTTGGAGCGGTCGAAGTGGCCGCGCACTGTGATTATTCCTTTGGGTCCAGGCAACTTGATCATCAGGTAGGCCTAGTGAGGTACTGCCATGAACCTGGCGAAGGTTGGGCGCCCAAGTATGGCATGGTATTGCGACTTCCAGTCGACGACCTCATAGTCAATCGACTCTTTCCTGAAGTGCTCGGGTGTGCCAAGGATGACGTCGAGTCTAATCGTTCCCATGGGTGTGATTCTTGCCCTGGTACTATGCCGTGGAATGTGGTCTCAGACTCCGGCAGCTTCTCTGTCGACTTGTTCATCTTCTTAGGGTGTCGGCGAATATGATGTTAATGCCACTGCCTCCATCCATGAATACCTTCTTCAAGTTGTAGTCTCCGATTAGGGCGTCAACAACAAGGGCAGCGTGCCCGGGTCGAGGTACATCTGATGGGTGGTCTGCCCTGGAGAATGTGATCGGCGTCTCTGACCCTCTCAGGTAGTTTGGTACTGCGCGTGGGCAGGTGGTGGCCTGAAGGACTTGGTGGGTGATGAGCTTTTGCACCCTGTTTGAAGGGCATCCCTTCTGTATCATGTTGAGCTGTCCTCGCGCGGCTGGGTACGCATCGTGTGCTATTGGCTGGGCTTCATGCTGCGGCTGCTGTTGGGGGAAGGCTCCCGCCGCTTGTGTTGGGTTGTTGTTCACGGGTGCTGCCTGAATAGCAAGCTGTCGGGCTGGCTGCACTGCCGACATATGAGTGATGATATGCTACATGGCCTCGTAGATCTTGCGTGCTTTACGACAATCTTTCAACAAGTGGTTGGCGCCCCATTTGCCCGTTTCCGGGTTGCGGAACATGTGGTGCTTGCAGGGTTGCGCCAACTCCTCGGCTGGGGTCAGCGTGCGTCTCCACTCGCGTTTCTAGCCTTCGTCGTTGCAGTTGATGCTGCCGCCGCTACGGTTGTACTGTCCTGGGTCTGACTGTCGACCTTGATCGCCGCTGCGACTGTATTGGCGACCTTGATTGTATTGGCGATTGCTATCACGCGCATCATCGCGGGCGGTTTGGTATCCCGCCGCTACTAGCTCGATCGAGTCGAGGTTGGTGAAACGTGGTTTCTTCTTCTGGCGTCCATCTCGCGAGTTACTTGTTCCAGCTTCGTTCTTCGGGGAGTTGTCACGGACGTAGTCTTCTCCTTCCGCCCACTGGTTGGCTATCTTCATGAGCTCTATCATGGTTTTCGGCTGGAGCCTACCGAACTCTTCACGGAGGTCGCGACGGGAGACGCCGTGCATGAAGGCATCCATCACCCTGTCCTCTGAGACGGCTTCCATAGTGTTGCGGAGAAGTGTCTGAAGGAGATATGCCCTAGAGGCAATTAATAAAGTGTATTCTTTATCATATCTCATTTGTTCATAATAGGTTTTTGTGTCATGCTAGAACCGTATTAAGCGGAAACATTAATACGGGTGTGATACATAAACAACGAGGTCCCTAGTAGCCTCTACTAAGACTAGTTTCGTTGCGCGATTGATTATCAAGGTTTCCCGGTCATGGGGCATGGCGCCGGTCGGCAATGGGAGTCATATCGTTGGAGGTGATGGACATACCCAGATTTGGAGGACGTAGTCGTTACGCCTTTGACCGTGAGATCAACTCTTATTATTATTCCTGGAAGATACTTTGATCGCACCAAACGTCGTATCTTATATAGTATGACAATAACGGTGATACTTTTGGGTATCGGAAAGGAGTAGTTGAGACGAGGGGTCAAGAGCGGGATTTGCCAGTCCGCATAGCAGGATAGATACTCTCAGGCCCACTCGGTGAGATCATGTCTAATGAGCTTGCAAGCATGTGACTAGGTCGCGAAGACATGAGATCATGGACGAGTAGAAGATATCATTGTCGGTAACGGGGTCGGGATTAGGTATGGAGATATCTATGGAACGACGCTCGGACATGCTAAGTATCTCTATGGCAAAAGGTTTAAGACTTTGCGTTCAGGTTTGATAGATGAAAGTCATTCGTTATATCACAGGGATTAATTCATGGGGTCCAGGCCTACGAGTTAGTCGTTGATCATAGAGGAGTCTTGGTCATACCTGTTATTATATCGAACCGCTAGGGTAACACACTTAAGGGGTTTCGACAAGACAACCGGAAAGGAAAGAGATCACCGGGAGCGTCCCGGGAGGGGTCCGATGGAGATCGGGCAGCGCCGAAAGAGTTTTCGGAGCTAGGAAAAATTATATATATTATGTTTGATATTAATTAGTGTAATTAATATGCAAATATGATTTTATATATTTATTTTCAAATTTATTTAGGCTGATTTCCCTAAATGGGCCTTCTGGTCGAAAGACGGCCCAAGAGGGGGGGAATCCCCTTGGGGATTCGGTGGGGGCCAGGAGGGGCCGACCCAAGTGGGCCAAGGGCCCACTAAGGGGCCGGCGCACCCTCCCATGCCGCACCAGACATGTGGGGATTAGTCCCACATTGCCTGGTTAGCAAGTTGGCTCCCCCATACGAGCCTATATAAGAAGGGGCACCCCTGGCCTTTTAATTCACCAATTAATTCCCAATTTCTCTCTCGATCTCGTGATGCCCTTGTCGGAGTCGCGTCGAGCAGAGGAGGGGGATCTCTTCTACCATAGCCCGCTGCCGCGCTGCTGGTGTTCCGGTCCAAGTCTTCCGCTGCTCGTCCTGGACTGGAGCTTCGGAGGCCGTCGTCTCCACCGTACGTGTCTGATGCCCTGCGAGGTGCTGCGCTAGCGGTACTCGGAGGTCTGCTTCCTCTATACGACCTTGAGGTCGACTTCGTCGGTCTTCATCGACAACGTTTGTGCGGGAACGTAATCCCCGCTTTCGGTCTACAAGGGTACGTATTCCGATCTCCGTTCGTACTACTATATCTGCATAGAATAGATCTTGGCATGCTTTTAGGATATCGTTGGTAGGAAATTTTTTGTTTTCTGCACACGATTCCCTTCAGTGGTATCAGAGCCGATCTATCGTAGATATAGCTGTACGCTGTTAGAACCCGTGTTCCACGGGGGCACCGTTCCTGTTATTTGCTACCCTATAGCGTGCACTTGTGTCTTCCAGCGGCATTGAGTTGATGAAGCGGTCCGGACCGACTTTACGCGTACGCTTACGCGAGACTGGTTCCACTACTGACATACGGCTTGTACCGTATATGTGGCTGGCGGGTGTCAGTTTCTCTCTCTTTAGTTGGTCTTCGCATTTTCAATGGAGGGCCCAAAAGGGATGCTTAAATATGCAATTATTGGATCGTTGTTGTGGTCATAAGGTTCGTAGGTATGAAGCGGTTCTATTTACGAAAGCCCCAAGCCACGTAAAATATGCAAAAGATAAAGTAGAAGCGTCTAACTTTATTTTGCAGGGGCTATGTGATATGGTCAAGGTAGGTTTATTAAATTGTTTATAAACTGCGGGCGCCAAGAAGACCATGGCGCAATGGACTATATCACATTGCATTACATTTGATGTTTTGTGTGCATCTTATATTGTGTGATTGTATATATATTATATATTAGTTACACGGTGGTAGCTATATAAGATGATCCCTTCAAAATACCACTAGTGTTCTCCCTCCAACGCGCACCACCAAGAAAGTTCTACGTTATGAGGCAGGCCGTGATGATCGGGTGTCAGACATCTCGTCGTTCACATACAGTGGGTGCAAGCCATGTTGCACAAGCGTCAGCGTGGAGGTCTTTGGTGGCAAGCCTAGCATATTCAGAAATATGGCCTCGGAACAGGAAGACCGAAAGGTCGAGCACGAGTCACAAAATTGGTGTGGCAGACTTTTGTCAACTCTTGAAGTTGTGTCGTCGGCTCTGATGATGAGGGGTGGTGCAATGGATGGGGGTCGTGTAATCGCTTAAACGACCAGGAGGGATGTTCGTTTGAGTGTGAGTTATGTTAGTTATTTTCTAAAAATACTATAACTCAAAATTATTATGAACAAAGTCTTATGTTGTTGCAAATTCCATTGTAGATGTCTCACCCCTCCTTTAACCTAAACATGTTCATTGAGAAAGAGAAGCTTAATACCGATGGGTCTAACTTCGTGTCCTGGTTCCGCGACCTGACGTCCATCCTTGAAACCCACAAGGTGGCCTACATCCTTGATGCCCCCTTAGGTGATCTTCCAAGCACCGCCCCGGAAATCGAAAAGATTGCCCATGAGGTAAAGGCGGAGATTTCTTCTTATGTCCAGAGTGGCATGCTCTTTGCCATGGAGGCTGACCTACAAAACCGCTTCATGAACAAGGGTGCTTGTGATATAATCACTTAACTCATGATTGTTTTTGCACGACAAGTCAAGGCTGAGAGGTACGAAGCATCTGTGCTTTTCTTCTCAGCCCAGATGGAAGAGCACGGCAACATTAGTGAGCACTTGGCCAAGTTGTTTGGCTGCGCTCAGCTTCTGAGTGATCTGGGAAGTGTGATCCCAGAAGAGGTGGTTATTGATAGGGCGCTGATTTCTCTGCCCCTAGCTATAAGAACGCCATCGTGGACTACGGCATGAAAGGGACGCCAAAACCCCTGTCGGAAATCCTGAAGATGCTCGAAGTGGCCGAATTAGAAATCAAGCTGCAGAAGATGGTGGTGACCATCGGATCAAATGAGCGCAACTGCCCCAAGTACCTGGAGGATAGGAAGGCTGGCAAGACGGTCGACAAAGAGCAAGGTATATTTGATATACATGTTATAGATCTGTACCTTACATCCGCCCGGAGCAACACGTGGGTATTTGATACTTGTTCTGTTGCTCATATATGTAACTCTCAGGAGGAGTTACGGAATAGACGGCGGCTGGCGAAGGATGAGGTGATGATGCGCGTCGGCAACGGATCGAGAGTCGACGTGGTGGCTGTCGGCACGCTCCCTCTGCATCTGCCATCCGGATTAGTTTTGGCTTTAAATAAGTGTTATTTTGTGCCATCCTTGAGTGTAAACATTATAAGTGGGTCTTGCTTGTTACAAGACGGTTATTCATTTAAATCAGTGTCAAGCAATTGTGTTATTTATATGAATGATATCTTTTATGTTGATGCTCCCGAGAATAACGGTTTATTCTTGTTGAATCTCGATCGTAGTACTCACATCCATAATATAGAAGCCAAACGAATTAAGTGTAGTGATGATACCGCCATGTATATGTGGCATTGCCGTCTTGGTCATATTGGTGTAAAGCGCATGAAGCAACTCCACTCCGATGGACTTGTGGACTCGTTGGCTTTCGGATCCCTCGATACATGCGAACCATGCCTTATGGGCAAAATGACCAAGACACCGTTCAAAGGTTTCGCTGAATGGACGTCGGATTTATTGAGGATCATACATACAGATGTGTGTGGACCGATGAGCGTTTCGACACGCAATGGTTATCGTTACTTCGTCACCTTCATTGATGACTTGAGTAGATACGGTTATATCTGTTTGATGAAACACAAGTCTGAAACTTTTGAAAAGTTCAAAGAATTCCAAAGTGAAGTTGAGAATCAGCTTAATAGGAAAATCAAGCACCTCCGATCCGATCGCGGTGGGGAGTACTTGAGTTTTGAGTTTGGCACACATCTGAAGAGTTGTGGCATAGTACCCCAACTTACGCCAGCCAGAACACCGCAGCGTAACGGCGTGTCCGAGCGACGTAATCGTACTCTACTGGATAGTGTTCGATCTATGATGTCTCTTACTGATTTGCAAGTGTCCTTCTGGGGTTATGCGTTAGAAACAGCCGCATTCATTTTAAATAGGGCTCCGTCCAAGTCCCTTGAAACGACACCGTATGAATTATGGTATGGCCAAAAGCCTAAGTTATCGTTTCTGAAGGTTTGGGGTTGTGAGGCGTACGTTAAGAAACTACAGCCCGACAAACTCGAACCGAAGTCGGAGAAAGTCGTCTTTGTAGGATATCCGCGGGAAACCGTTGGGTACACCTTCTACAACCAAGCAGAGGGCAAAACTTTTGTCGTGAAGACCGGTACCTTTCTAGAGAGGACTTTCTCGCGAAAGGAGTAAGTGGGAGGAAGGTAGACCTCGATGAGATCGTTGATCCTGAACTCGAGATTCCGAGTGGCGCAACGGAAGCAATTCCGGAAACGTCCTCCGTGGAAGGAGTGGGAGAGACTGTCGAGGAAGGTATTCTACCCCGTAGGTCTGGTAGATCTCGGATCGCACTAGACTGGTATGGCAACATGGTTTGCACCGTCATGTTAGTTGAACAAGACGAACCTACGAACTACAAGGAGGCGATGGCGAGTCTAGAGTCCGAGAAGTGACTTGATGCCATGAAATCCGAAATAGGATCCATGTATGATAACAAAGTGTGGACTTTGATGGATATTCCCGAAGGGTGCAAGGCCGCCGAGAATAAATGGATCTTTAAGAAGAAGACTGATGCTGATGGTAATGTGACCGTCTATAAAGCTCGGCTTGTCGCAAAGGGTTTCCGACAAGTTCATGTGATTGACTACGATGAAACTTTTTCACCGGTAGCGATGCTTAAGTCTATTCGGATTTTGTTAGCAGTAGCTGCCTATTATGATTATGAAATCTGGCAGATGGACGTCAAAACAGCCTTCCTAAATGGAAACATTGAGAAAGAGTTGTACATGGTACAACCGGAAGGTTTTGTCGATCCAGGGAATGCTAACAAGGTATGCAAGCTTCAGCGATCTATCTATGGATTGAAAGAGGCAAGTCGGAGTTGGAATCTTCGCTTTGATGAGGTAATCAAAGGTTTTGGATTTATCCAAAATTTGGAAGAGACCTGCATTTACAAGAAAATGAGTGGGAGGTCGGTTGTGTTCTTAGCACTGTTAGTAGACGACATATTGCTAATTGGGAATGATGTGGAACTTCTGAATAGCGTGAAGGAATATTTAAACAGTAAATTTTCCATGAAGGACTTAGGAGAAGCTGCGTATGTCTTAGGCATAAAAATCTATCGTGATAGATCAAGGCGCCTATTAGCGCTGAGTCAGAGTACTTATCTTGATAAAATACTGAAGCGTTTCGGTATGGAGAAGGCAAAGAAGTGTTCTCTGTCGGTTATCAAGAATAAGATATTGCGGAAGGCACAGTGTCCGGTAACGGAACTGGATAAGGCCGATATGACTAAACATCCTTATGCTTCAGCCATAGGATCGATCATGTATGCAATGTTGAGTACTAGACCGGATGTGGCATTAGCTCTAAGTTTGACAAGCCGGTTCCAGAGTAATCCTGGAATGTCGCATTGGATAGCTGTTAAGAACATTCTTAAGTATCTTAATAAGACAAAGGAAATGTTCCTTGTGTATGGGGGCTGTGATGAAGAACTTGGCGTAACGGGTTACGTAGATGCAAGTTTCTGCTCAGACCCCGATGACTCTAAGTCACAGACAGGTTATGTGTTCAAGGTGAATGGAGGCGCCGTGTGCTGGAGAAGTGGGAAGCAACCCATAGTCGCACAATCTACAATGGAGTCGGAGTATATTGCTGCTTGCGAAGCCGCGAATGAAGCTGTGTGGCTGAGGAAGTTCGTCATCGAACTTGGAGTGTTCCCGAGCGTGCAAGACCCCGTGATCCTCCTCTGCGACAATACAGGCGTCATTGCAAACGGCAAGGAACCAAGGTCTCACTCCACCGCCAAACACATTCTCCGACGCTTCCATGTGATACGTCAGTACGTACAAGGAGGCAATGTGAAGATTTGCAAAGTGCATACGGATCTAAATGTGGCAGATCCGCTGACGAAGCCTCTCCCGCTTGATAAGCATGAAAAGCACCAGTTAGCTATGGGTGTTAGGCTTTTACCAAGTTGTAATCTAGATTAATTTGTACTGTAGTGTAAGTGGGAGACTGAAGGAGATATGCCCTAGAGGAAATTAATAAAGTGTATTCTTTATCATATCTCATTTGTTCATAATAGGTTTTTGTGTCATGCTAGAACCATATTAAGCGGAAACATTAATACTGGTGTGATACGTAAACAACCAGATCCCTACTAGTCTCTACTAAGACTAGTTTCGTTGCGCGATTGATGATCGAGGTTTCCCGGTCATGGGGCATGGCGCCAATCGGCAATGGGAGTCATATCGTTGGAGAACGATGTGATGGACATACCCAGATTTGGAGGACGTAGTCGTTACACCTTTGACCGTGAGATCAACTCTTATTATTATTCCTGGAAGATACTTTGATCGCACCAAACGTCGTATCTTATATAGTATGACAATAACGGTGATACTTTTGGGTATCGGAAAGGAGTAGTTGATACGAGGGGTCAAGAGCGGGATTTGCTAGTCCGCATAGCAGGATAGATACTCTCGGGCCCACTCGGTGAGATCATGTCTAATGAGCTTGCAAGCATGTGACTAGGTCACGGAGACATGAGATCATGGACGAGTAGAAGATAGCGTTGTCGGTAACAGGGTCGGGATTAGGTATGGAGATATCTATGGAACGACGCTCGGACATGCTAAGTATCGCTATGGCAAAAGGTTTAAGACTTTCCGTTCAGGTTTGATAGATAAAAGTCATTCGTTATATCACATGGATTAATTCATGGGGTCCAGGCCTACGAGTTAGTCGTTGATCATAGAGGAGTCTTGATCATACCTGTTATTATATCGAACCGCTAGGGTAACACACTTAAGGGGTTTCGACAAGACAACCGGAAAGGAAAGAGATCACCGGGAGAGTCCCGGGAGGGGTCCGATGGAGATCGGGCAGCGCCGAAAGAGTCGGAGCTAGGAAAAATTATATATATTATGTTTGATACTAATTAGTGTAATTAATATGCAAATATGATTTTATATATTTATTTTCGAATTTATTTAGTCTGATTTCCCTAAATGGGTCTTCTAGTCGAAAGAAGGCCCAAGAGGGGGGGAATCCCCTTGGGGATTCGGTGGAGGCCAGGAGGGGCCGACCCAAGTGGGCCAAGGGCCCACTAAGGGGCCGGCGCACCCTCCCATGCCGCACCAGGCATGTGGGGATTAGTCCCACATTGTCTGGTTAGCAAGTTGGCTCCCCCCTGGGAGCCTATATAAGAAGGGGCACCCCTGGCCTTTTAATTCACCAATTAATTCCCAATTTCTCTCTCGATCTCGTGATTCCCTTGTCGGAGTCGCGCCGAGCAGAGGAGGGGGATCTCTTCCACCATACCCCGCTGCCGCGCTGCTGGTGTTCCGGTCCAAGTCTTCCGCTGCTCGTCCTGGACTGGAGCTTCGGAGGCCGTCGTCTCCACCGTACGTGTGTGACGCCTTGCGAGGTGCTGCGCTAGCGGTACTCGGAGGTCTGCTTCCGCTACACGACCTTGAGGTCGGCTTCATCGGTCTTCATCGACAACGTTTGTGCGGGAACGTAATCCCCGCTTTCGGTCTACAAGGGTACGTATTCCGATCTCCATTCGTACTGCTATATCTGCATAGAATAGATCTTGGCATGCTTTTAGGATATCGTTGGTAGGAAAATTTTTGTTTTCTGCACACGATCCCCTTCAGTGTCCACCGTTGGATGTACGATCGGAGCGACTCATCCCTTCCTTGCTTGCAATCTTGCAACTCGATGTAGGTTGTTGGCCTCGCGTATGTTCCAAGGAAACTTTTGATGAAAGTATCTTGGAATTCCTCCCAGGTTCTGAAGGAGTCCTTAGGTTGGCTAGTGAGCCACCCGCGTGCTGAATCCGTAAGCATGAGCTGGATGTACAGCATCGCCGTTGTCGATGTTCCGTCTTGACAGGTGCAGGCGATAAGGTAGTCTTCGAGCCATAGGCGTGGGTCTTGCTTCCCGTCATATTTGGGTGTTCCTGCTGCTAGTTTGAAGCCTTTGGACATGCGAGTGTCGTGAATGTTGAAGCTGAAGCATGCGGCGCCGTACGGCTCGAAGTTGCGATCGGCTTGATCGTCCGTGCTCGTCCTGTCAGTCGCATGCTGGGTGCGATTGCGATCCACCGTCCTTTGCACGATGACATTGCGGAGGTTTTCGCCTGGCTGCGGCTGTCATAGTGGCCTTGCTGCCGAGCCGTCTAGTACTTCCGGGTCACGGGCTTGGTGTTCTCGCTCCTCACGTGCCCGGTTGCCTGGCCCCTTGTTTGACAAGGCGTCATCAATTGCTTTCATGGACATGATCTGCTGTTTATGGAGAAGGGCGCGCGCGTCACCCTCCGGCGGTTGCGTGAGCCGTAGGTATGTCTCGATCGCCATGATAGCGGCGTTGGCCGTTTTTGGGACAGGTATCCCATTTTCATCCTCGGTTACGAAGGATGAATCGAGGTTGTGGGTGACCCAGGCCCGGTCGGCTTCCGTCATAAGGGGAACGCGAGCTCTGTGGTCGCCGTGCTCCTTGGTTGACTTCGGTGGAAGAGGTAAATGAATAGGCGGCTCGTCTGGCGCTTGACGTGTCAGCCTCCCTCTTGCGCCGGAGGAGCTCGGCTTTTTCCGCGCGAAGTCGCTCGCCTTCCTTGCGTAGCAAGTACTGGACTGCCAGCTGATCCTCCCGAGGTGCGTCAGGTGGTGGAAACGTGCCGTCGTCAACGTGCTTCATAGCCCTGATCGCCATGTCGCGCGTGATGGTGAGCCGCGTCACCTGGTCAGGCATGACCACCTCCAGTGGATATGCGGGTTCGTCGTTGTCCTCTAGAGGCACTGTTCCAGCCATGAAGACTTGCGCGGGGTAAACTTGGGAAGGGGTGTTTACGCTGCCGCTGCTGCTTCCATCATCCGAGCCTTGCTCGGGATCGAAAATTGCTGCCACGTGATAAGCTGTGCAGTCGTCGTTGCGTCTTCCTCCCGCGATCTTTATCGCGGTCGTGGAGGGCGACTTCGCAATCGCCGGAGCGAGTGCGATTGGCTTGGGGAAGACTTGATGAGTCCATGAAGATGCGCGTGACACGGCTGTCGGTAGCACGATCTTGGTCGCGCGCGTGGGTGCGGTCGGCGTAGTCGAAGTTGGAGTAGACCCTGGTTTCGTCAGCCGTGCGATCGAGATGGCCGAAGTAGACTCGATATGCATGGCCGCTGGTGAGGTGGTTGACGTAGTCGACGTAGGCGCGGGTTGATCAGTCGGAGATGCGATCTTCACAGTTGTGGCAGGCGCGACCTCCGTGGTAGGCGACGGGGGGTGTGGCGCGATGGTAGCCGATGCGGGTGTCACCGCCGCGTGTGGCGCGGTCGCCGTGGATCTGAATATTCCACGACTGTCTACGAAGCAGTGTATGGAACCAAAGGTGATGTGTATACCTTCGTACAGATCGGCGTACACCGAGCAGTGGGCCGGCGGGTGGAAGGCGTATTCGAAGGAGCCGAAGCGGATTGGCTCCCGGGTGATGCAGACGTCGATCTTCTTCATGGATGGAGCCGGTGCGACCATGATTCCAATGCTCGTTCTTCCCACAGACGGCGCCAATTGACGAGGGTGTAACTCGGCAAATCCCAGGGTTGTCCACTCCGGGTTGATTGAGGGGGAGAGAGAGAAGCGTTGGTGATCACGACGGCTGACAAGCGAGGCGTTTACCCAGGTTCAGGCTCCCGGAGGATAACACCCTACTTCTCGCTTGTCTGGTATTGATGGCGAGTAGTGGTTACAATGGCGAGATGACGATCTCGCTAGGGTTTGTGGTGGCGGCTATGAGCGTGTCCTGTAGACGAGCAACCCTCCTAGCCTTTATAGGTAGTCTAGGTCCCGGGTAAACGGTGCCGATGGTAATTACATATACGGTAAGTCGTATGACCTAACCGACTAGAACTAGGTCACACGATACCCCTAGTGGGCCTTCTTTGGGCTTCTGCAACCTTGGTGTGGCCCAGGTAGCCTTATCGTGGGGTAGTCGAAGAGTAGCCCCACGTCACATAGGCCGACATGGTTTCATCATCGGTTGCGGTGGGGGCTTCGTCTGTGGTCGTCAAAGGTGAAGTCGGAATCGCTTGCTCGGGGAGGTGGGACGACGATGCCGCAAGTTTATTCAAAAGGGTTTATTCTGAAGATACTACATCTACATGGGGATGGTTAGTTTGTTGGACGAAATAACCCTTTTTTAAATATTTTAAAGATATTTTTCTAAGAGCAACCGTGTGGGTCTAAAAAAAGAAAATATGTCCATATGAGGCAAAAGCAGGGTGTGTCCATTTGTCCAATTCCCCTTTCATGTAAATGGAATATCTCAAGCTGCGAGTCTGCGACTTTGATCGTACTCATTTTGCAAACAGAAAATTAGTGTGTCTCTACTAATCGGACATCGCAGCTAAATTATGAGGACCTCTAGAAAGTCCAAGAACCTTCAATCCTGACGTGCTGTAAAATAAATCCACCATGCAGGTGGACTTATACTACTCTGAAAAACAAATAAAATAGTCACCGGCAAGGCAAGTACATAAGCATATGCATTATCGCGTTGAGTGCCATGCATGTGGAGTATATATATCATCTTTGCAATTCCCTGCCCTTATGCCTGATAAGTGAAACTTCTCCGGTTCTCCCTACCTATATTAGTGCTTTGTGTGCTCCTATCTACACGTCTTTTGATCTTCTTTCTTTTTGTATGGTGAACAGCTAGAATGCAGTTAGTTAACTGGAATGTGATGTGCATCGGCATGAGCAGTACCAGGAAATATATTCAGCAACCGTGTGTCTTTAATCGCCTTTAATAAATCCTGCACTCCTTGATGGCCACTTTCCTTAGAAACTCAAGTAGATGTTTGATGAAAGTTTAATTTTTACTCAGTTTATAGTTAGTGCTAGTGGAGCGGCATGGTCTTTGCTTGTTTACAGTAATTGTGATGTTGAGAGTCAACTCTCCAAAGAGTACTCTATATAAAGTTTGAGCCTGCATGTTTGGCAGCTTACGTGGTTGCAGGAAACCAATGGATCGTCTTGTATTTCACGATATTTTATGATTTTATCTGGAAATTCAGGATAATCATATTATCCCGGTGTGTCTTTATAACTTGATTTACGATCAATGAAATATGTGGTTTTGATCTAAAAACAACAGAGTATTTTGTCCAAGCGGTACCTCATTATCTCTAAACCCCAATTTTCTCAGTTTTAGTAAAATAACGTACATGTTTGGCTTATTTGACCGACGGCGTAGCTGCATGACCGCCGCATGAGTTTCTTCATCGACGAAACTTTTGATCAATTGCTATGACTTCCGTAGATGACAATATCTTGAGCTGTGACTTTGATCATACTCATTTTGCAAACAGAAGATTAGTGTTTCTATAGTAATCGGACATCACAAATAAAATATGAGCACCTCTAGATATAGAAGTCTAGAGCCTTCAATAAGGGAGCCTGACGTGCTGTAAAATAACTCCACCACCATGTGCAATTATATTACTCTTGAGGCCTTGCCAGACTAGTTAGTCTAAAAAACAATAAATAGTCACTGGCAAGACAAGTACATATGCATATGCATTATCTATCATGCGTGTAGTGTCATACATGTGGATTATATATCGTCTTTGCACTTCCCTGGCCACATGCCCGATAAGTGACACTTCTCCGATTCTCACAACCTATATTCGTGCTTTGTGTCACTGTGTGCTCCTATCTACACGTCTTAGGGTGTTTTTTGATATGGTGAGTGCCTAGAAAATGCACTTAGTTGATGTGAACGTGTTGTGCGCACGCTCTACTTCGGAATGGGAGGTACCAGGAAAATATATTCAGCAACCTGGCATCTTCTATCGTCATGCATCAATCCTGCCACTCCTTGATTACCTTAGTGAGCTCTCTCTGTATTTTATGAACTCGAGTAGATGTTGGGTAGAAGATTAATTTCTAGTCAATTTAGATTTAGCGCTAGTGGAGGGGCCAGCTTGGTCCTCGCGGTTTATAATATGCCGCTCTAAGGTCCGACCTAGAGGTGTTCCATGAGGGACTCAGTTAACAATTAGAGTTATGGTAATACTTTCTCTGTCCACAAATAAGTGTCTTAAGTTTATAAAAAAAAGATGTATCTAGATAAAATCATGTCTAGATATATTTTTTTATAAAATTGAGACACTTATTTATGTACGGAGGGAGTAGTATAGATCACAACTTGCTGTAACTTAGTGACATGCCATTTAGAGTCAACATGTATAATAGTACGTTGTAAATATGTACTACTTTATTAATTTATGTCCCACCTTCCACTCTCACAAACTGGTTAGTACTACCTGTTGCAGGTGGTTCTTAATCTACATTCCGCTTCTCTTCTCTCTTTCAACTCGGCACAAATATGTTATTCAGCCGCTCTTAGTGGAGCTCTGGAAGTTGTATTAGGTGTTGTAGGCGGAAATAGCAATATGAACTAAATGTCCTGTCCAAGCCAAAGAACTTACTCTGAAAAGTCCTGACAAATGATGATTGAGAGTAGATTCCACGTTTTTTAACCACGAAAGGCTTGGTTTCCATTTGGGTTGTAGATGTAACCAACCTGATATTAAGGACAAATAGAAAGAAATAATAGAAACTTATTCCGGTTGTAATGCCAGACATCAACTCTAAATGTCGGGCAATACCAAAGAGTCTACAATCTTGGTGTCACCTTTTTTGGAGAAATATTATTAAGATTACTAACCAAAAGGGTTGCAAGAGCTTCATACTCTTTATTATCAGATTTTGATTTTAAGTACTAATAGTTTCCTACAGAGTAGTGATAAGATCTATGGGCCAGGGTTTAAGTTTCTCCGTGAACTGGATATAGCTAAATCCCTCGAGTTATACTATGTGTACTTATGTAGACTAAAAGCTGAAATACTTGACAAGGTACTGGTATACTATGTTTGAAGTCTGGGAAAAAATGTCGAATCCCCTGAAATATTTTGTTTTGAATTTTGAATCCCGAAAAAATGCATGTATAACAGCACCACGTGCATACCGCGTCAAAAGAGTACACCCGCCAAAACTCTTCCAATATAACACTTGTCAAACATGTCAGTTGTCACATATCATGGATATATATGCGATGTAAATTAGTTCTAGCGAATTCCATAATATCTAGGCCAGCCGCTGAAAAACTCCACCCCACAAAGTGTCAACGCGACAAACGCCTTTGGAGTTTGGACTCGTGGAACATGTGCTCCATACGAGCACAAAGACTACTCCGTTAGCATAGTTAGGCCCCGCTTGGGAAGCCGTGTAGTTTTCCTCTCCGTATATTCCCACCCTGGTTAGCTCTGTATTATCTACAGATTCCAGGCCAAATACGTAGGCATGTGCATAACCGAACCGAAACACCGAAAATAACCTAACCGCAACCGGAATTGTGGTTTTTCAT
The DNA here is from genome assembly GCA_026929855.1 of Poa annua. NCBI lineage: Eukaryota > Viridiplantae > Streptophyta > Magnoliopsida > Poales > Poaceae > Poa > Poa annua. Next base: position 37,526,131 of record CM049427.1, read on the forward strand.
GATTAGTGGTTAGGTTACAGTTATCAAAATTACTAACCATATTGGCTTCGGTTAATTTGGTTTATAACCGAATAAACCGAATATCCCATGTCAAATAGAAAAACCCCAGCCCAACTTAACTTCAGATACTATAAATTGCGTGCAATGCTTTTGTCATTACAAGCAGGCTAATATAGTGGTTATGATGGTGGTGCTACTGTTTATTACCTCTAAGGTTACGAGTTCAACGAGTTCAAGTCTTAGATCCGCAGTATTTTTTAACTTTTACCGGAATTAATTTTGTCTCTTTTTTCCTTCTAACACATCAAATTTATTCATGTAAAATCTAATATTGAAAAATATGACCATCAAATTTATGTGGTATTCAAAAATTCACGTCAATATTGGTTAATATGGTTATTACCGAAATCGAACCGAAATTAAATGGTTATTACCAAAAACGAATCGGATTTTCGTACCAAGCCGAATGTATCAAAGTATTAAAACAGTATAACCGTATAAACCGAATCAAAATAACCATTTTAACTGAACGCGCAGACGGACAAATATGGCCATTCAAGCGAGGCCTTACTATCGAAAAAAGAAAACTAGCAAGGATAACCCTTTTTGGATTGAGGGTAGGAAATTACGGACCGGAAGTAGTTTGCACCCTACCTGAGTTGTATTTTTCGCGTGAGGTCTGATGGTCGGTGAAATATTCCCGTCCTTTTGACTTACTAGATTTGGGGCGCGAGCCGCGCGCCACCTGGTTTTAAATAATTTATGAGATCAGGTCGAACGTCCTTTTCATCGTCATTTGTATAGACAGTACTATGAAGATATCGTTGTGGTAATATTAAATTGAAAGGAAAAATTGGTAGCTGTTTTTTTTGCTGTAGATATCAGCAACATTGAAATAAATAGTCTTAAGAGCTAACCTAAAGACATAGATGGCAACATAGATGTAACATCCTAAGATTTTTCAAATTCTGAAAAATCAGAAAAATTAAAAACTTTTTGAAAACTATTTGTATGTCGATTTGAAAACAAAATTCAAGCATTGCACTCATGCATTCATGCATAAACATCATTTCATCTTGTGGCTTAAATTAAATAAGAGTTTGAAATTTTAAATTTTATTTATATGTTTTGAAAATTATTCCATAAACATGTTATTTGTATCTTTTATAATATTCCAATTTATAATTTTTATTTTGGGAAAGAATACTACCAAAAAGTTCTAAATTAAACAAGCTTTCCAAAACATATTTTTATGAATTTTTCTGAAAAGTTTTGGTTAAGTTTAAAAATCAAATTTAAATTAAAAGTTTGAAAATAGAAAATAATTTGTCAAAAAAAAAGAAGAAGAACAGACCGAACCGAACTGAACCGAACCGAGCTCGTATCCAACTCAAACTCTGAAAATTCGTTTTTCTAACCACATTTCATTCAAACACGTTTATCTCGAGAAATAACACTCCAAATCCGGATCTGTTTGATCCTACGCGTTCACAACTCCGAGACCTATCTATTTCACCATCCCTCCGCCTATATAAACCCCTGTAGCCGCCGGCATCTCTTTTACTCTTTTCGTTCCACCGAAATCCTAATCAGCGAAATAGTATTTCGTTCGTTCGACGAACAAAACTATCTCCAATCGAGACGGGGCCTTAATCATTGTTATAGATCTCGTCGATACCTTTCCAGCCCAATAAGTCTCAACTCTTTTCATCAAGCGTGGAGTAAGAATTTCAAATCGTCATCCATCAGATCTGAAGTCGTATTTCTCAGATCTCTTCGCGCTCGTTGCGCCAAATCGAAATTCCTTTAGTGAAAAGGTAGATCTACTCTATATCTACAACTTTCCTGTTGACAACTTTTTATTTTAACGTACGTAATTTTCTGTATAATACAGATCGTGTTTGATGTTGTTCGAGTAACCAAACCATCTCAAAAGTTTGGGACAACAATACGAAAGTTGTTCCTCTGATTAAGACCTTTCTTTTGCCCCAAGCCTCAACTCTTTTGGTTCAGCGAGCTGAGAGATATTCGCGTTTGAAGTTTCGGATCAGACAGGTATTTTGCGATTTATGACCAATCTATTAATCCACTTATGTTATAATTCTGATAATTAGAAAGAGCACGTAATTCTCTACAACTTTCGTTAAGAGTGTTTTTCCATCCGAGCAACTTTATTTTTGGTCAAATTCGTAGTCAAATCCCAGTCAGCTTGCCACGTCAGCAAGTCAATTCCCTCGTCAGCAGTCAAAGTCAACAGTCAACCGAAGACCGGCAGTTTTGCAGAAAAATGCTAAATTTTAAATCTATAAATACTTTTTATTGGTTTGGTCAAATTTTACAAATAAAATATTTTTGAAAAGCTTATGACACGTAGAAACTTTTGGCATCATTACTTTTATGTTTTGTCAAATTAAAATTTGTTGAAATTCAAAAGTGGCATTAATGGTAATTTGAACATAACTTCAAATTTGAAATTTATAATTTATAAAACTCTTTTGCTATAAATTTGAATGTCTAAGTATTGGCAGTAGTATTTTTCTACTAATTTTGTAGAATAATTTTTCTATGATTTTGTAAATAATATTGATTTAATACTTTAAATGATATTTTAATGAATAAAAAACTTATTAAAAATATATTAAAATTAATTTCATCATCTATTCGAATTATAAAGTACTTAGTCATATTATGACCACTTTGGTATTAAAAGGTACTTAGAAATATTTTGCCTCTTTAAACAAAATAAATTCTTCCTTAGAAAATATTTGATAACTATTTTTCAACAACACTCTTCCTTAGAAAAATTTCAACATCTTAAAGATGCTAAATCTTTTCCTTAGAAAATTTTAGCATCTAGAAAACTTAGTTGTTTTATTTTGTTAAGTGTTGTCCTTAGAAATAAATTGCATTGCATGCATGACATATCTATTGTATAGTTATACTCCTTATAGGAAAACTCCTTCCTTATTTTCCCTAAGTTAGGATTATTTTCAACCTAGTGTTTTGGTAAAGTGCTATGCACTTAGACACTTAGGATTTCCAAGATGGAGCTAGAAGGCCATTGAAGGACTTAGCCAAAACAAGACTTCAGAAGTATCTCCAAGAAGTAGAAGCACTTAGAAGAAAAATCAAGAGGAAGTTCATGAAGACCAACCAGAAATATTTTCCAAGTCTTGCTCTCTCTCTCTTTCTTTTCTCTGAGACTTCAGACTCTGGAAGCATCCTCAAGATGTCAAGCACTTAGAAGAAAAGTGAGAAGAAGTTCTCTCTGCCTTTTCTTCTTCTCTGAGAACTCAAAATCCAAGACCAGCCTCGAGGATACAAAAATCATCAAGTCTGAAGATTCATCAAGACTACCAAGAGTTCAATCAAGACATCATCCAGAAGAAAGTTACAAGTCTGGAGATGAAGCCTGGAGGACAACTACATATTTCTCTCTATTTTTTTTTCCTCTTTCCTAATCTTGTCTTTCACTTAAGACTTAAAACAATTTTTGATCATGTTATTACCCACTTGAAGTTTGTTGGATCCTAACGGCATAGTGAGATGAAGCGGCCTGGAGACAAACCTTACATGTCCACGTACATGAGAACTGTCCCACAACTTAAGTGGTTGGCTGGGTGTCTGTCTCTCTCACTTTAGTGAATATCCAATTTACAAAGAGTTGATAGTAATTGTTGATCACCTTATAGACTTAGTATTTTTCTCTAAGTATTTTGCACATCATGGCTAAGCCGTTAGAGTGCTTGTTTCAAGATGATATAAAACAAAATATTTTATTCAACTTATGACTTTAGCCCTTAGTCCTTTTGGACTAACACACTTGCCCTGCATTAACTTAGAATAATTTCATGGCATGACATACATCTCTAGTCCTTAAGAATATTTATCAGATCATGCATGTCATATTTTTCTAAGTGTTGCATTTATGCTTGTATGTTTATTTGGGGCTTGTTTGACTTGTTAGAAAATTCGGAGAGAAACGAAGGCTTTTGCAACTGTTACTCCTGCTCTCCCTATTGCCAAGGCAAGTGGCACACCCTCATAAACTTCCTAAGTATTTTTCTATGCATTACTTAGTGTATTTCTTATATGCATGTGTTGGATAGTATTGCTATGCTGAAACTACTATATCCCTTACACTAGTTGTGTCTAGAATCCTATGGGTAACTTGGTAGAAATATTGATGCTATGCAAAAGTTGTTTTGTGAAAAGTTATTTTCTACTAAGTTAAAGATACTTCTGGGTGGATGTGGCAAGAGGATGGAGGTTAGAGTTGAGTGGCTGTTTAGGCTCATTTAGGTGGGTGCACCTGGCTAAGACCCAGGCTCATTTAGATGAGTGAACCTGAGTACGTACACTTGAGGATGGCCACCCAGGAACAAAGGGACCAAAGTTTTCTCCAAGTGAAGATGTTTCCAGTGCAACCACGTGGTATAATGGCTCTGCCTTGACTTTTCCCCAAAGGTCTCGTCTCAGGCTTCTCCTTTCCTTTTCACTACATGAGGGTCAAGGACAGAAGGGTTGTTTGAGTCTCGTGGTGAAAGTGCACAACCTCTGCAGAGTGTAAAACTAAGTACTTAGCCGTGTCCTCGGTTACGGACAATTTTGAGCAGCTGATCAAGGATTCAACGGAGGCTCCCAACATTCAAATTTCTAAGTTAAAAGTTGACGGGTGAACAAGGGAAGATGAGATTATGGTTTTCATGCCATACTTGTCCTGATTTCAAGAAAAGTGTTTTCAAAAGAGTAGGAAAAATTGGCTTTATGCAAATTAGCCTTGAACTCCACCAGCCAAATATGCATGTAGGCTATAGAGTTATTCCATTAAGTGTCCACCATAGTGTCACTTGCCAGACTCCATTTTTTATGGAATCTGACCCACTCTGTTGCAAAATTTTATTTGATACAGGTTGTTCAGATGACGAGTGAGGTTTTCGTTAAGGGATTTCGAGTCTGCACCAACATGTTTTCGCCTGTGGCGTGTCATGAAGTTGGAGGCTCATTGAGGATTTATTCCGCTGCTTTATTGTTTTGAGCTAGCTTTAAGCTATGCAAAGATGTATCGAACTATTTATTTTTGTAAGTCTGGATCATCGATGTAATAAATTTGATGCTTTGTTGTGATATTACATCGTAAACTGTGTGTGCAAATGAATCGATCCAGGGGTTTGCACTATACACAGGTACCTGCCATATTTTAAGTGCAGGTACGTTACAATAGACATCAAAATAAAATAGTTCGAAAGAAAAAGGCAACAAATATAAAACTGTTATAAGAATATGTGAAAGATGCAACACCAAAGTATCATATGCAACTGAAATTGCAATAAGCACGTTTTTTTAAGTGTTCATTCAATGACAAAAAGAGAAGGGCCAAAGCATAATACTCCCTCGGTTCATTCTCTTATTTTTGAACGGAGGGAGTATATAAAAGCCAATAGGTTGGCTTCATAATCATAAAAATATTTGATGACTTATTAGATTAACCCTTTATACAGCATGCATTAACTTATTAGACTGACCATTAATACATCAACACTCTGTGTCCTCGCAAAGATAAGCATTACTTAATATGTCATTTGAGAACATGGGATATGCCTATGCCTCATCAATATGTCGAAAACAAGAAGTTATAATACAGCAAATAGTTTAAGCACCGCTAAGCAGGCATAGAACTATGGAATTCTTTTTCCTGGTTTGAGATTACAGAGGACATAGATGAAAAAAATGGACGAAAAGATGGTGTTCAAGACTAACCCAATAAATAGACATAGATGATAACATGGACAAAAAAGATAGAAATATTTAGATGCATACACGTAGAAGGTAGATAAGTTAGATTCACATCTTTTCATAGATATTTACAGGGATAGCAAAGTCATGTAGCAAATATTGTCTTACTCTATTACATAAGATAGATGACAGAAGGATTATCAAGCTCTTGCGGCCAACAATATTTCATCTTAAGAGTCAAGATCGGATGGTGTTCATCAGCTCGAGCACAAATAGGTAGACAGTACATACTTCAAGTAGTATGAACATCAAAAAGTGTATTGGTCATCACCCTTGTAAGCATTACCGATGGAGTATATCTACAGGCATAAATATTTCATCTTAAGAGTCGGATGGTGTTCATCAGCTCGAGCACAAATAGGTAGACAGTACATACTTCAAGTAGTATGAACATCAAAAAGTGTATTGGTCATCACCATTGTAAGCATTACCGATGGAGTATATCTACAGGCGTAGCAAAATAAATCCCGCTAGAGAGCACATTCAGTTAGACCCATTAACCTAAAGACATAATAAGCAAATAATTAATCAAGCTTCAGAACCATATAATTGCCATCCAAACAGGGGGTGAAACATAGCAAACTAAATGAAGAAATATTTTTTATACAATTATATATGAGAACCTATCAAGAACAGAACAAACATGAAAGTAACAAATATATTTATATGCAAATCAAACTGAACTAACAACCTGCAGTAGCATTGTGTGTAAATAATAACTACCTCTTGAGCTAAAAGTTTTGTCTAGTGGGCACATCAAAGAGCAAAGATAGCCTACATTGGCACAGATCATCCTTAGTAACATATATTCTTGGATTGGAACAAATACAGAACTGGTACAACAGAAAATGCCTGACACCCAGAAGGCAGTCTATTATGTTGCTACGGGACAACCTTCAGATCACAAAGACCTCTTCAAACGTTGTCAGTGACAGAGTCATCAAACCCAACCATTAATCATCCAAAGCAGCAAGTATAAGAGTTCAGTCTTATTGTTTGAAAACAAAAGCAGTTTAGACTTAGTAAAAAAATTGAAAGGCCCGGTATCCTGATATCCTCACATAGACAATGCTTATGTAGGCTATTTCTAATCACAAAGATAACGAGTGATCCATGGGCACGTTTTCCTCCACAGCAATAAAAACAAATCTTATTGTCGAATGATCCATTTGCTACTTAGTAAAATGTTGGAACATCACAATTTGAGGAAATGATGTTGATTGGTTATAAAAGAGTAAAATAATAACACTGAAGGCATTGTTTACTTTATCATGTTCCCTTGTTGCTTTGTGTTGCTTCACCTTACTACACTATAGAAAGCAATTATCACTGGATCACATAAGTGCCTTGTAACCTTTACCAAATACAAATACGAAATGTTTAATTCTGAAACGAAATGCTAATAAAATTAAGTGAGGGCCTCAACCTAATAAACAAAGCTGGCTGCTGGCTCAGCTTGCTACCACGCTACAGAAGCCAAATCATTAGATGAAGAATAACATAGAGAAAACTTGACATATGCATTCCAAATAGTTAAACCTCTATATGTTCTCATAAACCAAAAAATTCTCTACGGAGGTTCATATGACTATCATGATTAAAAGTAACAGACGATTAATAGTATGCACCTCTAATAAGAGAAAGGCTCAAAATTATTGCAACAGAACAGAAGTAAAGAGAACAAAATCTAAAATAGTTTTAATATGTATTCAAGGAAATAGCCTACATGAGAATAACGAAATGGTGTCAGGTCCTTGAATATTTTTACCTTATTGCATATAACAAATCTTGAACATTCTCGGCTGTCCTCAGTATCATGAATCACACAAGCCCTTACGCTCCAAGAATTAATCATACATCATTTAAATAACATTGGCCGGATAGTAATGGACACAAACTGGAAAACATATCCCAGAATCAGTCATGAGTAGTGACATCTATTGCCTGATCTACAACAGTAAATAACAAACAATCAAACCACCATGGCGAGTAGCAAATTTGAAGACATGCGATAAACCTAGGCATCACCAAAACATAGCAGCAAGTACTGGTAACAGAAAATACAAAAATAAGCCAAAGTACCTACAAAAATTGCAAAAATATGTTTCATTATTCACTTTTGTTTCAGGTGGAGTAAGAAACAAAACGTCTTTGATATTTAGAAAAAATGAAAACATGTTGCCAAAAAGGACAACATTCGATTTATAGCTGGTAGTACATAACAGCGGGGAAATTGTGTATGACAAAAATAGACTCGTTCATCATAACCACATGCCGATTGACATATTTAATTATGACAACTTTGAAGTAAGATAGTTGAAAGAATATGCCAATAAATATAGACGACAACACATCCACCACCATATAGAAATAAACAATAGAAGGTACATAACTTGTATTTTTGCCTTGCTCAGAGCCTAAAACATGTAGATAAAAAGCAAGTATTGGTTCATGCAGCACTAATAATATCATAAGTCTATCATTACAATATTGTACAACTAAGGAGGTTCCACATATTCTACGACTAAGGATCAAAGGACTTTTGGAGATGTTGCATCATAATAGTCGGACGATCATCATCGTCTGACCACAAACAGGCAGACACCTCACGCTTGAAGCAGCAAAAAGATGAACAACCAAAAGTGATCAATATGGCCATCCGTAAACAATACCGATGATGCATGCATATATAAGTAAAAATGCACATCAAGTAATGTCTTGATCGGATTGACATCAGAAATATGTTTGCTCCTCCTCATTAGCTAAGAAAGAGAAAACAGGTGAGACGGGAGAGAGGACACGTGAAAGCACAAACATGGGTATGAACAAAAACATGGGGGTGCAGCATGAACATGGGTATGAGCACTCACATGAAAGCACAAACATGTGTATGAACACTCACACGATAATAGTGGCAAGACACGCTACTCCATTCGTAATTTTGATGCTCTCGGTAATAGAATGCAGACTGTCCAAATGGAATTTCAAGTGTGCGAAGAAACTCACCAAGCAGTTTCAGATCTTTGAAAACTAAATACAATCATGATCTTATTCGGTTGTGTTTGATATAGAACCCTGAACCTGAATCACAGAGTAGAAAATATAATTCACAGGTTCAGCCTTCATGAGCTCAAAATAGAAGGATCAAAGTTAATATTACTTCTGTGGCAGAATGCCCTTCAACATCCAGGAAATTTGATCCACTCAAATCATTGTAATAGTTAGAATTAGAATCATGAAAATAGAAAATAATACAACACAACAGCTAGGAAACACAAAACACAAACCAGGCATAAGAAATAAGCATAACAACTTCTCAAACAGGACAGTTGATCAACTAAGAAGAAATAATCCTAATAACCTGAAGAATGATAAGAAAATATTCAGCCAGGCACAAGATTTTCCGTTGAAACGGATGGAAGAGTAGACATGATATTAACAATAAATAGTCCTTTACTTGACTGGTGGCTTTATCAAGCACTAATGATATACAGATACAGAGTTATAACAATATCATCTGCTAAATTAGCATCATAGAGACTCCAAAGAAAGCCAAGTATAATACTGTGGAACTGTATCTGATATGAAACAAAGATCCATACCTAGTATGTGCTAAAGATGATCAGCTACCCTAAATTCTCCAAATCCTCCCACCATAACTCTGATAGTATGCCAATTTTGCTAATCAACTCCAAGAACTACTTGTTGCCATAAGAACAGTCTAAAACATGGATAAAACAAAACTTGATCTGATATTAGAACAAAATCATCTTCGTACAAAGGAATTAACCAAAATGGTAATGCATGGATGTATTCAAAAAACTTAGGACATACAACAACACATACCAAAATATTAAATGAAATTGGAATAACATAATAGAGAGGGAATGACATTTAATTCACTCATAAGCATGGTGTAATGAATAGAAAATGTGGATAATAAACTTCACTCATGTTTGATATTCCAAAACACGTCAGATTCAGTCACATATTAACAAAGAGCATGATTCATATCACATAATAGGGACATAAATAATTTGAAAAGTAAATGCAGATTGTTATTGTATCTTAGATTTCTTTCTCATAGCAGACACACAAAAACTTAGTTGTACACAGAGAGAAATTAGTTCTAAGAATCCTCACATGATGAAGAGCTTGTTTTACAAAATTCGTTAGTGAATCTCCTACCAGATAAAATAATTTGAATTGAGCTAATTAGGATTGTACAAACATGGATAAAAGTATAGGGCATTGGACTTGGACAAACGTCTAGGGAGGGGAAGAGGGACCTCACCGGGCAGCAGGAGGTTGGGGGGTCATGGCCGGAAGCAGCAGGACGGGGACGTCGCCGGCCACAACAGCTTGCGGAGGTGGTCGCCCGGAGCGGCAGGAGCTTCGTCTCCTTATCTGCAGCGGAGGAGGTCCTCCATGTCCAGCGCGTGCGGCTGCTGGTTGGTCATCGGTCCACGGATGGAGGCAGAGGAGTGGTGCCGGGATTCGAGGTCGAAATCGCCATGGTGGCGGGTGAGGCGGGGATGAAGATCCAGAAGTTTCTTTGTCCGGACGACGGCGGCCAGATCCTAGGGTTCTGCGGATTCGTGGGTGTGGGTACGGAGGGAACTGGGTTGGCGAGGTGGCCGACGTCGAGGGGTGAGCTGAAGTAAGTCTGGGTTGCCGACGGCTGGGTGGAAAGAGGAGGACGACTCAGAGGCGCGGGCGGTGCCGGCGAGAGAGGGAAGGGAGCTGGTGGAGGAAGGAATGGGGCATGGTTGGTGGCGGTTAGGGTTTCCTGCGGGGGGTTTTGTCTGACGAATGAACGGCCACGATTGACGCGGAGCCGAGTCCCCTGATCGGACGGTTCGGAGTGACTAATCGCTGAGGAAAAAACTGCCCGCACCAAACCCGGGCACACACTAAAACAATGACGGGTGAGACCGAAAATTTGAGTCAATGGTCAAAAGCAAAACGGACGGTGGAGATCATCCCGGGGCGACGATCCGACGGCTCGGAACTCCAAACGGCTGTGAGGGCGCGGTGCAGAGGCATGTATATCTTTTTTTTAGATAAACAGCGATGCAGGCGAGGCCTAACTTTTTTTCGTCCCTTCAATAAAAGAGCTGTTTTCCGTAGAGAGCCCATGATAGTATTCAGATATTCGGAAGAAGGGCCGGGCGCATAGGCTAGCAGTACTGATCCAGGCCCAAACAGACTTGCTCTCCAATGCTTGCATTAAATGGCTAACTGGTGCAGCCTTTTGTTTTGCGGGGATATTTTTCGAGCATTTGGTGTCCCTGTTATCATGCATGTTATGATAAAAGAAAGTTTTATCATGTGAGCGACTAGTGACTATGGCACAAAATGAAGTGAACATATTTGCGTCTTCACGTCAAACTTTATCAATAGGTAATCACTATATTAGCAGACTAGCCTATTTATTTACATTTGATTTGATGCTTCTATTCGCCCCATGAAACCGTGACAATAAATATTAGTAGGTAAATCAGAAAGGAGAATCTATCCACTCTTACCTTAACTAATAACCACCCAAATGCAAATTTAATCGTGCTAGCCATTAACAAATAGAGTTTGTACTTTGGATTGTCGATCACCTTTTAGACAAAATGGGCTAGTCAAATTGTGTTTTCTATCTTCTTCGCAAGCTTGACCAGGCAATAAGGGTTAATTTTTTTCTATGTAGATTTAACTCGCGTGCGCTTGAGGGTATGTTTAAGGAATGGCTTGGCCTTGTCCATCTCGACAAATTCAAGTGGAGGAGACCCTTGAAACAAAGTAGGATGTCGAGTGATTTGATGTCTCATAGAAAAGTAAAAAAAATGCTAACAATGCTCATACTTGGAATGTAAACGGTATTCCTTAGCAATGCAGCACCACCAAGTACTGGCCGGGTTGCGTCGAGTTGTATTTCCTTTGTACCAGCCATGATTTTCCTTTGTAAATATCAGGTATAATATGGCTTTAGGTGTATTTTATATAAAAAAATAGGTTATTTAGGGTTGGGGCGGGATCAAAACAAAAATTGTAACTTTGAAATTGGCAGGCGCTAAGAACTTGGACAATATATATATCATGTCAGGGGTGTAATTTATATTTAAATATTTTATACTTTAATAGTTCTGACTCTTATTAATTATGGGGCAAACAGGTTGTCTCTCTTTTGATGTAGAAAAAAAATGAATCTAAAAACGGTCCAAAGGGTCTAGATACCTTGCCCCTCAGTTGGACACCTGTTCAAATCTAAGGGCAACGCCCATGTCTCGCGGACACAAAGACATGGACCAAAAACCGCTCACATGCAGACCTGAAAAGCTCGACCACAACAATGTGGACTCCAAAGTACAAACACACAGCTTTTATCCCCAAAACTTGATGCACCCCATGTGTTTGGCTACATTACCCGCATCTTTTGCCCCTAAAACTATGCAAAGCCATGGACGAAGTACCAATAATACAAATACATGCAGGATGCAGCTAACTCTACTTAGCCAAACCATGACATCTGTCCACTGCAAGCTTGGCAACATTTTGTGTGATCCTTTGTAACCACTAGTATTAAGGGGCTCTACTCTAGAGAAAGAAAGAAGAGATACGTTCCACCAACCAGACGACACTCATCTCAAGTTTTCCAAAACGTAGACATAAGAAAATGAAGGGTGCATGCATCTGCTCTTTTTTTTTGTTTCAGTGCCTGATCTCTCATGCTGCCCACTAAGTTGCAATCTTTGGAACGGAATGGGCTTGCACATTGGCGCAGCATTGCTTTAGCCAAAAGGAGGAGGAAGCTTTAGTGAGACTGAGACCAGATCAGGTCAATACATGTTAGTATGTTACAGTTGCATGAAGATCCAAGAACGTGTGGATGCTATCGATACCAGCTGATGTTCTTTCTTTCCTACTCCTTCCCTGCAGGCTCTGAATGATTAATTGGTGACACTGCGGCGACTAGCACGGGCACTGCTCGCCGATGTCATGGGTTTCTCATGTGGCTGTGAGGCTGTCCGGTCGACAGTGGAGCACCATATCCCTCACTGGAAGTTCATTTGTTTATCCTCAAAGTTGTCAATTATCCCACTAGAACAGAAACAGTTCCTCCAAAAATAGAGTTACTACGGTTAGATTACTCCCCCCCGAATGGTGTCACATGCAAGCGCCTGTAGCTCAGTGGATAGAGCGTCCGTTTCCTAAGCGGAAGGCCGTAGGTTCGACCCCTACCTGGCGCGTTTAATTTTTGAATTTCAAAGGGTCGACAAATGAGTGACGTCTTGAGCTGATTTTGCAGGAATTTCGTTTTGTGTTTGTGATGATTTAATTGTTTACATCTAGAGATATACTCCATTGTCCAAGCATATCTGCAAGTGTAGCTAGCACTAGTCCGCATGCATATGTCGGCTGCCGGACCACAATCCCACGGGCGGGCGCCATTCTTTGGTGTGTTTGCACTATCAGATTCAGCAGTCCGCACCAGTTGGTCGTTCGGCCGATCAGTACGTCCAGATGCATGGCCGACGTCCAGTCCAGGAGGTGCATCTCCTGTCGATCGCTGCTCAGCTCTGTTTCCTCCGCAGCATGAAGCTATATGGACAATGCTTATTGCCATCGGCAGCAGCATAGCGACAGCGTCTCGTCAAGACCATTTATATAAGGCCAAAACCATTTATATTTCAACGCAGTAACTTTTATAGAATCCTAGAAAGTCATGTGAAGAGCCGAGACTAAAAATTTAATCTCACATTGCTATTTAGAGTGAGTGATGAACTTTTCCTGGTTGTACGAGCATGACGAAGACAGTGCTAGATATGCGCTTCTTATCTCCGCGCCTCGTCAAGAGGTGTGCGGGTGTCGGGAATAAGTCGACACCGAGATTAGACATGTGCATTTCGCTTATATTTGTGCACTGCAGTAAGTTAAGGAGTCATTTATTCAACAATTCAGACTCTTTTCTATCATGGGATATCATCGACTTGACGTGGGAAATATCTTCCCACACCCCAACTAACCCGCACAATATAAACATACACACGTCAAACCCTAATTGTGTAATACATGGTCCCTCGTTCAAGTTTTAGAACATTACGCCGCCGCTCAAAACTTCTCCTTCCTTCTTCCGACATGCACTCAGCGTGATCATTGGCAGCAATTACCTTTCTAACGAAGACATTTTTTTCGACTTTGACAACTTCTTTCACGTCATAGGCAGCGGTTCTGCTCCCACTCGACCATACATGATTTTGTCTATTCTGTTTCTAGACCATGCTAAAATTTGTATGCCTAGTTTTTGTTTAGATACTGCATTAAATTGTTTGCTAAATTGATTACTCCTGACACAATATAAGATGTTTTTATGAATGTATACACCTAGACAGTCTAAACACGATTCAGTGTACATGTCCATTCTTTTTAGTCCGAAACTAAACAATATGTATCACACCTATAATATCTTATATACAAGTTTTATGGTACTTTGGAATTTTAACAGCCGTTCATCCCCTGTGATCGGACGGTCATAAATTAGGAGGAACCGGAAACTACCAAATTAAAACTACCTGAAACTACCTAAAACTACTGATATATATATTTTTAATCAAAATTAAAAGGGTATTTAGATTAATGCATGTCAGTGAAACCCACTGTCAGTTGCTGGGAGCGTCCCATTGCCACGCGCGCCGTTCGTTTCTGCCCGCAACCGTCCGCCTCGCCGCTGCTCTTTGTTATTTTTCTATGGCGATCATCGAACAACAACAGCACAAGCCGCAGTAGCCTTGAAGGTCGAAGCAACCACGCCACCATTTCAATGCCGCTATCTTCCTTTCGTTTTGCTGCGTACCCAGATGGCCAGGCGATTGCCAGCTTCTAACCAAACCATCCAGCAGCTAGGATGCTAGCTTAGCTAAGCGAGCTTTGTCCAATACATATAGCTGCTAGCTGCTTGCTTCCTTGGCTAGAGTATGTATGCCGGTATGCGCGCACGTGATGCCGCCGGCTGGCTTGGCTCGGCCGTTGCCACTGTCCGCATTGCCTTCTACTATTGCGCACTAGCTGTGTTCGAGGCCGAGACGGGATCATGTTCTACGCACGCCGGAGCGTGCAGAGGCACCTCATGAGGCTGCAGCACAACGACCCGCCTGCAGAGCTACCGCTGCACATCATCACCACCCCCACGGCCCGCAGGACGTGCCCGCTCTGCTGGAGATGTGGAAGCTCATCGGCAAGGCGTTGGGAGTAAAGAAGCGGCGAACAGCGACAAAGTGAACGCGATGCACGCTGTTCGTGAAAGATTGGACGGCTGGAATAATTTAACATGGATGGATTGAATCTAAGGGCTGAAATAATTTAGAATGGAAACTAACTAAAACTACCTAGGTAGTTTTAACAAGCACACTAAAATAGCTCTATCTTATATTATATTCCCTCCGTTTGATAATATAGGTGTAACACTTATTGTCTACATTCACAGTAAAATGAGTGCACATTTATATCAAAATTGTCTAGGTACATGTATGTTAAATACAGTAACTAAAATATCTTATATTATAATGAAAGAGAGAATATTGTGGAACGGAAGGAGTGTATGTTAGAGCATCCACAACGCTTAGGCGCTAACATAGACACTTATTAAGCAGTTGCACTATGCGTATTAGCGCCGGCAGCTTGGTAGCCAAAATTTGTACTGCTTTTGTTGGCGTCGGACTCTTAGTTTTACGTTCGCTGCCAGGAAACTACCGGGAACTAGGCAAAACTTCCAGGATTTAATTCCTAGCGTCTGCTCCTAAGCGCCGCATTGTGGATGCTCTTAGAGGCCTTCGCCGACTACCTGTCACATCCTTCGTTGCGGGCGGGTTGATCTAGTACTGGGGCCGGATCGACATTTTTGGTCGCGAGCACGGGTGAATGTAGACGCGATAGGCAGTCTGCTACGGTTTCACTTCTCGCGAGTAATTAATAACCAAGCCGGCAGGCCCTACATATGCACCCATGCACTCAGTATTACAATTCAGAATTGCTTTTTAACTGGCCCGGACCGATTCTGCTTTAGCATATTGATCGAAATCATTAGATCTGGAGATCGACGGGCATAAATATCTCTGTCATTCCTTCGTGATTAAGCTCACCCTTTGTGCTTGGGTCACATTCCATCAAAATCACATTGAAACTTCAGCGATGTGGTGCATATGCCACCATTTCTTCGGTGCCTCAGCCTTGTCGACAGCTATAACAGTGTCAAAGTGTGAATGGTAGCTAAGCTAGCTTGTCGACATAGAAAGAAAACTGACCATCTTCTCCTCGATTGACTTTAAGTCTATAACCCAATACACGGTTTGATTTACCACTCACTAAAAAACTTCAATTCTTCGTGCTCTAATTGACTATGCATGGTTAATTATACGCATGCTATAGTAAATGATGGAACATTTTCTTAGAAAGAGCCAAAGATTCTAGGTGTTTCTAGAAGAAGAAGAAGAAGAAGAAGAAGAAGAAGAAATGCTGCATTGCTACAAGCACTTACCATTATCTGCACTGCCCAACACATTTAGTAGCACTACATGTCTAGGGGCAATTCAAAAGATTATCTGCAAATTTTCTAATACGATGAAACATTAGAGTATGTGGACGGTTTGTAGGCTTGTAGCATATGCCTTGGCATTATCGACAAAATCTTAACTAAATACGCAACACTAAAAGTAGACAGGTCACCAATCACTACAGAAGGGACCCACAATATATAGGTTTAAAAAAACCACACCAGCTAATACCCCTCGTAAACCCTCTATAAATACCCGGGATCTTCATTTCTTCCCTCCCTTTTCCCCGTTCTCCTTCCTACACACTCGTTCACCATCCCAGGCCCAGAGCTACCACCCATGACGTTCCCGGGTTGCACTACTGCCCTACAAACCTTCGCGCCACAGAATGTCGAAGTGTTCGTAACGAACACCGGAGCAGTACACCAGCTAATGATACCGACTGAAGATCCGGTAGCGGCCTCACCGACGATGGAGCAAGACGACATCGGCGAGCGGAGGCTGAAGCGGAAGATCTCGAACCGGGAGTCGGCCCGGCGGTCGCGCGCGCGCAAGCAGACCCACCTCGACGACCTCCGCGCCCTCGCCGCGCGCCTGCGCGGTGACCGCGCCGAGCTCGCGGCGCGCGCGCACGCGGCACGGGGCTACGTCGCCGCCGTCCGGCTCGCCAACGCCGAGCTCCGCGCCGAGGCCGCCGCCCTGAACCGCCGTCTCGAGGTTGCCGTGCGCCGCGCGCTCGCGCTCAGCCAGCTGTACGCCGCGGCCGCCGGTGTCGGCACGTTCGAGCAGACGGTTGCCTCGCTCATCTTGTAATGAACGCGAGAGGATGGGGCGCCGTGCAGTGCGTGTATGCAATGCATGCATGCATGCATGCATGCACGCGCTGGTGATTAGTGAACGGGGTACGGTCGATGTTCTTTGGTTGAGCCGGGCTGGCCAACGTAAAAGAGAAGGCACTACTGGCGTGGGATAGCTATAGCTTCATTCATGAAATTGGTGTTGGGTAGATATATATCAAGTTATCAACCATCGTTAAATAAGAGAATGCATGTCCTCTCAAGAAAAAGTAAGAGAATGGTGAAGAATGGCGTCAGCATAACTAGTTTGTCTCTGAAATTCGTCTTCGTACGTCGAATGGTTCCTCATTTTCTCTCTTCTGAATTCTTCATTATGCTTAGTTCGTCGACGATGGAGACGACACGTACTATAACCACTCCGATCGTGAGTATTGACCATTAGAAATTAGTTCAGTGGACGGCGTACGTACGCGTGATCGACGATTGGATCTGGGGCCATGATTGGTAGCGTACGTCCTTGTTTAATCAGCAGTGCTGACCAAAGCGTGGACAGACCAGATGCGCTCCAGGTTAATTGAGCTGCTCACAGTTATGCTTCCTAAAGCTGTCTGCTTTGGGCGTTAATATCGTTTTCGGGTGGGATTAGGTTTGTATCATGCGGGTAGCCGGTCGCGCTCGGCGCCACATCGAAAGCGCGAGCAGCGCGCTGCACGTCTCCGAATCGTGGTTTTAGATTCGGTAACGATCCTTTTCGGATGATCGCAGCTAAGAACATGCTTGCATTAGCTTAACCTAATGACATCCCTCGGTTCTTCGAACCAAATGACAACCTCTACATGCCTTGGGCTCCTGGCCCAAGGTCTCCCAGTATGCAGTATATCCCAAAACCATTTATCGGCTCCCCTAGATAATAACAGGCCCATTTGAGATACATTGATACACATTTTTATCTACATTTGAGCAGAGAAGGGTTTTTTTTTCTCCCTAGTTCAGTGCTACTACCTGATAAATTATTGAAAAGGTTATTGCGTAGTTTCACAAAATCTGTAAAACAATCATGGATACATACATATGTATGTAGTTTCACTCAATAATAAGTTATATTTTACGCAACACAAAAATAACAAAATCATGGATCTAAAAATGATGAAAAATAACTCATTTTTTACTTGGTAATTTATCTTTTTTATACGGGCAACATATAAAAATATATGCTGTGGAAATTTGGGCGTACACGGTAGACATGTATATGTACTTGTATGATTTCTTTCCAAATTTCTGAGATGAAAATAAATAAATTTACAAAAAAATTATAACCGGAAGTCGTGGAGCTCGGGATTAGGAAGTGTTTTTCGCCATTTGTGCTACTTCGAGGATTTTATCAGAATCGGGGCAGGAGCTAGCCTACTAGTATGGAGCACATACCCAATAATATGTCGGAAATGTTTCCGGTCTACATGTTCACACATCAATATATATCATTTACATTAGTCATTCTACAGAGGAATCACTAAAAACGTGCATTCTCCCTGCAAAAAAAAAGTGCATTCTATCAACTCTACATGTTTTGTCTTTCTCGCAAAGGTTGGCACGTCGTTTTGGGCTGCTATCGGGCTTTGAATCTTGTTGCAGAACCAACTATTCCAATTTCTAAGACATGAGGCTGGGAGTTAGACTAGTCATAATGGGTAGTAACATCGTAGCAACATAAGTGTCACATAGGCAAAAAAGATGATGTGGCATGTAATTAATAAGGAGAGAGGCAAATGGAGTAACATATCTAGTTACCATCACATCACAATTCTTAAGACAAAATGTGTGTATAGAGTAATAAATGAGACTACATATGACACTATCTTTATATTACTTTGCATAGTGAAGGTAGTAACATAGTCTAGAAACACGTGTATGTTACTACTTCATTATGACTAGTCTTAACAGCCTAGGAAAGAGATAACTCCTGAGAACGGCGTTTTATAGGATAGCTTTTAAAATCAGCTATTTAAAGTTTCAGTTCAGATAGTAGACCAGGCGATGCTAGCCCAGGAAAGAAAGTAACTCCTGAGAGCGGTGTTAGGACGAGCTACATGTATTTTTTTTTATGAAAAAAATAATAATTCTGTGAAAGTTTGAAAAACTGAAAATGTTCTTACATGTAGAAATTAAAACTTCTACCAACGTCCGGCAATCAAGGTTTTTAGGCTCACGATTTTTATCGTTTATTGGCTGGCCCCAGAATTCTGGTGTCTTACGCTGACATTATAATGGAAACCATAATAGCACATCCCAGGCGAGATATGTGAAGCCAACTCTTATGTGTGTTCATAATCGGTATAAAAAACAACGCGTGGAGTGTGACCTCTATACATCATCCTACATTGTCTTCATACACCCCAGCATTAGTTTATTCAACCATGCCAGGGAAAAATCTCTTGTTTTCCAGTCAAAAAATTATTTTTTGGCTATGTACATAATGAAATTTTTTTAAATTTGAGTTCGTGAAAAATGCAAACTCACATTGTACCATTCCACAACGATAATTCACATTGGTTACCGATTTACACAAGTTTGTAGGCAAAATCTTCATGGGCTCGGGGAGGGGGGGGGGGGGGGGGGGGTAGCCCCCCTCGCTCTTGACCCACACGAGCTCCGAAGGTAGTTTTTGGTACATGATTTAATGACATCATTTCTCCTTCTCACAAAGAGGTTCTAGAGTTAAATTGTAAATTTTAAAGTTTTTTGCAACGTGACTAAATTTTGAGACGTTCTTACTGGTATGGAAAGTATATAACATAAGAAAGAAGGTGTGGATGGGAAGCCAACTAGCCAAATTCGTTAAGAACGGGGTGAGAGGAGGTTCTTGAAGAACAATACCATACTGATGCTCGTATAGTCAATGGGTACAAATTATACTCATACCTAGACCCATGCTCATTGGGTATCCAACGGGCTAGATAAAATAATACAATGTTATTTCACAATTTTGTATTCATCGTTAGCATATTTTACCCAAAAATTGGCTTGACTAAGCAAAAGATAGACGAGTACATGCTAAGTATCTCATTTCAATAAGCTAATTTTTTTAAATAATACTTTTTTTTTAGAAATTCGAGAAATATTGCGCAGATTCAGCAAATTTCAAAAATATTATGGCCTTGGCCCGGAGGAGGCCGACTGGAGCTCGTCGGCCCGGAGCAGGCCGACTGGGGCTCGTCGGCCGAGAGCTGGCCGACCAGGTCTGGTCGGCCGCATCTGCGCGCCTGCAGGACCTGGCATACACCTGGTCGGCTGGGAGGTGGACGACCAGCCCTGTCGGCCCAGGGTTAGCCGATCGTTGCATGCAGCAAACCCCCCATTTCTCCTCAGCGCACGATTAGCGCCCGTTTCTCCCGCCAGACGTTCCCGCCGCTTTTTCTCCCGCCACCGTTTCCCGCCCGTTTCTCCCGCCAGACGTTCCCGCCTTTTTCACCCGCCACCGTTTCCCGCCCGTTTCTCCCGCCAACCGTTCCCGCCTATTCCTCCCGCCACCGTTTCCCGCCCGTTTCTCCCGCCACCGTTTCCCGCCTGTTCCTCCCGCCACCATTTTCCTATAAAAACCACTCTAGGCTAAGCGGGGTACTCTCACAGAGCGCCAGCATGGTGTGTATTGTACCTTGTGAGAAGTGTGTGTCCGGCTTTCATATAGCCGCATCCGAGCAGCTAGCTAATATTGTCACCTATTTGAAGGTAGATGGTAGGGAAATTCCACTTGAAGAAATTGTTGGTAGTGAGAGACATCTCGCTTTGCTAGGGGCGAGGCTATGCCGAGATGGGTTTCTGTATAGGACCCCAGAACAAATCCGTGCTGAAGTCTTGAGTCTTGCGGATAAGTTCGATAGGCATGTTACTAATGCGCCGATTCATCGAACTCAAGACATACGTGAGAGGTACGGTCGTTCATTTCTCTGGGTATACTCCAGCGATGATGACGACGATTTCATGCCATCGTCAAAGGAGAAGCGGGCTGAAGCAGTGCGTAAGGGCAAGGAGAAGAAGGCAGAAACATCGA
The DNA here is from genome assembly GCA_026929855.1 of Poa annua. Taxonomy (NCBI): domain Eukaryota; kingdom Viridiplantae; phylum Streptophyta; class Magnoliopsida; order Poales; family Poaceae; genus Poa; species Poa annua. The sequence continues at coordinate 37,547,310 of CM049427.1, forward strand.
GGAAGGGTGCGGGTAAGAAGCTTGAATCATCGTCAAAGGGCAAGGGTGCTAAATCTGCGGATGGTGCAGGCTGCATTGATGGGAGATAGGTAGAATCTTAATTTGAGTTATGTTGTATCTTTCTTTGAGTATCGATTAATTAGTAGTTGTACCTGCATTTCCGTTTGTTGTGTGGTGTGATCGGTATGTAATCGAGGTTTGTTGTATCTTATCTTAATCGAATCAATGTCTACCGGTTACGGACATATCAAATATTGCCACATAGATCGTACTAATAAGTCTAGTACATAACGATACATAAGTCTAGTACTCATACATAGGTCTGACGGTACATGGAAAATAGCGAACATAAGGTCTCTGATACATAAGTAGAGTCTCAGTCATCGCCTCTGCCACGACGTGGCTGATGTGGCTGAGGAGTGCTCCATCCAAACCGATGGGGTGGGCGGGTGACTCGTGGAGGAACTAAGGACCCGTCATCTGCCTGCTGTGTATCCTGTGTGGGTTGTGGAGGAGGAGTGTTGTACATGTTGAGCCACTGGGTGTCCGCATCCGCACCGAGAAACACGTCCGGCTGACTCTCCCAACCAGAAGCACCCGAGTAATGCTCGGAGATAGTAGGCCCCAAGTCGAAGTCGAATTGTGCTAGAATCGAGAAATTTTATGTAACATGTTATTTTGTAAATAGTTTGAGTACATGATAATGTAGTAGTACGAATCGACATACCGTGTGGTCCACGAGGCTGGAAGCCGGTGAAGGGGCTCTGCTGGTACTCCGAAGAGGGTCGCTGCTGGTAGCCCCCAGTGGGGCTCTGCTGGTAGCCCCCAGTGGGGCTCTGCTGGTAGCCCCCCTGGTGGTAACTCTGCTGCTGCCAGCCCGAACCTCCTGGCTGGTCAGGTGGAGGTGGTGCGACACGTGGACGCGGGTGCTGTCGGTGTACCTCCGGAGGTGGCGGCACGTCACACGCGTGCCCGCCGTTGAGGCAGCTGCGTGGACGGATGCGGTGGCCGTCGTGCAACATGTGGGAGAACGTCAGACGAGCGGACACACGTGATAGCCTCGTAGATCTGTCGCACTCTCTGAGCAGCGGACTGCAACCAAGACCGATGTTATTCGCGTGTAAGCAAAGGCCCGGTCGAAAGTGAACGGTCTAACTGGTCTATATGATTCCCCAGATCCCACGTCAACTCAGCCTGAAAGTGGTACAGACAGTTAGGAAATGAAGGATAATATAGATAAGGGTAAATGATTGTAGATAAGTTAATTATTTGTACCGCGTGTTGCCGTGAGCCGGACATAGACTGGCTGGGGTACATATCCCACGTAGCAGGGGCCGGCATCACATCTGGTTGGGCGTGATGAACGAGAGAAACCCTTGTGGAAGTGACGTACCACTCTAGGTACTCGTCGTACTCCGCCGGATCGTCGTACTCCCACGGTGTTTCTTCATCTGGTCCAGGGTTTGTTAATGCCTTTATAGCGTTGAGTATACCCGCATGTCTGTCATGTAGAACGCAAACATTCTGCTTATCCTTGACAACAACTTTTTTCAACTGCCTAAAGAACCACGTCCAACTTTCCGTGTTCTCGCTCTCAACAAAAGCGAAAGCAAGGGGCAACAGTTGGTTATTGCCGTCTTGGCCAATAGCAGTCAATATCTGACCCTTGTACTTGCCGGTCAAAAATGTGCCATCGACACATAACACTGGTCGGCAGTGGCTGAAGGCTTCGATGCATACACCAAAAGAGAAGAACAAACGGTGCAACACCCTAACTGTAGGGAACTCTGGCATGTAGAAGTCTTGAAGATCAACATATGTGCCAGGATTCCTCGCCTGAAGCGTGCGGAGCAACCGGACAACAGAATCATATGAGTCAAAGAATGACCCAAATCTGGCCTCCAGCGCGCTCTGCTTAGCCCTCCAGGCCTTGCCATAAGAAATGTTGAAATTGAATCTTGTGAAGACTTTGTTCCTTATTGCCTTCACTTCCATCGCCTTGCTATCCACTATCTCCGTGTAAAACAAACGAGCAATAAGCGTGGATGACAGATTACGGTGATCCTGAAGGATGCTGGGAATATTATAATGCATCAAATATTAATATCACATCGTACCTAAAATTCTACCGAAACTACTAATACAAACTAAATCCTAACCCTAACCCTAATACATGGAAAAGTCTTACCCTTGAAGCGTGGGCGGCCGTCACCTGCGGCGTCCGCGGCACCGTCGTGGGGTTCGACGTGTCCGGCCTCCTCCTTCGCGGCCTCCTCCGCCTTCAACGGCTCCCTCCCGTCCGCGCTCGCCCGCCTCCGCGCCCTCCGCGACCTCACCAGCCCGCTCCCCGTCGAGGTCGCACCCTCCGCGCCCTCCCCGCCCTCCCCGTCCTCTGCTGCTCGTGGATAGATGGTAAGAAGGAGAGAGAGAGAGAGGAGAGGAAGAGAAAACCGTGAGATGGGAGGAAGAAGAAGGGCTCGGGCTGTTAAACAGGACCTCGTCGGTCAGGAGGTAGCCGACGGGCCAGTCGGCCGCGACGTGGCCGAACCGTGGCCGATCGGTGCCGATCAGGCAGTCGGCCGCGCCCGTGATCCTCTCTCCCCGCTGGTCGGCCAGCTCTGGGCCGACGAGCCCCGTCGGCCACCTCCGGGCCGACCAGCCCCAGTCGGCCTCCACCTGGCCGAGGCCGTATTATTGTTGAGATTTGCTCAAACTACGCAATATTTCCCTAATTTCTAAAAAAAAAGTATCATTTAAAAAAAAATAGCTTTCAATATTGGGTCATGTGTTGGAAATCCACGGTTTAGATCCACATATCTATATAACTGGAAGGGATGAGTATACCCATGGATATAAGGCTATAACCATACTCGTGATCTATCCTTGACTAAACATGCACGGTACGGGGTACCACCCATGGGTATACTATAACCCATACCCTACCCAAGCGGGTGCGGGCATCCGCAAGTATCCATACCTGTGGGAAAATTTCCATCCCTATTTGTGATGGTGTGTCAATCTTTGTAACCACCGGGACTTTTGAGTGTTGATAAACCAATATGGTGAATGTGAATGTCTTACATTGTTACATCCTATAGAAAACTTCTAAGGGCCTCTTTGGATCGCAGGATGAAAAAACACAAAAATGAGAAAAACAAAATAATTTCACAGGTTTGCAATGCAAATACACGGGAAAAGTGTGGGAATTGTAGTTTGGATAAAACGTAAGAAAAACGCCTTGATCCTACGCACTTGAGTGTAAAAAAGAGTGATGACCCACAAGTATAGAGGGTGTATCGTAGTACTTTCGATAAATAAGAGTGTCAAACCCAACGAGGAGCAGAAGGTGTTGACAAGTGGTTTTGATGAGGATTTCACTATAAACACTAGCAGACAAGTTTTTAGCAGAGTTTGATATAACAGAGAAATAAAGTACGAATAAATAGAGCGCGGAAAATATAATTGCAACGAGTGGGCCAATCCTTTTGAGAGCAAAGGACAAGCCGGTTTGTTCACTTATGATTACCAAACGTTCTTGAGGACACACGGGATTTCTGTCTAGTGCTTTCGCTTCATATTGATGAATAATCTTTAGTGTTTAGATAAGTGTCGTGTGGATGAACCTATGCTAATGCACCGCGCTTCCTAGGACTACTTATGATTATACCCCTTGCAAGCATCCACAAATACAAGAAAGTAATTAAGATATATCTAACCATAGCCTTAAACTCTGAGATCCTACGATCCCTCGCGCATCGGAATACCAACGGGGGTTTAGGCTTTTGTCACTCCGGCAACCCCACAAATGATAACCGAGTACACGATGCATTCCCCTAGGCCCATAAAGGTGAAGTGTCATGTAGTCGACGTTCACATGACACCACTAGAAAATGGTACCACAACTTAAATATCAAAACATCAAATATGAAACAACATAGTTTACTACTAACATCTAGACTACTCCCATGTCCTCAAGAACACAGCGAACAACTCACAACACACCATAATGAACATGATCAGAGGTGATATAACGATGAATAAAAATCTGAACATAAACCCCAGTTCAACGGTTTCACTCAATAGCATCAATAACAAGAGTAATCAACACCGGGAGAGTTTCCCCTATCAAATTCATAGAGTTTAGCCCTAGATGTTACATCGGGAACGGAGTGGATGGATGGAGATGACGGTGTCGGTGGTGGAGATGGTGGTGTTGGCGATGGTGATGGAGTGCAGCTCGATGACGGTGACGATGGCGACGATTTCCCCCCTTAGGAAGGGAATTTCCCCGGCGGCAACGCAGCCTGCTGGAGAGATTTTCTATCCCTGTCTTCTCCGCTCGTGGTGGCGGCGGAGATGGTTTCTGTCTAACCTATGATTTTTAGTTCATCGGGGGGAACAAGTACGCGAAGGGGTTCGCCAAGTGGTGGGCCAGGGTGGCCTCACTACCTGCTCGCGCGGCTAGGAAGCCAGCCGCGCCGGGAGGTGATGTGGCCCCCCTGGTCCCCACCTCGGGCTCCCCTTTTGGGCTCCTTCATGAAATAAATCAGAAATAATTCCCAGTTAGCCACTTTGTTCTTCTGGTCTTCGCAAATATTGTACTTGACGGTGCTTTTTGTAGCAGAATTCAGGTTTCGGAGTTCCATCCCTTAATGATCATCAATCATGAAAAATAGATAAAATAACATAAGTATCATCGCTAAATACGAAATATATCAATGAATAACAGTAAATTATGATATAAAATAGTGATGCAAAATGGACGTATCAAGTCCCCCCAAGTTTAGACCTCGCTTGTCCACAAGCGAAAGCTGAACTCAGTAAACATGACCACAGGTTTATGGATTGAAGTGTCGATATAAAATATACGGACAAGAAGCATCACATGTATAAACGCACAAGTCATCTTAGATATTAACTCCGTTCATGTATAAATCAACTTGTAACAAGTAGAGATAAACCACAGTAAAGTACATAGAGAAAACTATAGTTGGTGTTGGCAAACTTAGTCCTTGGTCAGAGAACAATGAGCAATTGAGTTTAGTCTATAAAACAGCCCTCTTTATAGGTTGATAGCTCAAAAATCAAATTAATTAGATACCAGCAATGTGCTAAGCAAGAAAGAATAAAAGACATGATCAAAAATGCTAATGTATGAATGGTTGAATCACAATCAACTCGAATGCTTGCTTAAGACAGAAGGAGATAGGTTTACTGACTCAACATAAAGTAAATGACAGGCCCTTCGCACAGGGAAGCAGAGATACAAGCATGTGCTAGAGCTTTTGGTTTTATAGCTTTTTGAAATCATATAGAGAGCATAAAAGTAGGTTTTTGAGCGGTGTTTGTTGTTGTCAACGATTCGTAACAGAGTTCTTGTTATCTTCCATACTAAGCAAGTTAAGGGTGGTTCTGATTTTTTTCAAAACAAGCCTTTATCATATTCATCTTCTTTTTCTCTTAATTTCACAGCCATGACACTCCTCCCCACCTTTCTAAGATAACCATGGCTAGCCGAATTCACAGGTGCCCACCAATCAATCTCAAACCATGTAGGAGTGCCTATATTTTTGAAAAACTCAACCTTTGATATTATCGTGGTCTGACCACCCCTTTTGCAATATTAATGATGAGCAGATGTAGCATGCAAGTCATGGGTTACTTAATTAGTATGGAAGATAACAAACCCAACTATTATTTCCTCATGAGCTAATGAACATTGACACAAATAAGGGATAGTAATTTTGAATAAGAGATAGCACAAGAAGTATTTACTTGGAGTGGCGCAAAATACCACATAGTAGGTAGATATAGTGGACACAGATGGCAAGGGTTTTGGTTCAAGGTTTGGATGTATGAGAAGCATTCCCTCTCGATACAGGTCTTTGGCTAGCAAGGTTGGGTAGCAAACATAAGAGTTGAAGGATACAAACAAATATACATGTAGTAAAAGACAATCATGCAATTCTTACTTGAAAGCACACACAATTTTAAGTTGTGTATACTAAGCTTGTCATAGACAAGTGAGAAAGATCAATGAATGATATATTCTACATGTAATTCTTTTTCCTCTTAAGTCTCAAAGTATTGTAGCTACATACCAATACTAAGTTTGCCAAAGCCAAAAGATTTACTATATGTTCCCAAAGTGATTACCAATACTAAATGACAAGATCAATCATACATGATAAAAGTTGCAACCTAAGAATAAAGTGTGAAGACAATAAATGATAACACTTCTCATTGATATTCTATAACGGCAACTCACACCAAGGGATACATATATAACCAACTAAAAGAGAGATACTTCTACATTGCAAACCATAATATAAGATAACTTCCCTACTCATGATATGATATTACTAAAAAGTAAAAGATGAAAGATAATGGTGATACCGCGGCACTCCCCCAAGTTTGGAACAAGCTAAGGGAGATGTCAATGCTGATGATGAATTACTCCTTCGGTGGCGATGGTGGAACGACTCGAAGTGGAGTAAGGTAACGCTCGAAAATCTTGCGGAGCCTGTTATTCTCCTCTTAAAGTATATCCACCTCCCTCCTAAGGACGCAGTACTGCTCGCATAACTGATCCGTGACTCGAAGAGCTTCAGTTGCTTCTGGAAAAGAGCTAAGATCCAGAACGGGTGGTATTGCTCCCTGCATGTTATGAGAAAAAACACGCTGAGCGTTAATTGATCCCACGAAGGTGGGCTTGCTGGTTCCCGTCCTTGCGCGGTCCTTCTTTTCCGCTTGCATCTTCTTCACCTCCTTCATGACGCTCTCGTCCATGTCCTAGCGCCTAACCTTCACATTTTCATCGTCCGCCCATCCAACAAAAGACTCTTGATCAAGATCTTGAAGGAGTTCACGTTGGCGACGAAGTGCGCAGTCTTCTGAGCAAGATCCTTGAGACGACATCTGGACAACAGCAGCTCGAAACAAAAACGCGTCGAAAACACAATATACGGACCTCGGGGGCCTCGGGTGATTATATAGCAAAAAATTACGAAATAAAAGTAATTTAACAGTACGAAACCGAGTAGGAGAGGGGCTCCGAGGCCTCCTCATCACTTAGTGGCGTGGCCAGGAAGGGGCCCGTGCCACGAGGTGGTGACGTCGCCTCGGACCTCGTGTCCTGTTTGTTTTCGTCTCATATTTTTCCATATTTTCCAAAAATAAATCACAGTTTTCCAAAAGTTGAATTCGTGGACTTTTTCTTACCGAAATTGTACCTTTTCCAAGTCGGGTTCTGCAAACTCATAAATATTTTATTTAATGTAATTGTCTAGAGAAATTGCTTGAATAACATCAACATCTTCATCATAAGAATCTCCAGAAATATAATGCTTGATTCCTTGTCCATTCTTTGTCCATTTTTATCGCACCCGAACGAAACAGCTCCACAATAACATATGGTCCTTCCCACTTGGAGAGTAATTTAACTGCAAAGAATCTAAGACGAGAACTATACAATAGAACTTTCTCACCAACATAAAATTCTCTCTTGAGGCTTCTCTTATCATGCCATCTTTTAACTTTCTCTTTACATAGTTTAGCATTTTCATAAGCTTCACTTCTCCATTCATCTAAAGAACTCAAATTAAGTAATCTTTTCTCACTAGCAAGTTTAAAATCTCTATTTAGTTCTCTCACTTCCCAATAAGCTTTGTGTTCTAATTCTAAAGGCAAGTAACATTCTTTTCCAATAAACCATTTTATAAGGAGACATACCCATAGGATTTTTATAAGCAGTTCTATAAGCCCACAATGCATCATTTAATTTACTAGCCCAATTCTTACTCGTTCTATTAACAGTCTTTTGCAAGATAGACTTAATTTCTCTATTTGATAATTGTACTTGCCTACTAGTTTGAGGATGATAAGCTGAAGCAATTCTATGATTAACACCATATTTAGCTAGAACTTTTCAAAAACCACCATAAATAAAATGAGAACCTCCATCAGTCATAAGATATCTAGGAACACCAAACCTAGGAAAAATAATTTCTTGAAGCATTTTTAATGATGTTTCACCATCACCACTTTTAGTAGGAATAGCTTCTACCCATTTAGTAACATAATAACCAGCAACAAGTATATGTGTATTACCTTCTGAAGAAGGGAGAGGACCCATAAAGTCAAATCCCCAACAATCAAACGGTTCAATAACAAGAGAATAATTCATAGGCATTTCATTACGTCTAGAGATATTACTAACTCTTTGACATTCATCACAAGATAAAATAAATTTGCTTGCATCTTTAAAGAGAGTAGGCCAATAAAAACCTGATTGTAAAACCTTTTGTGTGGTTCTATCTCCAGCGTGATGTCCTGCATAAGGGCTACTATGGCACTTTCTCAATATCTCTTTTTGTTCATACTCTGGAACACATCTTTGTATAATACCATCGACTCCTTTATATAAGTGTGGGTCATCCCAGAAATAATGCCTCAAGTCATAAAAGAATTTTCTTCTTTGTTGAGCTGAAAAGGTTGGAGGCAAATACTTCGAAACAATAGTTAGCATAATCTGCATACCAAGGAATGTCTCATGAACTCACCCTTATTGCAGCCAATTGTTTATTTGGAGAACTATCATTAACAGGTATAGGATCATAAGCAATATTTTCCAATCTAGACAAATTATCAGCACCTTTCTTATCTACAATGTGTAAATCAAATTCTTACAACAGTAATACCCATCTAATAAGCCTAGGCTTTGCATCTTTCTTTTCCATAAGGTATCTAATTGCAGAATGATCAGTATGAATAATAACTTTAGAATCAACAATATATTGTCTAAATTTATCACAAGCAAACACAACAACTAGAAATTCTTTTGCAGTTGTAGCATAATTCTTTTGAGCAGAATCAAGAGTCTTACTAGCATAATGAATAACATTTAACTTAGTATCTATTGTTTGTCCAAGAACAGCACCAACAGCAAAATCACAAGCATCACACATAATTTCAAATGGAAAATTCCATTCAGGTGGTTGAACAATAGGAGCAGTTATTAAAGCTTTCTTAAGAGTTTCAAAAGCTTCCTTACAATCTTCATCAAAAACAAATGGTATATCTTTTTGCAGGAGATTAGTAAGAGGCTTTGATACCTTAGCAAAGTCTTTGATAAACTTTCTATAGAAACCAGCATGACCAAGAATACTACGAATACCTTTAACATCTCGGGGGAAAGGCATTTTCTCAATTGCCTCCACTTTAACTCTATCAACTTCAATAACTCTTTCAGAAATTTATGTCCAAGAACAATCCCTTCATTAACCATAAAGTGACATTTCTCTCAATTAAGAACAAGATTGGTTTCTTCACATCTCTGCAAAACCTTATCAAGATTGTGCAAGCAATTATCAAAAGAAGTGCCATAGACGGAGAAATCGTCCATTAATTTCCTCACAAAAACCATGAAAGATAGCAGACATACATCTTTGAAAAGTAGCAGGAGCATTACATAAACCAAAAGGCATACGTCTATAAACATAAGTAACATAGGGACAAGTAAATGTGGTTTTCTCTTGATCTTGACCTTTAACAACAATTTGAGAGAAAGCAGAATAACCATCAAGAAAGCAAAAAAGAGTTTTATTGGCTAATCTCTCCAACCTTTGATCAATAAAGGGTAATGGACAATGATCTTTCTTAGTAACTTTATTATCCTTTCCAAAATCAATGCACATTCTATAACCAACAACTACTCTTTGAGGAATAAGTTCATCATGATCATTAGGAACAACAGTAATTCCACCCTTCTTAGGGACACAATGCACATGACTAACCCATCTACTAACAGAAATAGGATAAATGATACCAGCATCAAGAAGTTTTAATACCTCACTTCTTACCACTTCCTTCAACAACTGGCTTCGCATCGGGCTCCATATTAATAGAATGCTGACATTACAGTAGGAGAAATCCCTTTCAAATCATCCAAAGTATAACCCATAGCTCCACGGTGTTTCTTCAATATTTCCAATAATCGTTCTTCTTCTTTTCCACATAGAACTTCAACATCTGTAACAATACCAATGGGAGAGATAGTTTCTCTATTAGTAAGTTGAATAACCACATCAATATCTTCAAGTTGGATGGGGCCAATTTCATGCATAATCTCTTTGTAAAGATCATAAGGAATAGCACTTAAACTTGTACCAATATCACATAAACCATAATAGCAATGATCACCAATTTTAACAGATAACACAGGAACACTACCCTTTCTTGCCTTTGCAGGATGAGAGACAACATTAGAAGCATCATCACAAAATATAATATACTCTTCTCCCACATTTTCAGAAACAAGTTCTTTAACTATAGCCACAGAAGGTTCAACTTTAATTTGTTCATCTGGTTCTTTAGCTTTCTTATAATTTTTACTAACCACACTAGCCATAAGAGAATGTTCTTTCACTTTAACAGGAAAAGGAATTTTATCAACATAAGGCTCAGGAATGATATGATCAACAATATTAACTTTAATGCTTTTAGCTAAAGCAACAACATATTTATCTTTATAAGGTTCATGATATTTTTCAAACCCCTTCTTGGGCAAACCGAAATAATCAGCAAAGGTTTTATAATAATTTGCAACAACTTGAGAATCAAGACCATAAGCATTATTCATATTTCAAAATACATCAGTTTCCATAAAAGTCTTAATGCATTCAAAGTCATATTTTATACATGACTCCCTACCTTTGTCGTTCTCGCATGCTTCAGTATTTTCTTCAATACGATCAAGAAGATCCCATTTAAACTCCTCCTTATTACGAGTGAATGATACAGCACATGAAGTATCCAATAATGTTTTATCTTCAAACGAGAGTCTTGCATACAAGTTATCAACAATAATATTACCAGGAAGCTCATGAATGGGACATTTGAGCATTAATGCCTTCAATCTCCCCCACGCTTGGGAAATACTCTCTCCATCATGAGGCAAGAAGTTATATATAGAATTCCGATCTTGATGAATTTCACTTGGAGGATAAAATTTAGAAAAAAGAGAGGTACAATTTCCTCCCATCCAAGAGAATCCTTGTTCTTCAGCAGTTTATACTAATGCGCAGCTCTCCCACCAAGTGATATGGAGAATAATTTATTCCTGACTTCGTCCATCGTAATACTTGCACACTCGAACAACTCGCATAATTCATGTAAATACAGCAAATGATCACCGGGGTGGACAGTTCCATCCCCAACATAGCGGTTATCCATAACACGTTTAACAATTTTCTTAGGTATTTTAAACAACACAATATCATCAGGAGGCGCCTCACGTTCTACCTCAGCAGCGGTAGAAGACTTCCCAAACAGGAAAGCAACATTTCCTCTCTTCAATATTAAGCAAATAAGGAGACAAAAATAAAAACAACACTTACAGTTGAAGTTTTCCTTACCAATTCCTCTTACCAATAGCGCTTCACTCTTCGGCAATGGCGCCAGAAAATAGTCTTCATGAACCACAAGTATAGGGGGTGTATCGTAGTACTTTCGATAAATAAGAGTGTCGAACCCAACGAGGAGCAGAAGGTGTTGACAAGTTGTTTTGATGAGGATTTCACTATAAACACTAGCAGACAAATTTTTAGCAGACTTTAATATAACAGATAAATAAAGTGCGAGTAAATAGAGCGCGACAATTATAATTGCAGCGAGTGGCGCAATCCTTTTGAGAGCAAAGGACAAGCCGTTTGTTTACTTATGATGACCAAACGTTCTTGAGGACACACGGGATTTTTGTCTAGTGCTTTCGCTTCATATTGATGAATAATCTTTAGTGTTTAGATAAGTGTCGTGTGGGCGAACCTATGCTAATGCACTGCCCTTCATAGGACTAATACATACTTATGATTATACCCCTTGCAAGCATCCGCAAATATAAGAAAGTAATTAAGATAAATCTAAACATAGCCTTAAACTCTGAGATCGTGCGATCCCTCGCGCGTCGGAATACCAACGGGGGTTTAGGTTTCTGTCACTCCGGCAACCCCACAAATGATAATTGAGTACACGATGCATTCCCCTAGGACCATAAAGGAGAAGTGTCATGTAGTCGATGTTCACATGACACCACTAGAAAAATGGCACCACAACTTAAATATCAAAACATCAAATATTAATCAACATATTTCACTACTAACATCTAGACTTCTCACATGTCCTCAAGAACACAACGAACTACTCACAACACACCATAATGAACATGATCAGAGGTGATATAATGATGAATAACAATCTGAACATAAACCCTAGTTCAACGGTTTCAGTCAATAGCATCAATAACAAGTGTAATCAACACCGAGAGAGTTTCCCCTATCAAATACATAGAGTTTAGCTCTAGATGTTACAGCGGGAACAGAGTGGATGGATGGAGATGACGGCGTCGGCGGTGGAGATGGTGGTGTTGGTGATGGAGTGCAGATCGGTGACGATGACGATGGCGACGATTTCCCCCCTCCGGGAGGGAATTTCCCCGGCGACAACGCAGCCTGCTGGAGAGCTTTTCTCTCCCTGTATTCTCCGCTCGTGGTGGCGGCGGAGATGGTTTATGTCTAACCTCTGATTTTTAGATCTTTGGGGGGAACAAGTACGCGAAAGGGTGCGCCAAGTGGTGGGCCAGGGTGGCCTCACCACCTGCTCGCGTGGACAGGAAGCCAGCCGCGCCGGGAGGTGATATGGCCCCCCTGGCCCCACCTCGGGCTCCCCTTTTGGCCTCCTTCAAGAAATAAATCAGAAATAATTTCCAGTTAGCCACTTTGTTCTTCTGGTCTTCGCAAATATTGTATCTTGACGGTGCTTTTTCAGCATAATTCAGGCTCTGGAGTTCCATCCCCCAATGATCATCAATTATGCAAAATAGATAAAATAACATAAATATCATTGCTAAATATGAAATATATCAATTAATAACAGTAAATTATGATATAAAATACTGATGCAAAATGGACGTATCAAAGAGCTTGTAGTGGATGTTCAAAATCTCATGGAGTTATGGCATAGGAATCCAATCGATAGGATTTTGTTAACACCATTATTTTTAAACCAAACACAATTCATTGGAAAAAAACCTTAAGGATTGGAATCCTATAAAATTCCTACAACCCAAAGAGGACTTAAAACTCTGCGTACCCATTTTGAGAAATTCTAGCTCCGCCACCGCAGAAAATGGGAGTCTAATATGGAGAACCTCGTAGGCTTACACGAACTGTATGTGGTTGATTAATCCGCATGATGTTATTTCTATCCCTCACTTTATGAGGAGTAAGGTAATTCTCATAATTAATCCTAATTTCTCACAAGGGATCTAAAAAAACTAATTTCTCAATATTCTCACATATAAATAGTTTCACAGAAGAAAAAAAAACAAGTGCGCACAACTCCTCATGAACACTTAAATCCTGCAAATTAGATTTAGGGCCTCTTTGATTCAAAGGAAAAGTATAGGATTCCTACCGATAGGAATTTTTCCTATAGAGTTCATTTGATTCAAATGATTGAATTCTATAAAATTCCTATGGATTCCTTTCCTACACTATAATCATATAGGATTTCTAACAAGAGGTGAGACCTCTTGGAAAAATTTCTTTGTGTCTATGACAACTATGACATAAACTAATTTCTCAATATTCTCACTTATAAAAGCATCCGTAATGTCATTACGGTATTGTGTTGGTTCAGAGGCTGGGTGTAACCGGTATATTGGCGATATTTATATATATTCTTTTTGTATAAAAAATAGTTTCACAGAAAAAAAAAGTACGCACAGCTCCTCATGAACACTTGAAATCCTGTAAACTAGATTTACTCTCCTTTTCGTGTGCACGGTGTGGCACTTTGGCATCACGCCCTTGTGCCGATGCTGCAGTGACCGTGGCAGGCGGGCAGGGGGCAGGAGGCAGCTCTACCTGACGCGGAGACAAGCATAAACTGGTGCAAAGCAAGCAAGCAACACGGCCTGATTTCTTGATTTCAGCGCAGCGTTGTGCTAGGAGTAGGAGCAAGGGTATGGGTACAGAAGACGGGGAAGTAGAAAGATGGTGGAAACTAGCACAGTGCTTGCTCTACTCCGGCCGGCCACGCACCGGGGTCGGTACGGCTGGGAGCATATCGCTAGGCCGCCGGTCAATTCCGTGGCCGTTCCCGTTGTGAGCCATCAGATCAATCCCCCCAGAAAAAGATGCACATTTCCCTTGCAGTAGGCGGCGAGTTGACATATTTCTGCATTTCTAGGGGTGTCGAAGCGCACAGAAACAGGAACCTTTTCAAAATTCATCCTACAGGGGGTAGTATTCACGCTAATGAGAAATTAATGGTGGTAGTCGTCAATGCTTGACCTGCCGCAGGCCGCATCGAACATTTACATACCTGTTCGAAATCTCATATAAATGGAATGTCAGCAAGTCACTGTCGAAACTTGCAGGGTTTTTTAAAATTGGCAGAAACGCCAACCGATGCAAACGGCGGCCACTCCTGTGATTGACGCGTTGAGCTGTGTGTTCGCTCGGAACTTTGAGCTACGTAATAAATTTGCAAGCAGCAGAAAGGGCCCCTAGCCCGCCAATGAAGGGAGTATAGTAGAGGACTCTCCGCTGGAACAGCAACTTCACAGGCTTCACAGGTTTCATGGTCATGGCCTCCCTCTACCACCAGAGTTTCTGTAGACGGTAGGGGCAACAGTGCCATGGTTTGCAAGGCAATGCAGCGAGCCAGCCAGCATGCAATGCAACCATGGAGCCTCTGTTCGGCGCAACCAGTAGGACATGAAAAGAAAAGGTGGTGGCAGCCCTTGCTCTATCCCTCTGTAGACGGGCACTGTCACCCTGATGGCTGATGAGAGATTTGGGGGCCTCACCTCGACGCCCTGCCTTGGTCTGTGTGCTCAAGAGTCAGGATTCAGGACTTCAGGAGAGATACTAATAAGGAGTAAGAAAGCGACATGGACACAAGTAAACTTGAGGGCACATTCAGAAGGCAGTAGGGCTACGAACGACGGCACGGTTGAAAACAAGGGCGTCTGGAGGAAAGATTGTATAATGTCAAATTACATCTCGGCAATACTGTACCTTAGCAAGAGCTTATGAAAGATTCCTATTTTAGTGCTGTGTGTTCTGCTCTATTTCGAGAGCAACGTGTTAAGCTTAGGAAAAAGCTGCGAGAAAGAGCAAGCAACTCGCAGTAGTGCACGCTCCCTGCCATGGCTATGGTTTAAGCTTTGAATCTCTTGGTTGGGAAGCAGCATCAGGCCAAACTTCGCGGCGATACGTGCACGGGTACGCACGCCTGTGTGCTGCCTGCAGCTGCAAGGCTGCAACCACTACCTGGGAGTGTTCCCCTGGCGTTTTATTGTTGCCATTTACCGATGCCAGCTCTGCGCAAATCTGCTGTGTCTTCAGGTGCCATCCAATCTTACAAAGTTGACCCCGCGCAGATGGTACTTTAGTGCGGACATGATGGCTTTGTTATTGTTTAAAGTGATGCAACTGAGGGCATCTCCGCGCCCTGAGGGCTGAAATCACCGGCGATTTGCTCCCGCCGTGATGTGAAACGGCGCGAATCTGGAACTGGGGCGCGTTTACCGACCTTAAACCCAGTCCGCTGTCCCAGCGGCGTGTTTTTGGCTATATTTTGGCATTTTGACATTCAAATTCACACGTTTAAACATTTTGGTATACAAATTCACACGTTTAATCATACAAATTCGCACACAAATAAATAGTTCAACAATGTATAAAAAAATAAAACAAATAGTACTAAACATCGGCGGCATTGCCATTGCCCTTGAGTGCCCACAAGTGCTACACCAGATCATCTTGTAGAGCTTGATGTGTTGCAACGTCTCGAATCTTCTGACGCGTGACGAGTAAGTCCGTCCATGATGCCGACACCTGGTGATCAACATCTGCAAGAGGACCCTGACGGTAGTATGGTATACTTGTCTCACTGTCAGGCACCGGGTCATCCCGCTCACTCTCAATGATCATGGTGTGCAAGATCACACAACACTGCATCACCTCCCACATGTTAGACTTCGACCAAGTCATAGCTAGGTACCGGACAACGGCAAATCGAGACTGCAGCGCACCAAATGCACGCTAGACATCCTTCCAGCAAGCCTCCTGGCACTTCAAAAACAAAGCTTTCGCGCTTCCTGGCACAGTCTTGGAGATGGTCTTCACAAATGTTGCCCACTTGGGGTAGATGCCATCTGCAAGATAGTAGCCTTTTGTGTACTAGTGTCCGTTGATCTCATAGTTCACTGGGGGAGCATGGCCTTCGACAAGCTCTGTAAAGACATCCGAGCACTGCAACACATTGATGTCGTTGTGAGTTCCAGGCATACCAAAAAATGAATGTCAGATTCATAGATCATATGAAGCCACGGCCTCGAGAATCACAGTTCTTCCTTGCCCAATGCATGCAGTCAATACTACCAAGCATCCCAGGAAAGCCTCTTGCTGCATTCTCTACAAGAAGGCGAGCAATGTCTTGCGCATTCGGTGATCGCAAGTACCTTGGGCCAAAGACTGCAACCACTGCCCGGCAGAACGTGTTCAAGCACTTAATGGCCGTGGACTCGCTCATGCGCAGATAGTCATCTTATGCATCTGCAGGAGCACCGTATGCAAGCAACCTCATGACCATCGTGCACTTCTGAATAGAGGTAAACCTACCATGCCAGTGCAGTCCCTCTTCAATTTGAAGTATGTGTTGAACTCTCGGATTTGTTGCATGATCTTGAGTAAGAGCTTGCAGTTCATCCTGAAACGGTGTCGGAACACCTTCGCGTCCTGGGTGGGATCATCGTCGGAGTAGAGGATGCAGTACCCCTCGTACCGCTGTCTCGGCTTGGTCTTGCGACGACCCATTGTTGATCCAACACGCCGCGGCCCACCCTGATTCTCAGCGAGCAAGCCGGCAAGGTAGGCCAAGATGAGCAGGTGTTCTTCGTCGTCGACGGCGGCCTAATCTTCCTCGTCGAAGAGCTCGACGAGTATCTCCTCGTCGGAGTCCATTGTTGTGCCGGCTTTTCACCGAATACCTTGCGCGCGGGGTGGTCTCCCTTTCGCACTGAAGAACGCCCAGAGGCGTTTCGTGCGGCGGAGGAGTGGGCGGCGCCGACGGGGCGTGGCGGGGCTAGGGTGGCGGATCGAACTGGTGTGGCGGCGGCGGCGTGGCGGTGCAGGTAGGGGTGGGGGACAGCGGCGTTCCGCCGGCGACGCGGGAAGGGAGGGGAAAAGGCGAGCCAGATGTGTGGGGAAAGGCGGTGTCTCTCCAACAACGCTGGCCCACGCATGGTTTTCCTTCCGCCGGCGCCCCCAGGCCCAACCCAGTGGGTTGGGTTTCGCCTGGGGGTGTCGGCGCTATTTTCCGCCGAAACGGCGCTAACTTGACTTCTGGGGGGCGACTGGTGGAAAAACGGCACCATTTGTTTCCGCCGGCGCCAAAAAGGCCTCCTGGGGACGCTGGGGGGGGGGGGGGGGGGGGGACTGGAGATGCCCTGAGAGACTGCTATTTGTACAGCTATGTTTCACATAGATTTCTGGGGTGGAATTCTAAATAGTATACTACTCATAAATCACTAATTATGCCCCCGGAAACCCTACTAGATCGATATTCAAAGAAAATAAATTAGGGGTAGCTATAAATTACGCAATACACCTATACACGAAATCTGTCCATTTCGACTCCGTCGGGGGGCTACAGATAAGTGTGCAACAAAAACATTGGTCCACACTATAGATTAAATAAAGTTACACACGGAAAGTCTAAAAATTGTTTGACTTGAACAAAAATCTATATAAACGCCGACAATAACTCGAATTCGACAATGCATATGAAACCCTAAACATACTAGAGGAGGGTCGCACCCCCCTCCCCCCTCGCGCGGGCGCTTCGAAATGCCTTGCTACCACTTCCCAAGGCAAACCGTGCGGATGGGATCCTCTCTAGGATGTTTAAATATTTGAAAACTGTTTGAACCTACGATACTTTTCGATATATTTTATAACTATCCAACTCGTAACACCTCCTTATACCATCGGGATCATTGAATACCTATTGTAACCCTTCTTATATCATTTGGAACACTTTCGAACCAATTCTCTCTCACTCTATATTTTAGCGTAGCATTCTTATATGTTGCTTACCGTTAAGAGTGTGACCTGCGAGGTTCGCCATACGTAGGTATATATGAAACACTCCCGGTCAATGATTGTTAGAACAATGTAGACACTCCTAGTGATTCCCATATATCATCGAACATCATAATCGAGCAAATCTTGCATTACCACATACAATTCATTTTTCTTCATGATACGTTACATAACTAGAAGACGAGACTTTGCCGCTATCCCCATGAACAACACTTGATCACTTTATGTAGCTATCCTCGTCTGGTTTTGTACTCCTTTACTCATTGTCGTATTTCGACATCCTTGCAACGATCACTTTATGATAATGTATGTAGCCATGCGATATTGGACAGTGTAACAGCGAGAGACTCTCCATTGTAGAAGGCCTACTTTTCTGTGTAGACGAATGTTTATAAGTACCTAGTTAGGGTCTAATGTATATCAACCTCAAAGTAACCATCTGATATCCAGGTCTACAAAAGTCTCATGTTATAAGAACGCATATAAATGCCATCTTAAAGAAGTACTTACAACATATATGACGTGTCTCACATCATATAATATTGGTATATCCAAAACCAATATTGCAATGACGACAATGTGCTGTCATTACTATCGACATTCTTGCAAAACTTATTATGCCTATGATCAGTAGAATACGACCAGAGACAATGCACGCGATAGTCTAGAGATCTAACTATGGGATCTGATTGGTGTTTATTTTCCACACATGCAATTAGATTTTTGTCTGAATCTCGCATTCAGAAACTAAACGTGACTGAAACAGAACATAGACTCAATCATAAACATGGTAATACAACAACAACAACAACTTTCCTTCTTTCTGTAGGGCATATTTCGAGCACCAACAAGTAGGAAGACACGGGTGAAGTTGACATTCACAGCACGAGAAAAAAGTAAATCTTTACGTGATAGGCAATCACCCCGACAAGCGCGACACTTGAGATCAATCCTCTTCCCCTCTGGCTGCCTCGGACTGCCGCGTGACCACACACACACACACAGTCCGTCTCACTCGCCTCTACTTTCCACTACCCAACAACCGTTCCCGGGGGGACAACACCGCACAGCACAGACGACACCTCCCTCCCTTCTCCGTCGCCACTCGCCATGAGTATGAGAATACTATGATCCCTTCCCTTCCTTCCACTCCAACTCGGCTTCTTCACTTCGCCCACGCGTACAACACAACCCCGCCACCGCACTCCGTCCACTCCGCGCGCACTCACGCATCCACCCCCAATCACCGCCTCTACAATGGACGGGGCCATGGCCATCTCATTGCAATGACCACGCCGGCACTGCTTAACCGGTGAGCCGCGCTCTGTCTCTGCGTCCGTGAGTGCGTCTCGGTGTTCTCGTGCGCCAAGAAGCGGCAGCAATGGCAGCTGGGAGGAGGCTCTCGGAGCTGCTCCAGGAGCAGCAGGAGCCGTTCCTCGACGAGGCCGCCAAGATCAGAAAGCTACGGCGCGGCCGCACCAGCGGCACCGGTGCTGCTGGTGGCGGCGCTTGCTGCCCCGCGGCGGCATGCCGGCGCCTGCTCCGGCTCTGCAACCACGGCTTCAAGAAGAGGAGCGTCGGCAGCGGCATTGCCGGCCTGCGGTCGGCCCTGGGCAAGGTGCTGTCCAGCAAGGCCATGAGGAGCGTGCTGCGCTGGGAGAGCCTCCGCGGCGGGTGCCTCACCGGCGCCACCGTCGTCGGCGAGTTCCGCCGGCTGTCGCGATCCGCGGGCCACAGCGGCGAGTGCGACGCCCGCGCCATGGACCTCGATGGCGACGACGACCAGGACGAGTACGAGCTGGCGGCCAGGTGGAAGGCCGCGGCGGACATGGAGATGGAGGTGGACTCTTCTTCGCGGCAGCTCAGCCCCGTCTCCGTCCTGGACCTGCACTCCGACGACGACTCTCTCGTGCATTCCCTCAGCTGTAAGCTCTCTAGATTGCCCTTTACTGATCATATACCATTTCATTCCATTTTACCACATTTTCAGTCTAGCTAAAAAAAAAAGTCTCCGGCTGATTTTTCTTCTCTTGTTCTTGTTGACAGGGGAGGACGAGAAGCCATCAACCTCCGGCAGCTCACCGCCATCGGAGGACTTCCACGGCCCGACCTCGCCATGCTTCACCTACAACGTCCACGACGACGAAACCCACAACCACAAGGCCCGCACGACGGAAGCACCACCATCCGAGGAGGATGCTGAGGAGACTGTCAACAGCAGGAACCAGCAGCGCAGGTGCATCGAGGAGCAGATCTCGTCGTGGGAGCGGATCGCCGGGGATATCGCGAGGATCCCGAGCATGGTGGAGCAGGACCTGGCGCAGTACATGCAGCAGCAGTGGAGGGGGCTGAGGCCGGAGGTGAGGGAGATCGGCGCCAGGATAGAGACCCTCATCTTCGAGGACATGCGGAGGGAGACCGTCTGCGCCATGCTCGCCTCACACTGTACATTGGCACCAACACCTTGTTGACCATCCACGGGCGAGGCTGCGAGGTGCGCGGTTATAAAACAAAAAAAAATACGATATGCTTAGTACGTACGTAGTGGAGGATCTGTGTAAGTTGTTGAGGCTTGATTATGTGGAATGGAAATCGTTTTTTGCTGCATGCAACTCCAAAGTCTTGGTCTGTTCTGCTCTGCTCTGCCTTGGGTTCCATGCTGATTAATTCTGTCAGCACTAGTGGGTGGCAAAAGGACGAGCCCTGTTCTTTGTTAATCGCCGGAGCAGCAGCTACAGGCCTAACTACACGAGCTAATTAATCTATGTCTAGACAGTGTTACTGTGATGAAAAACCACCCCGGGCTTGGCTCCAAGCTAATACTTGCAGTTGAACGTTTTGGTTGCAGTTTCAAAAGTGTGGCCAGAGTGGGGACTTGATTATTTGTTCATTTCATTGCCCCATTCTAAATTCGCCAGCAGACAAGCCATCATTACCGGACAAAAACGGGTCAGAAGATCAAAGATGCATGGCCAAATAAAGAAATTTCTATCATTGCTCTCTGAGGAATTCAATTCGTCCATCTTGCGGAAGATTAATTAACACCGCAATCCGCATTTGGTGTATGAACATCACCACATCGTCAAGCAGGTGTGCTTCGAGATTGGGGAAAAAGGCAAAGCAAAGCCGGTGTGGTAAAAAGGACAGAGCATGCTGTGTCCTGTGTGTAGTGTGATTTGGATTGGATTCCTTTCCTGATCATGTGCTTGCATCTTCGTCACCTGTTGATCTTTTAATTAGGGAGGTCAAAGAGGCAACCCATGGCAGAACTAGTACCTTCTTTCTGATTTCTGAATCGCCCCATGCTACTGTCTGTGCTAGTGGTAGGTTAATTAATCCCTAGGTTTAGGAGACTGCTGTACACGAGTAGAGTCCGTAGCTAAGAAGTGTCTCGCGGGAATTAGTCAAGAAAATGCGGCACGAAATGTGGACTTGCGAAGCTGTGCTCATATGCATCACACATGCAGGGAAACGACTATGATGTTTTATAAAAGCACCTAAAAATAAACTCAAGGGAGATCAAAACTCAGACCTCTTCCATTACTCTCTTTTTAAAAATATAACCTCCTCCATTATTCTCACCTTCTTCCACCACCACCACGAAACAGGCTTTTGCCCCGCTTTATAAATAAAGCCAACCCGTTTGAAACCGCTGCTGCGCCAGACAGCACAACGCTCAAAAACCGGCCGGACGATACAAAGTACTGAGGTAGCCCTCTTACAAAGAAGATCCTAAGAAAATCGAGCTACAGAAGACACATCGAACCACGACTACGTAGCCGGACAAGCACACCAGCTCCACGCTACGCCCTAACTCCCCTAAGCTCCACGACAACGCCCCCAAGAGGGTAAAGGCGCAAAGCGTCGCCGCCGCCGAGTCCAGAAGGACTTGGGTTTTCACCCGGAACCCTGACACGAGGGAGATCACCTAGACGGCGTCCTCAAGAGGAGAGCGACACCCGCGGGCGTCGCCGTCGTCAGTGCCAAAGCACAGAGCTTTCGCTCGATCACTCCATCGTGACACAAAGAGGGTCGCAGGACACAAGCATAAGGCACTCCAGATCCAGGCACCGCCGGAACGCGCCTGAGCCACCCACCGCTGCCCCCTTCGCCGTCCACACGACCAAACGAGGCAGCCACCACCATCACCATGGTGCTCGCCGGAGAGCCGCCCATGTGACCCGCCACCCAGGGCCACCGCCCCGGCATCCGCACACTCCACCCTAGGACAGGGACAAACACACCGCAGGAGCGACGGATTTGAGAGAGAAACCTAGCGCGCGTTATCCCACTGGAGGGACCTCCCTCCACCAGAGCCGACCGGACACGGTAGCTCGATCAGCTCAGACCCGCCTGGCCCGTACCAATCCCACCGCCATGTTGCAGCCCGTAGGCCGTCGCCGCGCACAGTCTCCATCACGCCAGCACTACTCGCCACGTGAGCACGCCTGAAAGAACATTTCTTAATCCCTAGTGTTTTGAGTGTTAGTTAACAATATCAATGATGTACTAATCCTATTTGCTAAGTATTTCAGTTTGTGTGAGTTGCATATCACATATCCCAAATCCAAAATGTAGAGAAAAAGAGTTTCTGGAATTCTTCCCAGAATCGGATTATTGGAACCGGAAATTTCCAGGATCGGAAATTCCGGGTCTCATATACCTAACAACAAAATGGCTAAGGAAAAATCAGAAAGTGGTTCTGACTTCAACCGGAAATTCAGCTCGGAAATTTCACTGACCCGGAATTTTCGAGTCACCCTCAGAAAATTGGCTAAGTCAAGTTCAGAAAGTGGTTCTGACTTCAACCGGAAATTCAGCTCGGAAATTTCACTGACTCGGAATTGCCGAGTCACCCTCAGAAATTTGGCTAAGTCAAGATCAGAAAGTGGTTCTGACTTCAACCGGAAATTCAGCTCGGAAATTTCACTGACTCGGAATTTCCGAGTCACCCTCAGAAATTTGGCTAAGTCAAGATGTCAAAGTGGTTCTGATCTCAACCGGAAATTCAACTCGGATATTTCTCAGACTCGGATATTCCGGGTGACTCGGAATTTCCGGGTGTCACTTATACCGGAATTTCCGGGTCCCCGAGGCAGCCAACGGCCAGATTTTGGGAGGGGGTATAAATACCCCCTCACTCACTCAAGAACAGCTAGCTCTCAGATTTTCTCTCTCCTACTATTCTTGAAAGCTCAAATCATCAAGATCTCCCAATCTCTCCACCCAAATTCGTTGATCTTTGGAGGATTGGAGGAGAAGGCCCGGATCTACATATTCACCGAAGGGATTTGCATTTCCTCCCCATTCACTTGGGGATTTCGTGGCTAGGGTTTCCGGTGGGAAAACCTAGCTCACCATTGTTGTAATCTTGGTGTTGCCTTGACCTTTTGTGGTCCTTGACCTTTTGTGGTCATCTTGAGAGCCCCCAATTAAGTTGTGGGTGCGTGCCTCAAACGTTTGTAAGGGATTCGATCTCCGCCCTAAAAGGGGATCAATAGTGGAAGGTGGACTCGCAACCTTTGTGGTTGAGTTCATCGGAGAAGAAGGTGAGCCTTTGTGGCGTTGCGGCTAACCTGTTGTGGTAGCGCACACCTCTCCAAACAAGACGTACACCCTTGGGTGGAACTCGGGATTACATCTTCGTCTTCGCGTGCTTCGCTCGGTTCCCCTTATCTTTGCTCCCTTACTTGCTTGTCTTGTTAGCTTGTTTATCTTGTTCTTGCTTAGATTGTCATTTAGGTAAATTCACCGTAGTTGCATATATAGAGAATTTACCTTTGTGTTGAGCCTAAATTTGAAAAGACCTAAAATTTGTAATAGCACCTATTCACCCCCCCCCCCCTCTAGGTGCCGGATTCCCGTTCAATTGGTATCAGAGCCTTGTTCACTTTTAAGGGCTTAACCGCCTAAGTGTAACGATGACGGAATCCGATGCCGAGAGGGCCGCCCGTGAGAAATTAGAGGCGGAGAAGGAGGCGTTAGCCAAAGGGGCAACCATGGCCGATCTTATTGATATGAGATCGTCCTTAGGCCCAACTCCTCAAGATGAATGAGATGCTCATGGCACTCTTGAAGTCTAAGGAGCCCGAAGCTACTTCTCCCTCTCCTCCCCCTAAGGAGCATGCTGAGAACTCTAAGGAGTCATCTTCGGATGGGTCCAAAGATGTTACTCCAAGTGTTAACCTCGGGAAGGCGGAAAAGGATGAATCACCTAGCTCCTCTAACACCCTCAAAGGAGAGGAATTTCATAATGTCAACCATAATTACTCTCCTAACCCTCCTATCCCTCACCCTCATGTAAACTTTAGAAGTGATCCTCCTAAGCTTAAACCTACTCATTTCTCTCAATGACAATTTCTAATGAAGTCTCATCTATGTAGTGCCTCCATTGAGCTATGGCACATCATTGAAGAAGGATACAAGCCCCATGATCCAACCAACTTGACAATAAGAGAGGTGGTTGATAGTCAACTCAACGCCACCGCCCTTCATCAACTCCAAATGGCCGTTGGAGAGAAGGACATGACGCTCATTCAACAATTCTCCACCTCCAAAGAAGTTTGGAATGCTCTTTCCGACATCTTCGTCGGGAATGAGAGCATGAAGAAAAACCGGTATGATGCCTTATGCAATGAGGTGGAAGGGTTCTACAAGTTGGATGGAGAAAGCCACGAGGACATGTACCGGAGGTTGGTGTTGGTTGCCAACTCCTTCAAGAACCTCGGGGCGGTCTACATTGATGATGCTTGGATCAAGAGGAAGTTTGTGACCGCTCTCTTGCCCTTTGAGGAAACGGATTTGAAGACACTCCAAGGGAGACATGACTTCGCAAAGATGACATCCAATGAAGTCATGCAAGAGATGACCGCATACAAGGTGGCCTCCAAGATTGCACAAGATGCAAGAGCTAGAGCCATAGGGATGCACAAGCATGCCACAATTGCCTTGAAGGCCGCCGTTGAAGAAGAGGATGAAGAGGAGTATGATGATCAAGTCGAGCTATCTAGTGAGACCCTCTCAATTACTCTTACTCAACACATGGGTCTTGCGGCAAGAACGTTTTGGAAGAACCCCGGAAGGGCCAAAGCGAGGATTGACATAAAGTTTCCATCCAATGGAGGAAAGCCATTCAACAAGGTGAGGCTTTGCTATAATTGTGATGACAAAAGCCACTTTGTTGCAGATTGCCCATGGGAGAGAAGAGAGGATCATGGTGGGAGGCTCGTGGCCAAGACGAAGGGCAAGGGGCCCATGCCCATCAAGAAGCCCTACTTCAAGAAGAACCAAAAGATTGTCTTGGTAACTCAAGAGCAATATCCCACCGATGATGAAGATAGTGACAAGGAGGATACTCCAACGCAAGTGGCCGCACAAGCCATTTCTTCCACACCTCCGTCACTCTTCTCCTCACCAAACGAGAGCCCCATCATCAAGAATCCAAGATGTCTCATGGCAAAGACATCCGAGGTAAAATTGTCCCCCACCTCCATATCCCATGACATTGATGATGGTATGAGCCTAGAAGTCAAGGAAGAAATTATTGCATTTGATAAATTCATGACTAACTTGCAAGGAGAAGGAAAGAAACACTTTGGCTCAATTAGGAGTCGTATAGGTGAGCTTGAGGATGAGCTTGAATTAAAAGGTGAGATTGAGAGAGAGGATGCACACGCTAAGGTGTCCCTCCAATCCTCTCTCGAAGATGAACAAGAAGCTCATGCTCTCCTCAAGGAGCAACTTGCTAAGATCACTAAGGATCGTGATCTCTACTTTGCTAAATGTAAAATTGTGCAAAACGAAAAGTCCGAGCTTGTAGTTGCTCATGTTAGACTTTGCGAAGACCTCGAGTCACTTGAAAATACTCACAAGGTATTGACAAGTGATCACGAACGTCTCCTCAAGTCTCGTGATCAACTCCAAACTCGGATATCTATTCTTGAGAAACCTAGCACTTCTACTCCTTTGAATACTAATGCAAATGTTGTCAAGGATAAAGCTAGGATCTTGTTTGTTCCCTCCATGGGAACCGAGCCCAAGACCTCCCTTGATAAAGGCAAGGGGACACTCACTACTCCTCTTCATGAGCGAGTGCCCCACAAGGGTAAGGAAGGTCTAGCCTATGTTGCTAAGGAGAAGAATAAGATCAAGAAGAAGACCAAGCCCGCACAAGCCAAGAAAGATGACTTTGCGAGTGGAAATGCCACAAGGGGCACTCCCACTCGTTATGACTTTGCGGGCATATCTAACCCCAACTATGCTTTATATGTTGATTATTATGGGGATGTCTATGCTAGATACATTGGTCCTTTTGATGGTTATATTGAATATGCTATTTGGGTTCCAAAGACCCTTGTTGCTAACCAAAAGGCACCCATTGCAAAATGGGTACCTAAACCAAAGAATTGATTGTGTGTAGGGCCTTGCTTCCAGAGGATCGAAATGGATAATTGATATTGGGTGCACTAGTCATATGACCGGAAGCAAGGAGATTGTAACGGAGTTGAAGCACAATGATGATCCAATGACCGTTACATATGGTGACAATTCTAAGTCTAAGGTAATAGGGCTCGGCAAGGTGGTAGTGGCACCGGACATCACACTTGTGAATGTATTGCTTGTCGAGTCCCTAGATTTCAACTTGATCTCGGTCCATTCCTTAACTTGTTTGGGTTATACCGTTGTCTTCGAAAAGGAAATGGTCATTCTCTTGCGGAGCAAGTCTCTCAATGTGTCTTTCGTTGGGTACATTGAGAATGGACTCTATGTGGTTGACTTCTCCGGAGTCACCACTTCCCATACAATGTGCCTATTCGCAAAGGGGGACTTGGGTTGGCTATGGCATCGCCGACTAGCCCATGTCAACATGAGGACTTTACAAAGTCTCCACAAGGGTGGCCATATCCTAGGACTAAAAGACCATGTTTCTTTCTCGAAGGATCGAATGTGTAGGGCGTGTGTTGAGGGAAAAATGCATGACATCTACCATCCAAGCAAGACCATCATTTCTTGAAAAAGGGTTTTGGAGCTTCTCCATGTTGACCTCTTTGGTCCCATTCCGGAAGCTAGTCTTGGTGGCAAGAAATATTGCTTGGTGATTGTTGATGACTATTCAAGATACACATGGGTTTTCTTCTTCAAGACGAAGATGGAGACTCAACAAACTATCATCGACTTCTCCAATGAGGCTCAACGTCAACACAATGTCCCTATCTTGGTGATAAGAAGTGACAACGGGTCCGAGTTCAAGAACTACACCTTAAACGAGTTCCTTAGTGAAGAAGGGATTCGTCATCAATATTCCGCTGCTTATACTCCCCAACAAAATGGTGTAGCCGAAAGGAAGAATCACACTCTTATTGAGATGGTAAGGTCGATGATGGCCGAGTTCAAGTCCCCTCACAACTTTTGGGCCGAAGCCGTCAACACTGCTTGCCATTCATCCAACCGACTCTTCTTCCGCAAAGGACTCATGAAGACCCCCTATGAAGTGCTCACCGGGAACAAGCCCAATATCTCTTACTTCCGAGTTTTTGGTTGTAAGTGTTTTTATCTCATCAAAGGTGTTCGTTTAGGCAAGTTTGAATCTAAGTCTCTTGAAGGGACATTTGTGGGCTACGGATCCGAATCCCACACTTATAGAGTCTATGATAAGGCCTCGCGCATAATCATAGAAACTTGTAGTGTGGTGTTCGAGGAGAATGACGGCTCCCTTGTGGAGCAAAGTGGTGTTTCCGTTGTAGGTGACGATCAACCTCAAGATGCTATCCGAAGAATGGGGTTGGGAGTCCACCGCCCCGTTGAACTCTTTTATGAGGTTGCTCAACAAGGATCAAATTCTACTCAAGTGGTGGCCACCCCAACACAAGAAACACCCATCGACAACACCGTGCCCAACACGCCTAGCCAAGAAGAAGCACAAGATTCTCCAGCTGCTCCTGGAATTTCCGGAGGGCCGGAAAATCCGGTTCAAACTGGAGTCGGAAATTCCGGTCCATGAACCCGGAATATTCGGTCCTGCTGACATTCCCGGTGGCAGCTCGCAAGGCCAAGATCAACCCTCTCCTTCACCGATGGACATCACTCCAATGGTTGATCAAGGCCATCAAAGCAGTCAAGGCGGAGACATGAATGATCAAGATGATCAAGCGATTCCTCCCACCACTCGGAGGGAAATCGAGATCCGCCGTTTGAATAGGGTTGGCACCTCACAAGAATTAAGAGCTCTATCTCTTGACAAGGTGCTTGGTGATGTGAGAAGCAACGTCTCTACCCGAAGACAACTTGCAAGATTTAGTGAACATCAAGCTCACATCTCCATGGTGGAACCCAAGAAGGTCTTTGAAGCTCTTGAAGATAAAGATTGGCTTGATGCTATGCATGAAGAGCTCAACAACTTCGAACGCAACAAGGTGTGGAAGTTGGTGGAAAGACCCAAAGATTGCCGCAATGTTATCGGCACCAAGTGGATTTTCAAGAACAAGCAGGATGAACATGGCATGGTGGTGAGGAACAAGGCAAGATTGGTGGCTCAAGGTTACTCCCAAATTGAAGGCATTGACTTTGGAGAAACCTATGCGCCCGTGGCTCGACTTGAGTCAATTCGTATTCTTCTTGTTTATGCCAATCATCATAACTTTAAGTTGCAACAAATGGATGTCAAATCCGCTTTTCTAAATGGTCCACTAAATGAACTTGTTTATGTTAAGCAACCACCGGGGTTTCAAGACCTCAAGTATCCGAACCATGTCTACAAGTTGGATAAGGCACTCTATGGCCTTCAACAAGCCCCACGAGCGTGGTACGAGCACCTTAGAGAACTACTTGTAGACCGTGGATTCCAAGTTGGGGAAATCGACCCCACACTTTTCACTAAGAAAGTTAATGGAGAGCTTTTCATTTTTCAATTATATGTGGATGACATTATATTTGGATCGACTAACAAAGCATTTAACGAAGAATTCTCTAAGCTTATGACTGACAGGTTTGAGATGTCTATGATGGGTGAGATGAAGTTCTTCCTCGGATTTGAGATCAAACAATTGAGGGAAGGAACGTTCATCAACCAAGCAAAGTACATTCAAAACATGCTCAAGAAGTACGAGTTGCTTGAGCTCAAGGGTGCCTCTACCCCAATGCAAACCAAATGCCACCTTGAGCTCAACCCTAAGGGTAAGGATGTGGATCAAAAGGTATACCGCTCCATGATTGGATCTCTCCTCTACCTTTGTGCATCTAGACCGGATATAGTGCTAGACGTAGGAGTGTGTGCAAGATATCAGGTGGCTCCTAAAGAAAGCCATGATATGGCGGTCAAGAGGATCTTTAGATATTTGGCTTATACCCCAACCGGATTGTGGTACCCCAAGGATGCAAATTTCTCATTATGTGGGTACACGGATTCCGAATGGGCGGGAGATCATGATGATAGGAAGTCAACCTCCGGCGCTTGTCAATTTATTGGGAGGTCCTTGGTAAGTTGGTCTTCTAAGAAGCAAAATTGTATATCTCTCTCCGCCGCCGAAGCCGAGTATGTTGCCGCCGCAAGTTGTTGCACTCAGTTGCTATGGATGAGGCAAACTTTAAAGGAGTACGGAGTCGACTGCGACAAAGTGCCTCTTCTATGTGACAACGAAAGTGCCATCAAGATTGCTTACAACCCGGTGCAACATTCAAGAACCAAGCATATTGAGATCCGCCATCATTTCATAAGAGATCGTGTGGCCCGAGGAGACATTGAATTATTATATGTGGGCACAAGGGATCAATTGGCGGATATCTTCACGAAGCCCCTTGAGGAAGGAAGGTTTTGCTTTTTGAGGAATGAGCTAAATATCATTGATTCGAGGTCCTTAGCTTGATCGCTTGCACACTCACCTAGGACGTAATTGCATCTTATCTTGTTTAGATGTAGGCATGGAAATAGGGGGAGTGCGGTCCTAATACATTGGACCATCCCTCCCCCCATTATGCCGATAACAAGTGTTCTTTTATCTCTATATTCATTCTTATGACTAATGAGCTAAAATGACGAGTATTGGTTATGTACCCAAGATACATCTTCGCGGTAACATGCCATACACTCCTACATGGTGGCCTCGGCCACCGACCTCTTCTCTTCGAAGAGTTGGTTTTATTTGGGTCTTATTGTTGCTATTTGCCCTCCTTTTCATGCATGTGGGAAACCTACTCAACTTGGCGCTTTATGTTTCGATTGGTAGTTGTGAGTTGAGTATGGTGTACCAATGACAGTTTGGAAATCTATCCCAAGCCTACTTCCCCCTGAAAACATTTCTCTCTATTGCACACAAGTCATCCATTTGAAAACTGGGATTTTAGTTCAGCAGGTCGGAATATCCGGTTCATTTATGAACCGGAATATCCGGTGACTCGGAATTTCCGGTGTAAGTTACACTCGGAATATCCGGTCGGGCGGTTTGTCCAAAAATATAAGGGCAGGCTCGGGGTGAAGGGCTCATCCGTGCCCTTCTTCCACACCCAACCTCCATCTCCTCCAGCCGCCACCCCTGCTGCTCCAAGATCCCTCCGGAGCACTCCGACCGCCGGGGAACCTCTTTCTCGGCCGGATCTGCTCCTCCTCCGCCCCGGGAACTCACTCCTCCAAGCAATGGCCTCAATGGATGAGGGAAACTTCACTTTTCCTCTTCCTTATGTGCTTGCACTAGGATCTTGATGTGGAGTTATTTGTTTCAATATTGCTTGGTAGAGATTGTTCCTAGCACTATTCCCTGCCATCTACATGCATTAGTTTTGCATTGTGTTGGATCGATCTAGTTTTAGACCGAGTCAATCTCAGATCTGCACTCTTTCTGTCTGACTCGGAATTTCCGACTCAGTCTGACTCGGAATTTCCGGTCCACCGGAATTTCCGGTTATGTCTGAATCGGAATTTCCGAGCCAAAAACTGCAGTTTTAAGATTAACTACATATGATTCATCAAATTCCTATCTAATGTGTGTATAATCTCCTGACTTGTGTGCACTTACCTTATGCTACCCACTATGCTCAAATTCACAGGTTCTAGTGGGAGTCCGTCCGCTGGGGCATCAAGGAACACAGCAAGGGCACCTGTTCACAAGAACCCTGTCAACAAGGGCAAGGGTCGTGCCTCCTCCAGCAATCCTCCTATTCAAAGGCAGAAGAAAGTTGTTGCTAGCAAGCCACCATCCAAGAAAAGGAAGAATGCTCCTATTCCTCAACGTCAGAACTACTCAAAGATGAACTCAGTTGAATACTCTCAGCTCAGACAAGGGGATTGGT
Source organism: Poa annua (assembly GCA_026929855.1). NCBI lineage: Eukaryota > Viridiplantae > Streptophyta > Magnoliopsida > Poales > Poaceae > Poa > Poa annua. Next base: position 37,578,761 of record CM049427.1, read on the forward strand.
ACCTTAGGCCAAGGGACAACTCTCTGGATGATCGCGGCTATTGGTGCAAGAGCAAGAGCACATACTCGTGGACCTCTACCTCTCTTTGTCGAAGCCCATTCGGCCTATGCATCCGTTTGATCTTGCAACTCTGCAGAAGAAAGCCTCCTTTGTTGAGGCCATTCATATTGTCAAGACCATGGGCTTGGAGAGGCTGGTGCTCACTCGTTGTCCTTACAACTCTCAGCTTGTGATGCAGTTCTTTGCCACCCTAGTGATCAAGGGTGACTCGAAGAAGACTATGAAGTGGATGACTGGGGAATCTTTCTGTGAGTCCAACTTTGAGGAGTTTGCCAAGGTTTTGGGCTATATGTTTGATGGTGACAATCCTCAAGGCTTTCACATGCACCACCCTTACAAGCTCAACAAGAAGCAAACAGTGCACTTATATGGTGAGGGAGCCACCCCTGGCAATTCTCGTGACTTGCTTCCACTTTATGATGTTCTTGTGCGCATCATGCGTGAGAACATTGCACCAAGTGGTGGCAACAACGACAATGTGGTGACCCCTCTATGCAACTTGCTCCTTCATGCCAACCGCATTGTGGAGGACCCTGGTTCTGATGAAGACTGGAGTGTGGATGTTATGGATTACATCTACAATGAGATGTATGAAGCCATGACCAGCATGGTCACTATTCCCTATGCTCCTTACATCATGAAGCTTATCAAGTTCAAGTTTCCTGACTATAACTTCAGCAATGGTGAGATGGAACCGCATGACTTCAAGAAGCTTTACAAGAAGAAGATAGTGGTCAAGCCCCCTCCTAGGCCTTCTACTAGCCCAGCTCAGGGTGGATCTTTCATGGGTGATGCTAGGAGGGCTGCTGCTCCCACTTATGTCCCAGCCACTCATGCGAAAGTAAAGAAGCTGAATTGGTTCCAACGCAACGTCCTTTGCATGAATGTGGACATCCGCAAGGAGCAATACACTGCCTACAAGGATCGCCGTCAGCTGGCCTACAAGCAAGACTTGATCCTTCATCATGCATCTGGCTCTCCTGCTCCTGCTGAACTCTCTGATCCTCTGACCTTTGCTCAGTGGAACCAGGGTTCTTTGACTCCGTGGACTCAGATTGACCATGACCTTGGCGGCAGCTCGTACACCACTAGACATGATTATGATGATGAGGAGAAAGATGATGATGAGGAGGCAGAGTATGAGGAGGATGATGAGGATGACGATGATGATGATGCTGATGATGATGATGAGGAGACCCCCTCGGACTGAAGACCTCCATGGGACGTTGCATCGCTCCTCTTCCGTTTTGGCGTTTAGATGCCAAAGGGGAAGAAGTTGCTCTAGTAGGACTTCGGGGATTTGCAAGGATTCGGGCACAAGCATATGCGTTTACTATTTATTTGCGCTTGTGTCCATTTATCTTGTTTGAAGTTATTTGTTGAACTCTTTTATTTTCTATGTGTGATGACTATGTATTGAGACAATCTTATGCTGCTATCATTATCCTATGGTTGAGACTTCGAATTTATTGTGTTCTTATTCTCTTCATATCCTATATACACAAGATATGAAAATCTATCTAGTCTCAAATGCTACCATAACCTTACTTTTTGTCTCCTTTCTCCTATGTGATATCTTGTGTTTGTTGTTATAAAATTGCTCCTATCCTTTGTCATATTGTGTTGCTTACATGCACTTGTTTAGGGGGAGCCATTCTCTGTCAAAAACATGACATTGCATTTTGTTTGTTTTCAAATCTTGGTATTGTCATCTAACACCAAAAAGGGGGAGATTGAAAGAACATTTCTTAATCCCTAGTGTTTTGAGTGTTAGTTAACAATACCAATGATGTACTAATCCTATTTGCTAAGTATTTCAGTTTGTGTGAGTTGCATATCACATATCCCAAAGCCAAAATGTAGAGAAAAAGAGTTTCTGGAATTCTTCCCAGAATCGGATTATTGGAACCGGAAATTTCCAGGATCGGAAATTCCGGGTCTCATATACCTAACAGAAAAATGGATAAGGAAAAATAAGAAAGTGGTTCTGACTTCAATCGGAAATTCAGCTCGGAAATTTTACTGACCCGGAATTTCCGAGTCACCCTCAGAATATTGGCTAAGTCAAGTTCAGAAAGTGGTTCTGACTTCAACCGGAAATTCAGCTCGGAAATTTCACTGACTCGGAATTTCCGAGTCACCCTCAGAAATTTGGCTAAGTCAAGATCAGAAAGTGGTTCTGACTTCAACCGGAAATTCAGCTCGAAAATTTCACTGACTCGGAATTTCCGAGTCACCCTCAGAAATTTGGCTAAGTCAAGATGTCAAAGTGGTTCTGATCTCAACCGGAAATTCAACTCGGATATTTCTCAGACTCGGATATTCCGGGTGACTCGGAATTTCCGGGTGTCACTTATACCGGAATTTCCGGGTCCCCGAGGCAGCCAACAACCAGATTTTGGGAGGGGCTATAAATACCCCCTCACTCACTCAAGAACAGCTAGCTCTCAGATTTTCTCTCTCCTACTATTCTTGAAAGCTCAAATCATCAAGATCTCCCAATCCCTCCACCCAAATTCGTTGATCTTTGGAGGATTGGAGGAGAAGGCCCGGATCTACATCTTCACCGAAGGGATTTGCATTTCCTCCCCATTCACTTGGGGATTTCGTGGCTAGGGTTTCCGGTGGGAAAACCTAGCTCACCATTGTTGTAATCTTGGTGTTGCCTTGACCTTTTGTGGTCCTTGACCTTTTGTGGTCATCTTGAGAGCCCCCAATTAAGTTGTGGGTGCGTGCCTCAAGCGTTTGTAAGGGATTCGATCTCCGCCCTAAAAGGGGATCAATAGTGGAAGGTGGACTCGCAACCTTTGTGGTTCAGTTCATCGGAGAAGAAGGTGAGCCTTTGTGGCGTTGCGGCTAACCTGCTGTGGTAGCGCACACCTCTCCAAACGAGACGTACACCCTTGGGTGGAACTCGGGATTACATATTCGTCTTCGCGTGCTTCGCTCGGTTCCCCTTATCTTTGCTCCCTTACTTGCTTTTCTTGTTAGCTTGTTTATCTTGTTCTTGCTTAGATTGTCATTTAGGTAAATTCACCGTAGTTGCATATCTAGAGAATTTACCTTTGTGTTGAGACTAAATTTGAAAAGACCTAAAATTTGTAATAGCACCTATTCACCCCCTCCCCCCTCTAGGTGCCGGATTCCCATTCAACGCCGCCGGCCGCGGAGAGAAGCACGCCATACCCGGATCGATGAAGAGGCTACGGGGGGAGGACACCCAAAGGGTCACGGTCCCAGCCGCAGCCACACACCATCCACCACCACCGGCCAAAGGCAGCGGCGCTGCACCATGCAGGCCGCCGCCCCGGCGTCCCCGAGCTCGAACCCGTTCAGTAGTAGACCACACGAGACCATTAACGGGCATGGTGGGTCGGTGATCGGCTGCAGGTGGTCAGCAGGGTGCAGTTGAAAGGTGGAGACGGCACCTCCGTACCACCCTCGGTCGCACCCCAAGAACGGTGACCCGCAGACCCAGGAGGTACCCCTCCACCACCGGAGTGGTCGCCGACCAGATGCAGATCTCGGAGCCCTAGGCCCAGATCGAGCCCACCTGGCCTAGATCGGGCCCGGGGCTCCAAGCCCGCACTGGAGCGTACGGCTGCCGTCACCGCTGCTCACCTGCACGCGCCGAAGCTTCCCCAACTGCTCGCCGCCGGCCATCCGGTGCACCGCCGCCAGGCCGCGCCCGCAGAAGCCCACCGGCGACCACAAGGCCAGGGGCCCCACCGCCGCCGCGGACTCCACCCTCCAGGACCACGTAGCCTCCACGCCGTCGCCAGCCAACACCGCCGTCGTGCCCCGCGTTCAACACCGCGCCCCCAGCGGCCGCAGCAGCCCGCGACGCCTTGGACCGCGCGAGGGGGAAGAGAGGCCCCGCCGCCGCCGACGCCGCCGGGCTTTGCCCAGCGACGCCCTCCGACGGCGGCGAGGTGAGGGAGGGGAAGGGAGAGACGGGAGGAGTGGCGGCGCGAAGGAGCCCCCGGTCGCTCGCGGGAGCGACGCGGGGGGCTAGGGTTTTTTAGCAATTCGTTTTCGATCTTCCTCAGGCTCTCACCTTCTTCCACAATCCCACTCATTCCTCTTTTCTATTTTCTGATTATTTCTTCTTTTAATTTCTCCTTATTTTTACCCAAAATCCAGAACATGATTTGCTACTTGCTGTCAATAACAACATCATAAATGTGGTTTCAGTTTTTTTACGAACAACAGATAGGAAGTAAAGTTTTGGTTTTGAGCACATATACTATAACTTGATTACGAAATGTCATTTATTGTGCTTTTTATGTGAAAAAACAAAAGCAATAGTCACAAAAGACATTTTAAATCCCCACGCTGGTTACCATTTATCTTTTATACGGAGCAAAACAAATATAATTTTTTTATGAAACTTTGCATCGTACATACAACATTTTAATATGTTTGTTGCCAAGAAGTTTCAGGTTTCAAAATAATTTTACTATTTTTTTAAAATTTTGTTGAATTTTGTACTTGCTTAGGAGCATATGAGCTCGAGAGGCATATTAAATTTCCATCAATAGGACTCTTAATATGGGATAGATTATTATGGGCGTAGTCATGTAAATAACTATAATTAGCAACTATCGTTTACATAATGTATTGAATTTAAGAAAAACTGAAGTACAATTTGATGATATTATCTCGATATATTCTTTGATCAGGAACAGTTCTCACGAAAAGTCACATTAACTCTTGAGTGTTCACTTATTTAGAAAATGAAAAATTCACAGACATTTAAAAATAAAGTATACATTTTTTTTGGACAAAGAATTAAGTTTATAATCAATGATGCATCATACACATACGCAAAATCATAATTTAAAATTCTTTACAAGATGGGTTACAAAAAATAATAAGATATTACTATATCTCTTGAAGATTTGTGTTTTTTTAAGCGGGGCAAAAGATTTGCCTTTTCATTGATATAGGAGAAAAGAATTGGCCAGTTTATAAGAAAAACCGGTCGAAAACCGATACAAGCACAAAACACAACACACCGGGCCCAAGGCCGCGCTCCAGACTAGTCGATGGCCACACTGCCCGAGCGGTCAAAGCCAACACCCACGCCCCTCAACGCAACAAGGCGTAGGGAACAACCGGAGCCACCGCTCCGACATCCACACCGGCTCCAGAGCCGCGCACCACCAAGCCGATGACGGGAAGAGCTCGCCGCCGCCTACCACCAACTCTCCTCGGGTCCCTCCGATCGGCGAAGTATCCAAGACGAGGTCCCAAGAGACAAAACGACGCAGAGGCGCCGCCCCCCCCCCCCCCCCCCCCCCCCCCCCCCGCCCGATCCCATGAAGGATCAAGGTTTCCCCCGAAAGCTTCCGGGCGGAAAAAGAGATAAACATCACCTCAGCGACGTCTTCAAGAAGAAAGCGTCGCCCCGGGGCGTCGCCGCCGCCTGCTCTGGTCGGCTACCAGGGCAAGGCTTCCGCCCGGTGATGAATCGCAAAACTCCACCCGCCAAAAGGACCGGCCAGACCACCGCTGCAAACCCGCACACAGACCGCCCGGCCCACGCGCCGACGTCTGAGGCCATCAAAGGAACTAGGCGCCGGGGCCGAGAACCACCTCGTGCCAAGCCACCTCCTAGCTCGCACGATGAAGACAGCCATCCGGGACCGCCGCCCCGACTTCCGGGCACCACGTTAAGCCCCAACCAGCGAGAGCCCACCATGGTCCGTCCGTGAAGCGTCGTGGAGAAGCCGAGACGCTTGAAGATTTGAAAGTGTAGATACAGAGATAGGCGTATGGATCATTTTTAAGTAGCTTAGAATATGAAGTATTTAAATTATAAATTTAGGCGAGATTTTTAATTATAAAAGAACTTGTAAATATATTGATTTTTGAAACTTGCATTGGGAGGCAAAGATCTGGATGTCCGGTGGGTACCTGAATTACGGATGGCAATGGGTACCCGATACCCGCAAACCCGACGGGTACCCGACTTAAACGGGGAGGGTATGGTATAAAAAAATACCCATGGGTATGGTTAACAGGAAAATTCAATACCCATCGGGTAAAGCGGGTAAGGGTATGGGGATGCCATACCCATACCCGTTTACCCGCATACCCGACTGACCCCACATGTCAGTGACACACAGTGTAAAGGAAACCCTAACTCGTCTATTACTCACCCACCCGAGCGCCCCAGTCCCGCAGCCCGACTCATTCTTTCCCCTTCTTTCCTCCTCCCAGCGACCCAGCGCCGCCTCCCTCCACGCGCAGCGCATCATCCCGCGCCGCATGCCCGCACCCTCCCCGAGCCGCGCCGGCGCCGCAGTGATGCACCCTCCCCGCGCCGCACTCTCCTCTCTGTCCCCGTTGCTGGCGCCTCCTCTCTGCTGATCCACATGGAGCTTGTCGATCTGGAGGGGAGCCATGGCGACTCCGGCCATGATCCGTCGAGCAGCAGCGCGAGGGCGAAAATGAGCCCACACCTTCGCCGTCTCCGCCGCCGGGAGATGCGCCGACCCAGATTCCGCCGGTGGGAAGCGGCGCACGGCTCGCTTTCTTGATGGGCATGCCGACGAGCTCGAACAAAGGCGAATTGTTATTGTGTGACTTGAAACAACTTGTTGAATTGTTGTTTGTTAGCCTATATTTGCTGAATTGCTACCGAATTGTTGCTGAATTGCTGTCAACTTGTTACTTGGTGCTAAATTTGTCGGGTATCCGACGGGTATCGGGTACCCGACAGGTGTCGGGTATGGGAAAATTTTATACCTAACGACGGGTATGGGTACGGGTAGCAGAGAGCGGGTAGGGGTGCGGGTGCGGATATGGGTGTGCCATACCCGCACCCGAACCCGGCGGGTGCCATCCGGAACCTGAATCGATCATGGCAACATCAAGGCAGCAGTTAGAAGGGGACAAAAATGCATTAAATGGCATTTCGCCATCAACCGTGCACATGCGTACGTGTGGGCGCATGCGCATTGTGCACCGGAAAGAGGGTAGCGTGATATCTCCTTGTTTGTCTTCTCTGGAGCTCTGGAGCCATGAAAATGTGCTCTCAAATATCAGCTAGCTCTGGATTATTATAATTTCAACACATGGTCCAGACGATTAATTACTGTAAGCATATAAAAGTGTTGCTCCTCAATTGCAGCAGCTAGCTCGCGATAACGTCGACCGGTTCCATACATACAGGATTAATGCGCAGGATCGATCAAACGACATGGCCGTTCGGTCCTGATGAGATGAGGGAGGCGGAAGCGGTTGCATTTTCGGGAAGTACGTGGGCTCCGGGCTCGGCGGCCATGGCCGTGAGCGAGCGAGGCGGTGGACAAAGGTGACGGCGGTCCAGGCTCCAGCGCGGCGTCACGCCATGTGCCGCCATTAATGGCGCGGCGGTGGTGATGGCAGGCTGGTTGCACGGCCGCTCGTACAAGTCCGATCGATCGACGCCGATGTCCCACCTGCACTGCAACCCCCCTGTGGGTGCGGGTACTTGCCCTCCCCGGCTCGTCGTCCACGGCGACGGTACAATCATATAGGCCGCTTAATCATACAGTACGATCCATCTCCGACTGTTCTTTGGCGTACGTTGGAACGATCGACGTCGTTGTTGTGCAGTGCAGTATTGGTCCCGAATGAAAACCAATTTCCCTTGGTCCGGATTCTCACACGTTATATTTATCTCTGAACATATATATCTTCGTTTTGTTTATGCATCCGAAATGCAAGCATGTGTCTCGGAACTCGCGACTTGGTTCCGCACGCCAAGGATAACTGCACAAGGATTGGTGGTGCCACTGTCCACGTACGTCTGCGTGCAAAGCTTGGGATCGAAGAGAGTGACACATTGGTAGGAGTAGGCCGGCACCAACAGTACGCTATGGATTATTCAGGGGGACAACAGTGTCGAGCAAGCAAGCAAGCAAACCAGGGAGAGGCTGTGCGCCTGTGCATGCATGGAGATTGGAGTGCCAGCTAGGAGGACTGGAGGAGCAGTGTGGTTTACGGCGGCGATTCTGCCGTTCTGGGCGTTTGCATGCAAAGCTTGATTGATACTGTTGCTTGGGAGCGCTGGCTGATCCGTCGAGCTGGAGGAAGAAGAAGAACTGTTCATGATGCGGCCTTGATTCGGACCTTTTGTCTGCAATTCCACTGTCGCACTGCCCAAGGGGTTAAACTTACACGCAATCAATTTTCACTGCTGCTACGTACCTGCCGGAAATCGAAATCGCTCGTAAGATAAGACTAAGCCGCAGCAACAAACTGTCCGTCGTCCGTGGCCAACGAGATGTTGACGAACGACCGATTGATTTTTCCTGCATCGTGGATTACGTACCGATGGCCTTTCTTTCCGCCAGCAGTCTGTTAATTTGCTCAGCCTTGGATCATTGGATGCTCTGTCGCCTTGTCCTGTGCTCCGGCCGACCTCCTCTCTGATCTCCATTTTAACACGTGCAGACACGAGAGCGACAACACACCCGAGCGCTGCGCTACTGTAAACAAAACAAAACAAACTGCTCTTGATCCTGCTGATCCTCCCTACCCTACGTACGTACTACAATAACTCGGCTATATCTGACAGCCATTTTGCGTCTCATGTCTATTTTGGCGATTTCTCCTCGTCCTCACATGATTCAGTTCTTACGCTAATCGGCTTCTGATTCTGCTGTCTTCCGAGGAGGAGGAGGGGAGGAAGCTTCAGCGAGCAGAAAATGGGTGGGGAGTGCGTGGCTTGGCTGCAACCTGTTACCGGTAATCTGGATTCGTTTTTCCATTTCTTTTTGTTGCCCGATATGTGCTTGGTTAGGTCTGTCGGCCATGTTGCACCCAGTGAAACTAAACTTCGAATGCTACCAAAATCTCCAAGCCACTTACACGCACGAATTTCCTTTTTTTTTTTAATCAACCTGTGTCTGGATTGTCATCTTCATTGTTAAATGTCAGCACGTGAAACTGTGTGACTGTGTCGTGGTGTGTCTTGGACCCTTTTTCTTTTCTTTCAGATGGCTGATCCCTTTCTCAAATTTCTTACTCCTACTTATCTAATTCTTTTTTTTGTGCTACTTATCTAATTCAAATCATTTATTAATGGTTAGAGTCACTGCCCTAGTTTTTTTTTAGAATAGAGTCACTGCCCTAGTTTTTTTTGTTTTGAGAATCGAGTCACTGCCCTACTGGATTTTGGAACATGGTTATAGGCTCAGTGAGTTGGCCCATGTCCTTGCGGTAATGCAGCCTAGTCGCGTAAGCAGGCCGTCTTGCAACAGATGAAGACTGTCTGGGGGAGCCCAGCGGCCCAGACCCTCTTGTTTCATTGCCGACTTTGTATTCAATACTGTATTTTTTTTTTGAGAAACACGGTACAACGTAAACGCTCATATTCGCGCATACACTCAACCCTATGAACCTACATACGCACATCCTACCCCTATGAACATCTCCGAGAGACTGAGTCTGCGGGTCAGGTCTTGAGATTGACGAAGTTGGCACAGGTGCCTCGCTGTCGACATGAACGTCGCCTCCCACTGAAAAATATTCCGCCTAAATTCAAAAGACCAGCGTTAAACCTGAGGTTTAAACTCTGTTGGACCATGTTATCACAGGCAAGTTCTCGTATTCAATACTGCATATGATTGAATGGAATCGACAATAAGATCGAACTCAAACTGAACTACGCACGCACACACACAATTCAGCTGCTAACCATGTACCGGCAACACGGTTGCTACTTTGATCTTGCAAAAACAGCTGTGCAGGTTTTCCTCCAAATCTTTTGATCTTGTCTATCTACATATCGTTGCAACTCAGTTTTTTATGGGCACGACTACGGCAACATGTCCCATCCGCGACACCGTAATTATCCAGTTTGTTGTAGATTCATATATCATGATGGAATTACATATCCTTCTTTTACTTGTATACAGTATTACGATGATATGTTAGTTTATTAAAATGCTAAATAGAATATTTCAAAATGACCGTCAAAATTTAGTGTGACATACACATAGATAAAATCCTGGATCAGCTACTGTTAAAGCACACCAAAAACATGAGGCTTCTGAAATGTCTGTCATTACTGATGAATCTTCTAGCTACCTGGCTCAACATCACTTCCTTTTCAAACGGAAGGCACAGAAGTGCACTGTTTTAATTTAATAAAGTCGAAATAGGCGGCAACGTACACACAAAGGTTTTTGCTGGCAAGCAGAGCCAGCTTAGCTTACACACTAGAAAACTTACAAGCCGGAGAGAGACACAGCTGCAACCCCGAAGGAACAGTTTGACCAGAATGACTGGAACGAAGACAATAAGATAGGGAAAAACTAGGAAAAACTTGAACTCGGCCCTGCACACAAGAGCAGGTTGGAGGGGCCGGCACCGGAACGTCCTCAACCTCCAACCTCCATCAGTGCCTAGACGTTGTCGTTGCGAACAACACCTTCAGGGTGGCGATCAGCGCGTCCAGCAGGCTTGCGGGATCTGGCTTCAGAAGAGGCTGCCACTGCTGCAATAAGATCAAGATTTTGAAGATGCAATCAGCTGGCTAGTTAGGAAACTTCCTCTCAATAGTGAACTTATTACGGGTAAGCCACAAACCCCAACAGATAGCTGCAAAAAGCACACGCAACACCGTGCGCTTATTGCCCCGAAAGGGCGCTACAATAGCTAAAATGTCATGGAAAGAAGAAGGATTCTAGGGCACCTGAAGGGCCTACCGAAGGCCACTCCACATAAACCTGCGAGGACACCATTAAAGAAAATATGGCTGGCGTCCTCCGGCTCCTCGCACAGGGCATACTGCCCATTGGAAGGCCCATGGCGGAGCTGAATCTGATCATTGTACGGGAATCTATCTCTGGCCAACTGCCAAAGGAAAATCTTAACTTTCATTGGTACCACCGCCTTCCAAATATCAGTAACTTCAACTGGTTCCCTATCTTGCACCAGCTTGCGACACAGGGCTTTAGTAGAGCACTTGCCCGAGTTGTCCAGCGTCTAGTCTATCCCGTCCCTCTCCACCGAGAGACTGACCTCTGCCAGTTCCAGTAACAGCGCCTCCCACTGGATGCGCTTGTCTGGGACAAAACATCTACGAAACCTCAGGTCCCACAGGCCCTCTCGCCTCGCAAGCGCGACCAGAGCATCCGCCACCAGGGTGATTGTATACAACCGTGGGAACCTGGCTCTAAGGGGGCCCTCCCCTAGCCAGAGGTCTGTCCAAAATCCCGTGGATTGACCATTCCCAACCCTAAAACGAATCGCCCCACGGTAATCTTCTTTGACTTTGTGGAGATTGTGCCAAAATTGGGAGCACCCCACTGGTGTTGAATTGAAGAAATCAGCCGCACCAGGGTACTTAGCACGAATGATCCTAACCCACAGGGAGTCGGACTCTTCGACGGAAAAAAGTCTCCAAATCCACTTGGCCAGCCAGGCCTTATTCAGTAGTTTTGTGTTGGACACCCCCAGACCGCCCAGATCCTTGGGTCTACAAATGTCCTCCCAAGCGACCATATGATACTTGCGTTTATTTCCTTTTGCTTCCCAGAAGAAACGGTTTCCGTGTCTGTCGAACCCAGCATGCGTACCGTCTGCTAGGAGGAAAAGCGACATAAAGTGTATTGGGATATTAGAGAGGCACGAGTCCACCAACGTGAGCCGAGCAGGAGAGGACATGAATTTGCCCTGCCACGACTCCATTCTAAAAACCACTTTTGCTACCACCGGCTCCACATCCGCTATGGTGAGCCTCCTATCCACCATGGTAAAGCCTAGGTAGGTAAAAGGGAAGGTTAGCCACTCTGGATTGCTCTCCCTCAATTCCTCCCATGACAATCACCTCGCTCTTGTGGAAGTTAATTTTCATCCCGGACATCAGCTCAAAACAGATGAGGAGAAACTTTAGGTTGATCAGACCCGCCTCAGAGTTTTGGATAAGGATCATGGTGTCATCCGCATATTGCAGGTGCGAGACTCCTCTGGAATCAAATGTGATGCCAGTGGTATCCATTTGTGACTTGCATGTTGATCCTCATTTTACATTTTCATTGTACTTTGGCTTTTGTTTCATTAACAAGTCAGTCTTCTTTAGGTTAACTAGCGTTTAGCGGTGGCATGCAACTCTATTGACATAAACTAACGTTCGAGGGACATACCGTGTAGTCTAGCCTGCATCTTTTCTTAGAGAAGTTTCATTGCTGAATCGAGTTTCTCCCGACGGTGTAGAGAGCTTGGAAGGATGACATATAATGAAAGAATAATTATATCTATTATATGGATAGTTTTATTTTTTCTATAGTAAGTTGATTTTCTTCATATCTTCTCACCTCATCTTCAATATTAATTGAACTTAGATGACACGTATAATATACTAATCAATGGTCAACAACATGAATAGGTGGATTACGTCCACCTGAATTTGTGATAAACAATTTTTTTTACGTGTGTGAATCAAACCAATAGAACCGAAATAAGTTCATAGTCAACTCCTACACAACTCAACATTAATTGAACTTAGATGACACGTATAATATACTAATCAATGGTCAACAACATGAATAGGTGGATTACGTCCACCTGAATTTGTGATAAACGATTTTTGTTGACGTGTGTGAATCAAACCAAAATACAACCAAAATAAGTTCATTGTCAACTCCTACACAACTATCACGAAACAAAAACACCATGTACGAAGGGTGAAAGAACATTTCTTAATCCCTAATGTTTTGTGTGTTAGTTAACAATACCAATGATACTAATCCTATTGCTAAGTATTTCAGTTTGGGTGAAACTCTTATCACAAATCATAAAGCCAAATTGTAGAGAAAAAGAGTTTCTGGAATTCTTCAGGGACTCGGATATTCCGGTTCCCCAACCGGATATTCCGAGTCGACCCCAGAAATTTGGCTAAGTCAAGTTCATAAGTACTACTGACTTCAATCGGAAAATCAGCTCGGAAATTTCCAGGACCCGGATATTCCGGTTCACCAACCGGATATTCCGAGTCAACCTCAGGAAAATTGGCTAAGTCAAGAATCAGAAGTGGTACTGACTTCAATCGGAAAATCAGCTCGGATATTTTCAAGGACCCGGATATTCCGGTTCACCAACCGGATATTCCGAGTCAACCTCAGGAAAATTGGCTAAGTCAAGATTCAGAAGTGGTACTGACTTCAATCGGAAAATCAGCTCGGAAATTTCAAGGACTCGGATATTCCGAGTCAACCTCAGAAAATCGACTAAGTCAAGTTCAGAATTGGTTCTGATCTCAACCGGAAATTCAGCTCGGATATTTTCAAATGCCCGGATATTCCGGGGCACCGGAATTTCCGGTGTAACTTAAACCGGAATTTCCGGTGTAACTTAAACCGGAATTTCCGGGTGACCAAGACAGCCAACGGCCAGATTTTGAGGGGGAGTATAAATACCCCCTCACTCACTCAAGAACTTTGAGCTCTCAGATTTTCTCTCTCCTACCATTCTTGAAAGCTCAAATCATCAAGATCTCCCAATCCCCCCACCCAAATTCATTGATCTTTGGAGGATTGGAGGAGAAGGCCCGGATCTACATCGTCACCGAAGGGATTTGCATTTCTCCCCCATTCACTTGGGGATTTTGTGGCTAGGGTTTCCGGTGGGAAAACCTAGTTCACCATTGTTGTACTCTTGGTGTTACCTTGACCTTTTGTGGTCCTTGACCTGTTGTGGTCTTCTTGGGAGCCCCCAATTCAGTTGTGGGTGTGTGCCTCAAGCGTTTGTAAGGGATTCGATCTCCGCCCTAAAAGGGGATCAATAGTGGAAGGTGGACTCGAAACCTTTGTGGTTGAGTTCATCGGAGAAGAAGGTGAGCCTTTGTGGCGTTGCGGCTAACCTGTTGTGGTAGCGCACACCTCTCCAAACGAGACGTACACCCTTGGGTGGAACTCGGGAATACATCTTCGTCTCCGCGTGCTTCACTTGGTTCCATTTACCCTTTGCTCCCTTACTTGCCTTTCTTGTTATTGCTTAGATTCTCATTTAGGTAAAGCACCGTAGTTGCATATCTAGAGAATTTACCTTTGTGTTGAGCCTAAATTTGAAAAGACCTAAAATTTGTAATAGCACCTATTCACCCCCCCCCCCCTCTAGGTGCCGGATTCCCGTTCAAAGGGCCAAAGTAATGCTACACCGCTATTCATGGTGGGTCGAAATTTATTTAGCGGCCCCGTCGACTTGCCCGATACATGCCACTATAATAACTCAATATGTTGTGGCCGCTTAAAGAAGCAAGTACACATACACAAGTGTATAACCTGAAGTAGATAAGAGATCTTCCTTTCTAATTAAAACCCACGTGTATATCACTAAAAAACCCAGCAAAGGACTATCACGCAAGCTAGAATGTGAAAACTAAACCTACATCCTTCAACACCTTTCTCTATCATAAAATGCACATGGTCCAGGCATGATCCCTATGTAGAATGTGGCATCACAATGAAACGGTAAAAAAAAGTTATAGATACAAATTATAATTCATTCGCCCCGTGATTTTTTAAATAGTTATAGCTCACCTATGTGTCCCAAAGATATTGTAGTCTCTTTAACTCATAACAATATTTTCTCATTTGATGTCTCACCTACCCTATCGCAAAAAAATGTTATAAGTTCTTTGAACGGGGGCTTCGCCATAAGTATTTATGGCTAGAAGGGTAGGACAAGACAATGTATGCTCATCAGCTCATGTGGTATAGAATAAGAAAGAAACTAAAGGAAGAGTGCAACAAAGCCTTGCACATTGATGTGTAGTACACAATTTTAGGGTTGGAAGGAATTGGGATTTCATCTCTGCATAACGATTGAAACTTCATGAGAGATGTTTTCTCTACGGGAGTATATAGATTTGGTCCACTTCCATGCAAGGGCGTAGCTAGAGTAGGTTCAAGGGTTTGCAATGCATACCCAATAATTTTGTACATGGCAGCCTATTTACATGTAAATCTAGGAAAAATGGACAAATGTAGGAAGAATTTTGAACTCCGCATACCCAATCTAAAAATCCTGCCTTCGCCACTGCTTCCATGCCATAGAAGATGCAAAACAACATGACATTCAGTTGGTTGTGGAAGTGTACCATAATGAACTCACAAGACGGTACTGGTAGCTTGGCAGATCTTTCTCGCTACATAGTTCTAGTCCCGCTACAGAGTTTCAGTTGAATGATTAGCCTAAAATTCAGTGTATTTTACCATAGAAGCAGTAGTTTTAATGGAGTTATTGTTGCGAGTCATAGGACCTAGACCGTCCGGTTTGCCTAACATTTAAAATAATGGATAATATATGGCTATGTGCCTCAATAGATGCAAGGACTGGAACTTTGAGGAGTTTTTTTAGCTTCTTCTTCTTTTTGGTTGTGTGCATTCGTAACGCCATTAAGATATTACATTATTGTAGAGTCTGGGTGTAATTAGTATTTACACGATATTAATATATTCTCTTTTTCAAAACAAAAGATGTGGTTCTTGTACTTGTCGACAAAACAAATCAAAACATGGATCATCTATGACTATTTTTTCAAAGGTCCAATTATCACTAATTTTTCATGTTCAGAAGAGATAAATTGTGCAAGGTTATCCTGAATGTTGAGGAAAACATGAAGACTGAGTAACATCGGGAATATGAAGAGAGGTTACCAAGTTCCTAGAGGTTAGTTAACTGTAACAAAACAAAAAAGTGTTGATCTTATATAGCATCTTTCTTATATTCGACGGAAAATTATGTGGTGCTTTTTCAGTCTGAAGCTAATTAGCTCGCCACAAATGCTTATCATTTCATTGTATTTAACAGGGACGGAGCCAGACGCTGAGATTAAGGGGGGCAATCAGTGTTTATGGTTTGTATGAGGGTGGCAGAGTTAGCTAATATACACTAAACAAGTAGGTCAAATGCAAATATTTTCAAAGGAAACAAGGATCATAGGGGGGGCGTAGCCCCTGCTCGTCCCCCCTTAAATCCGTCCCTGGTATTTAACCAGCCTAAGTAGATGAAGTACCCACACAAAATTAATGGTCTGAATAACAAGATCGTACCAACAGAGACTTGGGAAAACCTCTTATTATTCGGGAGGTAGAGTTTTGAGGCCCAACTCCGGCTATCAAAGCTGAAATCTGGCGTTTATGTTACACATCGGAAGATACGTTTCAGTAGAAACTTTGCCAGGTGCAACATATGTTGGTCCTCACCTTCCTAGTCAAGATCGATCAACTGAAATCCAAATATCATAGTTACGATATGTTGGTGCTTAATTCTCATCCCGCTATCAGACACGATCTGTGCTACAGAATACATACAGGAGAACTTCAAAAGCATCAGAAATAGTCGTAGATCGATCTAACGATCACCCAATTCACAGAATTTTAGGCAGCCTGACGACGGTGCCCTCCACGACACCGCAAGAGCTCTTGCAAGACGCGCCAAGGCCAAGGCCGAGGCCATGCCTCAGTCCGGCCCACCCAAGCAGCTTCTGGGCCCCCACGTCTCGCCCCCTCGCTACCGCCTTCCTGCCGTTGGTGGTGCAGGCCAGGTAGGCGGCGAGGAATGGGTCCTCCTCCGGCCGGACCCGTCTGCTAGCCAACGGCGACATGGCCGGCGCGCCAGGACCTCCCGGCGGCGGTGGCACGCGCAGCCGGTACGCGTCCGCCTTCTTCGTGCCGGCCGGCGCCGGCGTCCTTTGCTTCTTCGCCTCGGCCGGGCTCTGTTTGGACACCCCCGGCTCGTGCTCCCACGAGAAGGGCACCGTCCTAGGTGTCCCGCAGGTCGCAGCGGCATCGGTTCCAGCCTCCATCTCTTTCTCCCGCTACAAGAGTGAATCACGCTAGCTCGATCGTTAGCTCCTTGCAGAATCTTGGAAGAAAAGAAGGGACTACGTGCTATGCTCACGACGGCCGGTGGTATGCAGCTACTACGTGCGTAGTGATAGCTGTACGTGGGCCGGCGTGAAACGAGACGGACTTCCTTGGAGCTTTTGTAGCACCAGGAGTGCAGGACGATTCGGCAAGGGTCGATCGATCAACTGATGTGACGGCCGGCTGGGTCGGCAGGGATGATGATGGCTTGACCTGACCGGGCATGTCTTTTTCTGGCGTTCAGTTTTGCCTTTCGCCATGTGGGATCGACGATAGGATCGAGCTCGAAACGGAACGACGCAACCACGTACCGGAAATACGGTTGCAGATACTGCTGCTGCTGCATGCGCGCCTTGATCTGGCAGCAACAGCAGCGCAGGTTTTCGTCGACATCAGACGACAGCTTGTGATCTTCCTTATCTGTAGAGTTGCACCTAGCTAGGCAGCAATGCACTGCATTACTACAAGTCAACACATACACGCACATCTCGTCGTGGTTTGCCTGACGATGCTACCGATCGATCATCAGCACCTTGACGCTAGCTTACAACGCAGGGGTCAGTTCTCGATGAGTACGCAGAGCAGGACTTCCATGCGTGCGGTGTACGAGTAGAAAATTTTGGGCAGGTGAAAGCGAAGGCAGGCGAGTTGTCAAGTGTTGGAGGGTCACGGCCTCACCGGCCGAGCGTCGAAAGCGCCACAAATCGGCTACTTTAATCGGGATTTGCCCGCATGTGACGGCGAAATTCTTCAGAAACCTATCCCCTTTTTGGACATAGTGAAGAATGAAATGCCAATTCGCTCACGGGATCCTTGCTGAACTCTTCTTAATTGGGTTCCAGACTTTTAGTACTCCTATAAACACTTTGCATGTTTGTTTCGATTTCTCGTAGGGCGGCCAACAGGCCGCAAACCGTCAGCTGCACAATTAGGTTTAGCTGAAAGTGACTATAAGTCAGTTTTATAAGGGAGTCATGGGGTCTGGTTATCTTTGCCAAGGGGTGGCGCATGATAGACCCGTAAGACCTAATTCGAGAAGAAGAAAACATGTTATCTTCCTCGCACCAAAACAAACTGATGTTACCTTTTGGTTTGCGTCGTTCTCAGCACAGATTATTATTTTGACAATACAAGCCAGCATTGTTATCCTTTTGTTCGTCCTTCCTAGACAAATTAATTAATGTGAAGAATCCACATATTGTCACATGTCAAATTTGTAAAAAGGAGCTGGAGACCGCGGCGCACATCATGTTTCAATTAATGTAGATACTCCTTGCACATTGGAGGGGCCTCATATTAAAATATGCTGAGAACGATGTCTTTGCCTCGGCTCGGTTACGTGTTGATATAAGTCCAAAATAGGAAAGAGATGATTACATAATCAGCATTGATAAGAGAGGATTGACAGATCCGAGCATGCCTTATAATTCAGCATATTCGTTTTACAACATAAGGAAACTATCAATCTAATTTATTCTGACATCCCCCTTAATCAAAACTTGTACACGTTTAGATTAATTACGTCTAAATTCTTCTAAAGCTCTTGGCGCTAATGCTTATGTGAATCCATTAGCGACCTGATCATTTGTGGAGATGAACCGAATATCAAGCATCTTTTGTGCCACTCTTTCACGGATAAAATGAAAATCAATTTTTATGTGTTTTTTCCTGGCATGGAAAACAGGCTTAGTAGATAAATATGTGGCACCCATATTGTCGCACCATAGACATGGTGTTTCATTGATCTTCACACCAAGTTCTTTGAGAATAGTTTCTACCCATATGACTTCAGCTGTGGCATTTGCTAAGGACTTGTATTCAGCCTCTGTACTTGATCTGGACACATTTGGTTGTTTTCCAGCACTCCATGAGATAAGATTTGGTCTAAGAAAGATGGCAAATCCCCTAGTGGACCTTCTGTCATCAACATAACCTGCCCAATCTACATCTGAGAAGGCACTGATTAAGGTGGATGAGGACTTCCTAAAAGTGAGTCCTGTGGTGCAGGTATTTTGAATATACCGCAATATTCTCTTGACCGCTGTCCAATGATCAGTAGTAGGAGCATATAGGAATTGACATACTTTATTAACTGAGAATGAATATTTGGTTGGGTTAATGTCAGATATTGTAATGCTCCTATTATGCTTCAGTACCTTGTGATATCATCAGCGCCAAGACTTGTCCCAATATGTGCCGACAATTTTTCAGACGGAGACAAAGGTGTGGGTGATGGTTTGCATTTTTCCACCCCAACTTTTGCTAACAAATCCGAGGCATATTTTTCTTGGGTGAGAACAAGTCCATTATTAATTTTCCTTACTTCTATGCCCAAGAAAAAATGTAAATCTCCCAAGCCCTTTATAGCAAAGTGAGTGTTTAAATCACATACTAAAGTAGAGATGGCTTGGCTTGATGAGCTTGTGACAATAATATCATCCACATAAATGAGCACAAAAACCATGATACCTGACTGGTTATAGATGAACAAGGATGTGTCACCTTGAGATGGCTTGAAGCCCAAATGTTGGAATTTGGTACTCAAACGTGAATACCATGCTCTCGGCGCCTGTTTGAGACTATAAATTTCTTTTTCCAGCTTGCATATGTGATGAGGGGCATTAACATCTTCATACCCAGGAGGTTGTTTCATGTATACTTCCTCTTCTAGAATACCATGAAGAAACGCATTCCTGACATCGAGTTGCCGTAGGTTCCAGCCCCTGGAAACATTAATGGACAAAACAAGTCTAACTATAGCTGCTTTAACAATAGGACTAAAAGTTTCTTCATAGTCTAGGCCAAAACGTTGCTTAAATCCCTTTGCAACTAAGCGAGCCTTGTATCGATCTATTGAGCCATGTGAATATTTCTTGATTCTGTACACCCATTTTCAATCAATAACATTTTTACCGAGATGTGGAGGTATCAAGTGTGAAAGGGCATGCCCCTTCCTAAGATTTTGGTTAAGATGACACTCGAGTTAGTGAGGACTAATGCTATCTCTAAAGTGTATTCTCAGGTTTTAGTCCGCTCGTATGATGATGGTAGGAGATTGGAGGCCCCTCATTTTTGGATGATCAAGTGACGGTGTTATTTATATCTTTCTCTATTTACTTCTTGAGTCAATAGGATCACCGCACTATTAAGAGGGGTAACTTGTTGTTTTCATTGGGGATGAACTCTTGCAACTCTATTTCATATCACTTTCCATTCACCTCCTAAAGCCTCCACAAAATATGAGAAAGTTTAATATATTTGTCTCTTGAAATATTGGGCATGTTCAGGAAACTGCTCATCCGGTATGGGATCCGGTATATACCGGATCTGGTACCGGATGGGCCCGGAATCAATTCCGGGTGCAAACCGGGCGAGTCCAGGGACTAGCCGGTTTGCACTCCGGAATTCACTCCGGACCCATCCGGTACACAGTCCGGTGCAAACCGGAATCCATACCGGGTGGACCAGATTTCTTGCATAACGGCCAGATTTTAATAGACAAGTATATAAGCCCACCTCTTCTTCTCCAAGAGGTAAGTCAACCATTTCCAAACACGAAAAAGGCTAAGCTCTCTCTCCTCCATTGTTGTTGACTCCAAAAGCTTCAAGATCTCTCTAGCCCTCCACTCAAACTCAAATCCCTTTGGTGAAAACCAAGAGGAGGTCTAAATCTTTTATTCCACCGAGCCAAAAGTGATTCCCCCTGAGTTCATCAAGTTGCTTGTTACTCTTGGGTTTTGTTGAAACCCTAGGAGGCTAGGGTCGCCCGGAAGATCCGGGTTGTGGTTCTTGCTTCGGGAAAGTTTGTAAAGGTTCGGAGGCCGCCTCAAGGCCTACCAATAGTGGATTGAGCTCTTTCTTCGTGGAAGAGGCTCAAGGAGAAGAAGGTGAGCCTTCGTGGCGCTCGGGTGTCCTTCGTGGTATCCTGCATCTCTCCAACGTGACGTACTTCTCTCTCAAGAGAAGGAACACGGGTTATATCTTCGTCTCTGCTTGCCTCGGTTATTTCTATCCGAGCTCTTTCACTATTGTTGATTTAGTTGTGATAGCCTTCGTGCTTGAAGTATTGCATTGCATCATATAGGTTGTTTCATCTAGTTGTTAGGCACATCTTATTTATCCGCATAGCCTAAAACTTGTGAAAAGAAAAGTAAAATTTGTAGAAACCTATTCACCCCCCCCCCTCTAGGTTACCATCTCGGTCCTTTCAATTGGTATCAGAGCCGAGGTCTCTTTTTAAGGGCTTTACCGCCTTAAGAGCGAGATGGATTATCCTTCCGAAGAGGAGTTAGCAAGGAAAGCTGAGGAGGACAGGTGGGCCTCCCGTGAAGCTGCCCTTCAGAAAACCATTGAGGATCGTGTGAACAAGAACTTTGAATTATACGTGGCTAATGAAGTTGAGAAGCGTTTGGATGCCATATCTCTTTCCCCCGACACTAGCACTAGTGGCGATGGAAATGATAAGGTGGAGAGCGCTCCCTCAACCAAACTTAGTCCCGCATACGGCGCCGTTGGTCACACGTATCCTCTCCCTCCTATCTCATTGCCAAACATGATTAATGGTGGTGCCCCACCCATGTATGATGGAACTCACTTTTCCTTTTGCAAATCTTCTATGGAATCTTATCTCCGCAGTATGTGCGAGGAGCTTTGGGACATTGTTGAGCAAGGCTTTGTGCCCATGGATGCAAATAGCTTGACACCTAATGAACGGGTACTTAGGCAACTCAATTCCACGGCCCGTGACAAGATTCAGTGTTCTCTTTCAAAAAGTCTCTACAATCAAGTCCACCACATTGAGTACGCCAAGGAGTTGTGGGATAGAGTTTTGATTCTTCAAGAAGGAACATCCATCACCCAAAAGACCAACTATGAATATGCCAAGAGGGAGATGGATTTGTTTGTGATCAAGGATGGTGAGAACCTTAGAGATGCCTACTCGAGACTTGACGTTCTTCGCGTAAAGATCCAAGGCCTTGGGTGTGACAAATACAATGATGGGTTTGATGTGAATGATGAGTTTATCAAGAACAAGATTTCTCAAATAATTGCTCCCGATGACAAGCAAATGGCTCTCATGATGCAAGTCTTGGATACCAAGAAGACTATGTCTCCGGATGACCTTATCTCCTTCTTCATTGCCAACCAAACTATGATTGATCAAGGAAACCAAACAAGACAACTTGTCCGCGCCATGAACTCTCCCAACCTTGCTTTGAAGGCCAAGGCGACTCGTGTTGTTGAGGAAGAATATGAAGAAGAAGTTGAGCTTGAAGAGATGACTTCAACGAGTGAGCTACCGGTGGATCTTGCTTTCTTTGCTAGGAAGTGGGGTAAGAACTTCATGAACAAGAATACAAGCCTCCCAAAGAACACAAGGAGGAATTGCTACAATTGTGATCAACCGGGTAATTTCTCTGACAAGTGTCCCTATGAGAAAAGATAAGACAAGCCTAAGTATGACAAGGAGGCAAGGAAGAAGCTCCTCCCCAACCCCATCAACAAGAGAAGAGAAGGCAAAGCTTTTGTTGGGGTCGAGTACATGTCTGATGACGAGGAGAAAGAGGAAGATGCACAAGTTGGAGTAGCCGGTATAGCTCATGCTAAGCCCGACTCCTTATTCACATATGACTATACCAAGGAATACACATCTCCCTCCAAGAAGTGTCTCATGGCAAGATTGACAAAGGGGGCGAGGATGATCAAGATGAAGTAGCCAAGTTGGAGCGTGGACTTGGGTCCTCTCTCCCCTATGACTACACCAAAGACTACACCCCTACCTCCAAGAAGAAATCCCAAAAATGCCTCATGGCAAAGAGACCAAAGGTGCCTACTACTTCAAATGCTCCCATCTTTAATGCTAAGCCACCTTTATCTTCTCATGAGTTAGGCAATATTGATGAGGATGGAAATGCTAGGATGCTTGCTTTGCATAAAGTTATGTGCTCCCTACGTGGTGATGCTTTATCTCAATTCGAGTACTTAATGGACACCGTCTTTTCACGTGACGATACCATTGAGGAACTTGAATCCCATATTGATGATGGGAGACGGAGATTCAATCTCCTTAAGCAAGAGCTCACTAATGAAAAACATAACTCTTTTACCCTATCTCAACAATTGGAAACTTATAAGATTGACAAAGCTAAAGATGTTGATTCAATTGATAGGGCACTTGAAATGTATCAAGTATTTGATGCTTCTAAAAAGAAACTTGAGGTTGCCCATTCCTCTCTCACTAAGGATCTTGAACACCTTGAGAATGCCCATAAGCTTATCAAGGATGAGTTCATGAAACTTGAGGATAAGTATGATCAACTTCGAGCTAGTTATGATAAGTCTCTTGGTTCTTCAAGTGCTCCCATTATTGTTGAAAATATTGCTAGTACTTCTAACCTCTTGAATGGTCAAGTCTCACTTGTTGAAAAAAATAAGAAGTTGAAGGTGCAACTCAAGAAGGAATGTCTTATATCTAGTCAAGGTGAGAAGACTCTAAATGAGATTCTTGCTAAACAAAAGATGAGAGCTCCACATCAAGGACTTGGTTACACCACAATGAAGAATGGTAAGGAGAAGGCCAATCCTTTGAAGAATGTTAACTTTGTGCGTGAAGGACACAAGGAGGTTGACAAATGCAAGAAAGTTGTGGTTGAAGAGAGTGTCTATAAAGAAAATTCTAACCAACTCTCCACGGGAAAAGCTAACCCATCTTATGTGTTGTGTAAGGACACAAGAGGAGATGTTTATGCTAAATTTATTGGTCCCCGCAATGCCTTTAGATGGTACTCGATTTGGGTACCAAAATCTCTTGTTTCTAATGCCAAGCAACCCATTTCTAAATGGGTTCCTAAATCCAAGAATTGATTGTGTGTAGGGATATCTCTTAGGTGGCCCTAAATTGGTGTTTGATAGTGGATGCACTCATCATATGACCGGAGAAAAGGAGTTTCTTGAGCGTTTCATTGATGATGTCAACCGCACCTCCTACATCACTTTTGGAGATAATACAAAACAAAAGGTATTGGGATACGGCAAGGTGGCAATCACGAAAGACGTGTCTCTTGAGAATGTCATGCTTGTTGAATCCCTTGGTTACAACTTACTTTCCATCAATAATCTTACAAACATTGGCTATGATTGCTATTTTACTAAAGATAAGGTGATGGTCTTTAGGAGTGATAATCTCAAATTGGTCTTTGTTGGGCATATTGAGGACGGTCTTTATGTGGCTGATTTCTCGCAAGAGAACCTTCCTCCCGGATCGGCCCGGTGAAACCGGGCCTTGGAGCCAAAAGGAGGGGACTAGCCCCGCTTCCGACCCACGGAATAAGTAAAATAACGTTAAAAGTAGTGGTATTTCACTTGCGCCCGTAAAGGCTCCCACTTATCCTACACCTCTCAAGTCATTTCACAAAGTCGGACTAGAGTCAAGCTCAACAGGGTCCCTCTTCCTCACTATGCCTAATGGCCAAGGTTGACAAGGGTTGGCTTTGGCATCGCCGGCTAGGCCATGTCAACATGAGAAATCTTAAATTACTCCTAAAAGACGATCACGTTATTGGACTAACTGATGTTGACTTTGAAAGAGATCGTGTGTGTAGTGCATGCATAGCCGGGAAGCAAAAGGGCAAGGCTCACCCCTCCAAGAGCATCGTCACCACCTTTAGGCCGTTGGAGCTCCTTCATTTGGATCTCTTTGGGCCTTCCAACTATGATACTCTTGGCGGGAAGAAGTTTGGTCTTGTGATCGTGGATGACTACTCAAGATACACTTGGGTATTTCTCCTAAAATCCAAGGATGAGACCCAAAAATGCTTCATCGACTCTGCCACTCAAGCTCAACGTCAATATGATGAGAAGATCAAGGCAATTCGAACCAACAATGGCACCGAATTCAAGAACTACACCATGCAAGATTTTGTTGATTGGGAAGATATCAAGCATCAATACTCTTCACCTTACACACCCCAACAAAATGGTGTTGTGGAGAGGAAGAACCGGACAATCATTGAGATGGCAAGAATGATGTTGAATGAATTCAATTCACCCTACAACTTTTGGGGTGAAGCCATTGCCACGGCCGTTCATGCTACAAACCGGCTCTTCTTCCACTCCTTTCACAACAAGACCGCCTACGAGCTTCTCACCGGGAACAAGCCCAACGTCAAGTACTTCCGCGTCTTTGGATGCAAATGCTTCGTCAAGAACGAGAAATAGAGGCTTGGTAAATTCGAATCTAGAACTATTGAGGGTATTTTTGTTGGATATGCATCGGATTCCCACACCTATAGATTCTACAATAGTTCCTCGGGAAGGATTGAAGAATCTTGTGATGTGGATTTCGATGAGAATAATGGCTCCCAAAAGGGGCAAGTTGTTTCACGTGATGTAGGTGATGAAGATCCTTCTCAAGTCATTAAGGCAATGGGCATTGGGCACATCTTGCCTCATGAGACTCATCAAGCTCAAAATCAAGATCAAACCTTTCATGAAGAAGGACCAATCTCAACCCCCATGGAGAATGACTCAACTCAAGTGGAGCCTAGCTCAACTCAAGAAGAGTCAAACTCAACACAAGAAGAGCCACCAACTACACCACAAGTTCAACAAGAATCTCACAAAGAGAATCATGTCCAAGATCAAACGCCAAGTCCTCAACTCCTTGACATTTTTCAAGAAGAAGAACAAGATGGTCCTAGCTCTCAAGATCTAGCTCAAGTTGATCCCCAAGAACTAGAACGTCTAAAAGGAGAGTTTGTTGATTACAAGGGCATCACAAGAAACATCAAAGCCACAAGAAAAGCAAGTGGGATGCAAGTCAACAAAATACTTGGGAGCATATCAAAGAGAGTACTCACTCGTAAAAAGTTAAAACACTTAGCCAACTTTATCAAGCATCACTCGTTTATCTCTCGTTTTGAACCTCTTAAGGTACAAGAGGCCTTGCAAGACCCCGATTGGATCATGGATATGCAAGAAGAACTTGAGTGCTTCACCCGCAATGAAGTATGGTCACTCGTGGATAAACCACAAGATCATAGGATCAACGTCATTGGAACCAAATGGGTCTTCAAGAACAAGCAAGACGAGAATGGAGTCGTCATTCAAAACAAGGCAAGGTTAGTGGCGCAAGGGTTTGCACAAATAGAAGGTATGGATTTTGGTGACACCTTTGCGCCCGTGACTCGCCTTGAAGCTATTCGTCTCTTGCTTGCATTTGCCTCTTTTCATGAATTCAAGCTTTATCAAATGGATGTGAAAAGTGCATTTCTTAATGGTCCTTTGAAGGAGGAGGCATATGTTGCACAACCCCCGGGTTTCGAGGACCCCAAATTCCCCAACCGTGTGTATAAACTCCATAAGGCGCTCTATGGCCTCAAGCAAGCTCCACGTGGTTGGTACGAGCACCTTAGGGATTTTCTACTCAAGGATGGGTTTGAAATTGGGAAAGTCGACTCCACCCTTTTTACCAAGCGGTTTAAGGATGGTGGTATTTTCATATGCCAAATCTATGTTGATGATATCATTTTTGGTGGTTCATTTGAACGCCATAACAAAGCTTTCTCCGAGTTGATGACTAGGAAATTCGAGATGTCCATGATGGGAGAGTTGAAGTATTTCCTTGGATTCAAAGTGAGACAACTAGAAGAAGGAACCTTCATCTCTCAAGAACAATATGTGAAGGACATGCTCAAGAAGTTTAATATGGTTGGTGCCTCTATTGCAGCGACTAATGGATAACTAGGGGCATGTAAGAAGGAGAAGGATGCAGACATAAAGGTATACCGTTCCATGATTGGTTCTTTGCTTTATCTTTGTGCATCTAGACCGGATATCATGTTTAGTGTTGGAATGTGTGCTCGTTTTCAATCCACTCCAAAGGAGAGCCACCTTCTGGCGGTCAAACGGATTTTTAGGTGCCTTGTTCTCACTCCAACTATCGGGCTTTGGTATCCAAAGGGATCCAATTTTGTTCTCCATGGCTATTCGGACTCCGATTGGGCCGGTGACAAAGTAGATCGGAAGTCTACCTCCGGGGCTTGCCACTTTATTGGCCGGTCATTGGTGAGTTGGTCATCCATGAAACAAAACTCCATTTCCCTATCCATCGCCGAAGCCGAATACATCGCTGCGGCATCTTGTTGCGCTCAATTGTTGTGGATGAGGCAAACCTTGCTTGACTATGGTGTGTCTCTTGGTCAGGTGCCTCTTCTATGCGACAATGAAAGCGCAATAAAGATCGCCCATAACCCCGTCCAACACTCTCGAACCAAACATATTGACATTCGCCATCACTTCCTACGTGATCATGTCGCAAATGGTAACATCTCTCTTACTTATGTGGGGACAAATGACCAATTGGCAGACATTTTCACTAAGCCTTTGGATGAAGCCCGGTTCGTTAAATTGAGAGGAGAACTCGGTATCCTTGATCCTAAAAACTTGGATTGATTTACTTGCACGATTCTCTTTACTATCTTGTTTAGGTGTGCCGCATATGTAGGGATAGCATCCTACCATGTCTTGGCATGATGCATACCTATATGTGCTATATCATAAGATCTAATATCAAATGGACCCAAGCATGTCTCTTCGCGGTACCAATGATATTTGTGCTCTAACATAGGGGGAGAAATCCCCCGCCGACTCGCCTCTCTTATTTGGTACTTTCTATCCTTCGGCTTATTGGATTTGCATTTTATTTAGTTCAAAACATGTTACTTGTTGCTTTTTAGTTTCGCTCTCTTTTCCAAGAAACATGTGTAGAACAGTCTTTAATCTTACCTTGCATCTCTGCTGTCTACCTTGCCCATCTATTCACTCTATGCACAAGTCATCTTGAGTTTTTTGGAGGAGTTCTGGTGACCCGGTATGGAATCCGGTATACACCGGATTTGGTACCGGATAGGTCTGGAATGTCTTCCGGGCACAAACCGGGTGGTTCCAGGGGCCACCCGGTATGGACCCCGAAATCCATTCCGGACGCATCCGGTACAACACCCGGTTTGTACCAGGATCCATACCGGACGGGTCCGGTTTTTGGAACGTTAAGTTCCGGGTCGGGGGTCCTCTTCCTCAAAGGTTATTCTTCCCCCCCCCCCCCCCCGACCTAAACCGCCCCAGCCGCCGCCACCAGCGTCTTCTCCATCTCCGGGGGAGTTCTCCACCGCCCGGGGCTCCGAGTTGGGCCTCCCTTGGTCCCTCTCCTTGCTTGGAGGAAGATTACCGAAGGATTTCTCAAGTTCTCCACCATGTCCTCCAGTATCTCACCTCCTTCCCTCTCTCTCTCTCTCTCCCTGTAGATCTTTTGGTCCTTGAAGGTTTTGCTCGTTTAATCATGTTGCTCCTTAGATGTAATGAGTAGATGTTGCTGAGTTCAAGCACTTTTGCAAAAAAATCGAAATTTCTGTACCCACCCGGTATAGATTCTGGTTTGCACCGGACCTGGTACCGGATCCGTCCGGTACCAGATCCGGTGCATACTGGGCCTGGTACCGGCTGATGAACTGAACTCGAAATTTTGTTCAAATCTTGACACATCTATTCATTGCACCTATTCCTCCTTGCCGTGACTTGTGCACTTATCCCCATGCTCGCAACTATGCTCTAATTCACAGGTGACAGCTGTGACCATCTCGAGACGCATGCGATGCGTCGCAAGGGAAAGTATGCCGAAGTGTCAAGCAAGAAGACGATCTCATCAAGGACTGCCAAGGCTCCATTGCCATCATCTAGTACTGCCTACAGTCGTGGTCGTGGTCGCTCTTCTGTTGACCGTGGCCACCCCTCTGAGGTTTTTGTTTCAGAAGAAGAGTCTGATGGGGCTGAGGATGGTTCTGATTCTGAGGATGAGACGGAGATTGTGCCCACTGGCAATATGAAGACTATGACTGTTAGCGATTGGAAGGTGTTTCGTGTGAGAAATCCCTACGTTGCCAAGGAAAGAACTAATCCTGGGAATACTAGGTTCTGGACTCGCACTCAGCAGCTTCAGTGGGAGCATGTGTATGCTATTTTCAGCTCCAAGAAGTCTTGGGTACCGCAGAAGTCTCTTAATCTCGAGCACTTCTCTCTTCATGAGAAGGATTTCCCTTATGTGCGGCGTACCCTTGAGAAGATGAACTTGTGGGATGTTGTATGTCTTCACTCTCCTGATTTCATGCCAGATTTGATGAAGCAATTCTATTGCACTGTCTATTTCCATGATGATGATGATTGCACTATGACATGGATGTCTGGAGATCTTAAGGTAACTATCAATGTGAGGGAGCTCAGAAAGGCTTTGGGTCTCAAGAAAGGAGGTTGGCAGATTCATAAGGATGAGGTGTTTTCGAAGGAAGATCTTGCTTTTTGCTTTCCTCCACAGGAGAACTGTACCATGGACACTATCACTCAGATGTAACCTGTGTACCGCCACCTTGCCAACCTATTCCGTGACACTATCATGAGCAAGTCTGGTGATCTCACAAAGGTTCGTGGGTACATGACTAACCTTATGTTCTATACCAAGCCTGAGAATCAAAGGCCGATTGATGTTGTGTCATTTATCTATGAGGAGATCTATACTGGTGTGATGACACGGAGAGTCCCTGCTTATTCTACCTATCTCCAGCTCTTCATTAGGCATGCTTTGGGAGAAGGGAACTTCAGGAAGGTTGCCCATGGGAAAGACATGTTTAGGCATGAGCTGCATGCCATTACTGTTGTGGATGGTCCTACTCCTGCGGGCTTTCCTCCTCTTGAGGCTCGCACTAAGCAACACCATTATCCCTCTTTTGCTCCTGGTGCTAGCTCCTCAGCCCGTCCTATGTCCAAGAAGAAGAAGAGTGGCATCGCGAAGTTCTTCACTTCTATGTTCTCATCTTGCCGTGATGCCCGCGCTTACAGTCACAATGCTCAGGAGCTTGCAAAGTAGAGTCGCCGTATTCAGAATGACGACAGAAGGGCTGCAGGGTTCTCAGTTGTTGATGGTCCCGGGTTAGCTCCTACACCGTTCGTGGACATTCCTATGCAGGACTTCCCAGTTGATGACTTTTTCTCTTGGACTGCTTGGGGTACTTCTGGTGGTGCAGGTGGCAGTGTTGATGATGATGACGACGATGATGATGATGATGACGCCGCCGCCGACGAAGATGCTCAGTTCTAGGAGTGGTTGGGTTCGTTAGTATCTCGCTCTTATCCCCTTTTTGGTGTTTCGATTCCAAAGGGGGAGAAGATGTTGAGAGCTCTTATTAGGTTGTGTGGGAGCCCTTGGATTTGCCTTTGTTGTCACAAGCCTTCGTTTGTTGGATTTGGTTCTTTTTGGCTTGTGACTACTTTGTCCCTTTACCTTATTATCATATCTTGTGTAAGACTATGTTCTATGGTTGTGTGTTGGACATGCTTTGGACGAGTGTGAGTTTATTTTCCATGGATATCTATGTTGGTTGCACTAAATGTTTATCTTCTACTAGTTATCCATGTGTAGTGCTATTTTGTTTACACATCTTGTTTATGTCGCACACACCAAGCTAGTGAGTACTCATATGTTTTTGGAGGCCCCTTATTTTTGGATGATCAAATGACGGTGTTATTTATATCTTTCTCTATTTACTTCTTGAGTCAATAGGATCACCGCACTATTAAGAGGGGTAACTTGTTGTTTTCATTGGGGATGAACTCTTGCAACTTTATTTCATATCACTTTCCATTCACCTCCTAAAGCCTCCACAAAATATGAGAAAGTTTAATATATTTGTCTCTTGAAATATTGGGCATGTTCAGGAAACTGCTCATCCGGTATGGGATCCGGTATATATCGGATCTGGTACCGGATGGGCCCGGAATCAATTCCTGGTGCAAACCGGGCGAGTCCAGGGACTAGCCGGTTTGCACTCCGGAATTCATTCCGGACCCATCCGGTACACAGTCCGGTGCAAACCGGAATCCATACCGGGTGGACCAGATTTCCTGCATAACGGCCAGATTTTAATAGACAAGTATATAAGCCCACCTCTTCTTCTCCAAGAGGTAAGTCAACCAGTTCCAAACACGAAAAAAGGCTAAGCTCTCTCTCCTCCATTGTTGTTGACTCCAAAAGCTTCAAGATCTCTCTAGCCCTCCACTCAAACTCAAATCCCTTTGGTAAAACCCAAGAGGAGGTCTAGATCTTTGATTCCACCAAGCCAAAAGTGATTCCCCCTTGAGTTCATCAAGTTGCTTGTTACTCTTGGGTTTTGTTGAAACCCTAGGCGGCTAGGGTCGCCCGGAAGCTTCCGGGTTGTGGTTCTTGCTTCGGGAAAGTTTGTAAAGGTTCGGAGGCCGCCTCAAGGCCTACCAATAGTGGATTGAGCTCTTTCTTCGTGGAAGAGGCTAAAGGAGAAGAAGGTGAGCCTTCGTGGCGCTCGGGTGTCCTTCGTGGTATCCCGCATCTCTCCAACGTGACGTACTTCTCTCTCAAGAGAAGGAACACAGGTTATATCTTCGTCTCTGCGTGCCTCAGTTATTTCTATCCGAACTCTTTCACTATTGTTGATTTAGTTGTGATAGTCTTCGTGCTTGAAGTATTGTATTGCATCATATAGGTTGTTTCATCTAGTTGTTAGGCACATCTTATTTATCCGCATAGCCTAAAACTTGTGAAAAGAAGAGTAAAATTTGTAGAAACCTATTCACCCCCCCTCTAGGTTACCATCTCGGTCCTTTCAAAGTGCCACGTCTTGTTTTTCAAGAGAGCATCATGTTCTTCATCCATTGCCTTGCGCCAATTGTTGTTGCTGAGTGCTTCTTGCAGACTGTTCGGTTCACATGTGGTGCACAAGAAATTGTATTTTATGGTGCGGTTAGTAACATTGTATCAAATAGTTCAATATGTATTTTTTTCGGTTGCTGAATGCCCTTCTGTAGTCTGGTTCTTGGAGCAGGTGGAGGTGCAGACGATTTTGGCTCAGAAGATCCTGATTCCTGGAGTTGTGGCAGTTCCGGCGCAAAAGATTCGGGCGCCTGATCATCGGCAACAGGCGCGCGAGTCTGGGGCTGACGCGTGGCGCGCTGTCCCCCAACAGTTGCTGCCGACGCTGAAAGAGCATTTTCCCTCATGTGTGGTTTTGGTAATTGAATGACAATCTCTATGGACTAATGTTTGCATTGAGATATCATTAGAGATCATGTCCATGGAATTGTGGAGTTCATGTGTTGGACTCTTGAAGCTTATGTGTTGAGTGGAGCATATTGCAAGTATGTCTTGATGGATTCAAGACATCATATTAGTGAAGAAATGTTGGAAGATACAAGGTTGATCAAGATGTTGATCAACACACAAAGCTACAAGATGTACCAAGAGCGATCATGTATCTCTTGGGATGGTAAACACTTGTCCGCATAGCTTTGTGAACTAACCCATGATATATGTGTGTGTGGTATCTTTATATGAGGTTAGGTATCTTCCCATGGGCTTGCATCAAATGAAGATTTCATATAGCTCATGGAGGATGACGTCATGTGGTGATCGTCATCAAGGTGAGATGTGCAAGACCAAGACCAAGAGAAGCTTCTTGAAGAGATCCTATGCTTGGTGCTTGCAATGGATTCGTGAAGATGAAGCTAAGCGAGACTCTCCCATTGTGAGCATGGGGGAGTATTTGGAGAAGTCTTCATCAAGCATGTGCTTGGACGTGCAATCAAGGAAAGATGAACCACTTGAAGATATCAAGATAGTCTTCATCCAACTCAAGTGGAATGCTCAAGGCAAAGGTATGATCTTGATAGGGCTATATGATAGATAGGCGTACTATTAAGAGGGGCTCTCAAGTTAGTAACTTGATCGCATCGTTGTGGAGAGCTCAAACCTTTGCATACTTGGCATATCATATTTCTTGGTTCTTATTTGGCTTTTATGGTGGTGAGGAGTTAGAGCTTGGTTCATCTCCATGTCAAGCTCTTGTTCATCGAAATCGGTTTTACTTTGGACAACTTGTTGCGTTTTCGGTGGCGAAAATATTGCCGGTTCTACCATGAGGAAAGTCCCACACCTTGCCATGTGTGGTGATTTTACTCTATTTATGGGATGCAATATTTCCGACAAAATTTTGTTGGGTGCTCATCGTCGCTATCTTTCAAACAAAATTGGTCTCACCTCATTTGGAGTTCATTTGTAAAATTTATAGAAGTTTTCGTTTCGGTGTTTTGCTGATTCGGATTATTGGGGCCGGATATTTCGTTCTACCGGAATTTCCGGTTCCCCAGCTGATCCAAGAAAACGGCTAAGGAAAGGAGAAAAAGGGTTCTGACTCCAGTCGGAAATTGTGCTCGGAAATTTCTGAGTGCCCCCAGAAAAATCCTCCAGAAATGGCTAAGGAAAAGTTTGGTTTTGCTTCTGACTCCAGCCGGATTTTCAGCTCGGAAATTTCATGGACTCGGAATTTCCGGTTGACCGGAATTTCCGAGTCTCACTTATACCGGAATTTCCGAGTGTCGAAACAGCCAACGGCTATATTTCCTGGAGGGGTATAAATACCCCTCCCCTTCTTCTTCCCCAGCTAATCCAAGGCAGCACGTTTTTCCCCTCTCTCCTACTCCATTGTTGACCTTGGAAAGCTCACTTCCCTCTCAATCCCTCCATTGAATCTTCCATATTCTTTAGGGAAAGTTGAGAGGAGATCTAGATCTACAATCCTACCAATCAATCTCTCCTCTAAGTGAGGGGAACTTAGTGGATCTAGTTCTTGGAGCTCCTTTGTGGTTCTTCTTCTTTGTTCTTCCTCTCTTCTCCCCCCATAAGCATTAGTTGCTTTTCGTGGGATTTGGGAGTGAAGGATTTGACTCCTTTGTGGTTTCCTTTGTTCTTCCTTTCTTATTCCCCCATAAACAGTTGTTGTTGTGTTGGAATTTGAGAGTGAAGGACTTGAGCACTTCGTGTGCTCTTGCCATTGCATTTGCATCGGTTTGAGCCCTCCACGAGGATTCGTGGTGGTGATACTTGTGAGTTTGTTACTCTTGGGTCTTTGGACCCTAGACGCCTTTTGTGGCCGGCCTTTTGTGGCCAAGACCTTTTGTGGTCACTTGAGAGCCTCCAATTAAGTTGTGGGTGTGTGCCTCAAGACTTGGGAGCCCCCAATTAAGTTGTGGGTGTGTGCCTCAAGAGTTGTACGGGATTCGATCTTCGCCCGAAAGGAGATCAATAGTGGAAGGTGAACTCACAACCTTTTGTGGTTGAGTTCATCAGGAGAAGAAGGTGAGCCTTTGTGGCATTGCGGCTAACCTGTTGTGGTTGCGCACACCTCTCCAAACGAGACGTACACCCTTTGGGTGGAACTCGGGAATACATCCTTGTCTCCGCGTGCCTCGGTTATTTCTATACCCGAGCTCTTTACTTATGCACTTTACATTGTGATAGCCTTCGTGCTTGAAGTCATATATCTTTCTATCACCTTGTTACTTGTATTGCTTAGCATAAGTTGTTGGTGCACGTAGGTGAGCCTAGTATTTATATCTAGGTTGTATGCTTGTTAAAGTAAACCTCTAGTTTTATTCCACCTTTATCAAGCATACCGGAATTTCCGGCTCATTCTTGGACCGGATATTCCGGCTCCTCGGAAAAAGTTTTAAATCGCCTATTCACCCCCCCCCCCCTCTAGGCGACGTCTATCCGTGCAATTGGTATCAGAGCCAGGTTATCTCATTATTACGACTAACCGCCTAGAGATAAAGATGTCGTTTAGAGATCTAGTGCACAATCCCACTTATAGATTCGATGGCACAAATTATGATGTTTGGAAAATTCGCATGCTTAAGCTTTTTAGAGACATGGGTTCAAATTTAGAGAGTATTGTATATATGGGTTTTTCTCCTCCAAAGGATTCACAAGAATTATCTTTAGAGGATGAGAAAAACTCTTATCTCGATACTCTAGCATCTAATGGTCTTATATGTGCTTTGAGTGATGTAGTCCTTGCGTCAATCATGCCTTTTCGGAGCGCTCATGAATTATGGACAAAACTTCAAGATATATATGAGGTGTCCAACATTTCCAAGGATGATTGTCCTCCTTCCACATTCGGTCTTGATGGTGAATCCACTACCGACTATACTTCTCACCCATCTTATTGCAATGCTCTATCTTTGTACTTAAACACCTCTAGCACTTCAAATGTCTTAAATGCTAGTGTTGATAGTCCTTGCATATCATGTAGTAGTTGCTTAACTAAATATCATGATGATATGCTTTCCTTGTCTTGTTGCCATGATCAAAATGTTTCTATTTCCTCTAGTACTTGTTTGGCTAACAATGTAGAGGAATCCCAACAATTGTTGGAACAAGACTTGGACCTCAAAGGTGCTTCAAGTGTCTCTTCATCGTCTTCATCCACTACTCACATTTGCCTAATGGCTAAGGAGTATAAGGTATCACCTACCGTGCACTCCAATATATCTCATGATGATGATAATGATGATGATGATGATCTAATTAAGGAGAAGGTTGACATTGTCTCTCATGCTCTCTTAAATAATAAAAATGCTCATGAGAACTTCTTAGAAATCATGACTACCCTTTTTAAGCTCAAGGAGACCTTTGAGGCTATGGAGACCCGTTGTCATGAAGGGTGGGGTCTTGCCTGTGATTCCGCGGGTGAGGTCCATAATCTTGAGAATGCTCTTGAGGAAGAGCAAGAAACTCGGGTTGCTCTCGAGGAGAGATTGGAATCTAGTGAGGAGTTAAACAATGAAGTAATTGCTAAACTCACTAAAGAACATGACCATGCTATTGCTAAATGTAATGTGCTTAGTAAAGAAAATGCTAAGTTAAATAATGAGTTTGTCATGTTGTCTCCTTCCATTTCTAATATTAATGATGCTTGTGCTACTAACTCCACTTTGTGTGTAGCATCTATTTTGAAGGAGAATGTTGAGCTAAGGGCTCACCTTGATTTGCTAACTAGCAAGTATGGGAAGTTGGAAGAAACTCATGAAAAGCTTTTTAGCTCTAATGAGGATCTCCTAGCATCCCATGCTAAGCTAAAGTTAGCTCATGAGGCGGTCACTACGAAGGTAAAATCTTGTGAGCCTCTTGTGGACACTAGCACAAGTTCTACTACTAATGCTTTATTGCAATGTGCTAGTACTAGTAATTTTACATCACATACCATTGCTAAATCTTGTGATGAATTACATTCCTTGCCTTGTTGCTCTAACAATGTAGAATCTACTTCCTCTAGTATTTGTTTTGAAACTAACCATGTACAGGAACTTAAAGAGCTCAAGGCACAAGTCACTTCTTTGAAGAAAGACTTGAAGAAGTGTCATGAAGGGAAGTCCACCCTCGACAACATGTTGAGAGTGCAACAACTTCCTCATGACAAGAGTGGACTTGGATTCAACTCCAATAACAAGAACAAGTCCAATGTCAAGAAGAAGCACAATTTCGTCAAGAAGAAGGGCCAAGAACAAGCTATTGATTCGGCCAAGATTGTGTGCTTCAAGTGCAAGGTTGAAGGGAACCATGTTAGATCTTGCTTTTTGAAGAAGAAGCCTCTTAGTGAGAAGCAACAAGGGAAGCGACCTCAAGTCCCAACTCAAACTTCCCGAGTTGAAGAACCTTCCCTCCCCAAAAAGAAAGGTAAAAGCCGACTTTGCTACAAATGTCGTGGGAAGGATCACTTTGCTTCTTCATGCACTCAAGTTACCTTATCCAACCCTTCTATTATTGATAATGTTCATTCTTTTCGGAAGGATAAGGTTGGCAATGTGTTTGCCAAAGTTATTGGTACTCAAAATGGTGTCAAGAAAAGAACCATTTGGGTTGCCAAGCCTATTGTGACTAACCTCTTAGGACCCAACTTGGTTGGGGACCAACAAGCTAAAACTTGATCAATAGGTGTAAGCGGAGGACATTGGAGACTTGACTACACCATGAAGAATTAAGGGATCTTCATCAATCATATTCTCTCAAGTCAAGTCAATTGGATTATATTGTCTTAGCATATATCCAATGCTCCTCCTTGCGGTAACTTGTATTTAACTCATATGTACTCATTGAAAGTTACTTGCACCCTTACATGTGTTTGGTTTTGTGCCTTACTATTGTTTCATATGTGTTGTGCACTCTACTTACTTATGTTAAATAATCAAGCTTGTGTATGTTGGTTTGCACACCATGTATGTTTGAGCCTCTTGTCTACTTGCTTTCATCTTAATTGGCTCTTTTAGGGATTTTAATGGACTATCCCATTTTGGGGGGGATTGATGTGCTTTTTGGTAACACACTATCCTAAAATGTGTATACATGAGGACTACCACTTAGTGATGATAGATCAATGTTATCTACTCTCTTTGTGGTATGTCTTACTCATGAGAAATTCAAATTCTAATGTCCATTAATTATCTCTTGGATTTCTTTTGCCTCTTGTTAAAAATAATGGA
This sequence comes from Poa annua, assembly GCA_026929855.1. Classification (NCBI taxonomy): domain Eukaryota; kingdom Viridiplantae; phylum Streptophyta; class Magnoliopsida; order Poales; family Poaceae; genus Poa; species Poa annua. The sequence goes on from CM049427.1 coordinate 37,616,086, forward strand.
TTATCACATTATGGAGGAGTAATAAGCTATGTGCATATTACAAGCCTAGAAAATGTGAACATGTGAGGTAGTGTCACCTAGAGTTGATATTGTTGATTATCTTGTTCCTAGGTGACATGGGACTCAAACAAGTTCCATATTTGCTTAAATAAATTTTGTTCACCCATCTTTTGGTATCTTGTTTGTGAGAGAGTTTCTTGATGCTTAGTATGATCATTGAATATGAGAAGTCATCAAGAAACTCTATATAAGCATGTTTTTCAATTCTTTTATTTTGCCACATGCTTATGTTTTGTGAACATGATCTTGAATATATGCATGTCATGTACCACCGAGAAATATCTCTCTACAATCATTGTCTTTAACAAGTGATAATTATATTTGTGGTAAATTTATTGATCATATTCACGTTGGCTATTGTTCTTAAGTTGTATTTTTCTATCGCCAAGTTTATTTTGGTTTAACCATCCTTTTGTCTTCTTTACTTCATTTGGATCCTTTTGTTGCTCTACTCATAATTTGTGTTGTACTTTCTTGAGTTAGGAAAGTAAGGATCCCATTGTTGTGCATTTACATTCGAAGACTTAATTCTAAGTAATGCACAATTCTTGGGGGAGCTATCCTACATTGAGTAGAACATCATTCTTTTAATTGTTATCGGGTCTTATTGATTTTCTTGAACTTTGTGTTCAAAAAGATATATGAAGGGTAATGATCCCACTTATGTGCATTTTGTATTTACATACAAAATCTCAAATAATGCTCTAATCATGGGGAAGCTACTATATACTCTTTAGAACACTATTCTTTAAATTGGTTTGGTATCTTATTGCTCTTCTTGAACATGATTAATGCTTTAACAATATATATGGAGAGTGATGATCTCATTTGTGTGCATTTTGTATTCAAATACAAGATCATAAGTAATGCACTAATCTTGGGGAAGCAATCCTATATGTTATTGAACATTAGTTGTCTTCAATTGGTTTTTGATCCCGATGACATGTCTCTTTGAAAGACAAACATTTTTCGTCTTTGGTACTTTGTGCCATCATGAAAAGTGTAAAGGGATTGGTTAATTTGTTGAAACCTTACTCTTTTTTGTGGAGTTGGCTATCTCATCCCATGGTTCCTAAACTACCTTTTGGATGAGATAAACCTTCGAGCATGCTTGTTTGATTTATTTCTTATGCTCATTGGTTTAGCCTTGACCTTGTTTTCATTTGATATCTTTTCAAATTGGTTTCTACAATCATGTGTTGATTTGAGTCTTTGATATAATATGGACATATCTTTCTCTTGCCACACTCGTGTGTAGCTTCTTGATTTATTTGGTGTGTTGTCCAAATTGTATCTCGTTTGGTTCTTGAAAGTTTTGTGCATGCATATTTACTATTTGTATATCTTAGGGCATGCTTACTTTCGTTGATCCAATATATAGGATAAACTCCATCAAATCCTAAATGGCTAAGATGTGCATGAAATTTTATTTCACATCAATATGCACATATTTATGTGGAGTTTGTCCTATGTATTGTAGTTGGTCTAACTAGTCTGGACCCAATTAGTTTGGGTGCCATAGTGTACTTGATTTGTTTTAGGTACATGAGAGATGCATTGGAAGCTTGCCTCTATTTAAAGAAGATGTCTTCACCATGTGCTTCTTGGAGTCAAGCTTGGATGATTGTAAACTCTCATCTTCTACACCGTCAATGCTATCTCGGTAACAAGTATCTAACTCATGCATATAATTATAGCTCTCAACCTTGTGTAGGTTGTTCTTTGGCTTGAGTTTCTCTAAGTTGCATTTGATATGGTTTTTGTAAAGTTTCTTTCAAAACATCTTCATTGCAAATGTGAGTTAGCCGGGATGATTAAACATCAAGGGGAATATATATTTATATATAATCATTTTCATGATTCACGGATCCCCAATATGTTAATCTAGTAAATTCATTTCAAAGTCTCTCATATGCAATATTGATGAATTCTCTTAAACCATTTGCCTTATGTGATATTTGTTTTGTGTCTCGAAGTATCCCAACTATCACTTATCCTATGTGGGTATTTGTGATGCTTTGAGAACTTGGTGTTGGAAGTTCATCTATACCCTTTAAGAATAATTTGAGCTATGTGCTTTTCTTTTAAGCAAAAGTCTTATCGGTGTATTTATGACTTCCTCTTGGATACCATGTGCTTTACCTTGTACCTGCATTGTGTGTGCATGTTTCTTTGTGGATTTAGTGTCCACTTAGAAACTTATACACATGAGGGTAGTTACATATTTAATTGCTATTCAGAATCTTTAGTGATCATCTTTTATTATTTTCTTGATTCTTTGGTGATCTCTAAAAGGCACAAGCTTTGTTTTTCTATTGGTTTCACATTGCCTCTTAATAATCTTGTGATCCTCTTTGATTTATCCACTTGGGTGTGCTTGTTTGCGAAATACATGTTTTGCACTACGTGCCTCATAATTTGAAAGACTATGATGTTGCTTAGTCTCATCCTTGTTTAGTCTCCTAAACTGTATTTCCATGTCACACCCATCCTTTCCCGGTTAAGCAAGCCTTATTAAATCTTCCACCTTTTTGTGTTCAAAATTATCTAGTAGGGAGTGAGGATTCCATGTTGTGCACACTATATTGAAATGCAAATCCTTCATTGTGCACGTACCTTGGGGAGTTCCCTCTTGATTTCTAGAACACTTGGTTGATCGTATCATAATATCTTTTTTGCTCAATTTGTTTTGGATCCCTTGATTGCTTGCTTCTTTGTGAATGCTTTTCCCCTTTGCAATTGGTATCCTTCCAGTGGATTTCAATTGATATATTTCTTGTGCAATTTTTGGATCCTCAATATAGTTTGATCCCCTTCATCTATTCGTCATTGGATAAGTGCATTTGATTTCACTCATATCATGAGAAATGCATAAATCATGAAGGAGATTTTATTATGTTACCTTTCCAAAGCCTTTGGCCCATTTCGGCAATCGTTGCCAATGGGGGAGAAGTTTTGGAGGGTTGTATGGAATTGGATTTGTACTTTGGTTTATTCTTAAGTATTTTCCTTCCTTGTCTTTGCATTCGTTGCTTGGTTTTATATATATAGTGGAAACTCCACCATCGGTAATGGTCGATAATATATGCAACGAATTCATGTTCATACACACGTGCATTAATTATGGGGGAGTTTGCTCTATATATGTGGATGGACTAACATCACATACCTTTGTAGTATTTGATGTTAGTGCAACCATTCTTGTTCGTTAAATTCCAAATTATAAACCCTCTCAAAAGAGATTGTCATCAATTACCAAAATGGGGGAGATTGAAAGAGCATTTTCCCTCATGTGTGGTTTTGGTAATTGAATGACAATCTCTATGGACTAATGTTTACTTTGAGATATCATTATAGATCATGTCCATGGAGTTGTGGAGTTCATGTGTTGGACTCTTGAAGCTTATGTGTTCAGTGGAGCATATTGCAAGTATGTCTTGAAGGATTCAAGACATCATATTAGTGAAGAAATGTTGGAAGATACAAGGTTGATCAAGATGTTGATCAACACACAAAGCTACAAGATGTACCAAGAGCGATCATGTATCTCTTGGGATGGTAAACACTTGTCCGCATAGCTTTGTGAACTAACCCATGATATATGTGTGTGTGGTATCTTTATATGAGGTTAGGTATCTTCCCATGGGCTTGCATCAAATGAAGATTTCATATAGCTCATGGAGGATGACGTCATGTGGTGATCGTCATCAAGGTGAGATGTGCAAGACCAATACCAAGAGAAGCTTCTTGAAGAAATCCTATTCTTGGTGCTTGCAATGGATACATGAAGATGAAGCTAAGCGAGACTCTCCCATTGTGAGCATGGGGGAGTATTTGGAGAAGTCTTCATCAAGCATGTGCTTGACGCGCAATCAAGGAAAGATGAACCACTTGAAGAGATCAAGATAGTCTTCATCCAACTCAAGTGGAATGCTCAAGGCAAAGGTATGATCTTGATAGGGCCATAGGATAGATAGGCGTACTATCAAGAGGGGCTCTCAAGTTAGTAACTTGATCGCATCGTTGTGGAGAGCTCAAACCTTTGCATACTTGGCATATCATATTTGTTGGTTCTTATTTGGCTTTTATGGTGGTGAGGAGTTAGAGCTTGGTTCATCTCCATGTCAAGCTCTTGTTCATCGAAATCGGTTTTACTTTGGACAACTTGTTGCGTTTTCGGTGGCGGAAATATTGTCGGTTCTACCATGAGGAAAGTCACACACCTTGCCATGTGTGGTGATTTTACTCTATTTATGGGATGCAATATTTCCGACAAAATTCTGTTGGGTGCTCATCGTCGCTATCTTTCCAACAAAATTGGTCTCACCTCATTTGGAGTTCATCTGCAAAAGGTATAGCAGTTTTCGTTTCGATGTTTTGCTGATTCAGATTATTGGGGTCGGATATTCCGCTCTATCGGAATTTCCGGTTCCCCGGCTCATCCAAGAAAACGGCTAAGGAAAGGAGAAAAAGGGTTCTGACTCCAGTCGGAAATTGTGCTCGGAAATTTCCGTCTACCGGAATTTTCGAGTGCACCCAGAAAGCCCTCCAGTTTTGGCTAAGGAAAGAAGGACTTTTGGTTCTGACTCGAACCGGAAATTGTGCTCGGAAATTTCCGTCTACCGGAATTTCCGAGTGCCCACAGAAAAGTTCTCCAGAAACGGCTAAGGAAAAGTTTGGTTTTGGTTCTGACTCCAGCCGGAATTTCAGCTCGGAAATTTCATGGACTCGGAATTTCCGGGTGACCGGAATTTCCGTGTCTCACTTATACCGGAATTTCCGAGTGTCGAAACAGCCAACAGCTATATTTCCTTGAGGGGTATAAATACCCCTCCCCTTCTTGTTCCCAAGTCAATCCAAGGCAGCACGTTTTTCCCCTCTCTCCTACTCCATTGTTGACCTTGGAAAGCTCACTTCCCTCTCGATCCCTCCATTGAATCTTCCATATTCTTTAGGGAAAGTTGAGAGGAGATCTAGATCTACAATCCTACCAATCACTCTCTCCTCTAAGTGAGGGGAACTTAGTGGATCTAGTTCTTGGAGGTCCTTTGTGGTTCTTCTTATTTGTTCTTCCTCTCTTCTCCCACCATAAGCATAGTTGATTTTGGTGGGATTTGGGAGTGAAGGATTTGACTCCTTTGTGGTTTCCTTTGTTCTTCCTCTCTTATTCCCCCATAAACATTTGTTGTTGTGTTGGAATTTGAGAGTGGAGGACTTGAGCACTTCGTGTGCTCTTGCCATTGCATTTGCATCGGTTTGAGCCCTTCACGAGGATTCGTGGTGGTGATACTTGTGAGCTTGTTACTCTTGGGTCTTTGGACCCTAGACGCCTTTTGTGGCCGGCCTTTTGTGGCCAAGACATTTTATGGTCAAGACTTTTTGTGGTCAAGACCTTTTGTGGTCACTTGAGAGCCCCCAATTAGGTTGTGGGTGTGTGCCTCAAGACTTGGGAGCCCCCAATTAAGTTGTGGGTGTGTGCCTCAAGAGTTGTACGGGATTCGATCTCCGCCCCAAAGGAGATCAATAGTGGAAGGTGAACTCGCAACCATTTGTGGTTGAGTTCATCAGGATAAGAAGGTGAGCCTTTGTGGCGTTGCGGCTAACCTGTTGTGGTTGCGCACACCTCTCCAAACGAGACGTACACCCTTTGGGTGGAACTCGGAAATACATCCTCGTCTCCGCGTGCCTCGGTTATTTCTATACCCGAGCTCTTTACTTATGCACTTTACATTGTGATAGCCTTCGTGCTTGAAGTCATATATCTTGCTATCCCCTTGTTACTTGTATTGCTTAGCATAAGTTGTTGGTGCACATAGGTGAGCCTAGTATTTATATCTAGGTTGTATGCTTGTTAAAGTAAACCTCTAGTTTTATTCCGCCTTTATCAAGCATACCGGAATTTCCGGGTCATTCTTGGACCGGATATTCCGGCTCCTCGGAAAAAGTTTTAAATCGCCTATTCCCCCCCCCCCCCCCCCCCCCCCCTCTAGGCGACGTCTATCTGTTCAAACGATGCCTTTGCCTCGGCTCGGTTACGTGTTGATATAATCCCAAAATAGGCAAGAGATGATTACATAATCAATGCGCATTGATAAGGAAGGATTGAAAGATCCGAACATGCCTTATAATTCAGCATATTCGTTTTACAACATAAGGAAACTATCAATCTAATTTATTCTGACACCTCAGTGAATGGCTCAGTGTTGGTGATTTTGATATCTCACAATGGAGCGCCTACACGACTGTGAAGGAATGGTGGCGTGCTATCTCAAGGGTACACGATTTTCGATGTAGAGGCCTAACTTCCTTGCTTCTTATAGTTGCGTGGGAGATTTGAAACGAGCGAAATGCGAGGGTTTGTAGAAACCTTGCCTTGATGCCCTCCTTTATTATTTTGTCGTTTAAGAGGGAAGCCAACCTTTTGACCTGTGCGGGGGGCGAACCGGTTGAGTGTCATTTTATCACGAGAGTAGGCTTTTGCTTAGGGGCCGGTTGGCTCCCTTGATTTGGTGTTTTAATTTAAACTCATCTCTTATTTGATGAAATAGGATAACCTTTTGCCTTCTTTCAAAAAAAGAAGTGAACAATTTTGGCTGGGATTGCGTTGGATCACATTGGTGCTCTTTGATTCAAAGTTTTTTTTTCTGGAAGCATTAAAATGTTTGATTTGGTTATTGAATCCCATGTTTTTCGTTTACATTGTATTTGGTAAAGAACCCCTCCCACCTTAACCTCTTGAAAAAACTTCTTGTTTTCCTATCCTATCTTGTAAAATTCGACGACTAGAAATCAAAAACAAATAGGCTAAAAAAGCATGTACCATGCACGGGGAACATATACTAAATAGCGCCACGTAAGTGTGTAGTTTCATGTGACGCCCCCGCTCCACAAAGCTCTTTTAAGGACAATGCGTGGATTCTCACGATTTTAATGTCTAGTTCGACCAATTTATTTACCCTTCTAAGTGTAGAAAATATGTTAAACAAGAGTATGAAGGAACTCAAATACTATGAAGTTCCTTGACTCATTTATCCATCTTGAAACTATAGTATTTCCCAAAACATTTGTAGAAAATATGGAAACTACGACTTTCTTTCAGCATGGAAATTGATTCCTACGGAGCATAATGAATGGACACTCTCCTTCTTCCTTCCTAGCTGTGATGCCCCCATTTTAACAGTACGAACTTATCCTATACTCAACCACAAAGTAACCCAATATACTTTGCCATTACTTTTGAGATTAAATATCTGATCATAATTGAATTAGTCCTCAAACTTTAGATCCACTAAAAGGCAGAGATGCACTTCCACTTTAGTCGTGCATGCACATACCACCATGAGATTTTGTTTGGAATACTGGTGAAGTTCTAACATCTAAGCTAAATTTGAAGTAAGTATATATAATTTACCAAGAAATATCTTTTTTCATCTCTTCCAAATATTCCGTTAGTGATTTTGGCATGACATCTTAATATTTGTCGCTAAATGAGCTCTCTCTTATGTTAGTCGGAAAACTATGGAAGTGAGGAAATGGAACAACTTTGAAATCATTTTTACACTGCCAATTTTGTTGGGATGATGATCCAAATTGGTTTAAGTGAGATCTGGCTCATCAATTCGTAAGGATAGTTCTTCTTAGAGATGGTTAAAACATGGAAATCCTAAAACAAAAAAGAAATAATATAACACTCTCTTGGGCTCATTGGGCCGAATCCTAGTCTCTTAACAGCTCAAAGTCTAATACTTACCAGTCTGTTAACAGGTCCAAGGTCCATTCCAGCCTTTTATAACAGCCTACCGCTGCACTGCAGATAAGGAAGGGCACCAAATTAGGGTTCCGCAATGACTTATTTTGTCTGAAACACTAGATCTACCAGATCTGATGCGACCAGAAGATACACAAAAGTTTGCCGTTGTTCTTCGGAGGCTTGTCAATTCTCAGCAAGTTGACCGTATTTCCTTGCCACATTTCTATAGTCACCCAGCAGGATGTTAGATCGAGCGGAAAACAGTTCTTGCACTGCCCGACAATTTCGGTTTCGCTATCCATTTTCGTCGCAGAATCTTGATAGTTTCACGGGAGTTTGGGCAGTTAGCTTCCAGATTCGATGGCCATACTTGTTCCGATTAGTCCCATATTAAGCTGTAGCTCTAATATGCATAGCCCGATTAGTTCCAGGGTTTTCTAGTTATGCTTCCATGCGCACAAAAAATTTATTTTCGTTGCATTTTGCTTTCTCTAATCTCTTGTTGGTTGTTGCTTCATACGGCGTCTTGCTTATTAGGCCTGCCTGCTTGTATGGCTGCTTCTCATTTCGAGGACTGCTTCCATACCATTTTTTCCGAGGGATCCTGCTTCTATACCATGATTTCTCTCTGTTTAGGATTGATCTATCTACTAGGATATTTTATTAAGATCCCTATAATCTCGCGTGGCTGTGATGACAACAATGATTACTTCGTCATACCTTAATTTCAGTTAAGGACCAAAGCTGATGACTTTATTTGTGCGTGTCTGAGCCGACGCTCTTTTATATCTGCAGACTAGCTTGTCGAAATGTTGGGTCTTCTTTTTGAATGCTGTTTTTGTAATTTTTGTTCTTGTTTTTAGGTGGCAATTGTGTGGTAGATGAACTAGCTCAATATTCCTGTGTTCTCCAGATCTGTTGCGGTTACAATTTTCATGGGAGTTCAGCAGATTTGACAAGCCATTGCTACTTTAATCGATGGCTGTTCGCTTCAGTTACTCCTATACTGATGCAAGGCAAAGATAGCCCTCGTTCATGGAAAATGGTTGGACTTTGGGTTAGGCCTGCCTTCAGCATCCTACGAATCTCATCCTTTTGTGCTCCTAGACTCCCTAGTCTGTTGGTTTCTTTTTCAGCATCTTTATGTGTGGCTATGATGATGAGAACTTAATTTCTCGATGCTGATACTTGGTTTATTCAAGGACCAAATTTTGATTAGAATTGCGTGTCTGAGCCCGTGCAACCTAACCTTTATGTGTTTCTTTCCGCAAAATTTCTGTTTAGTTGTTCCTTGTAGTGTTCTTTCCTGGCTGTGATAACTGAAAATACCGTTTCTTTGTGCTGATACTTGATTCATTCAAGGGTATAGATAGGGGTGTAAACGGATTAGATCGGATTTTGCCTTTACCATATCCTTACCATAATTTTTCATCGGATTTGAAGCGGATTGGATAAGTGTCAGATGCGGATATCTGTGATGACGGATTCGGAGGTGAAAACGGGACGGATTCAGAGCGATAACAAAATTAATCGGATTGGTACATATACAAAAATTATAAAACCATACATACAAAATTAATTGTTCGGTAACTTAATAACTAACAAATTTGTAATTTATAGTTTTTACAATGAGTATTTAAGTGAGATATTGTTCGACTAACGAACTCGACAACTTAGTAGCTATAAATTATGCTATATTAGACTAAACATTTTAGAAAAAAAAATCAAATTATTCGGATTCAAACCATCGGATAATACTATTTAAATTTCAGAATCCATATTTTAGGCTATTTTTCGTACCATATCCTATATCATATCTGGGTGTCAAGTTCAGAATCGGATACAGATTCCTTAAAACCGGATAGAAATTGCTTAAAATGGTTTCGAAATCGGATATAGTGCGAAAATTATTCTATCCGTTTACACCCCTAGGTATAGAACACGATGAGCTTTGTATGTGTCTGAAACCATGCATCTTGTTGCCTGTGTGCGCATTGGTGCTATTTCTGTTTTTGCATTGCCTGACTTGTTGTTTCTGGATTACCTTATCTTTTAGGGGTAATCATGTCAGCCTTGTAGAGTTTTGTTTCTGTTTTCTGGACTATCAGGTATGATTTTACAGGGAGCTTGTAAACAAGATATGTTCTTCCACAAATACTGTTTTTTTTATAACTGCCATGTTTCTTTCAGAAAACTGCTTCATAAACATCGTGTCAAGAGAGGCTTAGCTGGCATATGGTTCTACGTCTTCTGCACAGACAAGAAACTGAATACTATGAATCTATGATAAATGTGTGAATTTGATGAACAGCTCTGCACGGACAAGAAACTGAATACTATGAATCTATGATAAGTGTGTGAATTTGATGAACAGCTATGCTCTTGGAGAACTTGTAACACTAACTTTTACTATGTTGTGAAACCCATATTAGGTGGTTCAGGTCTAATCTGAACCTCCTCAAGTGAATATCAGGATTAAATGGATCAGTTGTTACCTACTTGTTATATGATTGCATTCTACCTATCTTTGAGAAGACTTGCTCTTTGTGGTCGTGTACTTGTTTTTGTGTTTACATGTGGTGCTGTGGTTAAAAGCTATATTTTCATTGTGTTTAGTAGCTTGACGGACCAATGACTGTTATAAGCTCAAATAAGTTTAGCTCAACAAAATTACAGGGAAAACAAAGTTTCATTTTTTCAGAATGAATTAATTATAGTACACCTGTTAAAGATTTCATATATATGTATGAATTTGATAGACATCCTCTGGTTGAAACCCATATAAGGTGGCTCAACGCAAAATCAAACATCTACAAGTGAATCTCACGATTGCATATGGATCAGTCGTCATCTACTTGTTCAGTGATGGTAGCCTGAGAGACCAATGTCTGTTGTGAGCTCAACTAAATTACATGGAATACAGATTTTGAAATCCCGTATGCAGAAATGAATAAATTATAGTTTACTTGTTAAACATGTAGCTGGCAAAATCTGATAGTCGTGTCATACGCGACAAGCTAGAATTTTCGGATACGGCCAAGTTCATGAAAACAGAAGGTTGCAACTGATTGGAGATTACAAAGCAGAGGATGAAAATAGACAGGAGAGAAAACAAGCATAAATAGTGCACACATCTAAGCTAAGTTGATCCTGCTTGTATCACCATTGTTCTCTTTAATAGCTGAGTTTGCTATATCTAGCTCCCGGTCTGATGTGAGTTCACATTCCATGGTCCTGAAGATTCAGTAACCAACCATATGATCTTGGTTCACATCTATTGGTGAAGTCCTCGGCATTCTTGGAGTTTATTAAGATCTCACCTAGAGGCCCCCCTTGAGGCATCTCCCAAGTGCTTGATATGCAATCCTCCTGCCCTTGTACCATGTTAGATGTAAGGCAGGTGATGCGTGGACCTTCTTGGGATGAATAGAAAGCCGATGGGGCTGGTATTGGATTAGAAGCTTTGTTATTCTGAGACTCGATCTTCTCATTCTTATGCAGGCTGAAATTTTGAAGGACTGATTGAAGATATTCACGATCATGCAGCTGTGTGCAAGAAATGTCTCTATTGCTCTGCTGGTTGCTTTTGTCCCAAGGCTTCAATACTGTATTTGAGGAGATCGATTCACTCTCTACTGTAGGACTGAAATCTGGTTTATTCTGCTGCTTCAGTTGAGAGAGCAGGGACAATGTGTGTTGTTGATTCACAGAGTTTAGCAGTGGAGCATTGTTGCATTCTTCTGGGTTACTTGTTCTCTCCTTGCTCATCATTGTCCTGCAAATTAGTTCAAATACCAAATAGAAGTTATGGTTACTTTCTACCACAGTATGAAAGGTCTTGCTTTATGTTCTGTGGACCTAACTGGATGACATCTAATTCCATAGGATAGCAGCCATAATTTTTTTCCTTTGTGGCTAGTTTTTTTCTTCAGTCCCCAAAGCTATAACCTTACTGTCCTGACATGCATTAGTACATAGATTACCATTTATATGTGACACTGAAGTGGTGACTAAATAGATATAGCATTATTCAGTCGATAACTCTGAAATAATTCTACTTCAAATAAGAAGAATAAAACTCAGTTTCGTGCATATTAACCTGTTTAAGCTATCTATCCAGTAGGTTTCACTTCCTGGCTTCAGTTCATTACTAGCTTTTGCTTTCTTGGAGCTACCCTGTGAGACAGGGGATGATAATGACCCAGTAGCAGGCGTCTCTTTTGAAGTCTTCCTAGTTTGGTTTTCCACAGGCTTTCTTGAACGATGACGGTTTCTATTGATGTGCCGCTCACAGTACTTGTGCTCGGCCATCGCTTCCTTTGAACACCGCCATTTCTTGCCGTCTGTTCGACGGCATCTTCCAGGTTCTGGGTCAGAATCTGTATTTGTGAATCCTTGATAGACAGGCCTCCAAGTCACTGCATTACAGGGAAGTATGTCAAGACCTGCTTGCATTTGTATCCTACAGTAGTTGATACATACACTGACTTTTCCAATGACAAAATGCAAACAGATAGTTGTGGCCTTCATATATATGCAAATGGATGTAAACAAAGAGTAAATAGATAGTATGCAGCAGTTTATGTAAAAAAGAAATCAAACCATGTTTATGTAACATTTTACTGATGTATTCTGATTTTACTGTGGAAATATGTTCATATGATGCCGGCAGCTTCATTAATATATGTGCATCAGTTCACTTGTTTGTAAATGAAACTTCTTTATCGGCATATCAGGTAACACAAAGGCCAGTACTTCTTTTACTCACATTCCTATGCAAACAGCTAACATACATGTAAAAAAATGATTGCTTTTGTATCCCAGTTCATGAAATGATTATGTATAAGTGATACTATAACATTTAGATCATTTTGTGGCAACTCTTACTTCTATCGGATGATGATCTGAAGCTACTGCTGATTGAAATGAGCAGGCTGGAAGGTATAGGAGCCTTGGCATTGAGATACTTGTATATCAGAGCCTGGTGCTCCAGCTCCATCCACTGCGAGGGAGTGAAGGGCATCTTGTTCCTGGATAGCAAGAACCTCTGCTCATACGGCCTTCCAAAATCCATACCTAGTAGACAATAACAAAACAATGAAACCCATTTAGCAGGAGCAGATGCTCAATGAAGCAACAACCTTATCCGAGCACGGTTTATTTCTTATTGGAGTCGAGACAAAAGTGTAAAGTACTGTAGGAAAATAAAAGGCAGTGAAATGGCTCAGCCTTGGTTGAGGAGGGGACCCAGTGAATGGGTAGAGTAGATTCGAGCAAATCCCCATGACAGGTTGTATCGCATTGATGGGAGCTCATCGAGGGCAACTTTTCCTTTTATTTTGAAAACAAAACATGGGAACAGTCGAAAACAGAGAAGATTGTCTAGAATCTATCTACCAGGTACTATCATGGATGGCTCGCACAGAACAGATCGAGGAACACGCGATATATTTCTATCCTTGCAGCAGATTGCAGGAAGAAAGAAACATAAGGAGAGAAGCGTGAGCAAAGCTAGAACCTGATGGCAGAGCGTGGGCGGCCTTGGAGAACCTGAGCATCTTCTGCTCGTCGAGGAAGGGGGAGGGGTAGGAGGCAGGCTGGGTGGTGAAGACGGATCTCTTGATGAAGTCGCTCTCCTTGGTGGGTGGCGCCGTGAAGCCCAGCACCTGCCCGAACTCCATGGCAGCGGCGTGTGGCAGCAGCAACGGAGAGCTCAGGCGACCTTTGGGGAGGGGGCGGCGAGCATTGCCGGAGAACCTTGAAGTGGTGGTGGGGAGGGGAAGGCGAGCTTGCTTTCGGGGAGGGAGGCAGCAAATGTGCCTCTTTGGGAGACTAGGGGTGGCCCTTAAATAGCAAGGCTCTGTCTTTTCACCCCTTTTGCTTTTGTTTTCTTTGTTTAGATATTCCTTGCTGTTTTTCGAGTCGAGTGAGCTCAATGCTACTTTAGGGACCAGTAATTGACTTCTTGTTGTTGATGACTTCATGTAGTAGAGTAATCTACACTCTGAATCTGAATGATAGATGTTGGCATGCACCCAGCTGATGGCCCACGGATCTAGTAGCCTCTAGTAGGGGACTTGCAAGCAATTTTTCTGAAATTGATGGTGGTACTTGTCTCAATTGGCTTGAATTTTGAAGGGACGTTGTACTATGTAGGAGTATCAACAACAAGCTAAGTACCAAGCCCTTTTCTAAGAAAATTATTAATCTGAGCGATTGCTTATGGGGCTACTGGTATAGAGCAAACCCATAACTACGACACGGCGGTACATACGCGCACAATGAATTTCCTTGTAAGTACCTGCAATTAGTGCACCCTTGTATCCTTGCAACTGAATGTGTTTGCTTGCTTCGCTTTGAAATCGGGCCGGCCGGGGTGTTAATGGACGACAGCGCTGCCTAGGCCTTTCCCTATGCTTACTTCGTTCCTTCCCCAAGTTTCACAAGTGAGAGATGAAGTACCTCGAGTCACGAAGATTGGCATTTGACTTGGAGGATATATATTCATCGTTTGTTGAATGAGCGTGGACAGATTGATCGATGAAAGTGGCTAATCAATACGGAGACATATTACATCTCAAAACGAGATGCTTGATCAGTTGAGGCCTAGATGTGGAGGTTGAACCCCGGCATTTGCTTCAATATTGTGCACATAGCTTTTACTTATTATAATAAAATTCCTTAAGTTTTACATTGAAATACAAAAAAAAAATGCTTAAACCTTTTAAGTAATAAAGCGCCGTTTATCGAAAAAAATTGAAATACAAAACTTCCAAATTCGGTGGACACTAAGTCGTGCAAAGACGACTCTAGTGAACATCACAGTTCAGGAGACCCTCATAGAGTGCGCCACATGTGCACTACAACCACCACCGACTTCAAAGGACCCACAAGCGTAGTCAATCTATCAGAACGGTTGTTGATGACGCCACAAAGGCAGACATTACAACCGTCCTACTCTCATCTACTATCGCAACATACGATGCAGTAGATGCCACGCCTCATCACTCAAGATCCCTATCACCACTCCTAAAACGATCCACCAAAGAAGGAGAACGACGCCGAACACCGACATTGTTGGATCCACAAGATCCAGGTTTCGCCCAAGTGTTTTAGCTGAACACACTAGCATGCTCAATAATAACACTTTACCTAGGCCAGGTAGTGGAGGGGATATGCTCATATCTTTTTTACTAAATGACTCTTAAACTAACCTTCAGCTCAAATATGACCTTTTTTTAAAATGACATGGGTTAAGATGTTTTGAAGAAAACACCATTACACTTTGGCTTATACCGAGACTAAAAGACACAAAAAAAATTAGAAGTCTTTTGAGATAAGCCATTTGATAAGGTGTTTCACTCTCGGAGGCTGTGAAAATCTCATACGCCATATCAGGCGTACTCTAAAATTCTCGAGCCCTTTAATCGGAAAACGCCATATCAAATGGTTTATCGCAAATGACATAGTTTATACTAGAAGAAGCTAAAGTGTACGGCGTTTCTGAAAAAATTGGAGGCTCTAAAATTTCAAAACTTCTACTATTATAAGATCATATTTATTTGTAGATTTTTCTAAAAGTTTGGTCAAATTTTACTTGGCTTGACTTTTGTAAAAAAATATAGGCCTTATTCATCGGAACGGAGGGAGTAAGATTTATCTGTGTGAAAGATATCTAAAGTGCCATTTTAGCTGAAGATTAGCAAAAGGTTGTTCATCTAGTAAGAAAGATACGATATGCTGGTACGCATGCACGCAAAGTACGGCGGGTGCAGAAACATGCGGCCCCCGTCCCATCGCCCGTCATCCATCTCCCGCGCTGGCAGTGCGGCTGCCGCTGCGCTCGGTCACGAGGTTGAGGTGACGCTGGAATTCAAGGAGAGGGAGCCCCCGCCGCCCGGCTTCATTCATTGCGCCTCCCGCTCGTGTCGTGCCCGCGGCCGGCGCAACCGGCCGGCACCACCCGGCCGGCGGTCCTCGTCGTCTGTCTCGCTCTCTCCTCCGGCGACTGGGAGTCTGGGAGCAGTAACGGCAACAGCTCACGCCTCGCCGACGAACTGCGGCTTTGCTTTGTCTCCTAGCTAGTGTGTTAATCCTCGGAGAGTACGTCCACGGGCGACAATGCATGTCTCTTCCTGGCGAGCGAGCGGGCATCATGTGAGTCCAACTGCTGGTCTGGGTCCCCTCCCTCAAATCCTCATCCTTGAACTCATCTCCTTCACCGCTTCCGGATTCATGTACCGCTAGGCAACGATGTGACCATTGCGGTATCTCGCCAACGCGTCGCTCCTGTATTTATGAAGCTGGGATTTTTATTTTCAACAGGGGTCGGTCCCGAATCGAGAGCTTCATTAAAAATCAACACCGGACTTACAACTTTGGGAAGTGCCTATGTGTCAGGTGTCTGATTTTTTCTTAAGTCTCAATCACCTCAGAAAAGTACAACTGCAGTTTAAAAAAAAGTGTAACTGGAACGAGTTGCACTTTTCTGTCAGAAAAGTACAATTGTACTTTTTTATCAGAAAAGTGCAACTGATGCATATTTTTGTGGGTGACTGAGACTTAAGGAATTCTCAGGTGCCTGAGAATTAGCAAAACCGTACAACTTATAGATAAGGCCGTATTGAATACAGAAATTACAAACCGGCTCATACTTTCATACATTTTGCACATAGGACCACTGAAGAGAAAAGTTGCAATTGGGTCCTGCTCCTTCTCCGTGGGATGAACTCGGAGCTCGACACAACCAATCTTGGTGATGCGTCGCAGTGGCGAGCTCCCACGGTGGGAGAGATGCACACCAGAGGCACGAAGGCGAGGGCATCATCTCAAATAAGCTCGCCTTCTCGAAAGGTTGGCAGCGGCGTTGGGGGATTGTATTCCTCTCTTCCAGTGACGAGAAAGAAGTGGACTGTGATGCTTCACACTTTTGTCGCTTGGATCTGCATCAGGGGACTTCTAGTGCTTCTCTAGGGAGCCTCCTTACGTCGACGCCTTTTGTGTCGTCGTTCTTCATGGTAACAATCAACCCCAAGTCTTGTTGCCGATGTGGAGGCCCTTAGCTCATGTACGACATCTTCTTTGTCTGACATGTCCACCAGAGCAAGCGAGAGCAATAGGGCGAGGGCGTGCCAAATCCATCCGATAGGGTCCGGTGACCTACTCCAAGACGCCATAGAAGGACCAAGACGAAGACTACTATACAACTTGCAACAACTAGCACCTCTCTTCCACCATCTCCGAGCGGTGATTCCACCGGAGGGGGCTTCGGATTGACGCAGGAGCGGTTGGAGAGCTTTCAAGCGAAAGGGTGAGGAGAGAGAATGAAAAGGAAAAATGAGAGCCTATGAAGGGAGTTGGAAACGAGTTCATTTATTTTTCTGGACCTGCAAGCACGAATCTTTTCCAAGAACGCATCGCACAATGAAGTGGGAATCAAGGAACTACTCCTAACAAGGTCTAATC
Source organism: Poa annua (assembly GCA_026929855.1). Lineage (NCBI taxonomy): Eukaryota > Viridiplantae > Streptophyta > Magnoliopsida > Poales > Poaceae > Poa > Poa annua. The sequence goes on from CM049427.1 coordinate 37,633,361, forward strand.
CAACAAAAATGGTAAGAATTACCTTTTATTTGCATGATCACAATAACATGTAGATATAATAACACATTGCTGATTTGGTAAAAAGTAAAATAAATGATTTTTAAAAGAGTTTTCACCGGATGGAAACTTTATATGTATACATCCGCTTAACATTGATGTGGACTGATTGCCATATTTTAGAGGATCAGTAAATTGTTTACTTCAAGAAGGCAAAAATGTCGCCGTGGTACCATGCCTTCCCTTATCTCAGTGTTGTCTCGTCAGAGGGGTTCTCACTTTGTCATATCCTCTCTCTCTCCTCCTCGCTCGTTAAGAGTCACCACCAACACCCCGACTCCTCTCTCCCTCCTCTCTGACTGGAGATGTTGGGGGAGGTGGTCCTCCGGAAATATAGTAGGTCTAGGTTTAGACTTTGCCCGTCTTGGTCCTCCGTGACGCCAACAGCGCATCTGATCTCTCTGGTGGACTCGATTCATGGTGGATGGTGGCGAGAGGTGGAGGATCTTGCCGAGGTGGTGTTAATAAGACTGATATGTGAAAGCCTACAACTGGAGGCCCGTCCCCGAGCTCGCCTCGACACTCTCCTTCCTCTCGGCTCCAAAGTGTTATCGTCTCCAACGACGGTGAGGATGATTGTGGCTTGAGCTAGCAGTTCTCCTACGATGCACTTCCGAGCTGATTGGTTTTTGTAAAATTTGTGTAAAAGGTAGTTAGTCTGTAGTATTTGTTTTCTCATTTGAGATCCTTGTTGTAAAATGTAAACGCACGGATGATAATTAAGAGACATCCACGGCTTGGAGGCCGTCAAGTTTCAAAAAATAAAAAGTCGCTTTGCTTGTATAGCTAACGACAAGTACAATAAGCAGATTATAATGATTTAAATAATATAATTTTAACAATTTAATGAGGAGAGACAATAAGCAGGTTGTATCCCGTGCTTTGAAAGAGCTAGCTTGTGAGAGTATAATATTAGCCATGTACTGAATAAACTATTACGGGTTTACTAATGTCAACTATTACACATATTAGTTAGTCCATCTATTTTATAATATAATATGTTTTAGGTGTTATACATGTTATTCCGATTCAGACTAAAGGAGTGAACATTCCAGATTATTTTTATATTTAACAGAGGGAGTATTAATTAATCACATTCAACATAATCGCATGGAGTAGCCAGCAGCTGGATCTTGATCTTAGTACTACTCGGGTGCTTGGTGGATGAGTGGATGACAGTGGGCTAGAGAGAGAATTACGGGGACGGGAAGCCCGTCAAGTGTACGGGACTAACAGCACACACCGATGACATTTGCCGTCGGCCTTACACTGAAAACCGTTGCCATACACGTAGCCTGACAGTGGCCGTCGGGTTAAGGTCGTCAGCGTGTAATCAATCGGTCTCACGCCATTTTCGTCGGCGTCGCAAATACCATTGGGATCAAAATGAGCTCTACCAATTTTTTTTCTAAAATTCGATTTTTTTTCAACTTTTTTTATTATTATTTCAACTCCAATTTAGTCATATATTTAATCTCATATCACACACTTAATCATAATCTTGTCTCAAACTATCCACTCACACACTTAATCATAATCTTAGCTCAAACTATCCGTCATTAGTCAAACTTTCGAGACGTTCACACATCCTTAGAGTACTACAGGTCAAGCACGCTTAACTATTGAGTTCTATTCAAATGAGATTCCTGTTGAGATGTTATACCTTGCTGTTATTAGTATGATAGTAATCATATTAACCTTTATTTGAGATATTATACTTTTTAATCTTTAAAATTTCAAAAAAAAGGTTTGAACGAAGAAAATAACTATGTTTAATAATACTTGAATAATAATAATAATCAATCAATTATTTTAGTTTTATTTTATCTTTTTCATTTAATAGGAAATAATTCATATCTTCATATTTGTATATCAGAATTTACTAAATAAAATGTCTATGTCGATCATAAAAATGAGAGTAATCCAAATATGAAATACATGCCATCATTTTCATAATGAATGATGTCTTTTAAAATAAACAAAAACCAACATAAATCAGCATAAAGTCAATTAAAGAGGCGAATTTGGATAGAAAGTAAGGAAAATCCTCATATTCAGGTATTATCCATAAAATATGTACTATTTTTTGTAAAAATTAAATGAGTGTCATTTTGAACCATATTTTATGTACTTGCTTCACAAAATAAAGTCATTTTTTGCACTTAAAAAATAGAAAATGATATTTCGGAAAAGAATTTTGAAAATCTCTTCGGTGACGTTGTTTCCCGTATCATGACACACATATGTGCTGAATATGGCCACTTTATCAGAAACTATAACATGATAATGGTCATACATTGGTCATTTGTCTTGAAATTTATGCATGTTTATAGATGATTGACATTTTTATGAAGTTTCGTTTTAAAAAGTTCGCCAAAAATCAAGTTTATCATTTTTTCTATAAATTAGTACACGTAAAAGGACTCCATGCCAAAGGGTTTCTTTTTTTGAGTATTTTTTCATATTTTTTCATTTCTTTCAAAAAAGGGTCAAAATGGAGAGCATGGTTATTCATCAAAAGTGGTCGAATTTTTTAAAACTATTGACGGTTCTATGTTGTAACCACTACTTGTGTACCTTAAAATTATTTTTGTAAAAACTTCAGAACAAACTATCACACAGTTGTAGTTCAAATTTGAATTACTTCCGAAAAATCGACATAAAATCAATTAAAGAGGTGAATTTAGATAGAAAGTAAGGAAATCCTAATATTCAGGTATTATCCATAAAATATATTCTACTCTTTGTGAAAATTAAATGGGTGTCATTTTGGAACATATTTTATGTACTTGCTTCACAAAAAAAGTCATTTTTGACACTTAAAAATGGAAAATGATATTTCTAAAAAGAATTTTGAAAATCTCTTCGGTGACGTTGTTTCCCATACCATGACACACATACTTGTTGAATATGGGAACTTTATCACAAACTATAACATGATAATGGTCATACATTGGTCATTTGTCTTGCAACTTATGCATGTTTATAGATGATTGACATTTTTGTGAAGTTTCGTTTTGAAAACTTTGCCAAAAATCAAGTTTATCATTTTTCCTATTAACTAGTTCACGTAAAAGGACTCCATGCCAAAGGGTTTCTTTTTTTGAGTACTTTTCATATTTTTCATTTCTTTCAAAAAAGGTCAAAATAGAGAGCATGGCTATTCATCAAAAGTGGTCGAATTTTTCAAAACTATTGACGGTTATATGTTGTAACCACTACTTATGTATCTTAAAATTATTTTTGTAACAACTTCAGAGCAAACTATCACACATTTCTAGTTCAAATTTGAATTACTTTCAGAAAATTGACTTAAAGTCAACTGAAGAGGCGTATTTAGATAGAAAGTAAGGAAAATCCTTATATTCAGAAATTATCCATAAAATATGTTATCATTTTGGACCATATTTTATGTACTTGCTTCACAAAAAAGGTTGTTTTCCATACCATGACACACTTAAAAAATGGAAAATGATATTTCTAAAAAGAATTTTAAAAACCGCTTCGACGACGTTGTTTTCCATACCATGAAACACATATGTGCTGATTATGAGCACTTTATTACAAACTATGACATGATAACGGTCACACATATATGTTGAAACTATTACATGTTTGTATATGATTGATATTTTTGTAAAGTTTTGTTTTAAAAAGTTATCAAAACTCAACTTTATCATTTTTCTAAAAACGAGTACACGCCAAAACACTGCATGCCAAAGGTTTTTTTTTAGTACTTTTTCATATTTTTTTGAATGTAATCTAATTTTTTGAGAAAAACTATATAATGAGCATGACGGTAATGCCGTCGGGCTCACAATGTGATTAGATGGACGCTGACGGCACTGTAAGCCCGACGGTGGCCGTCGGGCTCACTAAATAAACGCTGACGACACTGTGAGGCCGACAGTGGCCGTCGGCTTTATAACTAGGACGCCGACGACAAAACGACGCTGACGGTTTTTTCGTTTCGTCGGTTTCGCGTTTTGACGCTGACGGCCCTGATATATTGCCGTCGGTGTTGAAATAGCCGTCAGGCTGGGCTGAGTTTCCCGTAGTGACGAGGGGACCTGAACCGGAAAATCTGCCTCGCAGCCAATGTCTTTTCCATTTTCCTTTGCCACCCAGAGGATCCACTCCACGAATGTTCTTCACGTAGACTACGATTCGTAGTAATGCATCGAGACCCCTGACTGAGGATCCTATGTCTATCCCATTCCCATGCCATTGTTGAATGCTGGCATGACGCTACGATGAAACACATGGGCCACACACGTACGCACGCGATAACCACAACAGTAGCTGGCTTCCTACCACCACGGAGATCGAGCGCATTTAGGAACGACTATACATGGGGCCTGGGTGTTGTGTGGCTTTGCCCTTTATTAGAGCAACACTGACACAATGACTATAAGACAGTGTCATTTTGTGTATAGCTAACCTAAAAGCCACCAAATAAAATAGTTGATTATAAATATAAAATATTTTATTAACAGTTGACACACCTCTACTGTCACAAACTGATTAGAAGCACGTGATGTATCAAACTCTTACATGAGTCCGCTTTCATTCTCTCTCTTACAACCATATTATTTAATTTCTTGAAGCCTATTGACTGAATCTTATTGTACTTGCTCTTAGATCATCTTTAGTTGCACCGCTATATCCTAGTTGAAAGATAGTCTCGACGTGATCGCAACAAAAAAAAAACGACTAACCAGACTCCCAAATTCAGTCTAAACACCCGGCCAGTGCGACAATTTTCATATGACGGCTATCATGTCGGTTTTAACAAGACCGACCCATCGTCTACATGGATCTTTCTTAAGGAGATATGCCCTAAAGGCAATTAATAAAGTGTATTCTTTATCATATCTCGTTTGTTCATAATAGGTTTTTGTGTCATGCTAGAACCGTATTAAGCGGAAACATTAATGCGAGTGTGATACGTAAACAACCAGGTCCCTAGTAGCCTCTACTAAGATTAATTTCGTTGCGCGATTGATGATCGAGGTTTCCCGGTCATGGGGCATGGCGCCGGTCGGCAATGAGAGTCATGTCGCTAGAGAGCGATGTGATGGACATACCCAGATTTGGAGAACGTAGTCGTTACGCCTTTGACCGTGAGATCAACTCTTATTGTTATTCCCGAAAGATACTTTGATTGCACCAAACGTCGTATCTTATTTAGTATGACAATAACGGTGATACTTTTGGGTATCGGAAAGGAGTAGTTGAGACGAGGGGTCAAGAGCGGGATTTGCCAGTCCGCATAGCAGGATAGATACTCTCGGGCCCACTCGGTGAGATCATGTCTAATGAGCTTGCAAGCATGTGACTAGGTCACGGAGACATGAGATCATGAACGAGTAGAAGATAGCGTCGTCGGTAACGAGGTCGGGATTAGGTATGGAGATATCTATGGAACGACGCTCGGACGTGCTAAGTATCGCTATGACAAAAGGTCTAAGACTTTACGTTCAGGTTTGATAGATGAAAGTCATTCGTTATATCTCAGTGATTAATTCATGGGGTCCAGGCCTACGAGTTAGTCGTTGATCATTGAGGAGTCTTGATCATACCTGATATTATATCGAACCGCTAGGGTAACACACTTAAGGGGTTTCGACAAGACAACCGGAAAGGAAGGAGATCACCGGGAGCGTCCCGGGAGAGGTCCGATGGAGATCGGGCAGCGCCGAAAGAGTTTTCGGAGTTAGGAAAAATTATATATATTATGTTTGATATTAATTAGTGTTATTAATATGCAAATATGATTTTATATATTTATTTTCGAATTTATTTAGGCTGATTTCCCTAAATTGGCCTTCTGGTCGAAAGAAGGCCCAAGAGGGGGAAAAATCCCTAGGGGATTCGGTGAGGGCCTTGGTGGCCGGCCTGGATGGGCCAAGGGGCCCACCAGGGGGCCGGCGCACCAAGCCTAGCCGCACCAGCCATGTGGGGATAGTCCCACATTGCCTGGCTGGCAAGGTTGGCTCCCCCTGGGAGCCTATATAAGAAGGGGCACCCCAGCCTTTTAATTCACCAATTAATTCCCGATTTCTCTCTCGATCTCGTGGTTCCAAAGTTGGAGCCGCGCCGAGCAGAGCAAGGGGATCTCCTCCACCATAGCCCGCTGCCGCGCTGCTGGTGTTCCGGTCCAAGTCTTCCGCTGCTCGTCCTGGACTGGAGCTTCGGAGGCCGTCGTCTCCACCGTACGTGTGCGACTCCCTGCGAGGTGCTGCGCTAGCGGTACTCGGAGGCCTGCTTCCTCTACACGACCTTGAGGTCAGCTTCGTCGGTCTGCATCGACAACGTTTGTGCGGGAACGTAATCCCCGCTTTCGGTCTACAAGGGTACGTATTCCGATCTCCGTTCGTACTACTATATCTGCATAGAATAGATCTTGGCATGCTTTTAGGATATCGTCGGTAGGAAATTTTTTGTTTTCTGCACACGATCCCCTACAGTGGTATCAGAGCCGATCTATCGTAGATATAGCTGTACGCTGTTAGAACCCGTGCTCTGCACGCGGGCACCGTTCCTGTTATTTGCTACCCTCTAGCGTGCACTTGTGTATTCCAACGGCATTGAGTTGATGAAGCGGACCGGACCGACTTTACGCGTACGCTTACGCGAGACTGGTTCCACTACTGACATACAGCTTGTACCGTATATGTGGCTGGCGGGTGTCAGTTTCTCTCTCTTTAGTTGGTCTTCGCATTTTCAATGGAGGGCCCGAAAGGGATGCTTAAACATGCAATTGTTGGATCGTTGTTGTGGTCATAAGATTCGTAGGTACGAAGCGGTTCTATTTACGAAAGCCCCAAGCCACATAAAACATGCAAAAGATAAGTAGAAGCGTCTAACTTTATTTTGCAGGGGCTATGTGATATGGTCAAGGTAGGTTTATTAAATTGTTTATAAACTGCGGGCGCCAAGAAGATCATGGCGCGATGGACTATATCACATTGCATTACATTTTATGTTCTGTGTGCATCTTATTTTGTGTGATTGTGTGTATAGTATACATTAGTTACACGGCGGTAGCTGAATAAGATGATCCCTTCAAAATACCACTAGTGTTCTCCCTCCAACGCGCACCACCAAGAAAGTTCTACGTTATGAGGCAGGCCGTGATGATCGGGTGTCATACATCTCGTCGTTTGCATACAGTGGGTGTAAGCCATGTTGCACAAGCGTCAACGTGGAGGTCTTTGGTGGCGAGCCTAGCATACTCAGAGGTATGGCCTCGGAACAGGAAAACCGAAAGGTCGAGCACGAGTCACAAAATTGGTGTGGCGGACGATTCTGTCTACTCTTGAAGTTGTGCCGCCGGCTTTGATGATGAGGGGTGGTGCAATGTATGGGGGTCGTGTAATCGCTTAAACGACCAGGAGGGATGTTCGTTTGAGTGGGAGTTATGTTAGTTATTTTCTAAAATACTATAACTCAAAATTATTACGAACAAAGTCTTATGTTGTTGCAAATTCCATTGTAGATGTCTCGCCCCTCATTTAACCTAGGTCTGTTCCTTGAGAAAGAAAAGCTTAAGACCAATGGGTCAAACTTCATGGCCTGGTTCCGCAACCTGAGGATCCTCCTCACTCCCCATAGGGTGGCCTACGTCATTGAGGTCGCCATAGGTGACCCTCCTGCAGATGATGCCTCTGAGGATGAGAAGAAGGTCTTCCAGACCCGATCGGAGGATTCTGCCTTTGTCCAGAGTGGCATGCTCTACGCCATGGAAGCCGACCTGCAGAAGCGCTTTGAGAAGATGAGCGCCTTTGAGATCATTTCGGATCTTAAGCCTGTCTTCGCGCCGCAGGCTAAGGCTGAGAGATATGAGGCTTCTGAGCTTTTCTTCTCAGTCAAGATGGAAGAGCATAGCAGTGTGAGCGAGCATGTAGTCAAGATGTCTGGCTACGTTCAACGCCTGAATGATCTGTAGTGCAAGATTCCCGATGAGCTGGCGATTGACAGGGTGTTGCAATCGTTGCCACCAAGCTACAAAGGCTTCGTCATGAACTACAACATGCAGGGCATGGCTAAGTCCCTGGGTGAAGTGTTCGTGATGCTCAAGACTGCTGAGGTAGAGATTAAGAAGGAGCACACGCTGTTGATGGTCAACAAGACCGTTGATTTCAAAAGGTCCGGTGGCAAGGGAAAGCAGAGCTGGAAGTCCCGGAGGGAGGCAAAGTTAGCTGCCAAGCCCAGGACCAACAAGTCTGGTCCCAGAGCTAGCGTGGAGTGCTTCTACCACAAGGGGAAGGGTCACTGGAAGCGCAACTGCCCCAAGTATCTGGAGGATAAGAAGTCTGGCAAGACGGTCGACAAAGAGCAAGGTATATTTGATATACATGTTATAGATGTGTACCTTACATCCGCCCGGAGCAATACGTGGGTATTTGATACTGGTTCTGTTGCTCATATATGTAACTCTCAGGAGGAGTTACGGAATAGAAGGCGGTTGGCGAAGGATGAGGTGACGATGCGCGTCGGCAACGGATCGAGAGTCGACGTGGTGGCTGTCGGCACGCTCCCTCTACATCTACCATCGGGATTAGTTTTGGTTTTAAATAAATGTTATTTTGTGTCATCCTTGAGTGTAAACATTATAAGTGGGTCTTGCCTGTTACAAGACGGTTATTCATTTAAATCAGTGTCAAGCAATTGTGCTATTTATATGAATGATATCTTTTATGTTGATGCTCCCGAGAATAATGGCTTATTCTTGTTGAATCTCGATCGTAGTACTCACATCCATAACATAGAAGCCAAACGAATTAAGTGTAGTGACGATACCGCCATGTTTTTGTGGCATTGCCGTCTTGGTCATATTGGTATAAAGCGCATGAAGCGACTCCACTCCGATGGACTCTTGGACTCGTTGGATTTCGGATCCCTCGATACATGCGAACCATGCCTCATGGGCAAAATGACCAGGACACCGTTCAAAGGTTTCGTTGAACGGGCGTCGGATTTGTTGGGGATCATACATACAGATGTGTGTGGACCGATGAGCGTTTTGACACGCAATGGTTATCGTTACTTCGTCACCTTCACTGATGACTTGAGTAGATACGGTTATATCTATTTGATGAAACACAAGTCCGAAACGTTTGAAAAGTTCAAAGAATTCCAGAGTGAAGTTGAGAATCAGCTTAATAGGAAAATCAAGCATCTCCGATCCGATCGCGGTGGAGAGTACTTGAGTTTTGAGTTTGGCACACATCTGAAGAGTTGTGGCATAGTGCCCCAACTTACGCCCGCCGGAACGCCGCAGCGTAACGGTGTGTCCGAGTGACGTAATCGTACTCTACTGGATAGTGTCCGATCTATGATATCTCTTACCGATCTGCCAGTGTCCTTCTGGGGTTATGCGTTAGAAACAGCCGCATTCACTTTAAATAGGGCTCCGTCCAAATCCGTTGAAACGACGCCGTATGAATTATGGTATGGCCAAAAGCCTAAGTTAGCGTTTCTGAAGGTTTGGGGTTGTGAGGCGTACGTTAAGAAACTACAGCCCGACAAACTCGAACCAAAGTCGGAGAAAGTCGTCTTTGTAGGATATCCGCGGGAAACCGTTGGGTACACCTTCTACAACCAAGCTGAGGGCAAAACTTTTGTCGCGAAGACCGGTACCTTTCTAGAGAAGGAGTTTCTCGCGAAAGGAGTAAGTGGGAGGAAGGTAGACCTCGATGAAATCGTTGATCCTGAACTCGAGATTCCGAGTGGTGCAACGGAAGCAATTCCGGAAACGTCCTCCGTGGAAAGAGTGGGAGAAACTGTCGAGGAAGATGTTCTACCTCATAGGTCTGGTAGATCTCGGATCGCACCAGAATGGTATGGCAACATGGTTTGCACCGTCATGCTAGTCGAGCAAGACGAACCTACGAACTACAAGGAGGCGATGGAGAGTCTAGAGTCCGAGAAATGGCTTGAAACCATGAAATCCGAAATAGGATCCATGTATGATAACAAAGTGTGGACTTTGGTGGATATTTCCGAAGGGCGCAAGGCCATCGAGAATAAGTGGATCTTTAAGAAGAAGACTGATGCTGATGGTAATGTGACCGTCTATAAAGCTCGGCTTGTCGCAAAGGCTTTCCGACAAGTTCATGGAATTGACTACGATGAAACTTTTTCACCGGTAGCGATGCTTAAGTCTATTCGGATTTTGTTAGCGGTAGCTGCCTACTATGATTATGAAATCTGGCAGATGGACGTCAAAACGGCCTTCCTGAATGGAAACATTGAGGAAGAGTTGTACATGGTACAGCCGGAAGGTTTTGTCGATCCAGGAAATGCTAACAAGGTGTGCAAGCTTCAGCGATCCATCTATGGATTGAAGCAGGCATCTCGGAGCTGGAATCTTCGCTTTGATGAGGTAATCAAAGGTTTTGGATTTATCCAGAATGTGGAAGAGACCTGTATTTACAAGAAAATGAGTGGGAGCTCGGTTGTGTTCTTAGCACTGTATGTTGATGACATATTGCTAATAGGGAATGATGTGGAACTTCTGAATAGCGTGAAGGAATATTTAAACAGTAAGTTTTCCATGAAGGACTTAGGAGAAGCTGCGTATGTTTTAGGCATAAAAATCTATCGCGATAGATCAAGGCGCCTATTAGCACTAAGTCAGAGTACTTATCTTGATAAAATACTGAATCGTTTCCGTATGGAGAAGGCAAAGAAGGGTTCTCTGCCGGTTATCAAGAATAAGATATTGCGTAAGGCGCAGTGTCCGGTGACGGAACTGGGTAAGGCCAAAATGACGAAACATCCTTATGCTTCAGCCATAGGATCGATCATGTATGCAATGTTGAGTACTAGACCGGATGTGGCATTAGCTCTAAGTTTGACAAGCCGATTCCAGAGTAATCCTGGAATGCCGCATTGGGTAGCTGTTAAGAGCATTCTTACGTATCTCAATAAGACAAAGGAAATGTTCCTTGTGTATGGTGGCTGCGATGAAGAACTTGGCGTAACGGGTTACGTAGATGCAAGTTTCTGCTCAGACCCCGATGACTGCAAGTCACAGACAGGTTACGTGTTCAAGGTGAATGGAGGCGCCGTGTGCTGGAGAAGTGGGAAGCAACCCATAGTCGCAGAATCTACAATGGAGTCGGAGTACATTGCTGCCTGTGAGGCCGCGAATGAAGCTGTGTGGCTGAGGAAGTTCGTCATCGAACTTGGAGTGTTCCCGAGCGTTCAAGACCCCGTGATCCTCTTATGCGACAATACGGGTGCCATTGCGAACGCCAAGGAGCCGAGGTATCACTCCACCGCCAAACACATTCTCCGACGCTTCCATGTGATACGTCAGTACGTACAAGGAGGCGATGTGAAGATTTGCAAAGTGCATACGGATCTGAATGTGGCAGATCCGTTGACGAAGCCTCTCCCGCTTGATAAGCATGAACAACACCAGTTAGCTATGGGTGTTAAGTTTTTACCAAGTTGTAATCTAGATTAAGTTGTACTCTAGTGCAAGTGGGAGACTGAAAGAGATATGCCTAGAGGCAATTAATAAAGTGTATTCTTTATCATATCTCGTTTGTTCATAATAGGTTTTTGTATCATGCTAGAACCGTATTAAGCGGAAACATTAATGCGGGTGTGATACGTAAACAACCAGGTCCCTAGTAGCCTGTACTAAGACTAGTTTCGTTGCGCGATTGATGATCGAGGTTTCCCGGTCATGGGGCATGGCGCCGGTCGGCAATGAGAGTCATGTCGCTAGAGAGCGATGTGATGGACATACCCAGATTTGGAGAACGTAGTCGTTACGCCTTTGACCGTGAGATCAACTCTTATTGTTATTCCCGGAAGATACTTTGATTGCACCAAACGTCGTATCTTATTTAGTATGACAATAACGGTGATACTTTTGGGTATCGGAAAGGAGTAGTTGAGACGAGGGGTCAAGAGCGGGATTTGCCAGTCCGCATAGCAGGATAGATACTCTCGGGCCCACTCGGTGAGATCATGTCTAATGAGCTTGCAAGCATGTGACTAGGTCACGGAGACATGAGATCATGAACGAGTAGAAGATAGCGTCGTCGGTAACGAGGTCGGGATTAGGTATGGAGATATCTATGGAACGACGCTCGGACGTGCTAAGTATCGCTATGGCAAAAGGTCTAAGACTTTACGTTCAGGTTTGATAGATGAAAGTCATTCGTTATATCTCAGTGATTAATTCATGGGGTCCAGGCCTACGAGTTAGTCGTTGATCATTGAGGAGTCTTGATCATACCTGATATTATATCGAACCGCTAGGGTAACACACTTAAGGGGTTTCGACAAGACAACCGGAAAGGAAGGAGATCACCGGGAGCGTCCCGGGAGAGGTCCGATGGAGATCGGGCAGCGCCGAAAGAGTTTTCGGAGTTAGGAAAAATTATATATATTATGTTTGATATTAATTAGTGTTATTAATATGCAAATATGATTTTATATATTTATTTTCGAATTTATTTAGGCTGATTTCCCTAAATTGGCCTTCTGGTCGAAAGAAGGCCCAAGAGGGGGAAAAATCCCTAGGGGATCCGGTGAGGGCCTTGGTGGCCGGCCTGGATGGGCCAAGGGGCCCACCAGGGGGCGGCGCACCAAGCCTAGCCGCACCAGCCATGTGGGGATAGTCCCACATTGCCTGGCTGGCAAGGTTGGCTCCCCCTGGTAGCCTATATAAGAAGGGGCACCCCAGCCTTTTAATCACCAATTAATTCCCGATTTCTCTCTCGATCTCGTGGTTCCAAAGTTGGAGCCGCGCCGAGCAGAGCAAGGGGATCTCCTCCACCATAGCCCGCTGCCGCGCTGCTGGTGTTCCGGTCCAAGTCTTCCGCTGCTCGTCCTGGACTGGAGCTTCGGAGGCCGTCGTCTCCACCGTACGTGTGCGACTCCCTGCGAGGTGCTGCGCTAGCGGTACTCGGAGGCCTGCTTCCTCTACACGACCTTGAGGTCGGCTTCGTCGGTCTGCATCGACAACGTTTGTGCGGGAACGTAATCCCCGCTTTCGGTCTACAAGGGTACGTATTCCGATCTCCGTTCGTACTACTATATCTGCATAGAATAGATCTTGGCATGCTTTTAGGATATCGTCGGTAGGAAAATTATTGTTTTCTGCACACGATCCCCTACACTTTCTACTTCCGTCATAGCCCCACCGCCATTTTTGCCCCCCATCGCTTCTCTGTCGTTGTTCGTATTCCCAAGGCACCTTACCCGACCATGTTCCAAACTTCCAACCAGAGAATAGCTCCCCCATGACCACATTTTGCCACAACTCCCCCGTAATCCCGTCGACCATTCGCACTGCCCACAGCTGTGGTCAGCCATAAGCTTACCCGAGAATCCATCCATCCAATATGTGGGTTCCTCCGACGTGAAAGTCATTTATGTAAGCAGTCTCTATTGTCGCAGTCGCATGCCATCGGCCATGGTTTCCCGGGGCACCAACGAGGATTCCGCCCGGGGAACGAGAACACCTCCTATTCCACCGCGGTATGATTTAGGGTTTGCTCAGCTTTGAGTTTGATTCCAAAATTTAGTAATAGGATTTTAATTAGTTGCGCATTGTTTAGAATTTACCAACATATAATTCTAATGACTGTGACTGCGGTGTGAAATCTGAGCTAAACAATTGCTTCGTACATAAAATGCTTATTTTGAAAGATTTGAACTTCGCGATTGATAAAAAAACAAAGATAAGACTGAGCTAGCACTTTAGACAAACAAAACGTGGAGTGGGCAATGAAGAAGATCAAAGAAGGGAAGAATAGGATAGAAGAAAACAAGAATAGACTTGAAAAAAGTAGGAAAAATCCACTTTCCATTCCTATTTTCCCCCCAAAATTTCACGTTTTGTCCTACAACTTTTGTTTGGTCCGAATGGAATCCTAAATTCTGGAAAAAAAATCCATATCACATATAACTTTAAAAAAACACTTGTGTCGGCTAAATCCCTGAACCTTCAGAGCACCCACGACGCCCCACTTTGCAGTCGTTCGGCTGCACAACCCTTCTCTTGCATGACCCTCGAGTTTGTCTGACCTGTCCATAAGCCAACTCACTTGCGTCCCCAGCCCGTTTGCACCTCCAGACACCCCACCTTGCTACATGTGTGGAATGATTTCAAGCAAATGATTGTTATCGATCTCGTTAGCTGCATCCCGACATCGCCACCCTCGTGGTGGGAACCCGTGGTTGATTCATGGTGACATGGTCGTTCCTTCAAGCTAGGAGGTGTAACTAGCCAGCCAGCTTCACGAGGGTGAATTCCTATCTGGACCCCAAAAAAAGTAAGATCAAAATGGACACACGTCTTGCCGATATCATGGATGAAGTAGAGGCTCAAGACGAGTGCAACTCAATGGAAAATGAAAAACGATGAAGAAATATGATATCAAGGAGACACATAAGTGCCGGTGGCCAGATATATATGGACAGGGGCGGCGCCACCAGGGGGGCGAGATGGGGCGGCCGCCCCCCCTCAACTTTTACTAATTTTTTTACTATACATACCCTGCAGCCTTCCGTGTCGGAGTAGTAGGCACACTACATTACTTAGAGCTAATCGATTGTTCCGTGCGTGTGCAAACCGAGAGCTTCGTGCAGGCGGCCGTACCTGGCTAGCTATGGTGAGCAAACTATCAATCGATTCGGTTGTAGCTAGCTCAGAAAGAAACGATCGATCCAGTAGTATTCTATTATTAGCTAGCTAGCTCGTTGTGTGTACGATCCTCCTCGTGATGCTTAAATTCAGTCACAATGATGACTAATTTTGTGGAGAGGATTGAACAATATATGGTGGTGTTGAAAGGAAGAAGACAATAAGAATATTTCCTTTTACATTCGTATTTTCTGAATTTTGCCCGAACACTTTTTAGCCCTAAAACATCCAAAACGCAAACTGAAACCGGTCGCGGTTTATCACTGCTAGAGATATTCTAAATCAAACAACTAGAAATGTCAATTTTTAATACATACTTTGAAGTACTACCATGGTGTTTGAATTATTCATATATGTAATTTATTTAAACTTTTCAACTTAATCTTTTTATTACATAGTATCATCTATTATTTTATATAATGAATTATAATGTAAAACCTATCATTATTTGCTGAATCATTTAATGTATTTTACCTAAATAACGGTCAAAATTTTAATGCGGTATACCCATTAGTAAAATCCTAGATCCGGCCACTAGTTTATTCCTAAATTTCATGAGCTTTAATATTGTGAGGCTTCGACTTACTTACGTTGTTCTTTTCATACAATTGGGAATTACATGTGTTGTCAAAAAAAAAATCGCCGGCGGCACACTTTTTACCGTTCGCCCCCCCTCGTCTCAATTCCTGGCTCCGCCACTGTATATGGACCATGTTTACCCAGTGGGGTTGAAGGTGCTCTTATTATCCTTTCTCTCTTGCCGTCTCGCGTGGTTTGTGTCGAAGTAGCAGGACATGTTTGGATTTAAGGGGAGTGTTGTTGCACTTGCACGGCATGTTTGGATACGCCCCTCCCTTTTTCTGTTGGTTTTCAATTATCATCTCTTCATGGGCGGGCCGGGCAGTAGTGGTACGTACGGTGACCGGCACCGGCCGTGCAGGCATGTATTGCGTACAGCAGCATCAATGTGAGTTGAGTTGGGTTTTCATGAGTCTACCTCTCTTTCTGTGGCTCTCTCGCTCTTCATGCATGCCCCATGTACCCGTACGTAGTAAATACCGGAGTAACTGTAAGGTACTTCCCCGTGGGTTTCAATTTCAACTGTATCGTACTTCCCCTTGGGCTTTCAATTTCCATAGGGCCGTATCTTAGACAAGCTCGCCAGATTGCCCACT
The DNA here is from genome assembly GCA_026929855.1 of Poa annua. NCBI lineage: Eukaryota > Viridiplantae > Streptophyta > Magnoliopsida > Poales > Poaceae > Poa > Poa annua. Next base: position 37,649,270 of record CM049427.1, read on the forward strand.
GCCGGTAGGGGTCTCCACCACGATCCTGTTCCATCTGAATACCCTCAAACATGGTACAGCTTAACTTTTTTCTTGTTCTCGAAAAGTAGTTAAACCATGGCGAAATAAAAAGCAGCAAGCACGCCGGGCGTACGTATACTGTGTTTAAACGAGGAGTAACTCGTGGTTCCAGGTTTACATGTGCATGTACCTGTATTAGGCGGTTAATGCGAGCGCAACGCTTGTGTCGTAGATACCCTGACAGAGGCCCGGGGCGGGGAACAGTATGTATCGGCCGTCCACCGTCGTCGTAAATGCCCCTGCTCCCTCCGGCGGGGCCGTGTCTGTCTGTGAGCACGAGGTTGATCTAGTACACGACTGCCGACGGCGACAAGCCGCAACCCAAGCACAGCGACGCGCTCGCGTTTCCAGTCCACCGCCGGCGAGTGTACGCCTGATCCGACTCTGTCCATTAAATTCCAAGCGACGGCGCTGTTCCAGGAACCTTGCAATCCTACCGACCAACGTACTCAACATTCATAGAGATCTAGTCGTTTCAAACGAACCAATGTTCAACATTCACACATCAACAGTCTATACACAACGCTACACTATTATTACATAGTATACTTCTTCCTTCCCCTCAGCACAAAACTGGCGTGGCACCCCGCTTTTCAGGTCCAAAATGGCAAGCCGTGGAAACGAACCCTAGCAATGTGTTATTGCTCCTCCACGTGTACGTCCGTTTCGTCGTATATCTCCTCCTGCCCAACACAAAATTTCACAAAAATCCAGTAAAATATTGGAAAAAACAGTTCGCCAACTTTTACTGTGCATTGAAGATCATTGTCGATACCTACATTCAGTTATACTGTACGTATCCAACCATATACTATGCTCACAAATGCAATGTGCAATACTAGCGTGTCTTCAGACTTAAGAGCAGATATAGAATGAACCTCTTCACAGACACTAACCTGTAGTAGTTCTTCAATGACATCCTCCATCGTTATGATGCCGACAGCTTCTTCGTCTTCACTGAGTGTAGGTAGTGGCTCTTCGTGTACCTGAAGAACATCTGATTGGTCTTTGGACCATTTTCTGCTCCTGCTACCTGTGTTTGAGTTGAGGGTATTGGGGTAGCTCTTCCATCTTCGCAGAGGAGGAGGAAGGTTCGTTGCACCCTTTTCACCACGCTTATCATCAATTGCGATGGCGACCTCTGTTTTAAACGAGAACAAAGAGAAGCTGAGCAACACAACATAATGTATATACACATGTACCATGCAGTTATGAAACAGTACGAACTGCCTTGGAGCTCACCAAGAGTTTCACCATCATTGTTGAGCTGTTTAGCTGGGTAATGTGGTACGTTTTGCCTGATGACAACTGCCATGTGGCTGTGGCCTTTCTGGAATTCATTTAGGATGTCATAGAGGGGCAAGTCTTCTGAAACTCTGGCATTTAACAAGGTAAGGCATGTAAGCTGAACATACAAATACTCGTACACGACTTCTGAATTTCCAACGAACAAAATCCATGTCCTTATGTTCATGTATTCCATTTCGAGCACTCAATCTAGAATTTTCATGATTCCAACTCATAGTGTCCCAAAATTTTAAAGATAACAACTGCCAGTAAGATGACAAGGACAAAACAAAAACCAGTCTCCAATTTTTATTTATTTATTTAGATTAACTAGTCTGCAATTCTAGTATAGACCCTATTTGTTAATTTTGCATCGAGTTTTAAGTGTTATTTAAGACAAGGAGAAAATAAGTTTACTTATGCAGATTCATGAACCAAGTATAACAACACATTGTGTTTTACATTATAAACATCAGCCAGTGATAGCCCCTTGGTGTGCTTCAATAACAGACCGGTGATTGACAGACATTAATATAATCACAAAGGGGACATTTGATTACATTAAACTTAGATATCTACTAAAATGTTGGCGAAAGGCAACAACTTATAGTTTTATACTGTACCGAGGAATTTTGCGGATAGTTACACTCTTTATGGGGATTTCATCATCAGGGTTAATGGATAATAAATTCTTCACCTGAAAATATATAGCAAAAAGGATATAGTATAATACAATTGCACACATGAGAGATAATCAGAGTTACAAATTTGATACCAAAAATAGAATAACCACAAAAATGCCAAAACATATTTATCAGATAGACAAGATGACTACAGAAGAAACACCACTTCTTCAGATACAAAGTTCCTAATTACATGCCCTTCCCATATAAAATTAAAGTTGAACTACTGCACATGAATAAATAAAGCGATGCAATATGGCTACATGATAGCCAGGACTGCATGCAAATTTTAATGGCATCTACCTGCACAAAGTATGCTCACCTGAGCACATCAATACACAAACTCCTCATTTTGAAGAGGATATGCAACTATCCTAGTTCATATGCAAAGTCAGTACACGACTACAAATGAGTCCATTTTGATCTTACTCCACACTTCAATCATACAAACTCAAATCAAAGTACTGTTGACCAAGGGTTGTCTTTGACAACCCAAGTGTCCACCAGGTTCCTGTCTTTTATGTACATAGTCTCTCATAGATTTATATCTGGCCAGAAACTAATGATCCTGGTTGATTTATGAATCTTGTTCCGCTGGAAAATCACTCTCCAGAAGCAAGGCAACATGGCAGAAACTGCTAGGTAAAGGAAAAGATACTACAAGCTTACATCCAAATTTAGAAGTCATAACAGAAAATGGATATCATTGGTTTCAAAGAAGACACCTTACCAATATCAATCCAATAATGTTTGTATCCCTTTCATAATAAACTGGCACCCTGCTATGACCTTTCTCAATGACCTCTTGCATTAGTTTCCTGTGCAAAAGAGAAAATGAATGACTGGACTACATGCTAAAAAGGACATCATGCATAATTCATTTGAAAAAAAAAGCAGGCATAACTGTAGACAATGTTTAAGTGAATTATATTCAGTTTTATCACAATGCAATACCTGTCAAGCTTCGTATTTATATCAATCACAAATGTTTCAGAGAGCGCTGTCATAGCATCTTTAGCTTTCTTTTCACTGAGCTCAAGAGCTCCAGCAATTATAGTAGTTTCATCGTGGGTTAATTCTCCCCCTTTACCAGCCTATTAAATCACAAAATAAGCCAGAAAGTAAAAAGGTAGGAATAATGCAGGCAAAAAAGGATAGAGTGGTATCCCTGGTAAATAGAACAGATGGTGACAAGGGTTATTTAGGGTGTGTTTAGTGCCAAATACAATGGCCTGGAAAAGCAAAAAAAATATTAAGATGCATTAAGGCCAGTATACTTAATTAATCATGCTGATCAGGAACCCAGGTTCACACCATGTATGGTCAGTTTTCTTCCTAAGTATAGCATGTGGTTGTAGCTAGTTTGTAATAACTAGCCAAAATTCTTACAAACTAGCTTAATCCAAACTGGCATCTAAAACCCACATGCAACTGACTCTGCAATCCATTCCTACCAGTATCATACTTATAGTTAGTTATGAATGTGATCCTCTCTACTACTGTACTGTAGATCAACCATCTGCTGCACATCGATGATATTACTAGACTTCACACATTCTTAAAAGAAAACATACTTCACGTGTCACTCACATAATGTCTATTTCATGAGAAAAAAATCATTGGGTGAGTATAGTTATGTGTTGAAAAATCTTTCAGTATCAAAGAAATGCAGATTTCATTTACGATGATATACAAACATCTCCCACTGAGGCGTCCAAGATTACATTTGCTAGGCAGACACTATACAATGTGCATAACCATCATAATTTCCTAGAGGTTGCGTAAGAAGAGAACATTGGGCTCCAAAATGAATTTAGATAGACAAATTAATACAGTGCGAGTATCTAACATACACAAGATTACATAATCAGTTCTTTTTACCTCATTTCCATGCAGTGTCACAAGTGTTTTCAGCTCAGCTCTACGGAATAGAGCTGCTTTACCATGACCAAGCACATAATCGAGAAGCTGAAACAGAGGGCAAACGTCAAAACATGCATATTAGAGAATTTGTCCTGTAATAACAGTTAAGAGTTAGGAATACTGTTAGTACCTTGGCTATCGGATATGCAACAGGAAAGCAAATCCAAATTAGCACTCGGACAAATGGGGCAACTGAGGCGCCAATAGCCAGCCCATAACGTGAGCAAATGGATTGTGGCAAGATCTGTTTATAACAAACTATTAGCAAATGATACCCCACAGCTGACCATCACAGTTCACGTGTTTATAACTCACCTCACCGAACAACAGAATCAATGTCACAGAGATCAAAACGGCGCCCCAAGCAGTCACCAAGCTATCGAGAAATATCGGCAATGCCTAATATGAACAAAGAAGCACGTCATCAGCTACTTAATTAACTCACAGATGGGGCGAGCGGAGGAGACTAAAGAACAATACCTCCATCGCTGCAGCATTACAGATCAGAAGGGTGCAGAGCAGGAGGTGCTGGTTTTTCACAACAGGCAGGATCTTAGCTGCAAAGAGAACATTATTACTGATAGCCTAGGAAGCATATTCGATCAAGATAAAACACTCAAAGCACCCATTTCTGGCAATCATTTGGCAGGGTGTACCGAACCGAAGCACAACCCCCGTGCTGCTGATTATATGTAAGTAAGACCATACTAGTACTCCCTCCGTCCACAAATCATGTGTAGATACATGTTCTTTTTGACAAACTTCAGACACTTATTTTTGGCGAGGGAGTAGTATTTTTCTAACAATCGCCATCTCACATGATTTTCCGCTTCTACTGCGCCTCCTAGTGTGACCTCTCACTCTCCGAAGGAACACGCCAAGAGCAGAGTGTCACTATCTCGTGGAACAGTCAAACTTTCGCAGTGACCATTCAGGCCCAGTTAGTTAGTTACCCCACTAGGGACTGACACGGACCGGCGAGAGCTCCCGATGAGTTGTAGCATGGATCTATCGAAGATAACAAAAAGAAACACGGCAGCCAACGATTCATGATTCCGGGGAAAAACATTCATGATTCCCGCAAAATAAAACATTCACGATTGGATTATACTGTAAGTAAAACATCCGTGATTGGATATCTGGATTCGTCAGTGGAGTGGAGCCAACGCCTACAGGCTGTTCGACGAAATGACAAGCCGAGGGTAGCGAAGCAGCAGAATCCGAGCGACCGCCCATCTAAAATTCTAAATCGGGAACTACCACTACCACACACACACGGGCAGGACTGGTGTCGGGAATGAATCGGTTAATGGCGGGAGGAGGTACCTGCGTACTTCTTGTCCTTGTCGGTGCCGGACTTGGAGAGTACCTCGAGGTCGACGAGGCTGAGGGACATGAGTCCGAGGGTGAGGCCCGACATGAGGCCCGCGAAGAGCACGAGCACGGCGATGATGGCGATGTGCTCGAAGAACCCCGCCCCGCAGCAGCGGTACTCCACCGCCATCCGCCCCCGCCGCCGCGCGCCTCGAAGCTAGTACCCCTCTTCCCCTACCCGCGCAACGCCCTCTCTCACTCTCCTCCTCGAATCCCGACGGAGTAGTATTATTTTTCCGGGCTGCCCGTTCCGTTGTGGGGTGGGCGTGTGAAGAAGGAAGGAAGAGGAGTGAGGGAGGCGAGGTGGGGCGGCGTGGGCGCGACGGGTGGCCATGGCTAGGGGCCGAGCGGACTTTGGGACGTGTTGCAGTTATGACGTGTGGGACCGGGTGCGCAGCGAGCGGAAGTGTTTACGGGCTGTCGGCATGTGCCGGTGCCTCCGTGGGGCGGGTCCATGGACGGGCAGCAGCAGCTGCTTCGAGTAGCCATTTCATTTTATAATCTACTCGTCACACTGTGCAACTGACAGCCACCGAAAGCAAACCAAACAAGCATTCGTCATTCGTGGCAATCGCTAGAATGACCGTAGGAAAAAAAAAGACAAGCTCTACCTACTTGAGAACGTGTGCTGTGCAACACATGAGAAAAAGGTTCATTTAATTTGTTATATTGGCAGCCGTCCCCATGCAGTTCAATATAGAAATCCACCTAAGATACACGCCTACAAAGCTAGCCTCATACTGGCCTATCAGCCTATGCACCGGCTCCACGAATTGGTGTACGTTGCTTGCATGCCTGGCGCGTGTGTAGTACTACTGGAGGAATGGTACTACGGCGGACGTCTGCTGTAGTGACTAGCGAGACCTTTAGGCTGTGTGCTGTATCCACCGGGGCCGGTGAGCTACATATGCTGCTAGGGTGCACGGCGCAGGCGATCAGACGTTTCAATTGAGAAAAAAAATAATCCACATTCTTCTTCTTCCGTCTCACAATGTAAAATATTTTATTAACTTTTCAAATTTACAAATGATATTCTTCTATACAGACATCAAACGTGATGCTGCAAATTTTCAGTTAAAAACATGTTAATTTATCCATGCCAATAATTTTCTGTCAAACTGGTTTGGAATAACTTTGTACATTTCTTGCTACAATGTTACACCCTCTTTTATAGTATTTTGTAGACAAGAAATAAGTTGGTATAAAAAACTTTGAATCAAAGAGAAAGTTGTCCAATGTTTTAGCCTTGTGATCAAAACTACACTCAGCCAATAACGGAGGGGTAACACAATTATGTCAAATAACTAGCTGTCGTTAAACCGTGTCAAAGTGGTTTGTCCTTTTAGTAGGAGTGTTCGTATGGAGTATATGACTAGCTCCATCTATCTTGAAACTCCACAAGTTGGGTCTGCAATAGACATCTTTTGGGTATTTTGTGGTTGTGGTATCCATGTGTATATGCATGTTCGTCTTGTCGAAATATTTATTTGACCTTCTCTTCGCACAATTTCAGGACCCACGGTTTGCATAGAAAATGTCTGGAATGGCAAGCAGCAAACGCCATTCCTTAGTGAAAAGGGTAGCAAATAGATTATGTCCAATTGCTTTACAGAACAAGCTAGTGCTCCGCCCAATATTCTCAGCTCTACGCGAATAAGGGGAGAAAGAGCTTAAAAACAGAGCAACCTTTATTCTCAGTGTTAAGTAAATCAAGAAACTAATTCCCTAAAAAACTAAAACAAGAAACGAGGAGAAAGGGGCAATATGGGGTCGTACTGAAAAGAACAGATGATCGCAAATCAATCGTGATTTCGACCTCTAACCACGCACCTTACCCTCTCTGCAGTTTCTTAAAAGCTATGAAAATAACAGCACGAGGGATTGGATCATAGTCAATTGCGCCGACGATTATTGCTGCATATGAACAATGACACGATGTGGTAAACCCCAAATATCGTCAGTGGAGCCTGACAATTTGCTCTCCTCTGCGATCAGCCACATATTTGCTAACGCGGGTTTTGTTGTCGTCGTCGGTGACCGACGTAGGAAACGGTGTACTACTTTGCTACTAGGAACGCAAGTCGCGCCGTCAGTTTGAACTCTTGGATGTGGACAAATTTCAGTGCTAAGAGACGGTGGGGATTTATTAAGAAAAAACTGTCAGTTCATTTTCGCCGCATAAGAGCATCTTCAATAGATGCACTGTAACAGGGAAAAAACTGTAATTGGAACAAATTTTACAGCACCAAACCGTGTTTATACACCAGTAAATGCATCTTCATCGGAATCCCTAGGACAGGGCACTACTGCTCCAACCATTGTCCTATAATAGTGCACCAAACATCGCAAGACATGGTCCGCCCAACGGTCAACTCCTACAACCAGTCTAAGATGGAGTCATCATCAACCTCGATCACCTTGAAGGGCCTCGTCCTCCTTTGTAGCCTAAATAATCGTCTAAGAGCCAAGCTTTGCCTTCCTCTTCTTTTAGTCTTGATTTCGATAGAATTCCATCTCATACTGCACGTAATGCGGATTCCCTCTCGCGTACCTCGTCATCACATTCTTGTCGCTCTCCTGGGTGTTCAACGACAGATCCATGAACTCCACAACTTCTCAGTTTCGATCTCCGGAAACTTGAGATGCGAAAGTAGCCCTCCGAACCTTCAACTGGCCATGTTGTACACCCACGTGATGGGCTCTACCATGTCTAATATGCCGAGGTAGTAATGACTGTCGGAGCACTGAAACTCGACACCGAAGCTGCCAAGGATGTGAAAGTGGGATATAAACTAATTTGTGCTATGGCGTTTATCCCACCCGTCCCACTTTCACACCCGTAGAAGTAACAGGAGTCCGTTTCGGTAGGCATGGCGGCGGCTGCTACGGGTGTGTCAAAGGCGAGTAGTAGCGTGGCGGGAGGAAGTGGATGCGGTGGCACGTTGCTGCGACGATGACATGGGGATTGGATGCAACGTCGGAATTGGGATGTGGCGTGGATGTCGGCGACAAAAATAGTTGTTGAGATTGGCTGATCTAAATATGACAAGAAGAGGTGGATTGTCACGGTTTCACTCAGAGGTGGGAAGATTTGATGGTTGCGGCGCGGAGAGAAAGCCACAATCACACATGGAAAGTTTTGTATGATAGCTGGGGTGCGCCCGACTACCATTTTATTTGTGACAACATCTAAATGTTACATCTTTGCAGCACTTTGTACTGTTTTTAGTGCTACGCGCACTCGGCTGCATTTTGTTTGTGGCAACTATCCAATTTGCAGCACCATAATACTGTTTTTAGTGCCGCTCTAGAAAATTTGGTGCAAATTTTATATTAAGCTGTGTTGTCGGAGCATAGAGTTTGGCTATCAAATGCCCTAAAAATGATTAACCCGTATTGTAGGCGCTTTTGGGGTGCTCTGAACAGAAGCCCAATTGATACAGAGAAAATATGTCCCTTGGTACTCCCTCCGTTCTAAATTAGATGACTCTCTTTTGAAGGGGATCGTGTGCAGAAAACAAATTTTTTCCTAGCAACGATATCCTTAAACTAGCCAAGATCTACACTATGCAGATATAGAAGTACGGTGGAGATCGGAATACATACCCTCGTAGACCGAACAACGGGGATTACGCTCCCGCACAAGCGTTGACGACGAAGACGACGTAGCCGACCTCTAGGTCGCGGAGAACTCGGCGCGACGAAGACGACGAAGATGACCTCGAGGTCGGGTGGAGGAAGTAGTCCTCCGAGTACCGCTAGCGCAGCACCTCGCAAGGCGTCACACACATACGGTGGAGACGACGGCCTCCGAAGCTCCAGTACAGGACGAGCAGCGGAAGACTTGGACCGGAACACCAGCAGCGCGGCAGCGGGCTATGGTGGAAGAGATCCCCCTCCTCTACTCGGCGCGGCTCCGACAAGGGAACCACGAGATCGAGAGAGAATTTGGGAATTAATTGATGAATTAAAAGGCCAGGGGTGCCCCTTCTTATATAGGCTCCCGGGGGGAGCCAACCTCCCTAGCCAGGCAATGTGGGACTGTCCCACAGCCATGGTGCGGCTAGGGATGGTGCGCCGGCCCTAGGTGGGCCCCATTTGGCCCACCTAGGCCGGCCAAGCCTCCCCCACAAAATTCCCTTGAGAGTTCCCCCCATGGGCCTTCTTTCGACCAGAAGACCCATTTAGGGAAATCAGACTAAATAAATTCGAAAATAAATATATAAAATTATATTTGCATATTAATTACACTAATTAATATCAAACATAATATATATAATTTTTCCTAGCTCCGAAAACTCTTTCGGCGCTGCCCGATCTCCATCGGACTCCTCCCGGGACATTTCCGGTGATCTCTTTCCTTTCCGATTGTCTTGTCGAAACCCCTTAAGTGTGTTACCCTAGCGGTTCGATATAATAACAGGTACGATCAAGACTCCTCTATGATCGACGACTAACTCGTAAGCCTGGACCCCATGAATTAATCTCTCTGATATAACGAATTACTTTCAATAATCAAACCTGGACGTCTAGTATTAAACCCTTTGTCATGGCGATACTTAGCGTGTCCGAGCATCATTCTCAGATATCTCCATACCTAGCATGATCTCGTTACCGACATCGCTATCTTCTACTCGTCTATGATATTATGTCAGCTGGTGACCTAGTCACATGTTTGCAAACTCATTTGACATAATCTCACCGAGTGGGCGCTAGAGTATCTATCCGGCTATGCGGACTGACAAATCCCGCTGTTGACCCCTCGTCTCAACTACCCCTTTCCGATACCCAAAAGTATCACCGTTATTGTCACACTAGATAAGATATGACGTTTGGTGCGATCAAAGTATCTTCCAGGGATAACAATAAGAGTTGATCTCACGGTCTTAAGGCGTAACGACTATGTCGTACAAATACTGGGTATGTCCATCACATCGTTACTCCTAACGATATGACTTCCATTGCCGACCGGCGCCATGCCCTATGATCGGAAAACCTCGATCATTAATCGCGCAACGAAACTAGTCATAGTAGAGCCTACTAGGGACCTGATTGTTTATCTACCACACCTGTATTAATGTTTTCGCTTAATACAGTTATAGCATGGTATAAAACATATAATGAACGATTGGGATATTACCAATAAACTATGTTTATTAAGTGTCTCTAGGGCATATTCCCTTCATGTCTTGTCAAAAAATAGATGTATCTAGACGTATATAGAACGGAGGGAGTAGATGTCACGAGCAACCAACCAAATGCAGGAGCATTTTAGCTGATTTGATTGAGTCGGTGCGTAAAATTTAAAAACATGGATTGGCTCTTATTTTATAAGTGATTTGTTAAAAGTGGTGCAGGTAGTGTAATTAATCACATCAAAAAGTGGTGCAAATTTTAAAACACATCGACTGGCTCTAATACTCGCTTAGTTTGCATATTTAGGCCCTAAATCCAAAAGTGGTGCGGGTAGTGTAATCAATCACCTCCTTATTATTTACCTAAAAAAATCACCTCCTAATTATATTTTAAAAACATGCAAAGCGAAGACCAGATTACTCAAATATGCATATGAAGTGTATCACAATTCACAAGCTAATTTTAGAAGGTTAATTCATAATTTAATTACTTCCAATCCCAGCCTACAGCGCCACTATGAAGTTTGAAGCAACTTTTATGTACAACGGAAAATCAGACTAGGAGTAGTTTGCAGATTTAGGGTCTCTTTGGATTGAAAAATTGTGGAGGGTTTTATTCAGTTTTTTCTATGGAATGCCTTTGAATCATACTATTAGGATCGAGTCCATCAAATTACTAAGTATTCCATTCCGATGCCCTCTAATCTAGGAATCTGAAACCTCATCTTATTTTTCTTTTGTAAAATCCAATGCACTTTCAATCTATCTCTCTACTCTTGTATCCTCATTTATGCAAATATTCCGTGTTAGTTTCATGTGCACCTTTCAAAGACATCGTTTACAAAATCCTATGAGTTTAAAAATTGAAGTGCATGACATCTGAGGGCTTCTTTGTTGGAATTTCGTAGGATTTTTGTTGTAGAATTCCAATCCTTAAGATATTTTCCTATAGATTACATTTGGATCAAGGGAATGCCACTACCTAAATTCTTTTGATTTCCTGTGCCTTATTTTATAGGAATCCGAACATCCATCCTACCTGTTCTTTTTATTTTGATAGAAACATGTTCTTTTAGACTCAAGTGGGTAGTATCAATACACTACGCATTTGATCTTTGTGTGTTTTATCCAAACAACTATCTCGGTAATTTTTCTACATTTTACAATACTCTTTTCTACACTAATAAGTTTGAGAGATTCTTATATTGTTCCTATTTCCTATACCTATACCCTAATTCTTTATTTTTCCTATTCCTAAATTTTAAAAATCATGCAATCCAAAAGAGCCCTCGGAAATCAAGAGTTTTTGCCCGACGCGGAAATGACGAGTCATGAGAGTTTTGCGTGCCTCGGAACTGCAAGTCATATGACGCCACGTGTCCACATTTGCCCAGCCTCCCCACTTTTTTTTATAAATCGGTTCTCGCCTGCCTTTGACTCCCCGCTCTGCTCTCTGCTAGTCGTGCCGCTCGCGTCGCTTTCCTGTCTTCCGCCCTTTCCTTCCGATCGAAACTTCCATTTCAGATTCCACCAAATCCCGTCTCACGATCGCCAACCACTACTAGTGCTCTGCCCCCTACATAACCATCGCTCTCCAATCTCCAACCCCCAAATCCACCACCAAATCTCTGCTGCTCGTCTCTCGTCGGTTCCGCGGCACCCATTGGGGCGGCCGGCAGGTGATTGCCTCGGTTCCTTCGCACAGCCGACGGTTCCAGCCTCTCCCCGCGCGCGTGTGGGTTTCGTGTAATTCGTTTTCTGATTGTTTTTTCTGGGTTTGGATGGCGTAGGGTTTGAAGAATCGAGCGGCATTGCTGGATTCGGCTCTCCGGCCTCGAGTTGGACTTGGAGCTTGGAGGTGAGTTTGCTGTGCTCCTGCCCTCTGGGTACCTCTGGGGTTACTTATTACTGGTTTAATATGTGAAGCTTCTGGTGGCGGCGAGAGTCGAGTCTTGTAGTAGACGGATTTGGCGCTGTGCTTGCTTTGTTTGCTCACGGATAATCGCAAAGTGAACCGGAGAGAGACGGCCGGGTGCAGTTTCGATTCGGTGCGTGCGGGGCGAGGAATTTCTTAATTTGGCTGATTAGGCTATTCTAATCTTAGCATCTGGCACTGCAGATAGATGGAATGCCTGAACCTAACCTTTAATTGGATCTGGGCTGCTATTGCTATTCTAATCTTAGGATGCCACACTGCGGGCAAATGGAATGCCAGAACCTGGCCTACGGGTTCAGTAAAGCAGATGCTATGGACTCTTCTGGTTCCTTTTTCGATAAATGGACCCTTCTAGTTGATGATCTGTTCATATTCCTAGTCAAAAGAACGATAATAATAGAACACGCTTTTGAAGCTGAACAAATCTTATGAATGGTGAAGTGCACAAACATGTTTTTGTGGGGATGATTTGATTTTTTTAAAAGTCTTTCTGATTCATTTGACAATAGCCAGATCTGTTTTATTCATTTAGATTCTTCATGTCTACCATGGGATTTGTCAGATACATTATTCCACGCTGTACTATTTTACAATACGGTCAACCTCTTGTGTATAGCATTGGCAGGCTTGGATTAATCTAGCACTTTATTTGCTGCAGTTACTGTACTATTTCCCTCAAGTTTTCTGAGGGTTTTGTTTGCCCATGTTAATTCCTGCTATATCATTATTGGTCGGGTAGTGGACTCTAGTTTATCTTCAACATATGTAATGGAATTGGCGAGCATGTGATTTTTTCTCGGTGTTACATACTCGTTTCATTGGTGCACATGGGCATAATGTGATTGCTGAAATTATTCAATATCATGTTTGTAAGCCTTCTATACATGTATACATGAAATTTCATAACCTAATTCTTTCTGCAGGCATTTACAAAGCTCTAAAGTAATTAGTGTTCTGATGACATAGTGAGTGTTGGCTCTCACGTATTTGTGTAGAAGACGATGAAAGTTGGTGCCCTTCTGACCTCTGCTGGAATCAACATTGGGCTCAGTGTACTTTTTCTGTCACTCTATTCCATTCTGAGGAAACAGCCACAGAATGTTAAGGTCTATTTTGGGAGAAGTATTTCTAAGGAGCATCGCCGACTCCATGGGGCATTTATTTTTGAGAGATTTGTTCCATCCCCTAGCTGGATTTTGAGGAGTCTGCAATGCACGGAGGATGAGATGTTAACTACTGCTGGGTTGGATGCAGTTGTTTTCAATAGGGTTCTAGTATTTAGGTGCATACATTTTTACTACCTTCTTTGCCGCTTCAATATTTACTGTTTGATGTTTATGAGAGATCTTTTAAGCTTTGTTTCCTAGATGGTTCACTTTGAAAATAACAACATGCTGAATGTGTGTCGCTTTTCACTTCTTATACTTGATTGATATGTGGGTAACATGACTTTCCACCTTTGAACTAGAAAATTCAGAATTTTAATATGAATATACAAAATATATTATTAAATTAACTTAGTAAAAATTGCACAAAAAGAGGAAATGGCCATCTAAAACAGATAGTGTACATATATATAATAAAAGTATTAGCAATTATGTCTTTTCTCACATGGTATCCCCCTATCTGTTACCTGATATCCTAATGTAGAGATGAATTGAACCGGAAGATTTAGTAAATTTAAGCATCTGTATGCTGCCGAGGCTGAAAAGAAAACGAAACCTATGATTGGTGATTTGTAAAATCTCATTGATACACTCCTGCTTTGATTATTTTATTTCCCTTAGTTTTACACTTATGTATCTGATGTATCTTCTTTTCAACAGCATACGCATATTCTCACTAGCTGCCATTCTTTGTGTGTTTGGAATTCTCCCATTGAATTATTTTGGACAAGATATGCATCATGTCCTGATTCCTTCAGCATCGTTGGAGACATTTACAATAGGAAATGTGCAAGAGAGATCTAGATGGTAAGCAATTGAAATCCTCTTATTTGATTCTGTGGAGGCAAATTTGATCCGTTAAACATGTCATCTTATATGTGTCATGTTCTGTTTTGCTTATTTTATGCTGTCTTCTGGTGCTACCTAAGTACCTATGATTTAAATTACTATTTCAGGACTTTTATCTTTGTCATATAAACTGGTCACTAAATCATTACAGATATCTTTGAAACTGATAAGCATCTTGGATTTTGTTTAAAAATTGCTGTTAAATGCAGGCTTTGGGTCCATTGCGTCGTGCTGTACATCATATCTGGTGTAGCTTGCTTTCTTCTATATTTGGTACGACCAAGTAGTTTGACATTTGATATTACTTAATTGCTCAATTACCTTGTCTTTTGAAACTTCATTTATATTACTTCGTGCATTGTTTCTTTAGGAGTACAAGCATATTGCTAGACTGAGGTTACTTCATCTTGTTCAAACAAATGACAGTCCTAGCCGTTTTACTGTCCTTGTCCGTGGAATACCGAAGTCAAGTCATGAATCATTCAGCAGCGCTGTTGATAGTTTCTTTACGAAGTACCACGCACCGAGTTATCTATCTCACCTAGTTGTTCATAAAGTTGGGATGGTTCAGAAGATAGTGGTAAGCAATATCTTTTATTATGTGCTATGTAGAATTTCTGTTGTTTTTTTAAGTAATGTAATGCTGCTGCTAGAGATTACTGATGAAATATTACTCTTTATAAGCTTACTAGCCCCATAACATATTATCAGTTAGCAACTAGCAATGGGCGGACAATACGATGGTATTATTTACCATGACATGACATGACACACACCTTGTAGCCTTAAATAATTTTGTGTTTTTTTTTTTTGAAAAAAGAGCTTCCTCCGATTTCTATTACTCCCTCCGATCCATATTAGTGGACATAGCTTTGTCTAAATTCATATGTATCTATTTAAGTATTTAGACTAGATACATGTGTATCTAGACAAAGTTGTGCCCACTAATATGGATCGGAGGGAGTATTAGAAACCAACCGAACCGTTTTTGTTCTTACAAAGTCGTGATAAACCTAAAAACTATAATTTTGTGTACATGATGGGACGTGGTCTTTGCACTTCAGTTTCATCCTCCTCATCTATATATAGTTCCATGGCTTTGAAGTTCTTGTGCTTAATTACTTGTCCATCTCTTTCCTCATTTCTACGGTTCCCTTGGGACATTTTTCCACACATGGGCCACAAGGTTGCAGACGTGCACTGGTTGTGCCTGTGGGTTTGGAGCACTGTTGTCTATAAAATGGTCATGTCTCCTGCAATTCTTTGGGGGACTAGAAGAGTGAGGAATGTGACTACTTCTCAGTATGACGCTAATGTTATTTTGCAACATGCATAATCTTTGTTGACGGT
Organism: Poa annua; assembly: GCA_026929855.1. Classification (NCBI taxonomy): domain Eukaryota; kingdom Viridiplantae; phylum Streptophyta; class Magnoliopsida; order Poales; family Poaceae; genus Poa; species Poa annua. Next base: position 37,665,033 of record CM049427.1, read on the forward strand.
TAGAGCAACGCAAATAGCAAACGACATTTATTGAACAAGATAAAGCAGGACTAGTATCACCATAAAGCACCGTTAACGTGAGGTCTGTGCGCTGTTTGACCTTCAGCATCTGCGCATATTGCTATGGCTTGCCTAGCATATTCATACGCTGCCTATTAGCATCTCTCTTGAGTCATAACATGGGAAATAATGGAACTCCTAAACTCATTCTAAGCTCCTGTGCTTAACCTTTGTAGAGTGTAGTGCAGCTGTGCAATACAATATACTGACTGTAATTTGGAACATATTCCTCAAAGTTTTAAGTGAAATATGTATTAGTGTTGTTGGGTTATTCAATGCCATTACAGATGCAACAGCTGCTTTTATGATGCAGTATCATTCCTTTGCTCCCATAATTATTACCATATTTTCAGATTTTTCATCAATACCCTGACGGCATGATCCACGGTAGTAACTGTTTGTGGTGGTAATTTCATCCTTACTTTTCAGATGGGTGCAAAGAAGGCTTATAGGAAGTTCAGGCATTTCAAGGGTACTGCTGTAGATCAGAAATGCAGATCCGTTGCATATCAATGTTGTCTTTGTGGAGTGTCATCAAATTCGTTCCAGCTGTTGCCTATTGAAGAGCAAGAGAGGGAAAACCCTTGTGCGAAAGATTCAAACTTGAAATTAACTGATGAGGTCAACTAGTAATCATTTGGTTCCTTTCTTACAATAAAATTCACTAAATGTTCTAACGTATTAATTTTGTTGTGCTAACCAAATACAGGAATGTGCTGCGGCCTTTGTATTTTTCAAAACTCGGTATGCGGCGTTAATCGTATCTGAAATTGTCCAGACATCAAACCCTATGAAATGGGTCACTACTCTGGCCCCAGAACGCGACGACATGTATTGGTCGAATCTTTGGTTACCGTACAAGCAGCTTTGGATTCGCCGCATAGCAACACTTCTGGGTTCTATTGTTTTTATGCTCATCTTTCTTGCACCCGTGACATTTATACAAGGTCTAACTCAGCTAGAAACGCTGCAGCAAAGGCTCCCTTTCCTGAAAGGAATATTGAAAGGGTAAGTAATCTTAATGCTTAGAATTCACGTGCTATTATCAAATCAAGGTCTAACTCAGCTGGAGTAGCTGCAGCAATGTCTCCTCTCCTTAATTTGTATTGGCATGCAGTGTGCATTACATCTGAAATGCCTTCAATTTTGTTTGTTAGTAGGTGTTGACCTAGGGTTGATACCCTATATAACATCCATTTACCAGACTTTCCCTTTCTCTAGAAAGCATTGAATGGTGGTGGTACAAACTGATGTATCAATTCTGTAGTTACTGCTGAAGTGTGGAGATATTGCAGTTTTATATTCACCATTACATCAAAATTTAATGAGTACTAATTCTTGCAGGAAATATATGACCCAGCTAGTAACTGGATACCTTCCAAGTGTCATCTTGCAAATATTTTTATATACTGTCCCCCCAACCATGATGTTATTTTCGACATTAGAGGGACCTATTTCTCACAGTGAAAGGAAGAAAAGTGCCTGCTGTAAAGTATTAATCTTCACCATTTGGAATGTCTTCTTCTTCAACGTCCTGTCAGGTTCTGCCATTAGCCAACTGAATGCCTTATCTAGCCCAAAGGACATCCCAGTGCAGCTTGCTAGAGCAATACCCTTACAGGTGAAATCGCATATTTGTTTTTTGCTGGTTATAAAGACGCAAAATATAATATACTTAAGTAGATATATACAGTGTTTTGATTAGTTTTGGGGTTGAGTTTCTCCAGGTGCTCACTGCTGTTCTATAAAGACTTCTGTTTGTGATTCCATTTCAGGCTACCTTCTTTACCACCTATGTTCTGACGTCAGGATGGGCCAGTCTATCATCAGAACTTATGCAACTCTTTGGTCTTATTTGGAACTTTGTAAGGAAATATATTCTAAGAAAGAAAGAAGATAGCGATCTTATTTTCTCATTTCCATATCACACTGAACTACCAAAAGTTCTGCTGTTTGGACTACTGGGCTTCACATGCTCTGTGCTAGCGCCTCTAATCTTGCCCTTTTTGCTGATATACTTCTTTCTTGCGTACGTTGTGTACCGCAATCAGGTGAGAAACTAGTTATAATCTTCTAATTTAAGATTCATTTGCAATCGAAGTTCTGATTTGAAATCCATATGCATAATTTGGTCCATAACTATGAATAAAGTAAATATATATATACCCTGATAGTGTTTATTTTGTCATATTTGAGTGTTTTCATAATGCACACAATTTGGATGTAATAAGTCCTCATGTGTTTGCTTACTTTTATGTTAAACTGAAATCTTTATCTTTGATATGTTCCTTTTGATATGCTTTCTGTGGTCTTGTACAACTTACTTGTGGTGTCACTTTGTTTAACTATTTCATCTGAATCTCAAGACAGTTCAAACCGTTTTTCGTAGATAGTGAATTGTATGCTTTTATGAAACAAAGTTTTGCATAAGTATGTCCTCTGTGCTCCTACATAACCTAATGGGTTAGTAATTTACCATTTTCAGTTCATCAATGTCTATTGCACAAGGTACGACACAGGCGGTCTGTATTGGCCAATTGCATACAATACAACAATATTCTCTCTCGTGCTCACTCAGATCATCTGCCTTGGTGTTTTTGGCCTTAAAGTATCCCCAGTAGCTGCAGGCTTCACTGTACCTCTCATAATCCTAACCCTTCTATTCAACCAGTATTGCAGAAAGCGTCTTCTGCCATTATTCAGGACTTTCCCTGCACAGGTTAGTATAATTTCTGTAAGAACCTGGAATCATGGAATGCAATTTTCATGTTCCGACTGCCCTAGACATTTCTCTTTGAAGGCATATGTAGTAGTTACTTGAAATGGAGTTTCTTATACTACATAGTAGTTCTCACTTGCCATTATTTGTTGTTGGACCTGCACAGGTTTTGATAGACATGGACAGAGAAGATCAGCAATCGGGCAGAATGGAGGCCATTCACCGGGGCCTTCGTTCTGCTTACTGTCAGTCTCCTGACACAGGTGACATACCTTTGGAAGGAATTCAAACTTCCAGTACAGATGAAGATGGAAGTGGCAGCTCAGGTGAATCTAGCTGCAAAGAAGGCGCCGATCAACCAGGAAGTGACTTATCGCACCCAACACTGAAAGGCCTCCCTGTTGATCGGCTACGGACTGCGGTGAGATCACTAGCTTTCATGATCAGACTACAGAAGAGGGGCTTGTCAGCGTAAGTCCACTCGCTCAACCGTGGCGGGAAATGTACAAACTGCACACGTCGTGCACATAGGACACATATAGAGACAGAGATATGTTGTACATATATAGAGTATCTCCTGTTATGTCGCGATGGTTAAACTGTGTGTTCAAATGAATGCCTGCGCGACTTCTCAGATCTTTTTGGTCACACAGAAGAATTTTTTTGATTCTTGAGTTTCTACAGATGACTTGCTTACTTGCATGCCAATGAAATTCCCCACTTTACCTGTAACCTGGGTTAAACCAGTTATTGTGGAAGAAGGGCAAATACATGTCTATATGATATCTGACTTTTGTGTTGTTCAACTGTTATGTGCCTACTTTGGAGACTAGATGATGTCAGTACGTATGGTCCTTTGCTAGCTGCCTACTACGGAGTAGTTTTTATAATTCCGAAGTCTTCCATATACCCCAATCCCAAATTACACGAACATGATACATCCAACTAGAAGAAAAAAATTACACGATACAAGAAGAGATATGGCACACGAATCGATGTGCCGCTACACGCGACTACGATCGGAGAGGCAGGTAGAAGAACTCAACGAACCCGCACGGCGGCAACGGCCGACGTTATTCCGCGCTGACCACGATCTTCAGAGGATGGTGCAGGTTGAGGACCCCTCCGCCTCTCCGGCGCCGGAGCCGGCGGCGTCCTTCTCGCCGGCAGCGGCGGAAACGCCCGGCCAGTCGCGGCAGGCGCAGTGCTGGCCCTCGGGGATCTGCTTGTGCACCGACGCCACGTGGCGGCCGCAGCCCGCCCACGTGGACTTGCCGCAGGTGCCGCACTTCACCTGGTAGCACATAGCGAACAGGCCGGGAAGTTGCTCCGGTGGTTTGCTGGTGGCGATCGATCGGATTTCTTTTCCTTGGTTGCTCAGGTAGTAGCTGGAAGACGAGAGACGACTGGCCGCTGCTATTTATGGGCGCTCGATCGGCGCGCGCGCGGTTTCCTTCAGTTCTTCCTGGTCTTGTGGTCGTCTGTTTCGTTTTAGTTTTGACTGCTCTTCGGTTGGTCTCGACGAGGAAGAAAGAAATGTTCCTCGTTTCGAAAACAACGGTGGATCCGGTGTGACGGGCTGGCCTATGCGATGACGTTCATCTTCAGTTCAGCCACTGCCAGCGACAAGAAATCACAAGAAAGAAGAGGTGGCGACGGAGCTAATTAACTCAAGATGAACGGGCGTCGAAATAATAGTTGATGAGTCAGGGATATCTTTAGCAGATCGTAGTTATACTATTATACCATAACATGAAAACAGTGCTTTGTGATTGGGAAAGATTGGTTGTACATGCAATGCACATAGGATCCAGCCAAGCATTACCTCACGCGTGAGCAGTTTCAGCCAGTTGGGGTTTATTATTTACTTCTCAGCTCAGGTGATCAAACACGGCTACGTTGACCTCTAGCAAAACCCGCCTCTTATTATTCGTCCGTCATAATTCGGTGCTCGTTCAGATTCATTGAAATGGACGGCATCGATCGGAATCTGTCAAACCTTGTGCTTTTGACCTAAAACATGTAGATTATGGCATTCAAAAGGCAAACATGCCTACTCAAGCACCATTCTTCATGCGACCTAGCCAAACATAAAATTTCTTTTGATACAGTGAATTTTTTCAGACATCTTGCAAACGTAGGAATGGTAGAGATATGCCCAACACTGAGAGCAGGCATTCGAAAGGAGTTCTTCGAGGGACCGGAGAGTATAATACTACTGCACCGTCCGTCGTGGGAGAGGGAAGCGTTCCACTCAGTCGGGCTAGCTGAAGATTCGGCTATTTGAAGTGTATTGGCTGCGGTGGCAGTTTCGACTTAAACAACACAATAATGGTATTACTAGAAAGATAGGTCGCGCGTTGCCCCGCGTCCGATCGGCATATTGCGTATGATTAATTATTGGTGTCTTTTGAGAAAAAGTTGTAACACAATTAAGTTCATGTGTGTTATTCTTATAGCCGATATAATGTTTCTATGATGGTGGAAGAACAATAGGATTAAACAGATTTAGTGCATTGATGTAAAGATAGATGTGTTGTGTATATTATTGACTGCAATTTCATTAGGCCCTGGACCTTGGATTCTTACTATTTTGAATTTAGTCGGTTAAATATGAGAGAGGTTGATGGATTTTGAAAGATAGTAGCGGTACCTATCTAAGTGTACCGTGTAGCGTTATGAGCAGGTGGGAGTGGAGGATTTATGGGCCCATATGAGCAGGTGGGAGTGGCGTTCTACAATATTAAGTTCAATTTAGTGATCGATATAGCCCAATAGAGTAGTGAGGAGTGTGGAATACATAAAAAATCATAGTAAAATTACGAGGCACAATAATCAGATGTGTTAGAATTAACCAAAGAAAAGTGGTGACAACGCAAGTATGATACATTGAGATAGGTCCAAAAGCCATCTAACATAATAAAAAAATGCATTGCATTACACTAAAATGAATGCTCATCCTATGCCATTATAAACTAATGAGCAACACAGGATTATCAATTGAATCACATGAACAAGATCTCGTTGCATCCAAAATAAAAGAACTAAATATTTTACCACAACAAAATCGCATGATCATGACCTTGTAGTATTATGAATAAAAGAATTGCTTATCACCTTGTAGTATTCTCAATAAAAGTAAGTACTCCACAAATAATGAGACTTGTAATCTACCCTTGTTCATCAAGGACACTAGCCGACCAACCGTGCCTCTTCTCCAAGGTCGGCCGAGTGCCGCCGTACCTAATTTGGCTTCCCTCGACCCCTTCCTCCACCGCGGAGCACGAAATCTACGGTCTAGATGGACCTTATCCTCGTCTTCCCCGCGTTCTGCTTTGCCTTGCCTCTATGTTTCTCCGTCAGCCGTAGAGGAATTGGTCGCCACCAACGCTCCGGCGGCTAGATGGTCTGTAGAGCCGCCCGACCGCCTCCCCGCTTCATCTCGCACCGGATCTGTGCTGCATATACATTTTACAACAACTGCAATTTTCTTAATTACAACTCTGAAATGATGAATTAACCAAACAAATATTTAAGTTATGTATAACACCTCGACTATCTATTCTTAAATGGTCATATCACAACATAATTAGAAAACAAAGTAAGTATTATATAGACTTTAGCTTGACTACGTAGATATATTGGTAACAAAGTCGTTACTTGCAGTCAGGGGATGCTAGGATAACCATGTCGATAAAGTCTTATTGCCTATTAACAACCGCAAGGGGTAAAGAAAGCATACATCATGTAGTAATTTGTACAATATCCTTTCCCCCCTTCCCCTTAGATAAATAATCAAAACAGGCAACCCTAAATGTTCCTTTAATCAAAACAATAGTTCTTGGTATTTGATGGATCAAGTGAGTACAACAATATATTTGTTTCATGGGAGAAAAACACACTAAAATATTAAGAGTGCTCTTTGTCAATGATCTGGTACGTGTAGACAACAAATGTAGCATAAGGCACAAATAGATAGATGCTTTCTATGCAACTTCCTCATGACGTAATAAAGACTTTGATCACTTAGTGAAAAACTGAAGAGATTGAAGGCACTGTATCTAATAATTTTATAAAGAAATGACCTCACTCTATAATGTCCATACTTGTGAAGAAGAACTGCATATCTAAGTATTTAAATATTTTTTGGAGATAAAACTCATTACATGATACGATGTGCTTAGGAGATAAATGAGAATGCAAGTAGATTTACACAAGACTGAAGGAAATGGTAACTCAAAGTAATAGTATATAGTGCATCCACTCCTGGGGCTGGTACAGGACCGTTTGGTGACATCGTCGGTGAGCGGCATGCTGAGTGACCAAGTCGGTGAACTGCAAAACTGCAGCCAGCTAGGCCATTCAAGGCTATGACCATCAAAAGCAAAAAAAAGCAAAAATGTTGTGACCAGCAAAAGGAAAAATGTTGGTAATGACTTGGTTTCAATTGATTGAAGAACAAAATCGCTTAATTGAGTTATGTACCTTTGCAACATTGATGCCTAAGGAGAACTATACGCAAATGTACACATCTTGATGATCATAGGTATACCTGAACTATAATTAGGTTAATATAGAATCTTATGGCCTCGCAGTCAAGTGTACTCTCTAGCGAGAAATTCCTGCTATAGCATATCAAGACAACTGCTTATACGTATGCAGTAAAGAGCATTTGGAACAATTGGGACGACGCAACTGGTGAATGATGGATCAATTGATACATATGCAATACTTGAGAGTAACCGAGTAATTGGGAAGACCCAACTGGTGAATGATGGGTGCAAATAAGCCGTCCATGGTAGCGATAAGATTATAACATGGTTCAATGCTCTCAGACATGAAATGTTTTTGGAATCCACATCCACTTGCTTAAACACTGAGCAAATCAAGTTATGAGTCACAACAGAGTGATAATAATGCATAAACCAATATCGTGAGGGCTATTTGGAAAATATAAACGGAGATTTCTCCTCATTTAACCCCAGTATATAATGGCAAATACTATGATGTTCATAAATGGATCTTGGGAGTTGGTTCACATTTAATTTCACAAACCGGGATCCATATGAATACGTTAAATAGGGACTAGCTTATTTATCGTATGTTCTCATAGTGAGATTTGCTTGAATCTGTTTGAGCAGGATTGAGTACCAAATTAACTATTCAACATAAGCTACCGGAGCAATTACAGGCTAAATCTACTATTTCGCTACTTAAGAAATATGTATATGTGGTATATTAATTATAGCAAGTAGTGATATGGAACCACCAACGGAATAAATTAATGAACTAAATATAGCAACATTTTTAGATGAAAACAGTAGATACATACGTTCTATTTATATCATAGGCAATAGAGGACCAAACTTGACTGCCTCCTTTTATCATTTGGAGGAAAAAAATCAAAGGAGAACTGAAGCACATATTTATTCAATGTACGTAACGAATACATCAATATTCACGCGTCATCCACAACAACAATTGTTTTCTCTTAACTTCTTCTCATGAACAACACAGGATAGAGAGATGACGAAAGAAAATAAGTTGTTTTGAAAAGAGAAACACCGGATGCAGATCTAAGCATACGCAGAGCTAGAACATGCTTGTAATTCTTCCCCAAAAATTCCGCAGAAATAAAAATGAGAATATTTGGGGATTAATTTTGGCAAACCACAACATCTGCCAGTACAGCCTAAGAATTTGTAAGTTGTCACAGTTGCAAAACAAGTAAAAGAAAAGGCAGATGATCTTATGTGCCTCAAGTCTGCACAAACTGCAGCGGCAGACCATCAAAGGAAACAAATAGAAGTGGTGGTTTAATCGCTATCCATATTTTAGCAAACCAACAAATATCCAAGCATAAGAAGGTATAAACACAAGAGTTTCTGTACATGAAAAATTGTAACCACAACAGTGAGAATCTATACCGAACTAAGACTAATAAAGCTAAGAGAAGATGTTGGCATAGGATGGATGAACCTGCATACGATTCAAAAGGTAATTTGCACCTAGCATCTCATAAGAGGTAGCTTTGAACAATGAAATTAGTATGATCTTGGCTTCATATATTGGGATATTTCTATTGCATGTGCTCTATTGCAGAAGCAAAAAGGTGTCCAAAAAACACTATCGGGTAGCATTCTCTTCATAACTTGGTGTTAGATATGCTGAAGTTTTGTTTGTATCATTTGTTCTTTCTGTTTCCTGCAATTAGTTACTCGTTAGTGGTAGAACAAATGAGCATATAACCCTGAATCTAAAGAGGAATAAATCCACCCATATTTGGAGTAAACGGAAATATACTTTAGGCAATGAAGCATCTTGTACACCTTTTTTTCTTTGGTAGAGGCAAAAGCTTTGCCTCTTTATATTAATTAAGAAGGAGATAGATGAGTTTTAACGTTTTACAACACCACCACTCTAAAGTAGCCCCATTACAAGATTTAAGCTTTAATCTACCGGTAACAAAAACTCCAAATGCTTCGCACCCGCCTTAGCCCAAGTGTAAGCCTCGTCTTGAATACGACCAAGGACGACCGAGGGAAGGGTGGATTTCTTCCGAAACACCCTAGCATTACGCTCGGACCACAACTCCCAAGTAACAAGAAGGGTAAGGGAGGCAACTGCCTTCCTCCTCGACGAGTTGTTGATTGTCATGTGCGTCCACCAATCTTCAACATTGTTGTAGTTGCCCCATGTGGTCAAATCCAACCAAGGTAGATGAAGCCAATCTTTCACCATACCCCAAATCCGCTTGGTGTAGCGGCATTGGAACATGAGGTGTGAGGCCGTCTCTCTAGTTTGCTTACAAAGCGGGCAAACATCACAATTAGGCCACCCTCTTTTGTGTAGCCGGTCCGCGGTCCAAACTCGGTTTTGGATGATAAGCCACGCAAAAAATTTGCACTTGGAAGGCGCCCAAACCTTCCACACCATTTTCTTCATGTTAGAAGATGTGGAGCCTAAGAATTGTGCATGGTATGCGGATTTGGACGTGTAGGTACCGGAAGCGTGCATGGTCCAAATGATGGCATCACTAGAGTCCTCATCAAGTTGCACATGTTGGACGCGGGTCCAAAGATCAACAAATTGTTGGATGTGAGCAAGAGAGAGCCCCTCCGATGTTTTTATTTGTTCAATCCACGCGTCGTTTTGCAAGGCTTTTTGGACACACCATTTTTTGCGCTTGGAGATGTTGAAAATGAGAGGGGCTCTGTCGTAGGGTTTTTGACCATCAAGCCATGGCGAGTCCCAAAAAGGAGCCTTCTTCCCGTTGCCAAGGGTTATGGATGTACACGCATAGAATAGTTTGGTATCTTCATTTGTGCAAGGGTTACCCATTCCGGTCCATATTTTTGATGTGTCTGTCCACTCATGCCAAAGCCACCGTAGCCTCAAAGCCACCCCAAACTTGTGAGTGTCAAGGATCCCCAAACCCCCAAGCTCGGTTGGGCGGCACACCTTCTTCCAACTAACCTTGCACTTGCCACCGGAAACTTTGTCGGAAGCCGCCCAAAGGAAAGCCCTCTCAATTTTCTCAATGCTTTGGATAAACCCGGGAGGCAAAACAAGAGAGGTTAGGTGGAAAATGGCTTGGGAAGCCATCACCGACCTTACCAACTCCCTCCTCCCCGCCGCGTTGAAGTATTTGCCCGCCCACTTTGGTATCTTTCCTCTAATCTTGTCCTCAAGCGGTTGCAAGTCAACTCTCCTAAGTTGCCAAATGGAGAGCGGGAGACCAAGGTAGCGCATGGGAAAGGTAGCCCTTAACGCCGGTAACGGAATAAGCACCTCGTCCAAATCTATGGCACCGCTGAACGGATAGACGTCGCCTAGAGGGGGGGGGGGGGGGTGAATAGGCGATTTAAAACTTTTTCGAGGAGCCGGAATATCCGGTCCAATAGTGACCCGGAAATTCCGAGTAGCCGGAATATCCGGTCCACAAATGACCCGGAAATTCCGGTATGCTTGATATAGGCGGAATAAAACTAGAGGTTTACTTTAACAAGCATACAACCTAGATATATAAACTAGGCTCACCTATGTGCACCAACAACTTAAGCTAAGCAATACAAGTAACAAGATGATAGCAAGACTTTAAGCACGAAGGCTATCACAATGTAAAGTGCATAAGTAAAGAGCTCGGATATAGAAATGACCGAGGCACGCGGAGACGAGGATGTATTCCCGAGTTCCACCCAAAGGTGTACGTCTCGTTTGGAGAGGTGTGCGCAACCACAACAGGTTAGCCGCAACGCCACAAAGGCTCACCTTCTTCTCCTGATGAACTCAACCACAAAAGGTTGCGAGTTCACCTTCCACTATTGATCTCCTTTGGGGCGGAGATCGAATCCCGTACAACTCTTGAGGCACACACCCACAACTTAATTGGGGGCTCCCAAGTCTTGAGGCACACACCCACAACTTAATTGGGGGCTCTCAAGTGACCACAAAAGGTCTTGGCCACAAAAGGCCGGCCACAAAAGGCGTCTAGGGTCCAAAGACCCAAGAGTAACAAGCTCACAAGTAACACCACCACGAATCCTCGTGGAGGGCTCAAACCGATGCAAATGCAATGGCAAGAGCACACGAAGTGCTCAAGTCCTTCACTCTCAAATTCCAACACAACAACAAATGTTTATGGGGGAATAAGAGAGGAAGAACAAAGGAAACCACAAAGGAGTCAAATCCTTCACTCCCAAATCCCACCAAAAGAAACTAATGCTTATGGGGGATAAGAGAGGAAGAATAAAGAGGAAGAACCACAAAGGAACTCAAAGAACTAGATCCACTAAGTTCCCTCACTTAGAGGAGAGATGGATTGGTAGGATTGTAGATCTAGATCTCCTCTCAACTTTCCCTAAAGAATATGGAAGATTCAATGGAGGGATTGAGAGGGAAGTGAGCTTTCCAAGGTCAACAATGGAGTAGGAGAGAGGGAAAAATCGTGCTGCCTTAGATTAGCTGGGGAGGAAGAATGGGAGGAGTATTTATACCCCTCCAGGAAATATAGCCGTTGGCTGTTTCGACACTCGGAAATTCCGGTATAAGTGAGACTCGGAATTTCCGGTCACCCGGAAATTCCGGTCTAGAGAGACTCGGAAATTCCGGTCATCCGGAAATTCCGGTCTAAGAGAGCTCGGAAATTCCGGCTGGAGTCAGAAGCAAAACCAAACTTTTCCTTAGCCATTTCTGGAGGACTTTTCTGAGGGCACTCGGAAATTCCGGTAGACGGAAATTTCCGAGCACAATTTCCGACTGAAGTCAGAACCCTTTTTCTCCTTTCCTTAGCCGTTTTCTTGGATGAGCTGGGGAACCGGAAATTCCGGTAGGGCGGAATATCCGACCCCAATAATCCGAATCAGCAGAACATCGAAACGAAAACTGTTATAACTTTTGCAAATGAACTCCAAATGAGGTGAGACCCATTTTGTTGGAAAGATAGCGACGATGACTACCCAACAAATGGCAAGGTGTTGGACATATTGCATCCCATAAATAGAGTAAAATCACCACACATGGCAAGGTGTGGGACTTTCCTCATGGTTGAACCGGCAATATTTCTGCCACCGAAAACACAAAAGTTGTCCAAAGTAAAACCGATTTCGATGAACAAGAGCTTGACATGGAGATGAACCAAGCTCTAATTCCTCACCAACATAAAAGCCAAATAAGAACCAAGAAACATGATATGCCAAGTATTCAAAGGTTTGAGCTCTCCACAAGAATGCGATCAAGTTACTAACTTGAGAGCCCCTCTTGATAGTACGCCAATCTATCCTATAGCCCTATCAAGATCATACCTTTGCCTTGAGCATTCCACTTGAGTTAGATGATGACTATCTTGATCTCTTCAAGTGGGTCATCTTTCTTGATTGCGCGTCCAATCACTTGCTTGATGAAGACTTCTCCAAATACTCCCCATGCTCACAATGGGAGAGTCTCGCTTAGCTTCATCTTCATGTATCCATTGCAAGCACCAAGCATAGGATCTTTTCGAGAAAACTTCTCTTGGTCTTGCACAACTCATCTTTTCTTCACTAAGATGATGTCTTGAATCTTCAAGACATTCTTGCAATAAGCTTCACTCAACACATGAGCTTTAAGAGTCCAACACATGAACTCCACAATTCCATGGACATGATCTATAATGATATCTCAAAGTAAACATTAGTCCATAGAGATTGTCATTCAATTACCAAAACCACACATGAGGGAAAATGCTCTTTCAACCGCACATGATGGGAACAATAGAAGTTTTTTCCATATTAGTGCACAAACCCGTGACCTCCCTAAAGGACGTAAGGATGCCGGCGAAGGTGGAGATCTCCTCCTTGATTGGTGCCACAAAGATTGCGGTGTCATCCGCATATAACAAAGTCCTAAAGAAAGGCCCACGTCCGCGAAGGCGTGAGAGGTCACCTCTTTGAGTTGCAAGGTCAAGAATTTGTTGTAGAGGGTCAATCGCAATGTCGAAAAGGAGAGGCGAAAGAGGGTCCCCTTGTCGGAGGCCACGCCCATGCCAAATGGGCTCGGTTGGCACCCCATTGAGGAGGATCCTCGAGGTGGAAGTGCGTAGGATAGCGGATATCCAATCACAAAATCTCTCTGGGAACCCTAACCATCTCAAGCGATCGATGAGGTAGTCCCATTGCACGGCATCGAAGGCCTTCCTAATATCCAACTTGAAGAGAAGGGCCGGGGTCTTGTTCCGGTGTAGCCTCCGCGCGAAGTTTCTCACGAGCATGAAGTTGTCATGAATGCTTCTATTTTTTATGAAGGCACTTTGGGCGGGAGAGACCAAGTTGTTCATGTGAGGGCCAAGTCGGGTAGCCAACACCTTGGCAATGATCTTGGCGATGGCATGTATCAAGCTATAGGCCGGAAGTCCTCGATGAATTCGGCCCCATCCTTCTTGGGGAGGAGAACCACATTAGCCGAATTGAGCCAATGGAAGTTCTCGGAGTGTAGGTTGTCGAAGAGGTGGATGACCCTCATAACATCCTCTTTGATGATGTCCCATGCGGCTCTAAAGAAGGCACCGGTGAAGCCGTCGGGGCCCGGCGCCTTGTCCACCGGCATTTGCTTGATGGCACATATGACCTCCTCTTCCGTGAATGGCATATCACGGTCATGAATATCCACATTTGGAGGTTGGAGCATGCTCCAATTAAAATCAAGCTCCCTAGGAGGCCCCTTTCTCATGGTACCCCGAAAGTGAGCATGCACAATAGAGTCTTTGTCTTCATGTGCCGTGACCCACCCTTGATTGCGTCTAAGGCGGTGGATGTGGTATTTCCGCCTTCTAGCGTTAACCCTTAAGTGGAAATACTCCGTGTTTGCGTCTCCCTCTCTAACGTTGGTGACACGAGAGCATTGTTTCTTTCTTGAGCGCTCCACCACGGCGAGGATTATAACCCTCCGCTTGAGCCGAGTTCGAAGGTCTCTTTCGCCCGGCGAAAGCAATCTAGCCTCTTGCGCCTCATCGAATCGTAATATGACTAGAAGAGCCATTTGCATTTGAATCTTAGCATTAGAGAGGAACCCTCTACTCCATCGTCTCAACTTAGCGCCGGTCTTTTGGAGCTTATGAAAGAGGATTTGACAAGGCTCGTAGTGCGGGGTGCGAAGGGCCCAAGTCTCGGCAACAAGTTCCTTGAATCCGGGGAGGCAAGTCCAAAAGTTCTCAAAGCGAAAGGGTCGCGCTCTTTGCGGCCCGGAGTCTCCGGCGAGCAAGAGCGGACAATGATCGGAGAGCGACGAGGAGAGGCCATGAAGAATGTGAGAGCAAAAAGACATATCCCATTCCGGGTTACAAAAGGCACCATCAATCCTTGACATGGTTGGGTTGGCTTGCTCATTCGACCATGTGAAACGCCGGTTTTGTACACCTTTGCCTTCCTCCTTTCTCCCAACTATCATAATGGTACTGCTAAAAGTAGCACAAACCTTGGTTACCTGTTGTCAACGACACTGATATTTGATCAAAACACATATGTTATTTAAGAGACCAAGAGTTCATAAAGAAGTGGGAAGAATAGGAACACCCAAGCTATCGTAGATGTATTGTTTCAAACTGTTGCAAACCAAATGTAGAAATCAGGAAATAAATGTACATATTTATTTAACAGGCTAGCTGCCAAGAGGGGAAAAGCTAGCAAGGAGCAAAAAATAGCCTCAGATCGAATCACACAAGCACAGCAGCGCACGGCCGGCTAGCTAGCCACAAGAGACAGGCAAGTACGGCCAGCGCGTCAGATCGAATCACACAATAGCAGAGCAATGCACGACCAACCAGCCACAGCCACATGAGAAGTGTGTGAAGGGGATCGTATGCAGAAAACAAAAAAATTGCTAGCAACGATATCCTTAAACTAGCCAAGATCTATACTATGCAGATATATAAGTACAACGGAGATCGGAATACATACCCTTATACACCGAAAGCGGGATTACCTTCCCACACAAACATTGACGATGAAGACCGATGAAGCCGAGCTCAAGGTCGTGTAGTGGAAGTAGACCTCCCAGCACCGCTAGCGCAACACCTCGCAGGGCGTTACACACGTACGATGGAGACGACAACCTCCGAAGCCCCAGACCAGAACGAGCAGCGGAAGACTTGGACCAGAACACCAGCAACACAGCAGCGGGCTATGGTGAAGAGACCCCCTCTCTTCTCGGCGCAACTCCGACAAATGGAATCACAAAATCGAGAGAGAATTAGTGAATTAATTGGTGAATTAAAATGTCAGATGTGCCCCTTCTTATATAGTCTCCAAGGGGGAGCCAACTTGCCAACCAGACAATGTGGGACTAACCCCCACATGCCTGGTGCGGCGGCCCCATGGTGGGCCCCTTTTGGCCCACCTAGGCCGGCCATCATGCCTCCCACCGAATTCCCTTGGGGATTTCCCCCCCATGGGACTTCTTTCTACCAGAAGGCCCATTTAGGAAAACCAGACTAAATAAATTTCAAAATAAATATATAAAATCATATTTAAATATTAATTACATTAATTAATATCAAACATATTATATATAATTTGTTTTAGCTCCGAAAACTATTTGGTAAAAGCTTAACACCCATAGCTTCTTGTTGTTTTTCATGCTTGTCAAGCGGAAGAGACTTCGTCAGAGGATCTGCCACATTTAGATCCATATGCACTTTGCAAATCTTCATATCGCCTCCTTGTACGTACTGTCGTATCACATGGAAGCGTCGGAGAATATGTTTGGCGTTGGAGTGAGACCTTGGTTCCTTCGCGTTAGCAATAGCACCCGTATTGGCACAAAAGAGAATCACGGGGTCTTGCGTGCATGTGAACACTCCAAGTTCAGTGATGAACTTACTTTGCAAATCTTCACATCGCCTCCTTATACGTACTGCCGTATCACATGGAAGCGTCGGAGAATATGTTTGGCGTTGGAGTGAGACCTTGGTTCCTTCGCGTTAGCAATAGCACCCGTATTGTCACAAAAGAGAATCACGGGGTCTTGCGCGCCTGTGAACACTCCAAGTTCAATGATAAACTTTCTTAGACACACAACTTCATTCGAGGCTTCGCAAGCAGCAATGTACTCCGACTACATTGTAGATTACGCGACGATGGGTTGCTTCCCACTTCTCCAGCACACGGCGCCTCCATTCACCTTGAACACATAACCTGTCTGTGACTTAGAGTCATCGGGGTCTGAGCAGAAACTTGCATCAACGTAACCCGTTATGCCAAGTTCTTCATCACAACCACCATAGACAAGGAAAGATTCCTTTGTCTTCTTGACATACTTAAAAATGCTCTTAACAGCAATCCAATGTGCCATTCCTGGATTACTCTGGAAACAGCTCGTCAAACTAAGAGCCAATGATACATCAGGTCGAGTACTCAACATTGCATACATAATCGATCCTATGGCTGAAGCATAAGGATGTTTAGTCATTTCGGCCTTACCCTGTTACGTTACCGGACACTGTGCCTTTCGCACTGTTGTATTCTTGATAACAGGCAGAGAACCCTTCTTTGTCGTCTCCATACCGAAATGCTTCAGTATCTTATCAAGATCTGTACTCTGACTCAACGCTAATAGACGTCTTGATCTATCACGATAGATTTTAATGCCTAAGACGTATGCAGCTTATCTAAGTCATTCATGGAAAATTTACTGTTTAAATAATTCTTCACGCTATTCAGAAGTTCCACATCATTCCCAATCAACAATATATCATCTACATATAGTGTTAAGAACACAACCGAGCTCCCACTCATTTTCTTGTAAATGCAGGCCTCTTCTAAGTTGTGGACAAATCCAAAACCTTTGATCACCTCATCAAAGCGAAGATTCCAGCTCTGAGATGCTTGGTTCAATCCATAGATGGAGCGCTGAAGCTTGCATACCTTGTTAGCATTTTCTAGATCGACATAACCTTCCGGTTGTACCACGTACAATCTTCCTCAATGTTACCATTTAGGAAGGCTGTTTTGACATCCATCTGCCATATCTCATAATCGTAATATGCAACAACTGCTAACAAAATCCGAATAGACTTTAGCATCGCTACCGGTGAAAAAGTTTTATCGTAGTCAATCCCATGAACTTGTCGGAAACCTTTTGCGACAAGCCGAGCTTTATAGACGGTCACATTACCGTCAGCATCAGTATTCTTCTTAAAGATCCATTTATTCTCGACAGCCTTGCGTCCTTCGGGAATCTCCATCAAAGTTCACACTTTGTTATCATACATGGATCCTATTTAGGATTTCATGGCTTCTAGCCATTTCTCGGACTCTAGACTCGCCATTGCCTCCTTGTAGTTTGTAGGTTCGTCCTGTTCAATTAACATGACAGTGTAAACTAGGTTGCCATACCATTCTGGTGCGATACGAGATCTACCAGACCTACGAGGTAGAATACTTTCCTCGATACTTTCTCCCACTCCATTTGTGGAGGACGTTTCCGAAACAGCTTCCGTTGCGTCACTCAGAATTTCGAGTTCAGGATCAACGATCTCTTCGAGGTCTACCTTCCTCCCACTTACTCCTTTCGCAATAAACTCCTTCTCAAGAAAGGTACCAGTCTTCGGGACATTTCCCTCAACTTGGTTGTAGAAGGTGTATCCTACGGTTTCCCACAGATATCCTACAAAGACGACTTTCTCTGACTTTGGTTCGAGTTTGTCGGGTTATAGTTTCTTAACATACGCCTCACAACCCCAAACCTTCAGAAACGATAATTTAGGCTTCATGTCATACCATAACTCATACGGTGTCGTTTCTACGGATTTGGACGGAGCCCTATTTAAAATGAATGCGGCTGTTTCTAACGCATAACCCTAGAAGGATACGTGCAAATCGGTAAAAGACATCATAGACCGGACGCTATCCAATAGAGTACGATTACGTCGCTCGTACACGCTGTTACGTTGCGGTGTTCCGGTTGGCGTAAGTTGTGGCACGATGCCACATACCTTCAGATGTGTGCCAAACTCAAAACTCAAATACTCTCCACCACGATCGGATCGGAGGTGCTTGAGTTTCTTGTTAAGCTGATTTTCAACCTCACTTTGAAATTCTTTGAATTTTTCAAATGTTTCAGACTTGTCTTTCATCAAATAGATATAACCGTATCTACTCAAGTTATCGGTGAAGATGACGAAGTAACGATAACCATTGCGTGTCGACACGCTCATTGGTCCACACACATTTGTATGTATGACTCTCAAAAAGTCCGACGCCCGTTCAATGAAACCTTTGAACGGTGTTTTGGTTATTTTGCCCAAAAAGCATGGTTCGCACGCATCGCGGGATCCATAATACAACGAGTCTAAAAGTCCATCTGCATGGAGTTTCTTCATGCGCTTTACACCAATATGACCGAGACGGCAATGCCACATATACATGGCGGTATCATCACTACACTTAATCCTTTTGGCATCTATGTTATGGATGTGAGTACTACGATCGAGATTCAACAAGAATAAACCATTACTCTCGGGAGAAACAACATTAAATATATCATTCATTGAAATAGCAGAACCACTTGATACTGATTTAAATAAATAACCGTCTTGTAACAAGCAAGACCCACTGATAATGTTTACACTCAAGAATGGTACAAAATAACACTTATTTAAAACCAAAACTAATCCCGATGGTAGATGTAGAGGGAGTGTGCCACTTTCTTGTCCTCCAGGTACTTGGGGCAGTTGCGCTTCCAGTGGCCTTTTCCCTTGTAGTAGTAGCATTCCACGCCAGGTTTGGGACCAGATTTGGGAGTCTTGGGCTTGGCAACCAATTTGCCCTCCCTCCTGGACTTCCAGCTCTTCTTTCAATTGCCACCGGATTTCTTGAAATCGACGGTCTTGTTGACCATCAACAGCGTGTGCTCCTTCTTGATTTCGACCTCAGCAGTCTTGAGCATCACGAACACTTCACCTAGAGACTTAGCCATGCCCTGCATGTTGTAGTTCATGATGAATCATTTATAGCTAGGGGCAACGATTGTAGCGCCCTATCAATTGCCAGCTCACCGGGAATCTTGCATTCCAGAGCATTCAGACGTTGAACGTAGCCAGACATCTTGACCACGTGCTCGCTCACACTGCTATGCTCCAGCATCTTGGCCGAGAAGAAAAACTCAGAAGCTTCATATCTCTCAGCCTTAGCCTACGGCGCAAAGACAGCCTTGAGATCAGAAATTATCTCGAAGGCACTCATCTTCTCAAAACGCTTCTACAGGTCGGCTTCCATGGCGAAGAGCATGCCACTATGGACAAAGGCGGAATCCTCCGATTTGGTCTGGAAGACCTTCTTCTCATCATCAGAGGCGTCGTCTGCGGGAGGGTCTCCTATGGCGGCTTCAATGACGTAAGCCACCCTATGGGGAGTGAGGAGGATCCTCAGGTTGCGGAACCAGGCCATGAAGTTAGATCCATTGGTCTTAAGCTTTTCTTTCTCAAGGAACAGACCTAGGTTAAACGAGGGGCGAGACATCTACAATGGAATTTGCAACAACATAAGACTTTGTTCATAATAATTTGAGTTATAGTATTTTAGAAAATAACTATCATAACTCCCACTCAAACGAACATCCCTCCTGGTCGTTTAAGCGATTACACGACCCCCATCCATTGCACAACCCCTTATCGTCAGAGCCAGCAACACAACTTCAAGGGTGGACAACGAATTGTCGATCACAACAACTCTGTGACTCATGCTCGACCTTCCGGCCTCCGTGTTCCGAGGCCATATGTGCATATGCTAGGCTCGCCATAATAACCTCGACGTAACGCTTGTGCAACATGGCTTACACTCACTGTATGCGAACGACGATATGTCTGACACCCGGTCGTCACGGCCTGCCTCATAACGTAGAACTTTCTTGGTGGTGCTCGTTGGAGGAAGAACACTAGTGGTATTTTTTAAGGGATCATCTTATGTATAACTACCGCCGTGTAACTAATATATAATCACACAATATAAGATGCACTCAAAATATCAAATGTAATGCGATGTGATATATTCCATTGCGCCATGGTCTTCTTGGTGCCCGCAGTTCATAAACAATTTAATAAACTTACCTTGACCATATCATTGCCCCTGCAAAATAAAATTAGACGCTTCTACTTTATCTTTTGCATATTTTACGTGGCTGGGGCTTTCGTAAAAAGAACCGCTTCTTACCTACGAACTTATGACCACAACAACGATCCAATAATTGCATGTTTAAGCATCCCTTTTGGGCCCTCCATTAAAAATGCAAGACCAACTAAAGAGAGAGAGACAAACACCCGCCAGTCACAGATATGCTACAAGCCGTATGTCAGTAGTGGAACCATTCTCGTGTAAGCGTACGCGTAAAGTCGGTCCGGGCCGCTTCATCAACTCGATGCCGCTGGAATCAGAAGTGCACGCTAGAGGGTAGCAAATAACAGGAACAATGCCCCCGTGCAGAACACGGGTTCTAACAGCGTACAACTATATCTTTGATAGATCGGCTCTGATACCACTGAAGGGGATCGTATGCAGGAAACAAAAAAGTTCCTAGCAACGATATCCTTAAACTAGCCAAGATCTATACTATGCAGATATAGAAGTACAACGGAGATCGGAATACATACCCTTGTAGACCGAAAGCGGGATTACGTTCCTGCACAAACGTTGATGATGAAGACCGACGAAGCCGAGCTCAAGGTCGTGTAGTGGAAGTAGACCTCCCAGCACCGCTAGCGCAGCATCTCGCAGGGCGTTACATAGGTACGGGGAGACGGCGACCTCCAAAGATCCAGTGAGGACGAGCAGCGGCAGATTTGGACCGGAACACCAGCAGCCCGACAACGGGCTATGGTGGAGAGACCCCCTCTCTTCTCGGCACAACTCCGACAAAGGGAATCACGAAATCGAGAGAGAATTAGTGAATTAATTGGTGAATTAAAAAGCCAGGGGTGCCCCTTCTTATATAGGCTCCCAGGGGGAGCTAACTTGCCAACCAAGCAATGTGGGACTAACCCCCACATGCCTGGTGTGGCTAGGCTGGTGCGCCGACCCCATGGTGGACCCCTTTTGGCCCAACTAGGCTGGCCATCATGCCTTCCACCGAATTCCCTTGGGGATTTTTCCCCTCATGGGCCTTCTTTACACCAGAAGGCCCATTTAGGAAAATCAGTCTAAATAAATTCGAAAATAAATATATAAAATCATATTTAAACATTAATTACATATAATTTATTCTAGCTCCGAAAACTATTTCGTCGCTGCCCGATCTCCACCGGACCCTTCCCGAGACGTTCCCGGTGATCTCTTTCCTTTCCGGTTGTCTTGTCGAAACCCCTTAAGTGTGTTATCCTAGCGCTTCGATATAATAACAGGTATGATCGAGACTCCTCTCCGATCAATGACTAACTCATAGGCCTGGACCCCATGAATTAATCCCATGATATAACGAATGACTCTGATCTATCAAACCTGAACGTTAAGTCTTAAACCTTTTGTCATAGAGATACTTAGCGTGTCCGAGCATCGTTCTTAGATATCCCCATATCTAGCTGACCTCGTTACCGACATCACTATCTTCTATTCGTCTATGATTTCATTTCTCCGTGACCTAGTCACATGCTGACGAGGCGTGAACTCGACAAGTCCCAGGGTTGTGCACCCCGGGTTGATTGATGGGGAGAGAGATGAGTGCAAGGTGGTCACGACGGCTGACAAGCAAGGATTTACCCAGGTTCAGGCTCCCGGAGGATAACACCCTACTCCTGCTTGTCTGGTTATTGATGCGAGTTGTGGTTACAATGGCGAGATTGCGATCTCGCTAGGGTTTGTGCCGTAGCTATTTTTCGTGTCCTGGGACGAGCAACCCTCCTGGCTTTATAGGCAGCCAGGTCTTGGGTGGTTGGTGCCGATGGCAACTACAGATATGGCAGGTTATGCTTCCTAACCGACTTGGACTAGGTTACATGATACCCCGCATGGGCCTTCTGTGGGCCTTCCTATCCTTGGCGCGGCCCAGGTAGCCTAATCGTGGGCTACCCGAAAGGCAGCCCCACGTCAGTAGCCCCCGAGTGCTTGGTCGAAGCGCAGAGTCGAACAAAGGACTCCTTCCTCCTGGACGCGCCATTGGATTGCTTGATCTTGAGCTTGAACTCGATTTCTTCAGTCGAACCGGCCCCTCCCGATGGGAGTAACCTTTGCAGTCGAATTACTTTGCCTTCATCTTCTTGTGAAGCTTGCTTATACTCAGCCTGTTTGGCTTACTTGTGGATTGATTCGGCTGCTCGAGCTTACTATGTTGCCACCCGAATGGGTTCTTCGGGTTCTCGGATCATCGGCTGATCCTATCTTGTTGACTTCAGCTTTGAAGCTTACTACTCTGGTTTCTCTGTCGAGTTGCTTCAATTGATTTTGGAGCCGTTGGCTTGATGACGTCACTTGTGACGATCTGATGTACGTCTCTGCGCAAGATGGGACGTGACTTGGCGGGCCCCACTGTCAGAGCTGACCGCGGTCAACAGTTGTCACGTATCCGAAGTGGGCGCGAAATTTTCACGGCACGATGACGACGCCTCGGTTTTCGTGCATAGTGGACGAAGTGGGATTTCATCTTCTCCAATCGCTCTGTGCTCCCTTTCCTCTGCGCTCTACCATTTCCGCCGCCATCCAGAGCTCCGGGCAATCTGTACGAACACCTTGCATTCTGACCATGGGCAAGCCGAAGAGCGCCGCTGGCTCCTCTGCCGCCACCGACGAAGCCGGGGTGATGAAGAAACCCGACGGCGACTGGCAGAGATCATCGGTGAAGAAAGCCGAGGTGGAGCTTTTCCGCGCGCAGGGTCTGCTGCCACCTGCCGACCAAGTCTAGGTACGCGTTCCTCGCAAGGAGGTCTTCCCCACTCCCCGCGATGGGGAACGTGTTTGCTTCGCGGATTTCCTTCCGCGGGGCTTCGGGTTCCCCATGCACGATTTCGTGCGCGGTCTCTTGTATGCCTATGGGGTTCAGATCCATGATCTGACCCCCAATGGCGTCTTGAGCATCGCGGGCTTCATCGTGCTCTGCGAATGCTTCCTGGGTGTCGCGCCCCAATGGGCGTTGTGGAAGTCGCTCTTCCTCGTTCGCAAGAATGTTGGGAAGAGCGGGTTGACCTTCCCCGTGGGCGGCTTCGGAATCCAGGTGCGCGGTGACACCGCGTACTTCCAGATGAAGAAGTGCGACTCCGTCCAAGGATGGCGCCGTAGGTGGTTCTACGTCCATTCGAACCAGGATGGCCTGGAGGCGTTCGACAGCGGACGTGGACTGCGGAAGACCGGCGCCTGGGCGCATCCGCTGACCGCCGTGGAGAAGGAGGCCGTGCGGCCCTTGCTGAGCCTGCTGCGCAATCTGACCAAGACCCTTGGGCGCGAGGCGGGTGGCGTCTTCCTGATGGCCACCTTCTTCCGTCTTCGGGTGCAACCGCTCAGCGCTTGGCCTCACCCGATGTGGGCCGCCGAAGGCGTCAGCGCCGAGCCGCTTGACGATGAGGAGGTGGAGGCCAATGTCAGATCCATCACCAACCTCCGAGTCGCGGACACGTGCAACGTCAAGTGCCCGATTTCTCCTTACGGGGCCTCGAACCCCGTTCCTGAGGTAAGTCTTGTCTTGTTTTCGTTTTGTCCTTGTTCGACTTGAGTCTACCTTTCTTTTTGATTCGACTTGTGTCTACTTGCTTCAGGGTCGAGCTCTGTTCATCAGCCTTCCTCCTCTTCCTGAGAACGGACCCGACGACGAGTCGAAGTTTGTCGAGGAGGAAGACGAAGACGAAGAGATTCCCTCCGCACATTCTCCCCGTGATAAGGTGGAGGAGGAGGATGAAGTGGAGGAACCCGCGCGGAAGAAACGGAAGCTCCCGAGTCGTGGCGACTCCGCGACTGCGTCGTCTCCTGCCAAAGATGCCGATGCTACTCTGGAGGAGGTCGTCGCGACGTCGTCGGGTGCACGGTCCTCGGGTGGCTGGGACGAACCCCTCAATGTTCCTCCAGTCAGCTCCGCGGCTCCTCGTTCTTTTGCGCGGATGCCTTCGCCCTCCCTGGAGAGTTATGACGACCTCGGTACCCCCAGGTGAGCTTCTTTATGATGTGTGTCCTTCGAGTTGTACTTTGCAGTTGCGACGTTTTAAGTTGACATGTGTGCTTGTTTTTGCTGCAGCCACCGTTCTGGCAATGTTAGCTCCCCCTTTCGGGACGTGGAGCATACATCCGCCCCTTCGACTGAACTGGGGACTCGGGCGGTGGCAGATACGGTGCTTGCTGAGCCTGCCGGCGTTGCGACGTCTAGCCGCGTTCCTTCTTCGGATGCAGAGGACCTTGAACTCCTGGACCACGTAAGTCTTATGTGCTTGTGCTTGCATTCTTGATTTTTCATCGGGTGCGCGATCAGCGCTCCCGATGGGAGAAGCCCCCGAAGGTGTGGGTGACTAGTATAGTCGCCCGCAACTTTATTAACATCTTGCTTTTGCTTCAGCCGTACTACCGCCAACAGCTCGACGCAGCCGCGGCTTACGTTCGCCTGGAAAAGGAGAGGGACCAGCTGCGTGCGTCTCTAGACCAGGCTACTGGGCGGGTTGATGAGCTTGAGAAGGCTCTTCACGAGTCTCGAGAGCGGGAGCTGGCGCGGGTCGCCCAGGAAAAGACTCAACTCGGTCGTCTCCTTTCACTCGCCGGTGTTCTTGGGGGTAAGTTTCGGCTTGATGCCTACTGTGTCTTTTGATCTTTTTTCTTTGCTTGACCTTGAATTTTTGCGCAGAGACTTGCGGTGGAGCTCCTCCAGAAGACGCGTCGAGTGACACGGTTGACCTGGCGACCGCTGTTGGCTTCCTCGACCGGGTCTGTGCCTATGCCTCAGACGCGCTGAAGAAGTCCACAGCCGCGTTGCAGAAATCGACTGGAGCCCTCACTGTGGTGCACCAGAGTATCTTCCCGGGCGACCAGCCGCCGGCAGCCGTGGACGCCCTTGCTGCGCCGTTTGAGGACGCGACCACCATCGCCGACTTCACGCGGTCGCAGACGGTACGCGGCTCCGAGCTCACCTTCCAGCTCCTCTTAGGCCATCAGGTTCCAGGTGACTTCGAGAAGGTCGTCAGCGGTTTTCCTCGCAAACCCGATGGCCGAACCGCGTCGCTGAGTGGCGTGAAGGAGCGTGCCTCGCAGCTGGCCGTGCAGCTTGTGGCACTCTTCGAGAGGCCCTTGCTAAGGCGACCGAGGCGGCTGCCGCTCGGAAGGGTCGTTCCCGGTCGCAGTCCGCAGCCTTAGAGTAGGCGTAGCTTTAGGAATTCGGCAGTCGCCGCGGTCTGTATTTTGAACTTCTTTGCTTTGTAATGAATATTGCCCTGTCCGGTCTTTTGGCCTTCAATATTGCTTTTGCTGACTTTCTTTCTTCTGAGTTGATCTGCGCTTCGCAGTCGCATGATTGTATTGACTCTGCGTATCCATGGCAGAATGCTGTGCGCGATGATGCTCCGCCTTTTCCTGTGGCCGAGCCGAGTGGCGCGGCTTCTTCTTCGGGTGCTCGCCGTCGTCAGGCGGCGCCGGCTCCTCCACGTAGTGTAAATGATCAGCGGATAATCACATACCTGAAGAACAAGATGGTGGAGCTTGAGGCGACCCTGAAGAATACCGAGCGGCTGCTGCACCGCTCCCAGTCGCATCCTACGGCGGAGTTCTCGCGACGTGAGGATTTTTTGCTTGGGGAGATCGACCTGATCAGTCGGCAGTTGCAAGGTTTGTATCTCTTTGGCGGTTGTCGTCTTTGCTGGCTTTCTTTCTTGTTCTGATTTTCATTTTTATGCGTGCAGATGTTAATCCTGATTGGGAGGCCGAGCGGGCTCGCGTTGAGGAACGAGTTACCCGAGAGGCGTCCGGCGACTCCTATGAAGCTCGGCAGTTCTGGGTGAACAAGTCGAGGGGGCGCGTCCTTGCCACCATGCTTGATCGTACGTGGCGCGCTGCTTTTCTTCTGGAGAACTGCCGGAAGACACTCTGGCACATCAATCGCGTGTACTTCCCGCACAATGCGTAGCCGAACGGGCTGTCCGCCTTGCTGGATAGGTTTCGTGATGGCGAAGGGCTGAAGGAGGTTGTCGACGCTCAACTTGTGGCTGGGGCGAATGCGGCGTTGGCGTACGTCCGGATGCACCGGCCGCATCTTCCGCTCGAGAGGGTGCTTGATGGCCTGCCTGGTGACGACGACTTCGACGAGACCTTAGCGGCTGCGCGTCGAATTATCAGGCAGGTTCAGGACCTGAGTGAGCGCCTTGTAGGTCCACTCGATGCGCCGAAGGCCGAACCTGCAGTTTAGAGTAGCCGTCGTCTGATGTACAGGGTTAGCTATAGAGGGCAAATGTGCCTGTGTGAGCGTGATGTAATAGATTAAAGTACTTTCGAGTCATGAGAATTGATCTGCTTGCTCGAAAGTGAAAATGCCTGTTTCGATTTGCGACCTGTGTGGCGCAGTCGCCTAGTATGCTAGGCAACGGCCTAAGTTTTTTCAAGTGTGACCTGTATGCCGCAGTCTCTGATTTTAACAGGTGGCGACTTAGTATTTTTGTAACTTGACCTGTATGGCGCAGCCCCCGAGTTGCTCGAGTGATGGCCTAGGATTTTGGCTAAGACCTGTGTGGCGCAGCCCCCGAGTAGGTCGAGTGGCGGCCTAGGATTACAAGTGTTACCTGTCCGGCGCAGCCCCCGAGTATGTCGGGTGGCGACCTAGGATTTTGAACTTGACCTGTACAGCGCAACCCCCGAGTGGGTTCGAGTGGCGGCTGAGGATTTTTCTGAGAGGGCCTGTTTGGCGTAGCCCCCGAGTAGGTCGAGTGGTAGCCTAGGATTACAAGTGTTACCTGTGTGGCGCAGCCCCCGAGTGTGTCGGGTGGCGACCTAGGATTTTTTACTTGACCTGTATGGCGCAGTCCCCGAGTGGGTCGGGTGATGGCCTTAGGATTTTTTGACTTATGCTTGTATGGCGCAGCCCCCGAGTAGTTTGGGTAGCGGCCTAAGCTTTTATTTCAACCTGTGTGGCGCAGCCTCCGAGTGGTTCGGGTGGCGACCTAGGATTTTGGACTTATGCTTGTATGGCGCAACCCCCGAGTGGTTCGGGTAGCGGCCTAAGCTTTTATTTCAACCTGTGTGGCGCAGCCCCCGAGTGGTTCGAGTGGCGGCCTAGGATTTTGGACTTATGCTTGTATGGCGCAACCCCCGAGTGGTTCGGGTAGCGGCCTAAGCTTTTATTTCAACCTGTGTGGCGCAGCCCCCGAGTGGTTCGAGTGGCGGCCTAGGATTCTGAGCTTGCTCTGTGTGACAGGTAAAGGAGACAGATTTTCTTCAAATCACTTTATTGATTCTTGCGAACATGCCGCCTCATTAAAACCCTTCCAGTCCCCTCAGGTACCCTGGTAAGGGAAAGAGTGCGTCTGAAACCTGCCGCGCTGATTTTCTTGTACAATGATTGGGTTGAACTAGGCGTAGAACCGGCGGAGTTGTGCCACGTTCCACGGGTTGCTGCAGTCTGCTCCCGTCTTCGAGTCTTTCAGGCGGTAAGCTCCATTGCCGATTGCTTCTGTCACGATGTACGGGCCCTCCCATGGGGAAGCGAGCTTGTGCACCTTCTTTTGCTTGAGTCGAAGAACCAGGTCGCCTGCGACGAACGCTCTTGGTCGCAGCCTCCGAGTGTGATAGTTGCGCAGGTCCTGTTGATACACGGCTGATCGTGCCAGGGCGATGTCGCGCGCTTCATCCAGGGTGTCTCTGTTGTCTTCGAGTGCCTCCTCTGCATCCGACTCGTCGTAGGCGACTACTCTCGGTGCGTCGAACTTGATGTCGCAGGGGAGGACCGCTTCTGCACCGTGCACCATGAAGAATGGAGTGTACTGGGTGGATCTGTTTGGCGTTGTTCGCAGACTCCAGAGGACCGATGGCAGTTCTTCCACCCATGCGCCCGCTGCGCGTTTTAGTGGCACGCGCAGTCGCTTCTTGATGCCATTGCAGACGAGGCCGTTGGCTTTCTCCACTTGCCCATTGGATTGCGGGTGCGAGACAGACGCATAGCTGAGCTTGATCCCCTGCTCTGAGCAGAAGTCCTTGAATTCCTCGGCTGTGAAGTTCGAGCCATTGTCGGTGATGATCCCATTAGGTACTCCAAATCTGAAGATGATTGACCTAATGAAGTTAACTGTTGTGGACGCTGTCGAACTTGTGATGGGCACGGTGAAAGAGCATTTTCCCTCATGTGTGGTTTTGATAATTGAATGGCAATCTCTATGGACTAATGTTTGCATTGAGATATCTCTATAGATCATGTCCATGGAATTGTGGAGTTCATGTGTTGAACTCTTGAAGCTCATGTGTTGAGTGAAGCTTATTGCAAGTATGTCTTGAAGATTCAAGACATCATCTTAGTGAAGAAAAGATGAGAGTTGTGCAAGACCAAGAGAAGCTTTCTCGAAAGATCCTATGCTTGGTGCTTGCAATGGATACATGAAGACGAAGCTTAGCGAGACTCTCCCATTGTGAGCATGGGGGAGTATTTGGAGAAGTCTTCATCAAGCAAGTGATTGGACGCGCAATCAAGAAAGATGATCCACTTGAAGAGATCAAGATAGTCATCATCTAACTCAAGTGGAATGCTCAAGGCAAAGGTATGATCTTGATAGGGCTATAGGATAGATAGGCGTACTATCAAGAGGGGCTCTCAAGTTAGTAACTTGATCGCATTCTTGTGGATAGCTCAAACCTTTGCATACTTGGCATATCATGTTTCTTGGTTCTTATTTGGCTTTTATGTTGGTGAGGAATTAGAGCTTGGTTCATCTCCATGTCAAGCTCTAGTTCATCGAAATCGGTTTTACTTTGGACAACTTGTTGCGTTTTCGGTGGCGGAAATATTGCCGGTTCTACCTTGAGGAAAGTCCCACACCTTTCCATGTGTGGAGATTTTTGTTGGGTAGTCATCGTCGCTATCTTTCCAACAAAATTGGTCTCACCTCATTTGGAGTTCATTTGCAAAAGTTATAGCAGTTTTTGTTTCGGTGTTCTGCTGATTCGGATTATTGGGGCCGGATATTCCGCCCTACCGGAATTTCCGGTTCCCCAGCTCATCCAAGAAAACGGCTAAGGAAAGGAGAAAAAGGGTTCTGACTCCAGTCGGAAATTGTGCTCGGAAATTTCCATATACCGGAATTTCCGAGTGCCCCCAGAAAAGTCCTCCAGAAATGGCTAAGGAAAAGTTTGGTTTTGCTTCTGACTCCAGCCAGAATTTCCGAGCTCTCTTAGACCGGAATTTCCGGGTGACCGGAATTTCCGAGTCTCTCTAGACCGGAATTTCCGGATGACCGGAATTTCCGAGTCTCACTTATACCGGAATTTCCGAGTGTCGAAACAGCCAACGGCTATATTTCCTGGAGGGGTATAAATACCTCTCCCCTTCTTCTTCCCAGAAAATCGAAGGCAGCACGACTTTCCCCTCTCTCCTACTCCATTGTTGACCTTGGAAAGCTCACTTCCCTCTCAATCCCTCCATTGAATCTTCCATATTCTTTAGGGAAAGTTGAGATGAGATCTAGATCTACAATCCTACCAATCCATCTCTCCTCTAAGTGAGGAGAACTTAGTGGATCTAGTTCTTGGAGTTCCTTTGTGCTTCTTCTTCTTTGTTCTTCCTCTCTTCTCCCCCCCATAAGCATTAGTTGCTTTTGGTGGGATTTGGGAGTGAAGGATTTGACTCCTTTGTGGTTTCCTTTGTTCTTCCTCTCTTATCCCCCCATAAACATTTGTTGTTGTGTTGGAATTTGAGAGTGAAGGACTTGAGCACTTCGTGTGCTCTTGCCATTGCTTTTGCATCGGTTTGAGCCCTCCACGAGGATTCGTGGTGGTATTACTTGTGAGCTTGTTACTCTTGGGTCTTTGGACCCTAGACGCCTTTTGTGGCCGGCCTTTTGTGGCCAAGACCTTTTGTGGTCAAGACCTTTTGTGGTCACTTGAGAGCCCCCAATTAAGTTGTGGGTGTGTGCCTTAAGACTTGGGAGCCCCCAATTAAGTTGTGGGTGTGTGCCTCAAGAGTTGTACGGGATTCGATCTCCGCCCCAAAGGAGATCGATAGTGGAAGGTGAACTCGAACCTTTTGTGGTTGAGTTCATCAGGAGAAGAAGGTGAGCCTTTGTGGCGTTGCGGCTAACCTGTTGTGGTTGCGCACACCTCTCCAAACGAGACGTACACCTTTGTGTGGAACTCGGGAATACATCCTCGTCTCCGCGTGCCTCGGTTATTTCTATACCCGAGCTCTTTACTTATGCACTTTACATTGTGATAGCCTTCGTGCTTGAAGTCATATATCTTGCTATCATCTTGTTACTAGTATTGCTTAGCTTAAGTTGTTGGTGCACATAGGTGAGCCTAGTTTATATATCTAGGTTGTATGCTTGTTAAAGTAAACCTCTAGTTTTATTCCGCCTTTATCAAGCATACCGGAATTTCCGGGTCATTCGTGTACCGGATATTCCGGCTACTCGCAATTTCCGGTCACTCTTGTACCGGATATTCCGGCTCCTCGAAAAAGTTTTAAATCGCCTATTCACCCCCCCCTCTAGGCGACGTCTATCCGTTCACACGGCCTCGATCCACTTTGTGAACTTATCGACTGCAACCAGGAGGTGAGTGTGACCTCCGGGTGAGGATTTCTTCAGCGGGCCCACCATGTCCAGACCCTATTGGGCGAAGGGCCAGGCTAATGGTATTGTCTTGAGTTCCGATGCTGGCGCGTGTGGCTTGTTGGCAAATTCTTGGCACCCTGTGCATTTCTTTACCAGCTCCTCGGTGTCCTGCATGGTTGTCAGCCAGTAGAACCCGGCTCGTAGCGCCTTCGCCACCAGTGCCCGACTGCTGGCGTGATGCCCGCAGATACCCGCGTGGATGTCGAGTAAGATGGCTTGGCCGTTGACTGGATCTATGCACCTTTGCAGGATCCCTGAGATGCTTCTTTTGTAGAGTTCTCCGTTGATGACGGTGAAACTTTTGGAGCGCCTGATGATGCGCTTTGCTTCGACTGGGTCGGCTGGCAGCTTCTGATTTAGTATGTACGCCAGGTACGGTCCTGTCCATGTGGCTTCGACTAGCATGCCCTCCATGGGGACCTTGTCTTGGCTTGGCGGGTTGGCATCGCCTTTTGTTGTTGCAGTGCTTGTTGTATTCTGAGTCTTGATGGATCTCTGCGTGATGCTCTCGAGGAAGACGCCGGGTGGGACTGGTACCCTGTCTGAGCCCATGTTAGCAAGGACGTCGGCTTCCTCGTTGCTTTCACGGCCAATATGGCGCAACTCGCAGCCGTCGAAGTTGCCTTCCAGTTGATTGTAGAGGTCTCTGTAAGAGATCATGTTGTCGGCGACGGCGTCGCAGGACTTCATGGTTTGATGTACCACCAGGTAGGAGTCGCCGTAGATCATGAGGTGCGTGGCGCCGCAGTTCTTGGCCATGCGCATGCCGTGGAGCAGGGCCTCGTACTCGGCTTCGTTGTTGGACGGCGTCGGAAAGTCCATCTGCAGGACATACTTGAGCTTGTCGCCTTTGGGGGAGATGAGCACGACTCCTGCTCCGGCTGACTTGAATTTCTTGGAGCCATCAAAGTACATTGTCCATGCGTTGGACAAGTCGGGGACATTTGGTAGCTGGGCTTCTATCCACTCGGTGGTGAATTCCGGGAGGACTTGGGCCTTGATGGACTTCGGGTGAGCATACTTCAGCCCCCATGGTCCTAGTTCGACAACCCACTTGGCGACTCGTCCTATCGCGCGTTGGTTTGTGAGAATGTCTGCTAGTCCAGAGGAGCTTACCACCGTGATCGGGTGCTCGGAGAAGTAGTGGACGACCTTTCTGGAGGTCATGAAGACTCCGTACGCCAGCTTCTGGTAATGAGGGTAGTTCTGCTTGGACAAGGTGAGTACTTCGCTAAGGTAGTAGACGGGCCTCTGCACCGGGTTACTGTGCCCTTCTTCGTCGCGTTCGACTACGAGCACCGTGCTCACCACCCTGTTCGTTGCTGAGACGTATAGGTACAGCGACTCATTTTCCAGTGGTGCCACGAGGACTGGAGAGGTTGTCAGTGTTTTCTTGAGATGGTCGAATGCGTCCTGCGCCTCTTGTGTCCACTCGAACTTGTCTGCCTTCTTCATCAGTTGGTAGAAAGGTAAGGCTTTCTCTCCCAACTTACTAATGAACCGGCTGAGAGCTGCGACTCGGCCAGCTAACCGTTGCACCTCCTGGAGCTTGGTTGGTGCTGGCATTGTGAGTATGTTCTGCACCTTCTCAGGGTCTGCTTCGATTCCTCTTGCGGATACGAGGTACCCTAGTAGTTCTCCGGCTGGCACGCCGAACACGCACTTCTGTGGGTTGAGCTTGATCTGATACACGTCGAGTGCGGCGAAGACCTTGCGGAGGTCGTCGACTAGGGTATCTTCCTTTCGGGTCGTGACAACGATGTCGTCGACGTAGACTTGGACGATCTGCCCGATTAGCCCCTTGAGGCATGCTTGCATTGCCCGCTGGTACGTGGCACCTGCGTTCTTTAACCCGAACGACATCGTCTGGTAGCAAAAAACGCCGTCGGGTGTGATGAAGGCTGTCTTCTCTTCGTCCTCGACTTTCAGCCTGATCTGCTGGTAACCTGAGTAGGCATCTAGAAAGGACAGGCGCTCGCAGCCTGCTGTCGAGTCGATGATCTGGTCTATCCGCGGGAGCGGCAAATGGTCCTTGGGGCAGCATTTGTTGACTGCGGTGAAGTCAACGCACATGCGTAGTTTCTTCGTCTTCTTTTTTTCCACTAGGACCGGGTTGGCGACCCAGTCCGAGTCCTTGATCTCTTGGATGAACTTGGCGTGCAGTAATCTGTCGACTTCCATAGTGATCGCGTCTCGTTTGGGTCCTGAGAAGCGTCGCATGGATTGCTTGACTGGTCTTGCGTCCTTGTGGACTTTCAGAGAGTGCTCGGCGAGTTCCCTGGGTATCCCTGGCATGTCAGAAGGTTGCCATGCGAAGATTTTCCAGTTCTCACGTAGGAACTCGACGAGCGTGCTTTCCTATGCGGGGGTCAGACTCGATGAGACCTTGACCGTCTTTCTGCTGTCAGTTGGATGGACTTGGTGGGTGACGGTGTCGTCATTCGTGTTGAACGCTGCGTCTTTGGCAGGCTTCTTGCGAGCCGGGAAGACGGTCTTGTCGTTGTCGGCTGATATGGCCTTGAAGTGCTCTTCGACTCCGAAAAACTCGGAGATCTTGGCGAACTCGCGGTCGCAGTTGTTGGAGAGCCCGAAGTCGCCGCGGACGGTGATCACTCCTTTCGGCCCGGGCAATTTTATCATCAGGTAGGCGTAGTGGGGTACTGCCATGAACCTGGCAAAGGTCGGGCGTCCGAGGATGGCATGGTATTGTGACTTCCAGTCGACGACCTCAAAGTCTATCGACTCCTTCCTGAAGTGCTCGGGTGTACCGAGGATGACGTCGAGTGTGATTGTTCCCATTGGCGTGATTGCTTGCCCTGGTACTATGCCGTGGAAGGTGGTCTCCGATTCCGGCAATTTCTCTGTCGACCTGTTCATTCTTCTGAGGGTGTCGGCGAATATGATGTTGATGCCGCTGCCTCCGTCCAGGAACACCTTCTTCAGGCTGTAGTCGCCGATCAAGGCCTCAATCACGAGTGCGGCGTGCCCGGGTCGGATTACCTCTGATGGGTGATCTGCCCTGGAGAATGTGATTGGTGTCTCCGACCCGCGCAGGTAGTCTAATACCGCGCGCGGGCTGTTGATGGCTTGAAGTACTTGGCGTGTGATGATTTTCTGGCGCCTGTTCGACGGGGGTCCCTTCTGGATCATGTTCAGCTGTCCCCGTGCGGCTGGGTACGTGTCGGCTGCTGCCGACTGACCTTGTTGCTGCTGCTGCGGCTGGGGGAACGCTCCTGGCGCCTGCACTTGGTTGTTGTTTGCGGGTGCTGCCTGGATGGCTAGCTGCGGTGCTGCCTGTACGGCCTGCACCGGGGCGATGATTTGCTGCATGGCATGGTAGATCTTTCTTGCTTTGCGGCAATCCTTCAACAGGTGGTTGGAACTCCATTTGCCTGTTTCCGGGTTGCGGAACGAGTGATGCTTACAGGGTTGCATCAGCTCCTCTGCTGGGGTCAACGGGCGCTTCCACTCGCGTTTCTGACTCCCATCATTGTGGCCGATGCTGCTGCTGCCACGGTTGTACTGACTCGAGCTGGGCTGCCGACTCTGCTCGTACTGTCGGCTGCCGTCACGCTTGTCCTCACGGGGGGTTTCATAGCCCGCCGCTACTAATTCGATTGAATCGTGGGTGTAGCGTGGCTTCTTCTTTTGACGTGCCTCGCGCCAGTTGCTTGTTTCGCCCTCTTTTTTGGGAGAAGTTTCGCGGACGTAGTCCTCTCCTTCGGCCCATTGGTTGGCTGTCTTCATGAGTTCTATTGTGGTCTTTGGCTGGAGCCTACCGAATTCCTCGCGGAGGTCGCGGCGAGCGACGCCATGCATGAAGGCGTCCATCACTCGATCTTCTGATACGGGTTCCATGGTATTGCGGAGGAGTGTCCACCTCTGGATGTAAGAGAGGAGCGACTCATCCTTTCCTTGCTTGCAGGCCTGCAACTCGATGTAGGTCGTCGGCCTGGCGAATGTTCCCGAGAAACTCTTGATGAAATTATCCTGGAATTCTTCCCATGTTCGGAAAGAGCCTTTGGGTTGGCTTGTGAGCCACCCGCGTGCCGAGTCTGTCAGCATGAGTTGGATGTACTGCATTGCCGTAGTCGACATTCCGCCTTGGCAGGTGCAAGCGATGAGGTAGTCTTCGAGCCACAGTTTTGGGTCTTGCTTCCCGTCATACTTTGGTGTGCTAGCCGTCAACTTGAAGCCTTTAGGCATGCGGGTGTCGTGGATGTTGAAGCTAAAGCATGCCGCGCCACACGGCTCGAAGTCGCGGTCAGCGTGGTTGTCCGCGTTTGCCGCACTAGCCGAGCGCTCTTTGCGGTTGCGGTCCACCGTTTTCTGTGTCAGGACGTCGCGAAGGTCCTTGACTGGCTGTCATTGCGCCGCTGGGATGCCCGATGTCGTAGGTTCGTGCGCTCGGTTACTTGGCCCTTTGGCCGCCAGAGCTTCCTCGATTGCCCTTATGGAGGCAATTTGTTGCTTGTGGAGAAGGGAGCGTGCGTCCCCCTCCGGTGGCTGTGTGAGCCGGAGGTATGTCTCGACTGAGATTAGGGCGGCATTCGCCGTCTTTGGGACGGGTATCCCGTTTTCATCTTCGGTGACGAAGGACGAGTCAAGGTTGCGCGTGAGCCTTGTTCGATCAGCTTCTGCCATGTGGGGGACACGTGCTCTGGTTCGCCTTGCTCCTTGGTTAACCTCTGTGGAGGATGTGAAGGAGAGGGCGGCTCGCCTGGCACTCGATGCATCCGCGTCCCTTTTGCGCCTGAGCAGGTCGGCTTTTTCGGCGCGAATTCGTTCGCCTTCCTTGCGTAGCAAGTACTGGACCGCCAGGTGGTCTTCTCGAGGTGCGTTGGGTGGTGGGAACGTGCCCTCGTCCACGTGCTTCATGGCTTGTATCGCCATGTCCCGCGTGATGACAAGTTTAGTCTGGTCCGGCATGTCCACCTCTAGTGGATATGCGGGTTCTTCTTCGTCGTCATGCGGTGCTGTGCCGGCCATGAAGACTTGCTTGGGGTAGACTTGAGTCGGAGAGTTAGTGCTGCCGCTGCTGCTTCTATCGCCCGCTTCTTGCTCGGAGTCGAAAATTGCTGCAACGTGGCGCGCGGCGCAGCCGCTGTCGCGTCTTCTCGCGATTGTCCATGTGTTCACGCTCGCCGGGGCGAGTGCGATTGGCTTGGGGTAGACTTGGGATTTCCACGAAGACGAGGGCGCGCGCGACATGGCTGTCGGACGCGGGCTCCTGGTCGAGGTGGATCTTGACTTGATCGACCGCGCGACCGAGGTTGGGGTAGTAGACTCGATTCGCGTGGCCGTTGCCGAAATTGTCAATGTAGATGCCCTCTTCGCGGGTGCAGCTGGCGCGATCTCCGCGGGTGCAGCAGATGCGATCTTCGCGGGTTCGGCAGGCGCGATCTCCGCGGGTGCGGCAGATGCGATCTTCGCGGGTTCGGCAGGCGCGATCTCCGCGGGTGCGGCAGATGCGATCTTCGCGGGTTCGGCAGGCGCGATCTCCGCGGGTGCGGCAGATGCGATCTTCGCGGGTTCGGCAGGCGCGATCTCCGTGGGTTGGGCAGATGCGACGGTTGCCGATGTAGGTGACGTCGTCACGCGTAGCGCGGTAGCCGCAGACCTGAGTATACCACGACTATCGATGCAGCAGAATATGGAGCCGAAGGTGATGTGTATACCTTTGCCCAGATCGGCGTACACTGGCTGGTGAGCTGGCGAGTGGATGACGTACTCGAAGGAGCCGAATCGGATCGGCTCCCTGACGGCGGACGCGCCGATCTTCATTGCGGATGGAGCCGGAGCAACCATGATCCTAGCACTTGTGTGACTTCCCACAGACGGCGCCAATTGACGAGGCGTGAACTCGACAAGTCCCAGGGTTGTGCACCCCGGGTTGATTGATGGGGAGAGAGATGAGTGCAAGGTGGTCACGACGGCTGACAAGCAAGGATTTACCCAGGTTCAGGCTCCCGGAGGATAACACCCTACTCCTGCTTGTCTGGTTATTGATGCGAGTTGTGGTTACAATGGCGAGATTGCGATCTCGCTAGGGTTTGTTCCGTAGCTATTTTTCGTGTCCTGGGACGAGCAACCCTCCTGGCTTTATAGGCAGCCAGGTCTCGGGTGGTTGGTGCCGATGGCAACTACAGATATGGCAGGTTATGCTTCCTAACCGACTTGGATTAGGTTACATGATACCCCGCGTGGGCCTTCTGTGGGTCTTCCTATCCTTGGCGCGGCCCAGGTAGCCTAATCGTGGGCTACCCGAAAGGCAGCCCCACGTCACATGCTTGCAAGCTCATTAGACATAATCTTACCGAGTGGGCCCTAGAGTATCTATCCAGCTATACGGACTGACAAATCCCGCTCTTGACCCCTCGTCTCAACTACCCCCTTCCGATACCCAAAAGTATCACCTATCATTGTCACACTATATAAGATTTGACGTTTGGTGCGATCAAAGTATCTTTCAGGGATAACAATAAGAGTTGATCTCATAGTCGAAGGCGTAATGACTACATCCTACAAATATGGGTATGTCCATCACATCGTTCTACCAACGACATGACTTCTTTGCCGACTGGCGCCATGCCCTATGATCGGAAAACCTCGATCATCAATCGCGCAACGAAACTAGTCTTAGTAGAGGTTAATAGGGACCTGGTTGTTTACGTATCACACCTGTATTAATGTTTTCGCTTAATACAATTATAGCATGACACATAACGTATTATGAACAATCGAGATATGATAAAGAAATATACTTTATTAATTGCCTCTAGGGCATATCTCCTTCAGTGTGCTCACCTTCCCGAACCGGAGACGGTCAAGGACGGCCGGAGGTCGAGCGCGGGGAGGCGCAAGCTCGGTGGAGAGCGGGGAGGCGGAGCACTCGCTGGTGAGAGCGGCGCGGGGACGGGCAGGGGGACCGGCGGGAGAACCGGTGAGCTCGCCGAGAGTTCAGAGGAGGAGGAGAAGGGGATTGGGGGAGAGACACACGAGGGGATTTGAGTGGGCTATAGGAGGAAGGATCCCGTGAGTCAACTGCCAAGTTAAACGCGGTGGAATCGTCGACTAAACCAAGCTTCGCTAGCCAATCACATGCGAGAAGGCGCAACCAAGCGTGTTTCGCCACGTGGACACCTCCACAGCTCAAGAATTCTAGGGAGCTTAGGTTTAGGAAGGGATTTTGTGTCGTATCGTTTTCAAGCTGGGAAGCTCGGGAAGCTGGACTACCTTGACTTTTCCCCAACATGAAGAAATCTGAGAAGCTAGCTATCCGGTAAAACAGCTAAAAATCGAGTTTTTTTCCAGCTTAAACGGTTTTTCACACTAAGACATTTATCCTTATAGTCAATGGGTATAAAATTCTACCCATACGCGTACCCACGGGTATAAAAATTTACCCCACACGCATCCCAGTGGGTAGTCGTACCCATGGGTACCCAACGGGTAGATTAAATAATACACAACTTGTTCACAATTTTACGTTCATCGATAACATATTGATTTTTTTATCTCAACTCAATAACAGTAGCTAGATGAGTACATAGAAATTATCTCAACTAAGGAATGTGTTACATATGTTGGAGCTTCAGGGATAAGATCCACACGCGTGCATAAAAAATATCTCAACTTAGTATAAGGTTACACCTATGCCCTACCAACAACTTAAACAGTAGAGTACGAGTACTACACATGGGTTTGAAATTATACTCATTCCTGGATAAAATTTGCCAGGTCTTCTTGATAATAATCCAATTGGAAGAATTAAGCGGGAAATATCAAGCCGATGAAAACAAGTTGCTATGTTTAGCATGGAAAAAGATTGGTTTTGATGCGGCTATCGGTACCGAGCAACATAAAAAGCACATACTAGAGTACGATAAAAGATTTCTTTGATTCTCACAACAGTAGTGGAACTGAGCGTACATACCCTAGCTGAATTGAGTGAATATGGGTGGTGTGAACTTCGATTGATATGTGTGTATTGAATTTTTTGTTGATGACACGTGTGTGTTAATTCATCATGTCTATGCATTCATGTGTGATGGAATTCTTTTTTTTTTGTACCCTAAAATACATCATCCATTGGAGCTTCCATTTTTTATGGGGTTATTTATCAGTCTGCCCTCAGTTGTGGCATATAACTCAGTTTTACCCTCAGTCACAAATCGTGCTCAGTTTTGTCCCTACTCTGTGCACAAGGATTCATTCCGTGACTCCAGCCGTCTCCGTTAGGCGTTAGCCTTCCTGACATGGGACCCAGAAGACAACCGTTGGATGTGGGATCCAGAAGAGATTTGAACGGTGCAAATTCAAATTTCAAGTTTGAAAAACTCGAAAATGTGATTTTTTTCCAAGTGTTGCTAATGCTATAGGAAATAACTTTGCCAAATCAAAATTTCAAATTCTTATGTCATTTGGCCTGTGTAAAAAGGACAAATTTTTAGATCTGACATTCAGATCGGAAATCTAGATCTAAAACAGTGCAGAATTTGAAAAAAGTTAACTTTTGAATTTAAATGTGAAAAAGTGCGATGTTGCCAATGATATAGAAAAAAACTTTGCCAGAGTGATTTTCCAAATTCTTGTGTCATTTGGCCTGCGTCAACAAGACACATTTTTAGATCTGGCATGGATCTAGATCCATAACAGTGCAGAATTCGAAAAAAGTCAAATTTTAAATTTAAATATGAAAAAATCTCTGACGTTGCAAATGATATAGTAAGCAACTTTGCCAAAGCGATTTTCCAAAATCTTGTGTCGTTTGGCCTGTGTTAAATGAAAAAAATCGTAAACATTGTGTTATACATGAGTTGATATGTCGCTAGCTAGCTCGTATACGAGAACATCGCAGTGCTCGAGTCACCTGCGTCGGACATCACTTTACACTCTATCGTGCTCAGGATGAACCGACCGTCCTAACGGGCAAGGTGTTACGCAAGAGAGAGAGTTTCTCCACGATCGCAAGCAGTCCGCGTCGTTGGACTATCGTCGAACAACTTGAGTGCGCAATCTGAGCATGCCAATGTTGATATCAGCATGTTCGCACCGATTCTCAACTAATTGGGAAGAAATCTTTATATGTTTGTGTATTTGCTACAACTTTTCAGTTATACGTGTTTGTTAGTTTTGAACTTTGTCTATCGT
Source organism: Poa annua (assembly GCA_026929855.1). NCBI lineage: Eukaryota > Viridiplantae > Streptophyta > Magnoliopsida > Poales > Poaceae > Poa > Poa annua. The sequence continues at coordinate 37,705,196 of CM049427.1, forward strand.
GTTTTCGTGAAAAACTGATATAATCCGACCTCACAGTCCACTTTATCGTGTTCAGTGTGAGCCGAGCGTCCTAATGGGTATGTTTTGACGCACGAGAAAGGACTTTTTCGACTACCACGAGCGAGTGAAGCCGTCAAACTACTGTCGAACACCTTAAGGGCGCGATCTTGACATGGTCATGTCGGCATCAGTATGGCCATTATCGTGTCATAGTTTGTGATAATGTTTCCATATTCAACACATATGTGCGCCATAGTATGGGAAACAACGACGTCAATTTTCCAATTTTTTTTACAAATTTCAATTTCCACTTTTAAGTGTAAAAATGACATTTTTTGTAAAGCAAGTACATAAAATATGGTTCAAAATGATACTCATTTACTTTTCACAAAGAGTAATACATATTTGATGGATAATCACTAAACATGAGAATTTTCTTTACTTTCTAGCTAAATTCCTCTCTTTAATTGACTTTATGTCAAAATGGAGAGCATGGCTGTTCGTCAAAAGTGGTCGAATTTTCAAAAATTATCGATGGTTCTATGTTGTAACCACTAATTGTGTACCTTAAAATTATTTTTGTAACAATTTCAGAGCAAACTATCACACAGTTGTAGTTTAAATTTGAATTACTTTCGAAAAATTGACATAAAGTCAGTAGGGGGGAATTTAGATAGAAAATAAGGAAAATTCTTATATTTAGGGATTATCCATAAAATATGTACTGCTCTTTGTGAAAATTAAATGAGTGTCATTTTGGATCATATTTTATGTACTTGCTTCATAAAAAATGTCATTTTTAGCACCTAAAAAATAAAAAATGATATTTCTAAAAAGAATTTTGAAAATCGCTTTGGTGACGTTGTTTCACATATGACACACATACTTGCTCAATATGGGAACTTTAGCACAAACTATGACACGATAATGACCATATATTGGTCATTTGGCTTGAAACTTATATATGTTTGTAGATGATTGACATTTTTCTAAAGTATTGTTTCGAAAAGTTTGTCAAAACTCAAGTTTATCATTTTTCCTAGAAACTAGTTCACATAAAAGGACTCCATGCCAAAGGGTTTCTTTTTTGAATATTTTTTTACTTTTTCTCATTTCTTTCAAAAAATGGTCAAAAGGGAGAGCATGGCTATTCATCTAAGGTGGTCGAATTTTCAAAAAATATCGATGGTTCTATGTTGTAACCACTACTTGTGTACCTTACAATTATTTTTGTAAAATCAGAGCAAACTATCACACAGTTGTAGTTCAAATTTGAATTACTTTCGGAAAATTGACATAAAGTCAAGGGAATTTAGTTAGAAAGGAAGGAAAATTCTCATATTTAGAGATTATCCATCAAATATGTACTACTCTTTGTGAAAATTAAATGGGTGTCATTTTGGACCATATTTCATGTACTTGCTTCATAAAAAATGTCATTTTAGCACTTAAAAAATGGAAAATGATATTTTTAAAAGAATTTGGAAAATTGTTTCGGCGACGTTGTTTCCCATACCATGGCACACATATGTGCTGAATATGGGAACTTTATCACAAACTATGATACGATAATGGCCATACTGATGCCGACATGACCATGTCAAGATCACGCCCTCAAGGTGTTCGACTGTAGTTTTACAGCCTCACTCGCTCGTGGTAGTCGAAGAAGATAAAGCACTATCTCGTGCGTCAAATCATACCCATTAGGACGCTCGGCTCACACTGAGCACGATAAAGTGGACTGGGAGGTCAGACTAGATCAGTTTTTCACGAAATTACGAAAGAGGAAGTTCAAAACTAGCAAACACGTATAACTTGAAAGTTGTAAGAAATCTAGTTCTGCAAAAAAACATATAAAGATTGCTTTCCAAATAGTTGAGAATCGGTGGGAACATGCTGATGCCAACATTGGCATGCTCAGATCATGCACTCAGTCCGTTCGATGATAGTCCAACGGTGTTGCCCGCTTATGATCATGGAGATACCCTCTCTCTCGCGTAACACTTTGCCCAGTAGGACACTCGGTTCATTCTGAGCACGATAGAGTGGAAAGTGAGGTCGGACGTCGGTGAATCGAGCACTGCGGCGTTCACGTATACGAGCTAGGCAGCGACCCATCAACTCAAGTATAGCAAAATGGTTTATGATTTTTTATATTACATCGGCCAAACGACACAAGAATTTGGAAAATAGCTTTGGCAAAGTTGTTTACTATATCATTGGCAACATCCGAGATTTTTTTCACATTTAAATTCAAAAGTTTAATTCTGCGGTGTTTTAGATCTAGATATTCGATATAGAAATTTGTCTTTTTTACGCATGCCACACGACACAAGAATTTAAAATATCGCTTTAGCAAAGTTGTTTCCTATATCTTTCGCAACATCGGTGATTTTTTCACATTTAAATTGGAAAGTTGACTTTTCTCGAATTCTGGACGAGATCTGAGATCTAGAAATTTGTCTTTTTTACACAGGTCAAACGACATCAGAATTTGGAAAATCGCTTTGGCAAAGTTGTTTCCTATATCATTGGCAACATCGGATATTTTTTCACACTTAAATTCGAAAGTTAACTTTTTTCGAATTCTACACTTTTCATTTCCAATCTAGATGTCATATTTAGAAATTTGTCCTTTTTATACAGGCCAAACGACACAAGAATTTGAAAAATCACTTTGGCAAAGTTGTTTCCTATATCATTAGCAACACCTAGAAATATTTTCACATTTTCTAATTTTCAAACTTGAAATTTGAATTTACACATTTCGAATCGTATATTCAAAATTCGAAAATCCAAACATTGTGGCGGCGAAGCAAAGAACGCTGGCGTGCACGAACAGATTGGGGATCAGAAGGTTGGGCGGACCCACCTGTAAGAACTGCACCAAGTTGGTCTCGCCTTTAAGTTGTGGACCCACTATCAGTAACGCCTTGACGAAATAGATTTCAAACTTACCGTTGAGCGCAAACCTTAGTACATGCGAACGAATTAGGGGCAAAACTGAGGAAAACTGAGTCTGAAAAGGCTGATAGGGACAATCCATTAAATGATCCTTTTTTATGTGCCCTAAATACGTCATCCACCAATTTTTTCGTGCATTAAAACCACATAAAACTTGGTGTCCTAAACAAAAAAAGTGATGCCTTATTTTAAGTCATCTACTGGAGATGCTCAGAGAAGTTGAGATGCAGATGCCAGCATGTTTTTTCACTAATGTGGTCGTATCAGTTTAGTGCTCAATTTTGAATGGCGTGGCTCAGAGAATCAAAGATAAAGCCCGGGCCTGGCTGGAGAAGGCCGTGTACCGGCTGCTATGTCCCTGTCTATATCCATCATCGCCTCGGAGCGGACTGGAAAGATAAACCAGTGTTTTGCTGTTGACGACCAGGGATAGCTGATCAGTCATCCATCATTTTTTTTTAGAAAAGAGGCGGACCCAGCCTCTGATGTGTATCGGGTGATGCATATGGGTTTTATTTTATTTATTCAAGTAAAAGAGATGTGGCAAAGATATACATCATAAAACCCAAAGCCACCACGCAACACCTAAATGTCATCAGGACCTATGCCCTAATAACATAACCAAATAACCCATCAGCTAAAAATCACCTGAAATGGCCGAGTCACCCTATGACGAAACAGGAGCACATGACCCGTGTAGCAGACCCTTTGCGAGCGCCTATGCTCTCGCTGCAGAAGTCATCACCTCCACCGACCGCTGGTCCATCTTCAAGGTAGAGCTTTCTATAGCCATTAGCAGACCTCGAAACACCACCGCCCCGACAGCTGCTCTAAAAACAATGCCCTTAGAAGAGAAAGCAGCGCCAACTGCGGCACCATTGTCTGACCCGGAAATCCCGGATCTAGAGTTCCCCCAAGAGCAACTCGAGTAGAGTGGAAGCAGTCCGCAATGACGATGCATTCAACAAGAGAACGATGCATACACACCGCCATCGCCCGCCCAGATCGGAATCCGAGCACGATTTTCACCGACGGAAGCACCACCTCCTCACCATTGGAACAACTGGCCGACCACCTCTGACAGAAGAGAAGGCCACCACAGATCCACTAACTTGACGACGAAGCCGTCGCCGCCATCTCCCATCACCGGAGCGGAGCCACCGGGGGGAGAAGCGACAGGGCCCGCAGGCCACACCACTCTCATCCACGGCGCCATGGAAACCAGATCGGCAGCCATCGGGGTCGCCCCCGCCGCCAGCTGCTTCGCCGGCCGCCCGTCATGAACTCCGCCATGGAGCTGTCACGAGCGGGCGCAACGCGCCGCGAACGCCTTCCGGGGCCGCCGCCCCGGCGTCCGGCCAGGATCCCGACAGACCGCTCCCGGACCAGCCCCCGCCACCAGCCATGAAAGACGACGTCGTAGATCGAGGGATCCCTCCGCGAGCGCAACACAAGAGGGGATGCCTGCCGCCGCCAACAGCCTGGGCTTTGCCCAGACGCGCCCGCCGGCGGCGGCGAGGAGGAGGACGAGGAAGAGGGAGGGCTAGAGGCGGCGGCTAGGGCTCCGCCCGTGTCGCCCTATGCAGGTGGCGAGGCTGTAGCTGGTTGTATGTGTCAAAACGCAAAACCAATCCTCAGTCATCCATGGGTGACTGATATCAAGTTATCAACAAAGCATCCGAGTGCTTCCTAGGAAGCATCGATTGGCCGAGGATATGAAAATGATGTCAAATCTGATATTGTTAGGGAATGGCACATATATAATTGGTTGAGTAGATGTACACTGGCTGTGGGGTCTTCTCAAGGACCCTTATTTAGCATTGAGTAAGTGCCTCGATCATGCTATGTAGGTCATCTCTTGTGGGACAAGAAGAGCCGTACCAAAAAAGCTGCATATAACAGTGTCCACTCCTATATATCGATGGAGGAAACAAGTTTTGGATTAATCTTTTGGTGCGACGAGACCATGAGCTTCTCTCGGTCGATCTGATCAGGCAAGCAGGAAGCATGCATGGGGCATGGGTGCATGTTTCTGTCATTAGATCCAGCAGATTAGAACTGTACCGAATATATCTACGTGGATGACGAATAGAGAAGTGGAGATAGAAGGACTATGACTACCGCATTCAACAGTTCCAGATCTAACTAATTAATGGATCACGAGGTCGGGCCGTCCTTGGAGCAGGTAGTACAAAGTTGTTTAGACTAGTCATAGTGGGAGTAACATAGGTAATATCATGCATGCCACGTATGTAAAAAGATGATGTGGCACTGCAATTAATGATAAAAGAGAGTATAGTGGTATAATAGGTAGATACCGTAACATAACGTATTTCGAGACAAGTTGAGTCTACAACCTAATTAATGCAACACTATATGATACCACAAATATGTTACTCCCCATAGTGCAGGTAGCAACAAATACTAGTACCATATGCATGATACTAGTATATGATACTCCCCACTATGACTAGTCTTAGCTCATGTGACACTATTGATTAGGGTGCAGAGATCGTTAAGCATTGAATCACCTTGTCTGTAATTTTTTCAATGCGGGCCGGAGCTGCTACGGACCGCTCGAGGGCAAGGCCTCTTGCCCCTCAACATCAGCTTATGTCTTGCATGCATTTGCTCGAGGTTTAGAAAGACACATTGTAGAACGAAAATACGCAGCGAGAGTCTCGGGGTACGTCTGCACCCGATATAAAAAAAAATCAAAAGTTTCAGTAGGACAAATATTAAACCCCTACAAAATTTTGGCTTAGTTAATAACAGGAATTGCAACCCGGGTTAAATATTTTTTCAAAAACACGCTATATACACACTATATTTGTCAGAGAGAGAGTTCTTTATCTAAAAAAATATTTGTCAGAGATTTGATTTTTTTTGCCCACATGTCAACGAAAATATTTTGTCGCCAAATTGGTTACACGAGTAGAATGCTTGGTAATCTTTGAGCATAAAAATATGCAGAATTGTTCCATTTTTTTAAATTTCCTAAATTTCCGGGTCTGCTTGTCTCCATGTGCCATTAGTGTGGGTCCCATTGTAGTGAGCATATATAATGTATGAGCAATGCTAAAACCAATAATATTTTTATGCTTTTCAGTGATTAATGTAACCAATGCTATTTCACTAACAAGTAGAAATCATCAACATATTATTAACTTATTAGTAATCCATCAAAATATGTACTCCCTCCGTTTATGTCTACATACATCCATTTTCTATCAAAGTTGTGACACTTATTTTGGAACGAAGTAATATACATTGGACCAATTTAAACTGATCATATCAACTGTTTAGTTTATATTCTAAAAGTTTCTATATAACTTCTTACATAACCATGCAGTACATACATGTAGTTAAGATATTTTCTATGTTATCTGCATTAAAATATCAACCAAAATGTTCAATTAAACTACTAAGCAGAGAAGAGGACCCACACAATAATATACATATATGTTATACGATTCATCAATTACCAGAACATTCGAATAGTCGAGTGTGTTATCCTTTTTTAACATTTAAACTGATTTTTTATCTTGTAAAGTTCACAAAGGAAAGAAATTATGTAACTCAGATATACTTTCAACTATATACATTAAAAGCTATACAATGGAAAACAATTGAGCATATATTGTATAATTGAAAATTACACCGTCTATTTGTTCGAACCATATGGTGAAAAAACTAAGAAAGTAAATTTTCGTGTAATTATATTTATTTAACTGGCTACGGATCCAAAAATTAATTGGAACTACCCAATGATGAAATTTGTATTTTAATTATTTGGACAAATGACCTCAGTATATTTTCATTATGTACACATAAAATTTAAAAAATGTAAATACAACAGACATCATACATGTAAGCTTCACAATGTCAAGTGTGTATGTTTTTTTTATGTAGTCAAAAGTTTAATTGTATATGGTGCACCCACCTAATTTGGCACATAATAGATTGTAGAAAATCTTGGTAGAACAAAATGAAGTAGAAACAGATTTATAGTAGGAAACTTGGCATGTCTTAGATAGTTATATTCCTTAGGGTGGAAACAACTCAGCTATATTGAACTCCTATATCTTTTATGGGTTTTTGCATGTATCTAAATTTTATTAATGAAATAATCAACACTACTGTTTTGGTGATACATGCCATCAATAACAAGTCTTGTGTGGTGACTTTGTCAACCTTAAGATTCGCTTGCTCATAGGGATAGGGTATGTGTGTCTAAGATCATAGGAGTGAAGTATTTGCATATATACCTTTTAGCATCTATGTCTATATTGTGTTTCTTAAGGTAAGTAATTTGAATGATAACCAGAAGTAGGTCTGAAGTGTGTACACAAATTTGTTTTATTTAGTCCTACAAAACCAGAGAACAAATAGGGAAATATAATTTATTAGTTAGTGCATGTTTGGTTCCCGACCACATATTGTCAAGTCTAACAACAAAGTTCAGAAAAATAACAACGTACCTAAAGTATTCCACTCATACACCTATACTTACAAACATACATACTATGTATGGTGATGAGTTACTAAGGGAAGCTCCAAAGTGGAAAAATCACATTTTTTATATTAAAAAACAATTTATATACTTGCTGAATATTAGCATCGTGGCGAGTTACAATTATCACATGTGGTTAAGAAATTTTACATGTTTAATTATTTGGATGGCATGCCTGAATAGAACTTACTTATCTACACAATAACTATGATCGCCAAAGTAAAACAAAGATAATCTGTGCCTCCTTCATGGTGCGGTAAGTTTATGTTCTTTTTGGTTTATTTTAATGGTTAGTTTTAAACTAATGTGGTGCATAATAGACTATATAATAGCTTAACAAAATGAAGTACACAGCTCACCCGAATACAACTCCTAGATTTGGTACGAGGTGTAACATTTATCTGAAATTTATTTAGGACAAACTTTGGTATGAGTTATTTGTGGTGACTTCATCAACTTAAAAATCAGTAGTAAAGGTGCTCGGAGAAAGAGCATGCCCACGTACCCTCATAGGCAGGATTGTACTTGCACATTTGTTATCGTTTGCGTCTATACATGTTTTTCTATAAAGTAAGTACTTTTCTAGTAATAAACAGAAGTAGAGCGTGAAGTGCATACACAAATTTATTTTTGCTAATCCGACAAAAATCAGAAAACTAATAGAGAAATATTTTGTATGAGTTAAAATCCTAAAAATAAATTATTACAATGGTATCAAAGAGGGGCAAACCTACACTTATCAGTGCAAGGAAGCTACAAACAATAATAAGAACAAAATACCTAAATTATTACAACCGTACACCTATACTTACAAACATACACATTATGTACGGTGCGCGATATACAACTACAGGGAAGCTCCAAAACGTCAAGCTGTAAGTTTATAGAAAAAATCAATTTACATGCCAAATATTTCAGTCCTGTAGATCCTGTCGTAACCTTAATAAATCCAAGGTTCTGTGTCATGGTCTCCGTTTGCCGTACTTGGAAATTCAATGGAGTACGACGTAATGAACGGCCCACCTATTTGGATCGCGTAAATGCGGTGCCGCGGTAGCTAGCTGGGCACTGCAGCTAGGCAGCGACGGCCGGGCCGGGGTGAGAGATGAACGGATGAGAAAAGCATAACCTTCTTCGTTCTCGATGATAATATTACAGTATTTGTTTTCGACGGTACGACGATATCTGAACAGCCTTCACTTCCGAGCAGTCTCTATCGTCTACAGCGCGCTTCGTTTTCCTGACTGTGATGCGTATGAACTTTCAGCTGCGATGTGCTTTCTACATACAGTGCTGGCCTTTCCTTTATGCGAAAGGGGAGTAGCTGGGAACCACACCGTTTACAAATTTATCGTGTTTGCAACTAGTGCAAGCTCCGATTACATGTTCTAGCCTCGCAGATTTTTCACCGGAAATGTCTACGTTTATACATTTATTGAAAAACGTCAATTGGGAAGCCGTTTGTCGCCCGGTTTCTTTGGATGGTTTAGGCACCATCCATGTTGATAAGCTCTCCATTGTTTTTTTTTCTTTGTTGGCTGTGGTTTGAATGGATAACCCCTGAGGAGACTTTGGGTCGGCTTCGGCAATTCTTGCAATAACAATGACATGGTCCTATTTCACACACCTATGAAATGGTCCGAATTGGTAATGGGATAAAGGCCTCTTTTTGGGAGTCCTCTTGCTTAAACTAACCTACGTCTCAAGTATAGTGCCTCTATCATTCATGCCTCTCCAGTCTCCAAGAAGAAGATATGAATACCAAGCTTAGGATTCACGAAATATTCTTGGATTGGTCGGATTGACATTAACCAAGGCATGCCCACTAACAAAATTAATGGGTTTTGACCGTCCGGTCATACCTTCTTCTAACCGAGCTCCATGAAACTTGCGATTAAATTATTCTATTCTTCTGCTTATCGTTTTCAAATCTTTGGGCTAACGAGCACAATGTTAAAGTGTTATTGGAAATCCTCTGCCCTCCAAGTGCAAACTTTTTGTTCGTATCATCATTAAAATAGGTTTTGAAGTAAGACACCTTGGAATAAAGGGTTGGCCAAATAGTGTATGTCATATTTTTAATCGCAATTTGGAGCCAGTGGCAAACCTTATTTTTTTAATGCCGTTTCTCCTTTAAAATCTTCAATTTGTCAAGAAGTTTGTCGCTTCGACCTTGATCCTGCAACTGCAAATTAGCATGGGTACATATAAGTCTAAGAATTGGAGGTTTTGGGACGTTGGGTACCCATTGAGTAGGATGATATATATTTCATCCCACGCTATAAGAAGATGCATTGGGATTTGGGAGTGACCTAAATGTGTAATGTAAGCAACCCAGGGGAAATCATTTTGCCACGTGCGATAATATGTTCCTTCCACTAGAAAAAATATTTTGAAAAGTAAAAATATTTTGAAAGAAACATTGTTGCATAGTTCCCTAATTTTTATGCACGCATGCTATGTTTTGCGGGATATCGACTTTTTTTGTGGCATGTGTAGAAAAGATTCAAAAACATGAAAAACCTTTCTAGCACCGAATTTTGTCCTTTTACACTCGACTTGGATAAACAAATTTTTAGCACCGAATGTTGACATGCAAGCGAAATTTGTTTTATCCAAACTTCGTGATATTTCGAAATGCGTCTAAAATACATTTTAAAAACAGGGAGCAGCTGTTGTTTGAGTTCGAATAAGTAACCATAGCTCACTCGACCCAGAAAAAAATATTAAGATGATGTTAGTCAAGCAAATGGGATAATCTTATTCCTGCACTTGCAGAAATTTTGTGTTCATATCTCAAAAAAAAATTGTGTTCATGTCAAATGGTGCTTATAATTGATTTTGCAATAGTTATTTCTCAGTCATATTAGAGAATAGCAAATCGAAACCAAATGTTAGCTTATACCGGCCATAAGTTAATGATCATGTATGTAATGATTCTTTTCAAAGAATAATCGTGATTAGTAGCTCGGGCATTACACTGTTCATGGCATGGTACGAACGTACGGCATTTCTTTCTTCAACAACAATGCACTTAACAACTATTGTTCTCTCTCATTATTGGCCCTCCTTTCTCATCTGCATTACCGGCCAACTGTGGTGTGCCTGGATGCAAATCTCTCTCTCCCCTAGACCTAGCTAGGGCCGGCCTGCCCTTCCGTTCCTGCCACAATTAACCCCCTCACTAGATAATTAGGATCAGCGAGAAGATAAGTACATACACATATGGAGCAGCTTCCTCTTCTTCCCTGTGGCTCCAAGGCCAACACCTCCACGCCCTTGTACCTCACCTTAGACAACACAACCTCCATATCCAACTCACCGCCGGCGCTGACGCCGGCGCCGCCGGCACCTTCCAGACACTCAGACCATGATAGGGATCCGGGTTCGGATACTGTGAAAACCAAGATCATGTCGCACCCAATTTATCCAGCTCTCCTGAGATCCTTTATAGAGTGCCAAAAGGTACGTACTACCACATGTAATACTACTTGCATGATTCACGGTCCTATCAAATCAAATGTTAGAACGATTGACTTCTCCTCGTGGTCGATCGTTTCATGTCATTAGAAAATCACCATATCGTTTTGAGTTTCTTATGTTGAATTTTTTCGGTCTATGAGCAAATTAGTGATCCTTGGTTTGCGTTATCAAAGGTCGGAGCCTCGCCAGAGCTGGTCGGCCGGCTATGCGCCATCGCCGAAGATGTCGAGTCGAATTCTGGAGACCGGCGCCAAGACCCGTCGGACCCAGAACTTGACCAGTTTATGGTAATATATACTGAAATTTGTGCGATAGGTTATCATCCATGGAGAGGTTTCCCGACTGATTTTCTGTGTGATATTAAACTGACCTCATCGATCTATAATTCTATATATACAGGTTTAGCAGGTTCAGGTTCTTTGTTTAAGATAAAAATATATTTACAGAACATATATATGGAACATAGATGAGTAATATTTTTCATGCACAGGAGACCTACTGTGATGTGTTGGTGAGGTACAAGCAGGAGCTTACAAGACCAATTGAAGAAGCCGACCAGTTCTTCAGGGCCATGGAGGCGCAGATGGGCTCTTTTACACTACTAGGTATAAATACGAGCATATGTTCACTCAACCTATTTTTCTATTCAGATTCAGAAAATGGAAACTGTGCTCACTATTGCAGAGCAGGGATCGCAAAGCAATTGCAAACAGTCATTTGACTGCGAGATGTCCCCATGCGCACAATTTCAACAAATTTTAACAAAGTACTGCTGCGCGGAAACGTGTCCTATTCTAAACCAATGAATAATCTACCTCCCTACGTGGACGACCAGCCATCCATTCTTTTCCTCCCGTTTTTGCAGAACTGCCCCAGTTTATCATCCAAAATTCTTCAATAAGAAAGTTCACAAAAGAACAACCAGAGAACATTTAGGTGCCATGCCACCTGTACTTAGAACTAAATCGACACAAAATAAAGAAAAATATCTATATATGCATATAGTGCCACCAGGATACTTTTTAGTCCACATTTCACCAATTAAATTTGATAGAATTAAGATATCCTTTTTTGTGTGGTTATGTATAGGAAGATGTGAATTAAATTTGGATTGGAAACTTGTTGGCATGGTAGATGTGAACTATCTCCATGAAATGAATTTCTTCTGGAAATTCTCACGACTTTTAGATGTGTATTTTGATACCTCGGTGCATTAGTACACCTTCCACCTATCCACCTCTATCCTAATGATTTCTTGGTGTTCCGTTCTCCCCCCCCCCCCCCCCCCCCCCCCCCACCGTTGTGTTCTCCTCCCTCGACGACTCAGCTATCCGCCATTATTTACGACATGCCACAGGTACAGGCTACGCTCCCGATGAAGTCATCCTCTAAGCCCTCCACCCCCTCCTCATGGGCGTGGTGGGGTGGTGGTAGGGGGGAGGGGGCATATTACCCTAAGGAATACCTAAGCGCCACCTTCTCATCTCTGAATCATCGGTGGCCGATACCGAGGTCATCTCACCCACCACTTTCTATTCCTCCTTTTTCCTACCCGAACCTCCAACCTCGTTGCTTTCCTTGCATATCTGACAACGCACAAGCATTCAGCCCCTAAGATTGCTGACAAAATGTTTGGTCTGAAGTTTTATATCTGATAGGTCTAGGTCAAGTGAGATTCTAAGATAAGAACGTTAGTGAAGGCTACCACCGATTGCATCTCTTCGTGATCCATGCTATGATCAATTAGTGCTATAGATAGCCCTCTTCTTTATGGCTTTGGGACACCGCAAACGAGGTTGGAGTGCGAACGTGTTATTTGGGACATGGTCATTCGACAGTCAAGGTGATTTCATAGGTTGGGGTTGCGAAGGAGAACACATACTTGATTCTTGTTGAACTATACATTATATACGATTAAGTTAGGATTTATGTCTTATCAGTGACTAACCTGTCGGAGAACATGTTAAGAATGTGGTGTGGACCAAAGATTAAGGAAAATGAGACATGCATGGGCTTTGAGGCGGAGTGGGAACGGGATAGACAAAGGGTGTGTGTGTGTGTGTGTGGTGCGGTTGATCGCGAAAATGCATCATACTTATAAGATGAAATGGCTATATGGTTCATGCGGATATACTTAGGGGTGAATATGGCCTAAATGTCCTTCAAGTGAAGGTAGCTACCCAGGGTCCCAAAATTTAATTATTTGCATGGCAAGGGTCTAAAACACTTGAGAAGTCACACAATAGAGATAGGCTTCTAACTGCTATTAGTAAATTTATAAATTAGATAAGAGAGCAATTTCTACTCGCTATTAAGTGTTATTATAGACGTCAAGTTGGGAATAAGGCGCAACAATGACAGAGGGCTTATTATGTTAGCCTGAATTCAACCCTTTGAAATTATCAATGGAAGTATTTAGCTCGAAACTTAAAACCTGAGTGGATGAGGGAAGGGGAGATTGCGGATTAGGGCATCAGTACAAAACCCATTGCGTGACATACACCCTTGAATGCCCACTATGGTATGAAAACCTACTAACGTTGGAGCAGACTAAACTTACATGTATTCGGAATAGTAGTGCCATGTTAAGAAGAAAATTACCAAATTGACCACAAAGTATGAACCATAGCACCCAAAAGATGACACTCCTTAACAAAACACAACCAGTGTGACATCACTCGCGCTAGAGATCTTCATTTGAGATTTTGTTGCCATTGCCCCTTTCATATCGCCTTGGCTCTCGATCACATCCGATGCCACATGCATAATCTTCGAAGCAGCAATGTTCAATGTCTCCTTGTTGTTTCCCTTCGGGAAACCTCCCCAATGTACACATCGGTGATGCAAAGACAATGATTTCACAAGATGTCGTCATTTTCTGATTGCCAAAGGTAACTTTGTTGCTAACAATTCAAGTGGCCCAAAAAAATAGCGCGTAAACACAACATGAGGAGCTCATATCCATGAGGTTCTTTTTCCAAGAAAGGGAAGCCCCCACATTTGCATGGATAGATGCATGTGAACCAGGTCTATTTCCTCTTTTCTCATGTTATGTCCAGCCAGAACATCATTTTGCAAAAGTTGCCACATGAAAATCTTAATTTCTAGTAGAATTTAGCATTCCCGTGCAAATGATCTCCGGCCAAATCCTTTTCTAGCCATTTTAAGCAGTTTTTTGTTGGAAAACATAGCATTGTTTATTCAAGGACCAAGATATAATACCACGATCGACAGTTATCAGGATGAATGAAGTTAATTTTGTTAACGACTTCATAGTTCATTCCACTAACTTAGAACCGAAATTCAGTGTCATACTTTGCAACATATGAAGTATCGATTAGAAGGTGCTAAGTTCATTTTTTTAATGCACGTAGCCATAGATGCTAGGTTCAATATCTTTCACTCTTACCAAAACAAATGACATGTAGAGGTTATTTTGTGCCAGAACCAAATCAAGCGCGAACGCGCTCCCTTGTGCATAAAGATTTTTTAATCTCAGCGGTACAGAAGTGAATGGGTGGTAGTTGCAGTAGCACTAATGCTAATTAACCACAAGATTCCAGCTAATTTGTTGCTGAACTAGCGTAGCGTAGACATGCCGGAGCCCAGGGCCTGACCCCAAAGGTCCGATGAACGTACAGGTACAGCCGCATGCAGGGCAAAGGTACAGCGTCGTGTGTAGATGCACCATTAGTTCACTAGGTTTTGTCCCCCAGTCGTCGTCCTCGCCGTCCCGGCTGACACGAGCTCAGCGGTCCGATTTACTTAGCTTGGTGCCATGGCTACGCTTACAACAACACTGTGTGCTCTGCGCGTACGTTGCCAGGTCAATCGATGTGGCGGTTTCTGCATGCGCATGTGGAGGCCTCGTTCAGATGTTTACTCCGTTGCTCCTGGGGATCTTAGACCGGCGTTATTGGCTATGCAGGGACTAAACTCTGTGTACTGTGCAGGGTGGTGGGGGGTGTCGTGTCTGTAATCTACTACTCCCTCGTTCGGAATTAATTTAGAACGGAGTGAGTAGCACTTCACCACAAAACGAAATTGCTACCCAACCTTTTCACCTGGAGAGACAACACTTTCTGAATTTTTGAACAAGAGCGTTTTTTATTATCCATGGAAAATAGCACTATTTTGATGATTCTTTCTTCAAAACTTCATATACTAGAGCTCGAACTAAGATTTAATATACCTCTTGTCTTAGCACGAACTGTTAGGGATTATTCAGAATTAAGAACTATAATTTGGGTGGACATGCATTTTGTTCTTGAATGGTGAGCAAATTCATCTTGGTTTCCAAATAAATCGATCAAGGTAGACATGATCGATGATGCTGATGAATAACTTACAGTGCCTAATTTAGCTGCCACCCTTGTTTCCTGAATCACCGATATGACAAAGCAGATGACAACAGCCCCGAGGGGGGTGGTTCCTCCGAAGATGAGCAAGAAGCTGCCGAGCTGGGCGGCCTGCCAGATATCACAAGTCACTGCGCGGAGGACAAGGAGCTCAAGAGCCACCTCCTGAACAAGTACAGTGGCTACCTGAGCAGCCTCTGGAGGGACCTGTCCAAGAAGAAGAAGAAGGGCAAGCTGCCGAGGGACGCGCGCCAGAAGCTCCTGCACTGGTGGCAGCTCCACTACAGATGGCCTTACCCATCGGTACGTATGTCGTGTTCGACTGTTCGGTGCTCGCCACTCGTCCATGCATTGATGCATGTGTGAGTGCTTGCAACAATGTGGTTTAATTTCTCGGCATGCAGGAATTGGAGAAGGCGGCCTTGCTGGAGTCGACGGGGCTGGACGGGAAGCAGATCAACAACTGGTTCATCAATCAGCGAAAGCGGCACTGGAAGCCCACGCCGCCGGCGATGGAGTACAGGGCGCCGCAACACCCCTACGGCGCTTCCAGCAGCTCTTCTGCCGGCTTTGGGACGGAAGGGCACTACTTCGCCGGAGGAAGCACCTATCCCCGGGGCCCGTGATGGCGCGCCGGCGATCGATCGGCGAGAGCAAGAAGTGCGGCGTAGGCCGACGTAGGTATAAGCGGCCGTGCACATATACATATATCAGATACGAGGTGCGTGGTTATGGGTGATTGTGAGTGACGTACTGACGTACATACAAAGTTGAAGGCGTGTGACTGCAAGTCGCGAAGCAGAACGCTCGAGGAAGAATCCAGCTGGGTGGAAAAATACATTTTCGTGCAGTGTGCTTACAGAGAGGTTTGCCATAGCATAGACAGATTTGTCCTCAACTCCTGATATTAAGGTGTGATGTGTAACCGTTGATTCTTTCCCGGCCTGAGTTGCATGCTCAATTTGCCCTACATGCAGAGCAGGTCAGCATGCGCCGATTGTGTGTGTTTGTGCTTGTATGTTGTTATAGGTGCACAAAAACAGATATTGTCTGGTCTTTAAAGTTGATTTAAATGAGGTCTGCAACTCTGCATTGTGTTTTGTATTTCGAAGGAAATTTGATATGAATTTTATGTTAGTCTTGATGCATGCTATGGTACCAAGTTGTGACTTGAATATCAGATGGTGTATGAAACACCGCTCTTTAATGATGCATTGTGGTAAATATGGTACTATCTCACGGTGCATCTACATAGTATGGATGGTGTATTATGTAAAATTGTACTAAGTAATATGCATGTACCCATAGTGGGAGTAACATAGCCAGTTGGAGTATGAACATGCACTTGACCTGATTTCAAGTTTCAAAATTCATTGTGAGTTGGAAGAAACAAACTGTGACAAGTTTCATCCTGATAACTTCTCTTTGTGTTTGATTTATCAATCCTCTGGATAAACTTAATTTTGTCTTGAAGTTTTATAAAGTATTTATATTAATTATTATCACAACAAAATAATTAATAATATCGAACTAGAAACGAGAAACAAAAAATTACAAATTTAACATTGACCCAAGGTAAAACTGCAAATATATACCAGCTTGCGGACAGGAAATATGCTCTGGTTCTATGCAAATTAGTGGAATACCATATATTAGAGCGATGTCTTGACAATTTCTATTGAATTTAGGCACCATCTCAAAAAAATCCTGTGATTTCAACCCAATAAAAATTGTATGGAATTTCTGCAGTTGAAAGAGAGATCCTCAACTGTACTATTTGTGGTTCTGGAATCGAACGATACAGCATTTCAGCGAAACTATTGTTTCCACTCCATCCAGGAAATCTAGTTCATTATAAATTCATGCCAAGCTGCAATATTTCAGTATTCTACTGAGGAACTCAATAGCTGTACATGGGCATATTACAGTCCTAATAACAAATGTCAAGACATTACCGTCGACCGACACATCAAATGATCATAAATCACAACTAATCTGCCTTCTGGTTACACATTTTGCGCTGATCCCAATCAGCAAGGGTGTCTCTAAACTTCATTGCTGGTTCTAATCAAGTCATGCAATCAACATCCATTTGTTCTGCAGGTATGTTTGATTTGAAATCAGCCACTGCTTTGTCAAAAGTCCCTCTGACATGCTGGCCCATCACGTCCTGTAAAGCATTTTTCATTACATCCTTTGCTGGATCTGCTGAAAAAGTCAAGCTTCAAGAAAGTGTAAGCAATAAGATGATTAAGTGCACTTAAACGCTAAGCAATGGCAAAATGGTTCGCTTAGGCCATAAAGGCTACTTAAGCGCTTATAAGGTCCATTAGCACAATAGGACGTCAGCGACTCCTACTCACGGTGTCCATTGTACTATAGAGTTGGTCCAATAAGGCCCATTATGAAACCCTAATTTGCTAACCTGGTCTAAGCCATTCGTCTATTCTAATCTGAGCCCTCCATCTACACTCATCATCTCTTTCTCTCACCTTTTACAATTCTACCCACAAATTCACGTCAACAGTGGTAGGCTCGTAGGCACAACCCCTTCTCTGCCTCTCAGGCATGTCCTTTCCCGCAGCAAGTATTACTCTCCTTTGCACCCCTCAACTTCTACTCTACTCTCAGATACAAGTGCACCACCAAATTCAGTGAATTTTTGCTTAAGCAATCAAAACTCTAAGCTAGAGAAAAATGCTGCGCTTTCCCCTTTCTTGAACCTTGGAAAAATTAATGAAGATATAGACGACGACTTAAGCGACTAAAACTCTAAGCGAGAGCAAAACTCTCCGCTTATGCTTTCCGCTTTCTTGAACCTTGGAAAAGGTAATGAAGATAGAGTGAGCACCTTCTTGGGGAAGAATAATGAAATTGAAGGGGATCCTATGCAGAAAAGAAAAAAATTCCTAACAACAGTAACCTTAAACTAGCCAAGATCTACACTATGCAGATATAGAAGTACAACGGAGATCGGAAAACATACCCTAGTAGAACGAATAGCGGGGATTACGCTCCCGCACAAGCGTTGACGACGAAGACGACGTAGCCGACCTCTAGGTCGCGAAGAACTCGGCGCGACGAAGACGACGAAGATGACCTCGAGGTCGGGTGGAGGAAGTAGGCCTCCGAGTACCGCTAACGCAGCACCTCACATGGCGTTACACACATACGGTCGAGACGACGACCTCTGAAGCTCCAGTCCAGGACGAGCAGCGGAAGACTTGGACCAGAACATCAGCAGTGCGGCAGCGGGCTATGGTGGATAGAGAACTCTCATCCTCCTCGGTGCAACTCCGACAAAGGGAATCACGAGATCGAGGAGAAATTGAGAATTAATTGGGTGAATTAAAATGCCAGGGGTGCCCCTTCTTATATAGCCTCCCGGGAGGAGCCAACATGCCTAGCCAGGCAATGTGGGACTATCCCACATGCCTTGGTGCGGCTAGGGCTGTTGCGCCGTCCCTAGGTGGGCCCATTTGGCCCACCTAGGCCGGCCAAGCCTCCCCACCAAATTCCCTTGAGGGTCCCCCCCCCCCATGGGCCTTCTTTCCACCAGAAGGCCTACTTAGGGAAATCAGCCTAAATAAATTCGAAAATAAATATAAAATCATATTTAAACATAATTAAACTAATTAATATCAAACATATTATATATAATTAATTCTAGCTCCGAAAACTATTTCGTCGCTGCCCGATCTCCATCGGGCCATTCCCGGGACATTCCCGGTGATATCTTTCCTTTCCGGTTGTCTTGTCCAAACCCCTTAAGGGTGTTACCCTAGCGGTTCGATATAATAACAGACATGATCGAGACTCCTCTCCTATCAATGACTAACTCGTAGGCTTGGTCCCCATGAATTAATCCATGTGATATAACGAATGACTTTCATCTATCAAACCTGGACGTCTAGTGTTAAACCTTTTGTCATAGCGATACTTAGTGTGTCCGAGCATCATTCTCAGATATCTCCATACCTAGCATGATCTCGTTACTGACACCGCTATCTTCTACTCGTTTATGATATTATGTCAGCTGGTGACCTAGTCACATGTTTGCAAACTCATTTGACATAATCTCACCGAGTGGGCCCGAGAGTATCTATCCGGCTATACGGACTGACAAATCCCGCTGTTGACCCCTCGTCTCAACTACCCCCTACCCAAAAGTTTCACTGTTATTGTCATACTAAATAAGATACGACGTTTGGTGCAATCAAAGTATCTTCTAGGAATAACAATAAGAGTTGGTCTCACGGTCTTAAGGCGTAATGACTTCGTCCTACAAATATGGGTATGTCTTTCACATCGTTACACCAACGATATGACTGTCATTGCTGACCGGCGCCATGCCCTATGATCGGAAAACCTCGATCATCAATCGCACAACGAAACTAGTCTTAGTAGAGGCAACTAGGGACCTGGTTGTTTATCTACCACACTTGTATTAATATTTCCGCTTAATACAGTTATAACATGGTATAAAACATATAATAAATAATTGGGATATTACCAATAAACAATGTTTATTAAGTGCCTTTAGGGCAAATTCCCTTCAGTCTCCCACTTGCACTAGAGTAACACTTAATCTACTTTACAACTTGGTAAAAGCTCAACACCCATAGCATCTTGGTGACAACTCGTCTCGTGGAAGAGGAATACAGTCAATATATCTCACACATTGAGACCTATATGTGCTTTGCAACACTTCTATGTCAGCTAGTTTGACATCATCCTGTATCTTACGATGACGGTAAAATATATCCTAGTGGATGGAGTGAGACTCGAACATTCGCGTAGCATGGGCCTTAAAAGTCTAAGAGATCTATTAAGGGAACCACATACGCCCCGAAAACTGCTCAGTCCAATCACACTTGCTACTTCTGAAGTTGCCATATATTTCTATACCTATGTAGATTATGCAACAGCGCATTCATATGCGACTTCGCAAGCTAACCATGTCTTTCGTATATATGAGATTTCTAGTCGTATGGGTCAGTGTCATAACTTTCATCATCGTAACCTCTTTACGGCAAGTTGTCTTTCCACTCTTACCCTTTACTAGAAAACATATCTTCAGTTCTCATAGACACTGAAAAATATACGTAACGTTTGTTCATTGATCCACACAAGGATCACTCTAGAACCTGTTCTTCAACCAAGAACTTGGGTCACACTAAGTCGAGCTTTCAGTCTGATAACATCTATGTCTGATACATAGAGAATGTCGAACATCATTTTCTATCAGTGAAAATGCCAAGATAAACTTAATATGTTACCTAGTCATACAAGCAAGAACAATATTATTCGCTTGTTCTATTATGAAACACTTCAGAATCTTAACTTAGAAAATATTTTGACATAATGTTATTAAGCCCCTTACGATCTATACAATTATAAATCGGATGGCTAATACTCCTAACTTCATTTCATAGAAAATGTAATCAGTTAAATAATCCTTTACACTCTACTAGAGGATCTGTGTCATTCAATATGTCGTTACATACAAAATCACAAATGACACCTAGCTCCCACTCAAATATGCCTTCCGCATATATGATCAAGGAAAGCTACTTAGCTCCCACTCAAATCTTTGCAAATGCAGGTTTCTTCAACTATTTTGGACAACTCCAAAATCCTTTGATCACATTATCAAAGTGAAGATTCCAGCTCCGATATGCTTGCTTCCGCGCATGAATAGACAACTGAAGTTTGCATACATGTTTAGCATCCTCAGGATTACAAACCATTATTGTACTGATTATAACTCTTTCTTAATGACACTATTAAGAAACATGGTTTTCTTATCCATCTATTAATTTCTCATTCGAAATTATAGTAATTGCTAAACGACCCAGAATAGATTTAGTCTTCGCCACTTGAGACAAACTCTCATTGTGGTCAACTTTTGAATCTGCCGGAACTGTTTCACGACAAATCGATCCTTTCCAATGTCTACTCTCTCATAAAATTCCATATTCTGTTAACATCCTAGATGCCATCAAGAAGATCTCCCAAGTCATTACCTGGTAATCGTACATGGATTTTATTTCGGATCATATATGACTCATAGCCATTTCTCGGACTTAGGTCCACCATCTCTTCTTCGTAGTTCGTAGGCCTGTCATATTCCATTAACAGGACCTTCATAACAAAATTGTCGTAACACATAGTGTGAAACACAACCTCGTACGCCTACGTTCTTAGTATGAGTTCAGAGCATCATGATCTTGTATCATCAGCTTATTTCAAGCTATGGAGCATGACACCGAAAACACTTTCGGTTGCGCCACTCTGATGTCTGGAGAGAAAGTTCATCAAATTTGTCTTGCTCTACTTTCTTTCTCACTTATACTCTTGGACAAGAAACTATTTGTTTCGCAAGGTATATCCCGGCAACGATTTTGCCTATGTCGTGAGACATGTACCCAACTAACTCTTTAGATATGATACACTACAAAGATTAATCCATTTTAGGTTTGATCACATCGAAACACTAAATTGTTGAAACGACAATCTAGGCTAAAAGCCATGCCATCACTCGTATGGTATTGTCTCCATGGATTCAAATGGTTTCCCTATTACCTAACGTGAATGTTTTGTTTCTACCATATGAATCTAATGATCACAATAATTCGGTAAGAGATTTATTTACCACACACTATCCGATAGGGTGCAATTACGACGTCCTAACATACCATAACACTATGGTGTTCCATGCGATGTAATTTGTGGAACTCTTCTCACAAGTCTTCCAATGATGTGCCAACATTATAACTCAAATCTTTATTTCCTCGATCCGTATCACAAGAATTTGATTTTCTTGTTAAATTTATTTCCTACTTCATTCTGAACTTGTTTGATCGAATCAAAATTACAGACTAACATTCCCTGGGTGGATATGCATATATCTACTCGCAATATTCATGAAGTCTATGAAATAAAGACTTCCACTGCACGTTAAAGTACTTCATTGATTCACATACACCCATATGCACGATTCTCAACAAGCTATACTCAAAACGATCAGTGAAGTTCACGAAATAAAGGACTCCAGTACCCTTCAATTACTTCATTGAACCACATACATCTATATGCATGACTATCAATAAGTTATATGCCCGTTTTCCAAAAACGGTGTCTTAGTTATTTTGCAAGTGTCAAAAGATCAAATCTAAGAACTTGTAGATCCATCCGGTATGGAGCTAATTCATTTACTATAATATTGACATGAATTAAACGGTAGTGCCACACATATGTGGTGTCTTTATTAAGTTTGTATCCTTTAGCATTAATATTATGAATGTGGGAGCTTCACCATCTAAATTCAAATCGGCATATGATCATTACTTCATAAATATAGGACAAAGAAATTGTCACTAACATATATGAACAAGTGTCTCGCTAGAGGAGACACACTTATAACGATCATACTGACATGCGATCATAAAGAATTTATCCAAATGGTAGATTTACAGGGAGAGTGTCTATGGCGATCACAACATTTGTCTGCCATTATTAACACGCAATGTCGCCTCATCCTTTCAAGCTACTCAAGCAGTAAATCTGGTTTACATAAAACATGACTAGTATCAATAATTTAGTCAATATTGCGAGTACTTGCTTAGGTAGAACATTCATAACATGTATATCATATATACACCATCATCATTGATGACTTCCGGCGATCTGTTTCATCTTCTTGATACTTCCAACGTAATCAAGAACCATGCAGGTGAATGATTCCTATTGCATGACATAGTCTATGACATAGCATTTGGACTTGGCAACGACGTATGTCATCCAGTGATCGAGCTGAGCGAGGCATCTCACTGCCACGTGCTCCTTCAATGTGTGTATTCTCTTCCATATTGGTTGAGAAGACAATTAGTCAACATACTGATAAACTTCATCAACCCAACTTTAGGGGTACCCCGAGTTTAGCGACCATCTGATATGTTCGCGATCTAATAACTCGTACCCACCGTTGGTTCTCTATGGTAGAGATCGTAGCATACACTGGACTATGATGATATCATCCGCACAAAACCTGATAATCCAAATTATCTTTTGTTAGCGGTATCTCCGGGTTTATCTCCTAGCGGATATTGTATCACAAAGAGCTAACGGTTTAAACAAGGAGTATCCTCAAGCTAAAGTATAAAACTATGAAGTTTGGACCCAACCTTTTAAGTTTCTCAGTCGCAGGAATACGCCTAATTTTAAAAGATGCTATTACATTGGTTAATATCTACAAAGGTTTGCCAAACAAACTTTGTTCATTATATTTTGAGTTCTAGTATTTTAGAAAATAACTATCCGAACTCCCACTCAAACGAACATCCTCCTGGTCGTTTAAGCGATTACACAACCCCCATCCATTGCACAACCCCTCATCGTCAGAGCCGGCAACACAACTTTAAGGGTAGACGATTGTCAATCACAACAACTCTGTGACTCATGCTCGACCTTTCGGTCTCCGTGTTCCGAGGCCATATCTGCATATGCTAGGCTCGCCACAATAATCTCCACGTAACGCTTGTGCAACATGGGTTACACCCATTGTATGCGGTCGACGATATGTCTGACACCCGATCGTCACGGCCTGCCTCATAACATAGAACTTTCTTGGTGGTGCTCGTTGGAGGAAGAACACTAGTGGTATTTTGAAGTGATCATCTTATATATAACTACCGCCGCGTAACTAATATATACTAATATGTATAATCACACAATATAAGATGCACACAAAACATCAAATGTAATGCGATGTGATATAGTCCATTGCGCCATGGTCTTCTTGGCGCCCGCAGTTTATAAACAATTTAATAAATCTAACTTAACCATATCACATTGCCCCTGCAAAATAAAGTTAGACGCTTCTACTTTATCTTTTGCATATTTTACATGGCTTGGGGCTGTCGTAAATAGAACCGCTTCATACATACGAACCTTATGACCACAACAACGATCCAATAATTGCATGTTTAAGCATCCCTTTCGGGCCCTCCATTGAAAATGCAAAGCCAACTAAAGAGAGAGAAACAGACACCCGCCAGCCACATATACTGTACAAGTCGTATGTCAGTAGTGGAACCAGACTCGCGTAAGTGTACGCGTAAATTCGGTCCCGGCCGCTTCATCAACTCGATGCGGCCTGAATCACAAGTGCACGTTAGAGGGTAGCAAATAACAGGAACGGTGCCCCCGTGTAGAACACGAGTTCTAACAGCGTACAGCTATATCTACGATAGATCAGCTCTGATACCACTGAAGGGGATCGTATGCTGGAAACAAAAAAATTCCTAGCAGCGATATCTTTAAACTAGCCAAGATCTACACTATGCAGATATAGAAGTACAACGGAGATCGGAATACATACCCTCGTATACCGAATAGCGGGGATTACGCTCCCGCACAAGCGTTGACGACGAAGACGACGTAGCCGACCTCTAGGTCGCGAAGAACTCGGTGCGACGAAGATGACGAAGATGACCTCGAGGTCGGGTGGAGGAAGTAGGCCTCCGAGTACCGCTAGCGCCGCACCTCGCAGGACGTTACCCACATATGGTGGAGACGACGGCCTCCGAAACTCCAGTCCAGGACGAGCAACGGAAGACTTGGACCAGAATACCAGCAGCGCGGCAGCGGGCTATGGTGGAGAGAGAACTCTCATCCTCCTCGGCGCAACTCCGACAAAGGGAATCATGAGATCGAGGAGAAATTGAGAATTAATTGGGTGAATTAAAAGTCCAGGGGTGCCCCTTCTTATATACGCTCCCGGGGGGAACCAACTTTGCTCGCCAGGCAATGTGGGACTATCCCACATGCCTTGATGCGGCTAGGGCTGTTGCACCGGCCCTAGGTGGGCCCCATTTGGCCCACCTAGGCCGTCCAAGCCTCCCCACCAAATTCCCTTGAGGGTCCCCCGCCCCCATGAGCCTTCTTTCCACCAGAAGGCCCATTTAGGGAAATCAGGCTTAATAAATTCAAAAATAAATATATAAAATCATATTTAAACATTAGCTACACTAATTAACATCAAACATAAATTATATATAATTTATTCTAGATCCGAAACTATTTCGTCGCTGTCCGATCTCCATCGGACCATTCCCGGGACTTTCCCGGTGATCTCTTTCCTTTCCGGTTGTCTTGTCGAAACCCCTTAAGTGGGTTACCCTAGCGGCTCGATATAATAACAGACATGATCGAGACTCCTCTCCGATCAATGACTAACTCGTAGGCCTGGACCCTATGAATTAATCCATGTGATATAACGAATGACTTTCATCCATCAAACCTGGACGTCTAGTCTTAAACCATTTGTCATAGCGATACTTAGCGTGTCCGAGCATCATTCTCAGATATCTCCATACCTAGCATGATCTCGTTACTGACACCGCTATCTTCTACTCGTCTATGATATTATGTCAGCTGGTGACCTAGTCACATGTTTGCAAACTCATTTGACATAATCTCACCGAGTGGACCCTAGAGTATCTATCCGGCTATACGGACTGACAAATCCCGCTGTTGATCCCTCGTCTCAACTACCCCCTACCCAAAAGTATCACCGTTATTGTCATACTAAATAAGATACGACGTTTGGTTCAATCATATTATCTTCCAGGAATAACAATAAGAGTTGGTCTCACGGTCTTAAGGCGTAATGACTACGTCCTACAAATATGGGTATGTCCTTCACATCGTTACACCAACAATAGGACTTTCATTGCCGACCGGTGCCATGCATTATGATCGGGAAACCTCGATCATCAATCATGCAACGAAACTAGTCTTAGTAGAGGCAACTAGGGACCTGGTTGTTTATCTATCATACCTGTATTAATGTTTCCGCTTAATACAGTTATAGCATGGTATAAAACATATAATGAACAATTGGGATATTACCAATAAACTATGTTTATTAAGTGCCTCTAGGGCATATTCCCTTCAGAAACTGGGAAGTGTTCAGTGGGCAATGAGACGGTATGAATAGTTTTGGTACACAGTTAAATTTAATCAAAACAATACATCAATTCAACTGTATTGGTTTGTATATGAAGCGAAATAATAACAAGCTATCCCGAAGCATTGTAACATCCTGTATGAAGATAAATTTACTTTTTTAAAGGAATTTTTATTACTCCCAGCCTCTGCATCGAGTGATGCATAGAGCTGATTATTACAAAGTATCAAGTAGCAATCATTCAATGTTTACGAATCAGAGATCATGCAGGATCAAAGCACAGCTCAAACGATACCGATAACAGCAATACACAACTACAAAAGTCTACGAATATATTAAAGGGGATCGTGTGCAGAAAAACAAAAAAATTCCTAGCAACGATATCCTTAAACTAGCCAAGATCTACACTATGCAGATATAGTAGTACGGCGAAGATCGGAATACATACCCTCGTAGACCGAATAGCGGGGATTACGCTCCCGCACAAGCGTTGACGACGAAGACGACGAAGCCGACCTCTAGGTCGCGGAGAACTCGGCGCGACGAAGATGACGAAGATGACCCCGAGGTCGGGTGGAGGAAGTAGGCCTCCGAGTACCGCTAGCGCAGCACCTCGCAGGGCGTCACACACATACGGTGGAGACGACGGCCTCCGAAGCTCCAGTCCAGGACGAGCAGCGGAAAACTTGGACCGGAACACCAGCAGCGCGGCAGCGGGGTATGGTGGAAGAGATCCCCCTCCTCTACTCGGCGCGGCTCCGACAAAGGAACCACGAGATCGAGAGAGAAATTGGGAATTAATTGGTGAATTAAAAGGCCAGGGGTGCCCCTTCTTATATAGGCTCCCGGGGGGAGCCAACCTCCCTAGCCAGGCAATGTGGGACTATCCCACAGCCTTGGTGCGGCTAGGGATGGTGCGCCGGCCCTAGGTGGGCTCCATTTGGCCCACCTAGGCCGGCCAAGCCTCCCCCACAAAATTCCCTTGAGGGTTCCCCCCCACCCCCCCATGGGCCTTCTTTCGACCAGAAGGCCCATTTAGGGAAATCAGCCTAAATAAATTCGAAAATAAATATATAAAATCATATTTGCATATTAATTACACTAATTAATATCAAACATAATATATATAATTTTTCCTAGCTCCGAAAACTCTTTCGTCGCTGCCCGATCTCCATCGGACCCCTCCCGGGACATTCCCGGTGATCTCTTTCCTTTCCGGTTGTCTTGTCGAAACCCCTTAAGTGTGTTACCCTAGCGGTTCGATATAATAACAGGTATGATCAAGACTCCTCTATGATCAACGACTAACTCGTAGGTCTGGACCCCATGAATTAATCCCTGTGATATAACGAATGACTTTCATCTATCAAACATGGATGTATAGTCTTAAACCCTTTGTCATGGCGATACTTAGCGTGTCCGAGCATCATTCTCAGATATCTCCATACCTAGCATGATCTCGTTACCGACATCGCTATCTTCTACTCGTCTATGATATTATGTCAGCTGGTGACCTAGTCACATGTTTGCAAACTCATTTGACATAACCTCACCGAGTGGGCCCTAGAGTATCTATCCGGCTATGCGGACTGACAAATCCCGCTGTTGACCCCTCGTCTCAACTACCCCCTTCCGATACCCAAAAGTATCACTGTTATTGTCACACTATATAAGATATGACGTTTGGTGCGATCAAAGTATCTTTCAGGGATAACAATAAGAGTTGATCTCACGGTCTTAAGGCGTAATGACTATGTCCTATAAATACTGGGTATGTCCATCACATCATTACACCTAACGATATGACTTCCATTGCCGACCGGCGCCATGCCCTATGATCGGAAAACCTCGATCATCAATCGCGCAACGAAACTAGTCTTAGAAGAGGCTACTAGGGACCTGGTTGTTTATCTACCACACCTGTATTAATGTTTTCGCTTAATACAGTTATAGCATGGTATAAACCATATAATGAACGATTGGGATATTGCCAATAAACTATATTTATTAAGTGCCTCTAGGGCATATTCCCTTCAGTTTCCCACTTGCACTAGAGTAACACTTAATCTAGTTTACAACTTGGTAAAAGCTCAACACCCATAGCATCTTGGTGCCTGCTCGCCTCGTGGAAGAGGAATATAGTCAATAGATCTCACACATTGAGACCTATATGTGATTTGCAACACTTCTATGTCATCTAGTTTGACATCATCCCATATCTTACGATGACGGTGAAATATATCCCAGTGGATGGAGTGAGACTCGAGCATTCGCGTAGTATGCGCCTTAAAAGTCTGAAAGATCTATTAAGGGACCACCTACGCTCGGAAAACTGCTCAGTCCAATCACACTTGCTACTTCTAAAGTCGCGATATATTTCTATACCTATGTAGATTATACGACAGTGCATTCATATGCGACTTCGCAAACTAACCATGTCTATCTTCAAAATAAAGGACATCTCCTATATGAGATTTCTAGTCATATGGGTTAGTGTAATAACTTGCATCATCCTAACCGCTTTACGGCAAGTTGCCATTCCACTCTTACCCGTTACTAGAAAACCTATCTTCAGTTCTCATAGACACTGAAGAATAAACTTAACGTTTGTTCATTGATCCACACAAGGATCACTCTAGAACCTGTTCTTCAACCAAGAACTCGGGTCACACTAAGTCGAGTTTTCAGTCTGATAGCATCTATGTCTGATACATAGATAATGTCGAACATCATTTGCTATAACTGAAAATGCCAAGATAAACTTAATATTTTACCTAGTCATACAAGCAAGAACCTCTTTCTTTGCTTGTCCTATTCTGAAACACTTCAGAATCTTGACTAAGGAAATATTCCGACATAATGTTATTAAGCCCCTTACGATCTATATAATTATAAATCGGATGCCTAATACTCCTAACTTCATTTCATAGAAAATTTAATCACTTAAATAATCCTTTACACTCTACTAGAGGATCTGTGTCATTCAATATGTCGTTACATACAAAATTATAAATGACACCTAGCTCCCACTCAAATATGCCTTCCGCACATAAGATCAAGGAAAGCTACTTAGCTCCCACTCAAATATGCCTTCCGCATATAAGATCAAGGAAAGCTACTTTGCTCCCACTCACTTCTTTGCAAATGTAGGTTTCTTCAACTATTTTTAGAAAACTCCAAAATCCTTTGATCACATTATCAAAGTGAAGATTCCAGCTCCGATATGCTTGCTTCTGCCCATGAATGGACAACCGAAGTTTGTACACATGTTTAGCATCCTCAGGATTACAAACCATTCTTAATTACACTATTAAGAACCATGGTTTTCTCATCCATCTATCAATTTCTCATTCGAAATTATAGTAATTGCTAAACGACCCAGAATAGATTTAGGCTTCGCCACTTGAGACAAAGTCTCATGTGGTCTGTCGGAACTGTTTCACGACAAATCGAATCTGCTCAATATCTACTCTCTCATAAAACTCCATATACTCTCAACATCCTAGATGCCATCAAGAAGATCTCCCAAGTCATTACCTGGTAATCGTATATGGATTTTATTTCGGATCATAAATGACTCACAGCCATTTCTCAGACTTAGGTTCACCATCTCTTCTTCGTAGTTCGTAGGTCTATCATATTCCATTAATATGACCTTCATAGCAAGATTGTCGTAACACACAGTGTGGAACACAACCTCGTATGCCTACGCTCTTAGTATGAGCTCACAACATCATGATCTTGAATCATCAGCTTTTTCAAGCTGTGGAGCCTGACACCGAAAACAATTTCGATTGCGCCACTCTGATGTCTGGAGAGGAAGTTCACCAACTTCGTCTTGCTCTACTTTCTTTCTCACTTATACCCTTGGACAAGAAACTATTTCTTTCGCAAGGTATATCCCGGCAATGATTTTGCCTATGTCGTGAGACATGTACCCAACTAACTCTTTAGGTAGGGTATACTACAAAGATTAATCCATTTTAGGTTCGATTACATCGAAACACTAAATTGCTGAAACGACAATCTAGGCTCAAAAGCCATGCCATCACTCGTATGGAATTGTCTCCATGGATTCAAATGGTTTCCTTATTTGCTAACGTGAGTGTTTACGTTTCTACCATACGACTCTAATGATCACAATAATTCGGTAAGAGATTTATTTACCACACACTATCCGATAGGGTGTAATTACGACGTCCTAACACACCATGACACTATGGTGTTCCATGCGACGTAATTTGTGGAACTCTTCTCACAAGTCTTTCAATGATGTGCCAACATTATAACTCAAATCTTCATTCCCTCGACCTGCATCGCGGGAATTTGATTTTCTTGTTAAGTTTATTTCCTACTTCATTTGAATTTGATTGATCGAATCAAAATTTCAGACAAACATTCCCCGGAGTGGATATCCATATATCTACTCGGAATATTCATGAAGTCTATGAAATAAAGACTTCCACTACACGTTAAAGTACTTCATTGATTCACATACACCCATATGCACGATTCTCAACAAGCTATACTCAAAACGTTCAGTGAAGTTCACGAAATAAAGGTCTCCACTACCCGTCAATTACTTCATTGAACCACATACATCTCTATGTATGACTATCAATAAGTTATATGCCCGCTTTCCGAAAACAGTGTCACAGTTATTTTGCAAGTGTCAAAAGATCAAATCTTAGGACTTGTAGGTCCATCCAGTGTGGAGCTAATGCATATAACATTGACATGACTAAACGGTAGTGCCACACATATGTGGTGTCTTTATTAAGTTTGTATCCTTTGGCATTAATATTATGAATGTTGGAGCTTCTACCATCTAAATTCAAATCGGCATATGATCATTACTTCATAAATATAGGACACCAATTTGTCACTATCATGTATGAACAAGTGTCTCGCTAGAGGAGACACACTTGTAACGATCATACTAACAGGCGATCATAAAGAATTTACCCAAATGGTAGATCTAGAGGGAGAGTGTCTATGGCCATCACAACAACTTGATTGCCATTATCAACACGCAATGTCGCCTCATCCTTTCAAGCTACTCAAGCAGTAAACCTGGTTTTTCACAAAACATGACTAGTTCAAAACTTAGTCACTACTGCGAGTACTTGCTTAGCTAAAACATTCATAACATGTATATCATATATACACCATCATCATTGATGACTTCCGGCGATCTGTTTCATTTTCTTGATACTTCCACCGTAATCAAGAACCATGAAGGTGAACGATTCCCCTTGCATGACATAGTCTATGACAGAGGATTTGCACTTGGCAACGATGTCTGTCATCCAGTAATTGAGCTGAGCGAGGCGTCTCAGTGTTCATTAATCATGAACATATGTCATTAAGTATGACCGCCACGTGCTCCCTCAATGTGTGTATTCTCTTCCATCTTGGTTGAGAAGACAATCAGTCAACGTACTGATAAGCTTCATCAACCCAACGTTTGGTGTACCCCGAGTTTAGCGACCATATCATATGTTCGCGATCTAAAAACTCGTACCAACCGTTGGTTCTTTATGGCTGAGATCATAGCATACACTGGACTATGATGATATCATCCGCACAAAATCCGATAATCAAAATTATCTTTTGTTAGCGGAATCTCCGGGTTTATCTCCTAGCGGGTATTGTAACACAAAGAGCTAACGGTTTAAACAAGGAGTATTCTCAAGGTAAAGTATAAAACTATGAAGTTTGGACCCAACCTTTTAAGTTTCTCAATCGCAGGAATGCGCCTAATTTGAAAAGATGCTATCACAATGGTTAATATCTGCAAAGGTTTGCAAAACAGACTCTGTTCATTATATTCTGAGTTCTAGTATTTTTAAATAACTATCCGAACTCCCACTCAAACGAACATCCCTCCTGGTCGTTTAAGCGATTACACGACCCCCGTCCATTGCACCACCCCTCATCATCAGAGCCGGCGGCACAACTTCAAGAGTAGACAAAAGTCCGCCACACCAATTTTGTGACTCGTGCTCGACCTTTCGGTCTCCCTATTCCGAGGCCATATTTCTGAATATGCTAGGCTCGCCACCAAAAACCTCCACGATGCCGCTTGTGCAACATGGCTTACACCCACCGTATGCGAACGAAGATATGTCTGACAGCCGATCATCACGGCCTGCCTCATAACGTAGAACTTTCTTGGTGGTGCGCGTTGGAGGGAGAACACTAGTGGTATTTTGAAGGGATCATCTTATATAGCTACCGCCGTGTAACTAATGTATACTATACACACAATCACACAAAATAAGATGCACACAAAACATCAAATGTAATGCAATGTGATATAGTCCATTGCGCCATGGTCTTCTTGGCGCCCGCAGTTTATAAACAAATTAATAAACCTACCTTGACCTTATCACATAGCCCCCTGCAAAATAAAGTTAGACGCTTCTACTTTATCTTTTGCATATTTTACGTGGCTTGGGGCTTTCGTAAATAGAACCGCTTCATACCTACGAACCTTATGACCACAACAACGATCCAATAATTGCATGTTTAAGCATCCCTTTCGGGCCCTGCATTGAAAATGCGAAGACCAACTAAAGAGAGAGAAACTGACACCCGCCAGCCACATATACGGTACAAGCCGTATGTCAGTAGTGGAACCAGTCTCGCGTAAGCGTACGCGTAAAGTCGGATCGCGTAGCCTTGGGCTTCTCCGACTTTCTTTGGGTGTAAAGGAAAACATATTTTCGTTAAGAATTCACAAAAATAACACAAACTCGTATCAAATTAGATGCCAGCGTTAGCACCGCTTGCAAAAGCTAAACTGGTCCCGGCCCTGGTAGAGATGGTGAAGAAGTAGACTAACTCATCATGGCCTTGTTTGGTACTGGAGTTATAGTGGGGATTGGTGGAGATAATCCACAAGGGGATTGGGTAAAACCTCCACCTTCACCCAAACCCCTCTAATCCTCATAAATTTCCAATGCCACCAATCCACTTGGTAGGGGTAGTGTATTGATTATTGTAAAAAATACACTAAAACTTAGGGAAAAGTGGGGATTAGCGGGGATTGAATTAGTCTAGGAAAACTCTTTACATCACCCGGCTGTAGCTACAGCCGGGTCCAGCACGCGATGGATTGAGTCAACCATCTGGCCCACCTCGTGCATGTCTCCTCACGACCTCACGCCTTATCCGCTCGGGGCGCATCTTCCCCAATCAGTGCGTCTGCTCGTCCGCGCCGGCAGCCGGCCACTGCTCCTCCGCGCCGAGGGCCGCCGCTCCGGCAGCCGGCCGCCGCTCCTCTTCCCCGTGACCGCCTCCGCTCGCAGCAGGCACAGCTGCTCCACACCGACTTGCCGCTGCCCTGTCGCTGCTCCAGCGCCAGCGAGCTTCATGCCGCGCCATGGCAATGGCGCTCAACCGCGCCCCCGCCGCCGTTTCTTTTCCCCGTGATTGCCGCCGCCCCACCACCAGCTCGCCGTTGCCCCTGCCGTTGCTCAAGCCCAGCGTGCTTCCTGCCGCCATGGCCGTGCCGCTCCAAGCTCTGCACACCAATGCATTGCTCTACTAATGTCGAGTCCAGCACGCCTCTTTGCCACCCATGGTTGTGCCGCCTCAAGCTCTGCCATCCCGCGCCGAGTCCAGCGCGCCTCGTGCCACCATGGTTATGCCGCCTCAAGCTCCGCCATGGCCATGGACCTTTAATCCCGAGTGATTCACAAACAGAGAGGTCAGTTTGTGTTATTTTGTTGGTGTTGCATGCAATTTGTGTGTTTGCTACATGTGCGACTCGTTTTTGTTGTGTAAGGAGTGACAAATTGCTACACTGATTTCAGTGTACATTTTCACGTTTTGCTACGTCACAACTAAATTAGGATGTGTTGGATATGTTGTTGGTTTTTGCTACATGACCGTTTTTAAATTGCTACATCATTATTTGCTATATGATTGGGGAATTTTACTCATCTGAAATTTTTGCTACACATGAATGCTACATGCGATGCAAAAAATGTTGTGTTTGACTTCTTCTTGCTACATTTATTGATGCAACATCTTTTTGTTTTTTCTTTGCTACGTAGCGATGTTACATACACATACACAAAGTGCTACGCGCGAAACGTTTTTATACATAGATCGGACGCGTGAGATCGATTCACTTAATTAGATCGGATGGTACGGAGGGCGACTGTAGCCAAGCCTGGCTACAGCCC
This sequence comes from Poa annua, assembly GCA_026929855.1. Lineage (NCBI taxonomy): Eukaryota > Viridiplantae > Streptophyta > Magnoliopsida > Poales > Poaceae > Poa > Poa annua. The sequence continues at coordinate 37,739,681 of CM049427.1, forward strand.
GGCTGACGCCTACCATTAGTCTAATACCGTAGTACCAACAAATATTATAGTACCCACAAACAAATATTCTTTTTAAAAAAAAACACAAACAAATATTCTAGTACCAAAAAGGCCTTACTTGGTGCAAACCATGGACAGTTTTCTTTTAAATATACACCATGGTTTTTCTGTACATACATCATGATCAAATGGATCAACATTTAAATTTTGTCACCCCTTATTGATTTCTTAGGCATCGGTCGAGGTTTAGGCGTCATTCCCCACCATATACCTTATCGATCGAACCCTCACACACTGATGTCCAGCACCATGGGCGAGTCATCCTTGCCGACTGTGAACTCCTGCGAGATCTTTCCGGTGGACGTGATCACGTCGACGGTATACGCGCCGTGATGCCCCCGGAACCTGAACTCCCCGTTCTCGTCGGCGTGGCCACGCGCGTGCGTGAGCCACTCCTTCTTCAGTTGCAGCAGCCGGCGGCCGGCCTCGTTGATGTCCCCCTCGGCGTTGACGAGGTGCGCGTCGTCCCGGCTCATGAAGAGCTCCCAGAACCCCCAGAGCATGACGCCCTCCACCGCCGGGTGCGCGTACGCCTCCCGCAGCATCACCTCCAGGTCGTCGGCGCGCACGTGTTCGTTCGCCACCGACACGTCCAGCTCCGTGAACCAGAGCGGCAGGCCGAGCACGGCGAGCCGGTCCAGCACCGAGCGTATCACCGGCCCCACCGGGTTGCTCACGTGGCCCTGCAGCCCGACGGCGCCCACCGGCGCGCCCTGCTCCTGCAGGCCGATGATCTGCTCGATGTACGCCTCCGGCGTCGCGTGGATGTCGCACATGCCCTCCACGTTGTAGTCGTTGACGAAGAGCAGCGCGTCCCGGTCCAGCTCGCTCGCCGACTTGAACATGGTGGCGCGGATGTCCTTGCCGAGCTTGTCCTGGTAGAAGGAGCCGTGCAGCATCTCGTTGTTCACGTCGTAGTGCCGGAACTTGCCGTTGTACCGGGTGAGCAGCCCGTCGATCCGGCTCTTCACGGCGGCGGACAGGTCGTCGGTGGACAGCGTCCTCACCCACTGCTGCACCATCTTCTCCACCTCCCAGAAGATGCAGTGCCCGCGCACGCACATGCCGTTGTCGGAGCAGAGCTTGAGGAGGTCGTCGGCGTCGGCGTAGCTCACCTGCCCGCGCTGCGGCTCCGTCCAGTACCACTTGAGCTCGTTCCCGAACACGGCCCAGTTGAAGTGCTTGGTGAAGAAGTCCACGAAGTCCTCGTTGTCCATGTTGGTGCGCATGATGCACGCGCCCAGAGGGAAGCTGTTCGACACCTGGCGCACGCGCACCTCCACGCACTCCGTCGCCTTGATGCCGGCGCCGTCGGCTCCGGTCAGCTTCACCACCACGTCGCGCTTGCGCACCTTGTCGGTGAGCTTCTTGAGGTGCTTGGCTCGGGACTTCCGGTCCACCGGGAACACCTGGAAGCCGGCGACCATGAGGTCAAGGCCGGCGGCCGGGCCCTGGACGTACACCATCACGCGCGACGCCGGCTTGGTCTCCACGCGGAACGAGCCGCCTATCTCGTACCACCGCTCGTCTTGGGCCAGGACTTGCCCGCCGTTGAGCCACTGGCTATCGACGGCCACTGCGATGTTTATGTTCTGCGGCGTGCCGTTCATCTTGCCGGCGACGCGGACCCAGGCCGAGACCTGGTACGTGGCGTGGACGGTGAGCTTGTCGGTGATGATCTGCGCGGGGCCCATCCACGTCTGCGTGCGGTTGGTGATGTGGATGTGCTTCCCGTTGAGAGGCTCGTCGTCCAGCGCCAGGGACTCCTGCGCCATGGCGGGGAGCACGCGCGGCGAGCCTTGGCCGACGGCGAGCGCGCACGGGCCGAGTGGGAACCAGGGGTTGAGACCGTCGTCGAGGTTGCTGTTCTCGATGATGTTGGCACCGTACACCAGATTCTGTACAAACAAGCGGCAGGGGTTACAACTTGGACCGTCATTTGGATATTGTTGGACGGTGTGATTACTCTTCATACACATGCTTGACCAGTTGACCCATGTTGTCAATGCTTTAGGATTCGCGCAAATATATTTTCTATTCAAGGTGCGAGCTCGCTTCAGCTTCAAGAACTGTTTTCAAGTTTTGTGTTAACAGACAGTACGTGCACTGGTCATAGCAGGCTTAACGCTTGGAATAAAGAAGGTACGAATACGGCGACATATAAACTTTTTGAACAGTAGTGTGCAAGTTTAGCTGATGGCAATATCGCGTACTAAAACTTGTAGTATTTGACGAGAACATGAAATCCTATCTGATGGATCCGGTACTGAAATTTGGTCACAAGTTAACAGAATGACGTTCACCTCGAAGTCCGGCGCCGGGGACGGCGGGGCCTTCTGGGCGTGCTTCACCACCAAGCAGTCGAGAAGCAGGTCGACGCCGGCCGGCGGCCCTTCGACGTAGATGGTCGCCTTGGCCACGGTGCTGTTCAGCAGGAACTTGCCCTGCAGCTGCGCCCAGTCCTTGTCTGACGCCTGCAACCTGCACCACTCAACGGCAACATCCACCGTCAAAAAACAGGAAAAAACGCACCGTTCCATAGCAGTATAGCACCGATCACATCACATTGATCCAGCGAGAAAAACTAGAAGGCTCGGCACGTACTTGCCGACGCCAATGTACTGCTGCCGGCCGTCGGCCGTCTGCACGGAGAGCGTGGCTTGGACCTCGCACGGCGAGACGATGCTGCTCCCGGAGAGCCGCACGGTGGCCGCCACCTCGTACGCCATCTTCCGCTGCAGCCGCGCCGTCACGTCCTGCATGACGCCGTTCCAGGTGTCGGTCCTCCCCGTCGCCGCCACGAAGTACTTGCCGCTCGCCGGGAGCACCTTGCCGTCGTCCAGCGAGTCGTGCAGCTCGATCTTGCACCCGCTCCCGGACCAGCCGTCCAGCCCGCTGTCGAACTCCGGGTTCAGGATGATGTTGTCGTCGCCGCCGCCGTCGCTGACACGGCACTCGGTTGCAGTGATCGCCATTGATGCGAGCGCGCGGATCGACTACTGTACTGTATGCTAGGCGTGCGTGAGCTACACTGCCGATCACTTGCTCTAGCTTCTTAATTATCTGATCGCTAATGCCAGTAACCGGTGACCTATATATACCGATCGCGAGTTGGAACCTGCAAGGCAGACAGAGAGGGGCCAACGAACGATCGCAAACAAGAAGTCATCTGCCTGGGATTGCAAGCTACACAATGTCTTTTCTTCGCGTCGAGAATTCGAGGTACGCCGTTTATCAAACGTAATTTGCGAAATGAAAGGGGATAAACTACATGGATATATGCCGCATTTAGGCCGTAACTATCACTTGATCTCCTCCTGCTCGCTGGGTCTTGGGCTAATCCAAAGTTCCGCACATGATGAAATGCCTTGTGGTGGATGGTTGCTTCAGCTTAGGGGTTCAATTACCAGAGACTACTTGCGCATTAGCGTCGTCTAGTCTGCATGATCGCAACCGATTCTTGCACCGCAATATAAGGTTCTATCTCCATTTTGAGATGGATGGACGCCAGGAGTGTGGATGAGCATGGCGAGAAGACGTTGGAGTGAAGAGGAGGACGACGGCCTAAATACGGGAGCTAGTGTGGTTTTCCATAAACACGAGATGAGATTGTGCCCTCAGCGAATTAGGACCGAGAGCGGCAGAGCTACGGCAAGCAGGGGAGGGTGCTTTGCATGCGCAGGCGGACGGACGTATACGATAATAACTGGATTTGGCGGTTGGTTTGTCACTGTCAATGAAATTTTGGAAAAGTTAACGGCTCGACTACTATTGGCTTGCTGAAGCCTGAAGTACGCATGCAGGGTACCAGGTAGGTTTTTTTTAGAAAAAGAGGTACCAGGTAGGTATTCTCTGGAACTGGACCTGCCCCCTCTATGGGCTTTGGGCCTAACTTGTTGTTTTCTGCTGTTCCAACTTCCAAATTATATGTACAATAATTTGGGGATGGTGCTTCTACCGAAAAGAGTAGGGCTCCACCGGGCAATCCTCCATCCCGGGGACGCGGTGTGGGACGCTCTGGCTGGGGTGCTCGTACGGGGGGGCGTGAAGGCGGGCGTGGTCGTGGCCATGGTCTGGGCCGCGGTGGAGATCCCTTACCTGATAACCGGAAACGGAGCTCTGCGGCGGCGCTACTGACCGAAGTCAGCCCGACAAAGGAAATTTCGGATACCTCCGAGGCACCTCTGATGCTGGAATGGAAACAGACGGGAGTCATTGTACCAGCTGAGGTTTCGACAGCGTGCAAGAAGCTGGAGTTTGAGTGCGATGTGGCGGGCAAGTCTTATGTACCACGCACGGGTACCCCCCCTCCCCACCGTCAGCTAGGGAAGTCAAAAGGTCCAAGAAAGTCTCAACACCGAAAAAAGGGAAGGTTATGCAGTCATCGGCGGGCTCTGGCGAAGAGCACCGCCGGGCCCAATGAGTACTTTCTTCCTGAACTGTTGCGGTCTGGGCAGCGACGCGACAGTTCATGAACTTCGCGACTTCGTGAAGGAATTCGCGCCTACCATCCTCTGCTTAGCCGAAACGCAGCTACAAAAGGCTAGGGTGGAATGTTTAGCGGGAACCTTGGGTTTTGATCGAGGTTTTGCTGTTAGTAGTACGGGTCGCAGTGGCGGCTTAGCTATCTTCTGGAATAATGAAATAAAAATAGACATTTTACCTTACTCTCAGTACCATATCGATGCGGCCGTTTTCCCCCCTGGCGAGGATCCATGGCGGCTAACATGTGTTTACGGAGAGGCCCAAGTCCGACATCGTCACAAGACTTGGGACATGTTAAAATTCATCAAGTCTGCATCGCCGCTCCCATGGTTGTGCATTGGTGATTTTAACGAAGTACTCCTTCGGGAGGAGCACGCGGGCGTGCAGGAAAGGAGCAACAGTCAGATTCAGGCGTTTCGGGAGACTGTGGATGTCTGTGAACTCATGGACCTCGGTTATTCTGGTACACCATGGACGTTCGAAAGAAGGGTCGCTGGTGGAACTTTCTGCCGGGTTCGGCTTGATCGAGCGCTAGCAACGGCCAGCTGGAGCACCCGCTTCCCTCTGGCTACACTGCAACATTTGACGACAGCAGTGTCGGATCACTCGCCGATTCTTCTTCGGCACACCCCTGCGGAACCGCCGGTTAGAGTCACTCGTGCCTTTCGCTACGAGGCAATGTGGGAATCACATGGAGATTTTAAGCCGTTCGTGGAGGCGTCGTGGAAGGCGGACACATGCAATACCATGCACGATCTGCATGGGAAGTTAAAGGACCTCTCCCAGTCAATGTCCTCGTGGGGTCGGGAAACCTTTGGTAGCGTAAGAAAAGAACTCAAGATCCTACGTGCTAAATTATCAGAACTCCGGGCAATACCAGACAGAGTCGGGCCGGGGTATGAGGAGATAAAAACTGTGGAGCGCCTAGTTGAACTCCAACATAGAGAGGAAGTTATGTGGAGGCAACGTTCACGTATACAATGGTTATCTGAAGGAGACCGTAATACAAAGTTTTTCCACCTGCGAGCTAGCCGGAGGAAAAAGAAGAACCGGATCAGCCGCTTGGTGAGACCTGATGGCACTGCTACAGAGGACCAGCATGAACTCGGGCAGATGGCTAGGAATTTCTACTCCAACTTGTACGCGGCCGAGGGCACAACAGGGTTGGATGAGGTTTTGGCAACTGTACCGGTTACGGTAACGACAGCTATGAACGAGATGCTACTATCTCCATACAAGGAAGAAGAAGTTAAGGTAGCTCTCTTTCAGATGTTTCCGTTGAAAGCGCCGGGACCTGACGGATTTCCAGCGCAATTCTTTCAGAAACACTGGGATCTCTGTGGAGAGGAAGTCACGTGTGCAGTCTTGCGTATTCTGCGAGGTGAGGAGAGCCCAACAGTGATAAACAAGACGTTTATTGTTCTAATTCCTAAGGTTGCATCACCAGAGGAGCTCGGACAGTTTCGGCCGATTAGCTTGTGTAACGTTATGTACAAGATCGCTTCCAAAGTCTTAGCAAACAGGCTGAAGTTAATTTTACCAGAGATCATATCGGAGGAGCAATCAGCTTTTGTTCCGGGAAGGTTGATAACGGATAATATCATCACGGCATATGAGTGTCTTCACTTCATTGAGCGAAAGAGTACAAGAAGGAATAAATTTTGTGCACTGAAACTAGATATGCGCAAGGCCTATGACCGAGTTGAGTGGAACTACTTGAAGGCGATCATGTCGCGGATGGGTTTTCACCAACAATGGGTAAGCTTGATAATGAGACTAGTCTCTTCGGTATCCTTTTCAGTTCTTTTTAATGGAGTACCTCTTGAAGAGTTTCGGCCATCCAGGGGCCTCCGTCAAGGAGACCCAATATCCCCCTATTTATTCTTACTTGCAGCAGAGGGCCTCTCGGGCCTCTTAAAACAGAGTCGTTGATCATCGCAACTTGAAGGAATTAAGGTGGCTCCGACAGCTCCAGCTGTCAATCACCTTCTTTTCGCGGATGATAGCCTGTTGTTCGTAAAAGCTAATGGGGAGGGAGCTACTGAGGTTAGTGCAATTCTCGAAAAATATTGCAATGCTTCAGGTCAACGTGTGAATCTGGATAAATCCTTGGTCTTCTTCAGCAAGGGCTGCTCGGAAGCCTGTAGGCAGAATGTGAAGGAAATTCTTCATGTCCCTAATGAAACCTTGAATGAGAAATACCTCGGCATGCCTTCAGATATTGGGCGATCCACATGTGGGGCGTTCAAGTATTTAAAAGAAAGGATTTGGAAAAGAATCCAAGGATGGCTTGAGAAGACGTTGGCATCAGGAGGGAAAGAGGTCTTGATCAAATCAGTAGCCCAAGCAATTCCTACTTTCTCCATGTCGTGCTTCAAATTACCAAGAGGTTTGTGTAAAGCAATCAATGCCATGCTCCGAGACTTCTGGTGGGGAAGCAAAGATGGCAAACGTAAACCATGTTGGGTATCCTGGGAGGCGATGTGCTCTCCGAAATTCACTGGTGGAATGGGATTCAGAGACATCGAGTTATTTAATTTGGCGATGCTGGCACGCCAAGCATGGAGGATTCTACAAAACCCCGAGACACTAAGTGCGAGAGTCTTGAAGGCTGCCTATTTTCCTGAGGTGGACTTCCTGGAGGCTTCTTTGGGGTCTGCTCCCTCCCATGTGTGGAGGGCTATGGTGGAAGGAAGAGACACGATGAAACAAGGTCTAATCCGCCGTATTGGAACAGGTCAAGGTACTCATGCGTGGAATCACAACTGGCTACCACGAGACTTTCTACTCCGGCCAGTAGCTTGTGTGAAGGATGATGCGCCTTCCACAGTCGCCGAGTTCATCGACAATACCTCTGCCACTTGGAGAACTGATCTCATAGATGAATTCTTTCTTCCCATGGATGCAGAGGTTATTAAATCCATCCCGCTCAGCACGAGGGGCATGGAGGATCACTGGGCTTGGCATTACGAGAAGTCAGGGATCCTCACCGTTCGATCGGCTTATCGACTGCTGATTCTGACCAAGATGCGTCGAGAAGACTGGTTAGACGGCAGAGCGGCGGGATCACATACAATCATGGAACAGACAGCGTGGCAACGCCTTTGGAAGACGGAGGTCCCTTCCAAGCTGCGTGTTTTCTTGTGGAGATTGGCTAAGCAATCGTTACCTACGGGGGATGTGCGACACCATAGGCACATGGCAACAACAAAAGCTTGCTCGATTTGTGGGGGTGAGGATTCTTGGAGACATTCACTGCTAGATTGTGCAGTGGCTCGGTCAGTTTGGGCTCTTGCTGATGAAGGTGTTGCGGAACATGTTAGCCTGAATGAAGCGGCCTCGGCGAAGCAATGGCTGTTTGCGATGATGGAGACCTTATCCAGGGACGACTTTGCTAGAGTGGCTGTCACTTTGTGGGCTATCTGGTACGCTAGGCGGAAGATAATTCATGATGAAGAATTCCAAAGCCCACTGTCCACGCATCTCTTCATCGAAAATTACCTGCGAGATCTCTCGGTGGTGAGTTCACAGAGACCAACAGGGAGAAGGGAACTTCGCCCAAAGCACCCGCGGTGGATTCCTCCGGTGTCGGGGTGTGTGAAGATAAATGGTGATGCTGCCATGGCCAAGGAGAGGCCAGGAGGAGCAGTTGGTGTTATATGCAGGGACGAGGCGGGAAATTTTCTCGGCGCCTCAACCCTTACAGTCGATGGTGTCACTGATCCAACAACCATGGAGGCTTTGGCGTGCAGGGAGGCTTTAGCTCTGGCGCAAGATCTTCAGCTACATAAAATCACGGTGGCGACAGACTGCTTGACGATCGTCAATGATTTGGCAAGACCGTACTTCGGCAAATACAGTATGGTTATCCAGGAGATCAAAGCTTCGGCTGACCTCCTGCGAGTTGTCTCCTTCAGGCATGAAAGCCGAGCCTCAAACTCTGAAGCTCATAATTTAGCTCGTTCAGCAACTTCTGGTAGTGTGGGACGTCAGGTCTGGCTCTTACAGCCCCCTGATGGTCATTGTATCTTGAACAATATTGTAGCTCAATAAAGTGTTATGGTTGCCCTCAAAAAAAAATGTACAATAAATGTCTTGTGACATAGGAGAGCGGAGCGTCTCGAAGTTGTTTCCGGATCGTGTCCGAGTCGAAATGCAGTCGACTTAGGGTTTTGCCCACTATACATACATCTTCTAAGCTGCCGATTGGGATAAGTTGTAAGTTGTAAATTCCCGGCGTTTGTAACATCACCCGATCATAGTGAAGTATTGTTTGGAGGGGTTTTCCACGTTAAAATCCCGTGTCCCCGTTGGTTTGATCTTTCCGCTTTTATCGTTTTCGTGGTATCTTTCGTAACATAGCTAACCTTGGATCGTGTTAGACTGGACTATATTAGACATGATTTTTTTTAAAAAAAGGACTATATTTCTCTTGCAGAGCTTGTTATCAAAGTCGAAGTTGTATGTGGTAGGCATGTGTGACCGACTATTAGCATGGGCCGACATGGGTTCTAGTGTTGTTCACGACGAGCGCTTTGTCTGTGGTCATCGACCTTGAATCCGGTCTCGCTTGCTAGAGGAGTCCTGACAATGACGTTTGATGGCAACCTCGATAGTGGTATTTTTTTTTAGGCTTGTATCGGTTTTTGACCGGTTTCCCGCTCCAGACAAATATATTATCTTCTTAATCAGTGATATGTTTCCAACAAAATATCCTTTGTGCTGAAATGTAGCACGAAAGATCTGCTGTAGTATTGCAAATCTGGACAAAATATTGCAAATCTGGACAATTGGATCACAAAAATACTGTGTTCCATATTTTTCTAATATCGTAAAAAGGGTCTAGAGATAATAACATTTATGAAAAAAATGTGCCTAAAAAACATTTATGAAAACATAGAAAAATTGTATAAAAACTTGCATTTTCCAAATCGGTGATATCTAGAGTTCTGGACATATGTAATATTTAAGCTTAAAACATTCACATGGTCAGACAAAAAATAGATGGAAAGAAACCAAAACCTCGTGTTTGCAACATAAGGGATTTAAACCTACTAAGAACTCGTTGACTTGTAGGAATTTGTAAAGATTTTCGTTTCCGGTCTTTAGGATCTTTTTCTATGATTACATTTGGATCAAAAATATGCTACTATCAGTTCTAATGGATTGGATTCCTAAGGAAATTTGGATATCTACCACAACCTTCTTTGTTAGACTCAAGTGTATAGGACCAAGCGACTTTTCGTACTTTTCCAGTATTCCATCCGAATTATTATTGTTATAGTTTCACTGCATTCTTAAACATGTTAGATTCCTAAGGGCTCGTTTGATTCGTAGGATAGAAAATTTTAGGAATATGAAATTTATAGCATTCAAATGTCATGTCTAGATGAAACGGATGAATTACTCCTATGGATAAAGAGGTTGAAGTATCCTACTGGAAGGAAAAGACGCGCGTTGCCGCGTCCGTCCTAATACGATAGATTAAAATAAATATTTTAAGCGAAACATACTTATAAAACAATATTAATGATGAAAAAATAGTACAACTCGATCACTAGAGAAGGGACATAATTATTTAGTTGTAATGTCATGAAATTTAAATTATACACATGTTTCTATAATGATATGATCAAATTGTACGATGAACATTGCAAACTCAAAGAGCTAGATTAGACATCGAGGTCATACAATGATGGTCACTGATTTTTATATAATGAAATTAAATATATTTTCTGACATAAATTACCCAAAATCAACAATAGTTGGCATAATAGTCGATAAAAAATAAATGATATGAATACCACCGATCATCATATATTGAATTGCAAAAATACACTTCTTTTAACATATAGTAGACCGCACGTAGCATGCAACTTACCAATGGACTTGAGATGCGGCATTAGGATTGGAGAGTCAAGCACTACTAATAGCAATGGTGATAGCGGTGGCCGGTGCGGGAGGCGATATGGGTGTTCGCATGCAAGTACTGCGAGGATCGTAGAAGTCAACTCAATGGCGTGTTTTCGATATAATACGACTCGAGAGAGTAGGAGAGAGATAAATGGTGTCACGTGGCACCAGGGATGAGGTGCCATGTAGTTCCAAGTGTTTGACGAAGCCAAAGCTGTGTGTGGAGAGAAGGATAATCTTTGTATAGAGATGTGTGTGGAGTGAAAGGCAAATTTTGCGTAGGAACGGTTTTTTTCGGTACAATACGATTTGAGGGAGGCGAGGAAGAGAAACAATGTTGTGTGGCACAAGCGCCGTGATGCTATGGTGGACGCTAGGCAAAGATAAGAGAGAGACTTATCAGATATCTCTCTGATAGCTCCGAACTCACCAATATCGTTTAAAAAAAAAATCAAAACGTCAGATTTAGCTTTTAATTTTTCGAAATAAAACATACCACTACGTGCTCATATTCTTCAAACTCTAGAAATTTTTTTGTATTTTTTCTACACAAAAAGTAATAGAGAAAATGAAGTTATTTCTGTTTTATTTTTTGAAGATAGGAATCCCTTCTTATTTCACAAAAAAATAGTAGGTAAGTACAAACATATGTATATATAATATATGCAAGAATATTTTTTAACTAAATTTAAAATTATAACTATAACTAAATATAAAGTGAAATATAAGTGAGGTCCACCTTGATGTGGACATGTGGGAGAAGGAGAAAGCTCTATTCCTATTCCTAGGGAGTTTAGTATTCTTAGGAGATGGATAAAGTTCATATAGAAATTAATCCTATGAATCAAACAACCAATCAAGCCAAAAAATATAGGATAAATTGACTCAATAATTCTATAAAATTCCTTTAAATCAAAAGAGCCTTATTTTTTTCTATTCGTTTTGTTTTTCAACCCCGTAATCAAAAACGACCTAAACAGGCCCTTTTAAGCCTTATCCGTTCAAAAAAAACGACCTAAACTGCTTAGCGTGGCATTCATGCACTGTACACCGGAAGCTATATCAATCCGCCAAAGGGCACGTAGCGTGGCAGCAGCAGCCAAGCCCAAGCCCTCGGCTATTTTGTATCACCTGTCTGTCCTCTTCCTCCCGGAATCTTCACCCGCTCGCGCGCGGATAAAACGGCCGCACGCGCATCGCTACGCCGACGAGCCTGGCTGAAACCATCTGCTGGAGCTGGCTGGTCGCCAACTTTTGCCTTTCCCCCTTCTACGCGCATCATCACCACCGCCTCCTTCTTCCCTTCCCTTCCGCAGCTCCCCTGCTAGCCTTTTCACTTACAAGCTTCCACTCATCATCAAATGGGCCATCTTTTCCTGCTCCTACTAGCCCTCCTCCTCGCTTCCACACGCGCCGCCTTCCACGCCAACGCCGCCGTTTTCGCCGAGGTAACTCACACATGTTCAGTGTCTTGCAGCAACAGCTTCTTGCGATGTTCTTTTTGTTCTGATCTTGTCTCAACCTTTGTAGGAGAAGAGCATTGCAGGGATCAGAGGCATGATAGGGTCGAGGCCGCCGAGCTGCGCGGGGCGGTGCAGGTCGTGTGGGCACTGCGAGGCGGTGCAGGTGCCCATATCCCCCAAGGAACTGCGGAAGAAGAAGAAGGAGCTAGGGCGCAATGGAAGCCGCGCTGCTGCTGCATCCTACGGCGCAGCCGGTGGAAAAGCAATGCCTTCTTCCTACGACGACCACTCCAACTACAAGCCCTTGAGCTGGAGATGCAAGTGTGGGCGCTTGATATTGAGCCCGTGAATCGCAGGCATGCGCCGGTTTATCTTAGGAGAAGCTTGTGGATATGATAGTGTAGGGACCTTTGCGGGTTTGTTGATGATTTTGCTTCCTTCACTCTTCTTACTATGATGAGTGTTCGATCCTTTTGTTTCGGTGATTTGGGGAGGGGAAAACTTCAAGAACCTGTCTTCCTTGTTGTAATGGGCCTGGTTATTTTTCATGTCCTGTTGACTGTTGTTGATCCAAGGTGTTTGTAGAGGACTAATCTGAACCTCTTAGTACCCAATTACTCCACTTATGTAAAGGTTCCCAGTGTGTTGCCTGTTTTCCGTGCATGTTGACTATACTATGCAAGACTTAGCAACTGTTAGCCTACTAATTTTTTTACTCCTCGAGGAGGTAAAACTATGTCATTGTTGTCATTACTACAGCTAGGGTTTTAAACAAGGATCTGGTTTCCTGTTTACCCTGCGTCTTTGACTAGACTCTGTGACAACCGGACAAAACATAGGTGTGCTATAGCTAAGTACCACTAGTAATCGGCCCAATGGAAAACATGCATGTGTAGCAATCGGCCATTGCTTCCAAGAAAATGAGATGCAAGATATGGCTTACTGCTACCCCATCCAGTGGATTCCTTTCCTTCTCGGTTCTTCTGCTCTTTAGATTCTACGAATACGGCTGGAAGGAGGAATGCATTTAACAGGGAAATGTCAGTGGCATCAAAGGGGGACAAGTTTTTACGTCGCTAGTCTTTGTTCTTTCTCCTCTCGTGCGTGTTTTGTTACACGGACACGCCACAGGCCCCTGACCAAGAACCCACGAATTGTCCTGTCAAAATTGAAAGCCCTTTCCCGCTGCACCAGCAGCAGCCTTCATGCTGGATACACAGCCGAAATGTGCAAACTGCTGCTCCTATCTCACAGCTAACTTTGCAAGCAACTGATAGCCCCATAGCACTGCGGACAGAGAGAGACAGAGCAAGAGAGAGATATGTAGAAATATATATAGAGAGAGATTCCAGAGGAAAGAATGTAGTTTTTGATAGAAAAGAATATATATATGTGAGCAAAACAAGCTGCATGCCGTGTAGCAACTATCTACATCAGCTAGCTGGCGGTCTGAAGTGTGATTCCTTCCTTGCAAGGGCAGCATACGAGTGGCAGGCGGAGGCAGCAGGGGTTTTGCTCCAAAAGGAAAATTGGAAAGCTGTTTGGGCTCATACTGTGCATGGCCTTGTTCAGTGGTATTACCAGCGCAGCACCCAAACCCGAGTCTGCGGTGAACTGATGTGGCCTATGGGGTGTGCGCCTCAAAGTAAGAGAACCGCACTGCACTGTGCTGCACTGCGCCGATGGGTTCCTCCCGATGTGTCCTTGGTTGTCATGCAACTCGTTTTATAAAGATGTGTTTGGACTTTGGTGCAGTTTGACTTGATGTTGGTCGTGCTAGGCTGTGAAATTGTGTATTAAAAAGATTGAAAATTATACTTTATATGTTTTAAGAAAATAACGGCTGTTAATAATGGTGCATCTCAGAAACGTGAAAACAATCTCAGTTTCAAACATTTTATATTCTAAACTGCACAAAAATGACAAAAGTGTGAATATGACTATATATTTTTTAGACCTTTAAGTTTAATCAAATTTTGTTATTTTTTGTAGTCATAGTACAAATATTTTGGCGTTGTGCCTTTTGACGCGTGTGGATATATCATTGGTTATGTTAACATAATGTTTCTTAGAACTTTTTCAAATCTATGAATTTGATTTTTGAACATTTTAAAAAGGTGGGAGCACGGGTGCTCAGGAGAGGCAAGGACACTTTGTTTGAGATATATATCTCAAAGTTAATCTTCTGACTTCACTCTCTTTGGAAATATAATTTTTTTGATCATTTTAATATGTACTCTGTATTAAATACAGATTAAAATGATTGATTTGATGCAAAAAATACGTCTATATATGTACAGATCAATAAAAGGCTAATCTTTATATTTAGAAATGAAGCGAGTAATTCAGACTAACCCCATTCTAAAAAAGAAAAGAATGAGTCTAACTCATTTGTATAGGGACGACCAAGGTTCAAATCTGATGTAGGGCCTCTTATACCGCATTTTTTTTAAGTTGATTTACCTTTTTCGTGATTTAGGCTATCTAAACGTGTTTAGCGAGTATGTGTCATAACCATATGTAATAAAATGAACATAAGAGCACATGTCACTCCAGTTTCAAGGTAAAATTGATGACTCATTTTGCATAACACAAAAAATCAATGTGATAGCGTATGTAGAGCCAACTACAGATGAATGGGGAATGCAGGATTTCCATGGGAATGCAAATCAGTGTGACGTATCCTTTTAATTGGACCGATGGAATGCAGGATTTCCACTTCAATGTGCAGTCGAAGTTACTACTCTACAACTCACAAATCCAACAATAGTAAAACTAACTTGCATACTTCGTAATTAACAAGGAACGTGTGGACGTCGAACAGCTCGGCTACAAAGTACAAACCAGATGGGGCCTTCGGAGCTTGGACCCGTCGAATCTACGCTCAAGACATCTCCGGTCTTGGTGTGTCTGTACGTCCAGTCCCGTCCGTCCGTCCGGTCGAGTCACGTCTCCGCTTGGCTGGCTGGCTGGCTGCCGGCTCTCTCTCCGGTCAGCTATCAGAGAAAGCTCTTTGGACTGACTGGTCTGGTCACTGTGCTACGCTAGCAAAGTGGCTGTGCCTCCTCCTCCTCCTCCTCAATGCTGCCTGGATGGCTTGTTTCTTGACGTGCGCTGATCGATCGATCGATCGCTGAGGTGAGGTACACAGTGACTGGCCGCTTTCTTACTGCCTGGCGAAAGAGCAATGTGGCTGGGGAAACGTGCTCGCACTGTTACTTCTTTTTTGGCGCAGCAGCGCAGCGGGGTTTCACCTTCGCGCGCGAGAAACAGGGAACGTTGCATGTGATTCCTGACTCAGGGTGTAGAAACAGCGGCCTGCCGTCAGAGAAAGATCGAGCAAGCATCGGCGGCACCGCTTTGCGCCGGCTCGACACCACGGCCACGGTGCACTGCCACGTTTCGTTCTGCTGGTAACCAAATCGTGTCCGACAACAGCGTTCAGATGGACGTTATCCGGGAGAACTTGGCTGTGGCAAAATGGTTAGAAAGATAATTGTATCCTCAGCCTAATAGAGCTCAAATCCTAGGTTTGACACCGTTGTTCTCATTTAGCCGGAATATTCTTACAGTAGGAGGCGACGTTCTCGTCGACAGCGAGGCACTCGTGGTGACTTCGTCAATCTCAAGACCCACCGGCTCAGTCTCTCGGAGGTGCTCATAGACGTAGGGTGTGCGTGCGTGCGTTCATAAGGTGAGTGTATGTGCATTTATATGAGCGCTTGTGTTGTACTGTGTTTCTAAAAAAAGATGAATGTTATCCGGATGCGTTACGGTGTGCCGCTCTCCACTCGAGGCACAATAGGTCATGCCAGTAGTTTATAGTTTTTCACCTAATATAAATATTTTTACCACAAAAAATCATGTCTCTATAGTAGTCCATCCCACTACTTTTTTCACCTAATATAAATATTTTACCACACATAAATCAAGTCTCTATAGTAGTCCATCCCGGTTTGTAGGATGCATCAAGCAAATCTCTACAATCAAGACATGAATCCATTTGATGGGACAACTGTTTAAATCTACAATTATTTAACAGAGGATCAATAACTAACGCATGCATTTGTCTAATTAATTAGAATTTTAAATAGAACGCGCACAAAGATTGCTGGAGGGAAACATCCAACGTAATTAGCTGGGGCTATTTAATTGCTCACATTGTGGATTATGGTTGGAAATATCTGATTTTGGCTATGGTGCTTATAAACAGGGATGGAGTACTTCTTATAAAAGAAAACTCCAATAACAGGCATTAATTAGTCTATCATTAATGTAAGGAGTCCATGTCATCAATTATTAGACCCATTTATTAATTCATGTCATCACAGATCATTCTTTGAGTCATTCATTTAACGATGCCATCCCATATTTATTAATGATATTCTTCAACTTACAAATTCCTTTTGTCACATGATTTTTTACCTCATCAATTTAGTGATTAAATATATGAACATTTTATACAGATGAAGTTTGGATTTACGACTATTGCGGCTAATCAAATCCCTCATATTTCCGAGATTTTTTTTCCATTTCATGCAACAAATATTATTACTCTTATAAAAAATTTCGAGGGTTCCCGCTGTAACGTGTGGGGACATCTTTCTAATTATCAAAATGTTATAAAGATTTCAATAATTAAAAATAACAATAAAAGAGTTGCATCTAAATAATTCAATTTGGTTGCTCCAGCCGCTGCCATTCACTAATAGGTAATTTTTGAATATTAGTGTTCATAGCTTTTACGTCTACAAAAATATTTTAACTATAAAAAAATATAGAAGAGAACAAAAAATTGTTCAAATGTACTTAAATAAATAATAGCGTTTGAAAATATTTTTCATGTGTTCAAAAATAAGTTTCCATATAAAATGTAAATCATGTATATATTTAAAAGGAGAAAATAAAATCTAGCATGGAAATTAATCAGTATCAAAATAAATACTTATGTACAATAAATAATAATAAATATAATCACGAGAGTATGATTCATGCATACTTTTGAAAGAGTACTTCATACATGTTATACTATATACGAACTTAGTCTATAAAAGTGTATTAAAATAAAATAGTCAGTAATAAATAGGAAAAGGGAAAAAAGTGTGTGTGTGGAGGGGGGGGGGGGGGTATATAGAGAAATAGAAAAAATGATAAGATAGGAAAATAAGAAATATTTTTAGCATTTACTCCTTTCTTTCCTCAATATAAGATATTTTAGGTGTAACACATGTTGTATAGATCAGACCAAATGAGTGAACATGATATGTCTAAATATATATATGTACAGATGATGTAAAAAATGGCTAAAATATCTTATATTTGTGAAGCAGATTTATGGATCAAAGGAGTACTAAAATGCAAATTTAATTGAATCAGGGACGTCAGAAGGCTCTCGTTGGACCAAACCTGTTATAAACGGTGGATTGCCTACCTAAATGGATTTGCTGAACCCTAAAAACAAAAAGGATTTGCTGAGCCTGTTGGGCCCATACCATCGGCTGCTCTTTAGCGTGGCAGGACCCAGACACGCCGCTTAAAGCTGATTGGGCCCATTATGCTCGGCTAGCACACGCTATCAAACAACTGAAAAAAAAGCTCGTTACAAAATACTGAAAAAAGGCTATCTATGAAAACCGACTGTTCTGTCTCCTAATTCAAAAGACAAAAATGACAAATTAGAAAACGATTTTGAAACTACGAGCATTTTTTTTTAAATCCCGATTATGTTTAACTTCAACATTTTTCAACTCAGAAAGTTCTTATTAAATTTTCACTTTTTAATTTTAAACAACTTTCCTATCCAAACTGTATTTAGATTTGAACAAATTTCAAATCTTAGAATTTGAAACTATATTCACTAGATTTGTGAGATTTCAGAGTTTGGACATTTTTCAAATTGGGACCTTTTTAACTTATGAACATTTTCAAAATATGAATTTTTAAAATCATAAAATGTGAAAGAAGACGAAAAAATAGAAGAAGCAAAACATTTTTAAAGATTGAAACTCTCACGTGATTGGCAATGGATTTTCCGCGAAGAAGAAAAAAGTCGTTAGTAATAAAACGGGTGCGTCCTCAGGATAGAATTCGCCAGTCCGTTCCGTCCGCGCCGCTTCGATGGCCCAAACGGAATAAACGATGGGCCGCTCAAATTAGGCGGGCCTGGCGGAAAACGTCCGCCTAGCCGGTGAGATCCATGTCCGTCTCGCAATCGAGCAGCTAAGCAGATCGTGCGGTCACCGCCGCCATCCTGGTCCCCGATCCATCGCCGCCGTCCTGCTCCCCGGCCGTCGCCCCCCGTCCTTCTGCCTCGGCCGTGTGGCTCTCCGGCCCGTCGCCGCCATCCTGGTCCCCGGTCCGTCCCTGTCGTCCTGCTCCCCGGTAATCGCCTCCGTCCTTCTCCCCCGGCTGTGTGGCTCCCCGGCCCGTCGCCGTCGTCCTACTCCTCGGTCGTCGCCTCTGTTTCTCCTGGGCCGTGTGGCTCCCCGGCTGTCGCCTCCGTCCTTCTGCCTCGGCCGTTTGGCTCCCCGGTCGTCGCCGTCGCGATGGATGCAGCAGCGGTGGATGGTGGAAATAAACAGGCGGAGGAAGAGGAGAAGAATCCGCCGGAGGAAGAGGAGAAGGTTTGCGAGGGCGGCGGCAACCACATCAATCTAGACGACAAGGAGAAGGTATGTAGATGAAGAATGTATCAAGTGTTTAGTGCTCTGATTAGTTTAAGCCTTGGTATTGGGTAGTAGAAAATTTTCTTGATGTCATGGGACGACTTGTAGCACCAGTTATATATTATGTCAGTGGTGGTTCAGTGATCAAATTCTCGCCTTGCACATTTTGAGTATTAGGTACAGTATGATGATTATCTTATGAGGTTTATCTGAAGCTCTCTGTTCTGTTAGATAGTTGGTGGAGGAACAGGTAATTCATTTCGAAAGCTAGCGTTCTCGGCAATCAAAGCATGATTCCTTTTTCCACACTAGCTTATGAGGTTTATCTGAAACTCTTTTCTCCCTGTTTATCTTTTTTAAAACTACATGCTTGCTGTATGCAGTATGCTGACTACAAAGTACGTCTAACCTGTTGGCTACTTTATTTCTCTTGTACGTTGTGTACAATTTCAGATTAGGAACAATTAGATGTTTTCTCTGTTGCTTGCTGCATCTATATTTGTGTTGTTTCATTAAGTGTTTCCTGTATAAAAATTCCATTAAGTGAATATAAGTCTAAAATTTTAATGCTGTTAACAATACTTTGTTAATGTTGTTGCAGGTGTCGGTTGATGCAGTGGAGCCAACAAGCGAACATCTGCCCTCTGATGAACAAGAGCATTTGCTGGCTGTTGCAGAGGAAGAGGATGACTCAGAAAAGGTTCAGCCACATGAAAAGAGAGTGAAGAGAAAAAAACTTCAAAAAATTAAACAAGAGAAGCGGCTCATTGATCCCGAGAAGGCCCCTCTGATGGATGATGGACATCAGCCCCATCAACCATGTGGTGTTGAACAAGAGCATTTGCTGGCTGTTGCAGAGGAAGAGGATGACTTGGAAAAGGTGCAGTTGCAGGAAAAGAGAGTGAAGAGAAAGAAACTTCAAAAAATTAAGCAAGAGAAGTGGCTCATTGATCCCGAGAAGGCCCCTCTGATGGATGATGGACATCAGCTGCAGGAAAAGAAAGTGAAGAAAAGGAGGAGAAGTGAACTTAAGAAAATCAATGAAGAGAAGCTTCTTAGTGATGCAGCGGAGCCAGCAAGCAAGGCCCCATGTCCTTTGAGGTGGTGTGTCTCTTACTCAACGTTATTGATGAAAAACCATAAGGTACAATATGAGGGCTCAATACTCCTCGATCCCACGGTCAACCGCGTCACCCTCCTTGACGTCAATGAAACGACCGTTGATGCATGTTACCTCAAGGAAGGGGATATTAACACTCCAGGGTGGGTGTTTTGGTTTCCTTGCCACAAGGCTGAGATTGTCGAGCAAATTCTTGAAGTTGAAGAGCAAGGCAAAGAAAATGTGATTAAGTTGAAGAGGAATAAGGTAGACAAATTGGATGAGAAGAAAAGGAACAAGTTGAAGAGGAAAAGGTCTGATGAGAGTGGGAGGAGGAACAAACAACCCCTGGAATCGCCTCAAGCAAGATTCCATGTTGGGTTGTGAAGGAAAACTTGTTGAAGAAAATTTGCTCAATGATGGATAGTTTGAAAGAAAATTTGTTGAAGAAGAACATGTTGGGTTGTGAAGGAAAACTTTTCCATATCCGTTGTGCTGCACATGTATTGAATATTTTTGTGCAAGATGGCCTGCTTGTAATGAAAGGTTCTATCGACATGATCAGAGAGTGTGTGAAATATGTCAAGAGCTCACAGTCTCGAGAGGAGCAATTTGAAGACATAGTTCGGCAGCTCAGCATCATATGTGACAAGGAACCTTCACTTGATGTTGCCACACGATGGAACTCGACATATCTTGTCGTGGTGGTGTCACGGCAGATGCCATAGGATGGCTAATTTGTGGGGCCGATGGACGTTGGTGGATCCGGGGAGGGATAGCGAGTTGAAGAACTCACACGGGGAGGATCCCGGTAAAACCGAGATCTCCCAAGAACACGAAACAAGAACGAAGTGCAACGGGGAAGATCTAACAAATACAAACAAATGCACGAAGGCACCAAGCACACCCACGATATACCCAGGTTCAGGGCCCTCGTGAGGAGGTAACACCCCTACTCCTGCCTTTCTTCTCTATATATTGATGGTACAAGAACTACAACTTGCTACAAGATCTATCAAAGGTAGAAGTACTAGGAACTGGATGAACTCAAGGTGAAGAGGAGTAACTGCTCTGTGAGTAAATGCAACTATAGTTTTGGCTCTCAGGTTGGTCTCTCTCCCTCAGGAGCAGTTATGGCGCCTTTTATAGAGTTCCGGCCGGGAGGGCCGGAAACCCTAATCTGGCTCGCCCCCACCGGACAGGCCTAGCTGGGATGTCGTCACCGGCTAGTGCGACCTAGTCGCCGGGCTATCCAGTGTAGCCCCTGCGTCATCATCTCGTTAAGGACGGCAGGCGCCGTCCTGCATCATCATTGTCCCCTTGTCAGAGACAGGACATGTCTTTGCCCATCCCGGATAGCCTTTTCCGGATTGCCGGGCTAGGCATGTTAGGTCTTGTCGTACTACGGTCGTACCGGCTGACGCGCTCCCGTGCCAGGCGGGAGGTGACCATGCTCCCGTGTCAGGCGGGAGGTGACCATGCTTCCGTGTCAGGCGGAACGGTACGTCCTCCCGCGACTTACGGGAAAGCCAGCCATAGACCGTTGACGGTCTACCGGGAACCTTCTCGCCGGCTACCTCCTCGCTTGCCACTACGAGCCCCTTCTGTATAAGACCAAGATCGACAGGTACATCCCGGTTAGCACGTACTCGGACTACCTATCCGGTAAAGCCGAGTACACCGTCACCCGGGAACCTCCTCGGTGTCCCATGCCCGGGATCCTTTCCGGAGAGGTCCGAACTCATGCCAGGATGAGTAACTCTAGGCCTAGCCTCCCGAAGATGTCTTAGCCTACCAGCAAAGACATCTTCGAGAAGCTAGTTCTTAGAGGAACCATCTGCTCTTGCTCGTGCTGCAAATGCGAGGGTCGGGGATGTCTATTTATAGGCGCAAGACCTGACCCTCGCGGCTGCCATGGGGCCCCTTGGCCTTTCCTTGCGCCCAAGTGACCAGCTGCCCTTTCGGCACATCAAGGGGTGCCCTTTGCTGTCGCCAAAGGTCAAGCACTGTTACCCATTATAAATTACCGGGATCTGTCCCTACGCGGGGGGGTAGCCCCCCGACACTAGTCCCCGAAGCTGGTGCGGCACAGCGACCCCGGATGATGTGCGGGATCAGCTTTAATAACAAACCCTCCTCCGAGAACATATGACACCATCTTTTTCTTCCATGCCGAGATCAATTCTTTCCAATATCTTCTCACCGAGATGATCTTAACCGGGAGGCGAAGCCTGCGACCGAGTAATATCATCTCAGGAAATCTTGACCGTTAATCTCCCGATGCCTTCGAGACAGCGAGCCAGGGCCCACCCGACGTCCCGTCTGCGCAGAGACGCACTCGAGTGCCTCTGCGCACGCGCGGTGTCGCTTGGGTTCCCGCGCCGGGCAGCCGCATCCGATCCGAAATCGAACCGTTGGGGCCGTGTAGCCCTCGGTGTGGCCGGATCGAGCGCTTCGGATAGCGCCACGTGGCCCGCGGCACACAACAGATCCCACCCACGATCGTGGAGATCGTGGGCGGGAAAAATGGAAACCGCTCCGGAATCCCCCCCATAAATAGGGGACCGGAACGGTCTCCTTCTTCTTCTTCGCACTTCCTCTTCTCCACCGTCTCGAGCTTGCCGCCGCCGCTGCGCTCGCTGCCCGTACGTCGTCTCGCCGGAGCTCGCGCCCCGCCGTCCTTCTCGCACGCCGTCGATCTTCTCGCTCACTGGTGAGTCTTCCCTCTCCACTCCGATGCATTTCTTCGGTTGGATAACCGCCGGACTCCGGCCGTGCCCTAGAACGACCACGGTTGCGCCGCCGCCGGTGACCACACCCGAGCGGCGCGCTCGAAGCGCATGGCGAAGAACCACCGTGGCACTAGGACGTATATTTGTCACCCGCATTTGTGCCTCGTTTTAGTCTAGCGCGAGTCTTTTTCCCTCCGTTTAGTTTTGATTATTTGACCCACGGTAGATCTTGCTTCGCATGAACTCGGTAGCTTTCAGCGGTTTATGTCCCGACATCCTCATTTCGGGTAGACTAACTCCGACTAACCGCCGCCGCATCTGCAGAATAGCCCGAATACTTCCGCGTACTTCTCCGAGATGGGTGAAGAGCGCGCCCGGGGTTGTTGGGACGGATCCGAGACAACGCAGTCGGATCTTGATTGGCTGTATCGGACTCACCGGATTCCTCCGGAAGTCGAGAGCCGTCTACCGGGAGAGGAGGTTGCGCCGGAACCCCAACCCGGGGAATATGTGGTATTCCTATCGCATTTTGAGCGCGGGTTTGGGCTTCCGGTTAGCCCCTTCTTCCGCGACTTCCTCGACACGTACAGCGTGCAACCTCACCACCTTCCCGCCAATGCCATCATGATGCTTTATGTCTTCATCACTTACGCGGAGGCGTACCTTGGCATATGGCCCTTTGTGGATCTCTGGGCCAAATACTTTATCCTCCGCCGACAAGCCATCCCCAACCCGGATCAGAAGGTAAAAGACCTGGTTGACTACGGAGCGGCCACCGTCATCCCTCGCGCGGACTCCGGATTCCCCATCGTCAAGGGATTAGAGTCTTGCCGGAAATGGCAGCGCAGCTTCTTCTATGTGAAGAACCGGGAGTCCTTGGGAGATGGCCCGGGATCCTCGACCCCGGACTTCATTAATCTGCCGGAATTCGTCATGGGTCCTCCGCGCGAATTCGGTCGCTGGAAGCATCTCCCCGACAGCGAGGAGATCGGATTCATGCACGAGGTCCTGCAGGTGCTCACCCAGGATATGACCGGGGATGACCTCTTGCGCTGCTTTATCGTTCGCCGGGTCTGCCCCCTCCAACACCGAGTGCACAAGATGTGCCACATGTCCGGGAACTATGACCCCACCCGGACCAGTATCCATAGGCTAAGCCACTCGGCGATCGTCCGTCGTGCCCGAGCTATTGCTCGGACGGAGATGGCGGAGGATTACGAATGGGGGGTCATAGGGGGATCCCGGAAACGACCGGTTGACCAGGTGCTTATATCAGTCTTTCACGCCTACGCCTTCGTACATGCGCTCACCTGGACACCGACACGACCTAACTTGTTTGCGCAGTTGTTCGAGCGTCAGCACGAAGAAGACGCCATCCACATCAACGGGAACTACGCCCCGGATTTCCCAAAACCGGACGTGATGCCGAGAGAGGATCTCGACGGCGAGGACCATCTCGCCATCCCTTTCGTTAAGGCCCCGGGTAATCCTTCAACCCCAGAGACAGTTTCCATTTCCTCGGATGACGATGAGATTGACTGCGAGATCCTTGACGTTATTGACGCTCTCCCTCTGAATTGGGCCCCAGCCGTGGTTCCGAAACCGTCAGCCGGGACCAGACGTGCCGAGAGCCGGAAGCGTGCGGCTTCCGACACCGACGGGGCTGAAGCCTCCGGCAACCCCCCCAAGAAGGGTAAACCGAGCAAGAAGGCGACCGAGAAGCCTCCTCGACGCCGGCAGAGGGGTCCTCCCCTTGTGGACTCCGGGTACGTCTTTCTTGCCTCATGTTATTTGACTTCGCTTTCTCCATAACTTCTACTAAGACATTTTCTTTCAGTGACGCGCTCGAGCTCCCGACACCCGCTGTTCCTCCTCCTCCGGGAACTCGGACTCCTAGTCCGGTTCGGGCCTCTCCTTCACCTCTTCGCCCTTCCGCCCGAGGGAATGAATCCACCGCCTCCGGTGCCGCACCGGCAAGCGCCGCGACCTCGGATGCACCTCCGGTGATCGACGAGATCGCGGTGCCGGCTACGACCACCTCGGGAGAGATTGTTCTTCCGGATAGCCCGCGTCGGGTTCCCGGACTGGAGGCAGAGCTCGCTAGCCCTCGCCGGCAACCTGCGGCGAGTGGGGCCTCTCGGCCAGCCGCGCCCAAGGCCATCCCGGAGAAACAGCCTACCGCCTCCTCCGGGCCTGCAGAACAAACTCCCAAGTCCCGCGGCAAGACTTCTGGGCAGAAAACATCCTCTGCTCCGCCCGCAGCTGCTCCGACATCTTCCTCCCAGGAGTTGGTGCCGCGTCCGGGTAAGTTCTCACCGTTACCACCACCTCCTGCCGAGATCCCTACTGCCGCTTTGCGGATGTTGCGAGCAACGGTCAGCTCCTTTGCATCTTCAGGATCTCGGGACCTCGCAGCCACCCGCGCTGCCGGCAGCTCCGGCATCCGGGTTGTTGATGATTTCAACAAGGCCTGGCTTGCCGCCGATGCTTCCGAGACTGCAGGGGACTTGCACGCTGCAGGTCCGAGCCGCAGCGCTCAAGCCCTGCATGCTCTCCAGGTGGCCGCGCTGGACGTCACCCGAATAAGCGAGGTAAATCTTTCTTCTTTTATCCAAAATACACTTGTTCTTTCCACCACCACTAGTCCCCGAGATTGGTGCCTAGTGCTCCAGATTCCACCGAATAGCAGATCACTAGGTTCCAATCTTAGAGAAAAAACCCAGGACTCGGATATTGAGTCCCCGAGATCCTCCCAACCGGGTAGGTTGCTTAAAAAATTGCTTCATCACCACTAGTCCCCGAGATTGGTGCTTAGTGCTCTAGATTCCACCGAATATCAGATCACTAGGTTCCAATCTTAGAGAAAAAATCCAGGACTCGTACACCGAGTCCCCGAGATCCTCCCAACCGGGTTCTTTACTTCTTTTTCCATACTGAATTTGCCTTCTTTGTCTTGTTATCAGGAGTGCAGCCAACAACGCCGTAACATCTTCAACCGGGTTCTCGCTGAACTCGGTCAGTCGAAGAAGTCCGAGGAGCGCTTCCGGGAAGAACGGGATGCCGCGCGCCAGATCTCGGTGGACCAGAAGGCTGCCCTTGGTACTGCGCAAGCCGAGATTGCGCGCCTCAACGGCGAGCTCGCCAAGGCCCAGGCTACCATGTAGGAGATGAAGAAGGGCTTCGTCGAGGCGAGCAAGAAGCAGAAGGAGACCCTGGACCAGTCGCTGGCGCGGGCGGATAACGCCGAGACCGAGCTGGGTCTTCTCCGGTCGCGATCTGATGCTTGGCTTGCCGAGCTCACCGTGCTGAACCGGGATCTCAACAGTGACTAATCCGACAACCCTCCTCTCCTGTTATTTCCTTTATTTGCCGTTCTTCTTCTTGTGACTTAGTCGTTTTGACAGCTCTTCTTTTTAAAGGAGAGTTCGAGCACTCCCGCGAAGCCGCCGCCAAGGCTGTTGCCGCCGCCCGAGAGAAGCGTGCCGGGAAGGGTCCCATCTCGGACGCCTGGGACATTGAGGATCACCTCACTGCCCTGAAGGCCCGGATAGTACCTCTCCGGTCTATCGGGACGGAGCTCCTTAGCGCGGCGATCCACGTCCACGGCGCCTTGTGGCCGAGCCTCCGCGGGAAGCTCTCGATCCCGGAGCTCTCGCGCGCACTTCTGGGTGCCGGTAGCCGCATCCACGCCTGGAAGCGCTCCGGTGCTAGAGCTGGTGCGGATCAAGTATTGACCCAAGTACTCAGCTGGTACGAGAGTCTTGATTTGGCAGCAATCCCGCGCCTGCGGACGGTGTCGCCTTGGGTTAAAGATCCGGCAAAGATCCAGCAGCGGCAAGAGGCGGCGCACCGCATTGCAAAGTGGGCCAGCATCCGCGCCTTCACCGCCAGCACCGTTCCTTCCGAGTCTGAGTCAGATGACGAGGATTCCGAAGAGGATGATGCCGCTTCCGGCGATGGGGAAGAGGAAATCCTGGAGGAAGATGATGCTGCTTCCGGTGCTGCGCCCGAGAAGGTGGCTTCCCGGGATGCAACATCCTCGCCGATAGCCGAGGCCACCGAGACCGAGGTGCCGCCCGACGTCCCGAGTGGTGCTGCCGATGCTGAAGGTGAAGCTACTCCTGCTCCCGAGGTCGCCGTTCCTGAGGTCGTCGCTCCCGAGGTCGTCGCTCCGGAAGTTGCCGTCGAGAAGCCTACTTCCCCCACCGCTAAAAACACTTAGCAGTAAATCCGTTAAATCCCCGGGATGCCGGATGCAATATGTATTATACACTTAAATTATTTCTGTTTCACCGTGAACTATTTACTTGAAGAACTTATGTCAATGTACTCAGCTTTTGGTTCCCGAATTGCTTTTCATGTTTTACCGTACTTAGGTAATTTCTGCTCTTGTCTACCATTTCGGCGTTCGACGGTCGAGTCACAAAACTCCACATACGGCACATACATTACTTAAAACAATCCGAGTTCCTACTAACCGAATTCCCGACATAAAAAACAACTAAGTTAGCAAAAAGAAGCATGCCGAATAAGTTCCTTTTCCAAGTCCCCGAGACCATTTTCGTGTTCCCCACCTTTCCTCTCTTTGCTCTTGACTACCATTTCGGCGTTCGTCAGTCGAGTCACAAGATGATTTCACATGACATACATTACTCTGACTTTGAGAATCGGACTCGGAACTTTTCCGGCATGCACACAACAAAACATAAGATAGCTATCCGGCAGTCCCCGGGTTCCTTCCCGGGATGCCGGTACAAAACAGTAAATGAACTTGACAAAAATAACAAAAGATGCACGTAACCAGGCAGTCCCCGGGTTCCTCCCAGGGTGCCTTACTTTCATTAAATAAAAAACCGAGATGTACATACATTAAGTCCTTTACGTGTAAAAGGGGCGAAGTAGAGCTACATTCCACGGGCGCTTGGTTTCCTCACCGGATTTGTCCATTACACCATTCCTAGCCTCCTGTGCATCTACAAGGTAATAAGAATCATTGTGCAATGCCCTGCTTATCACAAAAGGTCCCTCCCATGGAGGTGACAACTTATGCATTCCGGCCGTGCGTTGGATGAGCCTCAGCACCAGATCTCCCTCCCGGAACACCCTCGGGTGTACTTTCCGGCTATGATAGCGACGGAGGTTCTGTTGATAAATTGCGGACCGAGATAGTGCCAACTCTCTTGCCTCTTCGAGTAAATCCACATCATCTTCTCGGGCCTCTTTTGCCTCAGTCTCGGTGAACATTGTCACTCTCGGGGAGTCATACTGTATGTCGGTTGGGAGAACTGCCTCAGCTCCATATACCATGAAGAATGGTGTGTATCCGGTAGATCTATTCGGTGTAGTCCGGAGACCCCATAACACCGCCGGCAACTCCTCTATCCAGCATCCCGGAGTTCTCAACAATGGTTCGATCAAGCGAGCTTTGATACCAGCCAAGACTAAGGCGTTAGCCCTTTCGACTTGCCCATTTGCTTCCGGATGTGCGACTGATGCTACATCTAGCCGGATTCCCTTCTCAGCACAAAATCGAGCGAACTCCCCCACAGCAAAGTTTGTTCCATTATCTGTGATAATGCTGTGTGGGTATCTGTATCTCAAGATGATGTCTTTCAGGAATTGCACAGCGGTGTGTCCATCGCACTTCCGGATTGGCTTGACCTCTATCCACTTGGTAAACTTGTCCACCATTACCAGTATATGTGTGATGTTGCCCTTTGCCGGTTTGAATTGCCCGACCATGTCCAAACACCATACCGCAAATGGCCAAGTGATGGGGATTGTGCATGTGTATTCGGTGAGCAAATCTTTGGCATCCTCCACATTTCCGGACAATATCTTCTGCTTGCTGCAACGCAGTGGGCCAGTAGAATCCATGCCGGAACACTTTTGCCACTAGGGCCCGGGATGCTGCATGGTGTCCACACTCTCCCTGGTGTATTTCCAGGAGCATCTCTTGCCCTTCTGCCGGTTCCACACATCTCTGGAGCACTTCGGTGACACTTCTCTTGTACAGCTCTTGGTTAATGACAGTGTATGCCTTTGACCTTCGCATTATCTGACGGGCTTCCACTTCATTCTCCGGGAGGGTTCCTTCCAAGATGTACACCATAATGGGCTGTGCCCAATCCGGGACAGGTCGCACCGGGAACGCTGGAGCGTCTATGTCCATTGGTTCTGCCGACATCACCTCTATCATCATCTGTCTTTGCCTCTCTGAGCACCGGGAGGCAGTCCCCGGGTTCGATGTTATGCTCCCGACATCTACTTCCATGGGTACTGCTTCTGAACCAGGTTCCTTGGGGATGAAGATAGACTCCGACTCGGGTGATGGTTGTATAGACGGCTTCCTCAAATGTTCCAGGGCTATTCCGGGTGGGATGGCATCCCGGGATGACCCTAGTTTGGACAAGACATCTGCTGCTTCGTTTTCTCCTCTGGGTACATGCTTGAACTCGCACCCGTCAAAAAATCCGGAAATTTTCTGCACATGAAACCTTTATAAGGCCATGTTTGCATCTAGGGCATCCCAATTCCCCGACACCTGTTGCACCACGAGGTCGGAGTCTCCGAAACACTCTATCCGGCGGATTCCGATTTCCTTGGCGACATTCAATCCGTGAACCAGAGCCTCATACTCCGCGACATTATTGGATGCCCGAAAATGAATCTGCAGCACATACTTCAGTACATCTTGCTTTGGAGAAGTGAGGACCACTCCGGCACCCAATCCGATCTTAGCCTTTGAGCCATCGAAATGCATCCTCCAGAAGTTGTAATCCGGCATCGGAGGTTCATATTGCATCTCGGCCCAGTCCACCAAAAAGTCCGGCAGCGCCTGCGACTTAATGGCGTCACGTCTCTCATACGCCGGAGCGTATGGCGACAACTGGATGGCCCATTTGGCTACCCGGCCGCTAGCATCCTTGCACCCGATGATCTCGGCGAGAGGAGCTTCGCACACCACTGTGATCGGGTGTTCCTGAAAATAGTGCTTGAGCTTGGTCACTGCCATGTACACCCCATATGCCATCTTCTGGTAGTGCGGGTAGTTCTGCTTGGATTCCGAGATCACCTCACTGAGGTAATACACCGGTCTCTGTATCAGCTTGCCCCCTTCTTCCCTTTCTACCACCATTGCGACACTGACTACCCGGTTGGTTGCTGCAATATACAACAACATAGGTTCCTTGGGCAATGGGGATGCCAATACCGGTGCTGTTGAGAGCATTCTCTTCAAATCGTTGAACGCCGCATCCGCCTGCGGGGTCCAAATAAATGTTTTGCTCTTCTTCATCAGTTGGTACAGAGGTAAGGCCTTCTCCCCAAGTCGGCTCACAAACCGACTTAGGGACGCCAGACACCCGGTAAACTTCTGCACATCCTTGAGACGTACAGGCAACTTCATGCTCTCTATAGCACGAATTTTACCCGGGTTGACCTCGATTCCCCGGCTTGAGATGAGGAAACCGAGTAGCTTTCCTGCCGGAACACCAAATGTGCACTTATCCGGGTTCAACCTCATCCGGAATCTTCTTAGGTTCTTGAATGTTTCCCTCAGATCATCTATTAGTGAGGCCTTCTCTTTTGTTTTTATGACTATGTCATCGACATAGACCTCGGCATTCCGGCCTATTTGGTCATGCAAGCATTTCTGCATGCACCTTTGGTAGGTAGCACCAGCATTTCTCAATCCGAAAGTCATAACACGATAGCAATAAGCCCCGTAAGGGGTAATAAAAGCGGTTTTTAATTGATCATCCGGATTCAAAGGTATCTGGTGGAAACCAGAATAAGCATCTAGAAAAGTTAAAAGCTCACTCCCGGCAGTGGAGTCTATCACTTGATCTATCCGGGGCAGCGGAAAGGGGTCTTTCGGGCATGCCTTGTTGAGGTTGGTGAAGTCGATGCACATGCGCCACACCTTAAGCAGGAGGGGATCATCTTTCTTCTTTTCCACCAGGACCGGATTCGAAATCCAATCCGGGTGCAGTACCTCCATGATGAATCCGGCAGCCAGCAGTATAGCCAGGTGCTCCATGACCGCAGCTCTTCTTTCATCCGAGAGGCGCCTAGTTGGTTGCTTCACCGGCTTCGCATCTGGTCGAACAAATAGAGAGTGCTCAGCCAACTCCCTCGGTACGCCTTGCAGATCGTCACTCGACCACGCAAAGGCATCCCGATTCTCACGGAGGAAGTCGACGAGCTCGCCTTCCTATTTGCTGTCCAGGTTGCTGCCAATGATAACTTGGCGCTCCGGGTTGCTGGGGTCCACGCATACCTTCTTGGTCTCCTTTGGGGGCTGAAATGAAGCCTCTGCTCCGGGTTCACCATTCCGGGCATCCCGAGTTGGGAGGTCTTGTCCATCGCCACCACCTGCTGGATCCTCTTCTTTTCTTCCGCGATCACCAGGGACTCAGCTAAGCACGACCCCGCCGAGGCACACTCCATGGAGCGCTTGTGGTCTCCCGAGATGGTGATTACACCATTGGGTCCCGGCATCTTCATCTTGAGGTAGCCCATGTGTGTTGAGATCATGAACTTGGCTAGGGCCGGTCTGCCGATCAGTGCATGATACGGGCTCTCGAGGTCCACGACCTCGAACTCCAAGCTCTCGGTTCGACAGTTCTCCCGAGTTCCGAATAGCACCTCAACCCAGATTTTTCCCATGGGTGAGCAAGAGACCCCGGGCACAATGCCATGGAAGGTAGTCTCCGTGGGCAGCAGGGTGTTCATGGATACTCCCAGCTTCAGCATCGTGTCCTTGTACATGATGTTAATGGCACTGCCATTGTCAATCAGAACCCGGCTGAAACGGACGTTGAGGTTGGGTCCGATAAAGGTCGGGTCCACCACCAAAGCATATGCTCCCGGCTTGGGCATAACCCGGGGATGATCCTTCCGGCTCCAGGTGATCTCCATCTCGGACCAGTGCAAGAATTTAGGCACTGCCGGGATCACAGCCTTCACCTCCAGAGCACGTTGCCGCACACTCTTCCGGTCCGTCGGCTCAGTCACGAAGACCACATAGCTCTGGTGCGCCTCCCGGTAGTTACCCTGCTGCTGTCCGCCTTGGTTGCCGTTGTCGTTCCGGGTGTGCACCATATTCACTGGGCGAGGTGGGGGTCCTCTCGGAGGAGGGGGAAGTCGGACATTGTTGGCCCCCGATGTCGGAGGAGGGGGTCTCGGAATATTGGGCCGAGATGCCGGAGCACTTGGCCGAATACCTCCCGAGCTGCCCTCCTGCAACGTGCGCTGATACCAGCTGCACTGCCGAGTAGAGTGGTTTGCGGGCTTGTTGGCCTCCAGAGTGTGATAGCAGCATGGCTTATTCAGCATCTGCTCATACGTCAGGGGCTTCTTCTGCTCCACCCAGGTCTTCTGCACCTCCTGACTCTGACCCCAAGCCGGGCCACTTGTCTTCTGACGCTGGCTATTGCCGGCACCCTCCTGCTCCCGGGTTACTGCTGCGACATGCTGCGCGGCATGGTGGTACTCGGGCTGATTCCTCTTGTGACCGAACTCTTGGCGATCATGGCTCCTGCTCGGTCCGGAACGCTGAGGTCCCGCATTCCTCCTGTTGGAGTCTCCGACATCCACCAGGGGTTGCATGGGATCTCCAAGCGTATAGGTATCGGCGATGCGCATGGTTTCCGCCAAAGTTGTCGGCATCTTCTTTGCAGCTTCTGCCACAGCATAGAGCCATGCCGGCATCCCTGCGCAAACCAGGAAATGGCTTGCGCTTCTACCACTCCTTCGCAAGAGTTGCGAATATTTCTCCACCGGGTAAGGTACTCCCGGTCCGTCTCGTTGCTCCTTTGCCTACAGATGGCGAGCTGCTGAGGTCTGTTCGGTCTTTTGTACGTGATGGTGAAGTTGCTGATGAATGCTTCCTCAAAATCTAACCAGCATTCTATGCTACCCGCTCTCAGGTTGTTCAACCAGATCCGGGCAGGTCCTTCCAACATTTGCGGTATATAACGTACCGCCCATCGTCTGTTTCCACCGGCTATGCTTACTGCAGTTACATAGTCGGTCAGCCAGTCCTCCGACTTCTTGATGCCGTCATAGGTCTTGGCACCCCTGTTGAACTGAAAGTTTCGAACTGGAGGTTCCCGCATGATCCGAGGTCCAAAGCAAGCAGGTCCCGGAGGTCCTTGCTCTTCCACCATCTCGGACTGGTGAATCCGGTCCAGCCGGAACCTTGCATCTGCCGGGTTCAGCTGTCTTGTTCCTATCCGAGATCCCAAGGGGTTCTCGTCGGGCTGATACTCGAGCTGCTGCATCCCCGAGTTGCCATCGTTGAGCCTATCCCGCACGGGGATCTCGGCTTGACGAGGGGCGGAGATGATGTCCCTCTGCGGGTTTCCCTGTACATGGAGAGGATTCCGGGGTGGATTACCACGGCCAACCGGGTTATTGTTTCTCACACCCAGGTTATCATCTCCACGGGTACTTCCCGCCTGTCCCGGGTTATGCTGTCCGGCTTGCCCCGCCTGCTGGATACCGGCAAATGCCGGGTCATAGGTCTGTAATTGCTTGTTCCTCCCGGAACCTCTACTCCGGCTCCGGCTCTTGCTCTTGCTCTTGCTTCTGCTCGGATGTGGGGAAGAGGCCTCCCCATCCGACATCCGGCTATTGGGTCTGGCTGAATGCACCTGTGACCCTGCTCCGGGGTTCTTCTTCTTGAAGGCCTGGTTCTGCCGGTTGGCCTCAACCACCAGCTCGTTGACCCTTTCCTGTTGCTTGCGCAGGGCTTCACCGGATAACCCCACCAACTCTGCCATGGCGGCTTCGGCGGCCCTAAGGGATTTTGCCGGTGAACTGTACACTGGCTTTCCCGCAGAAATCCGACTTCCGGTGTTGCTAGTGGTGGCTCCACCAGCCAGCTCCTCATTCACCATTCTTCCCTTCTTGCGCAGATCTGCGATGCGCTTTTCCCGGGAGTCTATCTTAGTGAATCCGTGAGCAGCATTGTACTCCCGGAGGCTAACGCTGAGCTCGCGACGGAGCTCGGCAATTTCCTTTGCCTCAGCGAGAAGCAACTTCCGCTGCTCCTCCAACTCAGCCGAAGTGGCCTGGGTATCCGCTCCGGTAACCACGGGTACAGCTAATTTGGCTACCAAACCCGAGAGGAGATCCGGGCGGCGTCGCGGTTGGGACGGCTGCGGATCACCATCTCGGGCCGCAGGTCTTTCCTGCGGGGGTTTGGCCAAACGAGGGACGCCGTCGGTATCGCCATCAGCATCCTGGTATTCTTCCTCGGTGGTTCCGACCATCATCACTGCGACGGAACTCGGGGAGCGATCGGTACGCAGACCCCGAGCTACGCGGAGCATGGGAGGGTCCTCAGCCTCCAGGACTACGTCCGGGTAGCTACAGACAACCTCGGTGGCCACATAGGTGGTGAAACCACCGAAGTCGATAAGACATCCATTCCCCGGGAACGGTTTGTTCCGGAAGCAACCTGCGTTGTCGACGACGAAGTCCATCTCCCCAAGTCTTACGACTAGGCCAGAGAGAACCCGAACGTCGAAACGTACCGGGGAGCCCGTCCGGATGCGTATACCAGCCAACGCCTCTGTCAGCCCCACGGTGGGCGCCAACTGTCGTGGTGGTGTCACGGCAGATGCCATAGGATGGCTAATTTGTGGGGCCGATGGACGTTGGTGGATCTGGGGAGGGATAGCGAGTTGAAGAACTCACACGGGGAGGATCCCGGTAAAACCGAGATCTCCCAAGAACACGAAACAAGAACGAAGTGCAACGGGGAAGATCTAACAAATACAAACAAATAAACGAAGGCACCAAGCACACCCACGATATACCCAGGTTCAGGGCCCTCGTGAGGAGGTAACACCCCTACTCCTGCCTTTCTTCTCTATATATTGATGGTACAAGAACTACAACTTGCTACAAGATCTATCAAAGGTAGAAGTACTAGGAACTGGATGAACTCAAGGTGAAGAGGAGTAACTGCTCTGTGAGTAAATGCAACTATAGTTTTGGCTCTCAGGTTGGTCTCTCTCCCTCAGGAGCAGTTATGGCGCCTTTTATAGAGTTCCGGTCGGGAGGGCCGGAAACCCTAATCTGGCTCGGCCCCACCGGACAGGCCTAGCTGGGATGTCGTCACCGGCTAGTGCGACCTAGTCGCCGGGCTATCCAGTGTAGCCCCTGCGTCATCATCTCGTTAAGGACGGCAGGCGCCGTCCTGCATCATCATTGTCCCCTTGTCAGAGACAGGACATGTCTTTGCCCATCCCGGATAGCCTTTTCCGGATTGCCGGGCTAGGCATGTCAGGTCTTGTCGTACTACGGTCGTACCGGCTGACGCGCTCCCGTGCCAGGCGGGAGGTGACCATGCTCCCGTGTCAGGCGGGAGGTGACCATGCTTCCGTGTCAGGCGGAACGGTACGTCCTCCCGCGACTTACGGGAAAGCCAGCCATAGACCGTTGACGGTCTACCGGGAACCTTCTCGCCGGCTACCTCCTCGCTTGCCACTACGAGCCCCTTCTGTATAAGACCAAGATCGACAGGTACATCCCGGTTAGCACGTACTCGGACTACCTATCCGGTAAAGCCGAGTACACCGTCACCCGGGAACCTCCTCGGTGTCCCATGCCCGGGATCCTTTCCGGAGAGGTCCGAACTCATGCCAGGATGAGTAACTCTAGGCCTAGCCTCCCGAAGATGTCTTAGCCTACCAGCAAAGACATCTTCGAGAAGCTAGTTCTTAGAGGAACCATCTGCTCTTGCCCGTGCTGCAAATGCGAGGGTCGGGGATGTCTATTTATAGGCGCAAGACCTGACCCTCGCGGCTGCCATGGGGCCCCTTGGCCTTTCCTTGCGCCCAAGCGACCAGCTGCCCTTTCGGCACATCAAGGGGTGCCCTTTGCTGTCGCCAAAGGTCAAGCACTGTTACCCATTATAAATTACCGGGATCTGTCCCTACCCGGGGGGTAGCCCCCCGACATATCTTATGATTGATTCAGCTTTGCCATACATGGCAGCATTTGATGAGTTAGCTAAGCAAGATCTTCACTTTAAGTTTGCTCCTTCAAAGGATGATTGGAATATGGCTGAAGCGATCCGCTCACTATTGAAGACCTTCTTTGAAGCTACAAAAGTAGTATCAGGTTCTACCTATCCAACATCGAACCATTACTTCCATGAAATATGGAGTGTTCGACAATTGTTGAGGAAACAAGCAAGTAATACAGAACCAATAATTGCATCCATGGTGAGCCAAATGCAAAAGAAGTTCGACAAGTACTGGAAGGAGTCATATTTGGCGAATTGCATACCCGTGATCCTCGATCCAAGATACAAGAGGAGTTTCATTGAATTTCGCCTCGGGCAAGCTTTTGGACACACTGCAGGAGAACATCTTGAAAAGGTGGACATGATCATCAAGAGTCTCTTTGAAGATTACTCCCGTGAAATGGGTGATTGTCTTGCTACCAATTCATCCGAAGAAGAAAATCAAGATGGGGTTGCAGAACTTGATGATTCGTTGGCTGACTGGCAAGATCATTTGAGGGTGCAGAAAAAACAATTACCAAATGAGCTTGAGAGATACATGGCTGAAGAACTCTTTCCCCACAACAAAGATTTCAATATCTTGGGATGGTGGGAACTCCACGGTCCAAAGTACCCAGTTCTGTCACGTATTGCTCGTGATGTCCTAGCTATTCAAGCATCAACCGTGGCCTCCGAGTCTTCTTTTAGCGCTGGTGGAAGAATCATCACTGATTATAGGAGCAGGTTAAAGAGTGAGATGGTTGAGGCATTGATATGCCTCCAAGATTGGCTAAAGGCTGCTGGTAAGTATTTTTTGAATATTGAGATTGGAATTTTAAAAAATCAACTTTGTTACTAACTTGATGATCTTTCAATCCTTCAGACCTTAAACCAATGAATAAAGATGTTGAGGAGGAACAATGCTTGGTATTTTACCAAGTAAGCGAGTGCCATGAAGGAAACAACCCCCATCAAGCCAAAGGTGTGTACATGGTTTATGTAGAAAAAATTGTTTGAATCTGTCTTCATGGACATCATCTAGTTGTTTGACTAATAAGACACATAGTGCAGCTTGTTAATTTGCCAAGTCCTGTCATGGTCCATATGAGAATCAGTAGCACACTAGCACCATGTCTTTAGTCTGTAGCACACATTGGATATTTTTACTTTGATGATTACTTGTCAAACGATTGATTTTATTGTTTTTTAGTGAACCCAGATGGTACTCCAGAAAACCTGCTGATATGACGGAGGCTATAGTCATGAAATGATGTATGGTCCTGATACTTGCTTTGTGGCTTCATTCACCTTTAATGCCATGTTTACTCTGTTTCTAATATCAAAGTATAATGGTTACATTGTTGCACTTATAGGAGTGAGTACCATAAAGCTGCAGTAACAACATCATCTAGGCCAACAACATGAGCTGGATGGAGCAACAAGAAGGAGTACAACTGACTGCCCGGCCGCTGCCGGTGATCCATTTGTAGTTGTTCAGTTTCAGCACAACAATCTTGGTTGGGAAACATTGCATAACTACTGAAGCTACTGATCGTTCCATGTATTTGCTAAATCTAGTGAACAAGTATATTGATTGTATTGTTCCCTGTTGGCTGAAGCTACCGCGTTATTCACTCTATTGGCTAAAGTATTGAACCTATATTAGCTAAATCTACAGAACCTGTACTGGCTGTGTTCCCTGTTAACTGAAGCTATTGTATTGTTCAGGTTTGACTGTCATTAGATATAGCTAGCTCGTAGCTCAAGCTGTTTTATTGTTCATTTTTCAGTGTCATGTATTCCCTGCACTGTTCAATGCATGTCTCCTTTTGGATCGACCACATGCTGAGCGACGGCACGGATTTTGGATCCCTGTTAACTGACGCCGATGTGCTCCGGCGCTGGCAGTTTGAGTGACATGCCTCGTCCGCTCTGTCCGCCGGACGCAAGCACGACACAAATCGGTGGACGCAGCTTCCACTACCCACGTGATTACCGATGGCGGAACAAGGCGGAGGGAGGCGGATGTCCAACGGCTCGTCCACTTGCATCCTGAGTGCGTCCTGACATGTTGTCCTCGCTGTTGCGTGCGTTTGGCTCCGAGGGGTGGAACGGTGGAATATGCCATGAAGAAGATGTTGACTCAATCCATACAACCAAATCGGCCAAACTTTTCCATACAACGTTTAGCTAATCAAGTGGACCGTTGTCAAATCATCTTCTTCCTCGGGCTAATGTTAGCACTAGCAACACACATAACGGTCGACGATTTCTTGCTAGTCTGCGCTGGAAAAAGCCACGGACGCAACTCCTGACCATCATCGGACCGTCAGACTTTCGGTAGTAGGCGGAGCTCCCCCGATCTTGGCGAACTAGCTCGCATCGGCTGGGCGTGATAGCGGAGAGCTCGCCTCGATCTTGGTAGCAGCGGAGAACTCTCCTGGGGTTGTCTCGCAGCGGAGAGGTCGCCTCGATCCTGACAACGGCAGAGAGCACGAGCTGGACGAGAACGCCTAGACTGGATCGTGGTGGAGAGAACTGCATTGGCTGCTTCCTCAAACGGCGTCGAGTCTGTTTTGCGAGAAGGCGGTAGCTGACCTCTCTCCCAGCGCGGTGCCTCTCCACCTATGGTTGCGCCACAACGATCCACCGGCAGTGCCGTGGTTTCCGCCTTCGACTTCGATCGCTCTGTCAACGCCGTCCTCGGCCGACCCAACCCTGCCCTAGATTCCGTGCACTCTCCACCTCTGTTCCTTTTAAAAAATAACAATAAATGACATGTTAACCCGTTCGTATTAGCGTCTTATAAGCTGAATCTGAACCATCCGACTCTCAACCAAACAAAACACCAAAAACAAATCCACGAACCAAGCACACTGTAATTGAATTTCTGAACTATGAGGGTGTGTTTGGTTTAGGGATCGGATTTAGCGGATGAGGGCATCCCCAACCACCTGGTTAAAGATAACCATTTTTTTTTGGTTTGATGGAATGAGAGATGGTTAGGGATAGCCTATTTTGTTCGGTTCAACAGTTGAAATATGGATGAGTTAATGTGGTAATCTCTTTAATCAAGGTGGTGAGATTGCCCCAGTCAAGGTCGTAGCAATTCTTGAAGCATTACCAGATTAGTCAACCTTGAACTAGCAGCCATCCATTCCATTATAAGATTTCCTAAATCTTGAAAATACTTCTCTGTAGAACACTAGAACTACACAG
Organism: Poa annua; assembly: GCA_026929855.1. NCBI lineage: Eukaryota > Viridiplantae > Streptophyta > Magnoliopsida > Poales > Poaceae > Poa > Poa annua. Next base: position 37,778,338 of record CM049427.1, read on the forward strand.
ATGTGACAAGTATGTATCGTACAAGCAAAAAAAAACAGAGATAGGGATTGGAGCTATAGCTCGCCAAATGGGCCGGTCCGAAGAACTTTTTTTTACACAACACGAGCACGACACGGTAATAAACGGGCCGCACTGGTCCGTTAGTCCTTGGCCGTTCCTCGATTTGAAACACGCGGGCCAACATGGCACGACACAATTAGCAATTTTGGTTTTTATTACATATTTTTAATTATTTATAGGATAAAAAACAGAACAACGGGTCGTGCCCTAAACGTATCGTGTTTTTTTTTGAAGTGGGCCGTGCCGGGCCATGCCGGCCCGATGGCCAGCTATAATTGGAGCGTTGAGAGGAACAAGAAGTATGAGGGGGAGCAGCGAGCAGGCCACCGCCGGTGCGTCCATGGCTGCTGCATCTCGAGCAGAGAGAAAGAACAGAGGAGACAAGATCCAGAGACAAAGAGCACATACACACACACTAGATGAAACCGGTGAAGGGATATATTATTTCAGCTGCGTCGACGAGTGCGTTCGTCCGACATTCAACGATAAAACCAATATCAAGGAGGGATCTCATCGAAGAGAGGAAACAAGCTGAGAGGGGCATGAACAAGGAAGGTGAACAAACCAGTCAACAAAGAAATCGGTTCGGGAGGTTGGGACTTCGGTCGCCAAACCAAACGGGTGGCAACTAAAGCTGAAATTTGCACCGAGTAAAACATACTTTCTGAAGCTCTCTCGGACAAATATTTGGGTCTTCCCGCAATGGCGGGGCTTGATAGAAGCGACAGTTTTATTCACCTCTTGGAAAGAATTATTAAGACGTTAGAGATCTGGAATGAGAAGTTGTTGTCGCTAGGAGGGAAAGAAATATTGTTAAAAGTTGTTATCCAAGCAATTCTGGTATTTGCTATGTCTGTTTTTGAAATCCCAAAAAAGTTGTGCAAGGAGATGATTGACGCCATTTCGATCTTTCGGTGGGGTGATGCGGAAGAAAAGAAGCGTATGCACTTGATGGCGTGGTGGAAAATGTGCATCCCTAAAAAGGATGGAGGCATGGGCTTCCGAGATCTGCATTCTTTCAATCTAGCTATGTTAGCTAAACAGGTGTGGAGATTACTATCAAAACCTGAGTCTCTTTGTGCGCAGTTCCTAGAGGCAAAGTAGTACCCAAATTGTGATATTCTAAATGCAGGACCAAAAGCTGGATCGTCGTTTACTTGGCAGAGCATTATAGCAGGATGAAGGGAATATGCCCTAGAGGCATTTAATAAAGATACTTTATTAGTCATATCTCAATTGTTCATTATATGTTTTATACCATGCTATAACTGTATTAAGCGGAAACATTAATACACGTGTGGCAGATAAGCAACCAGGTCCCTAGTAGCCTCTACTAAGACTAGTTTCATTGCGCGATTGATGATCGAGGTTTCCCGATCATGAGACATGGCGTCTGTTGGCAATGGAGTCACTTCGTTAGGTAGAACGATGTGATGGACTTACCATAATTTGTAGCACATGGTCATTACGCCTTCGACCGTGAGATCAACTCTTATTGTTATTCCTGAAAGATACTTTGATCGCACCAAACGCCATATCTTATATAGTGTGACAATGATAGGTGATATTGTTGGGTATCGGAAGGGGGTAGTTGAGACGAGGGGTCAACAGCGGGATTCTTCAGTCCGTATAACCGGATAGATACTCTAGGGCCCACTCGGTGAGATTATGTCAAATAAGTTTGCAAACATGTGACTAGGTCACCAGCTGACATAATATCATAGACGAGTAGAAGATATCGATGTCGGTAACGAGATCAGCTGGATATGGAGATATCAAAAAACGACGCTCGGACACGCTAAGTATCGCCATGACAAAGGGTTTAAGACTTAACGTTCAGGTTTGATAGATGAGAGTCATTCGTTATATCACAGTGATTAATTCATGGGGTCCAGGCCTACGAGTTAGTCGCTGATCAGAGAGGAGTCTCGATCATACCTGTTATTATATCGAACCGCTAGGGTAACACTCTATAGGGGTTTCGACAAGACAACCGGAAAGAAAAGAGATCACCGGGAACGTCCCGGGAATGGTCCGATGGAGATCGGGCAGCGACGAAATAGTTTTCGGAGATAGAATAAATTATATATAATATTTTTGATATTAATTAGTCTAATTAATGTTTAAATATGATTTTATATATTTATTTTCGAATTTATTTAGACTGATTTATCTAAATGGGCCTTATGATGGAAAGAAGGCCCATGGGGGGACCCTCAAGGGAATTCGGTGGGGAGGCTTGGCCGGTCTAGGTGGACCAAATGGGGCCCACCTAGGGTCGGCGCATCATTTGCAGCCGCACCAGGCAATGGGGGATAGTCCCACATTGCCTGGCTGGTAAGGTTGGCTCCCCCCGGGAGCCTATCTAAAGAAGGGCGCCCCTGGCTTTTTAATTCACCAATTAATTTCTCCTTTCTCTTTCGATTTCGTGATTCCTTTTGTCAGAGTTGCGCCGAGAAGAGAAGGGGTCTCTCCACCATAGCCCGCTGCCGCGCTGCTGGTGTTCCGGTCCAAATCTTCCACTTCTCGTCCTGGACTGGATCTTCGGAGGTCGTCGTCTCCACCGTATGTGTGTGACGCCCTGCGAGGTGCCACGCTAGTGGTGCTGGGAGGTTGGCTTCCTCCACCCGACCTCGAGGTCATCTTCGTCGTCTTCGTCGCGCCGAGTTCTTCGCTACCTAAAGGTCGACTACGTCGTTTTCGTCGTCAACGCTTGTGCGGGAGCGTAATCACCGCTTTTCGGTCTACAAGGGTATGTATTCCGATCTCCGTCCTATATCCGCATAGTATAGATCTTGGCTAGTTTAAGGATATCGTTGTTAGGATTTTTTTTGTTTTCTACAGGCGATCCCCTTCACAGGGCTAGCCACCTTCAAGCGTGGTTATATTTGGCGTGTGGGATCGGGTGTGATGATTGATATCTGGTCCGATCGTTGGTTCCCGGGCAGCCCTTCTAGGAAAATTGTTACTCCAAGAGGTACTTGTTTATTTAAAACTGTTGATGAACTAATTGATCAAGATACACATGGCTGGAATGAGCAACGTATCCGGGGAAGTTTCAGTCAAATTGACGCAGGAAGAATTTTGAGATCCCGCTTAATGAGCATATGACAGATGACTTTGTGGCATGTCACTTAACAAAATCATATACATTCTCAGTTAAGTCTGCTTATTATGCCCAATGGAATCACACGTTCAGACGTAGTGGGGCTTGTCTGAGTGGACAGGGTACTGTGGAGAGTAATCTGGTTTGGGATATCTTATGGAAATTTAAAGTACATTTGAAGATCAAGATTTTTGTGTGGAAAGCACTTCACGACACTATTACTGGATTATCTGTGTTGCCGAATAGACACATCAAAATTTCTGGCCAATGTCCTATATGTAAAATTGGAGCTGAAGATATAAAGCATCTAATGTCCTTATGTCTGGAGCTCGCTAGGACTTTTAGAGTCTATTGATTATGTTGTTTGGATTGACTGGTTGGGTTCAGTGGTACTTGAAGAAATTCTTCGCCATCACAATCCGGCTATTGATTCTATTGGAGACCTCGGCTTTAAAGAGGCAATTACGGTCGGCTCGTGGTATATCTGGTGGCAACGACGAGAAGCCGTAGAGGGATGCACTGTAGCTAATCCGGCAACCTCTGCGTTTGCTATTTTAGGGCTTGCGAACAATTTCAAAGGAGCAGCAACTCATGGTTTTGTGTAGGCAGCAGTCTGGAAAAAACCAAGTCAAAACTCTTATAAGCTAAACATTGATGCATCTTTTTATCAAAATGGTACGGGTGCAGTGGCTGCCGTTCTTCGTTATCACAGAGGAGCTACAGTAGCGAGTGCAGGATGGCCTATGTCCAATCTTTTGGATGCAACTACGGCTGAAGCTTTGGCGTTACAAAAAGGCTTGCTGTTGATTGAACAAATTGGTTGCTCTCCGGTGATTATTGAGTCAGACTCTCTGGAGCTTATGAATGCCTATAATAGGGTCGTGGAAATCTGGAGTCCGTATACAACAATTCTTGTTGATTGTTTCATGAAGGCGCATAGCATTGCCTCGATTTCGGTGCAGCATTGTCCGAGAGAAGTAAATAGAGTAGCTCACAACCTAGCTAGGCATACATTTACCTTGAACACTAATATTTTTTAGGATTCTGATCCACCAAGTTTTATTACACAAGATGTAATCAACGATGTATTTTTGTTTGTCTAAAGCAGCAAGTTTCAGACACACTTTTTTCCCTTCAGGGTACCTTAGGGGACTCGTGGGTTTTTAATGTGGCGGCTTGCTGACTTTTAATAAAGTGATGATGAATTTCAAAAAAAAAAAGTGGCAACCAGAAGAAGAAAAAAAAGCTATTCCTAACGAACCCTGAGTGAGTTGTTCTTGGACCGATCTACTGTAGCTCCACATCGCAGCTCCTTGCCCCCAAATGCGTTTCGGACGATTTGAAGTGGAAAGGCACGCGTAACGGTCACCTGCTCCCTGGTGAAGCGAACGCAACGGGCAGAATCCTGTGGGAGGTGAGGTCGCAACGGTCCCCTGCTCATTCCTCTGTATATAGCTCGAACCACGGAAATCCCTCGATTCTTCTCCCCCAAAATCTAGCCGTTACGCACCACCCACACCCAGCAAGCAAAATCCTCTCCCAGATCTCTCCTCCGCAAGATATACGCCCCCATCTTAACTCCATCTCCCATCGATCTCCGTTCCGCTTCTCACGTTCCCGAGTAAAAACAAGGATATACAGAGAGATTCGCTCGTCTGCTCGAGAAGATGGCGACGGCGGCGGCGAGGTCCTCGTCTCCGGCCCAGGCTAGGCCGTGCTGCGCCATGAGGAGGAGCGCCGACTCCAGCCCCTTCAAGCCCGCAGGTAACGCCGCTCTTCCTCCTCCCTGGTTCCCGGTGTGATTCACTGCTCGTCGATTCCTCGATTAGTTTCCCCTTCCGCTAGATTTGGGTCAGGTCCACTTTCCTTGTAGCGCCGCACCTTCCCTTCTGCGCTAGATTTCTCGGGTACGAGCTCTTAACCCCTCTCCTCTCCGACCTGCAGATTGCCCGCAGAGGAGCGCCTCCTCACTCTCCAAGGGCGGCGGCGGCGGCGTATGCGGCTGCCACGCCTCGCCGCGGAGGTCCTGGGAGAAGGAGAACGACGCCAACAGGACGCCCAAACCCGCCGCGCGCCCCCACTCCGCCTCGAAGAACTTCATGGCGCCGACCATCTCGGCCGCGTCCAAGGCCGTCGTGGCCTCCCCGTCGCCGAGGAAGAAGGTGCTCGGGGAGCGGAACGAGGACCAGCACCTCTTCGCCTTCGCACCTGCGTCCCCCGCCGCCGCCAACCTCGCGCTCAAGCCCAAGGGGCCACCGCCCGAGGCTGGTTCCGCGCGCCGCCTGCGGCTCTCCTTCGATGGGCCTGCTCCAGCGCCTCCCGCGGCCGCCTCGCCGAGGGCCGCTTCGTTCGGCGGTGGAGAGGACGCGATGCGCGGGAACAACCACCACCACCACAACGCGGCGGCTGATCCGGTGGATGTGGAGCCGGAGCCATCCCGCGTGGCGCTGTACGACCCCAAGACCAACTATACGTCGCCGAGGCCCCGGTTCCTGCACTACAAGCCCAACCCGCGCATCGAGATGTACCGGCACGGTGGCAGGCGGCTCGACGAGGGCTTGGCCTCCGATAGCAGCCAGGAATCCGTCACCACTACCACAGACGATGACCTCACGGAGGAGGAACAACCAGAGGAGACGTCAGCTCCATCTGAGGCTGGAGATACGGCTGCTGTTGGGCCCGCCGTGGCTTGGGTCTTCCAGCCGGAACCTGCATCGGCCTCGCGGCGGGCGCCTGTGCTGACATCGGAGCCTAGGGCGACCTCTCCGCCAACTCGTGCTGCTGTCCCGGCCGCCGTGTCTTGGGTCATCCCGCCGGAGCCTGCACAAGGTTCGCCGAGGGCCCCTGTGCTGACATCCGAGCCTGCTACGGTGGTGTCCCCGCCGACCCACGTCTTGGCAATGGAGCCTCGGGCAACCTCTCCGCGAACTCGTGCGCTGACGCCGGAACCAGAGCTTGGTGTCAGCTCCGCGCGAGCTCCAGCGAAGAATAGATCTATGCTGAGGTTCATGTTTCCACTTGCTTTGGTTCTGTTCATGGCTGCTGCGTTTGTGTGCGTGTCGCTGCCGCCAGATTCTCCGATCATGTCAAACACCGCGGTGTCGAAGGTGTCAGACTTTCTTTCAGTTCAAGAATTGCATCCTGTGGAGTTGGCTGCTTGGCTTAAGCAATGGTCAAGCAGTTCGTTGGATTCGATCACCTCCTACTGGGAGGCTTTCGGTTCCACTCAAGAACAAGAGTATTTTGGTCCGCACTTTGCAGCCAATCTGAGTGCTGCACCTGCAGATGCGGACCATGGTGCTGATTTCTACTACAATTTTGCTGAAGCATCAGCAATGCCAAGTGAAGAATATGTTGGAGCCAGTGAAGAGCACTTTAACTTTCATGATGCCGTTTCAGCAAGCAGTACTGACTTTTCTGCCGAGCTAGAGGGTGATGTTGTAGTGGAAGAAGAATCTGATGCTTCAGAATACTACAAGGTCGCAGATGAGCTTGATGGTGAAATATCAGAGGAAGCTTCAGATAGCAATGGTGTCAGTTTCCTGGAGGAGCAGTTGAACATCCAGGATGTTGCTTCAGCAAGCATTAATGACTTGACTGCACATGCAGAGAATGCTGTTGTAGTGGAAGAAGAATCAGTTGATGCTGCACTGGCAGAAGATACTGGTGCATCAGACTACTACGAGGTATCAGAAGAAGCTCCAGCAAGCAATGGCGAAGAGATGACATCAGAGAGGTATGGAGTTGTAGTGGAAGAAGAATCTGATGCTTCAGAATACTACAAGGTCGCAGATGAGCTTGATGGTGAAATATCAGAGGAAGCTTCAGATAGCAATGGTGTCAGTTTCCTGGAGGAGCAGTTGAACATCCAGGATGTTGCTTCAGCAAGCATTAATGACTTGACTGCACATGCAGAGAATGCTGTTGTAGTGGAAGAAGAATCAGTTGATGCTGCACTGGCAGAAGATACTGGTGCATCAGACTACTACGAGGTATCAGAAGAAGCTCCAGCAAGCAATGGCGAAGAGATGACATCGGACATCCCCTCCAACCCCATTGAAGAGCCAGAGCAAGATGTTGAGACTGATGAGTTCGAGGACGATCACTCCAATGGCAAGGAGGGCCAGGAGGCCTATCTTGGTCTTAAGTCGGTGTCAAGTATGTGGCCAAGCTACTGGAACAAAATCTCAAAGCCTGCTGCAGCAGGTGTTGCTCTTCTTGTTGTTATTCTTTCAGCTGGCATTGCTGTCTTTTCCATGAGGAAGAAGCAAACTCAGGTTGCATCAAATGCTAGTGCACCAGCTGAGGAACCTATGCAGGCTGAGAATCAATCTGTTGAGGATCACCCTCTTGTCCAGCCTTCACAATCTGTTTCAGGGAGCAGCCAGGGCCACCTTGCCATCAAGCCTTCACAATTTCAGAGTTCTGTGGCAGAAGAAACTGAGAGATTTGGCGACTCTGCTCTTTCTCAGTATAGCAGCAGCTTGTCTTCTGGCCAAGGCAGGAGGAGGAAGACCAAGGAGGAAGAGAGCCTCCTCGGTCTGGAGCCAACATCGAGGAGGGAATCCACGTCACAGTCCACATCATCCTATGGTAGTTTCACTACTTTTGAGAAGATTGCTGCCAAGAATGTAAGCTGCAATTATTATCCTTGTTCTTCCTCTGCAGTCCATTCATATATGATTTGTGTATGTAACTTATCTGTGAACTTGTCCTGCAGAAGAATAAGGAGGACGAGGCGATGACCCCAGTCCGGCGTTCCAGCAGGTTGCGGACTGTTAAATCACCAGAGTCCTAGGCTGGTGCTCTCTGACTACTTTGTAGGGGACCTTTTTAACTCTGCCTGCCTGCTCAATTTCAACTTCGTGACAAATGTTAACAGCTTTCTGCTGTTATTTTCTACAAAATTGATTAGGGTTTATGTTTCTAGTTTGGGATTGCTTAAAATTGCATAAGTGGTTGTGTACAATTGTACCCCTTGTACTTCTATGATTGAGATGATCTCTGTATGAATCTATGCTATTTTCTTTCTTACTGGAAATTGATCCCACCCTATAATGCAAAACTCGTTATAACATGAAAGTTGGTTTTGATCTGCATGGATATCAATGTTTCTAGTCCCAGTTTCTCGTTCTCTGTTTTTTATGGTGCTATGTATCTAGCTACCTTAAGACGGCAAAATAAGCTCGTCAGATATGTTTACTAATTACTCAGACATTTAAATTTAGGCCAGCTTTTATTCAGCACTTTTACCTTCGTAGCACTTTACCTGTCCATACATTCCACCATAATACCCTGCTGTCTGAAACTATATTTCAGTGCCCTTTTTGATAACAATAGACATCCAACAAGAGATAATATACCACAGATACAAGTGCCTGATAACACTTGTCTCTTCTGTAATTAACCTACAAGAGATAATCTGTAAAAATATTACAGGAAGCGGCTGGCAACACTAGTGCCTTCTGTAGTGTTGCATCTCTTCTTGGGTGCGTGGTTACTGGTTTGGGAAGCATTGTTCCAAGAGTTGCAGATTCTAGTGGCAAACCTTTTGGTCAAATTGCCTAGTTAAACGGTGCTCCTGTAGTAAGATTTTTCCCCCTCATCTCAGTATGCTAGCTTTGGCTACTTGGTGGTACCTCTGAAAATTAGTCCTACTGAATCCACATTTTCAGTTTTGTCATCTAAGTGGTAATCTGCCACATGCAGATAAAATGTCTTTACAGGTGGCTTCAGTTATTACAAATTTGTTTAACAAAAACTTCAGTGTACATGGTTTCTGCTAGTATGCATCTTTACCTTGACAAGTGTCTGTAGCTGGTAGGCCAGTTGAAACGTGGATGTATTTTATCTGGTTTCAGCAACGCCATCTCAACTGTGTGCATCTGAGATAGTACTATTTGATCAAGGAACCTAACATCTCCTTGCGTGCATTTGTATATAATCGATGTGGGTCTGCAGTGCCGTGTGGTGTTCATTGTCTAGGAACTGACGACAAGGAGCTTGTGACTGATGGACTGGTGTTGGCTTTGCTCCTGTGGATTTTGCACTGTAAGGAGATGTCTTGTAAACCTTGCTGCGTTCCTTGTTGGTTATTCACTTGGCGTCATGGTGGTTTATTTCTGGATTTGCTGAACAACTAGGTTATATACTTGTAATGAAGTTGCAATTTGTGCTGATCTGGAAAGAAAGTGGTCATGGTGGTTTATTTCTGGATTTGCTAAACAACTAGGTTATATACTTGGGTTATTACCCTATATATATATATATTTATATCTGGATGTGCATCTGGATGTGCTGGCGTCAGATTTGCATCTGGATGTGCTGGCCATTGTCGCCCTTTTCAGCTCAGCCGTCCGATCTGGCCGTTGAACGGTCACCGCTAGTTTTGGGAAGGCCAAACCGAATCTACTGTAGCACGTCTGTTTTGACCAATCAAGTGGCGCCACGTCGCCCGGTTGCCATCCGGTCACGCCGGTTCCCACCGGTCACCATTATACCTGGCCATCCGGGCCGTGCTTAACGGGCCGGCCCAAGGCACGCATTTTTCGGCCCGACACGAGCCCGACCCGTCATTAGTCGTGCCGTGCCTCGGCCCGGTACGCCACGTGCCCGTGCCCAACTCGGAGGCAAGGCACGCGGGTCAGCCCGGCACGTCACGGTTGCTTTCGTGCCGGCCCGTGGCCTGTCAGGCACGGCACGGCCCGGCGGCACGTTGCAGCGGGAGGGCGGGGGGGGGGGGGGGGGGGGGGGGGGAGGGTGGCGACGCGGCGTGGGCACGCGGGACGCCGGCGGGGAGCGTGGACGACGGGCCCTTGTCGGGCCGGCGTTTGGCTGGCGTGCCGTGCCGGCACGCTGCGCGCGACACGATGGCCCGATAGGCCCGGTGGCGGCCCGTTAGGCACGGGAAATTGTTTTTTATTCGTTTTTTCAAAATTTGAACTTCAAACAGCTCTAATTTTTGCTATAAAAAGGGCCTCACATCCCCTACATTCAGCACACTCAACCCACACTTCTCACCATACATTCCCACACTTCTCATCCCATGGAAGACCCCCTGTAGCGTATCTGCACTTTAAATAAGGCAGATACCTCTGTATAGTGCAAATCCCTGAATCGATTCATTTGCACACACAGTTTACGATGTAATATCACAACAAAGCGTCAATTTTATTACTTCGATGATCCAGAATTACAAAATTTTCGATACAAGTTGCATAGCATGAAGCTAGCATTGAAAAAGTACACATCGGAAATACAATAGCAGTGGGTCTCCAACAACTTCATGTTGCCACAGGCGAAAACATGTTGGTTGCAGACTCGAAATCCCTTAACGAAACCTCACTCGTCATTTGAATAACCTGTAACAAATAAAATTTTGCAACAGAGTGGGTCAGATCCCATTAAAAATGGAGTCTGGCAAATGACACTATGGTGGACACTTAATGGAATAACTCTATAGCCTATATGCATATTTGGCTGGTGGAGTTCAAGCCTATTTTGCATAAAGCCAATTTTTCCTATCTCTTTGGAAAACACTTTCTTTGAATCAAGACAAGTATGGCATGAAAACCATAAATCTCATCTTCCCTTGTTCACCCATCAAGTTTTATTTCTGAAGTTGGAATGATGGAATCCTCCGTTGACGTCCGTGATCAGCTGCTCAAATTGTCTGTACCGGGGACACGGCTAAGTGAAGGGGTTACGGTGCAGAAAACAATAATTTTCTAGCGAACGAAACCCTAACTAGCCAGGATCTATCTATCTAGTACATGCGATAACGGTGGCGGAACAGGTTACATTACCTCCATGTAGACCGATAGCGGGGATTACGCTCCCGCACAAGCGTTGACGATGAAGTCGTACGTAGCCGACCTCGAGGTCGCGGAGAACTTGCCGCAATGTCGGTGTCGATGACGCCGGGGTGTCGACGATGATCTGCGTCGACGGGCGTCGGGCGGAAGAAGGCAGAGCGCCAGCACCAGGGCTGGTGCGCCGGCAGCAGAGGGGGGAGGCGCGGCGGCTGCAGGGGGCGAGACGATGTCGCCCAAGCTCCTCAATAGAGTAGCCTCCGAGCACTCGCAAACATACGGAGCCTAGCGACAACTCCCGGTCATTCAGATCCAGCTGAAATGGCAGGAGTAGATCTTATCTGGAATCCCGCAGAGCAACGGCGCTCTGCGGTATGGCTTAGGTGAAGAGAGACCCCCTTCCTCAGCTCGGCGCGGCTCCAACTTGGGAACCACGGGATCGAGAGAGAAATTGGGAATTAATTAAATTTCCTATCAATTAAATCAATTAATATGCCTTGGTATATAAAGGGGAAAGGGGTGTGCCAACCCCCTTGGCTCCCCCATGTGGGACTAAAGGAGGAGAGGGGAGGGGGGGTTCGGCCGAACCCCCCATGGGCCCTCCAACTCCTAGTCCGAGTTGGACTAGGAGGCCCAGCCTTCCCCTTCCTTGTGGGGTGCGGTTTCCCCCTCATGGGCCCTCTTAGGGCCCATTTAGGTGGGAGCCCCCTTTTTCCTTTATTTAATTAATATTAAATTAATATAAAAATCCCATTAATTCATAATTAATATATTTATATATAATTCAATATCCCATGACTCCGAAACTATTTCAGAACCACCCGAACAACTTTCGGACATTCTCGGAACCCTTCCATAGCTCCCCGGAACTCCTTCCGGACCACCGGAACTCTTTCCGGATCATTTCTCTCTCTCCAATAAAAACCTATAAAATTCCAGAACCTATCTCCTAGCGTCGCTAAGACCTTAAGTTTGTTACGCTACGGTTCGGGAACACTCCAGACATGGTCGAGACACTCCGCTCACCAATGATCGTCAGGGATACCTGGAAATATATGACGACCCCTGTGCATTCCACGAATATCGTCGTTGAACCATAAATATGATATTCATTCCCTTTGTCTCTGCGATACTACCTTGTCCGAGATATGATCGTAGACACACCGATGCCTTTGCTGTATCTCGTTACCGACGAAGGTTATTAACTCGTCTGCGATATTACATCTCCATGACCTAGTCATAAGTTGCGCAGCTATATAGATGCAATAACACCGAGTGGGCCCAGAGTATCTTTCCATTACAAGAATGAACAAATCCCGCTCTTGATCCTTACGTCTCGATGCTCTTTCGGAATACCCAAGATGGACACCGTTATTGTCATGATATATAAGACACAACGTTTGATGCTCTCAAAGCACTCCTACGAAGCAACAATAAGTACGGTCTCACGGTCTAAGGAATAAGCTATCATACTCTTATCTATTGCAAATGACAAACATCGTAATACGATCTTATTGCAATACTTTGCGTATGTCCACCACCTTATTCTACTAACAAGATGACCCCATTGTCAACCGACGTCATTGTCCTTGATCGGGAATCTCGATCAACTGTTGCCCAATGGACTAGCTCATATAGAGGCTTGCTAGGGACCTGGTTGTCTATGTATCACACGTGTATTAACAATTCCGATTAATACAGTTATAGCATAATACACAAACCTATTATAAACTTATGAGATAATACAATAAATACTACTTATTTATTTGCCTCTAGGGCATATCTCCTTCACTAAGTACTTAGTTTTACACTCTGCAGAGGTTGTGCACGTTCACCATTGTACCCATTCAACCCAAGGTATCCTTTACACACCATTTGTGATAAGGAAAGGAGAGAATGAGACGAGATCTTTCAGAAGCATTTTCCCTCCCACTCTGGCTTGACCCGTTCCACCTAACATCCCCCTACATCTGCTTGTCAAACCGGAGAGAGTCCACGCAACATAATTGATCAAGCCAGAGCCCCTATGGCAATGGCTGCACTGGAAGCAATCGTCACTCGGAGTTCTTCAGATTCCTCGGTTCCTGGGTGGCCATTCACAAGTGCACATACTCCAGGAACCATAGACATGGACCTGAGTAGCCACTCAACATAAACCATACAACCACTTACCGCCCAGGTGTTTCATTCTTAACTTTGTAGAATTTAGATTTTCACAAAACATCATTTGCATAGCATCAATAATTCTACTAAGTATTGCATAGGAACCTAGACACAGGAATAAGGAATTCTACACAGGTTTAGCATAGCAATACTATCCTACACATGCATATAAAAATACACTAAGTAATGCATATAGAAATAATAGGAAGTTTATGAGGTGTGCCACTTGCCTTTGAATGTTATCGTAGTTCACAACTCTTTTCAACAATGAACGTTTGCTCTCCGTTTAATCTAAACAATATAAGCAAACAACAATACAACAATCAACAAACAACAATCATCAAACATACATGCTCATATCTAGTGAACAACAAGTTTTGTAAAACTTCTAAGGAAAACATGCCATGCATGATATGCATTTTATTTCTAAAGACTAGAGATGCATGTCATGCCATGAAATTCTTTTAAGTTAATGCAATTAGATTGGTCAAAATTACTAAGGACTATAGTCACAAGTTGAATAAAATATTTTGTTTTATATCGTATTGAATAAGCCCTCTAATGGCTTAGTCTTGATGTGTAGAAATATTTAGAGGAAATACTAAGTCATTTCTTCAAGATGATCAACAATGTTTATCAACTCTTTGTAAATTGGACATTCACTATAGTGAGAGAGACAGACACCCGGCCAGCCACTTAAATTGTGGAACAGGTCTCATGTACGTGGACATGTAAGGTTTGTCTCCAGGCCGCTTCATCTCACTATGCCGCTAGGATCCAACAAACTTCAAAAATGATAACATCATGATCAAAATTTGCTTAAGTCTAAAATACAAGATTAGGAAAGAGGGAAAAGAAAGAAAGATGTAGTTAGTCTTCCAGGTTTCATCTCCAGACTTGTAGCTTTCCCCTTGGTGATGTCTTGAATGAATTTTTGTAGACTTGATAAATCTTCAGACTTGATGATTCTTATATCACCGAGGCTGGTCTTGAAATTAACTTAGTCTTCATGAAGTCTCAGATAAGAAGGAAGAAAAGAGAGAGAGCAAGAAAGACTTAGAGAATAACGGAGGTTGGTCTTCTTGAACTTCTTCTTGCTTTTCTTCTAAGTGCTTCTACTCCTTGAAGATACTTCTGAAGTCTTTTTTTGGCTAAGTCCTTCAATGGCCTTCTAGCTCCATCTTGAAAATCCTAAGTGTCTAAGTGTATAACACTTTACCAAAATACTAAGTTGAAAATAATCCTAACTTAGAGAAAATAATGAAGAGGGGTTTTCCTATGAGAATTATATCTACAAAATAAAATATGCTATGAATGAAATGAAATTTTAAATCACAAGAAACATCAAAAATACTTTTGTGATTTCTTTATAAATATGCATGAATTTATAAATGCAATTTAATTAATTTCTATTTTTGGAAAATATAATAAAAGGAATAATTATAAGATTAAAGTTTTCTATGATTAAATTTTTATAATATAATTTAATAAATAGTGTTAATAGACAGGGGTATTTTAATTAAATTTATAGCAATTTACTTTAATCAAAAATAATATTTTTTTAATAGTTATGTTGAAAATACTCAAACTATTCAAATTAAATATATAACTATGAATTCATTCAAAAAGTACTCAAAAATATTTTATAGCAGTGGCATTAATTTAAAAATATTCTAAAGTTTCTAAAACAATTTTATTTGCAATTTTTGAATTTACAGATTTAAAGTTATGACAAAAATACTCAAATACACCATTTGAATTTTGAATATTTTAAACTAAGTCAAATTTGAATTTTGGCAGATCCAAAATATTCTACATGTCGAGGGCTTTCCAAATATATAAAAATATTTGAATTTGGATGTGTGAGTAAAAACTTACAACAGATTTAAGTTGCAGGGTCTTTTCTGTAAAACTGCTAATTAAATAAATCGAGAAATTCATTTTACACGTCAGCGCTGACTGGGCACTGACTGTGCAGCTGACGAGGCGCTGATTGGGCGCTGACTGTGCTGCTGACGCGGCAGCTGACGTGGATAAGTCATTGGATCTGGATCGTCAGATCTAGATCTGACGGTACAGATCAGATCGTACCGGTTGGGTTTTTAAAATCTAATCTCGTGCGTTGATTCCAGATCGGACGGCTCTGGGAGAGGGTGCTCACCGGGCGGCGCGGATGGTCGCCGGAGATGGAGCGTACGGCGGCGCTGGGCTCGGGTGAGGACGCTCCCGTCGTTGTCGTGCTTCCCTGGGCTTGTGGAGTTGACGGAGAGGTGCGCCGCGCCACGACGAAGAAGATGGAGGCGGTCGTTGGTGGCGGGGTGCTCCGGTGCTCGCCCTATTCCTCACCGGAGTTGGGAAAGGCGGCGGTGATCTTCGGCCGCGCACGAACAGCTCGGTACACTGCACGAAAAACATCGACGCGAGACTTAGGAGATGCGCACGGATGAAGTAGGACGATTGGGACACAAGAGAGGGCTCGGCGTTTGCGGTAGCTCACCAGAACCGAAGAAAACGGCGGCGGCGATGGCGGCACGGCGGCGCGATTTGCGGACAGCCTAGGGGCGCTCGGGCTAGGGTTCTTCGGGGAAAAGGTGGCGGAGGCGCTGGGGGTTTTATAGGGCAGGAGGAGGGAACCACATCGCGCTAATCTTGCCGGATTTGAAGGAGGAAATCGGGGGCGGAAATCTCGGCCGGAGGAAGAAGAAGGTGACGTCAGCATGACGTCATCATTTTGTTTTTCTTTTTTGATTTATCTTTTAATTCATATCTTTTGATTTAATTGTCCAATTGATGTCAAACAAATTTCTAAAAATTTGTAAAATTATTATCTTTGTGTTAAACTAGTTGTGGAAATGTTTTGAACATTTTTGAAAAATAATATTTTGAAATATTGATTAAATACATATTTGACACTTAAAGTCAAATTTGAAATTATATTTTAATTAAATCTTCCTTTGGCTAAATAAATTTTGTAAAATACCCACATTCCAGTATGTTTGAAATTAAGTTATTTAAACTCATATTCCAATAACATAAATTTTAGCTTTAATAGATTATTAAATATCATGTTACAAGTTTTTTTGTAATGAAAAGAGAAAATGTAATGTAATCATTTTTAATTCAAATTATTTTGTGCACCATTATATTTTATATTCAGATATATCATTTGAAAATTTTATAAACAATTTTGGAAAAGATTTTAAATTTAATTATAGAATATATATTCATGAAAATCATTTTATATATCACTTGCAGATTCCTTTGGTTTGGACTATCCCATCATTCAATATGCAGATGATACTCTGCTTATTATGCCTGCCTGCACTGAGCAACTGAGGAGATTAAAAATCCTTCTTGATAAATTCTCATCATCTACTGGTCTGAAGGTGAATTATTGCAAATCCTCTTTAATACCCATTAATCTTGATCTTGAGAAAAGTTCAGATTTAGCCCAGGTGGTTGGGTGTAAAGTGGAGTCATTACCATTTACATATCCGGGCCTTCCTTTGGGAACAACCAGGCCAAAGATGGGAGATCTGATTGGTATTCTTCACAGAATTGACAGAAGGTTAATAGGTATTGCAGATACCTTATCTTATGATGGAAGATTAGTTGTTATAAAATCAATCATTTCTGCTATCCCAAACTTCGCTATGTGCACCTTAAAACTTCCTTTGGGGTTCTTGGACTATATTGAGGGTTCCACCAGAGGTTTTTTCTGGAGAGGAAAGGATATTCCCAAAAAAGGAAAATGCTTGGTCAAGTGGGAGAATGTATGCAAGCCCAAGAGAGTTGGAGGGCTGGGAGTTCTAAACCTCAGAAAACATAATATTGCATTACTCATGAAGCACCTGTTTAAATTCATGAATAGAGAGGACCTTCCATGGGTAAAGTTGATTTGGCAGGCTCATTATACTCATGACAAGTTGCCACAAAACACAGGATCTGTGGGCTCTTTTTGGTGGAAGGATTGTATCACTATTCTGAATACCTTCCTTGAAATTGCTGCTTGTACTCCAGGGGATGGAGGAACCATTAGATTATGGTTAGATCAATGGACTGATGAGATGCTGCGATCTAAATTGCCTCACCTATGTTCCTTTGCTAAGTCACAATCCATTTCACTAAAACAGGCAGTTGCTATTTGTGTGGATGAGGATATTGCTGATATGTTCCACATTCCTTTATCAGTTGTTGCTCACCAGCAATGTGACCAATTGGAAACCCTTCTTGCCACTAGTACTGAACCTAACTTGTTGGATAAATGGACTCTGGCCCCAAATGGAAAGCCTTACTCTAGTCAGAGAGTATACAATAGCCTGATGCCAACTGAGTTGGCCCCTCCTCCTTTTAGGTGGATATGGAAATCTTGCACACTCCCAAAGCACAAGATATTCTTCTGGCTCATGTTGCAAGATAGACTTAACACAAGAGAACTGTTAGCCAGGAATTTTTTTGTGATTGAGGATTATGATTGTGTATTATGCACACAGGGAGCTAGTGAAGACTACTTACACCTTTTCTTTGAGTGTGACTTCAGCAGAAACTTTTGGTGGAAGCTCTTGCTAGAATGGAACAATGATCTTGATTTTATCTCTATGCTGCTCGCTGCAAAAAACAGTTACAAGTTGATCTGTTTTAAGGAAATCCTGATTGTGGGATGCTGGAGCCTATGGAATCACAGAAACCGAAGCATCTTTGATAACCAACCTGTCTGTCTGGAGAGTTGTTTTCAAGACTTTATTTATTCGTTCAATCTTATTATGCATAGAGCTAAACCCTCTCTTAAAGAGGGTATGACCCAATGGGTCGATACATTATGAACTTCTCTTGTATGTACAGTTTGGACTCCGTGAGAAAATAGAAAATTAAGCAGTAGGGATTTTCCCTACTGTTTTGCGCCTAAAAAAAATCATTTTATGTTTTGAAAATAAATGGAATTCATTTTAAGCTAATGAAATGTTTATTTGGATAATCCATTTATTATAAAATATATGAAGTTATTAAAGTTATAAACTATAGGGTTGTAATTTCAACACTAAGTTTGAACTTAGTTGTAAGAATGAAAAACTATTTGACAAATAGATCAGGTTTTAAATAGTTTTAAAAAGAACACTTGTAAATATTATTTTAATTTATGATATAGCTACGGCTATGTGGTTGGAATCATATACTTATGAGGAAATTATTGATTTCATGAATATGGTTGGAAGGTTTGTAAAACATTTGTCAAATAGATATTGAGGTTTTAATAATTACAATGGATAATAAATTGTTTACTTGAATCAACTTTTGAAAATAAGGTTAAACAGAGATATTTGAAATATTAAACCTTTTCATCATGTTTAAATTCTTTTATAGTTGGTTTTCTTATGTATTTTAATATTTTATTTTAATCAAAACAAAAAGTTTTAAATTTTAGTGATTTTCAACATTATAAAATGTTGGGATGTTACACCCCCCCTCCCCCGCCGTTCAACCCAAACCCCCGGGGGCATCACCCCGAGCCGATGATCGACTTCACAATAGACCAATTCGTTCTTCAAGTGGATGATTTCAACCTCATAAGCCCCACCCCCCACCTATACTCAGCCACCATCTCAATCGATACCTTCTAGTGGTAGTACTGGCGGTAGTTCAAGCACCTCCATCGGCATGAAGAGGCGAAAGCGAAGCTCCTGGGTGTGGTTGGAGGGCCATTTCGAGGATCGTGTAACGATTCTCGAGGATGGCACCAAGCAATTGGACGCGGTGTGCAAGTGGGCGGGTTGCGACAAGACCCTCACCGGCAACTCCTCCATGGGAACCGACCACTTGGAGCGGCACGTGAAGACACACCGGAGGTTGCATGCCGAGGAGTTGGCGAGAAGACAAGGCGACCTTCCCTTCCAACCCGACGGCAGGTAATGAACTGGAACTATAATGCTGACATATCTCGTCGAGGTCTATGTGGTGTGATAGCTTCGCATGATTTACCGCTTGGATTTGGGGCGTATCCCGCTATTGTTGATTGGATTAAAACTTGTCACAATCCACGCTATGAACCTGTTTCTAGGCAAACTACATCTAGGGATATGAAAAAACTAGCTAAAGAACTAGCTAATGATCTAAAAGATGAATTTGCGAAGTGTGTATTTTCAGTTTCATTAACATCTGATTTCTGGAGTGGTAGAGCTAAGCAAGATTATCTAAGTGTTGTTGCTCATTATGTGGACAATAATACTTGGGAACTTAAAAAAGCTTTACTTGGATTTGAATTAATTGATGTTAGCCATACTGGTCCCGCCATAGCCGCCAAAATCTTGAATGTCGTGGAAGAATTTGGACTCGAGTCTAAGGTGTTTGCAATAACTTTAGATAATGCTTCAAACAATGCTAGGGCAATGACTGATCTCATTCCCAAACTTTCTGCTTATTCTGCACCATACCTTTTCCATCAACGTTGTGCATGCCATATTATTAATCTTATTGCTAAAAATGCTTTAAAGCTAATGAAAGCACCCATTGAGAAAATAAGAAGTGGCATAACTTATCTGAGTATTTCTAATCCACGGCTAGCTGAGTATAAGCGGTGCTGTGAGGCGGCTTCAAATGCACATCATGTCTACAATGTTGATATGGATATTAGATCGAACTCCACGTACGTAATGATTAGAGATCTAATCCGTGATAAAGAACAATTTACCCTATTTGTTAATTCAAATAGCGGTGGAGCAATCTATATTCCAGCAACGCGTGCCGTGCCGGGCCGGCCCGTTGGCCAGGTATGGTCACCGTGCCTATTTAGCAGAAAAGCAACTCGACAATCGAACCCGTGCCCCGTAGTCCATTCCACAGAACTGTGAAGGGCCTTTGCGAAAATTTGAAAACCTCCGAGTGCTTTTTTGCAAAATTCCCCCCCACTCTTCCCCCTCCCTTCCTCTCCTCTCCCGCGATCCCGGGGTCGCCGCCGCGAACCAGCCCATCCAGGTGTGCTAGCTTGCCGCTGGCGCGTAGCCTCTGCCCGCCTCGGACTGGATCGACGGTGGAGTTCAGCAAGCGTCGTCGTCAACGTCTCCCTTCCTCCCATCTCGCGCCGCATCCAGAGCCCCTTCCGTGCGGATCCTCATCACAAACCCTAGATTGGGGCGTCCATGGCGGTGGCAGCGGGCGTGGGTGTGCTGCTGCAAGCTGCCTTTCTACAGGACATGAATATCCGATGCGCCTACGAGCGAGCTCTACCTCGACCACCTTCTCCCCAAACTCTGGTATGTTACCTGTTTCTCTCTCCCCGTCGCCGCCATTTCCCTCTTGCTCCCCATTTAATCCTCTTTTCTCCATGCGGATTCCTCCGCTCCGATGTTGTCGCCGCCGAGCTGTTGTCTCGTGCCGCCGTTACCCGCACTTGTCAGCATATCTCATCGGCGAGTTGCTCTCGCCCAGCTATAGCAGCTGCCTCTGTACTACCATGTGTATGGCTGATGCATACGGCGTTGGATCAATGTTTGTCCTAGGTAGTCCGACCCCTTTAGTCTAAGATTTATTCTCCTTCTACATTAACGTGCAATTCATCTGGATCCTACTACCTGATTAATACTATGAACATAATGATATTTGTCTTACTGCAAATAGGAGTCAGTCCTTATTAGTTTTTAGAGCAGGTGCCTATTTAGTGCATGGTTATAATCATATTTTTTTGCTAAATTGTAGGTAGTCTGAGTTGATTGTGCTAGGGAAGAAGGGACATTTAGATAAATCCTCAATTATTGTGGTTGACGTGGGGCTACCTTGTGACTAGCCCACGATGAGGCTACCTGGGCCGCGCCAAGCACATGGAAGCCCACATAAGGCCCACTCGGGGTACCACGTATCCTAGTCCAACTCGGTTAGGTCTTGTAACCTGCCATATCTGTACCAACCGCCCGAGACCTGGCTACCTATAAAGCCAGGAGGGTTGCCCGTCCTAGAGGACACGCTCATAGCCACCACCACAAACCCTAGCGAGATCGCAATCTCGCCATTGTAATCGCTACTCGCATCAATAATCAGACAAGCAGGAGTAGGGTGTTATCCTCCGGGAGCCTGAACCTGGGTAAAACCTTGCTCTCTCTCTCCCCATCAATCAACCTGGGGTGCACAACCCTGGGATTTGCCGAGTTACCACCTCGTCAAGTGGCGCCGTCTGTGGGAAACCAAAAAAGTGTTGGAATCATGGTCGCTCCGGCTCCATCCGCAATGAAGACCGACGTCCGTGTCGCCAGGGAGTCGATCCGCTTCGGCTCCTTCGAGTACGTCCTCCACCCCCCGGCTTGCCGCTCGGTGTACGCCGATCTGGACAAAGGTATACACATCACTTTCGGCTCCGTATGCTGCTTCGCCGACAGTCGCGGAATACTCAGGTCCGCGGCAACCGCGCCACGCGTGGCAGCACCCGCATCGGCGAATCTACCGCCGCCCTCATCAAAACCCGTGAAGATCGCATCTGTCGCGCCTGGTAAGATCGCATCTGCTGCACCCGTGAAAATCTCATCTACCGCGCCCGCGTAGATCGCATCTGCCGCACCTGCGGAGATCGCTCCTGTCGCACCTGGGAAGATCGCATCTGCGACGACTGCATCGATAACCTCAGCAACGGCCGCGCGGATCGAGTCTACTACACCAATCTCGGTCGCACGGTCGGTCAAATCAAGATCTGTCTCAACTACTGCACCCGCGCGGACGACCAAGGGTTTGCAGCTGACAGCCACGTCGCGCGCGTCTTCGTCTTCGTGGGTGCGAAACCTCAGGACACGTGGATGATCGCAAGGAGGCGAAACAACGACTGCGCCGCGCGTCACGTTGCAGCAATTTTCGATCCCGAGCAAGGCTCGGATGACGGAAGCAGCAGCGGCAGCACGAACACACCGACTCAAGTCTACCCCAAGCAATGCTTCATGGCAGGCACAGCGCCACCCGATGACAACGAAGAACCCGCATACCCACTAGAGGTGATCATGCCGGACCAGACTAAAATCGTCATCACGCGGGACATGGGAATCCAAGCCATGAAGCATGTCGACGAGGGCACGTTCCCTCCACCCGACGCACCTAGAGAGGATCACCTGGCGGTCCAGTACTTGCTACACAAGGAAGGCGAACGACTCCACGCCGAAAAAGCCGACTTACTCCGGCGCAAGAGGGACGCAGATGCATCGAGTGCCAGGCGAGCCGCCCTCTCCTTTACCTCCTCCACGGAAGTTAACCAAGGAGCACGGCGAAACAGAGCCCGCGTTCCCCTCCTGACAGACGCCGACCGAACCAGGGTCACCCGCAACCTCGAGTCGTCCTTCGTCACCAAGGATGAGAACGGGATACCCGTCCCAAAGACGGCGAACGCCGCCCTGATCTCAGTCGAGACGTACCTCCGGCTCACGCAACCACCGGAGGGAGACGCACGTTCCCTGCTCCACAGACAGCAAATCGCCTCCATCAGGGCGATCGAAGAAGCTCTAGCGGCCAAGGTACCAAGTAACCGAGCGCGCGAGCCTGCAACCTCGGAGGTCCCAGCAGCACAGCGACAACCAATCAAGGACCTTCGCGACGTCCTCACGCAGAAGACGGTGGACCGCAACCGCAAAGAATGTTCGGCTGGAGCTGCGAACCCCGACGACCAGGCGACCGCGACTTCGAGCCGTGTGGGGCTGCATGCTTCAGCTTCAACATCCGCGACACCCGCATGCCTAAGGGCTTCAAGCTGACGGCAGGCACCCCAAAGTACGACGGGAAGCAAGATCCACGACTGTGGCTCGAGGACTACCTCATCGCGTGCACCTGCCAAGGCGGGACGTCGACTACGGCAATGCAGTACATCCAGCTTATGCTGACGGACTCGGCGCGCGGGTGGCTCACAAGCCAACCCAAGGACTCTTTCCGAACATGGGAAGAATTCCAGGATAACTTCATAAAAAGTTTCTCGGGAACGTTCGCAAGGCCAACGACCTACATCGAGTTGCATGCCTGCAAGCTAGGAAAGGATGAGTCGCTCCGCTCCTACATCCAGCGGTGGACACTCCTTCGCAACACCATGGAACCCGTCTCAGAAGACCGGGTGATGGACGCCTTCATGCACGGCGTTGCTCGCCGCGACCTCCGCGAGGAATTTGGTAGGGTCCAGCCGAAGACCACAATAGAGCTCATAAAGACAACCAACCAATGGGCCGAAGGAGAGGACTACGTCTGTGATACTTCCCCCAAGAAAGAGGTCGAAACAAGCAACTGGCCTGAGGCACGCCAAAATAAGAAGCCACGCTACACCCACGACTCAATCGAGCTAGTAGCGGCGGGATATGAAACCCCCCGTGATGGCAAACGCGACAACAGTCGACAGTACGATCAAGGTCGACAGTCCAGCTCGAGTCAGTACAACCGTGGCAGCAGCAGCATTAGCCACAATGACGGAGGCCAGAAACGCGAGTGGAAGCGCCCGCTAACCCCGCCAGAGGAGCTGATGCAACCCTGTAAGCATCACTCGTTCCGCAACCCGGAGACAGGCAAGTGGGGTTCCAGCCATCTGCTGAAGGATTGTCGCAAAGCAAGAAAGATATACCAAGCCATGCAGCAAATCATCGCTCCAGTGCAAGCAATACAGGCAGCCCCGCAGCTGGCCATCCAGGCGGCACCCGCAAACAACAACCAGGTGCAGGCGGCCGGGGCATTCCCCCAGCCGCAACAGCAGCAACAGCAACAAGGTCAGTCGGCAGCAACCGACACGTATCCACACGCACGGGGACAGCTGAACATGATCCAGAAGGGACCCCCGTCAAACAGGCGCCAAAAGCTCATCACCCGCTAAGTACTTCAGGCCATCAATAGCCCGCGCGCGGTACCAGACTACCTGCGCGGGTCAGAGACACCCATCACGTTTTCCAGGGCAGATCACCCATCCGAGGTAACTCGACCCGGACACGCCGCACTCGTGATTGAGGCACTGATCGGCGACTACAGCTTGAAGAAGGTGTTCATGGACGAAGGCAGCGGCATCAACATCATATTCGCCGACACCCTGAGAAGAATGAACAGGTCGACAGAGAAATTGCCGGAATCGGAAACCACTTTCCGCGGCATAGTACCAGGGCAAGCAATCACGCCCATGGGAACAATCACGCTCGACGTCATCCTCGGCACACCCGAGCACTTCAGGAAGGAGTCGATCGATTTCGAAGTCGTCGACTGGAAATCGCAGTACCACGCCATACTCGGACGCCCAACTTTTGCCAGGTTCATGGCAGTACCCCACTACGCCTACCTGATGGTCAAGTTGCCCAGATCGAAAGGAGAAATCACCGTGCGCGGCGACTTCGGGCTCTCCAACAGCTGTGATCACGAGTTCGCCAAGATTTCCGAGTTCTTCGGAGTCGAGGAGCGCTTCAAGGCCATATCAGCCGACAACGACAAGACCATCTTTCCATCTCGCAAGAAGCCAGCTAAGGACGCAGCATTCAACACGAACGACGACACCGTCACCCACCAAGTCCATCCGACTGATAGCAGAAAGACGGTCAAAGTTTCGTCAAGTCTGACCCCCGCATAGAAAAGCGCGCTCGTCGAGTTCCTACGTGAGAACTGGAAGATCTTTGCATGGCAACCTTCTGGCATGCCAGGGATACCCAGGGAACTCGCCGAGCACTCTCTACAGGTCCACAAGGACGCAAGACCGGTCAAACAATCCATGCGACGCTTCTCAGGACCCAAGCGAGATGCGATCACCATGGAAGTCGACAGACTGCTGCACGCCAAGTTCATCCGAGAGATCAAGGACTCGGACTGGGTCGCCAACCCGGTCCTAGTGGAGAAAAAGAAGACGAAAAAACTACGCATGTGCGTTGACTTCACCGCAGTCAACAAGTGCTGCCCCAAGGATCACTTCCCGCTCCCCGCGGATAGACCAGATCATCGACTCGACAGCAGGCTGCGAGCGCCTGTCCTTCATGGACGCCTACTCAGGTTACCAGCAGATCAGGCTGAAAGTCGAGGACGAAGAGAAAACGGCCTTCATCACACCCGACGGCGTCTTTTGCTACCAGACGATGCCGTTCGGGTTAAAGAACGCAGGTGCCACGTACCAGCGGACAATGCAAGCGTGCCTCAAAGGGCTCATCGGGCAGATCGTCCAAGTCTACGTCGATGACATCGTCGTCACGACCCGAAAGGAAGATACCTTAGTCGACGACCTCCGCAAGGCCTTCGCTGCACTCGATGTGTATCAGATCAAGCTCAACCCAGAGAAGTGCGTGTTCGGCGTGCCAGCCGGAGAGCTACTAGGGTACCTCTGAAGGAGATATGCCCTAGAGGCAAATAAATAAGTAGTATTTATTGCATTATCTCATAAGTTTATAATAAGTTTGTGTATTATGCTATAACTGTATTAATCGGAATTATTAATACACGTGTAATACATAAACAACCAGGTCCCTAGGAAGCCTCTATATGAGCTAGTCCATTGGGCAACAGTTGATCGAGATTCCCGATCAAGGACAATGACGTCGGTTGACAATGGGGTCATCTTGTTAGTAGAATAAGGTGATGGACACACGCAAAGTATTGCAATAAGATCGTATTACGATGTTTGTCATTTGCAATAGATAAGAGTATGATAGCTTATTCCTTAGACCGTGAGACCGTACTTATTGTTGCTTCGTAGGAGTGCTTTGAGAGCATCAAACGTTGTGTCTTATATAGCATGACAATAACGGTGTCCATCTTGGGTATTCCGAAAGAGCATCGAGACGTAAGGATCAAGAGCGGGATTTGTTCATTCTTGTAATGGAAAGATACTCTGGGCCCACTCGGTGATATTGCATCTATATAGCTGCGCAGCTTGTGACTAGGTCATGGAGATGGTAATATCACAGACGAGTTAATAACCTTCATCGGTAACGAGATACAGCAAAGGCATCGGTGTGTCTACGATCATATCTCGGACAAGGTAGTATCGCAGACACAAAGGGAATGAATATCATATTTATGGTTCAACGACGATATTCGTGGAATGCACAGGGGTTGTCATATATTTCCAGGTATCCCTGACGATCATTGGTGAGTGGAGTGTCTCGACCATGTCTGGAGTGTTCCCGAACCGTAGCGTAACAAACTTAAGGTCTTAGTGACGCTAGGAGATAGGTTCTGGAATTTTATAGGTTTTTATTGGAGAGAGAGAAATGATCCGGAAAGAGTTCCGGTGGTCCGGAAGGAGTTCCGGGAAGGTATGGAATGGTTCCGGGAATGTCCGAAAGTTGTTCGGGTGGTTCCGAAATAGTTTCGGAGTCATGGGATATTGAATTATATATAAATATATTAATTATGAATTAATGGGATTTTTATATTAATTTAATATTAATTAAATAAAGGAAAAAGGGGGCTCCCACCTAAATGGGCCCTAAGAGGGCCCAAGAGGGAGAAACCGCATCCTACAAGGAAAGGGGAAGGCTTGGGCCTCCTAGTCCTAGTCGGACTAGGAGTGGGACAAGCCCAAGGGGGGTTCGGCCGAACCCCCCCTCCCCTCTCCTCCTTTAGTCCCACATGGGGGAGCCAAGGGGGTTGGCACACCCCTTCCCCCTTTATATAGCAAAGCATATTAATTGATTTAATTCATAGGAAATTCAATTAATTCCCAATTTCTCTCTCGATCTCGTGGTTCCCAAGTTGGAGCCGCGCCGAGCTGAGGAAGGGGGTCTCTCTCCACCTAAGCCATACCGCAGAGCGCCGTTGCTCTGCGGGATTCCAGATAAGATCTACTCCTGCGATTTCAGCTGGATCTGAATGACCGGGAGTTGTCGCTAGGCTCCGTATGTTTGCGAGTGCTCGGAGGCTACTCTATTGAGGAGCTTGGGCGACGTCGTCTCGCCCCCTGTCGGGGATGTGATCCCCGAGACCTCTAACAACAAGACTTTCGGTACCCGGTGGAGTAGGTGAAAACGGTGATGTTGGATTTTTTCTAAGTCTGCGCGCGACTCTGCGAGTCCCCCGCAGCCTCGGGGACTAGTGTCGGGGATGTAATCCCCGGGACCCCTAATAACAAAGCTTTCGGGAAAGCGGTCGGTGATGAGTAATCCGTCATACCCATGTCGGATTCCAGGAGAAGACTGCTATATCCGGCATACCCATGTCAGATTCCGGGAGAATCCTGCTATCCGGCATACCCATGTCGGATTCCGGGACAAGACTTCTATCCGGCATACCCATGTCGGATTCCGAGAGAAGACTGCTATCCGGTATACCCATGTCGGATTCCGAGAGAAGACTGCTATCCGGTATACCCATGTCAGATTCCGGGAGAAGACTGCTATCCGGCATACCCATGTCGGATTCCGGGAGAAGACTGCTATCCGGCATACCCATGTTGGATTCCAGGAGAAGACTGCTATCCGGCATACCCATGTCGGATTTCAGGATAAAACTGCTATCCGGCATACCCATGTTGGATTCCGAAGAAGACTTCTATCCGGCATACCCATGTCGGATTCCGGGATAAGACTGCTATCCGGCATACCCATGTCGGATTCCGGGAGAAGACTGCTATCCGGCATACCCATGTCGGATTCCGGGAGAAGACTTCTATCCGGCATACCGATGTCAAATTTCGGGAGAAGACTGCTATTCGGCATACCCATGTCGGGTTGAGCAGAGAAGATATCAAGCCAAACACTACAGGACAAAGCCAAGGACAAGACATGTCACGGTCATGATACAGGGCATGGGCAGCCGCTGCTACAGTGGCGCGGATGGGACAATAGTACACTGCGCGTGACACAGTGAACAGTCCCGACAAGACCCCAGTAGTCATCTCAGCTACAGTGCGCAGTGAACAGTGTTTCCTGTCCCTTTGTCTCCGGCTTGTCCCCTGGGCTCTCCTATATAAAGGGCACCAGGGGGAGAGGGAGGAGAGAGACGACCACCCCACCACTTCATTTCCCCCCTTCTCATTTGCTCTTAAGACCTCATGGAGGCAACTGTAGCAGCTCATGGAGCGTGTTGTAGCCCAGATAGTAAGAGAGGAAATATACCGAGTAGGCTAGAGTTATTTGTGTGCCGGAAATATACCGAGTAGAGAGGATATTTATTTATATGCTTGTCGTATCTTGCTTCTTGTTGTATCATTTGTGTGCCGGCATCCCGAAACTGGACTCGGGGACTGCCGGGCTCCTTTGTCTTCCTGCTATATCTGAAAATTTACCAGGGGACTCGGTGGAATCCGAGTCTCTGTCCTATTGTGTGGTTTGCTGCTAGAGTTATTTTCTGTCTTTATTAAAATATATACGTCCTAACTAACGTTGAAAGGTGATATTGGTTTTACCGCGAGGATACTCATGTCGAGAGTCTTGATTATATCGGTTATCTTGGATCCATCTTACGGTTGATTATTTTCTCAAAGTATATTGCATATGATCTATGGTATCACTTGGCCCACATATCGCGGTATCACGCAAAATTTCCAGATCCCCGTTTATTTCGATTCGCCAGTATATCATGGCATACTGCAATATCTCCATATCGCTATTCATGTCGGCTCGCCATTATATCGCGGCATCATACCATATCCCTAGATTCCCGTTTATTTCGGTTCGCCAATGTATCATGGCATCGGGCAATATTTCCAAATCGTCATTTGTTTCGGTTTGTCAAGATTCGCTAAAGGCAACACCTGAGATACCGAAACACCTTGATGTGCCCAGAGTGGCAGAGATACCGAAACATGTGTGATATGCCCAGAGTGGCCGACATACCGACATACCGGCATACCGACATACCGAGATACCTGTGTAACATTGTGTGTGTAGGCGTCTGTGTCGGTATACGCCCAGAGTGGCTAAACGCCGGCACATGAGACTCTGTGTCGGTATACGCAAAGAGTGGCTACAAGCCGGCACATGAGGCGTCGGTGTCGGTATACGCCCAGAGTGGCTAAACGCCGGCATGTGTTGTGTGTTTGTGTCAGACCGGCGGTGGCCGAAGACATCTGTGTCGGTAAAACGCCCAGAGCGGCTAAGGAACCGGCATATGATTGTATTTTTTGCAGGTACTCGGTGGAGCAAATGAAAACAATGAGATTGAGATTTCTTCTAAGTCTGCGCGCGACTCTGCGAGTCCCCCGCAGCCTCGGGGACTAGTGTCGGGGATGTGATCCCCGAGACCTCTAACAACAAGACTTTCGGTACCCGGTGGAGTAGGTGAAAACGGTGATGTTGGATTTTTTCTAAGTCTGCGCGCGACTCTGCGAGTCCCCCGCAGCCTCGGGGACTAGTGTCGGGGATGTAATCCCCGGGACCCCTAATAACAAAGCTTTCGGGAAAGCGGTCGGTGATGAGTAATCCGTCATACCCATGTCGGATTCCAGGAGAAGACTGCTATATCCGGCATACCCATGTCGGATTCCGGGAGAATCCTGCTATCCGGCATACCCATGTCGGATTCCGGGACAAGACTTCTATCCGGCATACCCATGTCGGATTCCGAGAGAAGACTGCTATCCGGTATACCCATGTCAGATTCCGGGAGAAGACTGCTATCCGGCATACCCATGTCGGATTCCGGGAGAAGACTGCTATCCGGCATACCCATGTCGGATTCCAGGAGAAGACTGCTATCCGGCATACCCATGTCGGATTTCAGGATAAAACTGCTATCCGGCATACCCATGTTGGATTCCGAAGAAGACTTCTATCCGGCATACCCATGTCGGATTCCGGGATAAGACTGCTATCCGGCATACCCATGTCGGATTCCGAGAGAAGACTGCTATCCGGCGTACCCATGTCGGATTCCGGGAGAAGACTGCTATCCGGCATACCCATGTCGGATTCCGGGAGAAGACTGCTATCCGGCATACCCATGTCGGATTCCGGGAGAAGACTTCTATCCGGCATACCGATGTCAAATTTCGGGAGAAGACTGCTATTCGGCATACCCATGTCGGGTTGAGCAGAGAAGATATCAAGCCAAACACTACAGAACAAAGCCAAGGACAAGACATGTCACGGTCATGATACAGGGCATGGGCAGCCGCTGCTACAGTGGCGCGGATGGGACAATAATACACTGCGCGTGACACAGTGAACAGTCCCGACAAGACCCCAGTAGTCATCTCAGCTACAGTGCGCAGTGAACAGTGTTTCCTGTCCCCTTGTCTCCGGCTTGTCCCCTGGGCTCTCCTATATAAAGGGCACCAGGGGGAGAGGGAGGAGAGAGACGATCACCCCACCACTTCATTTCCCCCCTTCTCATTTTCTCTCAAGACCTCATGGAGGAAACTGTAGCAGCTCATGGAGCGTGTTGTAGCCCAGATAGTAAGAGAGGAAATATACCGAGTAGGCTAGATGCTGCAGTAGGGGTTTTATCTCCTCACGAGAGCCCCGAAGCAGGGTAAATCCTTGTGTCCCTATGTCGGTTGTGTTTACCTGCGCGCGAGTTCATCGCGCAATCCCTCCCCGAGATCCCCTAGCGTCCATCGGCCCCACAAATTAGCCTACCCGTAGGCAACTGTCTGTTCGCCACGACGACAGTTGGCGCCCACCGTGGGGCCAAGTGGCGCTTGCGGGAAGAATTTCGGACGGGACCCGACATCCCAAATCCGGGATCCCTACGCTGCGGGCAGTGGTCATTGACATCCTGCGCCGCGGGTAGCGGTCGCCGGTATCCCAAATCCGGGATCCTAAATCCGGGATCCCTACGCCGCGGGCAGTGGTCACTGACATCGTGCGCCGCGGGTAGTGGTCGCCGGTATCCCAAATCCGGCATCCTAAATCCGGGATCCCTACGCTGCGGGCAGTGGTCACCGACATCCTGCGCCGCGGGTAGCGGTCGCCGGTATCCCAAATCTGGGATCCTAAATCCGGGATCCCTACGCTGCGGGCAGTGGTCACTGACATCCTGCGCCGCGGGTAGCGGTCGCCGGTATCCCAAATCCGGGATCCCTACGCTGCGGGCAGTGGTCACTGACATCCTGCACCGCGCGTAGCGGTCGCCGGTATCCCAAATCCGGGATCCTAAATCCGGGATCCCTACGCTGCGGGCAGTGGTCACTGACATCCTGCGCCGCGGGTAGCGGTCGCCGGTATCCCAAATCCGGCATCCTAAATCCGGGATCCCTACGCTGCGGGCAGTGGTCACCGACATCCTGCGTCGCGGGTAGCGGTCGCCGGTATCCCAAATCCGGGATCCTAAATCCGGGATCCCTACGCTGCGGGCAGTGGTCACTGACATCCTGCGCCGCGGGTAGCGGTCGCCGGTATCCCAAATCCGGGATCCTAAATCCGGGATCCCTACGCTGCGGGCAGTGGTCACTGACATCCTGCGCCGCGGGTTGCGGTCGCCGGTATCCCAAATCCGGGATCCTAAATCCGGGATCCCTACGCTGCGGGCAGTGGTCACTGACATCCTGCGCCGCGGGTAGCGGTCGCCGGTATCCCAAATCCGGGATCCTAAATCCGGGATCCCTACGCTGCGGGCAGTGGTCACTGACATCCTGCGCCGCGGGTAGCGGTCGCCGGTATCCCAAATCCGGGATCCTAAATCCGGGATCCCTACGCTGCGGGCAGTGGTCACTGACATCCTGCGCCGCGGGTAGCAGTCGCCGGTATCCCAAATCCGGGATCCTAAATCCGGGATCCCTACGCTGCGGGCAGTGGTCACCGACATCCTGCGCCGCGGGTAGCGGTCTCCGGCATCCAAAATCCGGGATCCTAAATCCAGGATCCCTGTGCTGCGGGCAGTGGTCATTGTTGTCCCTGCGCTGCGGGTTGAGGTCACGGACATCCCTGCGCTGCGGGTTGAGGTCGCCGACGTCCCTGCGCTGCGGGTAGAGGTCGCCGACGTCCCTGCGCTGCGGGTAGAGGTCTCCGACATCCCTGCACCGCGGGTGGAGGTCATCGACGTCCCCGCATCGCGGAAACCGGTCATCGACATCCCAAACCAGCATCCCTGCATCACGCCCACCAGCCGCCGGAGTCTACCCCGACACTCATCATCAATGGACCCCTGGCAGTTGCACACCAATTACCCGGGTTATGTCGCCTCCGACATCCCCAACCGCTCCTGTGCTCCGTGAGTATCGTCATCAGTACCTTACATTTACGTTGTCTTAAATTTGTTCGGGAACTGCCCATGCATGATTAGTTTAATTGTTTACCCGGGAACGAAGCATCGTAACCCGGGGACTGCCCTGTTTCACCTGTTTGTCGCCTGTGTGTTTTTTCCCCGGGAGCAAGATGTCTTGACCCGGGGACTGGCTTACCGTTTAGTTCTACCTAGCATGCTTAGTCGGTGGACTAGCTCAGTTTATATTTATTTATATGCTTGTCGTATCTTGCTTCTTGTTGTATCATTTGTGTGCCGGCATCCCGAAACTGGACTCGGGGACTGCCGGGCTCCTTTGTCTTCCTGCTATATCTGAAAATTTACCCGGGGACTCGGTGGAATCCGAGTCTCTGTCCTATTGTGTGGTTTGCTGCTAGAGTTATTTTCTGTCTTTATTAAAATATATACGTCCTAACTAACGTTGAAAGGTGATATTGGTTTTACCGCGAGGATACTCATGTCGAGAGTCTTGATTATATCGGTTATCTTGGATCCATCTTACGGTTGATTATTTTCTCAAAGTATATTGCATATGATCTATGGTATCACTTGGCCCACATATCGCGGTATCACGCAAAATTTCCAGATCCCCGTTTATTTCGATTCGCCAGTATATCATGGCATACTGCAATAGCTCCATATCGCTATTCATGTCGGCTCGCCATTATATCGCGGCATCATACCATATCCCTAGATTCCGAAAGGGATGCTTAAACATGCAATTATACGATTGACGTTGTGGTACAAAGTTCGTAGGTAGGGAAGCGATTCTCTTACGAATAAGCCTATTTGCCACGTAAAACTTGCAAAACTAAATAAAGCTAGAGGCGTCTAACTTTGTTTTGCAGAGGCGTTATTTCATGTGACATGGTTACGGTAAGTTTTGATATTACTCGTACTGTCGGAGGCAATGGAGGGCTCTGTAGACTCGGAGTCATGCCGGGGCGCCGGGGGCCAGGCACATGGCGCCATGAAGGTCCAGGCGCATCGACCATGTCGCATCGCACTTCATTGCATCATTATTGTGTGCTGTTGTGTGTGCATCCTATTGATTGCTTATATGCTAGATATACAACGGTAGCGTCATAAATAGGATGATCCCTAACAAATACCAAAATTGTGTTCTCCCTCGTTGCGCACCACCAAGAAAGTTCTACGTTATGAGGCAGGCCGTGATGATCGGGTGTCACACATCTCGTCGTTCGCATACAGTGGGTGTAAGCCATGTTGCACGCGCAGGTCTTCGAGGTTTGATTGGCGAGCCTAGCATACTCAGAGGTATGGCCTCGGAACATGGGAAGATCGAAAGATCGAGCACGAGTCATAGAGTTGTTATGATCGACATTTTATGTCCACCTTTGAAGCTGTGTTGCCGGCCGTGATGATCGGGGGTAGTATGGTGGATGAGGGTCGTGTCATCGCCATTATTATTTTAGGGATAATAATCTTGGTGTGGTGTGTTTTTGATAATGAGATTATAAAACTAAAACTCACCTATATATTATAAACTTATCTTACCTCTTTTGCGATCGCATCTGTAGACTACGCAACTATACTTCGGTTACTTCCTCAAGAGCCCGGATGCTACATTAGAAGCCGACGGATCCAACTTCATCAGATTGTACAGGGGTTTTAGAAACATTCTCGAACACAACAACATTCTATATGTTCTCGATGAACCATTAGGAGAAGGACCAGGAGATTCTGCAAGCGAGGAGGAGGAAGATGTTTTCCGTAGGCGTCGAGACATATTCATTGAAGTGGAGATCACCATGACCGTATGCTTGCCACCCGAGTTGAAAGAGATGTTTCGACGCAAGGAGCCAAGCGTCATGATGGATGCGATAAAGACGCACTTCGGGGATGAATTACGTGAGCAGTTCAGACAGCTTAGAATGTTCCAGACCGTTCACATGGAGGAGCATACCTGTCTGAAGACACATTTGAAGAGATTGTATGACATCTACTTCCAGCTGACGATGGTCTTCGATTACTGGATGGCAGATTCTTGTGCCATTCGAACTGTCCTGATATCTCTACCTCCTAGCTATGAGAAGCATGTTCGTAAGTACATTTTGAAAGCTGATGATATGAACTTCTATGTGTTCGTACGCGAGTTCCAGTCTCTGAAGGTTGATTCCATCGAAGGAGAGATCTTCGATGCTACAGGTATATATATTTGATATATGCAGAATTATGAATTCGCCCATGGTATATGATGAAATGTTTGATAATTGCTCTGTTTGTGAAACAGGTCCTGATTATCACATATATGCGGCGCAGTTTGATATGACCTGGCGCTGAAGCTGGTAGTCAAGGAGTTGATGGCCTTTTGGTGTTCACGTCCTCAAGTTATCATAGTTATCATTAATAGTTTTTGATACGATCTTTTGTAATAGTGAGCGAGTGTGTGTGTCTTGATTGTTACAAGACAAAGTTATTCATGTAATAAGACAAGTTCAGTTGTTTTATGTTATGGAACAAGTCAGTTGTTTTATCTTATGAATAAAGTTTCCACATCTCAGTTACATTGATTGTATGATAAGTATTCATAATTGTAGATATGATAAAATAGCTTGTCCCATGAACAAAGGTTCTATTGCTAGAATAAACACCGTCGAGTTTAGTCATAAAAGCAATGAAAGAAGTAATGGATGTTTTTTTGGTCCATTTAAGTATTTCGAGTGCTGAGTTGATAAAGCTTGAAATCAAGTATTGAAGTTGCAATACTGGCGGAAATTAATTGAGTGTCATTTTTAATGATTAATTAATGGTGTTTACTACTTGATCCGAATTCCTCCATGACTTTGATAAATAGGAGTATTTGCCCGATAAATTGTGGAGTCTGAAATTAATTTGATAATAGATCAAATGGGGTTTTTCAGAAGAAAGATTAGTGAATATTGTGTTCACAAAATTCGATCAAAGGACAGTATTTTTGAATTATGTTTTCAACGCAAGAGGCTTGTGGAAATTTGCTTCACAAAATTATAATGTCACATATAGTGATATGTGGGGAATTATAATCATGCTCTATTTCAAATAAAGTGTGGTCTGTCAGAATCAGTCTTAGAATCTCCTAATATGTTCGAAACATTATAGTCGATGTCCACTTTAGAAAATAGATGTTTTTCTCAACAAGGATTCGTAGGATCGACAATAGTGTCGACATGTATATGATTATGCGATAATTCGGAATATACATGAGTGGTTCTTTGTAGATTGCTCGCATTGGACGAGAGTGTATTCCAGAACCAATTAGAAACAAAGTTTAGTTTGTTGTCTATGTAATTGTGAGAAAAGATGGCTTTTCGAATTATGGTTTATGAACTGGAATTAGAAGTTTGGAATAAAGTGTCAGACTTATGTTGGAAGGTGTTCCAAAGAGTATATGTCTGCTAATGAAAATTTGGTTTTTAAGAGTGAGGGAGACTAGAAAATTGTTTTCTGCTTGCAATCCTCTTCATAAAGATCATAATATTTTCATGAAAGAAACTTCTAAATAAAGTGTTGTTATATTTAATATTGCTGTCAGGTCACAACACTGTATTAAGTATTTCAGATCTTGTTGACAGATCAAGGTGCACTTTGTAAATACAAAGAAAGTTGAGAAAATATCGGAATACGAACAAAGGCTTTTTTGAGTCTGGAAATCCAAAGTTACATTTGAAAGGATTAAGAGAGTAATTGTTGCTGCAATTCTTATTAGAGGAATAAGATTGTTTAATCGTCATATAAAGTGTTATGTGAAAATGTGACTATAAGAAAGACGCGGTAGCATGTCTTGTCAAGAAATGTGTCTTGGACAAGATCAAATTTGTTGACTACATTTATGTAGACATGCTTGAAGTCTGAGGGATTTGTATTAATGTAATGCTGTAGTTTGTATTAAATTCGAATTGATAGCAGATCAATGATTTTGGTTTGACCAAAATGTTGATTTAAGTGGGAGTCATAGTTGGTTCACTCAGGTGAAATATGTGAAGAACATATTTTTGAGTGGGAGCTCAGGAACTCAAATATGTGGATGACACGTTTTTGAGTGGGAGCTCGTGTTATCAAATATGTGGAGACATAATTTGAGTGGGAGTCGATTTCATCTTGTGTGGTTAACACATTGTGAAACTGTACCAATAGAATAGGATGAAGTTGTGAAACTATTTTAAAAGCTAGTGTCTATTTGGAAATAGAACCGGAATTTTAAATAGTTAATCGAGTTGTTTTGGATTATATCTGAGGAGTCAGAATAGAATCAAAAGGATGGTCCTTTGGAATCCAATTGATCATTAAGAGTAATGATGCATGAAAGTAATGGTTGTATGACATGGGGGTCTATTATGTAATATTAGACGTCATACAGAAACCATATTATCTGCTCGATGAAATATAACCGATGCTCTTGGAATAAGAGCAGTTATGAAAGTAAATTTGGAATTTACTGGAAGTAGAAGTGCGTTAGTTAAGGGATTGACATTTAAATGTCAAGTTTTCTACATTGGTGTGTAAATATGTAGACATCACGAGTTTGTAATTGTTACAAGGGGCTCGGCATGACTGAGTGTGTTTTTCAGGGCAGTTATCTGGTTAGTATAATCAGAGTAAGCGCTGGGAAGCGGTAGTCTCACTTAGTTGTGGTGTTTGCATATATGTTGTTAAACAACATGGTGATATCAAGCAAGTTAATATCCGTGAATCGCAAAAGCATGTACAATCACGGATTGTGCAGTAACACTTTTCCACGAGTAAGCATTATCAAATGATTCTTATTTGATAAGGGATTCTGATAAAGTAAAATGCAGCTAGTTTATTTGTACTCTAGTGCAAGTGGGAGACTGAAGGAGATATGCCCTAGAGGCAAATAAATAAGTAGTATTTATTGCATTATCTCATAAGTTTATAATAAGTTTGTGTATTATGCTATAACTGTATTAATCGGAATTATTAATATACGTGTAATACATAAACAACCAGGTCCCTAGCAAGACTCTATATGAGCTAGTCCATTGGGCAACAGTTGATCGAGATTCCCGATCAAGGACAATGACGTCGGTTGACAATGGGGTCATCTTGTTAGTAGAATAAGGTGATGGACATACGCAAAGTATTGCAATAAGATCGTATTATGATGTTTGTCATTTGCAATAGATAAGAGTATGATAGCTTATTCCTTAGACCGTGAGACCGTACTTATTGTTGCTTCGTAGGAGTGCTTTGAGAGCATCAAACGTTGTGTCTTATATAGCATGACAATAACGGTGTCCATCTTGGGTATTCCGAAAGAGCATCGAGACGTAAGGATCAAGAGCGGGATTTGTTCATTCTTGTAATGGAAAGATACTCTGGGCCCACTCGGTGATATTGCATCTATATAGCTGCGCAGCTTGTGACAAGGTCATGGAGATGGTAATATCACAGACGAGTTAATAACCTTCGTCGGTAACGAGATACAGCAAAGGCATCGGTGTGTCTACGATCATATCTCGGACAAGGTAGTATCGCAGAGACAAAGGGAATGAATATCATATTTATGGTTCAACGACGATATTCGTGGAATGCAAAGGGGTTGTCATATATTTCCAGGTATCCCTGACGATCATTGGTGAGCGGAGTGTCTCGACCATGTCTGGAGTGTTCCCGAACCGTAGCGTAACAAACTTAAGGTCTTAGCGGCGCTAGGAGATAGGTTCTGGAATTTTATAGGTTTTTATTGGAGAGAGAGAAATGATCCGGAAAGAGTTCCGGTGGTCCGGAAGGACCGGAAGGAGTTCCGGGAAGGTATGGAATGGTTCCGGGAATGTCCGAAAGTTGTTCGGGTGGTTCCGAAATAGTTTCGGAGTCATGGGATATTGAATTATATATAAATATATTAATTATGAATTAATTGGATTTTTATATTAATTTAATATTAATTAAATAAAGGAAAAAGGGGGCTCCCACCTAAATGGGCCCTAAGAGGGCCCAAGAGGGGGAAACCGCATCCTACAAGGAAAGGGGAAGGCTTGGGCCTCCTAGTCCTAGTTGGACTAGGAGTGGGACAAGCCCAAGGGGGGTTCGGCCGAACCCCCCCTCCCCTCTCCTCCTTTAGTCCCACATGGAGGAGCCAAGGGGGTTGGCACACCCCTTCCCCCTTTATATAGCAAGGCATATTAATTGATTTAATTCATAGGAAATTCAATTAATTCCCAATTTCTCTCTCGATCTCGTGGTTCCCAAGTTGTCGCTAGGCTCCGTATGTTTGCGAGTGCTCGGAGGCTACTCTATTGAGGAGCTTGGGCGACGTCGTCTCGCCCCCTGCAGCTGCTGCGCCTCCCTCCCCTCTGCTGCCGGCGCACCAGCCCTGGTGCTGGCGCTCTGCCTTCTTCCGCCCGACGCCCGTCGACGCAGATCATCGTCGACACCCCGACGTCATCGACTCCGACATCGTGGCAAGTTCTCCGCGACCTCGAGGTCGGCTACGTACGACTTCATCGTCAACGCTTGTGCGGGAGCGTAATCCCCGCTATCGGTCTACATGGAGGCAATGTAACCCGTTCCGCCACCGTTATCGCATGTACTAGATAGATAGATCCTGTCTAGTTAGGGTTTTGATCGCTAGAAAATTGTTGTTTTCTGCACCGTAACCCCTACAACCTCGTATCTGCAAGAGGAATCGAAGCGAACCCCGAGAAGGTGCAGAACATTCTCACAATGCCAACACCAACCAAACTCCGTGAGGTGCAGCGATTAGCCGGCCGAGTCGCAGCTCTCAGCCGGTTCATTAGTAAGTTGGGAGAGAAAGCTTTACCTTTGTACCAACTGATGAAGAAGACAGATAAGTTCGAGTGGACACAGGAGGCGCAGGATGCGTTCGACCATCTCAAGAAAACCCTGACAACCTCTCCAGTCCTCGTGGCACCGCTGGAAAACGAGCCGCTATACTTATACGTCTCAGCAACCAACAGGGTGGTGAGCACGGTACTCGTAGTCGAGCGGGAAGAAGAAGGTCACAGTCACCCGGTGCAAAGGCCCGTCTACTACCTCAGTGAAGTCCTCACCCTGTCCAAGCAGAACTACCCGCACTAACAGAAGCTGGCGTATGGAGTCTTTATGACCTCCAGGAAGGTCGTCCACTACTTCTCCGAGCACCCGATCACGGTGGTAAGCTCCTCTGGACTAGCAGACATTCTCACAAACCAACGCGCGACAGGGCGAGTCGCCAAGTGGGTTGTCGAACTAGGACCATGGGGGCTGAAGTATGCTCACCCGAAGTCCATCAAGGCCCAAGTCCTCCCAGAATTCACCACCGAGTGGATAGAAGCCCAGCTACCAAATGTCCCCGACTTGTCCAACGCATGGACGATGTACTTCGATGGTTCCAAGAAATTCAAGTCAGCCGGGGCAGGAGTTGTGCTCATCTCCCCCAAGGGTGACAAGCTGAAGTATGTCCTACAGATGGACTTTCCGACGCCATCCAACAACGAAGCCGAGTACGAGGCCCTGATCCACGGCATGAAGATGGCCAAGAACTGCGGCGCCACACACCTCATGATCTACGGCGACTCCTACCTGGTGGTACAGCAAACCATGAAGTCCTGCGACGCCATCGCCGACAACATGATAGCCTACCGAGACCTGTACAACCAGATGGAAGGAAACTTCGAGGGCTGCGAGTTAAGGCACGTCGGCCGCGACAGCAACGAAGAAGCCGACGTCCTCGCTAACATGGGATCAGACAGAGTTCCAGTTCCACCCGGCATCTTCCTCGAGCGCATCACGTAGAGATCTATCAAGACTCAAGCCGCAGCGAGCACCGCAACAAAAGCAAAAGGAGATGCAAACTCGCCAAGCCAAGAGAAGGTCCCCATGGAAGTCATGCTAATCGAAGCCACATGGACAGGACCATACCTGGCGTACATACTGCGTCAGAAGCTGCCAGCGGACCCAGTCGAAGCAAAGCGCATCATCACGCGCTCCAAAAGCTTTACCGTCATCAGCGGGGAGCTCTACAAGAGAAGTATCTCGGGAATCCTGCAGAGGTGCATAGACCCAGTCGACGGCCAAGCCATCCTACTCGACATCCACGCGGGTATCTGCGGGCATCACGCCAGTAGTCGAGCACTGGTGGCCAAAGCACTGCGAGCCGGGTTCTACTGGTTAACAGCCATGCAGGACGCCGAGGATCTAGTAAAGAAATGCACAGGGTGCCAGGAGTTTGCCAACAAGCCACACGCGCCAGCATCAGAGCTCAAGACAATACCGCTAGCCTGGCCCTTTGCACAATGGGGGCTAGACATGGTGGGCCCGCTGAAGAAATCATCACCCGGAGGGCACATTGACCTCCTGGTTGCAGTCGACAAGTTCACTAAGTGGATTGAAGCCGCACCCATCACAAGTTCGACTGCATCAACAACGGTCAACTTCATCAGGTCCATCATCTTCAGGTTCGGAGTGCCGAACGGGATCATCACAGACAACGGCTCGAACTTCACAGCCGAAGAATTCAAAGACTTCTGCTCAGAGCAAGGTATCAAACTCAGCTATGCATCCGTCTCGCACCCGCAATCCAATGGGCAAGTAGAGAAGGCCAACGGTTTAGTCTGCAGCGGCATCAAGAAGCGACTACGTGTGCCACTCAGGCGCGCAGCGGGCGCATGGGTCGAAGAACTACCGTCAGTCCTCTGGAGTCTGCGGACCACGCCTAACAGATCCACCCAGTACACTCCATTCTTCATGGTGTACGGTGCAGAAGCAGTCCTACCCCGCGACATCAAGTTTGACGCACCACGACTGG
The DNA here is from genome assembly GCA_026929855.1 of Poa annua. Lineage (NCBI taxonomy): Eukaryota > Viridiplantae > Streptophyta > Magnoliopsida > Poales > Poaceae > Poa > Poa annua. The sequence continues at coordinate 37,819,337 of CM049427.1, forward strand.
TCGCCTACGACGAGTCAGATGCAGAAGAGGCACTCGAAGACAACATGGACATATTGGACGAAGCACGCGACATCGCTCTGGCGCGATCAACCGTATACCAGCAAGACCTGCGCAACTATCACGGACGAAGATTGCGACCAAGAGCTTTCGTCGCAGGTGACCTGGTCCTTCGCTCAAACAGAAAAAAATTGCACAAGCTCGCCTCCCCATGGGAGGGTCCATACATCGTCACAGAGGTGATTGGAAACGGAGCATATCGCCTAAAGGACTCGAAGACAGGAGCAGCCTGCAGCAACCCATGGAACATTGCACAACTCCGGCGGTTCTATGCTTAGTCGAATCAACCATTGTAACAAGGATAGCATGTCAAAGCGGCAGGTTTCAGACGCACCCTTTCCCTTACCAGGGTACCTGAGGGGACTGGAAGGGTTTTAATGAGGCGGCCTGTTCGCAGTAATCAATAAAGTGATTTGAAGAAAATGCTGTTCACCTTACCTTCTCAGTCAAGACAAACAAAAATCCTAGGCCGCCACTCGATTTACTCGGGGGCTGCGCCATACATGTTGAAATAAAAGCCTAGGCCGCCACTCGAACCACTCGGGGGCTGCGCTAAGACAGGCACAACTCAGAAATCCTAGGCCTCTATCCGACTTGCTCGGGAGATGCGCCACACAGGTTGAAATAAAAGTCTAAGGCCGCCACTCGAACAAACTCGGGGGCTGCGCCAAACAGGCACAACACAAAAATCCTAGGCCTCTACCCGACTTACTCGGGAGATGCGCCGCACAGGTCAAGTCTAAAATCCTAGGTCGCCACCCGACGCACTAGGGGGCTGCACCCCATAGGTCACACTTGAAAAGCCTAGGCCGCTACTCGAACCACTCGGGGGCTGCGCCAAACAGGCGCAACCCAAAAATCCTAGGCCTCTACCCGACTTACTCGGGAGATGCGCCGCACAGGTCAAGTCCAAAATCCTAGGTCGCCACCCGACGCACTCGGGGGCTGCACCTCACAGGTCACACTTGAAATTCCTAGGCCGCCACTCGAATTACTCGGGGGCTGCGCCATACAGGCTTCACCGAAGAAATCCTAGGCCGCCACCCGAGCTACTCGGGGGCTGCGCCATACAGGTCAAGTCCAAAACCCTAAATCGCCACCCGGTACAATCGGTCGCCGCGGTACACAGGTCTCACTTGAAAGAATCCTAGGACGCCACTTACTCGGTGGCTGCGCCACACAGGTTCACAACAAAGGCTTAGGCCGTCACCCAAGGTACTCGGGGGCTAGCCACACAAGTCAAAACAGAAGCAAGTACTCGTACAGTAATGAAAACAATTTCACTCGTTGCTCGAGGACTCTTCTAATTTCATATACTGCCATTTACATTGGCGTAGTCGCCACATTGACTAACCCTATACAGCAGAAGAAAACTACTCTCAGTCTGCAGGCTCGGCCTTCGGCGCTTCGAGTGGGCCAACAAGACGCTCGCTGTGCTTCTGCACCTGCTCAATCATCTGGCGCGCAGCCGCCAGGGTATCGGCGTACTCGGCATCGCCAGGCAGTCCACCCATCAGCCTATCCAACGGAAGGTTAGGCCGATGCAGCCGAACGTACGCTAAAGCCGCATTCACCCCGGCGACAAGATGCGCATGGACGATTTCCTTCAGAGCGTCGCCGTCACGGAACCTCTCGAGCAAGGTGGACAGCCCATGCGGCTGCCCATTATGCGGGAAGTAGACACGGTGGATGTGCCACAAGGTCTTCCGACAATTCTCCAAGAGGACAGCCGCACGCCAGGTTCGGTCGAGCATGCGGGCAAGGATGCACCCTCGCGACTTGTTCACCCAGAAATGGCGAGCTTCCCGGATAACACGCTCTTCAACGCGGTCCCGCTCAGCCTCCCAATCCGGGTTCACGTCTGCATAGACAAGCTAGAAGTCAGAACCAGCAAGTTTCAACAAGGAAAGGCAGCCGCAGAGGATACCAACCTTGAAGTTGTCGACTGATGAGATCAATTTCCCCGATCAGAAAATCTTCGCGCTGGGAAAAACCTGCAGTAGGATGCGACCTGGAGCGCTGCAAGAGCAGCTCGGTATTCTTCAAGGTAGCCTCAAGCTCAACCACCTTATTCTTCAAATAAGTGATTATGCGCTGGTCGTTCGCACTTCGTGGAGGAGCCGGAGCAGCTTGGCGACGGCGAGCACCTGAAGAAGATCCCTCACCGCTTGGTCCAGCCGCAGAAGCAGAAGACGTGCCGCCGCACAAGTTAGTCTGTCATGAACGTGCAGAATCAATACCAGTATACGACTGCTCAACATAGACAAATATGATGGGAGGAAACATTCAATTTCAGCCAAAATATTGTCAAAGGCCAGAAGACCCGACAAAATATCAGTCAACAGTAGTTACAAAGTAAAAGTTATCAGTACATGAAACTGCGACTGCTAAGACCCTACGAACTACTCCTGGGCAACAGACTCCGACTGCGAGCGACTCTTCCGAGCAGCAGCCGACCCAGTCGCCTTGGCCAGCGCTCTCTCGAAGGTAGACACAAGCGTCACAGCAAGCTGTGCAGCCCACACTTTAACTCCACCCAAGGACGCGGTCCGGCCATCAGGCCTACGGGGGAAGCCGCTGACGACCTTCTCGAAGTCTGAAAGAGCATTTTCCCTCATGTGTGGTTTTGGTAATTGAATGACAATCTCTATGGACTAATGTTTGCATTGAGATATCCCTATAGATCTTATCCATGGAATGGTGGAGTTCATGTGTTGAACTCTTGAAGCTCATGTGTTGAGTGAAGCTTATTGCAAGCATGTCTTGAAGATTCAAGACATCATCTTAGTGAAGAAAAGATGAGTTGTGCAAGACCAAGAGAAGCTTTCTCGAAAAGATCCCATGCTTGGTGCTTGCAATGGATACATGAAGACGAAGCTTAGCGAGTCTCTCCCATTGTGAGCATGGGGGAGTATTTGGAGAAGTCTTCATCAAGCAAGTGTTTGGACGCGCAATCAAGAAAGATGATCCACTTGAAGAAATCAAGATAGTCATCATCCAACTCAAGTGGAATGCTCAAGGCAAAGGTATGATCTTGATAGGGCTATAGGATAGATAGGCGTACTATCAAGAGGGGCTCTCAAGTTAGTAACTTGATCGCATTCTTGTGGAGAGCTCAAACCTTTGCATACTTGGCATATCATGTTTCTTGGTTCTTATTTGGCTTTTATGTTGGTGAGGAATTAGAGCTTGGTTCATCTCCATGTCAAGCTCTAGTTCATCGAAATCGTTACTTTGGACAACTTGTTGCGTTTTCGGTGGCGGAAATATTGCCGGTTCTACCTTGAGGAAAGTCCCACACCTTGCCATGTTGGGTAGTCATCGTCTCTATCTTTCCAACAAAATTGGTCTCACCTCATTTGGAGTTCATTTGCAAAAGTTATAGCAGTTTTCGTTTCGGTGTTCTGCTGATTCGGATTATTGGGGCCGGATATTCCGCCCTACCGGAATTTCCGGTTCCCCAGCTCATCCAAGAAAACGGCTAAGGAAAGGAGAAAAAGGGTTCTTACTCCAGTCGGAAATTGTGCTCGGAAATTTCCGTCTACCGGAATTTCCGAGTGCCCCCAGAAAAGTCCTCCAGAAATGGCTAAGGAAAAGTTTGGTTTTGCTTCTGACTCCAGCCGGAATTTCCGAGCTCTCTTAGACCGGAATTTCCGGGTGACCGGAATTTCCGAGTCTCTCTAGACCGGAATTTCCGGGTCTTACTTATACCGGAATTTCCGAGTGTCGAAACAGCCAACGGCTATATTTCCTGGAAATACCCCTCCCCTTCTTCCTCCTCAGCCAATCCAAGGCAGCACGATTTTCCCCTCTCTCCTACTCCATTGTTGACCTTGGAAAGCTCACTTCCCTCTCAATCCCTCCATTGAATCTTCCATATTCTTTAGGGAAAGTTGAGAGGAGATCTAGATCTACAATCCTACCAATCCATCTCTCCTCTAAGTGAGGGGAACTTAGTGGATCTAGTTCTTGGAGTACCTTTGTGGTTCTTCTTCTTTGTTCTTCCTCTCTTCTCCCCCCATAAGCATTAGTTGCTTTTGGTGGGATTTGGGAGTGAAGGATTTGACTCCTTTGTGGTTTCCTTTGTTCTTCCTCTCTTATTCCCCCATAAACATTTGTTGTTGTGTTGGAATTTGAGAGTGAAGGACTTGAGCACTTCGTGTGCTCTTGCCATTGCATTTGCATCGGTTTGAGCCCTCCACGAGGATTCGTGGTGGTATTACTTGTGAGCTTGTTACTCTTGGGTCTTTGGACCGTAGACGCCTTTTGTGGCCGGCCTTTTGTGGCCAAGACCTTTTGTGGTCAAGACCTTTTGTGGTCACTTGAGAGCCCCCAATTAAGTTGTGGGTGTGTGCCTCAAGACTTGGGAGCCCCCAATTAAGTTGTGGGTGTGTGCCTCAAGAGTTGTACGGGATTCGATCTCCGCCCAAAGGAGATCAATAGTGGAAGGTGAACTCGAACCTTTTGTGGTTGAGTTCATCAGGAGAAGAAGGTGAGCCTTTGTGGCGTTGCGGCTAACCTGTTGTGGTTGCGCACACCTCTCCAAACGAGACGTACACCTTTGGGTGGAACTCGGGAATACATCCTCGTCTCCGCGTGCCTCGGTTATCTCTATACCCGAGCTCTTTACTTATGCACTTTACATTGTGATAGCCTTCGTGCTTGAAGTCATATATCTTGCTATCATCTTGTTACTAGTATTGCTTAGCTTAAGTTGTTGGTGCACATAGGTGAGCCTAGTTTATATATCTAGGTTGTATGCTTGTTAAAGTAAACCTCTAGTTTTATTCCGCCTTTATCAAGCATACCGGAATTTCCGGGTCATTCGTGTACCGGATATTCCGGCTACTCGGAATTTCCGGTCACTCTTGGACCGGATATTCCGGCTACTCGAAAAAGTTTTAGATCGCCTATTCACCCCCCCTCTAGGCGACGTCTATCCGTTCAAAGTCGCCCTGAATTTGGTGGCCTAGGAGGAGCTGGAAGGTGAGCTCGGAGCCGCGTACCGTCTACGCCCGAGTAAAGTCGGCGAGGGTGGTCGCGTCATCCTCGAATGGAGCAGCAAGGGCGTCCACGACAGTCGGCGGTGGATCGCTTGGGAAGATGTTACGGTGCACCGTCGTAAGGGCTCCTGTCGACTTCTTCAGCACATCTGTGGACTTCTTCAGCGCATCAGACGCATACGCGCAGACACGGTCCAGGAAGCCGACAACCGTCGCCAAGTCGACGGTGTCACTCGACGAGCCCTCCTCAGGAGCCCCACCGCATGTCTCTGTGCAAAAAAGTCAAACATCAGACAAAGGCAAAAGCAACAACAAAGTAGGCATCAAGCCGAAACTTACCCCCAAGAGCACCGGCGAGGGAAAGAAGGCGGTCGACTTGAGTCTTCTCTTGGTCAACCTGCATCCGCTCCCGCTCCTGGAACTCATGGAGAGACTTCTCAAGCTCACCCTGACTCCGAATCTTCAGCTCAAGCTCAGCAACCCGCTTATCAGCCTGGTCAAGGGAAGCGCGAAGCTGGTCCCTTTCTCTTTCCAGGCGAACGTAAGCAGCGGCCGCATCAAGTTGTTGGCGGTAGTAGGGCTGAAACAAAAGCAAGATCTTACTAAAGCTGTGGGCGACTCTACTAGTCACCCACACCTTCGGGGGCTACTCCCATCGGGAGCGCTGATCGCGCACGATGAAAATACAAGACTACAAGTACAAGAACAAAGGACTTACGTGGTCCAGAAGCTCGGCATCAACGGAAGGCGGCGGAGGAGCGCGACTCGAAGACGCGATGACAGCAGGTTGCGCGCGCTCCTCAACTGCAACCCGGGTCACCAGCTCGGTCGAAGGGGCGGATGTATGCTCCACCTCACGATGAGGAGAGTGGACATCGCCAGAACGACGGCTGCAGCAACAGTACAATGACCAACTGCAAGATTGGAACTACAGAAGACAACTCGAAGTCAACAAGGTACTAACCTGGTGGTCTCGAGTTCATCATCACTCCCCAGGGAGACTGACGGCAGCCGCGCGAACGCGCGCGGTGGCGCGGAGCTGACAGGGGGAACAATCAGGGGCTCGATCCAGCCACCTGGTGACCGCGCACCTGACGACGTAGCGACGACTTCCTCTGGATCAGCTTCCGCACCCCTCGCGGGCGACGAAGCAGTCGCAGAGTCACCGTCGCTCCGGCGCTTCTGCCTCTTCCGCGCGGGTTCCTCGTCATCATCATCGTCGTCCGCTTCGTCGTTGGGGGAGACAGCGGACGGAAGGTCATCATCATCATCATCATCCTCCTCGACGAATTTCGGCTCGTCGCCGGGTCCGTTCTCGGGGAGAGGAGGAAGGCTGATCAGCAGGGACCAACCCTGAAGCAAGTAGACGCAAGTCGAATCAAGAAGCAAGTAGACGCAAGTCGAATCAAGAAGCTAGAAATTAAGAAACAGAATAACAAGAAGAACAAGTCAAGAACTTACCTCAGGAACGGGGTTCGATGCCCCGTAAGCAGCAACCGGGCACTTGACGTTGCATGTATCCGTGACTCGGAGGTTCGTGATGGACCTCACCTTGGCTTCCACCTCCTCATCGTCAAGTGGCTCGGTGCTGACGCCCTCGACGGCCCACATCGGGTGGGGCCGAGCGCTGAGCGGCTGCACCCGAAGACGGAAGAAGGTGGCCATCAAGAAGACGCCACCCGCCTCGCCCCCAAGGGTCTTGGTGAGATCGCGCAGCAGGCCCACCAGAGTCCGCGCGGCTTCCTTCTCCCCCGCAGTCAGCGGGTGCGTCCAGGCTTGAGTCTTCTGCAGCCCGCGTTCGCTGTCGAATGCCACCAGGCCATCCTGGCTCGATTGGACGTAGAACCACTTCTTACGCCACCCCTGGACGAAGTCCGACTTCTTCATCTGGAAGTACGTGGTGTCACCGCGCACTTGGATTCCGAAGCCGCCCATGGGGAATGGCAACCCGCTCTTCCCAACGTTCTTGCGAACGAGGAAGAGCGACTTCCACAGCGCCCAGTGGGGCGCGACACCCAAAAAGCACTCGCAAAGCACAATGAAGCCCGCGATGCTCAAGACGCCATTGGGGGTCAGATCATGGATCTGAACCTCATAGGCATACAGGAGACCGCGCACAAAAGCGTGCAAGGGGAACCCAAAGCCCCGCGGAAGGAAATCCACGAAGCATATGAGTTCCCCATCCCGGGGTGTGGGGTATACTTCTTTGCCAGGAGCGCGTACCTGGACTTGATCAGCAGGCGGAAGAAGACCTTGAGCACGGAGGAGTTCAACCTCCGCCTTCTTTACCGACGACCTCTGCCAGTCGCCGTCGGGCTTCTTCATCAGCCCGGCTTCGTCGGCAGCGGCGGAGGAACCAACGGCGCTCTTCGGCTTGACCATGGCGTCGCGAGGAAGCGCAAGGTGCACGGACAAAAAGCACAGAGCTCTGGTGAGGGCGAGAATGGCAGAGGGCAGAGGAAAGGAGGCGCGGACGAATGGAGAAGACGATGCCCTCGCGTTTGCGGCGCAGTACTTATGCCTCAGCAAAATCAATCTCAGCCCTCCGTCGCGCAGCGGTTCAGAGCATCCTCATCCCGCCGTCCACGTGTCAAGCAAAGAGGCCAACCGTCGCCCCCAACTTCCTCCACTACGCACGGGAATCGAGGCGTCATCATCGTGCGTGAAAATTTCGCGCCCAGTTCAGGAACGTGACAACTGCTGACCGCGGTCAGCGCTGCCAGTGGGCCCCGCCACGTCACGTCCCATCGGGCGCAGAGGCATGCAAAGAAACGTCAGCAGCGACGTCATCAAGCCAACGGCTCCAAAAAACTAGACAACGAGATAACTCGAAAGCAAGGTTCGAGTGGTAGGATTCTAAGCTGAAACAACTGAAGACAATGCGCTGGTCAAGGAACCCGAAAAGTCTATTCGGGTGACGAAGAAAGTCGAGTAAGCTCCCGCAGCTGAATCAGATCTACAAGTAAGCCAACAGGCCGAATAGAAGCAAGCTTCACATGAAGAACAAGACAAAGTAATTCGACTGCAAAGGTTACTCCCATCGGGAGAGGCCTGTTCGACTGAAGGAATCGGGTTCAAGCTCAAGATCAAGCAACCCAATGGCGCGTCCAGGAGGAGGAAGTCCTTTGCCCGACGCTACGCTTCGACCAAGCACTCGGGGGCTACTGACGTGGGGCTACCTTTCGACTAGCCCACGATGAGGCTACCTGGGCCGCGCCAAGCACATGGAAGCCCACAGAAGGCCCACTCGGGGTACCACGTATCCTAGTCCAACTCGGTTAGGTCTTGTAACCTGCCATATCTGTACCAACCGCCCGAGACCTGGCTAGCTATAAAGCCAGGAGGGTTGCCCGTCCTAGAGGACAAGCTCATAGCCACCACCACAAACCCTAGCGAGATCGCAATCTCGCCATTGTAATCGCTACTCGCATCAATAATCAAACAAGCAGGAGTAGGGTGTTATCCTCCGGGAGCCTGAACCTGGGTAAAACCTTGCTTGTCAGCCGTCGTGATCACCAACACCTCTCTCTCTCCCCATCAATCAACCTGGGGTGCACAACCCTGGGATTTGCCGAGTTACCACCTCGTCAGTGGTATAGTAGATTTCTTATTTCCCCATGTTTTCCTTCCATTTTTCCCTTGGTTTGCTCTCTTATGTCCGCAACTACAGCTCGAATTCTTCCTCTTCTATACAATAAGACTTGAGGTCGTCTTGAGGAACGAGAGCGAGTGAAGCACAAACCACCTGAGGCTGGAGGATGTTCATGTCAATGGCACGAGGCTGGCACTCTCGCTGGCACCAGAGAAGCTATCGTTGTTGCAGGGGTGCCAGTGCCCTCCTTCCATGCTCCGACCTAAATTCTGCTGGTACGATAAGGTCTCAGGGTTCTCTAATTGAAATGACCAGACCTAAGAGATACATCGCATTTTCAAGTGATGTTGTACTTAAGTATGACATTAGGATCAAGAACAGAGAGAAATGAGGAGAAGATGTACAGCTGAAAGATGAAGAATTGACCAATTTGCGGTATGATTTGCCCAATGATCTCTCCTGTTTCGGGTGATGACTAGCACAAACCACGAAAGCTGAAGTATGGTAGTTAATCTGGTTGACGTCACTGTATTGTAAAATCTCTTGCTCTTGCTTTATAATATTCAACATTTGATACAGATGACATGCTTTCTACTTCTTTGAGTACATTTATGTACCGATGGATTTGAGTGCTAAATAGAGGCAATTGAAGCACAATTGAGACATTCAGATATTCCCCGTGGCAACAAACCTAAGCTCATTAAATAAGCTAAGACCAACTGATCAGTGATTTCGCTCCTCTTAGTGAACTCCGTACCATTTTTAGCTCATTTATATTTGTTAATGTTACCTACTCCATCTATATTCTGGTTTGCCATGGTTATTATTTATGATGGATAACTGGTTTGCTGTCAATATCAGAATGGATTAATAATTAATAGGCTTAAAAAGAAAGTATAATTTTCTTTTTCCAAGAGGAAATGCGTTTCCTTTGCCATGGTGGAATGTATGTTAAGTTCTCAATTGTAGATTTCTGTTATTTTGTCTTGAACCAATTTTCTGCTCATGCAGTCCAGCTTACTTCAAATTGGTGGACGAGAGGTGATATATTGAGATCTGAAAAGAAAAATTGCCTTGCATCATTCTAGGTTTGGAGGTTAATTTCTTTCCTTCATCTTAAGTTCCAAGTTTAAAGGTTCCACAGATAATAGTGAAAATATTTGATCCAATTTTAATTTATCCTTGTGATTTTTCAGTGAGCAAAATATATTTCATACGAATGTGATTTCATTTTTTTATGAAGGCTACTAACTGATTATATCCCTTTTCAGATACACAGATTATCGGCAGGAGTAAAATGAGAAGTATAAGGTCTACACTTACTCTTTTTTTGAACGAGCAAGGGGCGCCAAAGGCACCATATCCATTTCAGCTCAACTACACCAGGCAGTTGTAATTACAATGTACTGGAATTGTACATTTTGTAAAGTGGATAGCACAGGACAAGATCCTCGGGAATGAGCTGAATTTGTACATCTTAATATAGGTTGATTTAGGCAATGCCTAATAACCTGTGTTGCACATCTGTGAGCCTCTCCGTTGATTTTCCTAGGTATGTGATACACCTTTGATGATGTGCTTGTGGTTTCCTGTATGAAATCTGCTAATATGGCTCTTGCGTTCCAGTGAAGGAGATGCTGGTCCATCTTTCTTGCTGCTGCCGTTTTAGCCAGAACTTGTTTGTAAGTTAGGAATATTGGCCTCTCCGCCTGTAGAATTTTGCCATTTTTCTGCTAATAGGAGAGCTTTTGCTTCTGCTTGAAATACTATCGATGGTTGCCTAGTTTGTGCATGTATCCTGATGTTCCACTTCCACTGATCAAAATTTTCTCAGGTATATACTCCAAGTCCTGTTGCTTCTCCTACCGTTGTACCTGAAATTTTGTTGTTCCTTCCAAGATGCATTTGCAAAAAAGACAACTCTTTGAAGCAAAGTATCTGTTTGTAAGGTGGCACCTTGTGTTGGAGCTGCTACCAAGGATGTGGGCTCTGTTTTTTGTTCCTGCATGTTTTCAGATAAAGGTTTACAAAGCTCCAGTTGCTTAGTAGGGCCTGAGTATTAATGAAAATCTGGTAAGACTCTCTCTTTTTTCTATGGACACCTTTGATGATGTGCTTGTGGTTTCCTGTATGAAATCTGCTAATATGGCTCTTGCGTTCCAGTGAAGGAGATGCTGGTCCATCTTTCTTGCCGCTGCCGTTTTGGCCAGTGTTGCGCTCGAAACGCATCACACGAACACGTCCTCGTGTACCCGTGGTGCCGGGGGAGATACTCCGCAACTCGCCCCGCGGGAGGCTGGCTTACAACGCGATACGCAAGACAGTAAACTTGCGCTTTTGAGACCAGACGCCCTAGCCCCTCGGGAAGCCCCGTCTGAGGAAAGCCGGCAACGATTGACTGAGCTAAGCCGGACTTGGCCGCTCTCAGCTCGATTTTTGATATCCGGCAAGATCTACGCGAAATCGCCGAACAACGGAAGCAGGAACAAGGGTTGAAGGAGACAAAAGTAGGGTTGTGTTGATAGGTTGTCGATTGTTTGCTTAATTTCAATCGGCCATCACCTCTCATATATATATGAGGCGGCTGGACTTCCCGTACAAGTTTTGGACTCCTACGCGAATTACAATTCATGGTTTAAGTCGGATTCTATCCTAACCTGGCGGATCCTTGATCTGCTTCGTGCTAGACCCGGACTCGATCTGTCTGGTTTCTTTGGAAAGTTGCCTCCTTCTTCCAGCCTGATCTCAAAGTTGCCTTTTCTTTGCCACCTTTAGCCTTCCGCCTTGGTACGGGCAAATTGCTTTTAGAAAAGTTGCCTTTTGTCTTCCCCCTTGATCAGCGAAAGTTGCCTTTTACCTTCCACTTTGATCGGGGAAAGTTGCCTATCTCCTTCCTCCTTGATCGGAGAAAGTTGCCTTCTTTAGCCTTTCACCTTGATCGGGGAAAGTTGCCTTCTGTCTTCCGGCTTTATCGGTGAAAGTTGCCTTCTTTAGCCTCTCACCTTGATCGGGGAAAGTTGCATTTTGTCTTCCACCTTGATCAGGGAAAGTTGTCTTCTTTTGCCGGCTTGTTTTGACAACATTGGCTTCTCCTCTACCACCTTGTTTTGACAAAGTTGGCTTCTTTTCATCCACCTTGTTTTGACAAAGTTGACTTCGTCCACCTTGTTTAGACAAAGTTGGCTTCTTTTCTACCACCTCGTTTTGACAAAGCTAGCTTCTTTCCGTCCACCTTGTTTTGACAAAGTTGACTTCGTCCACCTTGTTTTGACAAAGTTGGCTTCTTTTCTACCACCTTCTTCTGACCTTGCTTTTCCCTAGGCTAGAATTGACTTACCTCCATGGGCCTTCAAGCAACTTCGCACACCCAAATCTGCCTTCCGCCTTGTTCCAGTTTTGTGATCCTAAAACCGGCCAGCTGCCAAAAACGGGTGCTAACACATGCCCCCCTGTTTTCTAGTAGAGCTTGCGTACTAGAAAATATTCAACGTAGAAGTGTTGGTCTAAGGGCGATGTTTAAGCTCATCGGCCATATGCTAAGGGCGATATATGTATATCGGCCATATGCGTAGATCATGCAGTTCGCCAAACGCTTGGGTGGAACTTTTCAGGTATTTCCCATTGATAGCTCGAGGCAACATGTCGCCTTCTAATGTCTCCACCAGATAAGAGTTGCCGGGTACTATCCTTGCGATTCTCAGTGGCCCTTCCCAGTCCGGGGACCATTTGCCGAATTTTCGGCTTTTGGAGCCAACTGGCAATATAACCTTCCATACCAAGTCGTCAATTAGGAAATCCTTTAGCCGAACTTTCTTGTTGTAAGACCTTGCCACCCGCAACTTCTCTCTCTTGATATCACTTAGCGCAATGACACGTTTGTCGGCTACTTCGTCAATGTTGTCCATCATTAGACTGCGATAATCATCAGCCGACAAATCGTTCTGTCTGACAAGCCTTAAGGCGGCCAGATTCACCTCTATTGGCAAAACGGCTTCCTGTCCATATACCAACTCGAAAGGAGTCACCTTGGTGGCTCCATGCCTTGAAATCTTGTGAGCCCACAAAGCTTCAGACAATACTTCGTGCCACCTTTCTGGGAAAATCTTGCACCTTCTTCTTGATCAACTTGATCAAAATTTTGTTGCTCGACTCGGCTTGCCCGTTGGCTTGAGTATTGTATGGAGAAGAATTGAGCATCTTGATCCCGAGTGATTCGGCAAACTGTTTCACCTCCTTAGCCATGAAGGAAGTACCTTGATCTGTAGTCAATGTTTGCGGAATGCCGAACCTGTGAATTATATGCTGTGTGATAAATTGAATCACCTCCTTATGAGTCATGTTTCTGAGAGGCACCGCTTCAGACCACTTGGTGAAATAATCAGTAGCAACCAAAACAAACCGATGCCCTTTAGAAGAAGCCGGATGAATCATCCCGACAAACTCAAGTGCCCAACCTCGGAAAGGCCACGGTTTTATTATTGGGTTAAGAGGTGAAGCTGGCCTAACTGAATATCTCCAAACTTCTGGCAAGCTTCGCATCCCTTGTAGTATCCGAAGCAGTCATTGATCATTGTTGGCCAATAAAATCCGGCTCGTCTGAGCATCCACTTCATTTTGTGAGCCGACTGATACGATTCCGCACAGGCCATCATGTACCTCTCCCATAGCAACTCTAGCTTCATCTTCATTCAAACATTTTAGAAGAAGGCCGTCAACAGTTCGACGATACAAGGCAGCATCACCAACGTATACTTGAGAGCTGTGCGCCGAACTGCCCTGTCCGCCTTTCGACTTGGATCTTGCAGATTGTCAACATAAGGCTTTCTCCAGTCGCTTGACAGTTCAAAATTTGGCTTTTCTTTAGCCGACTCCAACAAGCCGGCTTCCTGTTTGGCTTCTTCCAAGTTGGCAACATGGGTCACCGGCAGCTGCCTAATGAAGAACATACCTCAACTGATATGATAGCCCGATGCCTGTTGCGCCAACTCATTGGCAAGCCAATTATCTTGCCTGGGTACATGTGATATGTTGAAATAATCCAACTTTGCGATAACCTCTAGGCAACTGTCAAGATACACGTTGAGTGTCCCGCTATGACATTGACAAATCTTGGATACTTGTTGGACAACAAGCAACGAGTCACCACATGCCTCGACATGATTCACCCCTGCATCAACTAGAAGTTCTAGACCGAATAAAAGTGCTTCATATTCGGCCTCATTGTTAGTGCATAAATAATGAAGACGACAAGAGGCCTCGAAAATAGTACCGTGCGGTGATATGTATACAACACCGACTCCCTGCACATCATCGCAGACTGAGCCGTCAAAATAAAGCTTCCACTGTAAAGCCGACACGAGATTCAAGTCGGCTTCTTGTCCCAGGTCAACCCGATGTTCAACAATGAAGTCAGCTACAATCTGGCCCCTCATAGACTTGAGGGGCTCATAAGCCAACTCATATTCGATCAATCCGTATGCCCACTTGCCGATTCGCCCGCTGAGAATCAGCTTTTGGATCATGTGTTTGAGAACATCGGGTTGACTAAGGACTTGGCATTCGCAGGACAGCAAATAATGTCGCAATTTGGTGCAGGCGAAATAAAGAGACAAGCACAATCTCTCCACAAAGCTGTGCCTTGATTTAGCATCCAGTAAACGCTGGCTCAGATACGTGATGAAATACTCTTTCCCTTCGGCTTCCTGGGTTAAGGCAGCTCCAATCACCTTTTATTCAGCGGCAATGTAAAGCCGGAAAGGCTTCCCCCGAGTAGGCTTCCTCAGAACTGGCGGAATAGATAGGCAGATTTTGATCTTGTCAAATGCCTCTTGTTGCTTTGCCTGCCAGGTGAACTCATCATCGTTCTTGAGCCGAAGGATTTCTGTATATGCATCAACTTTTCTGGACAAGTTAGTGATAAATCTCCTTAAATAATTTACACTAGTAGAAAACAGGCTAAAGGACCAAACTCCAAAACCCCATTTGTCCCGGTCGTACTGCAAACCGGGACAGATGGGGCATAAAACGCGCCGAGCGCTCCAGGCGACACCCATTTGTCCCGGTTCCAGCCACGAACCGGGACAAATGAGCTAGCACCCGCCGAGCGCTTCAGGCGACACCCATTTATCCCGGTTCCAGTCACGAACCGGGACAAATATCATGGTTTCAGTTACGCGCGCGCGCGGAAGCCGAGCCATCGCCGCGTTTTTTCGACGCGCACGGAAGACGAGCGGAAATACGGCGCCGCCGGCGATTCCTCTGCCCTCCGGCGATTAATTCCTCTGCTCTCCGCCGGCGATTCATCTTCCTCTCCGGCGCTATAAAATGCACTGCACAGTACGACTCCTCCACACACCATTTCTCCGGCCATCTCTCCTCTCTTTTCTCCGTCCCTATGGAGCCACTCGTGCCTCGGTCCGATGAGTTTTACGACTACGAGAAGGAAGGCATGCGGTTCAAGGTGTGGGTCACCCTTCGTGCATGGCGCGTGGAGAAGTGGATCCGCGACGTGAAGAACTACTTCCTCGACGCCGCTCCGATCAAAGCCGTTGGACTCGATTGCGAGTTCACCGACCCTCGACGGAAGGATACTCCGCAGTGCGCCGCCGTCCTTCAACTCTCGGTGGCGACCGAGACTCTTTGTCTTCCAAATTTGCAAAGCTGATCGGGTGCCACAGGTCCTCGTGGATTTCTTAGGTGATGAGACAATCAAATTCTACGGCGTGGCAATCCATAATGACATGAAGATGCTAGCCTACTACGGAATTATTATTCGGTCCGCGGTCGACCTGCAGAGGGATCGCCGAAACCCTACCGGCAATTTTACTCCTAGTCTATATGCTCTCTCTAATGCGGTCATTGGGACAAATCTTGAGAAGAAGAAGAAATACAAGAAGAAGAACACGGACGACGACAAGGAAGACACGTTACAAAAATACCTAATTTTCGGATGGGGCAACGTTCCATTGAGCTACGATCAAGTCGTATATGCTGCTTTAGACGCTCGCCTTGGCTTCGAGATTGCACGGAAGTGGGATAGTCTACGCGGCTATAATACGGACAATGATCATCTTAATGTCGTTGATGAGTAGACTATCTATGTATTCCGTTACGCAAAAATTATGTGTGCGCGTGTTCTCTTGTATTGACCGAAATATATCTAAAGTTTGCAAAAGTGTTTTCAAATTCCAAAGTTTGCAAAAGTTATTTAAAACAGAGAACAGAAAATGGTTTTGTATTAGTTAGTCAAATTCAAACATTTTTCATATTCATAGTTTTTCCAAAATCTAAAGTTTGCAAAAGTTATTTAAAACAGAAAACAGAAAAAGAAAATATAAAAAATGAAAAAAACCTCCATCTGTCCCGGTTTCAGTCCCAAACCGGGACAAATGGCCTCCTTGTTGTCCCGGTTTGTGACTGAAACTGGGACAAATGGGGGGGGGGGGGGTGCTTATATATACTGATCAGCAGCCCCCTCCCAAAACCATTGGAGGCATTTATTTTTGAAATGGAAGGAGGGGGTGTGTGCTAGTCTATTTTTTTTGTATGCATGCAAGGTGTTTGATGAAATGCCCGAGAGAGTTCACGAAATGATTTGATGTACACTTAAATAAGTTTATTCTTCTTTTCGATCAAGGTTAATTTTTCTCTCATTTCATTTGTAATTAATTGATACCGTGCATGTTCAGTGTTTATTTGTCGATGTTCTGTAATGGTTATTGATGTAGTTCATTATATAATGCAGATGGACCGACAATGGATGTATGGTGACCGACGCACTGCCGAGTACATGACAGGTTTGAGGAAATTTCTAGAGAAAGCCCAGGTCCACAGTACCAATGGTTTCATGTGTTGTCCATGTGTCAACTGTCAGAATAAGACAGATCACCCAAACGTGAGAACCCTTCAAAGTCATCTTATTCGGCATGGTTTCATGCCCAGCTATAATTGTTGGACGAAGCACGGAGAAAAAGGTGTTATGATGGAAGACAATGAAGAAGAGGAAGATGATGACAACTATCCTATGTTCCCGGAGTACGGAGATTCTGCAACGGGGGAAGCTGAAGCTGAAGAGGCACCAGATGAGCCCACTAACGATCTTGGTAGGGCCATTGCTGATGCAAAGAGAGAGTGCGGAACTGAAAAGGAGAGGTTGAAGTTCGACCACATGTTAGAGGATCACAAGAAATTGTTGTATCCAAGTTGCGAAGATGGTCAGAAAAAGCTGGGTACCACACTGGAATTACTGCAGTGGAAGGCAGAGTGTGGTGTGACTGACAAGGGATTTGGAAAGTTGCTGCAGAAATTACGAAGATGCTTCCAAAGGTCAACGAGTTGCCCGACAGCACGTACGAAGCAAAGAAGGTTGTGTGCCCTCTAGGATTAGACGTGCATAAGATACATGCCTGCACTAATGACTGCATCCTCTAACGCGGTGAGTATGAGAATTTGGATGCATGTCCAGTATGCACTTCATTGCGGTATAAGATCAGACGAGATGACCCTGGTGAAGTTGAGGGTGAGCGTCCCCGGAAGAGGGTTCCTGCCAAGGTGATGTGGTATGCTCCTATAATACCACGGTTGAAACGCCTGTTCGCGAATAAAGAGCATGCCAAGTTGTTGCGATGGCACAAATAGGACCGTAAGAAAGACGCGATGTGTAGACACCCCGCTGATGGGTCGCAGTGGAGAAAAATTGAGAGAGAGTTCCCGGAATTTGAAGATGACGCAAGGAACTTAAGGTTTGGTCTAAGTACAGACGGTTTCAATCCGTTTGGGGAGCAGAGCAGCAGTCATAGCACATGGCCTGTGACTCTATGTATTTATAACCTTCCTCCTTGGTTGTGCATGAAGCGAAAGTTCATTATGATGCCATTGCTCATCCAAGGCCCGAAGCAACCCGGCGACGACCTTGATGTGTACCTCAGGCCATTATTTGAAGAACTTTTACAGTTGTGGCGGGAAGAAGGTGTACGAGTGTGGGATGAGCACAAACATGAGGAATTTGACCTACGAGCTCTGCTTTTTGTAACAATTAACGATTGGCCTGCTCTTGCTAACCTCTCAGGGCAGTCGACCAAGGGGTACAATGCATGCACACACTGTTTGGGAGAGACTGAATGTTTATATTTGGATAAATGTAAGAAGTGTGTGTATCTGGGGCATCGTCGATTTCTTCCGATCAGGCATACCGCAAGGAAGAAAGGCAAGCATTTTAAACGTGAGGCTGATCACAGTAGGAGGCCTGTCAACCGTACTGGTGAAGAAATATTTGATATGGTCAAGGATCTAAAAGTAATCTTTGGAAAGGGTCCTGGAGGACAACAGGTTCCGAAAGACGCTAACGGGCACGCACCCATGTGGAAGAAAAAATCTATATTTTGGGAGCTACCATATTGGAAGGTCCTAGAGGTTAGATCTGCTATCGACGTGATGCACGTGACGAAGAATGTTTGCGTGAACCTGCTAGGCTACTTGGGCGTGTACGGGAAGAAAAAAGATACAGAGGAAGCACGGGAGGACCAGAAACGTGTGAAAGAACGAGACGGCCTAAGTCCCGAACACTACAAAGGTCCTGCCAGCTACGCTCTTACCAAACAAGAGAAAGTAATATTCTTTGAATGCCTGAGCAGTATCAAGGTCACGGCTGGGTTCTCGTCGAATATAAAGAGGACAGTAAATGTGAGACTCCAAAAATTTCAGAACCTAAAGTCTCATGATTGCCACGTGATTATGACGCAATTGCTTCCGATTGCACTGAGGGGGCTACTACCGGAAAATGTTCGAGTACCTATTGTGAAGCTTTGTGCATTCCTCAATGCAATATCTCAAAAGGTAATCGATCCGGCGATTCTACCAGGGTTGCAAAATGATGTGGTCCAGTGTCTTGTCAGTTTTGAGTTGGTGTTCCCTCCATCCTTCTTCGATGTTATGACGCTTCTCCTGGTTCACCTAGTCGAAGAGATTCAAGTTCTCGGTCCTGTATTTCTGCACAATATGTTCCCATTTGAGAGGTTCATGGCAGTCTTAAAGAAATATGTGCATAACCGTGCTAGGCCAGAAGGAAGCATCTCCAACGGCTACGGTAACGAGGAGGTCATTGAGTTCTGTGTTGACTTTATTCATGACCTTAAGCCGATAGGTGTTACACAATCACGACATGAGGGTAGACTTAGTGGAAAAGGCACACTAGGAAAGAAAACAAAAATTTGTATGGATGGACATTCTTTCACTGAAGCACACTATACAGTTCTACAAAGTTCTACCTTAGTGGCCCCGTATATCGATGAACACAAGAATTTTGTACGCTCTCTACACGCGGGGAAGTCTGACAACTGGATTGTACGTACACACATGGCCACGTTTGTCGGTTGGTTGCGAGCACATCTTGAAAATAAAGACAAGGTTGATGAAGAGTTACACTTGTTGGTCAGGGCACCATCTACAACTATATGTACTTTCCAAGGGTACGAGATAAATGGAAATACATTTTACACGAGTGTCCAAGATAAAAAGAGCACGAACCAAAACAGTGGTGTTCACATTGATGCAACAAACAACAATGGGCAGAAGAACACATATTATGGTTGCATAGAGGAGATATGTGAACTTGACTATGGACCTTCTTTTAAGATCCCTTTGTTTCGGTGCAAATGGGTCAATCTGAAAGGCGGGGTTGAGGTAGAAAAGATGTACGGAATGACAACAGTGGAACTAAACAATCTTGCGTACAGAGACGAACCATTCGTGCTAGCCAATGATGTGGCTCAGGTTTTCTATGTGAAAGACATGTCTAGCAGACCCAAAAAAAGAAACATCCTGGGAGTGGAGGAGCCGAGGCGTCACATAGTTCTTTCAAGAAAAAGAAACATCGTGGGAGTGGAGGACAAGACAGACATGTCAGATGATTATAATAATTTTGATGAAATTCCGCCTTTCGTAGTGAACATTGACCCAATCATCAAGTTGATTGAAGAAGATGCTCCATGGTTCCGACGCAGAAGAACTGGCGGTGTTGTATGATGGAGATGTTGGTGCGATATGTAATAATTAATATATTAAACTTTTGATATGAAGAAGATGCTCCATTTTTACCTGCATATCAAATGGATCCGTCGGCGTTGATAGAACAAAACACACGATTTCACCTGCATACAGCCCCACGGTGGCTCTTGATGAGTGCCTGCATATCAAATGCACCGTGGGGCGTATGCAGGGAATCCGAGTAATTTGTATATATTCCTCAGTAGATGAATTGAACTATTCTTTTGATAGAACGAAACACACGATTTCACCTGCATACATCCCCACGGTGGCTCCTGAGTGCCTGCATATCAAATGCACCGTGGGGCGTATGCAGGGAATCCGAGTGATTTTTATACCACACACCACCCGGCTAGGCACTAGAAGGAGGAAACACTGAGTGCTCGCCTCGTCCGAGAGGGGGCTATATATAGGGTCACGACGTCAACCAGTGGTACTGATAGTGTTGATCCAACACCTCTCAAGTGCTCAAAAGAAGCACACCCCTGATGCAACGGCTAACAAGTGTTTCAAAGAAACACACGATCCGTGTGCTTCTTTAGTCCCGGTTTGAAACTGAAAGCATTAATCGAACAGCTCAGAAGCAATCAAAAGAAACACACACCTGATCAAACGGCTTACAAGTGCTTGAAAGAAACACACGATCCGTGTTCTTCTTTAGTCCCGGTTTGGAAGTTAAAGTGTTGATCGAACAGCTCAGAATTCCAAAGTTTGCAAAAAGTTATACAAATTCACATTCAAAATAGTTTTAAACTAATTAAAATAATGATTATAGAAAAGAGAAAATGTTTTTGTATTAGTTAGTCAAATTCAAACACTTTTCATATTGAAAGTTTTTTCAAATTCCAAAGTTTGCAAAAGTTATACAAATTCACATTCAAAATAGTTTTAAACTAATTTAAATAATGGTTATAGAAAAGAGAAAATGTTTTTGTATTAGTTAGTCAAATTCAATCACTTTTCATATTGAAAGTTTTTTCAAATTCCAAAGTTTGCAAAAGTTATACAAATTCACATTCAAAATAGTTTTAAACTAATTAAAATAATGGTTATAGAAAAGAGAAAATGTTTTTGTATTAGTTAGTTAAATTCAAACACTTTTCATATTGAAAGTTGTTTCAAATTCCAAAGTTATTTAAAACTGAAAACAGAAAAAGAAAAGAAAAAGAAAAAACCCCATCTATCCCGGGTGGTGGCTCAGCCCGGGACAGATGGGGTGCTATCTGTCCCGGGTGCAGCCACGGCCCGGGACAGTTGAGTGCTATTTGTCCCGGGCTGAGCCACCACCCGGGACAGATAGAGTGTTGCTATATAAGCAACACTTAGCCACGGGTGGTGGCTCAACCCGGAGCAAAATCACATCCACGCCGTCAGGCTGCCAAAATTTCCCCTCGAGCGCCGCCGCCTCCTTCCTAGACTCCGAGCATCCCTGTGCGCGCCTCCGCCTCCTTCCTCGACTCCGGCCATCCCTGTGCGCGCCTCGCGCCTCTCTCTTTCTTCCTCCGCCTCCTGTTTTCCCGCTGTAAACCCTAGCCGCCGTCTTCTCCATCTCCGGCCGCCGACGCCGTGGAAGTTCCCGTCGCCGTGCGTCGTATCCAAGCCTTCCCGAGCAATTCCTCGAGTTTGTGGTGAGCTTTTGAACATCCTGACTTGCACCAATTTGCCCCAAATCGTCGAATTCATCTCGGATTGGAGATGAACTCCAGTGCTGACGTCACATGACGTCAGCAAATCCATTTAGAGTGTTTTTTGTATTTTACTGGAATTATTCTGAGTATGACATGTGGGACAATCATGTCAGACTTTTATTATTTTGGTAAATCATTTCGGTTATCACTGGTTTCTATGTATGCATGCAAAAAAAGCGAGCTTTGTATCAAAGGCGATCTTTGTAGCCGATCCTCTTGTGACATGTGTTGCTCCAACGCGCATAAAATCTCAAGAAACCACCAAACCGGCACTAGAAGAAAATCCGATACTCTCGGTTTCAAACACTTAATTATATAAGTTCGGTCAACATTGCAAATCATCATCAGTTCATTAACACCCAACTAATCAATTCAAGAACTGGTTGGCACCCACGAAATACAGTAGATCACATCGAAGCAGAAAAGTTCGGTTTCGCCACAGTAGAGTACTGTAATCCTATTTGGAGCAGCAGTACACAATTTAATTTCAGTTTATCGATCTAGAGTAGCTAGCTAGCACTAGTAGAGAATAGGCCAAAGGACCAAATGCAAATAGCCCATCTGTCCCGGTCGTATTACAAACCGGGACAGATGGGGGCCTGCAGAGGCCGGGCGCATGTGCAGCAGGCCATTTGTCCCGGTTTCAATCACGAACCCAACTCTATTTAGTAAATATTTAATCTATAATGTTGTATCATAAAAATGTTCATATTAATTCATATCAACTGGATTCATATCTATTTTTTCTTACTTGGATTTTGCGTGCAGGTACTCGGATTTGTCACCGCGTCGTAGCCGCCGCCCTCTCGGAGCCCTAGTAAAGTTCGAGAGACTTCAAAAGAGAAATGTAAATAGAAATGAGATACTCGATATGATTGAAATGTGTTTGTAAAATTGAAATGTCTTAATGTATTTGTACTATTCAAATAACTTTGCTTCAGGTTGAAATTGAAATGTGTTTGTACAAATAAATGATAAAAGATGTTGAGTTAAATTTAGTTGTATGACATATCGGTAAAGTTATTTAGATGTTGAGTTATTAAAATTATTTAAATGGATTGAAATCTCTTGCAGAAACTATGGACACCCGTAGAAACCTTCAACAAGAAGAGGACATGTTCGGCATCATTCGCGAAGGTGATGAATTGGACCCCGGCAGAAACCATGAACAAGAAGAGGAACACTTAGACGATTTCACCGGGCAATTTCTGAACGAGTCCGGTGATGGACTGGAGGGGCATTCAGACGGAATAGACGTCACCGACAGTTCAGCTCACCGACAGTTCACCGACTCTACTGTTGGAAAGTCGGCCGCTGAGGTAGATATATGCCCTCAGGTTTTTGTCTCCGTTGAATAGATTTGTGTGTATACGTATATTAACCATCACTTTTTCTTGTGTTTAGCCGTCGGCTGGCCATGAACCGGGACCAATCAAAAAAGCAGTTGTGAAACGAGGCGGGCCACGAACCGGGACCAAAAAGCTCCAAGGGAAACAGAAGTACCACATCGATGCAATTAATGAAAAAGGCAAACCGATTGCTCCCGCTAACCACGCAAGGAAATTTGTAGCTCAGTGCAGAGTCATCGTTCGGGACAGACTCTCCATCAGGGCACAAAAATGGTATAAGCCAAAGGTGCCAAAAGAGGGGGTTATTTATGTCTCGAATGCAGACAAACAACTCCTTTGGGACGAGCTCATGCAGAATTTCACTTTACCGGAAGAGGAGGATGTAGAGGAGCCGGTTATAGAGAATCGATGCAAGGCCTGGACTTATATTGAGATGGGTGAATTGTTCCGCAGCTGGAAGAAAAGGCTAAACAAGTTCATAAAAGAAGGTAAGACTCCAGAATTTGTCGGAGTCTATGAAAAGATAAAAGATGAGTGGCCCGAATTTAAGGCGTACAAGCAATCGGAAGCCGCTAAGATAATGTCAGTGAGAAATAAGAAAAATGCAGACAAAAAGATATATCACCATAACATGGGGTCAGGTGGCTACCTAACGGCCCTGCCTAAGTTTATGAAAATGGAGGAA
This sequence comes from Poa annua, assembly GCA_026929855.1. Classification (NCBI taxonomy): domain Eukaryota; kingdom Viridiplantae; phylum Streptophyta; class Magnoliopsida; order Poales; family Poaceae; genus Poa; species Poa annua. Next base: position 37,842,754 of record CM049427.1, read on the forward strand.
GAGTTTTTGGCTAAAGGTATACAGATCCAGACATTTGACTGGCCAGACCGGCTTAAGGCTTGGTTCTATGGGCATGGTGGAAAGTTAGACCCTGAAACAGGTGACTGTCTTTTTACCAAGGAGCACGGACCTGACCCTATTGAAGCTCTCAGAGAGGTATGGAAGGAGGTCACGGAAGGCAGGTTCCACCCTAACAGAGAGAAGGACGAGCTATCGCGAGCCCTTAAGAATCCTGAACACAGTGGACGAACAAGAGGAACCGTCGGCTCCGTACCGTGGATACTTGAGTTTCCCAAAGATGTTGGCACTTACAGAAGCCGATCGAGAAAGAAGAAAGAGATTGCCGACCGGGCCCAGTGGATGGAAAATAAATTACTACAGCATGAGAAGGAGATAGCAGAGCTGAAGGCAGCGCAGACTCGACGGATGCCCTGCGAATCTGAGACGCCCGAAGATCCTTCTCCTGATCCAAAATCAATGCATAGAAGCAGCGTGGCTTCGACGGAGCTCGATCGCCACAATGATATGGCGGGTCCTCGTCACCCCGTGGATAATATCGTGCAGCGGGAACTTTGCGACCTACATGTGCCATGCTTGAACATAACCGTGAAGGTGGCGCACGGCTTTGCCCTACCGCCTAGACCAAATGGAACTTACCATTGTCGCCCTATTCCAGATGGCTATGTTGTTGTCGGGGTTGATGAGGTTATCAAGACATATGAGGGAATTAAGCTGGACTTCCCTACGGGTGAAGACGCGGTTGAGTTGAGATTTGCCCTCAAGAGTACCTGCTTATGGAAAAAAGAATACATCGTGTTCCCACACATGCAGCACAATCGCCCTCCCAGTCCACAAGCCAGTCCACATAACTACAACAACGACAACCAATGCGCTAGTACAGACACCCCCCACAACGACAACCAAGGCGCTAGTTCATGGAACAAACTTTGCTGTGGGGGAGTTCGCTCGATTTTGTGCTGAGAAGGGAATCCGGCTGGATGTAGCATCAGTCGCACACCCGGAAGCAAATGGGCAAGTCGAAAGGGCAAATGCCTTAGTCTTGGCCGGCATCAAAGCTCGCTTGATCGAACCACTGTTGAGAACTCCGGGATGCTGGATAGAGGAGTTACCGGCAGTACTATGGGGTCTCCGGACTACACCGAATAGATCTACCGGGTACACGCCATTCTTCATGGTATACGAAGCTGAGGCAGTACTCCCAACCGACATACAATATGACTCCCCGAGAGTGACAATGTTCACCGAGACTGAGGCAAAGGAGGCCCGAGAAGATGATGTGGATTTACTCGAAGAGGCCAGAGAATTGGCACTATCTCGGTCGGCAATTTATCAACACAACCTCCGTCGCTATCATAGCCGGAAAGTACACCCGAGGGTGTTCCGAGAGGGAGATCTGGTGCTGAGGCTCATCCAACGCACGGCCGGAATGCATGAGCTGTCACCTCCAAGGGAGGGACCTTTTGTGATAAGCAGGGCATTGCACAATGATTCTTATTACCTTGTAGACGCACAGGAGGCTAGGAAAGGTGTAATGGACAAATCCGGTGAGGAAACCAAGCGTCCGTGGAATGTAGCTCTACTTCGCCCCTTTTACACTTAAAGGGCTCAGTGTATGTGTATCTCAATTTTCAATAATTATGGAAGTAAGGCACCCCCGGAGGAACCCGGGGACTGCCTGGTTCTGTGCCCCTTTTTACTTCTGTTTTATTAAGCTTATTTATTATTTTGTACCGGCATCCCGGGAAGGAACCCGGGAACTGCCGGATCGTTATTTTTTATATTGTATGCATGCCGGGAAAGTTCCGAATTCGATTCTCAAAGACAAAGTAATGTATGTCATGTGAAATCATCTTGTGACTCGACTGACGAACGCCGAAATGGTAGTCAAGAGCAAAGAAAGGGAAGGTGGGAAACACGAAAACGGTCTCGGGGACTCGGAGCAGGAACTTATCCGGCAAGCTTGTTTTTTATTAACTTTGTTGTTGTTTATGTCGGGAATTCGGTTAGCCGGAACTCGGATTGTTCTAAGTAATGTATGCCGTATGTGGAGTTTTGTGACTCGACTGTCGAACGCCGAAATGGTAGTCAAGAGCAGAAATTACCTAAGTACGGTAAACATGAAAAGCAAGTCGGGAACTCAAAACAGAATACATTGGCATAAATTGTTCGGATAGGCAGTTCACAGCGGAATGAAAATAGTGTAAGTGTATATTACATAAGCCACCCGGCATCCCGGGGATTTGACGAATCTACTTTAAGTTTTTAAGCGGCAGGGGAAGTCGGCTTCTCCACGGAGACCTCGGGGGCAGTAGCTTCGGGAGAAGCAACTTCGGGGGCAGCGGGAGCAGCAGCAACAGGAGCGGCAGCGGGAGCAACTTCAGCTTCACCTCCGCGACACCACTCGGGACCTCGGGACGCACCTCGGTCTCGGGGGCCTCGGGTCTTGGCGGAGTCGCTGCGTCCCGGGGAGCCACCTTCTCAGGCGCAGCACCGGAAATAGCGTCGTCTCCTTCCGGGGCTTCGTCTTCCGCCTCGCCGGAAGCGGCATCATCTTCGTCATCGTCCTTGTAATCCGATTCCGAGTCGGAAGGAATGATGCTAGGCGTGAAGGTGCGGATGGTTGCCCATGTAGCGATGCGGTGCGCCACCTACGGTCGCTGCTGGATCTTGGCCGGATCGCTAACCCACGGAGAAACCGTCCGCAGGCGCAGGATCGCCCTCAGATCGAGACTTTCGTACCAGCTGAGTACTTGGGTCAAGACCTGGTCGGCGCCAGCCCGCGCACCGGAACGCTTCCAGGCGTGGATGCGTCTCCCGGCACCCCGGAGTGCGCTCGCGAGCTCGGGAATCGAGAGCGTCCCCCGGATACTCGGCCACAGCGCGCCGTGGACGTGGACCGCAGCGCTGAGCAGATCCGTCCCGATAGACCGGAGGGGTACTATCCGGGCCTTCAGGGCGACGAGGTGGTCCTCGATATCCCAGGCATCCGAGATGGGACCCTTCCCGGCGCGCTTCTCGCGGAAGGCGGCAACAACTTTGGCGGCAGCTTCCCGGGAGTGCTCAAACTCTCCTTAAAAAGGAAGAGCTGTCAAACGGCTAGGTCATAAGAATAACAGCAAGAAAGAAAGCAAAAAGAAGACAAGAGGGATGTCCATCCACTTACTGTTCAGATCTCGGTTTAATACTGTGAGCTCCGAGAGCCAAGTATCATACCGGGAACGGAGAAGAGCAAGCTCAGTCTCGGCAGTGTGCACGCGCTCCTCGGACTGGTCCAGGGTTTCTTTCTACTTCTTGGTAGCTTCGATGAAGCGCGTCTTCATCTCGGCCATAGCAGCCTGGACCTTTCCGAGCTCGCCGTTCAGCCGCACGATCTCGGATTGCGCGGTGGCGAGAGCAGTCTTCTGGTCCAACGAGACCTTACGCGCCGCATCTCGCTCCTCCCGGAGGCGCTCCTCGGATTTCTTCGACTGACCGAGGTCAGCAAGAACCCGGTTGAAGATGTCGCGGCGTTTATGGTTGCATTCCTGAAATCAAGACAGAAAAGTTGTCGGGAAAAAATATAAGGAATCCGGTTGGGAGGATCTCGGGGACTCGGTGTCCGAGTCCTGGATTTTTTCTCTAAGATTGGAACCTAGTGATCTGCTATTCGGTGGAATCTAGAGCACTAAGCACCAATCTCGGGGACTAGTGGTGGAGCAAATTTTGAAGCAACCTATCCGGTTGGGAGGATCTCGGGGACTCGGTGTACGAGTCCTGGATTTTTTCTCTAAGATTGGAACCTAGTGATCTGCTATTCGACGGAATCTAGACCACTAAGCACCAATCTCGGGGACTAGTGGTGGTGGAAGGAACAAATGTTTTTCGATAAAAGAAAAAGAGCAAGCTTACCTCGGTCACCCGAGTAACGTCCAGTGCGGCCACTTGGAGAGCATGCAGAGCTTGGGCGTTGCGGCTTGGGCCCGCAGCGTGCAAGTCTCCGGTGATCTCGGAGGCATCGGCGGCGAGCCAGGCATTGTTGTAGTCATCAACAACCCGTATGCCGGAGCCGCCGGGCGCGCGAGTAGCGGCAACATCCCGGGATCCTGAAGGTACAAAGGAACTGACGGTTGCTCGCAACATCCGCAAGGCAGCAGTAGGGATCTCGGTGGGAGGTGGTGGTAAAGATGAAGACGTACCCGGGCGCAGCACCAAGTCGCGGGCCGAGGATGTCGGGGCAGCTGCGGTCGGAGCAGAAGGTGTTTTCTGCCCAGCAGTCTTGCAGCGAGACTTGGGAACTTGATCTGCTGGCCGGGAGGAGGCTGTACGCTGCTTCTCCGGGATGGCCTTGGTCGCGGCTGGCCGAGAGGCGCCACTTGCCGCAGGTTCCCGGCGAGGGCTGAGGATCTCTGCCTCCAGCCCGGGAACCCGGCGCGGGCTCTCCGGAAGAAGCACTTCTCCCGAGGTGGTCGTGCCCTGCACCGGGGTCTCCTCGAGCACCGGATGTGCTTCCGGGGTCGCAGCGGTAGCCGGTGCGGCACCGGAAGCCGCAAGCTCAATGCCTCGGGTAGAAGGGCGAGGAGGTGAAGGAGAGGCCCGAGCCGGGCTGGGAGTTCGAGTCCCGGGAGGAGGAAGAACAGCAGGGGACGGGAGCTCGAGTGCGTCCCTGAAAGGAAATGTCTTAGTAATAGTTATGGAGAAACCAAAGTAAGATAACATAAGGCAAGGAGGACGTACCCGGAATCCACAAGGGGAGGACCCCTTTGCCGGCGCCGAGCAGGCTTCTCGGTTGTCTGCTTTTTCGGTTTGCTCTTCTTGGGGGGGTTGCCGGGATTATCGGCCCCCTCGGTGTCGGAAGCCGCGCGCTTCCGGCTCTCGGCACGTTTGGTCCCGGTAGTCGGTTTCGGAACCACAGCTGAGGCCCAATTCAAAGGGAGAGCATCAATAACATCGAGAATCTCGCAGTCAATCTCATCCTCGTCATCCGAAGAAATGAAAACTGCCTCTGGAGTTGAAGGATTACCCGGGGCCTTGATGAAAGGGATGGCGAGGTGGTCCTCGCCGTCGGGATCCTCTCTCGGCATCACGTCCGGTTTCGGGAAGTCCGGCGTGTAATTCCCGTTGACGTGGACGGCGTCTTCTTCGTGTTGACGCTCGAACAACTGCGCAAACAAGTTAGGCCGTGTCGGTGTCCAGGTGAACGCATGCACGAAGGCGAAGGCACGAAAGACTGATATAAGCACCTGGTCGCATGGTCTTCTCCGACATCCCCCAAGGACCCCCCAAATGTAGTCCTCCGTCATCTCCGTCCGGGCAATAGCTCGAACGCGACGGACGACCCCGGCATGGCTTAGCCCAAAGATACTAGTCCTAGTGGGATCATAGTTCCCGGACATGTGGCACATCTTGTGCACTCGGTTTTGAAGAGGGCAGACCCGGCGAACAATGAAGCACCGCAGGAGATCATCCCCGGTCATCTTCTGTGTTAGCACGTGCAGAACCTCGTGCATGCAAGTAAGCTCATCGCTATCCGGAAGCTTCTTCCAGAGACCGAACTCGCGCGGAGGACCAATAATGAACTCCGGCAGATTGATGAAGTCCGGGTTCGAGGATCCCGGACCATCTCCAGAGTGCTCCCGGTTCTTCACATAGAAGAAACTCCGCTGCCACTTCCGGCAGGACTCTAGTCCCTTAACTATGGGGAATCCGGAATCCGCGCGGGGGATGATGGTGGCCGCTCCGCAATCTACTAAGTATTTAACCTTCTTATCCGGATTGGGGATGGCTTGGCGACGGAGAATAAAGTACTTGGCCCAGAGATCCCAGAAGGGCCAGATGCCGAGGTATGCCTCCGCATATGTGGTGAAGACCGAGAGCATCATTATGGCGTTGGCGGGAAGATGGTGAGGTTGAAGGTCGTAGAGGTCGAGGAAGTCGCGGAAGAAGGGGCTTGCCGGAAGCCCGAACCCGCGCTCGAAGTGCGCGAGGAATACTACGTATTCCCCGGGTTGGGGTTCCGGTGCAATCTCCTCTCCCGGGAGACGGCTCTCGACTTCCGGAGGAATCCGGTGAGTCCGATACAGCCAGTCCAGATCTGACTGCTTCGTCTCGGACCCATCCCAGCACCCCCGAGCACGTTCTTCGCCCATGTCGAAGTATGCAGGACTATTCAGGCTACTCTGCAGGCGCAGCGGCGGTTAGTCGGAGTTAGTCTATCAGAAACGAGGATGTCGGGGCACAAACTGCTAAACACTACCGACTTGGTGGGAAACAAGATCTACCGTGTGCTAAATATTCGAGATAAAAGGAGGAAAAAAGGCTCGCGCTAGACTCAAGCGAGGCACAAATGCGGGGGACCGATATACATTCTAGCGTCACGATGATTCATCGCCGTGCACCTCACGCGCGCCGCTCGAGTGTGCTCACCGGCGGCGGCGCAACCGTGCTCGTGCTATGGCACGGCCGGGGTCGGGCGGTTACTCTACCAAAGAAAAGCACCGGAGCGGAGAAGAAGAACTTACCGGTGAAGGAGGAGATCGGTGATGAGCGAGGCGGACGGCAACGTTCGAGTTCCGGCGCGCGGCGACGGCGACGGTGTTCGGCGACGAAGGCGACGGCGGCGGGGCGCTCGAAACGGTGAGGAGGGAGAGTGCGAAGGAGAAGAAGGGGAGGAGACCGTTCCGGTCCCCTATTTATGGGGGGGATTCCGGAGCGGTTTCCGATTTTCCCGCCCACGATCTCCACGATCGTGGGTGGGATCTGTTTTGTGCCGCAGGGCACGTGGCACTATCCGGAGCGTCCGATCCGGCCACACCGAGGCCCACACGGTCCCAACGGTTGGATTCCGGATCGGATGCGGCTCCCCGGCGCGGGAACCCAAGCGACGCCGTGCGTGCGCAGAGGCACTCGAGTGCGTCTCTGCGCAGACGGGACGTCAGGCGGGCCCTGGCTCAGTGTCTCGAATTCATCGGGAGATCAACGGTCGAGATTCACTGAGATGGTGCTATCCGGTCGCAGGCTTCGCCTCCCGGTGGAGACAGTCTCGGTGGGAAGATCCCGGTAATAAGAGCTCGGGACGAATCGATCTCGACATGGAATAAAAAGATGGTATAACTGGTTCTCGGAAAATTGTTGTTTAAAGCTGATCCCGCACACCATCCGGGGTCGCTGCGCAGCACCAGCTTCGGGGACTAGTGTCGGGGGGCTGCCCCCCGGGTAGGGGCAGATCCCGGTATAATCCGGTAAATATCGACAATACTTAACCTTTGGCGACAGCAAGGGACACCCCCTGGTGTGCTGAAAGGACAGATTGACCCCTGAGCGCTGGTAGAGGACAAAGTGCCTCCTGGCAGGCGCAAGGGTCAGGTCTCCCATCTATAAATAGACGCCCCCGGCCCTCACAATCGCAGCACAAACATGAGCGGGTGGTTCCTCTAAGCACTGGCTTCTCGAAGATGTCTTTGCTGGTAGGCTAAGACATCTTCGGGAGGCTAGGCCTAGAGATACTCATCCTGAGACGAGCCCGGACGTCTCCGGGAAGGATCCCGGATCTAGAACTCCGGGGAGACTCCCGGGTGGAGGTGTACTCGGCTTTACCGGATAGATGTTCCGGGTAAGTACTAACCGGAGTGTGTGTCTCGATCTTGATCTTATACAGAAGAGGCTCAGTGGCAAGCAAGGAGGTATCCGGAGTAAGGGCTCCCGGTAGACCGTCAACGGTCCGTAGCAGGCTTTCCCGTTTATAGCGGGGTGAAGTACCATTCCGCCTGACACGGGAGCATGGTCACCTCCCGCCTGACACGGAAGCATGGTCACCTCCCGCCTGACACGGGAGCGCGTCACCCGGTACGATCGTGGTACGACAAGACCTGACATGCCTAGCCCGGCAATCCGGAAAAGGCTATCCGGGATGGGCAAGGACATGTCTTGTCTCTGACAAGGGGACAATGATGATGCAGGACGGCGCCTGCCGTCCTTAACGAGATGATGACGAAGGGGCTACATCGGATAGTTCGGCGATTAGGTCGCACTAGCCGGTGACGACATCCCGGCTAGGCCTGTTCGGTGGGGCCAAGCCAAATTAGGGTTTCCGGCCCTCCTGGCCGGACCTCTATAAAAGGCGCCATAACTGCTCCTGAGAGGGAGAGACAAACTGGAGAGCCAAAGCTATAGTCACATTTACTCTTAGAGCAGTTACTCCTCTTCACCTTGAGTTCATCTAGTTCTTTGTACTCCTTCCTTTGACAGATCTTGTAGCAAGTTGTAGTCCTTATACCACCAATATATAGAGAGGACAGGCAGGAGTAGGGGTGCTACCTCCTCACGAGGGCCCTGAACCTGGGTATATCGTGTGTGTGTTGTGTGCCTTCGTGCATTTCTTTGTATTTGTTAGATCTTCCTCTTTGCACTTTGGTTTTATTCCTTGTTCTTGGGAGATCTCGGTTTTACCGGGATCCTCCCCGTGTGAGCTCTTCAGCTCGCTATCCCTCCCCGGATCCACCAACGTCCATCGGCCCCACAAATTAGCCATCCTATGGCATCTGCCGTGACGCCACCACGACAAACTGTGAGCTCCAAACTTATCACTCCTTTGGCTTCTATTCCTTCTCCTCCTTCGAACCCATTCAACACCATGTTTGTCTTCATCAAGTCATCATCGTCTAATTTTAGCTTCTTGAAGTCAGAATATGGCATCAGATTTACCACAGCTCCGCCATCCACCAACATTCTAGTGACCGGCTTTCCATCAATATGCCCTCTGACGTACAAAGGCTTCAGGTGTTTAACCGGTCCATTAGGTTTCTCAAAGATGGCATTTTTGGGCCCAAAGTTGATTTGTGCAATTTCGCCTTCTTCAACAGCTCGGAACTCGGCAGGCAGATAATACATCATGTTCATATCCATGCTCGTCCGACTCGGTGTTTCTTCATAATCCAGCAACTCTTCATCATCGGTCATATTGCCCGATTCGCCTACTGCAGATTCTGATGTTGCCGGATCTTCATCCACCAACTTTTCTGTTATACTTGCCGACTCTTCCATTGTGATGTCTACAATTGCCGGCTCAACTGCCAATTCTTCATTTGCCGACTCCTCCTTTGCCAAATCTGCTGCTTCCACCTCATCGCCCCATGATGAGTAAGAAACAGTCGGTGCAACAACAACCATTGTGTCATTGACCGTAGCTAGACCTGGCGTAACCGCTGTTGATGCTGCCATAATAACCGGCCTAGGAACCCAAACTTGAGGTGGCACCCTTGGTCGCCAACATTGAATCTGGCATCCCTGGCTCTCTCTGCTCCTTCTTCTGCCTTCTCTCGGTTCCTTGCCCTTTGCAATTTCCGCCTTTGTGTCTTTGTTATACCCGACGGACACCACTTCGGTTGAGTATATTTTGGATCCCGAGGAGGACGAACCACAGATTGACTAGAGCTGGCTTCATGATCATGGGTTGTTGCCTTTGCCACGACAGTGAGTCTCGGCTTGTTGTTTGCCGGCTCTATAACCGGGTCCTTCATCTTCAAAACATGTTTCCCAATTGAAAGTGCATTCTATGCACTCCCAGATTTTGGTGACTAATGACAACACAAAAAGTATTCTAATGTTTGTGATGAAGCATGCAGGGTCTTGTACAGATAGACTGATAAAGAGGAACACTTATTTTGCCTAAGTTTCAATTCAACTACACTTGGTCCTTCTTCAAAAATTCAGTCAGGAGAAATCCGGGGTTCGGAGATTTCCAGTCCCCAGACCGGAGATCTCCGAGCCATCCAAGTTTTTCACTAAGTCTGAATTGAAATGCGTACTGACTCCAACTCAAGCTGCGCCGGAAATCCTCTCAGAGATTTCCGGTGCTTGGAGATTTCCGAGCCCCAGTCCGGAGATCTCCGAGTGACAGAGGAATTTCGACCAAGTCCAGAACTCAAAATGCGTACTGACTCCAAAACAGTTTTAGCCGGAAATGCTCCCGGAGATTTCTGGCGCTCAGAGATTTCCGGGCCCCAATCCGGAGATCTCCGAGTGACAGAGGATTTTCGACTAAGTCAAGAAGCCCAACCAGTACTGATCCAGATTCAAGCACAGCCGGAAATTGCTCCGGAAATTTCCGGTCCTCAACCCGGATATTTCCGGGCTGGCGGCTGTACAACGGACAGATTTTGGAGAGGTATAAATACCCCTCCACCTACCTCCAGAAGATTAAGCTTCCAGATTTTCTCTCTCCTCCATTGGTGCTGAAGCTCGTTTCTTCCGGATCTCCCAATCTAGCCACTCAAATCCGTTGATACCTGGGGATCTGAGGGAGAAGCCACCGATCTACATCTCCACCGAAGCGATTTGATTTCCCCCCTCTATTTCTTGAGGGGCAACGAATCTAGGGTTCCTTTGTGGATAGCTAGGTTCAACCTTGTGTGTTTTGATCCTTTGTGGATTCCTTTGTGGAAGTGACCTGTTGTGGTCTTTGTGGGAGCCCGCAATTCAGTTGTGGGTGTGTGTCTCACGAATTTGTACGGGACCTTCTCCGCCCTTAAAGGAGTCCTTAGTGGAAGCGTGGATTCGCACCTTTGTGGTCGAATTCACAGGAGAATAGGGTGAGGCCTTTGTGGCGTTGAGCAAACCTTTGTGGTAGGTCACACCCCTCCAACGAGACGTACACCTATGTGGTGGAACTCGGGATAAAATCTTGGTCTTCGAGTTCCTACGGTTGTTTCGTTCCACTCTCCTTTACCGCATCTTTAATTCATGTACTTGCTTAGTTTCTTTGTTGTTTATCACTTGTATCACCTAGTTGCACTTTTAGACAACTTACTTTCCCTAGCCTAAAACTGAAAAAGACATAAAAATTGGTCACCACCTATTCACCCCCCCCCCCCCCTCTAGGTGGTCAACTGCCGTTCAATTGGTATCAGAGCCAGGTTGTCTCTTAAAAGCTTCACCGCTTGAGACCAACCTTGGACAATGCAAGTTGACCCAAAAGAGGGTTCTGAAACGGACGCCGCGACTTTGGCAGCAATGCAAGAGAAAGGTGCCACTATGGCCGATATCAACTCTTTGGAAACAAAGTTGACATCGTCCATACAAACCTAGTTCAAGAAGTTTCATGATATGCTTGAGTCTCTCATGACATCTAAGGAAACCTCTCTTGCATTGCCCTCAAAGCCTCCGGTGCTTCCGGGCATTACTCTTGATGTGGACCCCAAATTGATAAAGGGAAAGCAATTGCCTTTGGATGGGAAGGGTGATGCTAGTAGTTCTTCAAACCATCAAAACACTCCATCATCCAATGATGAAGTGCCTAAAGGCTACAACGCCACTCCTCCCCCGTCCCAATACCATACCCCCGATCCCATTATTCCTCACCCGCAAGTTTCTCATAGGGGTGATCCCCCGTTGCTTAAAGATTATACTTTTTCTCAATGGCAATATATGATGAAGTCTCATGTGTGCAGCTCTTCAATCGAGTTGTGGCGCATCATTCAAGTTGGATACAAGCCACATGATCCGACCAACCTAACAAGAAGAGAAGTGGTGGAGGCTCAACTTGATGCCACCGTCTCTACATGATCCAAAAGGCGGTTGGGAACAAGGACATGTCTCGCATCCAACATCTCACCACCGCCAAGGAGACATGGGATGGTCTATCCGAGTTGTTCGTTGGAAATGATAGCATGAGAAGGAACCGCTGTGACTCTTTGAGCAATGAAGCCGAGGGCTTTTTCAAGCTTGATGGTGAAGACCATGAGATGATGTATCGAAGATTGGTGACCATAGCCACAAGCTTTCGAGAAGTGGGTGCCTCTCATATTGATGATGCTTGGATCAAGAGGAAGTATGTTAGCTCTATGATGGCATGTGAGCCTACCGATGTGAAGAGTCTTCAAGGAAGACACAACTACAATCTCATGACGTCTAATGAGGTTATGCAAGAGATGGCCGCATACAAGGTGGCCACTAAGAATGCTCAAGATGCAAGGGCAAGGGCTCTTGGAATGCAAAGAGGCACAACCAACCTCGCTTTGAAGGCTACCGTTGAGGAAGACAACGATGATGATGATCTTGGAAACTTTGCCGCTATGTCCGAGGAAGCACTCAAGATTGCTTACAATGATCATCTCGCTCTTGCGGCTCGCACCTTTTGGAACAATCCCTCAAGAGGCAAGATGCGTTTTGACAAGAATGCACCTCAAGCCGATAGGGTCTCACCCTCCAAGTCAAGGACATGTTACAATTGTCAAGACAAGTTCCATTTCATTGCCGAGTGCCCTTATGAGAAAAGAGAAGAGCATGGTGGACGTCTAGTGCTCAAGGACAAAACCAAGATGCCTCCCAAGAAGGCCTATGGAAAGAAGAGGCATTTTAACAAGAAGCCTTGCATCATGTTGTTGACTCAAGAGGAGTATCCCACCGATGATGAAGAGTCGGAGGAAGAAACGCCAAATGAAGTGGCGGCCCTTGCCACCACCTCGACAACTACCGTCTCTCCATCAACGACAAGAACTCCTTCAACTACGACAAGCTCTTCATCGTCTCTATTCACATCGCCTAATGAGAACTCCATCACCAAGAGCTCAAAGTGTCTTATGGCAAAGGCATCGGAGGTACCTTCATCCTCTTCCTCTCTCATGAATGAAATGAATGAGCTTGATGATGCCTCTAGCTTTCAAATCAAGCAAGAGCTTGTGGCGTTCGACTCCTTTATCACTAACTTGCAAGGTTATAGCAAGAAACATGTTGGTGCCCTCATGGTTCGAATTGGTGAGCTAGAGCATCTCAATGAAGAGAAGGGTAAGATAGAAAGAGAAGACGCTATTTCTCTATCTTATTTGAAGTCCTCTCTTGAGGAGATTGAAGAGTCTCATGCTCGTCTTGAGGAGCAACTTGAAACTATTGAGGAAACTCATAACTCCTCACATGCTAAGCTTATTAAGGATCGTGATATGTACTTTGCTAAATTGAAGGTGGCTCAACAAGATAAAGCCGAATTTGCGGTTGGGCATGTTCGACTCATTGAGGACATGGAGAAGCTCTTCATAGCTCACAAGGCTTTGGAGAGTGAACGTGCTCTTCTAAAAGAGTCGTATGCCCAATTCCAAACTCGGATAACTAACCTTGATTCTCTTAGCATCTCTACCTCTAAGTGTTCTTGTGATAATGTTAATCTTGTGAAGGAGAATGCTAGGTTGAAGAGTGAGATGACTAAGGCCTCCACATCCAAGATCATCCTTCTCAAAGGTAAACAAGTTGTTGAGACTCCCATCGTGGAGCCTCACACTCGACAAGGAAAGGAAGGTCTTGGATATGTGCCTCCCATAAAGATGAATGCCAAGAAGGGCATTCCCAAGAGCATCAACCCCATCCAAGCCAAGAAGGCCGACTCCATTCAATCCAAGGAAGGTCTTGCGAGTAGGAATGTCACAAGGGGCAAGCCTACTCGTAAAGATCACGCCGGGGACAACAACCCTAACTATGCTTTATATGTCGATTATTATGGGAATGTTTGTGTTCGTTACATTGGACCCTACTATGGTTTTATTTCATATGCTATTTGGGTTCCTAAATCTCTTGTCGCTAACCATAAAGCACCCATTGTGAAGCAATGGGTTGCTAAATGCAAGAATTGATCTCTTGTAGGACCTTGCTCCCGGTGGTTCAAAATGGATAATTGATAGTGGATGTACAAGTCATATGAACGGGAGAAAAGAACTCGTTACGGAGTTGAAACCTAATGAAGATCAAGTAACCGTAACTTTTGGTGACTTATCAAGGTCTAAGGTAACCGGGTTTGGCAAAGTGGTAGTTGCCCCCGATATTTCTCTAGTCAACGTCATGCTTGTTGAATCTCTTGGCTATAATTTGTTATCGGTTCGTGCCTTAACAAAGATGGGGATCTCTCCCTTCTTTGATAAGGACATTGTGGTCCTCTTGTGGAGCAAGTCGCTAAGAGTGGCTTTCGTGGGATACGTCGAGCATGAGCTCTATGTGGTGGACTTCTCCGGAGCCACCACTTCTCAAGCCATGTGTCTCTTCGGAAAAGCCGACGTGGGTTGGCTTTGGCATCGCCGACTAGCTCACGTAAACATGCGTACTTTGCAAAGTCTCCACAAGGGTGGCCACATCCTTGGACTAAAAGATCATGTTTCCTTTTCAAGGGATCGAATTTGTAGAGCTTGTGTGGAAGGCAAGATGCATGATATTCCTCATCCAAGCAAGACCATCATATCTTCTTCCCGGATTTTGGAGCTCCTTCATGTTGATCTATTTGGACCAATTCCGGAGATAAGTCTTGGTGGCAAGAAATATTGCCTCGTGATTGTTGATGACTATTTAAGGTATACTTGGGTCTATTTATTGAAGACCAAGGATGAAACTCAACAAGTCTTCATCGACTTCTCAAAGGAAGTTCAACGCCAACATGACCTTCCCATTTTGGTTGTTCGAAGTGACAATGGGTCGGAATTCAAGAACTACACTCTAACGACTTTCTTAGTGAAGAAGGCATTCGCCATCAATATTCCGCTGCTTACACTCCTCAACAAAATGGCGTTGCCGAAAGGAAGAACCGGACTCTCATCGATATGGCGAGATATATGTTGGCGGAGTTCAAGTCTCCCATCAACTTTTGGGCGGAGGCTATTTCCACCGCTTGTCACTCATCAAATCGCCTCTACTTACGCAAGGGATTGAAGAAGACTCCATATGAGATCCTCACCGGCAATAAACCCAACATTGGCTACTTCCGAGTGTTTGGATGTAAGTGCTATTTTCTCGTCAAGGGTGTCCGGTTGGGTAAGTTCCACTCTAAATATCTTGAGGGGATTTTTGTCGGATATGGTAGCGAGTCCCACACTTATAGAGTCTTTGATAAATCCTCATGGATTATCATAGAGTCTTGTAGTGTGGAATTCGATGAAAATGATGGCTCCCAAGTGGAGCAAGTTGGTGTTTGTGATGTAGGTGATGAACAACCTTTTGATGCCATTAAAAAGATGCGGGTGGGCTTTCTACGCCCCATTGAAGTCCATCAAGAAGTTGTTCAAGATGACTCAAGTTCTCCCATCAAGGAGACCTACCATCACAAGAACCACAAGGTGGCTCACCCATAGAAAATGATGATTCCCTTCAAGAACAATCTCAAGATCCTCCTCAACAAGGGCATGCTTTTTCTTCTCAAGATGAAGCTCATGATGAATCTCAACAAGATCTTCATTAACAAAAAGATCATGCCTCCTCCACCAAGAATATCGAAGCCAAATCCACTTCTCCAAGTTCTACTCAAGGGCAAGATCATCCTTCTCCACCTCATGAAGAGACTTCTCATGATGATCAAGGCCCTCAAGAAGGTCAAGACGAGGATCCAAAGGATCAAGATGGTCAAGAAATTGTCCCCACCACAAGGGCGGCAATTGAAACTCGTCGTCAAGCTCGCTTTGCAAAGTCTTTGGAACTTAGAGCATTATCTCTCGACAAGGTCATTGGTGATATTCGAGCAAGGGTCTCCACACGAAGTCAATTAGCTCACTTTAGTGAGCATCAAGCACACATTTCCATGGTCGAGCCCAAACAAGTCTTTGATGCTCTTGAAGATCCCGATTGGCTAGGGGCTATGCATGAAGAACTTAACAACTTCGAGCGCAACAAAGTGTGGCGTCTAGTTGAGAATCCTAAAGATTGTCGCAACGTTATTGGCACTAAGTGGATCTTCAAGAACAAGCAAGATGAACATGGTATCGTTGTGAGGAACAAGGCGCGGTTGGTGGCTCAAGGTTTTTCTCAAGTCGAAGGCATCGATTTGAAGAAACTTTCGCGCCGGTCGCAAGACTCGAATCGATACGTATTCTCATCGCTTTTGCTTCTCACCATGGTTTCAAATTGCAACAAATGGATGTAAAATCCGCTTTTCTTAATGGTCCATTGCAAGAACTTGTTTATGTTAAACAAACCCCGGGTTTTGAAAATCCCAACCATCCTCACCACGTCTATGTCTTGGACAAAGCTCTCTATGGCCTTAAACAAGCCCCCCCGTGCATGGTACGAGCACTTGAGAGAGTTCTTGGTAGACCGTGGATTTGAGGTTGGGGTAATCGATCCCACTCTTTTCACTAAAAAGGTTAATGGTGAACTCTTCATTTGTCAATTATATGTCGATGACATTATCTTCGGTTCTACTAACCGTGTGTTCAATGATGAGTTTTCCAAGCTAATGACCGACAAGTTCAAGATGTCCATGATGGGTGAACTCAAGTTCTTTCTTGGCTTTGAGATAAAGCAATTGAGGGAAGGGACTTTCATTTGTCAAGCCAAGTATATTCAAGATATGATCAAGAAATTCAAATTGCTTGGACTTAACGGTGTGACGACTCCTATGCAAACCAAGTGCCACCTCCAACTCAACCCCGACGGTAAAGAGGTAGACCAAAAGGAGTATCGTTCTATGATTGGGTATCTTCTCTATTTGTGTGCTTCTAGGCCCGATATCGTTTTAAGCGTTGGAGTGTATGCCCGTTATCAAGCCGCGCCTAAGGAAAGTCATTTGATGGCCGTGAAGAGAATCTTCAGATATTTGGTTCATACCCCTTGCTTTGGGTTGTGGTATCCCAAAGATGGCACCATGTCTCTTTGTGGATATACCGACTCCGATTGGGCGGGCGACATTGATGATAGGAAGTCCACATCCGGTACTTGTCAATTTCTTGGAAGATCTTTGGTGAGTTGGTCCTCGAAGAAACACAATTGCATCTCATTATCCACGGCGGAGGCCGAGTACGTCGCCGCAGCAAGCGGGTGTACCCAACTTCTTTGGATGCGGCAAACTTTAAAGGATTTTGGTGTCCTCTTGGACAAAGTGCCGCTTTTATGTGATAATGAGAGTGCCATCGTAATTGCTTACAATCCGGTGCAACATTCAAGGACCAAGCACATTGAGATTCGTCATCACTTCATCCGCGATCACGTGGCACGAGGAGATATTGATCTGTCATATGTTGATACAATGGATCAATTGGCGGATATCTTCACGAAGCCCCTTGATGAAGCCCGCTTTTGCTACTTGAGGAATGAGCTCAATATCATAGATTCTCGGGCCTTGGCTTGAACTCCGTACACTCACTCCAACGTTTAAGGCTTTATAAGACCTAGAGGTACGCATGGACTTAGGGGGAGTGTTTTCCTAATACATTGGACTCTTCCTCCCCCTATTATGCATATAGTGACATATCATTGCTAAAACTTCAAATTAAATCTAATTTGTGAGCTTCAATGTTGAGATGTAGTTATGGACCCAAGCTCTTTGCGGTACCATGCTACAAATCATACACGGTGGCCTCGGCCACCAACACTCTTTTCTTTGGATTCTATTTGGTTTTATTGTTTGATTCTCACTTGCATTGTCTTTGGTTCTTTTGGGAAAACACACTCTTGTTGGTCTTCTCTTGTGTTGTATGGTTGTTGCAACTTGAGTGTGTCTTCTTTATTCAGTTTGAGTGTCTATCCTAAGCCTTTCACTATCCTGTAAACATGCTTTTCCCCACTCATGTCCCCTTTTGGTTTCTTGTTCCTGGAGTTTTTGGGTTTGAACGGAAATCTCCGAGCCTTACTCGGAAATCTAAGGGCCACCAAAGAATTTCGAGACTAAGTCCATTCAAAAATCAGCACTGACCTGTGATGATTATTGACCGGAAATAGTCCCAGAAATTTCCGGTGTCCGGAAATTTCCGAGCTGAGACTCGGAAATCTCCGGCCCCTGCGATTTTTCGGCACCTAACTCCTTTTTAATTTCGGCACTAACCTCAGGCGAAGCTGAATCGGAATTAGAGCCGGAAATCTCCGGGGTCCGG
Organism: Poa annua; assembly: GCA_026929855.1. Classification (NCBI taxonomy): domain Eukaryota; kingdom Viridiplantae; phylum Streptophyta; class Magnoliopsida; order Poales; family Poaceae; genus Poa; species Poa annua. The sequence goes on from CM049427.1 coordinate 37,860,582, forward strand.
AAATCTCCGGTCCGATGTCCGGAAATCTCCGAGCGTGCCAAAGTTTTCCAGGGCTAAGTCCTATCCAGAAATAGCCCCGGAAATCTCCGGCACCCGGAGATCTCCGAGCCTCAATCCGGAAATTTCCGGTTCAAATTTTTCCTGCCTATATAAGGGCACGGGTTGACCGGCCGGTTCGGCCAGTTCTTCCACCCCGTGCCCTAATCCTCTCTCTCCTCCGAAAATCTCCATATCTTTCGCTCCTTGCTGCGGGTGGATCGTTCGAGGGTTTCTTGCGTGCTTCGGGGATCTGCTTCTCCTCGTCAAGGGCTTCGTTTCCATCCGCACGCTTTTCGCAATGTCTTCCGGTAACTCCTCTTATTTCAAATATAGGACGAAATTTGTTTTCGTTTAACCTAGCCGATTTAGGAGGTTGTTGGTTGTTTCCTTTGGTAGAATTGCTCCCCTAGGCATGTTTTACCTTCCACATGCACAGATCTGTTTTTCATCCATAGATTTTGTTCAAATCTGTCAAAATTTCGTGCAGACCGGAAATCTCCGAGTCGGACCCGGAAATCTCCGAACCCCGGAGATCTCCGAGTCAGGCCCGGAAATCTCCGGCCTGCTCAGAATCAAAACAACTAAGTCCAGAAACTGTGTTTGTCAAAACTTTTCAAGTATGTTCCATTTTCAATCTCGGACCTGAGTGCTTACCCCATATGCTTTCCATCCTCTCTATGTTGTGTATCTGCAGGTTCCAACCCTCGTGGCCGCTTCAAGCAAATTTCTACTCACGGAAGAGCCAAACCAGTTCACTCACGCCCTCCCAGTGGGTCCTCAAGTGAAGACAACTCACAAACTGAGACCTCTGCCATCCTCAGGAAACCTATTGGTGCTAACAAGAAGAAGAGGACCGAGCTCCGTCTTGAAGACTTCAACAAAGGCAGTTTTCGCAAGTGGCGAAGTGACCTCTCCTATAATATGGAGTCTGATGATCCCACATACTTTTGCACTGAGATGGCATGGATCTACAGGGAAGTCTATCAGAAGTTCTCTATTGGCAAGCCAATCTGCCCCATGAAGTGGATTGACTTTGACAAAGTAATGAAGAAGGCCGATTATTTTGGTGGTGCTGTGAAGGTTTGTGGACTTCTGGGTTTGGAGCAATTGATGAGAACTGAGTGCAACTACAGCGTCTCTCTTATCCATCAGTTCTATGCCACTGTGGTGTTTGACTCCTCAGAGGATATTGGGATGACCTGGATGTCTGGCAGGCAGCGCTTGACTTCTTCTTTCAGAGAGTTTGCTCACATTCTTGGTTGTCCTTTCCATGGTCTTTCTACTGCAGCTGGCGCCCGCATGCATGTCCATGGCGTGTCTTACAACAAACACGTCATGACTGATCTTTACCAGCCTGGAGGGAAGATTGGCTCTCAGAATGGCCTCCTCCCCACTTATGATATTCTGCTTCGCATGTTCCGTTGGACCATTGCTTCCATTGCCGGCAATGCAGATAATATTGCCGGGGCTCTAGTAAACTTGATGGCCAAGGCTCATGATGCCTATGTTGGGGAGTATGCGGTTGAGCAGGAGGCCTTTAAGGTGGATGTCATGGACTTTATTTTCCAGGAGCTTTCACTAGCAGTTTTTGAGAGGAAAGTTCCTCCATATGCTCCTTATATAATGTTGCTCATCAAGAGGCTCTACAAGCTTTCTGAGCAAGATGGTGATGAGTTTGATGTAGCCTTTGCTACTCAGCCTCACAAGCCAGCCCTGCTTGTCTAGAAATCTGCTCACTTGGTTCAACAACAAGCCACCATGCATGAGATCAACGAGGATGCCATTTTTGGTGGTCCATCTCGGGTTCCCTCCAATTCCAACATCAAGAAAGCTGCCAAGAAGAGTCGCCCCTGGGTAGTTCGAGCAATTGAGAAAATCATGAACATGAACTGTTGCATTCACAGTGAGAACTACTCCATCTACTCTCAGAACCATCGCATTATGCAGCGCCAAGAAGCGATGATGGCTCACATGAAGATGCCTGCTCCGAAGCACCCTTTGAAGCCTCGGGTTCCTTTCAAGGATTGGAATGCAGATGGTCTCACATTTGATTGGGATGATGCTGTGCCAGAGGACAGCGATCTTGAGAATGCTGATACTGAGGAGGAGGAGGAGGAAGATGATCAGGACGAGGATTCCGACTCTTTGAGTCATGGGACGTTAATGGAACCGCCTCCCTTTTTGGTATCTTGAAGCCAAAGGGGGAGAAGTATCTCTAGGACTCTCGGTATTTGCATGGGCTAGGAGCACTTCTTTTGTAGCGTACCTGCTCTTAAAATAAGGCAGATACCTGTGTATAGTGCAAATCCCTGGATCGATTCATTTGCACACACAGTTTACGATGTAATATCACAACAAAGCATCAATTTTATTCATCGATGATCCAGAATTACAAAATATTTTATACAAGTTGCATAGCGTAAAGCTAGCATTGAAAAAGTACACAGTGGAATACAATAGCAGTGAGTCTCTATAACTTTCATGCTGCCACAGGCGAAAACATGTTGGTTGTAGACTCGAAACCTTTACGAAACCTCACTCGTCATCTGATCAAATCTGCAATAAGAAAAATATTGCAACAACGTGGGTCAGATTCCATTAAAAATGGAGTCTGGCAAGTGACACTATGGTGGACACTTATGGAAATAACTCTAAAGCCTATATGAATATTTGGCTGGTGGAGTTCAAGGCTATTTTGCATAAAGCCAATTTTTCCTATCTTTTGGAAAACACTTTTCTTGAAATCGACGAGTATGGCATGAAAACCATAAATCTCATCTTCCCTTGTTCACCCATCATGTTTTATTTCTGAAGTTGGAATGGCGGAATCCTCCGTTGACTTCCTTGATCAGCTGCTCAAAATTGTCCGTAACCGGGGACACGGCTAAATACTTAGTTTTACACTCTGCAGAGGTTGTGCACTTTCACCATTGTACCCATTCAACCCAAAGTATCCTCTACACACCATTTGTGATAAGGAAAGGAGAGAATGAGACGAGATCTTTCAGAAGCATTTTCCCTCCCACATGGCTTGACCCGTTCCACCTAACATCCCCCTACATCTGCTTGTCAAGCCGGAGAGAGTCCACGCAACATAATTGATCAAGCCAGAGCCCATATGGCAATGGCTGCACTGGAAGCAATCGTCACTCGGAGTTCTTCAGATTCCTCTGTTCCTGGGTGGCCTTTCTCAAGTGTACATACTCTAGGAACCATAGAAATGGACCTGAGTAGCCACTCAACATAAACCATCCGACCAATTACCACCCAGGTGTTTCATTCTTAACTTAGTAGAATTTAGATTTTCACAAAACAACATTTGCATAGCATCAATAATTCTACTAAGTATTGCATAGGAACCTAGACACAGGAATAAAGGATTCTACACAGGTTTAGCATAGCAACACATGCATATAAAAATACACTAAGTAATGCATAAAAATAGGAAGTTTATGAGGTGTGCCACTTGCCTTTGAATGTTGTCGTTGTTCACAACTCTTTTCAACGATACTCGGGACTCTCCATTCAGTCTAAACAATACAAACAAACAACAATACAACAATCATAAAACAACACAACACCTACAAACAAGTTTCTTAAACTTCTAAGGAAAACATGACATGCATGATATGCAAGTTATTTCTAAGGACTAGAGATGCATGCCATGCCATGAAAAATCTTTTAAGTTAATGCAAGAAAAATAGGTGGGTCAAGAATGACTAAGGACTAAGGTCTTAAGTTGGATAAAATACTTTGTTTTATATCTTCTTGAAACAAGCACTCTAATGGCTTAGCCATGATGTGCAAAATACTTAGAGAAAAATACTAAGTCATTTGTTCAAGATGATCAACAATTATTATCAACTCTTAGTACATTGGACATTCACTATAGTGAGAGAGACAGACACCCGGCCAGCCACTTAAATTGTGGAACAGGTCTCATGTACGTGGACATGTAAGGTTTGTTTCCAGGCCGCTTCATCCCACTATGCTGCTAGGATCCAACAACTTCAAGATGATAACATCATGATCAAAATTTGTTTAAGTCTAAGAGACAAGATTAGGAAAGAGGGACAAGATAGAAAGAAAGATGTAGTTGTCCTCCAGGCTTCATCTCCAGACTTGTAACTTTCTTCTGGATGATGTTTTGATTGAGTTCTTGGTAGTCTTGCTGAATCTTCAGACTTGATGGTTCTTGTATCCTAGAGGCTGTTCTTGGATTTACTTAGTCTTCATGAAGTCTCAGAGGGGAAGAAAAGACAGAGAGAGAGACTTAGAGAATAAAAGGAAGGTTGGCCTTCTTGAACTTCTTCTCACTTTTCTTCTAAGTGTTTGACATCTTGAGGATGCTTCCAGAGTCTGTTTTCTTCTAAGTCCTTCATGAACTTCTTTTTGATTTTCTTCTAAGTGTTTCTTTTCCTTGAAGATACTTCTGAAGTCTTGTTTTTGGCTAAGTCCTTCATTGGTCTTCTAGCTCCATCTTGAAAATCCTAAGTGTCTAGTGCATAGCACTTTTCCCCAAAATACTAAGTTTGAAAATAATCCTAACTTAGAGAAAATGGGGAGGAGTTTTCCTTATGGAAAATATAACTATAAAATATACTATGCATGAAATGCAATTTTAAATCACAAGCAACATAACACTAATTTTTGTGAAGTTTATAAAATATGCATAAAGTTATACTTGCAATTTAATTAGTTTCTAATTTGCAAAACATAATAAAAGGAAACATATAGATTAAAATTTTATGTGTTTTATATTTTATAACACAATTTTCTTATAGATGGTGTTAATAGCCAGAGGTGGTTTAATTATATTTAACGCAATTTGATTTAATCAAAAATAATGTTTCTATTAAAAGTTATTTCTAAATTAGTCAAACTATTCAAATTAAACACACAACTATGAAATCATTCAAAAATTACTCAAAATATTTTTATAGCAGTAGCATTAATTTACAAATATTCTAAAGTTTCTAAAACATATTTATTTGCAATTTTTGGATTTATAGTTTTAAAGTTATTACAATTATACTCAAATTCACCATTTGAAATTTGAATATTTTATACTAATTCAAATTTGAATTTTGTCAGATCCAAAATATTCTACATGTTTTAATTCCAGGGATTATGTCAGGGATTATTAGATTTAAATTATGTCAAGTTATTAAAGTTATTAAAGTTATGTCAAGAGCTTTCCAAATATATAAAAATTATTAGATTTGGAGTTGTGGTTAAAAAGTTATAGATGTTTTAATTCCAGGGATTATTCTGCCATTTTTCCAATTTAAATTAAAATAGAAAATTGAATTACACGATGGCGCTGACTGTGCAGGCCACGTCAGCGCTGACTGGGTCTGACGTGGATAAGTTACAGATCTGGGCCGTCAGATCTGGATCTGACGGTCCAGATCAAATCATATCGCTTCGTCCTCGTCATCTAATCTGCACCGTTAATCGCCGATCGGACGGGCGAGATCTAATGGCAACAGGGGAGCGGCGCTAGGTCGCCGGAGACGGAGCGCGCGGCGGCGCCACGATCGGAAAAACGCGTTCCCGATGATCTACAGCCCTAGAGGACTAGCGGAGCGTACCGAAGTAGAGAGGGAGTCGCGGCGGGTCCAGTGGCGAAGCAGGGGTGGTCGGAGCTTCTCGGTTCGCCTCCCGTGGCTCGTCGGAGACGAAGATGGCGGCGGTGAACTTCGGCCGGGGATGAATCGCTCGTTCTGGTGCACCAGCAATTACGGGACCAAGTCAGGAAGATGCGAGCTAGAAAAATAAGGAGACCGAGCGAGGGGGGAGAGCTCGAGGTGGTCGGTAACTACCGTAATCGGAAGAACTCCGTGGCGGCAATGGCGGACGGTGGCGGTTCGATCTGAGCAGCCGTTGGGCGATGAAGCTAGGGTTTTTGGGTGCGGGGGAAACGGCGGAGGTGGGTTTATATGGGGGGGCATCAGGAGATCTTCTCCCTGCGATAATCGCGGCGAAATCCATCGTATCCGGATCGAACTCCTCTGCTGTTCGTTGCGATATGGGAGGATAGGGATGACGCGTGGGTCCCGCGCGTCAGAGAGAGAGCGCGCGGCGCGGACGGAGCTGGGCCGCTGCTGGGCCTCGGGCGGCTGCGCGCGCGGCAGACAGGAGATGGGCTTCGGCCCAGTTGGCTCGGCCGTTCTCTTCTCTCTTTTTTTTTGGACAAATCATTTTCTGTTTTCAACTTTTAATTCAAAACTGATTTTTAAACTTAACCAAACCTTTTCAGAAAAATTCATAAAAATATGTTTTGGAATGCTAATTTAATTTAGAACTTTTTGGTAGTATTCTTGCCCAAATTATAAATTAATAAACTGGAATATTTTGAAGGATACAATTTAACATGTTTTATGGAATAATTTCCAAAACAACATATCATTAAATATTAAATTTCAAACTCTTATTTAATTTAAGCCACAAGATGAAATGGTGTTTATGTATGAATGCATGAGTGCAATGCTTGAATCCTCTTTCAAAGTAATACTATGTTTCATTTTAGGATAATCATTTGAACTTCTTAAACAAGCTTGGAAGGAAATTTGATTTAATTCTTTTCTTATATAGAATACATATTCATGAACATCATTTTAGGTGTTGAAAATAAATGAAATTCATTTTAAGTTAATGAAATGTTTATTTGGATAATCCAGGTTTTAAATAGTTTAAACAGATCATTTATAAATATTATTTTAATTTATGAATAGCTATGGCTATGTGATTGGAATCAATTTCTTATATGTAACTATTTACTTAAAATAAACTGGATTGTAGTTTGTAAAATATTTGTCAAATTATATTTTAAGGTTTTTGAAACCCAGTGAATAATAAAATGTTTAAATTGTGACATCTGAAATATTAAACTCATGTTTGAAGTCTTTCATAGTTGGTTTCCTTATGCATTTAATATTTTATTTTAATAAAAAGAAAAGTTTTAAATTTTAGTGATTTTTTAATATTATAAAATGTTGGGATGTTACATCTTTCTTTTCGTTTTGTTTCTTTCAGTGCTCCCTTTTTCGTGACTGTTTTTGTTCGTCATGTGTGTGAGACATGAGTACTGTTAAATTCTCTATTGTAATAACTCTTTATCTAAGTTTGTTGCTTCTATTGTGTATTTGTGTGTTTTGTAAATCTAGGGGGAGTGTTGATCCTAAGGAATGTGCACTTTGTATTCCAAAGACATTCTTAAATAGTGCACTCACTTAGGGGGAGCTCCGTCTATATTTTGCAAATCCGTTTTTCTTTTTGTGTTGTCATCATTCGCCAAAAAGAGGGAGACTGAAAGTGCATTCTATGCACTCCCAGATTTTGGTGACTAATGACAACACAAAAAGTATTCTAATGTTTGTGATGAAGCATGCAGGGTCTTGTACAGATAGACTGATAAAGAGGAACACTTATTTTGCCTAAGTTTCAATTCAACTACACTTGGTCCTTCTTTAGAAATTCAGTCAGGAGATTTCCGGGGTTCGGAGATTTCCGGTCCCCAGACCGGAGATCTCCGAGCCATCCAAGTTTTTCACTAAGTGTAAATTGAAATGCGTACTGACACCAACTCAAGCTGAGCCGGAAATCCTCTCAGAGATTTCCGGCGCTCGGAGATTTCCGAGCCAGTCCGGAGATCTCCGAGTGACAGAGGAATTTCGACCAAGTACAGAACTCAAAATGCGTACTGACTCCAAAACAGTTTTAGCCGGAAATGCTCCCGGAGATTTCCGGCGCTCGGAGATTTCCGGGCCCCAATCCGGAGATCTCCGAGTGACAGAGGATTTTCGACTAAGTCAAGAAGCCCAACAAGTACTGATCCAGATTCAAGCACAGCCGGAAATTGCTCCGGAAATTTCCGGTCCTCAACCCGGAGATTTCCGGGCTGGCGGCTGTACAACGGACAGATTTTGGAGAGGGGTATAAATACCCCTCCACCTACCTCCAAAAGATTAAGCTTCCAGATTTTCTCTCTCCTCCATTGGTGCTGAAGCTCGTTTCTTCCGGATCTCCCAATCTAGCCACTCAAATCCGTTGATACTTGGGGATCTGAGGGAGAAGCCACAGATCTACATCTCCACCGAAGCGATTTGATTTCCCCCCTCTATTTCTTGAGGGGCAACGAATCTAGGGTTCCTTTGTGGATAGCTAGGTTCAACCTTGTGTGTTTTGATCCTTTGTGGATTCCTTTGTGGAAGTGACCTGTTGTGGTCTTTGTGGGAGCCCCCAATTCAGTTGTGGGTGTGTGCCTCACGAATTTGTACGGGACCTTCTCCGCCCTTAAAGGAGTCCTTAGTGGAAGCATGGATTCGCACCTTTGTGGTCGAATTCACAGGAGAATAGGGTGAGGCCTTTGTGGCGTTGAGCAAACCTTTGTGGTAGCTCACACCCCTCCAACGAGACGTACACCTATGTGGTGGAACTCGGGATAAAATCTTGGTCTTCGAGTTCCTACGGTTGTTTCGTTCCACTCTCCTTTATCGCATCTTTAATTCATGTACTTGCTTAGTTTCTTTGTTGTTTATCACTTGTATCACCTAGTTGCACTTTTAGACAACTTACTTTCCGCTAGCCTAAACTGAAAAAGACATAAAAATTGGTCACCACCTATTCACCCCCCCCCCCTCTAGGTGGTCAACTGCCGTTCACCAATGATTAGTGCGTTGCAAGCTTCTGATCCGCCTTCTGGAGCCTTCTCAGCACATTGCGCCTTGACCCGCCAATATGACGAGTCCTCGGGATATACAAGCCGGCTCAGGAGAGATTGTCGGGTTGCCCTACGTTTGAACTCGTTAGTCGGCTTCCCATGCCGACTTTCCTCCTTGGAAGATGGTGACCTTGACCGTTTTCCATGCTGATATTGGTTTGACCTTGACCCGGCTTGGCGCACATATTTGTTCAGCAACATGTCAAAAGTTGGCTTTATCTTCCTTGGCCTATATTCCGCCTGATTTGTCTTCCATCTGCCAACTTCTGGGTTCTTGGGCTTTATAAATCTTGGCGGCAAACCATCCGAGTGTGGCTTTTGCCCCCCGACCGCAGGATTTTTGATGGTGATCTTGATGACTTCCTGGCCACCGAGTTGCTGGCTTACAGTAACTTACCTTCCTGCCACCTTGTTGTCAGTCTTTTCCCCGGGCACACCAACAAGAATATTAGACTTATTAGCCCCTTCGGCCGCCTCTGGTCGAAGCAAAACCTTCTTTCCCTCCAAGTCTAGCGCGTTCATTGGGAACGGCTGTGTGTCAATTGCCATGCCTGCAAAGCTCAATCGTCCGTCATTGAGGACCGATTGGATCTGTCGACGAAAGACATTGCAATCATTAATATCATGAGAGAAAGAATTGCGATACTTGCAATAAGCTCGCCGCCTTAATTCATCAGGAGACGGTATAACATGATTAACTCTTATCACTTTATATTTTAACAAGGCATCAAATATTCTATCACATTTGCCTACGTCAAAGCTGCATTTTAATTCATTATCCCGATTCTTACGAATCAACTTTAAGTCATCGCACACATAAGGTTTAGCCTTGCTAGGCCAAACAAACTCGGCGGAATAAACTTCGACTTCATCACCAGAGTTCTCACTATTATACTCAACCATATGAAGATGAGGACGATCAAACTTAGTCCTATGAGTTTCTTTCACTTCTTTGTTTCGGTTTTCTTGAGCCAATGCTCTTTGCAAGACTTGGCTAATATTCAGAAACTCGAAACCCTCAATTCTTTCTTTTATGTGAGAGTTTAAACAATTGAGAACTAAGTCAGCCATATCTCTTTCAGTTATCACCAAACTATAGCACCGGTTTTTGGTATCTCTAAATCGCTTGACATAATCGGTGACCGATTCGTCAGACTTTTGCCTAACCGATGTAAGGTGGGATAACTTCAACTCTTTATCTCCGGTATAAAAGTGTTCATGGATTTTTTTCTCTAGATGATAATAAGTATGAATAGAGCCATAAGATAAAGCGGAAAACCATGAAAAAGTAGTACCGGTTAATGACAATGGAAACAAACGCACTTTCAAAGGATCAATGTTGCCAACTTCTCCTAATTGTGCTAGATATTGACTTACATGTTCCCATGTTGTCTTATTATCTACCCCATTGAACTTAGCAAAATCAGGGACCTTATAACCATGGGGATACGGTATACTATCAAAGTATTCAGGGTAAGGCTTTTGGCACATCCGGTTGATCGGCTTCGGCTCTATGCCGAAGTTGTCAAAAAACATCTTATGTAGTTCGGCTCTAAGGGTAACCATGTTCTCATCCATGACCGAAGTACCTACTGGTGGTGCTGCAACAGGAGTTGCAACACTTGGTGAAAAATTCATTTGCGTACCTGGCACCGAATTGTAATTCGGCACCGTAAAATTAGCTACCGGTGGCATAGCCTGATTCGGCGGTGGGGCCGAATATAACACGCTACCGATAGGCACTGGAGAAGTTGGCACGTTAATTAGCTGATTGTCTTGAAACAGACGCCTCATCGGCGTACTCTGAAGAGTTGCCGATGGATTAGGTGGAAACATATTAGGATGTCTAGCGGGAATACTCGTGCCATCAACATTAGCAGAATTATCAGGTGTATTTTTCCCAGCTTTTAACATATCTAACATGGTCGCATAAGATAAGTTACTAGACTCGGTGTCGTAATGATTAATCGCAGCTATTTGATCTTTAGAGAAGACATCGGAACTTACAGTAGGCTCGGTTGAGATACCGAGCATGGGTGGCAGCTTGTTGCTGCCAAGTGGAACGACGTCCCCTTGGCGGCTTTTCTTGTATCCGGAGAGGAACGACTCAACATCCTCCTCTTCCTGCCTTTTCTTCAGAGCCTCGAATTCTTCCTTGCGTTTTTTATCTAGCGCATCGAGTTGCTCTTGACGTTCCTTCTTCCACGCCTCATAGGCTTGGCGCTGTTCAGCCGAAAGATCATCAAAGCTAGGCTTGATGATGTTTTCGGCGGTAACATCAGCTGGCTGAGGAACTGATTTTGACATGATGATCTTTTCCCCAACGGAGTCGCCAAAAGTGTGTTGCGATCGAAACACGTCACACAAACACGTCCTCGTGTACCCGCGGTGCCGGGGGAGATACTTTGCAACTCGCCCCGCGGGAGGCTGGCTTACAGCGCGATACGCAAGACAGTAAGCTGGCGCTTTTGAGACCAGACGTCCCAGCCCCTCGGGAAGCCCCGTCTGAGGAAAGCCGGCAACGATTGGCCGAGCTAAGCCGGACTTGGCCGCTCTCAGCTTGATTATCGATATCCGGTAAGATCTACGCGAAATCGCCGAACAACGGAAGCAGGAACAAGGGTTGAAGGAGATAAAAGTAGGGTTGTGTTGATAGGTTGTCGATTGTTTGCTTAATTTCAATCAGCCATCACCTCTCATATATATATGAGGCGGCTGGACTTCCCGTACAATTTTTTGACTCCTACGTGAATTACAATTCATGGTTTAAGTCAGATTCTATCCTAACCTGGCGGATCCTTGATCGGCTTTGTGCTAGACCCGGACTCGATCTGTCTAGTTTCTTTGGAAAGTTGCCTCCTTCTTCTAGCCTGATCTCAAAGTTGCCTTTTCTTTGCCACCTTTAGCCTTCCACCTTGATACAGGCAAATTGCCTTTAGAAAAGTTGCCTTTTGTCTTCCGCCTTGATCAGCGAAAGTTGCCTTTTGCCTTCCACTTTGAGCGGGGAAAGTTGCCTATCTCCTTCCGCCTTGATCGGAGAAAGTTTCCTTCTTTAGCCTTTCACTGTCGTGGTGGCTACACGGCATATGCCACGGGGTGGCTAAAGTGTGGGGACGATGGACGCTAGAGGATTCGGGGAGGGATTGCGCAACGGAATGTGGTCGAGGGAGTCGTGGAGTTTGTCGAGGTCGAGGGAGGTTGGGGACGATGCCGGCCCGCCGAGTTGCATTATTTCGGCCTAGGGAGGTGGATGCCGGCCTGGGGTTTGCCGAATTGAGCCAGGGGCACCTTCTCCTCTTTTTTCTTTACTCCTTTACTATTTAAATGTAATCATACCTGCAATATTAACACAATAACCCCGTACTCTCAGGGTACCGGGGAAGTACATCCCCGACACTAGTCCCCGAGGCTATGGGGGATTTGTTAGAATCGCGCATAGACTTAAAAGATAAATAACCACCAGGAAATCTGCATGCTGAATGCTACACTTTGTAGGAGTCCCGAGGTTTACATCCCCGACACTAGTCCCCGAGGCTGCAGGGGACTCGCAGAGTCGCGCGCAGACTTAGAAAAAATCTCAACCCCATTGCCTTCACTTGCTCCACCGAGTACCTGCAAAAATACAAGCATATGCCGGTTCCTTAGCCACCCTGGGCGTTTTACCGACATAGATGTCTTCGGCCACCACCGGTCTGACACAAACACATAACACATGCCGGCGTTTAGCCACTCTGGGCGTATACAGGCACGGACGCCTCATGTGCCGGCTTTTAGCCACTCTGGGCGTATACCGACACAGAGTCTCATGTGCCGGCGTTTAGCCACTCTGGGCGTATAACGACACAGACGCCTACACACACAATGTCACACAGGTATCTCGGGTGTCTCGGTATCTCGGTATGTCGGTATGTCGGCCACTCTGGGCATATCACACATATTTTGGTATCTTGGCCACTCCGGGCGCATCACAGGTGTTTCGGTATCTCGGCCACTCTGGGCATACCACAGGTGTTTCGGTATCTCAGGTGTTGCCTTTGGCGAACTTTGATACACCGAAAGAAATGACGATTTAGAAATATTGCCCGATGCCATGATACATTGGCGAATCGAAATAAACGGGGATTTGGATATATGGTATGATGCCCCGATATGTTGGCGAGCCGACATAAATAGCGATCTGGAGATATTGCAGTATGCCATGATATATTGGCGAACTGAAATAAACGGGGATCTGGAAATTTTGCGTGACGCCGCGATATATGGGCCAACTGATACCCCAGACCATATGCAATACATCTTGAGAAAATAACCAAGCATAAGATGGATCCAAGATAACCAGTATAACAATCGGTACCCCCAGAATCTTTGACATGAATATCCTCTCGGTAAGGCGGTTTATCCAACACGAGTACCATATCGGTAAAACCGACATCCCCTTTTAATGTTAGCACAGATAGGTATGTATACCAAGTATTTGACGGAAGTGAAAACTTTAAACGACAAGCCCAAGAGAATTTAACGCCAGACACAAGAATACAACTAGCCGCCGAGGCGGGCATGGGGATATCGGTTTCACCGAGTCCCCGGGTAAATTTTCAGATACGGCAGGAAGACAAAGGAGTACGGCAGTCCCCGAGTCCAGTTTCGGGATGCCGGCTTACAAATGATACCACAAGAAGCAAGATATGACAAGCATATAAATAAATATAAACTGAGTTACTCTACCGACTTAGCATGCTAGGTAGGACTAAACGGTAAGCCAGTCCCCGGGTCAAGACATCTTGCTCCCGGGGAAAAAACACACAGACGACAAACATGTGAAACAGGGCAGTCCCCGGGTTACGATGCTTCGTTCCCGGGTAAACAATTTAACTATGCAGGCACGGGCAGTTCTCGAATAAATCTAAGATAACATAATTGCAGGGTACAGAAGACGATGATACTCACGGAGCACAGGAGCGGTTGGGGATGTCGGCGACCGGTTTCCGTGATGCGGGGATGTCGATGACCTCCACCCGCGGCGCAGGGAAGTCGGGGACCTCTACCCATGGCGCAGGGATGCCGGAGACCTCTACCCGCAGCGCGGGGATGTCGGCGACCTCAACCCGCCGCGCAGGGATGTCAGCGATCTCAACCCGCGGCGCAGGGACGTCAATGACCGCTGCCCGCAGCACAGGGATCCCGGATTTAGGATCCCGGATTTTGGGATGCCGGCGACCGCTACCCGCGGCGCAGGATGTCAGTGACCACTGCCCGCAGCGTAGGGATCCCGGATTTAGGATCCCGGATTTGGGATGCTGGCAACTGCTACCCGCGGCGTAGGATGTCAGTGACCACTGCCCGCAGCGTATGGATCACGGATTTAGGATCCCGGATTTTGGGATGCCGGCGACCGCTACCCGCGGCGCAGGATGTCAGTGACCACTGCCCGCAGCGTAGGGATCCCGGATTTAGGATCCCGGATTTGGGATGCTGGCAACCGCTACCCTCGGCGCAGGATGTCAGTGACCACTGCCCGCGGCGTATGGATCCCGGATTTAGGATCCCGGATTTTGGGATGCCGGCGATCGCTACCCGCGGCGCAGGATGTCAGTGACCACTGCCCGCAGCGTAGGGATCCCGGATTTAGGATCCCGGATTTTGGGATGCCGGCGACCGCTACCCGCGCCGCAGGATGTCAGTGACCACTGCCCGCAGCGTAGGGATCCCGGATTTGGGATGCCGGCGACCGCTACCCGCGGCGCAAGATGTCAGTGACCACTGCCCGTCGCGTAGGGATCCCGGATTTAGGATCCCGGATTTGGGATGCCGGCGACCGCTACCCGCGGCGCAGGATGTCAGTGACCACTGCCCGCAGCGTAGGGATCCCGGATTTAGGATCCCGGATTTGGGATGCCGGCGACCGCTACCCGCGGCGCAGGATGTCAGTGACCACTGCCCGCAGCGTAGGGATCTCGGATTTAGGATCCCGGATTTGGGATGCCGGCGACCGCTACCCGCGGCGCAGGATGTCAGTGACCACTGCCCGCAGCGTAGGGATCCCGGATTTAGGATCCCGGATTTGGGATGCCGGCGACCGCTACCCGCGGCGTAGGATGTCAGTGACCACTGCCCGCAGCGTAGGGATCCCGGATTTAGGATCCCGGATTTGGGATGCCGGCGACCGCTACCCGCGGCGCAGGATGTCAGTGACCACTGCCCGCAGCGTAGGGATCCCGGATTTAGGATCCCGGATTTGGGATGCCGGCGACCGCTACCCGCGGCGCAGGATGTCAGTGACCACTGCCCGCAGCGTAGGGATCCCGGATTTAGGATCCCGGATTTGGGATGCCGGCGACCGCTACCCACGGCGCAGGATGTCAGTGACCACTGCCCGCATCGTAGGGATCCCGGATTTAGGATCCCGGATTTGGGATGCCGGCGACCGCTACCCGCGGCGCAGGATGTCAGTGACCACTGCCCGCAGCGTAGGGATCCCGGATTTAGGATCCCGGATTTGGGATGCCGGCGACCGCTACCCGCGGCGCAGGATGTCAGTGACCACTGCCCGCAGCGTAGGGATCCCGGATTTAGGATCCCGGATTTGGGATGCCGGCGACCGCTACCCGTGGCGCAGGATGTCAGTGACCACTGCCCGCAGCGTAGGGATCCCGGATTTAGGATCCCGGATTTGGGATGCCGGCGACCGCTACCCGCGGCGCAGGATGTCAGTGACCACTGCCCGCAGCGTAGGGATCCCGGATTTGGGATGCTTGGTCCCGTCCGAAATTGTTCCCGCAAGCGCCACTCAGCCCCACGGTGGGCGCCAACTGTCTTCGTGGCTACACGACATATGCCACGGGGTGGCTAAAGTGTGGGGCCGATGGACGCTAGAGGATTCGGGGAGGGATTGCGCAACGGAATGTGGTCGAGGGAGTCGTGGAGTTTGTCGAGGTCGAGGGAGGTTGGGGACGATGCCGGCCCGCCGAGTTGCATTATTTCGGCCTAGGGAGGTGGATGCCGGCCTGGGGTTTGCCGAATTGAGCCAGGGGCACCTTCTCCTCTTTTTTCTTTACTCCTTTACTATTTAAATGTAATCATACCTGCAATATTAACACAATAACCCCGTACTCTCAGGGTACCGGGGAAGTACATCCCCGACATTCACCTTGATCGGGGAAAGTTGCCTTCTGTCTTCCGCCTTTATCGGTGAAAGTTGCCTTCTTTAGGCTTTCACCTTGATCGGTGAAAGTTGCCTTTTGTCTTCCACCTTGATCAGGGAAAGTTGTCTTCTTTTGCCGTCTTGTTTTGATAACGTTGGCTTCTCCTCTACCACCTTGTTTTGACAAAGTTGGCTTCTTTTCATCCACCTTGTTTTGACAAAGTTGACTTCGTCCACCTTGTTTAGACAAAGTTGGCTTCTTTTCTACCACCTTGTTTTGACAAAGCTGGCTTCTTTCCGTCCACCTTGTTTTAACAAAGTTGACTTCGTCCACCTTGTTTTGACAAAGTTGGCTTCTTTTCTACCACCTTCTTCTGACCTTGCTTTTCCCTAGGCTAGAATTGACTTACCTTCATGGGCCTTCAAGCAACTTCGCACACCCAAATCTGCCTTCCGCCTTGTTCCAGTTTTGTGATCCTAAAACCGGCCAGCTGCCAAAAACGGGTGCTCACAGCCAGAACTTGGTTGTCAGTTAGGAATATTGGCCTCTCCACCTATAGATTTTTTGCCATTTTGGTTGCTAATAGGAAAGCTTTTGGTTCTGCTTGAAATATTGTCAATGGTTGCCTGGTTTGTGCCTATATTCTGATGTTCAACTTCCGTTGATCAGATTTGTCTTAGGTATAGACTCCAAGTCCTATTGCTTCTCCTACCGTTGTACCTGAAATTTTGTTGTTCCTTCCAAGATGCATCTGCAAAAAAGACAACTCCTTGAAGCAAAATATCCGTTTGTAAGGTGGCACCTTGTGTTGGAGCTGCTACTAAGGATGTTGGCTCTGTTTTTTGTTCCTGCACGTTTTTCAGATAAAGGTTTACAAAGCTCCAGATTGTTTAGTAGGGCCTGGATATTAATGAAAATCTGGTAAGACTCTCTCTTTTTTCTATGAAAGAGAATATCATTCCTGGACTTCCAAAGGCACCACCTAAAAGTGAATATATTTGATATAGTAGCATATGGCTGAGTCATGTTAAGTAACGCTAGGATTATATGAGTTAAGGTGGGACAATTTTGAATACAAACATGCATATGGTGGGCTAGATCATGCGCATCATTCTTTCATATTTGGCCTTCGGTAATGCCGATCATTCAAGCCTTCCCTGCTATGCATGCCATGCCACCCAGGCGTACATATTCGATCATTCGTTTTCGTGGCAGGGAGGGCATGTAAAGAAGAGTGTTGGCCCAGTGGGGACTGGGGTATGGAGAGCCCACTCCCCCCAGGCCTCACGCGTGGGCTGCAGACGAAACGACTAAGGACCAGGCCTCACCGCCTGGCGGGACCATCGAGGGGCAATCCCCTTCGAGGGCCTGAAGAGGAAACGAGGGCCTCGCTTCAAGAGACCCTCCCGAGGCGCCAACGCGCCTGGAGGGAAGTCAATGGGAATCCCCCCACAGGCCTCTCCCGGCCCGAGGGGAAACGTCGCGGCCAAGGAAACACGGTGAGACACACATGAACTCTGCCACGCCCACGTGGTGACGCAAGCATCCCCGTTGCCGTTTTGGTGATAAAGGAGTCAATAAAGTTGCGCCGCCTGCGGCAGGACTGCCAGGACCTTCCACTCTGGTGATAAAGCACGTGGACGACGCAACCCTCCAAATGAGAACGTCATCGCGGGCTCCACCACAGAGACTGCCCTCCCTGCAGGCAGTACATCGCGGTCGGCCGCCTGTCAGCCACCGCACCCACCTTTACCAGTGATAGACCGCGTCCATGGACGCGGGAGCAGCGGTGGACTCCTGTTCCACCATGCCACTGCCATGTGGGAACCACCTTGAAGGCTTAGGAGAAGAAGATCGCCGTAGGCGCCTATAAAAGCATCAAGACCTCCATTGTAGAGGGGGTCGGCCAATTGCTTGTAACCACGCTTGTAAACCCTAGCAGTACCAAGTAGAGAAGCCACATGCCGGAGGAGGAAGAGGACCATCGCTTCCCTCCTCAGGCAAGAACTGCCTCAAGGGGGCCTTCGGCAAGCTCCGCTATACGGTCACCACCATAATCCAATACAGACAAGCAGGAGTAGCGGTCTTACCTCCTCACGAGTGTCGTGAACCTGGGTACGGGCCGGTGTCTATCTCTGTCGTGGGTGCTTCGTCTTCAGGTCCAACGAGCATCGTCGCCGTGTCCCTTGAGGGTCTTGACCTCCACGTTCAATCCCCTTCACGAACTACACTTCAGGAAGTGACTACCCCCACTTCTAGGGAGTCATAACCCGACATTTGGCGCACCAGGTAGGGGATTGAGGCGTGTCAACGACCTTCGAGCCGTCTCCGCGCCATGGCGAACACCCGCGCTACCCGCGCCGTCCGCGTAAACCGACGCGCGCCAGAAGGAGTGCACGCCCCTCTAGGCGCCACGGCCACTCGCGCACTGCGGGGCCGACCCCGCCATGAAGAGCGCGCCCCCTCGGGACCTCATGTAGAGGAGCCAGAAAGCAACTCCGAGCACCAGGAGGACGCGCAGTCGTGGCACCCGACGCAGCGCCCGAGCGGCTCCGGTCCTGGCAGGACAGACCCTGCGCCTCACACCGCTCTGCTCTTGGCGCAGGAGCTTCTCCGCTAGCAACCCACCGCTGAGGCTCCAGCGCCTCAACCACCTCGTCGGCATCGCCACGACGCGCCCTGCTCCGTCGCAGTCCAACATGCATCCTTCCCTCGCGGGCACGGTCGCAACAAACGCGCCTCCGCCTCCGCCCCCGCCAGGACCTGCACCGGCTGCGACGCAGAGGGCTGCCTCGCACGCGTCCTCGCTGCACGATTGCCTGATCGTGCAGCGTACCGCGCCCGACGCTCGCGTGGGGATGGAGCTCCAGCGCAACCGCCAGAACAGGCTCGTGAAGGAGATCGGCTAGGCGGGCCAGCAGAACCGCAGCGCGCTGCAGCACGGGGTCGCCACGTACGCCACAGGCTGCATGGCGTTCACCCGCTCCCTAAGGGCTACGACGTGTAACGCCCCGGGATTTATCCCCTTTTTGTTTTTATGAGTTTTCTTTTTGCATCGACATGGCATCGCATTGCATCGCATTAATTTAATTGGTTGCATTTAAATTTATTTTTTTCCACAATTAAATTCAAATGCATTTTTGAATTAATTAAAAATGTGTTATTTTCACATCTTTTAAAAATGTTAAAAATTAGTTTATTAAATTGTCTATTCAAAACTAAAAATATTTTATATAAGATTCATGTTCAAATTCATTTTCGTTTTTGTTCTAAAAATATAAAACGAAAAAGAATAACGGGAGAGAAATAAGGCCCAAAGCCCACCTAAGCCAAACCCTAGGTTTTCCCCCCAGAAATTTCTTCCCACCCCCTAGAAATTTTGCAGCCGCCCCCCCTCCACTCTTTTCTTTTTCCTTTTTCCACTTCCCCCCTTCCTTTTTCTCTTCTTTTCTTTTCTTCCTTTCTTTCTTCTTTTCTTTCCTTTCCTTTTCCCTTCTTTTTTTCCTTCTTCTTCTCCCGCACGGGAGGAACTGCCCGAGCCGACCCGCACCAACCACCCGTCGCCTCCTGCACAGCCGGCCGCACGGCCCCTCTGCTCCGCCTCCGCTCGCCGCCGCAGCGTCGCCGCGCGCCCTCCTGCTCCGAGCCGCGCCGGCTCCGCGCCCGACGACGCGTCGCCCGCCCCGCGCGTCCCCAGCGCCGCCGCGCCTCTCTGCATCGCGCGCCCCTGCTCCGGCTCGCCGCCGTCGCCCCCAGCTGCGCCTCCCGCCGCCGCGCCTGCCTCGCCGCCGTGCGCCGCACCTCCCCCAACGCCGCGGCTGCCTCCGGACCGCCACCCCGCGCGCGACCCTTGCGCCTCCCCGAGCCGCTGCGCCCACGCCGCCGCGCCTCATGCCGTGCGCCGCGCCCCGGCCTCCCCCTGCTCCGCGCCGCGCCTCACGCCGTGGGCTGCGCCTCCGCGCGCCGACGTATGGCCGCACCGCCGTCCGCCCGTGCCGCGCCGCCCCGGCCTCCTCTGCCTGCGCCTCCCGCCACCGCAGCGCGCCGCCGATCGCCGCCCGGCATCCTCGCCTCCGCCCCGCGCAGCCCTGTGCCCCGCACGCCCGCTAATGCCCGCTCCCCGTGCGCCGCACGCCACCGCCGCCGTGCGCATCCGCTCCGCGCCGCCGCCTCCCGCACGCACGCGTCCCCGCTGCCTCCTCCTCTTCCCGGCCGCGTGCACGCCGCCACCACCGCCCGCCAGGTGTTCGACACAATGCCCGCAAGACCACGGCGTCACTTTTGTTTCCCGTTTTGTCCACCCTTCGAGGTGCTGCCCGTGCGCGTGCTCCCTCCGGTGTCGCGTCACCGTCATTGTTTGTGTCCATGTCACGGTGCCGCCCGTGCGCGCTTTCTTTCTGGTGTCCGATTGCCGACCTCCTACGTGCCACGACTACCCGACCACTTCCACGACACAGACAAATGACGATGCCCCGGTTCCGCGACGACTACTTCCCCGACGACGACTACTTACTCTACATTCCGAAGACGTCGGTTTCGAACCCTATCTCTCCCGATCCAAGGTGCGAACCCAAACCCTAACCCTAAAAACCTTTTTTTATTAAATGTCATCTATCTTGTGCATTTCGCATCATAATTACATGTGTTGCATCTCTTGGGTTTGCGGGTGTAGCAATTCACCTAAATAATAAATTATGGAATGTGTGGGGTAATAAATATATAATGCCCTATTCCATTTAATTTAATTAGATCACCCATGCCATGTGTTGCCATGCTAACCAACATTTAATATTGCTGGTAAATAAATAACTTGCACCTAAATATTAATTGTCGGAATCCCGGTTCCGGTTAATTTGGATTAAGTGCATCTCGCAATGCATCTTGCCATGTCATGCATCATTCTCACATGATCATGCTGGATCTTTGCCGTAGTTATAAAATGCATCTTTTACGCTTTCCAGTGTTTGTTGGTTCTTCGCGGATACGACGTTGAGATGTGTGAGCAACGACAAGATCTGCTTCCATGCGGGATTCCAGGCAAGCAAAGTTTGCTTGTTTACCTATACATTGTCTTTCATTCCTGCCGTTGATCTCTGCTACCCTAGTATTCGATTCTTTATCGCGATCCCATCACATGTTTATCCTGCAGCCCATACAGCTTTATCCCCACATCCCATCACCTGTTGTTTGTTTATCTGTTGGCCTTGCGAGTCGTAGTGCATGCTTAGAGTTGACTGTGCGAGTCGTCTGTTGGTCTTAAGTTTCATCTGCTTAGTATGATATATTGTTCTACTTTAATAAAATGCTATCTTGTATTGGGGTATTATAATTAAATGATAAGGCACCAGGCGGAAGGCCTTGCGAGGTGTTTTGTTCTGCTCGGTGTCAACCTAGGAACTGAGATTTTGTCCTCGGATCCAATTTTGAGCGCACTAACCACTTGTGGGAGGCCCAATGGAGCCCCCCTCGACTTTGAACGGATCCTCAGCTCGTCCATGTGCCGCAAGTAGTTCGGGTTTTCCATTTGCTCATATCCATGTGCATGATGATGATGATCGATGAGAGGTTACTTGATACGGGGGGTCATATAGGGGTGGTGCTCACGAAGCGGACAGTTCCTACTGTGGTTTGAGCCGCATGTTGTGCAGACACAAACTAATGAGTCCGCAATCGAGATTCGGCCGGACTCCTGACGCGGGTAACAACTCATATGGGTGGCACTTGGACTTGCTGTCGCGAAGGAATGAGTCTTGTTGAGAGGCCCTAACGGGTTGATCATGCGAGTATGGGTACTGTAGTGCACCCCTGCAGGGTATAATCTTATCGATGAGCCGTGTCCACGGTTATGGACGACTTTGGTGATGATGCTGGCTAACAAGATCTAGACAACTTGCACCTAATTAATGTTAATTAATTTGACTAGTAATATAGAATTACTTTCACAATAAATTATAATAAAAACTGTTCAATGTGTGAGTTTCCCGAATTGCTTCCTCATATTTGGTTGAGGGGGTTAATTCGAGAATGGGTTATGTTTGGTGTTAGTTGTAGATGGTTATCTTATGCACTCTCTTATCTCTCTCTGATTAGACGGAAGTTGTAGCGTGTCTCTTTAGGTTGCTAGTGCTGCTGCCGCTAAGTCCACCTCCCCTATATTTTGGGAGATGGTGTAGAAAGTAGGCAAGTCTGTTTTGCTTGCCAGGGAGTGCCCTGACCCTCTTTTGGGATGTGCTTTATGTGCAGTCAACAGGTTTGAAGTTCGACGACGTTAGCTTGGGGAATCCCTCCGGCTTGGCTGGGCAGGGATATGGCGCCATTGCTTATCTTCAGGACTCCTGGTCCAATTTGCATCTTATCCGTAGTCGGATACTATTCTGCTTCCGCTGTCATTTGTATCTTTGTATTGTATATTTGTATCTTGACTCGTTCGAGTCGTTGTTGTATTATATCTGCTGTTGTATTTGTGGATGTATCAGAACTGTTGTAATGTTATCACAATTCCACCCACATAATGCGTATGTTTTGGCGTGCACATTATGTCTGGTGGGCGAGCTAAAATCGTTATTATGCGAATTTCGGCGGGATCGCTTAAATCTACATAGTACCGATTTTAGGGCGTTACACGACGGCTCCAGCAACCCCATCGAGTTCCTGCAGCTCGACACCACCTCCATCCAAGCTGCAGGTGGAGACGACAAGGTCATGGCCAACTGGTTCTCCCACGCGCTTCGCGATTCTGCGCTGTCGTGGCTCCTGAACCTCCCCGAGGACTCCGTGAACTCCTGGGAGGAGCTCTGCAAGCAGTTCGTCTCCAACTTCAAGGGGACGTACGAGCGCGCCCTCACCCACAACGACCTACGTGATGTGGTGCAGAAGAATGATGAGACGCTCCGCAAGTACATCCAGCGCTTCAGCCAAGTGCGCAACAAGATCCCGAACATCCCTGACACCCAAGTCATCGCCGCCTTCCGCGAGGGCGTCACAAACAACAGGATGCTCGAGAAGCTGGGCATCCACGACAAGCTCACTTCTCCGGTGAAGCTATTCGACCTGGCGGACAAATGCGCCAAGGCTGAAGAGGGACTCCTCTTCGTCAAGATGTCCTCGAGAGGGGACGACCACGCTGAGGGGTCCGGGAGCCAGAAAAAGAAGGAGGAGCCCAAACGCAAGGCCACCGCGGTTCTTGCGGCAGAGCCTGACGCGAAAGGCACACGCAGGGACTCCCCTGAGCCTGGAGCGTCCTTTCTGCATCTACCACAACAGGCGCGGTCACTCTACAGAGTCTTGCTTCGACCTCAAAAGGTTGAGCAAGGAGCGCGAGCAAGCAGAGGGCAGTCGCGGCCGTGGCTATCGTGGAAGTGGACGCAAGAGCGGCTACCAGAAGCCATCTGGCAATCAGGCCAATGCTGGGGAAAAGAACGGCAATCTCCCTGACGAGAAAGATGGTGGCTACCAAGCCCCAAGAGGCGCCATCGCCTGCATCCTTGGGGGGGCGCAGACGCCAAAGTCGAACAATCAGTTAAAGCAGTTCGCCCGCGAGCTCAACGCCGCCCTCCCAAGCACTGAGACCTCCAGGCCCTTCAAGTGGTCGCAGTATACCATCGCCTTCGACGCTCAGGACCACCCCAAGTCCACCAAGGCTGTTGGAACCCTCCCGCTGGTCTGCAGCCCCACCATCGACAACGTGGCTGTCTCCAACACTCTCATCGATGGTGGAGCAGGCCTGAACGTCATCTCCACATATACGTTCGAAGTGCTTCAAGTGCCCTACGAGAGGCTCATGCCCTCGAGGCCCTTCACGACGGTAACCAGTGGTTCGATCGAGCCTCTAGGCCAGGTCAGGCTTGCCATGTAGCGTACCTGCACTTATAAATATGGCAGGTACCTGTGTATAGTGCAAACCCCTGGATCGATTCATTTGCACACAAAGTTTACGATAAATATCACAACATTGTATCAATATTACACGAATAATCCAGACTTGGTAAAATAAATAGTTCGATACATCTTTGCATAGCTTAAAGCTAGCTCAAAACAATAAAGCAGCGGAAATAAATCTTCAATGAGCCTCCATCTTCATGACACGCCACAGGCGAAAACATGTTGGTGCAGACTCGAAACCCAAAACGTAATCCTTACTCTTCGTCAGATATTTCTGCAACAAATAATAATTTGCAACAGAGTGGGTCAGATTCCATTAAAAATGGAGTCTGGCAAGTGACACTATGGTGGACACTTAATGGAATAACTCTATAACCTGTATGTATATTTGGCTGGTGGAGTTTCAAAGCTATTTTGCATAAAGCCAGTTTTGCCTAACTCTTTGTAAAACAAACTTATTAACATCATAATTGGCAACACTGGCAAGTTCCAGTGAACCAAAAGATATTACCCTTAGATGAAAACCCCCACATTCAATGGTCCTAAGTATAGGAGAAACTATCTTAGGTGAAAACCCCCATGAACATGGTCCTGAGTAGTCCACTGTTGTCTATCAAAATTTTATTAAGAAATTAGAATGTCTGGATTCCTCCATGTTCCTTTATCAGCTGTAGTCTTTACTTGGAATACTTCTCCTTGCGTCCTTCACAATCTTCTCCATTTATTCCTCACATCCCTTTGTTCCTGGGTGGCCTTCCACAAGTGTACTCTCAGGTGAGAACCCCCATGTTCATGATCCTTAGCATAGTAGAAACTATCTTAGGTGAAAACCCTCATGGACATGGTCCTGAGTAGCCACTCAACATAAACCAAACAACCAATCCACCCAGAGGATTCATTAACTTAGTGATGTGCACTCTCAGGTAAAAACCCCCACATACTATGATCCTAAGTATAGTAAAGACTATCTCAGGTGAAAACTCTCATAGACATGGTCCTGAGTAACCACTTAAGATTTTGTAAAACCTTTCTTCAATTGCATAGCATCAAAATTCTACTAAATCTCATAGGTACCTAGACACAATGGAATAGGGAATTCTAAAGTCTTGCATAGCAAATCTACTAAGTCCTACACATGCATAGGAAAATAACTAAATCATGAATAGAAAATACTTAGGAATTTTATGGGGGTGTGCCACTTGCCTTGGCAACAAGAAGAATAGTAACAGCAACTACAACTGTTGTCGTTTCCCTCCGAGATTTCTAACACATCAAACAAAACACACATAAACATACTAACAAGTAACAATACAAAAATATGTTATGCATGATGTGCAAAATACTTAGAGAAAACACTAAGTCTATTCTTCAAGGTGATCGATAATTATCAACAACTCTTTGTAAATTGGATATTCACTATAGTGAGAGAGACAGACACCCGGCCAGCCAATTAAGTTTGTGGAACAAGTCGCATGTACGTGGACATGTAAGGTTAGTTTCCAGGCCGCTTCATCTCACTATGCCGCTAGGATCCAACAAACTTCATGATGGCAATAACATGATCAAAAATTGTTTTAAGTCAAGATTAGGGAAGATAGAAGAAAATGATGTAGGTTATCTTCCAGGCTTCATCTCCAGAATTGTAGTATTCTCCTTAGTGATATCTTGATCACCATGTCTTAGAGAGAAGAAAGAAAAAGAGAAAGAAAGACTTATAGAATAGAGGGGGTTGGTCTTCTTGGACTTCTTCTTGATTTTTCTTGTAAGTGTTTCTACTTCTTGGAGATTCTTCTGGAGTCTTGTTTTGGCTAAGTCCTTCATTGTTCTTCTAGCTCCATGTTGAAAATCCTGAGTGTCTAAGTGCATAGCAGTTAAACAAAAATGCTAAGTTGAAAATATTCCTAACTTAGAGAAAATAATGGAAGAGTTTTTCCTATGAGAAATATATCTATATGAGAAAATAAGTTATGCATGCAATTCACTTTTAAATCCTAAGAAATATCATACAAAATTTGTGATATTTATAAAGTATGCATTAGGCTATAAATGCAATTTAATCAATTTCTATTTTTGGAAAATATAATAAAAGAAATAATTATAAGATTAAAGTTTTCTATAATTAAAATTTTATAACAAATTTTGTAATTAGTGTTAATAGACAGGGGGCATTTAATTAAATTTATAGAAATTTGATCTAATCAAAAATAATATTTCTATTAATAGTTAAGTTGAAAATACTCAAACTATTCAAATTAAACATATAACTATGAATTCATTCTAATATTACTCAAAAATATTTTATAGCAGTGGCATCACACTACAAATATTCTAAAGTTTCTAAAACAATTTTATTTGCAATTTTTGGAATTATAGATTTAAAGTTATGACAAATATACTCAAATCTTCCATTTGAAACTTGAATATTTTAAACTTAGTCAAATTTGAATTTTGTCAGATCTAAAATATTCTACATGTCGAGGGATTTCCAAATATATAAAAATATTTCAATTTGGATAAACAGAGAAAAAGATATGATAGTTTGAATAGACAGGGGCTTTTCTGCAAAACTGCCAAATTAAATAAATCGAGAAAATGATTTTACACGTCAGTGCTGACTGGGCGCTGACCGTGCGCTGACTTGCCTGCTGACTGGGATCCTACGTGGATAAGTGATCCGATCTGGGCCGTCAGATCTGGATCTGATGGTCCAGATCTGTCCGTACCCGTTCGATTTAAGTGATCTAATCACGGCCGTAGAAAATGAATCGGACGGCGGAGATGCGATGGAGCTCACCGGGCGGCGCTCTGGTCGCCGGGGACGTCGAGGACGGCGGCGCTCCGCTCGGGCGTGGACGGCGCAGTCGCTCCGGTGGCTCTCCCGGCTCGGGAAGGCGACGACGATGTGTGGCGCGAGGCGGCGGAGACGATGGAGGTGACGGCGGCTACGATTTCTTCACGAACAGGCAGGGGGTTGTGGCCGGAGGCGAGGTTACGGCTGCGAGCTCCGGTCGAGCACGCCCAGCTCGATTCTCTGCCGAAAACATTGAAGAGAGGGTCAGGGGAGGTGCGCACGAGCGAGGGGAGAAGGAGGGGTGGGTCTCGGGCTCGCGGAGCGATTACCTCGCCGGGGACGGAGGAGAAACGGCGGCGGCTTCGACGAACTCCGGCGAGCTCTCGCGGCGGCCTGGGGGCGTCTTAGGGGCTATGGTTTGGGGGAAAAGGAAGAGGGTGGAGAGGGCTATTTGAAGGAGCAAGCGGAGGAGGGAATCACGGCCTTAATCGCCGGGATTTAAGAGAGGAAACGGCCGGCTGTTTTCGGGCGTGAAATCCGGCTGGAGCTTGAAGAAGATGACGTCACGTTGACGTCATCAATTTTCTTTTTTTTTTGTGATTTTTCTTTTAAATTCATATCTTTTGATTTAAGTGTCCAAATGAATTCAAATAAATTTCTAAAAATTTGTAAAAACAATATCTTTGTGTTAAACCAGTTGTGGGCATGTTTTGAACAATTTTCAAACTTAATAATTTTGAAATATTGATTAGATACAAATTTGATGCTTAATATCAATTTTGAAATTATAACCTAATTAAATTTTCTTTTGGTTAAATAAAATTTGTAAAATACCCATATTCAAATATGTTTGAATTTAGATTATTAAACTTATTTTGCTGAAATCATTCACCTTTATTTTGGCATAAAAGTAGAATAATGGAATATAAATAGTTTTAGAGTGATATGAAATATAATGGATTTTTAATTTAAACCTTTTGTGATTTAATCAGATGATGAATGATGAGATGCATGTATGCATGAATGTAATTGCTTAAATTTTATTTTCAAAGCAAAAATACATAAAAATTTTCAAAAAGTTTTAAATTTTAGTGATATTTAAACATTTCAAAATATAGGGATGTTACATGCCGTCACCTTCGGAAGCGAGGAAAATTACCGCACCGAGGACATCGACTTCGATGTCGCGCATATCGGCATGCCGTACAATGCCATCCTCGGCTACCCCGCGCTCGTGAAGTTCATGGCCGTCACGCACCATGCCTAGAACATGGTCAAGATCCCCGGCAGCGCTAGCACGATCACCATCCGTGGACACGTCATGGATGCTACGCGCGTTGTCGAGGCGTCGTACAAGGCCGCTGCTATAGCATTCCCCGCATACGAGGACATGGAGCCTCTCGAGAGACCCAAGAAGAAGAAGCAGTTGTTTTCCCAGGAAACAGCTGCCACGAAGAAAATATCTCTGAGCTCCAGCAGCTCGGGGGCTGAAGGCTCGGGGGCTAGCGTCACCATACGCGCCGCGCTGCCTCCCAAATAGGAAAGCACGCTCGTCGCCTTCCTCCAGGCAAACTCTGACATGTTCGCGTGGACACCGTCAGATATGTCTGGTGTACCGAGGGAGGTAATCGAGCACAACTTAGCCGTGTGCCCAAACGCGCGCCCCGTCAAGCAAAAAGCAAGGAAACAAGTCCCCGAGAAGCAAGCATTCATCATCAAAGAGGTCGTGAAGCTCAAAGCGGTAAAAGTCGTCCGCGAAGTCGCGCACCCTACTTGGCTCTCCAACGGCGTGGTAGTTCCAAAACCCGCTGGAGGAGGCCGACTCTGCATCGACTACACTGATGTAAACAAGGCCTACCCCAAGGACCCTTACCCCATGCCAAGAATTGACCAGATCGTGGACTCCACGGCAGGCTGCGACCTCCTCTGCTTCCTCGATGTCTTCTCCGGTTATCATCAGATAAAGATGGCTAAGGAAGACGAGGAGAAGACGGCTTTCCTCACCCCTTGCGGTGTGTACTGCTATGTATGCATGCCCTTCGGCCTAAAAAATGCCGGAGCCACCTTCCAGAGGCTGATGAGGATAGCCCTTGGCGAGCAAATGGGGAGGAACGCCGAGGCTTATGTCGATGACATCGTCGTAAAATCTCGAGAGGGAAATACTCTCCTCGGGGACCTTGAAGAGACTTTCGCCAACCTGCGCAAGGTGAACATCAAACTCAACCCCTCCAAGTGTGTCTTCGGAGTACCTTCAGACAAACTGCTTGGGTTCCTCGTGTCCCATCGGGGCATAGAGGCAAACCAAGACAAAATCAAGGCCATAGAGGACATGCAGCCTCCACGCAGACTCAAGGACATGCAACGCCTAGCAGGCTGCATGGCCAGCTTGGGTAGATTCATCTCCAAGTTTGGTGAAAGAGCCCTGCTGTTCTTCAAGATCATGAAAAGAACGGGCACTTTGAAGTGGACCCCTGAAGCTGAAAAAGCGTTTGAGCACTTGAAGAAGTACCTGGCCAGCCCGCCAGTAATGGTCGCCCCAAGATCAGGCGAGCACCTGAAGCTGTACCTATCAGCTACTCCACAGACAGCCAGTGATGTCCTTGTGGTAGAAAGGGAAGAGCCAGTACTCCACAAGAAGAGTGCAACCACACCAAAGCAAAAGCCTCCTGATCAAGAGCTCGACGGAAGGGCAGCCCTCACAAACCCACCGCCAGGCCCAAAACCCCAAGAGAGGACCGCTCTGTAACGCCCCGGGATTTATCCCCTTTTAGTTTTGTGTGTTTTATTTTTGCATCGACATGGCATCGCATTGCATCTCATTAATTTAAGTTGTTGCATTTAAATTAAATTTCCATGATTATATTCAAATGCATTTCAAATTAGTTAAAATTGTGATATTTCAAATCATTTGCAAATGTCAAACATTAGTTTATTAAATTCTCTATGTAAAACTAAAAATATTTTGTAAAGGTTTCGTATTCAAATTCCTTTTCGTTTTTGTTTTAAAAATAGAAAACAGAAAAGAATAAAAGGAGAGAAATAGAAGCCCAAAAGCCAACCTAAGCAAACCCTAGGGCTTCCCCCTGAAAATTCTTTCCCACCCCCTGACTTTTTGCAGCCGCCCCCCTCCACTTTCTCCTTTTTCCTCCTTTCTCTTTTCTTTCCTTTTTTCTTTTCTTTTTCTTCTTTTTCTTTTTTTCTCTTCTTCTATTTCTCCTTCCTTCTTCCTCCCGTCCTCCTCATCCCGAGCCCGCACACACCCTACGCCCGACGCCTCCCCAGCCCGTGCGCCTCCCCCCCGACCTCCCACGCCGCCGCCGTCGGCCGCCTCCGGCCGCCGCGCGCGCCTCCCACCGAGCCGCCGCTGCCCGCGCCGCGCCCGAGCTGCCACCGCCGCGTGCCGCGCCTCCTCCGGCCGTCGCCCCGAGCCACCGTCGCCGCCTCCCGCCGGCCGCCGCCCCCGCCTGCTCCGCCGGCGCCTCGCCGAGCCCCTGCTCGCGTCCCCGCCGCCTGGCGCCCTCCGGTTGAAGGAGATATGCCCTAGAGGCAATTAATAAAGTGTATTCTTTATCATATCTCGTTTGTTCATAAAAGGTTTTTGTGTCATGTTGTAACCGTATTAAGCGGAAACATTAATACGGGTGTGATGCGTAAACAAGGGGCCCACTAAGGGGCCGGCGCACCCTCCTATGCCGCACCAGGCATGTGGGGGTTAGTCCCACCTTGCCTGGTTAGCAAGTTGGCTCCCCCCTGGGAGCCAATATAAGAAGGGGCACCCCTGACCTTTTTATTCACCAAATAATTCCCAATTTCTCTCTCGATCTCGTGATTCCCTTGTCGGAGTCGCGCCGAGCAGAGGAGGGGGATCTCTTCCACCATAGCCCGCTGCCGCGCTGCTAGTGTTCCGGTCCAAGTCTTCCGCTGCGCGTCCTGGACTGGAGCTAAGGAGGCCGTCGTCTCCATCGTACGTGTGTGACGCCCTGCGAGGTGCTAGCTGTACTCAGAGGTCTGCTTCCTCAACACGACCTTGAGGTCGGCTTCGTCGGTCTTCATCGACAACGTTTGTGCTACTATATCTGCATAGAATAGATCTTGGCATGCTTTTAGGATATCGTCGGTAGGAAATTTTGTGTTTTCTGCTCACGATCCCCTTCCGATCTATCGTAGATATAGCTGTACGCTGTTAGAACCCGTGTTTTACACGGGGGCACCGTTCCTGTTATTTGCTACCCTCTAGCGTGCACTTGTGATTCCAGCGACATTGAGTTGATGAAGCGGCCCGGACCGACTTTACGCGTACGCTTACGCGAGACTGGTTCCACTACTAACATACGGCTTGTACTGTATCTGTGGCTGGCGGGTATCAGTTTCTCTCTCTTTTGTTGGTCTTCGCATTTTCAATGGAGGGCCTGAAAGGGATGCTTAAACATGCAATTATTGGATCGTTGTTGTGGTCATAAGGTTCGTAGGTATGAAGCGGTTCTATTTACGAAAGCCCTAAGCCACGTAAAATATGCAAAAGATAAAGTAGAAGTGTCTAACTTTATTTTGCAGGGGCTATGTGATATGGTCAAGGTAGGTTTATTAAATTGTTTATAAACTGCAGGCGCCAAGAAGACCATGGCGCAATGGACTATATCACATTGCATTACATTTGATGTTTTGTGTGCATCTTATATTGTGTGATTGTATATATAGTATATATTAGTTACACGGCGGTAGCTATATAAGATGATCCCTTCAAAGTACCACTAGTGTTCTCCCTCCAACACGCACCACCAAGAAAGTTCAACGTTATGAGGCAGGCCGTGATGATCGGGTGTCAGACATCTCGTCGTTCGCATATAGTGGGTGTAAGCCATGTTGCACAAGCGTCAGCGTGGAGGTTTTTGGTGGCGAGCCTAGCATATTCAGAAATATGGCCTCGGAACAGGGAGACCGAAAGGTCGAGCACGAGTCACAAAATTGGTGTGGCGGACATTTTTCTACTCTTGAAGTTGTGCCGCCGGCTCTGATGATGAGGGGTGGTGCAATGGATGGGGGTCGTGTAATCGCTTAAACGACCAGGAGGGATGTTCGTTTGAGTGGGATTTATGTTAGTTATTTTCTAAAAATACTATAACTCAAAATTATTATGAACAAAGTCTTATGTTGTTGCAAATTCCATTGTAGATGTCTCGCCCCTCGTTTAACCTAGGTCTGTTCCTTGAGAAAGAAAAGCTTAAGACCAATGGGTCAAACTTCATGGCCTGGTTCCGCAACCTGAGGATCCTCCTCACTCCCCATAGGGTGGCCTACGTCATTGAGGCCGCCATAGGTGACCCTCCCGCAGATGAAGCCTCTGAGGATGAGAAGAAGGTCTTCCAGACCAGATCGGAGGATTCTGCCTTTGTCCAGAGTGGCATGCTCTACGCCATGGAAGCCGACCTGCAGAAGCGCTTTGAGAAGATGAGCGCCTTCGAGATTATTTATGATCTGAAGGCTGTCTTCGCGCCGCAGGCTAAGGATGGGAGATATGAAGCTTCTGAGCTTTTCTTCTCGGCCAAGATGGAAGAGCATAGCAGTGTGAGCGAGCATGTAGTCAAGATGCCTGGCTACGTTCAACGCCTGAATGCTCTGGAATGCAAGATTCCCGATGAACTCGCGATTGACAGGGTGTTGCAATCGTTGCCCCCAAGCTATAAAGGCTTCGTCATGAACTACAACATGCAGGGCATGGCTAAGTCCCTGGGTGAAGTGTTCGTGATGCTCAAGACTGCTGAGGTGGAGATTAAGAAGGAACACACGTTGTTGATGGTCAGCAAGACCGTCGATTTTAAGAAATCCGGTGGCAAGGGAAAGCAGAGCTAGAAGTGCAGGAGGGAAGGCAAGATGAGTGCCAAGCCCAAGACTAACAGATCTGGTCCTAGAGCCAGCGTGGAGTGCTTCTACTGCAAGGGGAAAGGTCACTGGAAGCGCAAATGCCCCAAGTACCTGGAGGACAGGAGGTCTGGCAAGACGGTCGACAAAGAGCAAGGTATATTTGATATACATGTTATAGATGTGTACCTTACATCCGCCCGGAGCAACACGTGGGTATTTGATACTGGTTCTGTTGCTCATATATGTAACTCTCAGGAGGAGTTACGGAATAGATGGCGGCTGGCGAAGGATGAGGTGACGATGCGCGTCGGCAACGGATCGAGAGTCGACGTGGTGGCTGTCGGCACGCTCCCTCTACATCTACCATCGGGATAATAAGTGTTATTTTGTGCCATCCTTGAGTGTAAACATTATAAGTGGGTCTTGCCTGTTACAAGACGGTTATTCATTTAAATCAGTATCAAGCAGTTGTGCTATTTATATGAATGATATCTTTTATGTTGATGCTCCCGAGAATAACGGTTTATTCTTGTTGAATCTCGATCGTAGTACTCACATCCATAACATAGAAGCCAAACGGATTAAGTGTAGTGATGATACCGCCATGTATATGTGGCATTGCCGTCTTGGTCATATTGGTGTAAAGCGCATGAAGCAACTCCACTCTGATGGACTTTTGGACTCATTGGATTTCGGATCCCTCGATACATGCAAACCATGCCTTATGGGCAAAATGACCAAGACACCGTTCAAAGGTTTCGTTGAACGGGCGTCGGATTTATTGGGGATCATACATACAGATGTGTGTGGAACAATGAGCGTTTTGACACGCAATGGTTATCGTTACTTCGTCACCTTCACTGATGACTTGAGTAGATACGGTTATATCTACTTGATGAAACACAAGTCTGAAACTTTTGAAAAGTTCAAAGAATGAGAATCAACTTAATAAGAAAATCAAGCACCTCCGATCCGATCGTGATGGCGAGTACTTGAGTTTTGAGTTTGGCTCACATCTTAAGAGTTGTGGCATAGTACCCCAACTTACGCCAGCCGGAACACCGCAGCGTAACGGCGTGTCCGAGCGACGTAATCGTACTCTACTGGATAGTGTTCGATCTATGATGTCTCTTACCGATTTGCCAGTGTCCTTCTGGGGTTATGCGTTAGAAACAGCCGCATTCATTTTAAATAGGGCTCCGTCCAAATCCGTTGAAACGACACCGTATGAATTATGGTATGGCCAAAAGCCTAAGTTATCGTTTCTGAAGGTTTGGGGTTGTGAGGCGTATGTTAAGAAACTACAGCCCGACAAACTCGAACCGAAGTCAGAGAAAGTCGTCTTTGTAGGATATCCACGGGAAACCGTTGGGTACACCTTCTACAACCTAGCTGAGGGCAAAACATTTGTTGTGAAGACCGGTACCTTTCTAGAGAAGGAATTTCTCGCGAAAGGAGTAAGTGGGAGGAAGGTAGACCTCGATGAAATCGTTGATCCTGAACTCGACATTCCGAGTGGCGCAACAGAAGCAATTCCGGAAACGTCCTCCGTGGAAGGAGTGGGAGAAACTGTCGAGGAAGGTATTCTACCTCGTAGGTCTGGTAGATCTCGGACCGCACCAGAATGGTATGGCAACATGGTTTGCACCGTCATGTTAGTTGAACAAGACGAACCTACGAACTACAAGGAGGCAATGGCGAGTCTAGAGTCCGAGAAATGGCTTGAAGCCATGAAATCCGAAATAGGATCCATGTATGATAAAAAAGTGTGGACTTTGATGGATATTCCCGAAGGGCGCAAGGCCGTCGAGAATAAATGGATCTTTAAGAAGAAGACTGATGCTGACGGTAATGTGACCGGGTATAAAGCTCGGCTTATCGCAAAAGGTTTCCGACAAGTTCATGGGATTGACTACAATGAAACTTTTTCACCGGTAGCGATGCTTAAGTCTATTCGAATTTTGCTAGCAGTAGCTGCCTATTATGATCATGAAATCTGGCAGATGGACATCAAAACATCCTTCCTAAATGGAAACATTGAGGAAGAGTTGTACATGGTACAATCGGAAGGTTTTGTCGATCCAGTGAATGCTAACAAGGTGTGCAAGCTTCAGTGATCCATCTATGGATTGAAGCAGGCATCTCGGAGCTGGAATCTTCGCTTTGATGAGCTAATCAAAGGTTTTGGATTTATCCAAAATTTGGAAGAGACCTGCATTTACAAGAAAATGAGTGGGAGCTCGGTTGTGTTCTTAGCACTATATGTAGATGACATATTGCTGATTGGGAATGATGTGGAACTTCTGAATAGCGTGAAGGAATATTTAAACAGTAAATTTTCCATGAAGGACTTAGGAGAAGCTGCATACGTCTTAGACATAAAAATCTATCGTGATAGATCAAGGCGCCTATTAGCGTTGAGTCAGAGTACTTATCTTGATAAAATACTGAAGCGTTTCGGTATGGAGAAGGCAAAGAAGGGTTCTCTGCCGGTTATCAAGAATAAGATATTGCGGAAGGCACAGTGTCCGGTAACGGAACTGGATAAGGCAAATATGACTAAACATCATTATGCTTCAGCCATAGGATCGATCATGTATGCAATGTTGAGTACTAGACCGGATGTGGCATTAGCTCTAAGTTTGACAAGCCGGTTCCAGAGTAATCCGGGAATGCCGTATTGGATTGTTGTTAAGAGCATTCTTAAGTATCTCAATAAGACAAAGGAAATGTTCCTTGTGTATGGTGGCTGCGATGAAGGACTTGGCGTAACGGGTTACGTAGTTGCAAGTTTCTGCTCAGACCCCGATGACTCTAAGTCACAGATAGGTTATGTGCTCAAGGTGAATGGAGGCGCTGTGTGCTGGAGAAGTGGGAAGCAACCCATTGTCGCACAATCTACAATGGAGTCGGAGTACATTGCTGCTTGCGAACCGCGAATGAAGCTATGTGGCTGAGGAAGTTCGTCATCGAACTTGGAGTGTTCCCGAGCGTGCAAGACCCCGTGATCCTCTACTGCGACAGTACGGGTGCCATTGCGAACGCCAAGGAGCCAAGGTCTCACTCCACCGCCAAACACATTCTCCGACGCTTCCATGTGATACGTCAGTACATAAAAGGAGGCGGTGTGAAGATTTGCAAAGTGCATTCGGATCTGATTGTGGCAGATCCGCTGACGAAGCCTCTCCTACTTGATAAGCATGAAAAACACCAGTTAGCTATGGGTGTTAAGCTTTTACCAAGTTGTAATCTAGATTAATTTGTACTCTAGTGCAAGTGGGAGACTGGAGGAGATATGCCCTAGAGGCAATTAATAAAGTGTATTATTTATCATATCTCGTTTGTTCATAATAGGTTTTTGAGTCATGTTGTAACCGTATTAAGCGGAAATATTAATACGGGTGTGATGAGTAAACAACCAGGTCCCTAGTAGCCTCTACTAAGACTAGTTTCGTTGCGCAATTGATGATCGAGGTTTCCCGATCATAGGGCATGGCGCCGGTCGGCAATGGAAGTCATATCGTTGGAGAACGATGTGATGGACATACCCAGATTTGGAGGACGTAGTCGTTACGCCTTTGACCGTGAGATCAATCTTATTGTTATTCCTGGAAGACACTTTGATCGCACCAAACGTCGTACCTTATATAGTATGAAAATAACGGTGATACTTTTGGGTATCGGAAAGGAGTAGTTGAGACGAGGGGTCAAGAGCGGGATTTGCCAGTTCGCATAGCAGGATAGATACTCTCGGGCCCAATCGGTGAGATCATGTCTAATGAGCTTGCAAGCATGTGACTAAGTCACGGAGACATGAGATCATAGACGAGTAGAAGATAGCGTTGTCGGTAACGAGGTCGAGATTAGGTATGGAGATATCTATGGAACGACACTCGGACACGCTAAGTATCGCTATGGCAAAAGGTTTAAGAATTTGCGTTCAGGTTTGATAGATGAAAGTCATTCATTATATCACAGGGATTAATTCATGGGGTCCAGGCCTACGAGTTAGTCGTTGATCATAGAGGAGTCTTGGTCATACCTGTTATTATATCGAACCGCTCAACCGGAAAGGAAAGAGATCACCGGGAGCGTCCCGGGAGGGGTCCGATGGAGATCGGGCAGCGCCGAAAGAGTTTTCGGAGCTAGGATAAATTATATATATATTAGGTTTGATATTAATTAGTGTAATTAATATGCAAATGTGATTTTATATATTTATTTTCGAATTTATTTAGGCTGATTTCCCTAAATGGGCCTTCTGGTCGAAAGAAGGCCCAAGAGGGGGAAAATCCTCTAGGGGATTCGGTGGGGGACAAGGAGGGCCGACCCAAGTGGGCCAAGGGGGCCACTAAGGGGCCGGCGCACCCTCCTATGCCGCACCAGGCATGTGGGTGTTAGTCCCACATTGCCTGGTTAGCAAGTTGGCTCCCCCCTGGGAGCCTATATAAGAAGGGGCACCCCTGGCCTTTTTATTCACCAATTAATTCTCAATTTCTCTCTAGATCTCGTGATTCCCTTGTCGGAGTCGCGCCGAGCAGAGGAGGGGGATCTCTTCCACCATAGCCCGCTGCCGCGCTGCTGGTGTTCCGGTCCAAGTCCTCCGCTGCTCGTCCTGGACTGGAGCTTCGGAGGCCGTCGTCTCCACCGTACGTGACTCGGAGGTCTGC
The DNA here is from genome assembly GCA_026929855.1 of Poa annua. Classification (NCBI taxonomy): domain Eukaryota; kingdom Viridiplantae; phylum Streptophyta; class Magnoliopsida; order Poales; family Poaceae; genus Poa; species Poa annua. Next base: position 37,897,692 of record CM049427.1, read on the forward strand.
TTCCTCTACACGACCTTGAGGTCGGCTTCGTCGGTCTTCGTCGACAACGTTTGTGCGGGAACGTAATCCCCGCTTTCGGTCTACAAGGGTATTTATTCCGATCTCCGTTCGTACTACTATATCTGCATAGAATAGATCTTGGCATGCTTTTAGGATATCGTCGGTAGGAAATTTTTTGTTTTCTGTAAACGATCCCCTTCACCGGCCGCCCGTGCGCGCCGCGTCCGCGCCGGCGCCCGCGCGTCCTCCGCCGGCCGCTCCCGCCGCCGTGCTCCTCCGGGCCGAGCGCGCCGCACCGCGCCCCCACGTCGCCTTCGAGCCACCGCTGGCCGTCGTCTCCGACCGCCGCAGCGCCGCCAGCCGCCGCGCTGACGCTGCGCGCCACCACCAGCGCGCCGCCTCCGCCTCCCGTGCCGTGCAGCCGTGCCGCCGCTCGCCGCCGTGCCGCTCGCTGCGCGCCTCCGCTCGCCACCTCCAATCGACGCCCTGCGTCCCCGTGCGCATCCACACCGCTCCACCGGTTTTCTCCGTCCGATGGCGTCCTCGCATCCGCCGCCCGCACGGTGTTCGACGAAATGCCCGCAAGACCATCGGCGTCGCTTTTGTGTCCGAGTTGTCCACCCTTCGAGGTGTTGCTACATGCGTGTGCGCGTTCCTCTTCCGGTGCCGCGTTGCCGTGACCGCCCGTGTTCGTGTCCCGGTGCCCGCCCGTGCGCTTTTCCTTCCGGTGTCCGTTGCCGTGCTCCTACGTGCCCGAGCCCGTCAACGGTGTTGACCGAGTACAACTACCCCGACCACTTCCACGCCACCGACAAACGACGATGCTCCGGTTCCGCGACGACTACTTCCACGACGACGACTACTTCCTCTATGAACCGAAGACATCGGTTTCGAACCCTATCTCTCCCGATCCAACGTACGAACCCAAACCCTAACCCTATACCTATTTTATTAAATTTCATCTATCTTGTGTATATCGCATCATAATTACATGTGTTGCATCTCTTGGGTTTGCGGGTGTAGCAATTCACCTAAATAATAACTATGGAATGTGTGGGGTAATAAATATATAATGACATGTTGCATTTAATTTAATTAGATCACCCAAGCCATGTGTTGCCATGCTAATCAACATTTAATATTGTTGGTAAATAAATAACTTGCACCTAAATATTAATTGTCGGAATCCCGGTTCCGCTTAATTCGGATTAAGTGCATCTCGCAATGCATCTTGCCATGTCATGCATCATTCTCCCATGATCGTGCTGGATATTTTGCCGTAGTTGTAAAATGCATCTTTACGCTTTCCAGTGTTTGTTGCTTCTTCGCGGATACGACGTTTAGATGTGTGAGCAACGACAAGATCTGCTTCCATGCGGGATTCCACGCAAGCAAAGTTTGCTTGTTTACCTATACATTGTCTTTCATCCTTGCCTTTTGATCTATGCTATCCTAGTTACGATTCTTGAATTGCGTTCTCATCATATGTTTATCCTGCACCCGATACAGCTTCACCCCCACATCCCATAACCTGTTGTATGTTTATCTGTTGGCCTTGCGAGTCGTGGCGCATGCTTAGAGTTGTTTGTGCGAGTCGTCTGTTGGTCTTATGTTTCATCTGCTTAGTATGATAGATTGTCTACTTTAATAAAACGTTATCTTCTGTTGGGAATTATAATTAAAAGATAAGGCGCCGGCTTAAGGCCTTGCGAGGTGCTTTGTTCTGCTAAGTGTCGACCTAGGAACTCAGTTCTTATCCTCGGATCCAAATTTGAGCGCACTAACCGCTTGTGGGAGGCCCTATGGAGCCTCCCGCGGCTTCGATCTAATCCGCTTCTTATCCAGGGCGCCGCAAGTAGTTCGGGCTTTCCATTTGATGCATGCATATGGTTACCTAACGATCTCAAGATGATGGAGTAGTCGATTCTCATATAGGGTGGCACGTTCTTAGAGTGCTATGAATGTCGATCCCGCAGGCACTGGACCTGATTAGCCGTGCACACAATCATGTCGTTCCCTAGATGGGTTGTAGAGAAGAGATTTGCCGTGTTGAGATGCCCTACCTTCTGGCTTTGCTTTTGGGGTTGATCAAACGAGTACGGGTCCAGTAGTGCACCCCTGCAGGGTATAATCTTATCGATGAGCCGTGTCCACGGTTATGGACGAGTTGGTGATGATGTTGGCTAATAAGATCATAGACAACTTACACCTAATCATTGTTAATTAACCTGACTAGTAATATAGAATTACTTTCACAATAACTGGTAACTAAAATTTGTTCAATGTGTGAGTATTCCCGAATTGCTTCCTCATACTTGGTTGAGGGGGTTAATCCGAGAATGGGTTATGTTTGGTGTTAGTTGTAGATGTTCATCTTATGCACTCTCTTATCCCTCTCTGATTAGACGAAAGTTGTAGCGTGTCTCTTTAGGTTGCTAGTGTTGCTGCCGCTAAGTCCACCTCCCCTATATTTTGGGAGATGGTGTAGAAAGTAGGCAAGTCGGTTTTGCTTGCCAGGGAGTGCCCTGACCCTCTTTTGGGATGTGCTTTATGTGCAGTCAACAGGTTTGAAGTTCGACGACGTTAGCTTGGGGAATCCCTCCGGCTTGGCTGGGCAGGGATATGGCGCCATTGCTTATCTTCAGGACTCCTGGTCCAATTTGCATCTTATCCGTAGTCGGATACTATTCTGCTTCCGCTGTCATTTGTATCTTTGTATTGTATATTTGTATCTTGACTCGTTCGAGTCGTTGTTGTATTATATCTGCTGTTGTATTTGTGGATGTATCAGAACTGTTGTAATGTTATCACAATTCCACCCACATAATGCGTATGTTTTGGCGTGCACATTATGTCTGGTGGGCGAGCTAAAATCGTTATTATGCGAATTTCGGCGGGATCGCTTAAATCTACATAGTACCGATTTTAGGGCGTTACACGACGGCTCCAGCAACCCCATCGAGTTCCTGCAGCTCGACACCACCTCCATCCAAGCTGCAGGTGGAGACGACAAGGTCATGGCCAACTGGTTCTCCCACGCGCTTCGCGATTCTGCGCTGTCGTGGCTCCTGAACCTCCCCGAGGACTCCGTGAACTCCTGGGAGGAGCTCTGCAAGCAGTTCGTCTCCAACTTCAAGGGGACGTACGAGCGCGCCCTCACCCACAACGACCTACGTGATGTGGTGCAGAAGAATGATGAGACGCTCCGCAAGTACATCCAGCGCTTCAGCCAAGTGCGCAACAAGATCCCGAACATCCCTGACACCCAAGTCATCGCCGCCTTCCGCGAGGGCGTCACAAACAACAGGATGCTCGAGAAGCTGGGCATCCACGACAAGCTCACTTCTCCGGTGAAGCTATTCGACCTGGCGGACAAATGCGCCAAGGCTGAAGAGGGACTCCTCTTCGTCAAGATGTCCTCGAGAGGGGACGACCACGCTGAGGGGTCCGGGAGCCAGAAAAAGAAGGAGGAGCCCAAACGCAAGGCCACCGCGGTTCTTGCGGCAGAGCCTGACGCGAAAGGCACACGCAGGGACTCCCCTGAGCCTGGAGCGTCCTTTCTGCATCTACCACAACAGGCGCGGTCACTCTACAGAGTCTTGCTTCGACCTCAAAAGGTTGAGCAAGGAGCGCGAGCAAGCAGAGGGCAGTCGCGGCCGTGGCTATCGTGGAAGTGGACGCAAGAGCGGCTACCAGAAGCCATCTGGCAATCAGGCCAATGCTGGGGAAAAGAACGGCAATCTCCCTGACGAGAAAGATGGTGGCTACCAAGCCCCAAGAGGCGCCATCGCCTGCATCCTTGGGGGGGCGCAGACGCCAAAGTTGAACAATCAGTTAAAGCAGTTCGCCCGCGAGCTCAACGCCGCCCTCCCAAGCACTGAGACCTCCAGGCCCTTCAAGTGGTCGCAGTATACCATCGCCTTCGACGCTCAGGACCACCCCAAGTCCACCAAGGCTGTTGGAACCCTCCCGCTGGTCTGCAGCCCCACCATCGACAACGTGGCTGTCTCCAACACTCTCATCGATGGTGGAGCAGGCCTGAACGTCATCTCCACATATACGTTCGAAGTGCTTCAAGTGCCCTACGAGAGGCTCATGCCCTCGAGGCCCTTCACGACGGTAACCAGTGGTTCGATCGAGCCTCTAGGCCAGGTCAGGCTTGCCATGTAGCGTACCTGCACTTATAAATATGGCAGGTACCTGTGTATAGTGCAAACCCCTGGATCAATTCATTTGCACACAAAGTTTACGATAAATATCACAACATTGTATCAATATTACACGAATAATCCAGACTTGGTAAAATAAATAGTTCGATACATCTTTGCATACCTTAAAGCTAGCTCAAAACAATAAAGCAGCGGAAATAAATCTTCAATGAGCCTCCATCTTCATGACACGCCACAGGCGAAAACATGTTGGTGCAGACTCGAAACCCAAAACGTAATCCTTACTCTTCGTCAGATATTTCTGCAACAAATAATAATTTGCAACAGAGTGGGTCAGATTCCATTAAAAATGGAGTCTGGCAAGTGACACTATGGTGGACACTTAATGGAATAACTCTATAACCTGTATGTATATTTGGCTGGTGGAGTTTCAAAGCTATTTTGCATAAAGCCAGTTTTGCCTAACTCTTTGTAAAACAAACTTATTAACATCATAATTGGCAACACTGGCAAGTTCCAGTGAACCAAAAGATATTACCCTCAGATGAAAACCCCCACATTCAATGGTCCTAAGTATAGGAGAAACTATCTTAGGTGAAAACCCCCATGAACATGGTCCTGAGTAGTCCACTGTTGTCTATCAAAATTTTATTAAGAAATTAGAATGTCTGGATTCCTCCATGTTCCTTTATCAGCTGTAGTCTTTACTTGGAATACTTCTCCTTGCGTCCTTCACAATCTTCTCCATTTATTCCTCACATCCCTTTGTTCCTGGGTGGCCTTCCACAAGTGTACTCTCAGGTGAGAACCCCCATGTTCATGATCCTTAGCATAGTAGAAACTATCTTAGGTGAAAACCCTCATGGACATGTATCGGAACTGTTGTAAAGTTATCACAATTCCGCCCACATAATGCGCATGTTTCGGAGTGCACATTATGTCTGGTGGGCGACCTAAAATCGTTATTATGCGGATTTCGGCGGAAGCGCTTAAATCTACATAGTACCGATTTTCGGGCGTCACACGTTCCAAGTAAACTGTTGCAAGAAGATCCCGCCAGGAAGCCTGACGGTCCCCCTGAGGCCAACCCCCTCGAGGCTCATGTCAAGTCCCTTGAGGCCAACCCCCTCGAGGCCCATCACACGCCCCTTGAGGCCAACCCCCTTGAGGGCCCAGCTGAGCCCTCTCAGGCAGAAGATGCCAAGGCTACAGAAACTACCCTCGTCCTGCATCCAGTCTACTTCGTCAGCACAGTACTGCGTGATGCTCGCGAGCGGTATACAATGCAGCAGAAGCTCCTCCTCGCACTCCTCATCAATCAAGAAAATTGCGGCACTACTTCCAGGGGCACCCCATCACGGTGGTCACCCCGTTCCCCCTGGAGCAAATCCTGCGCAACCCAAACGCCACAGATCGTGTCGCAGGATGGAACATAGAGCTACAACCATTCAATTTGCGCTTCGATACCACAAGGGTAATCAAAATAAGAGCGCTGGCAGACTTCGTCGCCGAATGGACTGACCCAACCCCTGAAGAGCCTTTGGGAGAACAACAAGAGCCACTTGGAGATAAAATGCCAAGCCACTGGACCATGAAGTTCGACGGAGCTTTCGCTCGTCGCCATGGTGGGGCAGGCGTGGTCCTGATCTCACCAAAAGGTGACAAGCTGCATTACGCGGTCCAGTTGTGCTTCGGAATCGACAAGATCTCCAACAATATCGCTGAGTACGAAGTCCTGCTTGCTGGCCTACGCGCCGCAATCGCCCTAGGAATCAAGCATCTACTCATCAAGGGCGACTCCCAGCTGCTCGTCAACTTCTCTAACAAAAGCTACAAGCCCAAGTACGACCACATGGCCGCATACCTTGAAGAGGTCCGTAGGCTTGAGAAGCACTTTAGGGGAATGGAGCTCATGCACATCCCAAGAAAGGAGAACCAAGAGGCTGATGACATCGCCAAGCGCGCATCAAGGAGGCAGGCTCAGCTGCCAGGCGTCTTTGAAGAAAGGCTCGTCAAGGCTTCCATAAAACAGCCTCAGGAGGCAATGCCCGCAAGCACAGACGAAGAGCTCCCGCAACCACCTGCCAACGGGGCTCCAGATTGTGGGCCCCCTACAGGGGAGCGCTTGTTGCTCACAACGGTGCATCAAGAAACATAATGGATTGACGAGATCAAAGGCTACCTCTACAAAGGGATCCTTCCCGAGGAAGATGTTGAAGCGGAGCGAGTCGCCCGCCAAGAAAAATCTTACCAAATCCTTGAAGGTAATCTCTACCGCAAGCGCCCAAACGGCACCGCGCTCAAATGCGTCCCTCCCGAAGAAGGAAAATTGCTGATCAAGGACATCCACAATGGGGAGTGCGGCCACCATTCGTGCGCCCGCACCCTCGCAGGAAAAGTCTTCAGGAGCGGCTTCTACTGGCCTCAAGCACTTCAGGATGCAGTGGACATCGTCCAAGCATGCAAAGCCTGCCAATTCCACGCCAAGCAAATCCACCAGCCTGCGCTAGGGCTACAAACCATTCCGCTCTCCTGGCCGTTCGCGGTCTGGGGGCTGGACATCCTGGGACATTTCCCAACAGCGCGGGGTGGATATCGCTACCTCTTCGTGGCCATCGACAAGTTCACTAAGTGGCCCGAAGTGGAGGCGACGCGCACAATAACAGCAGGCGCGGCGGTGAAGTTCATCAGAGGCCTGGATCTGCCGCTTCGGAGTGCCTAACCGCATCATCACCGACAATGGCTCGCAGTTCACCAGTGGCATCTTCAGAGCCTACTGCGAAAGAATGGGCATCAAGCTCTGCTTCGCCTCAGTCGCTCATCCGCAAAGCAACGGACAGGCTGAGCGCACAAACGCAGAAGTCCTAAAAGGCCTCAAGATCAGAACCTTCGACATTCTCAAAGGCCACGACAAGGGCTGGATCAACGAGCTCCCTTCGGTGCTCTGGTCCATCCGCACGCCAACCAAGCCTACGGGGGAAACACCATTCGCCCTTGTCTATGGAGCCGAAGCAGTCCTCCCCACAAAGATAAAGCATGGATCCCCACGGGTCCTTGCCTTTACCGAGGACCAGCAAGAGGACCTCCACAACGACGACCTGCTGCTCCTTGAAGGACTACGACGCCGCGCCGCCCTCCGAGCGGCCAAATACCAGCAGGACCTGAGACGCTACCACAGCCGCAACGTGCGCTCGCGTACCCTGTAGGCAGGCGATCTCGTCCTCAGGAGGATCCTCTCCAGGGAAGGCCTCCACAAGCTGTCCCCGATGTGGGAAGGCCCCTATAGGGTCACCCACATCGCCATGCTTGGCGCGGCCCGCCTCGAGACTCAAGACGGCATCCCCCTAAAAAATCCATGGAACATCATGCACCTACGCAAGTTATACCCATGATCATTGTCACGTCAAGACATCGGGCGGAAGAGGCAGCTTACGGCTCAACCTCCAATCATTTTTGTCTCTAGAGATTAAAAGCTCACGGCTTAAACCTCATAGAATTTTTTGTATCCACAAGGAACAAACACACAACATGATCATAGTCACGCCCGTGATCATTGTCACGTCAAGACATCGGGCGGAAGAGGCAGCTTACGGCTCAACCTCCAAGCACTTTTTGTCTCTAGAGGTTAAAAGCTCACGGCTTAAACCTCCAAGCTCCAAAGGCTTCTCTCGAGGGTCAACCCTCCAAGCTCTCCTTGTAACGAGCCACCTTAGGCCGTTGAGAGTCTCGGCCACTAATGGGTGGTCCCCATGCCTCGACATGGTAAAAACATTAACTTGGCTACCCCAAGCATAATGAGACAATTTTGTTCCAAGTGAACTTAGCGCCTCGGCGCCGCTTTGTAATATATGGTGGTGAGTTTTATTTACGCAGTATCTCCACGTGCGTACTCACGAGCGGGGGCTGAGTACGGTGCCAGTGCCTCAAAGGACACACCAGCAGCACTGCAAAACCCAAGGATCCGAGCTCTGGCTGGAGGGCAAGATCCCACAAACACGCCATCTCTACAGAGGACCTTGGTACTTACTCTCCTCGCGAGGAACGCCTGAGGGGACCTATAAGCACGCATGAGTCCCATGCACCGTGTTCCAGCGTTTGGGTTTGCCCCTCTAACATCTACAGGGAAGAAATGCCCCCGCAAGCCTGAGGAGGCATCCGGGAAATATCCCTCAAGAGGACCTCCTCGCCAGGCAAAAAGCCTCTATAGGGCGAAAACCTCGAGAAGCTAAGTCTCGCACCCACGCTTTAAGAGCGTTCTCTCCCCCTCTAAGCACACGTTTGCCTCTCAAGCGACCTCGCTTGCCCTTACGCTTCATGGACTACTCACACGTCTAAGGGGGGCACTTGAGCATCGCGACTCAGGGCTCTTACCTCTCCTAGGCCTAAACTCCCCCCGGACTTGCGGAGTCATTGCTCCTGCATATCGAAGCGGCGGAGTCATGGCACGAAGAGATGGGTCCTACCGACGCAGAGAACAAATAGACATGAAGATGAGTCCAAAGAGACCTCTCGAGGGGCAAACAAGTTAAAAGCAAACAACAGTTAAGAGTATATTACAGGCCAAAAGGTCTCAAGAATCTAAACACAAGATTGTTTCAGATACAAGCGCACGCATGCGCAATAACGAGTAGCTCAAGCGGAGGTATCATCGTTTTTCGCCTCCTCCTCGGCGCCCTCCTCGGCCTCAGCAGAGGCGGCCTCCTCCTCGCTATCCTCCGTTGTAGCCTCCGCCCGCCTAAAGCGGTTGCAGAAGGCATCAACCTGCTCACGGAGGGAGTTGGAGACCATGTGCACATCCTCGCCTCGGGCGGCCTCCGTCACGGTGGAGAGGTCGAAGCCTGGCGTGAGGAGCTTGAGGTTGGTGAAGATGATATCAACAACCACCCCCAGGAGCTGCCGGCTCTCGTCCTCGATCATTTCACGGAGCTCGGCGACGGGGCCCTCGAGGGCCGCGAAGAGCTGGTCAAAATAGACCAGGTACATGGCAGCATCTCCACGGCCTCAGACCTCAGTGTACGGCGCGTCCGCGCCGAGTTGCACAACAAGCTCGTTGCCCCGGGCGACCAAGGCCTCGAACATACGCTCACGCTGCTTCGTGAGCGCACTGGCCGCCTGGGCCGAGTCCGACGCCTCCGCCGCCCGCTCCATCGCCGGAGCCACCTGCTCCTCCACGTCCTTGGCCAAGGAGTTGAGGCCGTGAATTGCCTCGTCGCGGGCCTCCTCCGCCCGGCGTCGGCCATCCTTGGCGCGCTTCAGGCGGGTCTCAGGCTTGGTGTTGGCGTTCTCGAGCTCAGCGATCCGCCGAGCGTCTGCGGCGTGCTTGGCCTTGAAGCGGTCCTCCTGCTTCTGGGCCAGGTCGCGGTACTTTGGAGAGCTGGACAGGCGGAAAAGCTTCTCACGCTCCACGAGGGCATCCTCAGCCTCCTTCTTCTTCTCGGCGAAGCGCCGCTTGAAGCGCTCGTACGCAAGCTTCTGGGCAGCGACGTTCCCGTTATACTTCGAGATCGCCTGGGCCAGGTCTCCTTCGTGCGCTTCGAGGGCCTCGCGCTGGGCGACCAGGTCCTTCTCCGCCTGAAGGAGCTGCTAGTCGCGCTGCTGCAGGTCTTTCTCCTTGAGGGCCAGCCGCTGTTCACGCTCGGAGAGGCTCTTGTGGCCCCCCTCCAGGGTGGCTTGCGCAGCCTGGTGGGCTGCGAGCAGCTGAGCCTCCAGTTGACCCAGCTCGCGGCGCTTCTGCGCCAGCGAGCCCTCCATCGCCTCGCGCTCGGTCGTGGCTTCGTGCAGGAGATCCGCCGCGGCGTCGCGCTCCGCCTTGAGGGGCGCGAGGAGTTCGTCGGCATCACGGATGGCCCCCTTGCGGATCTCCTTGGCCAAGCGGATGGCCTCCTCGCGGGCGACCTGCAGCGCCGAGCCCTCTAGCCGGCGCGCCTCCACCGCCGCGTGGTAGGACGCCCATGACCTCGCCAACTCCTCCTGTTGCCGGGCAATCTGGATGTCACCAAGGGCGAGGTGCGCTCCAGGCCCTCCAAGGACTCCCTCACGAGGCCAAATGCGACCTCGCGGCACCCTGCGCTCCAGTCCCATCCCCGAAGGACCATCTTCTGTCCTGTGGAGGACCCGACGCCGGTGTCGAGCCCCAAACGGCCGGCCTCGGGGATAGCTCGGGGGCTAGCCTGGGGTCCGCCTTCTTCGGGGCCCGCTGTGGCAGGGCGCTCATCGCCTCCAGCTGGGCGAAGAGGAGAGGAAGAATCTCCCCTTGCGGACGCGCCCGCTAGCGCCTCGCACGTCTCCACCGCAGGCTGCGCAGGAGCAGTGGGCGCAGACGGCGGAGTAGGCGCCCGCGATGGCGTCGACACGCGCGGCGGCGTTGGCTCGCGCAGCGGAGATGCCTCGCGCGGGGGCGTCACCGTGCGAGGGGGAGTAGGACTGTTGGGGATATATCAACTAGGGGTGTCACCAACATGGATCAATCCGGCTAGTCCAGGGTGGCCCAAGGGTGGTAAGGCTGAAGCCTGCCGGGCGACCCAGATAGCTGACGTACAAGGAAGTAGGCGGACGGTCCAAGGAAGGCGGAAGGCTGAAGCCCATCAAGCCGCCAGGTCCAAGACGGAAGGCGGCAACCAAGCCGGCTAGGTCTAGGACTCTGATTACTTGCCGGACAAGTACTTGCCTTGTACCCTGGGGTCTGGCCGCCTATATAAGCCGGCCACCAGGGAGCCTTTAGGGCACGCTTCAATACGCTTCAATATGCATCATACACATTGTAACCTGTTCACGGTTGTTGCCCCATAGTGAATTATAGCAGCACGTAGGATCTCGCCACCGCTGTGGGATCCGAAGCTGGGTAAACTCGCCGTGTTCAATCCCGTCCTCGACGACACCAACCTTCTTCCCCATAATCCATACGTAGGCTAGAGGACCCCCGTCTCCTATCAATTATGCCGATACCGCGACAGTTGACGCCCACCGTGGGGCATAAGGTTCCTGGCGTCACGTTCCAGGCGGGAACACTTGGCGGCGTGGGAAAGCAGATCGTCGTCGGTCGCGTCACAAGGTATGGCGGCCACAGCTACGTCAACTCGGATGAGTCCTGGCTCCCGGCGGATGACTACCTCATCGGATGCGCAATCGAACCGATCGGAGGGATCGACGTCTTCATCGGGTATACGCCAGAGGCGTACGGCCTACCGCGTTTCTACAACCCCACCCACCAACCCTTCGACCAAGCAGTCGACCGACAAGATGGATCTGAATCCGCCTTCTCCCAGGAGTCGGCCGAATCTGATTTCCACTTCGTCGGAGTTGTCGGACTGGGATCAGACTCCCAGCCGGAAAACAACGATCCTGAGTCAATCCTCCCTGCTCTCCAGGAGGATGCGATGTCAGATGCCGGATCCAGATCTACCGTTCAAGTCAACGTAGACTCTGACTCTGATGATGATGCAAGTCTCTTCGAAGAGAAGATCAAAACCCGCTTTTCTAGTGGTAATCCGGCTCCTTCAGAGGGCACATCGGATACTGACATGCCTGACAAGCTGGCTATGATGGTTGTCTTCGGTCACGAGACAACCCCAGTTGATTCGGAAACGCAAAACAAGCCGGTGGAAGACGCCGGCGACACCACTGCCTGTCAACTCATTGAAAGTTCCGACAAGGTGCGCGCAAAGAAGAAAACTGGCCTCGAGAAAGGCGGCAGCAGCAAACCCACGGATTTGCTCTCCGTCATCAAAGAAGTAGACGAGATCATGAATACTCCGGTGAATAAAGACACCCCACTCGACGAAGTGGAAGAGCTTAGAATTAACATGCTCAAGCACTCCGACTTCCTGCGAAAAAGAGAGGAGCACGTTGAGAGCCTTGCGAAGAAGATCGAGAAAGAACAGGAGAAGATATCGGCCAAAACAAGCCGGCAACTCTTTGAGGAAAAAAAGGTCATCAAAAAACCGCCGTGGCAAGGAGCCGCCAACACGCGCAACGACAGCGGCTCAAGATCTCGGGTTCGACTGGCGTACAGCACCACAGCGCGTGGACAGAAGGGGAGATGTTGTCTTCTGCACCCCCATCCTCAACGCGGCTGCCGCGCTAGATACCCTGGACGACAACACTTACACGGCGGAGGAAAAGATGGCCAATGCAAGACACTTCGTAAGCAAGGCCCTAGAACAACAAGCTCGCGCTGATTCCTACGGCCACATGGCGGACGTTCGCGGGGGAGACCTAGAGTCTAAGTCAGGAAAGTGGAAAGCTGCACCTGGAGACGACCCCGAAGGCCCGTCCGGCTCCAATAGCCATGGCGACAAAAGGAAGGCAACGCCACCTCCAAAGAAGACGCCACCGCCAAAACCAAGGCGGGACGAGAATTCAAGGACAGGAAGCAGGGGAGACCTGCCACCTCCATCCCATCCAAGACGCGACAATGGCGGTAGCCGGAACAATAAACTGCCGCCTAGGAAAGATGCCGGCAACGACCCTCCCAGGAGAGGTCGAAGCCGGTCTCCGCAGCGTAGCACCGGCAGCAAGAGGAAAGAGGAGGCAGAAGGGCCCAGGCGCAGCATAAGTCGGGCAGCGCAGGACGAGCCGGACGCAAACAGAGGTGCACGGCAGCTCGATCCAAAAGACGCACGACACCGCCTACATGACATAGCAAGAGGAAAGGAGCCGCTTTATTCTGGACCAAAGTGCTTCAGCGACGCCATCCGCAGAGAGCCGTTCCCTAAGGACATGACATCAGTGTCAAAAAATTGTTCTAGGTACAACAGCCTCGTTAAGCCGGATTCATGGCTAGCCGACTATGCCATGGCCATAGAAATTGCCAACGGGAGCAGCTTTATTGCCGTCCGTTACCTACCTCTCATGTTGGAAGGCACGGCAAGGGCTTGGATCGACAACCTTCCTGAAAAGTCTATCCACAGCTGGTACGACATGGAAAAGGTTTTCTCCCAGCACTTCCAAGGAGCATACAAGCGTCCAAATACCTACACGGATTTGCAACGCTGTATCCAAAAGCCGGACGAAACCATGACAGACTTTGTCAGCCGTTGGATATCCGAGAAAGCCAACTGTCATGGTGTTTCGGACGCACAGGCTATCCACGCCTTCTACACGGGCCTGCAGAAGAAGTCCTTGCTCCGTCATCGGCTCGTCCGCGAGCAAATCACGGACCTTGGTGAGATGCTCAACCTAGCCGCCCAATACGCGGCGGCGGATGACGACGCCCGGGACGATGATCTAGACGTCAACATCATACCAAAACGGAACAACAAGCGCAAGCAGGCGGAGGATGACAAAGCCGGACCTTCAAACGAGGTAGATGTCGCTTTCCAAGGGAATGCCGGCAAAAAGAAGTGGAAGAATAAGAAAGATGGTCGCGACGCCGGCTCAGGGCCTAAAGCGGCGCGAATCACTTATGAGCAGGCAAAACTTTTGCCATGCCCCATCCACGCCTCACTCGGCAAGGTCAACCATATGCTTGGCGAATGTCGTTTCATGGACGACTTCAAAAAGGACCCCACAGTCGGCTGGAAGTCAAAGAAGAACGACAAGAAAGACAACAAGGAGGATGAGGATGACGACGACATGTCTGTCTCAAGCGAGGATGACGCGGCCGCCAAGAAAAAGAAACCATATCCGAAGGTCAAAGAATCTCTCGTATGCTTTGTCGGCACGCCTTCGGCTAAGGCAGATAAGGCGGAAATGCGCGAACTCAACGCGACAATGCCGGACGTCCCTCAGTATTTGAACTGGTCGGAAGCAACGATCACTTGGGACCGATCCGACCACCCTGATCACGTTCCTCATCCAGGCAAGTACGCCCTCGTCGTCGATCTCATTGTCGACAACTTCAGACTCACAAAGGTACTCATGGATGGCGGCAGCAGCCTCAACATCCTATACTTCGACACACTAAGCCGCATGAACTTATCAGAGGATCAGCTGGACCACAGCAACCTCACCTTTCACGGCATAGTGCCCGGCAGGCAAGCAAAGTCAATGGGGAGCATTAGGCTGAAGGTAACTTTCGGACCAAAAGAGAACTACCGCTCAGAGTTCCTCCGGTTCGAAGTTGTCCCCTTCAAAAGCGCCTATCATGCAATCTTCGGACGACCAACTTTCGCCAAATTTATTGCAAGGCCGTGCTACATATACAACAAGCTTAAAATGCCGGGGGAAAACGGAACCATCACGATTTCCGGCAACTTCAAGAAAGCCAAGGAGTGTGAGCGTGGCATGGCCGCCTTCGCAGAAGCCGTCATCCACAAGGAAGAACTCGCACTGCTTGGGACGGATTCAGACAACTGCATGCCCAAGCCAAAGATTGATGTCAAGAAGACCTTTGAAGCTTCAGAAGACACCAAAAAGGCGGACCTCATCCCAGGCGACAAGTCTAAGCAGGTCGTCATCGGATCCAACCTTGACAGCAAATAGGAAGGCGCGCTCGTCGAGTTCCTCCGTGAGAATCGTGACATCTTTGCATGGTCGCCTTCCGACATGCCTGGTGTACCGAGGGAACTTGCCGAGCACTCACTCAACGTCATAAAAGGATCCAAGCCGGTGAAGCAAGCAACAAGACGCTTTGGAGATGAGAGACGCAAGGCTATAGGAAAGGAGATAAATAGGCTGAAGGCCGCCAATTTCATAAAAGAAGTTGTACACACTGATTGGGTGGCAAATCCTGTACTTGTTCCAAAGAAGAATAAAGAGCTGAGGATGTGTATTGACCATACCGGTTTTAACAAGTGCTGCCCAAAGGATCCTTTTGCGCTGCCTAGAATTGACCAAGTCGTAGACTCCACAGCAGGCTCCGAGCTGCTTTGTTTTTTGGACGCCTACTCAGGATACCATCAAATCAAGATGAGAGAGTCGGATCAACTGAAAACATCTTTCACCACTCCATACGGGACTTTCTGCTACATCACGATGCCTTTTGGCCTGAAGAATGCAGGGGCAACATACCAGCGTTGTATGCAGAATTGCCTGCACGAACAGATCGGACGCAACGTTCATGTCTACGTAGACGACATCGCGGTGATGTCAAAAAAGAAGGTAGATCTCCTAGAGGACTTGGAAGAAACTTTTCAGAATCTCCGGAGGTACCAGATGAAACTCAATCCCGCCAAGTGTGTTTTCGGCGTTCTAGCCGGCAAACTGCTCGAGTTTATCGTCTCAGAACGAGGGATCGAGGTTAATCCGGAGAAGGTCAAGGCCATCCAAAACATATCCAGACCTACTTGTCTGAAGGACGTGCAACGCCTAGCCGGATCGGCAGCGGCCGTCAGTCGTTTCATAAGCCGCCTAGGGGAAAAGGCAATGCCTCTCTACCAGCTATTGAAGAAATCCGACAACTTTGAGTGGACAGCAGAGGCAGATGCCGCCTTACAACAACTTAAGGAGGCCCTCATATCCGCTCCGATATTGGCAGCACCTCGATCACAGGAACCATTGCTGCTATACATCGCGGCAACAGGAGCTGTTGTCAGCGTTGTCTTGGCTGTGGAAAGAAAGGAGAACGAAGCCGCGACGTGTGAGCAATGACCGGTCTATTTCATCAGTGAAGTATTCTCCGCCTCCAAGCAGAGGTATCCGCATTACCAAAAGCTGGCTTATGGTGTATTCTTTGCCGCCAGAAAGCTTAGGCATTATTTCCAGGAGCACACAGTGACAGTAGTCAGCAAGGCACCGTTGGGAGACATATTCAACAATGCAGAGGCAATAGGTCGAGTCGCCAAATGGGGCATCGAACTTGCCGCCTTTGATATAGTCTACAAACCACGGACCGCCATTAAGTCTCAAGCGCTTGCAGATTTTGTCGCCGACTGGACAGAAGCCATGGAGGAAACGACACTCCCCGAATCAGAATATTGGGTCATGCACTTTGACGGATCAAAGATGCTCAAAGGCTCGGGGGCTGGAGTCGTTCTACGCACGCCTAAAGGTGACAAGCTTAGCTACGTGTTACAAATCCACTTCACAGCAACCAACAATGTTGCCGAGTACGAAGCCTTGCTTCATGGGTTACACGTGGCAAACGACCTAGGCGTCAAAAGAATCCTCTGTTATGGCGACTCAGATTTGGTCGCGCAACAAGTAAGCGGAACATGGGATGCGAAAAGCGCAACAATGGCGGCTTACAGAGCCAAAGTTGACGAATTCGCAAAAAACTTCGCGGGCTACGAAGTCCGGCATGTTCCAAGAGCTGAGAATGAGGCGGCAGACACACTTGCAAGACTTGGATCGGAACGCAAAAAGGTACCAAAAGATATCTTCCTGGAGCAATTGCACAAGCCATCCATTAAAGGCGCCGATTTGATGGACCCCGACTCAGAAGAACCGGTAGAAGCGGCAAGTCTCGCTGTCTACTTAGCACAGCCGGATTGGACAGTCCCATATCTCGATTTTCTAATCGACAAAAAGTTGCCGGAGGACGATGAGGTGCTAAAAAGGCAGATCATAAGGCGAGCCAAGGCATTCACGATAATAAAAGGCGAGCTATATAAGCGAAGCACGTGCGGCATCTATCAGCGGTGCATACAGCCAGAAGAAGGCCGGGAAATTCTGAAGGACATACATACTGGCACATGCGGGCATCATGCTTCCGCCAGGTCCATTGTATCCAAAGCTTTCCGCCAAGGTTTCTACTGGCTTACCGTCAAACAAGACGCCGAGAACATCGTAAAAACATGCAAAGGCTGCCAGTTGTACGCTCGTCAACCTCACTTACCGGCGCAAGAATTAAGGACAATTCCAATCACCTGGCCGTTCGCGGTCTGGGGCTTAGACATGGTGGGTCCCTTCAAGAAGGCGCGTGGTGGGTACACCCACCTATTGGTCGCTGTCGACAAGTTCACCAAATGGGTCGAGGCTAAGCCGATCAGCAAACTTGACGCACGAACAGCCACCAATTTCCTCTGGGGAATTATCTCTCGGTTTGGAGTTCCACACAACATTATCACTGATAATGGTAGCAACCTATCTCAAGGCGACATAGAAGAATACTGCAATGATCTGGGTATCCGGCTTGATTTGGCATCCGTGTCACACCCTCAATCCAATGGACAAGTAGAGCGTACAAACGGCCTAGTCTTATCAGGACTTAAGCCTCGTCTCGAAGCTCCATTACACAGGGCAGCCGGCGCTTGGGCAGATGAGTTACAGTCGGTACTATGGAGTTTGCGCACAACGCCAAACAGGTCTACCGGCTACACTCCTTTCTTCTTGGTATATGGCGCTGAGGCGGTGCTACCTACCGACATGAAATACGATTCCCCAAGAGTTCAAGCCTACATCGAGCAAGACGTAGAAGGTGCAAGACAGGATAGCCTAGACCTGCTAGACGAAGAAAGAGACGTCGCTCTACATCGCTCCGCCTTGTACCAGCAACAACTTCGCCGCTATCATAGCCGGAGAGTGCGGAAGCGAAGCTTCAGAACAGGTGACCTGGTTCTCCGCCTAATTCAAGACAGAAAAGGCTTGCGCAAGTTATCCCCGCCATGGGAAGGACCGTTTATAGTCACAAAGGCGCTGCTCAATGGTTCCTACTACCTGGCCGACATCCGCGACGAAGACGAAAAGAAGAGGCGCAAGAAGGCGGCAGGAAAAAGGGGAACCAAGCGCAAAAGAGGCATTGACGATCCGTTCGAACAAACAAGACGGCCTTGGAATATTGAGCAGCTACGTCCTTTCTACACTTAGCAATTTATAATTGTAATAAGTTATATATGATTATGAAATAAAAGTCTATGGTTCCTCATCTGTGTTGAGAAGCATGCCATCTTTTGTCTTTTCTTGCAGTCATATTTCCCCTATGTATCTAAGTTACCTATTTTTCTAGCTCCGGGCAAAGGTTCAAACTGGTAGATACTTGCAGCTTTCGAGCCAACCTAAAGCAAAACTAAACTTTTTGCGCCGCCTAATTCCTTTACCTCTGATTACTTATATGTGGTTCACCTAGTAGTATGTCTTTGACACCAACATGTTGGCTTTGGTCTCTGATCCTAAACGCATGGCTTAGCCCTGGTTGTTTCAGCTAAAGTTACCGGCTGAGGTTCGTCAACATACAAAAAGTCAAACATATAGGTCAGGGTAAAATTAAGGCGGTCCATATAAATAAGGAAAAATAAAACTTGTCAGCTAGGTTCCGCCTAGCAGAGCAACAGCAAAAGTATATACAAATATTACAAGTTAAAGTTGCATTGTTTCAGGGGCTGGCAAAACAGGCCAGAAGAAGGCAAGGAAACTACGGCTCGGGGGAGCGTCTACATCAGGCTTTGTCGGGGGGCTGCCCCCCGGGTAGGGGCAGATCCCGGTATAATTCAATAAGGTGCCAACAGTACCTGACCTTTGGCGAGAGCAAGGGACACCTCCTGCTGTACTGAAAGGGCAGCTTGACCCTTGAGCGCTGGAAGAGGACAGAGTGCCTCCTGGCAGGCGCAAGGGTCAGGTCTTGCAGCTATAAATAGACACCCCCGGCCCTCACAATCGCAGCACAAGCATAAGCGGGTGGTTCCTCTAAGAACTAGCTTCTCGAAGATGTCTTTGCTGATACGCTAAGACATCTTCGGGAGGCTAGGCCTAGAGTTACTCATCCTGAGGCGAGCTCGGACGCCTCCGGAAAGGATCCCGGATCTAGGGCTCCGAGGAGGCTCCCGGAGGGAGGTGTACTCGGCTTTACCGGATAGGTAGTCCGGGTAAGTACTAACCGGAGTATATGTATCGGTCTTGACCTTATGCAGAAGAGGCTCACAGTGGCAAGCGAGGAGGTAGCCGGCGTGAGGGCTTCCGGCAGACCGTCAACGGTCTGTAGCAGGCTTTCCCGTCTACTGCGGGGGGAAGTACCGTTCCGCCTGACACGGAAGCATGGTCACCTCCCGCCTGACACGGAAGCATGGTCACCTCCCGCCTGACACGGGAGCGCGTCAGCCGGTACGATCGTGGTACGACAAGACCTGACGTGCCTAGCCCGGCAATCCGGAAAAGGCTATCCGGGATGGGCAAAGACATGTCTTGTCTCTGACAGGGGGACAATGATGATGCAGGACGGCGCATGCCGTCCTTGTCGAGATGATGACGAAGGGGCTACGCCGGATAGCCCGGCGACTAGGTCGCACTAGCCGGTGACGGCATGCCGGCTAGGCCTGTCCGGTGGGGCCAAGCCAGTTTAGGGTTTCCGGCCCTCCTGGCCGGAACTCTATAAAAGGCGCCATAACTGCTCCTGAGAGGGAGAGACCAACTTCAGAGCCAAAGCTATAGTCACATTTACTCAGAGAGCATTTACTCCTTCTCACCTTGATTTCATCTAGTTCTTTGTACTCCTCCCTTTGAGAGATCTTCTAGTAAGTTGTAGCTCTTGTAACACAAATATATAGAGAAGAAAGGCAGGAGTAGGGGTGTTACCTCCTCACGAGGGCCCTGAACCTGGGTACATCGCGTGTGTGTTGTGTGCCTTCGTGCCTTTGTTGTTGTTTGTTAGATCTTCCCTTCATCGTGTTGTTGTCATTTCCTGTTCTTAGGAGAACTCGTTTACACCGGGTTCCTCCTCGTGTGGGCTATTCAGCTCGCTATCCCTCCCCGGATCCACCAACGTCCATCGGCCCCACACATTAGCCATCCTATGGCATCTGCCGTGACACCACCACGACAGTTGGCGCCCACCGTGGGGCCGACAGAGGCGTTGGCTGGTGTACACATCCGGACGGGCTCCCCTACTCACTTCGAGGTTCGGGTTCTCTCTGGCCTGGTCGTAAGGCTAGGAGAGATGGACTTCGTCTGCGACAACGCAGGCTGTTTCCGGAACAGGCCGTTTCCGGTAAACGGATGTCTTATTGACTTCGGTGGTTTCGCCACCTACGTCGCCACAGAGGTCATCTGTAGCTACCCGGACGCGGTCCTGGAAGCTGAGGACCCTCCCATGCTCTGCGCTGCTCGGGGTCTGCGTGCCGGTCGCCCCCCGAGTTCCGTCGCGGTGATGATGGTCGGGGCTACCGAGGAGGAGTACCAGGACACTGACGGCGATACCGACGGACACCCCCGTTTGGCCAAACCCCCGCAGGAAAGACCTGCGGCCCGAGATGGTGATCCACAGGCGTCCCAGCCGCGGCGCCGCCCGGATCCCCTCTCGGGGCTGGTGGCCAAGTTGGCTGTACCTGTGGCTGCCGAAGCGGATACCCAGGCCACTTCGGCTGAGTTAGAGGAGCAGCGGAAGTTGCTACTCGCTGAGGCACACGAGATCGCCGAGATCCGCCGCGAGCTCAGCGCTAGCCTCCGGGAGTACAATGCAGCTCACGGATTCCCTAAGATAGACTCACGGGAGAAGCGCATTGCGGATCTGCGCAAGAAAGGAAGAATGGTGAATGAGGAGCTGGCTGGTGGAGCCACCACCAGTAACACAGGAAGTCGGATTTCTGCGGGGAAGCCGGTGTACAGCTCACCGGCGAAAACTCTTAGGACCGTCGAGGCCGCCATGGCCGAGTTGGTGGGATTATCCGGTGAAGCCCTGCGCAAGCAGCAGGAGAGGGTAAACGAGTTGGTGATTGAAGCCAACCGTCAGAATTAGGCCTTCAAGAAGAAGAACCCCGGGGCAGGGTCTCAGGTGCACTCAGCCAGACCCAATAGCCAGAGGTCGGACGGGGAGGCCTCTTCCCCGCATCCGAGCAGAAGCAAGAGCAAGAGCAAGAGCCGGAGTCGGAGTCGAGGTTCCGGGAAGAACAAGCAGCTACAGACCTATGACCCGGCCTTCGCCGGTATCCAGCAAGCCGGGCAGGCCGGACAGCGTAACTCGGGACAGGCGGGAAGTACCCGTGGGGATGGTAACCTGGGTGTAGGAAACAATAACCCGGTTGGCCGTGGTAATCCACCCCGGAATCCTCCTCATGTACAGGGAAACCCGCAGAGGGAGGTCGTCTCTTTTCGTAATGGATGACCCTCGAAACCATAATCTGTTGATATACGGCGTAAATCCGGATGATTGATGGAAGAAACACCAGACATATCCCATACTTCTCGCTCCCACCGGCCGGCTGATGGAAATGGACTTACTACCGGAGATATTCGTGTTACTTCGTCTGCACTTGTTTGTACACGAATGCGTGAGTTATACCGAGTACTCAGTAAATTATGGACAACTTGTTCCCCAGCAGGCCGGGATCCCTGTGCAGGACAGGCTCAATGATGGCAACTCGAGGCTGCAGCAGCTCGGGTATCAGCCAGACGAGAACCCTTTGGGATCTCGGATAGGAACTAGGCAGCTGAACCCGGCAGATGCCAGATTCCGGCACGACCGGATTCACCAATCCGAGTTGGTGGAAGAGCAAGGACCCCCGGGACCTGCCTGCTTTGGACCTCGGATCATGCGAGAACCACCTGTTCGGAACTTTCAGCTCAACAGGGGTGTCAAGACCTATGACGGCAGCAAGAAGCCGGAGGACTGGCTAACCGAGTATGTAACTGCAGTAAGCATAGCCGGTGGAAACAGACGATGGGCGGTACGCTATGTGCCGCAGATGTTGGAAGGACCAGCCCGTATCTGGTTAAACAACTTAAGAACTGGCAGTATAGACTGCTGGTTAGATTTCGAGGAGGCATTCATCACCAACTTCACCAGCACATACAAAAGGCCGAACAGGCCTCAACAGCTCGCCATCTGTAGGAAAAGGAGCAATGAGACTGACCGGGAGTACCTTACCCGGTGGAGCAATATTCGCAACTCTTGCGAAGGAGTGTTAGAGGCACAAGCCATCTCCTGGTTTGCACAAGGATGTCGGCATGGCTCTATGCTGTGGCAGAAATTGCAGAGAAAGATGCCAACGACCTTGGCAGAAACCATGCGCATCGCCGATACCTATACGCTTGGAGATCCCATGCAACCCCTGGTGGATGTCGGTGACTCCAACAGGAGGAGTGCGGGACCTCAGCGTTCAGGACCGAGCAGGAGCCATGATCGCCAGGAGTTCGGCCACAAGAGGAATCAGCCCGAGTACCACCATGCCGCACAGCACGTCGCCGCGGTGACCCGGGAGCAGGAGGATGCCGGCAACAGCCAGCGTCAAAAGACAAGTGGCCCGGCTTGGGGTCAGAGTCAGGAGGTGCAAAAGACCTGGGTGGAACAAAAGAAGCCCCTGACGTATGAGGAAATGCTGAACAAGCCATGCTGCTACCATACTCTGGAGGCCAACAAGCGTGCAAACCACTCTACTCGGCAGTGCAGTTGGTATCAGCGCACGTTGCAGGAAGGTAGCTCGGGAGCTATTCGGCAGAATGCTCCGGCATCTCGTCCCAATATCCCGAGACCCCCTCCTCCGACATCGGGGGCCAATGCTGTTCGACTTCCCCCTCCTCCAAGAGGACCTCCACCTCGCCCGGTGAATGTGGTGCATACCCGGAACGACAACGGTGCAGGCACCAGTAATCAAGCCGGACACCAGCAGAGTAACTACCGGGAGGCACATCAGAGCTATGTGGTCTTCGTGACCGAACCCACTGACCGAAAGAGTGTGCGGAAACATGCACTGGAGGTGAATGCCGTCATCCCGGCGGTGCCCAAATTCTTGCACTGGTCCGAGATGGAGATCACGTGGAACCGGAAGGATCACCCCCGGGTTATGCCTAAGCCGGGAGCGTATGCCTTGGTGGTGGACCCAACTTTTGTCGGACCAAACCTCAATGTCCGCTTTAGCCGGGTTCTAATAGACAATGGCAGTGCCATTAACATCATGTACAAGGACACAATGCTGAAGCTGGGAGTGTCCATGAACACCCTGCTACCTACCGAGACAACTTTCCACGGCATTGTGCCTGGAGTCTCGTGCTCGCCCATGGGAAAGATCTGGGTTGAGGTGCTATTCGGGACTCGGGAGAACTGCCGAACCGAGAGCTTGGAGTTCGAGGTCGTGGACCTCGAGAGCCCGTATCACGCACTGATCGGTAGACCGGCCCTCGCCAAGTTCATGATCTCGACTCACGTGGGCTACCTCAAGATGAAGATGCCGGGACCTAACAGCGTAATCACCATCTCGGGAGACCACAAGCGCTCCATGGAGTGTGCCTCGGCGGGGTCGTGCTTAGCTGAGTCCCTGGTGATCGCGGAAGAGAAGAAGAGGATCCAGCAGGTGGTGGCGATGGCCAAGACCTCCCAACTCGGAATGCCCGGGATGGTGAACCCGGAGCAGGGTGCGTCATTCCAGCCCCCCAAAGAGACCAAGAAGGTGGGTGTGGACCCCAGCAACCCGGAGCGCCAAGTTATCATCGGCAGCAACTTGGACAGCAAATAGGAAGGCGAGCTCGTCGACTTCCTCCGTGAGAATCGGGATGCCTTTGCGTGGTCGAGTGACGATCTGCAAGGCGTCCCGAGGGAGTTGGCTGAGCACTCTCTGTTTGCGACCGGATGCGAAGCCGGTGAAACAACCAACTAGGCGCCTCTCGGATGAGAGAAGAGCTGCTGTCATGGAGCATCTGGCTATACTGCTGGCGGCTGGATTCATAATGGAGGTGCTGCACCCGGATTGGATTTCGAATCCGGTCCTGGTGGAGAAGAAGAAGGATGATCCCCTCCTGCTTAAGGTGTGGCGCATGTGCATCGACTTCACCAACCTCAACAAAGCATGCCCGAAGGACCCCTTCCCGCTGCCCCGAATAGATCAAGTAATAGATTCCACTGCCGGGAGCGAGCTTTTAACTTTTTTAGATGCCTATTCTGGTTTTCACCAGATACCTTTGAATCCGGATGATCAATTGAAAACTGCTTTTATTACCCCTTACGGGGCTTACTGCTATCGTATCATGACTTTCGGGTTGAGGAATGCTGGTGCCACATACCAGAGATGCATGCAGAAATGTTTGCATGATCAAATAGGCCGGAATGCCGAGGTCTATGTCGATGACATAGTCATAAAGACAAAAGAAAAAGCCTCACTGATAGATGATCTGAGGGAAATATTTAAGAACCTAAGAAGATTCCGGATGAAGTTGAACCCGGATAAGTGCACATTTGGGGTTCCGGCGGGGAAGTTACTCGGTTTCCTCATCTCAAGCCGGGGAATCGAGGTCAACCCGGGTAAAATTCGTGCCATCGAAAGCATGAAGTTGCCGGTACGTCTCAAAGATGTGCAGAAGTTTACCGGGTGTCTTGCATCCCTAAGTCGGTTTGTGAGTCGACTTGGGGAGAAGGCCTTGCCCCTATATCAACTGATGAAGAAGAGCAAGACATTTGTTTGGACCCCGCAGGCTGACGCGGCGTTCAACGATTTGAAGAGAATGCTCTCAACAGCACCTGTGTTGGCATCCCCGTTACCCAAGGAACCTATGCTGCTGTATATTGCCGCAACCAACCGGGTAGTCAGTGTGGCGATGGTGGTAGAAAGGGAAGAAGGGGGCAAGATGATACAGAGGCCGGTGTATTACCTCAGTGAGGTGATCTCGGAATCCAAGCAGAACTACCCGCACTACCAGAAGATGGCATATGGGGTGTACATGGCAGTGACCAAGCTCAAGCATTACTTTCAGGAACACCCGATCACAGTGGTGTGCGAAGCTCCTCTGGCCGAGATCATCGGTTGCAAGGACGCTAGCGGCCGGGTAGCCAAATGGGCCATCCAGTTGTCTCCATATGCTCCGGCGTATGAGAGACGAGATGCCATCAAGTCGCAGGCGCTGCCGGACTTTTTGGTAGACTGGGCCGAGATGCAATATGAACCTCCGATGCCGGATTACAATTTCTGGAGGATGCATTTCGATGGCTCAAAGGCTAAGATCGGATTGGGTGCCGGAGTGGTCCTCACTTCCCCAAAGCAAGATGTACTGAAGTATGTGCTGCAGATCCATTTTCGGGCATCCAACAATGTCGCAGAATATGAGGCCTTGGTTCATGGACTGAACGTCGCCAAGGAGATCGGCATCCGCCGGATAGAGTGCTTTGGTGACTCGGACCTCGTAGTACAACAGGTGTCGGGGAATTGGGATGCCCTTGATGCAAACATGGCCTTATACAGGTTTCATGTGCAGAAAATTTCCGGATTTTTTGAAGGATGCGAGTTCAAGCACATACCCAGAGGAGAAAACGAGGCAGCGGATGTCTTGTCCAAGCTAGGATCATCCCGGGATGCAATCCCACCCGGGATAGCTCTGGAGCATTTGAGGAAGCCATCTATTCAACCATCACCCGAGTCGGATTCTATCTTCATCCCCAAGGAGCCTGGTTCAGATGCAGTACCCATGGAAGTAGATGTCGGGAGCATAACATCGAACCCGGGGACTGCGTCCCAGTGCTCAGAGAGGCAAAGAAAGATGATGATAGAGGTGATGTCGGCAGAGCCAATGGACATAGACGCTCCCATGTTCCCGGTTAGACCTGTCCCGGGATGGGCACAACCCATTATGGTTTATATCTTGGAAGGAACCCTCCCGGAGAATGAAGTGGAAGCCCGGCAAATAATGCGAAGATCAAAAGCATACACCGTCATCAATCAAGAGCTATACAAGAGGAGTGTCACTGAGGTACTCCAGAGGTGTGTGGAACCGGCAGAAGGACAAGAGATGCTGGTGGAAATACATCAGGGGGAATGTGGACATCATGCATCTTCCCGGGCCCTGGTGGCAAAGGTGTTCCGGCATGGGTTCTACTGGCCCACTGCGCTGCAGCAAGCAGAGGACATTGTCCGAAAAGGTGGAGGATGCCAGAGATTTGCTCACCGGATACACATGTCGGCGTCAGCACTGAAAACAATCCCCATCACTTGGCCATTCGCAGTATGGTGTTTGGATATGGTCGGGCAGTTCAAACCGGCAAGAGGCAATATGACACATATACTGGTGATGGTGGACAAGTTCACCAAGTGGATAGAAGTTAAGCCAATCCGGAAGTGTGATGGACACACCGCTGTGCAATTCCTGAAAGACATCATCTTGAGATACGGATACCCGCACAGCATTATCACGGATAATGGCACCAACTTTGCTGTGGGGGAGTTCGCTCGATTTTGTGCTGAGAAGGGAATCCGGCTGGATGTAGCATCAGTCGCACACCCGGAAGCAAATGGGCAAGTCGAAAGAGCAAATGCCTTGGTCTTAGCCGGTATCAAAGCTCGGTTGATCGAACCATTGTTGAGAACTCCGGGATGCTGGATAGAAGAGTTACCGGCGGTGTTATGGGGTCTCCGGACTACACCGAATAGATCTACCGGCTACACACCATTCTTCATGGTGTACGGTGCTGAGGCAGTACTCCCGACCGACATACAGTATGACTCCCCGAGAGTAACAATGTACACCGAGACTGAGGCAAAGGAGGCCCGAGAAGATGATGTTGATTTACTGGAGGAGGCAAGAGAGTTGGCACTATCTCGGTCTGCAATTTATCAACAGAATCTCCGTCGCTATCATAGCCGGAAAGTACACCCGAGGGTGTTCCGAGAAGGGGATTTGGTGCTGAGGCTCATCCAACGCACGGCCGGAATGCATAAGTTGTCACCTCCATGGGAGGGACCTTTCGTGATAAGCAGGGCATTGCACAATGACTCTTATTAGCTTGTAGATGCACAGGAGGCTAGGAAAGGTGTAATGGACAAATCCGGTGAGGAAACCAAGCGTCCATGGAATGTAGCTCTACTTCGACCCTTTTACACATAAAGGGCTCAGTGTATGATGTATCTCAATTTTCAGTATTTATGGAAGTAAGGCACCCCGGGAGGAACCCGGGGACTGCCTGGTTCTGTGCTTTTATTTACTTTTGTTTCGTCAAGTTCATTTATTGTTTTGTACCGGCATCCCGGGAAGGAACCCGGGGACTGCCGGATAGCTATCTCTTATATTTTGTGCATGCCGGGAAAGTTCCGAGTCCGGTTCTCAAAGTCAAAGTAATGTATGTCATGTGAAATCATCTTGTGACTCGACTGACGAACGCCGAAATGGTAGTCAAGAGCAAAGAGAGGGAAGGTGGGAAACACGAAAATGGTCTCGGGGACTTGGAGCAGGAACTTATCCGGCATGCTTGTTTTTTACTAACTTAGTTGTTGTTTATGTCGGGAATTCGGTTAGCCGGAACTCTGGTTGTTTTAAGTAATGTATGCCGTATGTGGAGTTTTGTGACTCGACTGTCGAACGCCGAAATGGTAGACAAGAGCAGAAATTACCTAAGTACGGTAAACATGAAAGGCAATTCGGGAACTCATAACAGAATAAATTGACATAAATTGTTCAAGTAGGTAATTCACTGCGAAACGGGAATAGTATAAGTATGTGATACATATGGTACCCGGCATCCCGGGGATTTGACGAGTCTACTCTTAAGTTTTTTAAGCAGTAGGGGAAGTCGGCTTCTCGACGGAGACCTCGGGAGCAGCAGCCTCGGGAGCAGCAGGAGCAGCAGCGGGAGCGACTTCGGCTTCATTTCCGGCAGCACTACTCGGGGCGTCGGGGTGCACCTCGGTCTGGGAGACCTTGGGTCTCGGCGAAGTCGCAGCATCCCGGGGCACCACGGTCTCGGGCGCGGCACCGGAGGCGGCATCGTCTTCTTCCGGAGTCTCCTCTTCCGCGTCGCCGGTAGCGCCGGTATCTTCGTCGTCCTCATAATCTGATTCAGAGTCAGAAGGAACGGCGCTGGCGGTGAAGGCACGGATGCTGGCCCATGAGGCGATGCGGTGCGCCACCTCTTGTCGGCGCTGGACCTTTTCCGGATCGGTGACCCACGGAGAAACCGTCCGCAGGAGCTGGATCGCCTCCAGATCAAGACCTTCGTACCAGCTAAGTACTTGGGTCAAGACCTGGTCGGCGCCAGCCCGCGCACCGGAACGCTTCCAGGCGTGGATGCGCCTCCCGGCACCCCGAAGTGCGCTCGCGAGCGCGGGAATCGAGAGCGTCCCGCGGATACTCGGCCACAGTGCGCCGTGGACGTGGACCGCAGCGCTCAGCAGTTCAGTCCCGATAGACCGAAGAGGCACTATCCGGGCCTTCAGAGCGGTGAGATGATCCTCGATTTCCCAGACTTCCGAGGCAGGACCCATCCCGCCGCGCTTCTCTCGGGCGGCAGCAACGGCAAGAACAGCAGCCTCCCGGGAGTGCTCGAATTCCCCTTTAAAAAGAAGAGTTGTCAAACGGCTGGGTCGAAAGAAAAACAACAGCAAAGAAAGGAAGCAACAAGAGAAGGGGGATGTCGGTTCACTTACTGTTCAGATCTCGGTTCAATACAGTGAGCTCGGAGAGCCAAGTATCAGACCGTGACCGAAGAAGAGCAAGCTCGGTCTCAGCAGTATGTGCGCGCTCCTCGGACTGGTCCAAGGTTTCTTTCTGCTTCTTGCTCGCCTCAATGAAGCGCGTCTTCATATCGGTCGCAGCAGCCTTGACCTTTTCGAGCTCGCCGTTGAGCCGCGCGATCTCGGATTGGGCGGTGGCGAGAGCGGTCTTGTGGTCCACCGAGACCTTGCGCGCTGCATCTCGCTCCTCCCGGAGGCGCTCCTCGCACTTCTTGGCCTGACCGAGGTCAGCAAGAACCCGGTTGAAGATGTTGCGGCGTTTCTGGCTGCACTCCTGAAATCAAGGCAAAGAAGAAGGAATTAGTCCGAAAAAGATGTAAGGAACCCGGTGGGGAGGATCTCGGGGACTCGGTGTCCGAGTCCTGGATTTTTCTCTAAGATTGGAACCTAGTGATCTGCTATTCGGTGGAATCTAGAGCACTAAGCACCAATCTCGGGGACTAGTGGTGATGGAGCAAATTTTGAAGCAACCTACCCGGTTGGGAGGATCTCGGGGACTCGGTGTCCGAGTCCTGGATTTTTCTCTAAGATTGGAACCTAGTGATCTGCTATTCGGTGGAATCTAGAGCACTAAGCACCAATCTCGGGGACTAGTGGTGGTGGAAGGAACAAGTATTTTTTGATAAAGGAAAGAGAACAAGCTTACCTCGGTCACCCGAGTAACATCCAACGCGGCCACCTGGAGAGCATGCAGGGCTTGAGCGTTGCGGCTTGGGCCTGCAGCGTGCAAGTCTCCTGCAGTCTCGGAGGCGTCGGCGGCAAGCCAGGCCTGGTTGTATTCGTCAACAACCTGTATGCCGGAGCCGCCGGCAGCGCGAGTAGCAACAGCGTCCCGGGATCCTGAAGGTACAAAGGAACTGACGGTTGCTCGCAACATCCGCAAGGCAGCAGTAGGGATCTCGGCGGGAGGCGGTGGTAACGAGGAAAACGTACCCGTGCGCAGCACCAAGTCTCGGGCCGAGGATGTCGGGGCAGCTGTAGGCGGGGCAGAAGGTGTTTTCTGCCCAGCAATCTTGCCGCGAGACTTGGGAGGTTGATCAGCTGGCCGGGAGGAGGCTGTCGGCTGTTTCTGCAGGATGGTCTTGGTCGCGGCTGGCCGAGAGGGGCCGCTTGCCGCGGGTCGCCGGCGAGGGCTAAGGATCTCTGCCTCAAGCCCGGGCACCCGGCGCGGACTCTCCGGAAGAAGAATTTCTCCCGAGGTGGTCGTGGCCTGCACCGGGATCTCGTCGATCACCGGATGTGCATCCGGGGTCACAACGGTAGCCGGTCCGGCACTGGAGGCGGCAGGCTCACTTCCTCGAGTAGAAGGACGAGGAGGTGAAGGAGAAGCCCGAGCCGGGCTGGGAGTCCGAGTCCCGGGAGGAGGAGGAACAGCAGGTGACGGGAGCTCGAGCGCATCCCTGAAAGGAAGTGTCTTAGTAATAGTTGTGGAGAAAACAAAGTCAGATAACATAAGGCAAGGAAAACGTACCCGGAATCCATAATGGGAGGACCCCTTTGCCGACGCCGAGCAGGCTTCTCGGTCGTTTGCTTACTCGGCTTGCTCCTCTTGGGGGGGTTGCCGGAGTTATCGGCCCCCTCGGTGTCGGAAGCCGCGCGCTTCCGGCTCTCGGCACGTTTGGTCCCGGTTGTCGGTTTCGGAACCACTGCTGAGGCCCAATTCAGAGGGAGAGCGTCAATAACATCGAGAATCTGGCAGTCAATCTC
The DNA here is from genome assembly GCA_026929855.1 of Poa annua. Classification (NCBI taxonomy): domain Eukaryota; kingdom Viridiplantae; phylum Streptophyta; class Magnoliopsida; order Poales; family Poaceae; genus Poa; species Poa annua. The sequence goes on from CM049427.1 coordinate 37,927,801, forward strand.
ATCCTCATCATCCGAAGAAATGGAAACTGCCTCTGAGGTTGAAGGGTTACCCGGGGCAGCAGCCTTGACGAAAGGAATGGCGAGATGGTCCTCGCCGTCGGGGTCCTCCCTCGGCATCTCGTCCGGTTTTGGGAAGTTCGGCGCGTAAGTCCCGTTGGCGTGGACAGCGTCTTCTTCGAGTTGACGCTCGAACAACTGCGCAAACAAATCAGGCTGTGTCGGTGTCCAGGTGAACGCATGTACGAAGGCGAATGCACGAAAGACAGATGTGAGCACCTGGTCGCATGGTTTTTTCCGGGATCCCCCAATGACACCCCAAGAGTAGTCATCCGTCATCTCCGTCCGGGCAATAGCTCGAACGCGACGGACGACCCCTGCGTGATCTAGCCCAAAGATATTGGTCCGGGTGGGGTCTAGGTTCCCGGCCATATGGAACATCTTGTGCACTCGGTTTTCAAGGGGGCAGACGCGGCGAATGATGAAGCAGCGCAGGAGATCATCGCCGGTCATCTTCTCCTTTAGCACGTTCAGAACGTCGTGCATGCAATTGACCTCGTCGTTATCGGGAAGCTGCTTCCAGAGACGGAATTCATGCGGAGGACCAATAACGAACTCCGGAAGATTGATGAAGTCCGGATTCGAGGATCCCGGACCATCTCCCGAGTGCTCCCGGTTCTTCACGTAGAAGAAGCTGCGCTGCCACTTCCGGCAGGACTCTAGTCCCTTGACTATAGGGAATCCAGAGTCCGCGCGAGGGATGATGGTGGCCGCTCCGCAATCGACTAGGTCTTTTATCTTCTTATCCGGGTTGGGGATGGCTTGGCGGCGAAGAATGAAATACTTGGCCCAGAGATCCAAAAATGGCCATATGCCGAGGTATGCCTCCACGTAGGTGGTGAAGACCGAGAGCATCATAATGCGTTGGCGGGAAGATGGTGAGGTTGGAGGTCGTAGGTGTCGAGGAAGTCGCGGAAGAAGGGGCTAGCCGGAAGCCCAAACCCACGCTCGAAGTGCGCGAGGAATACCACGTATTCCCCGGGTTGGGGTTCCGGTGCAACCTCCCCCTCCGGGAGACGGCTCTCGACTTCCGGAGGAATCCGGTGAGTCCGATACAGCCAGTCCAGATCTGACTGCTTGGTCTCGGACCCATCCCAGCACCCCCGGGTACGTTCTTCGCCCATGTCGAAGGAGTTTGCAAATGTATCTGAGCTACTCTGCAGGCGCAGCGGCGGTTAGTCGGAGTTAGTCTACCGGAAACTAAGATGTCGGAGCACAAACAGCTAAACACTACCGGGTTCCTGGGAAACAAGATCTACCGTGTGCTAAATAATCAAAACAAAAGGGAGGAAAAAAGGCTCGCGCTAGGCTCGGGCGAGGCGCAATGCAGGTGAATGACCTACATCCTACCGCGACGGTACATCACCGCCGTGCGCCTCGTGCGCGCCGCCCAGGTTGTGCTCACCGGCGGCGGCTCAACCGCACTTATGCTATGGCACGGCCGGGGTCGGGCGGTTGCTCTACCGAAGAAAACCATCGAGACGGAGAGGGCAACTCACCGGTGAAAGAGGAGATCGGTGACGAGCGAGACGGACGGCAATGTTCGAGCTCCGGCGCGCGGCGACGGCGACGGCGTTTGGTGACGAGCGCAGCGGCGGCGATGTGCTCGAGACAATGGTGGAGAAGCAAGAAAGAAGAAGGGGAGGAGACCGTTTTGGTCCCCTATTTATGGGGGGGGATTCCGGAGCGGTTTCCAATTTTCCCTCCCACGATCTCCACGATCATGGGTGGGATCTGGTTTGTGCAGCAAGCCACGTGGCGCTACCCGGAGCGTCCGATCCGGCCACACCGAGGGCCACACGGCCCCAACGGTTGGATTCCGGATCGGCTGCGGCTCCCGGCGCGGGAACCCAAGCGACGGCGTGCTCGCGCAGGAGCACTCGAGTGCGTTTCAGCTCAGACGGGACGTCGGGTGGGCCCTGGCTCACAGTCTCGAATTCATCAGGACGCCAACGGTCGAGATTCACTGAGGATGTGTTATCCGGTTGCAGGCTTCGCCTCCCGGTAAACATAGTCTCGGTAAGAAGGTCTCGGAAGAACCGACTTCGGCAGAAAGGGAAAGGCTGGTGGCATGTGTTCTCAGAAGATAGTTGTTGTTTAAAGCTGATCCCGCACATCATCCGGGGTCGCTGTGCAGCACCAGCTTCGGGGACTAGTGTCGGGGGGCTACCCCCCGGGTAGGGGCAGATCCCGGTATAATTCAGTAAGGTGCCAACAGTACCTGACCTTTGGCGATAGCAAGGGACACCCCCTGGTGTGCTAAAGGGGCAACTTGACCCTTGGGCGCTGGTAGAGTGCAAAGTGCCTCCTGGCAGGCGCAAGGGTCAGCTCTAGCAACTATAAATAGACTCCCCCGGCCCTCACAATCGCAGCACAAGCATGAGCGGGTGGTTCCTCTAAGAACTAGCTTCTCAAAGATGTCTTTGCTGATAGGCTAAGACATCTTCGGGAGGCTAGGCCTAGAGATACTCATCCTGAGACGAGCTCGTACGCCTCCGAAAAGGATCCCGGATCTAGGACTCCGAGGAGATTCCCGGATGGAGGTGTACTCGGCTTTACCGGATAGGTAGTCCGGGTAAGTACTAACCGGAGTATATGTCTCGGTCTTGACCTTATGCAGAAGAGGCTCACAGTGGCAAGCGAGGAGGTAGCCGGCGTGAGGGCTTCCGGCAGGCTATCAACGGTCCGTAGCAGGCTTTCCCGTCTACTGCGGGGGGAAGTACCGTTCCGCCTGACACGGAATCATGGTCACCTCCCGCCTGACACGGAAGCATGGTCACCTCCCGCCTGACACGGGAGCGCGTCAGCCGGTACGATCGTGGTACGACAAGACCTGACATGCCTAGCCCGGCAATCCGGAAAAGGCTATCCGGGATGGGCAAAGACATGTCTTGTCTCTGACAGGGGGACAATGATGATGCAGGACGGCGCCTGCCGTCCTTGTCGAGATGATGACGAAGGGGCTACGCCGGATAGCCCGGCGACTAGGTCGCACTAGCCGGTGACGGCATGCCGGCTAGGCCTGTCCGGTGGGGCCAAGCTGATTTAGGGTTTCCGGCCCTCCTGGCCGGAGCTCTATAAAAGGCGCCATAACTTCTCCTGAGAGGGAGAGACCAACTTCAGAGCCAAAGCTATAGTCGCATTTACTCTTAGAGCAGTTACTCCTTTGCACCTTGAGTTCATCTAGTTCTTTGTACTCCTCCCTTTGAGAGATCTTGTAGCAAGTTGTAGCTCTTGTGCCACAAATATATACAGAGGAAAGGCAGGAGTAGGGGTGTTACCTCCTCACGAGGGCCCTGAACCTGGGTACATCGTGTGTTTGTCGTGTGCCTTCGTGCCTTTGTTGTTGTTTGTTAGATCTTCCCTTCATCGTGTTGTTGTTATTTCCTGTTCTTAGGAGAACTCGGTTACACCGGGTTCCTCCTCGTGTGGGCTATTCAGCTCGCTATCCCTCCCCGGATCCACCAACGTCCATCGGCCCCACACATTAGCCATCCTATGGCATCTGCCGTGACACCACCACGACATTAGGATACCATTGGCGGCCCTGGCGGCAGTTAAAAGTAACACTGCCGCAGGTTGCCAGCCCGCCGTCTGGCACGGTCTGACGCCGGCAACGAAAATAGTATCTGAAGAAGTCTAAACTAGGCCTAATGCCTAGGTAGCCCTCAAACAGAGCTGTGAAGCCGGCTAAGACTAAAATGCTATTGGGCGCTATGTTGTGGGGCTGGAGCCCATAGTGATCTAAGACCTCACTAAAGAAGGCGGAAGGCGGCAGCGCCATTCCACTAACTAGATGGGAGGTGAGGATTACCCGTTCCCCGGCTTTCGGAGCCGGGATGACGTCTCCAAAGGCGGATCTCCATTGGCAGTATTCCCGAGTGGGGAGATAGCCGACGACCTCCAGGTCTTGGAGGGCATCTTCATCGACTATGGAGGGGAGCCAGTAGCGAGACCCGAGGTCGGCCGCTTCCTCTTCCTCGTCGACGGGAGCGCCTCTCGCCGCCGTCACCGCGGTGGAAGATGGAGGAGCCGAGGAGACCGCCGCCGGCGCGCGCGCGGTTGGAGTCCGAGAAGCGACGGTGGCGACATTGCCTGTCGCCGCCGCCGCAGGGCGTGAGGTTGCGCCGCCCATCACTGCCGCGGGGATGGTTTCGGTCGCCGGAGCGCCGGAAGCCGTGGAAGCGATGTATTGGCCGGTGGACATCGCCGCGCGCGAAGGTCGTCGGAGGAGAGTGCTCGCCGGAGTTCGCTCGGAGCAAGAAGCGGGAAAGTGGAAGAGCGAGAGGTCGAGGAGAGCGAAGGCAGGGGTGCAAAAATGAACCGTTCGGTTCCCTATTTATAGGTCCAGGCGTTGCTCCCTGTGCAAATGGCGTTTTTAGTCGGACACGTGTCCAGCATCCGCTGCGGCGCATGATCGCACGATCTCCACGCCTCCCCTTTTCCCGCGATTCGTGATCATGGCGAGATTCCCGCCTAGGCCGTTTTCAAACTGTCGTGAGCCGGCTAAGTGGAATCCGTCAAGAAGAACGAAGTAGTCGTCTTTTCCCATGTTGGATAAAGGCGGCCGCGCGTCAATATCAAGACATGCATGCCTCGCTGATTTTCAGAATGGTTCAAGTCCTGCAGCCGCCAACATTGGCAAATGAAGAATCAAGAAGAAGCCGGAGCCTGGAGAACTCCAACCTTTCTGGGGGCTAATGTTGGGGATATATCAACTAGGGGTGTCACCAACATGGATCAATCCGGCTAGTCCAGGGTGGCCCAAGGGTGGTAAGGCTGAAGCCTGCCGGGCGGCCCAGATAGCTGACGTACAAGGAAGTAGGCGGACGGTCCAAGGAAGGCGGAAGGCCGAAGCCCATCAAGCCGCCAGGTCCAAGACGGAAGGCGGCAACCAAGCCGGCTAGGTCTAGGACTCTGATTACTTGCCGGAAAAGTACTTGCTTGTACCCTGGGGTCTGGCCGCCTATATAAGCCGGCCACCAGGGAGCCTTTAGGGCACGCTTCAATACGCATCATACACATTGTAACCTGTTCACGGCTGTTGCCTCATGGTGAATTATAGCAGCACGTAGGATCTCGCCACCGCTATGGGATCCGAAGCTGGGTAAACTCGCCGTGTTCAATCCCGTCCTCGACGACACCAACCTTCTTCCCCACAATCCATACGTAGGCTAGAGGACCCCCGTCTCCTATCAATTATGCCGATACCGCGACAAGGAGCGCCAGGAGGCGTGGAAGCCCTCTCCTCCGTGGTTTCCACCACTATTGGCGAAGGGGGCGGTGTAGGTGCCTCTGGGCGTGGCGCTTCCTCCTCCGCTTGGGGCTCTGTCGCCCCCGCCTGAGGCGCAACCGCCTCCGCTTGAGGCACCCCCTCAGTGGGGCTCCACAGGCCTCGTAGCCTCGTCAGCCACGACCTCAGCCGTGGCTCTCTTCACATCAGCCACCTTACGAAGCCTACGGCGCTTCGTAGGCACAAGATCACTGACGAAAAATCCAAGGGAAGTTCTTCAGTAAAGGGAAAAATGAAGAGCAAGTGATCAAGTGTCGTGAACACTCACCCTGAAGGGGGGGCGCCGGTATCGACCCACGCCAAGCCTGGCGAGTGCCATGAAGGGAACGTCTTGGCGCCGGACCTCTCCGGGGGCGCCGTCGCCTTCCTTTTCGAGGGGACGTCAGATGGCCTTGCCCCCGTGTGATCCACGGCAGCCTTGGTGCGGGGCCCGCGCCTCCCTGGGGAGTCCTCCGCGTCGGAGGCCTCCCCTTCTTCAGCCTCCTCCTCCACGGGGCGCGAGGGAGCCATCACGAAGGCATCGTCGTCTCCTGACGGGAGGTCGCAGACCTCATCGGTGAATGGCCCTGCCCTCGAGGAAGACACCTCCCCCGCCGTGGCCTCCTCCTCACCTAGGCCAGCTCCTGAGGCCGAAGGAGAATCTGCCTCTTTCGCTCCCCGCATGGCAAGCGTTGGCACCTCCAAGTCCACCTGGCCTGTCGGGGTGAACAGAGGCATCTCCTCCAAGATGGCCATGCGCTCCGTCAAGTTGTACTGGTGGAGAGGCCGGAGCGACGCAGGGAGCAAATCCACAGCAGGCATAGAAGGGCTGATGAAAAGCGCGGACAAGACATTGTCGACGATGTCCTGATCGTTGTCTTCCTTGTGGAGCCGCATCTTGTCATTCGGACCCGAGTACATCCACATGGGTACCGAATGGGTCTGGAGGGGCGCGATGCAGCGCGTCACAAAGTCCGCCACGATGATCTGCCCCGTGAGGCCCTCCTCACGAAGGAAACTCAGGCGCCCCATCAAGCTCGTGTTCCTCGCGCCATCGAAGGTCGCCTTGCCCCAATGGGAGTTCTTCAGCAGTGGCTCGTCAGGGACCTCGAGGAAGGCGCAAGGGTGCTCCACACCGATGAAGAACCACTTCTGGCGGAAGTCGTCCACCTTCTTCGTCACCGAGGTGATGGCCTTGCTGTCGCTCCAGGACATGGGGATGTAGACACTCCCCATGCCGTCGACGATGCGGAACAAGACGCACCCGGAGCGCTCGTTCTTCGCCGTGCTCCAGAGCGCGTAGAAGCACCGGAACAACCCCACCGTGGGCTCCAAGCCTAGGTACGCCTCGCAGAGGTACGCAAAGACGGCGAGGATGAGGACGGAGTTGGGGTGCAGATGCAGCAACTGCACCTGATAGAACGCCAGCACCGCCTCCAGGAACGGCGAGAAGGGCGGCACTAGTCCGGCGGCAAGGCAGTGCTGGAAGATCGGGAAGTACCCTCGCGGGCGCTTCCCGTGCGCCGCGGGCTTCAGGGCGGTGGCTCCGTGCTCGTTCGTCCGGTCCACAACCAAGTACCGGACCTTGGCGAGCGCCTTCTCGTTGACGCGCACGCACAGCATTGCCGCGCCCTGCACCACCTCTAGAGCCTCCGCCTGGGAGGACGACCCCGCAGCGGCCTTGCCCTTGCTCTTGAGGGGACTCATCGCCGGGGGCTCGGAGCGCGGAGGTAGGAGAAAGGAGAAGAATCGCAGGAGAGAATGGAGGCGGAGAGCTCTAGGAGGCGGAAACTTCTGCGAGAAAGATTGGAAACAGTAACGGCTCCCTGCTGCGACGCTCGGGCTTTATGTCCCCTCAAGGAGCAGTTATCGGGACATGGTGGGACCCCCCACGACTTGCGCCCCGGATCGTGCGAGACCGTTACTCGTCTGAGTGCCGCGTGGCTCGGGCCGGCCGGGCAATAAGGGCCCACGACGCTTCGCCTGAGCCCATGGGCTCAATCATGCCCATCATGGGCCCGGGGCCTACTGTCGGCCCAGTGGGGACTGGGGTATGGAGAGCCCACTCCCCCCAGGCCTCACGAGCGGGCTGACAGACGAAACGACTAAGGACCAGGCCTCACCGCCTGGCGGGACCCTCGAGGGGCAATCACCCTCGAGGGCCTGAAGAGGAAACGAGGGCCTCGCTTCAAGAGACCCTCTCGAGGCGCCAACGCGCCTGGATGGAAGTCAACGGGAATCCCCATACAGGCCTCTCCCGGCCTGAGGGGAAACGTCGCGGCCAAGGAAACACGGCGAGACGCACATGACCTCTGTCACGCCCACGTGATGACGCAAGCATCCCCGTTGCCGTTTTGGTGATAAAGTAGTCAATAAAGTTGCGCCGCCTGCGGTAGGACTGCCAGGACCTTCCACTCTGGTGATAAAGCAGGTGGACGGCGCAACTCTCCAAATGAGAACGTCATCGCGGGCTCCACCACAGAGACTGCCCTCCCTGTAGGCAGTACAACGCGGTCGGCCGCCTGTCGGCCACCGCACCCACCTTTACCAGTGATAGACCGCGTCCATGGACGTGGGAGCAGCGGTGGACTCCTGCTCCACCATGCCACTGCCATGTGGGAACCACCTTGAAGGCTTAGGAGAAGAAGAGCGCCGGAGAGGCCTATAAAAGCACCGAGACCTCCATTGTAGAGGGGGTCGGCCAATTGCTTGTAACCACGCTTGTAAACCCTAGCAGTACCAAGTAGAGAAGCCACATGTCGGAGGAGGAAGAGGACCATCGCTTCCCTCCTCAGGTAAGAACTGCCTCAAGGGGGCCTTCGGCAAGCTCCGATGTACGGTAACCACCATAATCCAATACAGACAAGCAGGAGTAGCGGTCTTACCTCCTCACGAGGGCCGTGAACCTGGGTACGGGCCGGTGTCTATCTCTGTCGTGGGTGCTTCGTCTTCAGGTCCGGCGAGCATCGTCGCCGTGTCCCTCGAGGGTCTTGACCTCCGCGTTCAATCCCCTTCACGAACTACACTTTAGGAAGTGACTACCCTCACTTCTAGGGAGTCATAACCCGACAAAGAGATGCACCTTATGTTCTTGCATGCCACACCTACAGCAAAACTTACTGACAATCACCTAAAGAAAACACGGTATGTGTTAGACAGTTAGACTGAATTTAAGTTCCCCGTTGTACTCCATAGTCATCTTCTTAGTCTACTGATCATTTTCACGCTAACACAATTTAAGTTCCCCTCGTTACTCCACAATTATCTTCTTAGTCTACATATCATTTTCACGCTAACGCAGAGATAACAACCACACGGGCGCGGCGTATGCCGCGCTAAGTTGCCTAATATACTTGTAATGAAGTTGCAATTTATGCTGATCTGGAAAGAAAGTGGTATGTTGTGCATACATAACTGCAAATTTGCATAAAATATCATATTTGCATGTCTAATTTCTCTTATGTAGAAAGGATACTAATTTCAATGTTTTAAAATTTATTTGTGCTATAGTGTACTTACATGAGTGTGTAGTGTAGTGAATTAGTCCAGACTTGCTTGGATTTGTTGATGTTTATTTTAGCATAAACAAGGTAAGCTGTCCACTGCCCTACGCTACTCGCAAAGGTCTCGACTTCCCTATCTACTCCTGTCTCTAAGCTATGTTCGATCCCTGCTAAACATTTTAGAAACAACACTATTTTTTTGGTGAATACCGGTTTATGACTCAAGAGCAGTATCAGATCTATTTAGTTGACCCATCCTTTTGTATGGGGTTAGTTATGCATAGATGTCAAGTAAATTAAACTGAAACAATATCATATATCCCAGATTGAAAGGATAATAAAGGACATCATTTGCGGGTCACACTTTATGATATGAATATATCTTTAAGGAGAAGATAAATAATGCTAACCAAATTGTTTGCAAGCTATTAGCATGTAGACTCTGACTGCTCAGTATGAGATTTATTGTTAGTAACTGTTTTGTTTAGTCAGTTCATTTCATGAGTGTATTTATACAAAAAAAAAATATATGTAATGGTATGGAAATGTTACTTTCTATGCTTGCTCAATTGTCGGTTATTGGGAGCCGCAATGCTCTGTGATCTATTGTGATTCCTAAGGCCTCACAACAATACGCCCCGGTGGCCATTGTGATGCAGCTAGCGGGTGATTTCTTGTGTATTTCCTGTTCAGTTCTCCTAGATGTCTTCTCTATCAGCAAAGTTGGAGAAAACGATATCTCTATCCTTTTCCCCTTCTTTTCTAGGATGGTAGTTCACACTGTAATAATAATTTTGATAGCTTTTAAGTCAAAATAGAGGACTGGATACCTGGTTATGTTCCATATGACTATTTTTTTCCAAGACAAGACACATTGAACAGTTTTAAGGCTGAGGTGTTTGAGAAACGTTATAACAAGATTTTCTTTGCAAAGGAGTATGTATACAATAATGTCTCTGCCTCTTGTGTCCACATGTCCCCTCATCCTTACTTTGACCACGGAGTAGGGATACGAACACTATCTGTTCAATTACTGCTGCTACTGATGCATGTTTTTAACAAGTTAGTAGTTCTTATCTCAGTAGAGTTCTAGATATCATCCTTGCTTTGACCACGGAGTAGGGATACGAACACTATCTATTCAATTACTGTTGCTACTGATGCATGTTTTTAACAAGTTAGTAGTTCTTATCTCAGTAGAGTTCTAGACATTGCTTAATTGCTTTTGGCAATTAATAGTCCTATATTACCTGATTGATTTACCTTTTGTTGTTTGAATTAGAATACAGAATGTTATTTCCCTACTCTCATGATCCTGATGTAGTTCACCATGATGGTTCATTCCTTTCTCTCTTTTTAAGGGTGTCAGTGCAAGGTTAAGGGAGATTGTCTTAATAAATCTGATGCTTTGCTCTCTCATCTAATTTCATTTGTGTCTTTCTATTTCACTGTAATGCAGCTTCATTGTTTGTGATGTATTCCCGCTAAGCATATTTTCAGTGGTGCAGGCAACATCATGACAGCCACAAACTGAATGTTTAGTAGTATCTGATAAAGCCCAGCGAAGCATCTTTGCAGTGTTGCAAGTCGCATGTATTAACAAGACGACCTCAAACTGAATGTTCAACGTTCCAATGAGACCGAAGGATGGGTTACAAGGTGAATTTGGTGAGGTGGTTATGACGAAGATACGTGAGAAATATTCGGCTTGAGCGGAGGGGCTCCAAATCATTTATGATATGGCTGTTCTCGACTTGCTCTATAGATGGATGTAGTAAATCATCGTCATGCTATTGGAGGTCATGGTGCGAACTAAATGTTGTAACTTCTAGGTGGAACTCGGAGTGTATCTTTGTTTCGTATATCTCCCAAATGAGGAAGAAATTTTATGCTAATGAGCGCATGAAAATCACCCCTTAGTTGTTTCTTCATGTTATGTTTTAAATTATGTTTAGTTGTGAACATTTTGTTACTGGTATTATATCTTCTAAATGTTGCAATGTTTTTTTTAATGTAAATGTTGCACTGTTAAGCATGTACAATAGCATTATTTTTTGAAGAGGAAAATTTACTGCTCATAAAACTTATAATACCATATTGCTATGGAGAAAGCTCAAAGGGGTATCTCCCAATTGGCCATACTGTGGCACAACGCCATACAACGGCAAGGCAAAGCTCGCATATTCGTCTAGTATCCTCTATTCCTGAGAAAATCAAAGGATAACATATTTATGAAGAAAAATGGATAATATTTTGGAAAAAGCGGACGACCAACCAGAGGCGGGAAAATCAAGGGGAAAAAAACTCAAACAGCCGGTAGGCCCGCCGTCCCCACATGTCAGAACATAACTCGTCCAATCAGATGGCTGCGTGCCACGCGGGACCCACCCGTCATTGTCTCCACCACCACACTGTAGAGCTATGAACAAGTCTCCTCTGGTCCTCTCCCTCGCATCGTCCGCCCCACCACCATCGCCACCACCTCGTCCGCCGCCGCCGCCACCCCCAAAACCCTAGACCGGATGGCCACCTCCGCCACCACTGGCGCCTTTCCTTCGTACGTCGTCTCGGCCTCCGCCTCCCGCCGCCGCGGGGCCCACCGGATCCGGGCGTCGTCGACGGCGTCTGTCCAAGGGTTGATGGACGTGGTGTCGGAGGCGGAGCTGAGGGAGAAGGGGTTCATGGGGATGCGGAAGACGAAGCTCGTGTGCACCGTGGGCCCTGCGTGCCTGGACGCGCTGCCGGCGCTGGCGCGCGGCGGGATGGGCGTGGCGCGGGTCAACCTCTGCCACGGCGGCCGCGACTGGCACCGCGCCGCCATGCGCGAGGTGCGGAGGCTCAACGAGGAGGAGGGTTTCTGCGTGTCCCTCATGGTCGACACCGAGGGCTCCCAGCTCCTCATGGCGGACCACGGCGGGGACGCCTCCGTCAAGGCCGAGGTATGGTCGCACTTTGTTTTCTGCAGCTGCGTTGAACTCTGTGTGATTCGATTAGACTGATAACATTCGGATAGGATGATCATTAAGTTCGGTATTAGCGTTTAAATAAAATTAATCGGGTGTCTCTGTGCAAAGAAGATGACCTCTTTTGTGTTTTGGTTAGCTTCACTGACTGTTGTACTACACACATATGTTTGTGGTTGTGACTTATTTTCACTCGAATGGGAATTGGCTTAATGCCTAGCACGACTCACGAAAAAAAATCCAATAGTCCAGTTGCAACCCTATTTGCAAGTTGCAACTGAAAAATTCTCAGTTGCAACTCATAGTTGCACAAATCACGATGCAAATCCTGTCGTGTAGGACTTGAATGATCACTGCTTTATGTTTATTACCTTTCATGCAAATGGTATTTTTGTTTTTCACTTATTAATGTATAACTTGATTAGTTTGTACTGTAGAACCTTATGATTTGATTGTGGTCGGTAAGAAATACAGTTGTCCTTTAGGTGCATGCATTATATCAAGACACCGGAGTATCAATTAAATGTACTAGTCATCGTTGAACAATGTTTTCGTGTTGACTTAGTTTGGTTTGGTTTACTAGAAGCAGCAGTGTTTGATCCTGAGCTTCGACTTAGTCACTTAGTAACACTAGAGTATCTCCATCAGTGTCAAATAGATTGGACGAGAATCACCATGTTTTTCTCTATCTTTATGTAAAAGCATTTTCTTTGAGAGCACTATACAACTATGTGATTTCACGGGAACATCAATCTTGGCATGTCAAACGTGTGTGGTAACTTGAGTGGACTGATCAATGTGACAGATCAGTCTGAGGGTCTGACGTCACATAATTATATGTACACCTTAGTTTTCACTAGAAGATACACTGTACTTATTTTCTGAAGCATCGATTTGAATTGCAAGAAAGATTATTCGTTTTTCTTAACATATTTCTTGGTCTTCTCTGCCTTATCGTTCATGGAAAATGGAAATCTTGATATCATTTCTTTTTTGATGGTATACTGCAGGATTGCTCTGAATGGTCATTTACGAGTAACATAACTGATAAAGCTCGCCCATTTACAATGCATGTGAACTTTGATAAGTTTTCTGAAGGTCTGAAGATGAACATGAGTTGTTTGTTTGCTCTCAATAATATGACTTGTAAAAGTTGCTTACTCACAATGTACTTGCTGCACATTTACAGGAATTCTAGTTGGTGACGAGCTTGTCATAGATGGTGGAATGGCTACATTTGAAGTTACAGAGAAAATCGGGAATGATCTGCACTGTAAGTGCACAGATCCAGGTTTGCTTCTTCCTCGAGCCAAGCTGTCATTCTGGAGGGACAAAAAATTAGTTGAAAGGAACTTTGGGCTTCCTACATTGTCGGCAAAGGTTAACTTAGAATGCAATACTTGTTATTTTTGAAGCTCTTGTATACCATTTTATGATCCCCTTTTTATTTCTCACTTGTTGAGAACAAACCATATTTTTGGCCATTGATCTAACCATTAGTTTGATAGCATTTAATTGTTCAAAATATTTCTAATACGATATTTTTCTGGTTATTTATGTAAAACATACTCCGTAACTATCTAATTTAATTTCTTTTATAGCTTACTTAAATTAGTAATATATCCTTGCTTGCTAACTGCTGATGCATTGTAGGATTGGGCTGACATCAAATTTGGCATAACTGAAGGGGTTGATTGCATTGCTCTTTCATTTGTAAAAGATGCTAACGATATTAAGGATCTGAAGACTTATCTTTCCAGAAGATCACTAGAGTGAGCAGATAACTGCATCTTCATTTCCTTAAGTTGGCACCTGTTTTTCTAGAATGGCGATTGTAACTGTAGTGTAGTAAATTGCTTGTGCCTCAAGGATTTTTAAAGGATTGGAATCTCTAGGGTTTTTTATATGTCAGTTTTTAATCGTGGGATCGAATCATACTGGAATTTTCCCTAAGAAATGCTTTGCACTACGTATATCCACTCAAACCTCTTGTAAAGAATCCTTTGTTTTTTTATGATCCAATCAAACAAACAAAAATTCTGTAGGCTTCAAATGGGCATGACATTACAATCCTGTGTTTTTCCTATCCCGCCTTTTTAGAATCATGCAAATTATGGATACCCAAAAGTTTATAGGATTTTCCAAGTTAGGACTCTCCTCCTAGAAACTATCAGTAGCAGGGTTCTGAGCCTCTTACTTGCTGCTGTTCAGCTTCCAGTTAGTGCTCCTTTTTTGTTGTCCAGTGCATGCTATTCATTATATCTAACTAACCTGGAAAATGAGAAGCTGGTGTTGCAATGGAAATTGATTATATTGTTTTAAATAAAGCATAAAAGGACAATTCTTTTTATGGATTCAACCAAACCACTAATTTCCCCCTTAGGCCCCGCTTGGGAAGCGTGTATACTTTCACCTCCGTATTTTCTCACCCGCCAGGCGCCCGTAAATTGAGCATCCGAGGTCCGTAATTCTGTGCGACGGTTTCAGGCCGGAATACGCTAATCCAAGCGGGCCTTTAATATTATCAAACTTAGCAATTGAAACAATCCCATCTATTTAAAAGATGCACATACATATTCTTCATGACTTGCAGTTATGTTACTGTTTAAACTTCTTTTTTCTATGGGTATTGCTATTGTAAACAATCTACTTGTACAACAGACACATTAAAATACTTGCGAAGATTGAGTGCCTGGAATCTCTCAAGAACCTGAAAGAAATCATAGAGGCATCGGATGGAGTTATGGTTGCACGGGGCGATCTCGGAGTTCAGGTTCCTCTAGAACAAATCCCAGCCATCCAAGAAGCGATTGTTGATCTATGTAGAAAGCTGAACAAGCCTGTGATAGTTGCTTCACAGCTTCTCGAATCAATGGTTGAATACCCAACACCAACTCGTGCAGAGGTAACGTGAACTACTTTATAAGAAATTTTACTTCTCATGATTTAATTATATTTATCTAGTTTGGCCTTTATTCTTGCACTCACTTGATGAACTGTCACTACCTTTATGAAGGTGGCAGATGTCTCTGAAGCAGTGCGACAATACGCAGATGCTTTAATGCTATCTGCTGAGTCCGCTATAGGTTCATACCCTGAGAAAGCTCTGTCTGTCCTTCGTGCCACTAGTGAGAGGATGGAATCATGGAGCCGTGAGGAAAACATGCAAAGACTTCTTCCGCAGCATCAGCTTGCCATAGCCCTGCCTGAACGGATTTCGGAGCAAATTTGTACCAGTGCTGTGGACATGGGTATTTGTTTTCTTGTGTAAACTCCACGTCCATTCTCTATTGTTCCAACAAAATTCACCTACTGTTACTCTCTGTGCAGCAAACAACCTTGCCGTGGATGCCATCTTCGTTTATACAAAGCATGGCCACATGGCGTCGCTACTATCACGCAACCGCCCAAACCCTCCCATCTTCGCGTTCACCGATAGTCCGTATTCAAGAAAGAGTATGAACCTTTACTGGGGAGTAATCCCACTTCAGCTACCGCTGTCGAATAGCATGGATGATAACTTCAAGAATACCATCAAGCTCATGAAGTCCAAGGGTTCAGTGAAACCTGGAGACTCTGTCCTGGTTGTCGCTGACACGGATCTGAACCAACCTTGTGGTGCTACATCAATGTACCAATCCATTCAGGTCCGACTAGTGGACTAAGTTAGGCACTGTTGAACAAATAGCTGCTCCAAAACACAGTTACTGTTTACTATAGAAGGTCACTGTAGATTTGCTTTCTGTTTCTATAGTGAACAATTTTATGTATATTGTTCATGGATTATGTGCTTTGACTGTCCAACAAGGCGATATTTGATCATTTTGATCTTCATGAAATTTATAGCTGTATATACTTGTATTTTTGGACATAGTTTATTTGTCACTGTGGATTCAATTTTGAGGATAGAGCTGTTATCCGACGTGTCTCATACAACTACATTCATTCAATAATACTGCTGACATAATATTTTTGGTACATGAGTAACAGGAGTGATACGGATTAGACTTTTTTTGGAAAGGATCTTAGTACTACAAGGCAAATGGTAGATATATGTTTCTAGAACATTGTGTCGTATCTAATGTACGCCTCGATGCAACGTGTTGTTCTCACAAAAACAACCAGGGTCTGCACTACCTTTTTTTGTATGAGTCACCTAATATTGGCCTGATCCGAAGTACTACACAATCAGAAGATATAAGGCATGTTTTGAATATAAATCTCTACCTTTGACAGTAAACCTTTTGTACAATATAGTGTGAACCATAAGAAAGTGTTCTTGAACGGTACTCTTTTCTCGGCAATAAAATAAAAGCGATTATTTTGCTACACTGATTAATGGGGATGCAGCTTGTTTTTTGCAATCAGGCTCGTTACAGTGATCTCTCCTTTATATAAAAGAAATGTTATTCTACCAGCAGAATGCTTTCATAGCTCAGTTGGTTAGAGCACCCGTTTAGTAAGCGGGAGGTCTTGAGTTCAACTCTCAATGAAAGCAATTGGTTTTACTTTTTGTATATTTTCCTGGATCGGTGTCTAATAAAAAAAAAATATGTCTAGGATGATTTTAACGGGTTGACCCATTGATTTTGTCCATATCTGTTTTTGTCTGTGTAAGAAAAATTTAGTGTTTAATAGAACAACAAAAACAAACATCGATCTATTTTTACGTCGGCCCATAGACGCGGGCAAACCTGCTTTGCGTCCACGTTGTGTTCTTTCCTGCCCCACGCGTCATTGGCTCTAAAGGCCACCTAGTCCATTAACTGTGGATTGTTGAGTTCTTTAAAAGGGCGTATGTGGCCAAAACGTAGCCCCGCCCCTTCGTCTCAGCCACAACGACCACCGTATCCATTTGCTGATCGAGTCCACCGCCACATAGATCCGCCACGACCGCTGATGCAGCCTAAAGATCTAGTCGACAAGCTCAAGCGGGCGCGTATGAGCGCGTGTGACCGCTATTGCAACAACTTCTCCCGCCGGATGGTAACGAACCTGGCGTGGGCCGGAATGATTCTACAACCGCCACAACCGAGATGGAGAATGTCCACAAGACGGTGGAGTCCACGACACGCGCACGTCGGCGTAAACGGGAACGCGACATGGAGATGGTCAAAGAGGCCTCCAAAGGAGCATGAGGCTCCGATTGATGCTCGTGATGGCGCCCCCTATGCAGAAAGCTATTGTACAATAAAAGGTTGAAAAAAAATATCAAAAAACTATTGAGAGCTATTGGAACGCCTCTATTGAATACCATTTTTTGTCACTTGAATCCACCAATCATGCTCGTGTTATATGCACGGCAAGCCTAGGCCAGGGCCTGTGAGACAGAACCGCCTTAATAAAATCAGAACCTACAATGTGCATGCCTTTTTATTTTTGCATGCCTGGCAAGTGGCAAGCCTACTAGGCGAGAAGGCCAGTCAAAGCATCGTCCAGAAATGAGTGGTCTCGGGGGAGAGGGGGGCCCGGCTGCCGTGGCGATGGGATCTTCAGAGATCGATTCGGATCTCCGCTGCGAGCTGCGTCGGTCGATCGGAGACACAGTCGTACAAGATGACAGTTATATCTATGGTGCAAAACTATTCGTACTATGCAGTTCATGGTGGCTGCAGCCTGCAGTAGATCACATGAAAACATGCTTACCTAATTGTATTTGGGTGTGCGTGATATCTCTGCGCATCCCACCAACTCGGACTTACTACTGCCTTCTCTGTGCATGCACCATGTTTCAGTCCTTCGGATCTCCCAACAGCTCTTCGTACACGTCCGCATTGCATTTTATGGAAGATGTTTCAGTCCCTCGGAGATCATGCAATATCCTACGTAATCTCAGTTGAACAGCCAAGATGTAGAGCAAGATCGATCTGACTGGGAATACAGATACCAAATCAATAACGATCACGTATACTTTATATCGGCCGTACGTATAAAATCTGAATCTGCTAATAAAATTAACCAGCTAGTTGATCTACTGGCATAGCAAACAAAGAGTATTGTTCGTACTGTCCTATGCAAATAGACGAGAGCAACTTCCAAGAGCAACTTCCAATATTCTAAGTGCATCCTCTTGCTCTCGCTCTCGCTCCCGCGTCGCCCCCCGCGGCGACGCCGGGGCGCTCCCATCTCCGCCGCCAACCACCCTCCCCTCGCCTGCTGTCGCCGCCGCTGCCGCTGGCGTCTGCCGTGGTGGCGGCGGGCCGGCCGTTCTCCAGCGAGGGCGGTTCGGGAGGGGCCCTTGCGGCCTGCAGCGAGCCTACGAGGGCCGGACCCGGCGGGGCGGCGCCGGTCTCTCACCGGCAAGGAAGGCCGGAGCAGCGGCTCCGGAGCCCGTGGTCTTACGGGTGGCGGCGGATCCGGTGGCCTCTCGCCCGGATTCGATGGGGGTGACCTTCGTTCTGGCCGCATGGGCGGCGGGTCGAGGTCGTCAGCGTCGCGGCGGTGCGAGCTTCGGCGCGCTCGGTGGGCACGACATGTTCCTGCGGCGGCGCGGGACGTGGGCGGGGGGCGTGCTTCGGCTGCAGCGTCTGCCATCTGGGCACGTGCGGGCTGGCGCGTGACGATGCGGTGGCCGCGTTGGCGTCCACGACGCTGCGCCCCTTCTTTCGGCAGGGGCGTGGCCGGTGAGGAGGATGGCGGGGCTGCGGGTGTGCGTGGCGGGATCTTCCTCTGTCGGTGATGGCGGCGGGTGCGGCTGCCCCTCGCAGTGGTGGCCGGCTCTGCCCGATTTGCTCTCTCCTTGGCAATCGGGTTGGCCGGTGGTGATGATCCGGACGCGGCACTTCTCGCCGTTGCGACGGGGAGCCTAGGCATGATTGTGTGCGGCGGGCTGGGCTTGCTAGCTTTGTTCCGGCGGGCGTCTCGGCTTCTCCACGACGCTTCACGGACGGACCATGGTGGGCTCTCGCTGGCTGCGGCTTAGCGTGGTGTCCGGAAGTCGGGGCGGCGGCCCCGGATGGATGTCTTCATCATGCGAGCTAGGAGGTGGCTTGGCGCGAGGTGGTTCTCGGCCCCGACGCCTAGTTCCGTTGGTGGCCTCAGACGTCGGCGCGTGGGGCGGCCGGTCTGTGTGCGGGTTTGCGACGGTGGTCTGGCCGGTCCTTTTGGCGGGTGGAGTTTTGCGATTCATCACCGGGCGAAAGCCTTGCCCTGGTAGCCGACCAGAGCAGGCGACGGCGACGCCCCGGGGCGTCGCTTTCTTCTTGAAGACGTCGCTGAGGTGATATTTATCTCTTTCTCTGCCCGGAAGCTTTCGGGGGAAACCTTGATCCTTCGTGGGATCGGGCGGGTGTGGCGCCTCTGCGTCGTTTTGTCTCTTGGGACCTCGTCTTGGATACTTCGCCGATCGGAGGGACCCGAGGAGAGTTGGTGGTAGGCGGCGGCGAGCTCTTCCCGTCATCGGCTTGGTGGTGCGCGGCTCTGGAGCCGGCGTGGATGTCGGAGCGGCGGCTCCGGTTGTTTCCTCCGCCTTGTTGCGTCGAGGGGTGTGGGTGTTGGATTTGACCGCTCGGGCGGTGTGGCCATCGACTAGTCTGGAGCGCGGTCTTGGGGTCGGCGTGTTGTGTTTTGTGTTTGTTCGGTTTTCGGCCGGTTTTCCTTATAAACTGGCCAATTCTTTTTCTCCTATATCAATGAAAAGGCAAATCTTTTGCCCCGCTTCAAAAAAATATTCTAAGTGCAAAGTTGCAGGGACGCGGACGTTTGGAACTAACGGCCGGTAGAGGTGCGAATCTGGACCACAACACCTCATGATCCGTGATTTTTGAACGTTTCATGCTATATGTATCATTTTATAGCATTTCCATGAACTAACTTATTAATATCGTGTTAAGTGCCCGTTTCTATTTTTATTGTTTATGCACGGCAAAAAGACAAAAATAAAAGTCGTCGGAAATCTTGAAAAATTTCAGAAATTCTAACCTTCCAAAAAATTACTGAGGCGACAAAACCTGACAGTAGGAGAGTCAGAGGGCCCCACGTGGCCTTGGGAAACGGGTCTCACCCACGTGGCCACCTCGAGCACACCCTTGAGACGCCTCTTCGCCTACATATGTCTTGACCTAAAATGTTGGGGAGATGGTCTATTTTACGAAACAAGATACAAAGTCACTTTCGTCAGGGAAAACCTAGTTCGGGGGGTCTTGGAATCCTGTTCCGGCATTGTGCCAGAGGGGAGAATCATCGTCAGGGACATCTACACCACCATTGTTGCCTTCGCTACAATGAGTGAGGAGTCCTTAAAATATGGGTCCATAGCAACTAGATGGTGATATGTTCTCCTTGTTCTTTAATACAGAAATCGCACGAGATGCCTAATATGAACGAGATCGATATGATGTAATTGCTCATATATTTTTTGTTTGCTGGGGATACGAAGAATCATGATGTTATGATCAGATTGTGCATGCTTCTCTTATGATGATATTGTTGTTATGGTATTGCTGCTTTATTTACGTTCTTTACATGTTATCGGGTTCATATGTTAACTCTTACAAAGTTCTTGTCTGAATCAGTATATGTTCAATAGTAGGATCACAGCTCACTTTATTTGCGCACGAGTGACTTAAGCGACTAAGAGGGTGATGTCTTGTTGCTACTAACGGTAAAACATCAATGTTTATGTCCTTTGTTGATAATAAGTATTGCTTGCATTATTTATCGAGTTTAAGGGGATACTCGTTAAGCGCATATCCATATGTGTGTCCAAGTTGGGTTGGATCCATCACTTTCAAATTTTCTAAAAGATCAGGGCTCGGGATATCAGTCCAATTCGGGCGTGAAAACTTCAGGAGAAAAATAGAAACTTCACACGCCACATGCAACTGCCAGAGGAGACCCACCTAGCAAATTACTCTCAAATTTTAGAAGGAGTAAAAAATGGGAAAACGTTCACTATATAGGGTAATGCAAATGAAAAATGTTAAATAAGATAATTCGTGTCAAAATTAACAAAATATGTGGTAAAAACTGGAATGTAGTCTAGAAATTATTGGCTGCTCACCCACAGGCTATCCTGTATTCTTCCATCTATAGCCCCGTGCTATGCTGCATATAGTATGTTATAAGAGCATCTCTAACAAAACTCTTAAAAGCGGTCAAACCCTTAAAAATCGGACGTTCACAATTTTTGTTGCCAAAAAACGCCCCGAATAGAGCTTTTAAAAGTGGTCAACCCGTAAAACGTTTAGGAGGGACCGAGAATTCCTACCTACGAACCGTGAACACGTAGGCTATTTGAATATCTATTTGAGGGTTACTCAGATCTGGTCAATGCTCACAAAACATTGATCTCCACCGTGTATTTTCCATCCTACGGCCGCGCGTCACCGGCCGGAGAACACGCCGGCGAGCATGCCATGCGCAGCGGGCCGTGAGGCTAGCTCGCTCGTTTGACATGAGCAGTCGTGAGGCTAGCACACGAGCTAGCATGCCCGGTCGACCGATGACCAGCCGTGAGCAGAGGCTAGCACGCGAGTGCAACTAGCACACGGCGAGCATGCCCGGCCTGCCGGCTGACGAGCGGCTGTGAGCAGAGACTAGCATACGGAAAGCTCTATCTGCGAGCAGTGGCGGCGGCAGAAAGCTGTAGCGACCGTGGACGAAAGAAGAAGATGAAGGTATATTCTACAGAATATTTTGTTTTATGGTTTTGCGGGTACTACTATGGCGCGGCTCATTTTTACGTAAAAAACGGGTTTTACGGTTCCACAGTTTGAGTGCTCTGTTAGACAACAGAGATGCTCTAAGCCGGTAAAAGCAGAATTAACCGTAGATGGATCGATGCACGTGTCTGGGTCCGGCATAGTAGCTCGGCTGTATTTATCTCTATCTCAGTGGTGCCGGAGACAGAGATGTGGCTCCGAATAGAAAGCATGCTGGCAGCAGCCTGCAGGCCGTGCACGTGGAGTACGTAACCACCGGGAATAACACGTGAGTACCGAGTAGGACGTTCCTGCAAGTGTCAATAAGTTGAGTACTCAGTATTTGGAATCACATGCAGGTTTCTGGAATGGGAGGTCCAGGGGTCGTACGTGAGCGGAGAGGTGTTATAGCATGTCCTGATGTCCCTGCCCCAATGCATCATCTGGCAACCGGTGCATTGTTGGAGCACCAACTCCTGTTGCCGCGCACATACACGTCCATTTTCATTAGCACGCTTAATACGGTCCTCCAAATAGTTTCTTCTTGTAAAATTTAAACATTGGGCAAATACGAAATCAAACATCTGTCTGTTCCATGTCTTTCGAATATAAGAATTAGTTTTACAATAACTAAAAGTTGAAAGAAAATAATTACTAATGCAATTCAAATGGTGGCATATTCTGGTGCCGTCTTTATTCAACTAGAAGTAGCTATTGTACCAGCCAAATGAGCAACTCATTGTCCAGCCTAAGACGGCGCTAAAATCGTTTGGTGGAAACATTGTCGACGTATAGCATGCAATGACCCACCACATTTGGGAGCGGTGGGTCCTCCTCCTCCCAATGTTCGAAACTCTGCATTTGGGAGCCTCGTGTTTGTACTCTCGTCCGCTTATAATTATAGAAGACAAGCAAGAATCGTTAAATGATCATCTTCGTTGGTGGCAACCGTTGGATTCCGCTTCCAAGTCTTTATACACAGTCTATGTGAATAGAAAAATGAATCAACCAAACAACCTATTTGGTTTACGAAGGCGAAACAAATGGTTGAACACTTCGCAGGTGGGGGTGAGTTCGCTCTAAGCTATGTGCCTAGTGAGTCGACAAGCGCTAACCACGAGATGGAGGTGGTCCACCATGAGTTATGTGCCCGACTAGATGACGAGCACTGGCGCGGCCTAAGCGAGATGTTGGGGGAGTGGCCGCTAAATGACGACAATATCTTACGTGGATAATGAGTTTGGAGGGGAGGAAAGGGAAGAGAAAAAAGGTTTCGGCTCTCTATATGTATATGACAACGTGAGTACACCTGACCTGGTGTCGACCACAATTTTGTCTTACAGTATGAAGCGACTATCTATTGTACCACATTGACTTGAGAGGGTCGGTCGAAATATTGAGCACCGCTGGACGAAAAGCCGCTAGTTTTTTCGAGAATTACATCACAACGAAAAAGGGTGAATTACATGGCTGCCGTAGGGGCTGATAGAATGTAATTAGCGGCCGACCACGTCATTCCGAGCCTTCGAGAGGTTCCATCTGACGGCAGCGACGCAAATCCACCAAGCCTCGGGGAGCATGAGACGCTGTTGAAAAGCCGCTATTGACGACACATAACTTTTGTTCGTCTCCGGTAATACTTTTGACTTTCTATTGGGGCTGCGATGTGAGTACAATGCGTGATACACCGCGACACTAATTAAATACCAATATACGACGCCGATTCACTGTGCTTGCTTGTGTATGTTCGTTCTGATGACAGGAGAGTTCTTTTGCCACGTATCTACAAATCCTGTAAAATTTCTGGGTTTCAAGTCTTTGCCGGAAAACGGTAGTGCAGTACGCCTCGCTTAGACTTGCGTCCCGTACTTCCGTGTCGCGTGTGCTAACAGCTGCGACGTGTGTTGCCTTTGGTGCATGCAGACAGCAATACGGCACATATACTATTTATAAATTTTATATACCTGCTCACCCCGCATTTTTCGGATTCTAGAAATATAAATATTTAGTCTTGGTAAGATATCTCAGTCTTGCACATGATCTTGTCAAAATCGATCTGAGCCCACATATCGATGCAGAAGATCAATGACAAATTATATAAATCTTATGAGTCTAGTCGATCTAGTTTATGGGCATACTGACATTGCAGCCGAAGGAGTACTATCCACGCGATAAATAGACGATCAACTTGCACTTACGAAAACTCGCAACTTGCACTTGACGAATACTCGCAACTTGCATGCATGAGCTTAATACTGTTAGGAGGCGTTATAATAATCACTCCGGACGGAGTATCTTGCCTATCAGCCGGCCATTTTCGATGGAGCGATGATTGATTAATCGACCTGTCTAATGACAGCTGCAAGTACACAGTTTACACACTGTGTGTTTGTGGCCTGACAAAACAATCTTAATTCAACAAGATGTGGCCCAGACTAGAACCTCGGTGCGATGCATGCATCCGCAGGATCGACACATCGGCTTTATTAGTGGCATGCTACCGGTACCGGGAGTAGAAAATCCATCTCATGCTGCATCCCTCCACGCGGCAAGAAGCGCTTCACCAGACGCTGTAAAATGCAGCGCCCACGATCGGCTTATTGCCAACGCTAAATATCAGCAGTTTTTCTCTTCAATATTTCCCGTGAGTACGCGAGCTGCTGCTTGCTGCTTAATTCCCTAGTCTCAACGCTGCATCAAGCGTTTCTAAAATGTCTGCCGGTGCGATGTTGAAGCCCTCGTCCACCTAAAAAGACGATATATATATGAGCAATTGATACTGTAATGAAAGGCTGTATCAGAATATCTGAATATGTGTAGTTTTCCTTAACCCATGCAAGTTATTACTAGGGAGAAATGCTCCTGCGCTTTTCCGGAAGTTTTTTTGCACGAATTTAAAGCACATCAATGGCTGTGATTAGGGGTGGAGATTAATCACGACCATTGATGTGCTTTAAAATTCGTGTAAAAAAACTTTTAGGAAAGCACATGAGCACTTCTCATTACTAGGCTTGCATAGTTGCCTTCGGAGATACTAACTTTGTTATCACTATTTAGAAAAGAGATAGTTATATAACTTTGCTTCATGTTGACGTCTTAATCTCAAAATGCCACATAAAGAAGATAATGTGCACGGTGCGAACACTGCGAAGTCATGGAGTAATGAACTTGCCTTTGCCGTGATGGTTATATTGACAGTGCAAGCCGGGAAGGGGAAGGGGATGACATTGGTGTGCGTGATGCTAAGGTGAAGCCCCTCGACCTCGGCGAGCAACCTGACAAGCACCCCTTTGCCGTCGTTGCAATGGATCCTCACCATGACGTTGCTCTCCGAGACCCTCGCCTCGATCTCTGGCAGCGAGCTCCCGGTGGTCGTCGTCGCGCCGTCCGGTTTCGTGGCGATGCACGGCCTCTTTACAAGCACAGCCGAGTCGATGCTCCTCACATTGCGGTCCTCGAGCTCCTTGAGCTTCTCCTGCTGTTCCTTGACGTACTTCACGGCGTCGGACAGGATCGTCGCCTTGTCCATCTGAAGAGAAATTAATTACTTGGTCAATGAGTTGAGCTGAAGTTTTCTCGCTAAAAAGTTGAGGTGAAGTGAAACAAGATATGCGTGAGAAATGTGGCGCAGAAATTGATGATGAGGACCTTCTTGAGGCCAGGGATGACCGTGGAGAGCTCGATGAAGCGGCGGTTAATCTTCTCGCGGCGCTTCCGCTCCGCCATGACATGCTCCTGCACGCACGGCTCCGGCGACGTGTTCCCCGTCGCCGTATTGGCGGCGCTCCTCGCGTACCGCTTCCTTGACACCGGCGACCTCTGGGCCGGCTCCGGCACGTCGTTCGCTCTTGTGTGAGCAGTGAGCGTGGCCTCGTCGTGGATGCTCGGCTGCGCCATGGTGGAGGTGAAGTTCCAGCTCGCGGGTGGGTAGTTGGTGCTTCCCACGCTGCAGTTGGACGACCAGCCGTCGTTCTCCACGACCGGCGTGTTCTCGCGGCCGCTGTCGCCTGAGCTCCAGCTCTCTGTGGCGCGGTGTCGGTGGCCATCCTGAGCTGCAGCTTCCGCAACGGCCCTGCCGTTCTGTAGCTCCGAGAAGCCCAGCTCTTGCAGTGACGGGAAGACGTCGCCGACGGCGTAGGCAGCGGCAGCCGCCGGGTGGTGCTCGTGCTGCAGCGTGTCGAGGGCCCACTGGATGAACATGCTCGAGTCCTCCATGCCGATGGATCTGATCCCGCAGGTGTCTCTACCTACAAAATAATCGATATCACAAGTTCACGACACGATTGACAAGATGGTGATGCATGGATCAAAAGTGTTAAACAGCCGGAGATGCTATGTGAAATGATCCAAGAACCGCGACAGCTTACTACCTTGGGCTACTGCCTAATGGCAAAGCCAGAATCCATGAAAGAGACGCGGAATGGAGTTCGAACACTTGCCAGCCAGATCAAAGGACATGAAGAGGGAAACAAGCGCACGCAGCACAACAATTACCTCCTCTGCACGAGATAGACAGATCCCCGCGGATGATTGCAGCCTTGCAGGGACCATGCGCAAAGAAGGAATCCGCTGGGAACTGCAGGATGCGTCCCGTCCTACGCACCAGTAGCTCTCATGCTTTTCACTTCTTCCATGTGTGGCATTGGCTTATATAGCAACGCCTAGTTACCGCATAACGGGAGGCGCGGGTTGGGGTGCGAACTTGTATGAGGTCAACTCAAACAGGCCGACGCATACGGTTCGTCGGTGTCCTCTCTTATGTGATAGTGGCTCTCATGCTTATATCACAAGCCTAGCTACCGGCTACGGGATGCGCGGGTTGGTATGCAACTTTTTATGAGAAATGATAAAAGATGGACACGGCTGAGCGTCTCCGTCCCCCGGCGGATCCGAGGTTCCCACCCTCCGGGTCCGCTGAACGACATGTGTCCATTTTCTTTCCCCGGTTATTGTAGCAAAAAAAACTTCCGGCAAGGTCCTCCCAGCACCACCCACCACCGATAGTACCATCGACGACCTTTGATCACCATGCGCCACCTTCCTTGTCAGCATAGGTGCCCACAAACATAAGCACCTCCCCCTAAAAACAACTACGCCAACCGATGCATGCGGAGGGCTGCTTAGTAGCATCTCGCCACGGTCCTCCTCCTCCCGCTCGCCCGCTCGGACGTTGATGCCAGATCCACCACAACCGCGTACGAAGAGCTCCGCCTCCGTAGCTTCCCATGCGGTCTGCTCCCGTCCAACGCACATGGCTACACTCTCTGACAACTGCTCGAGGGACTTCACCGTAGATCTCATCTCCAGCTGCCAAATCGTGATGCCTGCGGGGAGCAACCTAATACTTGTCAAACATATCTATAATTTTTGATTGTTCAATGCTTGTTTTATATCAATGTTACATGTTTCTACTATAATTTTTTATCATTAGAGGGCATTTATTTGACTAATCTATTAACTCAGTGCCCAGTGCTAGTTTATTTTGTCTCTGCATTGTAGTAATGGCCCAACATGAAAAGTGCTCGGAAAAATCTGAAAACATTGTACAAATACTAATTCACCAGAAAACTCTGGGAGACAGATGAATAAGATGAGTGGAGGCCCATAGCCCCCAGGCGGCCTCTACACATGGCTAGAGGGAAGTCGCGCCCTCAACCCACCTCCTCGCCTCGGGCACCGCCTCATGTTGCCCTTCACACTATATATTTGTCGCAATGAGAAAACCCTAACCCCGAAAGATTTTTCCAGAAACACAACAGAGCTCCCCCGCCACCAAAACCCCTAATTCGGGGTTTCCAGGGTCCTGTTCCGGCACCCTCCCGGGACGAGGATCGACCTCTGGAGCCATCTTCATCGAACTTTCTGTCCCATGATGATGCGGGAGTAGTTCCTCATCGGGGCTGAGGAATTGTACAAGTAGCTATTTGGTTATCTCTCTCCATGGTGTAATATATGTGATCGTGAGTGTTGTTAATATAGTTGAATTCCTATGATGTTTCCCCTATTTATGTAGATATGTTGCTCAAGTGATTTTATGTAGTATAATTTATGGAGTCACCTTTGTCCCACGATGCCACGCTGACAGTCGGGTAGCTAGCCTGTGTGACTCTAGTGGACTAGGGGGATACTTATCATAAGTTGTTCTTTGTGTTGGATGACATTATGAAATCATGGTGTGGTTCAGTACTATCTTTGGACACTCAAAGGGACAGCATGGGGGTGGCCCTAGTTTTGGAAGAGGAACTTTAAGGTGTGCTTTTGTAGCCCTGGGCAATCTAAACTTGTTTCTTATCTGCAGAAGAATGGTCTCTGAGTACATTTGCATTTACATACTGTTAAAAGAAGTATCATGTGTTTAATTATGTTAACATTGTTGAGAGTTACCAGTATTGAAAGTATGATCCATAGTCCTTATTTCTAAGCATTGATATATTGTTTACTTACAAAAAAAAATACTTGTTACCTTGCTGCCATTTTTTCAGATTATCACAACCACCTTTTACCGTCCATATTGCTTGTCTTTTACCATCTCTTCGTCGAATTAGAGTGCACCCATACAACTAACAATTGTATTAGATGTGTTGGGCACATAAGATACTTCTTTTATCTTAAATAATTGTTGGGTTGGTTGAGAAGGATACGTTGAACCTCCACTTCCCTGAGTTTGATAAACCTTTGGTCATTCACTTACGCGAATTTTGATATTGTCCTACAAAGCTCTACACTTGGAGGCCCAACAAAGTCTACACCAATAGAAGTGTTTAGTAGCCATCACTACATCGCCAACCTCAACGACCGACTCACCGGCCACCTCGGTGACGTTCACATCTCTGGGCAACGTCATGGTCATTGCTGGGCAGGTCGTGTCTTTTCATTTCTCCACACGGGGATTTGTGTGGCGCCCGTAGAGACTGGGGGATACTTGTGCTCCATCCACCGGATGGTAACAATCGCTTCCCTAAAAGATATCACGTGCTCCTCTCTAGCAAGGTTTTCTTATACTAGACGACTTTTGTTGTCTTGCTTAGGTTTATTTATATCTTTTTGAGCTGATCATCGATCTTTAGTGTTTTGGTTATGTAAACTATAAGTACTTGACATTTGTAACTCTGGCACATTCGGCTGTGTGCATCACTCGATGCAGAGGCTGGGAGTAATAAAAATCCCTTTTCTAAAAAAAAGCAAGGTTTTCTTATGAACGTGATATGTCCTTCTGGCCACGAGATATATTCGTATAAAGATCTTCTAAGTCATAGGAATGATAGAAGGAACAAGGCAAACAAAATAATTTGACAAGATACCAAGTACATAGTAGATGATTGAAAATCAGAGAACACTACACATGTAGGCATCATGAAAAGGTGTAAATATGAGAGATATAAGTGTGAGAATGTTAACCAAGTTGATGGTACATGCATACAAAACACAAAATAAACGTGTTCCTAATGTCTAGCAAGGTTGTCAAGCCTCATCTCCCGCCGGATACAAGGATTAAATGTATAATGGTATAAAATTGATGGAATACAATAAAAGTAGGAAATGGACATGTGAGAAAACAATGTTGAAAAGAAAGTAATTAAACGAGGTCGTAAATGGATCGAAGGGCGTATGTTAAATATATCTAGGCAACTCTCCAAGTAATGGGGTATGTTTGTGATTAATTAGACTAACCCACCCAACAATTATTTTCATAATTTTAAGTATAAGCTCTCTTGATTGCGAGTCTTAATACACATCAAAATCATAGTCAACTCATTCTTAGTTGCCCTCAGTATTATCTACTCCCTCCGTTTGGAAATACAAGACGTTTTAGAGATTCCAAAGTGGACTAGATACAGAGTAAAATGAGTGAACCTAAATACTAAGATGAGACTAGATACATCCGTTTTATTGAAAGCTTTGAACGTCTTATATTTCCAAACGGAGGGAGTATGTCATAAGGATAAAAGAAGTAAGAACGGGTCTCATTACACGTTTAATTAAGTTATATCAACTCATTTCATATCTCGGTGTGCCCGGATTCCGTAGAGTACAATTCGACCAACTCAAGCAGTGGTAGATTTCATGTGTCTATGTTGTTACTTATTTTCTTTCTATATAGGTCAGAACTCACACTCAAAGAAAAAATATATAGATATCGTTAGCTCACTCAACGCATTGCTGGGTCACATCTTCGACCACAAAACCCAATCATACAACTGAACGCACTATCTTTTCACGGCCTCGACCGATCAGTGACCAGTTCTCAGCCTCTATCTAGTAAGCTTCTCAAAGACATGTCTCCTTGGTGTCCCACAAATCAAATCTGGTGTAATATATTGGTATCCTTTTAATATTACTTTTATTGATTTGCTTAATACTACGCGCAACTAGTAATAGACGATTAGGAAATCCAAAACCCAGGCTGTAGACTTTCTCGATTACAATCATCACAAACATTGGTAGCCGTGTGATATATAGACGCATATATATGTCTGGTTCTTAGGTAGAAGTGCAGCTGATGTGCTGCTGTAGCACACAACTGAGCCTTTCGACGATGTCCTCCGCTGTCACGTGAAAGCCCTCCTCCACCTGAAATCAGTAATAAAATAGTTGAGTCAATGGGTTTATATGAAACTATATCAAATTGCGGGAGTATATATCTTGTTTTGTTTTTAGAAATTTTAGGGGCGGAGGGACTATCTAAGTATCTATCCATATAGTCAAAAACTTTACCAGTTTATCGGTGAAAGATAGTATCTCATCATGTTCATTTCAATTAGACGACACCACTATAATTGAAATTATACTTGAGCAGTACAATCTCTCCACCCAACAATGCAGGATCTTCAATAACGTAGTGGACCTGTGGATGTGATTGATGGATCATTGTATCTTCTTTGTAGGAAAGTTGAAGGAACTTTGTTTTAGCAACATGCTCCTTTAAATATATATATGTTTTCCCTCTTATAATTTTTTCATGATCACAACGTTCCACCATAACCTCAATTTTTGAATGTATATATCTCCGTACCTTATAAGTATAACTATCTAAAGTGCATAGTTCTTTTTTATTTTAGGAAAGGGCAGTCCCAGCCTCTGCATCGAAAAGATGCATACGGCTACTTTATTCAATTATTGGCAGAAGTCTTACAAAGATAATACATCAAGAAAACCCAAAGCCACCACACAACAACTACAAAACCTGACAATGAGAGAAGTTCATGTCAGCAGGACCTTGTGCCATGTAAACACGAATACCCCCATCAGCTAGAGACTGGGAACAATCGCATACCCCATAAAACCCTCTAGGTGAAACGAGAGCGCACATCCGGTATAACCGACTCATAGCAAGTTGTCACCCCCATTGACCACAAAGCACTCCTTAGATTAAAAATTTGCATAAACTCCTATAGACATGTCATCGAACGCCACCATGATGCCAGACAACGCCACCATCTTTCACGAGTCCATCAAACTGTGTCCATTTTCGGGACCCCACTGCACCATGCCGCCAAGACCCGCCAACCTCGACGGTGGATGCAACACTGCTCCTCACCATGCCTCCTTCCTCTAGCAGATGCTCCAAAACAATGTCGACACAAAGTGCCGTCATCGTCAGAGATCCGATTACTGGATCTAGGGTTTCCTTCGGAGCATCGCGAGCGAGAAGACGTGGACTGCTAAGACTATGTCTTCAACAAGGTAAGGGCGTCAGACGTCGCCATCCCCCGTCCAAAGGCCGGCTTTCACTGGCAGCCACGCTCCCCATCTCGCCAACGGTGCACCAGATTCCGCCGCCCGAAGCCGCCTGCTGACCATCACCTCCGATGAAGAGATGTCGCCGCCATGATCCGCCTAGCCCGGGGCGGCTGCCCCGGATCCTTGAAAATGCAGGCAGCCACACACCCGGGCGTGTCACTGCATGGCCACGGACGGGAAGGAGCCTCACCGGCCCTGGACCGGATCAGCTCAAGCGCCGCTACGCCACCGATCCACTCTTGGTCACCGATATCCCGCCGTCCACACTGGTGGAGGTCAGATAAGGCGTGGCCTCCTCGCCACGAACCGGTGCCTAGAAGATCCCGCCGCCGACGCGCCTCTCAGGCTTTACCTAGGCGATACCTCCGGCGGCGGCGAGAGGAGGATAGGTGCGCGGCGTTCGCGGGAGAAGTACGGAGGGCGCCTGGTGCGGCCCCTGCGCGACCGCACGGAATGTCGGCGAGAGGAGGAAAGAGCGGCGGCGTGGGGTCGGGAGTGGTGGCGGCTAGGGTGGGGGTCGGGAGAGAACTACGGTAAAGAAGTACTACCCTCACAAGAGAGCTAAGTGAAGGGCCTTAGTAGTTGTATTTCTTCTATAGATCTGAAGTGTCTGCACACAAAGTATGCTACAAGTACAGTGAACACAAAAATAAGCGTAGAGAAATGGTAGGGGCACCCCACCCCCGCGCCGCCGCCGCCAGGCCGCAGCCGCCGACGACGACCACCCCTCCCCTCCCATCTCCCCCCAGCCTCCCGCTCCCGTGTCGTCCCCCAGGACGACACCGGGGTGACCCCTTGCTCAGCCACAAAAGCTCCACTCCGTCGGCTTCCCTGCCGCCGCTACCGCTGGCGAGGACCTCGGTGGCGGCGGGCCCGACGCGCCAAAGGCGCCAGGGCGTGGTGGCTAGTGGTGGCGACCTCCTGCGGCGGCTGGGGCGGCTGCTGGATGCTCGTCTGCGCACGGCGGCCGGGGCGGCGTCCCTGGTCGTGCGACGGCGCCTGCCTCCTCCTCTCCTTCGAGCGCGCTGTAGGGACCCTGCCCAAGAGCTCTTGGGTGGGTGGAGGTGGTGAGGCCGTGGATCTGGGATCCCACCTAGATCCGCCGCCCGATCAGTGTTGGTTGTTGGCGGCGCGGTGGGGGACGCTGAGCTGCTCGGGCTGGCGTGAGGTGGAGGTGGGGTTGCGGTGCCGGTGGCGGCGGTGCCCGAAGTTGCAGAGATGCACTAGCCGGCGGCGCTGCCTGTTGGCAGAGGAGGTGTTGGTGGTGGAGAGGAGTGTCTTCGCCGTTGCAGATCCGGCTTAGCAGAGTTCTCTGCTGCTACTTGCTCCTCCGGTGAGGTCGGCTCGATGGTGGTGGTCTGCCGGCTAGGGTGTGAACATTGCAGCCGCCGGCGAAAGCTTGGCCCGACCTTGGTCGGCCGACGACGGTGACGCCCGTGGGCGCCATCACCTTCTTGAAGGCGTCGTTGAGGGCGGTCTTGTGTTCCATCTCGAGTGATCCAGGGGATACCTTGATCCGGTTCTGCCGGGTCCGGCGATGGCGGCACTCTTGTGTCGTGCTCCCTCTGAAGGCATCGTTGTGGAGCCGGTCTTGGCTGGATGTGTGGCTTCGCTGGTGGTTTGTTCTCCTCTTGTCGTTCTCTCTGTGGCCATGTTGCACGTGCTTCTACGGAGGGGCTAGAGTCTCTCCTCGGATGCCGGTTAACGGCCGGACTAGTGCCAGTGAAGTTTCCCGGGTGTCGACTAGGCTGCGTGATGCCCTTCGATTACGCTGTTAGCTGTTGTGTGAAGTCTCGGCGACACAAGGCCCTTCGTCCGGAGTGGACTCGGCATTGTGCTGCCCTTCGGTTACTCCAACACTATCGTGGCTGATCTCGGCGGATTGAAGCTTTTCGTCTACGGCGGTGAAGTTTCTGGTGCACTGGCGTCCAACGGTAACCGAAAGATGAAGAGAGTTGAAAGCCTTCCCCGCGGGGTTGTTGCTTAGTGCCATGTCGTTCTTCTTCCTTTGTTGTATCTAGCTCTTGCTTTTCTTTCTCATTTCTGTGAGTAACTCCCTGTAATCCAAACCGGCATTTGTCCCGGATTCCTCTTAATATAATGAAACCGCGCTCGCGGGTTTCCGTCAAAAAAAATGGTAGGGGCACTGGGCGCGCGTTGCAATATCTTAAATGAAAGTGCGATTCCAGCTTTTTCTATGTCCACCATGTCTGCAAATTGTGCAGGTCAGCACAATTTATGCATTTCGTATATTAAGGCCATCATATATAGTACAGCTCTGACGTTATGATCTAAGTGGCAATTGGTAACACATGCAGTAGCTGGGTTTTAAAGGACAGTCCACTACCAACTGTTTCAGCATTGAAAAATACCACTCTACTTACGGCTACAGCTGACATGTGGTTCTTGTCCAACAATCAACTGCACCCGTCCAACATGTCACTAATTTTACTTGGATAGGTTTACAACATGTGCCGGAAGCTGGGGCTGGGCAAACTTGTGCCCTATGCCCTAGGCCTAGCCCAGCCTTTTTATTGGGTCTGATGAACTCAAAATGTATATTCACATTGCCAGTTTTAAGGTGACATTTACGAAATTCCAAAATGCAAAATCTAGGAGAGAACCAAAACTTGCCTTTGCCATGATGGTTATGATGACAGTGCAGGCCGTGAACGCCATGACATTGGCGTGTGAAATGCCGAGGTGCAGTCCCTCCTCCACCTCTGACAGCACCCTCACCACGACCCCCTTGGCGTCACCGCAGACGATCCTCATCGTCACGCCGTTCTTCGAGAAGCGCACCTCGATCTCCGGCAGCGGGTTCATCGCCACTGGCGATCCGGACGACACCGACGACGGCGAGCCGTTCTCCTCTCCTACGACGGCTGCGTAGCACGGCCTCTTGACGAGCACCACGGTCTCCACGACGCTCCTACCGCCGCGGACGGCGTCCTCGAGGGCCTTGACCTTCGCTTGCAGCTGCTTCACGTGCCGGGTCGCGTCGGAAAGGATCGTCGCCTTGTCCATCTGAACCAGCAGCCCTGATCAGGTTTATTTGCGTGCATTTGCGAGGGCTCAATGACGATGAAATGTAATAGGAGGGTCACCTTCTTGAGGCCGGGGATGACAGTGGAGAGCTCGATGAACCGCTGATTGATCTTCTCCCTGCGCTTCCGCTCAGCCATGATGTGGTCTAGCGCGACCGGCGCCGACGTGGGTCCCGTGCCGGCGGCGTTGCTCTTAGTGGAGGCCCTCCTGGTCGGCTGTGATCCGTACACAATGTCCGGCACAGGTCCGTAAGGCTTGCCAGCGTCCAGCGTGCCGTCGCCGCCGGGATGCATGGTGGCGCCGCTGAAGTTCCAGCTCGTCACGGGCATGGTGGTGGGAGCACTGATTGCTGCCATGGTTCGGAGCGCACCTGGCCGAGTTTGGAACGCGGTGATGCATGGGCATTGTGGACGAGACATTACCGCCGCCGCCTCCACTACCGTCGGTGGTTTCGCCGGAGCTCCCGCTGTTTGCCGCGCGAACCTCCATGTCCATGATCAGATCGTCGAAGACGAGTGACGCTTGCGAGAGACTGCGGAGCGCTTGGAGCGAGGGGAAGGTCACCTCGCCCGGGTCGCCGTTGACGACGGCCACCGGCTGCTCGTCCTCCAGCGTCTCCATGGCCCATTGCATGAACAAGGCCGAGTCATCCATGTCGCCAGCTACAGCTGCACCAAATCATCATATCATCGTTGTATTCCTGAATGAACCTTTCTTCTAGTATGACATTTTCTCCTCTCCACGAACAGTTTTGATGGATGCAGGGCATTTAGGATTTGAATGAACTGTAAATAATGCAGCCAGAAAATGTTTTTGAGGGAAAGAAAGATGAGATATTCAACTATTCAAGTCCACCACCATTCCATAATCATGGCGGCATCTTTTAGGAAAAAAGCAACAACGTTTAGCCTCTCGCAGGAAAGATCAAACTGGATCTCGGCCAACACGCTCCGCT
Source organism: Poa annua (assembly GCA_026929855.1). Lineage (NCBI taxonomy): Eukaryota > Viridiplantae > Streptophyta > Magnoliopsida > Poales > Poaceae > Poa > Poa annua. The sequence continues at coordinate 37,962,981 of CM049427.1, forward strand.
GCCCTCTGCGTCGCTCCCGCGAGCGACCAGAGGGCGACCTAACCCTAGCCGCCGCTAGAGCGACCGTCTCCTCCGCTCCCTCGTCCCTCCGTCGCCGGAGTGCGCTGTCGGGCAAGGCCCGGCGGCGTGGGCGGCGGCGGGGTCCTCTCTCTCCTCCCTTGGTGACGTCCGGCGCGGGACGGCGGCGACGAGCGGGGGCGGCGCGCTGGCGAGGGGCGTGGCGGCGCGGTGGCGGGGACCGGCGGCGGTTGTCGCGTGCGTTGCGTCCAGGGCGTGGAGGGCTTCGTGGGCGTGGAGGTGGAGGGCTTCGTAGGGTGCCGCCATTGGTGGCGGACCTCGAGGTTCTGCGTGGCTGCGGTGTCGGGCTTCGTTGGGGTGGCTTCGTGGAGAGGACGTGCGGCGCTACGGCGGCAGTGCAGCCGCAGTGCGGGGGCTGGCGGCGCTAGCCCGTCCGGGCCCGATCTGGGCCTGGCGGGTTGAGCGGCCCCGGCCTCCACGACACTTGTTGCTCTCCCTGGCCGTCTTCGGGGCTGGGGCGCCAGATCTAGGCCAGGTCGGCCCAGATCTGGTGGCTTGCTTTGGCCGTATCCTTGCGCGCGGCGGTGCTGGTCGGCCGATGGCGGCGCTCTGATCCTCCTTGGGGTTTCCCGGGTTGGGTTAGGTTGGTAGGAGTGTGGTGGCGCCTCCCTTTGGCGGCAGGGTCGTGTCCGGTGTGGTGTTGGTCCGACGCGTCGCCCCCGACCCAGATCTGGGCCCTCTGGGGCCCATCTAGGTTTTAGGCGGGTCGGTCTGCATCCTCGGTGGCACAACCTTCTTTACACTGAGGACGGAGAGCAGCTCGGATTAGGAACAACAGTGCCATTGGTGTGCCTTCTGCAGCGCGACGGCGGGAGCTTCACGGGCCTCTCGAGGCTGAGAGGCTCGGCCGGGCTCGCGGGCCCGGTGTGTTCCTGCTGTTGTGTCCGGTCGGTTACCGTCTGTGACGGTGGAGGTTGGTACCTCCCGCACGTCGGCGGTGCTGTGAGACCTAGTCCCGGCTCTTCTTTCTCGGTGTGTAGGTTGCTCCTCTCTGTGCCTGGTGAGACTTCGGGAGCGGCTCCGCAGTCGTGTGGCGTGGGGTGGTGGGCGGTTTGGTGGAGTGCTCTGGAGCGTCTGGGGTGACAGTGGGGATCGGGAGAAATCCTAGTCGGCGTGTCCGACTCCGGCGCGGTGGCCCCTGTGGGTGTCGCCAGTCCTTCCTGAAGGGCGTCCGGTGTTCTCCTTCCTCTCCCCGTCGCGTACCGGGGGAAACCCTTGGCAACAACGTCGTCATCGTCGCTTCCCTTCCTGAAGGTGTTGCTTGGTACCGACGGTCCGGAGCACTAGGAGCTTGGTGGCAGGCCTCCGGTGGGCGCAGCGTCTGTGGAGCTTGCTTTCTGTTTTCTTTCCGCCGTTGTCGGCATTTTTCTTTTTCTTTTTCTCTTCGCTTTTCTTTTGGGCGTTGTGCTGTCTGGCCCAGCAGCGGTCTCAATCGGTGTGGCTTTATTTATAAAGCGGGGCGCAAGCCTGTTTCGAGGAGGAAAGATCAAACTGATGCAGAGAACAAGAGAGAAGATCTGACTGAATGATTCAATCGTACTTACACGGATCACAAAACGAAATCCCCATCCTCCAAGCTGAATATAAGTTACCTTAAATAGTCCTTGCAGAAGTATGACGCTAGTCTCCTCTAATAAATTAGGGAGTCACACACACAAAGAAGCATAAGAGAGACTTTGCCTTTTATAGATAGTGTCAATGCCAGTCGCTGTAATGCTTGCTCACATGAGGCCTTGAAAGGACAATAATGTGAGTAAACAATCATCTCCAGCGATTCTGGTTATGTCGCCTAAATCAGGCAAAAATGATATTCTGCACTCCCACGATATATGGGTGATGTAGACTCGGGGTAGACTAAAATACAACATCGGATGTCCACTTACGAATACGATTGATGTGTGGATTTGATCGACCTCATAACTAATCGAAATCTAGGACACACGCATATCTTTCACTTCAAACTGACACTTCCAAAAAGGAAACGTTAAACTCTGTGCTCAATGCGGATGTGTTATTTTTTTTCTGTGGTACGAAAAAAAGTTACATGATCTCTTCTGCCAATCGACCAGTCAGTCAGTCACTAAACAATTTAGTGGAAACTGGAGCCAATGTTACAGGTGAGAGTTAATAGCTTAAAACTACCACATTTGAGAGGTCAATGTTGAAAAACTAACACTTGTATTTTGAATCGCACTGAACTACAAGATTTTTTTAGAAATTTCACAGAAAACCCAAATTGCGGTCTGATCACGAATTGACACCACTTCTGACCGTCCGGGCCCACCTGTCAGGCTGACGTGGCGAGCTCAGACCAATTAACACATAAACTGACTATGGGACCCACTCGTCAGTTAAATAAAAAACTGAGAAAATAAAAAATGAAAAAAAATCCCCAATCCGGCAGCCGCTGGAGCTGCACGGGCGCGACGAGGTGGACGGCGTTGGCAACGCGCGTCTGGAACAGGATGGTGGGCGGCCGGGGGAGCTCGGTCGGGAGCTTCTCCCTCTGCCACGCTGCCTCGTCCGTCGCCGGCGCGGAAGCGCCCGCGTCCTCTCCCTCCGCGGCGCTCTTGGACGGCGGCGACGTGATACGACTTCCTCGACCTGCCGCCCACGCCCAGCTTCACGACCTCGCCGGCGAGCTCGTAGACGGGGATGGAGGGGAACTTGAGAGCATCCAGTCTCCGGTGCCCGTCTCCAGTGCCCGCGCGAGATAAGGATGGCCACCGGCACCACCGCCTCGCTCGAGCTCTCGGCCGCCACCCACCGCTCCTTCGCCTCGACGCGGAACCTCTTGGCCGCGCTCCCCTACTCGGACGACGTGAAGGACGAGGAACGCGAGGGCGTCCTCCGTGGAGAAGAGCGGCCGCGCGTGGTATGCATCCGGTGCCTCCCCGTCGATTCAGGCGCATGGCGTGATGCAGCTTGATTCAGGCGCACGACGACCCTGTCCATGGCTGGCCACGACGGGGCGGAGTCGGGGAAGCGCCGCCGCAGACGGGCTCTGGTGCCGCTGCATCCAAACGTGCTCTGGCATCCTGCATCCGATGGGGAGGCACCGGATGCAGACCACGCCGTGCGCCTGAAGCGACGCCTCGAGCCGCACCAGCGCCGTGCCGATGAGGAGGCCGTCCGCGGCGCGTCCGCCGCAGTACGCCGTCGTTGATCGTCCAGCCCCGCCATGGATTCCAGATTGCAGCAGCGCGCCTGGCCGAGCTGGTGGTTGCGCTTGGTCCTGGCGACCTGAGAGGGGATTTTTTTCTCAGATTTTTTTTTATTTTTTTTAACTTTTCTCATATTTTTTACAATTTTCAGATTTTTTATTTCTTTTATTAGACAGATAAGTGGGTCCCATAGTCAGTTTATGTGTTAATTGGTCTGAGCTCGCCACGTCAGCCTGATAGGTGGGACCGAACGGTCAGAAGCGGTGTCAATTCGTGATCAGACCACGATTTGGGTTTTCTGCAAAATTTTCAAAAAAATCTTATATTTCTGTGCAATTCAAAATACAAGTGGTAGTTTTTCAAGAGTAATCTCTCAAATGTGGTAGTTTTATACTGTCAACTCTACAGGTGAAGGTCTAAATGTGAGATCCCCACCTCTGTACCAATACGATTGAGAAACTAGTACTATAACCAATAGTGAATTATGTACGTACAGTACATACTATAATGTGTTCTACTGTACATACATGTTAGTAACAAACAGCTCCGACCTCCGATGTCCCCTCATGGAAAACTTCAGTGAACAATCTGCTTTAGATATTGAGAAGGATTGGAGAGGATATCATGTCTGAATTTTTTAGGGTTTATTACAAGTTGTTTTACAGAGGACTATGTACAACATTGATCCGTCAGGTAACAGGAAGACCGTGATCATCTCACCCGACAAACTCTCACCGAAAATTGGCACAAGCCCAATAACGACGGCCCCACAATTTAACGCGCGCGACAGCTGGCCAGTCTGGTCACTAGTGCAAATCACCCTGAACAATAAGGGCGCCACTGTTGATGTTTGTGGTGGCATGTACGACATGGGATATACAGGACTAGATTAGACTTTTGAAAAGAAGGCGCGCGTGGTGGCACATATACACGGTAGCAAACCTATTGAAGTTGTGTCCCGGCCTATGCATTGAAAGGATTACATATGGTTTTGATTTATTACATTTATTAAAAAGCTACCTTAATAGTGATTATACAAACTAAAATCACGCTAAACCGCGCTAAAAAGTAAGGACTTTTGAGATTGACTACTGCCTAAGATAAGCATCAAGGAGGCCGGGATTGCACACAGAGACAAATGCCTATTGTGATCATCCACTTAAATGCTATGTGTGCCTACGAATCCGTGTCTAAACCAACAATCATGTTGTAATGTTGCCTCAATACCTACAAATTCCCATTAAATATCCGACTGAGGATATTGTTCAGTGTTAGGTTTTGTTAGATAGAGAATTAGCTATTGGGAAGAGAAGGTCTCGTTTCTGACTATACTAGACCTAGTCTCTCTTTTCGGTTCGACTTCGATGTTTGCACAGTTTTCATCGTACCAAATTGATTTTGATGTACAACCACTCAAATTATTCGGAAAAAATAAAGGCATTTGAATGTTTTATGCATAAAGGGCCGATGAACTACCCTGTCCTACTAGAATCTCTGTCTCTCATAAGAGGCAAACCTTACATGACGATCAGTTTAAATCGATGAGGGAGGTGGTTACAAAAGACTTATGATGATCCTCGGTAGCATTGAAGAGATCAGCACACCACCGCCAAAGAGAAGCACCAAGAAGGACGAGGGTTGCACACGGAGACAAATGGAAACATCGATGGAGCAAGAGAACAAGGATGTCAATGCCGGCTAAGGAAGTAAATGACATTGCCGGCACGGAGAAAATTGAGCATGCCTCTCGTTAGAGTTCCTTCTATCGCCGGAGCCAGCAACCTCCATCCATACTACGCCCACAAATTTCTAAAATAAACCTCCAAACTCGTCAACTTTGTTTGTTGTTGCCGCTCCATATTTGTTTCACGAGCTATATGATATAGGATGTGCAGTTTAGTCCTGTAAATTACAAAATGAGGAACCGCGGTCCCATTATTACTTCCTAAGCGGATGACCGAATTGAGTACGTTTGCAATTTGCATGCATGATTTGCACGTTCCGTGGCTCCATTATTGGATCGGACGAGCGTAGACATCAGACCGGCATACCGTTCAATCTTTTGAGGTAAAGCGACGCGCCGATTTGTCCGGATGCCAACAAAAGGTAAACGCCTACAATCTGCAGCGCTCGCTATCTTGATGCGTGCGTAGTATATTTTACTTGTGCTAGCAGAAGCAGTAAACGCACGAGAATAACGAATCCTTGGTAATTTCCCTTGCTTTGCACGCTGCGCGCTGTACAAATTACGGCCCTCCAGTAACAAGTCGAGCACGACCATTGAAGAATATATTTAAGTGTTACAGGACGTCCTGCTCAACAACGTCAGTTGTACGAGATCATTAGAAAAATGTCAATTGCTAAACATCTGTTCCAATGGGTTTCCTTCCTCCTGCACCATGCTACGTTCTTCTTCCTCGTGACTCACATGGGGCCTCCATGGGTTCATCACTTGTCATAGCAAGAAGAGAAGAGAGAATGAAAATGAGAAAGGGATACCGAGGAATGTGGAAAGACTACAGTTTTTCAAACAGGAAAAAAACGAAACTAGCAAAAAACATGTCAGTGTTATTGGGCCGGCCAACGTCATCCAGGAGGATTGTGCGGGAACATATAGGCTCTGACTTGGTCGGTAAATAGGATTTAACACCATGAACCGCCACCCATATCGAATATATCCACCCATATCGACTATATCCTTCCACTGTGTCCTTTTATATGCAAGGACCATGACAACTTAGAAAAAATATGTGTACCAAATAAAAACTTAGAAACATATGAACAATTTCCAAAACTGAACATTTTTAAATTCTGAATTATTTTCAAAATATGAACAATTTTAAATTAGAACATTCTAAAAATATGAATAAATTTTGAATCTCAGAAAAACTTTTGAATTTGAATAATTTTCAGATTTTATAAACGTGAACAGATGATTTCAATAAACGAAAATTATTTTTGAACGATTTTAAAAATAAAACACAAATAAGTAGTATTTAAAAAGAAAATATTTGGAACAAATTTTTAAAAGTGCATAGAAAAAAGTCTATGAACGAAAATTTATGTTAAAAAATTTGTAAAACTTAAACAAAACAGGTATTTGAACGAACACTAGTTTTGAAAATTTTGGTTTGAACATTTTTTAAATTTAAAAAAGTGAACATTTTCCAAAAATATAAAGACATTACTAAATTTAAAATATTTCTGAAACCTGAACATTTTTTTATTTTTAAATAACTTTATGTGTTGAACATTTTTAAATTTTAACAAATTAAATATATCCATAAAAATACCGAAAAAATAAAAAAGAAACTAAGAAGAAAAAAGAAACAAAAAAGGAAAAAAGAAAAGCAAACAGGAAAAAAAAAAGGAAAAAGGAAAAAGTATAGTTTTCACCCCAAATGTCATGATTTGTCTATTTCTCACGCTGAACTTTAAATTTGGCTAATATGCGCCCTGAAGTTTACCAAACCGGTCAAATGTGCACCCTAAGATGGTTTTCGATCAATTTGGGTGGTTTCTTGTGCCGACTAGGCGACGACGTGGCGCAGCGCAACGTGGGCCCTACATGTCATCATCTGGTTGATTTTTTTTCGAATAACTGATTCTTTTTTTGCGTTGACCGTCACGATCCCATGATCTTGGTGTCATCCCACACCCGCCGCGCAGCTACTCACCCACTAACGAACTATCAACTGACACTGCAAGTACGAGGACAACTCGTCGGCGCAAGGTGTTGTCTGCACGGACTCGGCGACGGTGGCGCTATCTGGCGGCGGCGCGGAGAGGAAGGCGAAGCTGCAGAAGGTGGTGCTTCGTAGAAAGCTTCCAGGCCTCCAACGGCGTGCTCAGGGCCGGTCCTAGGGGGGTCGAGAGGGATGGCCGCCCCGGGTCCATGATTTTGTAGGGCCCTCCAAAAGTACATGTATAAATGCGTAGCACGTATACATGACAAGTAAAAACAAGTACAAACAGCTTCATGGTGCAGACGTTTAACGATTGGCTAATTGGACCCTTCTATTTCGGAGACAAGGGGTCTGGGCAGGAGAATGTAATTGAGTCGATCATTAGCCAAAAAAAAACTTGTCATACATCACCCGATCAGTTTGTTTCATAAATAATAAATTCAATTAATCACTTTGTCTGATTAAAACCTCACTCTAATCTCGTCTCTCGCCCGCTACAGCATAGCTCCGCCTGAGTAGCTTACCATATATCTCGGGACTTGTTGCAACCAATCACCCAAGGCGTCATGCCAGTGGTATTTTTCTACATACCCAGTGTCCTATTTATATCTGATTGCGCAAGGCGTGCGTAGTCGGACGACCAAGCGGGCGTCCTAGGTATATTCACTAACTACTTTTTATCATCTCTAATTTATGGTTTAGCCGTTTAGAATGTTTAGCCCCTAATTTCAATCACTAATTCCAGTTTATTTCTAGTGTTCTTATATGTCCGATGTTGGAAAAAGAGAAGTAGAAAAGGTAAAACTTATAAAATCACATGGAGCCAGTGGCGGATCCACTAAGGGCTACCCGGGTGCACAGGACACCGGGTAGCAAAATATTTCTTTGTAAATTAGTATTTTTCACCATGTATGCACCCCCTAAAAATGATTTTTATCTAGTATGGCACCCTTTGTGCACCCAGGTTTTAAATTGTGTAGCTCCGCCACTGCATAGAGCACCTCTTTACGGATCATTGAATAGTAAGATTAACACTTAGACAAATCTAGATGAGTTGACGCTAAAATTTATATCACGCTCCTCTCGTTTGATCTATGTTTTAAAAAAAATTAAAAATATTTATAGTAAAGGGGCCTAAATTCTAATTTCGCCCCGGGCCCTTAAAATGTCAGGACCGGCCCTGGGCGTGCTCAGCCTGGGCAACATCAACATCTCCTTCGCCTCCCGCGCCGCCGCGCGCTTCGGCGGCCGCTTCTCCTACTGCCTCGTCGACCACCTCGCCCCACGCAACGCCACCAGCTACCTCACCTTCGACCCGGCCGACTCGGACTCAGACAACCACGGCCACGGCGCCGCGCTCTCACCGGCCGCCCCGTGACGTCGCTATTGCTCGACGCGCGGATGGCACCGTTTTATGTTGTGACGGTGGACGGCGTCTCCGTCGTGGGCGAGGCGCTCGGCATCCCGTCGGAGGTGTGGGACGTCACGAATAACGGCGACACGATCCTGGACTCCGGCACGAGCCTCGCCATCCTGGCCACCCTGGCGTACAATGCGGTGGTGGCCGCGCTGAGCAAGCAGCTCGCGGGGGTGCCGCGGGTGAGCATGGACCCGTTCGAGTACTGCTACAATTGGACGGTGTCGAGCACGCCGCCTGCCGTCCCGAGGCTGGAGGTGCGGTTCGTCATGTCGTCGCGGCTGGAGCCGCTGGCGAAGAGCTACATTATCGACACCGCGCCCGGGGTGAAGTGCATCGGGCTGCAGGAGGGAGCCTGGCCCGGCGTGTCCGTGATCGGCAGCAGGAACACCTCTAGGAGTTCGATCTTGCCAAGCACTCGCTCATGTTTAAGCAGAGTCGATGCTCACACTAGTCAGTAATAATTCTGAATTCATTTTTTTCTCGTACAAAAATCTGTTATTCGGAAAAAAAATCAATAGATCATCAGAGGATGACATGTGGGGCCCACTTTGTGCTGCGTCACGACATTGCCATTTCGTCGCCTAGTCAGCACAGAAAACCACTCAAATCGATCGAAAACCACCTTAGGGTGCACATTGACCGGTTTGGTAAACTTCAGTTACACATTAGCCAAATTTAAAGTCCAGGATGAAAAGTAGCAAATCATGACATTTGAGGTTGATAACTATATTTTATCAAAGGAAAAACAAAAGGCAAAGGGGCGAATCTGCTGGTAGGACAAGCCTTTATTGGGCCGGCCCAGAATCCGTCCTTTTCTCTTATTTCTCGTTTTTTTCCTGTTTGAGTTTCATTTACTTTTCAATTTTCTTTTTTCTGTTCCTTTGTGAATCTATTAAAAACAATGTTTGAGAATTGAAAGGTTTTTATTTTGTAAGAGGGTAACTAAAAAATATGTTCAGTTTTTTAAAAAATTAAAATTTTAGTAATGTTTAAATTTTGAAAATGTTATAACATGATTTATTCTATTACTAAAAATTGTATAGTTTTCGGAAAAAATGAAATTTGAAAATTTCAGTAATAAAAATAAATTAAATTTTTAAAAAACTTATAAAGAATTGTTCAGTTTTTGAAAATATGAAAATGTTCAGTATTTTGAAAAATAATATTAAAATGTTCAAACTTATAAATTATATAAATTTTCGTAAACTGTTCAAATTTGTAACGTTTAATTTTTTTAAATGTTAGAATTTAATATTATTATAATTCAAAAATATTCATTTTTTCAAAAATGTTTACATTTGGAAATATTCATTTATTAAAAAACAGTACCATTTACTGGGCCGTGTTTAGAGCGGCCTATAAAACAACTAGCTGCGGAAAGCGGTATGCTTCGCCTAGCGCGTCAACTAGGCGCTCCCGCCACCGATCTCTTCATTACCGCCACGCCGGACCCAAGGCCACCGCGACCCACCTGTGCTAGGTCCATTATCACCGCCGCTTGCCAGGCCGCTAGGCCCAGATCAGGCCCGCAAGGGTCCAGATCGGGTCCACACCGCCGGGACGCCACCGTGCACCGCGCCGCTACCCACAGAAGAACCTCCTAGGCACTGCTCGCCAGCCGCCGTCCGGCGGCCATCCACCGAGGCAAACCGCCGAACGCGAGCTCGCCGGAAGGCCCTGTCTATTCCTCTTTCGATCTTTCCCGTTCTAGACAGAAAATCCCACAGCGTCGCGCGCATCCAAGATGGGCCTACTCAGCATCATCCGGAAGATCAAGCGCAAGGAGAAGGAGATGCGCATTCTCATGGTGTAGGTTCTTCCATCCACCCTCCGCTCGCATTGGATCCATTTCTCCCGATTCCTAGCTCCGGATCTAGTAGGTAGCGCTTGTGGTGTTGGTTTCTTGATCCCCGGTTGCTGATTCCGTGTGAGGTAATGAACGCTTACGAGTTCGTCTCAGGGGGCTGGACAACTCAGGGAAGACAACGATCGTGCTCAAGATCAATGGGGAGGACACGAGCGTCATCAGCCCCACTCTCGGCTTCAACATCAAGACCATTAAGTACCATAGGTCAGTGCCACTGTCCTTTCTGTCTCCTTCTAGTCTGTTTCTTCAGCAACACCCTCTTTGTCTCTTTTTTTGACAGGAAACGTGAGCTAAATTAATAAGCCATAAGATTCTTAAAATCATTTGTGATCATCTCCAACACGCAGGTTGGGGCTGCAGCACCTAAAAAACAACTCTCACCAGTTTTGCCTAAACTGCGCTAAAGCATGCGCTGTGCCATTGCGCACGCGTTCCACCTTACTAACCTTAATATCTTCATAAAACCTCAGACGCTCCCAGGCCTCATTGTACAAGGTCCACATCATTGATCGCTCCAGCCCTTCACTCGACATAGTCTGCACAGCTAGGAGACAGTGCCCTCTTTCATTGTGATGTGGTATAAAGTTGCTTGTTTTAGGACGAAGTATTACGTGATGGGATATCAGTTGCATCAGTTGGTGTAGTTTACTGACAGAGCAAAGGCTTTTCGCATTATCTTTGCATTTAAGCTCTCAAAAAGAGAATCGGAGGCTTTACACCTATCTTTTCTACTTCCTTTTAGTTTTCTAAAAGCAAAAGATCTAGGAAATGAAAGGAATAATTCATTATTAGTAAGCTGTGGGTACAACATCACAACAACAGAAACATGAGGAAAATTGTCTTCATCAATTGAGAGTGTTTAGCTATTTTGTCTATTTTCTAGGTGGAAGAGAGAAAATAAATATTGTTACTGGGCTAGGATGTTCATCTGGGAGGGGTCTCGGATGAAGCTTCTTGACCAGTGGAGTCAAGTTGAGAAGGCGCTATTTGATAGGAAAGCAGATTTTTGTTGCAGGAATTGTTGTTCTTTCAGCGTGGTAACGACCGATATCTTTCTACCTGCACTTGACCCCGGAAAGTTGTGTTTTCTATCTTAGAAGATTAACCACGCCGTTATGCAAAGGCGATGCCGAAGAACATAAGCGGTTGTTTAAAGCAGTGGCAGCGCATCCGGCTCTATCCATCACCAGAGTCTTTTTAGGTTGTTGATTTCTTCTTCCATTTTGCACGTTAGTTTAGATAATTTTTCGTGCTCTGGTGGGGTTTATCAGATATGTGACACAGTTTTTCCTGTCTTAATGCCACTATAGTGAATTGGTGATCGTAAATTTCTCAAGACGGCCTTTATAGTGTAAAGCAGCTAAGATTGCCGGAATGGAGAGGTTCAGCAGATGATGTTACATAATCCTGAGGTGTTATGAAATCAAATAAGCTTTTCAATGGCATTGCTCTAGAATCATGATTTGAAAATGCACATGCTAGTCCAATTTGTTGATACTTCAGTTTTATCTGTTGCTCTATAAGAGATGGAAACCTTGTGCTTCCATTTCATTTGTCTGCACCAGCATGTCTGTTCACAGTAGTGCATAGGAATGCACAGGATTTACATGTCGGGAGCTAGGCTTCTAACAGCACAGAAAACAAAAATATATGCCAAGCAGCTGAAACCAGTTGGCAACTTATCATAAGTTCAGGCTTTCTGGTTAAGTAACAAACAAGTTTGATGGGCTTGCATATCTTTATTTGAAATACTTAGTAGTGTTAGTGTTTTGTCTTGAACTGGTGATAACACCCTTTGTCATTTGCCCGTTTAGACTTTGTGGGTATTACCACAGGTGAAACTAATTAAAGATTTATGTTTGGTGATTTGGCAGATACTCCTTGAACATTTGGGATGTTGGGGGGCAGAAGACTATTAGGTCTTATTGGAGGAATTACTTTGAGCAGACTGATGGACTAGTTTGGGTAGTAGATAGTTCAGATATACGGAGGCTTGATGATTGTCGTGCTGAACTCCACAATCTCTTGAAGGAAGAGGTACTACTTCTGGGGCACTGAGAGAAAATGATGATTTTTGTCCTTCAAGTTCGCAATTTGTATTAGTTTGCAGATTTTCTGAATAGTAGCAATGATAGTGTTGGAATGTCATGCTATGAGAAAGATGATTATCAATAAGTACAGATATTTGATAGCAGAATATACAGTTTGCTTTGCTTTAGGGCCCTCAGTTGATTAATTGATAGCTTACAAAAATATCTCCTACTGGATTGTCTTTAAGGACAATGCGACGACGGGTATTATTATGACTCAATTTCGATTTTCAGCTTGCGTGTTCTCCTGAAATATTATACAACTGAACAGAAACAATATGAATTTTCTACTCTGTTCATAGTTCAAATGCACCTACAAAAAACTACGCATCTCTTTGCCTCTATATCCTAGGAAATTCACTTTTCTTGACAGTTAATGATTCTTGAATTCTGACTGAACAGAGACTAGTTGGAGCTTCATTGCTGGTGTTTGCAAATAAGCAAGATATTCAAGGTGCCCTTAAACCCGCAGAAATTGCTAAGGTTCGCAAATTTGTGCCATACATTATTGTAGAATCTATGTGACTATTTCTAACATGCTTTTCTTGGATTCGGCTACAAACATCTGATGGAATGCTATAAGTCCAGTTGTTTTCTGCCACGATAATTTTGCAGTCCTCGCGACACATCACGCTTTCCCTATATTTCAAATTTGGTGTTGTCGTAATTGGAGAAGTGGTAATCATTTTGACATTAGCCTTCATGGACCCAACATAATGTGTAAGATGATTGCAGTCACCCATAGTTATGTCCCCGCCCGCAAATGGATGTTGGTTGTCCTTGTACATTTGTGATCAGTTGTGAGTTTCTTAGGTACCGATTCAGATTCGGCACTTATAGGTTATATAGCCAAATTCAAAAGTATGCAGTTGCCAGCTCTCTACTCTCTTGCTGTATTTCGAATACTCGTATTGAAACATGTGGCATGTCCAAATGGTTGATCTGAGGTAAATGACTGACTGCGGAAGTAACAACTGTGATGAACTACACGGTTGCTGAAACTCGACCAAATTAACAGCACTGGATGACTGACTGCGGAAGTAATAATTGTTCATGGATGTGTCAGCGTGTGTGACTAATCGATCTTACACACTGGCTTTCAGGTTCTGAATTTGGACGGGATGGACGGAAGCAGACACTGGCGAATCGTAGGCTGCAGCGCCTACACAGCAGAGGGTCTCCTGGATGGTTTCGACTGCCTTGTTCAAGACGTCGCTTCTCGGATTTACGTTCTGGACTGATTCGTCATTTGCAAATGCTTTTAGCGAAAGCAAAATTGCGTATCTGCCCATTTACAGTGTATCAAAATATGAATGCACTTTATGGATAACTTTGGGCAATAAAAGGGGGGGGCAATGTCTTTCCATTTGCATCAGAATATCAACAACTTGCACCAAAATATCAGCTCCTGGATTGTTTCGACTGGCTTGTCCAGGACGTCGCTTCTCGGATTTACGTTCTGGACTGATTCGTCATTCGCAAATGCTTTTAGCGACAGCAAAAAATTGCGTATCTGACCATTTACTGGGTATCAAAATATTAATGCACTTTGTGGATAACTTTGGGCAAGAAAAGTGGTGCAATGTCTTCCCATTTGCATCAGAATATCAACAACTTGAACCAAAATATCAGCGGAGAGAGTGTAGCGTTCAAGGCACAAAGACGGCAGACACAGCAAGGATAATAAACCGACTTGAACTACCCATCTCTTTGCCCCTCCGTCATAGGAATTTCAGCTTTTTGGACCGTTCTGGTTGGATCTTGAATTTAGATTGAATAGAGAATGGTTGGAGATTCATTGACCACAGAATTGATTTTAAGTGATACCTTGGATACGCCCCTAATGATAAGCAATCTCAACAAATCTAAAATTTTCAGAACAATTAGAACTAGATTTAGATTCATAAATCAAGTCATCTCACTGTGTTTCAAACCCTGGAAAGAGTTGCTATCAAATAGCAGTGTGTTTCGAACACAGGGGTTGCTATCAATTCAAAATAGGATGGTCAATTTGCACCAGACTATGCCACTTGTAGAAGACAAAGGACTGGCCAAAAACGAGCTGCGTTCAGGGCACGCAGCCGCTGCTTTAGCGGCATAGAAAACAATCAAAAGGATGGAACTCACGAAAATCACAGAGGGAGACAGAAGATTCGAACAGAACCTTCCCACTCATTTTCTCATTTCATTTTCTTCGACCGATAGCGAACAGAACAGTGACATGGTAACAATGGAACAGGTAGCATGACAGACAAGACACCTAACGGTAACCATAATCGTCTCAAACCCTAAGCAATGGAGTGAGACCTAGGATACTCTCTGGGATGGGATGGATAACAAGTAACAAGGGATAACTGGCCACAAGGGACCCCACCATTCAGCTCCTCCAGGTGCGATCACCAGGTGCGGTCATTGGATCCGCCGCCATAGCCGCCGCCACCACCATAGCCGCCGCCGCCACCCTCACGACGGCCGCCATAGCCACCGCCGCCGCCACCTCCGTAGCCGCCGCCTCCACCATAGCCGCCACCACCTCCCTCACGACGCTGGCCGCCGTAGCCGCCGCCGCCGCCACCACGACCGCCGCCGCCGGAGTTGCGGGACTGGGCCTCGTTGACGGTGATGTTGCGGCCGTCGAGGTCCTTGCCGTTCATGGCCTCGATGGCGTTGCGCATGGAGTCCTCGGAGGAGAAGGTGACGAAGCCGAACCCGCGGGAACGGCCAGTCTCCCTGTCGTTGATGATCTGCATAGAGACGAAACGGACGTCAGATCCCAAACTCAGATCTGAGAATCATGGAGCAAAACAAGCATAATAGAAGCAGATCCACAAGCCTAGCCTCGATCCAATGAAAAAAAAACCTAGTCCATAACGATACATACACAGATCTACCGGAGGAGATGGGGGACGGGCGGGGCCATACCTTGGAGTCGGTGATCTCGCCGAACTGGGAGAAGGCGTCCTGGAGGGAGCGGTCGTCCGTGGCCCAGGCGAGGCCGCCGACGAAGCACCGGTACTCGACGTCCGCCATTCTTCTTGCCGCTAAACCCTAAACGAACCGGAACCGGGGAGTAGTGAAAGGGGGAGGAGAAGCCAACCCACCTTGAGAAAGCACGAGGAGTCAAGGATGCCCTACCCCCGGATTTATAGGCGCCGCGGCGCAAGGGGAGCCGTCCAAAAATCCTCCGATGGGATCCGACGGCGCAGCCGGATCTGGGAGGAGATATTTTCGGCCGTCCGTCTTTGATGGGCTCGAGGAGTTTTTCTAAGTTTCTGGGCCAGCCCACGGTTGGCGGCAGGAGGAGAGATCCGGACCCTCGGTCTCGGTGACGAGAAGATATTTCGGGAGCGTCTCCAGTGTAGTCTAGGGTTTTTCGTTTTCGTTTCTTCGCGGTTCGCGCCGCCACCAACCCCCACTTGCTGCTGCCTGCTCCTGATCAGGTCGGGACGGCATCTACGCCCTTCTCTCTTCGTGAGGAGCCGACATAAAACAGGCTAGTGACTCAGCAGGTCGGAGATATTTTCAGGTTTATCTTTTTAAACAAAGCTATCTTACACTCATCACTATATAAACACACCTTTAAAAAAACACTATAAAATAGAACATAAAATTGACGAAGTCACCACGAACGTCTTTCTGTAGAACAGAACGTCGTCTCACGTCGATATATATATTCCGTCTTAACATCACTGTCAAACTAAGGTTGGATTCGGGTAACCATACTGAACCATCCAATGACGGGTTTGTTCTCGATATTTTAGTTTTCTTCATTTTGTAGTCTAAAAACTTCGCAAAATGTCGCTACTTGTACATGACACTATATTTGATTTGAAAGTTGCATTATCTGTTCTTGGGCTGTGAGGAGATTTTTAAAGACAAAAATCAAGCAACAATACTATAACGTGCTAACAAATGGCACGGACTAGGTTATTTTATTTTCCCTTCTCGTGGTTCTATTGATTACCAAATGAAAAACTTACCTTTTTTATGGAAACTTAGGCCTACCCATCAGTCGATGCACAGATTCATGTATTATCAATCAATTTCACAATGTCAATCAAACCGAAGCATCGATGCTACTAAAAAGGGGAAATCACAATACCTCCATAGTCCTACCAAAAAGTCAACAAACACTGAAAAGTACATGGCTACAACACAATTTGTTCTATAAGGGTTGATTGCACTTCACCTATGATGATGATAAGTCCTACCACATGTCGATCTCAAGTTTTTTATGCCTCTGGACCATTACAAATAGTTATGAAACGCACCAACCTTTCTGCACTATTCTATGACGAGATACGAAGCATGCAAAAAATAATAGAACTTGATAATAGATGTTCGCAATAAGGTTTCGAACAATCGAATAAAGGACAAAAAAGCAATATATTGTAAAATGAAATTGTGTAACATGCAACAAATAATAGAACATGATAATAAATGTATGTAATAAGGTTTTGAACAATCAAATAAAGGACAAAAATTAATATATGGTAAGTGAAACAAAACGAGGTCCCACCGAGACTTGAACTCGGGTTACTGGATTCAGAGTCCAATGTCCTAACCACTAGACCATGGGACCTTTGTTGAAGCCTATAGTTCATGTGATAATCAAATACAAATATTAATAATTTCATGATTAAACTTACAAAAAATATGAGTGCATAATGGACTCATCACATGGCACAAATGAATGGCTTGACACTATATCGATCAGGAATATAGTAAGCGGTCTTGAATATCGTTCATAAGTTTCATGCGAAAATTCAAAATTTTCTTATAAAATCTACAAAAATATAGAAATGACGACAATAAACAAGGTGTGTGGTAAAAAACACGACAATAAATGTTGGCGGTCATGTTTGGAACAACTAAAAGAGGAATTCATGATGAAATAGTAACAATTGTCAATAAATAATTTTTTGAAAATTAACTGGGGATTAACATTTTTATATGGAAACAAAAAAGAGGTCCCACTAATACTTGAACTCGGGTTACAAGATTCAAGATCCAATGCCATAAGCATGGGACCATTCTTGCATTTAAACACAATTTTATAAGATAACATGAGTGAAATATAGAGAATGTCAGGATTCAACTCATGATAAATGAGTACATAATCGACTCATCACATGTTAACATTCCAATGACTGTTGACACTATTATAATGAGAATACCAAACAAGTCTTGGACATGTTCACTTGTTTGACACTTTGCGGCACAAAATATTTCTGGGAAAATAACGGTCCCATATATAAACTCTAACATGCGAGAAACGTTGATGATACATGGGGCATGCAACAAAAAAAACATTGATAAATGTTTGCAATGATGTGTGGAACCGTCGAATATATGAATAAAATGAAAAGCTAATAATTATGATAAATATATGATTCACACAAAGTAGTCTTCCTAGGAAAGCAAATAGGAACCAAATTTTTGATATGAAAGATAAAAACAAAACCTAGATTCCGCTAAGACTTGATATCGAGTTACTGAATTCACAGTCCAATGTCATGTCCACTAGACCATAAACCATTGTTGAAATAAGTGATAATTATAACTTAAAGTGTGAATATCATATCACAATGCAAATCATCCCAAATATGAATAGTCTCAGTTAGACTGAAGGCAATAAACCCTATAAGATATTCACAAATGCAATTAAACTGGCAAAATAAGCAAGTTTAATTCAGGAATTTAGGACTTCCAATATTATACATAAATTTCTCAATTCATATATCTTTGGACATACTCAATGTATATGTTTATAGTAGTTGAATTAAACAAAATGAACTTAACCTGACAAAAAAATATAGGAGAAATATGGAAATGTGCAATATGAGCAAAACATGCCCATATAAGTGTGATTAATAATGTTTCAAAAATTCAGAATAGTGCCAAGTAAAAAACCGCTTCAAAGGGAACTTCATATGTTTGAAGGACCTTTTTTCATATGGAGACGGACTTGTTCTTATAAACTTCATTTTAACTAGTCTACCAATAATCTATGTTAGTATTCCTTTATTAGGAGGGGGTGGCGCACATGAGAGGCACGAGTCTCATCGGAGAAAACCCATGAATACTAGTATACCACACCACCGAGGTGAACCCGAGGAGCTCCATGCTGGATATGGACGCTAGGCAACTGCACCATATTAGTGAGAGAATGGAAAATATTGACATTCTTTAGTCGAAGCAAGACCTTGACATTCTTTCGTCCAAGCAAGACCTCTGAGAAACTAGTGAGAGAATGGAAAATACGACCTTATAGAAGAAAATGCTATGTTTGTAGTTGTAGTATATCTATATGTATATATTTATACAAACATTTAAATAACACCGTCTCGTTGAACGACTAGATGTGGAAGTGTGGAACTATCTGTTTGGTATTTGTGAACTGGGCATGCGAGCGGCAAGAATGTGTACCAAGTAAAAACGAAATGGAAGAAAGAAATACCAGCAAGCGCCTGTAGCTCAGTGGATAGAGCGTCCGTTTCCTAAGCGGAAGGCCGTAGGTTCGACCCCTACCTGGCGCGATTATAATTTTGTACGCTCATCACATTTTTGAAATCTCCCCGCCGCATTTGCTGTGTGGCATTTAGAAATATCCAATGCTAGCTAATTTCGTGGATATTGTTGTAATTTTGCAATCTGTTACTGTATGGTACCCAACCTTTCCTCGGGGATATTTAATACTGTAAAATTTTGAAATCTCCCTGACGCATTTTCTGTGTGACATTTAGAAATATCCGTTGCTAGCTGATTTTGTGGACATTGTTGTAATTTTGCAATCTGTTACTGTATGGTACCCAACCTTTCCTCTGGGATATTTAATACTGTAAATTTTTGAAATCTCCCTGGCGCATTTTCTGTGTGACATTTAGAAATATCCGTTGCTAGCTGATTTTGTGGACATTGTTGTAATTTTGCAATATGGAACCCAACCTTTCCTCTAGGAGTAATACTAGAGTATGCACATTTTAACATGTGAGGCGTCCTAAAATTCCCTCATGTGTCGTTGGCTTGGACGACACACGAGGCGTCCACCCCCGCATCCTCTCCACCCCTCTCTCCAGCCTCCTCGCCGCCATTGTGTGCAGCAGGCCTCCACCCCAAAGATGGCGGCCCGATGAGTCCTTTAGGGGAGGGGTTCCTCACTTCTGTGTGGAGTAGATATAAATGTGTATGTTGTCCTTCTAAGTTATGGCTGGTACACTAGAGACCTACAAAACGACTTGAGATCAAAAGTATCAAAGGACTGTCGGTTGGACTCAAAAGTATCAGAAGAGTGTCGGTTGAACAATGAACTAATGTCTTTTGAAAAATTCAAAGACCGATATTCCATATCCAGATGAATGAGTTAAAATTACTACAAGAAGTAGGAGACCTTTTTAGGGCATGTTTGATGCAAAGGAATTGCATAGGATTTTTGGAGAATTCAATCCTATAGGAAATTTTCCTTTTTTGCTTATTTGATTTGTAGGATTTGATCCTATCGGAAAAAATTTATGAAATCATTTGTACCACTTCCCATAGTAATTCTAGCATCTACTTTCAGCTTTTTTTTTACAATTCATTTGGTGAAATCAAATAAACTTTGGTACAAACCAAGTGCTATAGGATTGGAGTGGGCATGACATAGCAATCCTATATTTTTTCTATTCATGTGTTCTCCTATCCTACGATTCAAACAAGCAATTAGTGGTAGGTCATCTATCTAGTTTTTGCTTCGGGGCAATATTACTATTACAATAGGAATTTCTCACGGGCCTTGAACTTATCCTAATGCCTGAATGTTGTATAAACTGACAGTTAGACTATTCCATTGCTGGAAGGACATTTAAGCCCCAAAACGACCTCGTTGAGCAAGAATAGAGAAGTTTGTTTTGAAACGTGAAGAATAGAGAAGTTCATCTTCAATCAACTCAGGAATGTCGTCAATCCACTTTCAGTCAATCAATCAACGGCTGAAAAGAACTTCATCTAGTTCCTCGACGACCTCGTTGAGCATGCATTTTCTACTTGACTGTGAGTTTGTGACGAACAACTTTAGATTTGGTTCCTTGACAAATTATGTGGTAAAATGGAGCCCACAATGAGACATAGGACAATGACTTCTTGAGTCTGTGCACGACATGTCGTCCTGGTCCCCGAATCTTAAGGCATCTCCAGTCGTTGTGCCCCCCAGGACTCAAAACGCAACGGAAACGGCGCCAAACGGCACCAAATCGAAACTTGGGGAGATCAATTTACCAGCCATAGCCCACCCAAGCAGGAAAAATGGGGGGGGGGGGTTTGGTGAGAGCTTGTGGGATGGGGAGAAAAAGCAGGAGAAAGAGGCATCTTTGCATGCAAAATGGAGAAAAAATAGGACAAATATGCCATTTTGCATGCAAAGCGGCGACTTTTGCCCCCAGGAAACGGTGTTTTTTCAAGTCTTGGGAGCTGACTGGTGGATTTTGGCGCTTTCCGGCATTTTTTTACCAAAAAGTGGCCTTGAGGGCGCTTGGAGAGACGACTGGAGATGCCCTTAGAAGATGTTTTTCCTTTTACAGATCATTTTCATCATTTTCCACGTGACGAAAAGGAAATGGTAGTACAATGTCCTTGACAATGAAGGCATGGTCGTTTCAGCCTTGTGGGCCGTGGCTATGTGACATATCAGGCAAAGGATATTTTCTTGCTGAGTCGTCATCATCTCCACTACTACAACATTTGTGTATTATTTTCACACAAAAAAATTGTGTATTTGAAAAATAACTTCGTATCAGTGGATTACTTTGACTACAAAGACAATGGACTGCTTTGTCAAAAGTAATCAAACTGATTGTTTTACCTCTCTATTTTAAGTTTGAGACAAGTATATCATGTATATGCATGGTTAGAAATTCTTTCCAAATGATTTAGAGTTTGTCTAAGACAACATCACATTCTCACATATATTTTGCTGAAATTTATGAAAATGTGCGTTGCACGTGCACGCTAACTAGTCTTTTTAAAACAAGATATCAATTCATGTACAAAATGGTTACCTGATGGATTGGCCTTTTTTAGATGAAATTGCTATGATCTATTAATCATTAATCGAATCCAGTACAAGTTGGACATGTTTGTTACAAAACTACTCCCTCCATTCCATATTATAAGATGTTTTAGACTTTTTCACATTTACAGTGTATGTGTACACTTATTTTAGTGTGAATCCAAATAAAATGTACAACATCTTATATTGTAAAACGGAGTGAGTATGTCGACAATTGGTAAATAATTTTCCTTGGAACTTTTGAAATGACGAGCCGAATGTTCACTCGTCACCCAACTGATCATTACTGCCAGCTTCTCTCTAACAGGGCATTTCATAACTTGCAATAACAAAAAGAGTGGATATTTCGTGTTCCCGAGTACCCCTTGATTTATTTTTTTAAGCATGCTTACAAGTCAACGATGTGGCATGCAAACATGCAAAATTTAAATTTACAATACTTTAGATTCTACAATGTACAAAAATGACATATGTGTGGATCTAAGTACACACTTTAAAGTATGCAATTTTTTTTGGCATTTTTGTTAGCTCATAATATAAGGAATTTTGCATTTAAAAGTTACATGCCACGCATCATTGGCCACATAAAAAAGTATCAGATTCATGTCAATATAAATAATTCAGTTTTTCTGAAACTTTGTACTTATAATTTTTCTTTTTACAATGATGTACAATGATAACGGTGAGTAATAAGATCAAATCCAGTGACCTTTGATTGATTTTACTCAACAGTAAATGGCACTGGTTAAGGATTTAGGCCCGTGTACCGATCCAGCTTTAGCCCACCATTTATCCGTGGAGGCATACTCGCTCAGTCCAACCTTAAGCTCGCCAACAAGATGAGACACCGTTCTTGCAAAGGGTAATTTATGCTTGGGTGACATGTTTCTCGTTGGTTAGTATGTCATCTCCTCTCGGAATTGGCACTGATATGCAGACATAGTTAAATATATGTCAAGTACAACAGTTTTTCTAAAATGTCTCCCTTATATATTTATGTAGGAGACTTCACCTTAAAAAAATATCCCCTAAAACTTGTTCAACTCCAGCAGTTCACCTAAAACATCTCACATATTTAATATTTTAAGAATATTCTATAACTAACATTTAAAATCCAACAGCTACCTCTACAACTGTTAACTTATAGTGTCAAACACTTGTTTATCACCAAAATCTAAAACATAAATAAAAATCTCACTAATATCGGCATATTGCAGTGTCAATAAACTTAGAGATATTGGACAAGAATTTAACTTAAAATTAGCAACCATTAAACATCAATATAGTACAATGGTCACGACCGCATACTCCTTCCAACGCCCGCCCTGCCCTTGGCCGCCCAGCCCACCACCTCGCCCCAGCCCTGTCCCTATGGCAGGTCCACCCCAAGCCCTCTCCTCACCTCTGTTTTTCTTTCCCTCCCCGGAAATTGAGATGGGACTCGATTTGGAGATCGATTTCATGCTCGATTTGAATTCTAGATCAATTTCCAAATCAATTTTTGGCTGGATTGGGGATAAACTAAAGAAGCTAGAAGGGGGAGAAGACCAGATGAACCTTTCGATGGCGGGAGGAAACTTCACCTGTGAGCGGTTGTTGGCATTGCTGGGATAGGTGAGTCTTCCACCTCCCCTACTTGTATGGGAGACGAGCAAGCAGAATCGGGGGCGCCTATAAATCGGTGGAGCGTTGAGTGAACTACTGAGAGGTTGTTTTTGGGCATTTCCCCTAAAAAACGTATATGTGAGTGTTTGAGTGAGCTGCTGGACTATCAAAAGAGAAATTTGAATGGAATTGCGGTTAACACATAGAAATTTGAATGGAACTCCAATCATGATGATGTCCTTGACAACACAGAAGTTCTGTGTTTGATCCCTCCATAGCTATGTAGATTCCTTGTTATTAGCGTGAGATTTCACAAAAGTAACCCTTTGGACAAAGTTCACCAAAAAATAACCACATTTTAAAACTATTTTGAAATCTAACCCGTTTTGGTAGCGCCCAACGATGCGGCGCTACCCTTTGTGTGGTAGCGCCACCGCCTACGTCGCTACCCTCGTGCCAGCGTGGCAACGCGGGCCCCGCGAGGTGGATGTGCAACGCCACGCCCTTCGGCGCTACCCTTCGGAGGGTAGCTCCATGCCCCACGGCGCTACCCTTCGGAGGGTAGCTCCATGCCCCTCGGCGCTACCCTCCCCGACTTAAGCCAGACGCGGCGCTGCCCGAGCGGCTTCCTCCACTCGAATCGGCCCGAGCGGCTCTCTCCTCTCTGTTCGTCCATGGCGTCCGGCCTCCTCTCTCCCCTCTTCTAAACCTCCAGCGAATCCGGCCGGATTCGAAGTGAATCTTCGAGGAATCCGTCTCCAACTCAATCCCCTAGGTATGCTCCTCCTCTGCCCTCAATTTCATCCATAAAAAATTGTCAGATTTGCCTGATTTTTGCTAGTTTAGGTGAAACCCTAGTTCATGCTAGATTCAAAATTTAGGGTACTTTAGTTTAAATCTTTAGCAACTTGTGTTGGGAAAGTCCTTCCCCAATGTGTGTACTATGTATTTCCATATTTCTGCTATATAAATAATTGCTAACATGAGTACTCCTCTGACTTGTATTATGCTAGCTTTTGTAGTTGCTCTTTTAGCAATTGTCTAACCTTTGTAGTTAGTTAATTTACATGTAGATATATGTTGTATGTATGTTGTTGGCACACATGCTAATTTTAGGATTTCTACAAATACGGGCTACATCTTACTAGTGTTATTTATTTGGTAAATGCCTAGGATGAAACTACTTAATGAGGCATATGACCAAGTGCATCATGCACGGTTCATTGCGGAAGGGAGTAAGGTAATACGTTTTGTGACATAACTTGTGAAATTTTTGTCACTATAATACTTAATTTTGTTGACATGTATTCTTTGTATTTAACTTGTGTTAAAATTTTGTAGGTTTTTAAACCTCTTCGTCTTCGGTCTCGTGAGGTATCAGACCCCGAGAAGATGCGATACGACGAGAGGTATACCCCGTACATCCACAGGCTACGGCTACTCCCCTTCATCCAGCTTGTCACCCGGTCAACGGTGAACTTGAACCTTTCTGCTATCACCGCTCTCGTTGATCGATGGAGACCGGAGACGCACACTTTTCACCTCCACACGGGGGAGATGACCGTCACTCTCCAGGACACGGCGATGATCCTAGGGCTCCCTATCGATGGTAGGCCGTTGTGTTTTAGCACAAGTTCAGATGGTTGGAGAGCTAATATGGAAGGTCTTATTGGGAGATCACCTGAACCGCATCCAGAGCCGAAAAAGAATAGAATGCCCTCTGGAGCGTCCTTTTATTGGGTCAGTGAAACCTTTGGTACACCACCACCCGCCGATGAGGATGATATTGTGGTTCAGATGTACGCCCGTGCGTACGTGTGGTACGTGATCTCACGGGCCTTGTTTGCGGATGGTAGCGGCAGGACGTGTCCGTGGATGTGGCTCAAGGCGTTAAGCGGTTGGGACACAAATTGGAGTTGGGGTTCTGCGGCTTTGGCATACTTGTACCGTCAGGTAACAAATTGGGTTTGTTTTTGCATTTAACATCTCATGAAGTCATTACTTATCATAATGTTACCCTATACTTGCAGCTAGACGATGTCTGCCGTCGGGGAGAAGGTCAGTCCGGGATAGGTGGCCCGCTAGTCTTGCTTTCTGTCTGGATGTGGGAGCGCTTCTCCGTTGGATGGCCGACCCCCGAGCATTGGCTGCCTTGGGATGATAACGGCGACGTGCACCGTCTGCCAACTTGGACGTACAAGTGGGACTTGATTCCCCTGTTCTATGGCGAAGGTGAAAAGAAGTACGAGAGGTACACAAACGAGTTCGACGCGCTAACGCCCGAGCAGGTAATGGATGTCTTTATTTTGTTAACTCTTCTTTCGTCCATATTGCACCATGTGAAATGACCCCACCATTATGTTGTAGGTGGTATGGGATCCATATGGTCATGGCCATACGTTGGGAGACACGGGCGAATTCAAGCTGAACCCTATATGCATGGCGGAACAACATCTTTGGTTGGTGGAGACGCCGCTCATATGCTTGTGGGCGGTCGAGTTTCACTTGCCGCAACGAGTGATGACCCAATTTGGGCTATTTCAGAGTAAATCGCCGGAGTGGGTGAACACGGGCTTAGCGCTCCACGAGTGAGATCTGAAGGGGATCGTGTGCAGAAAACAAAAATTTCCTAGCAACGATATCCTTAAACTAGCCAAGATCTACACTATGCAGATATAGTAGTACGGCGGAGATCGGAATACATACCCTCGTAGACCGAATAGCGGGGATTACGCTCCCGCACAAGCGTTGACGACGAAGACGACGTTGCCGACCTCTAGGTCGCGGAGAACTCGGCGCGACGAAGATGACCCCGAGGTCGGGTGGAGGAAGTAGGCCTCCGACTACCGCTAGCGCAGCACCTCGTAGGGCGTCACACACATACGGTGGAGACGACGGCCTCCAAAGCTCCAGTCCAGGATGAGCA
The DNA here is from genome assembly GCA_026929855.1 of Poa annua. NCBI lineage: Eukaryota > Viridiplantae > Streptophyta > Magnoliopsida > Poales > Poaceae > Poa > Poa annua. Next base: position 37,988,863 of record CM049427.1, read on the forward strand.
GCAGAAGACTTGGACCGGAACACCAGCAGCGCGGCAGCGGGCTATGGTGGAAGAGATCCCCCTCCTCTACTCGGCGCGGCTCCGACAAGGGAACCACGAGATCGAGAGAGAAATTGGGGAATTAATTGGTGAATTAAAAGGCCAGGGGTGCCCCTTCTTATATAGGCTCCCGGGGGGAGCCAACCTCCCTAGCCAGGCAATGTGGGACTATCCCACAGCCATGGTGCGGCTAGGTATGGTGCGCCGGCCCTAGGTGGGCCCCATTTGGCCCACCTAGGCCGGCCAAGCCTCCCCCACAAAATTCCCTTGAGGGTTTTTCCCCCCATGGGGCTTCTTTCGACCAGAAGGCCCATTTAGGGAAATCAGCCTAAATAAATTCGAAAATAAATATATAAAATCATATTTGCATATTAATTACACTAATTAATATCAAACATAATATATATAATTTTTCCTAGCTCCGAAAACTCTTTCGGCGCTGCCCGATCTCCATCGGACCCCTCCCGGGACGATCCCGGTGATCTCTTTCCTTTCCGGTTGTCTTGTCGAAACCCCTTAAGTGTGTTACCCTAGCGGTTCGATATAATAACAGGTACGATCAAGACTCCTCTATGATCGACGACTAACTCGTAGGCCTGGACCCCATGAATTAATCCCTGTGATATAACGAATGACTTTCATCTATCAAACCTAGACGTATAGTCTTAAACCCTTTGTCATGGCGATACTTAGCGTGTCCGAGCATCATTCTCAGATATCTCCATACCTAGCATGATCTCGTTACCGACATCGCTATCTTCTACTCGTCTATGATATTATGTCAGCTGGTGACCTAGTCACATGTTTGCAAACTCATTTGACATAATCTCACCGAGTGGGCCCTATAGTATCTATCCGGCCATGCGGACTGACAAATCCCGTTGTTGACCCCTCGTCTCAACTACCCCTTTCCGATACCCAAAAGTATCACCGTTATTGTCACACTAGATAAGATATGACGTTTGGTGCGATCAAAGTATCTTCCAGGGATAACAATAAGAGTTGATCTCACGGTCTTAAGGTGTAATGACTATGTCCTATAAATACTGGGTATGTCCATCACATCGTTACACCTAACGATATGACTTCCATTGCCGACCGGCGCCATGCCCTATGATCGGAAAACCTCGATCATCAATCGCGCAATGAAACTAGTCTTAGTAGAGGCTACTAGGGACCTGGTCGTTTATCTACCACACATGTATTAATGTTTTCGCTTAATACAGTTATAGAATGGTATAAAACATATAATGAACGATTGGGATATTGCCAATAAACTATGTTTATTAAGTGCCTCTAGGGCATATTCCCTTCAGTCTCCCACTTGCACTAGAGTAACACTTAATCTAGTTTACAACTTGGTAAAAGCTCAACACCCATAGCATCTTGGTGCCTGCTCGCCTCGTGGAAGAGGAATACAGTCAATAGAACTCACACATTGAGATCTATATGTGCTTTGCAACACTTCTATGTCACCTAGTTTGACATCAACCCGTATCTTACGATGACGGTGAAATATATCCCAGTGGATGGAGTGAGACTCGAGCATTCGCGTAGCATGCGACTTAAAAGTCTAAGAGATCTATTAAGGGGACCACCTACGCTCGGAAAACTGCTCAGTCCAATCACACTTGCTACTTCTAAAGTTGCGATATATTTCTATACCTATGTAGATTATGCGAAAGTGCATTCATATGCGGCTTCGCAAACTAACCATGTCTATCTTCATAAAGGACATCTCCTATATGAGATTTCTAGTCGTATGGGTCAGTGTAATAACTTGCATCATCGTAACCGCTTTACGGCAAGTTGCCATTCCACTCTTACCCGTTACTAGAAAACATATCTTCAGTTCTCATAGACACTGAAGAATAAACTTAACGTTTGTTCATTAATCCACACAAGGATCACTCTAGAACCTGTTCTTCAACCAAGAACTCGGGTCACACTAAGTCGAGCTTCAATCTGATAGCATCTATGACTGATACATAGACAATGTCGAACATCATTTGCTATAACTGAAAATGCCAAGATAAACTTAATATTTTACCTAGTCATACAAACAAGAACCTCTTTCTTTGCTTGTCCTATTCTGAAACACTTCAGAATCTTGACTAAGGAAATATTCCGACTTAATGTTATTAAGCCCCCTACGATCTATACAATTATAAATCGGATGCCTAATACTCCTAACTTCATTTCATAGAAAATTTAATCACTTAAATAATCCTTTACACTCTACTAGAGGATCTGTGTCATTCAATATGTCGTTACATACAAAATCACGAATGACACCTAGCTCCCACTCAAATATGCCTTCCGCATATAAGATCAGGGAAAAGCTACTTAGCTCCCACTCAAATATGCCTTCCGCATATAAGATCAAGGAAAGCTACTTTGCTCCCACTCACTTCTTTGCAAATGTAGGTTTCTTCAACTATTTTGGACAACTCCAAAATCCTTTGATCACAATATCAAAGTGAAGATTCCAGCTCCGATATGCTTGCTTCAGCCCATGAATGGACCACCGAAGTTTGCATACATGTTTAGCATCCTCAGGATCACCAACTCTTTCTTAATGACACTATTAAGAAACATGGTTTCCTTATCCATCTATCAATTTCTCATTCGAAATTATAGTGATTGCTAAACGACCCAGAATAGATTTAGGCTTCGCCACTTGAGACAAACTCTCATGTGGTCTGTCGGAACTGTTTCACGACAAATCGAATCTGCTTAATATCTACTCTCTCATAAAACTCCATATACTATTAACATCCTAGATGCCATCAAGAAGATCTCCCAAGTCATTACCTGGTAATCGTATATGGATTTTATTTCGGATCATAAATGACTCATAGACATTTCTCGGACTTAGGTTCACCATCTCTTCTTCGTAGTTCGTAGGTCTATAATATTCCATTAATATGACCTTCATAACAAGATTGTCGTCACACACAGTGTGGAACACAACCTCGTATGCCTACGCTCTTAGTATGAGCTTAGAACATCATGATCTTGAATCATCAGCCTTTTCAAGCTGTGGAGCCTGACACCGAAAACACTTTCGATTGCGCCACTCTGATGTCTGGAGAGGAAGTTCACCAACTTCGTCTCGCTCTACTTTCTTTCTCACTTATACCCTTGGATAAGAAACTATTTCTTTCGCAAGGTATATCCCGGCAAAGATTTTGCCTATGTCGTGAGACACGTACCCAACTAACTCTTTAGGTAGGGTTTACTACAAAGATTAATCCATTTTAGGTTCGATTACATCGAAACACTAAATTGCTGAAACGACAATCCAGGCTCAAAAGCCATGCCATCACTCGTATGGTATTGTCTCCATGGATTCAAATGGTTTCCCTATTTGCTAACGTGAGTGTTTACGTTTCTACCATATGACTCTAATGATCACAATAATTCGGTAAGTGATTTATTTACCACACACTATCCGATAGGGTGTAATTACGACGTCCTAACACACCATGACACTATGGTGTTCCATGCGACGTAATTTGTGGAACTCTTCTCACAAGTCTTTTAATGATGTGCCAACATTATAACTCAAATCTTCATTTCCTCGACCTGCATCGTGGGAATTTGATTTTCTTGTTAAGTTTATTTCCTACTTCATTCTGAGCTTGATTGGTCGAATCAAAATTTCAGACTAACATTCCCCGGAGTGGATATCCATATATCTACTCGGAATATTCATGAAGTCTATGAAATAAAGACTTCCACTACACGTTAAAGTACTTCATTGATTCACATACACCCATATGCACGATTCTCAACAAGCTATACTCAAAACGTTCAGTGAAGTTCACGAAATAAAGGTCTCCACTACCCGTCAATTACTTCATTGAACCACATACATCTCTATGTATGATTATCAATAAGTTATATGCCCGCTTTCCAAAAACGGTGTCACAGTTATTTGCAAGTGTCAAAAGATCAAATCTTAGGACTTGTAGGTCCATCCAGTGTGGAGCTAATGCATATAACATTGACATGACTAAACGGTAGTGCCACACATACGTGGTGTCTTTATTAAGTTTGTATCCTTTGGCATTAATATTATGAATGTGGGAGCTTCTACCATCTAAATTCAAATCGGCATATGATCATTACTTCATAAATATAGGACACCAATCTGTCACTATCATGTATGAACAAGTGTCTCGTTAGAGGAGACACACTTGTAACGATCATACTAACAGGCGACCATAAAGAATTTACCAAAATGGTAGATCTAGAGGGAGAGTGTCTATGGCCATCACAACAACTTGATTGCCATTATCAACACGCAATGTCGCCTCATCCTTTCAACCTACTCAAGCAGTAAACCTGGTTTTCACAAAACATGACTAGTTCAAAACTTAGTCACTACTGCGAGTACTTGCTCAGCTAAAACATTCATAACATGTATATCACATATACACCATCATCATTGATGACTTCCGGCGATCTGTTTCATTTTCTTGATACTTCCACCGTAATCAAGAACCATGAAGGTGAACGATTCCCCTTGCATGACATAGTCTATGACAGAGGATTTGCACTTGGCAACGATGTCTGTCATCCAGTAATTGAGCTGAGCGAGGCGTCTCAATGTTCATTAATCATGAACATATGTCATTAAGTATGACCGCCACGTGCTCCCTCAATGTGTGTATTCTCTTCCATCTTGGTTGAGAAGACAATCAGTCAACGTACTGATAAACTTCATCAACCCAACGTTTGGGGTACCCCGAGTTTAGCGACCATATCATATGTTTGCGATCTAAAAACTCGTACCCACCGTTGGTTCTTTATGGCAGAGATCATAGCATACACTGGACTATGATGATATCATCCGCACAAAATCCGATAATCAAAATTATCTTTTGTTAGCGGAATCTCCGGGTTTATCTCCTAGCGGGTATTGTAACACAAAGAGCTAACGGTTTAAACAAGGAGTATCCTCAAGCTAAAGTATAAAACTATGAAGTTTGGACCCAACCTTTTAAGTTTCTCAATCGCACGAATGCGCCTAATTTGAAAAGATGCTATCACAATGGTTAATATCTACAAAGGTTTGCAAAAACAGACTCTGTTCATTACATTCTGAGTTCTAGTATTTTAGAAAATAACTATCCGAACTCCCACTCAAACGAACATCCCTCCTGGTCGTTTAAGCGATTACACGACCCCCATCCATTGCACCACCCCTCATCATCAGAGCCGGCGGCACAACTTTAAGAGTAGACAAATGTCCGCCACACCAATTTTGTGACTCGTGAAGGGGATCGTGTGCAGAAAAAAAAATTCCTACCAACGATATCCTAAAAGCATGCCAAGATCTATTCTATGCAGATATAGTAGTACGAACGGAGATCGGAATACGTACCCTTGTAGACCGAAAGCGGGGATTACGTTCCCGCACAAACGTTGTCGATGAAGACCGACGAAGCCGACCTCATGGTCGTGTAGAGGAAGCAGGCCTCCGAGTACCGCTAGCGCAACACCTCGCAGGGAGTCGCACACGTACGGTGGAGACGACGGCCTCCGAAGCTCCAGTCCAGGACGAGCAGCGGAAGACTTGGACCGGAACACCAGCAGCGCGGCAGCGGGCTATGGTGGAGGAGATCCCCCCTTCCTCAGCTCGGCGCGGCTCCAACTTGGGAACCACGAGATCGAGAGAGAAATCGGGAATTAATTGCTGAATTAAAAGGCCAGGGGTGCCCCTTCTTATATAGGCTCCCAGGGGGAGCCAACTTGCTAACCAAGCAATGTGGGACTAACCCCCACATGCCTGGTGCGGCATGGCTGGGTGCGCCGGCCCCCTAGTGGGCCTCTTGGCCCACTTGGGTCGGCCCCCAAGCCCCCCACCGAACTCCCCTTGGGAATTTTCCCCTCTTGGGCCTTCTTTCGACCAGAAGGCCCATTTAGGAAAATCAGCCTAAATAAATTCGAAAATAAATATATAAAATTATATTTGCACATTAATTACACTAATTAATATCAAACATAATATATATAAATTTTCCTAGCTCTGAAAACTCTTTTGGCGCTGCCCGATCTCCATCGGACCCCTCCCGGGACGCTCCCGGTGATCTCCTTCCTTTCCGGTTGTCTTATCGAAACCCCTTAAGTGTGTTACCCTAGCGGTTCGATATAATATCAGGTATGATCAAGACTCCTCAATGATCAACGACTAACTCGTAGGCCTGGACCCCATGAATCAATCCCTGAGATATAACGAATGACTTTCATCTATCAAACCTGAACGTAAAGTCTTAAACCTTTTGCCATAGCGATACTTAGCACGTCCGAGCGTCGTTCCATAGATATCTGCATACCTGATCCCGACCTCGTTACCGACGACGCTATCTTCTACTCGTTCATGATCTCATGTCTCCGTGACCTAGTCACATGCTTGCAAGCTCATTAGACATGATCTCACCGAGTGGGCCCGAGAGTATCTATCCTGCTATGCGGACTGGCAAATCCCGCTCTTGACCCCTCGTCTCAACTACTCCTTTCCGATACCCAAAAGTATCACCGTTATTGTCATACTAAATAAGATACGACGTTTGGTGCAATCAAAGTATCTTCCAGGAATAACAATAAGAGTTGATCTCACGGTCAAAGGCGTAACGACTACGTTCTCTAAATTTGGGTATGTCCATCACATCGTTCTCTAGCGATATGACTCTCATTGCCGACCGGCGCCATGCCCCATGACCGGGGAACCTCGATCATCAATCGCGCAACGAAACAAGTCTTAGTAGAGGCTACTAGGGACCTGGTTGTTTACGTATCACACCCGCATTAATGTTTCCGCTTAATACGGTTCTAGCATGACACTAAAACCTATTATGTACAAACGAGATATGATAAAGAATACACTTTATTAATTGCCTCTAGGGCATATCTCCTTCAGTCTCCCACTTGCACTAGAGTACAACTTAATCTAGATTACAACTTGGTAAAAGCCTAACACCCATAGCTAACTGGTGCTTTTCATGCTTATCAAGCGGGAGAGGCTTCGTCAGCGGATCTGCCACATTCTGATCCGTATCCACTTTGCAAATCTTCACATCGCCTCCTTGTACGTACTGACGTATCACATGGAAGCGTCGGAGAATGTGTTTGGCGGTGGAGTGAGACCTTGGCTCCTTGGCGTTCGCAATGGCACCCGTATTGTCGCAGAAGAGGATCACGGGGTCTTGCACGCTCGGGAACACTCCAAGTTCGATGACGAACTTCCTCAGCCACACAGCTTCATTCGCGGCTTCGCAAGCAGCGATATACTCCGACTCCATTGTAGATTGTGCGACTATGGGTTGCTTCCCACTTCTCCAGCACACGGCGCCTCCATTCACCTTGAACACGTAATCTGTCTGTGACTTACAGTCATCGGGGTCTGAGCAGAAACTTACATCTATGTAACCCGTTACGCCAAGTTCTTCATCGCAGCCACCATACACAAGGAACATTTCCTTTGTCTTATTGAGATACTTAAGAATGCTCTTAACAGCTACCCAATGCGGCATTCCAGGATTACTCTGGAACCGGCTTGTCAAACTTAGAGCTAATGCCACATCCGGTCTAGTACTCAACATTGCATACATGATCGATCCTATGGCTGAAGCATAAGGATGTTTCGTCATTTCGGCCTTACCCAGTTCCGTCACCGGACACTGCGCCTTACGCAATATCTTATTCTTGATAACCGGCAGAGAACCGTTCTTTGCCTTCTCCATACGGAAACGCTTCAGTATTTTATCAAGATAAGTTCTCTGACTTAGTGCTAATAGGCGCCTTGAAATATCGCGATAGATTTTTATGCCTAAAACATACGCAGCTTCTTCTAAGTCCTTCATGGAAAATTTACTGTTTAAATATTCCTTCACGCTATTCAGAAGTTTCACATCATTCCCAATCAGCAATATGTCGTCAACATACAGTGCTAAGAACACAACCGAGCTCCCACTCATTTTCTTGTAAATACAGGTCTCTTCCACATTCTGGATAAATCCAAAACCTTTGATTACCTCATCAAAGCGAAGATTCCAGCTCCGAGATGCCTGCTTCAATCCATAGATGGATCGCTGAAGCTTGCACACCTTGTTAGCATTTCCCGGGTCGACAAAAAATTTCCGGCTGTACCATGTACAACTCTTCCTCAATGTTTCCATTTAGGAAGGCCGTTTTGACGTCCATCTGCCAGATTTCATAATCATAATAGGCAGCTACCGCTAACATAATCCGAATAGACTTAAGCATCACTACCGGTGAAAAAGTTTCATCGTAGTCAATTCCATGAACTTGTCGGAAACCCTTTGCGACAAGCCGAGCTTTATAGACGGTCACATTACCATCAGCATCAGTCTTCTTCTTAAAGATCCACTTATTCTCGACGGCCTTGCGCCCTTCGGGAATATCCATCAAAGTCCACACTTTGTTATCATACATGGATCCTATTTCGGATTTCATGGCTTGAAGCCATTTCTCGGACTCTAGACTCTCCATCGCCTCCTTGTAGTTTGTAGGTTCGTCTTGCTCGACTAGCATGACGGTGCAAACCATGTTGCCATACCATTCTGGTGCGATCCGAGATCTACCAGACCTACAAGGTAGAACATCTTCCTCGACAGTTTCTCCCACTCCTTCCACGGAGGACGTTTCCGGAATTGCTTCCGTTGCGCCACTCGGAATCTCGAGTTCAGGATCAACGATTTCATCGAGGTCTACCTTCCTCCCACTTACTCCTTTCGCGAGAAACTCCTTCTCTAGAAAGGTACCGGTCTTCGCGACAAAAGTTTTGCCCCCAGCTTGGTTGTAGAAGGTGTACCCAACGGTTTCCCGCGGATATCCTACAAAGACGACTTTCTCCGACTTCGGTTCGAGTTTGTCGGGTTGTAGTTTCTTAACGTACGCCTCACAACCCCAAACCTTCAGAAACGATAACTTAGGATTTTGGCCATACCATAATTCATACGGTGTCATTTCAACGGACTTGGACGGAGCCCTATTTAAAATGAATGCGGCTGTTTCTAACGCATAACCCCAGAAGGACACTGGCAGATCGGTAAGAGACATCATAGATCGGACACTATCCAGTAGAGTACGATTACGTCGCTCGGACACGCCGTTACGCTGCGGTGTTTCGGCTGGCGTAAGTTGGGGTACTATGCCACAACTCTTCAGATGTGTGCCAAACTCAAAACTCAAGTACTCTCCACCGCGATCGGATCGGAGATGCTTGATTTTCCTATTAAGCTGATTCTCAACTTCACTCTGGAATTCTTTGAACTTTTCAAACGTTTCAGACTTGTGTTTCATCAAATAGATATAACCGTCTCTACTCAAGTCATCAGTGAAGGTGACGAAGTAACGATAACCATTGCGTGTCGAAACGCTCATCGGTCCACACACATCTGTATGTATGATCCCCAACAAATCCGACACCCGTTCAACGAAACCTTTGAACGGTGTCCTGGTCATTTTGCCTATAAGGCATGGTTCGCATGTATCGAGGGATCCAAAATCCAACGAGTCCAAAAGTCCATCGGAGTGGAGTTGCTTCATGCGCTTTACACCAATATGACCAAGACGGCAATGCCACAAAAACATGGCGGTATCGTCACTACACTTAATCCGTTTGGCTTCTATGTTATGGATGTGAGTACTACGATCGAGATTCAACAAGAATAAACCGTTATTCTCAGGAGCATCAACATAAAAGATATCATTCATATAAATAGCACAATTGCTTGACACTGATTTAAATGAACAACCGTCTTGCAACAGGCAAGACCCACTTATAATGTTTACACTCAAGGATGGCACAAAATACCACTTATTTAAAACCAAAACTAATCCCGATGGTAGATGTAGAGGGAGCGTGCCGACAGCCACCACGTCGACTCTCGATCCGTTGCCGACGCGCATCGTCACCTCATCCTTCGCCAGCCGCCTTCTATTCCGTAACTCCTCCTGAGAGTTACATATATGAGCAACAAAACCAGTATCAAATACCCACGTGTTGCTCCGGGCGGATGTAAGGTACACATCTATAACATGTATATCAAATATACCTTGCTCTTTGTCGACCGTCTTGCCAGACTTCCTATCCTCCAGATACTTGGGGCAGTTGAGCTTCCAGTGACCCTTCCCCTTGCAGTAGAAACACTCCACGCTAGCTCTGGGACCAGACCTGTTAGTCCTGGGCTTGGCAGCCAACTTTGCCTTCCTCCGGGACTTCCAGCTCTGCTTTCCCTTGCCACCGGACTTCTTGAAATCAACGGTCTTGTTGACCATCAACAACGTGTGCTCCTTCTTAATTTCTACCTCAGCAGTCTTGAGCATCACGAACACTTCACCCAGGGACTTAGCCATGCCCTGCATGTTGTAGTTCATGACGAACCCTTTGTAGCTTGGCGGCAACGATTGCAACACCCTGTCAATCGCCAGCTCATCGGGAATCTTGCATTCCAGAGCATTCAGGCGTTGAACGTAGCCAGACATCTTGACTACATGCTCGCTCACACTGCTATGCTCTTCCATGTTGGCTGAGAAGAAAAGCTCAGAAGCCTCATATCTCTCAGCCTTAGCCTGCGGCGCGAAGACAGCCTTAAGATCCGAAATGATCTCAAAGGCGCTCATCTTCTCAAAGCGCTTCTGCAGGTCGGCTTCCATGGCGTAGAGCATGCCACTCTGGACAAAGGGAGAATCCTCCGATTGGGTCTGGAAGACCTTCTTCTCATCCTCAGAGGCATCATCTGCAGGAGGGTCACCTATGGCGACCTCAATGATGTAGGCCACCCTATGGGGAGTGAGGAGGATCCTCAGGTTGCGGAACCAGGCCATGAAGTTTGACCCATTGGTCTTAAGCTTTTCTTTCTCAAGGAACAGACCTAGGTTAAACGAGGGGCGAGACATCTACAATGGAATTTGCAACAACATAAGACTTTGTTCATAATAATTTTGAGTTATAGTATTTTGGAAAATAACTAACATAACTCCCACTCAAACGAACATCCCTCCTGGTCGTTTAAGCGATTACACGACCCCCATCCATTGCACCACCCCTCATCATCAAAGCCGGCGGCACAACTTTCAAGAGTAGACAAAATCGTCCGCCACACCAATTTTTTGAATCGTGCTCGACCTTTCGGTCTTCCTGTTCCGAGGCCATACCTCTGAGTATGCTAGGCTCGCCACCAAAGACCTCCACGCTGACGCTTGTGCAACATGGCTTACACCCACTGTATGCGAACGACGAGATGTCTGACACCCGATCATCACGGCCTGCCTCATAACGTAGAACTTTCTTGGTGGTGCGCGTTGGAGGGAGAACACTAGTGGTATTTTGAAGGGATCATCTTATTCAGCTACCGCCGTGTAACTAATGTATACTATACACACAATCACACAAAATAAGATGCACACAAAACATCAAATGTAATGCAATGTGATATAGTCCATTGCGCCATGGTCTTCTTGGCGCCCGCAGTTTATAAACAATTTAATAAACCTACCTTGACCATATCACATAGCCCCTGCAAAATAAAGTTAGACGCTTCTACTTTATCTTTTGCATGTTTTACGTGGCTTGGGGCTTTCGTAAATAGAACCGCTTCATACCTACGAATCTTATGACCACAACAACGATCCAATAATTGCATGTTTAAGCATCCCTTTCGGGCCCTCCATTGAAAATGCGAAGACCAACTAAAGAGAGAGAAACTGACACCCGCCAACCACATATACGGTACAAGCCGTATGTCAGTAGTGGAACCAGTCTCGCGTAAGCGTACGCGTAAAGTCGGTCCGGGCCGCTTCATCAACTCAATGCCGCTGGAATACACAAGTGCACGCTAGAGGGTAGCAAATAACAGGAACGGTGCCCCCGTGCAGAGCACGGGTTCTAACAGCGTACAGCTATATCTACGATAGATCGGCTCCGATACCACTGAAGGGGATCGTGTGCAGAAAACAAAAATTTTCCTACCAACGATATCCTAAAAGCATGCCAAGATCTATTCTATGCAGATATAGTAGTACGAACGGAGATCGGAATACGTACCCTTGTAGACCGAAAGCGGGGATTACGTTCCCGCACAAACGTTGTCGATGAAGACCGACGATGCCGACCTCAAGGTCGTGTAGAGGAAGCAGGCCTCCGAGTACCGCTAGCGCAGCACCTCGCAGGGAGTCGCACACGTACGGTGGAGACGACGGCCTCCGAAGCTCCAGTCCAGGACGAGCAGCGGAAGACTTGGACCGGAACACCAACAGCGCGGCAGCGGGCTATGGTGGAGGAGATCCCCCCTTCCTCAGCTCGGCGCGGCTCCAACTTGGGAACCACGAGAATGAGAGAGAAATCGGGAATTAATTGGTGAATTAAAAGGCCAGGGGTGCCCCTTCTTATATAGGCTCCCAGGGGGGAGCCAACTTGCTAACCAGGCAATGTGGGACTAACTCCCACATGCCTGGTGCGGCATGGCTGGGTGCGCCGGCCCCCTAGTGGGCCTCTTGTCCCACTTGGGTCGGCCCCCAAGCCCCCCACCGAATTCCCCTTGAGAATTTTCCCCTCTTGGGCCTTCTTTCGACCAGAAGGCCCATTTAGGGAAATCAGCCTAAATAAATTCGAAAATAAATATATAAAATTATATTTGCACATTAATTACACTAATTAATATCAAACATAATATATATAATTTTTCCTAGCTCCGAAAACTCTTTCGGCGCTGCCCGATCTCCATCGTACCCCTCCCGGGACACTCCCGGTGATCTCCTTCCTTTCCGGTTGTCTTGTCGAAACCCCTTAAGTGTGTTACCCTAGCGGTTCGATATAATATCAGGTATGATCAAGACTCCTCAATGATCAACGACTAACTCGTAGGCCTGGACCCCATGAATCAATCCCTGAGATATAACGAATGACTTTCATCTATCAAACCTGAACGTAAACTCTTAAACCTTTTGCCATAGCGATACTTAGCACGTCCGAGCGTCGTTCCATAGATATCTCCATACCTAATCCCGACCTCGTTACCGACGACGCTATCTTCTACTCGTTCATGATCTCATGTCTCCGTGACCTAGTCACATGCTTGCAAGCTCATTAGACATGATCTCACCGAGTGGGCCCGAGAGTATCTATCCTGCTATGCGGACTGGCAAATCCCGCTCTTGACCCCTCTTCTCAACTACTCCTTTCCTATACCCAAGTATCACCGTTATTGTCATACTAAATAAGATACGACGTTTGGTGCAATCAAAGTATCTTCCAGGAATAACAATAAGAGTTGATCTCACGGTCAAAGGCGTAACGACTACGTTCTCCAAATCTGGGTATGTCCATCACATCGTTCTCTAGCGATATGACTCTCATTGCCGACCGGCGCCATGCCCCATGACCGGGAAACCTCGATCATCAACCGCGCAACGAAACTAGTCTTAGTAGAGGCTACTAGGGACCTGGTTGTTTACGTATCACACCCGCATTAATGTTTCCGCTTAATACGGTTCTAGCATGACACAAAAACCTATTATGAACAAACGAGATATGATAAAGAATACACTTTATTAATTGCCTCTAGGGCATATCTCCTTCAACTCGTGCTCGACCTTTCGGTCTCCCTGTTCCGAGGCCATATTTCTGAATATGCTCGGCTCGCCACCAAAAACCTTCACGCTGACGCTTGTGCAACATGGCTTACACCCACTGTATGCGAACGACGAGATGTCTGACACCCGATCATCACGGCCTGCCTCATAACGTAGAACTTTCTTGGTGTTGCGCGTTGGAGGGAGAACACTAGAGGTATTTTTAAGGGATCATCTTATATAGCTACCGCCGTGTAACTAATGTATACTATACACACAATCACACAATATAAGATGCACATAAAAAATCAAATGTAATGCAATGTGATATAGTCCATTGCGACATGATCTTCTTGGCGCCCGCAGTTTATAAACAATTTAATAAACCTACCTTGACCATATCACATAGCCCCTGCAAAATAAAGTTAGACGCTTCTATTTTATCTTTTGCATATTTTACGTGGCTTGGGGCTTTCGTAAATAGAACCGCTTCATACCTACGAACCTTATGACCACAACAACGATCCAATAATTGCATGTTTAAGCATCCCTTTCGGGCCCTCCATTGAAAATGCGAAGACAGCCTAAAGAGAGAGAAACTGACACCCGCCAGCCACAGATACGGTACAAGCCATATGTCAGTAGTGGAACCAGTCTCGCGTAAGCGTACGCGTAAAGTCGGTTAGGGCCGCTTCATCAACTCGATGCCGCTGGAATCACAAGTGCACGCTAGAGGTTAGCAAATAACAGGAACGGTGCCCCCGTGCAGAACACGAGTTCTAACAGCGTACAGCTATATCTACGATAGATCGGCTCTGATAGCACTGAAGGGGATCGTGTGCAGAAAACAAAAATTTCCTACCAACGATATCCTTAAACTAGCCAAGATCTACACTATGCAGATATAGTAGTACGGCGGAGATCGGAATACATACCCTCGTAGACCGAATAGCGGGGATTACGCTCCCGCACAAGCGTTGACGACGAAGACGACGTAGCCGACCTCTAGGTCGCGGAGAACTCGGCGCGACGAAGATGACGAAGATGACCCCGAGGTCGGGTGGAGGAAGTAGGCCTCCGAGTACCGCTAGCGCATCACCTCGCAGGGCGTCACACACGTACGGTGGAGACGACGACCTCCGAAGCTCCAGTCCAGGACGAGCAGCGGAAGACTTGGACCGGAACACCAGCAGCGCGACAGCGGGCTATGTTGGAAGAGATCCCCCTCCTCTACTCGGCGCGGCTCCGACAAGGGAACCACGAGATCGAGAGAGAAATTGGGGAATTAATTGGTGAATTAAAAGGCCAGGGGTGCCCCTTCTTATATAGGCTCCCGGGGGGAGCCAACCTCCCTAGCCAGGCAATGTGGGACTATCCCACAGCCATGGTGCGGCTAGGGATGGTGCGCCGGCCCTAGGTGGGCCCCATTTGGCCCATCTAGGCCGGCCAAGTCCCCCACAAAATTCCCTTGAGGGTTCCCCCCCCCCCATGGGCCTTCTTTCGACCAGAAGGTCCATTTAGGGAAATCAGCCTAAATAAATTCGAAAATAAATATATAAAATCATATTTGCATATTAATTACACTAATTAATATCAAACATAATATATATAATTTTTCCTAGCTCCGAAAACTCTTTCGGCGCTGCCTGATCTCCATCAGACCCCTCCCGGGGCGATCCCGGTGATCTCTTTCCTTTCCGGTTGTCTTGTCGAAACCCCTTAAGTGTGTTACCCTAGCGGTTCGATACAATAACAGGTACGATCAAGACTCCTCTATGATCGACGACTAACTCGTAGGCCTGGACCCCATGAATTAATCCCTGTGATATAACGAATGACTTTCATCTATCAAACCTAGACGTATAGTCTTAAACCCTTTGTCATGGCGATACTTAGCGTGTCCGAGCATCATTCTCAGATATCTCCATTCCTAGCATTATCTCGTTACCGACATCGCTATCTTCTACTCGGCTATGATATTATGTCAGCTGGTGACCTAGTCACATGTTTGCAAACTCATTTTACATAATCTCACCGAGTGGGCCCTAGAGTATCTATCCGGCTATGCGGACTGACAAATCCCGCTGTTGACCCCTCGTCTCAACTACCCCTTTCCGATACCCAAAAGTATCACCGTTATTGTCACACTAGATAAGATATGACGTTTGGTGCGATCAAAGTATCTTCCAGGGATAACAATAAGAGTTGATCTCACGGTCTTAAGGCGTAATGACTATGTCCTATAAATACTGGGTATGTCCATCACATCGTTACACCTAACGATATGACTTCCATTGCCGACCGGCGCCATGCCCTATGATCGGAAAACCTCGATCATCAATCGCGCAACGAAACTAGTCTTAGTAGAGGCTACTAGGGACCTGGTTGTTTATCTACCACACCTGTATTAATGTTTCCGCTTAATACAGTTATAGCATGGTATAAAACATATAATGAATGATTGGGATATTGCCAATAAACTATGTTTATTAAGTGCCTCTAGGGCATATTCCCTTCAAAATCATCGTTCACCTCCCTCACTCATTTTTTTGATATTGAACTTGAAGGTTGTTGATACTAAAATTGAGCTTTAATTTGCAGGTTGGAGCGCAAAAGACAGAAGAAGGTATTCAAGTGGGACGTGCATCACGAGGACTACGTTGCTAAGTGGCATCAGGTGTTGGCGGCGGCGAAAAAGCATCCAAAAACCCTCTCAAAATTTCCTCCATATGACCAAGGTGCTTTCGACAACTATCTAGCTTGGTTCCTCGCTAACAGTCGTGTGGAGCTATGTGCGGCGGCTTTTGATTCAGCCATACTTGAGGACCAGCCCACCGATGCAAATTTCCGGAAGCTACGTTACAACAAGCTTGTGAGAGATGGCACACGAACCAAGTTTGCTCCATTGATCAACTTTATGGTAATACGATCCTCTTGTACCTCGCGTTGTCATAAATATAAATTGTGTGTTGACATATTTCTATAATTTTCTAGCGTAATGAGATCTCGCAGCAAGCCGATGAAGCCGAGAAAGCAGCCTCTTATCCTCGTACCAAGAAGGGCGATAGTGCCGTTAGAGAGTTTGCGAAGGTACGTCGACATTGTGCATCCTAGTAATGTAGTCATATGTGGTATGAATGTTTTTCTTAGACATATGTTGCATCAATGTCATAGAGAAGCGTCCAACGGATGCGCTCACTTGCTCTACTACTTGGTTGTCGTACCACCGATGACACCGTTCCCACAGAGCCGACGTCGTACTCCACACCTCTATGTCGTGGTGGTGCCTCTAGCTCCAACCCGCAATATGACGAGGTACGGAATTTTTCTAGCTTCGTGCATACACCAAAGTCGTGTTTTCCCTTTCTAACCAAATCCATTTGTTTTGTTTTAGATTCCCGACGACATGACCTTGGACGAGTTTCAAGAAAGCCAGCGGCGGTCGTTCAACCTTAGGTCGAGGCGCGAGTTGCATCCGATTCACACCTAGCCAGTGGGCTCAACAATCAAAGGGCAAAGAGATCGAGTCCAAGGAGTCCGAGCCGTCGGAAGCTGAGTCGGAGGAGTCCGATCTGCCGGCAGCCGAGTCGGAGGAGATAGAACATGTGGAGACCGAGTCAGACGAGGAGCCACCCCCGAGACCGCAAAAGCTTATTCCAAGGAGGAGGACAAACATGAAGAATGCCTCGAACGTGCCATTTGACGATGACATCGAGCCGGAGAGGACGAGGCCTAAAATGAAGAATGCCTCAAACGCGCCGATCCCCAACTCGGCTTTGAGGAGGTTGAGGAACGATGGAGATGAGGATCCTCCCGTGCTAGGTCCTAGGAGGAGGAGGGGAAGGAAGTAGATTTATGTGTTGTTTGCCCAACCTTGTTGCACTTCTCGATCTAGATGCTATGTTTGTGGTGCACTTGTGGATTTATGTGTTATATTGCGTGCTAGACTTCTCGATATATGTATGTAGACCTGGTGTTCCTATGTTTTATTATGTTTTGATTTGCTATCTGGTATGATGCTTGTTGGTTGAGGAAGAAAGGTTGTTGTTTTCAGCAAAACTTTCTTGGTTTTAGGACGGAAACGCCAGGCGCTACCCTCTGAAGGGTAGCTCCAAGCGCCTCGGCGCTACCCTCAAGAGGGTAGCTCCATGCCCCATGGCGCTACCCTCCGAGACTTAGCCGTTTTCGACGTGCTCGCGATGGCATGGAAAGGGAGCCGCTCGGGCAGCGCCGCGTCTCGCTTAAGTCGGGGAGGGTAGCGCCGAGGGGCATGGAGCTGACGAGGGCCTGACTCGGAAAATCCCAGGGTTATGCACCCCGGGTTGATTGAGGGGGAGAGAGAAGAGCGTTGGTGATCACGACGGCTGACAAGCGGGGATTTTACCCAGGTTCAGGCTCCCGGAGGATAACACCCTACTCCTGCTTGTCTGTTATTGATGGCGAGTTGTGATTACAATGGCGGCGAGATTGTGATCTCGCTAGGGTTTGTGGTGGTGGCTATTGGCGTGTCCTCTGGAACGAGCAACCCTCCTGGCTTTATAGGTAGCCAGGTCTCGGGTGGTCGGTATCGTTGGTAATTATAGATATGGCAGGTTATGAGACCTAACCGACTTGGACTAGGTTTCACGGTACGCCGAGTGGGCCTTCAGTGGGCCTTCTCCAGCTTGGCGCGGCCCAGGTAGCCTCATCGTGGGCTAGTCGAAAGGTAGCCCCACGTCAGTAGCCCCCGAGTGTTTGGTTGAATCGTAGAGTCGGGCAAAGGACTTCTTTCTCCTGGACGCGCCACCGGATTGCTTGTTCTTGAGTTTGCACTCGTTTTCTTCCGTCGAACAGGACACTCCCGATGGGAGTAATCTTCTGCAGTCGAATTACTTCTCCTTGGCCTTCGTGTGAAGCTTGCTTCTATTCGACCCGTGGGCTTACTTCAAGATGGATTCGGCTGTTTGAGCTTCCTCGATTTCTCTGCCACCCGAATGATTGTTTCGGGTTCTCGGATCAGTAGTCTGTCCTACTTGGTTATTTTCAGCTGTGAAGCTTACTACCCGAATCGCTCAGTCGAGTTGTCGTGCTGTTTCACTTGTTCGGAGCCGTTGGCTTGATGACGTCACTGATGATGCTCCATTGCACGCCTCTGCGCCCGATGGGACATGACGTAGCGGGGCCCACTGGCAGAGCTGACCGCGGTCAGCAGTTGTCACGTCTCCGAACTGGGCGCGAAATTTTCGCGGCACGATGATGACGCCTTGATTCCCGTGCGTAGTGGACGAAGTGGGCGGCGAAGGTTGGTTTCTCCGTGCGACACATGGACGGCTGGATGTAGCTGTTCGAAACCGTTGCTCTGTGGACGGCTGAGATGAATTTATTCAAGGCATAAGTACTGCGCTGCAGCGCAAGGGCATCATCTTCTCCAATCGCCTGCGCCTCCTTTCCTCTACTCATTACCATTCTCGCCACCATCCGAGCTCTGTGCTTTTTGTCCTCCCACCTGCTGCTGTCTTCCGGAGCCATGGGCAAGCCGAAGACCACCGCTGGCACCTCCGCCGCCGCCGCCGAAGCCGGGCTGATGAAGAAGCCCGACGACGACTAGCAAAGGTCGTCGGTGAAGAAGGCGGAGCTTGAGCTCCTCCGCGCGCAGAGCCTCCTGCCACCAACGGACCAGGCCCAGGTACGCGCTCCCTGCAAAGAGGTTCACCCTGCACCCCGTGAGGGGGAACGCGTATGCTTCGTGGATTTCCTTCCGCGAGACTTCGGGTTCCCTCTCCACGATTTTGTTCGCGGTCTCCTGTACGCCTATGGGGTTCAGATCCACGATCTGACCCCAATGGCGTTTTGAGCATAGCGAGCTTTATTGTGCTCTGCGAGTGCTTTCTAGGGATCGCACCCCACTGGGCGCTATGGAAGTCGCTCTTCCTCGTTCGCAAGAATGTCGGGAAGAGCGGGTTGACATACCCCATGGGCGGCTTCGGAATCCAGGTGCGCGGTGATACCGCGTACTTTCAGATGAAGAAGTCTGACTCCGTCCAGGGGTGGCGGAAGAAGTGGTTCTACATCCAGTGGAACCAGGACGGCCTGGCGCCATTCGACGGCGAGCGCAAGCTGCTGAAGACTCGCGCTTAGTCGCACCCGCTCGCCGAGGAGGAGAAGGAGTCCGCAAGGCCGCTGCTGAGCCTGCTGCACAACCTCACCAAGACCCTGGGGCACAAGACGGGTGGCGTCTTCCTGATGGCCACCTTCTTCCGGCTTCGCGTTCAACCACTTGCTGCTCGGCCTCACCCGATGTGGGCGGTCGATGGCGCCGGCAACCAGCCACTCGACGAGGAGGAGGTGGAAACCAAGGTGAGGGGCATCACCAACCTCCGAGCCGCGGACCTCTGCAACGTCAAATGTCCAGTCGCTGCGTACGGAACAGCGAACCCTGTTCCCGAGGTAAGTTCTTGACTTGTTCTCTTCATTGCTTCGTTTCTTGATTTCCTGCTTCTTGATTCGACTTGTGTCTACTTGTTTCAGGGTCGATCTCTGCTGGTCAGCCTTCCTCCTCTCCCTGAAAACGGCCCCGACGATGAGTCTAAGATTGTGGAGGAGGAGGGTGACGACGACGACCTTCCGTCTGCTACCTCTCCTAACGAAGAGGTGGGGGATGATGACGACGAGGAGGAACCCGCACGGAAGAGGCAGAAGCGTCAAAGTGGTGGCGATTCTGCGGCTGCTTCTTCGCCCGTGAGAGGTGCAGATGCTGATTTGGAGGAAACCGACGCGATGTCTTCGGGTGTTCGGTCCTAGGGCGACTCGGACGAACCACTGGCTGCTCCTCCTGTTAGCTCTGCGCCACCGCGCGCGTTCGCTCGTATGCCGTCTCTCTCCCTGGGGAGCGATGACGAGTTCGAGACCACCAGGTGAGTTTCTTTTCCTCTTTCTTTTCCGAGTTGTACTTTGGAGTTTCAACCTTCGAGTTGAGCATTGTATTGTTTTTGTTCCAGCCGTCGTTCTGGCGATGTCAGCTCCCCTCGTCGTGAAGTGGAGCACACATCCGCCCCTTCGACGGAGCTGGTGACTCGGGTGACGATCGAGGAGCACGCGTAGCCTGCTGGCCTCGCGTCGTCGAGTCGTGCTCCTCCTTCGGCTTCGGAAGATGTTGACCTCCTGGACCACGTAAGTCCTTTATTCTTGTACTTGTAGTCTTGCAATTTCATCGGGTGCGCGATCAGCGCTCCCGATGGGAGTAGCCCCCGAAGGTGTGGGTGACTAGTATAGTCGCCCGCAACTTTATTAATTTCATGCTTGTGTTTCAGCCGTACTACCGCCAACAGCTTGACGCAGCCGCGGCTTATGTTCGCCTGGAGAAGGAGAGGGACCGGCTGCGTGCTTCTCTGGACCAGGCTACTAGGCGGGTTGCTGAGTTGGAGCTGAAGCTCCAGGCTCAGGCTGAGCTTGAGAAAGCCCTGCACGAGTCCCAGGAGCACGAGCGAGTGCGGGCCACCCAGGAGAATACTCAAGTCGACCGCCTTCTCGCACTCGCCGGTACCCTTGGAGGTTAGTTTTCGACTTTGGCGCCTACTTGTACTTACTTTTTTCCTTGCTGACATTTTGTATTTTTGCGCAGAGAGATGCGGTGGCGCTCCTCCGGAAGGTTCGTCGAGTGACGAAGTTGACTTGGCGACCGCTGTCGGCTTCCTCGACCGCGTCTTCGCGTATGCGTCTGATGCGCTGCAGAAGTCGACGGCCGCGCTAAAGAAGTCGACAGGGGCGCTCGCGACGGTGCACCGCAGCATCTTCCCGAGTGATGCGCCACCGGCTGCCGTTGATGCTCTTGCCGCTCCGTTTGAGGGCGACGCGACCACCCTCGCGGACTTCACTCGGGCGCAGACGGTACGCGACTCCGAGCTCACCTTCCAGCTTCTCCTAGGACATCAGGGTGCTGACGACTTCGAGAAGGTTGTCAGCGGCTTCCCTCGAAGGCCTGATGGGCGAACGGCATCCTTGAGCGGGGTGAAGGTGCATGCCACACAGCTAGCTATGAAGCTTGTGGCCACCTTTGAGAGGGCACTCGCCAAGGCGACTGAGACGGCTGCTGCTCGGAAGAGTCGCTCCCGGTCGGAGTCCATGGCTTAGGGGTCTTGTAGTTTAGATATCCAGTAGTCACGCGGCCTATACTTTTGTCTTTTGCCTGTAATGACTAATATTATGTCGGGTCTGCTGGCCTTGAACAGTATTTTGTTTATGACTGGATTGATTGTTTCTTCCCACTATCTTTGTTTGTGCTGAGCAGTCACATATCTGTATTGGCTCTGCACATTCATGGCAGACTAACATGCGCGGCGGCACTTCTTCTGCTTCTGCGGCTAGGCCGAGTGGCGAGGGATCTTCTTTGGGTGCTCGCCGTCGTCGAGCGATGCCAGCTCCTCCACGATGCACGAACGACCAGCGGATAATCACGTACTTGAAGAATAAGGTTGTTGAGCTTGAGGCGACTCTGAAGAATACCGAGCTGTTGTTGCATCGCTCCAGGTCGCATCCTACTGCAGAGTTCTCCCAGCGTGAGGATTTTTTGCTCGGGGAGATCGATATGATCAGTCGACAGCTTCAAGGTTGGTATCCTTTGCGACTGCTTTCTTTGTTAAAACTTGCTGGTTCTGACTTCTAGCTTGTGTATGCAGATGTGAACCCGGATTGGCAGGCTGAGTGGGATCGCGTTGAGGAGCGTGTTACCCGGGAGGCATCTGGCGACTCCTATGAAGCTCGCCAATTCTGGGTGAATAAGTCGAGAGGGCGTATTCTTGCTCTTATGCTTGCTCGGACTTAGCGTGCGGCCTTTCTTCTGGAGAATTGCCGGAAGACCCTCTGGCACATCCACCGTGTGTACTTCCCGCACAATGGGCAGCCGCACGGGCTGGCCGCCTTGCTGGAGAGGTTCCGCGAGGGTGATGCGCTGAAGGAGATCGTCCATGCCTAACTCGTCGCCGGGGCAAATGTGGCGCTGGCGTACGTCCGGCTGCACCGGCCGAACCTTCCGCTCGAGAGGTTGATGGGTGGACTGCCTAGCGACACCGACTACGCCGATACCTTGGCGGCTGCGCGCCAGATGATCGAGCAGGTGCAGAAGCTTAGTGAGCGCCTTGTAGGCCCACTCGACGCGCCGAAGGACGAGCCTGCAGATTAAGAGTAGCCTTCTTCTGCTATACAGGGTTAGCTATAGGTGGCGAATATGCCAATGTAAATGACAATGTATGAGGTTAACGGAGTTCTCGAGTAATGAGTGGAATTATTTGCATTACTGTGCGAGTATCTGCTTCGGCTTTGACTTGTGTGGCGCAGCCCCTGAGTACCTTGGGTGACAGCCTAAGTCTATGTTGTGAACCTGTGTGGCGCAGCCCCTGAGTTCTTCGAGTGGCGTCCTAGGATTTTTCAATTGAGACCTGTATATCGCAGTCTCCGAGTGTATCGGGTGGCGACTTAGGGTTTAGGACTTGACCTGTATGGCGCAGCCCCCGAGCAGATCGGGTGGCGGCCTAGGATTTTTTCCAGTGAAGCCTGTATGGCCCAGCCCCCGAGTAGTTCGAGTGGCGGCCTAGGTATTTTCAAGTGTGACCTGTGGCCCCCGAGTGCGTCGGGTGGCGACCTAGGATTTTTGACTCGACCTGTGTGGCGCAACTCCCGAGTAGGTCAGGTAGAGGCCTAGGATTTTTTGAGTTGTGCCTGTGCGGCGCAGCCCCCGAGTGGTTCGAGTGGCGGCCTAGGATTTTTTCAAGTGTGACCTGTGAGGTGCAGCCCCCGTGTGCGTCGGGTGGCGACCTAGGATTTCTGACTTGACCTGTGCGGCGCAACTCCCGAGTAGATCGAGTAGAGGCCTAGGATTTTGTGAGTTGTGCCTGTATGGCGCAGCCCCCGAGTGATTCGAGTAGCGGCCTAGGTTTTTTTTTTCAACCTGTGTGGCGCAGCCCCCGAGTGATTCGAGTGACGGCCTAGGATTTTTGTTTGCCATGACTGAGAAGGTAAAGTGGACAGCATTTTCTTAATATCACTTTATTGATTGTTGCGAACATGCCGCCTCATTAAAACCCTTCCAGTCCCCTTAGGTACCCTGGTAAGGGAAAGAGTGCGTCTGAAACCTGTCGCGTTGACGTGCTATCCTTGATACAATGATTGAGTCGACTAAGCATAGAACCGCCGGAGTTGTGCGACGTTCCATGGGTTGCTGCATACTGCTCCTGTCTTCGAGTCCTTTAGGCGATAAGCTCCGTTGCCAATTGCCTCTGTCACAATGTATGGGCCTTCCCATGGGGAGGCGAGCTTGTGCACCTTCTTCTGCTTGAGGCGGAGGACCAGGTCGCCTGCGACGAAAGCTCTTGGTTGTAACCTCCGTCCGTGGTAGTTGCGCAGGTCTTGCTGGTATACGGCTGACCGCGCCAGGGCGATGTCGCGTGCTTCATCAAGATGTCCATGCTGTCTTCGAGTGCCTATTCTGCATCTGACTCGTCGTACGCGACCACCCGCGGTGCGTCAAACTTGATGTCGCAGGGTAGCACTGCTTCTGCACCGTACACCATGAAGAATGGAGTGTACTGGGTGGATCTGTTAGGCGTGGTCCGCAGGCTCCATAGGACTGATGGTAGTTCTTCCACCCACGCGCCTGCTGTCGCGGTATCGGCATATTTGATAGGAGACGGGGGTCCTCTAGCCTACGTATGGATTGTGGGGAAGAAGGTTGGTGTCGTCGAGGTCGGGATTGAACACGGCGAGTTTACCCAGATTCGGATCCCACATCGGTGGCGGGATCCTACGTGCTGCTATAATTCACTATGAGGCAATAGCCGTGAACAGGTTACAATGAGTATGGTGCGTATTGAAGCGTGCCCTAAAGGCTTCCTGGTGGCCGACTTATATAGGCGGCCAGACCCCAGGATACAAGGTAAGTACTTGTCCGGTAAGTAAACAGAGTCCTAGACCTAGCCGGCTTAGTTGCCGCCTTCCGTCTTGGGCTCGGTGGCTTGATGGGCTTAGGCCTTCCGCCTTCCTTGGACCGTCCGCCTACTTCCTTGTACGTCAGCTATCTGGGCCGCCCGGCAGGCCTTGGCCTTACCACCCTTGGGCCACCCTGGACTAGCCGGATTGATCCATGCTGGTTATACCCCTAGTTGATATATCCCCAACATTAGCCCCCAGAAAGGTTGAAGTTCTCCAGGCGCCGACTTCTCCTTGATTCTTCATCTGCCAAGGTTGGCGGCTGCAGGACTTGAACCATTCTGAAAATGAACGAGGCACGCGTGTCTTGATGTTGACATGCGGCCGCCTTTGTTCATCATGGGAAAAGACGGCTACTCGGCAATCTTTGCCGAGCATTCTTCTTGGCGGTTTCCACCTAGCCAGCTTCACGACAGTTTGAAAACAGCCTAGGCGGGAATCTGGCCACGATCACAAATTGCGGGAAAAGAGGAGGCGTGGAGATCGTGCAATCATGGGCTGCAACGGATGCTGGACACGTGTCCGACTAAAAACGCCGTTGCACAGGGAGCAACGCCTGGCCCTATAAATAGGTAGCCAAACGGTCCATTTTCTTTACCCAGCCTTTGCTCTCCGTGCGCCCTTGTCTCTTCCACTTCTTTGCTCCTTGCCTCCGAGCAAGCCCCGGCGAACTTCTCCCCTCCGGCGACCTTTTCTCGCGGCGATGTCCACCGGTCCGGCCCATTCGACGGCGTCGAGCGGTCCGGCGACCGAGGCCGCGCTCGCGGCGTCGATGGGCGGTGCCATAACCCGTCCCGCGGCGGCGGCGACGGCGGGCAATGTCACCGCCGTCGTCCCTCGGACTTCCTCCGCGCGCGCACCCGCGGCGGGCTCCTCGGCTCCTCCACCGACCACCACAGCAACGGCGACGGCGAACGCCCCCGGCGACGAGGAAGAAGAAGCGGCGGACCTCAGGTCCCGCTACTGGCTGCCTTCTATCGTCGACGAAGACGCCCTCCAAGATTTGGAGGCTGTCGGCTACCTCCCCACTCGGGAGGATTGCCGGTGGAGGGCCGCCTTGGGAGACATCATCCCGGCCCCGGAAGCCGGAGAGCGGGTAATCCTTACCTCCCACCTTGTCAGGGGAATGGCGCTTCCGCCTTTTTTAGTGAGGTCTTGGATCACTACGGGCTCCAGCCCCATAACATCGCACCCAATAGTATATTAGTCTTAGCCGGCTTCACAGCTCTGTTTGAAGGCTACCTAGGGATTAGGCCTAGTTTAGACTTCTTCAGATACTGCTTCCGTTGCCGGCGACAGACGGTGCCGGACGGCGGGCTGGCGACCTGCGGCAGTATCACCTTCAACTGCCTCCAGGGCCGCCAATGGTATCCTAAGATACCATACCTTGAGTCCGTCAAGGGCTGGACCTCTACATTCTTCTACTGCCAAGACATGGCAGCGCCGGGCCGTCAAGTCGGCATTCCGGCATTCGTCAACGCGCCACCCATGCCTCGCCCATGCTGGGACGAGGCGGTGCCCAAGTTGACGGAGGAACTCCGCCTTATTCAAAGGCGGATCGAGTTCCTCACGAGGACGATGGCTCCCCCCCAGCTGGATGGGGTCGACACCGTCATTTGCTGGCTCGGCCGGCAAATCCTCTCCCTGCGGTACAGCCCGCACAAGATGTGTCAGTATTCGCCTACTGACACAGCCTCTCTTCGCGTGAGCGAAGAGATATTGCCGGTCGCCGACCTGGCATTCCGGCTCCGCAGCCTCGTCAAGGCGGGGTCGTTGAAGGCGGCCGAGGGCGTGCCCATGCACACCCACGACAACCCTCCCCTCGAGGTGAATAATTTCTTCCTTTGCCCCTTGTTTGACAGCTTTGCCGGCTAGGATTGAGTTCCTTTAACATGTCTTATTTTTAAGCTCTCCGAGTTGAGGGAGGATGACCTGGCTCCCGACTTCTACGAGTCGGAAGCCGGGAAGACGAAGAAGCGCAAGGCGTCCGGCGCTGCTTCCTCTACGGCGAATGCCGAGAGGAGGAAACGGATCGCGTCGGCTACCGAGCCGACTCTCGCCAACATTAGCGAGAACGCGGGGATTAACATCCCCCGAAGGTACTCAACTTTGCCTTTATCAGACGACAAAACTCTTCAATACTGGCCAATTGACTGTGCTTGCTTTTTGTTAACAGGGAAAGGGTCGCAACTTCCCGGTTGACGACCAGGCTCCTTGGCAAAGGTAAGCGGCCGCAAGGCGGCTCGCCGGCCACCGTGCCGCCAACCCCTCAGCTCCACGCCAGCAGCTTCATGGGCGACGCTCGACGTCAGCCCCCAGCTCCGGCCTCAGGTGCTCCGCCAAGGGCCCCTTCCGCCGACCGCGCGCCCAGAACTCCCCTTCTGCTGGCTGAGGCTACGGCCGATGATGCCGCGCAATCACGCGCCGCCAACGAAGGGTTGCTGGAGTCGACTGCCGGCGGGTCTCGGAGGGCAGCCCCGACTGCGGGAGGCGGCAAAGTCAGGGACCCTTGGTCTACCTTTAAGGAGGCCAAGGAGTCAACTTTGGCTTTTGCCGCCTTTGCCTCGCAGGCCTTCGCCGACTTTGAGGGCGACTTATCTGTAAGTTTCTACCCCTCCGGCATATACATAGTCTTTCCACCGAGTACTTAGATGGCAAGTCAAAAAGAAACTTTGACTGCCGGCTTAGTGGTTATTCGACAATATGTTATATGCCTTTTGTTTTTTCTTGCAGGGCCTTGTGTCCGCCAACGTCGAGCTCGTCTCCTCGCGAGTCGAGATAAACCGGCGCCACCGCGACCTGAAGAAGGAGTGCGAGGCCAAGGACAGGCTTACAGAGGATGCTTTAGTCGTTAATGCTTCGACTGAGTCTATTGGGAGCGCGAACAGCGCTCCCGATGGGAGTAGCCCCCGAGATTAAGCTGAATTGCTTGTAATTGAGGTTAATCTCAAAAACTTCTCAATCGAAAAGAGATCTCTGAGATGGAACCACTATCCTTTTTTATTTGAGTGCTCATTCAGCCCGACGGCCTACTTGGTGGATTCGACAAACATATCTACTATTTGCTCAGCAAAACGGCCTACTGCATTGTTGGACCTGTATGGCGCAGCCCCCGAGTGTTCGAGTGCGGCCTAGGTTTTCTTGTTGGACCTGTATGGCGCAGCCCCCGAGTGTTCGAGTGACGGCCTAGGTTTTCTTGTTGGACCTGTATGGCGCAGCCCCCGAGTGTTCGAGTGACGGCCTAGGTTTTTTCGAGTTATACCTGTATGGCGCAGCCCCCGAGTGCGTCGGGTGACGGCCTAGGTTTTCTTGTTGGACCTGTATGGCGCAACCCCCGAGTGTTCGAGTGACGGCCTAGGTTTGACTTAGACCTGTGCGGCGCAGCCCCCGAGTGCTTCGGGTGGCGGCCAAGGCGAATTTGTTTGTGACCTGTGCGGCACAACACCCGGGAGAGCATCAGGTGTGGCCGAGGCGAATTTGTTTGTGCGCGGCGGTCTGGAGTCGACGCGGCGGAGTGGTGCCGTAGAGGCAGTCGACGCGGCGGACCGGAGTCGACGCAGCGGAGTGGCGCCGTAGAGGCAGTCGACGCGGCAGACCGGAGTCGACGCAGCGCAGAGGCGCCGTAGAGGCAGTCGACGCGGCGGACCGGAGTCGACGCAGCGGAGTGGCGCCGTAGAGGCAGTCGACGCGGCGGACCGGAGTCGACGCAGCGCAGAGGCGCCGTAGAGGCAGTCGACGCGGCGGACCGGAGTCGACGCAGCGCAGTGGCGCCGTAGAGGCAGTCGACGCAGCGGACCGGAGTCGACGCGGCGGAAGTAGTTGAGGTAGATCTTGATTTGGTCGACCGCGCGACCGAGGTTGGGGTAGTAGACTCGATCCGCGCGGCCGTTGCCGAAATCGTCGATGTAGTCGACGCAGATGCAATCTTTGCGGGTGCAGCGGGCGCGCTCTCCGCGAGTGCGGCAGATGCGATCTTCGCGGGTTCGGCGGGCGCGGCCTCCGCGGGTGCGACAGACGTGATCTTCGCGGGTTCGGCGGGCGCGGGGGTTGCCGATTCGGGTGAGGCCGCCGCGCGTAGCGCGGTAGTCGCAGAACTGAGTATACCACGACTATCGATGCAGCAGTATATGGAGCCGAAGGTGATGTGTATACCTTTGCCCAGATCGGCGTACACCGAGCGGTGGGCCGGCGGGTGGAGGACGTACTCGAAGGAGCCGAAGCGGATCGACTCCCTGACGGCGGATACGCCGATCTTCATTGCGGATGGAGCCGAAGCGACCATGATCCTAGCACTTGTTTGACTTCCCACAGACGGCGTCAATTGACGAGGTGCTAACTCGACAAGTCCCAGGGTTGTGCACCCCGGGTTGATTGATGGGGAGAGAGATGAGTGCAAGGTGATCACGACGGCTGACAAGCGAGGTTTACCCAGGTTCAGGCTCCCGGAGGATAACACCCTACTCCTGCTTGTATGGTTATTGATGCGAGTAGCAATTACAATGGCGAGATTGCGATCTCGCTAGGGTTTGTCGTAGCCGTCATGAGCGTGGCCCCCTAGGACGGGCAACCCTCCTGGCTTTATAGGTAGCCAGGTCTCGGGTGGTTGGTACAGATACGGTAGGTTACAAGACCTAACCGAGTTGGACTAGGGTACCAGATACCCCGAGTGGGCCTTCTGCGGGCCTTTCCATCCTTGGCGCGGCCCAGGTAGCATCATCGTGGGCTACCCGCAAGGTAGCCCCACGTCAGCGCCATCCTGTGCCTGGCGGAGAGGGAGCTGAAGCTGCCGGCGCGGCCGAGGCGGAGGGGAGTGATAGTTCCGGGGCTGAAGTTGTCAGCCCCCAAGCCTGATGTAGACGCTCCCCCGAGCCATATCTTTTTCTGTCCTTGCCCTCTGTTAGCCTTATTTGTCGGCCCCTGAAACAATGCAACATTTGTAATATTTGTATATACTTTTGTTGTTGCCTTGTTAGGCGGAAACTAGCTGACAAGTTTTACTTTGTCTTTATTTATATGGCCCGCCTTAATTTTACCCTGACTTATATGCTTGACTTTTTGTATGTTGACGAAACCTCAGCCGGTAACTTTAGCTGAAACAACCAGGGCTAGACCATTTGTTTAGAATCAGAGACCAAAGCCAGCATGTTGGTGTCAAAGACATACTACTAGGCGAACCACATATAAGTAATCAGAGGCAAAGGAATTAGGCGGCGCAAAAAGTTTGTTTTTGCTTTGGGTTGGCTCGAAAGCTGCAAGTATCTACCAGTTTGAACCTTTGCACGGAGCTAGAAAATAGGTAACTTAGATACATAGGGGAAATATGATTGCAAGAAAAGACAAAAGATGGCATGCATCTCAACACAGATGAGGAACCATAGACTTTTATTTCATAATCATATTTAACTTATTACAATTATAAATTGCTAAGTGTAGAAAGGACGTAGCTGCTCAATATTCCAAGGCCGTCTTGTTTGCTCGAACGGATCGTCAATGCCTCTCTTGCGCTTGGTTCCCCTTTTTCCTGCCGCCTTCTTGCGCATTTTCTTTTCTTCTTCGTCGCGGATGTCGGCTAGGTAGTAGGAACCATTGAGCAGCGCCTTTGTGACTATAAACGGTCCTTCCCATGGCGGGGATAACTTGTGCAAGCCTTTTCTGTCTTGAATTAGGCGGAGAACCAGGTCACCTGTTCTGAAGCTTCGCTTCCGCACTCTCCGGCTATGATAGCGGCGAAGTTGTTGCTGGTACAAGGCGGAGCGATGGAGAGCGACGTCTCTTTCTTCGTCTAGCAGGTCTAGGCTATCCTGTCTTGCACCTTCTACGTCTTGCTCGATGTAGGCTTGGACTCTTGGGGAATCGTACTTCATGTCGGTAGGTAGCACTGCCTCTGCGCCATATACTAAGAAGAAAGGAGTGTAGCCGGTAGATCTGTTTGGCGTTGTGCGCAAACTCCATAATACCGACTGTAACTCATCTGCCCAAGCGCCGGCTGCCCTATGTAATGGAGCTTCGAGACGAGACTTAAGTCCTGATAAGACTAGGCCGTTCGTACGCTCTACTTGTCCATTGGATTGAGGGTGTGACACGGATGCCAAATCAAGCCGGATGACCAGATCGCTGCAGTATTCTTCTATGTCGCCTTGAGACAAATTGCTGCCATTATCGGTGATAATGATGTGTGGAACTCCAAACCGAGAGATAATTCCCAAGAGAAAATTGGTGGATGTTCGCGCGTCAAGTTTGCTGATCGGCTAGCTTCGACCCATTTGGTGAACTTGTCGACAGCGACCAATAGGTGAGTGTACCCACCGCGCGCCTTTTTGAAGGGACCCACCATGTCTAAGCCCCAGACCACGAACGGCCAGGTGATTGGGATTGTCCTTAGCTCCTGTGCCGGCAAGTGAGGTTGACGGGCGTACAACTGGCAACCTTTGCATGTCTTTACGATGTTCTCGGCGTCTTCTTTGGCGGTGAGCCAGTAGAAACCTTGGCGGAAAGCTTTGGATACAATGGACCTAGCGGAAGCATGATGCTCGCAGGCGCCAATATGTATGTCCTTCAGAATTTCCCGGCCTTCTTCCGTCTGTATGCACCGCTGATAGATGCCGCAAGTGCTTCGCTTATATAGCTCGCCTTTTATTATCGTGAATGCCTTGGCTCGCCTTATGATCTGCCTCTTTAGCACCTCATCGTCTTCCGGCAACTTTTGGTCGATTAGAAAATCGAGGTATGGGACTGTCCAATCCGGCTGTGCTAAGTAGACAGCGAGACTTGCCGCTTCTACCGGTTCTTCTGAGTCGGGGTCCATCAAATCGGCGCCTTTAATGGATGGCTTGTGCAATTGCTCCAGGAAGATATCTTTTGGTACCTTTTTGCGTTCCGATCCAAGTCTTGCAAGTGTGTCTGCCGCCTCATTCTCAGCTCTTGGAACGTGTCGGACTTCATAGCCTACGAAGTTTTTTGCAAATTCGTCAACTTTGGCTCTGTAAGCCGCCATTGTTGCGCTTTTCGCATCCCATGTTCCGCTTACTTGTTGCGCGACCAAATCTGAGTCGCCATAACAGAGGATTCTTTTGACGCCTAGGTCGTTTGCCACGTGTAACCCATGAAGCAAGGCTTCGTACTCGGCAACATTGTTGGTTGCTGTGAAGTGGATTTGTAACACGTAGCTAAGCTTGTCACCTTTAGGCGTGCGTAGAACGACTCCAGCCCCCGAGCCTTTGAGCATCTTTGATCCGTCAAAGTGCATGACCCAATATTCTGATTCGGGGAGTGTCGTTTCCTCCATGGCCTCTGTCCAGTCGGCGACAAAGTCGGCAAGCGCTTGAGATTTAATGGCGGTCCGTGGTTTGTAGACTATGTCAAAGGCGGCGAGTTCGATGCCCCACTTGGCAACTCGACCCGTTGCCTCTGCATTGTTGATTATGTCTCCCAACGGTGCCTTGCTGACTACTGTCACTGTGTGTTCCTGGAAGTAATGCCTAAGCTTTCTGGCGGCGAAGAATACGCCATAAGCCAGCTTTTGGTAATGCGGATACCTCTGCTTGGAGGCGGAGAACACTTCACTGATGAAAGTAGACCGGTCGCTGCTCACACGCCGCGGCTTCGCTCTCCTTTCTTTCCACAGCCAAGACGACGCTAACAACAGCTCCTGTTGCCGCGATGTACAACAGCATTGGTTCCTGTGATCGAGGTGCTGCCAATATTGGAGCGGATGTGAGGTCCTCCTTAAGTTGTTGTAAGGCGGCATCTGCCTCTGCTGTCCACTCGAAGTTGTCGGATTTCTTCAGTAGCCGGTAGAGAGGCATTGCCTTTTCCCCTAGGCGGCTTATGAAACGACTGACGGCTGCCGCCGATCCGGCTAGGCGCTGCACGTCCTTCAGACAAGTAGGTCTGGATATGTTTTGGATGGCCTTGATCTTCTCCGGGTTAACCTCAATCCCACGTTCTGAGACGATGAATCCAAGGAGTTTGCCGGCTGGGACGCCGAAAACGCATTTGGCGGGATTGAGTTTCATCTGATACATCCGGAGATTCTGAAAAGTTTCTTCCAAGTCCTCTAGGAGATCTGCCTTCTTTTTTGACATTACCGCGATGTCGTCTACATAGACGTGAACATTGCGGCCGATCTGTTCGTGCAGACAATTTTACATACAGCGCTGGTATGTTGCCCCTGCATTCTTCAGGCCAAAAGGCATTGTAATGTAGCAGAAAGTCCCATATGGAGTTGTGAAAGATGTTTTCAGCTGATCTGACTCTCTCATCTTGATTTGGTGGTATCCTGAGTAGGCGTCCAGAAAACAAAGCAGCTCGGAGCCTGCTGTGGAGTCTACGACTTGGTCAATCCTAGGCAGCGCAAAGGGATCCTTTGGGCAGCACTTGTTAACACCAGTATAGTCGATACACATCCTCAGCTCTTTATTCTTCTTTGGAACGAGTACAGGATTTGCCACCCAATCGGTGTGTACAACTTCTTTTATGAAATTGGCGGCCTTCAGCCTATTTATCTCCTTTCCTATAGCCTTGCGTCTCTCATCCCCAAAACGTCTTGTTGCTTGCTTCACCGGCTTGGATCCTTTTATGACGTTGAGCGAGTGCTCGGCAAGTTCCCTCGGTACACCAGGCATGTCGGAAGGCGACCATGCAAAGATGTCACGATTCTCACGGAGGAACTCGACGAGCGCGCCTTCCTATTTGCTGTCAAGGTTGGAGCCGATGACAACTTGTTTAGACTTGTCACCTGGGATGAGGTCCGCCTTTTTGGTGTCTTCTGAAGCTTCGAAAGTCTTCTTGACATCCATCTTTGGCTTTGGCATGGAGTTGTCTGAGTCCGCCTCGAGCAGCGAGAGTTCTTCCTTGTGGATGACGGCTTCTGCGAAGGCGGCCATGCCACGCTCGCACTCCTTGGCTTTCTTGAAGTTGCCGGAAACCGTGATGGTTCCGTTTTCCCCCGGCATTTTAAGCTTGTTGTATATGTAGCACGGCCTTGCCATGAACTTGGCGAAAGCCGGTCGTCCGAAGATTGCATGATAGGCGCTTTTGAAGGGGACAACTTCGAACCGGAGGAACTCTGAGCGGTAGTTCTCTTTTGGTCCGAAAGTTACCTTCAGCCTGATGCTTCCCATTGACTTTGCTTGCCTGCCGGGCACTATGCCATGAGAGGTGAGGTTGCTGTGATCCAGCTGGTCCTCCGATAGGTTCATGCGGCTTAGTGTGTCGTAGTACAGGATGTTGAGGCTGCTGCCGCCATCCATAAGTACCTTTGTGAGTCTGAAGTTGTCGACAATGGGGTCGACGACAAGGGCGTACTTGCCTGGGTGAGGGACGTGATCAGGGTGGTCGGACCGGTCCCAAGTGATTGCTGCCTCCGACCAGTTCAAGTACTGAGGGACGTCCGGCATTGTCGCGTTGAGTTCGCGCATCTCCGCCTTATCCGCTTTAGCCGAAGGCGTGCCGACAGAGCACACAAGAGATTCTTTGACCTTCGGATACGACTTCTTTTTCTTGGCGGCTGCGTCATCTTCGCTTGAGATAGACATGTCGTCGTCATCCTCATCCTCCTTGCTGTCTTTCTTGTCGTTCTTCTTTGACTTCTTTGACTTCCAGCCGACTGTGGGATCCTTTTTGAAGTCGTCCATGAAACGGCACTCTCCAAGCATGTGGTTGACCTTTCCCAATGAGGCGTGGATGGGACACGGCAAAAGTTTTGCCTGTTCATAAGTGATTCGCGCCGCCTTAGGCCCTGAGCCGGCTTCGCGACTATCTTTCTTATTCTTCCACTTCTTTTTGCCGGCGTTCCCTTGGAATGCTGCGGCTACCTCATTGGAAGGTCCGGCTTTATCATCCGCCGCCTGCTTGCGTTTGTTGTTCCGCTTTGGTATGATATTGACGTCTGGGTCATCGTCCCGGGCGTCGTCATCCGCCGCCGCGTACTGGGCGGCCAGGTTGAGCATCTCACCAAGGTCCGTGATTTTCTCGCGGACGAGCCTATGTCGGAGCAAGGACTTCTTCTGTAGGCCCGTGTAGAAGGCATGGATAGCCTGTGCGTCCGAAACACCATGACAGTTGGCCTTTTCGGATATCCAACGGCTGACAAAATCTGTCATGGTTTCGTCCGGCTTTTGGATACAGCGCTGCAAATCCGTGTAGGTATTTGGACGCTTGTATGTTCCTTGGAAGTGCTGGGAGAAAACCTTTACCATGTCGTACCAGCTATGGATGGACTTTTCAGGAAGGTTGTCGATCCAAGCTCTTGCCGTGCCTTCCAACATGAGAGGTAGGTAGCGGACGGCAATATGGCTGCTCCCGCCGGCAATCTCTATGGCCATGGCATAGTCGGATAGCCATGAGTCCGGCTTAACAAGGCCGTTATACCTAGAACAGTTTTTTGACACTGATGTCATGTCCTTAGGGAACGGCTCTCTGCGGATGGCGTCACCGAAGCACTTTGGTCTAGAGTATAGCGGCTCCTTTCCCCTTGCTATGTCTTGTAGGCGGTGTCGTGCGTCTTTTGGATCGAGCTGCCGTGCGCCTCTGTTTGCGTCTGGCTCGTCCTGCGCCGCCCGGCTTATGCTGCGCCTGGGCCCTTCTACCTCCTCTCTCCTCTTGCTGCCAGTGCTACGCTGCGGAGACCGGCTGCGGCCTCTCCTTGGAGGGTCGTTGCCGGCATCTTTTCTAGGCGGCTGCCTGTTGTTCCGGCTACCGCCATTGTCGCGTCTTGGCTGAGGTGGAGGTGGTAGGTCTCCTCTGCTTCCCGTCCTTGAATTCTCGTCCCGCCTTGGCTTTGGCGGCGGTGCCTTCTTTGGAGGTGGCGTTGCCTTCCTTTAGTCGCCATGGCTACTGGAGCCAGACGGGCCTTCGGGGTCGGCGCCGGGTGCAGCTTTGCACTTGCCAGACTTAGACTCTAGGTCTCCCCCGCGGGCATCCGCCATGTGGCCGTAGGAATCAGCGCGAGCTTGTTGTTCTAGGGCCTTGCTTACGAAGTGTCTTGCGTTGGCCAACTTTTCTTCCGCCGTGTAAGTGTTGTCATCCAGGGTATCTAACGCGGCAGCCGCGTTGAGGATAGGGGTGCAGAAGACAACATCCCCCCTTCTATCCACTCGCTGTGGTGCCGTACGCCAATCGAACCCTAGGTCTTGAGCCGCTGTCGTTGCTTGCGTAGGCGGCTCTTTTCCACGGTGGTTTTTTGATGACCTTTTCTCCTCGAAGAGTTGCCGGCTTGTTTTGGCCGACATTTTCTCCTGCTCTTTCTTGATCTTCTTCGCAAGGCTCTCAACGTGCTCCTCTCTTTTTCGCAGGAAGTCAGAGTGCTTAAGCATGTTAAGCCTAAGCTCTTCCACTTCGTCGAGTAGGGTGTTTTTGTTCACCGGAGTATTCATGGTCTCGTCTACTTCTTTGATGACGGAGAGCAAATCCGTGGGTTTTCTGCTGCCGCCTTTCTCGAGGCCAGTTTTCTTCTTTGCGCACACCTTGTCGGAACTTTCAATGAGTTGGCCGGCAGTGGTCTCTCCGGCTTCTTCCGCCGGCTTGATTTGTGCTTCCGAAGTAACTGGGGTTGTCTCGTGACCGACAACAACCATCATAGCCAGCTTGTCAGGCATGTCTGTATCCGTTGTACCCTCTGAGGGAGCCGGATTTCCACTGGAAAAGCGGGTTTTGATCTTCTCTTCGAAGAGACTAGCATCATCATCGGAGTCAGAGTCTATGTTGACTTGAACGGTAGATCTGGATCCGGCATCTGACATCGCATCCTCCTGCAGAGCAGGGAGGATTGACTCAGGATCGTTGTTTTCCGGCTGGGAGTCGGATCCCAGTCCGACAACTCCGACGAAGTGGAAATCAGATTCGGCCGACTCCTGGGAGAAGGCGGATTCAGATCCATCTTGCCGGTCGACTGCTTGGTCGAAGGGTTGGTGGGGGGGGGTTGTAGAAACGCGGTAGGCCGTACGCCTCTGGCGTGTACCCGATGAAGACGTCGATCCCTCCGATCGGCACGATTGCGCATACGATAAGGTAGTCGTCCGCCGGGAGCCAGGACTCATCCGAGTTGACGTAGCTATGGCCGTCATACCTTGTGACGCGACCGACGGCGATCTGCTTGCCCACGCCGCCAAGTGTTCCCGCCTGGAACGTGACGCCAGGAACCTTATGCCCCACGGTGGGCGCCAACTGTCGCGGTATCGGCATATTTGATAGGAGACGGGGGTCCTCTAGCCTACATATGGATTGTGGGGAAGAAGGTTGGTGTCGTCGAGGTCGGGATTGAACACGGCGAGTTCACCCAGCTTCGGATCCCACAGCGGTGGCGGGATCCTACGTGCTGCTATAATTCACTATGAGGCAATAGCCGTGAACAGGTTACAATGAGTATGGTGCGTATTGAAGCGTGCCCTAAAGGCTTCCTGGTGGCCGGCTTATATAGGCGGTCAGACCCCAGGATACAAGGTAAGTACTTGTCCGGTAAGTAAACAGAGCCCTAGACCTAGCCGGCTTAGTTGCCGCCTTCCGTCTTGGGCTCGGTGTCTTGATGGGCTTAGGCCTTCCGCCTTCCTTGGACCGTCCGCCTACTTCCTTGTACGTCAGCTATCTGGGCCGCCCGGCAGGCCTTGGCCTTACCACCCTTGGGCCACCCTGGACTAGCCGGATTGATCCATGCTGGTTATACCCCTAGTTGATATATCCCCAACACCTGATGCGCGTCTCAGCGGTACCCGCAGGCGCTTCTTGATGCCGTTGCAGACTAGGCCGTTGGCTTTCTCGACTTGCCCATTGGATTGCGGGTGCGAAACAGACGCATAGTTTAGCTTGATTCCTTGTTCTGAGCAGAAGTCTTTGAATTCCTCGGCTGTGATGTTCGAGCCGTTGTCCGTAATGATCCCGTTTGGCACTCCGAATCTGAAGATGATGGACCTGATGAAGTTGACCGCTGATGACGCAGTCGAACTTGTGATGGGCGCGGCCTCAATCCACTTGGTGAACTTATCGACTGCAACCAGTAGGTGAGTGTGTCCTCCGGGTGAGGATTTCTTCAGCGGGCCCACCATGTCCAGTCCCCATTGGGCGAAGGGCCAGGCTAGCGGTATTGTCTTCAACTCGGACGCCGGCGCGTGCGGCTTGTTGGCGAACTCCTGGCACCCGGTACATTTCTTTACTAGATCTTCTGCGTCTTGCATAGCTGTTGGCCAGTAGAACCCAACTCTCAGCGCTTTGGCCACCAGTGCTCGACTGCTGGCGTGATGCCCGCAGATACCCGCGTGGATGTCGAGTAGGAGAGCTTGGTCGTCGACTAGATCTACGCACCTTTGTAGGATTCCTGAGATGCTTCTCTTGTAGAGTTCTCCGTTGATGACGGTAAAACTTTTGGAGCACCTGATGATGCGCTTTGCTTCGACTGGGTCTGTCGACAGCCTCTGGTGCAGTATGTATATCAGGTACGGCCCTGTCCAGGTAGCTTCGACCAGCATGACTTCCATGGGCTCCTTTTCTTTTCTTGGCTTGGCGGGTTCGCGGTGCTTGTTGCCGGTGTGGAAGGTTTTGTTGCGGGTCGAATCTTGATGCACCTTTGCGTGATGCGCTCGAGGAAGACGCCAGGTGGTACCGGTACCCTATCTGATCCCATGTTGGCGAGGATGTCGGCTTCCTCGTTTCTGTCGCAGCCGATGTGTCATAGCTCGCAACCGTCGAAGGTGCCCTCTAGCTGGTTGTACAAGTCTCTGTAGGCGATCATGTTATCGGAGATGGCGTCGCAGGACTTCATCGTCTGTTGCACAACCAGGTAGGAGTCGCCGTAGATCATGAGGTGCGTGGCGCGGCAGTTCTTGGCCATCCGCATGCCGTGGATCAGGGCTTCGTATTCGGCTTTGTTGTTGGAGGGTGTTGGGAAATCCATCAGCAGGACATACTTCAACTTGTCGCCTTTGGGAGAGATGAGCACAACTCCGGCCTGTAACGCCCCGGGATTTATCCCCTTTTAATTTGGTGTGTTTTTCTTTTTTTTGCAT
Source organism: Poa annua (assembly GCA_026929855.1). Classification (NCBI taxonomy): domain Eukaryota; kingdom Viridiplantae; phylum Streptophyta; class Magnoliopsida; order Poales; family Poaceae; genus Poa; species Poa annua. The sequence continues at coordinate 38,027,463 of CM049427.1, forward strand.
CGACATAGCATCGCATTGCATCTCATTAATTTAATTGTTGCATTTAAATTTAATTTTCACAATTAAATTCAAATGCATTTCAAATTAATTAAAAATGTGTTATTTTCAAATCTTTTAAAAATGTTAAAAACTAGTTTATTAAATTTTCTATTCAAAACTAAAAATATTTTGTATAGTTTTCGTTTGCAAATTCCCCGTCTATTTTGTTTTAAAAATATAAAACCGAAAAGTTAAACGGGAGAAAAATAAGGCCCAAAGCCCACCTAAGCCAAACCCTAGGTTCTTCCCCCAGAAATTTCTTCCCACCCCCTGGCATTTTTGCAGCCGCCCCCTCCCCTTTTTCTCTTTTTCTTTTTCCCTTTTTCCTTTTCTCCTTTTTTCTTTTCTTCTTTTCTTTTCTTCTTCCTTCTCTCCTTCTTCTCCTACCCGCAGCTAGCACGCACAGGAGAAGAACCTGCCCGAGCTCCCCGCCCCGAGCTCCCCCGTCCCCAGCGCCACGGTCGCCGCCCGCCGCCGGGTCCCGCGCCGCGCTCCCGGCCGCCTCCGCGCACGCCTCCCCTCGCCGCCCGCGCCTGCCCGAGCACCGGCCGGCCCGCGCCGCCTCGCCCTGCCGCGCCGCTCGTGCGCCACCGTCGGAGCCTTGCCGCCCCTGCTCCGCCGCCCCTGCTCCGCCGTCTCCAGCGCCGCCGCCTCCGTGTCCGTCGCCCCACCGCCGCGCCACAGCCGCCGCACACCCGCGCCCCGCCCGCAGCGCGCCGCACCGCCTGCTCCCCTGGCCGCCGCTTCCTCTGCACGCCGAGCGCCCCGCTCCTCCTCAGCTCTGGCCGCCGCTTGTCAGCTCCGGCGCAGCCGCCCGCGCGTCCTCCGCCGCCGCCGCAGCGCCCCTTTCCCGCGCCCTGCGCCTCTCTCCGCCGCCACGCCGCCGACGCGCGCTGCGCCCGTCCGCCGCACGCCGCGCCCGCGCCTGCGCTTCCTCCGCGGAAACCGCCGCAGCACAACCAGCGCCCGCCGCCGCGCGCCCCCGCTCGCCGCTCGCCGCCGTGTGCGCGCCGCGCTCCACTTCCGCCACGCGCGTCCGCGCCGCCGCTGCCCACGCAGAGCCTCCACCCGCGCCGGTCGCCGACACCGTGCACACCCGCTCAACACTTCCACTCGCCGTTTTCCCCGTCCGGTGGCGTCCCTGTGTCCGCCGCCCGCAAGGTGTTCGAGAAAATTCCCGCAAGACCCCGGCGTCACAATTTTGTCCGAGTTGTCCACCCTTCGAGGTGTTGCTACATGCGCGTAAGCGTGACTCTTCCGGTGCCGCGTCGCCCGTGTCCGTGTCGCGGTGCCCGCCCGTGCGCTTTTCCTTCCGGTGTCCGTTGCCGTGATCCTACGTGCCCGCGCCCGTCAACGGTGATGACTGAGTACGACTACTTCCCCGACCAATTCCACGACACCGACAAACGACGATGCCCCGGTTCCGCGACGACTACCTCCCCGACGGCGACTACTTCATCTACGGACCGAAGACGTCGGTTTCGAACCCTATCTCTCCCGGCCCGACGTACGGACCCAAACCCTAACCCTAAACCTATTTTTATTAAATGTCATCTATCTTGTGCATATCGCATCATAATTGCATGTGTTGCATCTCTTGGGTTTGCGGGTGTAGTAAATCACCTAATTAATAAATATGGAATGTGTGGGGCAAATCAATATATGTATTGCCCCATTCCATTTAATTTGACTAGATCATCTTTGCCATGTCTTGCCATGTTAATGAACATTTAATTTGTGGAGTAGATAAATAATTTTCACCTAAGTATTAATTGTCGGAACCCCGGTTCCGCTTAATTTGGATTAAGTGCATCTCAAATTGCATCTTGCCATGTCATGCATCATTCTCATATGATCATGCTGGATCTTTTGCCGTAGATGTAAAATGCATCTTTTACGCTTTCCAGTGTTTGTTGCTTCTTCGCGGATACGACGTTGAGATGTGTGAGCAACGACAAGATCTGCTTCCATGCGGGATTTCCAGGCAAGCAAAGTTTGCTTGTTTACCTATACATTGTCTTTCATTCCTGCCGTTGATCTCTGCTACCCTAGTTATCGATTCTTGAACTGCGATCCCATCACATGTTTATCCTGCAGCCCATACAGCTTTATCCCCACAACCTAATACCCGTTGCATGTTTATCTGTTGGCCTTGCGAGTCGTAGCGCATTCTTAGGATTGGTTGAGCGAGTCGTTCCTTTGTCTTTATCTCATATGCTTAGTATGATATATATTGTTCCACTATAATAAACTGCTGTCTTATTTTGGGGTATTATAATTAAAAGATAAGGCACCAGGCGGAAGGCCTTGCGAGGTGCTTTGTTCTGCTCAGTGTCGACCTAGGAACTGAGATGTTGTCCTCGGATCCAATTTTGAGCGCACTAACCACTTGTGGGAGGCCCAATGGATCCCCCCTCGACTTTGAACGGACCCGCAGCTCGTCCATGTGCCGCAAGTAGTTCGGGTTTTCCATTTGCTCATATGCATGTGCATGATGATGATGATGATGAGAGGGTATGTGATACGGGGGATCATATAGGTGTGGTGCGTACGTAGCGGACAGTTCCTACTGTGGTTTGAGCCGCATGGTGCGTAGGCACAAACTAATGAGTCCGCAATTGAGATTCGTTCGGACTACTGACGCGGGTAACAACTCATATGGGTGGCACTTGGACTTGCTGTAGTGAAGGAATAAGTCGTGTTGAGAAGCCCTGATGCTTGCTTGGGTTGATCATGCGAGTATGGGTACACTAGTGCACCCCTGCAGGGTATAATCTTATCGATGAGCCGTGTCCACGGTTATGGACGACTTTGGTGATGATGCTGGCTAACAAGATCTAGACAACTTGCACCTAATTAAAGTTAATTAATTTGACTAGTAATATAGAATTACTTTCACAATAACTGGTAATTAAAACTGTTCCATGTGTGAGTTTCCCGAATTGCTTCCTCATATTTGGTTGAGGGGGTTAATTCGAGAATGGGTTATGTTTGGTGTTAGTTGTAGATGTATACCTTATGCGCTCTCTTATCCCTCTCTGATTAGACGGAAGTTACCAATGATTTACACACCAAAAAGTTGACCTAAATGGCTCCCACCCCGGCTCCCACCCCACCGAGCTCTGGCGACTCCCATGGCGATTTCCTTGGCGATATCGGTTCCTACCCCATCTAGATCTCCCCATGGCGGCTGGAAGAATGAGGATGGATCCCTTCGATGATCCCTCCTCCATTGCTCATCTCCTGGACTTCTCCATTGGTCACCAGTTCAGATCTAAGGTTCGACATCTCTTTGCATCCTCTGTTAGCCCTGTCTCATCTTCTAGTCGTTTCTATCTTGTGGTATCATTTGGCCGTGCTGCTTTTCGTTTGGATGATCTGAATGTTAGTCTGGCCCTCTCGGCGGTTTTGGGAGTGGCTTATGATGAGATTGGTACGTCAGTTCTTGCCGATAGAGTTTTCAAATTTGCTGTCAGCACAAAACAGGTGGGATTCTTTATCTGTAATCTGAGATCTATTGACTGCAAACTGTTCAAATGTTATTTTCATCTCTGGGGTCATGGAGGACCTAACTGGATGAGAGAAGAAAAGATCTGGAATTCTCAAATGGATGCAGAATGGTCTCAGGTGGGTGCACGTCGATCACCCCATGCAAACCCTAGGCAGCCTGTGGTTTCTAATATTTTCCAACGTCTTCGGTTGCAACTCGAGACCAACGTGCCCAGCGCTGTTCTCACGGGAGCCAACACAATTCCTCTGGGTGTTCGTCCTTCCTCAGATCTAGCCTTTGCTGATACTGTGGAGAATCATTGTGTTCATCCGATCACGAATTCAGCGGCGAAAAAGCGGGAGCTTTCCTTTTTGGACTCTAGATCAAATCTGAAGTTGCAATGGAGGCCCATTAAAAATATTACTCCTATTCCTTCTGTGGCCCATTCAGAGGCCCAATTACCGCTAGTATCTGAAAAGGCAAATCTGGCCCATACTACAGATGAGTTCATAAGCTGCTCCGGATGTTTCAGTCCGTTTCATATTAAGATTAACTGCTCTAATCAGATTTGCTGCAGAATTTGTTCTAGATACGGTCACATTGCACGCAACTACTTTGATCGTGTTAACCATAAGAGGATCTTTCGTAGAGTTGTTACTAAGGAAGTCTCATTGCGGAATAAAGAAATACCAATCGACAGTACTGTTTCGGCACCCTCCCCTGTTCTCCCCTGTTTCCCCTGCACCGGCAACTCCGCCTGCCCACCGCCGTCGACTCCGGCCAACATTGTAGCGATGGCGAACTACCCCGTCGACCCTGTGCCCCACCTGCCTCCTGGTGCAGGTTATGAGCCTTTTAGCCCTCTCCGACCGCAACGGGGCTATGTGGTCATCGGCGGTTCCACTCCAGAGATATGCGACGATTGGGCGATCATCCTCCTCGAACCAGAGCCGACCTGGGAGCAATTTGAAGGTACTTCTGCCCTGATCACTGCTCAGATGGTGCAGAGAGGTTATGAGGTTAGACAAGTCAGTCGTTGTGCGATGGGTGCCGCTATGGTTATATTTGATGGGGTTATTGACCGTGACAGTGCTATTAGAAACATCCCTTATTTCATTGGTGACTCTGTGATGCGTGTCATCGAACATGATAAAGGAAGGAACTTCAGAGCTGCTTCATTTACCCATGATGTCTGGCTTATGCTCCTGAATTTTCCTCCAGAGTGCTGGTCTCTTAACACAATTATTTCCACCTTTGCTCCTTATGGTCGCTTCTTGATTTGGAATAGAGATGATACCAACAAGGCTAGGATTCTTGTGAAGATAAGGACTTTTGACATTGATAGGATTCCTGGCAGTATTGTTGTGGTGCAGAATTTTAGTGAGGAAGGCAATGGTGGATCTTGGTCCTGTCCTTGCATCATTCTGAATAGACGTATGCTGGGAGCAGGTGCTGGGGATGAAGACCCTCTCCCACCTGAGGGTGAAAACCCACACCCAGTTCTTATTGTGATTGATGGATTTGCTATGTGGCATCATGAAGAAGAGGCTCAGGTTGTGCCACCAGCCCCTCCAGTTAATGAAGAGCCTGCTTTAGTCACCCCACCTCAGAGTCCTGTTTTACCAGCACCAGTGGTACCTGTTCCCATTCATGCTCCTGTGATTGATGATGTGTTAGCCCCAGTTATTGAGCCTGTTGTTCATCCAGTTGTCCAAGATGCTCCTCTTCCTGTGCAGCCTATTTTTGTGGAGGTGTTCCCACCAGAACGCATTCTACTTGCCCACTCCTTAGGCAACTTGAGCAACATTTCATCTGAGACTTCTGCTGCAGTTGAGAATGTTGCAGCTCAACACCTTCCTGATCATATTGCTGCAGTTAGTAACATCCCAGAGACTGACCAGCAACTTGGTACATCTGCTGCTCCATCTGTTTCTCTTGCTACCTCAAGGAAGAGAAAAGGTAAAGCCATTATGTCTGTTGAACAAGTCAGGAGAAGCAACAGAATTGCTAAGCTCAAGGAGGGTTACAAGGATATACCTGCTGATTCGGGCACTGAAGGCCAGGAGGATGAGGATGAAGATCAGGACAAGGATGCTCTATCTGTTGTTATAAGGGATGCCAATGCGCCTGCTCCTCCTTTTCTGCCACTTGAGACTATCCAGGCTTTGGCTACTGGACCTTGTCAGATGCACCCTGAGGATGTATCAGAGAATAGCTTGAACTATGACAGTACCAATGACAGTATTGAATAATTTATGTGAAGAGGGGGGCAGCTGGTTCTTGTACTTCATTCACCTGGGTTTCTTTTTTTGTATTTTGGCTTGTAATATGATATCCTATCAGCTTAAACTTATATCCTATCAGTATGGTCTTTTGGCCACTTGTGAACTTGGCTGTATGCACTTTTGCGGTCAAAGTGCATTTTGTGTGATAACTGGTGCTGATAGCTGCTCTCAGAAGTCTGTGTTTGCTTGTTCTGAGTTTTATTTACAGTCTGTTATACTTCGGGAGGTTTTGTTTATCCAATTTGGGCTGTATCTAGAAATTACATGCTGGCCCACCTTAGATCCTTGGAGGATGGTCTCTACCAACCTTTTCTGCTTGTCCCTGGGCTTTTTAATATTGCTCAGCGTTAAACAACCTTTTTTTGGTTTCCAATGAGTAGACAATGGAATATTTTGGATTGGAATCTGAGAGGGATTAATTCACAAACCAGATGGGATGACATTAGGCAGAACATTAATGAGTCAAACTGTAATATCATCTGTTTCCAGGAAACCAAAAAAGATCACTTTGATCTTCAATATGTCAGGAACTTTTGCCCAAGACGTTTCAATAAATTTGTGTTCTCCCCTTCTGTGGGAAGCTCCGGGGGTTTAATAACCATATGGAATGGGAACCTATTTGATGGCACTGAGATTTCCTCCTCTAAATTCCATGTGACTGTTCAACTGATCTGTAAGATAACTGGCCATGTTTGGTACCTTATAAATGTCTATGGACCGACCCTGCCTGCTGAGAGATCCCTATTTCTTAATTGGCTCATGGATATTGACACACATCCAATGCATTTGTGGATAATACTTGGTGACTTTAATCTGATTAGGGGCCCAGATAACAGGAACCGACCTGGAGGAGACATCAACAATATGCTTGCTTTTAACAGATTTATTAGCCATCATGATCTTATTGATATTCCTCTAAAGGGTAGATCATTTACCTGGAGTAATATGCAAGCAGATCCTCTACTTGAAAAGTTAGATTGGGTCTTTACTTCTGCCAGCTGGACTGCTTTATTCCCTAACACACTTGCTACCCCACTAGCCAAATTATCATCAGATCATGTCCCTATAAAGGTACAGATTGGTATTCATGTTCCAAAAGCACAGATTTTTCGGTTTGAGGAGTTCTGGTTGGGGATGAAGGGTTTTGCACAGGTTATATCTCACAATTGGCAGCATTGGGGTTCTTTTAAAAATATTGCTCAGGATATTACTGCGAGACTGAAATCATTGAGATATGGATTGAAGAGATGGAGTAAAAATTTGTCTCAGTTATGTAAGACGATCCAGTCATGCAACTTTGTGCTTGCCTTATTGGATGGTCTTGAGGACCAAAGAATACTCTCTATTATTGAATCCAATTTTAGAAGAGTACTTAAATCTCATTTGGCCAATCTTCTGGAGGCCAAGAGGATTTATTGGCGCAGTAGGGCTAAAATTAGATGGGCTAAGTTGGGAGGTGAAAACACAAGGTTTTTCCATACCTATGCTACCAAAAGCTTCAGATGTAATTATATTGCTATTTTGAGCACAGAGGATGGTCGTTTGGTTTGTGATCATGAAGATAAAGCAGCAATTATTTGGCAGTCTTTCAAACAGAGGATTGGTTGTACTGATAACCCAACTATGCTTTTTGATCTTGATAACCTAGTTGTTTCCAACTATAATATTGACTTTGCTAGCCTTGAAGTACCATTCACAAAGGAAGAAATTGATGACATTGTAAAGTGTATGCCAACTGATAAATCACCAGGTCCTGATGGGTTTAATGGAGCTTTCCTTAAAAATTGCTGGGATCAAGTTAAGGAACAGTTCTATCAGCTGTGTTTTAGTTTCTATGCGGGTGATTTGGATATCTCCAGTATCAATTCAGCCTTCATAACCCTCATCCCTAAGAAAACTGACCCATAATATGTAAATGATTATAGACCCATCTCTCTGGTCAGTATCACTTTTAAGTTATTGACCAAGCTGCTTGCCAATAGGATGCAGAAGGTTATTATCCAAGCATTGCACAAGAATCAGTATGGATTCATCAAGAATAGAACCATTCAGGATTGTCTTGCTTGGGCTTTTGAATATATTCACCTCTGTCACAAGTCTAAGAGAGAGATCATTATCTTGAAGTTGGATTTTGAAAAAGCTTTTGACAAGGTGGAATATTCGGCTATTCTGCTCATGCTTAAACATCTTGGGTTTGGAGACCTTTGGCTGAGATGGATATCTAAAATCCTACATTCTGCTTCCACCTCAGTCCTCTTAAATGGTATACCTGGGAAGAAAATTTGGTGCAAAAGAGGAGTTAGGCAAGGTGATCCTTTGTCACCCCTGCTGTTTGTGACTGCTGCTGAGCTTCTTCAATTTGTCATTAACGCTGCTTGGCAATCAGGAGAGATTGATTTGCCCCTGTCTTGCTCATTTGGTTTAGATTATCCCATAATTCAATATGCAGATGATACGCTGCTTATTATGCCAGCATGTGTTGAACAACTGAGAAGGTTGAAGGTGATCCTGGATAAATTTTCATTATCTACTGGATTATAGATCAATTTCAATAAATCCTCTATGGTACCCATCAATGTTGACCATGATAAAAGCATTGAGCTGGCTATGGTCCTGGGGTGTAAAATTGAAGCCTTACCATTTACTTACCTTGGTCTACCACTGGGGACTACTAGACCAAAGATGGAAAACCTTATTGGTATTATTCATAGGATTGATAGAAGGCTGGTTGGCATTGCTGATACACTATCCTATGATGGTCGACTGGTGGTGATTAAATCCATCATTTCTGCTATTCCCAATTTTGCTATGTGCACATTGAAACTGCCTTTGGGTTTTCTGGACTATATTGAGGGATCTACCAGGGGTTTCTTCTGGAGGGGCAAAGATATTCACAAAAAAGGTAAATGCCTGGTCAAATGGGAAAATGTATGCAAGCCAAAGAGATTGGGTGGATTGGGCATCCTAAACCTCAGAACCCAAAATATTGCCCTACTCATGAAGTACATCTTTAAATTCATGAATAAGGAAGATTTGCCATGGGTTAAGCTTATATGGAAAGCACATTATGAGAATGATAGATTACCACAAAACAATAGAACTGTTGGTTCTTTTTGGTGGAAGGATTGCCTAAAGTTATTTGATAGCTTCCTGGAATTGGTAGCATGTGTCCCTGGTGATGGTGGAACTGTTAGACTTTGGATGGATAAGTGGTCTGATGAGCTTCTTAGGCACAAACTACCTCACCTTTGCTCCTTTGCGAAGTCACAATCCATTTCCATTAAACGTGCACTTGCTGTTTTATCTGATGAGGAGTCACTGGAATTGTTTCACACCCCACTGTCAGTACCTGCTGTTAATCAATTTGCCCAGTTCAACAATTTGCTGACATGACACATGGGTGTCTCTACTGCTGATAGGTGGATTATGTCATCCAGCAATAAAAATTATTCGAGTAAGAGGGTTTATGATTCCTTAATGACAAATACTCCTACACCATCCCCCTTCCAGTGGATCTGGAAATCCAGAGTTCTGCCAAAACATAAGATATTTTTTTGGTTGCTTTTGCAAGACAGATTGAACACAAGAGACCTCCTAGCCAGAAAGCAGTTTCAGATTGAGGACTATAACTGTGTTCTATGTTCACAGGGTATGTCTGAAGAGTTTATTCATTTATTCTTTGAATGTGATTTCAGCAGAAATTTCTGGTGGAAACTTTATCTTGAATGGGATACGGATCTGGACCTCTTCTCCATGTTGATGCAAGCCAAGAAAACTTATAAGCTAATCTGCTATAAGGAAATCCTTATTATTGGTTGCTGGAGTATTTGGACCCATAGAAACAGATGTATTTTTGATTCTCAGCCTATTTGTCTTGAGGCATGCTTTCAGGACTTTATCTGTTCTTTTAGCTTGATTCTGCATAGAGCTAAACCTTCCTTAAAGGAAGGGATGACTCAATGGTTGGATACTTTATGAACTTTTCCATGTAATTTGTACAGCAGTTAATGAGAAAATTGAAAATTAAACAGTAGGGATTTTTCCCTACTGTTTTGCGCCTCAAAAAAAAAAGATTAGACGGAAGTTGTAGCTTGTCTCTTTAGGTTGCTAGTGCTGCTGCCGCTAAGTCCACCTCCCCTATATTTTGGGAGATGGTGTAGAAAGTAGGCAAGTCGGTTTTGCTTGCCAGGGAGTGCCCTGACCCTCTTTTGGGATGTGCTTTATGTGCAGTCAACAGGTTTGAAGTCAGACGACGTTAGCTTGGGAATCCCTCCGGCTTGGCTGGGCAGGGATATGGCGACATTGCTTATCTTCAGGACTCTTAGTCCAATTTGCATCTTATCCGTAGTCGGATACTATTTGTAATTTTATCTTTGTTGTATTTGTGGATGTATCGGAACTATTGTAATGTTATCACAATTCCACCCACATAATGCGCATGTTTCGGCGTGCACATTATGTCTGGTGGGCGACCTAAAATCGTTATTATGCGGATTTCGGCGGGAACGCTTAAATCTACATAGTACCGATTTTAGGGCGTCACAAAGTGGTATCAGAGCCTTGGTTTCGATCTCCTTGTTGTTTCGATACGAATAGTTATCGAAGCAGCGGGTCCCCAAAAGCCTGTAGGATAACCTCGCTAACGGTCGTTGTTTTTAGAGTGTCAAAACTATTTGACTTAAATTATTTTTGAAAAATATCGCAATAGGTTTCTTTTACTCCTTACCTATATTCTATTTCTCCTCTTACCTTACTTGTTTTGAGTCTCTTCTCTTATCCAACTTTCAAAGTTTTAGGATTCTACGTGTGGGTGGACGATTTCTTGCCTTTTACCCTATTAGGTTCGATCTTTCGGAGTCGTCTTCGTCGTGAGCAACAATCCCTTGTTAGTGGTGTCGAGAATTTCAAGGTGGAGCAACAATCCATTGTTAGTGGTGTCGAGAAGTTCATCCCGAAGCGTGAAGACTCGATAGTTACCCCTCTCTTCTTGTGGTCTCGGCGTGGATCTCGGGATGCGATCCCTTGTTAGTGGTGTCGATTGTAACGCCCCGGGATTTATCCCCTTTTAATTTGGTGTGTTTTTCTTTTTTTTTGCATCGACATAGCATCGCATTGCATCTCATTAATTTAATTGTTGCATTTAAATTTAATTTTCACAATTAAATTCAAATGCATTTCAAATTAATTAAAAATGTGTTATTTTCAAATCTTTTAAAAATGTTACAAACTAGTTTATTAAATTGTCTATTCAAAACTAAAAATATTTTGTATAGTTTTCGTATGCAAATTCCCCGTCTATTTTGTTTTAAAAATATAAACCGAAAAGTTAAACGGGAGAAAAATAAGGCCCAAAGCCCACCTAAGCCAAACCCTAGGTTCTTCCCCCAGAAATTTCTTCCCACCCCCTGACATTTTTGCAGCCGCCCCCTCCCCTTTTTCTCTTTTTCTTTTTCCCTTTTTCCTTTTCTCCTTTTTTCTTTTCTTCTTTTCTTTTCTTCTTCCTTCTCTCCTTCTTCTCCTTCCCGCAGCTAGCACGCACAGGAGAAGAACCTGCCCGAGCTCCCCGCCCCGAGCTCCCCCGTCCCCAGCGCCACGGTCGCCGCCCGCCGCCGGGTCCCGCGCCGCGCCACCCTCGACCTCCGCCGCGCTCCCGGCCGCCTCCGCGCACGCCTCCCCTCGCCGCCCGCGCCTGCCCGAGCACCGGCCGGCCCGCGCCGCCTCGCCCTGCCGCGCCGCCCGTGCGCCACCGCCGGAGCCTTGCCGCCCCTGCTCCACCGCCCCTGCTCCGCCGTCTCCAGCGCCGCCGCCTCCGTGTCCGTCGCCCCACCGCCGCGCCGCAGCCGCCGCACACCCGCGCCCCGCCCGCAGCGCGCCGCACCGCCTGCTCCCCTGGCCGCCGCTTCCTCTGCACGCCGAGCGCCCCGCTCCTCCTCAGCTCTGGCCGCCGCTTGTCAGCTCCGGCGCAGCCGCCCGCGCGTCCTCCGCCGCCGCCGCCGCAGCGCCCCTTTCCCGCGCCCTGCGCCTCTCTCCGCCGCCACGCCGCCGATGCGCGCTGCGCCCGTCCGCCGCACGCCGCGCCCGCGCCTGCGCTTCCTCCGCGGCAACCGCCGCAGCACAACCAGCGCCCGCCGCCGCGCGCCCCCGCTCGCCGCTCGCCGCCGTGTGCGCGCCGCGCTCCACTTCCGCCACGCGCGTCCGCGCCGCCGCTGCCCACGCGGCGCCTCCACCCGCGCCGGTCGCCGACACCGTGCACACCCGCTCAACACTTGCACTCGCCGTTTTCCCCGTCCGGTGGCGTCCCTGTGTCCGCCGCCCGCAAGGTGTTCGAGAAAATTCCCGCAAGACCCCGGCGTCACAATTTTGTCCGAGTTGTCCACCCTTCGAGGTGTTGCTACATGCGCGTGAGCGTGACTCTTCCGGTGCCGCGTCGCCCGTGTCCGTGTCGCGGTGCCCGCTCGTGCGCTTTTCCTTCCGGTGTCCGTTGCCGTGATCCTACGTGCCCGCGCCCGTCAACGGTGATGACTGAGTACGACTACTTCCCCGACCACTTCCACGACACCGACAAACGACGATGCCCCGGTTCCGCGACGACTACTTCCCCGACGGCGACTACTTCATCTACGGACCGAAGACGTCGGTTTCGAACCCTATCTCTCCCGGCCCGACGTACGGACCCAAACCCTAACCCTAAACCTATTTTTATTAAATGTCATCTATCTTGTGCATATCGCATCATAATTGCATGTGTTGCATCTCTTGGGTTTGCGGGTGTAGTAAATCACCTAATTAATAAATATGGAATGTGTGGGGCAAATCAATATATGTATTGCCCCATTCCATTTAATTTGACTAGATCATCTTTTCCATGTCTTTCCATGTTAATGAACATTTAATTTGTGGAGTAGATAAATAATTTGCACCTAAGTATTAATTGTCGGAACCCCGGTTCCGCTTAATTTGGATTAAGTGCATCTCAAATTGCATCTTGCCATGTCATGCATCATTCTCATATGATTATGCTGGATCTTTTGCCGTAGATGTAAAATGCATCTTTTACGCTTTCCAGTGTTTGTTGCTTCTTCGAGGATACGACGTTGAGATGTGTGAGCAACGACAAGATCTGCTTCCATGCGGGATTTCCAGGCAAGCAAAGTTTGCTTGTTTACCTATACATTGTCTTTCATTCCTGCCGTTGATCTCTGCTACCCTAGTTATCGATTCTTGAACTGTGATCCCATCACATGTTTATCCTGCAGCCCATACAGCTTTATCCCCACAACCTAATACCCGTTGCATGTTTATCTGTTGGCCTTGCGAGTCGTAGCGCATGCTTAGGATTGGTTGAGCGAGTCGTTCCTTTGTCTTTATCTCATATGCTTAGTATGATATATATTGTTCTACTATAATAAACTGATGTCTTATTTTGGGGTATTATAATTAAAAGATAAGGCACCAGGCGGAAGGCCTTGCGAGGTGCTTTGTTCTGCTCAGTGTCGACCTAGGAACTGAGATTTTGTCCTCGGATCCAATTTTGAGCGCACTAACCACTTGTGGGAGGCCCAATGGAGCCCCCTCGACTTTGAACGGATCCGCAGCTCGTCCATGTGCCGCAAGTAGTTCGGGTTTTCCATTTGCTCATATGCATGTGCATGATGATGATGATGATGAGAGGGTATGTGATACGGGGGGTCATATAGGTGTGGTGCGTACGTAGCGGACAGTTCCTACTGTGGTTTGAGCCGCATGGTGCGTAGGCACAAACTAATGAGTCCGCAATTGAGATTCGGCCGGACTCCTGACGCGGGTAACAACTCATATGGGTAGCACTTGGACTTGCTGTAGTGAAGGAATAAGTCGTGTTGAGAAGCCCTGATGCTTGCTTGGGTTGATCATGCGAGTATGGGTACACTAGTGCACCCCTGCAGGGTATAATCTTATCGATGAGCCGTGTCCACGGTTATGGACGACTTTGGTGATGATGCTGGCTAACTAGATCTGGACAACTTGCACCTAATTAAAGTTAATTAATTTGACTAGTAATATAGAATTACTTTCACAATAACTGGTAATTAAAACTGTTCAATGTGTGAGTTTCCCGAATTGCTTCCTCATATTTGGTTGAGGGGGTTAATTCGAGAATGGGTTATGTTTGGTGTTAGTTGTAGATGTATACCTTATGCGCTCTCTTATCCCTCTCTGATTAGACGGAAGTTGTAGCTTGTCTCTTTAGGTTGCTAGTGCTGCTGCCGCTAAGTCCACCTCCCCTATATTTTGGGAGATGGTGTAGAAAGTAGGCAAGTCGGTTTTGCTTGCCAGGGAGTGCCCTGACCCTCTTTTGGGATGTGCTTTATGTGCAGTCAACAGGTTTGAAGTCAGACGACGTTAGCTTGGGAATCCCTCCGGCTTGGCTGGGCAGGGATATGGCGCCATTGCTTATCTTCAGGACTCTTAGTCCAATTTGCATCTTATCCGTAGTCGGATACTATTCTGCTTCCGCTGTCATTTGTATCTTTGTATTGTATTATTTGTATCTTGACTCGTTCGAGTCGTTGTTGTAATTTTATCTTTGTTGTATTTGTGGATGTATCGGAACTATTGTAATGTTATCACAATTCCACCCACATCATGCGCATGTTTCGGCGTGCACATTATGTCTGGTGGGCGACCTAAAATCGTTATTATGCGGATTTCGGCGGGAACGCTTAAATCTACATAGTACCGATTTTAGGGCGTCACACTGCCCCAGCCGCCTTGAATTTCTTGGAGACGTCGAAGTACATCGTCCATGCATTGGATAAGTCGGGGACGTTTGGTAGCTGAGCTTCTATCCACTCGGTAGTGAATTCTGAAAGGACTTGGGCCTTGATAGACTTCGGGTGAGCATATTTCAGCCCCCAGGGTCCTAGCTCGACAACCCACTTGGCGACTCGTCTTGTCGCGCACTGATTTGTGAGGATGTGTGCTAGCCCGGAGGAGCATACCACCGTGATCGGGTGCTCGGAGAAGTAGTGGACAACCTTCCTTGAAGTCATGAAGACCCCGTACGCCAGCTTCTAGTAGTGCGGGTAGTTTTGCTTGGACAGTGTTAGAACTTCGCTGAGGTAGTAGACTGGCCTCTGGACAGGGTGACCGTGCCCTTCTTCTTCCCGCTCGACTACGAGTACCGTGCTCACCACCCTGTTTGTCGCTGAGACGTATAGGTATAGTGGCTCGTTTTCTAGTGGTGCCACCAGGACTGGGGAAGTCGTCAGGGTCTTTTTGAGTTGGTCGAACGCCTCTTGCGCCTCCTGTGTCCACTCGAATTTGTCCGTTTTCTTCATTAGCTGGTAGAAAGGCAGGGCCTTCTCACCCAACTTACTTATGAACCGGCTGAGAGCTGCGACTCGACCGGCTAATCGTTGCACTTCCCGGAGTTTGGTGGGTGCTGGCATCGTGAGTATGTTCTGCACCTTCTCAGGATTTGCTTCGATTCCTCTTGCGGAGACAAGGTACCCCAGTAACTCTCCGGCTGGCACGCCGAATACACACTTTTCTGGGTTGAGCTTGATCTGATATGCGTCGAGTGCTGCGAAGACCTTGCGGAGGTCGTCGACTAGGGTGTCTTCTTTCCGGGTCGTGACAACGATGTCATCGACGTAGACTTGGACAATTTGCCCGATGAGCCCTTTGAGGCATGCCTGCATGGTGCGCTGATATGTGGCGCCCGCGTTCTTCAACCCGAAGGGCATCGTCTGGTAGCAAAAGACACCGTCGGGTGTGATGAATGCCGTTTTTTCTTCGTCTTCGACTTTCAGCCTGATCTGTTGGTAACCTGAGTAGGCGTCCAGGAAAGATAGGCGCTCGCAGCCTGCTTTCGAGTCGACGATCTGGTCTATCCGCGGGAGCGGGAAGTGATCCTTTGGACAACATTTGTTGGCTGCGGTAAAGTCTACACACATGGGCAGTTTCTTCGTCTTTTTCTTTTCCACCAGGACAGGGTTGGCGACCCAGTCTGAGTCCTTGATTTCTCGGATGAACTTGGCGTGCAGCAGCCGGTCGATTTCTGCGGTGATTGCGTCCCGTTTGGGACCTGAGAAGTGTCGCATGGCTTGTTTGACTGGTCTTGCGTCCTTGTGGACTTTTAAAGAGTGCTCGGCGAGTTCCCTGGGTATTCCTGGCATGTCAGAGGGTTGCCATGCAAAGATTTTCCAGTTCTCACGTAGGAACTCGACGAGCGCGCTTTCCTATGCAGGGGTCAAGCTTGACGATACTTTGACCGTCTTGCTGCTGTCAGTCGGATGGACTTGGTGGGTGACGGTGTCGTCGTTTGTGTTGAAGGCGGCGTCCTTGGCTGGCTTCTTGCAAGGTGGAAAGATGGTCTTGTCTTTGTCGGCTGATATGGCCTTGAAGTGCTCTTCGACCCCGAAGAACTCAGACATCTTGCTGAACTCTCGGTCGCAGCTGTTGGAGCGGTCGAAGTCGCCACGCATAGTGATTACTCCTTTGGGTCTGGGCAACTTGATCATCAGGTAGGCGTAATGAGGTATTGCCATGAACCTGGCAAAAGTTGGGTGCCCAAGTATGGCGTGGTACTGTGATTTCCAGTCGACAACTTCAAAGTCGATCGACTCTTTCCTGAAGTGCTCGGGTGTGCCGAGGATGACGTCGAGTGTGATTGTTCCCATGGGCGTGATTGCTTGCCCTGGTACTATGCCGTGGAAGGTGGTCTCCGACTCTGCCAACTTCTCTGTCGACTTGTTCATTCTTCTCAGTGTATCGGTGAATACGATGTTGATGCCGCTGCCTCCGTCCATGAATACTTTCTTCAGGCTGTAGTCGCCAATTAGGGCTTCGATAACCAGAGCGGCGTGGCCGGGTCGCGGCACCTCCGACTGGTGGTCTGCCCTGTAGAATGTGATTGGTGTCTCTGACCCTCTCAGGTAGTCCGGTACTGCGCGCGGGCTGGTGGTAGCCTGGAGTACTTGGCGGGTAATGAGCTTTTGGGTCCTGTTCGAAGGGCGTCCTTTTTGGATCATGTTGATCTGTCCTCGCGCAGTCGGGTATGCGTCGTGCGCCGCCATCTGGACGTCATGCTGCGGCTGCTGCTGGGGGAAGTTCCAGCCGCTTGTGTTGTGTTGTTGTTTGCGGGTGCTGCCTGAATAGCGAGCTGCGGAGTTGTCGTCAGTGCTTGCACAGGAGTGATGATCTGCTGCATAGCCCGGTAAATCTTACGCGCTTTGCGGCAGTCCTTCAACAGGTGGTTGGCTCCCCATTTGCCCGTCTCCGGGTTGCGGAACGAGTGATGCTTGCAAGGTTGCATCAGTTCTTCGGCTGGGGTCAGCGTACGCTTCCACTCGCGTTTCTGGCTTCCGTCGTTGTGGCTAATGCTGCCGCTGCTGCGGTTGTACTGCCCCGAGCTGGACTGTCGACTCTGATCATATTGTCGATTGTTATCTCGTGTGTCATCACGGGGGGTTTGATATCCTGCCGCTACTAGCTCGATGGTGTCTGAATTGGTGAAACGTTGCTTCTTCTTCTGGCGCACGTCCCGCTAGTTACTTGTTTCGGCTTCCTTCTTTGGGGAGGTGTCGCGGACGTAATCCTCTCCTTCGGCCCACAGGTTGGCTACCTTCATGAGCTCGATCGTAGTCTTCGGCTGGAGCCTACCAAATTCCTCGCGGAGGTCGCGGCGAGCGACGCCGTGCATGAAAGCATCCATCACCCGGTCTTCTGAGACGGGTTCCATTGTATTCCGGAGAAGTGTCCACCGCTGGATGTATGCGCGGAGCGACTCGTCTCTTCCTTGTTTGCAGGCTTGCAACTCGATGTAGGTAGTCGGCCTTGCGTATGTTCCAGAGAAACTTTTTATGAAAGTATCTTGGAATTCTTCCCAGGTTTTGAAGGAGTCCTTGGGCTGGCTGGTGAGCCACCCGCGCGCTGAGTCCGTGAGCATGAGCTGGATATATTGCATTGCCGTAGTCGACGTCCCGCCTTGGCAGGTGCAGGCGATGAGATAGTCTTCGAGCCACAGGCGCGGGTCTTACTTTCCGTCGTATTTGGGGGTTCCTGCTGTCAGCTTGAAACCCTTAGGCATGCGGGTGTCGCGGATGTTGAAGCTGAAGCATGCGGCGCCGCATGGCTCGAAGTTGTGATCGGCCGGATCGTCCAGGTTCATCGCGTCGGCCGAACGCTGGCTGCGGTTACGGTCCACCGTTCTTTGTGTGATGACGTTGCGAAGATCTTCGCCTGGTTGGGCTTGTCTCAGTGGCTGCACTGTCGGTGCCCATGATGTTGCTGGCTCACGGGTTTGGTGCTCTCGTTCTTCACGTGCCCGGTTGTTTGGTGCTCCAGTCGCCAGAGCTTCCTCGATTGACTTCATGGACATGATCTGCTGCTTGTGGAGAAGGGTGCGTGGATCTCCCTCCGGCGGCTGCGTGAGCCGAAGATATGTCTCGACTGACATGTTGGCGGCGTTCGCCGTTTTGGGGACATGTATCCCGTTCTCGTCCTCGGTGACGAAAGACGAGTCGAGGTTGCGGGTGACCCTTGCTCGATCAGCGTCTGTCATGTGGGGAACACGAGCTCTGTGTCGCCGTCCTCCTTGGTTAACTTCTGTGGAGGAAGTGAACGAGATGGCGGCCCGTCTGGCACTCGACGCATCCGCATCCCTCTTGCGCCTGAGCAGCTCGGCCTTTTCGGCACGAAGTCGCTCGCCTTCCTTGCGTAGCAAGTACTGGACCGCCAGGTGGTCCTCTCTAGGCGCGTCGGGTGCAGGGAAAGTGCCATCGTCGACATGTTTCATGGCTCTGATCCCTATGTCACGCGTGATGGTGAGTCGAGTCTGGTCAGGCATGACCACCTCCAGTGGGTATGCGGGTTCCTCGTCGCCTTTTGGGGGTGCTGTGCCGGCCATGAAGACTTGCTGGGGGTAAACCTGGGTAGGAGTGTTTACGCTGCCGCTGCTGCTTCCTTGATCCGAATCTTGCTCTGAATCAAAAATTGTTGCTACATGGTGGGCAGCGCAGTCGTCGTTGTGCCTTCTCGCGATCGTCACCGTGGTCGTGGAAGGAGACTTCGCAGTCGCCGGAGCGAGTGTGATTGGCTTGGGGTAGATTTGATGGTCCCACGAAGATGCGTGCGACGCGGCTGTCGACAGCACGCCCTTGATCGCACGCGCGGGTGCAGTCGTAGTTGAGGTAGACCTTGACCTTGTCGGTCGTGCGACCGAGATGGTTGGAGTAGACTCGATTTGCACGGCCGTTGCCGAGGTTGCCGATGTAGTCGATGCAGGTACGATCTTCGTGGGTGTGGCAGATGTGGCTCCCGCGGCGGGTGACGGCGACTGTGGCGCGTGGGTGACCGATGCAGGTGCCGCCGCCGCGCGTGGCGCGGTTGTCGCAGACCTGAATATGCCGCGACTGTCGACGAAACAGTATATGGAGCCGAAGGTGATGTGTATACCTTTGCGCAGATCGGCGTACACCGAGCGGTGGACCGGCGGGTGGAAGGCGTACTCGAAGGAGCCGAAGCGGATGGGCTCCCGGGTGGTGCAGACATCGATCTTCATTGCGGATGGAGCCGGTGCGACCATGATTCCAACGCTTGATATCTTTCCCACAGACGGCGCCAATTGACGAGGGCGTGACTCGGCAAATCCCAGGGTTATGCACCCCGGGTTGATTGAGGGGGAGAGAGAAGAGCGTTGGTGATCACGACGGCTGACAAGCGGGGATTTTACCCAGGTTCAGGCTCCCGGAGGATAACACCCTACTCCTGCTTGTCTGTTATTGATGGCGAGTTGCGATTACAATGGCGGCGAGATTGTGATCACGCTAGGGTTTGTGGTGGTGGCTATTGGCGTGTCCACTGGGACGAGCAACCCTCCTGGCTTTATAGGTAGCCAGGTCTCGGGTGGTCAGTATCGTTCGTAATTACAGATATGGCAGGTTATGAGACCTGACCGACTTGGACTAGGTTACACGGTACCCCGAGTGGGCCTTCTCCAGCTTGGCGTGGCCTAGGTAGCCTCATCGTGGGCTAGTCGAAAGGTAGCCCCACGTCAGGAGCTACCCTCCGAAGGGTAGCGCCGAAGGGCATGGAGCTACCCTCCAAAGTGTAGCGCCGAAGGGCGTGGCGTTGCACATCCACCTCGCCGGGCCCGCGTTGCCACGCTGACACGAGGGTAGCGACGTAGGCGGTGGCGCTATCACACAGAGGGTAGCGCCGCATCGTTGGGCGCTACCAAAAAGGGCTAGATTTCAAAATAGTTTTAAAAAGGGGTTATTTTTTGCTGAACTTTGCCCAAAGGGTTATTTTTTTGAAATTTCACGTTATTAGCCAATACAGACACATGCAGATCTCAAGAAACGGAAGTAGGTTGTCCAGTATGCAGGCAATTCATCGTCCAGGCACCCCCAATAACGGTCCTTTGAGCCAATCATCGAAGCTCGGTCTCTTCAGAGGCATATATGCCATGGATAGGACTGTCCCCATGGATAACACTAATATGAACGTGCAAATGTTCAGTCAGAGCGACGAAGGAGCATGGTGTTTCAATGGCCAAGAAAATCCAAAATCAAATGGAATACATGTTACTTCTTCTAGACTATCTCTCCAAAGATTGATGCAAGGAAAGACTCTACATAAGCAAAAAAAAAAAGAACAAAACATTCTGAAGCACCGGATGACGTTACTGATCAACCATTACTATTATGAAGCACTAGGTGTATGCCCGTGCGTTGCTACGGTCGCTAGAATTTATTTGTTCCTCAACACACATGTAAACGAGTAATAAATTTGATAAAAAAATATTTCTGGATTTTTGACTTTCTATAGACATCTCAATTCAGTAAAAACAAAAACAAGTTGGCAAAATGAAATCATCTTATTTGTTGATAATTGTTCGTATAACAATTTTGGATCATGAATTTTCTACGCAAATCATTGGTGAAATAAATTGAGTTTTATTAGAATGCTGAAAAGGCACCTGCTATGGAACTGATATATTTTTATGATAAGGCACCAAGTGCTTCAATTTGAACAATTCCCGTGCGTTGCAACAGGTTGTTTAATTCTTTAACTGTAGCATATGTAAACATTAGACTTATGTATATAGAAATAGATAGCACACAATATTTCCAAATTGAGTAGTATTCTTTCCTTTTATAAAATGTAATTTGATAAAAAAGATATAATTCGAGGTGCAACCTATATAATTATTTATTTTCAAGTAAGAATCCAGCTCACTTGTACCATGGAGTCGACTTGAATTATAAATTATAATACACACCGCCTTAGGTTGTACAAGCTCCTCACATGTCTTGTTTTTTTTGTTCTGCCAGAAAGTAGTCCAAAAACGAATTATCTGCCCCAAAATAGTAACTAAAACCTATAAATATTTTAACTAATTACTCCTTCATTGTTTTAAAGCAATAAAGAGATCACGATGAAGAAGTTGGCGAGGGTGATAGGCACCATTATGTCAGCCGCAGCTAGTGTGGTACGTCCTGAGGTCATGTTTCCTGATGCCACCAAAAATCTACTCGTCCACCTTCTGTGTGCAGCTTCTCGCAGCTTCTAATGAGGATGAGAACAGGAGCCAGAAGTGGCAAAGGACCAACGGCACCCGTGTTCGATAACATGATGTAGCATTGACATGATTCCAAGCAAATCAACCTGAAAACTTGAACCGTGTTCTTGAGAGTCGAAAGGGTGAACAGTTTGGAAATTTTCTCACCGTAGAACATATGATGAAAACTGGTAGAGATAAGCTAAACAAAAAAATGCATCATACATAGTGAAAACAAAAGGCATGGGAAATAGCGGCTTAAAATGACGTGAAGTTTGATGGATATGGTGCTATCAGAAGAAATATGTGAATACTCAAGAAGCTCCGACTCTTAAAGTTTCCTAGACTGGAAAACGAAACAAATGATTTGAAATAGTTTGTCACAGAGTGATATGAAGTGGCACAACAGAAATAAAAATTGAATTTGAAGTAGTTTGTCACAGAATGATAATTGAACTGAAGAGTAAATCACACAATCGCTTGGTAATCAATAAGAAAATGTTGAAGTACTACAACATGGAAATAAATAAATACTCGTAGGTGGTTTAAAATACTGGCCCGGAGACAACTTAAAATGTTTGCACATGATTAACTAAAGTAGAATAGTCTAATGGAGAAACTTTTCATTTATACATGATTTATCAAAATAATTCGAGATTTGTATATGATTAATCAAAATAATACTTGTTTGGCATAAATGCAACAACAAAATAAGAAATAATACATTTTCCATCAAGTTAAAGAGCAACATGCGTGATACATAATCATACAAATCACACAATGCTAGGAATATCTATGTAAAGGCAGAACATGTAGTTAATCTGTGCCCTCGGTGCATACCGTTGCATCAATATAAATAAGAGTGTGCCTTCAATTTCTGTATCTTAAACCAAACGATTTCCTTGTGAAAGAAAACCATGAGGTGGTACAATGCATGCACATCCAATACCAAGCCCTTGTATTACTGAAGAAATATCTTCAAAGGGGCCTCACCTTTTTTTGTGTGCAACATCCTATGTTGTAGACGTAACATTCTTGTACAGATTTTTCTGTATACTGAATCTAGTAACAGGCAAGGAATATCATCAGTTAGTGTGCAGGCAAACTGAGAAATCTGATAAAGGTATAACTTAATTGAGAGGATATGCACGATCATTAGCATCATCATCTGGGACTGCCTATACCAAGTTGGATACAAGCTACACTCCATCCATGGTTGCTATGAATGATCTGCTAGCTTTTGTTAAGATGAAGGAAACACATGCAAAAGTTAATCCTATTCTGGAGAAAGCAGCTAGGATGGTGTGTGCTAATCTGGAGGAAGCATGTGCAGAAGTACGGGATTACCAAGCATTATACACGTCTCAAGGTTTTTATCGTATGGATGAACTACTAAATTTTGTGTAGCCTGTAGTTAACCAACAAATGAACGAGGTGTTGGACAATGAATATATATAGTGAGGAGGAGGTCAAAACAGCCTTATTTAAGATGGCTCCGTTGAAGGCTCCTGTAGTGGATGGATTCACTGCCAACATCATTGAGATCTCATTCCCATCGATGGCTAGGAACTATGATATTACATTTGTGAGAAAATAAGTAAAACATGTGCGATCTGGATACATTAGCACTGGCATACTACAATTACATGGATGTATATTGGACCAATAGCATCATATAAAAACATGTTCACACTTACCTACCTGCTTATTATTCACAGTCCAAAGCCCGACGCCAAACTTAGCACCTTAATTCTTGTTTCCCACCATCAAGAAGTTCCAACCTTTCCTGAATATGGCTCTGAAATAATACAAAAAGGAAGCTATGAAAATATGGTGCACAACAATTAAATAATAACTTGCCAATTACTTAGAACAAATTAGGGGATGCACCGAGAATAATTCAACATACTGTGTACGAACACAGAACATCAAGTGCAGACCACCATCAAGTAAGAGATTTTCCATGCATCAAGTGAGTACTTTAAAACCTAAGAAAGTAAAATATACTGAATGTAAAATCTAAGAAAGTCCCAAATCTAAGAACAAAATTAATAAGATTTATGTGCTTACCGAGGAAAAGCTCGGAATCCAAATATGTTCATCATGTCTTGAAGAAAAAGGTTGCTCACGGCTGGGCCGTTGGCTAGGCGATCTGCAAAAAGAGACACCGGCTCAGACTCCGCTGCAAGAAGCTACATCACCAACTCCAGTGACAGCCCCGAGACCACCCAGTCTGAACCAGTAAGTCAGGGGAAGAGTCGGGATAAGGACAAACTCCATATTTGTTGTACGGATACACATAATTTACATTTCAGTACTACTAACTTCACCTTGCAAGTCCACTTGATGTCTCCTATATGACCATTAATATAACACCAACACTAATATGGGTCAGGAAAACGAAAAGAAATGCTTTACAGATAGAATTATTTCCTTATTGGTTCAGATGGAATGATTGCATCTTATATATGCTAATCCTTACATGATGGATGATCCTTGCCACAAATCCTCTACCATCTCAATACTCGGCTTCTCTGATCTTGACATAAAGTATCCCAAATGATTGCTGCTCATTTTAACCACATTATGTATTTTATCTTGCCATCTTAGTGTGTGCAGGAGCTTAAACTTCATGTGTGGGCTTATAATAAAGACATGCTCTTTAGGATCTCCGCCAGATAGACTACATTACCATGGTAATGACATTAATCAAGTTGCCACTTGTAAGGATGGTAACTAAGCTGGATGTTGATTTAAACAGAAAGTATTTTTAGATCTATACTGGTAACCATGTAAAAAAAGGGTAAAATCTCCTTGATCTAAAGAAGAAGAGAGGTCCTACGTTTCTCTTCTTCTATAATATACTGGTAACCATATTAAAAAAGGGTAAAACCTCCTTTTGATGTATAATGCATCCAAATAGATGATTGATAGTCATACTGCTAAATGATTTGAACTGGACAAGAATGAAGGTCGTGATGCCTCGTTGATTATCATATAGGTCTAAATTGGTGTTGCCGACATGGTTGGGCGTTTCATCAAACACCTGAAATGATCTGATTATGTAGGGAAGCTGAAAATCGCATTACAGAGCACACCATCTCTCTGCTATCTGAAATCAGAATCCGAAGCTGGGGGTGGACGTGATCTGGAGGCGGTTGAGAACCTGGCAATACCTCATGGGAGCGGCACTGCTCCTCGAGGCTGAGGACTTGGAGTGGTATCTGTCGACGGCGTCCTCGCCCGCCTGGCGCACCGTCGTGTAGGTGGCCTCCCCGCCGAGCAACTCACACTACATGGTCAGAAAGTCGATGATGGGCACCGTCAGTGTCCCGTCCATGTCGAACACCAAGCCACATAGCAGGGGCCCTCCGGATGGGACGGGGACGCCGCCGCCGCGAAGAGGGAAGAGAATAAGGACATGGCGGCGGCGTCCAGCGGGATCGCGAGGGGATTGCGCAGGGGCAGGATGATGGGACCGCCAATGAAGGAGGCGATCCGTCGGGAGGAGCATCGCGAGCCCCTAGCGAGGTCGGCGGCGGTGCAGACGCTAACCCTAGCGAGCAGGGGAGGACGGGATAGACATGGAGGGCTAAACTGCAAAATATGTTAATCAAGCGCGGAACGACCGAACGATGGGCGGCAGAAATTTTCCATCTGGGCCAGACGGGCCTACTCCATTTAATAGTAAAGATAGGGTGTAAGGATAGGGTGACGCAGCAATCCGGCAGAAATTTTCCACTTTGCGAACCATACGTACCTACTCCCATTTAATAGTAAAGATAGGGTGTAAGGATTAGAGGCACAAATGTATTTCAGGAGCACTAGAGTGCCTGGTATATTTTGTGGACGTACAATTTTGTCAAAACACGATCCAGTGTCATCACTTCAACCCAGGAACCAACTGGACTAAGAGTAGCTAGAGAGGACATGAAGCTTACAAATTCCATCAGAATAACAAAACAATCTTTCTCTTTTTTAAAGTTACAAAAGTGTGACTCGGGGTGGTCGGATACACTGAGACTTCTTTTTCAAGCTGCAAGCACTATTAATAAACGAACATAGAAAACAAACTGCAGCAAAAACACAAGCTACTGTACCCAAGAAAACATTGGAGATTATCTACTCGCACAACTCTGGAGCTCAAAAAATGATGGTATTTCTTCCAGCACTTTGGTAAAGACTGAAGTGTATGGACGTATACTGGGCAGCAGGGCCTATGAACTGTTGGATGTGTGCTAAGCAAGCCGAGTATGTGGATTCCGTCTAGTCAAGAATAACCACAAATATCAGGGAAACCTACCACTATCAGTAACCTTACATGGAGAGAGGCAACAATAATCTCCTCTCTCTTTTCTTAGCCAGCTTTCTCTGCCTCAAGATATACAGGCCGGCAGGAAGCAGAATACCAACAGATATAATAACAGCTGATAACCAGAAGTGCCTGAAGTATAGCATCATGTACGAGGATACTATTAGGAGGCAACACAGCAAGCCCCATGAGATGGCTCCAATAATGTCACGCCTGCAGGGTTAAGAAAGCATTGTTCAGACCATAAAAGAGGCAAGCGTATACCTGACATAGGGAATAATTGCAGATCAACAAAATAAAATACATCACACATTCACACTAGAAAATTGCATGATTTATCTTAAGAGAACTACTCCCTCCGTTTTTAAATGTATGATGTTTTAAGCCTTATACGTGTTGCCTAGATGCATACAAAAATGAGTGAACGTACACACTAAAACATGTCTATATACATTTGCATACATACGGATGTGGACAAAGGCTTAAAACGTCCTATATTTAAAAACGGAGGTAGTATCAGTTTCCAAATTGAGGCATGAAAATCATCATAACAAGCAAATTGGTCTTGGAGCATGGTTCAATGTTTTCATTCAAGAAAACTCAAGCAAGTGGTTTGTCAAAAAACAATCCGCAAGAGACAAGAACCTCTTCTGAACGATGCATTCAAGGTAACGAACGTAGGTAATAGTACATGAAGACATAAGGGGGTGTTTTGTTTGAGGAATCAACTTCGTCCATCAAGGGTTGGTCTCTTGCCTATCTAACAGATACACGCCTATCCAATAGAAGAAATCATTTCAGATCAATAAAATATAATATCTTAAGAGAACTATCAGCTTCCAAACTGAATCATGAAATACATCATCACAAGCTAAACTGATCTGGTAGTATGGTTCAATATTTCCATTCCAGAAACATCGAATAAGTGGTTTGTCAAAAACAATCGCCGCATGAGAGACTAACCTCTTCTGAACGGTACATTCAAGGTAGCAAACGCAAGTAATGCTTGAAGATATAAGGGGGTGTTTTGTGTCAGGAATCAGCTTCATAAATCAAGGGTAGCTCTATCATGAGATTATCCATCAAACTTACTGTAAGATAAAATCCTACATTTTGTACTTGCTTTATGCTTATGAAGGAACCTATTAGATTCCTCAGACTAAACAATGAACCTAAAAACCCCTAACTGCACAGATGAAAAATGGTAAAGCGGGAGCCTTCAGAAACTGGATTGCACGCAGGCAGACTTTGACACTCTCGACAAGGATCGCCAGGGAGCAGGCATTGTTCTAACAACTGGTGTATGACGCTTTATCTGGATCAAGATTATTACCAAATAGAAATGCTTGCGGGCATTCACCACACGTAACCACGCGATCGATTCCATAGTTGATTAAGCGGCTAAATGAACTGTTTCACAGGACTACAAGGGCAGAGTAAATCGC
This sequence comes from Poa annua, assembly GCA_026929855.1. NCBI lineage: Eukaryota > Viridiplantae > Streptophyta > Magnoliopsida > Poales > Poaceae > Poa > Poa annua. The sequence continues at coordinate 38,054,581 of CM049427.1, forward strand.
AGCACACCTAAAACAACTAGACATCCGAGCGCAAGCGCAACCCTGACTACAGGAGACCAAGAAACTGTTCCCGCACCCTCTGCCCATCCGAGAGAGAGACCAAGATCTGAGCACACAGCCAGACAATTACCACGGCCTAGAAAGAATTATCCGGTGTGATTCTTAGAAAGAACGGGGTAGGAGTAGGAGTAGGACGGGAGATTTTACTTGTGCTGGGATCGGATCTGGTAGTCGCGCAGCTGCTCCACCAGCTTCGACCGGGTTATCATCGCAGATACCCCAGCCGCCGCTGACGGCCTCGCCGCCACCGTCGCCCGCCGCTACTCCGGGCTCGGTAGTGTTGACTGTCGGTGCCTCCGCTTCTTGCAGATCACTGTGGATCAGCGAGCTGGGCCGATTTGGAGCGTCGGGGTTCGGGGGGGGGGACTCGGTGAGGCGAGGGGGAAAAGTCGTGCAGAGGACGAGGAGGCGACGAGGGGATGGAAGTTCTGCTCGGGGCACTTGCCTAGCAGGATAGCTGCTCGATTCGTTAGGTGTACTCCTATCATTTGTCAGTTGTGACTTCTTATTTCTTAACCAATCATAGTTCGAAACAGGCTCAAATTTGACGGTTCAATTTTAATTTAATTTTACTGAAGATAGGAGCTTTATTATTCATCAGTTTACTATCTGGTTTCAGTGTAGATTTGATTAGTTTGGTTTGTATCTAGTCCATATCAAAAAATCTAAATCATCTTATGATAATGAACGGAAGGAGTACTAAAATAATAGGATTGCAATGCTAATGCCTTTAGACGTGCCAGTAACATATTTAGTATCATGCATGCCATATTAGTAAAAATATGACGTGACACTGCAATTAATAATAAAATAGAAGATAATGGTATCCTGGATAAATACCGTAACATAACGCATTTCAAGACACGATGAGTCTATAATCTAATTAATACAATAACATATGATCGCAAATATGTTACTGCTCATAGTTAAAGTAATAATATATACTATGACAGTATGACTAGTCTTAGGGCATCTTGCAATGACTAGCCTTAGGGCCTTGCAATAAATAGCCTTACAACATCTTGCAATCAGAACTTAGAAGGGTCAGGGGCGAGAGGATCATTGTGGCGGTTAGAACTTTTTTGGACGGGCCAAAAAAACAGTACTTGCGTACTGCATATTTATAAATTTTCAGGGTTTAGAGGTACAAGGTGGTAAATACTAGAAACAAAGTACAAGAGGGTTGTAGTAGAAGCTAAAATAAAAGCGAAATCACATGAAACTGTCCACCCAAGCTGCAAAATTTCCATAAGCTTTCCTTGTGGCTCTGAATTTCGAAAGCGTCATCTCCTCCTACAATACCACACGACATCTATATAAGTTAGGGCTCCTCTGTTCAAAAATGAAAGAATTTCTCGTCTTACAACAGGATGACTCCATGAAGAAAGGCTGCCCAATTCAGCTCTTCAGAATTTGAAGACAATCTAGTCCATGCCTATTGATAAGCACGGCAGCTCGAGCTAGGGAGCGCCAACAGTTCTGTGCAAAAGGACAGTGAAAGAACAAATGGTCTCTAGTCTCAACAAGAGCGATATTGCACATGACGCACGTGTATTCTGGTAAGAAAAAAGTCTTCCGCTATAGCATTTCCCTCATATTCAGCCAATCAACCAACAGTAACCAACCAAACATGATCAAGTGCAATTATAGATCTAGCATTTGTAAGCAAATGGTAGGTTCGTCTACTATACGCAATATAAAAGATTGTATAAACAAAGGTTATAGTATTCAGTATTTGTCAATCTCTGAATAATATGCTTAATCTAACATATGAAGTGTAGTAGTAGTAGATCAGGCTCTCTCTAAAATACCAAATCATCTCCTTAACTACGATAAATAAAACACTTAAAGAAATAAACGACCATTGTGGTAAGGAGTATTAGTATTGGTACAAGAGTCCATATTAGACTTGATTCACTTTAATTGTACCAAAGTCATATGTATTATATATTTGGCCACTGGGCTATTAATACAAGTTGAATCGATAACACATTCATCTCAGCTCATTCCCATCATGGCAATTCTCCACAAATTGAACAACAAATGTGATGGTGTGAGGAATATGGCAATTCTCCACAAATTGAACAACTAATGTGATGTTGTGGGGAATATGTAATTTAGTCCATACTACAAATTTACCATGCACTTTACTTGCTGATCAATCCCTTTCCGACCTACAACACTCCGGAGTTATGGGTGTTGTATCGAGTTTTTTCTATATTATCTCCATGTACAAACTTTGATGTTTATGTCTTGTATCCGACTAAATTTTGTAAATCGCATATCTCTTATTTTATGAAGGCTAATATGTGTTTTTTTTTTCAGATAAGAATGGGCTTCAGTTTGCGGGAAGTGCTCCATGTAGGTCGTTTTAAAAAATCAAAATCAGAATTTTTTAGTTTTAAATATTGATTTGCAACTATGATGCTTGGTAAGGCGCCATATGATGTTCGCGGGCTATGAAGGATGACCTTGATTTTTTTAAAGAAAGGCAAAAGACTTGCCTTAATTCATTAAATAAGTTTTTGAAAAGGTTTTAGTTTTACAGGCATAAGCGGATCCAGGAAATTTTGAAAGGCCGGACAAACTCCTAATTTAGAGACTAATTAGCTAATTTGACATATGATGAACAGTGGACGTAGGCTTGCCGGCCGGCTGGAAGCCCGGGCAGCGCCCGGGCATAGGGGCGGTTGGGTCCGACACTGGTTACAGACCACCACAATGAAAACAAAAGCATACTCCCTTGGCACTAAGTGACCCATGTGTTTCATTCCCGCAAGAACCCAACCTTTTTTACTCCAACTTGATTCGAGCGAATATGATCGGCGGGAGGGTACTAATGTTTGAAAACCCTTGCATTGCGTTAGTTCTAAAACTCCCAGGTCACTAGTATGAGGAGTGACAATATGGCCTTCCTCCTTCTTCCGTGAGCAATAGAGAGATGCTCCCACCATGATTTGACATCGTTGAAGGTCGACCACCCCGGGGGTTGATGTCCTCAATATGGAGCCAATCCTTGATCATTCCCCCAAATATGAATGGAGAAACGTCAAGTGAAAAGAAGGTGGTGAGCCGTCTCCTCGTCTCGGCGGCAAAGGGGGCAAAGCCGGGCATTAGGCCACCCTCTACGCTCGAGGTGATCTGTCATTCAACGCGATTTTGGATGATTAGCCATAAGAAGAGTTTGCATTTTGTTGGAGCCCAATTTTTCCACACTAAGACGTTCATCGTCTGCGTGGACGGCCCCGACAAATTGCATCTTGTAGGCTAAGGAACAAGAGTATGCACTCCATGGGGTAAGCTTCCAAGTGACTGAATCCGGGACATTGTCGGTGAGTTGCCAATTTTTCAGTGGTGCCATTCGGAGGTGAGTTACCAAATCTTCCAAGTGACTGAATCTGGGTCGTTTCCGTGACGCATGGGTTCGATAGAAGGTAGGGTCGCCCCACATGCCCCCGTTGATGCCGTGTAGTGCATCCCCCTCCGCCACTTTTCGGTGGTGTGGGACACATTTTCAGAAGAATTTGAGACATCACTTCTCGGAAGTCTCTAGCTGCAAACGGAAAACGAAGCAGGAAGTGATGACTTCCGTTCAAAACCTTCTTTGTCGCATTTCACCCGAAACTTGCCAGTGTGCAACGAAACAAAACATGGCTAGTTTAGTTGGCAGCTCCAACATTGTCATACAAACTTGCACGACTCACCTCCACGCAAATGTCGTTTTTCTTCAACGGGGCAGTTGGCTGTATGTAGCAGTAGTCACTCCCCCCCAAAACACAACCTTGTGTGTAAGATAAGAGGATCTGGTAAGTACTGTCAGTACATCCAAATTCTTTGGCAGGTGAAATGTAACATGTATGGATGTAGAGATGGTCTAGAAAGTTACTGTATTTTGTGTTCAAACTTTGAAAGTTACTGGGGTTGTTGGCGCACAAGTTATTGCACAACACAGTGCACAGGCTCCTGTCATGTCATAGCCCTGCCTCCTTCGATCATGCACCTGTTTGACGGACATTCAGAAAACGTCATGCCAAATCTACCACACATCAAACTGTAAATAAACCCAAATTGAGCAATCACGGTAACGGCTCTCTCCCGGAGCCAGCCCGTCGTCGTCGCCGACGGACCCTTGTCGGGGCACCTTCCGCTCCGCCGCACGTGGGCACAGCTCAGCCCGTTCCAAATCCCAAGCCCCCTTGCACACCCAATACCTTACCTGGAATCCGCCTCCATGTGGCACAAGCACGCCACGCAACGCCGCTCGCCTACCATGGCCTAGCTCCCGGTGGTAGGGTAGGCAGCTCGCATATGATTCTTGGGTAGTTTCCTTCCTCGGCCTCCTACCTAGCTCCCTCCGTCTCCGCCTCCGCCCGGGTTTAACTAACGGAGATGCACTCCACTGTCGCGCTCACTCTCACGCTCGCTCCGTCTGTCTCTGCCCCCCCCCCCCCCCCCCCCCCCCCCTCCCCCCTCTTCCTCCTCTCGCTTTCTGGTCTCTGACACTCATCATCCATGGAGGCCGAGTCGCGAAAGCTCCTGCTCCTGCTCCTCGCGCCCATCCTGCTCTGCTGCTTCGTCGGCACAACGGGTAAGTTTCTTTCCCCCGCCTTTTCCAGCAAATCTCCACCAAACAAGCAGCGGATTCAGCCAGGGAAAGGAAGTGACGCACCAGCAGCTTTACCGTCCAAATCCTTAAAGCGCAGCAATTTTATTGCTTTATTAGCTTAGCTAACTTCACTGTTTGATCGTCGTGCGCGCAGGGGCGCAGTCGTACATCGGCGTCAACTACGGCGAGGTGGCCGACAACCTGCCATCGACGGACGCGACGGTCACGCTGCTCAAGTCCACCACCATCACCAAGCTCCGCCTCTACGGCGTCGACGGCGCCGTCATCCGCGCGCTCGCCGGCACGGGCGTCTCGCTCGTCGTTGGCGTGGCCAACGGCGAGATCCCCGCGCTGGCCGCCGACCCGGCCGCCGCCGCCGGCTGGCTCGCCGGCAACGTGCTCCCGTTCGTGCCGGCCTCCGCCATCTCCGTCGTCGCCGTCGGCAACGAGGTGCTCGAGTCCGGGGACGCCGCGCTCGCCGCCGCGCTGCTCCCGGCCATGCAGAACCTCCGCGCCGCCGCCGTCGCCGCCGCCGGCGCCGCAGCAGGCATCAAGTTCTCCACCGTCAACACCATGGCCGTCCTATACCAGTCCGACCCGCCCTCCACGGGCGCCTTCCACCCGGAGGTCGCGACGCAGCTGCAGCAGATCCTGGGGTTCCTCAGCAGGACCGGCGCGCCCTTCATGATCAACCCGTACCCCTACTTCGCCTACCAGTCCGACCCGCGCCCGGACACGCTCGCCTTCTGCCTCTTCCAGCCCAACGCCGGCCGCGTCGACGCCGGGTCCAGGATCAAGTACACCAACATGTTCGACGCGCAGGTGGACGCCGTCAAGTCCGCGCTGGGACGCTCCGGGTACGGGGCCGTGGAGATCGTCGTGGCGGAGACCGGATGGCCCACCAAGGGCGACCCCACGGAGGCCGGCGCCACCGTGGACAACGCCAGGGCCTACGTCTCCAACCTCGTCGCGCACCTCAGGTCCGGCGCCGGAACGCCGCTCATGCCGGGCAAGCCGGTGGACACCTACCTGTTCGCGCTCTACGACGAGGACCTCAAGCCCGGGCCCACGTCCGAGCGCTCATTCGGCCTCTACCACACCGACCTCACCATGGCCTACGACGCCGGCCTGACGACCACCTCGGGCAACGGCGCCGGCGCGACGGTGCAGCCCAAGGGTTCCGGGTGGTGCGTGGCGAGCGCCGGAGCCACGGACGCGCAGCTGCAGACCGACATGGACTACGCGTGCTCCCAGGTGGGCGTCGACTGCGGCGCCATCCAGCCCGGGGGCGCATGCTTCCAGCCCAACACCGTGCGCGCCCACGCCGCCTACGCCATGAACCAGCTCTACCAGGCCGCTGGCGGACACCCCTGGAACTGCGACTTCCGGCAGTCCGCCACGCTCACCTCCAGCAACCCCAGTAAGTACACAAGCTCCCACGTTCGCCATTGCCCATCGAATCATTTAGCGCGTCTCTACTACGGATCATCATGCATAGCGAGTGGTACCATGGATTGCGATGCAAGCATTTCGCGTTGGATTGCGCACATGTGCACGAGTACGGAAGGAGCTCCGCTTTCTGCTGTTCTTTCATTCACTCATTTGTCCATGTGCCCACTGACCATTGTTGGTGCGTCCACGTACATTGACGCAGGATTCCCTGGATAATTTACTACTGTTTGTACCGCAAAAACTTATCCTGCTATGCATGCATCATCATCTATAGATCATACTCCTACATACTTAACCATAAATTTGTAGACTTGTTGTAGTAATGACTTCGTTGTAGACTGGTAGTGCACAAGTTCGTTTGCTTATCTTAGCAGGTCTATTCTCCGTCACTGACGTTATCTAGTCTAAAAAAAAAAGACGTTATCTAGTCTAGGTGTCTATATGCATACATTTCGGTTATTTATGCCAGATTGCAATGCTGACAAACATGATTGCTACTACGAGTACGAGTGTAGAACTTCTTGCTCACCTCCTCACAGCTGTCCAGGAACATTCCGTCGCTTTCTTGTCGGAGATGTTTTTGCATCAACCACTATATACGAGCACAACCTTTTGTTTCTAATTTCTCCGACTAATTATGTTAAACCATTGTTCCCTATAGCTAACCATCCTTCTCTGCGGTCTCTGCAGGCTACGGCTCATGCGTGTTCACGGGAGGCCAATGATGCAACACGGGCAGCATCGCACAATTCTTTCCGCGATTATAGTAGTACATGATTTGATCCTCGAATAAAGCCACAAATAGTGGTGGTGGTGGTTGTGTGTGGGGATGCATTCGTGCTACTATATGCATCCCATCTTTTATTTATCCTAGTAGCAGCCTAGCAGGAGTGTCCATTCTTTTTGCCTCTTGCGTGCTAATTAGCGCTTTGGGGCAGTTCGTTAGTGATTCTGTGTAAAGATGTACAATGTGTTATCGGGGTTGGTATTATTTGGGTCTAAACATGGTAGTAGATGCTAAATAGTTGTTGTGTGTATGTCCGTAACTAAAAGAGCTTGGTTGTTCTATCATTTGTTTTCACTCGTAGGAGTACAAACGTTGAGCAATTTGGATCTTAATAATTCTGTTTCTAGCCTGCTACCTGAGTTTAGTCGACTGTCATAAGGGAAAGGTCACACTCATGGTGTGGACTGTGGAGTTGATTTATGAGATATATAACGTTCTGGTAGGTCTGATATTTGACCAACTGTCTTTGTCGGGTTTACACTGTCTTCCTTTGGCCACCAACCGGGAGGCACGTGATTGACACCTTGCAACATCTGTCTTTTCCCGAGAGCCGAGTTTATATGATGTATCTACACGTTGTTATAATTCTATATAGATAAATGTAAGTTATCTAATATGGAACAAAAATAGTATTTAATTTGTTGATAGGCTCTACAATTCAGATTATCCGTAAAATGCTACCCGCGTACAATGTTACCACAATGAAGGAACGGAGTGCAACCCGAATTTTTACTTTTTTAAGAACAACGTGTGTTGATATTTAGCGCGAGTATACCGCATAAGCGTTCTGAAGTATGACTCGGGTTCCATGACAAATGTAAAAAATTTAGAACATTTTTCTCACTTGCTCCAAGTAATATAGGACAATATGATTTATGGTTCACATTATACATTTTTATTTTTCTTACAAACATTCAGTTCAAACTAGATCTTCGTTTTCAATCAAATTATAGGGGTTATCACAGAACTAGCAGCAAATAAACATAACCCCGACGAACTGAGCTGAGGATACATGGCACCACCACATGCTCATCACAAAGCATAGACACACTTCTTCAAAGGGAGTTCACCATATCCACGTGCTGCCCGTAGCAACCATCTCGGGCTATCCAACGTCACATGTTAGTGTGACAGCAACCCAAGAGCAACCATCTCGAGGGCTCGTCGGCAGAGAGATGCAACAACTATCCAACGCCGCATGCTGACGTCACAGCAACCCAAGACGGAATACACACTAGGTCATCATGAAGGCCCCACAAACAACCCTAAAGTTATACAAGATGGCGGAGATCCCCTCTCTAGCTAGAAGAGTATTTAGAGAAGGAGGGAGAGGGTGGGAACCATAATTCAAAGCGACTCTCAGACTCTCGGACGAGGGGAGGATAACATGAGGAACGAAGTGGAGAAGGTGTGAATTACTAGATTAAATCGTGTGTCCGTCCACAAATGGAACCCAAACTCGAGGGGGCATTTTTTTTGAAAATTAAATCATATTTTGAAATCTAAAAAAAATACTGGACGTAGACGATGATGCATTCTAGCAACGAGCAAAATCTCAACTTGGAATAGTTCATATTATGTACTACAAAAAATTAAGATTAGGGAATGTTGAAATTTTGAAACTTACACTATTTTTCATATGTCAGATTTATTTTTTTAGCAGTTCAAAATATATATTTCTACTTGAGATTTTAAACGGTGATACCCCTCTGTTTTTAAATATAAGAAGATCTTGCATTTTTTTTCATATTTATAATGTATCTACACGTGTCTTACCCGGTGACCGTGGTCCGTGGACACGTTCACCATTCGCACGTGCACCACTCATCAACTACCACGTGGACCCACCTGACTTATCTCCACCCTTAATCTCTCTTCTTCCCCACGATTCCTTCCTCGATACCCTTTCATCTTCGGTGTAGTTCTCCATGGCGCGTCGCGGCTAGACTTAAGACCCAAACATTTGAAACGGAAGGAGTAGAATGCAACATTAGCAGATTAACTACAAAAAAAATCAGATTTAAAAAACTTACACCATAATTTTCTTATGTTGAGTTTGCAAATGCTGTGCCAAAACCCGGCCCGGCACGCGCGTTGTGATCAATCGAAGACCCACATCGGTCGCGCAACGGTCACTCTCCGGGTGGTCCCATTCCCGTCAAGGCCTCCCAGGTCGTGCCATAGGCCAACCCTGCCAACTGGGCCTTGCGTAGCTGGCCCCACATGTCATGCACACGCAGTAGGTGACGGCTCTTAAACCCAACGCGTCCCCAACCACTCCACCCCACGCTCCCATCCTCTGCCTCCCCGTCACTGTCGTCGCCGGCCAGTTGGGTTCCTCCCGCCGCCGCATCCTCTTCCTTCCGAGCCCCGACAAACTCTGAACTCAAACATTGGATCTCTCCCTCCCTCCATGCCCAGAGCCAAGTAGATCCCCAACAGCGCACGGATCCTGCTGGCGCGCGGCCTGCCGGCCATGGCGTCAGTGGCGGAGCTCAAGGAGCGGCACGCAGCGGCGACGGCCTCGGTGAACTCTCTCCGGGAGAGGCTCCGTCAGCGGCGACAGACGCTCCTCGACACCGACGGTGAGGCGTCCCCCTCCCCTCCCCTCCGGGCGCCCCGACAGGGAGCTGTCGGTCGAGGGTTCGTTGGTTGAACTTGTGAAGCTATTGCTGACCGCTTTTGTGTTGTGTGGCGGGCCGTGCAGTGGAGAAGTACTCCAAGGCGCAGGGCCGGACGGCGGTGAGCTTCAACCAGACGGATCTGGTGTGCTGCCGCACGCTGCAGGGCCACAGCGGGAAGGTTGACTTTGGTCCCTTGCCTCAGTTTCGGCGTAGCTTTTGAGACTTCTCTTTCAGTGCGCATTTTTTTGGAGTTAAATTTGGAAGTATAGATGGGTGAGGTATCGCACTTGTTACTCCAGTTGTGGAAATTACAATTAAGTGGTGGCAGTGTGAGCGATTCGAGGTTGATCGCGGGGAAGTAGATTGGGTCACAGTGTGAGCCAGAGGATGAAGTTTCCCCCCTCTTGCTGTGTACCTTGACATCGAGATGAATAGTTGTCTGGACAAGGCTGATGTTTTGGCCTAATTTGTCATGAAATGGTGGTAGAAATAACCTGAATTTATATGGTAAAAAGACAACATGGCTTCATGCAAAGGTACCATAGGATGTTTTGACGTCAGCCTTTAGGCGCTAGTAGCACAGATAGAATTACGGCAATCTTCTTCTTACCATACTTGTGGCGGTACTGAACAGGAAAGCGACCGCAATGTCGTCACGCATAATTTAACATGTCTGGGATGTTAAATTGCATTCCAAGAAAATTGCAATGTCATGTAGCGGTATATCAGTTTTCTGGCTTCTCTTAAGCAAAACCTACCATAAAATTATGGATTCCTTGGTTTTACTTTTTTGACATTGGTTGTCATGGATAGAATGCGTGATTACGTCAGGTTGCAATTTGATTGTCATAATTTACAGTGTTTTGGATTTGTAAAAATCCAAGTGAAGAATGGATATTAGCAGTCTATTCAAATCTGTTCCTTCCGTTGTTCCATCCTTCTGTCAAGGACTCAACATTCAGCGCTACAATTAAAGCTCAGTACCAAGTACCAACACTAACAATCTGTGAGATGCTCACTGCCACAACTAGATTGCAGTTAAGCACGGCATGATGCTGGTGTCATATTCTACTTAGAGCTTTAGAATGTGCAGTAAGCATATTTTGCCATCCACCCATGTAAGCTGCAATCCATCACTTGCTGTCCCACATGGAGTTTCCTACTTGCAATCAACACAAGGTTGTAGTCTGTGTTCAATACCTGTTCGGCCAGATTTAAATACCCTAATCCCACTCCACAGTAGTATTTCCTTGGAAATGGTATTGTCTATTATGAAATAGTTACTGCTGTGTTATTCTGTAGTCCTTCGCAAGTCCCTTTTTTCATTTATTGTTTTAAAAACCAACTAAACTTCAAAATGTGTAGTGTAGAGAAAATCAAGGTTCGAGCAGACCGTATGTGGGTGGTCACTAATTATTAGATCATGGCAATTAATAGAAAGAACCATGATGCTCAGAATTTGTAACTAGTTGATCCTTAAGACTGCTCTGTCACGCCTAGAACTATGCTCTGTGAGTTTGCTTTGGTTCTTGAGCAATTTTGATTGGCCTTGACGATAATACCTTGCAAAGTTGCTCGTGTTGAACAGATTCATGGTATTGTAATCAGTACTGACTCTTGACTCTGACTCAACACAGGTATATTCTCTGGATTGGACTCCTGAAAAGAACTGGATAGTCAGCGCCTCACAAGATGGAAGACTAATTGTATGGAATGCTTTAACAAGTCAGAAAACACATGCCATAAAGCTACACTGTCCATGGGTGATGACATGTGCTTTTGCACCCAACGGTCAATCTGTTGCATGTGGCGGTCTTGATAGTGCATGCTCTATATTCAATCTTAACTCACAAGTAGACAGAGACGGGAACATGCCAGTATCAAGAGTACTTACTGGACATAAAGGCTATGTTTCGTCCTGTCAGTATGTCCCGGATCATGAAACACACCTGATTACAGGCTCAGGTGACCAAACATGTGTCCTGTGGGACGTTACTACTGGTCAAAAGATATCAATCTTTGGCGGCGAATTTCCATCAGGACATACAGCTGACGTGTTAAGGTAACTGTCTTTTCCCCATGACTCTGTTCAATTGAGCATCATGCTTGTCTTAGCAATATATTTTTCTCTTATTTAAGACTTTGTTGCATGCTGTTCACATTTTATTTTATGTTGAGTTGGACACAGTTTCACGGTACTGGTGTTAAAGCATCACCTATTAATTCTACAAATTGTCCGACTGTGTAGTATTTGTGAAGAAATGTTAGGTTTCACCTTTGCCGGTGTAAGTTTGCTTTTAAGAGCTGGCTCTGATTAGTAAATGATCTAACACATAGTATTAAATGTCGCATGGCGCCACATGCAGCGTTTTGGTCTGCAAGACGTATCCCTCAAATGTTGATGATTAAAATCAACAATGGTCTAATCACTATCAACTAATCAAGTAGCTCATGCGCTGAGGCAAATGCAGTGATATGTTTGTAATGTGGCTCATGTTTCTGTTGCAGCTTGTAAATATACTGCTGAAGGTGCTCGTCTGATTTGATCTTTATTTGAAATATATGTTGCTATACTTTATGTGTGTACTGGTTTGAGTTATAACTGTTCTGACCTAGTTTTTTTTTACCCCTTTCAGTCTGTCCATCAACTCGTTAAACTCTAATATGTTTGTATCCGGTTCATGTGATACAACTGTAAGGCTATGGGATCTCAGAATTGCAAGCCGGGCAGTTCGAACATATCATGGACATGAGGGTGACATTAACAGTGTTAAGTTTTTCCCAGATGGTCAGAGGTTTGGTACTGGTTCAGATGATGGTACATGCAGATTATTTGACATGAGAACAGGACATCAACTTCAAGTGTACAATCGGGAGCCAGATAGAAATGATGATGAACTCCCTACTGTTACATCTATCGCATTCTCCATATCAGGAAGACTTCTTTTTGCTGGATACTCCAATGGTGACTGTTATGTGTGGGACACACTTCTTGCTGAGGTTTGTATGGTACCCCCTTTTTCCTGGAATTTTAATTACTGCTTAGATCCTGAGAAAAGAAAGGCACACTTCTAAAAAAGAAGACTGGTCAAGTTTTACTGCAAAGCTGTAGCTGAGTTTCATTTTGTTGAAGAGGAAACTTAGTTTGACTATGGTACTGTTTATTTACCATATAAAAGTCAGATAAAACTTTTAAATTTTAAGCCTGGTTACTAACACCACTAGCTTGATCTTTAAATTACATAAGCTTAACTTCATTACAGCCCAGAAATAATTTACCTTCGATGTGATTGTAAAGCTGTAACTATCAACTACTCCCTCCGTTCTGAATTAATTGACTCAGATTTAACTATTCAGTTACTGAGAACTAGCTGCTTTCTGTTTCAAGATATGCCTCACAAAATAAAAATCATGATAACACATAAAGCGTTGTTTGCATTTGGCTGTTGTGCTCGAGTAAGACATGCACATCTTATGTCATTAAGTTCCTGCATCATCTGTATATGCAATTCATGCATTACGGATGCTGAGGTGCTGTTGCAGATCACCTTCTATTAAAATACTACTGATAATAGGCTATAAGAGGCTTCATACAATAAAGTGATCAAGTCGTTTGGCCATGTTTTATTTTTGGACTCAGGCCCCTATGTGAACCTTTTGTTTCTTTCCTATAATTGATCAGGCGGAGTTAGTGCTCATAAAAAAGGTTAATTGAATCACATGTTGGTAGCTTTATGAGCTAAAGCAACTAGGACTAGACTTGTGGGGTTTGGTACTTATACTATTATCACATCTGCCCCATCATCTTCATGTAGTACTTATACCATTATCACTTTGTGGTTGACTTGTGAATCCTTTAAAAATTATCAGGTAGTGCTTAATTTGGGAACTCTCCAAAACTCCCATGAAGGCCGTATAAGCTGCCTCGGGCTGTCATCTGATGGGAGTGCATTGTGTACGGGAAGTTGGGACAAAAATTTGAAGGTAATGAAGATGCTTTCGATATGAAAAGGATAATAATCTTGTTGATTACTTGATCAATTGCATGTCATGGTATGCACTGTTGCGCCGTAGCACTCAAAGTTGTGCTAGAGAGGAACTATCAGGATAGGATATCACATCTTATGCTCTATTTCCTAATTAGTATGTTGTCTGTTGCTTCAGTTATGTTTTTGAAATAATTTGCACATTGCGTGGTACCTTAATTTACTGAAAAGTTACATGTTTGTTATTTTCCAGTGTATCGTTTATTTAGCTGTCTGGGAATCTTGATTTACTTGAATGCTAGTTGATGATTTCCCATGTACATACCCAAAGATTAACATGAAATATATTTTCAGTTAACCTCCAGCATTCTAACCTTCAAACTGTTACTTGTTGAAAAAATTCAGATTTGGGCCTTCAGTGGACACCGCAAAATAGTCTGAAGCCCAGTGTTCTTCCCTTCATGTTGTATGTTCCTCATTGCGTGTTGAGAGTGGTGGCCAACGCAACAGATTCCTGAAGATGAAGTCGCTGGTTTTGTAGCATAGGATCTTTTGTATCATACCTTATGTCCAATGGAAAATACAGTTTATTGGCTGAGACTGCGTGCCGTGATGTTCTTGTACCTGGCTAAATCAGTGTACTGTTTATAGAGTTACCGGAATCCAGCATCCATGTAATCTTTTCTGCCCTTCCTCTGTAAAATTATTTCAGCTGTAGAGAAGTGTTAGCACCTTGCAGTGTCTAATTTATGACTTGGTGTAATTTGTTTGTCTCGGGTAAGGAATATTATCAGCTGTGTTTACTGTGTGAACGTGTGTAGTATCTTTGATACTAATAGCTGATAGGTTGCTACCCATGGTGGTGTAGTGCAACCCACTGGCTTCACAACGAGCAAGCTTCATACATGGTTTCAGACCTTTTAATACTTGCTAAATATCTTACACTTGACTCAAGTATAAAATAGACGAGTACTAGTGTGATTCTTGAAATTCAAACATGCACATGTGCCAAAAAAAATGCAAACAACTCGAATAGAATACCACACAATATTTCAGAATGGAAGGGACTATTTCTCGGTCGATTGCATGAAGCCCATAAGGCCTGCGGCAATCAAAGCCCAGTTAGCTGGACGCCCTCTTGTCGAACCTGTGCGCTGTGAGCGCGTGGAACCGCTGCTCGTTCGTTTTAGTCCCACCTCGCCTAGCGAAGAGGATGCGGGGCGAGGCTGCGCTATAAGACGGGGAGGGTGGCCAGGCTTGCAACTCATACCTTTCTCGGCCTTTTGGCTAAGATCAAGTGTAGTATCTGTTCTTATCAGTTTAATATCTGATATGTGGGCCATGTGCCCACAACGATATTAAATTTATTTTTTGTGGGGGAGAGCCCACCACAGTGGCTTGCCACTGGGGCCCTCGCGTGTCGCCTGGGCGTTGCACTACTGCCAGGCCCGGAGCACCCCAACCAAGTCAATTCAACTGTTTTCTTGTTTTCTTCAGGTAAATTGCTGAACAGAGAAAAAGAAGAAGTGAGATCAACTGAAACTTAACTGGCAAGTTGAGCACTTCAACTGGGTATACTGGAAAATTCATACACCTCTAGCATTGTTGTCATTCCCTCGTTGCTGAACATGAACTAATGTATAGTAGCTATACTTCTTTTCGAGAACCTAATTGTGCCTGGAATTTCAGCCTCCATCATTTGTATCGAAATATTTGGTAATGCGAGGGAAACAATGAACAGTTGGCCTTCTGAATGTACCTGCACTTCACCTGCGTAAAGATCATTATCCGCCGTAGATAGTAATAGTAAAGTTGTCATTATCCCTTCACACAGATGCGGCTTGAAGGTATGTGAAGAAAGCTGCTCACCATTTAAATCGCAAGTAATATTAGCTTCAATTAGGAACAACCGATGAGTATTTTCCAATTTTGTTGCTGATGAAAAACTGAATCTAACTTTCCATCTCGGTTAGTCAATGACAGTAAATTTGACGAGGCATTCTAATTACATGAGGAGCAAATCGATGTGTTGTGAAATACTGATAACAAGGATATTCCTCTGGGTTGGCATCAACATAATTAATCCTCAGCCACGCGTTCCTACGAGCACCATACACAAGTCTCTGCAAAAAAGGAAAAAACAAGGGAGAATGAAATTTTACATTTGCTGTGGGTGTCCAAGTTTAATAAAAGACAATCCCCAGGGATGAAAATTATTCTGGAGTAAGCTTTCAAGCCTATGAGAAAGCGAATGTAAGTCGGCTTCCTTTACACATATTGCCAAACATAATATATTAGTAGAAATTCAAAACTATGAAAGATAACTCTGGTCAGTTTATATTGGATCAACCATTTTGTTTGGATCAGTAATGCGTGTTCACTATGAAACTAACATATGAATTATGTTTGTCTGTCTTGCAACATCGTATGAAGAACAGGTTGATACAAAGGTTTATGTCATCAAACCACTATGCATTTCAATTTTTGAACTTCTTAAATGCAAGTGTGTGTAAAATGTTAACTTGGCCCTTGGACATCATATCACAGTTTCAGCAAAGTGTAAACAAGTTTGGAGACCAGGTTCAGGCTAATCGGTTGGACATTTCTATACACCAAAAACATGGGTAAATACATCAGCTAAAGATGGTTACTTCTACAGCAAAACAGAAGCTCTAGAATAAGAGCTAACGTTATGAAAAAAAAAGGAACAACAGCGGAGCTCTCAGCACATCAGGAGGTTCGGCTTATATGTTGATGGAAAATTTTCCTACCAACAGTGAAGTTCAAAATTAATAGGACTTCTACCGTACCATGAAGTATAGTATCACCAATGGTAAACAAATAATGACATTATGTTTATCCCTCTTCCCGTGGTAGCGCCAAATGTAAGATCAGTTGTGACCATGCCAGGCTGCGGAAATTAATTAGTATGTACTTGCGTAGATTCCTTTTCACAGTTATACGCAGATTGCCCAGCCAAAAGGAATCATTTTCTTATGCACATATTCCATGGCCCAATACTTACAGCCTTACACAAACTAGATTAAAACCTTACCGGTGAATACTTATCTTTGTGCGGGAGAATGATTAGGAAGTCTAGAATATGGAAGATACCACAAAAAATCTGAAACTATGTACCGATACATTGTGCACCATGACACTATTCACTTCATTCATCTGCAATTCAACCTGCAACTAGAATCATGTTATTTCTCCACACAATTTCTGATAAGGAAAGTTGTGACATGTACAAGTCGTCAAGTACACTACCTCAGCCACAACAATGCAAAAGAAAGGAAAATAAATTACAAGTAAGTTTTTTTAGTTCTTAATACAAAATTCCATGCCACTGAAGACTTGGTATCTTAGAACACTTAAAGGATTGAACCTCCAGTCCAAGTGCACAGGAATAAATTACCTATCATTTTCTCCATGGATGATTACAGCTTTACATTGTCCCAAATACTAGTTTGTTGCAACGATAAATAAGAAACAATTTGGGAATTTTAGACCGCCCTAGACATTGACAAACTACCGCAATGTACTGTTGAATGTTTGTGCCTTAAGGCAGTGGACAATTTCTTGAAGTTACAGTTCAGCAAATATTTTTTCTTTTAGAACTGAAGTAGTCAATTATTTCTGAATGCATTGGAAATATTCAAACAGAAACTAGGATATATCACTTAAGCTACTATTATCTTTACCTGCACAGACTTGATAAGAAGCACCACACTTCTCTTCGCTGCACATAAGCGGCAAACCTGGTGATTATCAATCAGAATTACCTAGAATTCAAGACTAGTAGTTCACCAAAACATGATTGAGTTTGTCTCTTCAAAATTTAATTTTCTTACATCCTTCATTTTTAATCAAAATAACTAATACTTCGAAATGGTTGTGCAAATTAAATATGTCAAGTGCAACATACACTCATGTGGAGAGCAACGAAGTAAGATAATCTACCAACATTAAAAACCCAGATGTAATACGCTATGTTAAATTCCATAGGTTCATACTGTGTGCAGTTAAAAGGAAATAACATATTCCTCGAGTATGCACAATCACTACACAATAGAGCAAATCATGGGTTGCCGTTCCAGAAAAGCCAGCACCGGTGGAAAGTTGGTTCCACATCATATGTACTTCCTAATCCTAGGATGGCAAGACGATGAATGTTGGGAAATAATTCTTCAGGCATCATAATATAAGTTGAATGTTGAGTGGAAAGTATCACAACAACATAGCATCAATCCAAGAGTGTTAGTGGTGATCACTTACCATCAAATCAAACAAAAAGGTCAACAAATTATTGGTACTTGTAAGTACAGCTGAATAAAGGTGTCCTGCTAGTTCAAGCCTTGCAATATAGATAACGTACTAGATGAAAGCCTCATCAGTGGTGTAACTATGTGCATTTGATCCAGCACTATTGATCTTCACCAACGAAGTAATCAAGAAGAACTAAAGTTCTTATGGCATAAAAGAGCCCATCAATTAAAGCACAAAGTATAAGAAAATACGGTCAGCTGATATATGAATTTTCAATCTCGCCATGTAGATTGGGCAGAGATACTTCATACACAAATGCATACATCAAGCAGCAAGTGGTATGATGGGTGCTTGAGGTTCCATTGAAGTACAAGCAAAGCAAGGTAGTCCGGTGGTGCTGCCCGCTAAAAGACTACAGTCCTTCGGTCAAGATTCTCATAGGAACGCAGCAAGACCCTACATAGGCAACGGTGGTTGTCATGCCTGGATTTGGTTACCAGCTTATCTTATCCGATGACAGATATTCTAACAGCAATTGACTGGAAAATGTCAATAAAGTTCCTTGGCAAGGGACAAGGGAAAGACCTGATCGTGGCTTATCAAATGTACAACCCACGGCCCCACAGCAAAGCATCTGTCAGAATCAGCACAACAGCATGCGCGGTGGAATGGCAAACCACATATGCAATCAGTAACACGTTTAGCCCAGACAAATTACTATCACAAACCATCTGAACAATTTGCATCAAAAGATGATAGCAAACCACATAGGCAGGAAATTATGCAATTTATCTAGGAAACCACTGTGCACTGTCCACTGACAACCATTTAGCCCAGATAAATTACGATCACCATAAACATCTTACACATCTTCAGCGTTTATAGACGGAACATGATGTTCCCGACTGCAAGAGATCACGAAATTATCAATCTAACATAACCGCACACCAGCATCAGAAGGTACTAACTACCGAGAGTTCCACCACCATATCCTAATCAGACCAGATAACTAGAGTTTTTTTATCAAGGCTCAGAGTTCAGACCCCGGTGGAGCCAAACCCTCCCTCTCCCCTGACGGTGGCGTCGAGGTCCTCCACCTCCGCGACCTCCGGCGTGGCAATCACCTCAATGATGAGCTGTGCGATGCGGTCACCAGGCTTCACGGTGAAGTCCACCTCGGAGTGGTTGAAGAGGATGACCCCAACCGGGCCACGGTAGTCAGCGTCGATCACTCCAGCGCCCACGTCGATCGAGTGCTTCAGCGCCAGACCTGACCTGGGCGCTGCAAAAAAACAAGACAGACATTTCATCAAACACCGGAGGCGCAAACAGAAACGAGACCACATGATAATCTGAAAAGGCATCTCCACCATCGAGTGCAGGACCAAGCTTACCGATGCGCGCGTAGGTGCCTTCTGGGATGGCGATGCTGAGGTCGGTGGGCACCAGCGCCTTTCCCCTGGCCGGCACGACCGCATCCGCCGCACTGAGATCAGCACAGAAACAGTTAGGGGATCGGGAAATCTATCGGCGAGGAACTTATGTGGAGGTCCGTGACGATCTATTACCTGGAGAGGTCGTAGCCGGCGGCGAGTGCAGAACCGCGACGCGGCAGGATGGCGTTCTCGGAGAGCTTCTTGACCTTGAGCAGAGGCGCCATCTTGGTGATCTTGTGGGGAGGCTCGATGACGCAGTCGACAGCAGCGCCGTTGGTAGCGGCCATGGCGACGGATGAGAGGTTCCTCGGGGGCCGGCGGCGAGATGAAGGAGGAGAGGAGTTGTGGAGGAGTTGCCGGTGAGGGCTGCCGTGGTTGTGGGTGGCAATAAATAGGGAGGCGGCGCGGCGGGAAATGGAGCGGATGGCGCCAAATCCTCCCGCCATAAAATTTCCCGGTCGTGCAAACATCGGATGGTTTGGTCTCCAACGCGTCGGGACGCGATCGGCCTGGGTTTCGTACATGTGTCGTGTTTCTCTTCGAAGCGGCGCTTTCAAAACCCGTTCATCCACTTGAAATGTGCCTAGTGATTTGGTTCCTTTAGTGACACCTACATTCAAGTTTTAGATTTAACATGAGCGTTTGTATTTTCTTTAAAAAATTAGAATTTAACCGGCCTTATTTTTAGTGGTAACTTATATGCTCGTACGTGTTTGTGATCTTTTGTGTTTGTACTGCATTAAAACAACATTCATCCACTTTTATCATGTGGAGAAAAATCAAACATTTTTGTCCCATTACTTCCATGGGAGTTTCTCTGGCTTTTTTTGGGCAGTATAGACACGCCAGTTAGCTTAACTCTAAAGACTTAGAGGCTTTGCGCAACTTCATCGGGCGTTTAGAAAACTAGATGACACCCCGCGTGTTACAACGGACACCTCATAAATGAACTGTAGTGTGATTGAAACACACAAAGTACATTATGTGCCATTTGAGAATGGAATGAAGTGTGAATATGGATAGAATATGGATCAATCGTGATCTTGTGATTTATTTGAAAAGATGAAGCAAACATATTGACATTTACATTCACAAAAGCATCACAGTATACAGGTCGGGCAGTTTGAGTGTGGATGTCGAAGAATCGACGGCTTTGGACAATAACCGATAGCTTGGAGGCTTCTATTTAAATATCTGGCTGTAACATGGAAGAATTAAAAAATAAACAGGAAAAGGCAACCTTCATAAAGGGAGCACCGTACTTTTGAAGATTTCATGAATGCATGATGAATAACTACTCGGTTTTACGCCGGTTTCCCGCTAATTAACCGGAAAATTCCCACTTCTTCATAATTAATGAAAATGACAAGTATTTCCCTCGGTTAAAAAAACAATGAGTACCCACACGAAGGAAGAGCTTCGTCTAATTATCTTTATTGTTTGATGCACGAAGCAAAAGTCAGTTCATACAAAAATGTACCAAGAATCACGCAAGTAAAAAGGATGAGAGTCACATGGGTCAACTGAAGATCAACAAAACACACTACTTAGATCGCATCATGGAGAAGCTTATATATAGTTTACTAAATGAAATAAGAAACATATTCTTACTGCATATGTATAACCGAGCACGGGCTCAACACTTGATCCGCTGACAATGGAAGTATGGAGTGATGGTGGCCGGACAGGTTTAGGAGGACTGAGCGACATGCAGACACACACAAATGCATCCAACCTCTTTCGTAGTGGCATGCAAGGAGGAGAAAAGATGAATGTGTTGCGCCATCCATCAAACGTCCTAGCAGCAAAACTGTGACGTCTTAAAATCGGTACTATGTAGATTTAATCGCTCCCGTCGAAATCCGCATAATAACGATTTTTGGTCGCCCACCAGACATAATGTGCACGCCGAAACATGCGCATTATGTGAGTGGAATTTGTGATAACATTACAACAGTTCCGATACATCCATAAATACAACAAAAGATATAATACAACAACGACTCGAACGAGTAAAAATACAAATATTACAATACAAAGATTCAAATGACAGCGGAAGCAAAATAGTATCCGACTACGGATAAGATGCAAATTGGACTAAGAGTTCTGAAGATAAGCAATGGCGCCATATCCCTGTCCAGCCAAGTCGGAGGGATTCCCAAGCTAACGTCGTCTGACTTCAAACCTGTTGACTGCACATAAAGCATAACCCAAAAGAGGGTCAGCGCACTCCCTGGCAAGCAAAACCGACTTGTCTACTTTCTACACCATCTCCCAAAATATAATGGAGGTGGACTTAGCGGCAGCAGCACTAGCAACCAAGAGAGACACGCTATAACTTCCGTCTAATCAGAGAGGGATAAGAGAGCGCATAAGATAACCAACTACTACTAACACCAAACATAACTCATTCTCGAATTAACCCCCTCAACTAAGTATGAGGAAGCAATTCGGGAAACTCACTCGTTGAACAGTTTTAATTACCATTTATTGTGTAAGTAATTCTATATTACTAGTCAGGTTAATTAACAATAATTAGGTGTAAGTTGTCTAGATCTTGTTAGACAGCATCATCACCAAGTCGTCAATAACCATGAACACGGCTCATCGATAAGATTATACCCTGCAGGGGTGCACTACTGGACCCATACTCGCATGATCAACCCAGTCAAAAACATTAGGGCCTTTCAACCCAACTCTTTTCCTTCACCGCAACAAGTCCAGGAGCCACGGGAGCTATGCTGGTCCCGGCCAAAAGGGTGCGGACTCCCGCAGGACACACCCCTCCGCACCAACAGGCCGCGCCCTATATGCATGTAACAAGGCACACCGCCAAAGTAAAAATACTACACTAGTATTGATGCATATGAGACAAATAGAAAACCCGAACTAGGTGCAGCTCCCGGACAAGTCGAAGTTCCAGTCAAAGTCGAGGGGGGCTCCATAGGGCCTCCCACAAGTGGTTGGTGCGCTCAAAATTGGATCCGAGGACACAATCTCAGTTCCTAGGTCGACACTTAGCAGAACAAAGCACCTCGCAAGGCCTTCCGCCGGTGTCTTATATTTTAATTATAATACCCCAAATATAATACAACATTTTATTAAGGTAGAATAATCTATCAAGCTAAGCATATGAAATAAACGACCAACAGAGGACTCGCACAACCAACTCTAAGCATGCGCTACGACTCGCAAGGCTAACAGATAAACATTCAACAGGTGATGGGATGTGGGGATAAAGCTGTATAGGCTGCAGGATAAACATGTGATGGGATCGCAATAAAGAATCGAATACTAGGGTAGCAGAGATCAACGACAGGAATGAAAGACAATGTATAGGTAAACAAGCAAACTTTGCTTGCCTGGAATCCCGCGTGGAAGCAGATCTTGTCGTTGCTCACACATCTCAACGTCTTATCCGTGAAGAAGCAACAAACACTGGAAAACGTAAAAGATGCATTTTACAACTACAACAAAAGATTCATCATGATCATACGTGAATGATGCATGGCATGGCAAGATGCAATACAATGCAGGTAATCCAAATTAAGCGGGAAAACAACCCCGACAATTAATATTTAGGTGCAAGTTATTTATTTATCAGCAATATTAAATGTTGGTTAACATGGCAACACATGGCATGGGTGACCTAATTAAATTAAATGGAATAGGGCATTAATTAAATAAAGCCCAACACATTCCATATTTAATTTATTTAGTTGCAATTAACAAATTACACTAAGCAATTAAATAACAGATTCAAAATGACATACAAATGGCATATTAATATTCATTACATTTTTCTGATAAATAAACATATAAAGATTATTAAATTTGGAGTTATAGAAATAAAGTTATTAACATTTTGAGTTTAGGGGTGTTTCTGAAAATGACAGGGACCTGTTCGTGATAGAAAACTATCTGTGAATGTTTCTGTGTGAAAAAGTAGAGAGACAGGGGGCTCAGTGCAAAAGTTCCTGCGCAGATCTGGATCTGGCGTTCTGTACCGAGCGTGTGGCCAGCCGGAGAGACTGACGCGCGGGCCCCAGCGCGACGTGGGCGCTGACTGGGTGCGGTTAGGGTTCGCTGCACCCACAGTCACTGACTGGTAAGGGCGCTGTCAGTGAGCAAAAACAGAAGAAAAAGGTGGCCATTTTATTCATCGGGGCCGGGAATCGATCTCGGGCGCTCGCGATCGGAGGGAAACGCACGGCTGCGCTAGCCAGAAGTCCGGACGGGTGTTGGTGATAACAAAGGAGGCACTTTGGTTTTGAACCCAACCTAACTTCTAAAAAAAACTGTCTAAACTGAAATCAACAGAGTTTCAGAGAAACTCTCTCTCGTCAGAGGTCGGACGCGGCGACGCCGCGTCGATCCGATGGGCGCTGCGCGCGTGAGGGGTGTGCGGGCGTGCGTGTGTGTTGCTGCTTGCGTGCGGTGTCCTAGGGCACAGGGGAGGCATCGTAAGGCAAGCGGAGCCGTGGCGGATCGAGCAGAGCTCGCAAGCGCAGCCATGGTGGGAACCGGAGAAAGGACGAGGACCAAACCAAGAAAAACTACAGCAAAACGAGGGGTAAGAGGGGGGGGGGGACGGAGAGAGACGCTCACGGGGAGGTGGTTGGGGGAATCGATCGCGCACGAGGACAGCTGGAGGCGGGTAATTGCGACGGCGCGCTCCGCCGGAGTCGGGGATGAAGTGGACGACGACGACGCGTACCGTGGCTCCCCGTCCGATTACTTCGGGGAGGAGCTCAACGACGACGCTGCGGTGCTTCGATGCCCGAAGGAGCACTCTCGCCGGCGCCGGAGGCAGCTCGTCGACGAGGAGGTTTCGGTGTTGATAGAAACCGAGAGAGGTGAGAGGAGGGGGAGATGGGAGAAGAAGGGGGCGGCGGCGCAACAGGGAGAAGTAGGAGCAATCTAGGGTTAGGGCAGAGGAGGGTGTCGGCTAAGTAGGAGGGGAAAGGTGGAGGAAGGTGGGGGCCATGGAGGGAGAGGAGGTCGCTTTCTCCTCTCTGCCTCTGTACGTACGGAGGAGCGAGAAGGTGGAGTGGGCCGGGGTGGGCTTTTGGCCGGGAGGAGAGATGGGCCAGGGAGGTGGATCGACCCAGGTAAGGTTTTTATTTTCTGAATTTTATTTTTCTTTTAAATTCTTTCTGTTTTTCTATTTTAAAACAAAATAGAAAATGAATTAGGAGATTTTACAAAATAGTTTTAGTTTAAAATAGGCAATTTAATAAACCAGTTTTATAATATTTGCAAAATATTTGAAAATACACATTTTTAATTAATTTTTAAAAACAGTTAAATTTAATTGTGGGAAAGAATTTAAATGGAGTTGACTTTAAATGCAATAATTTAAATTAAGATTGACAAATACAAATGATGCATGATGATGTCATGTTGATGAAAAAAAAAACAATTTTTTATTTGAGAAATTCCCGGGGCGTTACAGTGATGATGACATCGGTGTCTTCAAATGTGCCACCAACGAAAAATACTACGCTGCACATGGGGTCGTGGCTGCCTGACTGTTTGATGCCTGACAGCAGAAAGCAAACGCTGGCATAGCTAGGGAGCGGGCGTGGTTAATAGTAATTAGCATTAAACTAATCTAGACCGAGGAAAATATGAAACTAACGATAGGGAGTGACGTGGAACATTTTGTGACGTGGAGGGTTAGTGAGGTGGATAGCTTGTTGTGTGGGCTTCGCCCGGTTGTGTTGGTGCTTGTTGTATGGTTTTCGCCCGGTTTCTTCCGTTAATAAACCGGGCACCTTCTTCTTAATTAATGGAAAAGGGGCAAAGCTTTTGCCCCACGTTTCAAAAAAAAAAGGTGGATAGCTTGGAGAGAATTCCTTGTAGTGGGTCATTCCAATTTAGATACATAAGATGTGTCATACACCCATGAAATCGGGTTCCTTAACAGTGATTTTTTGAATTAATAAACCCTCATATAAACTAATATAGGCCATCGTATTCGCTGAAGCTAAAGAAGTCAGAGGAGGAGTAGATGAAGACGATTGAGAGGAGGTATCGAAGTCGTGGTTGGAGGCGAAAAGGTGTTTGACGGCACAACAATGGAGTAGGAGGTGTCGATAGGAGGAAGCCTCTTGCCCCTATGTGAGATTGACGTCCACCAAGCTGGGGTGTCTGCCTCGAGAAATTGCGACGAGGCGAGGGGGTCTTCGTGCGGTCGGGTTACGATTCGTCGGCCTCGTCCCGCAATGGAGAGGGGGACTCGGCACTCTGGCGGCGCACCCTCCGGGTCCAGCTCATGCTTCAGTCTAAGGAGGAACATGTGGCTCGGGTTCAACGAAAAAAGGGGTAGGCTCGCTGACCTACACAAGATAGCAGACATGACGAACAAAAGACGTTCAACGACTAAGATCGCAACAGCAAGCCAACCTGCGGTTAGATGGTTAGCAGGGTGGTTGTACCCTCAGCCCATCAGAGTTCAAACCCCAGGTTTGACGTCTATGTTTTGCATTTAGGCAGAATATTATTTCAGTGGGAGGCGACGTACCCGTTGACAGCGAGGCGCCGTGGTGACTTCGTCAATCTCAAGACCTGATCCGTCGGCTCAGTATTTCGGAGGTGCTCATAGGGGTAGGGTGTATGTGTGTGTTCATAGGGGTGAGTGTGCGCACGTGTATGTGAGCGTCTGCGTTTGTACCGTGTTTCTAAAAAAACTAAGATCGCAACAACAATGAGGCACTCGTGTAGTAAGGGGTGGTGCGAGGCTTGGGTCCCACACGTCAAGTGTTTCTTTAAGTCATTGTCGAGCACCACCACCATCCAGTCTACATTTGAGCATGACAACGTCGTCAACCACAAATAGTCGGGGTTGGAGACTGACAACGACTCACATCAGTAGACCACAGAGCATGAGAGGGGGGGGGGGGTGGGGGTTCACCGTGAGAGGAACTCTCAATCCATAATGGGGACGGTGACCCGTCGTCGGCCAATTCTTGGAGCTTGTCAAGCCTGGGGTTGATTGACGTGGGGATACCTTTCGACTAGCCCACAATGAGGCTACCTGGACCGCGCCAAGCATGGAGAAGCCCACAGAAGGCCCACTCGGGGTACCACGTATCCTAGTCCAACTCGGTTAGGTTTCGTAACCTGCCATATCTGTTCCAACCGCCCGAGACCTGGCTACCTATAAAGCCAGGAGGGTTGCCCGTCCTAGAGGACACGCTCATAGCCACCACCACAAACCCTAGCGAGATCGCAATCTTGCCATTGTAATCGCTACTCGCATCAATAACCAGACAAGCATGAAGTAGGGTGTTATCCTCCGGGAGCTGAACCTGGGTAAATCCTTGCTTGTCAGCCGTCGTGATCACCAACACCTCTCTCTCTCCCCAACAATCAACCCGGGGTGCACAACCTTAGGATTTGCCGAGTTAACACCTCGTCAATTGGCGCCGTCTGTGGGAAATCAAAAAAGTGTTGGAATCATGGTCGCTCCGGCTCCATCCGCAATGAAGGCTGACGTCCGCGTCGCCAGGGAGTCGATCCGCTTCGGCTCCTTCGAGTACGTCCTCCACCCTCCGGCCCGCCGCTCGGTGTACGCCGATCTAGACAAAGGAATACACATCACCTTCGGCTCCGTATACTGCTTCGCCGACAGTCGCGGAATACTCAGATCCACGGCAACTGCGCCACGCGCGGCAGCACCCGCATCGGCGAATCTACCGCCGCCCTCACCAAGACTCGCGAAGATCGCATCTGTCGCACTCGCGAAGATCGTATCTACCGCACCCGCGAAGATCGCAACAGTCGCACCCGTGAAGATCTCATCTGCCGCACCCGTGAATATCGCTCATGTCGCACCCGCGAAGATCGCATCTGCGTCGACTACATCGACAACCTCAACAGCGGCCGCGCGGATCGAGTCTACTACACCAATCTCGATCGCACGGTCGGTTAATTCAAGATCTACCTCAATTACTGCACCCGCGCGGACGACCAAGGGCTTGCGGCCGACAGCCACGTAGCACGCGTCTTCGTCTTCATAGGGCTGCCAAGTTTACCCCAACCCAATCGCACTCGCTCCGGCGGCTGCGAGACCTCCGAACACGTTGACAATCGCAGGAAGACGCAACAACGACTGCGCTGCGCGTCACGTTGCAGCAATTTTCGATCCCGAGCAAGGCTCGGACGACGGAAGCAGCAGTGGCAGCACAAACACCCCGACCCAAGTCTACCCCGCGCAATGCTTCATGGCGGGCACAACGCCACCCGAGGATAACGAAGAACCCGCATACCCACTAGAGGTGGTCATGCCGGACCAGAGCAAACTCGTCATCACACGGGACATGGGAATCCAGGCCATGAAGCATGTCGACGAGGGCACGTTCCCTCCACCCGATGCACCTAGAGAGGATCACCTGACAGTCCAGTACTTGCTACGCAAGGAAGGCGAACGACTCCGCGCCGAAAAAGCCGAGTTACTCCAGCGCAAGAGGGACGCAGATGCATCGAGTGCCAGACGAGCTGCCCTCTCCTTTACCTCCTCTACGGAAGTTAACCAAGGAGCACGGCAAAACAGAGCCCGCGTTCCCCTCCTGACGGACGCCGACCGAACTAGGGTCACCCGCAACCTCGACTCGTCCTTCGTCACCGAGGATGAGAACGGGATACCCGTCCCAAAGACGGCGAACGCCGCCCTAATCTCAGTCGAGACATACCTCCGGCGAACGCCGCCCTGATCTCAGTCGAGACGCCCGTTCCCTTCTCCACAGGCAGCAAATCGCCTCCATAAAGGCGATCGAAGAAGCTCTGACGCCCAAGGTACCAAGCAACCGGGCACGCGAGCCAGCAACCTCGAAGGTCCCAGCGGCACAGCGACAACCAATAAAGGACCTTCGCGACGTCATCACGCAGAAGACGGTGGACCGCAACCGCAAAGAACGTTCGGCTGGGGCAGCGAACCAAGACGACCAGGCCGACCGCGACTTCGAGCCGTGCGGTACTGCATGCTTCAGCTTCAACATCCGCGACACCCGCATGCCTAAGGGCTTCAAGCTGACAGCAGGTACCCCAAAATACGACGGGAAGCAAGATCCACGACTATGGCTCGAGGACTACCTCATCGCCTGCACCTGCCAAGGCGGGACGTCGACCACGGCAATGCAGTACATCCAGCTTATGCTGACGGATTCGGCGCGCGGGTGGCTCACAAGCCAACCCAAGGACTCTTTCCGAACCTGGGAACATTCGCAAGACCAACGACCTACATCGAGCTGCAGGCCTGCAAGCAAGGAAAGGACGAGTCGCTCCGCTCCTACATCCAGCGGTGGACACTCCTCCGCAACACCATGGAACCCGTCTCAGAAGACCGGGAGTGTCCTCTTCGGCTGAAGAAAACGAGTACAAACTCAAAATCAAGCAATCCAATGGCGTGTCAAGGAGGAGGAAGTCCTTTGCCCGACGTTGCGCTTCGACCAAGCACTCGGGGGCTACTGACGTGGGGCTACCTTTCGACTAGCCCACAATGAGACTACCTGGGCCGCGCCAAACATGGAGAAGCCCACAGAAGGCCCACTCGGGGTACCACGTATCCTAGTCCAACTCGGTTAGGTTTCGTAACCTGCCATATTTGTACCAACCGTCCGAGACCTGGCTACCTATAAAGCCAGGAGGGTTGCCCGTCCTAGAGGACACACTCATAGCCACCACCACAAACCCTAGCGAGATCGCAATCTCGCCATTGTAATCGCTACTCGCATCAATAATCAGACAAGCAAGAAGTAGGGTGTTATCCTCCGGGAGCCTGAACCTGGGTAAATCCTTGCTTGTCAGCCGTCGTGATCACCAACACCTCTCTCTCCCCATCAATCAACCCGGGGTGCACAACCCTGAGATTTGCCGAGTTAACACCTCGTCATTGATCTCATTGCGCTCGACATAAGAGATATTTAACAACCAGACGCCCCCGTGGGGTTGTGGAGTTCCTGGGTAGGCAACACCTCTCCAAATTACGGCGATAGCCCCATTGAGCGTGCCACCCATTACTCAGGGTGGTGACTTGGGTACACCCACATGCGTATGTAGTTGGAACTATTCACGGACAACGACTAGATCACTACATTCTCCACATGCTTGGGGGAATGTGTCCCCCCCTCCCCCCGAGTAGACCTCAGTGGATCTGCTCGACATCTCCTCCTTCGACATAGCGTTAGGATAAAGCAACAAGTGGCGGAGGGCAGAAGGACTTGTTAAGGAACTTGAAGGGGAAGGTTGAGCTCAAGAGGAGAATGCGGCAAGGGGAGAGGCTATAGGTGGCCTTCCCCTAATATAAAAGGGAAGATCGATTTAGCCATGTCGTTTTCGACCCCAAACACGGTTAGCGCAA
Source organism: Poa annua (assembly GCA_026929855.1). NCBI lineage: Eukaryota > Viridiplantae > Streptophyta > Magnoliopsida > Poales > Poaceae > Poa > Poa annua. The sequence continues at coordinate 38,084,164 of CM049427.1, forward strand.
GCACCACAAACGGTTGGATTTGGCGCTTGTGTCGCTTCGTTTTCAGTGGAGAGTAAATACTAATTGGCAAGAGGCTTGTTAATAGGGGTGGCTCTTTGCGGCAACACACACTCTTCGACAAGTAATGTTTCACTTTTATCTAATGTGAAACATATTGAAATACTCCTCCGTAGCCTCTATTTTATCACCAAGACCTGTCGCACGGATGGAAATTTGTTCGCCACATTGGAGACAACATTTCCATTCCACGTGCCCAATTGATACAAGACGACGCTTCTGGCTACTACCTGCCTGACAAGTCGCCGAAGGGGAAGGGGGGATGAGCGAGGCTTTAATATTTCTCCACTCCCCTCGCGTCGCAGGAGGAGATGAGCCGATGGACTAAAGGAGACACTCAACGAGAGGAGAACGGTAGCAAGGAGAAGAGGACGGGAAAGAGCTACCGACCTACCCAATTGGGTGCTTTGACAGGGCAGGGGCAATGTTTATCGGCAAATACCAAGTTAATTAGATGTGATGTGTCGGACGAGGTTACTTTATTTATAAAGCGGGGCTAAAGTCTGTTTCGAGGTGATGCGTCGGGTGAAGAAGCTCGGTGGTCTTGGCAGGAGCACAACCTTGTCAAGGCGAGACACACTCAAATTTTGTGGATTCCAACATCGCACAAAACCTAACAGGCAGATCATCCAAAACTGATCAGGTTAAACCGTTAAATTGCAGGGAAGCTTTACGCATTTCTCTTTGGAGGTAGGACGCTCACACACTAGTGCTCTAACAGAAGTACTACCTTCACACATTCGCGATGAATCGATCCATCCACGACGCTGCATAAATATGTCCATGCAGAGCAACCCAATCAGCTAGGTGCTCTCGTGAGCCACTGACAATGGACTTCTCTCGCCGCCTCCTCCTCCTCCTCCTCGGCCTAACCAGCTCCGCAGCCGCGAGCACCTTCGCCGCGCCTGCGTCGCCAGGGTGCGATCTCAGCAGCCTCGTCCCAAAGCTGGAGCGCCACTGCCAGTCCGACCCCGACGTGCCTAGCTTCCTTCTCAGTCCCACCGAGCAATGCCGCGAGGCACTGGTGGCATCTCTGCCTGCGGAGCAACGGGCGGCGCTCTCATGCCTCTGCCGTGCGGCGGCCGACTCACGGCTCGTTACCGCCGGCCTCGACGCCAATCGCCTCTTCGCACTCTACCGCGGCAAGTTCGGCAGGAACCCGCACTTCGGCGACGAGTACTGTGAAGGTAACATGTAGTTCCTCCGTTTCCTCTACTCCGTTTTTATTGGCCCCGCGAGTTCCTCATTTGGTTCAAATTGCTTGCTTTTATTAGTGGATGAGACATGGGACATCCCGACGGCGATGTGCCGTCCGGCGACCCTCGCCGCCCAGGTGTCACGGTTCTGCGTGACACACAAGAGCATGGAGGATTGCTGCATGTCAGTGGCGCCTGCCGTCGCACTCACCGGCAGCCCGCCCTGCATCTGTCGCGTCGCGGCAGAGCCGCAGGTCGCCGCCACCGGCCTCAACGTCACCGGCATCCTCACACTCTACACCGGCCCCTGCCGAGCCAGCTACCCTCTAGGTCCGCACCTCGACGACGTCTGTAAAGGTTGGAACCTCCCGGTCCCTGTCCTGGCACATCAGGGAGCCACGACGGCGGCCGTCCACTTGGCGCCCACGATGGCGGCATCGCCGTCGTGCAAGCCCAACCACCTCTCCCTCTCGATGGTCTCCTACGTGTACGGGGATCGCACCGCCCAGAGCTGTAGGGACATGGTGTCCCGCGTCGACCTCGGCGGCGGCGTTCCTTGCCTCTGCCACGCGGCTGTCGAGTTCTTCACCGTCAATGCGGGGCTCAAGGCCACGGACCTCCTCGCGGTCTACAACGCCTGTGGAGGACTCCGCCTCGGAGGTGCCGACCACAAAGCCGCCGCCGCATCCTGCGATGAATGTATGCTCTCCATTCGCGTGCTCTTGATTCCTCCGGCACGTTTTCATCACCTGAAACGTATATATGCGTGCATTTGCTTTGTTTTGTGCAGGGTATGGACTACCGCCTCCCAGCCCGCCGCAGCAGCAGCACGACGGCGGTGCCATCAGTGGCGGAGCTACATCAAACAACTCACAGGTGCACAACTCTATAACGCTCAAGACAGTGTACAAAAATTCTGAGCAACAATACACCAAATTTTAAAAGTATGCACCCATTTCAACCATATATAATTATCCAAAATACATAAGTCAATATAACATAGCAGTGACGATAACAATACTAATAAAATGGATAATCCATTGAAATTTGACAATATTGATTAAATAAGGTAAAATAGGAAATTAAAGATAACATTGACTAACAAAATATGTCCTAATCAACCACCGGAAGCACATCAGCTTGGCAAAAACACCATCCAGCTGCAATGTCCATACTCCATAACCTATAAAATAGAAAATATAACTGAACTTCAGCAAGAACCAAACTATAATATGAAAAGATTAAATCAATCAAGTGGATATGTTACCTTTTCATTATTTGAATTTGCGACCCCTCAATTTCATGAAACGATCAACCACCGGATCATTAGTGACTTTCTTCATTTCTTCATTCTCCACATAACAAATAAGATCATCACTCAAACTTTCATCATTGAGGCGATTGCGTAAGTAAGTTTTCACGATCTTCATTGTCGAAAAACATCTCTCAACCATGGCAGTGGCAACATGTAGTACCAATACTAGCTTCAAAAGCAGATAGACTAAAGGATAGCATAAATGTTTTCTTGTTTCAACTAATATTCGGGAAAGATCAACAATTGTTTCTAAATTAGAGAATCTGTCATCAGATTGGACATCTGCAATGTAGAGACAAAGGACCTTTTCAAATTCTCTGAATTAAAATCATGGAATGAGTCTCTTAGACTTAAAGATGTGGACCAAACAAGCAGGTTAGAGGTGGTCTCATTGAATCGACTATCAAGCTCTTGAACTAGCCAATCAAGAACATCATTGAAACAATCCACTTCTAAATGGTGCTTGTTGGTAATTCCGGTTCTTTGCCTTTTGTTCTTTGGGTTAACATAGCCTTCTTCCATTTCAAACTTTACAAGATCATGATTATCACAAAATGCAAACACTTCATCAAGGAGAGGTTGCCATATGTGTCCTCTAAGCTCTACCAAGTGACTTCTTGTTGATTTCACACAATGGATGGCATTCACTATGTCTTGATCCTTACGTTGCAGTGTTTGTGACAAGATGTTCGTTACTATTAAAGTAGTTAACATGAGCTGCAAATAGAACACAAAATCAAATGACTGAAAGTACACTAAAAGACCCAATGCTTGATCTCTGTTTGTTCTATCCTTGTCCTCCTCTTCCACAAATTTTAACACTTTGACAATTGTTGAGAACAAGTCGACCAAGCTTTGAAGTGTCTTACAATGAGAGCTCAAACGAGTGTCCCCTGTCCTTTTAAGGGATTGCTCTTGGTTTAGTCATTTACCAATTTCAAGTTGCCCACAACCTAAGGCCTTACTCAATTCTTCGAGATTAATATCTCTAATCATGTCCCTCCGTTTAGCAGATCCACCCACCACATTCAATAAGGTAGAAATCATGGTAAAGAAATTACTAACGCCTCGGTGGTTCCTTACTACAGCTTCAACAACTAGCTGAAGCTGGTGAGCAAAACAGTGGATACTTTCTCTCAAGATCAATGATTTCAAGCCATTGAATTCGCCTCGCATGTTACTAGCACCATCATAACCTTGACCTCTAACTTGGTTGTAGCTCAGCTTGTATGTTGCAAACACAGAATCATTTTACAACTTTAGGTGGGCAAAAGTTGTCTCTTTGACATGAACAAGACCAACAAAGCTCTCTTTCACTATTCCAAAACTATCAACATAGCGCAACACTACTGCCATCTGTTCTTTCCATGAGATATCTCTAGACTCATCAACAAGCAAGCAAAACACACCATGCCCAATTTCTTGAAGAATAGACTTCAATATTTCCTTTGCAAAACAACCAGCAATATCCTTTTGGACTTCAGGACACAACATATCAGATTTGCTTGCACCATCAACACTTAGAGCCTTGCGTAGTTCCAGATCATGATCTGCTAAGAAATCATGGGTTTCTAAGAAGTTACCTTTATTTAAAGAAGTCTTCGACTCGTCGTGACCACGAAACGACAAGCCTTGTTTCAGCAACAATCTAGCAACATCAACTGAGCCATTTATACGAGTATAATAAGCAATCTTGGCAGCCTCACTTGATCTTTGCATAGCTACATCAATGTGTTGCTCTTGTTTTAATAAAGCATCACAATCTTTCATTGCCTGGTTGTGAACACTGTCAAATACCACCAACATGTTCCTTTAGTCTTTCAACCTTGTTCCAACTATTCCAGCCTTTGACAACGAATGCATTATAACCCGCCCCTTTATTACTGCGCCCCCTAAACAAGAAGCAGCAAAAGCAATATGCTCTATCCTTGGACTCACTATACTCAATCCAGCTCCCATAATCGTCAAACCATGTTGGACTAAACCTTCTATTCTTGTATGCAATCACTCTAAATGGAAAATCATAAGTGCGAGGTTGGCAAGGCCCATTATCCTAGTATTTTCTTCTAGCCACATCTTTTTGATTAGGACGATATTGATCTATACATTTCCTTTTGCCGGGATCGAACTGAATCTCCTCTTCCCAATTCATATCTGGTGGAGGCAAAGGGTCTGATGGAGCTTTCCTTTTCAATTTCACAACATGACGATCCATGATTAAACAGAATATCCTCTGCAATTTTATAAATACCATTAAATTGCATTAGAGACAACCGATTAGAGATACACAAATCAGTTCATGAATGCCTAGTGACCTAAGTAAATCAAAATTTGTGAGAAACAAATTGCACAAATTAACACGCTGAAACAACTACATTAGATCTAAATGTCTAAGAATAATATCTGCTGTTTTTTGCCGCTTGGGAAATAAAGGGGATTGGACTGGGGCTTAGACGTGAGGCACAAACGGAATCACGAAACTGCGGACAGCGCACCGGACGGCCGGAAGGGACGGCCGGACCTGGGATCAGCTCCTGGCGGTGCTGATGAGCCACGAAGGCGGCAAGCCGGCGAGGCGTGCATCCCGGCCAGTTCTTCCTCGGCCGGAAACTGGAGCAAACGGTGGGAGAGTCAGGGAGGGGTAAGATCGGAATATGAAACAGCGCCGCCTTTGCGTTTTGCTAGCTGCTAGCTTCGTGCTGATCAGTGATCAATGGGTTGGACTAGGGGAAGGGTTGCCTTCGCAAAGGGAAACGTGGGCGCGCTCCGCTCGCGACACGTGGTGCGCGCGGAGCTAATCCGGAGGCAAGCGGGCGTTTTTCCCCTTTTCTCTTTTCTTGCGAAGCGGGCGCACTCCACAATCCAGACCCGATAACAATTCTGTTCGAACTCAGTCCTTCAGTTTTGTTCAACCTGTTTTGCCCTTCTTGTACAACCAATTTCCCTTTTTCCCTTTTTCAGGAACAGAGTTAAACCAATGTAGTTACTAACTTTCACATTTGTTATTTTCCCTTTTTAATTTTCGGGCAGGGAGATTTCAGGGGTAGTTATGGGAGGGAGGTATCAACTTTCAATCAAAATATGATGAAACTTTTAATATAAAATATAAAATAAATATAAATAATATAAATATAATATATTTTTTTTAAAATGTCGTTACTCGCATTGATCGTAGCGTGTGCTACGGCTCGGCTTCGCCTCGCAAATGACGGCTCGGCTTCGCCTCATTTTCTTTTAATAATATCTTGAAAGGGGGGCATTGGTCGTTGCGCGCATTTGTCGTAGCGTGTGCTACGGCTCGGCTTTGCCTCGGCATCTACGGCTCGGCTACGCCTCGCCAATGACGGCTCGGCTACGCCTCGCCAATGACGGCTCGGCTTCGCCTCGTTATCTTAAAATAATATCTTGAAAGGGGGGCATTGGTCGTTGCGCGCATTTGTCGTAGCGTGTGCTACGGCTCGGCTTCGCCTCGGCATCTACGGCTCGGCTACGCCTCGCCATTGACGGCTCGGCTTCGCCTCGGCAATGACTGTATTTCTGGTTGTACGTTAGTAGGTGTTTTGTTGTACGTTCTTAGCTTTATTTGTTGTACATCTATAGGTATTTCTTGTTGTACATCTAAGGCCTCGAGGTTGTATATAGTGTTATCTACTGGTAGTACAGCCAAATTTTCATAGTTGATTGTTATTTGCCTACTGGTTTCTACTTTCACACCTTTCAGGTTGTTTAGAATGTCTAAGAGTGACAGTTCGATCAATCCTGAACATTAACTTACACTCTGGACGAGATAATAAATTCTTTCATCCTACACAAACTTCAACTGCTTCTCCATAATGTCTGTTAAGTCAACTTTTTTAGAAATACAGGGAGCCCCTCCCCGGTTCCATTTATATTAAACGAAACCGATCACAGGACAAAACATGCCGAAAAGGCAAGTACGAAGAGGTAACACAAGTTTGCAAGCTAAAAGAAAGACGAGCAACTACTAAAACTAGACAGGACGACAAAAACGAGCACCTACGATAATCCCTCCCCCAACATTTGTCTCGGCTCCAGCTAAAGGATTACGGCGACCACCAGCTCCCAAAACAAAACCACCCTCTAGTTAGTTCAAGCCACATGGCTTCTTTACAACTTATGCAAAACTCCTAAAGGAAGCACCTCCGGCTTCTTTTCCACTTTTAGGGAGTCACGACCCTTTCAGATGACCACGTGAATCGCATCAGCCTCCTCCGGGTGCATCTTCAGGTACTCCATCGAAGCACGGCCAGCAAAAGCCGATGTCGCCGTTGTCGACCATGTACTGATCCAGCTGAAGTCTGTGCACCTCAGCCCGGTTCCAGCTCCAGGGGTGCTTTGAGCTTTGCGATCAGCAAGGTTGCCAAGAGTTCCAGTCTTCCTCCTGGTGGTTCTTTCTATTTAGCCAAACACTCCATAAAATAGCAGCACTAGCTATGTTTAGATGAAAGAACCTGGTGTTACACAGCCACTTAGATGCTAAAACTTCAAAGTTAATTATCACCACTCCACAATTCTTGTTAGAAGCTACTGGATGGACAACCTTCTCAGGGCATTCCACATGATAGAACCCCAAACCCGATGCTGCACTGCCAATGAACTTTGCCATCTGCCTAGGTCTTTTCTTCACCGGGCAATCCTCCACTGCGTGCGTCAAAGCCTTACAGATGAAGCACATTTTTTTGTTGGTGCAGGTCTGTTTGAAATGCCCAGGTTCCCCACATCCCATGCAAATGGTATTGGAGTAGCTCATCTAAGGGTGGGCATAAAAACCGAAGACCGAAAACCGAAACCGAAAAGACCGTGACCGAAACCGAAACCGAAAAGACCGAGACCAAAAAGACCGTTAGAAATTTGGGTAGCAAATTAGAAAAGACCGAAATTATGTCAGAAATTTGGTCATCACTTATAGATAACCCGAATAGACCGAAAGACCGACTTTATTTTATTTTGAGAGAATTACATACGATAGCATCCAAATTTGTGTGTCAGCCTAGTTTATGTACATATATTCTATAGTCCCAACTATAGAACCAAGCATACTATATAGTCTCTATGCCCAACAACTGAGTATCCTAGTCCCGTGTAACGTAGATTCTCCCATGCGCGAGAGACCAGTCGATCGCTTCCCACTCTCCCATTACCAGGCGCCGATTCCTCTTTTTGCGCGCTAGATTTTGGTCTATTTGGTCATGACCGAAGACCGAACCGAATAGACTGAAGACCGAATAACAGAAAACCAGAAAGACCGAATTTATTACGGGTATCATTTTCTAGATGACCGAAATTGTTAAAGACCGAAAAGACCGAACCGAACTAACCGAAAAGACCGAACGCCCACCCTTAAGCTCATCTGCTGGTTAGATGTCCCTGAGCTATTCTCCTTCGTAAGGATTGCCCTCTTTTTCTGCATAGGAAGAACCTTCACCTGCTGCCCCTTGCTTACATCCTGGCGTTGAGGATGTTGTGCTTGCGGTATCTCCTGTTGTTGTTCCCCCTCTTGTTCATTCCATTGCCCCTGATTCGGACCAAACTGCTGAGGAGGATATGGAGGAAACTGATAAGGAAATCCCCACGGGCCACCTGTGTAGTACGGAGGCGGGTACGGGAAAGGAGGTTGCATCGGGTCGTAGAACTGCTGCGGCGGCTGCTGTTGTTGTTGCTGCTGTTGCTGCCAGTCACCTCTGCCGAAATTCCTCCCCCTCCTACGGCCTCCTCTGCCTCTATCCGCCATTGCTACGCCACCGAAAACCAGCTCCTGATCCAGCGAACACCCTTCCAGGCCAAGAGCTCTCAGGCCCTCCTCTTCATCCACCTGCAGCGGCTGGGGTTTGTGGAGAGTTCGAGATATGGATCTCGGGGGGGAGGGGAGAGGGGAGTAGGTAGCTCTGCAAGCGGAGGGGATCCCTAGTGGAATATACCACAGTTGCATGTATAGCGCATCTGCGTCATCCTCTGGGAAAACCCCATCCGGCCCTTGCACCTCTGTGCGACTGACTCCCCGACCCCGCTGGTTCTCCCACAAAAGCCCCCGCAACCTCCGGACCTGCTTCTGAACCCATCCATGGTGTTGGGGTTTTCCCGACCGCCTTCCTCCTGCAATCGGCTGTTCACAACAGAAATCCCAACCCAGGCATTCCGTCACAGGTTCTTCAATTCGCACAGATTCAGCGCCGCCCAGAGGTGATCCAGATTCTGAAACGTCGCCATTCTGAAGTCCTCGAGCACCATTGCTGACTCCACCTCTGTCTCTAGGAGCTCCACCACTGGAGGTCCCAAGTTCAAAACTCCCTTCGTCTTCCTCTGCTTTCTGATGATCCTGCGCATGGATCCGAAACGCCGCGCTGGTCGAAAGCGGAATCTCTGGGGAACTCCTCTTCGCAGTGCATGCGTAATCCAAGCCTGTTTGAGTATCATCCGGAGCGATACCTTGTATCTCCTGCCAAGGATCGATGTCGAGGCTGACGTTGTCGACTTCCTCTCCGCAAATCTCGCCGCCGCCCTTCGCGGCGCACGGGTACCCGCTGTCCCCAACTGCCATGCACCGCCATAGAACTGGCCTTCTGCAGGTCTGCGGCCCGCCACTCCCGCTCCAGCGCCCGCCGTGCCCGCTCCGAGACCGCCTCCTTTGTTGCAAGCGCCGCCGCCCATCCCCCCCTCTCCATCTACTTCTTGCTCCAGTGTCGATTTCCTCCAGAAACGCCCAGAGATTGCCTGCGGAGAAGCCGAGACGACAGGATGGCTTGACGAGTGGGAATGGACTTGCTGAGTCTCCGCGTGTCGGGGGATAACTGTCGGAGTCGGGGCGCCATGGACGGAAGCCGAGGTGGTTCTGCCATGGGGGAAGCTCGAGGTCGCTACAGTCGCGAGACGTGTCGCTACAGTCGACATCTCTCGATCAAACTAGACTTCGAACATCCTGTGTGACTGTTAAGGTTGATTGTTATTTGCCTACTGGTTTCTACTTTCACACCTTTCAGGTTGTTCAGAATGTCTAAGAGTGACAGTTCGATCAATCCTGAACATTAACTTACACTCTGGACGAGATAATAAATTCTTTCATCCTACACAAACTTCAACTGCTTCTCCATAATGTCTGTTAAGTCAACTTTGTTGTCCCTGTTGTTTATTAGTCTAGCTGCAACAATCTTCCGGTACTGAATAATACTTTCCAATATGTATTCCACCACTTCTCTTGAATCATAGTATTCCATGAACAGCATGCAGAAGAAGCCACAATCAAATCTGTGTTTTTGTAAGTTCAAAATATTTATTAACATTCACCATCAACTCTATTGTTGTAAAATCAAACTTTTGGCGGTGTAAACTTACATTGTTCTTTGCTTTGGGTGATCAGGAGTGAAGTGCTTGAAATTTCCAAAGTCTTTTCCAGATATTTCAGAGTCTTTGACAAGTGTTGAGAAATTCCTGAACTGTTTGATCGAAAACATTGTCTTGTTATCCATAGTTAGATATTCTATATCAGTTATTTTGTTTCTAGGTTGTTGTCTTCTTACCAGATTCATTGCTTCATTTTCCAGGATGCTTGCTTTATAATCTGACTTCATGGAATCAAAAATGTTGAACTGTTGTCGCAGAAGGTTGAAGCAACAAACAATCCAGTGATTGTTTTTCACCACTGGGAAGAACAGCTGTATTTCAACATTAAAAAACAGTCTTATAGTGAAAAATCAGCAACTGGAGAAGGTAAACAAAATTGGGTAAAGGTTTTCAAATCTTACGAGGTCGTCGTCTAGAACGTTGAATTTTCTATTTATTCTTTTGAAGGCTCCCATACAACTGCTGGACTTGAATTCTTTTGGATCAACAATCAGTTTCATCTGTTTTATTTTACCGAAATTTGTAAAATTAATAAAATTCGATAGAGAGGCCCAAGTGTGTTGTAATCTTTAAAGATCTTACCGCCAGGTAGCATGAGAATGCATATTTTTTTACTAGAAGCTTGTTTTTGTTAGCCAGCTGTCCTTCTATTTTATTGAAATCCTCTGCCCATATATCCATGACCTCGGAGCTCAGTTCCTCGCGTGGCCTAAGAGAGTCTTTGAAATTCTTGTATGAGCAGTGTGCTTCTCCAATCTCAATAAAAGGTTGCCTGCAAAAGTTAGGCCAAAAAAATGTATTTAGTATGTGCTTGTAATTGTTTGATTAATTTTTCTTCTTCTAAATAAGCTTGTCCGTCTTACGTGTCTTTGTTTATGGCCTTGGTATTCTTAAATTTTCGACCATGAGCTACGTATTGCCAGTACAAGTTCTGCTCTTCCATAGTGGCCTCAATTATCCTTTCGTTATGAATAAGCAGGTCCGTGTCTTCTCTTTTCTTCAATTTTGTCTCCTCCATTGTCTTTTTGCCTTTTTCAAATTGTTGATTGCTGTCTTCATCTGAAAAAATAACGTCCACCTTAATTGTAAATAACAAAAAAATCAAATTTCCTGGCTTAATTGGCGTGTCATGTGTCATAAAAATTGCAGAGAAGTTGAATTGAAATATTGGCATCATAACTGAGATAATTTGTTACAAACCTGTTTGTGTTGTCTGTCTCTTGGTCATTTCATGTGTTTTTTCAACAATCTGTTGTATTGATTCATAATCTCGATTGTCTGTGTGATCAATGGAGTCTATTATTAACTCTTTTGTTAGTGCCCCAAAGTTTTCTGGGAGTTCTTAGAACATAAAAGGAAGGCTATTGTAATAAAAGGAATGAAAAATATTATAGATTGCATCCTTGTTGTTCTGGTCTGTCTTCTTCCCTTAGTTTGTCAACATGTCCTGAGGTATTATCATTTGATCTTTTTATTTATGCTAGCAAAAAAATTCAATTATAGGAGACCCCCAATTTATCAGGCCCCACTAATTAGTGACCCCAAGGTAAGGTTAGAGTTGTACATGATAGACGCTCCTTCCTGTACGATCTCGCATGATAGGTCTGTATAGGATTTCGTTCATGGTTGTACGAAACTTTGATTCGGCGATATGTGATTCGGGTTGTAAATGTCAATGTGCGAGGATCGTACGGTCACCGCTAAGTGGTTGTACAGGAAAAATTCAAATATAGGAGATTAACATGAAATTGTTGTTTTTTCAAACCTGTTGTTTTAGTCATCTCTGGAGCTTGTTCCTCTGGCAAGTCAGCCGATGTTTCAACATTCTGCTGTGTTGTTTCTGTCCCTGGAGAGTATATGGAGTGAGTGGAGTATATTTCAACAAAAGGAAAGAAAAAAATATTATAGATTGCAACCTTGTTGTGATGGACTCTTTTCTTCCCTTTGGTTGGCAGCAGGACCTGAAGCAATATCAATTGTTTGTGAGTTGAAGGCCAAAATATATATATTCCTAATAGAGATGTTAATCCTGTATTGTTGTTTTACAGACCTGATGTTTTAGTCTTCGTTGCAGGCTGATTCTTGGTCAAATAATCTGAGGCTTCATCATTCTTGTGAATCAATTCAGTCTCTGGATTGTTTGTTTTATCAGTGGAGGTTCAATGTTTTAAGTTTTTTCCTAATACAAAATAATATCTCTAGTAACTGGATATTGCATAATAGGAAGGTCAAAAATTATAGAAAGGCTAACCTTCTTGTACTGGTCTGTTATCTTCATCAGGATCGATCGTCTGATTCTTTTCCTGAGCTTTCCTGCCTTGTTTTTCCCTGATGTTCTTGAAGTTTTTATATGATTCTTTGAGATGGAATGTACTCCGCTGCAAGTGATGTAGAAACAGATTTTCTTCTTCGTCGTTCGCATGTGATTTATCTATTGTTAGTGAAACCTCGTACGTCCTAGTCATCAAAGAATCAATTTCTTCGAATGCTGTATAATTTGGACTTTTGCTTCTGCTTCCTTCATATTGTTCTTTTGAACAACTTGGACTTCCTTTTTGAAACCGTTTTTTGGTTGCCCTTTGTTCTTCATGAGATTCGGCTACTCTCTTCATTGGAGTTTTTGCATGGTAGTAAACAATGTCGTTTGGTGCTTTCCACTGCAATCAATAATTTCAATTTTAGTTCATCATTTTAATTCTGCAGATATAGGCGCGGGATACAAGAAAGTTATTTTGAGAATTTTCTCTTACCGGTAAGTTGCCGTACCCCCACGATTTTGCACCGCCACATCCTTCAGTTACCCTGTCTGCTTTTGCAAGCAGCTTAAGCTTTTTTGTATCCAAGTAGTGTATGCGGGGTGTTTTTTTGTCCATATCAGATAAGTTACTTTTGAGGCAGCAGTCCAAGTATATCAGCAACGGCGCCACAACGCAACCTGGTACTGCCTTTACTTTTGACTTTGCTTTCTGGAAGTATATGGCTGCTCTCTTTAGCTCGTCAACAATCAACTGACAGATGTCCATTTCTTTCAGATTATTCAAGTTCAGGTTCTTCACCAGGGTTGCCTCCCTTGAGACTCGCACAGAAGTTCCTGGACATATGATCTTCATGCACATTAGCAGCATAGAAACTTTTATGACTTTATCATCCTTCCCTTCATCATTCACATTCTCCTCAAGTAGTTTCCTAAGTTTATCTGTTCTGATTTGGTCGCTCCTCTTAAATCCCAACTCTTTCTTCAAGTCAAATAAGTCCTGGTCATTGCCGGTGTCCGAAGGTCTGGGTGTTGTGTTGTTGCCATGAGGAAGACCAAACAATTGATGGATTGCGTATGCAGTTATTTGTATAACTTTGTTTGGTACTCCGAGGTCCAATGTCATTGTTTCTGGATCTAATTTTTCCATTCGATAAGCTAGCTGCCGATCAATGTTTTCTTTCACTTTTCCATCTAGGAATGGTCCAAGTCCTGCATCCCGTAGCCTTCTTATGTGTCGTTCTTCATCCAACAAATCTACGCATTTGTAGAACTCTGTCAGAGAGCATCTGATAGTTGTATCTCTCAAGCTTCTTTTCAGCTTTTTTGCTCCTCTTCTCCTTGTTGAATCCTTTTTCTTGAGTTTTTTGCCCTCCCTCCTCTTTTCTCCTTTCACTCTTTTCCCCTGCATTTATTATGAGCATTTAATTCCATATAAAATAAGTATTGTAAGTTTATTCAGCACATTAAGAGTAAAGTGTTACTGTACCTTTAGGCTGTTATTGTTTTCCTTCTTATTGTTGTCATCGCTACTATCACTACAATCTTGTTGCTGGCTACTTGTGTCCTCTTCATCCTCCTTTTCCCCCCTTGAAAATTACTATCTCTAGAATCTTCTTGCTGGCTACTTTCATCTTCTTCCTCCTCTGAGGGATTCAGGTGTACATAATTAGTACTTTTGGCAGTACTTTTAAATCTAGGGCTCCTGCGCTCGCCAAGATCTTTCCGGTAAGCATATTTCTTAGTCTTTTTCCAGACTCTTTGCCCTGTGGTTTTCTGTTCCAATTGATCCTGTGTGTTCTCAGTAGTTGCTTCTGTATCTTGTTTTTCTGGCTTTCTTTTCCTTCCGCTCCTCCTCATCGATGCATGAGGCTCGTTTTTGGGGCATGTTGAGTCATTGGAACTATCCGGAGGTAAAACATTCAGTGGTTCCACTGAAATGGTTTTCTCATCTTCGTCGCTAACTGTTGTGCGATTAGGGTCCATATATTTGCTCTGCAACATTGTTTAGCCAGCAGTTAGACATCGAAATCTAAAAACAGGAAAGGTATTACTCAGATTCCTATTTGTACATAGTATATAATATTTCACATATATGAAAAATCATCATATAAGTGTTGTTCAACCCGGCTTGAAATTGTTGTCCAACTTGTGGTACTTTCAGGATCTCCTGGATTTCAAATTATTTGAAAACTATTTGGGCGGTTATTTCCTTAATTTTTCTTCCTGGCTTGTTGAGAATTGGTGGAAAATTTCTTCCAACCCTAGCGAGCAGATCATTGCTTTGTTTATTTGTTTGAGTGGCAGAGATTTAAAGTTGCAAATGCGTTAAAGAAAACTAACCTCTGAATTGTTGCTCCTGCTTGTTGCTGTGTAGTCCGTTCTTTCCGATGTGCTGGTTCGATTTGAATTTGTTCGGAGTTGTTGCGGGCGGTGGATTTTGATGCGCCCGCTGCTTGATCCCGTGGCGTTGCTCCCAGGGATCTCCGAGTTCCGAGAGACCGAGCCAAAACTCTGGTTATCTCGGCGGCGTTGCTGCCTAGTTGTAGGCGGCGGCGATGCGGGAGGATAGATATAGGTGGCGGCGATGCGGAAGGGAGGTCCCAGATGAACCTCGACTGCTCGGCTCCCGGAGTTGTGCGCTGCGTGGGAGAGAGACGGCAGAGGTTGCGAAATGGTGGTGGTTAGTTTAGTCAGGTGGTCCCCCAATTTATCAGGCCCCACTAATTAGTGACCCCAAGGTAAGGTTAGAGTTGTACAGGATAGACGCTCCTTCCTGTACGATCTCGCATGATAGGTCTGTACAGGATTTCGTTCATGGTTGTATGAAACTTTGATTCGGCGATATGTGATTCGGGTTGTACATGTCAATGCGCGAGGATCGTACGGTCACCGCTAAGTGGTTGTACAGGAAAAATTCCATTGGTGTTCGAAGAAAGAGGGGAATGCTATCCGCAGGTCAGGAAAAAGTTGTACAGTATAGAATAGCTTGCTTGTACGGACCCAAATAATGGTGTTGTACAGGAAGAAATAGCGGGTGCTAACCCCAGGTCAGCAAATAGTTGTAAAGGATAGACGCACCTTTCTGTACGATCTCGCACGATAGGGCTGTACAGGATTTCGATAATGGTTGTACGAATCTTTGATTCTGCGATATTTGATTCGGGTTGTACAAGTCAATGCGCGAGGATCGTACGGCCACCGCGAAGTGGTTGTATAGGAAAAATTCCAATGTTGTTCGAAGAAAGAGGTGAATGCTATCCCCAGGTCAGGAAAAAGTTGTACAGTATAGAAGAACTTGCTTGTACGAACCCTAATAAGGGTGTTGTACAGGAAGAAATAGCGGGTGCTAACCCCAGGTCAGCAAAGAGTTGTACAGGATAGACGCACCTTTCTGTACGATCTCGCTCGAAAGGGCTGTACAGGATTTCGATCATGGTTGTACGAATCTTTGATTCTGCGATATTTGATTCGGGTTGTACATGTCATATGCACGAGGATCGTACGGACACCGCTAAGTGGTTGTACAGGAAAAATTCCAATGGTGTTCGAAGAAAGAGGGGAATGCTATCCCCATGTCAGGAAAAAGTTGTACATTATAGAAGAACTTGCTTGTACGGACCCAAATAAGGGTGTTGTACAGGAAGAAATAGCGGGTGCTAACCCCAGGTCAGTCAGCTAAGAGTTGTACAGGATAGACGCACCTTCCTGTACGATCTAGAACGTTAGGGTTGTACGCGATTTCGATCATGCTTGTACGAATCTTTGATTCGGCGATATTTGATTCGGGTTGTACAAGTCAATGCGCGAGGATCGTACGGCCACCGCTAAGTGGTTGTACAGGAAAAATTCCATTGGTGTTCGAAGAAAGAGGGGAATGCTATCCCCAGGTCAGCACCCGCTCAGGTAAGGGTTGCACAGTATAGACGATCTTGCTTGTACGGACCCAAAAAAGGGTGTTGTACAGGTAGAAAAAACGGGTGCTATCCCCAGGTTAGGAAAGAGTTGTACAGGATAGACGCACCTTCCTGTACGTTCTCGCACGATAGGGCTGTACAGGATTTCGATCATGGTTGTACGAATCTCTGATTCGGCGATATTTCATTCGGGTTGTACATGTCAATGCGTGAGGATCGTACGGTCACCGCTAAATGGTTGTACAGGAAAAATTCCATGGGTGAACGAAGAAAGAGGGGAATGCTATCCCCAGGTCAGGAAAGGGTTGCACAGTATAGACGAACTTGCTTGTACGGACCCAAAAAAGGGTGTTGTACAGGAAGAAAAAGCGGCTGCTATCCCCAGGATAGGAAAGAGTTGTACATGATAGACGCACCTTCCTGTACGATCTCGCACGATAGGGATGTACAGGATTTTGATCATGGTTGTACTGTCGCATAAGGGTGTTGTACAGAAAGAAAAAGCGAGTGCTATCCCCAGGATAGGAAAACGATGTGCATGATGGTCGGACCTTCCTGTACGAACACGTTTGATGTCGTCGTACAGGAAGAAAGATAGTTGTCGTACGAAATTTTGAATCGGACATACGTTATCCGGGTTGTACAGAAAAGTGTGCGTGGATCGTACGGCCATCGCTAGGTGGTGTACAAGGAATATATCATGGGTGTTCTAAGTAGGAGGAGGGGTGCACCCCAGGGCAGTATAGTGTTGTACTTGATAGATGTTCATACTTGTTCGGACACACATGTTGGGGTTGTACAGGAAATCGATAATGGTCTATATTATACATGTATGACTATAATATGTTCTCTAAAGACATATCTGAGATTGGCAATCCCTGTTCTCTACGAATTCCGAGTCCCAGCTTCATTTCTTTCTGATGTTCCTGTGTCTTCACTGTCATTCCTGATTATTTTGATGTGTTCTGGAAACAAAATAGCGCTTATGTTATTAGTTTATTATTAATAAGTTTGCTGAATAGTTAATCTTGGTTGCTAGGCAAAAAAAGATTTATTTTACAGATTGTCAACTCTTACTCCTGTAGTCCGGTGGAGCAAATTCCTCGATCTCTTTTGGCAATTGTGCCATGTTGTGCGAGCTGAACAACATGGTGTACAAGTACTCCGCCTTCCATTCATTTGAGTTTGGCTGTAAGATCACAAAAACATGAGTTCAGATTTATTGTTGTTCAAATTAAAAATAACATTGCAACCGAGCTTGCTTACATCTTCGTCCACAATTTTTTTGTATTTCATCCTGTTCTCTGGTTTGTCGTAAATCATTTGATGTCTATCAAAATGGTAGGCGTACCGCAGCATGTAGAAGCCACACTCGTTGACCCCTTGGCAAGGGACTTTGATCCTCTGTTTCTTTTAGCCAGTTGAACCCAATCTGGCTGTTTGCTTGCTTTGTATGCGGCCTCTCCGTACTTTTCCTTTAGTACTAGTTCCATTCTGCACATCTGTTTTAATATAATTTGAGCTCATTTCATCAATACTTTTTGAAACAGAAATAATAATCATGTAGTTGAAAAATAATATGTGAGAGTTTAGAACTTACAATCTTCATTAGTTCATAGTTGAAGGAGTTGTATGAGCGCACATCCCTAGGTTTGTATTTTCTTGAGTCAATTACTTGAACTGACTTTTTGTATCTATTCATTATGTACAGGCAGTAATGGTTGCATTTGAAATAAGGTAGAAGTATCTGTTATGAGTACAAATATAGAGTTGTAAGTGTTGGTAATCAAGACCAGAAAGGCATATCATAGGGCGTACAAATTAAAAGAGTCAGGTTGTACAGGTTCACCGGACCTGGTGTACATATACAAAGAAAATAGTTGTGCAAAATATTTTACTGACGCAGTAGTTTAGACGATTGTTGTATGGGAACCCAATACCTGTTGTTCAACCAGGAAGAGTAGCTGTACAGGCTATCGGAGTAGTAGTAGGTTCATTAAAAGTTTATGTGCATGTAGTGGTAGGAGAGTAGTGCATGAATGGCTTATCATGTTGTACAATACAGAGGTACCACTTGAACTGGTTTATCTGAACTGGTGAATCCCACGGCAAATCTGAACAAGCACGATTGCTAATGCGATCCCACGGCGTTCAATATTACGGTTTATAGTGGTTCAGGATCGAGTTATCTTCTGTTCAACTAGGTAGTAATAGTTTTGCAGTCCACGATAGTTCTTATTGTACAACGACTGACAAGATTACGGAAAAAAATCATTGATCAGAGAAATTACCAATTTTGCTTGAAGCAAGCTTTTGTTCCTTCTTACGTGTTTGTCATACATTTTCATTGCATTGTCCATGTCAAATCCCTTTACCATCTCGTCCTTTGTTTGAACTTTGCCAGATTTCATTTCAGCTTTTTGTCTCTCCATTTCTACCAAATCTGCTGTCGATTCAAAAACTTGAATCACATCCTGTGGAGATAAGTTTTCTAGTGAGATATTCTGTTTCATTCTATAAACAATTATCTGTGAAATTTGCAGTTTGGTTGTTTTCCATGGTAACGAGGTCTTACCTTTATAAAAATCCGGTGTCAGCATAATGCGTTCTCCTGTCCTGTATAGTTCGGATGTTCTGTTCCAGTCATCAATGATGTAATCCATCACCTGACATTCGATGCAACTGCTAGGATCGAAAAAATCTTGGATGTGGTGGCCATTCAGAGAAAACGTGAGACCCTTTTCAGGGAATTTAAGATGTTTTGCTTCAAACAGGAGTTCTCTGCAAAACGGTCAGTGTTGTTAGTTTTCATAGCATACGTTTATAGTAGTAGTTTTTGAGGCAGTTTTTTCAATTCAAACTTCTCACCCTGCAATCTTTCCTCTTGTCTCATGTCCGAATATGACATCCATCACCTTCTTTGCTAGGTTGCTATTTTTAAATACGAGTGGACGATATTCAGCAACTTCCTGGCAGACCATGTTTGCAGGTGCAATCGGCCTCACGCCTGACAGAATGTCTGCAGAGTTAACGCCTTTCTTCCTTTTCTGAACCTCTGGGGACTGCGAGTCTTCGGATATCTGCTGAAGAGCCCTATAACGATCAGGTGTCACTGCGTAACCTCCAGGTTGTTGATTTTCCGTTGGAACTGCGTAGTTAGGGGCAGGGAGGAGCTGCATCTGTGGGGTATCTCTTCTCGTTGTCGCTTGTTTATCTGGTTTCTTCGGTTCTTCTTTTTCGGTTACTTCTTCCTGAGGTCCATCCTCTTCTCTCCTTTTTGTCCTCCTGTATTCCATGCTCAGTTGCTTCTGCCTGTTATCTTCGATGCCAGCTTGATCAATCACCACAACTACCTTGTGTTGCATTTGTTTGTGAAGGACATAGTTGTCTATACTCGTCCTTTCTCTTATGCTTATTTGAGGGTTTTTTTCAATCTCCTCCATTAACTTTGCTTCTGGATGGATCTTCATGTCTGGGAGCAGACGACTTAATTCTGGAAACTTGTGCAAGTAATCTACACAATTGAAATTAGGGTTGTCAGGAATTATAAAAAAAAAACTGTTAGTGTCACCAGGATTCATATTGGATTTGTTATTGTAAGGGAATTTTTGAGTATTTATCTAAGAACAAATGAGGATAACAGAAAATTGGTTTTAATTTATTTTGTCGAAATGAGATATATACCATACTATATAGACAATATATTGTAGGGCAGGGAGAGTTCAGGGGAACTATCATAAGCACAACAGCTTATACTGTGGGAGGGGGAGGTAGCAACTATCAATCAAAATATTATAAAACTTCAGCAATTAACAACTGAACTATCATAAAGCACACGTGTTCGTTCTCCTGTTCAAACCCCTCTTGCGGGACCGTGCAAGCTTGTTCGTCTATATTGTACAACCCTTTCCTGTCCTGGGGGGTAGCTCCCCCTCCTTCATTGACCCATTTTTAGCTTTCCTGTTCAACCACTTAGCGTTGGCCGCACGTCCTACGCGCCCTGTCCTGTTCAACCCGAATAACATATCTCCGATTTAAATTTTCGTACGACCTCTATATTTCTTCCTGTACATCCCCCCTCATGCGAGTTCCCCCTCCTTCGAACCCCTATTTTCACTTCCCTGTACTTGCACTTAGAGGTGGCCGTATGTTCCTCGCTCCCTCCGAATAATTTTTCTTTCATTATCAAAATTTTCGTACGACAATTATCGTATTCCTGTACAACCCCCTCATGCGTGATTGTACATATCTCCTTGACATTATTTTAATTATATTTTACTTATCCACTCCACCATGATTTAAGAAGGAGCCCAGTGCAATGTATTTCCACTAATATACATAAAAAAGTAGATTAGATAGAGGGTATAAAACCTTGCTATCTATATAGTTTTTGCTTCAAAGAAAAGGACATATCATATGGTGTTAGGGAATGAAATATAGTAAGAAAATGAAGCATGATCATTAACAACTCAATTTACCTTTGTTATAACCAATCAGGCTGAAGTCTATCTTCAAAGTTTTCAATGTCATGAGTATGTGTAGTATTTTTTTCTGACTTGGAGAATATCCGAACTGTCAAACTTGACCAACGATCTCCCAGTCCAGTGCATTAAGATTAAGACCATGTGAAATCCACAATTTAACCTGCATTAAACATCCAGATTAAAAAAGCTGCCAATCAATGGTATCCAACTTTGTTTTCTGTTGTTAAATAATTTTTTTGTTTTTTTAAGACTCTTACGTCTCTCCTTGGTCTGGAACATAAATCTTGTAGCACTTAAAGTCGTCTATGCTTGGCGGCGATAGCTCGTTGCCGCTTTCCTTTACTGCAAGTCTCCATAGTTCCTTTAGAACTCCCACCATTCTGAAGAAGAACAGCTCGTATCTTTTTCCTCCTAAGGAATCCAGTAGTTCGAATCTTTTTCTCTTTACGTTCAACGTTATCGTGAAGAAATGGGCAATTTCTCCCACTTTATCAGGCTCATTCATGCAAGGGATCTTTATCTGTGAATAATCAGCATTCCAGTAAATCTTATTATCCATTCCAGGAGCAAAACAACATTAAAAAATCAGAGGAAAAAAACAGATCATTGATGTGAAATTATCGTACCAAATTGTATCCCTTCAGAAAACGGTCTGGGTTGTTTGGATCCATCGCTTTGAGTAGTCGTTTCAGAGCTTTCTTTGTCAAATCCACTCTATTTGTTACTCTCATCTGAGGAAATTTAAGTGCGATCATTTTTCTCTCATATTATGATGAAGTTTAAATCATAATTAAACTGATGCAGATAATTGTACTCACAAGCGTGAACAGTGGAACTATCAGGGTTTTTGTTTCTTGTGCTTCTTCTCGGATTCTTTCAATTATTATGTTTGCTACACGTGAATCAAGACCAGATAGATCTTTAAATGACCTTGCAAGAGTACCAAGATTCACTATGGTTTCTCCATTTACTTCGTCGCCATGTACGACAAATGTTTCCTCCCTGTTGTATTTAATCAAAACAATCGGTAAAAAAATCAAATGCATTTATCCCTAACATGTACCTCGGTGAAATTTTTTGGTTGTTTGCTTACATTTTTTCTTTTGTATGCTGTTCTGTGCAAATATCGCTATGCAGCTTCTCTATCACTCCCACCAATGTTTCCATTTCTTCGAGTGCACGTTCTTCTTTCCTTTTTTCTCCAGAATCTTCTTCAGGTTCCCTAGTACCTACAATAGAACAAATCCAGTGCACCGGCGATAAGAGATTCATAGATTCAATCAAGTGATAATTAAGTTTGAACTAATATGAGCTTAAAATCAGTGCAACAGATATGAGATACATGGACTTTCCTTTTTTGTCTTCAATCCAGCATGAATAATTGGGGAAAAAAATGTAATTTGAGAGTGGCCTTTACTTGGCTGCTCAAAAATCTTCTCTTTATTTATAGATGTTGTCCTTGAGTAAAAGGACTACAAAATGCGAATGGCAGGAAAGATTGCAACCTCCCATGAAGTACATTTCCAGTACAGCATGAGAAATATACATGATCCCTCGATTTTCTTGTTGCCTGCATGGCCCATGGTTTTAAAAAACATAGTTCTACTTGCCTATGTCTTCGAAAGGACTTGGTAGGGCCTTTTCTACTTGTTGTTCTTCCACCTATTGTATTTCCCTCGATGAGTTGGGTTCTTCTGGTTTTTCCGGTTGAGGATTGTCACTTTCTTGGCCTCTTTCTTGTGGAGCCTCTGCTATCTGTCCGGTTGTTTCCTGGATTAAATTTTGACGTAATGGGATTGAGACGACAGTTTGTTTTTTATTTTTGATGTAAAAAGCATAAATAAAATCGAAATAGAACATCTTACCTGATTCCTTTTTTGCTCTTTGGTATTATTTTCGCTTTCAATGCTTGCCCTTAATTCTCCTGTATTTTCTTTCCCACAGCCTTGAATGGAAATTGAAAAGAAAGATGCAACTAAATATTTGATGGACTATACTGGTCTGTTTTTATATTCATTTATGTGCAGTAGTTTGTTACCTATTTGTTTTTGTTGATCATGTTCGTCGTCCTCTTGTGGATAGACAATTACACTGTCCGCAAATTTCATACTCTCGGCGTCTGTTGTATAAGAAATCAAAAGAACTTTATATTAGCTATTTAGTAATTCTGAGATTGTAGAAATAAAATTTTGATTCTATTTGTTCTTGCGTGTCTTGTTTTTAGGATCTTGATCCTGTTGATGATTCTCCTCTAGATCAGCAGTTTTATTGTCCAGCTTGTTTTCTCCGTCGCCATCCTTAGCAGGAGTTGTCTCATCATCTTTCTCCGGAGAGCGATGATCTTGTTCTTCGAGTAACTGTTTAGCAGGAGTTGCATCCTTAGGCTGATTTTGTGCTTCTCTTTCCTTTAGCTGACATTGGGTCTCGTCTGCTTTATCCTACAAAAAACTATAAACATGATGAACTTGCGATATAATAAACAGAGAACACCCATCTGGTAGAACGGGAACGAAAGGCCTGTTGATCAAGCTCAGATGCTGGTTCGATCCTACGTCATAAATAAATACGGATATTGGTGGGAGAAGATTACCTCGCCAGAAGTAGTCACCCAATCTCTCACTTTAAGTTCGTCAGCTCTTTCTCCAGTTGTGGGATTTGATTTGCTTGTTCCTGAAAAATAAGAATCAACGACAATTCAATCAATCAAATCATTGTCGCAATTGTTCAGTGCCCATTTAAAATTTAGCCGGTCAAACATTTTCACCTAAAATTTCTACTGGTTTGCCTGCCAGTGTTTCTGTCTCTTGAACCGCTGACGATGGATCGACCACTTGTTCGTCAATTATTTTAGCAGGTGGCTGTTTCTTCAACTTTTTCGTTTTCTTGTTCTTCTTTTCATTTCTGTGCTCGTCTTGGTTGGAACAGCCTGCGGTTTCCTGATCAAACCGCACTTGTTTTATTGTATTATGAGACGGCACAGCCATGTTTTCATTCACTGTGTACTCCTGGTTTTTGGCAAAGTTGCGAAGCATCTCAATGAGATTGCTTGTCTGGCTTATAAATGTTTTTATACTTCTCTCTTCCCTAAGGACATCTTGAGCAAATGCATCCTTAGGTTTTTTGTTGTTGTCTCCTATGATTTCACCAGATGTTGGTATTATTTCTGCCAGTCGAACCACCTCTGCAAATTTTGTTCAATCCTTCCCAGTACATCCTCTTTGCATTCTTGGTCACCATCAAACTGAGGTATAATGGTAGTAAGCATGTCATAAGGTACAAACTAGGGCAGTTCAATAAACGTAGATCTATTCAAGAATCTGCAGCTAGATCGGATATTAGTATTACAGATTCAGATAGAATTGGCTCAGAATTAAACAGCTTCAGATGAACTCCTAACCTAAACCACTCCTATTCCAGATTGTGCAAACAATTGAAGGAATGCCAACATTGAAAAAACCGAGGGAGAACTCACCGACGGTTCAAAAGCCTGTTCATCACCATCTTCCATGTGAAGGAGACCCGGCATGTTGTAAGGATGGTTCGTGTCTTGACGCATCCCTTCGCGAAAGCCGGGAAAGGCTCGACTGGTGCGACATGCAGTCATGATGTCCATGCTGCTTGTGATATTACAAACGCTTGCGGGATCAAGGTTCCCCCATCCCCAATCCTGGCGGTACCTTGGGTCCGTGGTGTTCTCCCCAACGTTGAAGTATCTCCCACATAGCCACCCATAAGAATCTACAGCCCTGCGCTTCGACATGGCGGTGCTGAGAGCGGAACGTCGGGGTTTTTGTTTGCGGGGCGAGGGTGGTCGTCGCGTGGGATTTTTTGATCGGGACGAGGGTGGTGATGAGAGCGGAACGACGGGGTCAGGGGAGCTGAATATATAGAGGAAGGATCAACCAACGGGACGGGGAGGTTGTTGCCGTATTGCGAGGGTGGTCGTTGGAACTACTCCCAATCTATCCACGAGTATCTCTAACTGATTCATTCGCGAGCGAGGAAGAAGGAAGAAGAGCTAGAATGGTTTCTGGAGGTGTAGGCTTGAGGAGGATGAGTGGGCGCTGGGCGGCGGAACTCCAACTGAATAGGCAGCGAGGAAGAAGGAAGAAGAGCTGGTTTCCAACTGAATCGGCAGCGAGGAAGAAGGAAGAAGAGCTGGTTTCCAACTGAATCGGCAGCGAGGAAGAAGGAACACCAGGGAATATATCGGGGGTTTGGGGGTTTTCCTTTTTTTTTTTGGCAAGTTTTCCGACTAAGTTATAGCGGATGAGATCCTGTCCGTGCACACCAAACGGCGCAGCTCGAGGGCCGCAGGATCCCGAGTGGGCGGTGATAACTGTATTGAGGTGACCGGTGGCGACTGTCGAGTGAAAATGGTTGTACAGAGCGATCCTATACCTTTGTACGAGCGCGAGTGACAAAATGTACACTAGGACCAAAACCGTTGTACGAACAAGTTCATATGGAAGTTGAGCAAATGAGGAACCAGGTCGTACTGTATAGGCTATGTGGTTTGTAAGAAATCAAATAAGAAGGTGAAAATAGGTTGCAAAATGTTTGGACGTTCAACCTGTGTGCTAATGCTAGTCCATACGAAGGAGATTTCAGGTTGTACAAAGTAGGATGAGAATCTTGTATGGAAAACGAATGAGCGCATGTACTCAGAATGATCAAAAGGTTGTTCGTACGACGACTGTGCTATTTTTAGTTCAGCGAATGGGTATCCTGGTTGTACAGCACAATCATAGGGGTTTGTACGAAAGCAAGCTGACCGTGAGTACAGATCGCACAGAGGAAAAAGTACAAATATTGTCAAGAGAGGACCTCTTTGCTATTTCTACTAGTTCGCATACTTAAATATATTTTACCTGTCTGTTAACAACATATACCAAATCTAGACACGACCTCACCGCAGCCCTCTCCAAGTCGTCTCCTTTGCCGTCAGTGAGCTTGGCCGCTTAGCCGCCGGGTTTGTCGCCATGGTTGGCCGCATAGCCGCCGGTTACGCCGCTCGGGACCATCGGTACGTTCGAGCTCCTCTAACCAGGAGGGTCCCCGAGAAACTCAGAAGCTTCTCTAGTTTCTTTAGGATGGTTTATTTGTCGGCTTCCACGAGGTATTACCGTCGCCGCCGTCATGTGCTGGTTGTTGATGAGGCTCCGCTACGCGACCAGCATGACATGGATCCAAGGTCAGATCTGATCCAGAAAGGGCCGGTAGAGGCTGATTTAGAGCGTGGTAACCAGGTTGCCGCAATCGACTTGGATGAGGAGGAGGCTAGCATGGTGGAGCATGAAATTGAGTGTGAAGCAACATTCACATCTGATGTCCATGGCTTTGATGGAAACCTGGAGATTTCTGAGAAGAAAACTGAAGATGAAGAAGACGTCGTGGTTGGAGAGGTGGTCGATGATGGTTGCATGGATCAGGAGGAAGTGGAAGACCACAAGGAGCATGGTTTGCAGCCTGTGGCAACAGGTTTATTTCTGGTCGATGAAGAGGAGGTCACACCGGCAGACAATGATTTTGATGAGATTGAATTGCTATAGCTAGTTCTTTTTCAATCGTTGGCTCCTCTTGGGACACATGAGGACCCAGACGCCCAAGCACAGAGGATGTCTGACCGTCGTTCCGCGTTTGCAAGTGATGATTCAGAAGACACTATCGAAAGAGACAGCCGTCCCCGCAACTCTGTGAATGAAGGACATGACACCAGCATCCAGAATGAGCTTCCCCTCGGCATCATTGAGTCCAGGAAATCGTTTTTGACCGACCAGGCTCGAAGAAACAATGCACGCCGCTGGTTCATCGACATCGAGACTTCTCTTCCTGGAAAAGTGAATGAAGTAACTGTTGTCTCGTCTGATGAAGAGTAAAGCTCTTCTGGAAACATCTGATATCTGTTCAAGGTCTGCTTGTTATATATATATGTCTATGGTGAATGTCTTGTGCCCAAGAGTGAACTTGTTAATTTATAAGTACGGATCCTGTAACAGAACAAAGTTTATTCATCTGGATCATTCAAGAGATTCTAAAAGTGATATTTAGTTATGTGGTTCTTAAGAATGGAAGAGGTTTGCGAATAAGAAATTATGTTGTCCTACTTTGTTTTGTGTACACCCCTTCAGACAGAATTTGTTCCACCTGAAAGGTGCCGATGTACTTTATATCTTCCTGCATTATTCAGTAGATAAGTGAACTATCTGTTACCCCCCATTCTGTTACTCACCCATTGTTATTACCTTGTTCACCAGTTCAGTTGAGATCGTACAAAAAATAACCTATTGAGGTGACCGGTGGCGACTGGTGGTGACTGGCGAGTGAAAATGGTTGCATGGAGGTCACCACGGTCCTGCAGATTTATGAGTGCGTGCAACGTTTTCTCATCGGGTGTACATGGTGTCAGCTGCGCGTGTACATGTGCATCAGAATTGCCTGCACAAACTGTAAACACATTGGCAGAGCACCACACAGGATTTACGTACATCAAACTTGCTATTCAGGAACGCATCAGAATTGCCTGCACAAACTGTAAACACATTGGCAGAGCACCACACAGGATTTACGTACATCAAACTTGCTATTCAGGAATGAACTTCTATTATTCCTTGCTTGTTCAACCAGGAAACCTATTAGCTCATATCCTAATAGCCCCCACGTTGTGCCTACAATCGAGTTTCGTCGGGTACACACGCGATTTGAAACAGAACATGTAAACACACTCGCAGTGGGTTCCATCAGCACACAGGTTGGACGTACAACCGTTAATTTTTCCATGTACGTAAATGAATATCTCAGCGTACGTCAATTTTTCTCACTGTGTACAGTTGGTTGCAAGTGTTTGTACGTGGGTGTATGAATGATAGTACTGCGGAGACTAAGACGTTGTAGACATTTAACATCAGAGATAGCACAAACACGAAACATTAGAAAAGAGTATTCTTATAATCCATACTAACCCACAGTTTTCTTTCATCCCAGTTACTACAAAAACTTATCATTACAAAACCATCCACAGTACAAAACGGTAACAAGAAGATTTATTTGAAGAGTAGCACTTCAGTGTTAATCAGATTGTTGTTCCATTACAGTTGTCTCGCAATAATGTCCTTGACACCACTCGGGCAAAAGGTGTTGTGCGAGAACGTAAGCATGTAGTAGGCAATTTGTTCACGGAGCTTCTTTACGTTGTTCTGCACACAAAAATGTTAATCAACAATTTATAATATTGAAAAAGAGAGAGAGACAGAAGGTTAAAAAATGATAGCTTACGGCTCTAATAAAATATGGGAAGTCTCCATTATGGCAACGTAAAATCGCCATTACAATAATGCCAGCGTCATTCCTGTTTCAGCAGAGTATAAAAATAGCGGAAGAAGAAGCAAGTAAACTTCATCACAAAATGCTGCACAAGTAAAAAGGAAAATTCAGCAAAAAAAATGTAATATGAGAAATCCTACTCATTAGAATCATCTGTCACGATTTGCACAAGCTTAATCTGCATGTTATGGGCACTGAATGGGTGAGAATGGTAGGCCCCGTGATGGGCGCGCTTGAAGTTCGCAATTACAACTCCTGCAATTCTATCAACATCTTGGGCGTTGTTGTAGGGGCAGTACGTCTCAAAACATTGACGTTGAAAATTGGCAACAATAAGGACCCAAAACTTCTCTTCTATAACTGGAATATAAGCCTGAAAATAAACAGAAGCATGAATACAGAGAGCACGCAAAAGCAGGAGAGTGGCAGCACTGCAGAATAATTGAACTCACAGCAGAAAAAAAATTCATCCTGGCAGGCATGATTGGCTCGCTGATCACTTCTTTTAACCTCTCAACATCTGCATCAACGGTCGCGAACAGTGTCTGACAAATAAATAAATAAATGATTGAGAAAACAGAAAAAAGAAAACAAAACAAGATAAATATACAACACTAAATAAGCTAAAAAAACGCACCGCAGCTTCATGGTTCATCATGTACTTTAAAAATCTTGGTCGACGCTGATCATAGTGTTCAGTGTTGTCATATTGCTCTTGCATCAAAGTTTCAGTAAAAACATCCATGACATATCCATGAACGTAACCACCAACTTGCATAGAAAGGCCAAAATTAGGATGCACATCGTATCTTTTGTTAATCTTTACTATTCTTGGACTGTACAATAAGAAAGTAAATTCATTGTTAAAATGAACACCAAGACAATTAAAGTATCGACAGAAATTGAAAATACACTTATAGTACCTTCTAGCAAATTTCGCTGGCAAGTATTTATTAACCCATTCCAACACCAAAACTTCTTTCTCTGTCGATTCTCTCACGATTAGTTCTGGTTTGTTATCAGTTGTAACGGCGTTTTCCACACTAAGAACAGCAGAGTCAATCGTTGGATGATAACCAGTTCCTGAGTTTGCTGATGAATGGATTCCAATCCCAGAAAAACGGCTACCAGATCCTGAAGAGTGATCAACATTGAAACCTTGCTGACAATTGCTGAAGTTTTGGTGGTTCTGATGCCTGTAAGACGAAGAAGGACCACTGTCAGTTGGACAGAAGCTAACACAAGCAGCAAACCGATTGTTACAACTGTTGCCTGAACCCATAGGATTAACAAGAGAATGGTCCATCCTCGTGCTAGACGACGGGGCTGAACGTGAGTGCGGATAAAATCCTTGGGAACAAAAGCTGTCGATGTTTGGCCGGGTAACACATGGATTCTGGGAGAAAAGCCTTGCGCATGGGTCCGGGCTGCTGTACATAAAACCTGTTGCACCAGCTGATGCTCCAAACCCAGGTCTAGCAACGCCACAAAAAGAATTCGCCATTGTACCTGGAGAGTGTCTAAAACTATCCATTCTCTGCATTCCAGGATGGCTGGTTTGTCCTCTGCAATCCATCACACCAGTTGCGGGAGGCGACTGGGAATACATATGCGACACAGGCGGGTCTGAGAAGTTAACAACCCTTGGACAAGCGATTGCGTTCTGGATTGATTTTCACGAATGAAGCTGGAATGCCTATAGGAGGGTCCATCAACTGAGGGTTGGAACGAGTTGTTTGCAACGGGAGAAGGGTTCTGCTGAAAACTGCAGACAGCTTCTTTCATCCTCAGTGAGCTTGGATCTTGGGACAAAGGAAACCTAGTAGAATCAGAAAATGAAACCCCCGACCTGGCAGCTCTCTTTCGTTCTTCAATTTTATCTATTCTCTCCCACACCTCAATACTATCCAAGGATCTATCAAAGTTTGAAAAAATTGAGTTCTCAAAGAACAAATCCTTCCCTGTCTCATCAACCCTCGTCTTCTTCACAGATTCTGGATCTACAATTTGCGGAAAGTATCTTTTCGAACCAGATAAACCTACAGCCTGATTTTCTGAGAGTTTGGACTCATCAAGGAAAATAGATCCTTCCTCTGCCACTATCTCTGGGGCTCTATAAGATGACACATCTTTTCCAATATCGTTTGCTACACCCTTGCCCTTTTCAGATGCAAGTGAGACATTCGATCCAGCTCCACCAATAGGATTGCAAGCAACTTCAGAGCTTGACTCCCCTTTTCCAATGACTTTTGCTACACCCAAGTCCTTTTCACATAAGGACACGAGATTCAAGTCTGCAGCTTTCAAAAATGTTTCAACCTTTTCACCTTCACCAAAAGGTTTGCAAACAATTTCAGAGCTTGATTCACCCTTGCCCTTTTCAGATGCAAGTGAGACATTCGATCCAGCTCCACCAATAGGATTGCAAGCAATTTCAGAGCTTGACTCCCCTTTTCCAATGACTTTTGCTACACCCAAGTCCTTTTTAGATAAGGACACGAGATTCAAGTCTGCAGCTTTCAAAAATGTTTCAACCTTTTCACCTTCACCAAAAGGTTTGCAAAAAACTTCAGAGCTTGATTCACCCTTGCCCTTTTCAGATGCAAGTGAGACATTCCATCCAGCTCCACCAATAGGATTGCAAGCAACTTCAAGCTTGACTCCCCTTTTCCAATGACTTTTGCTACACCCAAGTCCTTTTCAGATAAGGACATGAGATTCAAGTCTGCAGCTTTCAAAAAAGTTTCAACCTT
Source organism: Poa annua (assembly GCA_026929855.1). Lineage (NCBI taxonomy): Eukaryota > Viridiplantae > Streptophyta > Magnoliopsida > Poales > Poaceae > Poa > Poa annua. Next base: position 38,114,822 of record CM049427.1, read on the forward strand.
TTCACTTTCACCAAAAGGTTTGCAAACAACTTCAGAGCTTGATTCACCCTTGCCCTTTTCAGATGTAAGTGAGACATTCGATCCAACTCCTCCAATAGGATTGCAAGCAACTTCAGAGCTTGACTCCCCTTTTCCAATGATGTTTGCTACACCCAAGTCTTTTTCAGATAAGGACACGAGATTCAAGTCTGCGGCTTTCAAAAAGGTTTCAACCTTTTCACCTTCAACAAAAGGTTTGCAAACAACTTCAGAGCTTGATACACCCTTGCCCTTGCAAGAGTCACAAACACGGGGAGTGTTTAGCTCTACACAATGGATGCATTCATCCATCTCTGATTGGAATGGAAGCGTATCTGGAAGAACATCAACAACACGGTCTAGATAATTCTTAAGGTTCTGGAGGAATTCTATGTAGAGAACATTGGGACTGTACTCGCAATCAACCTTTATTACCTCCTGTAACAACCTGATCTGCTCATGGACCGTCTGACTTAGTGGAATAATCCTATCCTCCAATTTTCCATCAGATGAATCAGGCTGACTCAGTGGCTCGATCCTTGCGGAACTATCATGGTTGCCCTTGTCTGACGAGTTGCTACGCAACTTTTCACTTGAGATTACGATTTCCAAAAAATTACATAGACTCTTGTCAAATACAGGCCGGATAGCACAAAATATGTCCGTGTACATACCCCCGAGAATTCCCTTCAGATCATCCATTGCCTATAGTACAAAAACAAGAAAGTTTAGTTGAACAGGGCATGCAAATGAAAGATCAAACATTGGTAGTACGGGAACATAAGTCCAGTTGTACAACTAGAAAATTAAATTGTGGATGCACTCGAACAAAACAAGCATCAGTAGCAAAACGTCAAAACAAGATGTACAAAATTGAAGGTCAGCTTGAATTTGAACACCTGAACTCACGTACAACTACAAGGGAAAAGCTGAATAAGAAACGAATGCTAATGCGATCACATGGCCTACAGGACCGAGAGTCGTTGTGTACATCTATAAAGAAAAACCTGATGTTCATATTGTACATAGAAGAGAAAACTGTTGCTCAGGAACACAAGACTCGATGAACAAATTCAAATATTGTACGGGATCACAAGACTTGGTGAACAAAATCAAAGAAAAGCTGAACAAGCAAGACGGGCAGGAGACCATCCACGAAAATAACCAGATCCATCAAATCGATACCATCCTAGATGAATACGACTACATACCAGAAAATCATGTCCAGCTCCAAAGAACGAGCTCAGGGAAGAACCAAGGTCATGTCGCACATCATCATCCAGCGGAAAATCTGGACGAACACCCTGATAGTAAACAATATGCTTGGTATCCTTCAACTGTGACAAACATAGAAAAAAAGATATAAGCAAAAAAAAAACAAAAAAAAACAAAAAAGTTACAGCCAAAGATTATAGGTAATCAGATAGCACTTAAACTTACAGATAGTCCACCGAATGTTCCGTCTTCTTCACATATCAAATCAAGCGCCCGATAGAGTTTGACTGTTTCATTGTCCCATACACTGATCCGCGGGACAACTCTCGAAAGCTTCGCAGCTTCAGAGTTCAGATGATCAAGATATGTCACCTAGTAGAAAATGATCACAAGGGAATAAAAATTAGAGAACTTTGGTTGATATGATCTTAAGAATAAGAACTACTCCATATGTCCAGCTCAAAACTACTGACCAGAGGAACAAGAAGGCAACCACCCAAAGCTCCAGAGAAGCCATTGTTGATAAAAGTTTCAACACACTTTGAGAGCTTCCAGAAAACAACGCTGGACCAGTCGTAAGAAGCTATCTCTTCAGTTGGACCTTCCAGTGCGGATAGGTATTCCGGGCTGACACACTCATATGTGGTGGGGCAGAGGAAGACAGTAATGTTGAACATCATCCAGTACATCTGGAAATCAGCATCATCTAAATCAGTTTTCAGAATCTCAATCAACTCCTTGATGGAGGGCAACTGGCCAGCACATTTTGTCTTCTCTCTGATTGCTACCCTGAATTCCTCACTGCACCTGTTAGGAATTAAACGACCACCGATGGGGACGCCTAGAACCTTGTGAGTACACATCGAGTTAAGGCGAAAGCTTGAACCATCAGGAAACTCGACAGTATTCTTCCGTGGGTTGAAATGTCGAACGATCCAGATGACAAGGTCTCTGGGCAACTCTTCAAGACACAGACCTAAAAGAGAGCCTTGACCAATATCATTGACAAGCTTTTCTCGCTTGCCACATAGAGAACGACGGACAGACAAGAACTTTGGAAGACTAAATTTAGTAGTCAACTCAAATTTAGAGCCAGACATAGTACTTGCCCTGTCGACAAGAGAATAATTAAGATTGGATCAATAAACTTAAAACAGGGGAAACAACAAATTTATAAAACTTGAATGAGTAACCACAAGTTAACAAAGTATCCAGACGGAGAAGTACAACCACTCATTTTTTGTTGTACGTGGAAAGGAGGGAGATAGTACAGCCATAAATTACCATGGACAAGGATCACTAATAACAGTCTAAGTTCAGATGTACAAAAGTTGAAGGGCAGCATGTACAAACTACACTCTTATCTAGTACAAATATGGCTATTATCCTGAATCACACAATGGTTTCGTCTATAATGGAAGAAGCAAACCTGGATTTTCTGTTTCTGTACTCCTCGACAGACAATTGAAAGGCAAAAGTCTTGTCCAGAATCCTAACACGCTCTTTTTTTAGCTGGTCTGCGACCATATAATCCTGCGTAACTATCTCAGATCCTTCGACTGAACATGAAGGCGAATCTATCCACTGAGGACATGAATCAAACTACAGATCCTCATCACACGAACTCGACTGATCCAGGTTGGCGAAAACCCTATCTCCAAACTGACGGTCGAAACCTCTCTCCAATCTGACGAATCTGACGGACAAACCCTCTCTCCAAACTGACGGACGAACCCTCACTCCAATGTGGCGGATGAACCCTAGAACCTAGAAGAAACGAGGAGAAAAGAGGTGGGCCGCCGGAGAAAATGGAAAGAAAAGAAACGAAAGGAAAGGAATCGAGAGGAAGAAGATGGACCCACACGTAAGGGAGGAGAAGGGGGCGGAACAGAAGACGCAGAGAAAGTTGGCCCCACCTGTAAGAGAACGAGAAATATATGTACCTTTCCTAAGCTTTCCCTTCTCTCACCACTCACCCCTTTGATAGATTCAAATTTCAAAACCACACAAGAGAAAACCAGGCGGCGAAGGCGATCGCCGAAATCTCATAGAGCAAACCTCGACCTCTTCATAATTCCTCCTCGACCTCGGTGATAGGTTCGTCCTAACTTCAATCTTGATCTCTGAGAACCGGATTTTATCTCCGATTGAATATAAACAGCCGGAGCATGCCGGCAAATAGCTCACCGATAGCTGCATCGACGACTAATTTGTTTGTTAAGAAAGCTCGCTACAAGCTAGGCAGTAGTCAATCTCCCTACGAGCTGCTATTTTCTTGCGTCGTCGACAATCTCCGACTTCCTCCTCTTTCCTCGAGCTCGAGATCACACACGCCTTCCGGTGGTTTGACGCTTGGGGTTATCCAACGGGCAGTGAGGTGGAGCCTCGACAGAGATGGGGCTCGGCCGCGGCGTTGTAGACGAACAGATCGATGGCGCTCGACCAGCGTCTTTTGGGGGCGCTCATCTTCACTAGGAGGAGGCGACCGCGGGCAGCTGCCCGGGCTGTTCCTGCAGCTATTCCTTGAGAATTAGCTTAAAGATAGTGATTAGGCAGGGGCAAAAGCTAGTTGTCGTGCATTGTTATTAGTTTCTACCCAGTATCCCTGAGTGGTCTGCCTCCGCCACTGCCATGGGCCACCAGATGCCAACCTAACTGGTGATAGATCAACAAGATTTATCTTTTGGGTCTAACTAAACCTATTAACTCCTGAGTATTACTTAAATTGGTTTATCCTTAATATGGTTTTTCTTGTTGAATACAGGGCAGCGAGGATGCTAGATAAGATGAATGAACAGAACAACGGAAATCTTATACAAAGCAACCCACCACCAGAGATGAGGAGGCTACCAACGAGAGAAGAGATGGGATCAATAATAAGAATGGTAAAGAACAAAATGAAAAGAATGGTGTTACACCATACTAGCAACCGTGAGTTAATGATACAATGTGTTGTTTCAATTGCAGTTAATTTCTAAAAGATGGCGCGACAAGAGAGCAAGGAAAGATACAGATCAAACTACTACGCTCATAGAATCCATCAGAGAGGTACAACAATCTCACCTGAGACGAGCCTTGGTAGGGGTAAAGAAAGAAAAAGTGTGGCAAACAGGAGAGTGTACCACTGGCAATAAACATCCACTAGACAATACAGTGGATGAAAAAAATTCAAGGAAAAAAATGAGGAAAGAAACAACATCAACAAATTCAGCAACAATCTACACTTCAACGAATCTGTCGCATACACCAACGAACATGGTATGACTTGAAAAACTTTGTACTTTGTCGGATATAATAGTTGTACAACTAGCATTACATGACCTGAACATTTTATGTTGCCCTTCTAGATTCTTGTACACCACGAACCTGGTAGCTATGCAGTTGCACAATATAATGATTTCTAAACATCTATCTGTACAACATAGACAGGAGTACTGCTTTGAACACTATGTACTCTCCGACCATGCTTGCTCGTACAATTTGCAATGGTTGTACTGTACTTGCGAATTAACTACGTTGAACGATGTGGAAACTGGAAGCTTGAACTTAACCCGATCCTTTCTTTTATTTTTTAACAGAATGGGGACGCTACTGCAAGTTACTCTGCTGGGATAACGCAATACGGAGAACCAACAGTTTCCAAGGTGCGCATGTTTTCTGGAAAATTTGAACTATTGATTATCTATTATAAGGTGGATTAAACCACGGGTTTATTAAAACTTGTACTCCAACAATATGGCTTTGCTATACAAGTGCACATCAGAAACAAGGATTATGACTTGAAAATCTTGAACTCCGTCACATAACCTCTTTGTACAACTTCCATTAAAAGCCATAAACTTTTATGTTGCCCTTCTAGAGAATTGTAAAACTGGCATACAATGACCTGTGCTAGCTATTGATCTTCCTTGAACGACGTCGAACTGGTATCTTGAACTTTACCTGAAACTTTCTATTATTTTCGTACAGGATGGGAACACCACTACAAGTTACTCTGCTGGGGTAACCAAATATAGAGAACCACCAGTTTCCAAGGTGCACATGATTTCTGGATGGAAAATTGACGAAAGCATAAAAAAGAAGAAAAATAAAAAAGGGAAGCTAATTTAATTTACATTTCTATTTCCAGGAGAATTTCAAGACTAGTGGAATCAGACAGGATAGCAGGTTTCACAATCAACAACAAATGACGGCTCGAAACAATCAAAGTGAAGACTACATTGGAGATGAAAATTACTCCACAACGAGCAAGGTGAGAACCTAAATCGACAATATGATCAACGGTACTACATATCTTAAATATACCACCCACCACCCACATATCTTCTCTGTACCTAATATTTTCCTGAAAATATTGAATCTCTTGATTATATATATAAGGTGGATTAAGCCAGGATTTTAATAAAACTAGATCTCCAACTGTCTAGTTTTGCTATGCGTGAAGATGCACATCAGAACCATGGGTCATGAATTGAATATCTTCTACTACGACACATATGCTCTTTCTACAACTTGCCCTAAATGTCCTGAACTTTTTATGTTGCCCTTCTAGTTTCTTGTACACTACGAACCTGGTAGCTTTGCAGTTGCACAATACAATGATTTCTAAACATCTTTCTGTACAACATAGACAGGAGACTTGCTTTGAACACTATGAACTCTCCGACCATGCTTGCTCGTACAATTTGCAATGATTGTACTGTACTTGCGTATTAGCTACCTTGAACGATGTGGAAACTGAAAGCTTGTACTTAACCCGAACTTTTCTTTTATTTTTTAACAGAATGGGGTCGCTACTGCAAGATACTCTGCTGGGATAACCCAATACGAAGAACCAACAGTTTCCAAGGTGCGCATGGTTTCTGGAAAATTTGAACTATTGATTATCTATTATAAGGTGGATTAAACCAGGGGATTAATAAAACTTGTACTCCAACAAAATGGCTTTGCTATACAAGTTGATGCACATCAGAAACATGGATTATGTCTTGAAAATCTTGAACTCCGTCACAAAACCTCTATGTACAACTTCCATTAAAAGCCATGAACTTTTATGTTGCCATTCTAGAGAATTGTACAACTGGCAGACAATGACCTGTACTAGCTATTGATCTTCCTTGAACGACGTCGAACTGGTATCTTGAACTTCACCTGAAACTTTCTTTTATTTTTGTACAGGAAGGGAACACCACTACAAGTTACTCTGCTGGGATAACCAAATATAGAGAACCACCAGTTTCCAAGGTGCACATGATTTCTGGATGGAAAATTGACGAAAGCATAAAAAAGAAGAAAAATAAAAAAGGGAAGCTAATTTAATTTACATTTCTATTTCCAGGAGAATTTCAAGACTAGTGGAATCAGACAGGATAGCAGGTTTCACAATCAAGAACAAATGACGGCTCGAAACAATCAAAGTGAAGACTACAATGGAGATGAAAATTACTCCACACCGAGCAAGGTGAGAACCTAAATCGACAAATATGATCAACGGTACTGCATATCTTAAATATACAACCAACCACCCACAAATCTTATCTGTACCTAATATTTTCCTGAAAATATTGAAACTAATGATTATATAAATAAGGTGGATTAAGCCAGGGTTTTAATAAAACTAGAACTCCAACGGTCTGGTTTTGCTATGCATGAAGATGCACATAAAAAACATGGGTCATGAATTGAATATCTTGTACTCTGACACAAATGCTCTTTCTACAACTTGCGATAAATGTCCTGTACTTTTATGTTGCCCTTATAGAGAAGTGTACAACTAGCAACTCAAGTCCTGTACCAGCCATTGATCTTCTTTGAACGACGTGGAACTGGTAGCTTGAACTTTTCCTGATTATTTCTTTTATTTTTTCAACAGGATGGGGACATCGCCAGCCGGCTACTCTGCATGGAAGTATGCAACGAATCTTCCATGAACGACGTGAAACTGGTAACTTGAACTTTTACTGATTCTTTCTTTTATTTTTGAACAGGATGGGGACACTGCTGCCAGTTGCTCTGCTGTGTTTGCACAGTATAGAGAAACAAAAGTTTCCAAGGTACGGATGGTTTCTTGAGGGAAAATTGAAGGAAGCAACAAAAGAAGAAAAAAAACAAAAGGCAACTGATTTATTTTACATTGCTATTTCCAGGAGATTTTCAAGTCAAATGGACTCAGACAGGATATCAGCTTTCACAATCAACCACCAACGACGACTCGAAACAACAAAAGTGAAGACTATAGTGGAGTTGAAAACTGCTTCACACCAACCAAGGTGCGTACCTAAAACTACAATATGATCAACAGGGCCGCGACTAACAAGTGTACACCCCCACCAATCTTCTTTGAAACTGATTTTTCCTGGAAATATTGAAATCTTGATTATCTATAAAAAGTGGAACAAACCAGGGATTTAAAAACTTGAACTCGTACGAACTGGTTTTGCAAATACATGATGATGCACATCAGAAACATGTTATTCTTTGTACTAGATTATTGTACAACTGGCAATCCACAGCATGTACTAGAGATTGATCTTCATTGAACGTCATGGAACGGATAGCTTGTACTTTACATGATTCTTTCTTTTATTTTTAAACAGGATGGGAACACCACTAAAAGTTACTCTATTGGGCTACAAGCAGAAAATAGCAGCCATAGCGAATGGAAAGGAAAAGAGGTAATATATAAAACATAACCAAATTCCACTTACTCTTCTGCAGCAGCAGACCAAATAAAAATATGTAGTTAACATAACGAATGTACACAGAGTTACGAAGGAAGCTACAAGAACAAGGAGAAGATGGAGGAGAGCGCAGGCACAAGAACACCATACACAGAAAGTTCTGCAACAAAACTGGGTTGTTCACCACATGATCAGAGAAGCGGTCAGAACCAGAACAGACAGACAATAAGAATACTTGAAAATGATTTCACTATGCACGGTGAGATAATGGGAGAAAGCTCTCCAAGAAAAGTTGGAACACAAAGCTCGGCAGCAAAAGATGATGGATCAAAAGACAAGCAAGAAAGAAAGCAAGCGGAGGAAGAACAAGAAAACACTGAAAGTATACAAGATGACGACCCAACGATAAACCCTGAACCACCAACCATGATGGAGGAAGAAATGGACAGGATGTTTGATGCAGACAGCTATCCGGCAGTGGAAGAAATTGTCAACGCACCAACCCCAAAGGAAGGAGATAGATTCAAAACTTTGGAAGATGCATTTTACAGATACGCTCTGTATGCAAGAAAAGCAGGGTTCTCAATAAAGAAATTCAGCAGAAAAAGATCAAGGAAGGACAATGAGATATACTTGCAGTTCTTCACATGCAACAAACAAGGGGAGACTAAAATGGATGTCAAACCTGCCAAGACAAGGAGAACAACCTCTCTAGTGAAGACTGGATGTGGTGCAAATATAATGGTTCATAAGAGTCAGAATGGTTGGTTTATCAAAAAAGTGAACCTCCAACACAACCATCCACTGGAACCAACTGACTACCTGACCAGGTTCTCGCATTGCCACAAAAGGATGACAGACCTAGACAGAAAGCTGATTCAGCTTCTACAAATGGGCCGTCTGCCACCTAGAAAGACGAAGCTAATCTTTAGAAAGATCAGAGGGAGTTTCCGCAACATACCTTTTGATGCAACAGATCTGAGCAACTTACAGTGTCAACAAAATGTGATTGAGAAGGACCACGATATTGACCACTGCATAGAGCGTTTTAAGACGCTCCAGAAAAAAGTGTCTGGGTTCTATTACGCAATTGAAAAGGATGAGCAGAAAAGGGTTAGAAGCATTTTCTGGATGGATGCTATGTGTGTCATGAACTATAAGATGTTTGGAGAATACATATCATTTGACACAACATTCAGCACAAACAAGTATAACCTGCCGTTTGTTCCCATAGTCGGAGTGAACAATCACGGGGCAACTGTGCTCTTTGGCGTAGCGCTACTGAAAGATGAAAAGATTGGTTCATTCAAGTGGGTCCTCGAGACATTTGTGGAAGCAATGGGAGGAAAGGAGCCACAAACGATAATAACGAACCAGGACAAAGCTATGAAGAGAGCTATCAAAGAAGTACTGCCAAACACAACGCATAGGAACTGCTACTACCATATTGTAACGAAGATGAGCCAGAAGGAAGCTTCCTTCTTCGCAACACACCCAAACTGTTCAGAACAATTGAGGTTTGCAGCGAAGAATGCCTTCACTCCAGAAGAATTTGAACAAGCATGGAACCATGTCATAGAAGAATATGGCGCTGCAGGAGAGAAGCATCTAACTAAGCTGTACAGAATAAGGGACAAATGGGTTCCAGCTTATTTCATGGACAAGTTCTATCCATTCTCATCAAGCACAGGAAGAAGCGAGAGTACAAACTGAAGGGGATCGTGTGCAGAAAACAAAAAAATTCCTACCGACGATATCCTAAAAGCATGCCAAGATCTATTCTATACAGATATAGTAGTACGAACGGAGATCGGAATACGTACCCTTGTAGACCGAAAGCGGGGATTACGTTCCCGCACAAACGTTGTCGATGAAGACCGACGAAGCCGACCTCAAGGTCGTGTAGAGGAAGCAGGCCTCCGAGTACTGCTAGCGCAGCACCTCGCAGGGAGTCGCACACGTACGGTGGAGACGACGCCTCCGAAGCTCCAGTCCAGGACGAGCAGCGGAAGACTTGGACCGGAACACCAGCAGCGCGGCAGCGGGCTATGGTGGAGGAGATCCCCTCTTCCTCAGCTCGGCGCGGCTCCAACTTGGGAACCACGAGATCGAGAGAGAAATCGGGAATTAATTGGTGAATTAAAAGGCTGGGGTGCCCCTTCTTATATAGGCTCCCAAGGGGAGCCTACCTTGCCAGCCAGGCAATGTGGGACTATCCCCACATAGCCTGGTTCGGCCAAGGGGGTGCGCCGGCCCCCTGGTGGGCCCCATCTGGCCCACCTAGGCCGGCCCCAAAGCTCCCACCGAATTCCCAAGGGGGTTCCCCCCCCTCTTGGGCCTTCTTTCGTCCGGAAGGCCCATTTAGGGAAATCTGCCTTAATAAATTCAAAAATAAATATATAAAATCATATTTGCATATTAATAACACTAATTAATATCAAACATAATATATATAATTTTTCCTAGCTCCGAAAACTCTTTCGGCGCTGCCCGATCTCCATCGGACCTCTCCCGGGACGCTCCCGGTGATCTCCTTCCTTTCCGGTTGTCTTGTCGAAACCCCTTAAGTGTGTTACCCTAGCGGTTCGATATAATATCAGGTATGATCAAGACTCCTCATTGATCAATGACTAACTCGTAGGCCTGGACCCCATGAATTAATCCCTGAGATATAACGAATGACTTTCATCTATCAAACCTGAACGTAAAGTCTTAGACCTTTTGCCATAGCGATACTTAGCATGTACGAGTGTCGTTCCATAGATATCTCCATACCTAATCCCGACCTCGTTACCGACGACGCTATCTTCTACTCGTTCATGATCTCATGTCTCCGTGACCTAGTCACATGCTTGCAAGCTCATTAGACATGATCTCACCGAGTGGGCCCGAGAGTATCTATCCTGCTATGCGGACTGGCAAATCCCGCTCTTGACCCCTCGTCTCAACTACTCCTTTCCGATACCCAAAAGTATCACCGTTATTGTCATACTAAATAAGATACGACGTTTGGTGCAATCAAAGTATCTTCCGGGAATATCAATAAGAGTTGATCTCACGGTCAAAGGCGTAACGACTACGTTCTCCAAATCTGGGTATGTCCATCACATCGCTATCCAGCGATATGACTCTCATTGCCGACCGGCGCCATGCCCCATGACCGGGAAACCTCGATCATCAATCACGCAACGAAACAAGTCTTAGAAGAGGCTACTAGGGACCTGGTTGTTTACGTATCACACCCGCATTAATGTTTCCGCTTAATACGGTTCTAGCATGACACAAAAACCTATTATGAACAAACGAGATATGATAAAGAATACACTTTATTAATTGCCTCTAGGGCATATCTCCTTCAGTCTCCCACTTGCACTAGAGCACAACTTAATCTAGATTACAACTTGGTAAAAGCTTAACACCCATAGCTAACTGGTGCTGTTCATGCTTATCAAGCGGGAGAGGCTTCCTCAGCGGATCTGCCACATTCAGATCCGTATGCACTTTGCAAATCTTTACATCGCCTCCTTGTACGTACTGACGTATCACATGGAAGCGTCGGAGAATGTGTTTGGCGGTGGAGTGAGACCTTGGCTCCTTGGCGTTTGCAATGGCACCCGTATTGTCGCAGAAGAGGATCACGGGGTCTTGCACGCTCGGGAACACTCCAAGTTCGATGACGAACTTCCTCAGCCACACAGCTTCATTCGCGGCCTCGCAGGCAGCAATGTACTCCGACTCCATTGTAGATTGTGCGACTATGGGTTGCTTCCCACTTCTCTAGCACACGGCGCCTCCATTCACCCCTAACACGTAACCTGTCTGTGACTTACAGTCATCGGGGTCTGAGCAGAAACTTGCATCTACGTAACCCGTTACGCCAAGTTCCTCATCGCAGCCACCATACACAAGGAACATTTCCTTTGTCTTATTGAGATACTTAAGAATGCTCTTAACAGCTACCCAATGCGGCATTCCAGGAGCAGAAACTTGCATCTACGTAACCCGTTACGCCAAGTTCCTCATCGCAGCCACCATACACAAGGAACATTTCCTTTGTCTTATTGAGATACTTAAGAATGCTCTTAACAGCTACCCAACGCGGCATTCCAGGATTACTCTGGAACCGGCTTGTCAAACTTAGAGCTAATGCCACATCTGGTCTAGTACTCAACATTGCATACGTGATCGATCCTATGGCTGAAGCATAAGGATGTTTCGTCATTTCGGCCTTACCCAGTTCCGTCACCGGACACTGCGCCTTACGCAATATCTTATTCTTGATAACCGGCAGAGAACCCTTCTTTGCCTTCTCCATATGGAAACGCTTCAATATTTTATCAAGATAAGTACTCTGACTTAGTGCTAATAGGCGCCTTGATCTATCGCGATAGATTTTTATGCCTAAAACATACGCAGCTTCTCCTAAGTCCTTCATGGAAAACTTATTGTTTAAATATTCCTTCACGCTATTCAGAAGTTCCACATCATTCCCTATCAGCAATATGTCGTCAACATACAGTGCTAAGAACACAACCGAGCTCCCACTCATTTTCTTATAAATACAGGTCTCTTCCACATTCTGGATAAATCCAAAACCTTTGATTATCTCATCAAAGCGAAGATTCCAGCTCCGAGATGCCTGCTTCAATCCATAGATGGATCGCTGAAGCTTGCACACCTTGTTAGCACTTCCTGGATCGACAAAACCTTCCGGCTGTACCATGTACAACTCTTCCTCAATGTTTCCATTCAGGAAGGCCGTTTTGACGTCCATCTGCCAGATTTCATAATCATAGTAGGCAGCTACCGCTAACAAAATCCGAAAAGACTTAAGCATCGCTACCGGTGAAAAAGTTTCATCGTAGTCAATTCCATGAACTTGTCGGAAACCCTTTGCGACAAGCCGAGCTTTATAGACGGTCACATTACCATCAGCATCAGTCTTCTTCTTAAAGATCCACTTATTCTCGACGGCCTTGCGCCCTTCGGGAATATCCACCAAAGTCCACACTTTGTTATCATACATGGATCCTATTTTGGATTTCATGGCTTCAAGCCATTTCTCGGACTCTAGACTCTCCATCGCCTCCTTGTAGTTCGTAGGTTCGTCTTGCTCGACTAGCATGACGGTGCAAACCATGTTGCCATACCATTCTGGTGGGATCCGAGATCTACCAGACCTACGAGGTAGAACATCTTCCTCGACATTTTCTCCCACTCCTTCCACGGAGGACGTTTCCGGAATTGCTTCCGTTGCGCCACTCGGAATCTCGAGTTCAGGATCAACGATTTCATCGAGGTCTACCTTCCTCCCACTTACTCCTTTCGCGAGAAACTCCTTCTCTAGAAAGGCACCGGTCTTCGCGACAAAAGTTTTGCTCTCAGCTTGGTTGTAGAAGGTGTACCCAACGGTTTCCCGCGGATATCCTACAAAGACGACTTTTTCCGACTTCGGTTCGAGTTTGTCGGGCTGTAGTTTCTTAACGTACGCCTCACAACCCCAAACCTTCAGAAACGATAACTTAGGCTTTTGGCCATACCATAATTCATACGGCGTCGTTTCAACGGATTTGGACGGAGCCCTATTTAAAATGAATGCGGCTGTTTCTAACGCATAACCCCAGAAGGACACTGGAAGATCGGTAAGAGACATCATAGATCGGACACTATCCAGTAGAGTACGATTACGTCGCTCGGACACACCGTTACGCTGCGGCGTTCCGGCTGGCGTAAGTTGGGGTACTATGCCACAACTCTTCAGATGTGTGCCAAACTCAAAACTCAAGTACTCTCCACCGCGATCGGATCGGAGATGCTTGATTTTCCTATTAAGCTGATTCTCAACTTCACTCTGGAATTCTTTGAACTTTTCAAACGTTTCAGACTTGTGTTTCATCAAATAGATATAACCGTATCTACTCAAGTCATCAGTGAAGGTGACGAAGTAACGATAACCATTGCGTGTCGAAACGCTCATCGGTCCACACACATCTGTATGTATGATCCCCAACAAATCCGACGCCCGTTCAACGAAACCTTTGTACGGTGTCCTGGTCATTTTTCCCATGAGGCATGGTTCACATGTATCGAGGGATCCGAAATCCAACGAGTCCAAGAGTCCATCGGAGTGGAGTCGCTTCATGCGCTTTATACCAATATGACCAAGACGGCAATTGAAGGAGATATGCCCTAGAGGCAAATAAATAAGTAGTATTTATTGTATTATCTCATAAGTTTATAATAGGTTTGTGTATTATGCTATAACTGTATTAATCGGAATTATTAATACACGTGTGATACATAGACAACCAGGTCCCTAGCAAGCCTCTATATGAGCTAGTCCATTGGGCAACAGTTGATCGAGATTCCCGATCAAGGACAATGACGTCGGTTGACAATGGGGTCATCTTGTTAGTAGAATAAGGTGATGGACATACGCAAAGTATTGCAATAAGATCGTATTACGATGTTTGTCATTTGCAATAGATAAGAGTATGATAGCTTATTCCTTAGACCGTGAGACCGTACTTATTGTTGCTTCGTAGGAGTGCTTTGAGAGCATCAAACGTTGTGTCTTATATAGCATGACAATAACGGTGTACATCTTGGGTATTCCGAAAGAGCATCTAGACGTAAGGATCAAGAGCGGGATTTGTTCATTCTTGTAATGGAAAGATACTCTGGGCCCACTCGGTGATATTGCATCTATATAGCTGCGCAGCTTACGACTAGGTCATGGAGATGTAATATCGCAGACGAGTTAATAACCTTCGTCGGTAACGAGATACAGCAGAGACATCGGTGTGTCTACGATCATATCTCGGACAAGGTAGTATCGCAGAGACAAAGGGAATGAATATCATATTTATGGTTCAACGACGATATTCGTGGAATGCACATGGGTCGTCATATATTTCCAGGTATCCCTGACGGTCATTGGTGAGCGGAGTGTCTCGACCATGTCTGGAGTGTTCCCGAACCATAGCGTAACAAACTTAAGGTCTTAGCAACGCTAGGAGATAGGTTCTGGAATTTTATAGGTTTTTATTGGAGAGAGAGAATTGATCCGGAAAGAGTTCCGGAGAGGTCTGGAATGGTTCCAGGAATGTCTGAAAGTTGTTCGGGTGGTCCGAAAGAGTTTTCGGAGTCACGGGATATTCAATTATATATAAATATATTAATTATGAATTAATGGGATTTTTATATTAATTTAATATTAATTAAATAAAGGAAAAAGGGGGCTCCCACCTATATGGGCCCTAAGAGGGCCCAAGAGGGGGAGCCGCACCACCAAGGGGGGTGGGCCCCATTGGCTGGTTTGGCCAGCCCATGTGGGGGCCGAACCCCCCTCCCTTGTCCTTTGTTTAGTCCCACATGGGGGAGCCAAGGGGTTTGCACACCCCCTTCCCCCTTTATATAGCAAGGCATATTAATTGATTTAATACACAGGAAATTCAGTTAATTCCCAATTTCTCTCTCGATCCCGTGGTTCCCAAGTAGGAGCCGCGCCGAGCTGAGGAAGGGGGTCTCTCTCCACCTAAGCCATACCGCAGAGCGCCGTTGCTCTGCGGGATTCCAGATAAGGTCTACCCCTGCGATTTCAGCTGGATCTGAATGACCGGGGGTTGTCGCTAAGATCCGTATGTTTGCGAGTGCTCGGAGGCTACTCTATTGAGGAGCTTGGGCGACGTCGTCTCGCCCCCTGCAGCCGCCGGGCCTCCCCCCTCTGCTGCCGGCGCACCAGCCCCGGTGCTGGCGCTCTGCCTTCTTCCGCCCGACGCCCGTCGACGCAGATCATCGTCGACACCCCGGCGTCATCGACTCCGACATCGCGGCAAGTTCTCCGCGACCTCGAGGTCGGCTACGTACGACTTCATCATCAACGCTTGTGCGGGAGCGTAATCCCCGCTATCGGTCTACATGGAGGTAATGTAACCCGTTCCGCCACCGTTATCACATGTACTAGATAGATAGATCCTGGCTAGTTAGGGTTCCGTTCGCTAGAAAAATTATTGTTTTCTGCACCGTAACCCCTTCAGTGGTATCAGAGCCGATCTATGCGTAGTTCTGCTGGTACGGTTAGAACTCATGTTGAATGAGGGCGTCTTTCTTATATTTGCTACCCTCTAGCGTGCACTTGCGATGCCTTCGGTATTGAGTTGATGAAGCGGCCCGGACCGACTTTACGCGTACGCTTACGCGAGACTGGTTCCACTACTGACATACGGCTTGCACCGTATCTGTGGCTGGCGGGTGTCTGTTTCTCTCTCTCTAGTCGGCAAAGCATTTTCAATGGAGGGCCCGAAAGGGATGCTTAAACATGCAATTATACGATCGACGTTGTGGTACAAAGTTCGTAGGTAGGGAAGTGATTCTCTTACAAATAAGCCTATATGCCACGTAAAACTTGCAAAACTAGATAAAGCTAGAGGCTTCTAACTTTGTTTTGCAGAGGCGTTATTTCATGTGACATGGTTACGGTAAGTTTTGATATTACTCGTACTGTCGGAGGCAATGGAGGGCTCTGTAGACTCGGAGCCATGCCGGGGCGCCGGGGGCCAGGCACATGGCGCCATGAAGGTCCAGGCGCATCGACCATGTCACATCGCACTTCATTGCATCATTATTGTGTGCTGTTGTGTGTGCATCCTATTGATTGCTTATATGCTAGATATACAACGGTAGCATCATAAATAGGATGATCCCTAACAAAATACCAAAATTGTGTTCTCCCTCGTTGCGCACCACCAAGAAAGTTCAACGTTATGAGGCAGGCCGTGATGATCGGGTGTCACACATCTCGTCGTTCGCATACAGTGGGTGTAAGCCATGTTGCACGCGCAGGGTCTTCGAGGTTTGATTGGCGAGCCTAGCATACTCAGAGGTATGGCCTCGGAACACGGGAAGATCGAAAGATCGAGCACGAGTCATAGAGTTGTTATGATCGACATTTTATGTCCACTTTTGAAGCTGTGCTGCCGGCCGTGATGATCGGGGGTAGTATGGTGGATGAGGGTCGTGTCGTCACCATTATTATTTTAGGGATAATAATCTTGGTGAGGTGTGTTTTTGATAATGAGATTATAGAACTAAAACTCACCTATATATTATAAACTTATCTTACCTCTTTTGCGATCACATCTGGAGACTACGGAACTACGCTTCGGTTACTTATTCAAGAGCTCGGATTCTACCTTGGAAGCCGACGGGTCCAACTTCATCAGCTGGTGCATTGGTTTTAGAAACATTCTCCAAACACAACAAACATCCTATATGTGCTAGAACATTAGTTAGGAGTTAGACCAGATGATTCTGATAGCAAGGAGCAAGATGATGAGTTCCGTAAGCATCATGACATGTTCATG
This sequence comes from Poa annua, assembly GCA_026929855.1. NCBI lineage: Eukaryota > Viridiplantae > Streptophyta > Magnoliopsida > Poales > Poaceae > Poa > Poa annua. Next base: position 38,132,100 of record CM049427.1, read on the forward strand.
GAAGTGACGATCGTCATGAGCGTATGCCTAGCACCTGAGTTGAAAGTTGTTTCAACACATGGAGCCATATGTCGTGATTGATGCGATCAGAGGTCACTTCAAAGATGAATTGAGTCTTGAGCAGTTCAGACAGCTTAGAAAGTTCCGGACCATTCACATGGGGAGCATACCTGTCTGGAGACTCAGTTGAAGAAGTTGTGTGACATCTACTTCAGGCTTACGAATATCTACGATTTCTATATAGCGAACTCCAGTGCAATAGAGATTGTGCTTTACCTCCTAGCTGTGAATAGCATGTGCGTGAATATGCTATGGAGACACGGTGAGCTTCTTCACGTTCGTGAACAAGTTCAAATCTGTAAAAGTTGATTCATCGAAGAAGGTTTCTTCGACGCTATGGGTATATTTGATATACGAAGATATAAATGTATTCTTCTCATACTTGATGAAAAGTGTTTGATAATTGTTCTGTTTGTGAAACAGTCCCTGATTATCACAAGTATGTGGCGAAGGGTGACGTGACAGTGCACAAGTGATGGCAAGTTAATGGCCAGTAGTGCTCACGCCCTCGAGATATCATATTAGTTATCATCAATAGTTTTTGATAAGACATTTTGTAATAGTGAGAATGTGATCTAGTTTGGTGTCTTGAATGTTACAAGACATAATTATTCATATAGAACACATCAGTTATTTTATGTTATGGAACAAAGCAGTTGTTTCATGTTATGAGTAATTTGCATCACATCTCAATTACATTATGCGTATGATATACATTTATAATAGCGGGAATGATAAAATTATGTGTCCAAAGAACAAACACCATCGAATTTAGTCATAAAGGCAATGAAAGAAGTAATGGATATTTTTGGTCCATTTAAGTATTTCGAGTGCCAAAATTGATTAAGTTTGAAATGTAGTATTGAAGTTGCAATACTAGAGGAAATTGATTGAGAGTCATTTTTTAATGATTAATCAATGGTGTTTTGCTTGATCCGAATTCTTCCATGATTTTGGTAAATAAGGAGTATTTGCCCGATAAATTATGGAGTCTGAAATTAATTTGATAATAGATCAAATGGGGTTTTTCACAAGAAAGATTAGTGAATATTGTATTCACAAGATTCGATCAAAGGACAATATTTTTTTGAATTATGTTTTCAACACAAGAGACTTGTGGAAATTTGCTTCACAAAATTATAATGTCATATATAGTGATATGTGGGGAATTATAATCATGCTCTATTTCAAATAAAGTGTAGTCTGTCAGAATCAGTCTTAGAATCTCCTAATATGTTCGATACATTATAGTCGATGTCCACTTTAGAAAATAGATGTTTTTCTCAACAAGAATTCGTAGGATCGACATTAGTGTCGACATGTATATGATTATGCGATGATTCGGAATATACATGAGTGGTTCTTTGTAGATTGCTCGCATTGGACGAGAGTATATTCCAGAATCAATTAGAAACAAAGTTCAGTTTGTTGTCTATGTAATTCTGAGAAAAGATGGCTTTTCGAATTATGGTTTATGAACTGGAATTAGAAGTTTGGAATAAAGTGTCAGACTTATGTTGGAAGGTGTTCCAAAGAGTATATGTCTGCTAATGAAAATTTGGTGATTAGGAGTGAGGAAGACTAGAAAATTGTTTTCTGCTTGCAAACCTCTTCATAAAGATCATAATATTTTCATGAAAGAAACTTCTAAATAAAGTGCTGTTATATTTAATATTGCTGTCAGGTCACATCACTGTATTAAGTATTGTTGACAGATCAAAGTGCACTTTATGAATACAAAGAAAGTTGAGAAAATATCGGAATACGAACAAAGGCTTTTGAGCCTGGAAATCCAAAGTTGCATTTGAAAGGATTAAGAGAGTAATTGTTGCTGCAATTCTTATTAGAGGAATAAGATTGTTTAATCCTCATATAAGGTGTTATATGAGAAATGTGACTATAAGAAAGACGCGGGAGCATGTCTTGTCAAGAAATGTGTCTTGCACAAGATCAAATTTGTTGACTACATTTATGTAGACATGCTTGAAGTCTGAGGGATTTTTATTAATGTAATACTGGAGTTTGTATTGAATTCGAATTGATAATAGATCAATGATTTTGGTTAGACCAAAATGTCGATTTAAGTGGGAGTCAAAGTTAGTTTACTCAGGTGGAATATGTACAGAACATATTTTTGAGTGGGAGCTCAGGAACTCAAATATGTGGATGACACGTTTTTGAGTGGGAGCATGTGTTCTCAAATATGTGGAGACATAATTTGAGTGGGAGCCGAATTCATCTTGTGTAAATGACACATTGTGAAATTGTATCAGTAGAATAGATAAGAAGGATGAAGTTGTGAAACTATTTGAAAGTTAGTGTCTATTTTGAAATAGAACGGGAATTTTAAATAGTTGGTCGAGTTGTTTTGGATTATATCTGAGGAGTCAGAATAGAATCAAAAGGATGGTCCTTTGAAATCCAATTGACCATTAAGAGTAATGATGCATGAAAGTAATGGTTGTATGACATGTGGGTCTATTATGTAATATTAGACATCATACAGAAACCATATTATCTGCTCGATGAAATATAACCGATGTTCTTGGAATAAGAGCAGCTATGAAAGTAAATTTGGAATTTACTGAAAGTAGAAGTGCGTTAGTTAAGGGATTGACATTTGAATGTCAAGTTTTCTACATTGGTGTGAAAGTATGTAGATATCGCGAGTTTGTAATTGTTACAAGGGGCTCTGCATGGCTGAATGTGTTTTTCAGGGCAGTTATCTGGTTAGTATAATCAGAGTAAGCGCTGGGAAGCAGAAGTCTCACTTAGTTACGTTATTTGCATATATGTTGTTAGACAACATGGTGATATCAAGCAAGTTGATGCCAGTGAATCGCAAAAGCATGTACAATCATGGATTGTGCAGTAACACTTTTCCACAAGCAAGCATTATCAAATGATTCTTATTTGATAAGGGATTCTGATAAAGTAAAATGCAGCTAGTTTATTTGTACTCTAGTGCAAGTGGGAGACTGAAGGAGATATGCCCTAGAGGCAAATAAATAAGTAGTATTTATTGCATTATCTCATAAGTTTATAATAGGTTTGTGTATTATGCTATAACTGTATTAATCGGAATTATTAATACACGTGTGATACATAGACAACCAGGTCCCTAGCAAGCCTCTATATGAGCTAGTCCATTGGGCAACAGTTGATCGAGATTCCCGATCAAGGACAATGACGTCGGTTGACAATGGGGTCATCTTGTTAGTAGAATAAGGTGATGGACATACGCAAAGTATTGCAATAAGATCGTATTACGATGTTTGTCATTTGCAATAGATAAGAGTATGATAGCTTATTCCTTAGACCGTGAGACCGTACTTATTGTTGCTTCGTAGGAGTGCTTTGAGAGCATCAAACGTTGTGTCTTATATAGCATGACAATAACGGTGTCCATCTTGGGTATTCCGAAAGAGCATCAAGACGTAAGGATCAAGAGCGGGATTTGTTCATTCTTGTAATGGAAAGATACTCTGGGCCCACTCGGTGATATTGCATCTATATAGCTGCGCAGCTTACGACTAGGTCATGGAGATGTAATATCGCAGACGAGTTAATAACCTTCATCGGTAACGAGATACAGCAGAGACATCGGTGTGTCTACGATCATATCTCGGACAAGGTAGTATCGCAGAGACAAAGGGAATGAATATCATATTTATGGTTCAACGACGATATTCGTGGAATGCACAGGGGTCGTCATATATTTCTAAGTATCCCTGACGGTCATTGGTGAGCGGAGTGTCTCGACCATGTCTGGAGTGTTCCCGAACCGTAGCGTAACAAACTTAAGGTCTTAGCGACGCTAGGAGATAGGTTCTGGAATTTTATAGGTTTTTATTGGAGAGAGAGAATTGATCCGGAAAGAGTTCCGGTGGTCCGAAAGGAGTTCCGGAGAGGTCTGGAATGGTTCCAGGAATGTCTGAAAGTTGTTCGGGTGGTCCTTTGTTTAGTCCCACATGGAGGAGCCAAGGGGTTTGCACACCCCCTTCCCCCTTTATATAGCAAGGCATATTAATTGATTTAATACACAGGAAATTCAATTAATTCCCAATTTCTCTCTCGATCCCGTGGTTCCCAAGTAGGAGCCGCGCCGAGCTGAGGAAGGGGGTCTCTCTCCACCTAAGCCATACCGCAGAGCGCCGTTGCTCTGCGGGATTCCAGATAAGGTCTACCCCTGCGATTTCAGCTGGATCTGAATGACCGGGGGTTGTCGCTAAGCTCCGTATGTTTGCGAGTGCTCGGAGGCTACTCTATTGAGGAGCTTGGGCGACGTCGTCTCGCCCCCTGCAGCCGCCGCGCCTCCCCCCTCTGCTGCCGGCGCACCAGCCCCGGTGCTGGCGCTCTGCCTTCTTCCGCCCGACGCCCGTCGACGCAGATCATCGTCGACACCCCGGCGTCATCGACTCCAACATCGCGGCAAGTTCTCCGCGACCTCGAGGTCGCTACGTACGACTTCATCGTCAACGCTTGTGCGGGAGCGTAATCCCCGCTATCGGTCTACATGGAGGTAATGTAACCCGTTCCGCCACCGTTATCACATGTACTAGATAGATAGATCCTGGCTAGTTAGGGTTCCGTTCGCTAGAAAAATTATTGTTTTCTGCACCGTAACCCCTTCAGCAATGCCACAAAAACATGGCTGTATCGTCACTACACTTAATTCGTTTGGCTTCTATGTTATGGATGTGAGTACTACGATCGAGATTCAACAAGAATAAACCGTTATTCTCGGGAGCATCAACATAAAAGATATCATTCATATAAATAGCACAATTGCTTGACACTGATTTAAATGAATAACCGTCTTGTAACAGGCAAGACCCACTTATAATGTTTACACTCAAGGATGGCACAAAATAACATTTATTTAAAACCAAAACTAATCCCGATGGTAGATGTAGAGGGAGCGTGCCGACAGCCACCACGTCGACTCTCGATCCGTTGCCGATGCGCATCGTCACCTCATCCTTCGCCAGCCGCCTTCTATTCCGTAACTCCTCCTGAGAGTTACATATATGAGCAACAGAACCAGTATCAAATACCCACGTATTGCTCCGGGCGGATGTAAGGTACACATCTATAACATGTATATCAAATATACCTTGCTCTTTGTCGACCGTCTTGCCAGACTTCCTATCCTCCAGATACTTGGGGCAGTTGCGCTTCCAGTGACCCTTCCCCTTGCAGTAGAAACACTCCACGCTAGCTCTGGGACCAGACCTGTTAGTCCTAGGCTTGGCAGCCAACTTTGCCTCCCTCCGGGACTTCCAGCTCTGCTTTCCCTTGCCACCGGACTTCTTGAAATCAACGGTCTTGTTGACCATCAACAGCGTGTGCTCCTTCTTAATCTCTACCTCAGCAGTCTTGAGCATCACGAACACTTCACCCAGGGACTTAGCCATGCCCTGCATGTTGTAGTTCATGACGAAGCCTTTGTAGCTTGGTGGCAACGATTGCAACACCCTGTCAATCGCCAGCTCATCGGGAATCTTGCACTCCAGAGCATTCAGGCGTTGAACGTAGCCAGACATCTTGACTACATGCTCGCTCACACTGCTATGCTCTTCCATCTTGGCTGAGAAGAAAAGCTCAGAAGCCTCATATCTCTCAGCCTTAGCCTGCGGCGCAAAGACAGCCTTAAGATCCGAAATGATCTCAAAGGCGCTCATCTTCTCAAAGCGCTTCTGCAGGTCGGCTTCCATGGCGTAGAGCATGCCACTCTGGACAAAGGCAGAATCCTCCGATCGGGTCTGGAAGACCTTCTTCTCATCCTCAGAGGAATCATCTGCAGGAGGGTCACCTATGGCGGCCTCAATAACGTAGGCCACCCTATGGGGAGTGAGGAGGATCCTCAGGTTGCGGAACCAGGCCATGAAGTTTGACCCATTGGTCTTAAGCTTTTCTTTCTCAAGGAACAGACCTAGGTTAAACGAGGGGCGAGACATCTACAATGGAATTTGCAACAACATAAGACTTTGTTCATAATAATTTTGAGTTATAGTATTTTAGAAAATAACTAACATAACTCCCACTCAAACGAACATCCCTCCTGGTCGTTTAAGCGATTACATGACCCCCATCCATTGCACCACCCCTCATCATCAAAGCCGGCGGCACAACTTCAAGAGTAGACAAAATCGTCCGCCACACCAATTTTGTGACTCGTGCTCGACCTTTCGGTCTTCCTGTTCCGAGGCCATACCTCTGAGTATGCTAGGCTCGCCACCAAAGACCTCCACGCTGACGCTTGTGCAACATGGCTTACACCCACTGTATGCGAACGACGAGATGTGTGACACCCGATCATCACGGCCTGCCTCATAACGTAGAACTTTCTTGGTGGTGCGCGTTGGAGGGAGAACACTAGTGGTATTTTGAAGGGATCATCTTATTCAGCTACCGCCGTGTAACACACAATCACACAAAAATAAGATGCACACAAAACATCAAATGTAATGCAATGTGATATAGTCCATCGCGCCATGGTCTTCTTGGCGCCCGCAGTTTTATAAACAATTTAATAAACTTACCTTGACCATATCACATAGCCCCTGCAAAATAAAGTTAGACGCTTCTACTTTATCTTTTGCATATTTTACGTGGCTTGGGGCTTTCGTAAATAGAACCGCTTCCTACCTACGAATCTTATGACCACAACAACGATCCAATAATTGCATGTTTAAGCATCCCTTTCGGGCCCTCCATTGAAAATGCGAAGACCAACTAAAGAGAGAGAAACTGTCACCCGCCAGCCACAGATACGGTACAAGCCGTATGTCAGTAGTGGAACCAGTCTCGCGTAAGCGTACGCGTAAAGTCGGTACGGGCCGCTTCATCAACTCAATGCCGCTGGAATTCACAAGTGCACGCTAGAGGGTAGCAAATAACAGGAACGGTGCCCCCGTGCTGAGCACGGGTTCTAACAGCGTACAGCTATATCTACGATAGATCGGCTCTGATACCACTGAAGAGATCGTGTGCAGAAAACAAAAAAATTCCTACCGACGATATCCTAAAAGCATGCCAAGATCTATTCTATACAGATATAGTAGTACGAACGGAGATCGGAATACGTACCCTTGTAGACCGAAAGCGGGGATTACGTTCCCGCACAAACGTTGTCGATGAAGACCGACGAAGCCGACCTCAAGGTCGTGTAGAGGAAGCAGGCCTCCGAGTACTGCTAGCGCAGCACCTCGCAGGGAGTCGCACACGTACGGTGGAGACGACGCCTCCGAAGCTCCAGTCCAGGACGAGCAGCGGAAGACTTGGACCAGAACACCAGCAGCGCGGCAGCGGGCTATGGTGGAGGAGATCCCCTCTTCCTCAGCTCGACGCGGCTCCAACTTGGGAACCACGAGATCGAGAGAGAAATCGGGAATTAATTGGTGAATTAAAAGGCTGGGGGTGCCCCTTCTTATATAGGCTCCCAAGGGGAGCCTACCTTGCCAGCCAGGCAATGTGGGACTATCCCCACATAGCCTGGTTCGGCCAAGGGGGTGCGCCGGCCCCCTGGTGGGCCCCATCTGGCCCACCTAGGCCGGCCCCAAAGCTCCCACCGAATTCCCAAGGGGGTTCCCCCCCCTCTTGGGCCTTCTTTCGTCCGGAAGGCCCATTTAGGGAAATCTGCCTTAATAAATTCGAAAATAAATATATAAAATCATATTTGCATATTAATAACACTAATTAATATCAAACATAATATATATAATTTTTCCTAGCTCCGAAAACTCTTTCGGCGCTGCCCGATCTCCATCGGACCTCTCCCGGGACGCTCCCGGTGATCTCCTTCCTTTCCGGTTGTCTTGTCGAAACCCCTTAAGTGTGTTACCCTAGCGGTTCGATATAATATCAGGTATGATCAAGACTCCTCAATGATCAACGACTAACTCGTAGGCCTGGACCCCATGAATTAATCCCTGAGATATAACGAATGACTTTCATCTATCAAACCTGAACGTAAAGTCTTAGACCTTTTGCCATAGCGATACTTAGCATGTCCGAGTGTCGTTCCATAGATATCTCCATACCTAATCCCGACCTCGTTACCGACGACGCTATCTTCTACTCGTTCATGATCTCATGTCTCCGTGACCTAGTCACATGCTGGCAAGCTCATTAGACATGATCTCACCGAGTGGGCCCGAGAGTATCTATCCTGCTATGCGGACTGGCAAATCCCGCTCTTGACCCCTCGTCTCAACTACTCCTTTCCGATACCCAAAAGTATCACCGTTATTGTCATACTAAATAAGATACGACGTTTGGTGTAATCAAAGTATCTTCCGGGAATATCAATAAGAGTTGATCTCACGGTCAAAGGCGTAACGACTACGTTCTCCAAATCTGGGTATGTCCATCACATCGCTCTCCAGCGATATGACTCTCATTGCCGACCGGCGCCATGCCCCATGACCGGGAAACCTCGATCATCAATCGCGCAACGAAACTAGTCTTAGTAGAGGCTACTAGGGGCCTGGTTGTTTACGTATCACACCCGCATTAATGTTTCCGCTTAATACGGTTCTAGCATGACACAAAAACCTATTATGAACAAACGAGATATGATAAACAATACACTTTATTAATTGCCTCTAGGGCATATCTCCTTCACAAACAACATGTGGAAATGCTACAGTAGGAACTCAGACACAATAACAAAGTTCCTCGAGCAGTACGAAGTTATCCAAGATAAGTGTTTGTCAGCTCTGGACAAGAAGAAGTTGAAGTCAACACTTAAAACAGCGAAAACAATTACACACAATCCGTTCGAGAGGCAAGCTCTTGAGGTGTACACCCATGACATTTTCCTAAAGTTCCAGACTGAATTAACGAACATCACAGCTTTTGCAGTACACGGAATACTTCCAGGCCAAATAAATCTCGTGAGAGTGAGCAGTTACGACAAAATGGAGTTTCGAAGGAAACATTTTGATGTGTATCACGACCAGGAGTACAAGGTTTTCAGCTGCAGTTGCAAGAAAATGCAGAGGGATGGAATACAGTGTTGCCATGTTTTAAAAGCAGTAGTGCACCTTGGAATAACAGACTTCCCAGACAGTTTTGTAATCAGAAGATGGAGGAAAGATATAGAGATTGAAATAGAAACATTAGGAGCTTCCGAGGGTGATAGCAACACAGAGGAAACTATAAGGTTTGCAGGCACCATGAGCAGCATGGCAGAATTATGCAACCTGGCATGCCCAGTGGATAGAGCATACAAGGTAATGAGGGAATATATGCAGGATATGCAATCAAGAGTAATGGCAGCGCTGGCAGGACAAGAAAATGAACAGGAAAATGAAGAAAACGACAACGGGGATGACAGGCTTCATGATCCGCCGATAACAACTAGAAAAAAACACAAACAGAGGAAACAGACCTAAACCTGGTTCAGAAAAATCCAAGCAAAGGAAGTGCGGCCATTGCAAAGCGTCAGGGCACATTAGGACATCATGCCCTACACTAAAAGATGAAACAGAGGCTCTTAAACACAGAGAAAACAGTCAACAAACATAAAACAATGAGCAACAACAGCAGCAGCCACAGCAGAACCAAAATACTTCAACAACACAAAACACGTACAGAGACAGGGAATCATGGAATCAAAACGATGGAAGGGTATGTACTGGATTCAATTTCTTGCTATTTGGAACACCAAGAAACAGGTAAAAAGTTCATAATGTTGTAACAAAGATATCTAGCAATATTTTTTTCTTTCTTGCTTACAAATCAATACAATCATTACAAACTGTAAAAAAAATAATGCAGGGCAAACAGCTGACAAAGAGGAGAATAAAATGACAAGATAGAGTGATAAAGAGGAAAGAGGAAGGAAGTATGACAAGATAAATAGAAAGAAAAGCAATAGTTAAATATGGCAAATAGTTTCGAAAAATATTACTGCACCTATTGAGAAATATGTAAGCTACAATATTTAAACACACAATATGTGTATTTCACACACTTAAACGATCATTCAAGGAATTATTTACTGGATGTTATCACAGAATATATATTATCATGATTGTACAGGTCACGTGAGCGGAACATACAGACACCTATAAGTAAAAGTACAGGAAAGAAGAAATTAGTGTACGAACATGGAGTCGGTGCTAACACCAGGTTAGTAGACTGATGTACATAATAGACGACACTGCATGTACGAACACGAATCAACACGACGTACAGGAAAACAAGCACGGCCGTACGAAATTTTAATTCTTCGATATGTACGGCCACCGATAAGAGGATGAACAGGAAATATTATGGGTGAACGAAGAAAGAGGGGGATGCTAACCCCAGGTTAGAAAACTTTTGCTTCGCGTCTATGTTAATTCGGGGTTGTACAGCACAGGGCGGCTGGAACGTACGGCCACCGCTTAGCCTATGTACAGGAGATAATAAATTGGTGTACGAAGAAGGAGAAGGTGCTAACACCAGGTCCGGAAATAATTGTACAGAAAAGGCTTACAAACCTGTACATACTCGCATGAGGGGGATGTATAGGAGAACGATCACGGTCGTACAAACTATAGCCTTGCGACTTTGTTATTCGGGGTTGTACAGGACAGGGCGCGTGAAACGTACGGGCGCGTGGAACGTACGCCACCGCTTAAGCCATGTACATGAGAAATAAATTTGTGTACGAAGAAGGAGAAGGTGCAAACAACAGGACAGGAAAGAGATGTACATGAAAGACAAAACTTTCAGTACATACTCGCATGAGAGTCTGTACAGGAGAACGAAAATCGACGTACGCGCATTACAAACGAAGATAAGTTATTCGGGATTGTACATCACAGGGCGGGTGGAACGTACGGACACCGCTTAGCCCATGTACAGGAGAGAATAAAATGGTGTACGAAGAAGGAGTAGGTGCTAACACCAGGACAGAAAATAGTTGTACAACAAAGAATTACAATCCTGTACAGACTCGCATGATGTGACTGTACATTCTGAACAGACTCGCAATTTTTTAAAGTTCAGCTGTTATTGAAAGTTTCATCATATTTTGATTGAAAGTTGCTACCTCCCTCCCTTAACTACCTCTGAAAACTCTCTGCCCGAAAAAACAAAGGAAAAAAACAAATGAGAAATTTAGTAACTACATTGGTTTAAATCTGTTCCTGAAAAAGGGGAAAAGGGAAAAAATAGACAACGAAGAACCAGGATGAAGAGAGTATAAAGAACGCACAGAAGGTTGTACAAACCATGTAAACCCGGAAGTACGAAAACAAAAAGTTATGAAACAAAAAGACAAGGGATCTACTTTTTAAGATCTCAACGCGAGGAGCTTAAAAATGAAAACCGTTCGAAAATCCGATTAACAGATCTCGAGATATTTCGAAATTTCTAATCGGATATGAAAGAAAAAAAGGGAAGAAGGGAAAAGGACTAACCGCACCAGCTAACGGGTACGACCAACCCGCTACCCGCGAAAGGTTGCGGACCCGCAATTCCCTCTAAAGCGAACAAACAAGAAACTGACACTTGTCACGCGCGAACAAAGAGTGGGGAGGGACAGCAAACGAAAACACGACACTTGGCAGCAGCGCAGCGGAGGAGAAACGACCTTCGCGAAGGGTTGCCTTTTTCTAACGATTTCCGTGATCAATCGATGATTTGGCTAGCTGCGTTTAGGCTTCTTCATATTGGGCTACATGGGTCACGGGTGCACAACTAATGGGCTGGGGGGTGCACACACACGGTGGAAATTTGCTTTTATATAAAGAAAAACCAAATCGACCCGGTGTCCTGTGCACCCTGTTGGCCCAGTGTAGCTCCGCCAGTGGGTGACATCCACATCGGGCCGGACACTCTACCGGAGACAGCCACGGCTTGATTTCGTTGTGTCTGGAGTACTGGGGATCCAGAACGTGAAATGCGATCCGGTAGTGGATAATGCAGTAATGCTCTTCGATATTTGATTTCAGACAGTAGGTAGTGCAAGTGAGCCCACGATTCTCCTAGATCACATAGTTTCTGCGGTGTGCGTCCATGTATTCGTGGCCCGATCGACTGGCTGGTGTCGGACGATTTGGAGTAAACCATTGCTTTCTCTGGTACCTCAACTCTGCTACGAGCTGAGTACCTGACCCCTGCAACTCTAGAGTTGCTAAACAGAACTTAGGCTTGATCTGTATCGTCGGCCTGGACGCAGCGCGACTAGGCGAGGTTGATGCATCTGACGACCATGCTGTCGCTCTGGCAGCAATCCAGCATCGGATCGGATCCATGATCTCCATTGGATTCCTCTGCACCAGTTAGCCCACAGCTAACACCACCACCATCACGGAAAAATCATAAGATCTTTTAACGATCAGCATGTTTATTTTTTTTTAGAAAAATGTAGTCCCAGCATCTGCATCAAGTGATGCACACAACCATTTATTAGAGCAAAGTATAAGTTTGAGTATCACATGCAAATTACATCTCAAAACGCACAAAGGTAAAGAGATGCTCACAGAGCCCACTAAAAAGCAAAAAGAAAGTGACTACAAAAGTCGACTAATATGCCGCCACGTGGGTTGAGAGAAAAATTATCGTGCCACCATAAGTAGGTGCGTGCACCCAAACTTCATGAGGTCCCGCTGATCCGAAGTAAGCAGGAAAACCCATAGTCTGATCTATTCCTCGAATGAATAACCTGTAAAACATTAGAACAATCTTTGTTGTTAAAAACTATATCATTCCTACAACACCAAATATATCAACAAATAGCTGAAACGCCGATACAAACCCTAACTTTTGTCTTTTTATCAATCCCATTTAACCAATACCCAAACATATTGGAAACATTTGTAAGAGGCGGGATGTTATATGTACATAAAACAACCCGCCAAATAAATTTAGCAAACGGACACTCAATAAATAAATGGTTTATAGTCTCCGCTGAATTACAGTGGGGTCAATTTAAATTACCAATCCAATTTCGTTTTGTAAGGTTGTCTTTAGTACCTTTCTATCTAAGAAAATTGTTTAAGTTACGCAGTAACAACATGTGTACTCACTTAGCTCAGTATCCCCCGCGTCGCATTTTGACTGGTCCTTGTACAAGCGGCAAGGACGAACAAACGTGCCGTGCAGGCGTCGAAGGCCAGAGAGAAGCAAAGGTGGAAGAAGGCATTGCGCACTGACAGCTAAACACACTAAATTGTTAACAAACAGCGCCTCGAGGAGGACCAAAGTGAGAGAGACTCGTTCACAAATCGCAAAGGTAGTGTGCTCTGCAACTGCAAGGTACTAATAAAACACTAAAAGAACAGATGGCGGTATGAGCCTTCTAGTTACTTCTATGATATCCTCATATGAGCATGGGGTAAAAAAAAATTATAAGATAAACAACAAAGTAACATGTAATGCAGACCAAAATGCATCGACAAACAACAAGGTAATCAAACATGTGTAGCAAACTGTGAAGTTGCACGAAAGCACTAATACCGGGCTATTTGTTCCATCTTTTTATTCAACTAAACTATCAAAATGCACTGATACAGACTAGTGGAGCAACAATATATACAGACTCCAACAATTATGCAAATGCAACTATCCTTTTGGCTTTCAACCAATATTGTAAAATAGTCGACCAATTTTTTGTCACTTTAAATGTTCATTTCATGACGCTATCAAAATGCAAAGGCAGACATTACAGACTACAGGCCCTTTTGTATGGTCTGGCTGTGAGTGCTGTGCAGAAAAGCAGCTGTTCAGGAGAAGCTACTTTTCTGAGTAGAGCTCTTTGCCAAACCAGCTGGCTATCTGATTATAGATTGTGAAATTGTCTAAAACGTCCTTTATATCAATAAAAGGTTGTATTGTTCAAAAGAGTGCGTGATTTGCCCATCTATAAAATAATTGGTCATGTCCTTCTAGAAACAAAATGCCTAGTTAACATCCGCATGTAAGTTAAGTACTCCCTCCGTTCTGAATTAATTGACTCAGATTTAGTTTAAGTTGTACTAAATCTGAGTCAATTAATTTAGAACGGAGGAAGTAGCAGGCCAGCAGGCGATCAAAAATGAAATAGTTAGCTCATTAAAGTAACCAGGTGCGGGACGGATGGGCAGTTTCCCTTTCATTTCTCGTTGGCCGCATACGGGTGCAGGACATGCATGTGCGAGGCGGGTCCGTGGTAGGCCAAGCAGTGGCAATCCCCCGTAAATAAGTGAAAGGAAATGGGCAAATAGATGTACCTGTTCAGTTTAGTCATCAGAAGCTCGAGAAGCACCCTCCGAGGTGCTTTTCCCATATGTGCGCAAGAGCACCCGCTTCGGGAAAAGCCTACAGCACAGCCAACCATTTTGTTTCATCGGACCGCCTTTTTTCTGTGGAAAGCCACATGAAGCCCAAACAAAAGTGACCTACATGAGCGACAATACATAATCCTATAATTTTGCATCTATCATTTTGGCTATCGACCACCAATGAGAAATAATAGACCAATTTGTTGTCACCTTAGCCATTCATTACATCCAACTTTACCGAATTTTCAGGAAACGAGGAGTTGTTTTTAAAAAGACATCTATTTAAGGTCTTGGGCTCTTGGCATGAAGCCATGAATACCAAGATATAGTATTAAAAACACAAACTATCATTGGGAGAGCCCACCATTCGAGCAAGCAATACATTAGATTACAAGCCAAATTTTGCTGAACAAAATCGCATCAAGCTATTATGACTAAAATACTCTCAAAACTCCCCTTTGTTGTCTTTACATTGATAATTAGATTGCACAGTGAAATAGTTGGTTTCCAGCTAGACTATATCTAATTCTTATTTATGTTCATACATGGTTTTACGCGGTTTTTACCAGACAAGCATAATTGTTCATTCGGGGTGTCCTTATTTCTTTACATATGACCACTTAAATGGTTCAAAAAACCGACATACCTTGCCTAACGTAGCTTCGAACTGTTCCCGTTGCATGTAGTCATGTAACACATGTTTTTTTTTCTAAAATACTGAGTGCGCGAGATTAATTCTGGGGAGTGCCATTTTTTTAAGTTTGAATCAACTTAGAAGTGTAACTACAATTTAAAAAAAAGTGTAATTGCTTCAGTTGCAACCAGTTGTGCTTACGTTTCTTTAAACTACGATTGCGCTTTTTAAAAAATTAACCGAGACTTAAGAAAAAAATCCGTCGCCCCGAGACTTAGCAAATCTGGTAATTATTTGGGGTCTGAATTCTGATTCTCAATCGCGTCCCAAGGTCTAGTAGCATCCCCTGTGAAAAAGTGGTCAACATGAAGTTAACACATTTTTATGCAAGAAAGAAAGAAAGAGACGGCACTCCCCTGCCTCTGCCGTGCAGCGGCCGAGTCACGACTCGACGTCGCCCGCCTCTTCTCGCTCTACCGCGGCTGCAGCAATGGCAGCTTCGGCCGAGACCCAGGCCTCGCCAACTGGTACTGTGAAGGTATATATACATACATACATTCGCTCTGTCTGTTCCCTTTGTACGTTTTGGTTAGCCCCGCGAGATCCTCATTACAATTTGCTTGGTTTAATCAGTGGAGAGAATAAGGGATGTTGGAACGGCGGTGTGCACTGCGGCGACACTCGCCACGAGGGTGTCACAGTTCTGCGGGGTCGACGAGCGCTTCCCGGAGTGCTGCAAGGCGGTGGTGAACACCGTCGTAATCACTGGCCGCCCGCCCTGCCTCTGTCGCGTCGCAGCAGAGCCGCAGCTCGCCGCCGCCGGCCTCAACGCCACCGGCATCCTCGAGCTATACTCCGCCTGCGGTGGCCGCACCGCCGTAGGTCCGCACCTCGCCGACGCCTGCAACGACTGGTACCCCCGGGCCCCTGCCGACGTGCGCGCCCAAGAACCTCGCAGTCTTGATGGTCTGGTACGTGCACAAGGATCCCACCGCGCTGACCTGCAAGGACCTGGTGGACTCCGTCGACCTCGGCGGCGGCGTCCCGTGCCTCTGCCGTGCGGCCGTTGAGACATACACGATCAGCCGGCGGCTCAAGGCCACGGATCTCCTCGCGATCTACCACGCCTGTGGAGGACTCCGCCTCGGAGGAGCGGACCACAAAGCCGACGCCGAATCGTGCCAAGGTTGATTCTGTTATTATGCTCTGCGCCTGCTGCTCGTTGATTCTGTTATTATGTTCTCAGAACATCGCCTGAAACATACGCGTGGTTTGTGGTGCCATGCAGGGTATGGACTGCCGCTGCCGCCGAGCGACATGCCTCCCACCCACCACCCCTTCGCTGGAGCACGACGGCGGCGCCATCCGTGTCGGCACGGACACTGATCTGCCGGAGACAACTACGGCTTGATTTCGTCATGTTTGGAGTGGATTTACGATCTAGTAGCTTGTGTAGCAGCAATGCTCTTTCGAGATTTGATTTCAGACCGTATCATCGTGGCCCTATCGAGTTGCCGATTGTTAGCTAACCCAGTCGTTCTGCTGTTAGCTGTCTTTTAGGGTTTTCAGTTAAGTTTCTGTCAGCACTTAGCAGTCAAAGCACGAGCTCGCAACTGTCTTGTGCGCGTTGTGGCTAGGACCCGATCGCGGTGCTCGTGGGATGGCACGAGCGTGAAGCCCGGTCCGCCGGTCGATCGTGGCGCCGAGGTAGGATCTCTACCGGCCAGAGACCCTTTTCCCTTGGAATAAATAGAGAGAAAGAGGATCAGAAAAGTTGCAAGTTTTAGCATCGCAAAACCCCGATGTTCATCTCTGTCAGTGTCTTCTTCAGAGAGCGAATTCTAACACCGATTGAATACACCAAAAATGTGGTGGAGGAAACCATTGTATCTTCTATTATTCACTGGTAGCTCAACTTTGCTACGACCTGACGCCTGCGAATGCTAGTGTTGCTAAACGGAACTTAGGCTTGATCTTATCTCGGTTAGAACTGAGTGTGGGTCTGAGCGACATCTGATGTAGGTACGGAAAACTCAAGCTCTCGATGGCTTCAGGTTTTGACAGCGCCCGGAAGACCAAAACCTTGCCGTTAGCTTGAAGAGGACGCCCAACATCGTCGGCTGGTCCACCGGATTGGCCTGGACGCAGAGGAGCGCGAGGTTGATGCACCCGAGTATCTCGCTCTCTGGGACCTAAGGCAAATTGGCAATCCAGCATCGGATCCATGATCTCCGGTGCCGTTCCTCTGCTCCAGCCTCCAGGCATGTGTAACTCGTCCGACTTTGTGATAACCCACCGGAGAACCTGGTCCGTGCTGGTCAATGAATGGACGCTGTAGCGCGCGCGGCTGCTTGCCGTCGGGTCGGGCTGATGAGTGATGAAACACCCAATGCAGCAAATGACTTGTTCCAAGTATACTTCATTCACGACTTTGCATGCATTGTTAATATGCAATGAGTGGAGCTCAGAAGGTTCTCTGATGAACAAGAGCTCATCTAAAGCAAACAAAAGGAGCTCCAGCTGTATAACCATGTCCAAAAGCACTGCAATTCGAAATTATTGGGAGCTTGCCTGCTTGCGATGGGTACTGAGGTGGGCAATAACAAACGAACGAGACATCGGGTTGTTGGATACTCCGATGAAAGATGCCTGGCCGTTGGGGAGTACCAGCCGAGCAGCAGTTGTGGTCCTTCCTTGACGTTGTACAGGCGGCGAGGATGAACAAGAACAAGCATGCCGTGCAGGCGTGGAAGGCCAGCAAGCGAAGCCAAGGTGGACGAAGGCAATGCGCTCTGATGGAAAAACACTCGGCTCTGTTTAGTAGTTTGTCGCCTCGACCTGAACCAAGTCACGAGAGCGAGAGGGACGTGCTCTGCAGCAAATAGCTCAAAAGGGTCGCACGATGCAGAGTCCGATCCAGACCCGTACGGGGATTGTACAGCGATCCGGCAAAAGTGAAGACGAGATCTGCTTAGCATGGAAGCTGTGACCAGCCTCCGCGGAAGAACACTGCTACGGCAATGTGCGTTGGGCATATTTGCTCCGATCAGCAGTAGGCTTGTCTCAAACCAGTATCTGATCGGTCAGGGAGACCAACCTGCTTCAGTACACAGTCCGCCTCTCCCACGCAAGGGAATAAGGGGCACTTCTTTTGAGCTTCTAGAGCAGTTTCTAGGTCCCAGGAAGCATAAGCAGAAAAGAAGTGTCTAGCTTCCCATTTGCTTATTTTCACCGAGAAGTAGACTTCCTTCACAAACGCAGAAGCTGAGGAGGAGTGGATTCCCGAGCTTCTGGTTGACGAAGCGAACCGTTATATCCTTCTGCCCCTATTCCTCTGTTATATTTACGGAGAGATGCCTGGTCCGCGCATGCATCGATCGATCAAGTGCAACATAACTAGTTAGCCACCATCCAAGTTTGCTATTTAATACTTTATTGATTACATATCAGTGCTCATGTACACAAATCATGGGGAACATGAATTTTATTTTGTATCAAATTGATACAAGTAGTATGTACATGTATTTATATCCACGATATATGTATTTATTAGGAAGTTGTAATTTTTAAATACTTGTGACCTTTTTTAGTGCATATATCAAATTCAATGGCATTTTGGAAAATTCATAACCTAACACACCAAATAAAACAAATGTTTAGAAGCCCAAAAGAAGTCTCCAAGCAGTTTCTAGGAGTTTCTCCCCACCACAGTTTCTCCCCACCAAAATCTATAAGCAGGCTTCTGCTTCTTCTGCATAAGCAGAAGCCGAAAATAAGTGTCCCTAAGGAACGCAAGTAAGCAGCGAGCCATCAAACCACCCAGCAGATTCACAACAGACACACACAACATGGAAAATGAAATACCCTCATATTACAACAATGGTGACAAACTCAAATCCGCAGGATCATAACCAACATCTCAATTTGTAGCACCAGAAAAAAAAATCACACGAAGGAGCAGCGCAACAGGGAAGGATCCCTGCATCTTCAACTAAAATTAGAGAAGCTTCAGGAAAATCCTTTGGTGATAGTCTTCTACACGGTGAGGAGCCTCCGGAAAGCATGCAGCAACTAAAACCGTTGCAAGGAACTTGCCAAAGACCAACCATAATCATTTTGGAAACAAAATTTAATTGTCTCCACTTCCATCATCCTTGTTATCCCTTTTCCTCTTGCTGGGCAGGGCAGATCCTGCAGACTCTTTGCTCCCGTTGGTTTCTTTGTTTTTGTCATCCGCAACAGAATCTGGTTCATTGTCCTCAGCCTCATCTTCTCCTTCTTCAGACTACAAACGGTACAATTGAATCAGCTGACAAGTAACATTACTGTATAACTGGAATAGCTTAGGATATAGAGAAGTAAAAAAAGCAGAATGTGCACTAGTATACCATCAGACGGTCTAAATTATGGGACCAACAATTAAATTGTTGTCCATAGAACGAGTATTGGGTCACTCATTGACAATGCAGGGAAGCCAATTTAGAATTACAAATAAATAGTTCTCTATTAGAAGGTTCCACATTTGTCTGTTTTAGAGCCATGGTAGATACAAGTTGCAATTGAAAAAGAGCGAGCTACAAGAAAGTAAACTAAGCCGAGTTTTATCATCTTTGCAGAAGAACAAATAAGCACCATGCTAAGTACTTGTGCTGCTGTTGGATATCTCAAAATGTATAAGCCAAGGTCCTAATAAAACTATAAAAGTTGAAGTGGCTCCAGGGTATGAGTCTTTCTTGATGCTTCTGTAGTCTCTGCATCGGAGCATGGGTTATTTTTAAAGACAAGCAACAAAGTAATAGGTCTTGCAGTCCGCAATGAACGTTGGAGAAACAGAAGATTAATTAAACATGTGAAAGGCACTGTGAATTTGTACAAAAGCACAGAAGTGTTAACAAAGTACCAAAAACAGGAGGCAAACTCTAGGATTTTGCTGAAGATTAACGTACAAAATTGACAGAAAAATACCAGCCATCTATTTCTACTTTGTATTTGAATAAACTATCAAAATGCACTGATAAAACAAGTGGAGCAACAATATAGATTCCAATTATTATGCATCTACCCTTTTGGCTTTCAGCCAACATTGTAGAATAGTAGACCGATACGTGGTCACTTTAGCCATTCATTTCATGCCGCTATCAAAATGCACAGGCAAAAATACAGACTACCACTGAAAAACAGTGGACCAATTTGCTGTCACCTTAGCCATTCATCTCTTACCACTGTTCTGAATTTTAAGTAAATTAAAAGAATTGTTAAAAAAGACATCCATTTAAGGTCTTAGCATGAAGCCATGAATACCACGACACAGTACTAAACAAACTAAATAAACAAGTAACTCAATTTGCAATTAAGACCACAAAATGACATTGAGAGAGCCTACCAGTAGAGCAAGTAATATATATAGATTACAAACCAAATTATGCACAATCACATCAAGCTATGCGATTGTACGAAGCAGTAATGATATCAACATATATAGGATCATTTGTTCTCCAATGGCGTCTCTCATGACCATTGTTACTACTATGAGCAACAATTTAAATTTAGTGAAATCCAAAGCCTTCTGTGCACTACTATACCATCAATAAAACTCACTTACAACTGTGCAAGGGTTATTGCATGGAAAAAGTCCAAAACAAACCCTGAACTTATAGTTGAAAGATAAATCAAATCCTAACCTTTGAATCCCGGAAATTGACACTGTGAACTTATCAATCCCGGTCTATTTTAAACCTTGAACCTGTTTTCCACGCTAGAAAAAAAAACTAAATAGCTACCCACACTGATAGCACTGAACCGGTTCAAAAAAAGCAGTAAGCGAGCGGTGAGGCTCCGATTAGAGGAACTACAGCTTAAGAATGCTAAGCAAAGCATTTTGCACAGAACCGTACGGACAGAAAAATAGAAGCACTTGTAGGCATATAGAAGCCTAATATACAAGAAATTATAGCAATTTTGTACAGATATATCAATTCAGTTCAACGGCGGAGCCAGAAAATAAACATAGGGGGGCCAACTTTAAGCACAACTCTAAAATGGAGAATCATGTCCAAAATATGGAAACCGTGAGTGTAGCAAAATATGGTATGTGAAAGAGGTAGAATGAAAAAATGTATAATTCGATGACTACGAAATACTACCACTAATCCGGAAAGGTTGTCGCGTGTAGTACTGCTCAATAGTACCCGACTGGTCATTTTCAACGACAATTAATTGCATTCGTCTAGAACTCCATTACAATCTCTCTCAATGTATATTAATAAGTGATGTCTTAGAACTTTTGCCTTCCATCTTACTTCAAAGGATTCTTTTAAACGGTTTCATTGCGTAAAATGCAAGTTTCGTTGTTGCGGTTAAGACCGATAAAGTAATAACAAGGCGAATCAAGTCTAACTTTCTTCGTCTAGAGAGAATCATTGGTCTTCATTTTTTTAGCCATAAAAATTGAAATGGGGAACCAACAATGTCAACCAAAAAAACAAAAAACAAATGTCTAGATCCACAAATAAATACTGCACATATGGAAACACAAGTGGATATTGCTTTCATTTTTGTATGTGTGTCAACCTGCAACCTGCTAGTGTGCTCCAAATCGAAAAGGAAAGAAGCATGTGGGTGATTCTTTGGGGGCTTGGCCGGCTGATGCATCCATGAAAACATAGTGAGAGAAGAGAAGCTAGAGAGAGGAGAGAGTGCAGGTCGTGGGTGAAGGAAGTAAAAAAGGACTGCATGTCTGCATGGGATCTTCCGTGAGCAATTCCAATGTGCTCAACTATACTCAAACTTCGTATAAACAGAAGGATACATAGCAATTTGGACATAACAATTCAGTTCAATTCAGAAGTTCAGATCTATTCAATTGATCAATTAATCACGAGCAAAAGACCAACAGCAGCTCGTTATTTCCTAGCACCAGATTGACAGCAGCAAGCGCATACGAGGCAGCTAGCACATACGACAACAAACAAAAGACAAAGCACATAAGCGCTCGGGAGAGAATAAGAGCCTTATCTCAGATGCCGCGGACGGCGGCTAGTAGATCGATCAGATGGAGCTCGAATCCCTTCAGGCTTCAGGGCGGCAAGGTGGAGCAGGGACGAGAAGCATGTCGAGGACGGCGGCGGCGGCCGGAGCTGCGCTGGCTGCGGCGGAAACGAACCTCACGTCCCAGCAGGCAGCAGCAGCTCTGTCTAGGGCTGGGAATCGGATTAATTTCTAACCCTAACTCTCTGTATATATGCCCGCTCTAGTTTCCCCCCATTTTTTCTCTGAAAATTTAGTCTCCTAAGCGCTTGCTTTCCTGCTTAAGCGCCGCTTAATTACCGCTTTTTTGAACGCTGCTTGTCATATCAATCTTTAACCTTTGCTTCTCCTTCCGAATTTTCACAGAACAGACGGTAGCACATGTAGCAGCGAGCGAGAACAACAGCTTAGTACTGTAGCAATCTGGAGCAGCGCAAAACAGCACAAACCAAACAAATTCATCTCCACTCGATCCAATTGCCTAGTCTGAGCTGCTTGTAAACGACGAGGATGTGGAGCAGCTCTTGCTTGGGAGGCCGCCATGTTCGGCGTCATCTGGATCTGGTTTGACCAAACCAGAGGCTTGACACTAGGAAACTCAGAGAGCAGTGCAGGGCGAGTTACGTGCAGCCATGGCGGGGAAATACGACGAGCTTGGATTTGAGCTCGGGGTGACTGGCGCACCAATTTTGGCGTAGGAGAGGAGCGGAGGGAGGGTGAGCTCGATATCAGCGAGGTAGAGCCTGAGGTACCCCATGGAGGTGAAGCGGGCGACGGCGGCGAGTGCGCCATGCGGCGGTCCACCCTGTCCTGAGCAACGGCGGCGGAGTCTCCTTAAGCAGGCAGCGGTGGTGGATATGAGAGATTTAGGAAGGTGAGACTAACATATTATTCTGGCCGGGATTGTATAATTCCAGGTGTGC
The DNA here is from genome assembly GCA_026929855.1 of Poa annua. Lineage (NCBI taxonomy): Eukaryota > Viridiplantae > Streptophyta > Magnoliopsida > Poales > Poaceae > Poa > Poa annua. The sequence goes on from CM049427.1 coordinate 38,155,004, forward strand.
CAAACAGGTCAAGGGTCTAAAATAGAATGGGATCGACAAGTTTAGAGGGCCAATTTCTGGGATTCAAAGTTTGAGGTTCGATTTATCTTTCAACTACAAGTTCAAGATTTATTTTGGATTTTTTCCTTATTGCATTATATGAGAACATTTTAATAGAATAGCAGTACTGATTTCACAAAGAGAATAGGAATTAGACAAAAATCTCACCTCGTCGCCTTCTTCCTCTTCATCCCCTTCGTCCCCATCCTCTTCATCTTCTTCCCCTTCCTCGTCGTCCTCTTCTCCTCCTTCTTCTTCACCCTCCTCATCTCCTTCTTCATCCTCCTCGTCCTCCTCTTCCTCATCAGTCTCCAGACGATCGTTACCCTCAGCATCAACGCCATCCAAGTACTTCAGACTAGGTATCAGCGCAAACACTTTCTCCCTGTAGCCCTTGAACTTGGTGACAGGGCACTGGTACAGGTCGAGCGTCTTGACGTCGAGCCCGGCGAGCGGCTCCAGCTCCTCGACCAGGGCGAATCGGTTGTTGCCGAGGTCGAGGTGGCGGAGGGTGCCGCCGCAAGAGTCCGCAATGGCTTTGATGGATTCGGCGCCGGAGAGGCGGTTGTCGGGGAGGGAGAGGCGGCGGAGGGACGGGAGGCTGGGAAGGCCCTCGACCGAGTACAGGCGGGCCCCGGCGACGGAGAGCTCCTCGAGGGAGGGGAATCTGTCGAGGAGCTCCGAGGACGGGAGGCGGCCAGTCGTGGACTTGACGGCGCCGTCGAGGGTTAGGGTTTTGGGGGCGGAGAAGGGGGAGTTGGGGGCGTTCTTGAGGGACGCGTTAATGGCGCGCTCCCACGCGGCGTCGTCCTCTCCGGAAGGGGCGTCGCCGGCGCCGGCCATGGCTTGCCGGGGGCGATTGGGGAATGGAGTGGTACCCTAGCTAAACCCTGGAGCCAGAAGCTTCGGAGGCGGAGGAGAAAAGTACGGAAATGGATGATTGTGTTCGTCGGCGAAGCGCTGGAAATGGATGCTGATGGGCTTGGTCTTGGGCTTGGGCTTGGGCTGGCTTGTAGATTTCGTGCAACTTGGATCGACTAACAGAACTGTGTTGAGTCCTGGTACTTCTGTCAGAAACAAGGGCCGTGGAATCGGGAGCTGGGCTCAGATAGAAGGGTGACGGCCGAATGGACATGCACTTGGTGCAGCCCACTAACACGGGTAGATTTATTTTTAAAATCAACACGGGTAGAATGTTTCTTTCATATCAAGTCTTGGAATTTATATTTAGCTTTTGAATGGACTGGATATACAAGCAAGAGATGATAAATATGACCGCGTGACATGGAAGAGAAAATAATGGTGAATTATTTTAAATACGAGGGTCGTCCAAATTAATTCTCCCAACACAAATCTTGCTTGTGGTTATGTGGACAAGGATCACGGATAATTGCCCCCCTCTCTCTCTGACTCTCTCTCTCTCCCCCCGTGCGCGCGCACGCTCCAACACCTACATGTAAGGACAATCCTTTAATGTTTCAAATATGTTTTCAACTGCTAACTGAATCCATGGCCAAGAATTTTCCTAAGACAAAGTAGTTTAAAATTTTCCTAAGAGCATACCCATATTTTCTCTCAATACCTAAAAAGAACGGTTTTAAGGTACTGGGCTCCAAGAGCATACCCAAAAGTGGTCCCAACAAATTTTATTAGGGTCACTACCCATAATTTGGTCAAGAATTAGCATTATTTGGCAATCCATGTGCAAAGACCAATCTGGCGTGGGACTTTCAGCCGCCTAGCTCCCAGACCTCCCGCCATGCCATTGTCGCCCACCGCTCACCCTGACCCCTCTTAGACCCCTGCCCCCACCCCTCCCCAATGGTGTCAAATCGATGGTGTTTTCCCGCCGCTACACCGCTGATTACAGACGTCGGTGACCTTGTCCTTCCTGTCTCATCTCCTCGACACCATGTGTCCGAGCTCCAGCTCACAAAGACGGCGCCGCGTCACCGAATCTTCCTTTTCGTTGGTCCTGTGTTTGTGAGGGCGAGGTCGGGGGCGGCCGGACGATGATGGATGCGTCGGGAGGAGGAACAAAAATGGATATAGGGGAAGAAATAAAGAACCCTATCCGACTGACGTGTGGGTCCCGTGTACAAGATGGCAATGTGGGTATCCGGTTTTAGGTAAGTTAGAAAAGAAGAAAAAAAATGCTTAACCATATCCTCTCTCTCATATACCCATATCCATTTTGCCTACCCAAATTATAGGTAAGCCGCTGGAGTTGGTCTTAAGTCAAATCTGGACATCGGGAGTCTACCTCGCCCTTCTTCACTTGCCTGCAGGACGAGGACACAACGTAGTTTCTTTGGCCCTTTTACCTCTGTCACTGATCTTGTGCGCAACTGTGACATTCTATGCCCAATAAAAGTAAGGTACGTCGTTGTGTACTCTGAAAAAAAAAAACCCAACCTCCGTATCTACTCCGTATCTGTTCCATCTCATTATCCAGTCATCTCTTGGACGAAAGATGGAACGCATGGGACACGGACAACAACAGTCCAGCTAACGCGCGATCCGGGGACGAGACGCGTTAACTGTTCCAAAATCCGCAATCAGATAAGTAAATAAATAGTTTCTCGTGAGCTGCTGGCAACAAATGCAGAGCAAACAAACACATTGCACACATACATGGATCGATCATCGCTAGTTCCCAGACGAACCCGGCACCGCACACCATGCATCGACCCAACGTGCTGTACGTGCCAACAACGACCGTACGTGTCATTTTGTCACACGTGACGCCTCCCGTGCGTGCACGTGAACTTATGGGGTTAACCCGCTAGCTGACTAGCTCCATCGCCAGTACGTAGGTACTGTACGATACGAGGCGGCAGCATGAGAAAGGCATGCACGAACCACGAAGGTCGGTCATGCCGGCCGGACCCGGAGAGTTTTGGCGTTGGACGGCAGAAGGCAGCTAGCGATGGCCCTGGTGCAGTGCACGCACGCCGGTTTGCGTGATCTGATCTCGCGTGCGGGCGACATGGAACGGGAGCTAGAGACGCCGCACGTACGAGGCATGCCTGATGCCACCACCACTCCCGCCCGAAACGCACAAGCTATTATATACTGCATGCATATTCCTTTTTCTATATGTGATATATCCCATGCCTATCCCTTTGATTCTCATACATACCCTATGAATCAGAGACTAGAGGCCCTAAAACTATTCATTATCTACAAAAATGCAAAAAACACAACTAAGAGAGCCCCCTCCTAGCTCCACAACCGTTGATTTTCGTCTCGAGATTCATGCATCTTGGTTGACTATTATTTTTACAAAATAGACCCTGCACTTTGACAATATTTTCAAATAGCTTCGAGATTCATGCATCCTGAGATTAGCATTTAGCAGAAGGGAAACACAGCTCCACTCCACCTTGTGCGGTTCCTATACGGCCGTCCCGTCCCCGTCCAATGGATGAGGCGCACCGCGCACAGCTCTTTCGGTGCTTGCCCGTCAGCATGCAGGAACAGTGTACGCGCTCCCGATCGATCGACCGGTTCCACCTCATTCTCGATTGTGGACGAAAGATGAAGCATGCATGACATGACACGGACGACAACAGTCCATCCGGGGACGAGCGAGATCCAAAACCCGCAATCAAATACTGTAGGACTACTGTACTGGCTAGCTAGCTAGATCCAGGGCCAGCAAAACGCAAGGGAGAGCAAAGAAAGAGGCATGCATCCATGAATCGATCGATCACCAGTTCCCAGACCAACCCGGCACCGCATACCATGCCATGGACGGATGGACCCAACCCAACGACGACCGCGCGTATGTGTCGCTGTACTGGCGTGGTCGTCACACAAGGTGAACTTATGGGGGAGATCACCAGGACGTACGATCGATACGGGCGGCATGCAGCTAGCATGAGAAAAGCATGCACGCACCCACGCACGAAGGTCATGGCGCAGAGTTCGGGGGTTGGACGGCAGCGGTGCTGCTGGTGCATGCACGCCGTACGTGCTCGCTCGCGTGCGGTGCGGGCGATGGACATGGGAAGAGAGTAGAGACGCCATACGAGGCACGCCACAATTAACAGCTATCATCCGCCCGGAACGTACGCACAGGCCACCAAATTATGGAAGTAGACTGCAGTTGTTTGAACCAGGCCCGTCAGGTGCAACATTTAAAAATTTACCCTTTCTCTAATCATGTGCATTCTCCACACTCTCGGGTTGATCCAAAGCCGAACTCGAGGAGAGGCAGAACTGTGGATCTACTGTTAGGCGATGCGACAATCGATTCAAGGTACTTCGTTTAGCTCCGAACCCCCCGTGTCGCGCCCAGGCGGCACCGGGGGGCGAACAGCGCGCCGCCACCAGCCCCCCCGCCTCTTGCGCCTCCTCGCCGCTGCTGTCGCCGGCCGGCGCGCCGCGGCAGTGGCGGCCTCCCCGCCGCCACACAACTGGTGGGTGGGGGTGTCTCTCTTCTCTTCCTCGCGCGGAGCTTGCCGGCACCGACTGGGACGGCAATGGTGGGCTTGCCGTCGCGTGCAGGCCGGAGCGGCGGCTCCGGGGACGCCGGACCTCGGCGTGGTGGCGGATCCGGGGCTCCCGCCCCCGGATCTGGTGGGGACGGATCCTGCCTGGCTGCGAGGGCGGCATGCCGGATTCGTCGGTGGCGCAGCGGAGGGGACTTCGGAGTCCGGTCTTGTGCGGCAAGGGCTGCAGCGGCGCCGCCGGTTGTGGTTCTCGCGGGCCTCGCGGCCGTGGTGGGTGGCGCCATAGTCGAGGCGGCTGGTCCACGGGCGCGGCAGTGCGGGACAGATCCGGGCCCTCTCGGGCTTGATTCATCGGCTGGCTTCGTAGGTCATCGGTCGGCGCCATGAGCTGTGCACGGTGGTGCTTCCTGCTCAAGTGCAGCGCAGCGGATGCTGTCTTCGGTCTTCACGGAGTAGGCGTGGTCAGGAACCAGGGATCCAGACCCTGGCTGCTCGACAGAGCATTGCGACCAGACCCCAATTGGTCTTCAACATGGAGTTGTTCAGCTTCTCGTCAGTTCAGCAGGAGGTCGGCGACAGATCCAGGCCTCTCGGCTTGCTGCTCCCTAGCCCAAGCTCCCGGCTTGGCGGTCGGGATCGTTTCTCCGGGTGAAAACCTCGCACTTTGGTGCCGACGGCGGCGGCACCCTAGGGTGTCGTTCTCCTTCTTGATTGCGCTGTTTGGGAGAAATGACCCTCTACCGGCGCGTCTTCCATAAGGCTCTCCAGGTGAAAACCTAAACTCCTCTGGAGTGGGCGGCGGCGGCGCACTCGTCGCTACCTCCTTGGAGGCGCCGCCTTGGAGTGTCTTATGCCTCGTCGAGCTTAGGGTTGGCAGCGGTCGTGTGGGGTGGCTCTGAAGCCTGGGTTGTGGAGGCCGGGGCGGCGGCCCCGGACGGTGGATGTGCGCCGAGGCGGCGGCCTCGGGGGGCTTTGCGACCATGGCTCAACGAGGCGGGGTCATGGTCCTGCATCGTCGGGGTGTCGAAAGAGTCACGAGGGTGGCTAGTTCGTCGCTCTTTGTTTTTTATTTTTCTTTCCTTTTCTGCTCGCCTCCGGACGTAATTTCGACCGGTGCGACTTCCGTGTACTTTTGTGTACGGTTTCACTCTGCTAATATACTGAAAGCCAGCAATTGCTGGTTCTTTCAAAAAAAAACGAACTCGACGGTGTTGCCAGTGGGGGATGGCGGAGGAGAGGGGCCGTGCTTAGGATATGTATGTACATACTAGTCTAGCGGTTGAAGCCTATTGGTGATTGCTCCGGTTCATGTGGACCACGACTTGGCCGTTTCGCTTGCGGCAATTTTGGGATGCTCTGTGTCATCTTTTCCTCAGTCTTACCTGTGTTTACCTCTGTCAACACATAAGCTGCGCTTGTCGGCTTTTAAGCCATACATTGAAAAAAAAAATGAAATTTCGTCTTTCTGACTGGGCTGGGAAAGTGCTTCCTCTTAGCGGTCGTGCAATCATTGTTAAGGCCTCTCTTAGACCCATGCTATCTTTCCTTATGACGATGGTGCTTGTCCCTTTAGGAACAATTCAGGAAGCAGACAAAATTTGTAGGGCCTTTTTTTGGGCTGGTGAGGACACGGTGGCCAATGCCTGGTCGCCTGAGACGACGTCTGTGCACCTATCTCTAAGGGTGGCCTAGGTTTTCGATCTCTCCACACACATAACATTGCAATGCTCTCCAAACTTCTTGCCAAAATCCACTCTCCTTCGTCTACGCCTTGGGAACAATGGTTCGCAAATGCCTATGGGTGGACGGATTCTAATGACCTTGGGGATCAAAACCGTCTCCATACGTCGATGTGGAAGGACCTTCTTGCCTGCCTTCCCTCCTTACGGTCCATGACTAAGGTTAAGGTCGGCAATGGGGCGGCTACTTCTTTCTGGTACGATATTTGGTTCCAGGATATTGCTCTAGCTGACCGGTTCCCTGCCTTGTTCTCCCATGTCACTAACCGAAACTCTTCGGTCAAACACACTCTTAGCTCGCCAAACCTCTCCCTCTCCCTACAACCGCGCCTCTCCGGTGTTGCTCAAGAGAATATGTCCGCGTTGCGCTCTTTGTTGGCTAATTTTAGTCTACTACCGACGCTTAAGGATAATAGAGTCTATCGGTTCGACGGAAAAACTATTACTACAAAATCAGCATATGCAGCAGCTTTTGAACATTTGCAGGTAGTTCACTTCGCTACTGCCACTTGGAAGAATTTCGCGACTAACCGCTGCAGGATGTTTCTCTGGCTGGCTAACCGGGACAGGCTATTCACGGACGATCGCCGCTTCAGGAGGGGGATCGCGACATCTGATACTTGCCCCTTCTGCAATTGTTCCGAGACCTTTACACACTTGCTTCTTCACTGCCCTGCAATCGCCGCCTTCTGGTATGCGCTTCCGACAATCCACGACGATATCAGCTCTTGCGACACAATTCAAGATGTCTGGAACAATGACACCTTCTGCAAAGTAAGGTCCTCGGTCATCATTGCTGCTTTCTGGAATATTTGGAAAAGGCGGAACGCAAGAATCTTCAGGAATGAAGCGGTGCCCATCCATTTACTATTTCGAAGATGTGCGGATGACCTCTTTCTATGGACGCACAGATGCACAAAGCCAAGCTACAAGGCTCTACTACACGATTGGGCTAACTATGTTTAGTCATCTAGCAACAACTTAGAAACTCTTCTTCTACCCCTCAACAACAAACTTATTCTTTGATTCTTACTCTTTTGGGGTTTTCACCGGGTATAAGATGCTCTACACTCTTTTTCTTTCTATTTAGTAGTTTTTCGAGACATCAATTTTTCTTTTATTTATTGGTCCACTGTTGTAATGTTGCCTGTTATGCTTTATTAAAAATGGTTCAGGCTGGCCATTTGGACCCGCCGTTGATCGCTCAAAAAAAATACTAGTCTAGCTATTGTCCCGTACGATCTGACATGTGGGGGTAGGTCGTTGGATCTATCGGCTAGATCTGGCGCGCGTCGGCTTCTTTCGCTCTTCAGCAGTGGCTTCGGTGCCGAGTTGCTGCATCTCCGTCACTAAGAGCATCACCAGTGGATCGTGGAAACGGGCGTGCAAAGCCCATATACACGTTTTGAGGCCAAAACGTGTCTCCAGTGGATCGTGGAAACGGGCGTGGGAACGATCCACGCCCATCCAGGCTCGTACGCGTCGTGGAGTTAAACACGCCCACGCCACGCTCTGCTCCGTTCTCCTCCCGCTGGCGTTCTCCTCCTCCCGCTCTGCTCGCCCTCCCGCTCTGCTCCCGCCGCCGGCAAATCGAAGCTCGCCGGCTACCACTCCCCGCTGGTAAGCTCTTGTCTGTATTTTCCCTTCCCGCCTGTAGAGAGTAGAGAGGAGAGGACGGAGAGAGAGGGGTGGGACGGAGAAGACGACTCACCTGATTTGGAGAGGGGAGGACGGAGAGAGAGGGGGCGGCGGCGCTTGGAGGGGCGGCGGCGCATGTCTTGTGCCCCGGCCGCGGCCTGGAAGGAGGGGGTGGCGCCTGGATGGCCGCATCCGGTGAGGGGGGAGAGAGAGGGGCTGCGGGTGGAGGCAGAGGTAGGCAGCCAGGAGGGAGGCGGTGGCGCCTGGATGGATGATGGTGTGGAGGCGGAGGCGGCATCTGGTGAGGGGGGAGAGAGGGGTTGGGCGCGACGGCGGTAGCAGGGGGAGAGGCAGAGGCGTGTGTGGTGGTGGTGTGTGCTCCGGCCATAGCTTGTGGTCTAAAATAGCAAATCGATTGTGGTCACAGGGGGAGAAATTGCAATGCATTGGTCTAAAATCGATTGTGGTCTAAAATTGCTTTGCATTGGTTGCTTGCAGATGGATGATGTTGGTTTTGGTGACCAAACCTTCTTGGACAATGTTGGTTTTGGTTACACACAAATGCAATCAGATAGTCCAATTGGAGAGCAGACAACTCCATCAACTCAGCAACCTTCTGCAATAATAGAGAAAGGAAAATCCAACAAAGGAAAAAATTGGTCTAGTGGTGAGGACAAGGTTCTTATATCAGCATGGGCAAATACAAGTTTGGATATTGTTGGGACAGATCAAAATCGAGATACTTATTGGGCTAGAATTGCAGAGTACTACAACACACACAAAGAATCATCATGGTCGGAGCGTAATGCTAATGCAATCAATTGCCGTTACACATTGATTGCCAGAGAGACCTCTAAATTTTGTGGTTGCCTTCAGCAGATATTAAATAGGGAAGAAAGTGGAAGAACTATAACATAAAAGGTATGAGCCTATCTTGTACTTCTATGTGTGATGTGCAATATTATATATGTGTTGTGCATATGTTAATTAGATATGTATATGTGCAGACAAATGATGCACACATTTTGTTCAAGGAAATGGATGTTAAAAAGAAAAAACCTTTCACATTGATGCATTGCTATGTAGAGTTTTCGAAGTATCCAAAGTGGCAGACAAGAGAACTTGAAACTTCTCACAAGAAGCAAAAGAAGACCATTGATGCAAGTCCGGGCACATCCACACATGATCCGGCTGACGCATCCTCGGTACGCACTGATGCTACCTCGATGCACACAGATGCTCTTGAACATGAGAAAAGACCTGATGGTGTGAAGAAGGACAAGAGAGCTAAAGCTGATGAGAGTTCTTGCAAGATGTCATTAGAAACTGTGTGGGCAGCAAAGCAAGAGAAGGATGAGATCAAAGAGGCGGCAAGAAATGCTCGGTACGCACAACAATTTGAATTGCGAAAAGAGGAGATTGCACTCAAGAAGAAGGAGGATGCACGAAACGAGAGGGAGGATGCACAGAAACAATTTGAATTAGATGAGAGGGTCATGCTCATCGATACTAGTGGTATGACTGATGTGCAAAGACAGTTCTACCAAGCTAAGCAGAAAGAGATCCTTGCTCGCGGTCTAGAGTAATGTGAGCTATATGTTGTAGTTGTAAGAACTATTTAATTTGATGCTTTATGCTAGTTGATGTATGAACTATTTAATTTTTTCTGCTAGTTGGTGTATGAACAAGTTGATGCTTTGTGCTAGTTAATTTGAATTCAGAATTTGATACCTCATTGCATAAATATTTTTATTGATAGCTGTATTACAAAGACATCACTCATTGCATAAATTAAAACTACATTGAAAAAAAGGATTACAAACTTATAACTAGGACATCCCTCGTTTCCAAACTTTTGCCACACATGGTCAATTAGATCAAATTTAAGCTGATAATGTTCATCAAAATTTCTAATTCGCTGAGTCATCTAAATAAAAGAGATCAGTTGTTCAGCATGAGTACGAGAGAGTGTGACTCTTTCTCCCATTGCCTCAAAATTGCAACTTTGCTGACCAGTTTGTCGCTCCTCTTCAACTATCATATTGTGCATTATGACACAAACTTTCATGACATCAGTTATTTCTTTGCGTTTCCATCCTTTAGCAGGTCCACGAACAATGGCAAAACGGGATTGCAGAACTCCAAAGGCTCGTTCCACATCTTTCCTAGCCCCCTCTTGCTTCTTGGCAAAAGTTTTATGCTTTCTGGTAGCTGGAGCTGGTATGGTCTTCACAAATGTTGCCCACCGTGGATAGATACCATCTGCAAGGTAATACCCCATTGTGTACTGATGACCATTGATGCTATAATTCACTGGAGGAGTTTGGCCTTCGGCTAGCTTTGTAAAAACAGGAGAACGTTGAAGAACATTTATATCATTCAAAGACCCTGGTAAACCAAAATAAGCATGCCAAATCCAAAGATCTTGTGAAGCAACTGCTTCCAAGATCATAGTGGGCTCGTTCACATGGCCTTTAAACATGACATGCCATTTTTTGGGGCAATTTTTCCAACCCTAGTGCATACAGTCTATGCTCCCTAACATACCGGGAAATCATCTTTCCTCTCCTATTGCAAGTAACCTAGCAATGTCTTCTTCATTTGGAGATCTCAGGTACCTTTCACCAAAAACTTCACAAACTTTGATGACAAATTTCTTGCAAGACTCTAAATTAGTAGTCTCAGCGGAGCGGATATACTCATCAACACCATCAGCTGCTATTCCATATGTTAGCATCCGCATTGCCGCGGTCATCTTTTGAAGAGGATGTAACCCAAGAGATCCAGAAGCACTTCTCTTTTCTGTAAAATAACCCTCATAGTCATGCTCAAGTATACCATCAGCTATGCGGTTGAACAAAGTACGCGACATCCTAAATCTGTGCATAAAAAGTAAATGAGACAGGGAAATGAAAAAAAGACCAAAGCAAAGAAGTGTACTAATTACGAACCTTCGTCGAAACAAATGTTCGGGAAAGCGAGGAACTTCTTTGAAGTAGTCGTCCCATAGAACAACAAATCCGGCATCTCTTCCTCGATCAATTGACCGACGTCCATGATTGGAACCGCCATGGCGTCGAGCGTCCTTCCTCTCTTCCTCCTCGCGCTCGGCGAATGCTGCAATGATGAGTTCATCGTCGCCCGATGAAGACGACGAAGAACTCATGTCCCAAGTGGATGTGTTTATTGTGTTGCGTGAGAGACGATAGAGAGATCTAGGTGAGAAGAGAAGTCGCAGTTAGAAGTGTGCTGGAAGAGAGGTGGTAGGGGTGGTTTATATAGATAAAAAATATGGCCGTTGAAAAATATAGCCGTTAAAAATATAACAGTTGGAAATTTAGCCGTTTGAAAATATAGCCGTTGGAATATACACGTCCTAATTTATACATCCATTTACACGTTCAACTGAAAAACTTGGACATGTAAAATTTACCATAGTGTATATAGACGTGTATATAAAGATATACACGTCCAAATTTTCACGTTTCACTGGAGATGCTCTATGGCCGCGTTGAGCTGCTACTGTCTGGTGTACTAGCGCTAAGGAGCTGGGAGCGGGCTTTTCAATAAGCTCTCCATGCAGAGAAGGCTGCCGTCACGGTGATCTTGCTTCGGGACGAACGTGTACCTCATCGCGTACATTTCTTTTTAGGGTGTTCCCTACTAAAACCAAGGGCATTTTGTATTTTTTTTATTTCTTCAATGTTCTTTCTGTAAATATAAAACACCAATGGCCGAATATATGCAGACTTCGGTCCTCTGGGCCGTTTATCGTTAAAAAAAAGAATCTGTCTAATCTGATTTCACCTACTCTCTTGTTTTGTTTTTTTTTGTTTTTTTATAGAAAAGGGTACTCCCCGCCTCTGCATCGAAAAGATGCATACGGTTATCTTTATTAATTATTCAACAAAGGACTGACAAAGAAGATACATCAAAAAACCTAAAGCCTCCACTCAGCAACTACAAACCCGACAAAGAGTAAAGATTATGTCAACAGAGCCTTGTGCTGTGAGAACAATGAACTTGCTCCACCAACTAGGGACCAGGAACTATCACATACCCCGAGACGCCCTCTAGGAGAAACGAGAGTGCATATCCAGTTTAGCATGCTCTTACTGTCACCACCTTCAAACCACCAAGCAATCTTCATGGTTAAGATGTGCATTGTCTTCGATGGTCCTACCAACAACGCCACCATGGCGCCATGCAGCATCCCCCACCCTGCCCGAGTCCATCCCATCGCGTCTGACATCGAGAATCCGCTGCGCCACGCCGCCAAAACTCGTTGTAGATGACGAGGTAGATGAAAAACGCTCCGCCACGAGGCTCTCCAGCCGGCATCAGCTCCAAAAACGATGCCCCCGTGAGGGAGAACGACGCCTCACGCCATCATCGTCCGATCCGAGAGACCCGGGTCTGAGGTTTCCCCCAGAGCTGACGACCCTTCCTGAAGCCTACGAGGTGGTCCGACATCTCCACGCCTTGGAGATACCGCTGGTGAAAAGAGCTCCAAAACAGTGCCTCCACTGAGGAAAACGACGCCATGCGCCGCCACTGTCCGGACTAGCCTGAGGTTTCACTCGGAACCCGACGGAACTTCCACCGTGACGATGCCCTCCAGGAAGGTTAGTGGCGCCCACAGGCGTCGCCGCATCATCTGCGACAGAAAAAGCCGGACAGGGGATTTCTCCTCAGTGGTTGTTCCGTCACCAAGAGATACGTAGGAGAGGATACGACGGAGGCGCCCACCACCGTAGAGGGAAAGGCCGTGTCGGGCCAAGGCCCAACCACACCAGAGAAGCCGCCGCCGGCAGGGGGAAGATCTCGGTGCGTCGGCCACGGATCCGCCACCGCCGCCCACGGCCCGTCGCTGTCGACCCCGAGCCACACCAAGGCTGCCTCCACTCGGGTGCTGCGCCGGGGCCTTCAAAGCGACCGAGACAAGGGCCTTGGCGCCCCCTTCATCAGCAGCCAGATGGCTTTGCCGCCGGCCGCTTCGAGGAGAGGCAAGGAGGAAGAAGGACGAGGGTGGAGGCTGGCGGCGCGATCTAGGGTTTCACCCCTGGTCGCCTGGAGGAGGGCGACCGAGGGGTGCGAGGTGGGTTTAATGAGCCAAAAAACTTCACCTACACTCTAGTAACCAAAAAATTATTAACATTAGCTCGATTCAAAATAAGCTCTACACGAAATCTATGTGCATTAGGGATGTGCTTCCATTCTGGCAATCAATTCCAACTTTCGTTAACATTAGCTTTCAATTTTGTGTTCATGTTTTCAAATACTTTAGTCGAATTTCATCAAATTTGTAACACACGGTCAGCTGTTTAAAATTTTCATTGAGGAGTAGCTTCAACTAGCCATGTTACACAACTCCCCTGTGATAAGTTTTTTTTGTTTAGGTGATTGTAGAGGAATAGATCGTCCATGTACCTCTTCGAATTTATACTATTCTTGTTGTATGTGCATTCTTTATGCTCCATGTATGAGTCAATAAGGTTGTGATGTTGTCATGGTGTCCATGGTGTGTTCTTAGTGCTTTGCCACAACATCCGCCGTTGCTGCCGGCGACCTCCTCACCGCCGATGTCTTTCACAGGCGAGTTCTGCAGCAATATCGTGTTTGCATCGTAGACCTCCGCCTTCGCCATGGCGCGTGTCGTCGTCTTACTCACAGCGCGTCCTCATCTTACTCGCCGCGCGTCATCACTATGTCAGTATAGTTGTCCAAGTGTGGTGATAGGTGGTAACTTTATCGATCCATGTAAAAATATGTGAGGATAATCATGCTAGGTCATAGATCCCATGCAACCAAGTCTACGAGGGATACCAAACAACTAACACCATGGGTAAGAGGGTCAGAGGGTGCCCTGGCCAACATGTCCACTGAGATGAAAATCTCATGTAATTTACTGTGTGTTGATCTGCTGGCAAGTACGATCATGCAGAATGCGTGCACCTGCAGGCTGCGAGCCAATACTCCCATGATCGAGGTTCTGAAGGTAAACTAACACCATGAAGAAGAAAACGAACGGCAGTGGATGGTTCATAGTATTTCCTTCTATCTTTCCGTTTGCGTGTGTGACCGACCCGCAGGTAAACTGGTGGTGTCCGTTGGCTACACTGCAATGCATGCGTGCGTGGTAGATGGATCTCATGGCCTTATCTGCCACAAGCTGCAGGTGACGGACGGATATACGTTTGAGATATAGACATACAGATACAGAGATTCAGAGGCAGGCAGGAAGTCCCTCTCTCTGCCGCTATGCTTCAGCAAGCAAATAGCCAGGAGTAGTAAATAGTACTGTTGGAGGCACATTGGGTATTTTCTCCAATGATCTATACTCCTCGTGTTCAGTCATGGATGCGTGTCGGCAAGGTTGTTTCCTGCATCTGAGATTCTCTCTATCCGGTTGAGTTACCTGTTTAATAGTACAACTGTTCATCCATGCATAGCCGATCGTTGCATCCTTGGCCAATCTTAATAACCTGTTATCTTATCGTCTACACTACATAACGTACCTGCTCGACGATCCGCAGTATATCCAACGAAACAAAATCTAAACAAAAGCTTCGAGCCTTCCTTAAACCAGAGGAGAGCAAATCATACAACGCCTGTACTTTTCTAAAAAACAGTTATAGGTCGGTTTGCATATAGGTAGGGCAGATAGTTTTGGTTAAAACAGATTAAAGATATTTTATATTTAAAGGAATTGCGTATCATATTCTTGCAGGACTTTTTACCATAAACGTCCTGTTCATATGGCTTAATAGCCAATCCGATTGGGCTGACTACAAATTTTGTCCAAAATTCACATGGAAAAAGACCCCCCCCCCTCCCCCAACCAATCTATGTCATAGGCCAAAACTGCATTGGCAAGGAAGATGGGCAGTATCACCTTGAGACCGGCGTAGATGTGGGACCACATTGGTAGTGGTTCTCTACACCGTGAAATTGGCAATACTAAAAAATATTCAAAAAGAACAAAAAACATGAAGACGACTTTTATGCAAGTGGATGAAGCCACACTCCTTATGTCTCCAGGGCTACCACGTCATCATTCTAATGCACATAAGTATAGCCTTGGCGATGCTCGTTTCGTTACTCGCCGCATCATCGACATCTTCTACCAAACTGTATAAAATTTATGAGACGGTGATACTGGCTTCACTGCATCATGGATGGATCCCCACTCCTACATCTTCATAGCCACCGCATAGACTTGGTCATCCACCTCGCACTAAAGATAAAGGAAATCATTATTAAACTTTTTGAAAACGAAGAACTAAACTAAATTAGAGTAAATAGAGCCAACTAATCTATGTAAGCAATAATTTATAAAAAGAGCTAAAATAAGTCAATAACATATATGCTATATGAATTTAATACAAAGAATATATATAAAGTTTATCCATCAATTTAAATATGCAAATAATCATTCACATATAATTATTTAGAAGTTAATCAATGAAAATTTAACTATTACAATAACCTAAACAAAGTAAAAAATGTTCACATTATACGGAGAACTAAAATGAGTTAGCATCAAATCCTACTTATTAACCTATATATGGAATACTTTATACAAATTATGTGTATGGTTCATCTATCTAAATATAAATATAGAAATAATCATTCACAAATAAGTAACACGGAATGATAATAAACATATTTTTTTTAAAATTGAAAAAGTAAAATTTAACACCCATTTGTAAAATAAACTAGTCTAAACAAAGAACATATAACTAATTTATACAAAGAACTGGACAAAAGCTACTATTAGAGGACTCCTCTGCCAAGTCATCCTCCGAACCTGCAAGCGGCGCATACCCTTTCTCCTTAGTTCTGGTGGTGGCGCATGCCATTTTCCTTCGTACCCTTATCAAATTCTATTAAACTATATAGTCGTATGTGGCTGCTGGTTTTAATTTAGGCGACACGCCCTTTGTCGACTTTTTTCTTTTACAAAACAAAGTCACTCGTTTTGACCATGTGATCAAAATTTTATTTCCATTTTCCCTATCCCTACATGTTGGGCAACTACAAAACCCAAACCACCATTTCCTCACATGCGCCGCGAGTACGCACATGATATTCCTGCTGCACATCATATGCATTTTCCTTGTTTACAATGTATATATCCACACTAACAAACAAACTATTTCCACCATCTCCACCGCTTTGTCAAGCAGTCACTTACGTCGCGACAAATCCTCGTGTCGCCGCCCACCCTACGCTGTCATTAGACACGTCTATTATGTAGCCAATAAAATTTATTTATCGAAAGTTTGAAACAAGGGACCCGTCACATACAAGATATACATTGTTCAGTTTGAGTACGTCTTTTTTCTTTTCTGTCATAGGTCCGTGATTAGCGAGTTGGAACGTGCACATACCACCGGTTCGGTGGATCTACTAGGGATATTCCCTTTTGTGGATCACTATATTTCATTTCTCGTTTCCAACCAAACATGGAAATGAGTGATGGAGAACCATTCCATTTGGTGACTCGAACCAAATACACTCCTAGTTATCGAAAGTTTGAAACAAGGGAGAAGATATATGTCGTTCAGTTTGAAACTTTTTTTTGCAGATATTTAGTTTGATGTTTTCATCCTGTTGGACAATTGATCCAACAGTTTGAGGTAAAAAACTAAATTAAGCTGAACAAAAGAGGGGAAACTCATCCTCTCTAAGCGACGTCATTCAACCATCGCGCTATCATCCTATCTAATAATAGGAACAAAAAAAGGAGAAGGATACAAAACTACAAAGTCGACTCTAAAAGTTCCACAAGGAAAAAAAAATGTCGACTCTAAACTATTCCTTCCCCGCATCACGAAAAGTTGACGCAGACGCTACCGTTCTTGGCGCATCCGCACGCCGGGCATGCCCCCGCCGTGGCGGCGCACGACGCGCACACGCAGAGGTGCCTGCACGGCAGCAATAGCACGACGGCCGCACCGTCGCCGCACCCCTTGCACCTCCCGACGCCGGCCACCGCGCGCTGCTCCACCACCGGCGACGTCCTCACTTCCTCCTCGTCACCGTCTCGGCAGGAGGCAACGTGGTTGTCGCCCCAGCAGCACGACCCGGTGTCCTCGACGTCCCCGCTGCCACGGGTCGCCTGCGCGTCGAGCGCCCGTTGTAGGTCGCCGCGGAGCGCGTTGGCGGCGGCCTGGTTGGACTGCGCCATGTCGCGCCACATCTGAGCCTCCACGTAGAGGTTCCTGAGCCGGTCCTCGAGCGCCCAGTTCATGCCCTTGACCCGCTCGATCTCCTCGTCCTGGGCCTTGAGCCGCTTCGCCGCCCTGGCCTCCACGGTGGAGACGATAAGCGTCGCCTGTTTCTTCCTCTGCTCCGCCAAAGCCGTCCACATGTTGGCCGCCTGCGTCGATCGATCAATCACGGGTAACAGAAACGTCAGATAAAGCCTCGATCAACAAGAGGCGCAAACTCGGAGAAGTAATTGATCAGGTTCACGCACGCATGCATGATTCGATCGATCATGGTCATGGCACTTACGTGTTTGAGCAGGATGCGGTCGACGACGACGGCCTGCTGTTGCGCGTGGGCCGCGAGGACGTTCGCCGCGCAGGGCACCACCGGCGACTGCTGCTCGTCGCGCTTCCTCTTATATCCTCCGGCGATCATTTCCTGGGAGCCGTCTAGCCTGACGCCCCTCTTGGCCAGGTCGACCGCGGCCATCCCCAGGAACCCCGTGTACTGATCCTGCTGTCCTCCCACCGACGCTTGCGGCGGCGGAGGCGCGACGAGACCCATGTACGATGGCGACGACGACAGGTAGCCCTGCTGCTGATGTTGTTGTTGGCTCCCTATCGTCGCTGCGCCATAGCAAGGCGAGAACGCCGTCGCCGCCGCGCCGCTCATCGGCATAGCGGCGCCCGCCCGGCCGACTAGGCCGAGGGCGGTGGAAGGCTGGTGGTGGCCGGTGCCGAATAGGCGTTGTGCGTCGACGGCCATGGCGATCGATCGATCGTAGAGAGCTGTGTCGCTGCTCGCAAGTTCGGCTGGCTGCGTGAGGCTCGCCTATATATACAGCCAAGGCAAGGCAAGGTGAAGGCGGAGGGTGATCGGCGGGCGGGGTGGCAAACGAAACGAGGTCCTGGGATGGCAGGACGCGCCGTATTTATGGTGGATGACCGGGTTTCTTGCTGGCCTCCACGTCCCTCCGCCGAGAGTGAGGAAGCAACTGAATACGAGATTGACCCCAAATAATCCTTCTCCTTTTCAGGAGGAGGGGTTGCCCCTTTTATCATGGCGTCCGTTTCCTTCAATCTTTTGTTTCCCAATACAAACCAAACCAAGAATAATGTGTTTGCCGGTGTTATGTTACTTTACAAATCGATCTGCACGGCTTTCTGTTCGGGTTCGCACAGGCCAAGGAAACCCAGAATAGATCGAGCTGGCCGCAGATAAGTTTGTGTTATTTTCTCTGGCGCCAAATTAGCTCGCATCGTTAACGATGCATGGGCATGGCAGCTCTGATCTGCACGAATCTTGGAGCGTAAGGAAAGCCATCCATAAACAAAGCAAATTATGACTCGGTAAAGATCGATCGATCGCAGATTAAAACCGTAGTTTGTGGAGGGCGATCGGGAGAAGTTAGGAAATTACAGCTTTGGACGTTACGTAGCCCACATGCATGCAGTACATGCATGGATCATCCGATCCGTCGTTGGAGCGCAGCATCAAGATCAACGCACGTAATAAATACATTAATTTTCGCAGATTTATATAGTCTGTAGAGAAAGCGTTTTGGGTGCTGGCGTACGCGGTTGAGAAAGAGACAGAGGGAAATAAGGGAGTAAGTTAATGCGACAGAGTAACGCATGCAGAAAGGGCTCCAAATTAGGGAGGAAAATCAATGAGCTGAATTGATTTGGTAAGAACAGATCGGCCGGCCATTCATTCCTGCCTGTACTTCCCGCAATGCAGATCGATCTTTAATTAATCAATTTTGGATGGAAATTACGTACAGCTTTTTATTATTGGCAAGAAAATCTCAACCCTCGTGCTTCCTCATGAAGTTGCTTAATTCGTCTTTAATTGCGGGATATATATATATGATGCGTGCAGATAATTAATCAATTAAGTGTGGGAAATCGGCGCCAAAATAGAATCACGCGGCAGCCGTTGTTTAAATAAGTAACTTTTCAAAATACTCAGCCTATATATACAGCTGTACGAAAGTAATACTCCTAAAAAAACAGTGCGTATCTTTAGACCACAGAACAACAATTAAGTCGGTCCACACGTATAATTTGGAAGAGAATATATATATAGTAACAAACACAACACAATTAAGTCGGTCCACACGTCTTAATTTGGAAGAGAATAACAAACCGACAAACAATTAACCAAATAACCAGCCCTTCATACATATCTTCAAGATATATTTGGTCGGAAATTTATGAATAGATCTACAAATATTGTGATTTTAATGTCCACTAAGAATTCAGTATAGAGTCTCGTTCACGAGGAAACGATGCAGGCAGAAAGGGAGGGCGTAGGTACGCCATCGAGACGACGTTTCCTTCTAGAAAAGGAGAAGACTGACATGGGCATAGAGATCATAGATGAGATAGAGCAAAAGTGCAAGGAAACGGAACGGCTTTCATGGAAACGCGCGCAGGACTCACTGAGTGACTGTAGGAGACGCATCGCGTAGTACGTGTCGCGCCGCCGCGCGAATAGCAACGTACCCTTGATCATCACTTGTCCGTTACGGACGCTAGCTGGTCAAAACATCCAAATAATTTGTTCAAGATTTGACCAAGTAAGCGCGTACGGTTGTTGCTCCGGTGTATTTGGATTTAAACGTACGAGCCCAGGCGATATTCAAGCCCACAACGGACGAATAAAATGCATCTACCTAGCTAGTAACTCTTTATATTTTTTAGCACACGATTACACAACGTTTTTTTAAGGAAAATCGTTATATTCATAGAGGTTTCGTACACATTTCGGTAGGGATTTATGACGATTTCATTTTTGTTGGGAGTTTGCATCGAACATCATTTTATTCTTCTAAAAATCGTGTGAAACAAATTAACTACAAAAAGGCTGAGCTGCATTGTCAATAATAAGCACCTAGTTTTAAATCCCAGATAAATCTTCATAAAACCACAATGAGACTAAAATATGGTACATCACACAATGAAATATCCAAATTTTAATGTAACACTTAGCCTTTGTATAATGTAATTTTAGATATCCACATATTGTACATGATTATAGATGTTTAGCCTTTCTACCTTGTTCTATTACATTTTTTCCGACTCTATGCATCCTATATATGCAGATGCTGGTGTTGTAGTACTATTGAATCACTTTGATACAAACTTATACATTAAAAAAATCGCTCTTTGTAAAAAAACTTAAGAACAAGAAACAGTATTAGAATCCAAAAACAGACTGAGCGATTGCAAAACCAAGAGGCCATTTTCATCTGCGCGGAGCATAATAATCCACTAAAGATTGACCATCACGATGACAGGTACACGTACGTCGTCGAGGCGGCTAACGCTTGGAGGCTAGAGCCTTGGATAGTTGGATATGTTGAAACTTGGAGAGTTCATCCCATCTAGACGGCCTCCTTGGACCCTTCTGGCACATCAAACTCTGCGCCAATCAAATTTAATTCAGTCTCCCGGGCGTACCCGTATATACATACTAGATGGAGTACGACCCCTGTATGAAGCAGTAGCCGTAGTATGAACTCATCTGGTCATGTCTTTGGCACTGATCGACCCAACTGAAGAATTAGGTTAACAGCGACTAACTGAGCTACGTCTCCTTGATCTTTATATATGTCCTCACATGTCATCTCAGCCGCAGTCAGCACAGAAATTCAAATGTATTATTGTCCCCTCCTGATTATTTTGCATATATGGACCGATCGGGGTACGGATACCTGATAGCCTGCGGCTGTTTAAATATACAGTGGATAGATTTAAGTCTTATTTTGAATTGGCAGCACCTAGCTGATCCCATGCGTTCGTAGAGCCATGCATATCGCATCAAGCTTAATTTACATGGCAATTGACTTCGATCGATTCCAATTCCTCATTCAGTTTTCTAAGTGGCACATCAGCCTGATCGATCGACAAAAGAAAACGAGATTTGGTCGCTAAATTTCAGTGCAGTTGCTTCGGTATCGGGACAGCTTAGCTAAGAGAGGCGTGTAGGCTGAAAGTTTCATCCACGGAGGACTTGTTTGCTATGTCGACGGCCAAAACGGATGGTATTCCCTGTCTCCCTCTCCCTCTCTCTTTCTTATTGTGAAAAACAAGATGATGGTACTTCTCAACTGTCACCTCCGGCGTTTGAAAGACACATAGTTAAGCAACGCTGAATGCAATTAAACTTGTTTAAAAAAATTGGAACCTTCACTTTTAAACTCTTCCTTCGTTTCAGTGGAAAATATTGTTTCGATCGTCCTATACTACTATACAAATATATAATGTTCCTTTCAGTCCTTCTTTCTTATATAGAAACACATAACAAAATGGTTACTGGTTAGCGGTACCTTGGTGGCTTGGTGTCATTCAGGGCTATAGGCCGCACTAATAGTTATCATTTTTTCTCTAGCTTTGTTTGCACAAATGGAAACGTTGTTGACTAACAGAAACTAAACATTATCATTCTGTCAACGTCATCAACAAGTAGAATATAAATACTGATCTTGACAGCACGCACAAATGGAGACACGACGCAGTACGTACCCGGATGCTGTCATTTTCCCCGGTCGCCTTTCGGGCTCTTCTAGGTGTCACGATTGTGATAGGCCAGTGTCCGAGCACGCACATTTGTCCTGTTTAGCACGGACGCTTGTGATTCGTGATGCCTTTTATTAATCGCACAATCGGCAAAAAAGAAGATAACCTCACCGGATACGGTTAGCCGTCAGGCATCACCCCATGTATGTGCATCCAAGGCCGGTCAATCGATTTTACCAACATGTGGTGCCACCCATTTTTTTCTGGCGTGTCAATTCTCCCCTGTCAACCTCAGAGAGTGATTCCAGCTCCATTTATCTGAAGTAACAAAAATGCATAGAGGGGCGAGGGAGGCAGAAAGAGGAGCGTGATTCCTCCTCCATTTGTCCGGAGTCACGAAAATGCATAAAGGCTTTTGTTCTTCCCAAGATTTTTAGTGGTTCATGTAACATCCCAACATTTTACAATATTCAAAAATCACTAAAATTTAAAACTTTTCTTTTTATTAAAATAAAATAATAAATGCATAAGGAAACCAACTATGAAAGACTTCAAACATAAGTTTAATGTTTCAAATGTCACAGTTTAAATATTTTATTATCCACTGTAATTCAAAAACCTTAAAATATAATGTGACAAATATTTTACAAACTACAATCCATTTTATTTTTAAGTAAATAGTTACATATAAGAAATTGATTCCAATCACATAGCCATAGCCATTCATAAATTAAAATAATATTTATAAGTGATCCTTTTAAACTATTTAAAACATGGATTATCCAAATAAACATTTCATTAACTTAAAATGAATTCCATGTATTTTCAACACCTAAAATGATTTTCATGAATATGTATTCTGTATAAGAAAAGAATTAAATCAAAATTCCTTTCCAAGGTTGTTTATGAAGTTCAAATGATTATCTTAAAATAAAACATAATATTACTTTTGAAAGAGGATTCATGCATTGCACTCATGTATTAATGCATAAAACACCATTTCATCTTGTGGCTTAAATTAAATAAGAGTTTGAAATTTAATATTTAATGATATATTGTTTTGGAAATTATTCCATAAAACATGTTAAATTGTATCCTTCAAAATATTCCAATTTATTTATTTTTATTTTGGGCAAGAATACTACCAAAAAGTTCTAAATTAAATTAGCATTCCAAAACATATTTTTTATGAATTTTTTTTCTCAAAAGGTTTGGTTAAGTTTTAAAATCAATTTTGAATTAAAAGTTTAAAAACAGAAAATGATTTGACAAAAAAAGAAGAAGAAGAGAAACGACCGAGCCAACTGGGCCGAAGCCCATTTCTTCTCTCCCGCGCGCGCAGCTCGCTTTTGCCCAGCAGCAGCCCACTCCGGCCTCGCTCCCTCTCCTCTCACGCTGACGCGCGGGACCCACATGTCATCACCTTCCCCAAACCGTATCGCGGACGAACTCTAACCGAAACCAAAATCGGATCAATCCGATCCTTTCCTTGCGGAGTAATCCTTATCCGTGCGCCCCATAAATACCCCAGCATCGCCGCCCTTCCCGCACCCGAAAACCCGAGCTCATCGCCTCCAGGCTGCCCACAATCGTCCCCGCCGTGTCGCCATTGCCGTCGGCGTCTTCGACGATTTCCGGTGAGATTCAATCGATCTAGACCTTCTCACCCACCCCCTTAGCTTCCCCTCGATCCTATGCACCTCCCTGACATGGCGCGGTAGCTTTTTGCGTAGCAGAACGAGCCATCCGTGCTCCACCGAAGCTCTCCGCCGCCGTGCGCAACTCCGACGAGGTGTGCCCGAGGAACGAGGAAGCGTCAAGGACCACGAGCACGCCATCGACCTCGCCTGGATCTCCTCTTCATCACGGTACGCTCCGCTATTCCTCTAGGGCTGCAGATCATCGGGAACGTGTTTTCCGATCGTGCCGCCGCCGCGCGCTCCGTCTCCGGCGACCTAGCGCCGCTCACTTCTGCCGTTCGATCTCGTCCGTCCGATCAAGATCCCGCGGTCAGGATTAGATGGATTAAAACGAAACGGTACGGTTGATTACCGACCGTTAGATCTAGATCGTACGGATCAGATCTGATCACTTAAGCCACATCAGCACCACGTCAGCGCCTCGTCAGCATCCGCGTCAGCTGCCACGTGGAAAACAATTTCCTTAATTAAATTTAATTGGCAGTTTTGCAGAAACACCCCTTCCACTTAGATCTGTCACAACTTTTTAACCACAACTCTAAATTTAATAATTTTTATATATTTGGAAAGCTCTTGACATGTAGAATATATTGGATCTGACAAAATTCAAATTTGACTTAGTATAAAATATTCAAATTTCAAATGGTGAATTTGAGTATATTTATAATAACTTTAAATCTATAAATCCAAAAATTGCAAATAAATATGTTTTAGAAACTTTAGAATATTTGTAGGTTAATGCCACTGCTATACAATATTTTTGAGTAAATTTTGAATGATTTCATGGTTGTGAGTTTAATTTGAATAGTTTGACTAATTTTGAAATAACTTTTAATAGAAATATTATTTTTGATTAAATCAAATTGCATTAAAAATAATTAAACCACCTCTAGCTATTAACACCATCTATAAAGAAAATTGTGTTATGAAATATAAAAACATATAAAATTTTAATCTATATGTTTCCTGTTATTATGTTTTGCAAATTAGAAACTAATTAAATTGCAAATTATAACTTTATGCATAGGCTATAAAATTTACAAAAATTAGGGTTATGTTTCTTGTGATTTAAAAATTGCATTTCATGCATAGCATATTTTATAGTCATATTTTCCATAAGGAAAACTCCTCCCCATTTTCTCTAAGTTAGGATTATTTTCAAACTTAGTATTGTGGGAAAAGTGCTATACACTTAGACACTTAGTAATCTTCAACATGGAACTGGAGATAATAATGGTTGATCATCTTGAACAAATGACTTAGTATTTTTCTCTAAGTATTTTGCACATCATGGCTAAGCCATTAGAGTGCTTGTTTCAAGAAGATATAAAACAAAGTATGTTTATCCAGCTTAAGACTTTAGTCCTTAGTCCTTTTGGACCAACCTATTTTTCCTTGCATTAACTTAAGAGATTTTTCATAGCATAACATGCATCTCTAGCCCTTAGAAATAATTTGCATATCATACATGACAGGTTTTCCTTAGGAGTTTTATAAAACTTGTTGTTCATTTGATATGAGTATGTATGTTGATGATTGTTGTTTGTTGATTGTTGTATTGTTGTTTGCTATTAATGTTTAGATTAAACGGAGAGCAAACGTTCGTTGTTGAAAAGAGTTGTGAACAACGACAACATTCAAAGGCAAGTGGCACACCTCATAAACTTCCTATTTTTATATGCATTACTTAGTGTATTTTTATATGCATGTGTTGCTATGCTAAACCTGTGTAGAATCCCTTATTCCTGTGTCTAGGTTCCTATATCATACTTAGCAGAAATATTGATGCTATGCAATTGATGAAAGGTTTTTTACAAAATGTTAAGTGACTACTCAGGACTGTGCTCATGGCTGTCTTCGCCTAGGATGAATTTCTATTCTACTTAGGGCTGTGAGCATGGTGATTTTTACCTGAGAGTGCACATCCACTAAGTTAATGAAACACCTGGGTGGTAAGTGGTTGTATGGTTTATGTTGAGTGGCTACTCAGGTCCATGTCCATGGTTCTTGGAGTATGTACACTTGAGAATGGCCACCCAGGAACAGAGGAATCTGAAGAACTCCGAGTGAAGATTGCTTCCAGTGCAGCCATTGCCATATGGGCTCTGGCTTGATCAATTAAGTGGCGTGGACTCTCTCCGGCTTGACAAGCAGATGTAGGGGGATGTTAGGTGGAACGGGTCAAGCCAGGTGGGAGGGAAAATGCTTCTGAAAGATCTCGTCTCATTCTCTCCTTTCCTTATCACAAATGGTGTGTAAAGGATACCTTGGTTGAATGGGTACAATGGTGAACGTGCACAACCTCTGCAGAGTGTAAAACTAAGTACTTAGCCGTGTCCCCGGTTACGGACAATTCTGAGCAGCTGATCAAGGATGTCAACGGAGGATTCCATCATTCCAATTTCTAAGTTAAAAGTTGATGGGTGAACAAGGGAAGATGAGATTTATGGTTTTCATGCCATACTCGTCGATTTCAAGAAAAGTGTTTTCAAAAGAGTAGGAAAAATTGGCTTTATGCAAATTAGCCTTGAACTCCACCAGCCAAATATGCATATAGGCTTTAGAGTTATTCCATAAGTGTCCACCATAGTGTCACTTGCCAGACTCCATTTTTAATGGAATCTGACCCACGTTGTTGCAATATTTTTCTTATTGCAGATTTGATCAGATGACGAGTGAGGTTTCGTAAAGGTTTCGTGTCTACAACCAACATGTTTTCGCCTGTGCCAGCATGAAAGTTATAGAGGCTCACTGCTATTGTATTCCGCTGTGTACTTTTTCAATGCTAGCTTTACGCTATGCAACTTGTATAAAATATTTTGTAATTCTGGATCATCGATGTAATATAATTGATGCTTTGTTGTGATATTACATCGTAAACTGTGTGTGCAAATGAATCGATCCAGGGATTTGCACTATACACAAGTATCTGCCTTATTTAAAGTGCAGGTACGCTACAGATGGTATCAGAGCACTGTGTTGCCTGTAGGTTCGAAACCCCTAGGATTGGACTGAGACCCCAAAAAGTTAAATAGTTAACTAAACTAGGATTCCAAAACATGAGTAAATTTTGAACTCTTCTTTAATATTGATTTACATTATCTTGTCTTGCATCTTTCCTTTTCTTTTAAATTCTAATACTCTTACCTGTTCAAAATTTTAGATGGGAGAGTACACTGAGACTGCGTATGCTGGAGTTTTGTCGGGTTTCATCTTTGGGAGGCAGCTGTCTAGATTGACAAGTGTATTGAAGCTACCACCACCCTATTTCCGAGGAAGGAAGGAGGAGACCGACATACCCCATGGGATACGTTGGGAAATACGCACCATCATGACCCCGGATCCTACGATGCCAGACTTCGAGCCCGTGGACTATGTCACCTACTACCCAGAGTGGATTGAGGGAGTGAACATAGCAATGGTGGACTTGATGGCTCGTTTGTGTTACAAGTATCGATTCAAGCTAGCACCAGGATCGCCCTTCCGTGCCTTTGGGAAGAGGGATGCACATGGTCTCTCGATGGCTCACACGGGAAATCGCCTGGACCTGCCCCTCGTTAACAAGACGTTTGAAGACTTGGATTATCTCATCAACTGTCTGACCAGGAGAGTCCAACAGGCTTATGACGTCGCAGATCATGCACAAGCCGTGATTCACGCAAAGACCCAAGAACTCCAAGCTTCTGAAAATCTTATTGGTCAGTTGGAGGAACTTATCCATGATCTACATTTGGAGAACCTTGGCAAGGATGAGCAGATTGCCATGCTTGAGGCGCAACTCATTCCACCTCCACCCCCGCCAGTAGCTGAAGAAGGAGGTGACCAAGGCACTGGAGATGTGACTGTATCTGCAGCTAAGAAGAAGGAAGGACCAGAGGAAGAAGACCCCGAAGAGGTGCTGTTTGAAGAATCAACTGAGGGAGAAGTCACGCCCGTGGCAAATAACCACGCAATAAAACGCAAGCGTAGTATTTAGGAAGGATAAGTGTAGCAATCAAAACCATGTTAGAGGGACCACCATATATCTTATTTAGCTTATCGTATCGATTTAGTGTATTGACCTATCAAATTGTGGTATGGCAGTACTGTTGCTTTCGTATTCCCACGACTTTAGTGTGTTTCGTTTGATAAAAGAATTGTTCGATTTCTCCAAATAAGTTTGAAATTTTCATGTATGCATTGCTTGTGTTTGAACCTTGTTGCTTGATGTTTGTTAGATGATGTTTGTAATGGATTATCTTGATTTTTGGTTGTGCATTAGGAGGTTGAATTATCAACAAGACTTTTCTTTTAAGGGTGGTAGCCACCTAGAAAATTCAAACACAGTCGCTTAAACCCAGAGATCTCAAACTATCTTTCTTTCCATCCTCCCAATCAGAAAAACCCATTCACTACAAGTTTTCAAGTTTCCATGTCCGAAATTTCATTTCTCAAAACATCTCGAGTTATCAGAATCATTCAAGCCCTTGTTTTCTTTTTAGCTTCTCCGAATCTCGGGGACGAGATTCATTTTAAGGGTGGTAGTCTGTAACATCCCAACATTTTACAATATTCAAAAATCACTAAAATTTAAAACTTTTCTTTTTATTAAAATAAAATAATAAATGCATAAGGAAACCAACTATGAAAGACTTCAAACATGAGTTTAATGTTTCAAATGCCACAGTTTAAATATTTTATTATCCACTGTAATTCAAAAACCTTAAAATATAATGTGACAAATATTTTACAAACTACAATCCATTTTATTTTTAAGTAAATAGTTACATATAAGAAATTGATTCCAATCACATAGCCATAGCCATTCATAAATTAAAATAATATTTATAAGTGATCCTTTTAAACTATTTAAAACATGGATTATCCAAATAAACATTTCATTAACTTAAAATGAATTCCATGTATTTTCAACACCTAAAATGATTTTCATGAATATGTATTCTGTATAAGAAAAGAATTAAATCAAAATTCCTTTCCAAGGTTGTTTATGAAGTTCAAATGATTATCTTAAAATAAAACATAATATTACTTTTGAAAGAGGATTCAAGCATTGCACTCATGCATTAATGCATAAAACACCATTTCATCTTGTGGCTTAAATTAAATAAGAGTTTGAAATTTAATATTTAATGATATATTGTTTTGTAAATTATTCCATAAAACATGTTAAATTGTATCCTTCAAAATATTCCAATTTATTTATTTTTATTTTGGGCAAGAATACTACCAAAAAGTTCTAAATTAAATTAGCATTCCAAAACATATTGTTTATGATTTTTTTTTTCTGAAAAGGTTTGGTTAAGTTTAAAAATCAATTTTGAATTAAAAGTTTAAAAACAGAAAATGATTTGACAAAAAAAGAAGAAGAAAAGAAACGGCCGAGCCAACTGGGCCGAAGCCCATTTCTTCTCTCCCGCGCGCGCAGCTCGCTTTGGCCCAGCAGCAGCCCACTCCGGCCTCGCTCCCTCTCCTCTCACGCTGACGCGCGGGACCCACATGTCATCACCTTCCCCAAACCGTATCGCGAACGAACTCTAACCGAAACCAAAATCGGATCAATCCGATCCTTTCCTTGCGGAGTAATCCTTATCCGTGCGCCCCATAAATACCCCAGCATCGCCGCCCTTCCCGCACCCGAAAACCCGAGCTCATCGCCTCCAGGCTGCCCACAATCGTCCCCGCCGTGTCGCCATTGCCGTCGGCGTCTTCGACGATTTCCGGTGAGATTCAATCGATCTAGACCTTCTCACCCACCCCCTTAGCTTCCCCTCGATCCTATGCACCTCCCTGACATGGCGCGGTAGCTTTTTGTGTAGCAGAACGAGCCATCCGTGCTCCACCGAAGCTCTCCGCCGCCGTGCGCAACTCCGACGAGGTGTGGCCGAGGAACGAGGAAGCGTCAAGGACCACGAGCACGCCATCGACCTCGCCTGGATCTCCTCTTCATCACGGTACGCTCCGCTATTCCTCTAGGGCTGCAGATCATCGGGAACGTGTTTTCCGATCGTGCCGCCGCCGCGCGCTCCGTCTCCGGCGACCTAGCGCCGCTCACTTCTGCCGTTCGATCTCGTCCGTTCGATCAAGATCCCACGGTCAGGATTAGATGGATTAAAACGAAACGGTACGGTTGATTACCGACCGTTAGATCTAGATCGTACGGATCAGATCTGATCACTTAAGCCACATCAGCACCACGTCAGCGCCTCGTCAGCATCCGCGTCAGCTGCCACGTGGAAAACAATTTCCTTAATTAAATTTAATTGGCAGTTTTGCAGAAACACCCCTTCCACTTAGATCTGTCACAACTTTTTAACCACAACTCCAAATTTAATAATTTTTATATATTTGGAAAGCTCTTGACATGTAGAATATATTGGATCTGACAAAATTCAAATTTGACTTAGTATAAAATATTCAAATTTCAAATGGTGAATTTGAGTATATTTATAATAACTTTAAATCTATAAATCCAAAAATTGCAAATAAATATGTTTTAGAAACTTTAGAATATTTGTAGGTTAATGCCACTGCTATACAATATTTTTGAGTAAATTTTGAATGATTTCATGGTTGTGAGTTTAATTTGAATAGTTTGACTAATTTTGAAATAACTTTTAATAGAAATATTATTTTTGATTAAATCAAATTGCATTAAAAATAATTAAACCACCTCTGGCTATTAACACCATCTATAAAGAAAATTGTGTTATGAAATATAAAAACATATAAAATTTTAATCTATATGTTTCCTGTTATTATGTTTTGCAAATTAGAAACTAATTAAATTGCAAATTATAACTTTATGCATAGGCTATAAAATTTACAAAAATTAGGGTTATGTTTCTTGTGATTTAAAAATTGCATTTCATGCATAGCATATTTTATAGTCATATTTTCCATAAGGAAAACTCCTCCCCATTTTCTCTAAGTTAGGATTATTTTCAAACTTAGTATTGTGGGAAAAGTGCTATACACTTAGACACTTAGTAATCTTCAACATGGAACTGGAAGACCAATGAAGGACTTAGCCAAAAACAAGACCTCAGAAGTATCTTCAAGGAGAAGAAACACTTAGAAGAAAGTCAAGAAGAAGTTCATGAAGGACTTAGAGGAAAACAGACTCTGGAAGCATCCCAAAGATGTCAAGCACTTAGAAGAAAAGTGGGAAGAAGTTCCAAAAGGACAACCCCCTTTCATTCTCTAAGTCTCTCTCTCTGTCTTTTCTTCTTCTGTTAGGCTTCACGAAGACTAAGTAAATCCAAGACCAGCCTCGAGGATACAAGAATCATCAAGTCTGAAGATTCATCAAGACTACCAAGAGCTCAATCAAGACATCATCCAGAAGAAAGTTACAAGTCTGGAGATGAAGCCTGGAGGACAACTACATCTTTCTTTCTATCTTTTCCCTCTTTCCTAATCTTGTCTTTTAGACTTAAACAAAATTTGATCATGATGTTATCATCTTGAAGTTGTTGGATCCTAGCAGCATAGTGGGATGAAGCGGCCTGGAAACAAACCTTACATGTCCACGTACATGAGACCTGTTCCACAATTTAAGTGGCTGGCCGGGTGTCTGTCTCTCTCACTATAGTGAATGTCCAATGTACTAAGAGTTGATAATAATGGTTGATCATCTTGAACAAATGACTTAGTATTTTTCTCTAAGTATTTTGCACATCATGGCTAAGCCATTAGAGTGCTTGTTTCAAGAAGATATAAAACAAAGTATGTTTATCCAGCTTAAGACTTTAGTCCTTAGTCCTTTTGGACCAACCTATTTTTCCTTGCATTAACTTAAGAGATTTTTCATAGCATAACATGCATCTCTAGCCCTTAGAAATAATTTGCATATCATACATGACAGGTTTTCCTTAGGAGTTTTATAAAACTTGTTGTTCATTTGATATGAGTATGTATGTTGATGATTGTTGTTTGTTGATTGTTGTATTGTTGTTTGCTATTAATGTTTAGATTAAACGGAGAGCAAACGTTCGTTGTTGAAAAGAGTTGTGAACAACGACAACATTCAAAGGCAAGTGGCACACCTCATAAACTTCCTATTTTTATATGCATTACTTAGTGTATTTTTATATGCATGTGTTGCTATGCTAAACCTGTGTAGAATCCCTTATTCCTGTGTCTAGGTTCCTATATCATACTTAGTAGAAATATTGATGCTATGCAATTGATGAAAGGTTTTTTACAAAATGTTAAGTGACTACTCAGGACTGTGCTCATGGCTGTCTTCGCCTAGGATGAATTTCTATTCTACTTAGGGCTGTGAGCATGGTGATTTTTACCTGAGAGTGCACATCCACTAAGTTAATGAAACACCTGGGTGGTAAGTGGTTGTATGGTTTATGTTGAGTGGCTACTCAGGTCCATGTCCATGGTTCCTGGAGTATGTACACTTGAGAATGGCCACCCAGGAACAGAGGAATCTGAAGAACTCCGAGTGAAGATTGCTTCCAGTGCAGCCATTGCCATATGGGCTCTGGCTTGATCAATTAAGTGGCGTGGACTCTTTCCGGCTTGACAAGCAGATGTAGGGGGATGTTAGGTGGAACGGGTCAAGCCAGGTGGGAGGGAAAATGCTTCTGAAAGATCTCGTCTCATTCTCTCCTTTCCTTATCACAAATGGTGTGTAAAGGATACCTTGGTTGAATGGGTACAATGGTGAACGTGCACAACCTCTGCAGAGTGTAAAACTAAGTACTTAGCCGTGTCCCCGGTTACGGACAATTCTGAGCAGCTGATCAAGGATGTCAACGGAGGATTCCATCATTCCAATTTCTAAGTTAAAAGTTGATGGGTGAACAAGGGAAGATGAGATTTATGGTTTTCATGCCATACTCGTCGATTTCAAGAAAAGTGTTTTCAAAAGAGTAGGAAAAATTGGCTTTATGCAAATTAGCCTTGAACTCCACCAGCCAAATATGCATATAGGCTTTAGAGTTATTCCATAAGTGTCCACCATAGTGTCACTTGCCAGACTCCATTTTTAATGGAATCTGACCCACGTTGTTGCAATATTTTTCTTATTGCAGATTTGATCAGATGACGAGTGAGGTTTCGTAAAGGTTTCGAGTCTACAACCAACATGTTTTCGCCTGTGACAGCATGAAAGTTATAGAGGCTCACTGCTATTGTATTCCGCTGTGTACTTTTTCAATGCTAGCTTTACGCTATGCAACTTGTATAAAATATTTTGTAATTCTGGATCATCGATGTAATATAATTGATGCTTTGTTGTGATATTACATCGTAAACTGTGTGTGCAAATGAATCGATCCAGGGATTTGCACTATACACAGGTATCTGACTTATTTAAAGTGCAGGTACGCTACAGTTCATGTGTGGTTGGATGACTGGATTGGCCGCCCAAGCCATGAGTGTGTAACTGGCTTTGTGGATTCGGCCATATGTAGGTAGGAAAGTAAAGGGGACATGAGTTAAGCCCCACTTAAGGTTGCAAGAAAATTTAGGCATATGTGTAAAGTTTGTTTTGTCCCTAATTTTTTTATTAAGGCATCTCACCATGTTTACTTGATTGTGGAATTAAACATATATGATCTATATTCGATGCTTTTACCGCTGGAAACTGTTTCTAGCCTTCACATCAGCGTTATATATATTGTAGTGCAAGTATAGTTCCACACTCATCATGATATCTTTGTTTCCATCAGGAGCCACCGCTTTTCTCCAGAGAGACAAGCCTTTACATGGAACATGAAACAGTTACGCCATATGACCATATGAGTCATCTATCTATTATTAATTTAACAAGAGGGGAATGATCCACTATTCGTCTACGTAGACTAAAAATAAGTGATTCGTTTATCTTAATTATAATGGTTGATCAGAAAACATCACGTAAACTATAGTCATGCACAAGACATGTAAGTGCAGAAAGTTACCATCAAAGAAGACCTATGAGGAGTACAGGTGGACAAGAGAGAGCTACGAAATAGTGTGAGCGTCTATACACTTGAAGGCCCTATTATACGAGTAGAGATAAGCTCCGGTGCTCTCTCTACTTAAAAATATCATATTCATAAGTTTCAAATCTGAAAATAATCATGCATGCATGTTCTCAATGATATATCACACAAACATGTAAAATCTCGATTTGGAATACTTTCTGGTCGGATCTACATAAAAATGACAAATGTGTGGATCCAAATGTACACAATTTCAAATCTCCAAATTATACACCGTTTGTAATTTTTGTGTACCAATAATATAAAATATTTGAAATCAAGTATTTGCATGATTGTGAGATACGTCATTGACAATATGCAGGATTGTTTTCAGATTTTTTAAAGCATAAAAATAGAAATTTTCAATCTTTTAAAGTAGAGAGGGCACTGAAGCTCAGGAGCCAAAAGTGTTCTCTGCGAGTATTATACCTTCTATGACGTATCACATTGTCATAAGTCTTATACCTTTACATATGAAGGACTTACTATCGATATCAATGTCTCTACCAAACCTACTGCACATATTTCCAATGTATTGAGTGATGTGTGAATGCAAATGCAACGGTGAATTAAGGTTCCATGGAGGCCAAAAAAGACATATGATTCTTTTTTTGTTGGTGTATACCACGGCCACCAACTTTTTGATTGTTCAAATTCTCTATCAAATGAATAAAAAATTAGCATTATCTCAAGGATAGTATACTAAGCACGTGAATGCCAAAATATGAAATGTAACACACATTTTGAGTAAAATCTAGCCGCACAATGCATCGGTCACTCTGTCAGTCCCAAATTAAGTTGTTGCATGTGTGAATGCAAATTCACCTAACATTGATATCTGCGGGTTTTTTTTTCCAACAAGCGTCACATCGAAACCTAATGCAATTAGAAGGGGGCAATGTGCTATTTCAGTTGAAAGGCGAATATATTGTTTTTGACAAGCTAAAGGTGAATATATATGGACGTAAAGAAAGAGACGGGACATCGTTTGACAACAAAAAGGTCGACGTGGGGAATTTTCGCTCCACGGAAGAAAGAAATATCTTTTGTTCCTAGGCATAGCACAGCTCATGACATAATCTGATCAAGCCCTTTGTACTACACAAATAGAGGAGCACCACATAACTAGCTTCTACACCACTACTACACAAATAAAGGAGCACCACATAAGTATTCATTCATCCTTATTGGAAGCCAATTAGCCAAGAGACAACACGCAACAGATCAAGATGGCACATGTTTGTTCTCATGTCCTCATGCTATGCTGATTAATTAGCCTTTTCGGGTCTACCAGCAGGCTAGCGTTGGTGCACGCATGAAGTGCCTACGAAAAGCCAAATATTATCCCATGATTTTATAGCATATCAGCAATTCGCTCGATGTGCCAAATGTAGACCAGGCTAGCTACTGCTCTGTGAGCGCACGGTGATGGAGAAAACACCACACCAGACCACTTATCCTATCAAACCTTTTTCGTTTTCCATGGAACATATATAGAGTATATTATGGTGGCTAAGCTAGCTAATAGCTATAACTAGTAGTAGTAACCAGCGTTGCTCCCGGCACTAGCAAAGACTTCTTAAATCAGTGCCCTGTGACTCTGAAGTTTCCGGTAACCTGAAAGAAAGGCTAGCAAGAACTTGTGCTTTAAGATTAGCATCAATCCTTTCGATCGATGCGAAGACGTACGGCCACACGCGACACAATCGACCGATTGATCGGTTGATCGATCATCGATGTAGCTAGCTAGGTAGGGCCGCACAAAGATGCACAGGACCATAGTATCCCTATTGCCTTCCAAAGGAATCAACTTCTTCTTTTTAGCCTTTGATGGGAGATGTGACATGGAATTGGGATAAAATTAAAAGAGAGATCGAAACTGAAAGGCATGTAAAATTACGCAGATTCTCCAACTTTTGGAGGTAGATACTCCCTCCGTTTAAAACATAAGATGTTTTGATATTTATCCACATTCACATGTATATTTAGACACACTAAATTTTAGTGTGTATGTTCACTCATTTTATTATGTAACTAGAGAATATGTGGAATATCTAAAATATCTATATTTAAAAATAGAGGGAGTAGCGGACATGTACCGTAGAATGTGACGGGTACTCCTGCCTCCTCCTCAATTTCGCAAAATTCCACGATTCCATTATTGCACCCATCAACACACATCTCCCAACCCTATCATGCAAACCCCACTTCGCTTAGCTACCAAAAATGAGAAGTAATCTATGTCATCACGATAACCCTAATGGAGGACGCAAGAAAGTTAAACACGACTAGGAAATGTTCGGAAAAGGAAGGCGGGAAAAGGGAGGTTATAAACTAAAGAGAGAGGCACCCAGCAGATCTCTCTGACTCGACCCCAAAGTGGCCGATCACTGGATTCCTGCACTCCATCTCGCAAAAAGGCCAAAGAATCATCACACAAATAATACTAGGGTCGACCTGGCATCAAGGATCAAGCCTAAAACATATTCTTGTCCTGATCACACTCACACGACACAACACAAACGCCCCCTTGAATGAAAACAAGTCCAAATCCAACTTGCAAAGTGGACAGCGCGTTTGCCTTTTGGCTCAAATGATGTCTAGCTACACCATCCGTTCCACACACACAAACCTAAGCTATTTGGTGAGAATCCACATCTTCGGCCATCTTTCTCTCTCGCTTTTTTCCCGCGTTACTGTCGGAGATAGGACGCCCTGGTTGGTTCCACGGACGCTGAGAGCTAAATGGTTTACAATATCCTGAGAGCTGACCTGGCCTCCATAACATAACTCGGTCCATTTTTTTAATATAAGATGTTTTAGTTATTTCAAACACACTGACTGAAATGAGTGAGCATATATACACAGTAAAATGTGTCAAGATATATATGAATCGAAAACATCTTATATTTAGTAAGGCGGAGTTGCTAGGAACAAGGAGGAGAATGTAAATGTTGTATTATGTCCTGTAGTAACATTGGTGGTACCTTAAACATTCAAGGTGACCCATGACATGTTGTATATGCCTCGCAGCAACCGGTTTTTTATTTGATGAACTGCCAAATCTTCTCATGCAAATCTTCTTATTGGCGAGCTGCAAATGATCCTACTCTCGACCCCCACCCAACCCCGGCCTTCTTCCATAAATTTGATTTGTCACCTGGTTTCCTCCACAGCACCCGACTTTCTTTCACTTCTCGCTCCACTTACTCCGCCTTCCTTCTAGTACACCACAATGAGCGGGCATGGCTGAGGCGCATACGATGGCCCTGGCTAGGACGACGGCAAGGGTGAAACAGCGGTACTTGTGGCAAGTGAGCGGACGTTGGTTAGTGGTCACGAGCTCACCGAGCGGCAGGGGCACACTTAGAAAGAAATTTATCGAGTGTCGCCACATATACCTGATATGCGCTGGTGGAGCTTACTATAGGTCCCGGCGCGTCCAGAGCAGTACCCTACACGCGTGGCCTTGGGTATCTTTGGTGACCGGCCATCTTGTAATTTTCACTAGTTACTTTGTTGTGTGAGATGAGACGATGCTTAGGTTGGTTCCACAGAAATTGTAGCAAGTAGTTGGGACCCCTTTTGGGCAGGAGCACATGATACTTTGAGAGCGGCAGTTCAACGTTTTACTCCA
Organism: Poa annua; assembly: GCA_026929855.1. Taxonomy (NCBI): domain Eukaryota; kingdom Viridiplantae; phylum Streptophyta; class Magnoliopsida; order Poales; family Poaceae; genus Poa; species Poa annua. Next base: position 38,191,933 of record CM049427.1, read on the forward strand.
TGACTCGTGGTTCTGGTTAGGAACAGGGATGAGAATGGAGTCCTTGGCCACTCTCTCTCTCCGGCGATCTTCACCGGAGGCTGCACTGTGCGGGATCCTCGCCGACAGATTAGAGTAAATCAACAAACCAACAGCGCGCTTGCTGCTTGTAGTATGTGAAGTTTCTAGTGTACCGACGACGTACCGCAGCATGCTTTGGCTTAACCTGGTGCGTGCGTGCCGAAAGAGGATGCCGCCTACCGTTGGCGTCAGTCAGTCAGTGATCAGGATCGCAACCAAACACCGATGGAGGGAGCAAACTTCTGTGGAAGGAAGAAAGAAAAACACGACGAAAACGACGACTGGTTTGTATCTATCGTACCACGCCCACATAGCAATCGTGTAGATAGATAGATAGATCGATAGGTCATCTAGATGTGGTCGTGTCATGTGGATGCCGTGCACACTCACCCCAACCATCAACTATGCCGGCCCAACCGTCCCCACCCGACGTACATCACCAGTCGGTCTCTTTGGCTGCAGCCTCCATGCATTCCAACATCATCATCCACGCCCTGCTTCCTGTTGTTTCCTCCACCTTTTCCTCTCACCACTTCCTTGTCGATCCGCTTGTGTGTGACCCACGACGCACGACGACATCCACACCGGCAATACCACATCGATCTGCAAACGCTAGTGGCCAGTAATTTAACTTAGCACGACTGAGAAACAGACGTATGTTGCCATGCGATGGCCGTCACCCGATAAAGAAAATCGTGAGGTCCAAGAGACCAACCAAACGCATGGCAACTAAATTAGCGAGAAATACTTGTTGGCACAAAGATGCAGGCCGGTGTGGCTTTCATCGACCAGCACAGGACAAAGATCGGGAACGCAGCCATCAACTGTTGCAGTGTTGCCTCTACTACACGGGTTTGGCAAAAATATATGGCAGTTATTAGAGGTCCATGCATGGCGAAAGGAGCATTAGCGTGCGTGCGTGGCTATCATATTGTCCAGCAACACAAAAGGTTGGCCTGTATATATTGTGCTGTGATCATCTGTGCTAGTATATGGCGCTACATACATGTCTCCATGTTACCTCATTGCTTAGCTCTCCTCCACCGTGTTCCATAATCCATGGATCATGGATGGGGCAAAGTGCTAATTTTATTTTCTTTATATACCCTGGAGTTGGTCCCCGGAGAAGAAGCGAATAGAATATCCCCCTGTAGTTGAAGAAATGAGCTATACGTACTGAACCTGGAGCCGACCAATAAAATAGGCGGTGACTGTTAACCACTACATCCATACAAGATGATGGTCAGAACTCAGAAGCGACCTCAAATGCTTACCTAGATTTAGATTGATTGATTGACCCTGCCTGTTTGTGCCGTGGTGATTAGGTAAACAATGGAATGGTTCAGCTCCATGTCCAGATGCTCGTGCCCAGTCTGACTGACATGGAATAAAATCGTTTCAGACTCGAGTATCCGGCCAGAATAATCTCCCTTCGATACGTCCTTACCTGGTGACATGACATGACACAGACAGAGAAAGATCAGGTGAGACTCAGCCAACAAAACAGCAGCAAGGAAATATATCTGACGCAGAGGCCGGGACAGGCACCCTCATTACATGTTTGCCACGATTGCGAAATCTGAACCAACCAAATCACGCACGGCTACATACACCTCCACGAATAGTAGTTTATGTCACCTTCTTCACATCAGACACCTATAAAAATGACTCGCTATTACTAGAGTAGAGGCTATGCCGGAGCAGGAAGGAAGGAGACTCCAGCATGAATCAATGCATGATGCTGATGCATCGTCCAAATGTTTGTCCAGAGCGAGAGGGATGGTGATGGCCGGGCAGGTTCCGACGTTCGAATCAGTATTCCTTTGCTTGCTAGGCGCCGATTTGCTCATCCAAGCAATCGAAATAGATTGTTACATAACCCAAATGGGACGCCTACTCCCAACTAATGGATAGACACAGGCACACGATGACAGCAACATGAGTGGTATTGACTGGCTACTCTAATTGGGACGTTCGACCATCAGAGAGACGTCCAACAGCACAATTCGCAGTGTAGAAGCTAAAGAACCAATATAGACATTCATCAGAAATGAAGAGGCCAATGATGCTACTGAATCAATAAGCTGCAAGAAACTGGAACACAACCTAATTCGGCAAATAAAATAAGATTTAGGTCGAAATCTATCTGTTACTATGATAATCAAAGTGAAAGACAAGCAAAGAGATAATGGTAGCTTCCTAAAGTCAAGGCAGGGTCCGGAGAGAGCGACACCAAACCAATGGAAGCAAGCTGGTCCTTGAAGCAGTGAAAACCTCATGGATTTTGTGGAAGTTGCCAACTCAAAATGGCAGGCCCCAGCCACACACAAAAGTTGTTTATGGAACAGGTAATGCTACTCAAGGACAGGGACAGGCAAGCAAAGACTGGTGTACAAGAAAGAGGCATCAATTGGAAATCCAGATGGGTCAAATGAGGCTGAAGGTGACTGAAGGGCAAAGAAAGCATGTGCTGCTGGTGGCCAATAATAGAGCCAAAAGTATTAAGAGAGGCCAATGAAGGTTCGCAGTGGAAGTTGTGGAAATAGCATCGGCTACTGCACAGGGAAAGAAAAATGCTTACCGGGAGAAGAAAAACAAACAGGGTTAGAAAAGGGCCTGTATGCTCCACCCGTTGTGCTTGCATGGCTTTCCTGTTAAGCCCATCCTAAACTAACAGCCACTAACACCCATCCAAATCTAGCGTTGAGTGCATCTGACCAGGCTCATCACCACCATCATAGGTGCTCCCTTAGTGTCTGCAGAATCTGGTCCCAATCACTGCTCCCGTTTATGCTCTTCGCTTTCCCGGGTTATAATCGAGCAGCACAATGAGTAGCAGCTAGTTGGGCCTTATTTCACATCCATGTGTCAACACCATGCATAATTTTGTCGGTCGTTCTTTACTTAGCATATGTTCATCTGGTTGGATACCACTGAGAGCTTAGTTTAGCGTGGCAGTTAAGTATATATGCATCTCCCACCAAGACATTCTATGTTGACACAAAGACCGTCCGAAAGGGATCCAAACCTGCTCATGAATAGCCAACTGCAGGTATTGGCACAACGATGGATACAACTTTGCATGTTTAGAATCCGGTCCAAGATCAGTATCAAGCAGTGTTGCACCAATTTCACCAGTGATCATTCAGGACAGTGCAACTATTTCACCTACATGATTACGGAGGATGCCATTATTAAGTCCTTCCTCAATCTGTCAAAGAAATCTATTGTAATGTCGCTGTACTTGACTACTGCACAACGTATTGATTTTGACACGAAGCCAAATTACACAACGAGATTAACAGTACTAGAGACTTGGACAGAATAATCTAGCAACATCAAACGCATGCTACAAAGAGGTGGTCCTGACTGCTGGATTGCTATATTTGAACTGACATACTAACAAGAAAAAATATATGTTCATGTCACCTTGCTGCATACCTCTTCCTGATGGATAAAGATTGTACAGTAATTGCTAGGTAGGCCATCTTGGATTAGACCCTCTGTGAAATTCCGTCTGCTGAACAAATTGCCAGAGTAGATCACAGATATGTAGGGAGTGGCAACTATAGTCCCATGCGTAAGTCTTCAGAAATGGGGCAGTCTGCAGTAAAAGAAGTGAGGTGAAATCAGAACTCTCAGACTGGCAGTTATCAACCTCGCCGGTACTTTATTTTCTTCTGAAGCAAGGGAATAGGTCTGATCTTCCTTCTTTAGTTAGTGTGCCACGGCACATGATGAATGTGGTAGTACAGCATGGTTCAGCACATGTTTAGACGTGCTCAATATTTGAGACGAGTCATCAAATTTCGCATGCAACACACATTGTACTCTTATTAGTTGCATTACAGGGAAAATAGGTCCATAATAAAGCATTTTCTATGTTTCTTCAAATTTGAATCCATGAAACAGGAAATTAGACATATCTAACACATGAAGATGTGAAAAGGAATCTAATCAGGATCAAGTCTCATTCATCCAGAACATTTTATGACTCACAACCGAATGACTGATCAATTAGATCTTAAGTTAGTGAAAGATTTAAAATGTACAATGTGAAGGACTTTGTCATTCTTAGGTCTCTCAAACACTCTATAGGGATGTCCTGCTGCTTATTCACTAAACAGATAACCTAAATGAAGAATAAGTATATATGCATCTCCCACCAACATATTCTATGTTGACCCAAAGATCGTCCGAAAGGGATCCAAACCTGCGCATTAATAGCCTATTGCAGCTATTGGCATAACAATCGATAAAACTTAGCATGTTTAGAATCCAGTCCGAGATCAGCATCAAGCAGTGTTGCGCCAATTTCACCAGTGATCATTCAGGACCTTGCAACCAGTTCACCTACAGGATTTCGGAGGATGCCATTATCAAGTCCTTGCTCAGTATGTCAAAAGCAATCTATTGTAATGTCTCTGTACTTGACTACTGCACAACGTATTGATTTTGACACAAGGCCAAATTACACGACAAGATTAACAGTACAAGAGACTTGCCACAGAATAATCTAACAACATCAACCCCATGCTACGAAGACTGGTCCTGACTGCTGGATTGCTATATTTGAACTGACATAATAACAAGAAAAAACTATATTCATGTCACCTTGCTGCATACCAGTTCCTGATGGATAAAGACTGTACAGTAATTGCTAGGTAGGCCATCTTTGATTAGACCCTCTATGAAATTATGTCTGCAGAACAATTGCCAGAGTAGATTATGAAGATACGGGGAGTGGGGGGGGTTAGTCCAACCTATAAGTCTTGCTTAACAGAAATGGGGCAATCTGCAGCACAAGAAGGTGCAGTCAAGTCAGACCGCGCAGACTGTAGGGTGTAGCAATCACAGTATAAACCTTACCAGGATTATATTTTCTTCTGAAGCAAGAGAATGGGTCTAATCTTCCTTCTTTCGTCTGTGTCCCAAAGGGCACATAATGAATGTGGTAATGCAACATGAGTAGTTGAACATGGAAAGTTCCTATATGTTGCAGCTATGTAAGATGGCTCGCAATTGATTTAGAACACAATCACTGTGTGTTTTGACCATGCAGAAAACCAGTTACCCAAAAACAAAGCAAATAACAGCGCAAACAACAAAATAAAAGCTGATCGAATTCCAGCTTGTTAATGTGATAAAACCGTTATCAATGGAAAGTTCATGCAAGGAATGACAAACACTGGTAATGAATTAAAACCATACAACTAACAAAGAGCATCTAGTTGGGTGACTGTGAGTATGACACATTAAGTTCCAGGAGAGCAACAAATATCCTTCTGACAGCAGAATCATAAATAGAGTTTCAGATAAATGAGTATCTGACTGTATTATTTATGAGAAAAAGTCAGAAAGCCCTCCAAGTAGGAGAAGCGGACTCAACATTTAAGTATGTCAGTACAAATGGGAACTGATACTTAACATCTTTGAACTTATAAGCTACTCCGTACAAAGCTGGAGACAATCCTCTCAGATTCCTAATTCCTAAACCTAAACCCTACATTCCAAACCCACAATGGTAGACACTGAACATGTGACTTCCTACAAACGCAGATGTCTCATCCTGCTGAGTTGTCACTTGATTCCTAGGGAGTTTCACGCTTGAAGATGGGATGTTGGTGTATACAGTTCTATCTTTAACAGGTAACTTATAAAAGACATCCATTGTACAAAGGACTTGCCTGGCAGGTGTGTTCAAATGAGTTCATTTGAGCATTTAGCAATCAACTAAAGAAGATCCACAAGCCAGATGGACAATGGTTTCATTACCGATATAAATCAATACTGCAATTATACTGCCAGTGCAGTATTTGAGTCTGAGCATGGTCGACCAATTAAAGTTGAAAACTGATCATGGAACTTCAACAGAGGACACTTCTCAATAAGGTCAGAGTCATCATATGCCTCCTTGAGGAAGACAGTACTTCTTGCTCCCTTGTTAGTTATGTAGAAGATGCCATGATTTTTTATTAAACAAAGAAGTAGCTTGCATGGCAGCCCGTACTCGTTATGGAAGACTTCTAGCTTATCGGATGTCAGTCGTTTGTGCATTGTCAAGCTCAAAATCTCATGTAATACAGCAACAGACCGCTTCCGAGCCTGCGGAGTTGCAGGCTCCACTCCCCTAGAATTCAAATAAGGTGAAGGAAATGCCATCTTCTGCCACCTGAGTACCTCCTCAAGGTACTTCCGGTTGGGCCTAAATCCTGCTGGATACTTTACCTTAAAAGCAAAAGGACCCAGTATATTTCCATCTTTCGGAACCCCTCTGTAGTCCATCTGGAATCCATCAAAATTCAATTTTTCTTCTCGTGCTGTGACTGCTAGTGAAGAATCCCAACTCTCCAAACACAGATGGTCCATTCCTCTCACATCACGTACTGAAAAAAAATCAGGGTAACTAGGAATCAACTTGTTCTTGAAGTTCTTTGGTAAACCCAATTCAGATTGGATGAGCTCAATCTTCTCTAGAGGGATCTGGCAGTCCATTGACAGCATTAGCAGCTTCCTCAGATTTCTTACCAGGATAGGCTCCATTAGCTCTTGTGCTTGGATCTCTTCACTGGAAATATTTCTAGCTTTCTCTGTAAGCTTGACAGCAATGGGCTCCCGTGATGTACTCCCACCAGAGACACGGAATATATTGGGGTGGCGCTCGATAAGTGAAACAAAGTTCCATTTTTGGACAAAGCCAACCTCCTTTTCAAGGTCGCGTACGAGTAGCGAACCTGTCTTTTGGGCCATGATGAGCTCACGGAGACGGAGGAGCAGAGCGGGCTTCTTTTGGAGGTCCATGACCTTGTCGAGGCCAGGCTCACGGTGATAAAGCTTTTTCTTCGGTCGACGTCCATGACCAGGAGAGAACGAGGACATAGTCTTAAGTTGTGTCAAGGGAATAATTCCAGGAACGGAGGATAAATGTTCTGCCAATCTTATTTTCCTCATTTGTATGCCAGTATGTGCAGGGACCGCACGTCCAAGCCTTCAGGAGCACAGAATAAGGAACCAGGAAACTAGACTTCAAATTCTGCATTCAAATAGCCGAAATTCATTAGCCATTTTAAACAACCTAACCTTTGCAGATAAGGAATCAAAATCACAATAGTTAACGGTTGTCAAAGCTTGTTTGTCAACAATTCCCATTTCATATCAATAATACACAGTAGTGGTTTGAAAGTAAGTCAGAGACATGATTCAGCCATAGAAGAAATGGTCTGATCAATTGATATGAAATTTGAATCCATTTTTAACGATATAATAAAGTTGATAAAACATGGAAAATCACCAATCCAACTTCAAGAAGAGCACAACTGAATATCGCAAATTTTCGGAATACAAACAGGAATCTACCAAACTTGCTACTGTTGTTGGCTGAAATCACCAATCCAACTTCAAGAAGAGCAAAATTTGTTTCATCAAAGAACAATCTGGTATTTGATGACCGAATGCATTTGTCATATGCAAAATTCAGAGATATCACAGTAACTATGTCACAAGGTTTAAGACTACAAACTGCTAGTGCAAACTATGTAACCAGATGAATTGTTCAGGCAACGGGTCCAGTATGACCGAGTTCCTTCCAAGTCCAGAGTAACTACCACGCAGGCATTACGACAAGACAAGCAGATCACGTTTGCTACTATGGGTTACCTGCTTGTCCTCGCGCTTGAACTGGCTCGGAGCTCCGGGGCGCCGGCACGCAGATCCTGTGGCGCGGGGAGCTGCTCGAGGTTAGCGCCGTTACCCGGGCTGGACGACGAACCTCTCGGCCTATCCACCGGGGCGGAAGCGGCGGGGTAGGAGAAAATCGGAGGGAGCTAGAGCACGGTCTTCGGGGCGGAGGCGCGGAGCTCGAGCAGTCGAGCGGCGCGGCCGGCGTATTTTCAGGCAAGGTATGATGGGGCGAGCAGGGTAGCGGCAGGCAGGGAAGGGAAGATTGGCTGGTGGCAGTCTTGGGCTGGATCAGAAACTAGGCATCTGGGCCAAACAAAGTAGTATAGGGCCATTTACGTACTACTCTAGCAGCCGACTCTTTTCAGATTTTTTTTCGTGTCCGCTCTGGCTTGTTTTTTTATTTTAAGAGCCGTGGAAGTTACATGACAGAAGTGATTGATTTTTTTATTTTTGATCGGCTCTGAAAGTTACATGTGAGCGTCTGTGTCGATACTGTGTTTTTCTTTAACAAAAGTGATTGCTTTTTTATCGGTTTGGTCTATTTGTTGAACTTATTTGTTAAACATCGTGTAGTGTGATGCAATATGTTTTTTGTTTAAATTTAAAGTTGTATTTTTAACTTTATACTTTTGTATTTCATATGGTGCGGTTTATGCATCGCAATGAAGTTTGATTTATTGAACTTATTCTTTCGTCGAACATAGAGTGTAAAAAAAAGTAGAGGCACAAATTTTCTCCTTCTATGAGAGACAATGATTTTAGATTTTCTAAGCCTTCTCTCTCTCCGGCTTTAGGCTGGTTCTCGCTAATGAACCGGTCAATCCCCCACTTTTAAAAATAAAATGAGGTAAATTGCTAGTTTTGTTTTAAAAACTTCTCCCTCTTACAAAACTACTTTTTGAAAGAAAGAAATCTCTATATGCCAAAGATTCTCTTATCGACGTGCCTCTTAATAGAAATATAAACTCTTGATCTGGCCTCTCGGTGTACTACTTCTGGCCCGATACAACGTTGACCGATACCGATGGCATAAACACACCAATAATGATGTACTAATTATCTACAAAACTATAATATTTTGCATATGGAACAATTCAAAGTTTCAAGTATACACACAGATGCTCGTGATTATCCAACTATTAGATTAGATGATTGATTAGTTCTTATCTGTGTCCTGCCTCTCATCGATGGCCCAAAATTTGCTACTGATGTACAGAACGTAAGAGTAACTGCAGAAACCTGTGCTGTTGGGCACCAGTGCAGACAAATGAAAGAATCAATTTGCTAGTGCCGTGCTTGCTGTAGATAACCGTAGGTGGTACGAACGCATAGCGTGCACAGTAGCATTATGTTAAGCTTAGAAATGACAGTATAGCGGAAAGTCAAACCGGGTTAGATGTATGAAAACGGAAGCCGGCCGACGCAAACACCTCAACTGCCGCATAAGATTAGCTTAATTAATCATCTCCACAATTCTTTGAGCACGCATGTCGCCGTAAGTGTCCGTACATGTGTCATGTAGTACAGCGTGACGCCAGCCGGGTGTACTACAAAGAAGAGTAGAGTAAACACAAATATACAAAGTCAACTGCTAAGATTCCAACGAGGGCAGTTATCCACCCTTGTGCGTCCTTTCATGTTGGAACTGGAAGCAGCATGATTTTGGCCCTTTGGGTGTGTACAGGTTCAATGCAATGGAGTAGCTGTCGACAGGGACGGATCCAGGCTCTTCAATTTGGGTGTTTAATGTTTTTCTGGCTGGATTCAAATAGCTAAACTAAATTATTATTTTACATAGCTAGATGAATCAACAACTTTTTGCACAAATTAGAGAACAAGTACTACATAATTATAAGATTTTAAGCTTAGATTGGTGTTAAGTACCTATTTTACTCAAAACCATAATGCCGATACATAATATAGAAATGGTTTTGTTTTGTAAAAAATTGGGTGTACATCTGTACACCCATGACCCAATGTGGATCTATCCCTGACTCGCGAGTAGTATTAACTGTGGTGGAGAGCAATATATCACGGTCGCTCACATTTGCGCAACAGTGGGGTACAAGCTTCATATATACTTCATTACATAATACGTATATTCTTAGGGTATTTCAGATTCAGACTAACTGAGTGGATATACATGTATATATGTGTGTATATATGTGAATATGGAAAACAGCTAAACCATTTTATATTATGCATGAAACTGAGTAAGTAGATGCCCAAACTTCTGCTACCAAAATGCAGGGTTGACACACCGATGTCTCCTGAGTTTTGATTTTGATAAGAAGAACATTTTGGTAGTTATATATTCGCAGGATTTAGTAGAGAACTCTAATGATACTAGATCATGTGGGCGCGCGTTGCCGCGCCCGTCTATTAGGTAAATAGATTTATACTCTTTGACAATATATTTATATTTTTTAAGATGGAGAACCGCCTAGTAGAGAATAATATTAAACCAATGATAATAATTTGTCAATAAATCAAGTCGAGCAAATAGATTTATACTCTTTGACAATATATTTATATTCTTAAGATGGAGAACCGCCTAGTAGAGAATAATATTAAAACAATGATAATAATTTATCAATAAATCAATTCGAGCAATACTAAGATGAAAATAACAAATAAAAATAGATATGAAAACACATTCCTATTTCAGAGGGTTAAAAAGAAATACGAAAACTATTATTTTCTTAAGAGCATTTACTCACAGTAGTTACATCCAAAGAAAAGTAATAGTATTTAAATAGCTACAGCTACACTATTTGCAATACAAAAGTTAATCAGTTTTAAGTTTGACCCTTACAGTGAAAAACAAACTGGTTAGACAACCAAATTATGTAAAACGATACTACTTTTGGCCAAATCTGCATGAACAGAGTAGAGAGTAAGAGGTTAGGAAGCTGATTCTAAATCAGAAATAAAAAAAATATAAGATTTGCATCTGAGTTGTTTACTACGTAGGTCGTTTGTATGCACCCATCAGATCTTTCTGAGATATCACAACGAAATCACCTGAGTTGTTTACTACGTAGGTCGCTTGTATGCACCCATCAGATCTTTCTGAAATATCACAACGAAATTCGAGAATTGTTATAGATGGGCCAATATTTAATCGAATTTAAAAGAAAATCATGAAAAAATGGAGGTCTACTCCAAAGAATATCGAAAAAAAATCCTGTGCAATCCAAGTATACTATGCAAAGTTCTTTATTGCTTCTATCTGAAAGATATAATAACATACCCTAGGTGTTGTGAAGTTAGTATGTAGTAACAGATTCCATTAGGGATATTACGATATGGCCGTTCGGTTCACCGGCCCAACTAATCAGGATGCGGGAATTTGATGCGGGAAGTAGCGTCCCCTAGTCCCTAGAGACTTCAATAAACGGACGTGATTAGCAAAATATATCAATCCAATAGTTACTCCAAAGAATATCGAAGAAAAAATCCTGTGCAATCCAAGTATACTATGCAAAGTTCTTTATTGATTCTACCTGAAAGATATAAGAACATACTCTATGTGTTGTGAAGTTAGTATGTAGTAACAGATTCCATATATGATATGGCCGTTCGGTTCATCGGCCCAACTAAGCAGGATGCGGGAATTTGATGCGGGGAGTAGCGTCCACTAGGGACTTCAATAAATGGACGTGATTAGCAAAGTATATCAATCCAACGGTTAAGAAAGGTAATGGTCTAAGAAGGCTCCAATTTGTGCCAGTTATAATATCCCTAATTCAGGTGACGATGAACATGGTTCCGTGCTTTGGATGTCTTCTTTGCAAAAACAAGAATATTTCCTCTGCCGTAAAATAAGTGTCTTTAATTAGTACAAATATGAATGTATAGCATATTTTTCAGATTGCTTACGGTTCATCCACACGGCTGCACACATCCCTCGTCCTCTTGCCCATGACACCCTGAGATCTCTTGAGGAGGTAGATGCGTTTGGGTAGAGCTTTGTCCATCTACTCGGCCTTCTTTCCATGATAGCGCTCTGTTGTGCCTCGTCTACCAAATTGAGAAAATTGGTGTCAAGTCAAGCAAATCTTGAGATTTTATATTCCTTTTCCTTTCTTTTTCCTTGTTCTCTATAATCAACGTTGTATTTCCGCCTCCGGGTAGCAGGGGGCAGGGTGACGCCTCGCATGATGCCAAAAGAGGCCAACTGAAGGGGGATACATGAAGCAGTCGAGTCGTCACTTTTGTAACCCGAAGTCTTACTTGCCTAGGAGGGTCCCCGTTAGAGCTCCCCGTAACTATGGGTGAGATGGTTCGATCGACGAGCGGCCGCGATTGAACGGATTCGTCAACAAAAAAAAGTAAGGATAAAAGGTAGATGTATTGATAGATTCCATTGATGTGTGCTTAGTATACAGTTAGCCATAACCCTTTAAATTACATGTATGACGGTTGTTGCGTGGTTACATGTCAAACACAGTTTAAGTAAAACTAATAAGGTCTCCTTCATCGTGTTGGACCCACACCGAAGTGTCCATGAATTCTTCGTTTCATGCGGGCTGTCATAATTGGACCCAAGTGTCCGAGTTAAACTAGCATTCATATGGGACCCAACCTCCTAGGTCCTAGCCGTATTGAAGTAGACCCGCGATATTTTCGAGGTGGCGCTGACTCCACTTTGCCTTTTGAGCATGAGCGTCTTTTTCTCCTGACCTTCACCCGACTATACCTTCTGATATTTGGCGACAGACGGAGATCCCCTGATGTGGCCTATCATGCCTTTGTACCACTGACATACGGGACCTATCAGGTGTGGGGCTCACCTGTCAATAACCAAAGTCAGGACCCATAAGGCTTTCTGAAGATTTGTGTCCATTTGGTGACATGCCTTATAGATTTTTTGTTCCTTCTTAGGTCTACCTCTACCTGAATCTGACCCTTTTTTAGATGTGTCCATTCAGATATTTAGTTTTCAGCAGGTTTCCATCTTACTAAATATAAATATATATTTACACAGTAAAACACGTCAAACTAAATCAGAATTTGACGTACTCCTCGGATCCGAATTAAGTGTCACGGAAAGACAGAGAGGCTAGCGGAAACTTGTGAAGAGTTAGCGACATTAATTTCGGACTAGAAGGAAACGGCGCGCTTTGCTGCGCCTGTTAGAACAATCTTGTTTTTCTTTTCCCACAGCAGGTTATTTGTCTATGATGGTTTCACAAACTGTCTATAGGTTGTAGAAAATGGTAACCTGTAAGAATATTATAAAAGTTGTATTCATATAGAGAATAAATATAGAAAATGATGTGAATTATTAAAAGATAAACGTAAGCACGAAAGTCATCTCTTCTCATATATATCCAACCAACAAACCCACTGAATGGTAACCTTTAACTGTGGCAGGAACTTTGAAACATCAAATATAGTTCCCTAGCACACTATATGAAGAGAATGTACTTGCAACGGTATTAGCAAACTACATCAACTTACAGAAGGAAGGCATATAATCTCAGATAGTAATGCAATTTCTTAATAAAAATGGAATGTGCGTAAGAAAGTAACAGCATTTTCTATCCAATCAAGAAAATTCATTGAAAATGTGAACTGGAACAAAAACCAAACCGATTACAATGTCATCTTCAATAGACTGTCTGGTCACGCATTACCAGTGAAACAATAACAACATACAATTACACGAATGCATTCATTTTGCATTATAATACACACAAAAGCTACATATTGTTGTTCTGTTTACACAATGGATCAGTCCATGTTCATGCCTCAGGTTGCATGAATAATATCCAGCTGGTGTGGTACTACTCAAACAGCTGATAAGTAATACGAAGAAAACCTTAGTTCAAGAGGAGAAAACAGAGTGATGAATCTTTGATCACTGCCAAATAGAAATTCTTGAAAACGTCTCAGAGGAACTTCTTATCCAGGTATACCTTGTCATTATACATTATAAAGATTTATAAGTTTATACCGGAGAACACTTCTAAGTTAGATTTGTCCATCCCAAATTAAAGATACATATGAAATGATTGGATCGCATGTGTTCTATTTGTACGAACAATACTTTACTTGAAACAGCACACAAAGTGCAGTGGCTATGACACACCAGATTATAGCTACTATCACTTAACTCAACCAACAACAAAATTGAACTAAAGAGGAAAGATACAAAAAGTTATTAAGCTCTCATAGAGGTACTATGGGGTATGAAACTGAGCAATTATGTTACAACAATAAACTTAGACACAACTTATGAAACTTGTTGAGACCAGGAATTGGGGCATGGTTCCTACTTCACTGTCTTCATTCAAATTAGTCATACTGGAAAACAATTTTTAAAAGCTAGATCGTAAAGCCTTGGTATTAAGGAAAGATTTTTTTTGAAATATTGCCATAAAAGAATTGGATCAGATGGTATTTAAAAAACAGACATCAAATTACGATTGACCCTTTGGAGCTAATGTACATGGCCACGGCCGGAATAATGACTTACATATATATTTTTAAGTAACGACATAATGTATAGGAGGTCAACTACCCAGAATACCACCATCTATATAAATATGTGACTAAAATGCTTTTGTAGATAGAACATTTGTTTATACTAAATTATAGTTAATAGGTTTCCAACATCTGCACAAGAAAATATAGGATGTAAGGTTAAATATAATTTCCGTGTCACAACAAGCACCTAAGCACATGCACTGGCAGCAAGATAGTAGTAATATCTTCTCTTTTCGGGAGACTTACTTTTCCTTATCCTAAGAAAAAAAATGCTATAATCAATAAACATATCCCAATATCAGATAGAGCACTCCGTAAAATAGCTGACCAACAATTGTGCAGTATTATGCAAAGTTATACAAACTTACCGGTCTGCAATGTAGAATAACTGTGAAGAAATATTTTTCTTGCAAATCAAAGTGATAAACGATTGTCCTTGCAAAAGAAATCATATGTTAATGGTTTGTTCAGCTCTTTTCATGCAAATAATAATTTTATAATGTAAGTTATGTACTTCCATATTGTTGTAATAGCAACTACATTTAATTGTCTGACAGAGGCATATCTTCATAAGCCCACCAAACATGATATTTTTCATCCTTGGTTTTCTATCAAGATTTTCAATCATTTTTAAGTCACTTGGTAGGAAACAACATAATGTTGAACGTGAGTAGACACATTATACAAATAAAAAACAACAGCTTGTAATGTCTGACATTAACTTGTATTTCTATTCATTACATAGAAAATGTTTACTGAGAATTAGGACCATCGCAAAAAAGAACATTGTGAATTAGATTGAGTCGATAAGTGAGTCTTAGGTCAATGGTATCATCTTTAACTTACAATCACATCTATATTATGTTCCTTTTGGAGAACCCACTACTGATCAAGCATACCGAATCATCACCAAACCAGTACAGTAGTAATCACTGTATTAGTTAGACAGAAAGAACACATATGCTATTTATAGAGATGGGCAGAAAACGAACCTCTTTATATTGAGGGAGAAAACATGCAACTCTAGGCATTAACGAAATAAGATGTATTATAAAAAACGATGAGATTGGTCGGTTACAGCTGGAGCGTTCAGGAGGTGACCATCTTCGTGATGAAGTTGTTGCAGCTGGAGAGGTCCTATTTTCGGTTAGAACGGGAAAAAAAGTCATACATGAATAGTCCATTACAATAATTCTGATTCAGTACACAATATTAAACTGTAGTACAATAGTAACAATACTTCCAAATGAATAACAAAGTACTGTAGGTAACAAATTAAGATATAGAACAGTAGGTGGTTGCATGCTCATAGCATCTCACCTTTGACATTACTTACTCCACTATAAATACAATGAAAAATAAAATCTTTAAAAAAAACTATGGAGAATGAATGGGTCGTAACATATGCATACTCATATTCTATCAAATAAGTAAACAATAACTTAAATCCAAAAGAAAAAAAACAGGTAACCGGCCGTAAAGCTTTGCGACATTATTTTTTAGGACAAAGAAGTAGACCTAGAAACCAGAAGAACTATCATGAACAATTGCAAATCATCCCCTAGCGAGTTAGCATGTTCTGTTTTGAGTGGTTTCTTCCGGTCAGTTTGAGTGATTCATGGAAGGAATATGACCTGCCTTACATTTTTCTTCTCTTTCCCTCCTGACAGGATGTAAAAGAAGACCCAAATACTGAACCAACAATTTTGGGGACTGCTTCCTTTAGCCTTGCTGATTATGCATTAGCAGCCGAAGAGGACATCAAAATAATTCTTGCATTGTCTGTGCGATTGTACCATGTGCTAACCCTGAATATGCTACATCGCTTCATGTGAATTTGAGATATGAACAACAACCGTACGTACCTGCAACCATGCACAATTAATCAAGCCCCAAACCTATCAAAGGATGTCAAGCGAGAAGGACAAAGTGCACCATCGATCCTTGAACGTCACCCCCGTCCAAACATTCACCATAACACAATAACAAACCAGATGCACGTTGTCGGCCGCGGTACCGGCGAATAAGACCTAAGACTAAAACATAATCTAGCCGAATTAGAAGAAATCAAGAAAGGGACAACCTACATACATGTGAGAATAATACATGAAAGGGGAGGAGATAGATCTCACCGAGAGGAATAGGCCGGCAACAGCACGTCGGGTCCGTGCCTGCACCAGCAGCCCATGTTGGCTCCGGCATGGACTTCTCATCCATCTCGCACTCGACCCGCATCAGCTCCGTCTACCGACCGGTTCCTCGAGATGCGCCGCCCCCGCATCAAAGAGGCCATCGGGGAGCACGGCTGCCACCCAGTTCCAGCTCCGGCGCCCATCCGGGAAAAGGGATATCGGTTTTTCTCCAGATACGCCGCCGCCGCATCGAAGAGGACGACCTGCTGCCGCTGCTGGAGGGTGACGTTCGGCTAGTGCGCGCTGTTGGGCAAAGGAGCTGGAGCCTAGAGGGAAGGAGGAGAAGGAAGAGCTGGCCCGTGGGGGCGAGGATGGAGAACGCGGGCTTGACTGGGGATTGGGCGAGGACGTCAAAGCCAAAAACACATGCGAGTCACCTGTGGCCACGGGCAAATCTCCGACAAGTACTGTAGCACTGTCTGAAGATGGAAGGGTAGGGGAAGAAGAAAGGGGAAGGAGCAGAAGGAGCTGAAGAGCAAGAAGCACCGCACGCCGCGGTGGTGTCGAGCCAGCTGCGGAGGAGCAGAGAAAGAGTGAGCAGCAAAGAAGACGAACATCGCCACCGTAACCTGAAAACAAAGGAAAAGAGGAAGAGACAACCTGCGGCCGGAACCAGATGCGGGGGAGCCTAAAAAAATCTGAAGAGCAAGCACCAACGCACGCCGCGGCGCTGTCAAACCAGATGCAGAGGAACCGAGAAAGGATGAGCAGCAAATCAACCCAACAGCTCCACCGTAATCCTGCGGCCAAAACCAGATGCGGGAGAGCCTAAAAATCTGAAGACCAAGCACCACCGCACGCCGCGGCGCTGTGAAGCCAGATGCGGATGAACCGAGAAAGGATCAGCACCGAATTAAGCCAACAACGCTACCGTAAGATCCCCACACCCCAAGCCCCCATATCGACCGCGCCGACGAATCAATCTACACAAGGGGAAAACACCCGAAACTGAAACAAATCTACAACATAGAGAAAAAGAAACAACGAAGGAAGCTTGAACCCACCGACGCGGAGACGTCGACCGGAGAGAACCACGGCGGAGAAACAATGGAGCAGGAAGAGAGAAGAGAGCAGAAGAAGACACGCATCGACAGAAAACGAAACCGACCTGGATAGCACCGCCTCTGCGGAAAAACACCATCGCGTAGACACACCCAAAGACCGACAAATGGACCCAAGCCCACACAACAGCAAAGTCCATAGAAAACACACACGGCGTCCATGACATGCGGGTCCAAATCAACAATGCACCACAGGCCTCTATAACCAGGGAGCTTAGGTTTAGGAGGGATTGGAGGCTGTAATTTTTTTTCCAGTGTTATACTTTCCGGTTCTGCTTAATAGACTCGAGTACTCGACCCGGCCGGCTAGGCCTTGTGTCTGTTGGGCCAGCTCAGTTGGTTAGGTAACCCATGTAGAGCGCGCCGGTTAGCTGCAAGAATCACACCTCAGCTGAAAACATTCAGAAAAACTTCAAGCTCCAGACCTTATATAAAGCCACTCACCTACACGGTCTCAAACTCACTACTCACCCATCGTACAACCGTACAAGTAGCTAGACTAAACGTCAACAGGAGAAAGCTGCTAAATAAGCTAACTCGTCTTGAACAAGCTCCGAACAAGGACGCCAAGACCGTACCAAGCTCGATCGAGCAATGCCGTCGTCGTCGCAGGCCCTAGCCCTCGTCTCCCTCCCCCTCCTGCTCATCTGCTCCTCTCCCCTCCTCGCCAATGCGCAGACGCAGTCCGACGTGTGCGCCGACCCGGCGGTGGACGGCGCCTGCCACAACGTCCCCAAGGCGCTGCGCCTGAAGCTCATCGCCATCCCGACCATCCTCATCTCGAGCGTGATCGGCGTGTGCCTGCCGCTCTTCGCGCGGTCTGTGCCGGCGCTCAGGCCCGACCGGAGCCTCTTCTCCGTCGTCAAGGCCTTCGCGTCGGGCGTCATCCTCTCCACCGGGTACATGCACGTCCTGCCGGACTCGTTCAACAACCTCAACTCCCCCTGCCTCCCCAAGAAGCCGTGGAGGGACTTCCCCTTCACCACCTTCGTCGCCATGCTCGCCGCCATCTTCACGCTCATGGTTGACTCGCTCATGCTCACCTTCTACAACCGGAAGAAGCAGAGCGGCGCTAGCAGCGACGGTGGCCCTCCCAGCATGGCTGCGGTCGCCAGTCACGAGAGCCCGGAGCAGGAGGCACACTGGCACAGCCACGGCCACGGCCACGGTCATGGCCACGGCATGGCCTTAGCCAAGCCCGATGACGCCGAGGCCGGTCAGATGCAGCTACGCCGGAACCGCGTCGTCGTTCAGGTAATCTTGTGTTGCACTTGCACATTTCACACTTTGCTGGAGTTGCTAATTTAATTGTGTCTATTTTTTTCTCTTTCTGTCACTAATCAATGAACTTGTACTACTTCTAATTAAAACAATTTCCAAGTCAGCGCGTGCGACATGATCGGTACGGCCGTTACATATAGGATCGATGTCTTTTGCAGTTACATAGGTTCTCTAGAACCGCAATTAGAAGCCTGCACGCAATTCGCAGAGGAATACCTACTAATTAACATATCTGTTTCGAGTACATAAGCATGAAAAGAAAATCCAGGAGAGCGACGGAGGCTTCCAAATTACTACTCTAGATCTTGAATATGTCTTGGCGATTTGGTTAAACAATTGACCATGCATGTGCCAAATGTCGACACTTCTTAGCTATGTCATACGGGCGGTCAAGTGATACCGTCCGTACAAAAGTACAGCCCTTATTAGAGGCAATCGACTCCAAATGGTGGAACGTAAGCGCCTAGTTGACTTTGTCTCAGATGAAAATTTATTTCCCATGTAGGTCATCTTTGTGATTTTAATACGCAAGAACTATTTGGTTGTCGAGAGTTGAGAATATAGAATATTATAGATCGACAAACATGGTGGTACGGTGTAATCTTCGTTTTATCTACCTAACAGTTTAGCATGTCGACATTAGGATAAGCTTAACTATTAGATCAATTAAGCTGGTAGTAGTTACACGTCTGACTTTAATTTTCCAAAATAAATCAGATGCCAAGCATGATCCGCACAAAGCTGACTTTTTTTTCTTATTAGTATTCGCTATTAGCTACTAGCAGCGTTGTCATACTGGTAGATTAATTTAGTTGAGCAAATGCTAAGACTTAATCCCAGTTTTTAAAATTATTGGTTGAATTGGAACTTTGCGTGTAGGAATCTTTTTTACTACAAAAGTAATACTGTAGAATGGTTAAGCGAACATGTGCGGCTCTCTTTTGAAATTACAGTCAGCACTTCAAGCTTTTCTTTCTGAAGCGATCACACTAACCAGAGTAGAGATTCTACTCTGCTATTGGCTATTGCCTTCAAATAATCAAATTAGAACTGTATCTTTGCACTTATATTCCTGTTTAATTGACGCATGATTTCATCGACCGGCCGGCCGGCTTGCGCGCATACGTACGTGCAGGTTCTGGAGATGGGCATCGTGGTGCACTCGGTGGTGATCGGGCTGGGCATGGGCGCGTCGCAGAGCGTGTGCACCATCCGGCCGCTTGTGGCGGCCATGTGCTTCCACCAGATGTTCGAGGGCATGGGGCTCGGCGGCTGCATCCTCCAGGCGGAGTACGGCATGAAGATGAAGTCCGGCCTGGTCTTCTTCTTCTCCACCACCACGCCCTTCGGGATCGCGCTCGGCCTGGCGCTCACCAAGGTGTACAAGGACAACAGCCCCACCGCGCTCATCGTCGTCGGCCTGCTCAACGCCGCCTCCGCCGGCCTGCTGCACTACATGGCGCTCGTCGAGCTCCTCGCCGCGGACTTCATGGGGCCCAAGCTGCAGGGCAGCGTCAGGCTCCAGCTCATCTGCCTCGTCGCTGTCCTCCTCGGCGCCGGCGGCATGTCCGTCATGGCCAAGTGGGCGTGACGCCGTGACCGTGCGAGGACGAACCTCCCGCGCGCGCCCGTCGGCGCGCCATGTATGCTGTACCTTTACATGTGTATGCAATTATATATGCTCGCGTGATGGATCACCCTCATTCAGCAGGTCACCTTGTAATGTCTGTATTGTTGACGTCCACTGGACAAGAAGTGTTGTAGTGTAAAAGGTGATGATTTTGTGGCCATGTTTACTGGTTGCCATGCCGTACTCAAAGAGTTTTGAAGGAATTCAGAAGCTTTAGTATTATTGATTCTTAAAAGCAAACAACCCACTTTGTTTAGCAGATATCAAGAAATTAGCCTACTCACCGGCATTACAACCCAAGTGCTTAATTAACACTCGCAAGTAACTATTTGTGTCATTTATCCTCTAATATCATTAACGGACAAAAGCTATCCACATTGTTGTTGACGATGTTGATGATTGTTACCGCATAGAAGTTGTTCATATCGTTGATTTCCTCATACCAATTTCTTTGCAACGTGGTCTACTCGAGCTATATCCAACGGAGTCAGCACATATGTTTTCGAGATGTAGAATGTTGAAATATTGAATGCACTCAGCCAACACAATGCATTCAAATCGATTTTACACCGTAAATAATTAGAATATAGATAGAAAAAATAATTTTCACCCAATATCTACCGAACAGAAGGACGGTGATATGAAAATCTATGCTTGTTAATCTGGCATTCTGTGCAAATTTGCGAATAATTTATATTGAACTTTTATATTTCTCCATATCTCATTTCAGGCACATTACATTATTAGAAGTATGATTTTTTTGCATAGTTAAATAACATATCTTGGCAGTATTAATAAATATAGTTTGGTGTGTTTTCATAGGAATTCACTGAAAGGAAATTGTAGCAAAGTCTGTTTTACAACTAATTTTTCTTCAATGCATAGTGACGCACCAAAGATATATATGGTAAATATCCTTAGAGATTACGACCAGACAAATGTCTTAGTAGTAGTTTCTAGTGTATGATTAATTATTCGTTTTGAAACATTAGTAGAGTATAAACATGACCAATAACACTACTTTTCATGGTAAAAATTGTGTAGTAATTTTGAAAAAAAAGTGTGCATGTTTTTTTACTTGGTACTGAAACATCAATACTTGGAACAACACAACATAAAAATTATATAGTTTGGATTCTATTATGCTTGGTATGTAATGTGATTGTTTTATTTGGGAGTATACAAGTCCCCATCGGTTTATGAATACAAATTTTTGCACTGAATTAAACAAAAATCTAATTGTGTAGATTTTGGTCAAATCAGCAAGACTCATTGGAAAGAGAACATCATGGTAAATAAACATGTTGTCGCCGGTTATATTAGCTTGTTCTTACGTCCCTAGATGCTCGTGGTCTGTATTCCCTCCAGCAGATTAATTAATTTACTATATTATAAGATACTCCCATATATCACAAAATGCACACATGTCTTTTCAATCTTTACTATTATTATGTTAGATTCAATCTTTACTATCTTTAAATCTCAGTCGGTGGTGATAGTCGTACGTCCTCCACAAGCCCGCCCGAAAAAATGACACCATTTGAACCACTACACGCTAAAAAGTTGGTCCTCGAGTATCCCTGACTACAGAAAAACCAGTGTCGAAAACCTGGGTGAGGAGGAAAAACCTAGCCACTCAACTAAGGAAACATGTTTTATTGTCCATGATTAATTTCAATGTATATTTTTCAGGACTCAAAATGATGATAGCCATAGTTTTCTTCACATTTGTATGTTTCATCTATTTTATCTCTTAAACGTGTATAGCTGATTGATGACCGGTTTTCCGCATTAGATTCCTTTTGGCTGGTTCCGTCGTTGGTTTACACGTAGCTTGGTTGAGGTGAAAGACATGAACCATGAAAAAAGTTATATATAGACATTCCTAGCACATCTTTGTTTTCTTCATTATCCAGTGCCGATCGTGCCATTTCCTAGTTGCCGCGTACTGTGGACATAAGAAGTGTCTGCACCCCCCGCCCTTCTACCGCTCCGTGTTGGGCCGGCCCAGTTCACAGACAGTTTCGTTTTTTCTTCTTTTTCTGTTTTCTTTTTCTTTTACTTTCTCCTTTTTCCTTTTTTTTGGTTGTTTCTTTTTTGTTAGTTTCTTTTCCTTTTTATTTCTGTTTTAAGGATATATTTAAAATGTTCAAAACATAAATTTTATTTAAAACTAAAAAATGTTCAGTTTTCTGAAAAAAATCAAACTTTAGTAATATCCTATATATTTTTTCAAAAATGTTCATTTTTTCCTAAATTTAAAATGTTTAAAATTTAAAATATTGAAACAGAAATTTTATTCAAAACTAGTTTTTGTTCAAATACTCTTTTTTTTATTTTTATAAAATATTTAACAAAAAAAATTATAGACTTTTTATGCACTTTTTTATATTTTAAAAATGTTCAACTTTCTTAAAATTACAATGTTCAAACTGAAATTTGTTCAAAACAAAATTGTTCAATTTTCAAAATTTAGTAATGTTTTTATATTTTTTAAATGTTCAACTTTCTTTAAAATGTTCAAATAAAATTTGTTCAAAACTTAAAATTGTTCAGTTTAAAAAAGATCAAAAATCAAAATTCTTTTTAAATTGAAAAATTATTCATAACTAATAATATTCGAAATTGAAAAAATATGTAAAAGAAAACGATTCGTGAAACAGGGAAAGGGAAAAGAACGATTCGCGAAACAGTTGAAATAAATGGGCCGGCCTATTTACGCCACAGGAGCGCCCAAGGGGTACGCGGAGAATCTTTAGGTCCGCGCGATGCAGAAACTGGGAGCTCCCGCCGATCATTAGGCTCGTATAGGTTGGCCCAATAACCATTAAAATGTAAAAGGCCCAGTAAGCTTTTTATATAGGCCCGTCAGTGTGATGTTGTTCCGCACCACGGTTGGCCATATGGAAAACAGCAGCGTACAACTTCAGGCGACGATCGAGAAGCTGATCGGTCCGATGAAGTTGTCTGCGAGGGAATCAAAGAAGTTGTTCATCGACGATCGGGCTACGCTGCCAGAGAAACCCATGTGGGCTTTGGCTGGGAAGATTCTGGTTCCAAAACCGAAGGTCATTCATATCCAGACCATAGCCGAGGTGCTCCGACCTACGTGGGGAAACCCTAAGGGGTTAATTTTTTGTGATGGCGGACCAAATTTGTTTGGGGCTGAACTGCCCTCAGAGCAGGAGAGGGACATAATTTGGGAGATGTCGCCATGGTCAGTAAACAAGCATGATGTAATCCTGGAAAACTTCATGCGTAGCCAGCGTCCGTCTGAGCTGCGTTTTGATCGCATGCCTATCTGGATCCGGGTTATGAATTTGCCTTTCAATCTTAGTGATGATTGGGGTAAGGAGATTGAAGAGATGGTGGGGGAGTTTATCAGTCTTGATACTCGTAATGCAAATCTAGTGACTAGTAAATATCTGCGGGCTCGGGTGTGGATTGATGTCAATGAGCCATTTCAGTGTTGGATTGAAATTGATTCCACACTGAGGGAGGCATGTGATTGGTATGATGTCAAGTATGAAAATGTACCGTACTTTTGTTTCTCTTGTGGCCTTTTGGGTCACTCAGACTTGGTCTGTCCCAATCCTGGGGAGCGTGATGCGCCGGATAGGCTTCCTTATTGGCCAAGTTTGAGAGTTTAGGATAAAGGAAGAGTAGGGCGGATCCTTTTACTTGGGGACATTCTGCGGGTGGCGGCAACAATAACAATAGTAGCCAGGCACCAAAAGGAGCTAGTAGCTCGGAGAGGAGTGCTGCTCCACAACCTTTTGTTAATCAAGGCTCAAGGAGGTGGACAAGGAGGAGGCCGTGCTGGGACAAATGGAGGTAGATTTGTAGGTGCTCGTGTCAATACATGGACCTACCGAAACCTTGCACTTGATGGAGCGCCTGGAACTACTGGGTCGATGGACATGGAAAATAGGCTGGTGAATTATGTGCCTTTGTTTTTAGGAGGAAAGAGGGACGAGAGGCCGGAGAATACCCGAAACTCGGCCACTGCTTCCCCGAATGCAAAGAATACGCGTACGGATGGTGAAAACCTAGCTGAGAAAGAAGATCTAGCGTCGGCTGCGGGTCAGCTGGCGCAGTCCAAATGAATTGTGTGAGTTTGAACTGTCGAGGGCTTGGGAACCAGCCGAAGTTTGAGAGCTTCGCGGTCTAGTGAAGCAACAAGGGCCTGACCTTTTATTTGTGATGGAGACAAAGATCGCGGGTAAAAGAGTGGAGAAATTAGCAAGCTCTCTTGGGTTTCAGGGAAGCTTTGCTGTGGATAGTCTTGGGCTGAGTGGAGGCATCGTACTATTTTGGTCCTCTCCAGTGACAGTGGATCTGAAAAGCTTCAACTCATGCCATATTGATGTGATAGTGACACCAAATGATGGAGGGATCGCACCGTGGCGGTTCACAGGTTTTTATGGAGAACCTCGACGCGAGGATCATCATCTAAGCTGGACTCTTCTTTGGAGGTTACATGCAATCCAAAATTACCCGTGGCTGTGTGTTGGGGATTTCAACGAAACTCTTATGCTTCGGAACATTTCAGTGAGACGGACCGGGAGGAATGGCGGATGATTCCGTTCCGGGAGGCAGTAGAAGACTGTGAACTGATCGACCTGGGCTACTCAGGGTTGCCGTACACGTGGGACAACAAGCAGACTGGTGCAGCTAATGTAAAAGCCAAGTTAGATAGATCTTTGGGTAATCAGGCCTTGATCCAACTTTTTCCTATGATCAAAGGCGTCATGTGAGTACAGTGGAATCTGATCATTGTATGTTGTGGACCGAGTTGAGCCAACGGCCAGTACATCAGCCAACTCGAAGTTTCAAATACAAGAACGTCTGGCAGACCCACACGGAC
The DNA here is from genome assembly GCA_026929855.1 of Poa annua. Lineage (NCBI taxonomy): Eukaryota > Viridiplantae > Streptophyta > Magnoliopsida > Poales > Poaceae > Poa > Poa annua. The sequence goes on from CM049427.1 coordinate 38,217,199, forward strand.
TATGATCGTGTCGTGGCTGATTTGTGGCGAGGCGAGGACGGAAGGGCCTTGGGTGTGCAAGGACTCGCACGTACGTTGCATGGCTTGCAAGAGGGTCTTCATTAGTGGGGCTCCAACACCTTCGGCTATTTTAAGAAGAAGCTCGCTTATCTTCGGAGAAATCTTGAGCGAGTTTGGCGTAGATCGCTTGGTACAGGTCCCTCACATGAAGAGAAATGCCTAGTGGAGAAGATCAAGGAGGTGCTGTACCAGGAGGAGTGCGGATTAAACAAAGATCGCGGGTAACATGGTTGCGCGCTGGTGATCGGAACACAGGGTTTTTCATGCCCGGGTTGCTCAGCGGAAGAAGATGAATACAATTATAACGCTGCAGCGACAAAATGGGAGTGTGTGTGAGGAACCTGATGAAGTGCACTGTGAGATATAAGGCTTCTACACAAACCTGTATACTTCACAGGGAGCTCCCGAATGGATGAGCTACTAGCTCTTATTCCAGAAAGGTTGGATAATCTTGCTCGGGTGACTTTAGAGAAGGCATATACGGAAGAGGAAATTAAAACCGCACTCTTCCAGATGCACCCATCTAAATCACCCGTAGTTGATGGTTTTACGGCGGGTTTCTTTTAGAGGCACTGGGACCTGGTTCAGGAGGATTTAGTCCGAGCGGTGCTCGGTGTTCTTAATGGCGGAGAATGGCTACCACAAATGAATGAAACCACTATTGTTTTAATCCCCAAGGTACGCCATCCCCAGTCCATAAAACAATTCAGGCTGATCTCACTTTGTATTGTCGTCTATAAGCTGTGTGCGAAGGCAGTAGCAGATCGTATGCGGCCGTGGTTGGAAGGAATGATAAGCAAGGAGCAGAGTGCGTTTGTCCCCGGTCGACTAATCACGGACAATGCTCTGGTTGCATTTGAGTGTGTTCACACGATGAAACGCAATAAAAAGGAGGAAGAAAGGAATGTGTGCGGTTAAACTGGACATGATGAAAGCTTACGACCGTGTGGAATGGCCCTTTTTGGAGGCTATGATGTTGAAGCTTGGGTTCCCTGGTCGTATGGTGCATCTGATTATGCGTTTTGTCAGGTCAGTTCGCTTTGCAGTTAAAGTTAATGGTGAGCTCTTGCCACAGTTTTCACCAACACGAGGTTTACGCCAAGGGGACCCTATATCGCCGTACCTCTTTCTTTTATGCTCAGAGGGGTTTTCGGTACTGCTGAAGGAGTTCAGGCAGGGGCCAATTGACAGGGTCATTCGTGTATGTCATAGGGCCCCATGGATTACACACTTATTATTTGTTGATGATAGCCTCATCTTCATCAGTGCAAAGGAGGAGGGAGCTGTGAGATTGAATGAGATTCTACACATTTACAATGCAGCTTCAGGGCAGCTTGTGAATCGGGAGAAGAGTTCTATTTTATTCAGTCCATGTACAAGGGATGAGCAGAGAACAATAGTGAAAAATGTCCTAGGTATTCCCCTGGAAGCCTTTAGTGATAAGTATCTAGGTCTTCCTACGGCAGTGGGTCGGCTAGAGAGTGGAGAATTTGAGTACCTCGCTGAAGGGATGAGGAGCAGTATGAACGGATGTGCGCGAATGTTATCATATCCAAGCAAGGAGACCTGGATTAAATCAGTGGTACAAGCAAACTCAACATACTGCATGAGCGTGTTCCATCTATCAAAAGGCACATGCCAAAATTTTGCATCGTTGGTTGTCAGATTTTGGTGGAGTGGCAATCTAGATAAGAGGTCAGTGCATTGGCTCTCTTGGGACAAGATGTTCGTACCAAAAGGAAGAGGAGGAATGGGCTTCCGTGATTTCTAACTCTTCAACTTGGCCCTGTTAGGAAAGCATGGGTGGAGATTAATGGATGCCCCTGATTCTTTGTGTGCCCAAGTCTTGCGTAGTAGGTATTTCCATGATAAAGATTTCACGGTGGCCACTGTGCCTAGGACGGCCTCACGCACTTGGCGATCTATCATTGCAGGCCGGGAGGCGCTGCAGACCGGAATCATAAAGAGAATTGGCTCAGGTAGCTCGGTTTCGATTTGGAATGATAATTGGATGCCGGGTGCACATCATATGAGACCTCTTGGGAGGAAAGAAGAGAGGACAACGGAAGTCGTAAGTGAATTGATAAACCCTGAAACCCACACGTGGAATGAGGAAGCCTTGGCAGCGAACCTACTTCCCACCGACGTGAACATTGTTCGGCAAATTCCATTGAGGAGTATAGGAGGGGATGATTGGACAGCGTGAGATTTGGAGAAGTCCGGAGTTTATTCGGTGCGCTCGGCATATCGAGATCTAGTGACTAAACACATAAGTGGTGATGATGCTGAGACATTAGAAGGTTACTCATAGGTTTGGAGGAAACTGTGGAGGCTTAACGTGATTCTCAGGGTTCGCACTTTTTGGTGGAGAGTTCTACGAGGCATAGTGCCAGATTACTCGACTCTCACTCATCGGCATGTGAAAGAAATTGCAACATGTGGAATTTGTAAAGCAGCTCCGGAGACGTTGATGCATGCACTCTTTGAGTGCGCCCACGCGTGGCAATTTTTGGCTACGGCAATGGATATGTTCTCTGTACAACCGCCCCGGCTCCATCCTGCAACGTGGGCGAGGGACATTTTATGTGAGAATTGGTTCACACCTAGCGATCAGGTCAAGATGATCTCTGTTTTGGCAGCGATATGGACTCCCGTAACAAACTGGTGCATGGCTCGGAGGGGTATGATCCAGCAAAGTGCGTGGAAGCTATATCTCAAGATTTACTAGAGATTGTTGTGCCAAAGAAGACGGTGCCCAGGGAGGCACGGAAGAATGTTGTCAAGTGGCGACCACCGGAGGGTCCTGTGTTAAAGATTAACTCAGATGGTGCAATTTGTGCTGAGCACAGGAGAGCTGGTAGTGGTGGTGTCGCGAGAGACGCGGTGGGCTTCGGAGGAGCCTGGGCAAAGGTTTATCCCGGATTGCCGAGACGTTGGCTGTTCGCGACGCGTTTCTGTTTGCCCGACCGCGAGGTTATCTGGAAGTGGCGTTCGAGATTGAGTGTCATCAGCTTGTTCGGTGCTGGGAGGCTCAAGACCGTGAAAGGATAGTGATCGCACCACTCCTGGATGAAATACACTCCTTAAGTTTATTGTTTTAGAGTTTCTCTTTGGTTTTCCTAGGTAGAGATGGTAATCAGGTAGCCCATGTTTGTGCCAAGTTGGCTAGTGCTAATAGTGTCACGCATGAGTGGGATAGTTTTTAGTTGCAAGTATGAGTGCTGATTGTAAGGAACATAATGTGAGTTAATAAAGGTTGTGGTTTGTCGTAAAAAAAAATACTACGTAGTGTAAATCCAGGTCACCTCATAAAAAATTATCAGAGATGACTGATAAGCCGAGCATACCACCATGGCACCATCTCTTCAAATGCAGAACAAGAAAGACACACGCATTTACTTTACCGAGAAGGCGATACACCGATTCTACTACCACACATGCTGTAGCCTGTAGAACGGGGCCAGCAAGTAACTGACCACATGTCCAGATCGACACAAGCGACATCGCACCACGATGAACGGCCAAGTAAAAGAAAACATGTCAGGTACGCAGGCAGGTCTACTGTTCATGGGTCTTCACGTGAACACCCAAAAATTTCTGCATAAAATTTTATACATATATAATATAATGGCATACGTACCTCTACCTCCATTGGTTGTAAACGTTGTTATTTTCTCATTGGAACATGGAATAGCAAACAACTATGGCCAAAACACCATTTGTGTGCTCTTCCACCGAGTCAACGTGCGCATCACGCCATCACCACACCACACTGTACCCCTCGCTCTATCCCCTTGTTTGTTTGTTTGTTTTAGAATAAAAACACTTTATTAAAAGTATCGCCTTATTAAAAACCTTCCAACAAGAGCGCGTCATAAATTTATTGCCTATGCCAATTACAAACACCATCTGGTGGACTCCTAACGTTATTCCCCCTTGTTGCCACTAGACAAATCCGGGGGTAGTTGGCTCAACATGGGAGCCCGAGCGGCGGCCTCGAGCAATTTATGCGAGGACGGTGGTTGAGGTGGCTGTGCGTGCGGGCAGTGAAAATGCCTAAATTCGAAGCGGCGTCCACAGTTCTTGGCGGCTCTCATGTCATATCTTGGTTTTGACGTTGGATGGTAAGGTGATCAGCTGCTCTTCTGGTGGTTGTGACCGAGATGCGGCGAGGGTAGCCGGATTTTGACACCCATTTTCAGGTTTTTTGGTTGTTTATGAATACCCAAAGAAAAATTATAGGATCCGTGTTCCGACCGGGAAAAGGCAGCCGCGGAGCGTGGACGTGGACGCAACCAGAATTCCCGGAAAGTTTTCGCCGTCGCCGTCGTGGGCTGTTGGAGATCCGGGCAAGGCGTACGCGGGACCGTGCCTGGACCGCCGGCCGGACGCACGACGCGTTGCCGGCATTGATTGGCCGGCGTTGGCATCGTCGTCGTAGAGCTAGCTAGAGTGCGGCGTCGGATTCTATCGGCTTGGTTCGGTTTGGCTAATGCCTGGGGCTTCTCGACTTGAACAACGCCTTGTGTGATATGTTAAACACTTGGAGCCTAACACGCTTTGCCGTTCCAGGCTAACGATAGATATAGATTAATAATTTCCATGAATCTTGATCGGCAGCGACCACTGACCAGCGATGTAGAGTGCACCGGAATCGGACATGTCGTGGCCAGTCTGTCCACACATATAAGTAGGAGGTGAAGAAGCATGGCGTTGGCCGATGGGAGTTCAGATCGTCCAAGTACGCCTGGCTTGCCTACCGCAGCGAGCTGCATGCCTATGAGCTCAATTTTTGTGGCTGCCAAGTCATCCTCAAGATATCCGGCTACAGGGTATCCGGCGTCGACATGAATTTCATCTAGTTTTAAGGAGTCGTTACATATTAGATGACTTATATTTATCTGAAAATGGATGTATATAGACATGTCACATGTCTGGATACAACCAGTTTTTATACAAGTTGAAGTCACCCGATTTGAAGCGGAGGGAGTAGAAGTCAAAAATAATACGACAATTAAGATGCACTCCCTCCGTTTTGAAATATAAGATGTTCTAAACTTCTCCATATTCACATGTATATAAGTGTATGTATATATGTTGTAGTATGTTCACTCATTTTAGTTCGAATATACACAACATGTATAATAGATTAAATAGCTTATGTTAAAAAAAGGAGGAAGTATTAAAATAATCATCAAAATCCAATCCACATGGTCATATAACTTTGACAACACAATTTTAAAAAACTTTGACAACACGCATAATCTACACCGGATTTGATTGCTTCGGAAAAAAATGATCCCGTGAGGTGCCTACATCTCATAGGAAACAATCGACAAAAGCAAACACGCTTAATCTTAGGGGAGTATTTACATCGACTTAACATAGTCTTAACATCAATAAAGAAAACAAGACAAGGGACATGATGTTTTGTCTCATAGGTATAGATGCACCCATTATGAAGAATATATTTTAAATACATTTTGCAGTGTCAAAACATTCCAAACAAACAATTAGGGCGTAAATGAAGACATCCTATGTCCACATAAAAAGTATATTGAAAATCACAAAGGTCGCCGCTATAGTTGCCACGTCGGATTTTCTCTTTTAATGGCGCAAAGTTTGACGGCAATTTTTATTGGTGCGGACATGGGTAACATCGAAGCCTTTCTCCATAGCGGGGCGTCAAACGGAGAGAAGCCATATGACAAATTATTTTCCTAGAGGGGATACAGTTATACAAGAGGTAATTTTCGTAGATACTCTAAACATGCCCACTAAAATTTGCATGCCGCACCGTGCCGACCGTAGAACAAGTGGGCACGCCGCACGCCGCACAGTACTGCGCGTTTGCATGGACGGCGCACTCCGGCTTTTGGCAAGAGTAGGCATGTGCTAAAAAATTTATGCTTACGCCTCGGTACGTTGTATCAGCTGTGTCGTTTGAGCCAAACACGCTCTGCCATTCGATCCAGACTTAATTAAAGGTATTGTTAGGTCAAACCGATCTTCTCTGTATCTTACCTGGGAGTGCCTAGGCATGATTGAGACCACATAGTCTTTCTCTTTGCAGCGTAGCATGGTCATGCATCGTACGTAGTCGTACCGCCCCTAGGGTACATAGCTTAGGCTTCAACTTTCCTAGTACAGGTATACTTGCATTTGCGTTCGCTTGAGCTGAACCGACTTGTTATTTAGGCTAAAAGATATATGTTAGTACGTAGGGTCACAACTACTTGTAAGCTTTCGTTTGCAGTGATCCAATGAGGGCCTATTTGATGGCACAAGCATGATTTTTGAGTCGCGACTCTGAGTCGTCATCTGCGACTCGTTGTATAGTCGACAAAAATCGGCAAGTCACTGTATAGTCCGAGTCGCCGTCGTTTTTAAGAAACGACTTGGCAATTAGTCGGCGACTATTCGGCGATTAGTCGGGACTCAAAACCATGAGCACAAGGGCTACTCCACCGGGCTCCAACGATGTAAAAATTACTTGTTTGCTTACGTGCCCCAACCCGTGAGCCCACGATGTTCAAAGCATACTAGGGCTAACTCAGAAGGAATGCCTTCGACCGCTCCTTTTGGGTTAGGGTGAGGAGAGCCAGAGTGATCCCACATGGGATGTGTGAGAGGTTCTCCTCGCCTTGCCTCTTAAGGATGGCAGTGGTGGCGGGTTTGGACGGATATAATAAAACCAAGTCCAAATCCAAATGTATCATCCTTACTATGACCTGCCCACGAAAATATCCATGGGCATGGATGTCACCCCGCATCCAAACCCGTCGGATATCCGGTATCCATAAATATCCACTGGTAATGCATTTGAGTGTTAAATAAATATATTTTATTCACAAAATACTTTATAAATATGTATAATCTCACACGATCACACCACAAAATAACATAACTGTCTCATCAATCTCACCAAACGTAGCCAGTAATTCTTATTACAAGTTTCCAACACAACAATTCATACATTGAAGAGATAATGAGATATAGTAAAAGAATTATAAATGTTGACTTAAATCTTCTAGTTTAGAGTTAATATTCTAGTTTAGAGTTAATATTAATTAGTAATATTAGGCCGAGTATCAACTGGATATCTGTGAGGTAAAATCTTTGTCCGTGCCCATCCCATGAGTTAGCGGATATTCCCCCATGAAATCCATGAGAAGAAAGAGCCTTCCAAACCCTTCTCCACCGGGTCAGATATCCATGGATAAGAATGTCATCTTTACTCTCTCACCTCACTTAAACTTCTCTATTTAGTAACTCCATAATCCTCTCAAATATTGCTCGATTCGAAAAAAATAAACATCAAATATGTGTGTGTCGATAAGTAGATTCCATTCCCATACTCGGTTTCGAGTTTCCTAGACTGTAGCTTCTCATTTTTGAAGTTCCCTTTTGAATGGTTTTGAACGAATTTCAAAAACATGAAGTACATGATGCTTTCCCCATAAAAAAAAGTTTCCTCCGATTTCATAAAAGAACTCAGGAGCGAAAATTTATTTCATATTGACATTTTGCAAGTTCTTGGTACTATACATGATTGTGTACATGTATAAAAAATTTAAATAAAGGGACCACTGGATTTCAGAAACAAGGAATCTCTACTCTAATTTCTACATACAAAATACAAACACGTTCTATACGATAGCTCGTCCAAAAAGATTGAGTGACATCTAACAACTGAACATATTACTTTCAAAAAAACGGAACATATGCCACGAAGAGTGAATACCTAGCGAGAAATACCACGACTAAAAAGGGATTCTGAAGAGTGAAGACGAAGACACTTCACCACAAAGCCAAACTAAAAGCAAGTGTCACCATCCCCTCAATTGTGGAGAACACTGAACACCCGCGGAACATCAACACTCTCCCAAAGATTGTTTAATCAGCCACGAGACCCATGGTATCCATTGTCTTTTGGTACTAAAATCTTCAGCCCTATTCTCTAGAAGCCATACAGGACTCCTTTGCGTTCTGTTTCACATGTAAAAGAACTCGAATCAACCGAGTGACAAATGAAAAGAACAAAGACCAGCTCGCTGGACCATTTCAGACCAAGTTCCTAGATTTCGACATCCACAAAAGTGTAGCGACCCCCGTAGCGGCAAGATTTTGTTTTGCTTGTGGAAAACCTCTTAACAACATAGATATTGATGCATTGATCCATTGACCAATCCAACCAATAATATAAACCGAACCCTAACCTCACGGGTCACTCCCCACCCGGACGACTCTGGAGGCGATCTCATCCCGTCGCCACCGGTCCTTCCCTCGTCAACTGCACCGCTGGCGGCGGTGGCGACCCCCATCTCGGCGTTGGAGGGGAGGAGAGTGTGTCGTGGTGGCTCCCCACGAGTGGCGATGGGGTGTGGCGGAGGCACAAGGAGGCGCGGTTGTAGGGCCATGGCTATTGGAGAGTTTGGATAACAGGTGTTGTCTTGGTGGTGGTTTGTGATGCTGTTGTAAGGACCATAACTCTATAGCATGACTTTTCTTTTTTAGCTTTTTTAGTTGTATGCATCTGTAATACCATTAGGGTACTAGGGTAGATGTAATTGGTATCTCTGTGATGTTAATATATAATCTTTATTAAAAAATGAGAAACCTATCATAAATATAGATTACTATAAACTTTTAAATATGAATTCAACTTACCACATAACCCATATGAGTCCATCAAATGAATTGTCACAACTAAATCAAAAATAGGAGTTGAACGGATAGACGTCGCCTAGAGGGGGGGGGGGGGGGTGAATAGGCGATTTAAAACTTTTTCCGAGGAGCCGGAATATCCGGTCTAAGAATGACCCGGAAATTCCGGTATGCTTGATAAAGGCGGAATAAAACTAGAGGTTTACTTTAACAAGCATACAACCTAGATATAAATACTAGGCTCACCTATGTGCACCAACAACTTATGCTAAGCAATACAAGAAACAAGGTGATAGCTAGCAAGATAGATAACTTCAAGCACGAAGGCTATCACAAAGTAAAGTGCATAAGTAAAGAGCTCAGGTATAGAAATAACCGAGGCACACGGAGACGAGGATGTATTCCCGAGTTACACCCAAAGGTGTATGTCTCGTTTGGAGAGGTGTGCGCAACCACAGCAGGTTAGCCGCAACGCCACAAAGGCTCACCTTCTTCTCCTGATGAACTCAACCACAAAAGGTTGCGAGTTCACCTTCCACTATTGATCTCCTTTGGGGCGGAGATCGAATCCCGTACAACTCTTGAGGCACACACCCACAACTTAATTGGGGGCTCCCAAGTCTTGAGTCACACACCCACAACTTAATTGGGGCTCTCAAGTTACCACAAAAGGTCTTGGCCACAAAAGGCATCTAGGGTCCAATGACCCAAGAGTAACAAGCTCACAAGTATCACCACCAGGAATCCTCGTGGAGGGCTCAAACCGATGCAAATGCAATGGCAAGAGCACACGAAGTGCTCAATTCCTTCACTCTCAAATTCCAACACAACAACAAATGTTTATGGGGGAATAAGAGAGGAAGAACAAAGGAAACCACAAAGGAGTCAAATCCTTCACTCCCAAATCCCACCAAAAGCAACTAATGCTTATGGGGGGAGAAGAGAGGAAGAACAAAGAGAAGAACCACAAAGAAACTCCAAAAACTAGATCCACTAGTTTCCCCTCACTTAGAGGAGATATGGATTGGTAGGATTGTAGATCTAGATCTCCTCTCAACTTTCCCTAAATAATATGGAAGAAGCAATTGAGTGATTGAGAGGAATCAATCTTTCCAAGGTCAACAATGGAGTAGGAGAGAGGGGAAATTCGTGCTCCCTTGCATGGGCCAAGAAAGAAGAAGAGAGGGAGTTTTTATACCCCCCCCCCCAGAAATTCTAACCGTTGGACCCAGAGAAAACTAGAAATTCCGGTCGGAAATTTTCTCCAGTCGGGAATTTCGGTACTGACTTGAACCGGAAATTGTGATCGGAAATTTCACTTTTTCGGAATTTCCGAATCCCCGAAAACTGACAGAAACAGCGAAACGAAAACTGCAGTAACTTTTTCATACGGACTCCGTTTTCGATGATTCTCGGCTCGCTGTAATCGTTACAACGAGCTCTATAAGAATGAGCATAGAAACATCATAGTACATCATGTGAGGATAAAACCAAATGGGGAAAGGTTTAACTTTCCTAAAACATTTAAAGCGGTAAAACCTCCAATATCAAAAACGTAACAAGATATTCATACGAAATCCGTTTTTGATGAACTAGAGCTTAGTATGGAGATAAACCAAGCTCTAAATCCTCACATGGATGAAAACCAACAAGTTTTCCAAAGTAAGACCGTTTTCGATGAACTAGAGCTTGACATGGAGATAAACCAATCTCTAGTTCCTCACCACCATAAAAGCCAAATAAGAACCAAGAAATATGATATGCCAAGTATGCAACGGTCTGAGCTCTCCACAACGATGCGATCAAGTTACAAAATTGAGAGCCCCTTTTGAAAGTACGCCTATCTATCCTATAGCCCTATCAAGATCATACCTTTGCCTTGAGCATTCCACTTGAGTTAGATGATGACTATGTTGATCTCTTCAAGTGGATCTTCTTGATTCCGCGTCCAATCATATGCTTGATGAATAGTTCTCCCAATACTTCTCCATACTTATAATGGGAGAGTCTCTCTAGGCTCCGTCTTCATGTATCCATAGCAAACTTCAAGCATAGGATCTCTTCAAGAAGCTTCTCTTGGTATTGCACATCTCACCTTGATGACGATCACCACATGACGTCATCCTCCATGAGCTATATGAAATCTTCATTTGATGCAAGCCCATGGGAAGATACCTAACCTCATATAAAGATACCACACACATATATCATGGGTTAGTTCACAAATCTATGCGGACAAGTGTTTACCATCCCAAGAGATACATGATCGCTCTTGGTACATCTTGTAGCTTTGTGTGTTGATCAACATCTTGATCAACCTTGTATTTTCCAACATTTCTTTACTAATATGATGTCTTGAATGTCTTGAATCTTTCAAGACATACTTGCAGTAAGCTTTACTCAACACATAAGCTTCAAGAGTTCAACACATGAACTACACAATTCCATGGACAAGATCTATAAGGATATCTTAATGCAAACATTAGTCCATACAGATTGTCATTCAATTATCAAAACCACACATGAGGGAAAATGCTCTTTCAGTCTCCCCCATTTTGGTAATTGATGACAATCTCTTTTGAGAGGGTTTATAATATGGAATTAACGAACAAGAATGGTTGCACTAACATCAAATAATACAAAGGTATGTGGTGTTAGTCCAACCACATATATAGAGCAAACTCCCCCATAATTTATGCACGTGTGTATGAACATGAATTCATTGCATATATTGTTAACCATTATTGATGGTGGAGTTTCCATTATATATAAAATCAAGCAACAAATGCAAAGGCAAGGAAGGAAAATACTTAAGACAAAGCCAATTCCATACAACCCTCCAAAACTTTTTCCCCATTGGCAACGATTGCCGAAATGGGCGAAAGGCTTTGGAAGGGTAACATAATAAGATCTCCTTCATGATTTATGCATTTCTCATGATATGAGTGAGATCAAATGCACTTATCCAATGACGAATAGATGGAGGGGATCAAACTATATTGAGGATCCAAAAATTACACAAGAAAGATATCAATTAAAATCCACTGGAAGGATACCAATTGCAAAGGGGGGAAAGCATTCACAAAGAAGCAAGCAATCAAGGGATCCAAAAACCAATTGAGCACAAGAAGATGTTATGATAAGATCAACCAAGTGTTCTAAAAATAAAGAGGGAACTCCCCAAGGTACATGCACAATGAAAATATTTGTATTTCAATATGGTGTGCATAACATGGAATACTCACTCCCTCCTAAATAATTTTGAACACAAAAAAGGTGCAAGATTGAATAAAGGCTTGCTCAACCGGGAAAGGATGGGTGTGACATGGAAATACAATTTAGGAGACTAAAAAAGTATGAGCCTAAGCAACATCATAGTCTTTCAAATTATGAGGCACGTAGTGCATATCATGTATTTCGCATACAAGCACACCAAAGAGGATACATCAAATAGGATCACAAGCTTATCAAAAGGCAATGTGATACCAATAGAAAAACAAAACTTGTGCCTTTTAGAGATCACCAAAGAATCAATAAAGTAATAAAAGGTGATTACTAAAGATTTTGGATACCAATTAAATATGTAACTACCCTCATGTGTATAAGTTTCTAAGTGGACACTAAGTCCACAAAGAAACATGCACACACAATGTAGGTACAGGGTAAAGCACATGGTATCCAAGAGGAAGTCATAAATACACCGATAAGATTTTTTCTTAAACGCAAAGCACATAGCTCAAATTATTCTTAGAGGGTATAGATGAACTTCCAACACCAAGTTCTCAAACCATCGTACCCACATAGGATAAGTGATAGTTGGGATACTTCGAGACACAAAACAAATATCACATAAGGCAAATGATTTATGAGAATTCATCAATATTGCATATGAGAGACTTTGAAATGAATTTGCTAGATTAACATATTGGGGACCCGAGAATCATGAAAATGATTATATATAAATATATATTCCCCTTGATGTTTAATCATCCCGGCTAACTCACATTTGCAATGAAGATGTTTTGAAAGAAACTTTGCAAAAACCATATCAAATGCAACTTAGAGAAACTCATGCCAAAGAACAACCTACACAAGGTTGAGAGCTAGAAGTATATGCATGAGTTAGATACTTTTTACCGAGATAGCATTGACGGTGTAGAAGATGAGAGTTCACAATCATCCAAGCTTGACTCCAAGAAGCACATGGTGAAGACATCTTCTTTAAAATGAGACAAGCTTACAATGCATCTCCCATGTACCTAAAACAAATCAAGTACACTATGGTACCCAAACTAATTGGGTCCAAAGTAGTTAGACCAACTACAATACATAGGAAAAACTCCACATAAATATGTGCATATTGATATGAAATAGAATTTCATGCACATCTTAGCCATTTAGGATTTGATAGAGTTTATCCTATATATTGGATCAACGAAAGTAAGCAGTCCATAAGATATACAAATAGTAAATATGCATGCACAAAACTTTCAAAAACCAAACGAGATACAATTTGGACAAAACACCAAATAAATCAAGAAGCTACACAAAAGTGTGGCAAGAGAAAGATATGTTATCGAAGACTCAAATCAACACATGATTGGAGAAACCAATTTAAAAAGATATCAAATGAAAACAAGGTAAAGGCTAAACCAATGAGCATAAGAAATAAATCAAACAAACATGCTCGAAGGTTTACCTCATCCAAAAAGGTAGTTTAGGAACCATGGGATGAGATAGCCAACTCCACAAAGAAGAGTAAGGTTTTAACAAATAAACCAATCCCTTTACACTTTTCATGATGGCACAAAGTACCAAAGACGAAAAATGTTTGTCTTTCAAAGAGACATGTCATCGGGATCAAATACCAATTGAAGAGAACTAATGTTCAATAACATATAGGATTGCTCCCCCAAGATTTGTGCATTCTTTATGATCTTGTATGTGAATACAAAATGCACACAAATGAGATCATCACTCACCATATACATTGTTAAAACATTAGTCATGTTCAAGAAGAGCAATAAGATACCAAACCAATTTTAAAGAATATTGTTCTAAAGAGTATAGAGTAGCTTCCCCATGATTAGTGCATTTTTAAGATCTTCTATGTAAATACAAAATGCACACAAGTGGGATCATTACCCTCCATATATCTTTTTGAACACAAAGTTCACAAAACATAAGCATGTGGCAAAAGATAAGAATTGAAAAACATGCTTATATAGAGTTTCTTGATGACTTCTCATATTCAATGATCATACTAAGCATCAAGAAACTCTCTCACAAACAAGATACCAAAAGGTTGGTGAACAAAATTTATTTAACCAAATATGGAACTTGTTTGAGTACCATGTCACCTAGAAACAAGATAATCAACAATATCAACTCTAGGTGACACTGCCTCACATGTTCACATTTTCTAGGCTTGTAATATGCACATAGTTTATTACTCCCCCATAATGTGATAATCCATTCTTTTTAACAAGAGGCAAAAGAAATCCAAGAAATAATTAATGGCCATTAGAATTTGAATTTCTCATGAGTAAGACATACACAAAGGGAGTAGATACCATTGATATATCACCACTAAGTGGTAGTCCTCATGAATACACATTTTAGGATAGTGTGTTATCAAAAAGCACAACACTCCCCCAAAATGGGATAGTCCATTAATATCCTTATAAGAGCCAATTAAGATGAAAGCAAACAGGCAAGAGGCTCAAAACATACATGGTGTGCAAACCAACATACACAAGCTTGATTACTCAACATAAGTAAGTAGAGTGCACAACACATATAAACACTAGTAAGGTACAAAACCAAACACATGCAAGGGTGCAAGTAACTTTCAATGCATACATATGATTTAAATACAAGTTACCGCAAGGAGGAGCATTGGATATATGCTAAGACAATATAATCCAATTGACTTGACTTGAGAGAATATGATTGATGAAGATCCCTTAATTCTTCATGATGTAGTCAAGTCTCCAATGTCCTCCGCTTACACCTATTGATCAAGTTTTATCTTGTTGGTCCCCAACCAAGTTGGGTCCTAAGAGGTTAGTCACAATAGGTTTGGCAACCCAAATGGTTCTTTTCTTGACACCACTTTGAGTACCAATAACTTTGGCAAACACATTGCCAACCTTATCCTTCCGAAGAGAATGAACATTATCAATAATAGTGGGGTTGGATAAGTTACCATGAGTGCATGAAGAAGCAAAGTGATGCTTCCCACGACATTTGTAGCAAAGGCGGCTTTTACCTTTCTTCTTGGGAAGGGAAGGTTCTTCAACTTGGGAAGCTTGAGTTTTGAATTGAGGTTGCTTCCCTTGTTGCTTCTCACTAAGAGGCTTCTTCTTCAAAGGTCAAGATCTAACATGGTGCCCTTCAACCTTGCACTTGAAGCACACAATCTTGGCCAAATCAATAACTTGTTCTTGGCCCTTCTTCTTGATGAACTTGTGCTTCTTCTTGACATTGGACTTGTTCTTGTTATTGGAGTTGAATGCAAGTCCACTCTTGTCATGAGGAAGTTGTTGCACTCTCAACATGTTGTCGAGGGTGGACTTCCCTTCATGACACTTCTTCAAGTCTTTCTTCAATAAAGTGACTTGTGCCTTGAGTTCTTTGAGTTCCTCTACATGGTTAGTTTCAACACAAATACTAGAGGAAGTAGATGCTACATTGTTAGAGCAACAAGGCAAGGAATGTAATTCATCACAAGATTTAGCAATGGTATGTGATGTAGAATTACTAGTACTAGCACATTGCAATAAAGCATTAGTAGTAGAAGTTGTGCTAGTGTCCATAAGAGGCTCACAAGATGTTACCTTAGTAGTGACCGCCTCATGAGCTAACTTTAGCCTAGCATGGGATGCTAGAAGATCCTCATTAGAGCTAAAAAGCTTTTCATGAGTTTCTTCCAAATTCCCATACTTACTAGTTAGCAAATCAAGTTGAGCCCTTAGCTCAACTTTCTCCTTCAAAATAGATGCTTCATACAAAGTGGAGTTAGTAGCACAACCATCATTAATATTAGAAATGGAAGGAGACAACATAACAAGCTCATTATTTAACTTAGCATTTTCTTTACTAAGCACATTACATTTAGCAATAGCAAGGTCATGTAAAGGAGTGGAGGTGCTAGAATTCTCAAGGTTTGATAACCGAGTTTGAAGTTGATCGTGAGACTTGATAAGAAGATCATGTTCAATTGTCAATGCCTTGTGAGCATTGTCAAGTGACTCAAGGTCTTCAACAAGTCTAGGATGAGCAGCCACAAATTCGATCTTTTCATTTTGCACAATTTTATATTTAGCAAAATGAAGATCACACTCCTTAGTTAGCTTAGCAATTTTGGAGTTATGAGACTCCATGATAGTTTCAAGTTGCTCTTGAAGGTGAGCATTAGTTTCTTGTTCATCTTCTAGAGATGATTGAAGAGATACCTTTTCATAGGCATCTTCTCTCTCAATCTCACCTTTTAGCTCAAGAACATCCTCAAGCTCACCTATACGGCTCATAAGAGAGCCAAAGTGTTTCTTGCCAACTCCTTGCAAGTTAGTCATGAAATGATCCAAAGCAATAATTTCTTGTTTGATTTCAAGATTAGTATCATCATCAACATCATCATCACCATGAGATATATTGGAGTCCACGGTAGGAGATACCTTAAACTCCTTAGCCATAAGACAAAGGTGAGTAGTGGATGAAGACGATGAAGAGTTACTTGAAACACCAATGGAGTCCATGACTTGTTCCAACAATTGTGGGGATTCCTCTACATTGTTAGCCAAACAAGTACTAGAGGAAGTAGAAACATTTTGATCATGGCAACAAGACAAGGAAAGCATATCATCATGGGATTTAGTTAAGCAACTACTACATGATATGCAAGGACTATCAACACTAGCATGTATGACATTTGGAGTGCTAGAGGTGTTTAAGTCCAAAGATAGAGCATTGCAATAAGATGAGTGAGAAGTATAGTCAATAGTAGATTCACCATCCAAAATGCAATTTCTATCACCACTCACCATAACATTACCTTGTGGCAAACCACATGTCGGTGAAGTGGAAGAAGACGTGAGCTCATCACGACCGGATGTGGACGGAGGACAATCATCATTGGAAATGTTGGACACCTCATATATATCTTGAAGTCTTGTCCATAATTCATGAGCGCTCCGAAAAGGCATGATTGACGCAAGGACTACATCGTTCAAAGCACATATAAGACCATTAGATGCTAGAGTATCGAGATAAGAGTTTTTCTCATCCTCTAAAGATAATTCTTGTGAATCCTTTGGAGGAGAAAAAACCATATCTACAATACTCTCTAAATTTGAACCAATGTCTCTAAAAGCTTAAGCATGCAAATTTTCCAAACATCATAATTTGTGCCATCAAATCTATAAGTGGGATTGTGCACTAGATCTCTAAACGACATCTTTATCTCTAGGCGGTTAGTCCTAATAATGAGATAACCTGGCTCTGATACCAATTGAACGGATAGACGTCGCCTAGAGGGGGGGGTGAATAAGTGACTTAAAACTTTTTCCGAGGAGCCGGAATATCCGGTCCAAGAATGGCCCGGAAATTCCGGTATGCTTGATAAAGGCGGAATAAAACTAGAGGTTTACTTTAACAAGCATACAACCTAGATATAAATACTAGGCTCACCTATGTGCACCAACAACTTATGCTAAGCAATGCAAGAAACAAGGTGATAGCTAGCAAGATAGATAACTTCAAGCACGGAGGCTATCACAAAGTAAAGTGCATAAGTAAAGAGCTCGGGTATAGAAATAACCGAGGCACACGGAGACGAGGATGTATTCCCGAGTTCCACCCAAACGTGTACGTCTCGTTTGGAGAGGTGTGCGGAACCACAGCAGGTTAGCCGCAACGCCACAAAGGCTCACCTTCTTCTCCTGATGAACTCAACCACAAAAGGTTGCGAGTTCACCTTCCACTATTGATCTCCTTTGGGGCAGAGATCGAATCCCGTACAACTCTTGAGGCACACACTGACGTGGGGCTGCCTTGCGGGTAGCCCACGATGATGCTACCTGGGCCGCGCCAAGGATGGAAAGGCCCGAAGAAGGCCCACTCGGGGTACCTCGTATCCTAGTCCAACTCGGTTAGGTCTTGTAACCTGCCGTATCTGTACCAACCACCCGAGACCTGTCTGCCTATAAAGCCAGGAGGGTTGCCCGTCCTAGAGGACACGCTGAGAACCACCACGACAAACCCTAGCGAGATCGCAATCTCGCCATTGTAATCGCTACTCGCATCAATAACCAGACAAGCAGGAGTAGGGTGTTATCCTCCGGGAGCCTGAACCTGGGTAAACCTCGCTTGTCAGCCGTCGCGATCACCTTGCACTCATCTCTCTCCCCATCAATCAACTCGGGGTGCACAACCCTGGGACTTGCCGAGTTAACACCTCGTCAATTGGCGCCGTCTGTGGGAAGTTCAACAAGTGCTAGGATCATGGTCGCACCGGCTCTATCCGCAATGAAGATCGGCGCATCCGCCATCAGGGAGTCGATCCGATTCGGCTCCTTCGAGTACGTCGTCCACTCGCCAGCTCATAAATCGGTGTACGCCGATCTGGACAAAGGTATTCACATCACCTTTGGCTCCGTATTCTGTTGCATCGATAGTCCTGGCATACTCAGGTCTACGACTACTGCGCTACGCGCAACGGCGTCCCCAAAATCGCCGACCATCGCGCTCGCTGGACCCGCCGAGATCGCATCTGCCGCACCCGCGGAGATCGCGACCGCTGAACCCGCCGAGATCGCATCTGCCGCACCCGCGGAGATCGCGACCGCTGAACCCGCGAAGATCGCATCTGCCGCACCCGCGGAGATCGCGACCGCGGGACCCGCTGAGATCGCATCTACTGCACCCGCGGAGATCGCGACCGACGAACCCGCGAAGATCGCATCTGTCGCACCCGCAGGGTTCGCGCCAGCTGCACCCGCGAAGAGGACATCTACATCGACAATCTCGGCAACGGCCGCGTGAATCGAGTCTACTACGCCAACCTCGATCGTGCGGTCAATCAAGTCAAGATCCAACTCCACCGCCGTACCCGCACGGGCGACCAGGGACCCGCGTCCGAAAGCCATGTTGCGCGCGCCCTCGTCTTCGTGGAAATCTCAAGTCTACCCCAAGCCAATCGTGAAGGGGATCGTGGGCAGAAAACAATAATTTTCCTAGCAACGATATCCTTAAACTAGCCAAGATCTATTCTATGCAGATATAGTAGTACGAACGGAGATCGGAATACGTACCCTTGTAGACCGAAAGCGGGGATTACGTTCCCGCACAAACGTTGTCGATGCAGACCGACGAAGCCGACCTCAAGGTCGTGTAGAGGAAGCAGGCCTCCGAGTACCGCTAGCGCCGCACCTCGCAGGGAGTCGCACACGTACGGTGGAGACGACGCCTCCGAAACTCCAGTCCAGGACGAGCAGCGGAAGACTTGGACCGGAACACCAGCAGCGCGGCAGCGGGCTATGGTGGAGGAGATCCCCGACTCCTCTTGCTCGGCGCGGCTCCGACTTGGGAACCACGAGATCGAGAGAGAAATCAGGAATTAATTGGTGAATTAAAAGGCTGGGGGTGCCCTTTCTTATATAGGCTCCCAAGGGGAGCCAACCTTGCCAGCCATGCAATGTGGGACTAACCCCCCACAGCCTGGTTCGGCCAAGGGAGTGCGCCGGCCCCCTGGTGGGCCCCTTGTGGCCCACCTAGGCCGGCCCTCCTGGCCCCCATCGAATTCCCCTTGGGAATTTTCCCCTCTTGGGCCTTCTTTCGTCCGGAAGGCCCATTTAGGGAAATCTGCCTTAATAAATTCGAAAATAAATATATAAAATTATATTTTCATATTAATAACACTAATTAATATCAAACATAATATATATAATATTTCCTAGCTCCAAAAACTCTTTCGGCGCTGCCCGATCTCCATCGGACCTCTCCCGGGACGCTCCCGGTGATCTCCTTCCTTTCCGGTTGTCTTGTCGAAACCCCTTAAGTGTGTTACCCTAGCGGTTCGATATAATATCAGGTATGATCAAGACTCCTCAATGATCAACGACTAATCCGTAGGCCTGGACCCCCTGAATTAATCCCTGAGATATAACGAATGACTTTCATCTATCAAACCTGAACGTGAAGTCTTAGACCTTTTGCCATAGCGATACTTAGCACGTCCGAGTGTCGTTCCATAGATATCTCCATACCTAATCCCGACCTTGTTACCGACGATGCTATCTTCTACTCGTAAATGATCTCATGTCTCCGTGACCTAGTCACATGCTTGCAAGCTCATTAGACAAGATCTCACCGAGTGGGCCCGAGAGTATCTATCCTGCTACGCGGACTGGCAAATCCCGCTCTTGACCCCTCGTCTCAATACTCCTTTCCAATACCCAAAAGTATCACCGTTATTGTCATACTAAATAAGATACGACGTTTGGTGCAATCAAAGTATCTTCGGGGAATATCAATAAGAGTTGATCTCACGGTCAAAGGTGCAATGACTATGTTCTCCAAATCTGGGTATGTCCATCACATTGTTCTCTAGCGATATGACTCTCATTGCCGACCGGCGCCATGCCCCATGACCGGGAAACCTCGATCATCAATCGCGCAACGAAACTAGTCTTAGTAGAGGCTACTAGGGACCTGGTTGTTTGCGTATCACACCCGCATTAATGTTTCCGCTTAATACGGTTCTAGCATGACACAAAAACCTATTATGAACAAACGAGATATGATAAAGAATACACTTTATTAATTGCCTCTAGGGCATATCTCCTTCAGTCTCCCACTTGCACTAGAGTACAATTTAATCTAGATTACAACTTGGTAAAAGCCTAACACCCATAGCTAATTGGTGCTGTTCATGCTTATCAAGCGGGAGAGGCTTCGTCAGCGGATCTGCCACATTCAGATCCGTATGCACTTTGCAAATCTTCACATCGCCTCCTTGTACGTACTGACGTATCACGTGGAAGCGTCAGAGAATGTGTTTGGCGGTGGAGTGAGACCTTGGCTCCTTGGCGTTCGCAATGGCACCCGTATTGTCGCAGAAGAGGACCACGGGGTCTTGCACGCTCGGGAACACTCCAAGTTCGATGACGAACTTCCTCAGCCACACAGCTTCATTCGCGGCCTCGCAGGCAGCAATGTACTCCGACTCCATTGTAGATTGTGCGACTATGGGTTGCTTCCCACTTCTCCAGCACACGGCGCCTCCATTCACCTTGAACACGTAACCTGTCTGTGACTTACAGTCATCGGGGTCTGAGCAGAAACTTGCATCTACGTAACCCGTTACGCCAAGTTCCTCATCGCAGCCAGCATACACAAGGAACATTTCCTTTGTCTTATTGAGATACTTAAGAATGCTCTTAACAGCTACCCAATGCGGCATTCCAGGATTACTCTGGAACCGGCTGGTCAAACTTAGAGCTAATGCCACATCTGGTCTAGTACTCAACATTGCATACATGATCGATCCTATGGCTGAAGCATAAGGATGTTTCGTCATTTCGGCCTTACCCAGTTCCGTCACCGGACACTGCGCCTTACGCAATATCTTATTCTTGATAACCGACAGAGAACCCTTCTTTGCCTTCTCCATATGAAAACGCTTCAATATTTTATCAAGATAAGTACTCTGACTTAGTGCTAATAGGCGCCTTGATCTATCACGGTAGATTTTTATGCCTAAAACATACGCAGCTTCTCCTAAGTCCTTCATGGAAAACTTACTGTTTAAATATTCCTTCACGCTATTCAGAAGTTCCACATCATTCCCTATTAGCAATATGTCGTCAACATACAGTGCTAAGAACACAACCGAGCTCCCACTCATTTTCTTGTAAATACAGGTCTCTTCCACATTCTGGATAAATCCAAAACCTTTGATTACCTCATCAAAGCGAAGATTCCAGCTCCGAGATGCCTGCTTCAATCCATAGATGGATCGCTGAAGCTTGCACACCTTGTTAGCACTTCCTGGATCGACAAAACCTTCCGGCTGTACCATGTACAACTCTTCCTCAATGTTTCCATTTAGGAAGGCCGTTTTGACGTCCATCTGCCAGATTTCATAATCATAGTAGGCAGCTACCGCTAACAAAATCCGAATAGACTTAAGCATCGCTACCGGTGAAAAAGTTTCATCGTAGTCAATTCCATGAACTTGTCGGAAACCCTTTGCGACAAGCCGAGCTTTATAGACGGTCACATTACCATCAGCATCAGTCTTCTTCTTAAAGATCCACTTATTCTCGACGGCCTTGCGCCCTTCGGGAATATCCACCAAGGTCCACACTTGGTTATCATACATGGATCCTATTTCGGATTTCATGGCTTCAAGCCATTTCTCGGACTCTAGACTCTCCATCGCCTCCTTGTAGTTCGTAGGTTCGTCTTGCTCGACTAGCATGACGGTGCAAACCATGTTGCCATACCATTCTGGTGGGATCCGAGATCTACCAGACCTACGAGGTAGAACATCTTCCTCGACAGTTTCTCCCACTCCTTCCACGGAGGACGTTTCCGGAATTGCTTCCGTTGCGCCACTCGGAATCTCGAGTTCAGGATCAACGATTTCATCGAGGTCTACCTTCCTCCCACTTACTCCTTTCGCGAGAAACTCCTTCTCTAGAAAGGCACCGGTCTTCGCGACAAAAGTTTTGCCCTCAGCTTGGTTGTAGAAGGTGTACCCAACGGTTTCCCGCGGATATCCTACAAAGACGACTTTCTCCGACTTCGGTTCGAGTTTGTCGGGCTGTAGTTTCTTAACGTACGCCTCACAACCCCAAACCTTCAGAAACGATAACTTAGGCTTATGGCCATACCATAATTCATACGGCGTCGTTTCAACGGACTTGGACGGAGCCCTATTTAAAATGAATGCGGCTGTTTCTAACGCATAACCCCAGAAGGACACTGGCAGATCGGTAAGAGACATCATAGATCGGACACTATCCAGTAGAGTACGATTACGTCGCTCGGACACACCGTTTCGCTGCGGCGTTCCGGCGGGCGTAAGTTGGGGCACTATGCCACAACTCTTCAGATGTGTGCCAAACTCAAAACTCAAGTACTCTCCACCGCGATCGGACCGGAGATGCTTGATTTTCCTATTAAGCTGATTCTCAACTTCACTCTGGAATTCTTTGAACTTTTCAAACGTTTCAGACTTGTGTTTCATCAAATAGATATAACTGTATCTACTCAAGTCATCAGTGAAGGTGACGAAGTAACGATAACCATTGCGTGTCGAAACGCTCATTGGTCCACATACGTCTGTATGTATGATCCCCAACAAATCCGACGCCCGTTCAACGAAACCTTTGAACGGTGTCCTGGTCATTTTGCCAATGAGGCATGGTTCACATGTATCGAGGGATCCGAAATCCAACGAGTCCAAGAGTCCATCGGAGTGGAGTCGCTTCATGCGCTTTATACCAATATGACCAAGACGGCAATGCCACAAAAACATGGCGGTATCGTCACTACACTTCATTCGTTTGGCCTCTATGTTATGGATGTGAGTACTACGATCGAGATTCAACAAGAATAAACTGTTATTCTCGGGAGCATCAACATAAAAGATATCATTCATATAAATAGCACAATTGCTTGACACTGATTTAAATGAATAACTGTCTTGTAACAGGCAAGACCCACTTATAATGTTTACACTCAAGGATGGCACAAAATAACATTTATTTAAAACCAAAACTAATCCCGATGGTAGATGCAGAGGGAGCGTGCCGACAGCCACCACGTCGACTCTCGATCCGTTGCCGACGCGCATCGTCACCTCATCCTTCGCCAGCCGCCTTCTATTCCGTAACTCCTCCCGAGAGTTACATATATGAGCAACAAAACCAGTATCAAATACCCATGTATTGCTCCGGGCGGATGTAAGGTACACATCTATAACATGTATATCAAATATACCTTTCTCTTTGTCGACCGTCTTGCCAGACTTCCTATCCTCCAGATACTTGGGGCAGTTGCGCTTCCAGTGACCCTTCCCCTTGCAGTAGAAACACTCCACGCTAGCTCTGGGACCAGATTTGTTAGTCGTGGGCTTGGCAGCCAACTTTGCCTCCCTCCGGGACTTCCAGCTCTGCTTTCCCTTGCCACCAGACTTCTTGAAATCAACGGTCTTGTTGACCATCAACAGCGTGTGCTCCTTCTTAATCTCTACCTCAGCAGTCTTGAGCATCACGAACACTTCACCCAGGGACTTAGCCATGCCCTGCATGTTGTAGTTCATGACGAAGCCTTTGTAGCTTGGTGGCAACGATTGCAACACCCTGTCAATCGCCAGCTCATCGGGAATCTTGCACTCCAGAGCATTCAGGCGTTGAACGTAGCCAGACATCTTGACTACATGCTCGCTCACGCTGCTATGCTCTTCCATCTTGGCTGAGAAGAAAAGCTCAGAAGCCTCATATCTCTCAGCCTTAGCCTGCGGCGCAAAGACAGCCTTAAGATCCGAGATGATCTCAAAGGCGCTCATCTTCTCAAAGCGCTTCTGCAGGTCGGCTTCCATGGCGTAGAGCATGCCACTCTGGACAAAGGCAGAATCCTCCGATCGGGTCTGGAAGACCTTCTTCTCATCCTCAGAGGCATCATCTGCAGGAGGGTCACCTATGGCGGCCTCAATGACGTAGGCCATCCTATGGGGAGTGAGGAGGATCCTCAGGTTGCGGAACCAGGCCATGAAGTTTGACCCATTGGTCTTAAGCTTTTCTTTCTCAAGGAACAGACCTAGGTTAAACGAGGGGCGAGACATCTACAATGGAATTTGCAACAACATAAGACTTTGTTCATAATAATTTTGAGTTATAGTATTTTAGAAAATAACTAACATAACTCCCACTCAAACGAACATCCCTCCTGGTCGTTTAAGCGATTACACGACCCCCATCCATTGCACCACCCCTCATCATCAAAGCCGGCGGCACAACTTCAAGAGTAGACAAAATCGTCCGTCACACCAATTTTGTGACTCGTGCTCGACCTTTCGGTCTTCCTGTTCCGAGGCCATACTTCTGAGTATGCTAGGCTCGCCACCAAAGACCTCCACGCTGACGCTTGTGCAACATGGCTTACACCCACCGTATGCGAACGAAGATATGTCTGACACCCGATCATCACGGCCTGCCTCATAACGTAGAACTTTATTGGTGGTGCGCGTTGGAGTGAGAACACTAGTGGTATTTTGAAGGGATCATCTTATTCAGCTATCGCCGTGTAACACACACAATCACACAAAATAAGATGCACACAAAACATCAAATGTAATGCAATGTGATATAGTCCATCGCGCCATGGTCTTCTTGGCGCCCGCAGTTTATAAACAATTTAATAAACCTACCTTGACCATATCACATAGTCCCTGCAAAATAAAGTTAGACGCTTCTACTTTATCTTTTGCATATTTTACGTGGCTTGGGGCTTTCGTAAATAGAACCGCTTCATACCTACGAATCTTATGACCACAACAACGATCCAATAATTGCATGTTTAAGCATCCCTTTCGGGCCCTCCATTGAAAATGCAAAGACCAACTAAAGAGAGAGAAACTGTCACCCGCCAGCCACAGATACGGTACAAGCCGTATGTCAGTAGTGGAACCAGTCTCGCGTAAGCGTACGCGTAAAGTCGGTTCGGGCCGCTTCGTCAACTCAATGCCGCTGGAATACACAAGTGCACGCTAGAGGGTAGCAAATAACAGGAACGGTGCCCCCGTGCAGAGCACGGGTTCTAACAGCGTACAGCTATATCTTACGATAGATCGGCTCTGATACCACTGAAGGGGATCGTGGGCAGAAAACAATAATTTTCCTAGCAACGATATCCTTAAACTAGCCAAGATCTATTCTATGCAGATATAGTAGTACGAACGGAGATCGGAATACGTACCCTTGTAGACCGAAAGCGGGGATTACGTTCCCGCACAAACGTTGTCGATGCAGACCGACGAAGCCGACCTCAAGGTCGTGTAGAGGAAGCAGGCCTCCGAGTACCGCTAGCGCAGCACCTCGCAGGGAGTCGCACACGTACGGTGGAGACGACGCCTCCGAAACTCCAGTCCAGGACGAGCTGTGGAAGACTTGGACCGGAACACCAGCAGCGCGGCAGCGGGCTATGGTGGAGGAGATCCCCGACTCCTCTTGCTCGGCGCGGCTCCGACTTGGGAACCACGAGATCGAGAGAGAAATCAGGAATTAATTGGTGAATTAAAAGGCTGGGGGTGCCCTTTCTTATATAGGCTCCCAAGGGGAGCCAACCTTGCCAGCCATGCAATGTGGGACTAACCCCCCACAGCCTGGTTCGGCCAAGGGAGTGCGCTGGCCCCCTGGTGGGCCCCTTGTGGCCCACCTAGGCCGGCCCTCCTGGCCCCCACCGAATTCCCCTAGGGAATTTTCCCCGCTTGGGCCTTCTTTCGTCCGGAAGGCCCATTTAGGGAAATCTGCCTTAATAAATTCGAAAATAAATATATAAAATCATATTTGCATATTAATAACACTAATTAATATCAAACATAATATATATAATATTTCCTAGCTCCGGAAACTCTTTCGGCGCTGCCCGATCTCCATCGGACCTCTCCCGGGACGCTCCCGGTGATCTCCTTCCTTTCCGGTTGTCTTGTCGAAACCCCTTAAGTGTGTTACCCTAGCCGTTCGATATAATATCAGGTATGATCAAGACTCCTCAATGATCAACGACTAATCCGTAGGCCTGGACCCCCTGAATTAATCCCTGAGATATAACGAATGACTTTCATCTATCAAACCTGAACGTGAAGTCTTAGACCTTTTGCCATAGCGATACTTAGCACGTCCGAGTGTCGTTCCATAGATATCTCCATACCTAATCCCGACCTCGTTACCGACGATGCTATCTTCTACTCGTTCATGATCTCATGTCTCCGTGACCTAGTCACATGCTTGCAAGCTCATTAGACAAGATCTCACCGAGTGGGCCCGAGAGTATCTATCCTGCTACGCGGACTGGCAAATCCCGCTCTTGACCCCTCGTCTCAATACTCCTTTCCAATACCCAAAAGTATCACCGTTATTGTCATACTAAATAAGATACGACGTTTGCTGCAATAAAAGTATCTTCGGGGAATATCAATAAGAGTTGATCTCACGGTCAAAGGTGTAATGACTATGTTCTCCAAATCTGGGTATGTCCATCACATTGCTCTCTAGCGATATGACTCTCATTGCCGACCGGCGCCATGCCCCATGACTGGGAAACCTCGATCATCAATCGCGCAAAGAAACTAGTCTTAGTAGAGGCTACTAGGGACCTGGTTGTTTGCGTATCACACCCGCATTAATGTTTCCGCTTAATACGGTTCTAGCATGACACAAAAACCTATTATGAACAAACGAGATATGATAAAGAATACACTTTATTAATTGCCTCTAGGGCATACCTCCTTCAAATCGCACTCGCCCCGGCGAGTGTGAGCACATGGACAATCGCGAAGAGACGCGACAGCGGGTGCGCCGCGCGCCACGTTGCAGCAATTTTCGACCCCGAGCAAGAAGCGGGTGACAGAAGCAGCTGCGGCAGCACCAACTCCCCAACTCAAGTCTACCCCAAGCAAGTCTTCATGGCCGGCACAACACCGCATGACGACGAAGACGAACCCGCATATCCGCTAGAGGTGGATATGCCGGACCAGACTAAACTTGTCATCACACGGGACATGGCGATCCAAGCCATGAAACATGTGGACGAGGGCACGTTCCCCCTACCCAACGCACCTCGAGAAGACCACCTGGCGGTCCAGTACTTGCTACGCAAGGAAGGCGAACGGATTCGCGCCGAAAAGGCCGAACTTCTCAGGCGCAAAAGGGACGCGGATGCGTCAAGTGCCAGGCGGGCCGCCCTCTCTTTCACATCCTCCACAGAGGTGAACCAGGGAGCACGGCGAACCAGAGCCCGTGTCCCCCACATGGCAGAAGCCGATCGAACAAGGCTCACCCGTAACCTCGACTCGTCCTTCGTCACCGAAGATGAAAACGGGATACCCGTCCCAAAGACGGCGAACGCCGCCCTGATATCAGTCGAGACATACCTTCGGCTCACACAGCCACCGGAGGGGGACGCGCGCTCCCTTCTCCACAAGCAACAAATTGCCTCCATAAGGGCAATCGAAGAAGCTCTGGCGGCCAAGGGGCCAAGTAACCAAGCGCACGAACCAACGACGTCGGGCATCCCGGCGGCGCAGCGACAGCCAGTCAAGGATCTCCGTGACGTCCTGACACAGAAGACGGTGGACCGCAGCCGCAAGGAGCGTTCGGCTAGCGTGGCACACGCGAACGACCACGCCGACCGCGACTTCGAGCCGTGTGGCGCAGCATGCTTTAGCTTCAACATCCGCGACACCCGCATGCCTAAAGGCTTCAAGTTGACGGCTGGCACACCAAAGTACGACGGGAAGCAAGACCCAAAGCTATGGCTCGAGGATTACCTCATCGCTTGCACCTGTCAAGGAGGAACGTCGACTACAGCAATGCAGTACATCCAGATCATGCTGACAGATTCGGCACGCGTGTGGCTCACAAGCCAACCCAAAGACTCTTTCCGAACATGGGAAGAATTCCAGGATAACTTCATCAAAAGTTTCTCGGGAACATTCGCCAGGCAAACGACCTACATCGAGTTGCAGGCCTGCAAGCAAGGGAAGGATGAGTCGCTCCGCTCTTACATCCAGAGGTGGACACTCCTCCGCAATACCATGGAACCCGTGTCAGAGGATCGAGTGATGGACGCCTTCATGCATGGCGTCGCTCGCCGCGACCTCCGGGAGGAATTCGGTAGGCTCCAGCCGAAGACCACAATAGAACTCATGAAGACAGCCAACCAGTGGGCCGAAGGAGAGGACTACGTCCGCGAAACTTCTCCCAAAAAGGAAGGCGAAACAAGCAACTGGCGCGAGGCACGTCAAAAGAGGAAGGCACGCTACACCCAAGACTCAATCGAATTAGTAGCGGCGGGTTATGAAACCCCCCGTGAGGTAAAGCGTGAGGGCAGCCGACAGCACGAGCAAAGTCGACAGCCCAGCTCGAGTCAGTACAACCGTGGCAGCAGCAGCATCGGCCACAGTGATGGAAGTCAGAAGCGCGAGTGGAAGCGCCCGTTGACCCCAGCAGAGGAACTGATGCAACCCTGTAAGCATCACTCGTTCCGCCACCCGGAGACAGGAAAGTGGGGCTCAAACCACCTGTTAAAGGATTGCCGCAAAGCAAGAAAGATCTACCATGCCATGCAGCAAATCATCGCCCCGGTGCAGGCCATACAAGCGGCACCACAGCTAGCCATCCAGGCAGCACCCGCAAACAACAATCAAGTGCAGGTGGCAGGAGCGTTCCCCCAGCCGCAGCAGGAGCAACAAGGTCCGTCGGCAGCAGCCGACACGTACCCAGCCGCACGGGGACAGCTGAACATGATCCAGAAGGGACCCCCGTCGAACAGGAGGCAGAAAATCATCACACGCCAAGTACTTCAAGCCATCAACAGCCCGCGCGCGGTACCAGACTACCTGCGCGGGTCGGAGACACCAATCACATTTTCCAGGGCAGATCACCCAGCGGAGGTAGTCCGACCCGGGCACGCCGCACTCGTGATTGAGGCCTTGATCGGCGACTACAGCCTGAAGAAGGTATTCCTGGACGGAGGCAGCGGCATCAACATCATATTCGCCGATACCCTCAGACGAATGAACAGGTCGACAGAGAAGTTGTCGGAATCGGAAACCACCTTCCACGGCATAGTACCAGGGCAAGCAATCACGCCCATGGGAACAATCACACTCGACGTCATCCTCGGTACACCCGAGCACTTCAGGAAGGAGTCGATAGACTTTGAGGTCGTCGACTGGAAGTCACAATACCACGCCATCCTCGGACGCCCAAGCTTTGCCAGGTTCATGGCAGTACCCCACTACGCCTACCTGATGATAAAGTTACCCGGGCCGAAAGGAGTGATCACCGTCCGCGGCGACTTCGCGCTCTCCAACAGTTGCGACCGCGAGTTCGCCAAGATCTCCGAGTTCTTCGGCGTCGAAGAGCACTTCAAGGCCATATCAGCCGACAACGACAAGACCATCTTCCCGGCTCGCAAGAAGCCTGCCAAAGACGCAGCGTTCAACACGAATGACGACACTGTCACCCACCAAGTCCATCCGACTGACAGCGGAAAGACGGTCAAGGTCTCATCGAGTCTGACCCCCACATAGGAAGGCGCGCTCGTCGAGTTCCTGCGTGAGAACTGGAAAATCTTTGCATGGCAACCCTCTGACATGCCAGGGATACCCAGGGAACTCGCCGAGCACTCTCTGAAAGTCCACAAGGACGCAAGACCAGTCAAGCAATCCATGCGACGCTTCTCAGGACCCAAACGAGACGCGATCACCATGGAAGTCGACAGATTACTGCACGCCAAGTTCATCCGAGAGATTAAGGACTCGGACTGGGTCGCCAACCCGGTTCTAGTTGAGAAAAAGAAGACGAAGAAATTGCGCATGTGCGTTGACTTCACCGCAGTCAGCAAATGCTGCCCCAAGGACCACTTCCCGCTACCGCGGATAGACCAGATCATCGACTCGACAGCAGGTTGCGAACGCCTATCTTTTCTGGATGCCTACTCAGGTTACCAGCAGATCAGGCTGAAAGTCGAGGACGAAGAGAAGACAGCCTTCATCACACCTGACGACGTTTTTTGCTACCAGACGATGCCGTTCGGGTTAAAAAACGCAGGTGCCACGTACCAGCGGACAATGCAAGCATGCCTCAAGGGGCTAATCGGGCAAATCGTCCAAGTCTATGTCGACGACATCGTCATCACTACCCGAAAGGAGGATACCCTAGTCGACGACCTCCGCAAGGTCTTCGCCGCACTGGACGTATATCAGATCAAGCTCAATCCAGAGAAGTGCGTGTTCGGCGTACCAGCCGGAGAGCTACTAGGGTACCTTGTATCCGCAAGAGGAATCGAAGCAAACCCCGAGAAGGTGCAGAACATACTCACAATGCCAGCACCAACCAAGCTCAGGGAGGTGCAACGATTAGCTGGCCGAGTCGCAGCTCTTAGCCGGTTCATTAGTAAGTTGGGAGAGAAAGCCTTACCTTTCTACCAACTGATGAAGAAGGCAGACAAGTTCGAGTGGACACAAGAGGCGCAGGACGCGTTCGACCATCTCAAGAAAACACTGACAACTTCTCCAGTCCTCGTGGCACCACTGGAAAATGAGCCGCTTTACCTATACGTCTCAGCAACGAACAGGGTGGTAAGCACGGTGCTCGTAGTCGAACGCGAAGAAGAAGGGCACAGTCACCCGGTGCAGAGGCCCGTCTACTACCTCAGCGAAGTACTCACCTTGTCCAAGCAGAACTACCCTCATTACCAGAAGCTGGCATACGGAGTCTTCATGACCTCCAGGAAGGTCGTCCACTACTTCTCTGAGCACCCGATCACGGTGGTAAGCTCCTCTGGACTAGCAGACATTCTCACAAACCAGCGCGCGACAGGACGAGTCGCCAAGTGGGTTGTCAAACTAGGACCATGGGGGCTGAAGTATGCTCACCCGAAGTCCATCAAGGCCCAAGTTCTCCCAGAATTCACAACCGAGTGGATAGAAGCCCAGCTACCAAATGTCCCCGACCTGTCCAACGCATGGACAATGTACTTTGATGGCTCCAAGAAATTCAAGTCAGTCGGGGCAGGAGTCGTGCTCATCTCCCCCAGAGGCGACAAGCTCAAGTATGTCCTACAGATGGACTTTCCGACGTCGTCCAACAACGAAGCCGAGTATGAGGCCCTGATCCACGGCATGCGGATGGCCAAGAACTGCGGCGCCACGCACCTCATGATCTACGGCGACTCCTACCTGGTGGTACAGCAAACCATGAAGTCCTGCGACGCCATCGCTGACAACATGATCGCCTACAGAGACCTCTACAATCAGTGGGAAGGCAACTTCGACGGCTGCGAGCTGCGCCACATTGGCCGTGAAAGCAACGAGGAAGCCGACGTCCTCGCTAACATGGGCTCAGACAGGGTGCCAGTCCCACCCGGCGTCTTCCTCGAGTGCATCACGCAGAGATCCATCAAGACTCAGAGTACAGCAAGCACAGCAACAACAAAAGGTGATGCCAACCCGCCAAGCCAAGACAAGGTCCCCATGGAGGTCATGCTAGTCGAAGCCACATGGACAGGACCGTACCTGGCATACATACTACATCAGAAGCTACCAGCCGATCCAGTCGAAGCAAAGCGCATCATCAGGCGCTCCAAAAGTTTCACCGTCATCAACGGTGAACTCTACAAAAGAAGCATCTCAGGAATCCTACAAAGGTGCATAGATCCAGTCGACGGCCAAGCCATCCTACTCGACATCCACGCGGGTATCTGCGGGCATCACGCCAGCAGTCGGGCACTGGTGGCCAAGGCGCTACGCGCCGGGTTCTACTGGCTGACAGCCATGTAGGATGCCGAGGAGCTGGTGAAGAAATGCACAGGGTGCCAGGAATTTGCCAACAAGCCACACGCCCCAGCGTCAGAACTCAAGACAATACCATTAGCCTGGCCCTTTGCCCAATGGGGTCTGGACATGGTGGGCCCGCTGAAGAAATCCTCACCCGGAGGTCACACTCACCTCCTGGTTGCAGTCGATAAGTTCACAAAGTGGATCGAAGCCGTGCCCATCACAAGTTCGACTGCATCCACAGCAGTCAACTTCATCAGGTCAATCATCTTCAGATTTGGGGTACCAAACGGGATCATCACCGACAACGGCTCGAACTTCACAGCCGAAGAATTCAAGGACTTTTGCTCAGAGCAGGGGATCAAACTCAACTACGCGTCTGTCTCGCACCCGCAGACCAACGGACAAGTGGAGAAAGCCAACGGCCTCGTGTGCAGCGGCATCAAGAAACGACTGCGCGTGCCCCTAAGACGCGCAGCGGGCGCATGGGTGGAAGAACTGCCATCGGTCCTCTGGAGCCTGCGAACAACGCCAAATAGATCCACCCAGTACACTCCATTCTTCATGGTGTACGATGCAGAAGCGGTCCTCCCCTGCGACATCAAGTTCGACGCACCGAGAGTAGTCGCCTATGACGAGTCGGAAGCAGAGGAGGCACTCGAAGATAGCAGAGACACCCTGGATGAAGTGCGGGACATCGCCCTGGCACGGTCAGCCGTGTATCAGCAGGACCTGCGCAATTATCACACTCAGAGGCTGCGACCAAGAGCGTTCGTGGCAGGCGACCTGGTTCTTCGACTCAAGCAAAAGAAGGTGCACAAGCTCGCTTCCCCATGGGAGGGCCCGTACATCGTAACAGAAGCAATAGGCAATGGAGCCTACCGCCTAAAGGACTCGAAGACAGGAGCAGACTGCAGCAACCCGTGGAACGTAGCACAACTCCGCCGGTTCTACGCCTAGTTCAAAACTACCATTGTACAAGAAAAATCAGCGCGGCAGGTTTCAGACGCACTCTTTCCCTTACCAGGGTACCCGAGGGGACTGGAAGGGTTTTAATGAGGCGGCCTGTTCGCAAGAATCAATAAAGTCATTTGAAGAAAATATGTCTCCTTTACCTATCACCCAGAGGAAGATGAAAAATCCTAGGCCGCCACTCGAACCACTCGGGGGCTGCGCCACACAGGTTGAAATAAAAGCTTAGGCCGCTACTCGAACCACTCGGGGGCTACGCCATACAAGCATGGTCAAAAATCCTAGGTCGCCACCCGAACCACTCGGGGGCTGCGCCACACAGGTTGAAATAAAAGCTTAGGCCGCCACCCAACTCACTCGGGGGCTGCGCCATACAAGCACAAAGTCAAAAAATCCTAGGCCGCCACCCGGCCGACTCGGGGGCTGCGCCATACAGGTCAAGTTCAAAATCCTAGGGCGCCGCCCGCCATACACGGGGGCTGCGCCACACAGGTCACACTTGTAACCCTAGGCTACCACTCGACTTACTCGGGGGCTACGCCAAACAGGCCCTCCCAGAAAAATCCTCAGCCGCCACTCGAACCTACTCGGGGGCTGCGCTGCACAGGTCAAGTTCCAAATCCTAGGTCACCACCCGACAGACTCGGGGGCTGCGCCAAACAGGTAACACTTGTAATCCTAGGCAGCCACTCGACCTACTCGGGGGCTGCGCCAGACAGGTCTTTGCCAAAATCCTAGGCCACCACTCGAGCGACTCGGGGGCTGCGCCACACAGGTCAAGTTACAGAAATCCTAAGTCGCCACCTGATATAATCAGAGACTGCGGCATACAGGTCACACTTGAGAAACCTAGGTCGCCGCCTAGCATTCTAGGCGACTGCGCCATACAGGTCGCAACTCAAACCAGGCACTCACTTTCGAGTAAGACTTACACAGGCACATTTGCCACCCTATAGCTAACCCTGTACACCAGACGACAGCTACTCTAAACTGCAGGTTCAGCCTTCGGTGCATCAAGGGGCCCTACAAGGCGCTCGCTCAGGTCCTGAACCTGCCGGATAATCCGACGCGCAGCCGCCAAGGTTTCGTCGAAGTCGTCGTCACCCGGCAGGCCTTCAAGCACCCTCTCAAGCGGAAGATGTGGCCGGTGCATCCGGACGTATGCCAACGCCGCGTTCGCACCAGCCACAAGTTGGGCGTCGGCGACCTCCTTCAACCCTTCACCATCGCGGAACCTCTCCAGCAAGGCAGACAACCCGTTCGGCTGCGCATTATGCGGGAAGTACACACGATTGATGTGCCAAAGTGTCTTCCGGCAGCTCTCCAGAAGAAAAGAAGCCCGCCACGTGCGATCAAGCATGGTGGCAAGGACGCGCCCCCTCGACTGGTTCACCCAGAACTGTCGAGCTTCGTAGGAGTCGCCGGACGCCTCTCGGGTGACTCGCTCCTCAACGCGAGCCCGCTCGGCCTCCCAGTCGGGATTAACATCTGCGCACATAAAATGCAAGTCAGAACGAGAAGGAAAGCCAACAAGGACGGCAGCCGCCAAAAGGATACATACCTTGCAGCTGTCGACTGATCAGGTCGATCTCCCCAAGCAAAATATCCTCACGACGCGAGAACTCCGCCGTGGGATGCGACTGAGAGCGGTGCAGCAGCCGCTCCGTATTCTTCAGGGTTGTCTCAAGCTCCGCCACCTTGTTCTTCAAATGTGTGATTATCCGCTGATCATTCACACTGCGTGGGGGAGCCGGCGCCGCCCGACGACGGCGAGCACCCGAAGAAGAAGGCGCGCCACTCGGCCCGGCCAATGGAGAAGATGGAGCGTCACCGCGCGTAGCACTCTGCCAGGGATACGCAGAGTCAATACAACCATGCGACTGTGAATCACATATCAACTCAGAAGAAAGAAATTCAGCAAAATAATATTAAAGACCAAAAGACCCGACAGGGCAATATTCATTACAAGCATGAAGTTCAAAATACAGATCGCGGCGACTGCCGCACTCCTACAACTACGCCTACTCTAAGGCCGCGGACTGCAACCGGGAACGGCCCTCCGTGCGGCAGCCGCCTCGGTCGCCTTAGCAAGGGCCCTCTCGAAGAGTGCCACAAGCTGCGCAGCCAGCTGCGAGGCGCGCTCCTTCACGCCACTCAGCGACGCGGTCCGGCCATCGGGTTTGCGAGGAAAACCGCTGACGACCTTCTCGAAGTCACCTGGAACTTGGTGGCCTAATAGGAGCTGGAAGATGAGCTCGGAGCCGCGTACCGTCTGCGACCGCGTGAAGTCGGCGATGGTGGTCGCGTCCTCAAACGGCGCAGCCAGGGCGTCCACGGTCGCCGGCGGCTGGTCACCCGGGAAGATGCTCTGATGCACCACGGCCAGAGCTCCAGTCGACTTCTGCAACGCG
Source organism: Poa annua (assembly GCA_026929855.1). NCBI lineage: Eukaryota > Viridiplantae > Streptophyta > Magnoliopsida > Poales > Poaceae > Poa > Poa annua. The sequence continues at coordinate 38,252,881 of CM049427.1, forward strand.
GTTGCAGACTTCTTCAACGCGTCTGAGGCATAGGCACAGACCCGGTCGAGGAAGCCAACAGCGGCCGCCAGGTCAACCGTATCACTCGACGCGTCTTCTGGAGGAGCTCCACCGCAAGTCTCTGCGCAAAAAATTCAAAGTCAAGACAAGAAAAAGATCAAAGACTCAGTAGGCGTCAAGCCGAAACTTACCCCCGAGAACACCGGCGAGTGAAAGGAGACGACCAACTTGAGTTTTCTCCTGGGCGACCCGCGCCAGCTCCCGCTCTCGAGACTCGTGAAGAGCCTTCTCAAGCTCATCAACCCGCCCAGTAGCCTGGTCCAGCGAGGCACGCAGTTGGTCCCTCTCTTTCTCCAGGCGAACATAAGCCGCGGCTGCGTCGAGCTGTTGGCGATAGTACGGCTGAAACAAAAGCAAGATGTCAATAAAGTTGTGGGCGACTATGCTAGTCACCCACACCTTCGGGGGCTACTCCCATCGGGAGCGCTGATCGCGCACCCGATGAAAAATCAAGAACGCAAGCAAGAGCATGAAAGACTTACGTGGTTCAGGAGCTCAAGGTCCTCAGCAGTCGAAGAAGGCACGCGGCTAGACGACGCAATGCCGGCAGCCACAACACGCACCTTCTCCACCACCACCGGCGTCCCCAACCCAGTCGAAGGGGCGGATGTGAGCTCCACGTCCCGAAGGGGGGAGCTAACATCGTCAGAGCGATGGCTGCAGCAAAACCAAGAACACCTGTCGAATCAAAACGTCGAAACTACAAAGTACAACTCGAAGGACACATTGCAAAGAAGCTCACCTGGGGGTGTCGGCGTCGTCGTAGCTCTCCAGGGAAGGCGAAGGCATCCGCGCGAACGAGCGTGGCGCTGCGGAGCTGACTGGAGGAACGTTCAGAGGTTCCTCCCAGCCACCCGAAGACCGAGCACCCGGGGACGTCACGACGACCTCCTCCTCAGCAACGTCCACGTCCCGGGCAGGTGACGACGCAGTGGCAGACTCGCCGCGACTCGGAAGCTTCCGCTTCTTCCTCGCGGGTTCCTCCACCTCATCTTCCTCCTCCACCTCGTCGCGAGGAGAATGCGCGGAGGGAATCTCTTCGTCCTCGTCCTCCTCCTCGACAAACTTCGACTCATCGTTGGGTCCGTTCTCAGGGAGGGGAGGAACACTGATGAACAGAGCTCGACCCTGAAGCAAAGTAGACACAAGTCGAATCAAAAAGCAAAGTAGACTAAAGTCGAACAAGGATAGAAAGAAAACAAGACTAGACTTACCTCGGGAACGGGGTTCGAGGCCCCGTAAGGAGAAATCGGGCACTTGACGTTGCACGTGTCCGCGGCTCGGAGGTTGGTGATGGACCTGACGTTGGCCTCCACCTCCTCATCATCCAGCGGCATGGCGCTGACGCCTTCGGCGGCCCACATTGGGTGAGGCCGGGCGCTGAGCGGCTGCACCCGAAGACGGAAGAAGGTGGCCATCAAAAAGACGCCACCCGCCTCGCGCCCAAGGGTGTTGGTCAGATCGCGCAGCAGGCCTAGCAGGGGCCGCACGGCCTCCTTCTCCACGGCGGACAGCGGGTGCGCCCAGGCGCCGGTCTTCCGCAGTCCGCGCCCGCTGTCGAACGCGTCCAGTCCGTCTTGGTTCGACTGGACATAGAACCATCTCCTGCGCCATCCTTGGACGGAGTCGGACTTCTTCATCTGAAAGTACGCGGTGTCACCGCGTACCTGGATTCCGAAGCCGCCCACGGGGAAGGTCAACCCGCTCTTCCCCACGTTCTTACGAACGAGGAAGAGCAACTTCCACAACGCCCAGTGGGGCGCGACGCCCAAGAAGCACTCGCAGAGCACGATAAAGCCCGCGATTCTCAAGACGCCATTGGGGGTCAGATCGTGGATCTGAACCCCATAGGCAAACAAGAGACCGCGCACGAAATCGTGCATGGGGAACCCGAAGCCCCGCGGAAGGAAGTCCGCGAAGCAAACACGTTCCCCATCGCGCGGAGTGGGGAAGACTTCCTTGCCAGGGACGCGTACCTGGACCTGGTCGGCAGGTGGCAGCAGACCCTGCGCGCGGAACAGCTCCAAGCGGTCTTCTTCATCGAGGACCTCTGCCAATCGCCTTCGGGTTTCTTCATCACCCCGGCATCATCGGCGGCGGCGGAGGAGCCAGCGGCGCTCTTCGGCTTGCCCATTGCCAAGGTCGCAAGGTGCGTGGACGGATTGCTCGGAGCTCGGGGTGGCGGCGGAAATGGTAGAGCGCAGGAGGAAAGAAATCACGGAGCGATTGGAGAAGATGAAGTCCCAAACGTCAAGACACAGTACTTATGCCTCGAAGATCAGCATCTCAACCGTCCATCGAACAAGGGCTCCGAGCGGGCACATCCAGCCGTCCACGTGTCGCACGGAGAAACCAATCGTCACCACCCACTTCTTCCACTACGCACGAAAACCGAGGCGTCATCATCGTGCCGCGCAAATTTCGCGCCCACTTCGGTGACGTGACAACTGTGGACCGTGGTCAGCTCTGACAGCGGGGCCCACAACGTCATGTCCCATCGGGCGCAGAGGCGTGCAACAGCTCGTCATCAATGACGTCATCAAGCCAACGGCTTTAAAATCAACTGAAGCAACTCGACAGAGTTGTTCGAGTGGTAAGCTTCACAGCTGAAATCAACAAGGTAGGATCAGCCAACGATCCGAGCACCCGAAGAAACCATTCGAGTGGCAGCGCAGTAAGCTCGAGCAGCCGAATCCATCCACAAGTAAGCCAAACAGGCTGAGTAGAGGCAAGCTTTACAAGAAGATGAAGGCAAAGTAATTCGACTGCACAGATTACTCCCATCGGGAGTGGCTGGTTCGACTGAAGAAATTCGACTTCGAGTTCAAGATCAAGCAATCCAACGGCGCGTCCAGGAGGAAAGAGTCCTTTGTCCGACTCTACGCTTCGACCAAGCACTCGGGGGCTACTGACGTGGGGCTGCCTTGCGGGTAGCCCACGATGATGCTACCTGGGCCGTGCCAAGGATGGAAAGGCCCACAGAAGGCCCACTCAGGGTACCTCGTATCCTAGTCCAACTCGGTTAGGTCTTGTAACCTGCCGTATCTGTACCAACCACCCGAGAACTGGCTGCCTATAAAGCCAGGAGGGTTGCCCGTCCTAGAGGACACGCTGAGAACCACCACGACAAACCCTAGCGAGATCGCAATCTCGCCATTGTAATCGCTACTCGCATCAATAACCAGACAAGCAGGAGTAGGGTGTTATCCTCCGGGAGCCTGAACCTGGGTAAACCTCGCTTGTCAGCCGTCGTGATCACCTTGCACTCATCTCTCTCCCCATCAATCAACCCGGGATGCACAACCCTGGGACTTGCCGAGTTAACACCTCGTCACACACCCACAACTTAATTGGGGGCTCCCAAGTCTTGAGGCACACACCCACAACTTAATTGGGGGCTCTCAAGTGACCACAAAAGGTCTTGACCATAAAAGGCGTCTAGGGTCCAATGACCCAAGAGTAACAAGCTCACAAGTATCACCACCACGAATCCCCGTGGAGGGCTCAAACCGATGCAAATGCAATGGCAAGAGCACACGAAGTGCTCAATTCCTTCACTCTCAAATTCCAACACAACAACAAATGTTTATGGGGAAATAAGAGAGGAAGAACAAAGGAAACCACAAAGGAGTCAAATCCTTCACTCCCAAATCCCACCAAAAGCAACTAATGCTTATGGGGGGAGAAGAGAGGAAGAACAAAGAGAAGAACCACAAAGGAACTCCAAGAACTAGATCCACTAGTTTCCCCTCACTTAGAGGAGAGATGGATTGGTAGGATTGTAGATCTAGATCTACTCTCAACTTTACCTAAAGAATATGGAAGAAGCAATGGAGGGATTGAGAGAAATCAAGCTTTCCAAGGTCAACAATGGAGTAGGAGAGAGGGGAAATTCGTTCTCCCTTGATGGGCCAAGGAAGAAGAAGAGGGGGAGTTTTTATACCCCCCAGAAATTCTAACCGTTGGACCCAGAGAAAACCGGAAATTCCGGTCGGAAATTTAGACCGGAAATTTGCTCCAGTCGGAAATTTCGGTACTTATTTGAACCGGAAATTGTGATCGGAAATTCACTTTTTCGGAATTTCCGAGTCCCCGAAAACTGACAGAAACAGCGAAACGAAAACTGCAGTAACTTTTTCATACGGACTCCGTTTTCGATGATTTTTGGCTCGTTGTAATCGTTACAACGAGCTCTATAAGAATGTGTATAGAAACATCATAGTCCATCATGTGAGGATAAAACCAAATGGGGAAAGGTTTAACTTTCCTAAAACATTTAAAGCGGTAAAACCTCCAATATAAAAAACGTAACAAGATATTCATATGAAATCCGTTTTTGATGAACTAGAGCTTAGTATGGAGATAAACCAAGCTCTAAATCCTCACATGGATGAAAGCCAACAAGTTTTCCAAAGTAAGACCGTTTTCAATGAACAAGAGCTTGACATGGAGATAAACCAATCTCTAGTTCCTCACCACCATAAAAGCCAAATAAGAACCAAGAAATATGATATGCCAAGTATGCAACAGTTTGAGCTCTCCACAATGATGCGATCAAGTTACAAACTTGAGAGCCCCTTTTGATAGTACGCCTATCTATCCTATAGCCCTATCAAGATCATACCTTTGCCTTGAGCATTCCACTTGAGTTAGATGATGACTATGTTGATCTCTTCAAGTGGATCTTCTTGATTCCGCGTCCAAGCACATGCTTGATGAAGACTTCTCCCAATACTCCTCCATACCTATAATGGGAGAGTCTCGCTAGGCTCCGTCTTCATGTATCCATAGCAAACTCCAAGCATAGGATCTCTTCAAGAAGCTTCTCTTGGTATTGCACATCTCACCTTGATGACGATCACCACATGACGTCATCCTCTATGAGCTATATGAAATCTTCATTTGATGCAATCCCATGGGAAGATACCTAACCTCATATAAAGATACCACACACACACATATATCATGGGTTAGTTCACAAAGCTATGCGGACAAGTGTTTACCATCCCAAGAGATACATGATCGCTCTTGGTACATCTTGTAGCTTTGTGTGTTGATCAACATCTTGATCAACCTTGTATTTTTCAACATTTCTTTACTAATATGATGTCTTGAATGTCTTGAATCTTTCAAGACATACTTGCAATAAGCTTCACTCAACACATAAGTTTCAAGAGTCCAACACATGAACTCCACAATTCCATGGACAAGATGTATAAGGATATCTTAATGCAAACATTAGTCCATACAGATTGTCATTCAATTACCAAAACCACACATGAGGGAAAATGCTCTTTCAGGAGTGTGCCATGTAGATCGGGATGAATGGAGTAATATTCTATCCTTTTAAATATTAGATGATATCGACTTTATCCGAATATATTAAACATGTTTTAATATGTATGTTTACTGTAAACCTAGTCAACATGCCTAACAAGTAAAACATCCTATGTTTTTTTTAGGTACTACTCTCTTCGTTTCATAATATAAGATGTTTAGGTGTAAGATATGTTTTTTTTAACTACCCCCCCCCCCCCCCCCCCCCCGCGCACACCACCCCATCCCCTGATTCCATTGACATGAAATCAACGAGCAACAGACACACATGACCTAGCATGTCTCTAGCTTTTTGCCGGTAACAGCAAAGAGGGGTCTATGAAGCCATTGAGAGCTATTACATGCCCCTCGGGAACAAACTAGGCATTACAGTTTTTTGGTGTCACCGAAGGAGAGACTCGAGCATCAGGAGCTTTGCGTTTAGCTCTAGGGGTGACCGACAACGCCATAGGGATGGGAGACGACGTGAACCAGTCGGTGGTCTGGAGTTGTTGTTGCAGTTCTCCCATCGTTCCAGTCCCCCGAGTGAGAAATAAGCACCATGCTATCTGAAGCAGTTCCTTGCGCTTTCGTTCCATATCTCTGACGAACTTCATCAAATTCATCAGGATTGGCTTCTAAGCATGATTGTAGAGAACCGCCTAGCAATGCACGGTTGGTAGCAACCTGTCCTAGACGTCCTGAATGTTTTTTCATTGACGACCCTGAAAACATATCTTGTTCATAAGGACCACACTGTAGCAGAAAAAAATCATATTAACAGGACCAATTTTCTTTGGAGCAATTCGTAGTCTAGCAATCCAAATCGCATGTATATTAAAACATGTCTAGATAGTATATGTGAAAAATGATTAAAACATTTTATATTGTGGCATGTGTGTTTGTCCAGTCAGCAGTTACCACTACCCAGCGGAGGCAATCAAGACTTCCTCAAGGTCGTCGCCTCCAGCTCTCACGCTCTCTGTCGGCCGAGCCACACACCTCGGTCCCCGCAGAGTATTCCTTCCTCTTGCCCAAACACGACTATTCTCTTCTCCCGACGACGTCACCGCGGTGACGTCGAAGAAGCCGGTCACCTCCCCCACGCTCGCGCCTCACCTCACCTCACACACCACCCCACTCAAAGTCGCACGTTCTTCCTCATTTCCTTTCACCCCATCAAGAAACAGCCAAGAGGGGGGGATAAAACATACTGTATTACCCGGATAATCTTCTCTTCCAGCAAAGGACCAAGTTTCCCGATAAGAGCAAGCGCCGCTGCCGCTTCCGCGTCTGGTTCCTGTACTTCTCCTTTGCAAATTGCGGTAGCAGCCAGCCAGCACTTCTCTTGCTCCCCCAAATCCGGTTGTGTTCCTTCTTCGGGCATTTTTTACTTCTTCTTCTGCTGCCTACCAATCGGCAACCGCTGCACTGAATCCCCGGAGTTTAAAAGCTGTTTATTTGGAGATTTTTTTCGAGCGCAACCTAGCTCCTCTTTCGTTTTTCGCTGGGAGTTCCAGCTTGCTGCTGCTGCTGCTGAGCTGCTCTCTCTTCGGTTGGGTTTCTTGCAAGAGATTCCATGCTTCCGTCGTGACCTCAAACCTTCTGCAGCTGGTCTATACGACTCGCGTGCTTCTTTTTGTTCTTCTTGAGCTTCTTTGACTCCGATTCCTCGGGAAGATCCGCTTCTCCAACCAATCATTTGGGGCCTCCATGATTTGCTAGAACCAGACCTGAGCTTCTAGAACCTTCCAGTCGACGACATGTCCTTCCGTTCCCGCTCCATGGAGACGTCGACCATCACCTTCTCCTCCTCGCCGCCGCCGTCGCCGTCCCCGTCGCCGCCGCGGGCGCCGCAGGCCGACCTCGACGCCGTCAGCCTCGGCCGCCTCAGCGCCAACCTTGAGCGCCTCCTCGACCCCTCCTTCTTCGGCTGCACGGACGCCGACGTCGTGCTCGCGGCCGAAGGCGTCGTCGGCGTCCACCGCTGCATCCTCGCCGCCAGGAGCAACTTCTTCCTCGACCACTTCTCCTCGCTCCTCGCCGACCCCGCCGGCGAGAAGCCGCGGCTGGAGCTCGCCGAGCTGCTCCCGGGCGGGAGCCACATCGGCCGCGACGCCCTCGTGCCCGTTCTTGGGTACCTCTACACTGGCCTCCTCAAGCCGCCGCCGCAGGGCGCTGCCGTCTGCGTCGACGACCGGTGCCCGCACCAGGCATGCCGCCCGGCGATAGACTTCGTCGTCGAGTCCACCTACGCCGCTTCAGGCTTCAAGATCCCCGAGCTTGTCTCGCTCTTCCAGGTAAGCAGAGTTGCTTATTCGGTCCAGAATCTGCACAATGAAGCATCCCTACGGTCATCTTTTCTGCTGAAATGAGTTGCTGAGACATCCACCTGAATCTGAATTTATTCGTTCCGAAATTTTGCAGCGTCGCCTGTCTGACTTTGTGAACATAGCTCTGGTCGAGGATATAGTGCCGATCATCCTTGTTGCTTCCTCCTGCCAGCTTCCAGACCTGCTCAACCAATGTATTCAACGGGTTGCAGACTCGACTGTTGACAGCCGTTACCTCGAGAAGGAGCTTCCAGGTGAAACCTTTGCCAGGATCAAGGAGCTTCGTCTCTACTTGTCGCCTCATGAATCGGACGAGTTCATTCTGGACCCCGACCACGCGAGGAAGGTTAGGAACATTCACAAGGCCTTGGATGGCGATGATGTTGACCTCGTTGGTCTCCTCCTGTCAGAGTCTAGGATCACCATGGATGATGCACTTGCCATACACTACGCTGCTGCCTATTGTGAACCCAAAGTGTTGGCTGGAATGTTGAAACTGGACTCCGCCAGTGACTCCGCTAACGTGAACCTCAAGAATGAGAGTGGATGCACACCGCTGCATATGGCTTGCATGAGGCGAGAGCCGCAGATTATTCTTTCACTTATAGAGAAGGGAGCATCAGTCCATGAAAAGACACGAGATGGGCGTGACGCTCTCACCATTTGCAAGAGATTGACAAGAGAGAAAGACTGCAACAACAAGTTGGAGAAGGGTAAAGAGAGAAGCAAGGCCTACCTGTGCATTGACATCTTGGAGCATGAGATCAAGAGGAAATCCTCCTGGGAGCGGCAACTCTCTGACGAGGTTTCAGTTGCTATGCCTTTACTGGCAGATAATTTTCATATGAGGCTCCTATACCTGGAAAATAGAGGTTTGCATACATTGCTTTCATTCAATATATTTTGCAATTAGCCTTGTCAGCATGTACTACTCCGTCCCTTTTTTTTAAGACGTTTTCGCAAGCCAGCTTGCCAAAACATCTTATACAAGGGGACAGAGGAAGTAGATAGTAAGGTACTAAGGTGTATGTGTGCTATGATGTTTTAGTATGTGATGCAATGGTAGAGTGTTGAGAACTTGATACTTTTTCATTCTCTTGAATTTAGAAGCAAGTTTGGACGCTTCAGTACACTGTTAGGGGAAATTATGTGTGTTATATTCTACAAAGATCATCTATTTCGAAAACCATTGAAATATATCCTTCTTATTTCACATTATATGATAGGCTATGCTCCAATTAGTTGATATGCCATGTAGCACAAAAGTGGGGAATCTAATGCTAAGAAACATTAACAGCGTCACTATATCAATGTTCCCTTTTCTTTTTTCAAGTTGAAACAAGCATGAACGCTTGAAATCATTGCTAAAGTAGTATTTGTGGCTGTCTGTGCAGTTGCCTTTGCAAGAATATTCTTCCCTTCTGAAGCCAAGCTTATGATGCGGATAGCACGAGCTGACTCAACTGAAGAGTTTGCTGGTCTCACTTCAGCTAATTCCAGTAAACTGAAGGAGGTTAACCTAAATGAGACCCCCACAATGCAGTGCAAGAGGTTGCGTGAACGCCTTGACGCCTTGACAAAGACAGGTAACTTTAACATAATCATTCATCTACTATGTAGTGGGGATTGCTTCGATATTTCTTTTCGCAAGAAGGTTTGCGAAACTTGGAACAAATTGTTAGTTTAAGGTGCTTGCAAATATATATAGTTGTAAATACAAATTGAAGTGTAACGAAAAAAGCACTAACTGACCAAAGTAAATACAAATTGAAACTTACGGGACAGTCCAATTCAGTTCGACAGGAACTAATTAAAGGAAAATGCAGAGTACTTTGTCCTAGGTTTGTTTTGCGGGTAACATTTTCCTAGTCATACACACATGTTTTTTGAAACCTAGCGTAGAACGGTTGATTTGTTCAACGTTTTGTGCAACAAAAACTTGTTGGCTGGGACGTTTAAAAAAAAACTTGTTGGCTAGGACTAACAGATATTTGGTCTTCAATCTTTATTTTATTACATATTTTTCGAACACATGCCCCCTCAACTTACATTCCCTGTTTTGCTTTAAAATTCACAAACTATTTGCAACGTTTCCAGTACTCTTTATGGATAAATACACGTCAATGGTCTTAACCGATTAAGCTCACACAGGTATATGATGCCATTTACTCTGTATTATTCATTAAATGAACATCTTCCTATGTTTCAGTTGAGCTAGGGCGACGGTACTTCCCGCATTGTTCAGAAGTGCTTGACAAGTTCCTGAAAGAAGAATCCACTGATTTGTACTTGCTTGAGAGTGGCACTCATGATGACCAGCATACCAAGAGGATGCGCTTTTCTGAGCTAAAAGAGGACGTGCGGAAGGCCTTCAGCAAAGATAAGGCGGCTGTTACAGCCAAAGATTCCTCAACGTCTTCATCTTCTTCACCAAGGGGTGATGGAAAGGTTAGACATGGTAGCAAGAAAGCGAGGTTATCACGGCAGTATCAGTAAGTCCAACCTGTTGAGCACACATATTTCAGAATGGTGGGGAAAGCAAGGTTCGGATATTGCTGGCAATCTCAGCAAAACCATGTAGCCCAGCAATCAATTTGGGGAGCATTTCTTGTAGTAGTTATTTTACTTGGACATATGACACGTTTTAGTAGATGATTTTGAATCGCAGTTCACCAGTTTTACAGCGATTCTAGCTGTCTAACCTGCCTTGCATGCTCTGGTGCGTCGTTTTATTTTCCTTTCTAGAAAACTATAGTCCATCAGTTCAGTATTAGCATAATTGGTACAACGTAACTTCCACAGTGCTTGCAATTATTAGGTCATCTGTTCGGAAGATGGATCTTTTAAGTTCCGTGGGCGTACATATTGTCATAGTTTGTAAATTTGAAAAATCTCTGTTAATGTTCTTGGGTTGGACTCATGAAGAAGATCCCACTGGTTAGGTTTTCAGTCTGATTTTCGCATGAACATTGTAGATAAACATATGTTTCGTTAGGGGGGGGGGGGGGGGGGGGGGGGGCACTCCGATAAAATAAGGACAACGAAGTCTTCACTCCGACTGTAAATCAAAACCAAACTTCTTATAGATTACAGTATTGTGCTTTGACATGTGACACGCTTAAGTAGAGAATAGATAATCGTGCAGTCCTGCACTATCTACAGACTACAGCATATCGCTTGAAGTAGAATGTATCCCGCTGTGTAGTGCAAATTGGTGCAAAATTCAGTCTTCATGTGCAATGATGCATTCACATTCTGCTGTGTTGCTTCGAGTTTCTGTAATGGTAGAGTATGTTCGCACTTGGACTGCATCGAGGTGGGTGCAACTACAACTGAAAAGAGCTCAATTCTGAATTTTCGCTCGTTCTATGCATCCTGTAAGATGCGCACATCTGAACTGTTACAAAAGAAACAAAACGAGGACAAATCCAGTTGCAGCATATAGTATCGCTATAGATGAGAGAAAGAGGAACAAAAAAGAAACTCTGGAAACACAACTGAAGAAAGATTTTGCTCCTCAGCTCGAGTCAAAGCGTCAAATCAGGTGCATATTTGTCCGCTCCCACCAACCAAGTAACCAAACAAAGGACTAACTTCTCTGGTGTTATCTTCAGATAGTTATTAGCACCAAAATGTATGCTTCTAAACCTGCATACAGCGCGTCGTTTAGCCTTGCGCAAACTCTGTTGTTTAAACCTTCAGGTAACCCTCTGGTGTTATCTTCATATAGTAACCCGCACCAAAAATCCAAAATGTAAGCTTCCCAACCGCAACCTGTATGCAACACATCGTTCGTTTAGCTTGCACAAACTCTGTTTCTCCACAACACATTTGTAACACGTATGATCCCGTGTCAACCTATGCTTAAGTGCAGTACATTCTTGATTCTTCATCAAAACAAGCGAGCCGCCTGTTCTCCCTAGCTTTCTGTCGTGTACCCCGACACAACAGCTCCTCGGTGTCCGGCCAGGTTCGGTTGATTGCTCCTGGAGTAGATACATACGGTACATAGTGCTGTTAACTTAAGCGTGTTTCACGCAGTTCAGGAAAGGAAGAGAGATACTGGGTGTTGGTGCTTGTGCGGCGCCCTGTTTCTGTCGGGAGTTGCTGCGGTATCTAGCGGCTCCAGCCAAGTACCACTGGATAAGCAATGTCTGGTCGCATGTCCATTTCGCACGCAGGGGAGCACTTGGCGCCACTACGCTGCCTCGTGCAAGATGGAGCCGTTGGGCGTTGGGCATCACATGCTCCCGCCAGCCGATAATGTTTGTTTGTCCGCGGAGCGATGGAGCTGGCGGTATTTGTTTGTGTGGCATGCATGGTTCGTCGAAATGGGAGGTCCCAGGTCCATGGCGAGTTCTGTAACGGCGTTCGCTTGACTTCAGCCATGCACATTCACCGCCACCACGGAAACCTCGACTGGACACGATCGACGACCTCGCGAACATCGATCCCTTCTACTCTTGCGGCTGGCAGCTGGCTGGTCGTCTCGTGAGTCGTGCCGCGTGAGCACTTCATTTTACGCGTCCAAGCAACTCCCTGCCCCGACTACGTACTCGCCATACCTTGCCGCCAAAACGTCGTGCTTGGCGGCGTCGCTCGTGCGGTCCAAGCCCTCAGCTCCCTCCACCTTGATTTTTTACGAAAACATTGATTTGTACTGTACATGTTTTTATTAAACAAATTTGGTGGTCGTATATGAAAATTAGACTTTTTGCGAAACTAAGTACAACGCAAACCCTCATATTCACGCGTAAACACTTACCCTTATAAACGCACCCACATTTTTCTCGGAGTCGGCGGATCAAGTCTTGAGATTGCCACAGTCACCACAGACGACTCGCTAACGTCGTCTCCCACTACTGAAAAATATTCCGTCTAAACGAAAAACATCAACATCAAACCTAAAGTTTAAACTCTAGTGAGCTAGGGGTACAACCACAAAAAAAAATTGGCCAAAGGCAAGTTCTCCATGAAAACTAGACTCTCTATGTAAAAGTTACACTTGTCTAATTCTTTTAGTCAACACTGGAAAAAAAGACGATTCCAAACCGAAAAAAGGGACTAGGTCTAGTTTATTTTGGAATCAACTATTTCTCGTTATGATAGTTAACACTCGATCTAACAAAATCTAACTCTACATAATGCTCTAGCTAAGGTACTTAAGTAATTGAAATTGCCCGCAAAAAAAGTAGGATTTGAAATTGCCCGTAAAACAAAAGTAGGCCTTGAAATTATTTTGACGAGTTTATAAGGTGCTCAAAACCAAATTTGTATATCTGAATGATTATGTTTTATGATACTTTGGATTTGTATGTTTTACCGATTTAAAATTTTATTTGTGTTAGTTCAGTCAATGTCCTTGTTAGAAATATGAGAACCTGTTTACTCAATTAATTGAGAAAATGATGGTTGAGAGCTCTGTTAGAAAATAAATTGGGAAATAAAAGGTACTCCCTCCGGTCCGAAAAAAGTGGCGCGGGTTATACCTAGAGTTTGTACGTGAGATGTATTTTTTCCCCGACACTCTTTTCGGATCGGAGGTAGTAGAAGATGTTGAAGATACATAGGGCTATAGCTTCCACAATGACTTTGTTGTTGCAACTTGCAAGAGGATTTGCAAGGTGTTATCTATGTCTATTGGGTGATTAGGTTTATCGATTGCAATTTGTCCAGGTCACTATTAAGAACTGTTCGATCGTGATATTTGGAGTCGGTGCAAGTCCAAGAGTGATGGATTGCGTTTTGAATAGAAAGATCTTAAATACTACCAAAAAAATTGCCATGTTAAATGGAGTGAATGAGATTTGCGTGTTTGATGTGCAATCTTCTTACATTTAATTGATGGACCCCGTTTCTTCTTTCACTAAAGTGCTTATCACAGTGTAGCTGACCTTGCATACTGATGCAAATAATCTTGTGGATATGAAGTACTGTGTCGGGATTTTTTGTGGCATCTTTGATTCATGGAATTTTCAATATGCAAGACGAGAAAAACTCAGTAATGTGATGTCATGACATGTTAAATCCTACAAAAATTTAAGAAACGTAAATCCATAATAGTGTTGTTTGGACAGCTTGCAGGAAAAACATATTTATTCTAAAAAAATGTTGGTATATCATAGGTGTGAGAGAAATAAAGGGAACTTTCCATGAGGTTGGACCTAAAGAAAAATTTCCTGTAAAATTGCATGTGAAGTAAGAGCGTGGATTTTGTACAGACACGCATGGGTATGGGACATATCAGGGCCACCCATTATGTTCTCGAGATTCGTGCATCTAGAAAAGGATTCACATTTTAATTTTATTATGTCCCATCGATGCATTGTAAATAAGTCAAATCAAATAGTGCAATGTACAAATTGTTTCCTATTTTTTCTCTCCTCCCCTTTCTTTCTCTTTCCTCCTGTTCCCCGTCGTCTTCAGTCTCCTTTTCCCCTTTCTCTCTCTCATCTTCCCCGTCGCCGCCCCGGTGATCCTGCTCTGCGCCGCCACTGCCGCCCCTGTCCCTGTCTCGCTCGACGCGCCTCCTCCTCCGCACCGATCTCAGGCCGCCCGCCGCCGGCTACCCACTGGACCCGCTAACAAGAATCCCGACGTCGGCGCTGACTTCCTCGTCGAGCGCATGGGGCTCGGCTACGTCACCGTCAGGTGCCCCGACCTCGGACACGCGCGTCGTCTCCGGCTCACCACCGCCGTCGTGGTCTCCTCGCGCGACGCGGCCGCAGAGGCATTCACAAAGCATGACCGGCGCCTGGCGGCTCGCACCGTCCCGGACGCCGCCCGCGCGCTTGGCTTCTCCGGCTGCTCCATGATCTCGCGGTGATGAAGGTCCGAGGCGGTGGTGGTCCTCGCCGTGCGCCGCGGCGCGGTTGGTGTAGAGCCTGCGCTCCCACGACATGAGCCGCATCATGGTGGCCTTGTCGATGATACGGGGGATGCAGCTGTGAGGTCGCGGTGCTGGCGCGGGAACTGAAGCTCGAGGCTGCGGTGTTCGCCGCCACCGCCGGAGGGGCCTCGGTCGGCGCAGTAGAAGTTGTTCAGGCTGCCGCTGCGTTCGGCGGGGCGCGCGGTGGAGGTCCACTTCACCGTGAAGCCCTTCTACGTGACGTGCGCGGTGTGGGCGTCCAGGAGGGAGGCGATGTCGCGGCTCGCCTGGCGTGGCTTGTAGAGGTGCACGGCGGCGCGCGGCTCCACCGGGGCTGGAGTTTGCGGCGGACTGGAGGCCACCGGCGGCGGGCTGGAGAGGAGGGGCGGCTGTTGAACTGCAGCGTACTGGAGATGGTGGCGGGCTGAAGGCCGGCGGCCGGGACCTGTACGGGCTGGAGATGGCGGCGGCCTGGAGAAAACGAGTGGCCATTGATTTGCACCACGACGACGACGCATAGAAGGTCCACGGGATGAGGGGAGAAGAAAGAGAAGGAGAAGAGAGAGAAAGGAGAACATAGAGAAGGACGTGGGGCAGTGCCAGACGTGTCCTGTCGCAGACTTTATGTTACATCAAAGTACAGTTCCACACTATTCAGAAATGCACAAAAAATTGAGATAATATTTCTCTCCCCTCCTTTTTCTCCGGATCTCAAAGCACATACAAAAGGTTCAACGGACATGATAGCTCTCATACCCGTGTGTACATGTAAAAAATCATGTAAAAAAAGGTTCATTCGGAAATGCTTTTGTAAATGCACTAATGGGTGTGGGAGCTATCATGTCCCTCCACATAATCCCCGCTGCTTTGAGATCCGCACGAGAGTGGGAGGGAGAAATGTTTTTAAATGTTTTTTGATTATTTTAGCAACAGTGCATCTACTATTCAATGTCCTGGCAACCACGCCCGACGAGCCGGGAATCCCGTTCCCATGAAGACTGTGGAGTGTGGACTGTACCCTGCATATTCTATTAGCGAGACGAGAGACGAGACGCCACACCACCCAGTCCCACGACCCTGCCCCTCTCTCTCCCCAGCTCAAACAAACACGCACCTGCTCTGCGCGAAGACGGAACCGACAGCACAACATCACCACCTACAACATGTGTTCGCGCCGCCGCCCCATGGCCGCGTCCCTCGACCCGCACCTCCTCTGCCCCAGCCGTCGCACCGGCCGCCGCCAGCTTTCCCCATGTTATTCTCCCACCTCCACTGACCTTCACCGAACCCTATATTCGACCTCCGGCGACCCGCATCCGGCGGCGGCCACACGGCGGGGATCTTAGATCCGGCGGCGGCGACGGAGGTCTACGGCCGCACCCCTGTGACCTCCATTGACCCGCGTCCGGCGGCGGCCACGTGGCGGGGATCTCAGATCCGGAGGCGTGGTAGGCTTTGATCCGTCGCGACGGTTGGATTCGGTTGCTCCACCACCATATCGAGCTTCTCCGTCTTCCGGAACAAAGAGACAGCGATCTACGTCCGGAAAGAAGATATGGATGCATTTTTTTGTTCAACCGATTCCCCTAGAACTAGCCTTTGGTTCTTGGACGAAATTTCTTGAATTTGTTTTTGTACGTGGTGTGCATCACGTATCTTTAGGGATGGTTGCTTCTACTATCTTGGTTGCTTTGTTCTCGGTCTATCTTAGTGCTCGATGGATGTAATTTGCGATGTTTCTGTAGTATTAGTTGGCTAATCGAGTGGATTGCATAAATCTATCAAATTCTTTAGATCTGTACCTATCCATGTGTCCATCAAATCCACATGCTTGCATAATTTCGACTTTACGAATCCAGAAAGAGCTCCTCAGATGGATTAAAACTAGGATTCCCAGAAAATGTTGGATATGTGTTTGGGGCCAGATCATGACCTTTGTGATGCTTCGTAGCAGACATGGTCTGCTTTATTTGTTCACGTGTGAGTCTGAATAATCCAAATTCCTGTATGGATGTCTCGCTGACTCCATACTAGACATCGGAGATTTGGAGTTGATTTGGATGGAGGGGGGTCGAGGATGGAGGAACTCTTGCTGGCCGGATCCCAGGGAGACGACTTCTTGCTGTCCACCGTGCTGTCGACGAGCTCCTCTCCGACCTGAAGGCATCGCTGCGGCGGCTGGAAACAAAAAAAGGACAGGCACGGCGGGGATGGAGAAATGGTGCAAATGACGTATGATATTAGCAGGGCATGGCCGGACCATACCGCAAGACGTGTTCGCATGCCCGTACTGTAGGGCAGTACGGTAGCCCGTACTGTAGAGCAGTGAAGGTACATCTCAGACATGACACATTAATTCTGGACGCCTCGCCAATATGAAAACTAAAATGTTCCTGGAACAGATCACGATGAATCAAATCAAGGGACATGATAGCTCCATACCCATGCGTGTGTATAAAAATCCATACTCTGTGAAGTAAACCTTAGAAAAAAATAAAATGCCTTCAAATCCTACAAAGCAAAGAAAAAAAATGCTCAACAGGTCCTATGCTAAACCTTAGAAAAAATGCTCAACAGGTCCTATGTCCTGCAAAGCAAAGCAAAGAACTTTCCATGAGACTCCATTGGAGTAGTAGATAAGCCTTTAGAACTTGCTGATTTCTTATGTTAAAAAATGTAGAATTTTCCTATAAACTTGTCTTTATTAGAATGGAACTCGTCCGCCATTTGGAGAGTCCGCGAACATAGAACGATGCATTTATCATGATTCATTTAGGAGTCCTATCTCTATGTACTTCTTATAAAGCAAAACGTCAGTAACACACATTTATTATTTTTAATCTTAACATGTAAGCTATCCACCTCACCTATTATTTTAGCCAGTCAATTGTCCATATCATCCCCACTAGCAATTTATTATGATTGTATATATTTACATGCAACATGTCCACACCGTCTATTGTTTTAACTTTAATAATTATAATTATCCAGGTCACCATTATTTATCACATCATACCTCTTTAATCATTTATAATGAAAGTTACATCATCAACCAAAAGAGGTATTATGTTTGAGATAGATTGTTGTAAAATACACAACAATTACACATAAATTAAGTTTAGCCACTCAACTCGACTGAACTTCTCATATTTCATGCCTCTTATAACTTTTATTTAAACAATAATTTTTTAAAAAAAACAAATCCCGCTAGAAAGTGTGGGGTATCGTTCTAGTTCTGAAAATATCTTGTACAATACGAGATGATGTTTTTTTGTTCCTGGCGTGCAACAATAGTGATGGAAGTTTGGCCTTAAAAAATAAACGTTGTTGATGGCTCACGCCGATCATAATGTTTCGGTGGTCAAGTAAACAACGAGGCTCATTAAAACTGATGTCAAGATACTACTCACTCCGTATCAAAACATTAGATGTTTTAGCCTAATATATGTCTACATGTATCTTGTGAAAAAACTATTTATATTTTGGTACGGAGGGAGTATTGATCATTTTTGTTGTTGTTGCGGGATACATGTTGATTTATTTATATAACAGATCGCTGTTAGCACTCTGTCCCTCCCGCTCTATAAATAAATTAAAGTAATCGCCTTGACTGAAATGCTATACGAATATCATACCAGATCGACTAAACTCAGCATTCAATCGTGAAGGAACCAAAGGGAAATACAAGAAATAATGACAAGAACAATGGAGGCGGAGGTCCGGAGACTAGTAGGTCCACCGACACCGACACCCCCTAGACACCGACACTAGGGGTAGGGGAAGACGATCGAGGAGTGCGCGTCGTGCCACGCATCCCACAAGCAAATCCAGGGAGCTCACGCACGTCTCGCATCTGCACAGTGCACCGCCTTGTGGGGTAGAAATCGCCGGCCGGAGCTTGGCTTTCCGTCAGTGAGTGCAACGCCACGTACCCCTCACCCCTGAGCCATGTCGGGTGGAGTGAGCGTGAATCTGATCCAATCCATATCCACCGGCTTTGCGTGGCTCCAAAGTCCAAACCCAACCCATGTGATCTTGATGGGAGCGGTCGGTCCCTCCCCTTCCCGGAGCAGCGGCACCGCAAGACTGCAAGTACTTTCCCCGGAGCCTAGCCGCTACCGTGGCGGTGCTGGACCGCCGGCCGGCGCCGGTTCCGGTCAGGGGCCGCACCCGCACGGCATCATACGTTTTTTAAAAAATCTGGTTCGCGTTGCGCATGATGACATAAACACCCCCGGTTATCTTCTTCAGATAATTGGCTGAATGGCTGATGCAAGTTGCAACACACGGGAGTAGATGAGATGGATCATGGATGTATGGGTCTCTTTCGACGTGTTTGGTTACCCAAATCATTTTTAGCCCTCAAGTTTTTTTTTGGGTAGCCCTCAGTTTTCATGGTTTAACTGGGTCTGGTTTAACAAAAAACATGACATGAGCCATGTTGTGCAGCCAGTTTGATTACCCATAATTTTCTAGCCAGGCAAGTTTGGCGAGGAGCATAAACACAATTGATCATGTTTGGATGCAAAGATGAGTGTTTTAGCTATAAATCACTCTGTTCGGTTGCTCGGTTTTATGACCTTGCACATTAAGCGGTGAGTGAGGTTTAGGGTCCATGAACTACAGACCAATAATGCCGATCAGGATGACAATAATGAAGACTTTGGTGCCATCACTTGTAAATAGTTCTTCTCGTTTGATCTCAGCCGGTTTCCTTCCGTTATTTTTTTTCCATTGTAAGCTTGGAGTTGGAGAGAGAGCTCTTCTAGATTGGCCATGTAGAGGTGTTTCATGCCTTCGTTAGAGTCTCGCACCTTTTGCAGCGTTGGTTTAGAAAAATCTCCACTTGAGCCGAGTAAGAGTTCCAACTGGTGTAAATTCCAAAATTCCTGCCTTTGAACACACCACATATCACTACAGAAGAACATGAAGATTAGAACTTGTAAAACTAGCAACATATAATCACAAGGTGGAGAAGAAATATAAGCAAAGCATGCACTGAACATCACATACAGACACTACAAGCAGCAGAAGTGTACGATATCTAACTAGTATGATGTCAACCTCACACCATATCAAAAGAGGGGTGTAATACTACCACCACAAATTGATCATGCAGAGGGGCACATGTACCACCTCAAATATCATGAGGGATTAGCACATATACGACCCCAAGTATCCAAAATATACATGACATAAGAAATTTTGTTGTCCTATCTATCCAAAAATATAAATCATATCATTATCATCAAGCATGCTTGCACCGTCGCCACCTGCACTACTGGTAGTA
Organism: Poa annua; assembly: GCA_026929855.1. Lineage (NCBI taxonomy): Eukaryota > Viridiplantae > Streptophyta > Magnoliopsida > Poales > Poaceae > Poa > Poa annua. The sequence goes on from CM049427.1 coordinate 38,272,748, forward strand.
GTGCTTGGTCAGGATGGTGTGGAGCCATAGCAGACGGTGGTCCTTGGCCATTTGAACGAAGCCTTCAACACAATAATGTGGTGACTGAGAGCAGCCATCTTGGCAGTCACTGAAAATTCACTTGGCGGTCATTACAGCGTCATAAAGGTCGGGGTTGACATCCACATGCACGCTCTCCCTGAAGGCGGTTGCCACCTCCGGGACGGGCACCGGGGACGGCATCAAGCAAAAGAGTTAGACCGTGAATTGGTTCGAAATTTGGTCAACTTTGTAAAATAAATTTTGAAAAGGTCAATTAGGTCAAAATTGCCTCACGCGCAAGCCATGGAGTCTGGTCAACAAGTGAAAAATTCACTGTTGCTGTCTGCTATGCTAGCCCACCCGTGTCACGTGAAATGACCATCCTACCCCTCCCAGTGGCCGCCAGACTTTCCGGCGCGTCAGGAGACACACAATGATTAGTGAGTTTAATCAAATGAAAGCCAGTTTAATCTGGGTCTCTACTGGACGGCACGATGGCTTAATCCCCACACACAAACGAAAGTATTGAATTGAATGCGGTTGTTACAAATGTGGCAACCGCAGCAAAAGGGCCGGAGATGGTATGGTTGCCACCGAGCTTTTCCTTCTTCAACAACAAAAGCTTCCTAGTCGCTGCGTGCTCACCGCCAGCCCACAACAGCGCCACCGCAACAACGCACCGAGAATCCAAACCAATGGCGCCGGCGGAGCGCCTGTAGTGGCTACGCCTCCTTCCTTCCCTCCCCCCTGCCGGCGCGGCGGCGGCTACTCCTTGGAGAGGTGCGTGCGGATCATTTCTTGGTCCTTTCTCTCTCGGTTGTGGGATTGACTCCTTTGGCTTCGCCCGGATCTCGTGCTTCCGCGGCCTCCCGGACGGCACGGGCTCCTGCGATTTGGGCTCCAAAGGCATATGCTTTGGGGGCGGGATTTCTTGTTCTTGGGGGCACTTTTGATTCTTTTTCCCCCTTTGATGCGGCATGCGTCTTTTTTCGGCCATTTGGCCACATTATCCATGTGCAGGCATCGGGTTCTCCTAGTCCAGTTCCGCCTAGTGCTCCCGCTGATGGAGATCCGGTTTTGCTGCTCTGTCCGGTTGATTTTTGTAGTCCTAGTATTGAGTTTGTCAATCAGTCAATGTGCTCGCTCACGTAGGGAAGACAAAGCCGCGGGCTCTTGAGTCTTGTACAGTATGCTGCGATCACCGTCGATTTGTTACAAATCTGCTTAATCAGACTGACTAGTGCTGCTAGGGTCAGCAGGGGCACGAAAGGGGATATCTTTGTGCAATGATCATAGCGAACCATGCGCTACTACATGTTTGAGGCACCGCATCGCGTGCAAGATCCCTTTGTGCTTCTTGGGATGCTCTTGGAATGTTAGATCGTTCATCTCCTCCGATTGTTCTTTGGTGCAGGTATTCTGGCCAGTGAGGATGGCGATGACGGCCTACACGAATCAAGCTCAGGCGGTGATGAGGGACTACCTGCTGGCTGATCCACTCGTTCCCTACACCTCCATGCTCATTGGCGTTGTCTTGTGCAAGATGGTAATTTTATCCGTCCCCTTGGTCTCTAAGTTAGAACCGATGATTGGAACCAGGTAGTCTGCATTGCTGCTTCGTTGATTCATGAGAAGAACCGTTATACCTGAGAGCTTCGATTACGGCATGTGCCTTTTAGTTTTTACTTACACTACACCCCTAAGAAGTAACACTAGTAGAACAATCCGGTATTTATGGCAGGCTAGTCACCAAAAATAGGACTAGATATTGATCTGAAACATAGATTAACCGTGCATACTTACTACTTCCTTTTTACAGGGGTCCGGTTTGGTTATTGTACTGTTGAACATGTTGATTTTCATCCTCATTACACATATTCTTGTTATCATTGAAATTTACCATTGGATAAGTTTTACAAATGACTGTTTAAATAGGTCAAATAAAGTTGAACATAATTAAATCCAAAAAAACTGCATCAAGTTGAATGAGCTTGTGTTTCTTATGTTAATATAAGACAAAATTTAGCCTTCAACAAGATTTTTTTTCCATCTTCATCAACGACAAAACAATCTTCTCAAAACTTCTGAATGCGATACAGTTAGTTCCACTATTTACTGGCTGCTGCCTATCAACTGGACCAGCTTCAACCAGTGAAGCCAGTTCATAACTATCCATGAGCATATTTATAGTTTGTTTTCCCTTGTGATAAATTTTGTGCTTTATATTGTAGGCTTATGATCTCACAAGGATACTGAGCTCATTTTACTTCAAGGGCTATTCTTCTTTGACAAAGATACAGCGTGTTGAATGGAACAACAGGTCATTCTTAGAGCTAGCTTTTATTCCATATTGCTCGAGCCATTTTCTTTTCTTCTCGTAAATTTTATAGTGGCAAGCTGACGACCAATCATACCTGTTTTCAGGGGTATGTCCAGTGCACATGCGATCTTTATCACGGCTATATCATTATATCTTGTCTTGACTACAGATCTTTTCTCTGATCGCCTTAAGGGTCCTATTACATTCCGTAGTTCAATCATCTCCACTTCTGCATTAGGGGTACTGGATAATTCTTCAACATTATTATGATCAGTGACTAAAATGTCTTCTTTTCATGCTGGACTTCTGTTTCATTGTCCGACTCAAATGTGTGTTCTGGCTGTATGATTGACAGGTTTCTGTGGGTTACTTCATCACTGATCTTGCTATGATCTTCTGGTTGTATCCCTCCCTTGGTGGAATGGAATATGTAGGTGCCCAAAATTTTCATATATTCGTTGAAAATATTTCTACTGAACTAGATTTAATTTCAATCTAATTTTGTTTGGAATAAGTTCACATGCTATAATTTGGCACAAATCTAGAAAATTGTCAACTTCTGTTTGGCTTGCATTTGCTTATGGGTGTGTGCTGCCATTTCAGGTACTCCACCATACTCTTTCTCTGGTTTCAATAGCTTACACAATGTTATCAGGGGAGGGGCAGTTTTACACATACATGATTCTTATGTCAGAAACAACCACCCCTGAAATCAACATGAGATGGTAAGCAGTTGAACAATTTTTATGAAGTTATTTCATGGTCTCCTGTATAATTGATTGTAATGTGTTGTTCACTTTATTTCAAGGTTCCTTGACACTGCTGGACTGAAGAAGTCAAGCGCCTACCTGGTTAATGGTATTATGATATTTGTTGTATGGCTGGTGAGTTATTATACAGTATTAACTAATAAATGAAATGTGGAGTGCTCACAGCTCTTTTGAAAAGAAGATGTGGAATTTCAGCATAATATTTAGTAAAATTATATAATAAAGGAATCACATACATGGAATTTTTTTTAGATTGAAGGGGCTCCTCACCCCCGATTTCATTTCCATAACACATACGTAGAGTTAATAAAAAAACAGCTTTTACGTTCATGAATTTGTGAATAAGTGCATGCAGCCATATAATTTGCATTATCAAGGTGACATAGGGAGTATATCAGTAGGATGCTTCTCTTTCTAAAGCATAGTTTAGTCAACTATGTTGTTTGGTAGTTGGGCATTCCTTTTGATCATAGCATTGGTCTACTTCAGGTGGCAAGGATATTTTTGTTCCTCTATGTATTTTACCACATCTATTTACACTACAGTCAGGTACTAATATCTTCACTGTAAATGATATAATTCAGTTGTCCTTGGTACACCTGACATCCCTGTTGCCATCTGACATGATTTTAACGTTCTTCATTTTCAATTGATTTCGTCACAGATAATGCAGATGCATTTGTTTGGTTATTACCTGGTGTTGACAGTGCCGTCAGTGCTCTTTGTCATGAACACGGTATGGTTTACGAAGATTTTGAAAGGGGTGAAGAAAACACTGTCAAAATCTCGGTGCTCTTTGCCATGAACACAGTATGGTTTACGAAGATTTTGAAAGGGGTGAAGAAAACACTGTCAAAATGGTCGTTAGCGATTAGTCTTTGTGGACAAGAAGACTTGGTGTTCCTGCAATGCTACGTGTGACCTTGAGATGTAAAGTTATGAATATATATCAGCTTAAGTAGGGAAAGTGAATATGTAAAAATACTAGTAGCAAACAAGTTAGGTTAGGCCAAATCGCACTATTTTTCAGTGGGCAGGAATTTGCTAGCCAGTTTGGCATGTACTGAAGTTCCAGCACGCTGTTCCTTTTCCCCGTCCTGCAGTGAGTGTATAGCGAACAAAATCTCATTGCATCTCGTATCCAATAGTACACCTTCCAATGCTAATTCGACAATCTAACTTGGGATGTTACGTAAGCTGTTACTACTTTCCCATCTGTATTCATGGTGAATTGGTGATCGCATTGCGCCTAAAAACTACACTTGGGCTCTGGCCTGAATTTTGGTTAGAATTTTATAACAGTTGATCTCTGCCCTAAAACTTATTTCATCAGACTATCTACGGATCCTGGCAGCTTTTCGGATTTGCTAACGTCTCAGAACTAACTAACGAAATGTCCTACAAAACCAGTTGCAGCTGCAGTGGGAAACGCAACAACCGTGCATAATTTCAGTTGCAGGAATTCTGTCAACCGTTGCGGAGCTATAGGCTGCTCACAGTGAAGAGTAATATAATAACATGCACATGGAAATGGAGAGGAGATTTTTGCACCGGAGCTCCAGTGCTTTTGCCACTTTAAAAAAACTATATTTAAAAGTTTTAAAATCATTTGAGAAAAAGCATGCATGTTCTCGATAATGTATCCCATAGACGTGCAAAATTACAGTGTGAAATACTTTATACCTGACTTATATAAAAGTGACAAATTTACAAATCCAATTATAGTTAATAATGCATAGTTTTATATTTATTTTTTTGTCATTTTTGTGTAGGCTACAATATTTCTGTAAGGATTTGTCATTGAGACATGTGTTATATATTTATTTATTTTTAAAGTGGAGGGAGCACTGGAGCTCGAGAGGATAAACCACTTGCCACATCTACATGTTACTACTCTATATTACTACCTCTATGGCTCGTAAGATATGTGTGGTAGTAACGTATGCGTGGTATTATGTATATTGTTATAGACTCATTGTATTGGTATATATATGATGTTGCGGTAACTACTGATACTTATATACTTATATGTAATACTCCTTCTGTTCTTGTATGTAAGGCCTATAGTTTTTTAAGAAAATTTTCAAAATATATGGTTTATTATGATTTACGGATAATTTTACCCATCAAAAAATGAATTTCAATCTCAAACAGAGGTATTTTATAGATTGTTTTCATTTAGTGGCTATTAGGAACTCTACCAAAAAAATTGGAAACAAATGAGTCCACCATATCCCAAATACCCATGTCTTAATATTATGTGACTAGCTCATATTCAGCGACAATTAAACCTGTTCGGATGAATTAATCCCCCACTATGGGTGGTAGTCTACCCTGTGTTCTGAAACCATGTGTTACGTACCCTCTGAGCATGCATGTCTGAAAATTCAAATTTGGGGACCAGCTATTGCTGGGGGCACAATCAACACTTGGTAACTCTTTCACTTGCGAGTCTGCACTGGTATTCTAGTATGGGCATTTACATTGACAAACACATGAACGAAAAGAGAAAGAAAGGTGCGAGAGAGCTATTGTATATCATGTCAGACAAAGCCAGCCCCCCCTGATCGAGATGCGCTTTCAGGATAATTTGTCAAAATTCCTCTCATGCGACCTCCTACCGGCGAGCATTTCCGGCCAAGAGTATTCTTTAGGAGCAGCATGAAGACGCGCTAACCACTCTCTCGTTGGGTCTCTGGGAGAGGATCATCCCTGCCTGTGGGTTCTGAGCCGCCTGCCCTTGAAGCAATCTCTTTGCTGCAATGGTACGGAGAAATGTTAGCATCTTCTATCATAGTTTCCAGTGCAAACAAGGAAAATAGGATAAATCAACTGTATGTTGAGAAAGAAAAGGAGCAATGTAATGATGGATCCCCCTACGAGCTTTGTATACATTTTTGGTACAGTACCTATCCACATCCACCCAACAAACAGTGTGAAAGTGAACTCACCAATCTCATAAAATATGTCATTCACATTGGTTGCAGTTTTAGCAGATGTTTCCATGAAGAAGAGGCCATTCTCCTGCGCGTACGTCTTAGCTTCCTGCAGAAAATGAACCTCATGTAGGGCATAGATATATAACGAATACCTCAGCTGATAAAACACAACCAAAGAAGGAAACAGAATGCTACAAGCAACATGAAGCAGCACATTCTCTTGCTATAACTTCATATGCCCTGCTTACATCATACTCACTCTATTGCAAATTGTACAACCAAGGGATACCACGAGTAAGCGCAAGAATAAGAAGACTATACAAATCATGAAAGAGAAAAGAGCAAATGACCAAGTTACCCTTTATATATACCTTGGGAATTAAAGAAGAGATGGTAAATGGGAGTGTTGCCACGAGATGTCATAAATGAAAAACATCAAGAAACATCAATATATTCGCATGTGTGTGCCTTATATTGTGAAAGAAGTTGCGTAAATTGTATGCCCTTAGTTTGAAATGATAGGAGTACCACAAATTTTACTACTAAAATATTTTGAGAAGTCTACACAAATACAGCTATCATGAATGTGTTGATAGTTAATAAATGCTCCCTCCGTTTCACATTACTTATTTACTTGACACACATTTTCCTAGACACGGATTTATCTAGACACTAAACAAGTAGATACATCCATATTTGAACAAATGCAAGTCAACTAATTTGGAACGGAGGGAGTAGTATCTTTACCATCTGAACAATATTCTGATACTGCCGCAAACATAAACCCGTTACTTGATATTGGAAGATGTGTAAAATACTTTCTAATTAAAGCAATGGCAAAGCATAAAAGACTAATTGATGGTAACACCGTCTTCAACAAAGAAAGCAGACATCTGCAGCCATACTAGGAAGTCTCGAAAAAAAAATACAATGTGAATGGATACCGCTTAAGTATTTTTCTACAAACTGATTACGTGTACAAGTTACCTATTAAACAGGTTAAACCAGAAGGTGCATTTAATCCGCTCACTGAGGGATCTGCTGTGTTTGTACCCTAAATAACAGCAACAAGAATGCTATGGTGTTATGCTGATAGTCTCAAAAGGCACGTGACTTTAATTAACTATTGCCTATGCTATATCAGTTTTGAAGGCAACAAATTATACCTCAGTGAAGTAGAACAGTGGAACATAGACATATTAAATAGTAATAATGCGAAAAATACCGAAACGGAAAGATTGAAAGCAATCAGGAAAAGGATGAATTACATACCTCGTTTTGAACCTGCCTCGTCTCTTGCAAATCAGCTTTGTTGCCAGCTAGAGCCACTATTGTATTTTGGTTTCCTACATAAAGTAAAGTATAAATTAGATACATCTATGTCAACAAACTACATAACCTTCAAGTGGCCTGATTTGCTAACTATTAGTATGTACTTTAGAATTAATCGGATCAACAACTTGAACGATGAGATTTTCGTCCAAAATGGAAGTATAAACAAAACAATGTTAGGCATTCAGACAGAGAATAACCTAAATGAATAAGAATGTCACATAAACCTAAAGTGATTTAGACTGTTTCTAGTCCCCTTATAAAATCTACAAAGATGAATTTCATAAAAGCCAAATATTTGAGGAGCTCATTAGTCATACATGAAAGAAGGCTGAACGAGCATATAAAACATCTGACATATATGGCATGTCTTCAATGATAAAGTGGAGTACCTTGAGCTTGAAGTTCTAGAACCCATTTCTTTGCACGGGTGAAGGATGCCTAAACATACAAAAGACAAAAATACAGAAAATCTTAATTAGAGCATCCATCTATGATCTATCTGCTCTTAATGATAGCTATACTGCTTCTGGATTAAGGTGCTCCTGTTTCAACCACATAATGGTATTCGACATGTACACATGAAGTACTCCCTCCGATCCATATTAATGGACTCAACTTTGTCTAGATTCGTATGTATCTAGTTAAGTGTTTAGACTAGATGCATTCGTATCTAGACAAAGTTGAGTCCATTAATATGGATCGGAGGGAGTAGCAAACCCGAAGTACATATATGGTATATCAGAGATTACATGGAAATTAACAAAAATAGTTGAAACATTACTACAGCAAACAAGTTAAGACACAAACATGCATCAATAGTGCTGAACTATCTGGAGGAATAGCATGTATTAGTTGTTGACTAAGTATTATAAATGTTTGTCAACTATGTATTGTATTGTGGACCTCAGGTGCAACAAAAGAGATAAACCATCCAAGCTATGTGAATGCACCACCAGTAAAGCCCTTACAACATACTAAGGTGTGTTAAAAGCCCGACACATTCAGAGAATGGAAGGAACCTAGCGTGACATTGTTGTGCAAATACACAATGAACCATCACCAAAATTTTCTAACTGCAATAATGATGATGTCCATCGAAATCGTAACTCCTGCCATCTGGTATTGTTATGAATGACGGTGTGGGATGTTCTTCAGTTGCTACCACTCTTTTATATTAAATGGTAAGGAGGTGCAGGTCTACTTAAGTATTGCCTCCTTTCTCTCTTTTCCATGACCCACTATCTCTCTTCCATTTGGAACAGTTTAGCGATGGGAGAAACCAAGCTGTCATATTTTGCCCATATCCCTCCTTCCCACAAGATTTGAAAAGGGAACCGAGAGCTACATCACGCCATCTGAAACCTTCCCAGCCTAACTTTACTTTCTTCAGTACAAAAACTCTTGGTTCTCTCTTATCTCCACAACTAAATTCACAATCAGTAACGTGCTACCGTAAGGAGTCATAAACCATTGTTCATTGGCCACAGCAGATAACACACAAATCATGAACTTCGGAAACTATCATAAACCCATTATTTGGCACAGGCACATGTAAAGCAACTCCATTTCACTAACCTGATTTGAGATGTCATAGACAACTATGGCGGCAGCAGCACCCCTATAGTACATGGGGGCCAAGCTATGATACCTCTCCTGCCCAGCAGTATCCCAGATTTCAAACTTCACAGTCTCATTATTAACCGCCAAGGTTTGTGAGAAGAAAGCAGCTCCAATTGTTGATTCCTGCAGATAGGTAGACCGATATAATTACCATATTCAGAACCAAACCTGCAGATGTGTTATATTTAACAAAAAGAGTATAGCAGAAGACTTGCTTGGAATTCAACGAACTGTCCTTTCACAAACCGAAGAACCAAGCTGGATTTTCCAGCACCCACATCACCAAGAAGAACCTGACAATCCAATCACAATGACACATCAGCATTTCATACCCCCACAAGATTGTAACAACGCAAAATCCATACGTTTCACACTGATCACCAACATACTTACGACTAAAATTAGTGGTTCCTCGTAAAATTACTATCATACGGAATTTAGATATGAACAAGGAACTATTTATGAGATCAAAAACATCATGGCTGTGAAACATTAAAGTCAACAATATTTACTGCCCAGGTCTTGACAAACATTTGAACAACTGAAGATAGGAGTTGGTAGTATTTATGACACTGACACTGCGTCACTAAGTTAACAAGGACTTTACAAGGAAATGCAGCTAGTGGCGTCTGGCGCAGAACATCTAATGGAGAATTCCCTAGCAAATATCATTGGCAGTCATAACAGCAGCACATCATCCATTGTTCACATCATAATTCACTCAACGATCAAGAAGAATTAAGGAGAACATATGATCGGGACCACTCCCACGAGATAGCCAAAATTAGCCAGATACTAGGGGCGATCAGATCCAGTCCACGCGATTCGATCAATAACTGCAACTGGATACTCAAGAGTCAGAATTCGCACCAGTTTGGCGTTGCGGATCTTGTTCCCGGCGTTGGCGGCCATCGGATTCGACGACCGATTTTTCGCGGAACCGTGGACGAGATCAAACGCACGCAAATCGCAAAGAAGCGAATTGGGGAATTGGTTGGTAGCTTCCACGAGTGAAATATGTTTTCTCTTTATTTATTTTTTGGCTTACAAAGCGCTTTTCACTCTAACCCTTGTAGAGCTGTATAATTAGACAACTAACTTTCTTAGCAAACAGGAAACAGCCGCCTAGTCAGCAAAGTTTTTTTTGGCATTGCAGAGAATTTTACCACTCAAAATGGATTCGTATATTAAAAAAATTAAGTTTACTTAGATATACATCCCAACCCGTCAAAAAAAATAGATATATATCCCAATAATATATTGCAGTTGCTCTAAGAATAATAAATACTGCATCTGTCTAGAAATATTCACACATAAAATTTCCAAAATTATCTTTGAAGAAGAATATGTTTGGCAACACGTGAAGTTGTGCAGAATTGGATCCTAATAAGTAATAACAACTGCTTTCCACTGGATACCAATTTTGTATTCCCTCCCATTTTAAATATAATAACAGTTGCATGCTTTCAGTATGTTTTAGACGCTTTCAGTATGTTTTAGGCTTTGTACATATTCAAATGCACATAAGTGTATCTAGACATGTTTTAGTGTATATGTTCACTCATTTTACTGTGTATTTAAAAAACATGTGTAACACCTAAAACATTTTATATTAAAAAACAGAGAGAGTATGACATAACTTATACTCCCTCCATTCTGAATTAAGTGACTCAGATTTAGTGCACGTTGTACTAAATCTGAGTCAATTAATTCAGAACGAAGGGAGTACGTAGTTAGATTCATTGTTGATGACATTAAAATTTACAAAACATGCGCCACTATGTTTGAGCGAAGTGCCTATATTGTAAAAAAAATGTATAATTGTCTAAATTTGTTGATTTATTGAAGATTAACATATGCACTACTGCAGTGATGAATTATCAAAATAAACAAAGAAAATCATGTTCAATGAGTTAAATGGATATAAGAAGAAAACAGAATCAAGGCCTTATGATAAGAGTCCCAAAACATTATAGAGATGAGTGGACTACCGAGTAATGAACTATAAATAATCCTCGGTTGTCTGGTGGGTCAACTATTTTCTTACACGTCTTAAGGAAGGAAATATCTAGAGTAACATTGGTCATTTTTAAATATCCCTAAACAAGAAAGTCTCGTGTACAAATGCATTGACATTTACTAGGTAATTATTATTTAACATAATAAGCAAGTAAATCACACTTTGCAACATTCGCATAAGTGTCATTTATTTGATAATTTGTAGCAAATATTTGCAACAATCCAAACAAGTTCATTTCTAAATAAAAAAAACTTACTTTTCTTGGCACCACCGTTTATTTTTAAGTTTTACTAACTAGTGCACTTTTACCACATAAGAATATAGTAAACCATTTTCTCAACTATGTCCTCTTAGCTATATTTTTCGTTCTCAACCGTCAACCGTGTTTTTCTTCTTATTTACATCTGTTCAACCATCCTCATCGTAGTTTCAACAAGTTTTTCTTGACAATTGCGTCCCTTCAATTTTGTGTTTTCTTCTTGGCCATATCCTTTCAACTTCTTTTCCTTCCCAACTGCGTTAAGTATCCTTTCGACTAAGTTTTTCTCCTCAACTCTCCTAACTGTGTCCATTCAACGGTGTTTTTCTTCTCAGCAATGTTTTTCCTTTTTAACTGTGGTTTCCTTCTCAAATATATTTCTCGTCCTGAGTTACACTCCTTCAACTACAGATCAAGCTCCACACACATCTGAATTTTATATTCTTGGATGATCTTATCTCCCTAATTTGTGTGGGCTAAAATTATGCACTCCTCCTTGCACATGTGGTGCAAATCGTAGGTACGCAACTGAGATTAGCGTAGTATAGAAAAATACAGTTGAGATCGGCACAACTAAGAGTGGTGCAATTGACAAAATGTTAGAACTACATCATCTCACTTGCATCACATTTAATCTTAGAAGAAGTGATCCCCACTTTTCACTTCTTCCTAAATACAAATAACTCTCAGCTCAAACATGTGGTCACAATTACTTACCCAGCCTTTCCCTAGGGCTACTTCGAAAAGAACTATAATCTTGTTTTTCCTTCTACTTTCCAAAGAAGTGAAATAGTGCATGAATGTAGGTTGCCATATCATGTGCAACTTTCATTAGATAATACATGTATAGTGATATAATGAACATTGGTCGAGTTATAACACCATATTTTTCTGAATTATTTTTTATGTATAGTGATAAGAGGTCATATTTTCATAAGATTTTGCAGATACACACTTTTTCAACTCTGGAATAAGGGGAAATAAAAAGGAAAATGGGTTGCATAAGAAAGTAGTTGCTAATATCACTTCCGATTTTTTCCCAACCATTAAAATTAATCCCCGACAAAATTAATCCCTCCACATATATGAATGGGCAATCTTGTGATGCGCTATCTATTGCACCATACACAACTGATTTTTATTTCGAATGTGAGTTTTATCGTGTAATTTGACGACATGGTGGATGGATGTTGTGATAATGTTACTGTTCCCGTCCCTCAAGCGAGCTGTATAACTTGATTAAGCTGTAGATTTTGTTTTGAAAGCTATAATACTTTGTAGATATAATACGAAAATGCATTTCATTATGTATGATTTGACTTTGTAGAGATTAATAAGAAGTTTTTTTTATAAATTTGATCAATCTTTACATTGTTGGATATTGACCATAATTTATACGCTTTTTTTAGAAGCATGTCGAGTATGAGATAAACCCGTGAACGTATACAAAACGTGACATCTGATCTTAATGACATGCTACATTGCCCATCGCCATATCAGGAAGACCGCTGCTCTGCTGCCACTGCTGAAAGATCCGTACTCCTAGTACGGGACTAGTAGTACTACTGCTGTATTATAATGCCATGCGAGCAACCAATTATTAGCTCGTATACATGCATCAGGCTACGCGGGCAATGCTTAACAGCAAAAGGAAGCCAAAGAATGGAGCCGGCGCCGCTTGACGCGCACGGCACGCCGGCCACCGCAGCGGAGAGCTCCCATTGAGGAGTCGACCGCGGTCGATGAAGATTTCTCGACGAGAGAAGAGACGAGGAGGAGGACGACGAGGTAGCAGGATGCTTTGGACGCGAGCGCGGCAGAGCAACCGCACCAGCCTTTGACGGTGTACCAGCTCTAGCTCAGATGCCTCTGCTTGACGTGCCATTTGCCATTGCTGAGCCGCAGCAACAGCCTAGCACTCTAGCTACCTAGGTAGGGATTAGAACAGATTCCTTTGACCACTCTCCAGTCTTCTTCTGCCTGGCTCTCTGCCCTTGGCTGCCATCGCCCATGTACTCCTCCTCTGTCCTCATGCATCGTCGTCATCAACAGCTCGCAAGCTACGCTTCTCTCTCATGAGCTCTCTCTCTCTCTCTCTCTCTCTCTCTCTCTCTCTCTCTCTCTCTCTCTCTCTCTCTCTCTCTGTAAACTTGTATTCTTGCTCTGTTGCTTCTGGTTCGCCGGCATGGACGCCAGCAGCAGCACCACCACCACCCTGCAGCACATTGTGCAGCATGTATGTGTGTGTGCGCGTTAACTCTTCCCTCCCCCTTCGCATCTCTCCATGATCACTGGCTGAGCTGCTGGCGACTGGTGAGCCGTAGTAGTAACAATTTCGTCCGCCTTCTGACCAACCAACTTGGACGAAAAAACTCGCTAGTGCTCCTGTCCTGCAGACGCCCTGAGTGATGGCTTCCTGCTGTTGTTGCGACCCAAGTAAATTGGCCGTATCTTTGGTCGTTTCCTCTTGGCACGAGTGCCTCGAGAATGATCGAAAGTTACCTCAATTCATGTTATGATTCATAGCAGCTTATCTGTTGATCGATCTACTCTGTTATGCACATTCCCCCCTTTTTTTGAACGTACTTTGTTCTGGAGATTGGATTAATTGCAGAAATGAATGACCGGTTGACTTGTCTGTGCAGATTATTAACAAATTTGGCTTCCAAAAACCACAAGCACGCCACGATTGAGACCACCGTATTAACATGTTTATTGCATTTTAAGGGGTTGAAATCTCCCATTCGCACGACAAAAAGCCCATATGTCTCGTTTGGTACACATCATTTTAAGCTAGAATCATGAAATTCATTTGTGATCCCACACCCAACCTGTTTTGGCTGTCATGAAATTAGCCTATTAATTCATGTGAAATTACAGCAAATAATTATTCTATGTTATACCAATTCCTATCCCTAATCTTATCATCTCACTTTTCTAATAAAATAAAATTATGACATCATTTCATTTCTGTCAAATTAACCATTACTGTCAAATGAAATGAAATGATGGGTGCCAAACGACCATAGAACTCGATGGTAGAAAATAAAGGCATTGGCCGAGTTCGTTGCACGATCTACATGTATCAATGATGCAAAAGTTGGACAAGTGTGATAGCATCCCTAGCATGTATCCATGCATGTTACATAGCCACACAAGACCAAAGTTTGGCTGAATGTGTATCATCTGTATCCAAATGTGTACTAGTAGATTGATGTTTTCTTGGCACGCATGAACAAAATGTATTTGCAACAGATTTTACATGAGAAAGCAGGCTTGTCATGTATACGCCAATTTTTACCTTGATTTTACACGGGCGGTGTTGGTTCCGTGGTAAATTTCTACGTGGAGGTGGAGTAGTACCGGATGCACGCCACTGCTTTTGCAGCTTTAGCTCAGGACACATATACCTGCATGCATGCAAGCACCTTTTTGTTGTCATATGCTACACCAAATATACTTATTATGCTTGATTTGGGATACATACGAATGGTGCTTTCCTACGCCACTCAATAGATCGGAGGGATCCCGTAGAACAAAAATCGGAGGGAATAATGCATTTTTCTTTACTTCACGATAAGAATCTATTATAAAAGATCAATGGGAGTACAAATCACCTCAACCATCATAACACATCGAAATCTTTGGACAATCTCAAAACCACTAATGACATAAGAGCGAGCAACTGGCACGACACAGTCGCAGTTGAAATAGTTGGCCAAAATGATATCTACCACTCTAAACAAGATTTTTTCTTACCGTAAAAAAAAATTCTACCCTGCTCGATGCTACCGTCGAGATCACCGATGACGAGGTCGACGAGGAGATGAGAATACCTTTCTTGTTTTGCATAGTGCCACCATAGCCACCATAACGCTCATGTCCGTTCTGCGACCTCTAATTTTAGTGATATAGATGCAAATTTTTCAAGTGAGGTGTCAGAGTGGTAGATTTCCTAAATGTTACTGTTGATTTCTACTATTGTAACACCTAGATGATGATTCATTTCACACATGTTTCTAAAAGGGTACTTTTTTTTGTAGGGGTCGCATTTTACTCGTTAACCCAAATCCAGCAGGGTAGTAGATAAAACGTCTTTATCCCGGTTGGTAAGGGGCTTTAGTCCCGGTTTATTAACCGGGACTGCAGAATCGGGTCTAAAAGCCGCGCAGCTGAAAGAAGCTGAGTCTAGGCCAGACGGACTAAAATCCGCGTATATTTTTTGGAATTTGTTTCTTTTGAATTTTTTCTCTATTTTAAATCTTTGAATTATTTGTCAGTTTAATCTCTCAGTCTAATCTTAAGTCCCTCACACTGCTCCATCCACAACCAATATCTAATCGTAATCTCGATCAAGTCCCTTACAACTGCACCACTTCCCGATGGGTCCACCCCCAGCACGCTTAACTTATGAGTTCCTTTCCAACTAGTTTCCAAGATTGCACTCGTAAGAACCTAATAATATTATGATATCAATATTATTATCCTCTAAACTTTGATGTCACATGCATATGATTTTTTGAATTCTAAAGATAACAACTAACATAAATATTAATGTTTAAGTAATAATAATTGTTAGCAAAAAAATTTGTTTCCATATATTCCATAAATCGATATAAATCGAAAACCATTAAATCTATAGGAAAATAAAATCCAAATAATCAATAGTCCATTTAATTGATATAATCCATATAAACCGATATTAACATAAATATTAATGTTTTAATAATAATTATTATTAACAACTAACAAAAAATGGATTTTGTTTCCATATATTCCATAAATCGATATAAATCGAAAACCATTAAATCGATAGGAAAATAAAACTAAATAATCAATAAAATTTATATAATCCATATAAACCGATATTAACATAAATATTAATGTTTAAATAATAATAATAGTTAACAACTAACAAAAATATATTTTGTTTCCATATATTCCATAAATCGATAGAAATCGAAAACCATTAAATCGGTAGGAAAATAAAACTAAATAATCAATAAAATTTATATAATCCATATAAACCGATATTAATATAAATATTAATGTTTAACTAATAATAATAGTTAACAACTAACAAAAAAAATATTTTGTTTCCATATATTCCATAAATCGATAGAAATCGAAAACCATTAAATCGGTAGGAAAATAAAATCCAAATAATCAATAAAATTCATATAATTCATTTATTCGATATAATCCATATAAACCGATATTAACATCAATATTAATGTTTAACTAATAATAATTGTTAACAAATAACAAAAAAATTGTATTTTTTCCATATATTCCATAAATTGAAAACCATTAAATCGATAAAAAGTAAAATCCAAACAATCAATATAATCCATATAATCCATTTAATCGATATAATTCATATAAACCGATATTCACATAAATATTAATGTTTAAGTAAATAATTGTTAACAAATAACAAAAAATATTTTGTTTCCATATATTCCATAAATTTAAACCTATATTCATATATTTAACCGGTATGAATCGACATATTTAAATAATTCATATAATCCTTTTAACCGCTATTCATATATTTAACTGCCGAAAGGAAGGCCGGCGGGCGGCGATGCTGCATGTTCGAATTCCGCAATGATTAATTTAGTGTGTATCAACGCCGGCTGATTGTTATCAAAACGCACTCAAAAACACCAATGAGCTGATCGGTTTCCAAAGCGCACTCAAAACGCGATTAGAAGATGTACAAATTTCATATTAGTCCCGATTTTAGACACAAACCGGGACAAATATCTTTAGTCCCGGTTGGTCTTTCAAACCGGGACGTCGTGGTTCCAAGCCAAATCGGGACTAAAGGTTCTGAGGACTCTGAACGGAAGCCATCGGAAGCCATGTTTTCTACTAGTGATTATTCCCCACCTTTACTTTAAACTAAACAAGACCTAGTCTTATTTGTGCATTGCATTTGCAGGTACATTTCTTGGAACTATGTTTCGGTAAACATACATATTTGAAATGGTAACTAGCCAGCGGCCTATCTAGCGGGTGGGCCGCCTGGGCCGTGGCCCACCCAGAAATTTGAAGAATTTTTTAATACCCCCGTATATTGGGCCTCTTCTAGACGACTGGATTGATCCCTCGTTCTCAGGCGCTCGCACAGACAATTCTAAAAAAAAAAAGACGCTCGCACAGACGCAGACACCTCGCTCACACCTCCTCTGGCGGCTGTGCCATGGCCGTGACCTAGCCATCACCCCGCCCCTCGCCGGCTCGCCCCCCAGCAGCCCGCGCACAGAGGGCATTTCCCATGGCCGGCTCGCCCCCCAGCAGCCCGCGCACCTCGCCGACCTCCGCGGCTCCGCGCCCCGCCGTCCCTCGCCGGCTTGCCCCCCGCGCACCTCACCGACCGACGGCTCTCCCTCACGCCCTCTCCCTTGCCCGACCTCGCACCCTCTCCTTGGCCTCGCCTGCTCCAATTTCCGATCACCGCCGCCGGCCGCCGCTCAACCAACTGCAGTCCGCTTCCACGGGTAAATCTTGATAATTTCACTTGTCTATTTATGTTTAGGGAAAAATACATGTGCTTCAAGATTTGTTTCAAGTCAAACCTAATAGGAAATGCCCCAAACTGCTCGGCCACCCAGAATTTTTGAAAAAAAAATCATGGGTTTCTAACCTGTTTTTGGGTACTGCATAATGTTTAGAAATTGGTGATTTATGATTGTAAATAAAAATAAATAAATTATATATGTTGTTTATGAATGGAAAACCCTATCATTGGATGCCACATATGAAACATCCATATTTGATTATAATATTCTGAATCGATCGTCTATTTACTATTCATTTGACAGAAAAAAAATTCCGCGGTGCGACATATTTATTGCTTGTGCCCACCCTAGAATTTTTTTCTAGATAAGCCACTGTAACTAGCTATAAACACTCACGGATGCACTTTACATTGATAATCACGGACATTTTCAGATGTTAAGGCTAGGCCTCATGCATGCAGCACTCGATCGCATAGCAGCAAATCTTGCATGACATGCACACATAGATTAACAAAAAAGTATTAATTTGCACGTACTATCACTAGCTACGTACGCTACACATCACATGCACGGCCCAGCCGTCTCGGGGTCGCCGACCGTAGCGCGCACCGATCTCGAGCCAGCCGTGCATGCATGCATTGCTTGCATGGCGCCGCTGCGCACTCGATCACTGCACGCGCGCGGCGCGGGGCGGCATCATCGTGCAGAGTTCCCGGACGCTGGATTATTGGCTTGCCCTGAGGGTTTATTTGTCTCACTTGGGCGCGGCGGGGCCCTTGTGTTTGGCGGCCAGCGCGAGCATGGAGCCGGCGAGCTGGCTGACGGCGGCGGCGAGCCCAGCCATGCACTGTTCGCCGGCCTCGCGCCGCGCCTGCCGGGCGAGGCTGCGGCGCTCCTCCACCGCCATCACCTCCCTGTGCCGCCGCTCCTCCGCGGCCTCCCGGCTGTCCAGTGCCTCCGAGAGGATGGCCGCGCATCGGCCGATCGCCCCGCCCAGGCCGTCCTCCTCGTCGTCGGAGCTCTGTCCGGCCTGGAGTTCTTGATGGCCGTCGTCGGCGCCGTGTCTTCCTCCGGCTGATGCTGGCGTGCTGCTCCCGGGCCGGTGGCCGTCCTGCGATGGCCGCCGCAGCCTCTTCCTCTCCGGCGACTCGGAGCTGCAGTGCGTTTCTTGGTCTTGATTTGGCAAAGAAACAGGCCAACCATCAGAACGGAAGCTCGACGTACGAATAATGAATGGTTCGTCGATCAAGAACTCATGACCAAGAACGAAACGAGAGAATGAGAGGATTGACGTGTACCTAAAGGTCGGGGCAGGACTTGGGCGAGCGGGGAAGCCTGCATGGGGAAGTCGACGGGATTTGTGTTGGTCGTGGCCGGTGCACCCAAGAACAGGACGCCGGCGCCGCCGTAGCTCATCCGCCGGCTTTCTACGATCTCGGTCATGCCCTCGTATATCTCGCGCACAAGGTTGGAGGGGAGGCACCTCTCCTTCCTCTCCACCCTCGCCATGTCCCAGTAGCTCGGCGCGCCGCCCCTCACCGCCAAGCCGACCTGCTCGTACGCGCGCACCTTCTTGTAGTCCCTCATGAGGTTGTCCCAGCGGTCGTTGCACTGGTTCTGGCTGCGGCAGCACCCGGCGCGCCAGCAGTAGTCCTCAACCCACCGCCAGCGTGCCAGGCCCTGGTCAGCCGGGTGCCGGTCGTCGTGCACCCTCTTCTTGGCCTCGATCAAGAGCATCGTCTCGGGCAGCGTCCAGTTTCCCCTCCTGTACTCCCTTGCCAGCGTCATGGCGCCGGCGTTGGCGGCCATGATGTTCCTGGTCTCCTCTCCCCCTTGGATGCTCGATCCCTTCACATCCATTGCTCGAGACTGTCCGTGACTATGTGAGTCTGAGGTCTGAGCACTCAGAACTCAGAAGGCATTATTTGATGGTGATGGCCAAGGTAGGCCAAGGTAAGATCTCGAAAAAGAGAGTGGAGCTGCATATCAGTCAGCTCGCTAGCTAAGTGATGCTTTCAAGTGGGAAGCTACTCTATATAATGGTGACTTCATGAAGGCAAGTACTCCTGCTAACTACCTCATGCATGTAGAATCACAGTCACAGGGCTGGCCGACATTACGAAGATATATGAGATGACATGAGCAGGAAAAGGGCTATGAGCTCACATCTGTTTGGCTCTTTAGTTGCTTTACGCTTGCCTTTTCATCACCTCACATTCGCTCACTCATCAGTCATCACACACCCTTTTGTGGGCTTTTTTGACTTGGTGTGTGTGGGGGTCTATTAGGGTTTGACTATCTTGCTCACTGTCCCTAATTAATGCAGATGAGGAGTTTAAGGTTGGAAAATACATAGGATTTGGCTTGGTTGCATCGTGTATGTGAATGTCTAATGTCTGTTTTGAACGGGTGAATTTCTAACATCAATCATTCAACCTTCTTCTCATTTCTTAACAGAGCTCCATAATATCGGTTAACATCGATCATAGAGCTTATGTAAGACCACCACTTTTGAGGGCAATACGAAGATCCAGGAACAACAATAATTTGAAAAGGTAGTGAGTGGTATCATGTATGAGCATGCAAGGCCCCCATGTTCAACCATAAGTGGCCTCTATTTTTGGTAATGTACATTGGTGGATGTCTAGTACATGGATCATGGGGAGAGCGAACAAATGTACAACAGGGTGATCAGAGCATCACATGGAGAGTGTTGGTGGCAGAAAAAGGCTGGGAGAGAAAGGATGAAGGAGCTGCTGGGGTGTAGAGTGCAGCCAGCTAGCTAGCTCTCATGTGGATTCAGGTGCATGTGAATATGTGATCATAAGTAGAAAGGTGTGCTTCGACCCACCGGACAGATGGCCAAACACCGTGAAGGTAATGAGATTGTAGATGCTGCTCGTCATTGGATTTGCTCATTTGCATATATGCATGCAAAGTGGGAGGGCAGATTTAGCAAACATTGTAGAAAAATTGGAAGGGTCACCACTTATACAAAAGCTGCTGGAGAAGGTTTTTTGGCTGAAATTTGTAAAATAGCAATTGTGGACAAATATACAAAGACTGTTGGAGATGCTCTAGTGTGGTAGTGTGTGCCTGTTGTCTTGACGTGCAGAAACTGTTTGAAGGAAGTAGATTCTTGTTCCATCCCTTAATCATGTGGATTCTACCTTATTTATGAACTCTGTTGCGGTCGTGTTGTAGTTGCAGATATGCAGCTTGCCCTCCCCATCTTGTTTGTTTTGCTCTGAGTTGGAATCCTTCAACCATCTTTTTTTTGATTATGTGGTTGCCAAGGTGGTGTGGGAGAAAGTGAGTAGGATTACATGTATCAATATCGATCCTGTTAAATATGAGAGAATTGCCGGTCTTTGGCTGAGTGAAATAAAGCATGAAATGCATAATGGTCTCCATAGGGTGCTTTCATGCAATAAGTTTCATGCTCTTGTCAACCATGGCTCAACACATGCATGAGTCCACCATGAACTCGACTTATAGCTATATCTTAAAAGTTTCTCTTATAATCAAACTCTCTAGATCTTGATCCTCTATGACTTAAACATAATGTAGACCATCCTTGAATTTTAGTTCCACGGAGGAAGTCCATCTTCATTCATTGTTTTCCATCATATCTTATTCATCTCTTCAAATTGATTATCTTGATGCAATTCCTCGATGTACTTTTTATCTTCATAGCATCCAACCATGAATCACACACATGTTTTTCAACCATTACCTATGGAAATACACTTAAAATAAAACTCAGTTAAATCATTAGTTCATAAATATTATCATTAATTATCAACACCATACATGAGGCTCCATGCACTTTCAGTTTCCTACTGAAACCAACCATCCAAGATTGACAATGCTTGGCATAAACTAGAGCAATTTCAGGAGGTTTGGACTATCAGAGTTTGAGGTGAAAGTCTTGAAAATATATACATGATGTACGATCTACTAGGGTTTAAATAGGTGGGATCAATTGAAGATTGGCGATTAATAGAAACTATTTGATCAATTGTAAGATATGTGCTTGTTGATGTTTCTATTGTTGTGACATTGGTAGGCTATGCTCGGGCAAATTAAAAACTTCAACACGCGAACTAAGATCATGTTATTGTTATTGGTCATGTGACAACGACCAGATGTGTGTCCTCTTAGTGGAATGATAGTTGTGGTAGCGCGGTGTCGAACATGTAGTCATAATATTTCTCCTCCACCCAAATCCCTAGAATCACTCATTCAACCGTAACAATTGCCATGCCTCCGAGCTATGCCCGCACACACGAGAAGGGACATGATATGACATATTTCTAGATATGATCGCCTAACCATGGTGTGGAGGCCATATGCCTAGAAATTCTCAAAAACCTCAAAAAGATTGGTTACTATTGTTTGCACACTCTATTTATATGTAATAATCTCATTTATATGTGATAATGAATTAGGTAAGTCAAGGCAAATTTTGGGTGACGCAAAATTCAAGACTATCCACCTTGCAGTTAATGGGACCATATACGGCCCAACTCTTTTGGTTTTTAGAACGGCTTTCCTTATAGAAGTTGCCCTCACCTCGACTTCGAGATGATTTCACTACATGTGGTTGTAAGTGACTAGATCACAGTCACTTCACGATACACGATAATTCGATACAATCAGCGTCACGCCGATGAATTTAGATGGATGAACTCAGTTCATACGAAGAAGGGAGAGAGAGAGGTTCATATCTCGATGGGATTCAACTACAATAAACTCGATCCTTTTCCTTCTCCGCCGTCCGCTCTTTAACCCTAGTCCTGGGTATCACCGTCTGGAGTGGGCTGGCATGTGGTAGACGCCAGCTCGTGGGCCTCTTTCATCAACAGCCGGCCCATTGCCCTCTTCTTCACCTTCATGGCTTCAGGCAGGTACGTAGTCGTGACAATACCCTCCCCTGCAAAAGCAACTTTCCCCCAAGCTGGTGCCTCCGGGAATGCGTCGACCAACGCGAAGATGTTCTCCCAGGTGCTGCAAGTGGTCGGCAGAGATGTCCAGCGCACACGTACCTGGGGCTGCGTCTTCTTGCCTTTCTTGATCAGCCTTTCTTCCAAGATTTCTTCCGACTGATTCTGTGTTCCAGAGTCATCAACGATGTTGGTGGATCAGCACTGACATTATCCATTGCCTTGATTGCCTTCTTCAAGAGAGATACATGCACCACTGGATGTATTTTTGACTGTTCTGGTAGCTTCAGTTTGTAAGAAACATTCCCCACTTTCTGTGTCACTTGATATGGTCCGAAGTACCTGAAGCTAGGTTTGTGGCACGAGCGTGGCATTAGCGACTGCTGCACATACGATTGCAATAGATACACCCAATCCCCCACTTCGAACGACCTCTCCAAGCGTTTCTTGTTTGCCTGGATAGTCATTCTCTGAATTGCTCGCTCCAAGTGTTGCTTGATTACTGGTATCATAACAGCCCGTTCTTGCAGCCACTGTGCTAAATCAGATCCTGCTGGTGTGTCGCCTGTGTGCATACCAAAATGTCGTGGTTTCCTGCCATACAACACCTCAAATGGCGATTTGCCCAATGCTGAGTGGAACGTTGTATTGTACCAGTACTTTGCTTGCGACAACCATTTGCTCCAATGATTCAGGTTAGCATGAACCAAACATCACAAGTAGGTCTCCAAGCATTGGTTTAACCTTTCGGTTTGTCCATCCGTTTGCGGGTGGTAGGACGAGCTCAGGTTGAGTGTAGTGTCTGCTAGCCGAAACAGATTTTGCCAAAAGGAGCTCGTGAACACCTTGTCTCTGTCTGATATCAACACTTTGGGCATGATGTGCAGTTTGTATACATGATCAACAAACAGTTGTGCCACTGACGCCACTGTGAAAGGATGCTTCAATGGTATGAAATGTCCGTATTTTGTTAATTTGTCGATCACCACCAGTATTGTGTCAAATCTCCGAGAGGTTGGTAAGCCTTCGATGAAATCCATGCTCACCGTGTGCCATGCTTTTGGAGGTACCTTGAATGGTTGCAGCAGACCAGGGGTGCGATTGTGTTCAGCCTTGGCTTGTTGGCACACCTGACATTCCTGTACAAACTTTTGAATGTACTGTCTCATCCCAGGCCACGAGAACATCTGGTTGATTTTGTGGAATGTGGGTAGAACTCCTAGGTAGCCTCCCAACCCACTGTTGTGCAAAGCCTGAAGAATTGCTTGTTGCGCTTCTTTATGTGTGCCCAACCATATTTTCCCTTGGTGTCGAATGATGCCATGTTGCCGTGAGTATCCCTGTGCATTGGGGCTCTGAATGCTGAGTTCAGTCAGCAATTTTTTTGCTTGCTAATTTTGTGTGTACCCTTCTGTTATGATCTCCAGCCATTTAGGATACACAGCCGTGACTGCGTTAAGTTCAGGTGTTTCAGTGGTTCTGCGAGACAAAGCATCTGCTGCCCGGTTTGTGATGCCCTTTTTGTACACTATTTTGTACTCTAATCCCAACAGCCGAAAGAAAGCTTTCTGTTGAATCTTGGTGTTGAACTTATGATCTCCCAAATGCACCAAGCTTTTTTGGTATGTGTGAATGATGAATGGTCGGTGTTGCAGGTAAGACTTCCACTTCTCCAATGCTACTAAGATAGCCAAACATTCTTTGTCATAAGTTGACAGGGTTTGGTTCCTTGGACCCAGTGCTTTGCTAACAAATGCTAGCGGATGCCCTTGCTGCATTAACACTCCTCCTATGCCAAAACCAGAGGCATCTGTCTCGACCACAAATTCTTTCTGAAAGTCGGGCATAGCGAGCACTGGAGCTTGCACGAGTGCTGTCTTCAGCATTTGAAAAGCTTCTTCAGTGTACTTAGTCCACATATACGGCACATTTTTCTTGAGCAACTGTGTCAGTGCTCTACAGATCAACCCAAAGTTCCTTATGAATATCCTGTAATATCCCACCAGGCCAAGGAAAGCCCTCAATTGCTTGATGTTCATTGGTCTGGGCCAATTTTTGACTGCTTCCACTTTTGTGGGGTCTGTTGATACCCCATGGACCCCAATGATATGCCCCAAATACTCCAAGGATGATTGAGCAAATGAGCACTTGGACTTCTTCACAAAAAAGTTGTTTGCTGCCAGGAGCTAGAACACTTGCCTCAGATGGTCTGTGTGATGTTCCAGGTCTTTGCTATATATCAAGATGTCATCTACAAACACCAACACAAACTTCCTAATCACAGTTTGGAACACCTCAATCATTGCTGCTTGAAATGTTGTCGGAGCACAAGTTAGTCCAAAGGGCATGAGTCTGAATTCAAAGTGCCCTCCATGAGTCCAAAAAGTTGTTTTGTGTTCATCAGTGAAAGAACATTTCTTAATCCCTAGTGTTTTGTGTGTTAGTTAACAATACCAATGATATACTAATCCTATTGCTAAGTATTTCAGTTTGGGTGAAACTCATATCACAAATCCTAAAGCCAAATTGTAGAGAAAAAGAGTTTCTGGAATTCTTCCCAGACCCGGATATTCCGGTTCCCCAACTCGGATATTCCGGGTCATCCCCAGAAAATTGGCTAAGTCAAGTTCAGAAGTACTACTGACTTCAATCGGAAAATCAGCTCGGAAATTTCAAGGACCCGGATATTCCGGTTCACCAACCCGGATATTCCGAGTCAACCTCAAGAAAATTGGCTAAGTCAAGATTCAGAAGTGGTACTGACTCCAATCGGAAAATCAGCTCGGAAATTTCAAGGACCCGGATATTCCGGTTCACCAACCCGGATATTCCGAGTCATCCCCAGGAAAATTGGCTAAGTCAAGATTCAGAAATGGCACTGACTCCAATCGGAAATTCAGCTCGGAAATTTCAAGGACTCGGATATTCCGAGTCAACCTCAGAAAAACGGCTAACTCAAGTTCAGAATTGGTTCTGATCTCAACCGGAAATTCAGCTCGGATATTTTCAAAGGCCCGGATATTCCGGGTGACCGGAATTTCCGGTGGTACTTATACCGGAATTTCCGGGTGCCCAAGACAGCCAACGGCCAGATTTTGAGGGGGAGTATAAATACCCCCTCACTCACTCAAGAACAGCTAGCTCTCAGATTTTCTCTCTCCTACCATTCTTGAAAGCTCAAATCATCAAGATCTCCCAATCCCCCCACCCAAATTCATTGATCTTTGGAGGGTTGGAGGAGAAGGCCCAGATCTACATCCTCACCGAAGGGATTTGCATTTCTCCCCCATTCACTTGGGGATTTCGTGGCTAGGGTTTCCGGTGGGAAAACCTAGTTCACCATTGTTGTACTCTTGGTGTTACCTTGACCTTTTGTGGTCCTTGACCTTTTGTGGTCTTCTTGGGAGCCCCCAATTCAGTTGTGGGTGTGTGCCTCAAGCGTTTGTAAGGGATTCGATCTCCGCCCTAAAAGGGGATCAATAGTGGAAGGCGGACTCGAAACCTTTGTGGTTGAGTTCATCGGAGAAGAAGGTGAGCCTTTGTGGCGTTGCGGCTAACCTGTTGTGGTAGCGCACACCTCTCCAAACGAGACGTACACCCTTGGGTGGAACTCGGGATTACATCTTCGTCTCCGCGTGCTTCACTTGGTTCCCTTTACCTTTGCTCCCTTACTTGCTTATCTTATTATTGCTTAGATTCTCATTTAGGTAAATTCACCGTAGTTGCATATCTAGAGAATTTACCTTTGTGTTGAGCCTAAATTTGAAAAGACCTAAAATTTTAATAGCACCTATTCACCCCCCCCCCCCCTCTAGGTGCCGGATTCCCGTTCAATTGGTATCAGAGCCTTGTTCACTTTTAAGGGCTTAACCGCCTAAGTGCAACGATGACGGAATCCGATGCCGAGAGGGCCGCCCGTGAAAAATTAGAGGCGGAGAAGGAGGCGTTAGCCAAAGGGGCAACCATGGCCGATCTTATTGATATGAGATCGTCCTTGGAGGCCCAACTCCTCAAGATAAATGAGATGCTCATGGCACTCTTGAAGTCTAAGGAGCCCGAGGCTACTTCTCCCTCTCCTCCTCCTAAGGAACATGCGGGGAACTCTAAGTAGTCATCTTCGGATGGGTCCAAAGATGTTACCTCAAGTGTTCCCGGGATGGCGGAAAAGGATGAACCACCTAGCTCCTCTAACACCCCCAAAGGAGAGGAATTTCATAATGTCAACCATAATTACTCTCCTAACCCTCCTATCCCTCACCCTCATGTAAAATTTAGAAGTGATCCTCCTAAGCTTAAACCTACTCATTTCTCTCAATGGGTATTTCTAATGAAGTCTCATCTATGTAGTGCCTCCATTGAGCTTTGGCGCATCATTGAAGAAGGATACAAGCCCCATGATCCAACCAACTTGACAAGAAGAGAGGTGGTTGATAGCCAACTCAACGCCACCGCTCTTCATCAACTCCAAATGGCCGTTGGAGAGAAGGACATGGCGCTCATTCAACAATTCTCCACCGCCAAGAAAGTTTGGAATGCTCTTTCCGACATCTTCGTTGGGAATGAGAGCATGAAGAAGAACCGGTATGATGCCTTATGCAATGAGGTGGAAGGGTTCTACAAGTTGGATGGAGAAAGCCACGAGGACATGTACCGGAGGTTGGTGTTGGTTGCCAACTCCTTCAAGAACCTCGGGGCGGAGTACATCAATGATGCTTGGATCAAGAGGAAGTTTGTGACCGCTCTCATGCCCTTTGAGGACACGGATTTGAAGACACTCCAAGGGAAACATGACTTTGCAAAGATTACATCCAATGAAGTTATGCAAGAAATGACTGCATACAAGGTGGCCTCCAAGATTGCACAAGATGCAAGAGCTAGAGCCATAGGGATGCACAAGCATGCCTCAATTGCTTTGAAGGCCACCATTGAAGAAGAGGATGAAGAGGAGTGTGATGATCAAGTCGAGCTATCTAGTGAAGCTCTCTCAAGCACTCTCACTCAACACATGGGTCTTGCGGCAAGAACCTTTTGGAAGAACCCCGGAAGGGCCAAAGCAAGGATTGACAAAAAGTTTCCCCCCAACGGAGGAAAGCCATTCAACAAAGTGAGGCTTTGCTATAACTGCGATGACAAGAGCCACTTTGTTGCCGATTGCCCATGGGAGAGAAGAGAGGATCATGGTGGGAGGCTCGTGGCCAAGACGAAGGGCAAGGGGCCCATGCCCATGAAGAAGCCTTTCTTCAAGAAGAACCAAAAGATTGTCTTGGTGACTCAAGAGCAATATCCCACCGATGATGAAGATAGTGACAAGGAGGATACTCCAACGCAAGTGGCCGCACTAGCCATGTCTTCCACACCTCCATCACTCTTCTCCTCACCAAACGAGAGCCCCATCGTCAAGAATGCAAGATGTCTTATGGCAAAGACATCCGAGGTACAATTATCCCCCAACTCCATATCACATGACATTGATGATGCTATGAGCTTAGAAGTCAAGGAAGAAATCATTGTTTTTGATAAATTCATGACTAACTTGCAAGGAGAAGGAAAGAAACACTTTGGCTCAATCATGAGTCGTATAGGTGAGCTTGAGGATGAGCTTGAACTAAAAGGTGAGATTGAGAGAGAGGATGCACACGCTAAGGTGTCTCTCCAATCCTCTCTCGAAGATGAACAAGAAGCTCATGCTCTCCTCGAGGAGCAACTAGCTAAGATCACTAAGGATCGTGATCTCTACTTTGCTAAATGTAAAATTGTGCAAAATGAAAAGTCCGAGCTTGTAGTTGCTCATGCTAGACTTTGCGAAGACTTCGAGTCACTTGAAAATGCTCACAAGGTGTTGACAAGTGATCACGAACGTCTTCTCAAGTCTCGTGATCAACTCCAATCTCGGATATCTACTCTTGAGAAACCTAGCACCTCTACTCCTTTGAATGCTAATGCAAATGTTGTGAAGGGTATTGCTAGGGTTATGTTTGTTCCTTATATGGCAACCAAGCCCAAGACCTCTCTTGATAAAGGTAAGGGGACACTCACTACTCCTCTTCATGAGCGAGTGCCCCACAAGGGTAAGGAAGGTCTAGGCTATGTTGCTAAGGAGAAGAAGGAGATCAAGAAGAAGACCAAGTCCGCACAAGCCAAGAAGGTTGGCATTGCGAGTGGAAATGCCACAAGGGGCACTCCCACTCGTAATGACTTTGCGGGCATATCTAACCCCAACTATGCTTTATATGTTGATTATTATGGGGATGTCTATGCTAGATACATTGGTCCTTTTGATGGTTACATTGAATATGCTATTTGGGTACCAAAGACCCTTGTTGCTAACCAAAAGGCACCCATTGCAAAATGGGTACCTAAACCCAAGAATTGATTGTGTGTAGGGCCTTGCTTCCGGAGGATCGAAATGGATAATTGATAGTGGGTGCACTAGTCATATGACCGGAAGCAAGGATATTGTAACGGAGTTGAAGACCAATGATGATCAAATGACCGTTACATATGGTGATAATTCTAAGTCTAAGGTAATAGGGCTCGGCAAGGTGGTAGTGGCACCGGACATCACACTTGTGAATGTCTTGCTTGTCGAGTCCCTAGGTTTCAACTTGATCTCCGTCCATTCCTTAACTTGTTTGGGCTATACCATTGTCTTCGAAAAGGAAATGGTCATTCTCTTGCGGAGCAAGTCTCTCAATGTGTCTTTCGTTGGGTACATTGAGAATGGGCTCTATGTGGTTGACTTCTCCGGAGTCACCACTTCCCATACAATGTGCCTATAAGCAAAGGCGGACTTGGGTTGGCTATGGCATCGCCGACTAGCCCATGTCAACATGAGGACTTTGCAAAGTCTCCACAAGGGTGGCCATATCCTAGGACTAAAAGACCATGTTTCTTTCTCGAAGGATCGAATGTGTAGGGCGTGTGTTGAAGGAAAAATGCATGACATCTACCATCCAAGCAATACCATCATTTCGTCAAAGAGGGTTTTGGAGCCTCCATGTTGACCTCTTTGGTCCCATTCCGGAAGCTAGTCTTGGTGGCAAGAAATATTGCTTGGTGATTGTTGATGACTATTCAAGATACACATGGGTTTTCTTCTTCAAGACGAAGATGGAGACTCAACAAACTATCATCGACTTCCCCAATGAAGCTCAACGTCAACACAATGTCCCTATCTTGGTGATACGAAGTGACAATGGGTCCGAGTTCAAGAACTACACCTTAAACGAGTTCCTTAGTGAAGAAGGGATTCGTCATCAGTATTCCGCTGCTTATACTCCCCAACAAAATGGTGTAGCCGAAAGGAAGAACCGCACACTTATTGAGATGGCAAGGTCGATTATGGCGGAGTTCAAGTCCCCTCACAACTTTTGGGCCGAAGCCGTCAACACCGCTTGCCATTCATCCAACCGGCTCTTCTTTCGCAAAGGACTCATGAAGACACCTTATGAAGTGCTCACCGAGAACAAGCCCAATATCTCCTACTTCCGAGTATTTGGTTGTAAGTGTTTTTATCTCATCAAATGTGTTCGTTTGGGCAAGTTTGATTCTAAGTCTCTTGAAGGGACATTTGTGGGCTACGGATCCGAATCCCACACTTATAGAGTCTCGACCACAAATTCTTTCTGAAAGTCGGGCATAGCGAGCACTGGAGCTTGCACCAGTGCTGTCTTCAGCGTTTGAAAAGCTTCTTCAGTGTACTTAGTCCACATATACGGCACATTTTTCTTGAGCAACTGTGTCAGTGCTCTACAGATCAACCCAAAGTTCCTTATGAATATCCTGTAATATCCCACCAGGCCAAGGAAAGCCCTCAATTGCTTGATGTTCATTGGTCTGGGCCAATTTTTGACTGCTTCCACTTTTGTGGGGTCTGTTGATACCCCATGGACCCCAATGATATGCCCCAAATACTCCAAGGATGATTGAGCAAATGAGCACTTGGACTTCTTCACAAAAAAGTTGTTTGCTGCCAGGAGCTAGAACACTTGCCTCAGATGGTCTGTGTGATGTTCCAGGTCTTTGCTATATATCAAGATGTCATCTACAAACACCAACACAAACTTCCTAATCACAGTTTGGAACACCTCAATCATTGCTGCTTGAAATGTTGTCGGAGCACAAGTTAGTCCAAAGGGCATGAGTCTGAATTCAAAGTGCCCTCCATGAGTCCAAAAAGTTGTTTTGTGTTCATCAGTGAAAGAACATTTCTTAATCCCTAGTGTTTTGTGTGTTAGTTAACAATACCAATGATATACTAATCCTATTGCTAAGTATTTCAGTTTGGGTGAAACTCATATCACAAATCCTAAAGCCAAATTGTAGAGAAAAAGAGTTTCTGGAATTCTTCCCAGACCCGGATATTCCGGTTCCCCAACTCGGATATTCCGGGTCATCCCCAGAAAATTGGCTAAGTCAAGTTCAGAAGTACTACTGACTTCAATCGGAAAATCAGCTCGGAAATTTCAAGGACCCGGATATTCCGGTTCACCAACCCGGATATTCCGAGTCAACCTCAAGAAAATTGGCTAAGTCAAGATTCAGAAGTGGTACTGACTCCAATCGGAAAATCAGCTCGGAAATTTCAAGGACCCGGATATTCCGGTTCACCAACCCGGATATTCCGAGTCATCCCCAGGAAAATTGGCTAAGTCAAGATTCAGAAATGGCACTGACTCCAATCGGAAATTCAGCTCGGAAATTTCAAGGACTCGGATATTCCGAGTCAACCTCAGAAAAACGGCTAACTCAAGTTCAGAATTGGTTCTGATCTCAACCGGAAATTCAGCTCGGATATTTTCAAAGGCCCGGATATTCCGGGTGACCGGAATTTCCGGTGGTACTTATACCGGAATTTCCGGGTGCCCAAGACAGCCAACGGCCAGATTTTGAGGGGGAGTATAAATACCCCCTCACTCACTCAAGAACAGCTAGCTCTCAGATTTTCTCTCTCCTACCATTCTTGAAAGCTCAAATCATCAAGATCTCCCAATCCCCCCACCCAAATTCATTGATCTTTGGAGGATTGGAGGAGAAGGCCCGGATCTACATCCTCGCCGAAGGGATTTGCATTTCTCCCCCATTCACTTGGGGATTTCGTGGCTAGGGTTTCCGGTGGGAAAACCTAGTTCACCATTGTTGTACTCTTGGTGTTACCTTGACCTTTTGTGGTCTTCTTGGGAGCCCCCAATTCAGTTGTGGGTGTGTGCCCCAAGCGTTTGTAAGGGATTCGATCTCCGCCCTAAAAGGGGATCAATAGTGGAAGGCGGACTCGAAACCTTTGTGGTTGAGTTCATCGGAGAAGAAGGTGAGCCTTTGTGGCGTTGCGGCTAACCTGTTGTGGTAGCGCACACCTCTCCAAACGAGACGTACACCCTTGGGTGGAACTCGGGATTACATCTTCGTCTCCGCGTGCTTCACTTGGTTCCCTTTACCTTTGCTCCCTTACTTGCTTATCTTATTATTGCTTAGATTCTCATTTAGGTAAATTCACCGTAGTTGCATATCTAGAGAATTTACCTTTGTGTTGAGCCTAAATTTGAAAGACCTAAAATTTGTAATAGCACCTATTCACCCCCCCCCCCCCCCCCCGGTCTAGGTGTCGGATTCCCGTTCAATCAGCCTCCACCATTTTAACTTGGTGATACCCTGACTGCAGGTCCAATTTGGTGAACCATTTAGACCCTGCTAATTCGTCCATTAACTCTTCCACCACTGGCATAGGATATCTATCCTTCACTGTTAATGCATTTAGCTGCCGATAATCAATGCACAACCTCCAACTGTCGTCTTTAATTTTCACCAACAACACAGGTGAAGCAAAGGGGCTTCTGCTTGGTTTTATGATACCATTCTTGAGCATTTCTCGTACTTGCCGCTCAATTTCATCTTTTTTTGGGGTGTGTAACGGTATGGCTTCACACTAACTGGTTGGACACCTGGCAGTAATTTGATCTGATGATCAAAAGGCCTATGGGGTGGTAGCCCTTTTGGCTCCTGAAAGCATTCTGTATGTTCCTCCAGAATCTTTATGATGGGGTCAGGCAGTGTTGTGCCAGTTCCTTCCACTGTTGCTAGACATAATTGTACCATCTGTGCTAAACATCCATCGTTAATTATCTGTTGTAGCTCCTCCTGGTATATTGGTTTGCATTGGGTTACATTATCTCGAACCCCCTTCAAGGTTATTCTGTTTCCTTCATGTTTGAATCGCATCTTTTTTTTGCCAATCAATCCACATTTTCCCTATTGCATCCAACCAATCCATGCCCAATATCACATCGTAACCTGGTATAGGGAATACCCTGAAGTCGTTGCAGAAGGTATTTCCTTGGCACTGCCACTTGACATTTGGTACAGCTGGGTCACAAGCAAACTTCCCACCATTAGATATCACTATTACTTTAGGCACTTTTGTGACAGGCAGAATGAGTTGTTCTGCTGTTGTTTGGCTGATGAAACTGCATGTACTGCCTGAATCGACCAGGATTAACACTTGTTTCCCCTCCAGAGTGCCCAGTAATCATATGGATTTCTTATGAGTGGTGCCTGCAGTAGCATATGCTGAAATCATCATTGCTGAAGCACTTTCACTACTATCATCCTCCTCCTCTGATTTAGAGCTTGAGCTGATTTGCAGTGCTTCCAGCAGTTCTTCGACAACATTGAGGGATACAGTTTTGTTGCATTTGTGCCCTAGCTGGAACTTATCCCCACACTTGAAACATTCACCTCTGGCCCTCCGTTGAGCTCTCAACGACACTAACTTGTCTTCCCAAGGTGGTTTCAGCTCTTGTTTCTTTTTCTCTTTAGATGGTGATTGAAATAATCCCTTATGTCCATATTTACTCGAGTCATTCCTTCTGTAATCATTTTTGTATCTATTAGCCATATAAGTATTTGTCTCTTCCAGCAGTTCTTCCCGAGTCTCTGCCAGTGATAATGCAATGTCCACTGTCTTTGGTTTGTGTAGCCGAATGGCTTTCTAAATTTCCCTCTTCAAGCCATTCACAAATTTGGTAACAAAGAATGCCTTATCATAGTGTTTGTTATGCACTAACACTTTATGCCTCAGCTCTTAAAAATGCTGGTAATATTTCTCCACTGTATCAGTTTGTTTGCACCTTTCCAATGCCTCTAAGTATCTATGGTGTCTATCTTTACCAAATTTTGTGTGTACAGCCACAATCAACTCTTCCCAGCTCTCAACTTCATGCTCGGCTTCGTATGTTTTTAGCCACAACGCTGCATTACCTCTGAAGTGCATTGTTGCAAAACTTTCCCAAGTTTCCCGAGGAACATTGAACAATGTGAAGTACTTCTCTGCCACACCTCGCCACCACTTCGGGTTGTCACTATCAAACTTGGGGAAATCAGTCTTGGGTATGCGGTTTCTGTAACTATCTATGTTGGTTCGCTGGCTTCGGTTTGCTAATATTGCACTGCCATCTAACTCTTCATCACGATGAGAATTTTCTCCCAGCTCGAACTGAACTGGTGTGTGTGGGAATGATCGCCTCGCACGACCGCCATGGTCACCCCCAGCAACACGCAACAAATTGGAAGTGAACGATGCCGCTCCAATGTCTTCTCTAGTGTGTGTCTCACGTGGCGTGAGTTCATCGAATGATGATCGCGCTGCCTCTAGCGCTGATATCTGGTGCCGACTTCCTCCATAACCTTATGTAGCGATCCAATCTGACCATCCACTTGAGGCATCCACGCCCCCAACCCTCTGAGAGTCTCCGCCATGGTTTTCAGTGATTCCGCCACCGTTGCTCCCTGGGACTTCGCCGCAGCAACCATCGCCTCCGAAGTGACACACGAATCTAGCCGTTGACTCGGAATTTTACCACTCACAGAAGATCTGCGAGTAACCGATCACCACCGCTTGATCTGTGTCCGAGCAGTCTACCGCCGCCGCAACGCCTCCGTGAGGTGGTGCTCTGATGTGCAACCACCACGCCGACTCCACAAAATCCGAGACAACAGTGGGATTTTACGAGAGAACCCAACCATCGATTGCTCGATCTCGATTCGCCTCCGCTGGATACAATCGCTCAAAATTTTCTGGCTGTCCTAAACTCCCCGATCCAGCTGCCTTGTGGCTCTGATACCATATGTAAGTGACTAGATCACAGTCACTTCACGATACACGATAATTCGATACAATCAGCAACACGCCGATGAATTTAGATGGATGAACTCAGTTCACACGAAGAAGGGAGAGAGAGAGGTTCAGATCCCGATGGGATTCAACTACAATAAACTCGATCCTTTTCCTTCTCCGCCGTCAGCTCTTTAACCCTAGTCCTGGGTGTCACCGTCTGGAGTGGGCTGGCCTGTGGTAGACGCCAGCTCGTGGGCCTCTTTGATCAACAACCGGCTGACGAGGTGTTAACTCGACAAGTCCCAGGGTTGTGCACCCCGGGTTGATTGATGGGGAGAGAGATGAGTGCAAGGTGATCACGACGGCTGACAAGCGAGGTTTTACCCAGGTTCAGGCTGCCGGAGGATAACACCCTACTCCTGCTTGTCTGGTTATTGATGAGAGTAGCGATTACAATGGCGAGATTGCGATCTCGCTAGGGTTTGTCGTGGTGGTTATGAGCGTGTCCTTTGGGACGGGCAACCCTCCTGGCTTTATAGGCATCCAGGTCTCGGGTGGTTGGTGCCTATGGCATCTACAGATATGGCAGGTTATGCTTTCCTAACCGACTTGGACTAGGTTACATGCTATCCCGCGTGGGCCTCCTGTGGGCCTTTCCATCCTTGGCGCGGCCCAGGTAGCATCATCCTGGGGTACCCGCAAGGCAGCCCCACGTCAGTAGCCCCCGAGTGCTTGGTCGAAGCGTAGAGTCGGACAAAGGACTCCTTCCTCTTGGACGCGCCGTTGGATTGCTTGATCTTGAGCTTGAATTCGATTTCTTCAGTCGAACCAGCCACTCCCGATGGGAGTAATCTGTGCAGTCGAATTACTTTGCCTTCATCTTCTTGTGAAGCTTGCTTCTACTCAGCCTGTTTGGCTTACTTGTGGATGGATTCGGCTGCTCGAGCTTACTGCGTTGCCACTCGAATGGTTTCTTCGGGTGCTCGGATCATTGGCTGATCCTACCTTGTTGATTTCAGCTGTGAAGCTTACCACTCGAACAACTCTGTCGAGTTGCTTCAGTTGATTTTGGAGCCGTTGGCTTGATGACGTCATTGACGACGATCTGTTGCACGCCTCTGCACCCGATGAGACGTGACGTGGTGGGCCCTGCTGTCAGAGCTGACCGCGGTCCACAGTTGTCACGTCTCCGAAGTGGGCGCGAAATTTGCGCGGCACGATGACGACACCTCGGTTTTCGTGCGTAGTGGAAGAACTGGGCGGTGACGGTTGGTTTCTCCTTGCGACACGTGGACGGCTGGATGTGCCCGCTCGGAGCCCTTGTTCGATGGACGGTTGAGATGCTGATCTTCGAGGCATAAGTACCGTGTCTTGACGTTTGGGATTTCATCTTCTCCAATCGCTCCGTGCTTTCTTTCCTCCTGCGCTCTACCATTTCCGCCGCCATCCCGAGCTCCGAGCAATCCATCCGTACACCTTGCAACCTTGACCATGGGCAAGCCAAAGAGCGCTGCTGGCTCCTCCGCCGCCGCAGACGACGCCGGGGTGATGAAGAAACCTGAAGGCGACTGGCAGAGGTCCTCGGTGAAGAAGGCCGAGGTGGAGATGTTCCGTGCGCAAGGTCTGCTGCCACCTGCCGACCAAGTCCAGGTACGCGTCCCTGGCAAGGAAGTCTTCCCCACTCCCCGCGATGGGGAACGTGTTTGCTTCGCGGATTTCCTTCCGCGGGGCTTCGGGTTCCCCATGCACGATTTCGTGCGCGGTCTCTTGTATGCCTATGGGGTTCAGATCCACGATCTGACCCCCAATGGCGTCTTGAGCATCGCGGGCTTCATCGTGCTCTGCGAGTGCTTCTTGGGTGTCGCGCCCCACTGGGCGTTGTGGAAGTCGCTCTTCCTCGTTCGCAAGAACGTGGGGAAGAGCGGGTTGACCTTCCCCGTGGGCGGCTTCGGAATCCAGGTGCGCGGTGACACCGCGTACTTTCAGATGAAGAAGTCCGACTCCGTCCAAGGATGGCGCCGGAGGTGGTTCTACGTCCAGTCGAACCAAGACGGCCTGGACGCGTTCGACAGCGGGCGTGGACTGCGGAAGACCGGCTCCTGGGCGCACCCGCTGTCCGCCGTGGAGAAGGAGGCCACGCGGCCCCTGCTGGGCCTGCTGCGCGATCTGACCCAGACTCTTGGGCACGAGGCGGGTGGCGTCTTTCTGATGGCCACCTTCTTCCGTCTTCGGGTGCAGCCGCTCAGCGCCCGGCCTCACCCGATGTGGGCCGCCGAAGGCGTCAGCGCCATGCCGCTGGATGACGAGGAGGTGGAAGCCCACGTCAGGTCCATCACCAACCTCCGAGCCGCGGACATGTGCAACGTCAAGTGCCCGATTTCTCCTTACGGGGCCTCGAACCCCATTCCTGAGGTAAGTCTTGTCTTGTTTTCTTTCTGTCCTTGTTCGACTTGAGTCTACCTTTCTTTTTTATTCGACTTGTGTCTACTTGCTTCAGGGTCGAGCTATGTTCATCAGCTTTCCTCCCCTCCCTGAGAACGGACCCGACGATGAGTCGAAGTTTGTCGAGGAGGAGAACGAGGACGAAGAGATTCCCTCCGCGCATTCTCCCCGCGACGAGGTGGAGGAGGAAGATGAAGTGGAGGAACCCGCGCGGAAGAAGCGGAAGCTTCCGAGTCGCGGCGATTCTGCCACTGCGTCGTCACCTGCCCGGGATGTCGACGTTGCTGAGGAGGAGGTCGTCGCGACGTCTCCGGGTGCGCAGTCCTCGGGTGGCTGGGAGGAACCT
This sequence comes from Poa annua, assembly GCA_026929855.1. NCBI lineage: Eukaryota > Viridiplantae > Streptophyta > Magnoliopsida > Poales > Poaceae > Poa > Poa annua. Next base: position 38,310,402 of record CM049427.1, read on the forward strand.
CTGAACGTTCCTCCAGTCAGCTCCGCAGCGCCACGTTCGTTCGCGCGGATGCCTTCGCCTTCCCTGGAGAGCTACGACCACGCCGGCACCCCCAGGTGAGCTTCTTTGCAATGTGTCCTTCGAGTTGTACTTTGCAGTTTCGACGTTTTGGTTTGACAGGTGTTCTTGGTTTTGCTGCAGCCACCGTTCTGACAATGTTGGCTCCCCCCTTCGGGACGTGGAGCTCACATCCGCCCCTTCGACAGGGTTGGGGACGCCGGTGGTGGTGGAGAAGGTGCGTGTTGAGCCTGCCGGCATTGCATCATCTAGCCGCGTGCCTCCTTCGACTGCAGAGGACCTTGAACTCCTGGACCACGTAAGTCTTTCATGCTTTTTCTTGCGTTCTTGCTTTTTCATCGGGTGCGCGATCAGCGCTCCCGATGGGAGTAGCCCCCGAAGGTGTGGGTGACTAGTATAGTCGCCCGCAACTTTATTGACATCTTGCTTTTGCTTCACCCGTACTATCGCCAACAGCTCGACGCAGCCGCATCTTACGTTCGCCTGGAGAAAGAGAGGGACCAACTGCGTGCCTCGCTGGACCAGGCTACTGGGCGGGTTGATGAGCTTGAGAAGGCTCTTCACGAGTCTCGAGAGCGGGAGCTGGCGCGGGTCGCCCAGGAGAAAACTCAAGTTGGTCGTCTCCTTTCACTCGCCGGTGTTCTTGGGGGTAAGTTTCGGCTTGACGCCTACTGAGTCTTTGATCTTTTTCTTATCCTGACTTTGAATTTTTGCGCAGAGACTTGCGGTGGAGCTCCTCCAGAAGATGCGTCGAGCGACACGGTTGACCTGGCGACCGCCGTTGGCTTCCTCGACCGGGTCTGTGCCTATGCTTCAGACGCGCTGAAGAAGTCTACAGCCGCGTTGCAGAAGTCGACTGGAGCCCTCACCGTGGTGCATCAGAGCATCTTCCCGAGCGACCGGCCGCCGGCAACCGTGGACGCCCTGGCTGCACCGTTTTAGGACGCGACCACCATCGCCGACTTCACGCGGTCGCAGACGGTACGCGGCTCCGAGCTCACCTTCCAGCTCCTGTTAGGCCATCAAGTTCCAGGTGACTTCGAGAAGGTCGTCAGCGGTTTTCCTCGCAAACCCGATGGCCGGACCGCGTCGCTGAGTGGCGTGAAGGACCGTGCCTCGCAGCTGGCCGCGCAGCTTGTGGCATTCTTCGAGAGGGCCCTTGCTAAGGCGACCGAGGCGGCTGCCGCTCGGAAGGGCCGTTCCCGGTCGCAGTCCGCGGCCTTAGAGTAGACGTAGTTGTAGGAATGCGGCAGTCGCCGCGGTCTGTATTTTGAACTTCATGCTTGTAATGAATATTGCCATGTCGGGTCTTTTGGTCTTCAATATTGATTTTGCTGACTTTATTTCTTCTGAGTTGATCTGCGCTTCGCAGTCGCATGATTGTATTGACTCTGCGTATCCCTGGCAGAGTGCTGCGCGCGATGATGCTCCACCTTCTCCAGTGGCCGAGCCGAGTGGCGCGGCTTCTTCTTCGGGTGCTCGCCGTCGTCGGGCGGCGCCGGCCCCTCCACGCAGTGTAAATGATCAGCGGATAATCACATATCTGAAGAACAAGGTGGTGGAGCTTGAGGCGACCCTGAAGAATACGGAGCGGCTGCTGCATCGTTCTCAGTCGCATCCCACGGCGGAGTTCTCGTGACGTGAGGATTTTTTGCTTGGAGAGATCGACCTGATCAGTCGACAGCTGCAAGGTATGTATCCTTTTGGCGGCTGCCGTCCTTGTTGGCTTTCCTTCTCGTTCTGACTTGCATTTTATGTGCGCAGATGTTAATCCCGACTGGGAGGCCGAGCGGGCTCGCGTTGAGGAGCGAGTCACCCGAGAGGCGTCCGGCGACTCCTACGAAGCTCGACAGTTCTGGGTGAACCAGTCGAGGGGGCGCGTCCTTGCCACCATGCTTGATCGTACGTGGCGCGCTGCTTTTCTTCTGGAGAACTGCCGGAAGACACTTTGGCACATCAATCGTGTGTACTTCCCGCATAATGCGCAGCCGAACGGGTTGTCTGCCTTGCTGGAGAGGTTCCGCGATGGTGAAGGGCTGAAGGAGGTCGTGGACGCCCAACTTGTGGCTGGTGCGAACGCGGCGCTGGCATACGTCCGGATGCACCGGCCACATCTCCCGCTTGAGAGGGTGCTTGAAGGCCTGCCGGGTGACGACGACTTCGACGAGACCTTAGCGGCTGCGCGCCGGATTATCCGGCAGGTTCAGGACCTGAGCGAGCGCCTTGTAGGCCCCCTTGATGCGCCGAAGGCTGAACCTGCAGTTTAGAGTAGCTGTCGTCTGATGTACAGGGTTAGCTATAGAGGGCAAATGTGCCTGTGTAAGTATGATAACAGATTAAAGTACTTTCGAGTTATGAGAGTTGATCTGTTTACTCGAAAGTGAGAGTGCCTGATTTGATTTGCAACCTGTATGGCGCAGTCGCCTAGTATGCGGGGCAGCGGCCTAGGTTTTTCGAGTGTGACCTGTATGCCGCAGTCTCTGATTTTATCAGGTGGCGACTTAGGATTTTTGTAACTTGACCTGTATGGCGCAGCCCCCGAGTCGCTCGAGTGGTGGCCTAGGATTTTGGCTAAGACCTGTCTGGCGCAGCCCCCGAGTAGGTCGAGTGGCGGCCTAGGATTACAAGTGTTACCTGTTTGGCGCAGCCCCCGAGTATGTCAGGTGGTGACCTAGGATTTGGAACTTGACCTGTGCAGCGCAGCCCCCGAGTGGGTTCGAGTGGCGGCTGAGGATTTTTCTGAGAAGGCCTGTTTGGCGTAGCCCCCGAGTAAGTCGAGTGGTAGCCTAGGGTTACAAGTGTGACCTGTGTGGCGCAGCCCCCGTGTGTGGCGGGCGGCGCCCTAGGATTTTGAACTTGACCTGTATGGCGCAGCCCCCGAGTCGGTCGGGTGGCGGCCTAGGATTTTTGACTTTATGCTTGTATGGCGCAGCCCCCGAGTAAGTTGGGTGGCGGCCTAAGCTTTTATTTCAACCTGTGTGGCGCAACCCCCGAGTGGTTCGGGTGGCGACCTAGGATTTTGGCCATGCTTGTATGGCGCAGCCCCCGAGTAGTTCGGGTAGCGACCTAAGCTTTTATTTCAACCTGTGTGGCGCAGCCCCCGAGTGGTTCGAGTGGCGGCCTAGGATTTTTGAGCTTCCTCTGAGTGACGGGTAAAGGAGACAGAATTTCTTCAAATCACTTTATTGATTCTTGCGAACAGGCCGCCTCATTAAAACCCTTCCAGTCCCCTCAGGTACCCTGGTAAGGGAAAGAGTGCGTCTGAAACCTGCCGCGCTGATTTTCTTGTACAATGGTTGTTTTGAACTAGGCGTAGAACCGGCGGAGTTGTGCTACGTTCCACGGGTTGCTGCAGTCCGCTCCTGTCTTCGAGTCCTTTAGGCGGTAAGCTCCATTGCCTATTGCTTCCGTTACGATGTACGGGCCTTCCCATGGGGAAGCGAGCTTGTGCACCTTCTTTTGCTTGAGTCGAAGAACCAGGTCGCCTGCAACGAACGCTCTTGGTCGCAGCCTCCGAGTGTGATAATTGCGCAGGTCCTGCTGATACACGGCTGATCGTGCCAGGGCGATGTCGCGCGCTTCATCCAGGGTGTCTCTGCTGTCTTCGAGTGCCTCCTCTGCTTCCGACTCGTCGTAGGCGACTACTCTCGGTGCGTTGAACTTGATGTCGCAGGGGAGGACCGCTTCTGCACCATACACCATGAAGAATGGAGTGTACTGGGTGGATCTATTTGGCGTTGTTCGCAGACTCCAGAGGACCGATGGCAGTTCTTCCACCCATGCGCCCGCTGCGCGTTTTAGGGGCACGCGCAGTCGTTTCTTGATGCCGTTGCAGACGAGGCCGTTGGCTTTCTCCACTTGTTCGTTGGATTGCGGGTGCGAGACAGACGCGTAGCTGAGTTTGATCCCCTGCTCTGAGCAGAAGTACTTGAATTCTTCGGCTGTGAAGTTCGAGCCGTTGTCGGTGATGATCCCGTTTGGTGCCCCAAATCTGAAGATGATTGACCTGATGAAGTTGACCGCTGTGGATGCAGTCGAACTTGTGATGGGCACGGCTTCGATCCACTTTGTGAACTTATCGACTGCAACCAGTAGGTGAGTGTGACCTCCGGGTGAGGATTTCTTCAGTGGGCCCACCATGTCCAGACCCCATTGGGCAAAGGGCCAGGCTAATGGTATTGTTTTGAGTTCTGATGCTGGGGCGTGCGGCTTGTTGGCAAATTCCTGGCACCCAGTGCATTTCTTCACCAGCTCCTCGGCGTCCTGCATGGCTGTCAGCCAGTAAAACCCGGCTCGTAGCGCCTTGGCCACCAGTGCCCGACTGCTGGCGTGATGCCCGCAGGTACCCGCGTGGATGTCGAGTAAGATGGCTTGGCCGTCGACTGGATCTATGCACCTTTGCAGGATTCCTGAGATGCTTCTTTTGTAGAGTTCTCCGTTGATGACGGTGAAACTTTTGGAGCGTCTGACGATGCGCTTTGCTTCGACTGGGTCGGCTGGCAGCTTCTGATGTAGTATGTATGCCAGGTACGGTCCTGTCCATGTGGCTTCGACTAGCATGACCTCCATGGGGACCTTGTCTTGGCTTGGCGGGTTGACATCGCCTTTTGTTGTTGCAGTGCTTGCTGTACTCTGAGTCTTGATGGATCTCTGCGTGATGCACTCGAGGAAGACGCCGGGTGGGACTGGCACCATGTCTAAACCCATGTTAGCGAGGACATCGGCTTCCTCGTTGCTTTCACGGCCAATGTGGCGCAGCTCGCAGCCGTCGAAGTTGCCTTCCCACTGATTGTAGAGGTCTCTGTAGGCGATCATGTTGTCAGCGATGGCGTCGCAGGACTTCATGGTTTGCTGTACCACCAGGTAGGAGTCGCCGTAGATCATGAGGTGCGTGGCGCCGCAGTTCTTGGCCATCCGCATGCCGTGGATCAGGGCCTCGTAATCGGCTTCGTTGTTGGACGGCGTCGGAAAGTCCATCTGTAGGACATACTTGAGCTTGTCACCTTTGGGGGAGATGAGCACGACTCCTGCCCCGGCTGACTTGAATTTCTTGGAGCCATCAAAGTACATTGTCCATGCGTTGGACAAGTCGGGGACATTTGGTAGCTGGCCTTCTATCCACTCGGTGGTGAATTCTGGGAGAACTTGGGCCTTGATGGACTTCGGGTGAGCGTACTTCAGCCCCCATGGTCCTAGTTCAACAACCCACTTGGCGACTCGTCCTGTCGCGCGCTGGTTTGTGAGAATGTCTGCTAGTCCAGAGGAGCTTACCACCGTGATCGGGTGCTCGGAGAAGTAGTGGACGACCTTTCTGGAGGTCATGAAGACTCCGTATGCCAGCTTCTGGTAATGGGGGTAGTTCTGCTTGGACAAGGTGAGTACTTCTCTAAGGTAGTAGACGGGCCTCTGCACCGGGTGACTGTGCCCTTCTTCTTCGCGTTCGACTACGAGCACCGTGCTCACCACCCTGTTCGTTGCTGAGACGTATAGGTAGAGCGGCTCATTTTCCAGTGGTGCCACGAGGACTGGAGAGGTTGTCAGTGTTTTCTTGAGATGGTCGAACGCGCCCTGCGCCTCTTGTGTCCACTCGAACTTGTCTGACTTCTTCATCAGTTGGTAGAAAGGTAAGGCTTTCTCTCCCAACTTACTAATGAACCGGCTGAGAGCTGCGACTCGGCCAGCTAATCGTTGCACCTCCCTGAGCTTGGTTGGTGCTAGCATTGTGAGTATGTTCTGCACCTTCTTGGGGTTTGCTTCGATTCCTCTTGCGGATACAAGGTACCCTAGTAGCTCTCCGGCTGGTACGCCGAACACGCACTTCTCTGGATTGAGCTTGATCTGATACACGTCCAGTGCGGCGAAGACCTTGCGGAGGTCGTCGACTAGGGTATCCTCCTTTCGGGTAGTGACGACGATGTCGTCGACGTAGACTTGGACGATCTGCCCGATTAGCCCCTTGAGGCATGCTTGCATTGTTCGCTGGTACGTGGCACCTGCGTTCTTTAACCCGAACGGCATCGTCTGGTAGCAAAAGACGCCGTCGGGTGTGATGAAGGCTGTCTTCTCTTCGTCCTCGACTTTCAGCCTGATCTGCTGGTAACCTGAGTAGGCATCCAGAAAGGACAGACGTTCGCAACCTGCAGTCGAGTCGATGATCTGGTCTATCCGCGGGAGCGGGAAGTGGTCCTTGGGGCAGCATTTGTTGACTGCGGTGAAGTCAACGCACATGCGTAGTTTCTTCGTCTTCTTTTTCTCAACTAAAACCGGGTTGGCGACCCAGTCCGAGTCCTTAATCTCTCGGATGAACTTGGTGTGCAGTAATCTGTCGACTTCCATGGTGATCGCGTCTCGTTTGGGTCCTGAGAAGCGTCGCATGGATTGCTTGACTGGTCTTGCGTCCTTGTGGATTTTCAGAGAGTGCTCGGCGAGTTCCCTGGGTATCCCTGGCATGTCAGAAGGTTGCCATGCAAAGATTTTCCAGTTCTCACGTAGGAACTCGACGAGCGCGCCTTCCTATGCGGGGGTCAGACTCGATGAGACCTTGACCGTCTTTCCGCTGTCAGTCGGATGGACTTGGTGGGTGACAGTGTCGTCATTTGTGTTGAACGCTGCGTCTTTGGCAGGCTTCTTGCGAGCCGGGAAGATGGTCTTGTCGTTGTCGGCTGATATGGCCTTGAAGTGCTCTTCGACGCCGAAGAACTCGGAGATCTTGGCGAACTCGCGGTCGCAGCTGTTGGAGAGCCCGAAGTCGCCGCGGACGGTGATCACTCCTTTCGGCCCGGGTAACTTTATCATCAGGTAGGCGTAGTGGGGTACTGCCATGAACCTGGCAAAGCTTGGGCGTCCGAGGATGGCGTGGTATTGTGACTTCCAGTCGACGACCTCAAAGTCTATCGACTCCTTCCTGAAGTGCTCGGGTGTACCGAGGATGACGTCGAGTGTGATTGTTCCCATGGGCGTGATTGCTTGCCCTGGTACTATGCCGTGGAAGGTGGTCTCCGATTCCGGCAATTTCTCTGTCGACCTGTTCATTCGTCTGAGGGTATCGGCGAATATGATGTTGATGCCGCTGCCTCCGTCCAGGAATACCTTCTTCAGGCTGTAGTCGCCGATCAAGGCCTCAATCACGAGTGCGGCGTGCCCGGGTCGGACTACCTCCGTTGGGTGATCTGCCCTGGAAAATGTGATTGGTGTCTCCGACCCGCGCAGGTAGTCTGGTACCGCGCGCAGGCTGTTGATGGCTTGAAGTACTTGGCGTGTGATGATTTTCTGCCGCCTATTCGACGGGGGTCCCTTCTGGATCATGTTCAGTTGTCCCCGTGCGGCTGGGTACGTGTCGGCTGCTGCCGACGGACCTTGTTGCTGTTGCTGCGGCTGGGGGAACGCTCCTGCCGCCTACACTTGGTTGCTGTTTGCGGGTGCTGCCTGGATGGCTAGCTGTGGTGCCGCTTGTATGGCCTGCACCGGGGCGATGATTTGCTGCATGGCATGGTAGATCTTTCTTGCTTTGCGGCAATCCTTCAACAGGTGGTTTGAACCCCACTTTCCTGTTGCCGGGTTGCGGAACGAGTGATGCTTACAGGGTTGCATAAGTTCCTCTGCTGGGGTCAACGGGCGCTTCCACTCGCGCTTCTGACTTCCATCATTGTGGTCGATGCTGCTGCTGCCACGGTTGTACTGACTCGAGCTGGGCTGCCAACTTTGCTCGTACTGTCGGCTGCCGTCACGCTTATCCTCGCGGGGGGTTTCATAACCTTCCGCTACTAATTCGATTGAATCGTGGGTGTAACGTGCCTTCTTCTTTTGACGTGCCTCGCGCCAGTTGCTTGTTTCGCCTTCCTTTTTGGGAGAAGTTTCGCGGACGTAGTCCTCTCCTTCGGCCCATTGGTTGGCTGTCTTCATGAGTTCTATTGTGGTCTTCGGCTGGAGCCTACCGAATTCCTCCCGGAGGTCGCGGCGAGCGACGCCATGCATGAAGGCGTCCATCACTCGATCCTCTGATACGGGTTCCATGGTATTGCGGAGGAGTGTCCACCTCTGGATGTAAGAGCGGAGCGACTCATCCTTCCCTTGCTTGCAGGCCTGCAACTCGATGTAGGTCGTCGGCCTGGCGAATGTTCCTGAGAAACTCTTAATGAAGTTATCCTGGAATTCCTCCCATGTTCGGAAAGAGTCTTTGGGTTGGCTTGTGAGCCACCCGCGTGCCGAGTCTGTCAGCATGAGCTGGATGTACTGCATTGCTGTAGTCGACGTTCCGCCTTGACAGGTGCAAGCTATGAGGTAGTCTTCGAGCCATAGCTTTGGGTCTTGCTTCCCGTCGTACTTTGGTGTGCCAGCCGTCAACTTGAAGCCTTTAGGCATGCGGGTGTCGCGGATGTTGAAGCTAAAGCATGCTGCGCCACACGGCTCGAAGTCGCGGTCGGCGTGGTTGTCCGCGTGTGCCACGCTAGCCGAACGCTCCTTGCGGTTGCGGTCCACCGTCTTCTGTGTCAGGACGTCACGGAGGTCCTTGACTGGCTGCCGCTGCGCCGCTGGGATGCCCGACGTCGTTGGTTCATGCGCTCGGTTGCTTGGCCCCTTGGCCGCCAGAGCTTCTTCGATTGCCCTTATGGAGGCAATTTGTTTCTTGTGGAGAAGGGAGCGCGCGTCCCCCTCCGGTGGCTGCGTGAGCCTGAGGTATGTCTCGACTGATATCAGGGCGGCATTCACCGTCTTTGGGACGGGTATCCCGTTTTCATCTTCGGTGACGAAGGACGAGTCGAGGTTACGGGTGAGCCTTGTTCGATCAGCTTTTGCCATGTGGGGGACACGGGCTCTGGTTCGCCGAGCTCCCTGGTTCAACTCTGTGGAGGATGTGAAGGAGAGGGCGGCTCGCCTGGCACTCGATGCATCCGCGTCCCTTTTGCGCCTGAGAAGTTCGGCTTTTTCGGCGCGAATTTGTTCGCCTTCCTTGCGTAGCAAGTACTGGACCGCCAGGTGGTCTTCTCGAGGTGCGTTGGGTGGCGGGAACGTGCCCTCGTCCACATGCTTCATGGCTTGGATCGCCATGTCCCGCGTGATGACAAGTTTAGTCTAGTCCGGCATGTCCACCTCCAGCGAATATGCGGGTTCGTCTTCGTCGTCATGCGGTGCTGTGCCGGCCATGAAGACTTGCTGGGGTAGACTTGAATTGGAGAGTTGGTGCTGCCGCTGCTGCTTCTGTCGCCCGCTTCTTGCTCGGGGTCGAAAATTGCCGCAACGTGGCGCGCGGCGCACACGCTGTCGCGTCTCCTCGCGATTGTCCATGTGCTCACACTCGCCGGGGCGAGTGCGATTGGCTTGGGGTAGACCTGGGATCTCCACGAAGACGAGGGTGCGCGCGACATGGCTGTCGGACGCGGGCCCCTGGTCGCCCGTGCGGGTGCGACGGTGGAGGTGGATCTTGACTTGATCGACCGCACGACCGAGGTTGGGGTAGCAGACTCGATTCGCGCGGCCGTTGCCGAGATTGTCAATGTAGATGTCCTCTTCGCGGGTGCAGCTGGCGCGACCCCTGCGGGTGCGGCATATGCGATCTTCGCGGGTTCGGCGGTCGCGATCTCCGCGGGTGCAGTAGATGCGATCTCAGCGGGTCCGGCGGTCGCGATCTCCGCGGGTGCGGCAGATGCGATCTCAGCGGGTCCAGCGGGCGCGATGGTCGGCGATTTTGGTGACGCCGTCGCGCGTAGCGCAGTAGTCGTAGACCTGAGTATGCCACGACTATCGATGCAGCAGAATATGGAGCCGAAGGTGATGTGTATACCTTTGTCCAGATCGGCGTACACCGATTGATGAGCTGGCGAGTGGATGACGTACTCGAAGGAGCCGAATCGGATCGACTCCCTGATGGCGGATGCGCCGATCTTCATTGCGGATGGAGCCGGTGCGACCATGATCCTAGCACTTGTTGACTTTCCCACAGACGGCGCCAATTGACGAGGTGTTAACTCGACAAGTCCCAGGGTTGTGCACCCCGGGTTGATTGATGGGGAGAGAGATGAGTGCAAGGTGATCACGACGGCTGACAAGCGAGGTTTTACCCAGGTTCAGGCTCCCGGAGGATAACACCCTACTCCTGCTTGTCTGGTTATTGATGCGAGTAGCGATTACAATGGCGAGATTGCGATCTCGCTAGGGTTTGTCGTGGTGGTTATGAGCGTGTCCTTTGGGACGGGCAACCCTCCTGGCTTTATAGGCAGCCAGGTCTCGGGTGGTTGGTGCCGATGGCATCTACAGATATGGCAGGTTATGCTTTCCTAACCGACTTGGACTAGGTTACATGCTATCCCGCGTGGGCCTCCTGTGGGCCTTTCCATCCTTGGCGCGGCCCAGGTAGCATCATCGTGTGCTACCCGCAAGGCAGCCCCACGTCACCGGCCCATTGCCATCTTCTTCAGGCTTCAGGCAGGTACGTAGTCATGACAGTGGTAGAAAGCTGTCAGACCCTTCCCCACTGCTAGGACATTCCACAACTACCTGACATGTAGAGGTGAGAGACACTATGGTGCCCTCCAGAGAACGCCATGTCAATATATGTGTGTGTGTGGTGGAGGGACATTAATTTAGACATGAGGATGAGAGGAGGTGCAAGGGGCATGTATATCGAGCTTGGGACAAGTTCACCGTTGCTCGTCCCTCTCTCGGGGACTGGGATTCAGTGACTGGCCCATAGCCAGTCACACCGTAACTCTCCCCATATATCCACCGTTCATATTCGATCCAATGGCTCAGATTGACCCAAAATTTTAACTCGAAATTAAAATATTTCAGAAAAAATTGAAAAAATTCCAGTAAAGTGCATACATCATTTAGGTTATTCTGAGAAAATTGCACGTCATTTGGATCATTCGTTTATGAGTTAATAGATTTATATGTTAAAAAACTAGAACGATGTTTAATGATAAACCACTTATCCAAATGAAAAACAAAATTCTCAGAATACACAACGAACCATATGCAGTTCACTGGATTTTTTTTATTTTTTTCTGAAATACTTTAATTTCGAGTTAAAATTTTGGGTCAATCTAAGCCATTGGATCGAGTATAAACGGTGGATACATGGGGAGAGTTACGGCGTGACTGGCCATGGGTCACCCTGCAAGTGGGCACGCTCACGGCGGCCCACCAAATACCCACCTGAGCCCATTTAGTGTAAAGGGGATTTGGCTTCGTTTCCAATTGTACCCACCATGCTTCTTGGGCTACCGTGAGTCCCAAATACACCCACCTGGGTTTTTTTAGGAAGAAAACAAACAGGTCAACCGCCTACCACGCATCGGTTCCCAACCTGCCCACCACCCTCCTCCCCCAATCGGCCGGCCCTGCGTGCCGCCACCAAAAACTCATGCGCGCCGCCCCGGATAGCGCACGCGCGTCGTTGCCTGGCGGGCCTTCGGTAGCGTCCGCGCGCCTCCACCTACAGCGCCCGCGTGACCCACCGCGGCCCCGGCATCAAGCGCCCCACCGCGGCCCAGCGTCCTCCTTGCTGTCTGACGACCTCCTGCCGAGCTCGCGCCGCCGCAACCATTCTCCCTAGCGCAAGTCGTACCCCTCTCCGGTGATCCGCCGCCCGCGTAAGTGGAGAAGAATCCGTGGGGGCCGTCATGCTGCAGCCAAGCTCCTCCCACATGGCGTGCATCAAGTAGCTTCGGTCCCAGACGCAACCAACGTCGCTCGTGCGTCTCCCACAACGTCGTGAGGCCGCCGCGTTGCCCCTTAGGCTTCCCTGCTCCTCCCACATGGCGTGCATCAAGGGCTCTACCCTGCATCGCGTGGGCAGCGACCTGAGCAGCTCGCCACCCACCAGTTCTTGCCCGGCATGGCCGGACGCCTGGATACCTTGCTCCACCGTTGCTTTCACCGCCATGCCGCCGCCGACAGCCGGAGAAAGGGAGCGGACAGGGAGGACGGGGGAGCGGCGCGGAGGCGCGGCAGTTTCCTCGGCTATGGAGGCAGGGCGTGGCGACGACATGGTCATGGAGCCCCGCGGCGGCGTGGCGGCGGTAGCGGATAATCCGATTCTGCCCGAAACTTTTTTTCGCCTGTCCATGGGTGTCCAATAACCCAAAATAACTGGGCTCAGCCCACGACGCGCCGTGGGCCTCCCATTTCCACTTACAGGGTGAGCCATGGGCCAGTCACTCACTGCAGGGGCGGAGCCAGGATTTGAACTTAAGGGGGGGCGAGCAATAAAAATCTCGGAGCTAGCCGAGGTCTTCGGGAGGCTAGCAATGGCAACTTCGTGCACAAATACTTAATTCTGACATAAGTACTACAACATATAATGATTAGCTATGGCCATTAGTATGTATTAGTATGTTCTACTCAAAATTAAATGGATAAAGCAATAAATAAATAAGTACCCAACACATTCTATTTTTATTATTTAGGTGAATTACTAAAATATAACTAAAGAACTAGATGCAAGATGTAAACATGATCATGGATGGTAAATTAATATTCATTATATTTTTCTGATCAAAATTTATATATAACATATTCATATTAATCTATAAAATGAAAGATATGAATATAGTCATAATTTGCAAAAAAGAAAAAAATGTATAATAGAAAGAGAGAAAGGTGTTGTAGTTAGGTATTGAACTTGGGTCTCCCTGTGTGTAGTAAAAGTACACAGCCATTGGGCTACGAGAGAACTTCTGCTGTCTTAAGCATTTAATGGGAGATAAAGGGTAAACACGACCGAATCTGAATAAGCATGTACTAATTACTGCTGTAATTTCTTGAGGGGGGCGAAGGGTTAGGGGTCTGACCCCTGCTAGGCCCCCCCTAGATCCGCCCCTGACTCACTGGATCCCAGTCCCTCATGTGTGTGATCAACAAGAACGCAGGCGGCTCTATACTTTGGAGAACATTTCGATTTCTGGGCGTGAAAGGTTGAGAAAAAGTAACGATTTTGCACACAAGACAGCACCGGAATCCTGCCGTGCCCCCCACAAACCAAGAACTTGTTCACTGACACTGACACCCACGGCAGCACGAGGGTGGGCCCACGTTACGTGGCCCGCACAGCCAGCGGGTAGCCTCGGGCAGCGTAGCAGTAGCATTTTCTTCCAGCTCCGAAATTTCCTTCGATCTGAACGCCCCCACCGCCACCGGCCGGCCGACCTTCCACCGCACGCCTCCACCTACCGGCCCCGTCCGCCGTCGCCGTCTCCAGCACCCACCCCCAAAACCCTAGCCCCGCCACCCACCTCTACTGCCCCCACGCCATGGCCACCAACGGCAGCTCCCCGGTACGCCGACCGACCGGCTGCTCACCCTGCTCGAGATTTTTTCTTGGGTTTTCCTCACTTTTGGTGTCTTTTCTTCTGATGATTTTCTCGGGCGGGTTGTGCAGAGGGCGGAGAGCAGCCTGGAGAAGGTGAAGCGGCAGCTCTCGTCGGGGTCCGGGAGGTACCTGCTGCAGGGTCTCCTGCTCAAGCGATCTGAGACGGTATGGTGCTTCTGCGCTTCCCAGATCACCTTCGGGATGATGGGTTCCGTTATACTAGGGGGGTTTGTTAGGCCTGTAACTGGTCGATTTTGGTCATAGATTTGAAGTAGTAAGGGGCGTAAGGCGTGTAATACTTGGGTCTTGGGGCCCAATTTATAGTGTAGTAGGGTAAGCCATTGATGTACTGTTCCTGCTCGGTTTAATTGGGTCTGATTGTAGCAGAGTGGCTTTTCTGTTAAAATTCGATCGATATACTTGGCGTTGCATGGAATTTGACAACTAGCACTTGCATTACGTTTGATTCGAGCAGGGGGTGGAAGGAGAGGCCAGTTGAGTCTTGCTCGATGTGTATAAGGACGAATTGATGTACTATTTATAGGTATAACTGATGTGCTAGTAATTGATATTATGAGCTGCGCCACAAGATGTTGGCGGTAGAATGGGGTACCAGTGGTTTGTTGGGCAGGCCATACAGGGCGATGTGTTCTTTTGGTGTTCATCTACTTAGACATACCTAGGCCTTGCAGTTTGATAGTCAGCCTGTGAATACCTTTGCCTGAATCAATTCAAGAGGATCCTAGTGAATATGATTTTCTGCTGATTAGCTTTTTACTTGTGAACGTTAATCTACTCCCTCTGATTCTATTTAAGTGTCGCAAGCTTTACGTACAGGTTGTACTAGTTCAGTTCAAATCTCACAACAGATAAAATGGATTGGAGGAAGTGCTAATTTTGCTTTTGACCTGCTATTATCTTATTTCAAACAGCTGCGGAAATGGAACGAAAGATGGATAATATTGGACCCAACATCTGGGAAGATGGAATACAAGTAAGGAACATTGTATGTTTTGTAACTGACAATACCAAGAAAATGTGTGCAGTTATCTTGTTATTTAGTGTTTTTTTTGTTGTTGCAGACTTCGGAAGAATGAAACTGCTGTCAAGGGATCCATTTTATTTGATGCTTCGAGCACCATAACTTTGTCTCCTGTAAATTTCCAGTAAGATTACTCCCTGAACACAAACTTCTGTTTGTATGTTCTTTCTAAGTTCGAAGGTTGTATAACTAACATTTCAAATCTCACAGAGGCATGCCAAAGTATGACGGCTGCTGTTTCTGTATCCTATATGTGTCTGATGATTCTTAAAGAGCTTTAAGCATTTATTGTTTTTTACAAGCTTGGTATATATTTTCAGTTTAAGTATTCCTTTACTCTAGTATAGACATTGGAACTCCTCAGAAAAAGGATTACTTTCTTTGCGCTGAAACTCCTGGTGCTGCGAAAGCTTGGGTATCTACATTGCAGTACGTTTTCTGATCCACTACTTATCAAATATTATTATACGCTCTGTACAGGTCTTAAGTTATTTGATTTAGTATAGTGTCTTAGTGCAAGCACTCAACTCAACCCAAACGCACAAATTTCAGTGTGAGCCATTCTATCATCCTAAGGAGACTACCATCTAGCAGTACCATGATCATTCCAGTAGAAGGTAGGACACTCCCGGAGGATTCATCAAACTGCTTGTGACTAGAATTTGCACATCTGTACTATGTATGGTCCTGCTTGACTCTGTATTTCAGTAAAGTATAACTTTAAGATAACCTTTTGATGGAACTAAAGAATCATATGTTGCCCTGAACTGCTTTTAGTTTTAGGATCCTTGGACCCAACTCGCCTCTGTACATTCCGGGGCTAATGGGCTGCTCTATGATCTCTTTTCAGTAGTAACTAAATATTGGAGTCCATATAGTGGAATTATTTGATACTGATGATATCTTTAATTAACAGTGCAACTCAGTTAGTACTACAAGCCCATAAAGAGGCAGTTAATTCTCTGGCTGGGAATGGCTCTCCTTCTACATTAGGCACGGTTGCAACTGCAGTTGCTAATGCTAACGCAACTGCTTTGGAAGCCATGAAGGAAATAGATGCAGCTCTGAAGGTTTCAATGAGAGCAGCTCTTGGCTTGGGTACAAATAATTCAAATGAGGGTCAACTTGATGATTTAACCATCATGAAGGTCTGCATTTATCTCTCAGCCCAGATAATCTCTGATCTGGATTCTGGAATCTCTTTCTCCGTATTGTTATTAACCGTGGCTACTGTGACTGTACAAAAGAAAAATCCAAAATGATTCATTATTGAGCTGTCATGACTCGTGCGATACTATTCATTTATTATTTTTCAAATACTTATATTTGACTGTAATAAGTGTTCGATTTATTGTTTTAAATTGGGTTGCTGCAACACAATGTACATGCAGCCCCTTATTGATCAAACACACTTTGTTATTTACACTAGCATTAATTAGATACAGGTCATTGCAGACCATGGACACATATCTCTCTAATGGTTTGCTTATATTGCCATCATGAACTACAAATGCATCCTGCTGTCAGTTTTGGTATTGATGTAATGTTAGCTCAGTTGTCTTAGGCCATACTAATATATTCTCAATGGAGCAAATTCATTGCTGGAAGGAACATAATGGTCCTTTCCCATTCTATTAAACGCAATAGTGATTTGCTTTTTTGCCTGTGGTGGAAAATGATCGAGGTATCATATGACATGGCATCCTTCCAACGTTCTACTTACCAGCATAATCTCTTGAACCTTGATCACCATTACTAAATCTGTTAAATGGGTACATCTTTTGGCAATAATTTTTATGGTGTTGTAAAGAGAACATGATTGGGTATCCATTGATGTGGTCAATTCTTTGTGTACCGTTTTAATGTTCCCCAGGAGACTCTCAAAGTGAAAGATGAGGAGTTGCAGCATTTGGCTAAGGACATCCGTGCTCGGGATGCTACGATTCAGGAAATAGCAGACAAATTAACAGAGACTGCAGAGGCTGCCGAAGCAGCAGCTTCTGCTGCTCATACACTGGATGAGCAGAGACGACTTCTGTGTTCTGAGATTGAGCGTCTGAAAAAGGCAATGGAAACACAAATGGAACAATCCATGTTTAAGGTTAATATTAGATTTTCGACTGCTTATTGTTTTGGAGATTTTAACATTTAAATTGCTCTGAATTCTAATGCTAAATATGTTTAATGGGATATATGACAGCTAAGACAATCAGAAGAGAAGGTCATTAGCCTGAGCAAAGAGAAGGACCAATTGCTGAAGGAAAGAGACGCTGCATTTCAGGAAGCTCATATGTGGCGCACCGAACTAGGAAAAGCTAGAGAGCAAGCAGTGATACAGGAAGCAACTATTGCCCGAGCAGAGGAGAAGGTAAGGGTGTCTGAAGCAGATGCTGCAGTACGGATAAAGGAAGCCGCTGAAAATTTGCATGCTGTTGAGAAAGAAAAGGAGGAACTTCTAGCCCTTATTGGTGTTCTTCAAGAACAAGTGCAGAGGTTTTTACTCTTCTCATACATCTACACGCAAGTTTAATTTGAAATATCTGCATGGAATACAG
This sequence comes from Poa annua, assembly GCA_026929855.1. NCBI lineage: Eukaryota > Viridiplantae > Streptophyta > Magnoliopsida > Poales > Poaceae > Poa > Poa annua. Next base: position 38,327,365 of record CM049427.1, read on the forward strand.
ATATATCTGTTGACATGAATTTAGATTGTGCATTATTACTGATGACTAAAAGATAAACTGTACCGGTGCAGAGACCAAAGCAGCACAAAACAAGTCTATGAAGAGAGATCTGAATCATGCTCTGGCGCAGACAACTCCCCTCCATTGACGAAGCACGTCGACGCATCAGATGATGATGTGGACAAAGCATGTGTAAGTGATTCGAGGTCAGTCCTGGTTTCCAGCGACAGCACCGAAGTCCAGTTGGCCGTGGATGGGGTGGACATCCGTCCAATTGGCGACACAGAGTGGGGTGACTTCCAGCAGCCGGAAGCATTGATTGCCGACGTGCGGGAGGTCTCCACGGAAGCGGAAGGCAGCAGCCTGGATATTCCTGTGGTTAACCCCCCACCGGCCAATGATCATATGCAGGGAGGGGCAACCCATCCCTGAAGGTCTTGGAGCTGCCACATACTTTCTTGGGTGGCTGTGATTATATTTGAGAAAAGTGACAAGGATTTGTGTCCTCTCGAGAATTACTGTTGCGGTATTTTTTTGCACTGCTTCCGGGTTGTATATCCGTTGTATTTAAAGTATGCAGCTCAATAAAAGATGGTAGTGGTTTGTTGTGTGAATGTAAAATTTTGACTCCATCTCTTTTTCCCTGTCTTCCCAACTTCAGTTCATGATTGAAACTGTGACGCTACCAAGTTTGTTTAAAACTCAGAGCTTAAAAGAATCACTTGACAGAAAAGAACATATGGACTGGAATTGGATGTCAATTTCTATGGTGCTAATATGTATAAGAATTTATAAAAACTTGTTTCCTACAGGATTTGAATCCTTTGAGACTCCTGCAAGAGGCATATGTTCCAAACAACCCTCCTTGAAGGAGTCAAACGTATGTATAAACCAGCACACCTGGTTAAACTCTGCAAACCACTGGCCATACTTTATGTTATATACTTCCTCCGTTTTTATATATAAAACTTTCAAACTCTTTTGGTTGTCTTGATTTGTTGCTAAATGAATAAATCAACATGCCCGAACATGTATATACGTAAATACAACAAAGTAAAAAAGGCTACAAAGTCTTAGGATTTGGAAAAATAACGGTCATATGAATCGAACCTTTCTTTTTCCAAACAACAGCATTTAAGTGCTGATACGTGTATCCCAACTGCTGTAGACAGCAGTGCGACATGTCAATCGGCTCACATTGCTGTCACAATTTTACACAAACAGCAGCAACTGCAAGCAATTCTACAGGTCCCTCAGCTCGACAGAATAGATACATTTAATAAAAACTTACAATGGAGGCGAAATGCAGTTACAATATCAAAACCTGACGTCTCAATGGATTAGCAAACAAGCTGGTCAAACACCGACAAATCAGACTATCAGCGGCCAACCCCTGAACTTCTAGTTCGGAGTCTCAACATTGGGCTGCTCATACTCCTGGCTTGGGAAAACTTCAAACTGCAAACTCGTAGAGATGTTATTCACATGAAGCCATGTCAGCTCCCACAAGCTGTCGCCCCCAATCGTGCTCCTCTTTGCAAGGATCCCCCTGCTCTTCATAGCGGCCAGGATATTCCTGAGAAGTTCCGGGATCTGCTCCTGAAGTTTGTCGCTGCGCTTGCCTCGGACCTTGATCTTGATGTACTTCTCCATTCTACTAAGGACTCCCAGCCACAGTTTGCAGAAGCTGCTCAGCGCAAAGAGATCTGGTAATAGTTGGAGGTAGACCGTTGCTACTAGCTTCATGGCGAGCACAAGGGATCCTTCCATGTTCCTGTAATCCTTCTGTGAGTGATTTTGGCCTATTTCCAGCAAATCATCCAGCAGGGCAAATATGACAAGGTCGAAAGCATGTGACCATGTGGAGGACTGGAGGCATATTCCTTCTGTTGCCGTTAGGCATCGCTGAAGTGAAATTAATGCGTGATTTCGCACTTCCTCTCTCTGATCCAAGCTCAACTTTTTGAGTGCTTGCAATAGTTTGAGCCACATCTCCCTGATTATTTCCAATACTTTATCAGCTTCCTCACCAGGACTTTTTGTATCTTGTGACCACCGGGCAAGATTAGTGACAGAATCAGCCATCAAATCCAGGGCACGGATTGACCTGTCTGTTAGACCAACCCTGGACTCAGCAAACTGCCGTGACGCTTCAATGCAGAAGGCATAATTTGATCTTGAAAGGTGACCTTCTGACATGATAAACATGATAGCCTCAAAGCCTACCCCTGAAGCATCAGGGTGACGAGCTGTAATAGAGAGCAGCAACACTACAGTCCTCCAGCCCATCTGCGATTTTATGTGTCCAGCATTTGCTTTGACAAGACGCGCGACCTCTTGTGTGATGTTCTCACAGTATGCATCTGCTACACGTGCATCGAGCTTGAGAACTAACTGCAGTGACCTCAGCAATTCATCAGCAAGGTTCTCTTTGTATGGAAGTAACCTCTGGCATATCCGCAGAAGTCCAAAAATAGCTTTCTCCACAAGAGCACATGGCATGACTGTGGACTGAACTATGTTGGCAATATGCTCATATACACCTTGCCAGAGGAGCACAATTCGATCTCGATTGTTAAGCGTGATGGCAATCAGCAGTTCCAAGCAGAATACTGCGGTGTCCTCGTCATCTGGTGAGCTGGCAACCTTTTGGGGCCGGCCTGCAGCCCATATCAGTGCCCTGGCAAGCTGCAAAAGTGAATCAGGTTGCAAAAACTTGCTCTCTGTAAATATGCTATCAATGCGGCATTTCTGGATTGTCTGAAGAGTCCTCTGGTGTGCAGCAAGTTGCTGCTCAGTTGGTTGCGATCTTGGTTCTTCACTGTCAAGTGAGAGTAGCTGACTAAATCTACCCATGAGTCCAGAGGATTTCCGAGGCGTACCCATCACTGGAATATGAGATGTGGAAATTGAGCTAGGGGTAGGTTTTCCTTGGACAGTTTCAGCAGAAACTTCTGAATCATCAGCCGCATCACTAGCAACACGGGCAGGAAGAAGCCCTAGCTTATGCAGTCTCAGGATGCAATCCAATACATTCCTCCAGCCAGTACGTATGTAATCCCCATATCGATTAGCTATGGTAAACAATGTCTCAGTTGCCAATCTAGCCTTCAGGTCATCTCCAAAGGCAGTAACTGGTTCCTCAACCAAAGAGGTATTCAAAAGAGTGGTGAATTTGCAGAGGGAAACGACAAGATCATCCAAAACATCTTCAAGATGATGAAATGCTGAGATTTTTGCGATGCCCAAGAAGCCATCCACACAGGTCAACAGAACTTCTTCATGTTCCGAGTGATCAAATACCACCGCAATGGCAGCAATAGTAGGGCCAGACATGATAGCAAACATATCATGGTCGAGGAAAGGCTGAGAATCACCAACAATATAAGGGGGTGTTGACCTAGACTTCCGCATTAGATCTATCCATCGGCTGGGAGACATTTCCGAATATCCCATACCCTGCTCGGGTGTGGTCTTAATCTCATTTCGGCAGATAGCGTGGTACAGTTCAGACAGCATCTCACGTGGAAGGTCATTACCCCCATTTATGTTCCTGTTATTTTTTATAAAGTCCTCCTCTGTCATTTTCTTCTTCACCTGCATGTTATGCTGATCGGTATTCAGCATTATAATTGAGTAAGAAAGCAGCAAAGCAGTGTCCTTATTTGCGAATGCTTGCGGGGCCTGCTCGTAGTATCTATCTGAGAAGGCCTCAAGAACCCTCTGTATCTTCTGAGATTCTCCAGGCAGACGGAATGTCTCCAAAAATAGCCTCAGAGCTGTATCCAAGTTCATCTCCTCAAAGTCAAAGGTCTGAGCAAACTCATGAAGTACCTGAACACAAAACTCATCATGATTGCCGAGAAAGTCTCCTACGAGATTTTTATCCAAACCAGCTGTGAAGCGGAAAAAACAAGCCACACTCTGAGGATCAAGCTTCTCAGGTAACAGATGATTGCCTTGAAGAAACTCCAGACCTTTCTTCGGGTCCCTGTTGAAGTGATCAGCACCGATCATTAGCCTCCTCTTGACATACTTCCTTTGACGGACGAATTTCACCCAATGCTGAGGATCCGAAAAATTCTCGCACTTAACAGTCCAGAATGGAGCATATTCATCAAGTTCCACGGGCCTGAGTTCAGGTCGAGAGGTTGCATTCCCAATCCGATCAGCCATTCCCTGAATCACAGCAATCAAGCCTTCCAGAGCAAGAATGTGCATAGAAGACAAGGGGCAGTTAATAGGAAATGCACTCTTTGATAGAAGATTTGCAAGCTCCTCAAACACATTCCTGCAGGTTATGTCACAGTCAAGATTGGCATACATCTCCACCATAAAATTCTTCTGTCGGCAGAAGTCTACAAGAGCTTCCATTGCAACCTCCTGCTGATGATATGTTGCTCCGAATCGGGGTTGTGAAAGCCTTAGAATTATGCAGCAGAAGAAGGCCTCAAGTTGCATCTTGAGCTCATTGCGGAGGTGGTGGTAAAGGTTCAACACAATGCTGCACACCATTGAAAGAATAAGTGGGCTGATCGATAATCCAAACTGCATTAGATTTCGGAAAAGCTCATCTTGGACCAATGACAGCAGCTTTGGATGCTTCGCAATTGCAGACCCTCCAAGCTCAATTGCTGAATTGATCAACTTCAGGGCAAACAATGGTAGATCTTCATCAAACCCAATCTGCTCAACAACATTGAGGAGAGAGCACAGGAAATGGAAAATCTCCACCATGCAAGGGATTCCATAAGGCTCCACAGCAAGGCCGCTGTCATCTGCAGAATTCTCATCAGGTGTACCTGCCTCGGACGCATAGCTTCCGTTGCCATTTTCCATTTGGCCGATCCCAAACGGATGGTTCTTATCCATACCACTCATCTACACAGAGTTCAATATAGAAAGCAGTTAGTAACCAATGAATGGAGTAAAAATGCCATCTAATACATGAAATAACACACGATATGGAAATAAATGCCCAGGAGCTAATCAAACTACTCAAGGGCAATTTTGGTGCTTGATATTATTCAACCTGGATAAAACCCAGACTGATTCGCTGATGTAAAATGGTCATTTCATCATCTTACTGTAAAGCCGAACAGTTGCTTGGATGAAACTTTTTTATATGTACTCTTAATCATATGACCACTGTAATTTAACATTTATGGTCAACAACTCAACATCCTTCTGATGGAAACTCACCACAATATTCGGAAGATCCTAAAAGACTGCACCTGCACAACCTTGTTTTGCTCAGTCACAGTTCCAAACACTGATCAGTGCAGTGGTACAATCGTAATAGTTACATTGTCAGCACTCCGTACTAGGGCAGGCTACAAGGGAAAGCTAGAAGGTGAAAGGTGACCAGCAATGTGGCCGAAAGCTGTATAGGTTGTGCATGGATATGTGTTGGAGGCTGTGAACAATGTGGGCAAAAGACCGCATGCCGTTGGAGGTTGTGAACATGTGGGCAAAAGACCGCATGCCGTTTCAGTGTTAGCGTACATGAATTGAGTAACCTTGGTGTGTTCAAAATAATCCCATGACAACAGATAAAATTGCACCGGCAAGTGGCAACTGGCAATTCTGGGCAGCTGGGTTAATTGAAAACGGGCCAGATTACTTAAAATTCAAATTCAAAATATAATGTTTAGGATCTGAACTGAAATATGTTAAGATCATTCTTGTGTCCATTTAGGTAGTAGGTACACAATTATTTTGAAACAGGTAAGATTTTCTGCTTGTCAGACTTCCTATTATATCTACCGACATTAAATGTGAAACTGTAGGGTGTACCAAAGCTAACTCCTACTGCCCTACAACACCCCTGGCAACATCTCTATTCCCAGCCCCCAAATTAAACCCTTCCATTTCTTCAAGCTATTGCTTTATTAAGCTGTTCAGACATTATTTGTGAGGAATCAATTTGAACTTTCAAAAAGGAATTGAGGAAGGAGTCCGATTGTTCTTCTAAAATGCACGCGCAGGAAGCCACAACCTTGACATACAAAACCAAGAATGTCAGATATTCTGTTGGAAGCAAACAGTGGATCCAGGGGATAACTTGTATAGGATCAGCACTTAAGGTGTGATATATGAGATTAGTCCATTTTGAGATTAAAAGCTGCTCGAAACTACAAAAACAATTGCAGCAGTTTTACAAATTACAAGTAACTTGACAAGTTGACAGAATGTCATAGCCAAAATTAAACTACACATCAAGTAGCAAAAAAGACAAATTTGGTGGTGAATGGTAGCAAATGGATTGGAAATTTCATGTCATAGTACTATGGTAGATACATCTTGTGTGAGAGCTTCCATAAAAAATCGGTTTTTTTCAACACTTTTTAGATCTCCAAACGAACTGATATTACCGCATAGAATTTAACTGAATGCTATGTCTAGAGGATCTACAAATTCCCGTTGCTTATGCAAAAAAATTCCAAGGCCCGCCTCATGGTATCCAAGTTGAAAGAGATAAGTTGAACAAGTATGGTCGTCCTTTATTGGGATGTTGCCACATAAGACAGCGGTGGAAGCTGAAGGAAAGAGTGGGCTTTGAATCCAGGTATGCTTTCTAAGGAATTGCCCCTGGAGAAGCGTTCCAAGCACCAAGCTAGAATTCTTTCAAAATTTCTAGAATTATACCCTCAATAAAGAAAATTTGAAGGAATAAACACTCCAGCGATGATAACCAGCCAGCATCAATAAAAAGCTTGAAAACAAACATCCGACTTAAATCCGATTTCAACAGGAATTGGCTGAAAACTGGTTCTGAGCTGGGACCATAAAATGCAGCAAACTCTTTTTTTTTCTTTCTTCTGTTAACTGCTAATGTCTTTCTAAAATCAGATAGATTTTTTCTACTTATAGGTGAGTTCCAACAGATGAAACTAACTGTTTCAAACTTGTCCCAATATTGTCCTTCTTTGTGCGGCCACATGCATTGCAAGCAAAAAACATAACTTTGGAAGGCTCAAACATCACTAGCAGTATACACATAGTACACAATAGCATTATGCATTTCGTTTTTTTTACAAATATTTGTTCAAGAAGTAGGCAAAACAATCCCCTTACCTTCCCTACCTCTCAGGCCCTTATTTCACTTGATCAGGAACAGTGCAGCATAATTAGTTAGATTTAATCTATCTGTCTCGCTAGCACATTAGCACAATCAATTTCAATCAAAGAAATTGCCATATTGTGGTTTCATAGTATGCCACGATATCATTTACTGTGCTGTGCAATGCCACCAAATTCTTGGGTACAGCAAAAGAATCACAAAACTCGTAAAAATATGATATTTTGAGCTATTTTGAGAGTGAGACGCGGAGTTGATTGATTTGATGATTGAAAGCAAGCATGAGTGGTAGTAACTAATAATAGGCAAGGGTAAAGAAGTTGACATTACCTCTGGTTTGACAGTATCTGCGGAGTCTGCGTCGTCAGCGCCGCCTATGAGCGGGAGGCGCGCGAAGACCAACCGTACGAGCTCGTGCATTGCGTGCCGCGAGAACCGCTGCAGGAGCTCCCCCTTGGCGGCCGCCTGGTGCACGACCCGGAAGCAGGTGTTTACGGCGGTGCAGACGTGCTGGTCCCCGAGCGCGGGCGCGGCGGGCGCGCGCAGGCAGGCGAGCAGCGCCTGAAGCATCCGCATGAGCACGGCCTCCTCGGCTGCGGGCTCGGCGCCGGCCTCGAAGCGGCAGCCGGCGACGGCGTCGACGACCTCGCGCAGCGCGGCGCCCGGGAGGGCGCGGCCCGTGAGCGCCATGACCTCGTGCAGCGCGGCGAGGGAGGCCGAGGTGACGGCCGCGTTGGCCTCCTCGGAGCGCACGGCGTCGAGGAAGGGGCGTAGAAAGGAGGGGGAGTGGGAGGGGTAGGGGGAGGTGGAGAAGAGGAGGCGTCGGAGGGCCTTGAGGGAGGAGACGAGCGGGTGGTCGGCGGCGGCGTCGTCGGCGCGCGGGTGGCGGAGGCTGCGGCGCATGACGGCGAGCACGGCGCTGGCCTCGGCGGAGACGGCGCAGGCGAGGGCGGCCGGGTCGGCATCGGCGCGGGTTCCGGCGGGGTGGAACGGGTGGTGGGGCTCCTCGGCGATCGGGTCGATGCCGCCGGCGCTGGGCGGCCTGGGACGGCCCATTTTGGGGAGGCTGGCTGGCTGGCGGCGGGCTAGCTAGCTAGGGCTCGGCATGGGTGGCGGGCGGATCTGGGAGGAGATCGGATGGGGGAGTGGCGGAGCGGTGGGAGGAGGAGACGGCGAGGTGGGCAGTGGGAGTTCGTGCGTGCGTGACCTTTTCCCCTTGTGTGAGCTTTAATTTTTCGGCCGGCCGCGCTGGCTGGCTGGCGTCGGGGAAGGGAGGTGGTGCGCGGCCGTTGCTGCCGACCCGCCGTAGGCTGGGGAAGGAAGTAGCGAAGCAGAGAGACGGGAGCTGTGAAATCGCGGTGGACTGGGCCCGTCAAAGCCACTGTTGCGGTCACGCCCGTGGTCGTAGTTGTGACTTCTGAGTTGGAGGGAGATCTTCTCTAGTGGGAAAAATCACAACTTTTCATGCTGACGAACAAAAAGGCACATACAAGATGAAGTTTGTCTAAAAAAAGAACAGGCACCATAGTTGTTTTCAAAAACTTAATATAACTCGAGCCAGCAGGTCGCCTCATTAAAAACCTTCTAGTCTCTAATCAAAAGAGAGTTAAATGCACCATTAGTAGTTAAACTTGTCATCGAGTGTGCGAGAAACACTTGACTCTCGGACTCGATGCACTTGCAGCAACTTAGGCCCCGTTTGGAACACATGAAGTAAAAACATAGAAATAGGGAAAACATAGGAATTAGGTTATCATGTTTTCTGAATTCCTACGGGAAGCAAAACCACAGGAAAATTTTCAAATTGTCGTTTGGATGTCACGCATGAAAAATACAGAAATTGTAGACATAGGAAGATTCAAACATGAGGTCACACATGAGGTGTGACCTCATGTTTGTTTTCCACCAAAATTCCTATGGAATAGCCCATCCCATAGGAATTTCAAAGGAATCTCAGTTTCCTATTCCTTTGTTTCACACAGCAACATAGAAAATTTTCCTATAAGATTCCTATCCTCCAAAATTCTTATGAAATTCCTTTGTTCCAAACGGGGCCTTAACTAACTTTAAATACTTGTGAAAATCAATTTGAAATGGCAAGAATCACTCGTGTTGTGTGCTAGGTATATCCTTTCATCTAAAGTTGCTAGCATGTAAATTGTCCACCTCTTAATTTTTCAAAATAAGTTTTTTTAAAGGAGAACCCCTATACTTGGTACAAACAAGCCTACATAAAAGTTCCAGAGATAGTTCTCTTTCCTTGTTGACATCTCATCATCACCATCGTCCCAATGGTAGTAATAATTGTATCAGTTGCATTTGTGGTATTGTCCTCATCCGTTAGCGTAAGACATGACAGAAAAACATGCCTCGAAGCGAACGATATCGTCTGGGTGACTACAATACTTCTCATTAAAGAAAGTGAACAAAGTATGTTGTTACTAAATAAAATGCAGAAACATACGGACAGTTTTTACAAGAAAGAAAGAGCTTTATTAATGTCTCAATATATTGTACTACAATAAATGGTCCTTACAACTCAGGGGCGCAAAGTATCACACCTCGCCATGTGAATAATGTTCTGCATGTTATGCCAACTTGCCTAACAATATTTTGCTCTCTTTGCTTTCAGGATTTCGAAATGAACACATCTGCCACTACACTTTAGTCATCATTACAGAAAAAAGAAGCACGCTCATCTTCAAAGAAAAAAAGAAGTTATCATGCTGTAGTTCGGACTAGCTGCCATTCTACCCCTTTTGGACCCATACATCCTAGAAATAGCGTAGGTCTTCGTGAATTGACTATGTTGTTTATTTAGACAAAAGGTTAAGAAGTTACAAACGAAGCGACAATAAATTCTTTAGCATTTCAAACTGATTCAACAACACTATTGTAAAGATCTAAACAGATCAACATCATAAAAAGAAGGTACCCCAAAGTTTGAGTGTTTAGAACATGGGTATGAGACGTAATGTTTCCAGCAAAAAACCGAGGTGCTCAGAGCTGGTTTCTTTTTTCAATCAAAATAATGGTTCCATCAAAGTCCAGCTTAGAGGAAGCATGTATATAATTCACTGGGGGCCATTTACCATCACGACTTCAGTTGATCAAACGCCTTAAGAAGGCTAGTCTTGCAGGTCTCAATCTCTGCATATTCAAGGGAATTCGGGGTGGAAGTGACGATGGCGTAGGCACCTGCATTGTCTAAAAACTTTGCAGCTTTATCTGTACATCACAATAAAGGTGTTCAGACGTCAGGGCCTCATGAGTATACAAATAATACAAAAACTCATAATGCATAAATGCCAAAATGCAACAAATAAGATTCGCAGCTTGGACCAGATGTACTATGAAAATGTTTTTTCTGCAACCTGTAATGCCGGACGTATAAAAGCTGACAACACCAACAGCATAGGAACCTAAACTAGCACGGCCAATTTCCGTCATGTTAGACCCAACCTGTATTTTATACATCCTTAGCTTGGACACAAGCCATCATGTAACAAGCAGTTGTAACACACAACAGTGTGAGATAAATTCACGATCTTCTACTGTTATCAGGATTATGGGTCTAAGAGAGACACCCCCATGTACTTGGAACACCCTTAGCTTGGACACAAGCCTTGACTGTCACATAATATGTTAGCAGACACCACACTTGAAAAGTTAAACGTATCACGTATGTATGCCAATGTTCTCGGAAGCTTGATATATACAGGTTTACTCCCTTATTGGTGGTGTGTATCTCTAGAACCAACTAACATATGAAACTAAAACCATTGGCTGAAACCTGCTGTCACGGACAATACTACCACCATGATACAAAGGCAATCTAGTTTGTCACTTGGTACCCAAAAAGAACATAGAATGCAACATGACATCAATCATGGGAACAGACAAGGTGAAAAATGCAGCTCCAAATAAATAAATGAACTACTTAAGACACCAGAATGATAAAGGGTAAAGGGACTAAAATCAAGTAGAACCCCTTAGTATTTTTACTGACCAGACTTCGAAAGTACCACAAGAGCTTTCAGGGCTTCTTTGCGTGTTTTATCATCTTTAGCACCTTCTAACACCTCTAGAATTCCTTGAGCTCCTCCCATCTCTACCACCTTCATTCTCCTTTCATCTGTACCATAAGAAATTAGTAAGAACATTCAATAAAAGTAGAAAAGGAATATAGTTAATGGACTGAGAAGAAAATCATAAACGGACTGAAGTTAACTGTAATATATGCGTGCTATGGGAGTAGAATGGACAATAGCTACTGCAACATTTTATATATTTACATACAGAGTTGGCATTCAGATTAATTCTGTAGCTATTGGCCATCAGCGTAAAACCTCTGACATTACGAAATATGACCTGTATCGAAACTCCTAGATCCTTCACCAGATGGTACCAATGAGCAATAGGACATGCCATAGACTTGTAGCAGTCTTTAAGATTAAAGCATTTTAAGTAAGTAATAACCATTAATAAAAGAAGACTATCATCCCACAAGTCTGACATTGTTGAAGTCGAACTGTCCAACTGGTAAAGTGGTAAGATGCAACGTTGGGTCATTCTCATGCAGGGGTAATGCGTGGATGGTAACTTGTTGCAAAATATGATTACAAAACAGTTAATTATCCATACTTGCGCTGGTGATGAATATGCCATGTTAATAGTAACCAGCAAACAAATAAATAACTAAAAGCAACTCCTGTAACTCAGCTAAGTAGTACCTCAAAATACACAACTGCTGCGGAGTTCGCATGTTTCACAATTCTAAGTACGAAAAGAATACACTCTGTCTCACGACGAACTTAGCTTCACTCTGCCAAACACTTCACAAATCCTACAGGGACACCATAGCCCTTCTATTCACAATTGTGATCCCACTCTGCTAAGTACGAGAAGAACACACTCTGTCTCACAACAAACTTAGCTTCACTCTGCCAAACACTTCAGAAACCCTACCGGGACACCATCACCCTTCTTGGTACGCCTTCTTTTACAATTTTGATCCCACTGGGCCGATGCAGTATAGGCCGATTAACCACCCGATCATACTAGCTAATCACTTATTACCGTAAAACCTTAATTACAGTTATTTCAGATATCGTTCATACGTAGCTTCGACAGGGGCAAAGAAAAATCAATAATGATCCATTTGCAAATAATTCAAGCTTCATCCCTTAAACCTTGGTTCACTTACTAAGTGTTTGGCAACTTCTGGTAAAGGGAATGTGAGTTTGGCAGACTTGGAAAATGGATGGTTACCGGTTAGTCCCAATCTCTTGTTTGGTGTGTGTCTGTGTGGTAGGAATTACTAGTGGGAATTTAACAGGAAATTGTATTTCTTTATTTAGTAAACGGAATAATATTCTTTGTTACCCCATTGCCCATTTGTTGACTGTTTGCTGGATTTAAGGAACCTTTGAGCTGTATAGTTTCTGCTATGGAAGTTAGGTGTTAATCTGAAGTACTAGGGATTTTACAATGTCCAAGGTCAAACGCCACACCTTTCATCATCCTAGCTTGATTGCCGCCATTGCTCTTAGCCAAGACGCTTCTGCCTTACCCTGCTTAAGCTGCTGCTCATGCGTCTCCTCCGATGTGTCCACCATTTTCGGCATCGCCGGCGTTGCGCACGTCATGCTGTGCTAAACGTACATGCCGGTGCCGCCATGCTGGGCGCAAGCCTGGCCGTCGCAGCACACCCAATGAGTCCTATGTATCGTTCGTACCTCGAACCAGACACATACAAGGGCGACACCATGGAACCAGTCATGCGCGTCGACGTCCTGTGCTGCTTCGTGTGACAGCTGGTCAGCTGTAACCATGGCACCCGTTCAGCCATCATCATCGCTGGCTTCACAAAGTAACTGTGCCTGGGCTAGCTCATGATTGGTGGAAAGCAGCCTAGCACTCGAACGTTGAGCGGTCCACGGGAGTGCAGCCGTGATGCCATAGGTGATTATTGTCTTCAAAATCCCTTTCCCTGCTGAATTACCTGGTCTCCCAAGGGAATAGATCCGTGGGACTTGGCCTTCTTAATTCCACTTCCCTTACCCTGCTAAACTCGCAATCCCACAAACCAATCAACGGACTGTAAGTATCGTATCTCTCAAACTCCCATTCCCTGCCTCCAAGTCCCCTCAACCAAACACACTGCTAGGACTTCATGTTCGGGTGGCTATCTGTCTAGACCAGTTACTTCAACTAAAAAAAGTTGCTACACGCAGAAAATGAAATGTAAATGGAAGAAGCAGTACAAGCAGAGCTCCAAATCGAACCAAAATGGGTGGCTCAAAATGGTAACTCCTTGCTAGTTACTCTCTCCTTTACAAATTTGTACTAAAACAGCGACACTTCATTTGAAACGAAGGGATTACAACGTACAAGTACAGACCTAAATCCAAGCACTCAACAGACCATAATAGCATATTGAGTTATGCTATGGTGCTACCACCCATGGTTTCTTTTGTTACTCTTGTCTATCCTCGAGACGCCCTAGGAAAATCTATTACAAGTCCATAGGGAAAAATAGAGAGGCCTCTTCGGTCCCAAGGCAAGTTCGATGACAAGGTCCGCAGCAAGCTTGAAAAGTTGTTCCCTTTGGCGGTGCAATCCATACAGGAAATCGACGCCCTCGTGAAGAACATGTAGAAGGTGAACAAGAAGTGTGGAAAGGGGAAAGGAACGAGGTGTCCAGGTGCTAGATGATTTGCTCATCTTCAGTTCATAAGGGGCCTCATGCCATTGTGATGGTCGTCGTCTAATCCGACGACAGTGAGTGATGTACATGTTGGGTGGAGGGGACAAGCCAATGAGATACAGTCGATAGGCTATGTGCTCCCATTAAGTTGTGTGGCTAGCCATGCAGTTTTAGTGTGTCACGTCTGTGCTGCTTTGCAGTTAGCCAATGCGGTGCAGTTGTTTTATTTTTTGGGTAGTAGTTCGCATATGGCCTTTGTGAGTGTGGTGGTTCCCCTTCAAAATAAAACACATCACTTGTGTATGGTTTTTGGTCTTGTTTCCCTCCTAAATGGGACCAATTCTCTTCTAGTAAGGTATATCTTCATGAGGTTTGTAAAGTTAAAGAGTTCTCAGTTGACAAACTTCCTTAGTTTATGAGACAAACGACGTGTACATGATTGGGCCAGCTGAATTTCAGTGAGCAAACGACTTAAGTATATAACAGTTTCCCTCTTCACGATGGTACAAAGTAGCATTACAGTCAGGAACGACCTCTTAAACTACACCGTCATCAATACAGGAACGACTTTAGCAAGCATTTAAGAAATACTATCATGAGTCTAAATCTAGCTATGTAAATTTCACAACACGTTGTAGAGCCCAAAAGTGCATAAGATAAATTGGGCAACTCTAAAAATATATAAAATGCTTAGGTGAAATTGGTTACCATCCACTGCAAAACGAGCTAATCGGGAAGCTCCCATCCGCTTGAACAAGGGATCTTTGACATGTAAAAGTGTAATGGATTGTTGAAGTAGATTATCCCCTGAAAACTTATAAGACAAAACATCATTTTCAGGTTCATCAGGATAATGTCATAAGTTGATAATAAGCCAAGTATCTGGAAACATCAGCATTTGTTAGCAGATCATGAAGTCTCAATCATACCCATGTAAGGAAAGAATTGCCAACCAACAAGGCCAGCAGTTCCTACAAAGAATATCTTCAGTATCCATCCAAATTTCTTTTCAACTTCCTCCTCAAGTGCCCTGTCATCTGTGCATCAGTTAAGTCAAATGAGTCTATCCGAGTTTCACTGATGAAGAGTACTCATAGAATGATGGAATAACAAAATAAAGAATGTTCAGAAGTTTTTGTTCACCAACACCAATTATCACATCATAGCTCCACACTGGCGTAGCAGTATGTTGCGACAACGCATAATCCCTACAGAAACAGAACTCGCTACTCACCGTGTCATAGTGATCCAGTAAGCAATTCAACAGGCGTTACCGCCAGTCTACATGTGAGTTGTAAACCTAAACATATTCTCAAAGAAATCCAATAGCAGTGCAGGCCACAGGGACCATCCGATCACACGCATAATAACTATATCCTCAGAGAAAGCGTTCACCATGACAGGGAGAAACAATTAGGGATGCCTCATCACCAAACTTTCAGTATATTTTCCAGAAGATTCATAAACCTTACATTCGCGCCGTCACAAACATGAAATGCGTACACCAATCAGACAATCACAATCAAGAGCGGAAAAAACACTATAATTCATGGAACGATTCTGGCGAATCTAGATGCTCAAAGTAACTACTCCATTTCATCAACGTCAACGCCAGCATAGATGTGAGGCAGTGAAAGGAAGCCACTGGCCATACCTCTCTCGTCGAAGGTGCAGAACCTGCGGCACAAACGGATCCCCGATCCGCCACTCCAACCGCTCACCGCGACCTGCAGCCCAGACCATACGAATCAGGAAGCTTAGAGCATGGCGTGGAAGGAACCCAAAACCCCTGAAGGACCGGGAGCGTGCCTACCCCTTCTCCGCCGCCGAAGCGTAAGATGGGGATTCCTCCTCCGGTCCCTGCCTCCGCGGCCACAGGCGCTACCCGGCGAGCGGCTGCCGCGGCGGACGGCGGCGAGAGGAGGCGGCGGAGTGCCACCTGCGAGAGCCTCTGCATAGTGAACTGGTGTTGTGGCGGCCCAGTGGGCTTAGAAGTTTTAGAAGAGGCGATTTGTTTTTTAGAATAAAAAGAGGCGATTTGTTTTTTAGAATAAAAAGAGGCGATAAGTCGGCTTACCGAAACAGTTGGGCTGTACATGAAACAGTTTTTTTTAAAGACTTCGACGTTTTTTTTTCAAGAATACTGACTTCGGCGTTTTGCATGGTTGTACCTATTTGACGACCAGGTCGTGTGCTATTAGCGCACGACCACCCCTTCGGGGCGAGTAGGCCGGCCCAATAGCGCACGGCCTGGTTTTTTTCTTTTTTCTGTTTCTTTTTCTTTTTACTGTTTATATTTTCTTTTTTCATTTTATTATTTTTAGGATGTTTCTTTTTTCGTTTTCTTTCCTGTTTTTTAGTTTTAAATATTTCCTATTTTTTAAAAAATCAACTATAATTATTTCTATGTTTTTTCTTTCCTTTATTATTTTTATGTTCATAGATTTTTTCTGTTCATGGGGATTTTTTGTGTTGACGTAAAAAATAGAAATTTAAAAATTATTCAAATGCAAAAATTGTTCAAATTTGAAAAAATTTCACATATAAAAATTATTCAAATTTTTAAAAGTTTTAGATTTGAAAAATTGTTCAAACACGAAAATTGTTCACATATAAAAATTATTCAAATTTAGAAAGGTTTTAGACTTGTAAAATTGTTCAAACACGAAAATTGTTTAAATATAAAAATTATTCAAATTTAGAAAGGTTTTAGATTTGAAAAATTGTTCAAACACGAAAATTGTTCATATTTAAAATTTATTCAAATTAAAAGTTTTAGATTTTGAAAAATTGTTCAAATTTAAAAACTGTTTAAATTAAAAAATTGTTCAACTTTGAAAAAAATCATATACAAATATCTTTCAAATTATGTTTTTTCTGTAAAAACTGAAAAGAAAGGAAGAAGTGTTATTGGGCCGGCCCATTTCGCGGAGAGGTGGTCGTGCGCTATTAGCGCACGACCAGGTCATCAAATAGGCGCTCCCGTTTTGCATAGGCACGAAATAGGTTAAAAACCTGATATTGCCAAATATTTATCTCTATTTTTAACAGACAACAAATTTCCGTAGTGTGGAGGATATATCAAATAGACATGTCGACCACGTGGACTAAATCCAGCCTAGCAGGGTGGCACAAGAGGTGATAAGGTCTACGGCTTATCGGGCGGCCCAGTGTGGACGTTCGCCTTAGAGAACAAGTTAGTGTGTTATCCCGTGTTAGTCTAGTACTGCTAAAATAGGTCGGTTAGTCTTTCCTTATAAGAGAAGACACATCGCCTATATAAGCCGTCATCCTGCAATCATTAGGATATGTTCAACAAGCCCTCGTAACATACATTGTAACTTGTACACATATTCATATCTAGTGAATTATACCAGCACGTAGGATATTGCCACCGCTGTAAGGTCTGAAACTCGGTAAACCCTTATGTGCAATCTCTACATCGTTGGAGCGAGGCACCACCTTGCGTGCCCAAGAATATAATAACCCGACACTTAGGCTGCTATGGGTGAGCCTCTCCTCCGTGCCCACGTGTGGATCTACTCATCACGCTTACAAGCGTGCGTTCTTTGTGACTGATTTCTATTAATAGTTCCAAAAGATAATGTATACTATGGTGAATTTGAGGAAAAGAAAGCAAATTATGGTGATTGATTGTAGTGTTAAAACGTTTATGGTGATGACAGGTCGAAAAACGCTTCTTGACAGGAACAATACACTACGTTCGCCATTCTATAGTTGTTAAAAAAATTCGCTCGTTGAGTGGTGTGCCACCTTGACCCCCCCGTGAAAAACTGGTGTATCTTGTTGTATTCTTACCCTTTATGAGCCCCTTCTCCTTGTGTGATTTGATATACTGTAGAAAAAGTTCAGGCTAGCTGCGAACTGCCGGTGTTACAGTAAAAGAAAACACTGTGTGCTGCTTATATATTATATTATTTTAGTCGGTTGAAAAGAAATTTATATGGTGATTAATTGGTCGTGTGAAAGAAAAAGTAACTATAATGTTTTTTTATCACTTGTGAAAAAAGGTTTATTGCGGGAAGAGGGACATGGAAGATAATGGAGGGATGATGAAGTGAAACGATTCCTGGCAGGAAAGTACATTCATTTCAGATTAGATTTACATTTTTACATAGTAGAGATATAGATTGATCAGCACGAAACGATGGAGCGCACAAGGTGTAAGCAAATCTTTTCTACACTCTTATGTCACGCGGGACCGGTTAGTACAAATGCTCGCCGGCGGCGAGAGGGTGCAGTGCACTGTTCACCTCTGAACTCTGAGAAATCCGGAGCTCGCTCACCACCGAGAACCTGGCAATCGGAGTCACCCATCATCATTCTCTGCCCACCACCTTCAACGTGCACATTGCTCTCATCCTGGTCCGTCTCCTCGTTGGCGCGAGCGCCGTGAAACCCGCGGGAGAAGAGCCCCGAGATTATCTCCTCTCCACCCCCATCGACATTGGACGATGACCGATCGATCATCACCCGGCCCCTCCATCCAACTCCGCAGTCCGGCCGGTGCGTTGGCAGCCGCGATTCTCCAGTGACTCACTCACTCGCAGCGCATCCACAAGTGCCGCCATGATTCCAGCTTGCCAGCTACGGATCACCTACTCGGCTACAGATTCGCTGGCGTTGGGTCGATAACCGCCGGGGCCGTTTGAATCGTTGTGACCCAATGGAGGGGGACAGGTGGGCTTGCGACGGCCGGGCATCATATATGCACGCCAGGTGCTCGACGGTTTGCGCACAGGTGTGTCCATTTTTATCTCGGTTAATTTCTACGTACTACTCTGCAGAGGACCGTGGAGCTAGTATCACCCGCCATGTTGAGCTGTCGCCTTCTTGATCACGCTGGGAAAATCATTGCAAAAATGTGCCCCAGAAACGCTCGTTTGACCGCGTGTCTCGGCTCTGGGACGGCATTCATGCGCCACTCTTACCGTATGTCTGATGACGAGTTCAAATTAACAATCCTGAAAACATGGTGGTCGTAGGCTGAAGTTCTATGCCATTTTTCGAATTGTGGTACAAGTGTCATGGAGTGATTCTCCTTTGTTTGGTCTCATGCTTAAGGCGTGACCGAAATTAGAAGTTAATAACTATTAAAAAATGATTTGCAATTTAAAGTATTATCTTTTTTACTTGTGAGGAAATAGATCTTCAAGTCACTAGTGAAAACTAATAGGTTATGAAGTCTCCTTTCATGAACAACTTTTGCCGAATCTTTTGGTAACAGTTCAACCCCTGTTGAGCGTGGAGTCATTCACAAAAGACAGTGAGAAAAACAAATCCATTCCACCCAATCCAAAGAACATTCCCTAATTTTATGTATGTACTGTCCACTATTTTCAGTTGTTCGGTCATGAACCGAGCTTCTATCACTGTTGCAATTCCACTTAAACAGTGATTCAGTTTATCATTCATCTATCAGCTATGACATAGTAACAGTTATCTTTGTAAGCATGGTACAGTTTTGTGAACTGTAAAGATCAACTTGGAAATACATAAATGCCTTGATGGTCTGTCGTTATTTCAAGGACTGTTGGGCTTATTGTGGTCATGATCTGGATAATGTTTTTTTGTCTTAACATAATCTTTCATACACTCATTCAAAATACCGCACTACTGCAATCTTAATATCAAAGTGTATCTGCTTTGATCAGTTATCACTATAATGTGGATATCAGAACGAAAAAAGGCATTCCAAATCCACTGATGAGCACAGTATAGTGTTGCAACTGCAGCCACCAGATTTGGGTGATACAGGCCAGATGCCTTGATTCTTGGTGTAGTGTCTCCATCGTATGTCAAGTCAGACACAGCGAGTAGTGTGAACAATGTTGCTTGCACATGCTAACCTCCTCCCTGTCTTTGTTAGGTTGCAACAAGAAACCAATTAGTTCATCTAAGTATATCTTAGGGACTCATGATTGCTTTCTGAACATAAAGAAAAGGCACCACCATTTCTTAATATAGCAATAAGAACTGCAGCACCACTTCAAATACAAATACCACTAACATCTATTTTCAAGAAATCTTATGACTTATATACATTCTAAATTCTTGCCACAATAAGGTCATAAGCCAAAACTGACAAAAGGTACAAGAGATTTAAGCCTGAGAAGAGCACCAGACTGTCTACAAGCCATAGAGATGGGTACTATACTCTCAGTATAGCGACGCCGATGAATCGTCTCCAACCTGCGCACTACTGTACTTCCTGGAGGTGTCTGGCTTCGACAAGTCGCCGGACCGCCTCCGAAGCATCTGGCGCATGCCGTCAGCCACCCGCACGGCGGGGTTCGACTTGAACATCCTGCAGAACGCCATGTGCGCCCTCACAGCTTCCTCCACGCCTGGATGAGCCTTCTTCCTGCTAGCCTCGTCCCTCACAGCCTCGCAGCACAGCCCACACAGCCATTGGCCGTAGAAGCTTGCTCTCACGCTGGTAATGTAGTCCTGGGTGCAGTCCTCCCTCAGGCCACAGCACTCGCACTTGACTGACTCTATCTCCATTGCTGCCGGTATTGCTCTGTGTTGGCTTTGGTGTCTTGGAGGCTATTTGTAGGGAGGTTATTATGGTTGGGGTTGGGACTGAGGGTATTTATGATTGGAAGGTATTGGTGCATGTTCTGAGGTGAGAGATTTGAGACAGAGTTAGTTGGGTTTTGCTGGCCTTTTCCTGGCATTTAAAAACTCTGGCATCAGTTGGTGGCTAGAAATGGTTGCGGTTGCTGTTGCCGTGGGAATTTTTTTGGGGGGCTCCCCTTCCACACAGAAATGCAAAGTTTGTCCCCTTGCTGAGTTTTGAGAAAGAGCATGCTAGCTTTTCCATACTGACCAATCCACCATTGCCACCTAGTATATTATGTTTTTCAGGTTTAAAAGGAGTTGGTTCTTTGTCAAATTTCCTGTAGGTGTGGATATCTAAATTGTTTGGGCAAGACAGGTTCTGTTTCTGATAACATGGTCCAACCAGCTGCCACTGCCAGAGTGAGGACATCTCACCCTTCTACCAGATTAGGCTTTATGCACCAACACAAGTCACTCCATAAACTCAAGGTGCCGTAGAAAGATTGCAGCCTAATTCAAAAGGAGAATATTTAACCTGGATGTTCTTATCAGTAATACTTGTCCATGCTTGTTCCTCCTTTATAAGAGACAAGTTGGTTCACACTTCACAGTTTGTTCATGAGATAGTCTAAACTATCCCTTTGCATAATTCTGAGCTTGCATATCATCGAGGATGTACACGCACTCCACCCGCAAATACAAGTCATATTTATTTATCCTGGTCTCTGATTCAACACGTTGACTATTTTTTTCTGCAGGAGAATATTATTTTTTAATCATACTATATGCTAGCAAAACTAAATATAGACGGTGAACTTATTTCACAAGATAGAACCAATACAGTTTTTCATGTTGCTAATATATGTAAATATATGGTTGGTATTTTAATGAATTACCATACATCCATATGTTAGATTGATCTCGTTTTTAATGAGATTAATACCGAATTGATTAGCCCAACGGTCAAATCAATCCTCTTGATTGCGCCTTAATCGGGGGCGTCTGTTTCCTGTTATGGAGCAGTGGGCCCCTGTGACTTGCGCTATATATAAAGAGGTGGGGGCCGGGGCACACGGTACGAGGTTCACCGCGCCACCAGTTCCCCCACCGACACACCCCTCCGATTAGGGTTAGCGCAGTGCTCACGGGAAGCACCACTGCCTCCTCCGTCGCGCCGCCGCCGCCACCGTCGACAACCATGGCCTCCGACTCGAGCTCCTCGAACCAAAGCCAAGGTATGCCTCTCCGATCCTCCCTCTCCCTCTCCCTCTCTGTTTTCTCTCTGTTATCTTGACGAACTCGATGCAATAGTACTGCTACCCAAAGGATCTAATCCTAACAGTTTAATCAGGATCTAACAATGGCATCAGAGCTCAATTAAATCCTATTTTTCGTTTCGGTAGCAATTGAAAAAGAAAAGAAACCTCACCGGAAGCCCTCGGGCTCACCGGCAAAGTGTGCCGCCGATCTGGCCGCACCATTCCTCTCGACCCAGATGCGCACCAGTGGGGGCATCGGACGAAGAAAATACCCCGTGGGCAAAATACCCCGTGGGCAAAGGAAAAGAAACCCTAACCCTAGAAGAGAGAAAACTCACCGGCCCGTCGCCGGAAAAGGGCGCCGCCGCCTGCGACGCTTGACGGTGATGCGTTCACCCTCGGGTGCACGCACACGCCGGCAAGGGAGCAGGGGAGGCGCCGTTGATCTCCCGAGCAGCTTGGCCTTCGGGCTCCTCTGTTTTGGTGGAGAAGAAAGATAGAAAATAAAGGAGCGGGGCGGGGCGCACCACACAGTCGCCGCCACAGCGCGCGGGGCGCACGGCGCCGTCTCCGCCACAGCGCGACTCGGTCGTCTCCGACGAGACCACGAGGCGCACGGACGGCAGCCCGGCGTGGTGCTCGACGCGACGCGGCATGGTGCGGAGCGGCGCTGCGCTCGCCCTCGCGCGTCGCCGGCGAGCCGCCGGCCACGGCCTCTCCCCGCCGCCGTAGGAGAGAGAGATACGGGAGAGAGTGAGAGAACAAAATGACGGCTAGGGTTAGGTCGGGCTGCGTTTCGGTCGTTTTGACCGAGCGTTTTCCGCGCTCGACCGTCCGATCGGACTGAACGGCTGAGATTAAAAACCTAGCTCGCCCGCGGCTTCTGGGCTGAAACTGAGCAGGCCGTGGGCCGCGCCCCAGGTGACAGCACCGCACCGAGCGGCAGAGAGTGCGCGCGGGCGGCAGATAGCGCAAGCCGTGGGCTGGGCTGGCATGGCCGTGGGCCAATTTTTTTTTATATATATACAGTTTTATTTTTACAGAAGCAATTTTTTATTGTTTTTTTTGTTCAGTTTTTTGAGCAAATTTCATCCAGTTTTTTCCAATTCAAATTATTCCAACGAAAATTTGTTTTAGGAAATATAAAGTATATAAAATGCTTCTGAAAAGTATAAAGTTTATGAACTTTATTCATATTTTTTTCCGCTGCAAATAGTTAAAAGTAATAATTGCTTAAAAGCAATAAAGTGAGAATTAAAAGCATGATTAAAAGTGATATTAAAGATGATTATGATTTTGTTATTATATGACCAACGTTGTTAATAGCATTATCATGATTCATATATAGTATGTTAAATGGTGCATTTTATTTCTTTTATTGCCCAACGGTGATATTATTTAAATGCACAACAGTTGTATGATTTAATTTATACCAACGTTGGAGTAAATGTATGCAATTGTTTTTTGTTATCTTATATCCTTGTGGTTTCAGGAAGTTTTCACCTGATGAGCTGCCTGAAGGATGTTCCTACGCTCAGAGGTGACAACTACTCTGAGTGGTGGAAGAAAGTCGAACTGGCCTTTGTCTGTGCTGAGGTCGACTGGGTTGTGACTACTCCACAGCCAGTCAAACCAGCAAGGCCGGTGAGAGCATCTGATGATGATGATTCTGCTTGGCAGAAAAAAGAGCTGGACTATGCTCCAGTAGAGATGGGCTACACCCTAGAGAACCAAAAGTGGGTGAACGCCAATAAAAAGTGCATGACATTCATAAAGAACACAGTTGAGACCGCTATTGTGGGTTCAATTGAAGAGTGTGCCTCTGTAGGAGAGTATCTCCAAAAGATAAAGAGCCAGTTTACTGGTTCTTCAAAGACTTATGCTACCCAGTTGCTCAGACAGCTGGTGACAGAAAAGTATCATGGAGGTACACATGGTATAAGGGAGCACATTCTCAGAATGAGCAACATGGCTGCTAAGCTTAAGTCCATGGAGGCTGATCTGGAGCTCAAGCCTGCACTTATAGTTCACTTGGTGATGGCTTCACTGCCACCACAATTTGAAAATTTCATCATCAACTACAATGTGTCACCTGAAAAATAGGACATTGAAAAGACAATTGCGATGTTGTCACAAGAAGAGGAAAGGCTGAAGTCCCAGAATGGGGGCTCCTTGAACTACGTGAAGGACAACCAGAACAAGAGCTACAATGGTTCTCCTTCTAAGCCGTATGGCAAAGGCCCTCATCAGTATAAGCCACATGACAAAGGGCATCAGAAGTATGAGAACCGGCTTCCAGTGGACAAAGACACATGCCTCCACTGCAAGAAGAAAGGGCATTACAAGAAAGATTGCCCTGATTGGTTCAAGAGCATAATGGCAAAGAAAGGTATTGATATAGTTTCTTTTGTAAATGAATCCCTGTATACACAGTTTTCAAAATCTACTTGGTGGATTGACTCAGGTGCAACTGTTCATGTTGCAAATTCTTTACAGGGATTCCATTCGACAAGGACTTTGCAAAGAAGCGAAAGACACATTGAAGTCGCGAATGGAGTTCAAGCAGAAGTTGAGGCTGTTGGCGACGTCTCCTTGGAGCTTGCTGATGGTTTTAATATTATGCTTAGAGATGTGTTATTTGTTCCTTCCATTCACAGAAATTTAATAAGTGTATCGTGCTTGGATAAAGACAATTTTGAATGTTATTTTGGTCATGGCAAGTGTGCCATATGGATTAAAGATGCTTGTGTGGGTATTGCTTTACTTCATGATAAGCTTTATTTGTTATCCTTGCGTCAAAAAGTGCATTCTGTTTGTAATGTGAATGAACAAATTCCCTTGTCGAACAAAGAACAAAAGAAAAGAAAGCGAACTCATGACTCGTCGAAGTTATGGCACTGTCGATTAGGCCATATTTCGAGGGGAAGAATAGAAAGCCTCGTTAAAAATGATATTCTTCCTCCGTTAGAGTTCTCAGATATCGAACAATGCATAGATTGCATAAAAGGAAAATACGTAAAGAAAATTAAAAAGGGTGCAAACCGAAGCACAGCGACACTAGAAATTATTCACACCGATATTTGTGGACCATTTCGGGTGAAAAGTGTGGATGGCTATGACTCGTTCATAACATTCACAGATGATTATTCCCGATATGGTTATAATTATCCAATTAAAGAAAAATCTGAGGCATTGGATAAATTTAAGATATTCAAAGCTGAAGTTGAAATCAGCATGATAAAAGAATTAAAATAGTCAGGTCTGACCGTGGGGGGGAGTACTACGGTCGGCACACTCCATGTGGTCAAGTACCTGGACCTTTTGCAAGGTTTTTACAGGAAAATGGAATAGTCGCCCAGTATTCTATGCCGAGCGAACCACAACAAAATGGAGTAGCTGAAAGGCGTAACCGTACTCTTATGGATATGGTGCGCAGTATGATGAGTTATTCCACACTGCCATTGGGATTATGGATGGAGGCGTTAAAAACCGCCATTCACATTCTCAACAGAGTACCAAGTAAATCGGTGCCCAAAACACCGTACGAGTTGTGGACAGGGAGAGTTCCTTCTCTAAGCCACTTGAAAGTCTGGGGGAGCCCAGCTGAGGCAAAAGTTTTTAATCCACATATTGCTAAGTTAGACCCCAAAACAGTGACTTGCCATTTCATTGGCTACCCTGGTAGATCAAAAGGTTATCATTTCTACTGTTCAGACAGACACACAAAGTTTGTAGAAACGAGACACGCGGTCTTCTTAGAAGACGAAATGATGAGGGGGAGCATGGTAGGCCGGAAAATTGATCTTGAGGAGAAGAGGGTGTGTGCACCTTTTCCGATGATCCATGAGCCATTTTTCGCCCTACCTGTTGTACCTGCACCGACAATCCTAGAGGTTGTGATGCAAGCACCCGTTGTAACTCCACCAGTGACTTCAACGCGGCAAGATTCGGAACCTGTCCGTCAGGAGCCGACTCAACCCGTTGTTGAGCATGAAAGGGAGCGGCGACAGCCACAAATAGAAGAAGAGTCGCAAATTGAGACACATAATGTGCCAGAGAATGAGACTCTTAGAAGTTCTACAAGAGCAAGGAAATCAACTATTTCTTCTGATTATAAAGTTTATAACACAGAAACAGTTCATGTGGAAGGAGATCCCACTTCATATGAATAAGCCATGAGTAGCGTTCACTCTTCGAAATGGCTGGAGGCCATGGAAGATGAGATGAAATCAATGAGTTATAACAATGTTTGGGATTTAGAGGAAATTCCTAAAGGAGCCAAAACAGTAGGCTGCAAGTGGGTCTACAAAATAAAGTATGACTCCAATGGGAAAGTAGAAAAGTATAAAGCAAGACTTGTGGCAAAAGGCTTCACGCAAAGAGAAGGAGTAGATTACAATGAGACTTTTTCTCCGGTCTCATGTAAGGATTCCTTCAGAATCATCATGGCACTAGTTGCTCATTTTGATTTAGAGTTACATCAAATGGATGTAAAGACGGCATTTCTAAATGGAGATTTAGAAGAGAATGTTTACATGAAACAACCGAAGGGTTTTCTCATGGAGTGGAAGGAACATATGGGATGCCGCCTAAAGAAATCCATTTATGGGTTAAAGCAAGCCTCTAGACAGTGGTATTTAAAGTTTAACAATACAATTAAAAGTTTTGGATTTAAAGAGAATGTGGAGGACAACTGCATTTATGCAAAGTTTAAAAGTGGGAAATATATTTTCCTAATTCTGTATGTGGATGATATTCTACTTGCGAGCAATGATGTCAGTCTACTACTAGAAACAAAGAAGTTCTTGTCCTCGAATTTTGATATGAAAGATCTTGGTGAAGCTTTTTATGTTTTGGGCATAGAAATTCACCGGGATAGAAAGAATGGAGTGCTAGGACTATCACAAAAGGCAAATTTAGAAAAGGTTCTAAAGAAGTATAATATGCACAAAAGTAGTACTTCACCTGCTCCTATAGTCAAGGGCGACCGTTTTGGGAAATTTCAATGTCCCAAAAACCAATATGAGATCGATCGAATGAAAGCAGTACCATATGCTTCGGCTGTTGGAAGCTTGCAGTATGCACAAGTGTGCACTCGCCCTGACTTAGCTTTTATCACCGGGGTACTCGGTAGATATCAAGAAAATCCAGGCCAAGAGCACTGGAATATGGTAAAGAAAGATTTGCGTTATGTGCAAGGCGCAAAAGACCTCATGCTAACATATAGAAGATCTGATTCCCTAGAAATAAGAGGGTATTCAGACGCAGATTTTGCGGGAATAAAGATGATAGAAAGTCCACGTCAGGATACGTGTTCACTCTCGCAGGAGGGGCTATTTCGTGGAAAAGCTCCAAACAGTCATTAGTTGCATCGTCCATGATGTATGCAAAGTTTATAGCATGTTATGAGGCCACGGGGCAGGCAGTATGGTTAAAGAAATTTATACCCGACTTGAAAGTGGTAGATTGTATTGACAAACCACTAAAGATGTACTGTGACAACCAGCCCGTAGTATTCTATGCTCACAACAACAAGTCGAGTAATGCTACAAAGGCAATAGATATAAAGTATTATGTTGTGAAAGATAAAATCCAGTATCAAACTATAAGTCTCGAGCATATAAGGACAAAGGAGATGCTTGCGGATCCGCTAACGAAAGGCTTACCACCCAGTGTGTTCCAGGAACACACAGCCGGCATGGGTTTAATGGAAAGCCTATGATTTCTGGATTACAGAGGCCCAAAAATAACAGAATTTGTTTTCAACACAGAAAAGTATATAGTGGCTGTCTGATTCTATCGGCAATTGAGCTGTGACGATGAAACATGCTCTATGTATTAATCCGTGCTGAAACGAGTAAGGTAAAAGTTAACAAAGTAAAAGTTGAGATCAAGGGGGAGAATGTTAGATTGATCTCGTTTTTAATGAGATTAATACCGAATTGATTAGCCCAACGGTCAAATCAATCCTCTTGATTGCGCCCTAATCGGGGGCGTCTGTTTCCTGTTATGGAGTAGTGGGCCCCTGTGACCTGCGCTATATATAAAGAGGTGGGGGCCGGGGCACACGGTACGAGATTTACCGCGCCACCAGTTCCCCCACCGACACACCCCTCCGATTAGGGTTAGCGCAGTGCTCACGGGAAGCACCATTGCCTCCTCCGTCGCGCCGCCGCCGCCACCGTCGACAACCATGGCCTCCGACTCGAGCTCCTCGAACCAGAGCCAAGGTATGCCTCTCCGATCCTCCCTCTCCCTCTCTGTTTTCTCTCTGTTATCTTGACGAACTCGATGCAATAGTACTGCTACCGAAAGGATCTAATCCTAACAGTTTAATCAGGATCTAACACCATATAGTTTCAATCAGCGACGTACAATTTAGATTTAGAGGTGGAGGGTTGTATCATTTTCTCAAAGCCTTCTTATGTGAAAATTTTGCGTAGCTATTGTGAAAGAGTATTTTCCCTCATGTGTGGTTTTGGTAATTGAATGACAATCTCTATGGACTAATGTTTGCTTTTGAGATATCATTATAGATCATGTCCATGGAATTGTGGAGTTCATGTGTTGGACTCTTGAAGCTTATTGCAAGTATGTCTTGAAGATTCAAGACATCATCTTAGTGAAGAAAAGATGAGTTGTGCAAGACCAAGAGAAGCTTTCTCGAAAAGATCCCATGCTTGGTGCTTGCAATGGATACATGAAGACGAAGCTTAGCGAGACTCTCCCATTGTGAGCATGGGGGAGTATTTGGAGAAGTCTTCATCAAGCATGTGCTTGGACGCGCAATCAAGGAAAGATGAACCACTTGAAGAGATCAAGATATTCATCATCCAACTCAAGTGGAATGCTCAAGGCAAAGGTATGATCTTGATAGGGCTATAGGATAGATAGGCGTACTATCAAGAGGGGCTCTCAAGTTAGTAACTTGATCGCATTCTTGTGGAGATCTCAAACCTTTGCATACTTGGCATATCATATTTCTTGGTTCTTATTTGGCTTTTATGTTGGTGAGGAATTAGAGCTTGGTTCATCTCCATGTCAAGCTCTAGTTCATCGAAATCGGTTTTACGTTGGACAACTTGTTGCGTTTTCGGTGGCGGAAATATTGCCGGTTCAACCATGAGGAAAGTCCCACACCTTTTTGTTGGGTAGTCATCGTCGCTATCTTTCCAACAAAATTGGTCTCACCTCATTTGGAGTTCATTTGCAAAAGTTATAGCAGTTTTCGTTTCGGTGTTCTGCTGATTCGGATTATTGGGGTCGGATATTCCGCCCTACCGGAATTTCCGGTTCCCCAGCTCATCCAAGAAAACGGCTAAGGAGAGGAGAAAAAGGGTTCTGACTCCAGTCGGAAATTGTGCTCGGAAATTTCCGTCTACCGGAATTTCCGAGCGCCCCCAGAAAAGTCCTTCAGAAATGGCTAAGGAAAAGTTTGGTTTTGCTTCTGACTCCAGCCGGAATTTCCGAGCTCTCTTAGACCGGAATTTCCGGGTGACCGGAATTTCCGAATCTCTCTAGACCGGAATTTCCGGGTGACCGGAAATTCCGA
The DNA here is from genome assembly GCA_026929855.1 of Poa annua. Classification (NCBI taxonomy): domain Eukaryota; kingdom Viridiplantae; phylum Streptophyta; class Magnoliopsida; order Poales; family Poaceae; genus Poa; species Poa annua. The sequence continues at coordinate 38,356,551 of CM049427.1, forward strand.
GTCTCACTTATACCGGAATTTCCGAGTGTCGAAACAGCCAACGGCTATATTTCCTGGAGGGGTATAAATACCCCTCCCCTTCTTTTTCCCCAGCCAATCCAAGGCAACACGACTTTCCCCTCTCTCCTACTCCATTGTTGACCTTGGAAAGTTCACTTCCCTCTCAATCCCTCCATAGATTCTTGCATATTCTTTAGGGCAAGTTGAGAGGAGATCTAGATCTACAATCCTACCAATCCATCTCTCCTCTAAGTGAGGGGAACTTAGTGGATCTAGTTCTTGGAGTTCCTTTGTGATTCTTCTTCTTTGTTCTTCCTCTCTTCTCCCCCCATAAGCATTAGTTGCTTTTGGTGGGATTTGGGAGTGAAGGATTTGACTCCTTTGTGGTTTCCTTTGTTCTTCCTCTCTTATTCCCCCATAAACATTTGTTGTTGTGTTGGAATTTGAGAGTGAAGGACTTGAGCACTTCGTGTGCTCTTGCCATTGCATTTGCATCGGTTTGAGCCCTCCACCAGGATTCGTGGTGGTATTACTTGTGAGCTTGTTACTCTTGGGTCTTTGGACCCTAGACGCCTTTTGTGGCCGGCCTTTTGTGGCCAAGACCTTTTGTGGTCAAGACCTTTTGTGGTCACTTGAGAGCCCCCAATTAAGTTGTGGGTGTGTGCCTCAAGACTTGGGAGCCCCCAATTAAGTTGTGGGTGTGTGCCTCAAGAGTTGTACGGGATTCGATCTCCGCCCCAAAGGAGATCAATAGTGGAATGTGAACTCAAACCTTTTGTGGTTGAGTTCATCAGGAGAAGAAGGTGAGCCTTTGTGGCGTTGCGGCTAACCTGTTGTGGTTGCGCACACCTCTCCAAACGAGACGTACACCTTTGGGTGGAACTCGGGAATACATCCTCTCCGCGTGCCTCGGTTATTTCTATACCCGAGCTCTTTACTTATGCACTTTACATTGTGATAGCCTTCGTGCTTAAAGTCATATATCTTGCTATCATCTTGTTACTTGTATTGCTTAGCTTAAGTTGTTGGTGCACATAGGTGAGCCTAGTTTACATATCTAGGTTGTATGCTTGTTAAAGTAAACCTCTAGTTTTATTCCGCCTTTATCAAGCATACCGGAATTTCCGGGTCATTATTGGACCGGATATTCCGCCTCTTCGGAATTTCCGGGTCATTCTTGACCGGATATTCCGGCTCCTCGAAAAAAAAAATCGCCTATTCACCCCCCCTCTAGGCGACGTCTATCCGTTCATATTGTCAATTCACACCTCTTTTCATGAAGGATGGAAATGGCTTCCACGATTTGCTAGACTGACGCACGAATCTTTGCTTCATGTGGGATCTTTTCTTGGATGAACTAAATTGGGTATTGCAGTAATTTACATGATAGAGCATATTAACTGTGATTTCTTTAACTGTTGTGCTGGTATCGCTGAATTTTGCATTCGAAAGAACATATATTTAGAACAAACTGTAGAGAACTGAAAATATTAAGTGAAGGCTCCATAGAGGATTTTCATTCCATTGAATTCTGTACTTATTTGATTGCTTTATATCAAAACCGATGTTCTTTATCCGTTCCCTTCAAAAGAATTGTCAGATGTTTTTTATTATAAGATGCCATTATTAGGATGGACGATTCAATTGCTCATATACATATTTTGGACTGTAACAGTAGTCAAATTCTAATGTATTGACGGTGGTCTCAGATATGTCTATATTTTTGTACCTGAGTATATCAATAAAATTTGGCGAAAGGTATAGCAAACATCGTAGCTATCTGCTTTTGTACTACTCAAATCAAAACAGCATTCTATGATATTGATTTCAGTTAGGAAGATATTAAACTTAATTATTATTTGTAATAAGATTTGAAACTATTTTTTTAAAGGTAATAAATCGCAATTTTAAAACCTTATAAATCCAATGGATTTCATGAATCCTCTATCAGAAATTGATCAGCCCCTGGAAACCCTAGTCTCATTACTCTTCTGTCTAACATTTTAATTCCAAATTTGTATTGCCTTTCGGCCAGGGGTACCAGCCAGTATGATGATTTACACTTTGTAAGAAATTGACATGCATGGTTCGAGATAATCTTACTATTTCTTCTCTAGATTCAAAGGTATTAGTTTGATCTTCATATTCAGTCTACACTTCCTGAATGTTTGATCAAGTGCAAGGTTCATTTACAATTTCTTTAGTGCATATACTCCATCGGTTAGGAAGCTATATCAAACATCTGTCTCTGTCTTCCATTTAAATGTTTTTGAAAGCACATGGTGCTTCTTCGTTTTGCAATTTGGTTGACAACTGGATATTAGGTATGCATTTTATATTGGTAGGCTCATATCTAGACTACGTAATGATTTTGCTCCCTGGCATGATGCTCATTGTAGACAATACTGTACTCCACAAGATGTTCCACGTCCATTCTAATTTGGGGTGCCATAAATTTCCTAGTCTCTTTCGTGCCATATGTTATTCAGGCCCATACACGTGATGCTACTCAATTGCAGATCATCTTCTATGAAGACGTCACTGTTCTTCACTTCTTCTGATAGGATACGAGTGTAATTGGGTGGAGAGTGTTGAGTGGAACGCAAGTTATTAATGCTTGCATGTTCATTTCCAAGAAGATTACACAAGTACCTAGAGAAAGTGAGGTGAGATCTATCCATACCTAGAGACATTTTGCTACAGAGTTTAAACTTGATGAGACAGTGAGATCTATCCATACCTAGAGACATTACTATCCGATACATGTTGATACCTAGAGTAGTATACTTCTAGGTAACTGATTGATGTTGTGATTCGGTCAAGGTGAAATGTTTGGCACCTTCTTGGCACGTTCGTTGAGGCGGTAGTTTTTTTAAGTTTTAATCTGTCATTTAACATAAACTGTAACACCAGCCAGCGCTGTATGTAAGTCTAGTGTCTAAATTCCAGTAACAGAAGAGAAAATTCTAAAACCAAGGAGAATTAATGCAGATGGCTAAATTCACCGTAATCATTAATTTAAAACTAAAGGCCAGAACTCATGTTTGAAATATAGAAGGGCAGTGCTGAAAAGGTGCTCATAGTTTGTCGCCATATTTCATAATTAACAAAGAGAAAAAAAAAACTAGTGCTGCTTTAATATCCTCCGTTCTAAAAAAACGAATACATTTAAGTTAGCCACTTTTAAATTTGCCTTTTGATTAATTTTAAATGTCTTGTTCTTTTAGAACAAATGTACTACACCATGAGATGTAAAAAATATTAAATGCCTTGATAGCATATGCTCCCGATTTTTAAAATGCATTTTAAACATGCTGGGAGATGTAAAAAAATTGAAAACAAATCTCGTGTACATGTCGGCGTTCTATATGCTCTCAAAGTCCATCTTCTTACGGATAACCAACACATTTTTGTCGTGTGTAAAAACAATGGCGCTAAAAAAGGCTTTTCAAGGAACAACGTGTGCACATAGAATTTCGAGAGGTATTCGCCAAATTTTTGTTTCATTAATTTCTGTCGTTTAAAAAACCCGGTGGTAGGAGCATATGCTCGCATGTGCCAAGGTGATTTTTCCCAATACCCTGACATGTGCCAAATTAATAACTTGATAGAGAGTATAGGAGATGTCTTGATACCAGAAATAGGGAAAAATAAAAGAAGATGACATCCTTCCGATTCTCAGAATACTTTCCATGATCCGGAACAGCAAAAAATATACTCCACTAGTTCCAGTCAATTTTGCCACCTGAATATCCTTATCCATTGTCCGAAGTGGGAGTGGAACGACGAAGACACAATGACAGTGAAGCATTGGTGGCTGCATTTCACAGTCATCCAATGCCACCACATGTATACATACATATATTATCCTCTTTTCATGGCCAGTGACTGATGTTCATCTCTGGATTTAGGTACTGTTCCATTTCTCTCCACAAGATAATGGCATGAAAAATGCCTAGCTCTCATGGGACCTATGGGCGCCAATTGTTCAGAAGACAGGATCAGACACACGGCCATGCCTGATGCAGGTCTGCGTCCCGAGACTCCCCATGCATGCATGGCGATATGGCCCCGCCAGGAGTGGGAGGGACACTGCGGTCTGCACACCGATGGCCTGCAATCACGCTGTGATGAACTGAAGCCATGTGATGTGTGCGCGAACTGCGAATGCACCCGCAACTTGTCCTACGCAGCATCATGTGCTGTATTGTAGTACGTGCTTCAGGCCACATATATTCATCTCCGTGTCCGTCCGCCCCAAGGAGCAACAAGATATTGGCATGGTTTGGCACTGACGACCTTGTGGCGCCGCATGCCTCCACATGTGAGCCAAGCAAGCTCTCCATGTGATGTGAGCTAGCCAAGCAAGTGAAGAACCTGCGAGCGAGACAACGCCAACGGGGCGGTTTCTCGCCAAACTGTGGATCGGTATGGGAGCTGCAGATACTTTTGTCATGAGATACTTGAGTGAAACAACGCTATAGCTTCATCGTCTTCATGGACACTGTCTCCTCTTTATGTCCTCTTTTGTAGATAAGTTTGATGCTATTGCTGTGGTGACACAGGTCACAAGATTTTCAGGGAAAAGTGATGCTCCGCTTTGGTACCAGGTCGTGAATATGGTGGCCGAGCAGCTCACATGATAACAGTGACTCTTATCCTTGCACAGGCCTGGGACTGCACATTTAGTATTATCATCATCTGGGGGTCAAGCTCGCAACTGCACTTCTATGTTCTATCGGAAAAACATAATAATAGTTTTGGAAAATATATCCAACATTGCATATTAACGAGGGATTAACTCGATAAGTCCTATGGTGATATAGCTAGAGTTGTATCAATAGGAAGAATATATGGGTGTTGACGAATTCGGACGGCTGACAAGCAAATAGTTGCTCGTCAGATTTATATTATCGATTTCACAATATGAATACAGAGATAACCCGGCGAGTCGTTTCCTCAATAGGGTTTTGGGTATAATATTGCACGTAGTTTTTACCTCTCTCCTGACCCATATATATAGGGATACAGGTCTCAGGAGTTTGAATACAACTAGTAGTACGTCTATTAGATACCTTAATCGGCACGAAACCGCCTAACTTGTTCCATACTCAAGCTAAAAAATCCCTTCGTCTTCTTCTTTATACGGGTCTGGGCTTACAGAAAATCACCCTTTAATATATCCCGATGAGCATACCCTTCGGGTATAACCACATCACATATCTTATAATGCACACACTAGCTGACTGCCATACACACTGCATCGGCATGATCACCCATGCCATATCTACTGGATTCATTATGTCATATCAGGGTGTTTAGGAGCCATGATTAATTTGACTTTGGTCTTCTAATCATCATAAACATCAAGTTCTGAACATGCTCACTGCTTGCCCTACCCTGCAGATTATTCTCCTCCGTCTGCTCAGAGATAAGTTTCTTATCAGCTCTCCATTTCTTTACCAGCTTTATCTGTATTTGTTTACTTAACTGGGCTTAGCCGTATCCATCCTTCCATAGTTCGGCGCACATGCCAATGATCAGGCACATGGGAGTTGCTAACCATGCAAATCATGATGCTATCTAGTCTGATACAAGATATCTTGGTTCGGTATTGGGTGGGAGTCTGATTGAGGAAGACAGATGACTACTTGAACCCTGAAAGCATGTCCTGGAGGGCTTGGTGGCACCTGTGTACCAAACTACCAATTGAGTATTTGCAACTGTGTAAATTAAGATGAAAACAGTTTTTAGATTTGTCACTTTGCCATGAATCCCGGTATTTGAAACTCGCCTCCTTTATCCTACCCGGCCCGGAAGGACAGTAGGAGCAAATTTCGGGAAAATCTGTTTTGTGTCATATGTGTAGATGCAAATTTTGGAAAATGTAAAAATTACATTTTAAAATGTAAAAAAACTTCAAAAGAAAATTTTGGATGTACGTTTGAACATTCTATGTTTGTACAAAGAGTTTCATGCAAATTTATTTTTTATGGCTTGTGTAAAATAGATGATTTTCGGTGAAACAAAATGACTTTTCAAAAAAATTGAGTTTTTAACAAAGTTCATAAAAATATCATTTTTTATCATGATACTTAGTGTGCGAACATGAAATAATTGGATGAACACCAGATTTTTTGTTAGAATTTTTTACGTTTTAAAATATTTTGATAATGGTTACCTCTATACCTACGAGTCAAAACACCTTTCCAAATTTCACATCTTTTTTTACATGTGATTTTGGGGGCTGAAAAATAAGGAGTGGTGGCAAATCGTCGATTGCACCAGCAAAATCAGAGAATCCTTGTACGCCAAACAAAATTGGTGTGACGGCAAACGATCAGTCTTTTCCTCGTTTTCAATGCTGAGAATGCCTCATCCACATGGAGCCCCGACGTGCCGTCGCTATTGCCGAACTCTTGACATTTCGATCTAAAGATTCAGAACGACATTTGCGTCTTCTGAAGACGTCAAGGCCCAAGGGAATGGTGAAGAGTACATGCATCTGGTGCTAAGTTAGTTTGTGCAGGACAGTAAGATTTACGGGCTAGTATTGTCAACAAATCTTGAAGAGAATAGAACTACGTAGAGCATCTTTAGCAGTGACCGGTAAACATATGAGTTAGAATTGTAAATAACATAACATTTCTAAAATCACTTTTACTGTTCGGAAAGCGACGATGCATATCAACACTCGCAAATTGGACACGTGAATACTTATTCACGGATCCATTTTGTGTGCGCTGATCTACGCCATCGCTTTCCGAACGACAAAGTGGTGATTTCAACAATTTGATGCATCACCCATATGATACAATCTATAATCATCCAAATAATTAAAAAAATAGTTGTATTAACAAAATCATCCAAATAATCGAATTGTGACAAATAGTTCCAAGCAAATAATCAAACTACAACAAATTGTTTCAAGCAAATAATTAAATTAGAACAAATTGTTCTACACAGAGTGCCAATCAAATGAATAAACAAATTGTTCTCACAAACATAAATATTGGAGATGAAATGATGATCAGCGGCGATCATGCCTTACTCACATATGATTGATGAGATCCTTCTAGAGTTGTCCATGAGTTTGCTCACATTTAATTTCTCTGTAGGAATCAAGAAATTCTTGGACACAATCATGATTTCTTTGTGGTTTCACTCGGCTTCCGATATTGTCATAGAAAATCTCCAAGTCTAACCTTCTCTCGTCTGATCATGTTGTGAAGAATAACACATGTCATGATATTATTAAGGGTTTTCTTGTCCAAAAATGTGTCGGGCCTCGCACAATAGCAAATCTAGCTTGCAAAACACCAAATGCTCTTTCAATATCCTTTCGTCATGCCTCTTGAGCCTTGGAAAATTTGGTTTGTTTCCTGGTTTTTGGTTCACGAATGTTCTTCACTAGAGTTATCTAGCGAGGGTATATGTCGTAATCATGGCCCATGACTTTGTAATTGCAAGCCGGAGCACCTCCACTTGCTAGTTTCCAAAACAAATGAGATTTATGCAAGATATTGATGAATCCCGGTAATCTTAAAAAAAATGTCAAATCCATAAGTCCTCAGATGCTACGGCCTTGAGCACAATTATTGAAATATGACTTTTACTGCAGTATTGACAATGCCAAACCTTTGGGTAATTTTTTGATTGGCAACGCATACAATCTACACTACCTAGCATGTTCGGTCATCCTCTCTTCTCATTGGCAGCCATCAATCTGATGGTGTCTTCTTCATTCGGGCTGCGAAGATGGACGGGACATCACCTTGGCAAACATCCGCATAGCCTGAGTGTCGTATCTTCACCAATGCGAAGGTACTCATCGGTATGATTTCAACAATTTGATGCATCACCCATATGATACAATCTATAATCATCCAAATAATTAAAAAATAGTTGTATTAACAAAATCATCCAAATAATCGAATTACGACAAATAGTTCCAAGCAAATAATCAAACTACAACAAATTGTTTCAAGCAAATAATTAAATTAGAACAAATTGTTCTACACAGAGTGCCAATCAAATGAATAAACAAATTGTTCTCACATACATAAATATAGGAGATGAAATGATGATCAACGGCGATCATGCCTTACTCACATATGATTGATGAGATCCTTCTAGAGTTGTCCATGAGTTTGCTCACATTTAATTTCTCTGTAGGAATCAAGAAATTCTTGGACACAGTCAGGATTTCTTTGTGGTTTCACTCGGCTTCCGACATTGTCATAGAAAATCTCCAAGTCTAACCTTCTCTCGTCTGATCATGTTGTGAAGAATAACACATGTCATGATGTTATTAAGGGTTTTCTTGTCCAAAAACGTGTCGGGCCTCGCACAATAGCAAATCTAGCTTGCAAAACACCAAATGCTCTTTCAATATCCTTTCGTCATGCCTCTTGAGCCTTGGAAAATTTGGTTTGTTTCCTGTTTTTTGGTTCACGAATGTTCTTCACTAAAGTTGCCTAGCGAGGGTATATGTCGTAATCATGGCCCATGACTTTGTAATTGCAAGCCGGAGCACCTCCACTTGCTAGTTTCCAAAACAAATGAGATTTATGCAAGATATTGATGAATCCCGGTAATCTTAAAAAAATGTCAAATCCATAAGTCCTCAGATGCTATGGCCTTGAGCACAATTATTGAAATATGACTTTTACTGCAGTATTGACAATGCCAAACCTTTGGGCAATTTTTTGATTGCCAACGCATACAATCTACACTACCTAGCATGTTCGGTCATCCTCTCTTCTCATTGGCAGCCATCAATCTGATGGTGTCTTCTTCATTCGGGCTGCGAAGATGGACGGGACATCACCTTGGCAAACATCCGCATAGCCTGAGTGTCGTATCTTCACCAATGTGAAGGTACTCATCGGTATAGTCTGTGGGGACGCCATATGCGATCACCCACAATGTTGGCATTATTTTCTTATATGAGTTAAACCAAAGAGTGTAAATCACGTTTCTACGGCGAGTGAAATAGCGGTAGTTGGCCTCGTATGCTTGAACATTGTTTTACGAACAAGTTGCGCTGCATTCGAAATCTTCTACGTAAGCTAGAGATGTGGGGAGGGGGGAGGGTACATATGAACCTGTGCAAAGTAATCTTGCATAAGTTGATGATGGCAGAGGATGTAGTTGCGCGGGTTGTAAACGGTCAGAAATCGAGCCCCTACGCCTATCCATCATCTTTTGCTTGTCCTCAAGATTCTTCACGACAAGGATGAGGAACAACTCCTCTCTATCGTCGTCGTTGAGCATGTCCTCGATGTCGGAGTCGTCGGAAGACGACGAGTCGGAGAAGAAGCCCTCGATCTTGGGAAGCGACGAACCCATCTACATGAATCCTATATCAAAATCGAAAACAAGGCTAGATTGTAGACTGGCGGAGATAGAACAAGATCTTATAGTTGTGAGGTGGATCAACATGCACCGATGACCAGATCTCACCGGAGGAAGGAGAAATCGATGGGGAAAGCGACGGGAGGTGGCAGCTGGATTTGGCGGAAGGGCTCGCGTGCGGGGTGAATGTTCAGCCCACCAATTTTTCCTAGGGATAAGGGTCGCACTCGGGTTGGGCTCCCACCCCGTATCGATTCGAACTCGGGAATTCATCGGGCCCTGAAAACACTTTTACAGTTTTCTACTTTATAGGGGTCCTGCTAGCCGCCGATTTTTGTACCGCTCACACACAAACTGAGAATTGACGGTTATTTTACAGATTCCATGTGTAACGTCGCGGCTAGAGATGCTCTTACTCTTGTCTAGCTCATTTCTCATTCAAATTTTAAACAACTCTTAATTTCGTTTATTTTCTTTCTAAAACTAAAGCGAACCATTACATACTGGAAAAGATCCGATGGTTCTTACCAGGGATTTGTTTTTTCCACGGCTAAAATGCATGACAACTTAGAAGGAACATGTGGATCCCTAAAAACGAAAGGAAGCTGTGGAATGACTCAAAGGAAATTGAGCATTCGAAATGTTGATTTGGGTGGCCCATGACTCAAAGGAAATTGAGCATACTCTAAGCAGAGTATCGTGGGCTTTGAAACGATAAAGTTGGGAAGGTGGGCCGAGAACCTAAGTAGCCCTGGTCCAGACGAAGTTCTTTTCTTAGGAGAACAGACGAACATTTCCGCTCCTCTTCCGAGACCAAAACAAAAAAAACAAAATCCCGTGAAACACTCCTCCCAGTTCGTTTGCGACAAGAGAATAACGTGTTCGCGTTGAACTTGAACAGTGTGACATGTGGGCAGATAAACTGAACCGTAAACTGATGCATGGCCATATATTATAAACCATAAGAATTCATTTTCCATACACAAGCAGCTTCATGAACTTGCTTCCCATTACAGTTGGACAGAAACACCAATATTCAGTAAAATCTTACGTTTTCAGGTCCAGACTGGCATATACGATGGCATATTAACAAGATAACATTATTGTCCTGCACTCCTGCCTGTAGTACAAATGCAGACTAGGGGAAAATGTGCACGAACTCTCTACTTCTAGACAAAGTTCAGAGGATATGCTCTTCTAAAAATAATATTCTAACGAAGGGGGTATAGAAAAGAGGCTGAACCTATACCATGAGCACATAGAAGAGTTCAGTGCCTGCCTTCAGAAAGATGATGAAGAAAGAGACATGCAAGTGCTCTGAATCCCGGAAAGGGAGCCAAAAGGAAATGGGGCGTGACCTACAAATCCCAATAAATGTAGTTGTTGAAGTGTGAGGTCACGTAAAAGTGACCAATCTTTGTCCTCTTGCTTCTCCTTCATGAGCACCTGTCACCCTCATATGATGTCTTTCATCTGTTTGTTTACAGTGGTGGAAACAAAAATCCTTAATGGCTCCAGTTAATCCAAGTTGATGGAGTAGTATAAACCATGATGCAACTTGCATACTACAGTATATCCAATTGATCACTACTCTGTTTGGGGCCTAGGATTTTTTTTTTAACGAAGGCAAAAGCTTTGCCTTATATTTATTAAAAAGAAGGTGCCCGGTTTATTAGTGGAAGAAACCGGGCGAAAACCATACAACAAACATCAACACCATAAAACCACACAACACAAACACAAAGACCAACACCTATGGTAACAACGAGAAGCAACCCGACGGCTCACAAACTCGCCCACCATATCCCAACCATGAAAGGACTACATGGCTACGCCTTGCCAATGACACCACTCTTCATTCTTATGCTCCTAAGAGCCTTCTTCACCTTCTTGATCTTGCCAAAAGGAGCCTCCTCTGCTAGGAGGCAAACAATCGCCTTGCCAGACCCAGGGCTAGCTGCCTCCAAGGAGGCGAGCAAACCACCAAGTTTATCAAGGAAGACCGCCTCCGCACTACTTGCCAACATACCATCACAATCAAAGTTGTATACATTCCTCACTCTGTCTAATTCATTCGACCGAATGGACTTTAACTCTTCAGAATTAGGTGCCAAAGCACCTACCTCATCAACCTCAACCTCCAAAGACGCCACCTGGCCAACAACCATGGGTGAGGGAGCAACACCCACACCGGGCGTCAAGGCCATCGTCAAATCCTCTACCAAGCTGAACTCCGTCTGAGACATAATAGATGAATCCTCACACGACTCCTGAAACACGGGAGCCAAGATCTCACCTATATCCTCGCCCTCAGGGGCGGACGTGGCAACAAGCTGCGGCGACGGGCAAGGACTACCACGAGGAGAGAAACAACCAAAGTGAAGTGCTTCCTCTACCACAGATGAATGCATAGTGGAGTCAAGCGGAGCCGGAGCCTGCACAAGGGCGAGCCCTAGGCCACCAGAGGTAGATGTCTCCATCGGCTGCAAAGAATCACCATCGCGTGCCAACAACAGATTGAGAGTTGCAATCTCTTCACGAAGAGGGCGAGACACCTCTTCAACACGATCAGCCACCAGCTGACGAAGCTCCATACGCAACAAGGCAATGTGCGACTGAAAAACAGAGTCATCAAACTCCTCGCAACACCTAGGAGAGGGCCTTGGCTCCACCAGAGCACCTCGCAGGCAGGGAGCATGAGTGTCCGGTGAACAAGCCTGAGCATCCGGAGAGCGAGAGCGAGCAGCGGGAGAGCGCGCACGACAGAAACGCTCCCGATGACCAGGACGACGACATCGGATGCATCTGAAGGGCCCTCGACATGTGCTGACCATGTGACCATGCTCAAGGCACCGAAAACATCTCCCTTGAGCCCAACGCTTGAAGGCGAGACCACGATCGATACCTTCATCCCAAAGCGGAGCCGATGGCGCGTGGACGGGACGGCCGCCCTGACCAACTTGCACCCAACCTTCCTCATCAACCAGAGGGGCATCCGCAGAGAGGTCGCCGCAGAGCTCCGCAGACACCTCATCAACTAGAGGGGCATCCGCAGAGAGGTCGCCGCAGGGGGACGGGCATTTGGTAACCGGCGGCGTGAGCGGTGCCAACTCCTCCTCGCTGCAGACATCATCCTTATCAGCTAAGGAGGACCACAACCCGGTCCGCCACGAGCTCATACCGACGGTCGCCTCCGTCGACGAGCTACAGAACCCAGACGGGCAGAGGACGACGGCGCTGGAGCATGTCCCCGCCGCAACAGCCCTGGTGGCCACGCTCGGCGAAGATGGCAGGCAAAGCGATGCAGGGGTCGGCGGAGGAGGTCGGCAGCCGGAGGGACACGCAGTGGCTGCAGAGGAGGCCGGAGGTTGGTGACTCGGGCAGCGGCAGCGTGCGCCCACCCGGCGCAGGCGAGGACGCGAGACCACCATCCCCACTTCACCTACCTCTTCATCTTCTTCCTTCGCAGACCCACACCGTATTCTTCCTTCCCGGGAGAGCCAGCAGCCTTCTGAAAGATGTAGCAGAAGAACGGAGCAGAAGAGCTCGGCTTCCGCGACCCCGGCAACGTCAGCGCCGGGCTTCGATTGTGCTAGAGAGAGGACGTGGAGAGGGTTCCGGATCTGGTCGCAGAAGTGGCGGGGATGGACGGACGAGGGAGATCAAGCCGGCGGTGGAGCGCCGCCCCTGGCCGCCATGGTCGGGGTCGGGAGACGAGGCTACTTTTTGGTCAGTGTTCGCGAGGCATCTCTCTTTCCTGTGGAGGCAATCTTGGGGGCCTAGGATTATGATTCTACACTCTATTTCTACTCTCCTAGGGAGAGATTGCAAGTGAAGCTTGAGCTATGAAACTTCTGAAAATTCTGCCACTAGGTTACTCGGATGCAACGGCTCACGTACAAAACTGTATGTTGCACAAACTTCTTCACAGTGACAAGACACTGCCAAAGACGGAATCTTTCCCATTTTACAAAGGGCATCGGTGCTCTGATCATTGGTACCATTTTTGGACCGGTGATGTGATATCGCTTGTTCAAGAAAAGAAAAATTATGAAGTAACTCAAGTTCTTTCCCATCTACGATTCCGTTTTACCGCAAGGTCCCCAATTGTTCATCGGGTGCCAAAGGTACGGTGCTCCTACAAATCTTACATGCATATCCCTGGCGAGTCTGCTGGGCAAAGACTCGCGGAAGCAACTGCACCCGTGGTATCTGTTGTTGCTGATAGCTGATGTACCACCCTCTCCAGTGATCCAGGTCTAGTTACTACTGAATCGAATGAAACCGGCCCAGTTACGCCAGTAGTTACTGCACCACAATGGCAGTCCAAGAAAGCAGAGAAGAGTTTGAATTCAAGCCGCCCGGCATACTGATGCATTTGCATTTGAACGCCTCCATGCTCTCCACTATAATATTATCTATCCGTCCAACCATGAGATGGACCATGACCACCTCTAGTGAGATGAACAGCGATAGACCAGCGATAGTATTTTTAAACCATTTACTTGTTTGGGCAGCATGTATTCATGTTTACGAAGGATGATTGTTATGTCCTTTCTTTCTAGCAAAGAACAGGAAAGGATAGGGATTGATGTTAAATTTTCATGGCCGGTGTCTTTGGTTGAAGTTATAGCTAAATATAGTTTCTGCACTGCAGGGACACAGGGACATATATGCATTCATGCATTGCCAGACTGCCTGATGGTATACAGACGCCGTTGAGATCAAACCTATAATATGCCTGGTCGAAACTTTCTTTCATTCTGAAGAGACGTTGACATTTTACGTTCATCAGCTTGGAAAGACATTGAGAAGCTATGGTTAATGGCCTAGTTGTTGTTTTTTCGATAAAGGGTTCACAAGTCTCAAGCCTAAAGAACTAAGAAAAAAATAGATGAATTACATGAGAAATTGTAAAAACTCCGTGGAAGACCAATCCTTAGGTTAATATCCAGGGCTAATTATCTACACGACAATAACGAGGTCGGCGTCCTAAGGTGGTGGAAGACCAATCCTTAGGTCAAGATCCATGCACTAGAGCAAAACTAGCTAATGGTACCGGGTCAGGAGGGCTTTTTGTCCCGGGCCCGCGCCCGGGTTAACATGTTCGGGACAAATAGGCTAGCCTATTTATCCCGGGCACGCCATGCCCCGGGATCATTAGGGGAGGCAAGTGGCCAATTGAGTCAGCCTCTGACTGCCTCTCATTTGTCCCGGTTCGTAATATGAACCGGGACAATATGTATGATTTTTTTTGTTTTTTTGTTTCCTGTTTTGTTTTTTGTTTCTATTTTACTGATTCTTTTGTGTTTCTGTTTTTAATATTTATGTTTCATTTCAAACAAGATCGAATTGCATATTATATGCTACTATATAATATATATCATGAATACACGATTTTTTTCTCGGGATGGTCATGAATACTAGTAATACACGAGTTATCCGAAACAAATATTTACAACCGTAAGAATATCATATCTAAATATTTACAACTAGAGATAATTAACTAGAGATAATTACATGACAGAAGAGGCATTAGACCCTATTTTTTTCTTGGGATGGTCTTTTCCGGCTGGATCATACTGCATTCTGCGCCTGGCTTTATGACATAGTCAAGCAGAAAGACCGGAATTTTCTCCGCAATTGGTAGTAGGCGGTCTTTTGCATCAACCCTGTTCCGGATCGTCTCAAACTAAAAAGGAGAGATCAACACCAATATATCAATCATCATGAAAATAATTCAATTTGAAAAGTGAACAAGTTTGAATATAGTGTTAACGTACGCCATTCCAGTCTGCCCCCTCATTGAAATGAATTCGGATGAACTCGCAGACATAGAATCCACACAAATTGGTGCCATGTTGCTGCTTCGCGCACTTTATGAGAGAATAAGATAAGAAACCAATCAAATAATAATAAAAAATACTGAAAAAATGGTATTGTGAGACTAAAATTAAAGATATGCATACGTGGAACCTAACTAGTATGGCTTACCTCTCGCCATTTAAAAGTGAGCTTACGGGCTATACCGACGTCCTTGTGGAAAGAGGTGAACTTGTCCCACACCCTGAATTTTACCGTATAGAAAATTAGTAAATAAGTTTACTAATTACAATATATTATTAGAAAAGACGAGGTCGATTGTGGTAATGAAAAAAACTACCTCTGGAGCATCTGTTTCGTGCCGCCAAACTTTTCTTCAGGTTTCGGTAATGGGTCCAAGACATCAACGATTGCCTTTTCAACATCAATCTCAAATAATACCTAGTGAAATCTGTCATATGTTTATATTTGTTAATAACTAAATCATCAATTACATATACTTAACATCGAGTATGTATAGGAAAGTAAACAACTCACTCGAAGTTGAACGGGAAAATTATGGTGTTTTTGTAATGTTGCGTTATCAAGTAAGTTAGCAAAAGCTCATCTGAATTCTCTGGGTAATTTAACAAACCATGATGATGAACTCGATTAAGGTCAATGAATCCAATCTTGTGACTGAGTCCCAACTTTCGAGATTGTGTAATTTCTAGCCTGCATAATAGAGTACAAAAGGAATATAGTTATAGTGACCTCACCTTTTATTATAAGGTGGAAGTCCCTGTGTTAATGTGCTAGTCCCTGGATCAAATGCTAGCACCACAGTTTAAGATGTATATCATGCAAAAGTGTCAAATACTTTATTAAATCACATGATCCAGTGTTACAAATATCTCTTACAACTTGCATAACCTGAAAAGGCTAGCAAAATTTCCAAGAGTAGCAGCGGAAAATAGTAGATACAAAGAGCCTCATCATCTTCATGTGCCACAGGCAAAGCATGTTGGTTGTAGACTCAAAATCCTATCGAATACTCACTCGTCGTCTGTCAAATCTGCAAGGTTTAGTTGCAGCCCAGCTATAAAGGGTCAGCACAATTGAATTGTGGTGGCAAGTGACTTTAATTCCTAATGTTCTATTAAGCTATAACTATATGCTTATTATGGCTGGTGGAGCTCAAGGCTATTGCGCAAAGCAAATTTTCTCCTACTTTTGATAAACAATTTTCTTAAATCAATATCTTCTCCTTCAGAGACAAATCTCGAGACAAGTCCATGTCTCCTACCCATGTTCATCCAACAAAGTTTTATTAAGAAATTAGAGATGAGGAGATTTTCAGAACACAGCCTTGTGCAGTTACTCAAATTGTCCGATGCCGGGGACACGGCTAAGATCTTAGGTTTTAACTCTCGAGAGGGTGTGCACTTTCACCATTAGACTTAATCAACCCAAACTATCCTCTACACTCCTTTAGTGAGAAGGAAAAGGAGAAGATCAAGACGAGACTTTTCAGAAGTTGCTTTCCCATGATCATACTAAGAGATTACCACCATCCTATCAACTCTACCACCATCAATCTCTTGACCCAGGTCCACATCAACTTACTCCATCAAGACAGAGCCCATATTGACCAATGGTTGCACGATAAGCAACTAGACTCAGTGTAAACTTAAATCTCATAGCCCTGGGTGGCCTACCACAAGTGAGCAACTCAGGTTAACACCGCATATCATGGCCCCAAGTAAGTAGAAACTATCCTGGGCGAAGACAACCATGACACTTGGCCCTGAGAAGCCACTCAACTTGAAACCTCCTCGATCGACCCAATCCACCCAGGCGTTAAATTAATTTAGTGGAAATTTTCATTTATCACATCAACCATAAAACAATCATTTTTGCAGCAGTTGCTTCCACTAAATTATAATAGGGGTCTAATCTGGAATTTCTAAGGGGAAACCTAAAAGGTTTGCATAGCATACTACAATCTCCCAAAAACCTATCATGCATACTACTTTTGCAAATATTGTTCGAAAACACTAGATATGCAATAGAATAAAATAGTAGGTGTTTTATGAAGTCACTTGCCTTATGAAAGTTGTCGTTTCTCTCACACTCTTGTCGAAGTCAATGGGTGCTCCCCGTTTCACACTATATAGTAAAAAGGACACTCAATAAACAAGCAATTCAACAAACACAAAACATATTGAACAAAACAAGCGTAACGAGTCTTCTTGGAAGGGTTTGGTCAAAGGTGTCACCTAATTCAATATACAAAAGGAATTAATGTGTTTGGGTTTAGGGTTTTGCCAAGGGATGGTCTGGAGTCAAAGAACACTTTCAACTCGAGAAAGTTGTATGGGTGTTTCCAAGTTTTCTAATGAAATGGTCTTCAAAATTTTGCCCAAAGGAATATCATGCAGGCTTAATCTCAATTTTAAAAGTAAGGTTTAACACTTTAGTACAACTGTAAACATTTAATTTCATTTACCCATGATTATGTTTAGAATTAAACTTAACCAAAATCAAATTCAAGAATTTCTTACTTTTCTCATATCTATACATTTTTAATTTACAACTTCAAAGTTTGTAGTATTAATAATATCTTAGTTATTTAAATTGATATAATGTTTTAAATCACATTTTTAGTAACACCTAATTAACCAAATGCATTTAAAAACCCTTGTAAAGGAACTAGAGCTATTTAAAAGGTTTTAACAAAACTTACTTATTCGTGTTATGAAATATATTAATAAACAGGAATTTTGTGCTTTCTCCGGACAAGGACAATTTGTTATGCCTTTGGTACACAGAAATAAGTTTTAATTTAATAAACCTTATAATGTGCTACAATAAATCAAATTAAGTCTCTGACCTTTAAATTCATTTTAAATTGTTCAAACATTATTTATAACGAAATTTTATAAATGGAGTTAATAGGCAGAGGGCATTTAATTTAGTTCATAGTAATTTGATTAAATCAAAAATAATATTTCTATTAGTAGTTATGTCCAAAAATAGTCAAACTATTCAAAATAAACATACAACAATTTAGTTATCAAAATAATTCCCAAAATTATTTTATAATAGATGCAACATATTACACATTTTATAAAGTGTCTAAAACAGTTTTATTTGCAATTTTTGAATTTACTGATTTAAAGTTATTACAAAAATACTCAAATTTACCATTTGAAATTTAAATATATTAAACTAGGTGAAATTTGAAATTTAAAAGTTCCAGCAGATTCTACTTGTCGAGGGCTTCAATTTGATATAAAATTTGTCCAATTTGGGTAATGGGTTAAAAAGTTATGAAGATTCTAAGTTGCAGGGACTTTTCTGTAAATGTGCCAATTAAATCTATTCGGAATTAAATCAGAAAAATAGGCAGGCCACGTGGCGTGCAGTGATTGGCTGGGCTCGGCCTTGGCTCGGCTTAAGCCGCGGCTCGGCTCGGCTGTTTTAAATCTGGATCGTTAGATCCCGATCGGGCGGTCCGCATCCAGTCATACCGATTCGGTTAGCTAGATCTAATCGAGGCCGTTCATATCAGATCGGAGTGCTCACCGTGGTTTGACCCGGGGGTGGCGGCGCGGGACGGCCGGAGATGGAGGAGACGGCGGCGCTGCGCTCCGGTGGTCGACAGGGACGGAGCTCCGGTGGTTCCCCAGGCTCGGGAGGGCGACGACGACGTGCGCCGTGACGCGGCAAACTCGAAGGGGCCTGCGGCGAGTGGATTTGCCTCTCGGAGCTGCTTGGAGGCGCGGGCGAGTGCGGCGGCGGCTCCGGCCACCTCGGGCGAGCACCAACTCGCGATTTTCGAGACGGTTGGAACCGGTGGAGGGGTCTGCGCGGTGCGCACTGAAGTGGGAAGGAGGTTGAGCACGGTCTCGGGCTAAGGGAGTGGCTCAACTCGCCGGAGGACAAAGAAAACGGCGGCGGCGGAGGTGAACTCCGGTGAGCTCGTCTAGCAGCCTGGAGGCGCAAAACCGAGAGGAAGGAGAGGGGAAAGACAGAGGAGGGGCAGGGCTTTAAAAGGGAAGGGTCAAGGGCGACCGGGCGTGCACGAGGGCGAGGAATCCGTGCGCGAATTGTGACCGGGCGTTTCGGAGGAAATTCCGGCGAGACGTTGAAGACGACGTGACGTCATCGCTGACGTCAGCATTTTTCTTTTTCTTTTTCTGATTTTCCATTTAATTCATATCTTTTGATTTATGGCTCCAAATCAAGTCAAATAAATTTCTAAAAATTTGTAAAAGCATTATCTTTGTGTTAAACCAGTTGTGGGTATGTTTTGAACTTTTTTTTTAAAATTAATATTTTGAAATATTCATAAAATGCAAAATTGCCCATTTAAGTCAACTTTGAAATTAGGGATTTAATAATTCATTTGGGTTAAATAAAATTTATGGAAATACCCATATTCATATATGTTTGTATTTAAGTTATTTACTCATATTAAATCATTTTTGTCTTTAGTACAGTATTAAATACATAACACATTTATTTGAAATGGAAAGGGAAATATAATGCATTCATTTTTAAATTCGAAATATTTTGTGCACTATTAAGTTTTATATTATGATAAATCATTTGAAAACTTCATAACATATCTGTGGAAAATATTCTAGATTTATTTCATAAATATGGTTTGAAGGTTTGTAAAACATTTTTGAAATTAGATATTGAGGTTTTAATAATTACAAAGGATAATAAAATCTTTTAACTTGAAACAACTTTTGAAAATAAAGATAAACTGGGATATTTGAAATATTAAACGTTTTCAATATGTTTGAAGTCTTTCATAGTTGATTTTCTTATGCATTTAATATTTTATTTGAATAAAAGAAAAGTTTTAAATTTTAGTGATTTTTGAACATTATAAAATGTTGGGATGTTACAATAGTGATGAGGATAATTACAGCCAATGAAAAATAAGTTGAGCTAGAGAATTAATGACATATATACATAATTTAATTACTTACATGTAAAAGACACTGATGATAGATTTGTCGAGCGCGTCAAAATTGAATAATTGCTATAATTCGCAATACTCAATTTGAATCTCATTATCACCTGGGCCATAAAAATCCTTTGGAATTTTCCCATAGAGCCAGTCTCCGTCTTGACTTTTCATGGTACGCATGTACCATGCATTTAGTTGGTGCAACCTAGCTGGTAGAGTGCGCACCATAGCAGGCTCGACAAGATCTTCTCCTCTAACATATTTCCGCACCACCTCATGTATGGTGTCACTCTCGCTAGATTGTAATGCCTTAAGCTCTGCTAGAGATAGACCCATATCTCTAGCTTGCTGCGAAAGTACATCGTTGACCGGGTTCCGGTTGTAAGGCGCCAATATGAGTGGGGGGGACGATTGTCCCGCCTGCATTCCGAGTTGTGGAACATCTCTCTTGTGGATGGCAACAAGTTTTTGTTCTCCCCGCACTCTCCTAGATGTACGCACCAGAACGCGTGTGTAGTCATCGTCCATATTTAGTTCATATTGCGGCGGATGCGTAAGAAATTTAGGGCCCACCGTATCGCATCCGTAGAATATACCGAAAAAGGCAAAGACATATTTTTGCCTTCTTTCTCTGGGCAACCTGGATCTCGTTGACCCATATATCGACATATTCGCGAGAGTTCACAAAGCGAGACTTCCCCGTTTCGCTTTTCTGAGTACTAGTCGACGTAGCCGTGCACTTCCGCTTGTTTTGTGGAGGGAGTCCGTTGACGCGGCGGCGAAGTACGCTCACGCGATGGCGGAGATGGACTAGCGCCGTGGTTGTCGTTGTCGGGGGTGTCTGGACTAGCGCCTTGGTTGTCGTTGTTGTAGTTCTTTGGACTGGCATGTGGACTGGGAGGGCGATTTTACTGCATGTGTGCGGACACGATGTATTCCTTTTTCCATAAGCAGGTAGTCTTAAGGGCAAATCTCAACTCAACCTCGTCTTCACCCGTAGGGAAGTCCAGCTTAATTCCCTCATATGTCTTCATAACCTCATCAACCCCGACAACAACATAGCCATCTGGAATAGGGCGGCAATGGTAACTTCCATTTGGTATAGGCGGTAGGGCACAACCGTGCGCCACCTTCACGGTTATGTTCAAGCATGGCACATGTAGGTCGCAAAGTTTCCGCTGCACGATATTATCCACGGGGTGACGAGGACCCGTCATATCATTGTGGCGATCGAGCTCCGTCGAAGCCACGCTGCTTCTCCGCATTGATTTTGGATCAGGAGAAGGATCTTTGGGCGTCTAAGATTCACAGGGCATCCGTCGAGTCTGCTTCTCTGCCTTCAGCTCTGCTATCTCCTTCTCATGCTCTAGTAGTTTATTTTCCATCCTCTGGACCCCGTCGGCATGCTCTTTCTTCTTTCTCGCTCGGCTTCTGTAAGTGCCAACATCTTTGGGAAACCCAATTATCCACGGTACGGAGCCGACGGTTCCTCGTATTCGTCCACTGTGTTTAGGATTCCCAAGTGCTCGCGATAGCTCGTCCTTCTCTCTGTTAGGGTGGAACCTGTCTTCCGTGACCTCCTTCCATACCTCTCTGAGTGCTTCAGTAGGGTCAGCTCCGTGCTTCTTGTTAAAAAGACAGTCACCTGTTACAGGGTCTAACTTTCCACCATGCCCGTAGAACCAAGCCTTAAGGCTGTCTGGCCAGTCAAATGTCTTGATCTCTATACCTTTAGCCAATAACTCATCCTCCATTTTCGTCCACTTAGGCATGGCCGTCATGTAGCCACCTGACCCCATGTTATGGTGATATATCTTTATTTCTGCATTTTTCTTATTTCTCGCTGAGATTTTCTTAGCGGCTTCCGATTGCTTGTACGCCTTAAATGCGGGCCACTCATCTTTTATCTTTTCATAGATTCTGACAAATTCTGGAGTCGTACCTTCAGTTACGAACTTGTTTAGCCTTTTCTTCCAGCGGCGGAACTGTTCAGCCATCTCCATATAAGTCCAGGCCTTGCATCGATTCTCTATAGGTGGGTTTTGTTCATCCTACTCTTCCGGTAAAGTGAAATTCTGCATGAGCTCGTCCCAAAGGAGTTGTCTGTCTTCATGCGAGACATAAATTACCCCCTCTTTGGCACCTTTGGTTTATACCATTCTTGAGCCCTGATGGAGAGTCTGTCCCAAACGATGACTCCGCACTGAGCTATAAATTTCCTTGTGTGGTTAGCGGGAGCAATCGGTTTGCCTTTTTCATCGATTACGTCGATGTGGTACTTTTGTTTCCGTTGCACCTTTTTGGTCCCGGTTCGTGGGCCGCCTCGTTTCACGGATGCTTTTTTGCTTGGTCCCGGTTCGTGGCCCGCCGACGGCTAAACACAAGAAAAAGTGATAGTTAATATATGTGTACACACAAATCTATTCAACAGAGACAAAAACCTGAGGGCATATATCTACCTCGGCGGACGACTTTCCAACAGTAGAGTCGGTGAACTGTCGGTGACGTCTATTCCGTCTGATCTATCACCGGACTCGTTCAGGAATTGTCCTGTGAAATCGGCTAAGTGTTCACCCGACTCGCGGATGATTCTAAACATGTCCTCTTCTTGTTCAAGTTTTCCACCGGTGTCCATAGTTTCTGCAAGGGATTTCAATTGTACAAACACATTTCAATTTCAACCCGGAGCAAAGTTATTTGAATTGTACAAATACATTAAGACATTTCAATTTTACAAACATATTTCAATCGTATCGAGTATCTCAATTTCTATTTACATTTCTCATTTGAAGTCTCTCGAACTTTACTAGGGCTCCGAGAGGGCGGTGGCGGCTCTGTGTATCTGCATTGCAACATGAAAAAACTTTAACAAACACAAATTAAATACACAAACTAAACATCAATTAAATACAAATTAAATTGAACATGTATGACACAACAACATGAATTTTATTTTTTAAATAGAGAAATTAAATTCCCAAACTTAACATCAGTTACACAACAACATGTATTTTCTTTTTTTGAACGTTTTTGTCGGGTTATGACTCCCAGGAATCGGGGGTAGTCACTTCCTGAAGTGTAGTTCGAAAGGGGATTGAACGGGTCTAAACCCTGAAGTGGCTCCGCGACGTTGCTCGCCGGACCCGAAGAAGACCCACACCCGACCAAGGAAGACACTGTCCTTTACCCAGGTTCACGGCTCTCGTGAGGAGGTAAGACCGCTACTCCTGCCTGTCTGTATTATATGTGGAGGATTACAGTACAATGGAGTTGGCCGGAAGCCCGCTTGAGGCAGTTCTTCCCTGGGGAGGGAAGCAAGGATCTTCTTCCTCCTCCAGCCAGAGGCTAACCTAACCAGGGTTGCTAGGGTTTACAAGGGTGTTTTGCACGCAAAGGGCCGACCCTTGCTACGATGGATGTCTTCTCTCTTTAATAGGCGCCTCAGGCCTTCTCCTTCTGCTTGGCCTTCAAGGTGGCTCCCACATGCCAGTGGCAGGGCGGAGCACGAGTCCACCGTGCTCCATTCCTCCATGGACTCGGTCCATTGTTGATAAAGGTGGCGCCGTGGCCGACAAGCGGCCGACCGCGCGGTACTATCAGCAGAGCGGGCAGTCTCTGAGGTGGAGCCCGCGATGACGATCTCCGTTGGAGGGTTGCGCCGTCCACCTGTTTTATCGTCAGAGTAGAAGGTCCTCACAGCTGCGCAGCAGGCGGAGCAGCTTTGTTGACCACTTTATCGCCAGGGTCAGCGACGGGGGTGCGTGCGTTACTGCATGAGCGTGGCAGAAGTCACGTGCGCCATGCCATGCTTCCTTGGCCGCGACGTTTCCCTTCAGGCCTGAGGGGAGATTCCTGTTGGACTCCCCTCAGGCGGTTTGGCGCCTCGGGGGGGGGGGGGGGGTCCCCTTAGGCGAGTGGTTCCTTGAGGCCCTCGTTTCTTCTTCAGGCCCTCGAGGGGAATCGCCTCTCGAGGGTCTCGCCAGGAGGTGACGCCTGGTCCTTAGCCGTTTCGTCTGACCGGCCCGCGTGCGAGGCCTGGGGGGAATGGGCTCTTGATACCCCAGTTCCCACTAGGCCGACAGTAGCCCCCGGGCCCATGATGGGCACGACTGAGCCAATGGGCTTAGGCGAAGCGTCGTGGGCCCTTAGTGCCCAGCCGGCCCGAGCCACGCGGCACTTGGACGATTAACGGGCTCGCACGATCTGGGGCGTGAGTCGTGGGGGGTCCCACCACGCCCCGGTAACTGCTCCTGGAGGGGGCATAAAGCCCTAACACTGCGACAGGGAGCCGTTACCGTTTCCAATTCTTCGCAGAAAATTCTGCTCCACAGAGCTCTCCGCCTCCGCTCTCTCCTGCAAGTTTCTGTTTTCCAACTCCTTCCAACCTCCGCACCCGTGACAATGAGTCCTCTCAAGAGCAAGGGCAAAGCCGCCGCGGGGTCTTCCTCCCTGGCGGAAGCCACAGAGACCATGATGGGCGCGGCGCTGCTCGGCGTGCGCGTCAACGAGAAAGCGCTCTCCAAGGTCCGATGCCTGGTGGCGGACCGGACGAACGAGCACGGCGCCACCACCCTGAATCGTGTGGCGCACGGGAAGCACCCGCGGGGTTTTTTCCCGGTCTTCCAGCACTGCCTGGCCGCGGGACTGGTTCCGCCCTTCTCGCCGTTCCTGGAGGCGGTGCTGGCGTTCTACCAGGTGCAGCTGCTGCACCTGCACCCCAACTCCGTCCTCATCCTCGCCGTCTTCGCCTACCTCTGCGAGGCGTACCTGGGCCTGTAGCCCACGGTGGGGCTGTTCCGATGCTTCTACGCGCTCCGGAATACGGCGAAGAACGAGCGCTCCGGGTGCATCTTGTTTCGCATCGTCGACGACATGGGGGGCGTCTACATTCCCATGTCCTGGAGCGAGGGCATGGCCATCACGTCCGTGACGAAGAAAGTAGACGACTTTCCCTAGAAGTGGTTCTTCGTCGGGGTGGAGCGTCCCTGCGCCTTCCTCGAGGTCCCCGACGAGCCTCCGGTGAAGAACTCCCATTGGGGCAAGGCTACCATTGACGACGCCAAGAATGTGAGCCTGATGGGGCGCCTGAGCTTCCTTCGCGAGGAGGGCCTCACAGGTCAGATGGTCGTGGCGGACTTCGTGACTCGCTGCAGCGCGCCCCTCCAAGCTCACTCGGTCCCCATGTGGATGTACTCGGGGCCGAACGACATGATGCGGCTTCATGTCGAGGACAACGACAAGGACGTCGTCAACAACATCCTCTCCGCGCTCTTCGTCAACCCCTCTGTGCTTCCCGTGGATGAGCTCCACGCGGCGCTTCGGCCCCTTCACCAGTACAACCTGACGAAGCGCATGGCCCTCCTGGAAGGGATGCCTCCGTTCACCCCGACAGGCCCGGCAGACTCCGATGTGCCGATGCCGGCCCCGCGGGGAGCGGAGGGGGCTGATTCTCCCTCGGCTTCAAGAGCTGGCCTAGGTGAGGAGGAAGCCACATCTGGGGAGGTCTCCTCTTCTAGAGCTGGGCCGTTTACTGACGAGATTCGTGATATCTTGTCAGGCGACGAAGATTCCTTCGTGGTGGCGCCCTCGCGCCCCGTGGAGGAGGAAGCAGGGGAAGGGGAGGCCTCGGGCGCGGAGGGCTCTCCAGGAAGGTGCGGGCCTCGCACCAAGGTCGCCGTGGACCCCACAGGGGCGAGGCCGTCTAACGTCCCTTACAAGAGGAAGGGGGAGGCGCCCCCCGCGAGGCCTGCTCCCAAGCCCTTCCCCTCATGGCGCTCGCCTGGCCTGGCGTGGGTCGATGCTGGCGCTCCCCCTCCAGTGTGAGTTTACATGACGTTGGGTCGTTTGCCCTCTTGGTTTCTTTTTTCACCTCATCCTTTGTTGAAGTCTTTTCTTGGGCTCTTGCCGGCGGTCCTGCACCTGCGAAGCGCCGTCGGCTCCGTAAGGCGTCCGAGGTGAAGAGCGCCACGGCAGGGGCCGTGGCTGGCGAGGCTGCGAGGCATGTAGAGGCAGCCCCAGCGGCCCCCCTTGAGGAGGCGCCTCAGGTGGAGGTGACTGCGCCCCTTGCGGGGGCGGCTGGTCCTCATGTGAAGGAGGGCGCCGTAGGCCCGGATGCTCCTACAGCGCCCCGCGAGCCTCCGGCGGTGGAGGGCTCGGAGGCGAGAACTTATATGCCACCTCGTGCTGCTACTTCACCTCGTGCGGCTACGCCTCCGCGTGAGGCCACTCCGCCACGTGCGGCTATATCTTCGCGCGAGGCCACTCCGCCACGCGAGCCAACGCCGCCGCGCGCGTCGACGCCTCCGAGTTTGACTGTTGCGTCGCCTGCGCCCACCGCTTCTGCGCAGCCCGTGATGGAGACCTGCGAGGCACCGGCAGGCGCAGGCGCGTCTGCCAGGGACGGTTTTTCCTCTCCTCCCCGCGAGGCTGGAGGCGAGGAGCGCCTCGCGGCTACAGGGCCTGAAGGGGGCGCGGGCACGGGCTCAGGCGGGGCTCAAGCTAGCCCCCGAGTTCTCCCCAAAGCCGGACCCGCGGGACTCGTCGCCGAGGCCGGGCCTTCTACGAGCCAAGACCTGGTGCTCCGCGGCTGGGACTGGAGCGCGGGGCGTCGCGAGGCCGCCTTTGGCCTCGTGAGGGAGTCCCTGGAGGGCTTGGAGGTGCACCTCGCCCTTGGGGACATATGGCTCGCTCGGCAGCAGGAGGAGCTGACGAAGTCGTGGGCATCCTTCCACGCGGCGGTCGAGGCGCGCCGGCTGGAAGATTTGGCGCTGCAGGCCGCCCGCGAGGAGGCCATCAGCTTCGCCAAGGAGACCCGCGAGGGGGCCATCCGCGACGCTGCAGAGCTGCTCAACCCCCTCCAGGCGGAACGCGACACTGCGGCGGAACTCCTGCGTGAGGTCAGGGCGGAGCGCGAGGCGATGGAGGGCTCGCTGGCGCAGAAGCGCCGCGAGCTGGGCCAACTGGAGGCCTAGCTGCTCTCCGCTCGCCAGGCCGCATCGGCTGCTCTTGAGAAGGACCGCAAGGTCTTCGTCGAGCGTGAGCAGCATCTGGTCCTCAAGGAGGAGGAGTGTAGTGACCTCACCTTTTATTATAAGGTGGAAGTCCCTGTGTTAATGTGCTAGTCCCTGGATCAAATGCTAGCACCACAGCTTAAGATGTATATCATGCAAAATTGTCAAATACTTTATTAAATCGCATGATCCAGTGTTACAAACATCTCTTACAACTTGCATAACCTGAAAAGGCTAGCAAAAATTCCAAGAGTAGCAGCGGAAAATAGTAGATATAATGAGCCTCATCATCTTCATGTGGCACAGGAAAAGCATGTTGGTTGTAGACTCGAAATCCTATCGAATACTCACTCGTCGTCTGTCAAATCTGCAAGGTTTAGTTGCAGCCCAGCTATAAAGGGTCAGCACAATTGAATTGTGGTGGCAAGTGACTTTAATTTCTAATATTCTACTAAGCTATATCTATATGCTTATTTGGCTGGTGGAGCTCAAGGCTATTGCGCAAAGCAAGTTTTCTCCTACTTTTGGTAAACAACTTTTTGAAACAATATTTTCTCTTTATAGACAATCTCGAGACAAATCCATGTCTCCTACCCATGTTCTCCCATCAAAGTTTTATTAAGAAATTGGAATCAAGAGATTTTCAGAAGACAGCCTTGTGTAGTTACTCAAATTGTCCGATGCCGGGGACACGGCTAAGATCTTAGGTTTTAAACTCTCGAGAGGGTGTGCACTTTCACCATTAGACTTAATCAACCCAAACTATCCTCTACACTCCTTTAGTGAGAAGGAAAAGGAGAAGATCAAGACGAGACTTTTCAGAAGTTGCTTTCCCATGATCATACTAAGAGATTACCACCATCCTATCAACTCTACCACCATCAATCTCTTGACCCAGGTCCACATCAACTTACTCCATCAAGACAGAGCCCATATTGACCAATGGTTGCACGATAAGCAACTAGACTCAGTGTAAACTTAAATCTCATAGCCCTGGGTGGCCTACCACAAGTGAGCAACTCATGTTAACACCGCATATCATGGCCCCAGGTAAGTAGAAACTACCCTGGGCGAAGACAACCATGACACATGGCCCTGAGAAGCCACTCAACTTGAAACCTCCTCGATCGACCCAATCCACCCAGGCGTTAAATTAATTTAGTGGAAATTTTCATTTATCACATCAACCATAAAACAATCATTTTTGCAGCAGTTGCTTCCACTAAATTATAATAGGGGTCTAATCTGGAATTTCTAAGGGGAAACCTAAAAGGTTTGCATAGCATACTACAATCTCCCAAAATCCTATCATGCATACTACTTTTGCAAATACTGTTTGAAAACACTAGATATGCAATAGAATAAAATAGTAGGTGTTTTATGAAGTCACTTGCCTTATGAAAGTTGTCGTTTCTCTCACACTCTTGTCGAAGTCAATGGGTGCTCCCCGTTTCACACTATATAGTAAAAAGGACACTCAATAAACAAGCAATTCAACAAACACAAAACATATTGAACAAAACAAGCGTAACGAGTCTTCTTGGAAGGGTTTGGTCAAAGGTGGCACCTAATTCAATATACAAAAGGAATTAATGTGTTTGGGTTTAGGGTTTTGCCAAGGGATGGTCTGGAGTCAAAGAACACTTTCAACTCGAGAAAGTTGTATGGGTGTTTCCAAGTTTTCTAATGAAATGGTCTTCAAAATTTTGCCCAAAGGAATATCATGCAGGCTTAATCACAATTTTAAAAGTAAGGTTTAACACTTTAGTACAACTGTAAACATTTAATTTCATTTACCCAGGATTTATGTTTAGAATTAAACTTAACCAAAATCAAATTCAAGAATTTCTTACTTTTCTCATATCTATACATTTTTAATTTCCAACTTCAAAGTTTGTAGTATTAATAATATCTTAGTTATTTAAATTGATATAATGTTTTAAATCACATTTTTAGTAACACCTAATTAACCAAATGCATTTAAAAACCCTTGTAAAGGAACGAGAGCTATTTAAAAGGTTTTAACAAAACTTACTTATTCATGTTATGAAATATATTAATAAACAGGAATTTTGTGCTTTCTCCGGACAAGGACAATTTGTTATGCCTTTGGTACACAGAAATAAGTTTTAATTTAATAAACCTTATAATGTGCTACAATAAATCAAATTAAGTCTCTGACCTTTAAATTCATTTTAAATTGTTCAAACATTATTTATAACGAAATTTTATAAATGGAGTTAATAGGCAGAGGGCATTTAATTTAGTTCATAGTAATTTGATTAAATCAAAAATAATATTTCTATTAGTAGTTATGTCCAAAAATAGTCAAACTATTCAAAATAAACATACAACAATTTAATTATCAAAATAATTCCCAAAATTATTTTATAATATATGCAACATATTACACATTTTATAAAGTGTCTAAAACAATTTTATTTGCAATTTTTGAATTTACTGATTTAAAGTTATTACAAAAATACTCAAATTCACCATTTGAAATTTGAATATTTTAAACTAGGTCAAATTTGAAATTTAAAAGTTCCAGCAGATTCTACTTGTCGAGGGCTTCAATTTGATATAAAATTTGTCCAATTGGGTAATGGGTTAAAAAGTTATGAAGATTCTAAGTTGCAGGGACTTTTCTGTAAATTTGCCAATTAAATCTATTCGGAATTAAATCAGAAAAATAGGCAGGCCACGTGGCGTGCAGTGATTGGCTGGGCTCGGCCTTGGCTCGGCTTAAGCCGCGGCTCGGCTCGGCTGTTTTAAATCTGGATCGTTAGATCCCGATCGGGCGGTCCACATCTAGTCATACCGATTCGGTTAGCTAGATCTAATCGAGTCCGTTCATATCAGATCGGAGCGCTCACCGTGGTTTGACCCGGGGGTGGCGGCGCGCGACGGCCGGAGATGGAGGAGACGGCGGCGCTGCGCTCCGGTGGTCGACAGGGACGGAGCTCCGGTGGTTCCCCAGGCTCGGGAGGGCGACGACGACGTGCGCCGTGACGCGACAAACTCGAAGGGGCCGGCGGCGAGTGGATTTGCCTCTCGGAGCTGCTTGGAGGCGCGGGCGAGTGCGGCGGCGGCTCCGGCCACCTCGGGCGAGCACCAACTCGCGATTTTCGAGACGGTTGGAACCGGTGGAGGGGTCTGCGCGGTGCGCACTGAAGTGGGAAGGAGGTTGAGCACGATCTCGGGCTAAGGGGGTGGCTGAACTCGCCGGAGGACGAAGAAAACGGCGGCGGCGGAGGTGAACTCCGGTGAGCTCGTCCAGCAGCCTGGAGGCGCAAAATCGAGAGGAAGGAGAGGGGAAAGACAAAGGAGGGGCAGGGCTTTAAAAGGGAAGGGTCAAGGGCGACCGGGCGTGCGCGAGGGCGAGGAATCCGTGCGCGAATTGTGACCGGGTGTTTCGGAGGAAATTCCGGCGAGACGTTGAAGACGACGTGACGTCATCGCTGACGTCAGCATTTTTCTTTTTCTTTTTCTGATTTTCCATTTAATTCATATCTTTTGATTTATGGCTCCAAATCAAGTCAAATAAATTTCTAAAAATTTGTAAAAGCATTATCTTTGTGTTAAACCAGTTGTGGGTATGTTTTGAACTTTTTTTTTAAAATTAATATTTTGAAATATTCATAAAATGCAAAATTGCCCATTTAAGTCAACTTTGAAATTAGGGATTTAATAATTCATTTGGGTTAAATAAAATTTATGGAAATACCCATATTCATATATGTTTGTATTTAAGTTATTTACTCATATTAAATCATTTTTGTCTTTAGTACAGTATTAAATACATAACACATTTATTTGAAATGGAAAGGGAAATATAATGCATTCATTTTTAAATTCGAAATATTTTGTGCACTATTAAGTTTTATATTATGATAAATCATTTGAAAACTTCATAACATATCTGTGGAAAATATTCTAGATTTATTTCATAAATATGGTTTGAAGGTTTGTAAAACATTTTTGAAATTAGATATTGAGGTTTTAATAATTACAAAGGATAATAAAATCTTTTAACTTGAAACAACTTTTGAAAATAAAGATAAACTGGGATATTTGAAATATTAAACGTTTTCAATATGTTTGAAGTCTTTCATAGTTGATTTTCTTATGCATTTAATATTTTATTTGAATAAAAGAAAAGTTTTAAATTTTAGTGATTTTTGAACATTATAAAATGTTGGGATGTTACAAGGAGCTGCAGCAGCGCGAGGAGCAGCGCCTCCAGGCGGAGAAGGACCTGGTTGCTCATCGCGAGGCCCTCGAGGAGCGAGAGGGCAAGTTGGGCAAGGCGACCCTGAGGTACGACGACAACGTCGCTGCCCAGAAGGTGGCTTACGAGCGCTTCGAGCGGCGCTTTGCCGAGAAGAAGAAATAGACCGAGAACGCCCTCGCGGAGCGCGAGAAGCAGTTCCGTAGGTCCACTTCTCAGAAGTACCGCGACCTGGCCCAGTCGCAGGAGGACCGCTTCAAGGCCAAGCACGTCGGGGACGCTCAGAAGATCGCCGAGCTCGAGAAGGCCAACTCCAAGCTGGAGACCCGCCTCACTCGCGCTAAGGATGGCCGCCGCCGAGTGGAGGAGGCTGGCACCGAGGCTGTCCACAACCTCAACTCCTTGGCCAAGGACGTGGAGGAGCAGGTGGCCCCGGCGATGCAGCGAGCGGCGGAGGCCTCAGATTCTGCCAACACGGCTCGGGCGCTCACGAAGCAGCGCGAGCGCATGTTCGAGGCGCTGGTTGCTCGTGGCAACGAGCTGGCCTCGCAGCTGGGAGCAGACGCGCCGCACAACGACGTTCGGGGCCGCGGCGATGATGCCATGTACCTGGTCTACTTCGACCAGCTCTTCGCAGCGCTCGAGGGTCCCATCGCCGAGCTTCGGGAGATGATCGAGGACGAGAGTCGGCAGCTCTTGGGGGTGGTGGTGGATCGCATCTTCACCAACCTCAAGCTCCTCACGCCAGACTTCGACCTCGGCTCTGTGACCGAAGCCGCCCAGGGTGAGGACGCGCAACGGACCTCAAGCTCCCTCCGCGAGCAGGTGGACGCCTTCTGCAACCGCTTCAGGCGCACGGAGGCTGCGCCAGAGGACAGCGAGGAGGAGGCCTGCTCTGCCGAGGCTGAAGAGGGCGCCGCGGAGGAGGTCCAAGGCGGTGCTGCTTCCCACTGAGTCATTCTCTATTGCGCATGCGAGCGCTTGTATCTGCACCAGCTGTGTGCTTTAGACATCTTGAAACTTTTGGCTTGTAATATACTTTTAACTGCTGTTTTAATTCGAGCTTGTCTGCCCCTCGTGAGGTTTCTTTGGACTCATCTTCATGTCTATTTGTTCTCTGCGTCGTTAGGTCCCATCTCTTCGTGCCATGACTCTGCCACCTCGGTATGCGGGAGCAATGACTCCGCAAGGCCGGGGGGAGTTTAGGCCTAGGAGAGGTGAGAGCCTTGAGTCGCGATGCTCAAGTGCCCCCCTTAAACATGCGAGTAGTCCATGAAGCGTAAGGGAAAGCGAAGTCGCTCGAGGGGCAAAGACGCGCGCTAGGGAGAGAAAAACGCTCTTAAAGCGTGGGTGCGAGACTTAGCTTCTCGAGGTTTTCGCTATGTGAAGGCTTTTCACCTGGCGAGGTTGCCCACTTGAGGGGTCGCTCCTGGGGAGGCTTTTCGCTTGGCGAGGTTGCCCACTTGAGGGGTCGCTCCTGCGGAGGCTTTTCGCCTGGCGAGGTTGCCCACTTGAGGGGTCGCTCACGGATGCCTCTTCAGGCTCGTGGGGGAATTCTTCCCTGCAGGTATTAGAGGGTTGAACCCAAACGCTGAAACACGGTTCAAGGGACTCGTGCGCGCTTACAGGTCCCCTCAGGCGTTCCTTGCGAGGAGAGTACAAGGTCCTCTGTAGAGATGGCGTGTTTGTGGGATCTTGCCCTCCAGCCAGAGCTCGGACCCTTGGATTTTGCAGTGCTGCTGGTGTGTCATTTGAGGCACTGACACTATACTCAGCCCCCGCTCGAGAGGTACGCATGTGGAGAGATATAAGCGCACACTTCAACAATAGTAATGCGTAAATAAAAACCCCCCAAAAAACATTTTTAAGCGGCGCCGAAGCGCTAAGTTCACTTAGGAATGAGATTGAGTCATTATGCTTGGGATTGCCAAGTTAATGCTCTGACCATGTCGAGGCATGGGGACCACCAGTTGGTGGCAGAGACTCTCAACGGCCTGAGGTGGCTCGTTTTAATTGAGGGCTCGGAGGGTTTACCCTCGAGTGAAGCCTTTGGGGCTTTGGAGGTTTAAGCCGTTGGCGTTTTAACCTCCAGAGACAAGAATGCTTGGAGGTTGAGCCGTAGGCTGCCTCGTCCACTAGGAGTTTCGACGTGACAATGATCACGTGCGTGGCAATGACCACGGTTGCGTTTGTTCCCTTAGGAGACAAAGCATGTGTTTGAGGTTTAAGCCTTTTGGCGTTTTAACCTCTAGAGACGACGATGCTTGGAGGTTGAGCCGTAGGCTGCCTCTTCCGCTTGTCTTCTCGACGTGACAATGATCACGGGTGTGGCAATGACCACGGTTGCATTTGTTCCTTTAGGAGACAAAGCTATGTTTTTGGAGGTTTAAGCCTTTTGGCGTTTTAACCTCTAGAGACGAAAAATGCTTGGAGGTTGAGCCGTAGGCTGCCTCGTCCGCTTGACGTCTCGACGTGACAATGATCACGGGCGTGACAATAATCACTTTTTTTTAACTTGTTCCTTGCGGATACAAAGGTTTGCGAGGTTTAAGCCTTGAGCTTTTAACCTTGGGGGACAAAAAGGTGCTTGGAGGTTGAGCCGTGGGCTGCCTCTTTCGCTAAATGCCCTGACGTGATAATGATCACGGGTAGAACTTGCGCAGATGCATGATGTTCCATGGATTCTTGACGGGGACGCCGTCTTGCGTCTCGAGGCGAGCCGCGCCAGGCCTGGCGATGTGGGTGACCCTGTAGGGACCTTCCCACATCGGGGACAGCTCGTGGAGGCCTTCCCTGGAGAGGATTCGCCTGAGGACGAGATCGCCTGCCTCCAGGGTGCGCGAGCGCACATTGCGGCTGTCTTAGCGCCTCAGGTTCTGCTGGTACTTGGCCGCCCGGAGGGCGGCGCGGCGTCTTAGCCCTTCAAGGAGCTGCAGGTCGTCGTTGTGGAGGTCCTCTTGCTGGTCCTCATTAAAGGCAAGGACCCGTGGGGGTCCATGCTTTATCTCTGCGGGGAGGACTGCTTCGGCTCCATAGACGAGTGCGAACAGTGTTTCCGCAGTGGGCTTGGGTGGCGTGGTACGGATGGACCAGAGCACCGAGGGTAGCTCATTGATCCAGCCCTTGCCGTGGCCCTTGAGGATATCGAAGGTCCTTGTCTTTAAGCCCTTGAGGACCTCTGCGTTTGTGCGCTCGGCCTGTCCGTTGCTTTGCGGATGGGCGACTGAGGCGAAGCAGAGCTTGATGCCCATTTTCTCACAGTAGGCTCTGAAGATGCCACTTGTGAATTGCGAGCCATTGTCGGTGACGATGCGGTTAGGCACTCCGAAGCGGCAGACCAGGCCTCTGATGAATTTCACCGCCGCGCCTGTTGTGATTGTGCGTGTCGCCTCCACTTCAGGCCATTTTGTGAACTTGTCAATGGCCACGAAGAGGTAGCGATATCCACCTTGCGCCGTTAGGAAATGTCCTAGGATGTCCAGCCCCCAGACCGCAAACGACCACGAGAGCGGAATGGTTTCTAGCCCCAGCGCTGGTTGGTGGATTTGCTTGGCGTGGAATTGGCAGGCTTCACAAGCTTTGATGATGTCCGTTGCATCTTGAAGCGCTTGAGGCCAGTAGAAGCCGCTCCTGAAGATTTTTCCGGCGAGGGTGCGGGCGCACGAATGGTGGCCGCATTCCCCGCTGTGGATGTCCTTAATCAGCAATTTTCCTTCTTCAGGAGGGACGCACTTGAGCGCGATGCCGTTTGGGCGCTTGCGGTAGAGAATTCCTTCGAGGATTTGGTACGATTATGCTTGGCGGGCAATTCGCTCCGCTAAAGCATCTTCCTCGGGAAGGATCCCTTTGTGGAGGTAGTCTTTGATCTCGTCGATCCATCCTGCCTCTTGGTGCACCGCTGTGAGCAACAGACGCTCCCATGTGGGGGGCCCGCAGCCTGGAGCTCCGCTTGCAGGTGGTGGCGGGACCGCTTCGTCTGTGCTTGCAGGTTGGGCCTCTAGGGGCTGCTTTATGGATGCCTTGACGAGCCTTTCTTCAAAGACACATGGCGGCCGAGCCTGCCGCTTTGATGCACGCTTGGCGATGTCATCAGCCTCTT
This sequence comes from Poa annua, assembly GCA_026929855.1. NCBI lineage: Eukaryota > Viridiplantae > Streptophyta > Magnoliopsida > Poales > Poaceae > Poa > Poa annua. The sequence continues at coordinate 38,392,037 of CM049427.1, forward strand.
GATTTTCCTTTCTTGGGATATGCATGAGCTCCATTCTCTTTGAAGTTCTTCTCCAGCCTACGGACCTCTTCAAGGTATGCGGCCATGTGGTCGTCCTTGGGCTTGTAGCTTTTGTTGGAGAAGTTGACGAGCAGCTGGGAGTCGCCCTTGATGAGTATATGCTTGACGCCTAGGGCGATTGCGGCGCGTAGGCCAGCAAGCAGCCCTTCATACTCGGCGATGTTGTTGGATATCTTGTCGATTCCGAAGCACAGCTGGACTGCGTGATACAGCTTGTCGTCTTTGGGTGAGGTCAGGACTACGCCTGCCCCACCGCGGCGACAAGCAAAAGCTCCGTCGAACTTCATGGTCTAGAGGCTGGGCATTGCGGCTCCAAAGGACTCGTGCTCTTCTTCCCAGGGCTCTTCAGGGGTTGGATCAGTCCATTCGGCGACGAAGTCTGCCAGCGCTCTTCCTTTGATTACCCTCGTGGTATCGAAGCGCAAATTGAATGGTTGTAGCTCGATGTTCCATCCTGCGACACGATCTGTTGCATTTGGGTTGCGCAGAATTTGCTCCAGGGGGAAAGAGGTTACCACCGTGATGGGGTGCCCCTGGAAGTAGTGTGGCAGCTTTCTTGAGGCGATGAGGAGTGCGAGGAGAAGCTTCTGCTGCATCGTGTACCGCTCGAGCATCTCGCAGTACTGTGCTGACGAAGTAAACTAGATGCTCGACGAGAGTAGTTCCTGTTTCCTTGGCGTCTTTCGCCTGAGGTGGCCCAACTTGGCCCTCGATGGGGTTGGCTTCAAGGGGCTTGTCCTGGGCCTCGAGGGTGTTGGCCTCGCGGGACTTGGTCTCGAAGGACTCGGCCTCGAGGGACTTGGCCTCGAGGGGCTTTGCCTCGAGGGACGTGGACTCGAGGGATGTGGCCTCGAGGGACTTGGCCTCGAGGGACGTGACCTCGCAGCGCTCCTCCTGGGCCTCGAGTGTGTTAGCCTCTTGAGGCTCCTCAGTCCCTTCGGCATGAACCTCTTGCAGCGGTTGACTCGGGGCGGTCCCCTCTTGAGGCTTTTTTTTTTGAGGGGTTTATGACAGTAGGAAAGGCTCCTACTGCCTCTGCATTAAAATGAAGTGATACCAATTTACATATGTACAAAGGGGAGAGTGGTGGGGAGGGGGTGAGTAAGGTTCTAAAGTCTGTTTACAAGAGAACAAATAAAAGGGTGTAGATCGTCCTTAGTTCTATGAACTAGAAGGGAAAAGTCCCCCTTGAATCTCAGCTTCCAAGAGGAGATAGCAGGCTGGATGTTATTAAAACAAAGATCATTTCGCTCCTTCCATATCGCCCAGGCAGTGATAGCAAAGACATCCATGAACATGGGTTGTTTCCAAATTGATCTAGCGTGGGTAACCACCTGCAGACGACTGAGATTGCTGGAAACATGGAGAGGAAGGCCAATTGCGTCCCAACAGGCCATGCTGAATGGACATGTGAAGAAAAGATGCTCCAAAGTCTCTTCCATGCGACATGTGCACATTTTGCATTCAAAATCAGTGCTCACATTATAATTTCTCCGTTTCAGCATATTTTTGGTGTTCAGCCTGTCTGACAAGAGCAGCCAGCAGAAAAACTTAATCTTCGGCACACATTTTGATTTCCATAACCACCCAAAGGACTCATGAGGCTGTATTTCTCTGAAGCAAAAGTGATAAAAGCTGCTAGTTTTGTACTCTTTCGCTCCCCAAACATATGTCCATATATCATGAGCCGCAGTGTTTAGCACAATGTCAGTGGCCGCAACTTGCAACTGTCTGATTTCAGCTATTGCTTGTGTGGAAAGGGGCAACCAAAAATTCTCAGCCAAGGTGCTTGCTGTGAGGAATGTTTGTGCAGAAACATCCTCATCAGAAGAAAAAGAAAAGGCTCGGGGAAACAAGTGAGAGGCAGTGCCATCGATCCAAGGATCTTTCCAGAACAGAATTGAGTTACCCGAGACAATCTGACATGATGAAATACCTCTAAAGGTGGGCATGAGCTTAGTAATATCCTTCCACCAAAAGGAACCACAAGAAACCGCAGCATGTGGAACTTTGTGCTGATAGTGCGTCGTCCAGATAAGATGAACCCAGGGAGTGTCCAACTTATTATAAAATTTATGCAGAAACTTGAGCAGCAGTGCTTCATTTTGGACCTTTAAATTCAAAACCCCCATACCACCCTTGTTCTTAGGTCGACAGACTTTATCCCAAGCAATCAGGGGGTTGCAATGATCACCATTCTCATCTTTCTTATTCCAGAGGCAGTGCCTTCGAATCTTCTCAATATGTTCCAGAATCTTGGGGGGGATCTTGATAGAGCACATGGCAAACATGGCAATGGAAGTAAGTAATGAATTAATCACACTAACTCGTCCACTGTATGTCATCATCATGAAGTTAGCAGTCATGCTCCGTTCAATTTTGTCTACCAATGGCATTAGATCTTGCACAGTTGGTTTGGTAGTACCAAGAGGTAAACCCAAATAAGTAAAGGGCATCATGCCAATTTTACAGCCAAGTAAGTTGGCAAGGGGTTGGGCATCATCTGTCGACAAGTTAATAGGAACCAGAGAGGATTTATGATAATTAATTTGAAGACCAATAGAAGCCGCATATGTATCCAGAATATTTTTCATCACCTGTATCTGAGCAGCACAAGCAGGCATGATGATAATCGTATCATCGGCATATTGGATCACAGGAAAATCAACATCAGAGCCAAGGTTAATAGGAGCATGCAGAGCACCAGTTCGGAACGCTTTGTTGATAGCTGATTGAAGAAGGTCGGCTGCAAGAACAAAGATTAAAGGAGAGAGAGGGTCTCCCTGCCTCACACCCCTTCTACAGTGAAACTGACGACCAGGCACCCCATTCAGAAGTACAGACGACATTGCCGATCCAAATATTATTTTAATCCAGTTTAGCCATTTAGAATCAAAACCCATCTGTTTCATGATCTCCAACATGGCAGAGTGATCAATTGTGTCGAATGCCTTAGCAAAATCAAGCTTCAGAAGCACAATTTCTTTCTTGGAAGTTTCACAATGGTGCAAGTACTCAAAAGCCCAAGCAACACAATCTTGTATAGTTCGGCCTTTGAGGAACCCATACTGGTTTTTGTGAACAATCTTCAACACCAATTTCTGCAGTCTGTTAGCCAAAATCTTGGTGATGAGCTTGAGACAGCAGTTCAGCAAAGTGATGGGCCTGTAGTCATTCACTGTTTGAGGAGACTGAGTTTTAGGAATTAAGGTTATGAACCCTGTGTTAATGCTCTCCAGGTTTAACTTCCCTTGATGAAACTCCTCACACAGCTGATAAATATCATGCTTGATAGTTGGCCAACAAGCTTTTAAGAACTGCCCATTAAACCCATCCGGTCCAGGCGCTTTATCTGGAGGCATCTCTTTGACCACAAGATCAATTTCTGCATGGGTGAAAGGAACTGACAGCTCCTCCAAACCTGCAATAGGTGTGATGAGATCAGCTAGAATAAACCCCATCGTAGGGTTATTACATGTGCCCAATCTTTCCCGATAAGCCTGAAACAAATGGTCCTCTTTCTCAGCATGGGAACGAATCTGATCACCATTAGGCAGATAGAAGGAAGAGATGGAATTCCTTCGGTAACGATCAGTCGCAATGGAGTGAAAGAATTTGGTATTTTCATCACCAAATTTCGTCCAGCGAATAGTACATCGCTTTTTCCAATAGATCCTCTGGTAATCCAACAGCTTAAGTAAATGAGCTTTTAGTATTTTCCTGAAATTTTTCTCCGGCAGAGTGAGGCCACGCTGATCCTCTATATTGTCCAATTCAAGCAGAGCTTTATTAGTATTCTCAATACAAATAGTGAGCTTGGAAATGGACTTACTCCAATGTTTCAGATCCGAACGCAGCCTTTTAAGCTTAGCATTAATATTTGCTGCACCATTCTTTTTAAATGTGGGTCTGTTCCAGCTTTGTGTCACTATCTCTTGAAATCCAGGATGAGCAACCCAGAAGTTTTCAAAACGAAAAATCTTTGCGCCCGGAATATCAGTTTTAATGGCAATGACACACGGCGTGTGATCAGAAGTCGGCTTTCCAATTGGTTCAACCAAAGTAGCAGGATATGATGATGTCCAATGTAGCGAGGTAAAAAACCAATCGAGCTGTTCGAGCAAAGGGTCCTGTTGCATGTTACTCCAAGTGAAGCGACGACCTTTTATTGGCAGCTCCGTTAGGTGTTGCGCACGAATAATATCATTGAATAACAACATATCCGAGTGATTTCCACCAGGTTTGTTTCTATTCTCATGGGATCGAATAAAATTAAAATCTCCACAAAGCATCCAGTCCTCATCATCCGGGATATTCAGACTATACATCCACTGTACAAAATCATCTCTAAGCTCGCCATCACAAGGCCCATAAATATTCAACAGCGTAAAAGATTTAGCAGACTGCTTCGACGTGAAATATACCGAGAGGGCAAATGGTTCACAATGCATAGCCATCCCAGAAAAGAGGGAGCTATTCCAAATAATGATTAAACCACCCGAAGCACCATTGGATGGAACATAAATATAATCATCAAAACGCTTAGGACAACAGGCACGAATAAAAACCAAATCAAAAGAGCATTTCTTGGTTTCTTGCAAGCACACGATAGCACAACCACTTGTGTTTATAGCATTAAAAAGAGCCAGCTGCTTGGATCTGGCATTAAGACCCCTAATGTTCCAACACAAAATAAACCAGGTCTTGAGATAATTCATTACAGGGCTTTAAACAGAATTAGGGGCTTCCTCCTCTTGTAGCTGGGCTAGCAGCTTCTGTGGAGAGATATCAACAGCAGGAACACCACAAAGGTTAATACCCACTGCCTGAAGAATAGTGATAGGAGTAGGGGGAGGAATCACCTCATCCTCATCCTCAGCTAAACTCTGAATAGCTCCTGTGACGTGAGCAGTTCCCATTCTCGGATTATCAACAATTCTAGGCACTCTAATGCTCTTTACGTTAGACTTGCGTTTCTTTGCATCAGTGACAATAGGAACCTTGAACCCATCATACTTATTAGAACGACTGCTCCTGCGAACCTGAGAAGTAGATGCAGGAGTTGCAGTACCCAAAGGAACCAGGGCTGTCTGCTCAACCATGTCAATCTGCATGAACTGAGTGAGAGCTAACGGTTCATCAGCAATAATAGTCACATTAGAACCCGGAGCAGCAGCACCAAATGGAAGCAGCCCATTAATAGACTCCACAAACGGCCCATTGTACACTGTCAACCAGGGGAGCGTCGCAAGAGCTGGGCCTGGAGCCAACTGTCCCACCAAACAGAAATTCTGAACAAGGCCGGTTACCAGCTTAACTTGGGCTAAAGCTTCAAGAGAGAAAGGTTGCAAGCCCAACACAGAGGCCTGAAGAAAATGCACACTATCAATTTGGAAGCTGGTGTACATCTGAGAAGAATTGTTGAAATGCTGAGCTCCTGGCCGCATCAAAGTAGTGTCCTCGGAGCTTCCAATGTTTGGCCTAATAGTGTGCACAATCATGGAGCCAGAATCTGAAGGATCTGGGCTGGTGATGGAATCATTCCAGGCATCCATTGGACTGTCAGTCAGATTGGATGCAAGTGGGGCAAAACCAGCCGCAAAAGTCGTACCCTGAGCCTCAAGAAAGTTCTGAAACTGCACCTGTTGAACCTGAATATCTATCTCTGCTAACACCTCCACATGCGGGGGCACTCCAACAGCGTGGTTATGGTGCGGTGGTGCATTGTTCTGGTGCGGAGGCGCATGATTCTGTTGCACCCAAGCATCAAGCTGCTGCTGGTAAATCTGTTCCGCAGTCATCTCTGGGCCATACAAAGGATGCGGATTGCGATCTTCCGGTTCTGGATCTTCAGTTGGCAGGGGAACATCCTGCAGATGAGCATTCCAATCTGCACTACGGAGCATGAAAACAGGAACCGACCAGCACTGACGGGAACCACCAAGTTGCCGTATCACAAGACTCTTAGGAACAAACCTAGGATGAACAATGGCAACCTTAGCCAGGACATACTTCAGATTTCCACGGGGCTGGTGCCAGATTGAGAGCAGACCAAAGTCCTCAACCGCTCTATTGATGTACGATGTAGTTTGGTAGTCCAGAGGAAAGCCTAAAAACAGTATCCAGATCTCACGACCAAAAGAGGTTAGCCTCATATTCCTAGCAGCATCATGGCGAACAAAGGTGATGGTGGTAGTATCATCAAGCTCGTACGTGAGACCAATGGCTGTGTCCGCGGACAGAGTATCAGCAAGAACAAAAACCCCAAGACCAAACGGATGATCATCAAAGTCTCTAACCACCAACCCATCCTCAAGTAACAGAGCCCTAATATCCAGTCGCATCTGAAGCCTCAACTGAATCGGGATGAATCTATTAGGTTCTGCAATTACCACATTGTCGTGCTGGAGAGGTGGTATCGGGTTGACGACCAGCTCAGCACGCACCTTCCGATCAGCAGGCCCTTGATCAATGGTCATCCCTGCCGGCAGGAAAGCCAGGGGATTCACAGGGAAGTTCGCCATTGGAGGAGGGGGAACTGTAGCTTGGGTATCTGGTAGCGAAGAAGACGAGACGGCAGGCTTCGAGGAAGGCAATTTCCCTGTTTCCTGTAATTCCTTTTGTTGCTTAACAACCCAGATTTTGCGGTCAGGATCTTTCCTAACTTGCCGCTTGGGCCTCCAAACCCAACGAGCCGGGCAAGATTTCTCCCGATGGCCCAAAAAGCGACAGAAACGGCAGCGGAGCCCAATAACACAGTTCTTGGCAAGATGGCCCACATCCAGACAGCGAGAACATTCAGAGTGGATCACCGAAGGCCCATCAGATAGAGTCGACGAAGGAACTGTGGTCAGATTTGAACAATCTGGACATTTGGAACCCAACAATTGGCAAGCAGTACAAATACCAGGGCAATTTTCAAGCTGGTGATCCGCCAGACTGCAGCGTTGACAACGGCCCAGTAATTCAAACAATAATTTTGTGGGCGGGAGAGCCGGCAGATTTAATATCTCCATAATATCCTTGTCCAAGTACTTGGACCCGCGTAAATCATTTATATGTTCCAGCAAATCTTTCGGCAAATTACAGCAGAAATCTCGGGAATAAACCTTCCCAAGGAAAGTCTTACTACGGGATTCAAGATAAGCCGCAGGAAACGGATCCAAAAAACTTCCAAACTGAATAATCCGAGATTGTTCCGTGATCTCAGGAGCTGTAACCGAAGAGCCAAAAGATCCAAAATGAAGTTGAATCCGAGAGGGATCATGAATAGCTGAACTTGACGGATCAGGAGACAATCCAAATTTTGATAATTCCGTACAAGAGGAAGATGGATCCATAGCAGCGCTCTCCTGGAGGAAAGCCAAATTAGGGTTTAACCGAACTGGACTGCGCTGTGCCACCTCCAGAATCTGATCGGAAGAATTCCAACATGAATTTGATTGCGAACCATCAGTATAATAACCAGAAGCCAACTTCAGATCACCTCGAAATAACGAGAAATGGCACACAAAGTCCGGCCAAACTCGATCTTTTAACCCATAGATGAAGTGCCCAACCTGACTAGAGGCTAGCGAAAACCGAAATCTCCGATCTGATAATTGGAAAACACGAAAGCCCGCACTATCGCCACCGATGCAACATTCAAGAGCTAACCCCACAGAATCTTCAGAGAGAGAGAAAGAAGCCGAAGAAAACGCCACCACTAGAAAAAATTCCTTCGAGCCGGGAGAGGGGGTGTAGTGAACGGAGGAGCCAAACCTTTGACGGACCTGAGCGGCCAAGGCAAGGCCCGGCGAGAAGTCCCAGTGCAGAAGAGCATCCATGGCCACCAAGATCTAGGAGAAATCATGGCCGGCAGCGGTGGGTGTGGAGGAGCTCCCGGGGAGAGGGTGGGTGGGAGAGAGAGCCATTCTTCCCATCCCCTCTTGAGGCTTTGGGCCTGGCGGTGGCTTTGTGAGGACTGCCCTTTCGTCGAGCTCTTTATCAGGAGGCTTTTTCTTTGGAGTGGTTGCACTCTTCTTGTGAAGTACATGCTCCTCTCTTTCCACCACAAGTACATCACTGGCTGTTTGTGGAGTAGCTGACAAGTATAGCTTCAGGTGCTCGCCAAGCCTTGGGGCGACCATTACAGGTGGGCTGGCCAAGTACTTGTTCAAGTCCTCAAATGCTTTTTCAGCTTCAGGGGTCCACTTGAAAGTGCCCGTTCTTTTCATGATCTTGAAAAACGGCAGGGCTCTTTCGCCGAACTTGGAGATGAATCGACCCAAGCTGGCCATGCAGCCTGCCAGGCGTTGCATGTCCTAGAGCCTGCGTGGAGGTAGCATGCCTTCTATGGCCTTGATTTTGTCTAGGTTCGCCTCTATGCCCCGATGAGACACGAGGAACCCCAGCAATTTGCCTGAAGGTACTCCAAAGACGCACTTGGCGGGGTTGAGCTTGATGTTCACCTTGCGCAGGCTGGCGAAGGTTTCTTCAAGGTCTCCGAGAAGAGTATTTCCTTCTCGTGACTTCACGACGATGTCATCGACATATGCTTCAGCGTTTCGCCCCATTTGCCCGCCAAGGGCTATCCTCATTAACCTCTGGAAAGTGGCTCCCGCATTTTTAGGCCGAAGGGCATGCAGACGTAGCAATACACACCGCATGGGGTGAGGAAAGACGTCTTCTCCTCATCCTCTTTAGCCATCTTAATCTGGTGATAACCAGAGAAGGCGTCGAGGAAACAGAGGAGGTCGCAGCCTGCCGTGGAATCCACGATCTGGTTGATTCTGGGCATGGGATAAGGGTCTTTGGGGCAGGCCTTGTTTACATCAGTATAGTCGATGCAGAGGCGGCCTCCGCCGGCGAGTTTTGGGACTACCACGCCGTTGGAGAGCCAAGTGGGGTGGGCGACTTCGCGAACGACTTTTGCCGCTTTGAGCTTCTCGACCTCCTTGACGATGAATGCTTGCTTCTCGGGGGCTTGCTTTCTTGATTTTTGCTTGACGGGGCGCGCGTTTGGGCACACGGCCAAGTGGTGCTCGATCACCTCCCTCGGTACACCAGACATATCTGACGGTGTCCATGCGAACATGTCAGAGTTTGCCTGGAGGAAGGCGACGAGCGTGCTTTCCTATTTGGGAGGCAGCGCGGCGCCAATGGTGACGCTAGCCCCCGAGCCTTCAGCCCCCGAGCAACCTGAGCTCAGAGAGATCTTCTTGGTAGCAGCTGCCTCCTGGGAGAACAACTGCTTCTTCTTCTTGGGCCTCTCGAGAGGCTCTTGGTCCTCTTCTGCGGGGAAGGCCATGGCGGCGGTCTTATAGGCCGTCTCAACATCGCGCGTAGCGTCCAGGACATGCCCACAGATGGTGATCGTGCCGGAGCTGCCGGGGATCTTGACCATGTTGTACGCATGGTGCGTGACGGCCATGAACTTCGCGAGCGCGCGGTAGCCGAGGATGGCGTTGTACGGCAGGCCGATGTGTGCGACATCGAAGTCGATGTGCTCGGTGCGGTAAATTTCCTTGCTCCCAAATGTGACGGCAAGCCTGACCTGGCCTAGAGGCTCGATCGAGCCGCTGGTGACTCCCGTGAAAGGCCTCGAGGGCATGAGCCGCTCGTAGGCCACTTGAAGCGCTTCGAACGTATCTATGGAGATAACGTTCAGGCCTGCTCCGCCATCGATAAGCGTCTTGGAGACGGCCACATTGTCGATGGTTGGGGAGCAGACCAGCGGGAGGGTGTGACGCCCTAAATCGGTACTATGTAGATTTAAGCGATCCTGCCAAAATCCGCATAATAACGATTTTAGGTCACCCACCAGACATAATGTGCACGCCGAAACATGCGCATTATGTGGGTGGAATTGTAATAACATTACAACAGTTCCGATACATCCACAAATACAACAGAAGATATATAATACAACAACGACTCGAATGAGTCAAGATACAAATGATACAATACAAAGATACAATTGACGGCGGAGGCAAAATAGTATCCGACTACGGATAAGATGCAATTTGGACTAAGAGTCCTGAAGATAAGCGATGGCGCCATATCCCTGCGCAGCCAAGCCGGTGGGATTCCCAAGCTAACGTCGTCTGACTTCAAACCTGTTGACTGCACATAAAGCACAGGCCAAAAGAGGGTCAGGGCACTCCCTGGCAAGCAAAACCGACTTGCCTACTTTCAACACCATCTCCCAAAATATGGGGGAGGTGGACTTAGCGGCAGCAGCACTAGCAACCTAAAGAGACACGCTACAACTTCCGTCTAATTAGAGAGGGATAAGAGAGCGCATAAAGTAAACATCTACAACTAACACCAATCATAACCCATTCTCGAATTAACCCACTCAACCAAATATGAGGAAGAAATTCGGGAAACTCACACGTTGAACCGTTTTAGTTATAATTTATCATGAAAGTAATTCTATATTACTAGTCAAATTATTTAACTTTAATTAGGTGTAAGTTGTCTAGATCTTGTTAGCCAGCATCATCACCAAAGTCTTTCATAACCGTGGACACGGCTCATCGATAAGATTATACCCTGCAGGGGTGCACTACTATACTCATACTCGCATGATCAGCCCAAGCAAGCATCAGGGCCTCTCAACACGACTCATTCCTTCACTACAGCAAGTCCAAGTGCCAGCCATATGAGTTGTTACCCGCGTCAGGAGTCCGGCCGAATCTCAATTGCGGACTCATTAGTTTGCGACTACGCCACCATGCGGCTCAAACCACAGTAGGAAATGTACGCTTCGTGTCGTATAGCACCTATATGACCCCCCGTATCACATAACCTCTCATCATCATCATCATCATCATCATGCACATGCATATGAGCAAATGGAAAACCCGAACTACTTGCGGCACATGGACAAGATGTAGATCCGTTCAAAGTCGAGGGGGGCTCCATAGGGCCTCCCACAAGTGGTTAGTGCGCTCAAAATTGGATCCGAGGACAAAATCTCAGTTCCTAGGTCGACACTGAGCAGAACAAAACACCTCGCAAGGCCTTCCGCCTGGTGCCTTATCTTTTAATTATAATACCCCAACACAAGATAGCATTTTATTAAAGTAGAACAATCTATCATACTAAGCAGATGAAACATAAGACCAACAGACGACTCGCACAGTCAACTCTAAGCATGCGCTACGACTCACAAGGCCACAGATAAAACAAACAACATGTGATGGGATGTGGGGATAAAGCTGTATGGGCTGCAGGATAAACATGTGATGAGATCGCGATAAGAATCGAATACTAGGGTAGCAGAGATCAACGACAAGGATGAAAGACAATGTATAGGTAAACAAGCAAACTTTGCTTGCCTGGAATCCCGCATGGAAGCAGATCTTGTTGTTGCTCACACATCTCAACGTCTTATCTGTGAAGAAGCAACAAACACTGGAAGCGCAAAAGGTGCATTTTACAACTACGGCAGAAGATCCAGCATGCTCATATGAGAATGATGCATGGCATGGCAAGATGCAATATTAGATGCACTTAATCCAAATTAAGCGAAACCGGGATTCCGACAATTAATATTAATGTTAAAGTTATTTATCTACCCCACAAATTAAATGTTCATTAAGATGGCAAGGCATGGCAAAGATGATCTAGTCAATTAAATGGAATAGGCATCAATAGTAAATAAATGCCCACACATTCCATAATTATTATGTAGGTGAATCGCTACACCACCAAACCCAAGAGATGCAACACATGCAAGTATGATGCGATATGCACAAGATAGATGTCGTTTAATAAAATAGGTAAAGGGTTAGGGTTTGCGTCCCTACGTTGGATCGGGTGAACTATGGTTCGAAACCGACGTCTTCGGTTCGTAGAGGAAGTAGTCGTCGTCGTGGAAGTAGTCGTCGCGGAACCGGGGCATCGTCGTTTGTCGGTGTCGTGGAAGTGCTCGGGGTAGTTGTACTCGGTCATCACCGTTGACGGGCGCGGACACGTAGGAGCACGGCAACAGACACCGGAGGGAAAACGCACGGGCGGCAAACACCTCGAAGGGTGGACAAACACGGACAACAAAAGACGCCGGGGTCTTGCGGCCATTGCGTCAAACACCCGGCGTGCGGCGGACGCGGGGAACGGAGACGGCGGATGGAGCGGAGGCGCGGAGTGGAACGCACGGCGGCGGCGAGCGCACGGGAACGCGGGGCGTCAGATGGAGGTGGGCGAGCGGAGGCGCGCGGGGCGGCCGGAGGCGACGTCCACAGGCGAGCGCGCGGGCACGGCGGACGCGGCGGCGACGCGACGCGGGACGGCGCGCGCTGGCGACGCGGCGCAGGCGACGGGCGGAGCACGGCGGGCGCGCAGCGTGGAGGCGGCCGGGCGCGGCGGGGTAGAGGTGCGGATGCGCGGGGGAAGCAGGGGCCGGAGGCGGAGGCAGGAGGGGCGGAGCTCGGCCGGACGTGCGGGGCGGCGCTCGGGCGCTGGCGGCTGGGGGCGACGCCGGCGGGCGGCGGCGGGGCAGAGCGCGGCGCGGCACGGGCGGCGGAGGCAGCGGCGGCCGGAGGAGCGGCGCGGTCGGAGGAGGAGAGGCGCTGGTGGCGTGGGTGGCAGGCGCGGCGGCGGCAGGGAGATGGAGGCGCGCGGCGCGCACGGGGAGGAGGAGGGAGGCGACGCCGGCGAGGCGGCGAGCCGGAGCAGGGGGAGGCCGGGGTGCGGCGGCAGCCGGGAAGGAGGCCGGCGGCGAGGCATCGTCGGGTCGGGGCGAGGCAGTTGGTGCGGCTCGGGAGGAAGAGGAAGAAGGAGAAAGAGAAGGAGGGAAAAAGAAGAAAAAGAAAAGAAAAAGGGAAAAGAAATAGAAAGGAGGGGGAAAAAGAGAAAAAGAGAGGTAGGAGGACTTTTGAAAAAATCCAGAAAAATAGAGGAGGGTGGCTGCGACATTCCAGGGGGTGGGAAAGAAGTTTCTAGGGGGAAAACGTAGGGTTTGGGGTTAGATGGGCTTTGGGCTTTTATTTTTCTCCCCTTTAATTATTTTCTGATTTATATTTTTAAAACCAAAACGAAGAGGAATTTGAATACGAAAACTATACAAAATATTTTAGTTTTAAATAGACAATTTAATAAACTAATTTTTAACATTTGCAAAACATTTGAAATATCACAATTTTAATTAATTTCAAAATGCATTTGAATTTAATCGTGGGAAATAATTTAAATGCAACAATTAAATTAATGCGATGCAATGCGATGCTATGTCGATGCAAAAAGAAAACTCACGGGCGAACTGCTTGAACTGGTTGTTCGACTTTGGCGCATGCGCCCCCCGAGGATGCAAGCAATGGCGCCCCTCGGGGCTTGGTAGCCGCCATCTTCCTCGTGAGGGAGGTTGTCGTTCTTTTTCTGCGGCGTTGGCTTGATTTCCAGATGGTTTCTGGTAGCCGCCCTTGCGTCCGCTCCCACAGTAGCCACGGCCTCGACCGCGGCTGCCGCTGTCTTCTGCTTGCTCGCGCTCCTTGCTCAACCTTTTGAGGTCGTAGCAGGACTTCGTAGAGTGGCCGCGCCTGTTGTGGTAGATGCAGAAAGGGCGGTGATCATCTTTCCTCTCTTCAGCCTCGGGGGAGTCCCTACGGGTGCCTTTTGTGTCAGGCTCTGCCGCGAGAACTGCGGTGGCCTTGCGCTTGGGCTCCTTCTTCTTCTGGCTTTTGGACCCCTCAGCATGATCGTCCCCTCTCGAGGACATTTTCACGAAGAGGAGTCCCTCTTCAGCCTTGGCGCACTTGTCCGCCATGTCGAACAGCTTGACCACAGAGGTGAGCTTGTCGTGGATGCCCAGCTTCTCGAGCATCCCGCTGTTTGTGACGCCCTCGCGGAAAGCGGTGATGACTTGAGTGTCAGGGATGTTCAGGATCTTGTTGCGCACTTGGCTGAAGCGATGGATATACTTGCGGAGCGTTTCATCCTTCATCTGCACCACAGCGCGTAGATCGTTGTGGGTAAGGGCGCGCTCGTACGTCCCCTTGAAGTTGGAGACGAACTGCTTGCAGAGCTCCTCCCAGGAGTTCACAGAGTCCTCCGGGAGGTTCAGGAGCCACGACAGCGCAGAGTCGCGAAGCGCGTGAGAGAACCAGTTGGCCATGACCTTGTCGTCTCCCCCCGCAGCTTGGATGGAGGTGGTGTAGAGCTGCATGAACTCGACGGGGTTCCTGGAGCCGTCTAGCCCTTGGGAAGAGCCGGCCTGAACTTCTGCGGCCAGTCCACGCGACGCAGAGAGCAAGTGAACGCCATGCAGCCTGAGGTGTACGTAGCGACCCCGTGCTGAAGCGCACCGCGGTTCTGCTGTCCCGCCTGGCCGAGCTCCTCCACGAGCCTGTTCTAGCGGTCTCGCTGGAGCTCCATCCCCACACGAGCGTCGGGCGCGGTGCACTGCACGATTAAGCAATTGAAGGAGATATGCCCTAGAGGCAATTAATAAAGTGTATTCTTTATCATATCTCGTTTGTTCATAATAGGTTTTTGTGTCATGCTAGAACCGTATTAAGCGGAAACATTAATACGGGTGTGATACGTAAACAACCAGGTCCCTAGTAGCCTCTACTAAGACTAGTTTCGTTGCGCGATTGATGATCGAGGTTTCCCGGTCATGGGGCATGGCGCCGGTCGGCAATGGGAGTCATATCGTTGGAGAGCGATGTGATGGACATACCCAGATTTAGAGAACGTAATCGTTACGCCTTTGACCGTGAGATCAACTCTTATTGTTATTCCTGGAAGATACTTTGATCGCACCAAACGTCGTATCTTATATAGTATGACAATAACGGTGATACTTTTGGGTATCGGAAAGGAGTAGTTGAGACGAGGGGTCAAGAGCGGGATTTGCCAGTCCGCATAGCAGGATAGATACTCTCGGGCCCACTCGGTGAGATCATGTCTAATGAGCTTGCAAGCATGTGACTAGGTCACGGAGACATGAGATCATGGACGAGTAGAAGATAGCATTGTCGGTAACGAGGTCGAGATTAGGTATGGAGATATCTATGGAACGACCCTCGGACATGCTAAGTATCGCTATGGCAAAAGGTTTAAGACTTTACGTTCAGATTTGATAGATGAAAATCATTCGTTATATCACAGGGATTAATTCATGGGGTCCAGGCCTACGAGTTAGTCGTTGATCATAGAGGAGTCTTGGTCATACCTGTTATTATATTGAACCGCTAGGGTAACACACTTAAGGGGTTTCGACAAGACATCCGGAAAGGAAAGAGATCACCGGGAACGTCCCGGGAGGGGTCCGATGGAGATCGGGCAGCGCCGAAAGAGTTTTCGGAGCTAGGAAAATTTATATATATTATGTTTGATATTAATTAGTGTAATTAATATGCAAATATGATTTTATATATTTATTTTCGAATTTATTTAGGCTGATTTCCCTAAATGGGCCTTCTGGTCGAAAGAAGGCTCAAGAGGGGGGAATCCCCTTGGGTATTCGGTGGGGGCTTGGGTGGCCGACACAGGTGGGCCAATAGGCCCACCAAGGGGCCGGCTCACCATGGCTGGCCGCACCAGGCATGTGGGGATAGTCCCACATTGCCTGGTGAGGAGGTTAGCTCCCCCCTGGGAGCCTATATAAGAAGGGGCACCCCTGGCCTTTTAATTCACCAATTAATTCCCAATTTCTCTCTCGATCTCGTGATTCCCTTGTCGGAGTCACGCCGAGCAGAGGAGGGGGATCTCTTCCACCATAGCCCGCTGCCGCCCTGCTGGTGTTCCGGTCCAAGTCTTCCGCTGCTCGTGCTGGACTCGAGCTTCGGAGGCCGTCGTCTCCACCGTACGTGTGTGACGCCCTGCGAGGTGCTGCGCTAGCGGTACTCGGAGGTCTGCTTCCTCTACACGACCTTGAGGTCGGCTTTGTCGGTCTTCATCGACAACGTTTGTGCGGGAACGTAATCCCCGCTTTCGGTCTACAAGGGTACGTATTCCGATCTCCGTTCGTACTACTATATCTGCATATAATAGATCTTGGCATGCTTTTAGGATATCGTTGGTAGGAATTTTTTTGTTTTCTGCACACGATCCCGTTCAGCAATCGTGTGGCGAGGACGCGTGCGAAGTAGCCCTTTGTGCCGCAGCCGGTGCAGGCCCCGGAGGTGGCGGAGGCGCATTTGTTGCGACCGTGCCCGCGAGAGAGGGGTGCATGTTGGACTGCGACGGAGCGGGGCGCGTCGTGGCGATGCCGACGAGGTGGTTGAGGCGTTGGAGCCACTGCTCGTGGGCATCAGCGGTGGGCTGGTAGCGGAGAAGCTCCTGCGCCATGAGCAGCGCGGTGTGAGGTGCAGGGTCTGTCCTCCCTGGGCCCGAGCCGCTCCGGCGCTGCGTCGGGTGCGATGACTGTGCTTCCTCCTGGTGCTCGGCGTCGTGCTCCGGTGCCTCCACGTGGCGGGGTCGGCCCCGCCGTGCGCGGGTGGTCGCGACACCTGGGGGTGCGCGTGCTCCTGCGGGCGCACGTCGGTTGACTCGGGCGACGCGGGTAGCGCGCGTGTTCACCATGGCGCGGAGACGAACTCGAAGGTTGTTGACGCGCCTCAACCCCCTACCTGGCGCGCCAAATGTCAGGTTATGACTCCCAGGAATCGGGGGTAGTCACTTCCTGAAGTGTAGTTCGAAAGGGGATTGAACGCGGAGGTCTAAACCCTCAAGTGGCTCTGCGACGTTGCTCGCCGGACCCGAAGAAGACGCACACCCGACCAAGGAAGACACCGTCCTTTACCCAGGTTCACGGCCCTCGTGAGGAGGTAAGACCGCTACTCCTGCCTGTCTGTATTATATGTGGAGGATAACAGTACAATGGAGTTGGCCGGAAGCCCCCTTGAGGCAGTTCTTGCCTGGGGAGGGAAGCAAGGATCTTCTTCCTCCTCCAGACAGAGGCTAACCTAACCAGGGTTGCTAGGGTTTACAAGGGTGTTTTGCACGCAAAGGGCCGACCCTTGCTACGATGGTTGTCTTCTCTCTTTTATAGGCGCCTCGGGCCTTCTCCTTCGGCTTGGCCTTCAAGGTGGCTCCCACATGCCAGTGGCAGGGCGGAGCACGAGTCCGCCGCGCTCCATTCCTCCATGGACTCGGTCCATTGTTGATAAAGGTGGCGCCGTGGCCGACAAGCGGTCGACCGCGCGGTACTATCAGCAGAGCGGGCAGTCTCTGAGGTGGAGCCCGCGATGACGATCTCCGTTGGAGGGTTGCGCCGTCCACCTGCTTTATCGTCAGAGTAGAAGGTCCTCACAGCTGCGCAGCAGGCGGAGCAGCTTTGTTGACCACTTTATCGCCAGGGACAGCGATGGGGGTGCGTGCGTTACTGCATGAGCGTGGCAGAGGTCACATGCACCCTGCCGTGCTTCCTTGGCCGCGACGTTTCCCTTCAGGCCTGAGGGAAGATTCCTGTTGGACTCCCCTCAGGCGGGTTGGCGCCTGGGGGGGGGGTCCCTGAGGCGAGTGGTTCCTTGAGGCCCTCGTTTCTTCTTCAGGCCCTCGAGGGGAATCGCCTCTCGAGGGTCTCGCCAGGCGGTGACGCCTGGTCCTTAGCCGTTTCGTCTGACCGGCCCACGTGCGAGGCCTGGGGGGGAATGGGCTCTTGATACCCCAGTTCCCACTGGGCCGACATTTTTCATATAAAGTTTGTATCAATTACACAAAGTAAACAACATGTATTTTCTTTTTTTGAACATGTATAGCAACAACATGTATTTTATTTTTAAATAGAGAAATTAAATACACAAACTTAACATCAATGACACAACAACATGTATTTTCTTTTTTTGAACGTTTTCATATAAAGGTTGTATCAATTACACAAACTGAACAACATGTATTTTCTTTTTTTGAACATGTATGACACAACAACATGTATTTTATTTTTAAAATAGAGAAATTAAATACACAAACTTAACATCAATGACACAACAACATGTATTTTTTTTGAACGTTTTCATATAAAGTTTGTATTTTTCGGATTTAAAATGATTTAATTATAATTTTCAAAAGTTTAAGACATTTTCTGAAAATAATGACGT
Organism: Poa annua; assembly: GCA_026929855.1. NCBI lineage: Eukaryota > Viridiplantae > Streptophyta > Magnoliopsida > Poales > Poaceae > Poa > Poa annua. Next base: position 38,410,126 of record CM049427.1, read on the forward strand.
CGTGCTGACGTCATCAATGGTGAACCCAAATTCGGAGAGGTTGAATTCGACGATTTCGTGCGATTATGCACGAATTGATGGGTGTTTCCAATGGAGGGCGACGAGGGGGACCTAGTACTGGTGGCGCCGCTACCAAAATGTAACCGGAGAGTCACCGGCGACGAGGTTGTGCGGTGGCGGGCGGAAGACCAAGCTAGGGTTTTCGGTGGCGGTCGGAAGACCTAGCTAGGGAAGACCTAGGAGACACGCGCGGTGGTGGCGGAGTGCGGCACGGCGAGAGAGAGAGAGAGAGAGAGAGAGAGAGAGAGAGAGAGAGAGAGAGATGGCGGCGGACTCACCGTGCGTGTGGGGCTCGGCAATGGCTCGGCGGAGCTCCAGGATCTGGCGAGGAAGAAGACGCGCGCGGAGAGGAGGAGCACGCGGCGTCGGGGACGTAGATGAGGAAGGACAGGAGGATGACGCCGGAGGTGAAGTGCGCAAAGCGGCGTCGTGGACGGCAGCGGCGAGCTCCGGCGACGAAAAATTTCGGCAGCCTGACGGCGCTAGGTCTGATTTGCTCTGGCTCAGCCACAAATAGTGGTCATCTGTCCCGGGCCGTGGCTGCACTCGGGATAGATAGCACCCCTATTTGTCCCGGGCTGAGCCACCACCCGGGATAGATGGGGTTTTTTTCATTTTCTTTTTCTGTTTTTATTTTCTTTTTCTATTTTCTGTTTTAAATAACTTTTGCAAACTTTGGAAATAGGAAAACTTTGAATATGAAATGTGTTTGAATTGGACAAACTAATACAAAAACATTTTCGTTTTCTATCATAATTATTTTAATTAGTTTAAAACTAGTTTGTATATGAATTTGAATAACTTTTGCAAACTTTGTAATTTGAAAAAACTTTGAATATGAAAAGTGTTTGAATTGGACAAACTAATACAAAAACATTTTCTGTTTTCTATAATAATTATTTTAATTAGTTTAAAACTAGTTTGAATATGAATTTGAATAACTTTTGCAAACTTTGGAATTTGAAAAAACTTTGAATATGAAAAGTGTTTGAATTTGAATAATTAATACAAAACCATTTTTTGTTTTCTATCATAATTATTTTAATCAGTTTAAAACTAGTTTGAATATGAATTTGAATAACTTTTGCAAACTTATTCAGGTGTGTGTTTCTTTTGATGGCTTCTGAGCTGTTCGATCAACACTTTAACTTCCAAACCGGGAATAAAGAAGCACACGGATCGTGTGTTTCTTTCAAGCACTTGTTAGTCGTTCGATCAGGTGTGTGTTTCTTTTGATTGCTTCTGACTTGTTCGATCAACACTTTCACTTCCAAACCGGGACTAGAGAAGCACACGGATCATGTGTTTCTTTCAAACACTTGTTAGCCGTTGGATCAGGTGTGTGCTTCTTTTGAGCACTTGTGAGCTGTTGGATCAACACTATCAGTACCACTGGTTGGGCCACGTGACCCTATATATAGCCCCCTCTCGGGCGAGGGGAGCTCTCAGTGTATCCTCCTTCTAGTGCCCGGGTGGTGGTATACAAAGCATTCGGATTCCCTGCATACGTCCAACCGTGCATTTGTCATGAGAGGCACTCAAGAGCCACGGTCGGGCTGTATGCAGGGGAAACCGTGTGTTTTGTTCTATCAAAAGAATAGTTCAATTCATCTACTGAGAAATACAAATCACTCAGATTCCCTGCATACGCCCCACGGTACATTTGATATACAGGCACTCAGGAGACACCGTGGGACTGTATGCAGGTGAAATCGTGTGTTTTGTTCTATCAACGCCGACGGATCCATTTGATATGCAGGCAAAAATGGAGCATCTTCTTCATATAAAAGTTTAATGTATTAATTATTGCACATCACACCAACATCTCCATCACACAACGCCGCCAGTTCTTCTGGGTCGGAACCATGGATTATATTCTTCAATCAACTTGATGATTGGGTCAATGTTCATCAAAATTATCATAATCATCTGACATGTCTGTCTTGTCCTCCACTCCCGATGTTTCTTTTTCCTGAAAGAACTATGTGACGGCTCGACTCCTCCACTCCCAGGATGTTTCGTTTTTTGGGTCTGCTAGACATGTCCTTCACATAGAATACCTGAGCTACATCATTGGCTAGTAGGAATGGTTCGTCTCTGTACGCAAGATTGTTTAGATTAACTGTTGTCATTCCGTACATCTTGTCTACCTCAACCCCGCCTTTTAGATTGACCAATTTGCACCAAAACAAAGGAATCTTAAAAGAAGGTCCATAGTCAAGTTCCCATATCTCCTCTATGCAATCATAATATCTGTTCTTCTGCCCATTGTTGTTTGTTGCATCAAGGCAAACACCACTGTTTTGGTCCATCCTCTTTTTATCTTGGACACTCGTGTAAAATATATTCCCATTTATCTCATACCCTTGGAAAGTACATATAGTTGTAGATGGTGCCCTGACCAACAAGTGTAACTGTTCATCAACCTTGTCTTTATTTTGGAGATGTGCTGGCAACCAACTGCCGAAAGTCGCCATGTGTGTACGTATAATCCAGTTGTCAGACTTCCCCGCGTGTAGGGAGCATACAAGATTCTTGTGTTCATCGATATACAGGGCCACCAAGGTAGAACTTTGTAGAACTGTATATTGTGCTTCAGTGAAAGACTGTCAATCCATAAAAAAATAGATTTCTTTCCTAGTGTGCCTTTTCCACTAAGTCTACCCTCATGTCGTGATTGTGGAACACCAATCGGCTTAAGGTCATGAATAAAGTCAACACAGAACTCAATGACCTCCTCGTTACCGTAGCCGTTGGAGATGCTTCCTTCTGGCCTAGCACGGTTATGAACATATTTCTTTAAGACTGCCATGAACCTCCAAATGGGAACATATTGTGCAGAAATACAGGACCGAGAACTTGAATCTCTTCGACTAGGTGAACCAGGAGATGCGTCATAACATCGAAGAAGGATGGAGGGAACACCAACTCAAAACTGACAAGACACTGGACCACATCATTTTCCAACCCTGGTAGAATCGTCGGATCGATTACCTTCTGAGATATTGCATTGAGGAATGCACAAAGCTTCACAATGGGTACTCGGACATTTTGCGGTAGTAGCCCCCTCGGTGCAATTGGAAGCAATTGCTTCATAATCTCGTGGCGACTTTAGGTTCTGAAATTTTTGGAGTCTCACATTTACTATCCTCTTTATATTTGACGAGAAGCCAGCCGTGACCTTGATACTGCTCAGGCATTCAAATAATATTACTTTCTCTTGTTTGGTAAGAGCGTAGCTGGCAGGACCTTCGTAGTGTTCGGGACTTAGGCCGTCTCGTTCTTTCACACGTTTCTGGTCCTCCCGTGCTTCCTCTGTATCTGTTTTTCTTCCCGTACAAGCCCAAGTATCCTAGCAGGTTCACGCAAAGATTCTTCGTCACGTGCATCACGTCGATAGCAGATCAAACCTCTAGGACCTTCCAATATGGTAGCTCCCAAAATATAGATTTTTTCTTCCACATGGGTGCGTGCCCGTTAGCGTCTTTCGGAACCTGTTGTCCTCCAGGACCCTTTCCAAATATTACTTTTAGATCCTTGACCATATCAAATATTTCTTCACCAGTACGGTTGACAGGCCTCCTACTGTGATCAGCCTCACCTTTAAAATGCTTGCCTTTCTTCCTTGTGGTATGCCTGATCGGAAGAAATCGACGATGCCCCAGATACACACACTTCTTACATTTATCCAAATATGAACATTCAGTCTCACCCAAACAGTGTGTGCATGCATTGTACCCCTTGGTCGATTGCCCTGAGATGTTAGCAAGAGCAAGCCAATCGTTAATTGTTACAAAAAGCAAAGCTCGTAGGTCAAATTCCTCCTGTTTGTGCTCATCCCACACCCGTACACCTTCTTCCCGCCACAATTGTAAAAGTTCTTCAACTAATGGCCTGAGGTACACATCAAGGTCGTCGCTAGGTTGCTTCGGGCCTTGGATGAGCAATGGCATCATAATGAACTTTCGCTTCATGCACAACCAAGGAGGAAGGTTATAAATTCATAGAGTCACATGCCAAGTGCTATGACTGCTGCTCTGCTCCCCAAACAGATTGAAGTCGTTTGTACTTAGACCAAACCTTAAGTTCCTTGCGTCGTCTGCAAATTTCGGGAACTCTCTCTCAATTTTTCTCCACTGCGACCCATCAGCGGGGTGTCTGCACATTGCGTCTCTCTTACGGTTCTCTTTGTGCCATCGCAACAACTTGGCATGCTCATTGTTCGTGAACAGGGGTTTCAACCGTGGTATTATAGGAGCATACCCCATCACCTTGGCAGGAACCCTCTTCCGGGGACGCTCACACTCAACTTCAATAGGGTCATCTCGTCTAATCTTATACCGCAATGCAGTGCATACCAGACATGCATCCAAATTCTCATACTCACCGCGGTAGAGGATGCAGTCATTACGGCAGGCACGTATCTTTTGCACGTCTAATCTTATAGGGCACACAACCTTCTTTGCTTCGTACGTGCTGCCGGGCAACTCGTTGACCTTTGGAAGCATCTTCCTAATTATCTGCGGCAACTTTCCAAATCACTTGTCAGTCACACCACACTCTGCATTCCACTGCAGTAATTCCAGTGTGGTACCCAGCTTTTTCTGCCCATTTTCGCAACTTGGATACAAAAATTGCTTGTGATCCTCTAACATCTGGTCGAACTTCAACCTCTCCTTTTCAGTTCCGCACTCTCTCTTTGCATCAGCAATGGCCCGACCAAGATCGTCAGTGGGCTCATCTGGTGCCTCTTCATCTTCAACTTCCCCTGTTGCAGTATCTCCATACTCCGAGAACATAGGATAGTTGTCATCATCTTCCTCTTCTTCATTGTCTTCCATCATAACCCTTTTTCTCCGTGCTTCTTCCAACAATTATAGTTGGGCATGAAACCGTGCCGAATAAGATGACTTTGAAGGGTTCTCGCGCTTGAGTGATATGTCTTATTCTGACAGTTGACACATGGACAACACATGAAACCATTGGTACTGTGGGCCTGGGCTTTCTCTAGAAATTTCCTCAAACCCGTCATGTACTCGGCAGTACGTCGGTCACCTTACATCCATTGTCGGTCCATCTGCATTATATAATTAACTACATCAATAACCATACCAGAACATCGAGAAATAACCACTGAACATGCACGTACGGTATCAATTAATGATAAATGAAATGAGAGAAAAATTAACCTCGATCGAAAAGAAGGATAAACTTTAAGTGTAAATCAAATCATTTTGTGAACTCTCTCGGTCATTTCATCGAACACCTTACATGCATACGTAAAAAAAATAAACTAGCACACACCCCCTCCTACCATTTCATAAAAAATGCCTCCAATGATTTTGCAAGAGGGGGGAGGGGGCTTATGAGTATATATAGGCATGAGCCATTTGTCCCGGTTTCTATCACAAACCGGGACAAAAAGGCTGGTGCCTTGAGGCACGCCCCATTTGTCCCGGTTTGTGATTGAAACCGGGACAAATGGTCTGCTGCACATGCGCCTGGGCTCTGCAGGCCCCCATTTGTCCCGGTTTGTAATACGACCGGGACAGGTGGCTATTTCCTTTTGGTTCTTTGGCCTATTCTCTACTAGTGATGGATAATTATCTACAGACAATAGTGGTCATTGTTGACTAAAACAAGGTCGACGTCCTAATGCCAAACTCATGCGACGATATCAATGAGACGTCACGAGTCGGACGCTGCAACGAGTAAGGCAGTCGGACGCTGCAACGCGTAAGGCTATGTGCGATGGCCAAACCCGCACGAGGTTCACTAGGGTACGTTGGCCCATGCTATCCCTCTTTGCAAGCAATGGAAGAACCCGTTACCGGAAGGTGCAACAACATTGTTATACCTATATTTTCGTCTAAATAAAAGCTCTAAAAAAATAGCCATCGGCCTACCAATGCTCATATTTTTGGGGGTAATGACCCATTTTCTCTCTCCACTATCCAAATATGGGTATCCAAAGTTTCACTAGACCAACTAGCGTGCTAGATCCCACTGTTAGATTGATCTCGTTTTTAATGAGATTAATACCGAATTGATTAGCCCAACGGTCAAATCAATCCTCTTGATTGCGCCCTAATCGGGGGCGTCTGTTTCCTGTTATGGAGCAGTGGGCCCCTGTGACCTGCGCTACATATAGAGGTGGGGGGTCAAGGCACAGGCCACGAGGTTCACCGCGCCGCCAGTACCCCCACCGACACACCCTTCCGATTAGGGTTAGTGCAGTGCTCACGGGAAGCACCACTGCGCCACCACTGTCCGGGCCGCCGCCACCGTCAACCACCATGGCTGATTCCTCGAGCTCCTCTGGACAGAGCCAAGGTATCTCTCCAATCCCTTCTCTCTCACACTGTTTACACACACACACACATGATCTACATGTTGTACACTTTAATCTACCGATGCAAGCAATTATAGGATCTAACAATGGTATCAGAGCACAAAAGATCTTATTTTTGTTTCGGTAGTGATTGAAAAGGAAAAGAAAAAGAGCGCCGCCGTTTCGGCCGCGCCAGTTCCGCTCGATCCAAATGCGCACCCGAGTGGGGCATTTGGACGAAGAACACACCCCTCTGGAGGGGCAAAGAACAGGACCGAACCCTAGCTAAACTCGCACAAAAGAAACCCTAACCCTAATCAGAAAGAGGGGAAGGGGGAAGAATCTCACCGGGCGGTCGCTGAAAAAGGGCACCACCTCCTGCGCCGCTTGACGATGATGCGCCCACCCTCGGGTGCACGCACGCTCCGGCAAGGGGGCAGGGGAGGTGCCGATGCTCTTCTCCTCGATTTTGTCTTCGGGCAGTGGAGGGGAAAGAAAAAGAAAAGGGAAGGGGATGGAGCTCGTCAAGACCGCAGCACCGCGCCGCGGCATCCCTCGCCGTCGCCGGCGTGCTGCCGGCCACGGCCACTCCGACGCCGCCGTCGGGCTCGGGAAAGAGAACGGAGGCCGAACGGAGAAAGAGCTCGGGAAAGAGAGGAAAGAGGAGGAGCGGGTCGAGGCCGCAGCGCCGCGCCCCGCCGTCGCCGGCGCGCCGCCGGCCACGGGCTCCTCCCGCCGCCGCCTCTGGTAGAGAGAAGCGAGAGGGAAAGGAGTGAATGTGGCTAGGGTTAGGGCTGGGGTCGACCGGTTCGGTCGTTTTTACCCAGCGATTTCAACGCGCAGCCGTCGGATCAAATTGGACGGTTAAGATGAAAACCCTAGATCGAACGGGCCGTTGGGCCGAAAGTAAAGGGCTGGCGGGCCGTGGGCCGCGTCCAGCAGCACGCTATCGACCGCCTGGAGCAGAGCGCTCGCAGGCGAGCCGTGGGCCACTACAGAGCGCACGCGCGGCAGTTAGGCCGCGGGCCGATCGACGGAAAGTTTTCTTCCGCCCAGCCGTCCGTGGGCCGTTTTCCCTCCTTCACAGTTTTATTTTTTTTTACAGTAGCACAGTTTAGACGTTTTTGTTCAGTTTTGAGCAAATTTCATTCAGTTTTTTCTATTCAAATTATTCCAACGAATTTTTTGTCTAGAAAATACCAAGTATACAGAATGTTTTCTGAAAAGTCAAAGTTTATGAATTTTTTATTCATAATTTCCGCTGCAAATAATTAAAAGAAATTGCTTAAAAGCAATAAAGTGATAATTAAAATTGAAAGATATGATTAAAAGTGATATTAAAGATGATTATGATTCTGTTATTATATGACCAACGTTATTAATAGCGTTATCATGATTCATATATAGTATGTTAAATGGTGCATTTATTTCTTTTATTGCCCAACGGTGATATTATTTAAATGCACAACAGTTGTATGCTTTAATTTATACCAACGTTGGATTAAATGTATGCAATTGTTTTTTTTTGTTATCTTATATCCTTGTGGTTTCAGGAAGTTTTCACCTGATGAGCTGCCTGAAGGATGTTCCTACGCTCATAGGTGACAATTACTCTGAGTGGTGGAAGAAAGTTGAGCTGGCCTTTGTCTGTGCTGAGGTCGACTGGGTTGTGACTACTCCACAGCCAGTCAAGCCAGCAAAGCCAGTGAGAGCATCTGATGATGATGATTCTGCTTGGCAGAAAAAAGAGCTGGACTATGCTCCAGTAGAGATGGGCTACACCCTAGAGAACCAAAAGTGGGTGAACGCCAATAAAAAGTGCATGGCATTCATAAAGAACACAGTTGAGACCGCTATTGTGGGCTCAATTGAAGAGTGTGCCTATGTAGGAGAGTATCTCCAAAAGATAAAGAGTCAGTTTACTGGTTCTTCAAAGACATATGCTACCCAGTTGCTCAGACAGCTGGTGACAGAAAAGTATCATGGAGGTACACATGGTATAAGGGAGCACATTCTCAGAATGAGCAACATGGCTGCTAAGCTTAAGTCCATGGAAGCTGATCTGGAGCTCAAGCCTGCACTTATAGTTCACTTGGTGATGGCTTCACTGCCACCACAATTTGAAAATTTCATCATCAACTACAATGTGTCGCCTGAAAAATGGGACATTGAAAAGACAATTGCGATGCTGTCGCAAGAAGAGGAAAGGCTGAAGTCCCAGAATGGGGGCTCCTTAAACTACGTGAAGGACAACCAGAACAGGAGCTACAATGGTTCTCCTTCTAAGCCGTATGGCAAAGGCCCTCATCAGTATAAGCCACATGGCAAAGGGCATCAGAAGTATGAGAACCGGCTTCCAGTGGACAAAGACACATGCCTCCACTTCAAGAAGAAAGGGCATTACAAGAAAGATTGCCCTGATTGGCTCAAGAGCATAATGGCAAAGAAAGGTATTGATATAGTTTCTTTTGTAAATGAATCCCTGTATACACAGTTTTCAAAATCTACTTGGTGGATAGACTCAGGTGCAACTGTTCATGTTGCAAATTCTTTACAGGGATTCCATTCGACAAGGACTTTGCAAAGAAGCGAAAGACACATTGAAGTCGCGAATGGAGTTCAAGCAGAAGTTGAGGCTGTTGGCGACGTCTCCTTGGAGCTAGCTGATGGTTTTAATATTATGCTTAGAGATGTGTTATTTGTTCCTTCCATTCACAGAAATTTAATAAGTGTATCGTGCTTGGATAAAGACAATTTTGAATGTTATTTTGGTCATGGCAAGTGTGCCATATGGATTAAAGATGCTTGTGTGGGTATTGCTTTACTTCATGATAAGCTTTATTTGTTATCCTTGCGTCAAAAAGTGCATTCTGTTTGTAATGTGAATGAACAAATTCCCTTGTCGAACAAAGAACAAAAGAAAAGAAAGCGAACTCATGACTCGTCGAAGTTATGGCACTGTCGATTAGGCCATATTTCGAGGGGAAGAATAGAAAGCCTCGTTAAAAATGATATTCTTCCTCCGTTAGAGTTCTCAGATATCGAACAATGCATAGATTGCATAAAAGGAAAATACGTAAAGAAAATTAAAAAGGGTGCAAACCGAAGCACAGCGACACTAGAAATTATTCACACCGATATTTGTGGACCATTTCGGGTGAAAAGTGTGGATGGCTATGACTCGTTCATAACATTCACAGATGATTATTCCCGATATGGTTATATTTATCCAATTAAAGAAAAATCTGAGGCATTGGATAAATTTAAGATATTCAAAGCTGAAGTTGAAAATCAGCATGATAAAAGAATTAAAATAGTCAGGTCTGACCGTGGGGGGGAGTACTACGGTCGGCACACTCCATGTGGTCAAGTACCTGGACCTTTTGCAAGGTTTTTACAGGAAAATGGAATAGTCGCCCAGTATTCTATGCCGAGCGAACCACAACAAAATGGAGTAGCTGAAAGGCGTAACCGTACTCTTATGGATATGGTGCGCAGTATGATGAGTTATTCCACACTGCCATTGGGATTATGGATGGAGGTGTTAAAAACCGCCATTCACATTCTCAACAGAGTACCAAGTAAATCGGTGCCCAAAACACCGTACGAGTTGTGGACAGGGAGAGTTCCTTCTCTAAGCCACTTGAAAGTCTGGGGGAGCCCAGCTGAGGCAAAAGTTTTTAATCCACATATTGCTAAGTTAGACCCCAAAACAGTGACTTGCCATTTCATTGGCTATCCTGGTAGATCAAAAGGTTATCATTTCTACTATTCAGACAGACACACAAAGTTTGTAGAAACGAGACACGCGGTCTTCTTAGAAGACGAAATGATGAGGGGGAGCATGGTAGGCCGGAAAATTGATCTTGAGGAGAAGAGGGTGTGTGCACCTTTTCCGATGATCCATGAGCCATTTTTCGCCCTACCTGTTGTACCTGCACCGACAATCCCAGAGGTTGTGATGCAAGCACCCGTTGTAACTCCACCAGTGACTTCAACGCGGCAAGATTCGGAACCTGTCCGTCAGGAGCCGACTCAACCCGTTGTTGAGCATGAAAGGGAGCGGCGACAGCCACAAATAGAAGAAGAGTCGCAAATTGAGACACATAATGTGCCAGAGAATGAGACTCTTAGAAGGTCTACAAGAGCAAGGAAATCAGCTATTTCTTCTGATTATAAAGTTTATAACACAGAAACAGTTCATGTGAAAGGAGATCCCACTTCATATGAAGAAGCCATGAGTAGCGTTCACTCTTCGAAATGGCTGGAGGCCATGGAAGATGAGATGAAATCAATGAGTTCTAAAAATGTTTGGGATTTAGAGGAAATTCCTAAAGGAGCCAAAACAGTAGGCTGCAAGTGGGTCTACAAAATAAAGTATGACTCCAATGGGAAAGTAGAAAAGTATAAAGCAAGACTTGTGGCAAAAGGCTTCACGCAAAGAGAAGGAGTAGATTACAATGAGACTTTTTCTCCGGTCTCATGTAAGGATTCCTTCAGAATCATCATGGCACTAGTTGCTCATTTTGATTTAGAGTTACATCAAATGGATGTAAAGACGGCATTTCTAAATGGAGATTTAGAAGAGAATGTTTACATGAAACAATCGAAGGGTTTTCTCATGGAGTGGAAGGAACATATGGGATGCCGCCTAAAGAAATCCATTTATGGGTTAAAGCAAGCCTCTAGACAGTGGTATTTAAAGTTTAACAATACAATTAAAAGTTTTGGATTTAAAGAGAATGTGGAGGACAACTGCATTTATGCAAAGTTTAAAAGTGGGAAATATATTTTCCTAATTCTGTATGTGGATGATATTCTGCTTGCGAGCAATGATGTCAGTCTACTACTAGAAACAAAGAAGTTCTTGTCCTCGAATTTTGATATGAAAGATCTTGGTGAAGCTTCTTATGTTTTGGGCATAGAAATTCACCGGGATAGAAAGAATGGAGTGCTAGGACTATCACAAAAGGCAAATTTAGAAAAGGTTCTAAAGAAGTATAATATGCACAAAAGTAGTACTTCACCTGCTCCTATAGTCAAGGGCGACCGTTTTGGGAAATTTCAATGTCCCAAAAACCAATATGAGATCGATCGAATGAAAGCAGTACCATATGCTTCGGCTGTTGGAAGCTTGCAGTATGCACAAGTGTGCACTCGCCCTGACTTTGCTTTTATCACCGGGGTACTCGGTAGATATCAAGAAAATCCAGGCCAAGAGCACTGGAATATGGTAAAGAAAGATTTGCGTTATGTGCAAGGCGCAAAAGACCTCATGCTAACATATAGAAGATCTGATTCCCTAGAAATAAGAGGGTATTCAGACGCAGATTTTGCGGGAATAAAGATGATAGAAAGTCCACGTCAGGATACGTGTTCACTTTCGCAGGAGGGGCTATTTCGTGGAAAAGCTCCAAACAGTCATTAGTTGCATCGTCCACGATGTATGCAGAGTTTATAGCATGTTATGAGGCCACGGGGCAGGCAGTATGGTTAAAGAAATTTATACCCGACTTGAAAGTGGTAGATTGTATTGACAAACCACTAAAGATGTACTGTGACAACCAGCCCGCAGTATTCTATGCTCACAACAACAAGTCGAGTAATGCTACAAAGGCAATAGATATAAAGTATTATGTTGTGAAAGATAAAATCCAGGATCAAACTATAAGTCTCGAGCATATAAGGACAAAGGAGATGCTTGCGGATCCGCTAACGAAAGGCTTACCACCCAGTGTGTTCCAGGAACACACAGCCGGCATGGGTTTAATGGAAAGCCTATGATTTCTGGATTATAGAGGCCCAAAAGTAACAGAATTTGTTTTCAACACAGAAAAGTATATAGTGGCTGTCTGATTCTATCGGCAATTTTGTTGTGACGATGAAACATGCTCTATGTATTAATCCGTGCTGAAACGAGTAAGGTAAAAGTTAACAAAGTAAAAGTTGAGATCAAGGGGGAGAATGTTAGATTGATCTCGTTTTTAATGAGATTAATACCGAATTGATTAGCCCAACGGTCAAATCAATCCTCTTGATTGCGACCTAATCGGGGGCGTCTGTTTCCTGTTATGGAGCAGTGGGCCCCTGTGACCTGCGCTACATATAGAGGTGGGGGGTCAAGGCACAGGCCACGAGGTTCACCGCGCCGCCAGTACCCCCACCGACACACCCTTCCGATTAGGGTTAGCGCAGTGCTCACGGGAAGCACCACTGCGCCACCACTGTCCGGGCCGCCGCCACCGTCAACCACCATGGCTGATTCCTCGAGCTCCTCTGGACAGAGCCAAGGTATCTCTCTCTACATGTTGTACACTTTAATCTACCGATGCAAGCAATTATAGGATCTAACACCCACTCGTGCCGAAGTAAATCTTCCTCCCTCGCTCTTGTCCGACATCAACAATTCTGACTGCCATACTTCGACGTGTCACCGCTCATGACCTACGGAGCCCGGGACGTAGCCAGATATCTCTTCAGGCGAGCTCGGCTGATTAGATGCGAGCTCAAACTATTTGCACAACCGTAATCGATGTCGTCGTGCTACTCATAGTGGGACAAAATGGGTGGATGCGGGCAGCCCTTCGTCGTAGGCAGAGGAGAGCTCTACAAACTTAATGATAGGCTGGCCCCATACGTCAGTGTATTGTAGAAAACATATGGGTAACCAGGTTTGGATAAGTTGCCGAAGAAGAGCATACAACTTTTTATGGAAATCTTCTCTCATACTCTTAGTTGATCGCAGAATTTTAATGCCCAAGTGTCGTCCCATAAAGATAAAGGAAAAATACCAATACCATTTGGCACTGACAAATGACAGCATCTACTGTATCAGTCCAAGTAGCTATCTCACCCACTGGATTTCAATGCCTAAGTACTGATTTATATTAGCAAGCACTGTTAGCACTGATATTGACAACTAAATACATTAACAGTCGTCAGGAATCACTTGTCAAACCATGTTATCATGATAAAGGAGTGTGTGTTACCGGGTGCTCACAGGATCTGTGGGTCAGGTGGTGACATTGTGTCTCCATCTTTGACTTGATGGATTAACACCATGCATGGAGCCCATAGGACATGCATCTTTATCACCCTTTAACATGGCGAGCAGCCATACTACTTTAACCGATCAAAGTAAATCATCTTCACAGTGACTCGAGAATTTATCTAGTTTGATTTGTCCAAGCAACTTTTCAGTACTGTGCAACAACACCTTTGCAGTCAGATTCTCCTTTCTGATGGCATCTCATTAGCATGGAATGACCTCTTGTGTTAGGTATGTTCATAGCCTAGACGTGTGGTTGATAGGTTTGTTCATAGCCTAGCATCACTATTACACTAGCTATATGTGTGGTTGCCCCTACCACAAGATTATATGATCGACGTTAGCTCGTTTATTTTCTTAATTATTTTTGCTAGGTTATTTTTTTTAAATGGTTACTTTTAGCTAGGTTCATGACTTTTGTTAGCAATGGACATCAGTACTTCCATTGATCCTAATCCACTTGGCTTTTGTCTTTGGGCCTACACTAAAGCAGCAAGCAAAATCACTAGATAAGACAGCACCTGGTGTCAGACACTGTATATGGTGCCCTATCCTTTCTGCTCCCACTAGAAAATCATCTTTCATGTTATGGTCAGACCAGCAGAAAGATTGGTAAGTATGCCATTTTTTCTGTAGTATTTCAATACAAAACTGTTGTGGGTCGCAGTCTTGATTTTCTGAGTTGGTCGACTTTCCATCTCATGACTTCGTCAAACGACTTGCTTAAGCCATTTCTGGTCTAATTGCAAGATGTGTCTAGCCCAATATGATTGTACTAGGATTGTTTTCTTGAACATTCTAATCGGGTTTGGTGTACGCATCCCTGTCAGTAACATGCGCAGATGAGGAAAAAGTGCGATGTGAAAAAAGGCCAGAAGAGAGGACAACTGACACCTTGACAACATATGAATTGTCAACTTTACATGTTATAGGAAAAGCTTGTCATCTTTTTTGCTGCACAAAGCATAGGGACTTCATTTTTTTTAATATAAAGGACTTTTTTTCTTCTATTAATGCAATAGCAGAGCTCTACGGGTTAAGGTCAAGGACATTTTGTTACTCACCGTTTAAGCATTACAACACCCAATTTCTGCATAATTATGATGCATAGCCGCAATCACACAACTTCACAAAAATTAAATAAAATCACTAATGTGAGTAATTAGTCAACAACCGCATATCGCTATGATGTTGGGGGCCTATCCGAAAATCACATGGCCATCAATGATGGATAAAAATATCCATCAGCGTGTTTTTCAGTCGTGTAGATACCTTCATAGAAATGTCTTGATTTTCACATGTTGTAACGCGGACCACGAATGAAACAAAATCTTGCAACGGTAAACTGTATGAGAAAAGAATTTTTATCGTAAAAAAATTCTTGTTCTTTGTACACATCCAAAACAAACATACGACGAATATAGCTCCCAACTAACTTGTGATCAATATCAGGATGATAATTACTTTTAACAAAGTTATACTATGTTAGAAAAAATCTCGACGAATATACCACACAAACGCATTATTAGTTTTAATGGTATCTTTGTCTTCTATTATTTTCATTATTATCAGCCGACATCATGCATATCCATGGAGTTCACAGAGAACTTTCCATTCTCGCTAAACTCTAGTGAGATTTTTCTGACCCTTGCGACGGAGGTACCAATGCTAGCCACCCTACTAGGGCATTCCATGCCACAAGACCGGGTCCAACCAAATCTTACATGGAAGTCACATTTTGTCGGTGATGACTACATTACTGTAGCTAATGTATCATTCTTATGATGGATAATAATATATAGAGTTGGATATTGGTTAAGAAAAGAGTGGTATTTCCAAACCATTTGTCCTCTGAGAACTCAGTTATGATACATGCTTAATATTATTCTTTTCTAAAGCGACATTGTTTTTTCTATGCCTTGATACCGGTCCAAAAGTGAGAGTCACCGGGTTTCAGTAAACATGTGACAAAGCTCCTGTCCTCGATAAAATTTCTTTTAAGAGGTGTTTGCCAGACCCCATATTTGGAAAGTAGCTTAAAAGGCCATTTCTTAAGGAAGTTGTAGTTTTAACTTGAAGGTAATGAATATCCAGTCATCTCTAATCTTTCTACCGGCAAAAGACATCCTATCTAGCTAGTCATCTTTTCTCATTATCCTCTTGACAAAAGAATCTTAACCGAAAATAATCCAACTTGCTCAAAATCCATTTGAGCATCTGAAAGAATGATACGTAGCACCATATTACTTAGGAGTGAGGTCTGAATTGAAAAGCAACCATCTCCCACCAAGGGATAGTATTTTGCCCTTCCAACTACTTAGTCTCACTTGGAGCCGCTCCTTGACATGTTTCCTACAACCTTTGTTAATTTTTGATAATGTATTGGTATACCCAAATAATAAATAGGAAATTGACCTTGCTCAGGGGAGCTATATGTATTGTACTAGTACCTAGGCAATTTATGAAAGGCCCTCTTTGTGGAGTAGAGTTTTATGCCGTATAATTAAGCTGCAACGCCGCCGTTGCAGAATACATTAAGGGATACTGCCCAACCGCCGTATCTGAGTAGGCTGACAATTTTATTTTCTGGTAATGAGAATATAGAGAAGAAAAGAATAGAGAATCATGGTTACAGTAGTCCACGGACCTGTCAGCGTCATTCTCCGATATAGAAATATACAAACAATTGGTGCATTGAACTAGCAGTTTTAAAATTGTGGTCTCCAACAGAAATGTACTGCCGCAGCAGCGTTGGCCATGGCATAGGTAGGAGTAGCTCCGATCACTGTTTTGGATAAGCAAGTGGAGGAGTACGTACTGCAAGTACTACTGCACACTGCTGTAGCAGCAGTACGTTGCTATAATTAACCTCTAGCCCAACGGGAACGGCGAGGCTTGGACTGAACCCTGTGAGGTGAGGCTGTGAAGACGGACTATCGAATGGTAGAAGGAGAGCATGGACCGGGGCTAGGCATGGCTTTGCTTCATCACGGATGGCCCTGTCTCGGGGACAGGCAGCAGCATTGATTTGCATCCCTCGGACGCATTGTTGGCCCCGAACTCCGCGCCCCCGACGTCGCCATGCGCGCCGCTCCCTCTCCGGCGCCGAGCGCCTCCACCACCGGACGGAGCCATCCAGTCCGTTTGTGTATGAACAAAATCAAATCCAACACAGACCCATCCTAAAATACTGTTCGTTTTTTTATCCTTATCGACACATTTATTATCCAAATTTGGTGCATTGAATTAGCTGGCAGTGTTTGCAGGCGCTATCTCTCCGCCCCCGAGCGAGTTCGTAGGGGGCGGAAGGTGGGAGCGATGGTGGAGGAGCTCGACGCCGACTGCGACGACTTCTTTGAACTCGGTGAGTTCCAGGCCTTCCACGCCCGTGACAGCGGTCGTGACCTAAGCGTCGACCTGTGCGACGACTTCGACGTCTACGACATCAACTCTTAGCTCGGTGCTCTCCAAGTCCGGCTCGGAAAACTGAGCGTTCCTCGGGGAGGTCGGTGTCGTCCCGATACTGGTGCCCCTGCTCTAATCCGAGGACGTCGGACTCTAGCTCAACTCGAACAGAAACCGCCCGTGCTCGTCTTCTCGGCTCCCGCATCGGTCAAAGGCTGACAAAGTAATGGCGTGGCAGCCGGCCAGTGAGCTTCCCAGTCAAAGGCTGCCGGAGTAATGGTGTGGCGCGTTCACGCGGCGCACAACAGTTATGGCCACCCACCGCCGCTCGCCCCTTCGCCTGGCCTCGGCGCTATAAAATACCCCTGATGCTCGTCGCCTATCGCCATTCCTCTCTCGCCGCCTCTCCTCACACCCGCACTCTCTCCACTCCACCGTCGCATCCCAGAAGCCGCCGGGAAGATGGACGACGCCGCGCAGACAGCTGGGTTCGTCGTTGGCTCCGCAGGGAGGAGGTGTGGGCGCTCTACAGCGCCGGGTACCCATGTCCTCCGGACATGCGCGTCCCCGGCGCCTCCGCCACCCGTGGACCGCGGGCACTGAGTGCCGGAGGGGTGCCCGTGCCACCCTTCCCCGCCGAGGACGAGCGCGAGTACGCCATCGCTGAGGTGCGTGCTAGCCTCACGCCGGAGCAGGCCGCGGATCCGCGCTGGAGGGCCGCTGGCAACGACACCTTCTGGACGGCGTACTTCCAGCGGCGCCGCGAGGAGGAGCTCGCCGACCGCGGCAACAACGGCCCGGTGGAGGGCCGCTTCAACGTGCACGGCCGTCGGTGGTGGTGGGGTGGCGAGCACCGCACCCTACAATGGGTGCTCGACTACATCGTCGCCGGCAACGAGCCCCGTCTCACCATGCCGGCATGGACACCCCGGCGCATGGGCGGCGGCAGCAGCTCTTCGTCGGCGGCGCGGAAGAACAGTTCCTCCTCCGGCACAGGTAAGCGCTAGGCGCCCTCCTCTTCGACCAACCCTCCGATCTTCAACGCCGGGCACCTCGCCCCCGTGCACAGCGGCGCCCTCCGCATCGGCGAGCCGCGCTAGAGGAGCTCCGCCCTCCGCATCGGCGAGCCGCACCTCGTCAGGCCCAAGCGCGAGCCGAAGCCGGAGCCGGAGGAGTAGGAGGAAGAGTGGTCGGGATTGAAGGAGGCCGATGAGACCTCCTTCAACACCATCTAGCCGGCGGCGAAGGACTTCGCCGAGACCTGGAGTCTGCGCGAGTTTACCGCGCAGGAGGTCGAGCAGCAACGGCAGCTCCTCGCCGAGGCCGAGCGCCGTCGTGTAGAGCGCGAGCAGCGCCGCGCATCCCTCCACCGCTGCAACCGAAGGAGATCGAGTACTACGTGCTTGACTCGACCGACGAGAAGAAGGGGGACGACGACGAGGAGGAGGACGAGCCGTTCCACCGCACGCTCGAGATGAGCAAGTGGTTCGACCACGGCGACGCCGGCCCAAACAACCGCCACCGTCGCAAGAAGGGCGACGACGGCTCAGACAACGACGGCGGCGTCGGTGACTACAGCGCGGCGATCGCGGCGAGGCGGGGTCTGCGCAACTAGCTATTAGGTTTTCAGTTTAAATCGCCTATGTAATCGCCAGTTTGCGCCGAATTTAATGAAATCGTCTTCGTTGCGCCGAATTTAATGAAACTGTATCTGTTTTGCGTCAAATTTATGTTTACGCCATTTTTAAATTTCGTGGGCTGAATCTTGAGTTGGAGAACGACTGGAAACCGCGGCCGCCAAGTTTTAGAATAGCGCCGCGGCGGGCGCAAATCATCGACGTTTTGAGACTTAGCCGCGCAACGACTGGAGATGACCTTAGAGCAAGTCCAGCAGTTCCCTCAAACCGTCCCCTATACGTTTTTTAGGGGAAAAAGCTCAAATACAACCGCCCATCAGTTCCCTCAACGCTCCCCCGATTTATAGGCGCCCCCGGTTCTGCTCGCTCATCTCCCCTACAAGTAGGGGAGGTGGAAGACTCCCCTATCCCGATATTAGTGAGCTTTTTAACACTGTAATATGCTGATATCCGTGAGTTTTTTGTTTATTTTTCAGATTTTGGTGATTGACAAGTTTTTGATACTACAAGTTAGCAGTTGAATTTTACATTTTAGTTATACAGTATTTTAAAATATTAAAAAATAGATAAAAATATTTAAATAGGGGAGATGTTTTAGGGGAACTACTTAAACATATTTTAGGGGAGATTATTTTAGGAGCAGTCCCCTACATGAACATATAGGGGAGACATTTTAGCAGAACTGCTGGACTTGCTCTTACACAAACCCAATGCTACGTTACGTTGGGCTGCGTCCGCCCGTGTTACTGACGAACGGGGCACGCGTGGGCCTGAGCCATCTGTGGGTGATGGGTTGTGAGGGACACGCGTCGGTGCGGCGGGCGTGGGGCTGCCGCTGCTACTGCGAGGCTAGATAGATTGTGCAGTGCTACTGCAGCATGCACGGCGGTGCGCCCCACCGCGAGTTTAAAACAGCTTCGCTCACACGCTGTCTCCTTCCCACCCGACACCCATGCCCATCATCGCCCGACTCAAACAAACCCTCTACATGCCGCGAGGAGCAACAGTCGGAACGAAAATAAAACTCTACTAACTCCAGTATAGTACTGACTGGGTTACTCGAAAATTCACAATGGGCGCGCACCACGACGACTCCTACGCTACAATGCCATCGTTTCTTGTCCTGAGTATTACTCAGTAGGTATTTAGGTAGGTCCACACTCACACTCCGTATAGTATAGCAGCAGCTCCACATTTCAGTCCATCTTCATCGCGCCGTTGAAACTTCAAACTTGCTCGATCCGTGCTAGCGTAAACAACGAGAGCTGGAGTCCCCGATGCGTACGGTACCTGGCCCTGCTACTACGTGTACGTACGTACACATCAGACGCCGATAAATGCGATGGCATCGACGCCAAGTCAGTGACCCCTCGCTCGCGTACGAGCCCGCTGTCGCGCCATTTATGGCAGCGTGACGTGGAATCACCCCCACCCCGCCGGAGAGAAATCAAAGCAAAACTAGTACGGAGACCAAGGGGATCCGGCATTTGAAGGTTTTAGGGTTTACAAGATAAAATAAAACCATTTGAAGGGTTTAGAAGATACAACCAAGGGGGATCAGCATTTGAAATTGGGGTCAACTGTTTCTCATGATTGTTAGAAAATGAACGGCTATAAATCAAGCGCAAAATAAAACAATACTGAACACGAAAATGCGTAGAAATAGTACATCCCGGCCTATAAAAAATATATTTAAACACGTGATTGGAGTCGATTTCTTTCTGGTTTCGAATGAGGTTTAGGACGTTGAAAAGCAAGCTATCGAACAAAAAATTAGACAAATATACAAGATTTTTTAAAGAATTTCTTGCATTTTTTAGTTTTCTCAATTCTAAGTTAATACTCCCTCTGTTCCTGATCCTGAATGTAACAGCTATAGTATATGCACGAATATTAAGACATAAGTATTTGACATACTATGGACTCATTTGTTTTAGACAAAATTTAGAAGAGATGACTCCCTAATAGACAACAAATGAAAACAATCCATAAAATCACTCCGTTCGAGAATGAAACTCACTTTTTCATCGGTAAATTCATCCAAAAATCGTTGTAAACCATACATTTTGAAGATTTTCTCAAAAAACTATAGCTCTTACATTCAGGAATGGAGGGAGTATTCTATAAGTTAGGGCATATAGGGACTTCTTTGGATCATAGGAATATAAAATATAGGAATTAGAAAAAACACAGGAGCCTGATAGGATTGCAGGTGCAAACCAGAGGTTTACAAAACATAGGGAAACTGCATGAATGTTCATTTGGATGGAACACAAGATAGGATTGCGGGATTTTGAAAACGTAGGAATAGGAAAAAGATAGGATTGAAATGCTCGATCCCCCTTCTCCGGAGCTGCAAAACAGCAGGAGCTGACCCCTACGGAAAAGGGCAGTAGTTTCACCTACGCCACGGCCTCGATAAATCTCGGGAAAATTAGAGCGTCCCTTTTATAGAAAGATGAAGACATGGTTAAAAGGGGAGGACAAGACGATGCTCGAGGGCCAAACGAGGGTCCCTCACGCGACCAAGGGTGGTGTTTGTGTGAGCCCTTCTCGTTTGGGCTCTATGGCCCCTCCCGTCTGGATCTTTCGCTCACTGTCGTTCTCCCTATAAGACCAATTGTGTATTTTTTTGCATTTGACAAACATTAAAAACAAGAAAATGGAGCTTTTCCACCCTCCCCCCATATATTAAATACCAAATTATCTAAATATGCACTAGTAATGATATAACAATGCAAATAACATTCTGATATGATGATATAAGTTAATAAAATGATGATATTAAATACACATATCAATATCATATTCTCCACTATATGTATAGACTTAGAACAATTATTAGTAATTTTGCTTAATACAAGTGGACACATCCCTACATCAATGATGCCTTCTAGTGAGACCCAGATTTCCTTGGCCACCACACACTCACAAAATAAATGGTTGAGAATTAGCTCTTTGTAGTCTTATATAGATCTAACCAAATCTACTACATATACTACGCCGAAAGGTTGTCTCTCTTCGTCAATGCCAGGTAGCTCTAGAATGGTGAAACATTGACGGATTGCTGGACTGTATGTGTGGATACTATAAGAGGGATTACACAAGTGATCCTACGGGGGAATCAAGTAAAACCTCACTTCCCGATGTTGATGTGAGATTCTTCATCAGGATACTTCGACGAATACAAGATATTGTGCAACGATATTTGTAAATATTCTAGATTTCTGTATTATGGGGTGTTCATATCTTTATAGTACATCGTGACGGTTATGTAAAACGGAATATTTTAAATTATTGCACGTGACCATTTAAAAACATGGGCGGCTTCATTTAAAATTTCAATTTTTTGAATTCAAATTCGAATTTTAAGTTAAAATGAATCAGAAAATTCTAAAAAAATAATTCAGCTAGAGCACAGTATTTTAAGTTGAAACATGTTTGGTGATAAAATTATGGGTTCCTAATTGGTTAATGAACCATGATCAAATGTGTAGATTAGTGCATCTATTGTCTTGTATAGTGTTTTGTCACTTTATGCATTAGGGGTAAATGATTTTCATTACTCCCTTTAACACCATTGGTGAACAAAATGCACACGAGTGTCATATTAGGAAATAAACCAAGTTTAAATATCAAATAGGGAAGAAAATTTTCTCCATGGACAAATAAGAAATCGGATTTTAGGTTAGTGTCAAATAAGGAATTTCTAAAAAAATGCGGCTCCTAGAGAAAAAATATAGATATTGGTTATTTGGTTTAAAGCCTCGTGTAAAAGACAATCTATAAATTTATATATATTGTAAATGTTCTTTTTTCAAAAAGACTCTTAATGTTCTTAAGTCATTTTTACCATAATTTGTTTCTAGGTGTGCATGCAATAGCATTTTTTCATTCATAATATAGTAAATTCAAAGAATGTGGCCATGGTAAATTGCAGTATTGCAGTATTTTATTCAACCAAATTGAGAAACACCAATAAATGTTCGACATGTGGAAGGAAAAAAATACTAATCATACAAATTGAAAACTGGCAAGCCACAAATTCTCAAACGAAGATAACACGGTCATCATCATTAGTATGACTACAATTAAGATTCTCAGAAAAGGTGTGACCGCGAATAACTCAATGGTAGTTAAGACACTGCACTTCCGTCATCAAAGATCGCATCAATTACAGTTAACACTCGTTAAGATAAAAATTAAGGGGAAAATGGTGATCAATTTATTGTTCTCTCACAGGTCCTCTGTGCCAGTGTATGCGAGTGTTTTTTTTAAGTAAGGGCCTCCTCTTCTCCTTCCTTTCCCCCCTTCCCCACGGGAGGAGAGAGAGGACAGTGAGAGAGAAACCATCACAAGAAGAACAGTTCTTCCCATTTCCCCTGGGCAAATGAATCAGAGAACTCCACGCTCCCCACTTGTATAAATGCGCAAACCCACTACCCAGGAACCGCAAATCAAGGCCTAAACGAAACGCGACGGCCTTTCTGGCGGTTCTCTGCTGCCAAGTTGGGGTTGATTTTTCGATCCGGGGTGCGTGCTCTTGCTGGCGGTTTCCAGTGGGATTCCGAGTCCCTTCTCTGTCGAGTTCTTTGTGTGTGATTGTTTTCTCTCTCTCTCTTTATTCTCGTCGTCTCCTTCCCTGATCCTTGCTCGGAACCTATCACCGTTCTGTTTGCATACTGAGTTTCTTGCTTTGTTCGCCGGGAGGTAGATAGAGTAATCAAAGAACGAAATTGTTATTCCTGACTGAATCTACACTGAGGTGAATGTGTTGGAACTTGGAAGCAGCAGGCATTATAGCTTCAGTTTGATCCATCCAAGACCAAGAACGTTGCTGTCTGGTGAGCTTTTGGCCTCTGCGCCGTCTCTGATTATTCTTTGGGACTGTCTAACTGTCAGCTAGCTGATTTTAAATTCGTGCACAGACAGATTTTTTGGCGAATCAAAAACTGCCACGTCGTTTGTCTCAGTTCAGTGCGCGCGCCAAAAAAAGTCACTCGAAAATCGCGCGGCTCATAGATGACCACTAACGGGTCCGAAGAAAGTATGAAAAGAGACAACCCGCTAACAAAAAAGAGGCAGAGGCCTCACAAAAGAAGCCCACCACCCCCACCTAGAACAAAAAAGAGGCAGAGGCAGACAGGTGCGATCTCCTTCTTCCCCAAGAAAACGAAGAACACATCCATCGCACCTCCCACCCCACCCCGCTGCGCCTCCACTGGAAAAACTTCTAGAGAGAGAAAATCAAACAAAAAAGAGAAGGAGAAAGGGTTGCGAGATTTGAGAGGAGAATCACCCACAAAACCGAGACAAAATGGAATCGAATGAGCATAGAGACAGGCGATCTGACCTGACAGCATGGATGTCTACCTTGGGGAAAAGTCGCAGCATCTTCTTTAGTTGTATTCCTGGATTCCCACCTCTTTTTCTAGTTATCAATTCCCCTCGCCCTGAACTAGAAACCTGCAGGAATCCATGTATATATCATGAACACAAAATCACCCTCTCCCTAGTATTTAAATGTAGTAACACGAAAGAAGCTTGTGTTTTGATATATTCATGCACACCAAGAACTACTGCTGTTATGACACCTTGCCCAGAATCAAGATATATTCATGCACAAAATCACCCTCACTGTTTGTTTGCGCCACTGATACTGCGGCGCGGCCAGAGGGGGGCTGAACTGGTACAGCAGCACCCCCACACCACTTAGACAAACACACACACAAAAACACAAACATGGGGATATAGTATGCATGTTCTTCTAATCAATTCCATAGGTGCAAACACAATATACCTGCAAAGGTGCAGCAGCAACAATTCCATAGTTAACAAAAACCTAGAAATTTTCTATCATTCATACCACGAACCACAAAACACCGTCGACTTCTCACTCTGGAGCAGCGATGGACATTGCAAATGATCAATACTATGGTAATTATATAGAAGATGAAAACTTAGGGAAATGACTAAGAACCGACGAAACATAATACTCGTCTGATCCGGAAAAACTGTCGTAAAGATGCATGCAGCTTTGTGCTATTCCCGTGTTGTCTCCACGACAGTTATTCTGGACCGGAGGTAGTAGTAAAGATAAGACTGATTCAGCAAATAAGACTTAAATTGTGAGATAAACTACAAAAATAAGCCTGAGCAAATATTTGCTAAACTGAGGGACTGAGAATAAAGCACAAGAACAGACACATATGCACTATCTATGCCTGATTGATTGACTGTATCTGGTTCTAAACGATCTTGGTGCGAATAAGAAACTCTTGAGAAAAAGAGAAAAAAAATAAGAGGACAAAAAGATAAAACCTGAGATATAGATAAATTATGCAAAAAAATGTTTTGAAAAAAGGACCCTCCTCCTTTATCCGGGCTTGGGACCGGCTATCCAAGCTAAAAATATATCTTATGTTTCGGATAGGCGGAGTTACCCTAACCCACAAGACTGAAAAAATGACACTAAACACTATGAAATATAGAAAACTGACACTAACACTGAATGACTCAAACAATGATTGCAACCCTGACACTAACACTGAGAGAGATAGTAAGAGAGAGAGAGAGTCATAGTGAGAGAGAGGGACAATGAAAAGAGTGAGATAGTAATATAGAGTCAGTATGAAATAGTAATAAAAGAAGACAGAGAGAGAGACAAAATGAGAGAGAGTGACTGAAACAATGAGATAGTAATATAGAGTCAGAGTCTAAAATGAGAGAGAGTTTCAGATTGATAAGAGAGAGAAAGAGAGAGACTGCTATTGAAAAGAGAGAGAGATTAAGTCTACACTGTTATTGAAAATAGAGAGAGACAGAGAGAGACAATGAGTGAGAGCACGAGAGAGATAGAAAAGAGATAGATAAGACAGACAGAGAGAGATGCAAAAAGACAGAGAAAGATATATTGAAGAGAGAGAGATAGAGAGAGAGCAAGACAGAGATACAGAAGAGATAGATAAGAGAGAGACACAGAGAGATGCAAAAAGACAGAGAAAGAGAGACAAATTGGGAGAGAGCAAGACAGAGATAAAAAAAGATAGATAAGAGAGAGACAGAGAGATGCAGAAAGACAGAGAAGGAGAGAGTAACAATGAGAGAGAGAGATGCAGAGACACAGAGAAAGATAGAAAAATGAGAAATAGATAGAGAACTAAGACACGAAGAAACAAAGGAAATGAATAATTAAAAGAGAGACAGAGCAGGAGACAGAGAGTGAGATAGAGTGACATAATTATACTAACACATATTATCCTTTCTTAAAACGGGGTAATGTTGACTCATACAAGGAGGATTTCTATGAAAATCATAGGGATTTAAGCTTCGATGACGACTTCTTGCAGGTGAGTACTGAGAAAAAATACTACATTCATATATGATGACTATATAATTTAATTTGGTTTTTACCGACAAAACTAATAAAATGATGTGATTTCAATGAAGTACAAGGATTTCTCATACACTAGACTGCTTGAAGGAAACTTCGACGACATATATACGCAACAAAGTTACACCACATCAATGAAGATTAGAATAAAAAAAGACAAAACACATATTGAAAATAAATGCATGATAACCTAACCATGATGGAAAAATGTGAATTTCAGGTAGGCAGCACGGGCAGGATTTGAGATTCTTCATGTTTGGATTGGCAATATAATCTGAGAACAATAATGGATCAATAGAGGTAAAACCCACCTATATGACCGTACAATGTAAATTATTAGAAACTGAAAGAAAAAATCTCAAACAAAATAAGTAAATAAAATATGACACACCAGCTTGTTTTTTTAGGGGACTCGAAACTTGACAGCTACAGGGAGTTGCAGTGGGCATTATGTAACAACGGCGGAGGCAGGAAATTTTTATGCAAGAGGCCGACCAAATAAGACAACTCTCGTGCTTAAAAGTTTTGCTAAAAAATGAGTGGCGATAGTGAAAAATGCAGTTTTTTTGCTGATCATACCACTATTTATTATCATGAACCTTTAAAAAACTAGGGAAGAAGAGGATGCTGATGTTGCATGCATAGAATAATGTGGCTCTAGCTGCCTGGTTGTGCACCGATTTGGAGTAGCAGTAAGGATTCTCTACATCAGGGTACTCTGTGAACATGGAATACACTAATTTAGGGGTAAGAAATCAGTGGGTAGTAAACAAAATCTTAGAGCAGGGACTATTGAAATGTAACATGAGATGGAGGATAATCATGGAACTGCAAGCAGGGACTATTGAAAACACACACAAATTTACATGATTGAGCAAGCAAAAAAAAAGCAAAAAAAGTCTAGCAGAGAAAACTACTCTTTCACAAAAAATATCCGCCACACAGCATCGAAACCAGCGAAAACTACAACTAAAAGTCTAACATAAATGACTACATGGGCAAAGAGAAACCACCTGCGGTATCACATAGCTCAAGAAAAAGTTTACAGAAATGTACTGCTCCAGGTTTCACCAACTACTCCTTCACATCACCACATGGATTGTCGTATGGAGCACATAACATAAAATAAACTAAAACAAAAAAGCTCACTGCCAGGCACTGACAAGCAAAAAATAACCATACTCTACGATATTCAGAACATTAAATCTCCTCTATGAAAACCAGACAAAATATAGACACTACGATTTCAGAAACGAAAACATTAAAACTCTAGCCGAGGACTAAAAATCAGACAAGCTACAACTAAGACACACCAAAAAACATCTACATGGACCAAGAGAAAACACCTGCATACCCCACAGGCTCAAGAAAAAAACTACTGAAAGTGAAATGAAAGTGAAACGCACGCTCCAGGTAGCCCCAACTTCTCCTTCACATCACCACATGGAATGCCATATGGAGCACATAACATAGATGAACTAAAACAAAAGCTCACTACCAGGCACTGACAACCAAAAAATAACCATACTCTACGAAATTCAGAACAATAAATCTCCCTCAATGGAATCAGACACTCTGATTTTCAGAAACGAACATTAAAACTCCTGACTAAATGAAGTACACAATAACAGACAGAAAATGCCTCTACGAACCAGATCTGAGAACAAATTTCTTAAACCTGACGACTTAACAAGAACATCACCAACAAACACATGGAAATCCAGCCACTAACCTACACCGCGACAAAGGAAACCAGCTCTCTCCCCATCCACCCCCCTCCGGCGGTGAAAGACTCGCAATTTCAGAGAATCGCCGCCCCATCCCCGACATCAGACAACAGCCGCACCTCACGGGGACTCCCGCGTGGGTACAGAGCAACAACGCCGCAACAGCACATAAAACTAAAAGAGGAAATGCTGCGAGAGCAGGAGAAGCAGCTGCATCCCCAGCCATCGCCGGTCGCGCCTTGCCATCAACTACGCGAGTGTTCCGAGCAAAAAGCAGCCAGGGACTAGCGGGGGGGTGATACGGGCCAGAGGCGACGATGCTACCTGCTGCGCCGACGAGGCTGTCGCCTCCCTGCACAACCACCTCGAACTGCGACCATGAGCAGCTCCTGAGTTCCGCCGCTGCCCGCTCGCTTCGTCTCTATCTCTCCGACTGAGAAACGATATCCAGCTGAGAAAAAAGCCAGCGGGCGACGGACCCGACCCATTAAATGCGGCCCGCACGGACCCGACACGCGCGGGACAGAAACGAAACCAGCGCAAATCGCAAAGCAAGATGGATGGACAAGAAAGTGACTGCGCACGAAATAGAAAACAGACGGCTGAGAAACAGCAAAATCCTTCTTTAAAGCTACACAACAAAAGCTTACGCAGAGGTTGCCAATCCTTTTCAATCATCATTAGTAATGGCCTTTGCCCGCACAGGTATTCCGAGGCGATGCTGCGCAACAGATCGAGGAGAGCAGTTGGTGCCAAGCAAGCCGGTGCCGGAGGAGGTCTCATGTCTCAGCCTCAGCCTGAGCCCCTGCAGGCCACCGCCACTGGCCAGTCTCCGAGGCAGAGGAGTCCTACTACCTCTTCTTCTGCGACGGCTCCTGCGTTCCTTTCCCCGAGGACGTTCATGGCGCTCCCCCAGGCCGGCGGGTTCTTGGACGGTGCCGAGGGCGCCTCCTCCTCGATGAGCCCCACCTCCATTCTTGAGACCAAGCATTTCTGCTGCTCCGCCCTGCCCCCTTTCCTGTCGGAGCGAAGCCTCAACAGGGGGGCTCATATGGAGATCGCTGCTCCGGAGCCGACCAGCGTCGGCCTCGCCGACGTGCTCCGGGAGCACAACAACGCCAACGCCGTCGGCGGCGGCAAGGTGGTGTTCGGGTCGCAGCTCAGAATCCAGGTCCCTTCAGGCAGGGCGGTGGAGCTGGTGTCCTCTCCCATAGAGTTCGGCGTCAAGAACCGAGACGCGCAGCTGGCGGTCATGTCGCCGGCGAGGAGGTTCTTGCCGGAGGTGGTGAGCTCGCCAACTGCGCGGGTGTTCGCCGGCGGCCTCGCACCCGCGGAAATGGCCATGTCGGAGGACTACACGTGCGTCATCTCTCGCGGCCCCAACCCGAGGACCAGGCACATCTTCGACGACTGCATAGTCGAGAGCTGCGGCGATGTGCTCATGGAGAAGACGGACAAGAGAGCGGGCGACGCCGTGCCGACGAGCGGCTTCCTGAGCTATTGCCATGCATGCCGCAAGCAACTTGGGCATGCCAATGACATCTTCATCTATCGGTGAGTTTTTCTTCTTCCAACCTGCAATGATGCGACCTTCCGGTATGCTGCAGAAATCTCTTTACATTTGGTCGCCGGTTCAGAAAATGAAAATGGCAATTTTCTTATACCAGATAAATGCTATTTTTAGGTGCTGCATAAGTGCATAGTATAACCGGTCTCAGAAGTGCATATATTTTGGTTGCTGTTTCTGTTGCTTTTTCTCATATATATGATTATATGCATGAATGGTCTGTTCATGCTAAATATAAGATGATCCGAAAGTTTGCAAAAGCAACATGAACTTCTAGATGTGAACCGTTGAACAATAACACCTACACTTCAGATATTGAAATAGCATGGTTGACATAAAAATTGTGTATTGACATCATGGAGCAGAACATAATTATCTGAACTTGCTGCTTAGATGGTACTACTAGCAAATAGTATGTGACGGATGCAGAGTAGACTGAAGGCACACGTTCAGTTTTTATTTACTGCTATCTGAAATGGAAATGGCTTCTATCATTGCAAGTTTTGTCCAATCAGCAATTCACAGATTGTTCCTATACACACAATACATCTGCGGTATACATCATCAAGAATATGTCAGTTTATATGCCTTTCTTGTTTCATCCTTTAAATATCTTATTACTAGGCCTCGTTTACTAGGAATAAGAAAATTAGTTCTTTCTTAGGTACTCTAGTTGTTTTGATTCCACATTGCTGTCACATAGAAAACTATGCGAAAGGAGCTCCTTATCCTAATGCCGGAGGGTTGAGTTAACAATTTCCTAGGGACTAAACTATTTGGTTGTTGCGAAGTGCTAAACTAGGCCCATGTCCCAATCCTCTTTGTGTCATACCCCTGACCATGACCCGGACCAGCTAGCTATCATCGTCACAAAAACAAAAATAAAAAGACGCATCGCAGTTGCTAGTTTTCTCCAAAAGATTATACTGAGTTTGCTTCGATGAGACGGTGAAAGGGATCTGTGCCATGTCTTGTTCTTGGTTCTCTTGCTTGCTTGATGGTCCATGGATTGAAGTGATAAATTCTAGCTTGGAGATGTGCTAAAAAAACTTTTAGCTTCACGACTTCAGATGTTATCTTCTTGATCAGAGTAGTTTTACTGTGCTTGTGCTTTGCACAAGACATAACATGAACAGCAATTGCCCCAAAAAGCTTATGCTTTTAATAATTCAGTAGTTGGGCCAGCAGCAAGCATTCTTGTGTGATATAATTAATCATTTTCTCTTTTTTTCAGGGGTGACAAAGCATTCTGCAGCAGCGAGTGCAGGTACCGGGAAATGCTTTTCGATGAAGCAGTGGACAACTTGCGCTAGCTGAACGAGGGATGCTATTTCGTACGACAGTTTCAGTGGAGGAGAAGGCATGATCCTGAATAACCGAGATGAGAATTTTTTTTCCTTTTTATTTTCTCTCAACTTTGCAAGACTGGATGATGATTTTGGTCACGGAGAACGGAATGATTTAGTCTTTTGCGGATTAAAGACTTTTGCTCACTTCTGCAAGAGGTTGCATTGTTGGTGATTGATGCCTTGATGGCCTGGGGTAGTTGTTCATTTGACATTCCAGTTATTTGAAATTTGATGCTCAAATTGAATTCGCCCTGTGGTGCAAACTTCTTTTTGGCTAGATCTGATATGGAGCCATTTGCCCCAGAATGTACTCTGA
This sequence comes from Poa annua, assembly GCA_026929855.1. Taxonomy (NCBI): domain Eukaryota; kingdom Viridiplantae; phylum Streptophyta; class Magnoliopsida; order Poales; family Poaceae; genus Poa; species Poa annua. Next base: position 38,440,959 of record CM049427.1, read on the forward strand.
ATTTTGGTTAGTAAACTATTACTGAAGGAAAATGATCCATATGTTGATCTTAACTGTTCCACTCGATCAAAACAAAAGAGCAGTAGTTTGAACCGTCAGATTGTATGTTTTAATCGCCACGAAACACTCTATTTTGCTTAATCATCAAAAGAGAAGATGGAACTGAAAAACAAATTGCACCTCTTAATTTCAGTGACTGAGGCGACAAATGTAGAGCTAGGGTCAGCAGCCATCTTGAGAAAGGTTCATACGTTTGGGTGGAGTGTATTGTAGCCCCACGGGCGGCCAATCACGTAGCTACAGCATTATGAGGGCTCAACAGCTCCTAATCATCACACTGTTCGTGTAATCGGTGAGTGCTGGACCAACATGATTATGATTGTCATGTCATCATTCATGACTGAGTTTTGTTTGTACTGTTGGATATCTTTTCTTTTGCCTTTGGTTGCTGTTAATGCATTATTGGAGTTTGTACGGCGGCAGATTGATTTAAGAACATGTACTTTGGGGCCCGAATCATGGGCGTAGGATTTAAGCTCTTGACCCCGCATTGTTTTCTTTAGGGCATCTCCTAGGCAGCTGCCCATCGCTCCACCATCTGATCCTTTTGGGGTGTAGACTGCAGACAGAATTCATGTTCCAAATGTACACACATATATTTTGCTAAAATTTTATAATATTTTTTTCTTAATAAATTTTAAAATAGCTTTTTTAGAAAATTTGCAAAAATAATACAGTTTCGGCCACGACGAAGCTGACAGGTACTTATCAGCCATGGCGTGGTGTATTAGTCGGCGTGATCGGCCACGCCGTGGCTGATAAGTATCGATCCGCTTCGGCAACACTGAATGTTTATTTTCGAAACTTTCCGAAAATATGTATTATTTCTTAAAATTATTTTAGAAAATGTATTATCAAAAAAGTTAGCCATATATATCTTAAACGGAGTAGGTTTGGCATCCCTACGAATTGTTATTACAACCCTACTTCTTTGCCATGGCCTTGAACCGGATATGCCTAAAAAGATAGACGGAGTTGAACTTGACAACATTTTATAGCTTAGTGATACTTAGAGCATAAACTAGGCGCAGAATAGAGCACTCAAACCCGTGAACCCTCCAAAAAAATTGAAGGGCCAGCCCTTATTTTTCATCCCAACCTGCACAAAAACAGGTTGAGAGCCCAATTCACAGGACCCTTCATCCTGGTCAACGAAGCCACGCGGGAGAGAAAAACCACTCAACCGCTCGAGCCCCTTCTCCTTCCGTGCGCTGCCGCCGACTCTCGTCCGCCCCGTCGCCGGCCATGGAGGCACCCTCGGCCTCCGCCCCGAGCACCCCCGCCCCGCCGTCGATTCCCACGCCCGGCCGCGCCTCCCCCCGCCCCCGCGCAGCCGCCTCCTGCCTCGGCCCCGAACGCCGCCGCGGTGGCCGGCATGGTGGCCTTCACACACGTGGGCTCTAAGAGGAGGCGAGCGCACGTCCTCACAGGCCGCGCCGCCGCTGCCGTGCCTCTCACAACCGTCGCGGCCGTCGCTCCCGCAGTCGCCCTTGCTCCCGCCGTCATCACCGCCTCCGGCGCCCCCGCCCCCGCCCCGAAGAGGAAAAATGTTTCCTCCTTGGGGCCAAAGCATGCCCGAGAGTTGAGGAACGCCGTCCCGGTGAAGATGTCGGTCAGCCGCAAGAAGGCCACTCCTCCGCCGCCAAGCGCCAAAGAGGTGGTCGACGAAATGTCGGCCCCAACGGCTTCTTACATGGGATTTCTCACCGATGCCGAGGTGAACATTAATGCTCCTCTCCTCTATTCATTCAACTTTGAAGTTGAGGAGGAAGATGATGAAGAGGAGGAAGAGGTGGCCGAGATCAATGAGGTGGCGTTCCAAACCGCTCAAGAGGAAGGGGGTGCTCGCCGGCCCATAATCCGCTCTTCGAACTACACCGAAGTTGAAGATGTTCTTTTGGTTCGTGCTTGGTCAATAGTCATTCATGGCACAGATCAAAACGGTAAACGCTATTGACAAAGGATCGAGGACAAGTATTGCAAGCTCAAACCCAAGACCTCGTGCTTGGCCCATCGTTCTTACCGGTCACTTTAAGGATGGTGGGAGGTGATAAAGCCCGCTTGTGCTTGTTGGAGTGATGCTATGGACCAAGTGATAAACGCTCCACCAAGTGGCACCGTTGAGAGTGACTATGTGAGTACACTCAACCCCACTCTTTGGTTCATGCCTATTTTTAAATTATGCACAATTGTGATCATGCTATGCTTCCGATTATGCAATTGTAGGAGACATATGCTGACTTGCGGTACAAGGACATGGCCGGTTCCAAGACAATTTTTTACCTTCAAGCATTGTTCGGCATTGCTTAAAGCGCTTGACAAGTGGAAAGTAAGGGATCAAGAATCCACATCCAAGAAATCGGATATGCTCAATATGGAAGATAGTGAGGATGAAGGAAGGAACCATGCCAAGCCCGAGGGATCCAAGAAGGCCAAGAAAAGGATGAAGTTGGAAGCGGATGCATCAAGCTTGAAGGACAAGCTTGATCAAATGATCAAGGCGAAGGAGACATTGACATTGAAGGCATTGGAGACCAAACTCATTATCACTGAGAAAAAGAAAGAGGTGAAGCTTGCCAATTGGAAGCTAGGCGGGAAGATGCCAACCGGAAGGCCAGATTGGAGGAGAGGATGATCAAGCTCAAGGAAGCAAAGACATGAAAAGAGCTCATGGCCGAGGAGAAGGCCCGCATGATGATGTCTACAAAGGATATGGATGGAGACCAATTGGCGTGGTGAAAGGATACCAAGGAGGACATCGCGGAGAAGAAGAGGCTACTTCGTGGTGGTGGTGCGTCGTCTACTCGCCGGGGTGAGTCTCCGATGAGTGGTGGTGGCGACGGAGGTGTGGAGAACTTCGCTTGAGTCACCGATGTGGTGGTGATAATGATCTTTTGGAAGGACAAAATGTTGATTATGTGATGTAAAACTATGAGCCGTGCATCATTTATGATCATTTGTAAGTTTGTTTCATGATATGTGTGTTTCATGATTGTGTTTGCTAATATCCATTTGCAAATATTGCAAGTTGTTGTCATTTTTGTAGGAAATCATGTTTTGAAGGTCGGCGTGCAGATCAACTATTTTGAAGGTTGGTTTGAGGGCACTGATCTGCGCCCGCTGTTTTGGGCCTCCAAAAACGCGATTTATCGGCCCTCAAACCGGCTACGAGGGTTACCAGTTTGAGCGCGCTGCTAGTGATGCTCTTATCACACAACCCGTCGATTTCCTTCTCCGTAGAGTGTGAGTGCAATGGAAGCTTAAAGCCGAGGTAGATGAATCTTCCGAAACTAGTCTGTCCCGTGAAAATTCGACGAACATGTATATAACAACCATCACGATTTCAGATCGGCTGCGTGCATCTTTTTTTTTAATTTTCGGTGGTGTGCATCTTATTTATGCAGAGGCTGAGTGTAATACTTAAACTTTTAAGTAACTAGCAAGGTGGCCCTCGCAAATGCGAGGGCATCATCTTTAACATACTGAATAGATCTTGTGATTTTACTTGTGGTTTTAGAGATACTTAAAGTATGAAATTCTTAAACATGGTTCTATGGACAGCGAAATTGTGATGATATTAAAATAATATGTGTGAAAAATAGCGTGAAACAATTTATTTTCTGATTGAATATTTATGGGATATTTTAAAAATGTTATGTGACAATTTTTTAAAGTAGGTAGTGTGTTATTTTGATCTATTTTTACTCCTTTAATTCTGTTCCCTACTCTTCATTTTAGCCCCTATACAGTCCTTCTCAAATATATTTGTCATGTTTTGTCACCGAACTATTTTCAGAACTTAAATTAGTCAAAACGTTTACTACATGTGCTCTAATCTCTACTATTTCCATGACACCAATAAATCCTGCCCAGCTTGTCATCAACACTCTTGGTAACTATCATCAGTATGTCCCAATACGATTAGGTCAATTTAGTGGCAATTATATGTCCACTAAATTTTAATGATTTTAATTTTCAAATATATGACAGACAACGAAAGGTTTTAATTATAGTTTTTCGTGTGATCAATAGAGAACCCTTCTTCAGACCTATAATGATGCAAATAACATTTTCATTAAAAAAATGCATAGGGTCTAATGTTCTCCAAAGCCCCTTTAAAGTTACTTTCATCATAAAGTCAATAGATACATGTTAAATCAAAGTTGAATCCTCGTATACCATTTCATCTCATTAATTTAATCTATGAGTATTGAAACTTCTACTAAAATTTCATTATATACAATATTTTTTTTATCTTTTCATAGATCAAAAGACAAATTTGTGAACCAAAGTAGCAAATAGAGCATGTACTATTTCTTAGTATAGATTCACCAATTATATATGTTGACCAGCTCATGTGCTAAAATATTCATGAATCACATGCTACGTAGATTTATGTTAGCTAACTTAATATGTTAAATGTTATTTCATTCTTAAAAATTGGGACTCAGTGTAGCCCAATATCCAAAGGACCATGCACAATTTTGTTTTGATGCCTCCGTTTTAGAGAATACATCGTGGTATGCCAATTGACATATATGTGCAGACACTTCTTGCACAATAGCATACATGCCTTTATGTAGATAATTTATATAGATAGTCTTTTATTCTTCTTAATCTTTCACTTCTTTTATAGTGGTCAAGAACTATACTGGTGAGTGTCGATCCTCATCCATGTTCTACTTCGGCATATCATCATATGTGCTTCTCTAGTAAAGAAACACATCATGTTTATATTTAAGCAATCCATGCAACATTATTAAAAATACAACAGTATGCCCTGAATCAAATAGTTAAAAACAACCAAGTGGTAGATGGTTATCTGAGGTGTTGTACTTTCGATTCACTGGAGGACAAATTACATGGTTAGTGTCATGTACATCTCACTAAGACATATTAAGTTTTCAGCTCAGTAAGTTTTGTGACTCAGTTGCTCAACATGTGTCCGCTGACTATGGTTGTGGGCATATACATTGCACATGTTTAAGAAAATAATCAATTGCTGATTCTATACTTTCTTAACTATAAATTGTGTTAGCCACATCATTAATTAATCAATATTCATCAAATTTTATTAGTGTTTTGTTTCATGAAGGTGCCACACTTATTGATTATTTGCGGGGACAGTGATTATAGTTCTTAACTCAAGTGGAGCATGCATCACTTGTGCGGAGTATTTTATGTAAATAGCCGTGTAATAATTTTGATTAATAAATCATCTTTTTTTGAACAAACTATGTGTAGCATATTCAAAATTTTAAATTTCACTATTTCTCTAACGGTGTACAGCCACAACCGCGTTCTCTTTCATGACAGCGTCTCAGAGTTTGGTGGGATTATGTGCTTTCCGATCTTTCGAACCACGTGAAATGTTTTAATTGGTTAATTTCTCATTTATAAACGAATTACGAGTAAGTAAGGAAAGCTAAAAAGTCTTATATTTAGAAACGGAGGAAGTAAATGAAGGCACGATAGTGTTGCATATGTGTGTATTGACTTTTTTTTCTAAAACATGTCGGATTCAAGTTGTGAATGTCATATTTGTTACTCCCTATGTTCACTAATGTAAGACAATTTAGCCTTTGTATGTATCTAGATGATTATGCACATATTCACTCATTTAATCATGTCCGTAGTCCATGTTGAAATATTTAAAATGTCTTACATTACTAAACTGAGGGAGTACATACAGATTTTATTGTTTTGATTTAAAATGCTAACCATTAATTTTAGATCTAACTATCAAAATAAGTTAAATGATGTGGCTTATGTTGTTAGTTTAATCCGTTAATATTGTAATATCTAAACACCTATATTGAGAAAATCAATTTATAAAATCACGTACGGCAGCGGCCGGCCACTTCGTGTTGTTAAAGGAGATCTCACATTAGTCCATGATAAATTGCAAATGTACAATCCGTTGATTTTTAATATTATGGCTAAGATTAAAAATTGAAAAGTTACGTACAATATTAATCATGTACCATCAAATCGTTTTCAGGTCACGTTTAATAAAAAAATAGCACGTTCAAAGTACTACGTGTAGGCTGGCCGGCCGGTACATTGGAGCAAGTTTTTTTTGTAAGGGCTGGCCGGTTGGAGCAAGTTTTTTTTTTCCTTTTGTGTCCGGCCACCAGATTCACCGTGGTAGCGTACGTTTTTTTTAATGTAAACAGTTGGTTTTTAAACAACACGTAACGTAATTCGCAAAAAAACAACAACACATAACGTGCCAAACATCACGTAACGTGTACTTATTAATTATGCATAAAATCTGAACCATATATTTTAGATCTAACTGATAAGATTAATTTATATGATGTGACTTAACGTGGTGTCTCGAAAAACTAACTCATTTTGCTTTTAGTATATAATAGATGTTACACTTGATTTATATTGTTTTGTTGTCACCAAGTTTGCAAGCTGGTTATGTATGATCTTGATCAAATCGAGTTGCTTAACTCTGACACAGTTCAAAGACAATGTTGATATTAGATAGAGCAATCTGCCCCAAAATTGTAAAAACAAATCAATACAAAAATATAATTCGGGGTAAGAAGGTTGATGTATAAGTGCAAATCGGGGGACGGGGGTGGGGAGTGATATTTTGAAACTCATGAGCAAATGCTCCCGGTTTTTAAAATGCATATTAAACGTATTGAGAGATGTCAGAAATTCGGACACAAAATTCTTGTGTACATGTCGATGTTCTATATGCTCACAAACTCGTCTCATCAAAAACCGATATTTTTTGTCTATCATACGAAGCAATCATATCCATCAGAATAATTTATAAGAATTAAGTGTATGATTTTCCCTTCCTCATATTAAAAATTGTGTAGACCTACTGTGTTGATACTAAATATGAAACATAACAATCCATAATATGTGGTTACTTGGACATATGTGTATCATAAAAAAATTATAGTGTGAGAGATGCTCTCATTGATGATTTGTTGACTAATGATGTATCTTTAGGATTTTTGAAGGTTTGAGGCTTTGTGTTCTCATTAAATATTTTATAGTGGGACGATCTGTATTACCATGTTTATGTCATTAAGTCGGTAATTTTTAATGTGACTGTTCCCGTTGATAACGCGACTAATGGTGTCATGTCATTTATATGAAAAACAACTCAAAACTACAAACTCCTGTAGGCGTTTTGTGAGAGTGTTGGGCATCATCTAAAGTTGGTTTCATCTATAGTTTATTGAAAGTATTTAAGAAATAAAAATATGAGTTTATGTTATTTCCCATCGTGTTATAATAAGTAAAATTGGTCAAGAACCATCGTAAATATTTTGGTAAGGAAAATATCATGCATGTTAGTAACATCTTTGACAATATGAAATTATAGACATATGATAATTATGCCATATATTCAAACACCCATGTAGATGTAGTGATATTCGATATTTAAGCTGAATTATAGTTTTAAATGATGTTAGATAAGTACACTTTGATAAAAAGATGTTGAATCAAGATAAGCCATTCTATCCTCCTTAACAGCTAGGACACATTAAATAGTGAATATTATCTTATTCTCATGTTCTCTCATTCAGTCACTCAATGTTACATTGTGCAACACTTTTAGAAACATATATGCAGGTTTTTATATAATAAATTATTTTATTCTATGCATATTTGGTAACAACTTAATACATCATTTAGTCAAAGTTTGAGGAGTGCGATTCAAAGTTTCCGGACTCGTAATTTAGCCCTGTCATAATTAAATGGTTCTACACGGCCAGTATTTTCTCTTTCAGAATGACTACATGACTTGGATAGCATACTTCAATACTCTTAATGATTTGTTTAATTTTAAAGTATGGTTTAATGACATATGCTCTTATGTAGATTTTGTTACACGAGAGAAAGACACAGACAAAACTTTAAATATGTCTATCATACAAACCAAGCAATATCCGCCAAAACAAATCATAAAAAACTTTTGATCATCCAATTGAAAATTTAATGACACACCGTGCGACCACTAAATATGAAAATGTTAAGCGGGAAACTGTTGACATACCGTGTGCATCATTGAGCCGAAATATTTTGTAGTATCTATGAGGAACGTTCTCGTCAATAGTGTGTCGACTAATGTTCTTGCAGTGAGGGACATTCTCATCCTCGCGAGAATTTGTATTGACTTAGCCATGTGTTTTTTCTTAGTTTGAGTGACCTTCCCGCTGATATTACGACTAATGTAGTGATTTCATTAGTATTAAAGTTCACGACACTGAACTTTAAACTTCCACGGACATTTTGTGCGAGTGTTTGTGTGATGTTAGTCGATTTTGTTGCTACACTTGGCTAATGTCAAGCCTTCATTAATGTAGCTTCAATATATATACAGGAAATTACATGATCCGTTCATAGAACAAAGTAAGTAGTTCGACTAATGTCGTGACTTCATTAGTTCTGCACGCGTGTAGGTGTCATAGAAGTCAATATATCTAGTCAAAATCAAACTTTACAATTTTTTGACCAAATATATATATCTAGAATATACGATCATTATTATAAAAATTGCCACAAAATATGTTTACATATTATATAAGTTTACCCAAATTTGAATGTATCTACACACTAAAACACGTCTAAGTACCTCCAGATTTGTATAAATCCATGTCAACTGATTTGGAACGGAAGGAGTCTATATTTGTTTAAACTCAAAAAGAGGTAAATAAAACAGATTAAGTACTTGTACTGATCACTTCAATGTTTTTTTCCAAACTGTCCCTTTTTATATCCTAACCGTACCTAGTTTTTGGCCACCACGTTCCAACGAACATCCTTTTTCTGTTTGAAGAGTCTTGTACATGTACGACTGGTCTTGTAAAACAACGCAACTGTTAATGCGAACTCCCGGGAAAAAAAATGCGGACGTGTGTGATCTCGTCAAATATGTACGTAAGTGCGTAACTATGTAACTACTAATTTTCATAAAATCTCAGCCATGCATTTAAGATCTAACAACTAAAATTAATTAAAGTGATGTGGATTAACCTGGTGCCTCGGAAAATTATCTCATTTTACTTTTAGTATATAATAGATAGATGAAACTCCCTTTGTCTAAAAAATCACGATTTCAGGTTTTAAACTGTTATTACACCGCTAGAAATTTACACGAAGACCACGCTGCGGACTCCGAACATCACAAGTTGGCTACAAGACCGAAGTGCCGCCGCGATCACGCGAGCCGTGGACGGTCGGACGAAAGGAAGCTGTACAGCGCGGCGTCCTTGGCTTCCCGGCCGCCGGGGCCGGGGCGGACGATGTAGCTGCGCAGCACGCCTTCCCTCTGGAACCCGACCTTCTCCAGCGCCCGCTGCGACCGCACGTTCCCCACGTCCGTCACCGCCTCCAGCCTCTCCAGCCCCGGCAACTCGTCGAACACCGTCTCCACAGCCTGCGCGCGTCAACAACACAAGTCAATTGCGGGCGGCGATAACGCCGGAGCCCCGGCGCCGCCACGTAGGTAGGTTGCAAACTTGTTACCATCCTGATGGCGGCGGAGGCGATGCCGCGGCCCCAGTGGTCGTGCGCCAGCGCGTAGCCGATGTTGGCGCGGTGGCCGCCGTCATCGGGGTATGGCCACACGTTGACCTGGCCGACGGGGCGCCCGGCGACGCAGATCGCGCGGAACCATGGATGGCCGAGCACGGTGTCCCTGATATGCGCGACGGCCTCCTCCCTGGTCGCGCACCCAGGACGCTTCAGGTGCCGCATCACGCGGTCGTCCGACGCCCACGCCATGAACGCGTCGGTGTCCGCCAGGCCCAGTGGCCGGAGCGACACCACGGGTGCCGCCGGGTGGGCGTCCGCGTCCTCCTTCTGCTGCTGCTCCTGATGCCGCTCGTCGCCGTCAGGGTCCATCTGCCGCTGCCTTGCCTTGCCCGTCGGCACAATCGGTTGGAGCTAGTATAGTTGATTGTGATGTATAGGGATCGCTGATTTAAACCAAAATGGATTAGAAGCTGACTCTGACTAATGGAGTAGGCAGCCACCGAGCAGCATTATCTTTGCTTTGCTTTGCGATACAGATACCTACTCCGTACTCCTTATTCAATTCATATGGCTTTTGTCATTTTGGGGACGCAGCTCGTATGGTTTCTTCGATTATGACACTGACAAGTAATTCTTCATCTTGGTTTTGTCATCCAAAATACATGATACAAATGCTCAATTAATTCCGGTTTTCTTCATCAGTTCGTTTTTATCGTTCTAGCGAAAGGTGTGTTGAAATTATACAACATATATTTTTCCTAACTTTTCCAAATTGAGGAGCCTGCACCCTATTTCATCCCAGAAAGACCAAAACAACGCAGCTCCACAAAATTTGCACTGTGAAGATCAGCTTAGACCATATCGTACATAACCGTCGTAAAAAAACTTAAAAGAAGTGCTCCGGTGCTCTTCGAAAAAACATGTTGCATGAATTTTAAAGCGCATGGATGATTAGGATTATACTCACAAAGTGATCTCAGAGGAGTATTAACCATGTGGGATTAGCATCCTTAATCCCTACCACTAATCCATCCATCGATTTACTTTAAAATTTATGCAACATGTTTTCCCCAAGAGCACACATCTGAAAGAGAAGCCATTACATGTACCCTGACAACTTTTGATTTTTTAATTTGTCGATCACACACCCTCTAAATAGAAATACTCCGGTGCTTTCCCAAAAAATAGGTTGCACAGATTCCTAGCAACAGTAATTCATTCTTGATCCGATCAACGAGCTTCATTTCCGTGATGGCTGTCAGTTGGAAGTGGAACACCCTGCAGTACCGCTCCTATGCATATGTGCCAGGTCCCATAGATTGCAACCAAGAGCTCGTCCTTCGTCAGCGCGTCAGACATGAACCTCCACCGCTCCGCTGGGGAAGAGAATTGGTTCCCCTGAATTTGCAGATGCTGAGTGCTGTGCTAGCAGATGCCATATGCCGCAGGTAGTATAAATGGGCAGGACAAGATCACAAATGAGCAGCAATCGCCATGGTCTATCCCGCGGACTTGAAGCTGGTCATCGGTAGCAGAGGGAGCAGCAATCTACATTTTCGACATTGTCGCAAAACATACATGACTGTTTTCAACATTGTCACAAACATACATGCATGCATGTGACCTAGCATGTCGACTCACACGGTCACACCACAGCACTCGACCAAGAAGACTCCAGTGGCGACCCGTGCGCGACGCGGTACCCCAAGGACGCCCTCGACGACGAGCGTCGCCCGCGCCCGCCCAGCTCCTCGGCGGGGTCGGGCTTGACGGAGACGGAGCCCACCACCGCGCCGCCGCCGACGCAGATGGCGCGGTACCACGGGTGCGGCAGGACGTGGTCGAGGATGTAGCGGCGGGCCTCGTCGACGCGCGCGTAGGCTTCGCGGCGCTGGAAGAGGACGACGCGCGGGTCGGACGCCCACGAGAAGAGCGCCTCCGCGTCGGCCTCGGTGAACTCGCGGAGTGTGACCTCCATCTCCGGTGCCGGGCGCTCCATTTTCTCCTACCCTTTGTGGAGACTCCGGTGCCGGTTCCGAGGTATTTATGCGGACGAGCCGGCGAGCTTGACCGGGCAAGCTGCAGTGTTGACTTGATTGCTCCACTTGAGAGCTCACAGAGACGGAGACCGTGGGAGAGCTTTTCCCCGATTCCGTGTGCCTTATTTTGTTGTGTTCCCGCTCCAGAAAAAAATCGTGATCTTAAGTTAGTTTTGGTTACCGGTCGGTCCGGATTTCGAGTTACCGGGCGGGAAAACATGCTTGCCGGTAAAAAGAAATTCAAGATATTTTGAAAAGTTTGAATTTGAACTCCTTAAACTATACAACTCCAATCATGGATACCAGTGGCTGCGACCTTCCCTACTCCACGAGAAAATTACACATAACACTAACCTTTGGTGCGTTTGTTGCACAAAACACAGAAACAAAACACTTGTTGCAATGAACATCATGTTTTCGTTTAATCAGTTGCAACCAGCCCAAATAACAGTTTTAGAGAACTTAATAGGTATCTAACATGTGGTTCTGGATTTTTATACCGTATACGACTAATTTTGTGAAGGAGATATGCCCTAGAGGCAAATAAATAAGTAGTATTTATTGCATTATCTCATAAGTTTATAATAGGTTTGTGTATTATGCTATAACTGTATTAATCGGAATTATTAATACACGTGTGATACATAGACAACCAGGTCCCTAGCAAGCCTCTATATGAGCTAGTCCATTGGGCAACAGTTGATCGAGATTCCCGATCAAGGACAATGACGTCGGTTGACAATGGGGTCATCTTGTTAGTTGAATAAGGTGGTGGACATACGCAAAGTATTGCAATAAGATCGTATTACGATGTTTGTCATTTGCAATAGATAAGAGTATGATAGCTTATTCCTTAGACCGTGAGACCGTACTTATTGTTGCTTCGTTGGAGTGCTTTGAGAGCATCAAACGTTGTGTCTTATATAGCATGACAATAACGGTGTCCATCTTGGGTATTCCGAAAGAGCATCAAGACGTAAGGATCAAGAGCGGGATTTGTTCATTCTTGTAATGGAAAGATACTCTGGGCCCACTCGGTGATATTGCATCTATATAGCTGCGCAGCTTATGACTAGGTCATGGAGATGTAATATCGCAGACGAGTTAATAACCTTCGTCGGTAACGAGATACAGCAAAGGCATCGGTGTGTCTACGATCATATCTCGGACAAGGTAGTATCGCAGAGACAAAGGGAATGAATATCATACTTATGGTTCAACGACGATATTCGTGGAATGCACAGGGGTCGTCATATATTTCCAGGTATCCCTGACGATCATTTGTGAGCGGAGTGTCTCGACCATGTCTGGAGTGTTCCCGAACTGTAGCGTAACAAACTTAAGGTCTTAGCGACGCTAGGAGATAGGTTCTGGAATTTTATAGGTTTTTGTTGGAGAAAGAGAATTGATCCGGAAAGAGTTCCGCTGGTCCGGAAGGAGTTCCGGGGAGATGTGGAATGGTTCCGGGAATGTCCGAAAGTTGTTCGGGTGGTTCCGAAATAGTTTCGGAGTCATGGGATATTGAATTATATATAAATATATTAATTATGAATTAATGGGATTTTTATATTAATTAAATAAAGGAAAAAGGGGGCTCCCACCTAAATGGGCCCTAAGAGGGTCCAAGAGGGGGAAACCGCACCCCACAAGGAAGGGGAAGGCTTGGGCCTCCTAGTCCGAGTTGGACTAGGAGTGGGAGAGCCCATGGGGGGTTCGGCCGAACCCCCCCCCCCCCTCCCCTCTCCTCCTTTAGTCCCACATGGGGGAGCCAAGGGGGTTGGCACACCCTCTTCCCCCTTTATATAGCAAGGCATATTAATTGATTTAATTCATAGGAAAATTCAATTAATTCCCGATTTCTCTCTCGATCTCGTGGTTCCCAAGTTGGAGCCGCGCCGAGCTGAGGAAGGAGGTCTCTCTCCACCTAAGCCATACCGCAGAGCGCCGTTGCTCTGCGGGATTCCAGATAAGATCTACTCCTGCGATTTCAGCTGGATCTGAATGACCGGGAGTTGTCGCTAAGCTCCGTATGTTTGCGAGTGCTCGGAGGCTACTCTTTTGAGGAGCTTGGGCGACGTCGTATCGCCCCCTGCAGCCGCCGCGCCTCTCCCCTCTGCTGCCGGCGCACCAGCCCTGGTGCTGGCACTCTGCCTTCTTCCGCCCGACGCCCGTCGACGCAGATCATCATCGACACCCCGGCGTCATCGACTTCGACATCGCGGCAAGTTCTTCGCGACCTCGAGGTCGGCTACGTACGACTTCATCGTCAACGCTTGTGCGGGAGCGTAATCCCCGCTATCGGTATACATGGAGGTAATGTAACCCATTCCGCCACCGTTATCACATGTACTAGATAGATAGATCCTGCCTAGTTAGGGTTTCGTTCGCTAGAAAATTTATTGTTTTCTGCACCGTAACCCCTTCATTTTGTACTGTACACAAAAAAATTATACGACAATTAACAATTTTTTCAAGAAATATAAATTGAAAACAGGCCGCATAATAGAAGAAAATATATAGATTATACATGTTAAAGACTAGGACATGACCATTCGAGTCAAGTCCTGAATTTATACTCGACTAATAAGGATAAAAATAGATTTCCTTAGAAAGTGTAATGGAAACTAAAAATTCCTTTGAGTAGAGCTAAATCCGGTAGTTAGGAATAGATCTCTAGTTAGAGATAATCTGATAGGCTCGAAAGACTGTGAAAAATGTGAATTTTGTAACGAACGTGAGACTCAGGAACACTTATTTTTTACATGCCTCTAATATTGACTCTATTTTTATATATAGAGTTGTCGAGCAAACGGTCTTATGGAGTTGGCGGGATCGAAAGCAGAAAACGATCTTAAGGCTCTGGTATAGAATCATAACAACATCTATTGCTCTTTTTTATGAAATTCCTTGTAAACATTGCTAGTACCTTCTTAGAAAATCCTTCACTTAATCCAACCCTTCATATGATGGAACGTTATTGTCATGTCATTGCCATTCATTGTCTCGTGTTTTACTAATATAATATATTATATATCTCTAAATATTTGGTTCGTGCCATAAGAAATAACATCATTCTTTTGCTCCCATATGCTCCAGCACCCAGGGATAATAATCTCTTTCGGATGATGCACGTTTGTTCCATTTCTCATATCTATATTATGACTTCTGGCTACTGCTTATCTTATGCCACATACATGCTTCATCCTTGTGCGAGTGTATCTTTGACTCTTTGCTTATTTAATATGACTTTGCACCACATGATTCAAAGTGAGTATGCGGTACGATCTATATGTTGTTACTGATCCTGAAATATTTTGACAAGTATAATCTATATATTTTTACTGTTGTGCTTCTATTTTCTAATTTGTATTTCTCAGAAATTTTGTGTTAAATATCGTATATTTTTATACACTACAAACTTAGTCCTATGCGGTATAAAAATCCAGAACCACATGTTAGATATCTATTAAGTTCTCTAAAACTGTTATTTGGGCTGGTTGCAACCGATTAAACGAAAACATGGTGTTCATTTCAACAAGTGTTTTGTTTATATGTTTTGTGCAACAAACGCACCAAAGGTTGATGTTGTGTGCAATTTTCTCCTACTCCATGGAAGATTGTGGGTTCGGGTTCAACAGTCGCAATATTATTTTTGAGAATTCAAATATATTTCCCGTTATACTGACTCAATGTACATCCACGTTCAGAATACTATCTATATTGAGTTTAGCGCATGAATAATATTTTGAGATAATTTGAATTCAAAATTTGGATTTTAAATTTATCCGGTAACCATCCGGGATTTCTCGGTTACCACGGTAACCGGGAATCCCGAGCCCCGTCGGGATTTTTTTTTGTTCGGGAAAAAAACTCTAAAGGATGTTTGTTAGCAAAGTATTTTGAAGTACTTCAAGAATATCACAGTTTTCAGAAATATCCTAAAAAAAAAATAGCATAGTTTTAAATACTTTTATGTGTTTGGGTATGATTATAAATTGTGGTATCAATACTGAACTATTGATCCAACCGTGATTTTTGTTAAGTATTGGAGAAACAACTTGAGACTCTTTTTTGTAAACTTAGAAACTGAAAAAACTGAAGGCTTGTTTGGTAGCAAAGTTTTTAAAAAACCGAAGTATCCTAATACCACGGTATCCATGTGCATGACATAGTAATACTCCAGTTTCATAAAAAGAGCTCCAGACTTGTTTTTCCAATACTTTAAAAATAGCATGCTTTGAGGGGCACTAAAGTATTAAAGTATTTAATCACAGACAAACACATCAAAATATATTTGAAACTGTATTTTTGTGAGAAACTGTAATATTATGAAAATATTTCAAAAATACTTTGCTGCCAAACTAGCCCTAAGGCTGTGTTGTTAGCAAAGTATTTTTGAAGTATTTCAAAAATACAACATTTTTTTGAAATACCAGAGTTTTAAATACTTTGATGTGTTTGGGTATGATTAAAAACTATGGTATCAATAGTGAACTATTACTCAAACAGTGATACTTTTGAAGTATTAGAGAAAATGGAAAAACTGAAGTATCTTGTGGTCAGGCGCTCAAATAGTTAACTATTGGAATACTTTAGTTTATTATATACTTCAGTATCAAACTAGGCAGTAAGTATCTTGTGCCCAGGCGCTTAAATACTCAGTACCAAACTAGGGCTAAACAAGGCAACACGTCGTTAAATCGTGACTTTAGAGTGTTGAATTTTTAAGCAGCAAATGTGTGACTTTCTCAGCATCGCTAAATTGTGATAATGTACAAGTATTTGAATTTGCACGTGTGTAGTTATGGTCGGAAGGGTAACGCCCCAATATCCGACGCTACACCTCAGGTAAGAGGGTCCTGCTGTGCCACGCTGATACAATGTAGCGATCCGGCACACATCGTTACCACATAGAGGGTAGCACCCTTTTGTTGGGTGGTACAAAAAAAGATTATTTTTGAAATATTTTCAGATAAGTGTTATTTTTTAAAGGTTGTCAAAAGGTTAAATATGTGGATTTTCATTTACAATTCTGCTGACTATAGCCCATGGACTTTATAGGGTATACATTGCGCCCACTTACCTAGGCCGTCTATGTTCGGCCTGCCGCCTCCGCTTAATGGGCCACCACGCTCAAAACCCCGAAATGCCCAAAAAATAATCCGAGAACCAGATCCAGACGCAAAAACCCAGCTGAGTCGAAGCCAGAGCTAGGCTTAGCCATGGATCCCCTCGCCGTGCTCCGGGACTACGCCGCCCGCGGCGACCTGGACAAGATCATCTTCACCGGCGACGACATCCTCTTCGGCTCCGACTACTCCTTCCCCGCCAACACCCCCACCGCCTTCGCCTCCAAGCAGTCCGGCCGCCCCTACCCGCTCTCCGCCGCCGTCTTCCTCGCCCAGCACAACGACCTCAAGCACACCGACTTCCTCCAGGCCGCGCGCCTCCGCCGCATCCCGCCCGTCTCCCTCCCCGACCGCAAGACCTTCCTCGACTTCCTACAGTTCGGCCACAGCACCCTCCCCTCCGAGCCCCTCCTCCCGTCCTCGCTCCCGTCCTTCACCACCCAGGAGGCCCAACCGCCGCCGCCCACATCCGAGCCCGACGACGACGAGGCCTCCACCGCCCACATCCGCGCCTTAGAGCGGCCCCTCAAGGACCGCAACGCCATCCTCGATGCCCGCGGCCGCGACTTCCTCGCCATCTACCACGGCGTGCTGCGCCGCGAGGAGGAGCGCGTGCGCAACAAGGACAGCGCCGCCCCTGCCTCGGGCCGGAACGAGAGCGCCGCTTCCGCGGCCGCCCTCGCGGCGAATCCCAAGCTCGATAAGTCCCTCGGCGACGGTTTCGTGCCCATCATACTGGTGCCCAGCGCGTCGCAGACGCTGATTACCATCTACAACGTCAGGGACTTCCTGGAAGACTTCGTCTTCGTGCCCAGCGATGAGAAGATGCGGACGCTCAAGGGGAGCCCAAAGCCTGAGTGCGTCACAGTGCAGAAGAAGCATATCCGCGGGACCGGGGGTCCTGGGTCGTTCGAGGTCAGGGACAAGCCGGCTTCACTCAAGCCCGACGACTGGGCACGAGTTATGGCCGTGTTTGTGCTCGGAAAGGAGTGGCAGTTCAAGGATTGGCCCTTCAAGGATCATGTGGACATCTTCAACAAGGGTGAGGATCTCTTGATTATGTACTAGTGCTTTACTGTTTGCATATCTGCAGACTGTATGAGCATCTCAGAGCTTCATATTTTTCTTAAGAACCATCAGTGATTTAAGCAATTCAAGATTTCATACCGGGGTTCAGGGAATTAACAAATTGTCCATGCACATTGCAGACTAGGAGGGTTTGTATACTAGTGTTTTGTATAGGTAGTAGTAGTCTAAGAGTGCTTAGTTTGATATCTCAATACAGTTGAAATGTTTGTTCTGCCATTCACATGAATAAAGAGCAACAAACAACTGCTGATGTAGTGTTCAATGTCACATCAGGTCACGTTACTGATGCTAGTTCTTTGTTGAAATGGGTATCATCTGTTGGTGATTACCATATGTACAATAGAACGGGGTGTACTATGGGCACGGCCCCATCTCTTGGTGTCATACCATAGGGTACAATAGAAGGGGGTGTATTATGGGCATGGCCGAACGATCCCTGCTGGGGCTAAACACCACCGGCAAGATGAGTGGGCAGACTAAACTGTTGGAATTAAGGTAGCACATAGGTGAGTGAAATGGCATTTGGGGGAGGATATCAGATTATTTCTGCTTTCTTAATTGAGATGGATTCATAGTTACTGACTTATATAGGTTAATCCTCCCTTACAGACTGTAACTAACATTATCATATCTAAACAAAAGGACTCATGTTCTACTAAAGGCACCTTGTAGTGATGGAGTATTATTCTGACTAATGAGGTTATAGTGCTGGCTGCACCCTTATCTCTATCCCTAAGGCCCTAACATGTTTCAGTAATTTTATCTGAAATGTCAAATTGCTATTCATAAATCTTAACGCATTGCGAACCTTTGGATTGCTCCGTTTTTTATTCAGCATGGTGATTTGGTACCATCTCTGGCCTAACATCTTAAACTTGTCTCAGTTATTGGTTTCTATGTACGCTTTGAAGATGATAGTGTGGATGCAGCAAAAGTGGTCAAACAGTGGAATGTGAAGATCATATCTGTGAGTGTGGGAGAAATTTGTAGTTGTTTTTGTTATTGCAATCAAATTCTATTTCACTCACTTACAGCTGCCTTGATTGTGGAACGTGCTTATGGTGCAGATAAGCAAAAATAAAAGGCATCAAGACAGACCAGCTGCTCTTGAGGTATGGGAGCGGCTAGAGGAATTTGTGCGGCACACACATAAGTAAACCGTTGTGTGTGTACTAACCGCGTGATCCTGTAAGTTGTCTCTCTCATTTTCACTTCATATGAAGACTTTGAATTCCCGGTGGATTAAATACCGTGCTTCTAAGATTAGTTATTATGCGGTGTCTGAAAGTTCAAGTGTCGTCGCAGTAACCTTAGAGTTACATGTGTGTTTACGCATAGTTCTGTGTAGTTCTTTGTAAGTTAAATGGGACTATGGAGTAATAAAGCATTTCATGACCTAGTGTCTCTTATGTGGGTAGTTTTGAAGGCAGCTACGATTAAGTCTTCACTTCAAATATGCATGATAATATGAGATCAATTGTTAAAGTTATACTTCTGAATGTGAGAAGCCATTTGTTGTGTGTAACTTGTTTCATTGTCATTTTTCAGTAAAAGATGTAAACATGGAATTCAAACTGTTGCGTTTATTTGTTCACTTGCTGCTACTTGCTATATTTATTGTTGTAAGAATTGAAATTGTATCAACTGCTAGCATCTGGCAACTGTAATGTTAAACTATGTGGGATTGATATTTGTCAATGCTCAAGGATTTGTGAAGTGTAATATGACGTGTACTTTCTTCTAGTTCTACTGTGCTGATAGTAGGTTTTGCCTTTATCCAAGTTAAACTGTTCCAACTGATTGTCTGATCGAGTCTGTAAAACCAGTGAGCATATAGTTTTACTATCTCGTACATATCCCCGATAATGAGCTGGTCATGGCAACTGGGCTAGAATATCTATAACTGCATCATTGCTTGTATTATACTTGTAACTATTAGCCTTTTACCATGCATTTTGCTTAGGATATTTAAGTGTCAATATTATCTCCTAAGATTTTGAATGAACTGTCAACAGTTTTGCATTGTCTCAGCCTTATTGATATTTTCTTCAGTGTGTTTTTTCAGATGCTGTTACAAATCCACAACCCAAATATCATGATGAGGTATGGAAATGGACTTGTGCTGGTTGAGCTGTCGACAAGAACATCCAAGCCAAGATCCCAGCCTCATATTTCATGGTGATGGTCGATTGCGGAATGAGATAACCCATGATGATTTGTAACTTATGTGTATTTTGGCCACTAAGCTATGATGTAGTCCATTCAATATAACATTTAACTGTCAACTGGTGACATGGTGCTAGGCTACTTAACGTGTAGCATTACGTTGCCATGTGCTTGACCTTTATAAAATTTACTTGTGTGAAAATTGCCAAATTGGCTAATTCTGGCACCCAATGGTTGTCCATCAAAATAACTTTATTTGATTCAGCTATTGTATTTGAACTCTATAGCATTTGCTATGTGTCAACACAGACACTGTATGTTTCCATCTGCAACATAGTATAGCATGGTTCGGTCTATCGTATGGTATATCAGTACATTCGTTGTGGTATATCAGTATTCAGTACAGTATATCGTGTGGTCTATTAGTAGTGTATAGTATGATACTCTGTACATCAGTACATTCGTTGTGGTGAATGGATCGTAGTAATCGCTAAGCGGGTTACATAAACATAGCCGAGACATAAGCGAGAAGCACACTGAGGAAGACGGTGCCAGCGGCAGAACTTGGTGCGCCTGCTGCATGCAGCAACTCTGGGAGCTTTGCTGTGCCCTGCGAATCAGTTTTTGATCCCGCGCCTTGGGGAGCTGCGGCAGAGTCGTCACCGGTCGACGACGTGGTCGCGGCCTCGGCGGCAGGTGCTGCTGCGGCAGTCGGGTCCATTGGAGCAGCAGCCGGAGCCGTGGCGTTTTCTGTTGTTGGCGTCGAGTCATCTGGCGAAGGGCTTGCACCGGCGACATCTGCAGTTAAGTGTCATCCCATTTTCTCAGTTTTTTCGTCAGTAAAAACATTAATAGGCGGGTGTATGAGGCCACGCACCATCGCATGGGTGGCTGGGCAGGTTGCACACGTTGGGGATCATGCCCTGGACCTGACTGAGCACCAGGCCGAAGGGGCTGGGCGCGAGCTTGGCCATGGCGCAGAGGCACGGCCCCTGGGACTGGAAGAAGGCCTGGAGCTGCGCGCAGCACGACGGCAGCGACGCCGACCCGACCCCGAAGACGTACCCGATGCACGGCGACAGGCTGACGGGCACCGGCGCGCAGGTGGGCATCGCCATCGGCTGCATCGCCGTCGGGGTCGTCTGCGCCGCGCACATCATCGAAGTCGCCGTCACAACAACGAGGAATGCCAGACACGGCGCCCCGAGCCGCCCACGCAGAGCCATCGTGCACGGTTCTTCTCGGTGGATGGACTGGTTTCGGTGGCGATGGCCGAGATGAGGGGAGGAGCAGACAGGTTTATACCGCCGACTGTTGGGAAAAACACCGGGTGGAAAAGCTTGGGAAACGGTCTCGGGTAGATGGGCCGCTCTATCTAACCGGTATCAGCCTTGAGCAGGCCCTGCGATGGTTTGGACGCTGCGGTCGAGTGCGACTGCTGCTGCCTCGTCGCCGGTGAACCGATCAGAGAATGTTTTGTGTCGACGTTCTTACCGGTACCGCTGCCAGCCCCTGGGAGATGTATATCGGCCGTTAAGAGAAAGAATGTGTTGACGTGACTAGTTTACTCTGCTTTGAGCTCACCCTGGAAGGGTTGGTGACCAACCTGGTTGCTTCTCATTCTGGCTGTGGCTTTAGTTTCAGATAGTCTGCTCTGCTCGAGGCTGCTGGGAGAAGAGAGCCATATACGAGCCTCTAGTTAGGGACACTTCTTTTGGGCTTGTGGGGTGGCTTTTAGGTCCCAGACTGCAGAAGCGGAAAAGAAGAGTCCGGCCGATGAGTTGCTTCTGTGGACTGCGAAGTTGTCGTCGCGTGCAATCTGAGAAGCGAGCGAGACCCAGATCCCCAAGCTTCTCCGGACGGAAGCGAACCGATATACTAATATGCCCCTGCGTTTGATTGTTTATTACAAGGAAATGCCACTCCACCCATAACAGTTTCTTCCCACCAAAATCTAGAAACATGATTATGCATAAGCAGAAGACCAAAAGAAGTGTCCAGACAGTTTCTAAGAGTTTCTACCCACAACAGTTTCTCCCCACCAAAATCCAGAAATGTCCCTTAGAGCACTCCGCCGTGGGCAGAAGTGGCTACAACACCTGGTTTTAATAAGTTGTGGGTTTCTTTGAATTGTCCATATATTATTCTATGAAATTTGGCCCCAGATGTATTTAAGTCCACCGATGTTTTCACTAAAACCTGGAGAAACCACCAAAATTTTGGAGAACCCTTGGCCTCACCTTGCCAACCATGCCTTTCTCTCTGATTCTTGTTCAGGTCGATGTTTGAAAGCTTGAGCGGCTATTTTCCATGTTGATCCTTCCTCCAATTTATCTCAGGTTATGTGGCTTGTCACCCTGATTTGCCGATCAATATGAACTAACATGAACAACGATTTTACTATCCCACGTTCGTGAATTGTTTTAGGAGCGTTTGTCCATCCCAGGTATTTCCTTCACTCAATATATCCTTGAAAATTTCATTCAAATGACTAGCATTCCTTAATAAAAACAATACTATCGCTATCGATTTAGATCAGGAAAATCGTACAGATTTTATGAAACCATGTGCGATGCTTTTGAAGAATGGGCCAGACCCAGCCATTCTCAAGAAGATCAGGCTAAGGGCCTGTAATATTTGTTAAGTTTTGGGAGCGACTAGGGTCTCACTCAGATGAACATATCCAGTTACATGTGCAACTGAGATTTTTTATTGTAACTCATGAATCACGATGTAAATGTGATGTGATTAGAGTTGAATGTGTTGTAACTTAATTCTTACTCGAGCGAGGAATATCAAAACTGTGAAGTTTTTGCACCAACATTACAAATATGAGATTACATGTTTTTTTTTCTCTTTTCATAATTGAACCTCAATTGATGGAGATGAATTCCCCTGAACAATGTGACACCTCTGCGATGACATCCGGTGACAAAGTAACGACTCTGATGTGCCATGGATCATATTAAGAACAAACTGAGTGATAACAAGCGGTGCAACCATGTAGTCAACTCACAAACTCAACACACGTCCCGACCCAGAACTACACAACGAGATCAGAAAACGTAAGCGGCTACGAAGGAGGCACCCATGGCCAGAACAACGGCAGCAGAGATCCCCTTGAACTCGGCTGCCGGGGCAGCCGAGTAGACCATCCCCGGGGTCGACTTCACCCCACCACCGGAAGCCGTTGCAGGGTTCGCACCAGCGGGATCGGCCACCGGCGCCGCAGCAGCAGCATCAGTAGGTGTTCCTGACGACGGCGCCGTAGTTGAGCCACCAGCCGGAGCAGAGCTCGACGTGCCTGTCGCAGCTGCAAACACCAACAGAAACACACCATTTTCAGTCTGAATTTTGGACACAAGTGCCACAGCACGCGGCCTACTCCACCAGGGTTGCTGAGAACACGTACCGGAGCATGCGTTGGGAGGCAGGTTGCACGCGTTGGGAAGCACCTGGCCGAGCGCGGCGCCGAGCTGGGAGGGCACCGCGGCCATGGTGGCGCAGAGGCAGGGCGCCTGCGACTGGAACATGGCCTGCATCTGGGTGCAGCACGCGTCGGAGGGCGACGAGGAGTTGCCGATAAAGTAGCTGACGCACGGCGACAGGGACGCCTGCACCGGCGGGCAGCTCGGCGCGCTCGGCACTGGCACTGGCACGGCCGGCGGCACCGGCATCGGCATGGCCGGCGGCACTGCAGGCTGCTGCTGCGCCGTGGATGCCGCGCATGCCGCGGCGATCACGGCAAGAGCCAGGCATATGGTGGACAAAGAGAGGCCGCTCCTGCGCTGCGCCATTTGGTCCTGCTCGGTCGATTGATCAGTTGAGAGTGAACTGGGATTCTGAGCTGAGCGTTGCGTACTTGCGGTGGATAAACGTGAAGAGAGCCGGGGCTCGTTCATTTATACATGCTCGATTCAGCATTTGTTCATCGACAAATGAAAGGTGCCTCGATCGGTAGCAGTGGGCAGATACACTGCTCTATCTAACCTGGACTAGATGATACTAATGCATCGGAAGGGTTACTTTTAGGTAGGATGCATTGCTTTTCTGTAATGTTGGTGAGATAACTCGAATGTCCAAACGTACTGTTAGCTGTGGCGATACACATTATCTCAAAATAATCCCTGGCCTCATGTAGAATATGTTAAACGATTAGAATCAACAGATACCGAGCTGCGAGAGCTCACGCCATGGATGATCGCCATGTGGGTGCACCAGCCGAGCTCTGGAAGATGTTATGATTGGGGAAATTTTCTTTCCTGAAGGGGGATAAACTAGATCTTTACACCTATTTATGCACATCGAAAAATATGAATTAACACGGGAAAATGTCAGATAAAACCAATCACTTATGCCGAACAAATCTGCTTATAGAGCCAAAACATGCTTCGCTACGACATGTCGAAGAACTTACTATAAATTCTATGACGGAATGGACGTGGGAATCGGGTCGTCGCTGCTTTGTCGGAGCCGCAATCGCCCGTGCCATCTTCTAGCACCCTCAACACAACGCCAACCTAACATTTGGCAAAGTTGATAGACCAAATGTGAGAGGCCGGTCATACCTCTTTGTGTGATGATGCACAACATGATTGTGGGAGGAGAGAATGTGATGATCATAGAGTTCAAGATCATGAGTGAGATTTAAGGGGCCCTCTTGTCGAGCCAAATCACGCCCAGGCTTGCATACTGCCTCCCATCCATGAGAGAATTTGTGATCAAGTTGATCATTCACACCTCCAGGGTGACCTAGTTGACCAAATGTGGACCGACAGGATAAATGAATAGTTTTCATGCGATTGTGTGTTTTAGTGGATAGTCATATATGTTCTTTTAACAACTTTATGAATTTTAATTTAACCCAGATGGACTATATTAATTCAATTTTTAATTACTATTAAAATAATTTCTAGATTAAAAATACCTTGTAATTGATTTGCTTCATCAATTATAGAAATATAAAAAAACATATGAAAAAAGAAGAAGGGTTGTCCGGGGGAAGGGCAAAGGGTTACCGCACCCACTGGTCCAACTATTTTAATACGAAGCCCCAAACAAAAAATATATGGGGGGTAGCCCAGACATTCTACCGTCCACTCTCTTGGAGATGACCTAACAAAGCGTCAAAAAGATGCCATTGAAATTGTGTGCCAAACAACTTTATGAATTTTAATTTAACCCAGATGGACTATATTATTTCAATTTTTAATAACTATTAAAATAATTTCTAGATTAAAAATACCTTGTAACTGATTTAATTATCAATTATAGAAATATAAAAACATATGAAAAAGAAGAAGGGTTGTCCGGGGGAAGGGTTACCGTACCCACTGGTCCAGATATTTTTATCAGAAGCCCCAAACATTCTACCATCCACTCTCTTGGAGATGACCTAACAAAGCATCAAAAAGATGCCACTGAAATTGTGTGCCAAACGGTCTTCTTATTTGTATTCTGTAGATTCAAACATCAAATACTTCATACGAAGGACATGTTATTTAATTAGATATCCCTTCGTTTCTAAATATAAGATATTTAGGTATGTCACGTGGTGACTAAATAAAGATTAAAATAAATGAACATACACACTAAACATGTAAAAGAAAATAAGATAAAACATCTACATTAATAAATTATGTTATCTTTATCATCTCATGTAGGTTTTCATCGGATTATTGTGGGTCAAACAGTGGATTGGAAATTAATCACACTTAAGTAATCTGAAATAGTTTTTAATTAGAAGGAAAATTCAAACTAATCATTCACGGTGAAGAACAAAACACAAAGGTAACCTAATAATCTCTAAATAATCTGATAACCCTTTAGAGATCACATGTTCAAATTAAGTCTGCTTTTCTAAAGACAAACTGAGCATGATTAAACTTAAATGGGCCTTCCTTTAAGAGACAAAAATGGTACTCCGTACATGGGCTGGAGAGCCCTGGGCAACTTTCTTTTTTAAGAAGTCCATGCCGAAAATAAAAAAGGGATAAGTATGGAGTAAGCCTTGTGAGTGATTCCCCTAAGATGCCGTTTCCGGTTTAATTCTTCGGAATCCAATGTTAATTTACCGCCTCTACCCTGCACTGCATGAAAATTAATCAAGCGCGGTAAATATCTCGCTCAGCAGTGCACATTTCGAGCAGTGGACACTGCATGACGGCAGCCCAGTTTTACCACGATTTCGAAATGCCATGAAGCTGTTACGTACTGGAGCCCACGCACCCACCCACCACGTGAGGGGATCACACAGCCAGCGGATCCTGCGCCGCAGCATCTCGACCGTCCACTCGAACAGCTGGCCATGGCCAAACCGAAATGGACGCACGAGATCGACCGCGGCAGCGCCGGCCGCGCGCCCTGCGCTTCACGGCTCCTCCGGCTATAAAATGCCGCCACCCGCTTCCTCCCGGCGGCATCCTCTCCATTCCACCAGAGCCTTCCACCACACCACCTCCACCCACAGCGCCAAACCCTAGCGCGCGACAGAGAGATCCCAGCCATGGAGCGCCCCCTCCGCCTCCTCGTGGTGCTCGGCCTCCTGGCGGCGCTGCTGCCGGCCGCCGCCGCCGCCACCTTCGGCCCGCAGCCGGGGTCCTCCTCCTGCGAGCCCACCCTCCTCGCCACCCAGGTCGCGCTCTTCTGCGCGCCCGACATGCCCACCGCGCAGTGCTGCGAGCCCGTCGTGGCCGCCGTCGACCTCGGGGGCGGTGTCCCCTGCCTCTGCCGCGTCGCAGCCGAGCCCCAGCTCGTCATGGCCGGCCTCAACGCCACGCACCTCCTCACGCTCTACACCTCCTGCGGCGGGCTTCGTCCCGGAGGCGCCCACCTCGCCGCCGCCTGCGAAGGTACGACGTGCACGCACACCACGCCTTCCCTCACCTCCCTCTCTCTCCCTCTCTCCGCGACGGTCGGACGAATCGGTGTTTGCTCTGTGGTTTTCTCGACCTTAAATTTTGACAGTTTTGGGTGAAGCCAGTACTGCTCCGATTTGGTTAGGTTTGCTCGTGTTCTTATGGATCTGGGACGGCCTTGTCGGGTTCTCGTCCTTTGCCATGGCGAGCAACCCGCGGGTGCGTGCGGCTTCGTGTTCCTTATATTGCCTCAGTTTTTCCTCCCGGCCTGGAGATATGGGGTTTTAGGTTCTGCTTTTGAGTAGTTCGTCCATGAACACTACTAGTCCGACACCGCTGGGTTTAGAACATGTAGCTAGTACCGCGCGCGACTTGCATGTGATTTTGGCTTCTCTGTTCTCGCCGTCTTCATCGCCTCTGGCCTTTTGCTCTTTGATATCTACACTAGGGTTTATGTCCGTGGTGACAGATCTGTACACCTGCGAGTTTCCTTTTATTTCGTCGTTTCCCTCGTCGTCTCAACGTACACCTGCGAGTTGTTTGCTTGCTTCGTTTCTGCCTTACTTTTGGCCTAATCGTTTAGTAGTGCTTTTCATGACCATGGCCTAGCGTTCTGCTTTAAGAGTTATCTTGACGCGATCATCGGCAAGATCCTGGAACGCAGGCCCAAATCATTCATTCGTTTCCTCCTGTTTGAATCACCAAATCGATCGGTTCTATGTCAGGAAGGGAGCTTTGGTTTTCGCACTATCTTCTGTGTCTTGTCGGCTCTGGCTGGCTTGTGCAGTCTTACTTGGTCAACAACGCTTTGCTGTACGCTCTGCCGTGCCGAAACAAGAGTAAAAGCTTCCCGTGCTTTTTGTTTAGGCAGGTGCATCTCCTTCTATTTTTGCTTGATGGTTTCTGCTTCATGTCCTCATGCATGTGACTTCCTGGCTATACTTTCCCTGTTGATCCTGTGGCAGGAAGGCAGTACTTCCTGCTGTTCATGTCGCCTTCCTCTATCGTGAAAAAACAGGTTTCCCTTGCAGTTCTTCTTTTCGTCAGAGCCCGCCCATCTTTGCGTTCTTGTTTGCAACTGCTCTCTGCCTGCCGAACAGATAGCAGGCAGTGTCAGCTTTTGACCGCGGTGGAGTTTTTCATCTTTGTCCGCCAGTGTTTTCTTGTTGCGCACGTCATCTTGGAGCACCGTACTCTTGTTACGAAAACACGAGTTGATTGGTTGGATTTTCGAATTTTGAAATAAGGCTAATTGCTAACTCGATCTGTTTCTGTGCAGGACCCGCTCCCCCAGCCGCCGCCGACGTCAGCTCCCCGCCTCCCTCGCCTGCACCACGTCGCAAGTCACCAGCACGTATGTTAACACTGCTCTCGTGTTCCTCTTCTCTGTTTGATTTTACATTTTCTGGTCTGATGGTCTGATGTTGCCTGCCTTTCGATTTCGCAGATGAGGCGCCTCCGCCGCCGTCGTCCACCGAGAAGCCGTCCCCGCCGCCTCAGCAACACGCCGGCGCCGCCCACTCCAAGGCCATCCCCGCCTACGAGGCTACTTCCCCGCTCGCGCCCGCTGCTGCTCTCTCCCCGGCGGCGCCCCTGCCACCACACTCCAGCGCGTCAGCGTCCCAGGGGGCCAGCATCGCCGTGGCCTTCTTCCTCATCTACCTCGTCGTCTTCTGCCTCCGCAAGAACTGAGCCGCCCCGCTCCCCAAGACTGATCCAGTTGCAGTACTCGTTTTATCCTGTTTCATGTTTCTCGCCATTTGCTTCTGTCTGGAGTCCGAACATGTCAGTGGATTTCGATCGCGCCTAGCACTGGTAGCTGTTACTTAGCAGTATGCTCATGATCTTCGGTCGCCTAGTTTCTCTAGAGTCTGTGCCTGGTCAGAGGTAAACAATTTGGGTCTCGTGATTGCTCTAGTAAGATGAACCACTGCTATGCTATATGATGGATGTGATCTGAATCTGATTCAGTGAATGGATGCAATTTTGCTGCTTACTTCCTGTTGGTGTGATCTTCATATGTTTGATCTGTGTTCAATCTTTTGATCTGCGGAGTAGCACTTTAGCTTTGTTCTGCCATGATTGCATCTTGCAGTTCTCTGCTTTGTGCGATGCAGTTTAACTCACTGCTGCTATATTTTTGTTTAGAAAATAGGGTGCGGCTCCCCGGCCTCACTGCTGCTATATTGCGTCTGCGTGTTAATTTTTCCTCTGTATGTTTGCGTGCCTGCTTGCTTTCAGTGGGTACAATCTTTGAATGAACTTGTGCTTTATGCCGTGAGTACAAATTTGCTCCCCGGTTGCTTGCTGCTGGCTTCTCTTTTGAGACGAAGGGCGAATTTCAAAAACAAAAGTGGAAATGAAGGGCGGGCAGCTACTGCCAAGCTCCTTGCGCTTGCCAAGTGGATATGTAGCACCTGTAGTTAAATGTTAACCCAAACAAAATTCTTGAGCGTTGAGATTAGCTTTACCTCGGGCGATTCCATTTCTGCCATTCTGGTAACTCACCCCACTCTTGGTCGATGAATTTAAACCGCCAGCAGAGTTTACATTCCTAATTTCCTATATCTAATGGAAATAAAGAAATAACTGCCTAATCTGCAACTGCGATATGACGATACACCCAGTTCTTTTCTTGCACGCACTGCCCCTAGTGCAGCTGTTAGAGCATCTTCACCCACACCTTTCAAACGAACTCTTCCGTACATAAAAAAACTACGGTACCCCCAATGGTCTCGTCCGATCCAATTTGTGTTCGGCACCCTTGAAAGAGCCCCCAAGTTTGGAGCCCCTCACGGCGTGCCGGACAGACGTCAGACGGACACGCCCCTTGA
This sequence comes from Poa annua, assembly GCA_026929855.1. Classification (NCBI taxonomy): domain Eukaryota; kingdom Viridiplantae; phylum Streptophyta; class Magnoliopsida; order Poales; family Poaceae; genus Poa; species Poa annua. The sequence goes on from CM049427.1 coordinate 38,470,646, forward strand.
CAGGGGTGCCCCGTCCGTCATACACACTGGGTTGGCCAACACGTGTTAATCACGCCATGTAGACGGTCGGTCTAACCGCGTTGATGGAACAACCGTCGGTAGTTTCCAGCATGATGCGATGGGACGGTGGCACGCCTGTCCACACGCATGCGAAGCGATGGTACGACAGGCGGCGCGTCAGTGTTGCGTCTTCCCACACATCACATTTAAGCCGGCGGCACCGCCATATAAGTAGGTGTCTTCGCCGTGCTTCTCCACGCAACCCTCACACTCTCCTCGTTTCCGTCACTCTCTCGTCTTCGCCCTCCATCAACGGAGTACCGGGGCAGCCGAACCTTTAGCAACGATGAAGCTTGGCAGCTCCAACGGTACGGGATCCTCGCCCCTCCCGACTGCCTCCTACCCAAGCGATGGTCTGTCTCGACGAGAGGCCTTCTCGTGCCGCTACTGCCCGAGATGGCGGACAAGCTCGTCCGCTTCATCAACTGTTGTCGGAGCTGGATGATGCAGGAGGAGGGTGGCGCATCCCCGAGAACGACGTCGGCCATGCGAAGTGGGGCCGCTGGAGAAACTGTGTCGAGCGCGAGCAAGAGGAGGGCCTCACCACCGTTGATGAACCCAACACGCTCCGGACACGCTACAAAACTAACGAGCGCCACACATGGTAGGATGCGACCGGCCACACGGCTTGTTGGTGAGCTCAAAGCGGCAACCGAAGCGGCCCGCCGGCACCGGAAGCGTGCTGCCTCCGTAACCGCGGGTCGTCCCACCCCCGCAACCTACGCCGCGCTGAGGGTTGTGATTACACCACTCGTTGGGATTCGAAGAGAAGAGTGTTGTAGAAAGCAAGGTTTCCCCACAAGGGTGGCTCGAGGGTTAATATCGAACTCTCAGGGAATTGGGCAAAAAGATGTCTTTAACCTCTCTTCTTCCAGCAACTACAAAACAAGTCCTTTACCTTATGTCCCCAACTCCACTGTGTGGTTGTCAAGCACAAGGTTTTGTATCAGTAAACTGAAATAAAAACATTAAGAAAGTAAAAACAAAGTAGAATTATCTATAGCTAACCAAGTAAAGTAAAAACAATAAAAATCATTTGGGATTTTTATTAGAGATGCAATAAATATTTTTTTTTTGTATTTTCGGATTTAATTACAACCGAAAATAAAAAGGGCACTACACAAGTGTTGGAAAGTTGTTTCTTATAATAAAATATGGACCGGGTCTCATGGGTTCACTTATCTACTCTCTCATAAGATCTAAGTGGACATAAAACATTTCACAAGTGATATAATATTGGTGCAATTTAATTATGTGAAGGCTAGCATTCATATGGACATCCCACCTATGCAACACATCTCTCTTATACTCATCTAGAAATGGATAACATTGATGCATTTTAGAATTAAGAATAAACCGAGTATAGCCTTTGGTACTTTGACATGAAGTTTGAATATCAAATATGCTAGCATAAAGCAAGAATGTCTTGCCTTTCACCAGACATCAAATAGCTCATGCATTCACTTAATCCCTAGTGAGGTAGCAAACACAAGATAAAACCCATAGTGAATCTCGAATTTTGTTGTCACTATGCAATGACCACCACATGTTACTCCATCTAATACACACGCTTCCCCCACACATGCTCTCTCATACATGATTGGTAAAAACAAGTAATAAATAATGAGGAACATAATATCATCTACTTATACATCTCACACATAATGGAATCACATTATCAAATATCATCTCCGAAAATAAAGATTCACCTAAGGGAAATTGCATAGATGACCATAATCATGTTAGGCAGCTCATATGGTACTAATACATCGAATGAACGAGAGAGGGATACAAGCTACTGCCACAAACCCATAGTGCAGAGGAGAACTAGTCCCCCTTCATCATGGTGGCGTAGTTCATGTATGCATTTTACATGCATCACGCCCTAGGAGGTGAAGCATGAGGGGCTCTTACCGCCACGTCGTGGAGGTGGTATCTTCATCCGCGAATGCCGCCAACATTCGCCACCACGCGGGCGCCTCTACCTCCACCTCCCGTGCTCGCCATCGCATACTCCATTGTCGGTTGAGGTCATACTGGCGGGCTACGTCGTGCCATTCGCGCTGCGGCGTTGAATGTATGCCCTAGATGCAATACTAGACTATACATATGTTTTATGATTAATGAATTATGTTTTATGCTATATAACGGATGCGGTCTATTAATTTGAGATATGTAAGGAAACTCATAAACACTCGTTAAAAATATATCAAACCCTTTTATCCCTTTGTCATCCTCTCGAAGACAAACTCGTTAAAACTGGATGGCCTTTTTTCGGCCATGGGCATAGTCTTGTCACTATTATTGGGAGCATATGGTTGTATCAACAATGTGGTCGGGAAGATCGAAGTATTTGAGGAACTACAAGATCTAGTTGAGGCCATGTTTGGAATACACGAAGTAAAACTATAGGAATAGGAAAAACACAGAAATTAAGGTGTCGTGTTTCCTAAATTTCTACAGGAACCAAAATCACATGAATTTTTTTAAGTGTCGTTTGGATGACATGCGGGAAAAAAACAGAGTAATTGCAGACATAAGAAGATTAAAACGTGATGTGAGACATCATGTTTGTTTTCCTCCAAAAATAGCCTATCCCATAAGAATTACAACCGAATCCAATTTTTCTATTCTTTTTGTTCCAAACGGTATCATAAGAAATTTTCTGTAATATTTCTATCCTCCAAAATTTCTATGATTTTTCTTTGTTTCAAACGGCGCCTATGATACAAGAATACATGAACGAGTAAATGCATGAGTAAATGCATCATGGCGGTAACGAGGATAAGGTGACACCGTGAGTAAAAGATCTTATTCACAGTGTGTCATGTTTCTTGGCTCGAGCAATGATGTGTTTCATGTAGTGATAGGGATGTCGTATAATTAAGAGTAAAATGCATGAAAGGTTACTGTACTCGTCGGAGAAGCTCGCTACGGTCACTGTACTCCTGGAATACGCCGCGGATGTCACTCAACTTGTCTGAGATGGTTTTGTACGGTCATCACGTATTGACGTGTGTATCGCTGACGTGGCAGCCGAAGGTCACTCAACTTGTCTGAGAAATTCATCAACGGTTAGTGCGTTCCATGGATTGTTACGGAGAAGAAAAAGAGGTGGGGGTCTTTACTGAAAAATAAATAACCGTGGCCTGCTGTGTGTTGCTCGAGACGAACCGTTCTGCGTCTGTTTGTCAGTTTCAGCGCCATTAGCGGCACGAAAAAAGCGGGGGCGGGAGGGGGATAAGGAAAGGAAGGGAGGGGCGAGGCAAGGCGATCTTGGCGACGCGGCAAGAGCAGAGGTGGGAGGGCGAATCGATCTGCGGCGACGATGGCGGCTCGACGGCGTGTGGAAGGAGCTCCTTCTCCTGTGTACGGTATGGAACCAAACCAAATCAACATGATCTGCACAACGAAGATTAGTTTTTTTCCTCTGATTAGGGTTCGGATTCACTCCTAGTTGTGTTTTTGTTCGATTTAGGGGAGGTTGTGTGCAAGCAATGGGTTGGATCGATGATTTCAGTTTTCTGTAGTTTAGTGGAGGGTGTACTCACAGAGCTAGATTTTGACATGAGCGCAAGTTATTTTTTCCATGCTATTAGGGTTTAGTTGGCGTCCCTAGTGTTTAGGAGTTTGATTCATGAAGTTTATGCTTGTTCTTGGAAGTTCAGTATGTGGGTATTTTTCTGAATTTTCTGCATTTTTTCTGAACTTTTGGTGTTACTGAAAAATTGCTCATGACTTATTGAATCTATTGTTGTTACAGGTCATAGGTCATCGTAACAGTTACTTCTCAGCGAAATTCAAGCATGGAGGGGTTTTTGTGGGCTCTGGTAGAAGCAAGAAGTATGTCAGTGGACACTCAATTTGGTTTGATCATGTCGACATTGTGACATGGTCACTTCTGATCATTGAGAATCTTGTGGAGGAGATGGGCTATGAGATGGGTGGAAGAATAAAAGTTTATTTCTGCTTGCCTCACTTGGATGTTAGTACAAATGGACTGATAGAAATAATAGATGACACACAAACTCAGGCAATGTTACCGTTTTTAGGAAAAGGGCATCATTTATTCAAGCTGTATTTGGATCATGATGACGGCTTTATGGGAAAAGGCTTGGGAGCAGCTAGCAATTTAGTTGGTGTGTTTGCACATAAGGATTCAGATTTGGTTCGTCAAGGAGAAGACCCTGTCCCACTACAAGTGCAAGATTTCAATTCTGAAGCAAATGGGCGAAGAAGGAAACAGAGTAATGAAGAAGAGGTTGTTGCCGACAGTAGTGATAATGATGATTCAGACTTTGATCCAAAGGAAATGGTTGATTCAGACTATGAAATAGATGCGGGGGACGATGATTTGTTTGAGGATAATGTTGACAATTCAGAGGATGTAGAAGTGAAGATTCCTAAGGGGCAAGGAATGGAGAAAGCGAAGGTTAGAGCATTAGAAGCAAAACAAAAATTAAAGTAAATGCTAGAACAACCCAATTGGAAGGAATGCGAAGAAGACGAGGTTGAGGAGGAAGGGCTATGGGCACCTCATGATGAAAATTCAAGCATAGTGCCTCCACCTAGATACAAAACATTTACAGAGGAAGACATGGTAAATCCTATTTTCCATGTTATTCAGTGCTTTGAAACTCCAGAGATGTTGAAAAAAGCAATTAGAGCATGGAGTTGCATTCACAGGCAGGACATAAAATTGCCCACAAATGATAAGAAGAGAATCAACACCAAGTGCTCTGTTGGTTGTGAATGGAATTTGTGGGCTTCATATTCCAGCAATACCAAGTGTTTCATGATCAAGACCTACAATCCAAATCACAACTTTGGATGTACCAAAACTTTTAAAGTTCATGCATTCACTTCCGATTTCTTGGCTGATAGGTATATGGAGAGTTTCAGAGCTGATCAAGACAGGAACACGAATAATTTCTGTAGGATAATTCAGAAGGAGTGGAACATGACACCAGGAAGAGCCAAGTTGCAGAGGGCTAGGAGATTGGCCATGAAGGTGATTTATGGTGATGAAGAAGCTCAATACAATATGTTGTGGGATTATGCAAATGAGATAAGGAGGAGCTGTCGGCCCAGTGGGAACTGGGGTATCAAGAGCCCATTCCCCCCAGGCCTCGCTCGCGGGCCAGACGGACGAAACGACTAAGGACCAGGCGTCACCGCCTGGCGGGACCCTCGAGAGACAATTCCCCTCGAGGGCCTGAAGAGGAAACGAGGGCCTCAAGGGACCCCTCGCCTCAGGGGATCCTCCCCCCGAGGAACCAACCCGCCTGAGGGAAGTCCGACAGGAATCTCCCCTCAGGCGTGAAGGGAAACGTCGTCGCCAAGGAAGCCCGGCAGAGCGCACGTGACCTCTGCCACGCTCGTGCAGTGGTGCACACACCCCCGTCGCTGTCCGTGCCGATAAAGCGGTCAACAAAGCTGCTCCGCCTACTGCACAACTGTGAGGACCTTCTACTCTGGCGATAAAGCAGGTGGGCGGCGCAACCCTCCAACGGAGGTCGTCATCGCGGGCTCCACCTCAGAGACTGCCCGCTCTGCTGATAGTACCGCGCGGTCGGCCGCCTGTCGGCCACGGCGCCACCTTTATCAACAATGGACCGAGTCCATGGACGAATGGAGCACGATGGACTCGTGCTCCGCCCTGCCACTGGCAAGTGGGAGCCACCTTGAAGGCCAAGCCGAAGGAGAAGGCCCGAGGCGCCTATAAAAGAGAGAAGACATCCATCGTAGGAAGGGTCGGCCCTTTGCGTGGAAAACACCCTTGTAAACCCTAGCAACTCTGGTTAGGCTAGCCTCGGACTGGAGGAGGAAGAAGATCATTGCTTCCCTCCCCAGGAAAGAACTGCCTCAAGGGGGCTTCCGGCAAGCTCAATTGTACTGTAACCTTCCACAGATAATACAGACAGGCAGGAGAAGCTGTCCTACCTGCTCACGAGGGCCGTGAACCTGGGTAAAGGAAGGTGTCCTCCTTGGTCGGGTGTGCGTCTTCTTTGGGTCCGGCGAGCAACGTCCCAGAGCCACTTGAGGGTTTAGACCTCCGCGTTCAATCCCCTTTCGAACTACACTTCAGGAAGTGACTACCCCCGATTCCTGGGAGTCATAAACCTTCGAGTTCGTCTCCGCGCCATGGTGAACACGCGCGCCACCCTCGCCGCTCGAGTCAACCGACGTGCGCCCGCGGGAGCACGCGCGCCCCCAGGTGCCGCGACCACCCGCGCGCGGCGGGGCCGACCCCGCCACGAGGAGCATGTCCCTTCTGGCCCTCACGCGGAGGCGCCGGAGCATGACGCCGAGCACCAGGAGGACGCGCAGTCGTCGCACCCGACGCAGCGCCCGAGCGGCTCGGGCCCGGGAAGGACCGACCCCGTGCCCCACACCGCCCTGCTCATGGCGCAGGAGCTGCTCCGCTACCAGCCCACCGCTGAGGCCCACGAGCAGTGGCTCCAACGCCTCAACCACCTCGTCGGCATCGCCACGACGCGCCCCGCTCCGTCGCAGTCCAACGTGCACCCCTCTCTCGCGGGCACGGTCGCAACAAATGCGCCTCCGCCACCTCCGGGGCCTGCACCGGCTGCGGCACAAAGGGCTGCTTCGCACGCGTCCTCGCCACACGATTGCTTAATCGTGCAGCGCACCGCGCCCGACGCTCGTGTGGGGATGGAGCTCCAGCGAGACCGCCAGAACAGGCTCGTGGAGGAGCTCGGCCAGGCGGGACAGGAGAACCGCGGCGGGCTTCAGCACGGGGACGCTACGTACACCTCTGGCTGTATGGCGTTCACTCGCTCTCTGCGTCGCGTGGTCTGGCCGCAGAAGTTCAGGCCGGCTCTTCCCAAGGGCTACGACGGCTCCAGCAACCCCGTCGAGTTCCTGCAGCTCTACACCACCTCCATCCAAGCTGCGGGGGGAGACGACAAGGTCATGGCCAACTGGTTCTCCCACGCGCTACGCGACTCTGCGCTGTCGTGGCTCCTGAACCTCCCGAAGGACTCTGTGAACTCCTGGGAGGAGCTCTGCAAGCAGTTCGTCTCCAACTTCAAGGGGACGTACGAGCGTGCCCTCACCCACAACGATCTGCGCGCTGTGGTGCAGAGGAAGGATGAAACGCTCCGCAAGTACATCCAGCGCTTCAGCCAAGTGCGCAACAAGATCCCGAACATCCCCGACACTCAAGTCATCGCCGCTTTCCGCGAGGGCGTCACAAACAGCAGGATGCTCGAGAAACTGGGCATCCACGACAAGCTCACCTATGTGGTCAAGCTGTTCGACATGGCGGACAAGTGCGCCAAGGCTGAAGAGGGACTCCTCTTCGTGAAAATGTCCTCGAGAGGGGACGATCATGCTGAGGGGTCCAAGAGCCAGAAGAAGAAGGAGGAGCCCAAGCGCAAGGCCACCGCAGTTCTCGCGGCAGAGCCTGACACAAAAGGCACTCGCAGGGACTCCCCCGAGGCTGGAGAGAGGAAAGATGATCACCGCCCTTTCTGCATCTACCACAACAGGCGCGGCCACTCTACGGAGTCCTGCTACGACCTCAAAAGGTTGAGCAAGGAGCGCGAGCAAGCAGAAGACGGTGGCAGCCGCGGTCGAGGCCGTGGCTACCGCGGGAGCGGACGCAAGAGCGGCTACCAGAAACCATCTGGAAATCGAGCCAACGCCGCAGAAAAGAACGACAACCTCCCTGACGAGGAAGATGGCGGCTACCAAGCCCCGAGGGGCACCATTGCCTGCATCCTCGGGGGGGGGGGGGGGGGGGGGGGGGCGCAGGCGCCAAAGTCGAACAACCAGTTCAAGCAGTTCGCCCGCGAGCTCAACGCCGCCCTCCCAAGCACGGAAACCTCTAGGCCCCTCAAGTGGTCGCAGTACATCATCGCCTTTGACGCTCAGGACCACCCCAAGTCCACCAAGACTGTTGGAACCCTCCCGCTGGTCTGCACCCCCACCATCGACAATGTGGCTGTCTCCAAGACGCTCATCGATGGCGGAGCAGGCCTGAATGTTATCTCCATAGATACGTTCGAAGCGCTTCAAGTGCCATACGAGCGGCTTATGCCCTTGAGGCCCTTCACGAGGGTCACCAGCGGCTCAATCGAGCCTCTTGGACAGGTCAGGCTTGCCGTCACCTTCGGGAGCGAGGAAAATTACCGCACCGAGCACATCGACTTTGATGTTGCGCACATCGGCCTGCCGTACAACGCCATCCTCGGCTACCCCGCGCTCGCGAAGTTCATGGCCGTCACGCACCATGCGTATAACATGGTCAAGATCCCCGGCATCACCGGCACGATCACCATACGTGGGCATGTCCTGGACGCTACGCGCGCTGTTGAGACGGCCTACAAGACCGCCGCCATGGCCTTCCCCGCAGACGAGGACCAAGAGCCTCTCGAGAGGCCCAAGAAGAAGAAGCAGTTGTTCTCCCAGGAGGCAGCTGCTACCAAGAAGATCTCTCTGAGCTCAGGGAGCTCGGGGTCTGAAGGCTCGGGGGCTAGCGTCACCATTGGCGCCGTGCTGCCTCCCAAATAGGAAAGCGCGCTCGTCGCCTTCCTCCAGGCAAACTCTGACATGTTCGCGTTGACACCGTCAGATATGTCTGGTGTACCGAGGGAGGTGATCGAGCACCACTTGGCCGTGTGCCCAAACACGCGCCCCGTCAAGCAAAAAACAAGAAAGCAAGCCCCAGAGAAGCAAGCATTCATCGTCAAGGAGGTCGAGAAGCTCAAAGCGGCAAAAGTCATCCGCGAAGTCGCGCACCCCACTTGGCTCTCCAACGGCGTGGTAGTCCCAAAACCCGCCGGCGGAGGCCGCCTCTGCATCGACTATACTGACGTAAACAAGGCCTGCCCCAAAGACCCTTATCCCATGCCCAGAATCGACCAGATCGTGGACTCCACGGCAGGCTACGACCTCCTCTGTTTTCTCGATGCCTTCTCTGGTTATCACCAGATTAAGATGGCTAAAGAGGACGAGGAGAAGACGACTTTCCTCACCCCATGCGGTGTGTATTGCTACGTCTGCATGCCCTTCGGCCTAAAAAATGCCGGAGCCACTTTCCAGAGGTTAATGAGGATAGCCCTTGGCGGGCAAATGGGGCGAAACGCTGAAGCATATGTCGATGACATCGTCGTGAAGTCGCGAGAAGGAAATACTCTTCTCGGAGATCTTGAAGAAACCTTCGCCAGCCTCCGCAAGGTGAACATCAAGCTCAACCCCGCCAAGTGCGTCTTTGGAGTACCTTCAGGCAAATTGCTGGGATTCCTCGTGTATCATCGGGGCATTGAGGCAAACCCAGACAAAATCAAGGCCATAGAAGGCATGCAACCTCCACGCAGGCTCAAGGACATGCAACGCCTGGCAGGCTGCATGGCCAGCTTGGGTCAATTCATCTCCAAGTTCGGCGAAAGGGCCCTGCCTTTTTTGAAGATGGTGAAAAGAACGGGCACTTTCAAGTGGACCCCTGAAGCTGAAAAAGCATTTGAGGACTTGAAGAAGTACTTGGCCAACCCACCTGTAATGGTCGCCCCAAGGCTTGGCGAGCACCTGAAGCTGTACTTGTCAGCTACTCCGCAAACAGCCAGTGATGTCCTTGTGGTGGAAAGAGAGGAGCCTGTACTTCACAAGAAGAGTGCAACCACTCCAAAGAAAAAGCCTTCTGATAAAGAGCTCGACGAAAGGGCAGTCCTCACAAGGCCCCCGCCAGGCCCAAAGCCTCAAGAGGGGACCGCCCCGAGTCAACTGCTGCAAGAGGTTCATACCGAAGGGACTGAGGAGCCTCAAGAGGCTAACACACTCGAGGCCCAGGAGGAGTGCTGCGAGGCCACGTCCCTCAAGGACAAGTCCCTCGAGAACACGTCCCTCGAGGCCACGTCCCTCGAGGCCAAGTACCTCGAGGCCAACACCCTCGAGGCCCAGGACAAGCCCCTTGAAGCCAACCCCATCGAGGGCCAAGCTGGGCCACCTCAGGCGAAAGACGCCAAGGAAACAGGAATTACCCTCGTCGAGCATCCAGTTTACTTCGTCAGCACAGTACTGCGTGATGCTCGCGAGCGGTACCCGATGCAGCAGAAGCTTCTCCTCGCACTCCTCATCGCCTCAAGAAAGCTGCGACACTACTTCCAGGGGCACCCCATCACGGTGGTAACCTCTTTCCCCCTGGAGCAAATTCTGCGCAACCCAAATGCAAAAGATCGTGTCGCAGGATGGAACATCGAGCTACAACCATTCAAGTTGCGCTGCGATACCACAAGGGTAATCAAAGGAAGAGCGCTGGCAGACTTCGTCGCCGAATGGACTGATCCAACCCCTGAAGAGCCCTGGGAAGAAGGGCACGAGTCCTCTGGAGCCGCAATGCCCAGCCTCTGGACCATGAGGTTCGACGGAGCTTTCGCTTGTCGCCGCGGTGGGGCAGGCGTAGTCCTGACCTCACCCAAAGGCGATAAGTTGTATTACGCAGTCCAGCTGTGCTTCGGAATCGACAAGATATCCAACAACATCGCCGAGTATGAAGGGCTGCTTGCTGGCCTACGCGCCGCAATCGCCCTAGGCGTCAAGCATATACTCATCAAGGGCGACTCCCAGCTGCTCGTCAACTTCTCCAACAAAAGCTACAAGCCCAAGGACGACCACATGGCCGCATACCTTGAAGAGGTCCGTAGGTTGGAAAAGAACTTCAGGGGAATGGAGCTCATGCATATCCCAAGAAAGGAAAATCAAGAGAATGATGACATCGCCAAGCGTGCATCAAAGCGGCAGGCTCAGCCGCCAGTCGTCTTTGAAGAGAGGCTAGTCAAGGCATCCATAAAGCAGCCCCTAGAGGCCCTGCCCGCAAGCACAGACGAAGCGCTCCCGCCACCACCTGCAAGCGGAGCTCCAGGCTGCAGGCCCCCCACAGGGGAGCGTCTGTTGCTCACAGCGGTGCACCAAGAGGCAGGATGGATCGACGAGATCAAAGACTACCTCCACAAAGGGATCCTTCCCGAGGAAGATGTTGAAGCGGAGCGAATTGCCCGCCAAGAAAAATCGTACCAAATCCTCGAAGGAATTCTCTACCGCAAGCGCCCAAACGGCATCGCGCTCAAGTGCGTCCCTCCCGAAGTAGGAAAACTGCTGATTAAGGACATCCACATCGGGGAATGTGGCCACCATTCGTGCGCTCGCACCCTCGCAGGAAAAGTCTTCAGGAGCGGCTTCTACTGGCCTCAAGCGCTTCAAGATGCATCAGACATCATTCAAGCTTGTGAAGCCTGCCAATTCCACGCCAAGCAAATCCACCAACCAGCGATGGGGCTACAAACCATTCCGCTCTTGTGGCCGTTTGCGGTCTGGGGGCTGGACATCCTGGGACATTTCCCAACGGCGCAAGGTGGATATCGCTACCTCTTCGTGGCCATTGACAAGTTCACAAAATGGCCTGAAGTGGAGGCGACGCGCACAATCACAGCAGGCGTGGCGGTGAAATTCATCAGAGGCCTGGTCTGCCGCTTCAGAGTGCCTAACCGCATCATCACCGACAATGGCTCGCAATTCACAAGCGGCATCTTCAGAGCCTACTGGCAGAAAATGGGCATCAAGCTCTGCTTCGCCTCAGTCGCCCATCCGCAAAGCAAGGGACAGGCCGAGCGCGCAAACGCAGAGGTCCTCAAAGGCTTAAAGACCAGGACCTTCGATATCCTCAAGGGCCACGGCAAGGGCTGGATCAATGAGCTACCCTCGATGCTCTGGTCCATCCGTACCACGCCACCCAAGCCCACCGTGGAAACGCCGTTCGCACTTGTCTATGGAGCCGAAGCAGTCCTCCCCGCAGAGATAAAGCATGGATCCCCACGGGTCCTTGCCTTTAATGAGGATCAGCAAGAGGACCTCCACAACAACGACCTGCTGCTCCTTGAAGGGCTAAGACGCCGCGCCGCCCTCCGAGCGGCCAAGTACCAGCAGTCCCTGAGGCGCTACCACAGCCGCAATGTGCGCTCGTGCACTTTGGAGGCAGGCGATCTCGTCCTCAGGCGAATCCTCTCCAGGGAAGGCCTCCACGAGCTGTCCCCGATGTGGGAAGGTCCCTACAGGGTCACCCACATTGCCAGGCCCTGCGCGGCTCGCCTCGAGACGCAAGATGGCGTCCCCGTCAAGAATCCATGGAACATCATGCATCTGCGCAAGTTCTACCCGTGATCATTATCACGTCAGGGCATTTAGCGAAAGAGGCAGCCCACAACTCAACCTCCAAGCACCTTTTTGTCCCTCAAGGTTAAAAGCTCAAGGCTCAAACCTCGCAAACCTTTGTATCTGCAAGGAACAAGTTAAAAAAGTGATTATTGTCGCGCCCGTGATCATTGTCACGTCGAGACTTCAAGCGGACGAGGCAGCCTACGGCTGAACCTCTAAGCATTTTTCGTCTCTAGAGGTTAAAACGCCGAAAGGCTTAAACCTCCAAAAACATAGCTTTGTCTCCTAAAGGAACAAATGCAACCGTGGTCATTGCCACACCCGTGATCATTGTCACGTCGAGAAGACAAGCGGAAGAGGCAGCCTACGGCTCAACCTCCAAGCAATGTCATCTCTAGAGGTTAAAACGCCAAAAGGCTTAAACCTCAAACACATGCTTTGTCTCCTAAGGGAACAAACGCAACCGTGGTCATTGCCACACACGTGATCATTGTCACGTCGAGACTCCTAGCGGACGAGACAGCCTACGGCTCAACCTCCAAGCATTCTTGTCTTTGGAGGTTAAAACGCCAACGGCTTAAACCTCCAAAGCCCCAAAGGCTTCACTCGAGGGTAAACCCTCCGAGCTCTCAATTAAAACGAGCCACCTCAGTCCGTTGAGAGTCTCAGCCACCAACAGGTGGTCCCCATGCCTCGACATGGTCAGAGCATTAACTTGGCAACCCCAAGCATAATGACTCAATCTCATTCCTAAGTGAACTTAGCGCTTCGGCGCCGCGTAAAAAACGTTTTTTTGGGGGTTTTTATTTACGCATTACTATTGTTGAAGTGTGCGCTTATATCTATCCACATGCATACCTCGTGAGCGGGGGCTGAGTACGGTGCCAGTGCCTCAAATGACACACCAGCAGCACTGCAAAATCAAAGAGTCCGAGCTCTGGCTAGAGGGCAATACCCCACAAACACGCCATCTCTACAGAGGACCTTGGTACTTACTCTCCTCGCAAGGAACGCCTGAGGGGACCTATAAGCGCGCACGATCCCTTGATCCGTGTTTCAGCGTTTGGGTTCGCCCCTCTAATACCTGCAGGGAAGAATTCCCCCGTGAGCCTGAAGGGGCATCCGTGAGCGACCCCTCAAGTGGGAAACCTCACCAGGCGAAAAGCCTCCCCAGGAGCGACCCCTCAAATGGGCAATCTCGCCAGGCGAAAAGCCCCCCAGGAGCGACCCCTCAAGTGGGCAACCTCGCCAGGCGAAAAGCCTTCACAGAGTGAAAACCTCAAAAAGCTAAGTCTCGCACCCACGCTTAAAGAGCGTTTTTCTCTCCCTAGCGCGCGTCTTTGCCCCTCGAGCGACTTCGCTTTCCCTTACGCTTCATGGACTACTCGCACGTCTAAGGGGGGCACTTGAGCATCGCGACTCAAGGCTCTTACCTCTCCTAGGCCTAAGCTCCCCCCGGCCTTGTGGAGTCATTGCTCCCGCATACCGAGGTGGCGGAGTCATGGCACGAAGAGATGGGACCTAACGACGCAGAGAACAAATAGACATGAAGATGAGTCCAAAGAGACCTCATGAGGGCCCGACAAGCTCGAATTAAAACAACAATTAAAAGTATATTACAAGCCAAAAGTCTCAAGATGTCTAAAGCACACAGCTGGTGCAGATACAAACGCTCGCATGCGCAATAGAGAATGGCTCAATGGGAAGCAGCACCGCCTTGGACCTCTTCTGCAGCGCCCTCGTCAGCCTCGGCAGAGCAGGCCTCCTCCTCGCTGTCCTCCGGCGCAGCCTCCGTGCGCCTGAAGCGGTTGCAGAAGGCGTCCACCTGCTCGCGGAGGGAGCTTGAGACCCGCTGTGCGCCCTCGCCCTGGGCGGCTTCGGTCACAGAACCCAGGTCTAAGTCTGGCGTGAGGAGCTTGAGGTTGGTGAAGATGCGATCCACCACCACCCCCAAGAGCTGCCGACTCTCGTCCTCGATCATCTCCCGAAGCTCGGCGACGGGACCCTCGAGCGCTGCGAAGAGCTGTTCGAAGTAGACCAAGTGCATGGCAACATCGCCGCGGCACCGAACGTCGGTGTGCGGCGCGTCTGCTCCCAGCTGCGAGGCCAGCTCATTGCCACGAGCAACCAGCGCCTCGAACATGCGCTCGCGCTGCTTCGTGAGCGCCCGAGCCGCGTTGGCAGAGTCCGAGGCCTCCGCCGCCCGCTGCATCGCCGGGGCCACTTGCTCCTCCACGTCCTTGGCCAGGGAGTTGAGGTTGTGGACAGCCTCGGTGCGAGCCTCCTCCGCTCGGCGGCGGCCATCCTTAGCACGAGTGAGGCGGGCCTCTAGCTTGGAGTTGGCCTTCTCGAGCTCGGCGATCTTCTGAGCGTTTGCGGCATGCTTGGCCTTGAAGCGGTCCTCCTGCGACTGGGCCATGTCGCGGTACTTCTGAGAAGTGGACTTGCAGAACTGCTTCTCGCGCTCCGCGAGGGCGTCTTCGGCCTCTTTTTTCTTCTCGGCGAAGCGCCGCTCGAAGCGCTCGTAAGCCACCTTCTGGGCAGCGACGTTGTCTTCGTACTTTAGGGTCGCCTGGGCCAACTCGCCCTCTCGCTCCTCGAGGGCCTCGCGCTGAGCAACCAGGTCCTTCTCCGCCTGGAGGCGCTGCTCCTCGCGCTGCTGCAGCTCCTCCTCCTTGAGGACCAACTGCTGCTCGCGCTCGGCGAAGGCCTTGCGGTCCTTCTCTAGAGCAGCCGACGTGGCCTGGTGGGTGGAGAGCAGCTGGGCCTCCAGCTGGCCCAACTTGCGGCGCTTCTGCGTCAACGAGCCCTCCATAGCCTCGCGCTCCACCCTGACCTCGCGCAGGAGCTTCGCCGCAGCGTCGCGTTTCGCCTGGAGGGGGTGGAGCAGCTCTGCAGCGTCGCGGATGGCCCCCTCGCGGGTCTCCTTGGCGAAGCTGATGGCCTCCTCGCGGGCGGCCTGTAGCGCCAAATCTTCCAGCCGGCGCGCCTCGACCGCCGCGTGGAAGGACGCCCACGACTTCGCCAGCTCCTCCTGCTGCCGAGCGAGCCATATGTCCCCAAGGGCGAGGTGCGCCTCCAAGCCCTCCAGGGACTCCCTCACGAGGCCAAAGGCGGCCTCGCGACGCCCCGCGCTCCAGTCCCAGCCGCGGAGCACCAGGTCTCGGCTCGTAGAAGGCCCGGCCTCGGCTTAGCTTGAGCCCCGCTGGAGCCTGTGCCCGCTCCCCCTTCAAGCCCTGCAGCCGCGAGGCGCTCCTCACCTCTAGCCTGGCGGGGAGGAGAGGAAGAACCGTCCCCGACAGACGCGCCCGCGCCTGCCGGTGCCTCGCAGGTCTCCGTCGTTGGTTGCGCAGAAGCGGTGGGCGCAGGCGACGCAGCGGGCACACTCGGAGGCGTCGACGCGCGCGGCGGCATTGGCTCGCGTGGCGGAGTAGCCTCGCGCGGAGGCGTAGCCGCACGAGGTGGAGTAGCAGCACGAGGTGGCGCAGAAGTTCTCGCCTTCGAGCCCTCCACCGCCGGAGGCTCGCACGGTGTTGCAGGAGCATCCGGGCCTACTGCGCTCTCCTTCACGTGAGGGCCAGCCGCCCCCGCGAGGGGCGCAGTCACCTCTACTTGAGGCGCATCCTCAAGGGGGACCGCTGGGCTGCCTCCACAGGCCTCGCGGCCTCGTCAGCCACGGCTCCTGCCGTGGCGCTCTTCACCTCGGACGCCTTGCGGAGTCGGTGGCGCTTAGCAGGCGCAGGACCGCTGTCAAGAGCCCAAGAAAAGAACTTCAGAAAAGGATGAGGTAGAAAAAGAAGCCAAGAGGGCAAACGACCTAGTGTCATATAAACTCACCCTGGAGGAGGAGCGCCAGCATCGACCCACGCCAGGCCTGACGAGCGCCATGAGGGAAAGGGCTTGGGAGAAGGCCTCGCGGGAGGCACCTCCGCTTTCCTCTAGGAAGGGACGTCAGACGGCTTCGCCCCTGTGTGGTCCACGACGCCCTTGGTGCGAGGCCCGCACCTTCCTGGAGAGCCCTACGCGCCCGAGGCCTCCCCTTCCTCAGCCTCCTCCTCCACGGGACGCGAGGGCGCCACCACGAAGGCGTCTTCGTCGCCTGACGAGATATCACGAATCTCGTCAGTGAACGGCCCAGCTCTAGAAGCGGAGACCTCCCCAGCTGTGGCTTCCTCCTCGCCTAGGCCAGCTCCTGAAGCCGAGGGAGAATCGGCCCACTCCACTCCCCGCGGGGTCGGCATCGGCACATCAGAGTCCGCCAGGCCTGTCGGGGTGAACGAAGGCATCCCTTCCAGGAGGGCCATGCGCTCCGTCAGGTTGTACAGGTGAAGGGGCCGGAGCTCCGCGCGGAGCTCATCCACGGGGAGCACAGAGGGGTTGACGAAGAGCTCGGAGAGGATGTTGTCGACGACGTCCTTGTCGTTGTCCTCGACGTGGAGCCGCATCTTGTTGTTCGGCCCCGAGTACATCCACATGGGGACCGAGTGAGCCTAGAGGGGCGCGATACGGCGAGTCACAAAGTCCGCCACGACCATCTGCCCTGTGAGGCCCTCCTCGCGAAGGAAGCTCAGGCGTCCCATCAGGCTCACATTCTTGGCGCCGTCGAAGGTAGCCTTGCCCCAATGGGAGTTCTTCACCGGAGGCTCGTCGGGGACCTCGAGGAAGGCGCAGGGATGCCCCACCCCGACGAAGAACCACTTTTGGCGGAAGTCGTCTACTTTCTTCGTCACGGACGTGATGGCCTTGCCCTCGCTCCAGGACATGGGGATGTAGACGCCCCCCATGCCGTCGACGATGCGGAACGAGACGCACCCGGAGCGCTCGTTCTTCGCCGTATTTCGGAGGGCGTAGAAGCACCGGAACAACCCCACCTGGGCTTCAGGCCCAGGTACGTCTCGCAGAGGTAGGCGAAGACGGCGAGCATGAGGACGGAGTTGGGGTGCAGGTGCAGCAGCTGCACCTGGTAGAACTCCGGCACCGCCTCCAGGAACAGAGAGAAGGGCGACACCAGTCCTGCGGCCAGGCACTGCTGGAAGACCGGGAAAAATCCCCGCGGGCGCTTCCCGTGCGCCGCGGGCTTCAGGGCGGTGGCGCCGTGCTCGTTCGTCCGGTCCGCCACCAGGTATCGGACCTTGGAGATCGCCTTCTCGTTGACGCGCACGCCAAGCAGCGCCCCGCCCATCACGGTCTCCGTGGCTTCCGCCTGGGAGGAAGACCCCGCGGCGGCCTTGCCCTCGCTCTTGAGAGGACTCATTGTCATGGACGCGGAGGTTGGAAGGAGTTGGAGAACAGGAACTCGCGGAGGAGAAGCTCTGTAGAGCGGAATTTTCTTCGAAGGATTGGAAACGGTAACGGCTCCCTACCGCTGCGCTCGGGCTTTATGTCCCCTCCCGGAGCAGTTACCGGGGCCTGGTGGGACCCCCCACGACTCACGCCCAGATTGTGCGAAGCCGTTAATCGTCCAAGTGCCGCGTGGCTCGGGCCGGTTGGGCACTAAGGGCCCACGACGCTTCGCCTAAGCCCATGGGCTCAGCCGTGCCCATCATGGGCCCGAGGGCTACTGTCGGCCCAGTGGGAACTGAGGTATCAAGAGCCCATTCCCCCCAGGCCTCGCTCGCAGGCCAGACGGACGAAACGACTAAGGACCAGGCGTCACCGCCTGGCGGGACCCTCGAGAGACAATTCCCCTCGAGGGCCTGAAGAGGAAATGAGGGCCTCAAGGGACCCCTCGCCTTAGGGGATCCTCCCCTCGAGGAACCAACCCGCCTGAGGGAAGTCCGACAGGAATCTCCCCTCAGGCGTGGAGGGAAACGTCGTCGCCAAGGAAGTCAGGCAGAGCGCACGTGACCTCTGCCACGCTCGTGTAGTGGCGCACACACCCCCCGTCGCTGTCCTTGGCGATAAAGCGGTCAACAAAGCTGCTCCGCCTGCTGCACAGCTGTGAGGACCTTCTACTCTGGCGATAAAGCAGGTGGGCGGCGCAACCCTCCAACGGAGGTCGTCATCGCGGGCTCCACCTCAGAGACTGCCCGCTCTGCTGATAGTACCGCGCGGTCGGCCGCCTGTCGGCCACGGCGCCACCTTTATCAACAATGGACCGAGTCCATGGACAAATGGAGCAAGGTGGACTCGTGCTCCGCCCTGCCACTGGCAAGTGGGAGCCACCTTGAAGGCCAAGCCGAAGGAGAAGGCCCAAGGCGCCTATAAAAGAGAGAAGACATCCATCGTAGGAAGGGTCGGCCCTTTGCGTGGAAAACACCCTTGTAAACCCTAGCAACTCTGGTTAGGCTAGCCTCGGACTGGAGGAGGAAGAAGATCATTGCTTCCCTCCCCAGGCAAGAACTGCCTCAAGGGGGCTTCCAGCAAGCTCAATTGTACTGTAACCTTCCACATATAATACAGACATGCAGGAGTAGCGGTCTTACCTCCTCACGAGGGCCGTGAACCTGGGTAAAGGACGGTGTCCTCCTTGGTCAGGTGTGCGTCTTCTTCGGGTCCGGCGAGCAACGTCGCGGAGCCACTTGAGGGTTTAGACCTCCGCGTTCAATCCCCTTTCGAACTATACTTCAGGAAGTGAATACCCCCTATTCCTGGGAGTCATAACCCGACAGGAGCAACCCTGGTAGTTCTTTCTTCCTTGCCATTGATGAGAATTCAAGGTTTGTGTGGGCTTACATGTGTTTGGAAGCTAGCAGGAGAGGTTTTCTGCAAGGTTGTAGGCCTGTTTTTTTTTTTGATGGAACATTCATCAAGACAAGATACCGAGGTCAATTGTTAACTGCTGTTGGAATGGATCCCAATGATTGTATATTCCCATTTGCAGTTGCAACGGTGGAGGTGGAGGATGAAGGGAATATGCCCTAGAGGCACTTAATAAACATAGTTTATTGGCAATATCCCAATTATTCATTATATGTTTTATAGCATGCTATAACTGTATTAAGCGAAAACATTAATACATGTGTGGTAGATAAACAACCAGGTCCCTAGTAGACTCTACTAACACTAGTTTCGTTGCGTGATTGATGATCGAGGTTTTCCGATCATAGGGCATGGCGCCGGTCGGCAATGGAAGTCATATCGTTAGGTGTAACGATGTGATGGCCATATCCAGTATTTATAGGACATAGTCATTACGCCTTAAGACCGTGAGACCAACTCTTATTGTTATTCCTGGAAGATACTTTGATTGCACCAAACGTCATATCTTATTTAGTGTGACAATAACGGTTAATTTTGGGTATCGGAAGGGGGTAATTGAGACGAGGGGTCAACAGCGGGATTTGTCAGTCCGCATAGCCGGATAGATACTCTAGGGCCCACTCGGTGAGATTATGTCAAATGAGTTTGCAAACATGTGACTAGGTCACCAGCTGACATAATATCATGGACGAGTAGAAGATAGTGTTTTCAGTAATGAGATCATGCTAGGTATAGAGATATCTGAGAATGATGCTCGGACACGCTAAGTTTCGCCATGACAAAGGGTTTAAGACTATACGTCCAGGTTTGATAGATGAAAGTCATTCGTTGTCGTGGTGGTGTCACGGCAGATGCCATAGGATGGCTAATTTGTGGGGCCGATGGACGTTGGTGGATCCGGGGAGGGATAGCGAGCTTAAGAGCTCACACGGGGAGGATCCCGGTAAAACCGAGATCTCCCAAGAACAAAGAACAAGAACAAAGTGCAAAGGGGGAAGATCTAACAAATACAAACAAAGGCACGAAGGCACAAAGCACACACACAATATACCCAGGTTCAGGGCCCTCGTGAGGAGGTAACACCCCTACTCCTGCCTTTCCTCTCTATATATTGGTGATTTAAGGACTACAACTTGCTACAAGATCTCTCAAAGTGATGAATATGAAGAACTCGATGAACTCAAGGTGAGAAGGAAATAACTGCTCTAAGAGTAAATGTGACTATAGCTTTGGCTCTCAAGTTGGTCTCTCTCCCTCAGGAGCAGTTATGGCGCCTTTTATAGAGGTCCGGCCAGGAGGGCCGGAAACCCTAATTTGGCTTGGCCCCACCGGACAGGCCTAGCCGGGATGTCGTCACTGGCTAGTGCGACCTAGTCGCCGAACTATCCGGTGTAGACTCCTCGTCATCATCTCGTTAAGGACGACAGGCGCCGTCCTGCATCATCATTGTCCCCTTGTCAGAGACAAGACATGTCTTTGCCCATCCCGGATAGCCTTTTCCGGATTGCCGGGCTAGGCATGTCAGGTCTTGTCGTACCACGCTCGTACCGGATGACGCGCTCCCGTGTCAGGCGGGAGGTGACCATGCTCCCGTGTCAGGCGGGAGGTGACCATGCTTCCGTGTCAGGCGGAACGGTACTTCCCCCCGCGATAGATGGGAAAGCCTGCTACGGACCGTTGACAGCCCACCGGAAGCCCTTGCTCCGGATACCTCCTTGCCTGCCACTGAACCTCTTCTGCACAAGATCAACATCGAGAGTCGCTCCGGTTAGTACTTACCCGGAATACCTATCCGGTAAAGCCGAGTACACCTCCACCCGGAAGTCTTCCCGGAGTCCTAGATCCGGGATCCTTCCCGGAGACGTCCGAGCTCGTCTCAGGGTGAGCATCTCTAGGCCTAGCCTCCCGAAGATGTCTTAGCCTACCAGCAAAGACATCTTCGAGAAGCTAGTTCTTAGAGGAACCACCCGCTCATGCTTGTGCTGCGACTGAGGACTGGGGGTGTCTATTTATAGCTGCCAGAACTGACCCTTGCGGTTGCCAGGAGACACTTTGCCCTCTTCCAGTGCCTAAGGGTCAGGTTGCCCTTTCGGCACACCAGGAGGTGTCCCTTGCTGTCTCCAAAGGTCAAGCACTATTGATATTTACCGGATTATACCGGGATCTGCCCCTACCCGGGGGGTAGCCCCCCGACACTAGTCCCCGAAGCTGGTGCTGCACAGTGACCTCGGATGATGTGCGGGATCAGCTTTAAACAACACCCATTTTCCGAGAACCAATTATACCATCCTTTTATTCCATGTCTAGATCGATTCTTCCCGAGATCTACTTACCGAGATCTCCCCACCGAGATTGCCTTAATCGGGAGGTGAAGCCTGCGACCGGATAGTACCATACCAGTGAATCTCGACCGTTGATCTCCCGATGAATTCGAGACACTGAGCCAGGGCCCACCCGACGTCCCGTCTGCGCAGAGACGCACTCGAGTGCCTCTGCGCACGCACGGCGTCGCTTGGGTTCCCGCGTCGAGGAGCCGCATCCGATCCGGGATCCAACCGTTGGGGCGGTATGGCCCTCGGTGTGGCCGGATCGGGCGCTCCGGATAGTGCCACGTGTCCTGCGGCACAAAACAGATCCCACCCACGATCGTGGAGATCGTGGGCGGGAAAATCGGAAACCGCTCCGGAATCCCCCCCATAAATAGGGGGCCGGAACGGTCTCTTTCACTTCTTCTTCTTCGCTTCTCTTCTCCTTCACTGTCTCGAGCTCGTCGCCGCCGCTGCGCTCGTTGCCCGCACGACGTCCCGCTCGCCGTTCGCCGGAGCTCGCACCCCGCCGTCCCTCTCGCACGCCGTCGATATCCTCCACCGGTGAGTTGCTCTTCTCCGCTCCGATGCCTTTCTCGGTAGAGTAACCTCCGACGCCGGCCGTGCCATAACATGAGCACGGTTGCGCCGCCGCCGGTGAGCACATTCGAGCGGCGCGCGCGAGGTGCACAGCGATGAACCACCGTGGCGCTAGGATGCATATTGGTCACCCGTATTCGTACCTCGTTTGAGTTTAGCGCGAGCCATTTTTCCTCCCTTTGTTTTGATTATTTAGCACATGACAGATCTTGCTTCCCACCAACTCGGTAGTGTTTAGCAGTTTGCGCCCCGACATCCTCGTTTCCGATAGACTAACTCCGACTAACCGCCGCTGCGTCTGCAGAGTAGCCCGGATACCCCTGCATACTTCTCCGACATGGGTGAAGAACGTGCCCGGGGGTGCTGGGATGGGTCCGAGACGAAGCAGTCGGATCTTGATTGGCTGTATCGGACTCACCGGATTCCTCCGGAAGTCGAGAGCCGTCTACCGGGAGAGGAGGTTGCACCGGAACCCCAACCCGGGGAATTCGTGGTATTCCTATCGCACTTCGAGCGCGGGTTTGGGCTTCCGGCTAGCCCCTTCTTCCGTGACTTCCTCGACACGTACGACGTCCAACCTCACCATCTTCCCGCCAACGCCATCATGATGCTCTCGGTCTTCACCACCTACGCGGAGGCGTGTCTCGGCATATGGCCATTTGTGGATCTCTGGGCCAAGTATTTCATCCTTCGCCGCCAAGCCATCCCCAATCCGGATCGGAAGATAAAGGACTTAGTCGATTGCGGAGCGGCCACCATCATCCCTCGCGCGGACTCCAGATTCCCCATAGTCAAGGGACTAGAGTCCTGCCGGAAATGGCAACGCAGCTTCTTCTATGTGAAGAACCGGGAGCCCTCGGGAGATGGTCCGGGATCCTCGAACCCGGACTTCATCAGTCTGCCGGAATTCGTCATGGGTCCTCCGCGCGAATTCCATCGCTGGAAGCATCTTCCCGACAACGACGAGATCAAATACATGCACGATGTTCTGCACGTGCTAACTCAGCAGATGACCGGGGATGATCTCTTGCGCTGCTTCATTGTCTGCCGGGTCTGCCCCCTTCAAAACCGAGTGCACAAGATGTGTCACATGTACGGGAACTTCGACCCCACTAGGACCAGTATCCTTGGGCTAAACCACGGGGGGGTCGTCCGTCGTGTCCGAGCTATTGCCCGGACGGAGATGACGGAGGACTATGTTTGGGGGGTCCTTGGGGGATGCCGGAGAAGACCATGTGATCAGGTGCTTATATCAGTATTTCGTGCCTTCGCCTTCATACATGCGTTCACCTGGACACCGACACGGCCTAACTAGTTTGCGCAGTTGTTCGAGCGTCAACACGAAGAAGACGCCGTCCACGTCAACGGGAATTACACGCCGGACTTCCCGAAACCGGACGTGATGCCGAGAGAGGATCCCAACGGCGAGGACCACCTCGCCATCCCTTTCGTTAAGGCCCCGGGTAATCCTTCAACTCCAGAGGCAGTTTTCATTTCTTCGGATGATGAGGATGAGACTGACTGCCAGATTCTCGATGTTATTGACGCTCTCCCTCTGAATTGGGCCTCAGCTGTGGTTCCGAAACCGACAACCGGGACCAAACGTGCCGAGAGCCGGAAGCGCGCGGCTTCCGACACCGAGGGGGCCGACAACCCCGGCAACCCCCCCAAGAGGAACAAACCGAGTAAGCAGACGACCGAGAAGCCTGCTCGGCGCCGGCAAAGGGGTCCTCCCCTTGTGGATTCCGGGTACGTCTTCCTTGCCTTATGTTACTTTGCTTTCTCCAGAACTATTACTAAGACATTTCCTTTCAGGGATGCACTCAAGCTCCCGTCGCCTGCTGTTCC
Organism: Poa annua; assembly: GCA_026929855.1. Taxonomy (NCBI): domain Eukaryota; kingdom Viridiplantae; phylum Streptophyta; class Magnoliopsida; order Poales; family Poaceae; genus Poa; species Poa annua. Next base: position 38,494,336 of record CM049427.1, read on the forward strand.
TCCTCCTCCCGGAACTCGGACTCCGAGCCCGGCTCGGGCCTCTCCTTCACCTCCTCGCCCTTCTACCCGAGGAAGTGAGCCTGCGGCTTCCGGTGCCGCACCGGCCACCGCTGCGACCCCGGATGCGCATCCGGTGATCGAGGAGATCCCGGTGCAGGCCACGACCACGTCGGGAGAAGTGCTTCTTCCGGAGAGCCCGCGCCGGGTTCCCGGGCTGGAGGCAGAGATCCTCAGCCCTCGCCGGGAACCTGCGGCAAGTGGCCCTTCTCGGCCAGTCGCGCCCAAGACCATCCTGGCGAAGCAGCCTACCGCCTCCTCCCGGCCAGCAGACCAACCTCCCAAATCTCGCAGCAAGATTGCTGGGCAGAAAACATCTTCTGCTCCGCCCGCAGCTGCCCCGACATCCTCGTCTCAGGACTTGGTGCTGCGCCCGGGTACGTTTTCCTCGTTACCACCGCCTCGTGCCGAGATCCCTACTGCAGCCTTGCGGATGTTGCGAGCAACGGTCAGCTCCTTTGTATCTTCAGGATCCCGGGACGTTGCTGCTACCCGCGCTGCCGGCAGCTCCGGCATTCGGGTTGTTGATGACTTCAACAAGGCCTGGCTTGCCGCCGACGCTTCCGAGACTGCAGGGGACTTGCACGCTGCAGGCCCGAGCCGCAGCGCTCAAGCCCTGCATGCTCTCCAGGTGGCCGCGCTGGATGTCACCCGAGTAAGCGAGGTAAGCTTTTCCTCTTTCAAAAAACTCATTTGTTCCTTCCACCACCACTAGTCCCCGAGATTGGTGCTTAGTGCTCTAGATTCCACCGAGTAGCAGATCACTAGGTTCCAATCTTAGAGAAAAATCCAGGACTCGGACACCGAGTCCCCGAGATCCTCCGAACCGGATAGGTTGCTTCAAAATTTGCTCCACCACTAGTCCCCGAGATTGGTGCTTAGTGCTCTAGATTCCACCGAATAGCAGATCACTAGGTTCCAATCTTAGAGAAAAATCCAGGACTCGGACACCGAGTCCCCGAGATCCTCCGAACCGGATAGGTTGCTTCAAAATTTGCTCCACCACTAGTCCCCGAGATTGGTGTTTAGTGCTCTAGATTCCACCGAATAGCAGATCACTAGGTTCCAATCTTAGAGAAAAATCCAGGACTCGGACACCGAGTCCCCGAGATCCTCCGAACCGTATTTTTTACACCTTTTCCATACTGACTTTGCCCTCTTTGTCTTGCTTTCAGGAGTGCAGCCAAAAACGCCGCAACATCTTCAACCGGGTTCTCGCTGAACTCAGTCAATCCAAGAAATCCGAAGAGCGCCTCCGGGAGGAGCGAGACGCGGTGCGCAAGATCTCGGTGGACCAGAAGACTGCTCTCGCCACCGCGCAATCCGAGATCGCGCGGCTGAACGACGAGCTCGGAAAGGTCCAGGCTGCTATGTCCGAGATGAAGACGCGCTTCATCGAGGCGACCAAGAAGCAGAAAGAAACCCTGGACCAGTCGGTGGCGCGCGCGGATAACGCCGAGACCGAGCTGGGTCTTCTCCGGTCGCGTTCTGATACTTGGCTCAACGAACTCACCGTGCTGAACCGGGAACTCAACAGTGAGTAATCCGACATCCCTCTTCTCCTGTTACTTCCTTTACTTGCTGTTGCTTTTCTTATGACTTAGCCGTTTGACAGCTCTTCTTTTTAAAGGAGAGTTTGAGCACTCCCGGGAAGCTGCCGCCAAAGATGTTGCCGCCTTCCGCGAGAAGCGCGCCGGGAAGGGTCCCATCTCGGATGCCTGGGACATCGAGGATCACCTCGTCGCCCTAAAGGCCCGGATAGTACCCCTCCGGTCTATCGGGACGGATCTGCTCAGCGCCGCGGTCCACGTCCACGGCGCACTGTGGCCAAGTATCCGGGGGACGCTCTCGCTTCCCGAGCTCTCGAGCGCACTTCGGGGTGCCGGGAGGCGCATCCACGCCTGGAAGCTTTCCGGTGCACGGGCTGGTGCCGACCAGGTCTTGACCCAAGTACTCAGCTGGTACGAGGGTCTCGATCTGGAGGCAATCCTGCGCCTGCGGACGGTCTCTTCGTGGGTCACCGATCCGGAGAAGATCCAGCGCCGACAAGAGGTGGCGCATCGCACCGCTGCGTGGTCAAGCTTCCGCACGTTCATCCCTAGCGTCATCCCTTCCGACTCGGAATCAGATTACGAGGACGACGAAGATGATGCCGCTTCCGGCGAGGCGGAAGACGAAGCCGCTGCAGGAGATGATGCTGCTTCCGGTGGCGCGCCCGAGAAGGTGGTTCATCAGGATGCAGTGAATTCGCCAAGACATGAGGCCCCCGAGACCGAGGTGCTTCCCGAAGCCCCGAGTAGCGCTGTCGTCATCGAATCCGAAGTCGCCCCCGGTGTTGCTCCCGCTGCCCCTGCTCCCGAGGTCGTTGCTCCCGAGGTCGCTGCTCCCGAGGTCTCCGTCGAGAAGCCGACTTCCCCTTCTGCTTAAAACACTTAAGTAGCAAATTCGTTAAATCCCCGGGATGCCGGGTGCAAGATGTATCGTACACTTATGTTATTTCTGTTTCACCGTGAACTATTTATTCGAACAACTTATGTGAATGTACTCAGCTTTTAGTTCCCGAATTGCCTTTCATGTTTACCGTACTTAGGTAATTTCTGCTCTTGTCTACCATTTCGGCGTTCGACAGTCGAGTCACAAAACTCCACATACGGCATACATTACTTAAAACAATCCGAGTTCCTACTAACCGAATTCCCGACATAAAAAATAACTAAGTTAGTAAAAACAAACATGCCGGATAAGTTCCTGCTCCAAGTCCCCGAGACCATTTTCGTGTTCCCCATCTTCCCTCTCTTTGCTCTTGACTACCATTTCGGCGTTTGTCAGTCGAGTCACAAGATGATTTCACATGACATACATTACTTTGACTTTGAGAGTCGGATTCGGAACTTTCCCGGCATGCACACAGTAAAATATAAGATAGCTATCCGGCAGTCCCCGGGTTCCTTCCCGGGATGCCGGTAGAAAATAGTAAATGAACTTGACAAAAATAACAAGATATGCACGTAACCAGGCAGTCCCCGGGTTCCTCCCGGGGTGCCTTATTTTCGTTGATATTTGAGAATTGAAATACAACATACACTGAGCCCTTTACGTGTAAAAGGGGCGAAGTAGAGCTACATTCCATGGACGCTTGGTTTCCTCACCGGATTTGTCCATTACACCTTTCCTAGTCTCTTGTGCATCTACAAGATAATAAGAATCATTGTGCAACGCTCTGCTTATCACAAAAGGCCCCTCCCATGGAGGTGATAGTTTATGCATTCCGGCCGTGCGTTGGATGAGCCTCAGCACCAGATCTCCCTCCCGGAATACCCTCGGGTGCACTTTCCGGCTATGATAGCGACGGAGGTTCTGTTGATAAATTGCCGACCGAGATAGTGCCAATTCTCTGGCCTCTTCGAGTAAATCTACATCATCTTCTCGGGCCTCCTTTGCTTCCGTCTCGGTGAACATTGTCACTCTCGGGGAATCGTACTGTATGTCGGTTGGGAGTACTGCCTCAGCACCGTATACCATGAAGAATGGCGTGTATCCGGTAGACCTATTCGGTGTAGTCCGGAGACCCCATAGTACTGCGGGTAGCTCCTCTATCCAGCATCCCGGAGTTCTCAACAGTGGTTCGATCAAGCGAGCTTTGATACCGGCTAAGACTAAGGCATTTGCTCTTTCGACTTGGCCATTTGCTTCCGGGTGTGCAACTGATGCTACATCCAGCCGGATTCCCTTCTCAGCACAAAATCGAGCGAATTCCCCCACAACAAAGTTGGTTCCATTATCTGTGATAATGCTGTGTGGGTATCCGTATCTCAAGATGATGTCTTTCAGGAATTGCACAGCGGTGTGTCCATCGCACTTCCGGATTGGTTTGACCTCTATCCACTTTGTGAATTTGTCCACCATGACAAGTATATGTGTCATATTGCCCCTTGCCGGCTTGAATTGCCCTACCATGTCCAAACACCATATTGCAAATGGCCAAGTGATGGGGATTGTTTTCAGTGCTGACGCCGGCATGTGTATCCGGTGAGCAAATCTCTGACATCCCCCACACTTCCGGACAATATCCTCTGCTTGCTGCAATGCAGTAGGCCAGTAGAACCCATGCCGGAACACCTTTGCCACCAGGGCCCGGGATGATGCATGATGTCCGCATTCCCCTTGATGTATTTCCACCAGCATCTCTTGTCCTTCTGCCGGTTCCACACATCTCTGGAGTACCTCGGTGACACTTCTCTTGTATAGCTCTTGATTGATGACAGTGTATGCTTTTGATCTTCGCAGTATCTGCCGGGCTTCCACTTCATTTTCCGGGAGAGTTCCCTCCAAGATGTAAGTCATAATGGGTTGTGCCCATCCCGGGACAGGTCTCTCCGGGAACATGGGAACGTCTATGTCCATTGGTTCTGCCGACATCACCTCTATCATCATCTTTCTTTGCCTCTCCGAGCACTGGGACGCAGTCCCCGGGTTCGATGTTATGCTTCCGACATCTACTTCCATGGGCACGGCATCTGAACCAGGCTCCTTGGGGATGAAGATAGATTCCGACTCGGGTGAGGGTTGGATAGATGGCTTCCTCAAATGCTCCAGAGCTATTCCGGGTGGGATTGCATCCCGGGATGATCCTAGCTTGGACAAGACATCCGCTGCTTCGTTTTCTCCTCTGGGTACATGCTTGAACTCGCATCCTTCAAAAAATCCGGATATTTTCTGCACATGAAACCTATACAAGGCCATGTTTGCATCAAGGGCATCCCAATTCCCCGATACCTGTTGTACCACGAGGTCCGAGTCACCAAAGCACTCTATCCGGCGGATGCCGATCTCCTTGGCGACATTCAGTCCATGAACCAAGGCCTCATACTCTGCGACATTGTTGGATGCCCGAAAATGGATTTGCAGCACATACTTCAGTACATCTTGCTTTGGGGAAGTGAGGACCACTCCGGCACCCAATCCGATCTTGGCCTTTGAGCCATCGAAATGCATCCTCCAGCAATTGTAATCCGGTATCGGAGGTTCATACTGCATCTCGGCCCAGTCTATCAAAAAGTCCAGCAGCGCCTGCGACTTGATGGCATCTCGTCTCTCGTATGCCGGAGCGTACGGAGACAACTGGATGGCCCATTTGGCTACCCAGCCGCTAGCATCTTTGCATCCGATGATCTCGGCGAGAGGAGCTTCGCACACCACTGTGACCGGATGTTCCTGAAAGTAGTGCTTGAGCTTGGTCACTGCCATGTACACTCCATATGCCATCTTCTGGTAGTGCGGGTAGTTCTGCTTTGATTCCGAGATCACCTCACTGAGGTAATACACCGGCCTCTGTATCAGCTTAACCCCTTCTTCCCTTTCTACTACCATCGCCACACTGACTACCCGGTTGGTTGCGGCGATATACAGCATCATAGGTTCCTTGGGTAACGGGGATGCCAACACAGGCGCTGTTGAAAGCATTCTCTTCAGATCATTGAACGCCGCATCAGCTTGCGGGGTCCAAATAAATGTCTTGCTCTTCTTCAGCAGTTGATAAAGAGGCAAGGCCTTCTCCCCAAGTCGGCTTACAAACCGACTTAGGGATGCCAGACATCCGGTAAACTTCTGCACATCCTTGAGACGCACGGGCAACTTCATGCTCTCAATAGCACGGATTTTACCCGGGTTGACCTCGATTCCCCGGCTTGAGATGAGGAAACCGAGTAACTTCCCTGCTGGCACACCAAATGTGCACTTATCCGGGTTCAACCTCATCCGGAATCTTCTCAGGTTCTTAAATGTTTCCCTCAGATCATCTATTAACGAGGCTTTTTCTTTTGTTTTTATGACTATGTCATCGACATAGACCTCGGCATTTCGGCCTATTTGGTCATGCAAGAATTTCTGCATGCATCTCTGGTATGTAGCACCAGCATTTCTCAACCCGAAAGTCATAACACGATAGTAATAAGCCCCATAAGGGGTAATGAAAGCAGTTTTTAATTGATCATCCGGGTTCAAAGGTATCTGGTGAAAACCAGAATAAGCATCTAGAAAAGTTAAAAGCTCACTCCCGGCAGTGGAATCTATCACTTGATCTATCCGGGGCAGCGGAAAGGGGTCTTTCGGGCATGCCTTGTTGAGGTTGGTGAAGTCGATGCACATGCGCCACACCTTAAGCGGGAGGGGATCATCTTTCTTCTTCTCCACCAGGACCGGATTCGAAATCCAATCCGGGTGCAGCACCTCCATGATGAATCCGGCGTCCAGCAGTATAGCTAGATGCTCCATGACAGCAGCTCTTCTCTCATCCGAGAGATGCCTAGTTGGTTGCTTCACCGGCTTCGCATCCGGTCGAACAAACAGAGAGTGCTCAGCCAACTCCCTCGGGACGCCTTGCAGATCGTCACTCGACCACGCAAAGGCATCCCGATTCTCACGGAGGAAGTCGACGAGTTCGCCTTCCTATTTGCTGTCCAGGTTGCTGCCAATGATAACTTGGCGCTCCGGGTTGCTGGGGTCCACGCACACCTTCTTGGTTTCCTTGGGGGGCTGAAATGATGCCCCCTGCTCCGGGTTCACCATCCCGGGCATTCCGAGTTGGGACGTCTTGGCCATCGCCACCACCTGCTGGATCCTCTTCTTCTCCTCCACGATCACCAGAGACTCAGCCAAGCACGATCCCGCCGAGGCACACTCCATGGAGCGCTTGTGGTCTCCCGAGATGGTGATCACACCGTTGGGTCCCGGCATCTTCATCTTGAGGTAGCCCACGTGAGTCGAGATCATGAACTTAGCGAGGGCTGGTCTGCCGATTAGGGCGTGATACGGGCTCTCGAGGTCCACGACCTCGAACTCCAGGCTCTCGGTTCGGCAGTTCTCCCGAGTTCCGAATAGCACCTCCACCCAGATCTTTCCCATGGGCGAGCAAGAGACTCCGGGCACAATGCCATGGAAGGTTGTCTCGGTGGGCAACAGGGTGTTCATGGATACTCCCAGCTTCAGCATCGTGTCCTTGTACATGATGTTAATGGCACTGCCATTGTCAATCAGAACCCGGCTGAAACGGACGTTGAGGTTGGGTCCGACAAAAGTTGGGTCTACCACCAATGCATACGCTCCTGGCTTGGTCATAACCCGGGGGTGATCCTTCCGACTCCAGGTGATCTCCATCTCGGACCAGTGCAAGAATTTGGGCACTGCCGGGATCACGGCATTTACCTCCAGGGCACGCTGCCTCACACTCTTCCGGTCAGTGGGCTCGGTCACAAAGACCACATAGCTCTGATGTGCCTCCCGGTAGTTGCTCTGCTGGTGTCCGGCTTGGTTACCATTCTTGTTCCGGGTATGCACCACATTTACTGGGCGAGGTGGGGGTCCTCTCGGAGGAGGGGGAAGTCGCACAGCATTGGCCCCCGATGTCGGAGGAGGGGGTCTCGGGATGTTGGGTCGAGATGCCGGAGCATTCTGCCGAACAGCTCCCGAGCTGCCCTCCTGCAACGTTCGCTGATACCAGCTGCACTGCCGAGTAGAATGGTTTGCGGGCTTGTTGGCCTCCAGAGTGTGGTAGCAGCATGGCTTGTTCAGCATTTCCTCATACGTCAGGGGCTTCTTCTGCTCCACCCAAGTCTTTTGCACCTCCTGACTTTGACCCCAAGCCGGGCCACTTGTCTTTTGACGCTGGCTGTTGCCGGCATCCTCCTGCTCCCGGGTCACTGCTGCGACCTGCTGCGCGGCATGGTGGTACTCGGGCTGATTCCTCTTGTGGCCGAACTCCTGGCGATCATGGCTCCTGCTCGGTCCCGAACGCTGAGGTCCCGCATTCCTCCTGTTGGAGTCTCCGACATCCACCAGAGGTTGCATTGGATCTCCAAGCGTATAGGTGTCGGCGATGCGCATGGTTTCTGCCAAGGTTGTTGGCATCTTTCTCTGCAATTTCTGCCACAGCATAGAGCCATGCCGGCATCCTTGCGCAAACCAGGAGATGGCCTGTGCCTCCACCACTCCTTCGCAAGAGTTGTGAATATTGCTCCACCGGGTAAGGTACTCCCGGTCAGTCTCATTACTCCTTTGCCTACAGATGGCGAGCTGTTGTGGCCTGTTGGGCCTCTTGTACGTGGTGGTGAAGTTGCTGATGAACGCCTCCTCGAAATCTAACCAGCAGTCTATACTGCCAGTTCTCAGATTGTTTAACCAGATCCGGGCTGGTCCTTCCAACATCTGCGGTACGTATCGTACCGCCCATCGTCTGTTTCCTCCGGCTATGCTTACTGCCGTTACATAGTCGGTTAACCAGTCCTCCGGCTTCTTGCTACCGTCATAGGTCTTGGCACCTCGATTGAGCTGAAAGTTCCGAACTGGAGGTTCCCGCATGATCCGCGGTCCAAAGCAGGCAGGTCCCGGAGGTCCTTGCTCTTCCACTAACTCGGATTGGTGAATCCGGTCGAGCCGGAATCTGGCGTCTGCCGGGTTCAGCTGCCTGGTTCCTATCCGAGATCCCAAAGGGTTCTCGTCTGGCTGATATCCGAGCTGCTGCAACCTCGAGTTGCCATCGTTGAGCCTGTCCTGTGCAGGGACTAGGGCCTGCTGGGGGACGGAGACGACCTCCCTCTGCGGGTCTCCCTGAACGTGAGGAGGATTCCAGGGTGGATTACCACGGCTAGCCGGGTTATTATTTCCTACACCCAGGTTACCATCCCCACGGGTACTTCCCGCCTGTCCCGAGTTACGCTGTCCGGCCTGCTGGATACCGGCGAAAGCCGGATCATATGTCTGTAGCTGCTTGTTCTTCCCGGAACCTCGACTCCGGCTTCGGCTCTTGCTCTTGCTCTTGCTTCTGCTCGGATGTGGGGAAGATGCCTCCCCATCCGACTTCAGGCTGTCGGGTCTGGCTGAGTACACCTGGGATCCTGCCCCGGGGTTCTTCTTCTTGAAGGCCAGATTCTGACGATTGGCTTCGATCACCAACTCGTTTACCCTCTCCTGCTGCTTGCGCAGTGCTTCACCGGATAGCCCCACCAACTCGGCCATGGCGGCTTCGGCGGCCCTAAGAGTTTTCGCCGGTGAGCTGTACACCGGCTTCCCTGCTGAAATCCGACTTCCTGTGTTGCTGGTGGTGGCTCCACCAGCCAGCTCCTCATTCACCATTCTTCCTTTCTTGCGCAGATCTGCAATGCGCTTCTCCCGGGAGTCTATCTTAGGGAATCCGTGAGCTGCGTTGTACTCCCGGAGGCTAGCGCTGAGCTCGCGACGGATCTCGGCGATCTCCTGCGCCTCTGCGAGTAGCAACTTCCGCTGCTCCTCTAACTCAGCCGAAGTGGCTTGAGCATCTGCTCCGGCAGCTGCTGGTACAGCCAACTTAGCTACGAGTCCCGAGAGGGGATCCGGACGACGTCGCGGATGTGATGACTGCGGATCTCCATCCCGGGCCGCAGGCCTCTCCTGCGGGGGTTTGGCCAAACGGGGGTGACCGTCAGTGTCGCCATCAGCGTCTTGATACTCTTCCTCGGTTGCCGCGACCATCATCACTGCGACGGAACTCGGGAGGCGACCGGCACGCAAACCCCGAGCTACGCAGAGCATGGGAGGATCCTCAGCTTCCAGAACCACGTCCGGGTAGCTACAGACAACCTCGGTGGCCACGTAGGTGGTGAAACCACCGAAATCGATGAGACATCCGTTCACCGGAAACGGTTTGTTCCGGAAACACCCTGCATTGTCGCAGACGAAGTCCATCTCCCCCAGCCTTATGACTAGGCCAGAGAGAACCCGAACGTTGAAACGAACCGGGGAGCCCGTGCGGATGTGTACACCAGCCAACGCCTCTGTCAGCCCCACGGTGGGCGCCAACTGTCGTGGTGGTGTCACGGCAGATGCCATAGGATGGCTAATTTGTGGGGCCGATGGACGTTGGTGGATCCGGGGAGGGATAGCGAGCTTAAGAGCTCACACGGGGAGGATCCCGGTAAAACCGAGATCTCCCAAGAACAAAGAACAAGAACAAAGTGCAAAGGGGGAAGATCTAACAAATACAAACAAAGGCACGAAGGCACAAAGCACACACACAATATACCCAGGTTCAGGGCCCTCGTGAGGAGGTAACACCCCTACTCCTGCCTTTCCTCTCTATATATTGGTGATTTAAGGACTACAACTTGCTACAAGATCTCTCAAAGTGATGAATATGAAGAACTAGATGAACTCAAGGTGAGAAGGAAATAACTGCTCTAAGAGTAAATGTGACTATAGCTTTGGCTCTCAAGTTGGTCTCTCTCCCTCAGGAGCAGTTATGGCGCCTTTTATAGAGGTCCGGCCAGGAGGGCCGGAAACCCTAATTTGGCTTGGCCCCACCGGACAGGCCTTGCCGGGATGTCGTCACCGGCTAGTGCGACCTAGTCGCCGAACTATCCGGTGTAGACTCCTCGTCATCATCTCGTTAAGGACGACAGGCGCCGTCCTGCATCATCATTGTCCCCTTGTCAGAGACAAGACATGTCTTTGCCCATCCCGGATAGCCTTTTCCGGATTGCCGGGCTAGGCATGTCAGGTCTTGTCGTACCACGCTCGTACCGGCTGACGCGCTCCCGTGTCAGGCGGGAGGTGACCATGCTCCCGTGTCAGGCGGGAGGTGACCATGCTTCCGTGTCAGGCGGAACGGTACTTCCCCCCGCGATAGACGGGAAAGCCTGCTACGGACCGTTGACGGCCCACCGGAAGCCCTTGCTCCGGATACCTCCTTGCCTGCCACTGAACCTCTTCTGCACAAGATCAACAGCGAGAGTCGCTCCGGTTAGTACTTACCCGGAATACCTATCCGGTAAAGCCGAGTACACCTCCACCCGGAAGTCTTCCCGGAGTCCTAGATCCGGGATCCTTCCCGGAGACGTCCGAGCTCGTCTCAGGGTGAGCATCTCTAGGCCTAGCCTCCCGAAGATGTCTTAGCCTACCAGCAAAGACATCTTCGAGAAGCTAGTTCTTAGAGGAACCACCCGCTCATGCTTGTGCTGCGACTGAGGACTGGGGGTGTCTATTTATAGCTGCCAGAACTGACCCTTGCGGTTGCCAGGAGACACTTTGCCCTCTTCCAGTGCCTAAGGGTCAGGTTGCCCTTTCGGCACACCAGGAGGTGTCCCTTGCTGTCTCCAAAGTTCAAGCACTGTTGATATTTACCGGATTATACCGGGATCTGCCCCTACCCGGGGGGTAGCCCCCCGACATTCGTTCTATCACAGGGATTAATTCATGGGGTCCAGGCCTACGAGTTAGTCGTTGATCGGAGAGGAGTCTCGATCGTACCTGTTATTATATCGAACCGTTAGGGTAACACACTTAAGGGGTTTCGACAAGACAACCGGAAAGGAAAGAGATCACTGGGAATGTCACGGGAGAGGTCCGATGGAGATCGGGCAGCGACGAAAGAGTTTTCGGAGTTAGAATAAATTATATATAATATGTTTGATATTAATTAGTGTAATTAATGTCTAAATATGATTTTATATATTTCTTTTCGAATTTATTTAGGCTGATTTCCCTAAATGGGCCTTCTGGTGGAAAGAAGGCTCATGGGGGGGGGGGGGGGGGGAACCCTCAAGGGAATTTTGTGGGGAGGCTTGGCCGGCCTGGCCTACCTAGGGCCGGCGCAACAGCCCTAGCCGCACCAGGCAATGGGGACAGTCCCACATTGCCTGGCTGGCAAGGTTGGCTCCCCCCGGGAGCCTATATAAGAGGGGCACCCCTTGCCTTTTAATTCACCAATTAATTCCCCAATTCTCCCTCGATCTCGTGATTCCCTTTGTCGGAGTTGCGACGAGTTGAGAGGGGGATCTCTTCCTCCATAGCCCGCTGCCGCGCTGCTGGTGTTCCGTTCCAAGTCTTCCGCTGCTCGTCCTTGACTGGAGCTTCGGAGGTCGTCGTCTCCACCGTATGTGTGTAACGCCCTGCGAGGTGCTGCGCTAGCGGTACTCGGAGGCCTACTTCCTCCACCCGACCTCGAGGTCATCTTCGTCGCGCCGAGTTCTTCGCGGCCTAGAGGTCGGCTACGTCGTCTTCGCCGTGAACGCTTGTGCGGGAGCGTAATCCCCGCTATTCGGTCTACGAGGGTATGTATTCCGATCTCCGCCGTACTACTATATTTGCATAGTATAGATCTTGGCTAGTTTAAGGATATCGTTGCTAGGATTTTTTTCTGCACATGATCCCCTTAAGTGTTATCAGAGCTGATCTATCGTAGATATAGTTGTACGCTGTTAGAACCCGTGTTCTGCACGGGGGCACCGTTCCTGTTATTTGCTACCCTCTAGCGTGCACTTGTGATTCCAGCGGCACCGAGTTGATGAAGCGGCCCGGAGCGACTTTACGCGTACGCTTACGCGAGACTGGTTCCACTACTGACATACGGCTTGTACCGTATATGTGGCTCGCAGGTGTAAGTTTCTCTCTCTTTCAATGGAGCCCCCGAAACGGATGCTTAAATAGCAATTATTGGATCGTTGTTGTGGTCATAAGGTTCATAGGTATGAAGCGGTTCTATTTACGACAACCCCAAACCACGTAAAATATACCAAAAGATAAAGTAGAAGCATCTAACTTTATTTTGCAGGGTCTATGTGATATGATCAAGATAGGTTTGATAAATTGTTTATAAACCGCGGGCGCCAAGAAGACCATGGCGCAATGGACTATATCACATTGCATTCCATTTGATGTTTTGTGTGCATCTTATATTGTGTGATTATATATAATAGTATATATTAGTTACGCGGCGGTAATTATATAAGATGACCCCTTCAAAAATACCACTAGTGTTCTTCCTCCAACGCGCACCACCAAGAAAGTTCTACGTTATGAGGCAGGCCTTGACGATCGGGTGTCAGACATATCGGCGTTCGCATACGGTGGGTGTAACCCATGTTGCACAAGCGTCAGCGTGGAGGTTATAGTGGCGAGCCTAGCATATGCAGATATGGCCTCGGAACAAGGAGACCGAAAGGTCGAGCACGAGTCACAAAATTGGTGTGGCAGACAGTTGTCTACCCTTGAAGTTGTGCCGCCGACTCTCACGATGAGGGGTGGTGCAATGGATGGGGGTCGTGTAATCGCTTAAATGACCAGGAGGGATGTTCATTTGAGTGGGAGTTCGGATAGTTATTTTGTAAAATACTAGAACTCAAAATATGATGAACAAAGTCTGCCTTGCAAACATTTGTAGATATTGACCAATGTAATAGCATCTTTTAAAATTAGACGCATTCCTACGATTGAGAAACTTAAAAGGTTGGGTCCAAACTTCATAGTTTTATACTTTAGCTTGAGGATACACCTTGTTTAAACCGTTAGCTCTTTGTGATACAATACCCGCTAGGAGAAAAACCCGGAGATTCCGCTGACAAAAGATAATTTGGATTATCAGATTTTGTGCGGATGATATCATCATAGTCCAGTGTATGCTATGATCTCTGCCATAGAGAACCAACGGTGGGTACGAGTTGTTAGATCACGAACATATGAGATGGTCGCTAAACTCGGGGTACCCTTAAAGTTGGGTTGATAAAGTTTATCAGTACGTTGACAGATTGTCTTATCAACCGAGGTGGAAGAGAATACACACATTGAAGGAGCACGTGGCAGTCATACTTGATGACATATGTTCATACTTGATGAACATTGAGACGCCTCGCTCAGCTCGATCACTTGATGACAGACATCGTTGCCAAGTGCAAATCCTCTGTCATAGACTATGTCATGCAAGGGAACTCGTTCACCTTCATGGTTCTTGATTACGTTGGAAGTATCAAGAAGATGAAACAGATCGCCGGAAGTCATCGATGATGATGGTGTGTATATGAGATACATGTTATGAATGTTTTAGCTAAGCAAGTACTCGCAGTAGTGACTAAGTATTGAACTAGTCATGTTTTATGAAAACCAGATTTACTGTTTGAGTAGCTTGAAAAGATGAGGCGAAATTGCGTGTCGATAATGGCAGACAAGTTGTTGTGATGGCCATAGACACTCTCCCTCTAGATCTACTATTTGGATAAATTCTTTATGATCGCCTGTTAGTATGATCGTTATAAGTGTGTCTCCTCTAGCGAGACACTTGTTCATATATGTTAATGACAAATTCGTTGTCCTAGATTTATGAAGTAATGATCATATGCCGATTTGAATTTAGATGTTTGGAGCTCCCAAAGGATACAAACTTAATAAAGACACCACATATGTGTGGCACTGTCGTTTAATTCATGTCAATGTTATAGTCAATGCATTAGCTCCATAGCGGATGGATCTACAAGTCCTAAGATTTGATCTTTTGACACTTGCAAAATAATTGTGACACCATTTTCGGAAAACGGACATATAACTTATTGATAGTCATGCATATAGATGTATGTGGTTCAATGAAGTAATTGACGAGTAGTGGAGACCTTTATTTCGTGAACTTCTTTAACATCCCAAATTTTGCAAAAATTTAAAACTGTGCATTCAAGCATCATTCATCATTAGGCATAAAACTACATCACAAAAATATTAAATAAAACTTCAAATTATAAATTTGAATAAACTATAATTCCAGAAAGTGTTCACTTAAAACTCCTTAAATAAATAAAATATTATCAATTTATTTATGGGTAAGTATAATGTCAAAAAGTCCCATTTTTAATAACCTTTCCAAAACATATTTTTATGAATTTTTCTGAAATGTTTTGAATAGGTTTAAAAATCATATTTGAAATCAGTGTTTAAAAACAGGAAATAATTCTTTTAAAAAGAAAAAGGAAATCGGGCCGGCCCGTTGGCTATCTGCCGCGCACGCGTAGCCTACCAGCCCGCGAGCGGCCCAGCGCCCCGCGCTCTCGCTCGCAGTCGCTGACAGGTGGGACCCACCTGTCATCACCCCCGCGGAAACGTTCGTCCCCAAATCACGCTCCCGACCACGACAGGAAACGGCGGATTAATTCGCACGATTACGAGCGATTTACTACTCCCCTTACCTCGCCTCCTCCCCCTACTAATACACCTCTCCGTTCTCTTCCGTTTGCCCCAAACCAATCGACCCGAGAGCCACCACGACCGAGGAGATCCGCCTCCACGCACAACTCCGGCGAGCTCTCCCGAGGGAACGAGGACGCTCCGCTCATCGCCGCCTCGCCATCGTCTCCATCTCGACGCCACGCACCCCCTGGTGAGCTCCGTTTATCTCCTAGCACCGTTGAACGCCTCGGGCGCAAACGCTGGCCATGGCTCCGCCGCGCCCCGCGCGTCTCGGGCGACTCGCGCCGCCCGCGTTAGGTCAACGCGTCCTGGACCGTTGGATTTAGATCCAACGGATCTGTTTTATTTTTATTTTTCGCTTCTGTGATTAATCTGGCGCGTCCGATTTCATTTAGATCTAACGGCTCTTGATCGCGATCCGCGTCGAACCGGTACGGGCGAATCAGATCGCGCCGCGTGGCCGATTCTTTTTCTATTACGAATAAAATTTAGAAATTAAAACATAAAACTATTAAAACTTGCAAAATTCATAACTTTTGATCTGTAAGTCCAAAATTGATAAACTTTATGTCATTGGAAAGCTCTGCTCATGTAGTTTATTTCTACATCTTTTGTTTTTCCCTTTGACAAATTATAATTTGTATAATTATCAGACGAGTATTTCGGCCATTAAAATAATAACTTAAATAATAAAAATGATTTAAAAATAAATGTAATTGTTTTAAGATTGTATTATTTCCCTCTGTCCAGCAATATTAATAAATGTCCAAATTGAAGATGTCATAAAAACAATAAAAGTTGTAATTATAGAAATCAAAGTTTTACTATATTATTTTAAAATTATTATTTAATTGATAAATAAAATAATAAATACCTAAAAATTATATTTCATTTATTAATGAAAGAAAATAAGAATTATTAATAAGTGTGTCCTATTATCATAGCATATCATTCATGCATACATGATTATGTTTAGTGTTGTGATGGTATTGTGTTGGTATTTATTTTATTCATTGTTTGTGCTAAATTGTGAAGAAGAGGAAGGACTTACTTGTGATTGTTATTCTTGCTGTGCTTGTTCCTCCTGTTATCAAGGAAAGTGACATTCATACAATATCCCATATTTTCTATATGCATAAGTAGTATATTTTGAGTAGTGTGCATGATAGGGATTTTTGATTTATTTTATAAAGTTAAGTTAGTTTGTATTTTACAAATATCCTAGTAGTGTGTAGCCACCCTTTTCCTAAGCAGCCATGAAAAGATTTTATTAGTTGCTTAGCCATGCTATAAAAATGTTTACCATGTTATGGAAATGTTTCTAAGTGTTAAAATCTAAAATATACATCTGGGTGGAATTGGTTGTTATGGTTTATGTTGAGTGGCTTTTGGGACTATGCTTGTGGTTGTCATCGCCTAGGATGAATGTCTATTCTACTTAGGGCCACGAGTATGGTGGTTGTTACCCAGAAGTACACTTGTGGATGGCCACCCAGGAACGAAGAGATTACTAAGTCCCTCCAAGTTTAGAAGCTTCCCGTGCAACCTTTTTACAATGAGCTCTGTCTAGAATGATTAAGTTGTGGGAGTGCAACCTGTCAGCTTGACAAGCAGATGTAGAGATGATAGGTGGAACGGGTCTTGCTAGTATGGTTGCATTTTCCTTCTGAAAGTTCTTGTCTCAGTTCTCTCCTTTCCATAATACACTCTGTCGTCGTGGTGAACAGACAGATGCCTACGGGTAGGCTAATTTGTGGGGCCGATGGACGCTAGGGGATCTCGGGGAGGGATTGTGCGATGAACTCGCGCACAGGTAAACTCAACTGACACGGTGACACAAATATTTACCCTGCTTCGGGGCTCTCGTGAGGAGATAAAACCCCTACTGCAGCATCTAGCCTACTCGGTATATTTCTATTCTCATTATCCGGGCTACAATATGCTCCGTGAACTGCTAGGCATGCCTCCTCAAAGTTTTGGGAGCAAATGGAAAGGGGGGAAATGAAGTGGTGGGGGGCTTGGCCCCTCCTCTCCCACTCCCCCTGGTGTCCTTTATATAGGAGAGCCCAGGGGACAAGCCGGGGACAAGAAAACAGAAAACACTATGCGCGGTACACTGTTCACGATTTGACTGATGGGGTCTTGTCGGCACTGTTCACGATGTCAGTGACAGTGTACTGTTGTCACATCCGGCGCACTGTAGCGGTACTGTAGCCCTGCTGGACATGTACTGGATTTTTTCTTCTAGCGTCCGTCCTCCACACTTTCTACGTCGTTTCTTATCTTCTTTGATGACTCTGCTCCCGAGATGGTTGAATGCAGGTCAATCGTGTTTGGAGAAGACCTGTGCTAGACATCTTGGAGCAATCTCGGTCAACCTGAGATGGGGGTATCCGGATGTGCAGGAGACGATGCGGGCACGCGCCAGGGCAAGGAGGCCGGGCACTCTGGCGCTGGGAAGTCGCGGGTACCGCGCCCTGCCCGTCACGGCCGACCTCGGAGATGGGGCCGATGTGCCGGAGCTGCCCACCACACCGAGATGCGGAGGGGTCCATAGGGACACGCTGGCTCCGGACGAAGGTCGGGGGTGCATGCCGGAGTCGGAGGATGTCGAGGAAGGACGAGGTGGAGGGGTACCGGGGTCGGAGCAGTCCTCGAGTGCCCGAGCATGGGCGAGGCGGGGACGATCGGCCCGACGAGTCGTGGGCGAGGGCGGGAGCAGCCGCCGTCGAGGGGAAGGCGCCCGAAGCTAGTGCGGCGACGCGGCTGAGGACGAGGTGGGGATCTCGGGGCCGGTCGATGTCAGGGGCGGCGCCGAGCAACCATGCGCGGGCGCGACGGCGCGCGGGAGCATGGGCGAGGTGGGGGCCGGAGTTGGTGGCGATGCGGTTGGTGGCGAGGAGTGGCGCTCGGGAGAGGGAGAAGCATGCGGTCGTGGGTCGAGTGAGTTGACTCCGGGCAGGGGAACCTCAACCGAGATAGGCCTACTCGGTTCGACCGAGTACAGGATGCCGGCCCATCCGAGTTGGTCAGGAATTTGGCCCAGCAGAAGATATCTCGGCCCGAGATGCCATTCTCCTCCTTTTTCTTTATTCTTCTCGTATTTAAATGTATTTAAACCTGCAACACTAAGAAACAAACCCCTATTTTCTGGGTACCGGGGAATTACATCCCCGACACTAGTCCCCGAGTCTATGGGGGATTCGTTAGAATCGCGCATAGACTTAAAAATAAATAGTCATTAGGAAATCTCCATACCAAATACCATGCTTTTAGGGATCCCGGGGAATACAACCCCGACACTAGTCCCCGAGGCTGCGGGGGACTCGCAGAGTCGCGCGCAGACTTAGAAGAAATCTCAAACTCATCGTTTTCATTTGCTCCACCGAGTACCTGCAAAAATACAATCATATGCCGGTTCCTTAGCCACTCGGGGCGTTTTACCGACATAGATGTCTTCGGCCACAGCCGGTCTGACACAAACACACAACACATGCCGGCGTTTAGCCACTCTGGGCGTATACCGACACGGACGCCTCATGTGCCGGCTTTTAGCCACTCTGGGCGTATACCGACATAGAGTCTCATGTGCCGGCGTTTAGCCACTCTGGGCGTATACCGACACAGACGCCTTCACACACAATGTCACACAGGTATCTCGGTATGTCGGCCACTCTGGGAATATCACACATATTTCGGTATCTCGGCCACTCTGGGCGCATCACAGGTGTTTCGGTATCTCAGGTGTTGCCTTTGGCGAACTTTGATACACCGAAACAAATGATGATTTGGAAATATTACCCGATGCCATGATACATTGGCGAACCGAAATAAACGGGAATCTGGGGATATGGCATGATGCCGCGATATAATGGCGAGCCGACATGAATAGCGATATGGAGATATTGCAGTATGTCGTGATATACTGGCGAACCGAAATAAACGGGGATCTGGAAATTTTGCGTGATACCGCGATATGTGGGCCAACTGATACCATAGATCATATGCAATATACTTTGAGAAAATAATCAACCATAAGATGGATCCAAGACAACCGATATAATCAAGACTCTCGACATGAGTATCCTGCGGTAAAACCGATATCACCTTTCAACGTTAGTTAGAACATATATATTTTAATAAAGACAGAAAATAACTCTATCAGCAAACCACACAATAGGACAGAGACTCGGTTTCCAGCGAATCCCCGGGTAAACTTTTAGATATAGCAAGAAGACAAAGGAGCCCGACAGTCCCCGAGTCCAGTTTCGGGATGCCGGCTCACAATCTACACAACAGGAACCAAAATACGCCAAGCATATAAATAAATATAAATAAATACAAACTAGGCAACTCTACCGACTTAGCATGCAGGGTAGAACTAAACGGTAAGCCAGTCCCCGGGTCAAGACATCTTGCTCCCGGGGAAAAAACTAACAGATGACAAAATAGGCACAACAGGGTAGCCCCCGGGATACGACATCTCATTCTCGGGTAAACAATTAAGCTAAGCATGCATGGGCAGCTCCCGAATAAATCTAAGATCACATAATTGCAAGGTACATGCGACGATACTCACGGAGCACAGGAGCGGTTGGGGATGTCGGAGGCGACATAACCCGGGTAACTGGTGTGCAGCTGCCAGGGGTTTGTTGATGATGAGTGTCGGGGTAGGCGCCTGCGGCTGGTACCCGCGATGGAGGGATGTCGATGATCTCCACCCGCGGTGCAGGGGTGTCGGAGACCTCTACCCGCGGCGCAGGGATGTCGGCGACCTCTACCCGCAGCGCAGGGATGTCGGCGACCTCAACCCGCGGCGCAGGGATGTCGGCGACCTCAACCTGCCGCGCAGGGATGTCAGCGACCTCAACCCGCAGCGCAGGGACGTCAATGACCACTGCCCGCAGCACAGGGATCCCAGATTTAGGATGTCGGATTTGGGATACCGGCGACCGCTACCCGCGGCGCAGGATGTCAGTGACCACTGCCCGCAGCGTAGGGATCCCGGATTTGGGATACCGGTGACCGCTACCCGCGGCGTAGGATGTCAGTGACCACTGCCCGCAGCGTAGGGATCCCGGATTTAGGATCCCGGATTTGGGATGCCGGCGACCGCTACCCGCGGCGCAGGATGTAAGTGGCCACTGCCCGCAGCGTAGGGATCCCGGATTTAGGATCCCGGATTTGGGATGCCGGTGACCGCTACCCGCGGCGCAGGATGTCAGTGACCACTGCCCGCAGCGTAGGGATCCCGGATTTAGGATCCCGGATTTGGGATGCCGGTGACCGCTACCCGCGGCGCAGGATGTCAGTGACCACTGCCCGCATCGTAGGGATCCCGGATTTAGGATCCCGGATTTGGGATGCCGGTGACCGCTACCCGCGGCGCAGGATGTCAGTGACCACTGCCCGCAGCGTAGGGATCCCGGATTTAGGATCCCGGATTTGGGATACCGGTGACCGCTACCCGCGGCGTAGGATGTCAGTGACCACTGCCCGCAGCGTAGGGATCCCGGATTTAGGATCCCGGATTTGGGATGCCGGCGACCGCTACCCGCGGCGCAGGATGTCAGTGACCACTGCCCGCAGCGTAGGGATCCCGGATTTGGGATACCGGTGACCGCTACCCGCGGCGCAGGATGTCAGTGACCACTGCCCGCAGCGTAGGGATCCCGGATTTAGGATCCCGGATTTGGGATGCCGGCGACCGCTACCCGCGGCGCAGGATGTCAGTGACCACTGCCCGCAGCGTAGGGATCCCGGATTTAGGATCCCGGATTTGGGATGTTGGGTCCCGTCCGAAATTGTTCCTGCAAGCGCCACTGAGCCCCACGGTGGGCGCCAACTGTCGTCGTGGTGAACAGACAGATGCCTACGGGTAGGCTAATTTGTGGGGCCGATGGACGCTAGGGGATCTCGGGGAGGGATTGCGCGATGAACTCGCGCACAGGTAAACTCAACTGACACGGTGACACAAATATTTACCCTGCTTCGGGGCTCTCGTGAGGAGATAAAACCCCTACTGCAGCATCTAGCCTACTCGGTATATTTCTATTCTCATTATCCGGGCTACAATATGCTCCGCGAGCTGCTAGGCATGCCTCCTCAAAGTTTTGGGAGCAAATGGAAAGGGGGGAAATGAAGTGGTGGGGGGCTTGGCCCCTCCTCTCCCACTCCCCCTGGTGCCCTTTATATAGGAGAGCCCAGGCGACAAGCCGGGGACAAGAAAACAGAAAACACTATGCGCGGTACACTGTTCACGATTTGACTGATGGGGTCTTGTCGGCACTGTTCACGATGTCAGTGACAGTGTACTGTTGTCACATCCGGCGCACTGTAGCGGTACTGTAGCCCTGCTGGACATGTACTGGATTTTGTCTTCTAGCGTCCGTCCTCCACACTTTCTACGTCGTTTCTTATCTTCTTTGATGACTCTGCTCCCGAGATGGTTGAATGCAGGTCAATCGTGTTTGGAGAAGACCTGTGCTAGACAGCTTGGAGCAATCTCGGTCAACCCGAGATGGGGGTATCCGGATGTGCAGGAGACGATGCGGGCACGCGCCAGGGCGAAGAGGCCGGGCACTCCGGCGCTGGGAAGTCGCGGGTACCGCGCCTGCCCGTCACGGCCGACCTCGGAGATGGGGCCGATGTGCCGGAGCTGCCCACCACACCGAGATGCGGAGGGGGCCGTAGGGACACGCCGGCTCCGGACGAAGGTCGGGGGCGCACGCCGGAGTCGGAGGATGTCGGGGAAGGACGAGGTGGAGGGGTACCGGGGTCGGAGCAGTCCTCGAGTGCCCGAGCATGGGCGAGGCGGGGACGGTCAGCCCGGCGAGTCGTGGGCGAGGGCGGGAGCAGCCGCCGCCGAGGGGAAGGCGCCCGAAGCTAGTGCGGCGACGCGGCTGAGGACGAGGTGGGGATCTCGGGGCCGGTCGATGTCGGGGGCGGCGCCGAGCAACCATGCGCGGGCGCGACGGCGCGCGGGAGCGTGGGCGAGGTGGGGGCCGGAGTTGGTGGCGATGCGGTTGGTGGCGAGGAGTGGCGCTCGGGAGAGGAAGAAGCATGCGGTCGTGGGTCGAGTGAGTTGACTCCGGGCAGGGGAACCTCAACCGAGATAGGCCTACTCGGTTCGACCGAGTACAGGATGCCGGCCCATCCGAGTTGGTCAGGAATTTGGCCCAGCAGAAGATATCTCGGCCCGAGATGCCATTCTCCTCCTTTTTCTTTATTCTTCTCGTATTTAAATGTATTTAAACCTGCAACACTAAGAAACAAACCCCTATTTTCAGGGTACCGGGGAATTACATCCCCGACACTAGTCCCCGAGTCTATGGGGGATTCGTTAGAATCGCGCATAGACTTAAAAATAAATAGTCATTAGGAAATCTCCATACCAAATACCATGCTTTTAGGGATCCCGGGGAATACAACCCCGACACACTCCGCGTGTATAGGATTTCTTGGACAAATTGAGTCTAAAGGTGAAAGTGCACAACCTCTGCAGAGTCGACAATCTGAGTTCTCAGCCGTGTCCCCGGAAATGGAGTACTTCGAGCAACTAGACAAAGATGGGCAGAAGAATCTCAACACAGTTTTCATAAAGTAAAATTTGACTAAGGAAAGAATTGTTGGTGCACTTGGGCTTTATCCCTCGGTGCCAAGTCTTCGAGAAATAAAAGTGTTTTACAAAATGATAGGAGAAAACTTGCTTTCTGCAAATAGCCTTCAACCCCACCAAGACAAATATGCATATAGATGTTAGACTTGCCAGTATATATCCACCATAGTCACTTGCCAATACATCATTGTATTGACCTCCTTCGGGGGCTGCATATTCCAATGTGCAGGTAATTCTGATGCTGAATGATTTTGGCTCGAGTCTACACCCAACATGACTGCCCGTGGCGCATGCTTGAAGATGAGGCTCAATGTTATTTCGCTTTCGCTGTGAACTTTGAACTTTAGCTAGCCTTCATGGCTATGCAAATTGTAATAAAGCCATATTTGGCTATTATTTTTGGATCCCGTTGTAGCAATTTTAATACTTATGCAATGGTACTTTATATTTTGTACTGTGGTGCTGGCAGTGATCCAGGGACTAGCACTTAACACAGGTGTTCCAACTTTAATAAAAGTTGGGGTGCTACAAAATGGTATCAGAGCAAAGTGTTGCCTGTAGGTTCGAGCCCCTAGGATTGGTTAAGCCCTTTTGGTCATAATGTTACCATCTTTGAAGTATGTTGGATTCTAACGGCATGGTGGGATGAAGCGGCCCGGGACAAACTTTACATGTCCACGTACATGAGACCTGTCCCACAATATAAGTGGCTGGCTGGGTGTCTGTCTCTCTCACTATAGTGAAAAATCCAATTTACGAAGAGTTGTTAATATCTGTTGACCACCTTAGGATTTTTGACATTGTATCCTTCCAAATTAATAATACACACCATGACTAGTACTTCCTTATCTTATGCAATTCTTGTTTTAATTTCCTTTCTTTCCTACCTAAAGGATGACGAGCTTTCACTTCACCACTGCGGAGGACTTCGAGAACACCCGTTTTGGCTGTTACCTTCTCGACATCGGCGAGAAGATAGGGTTACCACTACCCCAAGTAAAGGGCTTCATTCTGAAGAAGTTTAACAAAGAGGGTTGCTGGGGAATAAAAGCAACACAGCCAGGACGTGGAGAGGAGCCCCCACTGGAGATCAAAATGGTTAGTGACTCCAAAGACAAAGGGCTCAATCTAGTCATGCAAGATTTGATTGGGCGCCTCTGCAGACGCTACAACACAGAGTTGAGGGGCCACTACTACATTTTCTTTGGAAGGAGAAACGAGGATGGAGAACCTTACCTGTATGATGTCGGAGAAAGAGGCAAGGCAAAACCCCTTAGCCTTTATTTCCAGGAGCTGGAAATCCTTGTCACCGAACTATATGAAGATCGACGCACCGAGCTCCTGAAGAACGATGAGTTATGTGCCTTACTTAAGGAGAACGAAGAGAAGGTGAAGGTTCAAGAGGAAGTGACTAAGGCACAGGAAGAGAGATTCGCTGCACAAGAGGAGAAGTACAGGAGACAAGAGAAAAGAGTTCAAGAGAAGAACAAGACTATCAGGGAGCAAAAGGCAGAACTCGAGAGCAATGAAGTCGAGTTCGAGGCTGATAGTGACTTGATCAAAAGGCTTCGTACTGAGAAGAGAGAGCTGCAAGAGAAGAACCTTGCCTTGGAGAAAGAAGTAAAGGAACTCAAGGATGTACTCGCCAATGAAGGAATCGAGATTCAGGAAATTGAAGAGGAGGAAGAGGACATGGTCGAGTAGTTAGTTAGTGAGACTACCATTTATCATACACCTCATTGTCTTGGTCTTGTATTGACCTACGAACTTGCGGTAAGGCAGTACATTTCCTTGTATCCTCAGAACCTCGCGAGTTTATTTTCCAAACTTTTATATCGCTTTCCTTAAACCAAAGGTTTTGATTTGTTTGTTGACTGTTTTTATAAGTGGTGTGTTGTTGATGGTGTGCTTGACTGGTTTGTTTTGTGCATGGGTAGGATTCCTCCTTATAGTTCTATCTATCTTTTACTCATCCCTGCAAAAACCCCACAGATGCCTCCACGTCGTGATACCGACAACAGCGAAGCTATGCAATAGCTGATGGCAGCTCAAGCCCAACTGATGACTATGATGACCCAGTTCATTGCAGCAACCAATAACAACAACAACAACAATAACAACCAACCACCACCACCCCACCTCCTGTGGACAAACTTGCAAGATTTCTCAGTCTTAGACCTAATAAGTTCTCCTCTGCTACTGAACCCATAGTGGCGGATGACTGGCTCCGTTCAGTCAACAAGGAGTTAGTAACCTGTGAGTGTTCTGAGGCACAAAAGGTGAGGTTCACTGCTCACCTATTGGAAGGACCTGCTGCCATGTGGTGGGAGACCTATCAAGTGACCCATCCCTTGGATGGCATGACTTGGGATGCGTTCAAGGATGGTTTCCGCAATGCTCACATCTCCTCTGGCATAATGAATCTGAAGAAGGAGGAGTTTCGTAGCTTGAGGCAGGGAGGTAGAACCATGAAGGAGTATATGGATGACTTCTGTACGCTATCAAGGTACGCACCAGAAGACATCGACACTGATGCTAAGAGGAAGGACAAATTCCTTAATGGACTTCGGGGAGAACTAAAGATACCTTTGTCTGTGGCATATGCTCCTAACTATCAGATTCTGATGGATCAGGCAATCACCCTGGACAATAACATCAGAAAGGAAGAGAATAGGAATAGGAAGTTTGGTGCAAGTAAAGGTAACACTGAAGGGACTCACAAGAAACCGCACACCTCAGAAGTCAGTGGCCATAAACCCTGGAACTACTCCAACAATGGTAGTGGCCAAAAACATCATGGTCATAACCACAATGGAGGGTACAAAGGAAATAATGGTGGGTTCAAGGGAAACCATCACCATGGCCATAATCATGGAAATGGTAATCCCCGTCCTAACACTGAAGGGAAGAAAGACTTGTCTAATGTGACTTGCTTCAAGTGCAAGAAGACAGGACACTATGCTACTGATTGCCCAGAGAGAAAGGCCGATGAAAATTCCAAGCCCAATCCTTTCCAGAAGGGACAAGTAAATCACCTCAACGTGGAAGAAGTTCATGATGAACCTGACGCTGTGATTGGTAAGTTCCTGCTCAATTCTTTTCCAGCATTGGTCTTATTTGATACTGGAGCATCGCATTCATTCATATCAAGAGCTTTTGTAAACAAACATGGGCTAGCCGAGGAAAGCTTAGGAAAACCTATTAGAGTGAGTTCACCTGGGGGTGAGATGATAGTAAATTCAGGCTGTAGGCAGTTAGAATTAAGGATTGGAAAATATCTTTTTCCAGCAGATTTAGTCATCCTAGAAACCCAAGGTTTGGATGTTATCATCGGAATGGATTGGATGACCCGTTTTGAAGGAATCATAGACTGTGCAAACAGAGCTATCACCCTCACCACCCCAGAAAAACAAAAGATTAAATTCAGATCAACTTTCGAACTTAAGAAAGTTAGGCTAAATTCTCTTAAGGGGGTTAGCCTTGGTGATGTGCTGATTGTCCAAGAGTACCCAGATGTATTCCCAGAAGAATTACCGGGAATGCCACCTGATAGAGATGTGGAATTTCTCATTGAACTAAAACCGGGTACCGGACCAATAGCCAAGGGACCTTACCCAATGGCCGTCGATGAACTGAAAGAACTCAAGAAGCAACTAGAGGAACACCTTCTGAAAGGATTTATCCGTCCAAGTTCTTCGCCCTGGGGAGCGCCAGTTCTTTTTGTCAAAAAGAAAGATCAAACCCAGAGACTAGTCACGGACTACAGAGATATAAATGAACACACCATCAAGAACAAGTATCCGTTACCCAAGATAAATGAATTATTTGATCAATTGAAAGGTGCAAGTGTGTTCTCCAAGATTGATCTTCGATCAGGATATCTTCAAATGAAGGTTAGAGAGATGGATATACCAAAAACAGCGTTTGTTACAAGATATGGCTCTTATGAGTATACAGTAATGCCATTTGGATTAACCAATGCTCCAGCTTATTTCATGAATATGATGAATAAAGTGTTCATGGATTTTCTGGACAAGTTTGTGGTAGTGTTCATAGATGACATTCTGATCTACTCCGAGAGTCACAAAGAACATGAAGAGCATTTGCGCCTAGTATTGCAGAGACTACGTGAACATAAGTTATATGCCAAATTCAGCAAGTGTGAATTTTGGTTGGAACAAGTCGCATTCCTAGGACACATAGTATCCAAGGAGGGTATAGCAGTGGATCCTGAAAAGGTTTCAGCTGTAACCAATTGGGAGCCACGAAAGAATGTTGGAGAATTACGAAGTTTTCTTGGTCTAGCAGGATACTACCGAAGATTTATAGAAAACTTTTCCAAAATCGCCAAGGCACTGACGGAATTATTAAAGAAGGAGAAGAAATTTGAGTGGACTGACGCATGCGAAGCCAGTTTTCAGGAGTTAAAGAAACGACTAGTTTCAGCCCCAGTTCTATGCTTACCTGATTTAGAGAAAGAATTCCAAGTATACTGTGATGCTTCACGCCAAGGCCTAGGAAGTGTGCTGATGCAAGAAGGCAGAGTGGCATCTTATGCCTCTAGACAGCTCAAGAAGCATGAAACAAATTATCCCACTCATGATCTCGAGTTAGCCTCAGTAGTACATGCCCTAAAAACTTGGAGACCCTACCTAATGGGAAAAAGATGTGAAGTGTTCACTGACCACAAAAGTTTGAAGTATATTTTCACTCAGAAAGAATTGAACATGAGGCAGAGAAGATGGTTAGAACTTATCAAGGATTATGACCTAAGTCTTCAATACCATCCTGGAAAGGCTAATGTAGTAGCTGATGCCCTGAGTCGTAAGGTTTATTTGAATGGCCTCACGGCAGGAGAAATACCTGAGGATTTATGCAAGGCATTCAAGGACCTCCGATTGGAAGTGGTACCAGGTGGTTTTGTAGCCTCGTTGGTAGTACAACCAAATTTGATGGACAATATACGTGAAGCTCAGAAGGGAGACAAGGATATTGAAGAAATCAAAGCCAATTTGAGAGCAGGAAAAGCCAAGGGATTTCATGAAGATTAGCAAGGAACCTTGTGGTTTGAAAAACGTGTATGTGTGGCAAATGATCCTGATCTTAGGAAGTTAATTCTGTAAGAAGCCCATGAAACACCTTACTCCATTCATCCAGGAAATACCAAAATGTATATGGATGTGAAGGAGAGATTTTGGTGGAACAATCTGAAAAGAGAAATAGCAGAATATATAGCTAAGTGCGATGTATGCAATCGAGTAAAGGCTGAGCATCAGAAACCAGCAGGACTTTTGCAACCTTTGAAGGTACCGGACTGGAAGTGGGATTCTATTGGTATGGATTTCATCACCGGGTTACCAAGGACCAGATCAGGGTATGATTCTATTTGGGTTATTGTTTGTCGCTTAACCAAAATAGCTCACTTTATACCCGTAAAGACCACCTATACCAGCGCAAAGCTAGCTTATATTTACATGAAGAGGATTGTGTGCCTACACGGCGTTCCCAAGAGTATCGTGTCCGATAGAGGGACCCAGTTCACATCCCATTTTTGGAAGCAGCTGCATGAATCACTAGGAACTAGATTGGAATTCAGTACAGCATTTCACCCGCAAACGGATGGTCAGACTGAAAGAGTAAACCAGATTTTAGAAGATATGTTAAGAGCTTGTGCGCTTGATTATGGGTCTAGTTGGGATGACAATCTACCCTATGCCGAGTTCTCCTACAATAACAGTTACCAAGCTAGCATTGAGATGACACCATTTGAGGCTTTATATGGGAAGAAATGCACAACCCCATTGTTGTGGAGTGGTGTAGGAGAACGAAGTTTCTTTGGACCTGATATAATCCAAGAAGCTGAAGAGAAGGTCAGATTAATTAAAGATAGATTGAAGATAGCACAGTCACGCCAGAAAAGCTACGCGGATTCTAAACGTAGAGAAGTCGCCTACGAGGTGGGCGATAGAACCTATCTTAGAGTGTCGCCACTCAGGGGTGTAAAGAGGTTTGGAATTAAAGGAAAATTAGCACCTCGGTTTATTGGACCTTTTAAAATTCTGTCTCGTAAGGGTGAGGTGGCATATGAGTTAGAACTACCAGAAGCTCTGTCTGCGGTTCAAAATGTGTTCCATGTCAGTCAGCTGAAGAAATGTCACCCCAAAATGATGGGAGTTCCTTTAAAGGATACTGTACCCCTCGAAGAAGTACAATTGGAGAGTAACCTGACCTACGAAGAGAAACCCATCAAGATATTGCAGACCGCATAAAGAGTCACCCGTACCAAAACCATCAAGTTTTGTAAAGTACAATGGAACCATCACACCGAGGAAGAAGCCACCTGGGAACGAGAGGATGACCTCCGAGAAGACCATCCACATCTATTTGCTGATCTTTCCGAAGCTCGAGGGCGAGCTTCCTCTTAAGGGGGTTAGTCTGTAACATCCCAAATTTTGCAAAAATTTAAAACTTTGCATTCAAGCATCATTCATCATTAGGCATAAAACTACATCACAAAAATATTAAATAAAACTTCAAATTATAAATTTTAATAAACTATAATTCCATAAAGTGTTCACTTAAAACTCCTTAAATAAATAAAATATTATCAATTTATTTATGGGTAAGTATAATGTCAAAAAGTCCCATTTTTAATAACCTTTCCAAAATATATTTTTATGAATTTTTCTGAAATGTTTTGAATAGGTTTAAAAATCATATTTGAAATCAGTGTTTAAAAACAGGAAATAATTCTTTAAAAAAGAAAAAGGAAATCGGGCCGGCCCGTTGGCTATCTATCGCGCACGCGTAGCCTACCAGCCCGCCAGCGGCCCAGCGCCCCGCGCTCTCGCTCGCAGTCGCTGACAGGTGGGACCCACCTGTCATCACCCCCGCGGAAACGTTCGTCCCCAAATCACGCTCTCGACCCCGACAGGAAACGGCGGATTGATTCGCACGATTACGAGCGATTTACTACTCCCCTTACCTCGCCTCCTCCCCCTACTAATACCCCTCTCCGTTCTCTTCCGTTTGCCCCAAACCAATCGACCCGAGAGCCACCAGGCCTGTAACGTACCTGCACTTAAAATATGGCAGGTACCTGTGTATAGTGCAAACCCCTGGATCGATTCGTTTGCACACACAGTTTACGATGTAATATCACAACAAAGTATCAAATTTATTACATCGATGATCCAGACTTGAAAATATTCATTACAATTTGCATAGCATAAGGCTAGCTTTGGAAAGAATACACAGCGGAAATACAATAGCAGTAAGTCTCCATCTTCATGTTGCCACAGGCGAAAAACATGTTGGTTACAGACTCGAAATTCCTTAACGAAAACCTCACTCGTCATCTAAATAACCTGTAACAAATAAAATTTTGCAACAGAGTGGGTCAGATTCCATTAAAAATGGAGTCTGGCAAGTGACACTATGGTGGACACTTAATGGAATAACTCTATAGCCTATATGCATATTTGGCCGGTGGAGTTCAAGGCTAATTTGCTAAAGCCAATTTTTCCTACTCTTTTGAAAACACTTTTCTTGAAATCAAGACGAGTATGGCATGAAAACCATAAATCTCATCTTTCCTTGTTCACCCATCAAGTTTTATTTCTGAAGTTGGAATGGTGGAATCCTCCGTTGACGTCCGTGATCAGCTACTCAAATTGTCCGTACCGGGGACACGGCTAAGTACTTAGTTTTACACTCTGCAGAGGTTGTGCACTTTCACCATTGTACCCATTCAACCCAAACTATCCTTTACACACCATTTGTGAATAGGAAAGGAGAAGAATGAGACGAGATCTTTAAGAAGCATTTTCCCTCCCACTCTGGCTTGACCCGTTCCACCTATCATCCCCCTACATCTGCTTGTCAAGCCGGAGAGAGTCCATGCAACATAATTGATCAAGCCAGAGCCCATATGGCAATGGCTGCACTGGAAGCAATCGTCACTCGGAGTTCTTCAGATTCCTCGGTTCCTAGGTGGCCATTCACAAGTGTACATACTCCAGGAACCATAGACATGGACCTGAGTAGCCACTCAACATAAACCATACAACCACTTACCACCCAGGTGTTTCATTCTTAACTTAGTAGAATTTAGATTTTCACAAAACAGCATTTTCATAACATCAATAATTCTACTAAGTATTGC
This sequence comes from Poa annua, assembly GCA_026929855.1. Taxonomy (NCBI): domain Eukaryota; kingdom Viridiplantae; phylum Streptophyta; class Magnoliopsida; order Poales; family Poaceae; genus Poa; species Poa annua. The sequence continues at coordinate 38,525,151 of CM049427.1, forward strand.
ATAGGAACCTAGACACAGGAATAAGGTATTCTACACAGGTTTAGCATAGCAATACTATCCTACTCATGCATATAAAAATACACTAAGTAATGCATATAGAAAATAATAGGAAGTTTATGAGGTGTGCCACTTGCCTTTGAATGTTATCGTAGTTCACAACTCTTTTCAACGATATTCAGGACTCTCCGTTCAATCTAACAGTATAGACAATCAACAATACAACAATCAACAGCAAGCACAACTACACAATGCATACAAACACATACTAGATGAATAAACAAGTTTTATAAAACTTTCTAAGGAAAATATGTTTATGCATGATGTGCAAAATATTCCTAAGGGCTAGAAATGCTTTTTCATGCCATGAAAATCTTTTAAGTTAATGCAAGGCAAATAGGTTGGTCCAAAAGGACTAAAGGCTAAGGTCATAAGTTGAATAAAATATTTTGTTTTATATCATCTTGAATAAGCCCTCTAATGGCTTAGTCTTGATGTGTAGAAATGTTTAGAGTAAATACTAAATCAATTGTTCAAGATGATCAACAATTATTATCAACTCTTTGTAAATTGGACATTCACTATAGTGAGAGAGACAGACACCCGGCCAGCCACTTAAATTGTGGAACAAGTCTCATGTACGTGGACATGTAAGGTTTGTTTCCAGGCCGCTTCATCCCACTATGCCGCTAGGATCCAACAACTTCAAGATGATAACATCATGATCAAAATTTGTTTAAGTCAAATGTGAAAGACAAGATTAGAAAAGAGGGAAAAGATAGAAAGAAAGATGTAGTTGTCCTCCAGGCTTCATCTCCAGACTTGTAATATTCTCCTTGATGATGTCTTGATTGAAGTTTTGATAGACTTGATAAATCTTCAGACTTGATGATTCTTGTATCCTCGAGGCTGGTCTTGGATTTTGAGTTCTCAGAGAAGAAGAAAAGGCAGAGAGGAAGACTTAGAGAATAAAAGGGAGGTTGGCCTTCTTGAACTTCTTCTCACTTTTCTTCTAAGTGCTTGACATCTTGAGGATGCTTCCAGAGTCTGTTTTCTTCTAAGTCCTTCATGAAGTCTCAGAGAAAAGAAAGAGAGAGAGAGAGCAAGACTTGGAAAATATTTCTGGTTGGTCTTCATGAACTTCCTCTTAAATTTTCTTCTAAGTGCTTCTACTTCTTGGAGATACTTCTGAAGTCTTGTTTTGGCTAAGTCCTTCAATGGCCTTCTAGCTCCATCTTGGAAATCCTAAGTGTCTAAGCGCATAGCACTTTACCAAAACACTAGGTTGAAAATAATCCTAACTTAGCGAAAATAAGGAAGGAGTTTTCCTATAAGGAGTATAACTATACAATAGATATGTCATGCATGCAATGCAATTTATTTCTAAGGACAACACTTAACAAAATAAAACAACTAAGTTTTCTAGATGCTAAAATTTTCTAAGGAAAAGATTTAGCATCTTTAAGATGTTGAAATTTTTCTAAAGAAGAGTGTTGTCGAAAAATAGTTATCAATATTTTCTAACGAAGAATTTATTTTGTTTAAATAGCAAAATATTTCTAAGTACATTTTAATACCAAAGTGGTTAAAATATGACTAAGTACTTTATAATTCGAATAGATGATGAAAATAATTTTTAATAATTTTTTAATCAATTTTAATCATTAAAACAACACTTAAAAGTATTTAATCAATATTAATTATAAAATCATAGAAAATTATTCTACAAAAATTAGTAGAAACATACTACTGCCAATACTTAGACATTCCAATTTATAGCAAAAGAGTTTGATAAATTTTAAATTCCAAATTTGAAGATATGTTGAAATTACCATTAATGCCACTTTTGAATTTTAACAAATTTTAATTTGACAAAACATAAAAGTAATGATGCCAAAAGTTTCTACGTGTCATAAGCTTTCCAAAAATATTTTATTTGTAAAATTTGACCAAACCAATAAAAAGTAGTGATAGATTTAAATTCTAGGGTTTTTTTATAAAACTGTCGGTTTTCGGTTGACTGTTGACTTTGACCGCTGACGTGGGAATTGACTCGGTGACATGGCAGGCTGACTGGGATTTGACTACGAATTTGACCAAAAATAAAGTTGCTTGGATGGAAAAACACTCTTAACGAAAGTTATAGAGAATTACGTGCTCTTTCTAATTATCACAATTATAACATAAGTGGATTAATAGATTGGTCATAAATCTCAAAATACCTTTCTGGTCCGAAACTTCAAACGCGAATATCTCTCAGCTCGCTGAACCAAAAGAGGTGAGGCTTGGGGCAAAAGAAAGGTCTTGATCAGGGGAACAACTTTCGTATTGTCGTCCCAACCTTTTGAGATGGTTTGGTTACTCGAACAACATCAAAGACGATCTGTATTATACAGAAAATTACGTACGTTAAAATAAAAAGTTGTCAACAGGAAAGTTGTAGATATAGATTAGATCTACCTTTTCACCGGAGGAATTTCGATTTGGCGCAACGAGCGCGAAGAGATCTAAGAAATCGATTGGAGATGGTTTTGTTCGTCAAACGAACGAAATACTATTTCGCTGATTAGGATTTCGGTGGAACGAAAAGAGTAAAAGAGATACCGGCGGCTAAAGGGGTTTATATAGGCGGAGGGATGGTGGAATAGATAGGGCTCGGAGTTGTGAACGCGTAGCATCAAGCGGATCCGGATTTGGAGTTATATTTCTCGAGATAAACGTGTTTTAATAAAAGGTGGTTGGAAAAACGAATTTCAGAGGTTGAGTTGATACGATAGCAGGTCAGTTCGGTTCGGCTCCATCTTGGGCCGGCCGGCTGGGCCTGATTTGTTTTTTTTTTCTTTTTTTTTTCCTTATTTCTTTCATATCTTTTGTTTTAGAACTCCGAGTTAAGTGAAATTAATTTCTAAAAATTTCTAAAAATCATATCTTTCTTTAAAACATTTGTGGACATGTTTTGATCACTTTTTAAAAATATTAATTTTAAATATTTGATTTAATGCAAATTTGACACTTTTTTCAAATTTGAAAAAAGAAATTTAATCAATTTATTTATGGGTAAATAAAATTTGGTACCACAATTGTGAACATATGAAAATAATTATTTCTAATAATTATAATCAAAATATTAAAGTAAAATAAGATAAATAGCATAATCATTATTTGTTTTTAATATTTTCTCAGATAGATTTTCAACTGGAAATAGTATTTCAACCATTGTAATTTCAAATCTAAACAATGCAAGAAAAAGATGAATGCATGCATGAATTTTGTTTTCAAATCGACATACAAATAGTTTTTAAAAAGTTTTTAATTTTTCTGATTTTTCAGAATCTGCAAAAATCCTAGGATGTTACAAGGCCGCACGCATTCGTCTCCGGAGTTCCGCGGTGGCCGCCGGCAAAAACTTCGACTTCCGGTGAGCTAAAGCAATGCCGAGCCCTCTCGTAGTTTCCCCTCGCACCCTTGCACTCACGCGAAACCTTTTGACACGGTTACGGGCTTTTTGGTGCAGCGCTTTGTCGAGTTCGTCCACGACCGAGGAGATCCGCCGCCACGCACAACTCCGGCGAGCTCTCCCGAGGGAACGAGGACGCTCCGCTCATCGCCGCCTCGCCATCGTCTCCATCTCGACGCCACGCACCCCATGGTGAGCTCCGTTTATCTCCTACCACCGTAGAACGCCTCGGGCGCAAACGCCGGACATGGCTCCGCCGCGCCCCGCGCGTCTCGGGCGACTCGCGCCGCCCGCGTTAGGTCAACGCGTCCTGGACCGTTGGATTTAGATCCAACTGATCTGTTTTATTTTTATTTTTCGCTTCTGTGATTACTCTAGCGCGTCAGATTTCATTTAGATCTAACGGTTCTCGATCGCGATCCGCGTCGAACCGGTACGGGCGAATCAGATCGCGCCTCGTGGCCGATTCTTTTTCTATTACGAATAAAATTTAGAAATTAAAACAGAAAACTATTAAAACTTGCAAAATTCATAACTTTTGATCTATAAGTCCAAAATTGATAAACTTTATGTCATTGGAATGCTCTGCCCATGTAGTTTATTTCTACATCATTTGTTTTTCCCTTTGACAAATTATAATTTTTATAATTATCAGACGAGTATTTCGGCCATTAAAATAATAACTTAAATAATAAAAATGATTTAGAAAAAAATGTAATTGTTTTAAGACTGTATTATTTCCCTCTGTCCAGCAATATTAATAAATGTCCAAATTGAAGATGTCATAAAAACAATAAAAGTTGTAATTATAGAAATCAAAGTTTTACTATATTATTTTAAAATTATTATTTAATTGATAAATAAAATAAGAAATACCTAAAAATTATATTTCATTTATTAATGACAGAAAATAAGAATTATTAATAAGTGTGTCCTATTATCATAGCATATCATTCATGCATACATGATTATGTTTAGTGTTGTGATGGTATTGTGTTGGTATTTATTTTATTCATTGTTTGTGCTAGATTGTGAAGAAGAGGAAGGACTTCCTTGTGATTGTTATTCTTGCTGTGCTTGTTCCTCCTGTTACCAAGGCAAGTGACATTCATACAATATCCCATATTTTCTATATGCATAAGTAGTATATTTTGAGTAGTGTGCATGATAGGGATTTTTGATTTATTTTATAATGTTAAGTTAGTTTGTATTTTACAAATATCCTAGTAGTGTGTAGCCACCCTTTTCCTAAGCAGCCATGAAAAGACTTTATTAGTTGCTTAGCCATGCTATAAAATCGCTGAACGTTTTGAGTATAACTTGTTCAGAATCATGCATGTGTGTGTATGTGAATCAATGAAGTACTTTAACGTGTAGTGGAAGTATTTATTTCAAGGACTTCATGAACATTCGAGTAGATATATGGATATCCACTCGGGGAATGTTCGCCTGGAAATTTTGATTCGATCAATCAAGTTCAGAATGAAGTAGGAAATAAATTTAACAAGAAAATCAAATTCCTGTGATACAGATCGAGGAAATAATGATTTGAGTTATAATATTGGCACAACATTGGAAGACTTGTGAGAAGAGTTTCACAAATTACGTCGCATGGAACACCATAGTGTTATGGTGTGTTAGGACGTCGTAATCGCACCCTATCGAATAGTGTGTGGTAAATGAATCTCTTACCAAATTATTGTGATCATTAGAGTCATACGGAAGAAACGTAACACTCACGTTAGATCATAGGGAAACCATTTAAATCCATGGAGACAATACCATTTGAGTGATGGCATGGCTTTTAGCCTAGATTGTCGTTTCAGCAATTTAGTGTTTCGATGTGATCGAACCTAAAATGGATTAATCTTTGTAGTGTACCGTACCTAAAGAGTTAGTTGGGTACATGTCTCACGACATTGGCAAAGTCGTTGACGGGATATACCTTGCGAAAGAAATAGTTTCTTGTCCAAGGGTATAAGTGAGAAAGAAAGTAGAGCAAGACGAAGTTGGTGAACTTCCTCTCCAGACATCAGAGTGGCGCAACCGAAATTGTTTTCGGTGTCAGGCTCCACAGCTTGAAAAAAGCTGATGATTCAAGATCATGATGTTCTGAGCTCATACTAAGAGCGTAGGCATACGAGGTTGTGTTCCACACTGTGTGTTACGACAATCTTGTTATGAAGGTCATATTAATGGAAATGACAGACCTACGAACTACGAAAAAGAGATGGTGGACCTAAGTCCGAGAAATGGCTATGAGTCATTTATGATCCGAAATAAATCCATATATGATTACCAGGTAATGACTTGGGAGATCTTCTTGATGGCATCTAGGATGTTATTAGAATGTGGAATTTTATAAGAGAATAGACATTGAGAAGGATCAATTTGTCGTGAAACAGTTCCGACAGATTCAAAAGTTGACCACATGAGAGTTTGTCTCAAGTGGCGAAGCCTAAATCTATTATGGGTCGTTTACCAATCTATAATTTCAAATGAGAAATTGATAGATGGATAAGGAAACCATGTTCCTTAATAGTGTCATTAAGAAAGAGTTGGTGATCCTGAGGATGCTAAACATGTATGCGAACTTCAGTTGTCCATTCATGGGCTGAAGCAAGCATATCGGAGCTGGAATCTTCACTTTGATAATGTGATCAAAGGATTTTGGAGTTGTCCAAAATAGTTGAAGAAACCTAAATTTGCAAATAAGTATGTGGGAGCTAAGTAGCTTTTCCTTGATCTTATATGCGGAAGGCATATTTGAGTGGGAGCTAGGTGTCATTCGTGATTTTGTATGTAACGACATATTGAATCACACATATCCTCTAGTAGAGTGTAAAGGATTATTTAAGTGATTAAATTTTCTATGAAATGAAGTTAGGAGTATTAGGCATCCGATTTATAATTGTATAGATCGTAAGGGGCTTAATAACATTATGTCGGAATATTTACTAAGTTAAGATTCTGAAGTGTTTCAGAATAGAACAAGCGAAGAAAGAGGTTATTGCTTGTATGATTAGGTAAAATATTAAGTTTATCTTGATATTTTCAGTAATAGCAAATGATTGTCGGGGGGCTGCCCCCCGGGTAGGGGCAGATCCCGAAATAATTCAGTAAGGTGCCAACAGTACTTGACCTTTGGCGAGAGCAAGGGACACCTCCTGGTGTGCTGAAAAGGCAACTTGACCCTTGAGCGCTGGTAGAGTGCAAAGTGCCTCCTGGCAGGCGCAAGGGTCAGCTCTGGCAGCTATAAATAGACACCCCCGGCCTTCTCAATGGCAGCACAAGCATCAGCGGGTGGTTCCTCTAAGAACTAGCTTCTCGAAGATGTCTTTGCTGATAGGCTAGGACATCTTCGGGAGGCTAGGCCTAGAGATACTCATCCTGAAACGAGCTCGGGCGCCTCCGGAGAAGATCTCGGATCTCAGGCTCCGAAGAAACTCCCGGAAGGAGGTGTACTCGGTTTTACCGGATAGGTGGTCCGGGTAGGTACTAACCGGAGTGTATGTCTCGGTCTTGATCTAATGTAGGAGAGGCTCACAGTGGCAAGCGAGGAGGTAGCCGGCATGAGGGATCCCGGTAGGCCGTCAACGGTCTATAGCAGGCTTTCCCGTCTGTTGCGGGGGGAGGTACCATTCCGCCTGACACGGAAGCATGGTCACCTCCCGCCTGACACGGAAGCATGGTCACCTCCCGCCTGACACGGGAGCGCGTCAGCCGGTACGACCACGGTACGACAAGACCTGACATGCCTAGCCCGGCAATCCGGAAAAGGCTATCCGGGATGGGCCAAGACATGTCTTGTCTCTGGCAGGGGGACAATGATGGTTCAGGACGGCGCCTGCTGTCCTTATCGAGATGATGATGCAGGGGCTATGCCGGATAACGCGGCGACTAGCTCGCACTAGCCGGTGACGACATGCCGGTTAGGCCTGTCCGGTGGGGCCAAGCCGATTTAGGGTTTCCGGCCCTCCTGGCCGGAACTCTATAAAAGGTGCCATAACTGCTTCTGTGAGAGGAGGACCAACTTGGGAGCCAAAGCTATAGTTGCATTTACTCCTAGAGCATTTACTTTCTCATACCTTGAGTTCATCTAGTTCTTCACTTGGAGAGATCTGCGAGCAAGTTGTAACCCTTGTACCACATTTATATAGAGAGGGAAGGCAGGAGTAGGGGTGTTACCTCCTCACGAGGGCCCTGAACCTGGGTATATCGTGTGTGTGTTGTGTGCCTTCGTGCATTTGTTCGTGTTTATTAGATCTTCCCCCTCGCACTTTGATCTTGTTCCTCGTTCTTGGGAGATCTCGGTTACACCGGGATTCTCCTCGCGTGGGCTATTCAGCTCGCTATCCCTCCCCGGATCCACCAACGTCAATCGGCCCCACACATTAGCCATCCTATGGCATCTGCCGTGATACCACCACGACAGTTGGCGCCCACCGTGGGGCGGACGGAGGCGTTGGCTGGTGTACACATCCGGACGGGTTCCCCCGTTCATTTCGACATTCGGGTTCTCTCTGGCCTGGTCGTAAGGCTAGGGGAGATGGACTTCATCAGCGACAACGCAGGGTGCTTCCGGAACAGGCCCTTTTCGGTAAACGGATGTCTCATTGACTTTGGTGGTTTCACCACCTACGTTGCCACCGAGGTCGTCTGTACCTACCCGGACATGGTCCTGGAAGCTGAGGACCCTCCCATGCTCTGCGCTGCTCGGGGTCTGCGTGCCGGTCGCCCCCCGAGTTCCGTCGCGGTGATGATGGTCGGGGCAACCGAGGAGGAGTACCAGGACGCTGACGGCGATACCGGGAGCGGCCACATCCATTTGGCCAAACCTCCTCAGGAAAGGGGTGCGGCCCGGGATGGCGATCCACAACCGTCCCAACCACGACGTCGCCCGGATCCCCTCTCGGGTCTAGTGGCCAAATTGGCTGTACCTGTAGCCGCTGAAGCGAATACCCAGGCCACCTCGGCTGAGTTGGAGGAGCAGCGGAGGTTGCTACTCGCCGAAGCACAGGAGATCGCCGAGATCCGACGCGAACTCAATGCCAGTCTCCGGGAGTACAATGCAGCTCACGGATTCCTCAAGATCGACTCCCGGGACAAGCGCATCGCGGAGCTGCGCAAGAAGGGAAGAATGGTGAATGACGAGCTGGCAGGTGGAGCCACCACCAGTCAGACGGCAAGTCGGATCTCAGCGGGGAAGCCGGTGTATAGCTCACCGGCGAAAACTCTCAGGGCTGCCGAGGCCGCCATGGCAGAGTTGGTAGGGTTATCCGGTGAGGCCCTACGCAAGCAGCAGGAGCGAGTAAACGAGTTGGTAATCGAGGCCAACCGTCAGAATCAGGCATTCAAGAAGAAGAACCCCGGGGCAGGATCCCAAGTGCATTCAGCTAGACCCAATAGCCAGAAATCGGACGGGGAGGCCTCGTCCCCACATCCGAGCAAAAGCAAGAGCAAAAGCAAGAGCCGGAGCCGGAGCCGAGGTTCCGGGAAGAACAAGCAGCTACAGACCTATGATCCGGCCTTCGCCGGTATCCAGCAAGCTGGGCAACGTAACTCGGGGCAGGCGGGAAGTACCCGTGAGGACGGTAACCGGGGTGTAGGAAACAATAACCCGGTCGGCCGTGGTAATCCACCCCGGAATCCCCCTCATGTTCAGGGAAACCCACAAAGGGAGATCGCCTCTGTTCCACAGCAGGCTGTGATCCCGGCGCAGGACAGGCTGAACGATGGCAACTCGAGACTGCAGCAGCTCGGATATCAGCCTGAAGAGAACCCTTTGGGATCTCGTATAGGGACCAGGCAGCTGAATCCGGCAGATGCCAGATTCCGGCACGACCGGATTCACCAATCCGAGCTAGTGGAAGAGCAAGGGCCTCCGGGACCTGCCTGCTTTGGACCCCGGATCATGCGGGAGCCACCTGTTCGGAATTTTCAGCTCAACATGGGTGCCAAGACCTATGACGACAGCAAGAAGCCGGAGGACTGGCTCACCGACTATGTAACTACAGTAAGCATAGCCGGTGGAAACAGACGATGGGCGGTACGTTACGTACCGCAGATGTTGGAAGGACCTGCCCGAATTTGGTTGAACAACCTGAGAACTGGCAGCATAGACTGCTGGTTAGACTTTGAGGAGGCATTCATCAGCAACTTCACCAACACGTACAAAAGGCCAAACAGGCCTCAGCAGCTCGCCATCTGTAGGCAAAGGAGTAACGAGACTGACCGGGAGTATCTTACCCGGTGGAGCAATATTCGCAATTCTTGCGAAGGGGTGGTAGAGGCGCAGGCCATCTCCTGGTTTGCACAAGGATGCCGGCATGGCTCAATGTTGTGGCAGAAGTTGCAGAGAAAGATGCCAACAACCTTGGCAGAAACCATGCGCATCGCCGATACCTACACGCTTGGAGATCCCATGCAACCCCTAGTGGATGTCGGTGACTCCAGCAGGAGTAATGCGGGACCTCAGCGTTCGGGACCGAGCAGGAGCCATGATCGCCAAGATTTTGGCCAGAAAAGGAATCACCCCGAGTACCACCATGCTGCGCAGCACGTCGCAGCGGTGACCCGGGAGCCAGAGGATGCCGGCAACAGCCAGCGACAAAAGACAAATGGCCCGACTTGGGGTCAGAGTCAGGAGGTGCAAAAGACCTGGGTGGAACAACAGAAGCCTCTGACATATGAGGAGATGCTGAACAAGCCATGCTGCTACCATACTCTGGAGGCCAACAAGCCAGCAAACCACTCTACTCGGCAATGCAGTTGGTACCAGCGCACATTGCAGGAAGGCAGCTCGGGAGCTGTTCGACCGAGTGCTCCGGCATCTCGGCCCAACATTCCGAGACCCCCTCCTCCGATGTCGGGGGCCAATGCTATCCGAATCAACCCACCTCCGTGAGGACCCCCGCCTCGGCCAGTGAATACGGTGCACACCCGGAATGACAACGGTGCAGGCCCCAGTAACCAAGCCGGACAGCAGCAGGGCAACTACCGGGAGGCCCATCAAAGTTATGTGGTTTTCGTAACCGAACCCACTGACCGAAGAAGTGTGCGGCATCGTGCCTTGGAGGTGAATGCCGTGATCCCAGCAGTGCCCAAGTTCTTGCACTGGTCCGAGATGGAGATCACATGGAGCCGAAAGGATCACCCCAGGTTTATGCCCAAGCCGGGAGCATATGCCTTGGTGGTGGACCCAACCTTTGTCGGACCCAGCCTCAATGTCCGCTTCAGCCGAGTTCTGATCGACAATGGCAGTGCCATTAACATCATGTATAAGGACACGATGCTGAAACTAGGGGTGTCCATGAACACCTTGCTGCCTACCGAGACGACCTTCCACGGCATTGTGCCCGGAGTCTCTTGCTCACCCATGGGAAAAATCTGGGTTGAAGTGCTATTCGGAACTCGGGAGAACTGCCGAACCGAGAGCTTGGAGTTCGAGGTCGTGGACCTCGAGAGCCCGTATCACGCGCTGATCGGCAGACCGGCCCTGGCCAAGTTCATGATCTCAACTCACATGGGCTACCTGAAGATGAAGATGTCGGGACCTAACGGCGTGATCACCATCTCGGGAGACCACAAGCGCTCCATGGAGTGTGCCTCGGCGGGGTCATGCTTAGCTGAATCCCTGGTGATCGCAGAAGAGAAGAAGAGAATCCAGCAGGTGGTGGCAATGGCCAAGACCTCCCAACTCGGAATGCCCGGGATGGTGAACCCGGAGCAGGGTGCGCCATTTCAGCCCCCCAAGGAGACCAAGAATGTGTGTTTGGACCCCAGCAACCCGGAGCGCCAAGTGATCATTGGCAGCAACCTGGACAACAAATAGGAAGGCGAGCTCGTCGACTTCCTCCGTGAGAATCGGGGTGCTTTTGCGTGATCGAGTGACGATCTGCAAGGTGTCCCGAGGGAGTTGGCTGAGCACTCTCTGTTTGTTCGACCGGATGCGAAGCCGGTGAAGCAACCAACTAGGCGCCTCTCGGATGAAAGAAGAGCCGCGGTCATGGAGCATCTGGCTATACTGCTGGCTGCGGGATTCATAATGGAGGTGCTGCACCCGGATTGGATATCGAATCCGGTCTTGGTAGAGAAGAAGAAGGATGATCCCCTCCTGCTTAAGGTGTGGCGCATGTGCATCGACTTCACCAACCTCAATAAGGCATGCCCGAAGGACCCCTTTCCACTGCCCCGGATAGATCAAGTGATAGATTCCACTGCCGGGAGTGAGCTTTTGACGTTTTTAGATGCATATTCGGGTTTTCACCAGATACCTTTAAATCCGGATGATCAATTGAAAACTGCTTTTATTACCCCTTATGGGGCTTATTGCTATCGTGTCATGACTTTCGGTTTGAGGAATGCTGGTGCTACATACCAGAGGTGTATGCAGAAATGTTTGCATGACCAAATAGGCCGGAATGCCGAGGTCTATGTCGATGACATAGTCATAAAAACAAAAGAAAAAGCCTCACTAATAGATGATCTGAGGGAAACATTCAAAAACTTAAGAAGGTTCCGGATGAAATTGAACCCGGATAAATGCACATTTGGTGTTCCGGCGGGGAAGTTACTCGGTTTCCTCATCTCAAGCCGGGAATCGAGGTCAACCCGGGTAAAATTCGTGCTATCGAGAGCATGAAATTGCCCGTGCGTCTCAAGGATGTGCAGAAATTCACTGGGTGTCTTGCATCCCTGAGTCGGTTTGTCAGTCGACTTGGGGAGAAGGCCTTGCCCTTGTACCAATTGATGAAGAAAAGCAAAACATTTGTTTGGACCCCGCAGGCTGACGCGGCGTTCAACGATTTGAAGAGGATGCTCTCAACAGCACCCGTGTTGGCATCACCGTTACCCAAGGAACCGATGCTGCTATACATCGCTGCAACCAACCGGGTAGTCAGTGTGGCAATGGTGGTAGAAAGGGAAGAAGGGGGCAAGCTGATACAAAGGCCGGTGTATTACCTCAGTGAGGTGATCTCGGAATCTAAACAGAACTACCCACACTACCAGAAAATGGCGTATGGGGTGTACATAGCAGTAACCAAACTCAAGTCACTACTTTCAGGAACACCCGATCACAGTAGTATGCGAAGCTCCTCTGGCCGAAATCATCGGTTGCAAGGACGCTAGCGGCCGGGTAGCCAAATGGGCCATCCAATTGTCTCCATATGCTCCGGCATATGAGAGACGAAATGCCATCAAGTCGCAGGCGCTGCCGGACTTTTTGGTAGACTGGGCCGAGATGCAGTATGAACCTCCGATGCCGGATTACAATTTCTGGAGGATGCATTTCGATGGCTCAAAGGCTAAAATCAGATTGGGTGCCGGAGTGGTCCTCACTTCCCCGAAGCAGGATGTACTGAAGTATGTTCTGCAAATCCATTTTCGGGCATCTAACAATGTCGCGGAATATGAGGCCTTGGTTCATGGACTGAACGTTGCCAAGGAGATCGGCATCCGCCGGATAGAGTGTTTCGGTGACTCCGACCTCGTGGTGCAGCAGGTGTCGGGGAATTGGGATGCCCTTGATGCAAACATGGCCTTATACAGGTTTCATGTGCAGAAAATATCCGGTTTTTTCGAAGGATGCGAGTTCAAGCACATACCCAGAGGAGAAAACGAGGCAGCAGACATCTTGTCCAAACTAGGGTCATCTCGGGATGCCATCCCACCCGGGATAGCTCTGGAGCATTTGTGGAAGCCATCTATTCAACCCTCACCCGAGTCAGATTCTATCTTCATCCCCAAGGAGCCTGATTCAGATGCCGTACCCATGGAAGTAGATGTCGGGAGCATAACGTCGAACCCGGGGACTGCGGTACAGTGCTCAGAGGGGCAAAGAAAGATGATGATGGAGGTGATGTCGGCAGAGCCAATGGACATAGACGCTCCCGTGTTCCCGGTTCGACCTGTTCCGGAATGGGCACATCCCATTATGGCTTATATCTTGGAAGGAGTCCTCCCGGAGAATGAAGTGGAAACCCGGCAGATAATGCGAAGGTCAAAAGCATACACCGTCATCAATCAAGAATTGTACAAGAGGAGTGTCACTGAGGTACTCCAGAGGTGTGTAGAACCGGCAGAAGGACAATAGATGCTCCTAGAAATACATCAGGGGGAGTGTGGGCATCATGCATCGTCCCGGGCCCTGGTGGCGAAAGTGTTCCGGCATGGGTTCTATTGGCCCACTGCATTACAGCAAGCAGAAGATATTGTCCGGAAGTGTGGAGGATGCCAGAGGTTTGCTCACCGGATACATATGCCGGCGTCAGCGCTGAAGACAATCCCTATCACTTGGCCATTTGCAGTATGGTGTTTGGATATGGTCGGGCAGTTCAAGCCGGCAAGAGGCAATATGACACATATACTGGTTATGGTGGACAAATTCACCAAGTGGATAGAGGTCAAGCCAATCCGGAAGTGCGATGGACACACCGCTGTGCAATTCCTGAAAGACATCATCTTGAGATACGGGTACCCGCACAGCATTATCACGGGTAATGGCACCAACTTTGCTGTGGGGGAATTCGCTCGATTTTGTGCTGAGAAGGGAATCCGGCTGGATGTAGCATCAGTTGCACATCCGGAAGCAGATGGGCAAGTCGAAAGAGCAAATGCCTTAGTCTTAGCCGGCATCAAAGCTCGTTTGATCGAACCACTGTTGAGAACTCCGGGATGCTGGATAGAGGAGTTACCGGCGGTGTTATGGAGTCTCCGGACTACACCGAATAGATCTACCGGGTACACGCCATTCTTCATGGTATACGGTGCCGAGGCAGTACTCCCGACCGACATACAGTATGATTCCCCGAGAGTGACAATGTTCACCGAGACCGAGGCAAAGGAGGCCCGAGAAAATGATGTAGATTTACTCGAAGAGGCAAGAGAATTGGCACTATCTCGTTCTACAATTTATCAACAAAATCTCCGTCGCTATCATAGCCGGAAAGTGCACCCGAGGGTGTTCCGAGAAGGGGATCTTGTGCTGACGCTCATCCAACGCACGGCCGGAATGCATAAATTGTCACCTCCACGGGAGGGACCTTTTGTGATAAGCAGGGCATTGCACAATGACTCTTATTACCTTGTAGATGCACAGGAGGCTAGGAAAGGTGTAATGGACAAATCCGGTGAGGAAACCAAGCGTCCATGGAATGTAGCACTACTTCGCCCCTTTTACACATAAAGGGCTCAGTGTATGTTGTATCTCAGTTTTCAGTATTAATGAAAGTAAGGCACCCCGGGAGGAACCCGGGGACTGCCTGGTTATGTGCATATTTTGTTTTTATTTTTGTCAAGTTCATTTGCTGTTTTTTACCGACATCTCGGGAAGGAACCCGGGGACTGCCGGATAACTATCTTCTGTTTTATTTGTATGCCGGGAAAGTTCCGAGTTCGATTCTCAAAGTCAGAGTAATGTATGTCATATGAATTCATCTTGTGACTCGACTGACGCACGCCGAAATGGTAGTCAAGAGCAAAGAGAGTCAAAGGTGGGGAACACGAAAATGGTCTCGGGGACTCGGAAAAGGAACTTATCCGGCATGCCTGTTTTTTGGTAACCCAATTTTTTTTTATGTCGGGAATTCGGTTAGCCAGAACTCGGATTGTCTTAAGTAATGTATGCCGTATGTGGAGTTTTGTGACTCGACTGTCGAACGCCGAAATGGTAGACAAGAGCAGAAATTACCTAAGTATGGTAAACATGTAAAACAACTCGGGAACTCGTAACAGAATAAATCGGCATAACTTGTTCAAGTAGATGATTCGGTGCGAAAAGACAATATTGAATAGTGTATGTTACATCTTGCACCCGGCATCCCGGGGATTTGACAGTTCTACTCTTAAGATTTTTTCTAGACGGTAGGGGAAGCCGGCTTCTCGGCGGAGACGTCAGCAGAAGCAGCGACCTCGGGAGCAGCAGCGGGAGCAGCGGCACGAGCAGCAGGGGCTTCACTTTCAGCGGCGGTACTCGGGGCGTCGGGGCGCACCTCGGCCTGAGAAGCCTCGGGTGTCGGGGAAGTAGCAACATCCCGGGGAGCCGCGGTCTCGGTGACAGCACCGGAGGCAGCGTCATCCTCTTCCAGGATCTCGTCATTTGCATCACCGGTCGCGTCGGTTTCTTCATCGTCCTCATAGTCGGATTCGGAGTCGGAAGGAATGACGCTGGCGGTGAAGGCGCGGATGCTGGACCACGAGGCGATGCGATGCGCCACCTCTTGTCGCTGCTGGACCTTAGCCGGATCGCTCAGCCACGGCGAGATCGTCCGCAGGCGCTGGATCGTGTCCAGGTCGAGACCTTCGTACCAGCTAAGTACTTGGGTCAAGACCTCGTCGGCACCAGCACGCGCACCGGAACGCTTCCAAGCGTGGATGCGCCTCCCGGCACACCGGAGTGCACTCGCGAGTTCGGAGACCGAGAGCGTCGCGCGGATACTCGGCCACAGCGCGCCGTAGACGTGGATCGCAGCGCTGAGCAGTTCCGTCCCGATAGACCGGAGAGGCACTATCCGGGCCTTCAGCGCGGTGAGGTGGTCCTCAATATCCTAGGTGTCCGAGACAGCACCCTTCCCGGCACGCTTCTCCCGAGCAGCAGCAACGGCAAGAACAGCAGCTTCCCGGGAGTGCTCAAATTCCCCTTCAAAAAGAAGAGCTGTCAAGCGACTAGAGCATAAGAAGAACTACAACAAAAAAAGAGAGCAAGAAAAGCATGGGGGATGTCGGTCCACTTACTGTTAAGATCCCGGTTCAGTACGGTTAGCTCGGAGAGCCAGCTATCAGACCGTGACCGGAGAATAGCCAGCCCGGTCTCCGCGAGATGCGCGCGCTCCTCGGACTGATCCAAGGTTTCCCTCTGCTTCTTCGTCGCCTCAACGAAGCGCGTCTTCATCTCGGTTGCAGCAGCCTTGGCCTTTCCAAGCTCGTCGTTGAGTCGCGCGATCTCGGCTTGTGCGGTAGCAAGTGCGGCCTTCTGATCTATCGAGACCTTGCGTGCAGCATCCCGCTCGTCCCGGAGGCGCCCCTCGCATTTCTTAGACTGACCGAGGTCAGCAAGAACTCGGTTGAAGATGCTGCAGCGTTTCTTGCTGCACTCCTGAAATCAAAACAAAGAAGGATGAGACCAATTCGGAAAATTACGAGATCAGTAGCAAGTAATGGCTAACCGGTTGGGAGGATCTCGGGGACTCGACGTCCGAGTCCTAAAGTTTTCTCTAAGATTGGAGCCTACTGGTCTGCTATTCGGTGGAGTCTAGAGCACTAAGCACCAATCTCGGGGACTAGTGGTGATGAAGCAAATTTTGAAACAAGTTACCCGGTGGGGAGGATCTCGGGGACTCGGTGCCCGAGTCCTGAAAGTTTCTCTAAGATTGGAGCCTAGTGATCTGCTATTCGGTGGAGTCTAGAGCACTAAGCACCAATCTCGGGGACTAGTGGTGATGGAGCAAATTTTGAAACAATCTAGCCGATTGGTAGGATCTCGGGGACTCGGTGTCCGAGTCCTGAAGTTTTCTCTAAGATTGGAGCCTAGTGATCTGCTATTCGGTGGAATCTAGAGCACTAAGCACCAATCTCGGGGACTAGTGGGGAAGGAACATATGTTTATGGGAAAAAGAAAGGAAACAAGCTTACCTCGGTCACCCGAGTAACATCCAGCGCGGCCACCTGGAGAGCGTGCAAGGCTTGAGCGTTGCGGCTTGGGCCTGCAGCGTGCAAGTCTCCCACGGTCTCGGAGGCGTCGGCGGCAAGCCAGGCCTGGTTGTATTCATCAACAACGCGTATGCCGGAGCCGCCGGGCGCGCGAATAGCAGCAACGTCCCAAGATCCTGGAGGCACAAAGGAGCTTACGGTTGCTCGCAACATCCGCAGGGCGGCAGTAGGGATCTCGGCAGGAGGCGGTGGTAACGGTGAAAACGTACCCGTGCGCAGCACCAAGTCTTGGGCCGAGGATGTCGGGGCAGCTGCAAGTTTGGCCGAAGTTGTTTTCTGCCCGGCAACCTTGGGGCGCGACTTCGCGGCAGGTTGATCAGCTTGCCGGGAAGAGGTTGTGGGACGTTTCTCCGGGGCGGTCTTGTTCGTGGCTTGCTGGGAGGGACCGCTTGGCGCGAGCTGCCGGCGAGGGCTCAGAATCTCTGCCTCAAGCCCGGGCACTCGGCGAGGACTTTCCGGAAGAAGAATGTCTCCAGAGGTGGTCGTGGCCGGCACCGGGATCTCGTCGATCACCGGGCGTGCTTCCGGAGTCACAACGGTAGCCGGTGCGGCACCGGAGGCAGCAGGCTCGCTTCCTCGGGTAGAAGGGCGAGGAGGAGAAGGGGAAGCCCGAGCCGGGCTGGGAGTCCGAGTTCCGGGAGGAGGAGGAATAGCAGGTGACGGGAGGTCGAGTGCGTCCCTGAAAGAAAATATCTCAGTAATAATTTGTGGAGAAGGCAAAATCATGTGGCATAAGGCAAGGAGAATGTACCCGGAATCCACAGTGGGAGGGCCCCTCTGCCGGCGCCGATGAGGCTTCTCGGCCGTTTATTTATTCGGCTTGCTCCTCTTGGGGGGGTTGCCGGAGTTATCGGCAGCCTCGGTGTCGGAAGCCGCGCGCTTCCGGCTCTCGGCGCGTTTGGTCCCGGCCGTCGGCTTCGGAACCACTGCTGAGGCCCAGTTGAGAGGGAGAGCGTCAATCACATCGAGAATTTGGCAGTCAATCTCATCCTCATCATCAGAAGAAATGGAAACTGCCTATGAGGTTGAAGGGTTACCCGGGGCGGCAGCTTTCACCAGAGGAACGGCGAGGTGCTCCTCACCATCAGGATCTTCCCTCGGCATCTCTTCCGGTGTTGGGAAGTTCGGCACGAAATTCCCGTTGGCGTGGATAGCGTCTTCCTCGATTTGCCGCTCGAATAACTGCGCAAATAAATCACCACATGATACCCATGTCGGTTTCCAACAGAACCCGGGTGCGAATGCAAGTTTACGAAAGGCAGACAGGAGCACTTGTTTCAGGGGCTTTTTCCGGGATCCCCCGATGGCACCCCAGGAATAATCGTCCGTCATCTTCGTCCGAGCAATATCTCGAACGCGGCGAACGACCGCATTGTCGGGGGGCTACCCCCTGGGTAGGGGCAGATCCCGGTATAATCCAGTAAATATCAACAGTACTTGACCTTTGGCGGCAGCAAGAGACATCTCCTGGTGTACCGAAAGGGCAGAGTGACCCCTGAGCGCTGGTAGAGGACAAAGTGCCTCCTAGCAGGCGCAAGGGTCAGCTCTGGCAGCTATAAATAGACACCCCCGGCCCTCACAATCGCAGCACAAGCGTGAGCGGGTGGTTCCTCTAAGAACTAGCTTCTCGAAGATGTCTTCGCCGGCAGGCTAAGACATCTTCGGGAGGCTAGGCCTAGAGATACTTATCCTGAGACGAGCTCGGACGTCTCCGGGAAGGATCCCGGATCTAGGACTCCGGGGAGACTCTCGGGTGGCGATGTACTCGGCTTTACCGGATAGGTATTCCGGGTAAGTACTAACCGGAATGTGTGTCTCGGTCTTGATCTTATACAGAAGAGGCTCAGTGGCAAGCACGGAGGTATCCGGAATAAGGGCTCCCGGTAGACCGTCAACGGTCCGTAGCAGGCTTTCCCGTTTATAGCGGGGGGAAGTACCATTCCGCCTGACACGGAAGCATGGTCACCTCCCGCCTGATATGGGAGCATGGTCACCTCCCGCCTGACACGGGAGCGCGTCAGCCGGTACGAGCGTGGTACGACAAGACCTGACATGCCTAGCCCGGCAATCCGGAAAAGGCTATCCGGGATGGGCAGAGACATGTCTTGTCTCTGACAAGGGGACAATGATGATGTGGGACGGCGCCTGCCGTCCTTAACGAGATGATGACGAAGGGCTACACCGGATAGTCCGGCGACAAGGTCGCACTAGCCGGTGACGACATCCCGGCTAGGCCTGTCCGGTGGGGCCGAGCCAAGTTAGGGTTTCCGGCCGTCCTGGCCGGACCTCTATAAAAGGCGCCATAACTGCTCCTGAGGGAGAGAGACCAACTTCAGAGCCAAAGCTATAGTTACATTTACTCTTAGAGCAGTTATTCCCCTTCACCTTGAGTTCATCTAGTTCTTCGTACTTCATCCGTTGGCAGATCTTGTAGCAAGTTGTAGTCCTTATATCACCAATATATAGAGAGGAAAGGCAGGAGTAGGGGTGTTACCTCCTCACGAGGGCCCTGAACCTGGGTATATCGTGCGTGTGTTGTGTGCCTTCGTGCATTTCTTTGTATTTGTTAGATCTTCCCCTTTGCACTTTGTTCTTGTTCCCTGTTCTTGGGAGATCTCGGTTTTACCGGGATCCTCCCCGTGTGAGCTCTTCAGCTCGCTATCCCTCCCCGGATCCACCAACGTCCATCGGCCCCACAAATTAGCCATCCTATGGCATCTGCCGTGACACCACCACGACAGTTGGCGCCCACCGTGGGGCTGACAGAGGCGTTGGCTGGTGTACACATCCGGACGGGCTCCACCGTTCATTTTGATGTTCGGGTCCTTTCTGGCCTAGTCGTAAGGCTAGGGGAGATGGACTTCGTCAGCGACAACGCAGGGTGCTTCCGGAACAAACCGTTTCCGGTGAACGGATGTCTTATCGATTTTGGTGGTTTCACCACCTACGTGGCCACCGAGGTTGTCCGTAGCTACCCGGATATAGTCCTGGAAGCTGAGGACCCTCCCATGCTTTGCGCAGCTCGGGGTCTGCGTGTCGGTCGCCCCCCGAGTTCCGTCGCAGTGATGATGGTCGCGGCAACCGAGGAGGAGTATCAGAATGCTGACGGCGATACTAATGGCCACCCCCGTTTGGCCAAACCCCCGCAGGAGAGTCCTGCGGCCCGGGATGGAGATCCGCAGTCATCCCATCCGCGACGTCGTCCGGATCCCCTCTCGGGACTCGTGGCTAAGTTGGCAGTACCAGCAGCTGCCGGGGCAGATGCTCAAGCCACTTCGGTTGAGTTAGAGGAGCAGCGGAAGTTGCTACTCGCTGAGGCGCAGGAGATCGCCGAGATCCGTCGCGAGCTCAGCGCTAGCCTCCGGGAGTACAATGCAGCTCACGGGTTCCCTAAGATAGACTCCCGGGAGAAGCGCATTGCAGATCTGCGCAAGAAAGGAAAAATGGTGAACGAGGAGCTGGCTGGTGGAGCCACCACCAGCAACACAGGAAGTCGGATTTCTGCGGGGAAGCCGGTGTACAGCTCACCGGCGAAAACCCTTAGGGCCGCCGAAGCCGCCATGGCAGAGCTGGTGGGGCTATCCGGTGAAGCCCTGCGCAAGCAGCAGGAGAGGGTAAACGAATTGGTGATCGAAGCCAATCGTCAGAATCTGGCCTTCAAGAAGAAGAACCCCGAGGCAGGATCCCAGGTGCACTCAGCCAGACCCGACAGCCAGAGGTCGGATGGGGAGGCCTCTTCCCCGCATCCGAGCAGAAGCAAGAGCAAGAGCAAGAGCCGGAGCCGGAGCCGAGGTTCCGGGAGGAACAAACAGCTACAGACTTATGATCCGGCCTTCGCCGGTATCCAGCAGGCCGGGCAAGCCGGACAGCGTAACTCGGGACAGGCGGGAAGTACCCGTGGGGATGGTAACCTGGGTGTAGGAAATAACAACCCGGCTAGCCGTGGTAATCCACCCCGGAATCCTCCTCACGTTCAGGGAAACCCGCAGAGGGAGGTCGTCTCCGTTCCCCAGCAGGCCCTGGTCCCTGCACAGGACAGGCTCAATGATGGCAACTCGAGGTTGCAGCAGCTCGGATATCAGCCAGACGAGAACCCTTTGGGATCTCGGATAGGAACCAGGCAGTTGAACCCGGCAGACGCCAGATTCCGGCTCGACCGGATTCACCAATCCGAGATGGTGGAAGAGCAAGGACCTCCGGGACCTGCCTGCTTTGGACCTCGGATCATGCGGGAACCTCCTGTTCGGAACTTTCAGCTCAACCGAGGTGCCAAGACCTATGACGGTAGCAAGAAGCCGGAGGACTGGCTGACCGACTATGTAACTGCAGTAAGCATAGCCGGTGGAAACAGACGATGGGCGGTACGATACGTACCGCAGATGTTGGAAGGACCAGCCCGGATCTGGTTGAACAATCTGAGAACTGGCAGTATAGACTGCTGGTTAGATTTTGAAGAGGCATTCATCAGCAACTTCACCAGCTCGTACAAAAGGCCCAACAGGCCTCAGTAGCTCGCCATTTGTAGGCAAAGGAGCAATGAGACTGACCGGGAGTACCTTACCCGGTGGAGCAATATTCGCAACTCTTGCGAAGGAGTGGTGGAGGCACAGGCCATCTCCTGGTTTGCGCAAGGATGCCGGCATCGCTCTATGCTGTGGCAGAAATTGCGGAGAAAGATGCCAACAACCTTGGCAGAAACCATGCGCATCGCCGACACCTATACGCTTGGAGATCCCATGCAACCCCTGGTGGATGTCGGAGACTCCAACAGGAGGAATGCGGGACCTCAGCGTTCGGGACCGAGCAGGAGCCATGATCGCCAGGAGTTCGGCCACAAGAGGAATCAGCTCGAGTACCACCATGCCGCGCAGCATGTCGCAGCAGTGACCCGGGAGCAGGAGGATGCCGGCAACAGCCAGCGTCAAAAGACAAGTGGCCCGGCTTGGGGTCAAAGTCAGGAGGTGCAAAAGACTTGGGTGGAGCAGAAGAAGCCCCTGACGTATGAGGAAATGCTGAACAAACCATGCTGCTACCACACTCTGGAGGCCAACAAGCCCGTAAACCATTCTACTCGGCAGTGCAGCTGGTATCAACGCACGTTGCAGGAGGGCAGCTCGGGAGCTGTTCGGCAGAATGCTCCGGCATCTCGGCCCAACATCCCGAGACCCCCTCCTCCGACATCGGGTGCATACCCGGAACGACAACGGTAACCAAGCCGGACATCAGCAGAGCAACTACCGGGAGGCACATCAGAGCTATGTGGTCTTCGTGACCGAGCCCACTGACCGAAAGAGTGTGCGGCAGCGTGCCCTGGAGGTGAATGCTGTGATCCCGGCGGTGCCCAAATTCTTGCACTGGTCCGAGATGGAGATCACCTGGAGCCGGAAGGATCACCTTATGCCTTGGTGGTGGACCCAACTTTTGTCGAACCCAACCTCAACGTCCGTTTCAGTCGGGTTCTGATTGACAATGGCAGTGCCATTAACATCATGTACAAGGACACGATGCTGAAGCTGGGAGTATCCATGAACACCCTGCTGCCCACCGAGACAACCTTCCACGGCATTGTGCCCGGAGTCTCTTGCTCGCCCATGGGAAAGATCTGGGTTGAGGTACTATTCGGAACCCGGGAGAACTGCCGAACCGAGAGCTTGGAGTTCGAGGTCGTGGACCTCGAGAGCCCGTATCATGCACTGATCGGCAGACCGGCCCTCGCCAAATTCATGATCTCAACTCATGTGGGCTACCTCAAGATGAAGATGCCGGGACCTAACGGTGTGATCACCATCTTGGGAGACCACAAGCGCTCCATGGAGTGTGCCTCGGCGGGATCGTGCTTGGCTGAGTCTCTGGTGATCGCGGAGGAGAAGAAGAGGATCCAGCAGGTGGTGGCGATGGCCAAGAAGTCCCAACTCGGAATGCCCGGGATGGTGAACCCGGAGCAGGGGGCATCATTTCAGCCCCCCAAGGAGACCAAGAAGGTGTGCGTGGACCCCAGCAACCCGGAGCGCCAAGTCATCATTGGCAGCAACCTGGACAGCAAATAGGAAGGCGAGCTCGTCGACTTCCTCCGTGAGAATCGCGATGCCTTTGCGTGGTCGAGTGACGATCTGCAAGGCGTCCCGAGGGAGTTGGCTGAGCACTCTCTATTTGTTCGACCGGATGCGAAGCCGGTGAAGAAACCAACTAGGCGCCTCTCGGATGAGAGAAGACCTGCTGTCATGGAGCATCTGGCTATACTGCTGGCCGCCGGATTCATCATGGAGGTGCTGCACCCGGATTGGATTTCGAATCCGGTCCTGGTGGAGAAGAAGAAAGATGATCCCCTCCTGCTTAAGGTGTGGCGCATGTGCATCGACTTCACCAACCTCAACAAGGCATGCCCGAAAGACCCCTTTCCGCTGCCCCGGATAGATCAAGTGATAGATTCCACTGCCGGGAGTGAGCTTTTAACTTTCCTAGATGCTTATTCTGGTTTTCACCAGATACCTTTGAATCCGGATGATCAATTAAAAACTGCTTTCATTACCCCTTATGGGGCTTATTGCTATCGTGTTATGACTTTCGGGTTAAGAAATGCTGGTGCTACATACCAGAGATGCATGCAGAAATGCTTGCATGACCAGATAGGCCGAAATGCCGAGGTCTATGTCGATGACATAGTCATAAAAACTAAAGAAAAAGCCTCGTTAATAGATGATCTGAGGGAAACATTTAAGAACTTGAGAAGATTCCGGATGAGGTTGAACCCGGATAAGTGCACATTTGGTGTGCCTGCAGGGAAGCTACTCGGTTTCCTCATCTCAAGTCGGGGAATCGAGGTCAACCCGGGTAAAATTCGCGCTATTGAGAGCATGAAGTTGCCCGTGCGCCTCAAGGATGTGCAGAAGTTTACCGGGTGTCTGGCGTCCCTAAGTCGGTTTGTGAGCCGACTTGGGGAGAAGGCTTTGCCTCTGTATCAACTGATGAAGAAGAGCAAGACATTTATTTGGACCCCGCAGGCTGATGCGGCGTTCAACGACTTGAAGAGAATGCTCTCAACTGCACCTGTGTTGGCATCTCCATTACCCGAGGAACCTATGCTGCTGTATATTGCTGCAACCAACCACGTAGTCAGTGTCGCAATGGTGGTAGAAAGGGAAGAAGGGGGCAAGCTGATACAGAGGCCGGTGTATTACCTCAGTGAGGTGATCTCGGAATCCAAGCAGAACTACCCGCACTACCAGAAGATGGCATATGGGGTGTACATGGCAGTAACCAAGCTCAAGCACTACTTTCAGGAACACCCGATCACAGTGGTATGCGAAGCTCCTCTCGCCGAGATCATCGGTTGCAAGGACGCTAGCGGCCGGGTAGCCAAATGGGCCATCCAGTTGTCTCCGTACGCTCCGGCATACGAGAGACGAGATGCCATCAAGTCGCAGGCGCTGCCGGAATTTTTGGTAGACTGGGCCGAGATGCAGTATGAACCTTCGATACCGGATTACAATTTCTGGAGGATGCATTTCGATGGCTCAAAGGCTAAGATCGGATTGGGTGCCGGAGTGGTCCTCACTTCCCCAAAGCAAGACGTACTGAAGTATGTGCTGCAGATCCATTTTCGGGCATCTAACAATGTCGCGGAATATGAGGCCTTGGTTCATGGACTGAACGTCGCCAAGGAAATCGGCATCCGCCGGATAGAGTGCTTTGGTGACTCGGACCTTCTAGTCCAACAGGTGTCGGGAAATTGGGATGCTCTTCATGCAAACATGGCCTTGTACAGATTTCATGTGCAGAAAATTTCCGGATTTTTTGAAGGGTGCGAGTTCAAACATGTGCCCAGAGGAGAAAACGAAGCAGCGGATGTCTTGTCCAAGCTAGGGTCATCCCGGGATGCCATCCCACCCGGGATAGCCCTAGAGCATCTGAGGAAGCCATCTATTCAACCATCTTCATAGTCAGCATCTATCTTCATCCCCAAGGAGCCTGGTTCAGATGCCGTACCCATGGAAGTAGATGTCGGGAGCATAACATCGAACCCGGGGACTGCGTCCCAGTGCTCGGAGAGGCAAAGAAAGATGATGATAGAGGTGATGTCGGCAGAACCAATGGACATAGACGCTCCCATGTTCCCGGTTAGACCAGTCCCGGGATGGGCACAGCCCATTATGGCTTACATCTTGGAAGGAACTCTCCCGGAGAATGAAGTGGAAGCCCGACAGATAATGCGAAGATCAAAAGCATACACTGTCATCAATCAAGAGCTGTACAAGAGAAGTGTCACCGAGGTACTCCAGAGATGTGTGGAACCAGCAGAAGGACAAGAGATGCTGGTGGAAATACATCAAGGGGAGTGCGGACATCATGCATCATCCCGGGCCCTGGTGGCAAAGGCATTCCGGCATGGGTTCTACTGGCCCACTACATTGCAGCAAGCAGAAGATATTGTCCGGAAGTGTGGGGGATGTCAGAGATTTGCTCACCGGATACACATGCCGGCGTCAGCACTGAAAACAATCCCCATCACTTGGCCATTCGCTGTATGGTGTTTGGACATGGTCGGACAATTCAAGCCGGCAAGGGGCAATATGACACACATACTTGTCATGGTGGACAAGTTCACAAAGTGGATAGAGGTCAAGCCAATCCGGAAGTGCGATGGACTCACCGCTGTACAATTCCTGAAAGACATCATCTTGAGATACGGATACCCACACAGCATTATCACAGATAATGGAACAAACTTTGCTGTGGGGGAATTCGCTCGATTTTGCGCTGAGAAGGGAATCCGGCTGGATGTAGCATCAGTCGCACACCCGGAAGCAAATGGGCAAGTCGAAAGGGCAAATGCCTTGGTCTTGGCCGGCATCAAAGCTCGTTTGATCGAACCACTGTTGAGAACTCCGGGATGCTGGATAGAGGAGTTACCGGCAGTACTGTGGGGTCTCCGGACTACACCGAATAGATCTACCGGATACACCCCATTCTTCATGGTATATGGAGCTGAGGCAGTACTCCCAACCGACATACAGTATGATTCTCCGAGAGTAACAATGTTCACCGAAACTGAGGCAAAGGAGGCCCGAGAAGATGATGTTGATTTACTCGAAGAGGCCAGAGAATTGGCACTATCTCGGTCTGTAATTTATCAACAGAACCTCCGTCGCTATCATAGCCGGAAGGTGCACCCGAGGGTATTCCGGGAGGGAGATCTGGTGCTGAGGCTCATCCAACGCACGGCCGGAATGCATAAGTTGTCACCTCCATGGGAGGGACCTTTTGTGATAAGCAGGGCATTGCACAACGATTCTTATTACCTTGTAGATGCACAGGAGGCTAGGAAAGGTGTAATGGACAAATCCGGTGAGGAAACCAAACGTCCATGGAATGTAGCTCTACTTCGCCCCTTTTACACTTAAAGGGCTCAGTGTATGTGTATCTCAATTTTCAATATTTATGGAAGTAAGGCACCCCGGGAGGAACCCGGGGACTGCCTGGTTCTGTGCTCCTTTTTACTTCTGTTTTGTTAACCTTGTTTATTATTTTTTACCGGCATCCCGGGAAGGAACCCGGGGACTGCCGGATAGTTATTTTTTATATTGTATGCATGCCGGGAAAGTTCCGAGTTCGATTCTCAAGGACAAAGTAATGTATGTCATGTGAAATCATCTTGTGACTCAACTGACGAACGCCGAAATGGTAGTCAAGAGCAAAGAGAGGAAAGGTGGGGCACACGAAAATGGTCTCGGGGACTCGGAGCAGGAACTTATCCGGCATACCTATTTTTTATTAACTATTGTTGGTTATGTCGAGAATTCGGTTAGTAGGAACTCGGATTGTTTTGAGTAATGTATGCCGTATGTGGAGTTTCGTGACTCGACTGTCGAACGCCGAAATGGTAGACAAGAGCAGAAATTACCTAAGTACGGTAAACATGAAAGGCAAGTCGGGAACTCAAAACAGAGTACATTGGCATAAATTGTTCGAATAGGTAGTTCACTGCGGAATGAAAATAGCATAAGTGTATATTACATATGGCACCCGGCATCCCGGGGATTTAACGAATCTGCTAAGTTTTTCATGCGGTAGGGGAAGTCGGCTTCTCGACAGCGACCTCGGGAGCAACGACCTCGGGAGCAGTGGCAGCAGCAGCAGCGGGAGCAGCACCGGGGGCGACTTCGGATTCGGTGACGGCAGCGATACTCGGGGCCTCGGGAAGCACCTCGGTCTCGGGGGCCTCCGGTCTTGGCGAAGTCGCTACATCCCGGGGAACCACCTTCTCGGGCGCGGCACCGGAAGCGGCGTCATCTCCTTCCGGGGACTCGTCTTCCGCCTCGCCGGAAGCGGCATCGTCTTCGTCGTCCTCGTAATCTGATTCCGAGTCGGAAGGGATGACGCTAGGGGTGAACGTGCGGAAGCTTGACCACGTAGCGATGCGGTGCGCCACCTCTTGTCGGCGCTGGATCTTCTCCGGATCGGTGACCCACGAAGAGACCGTCCGCAGGCACAGGATTGCCTCCAGATCGAGACCCTCGTACCAGCTGAGTACTTGGGTCAAGACCTGGTCGGCGCCAGCCCGTGCACCGGAAAGCTTCCAGGCGTGGATGCGCCTCCCGGCACCCCGAAGATCACTCGTGAGCTCGGGAAGCGAGAGCGTCCCCCGGATACTTGGCCACAGTGCGCCGTGGACGTGGACCGCAGCGCTGAGCAGATCCGTCCCGATAGACCGGAGGGGTACTATCCGGGCCTTCAGGGCGACGAGGTGATCCTCGATGTCCCAGGCATCCGAGATGGGGCCCTTCTCGGCGCGCTTCTCGCGGAAGGCGGCAACAGCTTTGGCGGCAGCCTCGCGGGAGTGCTCAAACTCTCCTTTAAAAAGAAGAGCTGTCAAACGACTAAGTCATAAGAGTAGCAGCAAGAAAGAAAGCAAAAAGAAGGCAAGAGGGATGTCGGTCCACTTACTGTTCAGATCCCGGTTCAGCACTGTGAGCTCCGAGAGCCAAGTATCATACCGGGAACGAAGAAGAGCAAGCTCAGTCTCGGCAGTGTGCGCGCGCTCCTGGGATTGGTCCAGGGTCTCTTTCTGCTTCTTGGACGCCTCGATGAAGCGCGTCTTCATCTCGGACATAGCAGCCTGGACCTTTCCGAGCTCGCCGTTCAGCCGCGCGATCTCGGATTGCGCGGTGGCGAGAGCAGTCTTCTGGTCCACCGAGATATTACGCGCCGCGTCTCGCTCCTCCCAGAGGCGCTCCTCGGATTTCTTGGATTGACCGAGTTCAGCGAGAACCCGGTTGAAGATGTTGCGGCGTTTTTGGCTGCACTCCTGAAAGCAAGACAAAGAAGGCAAAGTCAGTATGGAAAAGGTGTAAAAAACCCAGTTGGGAGGATCTCGGGGACTCGGTGTCCGAGTCCTGGATTTTTCTCTAAGATTGGAACTAGTGATCTGCTATTCGGTGGAATCTAGAGCACTAAGCACCAATCTCGGGGACTAGTGGTGGAGCAAATTTTGAAGCAACCTATCCGGTTGGGAGGATCTCGGGGACTCGGTGTCCGAGTCCTGGATTTTTCTCTAAGATTGGAACCTAGTGATCTGCTATTCGGTGGAATCTAGAGCACTAAGCACCAATCTCGGGGACTAGTGGTGATGGAATGAACAAATGCGTATTTTGGAAAGAGGAAAAGCTTACCTCGCTTACTCGGGTGACATCCAGCGCGGCCACCTGGAGAGCATGCAGGGCTTGAGCGCTGCGGCTCGGGCCTGCAGCGTGCAAGTCCCCTGCAGTCTCGGAAGCGTCGGCGGCAAGCCAGGCCTTGTTGAAGTCATCAACAACCCGAATGCCGGAGCTGCCAGCAGCGCGGGCGGCAGCAACGTCCCGGGATCCTGAAGATACAAAGGAGCTGACCGTTGCTCGCAACATCCGCAAGTCAGCAGTAGGGATCTCGGCGGGAGGCGGTGGTAACGAGGAAAACGTACCCGGGCGCAGCACCAAGTCCTGAGACGAGGATGTCGGGGCAGCTGCAGGCGGGGCAGAAGGCGTTTTCTGCCCAGCAGCCTTGCCGCGAGACTTGGGAACTTGATCTGTTGGCCGGGAGGAGGCTGTAGGCTGCTTCTCCGGGATGGTCTTGGTCGCAACTGGCCGAGAGGGGCCACTTGCCGCAGGTTCCCGGCGAGGTCTGAGAATCTCTGCCTCCAGCCCGGGAACCCGGCGCGGGCTCTCCGGAAGAAGCACTTCTCCCGAAGTGGTCGTGGCCTGCACCGGGCTCTCCTCGATCACCGGATGTGCTTCCGGGGTCGCAGCGGTAGCCGGTGCGGCACCGGAAGCCGCATGCTCACTTCCTCGGGTAGAAGGGCGAGGAGGTGAAGGAGAGGCCCGAGCCGGGCTGGGAGTCCGAGTCCCGGGAGGAGGAGGAACGGCAGGTGACGGGAGCTCGAGTGCATCCCTGAAAGGAAGTATCTTAGTAATAGTTATGGAGAAAGCAAAGTCAGATAACATAAGGCAAGGAAGACGTACCCGGAATCCACAAGGGGAGGACCCCTTTGCCGGCGCCGAGCAGGCTTCTCGGTCGTCTGCTTACTCGGTTTGTTCCTCTTGGGGGGGTTGCCGGGGTTGTCGACCCCCTCGGTGTCGGAAGCCGCGCGCTTCCGGCTCTCGGCACGTTTGGTCCCGGTTGTCGGTTTCGGAACCACAGCTGAGGCCCAATTCAGAGGGAGAGCGTCAATAACATCGAGAATCTGGCAGTCAGTCTCATCCTCATCATCCGAAGAAATGAAAACTGCCTCTGGAGTTGAAGGATTACCCGGGGCCTTGACGAAAGGGATGGCGAGGTGGTCCTCGCCGTCGGGATCCTCTCTCGGCATCACGTCCGGTTTCGGGAAATCCGGCGTGTAAGTCCCGTTGACGTGGACGGCGTCTTCTTCGTGTTGACGCTCGAACAACTGCGCAAACAAATTAGGCCGTGTCGGTGTCCAGGTGAACGCATGTACGAAGGCGAAGGCACGAAAGACTGATATAAGCACCTGATCAACTGGTCTTCTCCGGCATCCCCCAAGGACCCCCCAAATATAGTCCTCCGTCATCTCCGTCCGGGCAATAGCTCGAACGCGACGAACGACCCCGGCGTGGCTTAGCCCAAAGATACTAGTCCTAGTGGGATCATAGTTCCCGGACATGTGGCACATCTTGTGCACTCGGTTTTGAAGAGGGCAGACCCGGCGAACAATGAAGCACCACAGGAGATCATCCCCGGTCATCTTCTGTGTTAGCACGTGCAGAACCTCGTGCATGTAGGTAATCTCATCGCTATCCGGAAGCTTCTTCCAGAGACCGAACTCGCGCGGAGGACCAATAATGAACTCCGGCAGATTGATGAAGTCCGGGTTCGAGGATCCCGGACCATCTCCCGAGTGCTCCCGGTTCTTCACATAGAAGAAACTCCGCTGCCACTTCCGGCAGGACTCTAGCCCCTTAACTATGGGGAATCCGGAATCCGCGCGGGGAATGATGGTGGCCGCTCCGCAATCCACTAAGTCTTTAACCTTCTTATCCGATTGGGGATGGCTTGGCGACGGAGAATAAAGTACTTGGCCCAGAGATCCAAGAAGGGCCAGATGCCAAGGTATGTCTCCGCGTATGTAGTGAAGACCGAGAGCATCATTATGGCGTTGGCGGGGAGATGATGAGGTTGAAGGTCGTAGAGGTCGAGGAAGTCGCGGAAGAAGGGGCTTGCCGGAAGCCCAAACCCGCGCTCGAAGTGCGCGAGAAATACTACGTATTCCCCGGGTTGGGGTTCCGGTGCAATCTCCTCTCCCGGGAGACGGCTCTCGAGGAATCCGGTGAGTCCGATACAGCCAGTCCAGATCGGACTGCTTGGTCTCGGATCCATCCCAACATCCCCGGGCACGTTCTTCGCCCATGTCGGAGAAGTGTGCAGGGGTATCCGAGCTACTCTCCAGGCGCAGCGGTGGTTAGTCGGAGTTAGTCTACCGGAAACTAGGATGTCGGGGCACAAACTGCTAAACGTTACCGGGTTCCTAGGAAACAAGATCTACCGTATGCTAAATAAATCGAAACTAAAGGGAGGAAAAAAGGCTCGCGCTAGACTCAAGTGAGGCACAAATGCGGGCGACCGATATACATTCTAGCGCCACGGTAATTCATCGCCGTGCGCCTCGTGCGCGCCGCGCGAGTGTGCTCACCGGCGGCGGCGCAACCGTCCTCGTGCTATGGCACGGTCGGGGTCGGGCGGTTACTCTACCAGAGAAAGGCATCGGAGCGGAGAAGAACAACTCACCGGTGAAGGAGGAGATCGGCGACGTGCGAGAGGGACGGCGGGGTGCGAGCTCCGGCGAACGGCGAGCGGGACGTCGTGCGGGCGACGAGCGCAGCGGCGGCGACGAGCTCGAGACGATGAAGGAGAAGAGAAGCGAAGAAGAAGAAGTGAAGGAGACCGTTCCGACCCCCTATTTATGGGGGGGGGGGGGGATTCCGGAGCGGTTTCCGATTTTCCCGCCCACGATCTCCACGATCGTGGGTGGGATCTATTTTGTGCCGCACGCCACGTGGCACTATCCGGAGCGCCCGATCCGGCCACACCGAGGGCCACACGGCTCCAACGGTTGGATTCCGGATCGGCTGCGGCTACCCGGCGCGGGAACCCAAGCGACACCGTGCGTGCGCAGAGGCACTCGAGTGCGCCTCTGCGCAGACGGGACGTCGGGTGGGACCTAGCTCAATGTCTCGAATTCATCGGAAGATCAACGGTCGAGATTCACTGGGATGGTACTATCCGGTGGCAGGCTTCGCCTCCCGGTTAAGGCAATCTCGGTGGGGAGATTTCGGTAAAAGGATCTCGGAAAAAAATCGACCTTGGCATGGAACAAAAGGATGATGTAATTTGTTCTCCGAAAATTGTTATTAAAGCTGATCCCGCACATCATCCGAGGTCGTTGTGCAGCACCAGCTTCGGGGACTAGTGTCGGGGGGCTACCCCCCGGGTAGGGGCAGATCCCGGTATAATCCAGTAAATATCAACATTACTTGACCTTTGGCAGCAGCAAGAGACATCTCTAGGTGTACCGAAAGGGCAGACTGACCCCTGAGCGCTGGTAGAGGACAAAGTGCCTCCTAGCAGGCGCAAGGGTCAGCTCTGGCAGCTATAAATAGACACCCCCGGCCCTCACAATCGCAGCACAAGCGTGAGCGGGTGGTTCCTCTAAGAACTAGATTCTCGAAGATGTCTTCGCCGGCAGGCTAAGACATCTTCGGGAGGCTAGGCCTAGAGATACTCATCCTGAGACGAGCTCGGACGTCTCCGGGAAGGATCCCGGATCTAGGACTCCGGGGAGACTCTCGGGTGGCGATGTACTCGGCTTTACCGGATAGGTATTCCGGGTAAGTACTAACCGGAATGTGTGTCTCGGTCTTGATCTTATACAGAAGAGGCTCAGTGGCAAGCACGGAGGTATCCGGAATAAGGGCTCCCGGTAGACCGTCAACGGTCCGTAGGAGGCTTTCCCGTTTATAGCGGGGGGAAGTACCATTCCGCCTGACACGGAAGCATGGTCACCTCCCGCCTGACACGGGAGCATGGTCACCTCCCGCCTGACACGGGAGCGCGTCAGCCGGTACGAGCGTGGTACGACAAGACCTGACATGCCTAGCCCGGCAATCCGGAAAAGGCTATCCGGGATGGGCAGAGACATGTCTTGTCTCTGACAAGGGGACAATGATGATGTGGGACGGCGCCTGCCGTCCTTAACGAGATGATGACGAAGGGCTACACCGGATAGTCCGGCGACTAGGTCACACTAGCCGGTGACGACATCCCGGCTAGGCCTGTCCGGTGGGGCCGAGCCAAGTTAGGGTTTCCGGCCCTCCTGGCCGGACCTCTATAAAAGGCGCCATAACTGCTCCTGAGGGAGAGATACCAACTTCAGAGCCAAAGCTATAGTTACATTTACTCTTAGAGCAGTTATTCCCTTTCACCTTGAGTTCATCTAGTTCTTCGTACTTCATCCGTTGGCAGATCTTGTAGCAAGTTGTAGTCCTTATATCACCAATATATAGAGAGGAAAGGCAGGAGTAGGGGTGTTACCTCCTCACGAGGGCCCTAAACCTGGGTATATCGTGCGTGTGTTGTGTGCCTTCGTGCATTTCTTTGTATTTGTTAGATCTTCCCCTTTGCACTTTGTTCTTGTTCCCTGTTCTTGGGAGATCTCGGTTTTACCGGGATCCTCCCCGTGTGAGCTCTTCAGCTCGCTATCCCTCCCCGGATCCACCAACGTCCATCGGCCCCACAAATTAGCCATCCTATGGCATCTGCCGTGACACCACCACGACACGCATCATGGTCTAACCAAAAAATACTGGTCCGGGTAGGGTCTAGGTTCCCGGCCATGTGGCACATCTTGTGTACTCGGGTCTGGAGGGGGCAGACGCGGCGAATAATGAAGCAGCGCAGGAGATCATCGCCGGTCATCGTGTCGGTCAGCACGTTCAGGACGTCGTGCATGCACTTGACCTCTTCGGTGTCGGGGAATCGTTTCTAGAGGTTGAATTTGCGAGGAAGACCTATGGCAAACTCCGGCAGGTTGATGAAGTCCGGATTCGAGGAACCCGGAGCATCGCCCGAGCTCGCCCGGTTCTTCACATAGAAGAAGCTGCGCTGCCATTTCCGGCAGGACTCTAGTCCCTTGACTATTGGGAATCCGGAGTCAGCACGGGGGATGACGGTGGCAGCTCCGCAGTCGACCAAGTCTTTGATTTTCTGATCCGGATTGGGGATGACTTGGCGACGAAGGATGAAGTACCTGGCCCAGAGGTCCAGGAATGGCCATACACCGAGATATGCTTCCGTGTAGGTGGTGAAGACCGAAAGCATCATGATGGCGTTGGCTGGGAGATGATGAGGTTGGAGACTGTAGGTGTCGAGGAAGTCGCGGAAGAAGGGGCTAGCCGGAAGCCCAAACCCGCGCTCGAAGTGCGTAAGGAATACTACGTACTCTCCGGGTCGGGGTTCCGGTTGAACCTCGTCCTCCGGAAGACGGCTCTCAACTTCTGGCGGTATCCGGTGAGTCCGGTACAGCCAATCCAGATCAGACTGTTTGGTCTCGGATCCGTCCCAGCACCCCCGAATACTCTCTTCACCCATGCCGAAGAAGTCCGCAGAAGTATCCGGGCTACTCTGCAGGCGCAGTGGCAGTTAGTCGGAGTTAGTCTATCGGGAGCTAGGATGTCGGATCGCAAACTGCTAAACACAACCGAGTTCAGCACGAATAAGATCTACCGTGTGCTGATAAATCGAAACAAAAGTGAGGAAAATAGGCTCGGGCTAAACTCGAACAGTACGCAATGCGAGTGAAAGATCTAAGCCCTATCGCAACGGTGCATCTCCGCCGCGCACCCTGTGCGCGCCGCTCGAGTTGTGCTCGCCGGCGGCGGCGCAACCGCGCATGTGTTAGGGCACGGCCGAAGGCGAGATAGCATCCTACTGGAGAAGATCATCGGGGAAGAGAGAGCAACTCACCAGAGAAGAGGAGGTTGAAGACGCGCAAGAGGAACGGCGGCGGTCGGGCTCCGGCTCCGGCGAACAGCGAGGGCGGCGAAGTTCGGGCGACGGACGTGACTGCGGCGGTGCGCTCGAGAAGACGGAGGTGGAGGAGAGAAGAAGACGAAGAAGAAAAGGAGACCGTTCCGGTCCCCTATTTATGGGGGAATTCCGGAGCGGTTTCCAGTTTTCCCGCCCACGATCTCCACGATCGTGGGTGGGATCTAGTCTGTGCAGCGCGGCACGTGGCGCTAGCCGGAGCGCCCGAACCGGCCACACCGAGGGCCACACGGCCCCAACGGTTGGGCTTCGGATCGGCTGCGGCCCCC
Organism: Poa annua; assembly: GCA_026929855.1. Taxonomy (NCBI): domain Eukaryota; kingdom Viridiplantae; phylum Streptophyta; class Magnoliopsida; order Poales; family Poaceae; genus Poa; species Poa annua. The sequence continues at coordinate 38,560,173 of CM049427.1, forward strand.
GGCGCGCGAAGCCAAGCGACGGCGTGCTCGGACAGAGGCACTCGAGTGCATTTCTGGTCGGACGGGACGTCGGATGGGACCCAGCTCGAGATCTCGAGTTCGATACGGAGCCAACGGTCAAGATTCACTGAGACTGCATTATCCGGTTGCAGGCTTCGTCTCCCGGTTAAAACAGTCTCGATAAGAAGATCTCGGGAAGAATCAATCTCGGCAAGTAAACGAAGGATGATGTCATGCGTTCTCGGAAAATAGTTGTTACTTAAAGCTGATCCCGCACATCATCTGAGGTCGCTGTGCAGCACCAGCTTCGGGGACTAGTGTCGGGGGGCTGCCCCCCGGGTAGGGGCAGATCCCGGAATAATTCAGTAAGGTGCCAACAGTACTTGACCTTTGGCGAGAGCAAGGGACACCTCCTGGTGTGCTGAAAAGGCAACTTGACCCTTGAGCGCTGGTAGAGTGCAAAGTGCCTCCTGGCAGGCACAAGGGTCAGCTCTGGCAGCTATAAATAGACACCCCCGACCTTCTCAATGGCAGCACAAGCATCAGCGGGTGGTTCCTCTAAGAACTAGCTTCTCGAAGATGTCTTTGCTGATAGGCTAAGACATCTTCGGGAGGCTAGGCCTAGAGATACTCATCCTGAAATGAGCTCGGGCGCCTCCGGAGAAGATCTCGGATCTCAGGCTCCGAAGAAACTCCCGGAAGGAGGTGTACTCGGTTTTACCGGATAGGTGGTCCGGGTAGGTACCAACCGGAGTGTATGTCTCGGTCTTGATCTTATGTAGGAGACGCTCACAGTGGCAAGCGAGGAGGTAGCCGGCATGAGGGATCCCGGTAGGCCGTCAATGGTCTATAGCAGGCTTTCCCGTCTGTTGCGGGGGGAGGTACCATTCCGCCTGACACGGAAGCATGGTCACCTCCCGCCTGACACGAAAGCATGGTCACCTCCCGCCTGACACGGGAGCGCGTCAGCCGGTACGACCACAGTACGACAAGACCTGACATGCCTAGCCCGGCAATCTGGAAAAGGCTATCCGGGATGGGCCAAGACATGTCTTGTCTCTGGCAGGGGGACAATGATGGTTCAGGACGGCGCCTGCTGTCCTTATCGAGATGATGACGCAGGGGCTATGCCGGATAACGCGGCGACTAGCTCGCACTAGCCGGTGACGACATGCCGGTTAGGCCTGTCCGGTGGGGCCAAGCCGATTTAGGGTTTCCGGCCCTCCTGGCCGGAACTCTATAAAAGGTGCCATAACTGCTTCTGAGAGGAGGACCAACTTGGGAGCCAAAGCTATAGTTGCATTTACTCCTAGAGCATTTACTTCCTCATACCTTGAGTTCATCTAGTTCTTCTTGTTCTTCACTTGGAGAGATCTGCGAGCAAGTTGTAACCCTTGTACCACATTTATATAGAGAGGGAAGGCAGGAGTAGGGGTGTTACCTCCTCACGAGGGCCCTGGACCTGGGTATATCGTGTGTGTGTGTGTTGTGTGCCTTCGTGCATTTGTTCGTGTTTATTAGATCTTCCCCCTCGCACTTTGATCTTGTTCCTCGTTCTTGGGAGATCTCGGTAACACCGGGATTCTCCTCGCGTGGGCTATTCAGCTCGCTATCCCTCCCCGGATCCACCAACGTCCATCGGCCCCACACATTAGCCATCCTATGGCATCTGCCGTGACCCCACCACGACAATGATGTTCGACATTATCTATGTACCAGACATAGATGCTATCAGACTGAAAGCTCGACTTAGTGTGACCCAAGTTCTTGGTTGAAGAACATGTTCTAGAGTGATCCATGTTTGGATCAATGAACAAACGTTAAGTATATTTTTTAGTGTCTATGAGAACTGAAGATATGTTTTCTACTAAAGGGTAAGAGTGGAAAGACAACTTGCCTTAAAGCGGTTACGATGATGCAAGTTATGACACTGACCCATGCGACTAGAAATCTCATATAGGAGATGTCCTTTATTTTGAAGAAACACATGGTTAGTTTGCGAAGTCGCAATTGAATGCACTGTCGCATAATCTATATTGGTATAGAAATATATCGCAACTTCATAAGTAGCAAGTATGATTGGACTGAGCAGTTTTCCGAGCGTAGGTGGTCCCCTTAATAGATCTCTTAGACTTTTAAGTCCCATGCTACGCGAATGTTCGAGTCTCACTCCATCCACTGGGTTATATTTCACCGTCATCGTAAGATACGGGATGATGTCAAACTAGGTGACATAGAAGTGTTGCAAAGCACACATAGGTCTCAATGTATGAGATCTATTCACTGTATTCCTCTTCCACGAGGCAAGCAGGCACCAAGGTGCTATGGGTGTTGAGCTTTTACCAAGTTGTAAATTAGATTAAGTGTTACTCTAGTGCAAGTGGGAGACTGAAGGGAATATGCCCTAGAGGCACCTAATAAACATATTTTATTGGCAACATCCCAATTGTTCATTATCTGTTTTATACCATGCTATAACTGTATTAAGTGAAAACATTAATACAGGTGTGGTAGATAAACAACCGGGTCCCTAGTAGCCTCTACTAAGACTACTTTCGTTGCGCGATTGATGATCGAGGTTTTCCGATCATAGGGCATGGCGCCTGTCGGTAATGGAATTCATATCGTTAGGTGTAACGATGTGATGGACATACCCAGTATTTATAGGACATAGTCATTACGCCTTAAGACCGTGAGACCAACTCTTATTGTTATTCCTGGAAGATACTTTGATTGCACCGAACGTCATATTTTATTTAGTGTGATAATAACGGTGATACTTTAGGGTATCGGAAGGGGGTAGTTGAGATGAGGGGTCAACAGCGGGATTTGTCAGTCCGCATAGCCGGATAGATACTCTAGGGCCCACTCGGTGAGATTATGTCAAATGAGTTTGCAAACATGTGACTAGGTCACCAGCTGATATAATATCATGGACGAGTAGAAGATAGTGTTGTCGTTAATGATATCATGCTAGGTATGGAGATATCTGAGAATTATGCTCGGACACGCTAAGTATCGCCATGACAAATGGTTTAAGATTATACGTCCATGTTTTATAGATGAAAGTCATTCGTTATATCACAGGGATTAATTCATGGGGTCCAGGCCTACGAGTTAGTCGTTGATCGGAGAGGAGTCTCGATCGTACCTATTATTATATCGAACCGTTAGGGTAACACACTTAAGGGGTTTCGACAAGACAACCGGAAAGGAAAGAGATCACCGGGAATGTCCCGGGAGAGGTCCGATGGAGATCGGGCAGCGATGAAAGAGTTTTAGGTGCTAGAATAAATTATATATAATATATTTGATATTAATTAGTGCAATTAATGTCTAAATATGATTTTATATATTTATTTTCGAATTTATTTAGTCTGATTTCCCTAAATGGGCCTTCTGGTGGAAAGAAGTCCCATGGGTGGGGGCGGGGGGGGGGGGGTGGGGAAGTCCCACATTGCCTGGCTAGCAAGGTTGGCTCCCCCTGGGAACCTATATAAGAAGGGGCACCCCTGGCATTTTAATTCACCAATTAATTCCCCAATTCTCTCTCGATATCGTGATTCCCTTTGTCGGAGTTGCGCCGAGTTGAGAGGGGGATCTCTTCCACCATAACCCGCTGCCGCGCTGCTGGTGTTCCGGTCCAAGTCTTCCGCTGCTCGTCCTGGACTGGAGCTTTGGAGGCCGTCGTCTCCACCGTATGGGTGTAACGCCCTGCGAGGTGCTGCGCTAGCGGTACTCGGAGGCCTACTTCCTCCACCCGACCTCGAGGTCATCTTCGTCGCGCCGAGTTCTTCGCAACCCACAGGTCGGCTACGTCGTCTTCGTCGTCAACGCTTGTGCGGTAGCGTAATCCCGCTATTGAGTCTACGACGGTATATATTCCGATCTCCGCCGTACTACTATATCTACATAGTATAGATCTTGTCTATTTTAAGGATATCGTTGCTAGGAAATTTTTTGTTTTCTGCACACGATCCCCTTCAGTGGTATCAGAGCCGATCTATCGTAGATATAGATGTACGCTGTTAGAACCCGTGTTCTGCACGGGGGCACCGTTCCTGTTATTTGCTACCCTCTAGCGTGCACTTGTGATTCCAGCGGCATCGAGATGATGAAGCGGCCCAGACCGACTTTACGCGTACGCTTACGGGAGACTGATTCCACTACTGACATACGGCTTGTACCGTATCTGTGGCGGGCGTGTGTCAGTTTCTCTCTCTTTAGTTGGCTTTGCATTTTCAATGGAGGGCCCGAAAGGGATGCTTAAACATGCAATTATTGGATCGTTGTTGTGTTCATAAGGTTCATAGGTATGAAGCGGTTCTATTTACGACAACCCCAAGCCACGTAAAATATGCAAAAGATAAAGTAGAAGCGTCTAACTTTATTTTGTAGGGGCTATGTGATATGATCAAGGTAGGTTTGATAAATTGTTATAAACTGCGGGCGCCAAGAAGACCATGGCGTAATGGACTATATCACATTGCATTACATTTGATGTTTTGTGTGCATCTTATATTGTGTGATTATATATAATAGTATATATTAGTTACGTGGCGGTAATTATATAAGATGATCCCTTCAAAAATACCACTAGTGTTATTTCTCCAACGCGCACCACCAAGAAAGTTCTACGTTATGAGGCAGGCCGTGACGATCGGGTGTCATACATATCGTCGTTCGCATACGGTGGGTGTAAGCCATGTTGCACAAGCGTCAGCGTGGAGGTTATAGTGGCAAGCCTAGCATATGAAGATATGGCCTCGGAACAAGGAGACCGAAAGGTCAAGCACGAGTCACAAAATTTGTGTGGCGGACAGTTTTCTACCCTTGAAGTTGTGCTGCCGGCTCTGACGATGAGGGGTGGTGCAATGGATGGGGGTCGTGTCATCGCTTAAACGACCAGGAGGGATGTTCATTTGTGTGAGAGTTCGGATAGTTATTTTGTAAAATACTAGAACTCAAAATATGATGAACAAAGTCTGCCGTGCAAACCTTTGTAGATATTGACCAATGTAATAGCATCTTTTAAAATTAGGCGCATTCCTACGATTGAGAAACTTAAAAGGTTGGGTCCAAACTTCATAGTTTTATACTTTAGCTTGACGATACTCCTTGTTTAAAACGTTAGCTCTTTGTGATACAATACCCGCTAGGAGATAAACCCGGAGATTCCGCTGACAAAAGATAATTTGGATTATCATATTTTGTGCGGATGATATCATCATAGTCCAGTGTATGCTATGATCTCTTCCATAGAGAACCAACGGTGGGTACGAGTTGTTAAATCGCGAACATATGAGATTGTCGCTAAACTCGGGGTACCACTAAAGTTGTGTTGATGAAGTTTATCAGTACGGTAACTGATTGTCTTCTCAACCGAGGTGGAAGAGAATACACACATTGAAGGAGCACGTGGCAGTCATACTTGATGACATATGTTCATACTTGATGAACATTGAGACGCCTCGCTCAGCTCGATCACTGGATGACAGACATCGTTGCCAAGTGCAAATCCTCTCTCATAGACTATGTCATGCAAGGGGAATCGTTCACCTTCATGGTTCTTGATTACGTTGGAAGTATCAAGAAGATGAAACAGATCGCCGGAAGTCATCGATGATGATGATGTATATATGATATACATGTTATGAATGTTATAGCTAAGCAAGTGCTCGCAGTAGTTACTAAGTTTTGAACTAGTCATGTTTTATGAAAACCAGGTTTACTGTTTGAGTAGCTTGAAAAGATGAGGCGAAATTGCGTGTTGATAATGGCAGGCAAGTTGTTGTGATGGCTATAGACACTCTCCCTCTAGATCTACCATTTGGATAAATTCTTTATGATCGCCTGTTAGTATGATCGTTATAAGTGTGTCTCCTCTAGCGAGACACTTGTTCATATATGTTAATGACAAATTCGTTGTCCTAGATTTATGAAGTAATGATCATATGCCGATTTGAATTTAGATGTTTGGAGCTCCCACATTCATAATATTAATGCCAAAGGATACAAACTTAATAAAGACACCACATATGTGTGGCACTGTCGTTTAATTCATGTCAATGTTATAGTCAATGCATTAGCTCCATACCGGATGGATCTACAAGTCCTAAGATTTGATCTTTTGACACTTGCAAAATAACTGTGACACCATTTTCGTAAAACGGGCATATAACTTATTGATAGTCATGCATATAGATGTATGTGATTCAATGACGTAATTGATGGGTAGTGGAGACCTTTATTTCGTGAACTTCGCTGAACGTTTTGAGTATAACTTGTTGAGAATCATGCATATGGGTGTATGTGAATCAATGAAGTACTTTAACGTGTAGTGGAAGTATTTATTTCAAAGACTTTATGAACATTCGAGTAGATATATGGATATCCACTCGGGGAATGTTGGCCTGGAAATTTTGATTCGATCAATCAAGTTCAGAATGAAGTAGGAAATAAATTTAACAAGAAAATCAAATTCCTGCAATACAGATCGAGGAATAATGATTTTAGTTATAATGTTGGCACATCATTGGAAGACTTGTGAGAAGAGTTCCACAAATTACGTCGCATGGAACACCATAGTGTTATGGTGTGTTAGGACGTCGTAATCGCACCCTACCGGATAGTGTGTGGTAAATGAATCTCTTACTGAATTATTGTGATCATTAGAGTCATAAGGTAGAAACGTAACACTCACGTTAGATCATAGGGAAACCATTTAAATCCATGGAGACAATACCATTTGAGTGATGGCATGGCTTTTAGCCTAGATTGTCGTTTCAGCAATTTAGTGTTTCGATGTGATCGAACTAAAATGGATTAATCTTTGTAGTGTACCGTACCTAAAGAGTTAGTTGGGTACATGTCTCACGACATAGGCAAAAACGTTGCCGGGGTATACCTTGCAATATAAATAGTTTCTTGTCCAAGGGTATAAGTGAGAAAGAAAGCAGAGCAAGACGAAGTTGGTGAACTTCCTCTCCAGACATCAGAGTGGCACAACCGAAAGTGTTTTCGGTGTCAGGCTCCACAGCTTGAAAAAGCTGATGATTCAAGATCATGATGTTCTGAGCTCATACTAAGAGCGTAGGCATACGAGGTTGTGTTCCACACTGTGTGTTACGACAATCTTGTTATGAAGGTCATATTAATGGAATATGAAAGACCTACGAACTACGAAAAAGATATGGTGGATCTAAGTCCGAGAAATGGCTATGAGTCATTTATGATCCGAAATAAATTCATATATGATTACCAGGTAATGACTTGGGAGATCTTCTTAATGGCATCTAGGATGTTATTAGAATGTGGAATTTTATGAGAGAATAGACATTGAGAAGATTGATTTGTCGTGAAACAGTTCCGACAGATTCAAAAGTTGACCACATGAGAGTTTGTCTCAAGTGGCAAAGACTAAATCTATTCTTTGTCGTTTAGCAATCTATAATTTCAAATGAGAAATTGATAGATGGATAAGGAAACCATGTTTCTTAATAGTGTCATTAAGAAAGAGTTGGTGATCTTGAGGATGCTAAACATGTATGTGAACTTCAGTTGTCCATTCATGGGCTGAAGCAAGCATATCGGAGCTGGAATCTTCACTTCGATAATGTGATCAAAGGATTTTGGAGTTGTCCAAAATAGTTGAAGAAACCTACGTTTGCAAAGAAGTGAGTGGGAGCTAAGTAGCTTTTCCTTGATCTTATATGCGGAAAGCATATTTGAGTGAGAGCTAGGTGTCATTCGTGATTTTGTATGTAACGACATATTGAATGACACATATCCTCTAATAGAGTGTAAAGGATTATTTAAGTGATTAAATTTTCTATGAAATGAAGTTAGGAGTATTAGGCATCTGATTTATAATTGTATTGTAACATCCCAATATTTTATAATATTCAAAAATCACTAAAATTTAAAACTTTTCTTTTATTAAAATGAAATATTAAATGTATAAGGAAACCAACTATGAAAGACTTCAAACTTGAGTTAATATTTTAAATGTCACAATTTAAAACATTATATTATCCACTGTGTTTCAAAAACCTTAAAATATAATTTGGCAAATATTTTACAAGCTACAATCCATTTTAATTTAAGTAAATAGTTACTTATAAGAAATTGATTCCAACCACTTAGTCATATCTATACATAAATACAAGATTATTCAAAAGATTATGTAGTTACTAAATGGTTTTCATTCCTTTAACTAAGATCAAAATATAGTTTGGAAATTATAAGCCTATAGTGTATAACTTTAAAACTTCATAGAATTTAAATTACTGAATTAGCCAAATAAACATTTCATTTGCTCAAAGGAATTTCATCTATTTTCAAAGCATGAAATGATTAATATATTCTAAATAAGAGTAGAATTAAAACAAAAATCCTTTCCAAAGTTGTTATGAAGCTTTCAAATGAATTATCATAATATAAAATATAATGTTGCACAAATTATTTTCAATTAAAAATGAATACCCTATATTTCACATTTCCTAAACATTTTTATATTTAGTTCTTTAATATTATGCCAAAATAAAGATAAATGATTTCAGCAAAATAAGTTTAAATAACTTAAATTCAAACATATTGAAATGTGGGTATTTTACAAATTTTATTTAGCCAAAAGAAAATCTAAATAAGATAGAAATTCAAATTTGACTTTAAGTGTCAAATTTGTAATTAATCAATATTTCAAAATACTAATTTTCAAAAATATTTAAAACATACCCACAACTGGTTTAACAGCAAGATATTAATTTTACAAAATTTTAGAAATTAATTTGACATCATTTGGACATTTAAATCAAAAGATATGAATTAAAGAAATAAAATCAGAAAAGAAAATACTAGATTCGAATCGGAGTCGATTTCCTCTCCGATTCGTGCGGGATACGATCTCCTGAAGCCCCTATATAAACCCCAGGTCCCCGCCGCCGTTTCCCCTCTCAAACCCTAGCTTCATCGCCCCCAGGCTGGCCGCAAACGCCGCCGCCGTTCGTCCATTACCGACGGCAAATTTCTCCAACCCCGGCGAGTACAAGACCTCCCGAGCCCTCTCACTGCTCTCTTTCTCTTTATTTTCCCCCTGCGCATCTTTTTCTAACTTGGCCGTGTTGCTTTCGTGCGCCAGAACGCCGTCCCCGTCATCGACAGGGGCTGGCCGCCGCCACCCGCAACTCCGGCGAGGAGTAAATCGAGCACCGGAGCCCCCCCGCCACCAACCGACCTCCCTATCGCCTTCGCCGTGCTGCGCCGCGTCCGGAGCTGGCCTCCACGCATTCGGGGAAGCACGGAATCGACCGGAGCGTCCACGCCGAGCCACCGGCACCGTCGTCCGCGCCATCTCCGGCGAGCTGCGCCGCCACGGTATGGTCCACGCCCCCAGCACCGTCCGATCTGCGATCAATGGCTAGGATTAGATCTGTTTAAATCCGAAGCGGTATCTGTTTTGATCCGTTGGATCTGGATCTGACGATCCAGATCGCTCCACTTATCCACGTCAGCGCCGCGTGGCAGCCACGTCACTGCCCAGTCAGCTGCCACGTGGAAAACAATTTCCTTAATTAAATTTAATTGGCAATTTTACAGAAACACCCCTGTCACTTAGATCTCTTACAACTTTTTAACCACAACTCCAAATTTAATAATTTTTATATATTTGGAAAGCTCTTAACATGTAGATTATTTTGGATCTGACAAAATTCAAATTTGACTTAGTATAAAATATTCAAAATTCAAATGGTGAATTTGAGTATATTTGTAATAACTTTAAATCTATAAATCCAAAAATTGCAAATAAATATGTTTTAGAAACCTTAGAATATTTGTAAATTAATACCACTGCTATAAAATAATTTTGAGTAATTTTTGAATGATTTCAGGGTTGTGTGTTTAATTTCAATAGTTTGACTAATTTTGAAATAACTTGTAATAGAAACATTAATTTTGACTAAATCCAATTGCAATAGATTTAATTAAATGCTCTCTGTCTATTAACACTAATTATAAGATTTTGTTATAAAAATTTAATCATAGGAAACTTTAATCTTATAAGTATTTCTTTTATTATATTTTCCAAAACTAGAAATTTATTAAATTGCATATATAAACTCATGCATATTTATAAAGAAATCACAAAAGTTATTTTGATGCTTCTTGTGATTTAAAATTGCATCTCATTCATAGCATATTTTATATTGTGGATATAATTCTCATAGGAAACCCCTCTTCATTAGTTTCTCTAAGTTAGAAAATAATTTCAACTTAGTATTTCTGTGAATTTCTACAATTAGACACTTAGTAAATTTCAACATGGAGCTGGAAGACCATTGAAGGACTTAGCCAAAAAGAAGACTTCAGAAGTATCTTCAAGGAGAAGAAACACTTAGAAGAAAATCAAGAAGAAGTTCATGAAGGACTTAGAAGAAAACAGACTCTGGAAGCATCCCCAAGATGTCAAACACTTGGAAGAAAAGTGAGAAGAAGTTCAAGAAGGCCAACCCCCTTTTATTCTCTAAGTCTTTCTCTCTGTCTTTCCCTCTCTTCTGAGACTTCATGAAGACTAAGTAAATCCAAGACCAGCCTCGAGGATACAAGAATCATCAAGTCTGAAGATTCATCAAGACTACCAAGAACTCAATCAAGACATCATCCAGAAGAAAGTTACAAGTCTGGAGATGAAGCCTGGAGGACAACTACAACTTTCTTTCTATCTTTCCCTCCTTCCTAATCTTGTCTTTAGACTTAAACAAATTTTGATCATGATGTTATCATCTTGAAGTTGTTGGATCCTAGCAGCATAGTGGGATGAAGCGGCCTGGAAACAAACCTTACATGTCCACGTACATGAGACATGTTCCACAATTTAAGTGGCTGGCCGGGTGTCTGTCTCTCTCACTATAGTGAATGTCCAATTTACAAAGAGTTGATAATAATTGTTGATCATCTGGAACAAATGACTTAGCATTTTTCTCTAAGTATTTTACACATCAAGACTAAGCCATTAGAGTGCTTATTCAAGATGATATAAAACAAAATATTGTATTCAACTTATGACCTGAGCCCTTAGTCCTTTTTGGACCAACCTATTGCCTTGCATTAAATTAAAAGATTTTCCATGGCATGGCTTGCATCTCTAGTCCTTAGAAATAACTTGCATATCATGCATGTCATGTTTTCCTTAGAAGTTTAAGAAACTTGTTTGTAAGTGTTGTGTTGTTTTATGATTGTTGTATTGTTGTTTGTTTGTATTGTTTAGACTGAACGGAGAGTCCCGAGTATCGTTGAAAAGAGTTGTGAACAACGACAACATTCAAAGGCAAGTGGCACACCTCATAAACTTCCTAATTTTATATGCATTACTTAGTGTATTTTTATATGCATGTGTTGCTATGCTAAACCTGTGTAGAATCCCTTATACCTGTGTCTAGGTTCCTATGCAATACTTAGTAGAATTATTGTTGCTATGCAAATGTTGTTTTGTGAAAATCTAAATTCTACTAAGTTAAGAATGAAACACCTGGGTGGTAATTGGTCGGATGGTTTATGTTGAGTGGCTACTCAGGTCCATTTCTATGGTTCCTAGAGTATGTACACTTGAGAATGGCCACCCAGGAACAGAGGAATCTGAAGAACTCCGAGTGACGATTGCTTCCAGTGCAGCCATTGCCATATGGGCTCTGGCTTGATAAATTATGTTGCGTGGACTCTCTCCGGCTTGACAAGCAGATGTAGGGGGATGTTAGGTGGAACGGGTCAAGCCATGTGGGAGGGAAAATGCTTCTGAAAGATCTCGTCTCATTCTCTCCTTTCCTTATCACAATTGGTGTGTAAAGGATAATCTGGATTGAATGGGTACAATGGTGAACGTGCACAACCTCTGCAGAGTGTAAAACTAAGTACTTAGCCGTGTCCCCGGTTACGGACAATTTTGAGCAGCTGATCAAGGACGTCAACGGAGGATTCCATCATTCCAATTTCTAAGTTAAAAGTTGATGGGTGAACAAGGGAAGATGAGATTTATGGTTTTCATGCAATACTCGTCGATTTCAAGAAAAGTGTTTTCAAAAGAGTAGGAAAAATTGGCTTTATGCAAATTAGCCTTGAGCTCCACCAGCCAAATATGCATATAGGCTTTAGAGTTATTTCCTTAAGTGTCCACCATAGTGTCACTTGCCAGACTCCATTTTTAATGGAATCTGACCCACGTTGTTGCAATATTTTTCTTATTGCAGATTGATCAGATGACGAGTGAGGTTTCGTTTAAAGGTTTCGAGTCTACCACCAACATGTTTTCGCCTGTGGCAGCATGAAAGTTATAGAGGCTCACTGCTATTGTATTTTCCGCTGTGTACTTTTTCAACGCTAGCTTTATGCTATGCAACTTGTATCAAATATTTTGTAATTCTGGATCATCGATGTAATAAAATTGACCTTTGTTGTGATATTACATCGTAAACTGTGTGTGCAAATGAATCGATCCAGGGATTTGCACTATACACAGGTATCTGCCTTATTTAAAGTGCAGGTACGCTACATGTATAGATCGTAAGGGGCTTTATAACATTATTTCGGAATATTTCCTAAGTTAAGATTCTGAAGTTTTTCAGAATAGAACAATCGAAGAAAGAGGTTATTGCTTGTATGACTAGGTAAAATATTAAGTTTATCTTGGCATTTTCAGTAATAGCAAATGATGTTCGACATTACCTATGTATCAGACATAGATGCTATCAGACTGAAAGCTCGACTTAGTGTGACCCAAGTTCTTGGTTGAAGAACAGGTTCTAGAGTGATCCTTGTGTGGATCAATGAACAAACGTTAAGTATATTTTTCAGTGTCTATGAGAACTGAAGATATGTTTTCTAGTAAAGGGTAAGAGTGGAAAGACAACTTGCCGTAAAGCGGTTACGATGATACAAGTTATGACACTGACCCATACGACTAGAAATCTCATATAGGAGATGTCCTTTATTTTGAAGAAAGACATGGTTAGTTTGCGAAGTCGCATATTAATGCACTTTCGCATAATCTACATAGGTATAGAAATATATCGCAACTTCAGAAATAGCAAGTGTGACTGGACTGAGCAGTTTTCCGAGCGTAGGTGGTGCCCTTAATAGATCTCTTAGACTTTTAAGGCCCATGCTACGCGAATGTTCGAGTCTCACTCCATCCACTGGGATATATCTCACCGTTTTTGTAAGATACGGGATGATGTCAAACTAGGTGACATAGAAGTGTTGCAAAGCACACATAGGTCTCAATGTGTGAGATCTATTGACTGTATTCCTCTTCCACGAGGCGAGCAGGCACCAAGATGCTATGGGTGTTGAGCTTTTACCAAGTTGTTAACTAGATTAAGTGTTACTCTAGTGCAAGTGGGAGACTGAAGGGAATATGCCCTAGAGGCACTTAATAAACATAGTTTATTGGCAATATCCCAATTGTTCATTATATGTTTTATACCATGCTACAACTGTATTAAGCAAAAACATTAATACAGGTGTGGTAGATAAACGACCAGGTCCCTAGTAGCCTCTACTAAGAGTAGTTTCGTTGCGCGATTGATGATCGAGGTTTTCCGATCATAGGGCATGGCGTCGGTCGGCAATGGAAGTCATATCGTTAGGTGTAACGATGTGATGGACATACCCAGTATTTGTAGGACATAGTCATTACGCCTTAAAACCGTGAGACCAACTCTTATTGTTATTCCTGAAAGATACTTTGATTGCACCAAACGTCATATCTTATTTAGTGTGACAATAACGGTGATACTTTTGGGTATCGGAAGGGGGTAGTTGAGACGAGGGGTCAACAGCGGGATTTGTCAGTCCGCATAGCCGGATAGATACTCTAGGGCCTACTCGGTGAGATTTTGTCAAATGAGTTTGCAAACATGTGACTAGGTCACCAGCTGAGATAATATCATGGACGAGTAGAAGATAGTGTTGTCGGTAACGAGATCATGCTAGGTATGGAGATATCTGAGAATGATGCTCGGACACGCTAAGTATCGCCATGACAAAGGGTTTAAGACTATACGTCCAGGTTTGATAGATGAAAGTCATTTGTTATATCACAGGGATTAATTCGTGGGGTCCGGGCCTACGAGTTAGTCGCTGATCAGAGAGGAGTCTCGATCGTACCTGTTATTATATCGAACCGCTAGGGTAGCACACTTAAGGGGTTTCGACAAGACAACCGGAAAGGAAAGAGATCACAGGGAATGTCCCGGGAGAGGTCCGATGTAGATCGGGCAGCAACGAAAGAGTTTTCGGAGCTAGAATAAATTATATATAATATGTTTGATGGTAATTAGTGTAATTAATGTCTAAATATGATTTTATATATTTATTTTCGAATTTATTTAGGCTGATTCCCTAAATGGGCCTTCTGGTGGAAAGAAGGCCCATGGGGGGGAAAAAACCTCAAGGAAATTTTGTGGGGTGGCTTGGCCGGCCTAGGTGGTCCAAATGGGGCCCACCTAGGGCCGGGGCAACAGCTCTAGCCGCACCAGGCAATGGGGCCCCTTGGGAGCCTATATAAGAAGGGGCACCCCTGGCCTTTTAATTCACCAATTAATTCCCCAATTCTCTCTCGATCTCGTGATTCCCTTTGTCGGAGGTGCGCCGAGTTGAGAGGGGGATCTCTTCCACCATAGCCCGCTGCCGCGCTGCTGGTGTTCCGGTCCAAGTCTTCCGCTGCTCGTCCTGGACTGGAGCTTCGGAGGCCGTCGTCTCCACCGTATGTGTGTAATGCCCTGCGAGGTGTTGCGCTAGCGGTACTCGGAGGCCTACTTCCTCCACCCGACCTCGAGGTCATCTTCGTCATGTTTGTCGCGCCGAGTTCTTCGTGACCTAGAGGTCGGCTACGTTGTCTTCGTCGTCAACGCTTGTGCGGGAGCGTAATCCCCGCTATTCGGTCTACGAGGGTATGTATTCCGATCTCCGCCGTACTACTATATCTGCATAGTATAGATCTTGGCTAGTTTAAGGATATCGTTGCTAGGAAAAAATTTGTTTTCTGCACACGATCCCCTTTAGAGGACACAGGCAGCTGGACATGGTTTCTGGAGACACTGAAAAATGATCATGGCTACTTTGAGAGCTGCAAAGGCAAGTGAAGTGTAAGAAGAAGATGATACAAGTGATTTTGTGCCTCAAAGACCAAAGAAAGGCAGTATGTTTGATGAGTTTAGGAATCCTAGATGAAGCAGACATTTTGATGTATGAAGTAGTCAATATTGAAGGGAATATGCCCTAGAGGCACTTAATAAACATAGTTTATTGGCAATATCCCAATCGTTCATTATATGTTTTACATCATGCTATAACTGTATTAAGCGAAAACATTAATACAGGTGTGGTAGATAAATAACCAGGTCCCTAGTAGCCTCTACTAAGACTAGTTTCGTTGCGCGATTGATGATCGAGGTTTTCCGATCATAGGGCATGGCGCCGGTCGGCAATGGAAGTCATATCGTTAGTTGTAACGATGTGATGGACATACCCAGTATTTATAGGACATAGTCATTACGCCTTAAGACCGTGAGATCAACTCTTATTGTTATCCCTGGAAGATACTTTGATCGCACCAAACGTCATATCTTATATAGTGTGACAATGATAGGTGATACTTTTGGGTATCGGAAGGGGGTAGTTGAGACGAGGGGTCAACAGCGGGATTTGTCAGTCCGCGTAGCCGGATAGATACTCTAGGGCCCACTCGGTGAGATTATGTCAAATGAGTTTGCAAACATGTGACTAGGTCACCAGCTGACATAATATCATAGACGAGTAGAAGATAGCGATGTCGGTAACGAGATCATGCTAGGTATGGAGATATCTGAGAATGATACTCGGACACGCTAAGTATCGCCATGACAAAGGGTTTAATACTATACGTCCAGGTTTGATAGATGAAAGTCATTCGTTATATCACAGGGATTAATTCATGGGGTCCAGGCCTACGAGTTAGTCATTGATCATAGAGTAGTCTTGATCATACCTGTTATTATATCGAACCTCTAGGGTAACACACTTAAGGGGTTTCGACAAGACAACCGGAAAGGAAAGAGATCACCGGGAACGTCCCGGGAATGGTCCGATGGAGATCGGGCAGCGACGAAATAGTTTTCGGAACTAGAATAAATTATATACAATATGTTTAATATTAATTAGTGTAATTAATGATTAAATATGATTTTATATATTTATTTTCGAATTTTTAAAGGCTGGTTTCCCTAAATGGGCCTACTGGTGGAAAGAAGGCCCATGAGGGGGGAAAGTCCCCCCAGGGCTTTGGATTGAGGGAGGGCCGGCCTAGGTGGGCCAAATGGGGCCCACCTAGGGCCGGCGCACCATCCTAGCCGCACCAGGCAATGGGGGATAGTCCCACATTGCCTGACTGGCAAGGTTGGCTCCCCCTGGGAGCCTATATAAGAAGGGGCACCCCTGGCCTTTTAATTCACCAATTAATTCTCTTATTTCTCCTCGATCTCGTGATTCCCTTTGTCGGAGTTGCGCCGAGGAGGATGAGGGGATCTCTTCCACCATAGCCCGCTGCCGCGCTGCTGGTGTTCAGGTCCAAGTCTTCCGCTGCTCGTCCTGGACTGGAGCTTTGGAGGCCGTCGTCTCCACCGTATGTGTGTGACGCCCTGCGAGGTGCTGCGCTAGCGGTACTCGGAGGCCTACTTCCTCCACCCGACCTTGAGGTCATCTTCGTCGTCTTCGTCGCGCCGAGTTCTCCGCGACCTAGAGGTCGGCTACAACGTCTTCATCGTCAACGCTTGTGCGGGAGCGTAATCCCCGCTATTCGGTCTACGAGGGTACGTATTCCGATCTCCGACGTACTACTATATCTGCATAGTGTAGATCTTGGCTAGTTTAAGGATATCGTTGCTAGGAAATTTTTTGTTTTCTGCACACGATCCCCTTCAGTGGTATCAGAGCCGATCTATCGTAGATATAGATGTACGCTGTTAGAACCTGTGTTCCCCACGGGGGCACCGTTCCTGTTATTTGCTACCCTCTAGCGTGCACTTGTGATTCCAGCGGCATCGAGTTGATGAAGCGGCCCGGACCGACTTTACGCGTACGCTTACGCGAGACTGGTTCCACTACTGACATACGGCTTGTACCGTATCTGTGGCTGGCGGGTGCCTGTTTCTCTCTCTTTAGTTGGCTTTGCATTTTCAATGCAGGGCCCAAAAGGGATGCTTAAACATGCAATTATTGGATCGTTGTTGTGGTCATAAGGTTCGTAGGTATGAAGCGGTTCTATTTACGAAAGCCCCGAGCCACGTAAAATATGCAAAAGATAAAGTAGAAGCGTCTAACTTTATTTTGCAGGGGCTATGTGATATGGTCAAGGTAGGTTTATTAAATTGTTTATAAACTGCGGGCGCCAAGAAGACCATGGCGCAATGGACTATATCGCATTGCATTACATTTGATGTTTCTTATATTGTGTGATTATATATATAGTATATATTAGTTGCACGGCGGTAGCTATATAAAATGATCCCTTCAAAATACCACTAGTGTTCTCCCTCCAACGCGCACCACCAAGAAAGTTCTACGTTATGAGGCAGGCCATGATGATCGGGTGTCAGACATCTCGTCGTTCGCATTCAGTGGGTGTAAGCCATGTTGCACAAGCGTCAGCGTGGAGGTTTTTGGTGGCGAGCCTAGCATATTCAGAAATATGGCCTCGGAACAGGGAGACCGAAAGGTCGAGCACGAGTCACAAAATTGGTGTGGCGGACAATTGTCTACTCTTGAAGTTGTGCCGCCAGCTCTGATGATGAGGGGTGGTGCAATGGATGGGGGTCGTGTAATCGCTTAAACGACCAGGAGGGATGTTCGTTTGAGTGGGAGTTCGGATAATTATTTTCTAAAATACTAGAACTCAGAATATAATGAACAGAGTCTGTTTTGCAAACCTTTGTAGATATTAACCATTGTGATAGCATCTTTTCAAATTAGGCGCATTCCTGCGATTGAGAAACTTAAAAGATTGGGTCCAAACTTCATAGTTTTATGCTTTAGCTTGAGGATACTCCTTGTTTAAACCGTTAGCTCTTTGTGTTACAATACTCGCTAGGAGATTAACCCGGAGATTCCGCTGACAAAAGATAATTTAGATTATCGGATTTTGTGCGGATGATATCATCATAGTCCAGTGTATGCTATGATCTCTGCCATAAAGAACCAACGGTGGGTACGAGTTTTTAGATCGCGAACATATGATATGATCGCTAAACTCGGGGTACCTCTATAGTTGGGTTGATGAAGTTTATCAGTACGTTGACTGATTGTCTTCTCAACCAAGATGGAAGAGAACACACACATTGAGGGAGCACGTGGCGGTCATACTTAATGACATATGTTCATACTTAATGACCATTGAGACGCCTCGCTCAGCTCAATCACTGGATGACAGACATCGTTGCCAAGTGCAAATCCTCTCTCATAGACTATGTCATGCAAGGGGAATCGTTCACCTTCATGGTTCTTGATTACGGTGGAAGTATCAAGAAAATGAAACAGATCGCCGGAAGTCATCAATGATGATGGTGTATATATGATATACATGTTATGAATGTTTTAGCTAAGCTAGTACTCGCAGTAGTGACTAAGTTTTGAACTAGTCATGTTTTGTGAAAACCAGGTTTACTGCTTGAGTAGCTTGAAAGGATGAGGCGACATTGCGTGTTGATAATGGCAGTCAAGTTGTTGTGATGGCCATAGACACTCTCCCTCTAGATCTACCATTTGAATAAATTCTTTATGATCGCCTGTTAGTATGATCGTTTCAAGTGTGTCTCCTCTAGCGAGACACTTGTTCATACATGATAGTGACAAATTTGGTGTCCTATATTTATGAAGTAATGATCATATGGCGATTTGAATTTAGATGGTAGAAGCTCCCACATTCATAATATTAATGCCAAAGAATACAAACTTAATAAAGACACCACATATGTGTGGCACTACCGTTTAGTCATGTCAATGTTATAGTCAATGCATTAGCTCCATACCGGATGGATCTACAAGTCCTAAGATTTGATCTTTTGACACTTGCAAAATAACTATGACACCGTTTTCGGAAAGCGGGCATATAACTTATTGATAGTCATACATAGAGATGTATGTGGTTCTATAAAGTAATTGACGGGTAGTGGAGACCTTTATTTCGTGAACTTCACTGAACGTTTTGAGTATAGCTTGTTGATAATCGTGCATATGGGTGTATGTGAATCAATGAAGTACTTTAAGTGTAGCGGAAGTCTTTATTTCATAGACTTCATGAATTTTCCGAGTAGATATATGGATATCCACTCCGGGGAATGTTAGTCTGAAATTTTGATTCGATCAAACAATGTTCAGAATGAAGTAGGAAATAAACTTAACAAGAAAATCAAATTCACGCGATGCAGATCGAGGAAATAAAGATTTGAGTTATAATGTTGGCATATCATTGGAAGACTTGTGAGAAGAGTTCCACAAATTACGTCGCATGGAACACCATAGTGCTATGGTGTGTTTGGACGTCGTAATTACACCCTATCGGATAGTGTGTGGTAAACAAATCTCTTACCGAATTATTGTGATCATTAGAGCCATATGGTACAAACGTAAACACTCACGTTAGCAAATAGGGAAACCATTTGATTCCATGGAGACAATACCATATGAGTAATGGCGTGGCTTTTAGACTGGATTGTCGTTTCAGCAATTTAGTGTTTCGATGTAATCGAACCTAAAATGGATTAATCTTTGTAGTATACCCTACCTAAAGAGTTAGTTGGGTACATGTCTCACGACATAGGCAAAACTGTTGCCGGGATATACCTTACGAAAGAAATAGTTTCTTGTCCAAGTGTATAAGTGAGAAAGAAAGTAGAGCAAGACGAAGTTGGTGAACTTCTTCTCCAGACATCAGAGTGGCGCAACCGAAAGTGTTTTCGGTGTCAGGCTCCATAGCTTGAAAAAGCTGATGATTCAAGATCATGATGTTCTGAGCTCATACTAAGAGCGTAGGCATACGAGGTTGTGTTTCACACTGTGTGTTACGACAATCTTGTTATGAAGGTCATATTAATGGAATATGATAGACGTGCGAACTACGAAGAAGAGATGGTGGACCTAAGTCCGAGAAATGGCTATGAGTCATTTAATGATCCGAAATAAAATCCATATACGATTACCAGGTAATGACTTGGGAGATCTTCTTGATGGCATCTAGGATGTTAAAAGTATATGGAATTTTATGAGAGAATAGACATTGAGAAGGATCGATTTGTCGTGAAAGAGTTGCGACAGATTCAAAAGTTGACCACATGAGAGTTTGTCTCAAGTGGCGAATCCTAAATCTATTCTGGGTCGTTTGGCAATCGCTATAATTTCGAATGAGAAATTGATAGATGGATAAATAAACCATGTTTCTTAATAGTGTCATTAAGAAAGAGTTGGTGATCCTGAGGATGCTAAACATGTATGCAAACTTCAGTGGTCCATTCATGGGCTGAAGCAAGCATATCGGAGCTGGAATCTTCACTTTGATAATGTGATCAAAGGATTTTGGAGTTGTCCAAAATAGTTGAAGAAACCTACATTTGCAAAGAAGTGAGTGGGAGCAAAGTTAGCTTTCCTTGATCTTATATGCGGAGGGCATATTTGAGTGGGAGCTAAGTAGCTTTCCTTGATCTTATATGCGGAAGGCATATTTGAGTGGGAGCAAGGTGTCATTTGTAATTTTGAATGTAATGACATATTGAATGACACATATCCTCTAGTAGAGTGTAAAGGATTATTTAAATTATTAAATTTCCTATGAAATGAAGTTAGGAGTATTAGGCATCCGATTTATAATTATATAGATCAGAAGGGGCTTAATAACATTAGGTCGGAATATTTCCTAAGTCAAGATTCTGAAGTGTTTCAGAATAGGACAAGCGAAGAAAGAGGTTCTTGCTTGTATGACTAGGTAAAATATAAAGTTTATCTTGGCTTTTTCATTGATAGAAAATGATGTTCGACATTCTCTATGTATCAGACATAGAGTCTATCAGACTGAAAGCTCGACTTGGTGTGACCCAAGTTCTTGGTTGAAGAACTGGTTCTAGAGTGATCCTAGTGTGGATCAATGAACAAACGTTAAGTTTATTCTTCAGTGTCTATGAGAATTGAAGATATGTTTTCTAGTAAAGGGTAAGAGTGAAAGACAACTTGCCGTAAAGCGGTTACGATGATGCAAGTTATGACACTGACCCATACGACTAGAAATCTCATATAGGAGATGTCCTTTATTTTGAAGATAGACATGGTTAGTTTGCGAAGTCGCATATGAATGCACTGTCGCATAATCTACATAGGTATATAAATATATTGCGACTTCAGAAGTAGCAAGTGTGATTGGACTGAGCAGTTTTCCGAGCGTAGGTGGTCCCCTTAATAGATCTCTTAGACTTTTAAGGCGCATGCTACGCGAATGCTCGAGTCTCACTCCATCCACTGGGATATATTTCACCGTCATCGTAAGATACGGGATGATGTCAAACTAGGTGACATAGAAGTGTTGCAAAGCACATATAGGTCTCAATGTGTGAGATCTATTGACTGTATTCCTCTTCCACGAGGAGAGCAGGCACCATGATGCTATGGTTGTTGAGGTTTTACCAAGTTGTAAACAATATTAAGTGTTACTCTAGTGCAAGTGGGAGACTGAAGGAAATATGCCCTAGAGGCACTTAATAAACATAGTTTATTGGCAATATCTCAATCGTTCATTATATGTTTTACACTATAGTGTACCTGCACTTAAAATATGGCAGATACCTGTGTATAGTGCAAATCCCCGGATCGATTCGTTTGCACACACAGTTACGATGTAATATCACAACAAAGTATCAATTTATTACAACGCTGATCCAGACTTAGAAAATATGCATTACAATTTGCATATCATCAAGCTAGCAGTGAATAGAGTAAACAGCGGAAAATTATTCTTCATGGAGTCCCCAATCATCATCATGTGCCACAGGCGAGCATGTTGGTTAAAGACTCGAAACCCTTAGTAAAATTCTCACTCATCATCAGAACAGTCTGCAATAAGATATATATTGCAACAACGTGGGTCTGAACCATTAAAAATGGAACTAGCAAGTGACACTATGGTGGACACTTAGAGGAATAACTCTATGACCTATATGCTTATTTGGCTGGTGGAGCTCAAGGCTATTTTACAGAAAGCAAGTTTTTCCTTAACTTTTTGAAACAACTTTACCTCGCTGAGACAAATATGGTATGAAAGCCATAGTCTCATTCTACCCTTGTTCACCCATCAAGTTTTAATTTAAAAATTGGAATGGTGGAATCCTCCGTTGACGTCCATGTTCAACTGCTCAATTTTCCGTTTCAGGGGACACGGCTAAGTACTTAGATTTTTAACTCTGCAGAGGTTGTGCACGTTCACCATTGTACCCATTCAACCCAAATATCCTTTACACGCTTATAGTGATAAGGAAAGGACAAGAATGAGACGAGATCTTTCAGAAGCATTTTCCCTCCCACTCTGGCCTGATGCGCTCCACCTACAAACCACTACCTCCACCTGTCAGGCCGGGGAGAGTCCACGCAGCATAGTTGATCAAGGCAGAGCCCATATTGGCAATGGCTGCACGAGAGCAATCGTCACTTGGAGTTCTTCAGATTCCTCTGTTCCTGGGTGGCCATCCACAAGTGAATTTCCCACAGGTAAATCCCCTGGGGACAACACTCAACTCATACAGCCAAGCAACCAATTCCACCCAGGTGTTTGATTATAACTTAGTAGAATTTAACATTTCATCAAAATAGTTTTGCGTAGCATCACAATTCTACTAAGTATTTTCATAGGAACCTAGACACATGAATAAGGAAGTCTAAACATGGCTTGCATAGCAATACTATCCTACACATGCTTATAGAAAAATAATCTACTCATGCATAGAAAATAATAGGACTTTTATGGGGGTGTTCCACTTGCCTTGGCAACCGGGAGTACAGCAGTTACAGTTACAAAGATTCTCGTTTCCCTCAGAATAATCTAACAAAAGAAATAAAAAGCCACACATAAACACACAAGCAATATTCATACAAGGAAAAATATATGCTAAGCATGAGATGCAATAATTTATTTGAAATTTCAGGAAACTAATATATGTATCTCTTAGAAATTTTTTATGACATATGCATGAACAAATTTTTATTTTGTTTTCATTTATTTAGACATAAATACAAGGGTAACATCAAGAATTTTAGTTTACTTAAATAAAATTTCATAACCAAATTTTGTAAAAATGACATTTGGGCAGACGGCATCTAAACAAGTTTTTAGCAATTTGATTTACTCAAAAATGATTTTTCTAACTAAGGTTATGTCAAAAACACTTAAACTACTCTAAAAAATATTTGAAAATTTTGAATATGTCAAAACAGAAAACTAATGAATCCAAAATATTCTACTGGTTCTAAGGATTTCAAATATATAAAAATATTTGAATTTGGTTAAACCGATAAAAAATTATAATAAAAACAAGATGTAGGGGGTTTTCTGTAAAACTGCATTTTAATTCTATTTAACAAAATCGCAGAAAAACCTACGCCTACGTGGCTCCGACGTGGCCCTGACTGTGCGCTGACGTGGTGCTGCCTGTGCGTGCCACGCAAGCGTACCGATTCGTTTTTAAGTGATCTAATCCTAGTCGTGCACGGGGATCTAACGGTTCAGATCAAATCGACCAGAACCGAGCGGCGCTGTCGCCGGAAACCTAGCCGGAGGTGACTCCCGCGGCGGCGGCGCGCCGGCGACGGACGTTCTACAAGATCTAGTGCTCTATGGGACGAACGGAGCATACCAGAACGCGGAGGAGGTCGACGCGGAGACGATGGCGAGGTCGTGGGGGCTGGGGCGTCCTTTGCTTCCTGGGATTGCTCGCCGGAGTTGTGCGTGGCGGCGGGTTGCTTCGATAGTGCACCGCTATGACGACACGCTGCGAGACAGAATGCGAAATCGTGTCACAATGATGCGCAAGGATGAAACAAAACGAAGGGGAGAGGAGAGAAGGTCCGGGGTGGCCGGAGTTGAGCACACGGTGCGAGTTTTACCGGCGGTAGCGGTGGAAAGTCGAGGTCTCGTGCGGGCAGCCTCGTGGCTCTCGGGTGCTAGGGTTTGGGGCAAAGGGGAGAGGTGATCGAGGGGTTCTTATAGCAAGAATCGGCGACGTAAATGGAGCAATGAATCCTCCGCAATGAATCAAAATTATTCGGCCGTTTCTCGGCGTCGTCGCGGGCGTGATTTGGGGGCGAGTCGTTGCCGTTGAAGGGATGACAGGTGGGGCCCACCTGCAAGAGAGAGAGCGCGCGCGCGCGGGCGGGACGGGCTGCTGGCGGGCTGCGGTGCTGCGCGCGCGGTAGATAGCTTGTGGGCTTCGGCCCACTTGCTGGCCCGGCTCGATTTTTCTTTTTATAATTCATTTTTCTGTTTTTAAATCTTTTGAGTATAAAACAATTTCAAAACTATATCAAAACTTCTCAGAAAAATTCATAAAAAAATAATTTGAAAAGCTTAGTAAAATAGATCCTTTTGATATTATTTTTGTCTAAAGTAAAAATAGAATAAAAAGGAATATTATTATAAATTCAAATAACAATTTTATGGACATAAAATCAATTAAAAACATATATAATGATTTAATTTAAATTCTATGTGATTTAAATGACAAGTTTAATGATGATGATGCATGGATGCAAAGTTTTAAATTTTTCTGAAAATTGGGATGTTACAAACCTAACCCCCTTAAGATGAATCTCGCCCTCGAGATTCGGATTGGCTAGCAAATTGGTGAGGGTGGTCTTCTTTCAGGTCATCTTCTCTTTCCCAAGTTGCTTCCTCTTCTGAATGGTGATTCCACTGTACTTTACAGAATTTGATGGTCTTGGTTCGGGTGAGACGTTTTGTTGTCTCCAAAATCTTTATGGGTTTTTCTTCATAAGTGAGATCACTTTCTAGTTGTACTTCCTCTAGTGGCACCGTATCTCTTAGCAGCGTTTCTTCCATTTCTGGGTGACATTTCTTCAGCTGGCTGACATGAAACACACTGTGAACTGCGGAAAGTGCTTTCGGGAGTTCCAATTCATAGGCAACCTCTCCTTTGCGGGATAATATCTTGAAAGGTCCAATAAATATAGGTGCCAATTTTCCTTTGATTCCAAATCTCATAACTCCCCGCATAGGTGAAACTCTGAGATAGGCTCGATCGCATACTTCATACGTGACTTCCCTCTTTTTGGAGTCCGCATAACTCTTCTGTCTGGATTGTGCTATCTTTAAACGGTCTTTAATCAGTCTGACTTTTTCCTCAGCCTCCTTGATTATGTCTGGTCCAAACAAACTACGTTCTCCTACGCCACTCCATAGTAGTGGGGTAGTGCACTTTCTTCCATACAGTGCTTCAAACGGCGACATCTCTATGCTCGCTTGATAGCTGTTGTTGTAGGAGAACTCGGCATATGGGAGATTATCATCCCAGCTTGACTTATAATCTAGAGCGCATGCTCTCAGCATATCTTCTAGGATTTGGTTTACTCTTTCTGTCTGTCCATCCGTCTGCGGATGGAACGCTGTGCTGAATTCTAATTTGGTTCCCAGAGACTCATGTAATTGATTCCAGAAATGAGAAGTAAACTGAGTACCCCTATCCGACACAATTTTCTTGGGAACCCCGTGTAGACACACAATCCTCTTCATATAGATGTCAGCTAGCTTGGCACTAGTGTAAGTAGTCTTTACGGGTATAAAGTGAGATACTTTCGTCAGACGATCGACTATAACCCATATAGAATCGTACCCTGCTTTAGTCCTGGGCAGACTAGTGATGAAATCCATACCAATCTGTTCTCATTTCCAATCTGGTATTGGTAAGGGTTGCAGTAACCCTGCTGGTTTTTGGTGTTCTGCTTTCACACGACTGCAGACGTCGCACTTTCCAATGTATTCAGCAATATCTCGCTTCAAATTAATCCACCAATACCTCTCCTTTACATCCATATACATCTTGGTGTTACCCGGATGTATGGAATAAGGTGAGTCATGAGCTTCTTGAAGTATTAATTTCCTAAGATCGGCATCGTCAGGGACACATATGTGTTCCTTATACCATACGGTTCCTTCTTCATCTTCCCTAAAGTCCCTTGCTTTGCCTTCACTTAGGTTCTTCTTGATTTCCTTTACTGCTTTATCCTCTAATTGAGCTGCCTTGATTTTGTTAAATAGGAGAGGTTGAACTTCTAAGGATGCTATGAATCCTTCAGGTACCACTTCCAATCGAAGGTCCTTAAATCATTTACATAGATCTTCAGGCAATTCTCCTGCCGTGAGTCCGTTTACATAAGTCTTATGGCTCAAGGCATCAGCCACTACGTTGGCTTTCCCTGGGTGGTACTGTAGACTTAAATCATAGTCTTTGATCAATTCTAACCATCTCCTTTGTCGCATGTTTAATTCCTTCTGAGTAAAGAAGTACTTGAGGCTTTTATGATCTGTAAAAACTTCACATCGCTTTCCCCATAAATATGGTCTCCATATCTTTAGCGCATGTACCACAGAGGCTAACTCTAGATCATGAGTGGGATAGTTGACTTCATGATTTTTGAGTTGTCTTGAGGCGTAAGACAATACTTTTCCTTCTTGCATCAATACGCTTCCTAGGCCACGATATGAAGCGTCGCAATAAACCTGGAAGTCTTTCTCTAAATCTGGTAAGCATAATACAGGTGCCAACACCAAGCGCTTCTTTAATTCTTGAAAACTGGTCTCACAAGCTTCTGTCCACTCAAATTTCTTTCCCTTCTTCAGTAGTTCAGTCAAGGCTTTGGCAATCTTGGAGAAATTTTCAATGAATCTCCGATAGTATCCTGCCAGTCCTAGAAAACTGCGGATTTCTCCCACATTTTTGGGTGATTCCCAATTCATCACAGCAGCAACTTTTTCAGGATCCACTGCTATCCCATCTTTAGACACCAGGTGTCCTAGAAATCCTACTTGTTTTAACCAAAATTCACACTTGTTGAACTTAGCATATAACTTATGCTCTCGGAGTCTTTGCAACACCAGACGTAAATGTTGTTCATGTTCTTTGTGACTTTTGGAGTAGACTAGGATGTCATCGATGAAGACAACAACAAACTTGTCCAGAAAATCCATAAATACCTTATTCATCATATTCATGAAATAGGCTGGAGCATTGGTTAACCCAAAAGGCATTACTGTGTACTCATACGAACCATATCTTGTAACAAAGGCAGTCTTGGGTATATCCATCTCTCTAACTTTCATCTGAAAGTACCCTGATCCGAGTTCAATCTTGGAGAACACGACAGCCCCTTCTAGTTGATCGAAAAGCTCATTGATTTTGGGTAGCGGATACTTGTTCTTGATTGTATGCTCATTTATGTCACGGTAATCGGTGACTAATCTCTGGGTACTATCCTTCTTCTTGACGAAAAGGATTGGGGCTCCCCAGGGTGATGAGCTTGGACGGATAAAGCCTTTCTGCATAAACTCTTCCAATTGCTTCTTGAGTTCTTTCAGTTCATCAGTTGCCATTGGGTAGGGCCTTTTAGCTATTGGTCATGTACCCGACTTTAGTTCAATGAGGAACTCTACATCTCTATCGGGTGGCATTCCTGGTAGTTCTTCCGGAAACACATCAGGGTATTCCTTGACTATAAGGACCTCACCAAGACAAACCCCCTTAAGAGAATTAAGCCTAACCTTCTTTAGTTCAAAATTTGATCTAAAGTTGATCTTCGAGCCTTCTGGAGTGGTGAGAGTGATGGTTCTATTCGCGCAGTCTATGATTCCTGCCTAACGGGACATCCAATCCATCCCTATGATAACATTCAGGCCTTGTGTTTCCAGGATGATCAAGTCCGTAGGAAACTGATGCTTTCCAATCTTCAGACTCAACTGTCTACAGCCAGAGGTTACTAGCATCTCTCCTCCCGGAGAGCTTACTCTAATGGGGCTTCCTATATTTTCCACTACTAACCCATGTTTGTTTACAAAAGCTCTTGAAATGAATGAATGCGATGCTCCAGTATCAAATAAAACTAATGCTGGGCATGAATTGAGGAAGAACGTACCAATGACAGCATCAGGTTCATCGTACACTTCTTCCACATTGATGTGGTTCACCTGTCCTTTCTGGAAGGTATTGGGCTTGGCAGCTTCTGCGGCCTTCTTTTCAGGGCAGTCAGTGGCGTAGTGGCCCTTGTTATTGCACTTGAAGCATAGGACTTGGCTGATATCTTTCTTATATTCAGGATTTGGGCGATGATGTCCATTGTTGTGGCCACCATTTCCATTTCCCTTGTGATTCCCATTGTTTCCCTTGAAACCACCACTATGGTTGTGACCATGATGTTTGTGGTTGCTTCCTCCACTAGGATAGTGCCCAGGCTTATGACCCTAGTTTGTATCTTGAGGGAAAGGCCTCTTGAAAGAAGTTTCAGAATGGTGTTTGTGAACATTCAACTTTCTCTTCCTGTTTTCAGCCTTCTTGATGTTATCCTCCAGTATGATAGCCTGATCTAGGAGGATTTGATAATTTGGGGCATATGCTACTGTTAAAGGAATCTTCAGCTCGTCACTCAGCCCATTTAGGAATTTCGCATTCCTCTTAGCCTCCGTGTTGATGTCCTCAGGGGCATATCGAGAAAGGGCATGGAAATCTGCCATGTACTCCTTCAGGCTCCCGTTTCCTTGTCTCAGGTATCTGAATTCCTCTTGCTTCAAGTTCATAATACCCGAGGAGATATGAGCATTATGAAAACCTTCCCTGAAGTTTTCCCAAGTCAAGGTTTCTAGTGGGTGAGTGATTTGATAAGTTTCCCACCACTGAATTGCTGGTCCTTCCAACAGATGAGTAGTGAACCTCACCTTCTCAGCGTCGGTACATTCACAAGTCACTAGATCTCTGTCCACGGAACGCAGCTAGTCATCTTCCACAATTGGCTCAGTTGCAGTGGAGAACTTGTTAGGCCGGAGCCTCAGAAATCTGGTAAGTCTATCCACTTGGGGGGGTGGTGGCGGTGGTAGGTTGTGGTTATGGTTGTTGTTATTGTTGTTGGTCGCCGCAATGAACTGGGTCATCATAGTCATTAGCTGAGCTTGGGCGGCCATCAACTGTTATATAGCATCGTTGTTGTTGTGGTCGTTGTTGTTGTTGTTGTTGTTATCGGGCACACGGCAGGGAGGCATCTGCGGTTTTTGCATAGATGAGTTTTTAGACGGGAAGGTCTAAAGAGAAAATACCCCAACAAGCAAACAGTCTTATAAGAACAACAATCACACAACTCAACCTTTGGATTAAAAAGACATGATTTTTTTTGGAAAATAAAGCTCGCGAGGTTCCGGGGATACAAGGGAAAGTACTGCCTTACCACAAGTCGGTAAGTCAATACAAGACTAAGATAACGATGGGGTGTAAAGTAAATGGTAGTCTCACTAACTAATTACTCGACCATGTCATCTTCTTCTTCTTCAATCTCCTGAATCTCGATTCCTTCATTGTCGAGTACTTCCTTTAATTCCTTCACTTCTTTCTCCAGGGCAAGGTTCTTCTCTTGCAGCTCCCTCTTCTCAGTACGAAGCCGCTTGATCAAGTCACTATCAGCCTCAAACTCGACTTCATTGCTCTCGAGTTCTGCCTTCTGTTCTCTGATAGTCTTGTTCTTCTCTTGAACCCTTTTCTCCTGTCTCTTGTACTTCTCCTCTTGTGCAACAAACCTCTCTTCTTGGGCCTTAGTCACTTCCTCCTGAGCCTTCATCTTTTCCTCGTTCTCCTTGAGTAAGGCACATAGCTCATCGTTTTTCAGGAGCTCAGTGTGCCTATCCTCATAAAGTTCTGTGACGAGGATCTCCAGCTCCTGGAAATAAAGACTAAGGGGCTTTGCTTTGCCTCTATCTCCGACATCAAATAGGTAAGGTTCTCCATCCTCGTTTCTCCTTCCAAAGAAAATGGAGTAGTGGCCCCTCAACTCTGTGTTGTAGCGTCCACAGATACGCCCAATCAGGTCTTGCATGACTAGATTGAGTCTTTTATCTATGGAGTCACTAACAATTTTGATTTCCAATGGGGGCTCTTCTCCACGTCCTGGCTGAGTTGCTTTTATTCCCCAACAGCCCTCTTTGTTAAACTTCTTCAGAACGAAGCCCTTAACTTGAGGTAGCGGTAAACCTATATTCTCGCCGATGTCGAGAAGGTAGCAGCCAAAACGGGTGTCCTCGAAGTCCTCCGCGGTGGTGAAGTGGAAGCTCGTCATCCTTTAGGTAGAAAGAAAAAAATTTAAAACAAGAAATGTATAAGGTAAAGAAGTACTAGTCATATGTGCATTATTAATTTAGAAACAATACTAAGTCAAATCTCAATGTGATCAACAAATATTAACAACTCTTTGTAAATTGGATATTCACTATAGTGAGAGAGACAGACACCCGACCAGCCACTTAATTGTGGAACAGGTCTCATGTACGCGGACATGTAAGGTTTGTTTTCAGGCCGCTTCATCTCACTATGCCGCTAGGATCCAAAATACTTAAGTAGATAATACTATGATCAAAAGGTTTTGATACCATCCTAAGGGCTCGAACCTACAGGCAACACAGTGCTTTGATACCATCTGTAGTGTACCTGCACTTAAATATGGCAGATACATGTGTATAGTGCAAATCCCTGGATCGATTCGTTTGCACACACAGTTAAGATGTAATATCACAACAAAGTATCAATTTATTACAACGTTGATCCAGACTTAGAAAATATTCATTACAATTTGCATAGCATCAAGCTAGCAGTGAACAGAGTAAACAGCGGAAAATTATTCTTCATGGAGTCCCCAATCATCATCATGTGCCACAGGCGAGCATGTTGGTTGAAGACTCGAAACCCTTAGTAAAATTCTCACTCATCATCAGAACACTCTGCAATAAGATATATTGCAACAACGTGGGTCAGAACCATTAAAAATGGAACTGGCAAGTGACACTATGGTGGACACTTAGAGGAATAACTCTATGACCTATATGCTTATTTGGCTGGTGGAGCTCAAGGCTATTTTGCAGAAAGCAAGTTTTTCCTTAACTTTTTGAAACAACTTTACCTCGTTGAGACAAATATGGTATGAAAGCCATAGTCTCATTCTACCCTTGTTCACCCATCAAGTTTTAATTTAAAAATTGGAATGGTGGAATCCTCCGTTGACGTCCTCGTTCAGCTGCTCAATTTTCCGTTTCCGGGGACACGGCTAAGTACATAGATTTTTAACTCTGCAGAGGTTGTGCACATTCACCATTGTACCCATTCAACCCAAATATCCTTTACACGCTTATAGTGATAAGGAAAGGAGAACAATGAGACGAGATCTTTCAGAAGCATTCTCCCTCCCACTCTGGCCTGACGCGCTCCACCTACAAACCACTACCTCCACCTGTTGGGTCGGGGCGAGTCCATGCAGCATAGTTGATCAAGCCAGAGCCGATATTGACAATGGATGCACGAGAAGCAATCGTCACTTGGAGTTCTTCGGATTCCTCTGTTCCTGGGTGGCCATCCACAAGTGAATTTCCCACAGGTAAATCCCCTGGGGACAACACTCAACTCATACAGCCAAGCAACCAATTCCACCCAGGTGTTTGATTATAACTTAGTATAATTTAACATTTTATCAAAATAGTTTTGCGTAGCATCACAATTCTACTAAGTATTTTCATAGGAACCTAGACACAGAAATAAGGAAGTCTAAACATGTCTTGCATAGCAATACTATGCTACACATGCTTATAGAAAAATAATCTACTCATGCATAGAAAATAATAAGACTTTTATGGGGGTGTGCCACTTGCCTTGGCAACCGGGAGTACAGCAGTTACAGTTGCAAAGATTCTCATTTCCCTCAGAATAGTCTAACAAAAGAAATAAAAAGCCACACATAAACACACAAGCAATATTCATACAAGGAAAAATATATGCTATGCATGAGATGCAATAATTTATTTTAAATTTCAGGAAACTAATATATGTATCTCTTAGAATTTTTTTATGACATATGCATGAAAGAATTTTTAATTTGTTTTCATTTATTTAGACATGAATACAAGGGTAACATCAAGAATTTTAGTTTACTTAAATAAAATTTCATAACCAAATTTTGTAAAAATGACATTTGGGCAGAGGGCATCTAAACAAGTTTTTAGCAATTTGATTTACTCAAAAATGATTTTTCTAACTAAGGTTATGTCAAAAACACTTAAACTACTCTCAAAAATATTTGAAAATTTTGAATATGTCAAAACAGAAAACTAATGAAGCCAAAATATTCTACTGGTTCTAAGGATTTAAAATATATAAAAATATTTGAATTTGGTTAAACAGATAAAAATTTATGATAAAAACAAAATGTAGGGGGTTTTCCGTAAAACTGCCATTTTAATTCTATTTAAGAAAATCGCAGAAAAACCTACGCCTATGTGGCTCGGACGTGGCGCTGACTGTGCGCTGACGTGGCGCTGCCTGTGCGTGCCACGCAAGCGTACCGATTCGTTTTTAAGTGATCTAATCCTAGCCGTGCACGGGGATCTAACGGTTAAGATCAAAACGACCAGAACCGAGCGGCGCTGTCGCCGGAAACCTAGCCGGAGGTGACTCCCGCGGCGGCGGCGCGCCGGCGACGGACGTTCTACAAGATCTAGTGCGCTATGGGACGAACGGAGCATACCAGAACGCAGAGGAGGTCGACGCGGAGACGATGGCGAGGTCGTGGGGGCTGGGCCGTCCTTTGCTTCCTGGGATTGCTCGCCGGAGTTGTGCGTGGCGGCGGGTTGCTTCGTTAGTGCACCGTTACGACGACACGCTGCGAGACAGAATGCGAAATCGTGTCACAATGATGCGCAAGGATGAAACAAAACGAAGGGGAGAGGAGAGAAGGTCCGGGGTGGCCGGAGTTGAGCACACGGTGCAAGTTTTACTGGCGGTAGCGGCGCAAAGTCGAGGTCTCGTGCGGGCAGCCTCGTGGCTCTCGGGTGCTAGAGTTTGGGGCAAAGGGGAGGGGTTATCGAGGGGTTCTTACAGCAAGAATCGGCGACGTAAATGGAGCAATGAATCCTCTGCAATGAATCAAAATTATTCGGCCGTTTCTCGGCGTCGTCGCGGGCGTGATTTGGGGGCGAGTCGTTGCCGTGGAAGGGATGACAGGTGGGGCCCATCTGCTAGAGAGAGAGAGAGCGCGCGCGCGCGGGCGGGACGGGCTGCTGGCGGGCTGCGGTGATGCGCGCGCGGTAGATAGCTTGTGGGCTTCGGCCCACTTGCTGGCCCGGCTCGATTTTTCTTTTTATAATTCATTTTTCTGTTTTTAAATCTTTTGAGTATAAAACAATTTCAAAACTATATCAAAACTTCTCAGAAAAATTCATAAAAATATAATTTGAAAAGCTTATTAAAAATAGATCCTTTTGATATTATTTTTGTCTAAAGTAAAAATAGAATAAAAAGGAATATTATTATAAATTCAAATACAATTTTATGGACATAAAATCAATTAAAAACATATATAATGATTTAATTTAAATTCTATGTGATTTAAATGACAAGTTTAATGGTGATGATGCATGGATGCAAAGTTTTAATTTTTTCTGAAAATTGGGATGTTACATACACCATGCTATAACTGTATTAAGAGAAAACATTAATACAGGTGTGGTAGATAAACAACCAGGTCCCTAGTAGCCTCTACTAAGACTAGTTTCGTTGCGCGATTGATGATCGAGGTTTTCCAATCATAGGGCATGGCGCCGGTCGGCAATGGAAGTCATATCGTTAGTTGTAACGATGTGATGGACATACCCAATATTTATAGGACATAGTAATTGCGCCTTAAGACCGTGAGATCAACTCTTATTGTTATCCCTGGAAGATACTTTGATCGCACCAAACGTCATATCTTATATAGTGTGACTATGATAGGTGATACTTTTGGGTATCGAAAGGGGGTAGTTGAGACGAGGGGTCAACAACGGGATTTGTCAGTCCGCGTAGCCGGATAGATACTCTAGGGCCCATTCGGTGAGATTATGTCAAATGAGTTTGCAAACATGTGACTACTGAAGGGAATATGCCCTAGAGGCACTTAATAAACATAGTTTATTGGCAATATCCCAATCGTTTATTATATGTTTTACACCATGCTATAACTGTATTAAGCGAAAACATTAATACAGGTGTGGTAGATAAACAACCAGGTCCCTAGTAGCCTCTACTAAGACTAGTTTCAATGCGCGATTGATGATCGAGGTTTTCCGATCATAGGGCATGGCGTCGGTCGGCAATGGAAGTCATATCGTTAGGTGTAACGATGTGATGGACATACCCAGTATTTATAGGACAGATTCGTTACGCCTTAAGACCGTGAGATCAACTCTTATTGTTATCCCCGGAAGATACTTTGATCGCACCAAACGTCATATCTTATATAGTGTGACAATGATAGGTGATACTTTTGGGTATCGGAAGGGGGTAGTTGAGACGAGGGGTCAACAGCGGGATTTGTCAGTCCGCATAGCCGGATAGATACTCTAGGGCCCACTCGGTGAGATTATGTCAAATGAGTTTGCAAACATGTGACTAGGTCACCAGCTGACATAATATCATAGACGAGTAGAAGATAGCGATGTCGCTAACGAGATCATGCTAGGTATGGAGATATCTGAGAATGATGCTCGGACACGCTAAGTATGGCCATGACAAAGGGTTTAAGACTAGACGTCCAGATTTGATAGATGTAAGTCATTCGTTATATCACAGGGATTAATTCATGGGGTCCAGGCCTACGAGTTAGTCGATGATCATAGAGGAGTCTTGATCGTACCTGTTATTATATCGAACCGCTAGGGTAACACACTTAAGGGGTTTCGACAAGACAACCAGAAAGGAAAGAGATCACCGGGAACGTCCCGGGAATGGTCCGATGGAGATCGGGCAGCGACGAAAGAGTTTTCGGAGCTAGAATAAATTCTATAAAATATGTTTGATATTAATTAGTGTAATTAATGATTAAATATGATTTTATATATTTATTTTCGAATTTTTAAAGGCTGGTTTCCCTAAATGGGCCTTCTGGTGGAAAGAAGGCCCATGAGGGGGGGAGAGTCCCCCTAGGGCTTTGGATTGAGGGAGGGCCGGCCTAGGTGGGCCAAATGGGGCCCACCTAGGGCCGGCGCACTGCCTTGGCCGCACCAGGCATGTGGGGATAGTCCCACATTGCCTGGCTGGCAAGGTTGGCTCCCCCCGGGAGCCTATATAAGAAGGGGCACCCCTGGCCTTTTAATTCACCAATTAATTCCCAATTTCTCTCTCGATCTCGTGGTTCCCTTGTCGGAGCCGCAACGAGTAGAGGAGGGGGATCTCTTCCACCATAGCCCTCTGCTGGTGTTCCGGTCCAAGTCTTCCGTTGCTCGTCCTGGACTGGAGCTTCGGAGGCCGTCGTCTCCACCGTATGTGTGTGACGTTCTGCGAGGTGCTGCGCTAGCGGTACTCGGAGGCCTACTTCCTCCACCCGTCCTCGGGGTCATCTTCGTCGTCTTCGTCGCGCCGAGTTCTTCGTGACCTAGAGGTCGGCTACGTCGTCTTCGTCGTCAATGCTTGTGCGGGAGCGTAATCCCCGCTATTCGGTCTACGAGGGTATGTATTCCGATCTCCGCCGTACTTCTATATCTGCATAGTGTAGATCTTGGCTAGTTTAAGGATATCGTTGCTAGGAATTTTTTTGTTTTCTGCACTCGATCCCCTTCAGTGGTATCAGAGCCGATCTATCGTAGATATAGCTGTACGCTGTTAGAACCCGTGTTGTACACGGGGGCACCGTTCCTGTTATTTGCTACCCTCTAGCGTGCACTTGTGATTCCAGCGGCATCGAGTTGATGAAGCGGCCCGGACCGAATTTACGCGTACGCTTACGCGAGACTGGTTCCACTACTGACATACGGCTTGTACCGTATCTGTGGCTGGCGGGTGTCAGTTTCTCTCTCTTTAGTTGGTCTTCGCATTTTCAATGGAGGGCCCGAAAGGGATGCTTAAACATGCAATTATTGGATCGTTGTTGTGGTTATAAGGTTCGTAGGTATGAAGCGGTTCTATTTACGAAAGCCCCAAGCCACGTAAAATATGCAAAAGATAAAGTAGAAGCGTCTAACTTTATTTTGCAGGGGCTATGTGATATGGTCAAGGTAGGTTTATTAAAGTGTTTATAAACTACGGGCGCCAAGAAGACCATGGCTCAATGGACTGTATCACATTGCATTACATTTGATGTTTTGTGTGCATCTTATATTGTGTGATTGTGTGTATAGTATACATTAGTTACACGGCGGTAGCTATATAAGATGATCCCTTCAAAATACCACTAGTGTTCTCCCTCCAACGCGCACCACCAAGAAAGTTCTACGTTATGAGGCAGGCCGTGATGATCGGGTGTCAGACATATCTTCGTTCGCATACGGTGGGTGTAAGCCATGTTGCACAAGCGTCAGCGTGGAGGTTTTTGGTGGCGAGCCTAGCATATTCAGAAATATGGCCTCGGAACAGGAAGACCGAAAGGTCGAGCACGAGTCACAAAATTGGTGTGGCGGACATTTGTCTACTCTTGAAGTTGTGCCGCCGGCTCTGATGATGAGGGGTGGTGCAATGGATGGGGGTCGTGTAATCGCTTAAACGACCAGGAGGGATGTTCGTTTGAGTGGGAGTTCGGATAGTTATTTTCTAAAATACTAGAACTCAGAATATAATGAACATAGTATGTTTTGCAAACCTTTGTAGATATTAACCATGGTGATAGCATCTTTTCAAATTAGGCGCATTTTTGCGATTGAGAAACTTAAAAGGTTGGGTCCAAACTTCATAGTTTTATGCTTTAGCTTGAGGATACTCCTTGTTTAAACCGTTAGCTCTTTGTGTTACAATACTCGCTAGGAGATTAACCCGGAGATTCCGCTGACAAAAGATAATTTAGATTATCGGATTTTGTGCGGATGATATCATCATAGTCCAGTGTATGCTATGATCTCTGCCATAAAGAACCAACGGTGGGTACGAGTTTTTAGATCGCGAACATATGATATGATCGCTAAACTCGGGGTACCTCTATAGTTGGGTTGATGAAGTTTATCAGTACGTTGACTGATTGTCTTCTCAACCAAGATGGAAGAGAACACACACATTGAGGGAGCACGTGGCGGTCATACTTAATGACATATGTTCATGATTAATGAACATTGAGACTCCTCGCTCAGCTCAATCACTGGATGACAGACATCGTTGCCAAGTGCAAATCCTCTGTCATAGACTATGTCATGCAAGGGGAATCGTTCACCTTCATGGTTCTTGATTACGGTGGAAGTATCAAGAAGATGAAACAGATC
The DNA here is from genome assembly GCA_026929855.1 of Poa annua. Taxonomy (NCBI): domain Eukaryota; kingdom Viridiplantae; phylum Streptophyta; class Magnoliopsida; order Poales; family Poaceae; genus Poa; species Poa annua. The sequence goes on from CM049427.1 coordinate 38,597,701, forward strand.
GCCGGAAGAAATCAATGATGATGGTGTATATATGATATACATGTTATGAATGTTTTAGCTAAGCAAGTGCTCGCAGTAGTGACTAAGTCCTGAACTAGTCATGTTTTGTGAAAAACCAGGTTTACTGCTTGAGTAGCTTGAAAGGATGAGGCAACATTGCGTGCTGATAATGGCAGTCAAGTTGTTGTGACGGCCATAGACACTCTCCCTCTAGATCTACCATTTGAATAAATTCTTTATGATCGGGTGTTGGTATGATCGTTACGAGTGTGTCTCCTCTAGCGAGACACTTGTTCATACATGATAGTGACAAATTGGTGTCCTATATTTATGAAGTAATGATCATATGCCGGTTTGAATTTAGATGGTAGAAGCTCCCACATTCATAATATTAATGCCAAAGGATACAAACTTAATAAAGACACCACGTATGTGTGGCACTACCGTTTAGTCATGTCAATGTTATATGCATTAGCTCCACATTGGATGGACCTACAAGTCCTAAGATTTGATCTTTTGACACTTGCAAAATAACTGTGACACCGTTTTCGGAAAACGGGCATATAACTTATTGATAGTCATACATAGAGATGTATGTGGTTCAATGAAGTAATTGACGGGTAGTGGAGACCTTTATTTCGTGAACTTCACTGAACGTTTTGAGTATAGCTTGTTGAGAATCATGCATATGGGTGTATGTGAATCAATGAAGTATTTTAACGTGTAGTGGAAGTCTTTATTTCATAGACTTCATGAATATTCCGAGTAGATATATGGATATCCACTCCGGGGAATGTTAGTCTGAAATTTTGATGCGATCAAACGAAGTTCAGAATAAAGTAGGAAATAAACTTAACAAGAAAATCTAATTCCCGCGATGCAGATCGTGGAAATAAAGATTTGAGTTATAATGTTGGCACATCATTGGAAGACTTGTGAGAAGAGTTCCACAAATTACGTCGCATGGAACACCATAGTGTCATGGTGTGTTAGGACGTCGTAATTGCACCCTATCGGATAGTGTGTGGTAAATAAATCTCTTACCGAATTATTGTGATCATTAGAGTCATATGGTAGAAACGAAAACACTCACGTTAGCAAATAGGGAAACCATTTTGAATCCATGGAGACAATACCATACGAGTGATGGCATGGCTTTTGAGCCTGGATTGTCGTTTCAGCAATTTAGTGTTTCGATGTAATCGAACCTAAAATGGATTAATCTTTGTAGTATACCCTACCTAAAGAGTTAGTTGGGTACATGTCTCACGACATAGGCAAAATCTTTGCCGGGATATACCTTGCAAAAGAAATAGTTTCTTATCCGAGGGTATAAGTGAGAAAGAAAGTAGAGCAAGACGAAGTTGGTGAACTTCCTCTCCAGACATCAGAGTGGCGCAATCGAAAGTGTTTTCGGTGTCAGGCTCCACAGCTTGAAAAAGCTGATGATTCAAGATCATGATGTTCTGAGCTCATACTAAGAGCGTAGGCATACGAGGTTGTGTTCCACACTGTGTGTTATGACAATCTTGTTATGAAGGTCATATTAATGGAATATGACAGACCTACGAACTACGAAGAAGAGATGGTGGACCTAAGTCCGAGAAATGGCTATGAGTCATTTATGATCCGAAATAAAATCCATATACGATTAACAGGTATTGACTTGGGAGATCTTCTTGATGGCATCTAGGATGTTAATAGTATATGGAATTTTATGAGAGAGTAGACATTGAGCAGATTCGATTTGTCGTGAAACAGTTCTGACAGACCACATGAGAGTTTGTCTCAAGTGGCGAAGCCTAAATCTATTCTGGGTCGTTTAGCAATTACTATAATTTCGAATGAGAAATTGATAGATGGATGAGAAAACCATGGTTCTTAATAGTTTAATTAAGAATGGTTTGTAATCCTGAGGATGCTAAACATGTGTGCAAACTTCGGTTGTCCATTCATGGGCAGAAGCAAGCATATGGGAGCTGGAATCTTCACTTTGATAATGTGATCAAAGGATTTTGGAGTTGTCCAAAATAGTTGAAGAAACCTACATTTGCAAAGAAGTGAGTGGGACCAAAGTAGCTTTCCTTGATCTTATATGTGGAAGGCATATTTGAGTGGGAGCTAAGTAGCTTTTCCTTGATCCTATATGCGGAAGGCATATTTGAGTGGGAGCTAGGTGTCATTTGTGATTCTGTATGTAACGACATATTGAATGACACAGATCCTCTAGTATAGTGTAAAGGATTATTTAAGTGATTAAATTTTCTATGAAATGAAGTTAGGAGTATGAGGCATCCGATTTATAATTATATAGATCGAGAGGGGCTTAATAACATTAAGTCGGAATATTTCCTAAGTCAAGATTCTTATGTGTTTCAGAATAGGACAAGCGAAGAAAGAAGTTCTTGCTTGTATGACTAGGTAAAATATTAAATTTATCTTGGCATTTTCAGTTATAGCAAATGATGTTCGACATTATCTATGTATCAGTCATAGATGCTATCCGACTGAAAGCTCAACTTAATATGACCCAAGTTCTTTGTTGAAGAACAGGTTCTAGAGTGATCCTTGTGTGGATCAATGAACAAACGTTAAGTTTATTCTTCAGTGTCTATGAGAACTGAAGATATATTTTCTAGTAACGGGTAAGAGTGGAATGGCAACTTGCCGTAAAGCGGTTACGATGATGAGAGTTATTACACTGACCCATACGACTAGAAATCTCATATAGGAGATGTCCTTTATTTTGAAGATAGACATGGTTAGTTTGCGAAGTCGCATATGAATGCACTGTCGTATAATCTACATAGGTATAGAAATATATCGCGACTTTAGAAGTAGAAAGTGTGATTGGACTGAGCAGTTTTCCGAGCGTAGGTGGTCCCCTTAATAGATCTTTCAGACTTTTAAGGCGCATGCTACGCGAATGCTCGAGTCTCACTCCATCCACTGCGATATATTTCACCGTCATCGTAAGATACGGGTTTATGTCAAACTAGGTGACATAGAAGTGTTGCAAAGGACATATAGATCTCAATGTGTGAGTTCTATTGACTGTATTCCTCTTCCACAAGGCAAGCAGGCACCAAGATGCTATGGGTGTTGAGCTTTTACCAGGTTGTAAACTAGATTAAGTGTTACTCTAGTGCAAGTGGGAGACTGAAGGGAATATGCCCTAGAGGCACTTAATAAACATAGTTTATTGGCAATATCTCAATCGTTCATTATATGTTTTATACCATGCTATAACTGTATTAAGTGAAAACATTAATACAGGTGTGCTAGATAAACAACCAGGTCCCTAGTAGCCTCTACTAAGACTAGTTTCAATGCGCGATTGATGATCGAGGTTTTCCGATCATAGGGCATGGCGTCGGTCGGCAATGGAAGTCATATCGTTAGGTGTAACGATGTGATGGACATACCCAGTATTTATAGGACAGATTCGTTACGCCTTAAGACCGTGAGATCAACTCTTATTGTTATCCCCGGAAGATACTTTGATCGCACCAAACGTCATATCTTATATAGTGTGACAATGATAGGTGATACTTTTGGGTATCGGAAGGGGGTAGTTGAGACGAGGGGTCAACAGCGGGATTTGTCAGTCCGCATAGCCGGATAGATACTCTAGGGCCCACTCGGTGAGATTATGTCAAATGAGTTTGCAAACATGTGACTAGGTCACCAGCTGACATAATATCATAGACGAGTAGAAGATAGCGATGTCGCTAACGAGATCATGCTAGGTATGGAGATATCTGAGAATGATGCTCGGACACGCTAAGTATGGCCATGACAAAGGGTTTAAGACTAGACGTCCAGATTTGATAGATGTAAGTCATTCGTTATATCACAGGGATTAATTCATGGGGTCCAGGCCTACGAGTTAGTCGATGATCATAGAGGAGTCTTGATCGTACCTGTTATTATATCGAACCGCTAGGGTAACACACTTAAGGGGTTTCGACAAGACAACCAGAAAGGAAAGAGATCACCGGGAACGTCCCGGGAATGGTCCGATGGAGATCGGGCAGCGACGAAAGAGTTTTCGGAGCTAGAATAAATTCTATAAAATATGTTTGATATTAATTAGTGTAATTAATGATTAAATATGATTTTATATATTTATTTTCGAATTTTTAAAGGCTGGTTTCCCTAAATGGGCCTTCTGGTGGAAAGAAGGCCCATGAGGGGGGGAGAGTCCCCCTAGGGCTTTGGATTGAGGGAGGGCCGGCCTAGGTGGGCCAAATGGGGCCCACCTAGGGCCGGCGCACTGCCTTGGCCGCACCAGGCATGTGGGGATAGTCCCACATTGCCTGGCTGGCAAGGTTGGCTCCCCCCGGGAGCCTATATAAGAAGGGGGACCCCTGGCCTTTTAATTCACCAATTAATTCCCAATTTCTCTCTCGATCTCGTGGTTCCCTTGTCGGAGCCGCGCCGAGTAGAGGAGGGGGATCTCTTCCACCATAGCCCGCTGTCGCGCTGCTGTTGTTCCGGTCCAAGTCTTCCGCTGCTCGTCCTGGACTGAAGCTTCGGAGGCCGTCGTCTCCACCGTATGTGTGTGACGCTCTGCGAGGTGCTGCGCTAGCGGTACTCGGAGGCCTACTTCCTCCACCCGATCTCGGGGTCATCTTCGTCGTCTTCGTCGCGCCGAGTTCTTCGCGACCTAGAGGTCGGCTACGTCGTCTTCGTCGTCAACGCTCGTGCGGGAGCGTAATCCCCGCTATTCGGTCTACGAGGGTATGTATTCCGATCTCCGCCGTACTTCTATATCTGCATAGTGTAGATCTTGGCTAGTTTAAGGATATCGTTGCTAGGAAAATTTTTGTTTTCTGCACTCGATCCCCTTCAACTACGTCACCAGCTAACATAATATCATAGACGAGTAGAAGATAGCGATGTCGGTAACGAGATCATGCTAGGTATGGAGATATCTGAGAATGATACTCGGACACGCTAAGTATCGCCATGACAAAGGGTTTAATACTATACGTCCAGGTTTGATAGATGAAAGTCATTCGTTATATCACAGGGATTAATTCATGGGGTCTAGGCCTACGAGTTAGTCATTGATCATAGAGGAGTCTTGATCACCCCTGTTATTATATCGAACCTCTAGGGTAACACACTTAAGGGGTTTCGACAAGACAACCGGAAAGGAAAGAGATCACCGGGAACGTCCCGGGAATGGTCCGATGGAGATCGGGCAGCGACGAAATAGTTTTCGGAGCTAGAATAAATTATATATAATATGTTTAATATTAACTAGTGTAATTAATGATTAAATATGATTTTATATATTTATTTTGGAATTTTTAAAGGCTGGTTTCCTTAAATGGGCCTTCTGGTGGAAAGAAGGCCCATGAGGGGGAAAGTCCCCCCAGGGCTTCGGATTGAGGGAGGGCCGGCCTGGGGCCCACCTAGGGCCGGCGCACCATCCTAGCCGCACCAGGCAATGGGGGATAGTCCCACATTGCGTGGCTGGCAAGGTTGGCTCCCCTTGGGAGTCTATATAAGAAGGGGCACCCCTGGCCTTTTAATTCACCAATTAATTCTCTTATTTCTCCTCGATCTCGTGATTCCCTTTGTCGGAGTTGCGCCGAGGAGGATGAGGGGATCTCTTCCACCATAGACCGCTGCCGCGCTGCTGGTGTTCCGGTCCAAGTCTTACGCTGCTCATTCTGGACTGGAGCTTCGGAGGCCGTCGTCTCCACCGTATGTGTGTGACGCCCTGCGAGGTGCTGCGCTAGCGGTACTCGGAGGCCTACTTCCTCCATCCGACATTGAGGTCATCTACGCCGTCTTCGTCGCGCCGAGTTCTCCGCGACCTAGAGGTCGGTTATGGCGTCTTCATCGTCAACGCTTGTGCGGAAGCGTAACAAATCAGTCTTTGCACTTGAGCTTCAGCACGAATTCCAATGGGTGACTCGTAACAAAAACTGAAAAATTCCACATTATGCCGAAGAACATGGGTGACTCATTGCACTTGCTCAGTACTTCCGACAGTCACTTCAGTGCAAGATCCTTGTTGCCGTTGCGAATGGCATGGTGCAGTGCAATGAATCCATACATATCCTGTTGCAATATTGCCTCCCTCAATCCCGGATGACAGCAGCGCCTGAGTTTAGTGCAAATGAAATTGGTCAAAATTCCTTACTGAAGATAACAGGGGCGCTAGTGGAGCTCGCCGCCGTCGCTTCCCCGCCTTGTCCATCCCTGCTAACTCTATCAACCCCGCCGCCGCTTTCGCCGCCGCAGTCGCTTCCGCCTCCACCGTCACTTCTCCAATTCCGCCGGCGTCGGCAACATTAGAGCAGAGCGCCGCAACCTCCATCAAATAGGGACGGGGAGCCGCCGACCTGCAAAGGGGAGAAGGAGCATGAAACAGAGAGGGCGGCGGGGTGGAGGAATCATACGGCGGCGGGGTGGAGGAGATGCTGCCGGCAATGGTTGGGCGGTGCCGCAGCGGGGTGGAGATGGGGGCGGAGAGGCGAGAGGCTTGTGACGACGTTGTGACGACCACAACCGTGTTTTGCAATAAACACCCTCCACCTTTTCTCTTTTGCACGACGGCCAGACGACACAGTGACCATTCATGAATTTCAACTACAAGTTTAGTGACCTGCCACGGCCACGTCACCTCATACACATGCGCATACACGATGAGTGACCGTATAAATCATCTCTAACGAGTCCAGTGACCGACATGACGTATTCTGAGAATACAGTGACCGTACCATGCCGTATAGACAAGTTGAATGACCGTTCATGCATTTTACTCTATAATTAATATAATAGGTTCATCCAAGCATCGTCGTATAGTGGTAGTAGTCCATGCGGACGTCCATGGTCCTAAACAGTTCAGGGATGTCGAGGGGACATTTTCTGCTCCCGGAGATCCGGTGTACTTTTCAATCTTTTTAAAAATAGAAAATCATATTCATGAGTTTCAAAAAATTCTGAAAAAACCCAGGTGTAAACAATAGTATATCCATGAGCGAGAACTTGTCTGTAACAAGATGGTTAGGATGATGGATGTATTCCCAGTCCACCAGAGTTCAAATCTCAGATTTGACGCTGGTGTTTTTCATTTAGTCGGAATATTCTTTCAGTGGGAGGTGACGTTCCCGTCGACAGCGATTTGCCTGTGGTGACTTCGTTAATCTCAAGATCTGATCCGCCGACTCAGTGTCTCGGAGGTGCTCATAAGGGTAGAGTGTGCGTTCATAGGGTAGGGGTGTGTGCGTTTATATGAGCGTTTGCGGTGTATTGTGTTTCTCAAAAATAAAATCCCTTGAGCGTGTAAACTATCAACTTCAGATGCTTTATATTCTAAGCTACACAATAATAACAAAAGTATGGATCTAAATATCCAGATTTTCAAATCTTTAAAATTAATTATTTTTATTTTCGTGGAACCCATATTATAAGGTATTTCAAATTAAAAAAAATCATGTTTGTAGAATGCATCCTTGGCTATATCCTGATTTCTTTTTCAGAATTTTCAAAACTCATAAATATGATTGTTACTCCCTTCGTTTGAATTTTGATGGCTTACATTTATACAAAAATAGATGTGTATAGACATATTACATGTACAAATACATCCACTTTTTGACAAATAGAAATCATCTACCTCATCTGTTTCGTAATAGAAAATATTTTAACCTTTTTCTACATATACATGTATAAACTTGTATCTAGACATATTTTGGTGCATGTGTACTCTTATTTGGTATGAATCTGAATAATATGTACCACACCTGTAATATCTTATATTGTGAAATGGATGGAGTAATTTTGAACGGTGGGAGTAGATGTTGATGAAAGCACCTAGAGAATGACTGAGACTTGAAGAACTACCAATTCGTACGAGCCCTTTGTTCAATAGAAATGACCCCGACTGGACGATTTTGTGTGCGAAGTTGATAAGTTCAGATGGCCGTATGAGAACATGCACATCTCCAGCCAGATCCCACTTGAATAACTGGACGCTCTACTCGGGCAGATCGTCTAGCGTCCAGGTGCATCGTACCTGGCAGGCTAGCTAGCAGTTCATTCTCACCGTCGTTCTGCACCGCGAGCAAGCGAGCACGCCACGACAGGCGACACCAACACTGGAGCGCACCGTGCTGAAGGCCGGATAAGCTTGGCCGCGAGACGTGGCGACCCGCCTCCTCCTCCCACGCAGCTTCCCTCCACGTAGCCGCGCCACGGTGCCACGTACAGCGGCGGTCGAGCTATAAGTACGGCGACTGAAGCTCCACTCCCAGCACCAGACCAGAGCTTGCACGAGTAGCTACAACCATGGCGACCAGAGCCAGAGCAGCCATCCCTCTCCTCTTCCTCCTCGCCACCAGTCTCCTCTTCGCCGCGGCCGTCTCGACCTCTAGGGAGGAGGAGGCCAGGCGCGGCGAGCAGAAGCAATGGGAGCATGAGCAGGGCCGCGGCCATCGCGGCGACCGAGGGCGTGAGGGCGAGGAGCAGAAGCAATGGGAGCACGAGCAGGGCCGCGGCCATCGCGGCGACCGAGAGCGTCAGCGGGAATGGGAGCATGAGCAGGGCGGCGAGCGTCGCGGCGACCGAGAGCAGCAGGAGAGCCGCCGGCCGTACGTGTTCGGCCCGCGCAGCTTCCAGCGCATCGTCGGCAGCGACCAGGGCTTCATCAAGGCCCTCCGCCCGTTCAACGAGGAGTCCAGGCTCCTGAGGGGCATCAAGAACTACCGCGTCGCCTTCATGGAAGCCAACCCGCGCACCTTCATCGTGCCGGGGTTCACGGACGCCGACGGCATCGGCTACGTCGCTCAAGGTATAAATTATGTCTGTACTCTGCACCGTCGACGGACGCACGGGTATCGGCATGGTTGATGCTTTTGTGTGTACTGATCAATCTTGCTACGAAATAACGTGCGCATGCAGGCGAGGGTGTGCTGACGGTGATCGAGAACGGGGAGAAGCGATCGTACACCGTCCGTCAGGGCGATGTCCTCGTAGCGCCGGCGGGGTCGATCATGCACCTGGCCAACACCGACGGCCGGAGGAAGCTGGTGATCGCCAAGATTCTCCACACCATCTCCGTGCCCGGCAAGTTCCAGGTAGACGAACACTCTGATTGACTAGTAGCTCGATCACTATTCCGTGCCGCTCAAATTTTGCAACATGTACGTTTACGTATATGAACTGACACGTGGGTCCACGGCCATGCAGTATTTCTTGGGCGAGTCGCTCGTGTCAAGCTTGAGCAAACGCGTTCAGCGAGCTGCTTTCAAGACTTCGCCGGAGCGGCTGGAGAGGCTGTTCGGGTCCCGGCAACAAGGGCAGAAGAAGAAGGGATTCATCGTCCGCGCGTCCGAGGAGCAGGTCCGGGAGCTGCGCCGCCACGCGTCCGAGGGCGGACAGGGCCACCACTGGCCTCTTCCCCCGTTCGGCGGCGACTCGCGAGGCACCTACAACCTCCTGGAGCAGAGGCCCACCATCGCCAACCGCCACGGCCGGCTCTACGAGGCCGACGCCCGCAGCTTCCGCGCCCTCGGCGACCACGACGTACGCGTCGCCTTCGCCAACATCACCGCGGTGCGCCACGCCTCCGTTATCCTACAACGTACAGTTATTAGAACCCTCGTCTTGGTTACTGAAACTGTTCATGTCTCGATCGGCAGGGCTCCATGACCGCGCCATACTACAACACGCAGTCCGTCAAGATCGCCCTTGTGCTCGAAGGCGAGGGAGAGGTGGAGATCGTGTGCCCTCACCTCTCGCAGGATAGCGAGCGCCACCGAAGCGAAGAAGGTCAGAGCGAGCGCCACCGCAGCGAAGAAGGTCAGAGCGAGCGCCACCGCAGCGAAGAAGGTCAGAGCCAGCGCCGCCGCGGCAGAGAGTCTGAGTCGGAGTCCGAGTCTGAGGAGCAGCAGCAGCAGGAGAGGTACGAGACGATCCGTGCGCGCGTGTCCCGCGGCTCGGCGTTCGTGGTGCCGCCCGGCCACCCCGTCGTGGAGATCTCCTCGTCCCGCGGCAGCAGCAACCTGCAGGTCGTCTGCTTCGAGATCAACGCCGAGAAGAACGACAGGGTGTTCCTCGCCGGGAAGAACAACGTGCTCCAGAAGCTGGACAGGCCCGCCAAGGAGCTGGCGTTCGGCGCGCCGGAGAGAGAGGTGGACGAGGTTCTCGGCGCGCAGCAGGAGCAGGGCTTCCTCGCCGGACCAGAGGAGCAGCAGCAGCAGGAAGAGGGGCGCCACCGTGGCGACCGCGGCCACGGCCAGGAAGCTGTGGAAACTCTTCTGAGGATGGCGACCGGTGCGTTCTGAAGCTGCAGCGCCGGTGAGTGACACCGAGACAGTGAGCGAGTGAGCGCGGGAGCCCGAGCAGTTTAAGAGTTGGACTTGTACGTGTATGTATATCTACGCGGGAGTAGCATAAATAAGTGTGGCTCGGTCTCGGTACGATGATGTATACCTACCTATGTACCTACCAAGTACCAACGCATGTCCGTACATAAATAAACACAAGGGCGTTGACCCTCTTTTCCTGTATTTTATTTGTGGTCCTCAAATCCGGAAACAACTTCTGGCTCCCAAATTCCAGTGCTTCCTCCATTAAAAAAAAATCGTATGTCATATTTATAAGTTCTGAAATATTCTGGAAACAATCCTACATGCTGTCAATTATGTAACCACAATCAAGCAAAAATCTTGATTTAAAATACTTTATATTTTGGACCACATAAAAATGTAAAATGTTGTATATTTTGGAGATTCAAAATTATACATTTAGATCACATATTTATCACTTTTTTTCAGATCCGAATAGAAAGTATTTTGGAGATTCAAATGTCTCTGGGATAAATCATTGAAGACATGTAGGAGTTTCAGATTTTTTCTGAAATATGATTTTTAATATTTTTAACTATATGGAGCACTGGAGCCCTGGAGCGATCTCTACTCCTTCAAATTAAGAGTCGCTAAATTTTCGATAAAAAATCACTCTTTGTGTTCTCGAGCACCCGTTCTCCCTCCACCTTAAAATATTCAAAATAATATTTACATGTCTTAAATTATTCTGAAAAAACTGGATCCCTATATTGAAACCTATAAATATTATTTATGGACTTTTTTATAAGTAATAGAAGCACTGGAGTTCAGGGCACAGAGATTCTGCTCTTAGTTGGGTCATTACCAGTGGCGGAGCTTGGACCAACCTGGTGGGCAAAAAGGATTAGGAAGGCCTTTTGGGCCTGTTGGAAATAATCCACAACTCCGATTTGTCTCTTCGGAAACGTGTTGTTTTCAAGAGTCGGCTTGCATACCATATATGAGTCCTTGTGTTAGTTCGTATGTGATTCGTTTTCTATTCCGTCTACGAGTCTATACGAGTTCAAGGAGCGGCCGTTCTGCTCCTATAAATATAAAGCAAAAGAACTGATGAAGCCAACCTGGGCTGAGGCAAAACCAAATATTGGTTATGCGTTTGCATCCGGCGACTTGGCTTTGTTGATCGTTCATATCGGGCTACCTAAGCTACTGTGTGTATCTCTTGAGGAGCTAGCTCGAAACCAGTAAGCATACGGCTAACAGGGCCAAATTGTGTGTGTGAAGGGGGGGGGGGGGGCGGTGGCCCCCTTAAACTCAACTAAGCTCCGACTCTTGTCATTATTATCAGTAAGTTTTCCTTCAACGGATAAAAAATTGTTGGGACCTTTTGCTCCAACGTGAATAGATTAAATCGTGGAATTATATATTACTACTAACTATATGAAAGCAGTGCCGATCAGCAGGAGAGCTCTGATAAGTTTTTAAGATGGTGCTCCTGTTACGTTACTTTGAATGGAATCCTCACTTGACTAAGCATAAGCGAAAACGTGCTCAATCACCGAAGAAGCTATAGTGTTATACAGTGTCCATCAACTTCCGCACCGTCAAACCTTGATTCAACGTTCCGTGTAGCATTTTTATTAAAAGCCCTTCCGGTTTCCGAAATTTACATCATCGAGCCCTAACCCTAAATCCCCAATCATCCTAATTTCCACCACTCCCATCTCCTTCGTCGTCATTCTTCATACCAGAGTTTCTCTTCTCTTGCATTTAATTAGAGTATTGTGTGATTGAGCAACCACAAATTTATGCTCACTGGTAAGTCTTGTGATATGCAATCCAACTATGGATGTTCGAGAGGACATCGTTCTGGCACAAGAAGCATCACACAAAAAGCTAATCAGCCTGTTGTTTTTTTGTTATCTACAAGCTTTCTGAAAGTATTGCCCGCTGAGGACTGTATATTGCATTCTTGACATACCAAGAAAATGTCACATTTAAATTTCCGGTGCAGGTCCAGTTACCTATACAACTTAATGCGTTAATACAAAAACACAACCTCCACTAGTACTTGCTAGCTATATTATGCAACGGGAATAGAAAAAAACATCAATTATTATTTCAGTAAGGGTGTGGCGTGCCGCCTCGCCGAAATTTAACTAGTTTTCATGGAATGAGGTGTTTCGCCAAAATCATGGAATTTGTGAGTTTTTTTTACCTACTTGTATTGATAATAGTAAAAATACAGAGTTGCAACGTATGCCACACAAAACTAAGATAAACGAGTGATTGTATTGCTGCATACCAGTATTGTCGCAACTACCAAAGCACACACGTCATTCGTCGTAGCCAGAGAAGGAGAACAAGATGTAGTCACAAGCCCCGCAACAGTACCGAAAAAAAAAGGTTGCATCCCTGCACCGGTTCCTTAATGGCCCAGGGTCACAGACCAATTCGGGCCGTTTGCATACACTAATAACGACCCACGAGTCAGCCTCGAAAAGCCCACACACAATGACGACCCACGAGAACTTACATCGCGGCCCACCGCGCAGTCGCGCGTGGATCGTACGCTCGCGCTACCCTCGTCGGAGGAGAATGTATCTTCTCCTGTGGCGGCGACGGCGCCGTCGGGGAGGTGGCGCTAGCTCGTCTGCCGTCAAGGCCGGGGATTCAGGTACACCAAACCCAACTGAGTACCTGACCCACTCGTCTTCGTTATACCAAAAATTAAGATACTCGGAGGCTAATCCCGGGGCCGGCAATGAGGAATGGTCGATCAAATTCTTCAATCCATGCGTCCATCTACCGCGATGCTGCACGATCTGCTCATCTTGCGTTGCCACGACGCTAATCCTACTAGCTGCCAACACGGCGCGTCTCTTGGTTAGTTTAGTTGATTGATTGTTGCCGCTGTATGTTTTCGAGGCTGTCAGGTCTAGGTTAAAGCTAATCCCAATAAAGCTGCTGATCAGTATTACCCTGGCAGACAACTGCTCCTAATCCTGCAAGCAGCAGCAGTATGGCCAAGGAGTATATTCCAGTCATACTAGTGTGCATACTCTACTCTCTTTATACAAGTAGTTACCGCTACGGAAGCGAGATCAGCCTAGGGTTTACACCCCGGCCGGTGAAAAAGCCAAAGAGATCAAATAAACACAGGTGGTCCTACGCTACACAGCTTTAGGCTATGGGGTCTCCCTCACTCCTCTCTTTTTGTTTCCATCCTTTCGAGAAAGAAAGCAAGGCAGCTCGATGCTACTCTTGGTCTTCTTCACCAGCAGCAATTGACCGGCCGTACATGCTTGCTTGAGCCATCTTCATTCTTCAACTTGGCCTTGCAAAGGCATGCATCCTCCCCTTGACGATGATGATGAGTGCTAGCACCTGCCCACCGCATCTGAGACGAGGAGCCTTCTTTCCTTTTCGTGTAGGCTCCTCTGCTTTTGTGTCCCCTGCCCTGCACACACACAGCACACAGCCTCTGCTGCTGCTTTCCTTTTTCCATGACCTGTAGGTTTCATCCCATGGCAAAGCCAAAAGAAAACAAACATGCTGCAGGCAGCTTCTGTGTGACGCTCTTTGTTTTTGCTTTCAGAGCATTGCTTTGTGCACAAGCCTGACTGGCAGGAATAGTGAGTGGTGTGTATTGTATTGCCGGTGATCATTTCTTGCCAAGCATGGAACGGAACACTCTAGTATTTTTAACAGCCACAATGCCTCAAGGTTCCAAGTATGCTTGCTGTACAAACGGTAGTGGTTTCTTTTGACTGAGAACATCTGAGATGAACGGAGTGGCTCGTGTTACATCACGAAAAGAGAAAAGTTACAAGCCTTCCCGTCCGAGTCACAAATCGCTCAGGGGACGGGAATGTGTGGAAAATCCAGAAGCACACCACAAGTTAGCGTCAGCTTGTTAGTGACTACTTACTGACTAGTACTACCAACTACCAAGTTATTTCATGGCTAACAACTCTACTGTATCTTGTTCGCAAACGAAATCCGTGCTTGCCGCGGACGGCCAGACTCAAAACTGTGCAGAACCGGGGGGTAAATCATCCTGTGGAAGAGCGCAACGATTATTAGTCATCCAGAACGATATATTCATCTCTAAAAATAACATTCATAGGCGCATATATCATACCTAAATCTAAGTTATAAGCATATGTCCTTCGGCATCTGCACCACACTGCATGTGCACAACGGGTCGAGATTAGTCGAAGCAAAACTTTCCCGAGGATGACTGAAACATATCTAGTACTACATGTAGCATAGCAGTACAACAATGCTTGATGAGGCAGGCACGAGACTTGGACTACGAAAAGCGAAGAGTAGTTCAGAAATCAGAATCACCTGTTGCCTGGAATCGTTCCAGTTGCTGGAATCTGGCAGGAATGAAGTCCATCTGATACTGAAGAAAGAATGTCTGCAGTGAACGCATGTGAGCTATTGTGAATAACAATGCCTAAACACATGGAATTCAGAGAAGCTGACAGGGCGACAGGCTTAAACAATGAGGCAGTGCAGGGTGTATAGTAGTATATACAAACCTTGAGCTCCATAGGGATGCACAATCAATAAAAATTGATATCTGTGTAGCTGCGTGGATAAGTTGGGAATGGTAGTTCGTCCACACCCATTAGGGAGCTGGAACGAGTGAAGCTGCCGAACTGGGCTTGGCTCGGCAGTTTCACCTCCGCCGTGAAAATGCTGTATACAGGCCTGTGGTCAGAGAATCTAGACTCGCCGCGGACATAGCATAGTTGGTTTAGGCCTCTACCGTACCATAAAATCCGATCACACCTTAAGAAAATTAAAACAAAACAATGGTTGGTCATCAGGGTGTAAAAGGGGAAGAGATGGTTTGGGTGTAACAATGCATCAGTAACTTATGTTTTGTGATTTTTACCATGCTGGTGTTCTTCTCTTCTCATTCGGATGCATATCGTCGCCTGCATATCTGTCAGAGTTGTATGAGTACTTGTACGTAGGAGGGAAATATATTCTCCCTTCTTTCCATCCTGCAAATACCCGACCGAACCTCTGCTCTATCCGAAGCTGTCGTGGAAAAAGTTCAGGTTAGAAACAAGGCAAAGTATGTAACTGCATTGCTGCACAAGTTCCTGAAGGAGATATATATGATATGTCATCAGCTGTGATCAGAATGGCTTACCTGATCTTTTTCCAACAATTGTTTCCAGTTGTGCATCTCAACCAAAGCCTTCACGGAGCGATAGGAAAGAGCTATCCGGTAATTCAGATCCCCGAGCCATATTATGCGACTGAAATAAAGAGAATATACGACACACTAAGATATTGTTCTACCATTCTTATAATTTTGTTCTAACTTGCTGTGTATAACCGAGCTAGAGGTACTACGTACTCATGGTCGAGAATAGTCTCTGGCGACTTCTCGTTTCGTGCACCATGAGCAGGTGGGAATCTGGTTTTCCTCAAAACTTCCGCCACGTCTGCGTTTCTTCTAAGTTCATAACCATCTTTCTGACCTGAAGTTAAGTGTGTGCAAACAAAGCAGAAGCTTGTCTGATGCAGAGACATGCTGATTGATATTGATCCCTGATTTAAGAAACAGGAAAATGTAAGGGAAAAAAAAGCAGAAATAGGCCGTATGAAACTATGTAAAGCAAAACAGGAACAAACAAATAAATGCACATAACGAACTTAAAATTGGATAGTGTACGCTAGGAGAAGTGAGTAAATAGCAAACACCAAACAGTACCTTATTTCCAAGATATCCCATCAAGCCTCTACCAACACATGACACCTTCAAGTTCTTCACATGCTCCCTTATGTCATTCCTCACCCAAACCATAAGAAAAACTCCAACCATTTGCTTGCTAGCGACTAAGCAATACCTGCTGTGTCATAGAAAATCTGAGTTTCGGTTCAGAGAATTTTAGTCATTTCAAAAATGGTGATTGAAGGCTGTATGGAATTTCAATGAAATATTAGTAGTTTCTAGTATAGAGCTGGTACTGTGTCAGTTAGCTACTTTGTCTCAGAACCAAAATGAATTTAAATGCACAAAGAATTTTAATATCATTTTTAAGAACACTTACTTTGAGTTGATCAGCCGTCTATTATTGTCATCCGTGGATAGTGGAGCACCATATCCACATGGCATTGGTGAGAAGAACGTACTACCAGGTGATTCCTCGTCCATATTCTCATCATCAGAGGACCCACCACATCTCATACTGGTGTCAACATCACTTGGCCTGCTCCCAAAGCTAATTCGGTCACAAACACTGAAGCGTCGGTCCACTAAGGACTGAGGGTCCATCATGTCAATTCTTGAACTTCGACTCAAGGACTGAAATGAACGCCGATGGAAGAATGATGAGTTCCTTCTTCTTGATGATCGCTCAAAATCAACATTAAGCTCCGCAACAGGTTCTGGAACCGGTGACGGGGTATGGTAGTTGTATGCAACAGAGCCTTGGAGATCTAAATTATTTAGCGTTCTTCTTACAAGAGAAACCCACTTTTTCGCTGGACCATTGTCTTCAGTCAACAAGACGTTGCCAGCATTCAAAGGAACAATTTCCTGAAACCTGGTACGGTAACAGCTTTTGTTAGATTTGATACTATTAATTTCTATAGTTTTGGGATGTTGTCTGTTTTATACAGCAGACAATATCAGATTAAGAAAATGCAAGAGTTTACCCAATGACGTATATATCAGCAGCAGGAGAAGTATGGAGCCAGTCTTCCAGATTCAAATGACTAGATGGTGACCTTCCTCCCACATTCCATGTACCAGCGAAGACCCTACACGCGCAAATACACGGATTGTCATATCGAAGTAATTTCTTTGACAATGATCAGCAGATCGATATCGAACGAATGGAAGAAATATATATTTATTTACCTGTAGTCTTGTGTGTTTGTGATATAAGCACGATCAATTCCGTTTCCTGCTCGGAAATCTCGATCCAGATTCTTTCTTGGCAACCTCTCTAAGAAAACATGGGGTTAATTCAGTTATGCATAGGACACAACCTCTCTGGTCAGTTTTGCACCAACAAAAAGGGTGGAAAGATCTGAAATGCAATTGTTACTGTCAGGACGCAAGCAAAATGTACCTGTTCTGCTCTTCTTGGCCTTGCATACATCTCTCTCTGAGAAACTGGTCCTCCACTGCATCCCCACTGAAATGGATAGAATTGTTTTAGCACAAACAAAGTAAAATAAAATCTTTTTTTACTGGGGTCTCAACCATGTTTTGGTTGTTTCTACAACAGCTAAAAGAAAAAAAAATCACTAGACTACACTACATGAGCAAACAGCAGGAGGTCAAACCTGCTTCTGGAGACAACAGGCAATTATATTCAACCAAACTCAATAACACAAAACGAAATATTTGTACAGAGACAAAATCATGTAAAGAAGAGAAACTCATCGTGGGGTTGAGAGTGACAAAGGTGGAATGAAGCTAATAAGAGCGCGTATATACCTTCTTCGACTCCATAATCTGAATGGAAGTCCTTAGCCTTCGTTTTGATGTTGAACCACTTCCTAACGATTGTCTTGGACCAGGAAAGCTGTTTCCGAACCAAATCAGAACCAACCCAAGATCAGAAACAAAGGTACAAAGACTCACAGTAGGTAGGTGCTGATGTGTGCTCTGCTCACTTACCCTGTTCTTGGTTGGAGTCTCATCTCTCATCGTCTCAATGCTTCCTCATGCAGCTCCGGGGAATTCCCTCCACCCTCCTCAAACCTCGAAATTCTTCCTCTCCCCTTTCTACCCCTTCAAGAACAGTAATATATCCTAGTGAAAAGGGAGCACAGATTCTTCCTCTCCCACTTTCACCCCCTATTTGGGAAGATTCCGCACTATATTCCTGAAGATTGCTCCAGCAGCTCAGGCAGCAGCTCAAAAGAGAGAAGAATCCACCGTAGCATCCCTGGAGGGGACTGATGGCAAAGAAGACGAATTTGATGAAGCACGTACTTGGGGGAAACAAGCAAGATGAGGAACGCGAACAGAGACCGCAAGATTCAGGACCCTCCAAAAAAAGGCAAGAGACGACACGAGCCTCCAAGAGAAAGAAAGCTCCAAGGAGGTGATAGATATTGCGCTCACCAACCTACAGAACAGCTCTGCCCGCCCGCCAGCCCAGCTCACAACGCTCGCTCGGAAGATCAATGCCGGTAGCGGGCGGCAGTTAATGCCCCGACCTTGCAGAAACGCCCAGGGGGGCAGGACAGCAGAAATTAATGGGGGTGTAGCACCTGAAAGTGAATCCAAGGACGGAGGACACGGAGGCGACCGAGAGCTGAGCCGACCCACGTCGTCGCGCAATGCGAGAGCTGGAGCTCGGGGGATTTGAAGGATTGTGGAGGGAGGGAGAGGGGTGTACAGTGCGAGGACACTCTGCTCTGCGCGGTCTCCGCGTTCAAGGAAGGAGACGAGCAGGAGGAGGAGACGGACTGACTGTGACTGAGAGTAGCTCGCAGCAGCAGCCGTGGTAGAGCGTAGGCAGTGTGGGGTGGGAGTGAGGCACGGAGGCCAATATGAAGGGGAATAAAGCGAAAGCTTTCGTTGTTGGGGGCCTCCTCTCCTCCTCTTCCGGCTACGACCGCTGCTCTGCTGCTGTTCTTTGCTTTCTCCATTCTACGTATGTGTAGCCTTTGCTCTTTAGCTCCAATTCCGATGCAGAGCAAAGCGAAACAAAGCAAAGCCTCTGGGTTTTGGTGGAGCTGATGGTGTTTTTGTGAGTTCGTCGCTGCTTTTAAGGCTTTATTGGTCTTATCCTGGATCATTTCCTACTACTACAAATATGGTTCAGCCGAAGACACCTGTTTTCATGGGATGCAGGTAGAAGGCCATTTTTGGTTCTTCGGTGCTAGGGAATGGAAATATTAACCTTCGTCGCTTAATTTTAGGTCTCTAAAATTGATTTACACGCTAACATAATCTCCATTTGACATTCTAATGAAACTCGTAATGTTTTCAATATTTAGGCTCAAACCCGAATACATTTCAATAATTTTTCCAATCCAAGCATAAACTAGTTCATGATAAAAAGAAGTTCATATATCATGGACAAGTAAAAAGCTTACTGTCGCTCAGAATTTTATCTTACAGACTGGGTGGAAGAATGTATGGATTTTTTTATGCTTGTTGTCTTCTTCTAATTGATTTATGTGGCGACCTTATGTGATCGTTGATTGTAAGACTTTATTACTCTTAAACTATTAATAAAAAGTTGTGTGCATCAATCCATGCAGAGGTTGGCGCATCGATCCACATTTTGGAAATAAGAACACCACCCCCACTAGATCAAGTGTCATCGATGATCCGCCCTTAGGCGAGCCCAGCGGGACGAGATCTGATACAACATGCTCGTGCTAATATATGCATTTGTTCGACTCTATAAGTATCCGTGACCCAAAAAATTAACGCCAGATAACAACATTGTCTTCAACACGAGCACAACACGCATCTCTAGACCATGTCACTCCTCTGGGCTACATGTGTCGTTGTCGCACCACCAGATGGGAGATCAAGACCCAACATGCCACCAAGGATTCTTGGAAGGCTATACAGTCATGATCATCAGGGGCTATAGTTGAAGGATGGTTATATGGTGACTAAAAAGGGATGGATGGGAGTTTTATTAAAATTTACAGCGGGATGTCACGTAAAAAAGAATTCTTCAGGAAGATATGAATTATGCATTATAGTGTAACATGGCTTGAAAAACTACTTTGAATATTGTGATTAGATTAATTGGATGAGTACTTGAGATGATGATTGCATGTTTGAAGCAAAAGAATAGCATGTTTGAAGTGGAGCACTCGCAGAACTGAATATATACTCGTAAGAGTTGGTTGAATTTTAGATTGTGAAGATGGGGAAAAGTTAATTGATGTTTTCTGTTTATAATGTTTCTACCTCAAAACACTTTTTTTAAAACGAAAGCATCTCCTTTTACGTGATGTCTTGGTTTGAGCTGTCAGTCGGCGATGAGTTGAGCCTGAATAGCGAACCGAACCGAAGTCACTTTGGTAACAATATTCGCCGTGAGCAAAATACAGTTATTCCCGCAACCGGCAAAAGTCAAAATCTAGTTACTGCTTGATAGCTAGGCAGAACATGTATGCGGCGAATCAGGGATAGATAGTATCCCAGTACAAATTTATTCAGTTAAAAGAAAGAAAGATGGTACCCCAACTAGGTGTACACAGCGGTAGACATTTCAGTGTCAAAATCCCTGATGCCATCCTGTTGACGGAGCCAAACTAGGCGCCGGTCCATAGCCCGTAGATCGTAGGTAGAAGCACAAGCATGCATGCACGGACAGAAGCAGCACAAGCCGCGACTGACACACAGCGTGGCGCCACTGTCCGAGTCGAGTATCTTCCTCGTCAGCCGCTGCTGGTGCTGAGTAAGCCAGGGAAAGCAGGCAGGTCCGTGTGTATGCGTACACCGTGTCGGACTGACGTCCGTATGGGCGACCCATGCCACTGCGGCTGTCCCGTCCGTATTTGTACGTCCCGCCCGGCATAGCCAGCTCAACGTGTTCTCTTCCTCATCGTCACCATCTGCTTCCGGTCCTCCAACCTAGCCGTTGTTGCGCCACATCTGCTTCCCTGGCTAAACGTACGCGTCACAACTCTCAAAGTCATGATCATAATTAGCCTTCACAAGAAGAAAGTCGTGATGATACTAATTGCCTGGAAACGGTCCATCAATTGATCTCATTTTCCTCCATAATACAAATGGCCGCGCGGTCACCACTCCCGTGTCTCCTGTAGCCCCATATGCATCCATTTGGTGCTACATAACATCGACAAGGAAATCTCGATAAGGTTCCCATCATGTTTGCACGAGTGGGTCGCATTAAGACCACACGTACGGTTTTGCTGTCAAGATCGAGCGCTTGCTGATCGTGCGCGTATTAACTCTATCCGTGCTATAGCTATTCCTAGAGGATATGATTAGGAGTATATATACACTCTGTCATACATCCATTGGTTTTCCATGATCAACAGCAACAACGTCAGAATCTTTGTTTATACATCCAGCCAGCTGGAAGACGGGATATTCCATCACGCCAACTTAAAAGCAAGCAGCGCGAACTCGAAACATGGATTATTTCTTTTCTTCTCTGCACGAATATTGTTTTCCACTTCTTTATTGAGCTATGATTTATGAAGCGATTCTTAAATTATTGGTGGGGGTCCTCCATCTCTCTTCTTGACGTCCATCCTTTTGACAAAGAGCTCAATTGAGCTCATCATTTTTGTTGCAAGATGAGTCTGCTCGCGAGTTTAATACAACGGCGCACAAGTACCATCGCGCCAGTTCCGATTGTTGCTCTCGTTGTCATAGACCTAAATGTCCTAGCATATATATATATATTTATTTAGGAGGAGAAATTTGGTGAAAAGAATCGAAATATCGTCCTTTCTTTTGTTTTCCCCGCTTTTCAACTTACCAGATTTGCGAAATATATACCCTCCAACCCACGACCCGTAGGAAGTTTGACGCAAGTACTAGTAAATATATCTTCCGTTGGCTATTGTGGACACAGATAGAGCCTATGCAACAAGCACCGTGCCGCAATCTCCGAATCTTCTTTTCCCCTTTTGTTGAGATTCGAGCGAGCGAAACAAGTGGCCTCGCGTCGCATCGCGGCAGTGCGTGTTTGTTCTTGGGATCGGCACGAACGAACCAATCTCTCGTGAGCCAACACTGCTCCAACTACTACGAGTGGAGTGCACAGGCATATAACCCGTCCTACGGCAAGAGGCTATACGGAATCTGCGAGGGAATATGTTCAGATGTACAGCGGTACTCCTATATCGATCAAGAATAACTTTGCGGTGCCGATGCAATGCAACCGGCCATACTTGGCATCTGCCTGCCGAGGGACAGATTTGTGCAAGGTGTCACATCGCTGCCCCAACCTTACGGATCACCGGCCTGGCATGCAGCCTCCATGGCTGGACATGAAGCTCAGTGCTGTGACCTGGCCGGCCGCAGGTTGTATTGTGCCAACGGAACCGGCGACGGATCACTTGGTTGCCACTCTGTTGTATCTGTCGGGATATCTTTTGCATGGCAGAGAACCTCACACGTCGATCGGGGGTACTCGACCCCATTGATCCCAAGAGAGGTGGTGCAAACATGCTGGGGCATCCGTGTCCCTGCGGTGCCGGAGGTGCAAGTTGAACGTAGCACACTGTACGCGCCACAACCTCGTGTCGTGCTACTTCGTTACTTGCTCTACATCGCCCTACCATGGCTCTTTGGTCTGCTAGATAAACATAGTGCCACCCATTCCCATCTAATCTGATCCTTCCCTTGTACAGTACGTACGTACGAGCAAAGACGAAGAAACTCGCTTTAACACACGGGAAAATGGGCGACCGCCGGACCTCCTCGCTAGCCGGTCAAATTAGGATGCACGGAGCGCTGCAACCGCCGTGAGGTGAGCCGCCCACCTCGCGGAGCGCGCCCGTCCGGCGGTCCGCGTCGCCGTTCGTTGCAGCCGGCGCCGCACACACCACTACTGTAGAATATACACCTATGGGCAGTTCGGTGCACGGCGGCGCATCCAAATAATCGGCCGAATATCGCCTCTTTCTCGAGGGGTGCCCAAAGCAGGCGCATGATCATGATCAGGGCGAGCTAGCGGCTAAAGCAGCGGCTCAACCCCCAAACAAGGGGACCGAAGGGGCCCCAAACGAGAGCACACATGCACATACTATATATATCTGTATATCAACAGGCAACAACATTTGGTAATGGAGGATAGATGGATTGAGCTGGGGCTACAACAACACCGCAACAGCACGGGCACACACATATGACATACATGTAGATTTATCAGGATGTGTTCTAGCGAAGCTTCCACTCACTCCAAGAGGGACCCCCACCTAGCTAGATACGTTTGGCTTTATGAATGATCATCTTGGACCATGGACACATAATATTGGATCGACCGCTTCGAAATCCGTTCGTTGGTACGTGCGTTAACCGGATCACACGGGGTTGTTACTCTTGTCAACTCTGACAAGATTTTTATGGCGTATTCTTGAATGATACGCTGCCTTTCCATGACGTATTCTTGAAAAAAAAACTTTGACAAGATTTTTATGAGATGTGTACTAGTACTAAATTCTGGTCTTGCAGACTCCCAAGCCTATGCATCGTTACGATGCACATAACCTTTATACTACGTATTAATAAAAACATGTAAAGTATTCAAAGTAAAAAAGTAAAATTACCACTCAAGGACCAGCCAAAATGGTCACATGAATCTACCAACGAAACAACAATCAAAAGATGCTTCTAAACATACAACTCACTTTCACTCCTCCCGTGTAGAATGTTGTCAGCCACACTGGTTAAGGGTTACTCGGAAAACTGCCATCAACCGGTCCGTTTAAAAAAAACTGCCATCAACCGGGTACATCCATAAACCATCAATTCACGTTGATATGGCCGGAGGAGGAAGCACCGGCATGTGGATCCAATAAGTACTTATGTGGACAACCTGCAAAATTGTCAAACAAAAGCACTGACACCAATACGAATTTGGGTTTTAGTTTTCTTCTCAACCCCGGTTATGTATGTAGACATGTTTAGTTGTACATCTGCATTCATTTTGATCTACTTCCTCCGTTTCACAATATATGCTTACCCATTTTTCACATTCATATGTATATATATGTATGTAGACATGTTTAGTTGTACATCTGCATTCATTTTGATCTACTTCCTCCGTTTCACAATATATGCTTACCCATTTTTCACATTCATATGTATATATATGTATGTAGACATGTTTAGTTATACATCTGCATTCATTTTGAAGTGAATCTAAACAACATATGCTACATCTAAAAGACGATCTTATATTGTGAAATGGAGGCAGTATATTTCAAAGTCCAGACGAGCCATGCAATAGGGTTAGTTCTTCTGTTAATTCTTCGGTAGCCAACTACCCAACGCATGCTTGCATTTGATGGTTACATAGTCTTGTAGAAAAACTAGATGAAGACAACTAGATGAGGGTGTCACTGCAAGGATGGGCAGCTTGTTTGTGCCATGCTGCAAATAAGATTGATAGGTGTAGGCCCAACAACCAAACCAAACCAAACCTCTGTTGCGCCACACAGACCACACTCCCAGTTGTATATGCTCATAACTTATGGGGTAAAGCAGACGGAAGCTGGGGGCAGAGCGGCGCAAATCGATTCGTGCTTTATAATTTATATTAGCTTCTCCTAATCTAATCATTAAAAGTGTCAAAGGTATATATCAGGTCCATATTCTAAGTCGTAGCTCGCTGCCAAATTAGTATTGGTTGCTTACGTAGACTCCACACTATGAGTAACTACTACACACCAAATGAACTTGGCAAAATTAATTTTCAAATAAAGAACTTGTCAAAGCGAAAAGTTAATTCAGAATTCAGAACTGATGGGTGTCCTACGTGGGTTGAATATTGATGATCTGGTAGGTATTACTACAGAGGCAGAAGACATTGGTGAAGAGGAGGGCCTCCCTCGGAAATACGTAGCTGCACCACGTGGCATCTGCCCTGTTTTGTAAAAACACAGTTGTAAATATCAAAATAGTCTGAATTTTTTTGCGCATGTAGACGCTTCATAGTTTAAGTGCGCGTTTTTTTTGCAGGAAAATGACATATATTTTTACCTACGTAAACAAAATGTCTACTAAAAGTTTTCTTCAATACTGAAATTTATCATTTTTACACGGAGAAAAAGGTAAAAATTCACGAAAATTTGTTCCATACACTTAAAAAATGCAGAGATGCATGCATGAAATTTTTGTTCGGAGATATTGTTCACTTATTAAAACGATTTTAAAATGTTCAAATCATGGACTCTCGGCATCCCTATCAACAGTAGCTCCCTCAAAAATCGTAAATTAAAATGCTGGTCTGATGTGATATTTTACTTTCAGTAATTAATCTGGCATTTTCCAAACAAGAAACTGATAAGTTCAAATTGTTCGTTTTTAAAAAGTAGTTAATCTGACGTCTTTTCAACATTTTAGCTCAACTGTTTTGGGAGTATGTGCTCAAACGGGGGAAGCTGAAGCTGAAGAGGCACCAGATGAGTCCACTGACGATCTTGGTAGGGCCATTGCTGATGCAAAGAGAGAGTGCGGAACTGAAAAGGAGAGGTTGAAGTTCGACCAGATGTTAGAGGATCACAAGAAATTGTTGTATCCAAGTTGCGAAGATGGTCATAAAAGGCTGGTTACCACACTGGAATTACTGCAGTGGAAGGCAGAGTGTGGTGTGACTGACAAGGGATTTGGAAAGTTGCTGCAGATAATTAGGAAGATGCTTCCAAAGGTCAACGAGTTGCCCGACAACACGTACGAAGCAAAGAAGGTTGTGTGCCCTCTAGGATTAGACGTGCATAAGATACATGCCTGCCCTAATGACTGCATCCTCTACCGCGGTGAGTATGAGAATTTGGATGCATGTCCAGTATGCACTGCATTGCGGTATAAGATCAGACGAGATGACCCTGGTGAAGTTGAGGGTGAGCGTCCCCGGAAGAGGGTTCCTGCCAAGGTGATGTGGTATGCTCCTATAATACCACAGTTGAAACGCCTGTTTGCGAATAAAGAGCATACCAAGTTGTTGCGATGGCACAAAGAGGACCGTAAGAAATACGCGATGTGTAGACACCCCGCTGATGGGTCGCAGTGGAGAAAAATTGAGAGAGAGTTCCCGGAATTTGAAGATGACGCAAGGAACTTAAGGTTTGGTCTAAGTACAGACGGTTTCAATCCGTTTGGGGAGCAGAGCAGCAGTCATAGCACATGGCCTGTGACTCTATGTATTTATAACATTCCTCCTTGGTTGTGCATGAAGCGAAAGTTCATTATGATGCCATTGCTCATCCAAGGCCCGAAGCAACCCGGCGACGACCTTAATGTGTACCTTAGGCCATTATTTGAAGAACTTTTACAGTTGTGGCGGGAAGAAGGTGTACGGGTGTGGGATGAGCACAAACATGAGGAATTTGACCTACGAGCTCTGCTTTTTGTAACAATTAACGATTGGCCTGCTCTTGCTAACCTCTCAGGGCAGTCGACCAAGGGGTACAATGCATGCACACACTGTTTGGGTGAGACTGAATGTTTATATTTGGATAAATGTAAGAAGTGTGTGTATCTGGGGCATCGTCGATTTCTTCCGATCAGGCATACCGCAAGGAAGAAAGGCAAGCATTTTAAAGGTGAGGCTGATCACAGTAGGAGGCCTGTCAACCGTACTGGTGAAGAAATATTTGATATGGTCAAGGATCTAAAAGTAATCTTTGGAAAGGGTCCTGGAGGACAACAGGTTCCGAAAGACGCTAACGGGCACGCACCCATGTGGAAGAAAAAATCTATATTTTGGGAGCTACCATATTGGAAGGTCATAGAGGTTAGATCTGCTATCGACGTGATGCACGTGACGAAGAATGTTTGCGTGAACCTGCTAGGCTACTTGGGCGTGTACGGGAAGTAAAAAGATACAGAGGAAGCACGGGAGGACCATAAATGTTTTTGTATTAGTTAGTCAAATTCAAACACTTTTCATATTGAAAGTTTTTTCAAATTCCAAAGTTTGCAAAAGTTATACAAATTCACATTCAAAATAGTTTTAAACAAATTAAAATAATGGTTATAGAAAAGAGAAAATGTTTTTGTATTAGTTAGTCAAATTCAAACACTTTTCATATTGAAAGTTTTTTCAAATTCCAAAGTTATTTAAAACAGAAAACAGAAAACAGAAAAAGAAAAGAAAAGAAAAAGAAAAAGAAAAAGGAGAAACCCCATCTATCACGGGTGGTGGCACAACCCGGGACAGATGGGGTGCTATCTATCCCGGGTGGTGGCTCAGCCCGGGACAGATGGGGTGCTATCTGTCCCGGGTGCAGCCACGGCCCGGGACAGATAGCCTCTCCCATATATAACCAACACTTAGCCACGGTTCGAGCCACAACCCGGAGCAATTTCACATTGACGCCGTCAGGCTGCCGAATTTTTCCGTCGCGCCGCCGCCTCCTTCCTCGCCGTCCCCGCGCCTCCGGCCATCCCTGTGCGCGCCTCCGGCCATCCCGACGCCGCTGCGCACTGCTGCCGCCCTCGCCGTCCCAGCGCATCCGTCCTTCCCCGTGCGCGCCTCCGGCCATCTTTGACGTCTTCTTCCTCGCCGAGACCGGAGCTCCGTCGAGCCATTGCCGAGGGCGACGAGGGTGAGTCCTCTTATCCTCCTCCCTCTCTCTCGACGCAACCGTGCCGCACTCCGCCGCCACCGCGTGCGTCACCTAGGAGAAGAAATCAAACCCTAGCTAGAGTTCTTCCGGCCGCCGCCGCTTCGGTCGTCGCCGGTGACTCTCCGATGAAATTGCGCTAGCGGCGCCACCACTGCTAGGCCCCCCTCGTCGCCCTCTATAGAATGCACCAATCAATTCGTGCAAAATCGCACGAATTCATTGAATTCGACCTCTACTGGATTCGGTTCACCATTGATGACGTCAGCACGACGTCATCATTTTCAGAAACTATGTTAAACTATAGAGGTCAAATGTCCATTTTATTCATATCTTTTGATTTAAATGTCCAAATGAAGTCAAACAAATTTCTAAAAATTTGTAAAATTATTATCTTTGTGTTAAACCAGTTGTGGGCATGTTTTGAATAATTTTGAAAATTAATATTTTGAAATATTCATAAAATGCAAAATTGCCCATTTAGGTCAACTTTGAGATTAGTTATTTAAATAATTCATTTTGGGTTAATAAAATAATTTTTGCTTTAATAGGTTATTTAAATAACATATTACAACTATTGGAAATGAAAAGAGAAAATGCAATGAAATCGTTTTTAATTCAAATATTTTGTGCACCAAAAGTTTTTATATTATCATAAATTATTTGAAAACTTCATAACATATCTTTAGAATAGATTTTACATTTAATTCTTTTCTTATATAGAATATATATTCATGAAAATCATTTTGTGTTTTGAAAATAAATGAAGATCGTTTTAAGCTAATGAAATGTTCATTTGGATAATCCATTTATTATAAAATATATGAAGTTATTAAAGTTATTTAGTTGTATGACATATCGGTAAAGTTATTTAGATGTTGAGTTATTAAAATTATTTAAATGGATTGAAATCTCTTGCAGAAACTATGGACACCCGTAGAAACCTTCAACAAGAAGAGGACATGTTCGGCATCATTCGCGAAGGTGATGAATTGGACCCCGGCAGAAACCATGAACAAGAAGAGGAACACTTAGACGATTTCACCGGGCAATTTCTGAACGAGTCCGGTGATGGACTGGAGGGGCATTCAGACGGAATAGACGTCACCGACAGTTCAGCTCACCGACAGTTCACCGACTCTACTGTTGGAAAGTCGGCCGCCGAGGTAGATATATGCCCTCAGGTTTTTGTCTCCGTTGAATAGATTTGTGTGTATACATATATATTAACTATCACTTTTTCTTGTGTTTAGCTGTCGGCGGGCCATGAACCGGGACCAAGAAAAAAAGCAGCTGTGAAACGAGGCGGGCCACGAACCGGGACCAAAAATCTCCAAGGGAAACAGAAGTACCACATCGACGCAATTAATGAAAAAGGCAAACCGATTGCTCCCGCTAACCACGCAAGGAAATTTGTAGCTCAGTGCTGAGTCATCGTTCGGGACAGACTATCCATCAGGGCTCAAGAATGGTATAAGCCAAAGGTGCCAAAAGAGGGGGTTATTTATGTCTCGAATGCAGACAAACAACTCCTTTGGGACGAGCTCATGCATAATTTCACTTTACCGGAAGAGGAGGATGTAGAGGAGCCGGTTATAGAGAATCGATGCAAGGCCTGGACTTATATTGAGATGGGTGAATTGTTCCGCAGCTGGAAGAAAAGGCTAAACAAGTTCATAAAAGAAGGTAAAACTCCAGAATTTGTCGGAGTCTATGAAAAGATAAAAGATGAGTGGCCCGAATTTAAGGCGTACAAGCAATCGGAAGCCGCTAAGATAATGTCAGAGAGAAATAAGAAAAATGCAGACAAAAAGATATATCACCATAACATGGGGTCAGGTGGCTACCTGACGGCCCTGCCTAAGTTTCTGAAAATGGAGGAAGAGTTTTTGGCTAAAGGTATACAGATCGAGACATTTGACTGGCCAGACCGGCTTAAGGCTTGGTTCTATGGGCATGGTGGAAAGTTAGACCCTGAAACAGGTATCAGAGAGGTATGGAAGGAGGTCACGGAAGGCAGGTTCCACCCTAACAGAGAGAAGGACGAGCTATCGCGAGCCCTTAAGAATCCTGAACACAGTGGACGAACAAGAGGAACCGTCGGCTCTGTACCGTGGATACTTGGGTTTACCAAAGATGTTGGCACTTACAGAAGCCGATCGAGAAAGAAGAAAGAGATTGCCGACCGGGCCCAGTGGATGGAAAATAAATTACGACAGCATGAGAAGGAGATAGCAGAGCTGAAGGCAGCGCAGACTCGACGGATGCCCTGCGAATCTGAGACGCCCGAAGATCCTTCTCCTGATCCAAAATCAATTCGGAGAAGCAGCGTGGCTTCGACGGAGCTCGATCGCCACAATGATATGCCGGGTCCTCGTCACCCCGTGGATAATATCGTGCAGCGGGAACTTTGCGACCTACATGTGCCATGCTTGAACATAACCGTGAAGGTGGCGCACGGCTTTGCCCTACCGCCTAGCCCAAATGGAACTTACCATTGTCGCCCTATTCCAGATGGCTATGCTGTTGTCGGGGTTGATGAGGTTATCAAGACATATGAGGGAATTAAGCTGGACTTCCCTACGGGTGAAGACGAGGTTGAGTTGAGATTTGCCCTCAAGAGTACCTGCTTATGGAAAAAAGAATACATCGTGTTCCCACACATGCAGCAAAATCGCCCTCTCAGTCCACAAGCCAGTCCACATAACTACAACAACGACAACCAATGTGCTAGTCCAGACACACCCCACAACGACAACCAAGGCGCTAGTCCATCTCCGCCGTCGCGTGAGCGTACTCCGCCGCGTCAATGGACTCCATCGCCTCCGCAAAAGAAGCGGAAGTGCACCGCTGCGTCGACTAGTACTCAGAAAAGCGAAACGGGGAAGTCTCGCTTTGTGAACTCTCGCAAAGATGTCGATACATGGGTCGAGGAGATCCAGGCTTCCCAGAGAAAGAAGGCAAAAAAGATGTCTTTGCCTGTTCCGGTTTATTCTTCGGATGCGATACGGTGGGCCATAGAATTTCTTACGCATCCGTCGCAATATGAACTAAATATGGACGATGACTACACACGCGTTCTGGTGCGTACATCTAGGAGAGTGCGGGAAGAACAAAAATCTGCTGCCACCCAGAAGAGAGATGTTCCACAGCTCGGAATGCAGGCGGGACAATCGGCCCCTCCACTCATATTGGCGCCTTACAACCGGAACCCGGTCGATGATGTACTTTCGCAGCAAGCTAGAGATATGGGTATAACTCTGGCAGAGCTTAAGGCATTGCAATCTGGCGAGAGTGTCACCATACATGAGGTGGTGCGGACATATGTGAGAGGAGAAGATCTTGTCGACCCTGCAATGGTGCGCACTCTACCAGCTAGGTTGCACCAACTAAATGCATGGTACTTGCGTACCACGAAAAGTCAATACGGAGACTGGCTCTATGGGAAAATTCCAAAGGATTTTTTTGGCCCAGGTGATGATGAGGTTCAAATCGAGTATTGCGAATTATGGCAGTTATTCAATTTTGACGCGCTCGACAAATCTATCATCAGTGCCTTTTGCATGTAAGTAATTAAATTATGTATATATGTCAGTAATTCTCTAGCTCTACTTATTTTTCATTGCTTGTAATTATCCTTATCACTATATTACTTTTGTACTCTATTATGCAGGCTGAAAATTATACAATCTCGAAAGCTGGGACTCAATCACAAGATTGGATTCATTGACCCTAATCGATTTCATCATCATGGTTTGTTACATTACCCAGATCAAACGGAGGAGCTTTTGCTTACTTATTTGATGGCGCAACATTACAAAAGCACCATAATTTTCCCGTTCAACTTCGAGTGAGTTGTTTACTTTCTTATACATACTCGATGTTAATTAAGTATATGTAATTGATGATTTAGTTATTAACAAATATAAACATATGGCAGATTTCACTGGGTATTATTTGAGATTGATGTTGAAGAGGCAATCGTTGATTTCTTGGACCCATTATCGAAACCTGAAGAAAAGTTCGACGACACGAAACAGATGCTCCAGAGATAATTTCGTTCATTATCACAATCGACCTCGTCTTTTCTAATAATATATAGTAATTAGTTAACTTCTTTACTAATTTTTCATACCGTAAACTTCAGGGTTTGGGACAAGTTCACCGGTTTCCACAAGGATGTCGGTATAGCTAAGAACCTCACTTTTAAATGGCGAGAGGTAAGACGTACTAGCTAGGTTCCACATACGCATATTCTTAATTTCAGTCTCACAATACCATTTTTTCAATATTTTTGATTATTTTTTATTGATTTCTTATCTTATTCTATCATAAAGTGCGCGAAGCAGCAACAGGGCACCAATTTGTGTGGATTCTATGTCTGCGAGTTCATCCGAATTCACTTCAATGAGGGTGTAGACTGGAATAGGGTACGTTAACAATTCATTCAAACTTGTTCACTTTTCAAATTGAATTATTTTCATAACGGTTGATATATTGGTGTTGATCTCTCCTTTTTAGTTTGAGACGATCCGGAACAGGCTTGATGCAAAAGACCGCCTACTACCAATCGCGGAGGAAATTGCGGGCTTTCTGCTTGACTATGTCATAAAGCCAGGCGCAGAATGCAGTATAATCCGGCCGCCAAAAAAGACCATCCCGAGGAAAAAATAGGGTCTAATGCTTCTCTGTCATGTAATGATCTCTGTTTGTAAATATTTAGACATGATCTTCCGGTTGTAAATATTTGTTTGGGAGAACTCGTGTACTAGTAGTATTCATGACTATATTCCGAGGAAAAAATCGTGTATTCATGATATATATTACATAGTAACGTATAATATGCAACTAGATCTTGTTTGAAATGAAACATAAATGAAAAAACACAAACACAAAAGAATCAGTAACATAAATAGAAAACAGAAACAAAAATAGAAAACAGGAAACAAAACAAAAGAAACAAAAAAAGAAAACAAAAAAATCATCTATATTGTCCCGGTTCATATTACGAACCGGGACAAATGAGTGGGAGTCAGAGGTTGTCTTGTTTGGCCACGTGACCCCCCTACTGGTCCCGGGCCGTGGCGTGCCCGGGACAAATAGGGGAGACTATTTGTCCCGAACACGCTGTCCCGGGCGCGTGACCGGAACAAAAAGCCCTCCCGGCCCGGGACCAGTGGCCTGTTTTGCTCTAGTGGATATTGTTCACTTATTAAAACGATTTTAAAATGTTCAAATCATGGACTCTCGGCATCCCTATCAACAGTAGCTCCCTCGAAAATCGTAAATTAAAATGCTGGTCTGATGTTATATTTCACTTTCAGTAATTAATCTGGCATTTTCCAAACAAGAAACTGATAAGTTCAAATTGTTCGTTTTTAAAAAGTAGTTAATCTGACATCTTTTCAACATTTTAGCTCAAACTGTTTTGGGAGTATGTGCTCCTGGTAGCTTGAAATCCACTCTAAAATAATAACACACTGAGGGGAGCTTCGGCTCTATCGTGCGCACTATATTTCTTACATAAAACTAACCGTCAAAATATATCTATTGGATGATGTGTATAGTCAACTTCGACCCTAAAATTAGGAAAGTTGTTCCCTCGTCGTCCGTCAACTATTCTCATATAATCTAGATCATATAACTCCAAATTAATGTGAGACACTTAACCTTTTAATGTTGTGTGAATTTTTCTTTGAGGTAATGTTGAAGTTGTAGGATCAACCAGTGGCGGAGCTTGCCAATAATCTGTGGGAGAAAAAAAAATGCAAATTATCAGTCTCGGGGGCATAAGGCTAAAATTTTGATTCTAAGCCTTGCCCCCCCCACCCCCCTAACATGTATATGCATAGCTCCGCCGCTGCCATCAATGATATGATGATTTCACCCTTGTGGTAACCTAGTCATCTCAAGAAAAGATCCTATACCAGGAGTAGGCTTACTAGGTTTTCTTTAGAAAATGGCTTGAGATTTTTAGTTCATCACACCCACATCGCTGATCCTGTACCGCTTTCCGACACACGCTCGCTACCTACTCCATCTGTCCCTCAACGACCGCAAGAGATCTGGTCCGAACATAAGTTGGATCAGTTTGTTTGATTTAAGAGCTGGTTCAACATGATTGGGATGAATATCAAACTCACATTGAATATTGTCAGTTGCTATTTCACAATGGAGTTAGATGTGGGAATTTTAGAAGGAGCACAATGGGTTTTTCCAAATTCATGCCTCCACTACGACTATAATCAGCGCCAAGATCAAAGAGGAAGCGCGACTGTGGAGCTTGGCTGAGGCTGAGTATTCAAGAAATGTAGTACGGGGGAGTAAACTTTTGTGAAAGTCCTAGGACATGTCCTACAAGATTGTTGTAAAAAAAATCTTAATCAATGAAGATGGCAAGCATGACGAATTTTTTCAAAGAAAAAAACTTAAAAGTTAATGAATTTTTCATATAGTTTAGCAAATTTGAAACCATGTATGTTCATAAAATGCGTGTGAGTTTTCTCGAATTTAGTAATCCTTCCGGAACTAGTAATTTGGCACGTGCATCGCGCGATGAGGAACAATTATATCTAAGAATAGTGTACTCGAATCGTAATCCAACAACTAATTCCAAGACACCTATTGTATCTTTGTCCGCAACATTTGCACTCGTCATATTGCATCAAAATATGCAAAGACGTAAACTGTAAGTATTTTGGAGGAAGATAGAGGCACGACACTGAACATAGAGGGTACTTTTTTTGAAACTAACATAGAGGGTACTTAATTAGGGGAAAATAGTTTGTCACCCTCTTAATTAATAATTAAGGAGAAAAGAGTGGGCATCCAAGTGGTAACAGAATAAAGAGGAGAGAGATAATTATGGCATTAATCAGTAGGCAAGTTAGACGGATTGACAAAGATTGATATGCCTATTTTCCCTCCAGCACACAATATTTTCTAACAAAGTGAGTACATCATTAGGCTAAGAGTGATAGTCAGATTTACATGATCACCATTATTGTTCGGGATACGATTCATCCTTGAAGGATTTTGGAACGTTAGATTCATTCGATTGTACACCATATGTTATTCAAATTGGCCACCCTATTAGTCTTTTCATATTAGTGGTGATATGTTTATCATTATCATTATTTTTCTTTAACTTTTCCTATTTTCCAAAATGTTATGAAAAACGACCGCTAACAAGAGAACGTTCCCTTGAGCGAAACACAAACCGGAGATGCAGGTTGTTCTATACCCGCAGATAGTTTGACACTTTGACTTTGACCGACCTTGCTCCCACCGCAATGTTTGCATATTTGGAGGCTACTACTGTACTTTCTAGAGCAATACTTTTCAAGGTATTTATCTAGTAGTTGATCCTTTAGATTCAATCTCAACTATGTTACAGCCTCGGATTGTTGGCATGAACATTATGTAATTGCGCAAAGAGTTAAGAAAACTTTGCCAAATTACAAAGAACGTCAGGACATTATGACTATTCTTGGATTCGATGAATTATCATAGGAGATTGTTTAACTCCAGCAAGAGCATGAAAACTGAGTGTTTTATATCACAAACGTTTCTTTTGCCACGGCTGACAACTCGTTTGGTTTTGATTCTAAACCTGAGAGTTCGCTCATTATAATATCTCTTTGAAAGTAAACTTTCTTGATGTTTTTTCCTTCTTCTACACCGTTGTTCGCACTTCTCGGAATCATTTTCCTCAATGTACCTGTATCCAATGTATCTAAACCCTAAAGACCTCAACACAAAGCTTGTTTAATTTGGTGTTTTTTTACCATGACTCCGATCATGAAAAAAAAACTTTAATCCTCTTGTGCGGGCTAAATTTTTTTAGATAAAGGGAATTTTATTACTTAACAGTTTTAAGCATTATATCCGGCCTCTGCATAACTAAGATGCCTCACAGCCACCAGCTCACGAGTAGCCAATTCAAACATAAATAAATAGGCGAATTACATATCATAATGAGAAATTGTAGATCCGCCTAAGGTACTGATAGGTCTATCCGGAGACTATGTTGCCATCCATTCCGGCAGAGAATCTCCCTGGCCGCGGTCTCCAGCCTCGACGCCACGTCCGAAAAAAGGTCCCGGTGCTCCACACGCTGCAGTGCCGACCAAGCTCGTAAGGTAGCCGTGCACCGATATATGACCTGCAAAACAGTAACATTCGAATTGTAAAAAACCTTGTCATTTCTACATAGCCACAATGACCAAATAATGGCAATCGCGCCCATCCTACAGAAACGTTTAAACCTTGGATCCACACCATTTAGCCAATTACCAAAAATGTTAGCAACTGTATTTGGTGGATGTAAGGTAGAACCTATCTGGATGGCTGACCATATAGACCTCGCGAATTCGCACTGGAAGAACAAGTGTGTAATGGTCTCGTCATGATGACATAAAACACATTTTTTACTTCCGTGTGAATTACGCTTTGTAAGGTTGTCTTTAGTAAGGATGACCCCCCAACGAAGATACCACGTAAACACCTTCGTTTTAAGCGGTATTTTCGTTTTCCAAATCTTATTACTATCCTTAGTATCGACTGGGACTTCGGGTAGGATAAGTGCTCTATACATAGAATCAACTGAGAATTTACCATTGTTGGTGAGATTCCATTGAAATTTATCTGGACCTTTCGACAATTGGACTGACTCCGGTCAGATGAGCAAGGCATTCCAATATGCTTGTCTCATTCCAAATAAGCTTCGTCGGAATGAAACATCCGGTAGGGAGGAACCCAACACCCTGTCGATCGTGTCGCTTTTGTTTCGTACGATAGAGTATAGTGCCGGATATTGTTCTCTAAGGGTAACATGGCCAAGCCATTTATCCTCCCAGAATCGAATTTCCGATCCATCCCTAATTGAGAAAGAACCATGTGGGGAAAAAATACTTCTTTGTAGCCATAAGACCAACCCAGACGTGTGAATCACCCGGTTTCCATTGAATCTAGGAAACAGCTTGGTCTCCCACATACTTTCTCCTAAGGAGGGTTTGCCAAACTCCATCTTCTGATAGAAGTTTGAAGAGCCATTTACCTAGCAAGGCTCGATTCTTGACCTCTAGGTCGTGAATTCCAATCCCTCCTTGGTCTATAGGGCAACAAACCACACTCCATTTTGTCAGACGATACTTTTTCTTTTCAGAATCCCCTTGCCAAAAGAATCTAGACCGGAAATAATCCAGCCTTTTCAAGACTCCTTTGGGAAATTGAAAGAAAGAAATCATATACAGTACCATATTTGTTAGTACTGAGTTTATGAGTACTAATCTTCCACCTAGGGATAAGAGTTTTCCTTTCCAACCGTTTAACCGAAGTTGAAGTCTTTCTTCCACCTTTTTCCATTCAGCATTTGTAAGTTTCAGCGTACAAGGCGGCGTCCTCTTGAGCCTCGCCAAAACAAAACAATTCACTTTTATGGAAATTTATCTTAAGACCCGAAAGAAGCTCGAAAGCTGACAAGATCAGTTTTAGGTTACGAGCTTTTTCGATGTCATGTTCCATAAAAAGAATTGTATCATCAGCGTATTGAAGGATCGATAAACCACCATCAACAAGATATGGAATCACTCCATCAAATTGACCCTCAGATTTAGCACGTTCGATCAAGATAGCCAACATATCAGCCACTATATTAAATAGAATTGGTGATAACGGGTCAACATGTCTAAGGCCTTACTTGGTTTGAAAGTACTTGCCAGTGTCACCATTGACCTTGATGGCAACGCTTCCCCCCCTCCCCCCCCCCCCCCCCCCCCCCCCCCCGAAACAAAGCTATTAATTAACGCGCACCACTCAGAAGAAAAACATTTCATTCTGAGCGTGTGCTGAAGGAAAGACCATTTGACTTTATCATAGGATTTCTCAAAGTCAATTTTAAGGATTACCCCGTTTAGCTTTTTCCTATGTAGTTCGTGAACTGTTTCATGTAAAATCACAACTCCGTCAAGGATATTGCGACCTTTCATAAAAGCCGCCTGAGACGGACGAACCACATGATCTGCCACACTGTTCAGTCGTATCGTATCCACTTTGGTGAATATCTTAAAACTAACGTTAAGGAGGCAAATGGGTCTGAATTGTTGAATCCTCTCTGCCTCGTTAACCTTAGGTAATAAAATTATCTCACCAAAATTTAGACGAAACAACTCTAGCTGTCCAACGTGAAGACATGTGAACAGTTGAAACAAATCAGACTTGATAACATCCCAAAAGTTCTGGTAGAACTCAACCGGGAAACCATCAGGTCTAGGTGCTGGATTATGTTTCATTTGGAAAACCGCCAACCTCACTTCCTCTTCTGTGTAGAGTTTAGTTAGTAGACTATTTTCCACATCTGAAACCTGGGGGATATCTTCTGTTCGGGACTCATCGAGAGAGAAGTTTCCTTCCTCTGGGTCGTCGAACAGTCCCTTATAATAATTTGTAATGTACGACTTTAGTTGTTCATGGCCCTCAATCGTTCCCTCGTCCTGAACTAGAGAATGAATGCACTTTTTACTATGTCTACCATTGGCTATACTATGGAAATAGCGTGTATTCGAATCCCCTTCCAGATTGAATTGGGCTTTAGAACGTTGATACCATTTTAACTCCTCCTCTCGCATAAGTTTTGCTATCTGTGCATTGGATTAGCTTTTGAGCTCAATCTCTTGCGCGGATAGTAAACGAACTTCTGCTAATGCTCCTTTAGAGCATCAATTATGGAGGAAAGCCGAACCTTTTCCTTTTTAAGTAGACTAGAGGTATGACGCGCCCAACCAACAAGGTGCGTGCGTAAAGCACGTATCTTATTGTTCCACCGCTGAATAGGCGTATCACCCGTAACTGGTAAATCCCAAATCCTTTGGACCATCTCATAAAAACCTTCACTGTCGGGTTATGACTCCCAAGGATCGGGAGTAGTCACTTCCTTAAGAGTAGTTCGTGAAGGGGGTTGAACACGGAGGTCAAGACCCTCGAGGGGCTCCGCGACGTTGCTCGCCGGACCCGAAGACGACACGCTCACGGCAGAGATAGACACCAGCCTTTACCCAGGTTCACGACCCTCGTGAGGAGTTAAGACCGCTACTCCTGCTTGTCTGTATTAGATGATGGAGTTTACAGTACAGAGGAGTTTGCCGGAGGCCCCCTTGAGGCAGTTCTTGCCTGGGGAGGGAAGCGATGATCTTCTTCCTCCTCGGGCTCAAGGCTATCCTAACAAGAGTTGCTAGGGTTTACAAGGATTGTAGCACACCAAGAGCCGACCCGTGCTACGATGGATGTCTGGCCTCTTTTATAGGCCCCTCGGGCGCTCTCCTTCGGCTTGGCCTTCCAGGTGGCTCCCACTCGGCAAAGGCATGGTGGAGTAGGAGTCCACCACCGTCCGTTCGTCCATGGACGCGGTCCATTGTTGGTAAAGGTGGGCGCGGTGGCCGACAGGCGGCCGACCGCGCTGTACTGCCCGCAGAGGGGGCAGTCTCTGAGGTGGAGCCCGCGGTGACGCTCTCCGTTGGAGGGTTGCGCCGTCCACATGTTTTATCGTCAGAGTAGAAGGTCCTGGCAGTTGCGCAGCAGGCGGAGCCGCTTTTATTGACTCCTTTATCACCAAAACGGCAATGGGGGTGCTTGCGTCACCACGTGGGCGTGGCAGGGGCCATGTGCGTCTTGCCGTACTTCCTTGTCCGCTACGTTTCCCTTCAGGCGCGGGGAAGCCTGAGGGGAGTTTCCTGCGGGACTTCCTCGAGGCGCGTCCTCGCCTCGGGAGGGTCCCCTGAGGCGAGGGATCCCTTGAGGGCACGCTTCCACTTTAGGCCCTCGCGGGGAGTTGCCTCTCAAGGGTCCCGTCAGGCAGTGACGCCTGGTCCTTAGCCGTTTCGTCTGACAGGCCAGTGTGCGAGGCCTGAGGAGGAATGGGCTCTCGCCATACCCCAGTTCTCACTGGGCCAACAGTAGCCCCCGGACCCATGATGGGCACGGTTGAGCCCATGGGCTCAGGCGAAGCGTCGTGGGCCCTTAGTGCCCAGTCGGCCCGAGCCACGCGGCACTTGGAAGAATAATGGCCTCGCACGATCTGGGGTGCGAGTCGTGGGGGGTCCCACCACGTCCCGGTAACTGCTCCTCGAGGTGACATAAAGCCCGAGCGAGGCCACAGGGAGCCGTTACCGTTTCCAATTCTTCTCGCAGAAGTTTCCGCTCCACAGAGCTCTCCGCCTAGGCTCTCTCCTGCGATTCTTTCTTCTTCATTTCCTTCAGCCTTCCGCGCCCCCGACGATGAGCCCACTCAAGAGCAAGGGCAAGGCCGCCGCGGGGTCTTCCTCCGAGGCGGAGGCCCCTGAGACCGTTGTGGGCGCGGCGCTGCTGGGCGTGCGCATCAACGAGAAAGCGCTCGACAAGGTCCGGTACCTGGTGGCGGACCGGACGAACGAGCATGGCGCCACTGCCCTGAAGCCTGCGGCGCACGGGAAGCGTCCGCGCGGGTTCTTCCCGATCTTCCAGCATTGTCTTGCTACGGGACTGGTGTCGCCCTTCTCGCCAATCCTGGAGGCGGTGCTGGCATTCTACCAGGTGCAGCTTCTGCACCTGCACCCCAACTCCGTCCTCATCCTCGCTGTCTTCGCCTACCTCTGCGAGACGTACCTGGGCCTGGAGCCCACGGTGGGGCTGTTCCGGTGCTTCTACGCGCTCCGGAACACGGCGAAGAACGAGCGCACCGGGTGCGTCTCGTCCGCATCGTCGACGGCATGGGGAGCGTCTACATCCCCATGTCTTGGAGCGAGGGCAAGGCCATCGCTTCCGTGACGAAGAAGGTAGACGACTTCCGTCAGAAGTGGTTTTTTTTGGGGTGGAGCGTCCCTGCGCCTTCCTCGAGGTCCCCGACGAGCCCCCGGTGAAGAACTCCCACTGCGGCAAGGCCACCTTTGACGGCGCCAGGAACGTGAGCCTGATGGGGCGCCTGAGCTTCCTTCGCGAGGAGGGCCTCACGGGGCAGATGGTTGTGGCAGACTTCGTGACGCGCCGCATCGCGCCCCTCCAGGCGCACTCGGTCCCCATGTGGATGTACTCGGGGCCGAGCGATAAGATGCGGCTCCACGTTGAGGACAACGACAAGGACACCATCGACAACATCCTCTCCGCGCTCTTCGTCAATCCATCGGTGCCTGCCGTGGACGAGCTCTCCGCGGCGCTCAGGCCCCTTCACCAATACAACCTGACGGAGCGGCTGGACCTCCTGGAGGGGATGCCTCCGTTCGTCCCGACAGGCCAGGCGGACTTCGAGGCGCCGACGCCGGCCACGTGGGGAGCGGAGGGGGACGATTCTCCTTCGGCCTCAGAAGCTGGCCCAGGTGAGGAGGAGGCCGCTGCAGGGGAGGTTTCCTCCTCAAGGGCCGGGCCGTTTACTGACGAGATTTGTGATATCTCGTCAGGCGATGAAGACGCCTTCGTGGTGGCGCCCTCGCACCTCGTGGAGGAAGAGGCTGAGGAGGAAGAGGCCTCTGACATGGGGGCTTCTCCAGAAGGGCGCGGGCCCCGCACCAAGGGCGCCGTGGACCGCTCGGGGGCAAGGCCGTCTGACGTTCCTTCCAAAAGGAAAGCTGAAGCGCCCCCAGCAAGGCCTGCTTCCAAGCCCTTCCCCTCATGCCGCTCGCCAGGCCTGGCGTGGGTCGATGCTGGCGCCCCCTCTTCAGGGTGAGTTTTCCTGATGTTGGATCGTTTGCTTTTTAGCTTTCTCCTTCACTTTGCCCTTTACTGAAGGTCTTTTCTTGGATTCTTGTCAGTGATCTAGTGCCTGTGAAGCGCCGCTGGCTTCGCAAGGAGGCTGACGTGAAGAGCGCCACGGCAGGGGTCGTGGTCGAAGAGGTCGCGAGGCCTGTGGAGACGGCCTCCACGGGCCCCCTTGAGGGGGCGCCGCAAGCGGAGGCGGCGGCGCCCCAGGTGGGGGCGGCAGGGCCTCAGGTAGAGGAGGGCGCGGCACGCCCAGAGGCACCTGCACCGCCCCTCGAGCCTCTGGTGGTGGAAGGCTCGGAGGAGACAACTTCCGCGTCGTCTCGCGCTCCTACTCCTCCTCGCGCGGCTACGCCTCCGCGTAAGGCTAGTCCACCGTGCGAACCGACACCGCCGCGCGTGTTGACGCCTCCACGCGCGCCTACCCCACCGCCTGCGGCCACTGCTCCCGTGCAGCCTACAGGGGAAGCGCACGAGGCAGCAGCAGGCACGGGCGGACCTGCAGGGGGAGATGCTTCCTCGCCTCCTCGTCAAGCTGTGACCGAGGAACACCCCGCAGCTGCAGGGCCAGAAGGGGATGCCGGCGCGGGCACAAGCGAGGCCCAGGCTAGCCCCCGAGCTTCTCCCGAGGCCGGGCCTACAAGACTCGGCGCCGACGTCGGGCCCTCCTCGAGCCAGGAGCTGGTCCTCGGCGGCTGGGACTGGAGCGTGGGGCGCCGCGAGGTCGCCTTCGGCCTCGTGAGGGAATCCTTGGAGGGCTTGGAGGCCCACCTCGCCCTCGGAGACATATGGCTTGCTCGGCAGTGGGAGGAGCTGGCGAGGTCGTGGACATCCTTCCACGCGGCAGTCGAGGCGCGCCGGTTGGAGGATGCGGCGCTGCAGGCCGCGCGTGAGGAGGCCACCCGCTTTGCCAAGGAGGTCCGCGAGGGGGCCATTCGTGACGCCGTGGAGCTGTAACGCCCCGGGATTTATCCCCTTTTAGTTTTGTGAGTTTTCTTTTTTTGCATCAACATGGCATCGCATTGCATCGCATTAAATTTAATTTGTTGCATTTAAATTAAATTTCCACAATTAAATTCAAATGCATTTCAAATTAATTAAAAATGTGTTATTTTCAAATCTTTTAAAATTGTTAAAAACTAGTTTATTAAATTGTCTATTTGAAACTAAAAATATTTTGTATAGTTTTCGTATGCAAATTCCTTTTCTATTTTGTTTTAAAAATATAAAACTGAAAAATAATAAAAGGGAGAGAAATAAAAGCCCAAACCCATCTAACCCAAACCCTAGGTTTTGTCCCCTTGAAAACTTTTCCCACCCCCTGGATTTTTTGCAGCCACCCTCCTCCTTTTTCTCATTTTTGCAAAAAGCCCTTCCACCCCTTTTTCTTTCTTTTTCCCCCTCCTTTTCTTTCTTGCCTTTTTCTTTTTTTCTTTTTCCTTCTTCTCTTTCTCCTTCTTTCTCTCCTTCCCGCAGCCCGGCCCAGCCCGAGCAACCACCGAGCCGGCCCGAGCTCCCCCGCCACGGCCGCCTCCGGCCTTGCCGCCCCCAGCGCGCGCCGCCGCTGCCGTCTCCCTGCTCGCCGATGCGCGCGTCGCCCCAGCCCCGAGCTCCTCCCGCACCAACCCGCGCCTCCGTCCACCCGCGCCGCCGGCTGCTCCCCGTCGCCGCTCCTCCGCCGCCGCACGCGCCTCCGGCCCGGCCGCCGCCTGCGCCCCGCTCGCCCGCAGCTGCTCCGCCTTGTCGCGCCGCCGCGTCCCCACGCCGCCTCCGGCCAGCTCGCCGCACCCGGGCGCCTCCCTCGACCCCGCCGCTGGCCGCGCCGCCGTGCTCCACCGCCGCCGTCCCGCACGCCCGCATCCGAGCTCGACGCCCCGCGCACCGGCCTCCTCCGCCTCCCGCGCCGCGTAGCCGCGCCGCCGCCGCCCCTCACGCCTCCGCGACGTGCCGCTGCGCGCCTCCGCCGTCCGGTGCTCCACCTCACGTGCGTCTACGCCCGCGCCGCGCCACCGTCCCTGCTGCCTCCTTTTTTCCGGCCGCATGCACGTTGCTTCTTTCCGGTGTCCCCCGCGTCCGCCGCACGCCGGGTGTTCGACAAAATGTCCGCAACTCCCCGGCGTCACTTTCTTGTCCGTGTTTGTCCACCCTTCGTGGTGCTGCCCCGTGCGCGTGCGCGCGCCCCTTCCGGTGTCCGTTGTCGTGGCCTAGAAGACCCGATACGACAAGTGCGCCACCGACCCCGATCCTGGTGCTCCGAACAACGACCACCCGGACGTACTACCCCGACCACTTCCACGACACCGACAAACGACGATGCCCCGGTTCCGCGACGGCTACTTCCCCGATGTCGACTACTTCCTCTACGGGCCGAAGACGTCGGTTTCGAACCCTATCTCTCCCGATCCAACGTGCGAACCCCAAACCCTAACCCTATACCTATTTTATTAAATATCATCTATCTTGTGCATATCGCATCATAATTGCATGTGTTGCATCTCTTGGGTTTGGTAGTGTAGCAAATCACCTAAACAATAAATATGGAATGTGTGGGGCAAATAACTATATGTATTGCCCCATTCCATTTAATTTGACTAGATCATCTTTGCCATGTCTTGACATGTTAATGAACATTTAATTTGTGGAGTAGATAAATAACTTGCACCTAAGTATTAATTGTCGGAACCCCGGTTCCGCTTAATTTGGGTTAAGTGCATCTCAAATTGCATCTCGTCATGCCATGCATCATTCTCATATGATCATGTTGGATCTTTTGCCGTAGTTGTAAGATGCATATTTTACGCTTTCCAGTGTTTGTTACTTCTTCGCGGATACGACGTTGAGATGTGTGAGCAACGACAAGATCTGCTTCCATGCGGGATTCCAGGCAAGCAAAGTTTGCTTACCTATACATTGTCTTTTATTCCTGCCGTTGATCTCTGCTACCCTAGTATTCGATTCTTATCGCGATCCCATCACATGTTTATCCTGCAGCCTATATAGCTTTATCCCCACATCCCATCAGCTGTTGTTTGTTTATCTGTTGGCCTTGCGAGTCGTAGCGCATGCTTAGAGTTGGTTGTGCGAGTCGTCTGTTGGTCTTTATTTCATATGCTTAGCAGATATAATTATTCTACCTTAATAAAATGTTGTCTTATTTTGGGGTATTATAATTAAAAGATCATGCACCAGGTGGAAGGCCTTGCGAGGTGCT
This sequence comes from Poa annua, assembly GCA_026929855.1. Lineage (NCBI taxonomy): Eukaryota > Viridiplantae > Streptophyta > Magnoliopsida > Poales > Poaceae > Poa > Poa annua. Next base: position 38,642,233 of record CM049427.1, read on the forward strand.
TTGTTCTGCTCAGTGTCGACCTAGGAACTGAGATATTGTCCTCGGATCCAATTTTGAGCGCACTAACTACTTGTGGGAGGCCCTATGGAGACCCCCTCGACTTTGAACGGATCTACAGCTTATCCATGTGCCGCAACTAGTTCGGGTTTTCGATTTGCTCATATGCATGTGCATGATGATGATCGATGAGAGCTTACTTGATACGGGGGTCATATAGGGGTGGTGCGCGCGTAGCGGATAATTCCTACTGTGGTTTGTGAAGGGGGTCGTGTGCAGAAAACAAAAATTTACCTAGCAACGATATCCTTAAACTAGCCAAGATCTATTCTATGCAGATATAGTAGTACGAACGGAGATCGGAATACGTACCCTTGTAGACCGAAAGCGGGGATTACGTTCCCGCACAAACGTTGTCGATGTAGACCGACGAAGCCGACCTCAAGGTCGTGTAGAGGAAGCAGGCCTCCGAGTACCGCTAGCGCAGCACCTCGCAGGGAGTCGCACACGTACGGTGGAGACGACGCCTCCGAAGCTCCAGTCCAGGACGAGCAGCGGAAGACTTGGACCGGAACACCAGCAGCGCGGCAGCGGGCTATGGTGGAGGAGATCCCCTCTTTCTCTTGCTCGGCGCGGCTCCGACTTGGGAACCACGAGATCGAGAGAGAAATCAGGAATTAATTGGTGAATTAAAAGGCTGGGGTTGCCACTTCTTATATAGGCTCCCAAGGGGAGCCAACCTTGCCAGCCAGGCAATGTGGGACTATCCCCACACAGCCTGGTTCGGCCAAGGGGGTGCGCCGGCCCCCTGGAGGGCCCCTTGTGGCCCACCTAGGCCGGCCACCAAGCCCCCACCGAATTCCCAAGGGGGTTCCCCCCCCCTCTTGGGCCTTCTTTCGTCCGGAAGGCCCATTTAGGGAAATCTGCCTTAATAAATTCGAAAATAAATATATAAAATCATATTTTCATATTAATAACACTAATTAATATCAAACATAATATATATAATATTTCCTAGCTCCGAAAACTCTTTCGGTGCTGCCCGATCTCCATCGGACCTCTCCCGGGACGCTCCCGGTGATCTCCTTCCTTTCCGGTTGTCTTGTCGAAACCCCTTAAGTGTGTTACCCTAGCGGTTCGATATAATATCAGGTATGATCAAGACTCCTCAATGATCAACGACTAACCCGTAGGCCTGGACCCCATGAATTAATCCCTGAGATATAACGAATGACTTTCATCTATCAAACCTGAACGTGAAGTCTTAGACCTTTTGCCATAGCGATACTTAGCACGTCCGAGTGTCGTTCCATAGATATCTCCATACCTAATCCCGACCTCGTTACCGACGACGCTATCTTCTACTCGTTCATGATCTCATGTCTCCGTGACCTAGTCACATGCTTGCAAGCTCATTAGACAAGATCTCACCGAGTGGGCCCGAGAGTATCTATCCTGCTACGCGGACTGGCAAATCCCGCTCTTGACCCCTCGTCTCAATACTCCTTTCCAATACCCAAAAGTATCACCGTTATTGTCATACTAAATAAGATACGACGTTTGGTGCAATCAAAGTATCTTCCGGGAATATCAATAAGAGTTGATCTCACGGTCAAAGGCGTAACGACTACGTTCTCCAAATCTGGGTATGTCCATCACATCACTCTCCAGCGATATGACTCTCATTGCCGACCGGCACCATGCCCCATGACCGGGAAACCTCGATCATCAATCGCGCAACGAAACTAGTCTTATTAGAGGCTACTAGGGACCTGGTTGTTTACGTATCACACCCGCATTAATGTTTCCGCTTAATACGGTTCTAGCATGACACAAAAAACCTATTATGAACAAACGAGATATGATAAAGAATACACTTTATTAATTGCCTCTAGGGCATATCTCCTTCAGTCTCCCACTTGCACTAGAGTACAACTTAATCTAGATTACAACTTGGTAAAAGCCTAACACCCTTATCAAGCGGGAGAGGCTTCGTCAGCGGATCTGCCACATTCAGATCCGTATGCACTTTGCAGATCTTCACATCGCCTCCTTATACGTACTGACGTATCACATGGAAGCGTCGGAGAATGTGTTTGGCGATGGAGTGAGACCTTGGCTCCTTGGCGTTCGCAATGGCACCCGTATTGTCGCAGAAGAGGACTACGGGGTCTTGCACGCTCGGGAACACTCCAAGTTAGATGACGAACTTCCTCAGCCACACAGCTTCATTTGCGGCCTCGCAGGCAGCAATGTACTCCGACTCCATTGTAGATTGTGCGACTATGGGTTGCTTCCCACTTCTCCAGCACACGGCGCCTCCATTCACCTTGAACACGTAACCTGTCTGTGACTTACAGTCATCGGGGTCTGAGCAGAAACTTGCATCTACGTAACCCGTTACGCCAAGTTCCTCATCGCAGCCACCATACACAAGGAACATTTCCTTTGTCTTATTGAGATACTTAAGAATGCTCTTAACAGCTACCCAATGCGGCATTCCAGGATTACTCTGGAACCGGCTTGTCAAACTTAGAGCTAATGCCACATCTGGTCTAGTACTCAACATTGCATACATGATCGATCCTATGGCTGAAGCATAAGGATGTTTCGTCATTTCGGCCTTACCCAGTTCCGTCACCGGACACTGCGCCTTACGCAATATCTTATTCTTGATAACCGGCAGAGAACCCTTCTTTGCCTTCTCCATATGAAAACGCTTCAATATTTTATCAAGATAAGTACTCTGACTGAGTGCTAATAGGCGCCTTGATCTATCACGATAGATTTTTATGCCTAAAACATACGCAGCTTCTCATAAGTCCTTCATGGAAAACTTACTGTTTAAATATTCCTTCACGCTATTCAGAAGTTCCACATCATTCCCTATTAGCAATATGTCGTCAACATACAGTGCTAAGAACACAACCGAGCTCCCACTCATTTTCTTGTAAATACAGGTCTCTTCCACATTCTGGATAAATCCAAAACCTTTGATTACCTCATCAAAGCGAAGATTCCAGCTCCGAGATGCCTGCTTCAATCCATAGATGGATCGCTGAAGCTTGCACACCTTGTTAGCACTTCCTGGATCGACAAAACCTTCCGGCTGTACCATGTACAACTCTTCCTCAATGTTTCCATTCAGGAAGGCCGTTTTGACGTCCATCTGCCAGATTTCATAATCATAGTAGGCAGCTACCGCTAACAAAATCCGAATAGACTTAAGCATCGCTACCGGTGAAAAAGTTTCATCGTAGTCAATTCCATGAACTTGTCGGAAACCCTTTGCGACAAGCCGAGCTTTATAGACGGTCACATTACCATCAGCATCAGTCTTCTTCTTAAAGATCCACTTATTCTCGACGGCCTTGCGCCCTTCGGTAATATCCACCAAAGTCCACACTTTGTTATCGCACATGGATCCTATTTCGGATTTCATGGCTTCAAGCCATTTCTCGGACTCTAGACTCTCCATCGCCTCCTTGTAGTTCGTAGGTTCGTCTTGCTCGACTAGCATGACGGTGCAAACCATGTTGCCATACCATTCTGGTGGGATCCAAGATCTACCAGACCTACGAGGTAGAACATCTTCCTCGACAGTTTCTCCCACTCCTTCCACGGAGGACGTTTCCGGAATTGCTTCCGTTGCACCACTCGGAATCTCGAGTTCAGGATCAACGATTTCATCGAGGTCTTCCTTCCTCCCACTTACTCCTTTCGCGAGAAACTCCTTCTCTAGAAAGGCACCGGTCTGCGCGACAAAAGTTTTGCCCTCAGCTTGGTTGTAGAAGGTGTACCCAACGGTTTCCCGCGGATATCCTACAAAGACGACTTTCTCCGACTTCGGTTCGAGTTTGTCGGGCTGTAGTTTCTTAACGTACGCCTCAAAACCCCAAACCTTCAGAAACGATAACTTAGGCTTTTGGCCATACCATAATTCATACGGCGTCGTTTCAACGGACTTGGACGGAGCCCTATTTAAAATGAATGCGGCTGTTTCTAACGCATAACCCCAGAAGGACACTGGCAGATCGGTAAGAGACATCATAGATCGGACACTATCCAGTAGAGTACGATTACGTCGCTCGGACACACCGTTACGCTGCGGCGTTCCGGCGGGCGTAAGTTGGGGCACTATGCCACAACTCTTCAGATGTGTGCCAAACTCAAAACTCAAGTACTCTCCACCGCGATCGGACCGGAGATGCTTGATTTTCCTATTAAGCTGATTCTCAACTTCACTCTGGAATTCTTTGAACTTTTCAAACGTTTCAGACTTGTGTTTCATCAAATAGATATAACCGTATCTACTCAAGTCATCAGTGAAGGTGACGAAGTAACGATAACCATTGCGTGTTGAAACGCTCATCGGTCCACACACATCTGTATGTATGATCCCCAACAAATCCGACGCCCGTTCAACGAAACCTTTGAACGGTGTCCTGGTCATTTTGCCCATGAGGCATGGTTCACATGTATCGAGGGATCCGAAATCCAACGAGTCCAAGAGTCCATCGGAGTGGAGTCGCTTCATGCGCTTTATACCAATATGACCAAGATGGCAATGCCACAAAAACATGGCGGTATCGTCACTACACTTAATTCGTTTGGCTTCTATGTTATGGATGTGAGTACTACGATCGAGATTCAACAAGAATAAACTGTTATTCTCGGGAGCATCAACATAAAAGATATCATTCATATAAATAGCACAATTGCTTGACACTGATTTAAATGAATAACCGTCTTGTAACAGGCAAGACCCACTTATAATGTTTACACTCAAGGATTGCACAAAATAACATTTATTTAAAACCAAAACTAATCCCGATGGTAGATGCAGAGGGAGCGTGCCGACAGCCACCACGTCGACTCTCGATCCGTTGCCGACGCGCATCGTCACCTCATCCTTCGCCAGCCGCCTTCTATTCCGTAACTCCTCCTGAGAGTTACATATATGAGCAACAGAACCAGTATCAAATACCCATGTATTGCTCCGGGCGGATGTAAGGTACACATCTATAACATGTATATCAAATATTCCTTTCTCTTTGTCGACCGTCTTGCCAGACTTCCTATCCTCCAGATACTTGGGGCAGTTGCGCTTCCAGTGACCCTTCCCCTTGCAGTAGAAACACTCCACGCTAGCTCTGGGACCAGACCTGTTAGTCCTGGGCTTGGCAGCCAACTTTGCCTCCCTCCGGGACTTCCAGCTCTGCATTCCCTTGCCACCGGACTTCTTGAAATCAACGGTCTTGTTGACCATCAACAGCGTGTGCTCCTTCTTAATCTCTACCTCAGCAGTCTTGGGCATCACGAACACTTCACCCAGGGACTTAGCCATGCCCTGCATGTTGTAGTTCATGACGAAGCATTTGTAGCTTGGTGGCAACGATTGCAACACCCTGTCAATCGCCAGCTCATCGGGAATCTTGCACTCCAGAGCATTCATGCGTTGAACGTAGCCAGACATCTTGACTACATGCTCGCTCACACTGCTATGCTCTTCCATCTTGGCTGAGAAGAAAAGCTCAGAAGCCTCATATCTCTCAGCCTTAGCCTGCGTCGCAAAGACAGCCTTAAGATCCGAGATGATCTCAAAGGCGCTCATCTTCTCAAAGCGCTTCTGCAGGTCGGCTTCCATGGCGTAGAGCATGCCACTCTGGACAAAGGCAGAATCCTCCGATCGGGTCTGGAAGACCTTCTTCTCATCCTCAGAGGCATCATCTGCAGGAGGGTAACCTATGGTGGCCTCAATGACGTAGGCCACCCTATGGGGAGTGAGGAGGATCCTCAGGTTGCGGAACCAGGCCATGAAGTTTGACCCATTGGTCTTAAGCTTTTCTTTCTCAAGGAACAGACCTAGGTTAAACGAGGGGCGAGAGATCTACAATGGAATTTGCAACAACATAAGACTTTGTTCATAATAATTTTGAGTTATAGTATTTTAGAAAATAACTAACATAACTCCCACTCAAACGAACATCCCTCCTGGTCGTTTAAGTGATTACACGACCCCCATCCATTGCACCACCCCTCATCATCAAAGCCGGTGGCACAACTTCAAGAGTAGACAAAATCGTCCGCCACATCAATTTTGTGACTCGTGCTCGACCTTTCGGTCTTCCTGTTCCGAGGCCATACCTCTGAGTATGCTAGGCTCGCCACCAAAGACCTCCACGCTGACGCTTGTGCAACATGGCTTACACCCACCGTATGCGAACGAAGATATGTTTGACACCCGGTCATCACGGCCTGCCTCATAACGTAGAACTTTATTGGTGGTGCGCGTTGGAGGGAGACCACTAGTGGTATTTTGAAGGGATCATCTTATTCAGCTACCGCCGTGTAACACACACAATCACTCAAAATAAGATGCACACAAAACATCAAATGTAATGCAATGTGATATAGTCTATCGCGCCATGGTCTTCTTGGCGCCCGCAGTTTATAAACAATTTAATAAACCTACCTTGACCATATCGCATAGCCCCTGCAAAATAAAGTTAGACGCTTCTACTTTATCTTTTGCATATTTTACGTGGCTTGGGGCTTTTGTAAATAGAACCGCTTCATACCTACGAATCTTATGACCAAAACAACGATCCAATAATTGCATGTTTAAGTATCCCTTTCGGGCCCTCCATTGAAAATGCGAAGACCAACTAAAGAGAGAGAAACTGTCACCCGCTAGCCACAGATACGGTACAAGCCGTATGTCAGTAGTGGAACCAGTCTCGCGTAAGCGTACGCGTAAAGTCGGTCCGGGCCGCTAGAGGGTAGCAAAAACAGGAACGGTGCCCCCGTGCAGAGCACGGGTTCTAACAGCGTACAGCTATATCTTACGATAGATCGGCTCTGATACCACTGAAGGGGGTCGTGTGCAGAAAACAAAAATTTACCTAGCAACGATATCCTTAAACTAGCCAAGATCTATTCTATGCAGATATAGTAGTACGAACGGAGATCGGAATATGTACCCTTATAGACCGAAAGCGGGGATTACGTTCCCGCACAAACGTTGTCGATGTAGACCGACGAAGCCGACCTCAAGGTCGTGTAGAGGAAGCAGGCCTCCGAGTACCGCTAGCGCAGCACCTCGCAGGGAGTCGCACACGTACGGTGGAGACGACGCCTCCGAAGCTCCAGTCCAGGACGAGCAGCGGAAGACTTGGACCGGAACACCAGCAGCGCGGCAGCGGGCTATGCTGGAGGAGATCCCCTCTTTCTCTTGCTCGGCGCGGCTCCGACTTGGGAACCACGAGATCGAGAGAGAAATCAGGAATTAATTGGTGAATTAAAAGGCTGGGGGTGCCACTTCTTATATAGGCTCCCAAGGGGAGCCAACCTTGCCAGCCAGGCAATGTGGGACTATCCCCACACAGCCTGGTTCGGCCAAGGGGGTGCGCCGGCCCCCTGGTGGGCCCCTTGTGGCCCACCTAGGCCGGCCACCAAGCCCCCACCGAATTCCCAAGGGGGTTCACCCCCCTCTTGGGCCTTCTTTCGTCCGGAAGGCCCATTTAGGGAAATCTGCCTTAATAAATTCGAAAATAAATATATAAAATCATATTTGCATATTAATAACACTAATTAATATCAAACATAGTATATATAATATTTCCTAGCTCCGAAAACTCTTTCGGTGCTGCCCGATCTCCATCGGACCACTCCCGGGACGCTCCCGGTGATCTCCTTCCTATCCGGTTGTCTTGTCGAAACCCCTTAAGTGTGTTACCCTAGCGGTTCGATATAATATCAGGTATGATCAAGACTCCTCAATGATCAACGACTGACCCGTAGGCCTGGACCCCATGAATTAATCCCTGAGATATAACGAATGACTTTCATCTATCAAACCTGAACGTGAAGTCTTAGACCTTTTGCCATAGCGATACTTAGCACGTCCGAGTGTCGTTCCATAGATATCTCCATAACTAATCCCGACCTCGTTACCGATGACGCTATCTTCTACTCGTTCATGATCTCATGTCTCCTTGACCTAGTCACATGCTTGCAAGCTCATTAGACAAGATCTCACCGAGTGGGCCCGAGAGTATATATCCTGCTACGCGGACTGGCAAATCCCGCTCTTGACCCCTCGTCTCAATACTCCTTTCCAATACCCAAAAGTATCACCGTTATTGTCATACTAAATAAGATACGACGTTTGGTGCAATCAAAGTATCTTCCGGGAATATCAATAAGAGTTGATCTCACGGTCAAAGGCGTAACGACTACGTTCTCCAAATCTGGGTATGTCCATCACATCACACTCCAGCGATATGACTCTCATTGCCGACCGGCACCATTCCCCATGACCGGGAAACCTCGATCATCAATCGCGCAACGAAACTAGTCTTAGTAGAGGCTACTAGGGACCTGGTTGTTTACGTATCACACCCGCATTAATGTTTCCGCTTAATACGGTTCTAGCATGACACAAAAAACCTATTATGAACAAACGAGATATGATAAAGAATACACTTTATTAATTGCCTCTGGGGCATATCTCCTTTAGTTTGAGCCGCATGGCGCGTAGACACAAACTAATGAGTCCGCAATTGAGATTCGGCCGGACTCCTGACGCGGGTAACAACTCATATGGGTGGCACTTGGACTTACTTTAGTGAAGGAACGAGTCGTGTTGAGAGGCCATGATGCTTTCTTGGGTTGATCATACGAGTATGGGTACAGTAGAGCACCCCTGCAGGGTATAATCTTATCGAAGAGCCGTGTCCATGGTTATGGACGACTTTGGTGATGATGCTGGCTAACAAGATCTAGACAACTTACACCTAATTAATGTTAATTAAATTAGCTAGTAATATAGAATTACTTTCACCATAAATTATAACTAAAACTGTTCAATGTGTGAGTTTCCTGAATTGCTTCCTCATATTTGGTTAAGGGGGTTAATTCGAGAATGGGTTATGTTTGGTGTTAGTTGTAGTTGTTTAGTTATGCGCTCTCTTATCCCTCTCTGATTAGACGGAAGTCGTAGCGTGTCTCTTTAGGTGGCTAGTGATGCTGCCGCTAAGTCCACCTCCCCCATATTTTGGGAGATGGTGTAGAAAGTAGGCAAGTCGGTTTTGCTTGCCAGGGAGTGCCCTGACCCTCTTTTGGGATGTGCTCTATGTGCAGTCAATAGGTTTGAAGTCCGACGACGTTAGTTTGGGAATCCCTCCGGGTTGGCTGGGCAGGGATATGGCGCCATCGCTTATCTTCAGGACTCTTAGTCCAATTTGCATCTTATCCGTAGTCGGATACTATTTTCGCTTCCGCTGTCATTTGAATCTTTGTATTGTAATATTTGTATCTTGACTCGTTTGAGTCGGTGTTGTAATTATATATTTGTTGTATTTGTGGATGTATCGGAACTGTTGTAATGTTATCACAATTCCACCCTTCATAATGCACATGTCTCGGCGTGCATATTATGTCTGGTGGGCGACCTAAATTCGTTATTATGCGGATTTCGGCGGGAGCGCTTAAATCTACATAGTACCGATTTTCAGGCGTCACAGGAGCTCTTTGCGCCCCTCCAATCGGAACGTGACGCCGCAGAGGAGCTCCAGCGCCAGGCCAAGGCTGGGCGCGAGGCGATGGAGGGCTCGCTGGCGCAGAAGCGCCGCAAGTTGGGCCAGCTGGAGACCCAGCTGCTCTCCGCCCACTAGGCCGCGCAGGTCGCTCTGGAAGACGACCGCAAGGGCTTTGCCGAGCGTGAGCGGCAGCTGGCTTTAAGGAGAAGGAGCTGCAGCAGCGTGAGGAGCAGTGCCTTCTGGCGGAGAAGGACCTGGTCGCCCAACGCGAGGCCCTTGAGGAGCGCGAAGGAGACCTGGCCAAGGCGAACGTGAAGTACGACGAAAACGTCGCTGCCCGGAAGATAGCTTACGAGCGCTTCGAGCGACGTTTCACCGAGAAGAAGAAGGATGCCGATGACGCCCTCGTGGAGCGTGAGAAGCCATTCCGCAAGTCCACCTCTCAGAAGTACCGCGACCTGGCCCAGACGCAGGAGGACCGCTTCAATGTCAAGCACGCCGCGGATGCTCGGCGGATCGCCGAGCTTGAGAAGGCCAACTCCAAGCTGGAGGCTCGCCTCACGCGCGCTAAGGATGGCCGTTGCTAAGCAGAGGAGGCTCGCACCGAGGCCGTCCATAACCTCAACTCCTTGGCCAAGGATGTGGAGGAGCAGGTGGCCCCGGTGATAGAGCTGGCGGCGGAGGCCTCGGACTCTGCCCAGGCGACTCGCACGCTCTCGAAGCAGCGTGAGCGTATGTTCGAGGCGCTGGTCGCTCGTGGCAACGAGCTTGCCGCGCAGCTCGGCGCGGATGTGCCGCGGACTGACGTCCGAGTCCGTGGCGACGCTGCCATGTACCTGGTCTACTTTGACCAGCTCTTCGAGATGCTCGAGGGTCCCGTCGCCGAGCTTCGCGAGATGATTGAGGACGAGAGCCGGCAGCTCCTGGGGTTGTTGTCGACCGCATCTTCACCAACCTCAGGCTCCTCACGCCAGGCTTCGATCTCTCCTCCGTGACAGAGGCTACTCAGGGCGAGGACGCGCAGCGGGTCTCCAGCTCCCTCCGCGAGCAAGTCGACGCCTTCTGCAACCGCTTCAGGCGCGCGGAGGCTGCGGCTGAAGACAGCGAGGAGGAGGCCTGCTCTGCCGAGGGTGAGGAGGGTGCCGCGGAGGAGGTCCAAGGCGGCGCTGCTTCCACCTGAGCCCCTTCTTGTTTCGCCTGCGAGCGCTTGTATCTGAAACAACTGTGTGTTTAGATTTCTTAAGACCTTTTGGCCTGTAATATACTCTTTATTGATGTTTAATGCGAGCTTGTTTGCCCCTCGTGAGGTCTCTTTGGACTCTTCTTCATGTCTATTTTTTCTCTGCGTCGGTAGGTCCCATCTCCTCGTGCCATGACTCCGCCACTTCGGTATGCAGGAGCAATGACTCCGCAAGGCCGGGGGGAGTTTAGGCCTAGGAGGGGTAAGAGCCCTGAGTCGCGATGCTCAAGTGCCCCCCTTAGACGTGCGAGTAGTCCATGAAGCGTAAGGGAAAGCGAAGTCGCTTGAGGGGCAAACGTGCGCTAGGGAGAGAAAACGTTTTTAAGGCGTGGGTGCGAGACTTAGCTTCTCGAGGTTTTCGCCTTGCGGAGGCTTTTCGTCCAGCGAGGTTGCCCACTTGAGGGGTCGCTCCCGGGTGCCCCTTCAGGCTCGTGGGGGATTTTTTCCTGCAGATATTAGAGGGGCGAACCCAAACGCTGGAACACGGTTCACGGGACTTGTGCGCGCTTATAGGTCCCCTCAGGCGTTCCTTGCGAGGAGAGTAAGTTCCAAGGTCCTCTGTAGAGATGGCGTGTTTGTGGGATCTTGCCCTCCAGCCAGAGCTCGGACCCTTGGGTTTTGCAGTGCTGCTAGTGTGTCATTTGAGGCACTGGCACCGTACTCAGCCCCCGCTCGCGAGGTACGCGTGTGGAGAGATATAAGCGCACACTTCATCATAGTAATACGAAAATAAAACTCACCAAATACATTTTAAAGCGGCGCCTAGGCGCTAAGTTCACTTGGGAACGAAATTGAGTCATTATGCTTGAGGTTGTAAAGTTAATGTTTTGACCATGTCGAGGCATGGGGACCACCCTTTATTGGTAGAGACTCTCAACGGCCTAAGGTGGCTCGTTAGATGGAGAGCTCGGAGGGTTTCCCCTCGAGGGAAGCCTTTGGAGCTTGGAGGTTTAAGCCGTGAGCTTTTGACCTCTAGAGACAAAGATGCTTGGAGGTTGAGCCGTAGGCTGCCTCTTTCGCTAGGAGTCTCGACGTGACAATGATCACGGGCGTGACAATGATCACGGTTGCATTATTTCCATTAGGAGACAAAAATGCTTGTGAGGTTTAAGCCTTGAGCTTTTAACCTCTAGAGACATGCTTGGAGGTTGAGCCGTGGGCTGCCTCTTCCGCTAGAAGTCTCGACGTGACAATTATCACGGGTGTGACAATGATCACAGTTGTATTTGTTCCCTTAGGAGACAAAAAAATGCTTGGGAGGTTTAAGTCGTGAGCTTTTAACCTCTAGAGACAAAAATGCTTGGAGGTTGAGCCGTAGGCTGCATCTTCCGCTAGAAGTCTCGACGTGACAATGATCACGGGCGTGACAATGATCACAATTTCGTTTTTTCCCTTAGGAGACAAAGAATTCTTTGGAGGTTTAAGCCGTGAGCTTTTAACCTCTAGAGACGAAAATGCTTGGAGGTTGAGCCGTAGGCTGCCTCTTCCGCTAGAAGTCTCGACGTGACAATGATCACGGGTGTGACAATGATCACTTTTTAAATTTGTTCCTTGTGGATACAAAGATTTGTGAGGTTTAAGCCTTGACCTTTTAACCTTTAGAGACAAAAAGTGCTTGGAGGTTGAGTCGTAGGCTGCCTCTTTCGCTAATGCCTTGACGTGACAATGATCACGGGTAGAACTTGCGTAGGTGCATGATGTTCCATGGATTCCTGACGGGGACGCCGTCTTGCGTCTCGAGGCGAGCCGCGCTAGGCCTGGCGATGTGGGTGACCCTGTTGGGGCCTTCCCACATTGGGGACAGCTTGTGGAGTCCTTCCCTGGAGAGGACTCGCCTGAGGACGAGATCGCCTGCCTCCAGGGTGCGCGAGCGCACGTTGCGGCCTGTGGTAGCGTCTCAGGTGCTGCTGGTATTTGGCCGCCCGGAGGGCGGCGCGGCGTCGTAGCCCTTCAAGGAGCAGCAGGTCGTCGTTGTGGAGGTCCTCTTGCTGGTCCTCGTTAAAGGCAAGGACCCGTGGGGATCCATGCTTTATCTCTGTGGGGAGGACTGCTTCGGCTCCATAGACGAGGGCGAACGGTGTTTCCCCGGTGGGCTTGGGTGGCGTGGTACGGATGGACCAGAGCACCGAGGGGAGCTCGTTGATCCAGCCCTTGCCGTGGCCCTTGAGGATATCGAAGGTCCTGGTCTTTAGCCCTTTGAGGACCTCTGCGTTTGCGCGCTCAGCCTGTCCGTTGCTTCGCGGATGGGCGACTGAGGCGAACCCGAGCTTGATGCCCATTCTTTCACAGTAGGCTCTGAAGATGCCGCTGGTGAATTGGGAGCCATTGTCGGTGATGATGCGGTTAGGCACTGCGAAGCGGCAGACCAGGCCTCTGATGAATTTCACCGCCGCGCCTGTAGTGATTGTGCGCGTCGCCTCCACTTCAGGCCATTTTGTGAACTTGTCAATGGCCACGAAGAGGTAGCGATATCCACCTTGCACCGTTGGGAAATGTCCCAGGATGTCCAGCCCCCAGACCGCAAACGGCCACGAGAGCGGAATGGTCTGTAGTCCCAGCGCTGGTTGGTGGATTTGCTTGGCGTGGAAATGGCAGGCTTCACATGCTTGAATGATGTCCATTGCATCTTGAAGTGCTTGAGGCCAGTAGAAGCCGCTCTTGAAGACTTTGTCTGCGAGGGTGCGGGTGCATGAATGGTGGCCGCATTCCCCGCTGTGGATGTCCTTGATCAGCAGTTTGCCTTCTTCAGGCAGGACGCATTTGAGCGCGACGCCGTTTGGGCGCTTGCGATAGAGAATTCCTTCGAGGATTTGGTACGATTTTGCTTGGCGGGCAATTCGCCCCGCTTCAACGTCTTCCTCGGGAAGGACCCCTTTGTGGAGGTAATCTTTGATCTCGTCGATCCATCATGTTTCTTGGTGCACCGCTGTGAGTAACATATGCTACTCTGTAGAGAGCCCGCAGCCTGGAGCCCCGCTTGCTGGTGGCGGTGGGAGCGCTTCATCTGTGCTTGCGGGCAGGGCCTCTTGGGGCTGCTTTATGGATGCCTTGACGATTCTTTCTTCAAAGACACCTGGCGGCTGAGCTTGCCTCTTTGATGCTCGCTTGGTGATGTCATCAGCCTCTTGGTTTTCCTTTCTTGGGATGTGCATGAGCTCCATTCCCTTGAAGTGCTTCTCAAGCCTACGGACCTCTTCAAGGTATGCGGCCATGTGGTCATCCTTAGGCTTGTACCTTTTGTTGGAGAAGTTGACGAGCAACTGGGAGTCGCCCTTGATGAGTAGATGCTTGACGCCTAGGGCGATTGCGGCACGTAGGCCGGCAAGCAAGCCTTCATACTCGGTGATATTGTTGGATATCTTGTCGATTCCAAAGCACAGCTGGACTGCGTAATACAACTTGTCGCCTTTGGGGGACATCAGGACTACGCCTGCCCCGCCGCGGCGACAAGCGAAAGCTCCGTCGAACTTCATGGTCCAGAGGCTGGGCATTGCGGCTCCAGAGGGCCCTTGCTCTTCTCCCCAAGGCTCTTCAGGTGTTGGGTCAGTCCATTCGGCGACGAAGTCAGCCATCGCTCTTCCTTTGATTACCCTTGTGGTATCGAAGCGCAAACTGAATGGCTGTAGCTCAATGTTCCATCCTGCGACACGATCTGTTGCGTTTGAGTTGCGCAGTATTTGCTCCAGGGGAAAAGAGGTGACCACTGTGATGGGGTGCCCCTGGAAGTAGTGTCACAGCTTTCTTGAGGCGATGAGGAGTGTAAGGAGAAGCTTCTGCTGCATTGTATACCGCTTCTGCGGACGAAGTAGACTGGATGCTCGACGATGGTAGTTCCAGTAGCCTCGGCGTCTTTTGCCTGAGGTGGCTCAGCTTGGCCCTCTAGGGGGTTGGCCTAGGCCTCGAGGGTGTTTGCCTCGAGGGGGTTGTCTTCGAGGGGGTTGACCTCGGCCTCGAGGGGCTTGTCCTGGGTCTCGAGGGGGTTTTCTTCCTGAGGCTCCTCGGCAGGATTACCTTGCAGCGGTTGGCTTGTGGCAGGCCTCTCTTGGGGCTTTGGGCCTGGTTGTGGTAGATGCAGAAAGGGCGGTGGTCGTCTCTTCTCTCTCCAGGCTCGGGGGAGTCCCTGCGGGTGCCCTTCGCGTCAGGCTCTGCCGCGAGAACCGCGGTGGCCTTGCGCTTGGGCTCCTCCTTCTTCTTCAGGCTCTTTGAACCCTCAGCGTGATCGTCCCCTCTTGAGGACATCTTAACGAAGAGGAGTCCCTCTTCAGCCTTGGCGCACTTGTCCGCCAGGTCGAAAAGCTTGACCACAGAGGTGAGCTTGTCGTGGATGCCCAGCTTCTCGAGCATCCTGCTGTTAGTGACGCCCTCGCGGAACGCGGCGATGACTTGGGTGTCAGGGATGTTCGGGATCTTGTTGCGCACTTGGCTGAAGCGTTGGATGTACTTGCGGAGCGTCTCATCCTTCTTCTGCACTACAGCGCGCAGATCGTTGTGGACGAGGGCGCGCTCGTATGTCCCCTTGAAGTTGGAGACGAACTGCTTGCAGAGTTCCTCCCAGGAGTTCACGGAGTCCTCAGGGAGGTTCAGGAGCCACGACAGCGCAGAATCGCGAAGCGCGTGGGAGAACCAATTGGCCATGACCTTGTCATCTCCACCCGCAGCTTGGATGGAGGTGGTGTAGAGCTGCAGGAACTCGATGGGGTTGTTGGAGCCGTCGTAGCCCTTGGGGAGAGCCGGCCTGGATTTTGGGGGCCAGACCACGCGACGCAGAGAACGGGTGAACGCCATGCAGCCTGAGGCGTACATGGCGACCCCGTGCAGCAGCGCGCTACGGTTCTGCTGACCCGCCTGGCCGATCTCCTCCACGAGCCTGTTCTGGCGGTTTCGCTGGAGCTCCATCCCCACGCGAGCGTCGGGCGCAGTGCGCTGCACGATCAAGCAATCGTGCGGCAAGGACGCGTGCGAAGCAGCCCTTTGCGCCGCAACCGGTGCAGGTCTCGGAGGTGGCGGAGGCGCGTTTGTCGCGACCGTGCCCGCGAGAGAGGGGTGCAGGTTGGACTACGACGGAGCAGGGCGCGTCGTGGCGATGCCGACGAGGTGGTTGAGGCGTTGGAGCCACTGCTCGTGGGCCTCAGCGGTGGGCTGGTAGCGGAGAAGCTCCTGCGCCATGAGCAGCGCGGTGTGGGGCGCGGGGTCTGTCCTCCCCGGGCCCGAACCGCTCGGGTGCTGCGTCGGGTGCGACGACTGCGCGTCCTCCTGATGCTCGGAGTTGCGTTCCTGTGCCTCGGCCTGAGGGCCGGAGGGGACGTGCTCTTCGTGACGGGGTCATCCCCGCCGTGCGCGGGAGTTCGCGCGCTCCTTCAGGCGCGCGTCGGTTGACGCAGGCGACGCGGGCGGCGCGGGTATTCACCATGGCGCGGAGACGAGCTCGAAGGTTTTTGACGCGCCTCAACCCCCTACCTGGCGCGCCAAATGTCGGGTTATGACTCCCAAGGATTGGGGGTAGTCACCTCCTGAAGAGTAGTTCGTGAAGGGGGTTGAACACGGAGGTCAAGACCCTCGAGGGTCTCCGCGACGTTGCTCGCCGGACCCGAAGACGACACGCTCACGACAGAGATAGACACCAGCCTTTACCCAGGTTCACGGCCCTCGTGAGGAGGTAAGACCTCTACTCCTGCTTGTCGGTATTAGATGATGGAGTTTACAGTACAGAGGAGTTTGCCGGAGGCCCCCTTGAGGCAGTTCTTGCCTGGGGAGGGAAGCGATGATCTTCTTCCTCCTCGGGCTCAAGGCTATCCTAACAAGAGTTGCTAGGGTTTACAAGGATTGTAGCACGCCAAGAGCCGACCCGTGCTACGATGGATGTCTGACCTCTTTTATAGGCCCCTCGGGCGCTCTCCTTCGGCTTGGCCTTCCAGGTGGCTCCCACTTGGTAGAGGCATGGTGGAGTAGGAGTCCACCGCCGTCCGTTCGTCCATGGACGCGGTCCATTGTTGGTAAAGGTGGACGCGGTGGCCGACAGGCGGCCGACCGCGCTGTACTGCCCGCAGAGGGGGCAGTCTCTGAGGTGGAGCCCGCGGTGACGCTCTCCGTTGGAGGGTTGCACCGTCCACCTGCTTTATCGTCAGAGTAGAAGGTCCTGGCAGTTGCGTAGCAGGCGGAGCCGCTTTATTGACTCCTTTATCACCAAAACGGCAACGTGGGTGCTTGCGTCACCACGTGGGCGTGGCAGGGGCCATGTGCGTCTTGCCGTACTTCCTTGGCCGCTACGTTTCCCTTCAGGCGCGGGGAAGCCTGAGGGGAGTTTCCTGCGGGACTCCCTCGAGGCGCGTCCTCGCCTCGGGAGGGTCCCCTGAGGCGAGGGATCCCTTGAGGGCACGCTTCCACTTTAGGCCCTCGAGGGGAGTTGCCTCTCAAGGGTCCCGTCAGGCAGTGACGCTTGGTCCTTAGCTGTTTCGTCTGACTGGCCAGTGTGCGAGGCCTGAGGGGGAATGGGCTCTCGCCATACCCTAGTTCTCACTAGGCCGACATTCGCGATGCAGCCACCCAAGCTCAAACTTGAATCGTGGCCTACACTGTGGTCTAGGTAAACCAGTAGTCAAAAGAATGGGAGCATGGTCCGACAAACCCTCAATACGTTCTAGAGCCCGTACCGACGCCAGTGGGAACCTATCTTCCCAATCAGTATCCATGAGTACATGGTCTAGTTTTTCGTATGTGCGTTCAGGGAGAGAGTTTGCCCAAGTGAACTGTCTCCCCACCATTGTAACCTCTCTAAGGTCCAAGCTGTCAATGACTGCATTGAACAAAAGAGGCCAACGGTTATCAAACCTACCCTTACTCTTCTCAAACAGAAAGCGTAGCAAATTGAAATCCCCCCAATGATAAGAGGGTGGGGGTTATCCTTTGCCAAGTTTACCATTTCGCATAGAAAGTAAGTCTTTGTCGGATTTGTTACGGATGTGCATTTTGATATGAAAAGCACCATCCGTAACCTCCAACATTTTCATGGTATCAGTCCTTACACCGAGTAGAATGCCCCCGGAACGGCCATGAGGGGAACGTGAGTACCAATCAAACTCTATACCGCCCGAAAGTCGGTTCACAAGCGATTGGGAAAACTCACGTCTACCCGACTCGGAAATAGCTAAGAAATCCAAATTATGGCCCCGAACACAACCAGCAAAATGCAAATTTTTAGCCAAGTCACCAAGACTTCTGCTATTTGCAAACATGTCATTCATTGGGAAACCATGGGGGATTTGGATAACTTGGAACATTTCCGAAACTTGTTGTTGGTAGTTTTAGATTTCCGACCAGTCGCTTGTAAGTCATACTATGAACTCAAGCCGCGTCATCCAAACCACCATCCAACACTTCACCAATTAGATGAGAAGAAAGCTGACCATCTGATGTGGCATTCGCTTCTTCTTCATCCAAATAGGTGGCAGTCAACCCAGTCGAAGTTTTAGGAATAACCGTGAGATGGTCAAATTCCATATGCCTCAAGACTTTAGTTGACACATTAACTTGTAAACTACTACTACCAAGATTAATACCTATCTAGAAAGCTTTGACTGAATAGTTTGGAGAAAAAGAAAGAAAAGATTTTGAACTCGAAATCATACCACTGTAGTCCAGGTTGCGCGCAGCTTTGCGTCGCATGGCCTTCATCATGGAGTCCTTATCCGTCACCGATACCCCATCCACCGCCACTCCAAACCTCTCACTGCGGCGGGGCGGCGTGACCCCAACAGCGAAGGTCAACGCAGCGGTAGGTGGGGTGGAAGGCGGGACGAGCAGCGGCAAGAGAGTTGTGGCAGCCTGGGACGACACTGTCGGAGTAGCAGCCGTCCCAGCCACCACCACATAAGTAGCAGAAGCAACGTCAGACGGGTGAGTCAAAGTCGTAGTCGAGACTGCACCCCTCTCGACCGCACACGAAGCCGATCCATCGCT
The DNA here is from genome assembly GCA_026929855.1 of Poa annua. Lineage (NCBI taxonomy): Eukaryota > Viridiplantae > Streptophyta > Magnoliopsida > Poales > Poaceae > Poa > Poa annua. The sequence goes on from CM049427.1 coordinate 38,660,968, forward strand.
GGGGGGAAGCGGTGAAGAAGACACCCCCCCCCCCCCCCCCCCCGGGAGATCAGCCCCGCGTCGCTGTCCTGCGTCGCATCCAACTCCAACGCCACCTGCGCCACAACTCCCACCGGCGTCCCAACAAGGACGCAGCCCAACCCGCGCTCGGGCGAGACCAGGTCCAGCGCCGGCGTAGCAGGCCGTGGCGCCGGTACCCCTCCTAGGTCGTGGCAAGGCACAGGTGCACCACTCGCATCCTCCAAAGTATGTGAGGCCAGCAGGGCCTCCGACTCCTCTGCATGGCTGCTGCCCAACTCCAGCGGGCTGAGGACAACGTGCTCACTGTCCTCCAGCCCAGCAAATGGCGTGTCCTCCACACGAACCAACCTCGGATACTCCCTGCGAATCTTTGCTAATATCTCAATCCTCCGAGGAGATTTTGGAAAGAGATTATACGGAGTGATAGCACAATTCACCAACTGTCCACTGTAGTGTAATGTTCCCGCAGTTTTATCATAGTTGGTCGCACCCGAGGACTGAGGACTGTGCGGGCTAATTATGCCTGGGAGATTATCATCATGAAACTGCAAGCAGTATTAACCACCGAAGTATCACTGTATCACACGAGACCCACACACTTCCATCTGCAGTGAAGAAACACACGTACGTGCGAGGTGTGACCAGTTCGCTCAACTGAAACGACTGAAGAACATGTGCAACAGTGCAATTAGCCGAGTCCTCGCAACTCGCATCAGCTCCAGCAGCACGCATGTCAAATCGAGCACGACGCACGTTGTTTCATGTCGAGGGAGACCGTCATCACCTGCGGACAAGCACCACAAAGACTACTGACAGTTCGATAGACGGGAACCCGATCTGCGCACAAGGTTGTACTCCATTCGTGTTCATCTCCACAACCACAAGGTTGTTGATTGTTGATCTGATCTGCATTCATAAGCATGTCACAGCAACACCGCCTGCATGCAAAAGTTTTTTTAGTAATTAAGCACATGCATGATGGTTAATTTCCATCCGAAGTAAGTACGGAATACTCCATAGCCACAACACAAGTCCAGGTAATGCTTGATTTTATAAATGCATCGTCATCGAAACATAGCCATCTGTCCGATGATCGATTGATGGTAAGGATCCGAGCCTGAGCGGAAGCCCGGCCGGCACCATGATGTGCATAGTGGGGATTGGGGTCGATGTGGGTGTCGTAGTTCACTACTGTTCGTACATCACTTGAATTATACGATCGAGTAAAGTGGACGGCGGGTCACCGGCTACTCAAAGTCTTTGTTAGATCGAGTTGTCAGATTTACCGCCACCGCGATCAAACAAGAAACATCGACTGTGACCGAGGCAGTGGTTTCCAGATGTGCAATTAACGTGTCTAGTTCTTTTCAGTTTCTCTTCTTTCTTGTCTACGCTGCGACTTGTGGTAAAAGCTGCGGACGTGCACGGAGGAGTTGAAAATATCAGTGTTACTGTCAAGTATGGAAATATGCCGTGCTTGGTTTGCTTCTGGAAAGGTAGAATACCGTCACTGTCGCCATAGGGTCGAACATGTTCGTGCATTGTGAATAGTAGAAGATCACTCCGAATCTCAGCTTATGCCTGACCTATCTAGCCGAAAACAATGTGATAGTTAATCAGGACCATTTGTGTGCATATGCATGCAGTTGATTTATTCTGTACAGGCCAGTAGATGTTTTGATGTGCTCGATAAAGTCGTAGTATTCCGTACTGCCCATAAGCGACTACCGTGTAGGATGAAAACGAACGGAAACTTTCTAGTTTGTGCGTGAAAAACAGAAACATAGTGAAAATATCGAAACTGAAACAGAATTTTGCAAAACTGAAACTGAATCTGAAAATATTGGAACGGTAGAAGAGAGGGAAACAGAACAATATATTCCGACGGAACGCCAAGTAGACTGAACATCGTGTTACTTCAGAAATTTTATTTTTGGTTATACGGGACTTTCCATTTTTTGAGATGCGATGGTATCCAAATCCAGCAGACATGGCTTCAAAGAACTAAGCTTTTTAGAAATAGGCATCCCTTATTGATCCACGTGTCAACATCCTATTGATTTAAACCATGGTTAAAATAATATTAGTTGTCTATTTAGATTAATACAAAAAATATCCCAAATATAGAGCTCATCCACGTCTCAACCTTCTAATAGTTTAAACCAAGATAAAAAAATAAGATATGTCCACTGAAGTTAATATAAGACTTTTTTTTCTATCTACTGCATACAAAACTATTGTGCTGCCCCTCTCTTAGAGCATCTTCAATAGCTTCCCTATTTTAGGTCATAACTGTTTCTAGATAATTTGATCCCGAAATCTTGCTCCAGCAGTTACCTATACAAATTTTGTTATCATTTATAATAAAAAACAACAAGTGTTGTAAATATAAAATATTCAAACTGATGCTAAATAAAAGGGTGAACATGCACAACGCTAACTACCAATCAGAAGTTTTATATTGCCCCCACACCTCCTACAACCGTGCCTATTCTAACATGGACTTTGACTCGATTCTAGCAGTGCCGCCACAACTCAGACCGATTCGGCGAATCCACCCACTGTACAAACACTACATATCGGGAGGGTTCCAAACGCCAACCTTGAGGGACTACCAATCCGAATTTTCATGTTGCCATCACGTCTCTCATCCGGTGACCACAACTGCCTCTTCTCCCATCGATTTGGCCTCGAATCCGGCAACTCCGCCGTAACTCGACCGACTGGACCGCAAATTCACCACCACTGCTCAAGAACACCAATAATCGGGAGGGATTCAACAAGAGTGTTGTTCTTACTCTCCCCCCGTGCACGACTACCAGTGACTCCCTTTTGTGACTCTGGCTAACTAGTCACCCTAGCAGCCCTCCTACCATCCCCTTTTCATTTTGCCTCATTCTTCCCTGCAAGCACGAGCACGATCGATATATAATAACTCTGCCTTCGGCTGCACCTCTACTAGCCCTTCCTAACATGACTACTCCGCCTCTACAAGCCAGTTGCCGGGATCGTCTCGTTACGAGATTAACAAATTTAAAGTTGTTACTTTTATATTATATATAGTTTATAAGTTGCTAGAAACAATACGTACAATATTTTCCTAAAGAGGTACAAATTTCTAGCTGATCATGTATAAAATAATATTTACTGAGCCCAACATATTATTTATTGTGTAGCCGCCCAGCAAAGCGCGCATTCCCCTTCTAGTAAAAATTATAGTGGGAATATTAGCCACAGCCCAAGACGACCTGAAAAAATGGTAACCATGCTAGGTGTTATGTATGTTTTATAGTCCGTGTCCACACCATATTCGTTCTGTATTTGCTTCCAAAAATATTGGTTTGCGAATTTGTTACAGAGATTTATGTAGTCATTTCCACTTACACATTAAAATATAAAAATAAATGTAGCACCACTCAGGACTGTTTGTATCCTCATGATGTTCATCACTACTTTCGTGTATATTTTGGGTTTAGTGGCGTGGATCATAGGTGCGTAGCCCGATTCCACAATCTTGTTTGTTGTTACAGTTGCGCTACCAATGTAGGCACACCAATCCAGCGGCCGACGCAGGAAAAAATTTCGAGGGTGGGCAAGCCTCAGGGCACACTCCACAAAAAGTTAGCAAATTGGTTGCTAGTTGGAGACAAGAAATTGTCAATTTACATGATGCATAGTAAATTGGGGCTTATTCTTATTCGGTAGGGGCTTGAGGCAAATAAAAATTCATTAGAAATTGTCAATTTACACAATACACAATGAAAATCTTATTCGGTTGAGGGCTTGGGGCAAATGCAAATGGGCAGGTGTTATACCTTGGGTTTGGCCGCTTGGGGCTTGGACGATGTCGTCGTCCGGCGACGGTGGCACGACTTTGTGGATTGCAGGCAGACGGGGCGACCGGGCAGCGGCGACGACCGGGGGCGGGCGGGGCGGCGGTGGCCGGCAGAGGCTAGGTCGTCGCCATAGCGTTTTGCGAAACAGCTCGCATCCAGAGACAGAGAACAGCGTCTCGCGTCCATAAGAGGATAGGGCTGAAAAACAGAATGAGCCAAGAGTATAAACTAGACCTAATGGTCTGTTTTTTCCCAAAATTCTGGGTGGGCCGCTGCCCACCCTGTCCACCCTCCGTGTCCGCCAATGCGCCAATCATCAGTTGTATGTTAGCCCCGTCACGCTGCTGCATGCAGTAGGTAAAATTCCCAACAGCTACCGTTCAAATATGAGCGGAGCACCAACAGCTAGCAGCCCCACCAGCAGCAGGTTAAACCGGGCAGCACGGCCCCTCATGCTCTGCTATCGATTGATAGGCATTGTCGAAACGAAACCGCACATGGAAAAATCATGATCCAACGTTTCGACAAGCCATGGAGTCGAAACGAAGCCTCTGTGCGCGACGGCTTTTACAGCTGAACATACATATTTTGGGTAAGGATTGGCTGACTTTGCCCCATCCAAAGTCAGGTGACTTTGTGTAACTTACATGTGGGACCGTTATATATGGGGTCCATATGCCATTGTCACAAAGTCAGCAAGATCTAAGTCAGCGAATCTGATGTCGTAGTCGCGGTCAAGTGAAAGTATTGTTGTTTGGTCCTTTGTCCAATGTCAAACCACGCAAGCATGTCAGAACACCACCTCGGTCGAGTCGTTTTCTAGTCAGCTGTTTTAATTTTTTTCCGTACACGGCTGCGTCAGTCGTACAGACACCGATGGAGCTGCATGCATGCCGCCGGGCCCGTGGGCAGAGAGAATTGGGCTCTTGCTGCCGGTAGCATCTTGGCAGGCAGACAGAGGCAGAGGCAGCGCGGCGTGCGACGCAGGCCGGCCGGCCGGCGCGCACGGCTCTTGATGACGACGACGGGAGGCCCGCAAAGCCAAACCTTTCTCGGTTCTCGATCGAGCGGGGTGACCGTGGCCGGCCGGAGGGACATTATTGACGACCGTATATAGCTAGCGCGCGGCCGCGTAAAAGTTGCACTGATGATGATAGGGACCTCGCGTCGAACTTAAAAGATAACTTCAACGTCTCGATGAAAACGGATGCAAGTGTTTTATCCCACCCCGACGCCCACGAACAAGAACGTCCATGAGTGGGAGACCTTCTAAGACGTGCATGGGTGCACGCTCAACGCCATCATAAACCAAATATGTGTCTCCTCCGGTAACCTGCTGGGCACCAGTGAGGACCGTCTCTGCATCCACCTCATCATCCCACTCTATATAGTCCTCCCGCTGGCTGCGCACACCACCAGCTCCCTCACTAAGGTTTAAGTCCGAGGAGGACACGACGCCGCACCATCCACATGGAGTAGTGGTGACATCTCCATCCGTGAGCCGACCCCGATGAATAAGGTGAAGACGGAGCCGGTGTCGGAGAGTAATTCACTCCAACTCACCATGGCGCGGTAGCAAGAGAGCCTGCACAACCCGAAGGAGTTTTCGACGTTCCATGCCGCCATGGAGGAGTTGAGGAGAACCGTTCCCCCAACCTCTCCATGGAGGACAACTGTTGCACGAGCATCTTGCACTGACCAGGATTCTCTTCTTTGACATCACTAGCGACGACGACGCTTCAAGGCCGAGCGGGTCGTCAAGGTCGATCCCAACGAAGATGGGGCGGTGGCGTAGGACCCAGGGTGGGATCAAGGAGGATGGCGGATGGTAGGAGGAATATATCATTCAATTGAAGGTGCTAGATGAGTTTAGTTTTTTAGTTTACCTACAATTTATCTAAACTTGTGCATTTTCAATGAATTTTTGTTGAATTTCGTGTAAATCGTGTTTTCAAAAGCTATTGCTGTTGCGTCCGGACGGTGCCAACATCGTCCGTCCGTCCCGCCCTCGTGGCTTACACAAATTAAATAGGCTAAGTGGAGATAAATGTCGGCCCAGTGGGAACTGGAGTATGGAGATCCCACTCCCCCAGTCCTCACACGCGGGCTGATCAGACAAAACGACTAAGGACCAAGCCTCGCCACCTGGCGGGACCCTCGAGAGGCAATTCCCCTCGGGGGCCTGAAGGGGAAGCGAGGGCCTCACGCGGACCCTCGCTTCAAGAGACCCTCCCGAGGCGCCAGCACGCCTGGAGGGAAGTCAACAGGAATCACTCCACATGCCTTCCCAGGCATGTGGGGAAACGTCGCGGCCAAGGAAGTACGGCTGGACGCACATGGCCTCTGCCACGTCCACATGGTGACGCAGGCACTCCCGTTGCCGTTTTTGTGATAAAGGAGTCAATAAAGTTGTGTCGCCTGCTTCAGGACTGCCAAGACCTTCCACTCTGACTATAAAGTAGATGGACGACGCAACCCTCCAAAGAGAACGTTATCGCGGGCTCCACCACAGAGACTGCCGTCCCTGCGGGCAGTACTGCGTGGTCGGCCGCCTGTTGGCCACGTCGCCCAACTTTATTGATGATAGACCGCGTCCATGGACGATCCGGTGATAGTGGACTCATGCTCCTCCACGCCACTGCCGTGTGGGAGCCACCACGAAGGCCGAGCAGAAGAAGAGCGCCTGAAGCGTCTATAAAAGGGGCAAGACCACCATCGTAGAGGAGGTCGGCCAATTGCTTGCTACAACTCTTGTAAACCCTAGCGCTGCTGAGTAGGATAGCCTCTGTTTGGAGGAGGAAGAAGATCATCGCTTCCCTCTCCAGGCAAGAACTGTCTCAAGGGGCCCTCGGCAACCTCTGTTGTACTGTAACCACCATAGTTCAATACAGACAAGCAGGAGTAGCGGTCTTACCTCCTCTCGAGGGCCGTGAACCTGGGTACGGGATGGTGTCCAACCCTATCATGGGTGTTTCGTCTCCAGGTCCGGCGAGCAACGTCGCCGCGCCCCTCGAGACTCTTGATCTCCGCGTTCAACCCTTTCACGAACTACACTTCATGAAGTGACTATCCCCGTTTCTAGGGAGTCATAACCCGACAATGGAAATAACAGTTTTATTTCTTGCAAAACACAATACAAATTCATATGCTCATAAACACGCTCGCACAATCACCCTACGAATGCACACACGCATATCATACCCCTATGAGCACCTCCAAAATATTGAGTCGACTCTGGAGATTGATGAAGTTACCATGAAAACCTCGTTGTCGACCGGAACGTCGACTCTCACAGTCAAGCTTAAGACTTAAACTCCTTTTATAGACCTTAAGACTTAAACTCTAATAAGCTGACGGTATAATACCCCGCTAACCATCCAACACGTACAAGGTTGTTTGCATAACGGTTCCTTCTCTGCGCGCTCTCCAGCAAAGAGCCACACTCTCCAGCAAAGTAAGAGCCACACCAATCATTAGTTGTAAGTTCGCCGGCGTGTCACATTGCTGGAGACGGTAAATTCCCAACAGCTACAGTTCAATAGCGAGCAGGTTAAACCAGGCAGCGGTCAGGGCCAGCACGGTCCCTCTCGTCCTCTGCTATCGATCGAACCACACATGGATTAATCATGGTCGTGGGAGTCAAAACACACATGTTACTGTGCCAGTAAACAGACTGAACATATACTAGTATCAGTATGTAGTGTCGTAGTCGCCGTCAAGAGAAAGTATATATTGTGGTTTGTTCCTTCGTCCAAGGTCAAACCACGCTTCTCTCTCAAGTCGTTTTCTTTAACACGGCTGCGTGGGTCGTACCAGACACTGATCGAGCCGCATGCATGCCGCCGGGCCCGTATGCAGAGAGAATTGAGCTGTTGCTGCCGGCAGCGCGGCGTGCGACGCAGGCCGGCCGTGATGACGACGACGGGAGGCTTGCAAAGCCGAAACTTTTCTCTCCTATCGAGCGAGCGGGGTGACCGTGCGTGGCCATGATTGAGGAGCGTAGCTAGCGCGCGGCCGCGCAAAAGGTGCACTGATGATGATGCCGATGCCGATCTCGTCGGCGGCGTGCAACGGCAACGGCTTGCCGTGCCGATCGAGGAGGCCGTGGGCATGACCGGAGGGAAATCAAATTTGCTCTGGCCGTCTGGGGTTTCGAATGAATGAGCTAGGCGAGATCGATGGAGGATGGGACATGACATGCGCATCTCCGCGGGATGCATCATGCATGCCTTCCTTGGCCAGGCGGTATGATACGGAGGGCAGCTTATGATGGTTATGGCGATCATGAGTGCTGTGTTCTAGCTTCGCTGGATTCGTTTGCGCTCAGGGAAATGGAATGGTTGTCTACCGGTCTAGTGGCCTGCCTGCTCGATCAATTGCCTGGTTTTGGGTTTTGTACCCACGGCACCGTACGTACGTCTAGATGCATGCCAACATGTGTTCAGGGAAATGGAATGTTTGTCTACCGATCTAGTGGCCGGCCTGCTCTCGATCGATTTGGCTCAATTTTAGGTGGGCTTTGTCCGACGTACGGTACCCGAGTAATCACCTTTTTTTTTTCTTTTCTTAGATGGTATGTTTAAGTCCATAGTAAAGATCACTTGTCATGGCGTGTAAAAATCCATGCTCCCTCAATTTTTTTTGGAGAAACACAGTACAACGTAAGCGCTTATATACACGCGCACGCACTCATCCCTATAAACACACGCACGCACACCACTGGCGGAGCTTCACCGAAATTTCTGGGCGGCCCAAGCTCCAACAAAGAATTTTTTTAAAAAAAATTGGACTCTTAAATAGCCACCCAATAAGAAATAGGAAAAATTAGGCAAATCCTGGACGGGCCACAGCCTAGGTTGGCTTGCACTAAGCTCCACCACTGACGCACACCCTACCCCTATGTCATGCTCCCTCCATTTCATAACACACTAACCCGTACATATGTTTGGGTCAAAGACAATCTTTGTAAAACTTGGACCAAGTAAGTCGGCAATACCATTTTTTCTTATAATTTCCCTGATTGTTCAAAAAATATCGAACGGCATGGTAGATGTCGAACATTTGTTTCTACATATTTAGTCAAACTATTGACTCCCAATAAACAAAAAAAGGTTACCAACAATTTTATACACGCTAGTCGGCCATTGTTAGTTATAGTTTCGAAGATCAATTGAGGAAGAAATACTAACAAACGATGATGAATAAAATGGTGTCTATAAACATGGCCGATACCACCTTTTGTCTGTCAGAACAATACAAATACAATCCAACTCCAACCACTCCGTTTAGACATTCACTTCGTGTACCGCTTGTGATCATCTTCACCGGCTTGATGATGAGTTTTGCTTAGACCCAGGATTGCTAGCATTGTATAATACTCTCTCTGTTCCTAACGTAGGGTGTATAAGTTTTCTGCACGAATATTAAGACAAGCTATTTTGTAGATAGTGTATTAAATTTTTTTTGGGGAAAAATGCCGGGAGATGAGTTCTTAATTAGTATAAATGAATACAACCTGTTAAATCGCTCTCGTGAGACTATATCTCAATTTTTATTGGGTCAAATTTTCCATAAATAACAAATATAACTTATATTTTAGATTTTTCTTCAAAAAACTATACACCTTATATCAAGAAACGGAGGGAGTATATGAAAAATGGTAAGCATCTGACTATGAACCCAGGGTCGGTCTTGACTTTCTATAGGCCCGGGGCGAATGAGAAAATGGGCCTACAGAATAATAGTATAAGAAATGAAAATCACATGCATACATATATATGGTTCATGTATGTTAAATATCATATGTGTTACGCTCATTTATCTACTCTATTACGAGAAATCACACGTGTTATGCTCATTTCCTACCTAAGTCATGACTTTTACTAGTAAATTGTAAATATATTATACTGCCATACCAAAATGTACACATAGTGTGGGCCACTAGGTTGGTTGGGCCATGAGGTATTACCAATCTTAACCTGCCTTAGGTATGTCACCTTATTGTTTTCGGAGAAAAGTTCAAAAAAATAAAGTTGCGTGTCTATTTTTTTTTATTGCCAGAAAATGGAAGTTTAGCGAGGCGTTGGTAGAACAAAAGTGGAAAATTACTTGGTCCAGATACGTGGCACTCGATCGCCACGTCGGTTTACACCATGAAACACTCTAGGTTGTTAAGCTGAAAATGCAAGTGAGTTTACTTTTAAGGATATAAATAATATAGATTTTCTAGAACCAATCTGCCATTGAATAATTAAAGGTGGTGATTATGCCTCTAGCCTACTAGTTAGAAGAGTCAAAGAGATGTTTACTATAGAATATTTTGTCCGTGAGAGTTAAATTTTTCATCAATAGTGAGTGTTGGGTGATGACTTTGTTAATCTTAAAGACCTGCAACCTAGTTCTGTTATAGGCGTTGTGTTACTTGTGTACGTGTCCCTTGTGCTTGTGGTTGTAGTGGTGTGATTGTGTACGTATTCGATGGTTTGGGAAAAAATAGATTTCTTTCAGGGGAAAGAGATACTACAATAGTGGTGGACTGGTGGTATGTAGTTTTTTCTTCTTTTGAGAATAGGCACTTAGATGTGTTAGGGTACCTATTTCAATTCTGGCAGGCCCAAACTTGCGAAAACAAGACATGCCCGTGTGGTACTTATTGCATAACTTAATAATGCGTACTACTCAATCCGATCCCAGATGATTGTCGCTAACTGTGCTAGAAAGCTGCTGGAAACTGTATGTTATTTCAACATTAAAAAACTTAAAATGAACTGGAGGGAGTAGTACAATGTATAATCATGAATAGCCCATGAAAGCAGCCCGTCAACTAGTGGCCGGCCTAATTCCTTCCGTAGAAACTTTTCTACGAGCCGCTGGAGGAGATGGGCTACACGCTTGACCACGGAAGCAGAATTGAAATCTGTAGAAAAAATGGTGATCGGTCTAAAGGAAAGGTGTCAGGGTACCTGTACCAGCTGTTCCTGACCAAGCACACGATGCGGTGGAGCACGAGCAAAGGCCAACCCGTCCCGCGAAGCCCAACCCAAAGTACCACGGCCCGGACTGGCAGCAGTGACTACTAAAGGAAGAAGTCCAACTACGGCATGGGCATCCTGATGGATAACAGACGAAAGGCTCTCTCCTCACCTCTGCTTCTCTTCTTCCTCACGTCTCTCTGTTCTTCCTCTCTGTATCTCTGAACCTGAACCAGACTTGCTGCTGCAATTGTATCCGTCCTTGGATGTAATCGAGAGAAACCCTAGTATACACCTTACACCTGGTATCAGAGCCCTACCACCACCCTCCGCCTCCAATTTTCGTCTCCAGATCTGGAGTCGATTATCGAAACACGCCACCAGCGACAAATTCGAGAGGAACGAGAAGCAGCCATGGGCGCGGGCGAGATGACCAACCAGGATCTCTTCAACCAGCTTAAGGGCCTCATCATCGCCTCCGAGGACCGGCTGGCGGCACGCACAGACAAGACCGACGCGAGGCTGGATGGCATCGCCAACGACTTCAACGCGTGGCGCCCGCAGCTCGAGGGGCGCGTTGATGCCCTGCAGTCTGCCGTCACCGCGCTGCAGCGGCAAGCGGCGACCAACGTACCACCCGTCGCACCACCTGCGACGGCAATTGGAGATCAGGCAGCGGCTCATCTCGCTGACGCCCGCACGGCGGCGTCCGTTTCGTTGCTTGGACCGCCGCCGGTGGGGACCGATCTCGGGCAAGGCCACGGCGATCTTCATCTACACCGGGGGCAAGGTGTTGGGATCCCAGCGATCTCGGCGCCTACCCCGGGCACTGGTACGATAAACTTTCAGACTCCTATCAATCAACGCAGTAATATCTCTGAATTGGAGTGCTCTGCAAATCGCTTGTCGTCACAATTAGGGCAGGCTAATCCATCCTTGCCCTACCCTGTTTTCGACGGTGACAATCCTCAGATGTGGCAAACCATGGCCGAGCAATATTATCACATGTTTGGTATCCATGATTCCTATTGGGTTCCCATGGCTACGCTGAATTTTGTTGGGTCACCGAAGGTGTGGTTGCATTCTGTTAGGAAGAAGCTAGGCAGTTTAGATTGGACAGCCTTTTGTACTCTCCTTTGTACTCGTTTTGGTAGAGATAGACACCAGTTGTTGATCAGGCAGTTCTATACTCTTAGACAACATGATACAGTCACAGATTACATAGAACGTTTTGAAACAGTTATGAACAACTTAACTGCATATTCTGATGCTATACATCCTTTGTATTTTTTGACACGGTTTATTGAGGGACTCAAGAAGGAGATAAGAGCAGTGGTGTTGGTCCAACGACCTCAAGACCTGGACACAGCTTGTGCTCTGGCTCTGCTTCAGGAGGAAGTGGAAGACAACGTCAAGCCTTCTGGTTATCGCTTCTCTGATCGTGGTTACAAGAACAAGCAGTTGTCTCTGCCGCCTCCAACTATAAAGGCGTACTCACCTCACTACAACAATGAAGCAAGTGACAAGAGGGGACATGAAGCTGCTCGACACGCGAGTGATGCATCTTCCAAGCTCACGGTGCTAAAAAATTACAGACGAGCACGAGGCTTGTGTTTCACTTGTGGTGAAAAATGGGGGAAGGATCACAAGTGTCCAGCCACAATTCAGCTCCACATCGTGGAGGAATTGTTGGAGATCATGGGAGCGGATGCTCTGGGCATTCCACAAGATCCAAATGAAGAAGAAGAATCTGATGAACTGTGCTGTTGTATCTCAGTGCAAGCTATGTCAGCTACAGTGCAGGAAAATGAGGGATCGCCATCTGTGTTGCAGTTGCAAGGGTGGATAAATGATCAACCTGTGAAGATGCTTGTTGATTCAGGTAGCACAACGTCCTTCATCAACCTCAGACTCAAGGACTCTTTACCAGCCTGTTCTGACATACTCAAGCCTCTCCGAGTGAAGGTTGCTGACAACAGAGAACTCCAGTGCACTCAAGAAATCAAGGAATGCGTTTGGACGTCTCAGGGTCACGAATTTGCCACAGATTTCAAATTGTTACAGCTTGGGGTTTTCGATGTCATTTTGGGTCAGGATTGGCTTTACAAGCACAATCCCATGAGTATTGACTGGCCAACTAAGAGACTCAAAATATCTGACCAAGGGTTTCCTGTGTACTTGCAAGGGATGGGGAAGAAAACAACCATCTGTCATGAGATTAGTGTGAAACAACTAATGGGGATTTCGAACAATGCAGACATTGAGCAAATATTGGTGATTCAGTCTGTGCAACCTGACAAACAGCAGAGCGACAATACCTTGCCATCGGAGATACAGGGGATTCTTGATCAGTTCTCTGATGTGTTTGCTGCTCCCACAGGCATGCCACCACAACGAAGTTGTGATCATCAGATACAACTAATAGAAGGAGCACAACCAATCCAAATTCGTCCTTACAGACATACCCCTGCAGTTAAGGACGAAATAGAGAAACAAGTTCAAGAGCTGCTCAAGAGTGGAGTTATTAAACACAGTACTAGTTGTTTTGCTTCACCGGCAATTCTGGTTCAGAAGAAAGACCTCACATGGAGGCTGTGTATTGACTACAGGAGATTAAATGCCATGACTGTGCCCAAGAAGTTTCCTGTGCCAATTATCGATGAACTCATTGATGAACTCACTGGAGCACACTGGTTTTCCAAGCTAGACCTGCGTGCCGGTTATCACCAAATAAGAATGGCTCCAGGTGAAGAATACAAGACAGCTTTCTATACACACTCAGGGCATTATGAATACAAGGTGATGTCCTTTGGCCTGTCGGGAGCCCCTGCAACTTTTCAAGGTGCTATGAATAGTACTCTTCAAACAGTTCTCAGGAAATGTGCTCTGGTTTTCTTCGATGATATCTTGATCTACAGCCCCACAATTGAACATCACGTCAAGGATCTGCAATCAGTCCTTGCGTTGCTAAGGCGGGATAGTTGGCAGGTCAAACTATCTAAATGCGAGTTTGCTAAACAGAGCTTGGCATACCTAGGACACATAATTAGTGGGGAAGGTGTCTCAACAGATCCAGATAAAATCAGGGAAATCATGAACTGGAAGGTTCCAGCGTCTGTTAAAGAACTCAGAGCTTTCCTTGGCCTTATTGGTTACTACAGAAAATTTGTGGAACATTTTGGCATCATAGCTCGCCCCCTTTTCGACTTGCTGAAGAAGAATGTGCCATTTCAATGGTCTAGTATTGCTGACACTGCTTTCAATATTCTCAAGAAGGCCTTGATGACTGCTCCAGTGTTAGCCATTCCGGATTTCACCAAGCAATTCGTCCTTGAAACTGATGCAAGTAACTTGGGGATAGGTGCTGTGTTGCAACAACAGGGACATCCTATTGCCTTCCTTAGCAAGCCTCTGGGTCCTAAAAACAGTGGATTGTCCACATATGAAAAGGAGTACCTAGCTATCCTTCTTGCAGTAGATCACTGGAGGCCATACCTTCAACATGCTGAGTTTGTAATCCGTACAGATCAACGTAGTCTGGTTCATCTTGAAGAGCAGCGCTTGCACACGCCATGGCAAAAGAAAGCTTTTGCTAAATTGCTTGGTCTACGTTACAAGATTGTGTACCGTAAAGGGAAAGAGAATGCAGCAGCCGATGCATTGTCGAGGAAAGAGCATGAAGTAATCCTTGCCATCTCTTCAGTATCTAGCTGTCAGCCAGTTTGGCTCGAAGAGGTGATATCTGGCTATCAACAAGATGTGGGAGCCAAGAAACTATTAGCACAATTGGCAATTAGCAACGCAAGACATCCCGACTATGAATTGGTGAATGGGTTGATCAAACACAAGGACAAAGTTTGGATTGGGTACAATGTACACCTGCAACAGAAATTGTTCCATGCTTTTCATAGCAGCACTCTGGGTGGTCATTCGGGAGCACCAGTCACCTACAAACGCATCAAAAACATGTTTGTTTGGCCAAGTATGAAAACACAAATCAAAACCTGGGTCCAGTCTTGCCAAGTTTGCCAACAAGCGAAGCCGGAAAGAGTTAAAACACCTGGACTTTTGGAGCCACTTCAAGTACCAAAGAAACCATGGCAGCACATTGCCATGGATTTCATTGAAGGCCTACCGCAATCAGGAAAGTACAACTGTCTGTTGGTTGTTGTTGATAGGTTTTCAAAGTATGGCCATTTCATACCCCTTGCACATCCTTATACTGCTAGCAAAGTGGCAGCTCTTTTTGTGGATCATGTATACAAGTTACACAGTCTGCCAGAAACAATCAAATCTGACAGAGATCCTGTGTTTACAAGCAACTTCTGGAGAGACCAGTTTCAGGCAATTGGTACTGAGCTGAAATTGAGTTCTGCTTATCATCCTGCCACTGATGGTCAGACGGAGCGGTTGAATCAATGTGTTGAGACATATCTCAGATGCTTTGTTCATGCATGTCCAAAAAAGTGGAGCAGCTGGTTGCCGATGGCGGAGTATTGGTACAATACCAGCCACCATTCAACTCTTAATTCATCTCCCTTTGTTGTTCTTTATGGCCATGAACCACGACATTGGGGGCTTGCAGCTCCCATCCCTGAAGCTCCATCAAATGTGCAGTCTTGGATAACAGAGAGGAGAGTGGTGCACGACCTACTGCGTGTGCATCTCTTGCGTGCTCAACAACTGATGAAAAAGTATGCGGATAAAAACAGGACATTCAGGGAGTTCCAAGTGGGGGACATGGTATTTCTGAAGCTGCAGCCTTATATCCAAGCATCAGTTGCTCCCCGGGCCAACCATAAACTTTTGTTCAAGTTCTATGGTCCTTTCCAAGTGATGCAACGTGTCAGTGACACCTCTTACCGCATCAATCTCCCAAAGGGGTCAACAGTGCACCCGGTGTTTCATGTGTCGCTCCTCCGCCAAGCTCTCAAACCGGGTATGTCCGTTTCACAGTCTTTACCTGATGATACTGACAGTTTGGCTATCCCTCAGAAAGTGCTGGCAACTCGGCTTCGTAAGAAAGCTAATCAGGTGGTGACTCAAAATTTGATCAAGTGGTCGAACGCGGATGAAGCGGCATCGACATGGGAGGATCGTGAAGAGCTTCGAGGACGATTTCCAGCGACGCCAGCTTGGGGACAAGCTGGTTCTCAAGGGAGAGGGGGTGTCAGGGTACCTGTACCAGCTGTTCCTGACCAAGCACACGATGCGGTGGAGCACGAGCAAAGGCCAGCCCGTCCCGCGAAGCCCAACCCAAAGTACCACGGCCCGGACTGGCAGCAGTGACTACTAAAGGAAGAAGTCCAACTACGGCATGGGCATCCTGATGGATCACAGACGAAAGGCTCTCTCCTCACCTCTGCTTCTCTTCTTCCTCACGTCTCTCTGTTCTTCCTCTCTATATCTCTGAACCTGAACCAGACTTGCTGCTGCAATTGTATCCGTCCTTGGATGTAATCGAGAGAAACCCTAGTATACACCTTACAAAAGGTAATTTCGTTTGTGAAATATGAAGAAAAGAGCTTTTTAAATAAAAAATCCTCAAGACAAGAAACCGAAGTCAATAGTCGTACTTCTCATGTTTGATGTTTACATATTCATGTATGTATGCCGTAATCAGCAGTAGTTTAACTTGTAACGAGGTATTTGTGTGATGACTGAGGAACTGGCCAAATTTGCAGTCATCGGGTACAATTATGGTAGTGCAGAAGTTCTGCACCCGGGCTGATTCGTCAATATTTTTAGATGTTTCTGCAGATTTTCCACCAAGGAGGACTCAACGTTATGAAATGATCCAAAAGAGAGCTGATTTTTGAGGTGCAAAACAGCTCAATGTATGATTTTCTACATACCACACATGACACATAATGTAGAGCTTGACGTATATACTCTAAGTTAATATCTGGTCTCCGCTCCAATTGTATGTGCAAACTGGCTTGCCAAACTTAACGTGGAAGTTTGAAAGAAAATTTGAGCATGAAAGCATGTAGTTTCCACGTTATCGATCCATATAAATTCCGACTCCCCAGCACTCCTCATTACATACTACAACTCCACTCAAGTACGTACTTAGTCAGAAAAGAGGAGAGACCAGAACAACACTGACACTCAAATGGCCGTCTCCTCCGTCCTTCGCGTCATCCCTCTGTTTCTCCTCGTGGCCGCCACCCACGCCGCCCAGTTCACCATCACCAACAAGTGCCAGTTCACCGTCTGGGCGGCAGCCGTGCCGTCCGGCGGCGGTAAGCAGCTCGACTCCGGGCAGGTCTGGCAGATCGACGTGCCGGCCGGCACGACGAGCGGGCGCGTGTGGGCGCGCACGGGCTGCAGCTTCGACGGCAGCGGCAACGGGCGGTGCCAGACGGGCGACTGCGGCGGCGTGCTGCAGTGCACCCAGTACGGGCAGGCGCCCAACACGCTGGCCGAGTTCGGGCTCAACCAGTACATGAACCTCGACTTCATCGACATCTCCGTCATCGACGGCTTCAACGTGCCCCTGGACTTCCTGCCCGCCGACGGCACGGCCGGCTGCCCCAAGGGCGGGCCGCGCTGCGACGCCGACATCACGTCGCAGTGCCCGTCGGAGCTCAAGGCCCCCGGAGGGTGCAACAACGCGTGCACGGTGTTCAAGGAGGACCAGTATTGCTGCACTGGCTCCGCCATGAACAACTGCGGGCCGACCAATTACTCCATGTTCTTCAAGGGGCAGTGCCCGGACGCGTACAGCTACCCCAAGGACGATGCCACCAGCATCTACACTTGCCCCGGTGGCACCAACTACCAGGTCATCTTCTGCCCATGAGCGAGCGAGCAGCGAGCTAAACACGACCAAGCATGCATATATTTGATATATACATCGTTGGATGAGATAAGAATTCAGTTATGTAATGGAACTTCTGGATGCGCAAGTCTGATCTCTAATCATGTCATCATGATACTGTATTATATTTCTATAATATGGCACGATCGGTGTTCGAATGAATAAAATGGCCTTGAAGTGATTAATTATTTCTTCTTTGAATTGATTAATGGAGTAGAAGATAGCCCTTGTGCTTATTCTCACATGTCTGAATTTCAACTTTGTTTAATCTCATGAAATTTTTCCTCTTACTCTTTGTTTATGTCCATGGCCTCCGTTTTCGGATGATATGTTCACAAACTATGTTCAATATTTAGAGACTTTAGTTGTTGGAACAATAAACATCCACAGAAAGAAACAACATGCACAATAGCAAAATTGATCACGCGTACAGAAAGGCAGTAGACATTTATGTTTGTATCCAAATATCAAACTAGCATGTATATCTTGTATAACTATATACAAATAACGTGATGATCAACACGTACACGCTGAATTGAAGGAAATTGAGGCGGGTGTGTTACCATGGTGGTGCAGAATTTAGAAACGAAGTAGTCTGATTAGGTGAACCAAGTAATTTAAAACTTAGATTATGTTTATTAACTAGCTGATGTTACCGAAGTTTGAGATGGCTGAAATGTGAAAGAACATAATTATGGGAAATAAGCTTTAGAGTAAAAATGATGTTTCAGAAAGTAAACATGTCGTATATGGGAAATAGCCTCGGTGGCTAGGTATGCACCATTTTCTAACCATTAGATTGCGTCGTAGCATATATATAGAGAGATAGATAAATAAGGTAAAAACAAATATGACTGAACATGGCAAGAATAATTACTGACAGTCTGACACAAGAGAAACAAAGCAATATGGAGAACGCAACAAGTAAGAACTGTAAAGTGAACTGAGTCGTCGATGTAATTCCCGAAGTTCAATCTATTAGCTAGCAGTATATTTACGCCTTTATCCGGAGAGGATATGCATATATTTGCAGCCAAATCCTTGGATTTAGCCCTTCTTCTGCACTAGCCACTCTCAATCTTGACCCAATATCTTCACAATTTCCAAGAGTAACAAGGAGATCTCGTCAATAAAGAAATTCTCTTGATTTATGTTTAGCTATGCTCACTCTTTTCGCTCTAAAAAGGAATTAACTTGATAACAATAGTGTGGGAAACTTTCAAGTTTCAAGGCTAATGTTTAGCTTGATAATAAGGGAGAGAAAAACTTTGACGACATAAGGCATGCAAAATCCACAGTTTACCTTGGATTCCAAAGTCGCCAAAATCTCCAACCCTATCCACCAGTGCTCAGGTCCAATATATAGTCGCAACCCATCAGCTAGCCACTAAAGAATATTCCGTGCAAAAGATGTCACCTTGGTCACATCACTGGGGCGTCAAAAAGTGTTGCACGCTAAACATTTATGTTTCAACAAAGAGCCATGAAACATCAACTATTCAGGCAATAATTTTCAACTGCTGAAAAACTAGACTCAACATAGGTTGTACCGAAGACACAACCATTTCAATCTAGTACTTCAATTTTTCACCATTTTGATTCATCCGAAATTTCAAAAGATTGATGTCTAAGAACCGAGTTTAACTAAGCTCGTAATTAAGTTTTATTTTCGTCCTGAAGATCCAACCCCTCTTAATTAATAGTACGGTTTTCTGTGACTCTAAAAGCCTTGAAAACATAAGAACTTATTATAAGTATTCACTTCTCGACTCAGGTCCTTAGCTCCATTCTTGGGCCCTCAACTTTTTCTTGAGTCTTTAGCTCCACTCTTGAGTCCTCAGTTCGGATTCCGAGTCCTTATATTTTGATATTTTGTCTGCACTATCTCATTCCATTTTAAGGGTCATCTTTCTCGTGGTTAAATCAACAACTTGGGACTCATAATCTATGTATACTAAAACCTCATTAGTACCATAACCAGTTGTTGATAATCTATAACCCACACAAAGGCACTACATGAACTTCCAGTCTCCCCATTTTTGGTGACTACCGACGACTGCTTGTTTTGAATTCCATGATATAAAATGCTCCCCCTCACTCCCCCCAAAAATACTTTCACTATTTGATTTTACGTTTTAATGCAAGTGCACATAATTGAGAACTGTGAGGAGCTCACCCTAGATCCCGAACTATGCGGAGGTGCATTGTGTATGATAACCTTGAGTAATAACAATGCAAAATAATGCGATGCATCAAAAACAAAACACGGATATGATTAAAATGACTCGTAACTTCCCTCTCCCTCTCTTTGTCGGCACCAGACACACTGGGCATCCAAAACCCATTTTATTGATGTTGAAGAGGCTTACTTGGAGGATCTTGCCACCATAGGTCCCACGGTCTTGTCGTTATTTGCTAGGCCTTATACACCGCCAGGGTTAGTGGATCGGCGCATCGCCACGTGAGGATGAGCTCTGGCATGAGTGTGTGGAGGTGAGACAAAAGATAGAGCCTTATGGAAGAAGAGATATATGTGATGGATGCATAGGCTTCTAGAGGTGGAGAAGAAGAGAAGAACGAAAGGAATTATCTGCCCAGGAACCGTTATAGGTTAGACTGAAAGGGCATGTGCCCTCATGTATGATTTTGGTAATTAATGACAATCCCTAAGGACTAATGTGTGTTTTGAGCATATTGCAAGTATGGCTTGAAGTTGTCAAGCCATCACCTATATGAAGAAAGATGGTATCTTCCATGAGCTTGCAACAAGAAGATCAATTCATATAGCTCATGGAGGATGATGTCATGCCATGATCGTCATCAAGGTTGACTAGTGCAAGACCAAGGGAAGCTGTCGGAGACATGAAGACGAAGCTAAGCGAGACTCTCCCATGATGGAGTATGGGGGAGTATATGGAGGAGTCTTCATCAAGCATGTGCTAGCAAGCGCAATCAAGAAAGGTGGTCCACTTGAAGAGATCAAGATCGTCATCATCTAGCTCAAGTGGATTGCTCAAGGCAAAGGTTGACTAGTGCTAGACCAAGGGAAGCTGCCGGAGACATGAAGATGAAGCTAACCGAGACTCTCCCATGATGGAGTATGGGGGAGTATATGGAGGAGTCTTCATCAAGCATGTGCTAGCAAGCACAATCAAGAAAGGTGGTCCACTTGAAGAGATCAGGATCGTCATCTTCTAGCTCAAGTGGATAGCTCAAGGCAAAGGTATGATCTTGATAGGGCTATAGGATAGATAGGCGTACTATCAAGAGGGGCTCTCGAGTGAGTAACTTGATCGTATCTTTGTGGAGAGCTCAAACCTTTGCATGCTTGGCATATCTTCTTTCTTGGTTCTTATTTGGCTTTTCGCCTTGTTGGTTTTTGGTTCTTGTCGTGATCTTCATAACAAGACCAAGTTCTTCGAAAACGGTTTTAGTTTGGAAAACTCGTTACGTTTTCGGTGTGGAAATATTACCGGTTCAACCTTGAGTAAAGTTCCACACCTTCACATGTGTGGGGACTTTGCTCTATTTATGGTTTTGGTAGCCCTCTCCTTGTCAGTGCCTTTCCAACGGAGTTGGTCTCAAATCATTCGGAGTTTATTTGCAAAAGATCTCTCAGTTCTGGTGTTTTTGCAGTTTTTCAAAGGGGCGGAAATGTCCGGACCTTGCTCGGAGATTTCCGGTGCTCGGAGATTTCCGAGCCCCAGTCCGGAGATCTTCGAGCGACGGAAGATTTTTGCTAAGTCCAGAACTCAATTGCGTACTGACTCAGTTCAGTTTTCCATCGGATTTTCTACCGGAGATTTCCGGGGTCCGGAAATCTCCGGCCCTGGTTCGGATATTTCCGGTCACAAGTTGCAGTTTTTCGCCAAGTCTTATTTTCCTTCAGCACTGATCTTTTCTCAGCTCACGTCGGAATTCCTACCGGAGATTTCCGGGGTCCGGAAATATCCGGCCCTCAGTTCGGAAATTTCCGGACTGGAGATTCCCAACGGCTAGAAATCAGGGAGGGGCTATAAATACCCATCCCCTTCTTCTTCCTTGGGCTGACGACTTTCCCCTCTCTCTCTTGCCATTGTTGACCTTGGGAAAGCTTGCCCCCTCTCAAATCCTCCCATGATTCTTGCATATCTTTGAGGGAAAAGTGAGAGGAGATCTAGATCTACAATTCTACCAATCCATCTCTCCTCTAAGTGAGGGGAACATAGTGGATCTAGATCTTTGAGTTCCTTTGTGGTTCTTCCCCTTTGTTCTTGCTCTCTCTTATCCCCCCATAAGCATTAGTTGCTTGTGGTGGGATTTGGGAGTGTAGGATTTGTCTCCTTTGTGGTTTCTTGGTTCTTCCTCTCTTATTCCCCCATAAGCATTTGTTGCTTTGTTGGAATTTGAGAGTGAAGGACTTGAGCACTTTGTGTGTTCTTGTCATTGCATCTTGCATCGGTTTGAGCCCTCCACGAGGATTCGTGGTGGTGAAATTCGTGAGCTTGTTACTCTTGGGTCTTGGACCCTAGACGCCTTAGTGGCCGCCTTTGTGGCATAGGACCTTTTGTGGTCAAGGCCTTTGTGGCTAGTTGGGACCTTTGTGGTCAAGACCTCTTGTGGTCATTTGGGAGCCCCCAATTCGGTTGTGGGTGTGTGCCCCAAGGTTGTTGTACAGGACTGTTCTCCGCCCCAAAGGAGTTCATAGTGGAAGGTGGACTCGGACCTTTGTGGTCGAGTTCATCGGAGAAGAAGGTGAGGCCTTTGTGGCGTTGAGCAAACCTGTTGTGGTTGCTCTCACCTCTCCAACGAGACGTACACCTTTTGTGGTGGAACTCGGGAATACATCATCGTCTCCGCGTGCCTCGGTTATCCCTATACCAGAGCTCTTTACTTATGCACTTTACTTTGTGATAGCCATCGTGCTTGAAGTTCTTTACCTTGCTATACCTTTGATGTTTGTCTTGCATAGCTTAAGTTGTTGGTGCACATAGGTGAACCTAGTATATTTAGGTTGTGTCATTGATAAGTTAAACACTAAGTTTTATTCCGCATTTATCAAGCCTAAATTGTAAAAAGTGCTCCTCGCCTATTCACCCCCCCTCTAGGCGACGTCTTTCCTTTCATAGACATCCGACAACATGCAGAAACATGAGACACCTGTAGGGACAGTATCGCAGGGAACAAGGAGACATCCGTTATACCTGGATCTCAAACAAAGGGCTTCAGAAAACTGGAATGAAGGAAAAATAGCCAAGTGTAACACAAAAGTGCCCCAGTTTCAAGATGTCGTGAATCTTTACAACTCTAATATAGTAGTAATTGGTAGCCTTACGTGGCCAAATGGTCGCGACAGATTGAAGCGCCAAGCCCTAGTTCACGGGTTCGAGTCACACTTCTACCTTAATGACAAGTCGGGGTGGCATCTTCCCCATCAGTTTTTCTTTTAAAATTTGTAGTCAGAAAGATCCTTCTATCCAGTAGATGAAAGACTAAAAGTATTCCTTTAGTTACCGTCAACACTCTAACAAAAATAGTTGTCTCGCAAACCGTTTTATGGCGTAGTTTAGTTTGTACATAACTATTTTGCCCTTAATATATAGGCTCACAAGCCACCTATGGGTGTAAAATATAAATACATGTATGAACTATACTATCTCTACTATATAATATTCGTTGAGGTGAGGACGTTCTGTCAGTTTTGCAAAAAGACCCCTAGGAAAGTATAAAATCTAAGCCGCAGTCCAGAACAGGGGCCAGACTGAAAACTTAATTCGTTCCCCAAGCGGCCAAGGGCCAAAATCAAACCCGTTGCTCAGCAGCTGAGAGAGAAACAGAGGATGAGGGAGGAGGAAGACCGCCGCTGAGCGCCCCGCGTACCCCCGCGCCGTCGCCGGAGAGGATGGAGTGAGCCGGGGCACTCCGCCATGTCCCATGGCCCGCCGCGCACTCCGCCATGTCCCATGGCCCGCCGCCAAGCACAAGCGAGCCGGGGCACTCGCCTCCCGCGCCGTCGCCGGAGAGGATGGAGTGAGCCGGGGCAGCGAGCCGGGGCACTCGCCCCCCGCTCCGTCGCCGTAGAGGATGGACTGCTGAGCGCGAGTGAGATGGGGCACTCCGCCATGGCCCATGGCCCGCCCGTGCGGCCACGACGCTTCTTGCTCCTCCGCGAGCAGGCGCATGGCGACGACGCCGAGGCGGCCATCCGCGAGCACTCGTGCACCCCGAAGCCTCTGCGAGATTCCTGCTCGACTGACACGGACTGTGCTCCAAGAAGAACTCTTCTCTGACACCTACTACTACCCGGATTGTAGTCGACCTTGCGGCCATGGGGTGCCTTCATAAAAAGGACCCCAGTCCTTGATCGTAAGCACAACTCCAAATCGCAACCACAGCTCCAAATCGACACCTCTGAATTCGTCCGAGATCGAAATCGACACCTCTGAATTTTCGTCCAAGATCGACATTGCCGTACAGGTAAAACTCTTCCTTCCCCTTTATTTTTTCATCCTTGCTGATTTTATCATCCTTAAAGTAGGCCATGTTTAGCATATGTGATCTAGATCTTCCATAATTAATGAGCTCTTCACGAAACGTGGGATCAACTTCTCGAAGGGCACGATGTATAACAATTAATGTCTTCAATGCAACCTGAGTTAGACAAAATCAAGCAAACATTGTTCATAAGTTCTTTCTTGCATCACCAATGCAATGAAACATGTTATCAACAATTAAAGGAAGCCATTCACCATTGATATAAAAGATTTTTCCGAGAAAAATCAATCACACATATAAAGGTTTCGCAATATGACATTCAGAATTAAGCGCACTGATAGAGGAGACGTTATTTTAACACACAAAAATCCAGATCTGCACCTAATTTAAATAAATTCTGGAAAGTGTATAGAGAGTTGTTTTGCGTCATCTAAGTACATTAAAAATCACAATATGAACAGCATGTCGGGCCAAACCATCCATCCAATCACTAATACATCACATGTTGTTACAAACAAAGCAAATACGGTGGTGTACAAATTTGAAGTTTGAACATTTCAAGTTTTATGAATGGCAAGCCTTTAGATTGTACTATAGTTTCATGAACATTGAAGAGACAGAAAGTTTGAAAAGAATACACAAAGATACCTGATGTAAAAAAGGTTTCCAATACAAAAGGAGAACTACATTCTAGCCACAATCTTAATCATAAGAAAACAAAGATTTGACTACTCCCTCCAATCCGTTAAAAGTGTCGTGGAAAATGAACATACGATGTACAAATCTATAGCTATACTAGCGATATTTATTTAGATCAGAGGGAGGAAATGAAATGGAAGAAATAAATCTATACCGCCCAGTTTCGTGTCTTTGAGAGACGCCTCGCAAGGGCATGAATGCATTAAGCTACATCTGTCGCGCGGCCTTGCAGCAGAAATGGAAAGGAAAATTTCTGCATACCAATAAACATGTGCCATATGTTAGTAAGAAAAAATACTAACAATATTTTGACAAAATCCGATAAAAAATAGCGTGTTGGTAGTACACTACAAGGTTTATAAAAACAGAAGTACACGATATAAAACGAATGAACTTCGAGCAGAACAACGCCTATCGTTGAAAAACAGTTTGATCTGGCATATATTAAGCTGGATTCGTACTCATGCTGATCTTTTGACAAAAGTACACATGCGTCAAGTGATGCAGCGCTTAGTTTGCACAAGCGTTCACTTTCATCTAAGAGACATGATATGCCACTACTCTTAATGCTTAAAACTCCTGAAGTAATAAAACTCTCTTTATCCAAAAAAAAACAAATGCCACTACCTCTTATGTACTTCTCCCTTGATGGACGCTCACTGTGGTTTGTGGCCTTCACAATTGCAATGTCCAATTCCTGTGGTTGGTAAGCCAACAGTGAGTGAAGCGTAGCAAGAGTAGATATCCAAACATGGAAAGTTTAAAATAATGTACACATGAATCATAAAAAAAGTTCCAACCTTATAATCACTGTTCACTTTGGCCAAGCTCACGGTTGTTGTGTCCTTGAGGGCTCCAAGGTACTTCCTGAGGCTCAGCTGAGTGCCGCCACCAGCCATTGTCCTCAGTTGACAGGATATATCCTATCTGGTCTGTTGTCATTCAAATGACTTTTTTTGGCGTTTAATTGCAGAAAATGGAAGAAAATGGTGATAGAACCACCACTGAGGAATTTGACATCCGGCCTTTGAAAAAAATAAAGTACCCTGAATCAAGTGCTTTGGATGCTTCATTGCCATCAACTACCATCTCGAAAGCATCCATGGTCTCTCAAAGTTCTGAATCAACTGATTCTGAATCAAGTGTTCTGTTGTCAATGCATATATTTCCAACAATGTCCACCTTATCTCCGTTTTCTGAAGTGATGAATGAGGAACATGATAAGCGAACAGTTCCAACGGATGATGATAAGGAACCAGTATGTATGGTTTCTGAATTGATGAATGAAAAAACAATTTCAACAGATGATGATACGAAACCAGAGGCAAAACATACAAAAAATGATTTAACATATGATTTTCTCCCACAAGGTAAAGTTGTCACTTTTTATTCTTGTGCTTTACATTATAACTAAATTGTAATATAATGCATATGCTTGCTTTACTTTTAATTTTTTAACAGATTATACATTGACCTACCAAGATGAATGTGCTCAATGTGTTATACTATACTCTTCGGAAGAAGAAATATTGGTGCAAATTGATGACATATCTGTACAACAACGTTCTTTGGCGTGCCTGCTAGATAAAGGAAAATGGCTAGATGATCAAGTAAGTAATCCTTAGTAACAATGAAATATTTTTTTTCATTAATAGTATGACTATTGGTACCCATTATTAATGTTTGCATTTATATCTTTAAAGGTAATCAGCGCATATATATGCTGTATGAAGGAGCAACTAAGTGTGCAAAATAAAAACAATGCTAAAGTATATTTTGAGAACCCTCTTGTCACAAGACTCTTAAAACGTGATGGTGAAATTGGAATAGATGGACCTACCGGTATGACAAATGTTGTGAAGAACTATCTAAACCATGACATGGTAACGTTGATATCCTTTGGGTTAATAAATTTTAGTTTGAACTTTTACCTGTCTCCAACTAACTCATTGTCTTAATTATAGAATCTTCCAATAAATATCAAGGATTCACATTGGTATCTAGCTTGCCTCAATGTTGAAAAACACGATACACAAGTAATCGACTCATTGTGTTGGGAGTCAAATCGGTCTGACCTCGCTCTTACGGTTAGTTACTCATTTATAATAGTTTTGTGACATGTCATAAATTTATCCATTGCTGACCTGTATCTTTTTGTATCCCTAATCATTTTACAGCTGCAAGGAATACAATATCATTTGGATATTATTAAAAGCCAAGAAAAATTGAGTAATCAGAATTGGCAAAATTTTGATGAATGGACTATTATAGAACAACTACAAGTGCCAATTCAGAAAGACAGGTATGGATAAAATTATTTTTTGAAATAACAACCATATAAGAAATACTTTGATTCATCTGTTGTACTAAGTTCTACATAAATTATGCAGTTCATCATGTGGTCTATTTATGCTTAAATTCATGGAATATTGGACCGGACATGCACTATCCTATCAGATTACACAGGTAAATAACTCTTCTGTATTTCAAATATATATAGTTGTGTCCATTTGATTGCTACATATATATATATACTAATACGTATGGATGACGAGCAGGAAATTATTACTTCCTTTAGAATGAAGTTAGCTTCCATACTATTGTGTTGGAAAACAAATACGGCACCACCGACTGTTGACTTTGACAAAATTGATGACACTCAAGTTGATCCAAATGATTTTATAATGTGAGACAGTCCAATCGAATCAGAAGAATGCAACTCCTTATCTGTTGAAAGCAAATACCAGTCACTGTTATCTGTTCTTTCTAACTTGAGCCTACATGAGTTAGTTGGTGAACTTTGCAACTACATCAAATCAATCAGTTCTGCAGAAGCTTTAAAGTAAGCAATTTATTTTTAAGTGCATGTAATATTATTATGGTAATCAATCTTATTTTCTTTGATGATGATTTACAGAAAAATCTGGGTACAAAGCTCCCAACCATATCTCATTAGCTTAACTCTCAAAAACCTACAAGAAATGTTGATGGACGAGTTGCCCATGAACCATGATTGTTTCAATCTAATCGTACGGAAGATTATGTTTGACGATATCCAAACGGTCAAAAGAAGAAGAGGATCCATATCAAAGCATTATCTTGACATGCAATTTTGGGTACATTCATCCATTCACTACCTATATTTGTGTGTTCATATACATAATAATTGTTTTCATTGACTTGTCTGAACACTTATATCTTTCATCATATCCTAGAGAATTACTGATTTTGAACGACATCCAAACTTCCAAAAAAAGATAGACATGGACCAACTAGAGAATTCAGTTTATAGCTGGCCTGGTATCAAATACAGTGTTTCATCCTGCAAATCGGTAAGTCAGCTCCTCTATACATATCACCATAGTTTTTTTTATGCATCTAACATCTAGCCTATTTCAGATTCATATACCAATACAAACCCATCGTGAATTTATTCTATTCATACTAGACAAAGATACCAGAACTGTGTACATCTTGGACCCTACTCCTATTGATCCAATCTACAAACTCAACCCATTAGCAAAATATGTTCAAAAACTTTTATGGATTTCTGAATATCTACCAAAAGCCATGTTGAGAGCATGCCCGGAGTCTACGTGGAATGAGAACATTTTTCTATGATCTCAACGAATAGTACATGATATTCCCGTCGACAAGACAACAGGTAACATTTTTTCTAGGAGAGACAAATACTAAGTATTTTATGTGTTGAATGTACTCCATCTATAATTTTTACATTGACTAATCTATATCTTACATAGGGAAGTGTCTGGTTATCTTGTCCCACTATTCATGTCAACATGGGAAGACGAGCAAGTCCACTTGCCACTTTTAAAGGTAAAAATCATAATAATTTATAAATATATTTCACTTACGCATTTGGTGCCTGTCTTAGTAGATTAGAATTTTTAAATAAATGTAGGCGAGGGAAACGAAAAAGGAAATAAAATTTAATATTTTCATACATGTGAAGCTAATCTTATTTGTTTACAATGTATAGGATGGATACGAAGTCAGACAAAATATTTTGGGACAACTACTAGCATTCAAGGAGAATGAATGTGAACACAACATGCCTGCCGGTGTCCTCGATTTCATCAGTTGTATCAGGAAAATCCAAACAAAAATGAATGTGAAGACCCAATGATCAAAAGGAAACTAATACCAAAAGAGATGCGTCAAAACCTCGATCTCCAGTTGCGGCTCCTCAAGTCTCCATGATGCACTCCAAAATTTTAGTTTGTGAAGCATTGTTGCGCGTCTATTCTGTTGGTGATGGGATAGAGTTGTAAAGAAACATGTGCCTTTCTAACTTGGCTATTTTGTATCATATATCTCTCTTCTTCTTTGTGTTACAACGAACATTGTATATAAGTATTTAAAAATTAATTCATTGTGTTCCAATAATTTTTTTATAGCCCGTTGCAACGCACGGGCATTTTACTAGTATACATACAACATCTTATTTTGAATTCATCCATCCTGAAAGTTCTGAAAAAAATACTGATTTTCTCCATCGTCCCAGTACGTACTACTTTGTTTAAAGTATATATATATAGCAATTTTTTGCCCCAAATTCTTCCATACCATTCCTTCTTGTTTGACACCGCACCAGTGTTTCTGCATCAATGAGGTGTAGTCATCTGGCCCAATTCGGCGGCTGTGGAAATGGAAATATGGAATGTAGCCTCGTGTCTTGGTAGCTTCTGAATGAGCCATACTATCCTAACAGAGCCTGCCACCCGAGCTGCAAAACCAATCACGTCAATAAAGACCCAACCGTTGAATTCATCTTTATTCCACCCTATAAATCCATGATCTCGAGCTCCATTTCTTCCTCACTACACGGCCACACAATGGCATCCCTCTCCGCCCGTTCCATGTTGCCCGTGCTCCTCCTTGTCCTCGTCTCTGCCACCGACGCCGCGACCTTCACCGTCATCAACAAGTGCCAGTACACGGTGTGGGCGGCGGCCGTGCCGGCCGGCGGGGGCATGAAACTCGATCCGGGGCAGACATGGAACATCAACGTGCCGGCCGGCACCACGGGCGGGCGCGTGTGGGCGCGCACGGGCTGCAACTTCGACGGCAGCGGCAACGGGCGGTGCCAGACGGGCGACTGCGGCGGCAAGCTGCAGTGCACGCAGTACGGGCAGGCGCCCAACACGCTGGCCGAGTTCGGGCTCAACAAGTTCTTGAACCTCGACTTCTTCGACATCTCCCTCATCGACGGCTTCAACGTGCCCATGAGCTTCCTGCCGGCCGGCAGCGGCGCCGGGTGCCCCAAGGGCGGGCCCCGGTGCCCCGGGGTGATCACGCCGCAGTGCCCGAGCGAGCTGCGGACGGCGGGAGGGTGCAACAACGCGTGCACGGTGTTCAGGGAGGACAGGTACTGCTGCACCGGCTCGGCGGCGGACAACTGCGGGCCGACCGACTACTCCAGGTTCTTCAAGGGGCAGTGCTCCGACGCCTACAGCTACCCCAAGGACGACGCCACCAGCACCTACACTTGCCCCGGCGGCACCAACTACCAGGTCATCTTCTGCCCATGAGCTAATGAAACGGCCGTCGAAATGATCTACTGATCTCTATGTCACGCAGGGAAGAATAAGCTTATCCAGTCTCATATCGTAATAGATGCAATTGGACGCATACATTCGTATGCACATGTAATGTAAGCCGATGTATTCGACTAGAGTAAACTCGTTAATGAATAAAGAGCTCTTGCATAGAAAGAAATCTTGTATGCAAGAAGTCGCCGAGCTCGAACGAAAATAAAAGGAACACGAAATACAGAGATTTCTTTCTATAATGGGAGCAAAACCTCAGCCTCCACGTCATGACGATGCACGCAACTCTTTTCTATTATGAAAGTTTAAAAACTAACCAAGTTGCATGATCCACCTATTGCAATCACGGATCAGCCAAAGTGGCAACATAAATAAACCACTTATTTCATAACCAAAGACTACGCACATTTAAATCTTCTGATATGTTTCATCCAACATGGGACTAGATAGGTCCAACGACCGCCAGCAAACTGGTGCAACCAGTATCCATAAGAGCCTTTTGATCCTATGGTAGGAGAAAAGATCATCATAACGCCTGGTACTCTCCCTTTTGAATTGAGCATACGCGGACGAGGATGGTTTTTTTCAACCTTATTCCCAATATGAAGATGGATTGAATACCCGATTGTAAGATTATAGTTGGTTAGGAAATCTGCTCGTCGTTCGACTTCTATATTTATTGCGGCAGAAATGTGGTAGTTGAATGGGAAATAACTATAATTTATAAATAATCTGAACAATAGTCGCACCATTTTTTTTGTCAGGAATGATGGTTATTCAATTTAACCGGGCTTGCGTCTGAGCCCTTTGCCACGTGTTACTCCTTTGAATGAAGAATCAACAGTCATGCGTGACTACTGATTTAGAAATTAATAAATGGAATCCCAACCAACTTCTAAATAGACAATTCCGGCCAAAAAGAAATCATGAGAATGTAAGTGCACAACTAAGAGCAAGTCCAGCAGTTCCCTTAAAATGTCTCCCCTATATGTGTATGTAGGGGACTGCACCTAAAAAAATCTCCCCTAAAATATGTTCAACTCCAGCTGTTCCCCTAAAACTTCTCCCCTATTTAAATTTTTTATCTATTTTTTTATATTTTAAAAATATTGTATAACTAACATGTAAAATCTAACGGCTACCTCTGTAACTTGTAGTGTCAAAAAATTATCCATCACCAAAATCTGAAAGATAAACAAAAATCTCACGAATATCGACATATTGCAGTGTCAAAAAACTCACTAATATCGGGATAGGGGAGTCTTCCACCTCCCCTACTTGTAGGGGAGACGAGCGAGTAGAACCGGGGGCGCCTATAAATCGGGGGAGCGTTGAGGGAACTGCTGGGTGGTTGTTTTTAAACTTTTTCCCCTAAAAAACGTATAGGGAAGGGTTTGAGGGAACTGCTGGACTTGCTCTTAGATAAAAGACCGCTACCGGAAGACTAATGTGAGCACAATGATCCACATGCACACACGTGCTTGATTAATTTTCTGGGTCATCTCTAGATATGTAGATGACCACACATTGCCCAATCATAGTGCTAACTATGCCTTGAGAAAATGGCGCCGAACTCTTGAAGATAGCTAGAGCCTAGAGGATATGCCTTGCGACGCGGCCAAACACGTACAGTAGGAGGATATATCCAGGGCCGGCTCTATATTTTTCGGGGCCCTAGTGCAAGTTCGAAAAAATGACCCCTATATGTACATAATAAGAACAAAATTCTAACGAGTTTGTCATCAATAATGTTCCAGTGCTTCGGTAAAAAATAAATCGGATATTTCTAGATGCAAAATCATTAAGAATAATACCAATATTAATGTTTTCCAAAATATCCTTCTCAAAATCATGCTTTCGATTTTCAGCACAATAGTACTGGGTTTGTTTTCCGTCCAAACCAACAGAAAAAATACAGCACACTACCTAGAACAGCCGAACAGATGAGGGCAATTTGTAGGCACTAACCGACGTATCTGCAAGAGCTGAAGGACGTCAATGGGGATGCAGGCAACAACATTCCGCGCTTGGTGCTGCGTCTACGTGTCGAGCGATGCGCCGAGACGCCGATGCGCCAATCTGAATCTGAGCTAGAGAGTCGAGGCGTCCATGTGCCGAGCTGATCAATCGATTGCCTTCACAGCCTAGCGTAGTTGACTATTGCTCTTCTTAACTGGGCTGCTAGTTTAATGTTTTCTCAGCCCAATACTATACACAATATATATAAGTTTATATAAAAATGGGCCCCTCCAAAATATGGGCCCCTGTGCAATGCACATGGTCGCCTAGGGTCAAAGCCGGGCCTGGATATATCAATATTCATTGCTACTTTGAGCAAAAAAATAAAGTTTCAATGGTACTCAAATACTCAATGGACGTAGAAATGGCCGCCAGGAAAGAGGTAGCCGCGTCACCTCCTAGTGCCGATCTTCCAATATCGAACGCACGCGCGCATGTGATCTGAAACCCATTCCTGTCTATCCACGTTTGACCAATACGTAGCATCCACATCCACGTACGGGCGACTATTACACGATTTTCTCCACCATGTTGGAAACATGGAATTCCATGGCTCGCACTTGACTTGACGATGGGAACAAAACTGTCGCAAGCAAAAGCGGACGACCCAAGATGGAATGTATGACGGAACCGTCTCGCCGCAGCGCTGTTCGTCTCGTATTTCAATACGTACATACATAGTACCTGTATTGCTCTTTTTTTTTCTTTTTTTTTTAGTACAACCCGTATTGCTCTGTTGGGTCAGGGCCTCAGGGGATATTGCCCACAGCCCACGGCACGGTCCGCTATTCCTATGGTCGCCCGCTACACCCGCCAACGCTATATCTCGCTCTTTGCGAGCGCGACCACACAGCAATCCGCCCCATGAACCAGCCCATCAATACTAGGTTCGTTCCCCTTTTCCGTTGTTTTGTGTTTCTTCTAGATTTTTTTCTCTCTCTCTTCCTTTCTTCCTGTTTCTTTTTCTTTTGAAACGAAATATTATTCAAAAACCTGAACATTAATCAAATTTGAAATTTTACAAATATAGTTTTTAAAATATAAATTCTTTGGAAATGGTTCAGATTTGACAAGTGCTTATTTTAAAAATTGTTTACATTTCAAAAATATTTAAGATTTTTAAAATGGTTCAGATTTCAAAAAAATGCTCAATTTTAAAATATTATGATTTGAAAAATGTTTATTTTTTAATTTCAGATTTTAAAACCTATATTCAGAAAATAAAAATAAAACCGCATATGTGGGCCGGCCAATGTGGGGGAATCCGTCGAGCAGAGGCGGACGAGCGCGAGCAAGCGCTGCCCCCGACTCATTTAAGGCGACATATCAAGATGTCTATGTGAAGAAGGTGAACTTGAACCCTTCCTCTTTTCGTACTATGTGTCTTGAGCCAGATTTTTCGATGAAGCCCAAATATGGAGTGAAATACTAAGCTTTCCTCTATATATTTTCTTGAAGAAGGAGGGAAGACACACATGATAATTTGCTTGATGCTAGAGCTTATGGTTAAATATGGACATACTTATTTTTGATGATCAAGTTATCCATCAGAGTGTGCGTATCAGAGGCAGGGGCAGAGCAAGGTACAGTTAGTAGTGTTGACCCGAATGATCTAATTGAAACCTTTGGCAAATTCGTGACAATTATTGTCCATTGGAAAAAATGAACCTAACTAATGGAAATGACCCAATACTATTCTACGCTTCCTTCGCCCCTGTATCAGAGGGTTGAAGTAATCATTTGCACTTGTTATGCATTTTCGCAAAAAACTCAAAAGGCATGTACAATGGATCGACAGTTCATAAATTCCCCCTTTTTTTCTTTTGGACACTCCCTACAGAGACATAAATGAAAAATATGCAGTAAGAGGCTTTTGCTACTATAAAGACTCGAGGTTCTTCCCATAAAAAATAAATACAGTTTATGTAATCTCATCTTGTGGCCTTTCAAGGTCTGAAGTGAGAAACAACTTGTAAGTCACCATTTTCAAATGGCTGAGCTGTTGTGACTCTCTAATGCAGGGGAAACACCATGGCATGCACTACAAATAATGTGCAGTGTTTGTTAAAGGACCGTGATTGATATAATATAACACGTCCCCCTCAAGGCCGGAATAAAACCATCACAAAATCGGGTAGACTTTGACGAGAAGAAGCCCGGCAAGTGGTGCTGAAAATATTCCGAACAAAACAAAGAAACTCTGCCAGGTACCGCTTGACTTACATCAGTTCAAAATTCGTGGGAGTGCTAGTACGTGACAACAACTGAAGGCTGAATTCCAGCCCACTCCGTTGAGAACGCGCAAAGAGTGAGAGAGGACGTGAATCCATCTACCCCGTGTTAACGTTCCTCTCGGGAGAAATTTGCAACAACTCCAATTTCTTCTTGAGCGAGGAATGCAGGCGAGAGGGAGAGAGGAGGCATGCACGTCGCCGGCGGTGGCGACGCGCTCACATGTCTCTCGACGCCGAAGATCCTCTGCAGCCCGTGAAGTGCTTTCCGTTGCGAGGCAGCAGCGGGAAAGCGAGGTGTTCGTAGTCGTAGTAGGCCGTAGCGAAGAAACGAGCAGGCACGCACGCGACAGCCTCGTGATTCGCGAGCCGCGGCGAGCGGAGAGCCTGCTTCGGAATGATGGCTCTTCTCTGCTCT
Organism: Poa annua; assembly: GCA_026929855.1. Taxonomy (NCBI): domain Eukaryota; kingdom Viridiplantae; phylum Streptophyta; class Magnoliopsida; order Poales; family Poaceae; genus Poa; species Poa annua. Next base: position 38,696,030 of record CM049427.1, read on the forward strand.
CCCTGCCTGGCTGCCTGTCTTGCCTGCACCAGCTTTTGCGGCCGGCCTGGTATGGTCCAGCCATGGACAACAACAGAAGAATCCAAAGCTGTACTACGCGAGCTTTGGCCATACTGTAGTAGAGTAGCCTTGCGCTTTGTCTGGCTCCCGCCGGGACAACCGAACGGACGGTGCGGTCTCTGTTCGTCGTGCCGGAGTTTGGAAGATGCAGACTTCTCACGCAACAACACTGCACTGAAACAAGTGGTAGCAGCAGCGTTGGAACTTGGAAGCATTCTCTCAGCAGTTCAACAACCTCTGCGGTGCGGTTCAGTTTGGCCATTTTTGCGGGGGCATTGGCAGAAATGCCGGCCATCCAACTCGGCAGGGCAGAAGAACGGAGTTTGTTTGTTTGTTTGTTCGGCGGCGATCAGATCAGATCACCATTGCCACTCTGCACCGATGAGCTTTAAGAACAACGAGAAGAAATGTGTGTAACCATCTCTGATTTATAGTAATTGCCACTAATTTACATCTCATGGAAAGCACCTCCTTTCACGTTGATGACACAATCCCACGACATGACAATCAATGGAGCGAGCTAACGAAGAGCACGGTGAACGCAACCGCCGGTAGCCTCCCGACGATCAGGCCTACGAGGGCGACGATGACGGCAGCTACAAATGGGAGCCGCCTTCCTCCTCCTCCTTCTCCTAATTCATCCTCCGCGGCGAGATCCACTGACGCGTCGATTTCTATCGACCCGCCATTGCTGCGCACCTCGCCGTCCGTTCCGGGGCCGTCGCCGTGGCGAGGGCCCGAAGGATCCAAACAATCGGCAACCGCTTGATGGCGTTGGCTGCCACGGCGAGAATCCGTCGCCTTGGCATTGCCGCCGCCGACCGTGCCATCCGCTTCGCTGCTCTCGCTGCGGAAAGAAACCGACAGAGAATCATCCGCCTCCGCCTCCGCCTCCTTATTACGAATCCTGCCTTTCTGCAGTTTCCGGGGGATCAGCTTCTTCCAGGACCTCTTCGTCGCCTTCGCCTTCGAACTGCTGCCTGACTCGTCGCCCGCCTCGCTCCTCTCTTCGATCCTGTCTTCGGTAGAAGCGACGGAGACAACGTCGGTCCACCTGTCGGAATCAGAGAAGCTCCGTGTCGGCGGCTCAGGTTCCGCCTCCACCTCCCGGATCGGCGAGACGCAGCCGCGGCCGCCGAAATCCGGCTCCTTTGTCTGCAGAGCCCGGGGCCTCCGGCGAAGCGAGAGTGACCTGATGGACTCGAGCAGGAAGAGCGAGAAGGCGGCGACGGTGACGGCCGCAACCACCTTCCTGCTCCAGATCACCAGGATGGCGAGGGAGATCACCACGCCCACGAGCGCGAGGAATCCCAGGCCGGGGCCGAAGGCGCCGCTGCCTCCGGTGGTGTGGCGGACGGGTTCGGCCGGCGGAGGGTCGGGTGTTGGCTGGATTGGCGGCGAGACGACGGCCGGTGGAGAGGAAGTCGGTGGAGAGGGTGTAGGTGAAGGGGGAGGGGAGGGCAAAGGGGGCGCGCCGCGCTTCTTGCGCCTGGAGGCTGCGGAGGCGCAGGAGGATGGCTTCCTGAGGCGGCCATGGTTCTTGACGAAGAGGTCGGCGAGGGAGGTCGGGAAGCCGGTCTGGACGGGGAGGGGCCCGGCCCGCGCCGGGCGGAGCGCGGAGATCAGACGGCCGAAGCGACCGGCGGTGGGGCGGTCCTTGAGCAGGCTGGGCATGGCCGGGCGTGGCGTCCGATGCCGGGGGGCATGGAAGGAGGCCGGCGCGCCGGCCCGAGGCTCTCGCTCTGCCTCCGTGGCTGGCCTGACGGTTTGGTGCTCTGGGTTGGTGACTTGGTGGAGGGATGGCTTCTTGTCGACTTTTTTTTGGGGAGAGTGATGAATTATGAATAGGAGGCAACTGGGATTTGGAATGTTTTTTTTGTTTTTTGTTTCCTTGTGGTCTAAAAATGGGCGGTGCGAGTTTTGGCGTTGGCTAATTCTGAAACGGAAGAAAAGGAAACGTGTTTAGCTGTTTTGGAGGGCGGTCATTGCGCGTGAAAGGTACCGCTCGTTTTTCTTTCCTTTTGCATGTCTTGCACCTCCCCAAATAATGCCTATCATGTTAAAGAAATGGTCTAAAGTTTTTTTCTCTCCTAAAAGAGCAAGTGCAAATCTTATACAGTACAAGTGTATAAGAACAAGTGTAATTTGCCATCCCACGCCCTTAGTTTTTATTTCTTTTTGCATGTCTTACACCTCCCCAAAAGAATGCATGTTGTGTAAAAAAAATGTCAAAAGCTTTTTCTCTTAAAGACAAGTGTATAGTATGGCAACCCCATTGACAACATATACCACCTATGCACCAAATTTGACGTTTTTACAACATCGTCGAGCATTTCTTCCTATGATTTGTCCATAACTCGTACGGAAAAATAAATTTTCAACAACATCAATGCAACAAAAAATAGATATGTGATTCGTAGCAGATCACCATCAGCCACAACAAAATCCGCAAGAAAAAAATCAAAACACATATGCAGCGTTGGAGACCAACGTCTATAAAGACAACATATTAGCAGCGGTTGAACAACTTTTGCAGCAGTTTCACATGATCTTGGCATCTTCTTGTTGATCACGTGTTTATTGAAAACATACACAATTTTATTACATGTTAAAAAAATAAGGTTCACAAGATCAAAAATCCGTGAGAAAGTAACCTTGTGTTGGGAAACCGACCAACACGAGATCAGCCCCATTGGAGACAAATTCGACTCGACAAAGAAATGACTTGGAAATGTTGACCCTTTTCAAAACCCGTTCGTTGTGTGTGTCCAACCACAACCGTAACAACGATCCGTATCAAATCTGCAGATTAGATCAAAACACCGGAGAAGTTGAAGCCAATCGTAGTAGTGCCTGCCTTCTAAAGATGAACACAATGAAACTGTGAATCGCCACTGCCACCATGGTACGCCTCATTTGTCCATCCTGACATGTCGATGTAGCGGTCATTCTCTAGATCCATAGTCGGTTAGCGTTGTCCTCGTAGTGGCTACATCCATGTAGCCACTGACTGATTTCGGACTCCATCGATGCATGTTTGCACTCTCCAAGGGTGATGAGCACGGAAGAAGGATATGCCTAGGGTTTGCTGCACCCTAGGAGCGATGCAACAGACATGTCTTTGAACTTATATTTCTGATCTGAGGCAATGTTGATGTATTAGTTTTTGATATGTGGATCACCACATGCTTGCACGTGGAAGTAGAATATCAGCACCTATTCCAAGAGGATCCTGTTGGCCATGCCTCACAATCTTCTTAATTATTCAATGTGGATTTTTGTAATGTAGTGGACAAAGATTCATGCTGCGTGGTTATCAACAATGGTATTGTCTCTAATGTTTAATTAGCGCTGGGTACTTCTGTACAGCTAATCATTTTTTGTAGCACGAGATGATTCTGTCACGACTGTATCAGACCACCCCTAACATATGTGCTTGGTTCTTCTGCAAGAAATAATACATGCCAAATTCATAAACCGTGAATGAATAACTCCAAAATTTCATCGTCGGGTAAAAAAAGGTCCAATTTGCGGTAGGCAGTCGTGAGTGATTTCACTCAACTGATGTAGATTTTGTTGAATTTGAAGGGATTTAGCCTTTTTAGTCTAACAAATTTGAAATGTTAAAGAACCATTCACTTCGGTTTCAAACCACGTCTAGGAAGTAAGTGAGAGCAATGTCGAGAGAGTTCCACTCCAAGGTGACTAGGATCAGTTCACACACATCTATGTCGTTCGCCTCGTGTATCGCGTTAACCGAGTTTGAGTTAGAACTTGTTTTGTTGGAACATTTAAAATGTGTTATGTGCATCAACCATACGTGTGTATGTGCTTTTCTTTCCACCATAGAAAACAGAACATATGGATCGGAAACATTATGTCTCTCCACTTCCTTTTGATATGCAGTTTCTATTTTTTTCCCATCCCGCGGAGGTGTGCATGACCATCCGATATAGCGGTCCTTCGAAATCCCGTCCCAGCAACTCTACACCGGTAGAGGACTGGTAAGATTGAGAACTTGATTGTGGCAAGATGGTTAGGGGGATGGTTGTATGTCCAGCCCACCAGAGTTCAAATCTCAGGTTTGACGCTGGTATTTCTCATTGAGGAGGAATATTATTCAGCGGGAGGCGACGTTCCCATCGACAGCGAGGCGCCTGTGTGACTTCGTCAATCTCAAGACCCGACTCGCCGGCTCAGTCTTTCGGAGGTGCTCATATGGGTTAGGGTGTTCTTGTATATATGAACGCTTACGTTGCACTGTGTTTTTCATCAAAATAAGGACTGGTACGATTTTAGAGCAGTGCCCCCGTGGTTGGACGGTTCGTCCGCTTCTTGTTCTCCTCATTTGCAAGAGAACGATATGATTGATAACCTCCAGGTCAACACGAACCCTAGTGTTTGACTTTGACCAATACACGAATTTGTTAAGTATGTCTAATAGTTTTCATACGTGATTAAATTTATTACTTCCTCCATCACAAAATAATTATCTTAAGTTTGGCTTAAAGTTAATGTATTTAAGCATGAAAACATGTCTAGATATATCCTCTTTTGGATAAACTTAAGATAATTATTTTAGGATGGAGAGAGAGTATATCGTGACGATGTAGATTTGGTTAATAAAACTCTTGGGAAAACTGCCCAAGTTTCCAACGTATTTTTTCTTATCAATAAAACGGGCGAAAGTGACTCTGATCTCGGACAGTTCGCCACCAGTGTTTTTTTTTTGAAATTTAGTTCGCCACCAATGTTAGAGGAGCAAACAAACACTATAGTACTCCGTACGTCGATCCGCGGATCGTCTCCACCACCACCACGCGGGTCCCGTGACGCAACAGTCGATTGTGATGATCGATGATCATCATCTAACTAGTAACTAAGCTCTTCGCGCGCGAGACGCTTCGCCTAGCGCATAATAATTATCAGAATCTGACGGAACGAACCTGATGGATGCCGTGCAGGTGAGGCGAGATCCAGCTACAGCTAAGTGAGTAACTACCTTTCGTTTTCGTACGCACCTGCCACTCTCACGGGAATAATGCCTTGCCTTGCCGCTCTAACCCTCTATTCTATTGTCTGCAGGCGAAGCCTGAGACCGTATTATCCACACACGACTACACGATAACACGAGCAAAGAAAAGGTGCACCACGTTTTCCCGGCGGCGCATCGACGGAAACTAGCTAGGCGAGTTGGTTCCGTTTCCACGTGCGACGACCTACAGCTAGCGCGCGGTGACCCTGAAAGTGCGGACTGGTTGATCTTTGCGTTGCTGATATATGTAACTTTTTTATTAAATGGCCCTTTTCTTAAACTTCAGCTAATTGTGACCCTTCGAATAACTTGATTAAATCTACATTAAAAAATATTAAAACTACAATGAAAATATATATTAATAAAATATATTCCAAATTAGTTTAAATTGATATAAAAATGTTCTAAATTTGAATGAAAATTTTAAAAACACGGTCGTGTGATCGTCGCCCCCCGGTCGTTTGGGGCTGGCGTTGTGGGGAGCAGTCTCTAAACTGTCGGTGGTTTGGGCGCTAGCCCCCAATGCTGTTACCGGGACACTCTTTTGGGGGGGTGCCGGTGGTTTGGGCGCTAGCCCCCAATGATCAAATGACTGGATGTTTTCTGAGAAACACATTTGTCTAATTGGGTAACCAATTAAAACTAAATTCAGCTAATAGTGCTCAAGATGAAATTGGCACATTCTTTCATTCTTTTAGCTCGTTTCCACCAAGAGGTCTCCAAGTCCAATCAGGGTAGATAACCAGTCTACTGACCAAGCCATTATTTTGTTCTGTATTGCATGATCTGCCTGATTGACTGACTCCGCGTGCTACATGTCTTCCCTATCGTTGTCCTAGAAGCATTGGCAGTATTTTGCAACCACGTATCATTGCACGAAAGAATGTAAGCCAGGCTCACCAAGAATAACTGCGTATCTTCTTTTTTCAGATATGACAATTAATATGTCGAAAGGACATTAAAAAAAAGGCTAGAATATACCACCAAACGAGAGCCTGTTCTTATTTTCTTTGTTCCTTCTACTGGGGTCAAATTTAGAGGAGCAAAAAAGAAGCTCACTTGCATGCCTTCGTTTCTTTTACCTTTACCTTTGTTGCTGGATTAGAGCTAGACTATCTACTCAGTATATATTCTCCCCAGCTACAAGCTGCACTTCAGTCATTCTTATCCATGTTCCCGTGGTTGAAAACATAATCTGTTGCTGGCTTGCGGCTATTGTCAAAAGGAAGATCTGAACCAAACTGTCGTGTCTAATTTGAGCCCCTGGGAGTTGCTGTCGACTGAGATTTTCAGGAATATATCTGAGGACCCTGAAGAGCAGTTGCGTGAAACCTCCTTGAAAAGCAGATGGATCGATGCGAATTCCCTCACCAACTGGAGTGCACTTTAGAAAATCGCCGTAACAACTTTTCATGTCGACTCTCGTGTTTGACGATCCATGGAGCTGTCCACGTTGAGACGGACCTCCTGGAAGTGGTGATCCATACATCTGTTGGGGAACCATGAACCTTTGGTATTTGTCCTTCTTCCGGAATCCAGAGCGTGTGTTGCATCAGCTACCTATCAGTTACGTACTTTATGGCTCGATTTTCTTGCTGAACTTTAGGTGTTCCTGTTCGTCGCTTGCTGTTCGACGTTGATATTGGTCACGTACTCACACTTGCACTTAACCTAGAAGAATATGTATCACAACCTTAATGACTGCAAAGGAGGATTCAGACCAGCCAATTCATTCGACTGAACTTTCAGTAAGAATTCAGTTATAGTGAAATATGGGCCCAGACCTAGCAAAATTCAAATATCATCATTTTGGTTGAACTGTAGTGAAATATCAAACGAAAATGGGGTCATTTCTGTAGACTCTGTTTTCTTCAGAAATCGGAAGACTCCTAGCTTAAGAGTCATCTTGTGACTAGTTCCTGACCTGCAGTCAAGGATAAGGGGGACGACGAGATAAGAATTCAGTGCTAGGACAACCAGCCTGAAAGCCGCCTACAAGTTGTGCAAAACTACACTTCAGTACAATGGGTGAGATTTAATTATGACGGTGACCTCCGCGACGACTTTGCTTTCAGACTAACAAAAGGGCCTAAGTAATGGCGCCATAGCGTACAAATCATGCACCATCCCATCAGACTGATGGCATCATGCCATGATCATAAATGTTCGAAAAGCTAATGTCATGATGTGGTTTGAGTATACCTTAGTGGCTAGACATTTGAGATCATCAAATCGACAACAACTAAGAGTTACTAGGCTATGCATCCGAGAAGTGAGATCATCAATCAGCAGCAACCGAGTTGCTAAAATAAAGCCAGTGGCACGACCACTAACTAACACCGTGACTTTCTCTTGTGCTGTGACATATGGGAATGGTCTGTCTAATCAGAGGATGTACATAGTTGTGGCACCAATGTTTCTGTTGATTTAGAAATAAAAGTGCCTAAATTGACACCATATAAATAATACTACTCCATCCGTTTCAAATTAGATGAATTTCATTTATATAAAAGAGGATGTATCTAAACATGTTACAAGTCTATATTCATAGAACTTTAGACAAATGAAAGTCATCTAATTCTGAACGCAGGAAGTACTAGTTTTATGATGAACCATACTTGAAAATATACAATTGTTTTCATTTAAAATGTTTGTATTCCATTTTTATGTCTTGTTTGTAAATTGCTTTCATTAAAAGAAGTTTGTGGTTCCACTTTTTATGGCTTGTTTGTAAATTTATGACTATTTTTACCCATTTTGCATTGATAACTTGATCCATGAGCATGAGCAGGTAACAACATTATCGATCCATGGATAACATAGCGTCGAGAGTCCAGACTGCTGAAATATTGGGCCTTTTAGCCCATTATCAATTCATGAAAGCCTTAAGTCCCATGTTGTCATGGCTTGTGGTGAGAGTTTAGTCCCATACTGCTAGTTGGTTGACATGTGCACCAACTTATATACTGAGACATTCTACTACTCGTATGAGTTGGTGTGAGGTATGAGGAGAATGGTTGTGTACCACATGCGCGCTCCTCCTCCGCCGCCGCCTCAGCACGTCACGACGCGACGCGGGTTGCGGGAATCTCGCCGAGCCGATGTATTCTTTTTGTTACGCAGTAATAAAATATGTACGGTCATGAAACATTTTTCCCTTAATGGAAAATGAATACGAAGTTGAAACGTACGACCGTTTCCAGAATTCATTTGACTTAACGGAATTAATTGTGCGCGTTTCTGTTGGATCTCTCGTCTCCTCTGCTGCGTGTATAAAGGAGAGGTCGCTCCTCTCTTGCAAATACCAGACAACAGAACCATCCGCCCACAGCCGCCACCGTCGTTTCTCCTCGCTGTAGTTGCCATCGTTGATCCCATCCCGTCTGCCGCATACACGGTTGACGGGAGAGCAAGTCTCCGAAACCCCGCCTCTCCGTTTCCTGTACGCGAGAGGGACGATTAGGTTTTTGGGGAACGTCTCTTACGCGACTGCTCGCCAATCTTCATCCACTACGTCGGCTACTTCCTCTACTTCAACTACGTCCTCGTCGCCTTCGTCATCACCATGAGCACTGACGCCGAGATCGAGAAGGCTGCCGCTGACAAGAGGGCTGCCGGCGACGCTGCTGCTTCTGCTTTGGCTAATTGGCCAACTGTCGGGTATGATGTGTTCATACCTCTCCTAATTATTTCCATGTTTGTAGTACTAGTCACATGTGTAGATGTTTCTACTATCTGTCTAGTACGTAGTCTTATCATCAAGATTCAGTACGTCATTAGCACTGTTTATGCCATGTTGATGATTCATTATTGGATTAGTTTAATCAATAACTGCCTATATTCTCAAAAATCCAAAAACCTAATTTGTGTAGGCAATTTTCGGTCAATGGTTTTGCTGCTGCACTGAAACCAGTCCCGTTTACGGGGACATATTTTAAGCGTTGGCAAACCAAAACCATCTTATGGCTCACTGCGATGAACATGTTCTGTGTCGCCGGTGTCCCTCCCACTGAAACAATTACTCCTGAACAGGAGAAGGCGTTTAGGGATGCCACCGTCATCTTTATTGGAGCCGTTCTGAGCGTGATCGGAGATAAGTTGGTTGACGCATATTTACATGTGCGATTTGCCAAGGACTTGTGGGAGGCGCTCGAATATAAATTCGGCGCAACTGATGCTGGAAGCGAGTTTTACACTATAGAGAAGTTCCATGATTACAAGATGGTTGAAAACCGTTCTGTATTAGAACAATCTCATGAGATACAGTGCATCGCTAAGGAGCTAGAGCTTCTGAAGTGTGTGTTACCGGGCAAGTTTGTCGGGGGATGCATAATTGCTAAGATGCCCAATTCCTGGAGAAACTTTGCTACTACTCTGAAACATCAGATGCATGAATTCTTTGTTGAGGATGTCATTGGCCATCTGAGTGTTGAGAAGAATTCAAGGGCAAAGGACTCGCATGGAAAGGGCGAAGGTGCTTCTGTTGCCAATATGGTACAGAAGAACTTCAACTCCCACAAGCATAAGGAAAAAACTATCGTCCAACAGAATACCGACTTCAAGAAGAAGGGTAACAAACCTTTCAAGAAGGATAAGAAGAAAGGTGCATGCTACACCTGTGGTTCAGAGAAACATTGGGATCCTAAGTGCCCGAAGAAGTTCAGGAAACCAGGACAAGACCCCAATTCTGTCAACATGATCGTGAGCAACAATGAGAACGGTGCATCCGGGTACGGTAATTTGTTTACTGTATTTTCAGTTTTTCAGTCTAACGAATGGTGGATTGATACTGGTGCAAATACTCATGTGTGTGCTGACATTTCATTGTTTTCTTCTTATCAGGTTACAGGGAACGGATCTGTATTGATGGGAATGGCGCGAGTGCTTCTGTTCTTGGTGTTGGCACGATCGATCTGAAGTTTACTTCGGGAAGAATCGTGCAGCTCAAGAACGTTCAGCATGTCCCCGCCATCAAGAAGAATCTCGTTAGTGGCCCCCTTCTATGTAGAGAAGGGTTTAAGTTGGTATCCGAGTCTAATAAAGTAGTTGTTACAAAATATGGACTATTTATTGGAAAATGTTATGAATGCGGAGGCATGTTCCGCTTTTCTCTTGCTGATTTCTGTAATAAAGTCGTGAACAATATTCATTCGAATTAATGAAACATAAGTTTTGCATTCACGTCTTTTTCACATTGGTTTCGGTTGTATGACGCAGCTAGCAAAACTAAGTTTAATCCCACCTTTCACTTTAGCCAAATGTTCTAAATGTATTTCGTGTGTTCAAGCAAAGCAACCTCGCAAGCCTCATAAAGCTACGGAGGAAAGACACTTGGCACCGTTAGAACTTATACATTCTGATCTTTGTGAGATGAATGGTGTTTTGACTAAAGGTGGAAAGAGATACTTCATGACACTAATAGATGATTCCACTAGATTTTGCTGTGTATATTTGTTAAGTACTAAATATGAGTCTCTACACTACTTTAAAATCTATAATGCAGAAGTTGAGAACCAACTTGAAAAGAAAATTAAACACATCCGGTCTGATCGTGGTGGAGAGTACTTCTCTAATGAGTTCGACTCTTTCTGTATGGAACATGGAATTGTTCATGAGAGGACGCCTCCCTATTCTCCCCAGTCAAATGGGGTTGCCGAACGGAAAAACCGTACTCTAACTGATTTGGTTAACACCATGTTAGATACATCGGGATTATCCAAGGCATGGTGAGGGGAGCGCTATTGACGTCATGTCATGTCCTGAATAAGGTTCCAACAAAAGATAATGAACTCACTCCCTATGAACAATGCGAGAAGAGAATGACAACACTCTCATACGTACGTACTTGGGGCTGTTTGGCGAAAGTTAATGTGCCGATCCCCAAAAAGCGTAAGCTTGGACCTAAGACCGTGGACTGTGTTAATTTGGGCTACGCTAAGAATAGCGTTGGCTATAGATTCTTGGTAGTGAAATCTGATGTACCTGACGTGAAGGACGATACGATTATGGAGTCTAAAGATGCTACTTTCTTTGAGGATATTTTTCCTATGAGAGATATGCAAAGCACTTCTAGACAGGAATCTGAGCATACTCCTGAGCCTGTCATTCCTATGGAATATTATGAACAAACCCATGATGAAAATCATGAGAAGGATGATGAGGAAACCCTTGGTAGGGCAAGCGACAGAGGACTGCAAAGTCCTTTGGCGACGATTTTCTCGTGTACCTTGTGGATGACACTCTCACTTCTATTTCAGAGGCTTATGCATCTTCGGATGCTGATTACTAGAAAGAACTCAGTCCGTAGCGAGATGGATTCCATCATGGCTAACGAGACATGGGAAATTACTGAACGTCCTTACGGTTGTAAACCGTTGGGATGTAAGTGGGTGTTCAAAAAGAAGCTTAGACCCGATGGTACGATTGAAAAGTACAAGGCTAGGATTGTGGCCAAGGGCTATGCCCAGAAAGAAGAGGAAGATTTCTTTGATACTTACTCACATGTGGCTAGACTGACCACCATTCGAGTTTTACTCTCGTTGGCGGCCTCGCATGGTCTTCTCGTCCATCAAATGGATGTTAAGACGGCTTTCCTAAATGGAGAGCTAGATGAGAAAATCTATATGCAACAGCCAGATGGCTTTGTATTAGATGGTCAGGAAGGAAAGGTATGTAAGTTACTGAAATCTTTATATGGCCTGAAACAAGCACCTAAGCAATGGCATGAGAAATTCAATACAACTTTAACCTCTGCTTGTTTTGTTGTTAATGAGGCTGACAAATGCGTATACTATCGCCATGGTGGGGGCGAAGGAGTTATAATGTGCTTGTATGTTGATGACATACTGATTTTTGGGACCAACCTCAAAGTCATTGAGGAGGTCAAGTCTTTTCTATCTCAGAACTTTGAGATGAAGGACCTTGGTGTGGCTGATGTTATTCTGAACATCAAGCTACTGAGAGATAATGAGGGTGGGATAACACTTTTGCAATCCCATTACGTTGAGAAGATTTTGAGTCGATTTGGATATTCAGACTGTAAAACTTCTCCAACGCCTTATGATCCTAGTGTGCAAATTTGAAAGTTTAATGGCACAGCTAAGGATCAACTGAGGTACTCTCAAGTAATTGGTTCTCTCATGTACCTAGCTAGCGCGACAAGGCCTGACATCATGGTTGTTGTTTGCAAACTTAGTCGGTTTGTTTCCAATCCGGGTGATGTGCATTAGCATGCTGTCGAAAGAATTATGCGCTACTTGAAATGTACTGAGAACTACGGACTTCACAATTCCGGAAGCCCGTCAGTGCTTGAAGGGTACTGTGATGCGAATTGGATCTCTGATGCTGATGAGATGAAAGCCACAACATGGTATGTGTTTACCCTTGGAGGTGGTGTTGTTTCCTGAAAGTCTTGCAAGCAAACGATCCTGACGAGATCGACAATGGAAGCAGAATTAATAACATTGGACACATCTGGTGTCGAAGCAGAATGGCTTCGAGATCTTTTGATGGACTTGTCAGTGGTTGAAAAGCCAGTTCCGGCTATCCTAATGAACTGTGATAACCAAACAATGATTGTTAAGGTTAAGAGTTCAAAGGACAACATGCAGTCCAACAAACACATAAGAATGAGATTAAAATCTGTCAGACACTTAAGAAACTCCGGAGTTATAGCGTTGGATTATATCCAGTCGGCTAAAAATCTGGCAGATCCCTTCACCAAAGGGCTATCACGTGTTGTGATATAAAATGCATCGAGTGAGATGGGTATGAAACCCACATGAGTTGCCATGGTAGTAACCCAACCTATGTGATCGGAGATCCCGTGAAGTAGGACCTGGGAAGAACAAGCTATTGGTTAACTGAAGAGAGTAAACTATACTAACCCACTCTGTTGAGATGCAATACTCTCGGTTTTGCTGTATGGAAGGTTGACGTTTGTCTTAATGTGTTCCAAAGCTTTGCATAAGAAAGACGCTATCCTACAGGGCGATCTTTGGAGGAACACACCTATATGAACCTGACTGCTGGTCACAGTCTATGAGATTAGGGTGATCTCTAGTAAGTTCATGAAAAGGTCAGGAGTGACTAATATGCTCCACCCGAGGGGTCAGCCTTCGGCAGCCTAGTACTGGTAAGACAGTTAGTGAAACTACTTTACGCCAAACTGACAATTCAAGGCCTAGCCCATTGTCAGTTGTGAAGGAGTGTAGCTAATTGCTCTAGGTAGAGTTCAACCTTAACAGGTCTCTACTGAAAATACTGGTATATCAAAACAATGTTTAGAACGGATGACAACTTCATGGGTCTTTGGGATCTGGTGGGGGATTGCTGAAATATTGAGCCTTTTAGCCCATTATCAATTCCTGAAAATCCCTAAGGCTCATGTTGTCATGGCATGTGGTGGGAGTTTAGTCACATACTGCTAGTTGGATGAGATGTGCACCAGCTTATATACTGAGGCATTCTACTACTAGTATGAGTTGGTGTGAGGGATGAAGAGAATGGCTGTGTACCACACGCGCATTCCTCCTCCTCCGCCGCCCGCCTCGCCACGCCTCGCCTCGTGACCTCTCATCTCCTACGCTGCGTATATAAAGGAGAGGTCGCTCCTCTCTTGCAAATACCAGACAACAGAACCATCCGCCCACAGCCGCCACTGTCGTTCCACCTCGATGTAGTTGCCATGTTGATCACATCCCGTCCGCCGCGTACACGGTTGACGGGAGAGAAGGCCTCCGAAACCCCGCCTCTCCGTTTCCTGTACGGGAGAGGGGCGATTAGGTTTTTGGGGAGCGTCTCTTACGCGACTGCTCGCCAATCTTCATCCACTACGTCGGCTACTTCCTCTACTTCAACTACTTCCTCGTCGCCTTCGTCATTACCATGAGCACTGACACCGAGATCGAGAAGGCTGCCGCTGACAAGAGGGCTGCCGACGACGCTGCTGCTTCTGCTTTAGCCAATTGGCCAACTGTTGGGTATGATGTGTTCATACCTCTCGTAATTATTTTCATGTTTGTAGTACTATTCACATGTGTAGATGTTTCTACTATCTGTCTAGTACGTAGTCTTATCATCAAGATTCACTACGTCATTAGCACTGTTTATGCCATGTTCATGATTCATTATTGGATTAGTTTAATCGAACAATTGCCTATATTCTCAACACAAACTGCCTAGAACAAAAGAGAGTCCAAACTGCTCTTATCAACCCCAAACATAACAAGTAATAGTGCATAGATGAGTAGTAGAGTACTAAGATTACCTACACCTAAGTTAAGCATCGCCGATTTGATTACTCATTCAAACATCATCAGTTTGTAGGAAATACAGGAAAAAAAGACTTGGCGATTCGTCGAACGCCTTGCGGGTGTCAATGGCGACGGCCAGACAGCTAGAGCTAAACACCACTCCGAATTCCATCATGAAGCTAAACCTCAGCATCCTTGCTCCAGAACGGCTCTTCTTCTACGCCGGCTTGCCGGAGCGGCGGACCCTATTTGTACTCAAGCGCGTGAGAAACTTGTCGAGTTCGTCGTCATCATGAAGCGACCCGAGAATTTCGTCAAAACCACGAGCAGCACGCCAGACTTTGTCCATGCCTATGTCGCCAGTGATGCCGAACTAGAAGGCGGGATGCTGAGCGCATAGGTGCCCAGCCAAGCGGGCATCACCGAAAGGTTTATCTAGGCCGGCGTCTAGAGCCTCCGCGTGCGCGACCTGCTCCAGGAGTGGCGCACGCACGTCAAACGCGAATTCTCTGAGCATCCGCCGCCGCTTGGCCTTGGAGATGTCGACGTCGTACGTGCGAGCCACGGCGCGGCGAACGTAGTCGGGGAACACGCGGTCGGAGCGTGGCGAGGATGTGGTCGCGACAGAGGGCGGCGTCGTGCGCCACCTGCTTTGTGGCCGGCGCGCCCTCGTCGCCGGTCGGCGGGTCTTCGTAGAGGACGTGGGCGACGCGAAGGATGCGGAGGCCGGAGGCGGAGGAGCATCGACTCTGTTGGATCTGCCCCTATAGGTTGAGTACTTCCCGACGTAGACGACGACGAGCTTCCGATGACGTGCGTACTCCAATCCGCTGCGATACACGTATGTGCAAACTAAGCTCTCTGATCAGTACGGTCGATCGATTTCTGCTAGTACTACTTAGGCACACATGGAAACAACGATTTGGTGACCAGAGTCTCGTATCGAGCCTTGCTATTTTTTTCTTGCACAATCTGGTGATCGATTACAGGGTGCTAGTGCATGATTATATAGGAGCTCAAGCTAGCTCAATTCATGACCGACTCGGAACAGGCAACGTATTCTACTCCTAGTCGTACTCGTACATGACTATCATGCTTGTTCCTAACATTCACCCCCCCTAAGCATGACATGCTTTTCTCTTCCTGCCAGATCCCAAATACGCCGATGGCTTCGCGTAGCTGTTACCCTCGACATTTCTTTCGCCGCTTCAGTCTTCAACATCGACATTACTTTCGTCGTTCCTCAAGACTTCTTTGACATTGACATTGCTTTTGTCGACTCATCTACATTCTGACGACGACCATCCTTTTTGTCGACGTCTTGAAACATCATATTTGCTTCGGTGATTTTGAAGCAATCTTCTGTGTACTTCATCGGCTTCATCTCCGGAATAATTACCTTGAACAGATGTAGCCGCTTAAAATGCATCTCACTTTCGTCTTCTTTCTCTACCTTATCCGAGTCTTCAAATTTCGCCGGTTTCTCGACGTGCTTCCTTTCCCCTTGAACACTTCCTGGCGGTATAGGTACTCCTTGTTTCGTTCCCTGCATGCCGTCTTCTGGGCTGGGCGCACCTTGAACTTCTTCTGACCATAGGCCCTCAAGTGGTGAACCTCCTCCTTGGTCATCATCTAGACTCGCTTTGTCCCCTTTGAAAGGAATATGCCCGAGAGGCAATAATAAAGTGGTTATTATATTATTCCATGTTTATGATAAATGTTTATTTCTCATGCTAGAATTGTATTAATTGGAAACGTTAATACATGTGTGACTAATGAACAAATAAGAGTTCCTAGTAACGCCTCTCGTTTAACTAGCTCGTTGATTAACTGATGATTAAGGTTTTCTGATCATGAACATTGGATGTTGTTAATAACGGGATCACGTCATTAGGAGAATGATGTGATGAACACAAACCCAAATTAAATTATAGCAATGCGATCAAGTAATTAAGTTTACATTATTGTACTAAGCATACGAAGTAATCATAATCCTTAGATCATGAGATCATGTCAATCACTAACACCGGAAGAATGCTTTGATAACATCAAACGTCACACCGTAACAGGGTGACTATAAAGGTGGTGTTGGGTATTCTGAAAGTATTAGTTGAGCCTTATGGATCAAGAAGTGGGATTTGTCCATCCAGATGACGGAGAGATATACTCTGGGCCCTCTCGGTGATATCACATCGACACCGCTTGCAAACACGTGACTAGGTCACACGGATGTCATATCACATAACGAGTAAAGAGTACTTGTCGGGAACGAGATCGAACTAGGTATAGATGATACCAATGATCGGATCTCGGACAAGTAAAATATCGCGAGACAAAAGGAATTGGTTATGAATTTTTTTGTCCACACGATCACAAGATTCATCGTCGAATATGTAGGAGTCATTACGGATCTCCAGATCCCACTGTTGACTATTGATCGGAGAGGTGTCTCGATCATGTCTACATTATTCACGAACCATAGGATGACACACTTAAGGTTTGTCGACGCTTTTGGGTAGACACGGAATTTCGTAGAAAAGTTTGGATAGCACCGAAATTGTTTTGGGTAATATCGAAATAGTTCAAGGAGTTAATTGTCAATGGTTGCCAATGGTTGTTAATAGAATTAACAAATGAACCAAGGGGGTAAGTGTTAATGTTTTTTAATATAATTAACAAATATTAAAAAGAAATGAAATTATTAATAAAGAAAACCCCTTAGAATTTTGAGTGGGAATTGATGAGAGAATGAGTAAGTTGAGTGGAGACTCCACTCACATGATGAGGGGAGAGGTGGGGGCACTCCAATTTCGTGGCTCTCTCCCCCTCCTATATAAAGAGGGGGTGTAAGCTCCCTCTCCCTACACACTTTCCTGTCTCTCCCTCCTCCCGCTGCTCCACCTTCCAGCCATCCGCTTGGCGAAGCCATGGCCGATTAGTTTCTCCACCACAACACGCCGTCATGCTGCTAGAGTTTCCGGTGGTTCTACTACTTCCGCTGCCCCGCTGGATCGAGGGAACGGAGGTCGTCATCAAGCCGTACGTGTGACCGAGTACGGAGGCGCTGCCCGTTGCAGCGCACATCTTCACGATCTTGAGATCGGCGAGTGAACGACTACATCATCCACGAGAATTATTCACGAAACGCTTACGATCTTCGACGGTGAGTTTCTCTTGGAATATGTTCCACTCGTTACGATCATCTCCTAGATTAGATCTTGTCTTGTTGGTTTGTTCTCACCGTAGGATTTTTTTTCAATGCTACAAACCCATCACCCTTCTCCTTTTTCTGGACTGCCTCCGGGCACGCTGCTTATTTCTTCTATATCGAAAGGTTTTCCCCATGACGCAACAATCCGTCTCACTCTACCCTACGACACCATGATGGGCCGCACTTCATGGACTTCTGACGCCATGTACGTCTTCAGTTCTTTTTCCTGCGACGTGACACTACGCCGCACATCATGGACTTCTGACACCATGTATGCCTTCTCTTCTTTTTCCTTCGACGTGACACCACGCCGCTTATCATGGACTTCTGGCGCCATGTACGCCTTCATACCAGTACTATAGGCATGAGTTCTTGAATCACCTCCCGTGTCAGTAGCATCGACGCGAGTTTGTGGAACTTGAATGCACACTTTTCTCTTCCACAAGTGTGTCAGTTTCTTTAGCCACCACTTGAAGAACTGGATCATCCTCGTCCACCAGTTCGCACATCAGGTGCATCAGACTATCATCTTCTTCCTGGGCCAAGAGAGCCCTCTGCTTCGATGGTTTCCAGCAATCAGACTTGAAGTGTCTGAGTTCTCGGCAGTTATGACACCTTACTTTCTTTATGTCAAACTTTCTCCTTGGCGGAGTATCCTCCTCCTCTTCTTCATCGTCGTCCTCTTGCTCATCATCATCCTTCTCAGTGATGTACTTTTTCAATGGGCGTTGCTTATCCTTCATTTTCTCTCGCTCTTTAGCAAGTCGAGCCTCAAGATCAGCATGAGAATACAAAATTTTCTCACCATTGTCCGTGGACTCTTTCCTTCCCTTCTGATTCTCTTCATGTGTCCTCAATCTTCCAATCGCTTCAGGCACCGTCATCTTTGTGACATCGTTGAACTGCTCGCTTGTCCCGATAATATTCGTGATTTCGTCAGTGATCGATGAAAACAACTTCTTGACGATATCTATATCTGTGATGGATCCGAGAGATTTAATCTCACTTGCCAAGTTCGTTAGCTTCTCGGAATACTCAGCGATTATTTCTCCTTTGGACATCTCCAACTTGTTAAGCTGCCTCTTAAGCACTTGTGCACGGGCACGCTTCACCTTATCTTCGCCGACTTGCATCTCCCGTATTGCTTCCCACGCTTCCCTCGCCGTCTCGTAATTGGCAAGAGTCATCACCATTGAATCTGGTACGGACTGCGTGAGAGCAGCCATAGCGTCATCGTCAACCTCGTCCTCCACCGCGGCATCGCCTTCTATAGCCTTCTGATACCACTTGTTGGATCTGCCCTATACGTCGAGTACTTTCCGACGTAGACGACGAGATTCCGACAAGACGTGCGTACTCCAATCCGCTGCGATACACGTATGTGCAAACCAAGCTCTCCGATCAGTACGGTCGATTGATTTCAGCTAGTACTACTCAGGCACACACGGAAACAACGATTTGGTGACCAGAGCCTCATATCGAGCCTTACTCTTCTTTTTATTTTCTTGCACAATCTGGTGACCGAGTACAGGGTGCTAGTGCATGATTATATAGCAGCTCAAGCTAGCTCAAGTCATAACCGACTCGGAACAGGCAACGTATTCTACTCCTAGTCGTACTCGTACATGACCATCATGCTTATTCCTAACAGACTCTTTCCAGCGGAGTACCCATCAGCAACGGCGTTGCCAAACATGACTGACGCCCCGGGTAAAAAATTAAGGGACAAAAATCATCCAAAAATTGTCCACTTTCAATGCAAACTAAGTTGGATAGCTAATACAAATTGGAACAGGATATTCAATTGGACAAAAGAATATAACGTAGAGCCAAAAAAATTGTACAAAAGATGATACCAAATGAAGGATTTGGTTGATCCGAGCGTCCCATGACAACATCTTCAATAGCTAAACCTTTAAATGTAAGTAAATTTGAAATTCTAATGAGTGCATGAACAACAAGTAAAATAAGTAATAATGGATGCAAAATACGAAAGCTCACTTCTACCACAAGGTAAAACGCCTTTGCTATGATCTTTGACTCTTCAATAGTAACAAATACGCCTCGCTCAATGTAACATACCATTCTATGATTCATCCAATCATCACCCATCTTGTTTCTCAAACCAGTCTTAATAATGCTCATTGCTGAAAAGGTCCTTTCCACGGTTGCAATTGCAACTCGCAAAATCAAAGCTAACTTAACAAGACGATAAAGCATGGGGAAAGTTGTGTGCATATCAGCCAAACCATCTTCATGGCAAGATGACCAAGGTCATTACATTCACCAAAGGTGGATCAACTCTTGTTTCTCTAATGAATGAGTCCAATTGGTTCCTAACAACAAAATTAACTTCATATGTGGAGAAATCAAAGCATACACGTTAGCAAGATCAACTAGCTTGTCTTCATCATAATTGGAATTCATGGGATCAAGACAAGCAATGTATCTCAACAATTCTTGTGTCATTAGAAATTCTTGTGTCCTCCAGATTTGGCACTACGATGTTGCATTTGAGACAGAAGTCATTTACCTCTTTAAGAAGCGCATCCCAACCAGCCTACCTTATTATGGCTTTCTTGTGTTATTGTCTATTACTCCTTTTCTGTCGGTCTCATGAAAGCAATCCCATGAAATATGCTTCAAAAATAAATTGCAAATACCACTTACTATGAATTATTATGGCTGCCCATGACTATGGTTCACCAACATACCTAGGCATCGAGCATCATCATTTCCCTACTATGTTCGGCATTACATCCGAAAATTCAAAGTAGTAGTCTATATATTTCTTTTATTTATTCCAAAATTTCCTTCAATGTTGTATTGGAAGGAAAAAGATTATTAGATCGTTTTTCGTTGGTCGCTAGTTGTTGCAATCCCAAGTTTTGAAGGTCTTTAATACATAAATTTAGTTATCTCTACCTTCTGACATAACTGACTGGTGTTGTAGTATCAGCTGATAGGAGACGGGGGTCCTCTATCCTACGTATGGATTGTGGGGAAGAAGATTGGAGTCGTCGAATACGGGATTGGACACGGCGAGTTTGCCTAGCTTCAGATCTCGCAGCGGTGGCGAGATCCTACGTGCTGCTATAATTCACTATGAGGCAAATAGCCGTGAACAGGTTACAATGGGTATGATGCGTATTGAAGCGTGCCCTAAAGGCTTCCTGGTGGCCGGCTTATATAGGCGGCCAGACCCCAGGATACAAGGCAAGTACTTGTCCGGAAAGTAAACAGAGTCTTAGACCTAGCCGGCTTAGTTGCCGCCTTCCGTCTTGGGCTTGGTGGCTTGATGGGCTTCGGCCTTCCGCCTTCCTTGGACAGTCCGCCTACTTCCTTGTACGTCAGCTATCTGGGCCACCCGGCAGGCTTCTGCCTTACCACCCTTGGGCCACCCTGGACTAGCCGGATTGATCCATGTTGGAGATACCCCTAGTTGGTATATCCCCAACATTAGCCCCCAGAAAGGTTGAAGTTCTCCAGGCGCCGGCTTCTTCTTGATTCTTCATTCTTTAATGTTGGCGGCTACAGGGTTTGAACCATTCTGAAAATAATGGGGCACGTGTACCTCAACGTTGGCACACGGCCGTCTTTATCCAACATGGGAAAGATGGCTTAATGAATGTCGTGGTGGTGTCACGGCAGATGCCATAGGATGGCTAATGTGTGGGGCCGATGGACGTTGGTGGATCCGGGGAGGGATAGCGAGCTGAAGAGCTCACACGGGGAGGATCCCGGTGTAACCGAGATCTCCCAAGAACGAGAAACAAGATCAAGGCGCGAGGGGGAAGATCTAGCAAACAAGAACAAATGCACGAAGGCACACAACACACACACACGATATACCCAGGTTCAGGGCCCTCGTGAGGAGGTAACACCCCTACTCCTGCCTTTCCTCTCAATATAAGTGTGATACAAGGGCTACAACTTGCTCTTAGAGCTCATGAGGTGAAGAACACGAAGAACTAGATGAACTCAAGGGAGGATGAAGTAAATGCTCTAGGAGTAAATGAGACTAGAGTTTTGGCTCCCAAGTTGGTCTCTCCTTCACAGGAGCAGTTATGGCGCCTTTTATAGAGTTCCGGCCAGGAGGGCCGGAAACCCTAATCCGGCTTGGCCCCACCGGACAGGCCTAACCGTTATGTCGACACCGGCTAGTGCGACCTAGTCGCCGTGCTATCCGGCGTAGCCCCTTCGTCATCATTCCGGCAAGTACAGCAGGCGCCGTCCCGGAACATCACTGTCCCCCTGTCAGAGACAGGACATGTCTTTGCCCATCCCGGATAGCCTTTTCCGGATTGCCGGGCTAGGCACGTCTAGTCTTGTCGTACCGTTGTCGTACCGGCTGACGCGATCCCGTGTCAGGCGGGAGGTGACCATGCTTCCGTGTCAGACGGAACGGTACTTCCCCCCGCGTCAGGCGGGAAAGCCTGCTGCAGATCGTTGACGGCCTACCGGGATCCCTCATGCCGGTCACCTTCTTGCTCGACCTTACGAGTCATTCCTGCACAAGTCTAGGACCGAGATAAATGTTCCGGTTAGCACTTACCCGGATTGCCTATCCGGTACGCCCGAGTACTTCTCCTTCCGGGAGTCTCCTCGGAGCCCAAAATCCGAGATCCTTTCCGGATGCACCCGAGTTCGTCTTAGGATGAGTATCTCTATGCCTAGCCTCCCGAAGATGTCTTAGCCTACCAGCAAAGACATCTTCGACAAGCTAGTTCTTAGAGGAACCACCCGCTGATGCTTGTGCCATTCTGAGGGCTCGGGGTGGCTATTTATAGCCGCCAGAGATGACCATTGCGACTGCCAGGAGGCACTTTGCACTCTACCAGCTCTGAAAGGTCAAGCTGCCCCTTCAGTGCACTAAGGGGTGGCCTTTGCTCTCGCCAAAGATCAATCACTGTTGCCACACTGTTGGATTACGGCGGGATCTGCCCTACCCGCGGGGCAGCCCCCCGACACTAGTCCCCGAAGCTGGTGCTGCGCAGCGACCCCGGATGATGTGCGGGATCAGCTTTAATAATAAAAATCTCCCCAGACCATATGAGACTATCCTTTGATTTGATGCCGAGATGAGTTTTACCGAGATCCTCGCACCGAGATCGTTTCGACCGGAAGGCCATGCTCCTGATCGGATAGTGCCACATGAGTGAATCTTTATCGTTGGCTCCGCATTGAATTCCAGATCTTTGGCTGGGTCCCACCCGAGGTCATGTCGAATCAGAAACGCACTCCAGTGCTTCTGACCGAGCACGCCGCCTCTCGGGTTCGCGCGCCGGGAGTAGCAGCCGATCCGAAGTCCAACCGTTGGTGCTGTGTGGCCCCGGTGTGGCCGGATCGGGCGCTCCGGTGGACGCCACGTGTCGCGCGGCACAAAATAGATCCCACCCACGATCGGAGAGATCGTGGGCGGGAAATTCGGAAACCGCTCCGGATCCCCCCCATAAATAGGGGACCGGAACGGTCATCTCTTCTTCTTCCCCAACTCTTCACTTCTCCCACCACCGTCACGAGCGCCTCGCCGTCGCCGCGCCCAGAGCTCAACCACCGCCGTTCCCGCTGGTCGCCGGAGCTCTTCGCCTCCACCATCGGGTCGCGCCATTCTCGCTCGCCACCGGCCTCCCTTCCTCCGGGAAGTTCTTCCCTCCGCTCCGATGAACTTCTTCACGGGGATGATGCTTCGCGCTCGGTCGTGCAATTATGCACCCGTGGTGGCGTCGCCGGCGGCGATCACGAGCCGCGCGACGTGGACGAGGACGCGTTCCATACCTTAGCTTTTGCTCGCACTAGGCCACATTCGTATCTTGCACGAGCATATTTTTCATCGATTAAGTTTCGATTTACTCGAGTGCGGTAGATCTTATTTGCTAGGAATCCGGTTACTTTTAGGAGTTTGTGATCCGGAGTCTTAGCTCCCGGTAGACTAACTCGACTAACTGTCGTTGCGCGTGCAGAATAGCCCGGACACATCCGCGGATCCCTCCGATATGGCTGAAGAGAGTGTTTGGGGGTGTTGGGATGGGTCCGAGATCATGCAGAAGGATCTCGGCTGGCTGTACCGGACTCACCGGATTCCGCCAGAAGTTGAGAGTCGACTTCCGGAGGGCGAGGTTCAACCGGAACCCCAACCCGGGGAATACTTTGTATTCCTCACGCATTTTGAGCGCGGGTTTGGGCTTCCGGCTAGCCCCTTCTTCCGCAACTTCCTCGACACCTACGGCCTCCAACCCCATCATCTCCCAGCCAACGCCATTATGATGCTTTCGGTCTTCACCACCTATACGGAAGCATATCTCGGCGTGTGGCCTTTCTTGGACCTCTGGGCCAAGTACTTCATCCTCCGCCGCCAAGTCATCCCCAATCCGGATCAGAAAATCAAAGACTTAGTCGACTGCGGAGCGACCAACATAATTCCCCGCGCTGACTCCGGATTTCCCACAGTCAAGGGGCTATAATCTTGCCGGAAGTGGCAGCGCAGCTTCCGGGAGGCTTCAGGAGGATGTCCGGGATCCTCGAACCCGGATTTTATCAATTTGCCGGAGTTCGCCATTGGTCCTCCCCGCGAATTCGACCTCTGGAACCAGCTCCCGGATACCGAGGAGGTCCGATGCATGCACGACGTTCTCAACGTGTTGACGGACAAGATGACTGGTGACGATCTCCTGCGATGTTTTATCATTCTCCGCGTCTGCCCCCTACAAACCCGAGTGCACAAGATGTGCCATATGGACGGGGTATTAGATCCCACCAGGACCAGCTTCTTCGGGTTGGACCATTCCGCAGTTGCCCGGCGCGTTCGAGCTATTGCTCGAACTAAGATGCCGGATGACTACACTTGGGGTCTTATTGGGGGTTCCCGGAAAAAACCCCTGCGACAGGTGCTTCTGTCTGTCTTTCGCAAACTTGCATTCACACCTGGATTCTGCTGGAAACCGACATGGTTATCATGCAATGATTTGTTCGTGCAGTTATTCGAGCGTCAGACCGAAGAGGACACTATGCATGCAGGTGGAAAGTTCGTGCCAAACATCACGCCACCGGAAAAGATGCCGAGAGAGGATCCCGACGGCGAGGACCACCTTGCCATCCCTCTAGCTCGTGCCGCTGCTCCGGGTAACCCTTCAACCTCAGAGGCTATTTCCGTTTCTTCAGATGATGAGGATGAGATTGATTGTCAAATACTCGATGTGATTGACGCACTTCCCCTCAATTGGGCTTCACCAGTGGCTCCGAAACCCACGGCGGTGACGAAGCGCGCCGAGACCCGGAAGCGTGCGGCTTCCGACACCAACCTTGCCGGTGCATCCGGCATCACCCCCAAGAAGAGCAGGCCAAACAAGCAAACGGCCGAGAAGCCTCTCCGCCGAAAGAGAGTTCCTCCCACCGTCGATTCCGGGTAAGATCTTTTTGCTTTGAGTTACACCTCTTTGTCTTCTCCCGAAGTCTTTTCTGACATATTTCTTTCAGCGATGCACTCGACATCCCATCATCCGCGGCTTCCCATCCCCCGGGATCCCGCACACCTAGCCCGCCTCGGGCTACCCCTTCTCCATCTCGCCCCTCCGCACGAGAGAGCGAGCATCCTGCGCCTGGTGCCGTGCAGACTGCCGCGGCGACTCCGGATGCGCGTCCCGTGGTGGACGAGATTCCGGCCCAGGCTACCACCGCACCGGAAGACGTCTTCCTTCCGGACAGCCCGCGCAGGGTGCCTGGTCTTGAGACGGACATCGCAAGTCCTCCTCGCCAGGTCGTGCCACGAGCCTCCCCTCGGCCGGCCCCGGGCAAGCCTGCTCCGTCGAAACAGCCCACGGCCCCTTCCCGGCAATCTGACCATCCTGCCGGGAAGTCACGCAGCAAGGCCGCCGGGCAGAAAACAGCCTTCGCCAAACCTGCTGCTCCTCCGACATCTTCGGCCCAAGACTTGGCCCTGAGCTCGGGTAAGTTTTCGCGATTACCGCCACCTCCTGCCGAGATCCCCGCTGCCGCCCTGCAGACGCTGCGAGCAACCGTAAGCTCCTTTATGCCTTCAGGATCCCAGGAAGTTGTTGCTGCTCGCGCGTCTGGCGGCTTCGGTATGTGTGTTGTTGAAGAATACAACCAAGCCTGGATTGCCACTGATGCCTCCGAGATCGTGGAGGACTTGCACGCTGCCGACCCTAGCCGCAGCTCCCAAGCTCTACACGCTCTCCAGGTGGCCGCGCTGGACGTTACTCGGGCGACCGAGGTAAGTTTTTTCCCTTTACCTTCTCCAAAAATTATTTGTTCCTTCCCCACTAGTCCCCGAGATTGGTGCTTAGTGCTCTAGATTCCACCGAATAGCAGACCACTAGGCTCCAATCTTAGAGAAAACCACAGGACTTGGAAGACGAGTCCCTGAGATCTTCCCTACCGAGTAGCTTTAAAAATTGTTCCATCTCCACTAGCCCCCGAGATTGGTGCTTAGTGCTCTAGATTCCACCGAATAGCAGACCACTAGGCTCCAATCTTAGAGAAAATCACAGGACTCGGAAGACGAGTCCCCGAGATCCTCCCTACCGAGTAGCTTTAAAAATTGTTCCATCTCCACTAGTCCCCGAGATTGGTGCTTAGTGCTCTAGATTCCACCGAATAGCAGACCACTAGGCTCCAATCTTAGAGAAAATCACAGGACTCGGAAGACGAGTCCCCGAGATCCTCCCTACCGAATAACTTTAACTGACATAGATCTCGGAACATCCCGAGTCTCCGGGATCCTTCCCGAGATTGATATAACTTTCTTTGTTTTGAATTCAGGAGTGCGGCAAGAAACGGGGCAGCATCTTCCACCGGGTCCTTGCTGACCTCGGTCAGTCCAAGAAGTGCGAGGGGCGCCTCCGGGAGGAGCGGGATGCCGCGCGCAAAATCTCGGTGGAGCAGAAGTCTGCGCTAGCCGCGACCCAGGCCGAGATCGGGCGGCTAAGTGCCGAGCTCGAAAAGGCCAAGTCTGCCGCGAGCGACATGAAGACGCGCTTCGTGGAGGCGACGAAGAAGCAAAAGGAGACCTTGGACCAATCCGAGGCGCGCGCGCATCTCGCCGAGACCGGGCTGGCGCTTCTCCGGTCACAGGCCGATACTTGGCTCTCTGAGCTAACCGGATTGAACCGGGATCTTAACAGTAAGTTGACCGACATCCTTTTTCTCCTGCTCTCTCTCTTTACTGCTACAATCCTTATGACCTAGTCGCTTGACAGCTCTTCTTTTTAAAGGGGAATTCGAGCACTCCCGCGACGCTGCCAATCTTGCAGTCGCTGCCGCCCGGGAGAAGCTTGCCGGGAAGGGCCCTGTCTCGGACTCCTGGGACATTGAGGATCACCTCACTGCTCTGAAGGCCGGGATAGTACCTCTCCGGTCGATCGGGACGGAGTTGATCAGTGCCGCGGTCCATGTCCATGGAGCATTATGGCCGGGCGTCCGCGCTACCCTCTCGGTCAGCGAACTGGCGAGTGCGCTCCGAGCTGCCGGGAAACGTGTCCACGCTTGGAAGCGCTCCGGTGCGCGGGCTGGTGCCGATCAAGTCTTGAGCCATGTACTTAGTTGGTACGAGGGTCTCGACCTTGACGTGGTCCAGCGCCTGCGCACCATCTCGCCGTGGTGCGCCGATCCGGCTAAGGTCCAGCGGCGCCAAGAAGTGGCGCATCACATCGCCTCCTGGTCCAACATTTGCGTCTTCACTGCCAGCCTCGTCACCTCTGACTCCGAGTCAGATTTCGAGGATGACGGCGAAACCGGCGCAACCGATGACGTGGACGCTGATATTCCGGAGGAGGACGACGCCGCTTCCGGTGCCGCCACCGAGACCGTGGTCTCCTGGGATGCTTCTACTCCAACGCCACCCGAGGCCTCTCAACCCGAGGTGCATCCGGATGCCCCGAGAACTGCTGCCGGCGCTGAGGATACCGTCACCGCCGCTCCTGCTGCCGCTACAGCCGAGAAACCGGCTTCTTCTGTTCCTTAGAAATACTTAAGTGTAGAACTGTTAAATCCCCGGGATGCCGGGTGCAAGATGTAATACATACTTTTAAGATTTATGCTTCGCACTATATTATATATTAAAGCGAGCTATGTCGGTTTATTCTGCCACGAGTCCCCGAGTTCCTTTTCATGTTTACCGTACTTAGGCAATTTTTGCTCTTGTCTACCATTTCGGCGTTCGACAGTCGAGTCACAAAACTCCATACACGACACACATTACTTAAGAATATCCGAGTTCTAGTTAACCGAATTCCCGACATAAAAAATAACTGGGTTAGTAAAACAGGTATGCCGGATAAGTTCCTGATCCGAGTCCCCGAGACCATTTTCGTGTTCCCCATATTTGATTCTCTTTGCTCTTGACTACCATTTCGGCGTTCGTCAGTCGAGTCACAAGATGATTTCACATGACATACACTTCCTTGACTTTGAGAATCGATTTCGGAATTTTCCCGGCATACAGACAACATAAAAAATAGGTACCAGGCAGTCCCCGGGTTCCTTCCCGGGATGCCGACATGAAATAATAAATAAACGGAACAAAGTAAATGGGCACGCAACGAGGCAGTCCCCGGGTTCCTCCCGGGGTGCCGAACTTTCATAATAGATAAAAACCGAAATACAACATACATTGTGCCTTTTACGTGTAAAAGGGTCGAAGCAGGGCTACATTCCATGGACGCTTGGTTTCCTCACCGGATTTGTCCATTACAACTTTCCTAGCCTCCTGTGCATCTACAAGGTAATAAGAATCATTGTGCAATGCCCTGCTTATCACAAAAGGTCCCTCCCATGGAGGTGACAGCTTATGCATTCCGGCCGTGTGTTGGATGAGCCTCAGCACAAGATCTCCTTCTCGGAACACTCTCGGATGCACCTTCCGGCTATGATAGCGACGGAGGTTTTGCTGATAAATTGCAGACCGGGATAATGCCAATTCTCTTGCTTCTTCAAGTAAGTCAACATCATTTTCTCGGGCCTCTTTTGCCTCGGTCTCGGTGAACATTGTCACTCTCGGGGAATCATATTGTATGTCGGTCGGGAGCACTGCCTCGGCACCATACACCATGAAGAATGGCGTATACCCGGTAGATCTATTCGGTGTGGTCCGGAGACCCCATAATACTGCTGGTAACTCCTCTATCCAGCATCCCGGAGTTCTCAATAGTGGTTCGATCAAGCGGGCTTTGATGCCGACCAAGACCAATGCATTTTCTCTTTCAACTTGCCCGTTTGCTTCCGGGTGTGCAACTGATGCTACATCCAACCGGATTCCCTTCTCAGCACAAAATCGAGCGAATTCCCCCACAGCAAAATTGGTGCCATTATCCGTGATGATGCTGTGCGGGTATCCGTACCTCAAGATGATGTCTTTCAGGAATTGCACGGCGGTGTGTCCGTCACACTTCCGGATTGGCTTGACCTCTATCCACTTGGTGAACTTGTCCACCATGACCAGTATGTGAGTCATATTGCCTCTTGCCGGCTTGAACTGCCCGACCATGTCCAAACACCATACTGCGAATGGCCAAGTGATAGGGATTGTCTTCAGTGCCGATGCCGGCATATGTATTCGGTGAGCAAACCTCTGGCATCCTCCACACTTCCAGACAATGTCTTCTGCTTGCTGTAACGCAGTGGGCCAGTAGAACCCATGCCGGAACACTTTCGCCACCAGGGCCCGGGATGATGCATGATGTCCGCATTCCCCCTGATGTATTTCCAACAACATCTCTTGGCCTTCTTCCGGTTCCACACACCTCTGGAGTACCTCGGTGACACTCCTCTTATATAGCTCTTGATTGATGACGGTGTATGCTTTTGACTTTCGCACTATCTGCCGGGCTTCCACTTCATTCTCCGGGAGGGTTCCTTCCAAGATGTAAATCATAATGGGCTGCGCCCATCCCGGGACTGGTCGAACCGGGAACATGGGAGTATCTATGTCCATTGGTTCTGCCGACATCACCTCCATCATCATCTTTCTTTGTCTTTCTGAGCACTGTGGTGCAGTCCCCGGGTTTGACGTGATGCTCCCGACTTCCACTTACATGGGTATAGCTTCCGAACCAGGCTCCTTGGGGATGAAGATAGAATCCGACTCGGGTGAGGGCTGAATAGACGGCTTCCTCAAATGCTCAAGAGCGATCCTAGGTGGGATGGCATCCCGAGATGATCCTAGCTTGGACAACACATCTGCTGCCTGGTTTTCTCCTCTGGGTATGTGCTTGAACTCGCATCCCTCGAAAAATCCGGATATTTTCTGCACATGAAACCGATACAAGGCCATGTTGGCATCCAGTGCATCCCAGTTCCCCGACACCTGCTGCACCACGAGGTCGGAATCGCCGAAACACTCTATCCGGCGGATGCCGATCTCCTTGGCGACATTCAGTCCATGAACCAAGGCCTCGTACTCAGCGACATTGTTAGATGCCCGGAAATGAATTTGCAGGACATACTTCAGCACATCTTGTTTTGGTGAGGTGAGAACCACTCCGGCACCCAAACCGATCTTGGCCTTGGAGCCATCGAAATGCATTCTCCAGAAATTGTAATCCGGCATCGGAGGTTCATACTGCATCTCGGCCCAGTCTACCAAAAAGTCCGGCAGCGCCTGCGACTTGATGGCATCTCGTCTCTCGTATGCCGGAGCGTACGGAGACAACTGGATGGCCCATTTGGCAACCCGGCCGCTAGCATCCTTGCAACCAATGATCTCGGCGAGAGGAGCCTCGCACACCACTGTGATTGGGTGCTCTTGAAAGTAGTGCTTGAGCTTGGTCACTGCCATGTACACTCCATACGCCATCTTCTGGTAGTGCGGGTAGTTCTGTTTGGATTCCGAGATCACCTCACTGAGGTAATACACCGGTCTCTGTATCAGCTTGCCCCCTTCTTCCCTCTCTACCACAATGGCTACACTGACTACCCGGTTAGTGGCAGCAATATACAGCAACATAGGCTCCTTGGGCAACGGGGACGCCAACACGGGTGTTGTTGAAAGCATTCTCTTCAAATCATTGAACGCCGCATCGGCCTGCGGGGTCCAAACAAATGTTTTTCTCTTCTTCATCAATTGGTATAGGGGCAAGGCCTTCTCACCTAGTCGGCTCACAAACCGACTTAGGGATGCAAGACAGCCAGTGAACTTCTGCACATCTTTGAGACGCACGGGCAATTTCATGCTCTCGATAGCACGTATTTTACCCAGGTTGACTTCAATTCCCCGGCTTGAGATGAGGAAACCGAGTAATTTCCCTGCCGGAACGCCGAATGTGCATTTATCCGGATTCAATTTCATCCGGAACCTTCTTAAGTTCTTAAATGTTTCCCTAAGATCATCGATCAATGAGGCTTTTTCTTTTGTTTTTATGACTATGTCATCGACATAGACCTCGGCATTCCGGCCTATCTGGTCATGCAAACATTTCTGCATGCACTTTTGGTATGTGGCACCAGCATTTCTCAAACCGAAAGTCATGACACGATAGCAATAAGCCCCATATGGGGTAATAAAAGCAGTTTTCAAATGATCATCCGGATTCAAAGGTATCTGGTGAAAACCAGAATATGCATCTAAAAAAGTTAAGAGCTCACTCCCGGCAGTGGAATCGATCATTTGATCTATCCGGGGAAGTGGAAAGGGGTCCTTCGGGCATGCCTTGTTGAGGTTGGTGAAGTCGATGCACATGCGCCACACCTTAAGAAGGAGGGGATCATCTTTCTTCTTCTCTACCAGGACCGGATTTGATATCGAATCCGGGTGCAGCACTTCCATTATGAATCCGGCGGCTAGCAGTATAGTCGAGAGGCGCCTAGTCGGTTGCTTCACCGGCTTCGCATCCGGCCTAACAAACAGAGAGTGCTCAGCCAACTCCCTCGGAACACCTTGCAGATCGTCACTCGACCACGCAAAAGCATCCCGATTCTCACGGAGGAAGTCGACGAGCTCGACTTCCTATTTGCTGTCCAGGTTGCTGCCAATGATAACTTGGCGCTCCGGGTTGCTGGGGTCCACCCCCACCTTCTTCGTCTCCTTAGGTGGCTGGAATGATGCACCCTGCTCCGGGTTCACCATCCCGGGCATTCCGAGTTGGGAGGTCTTGGCCAGCGCCACCACCTGCTGGATCCTCTTCTTTTCTTCAGCTATCACCAGGGACTCGGCTAAGCACGAGCCGGCCAAAGCACACTCCATGGAGCGCTTGTGGTCTCCCGAGATGGTGATTATGCCGTTGGGACCCGGCATCTTCATCTTCAGGTATCCCATGTGAGTTGAAATCATGAACTTGGCCAGGGCCGGCCTGCCGATCAGTGCGTGATACGGGCTTTCGAGGTCCACGACCTCGAATTCCAAGCTCTCGGTTCGGCAGTTTTCCCGGGTTCCGAATAGCACTTCAACCCAGATTTTACCCATGGGTGAGCAAGAGACTCCGGGTACAATGCCATGGAAGGTCGTCTCGGTAGGTAGCAAGGTGTTCATGGACACCCCCAGCTTCAGCATCGTATCCTTGTACATGATATTAATGGCGCTGCCATTGTCAATCAGAACCCGACTGAAGCGGACATTGAGGCTTGGTCCGACAAAGGTTGGGTCTACCACCAAGGCGTACGCCCCCGGCTTAGGCATAACTCTGGGATGATCCTTCCGGCTCCACGTGATCTCCATCTCGGACCAGTGCAAGAACTTGGGCACCGCCGGAATCACATCGTTCACTTCCAGGGCACGCTGCCGCACACTCTTCCGGTCAGTGGGCTCGGTCACGAAGACCACATAGCTCTGATGTGCCTCCCGGTAGCCGCCTTCTTGATGTCCGGTTTGGTTACTGGGGCCTGCATCATTGTCGTTCCGGGTGTGCACCACGTTCACCGGCCGAGGTGGGGGTCCTCGCCGAGGCTGATTAATCCGGATAGCGTTGGCTCCTGAAGTCGGAGGAGGAGGTCTCGGAATGTTGGGTCGAGATGCCGGAGCACTCGTCCGAATAGCCCCCGAGCTTCCCTCCTGCAGCGTGCGCTGATACCAGCTGCACTGCCGAGTGGAGTGGTTCGCCGGCTTGTTGGCCTCCAGGGTGTGGTAACAGCATGGCTTGTTCAGCATCTCTTCATACGTCAGGGGCTTCTTCTGGTCCACCCAAGTTTTCTGTACTTCCTGACTCTGACCCCAAGCCGGGCCACTTGTTTTCTGACGCTGACTGTTGCCGGCATCCTCTTGATCTCGGGTCACAGCTGCAACATGCTGTGCGGCATGGTGGTACTCGGGCTCATTCCTCTTCTGGCCAAAATCCTGGCGATCATGGCTCCTGCTCGATCCCGGACGCTGAGGTCCCGCATTCCTCCTGTTGGAGTCACCGACATCCACCAGGGGTTGCATGGGATCCCCAAGCGTGTAGGTCTCGGCGATGCGCATGGTCTCTGCCAAGGTCGCCGACATCTTCCTTTGCAATTTCTGCCAAAGCATTGAGCCGTGCCGACATCCTTGCGCAAACCAGGAGATGGCATGTGCCTCCACCACTCCTTCGCAAGAATTGCGAATGTTGCTCCACCGGGTAAGGTACTCCCGGTCGGTTTCGTTGCTCCTTTGCCTACAGATGGCGAGCTGTTCAGGCCTGTTTGGCCTTTTGTACGTGCTGGTGAAGTTGCTGATGAACGCCTCCTCGAAATCTAACCAGCAGTCTATGCTGCCGGCTCTCAAGTTGTTCAACCAGATTCTAGCAGGTCCTTCCAACATCTGCGGCACATAACGTACCGCCCAGCGTCTGTTTCCACCGGCTATGCTTATTGCAGTTACATAGTCGGTCAACCAGTCCTCCGGCTTCTTGCTGCCGTCATAGGTCTTGGCACCTCGGTTGAGCTGAAAATTTCGGACAGGCGGCTCCCGCATGATCCGGGGTCCAAAGAAGGCAGGTCCCGGAGGTCCTTGCTCTTCCACTAGCTCGGATTGGTGAATCCGGTCGAGCCGGATTCTGGCATCGGCCGGATCCAGTTGCCTGGTTCCTATCCGAGATCCCAAAGGATTTTCATTGGGCTGGTACCCGAGCTGCTGCAACCTTGAATTGCCATCGTTGTGCCGGTCTTGTACCGGGATCACAGCCTGCTGCGGGACAGAGGCGGCCTCCCTGCGGGGGTTTCCTTGAACATGTGGCGGATTCCGGGGTGGATTAGCGCGGCTAGCCGGGTTATTGTTTCCTACACCTCGGTCAACACCACCATGAGTGCTCTCTGCTTGCCCCGAGTTACGCTGCCCGGCTTGCTGGATACCGGCAAAGGCCGGGTCATAAGTCTGCAACTGCTTGTTTTTTCCGGAGCCCCGACTTTGGCTCCGGCTCTTGCTCTTGCTCTTGCTTCTGCTCGGATGCGGGGAGGAGGCCTCTCCGTCCGATCTCTGGCTATTGGGCCTAGCTGAGTGCACTTGGGATCCCGCCCCGGGGTTCTTTTTCTTGAAGACCTGATTCTGCCGGTTGGCCTCGACGACCAACTCATTCACCCGTTCCTGCTGTTTGCGTAGAGCCTCACCGGATAGCCCTGCCAGCTCTGCCATGGCGGCTTCGGCAGCCCTAAGAGTTTTCGCCGGGGAGCTGTATACCGGCTTCCCCGCCGAGATCATGCTACCCGCCTGACTCGTTGCGGCCCCACCGGCCAGCTCATCATTCACGATTCTGCCCTTTTTGCGCAGATCCGCGATACGCTTGTCCCGAGAGTCTATCTTAAGGAATCCGTGAGCTGCATTGTACTCCCGGAGGCTAGCATTGAGCTCACGTCGGATCTCGGCGATCTCTTGCGCTTCGGCGAGCAGCAACCTACGCTGCTCATCCAAGTCAGCCGAAGTGGCTTGGGTGTCTGCTTCAGCTGTCACGGGGACAACCAACTTGGCCACCAGACCCGAGAGGGGATCTGGGCGACGACGTGGCTGGGACGGCTGCGGATCGCCGTCTCGGGCCGCACCTCTTTCCTGAGGAGGTTTGGCCAAACGAATGTGGCCGCTACCGGCGTCGCCGTCGGTGTCCTGGTACTCCACCTCGGTTGTCCCGACCATCATGACCGCGACGGAACTCGGGGAGCGACCGGCACACGGACCACGAGTTGCGCTGAGCATGGGAGGATCCTCAGCTTCCAGGACGTCGTCCGGGTAGCTGCAGATAACTTCGGTGGCGACGTAGGTGGTGAAGCCACCGAAGTCAATGATGCATCCGTTCACCGGGAAGGATTTGTTCCGGAAGCACGCTGACAAAGTCCATCTCGCCTAGCCTTACGACAAGGCCAGAGAGAACCCGGATGCCGAAGTGAACGAGGGAGCCCGTCCGGATGTGTACACCAGCCAACGCTTCTGTCTGCCCCACGGTGGGCGCCAACTGTCGTGGTGGTGTCACGGCAGATGCCATAGGATGGCTAATGTGTGGGGCCGATGGACGTTGGTGGATCCGGGGAGGGATAGCGAGCTGAAGAGCTCACACGGGGAGGATCCCGGTGTAACCGAGATCTCCCAAGAACGAGAAACAAGATCAAGGCGCGAGGGGGAAGATCTAGCAAACAAGAACAAATGCACGAAGGCACACAACACACACACGATATACCCAGGTTCAGGGCCCTCGTGAGGAGGTAACACCCCTACTCCTGCCTTTCCTCTCAGTATAAGTGTGATACAAGGGCTACAACTTGCTATTAGAGCTCATGAGGTGAAGAACACGAAGAACTAGATGAACTCAAGGGAGGATGAAGTAAATGCTCTAGGAGTAAATGAGACTAGAGTTTTGGCTCCCAAGTTGGTCTCTCCTTCACAGGAGCAGTTATGGCGCCTTTTGTAGAGTTCCGGCCAGGAGGGCAGGAAACCCTAATCCGGCTTGGCCCCACCGGACAGGCCTAACCGTTATGTCGACACCGGCTAGTGCGACCTAGTCGCCGCGCTATCCGGCGTAGCCCCTTCGTCATCATTCCGGCAAGTACATCAGGCGCCGTCCTGGAACATCACTGTCCCCCTGTCAGAGAAAAGACATGTCTTTGCCCATCCCGGATAGCCTTTTCCGGATTGCCGGGCTAGGCACGTCTAGTCTTGTCGTACCGTTGTCGTACCGGCTGACGCGCTCCCGTGTCAGGCGGGAGGTGACCATGCTTCCGTGTCAGGCGGGAGGTGACCATGCTTCCGTGTCAGACGGAACGGTACTTCCCCCCGCGTTAGGCGGGAAAGCCTGCTGCAGACCGTTGACGGCCTACCGGGATCCCTCATGCCGGTCACCTTCTTGCTCGACCTTACGAGTCCTTCCTGCACAAGTCTAGGACCAAGATAAATGTTCCGGTTAGCACTTACCCGGATTGCCTATCCGGTACGCCCGAGTACTTCTCCTTCCGGGAGTCTCCTCGGAGCCCAAAATCCGAGATCCTTTCCGGATGCACCCGAGTTCGTCTCAGGATGAGTATCTCTAGGCCTAGCCTCCCGAAGATGTCTTAGCCTACCAGCAAAGACATCTTCGAGAAGCTAGTTCTTAGAGGAACCATCCGCTGATGCTTGTGCCGTTCTGAGGGCTCGGGGTGGCTATTTATAGCCGCCAGAGATGACCCTTGCGACTGCCAGGAGGCACTTTGCACTCAAACAGCTCTGAAAGGTCAAGCTGCCCCTTCAGTGCACTAAGGGGTGGCCTTTGCTCTCGCCAAAGATCAATCACTGTTGCCACACTGTTGGATTACGCCGGGATCTGCTTTACCCGGGGGGCAGCCCCCCGACAATGAAACTTGCTGGATAATTTCACAAGAAAACCTGATCCTTGGCGGCAAGTCAAACATATCTTTGACGGATGACGCCAGTTGGTTCACGACAGTTTGAAACCAAACGGAGTGAAAATCACGCCATGATTGGAAATCGCGGGAAAAGAGGAGTCATGGTGATCGTGCGAGCATGCGTTGCTCTGCGGCAACGGATGTCCGACACGTGTCCGGCTAACTGAACCGTTGCATAGGGAGCAACGCCCGAGCTTATAAATAGGGAGACAAACGGTTCATTCTTCACCTTCACACTTCCTCTCCTTTGTCCTTTGCTCTCCCGCGCACTTGTCCTCTCGAGGTTTCTTGCGACCACCGAGAGAACTCCGGCGAGCAACTCTTCCCCGGCGACCTCCACGCACGGCGATGGCCACCGGACCTCAAGCTACTACCTCGGCGACGTCCAGCGAGCTCGCCACGGAGACGACCACGCCCACGACGATGGGCGGCGTGGTTTCGCGCTCCGCGGCGGCGCATGGGGGTATTCCCGCCGCCGCTCCATCGTCTACTCCGACCGCGCACGCCCGCGCGGCGGCTGCCTCGGCGCCCTCATCTTCTACCGCACCAGCGACGACCGGCGGCGCGCCCATTGACGAGGAGGAGGAGCCAGCCGACCTCGGGTCACGCTACTGGCTCCCCTCCATTGTGGATGAAGACGTGCTCAAAGACCTGGAGTCAGGGGAATGGCCTTGACGCCTTCCCCCTTCTTTAGCGAGGTGTTAGATCATTATGGGCTCCAGCCCCACAACATAGCGCCCAATAGCATACTAGTCTTAGCCGGCTTCACAACTTTATTTGAGGGCTATCTAGGTATTAGGCCTAGTTTAGATTTCTTCAGATATTGCTTCCATTGCCGGCGTCAGACTGTGCTGGACGGCGGACTGGCAACCTGCGGCAGTATTACTTTCAACTGCCGCCAAGGACGCCAATGGTATCCCAACATACCATACATCGAGTCCGTCAAGGGCTGGACGTCCACCTTCTTCTACTGCCAAGACATGGCAGCGCCGGGGCGCCAATTTGGCGTCCCAGACTTTGTCAACGCGCCGCCTATGCCCAGGCCATGCTGGGACGAGGCGGTCCCCAAGTTGACGGAGGAGCTCTGCCTTATTCAAACGCGGATCGAGTTCCTCACTCGCACGATGGTTCTGCTGGATGGGGTGGACAACGTCATCTGCTGGCTTAGCCGGCAAATACTGCCGCTGCTGTATAGCCCGCGTAAGATGTGTCAGTATTCGCCTACTGCCACAGCTTCTCTTCGCGTAAGCGAAGAGGGGTTACCAGCTGCCGACTTGGCGGCCCGACTTCGCAGCCTTGTCAAATCAGGGCTGGTGAAGGCGGTGGAGGGCGTGCCCATGCACACCCACGACAACCCTCCCCTTGAGGTAGACATTTCTCTTTTTTGCCCTTCTTTGGCGGCTCTGCCGACTTACTTGAGTCTTCTTAACACTTGCTCTTGTTTGATTAACAACTCTCAGCTCGGGGGGAGAACGACATGGCTGCCGACTTTTACGATTCGGAAGCTGGGAAAACCAAGAAGCGCAAGGCGTCGAGCGATGCTTCCTCTACGGCTAATGGCGAGAGGAAGAAACGGACCGCAACGGCTACTGAGGCGATGCTCGTCAACCTTGACGAGAACATGGGGATTAACACCCCCCGAAGGTACCCATTTCCGCCTTAATCAGTTGTCGGCCTTCTTTATTAATGGTGTTCATCTAGCTGACTTTGCTTTGTCGCCAGGGAGCGGGTGGCAACTTCCAAGTTGTCGTCCAAGTCCCTTTTGTCCAGGGGAAAGCGCCCCCATGGCAACTCACCGGCGACTGTGCCGCCAACTCCTCAGCCCCGGGCCGGCGGCTTTATGAGCGATGCCCGCCGCCCGCCCCAGGATCCGGCTTCTAGCCCGCTGCCAAGGACCTCCTCTGCTGGCCGCGCAACCAGCACTTCCTTTCCATCGGCTGAGGCTACGGCCAATGAAGCCGTCCGATCACGCGCCGCCAAGGAGGAATTGCTTGAGGAGGTTGCGGCAGGCCGCGAAGGGTAGCCCCAGGTTCCGGAGGCGGACGAGTAAGGGATCCCTGGGCAACCTTTAAGGAGGCCAAGGAATCCACCCTGGCTTTTGCCGACTTTGCCGCCCAGACTTTTGCCGACTTGGAGGGCGACATTGCTGTAAGTTGTCTTATTTTGGGCTTGGTAGCATATACATAGTCTCCCCCCCCCCCCCCCCCCCCCGAGCACTTAGATGGCAAATCAATGATATTGGTTGCCGCCTTGTGGTTTTTGACAATATGTTATATGCCTTTGTCTTTGTCCGCAGGGCATCCTGTCCGCCAACGTGGATCTTATCT
Source organism: Poa annua (assembly GCA_026929855.1). Taxonomy (NCBI): domain Eukaryota; kingdom Viridiplantae; phylum Streptophyta; class Magnoliopsida; order Poales; family Poaceae; genus Poa; species Poa annua. The sequence goes on from CM049427.1 coordinate 38,734,685, forward strand.
CTTCTAGGTCGGATATAAACAAGCGGTATCGCGATCTGAAAAAAGATTGCGATGCCAAGGATGCGCGTATTGCTGACTTGGAAGCGGCCCGCAAGAAGGATGAAGGTAAAATCATTGAGTATTTTTTGCCTTCCGCCATGTTTTCGGTTTGCTGCCGCCAATCATTTAGCTAGTGAATCCATATTGTTGAACTGCTAGATCACGCCCAGGATATACTGAAGGCGTCTACTGATATGCAAGCTATTATGAATGAAGCCTCTGATTTGGCGGCCGCCTACTTGGCGATGAAAGAGGAGCATCGTAAGGAGATGGAGTCCCAGCAGATGAAGTTTGCGCAGGAGTCTAGCCAGCTTACCGGAGAGCTGGATAGCCTGCGCAAAAAATTGGCGGAGGCGGAGCTGGCGGCTGCTGAGGAGATATCTAAGTAGTCTTCTTGCGCCCAGACTGCGGAGGATGCGGTGGCAGCCCACATGATTGAGCTGTCCGCCTTCCATAACTCGGTCCTTGGTAAGCTGTTCCTCACTCTTCATCTTTTGTCGTCAGTTTGTTAGCCTGAGCCAGACTGACGCTTTTATTTTTTGATACAGTTGCTATCGGCTTAGGCGATGACAAGGTTGTCAGCCCCCGCCTAGATCGCCTTGCGTGTCTGGGTGAGCTGATCACCGAGACTTTGGCGGCGTCCAAGCGGTTTTCCGCTAAGTTCTTCATCTCCTCTGGCAGCCAGGAGTCAGCCGAGTTCAGCGATGTGCCCAACATGCTGGAGCAAGCCACGAAGCTACACAAGAGCTCGCTGAAGTCGGCGGCGCAGGGTGGTGCCAAGACTGCGCTAGGCTTATTCATGGCGCACTACCCCGAGGCAGAGGTAAGAGTCATCACCGAGGGCATGCCGTCTACTTATGAAGACGGCAGCAAGGTCCAGTCGGCTGCTGTGCTTAACAGTGTTGTCGGCTATGCCACGCGGGTTGCCGACATAGTGGACACGACGGGCTTCTATCGGCGCCATCCTGTGCCGGCCGCTGGAGAAGCTGGAGCTGCCCATACGGCCGAGGCAGAGGGGAGCGATAGCTCTGGGCTGAAGTTGTCAGCCCCCAAACCTAATATAGGCGGCCCCCGTGTCAAAGTGGTTGTTATCGGCTCTTTTTGTTTTATCTTGACGGCCAGCCTCCTCCTGCCCCTGAAACAATTTTAACTCAACTTGTAATTTGTAAATACTTTTGGGAGAGCATTTTCCCTCATGTGTGGTTTTGGTAATTATATGACAATCTCTATGGACTAATGTTTGCATTGAGATATCCTTATAGATCTTGTCCATGTAATTGTGCAGTTCATGTGTTGGACTCTTGAAGCTTATGTGTTGAGTGAAGCGTCTTGCAAGTATGTCTTGAAGGATTCAAGACATCATATTAGTGAAGAAATTTTTGAAGATACAAGGTTGGTCAAGACATTGATCAACACACAAAGCTACACGATGTACCAAGAGCGATCATGCATATCTTGGGAAGGTAAACACTTGTCCGCACAGCTTTGTGAACTAACCCATTATATATGTGTGTGTGGTATCATTATATGAGGTTACGTATCTTCCCATGGGATTGCATCAAATGAAGATTTCATATAGCTCATGGAGGATGACGTCATGTGGTGATCGTCATCAAGGTGAGATGTGCAAGACCAATAGAAGCTTCTTGAAGAGATCCTATGCTTGGTGCTTGCAATGGATACATGAAGACGGAGCTAAGCGAGACTCTCCCATTGTGAGCATGGAGGAGTATTTGGAGAAGTCTTCATCAAGCATGTGCTTGGACGCGCAATCAAGAAAAGGTGAACCACTTGAAGAGATCAAGATAGTCTTCATCCAACTCAAGTGGAATGCTCAAGGCAAAGGTATGATCTTGATAGGGCTATAGGATAGATAGGCGTACTATCAAGAGGGGCTCTCAAGTTAGTAACTTGATCGCATCGTTGTGGAGAGCTCAAACCTTTGCATACTTGGCATATCATATTTCTTGGTTCTTATTTGGCTTTTATGGTGGTGAGGAACTAGAGCTTGGTTCATCTCCATGTCAAGCTCTTGTTCATCGGAAACGGTCTTACTTTGGAAAATTTGTTGGCTTTCATCCATGTGAGGATTTAGAGCTTGGTTTAACTCCATATTAATCTCTAGTTCGTCAAAAACGGATTTTGTATGAATATCTTGTTAGTTTTTTTATAGTATGAATATCTTGTTACGTTTTTGATATTGGAGGTTTTACCGGTTTACATGTTTTAGGAAAGTTAAACCTTTCCCCCATTTAGTTTTATCCTAACATGATGGACTATGATGTTTCTATGCATATTCAAGTAGAGCTCGTTGTAACGATTCCGACGAGACAAAAATCATCGAAAACGGAGTCCGGATGGAAAAGATATTGCTGTTTTGGTTTTGCTGTTTCTGTCAGTTTTCAGTCACTCGGAATATCCGATTCTGGACTGAACCGGAAAATCCGATTCTCGCAGTTTTTCTCGAAAAAGAGGCACTGATCGGAACCGGAAAATTAGCTCGGAAATTTCACTTTTGGGCGGAATTTCCGGTCTAAATTCTGGGTGCAACGGTTCTATTTTCTGGGGGGTATAAATACCCCTCCCCTTTTTCTTCCCTTGCCCAACTAAGGTAGCACGAATTTCCTCTCTCTCTTACTCCATTGTTGACCTTGGAAAACTTGATTCCTCTCAATCTCTCCATTGATTCTTCCATATTCTTTAGGGAAAGTTGAGAGGAGATCTAGATGTACAATCCTACCAATCCATCTCTCCTCTAAGTGAGGGGAACCTAGTGGATCTAGTTCTTGGAGTTCCTTTGTGGTTCTTCTCCTTTGTTCTTCCTCTCCTCTCCCCCCATAAGCATTAGTTGCTTTTGGTGTGATTTGGGAGTGAAGGATTTGACTCCTTTATGGTTTCTTTTGTTCTTCCTCTCTTATTCCCCCATAAGCATTTGTTGCTTTGTTGGAATTTGAGAGTGAAGGACTTGAGCACTTCGTGTGCTCTTGCCATTGCATTCGCATCGGTTTGAGCCCTCCACGAGGATTCGTGGTGGTGATACTTGTGAGCTTGTTACTCTTGGGTCTTTGGACCCTAGACGCCTTTTGTGGCCGGCATTTTGTGGCCAAGACCTTTTGTGGTCACTTGAGAGCCCCCAATTAAGTTGTGGGTGTGTGACTCAAGACTTGGGAGCCCCCAATTAAGTTGTGGGTGTGTGCCTCAAGAGTTGTACGGGATTCGATCTTCGCCCCAAAGGAGATCAATAGTGGAAGGTGAACTCGCAACCTTTTGTGGTTGAGTTCATCAGGAGAAGAAGGTGAGCCTTTGTGGCGTTGCGGCTAACCTGTTGTGGTTGCGCACACCTCTCCAAACGAGACGTACACCTTTGGGTGGAACTCGGGAATACATCCTCGTCTCCGCATACCTCGGTTATTTCTATACCCGAGCTCTTTACTTATGCACTTTACATTGTGATACCCTTCGTGCTTGAAGTTATCTATCTTACTAGCTATCACCTTGTTACTTGTTTTGCTTAGCATAAGTTGTTGGTGCACATAGGTGAGCCTAGTATTTATATCTAGGTTGTATGCTTGTTAAAGTAAACCTCTAATTTTATTCCGCCTTTATCAAGCATACCGGAATTTCCGGGTCACTCTTGGACCGGATATTCTGGCTCCTCGGATAAAGTTTTAATTCGCCTATTCACCCCCCCCCTAGGCGACGTCTATCCGTCCAAATGGTATCAGAGCAAGGTTATCTCATTATTAGGACTAACTGCCTAGAGATAAAGATGTCGTTTAGAGATCTAGTGCACAATCCCACTTATAGATTCGATGGCACAAATTATGATGTTTGGAAAATTCGCATGCTTAATCTTTTTAGAGACATGGGTTCAAATTTAGAGAGTATTGTAGATATGGGTTTTTCTCCTCCAAAGGATTCACAAGAATTATCTTTAGAGGATGAGAAAAACTCTTATCTCGATACTCTAGCATCTAATGGTCTAATATGTGCTTTGAGCGATGTAGTCCTTGCGTCAATCATGCCTTTTCGGAGCGCTCATGAATTATGGACCAAACTTCAAGATATATATGACGTGTCCAACATTTCCAAGGATGATTGTCCTCTTTCCACATCCGGTCGTGAGCTCACGTCTTCTTCCACTTCACCGACATGTGGTTTGCCACAAGGTAATGTTATGGTGAGTGGTGATAGAAATTGCATTTTTTATGGTGAATCTACTATTGACTATACTTCTCACTCATCTTATTGCAATGCTCTTTCTTTAGACTTAAACACCTCTAGCACTCCAAATGTCATACATGCTAGTGTTGATAGTCCTTGCATATCATGTAGTAGTTGCTTAACTAAATCCCATGATGATATGCTTTCCTTGTCTTGTTGCCATGATCAAAATGTTTCTACTTCCTCTAGTACTTGTTTGGCTAACAATGTAGAGGAATCCCAACAATTGTTGGAACAAGACATGGACCCCATTGGTGTTTCAAGTAACTCTTTATCGTCTTCATCCACTACTCACATTTGCCTTATGGCTAAGGAGTTTAAGGTATCTCCTACCGTGCACTCCAATATATCTCATGGCGATTGATGATGATGTTGATGATGTTGATGATGATACTAGTCTTGAAATCAAACAAGAAATTATTGCTTTTGATCATTTCATGACTAACTTGCAAGGAGTTGGCAAGAAACACTTTATCTCTCTTATGAGCCGTATAGGTGAGCTTGAGGATGTTCTTGAGCTAAAAGGTGAGATTGAGAGAGAAGATGCCTATGAAAAGGTATCTCTTCAATCATCTCTAGAAGATGAACAAGAAACTAATGCTCACCTTCAAGAGCAACTTGAAACTATCATGGAGTCTCATAACTCCAAAATTGCTAAACTCACTAAAGAGCATGACCATGCTATTGCTAAATCTAATGTGCTTAGTAAACAAAATGCTAATTTAAATAGTGAGCTTGTCATGTTGTCTCCTTCCAATTCTAATGATAATGATGCTTGTGCTACTAACTCCACTTTGTGTGAAGCATCTATTTTGAAGGAGAATGTTGAGCTAAGAGCTCAACTTGATTTCCTAACTAGTAAGTATGGGAAGTTGGAAGAAACTCATGAAAAGCTTTTTAGCTCTAATTGAAGGAGATATGCCCTAGAGGCAAATAAATAAGTAGTATTTATTGCATTATCTCATAAGTTTATAATAGGTTTATGTATTATGCTATAACTGTATTAATCGGAATTATTAATATACGTGTGATACATAGACAACCAGGTCCCTAGCAAGCCTCTATATGAGCTAGTCCATTGGGCAACAGTTGATCGAGATTCCCGATCAAGGACAATGACGTCGGTTGACAGTGGGGTCATCTTGTTAAATAGAATAAGGTGGTGGACATACGCAAAGTATTGCAATAAGATCGTATTACGATGTTTGTCATTTGCAATAGATAAGAGTATGATAGCTTATTCCTTAGATCGTGAGACCGTACTTATTGTTGCTTCGTAGGAGTGCTTTGAGAGCATCAAACGTTGTGTCTTATATAGCATGACAATAACGGTGTCCATCTTGGGTATTCCGAAAGAGCATCGAGACGTAAGGATCAAGAGCGGGGTTTGTTCATTCTTGTAATGGAAAGATACTCTGGGCCCACTCGGTGATATTGCATCTATATAGCTGCGCAGCTTATGACTAGGTCATGGAGATGTAATATCGCAGACGAGTTAATATCCTTCGTCGGTAACGAGATACAGCAAAGGCATCGGTGTGTCTACGATCATATCTCGGACAAGGTAGTATCGCAGAGACAAAGGGAATGAATATCATACTCATGGTTCAACGACGATATTCGTGGAATGCACAGGGGTCGTCATATATTTCCAGGTATCCCTGACGATCATTGGTGAGCGGAGTGTCTCGACCATGTCTGGAGTGTTCCCGAACCGTAGCGTAACAAACTTAAGGTCTTAGCGACGCTAGGAGATAGGTTCTGGAATTTTATAGGTTTTTATTGGAGAGAAAGAAATGATCCGGAAAGAGTTCCGGTGGTCCGGAAGGAGTTCCGGGGAGCTATGGAAGGGTTCCGAGAATGTCCGAAAGTTGTTCGGGTGGTTCCGAAATAGTTTCGGAGTCATGGGATATTGAATTATATATAAATATATTAATTATGAATTAATGGGATTTTTATATTAATTTAATATTAATTAAATAAAGGAAAAAAGGGGCTCCCACGTAAATGGGCCCAAAGAGGGCCCATGAGGGGGTGGCGCACCAAGCAAGGGGGGCCTTCCCCCCTAGTCCGAATTGGACTAGAAGAGGGAGAGGCCCAAGGGGGTTCGGCCGAACCCCCCTCCCCTCTCTTCCTTTAGTCCCACATGGGGGAGCCAAGGGGGTTGGCACACCCCTTCCCCCTTTATATAGCAAGGCATATTAATTGATTTAATTGATAGGAAATTCAGTTAATTCCCAATTTCTCTCTCGATCCCGTGGTTCCCAAGTTGGAGCCGCGCCGAGCTGTGGAAGGGGGTCTCTCTCCACCTAAGCCATACCGCATAGCGCCGTTGCTCTGCGGGATTCCAGATAAGATCTACTCCTGCGATTTCAGCTGGATCTGAATGACCGGGAGTTGTCGCTAGGCTCCGTATGTTTGCGAGTGCTCGGAGGCTACTCTATTGAGGAGCTTGGGCGACGTCGTCTCGCCCCCTACAGCCGCCGCGCCACCCCCCTCTGCTGCCGGCACGCCAGCCCCGGTGCTGGCGCTCTGCCTTCTTCCGCCCGACGCCCGTCGACGCAGATCATCGTCGACACCCCGGCGTCATCGACCCCGACATCGCGGCAAGTTCTCCGCGACCTCGAGGTCGGCTACGTACGACTTCATCGTCAACGCTTGTGCGGGAGCGTAATCCCCGCTATCGGTCTACATGGAGGTAATGTAACCCGTTCCGCCACCGTTATCGCATGTACTAGATAGATAGATCCTGGCTAGTTAGGGTTTCGTTCGCTAGAAAATTATTGTTTTCTGCACCGTAACCCCTTCACTAATGAGGATCTCCTAGCATCCCATGATAAGCTAAAGTTAGCTCATGAGGCGGTCACTATGAAGGTAACTTCTTGTGAGCCTCTTATGGACACTAGCACAACTTCTACCACTAATGCTTTAGTGCAATGTGCTAGTACTAGTAATTCTACATCACATACCATTGCTAAATCTTGTGATGAATTACATTCCTTGCATTGTTGCTCTAACAATGTAGCATCTACTTCCTCTAGTATTTGTTTTGAAACTAACCATGTAGAGGACCTTAAAGAGCTCAAGGCACAAGTCACTTCTTTGAAGAAAGACTTGAAGAAGTGTCATGAAGGGAAGTCCACCCTCGACAACATGTTGAGAGTGCAACAACTTCCTCATGACAAGAGTGGACTTGGATTCAACTCCAATAACAAGAACAAGTCCAATGTCAAGAAGAAGCACAATTCCGTCAAGAAGAAGGGCCAAGAACAAGCTATTGATTCGGCCAAGATTGTGTGCTTCAAGTGCAAGGTTGAAGGGCACCATGTTAGATCTTGCCCGTTGAAGAAGAAGCCTCTTAGTAAGAAGCAACAAGGGAAGCGACCTCAAGTCCCAACTCAAGCTTCCCGAGTTGAAGAACCTTCACTTCCCAAAAAGAAAGGTAAATGCCGACTTTGCTACAAATGTCGTGGGAAGGATCACTTTGCTTCTTCATGCACTCATGGTACCTTATCCAACCCTTCAACTATTGATAATGTTCATCCTCTTCGGAAGGATAAGGTTGGCAATGTGTTTGCCAAAGTTATTGGTACTCAAAGTGGTGTCAAGAAAAGATCCATTTGTGTTGCCAATCCTATTGTGACTAACCTCTTAGGACCCAACTTGGTTGGGGACCAACAAGCTAAAACTTGATCAATAGGTGTAAGAGGAGGACATTGGAGACTTGACTACATCATTAAGAATTAAGGGATCTTCATCATTCATATTCTCTCAAGTCAAGTCAATTGGATTATATTGTCTTAACATATATCCAATGCTCCTCCTTGTGGTAACTTGTATTTAATTCATATGTATACATTCAAAGTTACTTGCACCCTTGCATGTGTTTGGTTTTGTACCTTACTAGTGCTTTATATGTGTTGTGCACTCTACTTACTTTTGATTGAGTGATCAAGCTTGTGTATGATGGTTTGCACACCATATATGTTTTGAGCCTCTTGCCTATTTGCTTTGATCTTAAGTGGCTCTTGTAGGGATATTAATGGACTATCCCATTTTGGGGGAGTGATGTGCTTTTTGGTAACTCACCACCCTAAAATGTGTATTCATGAGGAATACCACTTAGTAGTGATATTTAAATATTATCTACTTTCTTTGTGGTATGTCTTACTCATGAGAAATTCAAATTCTTATGTCCATTAATTTTCTCTTGGATTTTTTTTGCCTCTTGTTAAAAAGAATGGATTATCACATTATGGGGGAGTAATAAGCTATGTGCATATTACAAGCCTAGAAAATGTGAACATGTGAGGTAGTGTCACCTAGAGTTGATATTGTTGATTATCTTGTTCCTAGGTGACATGGTACTCAAACAAGTTCCATATTTTCTTAAATGCATTTTGTTCACCCATATTTTGGTATCTTGTTTGTGAGAGAGTTTCTTGATGCTTAGTATGATCATTGAATATGTGAAGTCATCAAGAATCTCTATATAAGCATGTTTTTCAATTCTTATCTTTTGCCACATGCTTATGTTTTCTGAATATGATCTTCAAAATATTTTCCATCTATCACCGAGAGCTATCTCCATACAATTATTGTCTTTGACAAGTGACAGATATATTTGTGGTAAATTTATTTATCATATTCACATTGGCTATTGTTCTTAAGTTGTATTTTTCTGTCGCCAAGTTTGTTTTGGTTTAACCATCCTTTTGTCTTCTTTGCTTCATTTGGATCCTTTTGTTGCTCTACTCATAATTTGTGTTGAACTTTCTTGAGTTAGGAAAAGTAAGGATCCCATTATTGTGCATTTACACTCGAAGACTTAATTCTAAGTAACGCACTATTCTTCGGGGAGCTATCCTACATTGAGTAGAACATCATCCTTTTAATTGTTATGGGGTCTTATTGTTTTTATTGAACTTTGTGTTCAAAAAGATATATGGAGAGTAATGATCCCACTTGTGTGCATTTTTGTATTTACATACAAGATCTTAAAAATGCACTAATCATGGGGAAGCTACTCTATACTCTTTAGAACACTTTTCTTTAAAATTGGTTTGGTATATTATTGCTCTTCTTGAACATGACTAATGTTCTAACAATGTATATGGTGAGTGATGATCTCATTTGTGTGCATTTTGTATTCATATACAAGATCATAAAGAATGCACAAATCTTGGGGGAGCAATCCTATATGTTATTGAACATTAGTTGTCTTCAATTGATTTCTGATCCCGATGACATGTCTCTTTGAAAGACAAACATTTTTCGTCTTGGTACTTTGTGCCATCATGAAAAGTGCAAAGAGATTGGTTTATTTGTTGAAACCTTACTCTTCTTTGTGGAGTTGGCTATATCATCCCATGGTTCCTAAACTACCTTTTTGGATTAGGTAAACCTTCGAGCATGCTTGTTTGATTTATTTCTTATGCTCATTGATTTAGCCTTGACCTTGTTTTCATTTGATATCTTTTCAAATTGGTTTCTCCAATCATGTGTTGATTTGAGTCTTTGATATAATATGGACATATCTTTCTCTTGCCACACTTTTGTGTAGCTTCTTGATTTATTTGGTGTTTTGTCCAAATTGTATCTCGTTTGGTTCTTGAAAGTTTTGTGCATGCATATTTACTATTTTTATATCTTATGGCATGCTTACTTTCGTTGATCCAATATATAGGATAAACTCCATCAAATCCTAAATGGCTAAGATGTGCATGAAATTCTATTTCTTATCAATATGCACATATGTATGTGGAGTTTGTCCTATGTATTGTAGTTGGTTTAACTACTTTGGACCCAATTAGTTTGGGTACCATTGTGTACTTGATTTTTTTTAGGTACATGGGAGATGCATTGGAAGCTTGCCTCTTTTTAAAGAAGATGTCTTCACCATGTGCTTCTTGGAGCCAAGCTTGGATGATTGTGAACTCTCATCTTCTACACCGTCAATGCTATCTCGGTAACAAGTATCTAACTCATGCATATACTTCTAGCTCTCAACCTTGTGTAGGTTGTTCTTTGGCATGAGTTTCTCTAAGTTGCATTTTGATATGGTTTTTGCAAAGTTTCTTTCAAAACATCTTCATTGCAAATGTGAGTTAGCCGGGATGACTAAACATGAAGGGGAATATATATTTATATATAATCATTTTCATGATTCTCGGATCCCCAATATGTTAATCTAGCAAATTCATTTCAAAGTCTCTCATATGCAATATTGATGAATTCTCATAAATCATTTGCCTTATGTGATATTTGTTTTGTGTCTCGAAGTATCCCAACTATCACTTATCCTATGTGGGTACTTGTGATGCTTTGAGAACTTGGTGTTGGAAGTTCATCTATACCCTCCAAGAATAATTTGAGCTATGTGCTTTGCGTTTAAGCAAAAATCTTATCGGTGTATTTATGACTTCCTCTTGGATACCATGTGCTTTACCCTGTACCTACATTGTGTGTGCATGTTTCTTTGTGGACTTAGTGTCCACTTAGAAACTTATACACATGAGGGTAGTTACATATTTAATTGGTATCCAAGATCTTTAGTGATCACCTTTTATTACTTTCTTGATTCTTTGGTGATCTCTAAAAGGCACAAGTTTGTTTTTTCTATTGGTATCACATTGCCTCTTGATAAGCTTGTGACCCTATTTGATGTATCATCTTTGGTGTGCTTGTATGCGAAATACATGATATGCACTACGTGCCTCATAATTTGAAAGACTATGATGTTGCTTAGGCTCATCCTTGTTTAGTCTCCTAAATTGTATTTCCATGTCACACCCATCCTTTCCCGGTTGAGCAAGCATTTATTCAATCTTGCACCTTTTTGTGTTCGAAATTATCTAGGAGGGAGTGAGGATTCCATGTTGTGCACACTATATTGAAATGCAATCCTTCATTGTGCACGTACCTTGCGGAGTTCCCTCTTGAATTTTCGAACTCTTGGTTGATCTTATCATAATATCCTATTGTGCTCAATTGGTTTTGGATCCCTTGATTGCTTGCTTCTTTGTGAATTCTTTCCCCCTTTGCAATTGGTATCCTTCCAGTGGATTTCAATTGATATATTTCTTGTGCAATTTTTGGATTCTCAATATAGTTTGATCCTCTCCATCTATTCGTCATTGGATAAGTGCCTTTGATTTCACTCATATCATGAGAAATGCATAAACATGAAGGAGATCTTATTATGTTACCTTTCCAAAGCCTTTCGCCCATTTCGGCAATCGTTGCCAATGGGGGAGAAGTTTTGGAGGGTTGTATGGAATTGGCTTTGTACTTTGATATCTTCTTAAGTATTTGCCTTCCTTGCCTTTGCATTCGTTGCTTGGTTTTATATATAGTGGAAACTCCACCATCGGTAATGGTTGACAATATATGCAATGAATTCATGTTCATACACACGTGCATAAATTATGGGGGAGTTTGCTCTATATATGTGGATGGACTAACATCACATATCTTTGTAGTATTTGATGTTAGTGCAACCATTCGTGTTCGTTAAATTACATATTATCCCTCTCAAAATAGATTGTCATCAATTACCAAAATGGGGGAGATTGAAAGAGCATTTCCCCTCATGTGTGGTTTTGGTAATTATATGACAATCTCTATGGACTAATGTTTGCATTGAGATATCCTTATAGATCTTGTCCATGGAATTGTGGAGTTCATGTGTTGGACTCTTGAAGCTTATGTGTTGAGTGAAGCTTCTTGCAAGTATGTCTTGAAGGATTCAAGACATCTTATTAGTGAAGAAATGTTGGAAGATACAAGGTTGATCAAGATATTGATCAACACACAAAGCTACAAGATGTACCAAGAGCGATCATGCATATCTTGGGAAGGCAAACACTTGTCCGCATAGCTTTGTGAACTAACCCATTATATATGTGTGTGTGGTATCATTATATGAGGTTAGGTATCTTCCCATGAGATTGCATCAAATGAAGATTTCATATAGCTCATGGAGGATGACGTCATGTGGTGATCGTCATCAAGGTGAGATGTGCAAGACCAAGAGAAGCTTCTTGAAGAGATCCTATGCTTGGTGCTTGCAATGGATACATGACGACGGAGCTAAGCGAGACTCTCTCATTGTGAGCATGGGGGAGTATTTGGAGAAGTCTTCATCAAGCATGTGCTTGGACGCGCAATCAAGAAAAGATGAACCACTTGAAGAGATCAAGATAGTCTTCATCCAACTCAAGTGGAATGCTCAAGGCAAAGGTATGATCTTGATAGGGCTATAGGATAGATAGGCGTACTATCAAGAGGGGCTATCAAGTTAGTAACTTGATCGCATCGTTGTGGAGAGCTCAAACCTTTGCATACTTGGCATATCATATTTATTGGTTCTTATTTGGCTTTTATGGTGGTGAGGAACTAGAGTTTGGTTCATCTCCATGTCAAGCTCTTGTTCATCGGAAACGGTCTTACTTTGGAAAACTTGTTGGCTTTCATCCATGTGAGGATTTAGAGCTTGGTTTATCTCCATATTAATCTCTAGTTCATCAAAAACGGATTTCGTATGAATATCTTGTTACGTTTTGGATAGTATGAATATCTTGTTACGTTTTTTATATTGGAGGTTTTACCGGTTTACATGTTTTAGGAAAGTTAAACCTTTCCCCCATTTGGTTTTATCCTGACATGATGGACTATGATGTTTCTATGCATATTCAAGTAGAGCTCGTTGTAACGATTCCAACGAGCCAAAAATCATCGAAAACGGAGTCCGGATCGAAAAGATATTGCAGTTTTGGTTTTGCTGTTTCTGTCAGTTTTCAGTCACTCGGAATATCCGATTCTGGACTGAACCGGAAAATCCGATTCTCGCAGTTTTTCTCGAAAAAGAGGCACTGATCGGAACCGGAAAATTAGCTCGGAAATTTCACTTTTGGGCGGAATTTCCGGTCTAAATTCTGGGTGCAACGGTTCTATTCTCTGGGGGTATAAATACCCCTCCCCTTTTTCTTCCCTTGCCCAACTAAGGTAGCACGGATTTCCTCTCTCTCTTACTCCATTCTTGACCTTGGAAAACTTGATTCCTCTCAATCCCTCCATTGATTCTTTCATATTCTTTAGGGAAAGTTGAGAGGAGATCTAGATATACAATCCTACCAATCCATCTCTCCTCTAAGTGATGGGAACCTAGTGGATCTAGTTCTTGGAGTTCCTTTGTGGTTCTTCTCCTTTGTTCTTCCTCTCCTCTCCCCCCCCCATAAGCATTAGTTGCTTTTGGTGTGATTTAGGAGTGAAGGATTTGACACCTTTATGGTTTCTTTTGTTCTTCCGCTCTTATTCCCCCATAAGCATTTGTTGCTTTGTTGAAATTTGAGAGTGAAGGACTTGAGCACTTCGTGTCCTCTTGCCATTGCATTTGCATCGGTTTGAGCCCTCCACGAGGATTCGTGGTGGTGATACTTGTGAGCTTGTTACTCTTGGGTCTTTGGACCCTAGACGCCTTTTGTGGCCGGCATTTTGTGGCCAAGACCTTTTGTGGTCACTTGAGAGCCCCCAATTAAGTTGTGGGTGTGTGACTCAAGACTTGGGAGCCCCCAATTAAGTTGTGGGTGTGTGCCTCAAGAGTTGTACGGGATTCGATCTCCGCCCCAAAGGAGATCAATAGTGGAAGGTGAACTCGCAACCTTTTGTGGTTGAGTTCATCAGGAGAAGAAGGTGAGCCTTTGTGGCGTTGCGGCTAACCTGTTGTGGTTGCGCACACCTCTCCAAACGAGACGTACACCTTTGGGTGGAACTCGGGAATACATCCTCGTCTCCGCATACCTCGGTTATTTATATACCCGAGCTCTTTACTTATGTACTTTACATTGTGATACCCTTAGTGCTTGAAGTTATCTATCTTGCTAGCTATCACCTTGTTACTTGTTTTGCTTAGCATAAGTTATTGGTGCACATAGGTGAGCCTAGTATTTATATCTAGGTTGTATGCTTGTTAAAGTAAACCTCTAGTTTTATTCCGCCTTTATCAAGCATACCGGAATTTCCGGGTCACTCTTGGGCCGGATATTCCGGCTCCTCGGCAAGTATCTACCAGTTTGAACCTTTGCACATGAGTGATTCAAAGAGGTTGGTCATCTAAAAAGAAGATATAGTATTTTTAGAAAGCAAATAGATAAGATAGTTACAAGAAGGAAAATTAGTAAAGTTTTGTTTTAGCAAACTGAATAAAATTAGATTTTCAATCCTATGGTCAAACCTATTTCTATCCAAACTTAGGGGTTTCGAACCTACAGGCAACACAGTGCTCTGATACCATCTGTAGCGTACCTGCACTTTAAATAAGGCAGATACCTGTGTATAGTGCAAATCCCTGGATCGATTCATTTGCACACACAGTTTACGATGAATATCACAACATTGTATCAATATTACACGAATAGTCCAGACTTGGTAAAATAAATAGTTCGATACATCTTTGCATAGCTCAAGGCTAGCTCAAAACACTAAAGCAGCGGAAATAAATCTTCGATGAGCCTCCATCTTCATGATACGCCACAGGCGAAAACATGTTGGTGCAGACTCGAAACCCAAAACGTATTCCTTACTCTTCGTCAGATATTTCTGCAACAAATAATGATTTGCAACAGAGTGGGTCAGATTCCATTAAAATGGAGTCTGGCAAGTGACACTATGGTGGACACTCAATGGAAATAACTCTAAAGCCTGTATGCATATTTGGCTGGTGGAGTTCAAGTCTATTTTGCATAAAGCCAGTTTTGCCTAACTCTTTGTAAAACAAAAATTGTTAACATCATAATTGGCAACACTGGCAAGTTCCAGTGAACCAAAAGATATCACGTCCTTAGGTGTTCTCTCAGGTGAAAACCCCCACATTCAATGGTCCTAAGTATAGTAGAGACTATCTTAGGTGAAAACCCCCATGAACATGGTCCCGAGTAGTCCACTGTTGTTTATCAAAATTTTATTAAGAAATTAGAATGTTGGGATTCCTCCATTGTCCTTGATCAGCTGCAGTCTTTACTTGGAATACTTCTCCTTGAGTTCTTCACATTCTTCTCCCTTCATTCATAACATCCCTTTGTTCCTGGGTGGCCTTCCACAAGTGTGCTCTCAGGTGAAAACCCCCACGTTCACGATCCTAAGTATAGTAGAAACTATCTTAGGTGAAAACCCTCATGGACATGGTCCTGAGTAGCCACTCAACATAAACCAAACAACCAATCCACCCAGATGATTCATTAACTTAGTGATGTGCACTCTCAGGTGAAAACCCCCACATACTATGATCCTAAGTATAGTAAAAAGTATCTCAGGTGAAAACCCTCCTAGACATGGTCCTGAGTAGCCACTTAACATTTTATAAAAACCTTTCATCAATTGCATAGCATCAAAATCTACTAAGTCATTTCACAGGTACCTAGACACAATGGGATAGGGAATTCTAAAGTCTTGCATAGCAAATCTACTAAGCTCTACTCATGCATAGAAAATAACTAAGTTATGCATAGAAAATACTTAGGAACTTTATGAGGTGTGCCACTTGCCTTGGCAACAAGAAGAATAGCAACAGCAGCTGCAACAGTTGTCGTTTCCCTCCGAAATTTCTAACACATCAAACAAAACACACATAAACATACAAACCAAAATAACAATACAAAATATGCTATGCATGATGTGCAAAAATACTTAGAGAAAATACTAAGTCTATTCTTTAGGGTGATCGACAATTATCAACAGCTCTTGGTAGATTGGATATTCACTATAGTGAGAGAGACAGACACCCGGCCAGCCACTTAAGTTGTGGAACAGGTCTCATGTACGTGGACATGTAAGGTTAGTTTCCAGGCCGCTTCATCCCACTATGCCGCTAGGATCCAACAAACTTCAAGCTGGTAATAACATGATCAAAAATTGTTTTAAGTCAAGATTAGAAAAGATAGAAGAAAATGATGTAGGTTATCTTCCAGGCTTCATCTCCATACTTGTAGTATTCTCCTTAGTGATGTCTTGATCACCATGTCTTAGAGAGAAGGAAAGAAAAAGAGAAAGAAAGATTTAGAGAATAGAGGGGGTTGGTCTTCTTGGACTTCCTCTTGATTTTTCTTCTAAGTACTTCTACTTCTTGGAGATTCTTTTGGAGTCTTGTTTTGGCTAAGTCCTTCATTGTTCTTCTAGCTCCATGTTGAAAATCTTAAGTGTCTAAGTGCATAGCACTTAACCAAAATACTAAGTTTGAAAATAATCCTAACTTAGAGAAAATGGGGAGGAGTTTTCCTTATGGAAATATAACTATAAAATATGCTATGCATGAAATGCAATTTTAAATCACAAGCAACATAACACTAATTTTTGTGAATTTTACAACATATGCATAAAGTTCTGATTGCAATTTAATTAGTTTCTAATTTGCAAAACATAAAAAAAAGGAAACATATAGGTTAAAGTTTCATGTTTTTATATTTTATAACCCAATTTTATTTATAGATGATGTTAATAGCCAGAGGTGGTTTAATTATATTTAATGCAATTTTATTTAATCAAAAATAATATTTCTATTAATAGTTATGTTGAAAATATTCAAACTATTCAAATTAAATATATAACTATGAATTCATTCAAAAATTACTCAAAAATATTTTATAGCAGTGGCATTAATTTACAAATATTCTAAAGTTTCTAAAACAATTTTATTTGCAATTTTTGGAATTATAGATTTAAAGTTATTACAAAAATACTCAAATCCACCATTTAAATTTTGAATATTTTAAACTTAGTCAAATTTGAATTTTGGCAGATCTAAATTATTCTACATGTCAAGGGCTTTCCAAATATATAAAAATAATTGAATTTGGATTTGTGAGTAAAAAGTTATAACAATTCTAAGGGATAAGGGTGTTTCTGCAAAAGTGCCAAATTAAATTTAAAAGGAAAATCATTTTCTGACGTGGCAGCTGACTGGACTGCTGACTGTACGCTGACGTGGATAAGTGATTTGCTCTGGGCCGTTGGATCTAGATCTAAGGGCTCAGATCTGAGGATACCTCTTCGATTAAAATTTCTAATCTAGTCCGTTGACGGAAGATCGGACGGTGTACGGCGAGTTGCCAAAAGTGGCGGCGGTTGGTCGCCGGAGTTTTCTCCAGTGCGGCGGGCCATGGCCGGAACGCACGGGCTCGGCGCTACGGGTGGTCTTGGGCTGCAGCGAAGATACCTGGCGATAGCAGAGGACGAGGCGAGGGTCGGAGGTGCAGTCGCGGTTGCCGGGGAACTTCGGCTCGTCGGTATTTCACCGTCGGAGACAATGGCGCGGCCGCGAGCTTCGGTTGTAGATGGCGGCGTCGATTTACTGCAGGAGGGAGCGAACCAAGCCGTCACACAGATGCGCACGACGATGGGGAAGCGAGGGGGAGGGATGAGAGGGCTTCGGAGGCTCTGGGCTCACTGAAAACAGCAGAGGACGGCGGCGGCAATGGCGGAGCTCCGAGGATGAACACGAGCAGCCTGGGGGCTCCCGGGCTAGGGTTTTTTGGGGAAAAGGGAGAGGATGGCGTGGGGTATAAATAGGCCAGAGCAAAGGAAACAAATCGCAGAGATTGCGCCGGATTTGGGAACGAGATTGGAGGCGGATTTCTCGGCCGGAGGTTGAAGACGGGCTGACGTCAGCATGACGTCAGCAATTTTTCTTTTTCTGTTTTTCTGATTTTTCTTTTAATTCATATCTTTTGATTTAAGACTCCAAATGAAGTCAAATAAATTTCTAAAAATTTGTAAAATTCATATCTATGCTTTAAACCAATAGTGGGCATGTTTTGAAACTTTTTGAAAAATAATTATTTTGAAATATCCCTAAAATACAATTTTACCTATTTTAGGTTGACTTTAAAATAAGGGATTTAATAATTTATTTGGAGTTAAATAAAATTTATGGAATTCCCCATACTCAAATATGTTTGAAATTAGATTATTCAAAATTATTTTGCTGAAATCATTCCCCTTTATTTTGGCATAAAAATAGAATAATAGGATATAAATATTTTCATAGCAACATGAAATATAATGGATTTTAATTTAAACCCTTTTTAGATTTAATAAAATGATGAATGATGAGATACATGTATGTATGCATGCAATGCTTAAGATTTCTTTTCCAAAGCAAAATTACTTAAATGCTTTCAAAAGTTTTAAATTTTAGTGATTTTTAAACATTCCAAAATATTGGGATGTTACAGACTACCACCCTTAAAAGGAATCTCGTCCTCGAGAGTCGAGAAGGCTAGCAAAAGGTTCTGTATGGGTATCGGGTTGGGCTACCACCCTTAAAAGAAAACTTTGTTGGTATTGAAAACTTCAATATGAATACTTGATTCAGAATGTACCGTTCACTTCTTCCACCGTGATGTGGTTCACATATCCTTTATCGAAAGGATTTGACTTAGCAGCTTCTTCGGTCTTCTTCTTTGCTGGGCAGTCATTGGCGTAATGACCCTTGTTCTTGCATTTGTAACAGAGCACCTGACTGATATCTTTGTATTCAGGATTTGGACGGTGGTGCTCATTGTTATGGTTGTGGCCATCAAATCCATTTCCCTTATGATCTCCATTGCTTCCCTTGGATCCACCATGGTGATTGTGATGCTTGTGGTGACTTCCTCCATTATGGCGATTCCCATGTTTGTGGCCATTGTTCACATCATGTACAAGGTGTTTCTTGAATGAGGGTTCAGAGGAGTGCTTGTCCATCTTTCTCTTCCTATTTTCAGCCTTCTTTATACTATCTTCAAGGGTGATTGCTTGATCCAGAAGTATCTGATAGTTTGGTGCGTACGCAACTGTCAGAGGTATCTTCAGCTCATCACTAAGTCCATTGAGAAATTTTGACTTCCTCTTTGCATCTGTGTCAATGTCCTCAGGCGCATATCGAGACAAGGAATGGAAGTCATCCATATACTCCGTAAGACTTATGTTTCCCTGACGCAGATTGTGAAACTCTTCTCGTTTAAGATTCATAATTCCCGTGGAGACATGAGCATTACGAAATCCTTCCTTGAATTCCTCCCAGGTCAAGGTGTCCAATGGGTGAGTAATCTGATAAGTCTCCCACCATTGGGCAGCAGGTCCTTCGAGCAGATGTGCGGTGAACCTGACTTTCTCAGTATCATCACATTCAGTTGTCACCAGATCCTTTTGTACAGAGCGTAGCCAGTCATCAGCAACCATTGGCTCTGTTGCATTTGAGAACTTGTTTGGCCTAAGCCTCAGAAATCTGGTAAGCCTGTCCACTTGGGGTGGTGGCGGTGGAGGATTGTTGTTGTTGTTATTATTGTTGTTGTGGCTTGCTGTAATAAACTGAGTCATCATAGTCATCAACTGGGCTTGGGCGGCCATCAACTGCTGCATAGCATCATTGTTGTTGTTGTTGTTGTTGTTGTTCCCAGGAGCACGTCGGGGAGGCATCTGTGGGTTTTAGCATAGATGAGTAAAAGATAGACAGATCTAGGAAAAAAATTTCCTACCCATACAAGCAATTGCACAATCAACCTCAATCATTAAATTTCCAAACTCGTTTTTGAAAAGCCTAACTAATCGTTTTCGAACGTAGTACACCGATATTATGGAGAACACATACGATGATACTGCCATACCACAATTTGATAGGTCAATACATCATTAGGATCTCATTACTCTAATAGATGGGTGGTCTAGTCTATCTCCTTCCTGAGTGCATCAAGTTCCTCTTCTATTTCCTTGAGTTCGTCGAGATACTTTTGGGTGTTTTGAATTCTAAATTGAAGTCTTCTTCCAAGGTTCTCGATGGCTTCGCATGCTGCACTTCTTGCTGTCAAAGAATGATGTGTGGAGTATTGGGTTGGTGAACATGCAGTAGCCCTTGGTCTTGTGGTCATCTTGTTTGCGCTTGTATAGATGGAGTTGCACCCACCAGTACTCTTGACCTTCACCCATGAAAGGAAAACCTTTGTATATTGCTTCTCCTTCAAATCTCAGGCTCTTCATGCTATCCTTAAGTGCTCTTGGAAAATCAGTCTCACATTCCAAGGTCATGGTCATCACTGGTCCCTTCTTGAGTGATTCAAAGAGGTTGGTCATCTAAAAAGAAGATATAGTATTTTTAGAAAGCAAATAGATAAGATAGTTACAAGAAGGAAAATTAGTAAAGTTTTGTTTTAGCAAACTGAATAAAATTAGATTTTCAATCCTATGGTCAAACCTATTTCTATCCAAACTTAGGGGTTTCGAACCTACAGGCAACACAGTGCTCTGATACCATCTGTAGCGTACCTGCACTTTAAATAAGGCAGATACCTGTGTATAGTGCAAATCCCTGGATCGATTCATTTGCACACACAGTTTACGATGAATATCACAACATTGTATCAATATTACACGAATAATCCAGACTTGGTAAAATAAATAGTTCGATACATCTTTGCATAGCTCAAGGCTAGCTCAAAACACTAAAGCAGCGGAAATAAATCTTCGATGAGCCTCCATCTTCATGATACGCCACAGGCGAAAACATGTTGGTGCAGACTCGAAACCCAAAACGTATTCCTTACTCTTCGTCAGATATTTCTGCAACAAATAATGATTTGCAACAGAGTGGGTCAGATTCCATTAAAATGGAGTCTGGCAAGTGACACTATGGTGGACACTCAATGGAAATAACTCTAAAGCCTGTATGCATATTTGGCTGGTGGAGTTCAAGTCTATTTTGCATAAAGCCAGTTTTGCCTAACTCTTTGTAAAACAAAAATTGTTAACATCATAATTGGCAACACTAGCAAGTTCCAGTGAACCAAAAGATATCACGTCCTTAGGTGTTCTCTCAGGTGAAAACCCCCACATTCAATGGTCCTAAGTATAGTAGAGACTATCTTAGGTGAAAACCCCCATGAACATGGTCCCGAGTAGTCCACTGTTGTTTATCAAAATTTTATTAAGAAATTAGAATGTTGGGATTCCTCCATTGTCCTTGATCAGCTGCAGTCTTTACTTGGAATACTTCTCCTTGAGTTCTTCACATTCTTCTCCCTTCATTCATAACATCCCTTTGTTCCTGGGTGGCCTTCCACAAGTGTGCTCTCAGGTGAAAACCCCCACGTTCACGATCCTAAGTATAGTAGAAACTATCTTAGGTGAAAACCCTCATGGACATGGTCCTGAGTAGCCACTCAACATAAACCAAACAACCAATCCACCCAGATGATTCATTAACTTAGTGATGTGCACTCTCAGGTGAAAACCCCCACATACTATGATCCTAAGTATAGTAAAAACTATCTCAGGTGAAAACCCTCATAGACATGGTCCTGAGTAGCCACTTAACATTTTATAAAAACCTTTCATCAATTGCATAGCATCAAAATCTACTAAGTCATTTCACAGGTACCTAGACACAATGGGATAGGGAATTCTAAAGTCTTGCATAGCAAATCTACTAAGCTCTACTCATGCATAGAAAATAACTAAGTTATGCATAGAAAATACTTAGGAACTTTATGAGGTGTGCCACTTGCCTTGGCAACAAGAAGAATAGCAACAACAGCTGCAACAGTTGTCGTTTCCCTCCGAAATTTCTAACACATCAAACAAAACACACATAAACATACAAACCAAAATAACAATACAAAATATGCTATGCATGATGTGCAAAAATACTTAGAGAAAATACTAAGTCTATTCTTTAGGGTGATCGACAATTATCAACAGCTCTTGGTAGATTGGATATTCACTATAGTGAGAGAGACAGACACCCGGCCAGCCACTTAAGTTGTGGAACAGGTCTCATGTACGTGGACATGTAAGGTTAGTTTCCAGGCCGCTTCATCCCACTATGCCGCTAGGATCCAACAAACTTCAAGCTGGTAATAACATGATCAAAAATTGTTTTAAGTCAAGATTAGAAAAGATAGAAGAAAATGATGTAGGCAATCTTCCAGGCTTCATCTCCATACTTGTAGTATTCTCCTTAGTGATGTCTTGATCACCATGTCTTAGAGAGAAGGAAAGAAAAACAGAAAGAAAGATTTAGAGAATAGAGGGGGTTGGTCTTCTTGGACTTCCTCTTGATTTTTCTTCTAAGTACTTCTACTTCTTGGAGATTCTTTTGGAGTCTTATTTTGGCTAAGTCCTTCATTGTTCTTCTAGCTCCATGTTGAAAATCCTAAGTGTCTAAGTGCATAGCACTTAACCAAAATACTAAGTTTGAAAATAATCCTAACTTAGAGAAAATAGGGAGGAGTTTTCCTTATGGAAATATAACTTTAAAATATGCTATGCATGAAATGCAATTTTAAATCACAAGCAACATAACACTAATTTTTGTGAATTTTATAACATATGCATAAAGTTCTAATTGCAATTTAATTAGTATCTAATTTGCAAAACATAATAAAAAGGAAACATATAGGTTAAAGTTTCATGTTTTTATATTTTATAACCCAATTTTCTTTATAGATGATGTTAATAGCCAGAGGTGGTTTAATTATATTTAATGCAATTTGATTTAATCAAAAATAATATTTCTATTAATAGTTATGTTGAAAATATTCAAACTATTCAAATTAAATATATAACTATGAATTCATTCAAAAATTACTCAAAAATATTTTATAGCAGTGGCATTAATTTACAAATATTCTAAAGTTTCTAAAACAATTTTATTTGCAATTTTTGGAATTATAGATTTAAAGTTATTACAAAAATACTCAAATCCACCATTTAAATTTTGAATATTTTAAACTTAGTCAAATTTGAATTTTGGCAGATCTAAATTATTCTACATGTCAAGGGCTTTCCAAATATATAAAAATAATTGAATTTGGATTTGTGAGTAAAAAGTTATAACAATTCTAAGGGATAAGGGTGTTTCTGCAAAAGTGCCAAATTAAATTTAAAAGGAAAATCATTTTCTGACGTGGCTGCTGACTGGACTGCTGACTGTACGCTGACGTGGATAAGTGATTTGCTCTGGCCCGTTGGATCTAGATCTAAGGGCTCAGATCTGAGGATACCTCTTCGATTAAAATTTCTAATCTAGTCCGTTGACGGAAGATCGGACGGTGTACGGCGAGTTGCCAAAAGTGGCGGCGGTTGGTCGCCGGAGTTTTCTCCAGTGCGGCGGGCCATGGCCGGAACGCACGGGCTCGGCGCTACGGGTGGTCTTGGGCTGCAGCGAAGATACCTGGCGATAGCAGAGGACGAGGCGAGGGTCGGAGGTGCAGTCGCGGTTGCCGGGGAACTTCGGCTCGTCGGTATTTCGTCGTCGGAGACAATGGCGCGGCCGCGAGCTTCGGTTGTAGATGGCGGCGTCGATTTACTGCAGGAGGGAGCGAACCAAGCCGTCACACAGATGCGCACGACGATGGGGAAGCGAGGGGGAGGGATGAGAGGGCTTCGGAGGCTCGGGGCTCACCGGAAAATGCAGAGGACGGCGGCGGCAATCGCGGAGCTCCGAGGACGAACACGAGCAGCCTGGGGGCTCCCGGGCTAGGGTTTTTTGGGGAAAAGGGAGAGGATGGCGTGGGGTATAAATAGGCCAGAGCAAAGGAAACAAATCGCAGAGATTGCGCCGGATTTGGGAACGAGATTGGAGGCGGATTTCTCGGCCGGAGGTTGAAGACGGGCTGACGTCAGCATGACGTCAGCAATTTTTCTTTTTCTGTTTTTCTGATTTTTCTTTTAATTCATATCTTTTGATTTAAGACTCCAAATGAAGTCAAATAAATTTCTAAAAATTTGTAAAATTCATATCTATGCTTTAAACCAATAGTGGGCATGTTTTGAAACTTTTTGAAAAATAATTATTTTGAAATATCCCTAAAATACAATTTTACCTATTTTAGGTTGACTTTAAAATAAGGGATTTAATAATTTATTTGGAGTTAAATAAAATTTATGGAATTCCCCATACTCAAATATGTTTGAAATTAGATTAGTTAAAATTATTTTGCTGAAATCATTCCCCTTTATTTTGGCATAAAAATAGAATAATAGAATATAAATATTTTCATAGCAACATGAAATATAATGGATTTTAATTTAAACCCTTTTTAGATTTAATAAAATGATGAATGATGAGATACATGTATGTATGCATGCAATGCTTAAGATTTCTTTTCCAAAGCAAAATTACTTAAATGCTTTCAAAAGTTTTAAATTTTAGTGATTTTTAAACATTCCAAAATATTGGGATGTTACAGATATATGATTGTAAAAAAAGACAAAAGATGGCATGCTTCTCAACACAGATGAGGAACCACAGACTTTTATTTCATAATCATATATATTTTATTACAATTATAAATTTCTAAGTGTAGAAAGGACGTAGTTGTTCAATGTTCCAATGCCGTCTTGTTTGTTCAAACGGGTCATCAATGCCTCTTTTGCGCTTGGTTCCTCTTCTTCCTGTCGCCTTCTTGCGCCTTTTCCTTTCTTCTTCGTTGCAGATGTCGGCTAGGTAGTAGGAACCATTGAGCAGCGCCTTTGTGACTATAAGCGGTCCTTCCCATGACAGGGATAGCTTATGCAAGCCTTTTCTGCCTTGAATTAGGAGGAGAACCAGGTCACCTATTTTGGAGCCTCGCTTCCGCACTCTCCGGCTATGATAGCGGCGGAGTTGTTGCTGGTACAAGGCGGAGCGATGTAGAGTGACGTCTCTTTCTTCATCTAACAAGTCTAGGCTATCATGTCTTGCACCTTCTACGTCTTGCTCGATGTAGGCTTGAACTTTTGGGGAATCGTATTTCATGTCGGTGGGTAGCACCGCCTCTGCGCCATATACTAAGAAGAAAGGAGTGTAGCCGGTAGATCTGTTTGGCGTTGTGCGTAAACTCCAGAGTACGGACTGTAGCTCTTATGCCCAAGCGCCGGCTGCCCTATCTAACGGAGCTTCGAGACGGGGCTTAAGTCCTGAGAGGACTAAGCCGTTTGTACGCTCTACTTGTCCATTTGATTGAGGTGTGACACATATGCCAAATCAACCTGGATGCCTAGATCACTGCAGTATTCTTCTATGTCGCCTTGAGATAAGTTGTTGTCATTATCAGTGATAATGCTGCGTGGAACTCCGAACCGAGAGATAATTCCCAAGAGGAAATTGGTGGTTGTTTGTGCGTGAAGCTTGCTGATCGGCTTGGCCTCGACGCATTTATTGAACTTGTTAACAGCGACCAACAGGTGAGTATACCCACCACGTGCCTTCTTGAAGGGACCAACCATGTCTAAGCCCCAGACCGCGAACGGCCAAGTGATTGGAATTGTCCAGAGCTCTTGTGCCGGCATGTGAGGTTGGCGGGCGTACAACTGGCAGACTTTGCATGTTTTCACGATGTGCTCGGTGTCTTCTTTGGCGGTTAGCCAGTAGAAACCTTGGCGGAAAGCTTTGGACACAATGGACCTGGCAGAGGCGTGATGCCCGCAAGTGCCGATATGTATGTCCTTCAGAATTTTCCGGCCTTCTTCTGGCAGTATGCACCGCTGATATGTACTGCACGTGCTTCGCTTGTACAACTCGTCTTTCATTATTGTGAATGCTTTGGCTCGCCTTATGATCTGCCTTTTCAACACTTCATCGTCCTCCGGCAACTTCTGGTCGATTAAGAAATCTAGGTATGGGACAGTCCAATCCGGTTGTACCAAGTAGACGGCCAGACTTGCCACTTCTATTGGTTCTTCTGCATCGGGGTCCAACAAGTCGGCGCCCTTAATAGACGGCTTATGCAAATGTTCTAGAAAAATGTCCTTTGGCACTTTTTTGCGTTTTGACCCGAGTCTGGGCAGGGTGTCTGCCGCCTCGTTCTCAGCTCTTGGAACATGCCGGACTTCGTAGCCCATGAATTTTTTGGCGAATTCGTCAACTTTGGCCATGTAAGCCGCCATTGTTGTACTCTTCACGTCACATGTGACGCTAACTTGCTGCGCGACTAAATCGGAGTCGCTATAACAGAGGATTCTCTTGACGCCAAGGTCGTTTGCCACGTGTAACCCACGAAGCAAAGCTTCGTACTATGCGACGTTATTGGTTGCTGTGAAATGAATCTGCAATACGTAGCTGAGCTTGTCACCTTTGGGTGTGCGCAGAACAACTCCGGCCCCCGAGCCTTTGACCATCTTTGATCCGCCAAAGTGCATGACCCAATATTCTGACTCGGGGAGTACTGTTTCCTCCATGGCTTCTGTCCAATCGGCAACAAAGTATGCGAGTGCTTGAGTCTTTATGGCGGTCCATGGTTTATAGACTATATCGAAAGTGGCAAGCTTGATGCCCCATTTGACAACTCGGCATGTTGCCTCTGCGTTGTTGATTATGTCTCCCAACGGTGCCCTGCTGACTACTGTCACTGTGTGCTCCTGAAAGTAATGACTAAGCTTTCTAGCGGCGAAGAATACACCATAAGCCAGCTTTTGGTAATGTGGATACCTCTGCTTGGAGGCGGAGAAGATTTCGCTGATGAAGTAAACCGGACATTGCTCAGACGTCGTGGCTTTGCTTTCCTTTCTTTCCACAGCCAAGACAACGCTGACAATGCTCCAGTTGCCGCGATGTAGAGCAGCATTGGTTCCTGCGATCGAGGTGTTGCCAATATTGAAGCGGATACGAGAGCCTCCTTAAGTTGCTGCAAGGCGGCATCTGCTTCTGCTGTCTACTCAGAGTTGTCGGATTTGTTCAATAGCCGATAGAGGGGCATTGCCTTTTCCCCGAGGCGGCTTATGAAACGAATGACGGCTGCCGCCGAAAATAGAAGTAAAAACTTGTAACAACGAAAAAAATCTTCATCGACTTATCAATAAGGATTTTTTCCGTACGTGGGACATATTTAAAGAGTTAGTGGTTCTATCATTGCAAGTTCAAGCCAAAGTCAAACTCACCTCCGAATAAAAAAAGAAGCGCTCTCAGTCTCTAGAACACCCCATTAGCGTCGAGGTCTGTGAGATGTGTCGTCGGGGCTACAACCCAATATCATTACGATTTCTTTCACTCTCACCTCCAGTGGCGTATCCATGAAAAAATTGAAGGATGGACATAATGCAACAAAAATGTCGCACCGCGGATTATTTTGTCACATGAACAACATAAATAGACGATCTATTCACAAAATTGCCATTCAATATGTTCATCATCTAGCACCACCGGAGATGCAATGTCGTTATTCCTTTTCATAATCAATTCTACAATCACTAAAAAAGTACAACCTATGCAATCAATTAATTGTTGTCAATTCCAAACCGAAATTATCAATTTCATACAAAATAGATAGCAATTTGGGGGCATTTCCCGATTCGGTTTGACAAACTAATTTTCCTTGACTAGATTAAGCATTTTCTTTGTTGGATTATTAGGCACAATTTCCATGATTAATTCCAGTATATTTAACATTATAACAGCAGCTACTAGCATGTTAATCTCGCAAATACTAGATGTATTAATTAACATGAACAACAGCAAAACGTCTACATACACAGACATACTAAATCGGCACATCGGCACGTGATGAACGTACCGAACAACTGTAGATGAAGTAGTCGTAGTAGTCGTCGTAGTTGTTGCAGCAGCAGCAGCGACGGCAGCAGCTTCCTGAAGGCGATGACGACGTTGTTGACGAGCAGCCCGCGAGTCCGGCGAGCGTACACGTCCAGGAAGGCGAGCCGTGATGAAGAGGTTCAGAGCAGTCGCGCGGAGCGCTTCCCAAAAACCTTATTCGCCCTCTCCCGTACAGGATCACAAGGACGAGGGTTCCGGAGACCTGCTGTCCCGTTCGCCGGTGCACGCCGGCGCTCGGGATGGAGTAGACTACGGTGGCGGCGCAAGGTGGCAAAACCTAGATTGGTTTTATATTTTTGCAGCGCACGCAGTGCCCGACTTTATATAGCACGTCTAGGGAAAACCCTAACGGGTACAACATGGGCCAAGTCCACGTCTAGGTTGGTTACAGTAGCCCACGATCCGGGAGCGACCCGAACCGACTATCTGTGACGCGTCCGTCCAAACCGTTTTTCCCAGACTGCAAAAATAAAGCTCGGCTCGGCGAGATTCCCGCAACCCGCGGCGCGTCGTGACGAGACGGACGGACGGGCGGGCGGGTGGTGCGGTGCGTGCGAGCGGCGGCGGAGGAGGAGGAGCGCGTGAGAGAGCCTCATGTTCTCACAAGCTTACCAAGTAGCACTCCGCTCCACTATATAAGGTGGTGCCACTCCTCTTAAACTAGCAATGTGGGACTAAACTTTAGCTCCCACTCCACTCTCATGTGTGCTGCCATTTTTTCATGGGCTTTGAGATTTCAGAAATTGCTAATTGGGCTTCCCACTCATGGCCCCAAATTCTAACAATCCCCCACCAGATCTCAAATCCCATTTAGAGATGTTTGCCAGACCTCGAGTCTTGTTTATATACCAGTGTTTCAGCAGAGACTGTTAAGTTGAACTTCTGCCTAGAACCTTGAGGTACGTCTATTGGCAACTTGAACAATGGACGAACCTTGAATTGCAAGTTTGGTGCTTCTAGATTTCACACAAAATCATAACTGGTACTTGGCTGCCAGTAGCCTACCCCGCGGGTGTAGCATATGCGTCATACTACCTGGTCTCTTCATGAGTTTACTAGAGATCACCCAAATCTCATAAATTGCGACGTTTAACAATTTGACTCATATAGGTGTGTTCTTTCAAGAATGCTCTGTAGAACAGCATCTTTGCTATGAATAGCCAACAGAACCACATTAAGGCATGCAGCCAACCTGTTTTTGTCAGGTTTTTGTCTGTTTGAATATACGAAACAGTTATTACTCCGGAGTTTCTCAATTTCCTTACAGACTTCAAACGTCTTTTAACGTGTCTTGATGACTTCGTGTTATCCTTAGCACTGTTCACTTTGACAATAACCGTTTGGTTGTCACGGTTCATAAGGATGGCCGGTAATGGTTGCTCAACCACCGGCAAGTCCATCAAGAGCTCACGCAGCCATTCTGTCTCAACAGAAGCTGTATCTAACGCAATAAGTTCTGCTTCCATGGTTGACCTTGTCAATATGGTCTGTTTGCAAGACCTCCATGATACTGCGCCACCACCAAGAATAAACGCATATCCACTTGTGGCGTAGAGCTCATCAACATCTGAGATCCAGTTCGAATCACAATATCCCTCAAGCACAGCAGGGTGCCCTGAATAGTGAATCCCGTAACTCATTGTACCGTTCAGATAGCGCATGACCCTTTCAAGTGCATGCCAATGATCAGTACCCGGGTTAGACATGAACCTGCTCAATTTGCTCACAGCAAAAGAGATATCAGGTCTCGTCGCGCTCACAAGGTACATGAGTGAACCGACCACTTGAGAGTACCTTAATTGATCTCTCGTCTCTTTCTTGTTCTTTCTGAGTGTCACGCTGGGATCATAGGGTGTTGGAGAAGGCTTGCTGTCTATAAAGCCGAATCGGCTCAAGACCTTCTCAACACAGTGTGATTGCGTTAACGTAATCCCACTCTCATCCCTAATCAGCTTGATGTTCAGAATCACATCAGCTTGTCCCAGATCTTTCATATCAAAGCTCTTTGACAAGAAAGACTTGACCTCATTTATCACTATCATGCTTGTACCGAAAATTAGTATGTCGTCAACATACAAGCACAATATGACACTATCGCCCCCACCATGGCGATAGTACACACACCTATCAGGCTCATTAATGGCAAAGCCTGCAGACGTTAACGTTCTGTCAAACTTCTCATGCCATTGCTTAGGTGCTTGCTTCAGCCCATACAAAGATTTTAACAATTTGCACACCTTTCTCTCTTCACCTTTTACTACAAACCCATCGGGCTGATCCATATAGATTTCCTCTTCCAACTCTCCGTTAAGGAAATCTGTCTTTACGTCCATTTGATGAACGATCAGACCATAGGAGGCAGCCATGGAAAGTAGTAGACGAATGGTGGTCAGTCTAGCGACAGGTGAATAGGTGTCAAAGTAATCTTCGCCTTCACGCTGAGTGTAACCCTTGGCTACAAGCCGTGCCTTGTACTTCTCAATAGTACCATCAGGCCTTAGCTTTTTCTTGAACACCCACTTACAACCCACGGGTTTGCAACCGTAGGGTCGTTCAGATAATTCCCAAGTTCCATTAGAAAGAATCGAGTCCATCTCATTATGGACAGCTTCTTTCCAGTCATCCGCATCAGGAGATGCGAATGCCTCTGCAATGGACGTAGGGGTATTGTCCACAAGGTACACAATGAAATCATCACCAAAGGATTTTTCAATCCTCTGTCTCTTGCTCCTTTTGGGAGCTTCATTGTCATCCTTCTCAAGGACTTCCTCAACATGTGGTTGTTCAGAATAATCAACAGATGTACTAGATTCAGTAAATATCTCAGAAGAAATCCTAGCAGTCCTATGCATATCCTTCATAGGAAACATGTTCTCAAAA
The DNA here is from genome assembly GCA_026929855.1 of Poa annua. NCBI lineage: Eukaryota > Viridiplantae > Streptophyta > Magnoliopsida > Poales > Poaceae > Poa > Poa annua. Next base: position 38,765,388 of record CM049427.1, read on the forward strand.
AATGTTGCAGCACGAGATTCCATAATACTATCAGCATGCATATCAGGTACCTCAGATTTAACTACTAAAAATCTATAGCCGATGCTCCGCTGAGCATAACCCAGAAAGACACAATCCACTGTCTTTGGTCCGAGTTTACGTTTCTTAGGAATTGGAACATTGACTTTCGCCAAGCACCCCCAAGTGCGTAAATAAGAAAGTGATGGTTTTCTTCCAGACCACTCCTCGTAAGGGGTCTTCTCTTTATTCTTGTTAGGAACTCTATTCAGGACATGACACGAAGTCAATAAAGCCTCCCCCCACCATGCCTTAGATAAACCAGCAGTGTCCAACATGGCGTTCACCAAGTCGGTCAGCGTGCGGTTTTTCCTCTCGGCAACCCCGTTTGATTGGGGAGAATAGGGAGGCGTCCTCTCATGAATAATGCCATGTTCCTCACATAATACATCAAATATTTTGGAGAAATACTCGCCACCACGATCCGACCTAAGACGTTTGATCTTTCTCTCTAGTTGATTTTCTACTTCAGCTTTGTAAATTTTAAAGTAGTCTAAAGCTTCATCTTTAGTTTGCAACAAATATATATAACAGAACCTAGTAGCATCATCAATTAAAGTCATGAAATATTTCTTTCCACCTTTTGTCAACACGCCATTCATCTCACACAGATCCGAATGTACGAGTTCCAGGGGTGCTAAGTGTCTCTCCTCGGCTGCCTTGTGAGGCTTTCGAGGTTGCTTTGATTGCACACAACTATGGCACTTGGAACCTTTGGCAATAGTGAAATTCGGAATTAAACTCATACTAGACAACTGAGACATCAAACCAAAATTAATGTGACATAAACGAGAATTCCAAACACTGGTATCATCGGAAATACCGCCACAAATATGGTTTACTAATTTATTACAGAAATCTGAAAGTGAAAAACGGAACAAGCCTCCGCACTCATAACCTTTACCAATAAATTGTCCGAACTTTGACACTACAACTTTATTGGACTCCAAGACTAACTTAAACACATCTCTGCATAGAAGGGAACCGCTAACGAGATTCTTGTTCATAGTAGGGACATGCTGCACGTTCCCCAGCTGCACGATCTTCCCCGAAGTAAACTTCAGATCTACCGTGCCAACACCACGAACAGTAGCATGTGATCCATTCCCCATTAGGACGGAAGAATCCCGAGCGACCTGATAAGAAGTGAACAAAGAGATGTCAGCGCACACATGAACGTTAGCACCCGTATCAATCCACCAACATGGAGAATGAAATACTGAAAGCACAAATGGTAAATTACCATACCCATCAGTATTGCTAGCGGTCACGATATTGACAGTCTTGGCCTTTTTCCCTTTCTTGTCTGCACGATCTGGGCAGTCCACAGAGAAGTGACCGAGCTCTCCACAGGTATAGCAACCTAGCCCAGACTTGTTCATCATCTTCTTCTTCTTCTTGAAAGAATTAGTCTTGGCAGGTACATTGAAAGCAGGCTTGTTCTTTCCTTTGTTATTGTCGTGGTTATGGTTCTTCTGCACCATGTTGGCGCTAGACTGACCTTCACCACCTCTCTCAGCAGTGTCCTTAGCCCGAGCCTTCTCCTCAACATCAAGAGACGCTATCAGGTTTTCAACCGATATCTCCTGTCTCTTGTGTTTGAGAGTTGTGGTGAAGTTCCTCCATGAAGAAGGCAACTTTGCAATAATGCACCCGGCCACAAACTTGTCAGGTAAGGCACACTTAGCATGCTCAAGCTCCTTCGCAATGCACTGTATCTCATGAGCCTGTTCGACTACAGAACGGTTGTTAGCCATCCTGAAGTCATGAAAATTCTCCATGATGTACAGTTCACTGCCAGCATCTGCTACACCGAACTTAGCGTTCAGTGCCTCCCAGAGCTCTTTGCCATCTGATATGTGCATGTACACATCAAACAGCTTGTTGCTAAGAACACTCAGAACGAGTCCCACAAAGGCAGTGTTGGTATCCTTGAACTTATTCTGATCTTCGTCAGATATAGCTCCTTCAGGTAAACCCTCACTGGCCTCGAACACTTTCAGAGATCGCAACCACGACGTGGTCTTGATCTTCCATCTCTTAAAATCCGCACCGGTCAACTTGTCCGGCCTCAGCGAATCAGATAGATGTCCCATGTTTAATTCAGGAAATTGCCTATAACACACATAAGGTTTTTGGATTGTTGGATTATTAGGCACAATTTCCATGATTAATTCCAGTATATTTAACATTATAACAGCAGCTACTAGCATGTTAATCTCGCAAATACTAGATGTATTAATTAACATGAACAACAGCAAAACGTCTACATACACAGACATACTAAATCGGCACATCGGCACGTGATGAACGAACCGAACAACTGTAGATGAAGTAGTCGTAGTAGTCGTCGTAGTTGTTGCAGCAGCAGCAGCTTCCTGAAGGCGATGGCGACGTTGTTGATGAGCAGCCCGCGAGTCCGGCGAGCGTACACGTCCAGGAAGGCGAGCCGTAATGAAGAGGTTCAGAGCAGTTGCGCGGAGCGCTTCCCAAAAACCTTATTCGCCCTCTCCCGTACAGGATCACAAGGATGAGGGTTCCGGAGACCTGCTGTCCCGTTCGCCGGTGCACGCCGGCGCTCGGGATGGAGTAGACTACGGTGGCGGCGCAAGGCACGAGGTGGCAAAACCTAGATTGGTTTTGTATTTTTGCAGCGCACGCAGTGCCCGACTTTATATAGCACGTCTAGGGGAAACCCTAACGGGTACAACATGGGCCAAGTCCACGTTTAGGTCGGTTACAGTATTCCCGCAACCCGCGGCGCGTCGTGACGAGACGGACGGACGAACAGGCGGGCGGGCGGGCGGTGCGGTGCGTGCGAGCGGCGGCGGAGGAGGAGGAGCGCGTGAGAGAGTCTCATGTTCTCACAAGCTTACCAAGTAGCACTCCACTCCACTATATAAGGTGGTGCCACTCCTCTTAAACTAGCAATGTGGGACTAAACTTTAGCTCCCACTCCACTCTCATGTGTGCTGCCATTTTTCCATGGGCTTTGAGATTTCAGAAATTGCTAATTGGGCTTCCCACTCATGGGCCCAAATTCTAACAATCCCCCACCAGATCTCAAATCCCATTTAGAGATGTTTGCCAGACCTCGAGTCTTGTTTATATACCAGTGTTTCAGCAAAGACTGTTAAGTTGAACTTCTGCCTAGAACCTTGAGGTACGTCTATTGGCAACTTGAACAATGGACGAACCTTGAATTGCAAGTTTGGTGCTTCTAGATTTCACACAAAATCATAACTGGTACTTGGCTGCCAGTAGCCTACCCCGCGGGTGTAGCATATGCGTCATACTACCTGGTCTCTTCATGAGTTTACTAGAGATCACCCAAATCTCATAAATTGCGACGTTTAACAATTTGACTCATATAGGTGTGTTCTTTCAAGAATGATCTGTAGAACAGCATCTTTGCTATGAATAGCCAACAGAACCACATTAAGGCATGCAGCCAACCTGCCTTACAGATTTTGAGAGTTGTGCATCTTAACATAGAGAGGGTTAGGTAATAACTCTCCTCTGTCACACCACTAGCTTGTTCTTCCCAGGTCCTAATTCACGGGATCTCCGATCACATAGGTTGGGTTACCACTATGGAGTAACGCTCACGGGTCTCAACCCCATCTCCCTCGATGCACTTTCTATCACATTACGTGATAGTCCCTTCGTAAAGGGATCTGCCAGGTTTTTGTCTGTTTGAATATACGAAACAGTTATTACTCCGGAGTTTCTCAATTTCCTGACAGACTTCAAACGTCTTTTAACGTGTCTTGATGACTTCGCGTTATCCTTAGCACTGTTCACTTTGACAATAACCGTTTGGTTGTCACAGTTCATAAGGATGGCCGGTAGTGGTTCCTCAACCACCGGCAAGTCCATCAAGAGCTCACGCAGCCATTCTGCCTCAACAGAAGCTGTATCTAACGCAATAAGTTCTGCTTCCATGGTTGACCTCGTCAATATGGTCTGTTTGCAAGACCTCCATGATACTGCGCCACCACCAAGAATAAACGCATATCCACTTGTGGCGTAGAGCTTATCAACATCTGAGATCCAGTTCGAACCACAATATCCCTCAAGCACAGCAGGGTGCCCTGAATAGTGAATCCCGTAACTCATTGTACCGTTCAGATAGCGCATGACCCTTTCAAGTGCATGCCAATGATCAGTACCCGGGTTAGACATGAACCTGCTCAATTTGCTCACAACAAAAGAGATATCAGGTCTCGTCGCGCTCGCAAGGTACATGAGTGAACCGACCACTTGAGAGTACCTTAATTGATCTCTCGTCTCTTTCTTGTTCTTTCTGAGTGTCACGCTGGGATCATAGGGTGTTGGAGAAGGCTTGCTGTCTATAAAGCCGAATCGGCTCAAGACCTTCTCAACATAGTGTGATTGCGTTAACGTAATCCCACTCTCATCCCTAATCAGCTTGAGGTTCAGAATCACATCAGCTTGTCCCAGATCTTTCATATCAAACCTCTTTGACAAGAAAGACTTGACCTCATTTATCACTATCATGCTTGTACCGAAAATTAGTATGTCGTCAACATACAAGCATAATATGACACTATCGCCCCCACCATGGCGATAGTACACACACCTATCAGCCTCATTAATGGCAAAGCCTGCAGACGTTAACGTTCTGTCAAACTTCTCATGCCATTGCTTAGGTGCTTGGTTCAGCCCATACAAAGATTTTAACAATTTGCACACATTTCTCTCTTCACCTTTTACTACAAACCCATCGGGCTGATACATATAGATTTCCTCTTCCAACTCTCCGTTAAGGAAAGCTGTCTTTACGTCCATTTGATGAACGATCAGACCATAGGAGGCAGCCATGGAAAGTAGTAGACGAATGGTGGTCAGTCTAGCGACAGGTGAATAGGTGTCAAAGTAATCTTCGCCTTCACGCTGAGTGTAACCCTTGGCTACAAGCCGTGCCTTGTACTTCTCAATAGTACCATCAGGTCTTAGCTTTTTCTTGAACACCCACTTACAACCCACGGGTTTGCAACCGTAGGGTCGTTCAGATAATTCCCAAGTTCCATTAGAAAGAATCGAGTCCATCTCATTATGGACAGCTTCTTTCCAGTCATCCGCATCAGGAGATGCGAATGCCTCTGCAATGGACGTAGGGGTATTGTCCACAAGGTACACAATGAAATCATCACCAAAGGATTTTTCAATCCTCTGTCTCTTGCTCCTTTTGGGAGCTTCATTGTCATCCTTCTCAAGGACTTCCTCAACATGTGGTTGTTCAGAATAATCAACAGATGTACTAGATTCAGTAAATATCTCAGAAGAAATCCTAGCAGTCCTATGCATATCCTTCATAGGAAACATGTTCTCAAAAAATGTTGCATCACGAGATTCCATAATACTATCAGCATGCATATCAGGTACCTCAGATTTAACTACTAAAAATCTATAGCCGATGCTCCGCTGAGCATAACCCAGAAAGACACAATCCACTGTCTTTGGTCCGAGTTTACGTTTCTTAGGAATTGGAACATTGACTTTCGCCAAGCACCCCCAAGTGCGTAAATAAGAAAGTGATGGTTTTCTTCCAGACCACTCCTCGTAAGGGGTCTTCTCTTTATTCTTGTTAGGAACTCTATTCAGGACATGACACGAAGTCAATAAAGCCTCCCCCCACCATGCCTTAGATAAACCAGCAGTGTCCAGCAGTTGTTGCAGCAGCAGCAGCGACGGCAGCAGCTTCCTGAAGGCGATGGCGACGTTGTTGACGAGCAGCCCGCGAGTCCGGCGAGCGTACACGTCCAGGAAGGCGAGCCGTGATGAAGAGGTTCAGAGCAGTCGCGCGGAGCGCTTCCCAAAAACCTTATTCGCCCTCTCCCGTACAGGATCACAAGGACGAGGGTTCCGGAGACCTGCTGTCCCGTTCGCCGGTGCACGCCGGCGCTCGGGATGGAGTAGACTACGGTGACGGCGCAAGGCACGAGGTGGCAAAACCTAGATTGGTTTTGTATTTTTGCAGCGCATGCAGTGCCCGACTTTATATAGCACGTCTAGGGAAAACCCTAACGGGTACAACATGGGCCAAGTCCACGTCGCGCACGTTTAGGTCGGTTACAGTATCCCACGATCCGGGAGCGACCCGAACCGACTATCTGTGACGCGTCCGTCCAAACGTGCGGTGCGGTGCGGTGCGGTGCGGTGCGTGCGAGCGGCGGAGGAGGAGCGCGTGAGAGAGCCTCATGTTCTCACAAGCTTACCAAGTAGCACTCCACTCCACTATATAAGGTGGTGCCACTCCTCTTAAACTAGCAATGTGGGACTAAACTTTAGCTCCCACTCCACTCTCATGTGTGCTGCCATTTTTCCATGTGTTTTGAGATTTCAGAAATTGCTAATTGGGCTTCCCACTCATGTACCCAAATTCTAACATTCTTTACTGTTAAATGGGAGTCTGCGGTCATGACGGTAGGTTTCGTACGTCGCTCCAGGACGTGGTCTGCCTCCCTCGCTCGGTAGCACGATCGATCGTTGGCAATAGGGTGGTATGTCTTCACCCTCATGGGCCTTCCAATCAGCCCTTTAGAGATAAAAGCAAATCATTAGCTTCTCTTGACGGAACAATCAAATCATTAACTTCCTTGTATCGCTTACACATGCCAAATTAAAATCTGTATCCTAATCAATACCGAACCAAACCACATACTGGCACGGCAACACCAAAGATTATCATCATGGCCTGTAACTGAACATCCAGGACGCAACACCGCCGCCTCCCTCACAGATCCTCACGATTCCTCTCGACGACAACGCCTTGGACAAGCACTGCTAGGGCAGCAGCTCGATGCGTATATGCCGCCGGGGCTCAAAGCAGCAGTGAGCTCAACATCCAGGAGATTTCGTTTAGATCCTAGGTGAGTTACTATACAACAACTCATTACCATCTAGATCTCAGGTGACCTTCTAAAACCTGAATATTCCAGGAGGATGTGCTACACTATTTGCATTTGTTATTTGTAGCTGGACGAACATCATCTGACGCTAAAACCTGTGAGAAAGTTCGGGAATAAAATTAACTTATACCAGAGCCATGCATACAGATGAAAGCACAACCAATAATAGTTTTAGAGGAAAACATACAAATGTCCTTAGAACTGCATTATAATGATAATTAACACCCAAAAGACAGCTTAACACGTGAACGACTTTGTGATGCCTGAAACAATTTTCCCAGAGATTCCTCCCTTTTTGCCTGAAATGGTTACATTAATTCATTTTCTTTGTTTTGCTTACCACAGGGCATACTTTCCAAGGTTGTTAACTATTTTCCCCTGCAACATTTGTATATAAGATGTCGCAGGATACACAAAACCTACCTAAGAAAGGGGAGATAGGTGTGTACCTTCTGACAAAATGTGTAGACATAATGTCTCAATTATCATTTTCTAACTGAGCTTAAGATATCGAACGATATTCTGGATTCTTCACATGTGAACCATCTACCAAATTAACTATAGTGCTTCCTATAGGCAGTGCCCTCACAACGTTGGAACCAGGAGAACATGTGGAAACTTCATACGGTATCATCCTTTCACACAACATTTTTTTCCCACTTAAGTACGTTTATGTCTGCGACTTGTACGTCTAACCCCTGCACTAATTATAGTAATTCATATCTAGGACTTCGATTTAACAATTTAAACATTTAACATGCAGAAAGCCCTCAAACACTTCAAGGAACACCAAGTAGTGTTGAATATATGGTTTCCAAGTCAAGCATTACACAAGACAGCAATCAAAAAAGACGGGATCGTGATAAAGCACGACGAGATAGTCTGACACAGGAGCAAAGAGAACAAATGAATGCACACCGAAGAGCAGCTAGGCAAAGTAAAACTAATGAAGAGAGAAATGCAAGACAAATGGCCGCCAGGCAAAATCGAACACCTGAGGAGAGGCAAGGGATAAATGCTTGCAGAAGGGCAGCATATAAAAATATGCCTGCCGAGGAGAGACAAGCGACAAACGCCCGCCGAAGAGCACTCAGGCAAAGCATACCACCCGAGGAGAGGCACGCATTGCATGCTCAACGCAACAAAGACCTTTCAGTTAAGCGGAAAACCCCTTGTGCTGAATGCATTGCAATCACTGTTCAAGATATCGGTCGATATACCGATAAACCGGCCGATTTATCGCTTACCGATGTCTGACCGATATGATAAATCGGCCGACTTATCGCTTGCCGGTGTATGATGGATGTATTATCTAGATCTTGATGTTTTGGTTCATAAATCATAAGTCACCATCTCAGCAGAATATATCTTATTATTCACACTAGCACATGCAGATTGGTGTAAAAGAGTACCTGACTCACAATTTATCAAGTCTCGGGTTTACCGTGGTTATTAAAAAAATGGCATATTAAGTGTCGAGTCATGAATTATCTCTTCTAGAACATTTTTTCTCTCACTAATCGTGTCATATTTGTGCTTCTTAGTGCCAGCTTTCGGCCCTTGGCAACAGAGTTAGCACCATTAACAACAGCAAACGTATGCACTGTAGTATGTAGTGCAAAACATTACAAGGGAACGGCATGTATGAAATTATGAATACAACAAACTAAGCTGCCCCCAAGGAAGTACATAAGAACATAACAAAGAGATTCCAAATCACCTCTCCACTTTGCTCTGCATTAAATCACCCTTTGAGTTAGAAAAAACTTAAATAAGCTACTTGAATACTCATCCGAGAGCACAACACACTAACAAACACCAAGGTGGGTATTGACACTTGCATAACATGTAGTTCCAGTTAGATTGGTGTTCTAGCTACCAATGCAAGTAAATAATGTCATCATGATCAAACTATGACAAGCAAAATACGTCAACAATACTAGGAGTTTAAACCAATCTGTAGGGGGTGTGCTTCTGAGTCTATAAGTCTAGCAAAACACCATGACCTTCCAAAGTAGCTAGCAAAATAGTTCAAGGTAGTCCATTTAAGAAATGGGAGCACGATTCACACCATGACCTTCCAAAGTAGCTAGCAAAATAGTTCACACCATGATTATACGAGCAGACAATAAAACTAACAGAATCAGCCTTCCTTAATCTCATCGATCAAAACCTGAAAAATTGTGAAGAGTTACTAACGTCAGACTCTTGGACTAAGGTTAAGAAATTTAGCTACTTTTCATTTGTTTATTACCCCGGAGCGATTGTACGTGCATTAAGCTACATTCATCTGTTGATTACCGTGGAGGAACACACTGGTATTAAGCGAGCTATTAAGTTCAACAGGACAATAGGACATGAGACCAATCAGTTTTGCCTATGGTTGTGCTGATTGAACCAAAACATAGTTAAACCACTATTAGAGGGGAAGTTTGGCAGGAGAGATGCATTCAACGACATAAAACCAAATATCATTTAACTAAAGACACATTAGGTGTCATCGGTACATACCTCATAACCGTTTTCATTCAGCTTCTCCAAGAAAAGTGGTCGTTTTGTACTGCTAAACTATCTCCAGCAATGTAGTAAGGAATGGCCTCCTGCTCAGGCTTTATGCTTTCCACATATTCAGCCAAGCTAATTATTTCCTCCTTGCTTTGAGAATAAAAGAACCAGACCAACGTAAAATTCTCTTGTGCTCTTCCTTGTCTGCCATGCAGTAAGATTTCAGATGCGAAATCAAAAGAGAGATACCACAAACATAATCGGAGGGAATGGTAAAGAAAAGGCTTACATCTATGTTTTCACTACAAGAAACTTCCGAGTAGCACATCCACTTACTTCCGCACCAACCTCTTTCTCATTATACATGCCTATGATAAACAAAAGGACAAATCAAACATAAGAGCTTAAATTGGAATGCACACAAACAATAGAAAAAATTCACAATGTGGCAACGGGACAGCAACAATGGGAGATGGGTGCAGCTTCCGCCGGTGGTGGAAGCAACGATAAGCTTGCGGCTTGCACAAGGCGGCGGCCGCCTGGATCGATATGCACCAACCGCGTGCGAGTTTGAAGGATCTGAGGTCGAGGGCGTCTAGCAGGGGAGAAGTCGAGAGCGCGGCTCCGAGAGCCGGCGGCCGAAAGTGCGACGCCAGAGGGGCGGAGATTGAGGCCGTCCTGCCAGAGGGCGAGCAGCGGCCGGAACCCGCGTTGTCCGGTGCGCAAGGTAGGGGTTTGGATCGGCTGGGGGGCGTGGAGAACGGCCGGCGGGATATGGGAGCCGGCCGGCCGGCCGGCCTGGAGAGCAGAGGACTGATGAAGGGATGAGTGAGGAATTGGGAGCTAGCGATGGCAAGTTGGCAACAGAGCAGAGGGTGAGAGAGTGATGTTTCCGTATAGAGTTAACTGTAGACTTGTCTAATTCCTTTCCCTCCGGTCCAATATTTGCCTCCGTTTAATTGTTTTCTGCTTATAGAAAATTATGTTATTAATTTTTTTTTAGTATATATGTTTTCTAATTATATGCAGTTATCAAAAAAATAAGCACTGAAACAATGGCGCTGGATAAGAACAAAATATTATCATGGAGCTATACATTTGTGTTCTATTCGATATTGATATATTTAACTTTTAAATTGTATGTATTTATTTTTGCATATGTAGATCGTGGGTGTAATAGAAAGAGATATATTTCAGCAATCCAAAAAATCTACCGCTATAGATCTTGATGCAGTAATGGTGGATCTCGTGGCGGAGATTGAAAACTCAATACGTTCTACGAGATCAAAAGTGGTGAGTATTAAATTATACTCCCTCCGTTCCTGAACGTAGGGTGTATAAGTTTTCTACATGACAATCTATTTGTACATAATGTACTAAATCTTTTTTTTTTGAAAAAACTGGCAAGAGGTGAGTTCTTAATTGATATACAATGAATACAATCCGTTAAGTTGCTCTTTTGAGACTAGATCTCATTTTTTGATGGGTCAAATTGTCCATAAATAGCAAATACGCCTTATATTTTGGATTTTTCTTCAAAAAACTATACACCTTATATCAAGAAACGGAGTGAGTATATTTTAATTTATAGATGTTCTATATATTCATATTATAGTTGTCATGTATGTTTCGGTAGATCATGGACCGGATCAAAATAAATAACACAGACACTACTAAAGAAACAACAGACATAAATCTAAACACTAACCCAGACAAGGTGCTGATGGAAGAGGCCGAAAACATAACGAGTCTCACACGATCAAATGAGGTGTATTAAGAATTATCTTTTTTATGCATGCAAAAAATTATGCTTTATATCCCAAGCAAGGTTGACATTTGAATCATGTTAAAATGTACAATTTATCCACATATACTTCAAGTGAAGTGGATTCTTTTTTTTCTCAAATATCTTATGGATGTCTTATTCGTACATTCATGTGTATGTATTATATTGAGAAACATTACAAAAAATTAAGATCCGTAGCAACGCACGGATATTCAACTAGTATTTGTACCTGTGGAGGCGGACCGCGGTTGGCCGTCCAGCGGCCGGCAGCGGTGACGGAAATTGGAGCAGGCGAGGCTGAGGAGATTGCGCGACCGCGAGAGCCGCCAGGTCGGCCGAGGCCGAGGGGGGCGGCCGCGGTAGGAGGTCGGCCAAGGGGCTGAAAGCAGGTCGCCGAGCGGATGGGTCAGCGATCCGGCAAGGTTGCCATGACGGCGCGTCCGCGCGACATGGAGACTGGAGCGAACGATGCGTGAGGCTTTTTCCAGCTAGCAGCAGTTCTAGCGAAGTAGAAAAAAACATTCCTGATTTTCTGGGTGGGCCATAAGGTTTATCTACGATAACCCTTTACTTAGATATTTCTAATACTGGCCTCAAGAAAATGGCTCACACAAACAAGTAAAAAAGCGGAATACACCCATTTAGATAATGTCGCAACATTCCGGTTTAGGCTGCAAATAAATGCTTAACGTTGTAGGTAGTACTTTAATTCAATGTCAGCTTCACGTAAGGAATAGCACACTTAAACCGCTAAGAACATTCGAGTCATCGGTGTCAATCATATTGATCCTACTTTGCAAAGACATGATAGAGAGAGTTGTAAACATAGGTGATACACTGAAATTACACTATAGGATAGATTAGTGTCAGCCAACAGTAGGTTTGCTCTGCGTCTACCAACATAACATAGTAACTTGCCCTCCGGCGGTCGTGGCTCATTCTTCAGAGCAAGTGTCTCTAGATATCTTATGTGTTTATTTGTTTTTCAAAATGTATATTCACACTCACACACAAAACTTTTATGTCAAACTGCATGTTTTGTTAGAGCTCCAGAAGTCTTCTCATTTCTGAAATATTTTGATTCATTTCTTGATGACAACCTAGTGCTAAAGCTCATGTGTTGGATGATTTCAAGCTCCACAGATTAGTTTTATCTCTGAACATTGTATGTCTGAGTATTATATCTATGAATATGTGTTGCACGAAATGTTTATGGCTGAATCTCACGGCTGATTCCTTTGCATGTTGTTTGATTGAGTGTACTGCAAGTAGGTGGTGTGTGAATTTTACAGCCTAGTTAATGCAATGCTGGTGTACATCAGTGGAAACTTGTCCCTTGCGACTGCAATGTTGGTGAGGAGGCAGAGAAAATTGCAAATAACCACCACAATTACGTCTAGGGTTTCAAAAAAACACCATGTCTTTATTTATTTTTGTAAAAAACACTCTTTTTCGGTCTGACGGTCGCAAGGAACACTAATATTTCTTTGAGCCTGTTGTAATGACGAATCTGACTGGTGTATCCCATTGTCAGGCTAACGTGGCACAATAAGGAGAGTTCAGAGGATACTTGTGGTATAGAAATTTTAAATTGGGGTTATTTTGCAAAACGTTGACTAGAAAATGAACGATTCCCCATTGGATCTCACCGGCGGCCGTGGCCTTGCCGTGCTCCGGCGGCGATCGTGGCACCGCTCCAGCAGAATGTTTCGACCTCCAGCCCTACCCCGAGGAGTCCCCGCACCGTCCTCATCTCCCACCTCCCAAAAAGAAAAAGAAAAAATGTGAAGGACCTTTTGGTAAAATAAACCTATCATGTCGGCATGATAAAATGGGTCCACCCGTCAGAAAGAGATTTAACTTGCGTAAAATAGATAATCAGTGTTTTTTACTCCACTGTTACGCAATATCGGTGTTTTTTGCTAAAAAATAAAAACATGGTGTTTTTTTAAAACCTTAGGCACAATTGTGATGGGTTTTTGCAATTTTCTCAAGGAGGCAAAGAACCATCATAGCTTAGTTATTGATTAGCACTTAAAAGAGCCAAGACAATAATCGATCTGACTGGTGAAAGTTCAGTTTGGGGCAATCATCTTGTTTTTGTCTTGATTAAGGCTTCACCAAACTACAGGTTCACTTTTACTCCTCCGTTCTAAATTAAATGACTCTCTTTTGTCAAAAAGTGAATATATCTAGGTATGTTGTGAGTCTAGATACATCCATTTTTTGACAAAAGAGAGTCATCTAATATGGAATGGAGGGAGTACTTATTAGATTGCCACACTGATTCAACACATTGCCACATTGATTGAGCAAATCACCAAGTCAAATATCAGTGTGGCAATAAAGTTTGTAGAGTAAAGTAGAACACATAGTTCTATCAGAATAAAAGAGTTGAGCAGATAATCCTGAAACAAGAAGATACATTTTCCTAACATATACACAGAGACAGAGGGCAGTAATCCCAAGTGCTTAAGAAAATAGGTTCAAGTAGCCTGAAATAACGTTGACAAGTGAAGAACGAGGACGACGGTAACAAATTAAACAAGCACTGACACACAGAAGCGTACATGCAGCAGTCCGGAAGACACGACAACATCAACATACGTACACATGTAGAGGTATATATATGTAGCTACTTGATGGGTAGCATAAACCGACGTGGATCAAGCTTCGTCGGCGGTGTGCTCCTCCTCCTCGTCGTACTCCTCGGCGGTGGCGTCCTGGTACTGCTGGTACTCGGCGACGAGGTCGTTCATGTTGCTCTCGGCCTCGGTGAACTCCATCTCGTCCATGCCCTCGCTGGTGTACCAGTGGAGGAAAGCCTTGCGGCGGAACATGGCGGTGAACTGCTCGCTGACCCTGCGGAACATCTCCTGGATGGAGGTGGAGTTGCCGACGAAGGTGGAGGACATGGAGAGGCCCACGGGCGGGATGTCGCAGACGCTGGACTTGACGTTGTTGGGGATCCACTCGACGAAGTAGGACGAGTTCTTGTTCTGCACGTTCATCATCTGCTCATCCACCTCCTTAGTGCTCATCTTGCCCCGGAACATGGCAGACGCTGTCAGGTACCGGCCGTGCCGCGGGTCCGCCGCGCACATCATGTTCTTGGAGTCCCACATCTGCTGCGTCAGCTCCGGCACCGTCAGGGCACGGTACTGCTGCGAGCCCCTGGAGGTGAGCGGCGCGAACCCGACCATGAAGAAATGCAGCCGCGGGAACGGGATCAGGTTCACCGCCAGCTTCCGGAGGTCCGAGTTGAGCTGCCCAGGGAATCGCAGGCAGCACGTCACGCCGCTCATCGTAGCCGAGATCAGGTGGTTCAGGTCACCGACTGCATTGATCATTTCGATATCAGTTCAGTAGACATTGACATATATCGTAGTACGTGTGCAGTGGATGCAGGGAATGAAGTGGAGACTTACAGGACGGATTGGTGAGCTTGAGAGTGCGGAAGCAGATGTCGTAGAGCGCCTCATTGTCGAGGACCATGCACTCGTCGGCGTTCTCCACCAGCTGGTGCACGGACAGAGTCGCGTTGTAGGGCTCCACCACAGTGTCGGACACCTTGGGGGACGGGAACACCGAAAAGGTGAGCATCATGCGGTCAGGGTACTCCTCACGGATCTTGGAGATTAGCAGCGTGCCCATGCCCGAACCAGTACCACCACCGAGAGAGTGGCATACTTGGAAGCCTGTCACAAAATGTTCAGTAAAAAAATGCCACAAATTCATACTTGAGGAACTGCAGGTATGAATGATATTGCCAGATGCAGTTAAGTTATGAGTTCAACAATCAAACAACTCGAAGTCTAAATTAAGGGAAGTTGATATGCGGCAAGCAACCAGTTTCGGGAGCTCGGAGACTGATGAAAGCTAGTTATACAGTTGTACTATTCAGGTTCAGACATCTATGCTAGAAATGAGGAACAGATCAACGATTCTCCTATCCAATCAGGGGACTGATCCTATCGCAATTATAAGATATTGATCTCCACGGGTGGGGGTGTCTATTAACTTTTTTCTATATTTTGCTGCTATCATTCGGTGTACTAAAATCCACTAGTCAAACCTCATATACGTCAAAAAGGAGTGATGCAACTACATAACAAACTAATTAATCAAGTAAGCTAACACATCGGCAACGCATCTACCCAACAACCACCAACTGGCAAGTGGCAACAGCCTGTCTGAGTGTCCCACTCGCAGCAGCCAACGCCGACAGTATTCCATTCGCTGAAACCTCATTTCTTGTGTTATTGTTAGGTTGTACAACATTGTCAGTAATCACCACATGATACTGGCAGTACTAATACATGATTAGTGTGGTGATAACCCCATCAACATTCAGCAGCAAAGAAGATGTCGACAGGTGATGTGACGCAAACAAATCGAATTTCGGTGATCAGGTCGTACCTGACCGAAAAAGCTTCGTTTGACACCTACATTTGCTCCTAATTTTATGTACAGATTTCCAAAATGTACTGGCAATACATAGAAAACTTTTGCGCATCCCAAAATGAATTCCATTGCTGGGCCATTTTTTCCGCTAAAAACTGAATATCTTCAGTCTTTTGTTTAAAAAACATTTTTCAGGAAATACTGTAAAAAAAGAAACGTTTTAGATTGTCGAGAAAACTTGTAGTACAACAGATGAGGCATCTGTAATCGAAGTTTTTTGTTCTACCGTATAAACATTTTCTAATTCGTACGGTCAGCAACACGCCCAATGTGGATGCTCAAATTGCCATAACGTTTAGATATAATGTGCAACCACGGTTACTTTTGGTTAAATCATTATGTTTCTTAGACAACTCGATTCCTATAAAATCAGTTAAGGCCTTGAAGGGGATAAATAGCATCCATACAACATAAGCAATGCTGAAGACGAGGTCTCGAGGTAGGATTGGAAACATAAGTCTCTGACTAGCATACTTTCAGAACCTTCACAATTGGCATCCTTAGCAACACTATTTGCAGCAGTTAATGGACTTAATTCAACTGAAAATCAGATCTCAAGTTCAAGCCAAGTAAGCAGCATTTTTTTATTAATGTACACTACTCTTCAATTTCTCAGCCACCTTGATCTCAAGCATGTCATTGCCATTGGAACTCAGAATGCATGAACGAAAGAGGGTACTAATTGTGTAACATGTCTGTAATGTAAAATGGTGTAGTTATCGATTTACCCATCTAGTACTTGTTATCTATCTATGTCACAATTCAGATTCACCGGTTGGTAAAGATAAATTGCGTGATCAATCAACAGAACAATGTTAGATCCACAATTTATTATCTTAGACCGATAACTGTAAGCACCGAATCAATTATATGCTGGATCCCGGACGGCTTGTAATTGCTGCCAAGTTGGCAGAGTTGCTTTCCATGTAGATGTAGCCTACTAGTCCGGCACTCTGCTGGAGGACAGGGCAGAGTCTAATAAATTTGAGATAACACCATCCTTAATTACCAATAGGAGAGGAAGCAAAATATGAAACATAAAAAACGCTCCAACCCTACAGGTCCACCTGGTGTCGCACCCAGGCGACACCGGGGGCGCCCCTCCCGCGCCGCCAACAGCATCCCCTCCGCGCCCTCCTCGCCGCTGCTGCCGTCGGCCTCCGCGCCGCGGCGGCGGCGGCGCTCCTCGCCGCCACACAACTGGCGTCGGGGGGTGTGTCTTCATCGTCTTGGCGCTGGGTCTCCGAAGCCGGCTGGGAACGGCGACGGCTTCCGCCGGCGTAGGGAAGCCGGAGCGGCGGCTCCGGGCTGCAGTTGCTTGCAGGGTGGCGGATCTGGGTCCCTCTGCCCGGATCTGTTGACGGCGGACCTGGCCGCGTGGGCGGCGGGTCGGGCTCGTCGGGGTCGTGTCCGTGCGGTCGTGGGCTGGCCGTGGTGCGGCGGCGGCGTGCGCAGGCTGGTGGCGCATGCGGGCGGCGGCTGGAGGCCGTGGCGGGCGTTTTGGGCGCTAGTGTTGGCGGGGCGTTGGGCCTGCTTTCCTGGCTGTGGCATGGCATGGTCGGGGAGGGGATGGCGGTCGTGCGGGCTGCTGCAACAGTGTGGAGGATGCAGATGGAGAAGGCCGTGTGGTTGTTTGGTTGTGTGTCTCGGTGATTCCTGGGAGATGTGAAGATGCATGGGTCCGTGTGTGGAGAAGATTTGAAGATGGTGCTCCTGCTGTTTGTGAAGGCAGGCCGGTGGGGTTCGTCCGGTTCGTGGACTGATCTTGATGTTGGTCAGGCTGCCGGCGTGCTCGTTGTTGAGGACGTGGCTCTGGGGTGTTGGCGTCCAGTTCCAGAGGAGTTGTTGCTTGGTGGTGTTGTATGTGTTCGTCTTCTGGTTTTGTGGATGTCGGGGCAGCGGCTCCGAGATGGTGGTTGTGCGCCGAGGCGGCGGCCTCGGATGGCGGTGCAGTGGTAGCTCCATGAGGCGGGGTTGCGGCTTGGCACAGTTTTGGGTGGTGACCTTGAGCGGCAGGGGCGGCAAGGTTATTGGCTCGGTCGGCGCATCCCAGCGGGGATGGTTGAACTGTGTGTCGGGGCGGCGGCCCCGGGCATGGTGTGACGGCCGTGGTCTGCGGTCAGTGGTCCTGTGTAGCTTGGGCTACCGGCATTTGAGCCGTGCGGCGTTGCAGCTCGAGGGCGAGCGGTGTTATGTCGGGGTGGCGGCCCCGGAAGGTGGTGTCGGCGGAGTGTGCAGGGCATACTACAGCGATGGATGTCGGGGCAGCGGCCTCGAGAGCTTCGCGGCTCCTGTGGAGGCGAGGTTGGTTTTGGCAGCTCTACTCCGACGGGGTCGGTGGGTTCGTTTTGCTTGTTTGTTGCTGCGAAGTTGAAGCTGCGGTGTACGATGACGGGCAACATGCAGTGAGCGCATTCAAGGGTTGGTCTCCTCATCCGTGTTGGAGGGTCCCGTACATGCTCCTCTCATAGCAGGTGCGGCCTCTTCTCTTCGACATGGATGGTCGGTTGGCCGGATCTTTGTGGAGTGGTCATGTGTCGTGAGCTTGTTCGTGTAGTTCTCGAGGCGGTGTGGGCTTTGCACCGTGGGTGTTGGGTTTGCTATAGAGTTTCTCGAGGTTGTGTGGTTGTGTGGGCTTCACCCCTGTGGTGTTGGGTTGTATGTTGTTTGGTTTTTGCTCGGTTTGTTCCATTAATAAACCGGACACTTCTTCTTAATAAATCGATAAGGCAAGCTTTTGCCATCGCTTCGGAAAAAAAAAATATATGAAACATTCATCTGACAGTTAGAATATTCAACGCCGATCCGAGGGTTAGAATTTTGGATCGATCGATCGCGCATTCCCCGATATGATCTACCGTAGTGAATTTTATTATACGAATGTACTACGATCTATCAAACTGCTAACGATGATAAGATGCGTGGCTCTGCAAAAAAAAAAATACAGATCCAGAGAAATGCAGACAAACGGCGAGAACAAAATGAACATGATGATGCAAGGGATCACAGGGCAGCGTGAATATAGTGTACCTTGGAGGCAGTCAGAGTTCTCGGCCTCCTTGCGCACGACGTCGAGGACGGAGTCGATGAGCTCGGCGCCCTCGGTGTAGTGCCCCTTTGCCCAGTTGTTGCCCGCGCCGGACTGGCCGTAGACGAAGTTATCCGGGCGGAAGATGTTGCCGATGGGTCCGGAGCGGAGCGAGTCCATGGTGCCCGGCTCGAGGTCGACGAGGACGGCGCGCGGCACGTAGCGTCCGCCGCCGGCCTCGTTGAAGTAGACGTCCATGCGCTCGAGCTGCTCGGGCGCCGTGCCGGTGTACTGGCCGGTGGGGTCGACGCCGTGCTCGCCGCAGATCACCTCCCAGAACTTGGCGCCGATCTGGTTGCCGCATTGGCCGGCCTGGATGTGCAGGATCTCCCTCATCTCGGCGGCCTCCTGGGAATGGGATCGGCTCGCAGCGTGCGGGCAGGGATGACAAAGACGATCTCGATCGGTGTCTTGGTGTTCTTGGGCGGGGTCGTGGTTTGTGGAATGGAAGAAGGGAGGAGACGCGCGCGCGCGGTTGAGGAGAACGTGGGATGGAAGCGGGTGGGACGGAGGGATCGTGGGCGCGTCTATATGCCGTGTTTCCAGGGAACGGCTCCACCCCTCCCTCCCTCCCTCAACTGTTCAATTGACAGGATGGATGGAGGTTTCTTTCTCTCTCTTTTTTTCATCGTCTCGATCTCGATGGATGCGGTTTAGATTGGAGGATGGATTTTCATATCCGTATTTTTTTTTTTAAAGTTCCTACGACAAACCTATTAACAAAATTTTCATTTTACGGCTATTCACTAATTTGTGTACTAAAATTTTGCTACTCACTTTTTTTTTACAAACACAGTACAACGTAAGTGCTCATATACACGCGCACACACTCACCCCTATGAACGCACAAATGCACATCCTACCCCTATGAGCACCTTTGAGAGTCTGAGCTGGCGGGTCAGGTTTTGAAATTGACGAAGTCACCACACGCGCCTCGCTGTCGACGGGAACGCCGCCTCCCAGTGAAGAATATTCCGCCTAAATGAGAAACACCAGCGTCAAACCCGGGACACTTTTTTATTAGAGTTAATAACATGTTTAAGTTTGTAGTTGTGCATACACCTGCTACAACATTTAGTGCATACACCGTCTGAGGTTTCGCTTCTAACAAATTTTATACCTGAATTTACATCATTTTAGTACTTTGTGTGTTTTGTTAGTAGGACCGATATGTTAGCTCGGGGTGGCGACAACAATGTGTAATGCTTGGAGACTGTTATATCGACGATCCATGTTCATCCTTCTCTTCTCCATTTGTTTCACTCCTTGTTGTCCTTCTTCTATCCTCTAACATCGATCATCATATCACACATTGCCCAATCGGCGCATAAGAGCATCTCCAACAGGCACCTAAGATAAACAAGATGCAAAGTTTCTTAAATGCAGTAATTTGGACGAACTGTTTGCTATGCCTCGTAGTTGGTGTCACAAATGCATAATTTCGGGGTAGAAATGAAATTTACTCTTTCTATTATTTATATCGTGTTTTCTTCTTGTTGATCCTTTGGTCAAACTGTAAATTACCATGGCGACCATTTGTGTGCAAGAACACGGTAAATTTTGTTGGTGTTGCCAAAGTTAACCATGGGATGTTGAGATTGAAACATGGTTTACTGTTGATGGGATATATATGTTGGATGAATTATATGTAAGCTTGCGGGAAAGGTGGGGTTTCCTGGGTTGAACCTCACCCTCGCCTCCCAACACCAACAAACACCGGAGTTTTGGAGTTTTTTTATAAGCATTGTCGATCATATCAATCTTTATATGCATTGAACCCCTTTTGTGACATGTTCATATTCCATCCTTTTGAAACTTCTTAATTTATAGGTTGTCTCTTTTGTTTCCATTGGTGTCCACTCTTCTAGAGCTACTACAGCAATATTGTGGCACCACCTCCCCTAACTACACAACTTTCATCTATGCGAAAAATCACTTTGTTGTCTGCTAAGCCTAGAGACCCTCAAAGGAACCTATAAACTCGAATTTTCATGTACCAATTTGGTATTCCAGGTTGATTTCCATACCATGCTAACATGTGGTTGAGTTCCATACAATGCTAACATGTTGGCACATAGTTGACTCAAAATTGTTTGAGATTTATGGATGTCTTATATCCTTTACCGAACGTGCAAAGGGTATCTATGGGAATATTTAAAATGCTTCAAGTTAACAGAAAATTTAGAAAAATGGACAACATCCTAGAAAGTTACTAGTAACTAAGGATTTTTTGAAGAAAGAATAGCAATAATGCCAACGATAACTTTACCTAATTCCATGGGTTTCAAGAAGGTTTTACTTATTTATTCGTTTATACCGATATTTCTTACAACTGGTCCGCCATCTCAACTATAGATTGAGAAACGGTAATGTGCATTGATTCTGATATCAAGTACAAACTACTCCCTTCCCTACAAAAAATACAAATTGATCCATCCTTCTTAGTTTACTAGGGCCACATGATTTTTAGATTTAACTTTGATCAATAAATAATCTAATAAAATGTGAGTTATATATGCCAAAGCACTGCAATTTGATATTTTTCTTAATATGGATATAATAATATCCGGTTCGTATAGCATAAACCGTGTGTTGTTGGACTAATATTTGTCAGAACGAAATATCGAGAAACCACTATGCATAATGAACTATAATTGAGTGGGTAAAGTACTAACACGAAAAATGATTAAATACGTTTTTGAAAAAATGGCATGGTAGACCAAAGAGCAAATGGAGGCTGATCATCTATGGAACCCTTCCTTTTAAAAGCTCATAAATCCTATTTTGAAGTTTCAATAAGATCTAAGTAAATCCTAAATGTAGATTGTGATACATTTTACCAACATGCAAGATTTGAACTGAAAATAATTCATAGCTCGGGCTGCACAAAATACTAAAATTTGACCGGTTTTGGAGAGTGTTTTTTTTAATGCATAGTTCACTACTTTCAAATGTCAGATTTTTTCACTTTTACGCACCTCAAAATAACACGTTTTTAGTTAAAAGTTTATACGTTGGTAAAATTGTTTCAGTTTTTAAAAACTTCATAGTATGTTTTTCGAATATTTTAAAATAAAGGGCTTAATGACGCTTGAACTCAATTTGTCCGAGCTTAGGGTAGACCATGCTAGTTAAAATACACCACGACATGCACTGGTACAAAGATTACATGGTAATAAGAGGGATGTTTGGATGATAACACAAAGTTTGGTATGACGAGTTATTACGTGTGGGATAACATACAAAGACAGCTACATATGACTTGGCCAACAAGTGGATATTTCTGGCGATATTAAAACAAAGGAGAAGTTGGCAGTCATGTGCCAATTGTCACATCGCTAATCTGGCTCGGATGTTTTGCTAAAGAATATATAGCCGGCCCTTTGGCATTTACATGTAGAGATGCTCATCTCTTCCGGGTAGTCATCATCATCATCATTTTTGCAGCATTATACTAGCATGAGACGGTACGACCCGGCCAATGATTCTTGAGATACTCTTACAAGCGAACATGCACCCTAGCACCACCACATGCTTTTGTCTGATATGGTGTAGTGCGAAATAGCCTATTGCGACTCACCATTTATTTGTAATTTTTCGTATCAGGAACAGAGGGAGCTGGTGTTTAGTAAAAAAGAAACATGAAACAAAAACAGACGACACTAAGCAGTACTTAGAGCATCTCTAGGGGAGGGTGGAGGGTGTAATAAATTTGGACGTGTACATCTTTATATACACCTTCTCAATTTTTACACCTCCTATTTTTTCAGTGGGACATGTATATTAGAACGTGTATATTTACAACGGTTATATTTTAAAAAGCTATATTTTCATCTGCAATATTTTCAACAGTTATATTTCTCTTCTTTATATATACCACCCCCTCCATATACACGATCCACTCGGAAGCATTTTTTTGGTTTACATCGTGTATATTTACCATCCACCTCCATATACACCATCCACTAGGAATGCTCTTAGGGTGTATATCAGCGCAATGTTTTGTTTCAAAACAGACTGACATTAGAAATGAACACAGATGATATGTATAAACGCAATGTCTTTGGCTTACAATTGGTTGATAACCAGTTGATTGGGATAATCAAGACAAGTTTTCTTAAAGAAATAATCAAGACAAGTTGATTGTCTTTGATATGGACGTACCATTTGGAACTATAAACTTCCCCGCATCTTTTTTCAGTTTAATTTTCACGTACTCTTTTCCGATGATTATTGCCACGTACTCAATGCGCACATAATGTAAATGTGGAAACTATTGAATATAAATATAATGCATAGCCCATTTCCATCAGTTCGGACTTTTGGGATGATTGGCTAGTGTAGCAATTTTATATGGTATCCGAGCTAAGAGGTCTCGAGTTCAAAACCCCACTCATGCGGATTGAATAAAAAGAAAGAAAAAAGATCCTGCGACCCGCTCCTATCCCACGCTAAGGACTAAAATAGCCTCGACGTGAGGGGGAGTGTTGAATATAAATATAATGCATAGCCTCATTCCATCAGTTCGGACTTTTAGGATGATTGGCTAGTGCAGCAATTCTATAGAAACTAGATCTTCACTTGGTGCTCCCCCTCTGACTCTCTGCCGACGCAACTCCTACCAACAGAGGAAATACACGAACAAAGAAAAGTTAGGTACAAACATAAAAAAACAAGTCAAAGGGTGAGCTCAAACAATGAACAAAATGTTACAGCGAAAGGGCTTCGGCTCTTTGGTTTCGCTCATGGTAAGGCCCCGGCTGGTTCGTAGTTTTTGGGCCGCAAGCGGGGGGAGGGGAAAGGGACACAGACCTCCATACGTCCATATAATTTCTGCTATGACTCCAAATTTTTGCATCAAAGGAGAAATAAACAGGGAACCAATCGAGGCCTAAGGGTTCTAGGGAAAGAACAAAATGCTTGCACGTTTTAACACACGCAGACCTTCCCCGTTGTTTGTCATAAATTGCATGAGAGATCGAAGTTTGAAAAAATCGTTGGTGTTGTAGGGCTGGGAACCATCATTGAAGGATACTTTCTACAACGGTAGGGTGTCGTTTCTTTCCTACCGGCTCCAATCTCTAAGCAACCATATTGGATGGCGACAACAGAAATGGAAGAGTTTAAGAAGCAGTTACAAGAACTTCTGGGTGAATTCGACCGAGTTGATCTCCACGCCCGTATTGTTGAAAAAAAAACTTGTGCGCACGACATGCTTGCTCAAGCACCAGCCAAATCTTGTGTAACCGCAACCTAATGATGTCGGACTCGTTGTACCCCCATGTTTGTTTTTTTCTTCTATATAGGAAATAAGAAGCTCATGGGAGAATTAATCTCACTAGTCTCATTAGTGGTCATCTCTCATGTACCTTGATGGACCAAAAAAATATGTGTGTGCCTTTTTCCCATTGAGTGCATTTCTTGCTTTATCTAAAAATGATTCTTCTGTCCCTATTTTTTTCCTTCCCTCGGTGGTACTTTTAATGATATAGGCTTATAAAAGGCATCTCATCGATCACTTAGAACTCATCTCTCGTATGAAGTAGCAAGTCTCTCTCTCTCTCCCTCTCTCTCTCATTGTGAGACTTATTTCTTGACTTAGTCTTCTGATTCGGGTGTGATACCTCCGAACTTCGGAGCCATAAAAATAATATCTCGTTCTTTTAATGCGTCACCAAGAAACTGGTTAATATGCAATTGTCTTGTGTCGCTCATGTTAGTTTCCAACCATATATGGATGTATCGTCCTATAATTGACCCTTATACTTCTTTTACATGTGTTACCCTTTACATTTGATCACATACGTACTTCCGAACATATGTGGATATACTACCTTATGGTTTCCCACATACTTCTTTTAAATGATTTCTTTTTTACCTGTTATATAGTTTATATGTGTACGTAATATATTTGTTAGATTGTACTTATGAAAACTTGAATTTATGAAAATGTTCATCCTTATGTGATTCTATATCGACGTCGTGATCGAGGTGAAGCCGAAAATATGTATGGGTTGGCCCATCTAACTCCCTACCAGTTGTGTTTCAATTTTTTTCCACTCCCTTTTACCCTTGTTAGTTTGTCTAGTCAAAATAATGTCTCGTCTTTTCTGTCTTGTTTACCTATTAATTTGAATTTTTTGGCACAGTGATTATAGTATGGATAGCTTTTTAAGAAATTCATGAATTTGAAAAAAATAAGGATTAAAAATTTCATGAATTAAAGAGGATCATTATTTGTGTATCATGTATTTTATTATTATTATAATTTTAAAACATTATTTGTATTTATATTTGTGTGATGAATTATTTTCAAACCTTGAACAATTACGTTGAAAGTGTTAACATTATTTTAAATAGTAATAGCAGTTAATATATATTTACACACATTTTTTTTGCCAAGTTCAAATAAGATAAACATTTTTTATACATATTTGAATATATTAGTTTAGAACGTATTTATGATTTTCTTTTTAAAACTAAAAAACTCTTATTGTAAAAACAGAAAAGAAAAGGGTGAAACAAAACAGAACAAACAAGAAATGGGCAAAAGAGAAACAGTGCCTTTTACTGGACCGTGTTCGCTGAGGTCCATGAAGCGAACACAGCGGCCGTAGCACTGTTGCGCTCCTTGTTAAGCGTCCATTAGGCGCTCCCCTGGGCTAGCCCCCTTGAGAGGCTCTGTTTGGCGCTTTCTGCGACCAGTAGCAAGTGTACGCACATAGGCTGTTCCTTTAATGCCTCAGCCCATTTAATGTCGTTCCTTTTATTTTACCATTCTTTTCTTCAGTTTGTTGGAGTAATACACCGTGAAATAACGGGAATTAGGTTATATCTTAAACTTTTTATATGATCAGGTTTTATTATTCTCATAATAACATATTTTAGTAATAAGGCAGTAATGCAAAAAAATATGTTTATTATATTTTTTGTCCACTTGTTTATTTTATTTTTCATTTTTTACTTACAAATCATATGACTTTTAATCAATAAAATCGTGAAAATTTATTTAATCTCATGAACAATTATTTTTTAATGCATAAATACTTTCAGTCTCAATTGGCCATTTTCTCATGGGAACCTTTTTTTAGCTCATAAACAATTAATTTTGAACTTTGTGAACATTTCGTTCTCGTAGAAACTTTTTAAACCTCGTAAAAATTATTTTTGATTCTATATTTCTTTTCAAAATTCATACAAATCTCCTCCCAAAGCCTAGACAATGTTTTAAAGAACTAGACCTAGGAGTTTCTCGCATCACCCGAGGAAAGAATGTGGTTGTCATATCCATGACAACACATCGAAGGAGATAGTGGCACAAGTGGATGTCACCGTGGTCAGGATCAGCCAAGGGACCAGCGAGCAAGGGCTTTCACCCCACCATTGATCATGACCCAAATATTGCCGAAGCCCCAGGCGACTAGAGACGGAGACAAGGATGCAAGTCCGCCTTCAAACACCCCTATAAGGAGGAGAAAAAGGACCGTAGGCCTCACTTACAAAGAAGAGGGGCGCGTCAACGACCCCCGTACTAGCTCCACAACCAACTAATATGTGCTCGGAGGAGGACATCGCCAAGTTAGCCGATCATTACAGTTGTGGTGCAAGCACCCGACATCGAATATGAAGTCCCTCATGTCGCCTTGGTGAAACTTGGCCCGCCGAAGTCTGGATTGAGCCCGGGGCGCGCCACACACAACAACCCCTTCACGCCACCACCAATATATGTTGTCGTTGGCCCGCACAATAGCCCCCAAGTTTAGTGTTTCCCTTATCTTGCCTAAGGAGGGACGCGAGGGTGGGACAGAAATTTGAACTCTTTATAATGTGCTCAATGGACGTGTTTCCCTTATCTCGCCTAAGGAGGAACCATTTTCACCGATATGATCCCAATGCCAAAATTTACAAAACTAGATTTACCAATAATGATTTTGCATCAATTTTTATTGCCTATGTGTCTTTTGCAGGACATGTTGCTATTCCCAACCTATGATGCAAAGTAAAATAAACGAAAATCATGGTAAAACAGCCGTATCGATCCGGGCCCTTAGAGCTGCTGCTTGCCTTTCCTTGATGATGTTTTTTCTGATTTTCAGAAGGCCTGGATGATGTAAGGGCCGAGAATATTTGAAGACCGGTGCAAGCGTACAGGCCCAAAAATGCACATTGGAATCGTAAAACTTGTGAAGAAACCTCTGTATTCGTAGTCCCTAGAGTATAGTCTACAAAAGCTGTCGTTAAATGCTTGGGTTGGGAAGAAAACATAATAAATAATATAATAGAGTTAAATGTTTTTAATATCTGAAAACAAATTACATGTTTCCACTGTTGTATTACTATAAGCGTGCAAGCTCACAATGCGAAATGCTCTGTATTATGATCTTACAAAAGTGAAAAAATAAATTAAGATATGACACTATATATTGTTTACAATATTCAGATTTATACGTTGGTAAATTATTGTGTAGCTCAAAATGTAAAGTATTTTACAAGCTTACATGATACTACCTCAGTTTGTTAATTAACCTTTGTACCTTATCAAAGAGCCTTACAATATAAACAAAAAGAGTATATCATTAGAACATGTATTATTTTTTCAGAATTTTTGAGAAAATTTTAAATGTATTTTTATTTAAAAACTTGAAGCTGCCGAACGGCAACGATATTTTTTTTTTAATTTATAAAAACCACAATGAGGAGCGAGCGACGCCTGCATGGCTGTATGGCATGTAGCCTGCGCGCGGGCTGCGGCCTCTGCGATGAATTAAAACCCTCCCCGCTGGGAGCAGAAGCTTTGCGCTTGCGCAGAGAGGCTGCGGCTTGCCTTTCCCTGTCACCCCCCTACCAAAAGACAACCGGGCACGGACAACCATCACATCCGCCATTAATGGGTGCTCATTCATTCATGCCGGCCATACCCATACATGGTACAAACTGCACACTCCACTGCTTCAACTGCGACGTCAAGCTCCTCATCATGTCATGCAATGCAACATTAAAAGGAGGCGAAAAAACCCCGTGACGCATCCCCAAATTAAGAGCGAACTGGTCGCATCCATGGCATTTAAGCTGCAGCTACGCCGCAATGAATGGAGACGAGTGTCCATCACGATTCCCGTGCCGCACGCCAGCAATAGTAATAACTGAAGCGCCAGAAGAAGAAGAACAAGCGGGACGAGCGATAATCAATGGTGTTTCTATGGATTGTTTGATTGATCTCTGACAGAGGCCATACAGGCAGGCGGTGGTAGGAGTAACTGGAAATGAACAAGCAAAAATTCGGAGCACCTCCCCCTATGTACCGGACGGATTCTTCGCGCGTCGCTCTTGGTGGCCGCCCGCGTGGACGCAACAATGGAGTCGTGGCAAATCGGAGCACCCAGTCTACCTAACGCGCCGAGGAACCCTCTCTACTTCTTCTTCTTCGTGTCCGGGCCAGCTAGAGCTAGGTGCCTAGGAAGCCGACGTTGAGGTCGATCCTCGGCTTCTTCTTGGGCGCGGGAGCCGGGGGCGGCGGCACGTGCGACTCGCAGCGCGGGCACCGCGGGTCGCTCCGTGAGATGAGCACGTACAGGAAGCACCGCGGGCACGCCGCCGCCACCATCCCTCCGCCGCCGCCGCCGGCGCTGGCGGACGGGGAGTCGCAGCCGTCGCCCTGCTCCACGGCGCCGCGCTTCACGGAGGACGTGGTGACGGAGGAGGACGACGGGGACGCGCTCGGCTGCTGGTGGTACTGGTGCTGCTTGCCGCGCTCGAACCGCTCCAGCGCCGTCTTCACCTTCTCGATCGTGCACACGCTGTGGTACGTCGTCGTGGCGGTGGACACGGATGCAGGTTGTTCCGCCGTCGTCGGGGCTGATGGTAGTACGCCGCCGGCGCCGGAGACGGGGAACAGGTTGAGGTCCCTGCTGGATGGCGCGCTCAGGTGCTTCTGTAATGGCGACTTGCCGGGCTGCACGCAAAGGGAAAACAATCAATGCCATGCAGTAGTAAATTTACTCCGTATCGATCGATTGATCGAACTGGCGAAAATAGCACTTGAACTGCCTGCTGTAATTAAAGATTCTTCTAGGAGTGCCAGTTAAATTGCTGCACTTGAAATGCACCCATAATAACTGTGAACATGCGGCAATAATAAATGGACCCATAAGAAATATAGTAATTGCCGGTGGAGTAATACAAGATGGCAGACAGATGGAAATGAATTGAATGGACACCGTGTGTAAGAATTCTAGTTCTACCTAACGTATGGAACAATCGATAATCTGTATCCTGTTTGCGAATAAATAATGTCAACAATCTATAGTCTAGCAATATAGTGTTGAGTATTTTAGCAGAACATCGACAAGTCGCCAGCCGTTGATCAGATTTGTTGACCGAATTAATTCAAACCAATCAATCCTCGGTCAAATTAGAAAAGTCTTAAATTAACCGCGGATGGTCCAATCTAAGTTGAGCGCGTACGCAAGAAGAAGAAGAAGAAGAATAAAGCAGAGGTGAAGAGGCGAACACATGAATACAGGATGAGGAGAGTCCTAGAGCAGTACGTACCACGGCGGCGTCGTGTCTGGCGGCCGCGTCCCTTGCGTCGTCTGCGGCGGCGCACCCGCCGAGGAAGTCCCTTGTGACGAGCTCGGCCGCCATGCCGCCGTCCACCGCTCGAGACATGAATCCCACCGCCCCAGCAACCATCTAGCAGCACGCCGGCAATCAACCTCTTCCACCCCGGCCTCTAGCAGCAGCAGTTGAATTATGGTATGGAGGAAGAAGGCGGCCGGCTGTCTGTCTAACCAGGTTGGTAGGAGCAGAGCAGGGGTCAAGCAAGGTTGGTCAGCAATGGAGGAGCGCGCGCGGTAGAGAAGGAGGGAAGACGCGGAGAAGGGGAAGAGGAAGAGGAGGAGATAAAAAGGAAGGAAGGAAGGAAGGAAGAGGTGAGGTGTGGTTTGGATGGGCGGGCATTAATGAGGATGTTGGAAAGGGAAGGCATGAGGACAAGATGTGCATTGAATGCGGGCGGAGGGGTGGGCATTCATGGCATGGCAATGCCTCCCGGTGTGTGATGTGTGACGGACGAGATGGGGATGGACCAGCGAGCTACTGCTCACGACTGAATGCTCAGCCTCCTGCCTGCCACATCATTATGCCTCGCCTCTCTCCTCTCTAATTATCGTTCGTCGGGCTCCGTCCTTCAAAAGTGCGACGATTATGTTCTCCGCAACCGCACGACGTGTGTGCGGGAATTGTAACGTGTAGAAGATCAGGGGCTGGAGTAGGAGTTTTTTTAATAAGTGCTGCTACGGTCTCGTGTTGGGTTTTGGGGGACCCATGGCCCAAGGTATCAACTTCGGGATCGGTTAAGAAATAGACACCCCGGAAAACCTTTAAAAAACACTCTTCCTACGAGTACACCAAAAAAAATACATCTTTTTCCCAAGTTCTAGTGCTCTGATTTATAAAACAATCAAAAATGTATTCCTTTATTTCCCAATATTCTACAAATCATATAAGTATATATGCATGTTTATTATGTAAGTCCAAATATTTGGAGAAATATATTTTAATATGTGACATGTACCAAAAAGACAGATCTATCAAATATAATGAGTTTTTTTTCACCTTTTCCAGATTGATGACTTTGTGATTTTTATGTACGACATATTATCGAGTGAAACTATGCGTAGATTATGTATCCACGAATTATTTTTGATGGTTTATTAAACTTGGAAAATACCATTTTCTATAAAACATTACCACCGGAGCTCGGTACCTATCTCCCTCTCTCGACATACATGTACTAGCTAGCACCCGAACTATATATAGCTTTGTATTTCTATTTTTTTTAGAATTTACATCTTTACGTTATAGAAAATAAAATTAAAAACTATATGTGTAATAATGTCAATATCTATTAGCGCAAAAAAATAGAACACAAATTCATTTGTTTCATACTACACAAAATGATGAATTTGTCCAAGTTTTAAGTTTATAGAGTTATATACTATTCACTTATCCAGATTTAAATTTTTATTTTTAGGACAAAATAGAAGAAACTTTTCATTGAGATTTTGCCCGATGACAGATCTCGACATTAGCTACACATATGATTTCTTCTGATTTTTATAAAAGTTTCAAAACGTTTTAAAGGACGCTCTCCAGATAATTGCCATTGTGTTGCTACATACCTCCACCAATCGAGCTCTGTATTGACACAATTCCTAATTTCCATTCCACATATTGCCTTCGTCAACATCTCTAATGGAAACAATACATTGGAGGATTTGGATCCAATGAAATTTGAAGAAGTTACTCGAGGATTTGCATCTTTAGGGTTCCTTTATAAAGATCATTTGATTGACAACATTATGTAGTCCTTTACAATTTCTGCAGAGGATTCCTTTGCGCTCTATTTCGAAGAAAAAGTTCCCTCCACTCTTTTGTTTCATCTTTGGCTTAAACACTCGTGGATCCAAAATGCTATAGTATTATGATCATGTAGAACTGAACGACATGCCTTTTTCAATCATGTGCTTTTCTATTCACGCGTCATGAAAATCACGTGAATCAAAAGAACCCTATGTATGGTAGCAGGACACATGAAAATTTTCTTCCCTTGCACGTTTCCTTAAGGAAGACAATTCTTATATTTGTTCATTGTAATACTTCTTCTCTTTACTTTATATATTTTCTCAATCTTTATGTTCATTTGGGATACAAGCCT
Source organism: Poa annua (assembly GCA_026929855.1). Classification (NCBI taxonomy): domain Eukaryota; kingdom Viridiplantae; phylum Streptophyta; class Magnoliopsida; order Poales; family Poaceae; genus Poa; species Poa annua. Next base: position 38,796,941 of record CM049427.1, read on the forward strand.
TAATACTTTACACAAAGAGAGTACCCTATTTAACATGGAGGGGATATCTCAACCAATGAAATTTTTTATATGAGGGTGAAGTGGCGTAGTCGGGAATGAATTTTGTCTTATCTTGTGGCAAGCGGTCAAAGCTAGTGCAAGAGAATTTCCTATTAAATCATAAATGGCACAAAAAGAACAGTGTGTCAAGGATGAAGCCCCCCCCCCCCCCCCCCCCCCTTGGATGCACAAGAAGTCTTGAGAAATATTTAGCAAAAAACTAAACTTTTTCCCAAAATCAACTGTGTTGTGAGAAATTTTCATTTAATGTTTCATTACAATCTTTGTAAAGAATTGTAAAAGCGATAATGAATCATCCTTGTAACCTTCAATTTTTTTGTAATGAAACATATGTGAACACATCTATTTTTAAACATGTGTGAAATTTCGCTAAACCACTCGTGAAACCCTCTCTAGAGAGGAGTGTGGGTTGGTATTTGTAGAAGAAGAAAAAAAAGGCATACAAATAAGTCGTACTCCCTCCGTCCCAAATTGTAAGGCGTGCTATTTTTGTGTTGTATTTAATGCTTAACTTTTACCACTAATATATACTCCTCCTACCCGAAAAAAGTGTTGCGAGTCGTTCGATGGTTGTGTGCTTGTACGTTCATTCTCCACGACATTTAATACGGATTGAAGGTAGTACTAGATTATATGGATTGAGGATCTATATATGATACCGTTGGATTCATCTTGTTAAATTATTTCATTTATCATTATATATACAAATTTGCGGACATATTGTAAGTACAAATCATGGTCAAAGTTGTTCATCATTGACCAACAAAATTTAAACTGCCTAGGACGGGGGAGTACTAAATGATAATCAAGTAACGGTAGTGCACAACATTTTCGTCACATTAGGAGAGGAATTCATGGGACAACAATAGGAAGCATACCAAAATCACATACGCACACACACAGGCGAACACACGCGCACGCACACACACGCACACATACAAAAAATATCTAAGACCAAGTTGATATACCTTTTTACTATCGTTAGTAGCAGCTTCATACTCTTAATGAAACACTGTCGCATACGTATCATCCACGCATACGACCAAGTAATCATGCACACTAAACCCTTGATTAAAAAGATGTGTAGAATAAGAAACACACCTACACCCTAAAAAAATTCCTAAATTGCTGCTAGTGCTCGCTAGAGTGCTGAAGCAGATTAACCATTTCATTGCGCACAGGAAGAGAGCACCAATCCAAATAAATTGTAAAAGGCAGGACGGATCAGTAACCCTAGTCTCTAGCTAGCACGACCTGAATGCGTGGCGCGTCGGTCCCCTGTGAGGCGACTTCCGGCTTGAATGGGACATTAATAGGATCGGACCTTTGACGCGACGAGCGCGCACACGCACATTACTACGGAGTACATGCTCCGTGCGAGGCAGACGACGTGCAGCAGAGGCGTTCCCCGTGCAAAACACCCCGGTAGCCCTCCGGTACCGACTCCTCTTTTTCAAAAAGCTTGCGTTCCCGGAAAGCAATGTCCAGTGAAATTTCACAAAAATAACCCTTTAAATAAAGTTCAGCAAAAAATAATCTCTTTTAAAACTATTATAAAATCTAACTCTTTTTGGTAGCGCCCACCGATGTGGGATTACGCTCTGTGTGGTAGCGTCACAGCCTCCGTCGCTACCCTCGTGCCAGCGTGACAACGCGGTCCCTTCGTCGCTACCCTTCGGAGGGTAGCGTCATGCACCTCGGCGCTACCCTCTTAAGGGTAGCGTCATGCCCCTCGGCGCTACCAAAAAGGGTTAGATTTCAAAATAATTTTGAAAAGGTGTTATTTTTTGCTGAACTTTGCCCAAAGGGTTATTTTTATGAAATTTCACACCCATCCACCACAACACCATCGAGTGGGCCATCAAACGGGTCGCATAAAATTGAATTTTTTAAAGAGCAACCACGTATTTCATTAGTCGAAAAACAAGTTACAATAATCAACACATGCGCGGGGTGCGCTCAGGTCACACTGATCGGTATCGTCCTCTTCCCGTAATAACTTTTTTTATTACAGGATGTTGTCGCCGCCGCTTCTAGCCCACAGAGTCACCGTGTGAGACACCCCGTCTAGACTTTTTCTTTTTTAGAAATATAGTACAACGCAACCGCTTATATTCACACACACACTTATTTCTATAACGTACTCATCCATATCCTACATCTACGAGCACCTCCGAAAGACTGGGCCGGCGGGTTAGGTTTTAAGATTGACGAATTCACCACATGTGCCTCGCTGTTAACGGAAACATCGCCTCACACTGAAGAATATTCCGCCTAAATGAGAAACATCAGCGTCAAACTTGGGGTTTGAACTCTGATGGGCTGAGGATACAACCAGCCACCTAACCATCTTGCCACAGGCATGTTCTCACACTCCGGCTAGACTCGAACGGTACCTACGGCTTCTTTTAAGACAACTGCGTTCCTGGAAAGCAATGTGACCCACCCAGTCACCAGAAATGCCCTTAGGACCCGATAAGTTTGGGTTGCACGTCATCTTTTTGTGTTTTCCCAATCGTTAAATTCTTGGCGGATCGAAAGTTTCAATGTGTGCTCGTCATCGTTTGCTGATTCGGACAAAGGAGAACTTATCAATGACAATGACGCCGAGCAACTCATGTTGATGCTTGTTGTCCAAGAGTTCGAGGACACTGAGAAGTGAAAGAAGCACCGAGGGTCGACCGTCTATGCATTCCACACAACCGGTTAAAGGCGATTGGCTGCTTACGTAAGATTACTTTGAGTAGGTACCGACCTATCCGACTCATCTCTTCCATAGATGTTGTCAAATGCGTAGACCACTTTTTGTGTACATATGTGAAAACCATCAAAAATACCTAGGGCAAAAAATAATCCATTCATGCTGAAGTGATGCGTTGGAAGCTCGGTTTCGCCATTATTTGAGGTCATGTCCGCTTCTGGGTTAAGCAATTCCTCCACATTATCGGGACGATATGTGTCATTCTACACAACATGATCATCGAGTATAAGAGTGGGTCTAAACTTAGAGTTTTCTATGACAATGTTGATAGCTGTGTCAAGCGTACGGAGAAACCGAACATGATCCAAACAGGGCGGAGCCAGGATTTGAACATAGGGGGCGAGGTTCAAAGGTGTCGGAAAAAATCGTTTGTTCCGGCAAGCTACTCAAGATTTTTTTCCGGAGTTGCCAAGGAAAATTCACAAACCAGAGCTTTTACCAGCATGACTAGACCTCATAATTTTGTTTTCAGTTATGTGGGGTAGAAATACCAGACGTATCACTAAATCACTAAAATGAGTATTGGATCAAGTATAGCTCAGTAGGCAAAGATTTTTCACCTGTATTATGTTTGTTTGTAGTGACTATTTCGTGGTGCTGAGAAATAGTTTATTCTTAATATATTATGCACATCAATTTATTCTTGATACCAAAAAGCTAGTGTAGTGCATTCAGAAATAAATCAGTCTGGAGAATTTGCCTGTGTCAAGATGGTTAGGAGGATGGTTATATCCCCAGCCCACCAGAGTTCAAACCCCAGATTTGGCGCTGGTGTTTCTCATTTAGACGGAATATTCTGAATTTCAGTGGGAGGCTTCGTTCCCGTCGACAGCGAGGCGTCTGTGGTGACTTCGTCAATCTAAAGACCCGCCGGCTCGATCTCTTGGAGGTGCTCATAGGGGTAGGGTGTGCGTGTGTGTGTTCATAGGGGTGTGTGTGTGCGCGTGTATATAAGCGCTTGCGTTGTACTGTGTTTCTAAAAAAAAGAAATAAATAAGTCTAAAGCGTGCATCCATATGTAAATACTAATCTGTAATAGGTTTGGGCCTTTTCTCACCTAGCACAGGAATATGCGGCTGTATTTCTTTGGCTAATGGCCGGATTCTAATCGCAATTATCCTTAGTACATCACACTAGTACATACGAATTGTGTTGATTTGGATCGTTGTGTGACGCTAAAACATTTATATTGCTGTTTTATTTTGATTTTGTTGTTCAAAATCATGAATTGGATAAACCCTCTGAAACAAGTTTCCTGGTTCGACGCGGTCTCGGCCGGAACGGATCCGCCATAGCCAATCTGGAAAACAGGTTTTGTACGTGTGCCTGTGGTACGAGTTTTTTCGGGTTGAATTTATGCTGGATAATGCTCTCAAGCATACTAGTATATACTTCAACGGTAAATAAATATTGGATCGGGCGAGTGAGAAATACTCCTGTTGTTCTACCCGCTGTACGTACGGAACCACCATCCCTGACTTGTGTTCTCGGCCATTAATGTAGGAGCTTCCAAACGAATTTCCTCCTCGGTCGGCAGTAAGCCGTTGTGTACTAGGACGGACGTACTTGCATGGGCGCTCAATCTCATGGTACCGGCGCCAAGCCGGCAATGCCATCTCCTTTCCGCATGGCGCGGCCGTTAGGCATCCATCGTTGCCACTACAAGGTCAGTCGTCACTGTGCGCCATTTAGCTACTCCTAGGTCGTGTCATTTTTCAAAGCTCCTACTCCTAGTGACCAATGGCCTCAAGGAGTACGACCGCGGTACGTTGCCGGAGAAGCACGCTAGTTCCACTTCCACGGCGCAACGAATTTTGTTTTTTCTCCGCTTCGATCTTGGGAAAAGTTCGTACCGTGCGAGGAAACCTGAACGATATAAGATTGGCGTATCAAAACTAAAGCACACGAGATCATCTCCATTCCATCCTCGCTCTCAATAGGGGCTATTGAACCCACCGGCAAGAAAACACCCCCACCGACCTCCAATAATTTCAAAATTGCCGGACAGGCTCAATTCAACTTTCCGTGGCTATCACGTGCCACGTTGGATACTAACAGCTGGGACCAAAGCGTCAGTTACACACACCGGTTTACTTCACTTTTCCCTTCCACCATCAATTTCATTCTCCCGTCTACTACCTTCCCCCGCACACCTTGTTCCCGCCTTTACCGTCTTCGGTGAACCATGTCTGCCACGGATGTCCCCTTTAGGCACAACCGTGACGCTGCTTGTGGTGGCCTAACTCGCGGCGTCGCTAGCGGTCTCCTCCCACACAAGTCCAACGCGCATTCAGTGGATATGTGAGATGAAGTGTGTGTGGAGGAGCTGCAACGTCAAACACTGCTTACCAACGAAGGAAAAGGCGGCGCCGTAATCCTGGCAGACACATATTGATCTTGTGGCCATGTTGCTTCTGCTCAGTGGTGGCGCGGGTGCAAGTAAAGAGAGCACCCATGTGTGTGTGTGTGTGTTTGGTGAGAGCGGCCATGACTCCGAGTCGGATAATGTGGGCGGTGGTGTGGGCAAAGAGGTCGAGGTGCAAGACATGGAGACTGGGTAGATCCGCAAGACAAGAAAGAAAGGCACTAGAGGCAATAGGTGGAAGATTGTCAAGGATGAGTGCCTATGTGACACATGGAATGTTGTGACCAACGACTCTGTCGTCGGTGCCAACTAAACTTCGGTCGATATTGCAGTTTCACGAGACTATATTTTATGGTGACTATGCCATGGTCTAAATGGAGCCTAATTGGAATGCCATGTCGCATAGCTGGAAGAACATCCAAACAAAATGCAACAAGTTTCACATCGACCTTGAGCAAATCAAAATAAGAAAATTGAACAACAAGATGGTTACCGACGAGTTGAAACACACAATAAGGTTCTAGCGAAAGAACAACCAAGACAATGGCTTCAAGTTCATGAATTGCTTTGTGAAGATTCAAAACAAGAAGAAGTGGGAGAAAACCCGTATCGATCTCAATGTCGCCACGGTGCCTAGAGGGCCAGATCATCCGTCCTTCCCGCGCCGGAGGGAACACTTTGTATGAAATAAGAAGGAAAAGGCCAACAGGAGTGGCGCGTCGTTGGCGGCGTCTGTGCAAGTAACCATTGACAAGTGCCTCACCAATGTTACATCCATGTCGAAGCAAAATGCATGCACCTTCGATGACAGTTGGTCATCTTTGATGAGAAAGCATGATGTGAAACTCGTCGTGGAGAAGGTGAAGGCGCAAGCAAGTATCATACAAGCCGAGACGACAAGAATCAAGGCGAGTCCAGAGACGTCACAATTTGTAGTCAAGAAGACGAAAGAGGACTCAAAGATCTTGACCACCTCTCCGCCAACCCACCACAACCCTGTGAGGGCTTGGTTTGTTCTCGCTCAACAATGCATATTGCACGAGATGCGTCTTCTACCGCTGGAGCTAATGTTGATGGGGCCAACTACGAGCACGACACCCATGCCGACCACGACGCCGCCGGATCCGCAGCCAACGTCGTGCCCGCCTTGGGACGAGATGGAGGTACATGAGGAAGCGATGATATGATTTTCATGCATATTCGATGTTTTGTAATACATCACGAACCTGATGATACTTTCGGGTGTATGAACTTGACTATCGATGTTTGAACATGATCGCGGCGTATTTGAATATGATCGAAATAATCAACAGGGAGTATCTATTGGAGAAACCAATGGGAAGCCGATTAATAGTGCGACAACGTGTGCTGATGCTTGCAATAACGCTTATCGAGTACACTTACCGAAACGCTCTGTCGAGAGAGCAGCCGATGAGTATTCTACCAATCACGTTACTCACCGATCACCGATCATGGAAAGAACATAGCAACGAAACGGAGGTTAGAATGGGTTTGATTTCATTAGACTACTGTAGTGCTTTGATGACTCTTGTACCGTTGATAGTGCTTCCTACTGTGGCAGTACTCTGCTGACTGGTCAGAAATCTTGACAAGCTTTAAATGCTGTTACGAGCCCACCCAAAGGAGGCGTCAGGATAGGAAAGCTCACCTGCTGATTGCGAACGGAAAAATGTCTGATTCCGTTAGTAACGAAGCGAGAACGGGAGGTAAAAAAAGAACGGAATATCTATTTGGCAGGCGCCTTATACAGGGGGTAACTTCACGTAGGCACACTGACCGTCGGATATCTCGCACGGGGGATGTCAAAAGGAAAGGGATGGAGTTTTTCTCGCTTTTGGCGTAGCAGGCCTCCCTTTCTTTGGGGGGCCCGCGCGCTTTTTGATCAGTGATTCACCGGCCACTAGATCGATGAAGAATCTCTCAAAAATCCGCGCTCCCGAAAAGCCGCGAGAACGGGAGGTAAAAAAAGAACGAAATATCTATTTGGCAGGCGCCTTACACAGGGCGTAACTTCACGCAGGTACGCTGACCGTCGGATATCTCGCACGGTGCGCTCCCGAAAAGCCACTCACAAATCACGTTCCAGCTCCTCTCCAGATCCACATTCTCTCTCTTCTATTTCTTTCTCGTGCCACCGTTGATCCAGCTTCTCTCTCTTGAAGCATAGCCCTGCCGCCGGCCGCCGCTACGGAGACGGACGCTCGCCGCCGGCCGCCGCCCTTCCGCAGCGCAACCAGGATCTGTCCCGGCCATCAACCATGGTCCCCGCCGCCACCTCCTACTGCTCCTCCCGTAGCTGCTGCTCGCCTGGATGTTGAAGGACGTGGGCAGCCGTCGCCTCGCCGCGCTTCAAGTTGTGGCCGTCCGCTAGCTGCTGCTCATCTAGACGTTGAAGGACGCGGGCGGCTGTAGCTTCGACGTGCTTCAAGTCGTGTCCGCCGGCTGCTCTGTTCTCTCACTACTCAAGAACCTCAAGTTCGGTTGCACCTCCAATCCTCGTCTGCTTCTCTCCTAATTCCTTGAACGACGATGCATCATGCAACCTAGAAAGGAGCATAGTTCTGCTTCACCAACGATACAACTTTTTTTTATGTTTGATGTATTTGCTTGGTGTAACTTCTTATACAGTAAAAAAACTGAAGCAAAATAGTGTCAACAATTCTGATTATTTGATGCATCCCCTTGCCGGACCTTCCTACATATAGTGAACAACCTGTTGCAAACTAGTGTAAATGGTGCTTATTTCTTGTATATAATTGATGAAACTTTCTATACAAAAAAAAATTGAAGCACACTATTATAAATGAGTCTTATTTTGCTATATTTGCTTGGTGAAACCTTTTTATACAGCCAAAAAAATGAAGCGTTTTTATACATCTCTATCATTGATTATAATTGTCAAATATAACATTTTTAGCAAAGATCATATCAAAATTTTATATTCCATTGAGCTTTCGAGCCGGCTTGTCGAACCTCGAGCCTTGTCAGCTAGGTTTAGGCTTGGCTTGGTCGAACATCGTACTCTTTTGGTAATATTTACCCACCTAATACTGATAAACTTATCATCCGACACCTACGAAGTTATCCACCATGAAATCAACGTAGTTACCATACTTTTTGGATAATATTTAACCACTCAATACCGATGAACTTACCAGCCGGTACCTATGAAGTTATCAACCACATAATCAACGTAGTTACCATACTATTTTCGGTAATATTTTACCCACCCAATACTGATGAACTTACCCCCCGGTACCAATTAAGTTATCAACCACGAAATAATGTAGTTACCATGCTCTTTTGGAAATATTTACCAACCCAATACTAATGAACTTACCACCCATTACCTATGAAGTTATCAACTACAAAATCAATGTAGTTACCATACTCTTTCGGTAATATTTACCCGCCCAAAACTAATGAACTTATCATATGATGCCTATGCAAGTTATCAACCACGAAATCAATATAGTTACCATGCTCTTTCGGTAATATTTACCCACAATACTAATTAACTTACCACCGGTGCCTATTAAGTTATCAAGTACAAAATCAATGTAGTTATCATATTTTTTTGGTAATATTTACCCACTCAATACCGACGAACTTGACATCTGATACCTATGAAAATTATCCACCATGAAATCAGTAGGTACTCTACATAATCAATAGTCACAAACACAATGCTCATTATATGGTGTAGTAGTCACTATAATAGATAGTTATTATCCTAATATTTATAAATTTGTACGGTTGTTTGAGTGTATAATTACCGTTGTATGAACTTTTTTTGCACCATTCCAAAATGATTCCACTTATGAAACATTATGTGTGGTAACTTCAAGAAAACAACAATCTATTTGAACCCAAAAATTAATGTTGGTAACTTATATACTACGGACTCGATAACTATTGTGTTATAGGTAGATAACTTTTGAGATGAAAAAAAAGTTATTAGAATATATTAACATGTGATCTAGTTTCGAAGATCTCATCGCAACTAGCTCAGCGGTGAAAACGGATTCTAAATTGGATAAACGGTTTGACCTACAAAACATTTTAAAATTTCGAATTTAGCATTTAATGTGGGATAACATCAGCAATTATGTTATTTAATGCATGCATGTTTTCTATTTCTTTCTCCTCCATCCCGTGCGTACGTTTTTGCCAGATATAAGGCGCCTGATGCCTAGTCTTCTCCAAAAGGAAAGATAACAGAGGCTATATGTGTGAAATGCCATCAACTCAGAAACGGATAATTAAATATGAAGAAGTTTTTGTACAAAGTGAAATCATCTAATTTAGAGAAAATTTAGAACAAAGGGACTATAACTTTATATGATGTCTATTTTAAATTTCTCAACAACGACAAAAGAAATTACTATGCCAAATAAATAAATAACAATATCAAAAAAATGTTGTAAGAAAAATAAATAACAAAAATCATAAGAAGGAATAATACATATGATTATACTCCCTCTGTTCATAAAAGTATATCGCAAACTTATTTAAAATTAAATACATCTACACGCTAAATTATGTCTAGATGTCTCCACAACGAGAACTAATCCATATGAGTATCCATAAATTTAGTAACATCACAAAAAACTATGAAAACAGTTATTTGGGATGCAAAATTTATAGATACAAAGGAGATACAACCAAAACTATAAGATCCAATATAAGAAATTGACACCACCAAGGAATATGCATAAGTATAAGGACATGAAGGTCATGAGAATCTATTTCGTTTATAACAAAGATAAGATCAAATATGTCTACTAGTTTGTCATCATTATGTGCCACGCATTATGTTAGAATTTGGGCCCATGAGTGGGAAGCCCAATTAGCAATTTCTGAAATCTCAAAGCCCATGGAAAAATGGCAGCACACATGAGAGTGGAGTGGGAGCTAAAGTTTAGTCCCACATTGCTAGTTTAAGAGGAGTGACACCACCTTATATAGTGGAGTGGAGTGCTACTTGGTAACCTTGTGAGAACATGAGACTCTCTCACGCGCTCCTCCTCCTCGCACGCACACACCGCACCGCCCGTCCGTCTCGTCACGACACGACACGGGTTGCGGGAATCTCGCCGAGCCGAGTTTTATTTTTATAGTCTGAGAAAAACGGTTTGGACGGACGCGTCACAGATAGTCGGTTCGGGTCGCTCCCGGATCGTGGACTACTGTAACCGACCTAAACGTGCGCGACGTGGACTTGGCCCATGTTGTACCCGTTAGGGTTTTCCCTAGACGTGCTATATAAAGTCGGGCACTGCGTGCGCTGCAAACACACCAAACCAATCTAGGTTTTGCCACCTCGTGCCTTGCGCCACCACCCTAGTCTACTCCATCCCGAGCGCCGGCGTGCACCGGCGAACGGGACATCAGGTCTCCGGAACCCTCGTCCTTGTGATCCTGTACGGGAGAGGGCGAATAAGCGCGACTGCTCTGAACCTCTTCATCACGGCTCGCCTTCCTGGACGTATACGCTCGCCGGACTCGCGGGCTGTTCGTCAACAACGTCGTCATCGCCTTCAGGAAGCTGTTGTCGTCGCTGCTGCTGCTGCAATAACTACGACGACTACTACGACTACTTCATCTACAGTTGTTCGGTACGTTCATCACGTGCCGATGTGCCGATTTAGTATGTCTGTGTATGTAGACGTTTTGCTGCTGCTCATGTTAATTAATACATCTAGTATTTGCGAGATTAACATGCTAGTAGCTGCTGTTATAATGTTAAATATACTGGAATTAATCATGGAAATTGTGCCTAATAATGCAACAATCCAAAAACCTTATATGTGTTATAGGCAATTTCCTGAATTAAACATGGGACATCTATCTGATTCGCTGAGGCCGGACAAGTTGACCGGTGCGGATTTTAAGAGATGGCAGATCAAGACCACGTCGTGGTTGCGATCTCTGAAAGTGTTCGAGGCCAGTGAGGGTTTACCTGAAGGAGCTATATCTGACGAGGATCAGAATAAGTTCAAGGAAATCAACACTGCCTTTGTGGGACTCGTTCTGAGTGTTCTTAGCAACAAGCTGTTTGATGTGTACATGCACATCTCAGATGGCAAAGAACTCTGGGAGGAACTGAACGCTAAGTTTGGTGTAGCAGATGCTGGCGGTGAACTGTACATCATGGAGAGCTTCCATGATTACATGATGGTTAACAACCGTTCTGTAGTCGAACAGGCTCATGAGATACAGTGCATTGCGAAGGAGCTTGAACACGCTAAGTGTGCCTTACCTGACAAGTTTGTGGCCGGGTGCATTATTGCAAAGTTGCCTTCTTCATGGAGGAACTTCGCCACAACTCTCAAACACAAGAGACAGGAGATATCGGTTGAAAACCTGATAGCGTCTCTTGATGTTGAGGAGAAGGCTCGGGCTAAGGACACTGCTGAGAGAGGTGGTGAAGGTCAGTCTAGCGCCAACATGGTGCAGAAGAACCATAACCACGGCAAGAACAAAGGAAAGAACAAGCCTGCTTTCAATGTACCCGCCAAGACTAATTCTTTCAAGAAGAAGAAGAAGATGATGAACAAGTCTGGGCTAGGTTGCTATACCTGTGGAGAGCTCTGTCACTTCTCTGTGGACTGCCCAGATCGTGCAGACAAGAAAGGGAAAAAGGCCAAGACTGTCAATGTCGTGACCGCTAGCAATACTGATGGGTATGGTAATTTACCATTTGTACTTTCAGTATTTCATTCTCCATGTTGGTGGATTGATACGGGTGCTAACGTTCATGTGTGCGCTGACATCTCTTTGTTCACTTCTTATCAGGTCGCTCGGGATTCTTCCGTCCTAACGGGGAATGGATCACATGCTACTGTTCGTGGTGTTGGCACGGTAGATCTGAAGTTTACTTCGGGGAAGATCGTGCAGCTGAGGAACGTGGAGCATGTCCCTACTATGAACAAGAATCTCGTTAGCGGTTCCCTTCTATGCAGAGATGGGTTTAAGTTAGTCTTGGAGTCCAATAAAATTGTAGTGTCAAAGTTTGGACAATTTATTGGTAAAGGTTATGAGTGCGGAGGCTTGTTCCATTTTTCACTTTCAGATTTCTGTAATAAATCAGTAAACCATATTTGTGGCGGTGTTTCCGATGATACCAGTGTTTGGCATTCTCGTTTATGTCACATTAATTTTGGTTTGCTGTCTCAGTTGTCTAGTATGAGTTTAATTCCGAATTTCACTATTGCCAAAGGTTCCAAGTGCCATAGTTGTGTGCAATCAAAGCAACCTCGAAAGCCTCACAAGGCAGCCGAGGAGATACACTTAGCACCCCTAGAACTCGTACATTCGGATCTGTGTGAGATGAATGGCGTGTTGACAAAAGATGGAAAGAAATATTTCATGACTTTAATTGATGATGCTACTAGGTTATGTTATATATATTTGTTGCAAACTAAAGATGAAGCTTTAGACTAGTTTAAAATTTACAAAGCTGAAGTAGAAAATCAACTAGAGAGAAAGATCAAACGTCTTAGGTCGGATCGTGGTGGCGAGTATTTCTCCAAAATATTTGATGTATTCTGTGAGGAACATGGTATTATTCATGAGAGGACGCCTCCCTATTCTCCCCAATCAAACGGGGTTGCCGAGAGGAAAACCGCACGCTGACCGACTTGGTGAACGCCATGTTGGACACTGCTGGTTTATCTAAGGCATGGTGGGGGGAGGCTTTATTGATTTCGTGTCATGTCCTGAATAGAGTTCCTAACAAGAATAAAGAGAAGACCCCTTACGAGGAGTGGTCTGGGAGAAAACCATCACTTTCTTATTTACGCACTTGGGGGTGCTTGGCGAAAGTCAATATTCCAATTCCTAAGAAACGTAAAGTCGGACCAAAGACAGTGGATTGTGTCTTTCTGGGTTATGCTCAGCGGAGCATCGGCTATAGATTTTTAGTAGTTAAATCTGAGGTACCTGATATGCATGTTGATAGTATTATGGAATCTCGTGATGCAACATTTTTTGAGAACATGTTTCCTATGAAGGATATGCATAGCACTGCTAGGATTTCTTCTGAGATATTTACTGAATCTAGTACATCTGTTGATTATTCTGAACAACCACATGTTGAGGAAGTCCTTGAGAAGGATGACAATGAAGCTCCCAAAAGGAGCAAGAGACAGAGGATTGAAAAATCCTTTGGTGATGATTTCATTGTGTACCTTGTGGACAATACCCTACGTCCATTGCAGAGGCATTCGCATCTCCTGATGCGGATGACTGGAAAGAAGCTGTCCATAATGAGATGGACTCGATTCTTTCTAATGGAACTTGGGAACTATCTGAACGACCCTACGATTGCAAACCCGTGGGTTGTAAGTGGGTGTTCAAGAAAAAGCTAAGGCCTGATGGTACTATTGAGAAGTACAAGGCACGGCTTGTAGCCAAGGGTTACACTCGGCATGAAGGCAAAGATTACTTTGACACCTATTCACCTGTCGCTAGACTGACCACCATTCGTCTACTACTTTCCATGGCTGCCTCCTATGGTCTGATCGTTCATCAAATGGACGTAAAGACAGCTTTCCTTAACGGAGAGTTGGAAGAGGAAATCTATATGGATCAGCCCGATGGGTTTGTAGTAAAAGGTGAAGAGAGAAAGGTGTGCAAATTGTTAAAATCTTTGTATGGGCTGAAGCAAGCACCTAAGCAATGGCATGAGAAGTTTGACAGAATGTTAACGTCTGCAGGCTTTGCCATTAATGAGGCTGATAGGTGTGTGTACTATCGCCATGGTGGAGACGATAGTGTCATATTATGCTTGTATGTTGACGACATACTAATTTTCGGTACAAGCATGATAGTGATAAATGAGGTCAAGTCTTTCTTGTCAAAGAGCTTTGATATGAAAGATTTGGGACAAGCTGATGTGATTCTGAACATCAAGCTGATTAGGGATGAGAGTGGGATTACGTTAACGCAATCACACTATGTTGAGAAGGTCTTGAGCCGATTCGGATTTATAGACAGAAAGCCTTCTCCAACACCCTATGATCCCAGTGCACTCAGAAAGAACAAGAAAGAGACGAGAGATCAATTAAGGTACTCTCAAGTGGTCGGTTCACTCATGTACATTGCGAGCGCGACGAGACCTGATATCTCTTTTGCTGTGAGCAAATTGAGCAGGTTCATGTCTAACCCGGGTACTGATCATTGGCCTGCACTTGAAAGGGTCATGCGCTATCTGAACGGTACAATGAGTTACGGGATTCACTATTCAGGGCACCCTGCTGTGCTTGAGGGATATTGTGATTCGAACTGGATCTCAGATGTTGATGAGCTCTACGCCACAAGTGGATATGCGTTTATTCTTGGTGGTGGCGCAGTATCATGGAGGTCTTGCCAACAGACCATATTGACGAGGTCAACCATGGAAGCAGAACTTACTGCGTTAGATACAACTTCTGTTGATGCAGAATGGCTGCGTGAGCTCTTGATGGACTTGCCGGTGGTTGAGCAACCATAACCGGCCATCCTTATGAACTGTGACAACCAAACGGTTATTGTCAAAGTGAACAGTGCTAAGGATAACGCGAAGTCATCAAGACACGTTAAAAGACGTTTGAAGTCTGTCAGGAAATTGAGAAACTCCGGAGTAATAACTGTTTCGTATATTCAAACAGACAAAAACCTGGCAGATCCCTTTACGAAGGGACTATCACGTAATGTGATAGAAAGTGCATCGAGGGAGATGGGGTTGAGACCCGTGAGCGTTACTCCATAGTGGTAACCCAACCTATGTGATCGGAGATCCCGTGAATTAGGATCTGGGAAGAACAAGCTAGTGGTGTGACAGAGGAGAGCTATTACCTAACCCTCTCTATGTTAAGATGCATAACTCTCAAAATCTGTAAGGCAGGTTGGCTGCATGCCTTAATGTGGTTCTGTTGGCTATTCATAGCAGAGATGTTGTTCTACAGAGCATTCTTAAAAGAACACACCTATATGAGTCAAATTGTTAAACGTCGCAATTTATGAGATTTGGGTGATCTCTAGTAAACTCATGAAGAGACCAGGTAGTATGACGCATATGCTACACCCGCGGGGTAGGCTACTGGCAGCCAAGTACCAGTTATGATTTTGTGTGAAATCTAGAAGCACCAAACTTGCAATTCAAGGTTCGTCCATTGTTCAAGTTGCCAATAGACGTAGCTCAATGTTCTAGGCAGAAGTTCAACTTAACAGTCTCTGCTGAAACACTGGTATATAAACAAGACTCGAGGTCTGGCAAACATCTCTAAATGGGATTTGAGATCTGGTGGGGGATTGTTAGAATTTGGGCCCATGAGTGGGGAGCCCAATTAGCAATTTCTGAAATCTCAAATCCCATGGAAAAATGGCAGCACACATGAGAGTGGAGTGGGAGCTAAAGTTTAGTCCCACATTGCTAGTTTAAAAGGAGTGGCACCACCTTATATAGTGGAGTGGAGTGCTACTTGGTAAGCTTGTGAGAACATGAGCCTCTCTCACGCGCTCCTCCTCCTCCGCCGCTCGCACGCACCGCCTGTCCGTCCGTCCGTCTCGTCACGACGCGCCGCGGGTTGCGGGAATCTCGCCGAGCCGAGATTTATTTTTGCAGTCTGGGAGAAACGGTTTGGACGGACGCGTCACAGATAGTCGGTTCGGGTCGCTCCCGGATCGTGGGCTACTGTAACCGACCTAAACGTGCGCGACGTGGACTTGGACCATGTTGTACCCGTTAGGGTTTTCCCTAGACGTGCTATATAAAGTCGGACACTGCGTGCGCTGCAAACACACCAAACCAATCTAGGTTTTGCCACCTCGTGCCTTGCGCTGCCACCGTAGTCTACTATACCCCGAGCGCCGGCGTGCACCGGCGAACGGGACAGCAGGTCTCCGGAACCCTCGTCCTTGTGATCCTGTACGGGAGAGGGCGAATAAGCGCGACTGCTCTGAACCACTTCATCACGGCTCGCCTTCCTGGACGTATACGCTCGCCGGACTCGCGGGCTGCTCGTCAACAACGTCGCCATCGCCTTCAGGAAGCTGTTGTCGTCGCTGCTGCTGCTGCAACAACTACGACGACTACTACGTCTACTTCATCTACAGTTGTTCGGTACGTTCATCACGTGCCGATGTGCCGATTTAGTATGTCTGTGTATGTAGACGTTTTGCTGCTGCTCATGTTAATTAATACATCTAGTATTTGCGAGATTAACATGCTAGTAGCTGCTGTTATAATGTTAAATATACTGGAATTAATCATGAAAATTGTGCCTAATAATCCAACATATTATACCGGTCATATATCAAAGGATGACAACCTTCCTTCGAGTGGTCATATTGAGCTGACTTATATCGGTTATTTTTTTTACAGTTGAATTGAGCCTTCCAATTAAAAGTAAATTGGAATTGAAAATTGACCTTGCGAACTAAAGATGAGTTGACTAGTTTGTCATCGTTATGAGCCATGAATTATCATGTCATCGAACGATGGCAACCTTCCTTGTAGAGGTCGAATTATCTTCACTTCTACCTATTTATTTTTTGAGAGTTGAATAGAACAATCAAGATCCGGTACACCTATAATTGACATGTCCTCGACTTACAAAATAACTGGAACTGAATCCACTTTGCGAATTCCAGATGAGTTATGTGTGTTAATTCCAAGTGATGAAAACAGTGAGACTCAAATTATGTGAGCAGGCTCAAAATTAAATTAATCTCCTTAGACATGATCCTAGAAATGATCTTTTGGGTGCGGTGGGGGGTGTGGTGTGTGTGCATGTGTAGCTGAGACTCAAATTACTCGTATGTGAAGTTGCCATCTACCATTTCTTCAAAATATCTACAATTGGCAACTCGCGTGGCAAAGGATGTTAAAATTCACCTTATCTTGTTATTACATTCTTTTTTTGTGCGTGTGCGGCAACATGTATAATCTAACCTGTACTCATCATGACTATGTTTTAGATTTGTGGAAACACAAATTTCCGTATTGAAGTTTTTTTTTCTTTGTCGGTATTACGAAGTTGTAAAAGGATGCATGGTGCCAGAGCGGGACGATCAGCTGCCCCTGGTCTAATAGGTTGTATCCCATTAATTGCTGTGACCATGGTACGAATTAATTCAGCCCATTAACTTCGCATGCTTTAAAGTCACTCTTCAGATTGAATGCTGGGAACTGGTTTGGTTTGGTAGCCATTGTTTTAATTTTCTGAAGTTATAATGACTGAACAGCGCGCTGATATGGCCAGGTGGGTAGTGACTGACGCTGCTCACGCAAGCAAGCTGAAAAAAATAAGACAACCTTTGTTTTTTGCGTACAAAATTAAATTTTAAATGTTCAACATCGTATTTTGTAAAGTATGAATATTAGATATTGGCAATGTATGTGTATTTGGAAACCCGGACACATACTGTTACCGTTTGCTCGTTGGCTTTGTGCAAATGTTCATTTACGCGGCAAGATCAATGCTATACTCCACTGAACATAACTTGGTGCCGCAGTACTAGGATGTGCCTTTGCTAGTACTGAAACTTATGGCGCGGCACACTAGTAATGATTTGGATCCTGCAGCGTCCCATCTGCACTGGTAACAACGGTTAACCGTCCGGCCGTGGTGGTGCAAATCAAATCAAGACGCCGGCCAGGGAGTTCGCCTATCACGACAGCACTCGCATTGCATTGATGGATCCTCTGATCCGAAGTGTCCGTCCACGGCCCCGGAGCGATACGATACGCCATTAAAATCTCCAGGCCGCACCAGCCGTACTGGAAGCTAGGGCGCCGCAGCCGGCAAGCCGGCCGGCCGGCCGGCGGGGGTCATTTACCACGGCCAGGTACACGCTCGCTCATCATCATTATCACCACCACGGGTACCTCGTGATGGCAAGCAGAGGCCGGCCGGCCGGCCGTGCATCGATGCAAGTATCTACTTACTCCACAGTACCAGGATGGCCATTCACTGCTCCGCCTGCACACGGCGGCGTGGAGTAATGGAGCGGCAGTGCAACTGACTGATGACTGGGTAGTGCTGTTGCGAGCTTGCAGTGCTGAATAGTGGAGTGACACCACCGGCGAGAACCGGGAAGGAGCTGGACCGCTCGTACGCTGCTGCTGGGGCAATTAACGATTTTACGTGTTCCACCCCGCCTGAATCTGTATAGGAGTAACTGGGAATCCGTTAATTATTGCCGCCGCCAGAAAAAAAATCAGGCGGTCTGAGTTTGTTAAGGAAGAAATTGTTGGGAATTTGTTCTTTGAGGCCGTATCCAGAATACGATCGACATCAGTCGTGTGGCGCGAGTGATCAACGGACGTGCTACAGCCACAGGCAGGCGATGGCGTGACGACGAACAGATTGGGGGATCCGATGACCCAAGTTGGGCTCTTCTGCTTCTGTGGCCCAATTAACAACACGAGCACGCAGCACTCGGCCCGACAATTGCTGGGTGGAGAACCTGTAGCCTGGGTAATTCGTTCGAGTTAAACTCACGAGTCCGGGAGCGTGGCCTCTCTCCCTCCGAGCTGTTTTTGTCAATTATGTTCATCTTCAGCGGACGTGAATCACCGTGTTAGCTTAGGCAAACCCGTTGATCATTGGCACTTCAGAAAGCTCACTGGGATGTCCTCCCGGCGGACAAGGCACCAGGCCCGGACGGTTTTACTGCTAGATTCTATCAGAGTTATTGGCCACTGATCAAAAATGAAATCGTCGCTTGCTTTGAGCAACTGCTGAATGGGGATAGGCGCAGCTTTCACCACGTTAATCAAGCAAGATCATGATGCTGCCAAAGCAAGAAGGACGGTACAACTACGCAATTGCCGGGCAATAAGCCTACTGATGGTTTTGCGAAAATCAATATGAAGTTACTATCTATGAGGCTGGTACCTATGCTGGATAGCCTAGTGTCCAAGAAGCACAGTGCGTTCATCACATGTTGCAACATTGAGGACAACTTTATGATGGTCAAGCAAGCAGCTAGGGTTTTGCTTCATCAACAACTCCAATCTCTCCTCCTCAAGATCTACATAGCACGAGCGTTTCAGACATTCTTATGTTCTCCCCCGGCTCTGCTAGTTCATAGTTCAGACATCTCATACAACTGTAGAATTTGTGGTAACAACAGATAAGAAGCTGACACCTAGACTAGATTATGCATGCCATTGTTAAGTTGAATGAGGAAGGTAGCATAACATCACCAGGGAAAGCAACAAGCAGGTTGGATTATGTCATTTTATCTCATGATACCTTTTGGGTTGGTTGGAAGTTGGAACGGCAGAAGCTTTTACTATGCCTTGCAGTTCACAGTCTCCAGGAGTCCAGGTTTGTTGTGGTATGAACTATGAAGTGGAGTAGCACAAATCTTAACTGGTCTGTTATTTTCGGTTAAAGACAACTGCAACTTTGTTGTATACTGAACTGTATCCTGAGATAAAATAGCAGAAAAATATTCCAAAATGATAGGATGAATGAAATATAAGAACCTCTGAGTTGTAAAGCTGCACCTGTCTCGTCAAATCTTTCAAGAGGACACCTTCGTTGATGATACAAATTTGTTTGGTTTTTTTGCTTCAGACACATAAGCCAAATGTTGCAAGGATTCTGCGAGGTACCTCTAAAACGGCTAACTCTAACCATCTGGCATATCAGGTGAAAGGGGGCTACTTTCAAATATGGAATTGTCAGATATGGCCACTAGATCATATACCAACGGCCAGAAATTACACTGTTCCCATCAACATTTATATTAAAAAAAATCTTGGACTTACATATATTCGAGTTGCTGCATCTACTAAAATTTCCCCAACGCGAATATATCTTAACTCCAAGATTTTCTTAGTATAAATGTTGATGGGAAATAGTGTAATATGTGACCGTTGGTACTACTAAATTTTATGGTGCTTAAAACTCTTAAGTAATAAAATCCGTGTATCTAAAAAAACTAAATTTTATAGGTGCATTTTGTTAATGCATTTCACGACCGCACGTCTTCTTCAGTTATGAAGTTGCTTATCTTGAACAAGGAGTCGAATTTTTTATACAGATCCTCTTATGACTGTATTTTCATCAGTCTACTGTTCACACTTATTGTTGGATAATTAGCTAGGTCTCAAAAATTGTCTATTTGGGCTGCCCATGAATGGACCCAAATGGACCCAAATTCTAACACTTGCAGTACGATTTCAGATATATCAGTGGGTGCTCATTTGTCGGATTCTTGTCAAACAAATGCAATCTAGAGTATGTGTTAGTGATGATGTTCGATCTGGTCAATGAACCTTTGTCTGCTTATTTTCTTGGTGTTAGATTCATTTTCTATCTCAGCAGCATATTCTTATCAATTTCATGTCGAACAGATTCTGAAATGGAAGATGATCATGAAAATTAATCCGTGGGTTGTTGGATGCTTAACTGAAGAACTTCTGCTCGCTAAAGAATATCACATGATGGTGCACTGGTTTCACTATACTACAATCATTCGTTTATGTCAAAACATATTGCAGGCTTGTGCTATCGTAATACAAAAAAAAATCCCCTTATATCCTCATTTGTATAGAAGAAACAATTCTATGATTAGCATCGCTGCATTGACCCACTGCAAACATGTACATGAAAGATATGTAATTAATCCATCAAATAATTTCATATATCGAATCAGGTGATTGTACAAGCCTACATCAATTTTGTTTAATTTCTAGAATACCCGAGCCTACATGAAGAACACAACAAGTTTTAGTATCAAGGTCTTGCTAGCCAAGAAGGTCACAGCCGAATCTCTCCGTCCTCCAATGCTTCTTCCAAGCTCTGACGAGGCTGCTGCTACTCCTCGATGTCGTATTCTTCAACCTTGAGGGATAGTCCAAGCAGCTGCAACAAGCTGTGTGGGCCGAGGCCGTACTCGTGGATGCGGAGGCTCTTGATGACCGTCCAGTGTATCGTCTCGGTGGGCATGGCCGCCCTCTCCGTCTCAAGCACGTCCTGACGGGCCTTCTCTCTTGCCCTGCGTCCGGCTCTTGCCTCCTTGGCGCGGGCGATCAGCTCGATTCTTGGAGGCGTGGCGTCGCGCTCTGCCGGAGCTGGACTGCTGACGCTCTCGTCTGAATCACTGTTGCTGCTGTCGCTTGCGGAGTCTGAGTCTGAATCCGTATCAGAGTCGTCACTGCTGCTGCTAGAGCTAGGGCTGCCGCTGCTGATAGCGTCGCCGCAAAGATTCTTCGTCATCGCCACCGGTGAGACGTCGCCGCAGATGTCCACGTCCTCGTCCTCTTCTGCTACGACACTGCCGCATAGGCGTCGAAGAAGGCGTGACATCAGGCGGGCCGTGGGCCGTCACGAGAAGATGCCAACAACTACTTCAGCTAAAGCATGAGCACAGAAGATCCGGGCAGTGGATCGATCCGTACTGTAGCTGGAGCTACCTTCTTCTCGGCATGTGCCTGAGAGGGGGAAGGGGGATTATGATTGTAACAGGCTAGTTCCTGCTTCTTCCTCTCTCTGTCTCCGCACGGATCCTTCGTGTGTGATGTGTATCCCAGATTGGATCCAGCTGCCTGTGCGTGACGCGAGGACAGTGATCTAGATCATAGCAAGTGGTACCAGAGCCGGTTCGTTCCGGGGAAATTTTTGCTCGGTCCGATCTGATTCGTGTGAGCTCCAACGGCGAGATCCGGCCAACCCACCCTGACGCAGCGCGTCACCATGGCGGAGACGACAATCGCCGATCTGCAGCGCCTGCTGCAGGCGACGGCCGCGGCGAACAAGGCCACCGCCGAAGCCGGCCAGGTCAACGCCTCGCGCATCACCGACCTCCACACCGCCCTGGACAAGCTCACGCTCTCGCAGGGCGAGCTCACCACCGCATCCAAGCGCGTGGAGACATCTCTGGACAGGGTGATTCAGGCCAACACGGCGCTGGATCGATCCGTCGTAGAGTTGAAGCAGTCGATGGACGGCGTGGCGACCCGCGTCTCCAACATCGAGAAGGGCGCACCTCCTCCATCGACCCCGGGCTACGCCGATCTGTCCCCGGGTTCGCTTCGGCCTCAAGGGCACCGCATTCCACTGATGAACCAGGGTGTGAATTTCAGAGAGGATCGAACCTCTGGACTCACCCTGGTAAGGGGTGAGCAATCTGTTACCCGTGACCATGATGTTATTCTCTCTGATGATGATGATGAGCATGAACAACATGACCATGGTAGAACTACAAATCGACACCATACTGGCCCTAGATTACCCAAATCTGATTTCCCTATTTTTAATGGAGATAATCCAAAGTGGTGGAAGAAGAATTGTGAGAAATATTTTCACCTCTACAATGTTCAGTCTCACCTATGGGTAGATTTTGCTACTATGCATTTTAAAGGGAATGCTGCACTTTGGTTGCAAACCTATGAAGCTCTGCATAGTGTTGCTAGCTGGCCTGAACTGTGTGTCGGTGTATTCACTAAATTCAACAGAGACAAATATGCTAAGACAGTAGATACACTCTTTGCTCATTGTCAAGTAGGATCAGTAGATGAATATGCTCACAAGTTTGAACAACTGATGCATAGTGTTCTTCTGTACAACCATTCATATGATGAAACCTTCTTTGTTCGCCGTTTCATTGCTGGTTTAAAACCAAATATTAGATCAGCAATCAAACTGCACAATCCGGGAACTGTTGATCTAGCTTTCTCTCTGGCTCAAACACAGGAAGCTCTTCTCGTGGAAGACATGGCTGTGCAACCTTATAAATACAGCCAGCGAGATCAATTGCGTTCCAAATACAAGCAACACAGCCAGCTGCCAGGATTTCTAGGAAACAGACCTGACGAGAAACATACTTCTGATCAACCTGCACCACAAACAAAATTTGATTCTCTGAAGGCTCAAAGGCGCGCAAGAGGTGAATGCTTCAAATGTGGTGAGAAGTACTCCCCAACTCACAAATGCCCGGCGCAAGTTCAGTTACATGTTGTAGAGGAACTACTGGAAGCTCTACAAATTACTGAACCCACCCAAGAGACGCATTCTGACTCTGACTCTTCTGATGGGTCTGATGTCGACAAGGAACATATGTTGAAGCTGTCTGTCCATGCAATATCTGGCACCACCAGTAGAAGAAGTATGAGACTGCAGGGCCAAGTTGGGAAGACTTCTGTCATCATTCTGATTGACTCAGGAAGCACCAGCAATTTTATCAGTCAGCAACTGGCTGATAAGCTACAGTACAAAGAGACAGCAATGCCTGTGGCAAAGGTCAGTGTAGCTGGTGGGGGTACAATTGAGTGTACCAGATACCTCCCCGAAGTCACTTGGTATACTCAAGGACACAAGTTTACTACGGATCTCAAAGTGCTACCTCTGATTTCTTACGACATCATCCTTGGCATGGACTGGTTAGAAAATCAAAATGATGGCAAAATGTGGGTTAATTGGAAAAAGAAAACCATGAGGTTCAAGCATAACGGTAACCGGATTACTCTGCGAGGCGTGCAAACTTCACCTGACACTGATACTCCACTGTCAGCAGAGCAATTGCAGGCACTGCTCAAGAAGGAAGAAGTTTGTCACCTATTGGAACTGTACCCAATCACATCAGCGCAACCTGTGTCAGAGAAACCATTACCTGAACGAATTCAGCAAGTACTTCAGCAGTTTGACAAGCTGTTTGATGATCCCAAAGCACTGCCTCCTCCTCGACAGTTTGATCATCACATTCCACTGTTGCCCGGTACAGTCCCAGTAAATGTCAAACCATACCGCTATTCACCTCACCAGAAGTCAGAGATCGAGAAGCAAATTCAGGATATGCTTCAGAGAGGCATAATTCATGAGAGCACAAGCCCTTTTGCCTCTCCAGTGCTATTGGTACGCAAAAAAGATGGCACGTGGCGGTTTTGTGTAGATTACAGAGCTCTCAATTGCATCACTGTTAAAAATAAGTACCCTATGCCGATTGTGGACGAGCTCCTTGATGAATTGACCGGAGCAAAATGGTTCACCAAAATTGATCTTAGAGCTGGATATCATCAAATTCGTCTTGTTCCTCAAGATGAACACAAAACTGCCTTCAAGACACATTTGGGGCTGTATGAATTCAGGGTAATGCCTTTTGGCTTGACGAATGCGCCAGCAACATTTCAGTCAGCCATGAATTCAATCTTTGCCTCCATGATTAGGAAGTGTGTTCTTGTTTTCATGGATGACATCCTCATATACAGTCCAACATTAGAAAGCCATCAAGACCATCTTGCTCAAGTGTGCACAATCTTGCAGAACCACCAGCTATCCATCAAAAAGAGCAAATGTTCTTTTGCCCAGCAGCGGTTGGAATATCTGGGCCATATTATCAGTGACAAAGGAGTAGCAACTGATCCAAGCAAAGTACAAGCCGTACAGCAATGGCCAACACCGAGAAATGCAAAAGATGTCAGGAGAATCTTGGGTATGACAGGTTATTACCGCAAGTTCATACAACATTACAGCTTAATTAGTCGAGTGTTGTCTGACTTGCTCAAGAAAGACACTCACTTTCACTGGACACATACTCACCAGCAAGCGTTCGATTCACTGAAGCACAAACTGCTCACAGCTCCAGTATTGGCACTACCTGATTTTGCTGTCCCATTTACAGTTGAAACTGATGCATCCAAGCGGGGAGTGGGTGCTGTACTCACCCAACAGGGTCACCCCATTGCTTACCTCAGTAAAGCCCTCGGGCCTACAGCTCAAACAATGTCAACATATGAAAAGGAGTGCTTGGCCATTCTACTGGCAGTCGACAAATGGCGCCCATACCTCCAACAGGCACCATTCACAATTCTGACGGATCACAGAAGTCTGGTGCACTTGTCGGATCAAAAATTGGCCACTGATATGCAGCAGAAAGCTTTTGTCAAGCTCATGGGCATGCAGTATAAGATAGTATACAGAAAGGGCAAAGACAATTCGGCTGCCGATGCTCTATCCAGAACTGACAATGCCACTGAAGTGTACAATATCTCACTCTGTCGCCCAAGATGGCTCGAAATAATTGTGGAAGGGTACAGCGCTGATCCAAACGCTAAGCAAATGCTACAAGAATTGAGTCTGCAGTCTCCCAACGCACAAGGTTATTCTCTCCAGCAAGGACTG
The DNA here is from genome assembly GCA_026929855.1 of Poa annua. Lineage (NCBI taxonomy): Eukaryota > Viridiplantae > Streptophyta > Magnoliopsida > Poales > Poaceae > Poa > Poa annua. The sequence goes on from CM049427.1 coordinate 38,822,268, forward strand.
ATTCGTTGGAGGGATCGCATCTGGTTAGGCAATAATATTGAAGCACATAATGCCATCCTCCTGTCTCTGCATTCAAGTGGAGTGGGTGGTCATTCAGGATTCTTGGGCACTTATCAGCGTATCAAGTCCCTGTTTGCTTGGCCAAACATGAAAAAGGATGTGCGCAGTTATGTTGCTCAATGCACAGTCTGCCAGCAGGCCAAGAGTGAGCATGTTCGACTGCCAGGGTTGCTAAACCCTTTACCAGTTCCAACAGATGCGTGGAGTATAATCAGCCTAGATTTTGTGGAAGGCTTACCACGCTCCGGGAAGTATGACTGTATTTTGGTGATCATTGATAAATTTACCAAATACGGCCACTTCATTCCTCTCTCACACCCATACACTGCTTTAACAGTGGCAGAGAAATTCATCGACACAGTCTATCGACTACATGGCTTACCAACTGTCATCATCTCAGATAGAGACCCGGTATTTACAAGCAAAGTCTGGCAGGAACTTTTTCGTTTGTCTGACACGAAAATGAATATGAGTTCAGCAAACCATCCTCAGACTGACGGGCAAACCGAGAAATTGAATCAGTGCCTTGAGACCTATCTTCGCTGTGCGGTTCATGCATCACCAAAGAAATGGGCTCAATGGCTTCCTCTGGCGGAATACTGGTACAACACAAATTACCACTCCGCCTTGGGCAAGACACCATTTCAAGTCCTCTATGGGTACACACCTCGGCACTTGGGTGTCGCAAACTTACAGTCTGGCGTCTCTCCTGATTTAGCCGAATGGTTGCAGGAGCGTGAAGAAACTGCCGTCTTGCTTCGCCAGCACCTGTTGAGAGCTCAACAACGCATGAAATTTCAGGAGGACAAGCACCGATCTGAGCGAGAATTTCAAGTAGGCGATAAAGTATATATGAAGCTGCAACCGTATGCCCAGCAATCTGTTGCCAGACGTAGTAACCACAAGTTGGCCTTCAAATACTTCGGCCCATATGAAGTCCTAGCTCGCATTGGGAAGATGGCTTATAAACTGAAGCTCCCAGCAGGCAGTCAAATTCATCCTGTTCTACATGTCTCGCAACTGAAGAAATCGGTGCCACCATCCCAGGTTCATGACTCCTCATCTTGTCAATTCCTTACTGACAGCTGCTATATACTTCAGCCTCTCGAGATTGTGGGCAAGCGCGACATCAAACGGGGGAGCACCTACATTCACCAAGTTCAAGTCACCTGGACGGGCATGCCACCCTCTCTGCCATCCTGGGAATCGGAAGCTGCGCTGCGTCATCGTTTCCCTGGAGCACCTGCTTGGGGGCAAGCTGTTTTTCAAGGGGAGGGACCTGCTACGACACTGCCGCATAGGCGTCGAAGAAGGCGTGACATCAGGCGGGCCGTGGGCCGTCACGAGAAGATGCCAACAACTACTTCAGCTAAAGCATGAGCACAGAAGATCCGGGCAGTGGATCGATCCGTACTGTAGCTGGAGCTACCTTCTTCTCGGCATGTGCCTGAGAGGGGGAAGGGGGATTATGATTGTAACAGGCTAGTTCCTGCTTCTTCCTCTCTCTGTCTCCGCACGGATCCTTCGTGTGTGATGTGTATCCCAGATTGGATCCAGCTGCCTGTGCGTGACGCGAGGACAGTGATCTAGATCATAGCATCTTCCTCCTCTTCGGCGAGCTTCAGCGGCGCCGGTGCGATCGCCAAGGGGGATACGCCGCCAACGATGTCAACGTCTTCCTCCTCTTCTTCTTCGGCCATCATCTTGCCGTCTTGGTGTTCTTGCTCTGCCCTCTCTCGCATGAACTCATCAAGCTGCCCCCGTAACTCGTGGATGGCCTCGTCCTGGATGGCATCGAAGTCGATCTCCATTTCGCCGCCGCGGAAGGCACGGCTCTGCTTCATCAACAACTCCATGATGTGATCGGGGAGTTCTGACGCTAGATACTCCAGGTCGGCCTTGAGCTGATCCCTCTCATCATGCGTCATGATTATGCGAGAAGGAGGTGCCTTGATCCTCTTGGCCGCTGGCTCGTCAGAACGTTGCACGACGGCCGCCTTACAGACGAGGCGACGGACAGCGTCATCCGTCTTGACGTCAAACCCCTCGCACCCCGGCAAAGCACGCTTCCGCCTGAATACGGACGGCTGCCGGTAGGCGGCGATCTCCATGGCCGCCGTCCTCAGAGCCGACGCCGGAGAACGGAGGACGCGGCGGCGGAATTGTCGAATTAAGGTAGGATAGATGGAATTGGGCACACCGCACAAAGCAAGAATGCAAGGCAGATCGGCAGGAGCTGGTCTTTTATTTCGAGTCGATTGCATGTGGAATTCGAGCCCGTACTGCAAGTCGAAGTCGGACTCCGATGTCAGCCACTCAGGCAGAGGAACGGATTGGTTCAATTTGTATAGCTTTGAACTTTAACCAACGCAAACTGAACTTTAACCAACACATGTAATTTCCCAAGGAGCCGTGTAAAGAAACGACTGATTATGGTACCAACCTCACACGCTATTACCGGATAGATCGCAAAGAAATTTGGCATCCCCGCCGTATATTCATCAAGAATCAATCAATCAAAGAACAGAGTAACAGAGACTATACACCCAACTAAATGAGTCCTATGCACCATCGCCGTATATGAATCGCTCCACCTTCATAGAATCACAGGCCATCTTCAGCTTCGACGACCCCGGGCGACTAGCAGGTTCTCTGCAGCGCGCCGCTGACTACCCGCCGAAAATGGCCCGCGTCGCAGGGTATCCGGAGTACGCCCGACTGTCCGTACCCGTACTGCTGAGCAGCCATGTCCAGCAGCTCCGCGATGCAGGGGTCGGCGAGCAGCCTCACCGGCACCACCACCCGCTCGCCACAGCCGGTGACCATCGGGACGTGTCCCCTTGGCACCTTCTCGCGTTCCTCATCGTAGCACGGGCACGGCGACGCGCTGGGAGACGACGGTGACTCGCTGCCACTCTTCTTCCTCCACACCATGGCGATTCTGTCAGTTAGACTTGATAGCACCGTGCTTGAGGTTGGAGACTTGGAGCAGCGGCGACCGGCGAGTGATTGAACTGTTCTTGAGATAGCTGCTTTGAACTGGCAAAGGGAGCAGATATGTATTTATAAGGAAAACATCAAGTGGTTATGATGATGGAGTAGAAGGAGGACTGTATCTTCCTCAAGTGCGGCGCGGTCAACGTCCCGGCGTTTCGAGGTGGATGCGAGATCATTGCACGCTTAACGCTTTGCGTCTTCTTTTGACTAAAGTCCAAAACCTTGGACCAATCAGAGTAGAGTTCATTTCGTGGTTGAAGAATTCTCGTCAAATTTTGGCTTGGATGTTCGCCTGTTTATAGGCTAATTTTTTTTAAATATTATTTTTTTAACAGAAATTTGGAGAATATTGTGCGATTGTAGAAATTTACGAAAATAATGCGGCCTCGGCTTGGTGGTGGCCGACTGGCGCTGGTCGGCCCGGAGGTGGCCGACTGGGCTCGTCGGCCCAGAGCAGGCCGACCAGCGCGTGGACAGAATCACGGGCGCGGCCGACTGCCTGATCGGCAGCGATCGGCCACGATTCGGCCACGTCGCGGCCGACTGGGCTCGTCGGCTTCCTCCTGGCCGACGAGGGGCTGTTAACAGCCCGAGCCATCTTCTTCCTCCCATCTCGTTTTCTCTTCCTCTCCTCTCTCTCTTTCTCTTGCTCCTCTTCCTCTCCTATCCACGAGCAGCAGAGGACGGGGAGGGCGTGGAGGGCGTGGAGGGCGCGGAGGGTAGCGGGCTGGTGAGGGCGCGGAGGCGGGCGAGCGCGGAGGAGGCCGCGAAGGAGGAGGCCGCGAAGGAGGAGGCCGGACACATCGAGCCCGCCGACGGTGCCGCGGACGCCGTCACCTGCCGGCCGCACACGCTTCAAGGGTAAGACTTTTCCATGTATTAGGGTTAGGGTTAGGGTTAGGTTTAGGATTTAGTTTGTATAAGTAGTTTCGGTAGAATTTTAGGTACGATGTGATATTAATATTTGATGCATTATAATATTTTTTAGGTGAGCAATTATGTCGAATGTAGTAAAGTTTGATTTCTACTACGGTGTCGGTTCAGTAAAGCAAAATGAGTATGTGATGGACCTGAGTGAGTTTGAGCACGTCGAGTTGGATCTGACTGACCCTGAAAATTGGTCTGTTAGTCAGTTAAAAGATTGGTTGGGACAGTGTTTGGGATTAAATGTAGAAACACACACTGTCGGGGTGCACGCGTTATGGTCAAGGTCCAGTAAAAAAAATTGGTACACTCTGAGGCCGATTGATCGTGATTCTCAGTGGGTGAACTGGTTGCAAGGTTGCGAAAACAGGGGAAGCCACCCAGTTGCCTTGTTGCTTCCTGTCGTTAAGGAGGTAAATGTCAATCCTCCTGAAGGCGAGGGTGGGCACGATCCAGGGCAGAGCAGTGCAGCAACCATGGAAATTGAACATGATGACAGCCATGGTTACGAAGGAGGCAGTGCTTATGAATCAGGGCAGAGTAGTATGGCTGGAGGGCATGATGACGGTGAAAATGTGGAGGCAGATGGGGATGAGGAAGATGGCCGAATGCAGGACGAGATGGAAGATGAAGATGTTGAGGGTCATTGCGGTGATGGCAGTGATTCTGATTCATCGAATGACACAGAGTACGAGCCGGAGGTGCCTTATCCAGCTTCATGGACTCAGGACTTCTCATCTGGCATGACTCTGGAGGATGGTCATGATTCTTCCTGGCAATATCACCAGAGCAGCATGGCTGTGGGAGCAATTTACGCTGACAAGCAACATCTGCAGGAAGCAATCATACAGTGGGCAATGTCGACATCAAGGGTTTTCAAGACAACTGTGTCGAGTAAGAAATATCTGACCATGTAATGCTCGAGGATAGATTGTCCGGGTAGGGTGCACGCATATGTCCCCAAGTATGATACAAACTGGGTTATGAGTGACATGGTAATGCATACATGTCGTATTCCCAGCATCCTTCAGGATCACCGTAATCTGTCATCCACGCTTATTGCTCGTTTGTTTTACACGGAGATAGTGGAGAGCAAGGCGATGGAAGTGAAGGCAATAAGGAACAAAGTCTTCACAAGATTCAATTTCAACATTTCTTATGGCAAGGCCTGGAGGGCTAAGCAGAGCGCGCTGGAGGCCAGATTTGGGTCATTCTTTGACTCATATGATTCTGTTGTCCGGTTGCTCCGCACGCTTCAGGCGAGGAATCCTGGCACATATGTTGATCTTCAAGACTTCTACATGCCAGAGTTCCCTACAGTTAGGGTGTTGCACCGTTTGTTCTTCTCTTTTGGTGTATGCATCGAAGCCTTCAGCCACTGCCGACCAGTGTTATGTGTCGATGGGACATTTTTGACCGGCAAGTACAAGGGTCAGATATTGACTGCTATTGGCCAAGACGGCAATAACCAACTGTTGCCCCTTGCTTTCGCTTTTGTTGAGAGCGAGAACACGGAAAGTTGGACGTGGTTCTTTAGGCAGTTGAAAAAAGCTGTTGTCAAGGATAAGCAGAATGTTTGCGTTCTACATGACAGACATGCGGGTATACTCAACGCTATAAAGACATTAACAAACCCTGGACCTGATGAAGAAACACCGTGGGTGGATCTTCAGAGTCGTTGGTGCATGCGCCATCTAGGTGCTAACTTCTTCTCACAGTTCAGAAATAAGAGTCTCATGAATCTGTTCAAAAAACTCTGCAAGCAGAACCAGGAATGGAAGTACAATTTTATCCGTGGCAAGCTTGATGAGTTCACGAACAAACATGTTCGGGAGAGGAAAGCTGCACGTAATGCGGCAGTGGCGTTTCATGTAGCCCAAGTAGCGGCTCAAGCAGCTACAGGGCCTGCACCGCAAGAAGAAGAACCGATCGGTCTGTGTGATCTTCCAGGCTTTGACCCACCGGGCACGAGGAGAAAGGGTGGACGGTTGATTAAGAATTTTCAGCAGTGGATTGAGCATGAGCCTGTGGAGAGGTGGTCATTGTTGCACGACTCATACGGAGCCAGGTGTGGCGTCATGACTACAAACCTTGCCGAAACATACAACTTTGTCCTTCGAGGGAACAGAGCCTTGCCATTAACTGCCCTCGTGGAGGGAATTTTCCAAGGCATTGTTAAGTACTTCAGAGTCAAACGCCAGCAAGCCGAAATGCATATACTGCGCACTCCAAACTCACCCTGGTGTGACAAGATTACGAAGTACATGGATGCTAAGATGGAGAAGGCACGAACTTTCCAAGTGGTTGCCATCGGAAATCAGGAAAGGAGGTTCGAGGTCCGCTTACCTACCGACAAGTTCGGTTGTGGCAATGTGTTGAGAACGCATGAGGTGAAGATTGGAAATGAAGCATGGCCAACCTGTGAATGCACATGCAACAAACCGAAATTGTTTCACCTTCCATGCTCGCATGTACTTGCTGCTTGTGGGCAGCTTGGTTTGGAAGCAATCTCGTTTGTGTCACCGTACTTCAGTCGTGAAGCTGTCTTGAACACATGGACAGGTGAGATGCAAGGATTTCGAGCCATTGGTAATTTCAACACCGTTGAGCCAGGTGAGAGGAGGTACATTCCTGATCCAAGGTTACTTCGTCCGGGTAGAGGTAGACGCCAGTGTAGACGCATACGTAATGATATGGATGAACCGGAAGCTGGAGGACCTACCAGGCAATGTTTTCTATGCAACCAATTTGGCCATAGGGATACGAACTGTCCGGAATTTGGACCTGGTGATGCTACGGTACGTGGAAGAGGCAACCGAGGCCGGAGAGGAAGAGGAAGAAACTAGAGTACCTTTATATTTGTAATAAATGCAGACTACGTATCTGCCTCTATGTACTACTATGTAATCGTGGAACCATTATGTTTGTATTTGTACTCTGTAATCGTCAAAATTGTAATTTGTTTGGATTTGTAGTCATTTAAATTTTGTTATTTGGTCATTCTATTATCATTTTAATCTGTCCTTACAGAGATGGCGGGGATGGCATTGCTTAACCCGGTGGTGGACAACAAGCATCGTGCTAAGCTAATGCAGGATAATGTTCTCCACCCTCTGATCACTCGTGGTCAGAAGCATAACTGGCAGATACACCCAGATTGGATCGATCGGTAAGTTGTATTTTTATTTTGCTCATAACATGTACTGGTCAAATAGTTAACAATTTTGTGATACATGCAGTTTGACGTGGGCTGGGCTCCTACCCTTTGCTCGCCTTGTTGAGGCGTCAGATGTGACTGGCCGGCTTGCGATGGACCACTGTTTGCTCACCTGCTTGGTGGACCGATGGAGACCGGAGACGCACACGTTTCACTTTCGCTGGGGCGAGATGGCTCCTACTCTACAGGATGTGTCCTACCTACTGGGCCTTCCTCTAGCTGGTGAGCCCATAGGTCCGTTGCAGGCCCCTGATATGTGGTCTGAGGATATGACGGACCGATTCCAAAATATAAATCCCAACGCACCTGTGTTTCTGCATGAGGATCACGGACCCAAGCTTGATTGGTTGCTTAAGTTCCAGGTTAGTACTACGTCATTGTCTTGTTTCATCCATCACTTCAGCTAACCTTAAGTTCCAGGTTAGTACTCCAGGTTAGCTTGATCAGGTTCGGAACTGCTATCCGGCATTCAACGAGCAGTTCGACGTTCTCTCCGGGGCTTCAGTTATTTGGGAGCCATACTCGCCTGACGCGATCGCGTCGAAATTCCCTGGAGGAATTTCTGTGATGTGCACGCGAGATGCAGCATACTGGATGACGAAGTCGAAGATTATCTTCGACGTCAGCGTTGAGGAGATGGCCCAGCAGCGTGTTATGAGGCAGTTCGGCCTGCGCCAGATCTCGGTCCCCCCGCCTATTGATGCGCCTCTACCAGACATCGTCCACCGGTACCTCCATTTCTTAACCACACATTTTTGTTTGAACACTTGTCATTCATAATTATGCTAATGTTTCTTGTCTTGCAGATGGAACAGGAAGGGAACTAACAGGACTGCGACACAATGGTTGCAAAGAGTGCAACCTTACGTGGCAGAGTGGGCTGATGCGCTGACTCGTCTCTGGGTCGAGGCGCAACCGTTCGATCCGGCGGAGTACGACGAGTACCTACAGTGGTACGTCACTTCCACAAGGGTTTCTCTCGTTCATCACGACCAACCAGATGTGATGCCGGCCCCTGCTATGTGGGATATGTACCCCAGCCAGTCTATGTCCGGCTCACGGCAACACGCGGTACAAATAATTAACTTATCTACAATCATTTACCCTTATCTATATTATCCTTCATTTCCTAACTTTCTGTACCACTTTCAGGCTGAGTTGACGTGGGAGCTTGGGAATGATATCGACCAGTTGGACCGTTCACTTTCGACCGGGCCTTTGCTTACACGCGAACAACATCGGTCTTGGTTGCAGTCCGCTGCTACGAGAGTGCGACAGATCTACGAGGCTATCACGTGTGTCCGCTCGTCTGACGTTCTCCCACATGCTGCACGACGGCCACCGCATCCGTCCACGCAGCTGCCTCAACGACGGGCACGGCGTGACGTGCCGCCACCTCCGGAGGCACACTGACAGCACCCGCGTCCACGTGTCGCACCACCTCCACCTGACCAGCCAGGAGGTTCGGGCTGGCAGCAGCAGAGTTACCAGCAGGGGGCCTACCAGCAGAGCCCCACTGGGGGCTACCAGCAGCGACCCTCTTCGGAGTACGAGCAGAGCCCCTGGACCGGCTTCCAGCCTCGTGGACCACACGGTATGTCGATTCGTACTACTACATTATCATGTACTCAAACTATTTACAAAATAACATGTTACATAAAATTTCTCGATTATAGCACAATTCGACTTCGACTTGGGGCCTACTATCTCCGAGCATTACTCGGGTGCTTCTGGTTGGGAGAGTCAGCCGGACGTGTTTCTCGGTGCGGATGCGGACACCCAGTGGCTCAACATGTACAACACTCCTCCTCCACAACCCACACAGGATACACAGCAGCCAGATGACGGGTCCTTGGTTCCTCCACGAGTCACCCGCCCACCCCATCGGTTCGGATGGAGCACTCCTCAGCCACATCCGCCACGTCGTGGCAGAGGCGATGACTGAGACTCTACTTATGTCTCAGAGACCTTATGTTGGCTATTTTCCATGTACCGTCAGACCTATGTATGAGTACTAGACTTATGTATCGTTATGTACTAGACTTATTAGTACGATCTATGTGGCAATATTTGATATGTCCGTAACCGGTAGACATTGATTCGATTAAGATAAGATACAACAAAACTCGATTACATACCGATCACACCACACAACAAACGGAAATGCAGGTACAACTACTAATTAATCGATACTCAAAGAAAGATACAACATAACTCAAATTAAGATTCTACCTATCTTCCATCAATTAAGATTTAGCACCCTTGCCCTTTGACGATGATTCAGGCTTCTTACCCGCACCCTTCCTCGATGTTTCTGCCTTCTTCTCCTTGCCCTTACGCACTGCTTCAGCCCGCTTTTCCTTTGACGACGGCATGAAATCGTCATCATCATCGCTGGATTATACCCAGAGAAAGGAACGACCGTACCTCTCACGTATGTCTTGAGTTCGATGAATCGGCTCATTGGTAACATGCCTATCGAACTTATCCGCAAGCGTCAAGACTTCAGCACGGATTTGTTCTGGGGTCCTATACGGAAACCCATCTCGGCATAGCCTCGCCCCTAGCAAAGCGAGAGATGTCTCTCACTACCAACAATTTCTTCAAGTGGAATTTTCCTACCATCTACCTTCAAATATGTGACAATCTTAGCTAGATGCTCGGATGCGGCTATATGAAAGCCGGACACACACTTCTCACAAGGTACAATGCACACCATGCTGGCGCTCTGTGAGAGTACCCCGCTGAGCCTAGAGTGGTTTTTATAGGACAATGGTGGCGGGAGGAACAAGCGGGAAATGGTGGCGGGAGAAACGGGCGGGAAAAGGTGGCGGGAGGAATAGGCGGGAGAAACGGGCGGGAAACGGTGGCGGGAGAAAAAGGCGGGAACGTCTCGTGGGAGAAACGGGCGGGAAACGGTGCCGGGAGAAAAAGGCGGGAACGTCTCGCGGGAGAAACGGGCGGGAAACGGTGCGGAGAAGTGGGTTGTGCTGCCATGCAAGGATCGGCTTACCCTGGGCCGACAGGGCTGGTCGGCCACCTCCCAGCCGACCAGGTGTGCACCAGGTCCTGCCGGCGCGCAGATGCGGCCGACCAGACCTGGTCGGCCAGCTCTGGGCCGACGAGCCCCAGTCGGCCTGCTCTGGGCCGACGAGCTCCAGTCGGCCACCAGCTGGCCGAGGCCGTAATATTTGTGCAAATATTTCAAACTGCGCAATATTTCTCGAATTTCTAAAAAAAAAAGTATTATTTAAAAAAAATTATCTGTTTATAGATTAGCCTTTCTGCCTATGCCCCTATCCAAAGTTTATGAATAAACCTGTCAAAACTGAAGTGCATCTGTTACTATAAAAAGACAATTGTTTGATCGTTTGATTATGGCCGTGGATCAAACACCTCGGTGGCAAATCCCATGCTAGCCTCGGCTCACTGGATCGGCGTCACCATATGTAGCCTAGCTAATTAGGGTGTCCCACGTCGGCACTTTTTAAAGGCTAATTGGAGGGTTGGACACGAAAAACGACCACACCATCACCCCTAAGTGTCCGGCCCGACACAATATCTTTGGGACCCCTGGCCCTGACAGAGTCTCTAAACTTTGGGGCCAGCTCAGGTGCGCCAAACAGTGGACATACAAGCCCTCCGACAGACGGAATCTACATGTCATAGACAACAGAGCGGCATAGTCCGGTAGTCTTTTGCACCCTCACCCCGTTCTCGTGGTTTACCTAGCAAGCGGTACGCGACACGAACGTCGCCCCTTTGTCGTCCCACTCCCAATCACCTTTCCGCTAGCGCCATTACCCGCCCCACCGAGTCCCCGCCGCTGCTTATCTTTTAGCGTCGCCCTAGCTCTTCCTGCCGGCGTCACTCCCTCTCGCCCGCTCGCACGGTATTCAGCTTTTTGTCAAAATCATTTTCTTTGTTGTTTGATTTATTGCTTAGCTCCATTGTTCACTTAATATTTTTAATAGGCTATGGATAGCGATGATGATATAATGTTTCACCAAATAATGGAAGATCGATGACTCTTTTTTATGACGAGGATTTTCGTTCTTATGGCTGGACATGCCGTGGTAGAGGCAACTCCATAATGCAGAGTGTCGAGGAAAGGGAACACGATAAAAAAGAACTGGCTGAGAACAACGGGTCTGCTTTGAAATGACTATTTTGCGCTGAAACCAGCTAACAATGATCTTGACTATTTCTTACGCTTTAGGATGTACAAGAGAGTGTTCATGAACATTGTCTCGGTCTTATGAGATTGGTTTTTTTTTTGGACTCGGTCTTATCATGCTTTCTTCTAGTATATCAATATAAATGGCAAAACTTTTGTCTCGTTTCAAAAAAAAACTACGCAATCAAAGGTAGAATTCCAAAGCCTGCTTGGACTAGTGGTTGACAGCGAAAAAAGTTTACAGTAGCAGCAAACAAGCGTGCGCTCTCACTAGGAACCCACTCTACAGAAGCCGGCGGTGGACGACGACTACTTGTTGGTCAAGGCCGGAACCCTCTGGTCAGAAACGAACCACAAAGCTGGTCGTGCATCCGTCCTCCCTTGCATGGTTCCGTCAATGGAGAAGTTGCATCATATCCTTCCTAGTTCGGACTGCTTAAACATGGAATGGAAAACAATGGAGCCTTGCCTTTGAATGCTAACGACTCTTCACACACGGCACGTGGGCATGCGGCCCACTTGCTGACTTGCAAGAATATGACGGGCCGCGCGCGATCTTGCTCTGATTCCTTTGTCCAATGTACGACGTGATGCGTAGGCGTAGCGAGTGGTGCACAGTGTACTGTACATCGTAGCAGCGACGGTTTGAATCTTGAATAGTAGCCGAGGCACGACGGGCTTTAACCTGGACTGGACGGTTCATCTACTTCACTTGTCACCCCCAACACGTTTTATATGCGTATATGTCCATACCGAATCTGTCAAAGCAAAACGTGCAAATTGAACCATTTCTTGTCTCGTCGCCTTAAGTGCTGGACATTAACCATGCCCTACCGCAGTTTTCCTAGTCCATGATCGTATAGACAGGTAGTTTAGTTATGATCTGAATCGACGTTTGTTCTTTGACATTGTTCTTGCACTTTCATATCTGGTGAAATACCGAGTAGGCATGGATCTTTCCAACTTGCGACCGTATGTTTTCTCACTAACTGGATTTTGTTGCTACATTTATCTATGAAAAATCCGGGGTCATAATTCCATTCCAATGAGGAAGTCCCAAACGCCCAATGACCGAGGAAGAGAAAAGAGAGGGATTCGAGCACTCTACACAAAACAATTGTACAATGAATTATCAATCCGCCGTTCTAGTCCACTCAGCCATGTCTCCCCGTTCCAACTCAAAAGGTCTACATGATACGATATACAAAAGAAATAACGACTGCGATTTTTTTCCTTTCAAAAGTCAATAAAATTATATTGCTAATTCCCTTTTAGTTATACTACATTTTTCCTATTGTTAAAAATTAGAAAAATCTTGCTTTTTATTTCTAGAAATCGATATTGGCCGAGTGACAATCTCATAGATTTTCTCTTTAGCAGACATTTCCCAATAAGACTTGTTATAATAAAACAAACAAGCCATATATTGTAAAAAGGGGTTCTTATCAAACCCAACATAAAATAGGAAAGAACCATAAAGTAACTAGTTCTGACTCCTTACAAAATTCTGATTGACCTACGGAGACATAACTTAGAACTTGTTATCCTCTTGCCTATAGTAGGTATATTGATCTTTGTAGAAAGACTAGCTCATTCAGATCAAGTTGAAACGAGGACTCAACTCTGTTGCATTTCCAGAATATTACGTATTTGAAGCGGATCAATCTCTGTAGCAAGACGTAGGACGGCTGTCTCCAAATGATAGAAAAACCCGAGCAAAATATAGAAAATACAAGCAGCCCTTCTGAGTGAATCCTAACAAGGGACCAGAGCAACAGGCAACCGGCTTGTTTAGCACCCCCTCATACAAATCGCAAAACTGATTTACTTTTGGCTCCGTCCCTGCCGTTGGACCCGTTGCGTTATCCATTTTGGTAGTGGTGTGATCCAGTTTCCGTTTGGCCACAACGCATGACATTTTCTGATGGACCACAAAGAAACCAGGACGTTTGTTGCACAAACCCGTAGATATAAATTGGAAATACAAAATTAACAACTGTGAAATCGACATGATTGTCCAATGGAATCTTGAACGTGCCCTTCCAAACACCGGAGAACTGAACACACATTCGTTCGTTCTTCTGAAGCATGCGTGAACATGTTGAGTTTGACCAAATATTGGTATCGCGGCCGTATATTCATCAAAGAATCTTTGAATCAAAGAACAGAGTACAGAGTACACACCCAACTAAATTAATCCTATACACCATCACCGTAAAAGTATAGCTCCACATTCATAAGTTCGCTTCAGGTCCGGGCGGCTAGCAGGTTCTCTGCAGCGCGCCACCGACGACCCTCCGGAAATGGTCCGCGTCGCAGGGGATACGGAGCACGCCCGACTGGCCGTACCCGTACTGCTGCGCCGCCATGTCCAGCAGCTCGGCGATGCAGGGGTCAGCGAGCAGCCTCACCGGCACCACCACCCGCTCGCCGCAGCCGGTGACCATCGGGACGTGCCCCCTCGGCACCTTCTCGCGCTCTTCGTAGTAGCACGGCGACGCGCCGGGCGACGACGGCGACTCGCTGCCACTCTTCTTCCTCCACACCATGTCGATGATATCTGTTAGACTTGATCGAACAGTGCTCGACGTTGGAGACTTAGAGCTGCGGCGAGCGATGGACCTGTTCTTGGGCTAGCGCTGCTTTGAACTGGCAAAGAGGGGCGGATCTGTATTTATAAGGAGAACACCAAGTGGCCATGTAGTAGATGCGATGATGGAGTACAGTAAAAGGACCTGTAGCAGGACGTGAGCTTCCTCAAATGCGGCGTCGTCAACGTCATGGCGTCCTTCGAGGTGGATGCCAGATCATTGCACGCTTTGCATCTTCTTTTGACTGAAGTCCACAATCCTGGACCAATGGTTTCATTGTGTGGTTGAAGAAGCCTCGTCAAGATTTGGGGTGGATGATTGCCTGTTTATAGATTGCCTATGCCCTATCCGAAGTTTACGAGAAAAAAAGACACCTGTTTGATTGTTCGATCCTGGCCGTGGATCAAAAAGCTAACATACTTCAGACTATATGAGGTACCAACGAAACATGGTGGGATGCATCATACTATAAGAGGATGACGCAGTTTGCTGCGCCTAAAAGATACTTTTACGTTAATACATGGCATGTTATTTGAGTAACATTACTATCTATTAGATCAGGTATAAATTCATAATATTTTATAGGCAACTATTGTAGGTGGCCAGTTACCGTAGTATAAACCATATATCGCACACATATCAAATTTTAATTTCTTAATCTCCGCTCGAGGTGAGCCCTGCGCATGATGCATGGAGGTAGAGGATTCTTAGCGAGGCGGGGGTTGGTCGAGGTGCAGTTAGAGACAGAGCTTGCATGCGCGTGCTTGTAGGGAAGGAGGAGGCATAGTGAGGAGGGGTGGAGAGGAGGGTTGATCGGGTGGCACGTTGGCTGAAGCTATGGACAACCCTAAAGGTTGAATCCTATTGTTCTTTCGATCAAATGTGTTGAATTTGCGGCCAAATCGATAAGAGTTGTGACAGAGCGACAAGTTCGAGTCCAAAGCGATGTGAGAAGAGACAATGCAGTCACGAGAGAAGAGGCGGGAGGGAAACATCACACTTTCAATTACCAGTTGGCATGGACATGTTTCCCTTTTTTTTTTTCATATAACAACAATTTACGTGTTGTATTTCACATAACCTTTTTACATGCAACTATTGTAGGTGGCTAGGTATCTGCAATATAACCATATAATGCAAAAGTAACAACTTTGAATTTCTTAATCTTCGAACGAGGTGAGCCCTACGCCGGGTGTAGAGGCATATGAGTCTTATTGAGGCGGGAGTTAGTCAAGGTACAGCCGGAGATACAACTTGCATGCACCGCTCGTGCGCGTGGACATGCTTGTAGGGAAGGAGGCACGATGAGGACTGAGGAGGGGAGGAGAGGAGGGTTGCTCGGGTGGCTTGTCGGTTGAAGCTATGGACAAACAGAAAGCGATGGTAGCCGCCTGGGGAAGAGCAACGACAACCCTCAAGGTCAAATCCTTACTATGCCTTTGATCAAAGGCGGTGAATTCACGGTCAAATCAGTATAAGTTGTGACAGAGCGGCCAGTTCGAGACTAAAGCGATGGGAGAGGAGGCAACACAGTTACGAGAGAAGAGGCATGATGCTGACATGAAACTTTCAGTTAGAAGTTGGCGTGCCATGTTGCCCTTTTTCCGTTAGAAGCAACCAAAGCGTGTACTGCTCGAAATAAATTTCAACAAAATTTACAACAATTGCAGCTGGGAGAAACGTTTTTTTTGTCTCATATGTCCTAAAATAGTTAAACCCTAAAATATATAAGTTACTGGAGATGCTGTAAGTGAAGATAGGCTCGTGATTCGTGTGTGGTAGTTAGAAAATTCATCTCCAAATTTTGTGTGTACAACTAAACCAACGGATATTATTATGTTGACCTTAATTTGATATACATGAGTGTAGTTAGCATGAACCAATTAGAGTCTGTCATATGGCTCAACCTAGGAGTTCAAATCCTAGCGACCGATATTGTAGAGAGTTCATCTAAACCTATTTCTTGCTCGGGAAAATACTTGCAGTAAGGCGACCTATCACTCCAGATAGATTTAAGGGGTATTGATGGAAAGACTTATTACACGAAGCGTTTTCTAGGATCCAGCAGGAGGTATCATGCCGCCACTGGTTCCCCTGCTCCCCAGCAATAGCTACGACATCAGTGAGTGGAGGAACTTCGTAGCCATGTGTAGCGACGATGAGAATAAAATCGATGTTTTTCACCGGAGGAGCATCGACGACTGAAGTTTAGAGTCGATCTTGTGGCATTAGGTCTGGCGTGATAAGTGCTATGTCTAGTTGGAGTTGGGACTATCTACCGGCTCTCATCCTTCTTAAACCTAAGCTCCCTGGAAATGCAGCCTTGTGGTTCATTGTTGGGTTTACACACTAATAGTTCGTTAGATCAAGAGTGATCCATCTCAACCATCCGTTCAGTCGGTTCAAACAATAGTCGGTTTACATTCGCCTCATGCCGTCATGCGGTCATGCCCTCACCTCCTTGACTGCCTGGTCATGTCTCATTTGCTCTCCTTGAGTTTCTCGAGCCCTCCTCTCTTGTGTTCTAAATCCACCACCGCGCCGCCGGACGTCGTCAGGTTGAGGCGCTGGTTGCGGGTGACAACGACGAGGGAGGCGGCGAGCTGGTCACCCATGCAACAAGGTAATGGGTAGCGACGACGGCGCACATACCCTGGAGGAGCAGCCGTCCTGCCCTTCCTCGAGCGTTGTCCTCCGAAGTTGAGCGCCGCCGTCCTCAAGCTGAGCACCGTCTACCCTTCCTTGCCCAATCTACAGGTGGCGATGGAGGGTCGTGGAGATGGAGGGCCACACGAGTGAAAAGAGGTGAGCGTCCAATCCATTTTGACCGACTTCAACCACCGCCGGATCCAGATGAATCACCACGTCCCTGATTTAGAGCACACCGTCGCCCCGTGGACGAACACGAAGAAACATATGGTGCAGCGAGGTTGGGAGGCGTGCTGGACAAAGGAACAGAGCAATTCCTTGGTGAGATTGCAGGCCCGATCAAGTTTTCAATATGTTTCTTCCGTTTTTATTCTACTAGCACGGGTCAAACAAACCGGCGCAGATTCTCTAACTTCGTGTTACAATGTCAGACTCTGACTTTGGCATTGCAGATGCCGTCCGTTCCACATCCTGTGGCTGCTACTTCCCTTCCCTTTCTTAGCACATAACAACCAGCCCAGCCCACGTTTGTATCAGAGGCAGAGGAAGGAAAACAAAAGATTTTCGCGGTACTGGAGCGACGAAACGAGATCTTGGCGGGCAAATTCCTGTGTTTCGCTCTCGTCGTGCTCTCTTTCTGGTCTTGGCGATCAAGGGCACCGGCGGCAGTGTTGATCTCGAGGGCACCGGCGACAGTGGGCGGACGATCCAGAGGCATTGGCAGATGTCCTGATCGGTGGACGATCGAGGGACATTGGCGGCTGTCCTAATCGCTGGACGATCGATGGGCATCGGCGGCCGGCCGGCGACAGTACTGAGCCATCAAATTTTCCACTGTATTTAACCTTTATCACTTTCCCTTGTACTTACGCTTCTGCTCTTTGATTCTTACAATTCTAAGTTACCTAAAACTTATTTGTACGTTTTTAGATTATGTAAAATTTGATGCTTCTGGACATCCAATACGTAATGCTTGCTTTGCTTCCTGTACCTTTTTCCTGTAGGTATTTTTTCACACAACTGACAAACCAATTGTTAGCTAGGACTGTCAAAACGCCTACCTTCATGTACCTTTTTCCCTGTAGGTATTTTTTGACATAACTGAACATTGACTAGTATGTGTCCATGATTTTACAGGATTTATTTAGTACATCAGTAAGCTAGTTTTATGATTCAATGGCACAACCCAACAACAACAAGTAAGTTAGGCTTCCATCCAAAACAATTTGCTTTTGTTGCATCCAGATCTGTACCAATCAATATATATATTTATTTTCTGTGTAGGGAGAATGAGATTCCTGTTTGGTTACCTCAAGTTGGTCTGAAATTTAAAAACTTGGATGATGCTTGGTCATTTTGGGTAAGCTATGGAGGTCATGCAGGTTTCGAGGTCAGAAAAAGATGTAGCAATATAAGTAAGATGGATGGAAAGGTAACGTCATGTCGATATGTGTGTGCAAAGGAGGGGCGTCGAGCACAAGACAAGAGGGATAATCTCACAAAAAAACCTCGAGCTGAAACAAGGACATGTTGTGAAGTTCATATGTGTCTTTCATTAAATAGAGTGGAGGGACATTATGAAGTGCTAGAAGTAATGCTTGCTCACAATCATGGTCTTTACTTGCCACAAAGCTTCCATTTGATGTTATCACAAAGGAAGATTTTAGAATTGCAAGCTTTTGAAATTGAGACGGCCGATGATGTTCGAATTAGGCCAAAGGCTGCACATGAGTTAGCTAGTCGCCAAGTTGGAGGACCAATGAATCTCAGCTATACTCCTCGTGATCTAAAAAATTACTTGCAAGGAAGGCGTCAAAGAGAGTTGGCATATGGACAAGCAAGAAGCATGCTGAAGTTTTTTCAAGACAAGATGTCTGAGAATCCTTCTTTCCAATATGCTTTGCAAATGGATTGTGAAGAAAATATTGCAAATATACTCTGGGTTGATGCTAAGATGGTCATTCATTACGCGCACTTTGGTGATGTTATCACCTTTGATACTACTTTTGGCACAAACAAAGAATATATACCTTTTGGTGTTTTTGTTGGATTCAATCAGTTCAGGGAGACAATTATTTTTGGTGCAGTTCTTTTGTTTGATGAAACATTTGCATCTTTCAAATGTCTATTTGAGACTTGTCTTGCTGCACACAATGGAAAGCAACCTAGAGCTATATTTACCGATCAAGACACCCCAATGGAAAATGCTGTTGGGAATGTATTCACGAATGCATGGCATGGATTATGTACCTATCACATAATGCAGAATGCCGTGAAGCACTTATGCAATAGCAAAACAGAGGAGTCACATTCCCCCAATGTGTATAATGAGGATAATGAAGTACCTCACATTCTCTTAGAGTTTAGTGCTTGCATGTATAACATTGAGGACACACCGGCCTTTGAAGAAGCATTTGATGTCATGAGAAATAAGGTGGACAAGAAGAAGACTTCATGGTTGAATAGCATATACAAGTTCAAGAAAAAATGGGCTGAGTGTTACATGAGGGATGTTTTTATATTGGGAATGAGAAGCACACAATTAAGTGAGAGTTTCAATAGTGACTTGAAAAAACATCTCAAATCAGATTTTGGCATCATTCGGTTCTTAAAGCATTTTGAAAGGGCAGTGCACGGAAAAAGAAACAAGGAAATAGAAGCGGAATTTGAAGCTAGGAAAAAGCTACCTAGAATAAGCATGAGGACTCCTATGCTACTACAAACAAGTCAACTTTAGACACCCACGATATTTGAAGCATTCCAAACTGAATATGGAAGATCTATGGCTGCATGTAGTAGAGCAATTGATGGAATAACACATATTCGGTTGCAATTGTGAGGGCTGATGGTGATTTAAGTTCTGAACTAGAGCACATTGTTGTTGGTGATCCACGGGAGCAAACATCCTCATGCAGTTGTGGTCAGTTTAAAAGGACTGGAGTACTGTGTGGCCATGCTTTGAAAGTTCTTGACTTGATGAATATCAAGTTACTGCCAAAACATTATGTTCTAAAGAGATGGACAAGGGATGCAAGATATGGAATTGTACAGGACAACAGAGGAAAGAACATCGTTGAAGATCCAAAATTGGATGCTATGCTCCGCTATAAGTCTTGGTCTCACAAATTCCTAAATTTGGCATATCAAGCCACAAGCTCTCCCGAGTGTTGTGTGTTGGTGGACAACGCACTAGATTGCCTTGATAAGCAGCTTCAAGACAAAATAGCAGCAACCACGAGTATTTGGAGTGATTCATATAATGTCCAACACGTTGTTCCACAAGATGAAGGTTTGCTTAGTGCTGCACGCTTAAAGAAAAAGGAGGTTCAACCAAAAACATCAAAGCGGCATAGAAGTTGGCTTGACAAGACGCGCAAGTTTAAAAAGAAGCCACCGAAAAAATCTAGCGTATGTTGTTGAAAAGCATATAAAGTATTGTTAGTTTTCATTACTACCGCAGCATAGGACTTGTCCTATGTGGCCTCTACTATATGCTAAATAACATGATTTGTTCCTTTATGCAGCAACAAGAGAATGATGGTGATGTACAAAGCCAAGTACCTACAGAAAATGCTAATGAGGACTGCAACAATGATTTCACTAGCTTCACAGATTTGCTCACGGTAATATATATCTATTGCTCTATTGAACTTCTCTAAATAGTTTCTGTGATGCTGTAGGTTCCTATTTTGGGAAGAATTTTCACTGATTTTTCAACTTTTGCAGGGATCCGGTGAAATTGATGATATGTCTGTTCAAGATCTTCTTTAGGTTCTTGGTTTAGACCTGCAACCAAAATATATTATTTAGGCTATTTTGTTATTTTGGGTTAAATGTGTTGTGAGCTTGCTGTGCAAAACTGATTGCTTTTGGTGTAGTTTTCTTTCCTAGAGGACAACTTCTGGTTGTTTTTGTCCTCTGTTTGTATAACTGAACTGAATGTTGGTTCTCTGTTTCTGAAATGTTATGAACTGTACCGGTTCAGTTAATATTCAAGCTGGGCCTCGTACTACTCTTAACTGAGCTTTACGTATGGCATTTGTGCGCTGAGAAAGGAAAGAGAAGTAGCAGCCACATGATGTGGAAGGGACGACATCTGCTATGCCCAGGTCAGAGTCTGACTTCGTAATAGGAAGTTAGAGAATCTGCGCCGCAAACAAACTACTCATGGTGGACCCCTTGCATAAATTATCTGATGTAATGCAAGACACGTATTTGCAGTTGTACTGATCGTACATATTCTTTCTATTTACGTACGCTTTGGATCATTGTGTTGGGTTGTTGTGCATTTAGAAAGTTAAATGTCAGGTATGACTTGCTTGCTAAGCCAAGGGATCAAGAAAATTCCGTTTGTTCTACTGATCTTAACTATCACTGCTTTCAGTTCTAATGTTGTTAGATAAGAGTAGAGATTTAAGAGGTCATGTTGGTATGAAATATTGCATTTTATACAATGGCCAGCCTAGCCAAGCCAGGCTAGATGATTTTTTTCCCAAGAATGAAAAATACTCATTTTATCATTATTAGTGAAATTTATATTTTCTTATTCTTCTACCAAAGCTTTCATAAAATATTTTCATTGAATTTGAACCAATCGTACATGTATTTTTGTGGATATCCAACAGTTTTGCCCAGTTTGCTTTTCCAAACTCTCGGACATGGCATTTTGTTGTTGTCATCAGGTTAGAATTTTTAGCACTACTGGAGGTTTGACTGCTTTGCCGGGTCATCCTGCACTTCTCCAATGGTTCATGAAAGTCTACCTGCAGACTTCTTCAGAGTGCAGACCGCAGGTCACAGATTGCCCATCTATGAAGGCCAATTGATACAAGAGTAAAACTATGTTTACAACTTCCTTTGTAGTTAGAATCCATAGAAAAGAAAAGAACTATGTTATACTGGGTGTAATGTGCATATTTTTTTAGAAAACCAGACCTGAAGGAGGTGAAGAACAGTTGCGTAAGCTTACTCAATATGTTTAAGGGATTATTGGAAGTGAGGTCTGACTGATTGGCATGTGTTTGTTTTACAATTTTGTTCTGTTGAGTGCCACAGGAGGTCTTGACAAGGAGCTTACATGCTGACCATGGCTCACAATTAGAGTTCTCAGCAAAATATATTCTTGCAATTTTTAGGTGAGTTGCCAAATTAGCTGTTGATCATTTTGCAAGGGCTTTAGTTCTTTGGTTCATTGTGCATCGTCTAAGCTGAGGTGTAGTCCTTGATTCGTAGGGTTGTATCATAAAGATTTTTTTTAAACAGAACTTTCGTGGACTTTTTATCTTGGTGATATAGAAGACTGCATTGATATTTGAGACTTGTGATTGAGATCTGTGGAAGTTAAGATAAACTTTGACTAGAAATCTTAAATCTTAGAAAGTTTAGTCCCAGATCTTTACTGACACTTGCCCCATTTTCTACTTCGTACAGATTTGGATTTGATTTAGAAGAATGCTCAACCAAGTTTTTTGGGGACATAAGGAATGCTTAAATATAATTTTTGAAATACAGGAATGCTGGCTGCGTGACATGCTCATGATTTTTCAGTTAAGTATATGGTTTTTCATTTAAAAAAGGCCAGTATTCTTTGGTTAATGATACAAATATCTTGTGTTTCTTGTGTGATGCATGTGTTCCAGCACATGTATTTCATTTTTTTGTTTTCGTAGTTGTTGGAGTAAGTGTTAGCCTTTGGATAAACAGTAAAAAAACTTGCATTCGTAGAGAAAGAAAAGTAGATGAGTTACATGAGCATTGTTGTACTGGAGCATCCCAACAGTGGAGTGCCCCTAGGGACAAGGCATAAACACAAAGAAAGCTTTCAGTTCTAAATTACTTTGCTTTGATTTTAGGATATTTGTTTTGTCATATACCTTTATATCTATTTTTTATTGTTTTGTTGACTGTAGTCTCATAACTTTTCTTCTACATGGGCATTCATAGACAAGAAAATAGATGACTTGTATGAGCGTTGTCGTACTGGAGCATCCCAACAGTGGAGGCACCTAGAGGGACAAATGCATCAACACAAAGCAAGTGTTCAGTTCTAAATCATTTTGTTGTGACTACAGGATATTTGTTCCCTTGAAGTCTTTACATCCATTTTTATTTTCTTGTGGACTGTAGTGTCATAGATTTTCTACACATGGTGACGAGTTCTTACATTATAATTCATGGACACACGGATATAGGGACATAAACTTTGCGTAACTATTTCACAAGCAGTTCGAATGGTGGTTTCATTGAATGCAGATATCATTTAGTGCATGCTTATCATGTTTGTGAAATGATTGTTATTCTATGTAGGAAGATTTGATAATGCTACACTACTTATAACTACTGGAAATGTCATTTGCTTTGTTTCCAAGATTATTGTTGGTTATATGTAGTTTTTTTTCCACTTTTTTGTTTTTACTCTTGATTGACTTTTGGTCTTATAAAGTTTCATGTAACCATTTTACAGAAAGTATGTCAAGAGGTTTTGTTCTTTCACATTGTGCATGAGAAGCCTTGCTGGGTGTATCTAGAAGATTTCGGGAGTTGAAAATATCTTGAAGGTTGAATCCACGTATGGGAAAAGTCCTCTCGGTTTTCAGGATAGGTGTGAGAACATGTTACAAAACCCATTGCCATTGGGTCTACACTGCAGTAGTAGACCAACAATGTAATGTCCAAAGTATGAATATGTGATTCAGTGATTTGATTATGGCAGAAAATGTGGTTGACACAATATGAAATTATCTAATTTGAAATGATTTTAAATATGTTTCTACATCAAACTGTTTATTCGACTGTACAAACGGGCGCATCAAAGCGCGCCTACCCCTTCTAGTCGGTACTAACTTCCCTAGGAAGGATCTTTTGAGAGCGTGGTTGTCGACGTCTTCTGTGGCGACGAATTCCCGATCGATGCTTATACAAGTGCTTGGATTTTTTTAAACCTTTCTATGACTAGTCTAAAACACATATGTATTACCGGTTGGTAAGTGGCCATAGTACCGGTTTTGCAACCGGTACTACCCAAGCGGGACTAAAGGACCCCAGCATTAGTCCCGTACTACCCAATCGGGACTAAAGCCCCCCCCCCCCCCCCCCCCTAGCATTGCGACCGGTACTAACAGGTCTCCGTGGTGCGTGGGGCAAATTTCGTCTGGAAACCCGACCGGTACTAAAGGTTTTCAAATATATTTTGATTTTTTTTTCAATTTTCCTGTGTTTTTTTTGAATTTCGAATTTACTCACTTAGCACACACTTAACTACCCAATACCCACTAACCCACCCACTTCATCACTAACTACACA
This sequence comes from Poa annua, assembly GCA_026929855.1. NCBI lineage: Eukaryota > Viridiplantae > Streptophyta > Magnoliopsida > Poales > Poaceae > Poa > Poa annua. Next base: position 38,846,185 of record CM049427.1, read on the forward strand.
TTTAGTCCCAAGTCAAACTTTTAATCTTGTCAAACTTCCCATTCGGTCACCCATCCTCAAACTACTCCAACCCCAGCATGCTTAACATTTAGATTCCTTCAAATTAGATACTAAGAGAGAACTGAGAACTTACTGATATTATTATCTTATCAATCATATTAACCACTCGCTTATAATGTTACACTTTTTTATTGCTTGAATTATAAAATTTTAGTTGAATAAACAATAATGATTATAATTAATATTGAAATAAATAATGATAAAATAAATTTTACTTTATTTTTGCCTTTTTCATTTAGTATGAAATATTTTGTATCTTTAAATCATTAAATCGGAATTTAACAAATAAAATGTCAAAATTGATCAAAAAATTTAGCGGAATCCAAATATGACATCCAAATCATCTTTTTCATTACAGAAATATCGATGGCCATGGTGACCATTTTGATTCTTTTTACGAAAAATGAAAAAAAAGAAAGATAAACACTTGAAAAAAGGATATCATTTGGTATACGGTCCTTATATGTGTACTAGTTGCTATGAAAAATGAAAATTTGATTTTTGACAAAATTTATAAAAAATCTTCACAAAAAGGTCTATCATCTATAAACATCTACAAGTTTCAATCCAAACGATCAAGTTATGGTCATTCCACGACATAGTTTGTGATCAAGATCTCATATTTCACATATATATGCATATTGGTATAAGAAACAATCTTACCAAAGGATTCTTAAAATTATTTTCATAAATATTATTTTCCATTTTTCAGTGCAAAAAATGATTTTTTTGTGAACAAATTACAAAAAATATGATGCAAAACGGCACCCATTTAATTTTCATGGAAACTAGTACACATATGATAGATAATACCCAAGTATTAGGTTTTTCCTTGATTTCTACCTAATTTCTCCTAGTTAACTGAGTTTATGTCGATTATACGGAAGTAATTCAAATTTCAACTATAACTATTTGATAGTTTGGTCTGAATCTTTTGAAAAAATCATTTTAAGGCACAACTATTGATTATGTCACATAAATATTGATATTTCTATAAAATCTTACTGAAGGGAATATGCCCTAAAGGCACTTAATAAACATAGTTTATTGATTATATTCCAATTGTTCATTATATGTTTTATACCATGCTATAACTGAATTAAGCGGAAACATCAATACACGCGTGGTAGATAAACAACCAGGTCCCTAGTAGCCTCTACTAAGACTAGTTTCATTGCGCGATTGATGATCGAGGTTTTCCGATCATGGGGCATGGCGCCATTCGGCAATGGAGTCATATCGTTAGGTGGAACGATGTGATGGACTTACCCATTATTTGTAGGACGTAGTCATTGCGCCTTCGACCGTGAGATCAACTCTTATTGTTATTCCTGAAAGATACTTTGATCGCACCAAATGTCATATCTTATATAGTGTGACAATGATAGGTGATAATTTTGGGTATCGGAAGGGAATAGTTGAGACGAGGGGTCAATAGCGGGATTTGTCAGTCCGTATAGCCGGATAAATACTCTAGGGCCCACTCGGTGAGATTATGTCAAATGAGTTTGCAAACATGTGACTTGGTCACCAGCTGACATAATATCATAGACGAGTAGAAGATAGCGATGTCGGTAATGAGGTCAGTTAGATATGGAGATATCTAAGAACGATGCTCGGACATGCTAAGTATCGCTATGGCAAAAGGTTTAAGACTCGACGTCCAGGTTTGATAGATGAAAGTCATTCATTATATCACAGGGATTAATTCATGCGATCCAAGCCTAAGAGTTAGTCATTGATCGGAGAGGAGTCTCGATCATGCCTGTTTATTATATCGAACCGCTAGGGTAACACACTTAAGGAGTTTCGACAAAGACAACCGGAAAGGAAGGAGATAACCGGGAATCGTCCGATGGAGATCGGGCAGCGACGAAATAGTTTTCGGAGCTAGAATAAATTATATATAATATGTTTCGTATTAATGAGTGTAATTAAGGTTTAAATATGATTTTATATTTATTTTCGAATTTATTTAGGCTGATTTCTCTAAATGGGCCTTCTGATCAAAAGAAGGCCCATAGGTGGAAAATTCCTCAAGGGAATTCGGTGGGGGCTTGATGGCTGGCCTAGGTGGGAATTCGGTGGGGGCTTGATGGCCGGCCTAGGTGGGCCAAATGGGGGCCACCAGGGCCGGTGCACCATGGCTGGCCGCACCAGGCATGTAGGGATAGTCCCACATAGACTGGCTGGCGAGTTGGCTCCCCCCGGGGAGCCTATATAAGAAGGGGCACCCCTAGCCTTTTAATTCACCAATTAATTCTCTTATTTCTCCTCGATTTCGTGATTCCCTTTGTCAGAGTGGTGCCAAGCAGGATGAGGGATCTCTCCACCATAGCCCGCTGTCGCGCTGCAGGTGTTCCGGTCCAAGTCTTCCGCTGCTCGTCCTGGACTGGAGCTTCGGAGGTCGTCGTCTCCACCGTATGTCTGTAACGCCCTGCGAGGTGCTGCGCTAGCGGTGCTCGGAGGCCTACTTCCTCCACCCGACCTCGAGGTCATCTTCGTCGTCTTCGTCGCGTCGAGTTCTTCGTGACCTAGAGGTCGGCTACGTCGTCTTCCTCATCAACGCTTGTGCGGGAGCGTAATCCCCGCTTTTGGTCTACAAGGGTATGTATTCCGATCTCCGCCGTACTTCAATATCTGCATAGTGTAGATTCTGGCTAGTTTAAGGTTATCGCCGATAGGAAATTTTTTGTTTTCTGCCTGCGACCCCCTTCAGTGGTATCAGAGTCGATCTATGCGTAGATATAGCTGTACGTGAAGGGGATCGGGTGCAGAAAACAAAAAAATTCCTAGCAACGATATCCCTAAAACATGACAAGATCTATTCTAGATCGTGAACATATGAGATGATCGCTAAACTCAGGATACCCCTAAAGTTGGGTTGATGAAGATTATCAGTACATTGACTGTTCTTCTTCTCAAACAAGATGGAAGAGAATACACACATTGAAGGAGCACGTGGCAGTCATACTTGATGGCATTGGTCATACTTGATGACATATGGTCATACTTGATGAACCTTGAGATGCCTCGCTCAGCTCGATCACTGGATGACAAACGTCGTTGCCAAATGCAAATGCTTTGTCATAGACTATGTCATGCAAGGAGAATCGTTCACCTTCATGGTTCTTGATTACGTTGGAAGTATCAAGAAGATGAAACAGATCGCCGGAAGTCATCAATGATGATGGTGTATATATGATATAGACGTTATGAGTGTTTTACCTAAGCAAGTACTCGCAATAGTGACTAAGTTTTTGCTACTAGTCATGTTTTATGAAAACCAGATTTACTAGTTGAGTACCTTGGAAGGATGAGGCGACATTGCATGTTGATAAATGGCAGACAAATCGTTGTGATGGCCATAGACACTCTCGCTCTAGATCTACCATTGAATAAATTCTTTATGATCGCCTGTTAGTATGATCGTTATAAGTGTGTCTCCTCTAGCGAGACAATTGTTCATATTTGTTAGGTACAAATTCGTTGTCCTATATTTATGAAGTAATGATCATCTGCCGATTTGAATTTAGATGGTAGAAACTCCCACATTCATAATATTAATGCCAAATGATACAAACTTAATAAAGACACCACATATGTGTGGCACTGCCGTTTAATTCATGTCAATGTTATAGTCAATGAATTAGCTCCATAACGGATGGATCTACAAGTTCTTAGATTTGATCTTTTTACACTTGCAAGATAACTAAGACACCGTTTAGGGAAAACGGGCATATAACTTATTGATAGTCATTCATATAGATGTATGTGGATCAATGAAGTAATTGACGAGTAGTGGAGACCCTTATTTCGTGAACTTCACTTAACGTTTTGAGTATAACTTGTTGAGAATCGTGCATATGAGTGGATGTGAATCAATGAAGTGTTTTAACATGTAGTGGATGTCTTTATTTCATAGACTCAATGAATATTCCGAGTAGATATATGGATATCCACTTAGGGAATGCTAGTCTGGAAATTTTGATTCGATCAAACAATTTCAGAATGAAGTAGGAAATAAATTTAACAAGAAAATCAAATTCCTTGACACCAATCACCATGTGTATCTTGAATAGTCATCAACAATCACCAAGCAATATTTCTTTCCACCAAGACTAGCTTCCGGAATGGGACCAAAGAGATCAACATGGAGAAGCTCCAAAACCCTTTTTGAAGAGATGATGGTCTTGCTTGGATGGTAGATGTCATGCATTTTTCCTTCAACACACGCCCTACACATTCGATCCTTCGAGAAAGGAACATGGATTTTTAGTCCTAGGATATGGCCACCCTTGTGGAGACTTTGCAAAGTCCTCATGTTGACATGGGCTAGTGTAGCGTACCTGCACTTTAAATAAGGCAGATACCTGTGTATAGTGCAAATCCCTGGATCGATTCATTTGCACACACAGTTTACGATGTAATATCACAACAAAGCGTCAATTTTATTACATCGATGATCCAGAATTACAAAATATTTGATACAAGTTGCATAGCATAAAGCAAGCATTGAAAAGTACACAACGGAAATACAATAGCAATGAGTCTCTATAACTTTCATGCTGCCACAGGCGAAAACATGTTGGTTGTAGACTCGAAACCTTTAAACGAAACCTCACTCGTCATCTGATCAAATCTGCAATAAGAAAAATATTGCAACAACGTGGGTCAGATTCCATAAAAAATGGAGTCTGGCAAGTGACACTATGGTGGACACTTAATGGAATAACTCTAAAGCCTATATGCATATTTGGCTGGTGGAGTTCAAGGCTAATTTGCATAAAGCCAATTTTTCCTACTCTTTTGAAAACACTTTTCTTGAAATCAAGACGAGTATGGCATGAAAACCATAAATCTCATCTTCCCTTTTGTTGACCCATCAAGTTTTATTTCTGAAGTTGGAATGATGGAATCCTCCGTTGACGTCCGTGATCAGCTGCTCAAATTGTCCGTACCGGGGACACGGCTAAGTACTTAGTTTTACACTCTGCAGAGGTTGTGCACGTTCACCATTGTACCCACTCAACCCAAATTATCCTTTACACACCATTTGTGATAAGGAAAGGAGAAGAATGAGACGAGATCTTTCAGAAGCATTTTCCCTCCCACTCTGGCTTGACCCGTTCCACCTAACATCCCCCTACATCTGCTTGTCAAGCCGGAGAGAGTCCACGCAACATAATTGATCAAGCCAGAGCCCATATGGCAATGGCTGCACTGGAAGCAATCGTCACTCGGAGTTCTTCAGATTCCTCGGTTCCTGGGTGGCCATTGACAAGTGCACGTACTCCAGGAACCATAGACATGGGCCTGAGTAGCCACTCAACTTCGCCACCATACAACCTCTTACCACCCAGGTGTTTCATTCTTAACTTAGTAGAATTTAGATTTTCACAAAACAACATTTGCATAGCATCAATAATTCTACTAAGTATCGTATATGAACCTAGACACAGGAATAAGGAATTCTACACAGGTTTAGCATAGCAATACTATCCTATACATGCATATAAAAATACACTAAGTAATGCATATAGAAATAATAGGAAGTTTATGAGGTGTGCCACTTGCCTTTGAATGTTGTCGTTGTTCACAACTCTTTTCAATGATACTCGGGACTCTCCGTTCAATCTAACAGTATAGACAAGCAACAATACACCAATCAACAGATAGCACAACTCCACAATGCACACAAACACATCCTAGATAAATAAATAAGTTTTATAAAACTTTCTAAGGAAAATATGTTTATGCATGATGTGCCAAATATTCCTAAGGCTAGAAATGCTTTTTCATGCCATGGAAATCTTTTAAGTTTATGCAAGGCAATTAGGTTGGTCCAAAAGGACTAAGGGCTAAGGTCATAAGTTGAATAAAATATTTTGTTTTATATCATCTTGAATAAGCACTCTAATGGCCTAGTCTTGATGTGTAGAAATATTTAGAGTAAATACTAAGTTATTTGTTCAAGATGATCAACAATTATTATCAACTCTTTGTAAATTGGACATTCACTATAGTGAGAGAGACAGACACCCGGCCAGCCACTTAAATTGTGGAACAGGTCTCATGTACGTGGACATGTAAGGTTTGTTTCCAGGCCGCTTCATCCCACTATGCCGCTAGGATCCAACAACTTCAAGATGATAACATCATGATCAAAATTTGTTTAAGTCAAATGTGAAAGACAAGATTAGAAAGGAGGGAAATATAGAAAGAAAGATGTAGTTGTCCTCCAGGCTTCATCTCTAGACTTGTAATATTCTCCTTGATGATGTCTTGATTGAAGTTTTGATAGACTTGATAAATCTTCAGACTTGGTGGTTCTTGTATCCTCGAGGCTGGTCTTGGATTTACTTAGTCATCATGAAGTCTAACAGAAGAAGAAGGGAGAAAGAAGAAAGAGGAAGAAAGACTTAGAGAATATTTCTGGTTGGTCTTCATGAACTTTTTCTTGATCTTTCTTCTAAGTGCTTCCACTCCTTGGAGATTCTTCTGGAGTCTTGTTTGGCTAAGTCCTTCATTGGTCTTCCAGCTCCATGTTGAAAATTACTAAGTGTCTAAGTGTAGCACATCACAAAAATGCTAAGTTGAAATTATTTCCAACTTAGAGAAAACTAATGGAGAGGTTTTCCTATGGGGAATATAATTATATAATAAAATATTTTATGCATTAAATGCAATTTTTATTTACAAGAAAGCATCAAAATGACTTTTGTGATTTCTTTATAAATATGCATGAATTTATAAATGCAATTTTAGTTAATTTCTATTTTTGGAAAATATAGTAAAAGGAAAAATTATAAGATTAACGTTTCTTATGATTAAATTTTTATAACAAAATTTTATAATTAGTGTTAATAGGCAGAGAGGATTTAATTAAATCTATTGCAATTGGATTTAATCAAAAATAATGTTTCTATTAAAAGTTATTTCAAAAATAGCCAACTATTCCAATTAAACACACAACTATGAAATCATTCAAAAATTACTCAAAAATATTTTATAGCAGTAGCATTAATTTACAAATATTCCAAAGTTTCTAAAACATATTTATTTGCAATTTTTGGATTTATAGATTTAAAGTTATTACAAATATACTCAAATTCACCATTTGAAATTTGAATATTTTATACTAAGTCAAATTTGAATTTAGGCCGATCTAAAATAATCTACATGTCAAGAGCTTTCCAAAGATATAAAAATCATTAAATTTGGAGTTGTGGTTAAAAAGTTATAGATGTTTTAATTACAGGGACTAATCTGCAAAACTTCCAATTAAAATTAAAATAGAAAATGATTTACACGCTGGCGCTGACGCGGACGCTGACGAGGCGCTGACGCGGATGCCGACGTGTCCTTCCCTGATTCACCGATACCCCTTCGTTTAAGTCATCCTGTTCCAGCCGTCGGATCGAGATCTAAAGGCCTAGATCTATTCTACTAAGTCCGGGCGGCGCGGTTCGCCGGAATACCTCCGGTGACCTAAATCCCGCGGCGGCGGCACGCCGGTGACGTGCGTTTCCGATGATCTACAACCTAAAAGGACTAGCGGAGCGTACCGTGATGAAGAGGAGATCTAGGCGAGGTCGATGGCGTGCTCGTGGTCCTCGGCGCTTCCTCGTTCTTCGGCAATACCTCGTCGGAGTTGCGCACGGCGGCGGGGAGCTTCGGTCACGGACGGATTGCTCGTTCTGCTGCGTAATAAGCTACCGCGCCAAGTCAGGAAGGTGTATCAGATCAAGGTGAAGCTAAGAGGGTGGATGAGAGGGGCTAGATCAATCGAAGCTCACCGGAAATCGTCGAAGACGCCGACGGCAATGGCGACACGGCGGGGACGATTGTGGGCAGCCTGGAGGCGATGAGCTAGGGTTTTCGGGTGCGGGAGAGGGCGCTGGAGGTGGGGTTTAAATAGGGGCGTCAGGAGATCATATCCCGCAAGAATCGGAGAGGATTTGACTCCGATTCGAATCGATCTTCGGCGCATTATTCGGACAGAGGTTGAAGACGATCTGCTGACGTCACCGCTGACGTCAGCAGGTATTTTCCTTTTCTGATTTTTCTCCAATTAATCCATAACTTTTGATTTGAATGTCCAAATGAGGTCAAACAAAATTCTAAAAATTTGTAAAATTATTACCTTTCTGTTAAACCAATTGTGGGCATGTTTTGAATATTTTGAAAAATAATATTTTGAAATATTGATTAAATACAAATTTGACACTTAAAAGTCAAATTTGAATTTCTATCTTAATTAAATTTTCTTTTGGCTAAATAAATTTGTAAAAATACCCACATTTCAATATGTTTGAATTTAAGTTATTTAAACTTATTTTGCTGAACCATTCATCCTTATTTTGGCATAATATTAAAGAACTAATTATAAATAATGTTTAGGAAATGTGAAATATAAGGTATTCATTTTTAATTGAAAATAGTTTGTGCACCAATATATTTTATATTATGATAATTCATTTTGAAACTTCATAACAACTTTGGAAAAGATTTTTGTTTTAATTCTATTCTTATTTAGAATATATTTATCATTTCAAACTTTGAAAATAAATGAAATTCATTTACGCAAAAGGGATGTTTATTTGGTTAATTCATTAATTTAAAATCTATGAGGTTTATAGTTATAGATTACAGAATTGAAATTTTAACACCATGTTTTGAACTTAGTTGAGAGAATGAAAACCTTTTGGTAACTAACACCATTTTTAAATAATTTGTGAATTTATGAATAGATATGACTAAGTGGTTGAAATCAATTTCTTATAAGTAAACTATTTACTTAAATAAAATGGATTGTAGTTTGTAAAATATTTGTCAAATTACATTTTAAGGTTTTTGAAATACAGTGGATAATAAAATGTTTAAACTGTGACATTTGAAATATTAAACTCAAGTTTGAAGTCTTTCATAGTTGGTTTCCTTATGCATTTAATATTTTATTTTAATAAAGAGAAAAGTTTTAAATTTTAGTGATTTTTGAATATTATAAAATGTTGGGATGTTACAGACTACCACCCTTAAAAGGAATCTCGTCCCCGAGATTCGGAGAAGCTAGAAAGAAAGCAAATGCTTGAATGATTCTGATAACTCGAGAGGTTTGAGAATGTAACGTTTTGACACGGAAACTTGAGAATTGGCAACGAATGATTTTTATGATTAGGAGGATGGAAAGAAGATAGTTTGAGATCTCTGGGTTTAAGCGACTGGGTTTGAATTATCTAGGTGGCTACCACCCTTAAAAGAAAAGTTTTGTTGATAATTAAACATTCTAATGCACAACCGAAAATCAAGGTAATCTATTACAAACATCATCTAACAAACATCAAGCATCAAGGTTCAAACACAAGCAAATGCATACATGAAATTCCAAACTTATTTTGAGAAATCGAACAATTCGTTTATCAAACGAAACACACCAAAGTCGTGGGAATACGAAAGCAACAGTACTGCCATACCACAATTTGATAGGTCAATACACTAAATCGATACGATAAGCTAAATAAGATAAATGGTGGTCCCTCTAACGTGGTTTTGATTGCTACACTTATCCCTCCTAAATATTACGCTAGCGTTTTATTGCGTGGTTATTTGCCACAGGCGTGACTTCTTCCTCAGTTGACTCTTCAAACAGCACCTCTTCGGGATCTTCTTCCTCTGGTCCTTCCTCCTTCGTAGCTGCAGATACAGTCACATCTCCAGTGCCCTGGTCACCTCCTTCTTCAGCTACTGGTGGTGGTGGAGGTGGAATGAGTTGCGCCTCAAGCATGGCAATTTGCTCATCCTTGCCAATGTTCTCCAAATGTAGGTCATGGTTGAGTTCCTCCAAATGACCAATAAGATTTTCAGAAGCCTGGAGTTCTTGGGTTTTTGCGTGTATGACGGCTTGTGCATGATTCGCGACGTCATAAGTCTGTTGGACCTTCCTGGTCAGACAGTTGATGAGAAAATCCAAGTCTTCAAACGTCTTGTTAACGAGGGGCAGGTCCAGGCGATTTCCCGTGTGAACCATCGAGAGACCATGTGCATCCCTCTTCCCAAAGGCACGGAAGGGCGATCCTGGTGCTAGCTTATTGCGATACTTGTAACACAAACGAGCCATTAAGTCCACCATAGCTATGTTCACTCCCTCAATCCACTCTGGGTAGTAGGTGACATAGTCCACGGGCTCGAAGTCTGGCATCGTAGGATCCGGGGTCATGATGGTGCGTATTTCCCAACGTGTCCCATGGGGTATGTCGGTCTCCTCCTTCCTTCCTCGGAAATAGGGTGGTGGTAGCTTCAATACACTCGCCAACCTAGACAGCTGCCTCCCAAAGATGAAACCCGACAAAACTCCAGCATACGCAGTCTCAGTGTACTCTCCCATCTAGAATTTTGAACAGGTAAGAGTATTAGAATTTAAAAGGAAAGGAAAAGGTGCAAGACAAGATCAATAATGTAAAACAATATTAAAGGAATTTTCAAAATTTACTCATGTTTTGGAAACCTAGTTTAGTTAACTATTTAACCTCTGGGGTCTCAGTCCAATCCTAGGGGTTTCGAACCTACAGGCAACACAGTGCTCTGATACCATCTGTAGCGTACCTGCACTTTAAATAAGGCAGATACCTGTGTATAGTGCAAATCACTGGATCGATTCATTTGCACACACAGTTTACGATGTAATATCACAACAAAGCGTCAATTTTATTACATCGATGATCCAGAATTACAAAATATTTGATACAAGTTGCATAGCATAAAGCTAGCATTGAAAAGTACACAACGGAAATACAATAGCAGTGAGTCTCTATAACTTTCATGCTGCCACAGGCGAAAACATGTTGGTTGTAGACTCGAAACCTTTAAACGAAACCTCACTCGTCATCTGATCAAATCTGCAATAAGAAAAATATTGCAACAACATGGGTCAGATTCCATTAAAAATGGAGTCTGGCAAGTGACACTATGGTGGACACTTAATGGAATAACTCTAAAGCCTATATGCATATTTGGCTGGTGGAGTTCAAGGCTAATTTGCATAAAGCCAATTTTTCCTACTCTTTTGAAAACACTTTTCTTGAAATCAAGACGAGTATGGCATGAAAACCATAAATCTCATCTTCCCTTTTGTTCACCCATCAAGTTTTATTTCTGAAGTTGGAATGATGGAATCCTCCGTTGACGTCCGTGATCAGCTGCTCAAATTGTCCGTACCGGGGACACGGCTAAGTACTTAGTTTTACACTCTGCAGAGGTTGTGCACGTTCACCATTGTACCCACTCAACTCAAATTATCCTTTACACACCATTTGTGATAAGGAAAGGAGAAGAATGAGACGATATCTTTCAGAAGCATTTTCCCTCCCACTCTGGCTTGACCCGTTCCACCTAACATCCCCCTACATCTGCTTGTCAAGCCGGAGAGAGTCCACGCAACATAATTGATCAAGCCAGAGCCCATATGGCAATGGCTGCACTGGAAGCAATCGTCACTCGAAGTTCTTCAGATTCCTCGGTTCCTGGGTGGCCATTCACAAGTGCACGTACTCCAGGAACCATAGACATGGGCCTGAGTAGCCACTCAATTTCGCCACCATACAACCTCTTACCACCCAGGTGTTTCATTCTTAACTTAGTAGAATTTAGATTTTCACAAAACAACATTTGCATAGCATCAATAATTCTACTAAGTATCGTATATGAACCTAGACACAGGAATAAGGAATTCCACACAGGTTTAGCATAGCAATACTATCCTACACATGCATATAAAAATACACTAAGTAATGCATATAGAAATAATAGGAAGTTTATGAGGTGTGCCACTTGCCTTTGAATGTTGTCGTTGTTCACAACTCTTTTCAATGATACTCGGGACTCTCCGTTCAATCTAACAGTATAGACAAGCAACAATACACCAATCAACAGATAGCACAACTCCACAATGCACACAAACACATACTAGATAAATAAATAAGTTTTATAAAACTTTCTAAGGAAAATATGTTTATGCATGATGTGCCAAATATTCCTAAGGCTAGAAATGCTTTTTCATGCCATGGAAATCTTTTAAGTTTATGCAAGGCAATTAGGTTGGTCCAAAAGGACTAAGGGCTAAGGTCATAAGTTGAATAAAATATTTTGTTTTATATCATCTTGAATAAGAACTCTAATGGCCTGGTCTTGATGTGTAGAAATATTTAGAGTAAATACTAAGTTATTTGTTCAAGATGATCAACAATTATTATCAACTCTTTGTAAATTGGACATTCACTATAGTGAGAGAGACAGACACCCGGCCAGCCACTTAAATTGTGGAACAGGTCTCATGTACGTGGACATGTAAGGTTTGTTTCCAGGCCGCTTCATCCCACTATGCCGCTAGGATCCAACAACTTCAAGATGATAACATCATGATCAAAATTTGTTTAAGTCAAATGTGAAAGACAAGATTAGAAAGGAGGGAAAGATAGAAAGAAAGATGTAGTTGTCCTCCAGGCTTCATCTCCAGACTTGTAATATTCTCCTTGATGATGTCTTGATTGAAGTTTTGATAGACTTGATAAATCTTCAGACTTGGTGGTTCTTGTACCCTCGAGGCTGGTCTTGGATTTACTTAGTCATCATGAAGTCTAACAGAAGAAGAAGGGAGAAAGAAGAAAGAGGAAGAAAGACTTAGAGAATATTTCTGGTTGGTCGTCATGAACTTTTTCTTGATCTTTCTTCTAAGTGCTTCCACTCCTTGGAGATTCTTCTGGAGTCTTGTTTGGCTAAGTCCTTCATTGGTCTTCCAGCTCCATGTTGAAAATTACTAAGTGTCTAAGTGTAGCACATCACAAAAATGCTAAGTTGAAATTATTTCTAACTTAGAGAAAACTAATGGAGAGGTTTTCCTATGGGGAATATAATTATATAATAAAATATTTTATGCATTAAAAGCAATTTTTATTTACAAGAAAGCATCAAAATGACTTTTGTGATTTCTTTATAAATATGCATGAATTTATAAATGCAATTTTAGTTAATTTCTATTTTTGGAAAATATAGTAAAAGGAAAAATTATAAGATTAACGTTTCTTATGGTAAAATTTTTATAACAAAATTTTATAATTAGTGTTAATAGGTAGAGAGCATTTAATTAAATCTATTGCAATTGGATTTAATCAAAAATAATGTTTCTATTAAAAGTTATTTAAAAAATAGTCAACTATTCCAATTAAACACACAATTATGAAATCATTCAAAAATCACTCAAAAATATTTTATAGCAGTAGAATTAATTTACAAATATTCCAAAGTTTCTAAAACATATTTATTTGCAATTTTTGGATTTATAGATTTAAAGTTATTACAAATATACTCAAATTCACCATTTGAAATTTGAATATTTTATACTAAGTCAAATTTGAATTTTGGCCGATCTAATATAATCTACATGTCAAGAGCTTTCCAAAGATATAAACATTATTAAATTTGGAGTTGTGGTTAAAAAGTTATAGATGTTTTAATTATAGGGACTAATCTGCAAAACTTCTAATTAAAATTAAAATAGAAAATGATTTACACGCTGGCACTGACGCGGACGCTGACGAGGCGCTGACGCGGATGCCGACGTGTCCTTCCCTGATTCACCGATACCCCTTCGTTTAAGTCATCCTGTTCCAGCCGTCGGATCGAGATCTAAAGGACTAGATCTATTCTACTAAGTCCGGGCGGCGCGGTTCGCCGGAATACCTCCGGTGACCTAAATCCCGCGGCGGCGGCACGCCGGTGACGTGCGTTTCCGATGATCTACAACCTAAAAGGACTAGCGGAGCGTACCGTGATGAAGAGGAGATCTAGGCGAGGTCGATGGCGTGCTCGTGGTCCTCGGCGCTTCCTCGTTCTTCGGCAATACCTCGTCGGAGTTGCGCACGGCGGCGGGGAGCTTCGGTCACGGACGGATTGCTCGTTATGCTGCGTAATAAGCTACCGCGCCAAGTCAGGAAGGTGTATCAGATCAAGGTGAAGCTAAGAGGGTGGATGAGAGGGGCTAGATCAATCGAAGCTCACCGGAAATCGTCGAAGACGCTGACGGCAATGGCGACACGGCGGGGACGATTGTGGGCAGCCTGGAGGCGATGAGCTAGGGTTTTCGGGTGCGGGAGAGGGCGGTGGAGGTGGGGTTTAAATAGGGGCGTCAGGAGATCATATCCCGCAAGAATCGGAGAGGATTTGACTCCGATTCGAATCGATCTTCGGCGCATTATTCGGACAGAGGTTGAAGACGATCTGCTGACGTCACCGCTGACGTCAGCAGGTATTTTCCTTTTCTGATTTTTCTCCAATTAATCCATAACTTTTGATTTGAATGTCCAAATGAGGTCAAACAAAATTCTAAAAATTTGTAAAATTATTACCTTTCTGTTAAACCAATTGTGGGCATGTTTTGAATATTTTGAAAAATAATATTTTGAAATATTGATTACATACAAATTTGACACTTAAAAGTCAAATTTGAATTTCTATCTTAATTAAATTTTCTTTTGGCTAAATAAATTTGTAAAAATACCCACATTTCAATATGTTTGAATTTAAGTTATTTAAACTTATTTTGCTGAACCATTCATCCTTATTTTGGCATAATATTAAAGAACTAATTATAAATAATGTTTAGGAAATGTGAAATATAAGGTATTCATTTTTAATTGAAAATAGTTTGTGCACCAATATATTTTATATTATGATAATTCATTTTGAAACTTCATAACAACTTTGGAAAAGATTTTTGTTTTAATTCTATTCTTATTTAGAATATATTTGTCATTTCAAACTTTGAAAATAAATGAAATTCATTTAAGCAAAAGGGATGTTTATTTGGTTAATTCATTGATTTAAAATCTATGAGGTTTATAGTTATAGATTACAGAATTGAAATTTTAACACCATGTTTTGAACTTAGTTGAGAGAATGAAAACCTTTTGGTAACTAACACCATTTTTAAATAATTTGTGAATTTATGAATAGATATGACTAAGTGGTTGAAATCAATTTCTTATAAGTAAACTATTTACTTAAATAAAATGGATTGTAGTTTGTAAAATATTTGTCAAATTACATTTTAAGGTTTTTGAAATACAGTGGATAATAAAATGTTTAAACTGTGACATTTGAAATATTAAACTCAAGTTTGAAGTCTTTCATAGTTGGTTTCCTTATGCATTTAATATTTTATTTTAATAAAGAGAAAAGTCATAAATTTTAGTGATTTTTGAATATTATAAAATGTTGGGATGTTACAGCTAGTCGGCGATGCCATAGCCAACCCAAGTCCGCCTTTGCGAATAGGCACATTGTATGGGAAGTGGTGACTCCGGAGAAGTCAACCACATAGAGCCCATTCTCAATGTACCCAACGAAAGACACATTGAGAGACTTGCTCAGCAAGAGAATGACCATTTCCTTTTCGAAGACAACGGTATAACCCAAACAAGTTAAGGAATGGACCGAGATTAAGTTGAAACCTAGGGACTCGACAAGCAAGACATTCACAAGTGTGATGTCCGGTGCCACTACCACCTTGCCGAGCCCTATTACCTTAGACTTTGAATTGTCACCATATGTAACGGTCATTTGATCATCATTGGGCTTCAACTCCGTTACAATCTCCTTGCTTCTGGTCATATGACTAGTGCACTCAGTATCAATTATCCATTTCGATCCTCCGGAAGCAAGGCCCTACACACAATTAATTCTTTGGTTTAGGTACCCATTTTGCAATGGGTGCCTTTTGGTTAGCAACAAGGGTCTTTGGAACCCAAATAGCATATTCAATATAACCATAAAAAAGACCAATGTATCTAGCATAGACGTCCCCATAATAATCAACATATAAAGCATAGTTGGGGTTAGATTTGCCCGCAAAGTCATCACGAGTGGGAGTGCCCCTTGTGGCATTTCCACTCGCAATGTCATCTTTCTTGGCTTGTGCGGGCTTGGTCTTCTTCCTTATCTTCTTCTTCTCCTTAGCAACATAGCCTAGACCTTCCTTACCCTTGTGGGGCACTCGCTCATGAAGAGGAGTAGTGAGCTTCCCTTTGCCTTTATCAAGGGAGGTCTTGGGCTCGGTTGCCATGGAGGGAACAAACAAGATCCTAGCTTTATCCTTGACAACATTTGCATTAGTATTCAAAGGAGTAGAAGTACAAGGTTTCTCAAGAATAGATATCCGAGTTTGGAGTTGATCACGAGACTTGAGGAGACGTTCGTGATCACTTGTCAATACCTTGTGAGTATTTTCAAGTGACTCGAAGTCTTCGCAAAGTCTAGCATGAGCAACTACAAGCTCAGACTTTTCATTTTGCACAATTTTACATTTAGCAAAGTAGAGATCACGATCCTTAGTTATCTTAGCAAGTTGCTCCTTGAGGAGAGCATGAGCTTCTTGTTCATCTTCGAGAGAGGATTGGAGGGACACCTTAGCGTGTGCATCCTCTCTCTCAATCTCACCTTTTAAATCAAGCTCATCCTCAAGCTCACCTATACGACTCATAATTGAGCCAAAGTGTTTCTTTCCTTCTCCTTGCAAGTTAGTCATGAATTTATCAAAAGCAATAATTTCTTCCTTGACTTCTAGGCTCATTCCATCATCAATGTCATGGGATATGGAGGTGGGGGACAATTTTACCTCGGATATCTTTGCCATGAGACATCTTGGATTCTTGATGATGGGGCTCTCGTTTGGGGAGGAGAAGAGTGATGGAGGAGTGGAACAAATGGCTAGTGCGGCCACTTGCGTTGGAGTATCCTCCTAGTCACTATCTTCATCATCGGTGGGGTATTGCTCTTGAGTTACCAAGACAATCTTTTGGTTCTTCTTGAAGAAGGGCTTCTTCATGGGCATGGGCCCCTTGCCCTTCGTCTTGGCCACGAGCCTCCCACCATGATCCTCTCTTCTTTCCCATGGGCAATCTACAACAAAGTGGCTTTTGTCATCACAGTTATAGCAAAGCCTCACCTTGTTGAATGGCTTTCCTCCATTGGATGGAAACTTCTTGTCAATCCTCGCTTTGGCCCTTCCGGGGTTCTTCCAAAACGTTCTTGCCGCAAGACCCATGTGTTGAGTAAGAGTACTTGAGAGGGTCTCACTAGATAGCTCCACTTGATCATCATACTCCTCTTCATCCTCTTCTTCAACGGTGGCCTTCAAGGCAATTGAGGCATGCTTGTGCATCCCTATGGCTCTAGCTCTTGCGTCTTGTGCAATCTTGGAGGCCACCTTGTATGCGGTCATCTCTTGCATGACTTCATTGGATGCCATCTTTGCGAAGTCATGTCTCCCTTGGAGTGTCTTCAAATCCGTTTCCTCAAAGGGCAAGAGAGCGGTCACAAACTTCCTCTTGATCCAAGCATCATCAATGTAGACCGCCCCGAGGTTCTTGAAGGAGTTGGCAACCAACACCAACCTCCGGTACATGTCCTCGTGGCTTTCTCCATCCAACTTGTAGAACCCTTCCACCTCATTGCATAAGGCATCATACCGGTTCTTCTTCATGCTCTCATTCCCGACGAAGATGTCGGAAAGAGCATTCCAAACTTCTTTGGCGGTGGATAATTGTTGGATGAGCGCCATGTCCTTCTCTCCAACGGCCATTTGGAGTTGATGAAGAGCGGTGGCGTTGAGTTGGCTATCAACCACCACTCTTCTTGTCAAGTTGGTTGGATCATGGGGCTTGTATCCTTCTTCAATGATGCGCCATAGCTCAATGGAGGCACTACATAGATGAGACTTCATTAGAAATTGCCATTGAGAGAAATGAGTAGGTTTAAGCTTAGGAGGATCACTTCTAAAGTTTATATGAGGGTGAGGGATAGGAGGGTTAGGAGAGTAATTATGGTTGACATTATGAAATTCCTCTCCTTTGAGGGTGTTAGAGGAGCTAGGTAATTCATCCTTTTCCGCCTTCCCGAGGGGAACACTTGAAGTAACATCTTCGGACCCATCCGAAGATGACTCCTTAGAGTTTTCAACATGCTCCTTGGGAGGAGGAGAGGGAGAAGTAGCCTCGGGCTCCTTAGACTTCAAGAGTGCCATGAGCATCTCATTCATCTTGAGGAGTTGGGCCTCCAAGGACGATCTCATATCAATAAGATCGGCCATGGTTGCCCCTTTGGCTAACGCCTCCTTCTCGCCTCTAATTTCTCACGGGCGGCCCTCTCGGCATCGGATTCCGTCATCGTTGCACTTAGGCGGTTAAGCCCTTAAAAGTGAACCTGGCTCTGATACCAATTGAACGGGAATCCGGCACCTAGAGGGGGGGGGGGGGGGGTGAATAGGTGCTATTACAAATTTTAGGTCTTTTCAAATTTAGGCTAAACACAAAGGTAAATTCTCTAGATATGCAACTACGGTGAATTTACCTAAATGGCAATCTAAGCAATAACAAGATAAACAGGCTAACAAGACAAGTAAGTAAGGGAGCAAATATAAGGGGAACCAAGCGAAGCACGCGGAGGCGAAGATGTAATCCCGAGTTCCACCCAAGGGTGTACGTCTCATTTGGAGAGGTGTGCGCTACCACAACAGGTTAGCCGCAACACCACAAAGGCTCACCTTCTTCTCAGATGAACTCAACCACAAAGGTTGCGAGTCCACCTTCCACTACTGATCCTCTTTTAGGGCGGAGATCGAATCCCTTACAAACGCTTGAGGCACTGTAGCACCCCAACTTTTATTAAAGTTGGAACACCTGTGTTATGTGCTAGTCCCTGGATCACTGCCAGCACCACAATACAAAATATAAAGTATCATTGCATAAGTATTAAATTACTACAACAAGATCCAAAAATAATAGCCAATATGGCTTTATTACAAATTGCATAGCCATGAAGGCTAGCTAAAGTTCAAAGTTCACAGCGAAAGCAAAATAACATTGAGCCTCATCTTCAAGCATGCGCCACAGGCAGTCATGTTGGGTGTAGACTCGAGCCAATCATTCAGCATCAGAATTTCCTGCACATTGGAATATGCAGCCCCCGAAGGAGGTCAATACAATGATGTATTGGCAAGTGACTATGGTGGATAAATATACTGGCAAGTCTAACATCTATATGCATATTTGGCTTGGTGGGGTTGAAGGCTATTTGCAGAAAGCAAGTTTTTTTTCCTATCATTTTGTAAAACACTTTTATTTCTCGAAGACTTGGCACAGAGGGACAAAGCCCAAGTGCACCCAAAATTCTTTCCTTAGCCAAATTTTACTTTATGAAAACAGTGTTGAGATTCTTCTGCCCATCCTTGTCCAGTTGCTCGAAGTAGTCCATTTCCGGGGACACGGCTGAGATCTCAGATTGTCGACTCGGCAGAGGTTGTGCACTTTCACCTTTAGACTCAATTTGTCCGAGAAATCCTATACACGCGGAGTGTATTATGGAAAGGAGAGAATTGAGACAAGAACTTTCAGAAGAAGAATGCAACCATACTAGCAAGACCCGTTCCACCTATCAACTCTACATCTGCTTGTCAAGCCGACAGGTTGCACTCCCACAACTTAATCATTCTAGACAGAGCCCATTGTCAAAAGGTTGCACGGGAAGCTTCTAAACTTGGAGGGACTTGGTAATCTCTTCGTTCCTGGGTGGCCGTCCACAAGTGTACTTCTGAGTAACAACCACCATACTCATGGCCCTAAGTAGAATAGACATTCATCCTAGGCGATGAAAACCACAAGCATAGTCCCAAAAGCCACTCAACATAAACCATAACAACCAATTCCACCCAGATGTGCATTTTAGATTTTAACACTTAGAAACATTTCCATAACATAGCAACATTTTTATAGCATGGCTAAGCAACTAATAAAATCTTTTCATGGCTGCTTAGGGAAAAGGGTGGCTACATACTACTAGGATATTTGTAAAAATACCAACTAACTTAGCATTATAAAATAAATCAAAATCCCTATCATGCACACTACTCAAAAACATACTACTTATGCATATAGAAAATATGGGATATTGTATGAATGTCACTTGCCTTGGTAACAGGAGGAACAAGCACATCAAGAATAACAATCACAAGCAAGTCCTTCCTCTTCTTCGCAATCTAGCACAAACAATGAATAACATAAATACCAACACCATATCATCACAACACTAAACAAAATCATGTATGCATGAATGATATGCTATGATGATCAGACACACTTATTAATAATTCTTATTTTCTGTCATTAATAAATGAAATATAATGTTTAGGTATTTCTTATTTTATTTATTAATTAAATAATTTGAAATAATATAGTAAAACTTTGATTTCTATAATTACAACTTTTATTGTTTTTATGACATCTTCAATTTGGACATTTATTAATATTGCTGGACAGAGGGAAATTATACAATCTTAAAACAATTACATTTAGTTCTAAATAATTTTTATTATTTAAGTTATTATTTTAATGGCCGAAATACTCCTCTGATAAATATTCAATTTATAATTTGTCAAAGGTAAAAACAAATGATGTAGAATTAAACTGCATGAGCAGAGCTTTCCAATGACATAAAGTTTATTAAATTTGGACTTACAGATCAAAAGTTATGAATTTTGCAAGTTTTATCTATTTTCTGTTTTATTTATAAAAATTCCTGCGAAAAAGAAATTAACTGGGCTACGTGGCGCAATCTTATTGGTCGGTACCGCTTCGGCGCGGATCGGCTGCGAGAGCCGTCCGATCTAAATTAAAATGGACGCGCGAGATCTAATCGATCTAGATCCATTGGATCTAGATCTAATGGTCCACGATTCGTTGACCAAAAACGGGCGGCGCGGTCACCGGAGACGCGCGGTGCGCGGCGGAGCCATGGCCGGCGTTTGCGCCCGAGGCGTGCTACGATGCTAGGAGGAAACTGAGCTCACCAGGAGATGCGCGACGTCGTGGGGAGGGCGATGGCGCGGTGGTGATGACCGGAGCGTCCTCGTCTTCCCGGAAGAGCTCGCCGGAGTTGCGCACGTCGTCGGTTTCTCTCGGTCGTGGACAGAGGCGGGGTTTTGCTGCAAAAACACACGCTCCACCATGCCAACTCGATGCGCACGGCTCATAGGGAGCGAAGGGAGGTGGAAAGGGGGTCCGAGGTGGCCGGGGTTGCTCGGGCGGCGGAGTTCTTACTGACGGCGACGGCGGGATTGCGCGAGCTCGTGCGGGCAGCCTATGGGCTCTCGGGAGGTGAGGTTTGGGGCAATCGGACGAGAACGGAGAGGGGTATTAGTAGGGGGAGGAGGCGAGGTAAGGGGAGCAGTAAATCGCTCGTAATCGTGCGAATCAAATCCGCCGTTTCCTGTCGGGGTCGGGGCGTGATTTGGGGAAGAACGTTTCCGCGGGGGTGATGACGGGTGGGTCCCACCTGTCAGCGACTGCGAGCGAGCGCGCGGGGTGCTGGGCCGTTGGCGGGCTGCTCGGCTACGCGCGCGCGGCAGATAGCTACGGGCCACGGCCCACTCGACTCAGAAATTCGATTATTTTTATTTAAAACCTTTTCTGTTTTTAAATACTGATTTCAAATATGATTTTTAAACCTATTCAAAACATTTCAGAAAAAATCATAAAAATATGTTTTGGAAAGGTTATTGAAAATGGAACTTTTTAACATTATTCTTGCCCATATATAAATTGGTAAAATTTTATTTGTTAAAGGAGTTTTAAATAAACACTTTATGAAATTTATAGACTATTTATATTTATAAATTGAAGTTTTATTTAATATTTTTGTGATGTATTCTTATGCTCAATGTTGCATGATGCTTGAATGCAAAGTTTTAATTTTTGCAAAATTTGGGATGTTACAGACTAACCCCCTTAAGAGGAAGCTCGCCCTCGAGCTTCAGAAAGATCAGCAAATAGGTGTGGATGGTCTTCTCGGAGGTCATCCTCTCGTTCCCAGGTGGCTTCTTCTTCGGTGTGATGGTTCCATTGGACTTTACAAAACTTGATGGTTTTGGTACGGGTGACTCTTTCTGCGGTCTGCAATATCTTGATGGGTTTCTCTTCGTAGGTCAGGTCACTCTCCAATTGTACTTCTTCAAGGGGTACAGTATCCTTTAAAGAAACTCCCGTCATTTCGGGGTGACATTTCTTCAGCTGACTGACATGGAACACATTATGTACTGCAGACAGAGTTTCGGGTAATTCTAACTCATATGCCACCTCACCCTTACGGGACAGGATCTTAAAAGGTCCAATAAACCGAGGTGCTAATTTTCCTTTAATTCCAAACCTCTTTACACCCCTGTGTGGCGACACTCTAAGATAGGTTCTATCGCCCACCTCGTAGGCGATTTCTCTACGTTTAGAATCCGCGTAGCTTTTCTGGCGTGACTTTGCTATCTTCAATCTATCTTTAATTAATCCGACCTTCTCTTCAGCTTCTTGGACTATCAGGTCCAAAGAAACTTTGTTCTCCTACACCACTCCACAATAATGGGGTTGTGCATTTCTTCCCATATAAAGCCTCAAATGGGGCCATCTCAATGCTAGCTTGATAACTGTTATTGTAGGAGAACTCGTCATAGGGTAGATTGTCATCCCAACTAGACCCATAATCAAGCGCACACGCTCTTAACATATCTTCTAGAATCTGGTTTACTCTTTCGGTCTGACCATCCGTTTGCGGGTGGAATGCCGTACTGAACTCCAACCTAGTTCCCAGTGACTCATGCAACTGCTTCCAAAAATGGGAAGTGAACTGGGTCCCTCTATCGGACTCGATACTCTTGGGGACGCCGTGTAAACACACAATCCTCTTCATCTATATATCAGCTAGCTTTGCGCTGGTATAGGTGGTCTTCACGGGTATAAAGTGAGCTATTTTGGTTAAGCGACAAACAATAACCCAAATAGAATCATACCCAGATCTGGTCCTTGGTAATCCGGTGATGAAATCCATCCCAATAGAATCCCACTTCCAGTCCGGTACCTTCAAAGGTTGCAAAAGTCCTGCTGGTTTCTGATGCTCAGCCTTTACTCGACTGCATACATCGCATTTAGCTATATATTCTGCTATTTCTCTTTTCAGATTGTTCCACCAAAATCTCTCCTTCACATCCATATACATTTTGGTATTTCCTGGATGAATGGAGTAAGGTGTTTCATGGGCTTCTTGCAGAATTAACTTCCTAAGATCAGGATCATTTGCCACACATACACGTTTTTCAAACCACAAGGTTCCTTGCTCATCTTCATGAAATCCCTTGGCTTTTCCTGCTCTCAAATTGGCTTTGATTTCTTCAATATCCTTGTCTCCCTTCTGAGCTTCACGTATACTGTCCATCAAATTTGGTTGTACTACCAACGAAGCTACAAAACCTTCTGGTACCACTTCCAATCGGAGGTCCTTGAATGCCTTGCATAAATCCTCAGGTATTTCTCCTACCGTGAGGCCATTCAAGTAAACCTTACGACTCAGGGCATCAACTACTACATTAGCCTTTCCAGGATGATATTGAAGACTTAGGTCATAATCCTTGATAAGTTCTAACCATCTTATCTGCCTCATGTTCAATTCTTTCTGTGTGAAAATATACTTCAAACTTTTGTGGTCAGTGAACACTTCACATATTTTTCCCATTAGGTAGGGTCTCCAAGTTTTTAGGGCATGTACTACTGAGGCTAACTCGAGATCATGAGTGGGGTAATTTGTTTCATGCTTCTTGAGCTGTCTAGAGGCATAAGATGCCACTCTGCCTTCTTGCATCAGCACACTTCCCAGGCCTTGGCGTGAAGCATCACAGTATACTTGGAATTCTTTCTCTAAATCAGGTAAACACAGAACTGGGGCTGAAACTAGTCGTTTCTTTAATTCCTGAAAACTGGCTTCGCACGCGTCAGTCCATTCAAATTTCTTCTCCTTCTTTAATAATTCTGTCAGTGCCTTGGCGATTTTGGAAAAGTTTTCTATAAACCTTCGGTAGTATCCTGCTAGACCAAGAAAACTTCGTAATTCTCCAACATTCTTTGGTGGTTCCCAATTGGTTAAAGCTGAGACCTTTTCAGGGTCCACTGCTATACCCTCCTTGGATACTATGTGTCCTAGAAATGCGACTTGTTCCAACCAAAATTCACACTTGCTGAATTTGGCATATAACTTATGTTCACGTAGTCTCTGTAATACTAGGCGCAAATGCTCTTCATGATCTTTGTGACTCTCGGAGTAGATCAGAATGTCATCTATGAACACTACCACGAACTTGTCCAGAAAATCCATGAACACTTTATTCATCATATTCATGAAATAAGCTGGAGCATTGGTTAAACCAAATGGCATTACGGTATACTCATAAGAGCCATATCTTGTAACAAACGCTGTTTTTGGTATATCCATCTCTCTAACTTTCATTTGGAGGTATCCTGATCGAAGATCAATCTTGGAGAACACACATGCACCTTTCAATTGATCAAATAATTCATTTATCTTGGGTAACGGATACTTGTTCTTGATGGTGTGTTCATTTATATCTCTGAAGTCCGTGACTAATCTCTGGGTTTGATCTTTCTTTTTGACAAAAAGGACTGGCGCTCCCCAGGGCGAAGAACTTGGACGGATAAATCCTTTCAGAAGGTGTTCCTCCAGTTGCTTCTTGAGTTCTTTCAGTTCATCGACGGCCATTGGGTAAGGTCTCTTGGCTATTGGTCCGGTACCCGGTTTTAGTTCAATGAGAAATTCCACATCTCTATCAGGTGGCATTCCCGGTAATTCTTCTGGGAATACATCTGGGTACTCTTGGACAATCAGCACATCACCAAGGCTAACCCCCTGAAGAGAATTTAGCCTAACTTTCTTAAGTTCGAAAGTTGATCTGAATTTAATCTTTTGTTTTTCGGGGGTGGTGAGGGTGATAGCTCTGTTTGCACAGTCTATGATTCCTTCAAAACGGGTCATCCAATCCATTCTGATAATAACATCCAAACCTTGGGTTTCTAGGATGACTAAGTCTGCTGGAAAAAGGTATTTTCCAATCCTTAATTCTAACTGTCTATAGCCTGAATTTACTATCATCTCACCCCCAGGTGAACTCACTCTAATAGGTTTTCCTAAGCTTTCCTCGGCTAGCCCATGTTTGTTTACAAAAGCTCTTGATATGAATGAATGTGATGCTCCAGTATCAAATAAGACCAATGCTGGAAAAGAATTTAGCAGGAACTTACCAATCACAGCGTCAGGTTCATCATGAACTTCTTCCACGTTGAGGTGATTTACTTGTCCCTTCTGGAAAGGATTGGGCTTGGAATTTTCATCGGCCTTTCTCTCTGGGCAATCAGTAGCATAGTGTCCCGTCTTCTTGCACTTGAAGAAAGTCACATAAGACAGGTCTTTCTTCCCTTCAGTGTTAGGACGAGGATTACCATTTCCATGATTATGGCCATGGTGATGGTTTCCCTTGAATCCACCATTATTTCCTTTATACCCTCCATTGTGGTTATGACCATGATGCTTTTGGCCACTACCATTGTTGGAGTAGTTCCAGGGTTTATGGCCACTGACTTATGAGGTGTGTGGTTTCTTGTGAGCCACTTCAGTGTTACCTTTACTTGCACCAAACTTCCTCTTCCTATTTTCTTCCTTTCTGATGTTATTGTCCAGGGTGATTGCCTGATCTAGCAGAATCTGATAGTTAGGAGCCGATGCCACAGACAAAGGTATTTTTAGTTCTCCCCGAAGTCCATTTAGGAATTTGTCCTTCCTCTTTGCATCAGTGTCGATGTCTTCTGGTGCGTACCTTGATAGCGTACAGAAGTCATCTATATACTCCTTCAGAGTTATACCTCCCCGTCTCAAGCTACGAAACTCCTCCTTCTTCAGATTCATTATGCCAGAGGAGATGTGAGCATTGCGGAAACCATCCTTGAACGCATCCCAAGTCATGCCATCCAAGGGATGGGTCACCTGATAGGTCTCCCACCACATGGCAGCAGGTCCTTCTAATAGGTGAGCAGTGAACCTCACCTTTTCTGCCTCAGAACACTCACAGGTTACTAAGTCCTTGTTGACTGAACGGAGCCAGTCATCCGCCACTATGGGTTCAGTAGCAGAGGAGAACTTATTAGGTCTAAGCCTGAGAAATCTTGCAAGTCTGTCCACCGGAGGTGGGGGTGGTGGTGGATGGTTGTTATTGTTGTTGTTGTTGTTGGTTGCTGCAATGAACTGGGTCATCATAGTCATCAGTTGGGCTTGAGCTGCCATCAGTTGTTGCATAGCTTCGCTATTGTCGGGTTCACGGCGTGGAGACATCTGTGGGGTTTTTGCATGGATGAGTAAAGATAGATAGATCTATAAGGAGGAACCTTACCCATGCACAAAACAATCCAGTCAAGCACACCATCAATCAACACACCACTCATAAAACAATCAGCAAACAATTCAAAACCTTTAATTTAAGGAAAACGATATAAAAGTTTGGAAAATAAACTCGCGAGGTTCCGAGGATACAAGGGAAGGTACTGCCTTACCACAAATTGGTAGGTCAATACAAGATCAAGACAATGTGGTGTATGAAAAACGGTAGTCTCACTAACTAACTACTCGACCATATCCTCTTCCTCCTCTTCAATTTCCTGTAACTCGATTCCTTCATTGGCGAGTACATCCTTGAGTTCCTTTACTTCTTTCTCCAGGGCAAGATTCTTTTCTTGCAGCACTCTCTTCTCAGTACGAAGCCTTTTATTTGGGGTAGTGGTAACCCTATCTTCTCGCCGATGTCGAGGAGATAACAGCCAAAACGGGTGTTCTCGAAGTCCTCCGAAGTGGTGAAGTGAAAGCTCGTCATCCTTTAGGTAGGAAAGAAGGGAAATTAGAACAAGAATCGCATAAGATAAGGAAGTACTAGTTATGGAGTATATTATTACTTTAGGGGGAATACTAAGTCAAAATCCTAAGGTGATCAACAGATATTAACAACTCTTCGTAAATTGGATTTTTGACTATAGTGAGAGAGACAGACACCCGGCCAGCCACTTATATTGTGGAACAGGTCTCATGTACGTGGACATGTAAAGTTTGTCCCGGGCCGCTTCATCCCACCATGCCGTTAGAATCCAACATACTTCAAAGATGGTAACATTATGACCAAAAGGGCTTAACCAATCCTAGGGGCTCGAACCTACAGGCAACACTTTGCTCTGATACCATTTTGTAGCACCCCAACTTTTATTAAAGTTGGAACACCTGTGTTATGTGCTAGTCCCTGGATCACTGCCAGCACCACAGTACAAAATATAAAGTATCATTGCATAAGTATTAAATTTCTACAACGAGATCCAAAAATAATAGCCAATATGACTTTATTACAAATTGCATAGCCATGAAGGCTAGCTAAAGTTCAAAGTTCACAGCGAAAGCAAAATAACATTGAGCCTCATCTTCAAGCATGCGCCACAGGCAGTCATGTTGGGTGTAGACTCGAGCCAATCATTCAGCATCAGAATTTCCTGCACATTGGAATATGCAGCCCCCGAAGGAGGTCAATACAATGATGTATTGGCAAGTGACTATGGTGGATAAATATACTGGCAAGTCTAACATCTATATGCATATTTGGCTTGGTGGGGTTGAAGGCTATTTGCAGAAAGCAAGTTTTTTTTCCTATCATTTTGTAAAACACTTTTATTTCTCGAGACTTGGCACATAGGGACAAAGCCCAAGTGCACCCAAAATTCTTTCCTTAGCCAAATTTTACTTTATGAAAACAGTGTTGAGATTCTTCTGCCCATCCTTGTCCAGTTGCTCGAAGTAGTCCATTTCCGGGGACACGGCTGAGATCTCAGATTGTCGACTCTGCAGAGGTTGTGCACTTTCACCTTTAGACTCAATTTGTCCGAGAAATCCTATACACGCGGAGTGTATTATGGAAAGGAGAGAATTGAGACAAGAACTTTCAGAAGAAGAATGCAACCATACTAGCAAGACCCGTTCCACCTATCAACTCTACATCTGCTTGTCAAGCCGACAGGTTGCACTCCCACAACTTAATCATTCTAGACAGAGCCCATTGTCAAAAGGTTGCACGGGAAGCTTCTAAACTTGGAGGGACTTGGTAATCTCTTCGTTCCTGGGTGGCCGTCCACAAGTGTACTTCTGGGTAACAACCACCATACTCATGGCCCTAAGTAGAATAGACATTCATCCTAGGCGATGACAACCACAAGCATAGTGCCAAAAGCCACTCAACATAAACCATAACAACCAATTCCACCCAGATGTGCATTTTAGATTTTAACACTTAGAAACATTTCCATAACATAGTAACATTTTTATAGCATGGCTAAGCAACTAATAAAATCTTTTCATGGCTGCTTAGGGAAAAGGGTGGCTACATACTACTAGGATATTTGTAAAAATACCAACTAACTTAGCATTATAAAATAAATCAAAATCCCTATCATGCACACTACTAAAAAACATACTACTTATGCATATAGAAAATATGGGATATTGTATGAATGTCACTTGCCTTGGTAACAGGAGGAACAAGCACAGCAAGAATAACAATCACACGCAAGTCCTTCCTCTTCTTCGCAATCTAGCACAAACAATGAATAACATAAATACCAACACCATATCATCACAACACTAAACAAAATCATGTATGCATGAATGATATGCTATGATGATCAGACACACTTATTAATAATTCTTATTTTCTGTCATTAATAAATGAAATATAATGTTTAGGTATTTCTTATTTTATTTATTAATTAAATAATTTGAAATAATATAGTAAAACTTTGATTTCTATAATTACAACTTTTATTGTTTTTATGACATCTTCAATTTGGACATTTATTAATATTGCTGGACAGAGGGAAATTATACAATCTTAAAACAATTACATTTAGTTCTAAATAATTTTTATTATTTAAGTTATTATTTTAATGGCCGAAATACTCCTCTGATAAATATTCAATTTATAATTTGTCAAAGGTAAAAACAAATGATGTAGAATTAAACTACATGAGCAGAGCTTTCCAATGACATAAAGTTTATTAAATTTGGACTTACAGATCAAAAGTTATGAATTTTGCAAGTTTTATCTATTTTCTGTTTTATTTATAAAAATTCCTGCGAAAAAGAAATTAACTGGGCTACGTGGCGCAATCTTATTGGTCGGTACCGCTTCG
The DNA here is from genome assembly GCA_026929855.1 of Poa annua. Classification (NCBI taxonomy): domain Eukaryota; kingdom Viridiplantae; phylum Streptophyta; class Magnoliopsida; order Poales; family Poaceae; genus Poa; species Poa annua. Next base: position 38,875,392 of record CM049427.1, read on the forward strand.
GCGCGGATCGGCTGCGAGAGCCGTCCGATCTAAATTAAAATGGACGCGCGAGATCTAAACGATCTAGATCCATTGGATCTAGATCTAATGGTCCACGATTCGTTGACCAAAAACGGGCGGCGCGGTCACCGGAGACGCGCGGTGCGCGGCGGAGCCATGGCCGGCGTTTGCGCCCGAGGCTTGCTACGATGCTAGGAGGAAACGGAGCTCACCAGGAGATGCGCGACGTCGTGGGGAGGGCGATGGCGCGGTGGTGATGACCGGAGCGTCCTCGTCTTCCCGGAAGAGCTCGCCAGAGTTGCGCACGGCGTCGGTTTCTCTCGGTCGTGGACGGAGGCGGGGTTTTGCTGCAAAAACACACGCTCCACCATGTCAACTCGATGCGCACGGCTCACAGGGAGCGAAGGGAGGTGGAAAGGGGGTCCGAGGTGGCCGGGGTTGCTCGGGCGGCGGAGTTCTTACCGACAACGACGGCGGGATTGCGCGAGCTCGTGCGGGCAGCCTATGGGCTCTCGGGAGGTGAGGTTTGGGGCAATCGGACGAGAACGGAGAGGGGTATTAGTAGGGGGAGGAGGCGAGGTAAGGGGAGCAGTAAATCGCTCGTAATCGTGTGAATCAAATCCGCCGTTTCCTGTCGGGGTCGGGGGCGTGATTTGGGGAAGAACGTTTCCGTGGGGGTGATGACAGGTGGGTCCCACCTGTCAGCGACTGCGAGCGAGCGCGCGGGGTGCTGGGCCGTTGGCGGGCTGCTCGGCTACGCGCGCGCGGCAGATAGCTACGGGCCACGGCCCACTCGACTCAGAAATTCGATTATTTTTATTTAAAACCTTTTCTGTTTTTAAATACTGATTTCAAATATGATTTTTAAACCTATTCAAAACATTTCAGAAAAATTCATAAAAATATGTTTTGGAAAGGTTATTGAAAATGGAACTTTTTAACATTATTCTTGCCCATATATAAATTGGTAAAATTTTATTTGTTAAAGGAGTTTTAAATAAACACTTTATGAAATTTATAGACTATTTATATTTATAAATTGAAGTTTTATTTAATATTTTTGTGATGTATTCTTATGCTCAATGTTGCATGATGCTTGAATGCAAAGTTTATATTTTTGCAAAATTTGGGATGTTACAGGCACACACCCACAACTTAATTGGGGGCTCTCAAGAAGACCACAAAAGGTCAAGACCACAACAGGTCAAGCTTACACCAAGTTCCAACAATGGTGAGACCTAGGTTTTCCTTGAGGAAACCCTAGACTCGAAATCCCCAAGTGAATGGGGAAAGATTTCAAATCGCTTCGGTGAAGTAGTAGATCGGGGCCTTCTCCTTCACTCCTCCAAAGATCAACGGATTTGGGTGGAGGAGTTGGGAGATCTTGAAGATTTGAGCTTCAGCAATTTATGATGAGAGAGAGTGTGAGAGCTGAAATGGCTGGAGGTAGGTGGAGGGGTATTTATACCCCCCCTCCACCAACTAGCCGTTTTTCACTGTGTAGGCCGGAACTTCCGGTCACCCCGGAAAGTTCCGGCCAAAGTTCCGGAGGAACCCTCGGCCTGGCCAGGGCGCAGGCAGTTCCAGACTTGGAGAAAAACCAGCATGTTCAGCACCGGAACTTCTGGTGGTTTGGCCGGAACTTCCGGTCGCCCGGAAAGATCCGGCCAAAGTTCCGGCTTTGCCCGAGCGCGAGTAATTCCTGACTTAGCCGATTTTCTCGTTTGTCTGGAACGGAACTTCCGGTCCAGGGCCGGAACTTCCGGTCGCCCGGAAAGTTCCAGCCAAACTTCCGGTGAAAGTTCCGCCTTTGCCAGGGGCTAAATCCTAAAAGGACTTAGCCGTTTTCTGGCCAGATGGAAATGTCCGGTGCTGTGCCCGGAACTTCCGGCCCTTCGGCCGGAACTTCCGGTCACAGCACCGGAACTTCCGGCCTGACAAAACAGGAAAAACTGCCAGCCAGTTCTCTCATTCAACCCTGATGATCTTCATCCTTTTTGTTCTTCAAGGTTATGTAGTTTCTGAAATACTCAGGCACACCGTTAAACATCCTTTTCGTGTTGTCATTCCTAACCAAAACTTAGGAGACAGAAAAGGCTCTTTCAATCTCCCCCTTTTTGGTTAGAGATGACAACACAAACGGGATAAAGGATTTGCAAAACATAGACGGGCTCCCCCTAAATATATGCACTATTAAATCTTGTGTTTGAATACAAGTGCACATCTATTTAGGATCACAGCTCCCCCTATCTTTTACAATTCTAGCAAGTTCATCAAATGAAGAATAGATAGCATAACTTGCTGAAATAGACAATAAGGTAAGACACGAATAAACTGATTACATCACAAAACAATGTTTCACATGTCTTACCACATGCTGAAAGATAGAGTTCCAAACCAAACGACTAAAAGTTCAAGAAGCACAAATTAAAACCGAAAGAGAAATAAAGGTTTGTGCTTCCACCCTTGCAAATCCCCGAGAAGTCCTAATAGATAAACTTCTCCTCCTTTGGCATCTCGCGAGACCAAAAAGGGAGAAGATCGATGCTAACGCCCCAAGAGTCAGTCGACGTCGTGGTGCAGGGCCTCCTCATCTTCATCCATGGCATCTTCGTCATCTGTGGCATCTTCTGGCACATCAATGTCCCAACTAATCCCTCTGGCGTTCCAGTGCTCGTAAGCAACGAGTGGAGGAGGATCAGCTGGTGGGTTGGGCATCTTCAGGTGAGCCATCATAGCGGACTGGTTGGTGAGGATGGCATGGTTCTGCTCGTACATGGCATAGTCCTCCCTGTGCAGACAAGAACCCATGTGCATGATCTTCTCAAGAGCCCTCACAAACCACGGACGCTTCTTCTTGGCAGCCTTCTTGACAGTGGGATCAGAGGGAGCGCGGTTGCGCCCAGTGGTGGCTTCCTCATCATCATAGGTACCCATGGGGCGAGATGGAGCAGCCAAGTGGGATTTCTTCATGTGGAGACGAACAGGCTTGTGAATGGTACACTCAAGGGCAGCGTCCACATCAATACGCTCCTCAGGGGTGAAAGGAAACCTGTCCTTAATGAGCAGCATGATGTAAGGTGCATAGGGAGGCACCTTCCTGTGGAAAATGGCATAGTGCATCTCACGGAAAATGAAGTCCATGACATCAAAGGAGAATAAATTGGGCTCTGGCACTGAGTCTGAGAGGTACGCTTGTCTTGCCAATGCCATGAGATGGACCAGTCCTCGACGAATAGCATCATTGTTCCCAACACTTGGAGCAATGGAGTGGCGGAACATCCGAAGGACAATGTCATACACGGGCTTCAAGCCATGAGTGCCGCCAATGGTGCCATTAGTCTCATAGCACTCGGCCATATCATTCTTGTCGTAGCGGTCATCATCATTGTGCAAACTCATACCAGCAGGCTCTTCTAACCCGTGGAAGGGGTAACCAAGAAGAGCAGCCAAATCCTTGATGGAAGCCTGAAGTCTGAATCTTCCTGACATCCAAGTCATCCCAATGTTGGAGGTGTCATCAAACACCACAGTGGCGAAGAACTGATGGATCAAGGGAATGTTGTAGTTGCATTGACGGGTCATAAGGGGCCGAAGCCCAAGAGCATCCACAATAGTGACAGCACCCCCATAGTAGCTTCTCTTCTTCTCAAGATAGTAGAAGTCAATGCTCTGCATCGGGCACACGCGCTTCTTCTCAGAGAAGCCGCAGTAGAGCTCATCATGATGGAGCTTCATGTCCAAGTTGTGGAACATCTGGTGCTCCTTCGGATTGGCATAGTCAAATGTGCACCTCCACTGATAGAAATCCGAGGCAGACATGCGCAGAACAGAGACAGCGGGCCCCTTGTTTTTCTTGTTGGAGCGAGCTGCAGAAGACTGAACCCAAGCTGGATCTGGCTGATGCTCTTCCTCAGACAAGATCTCCTCTTCTTCTTCGTCTTGAGCTGGTCCACGACTTGCCCTTCTCTTCACAACCTGCTTTTTAGGACGACCAGGGCGACTACTAGCCTGACTCCCTGCCCCTGCATGAACACAACATAGATATAGAGGAAAGCACGGGGATAAGCACTCATGTCCAAGGAAACAAGATTCAGTAGCAAAAAGAATTAGTCCTGAAATTTCTGATTTTGGGCCGGAAGTTCCGGTTTTAGTCTGAAAGTTCCGGTCAAGGAGACCGGAAGTTCCGGTCATGGACCGGAAGTTCCGGTGCCCCGGAAACTTCCGGCAATTCTTCCGGGCAAAGTTCCGGTTTCTCCAGTGGCTGGAGAAACTGGACTTAGTCGCAGGAGGAATTGCTGGAATTGTCCAGGCACCGGAAGTTCCGGCCCGTAGGCCGGAAGTTCCAGGTTTTCAGACAAAAACCGAAAATTCCATGTAACTTCTAGAAATTTCAACAAAAATTCAGATCACTACTGAGAGATTGTAGGGCAAGCCTAAGAGATGGTTTCTACCAAGGGATTCTACATAATATGTTCTAAATCCACTAGGTTAAACGAAATGAGATTCGTCCTAGATTTGAAAATAGAAGACATTACCGAAGTCCATGGCGAAAACCGATTGGAGAAAACGGATCCCCTCGTCGAGGAGATGCAGATCCGGCTTTGAACCGAAGGCCTCGGATTGATTTGGTGGAGTTCTAGGGCTCGGGAGAGGAGAGAGAAAACGAATCTGGGCGGCGCGGGGGTGGAAGAACCGTTCGAAACGAAGCAGTTCACCCCGCGCAGCCCTATTTATAGACCCGAGCCACTTAAGCCGGAAGTTCCGGTCCTCACACCGGAAGTTCCTGTGCACCGGAAGTTTCCGGTCTTTCTTCCGGGCAAAGTTCCGGTTTCTCCAGGGGATGGAGAATTCCGGACTTAACCACTGGAAGAAAGGCTGGAAATTTCCTAGCACCGGAAGTTCCGGCCTGGAGGCCGGAAGTTCCGGTGCCCCGGAAACTTCCGACACTTCTTCCGGGCAAAGTTCCGGTTTTTCCAGGGAGTGGAGAAAGCTGGACTTAGCCACAGAATGAAGTGTTGGAGTTTCCTGGGCACCGGAAGTTCCGGTCTGAGACCCGGAATTTCCGTACTTAAGGAAAACCAAACCAAATTATCTGGAAAATAAAAAAATGGACATGAGCGATGGAATAGCAGGGTTCAAGGGGGAAGGCTTAGGTGAGAAATCCAAACTGATGATGGTACTTCACACTCAAGTTGCTAAAAGCAATAAGTTTTCAAGAAGACCAACTTGATTGTGTTTTCCATAGAACCAAGAAGATGCAAATGAGAAATCAGCGAAAGTCAATAAAACCAACTCGTCCTAGAAAAATAGGAAGAGGTTGGTGGCCGAGGCCACCATGTTGGAGTGTCGGGCATGTCACCGCGAAGATATATCTTGGGTACAAACCACTACTCGTCGTTTTAGCTCAAGATAGTCATAAGAATGAATATAGAGATAAAAGAACACTTGTTATTGGCATAATGGGGGGAGGGATGGTCCAATGTATTAGGACCGCACTCCCCCTATTTCCATGCCTACATCTAAACAAGATAAGATGCAATTACGCCCTAGGTGAGTGTGCAAGCGATCATCCTAAGGACCTCGAATCAATGATATTCAGCTCATTCCTCAAAAAGCAAAACCTTCCTTCCTCAAGGGGCTTCGTGAAGATATCCGCCAATTGATCCCTTGTGCCCACATATGATAAGTCAATGTCTCCTCGGGCCACATGATCTCTTATGAAATGATGGCGGATCTCAATGTGCTTGGTTCTTGAATGTTGCACCGGGTTGTAAGCAATCTTGATGGCACTTTCGTTGTCACATAGAAGAGGCACTTTGTCGCAATCGACTCCGTACTCCTTTAAAGTTTGCCTCATCCATAGCAACTGAGTGCAACAACTTGCGGCGGCAACATACTCGGCTTCGGCGGTGGAGAGAGATATACAATTTTGCTTCTTAGAAGACCAACTTACCAAGGACCTCCCAATAAATTGACAAGCGCCGGAGGTTGACTTCCTATCATCATGATCTCCCGCCCAATCGGAATCCGTGTACCCACATAATGAGAAATTTGCATCCTTGGGGTACCACAATCCATAGGTTGGGGTATATGCCAAATATCTAAAGATTCTCTTGACCGCCACATCATGGCTTTCTTTAGGAGCCGCTTGATATCTTGCACACACTCCTGCGGCTAGCACTATATCCGGTCTAGATGCACAAAGGTAGAGGAGAGAACAAATCATGGAGCGGTATACCTTTTGATCCACATCCTTACCCTTCGGGTTGAGCTCAAGGTGGCATTTGGTTTGCATTGGGGTAGAAGCACCCTTGAGATCAAGCAACTCGTACTTCTTGAGCATGTCTTGAATGTACTTTGCTTGGTTGATGAACGTTCCTTCCCTCAATTGTTTGATCTCAAATCCGAGGAAGAACTTCATCTCGCCCATCATAGACATCTCAAACCTGTCAGTCATAAGCTTAGAGAATTCTTCGTTAAATGCTTTGTTAGTCGATCCAAATATAATGTCATCCACATATAATTGACAAATGAAAAGCTCTCATTTAACTTTCTTAGTGAAAAGTGTGGGGTCGATTTCCCCAACTTGGAATCCACGGTCTACAAGTAGTTCTCTAAGGTGCTCGTACCACGCTCGTGGGGCTTGTTTAAGGCCATAGAGTGCCTTATCCAACTTGTAGACATGGTTCGGATACTTGAGGTCTTCGAACCCCGGTGGTTGCTTAACATAAACAAGTTCATTTAGTGGACCATTTAGAAAAGCGGATTTAACATCAATCTGTTGCAACTTAAAGTTATGATGAGAGGCATAGGCAAGAAGAATACGGATTGACTCAAGTCGAGCCACGGGCGCGTAGGTTTCTCCAAAGTCAATGCCTTCAATTTGGGAGTAACCTTGAGCCACCAATCTTGCCTTATTACTCACCACCATGCCATGCTCATCTTGCTTGTTCTTGAAAATCCACTTGGTGCCGATAACATTGCGGCAATCTTTGGGTCTTTCCACCAACTTCCACACCTTGTTGCGCTCAAAGTTGTTGAGCTCTTCATGCATAGCATCAAGCCAATCTTTATCTTCAAGAGCTTCAAAGACCTTTTTGGGTTCCACCATGGAGATGTGAGCTTGATGTTCACTAAAGCTTGCAAGTTGTCTTCGGGTAGAGACCTTGCTTCTCACATCACCAAGCACCTTGTCAAGAGATAGAGCTCTTAATTCTTGTGAGGTGCCAACCCTATTCAAGCGGCGGATCTCGATTTCCCTCCAAGTGGTGGGAGGAATCGCTTGATCATCTTGATCATTCATGTCTCCGCCTTGACAGAATTGATGGCCTTGATCAACGAAAGGTGAAACTGATTGTGGAGGAGGTTGATCTTGGCCTTGGGGAGAACTGCTCCTTGGAAAATTCTTGGTACCGGAAGTTCCGGTCTGAGGGACCGGAAGTTCCGGTCTTGGCACCGGAAGTTCCGGATCGGAGACCGGAAGTTCCGGACATGGGACCGGAAGTTCCGGACCATACACCGGAAGATCACGTCCATCGACCGGAAGTTCCGGGCCAAAGGCCGGAAGTTCCGGTGTACCAGAAATTTCAGGGGCAGAAGCAATTTCTTGAGCTTCTACTCGTTGAGACAAGTTGGGCACGGCGTTGTTGTCGAGTGTATCTTGTTGGGTAGAACCTTGTTGAGCAACCTCATAGTAGAGTTCAACGGGGCGGTGGACTCCCAACCCCATTCTTCGGATTGCATCTTGAGCTTGATCATCACCTGCAACGGAAACACCACTTTGCTCCACAAGGGAGCCGTCATTCTCCTCGAACACCACACTACAAGTTTCTATGATTATGCGCGAGGCCTTATCATAGACTCTATAAGTGTGGGATTCGGATCCGTAGCCCACAAATGTCCCTTCAAGAGACTTAGATTCAAACTTGCCTAAACGAACACCTTTGATGAGATAAAAACACTTACAACCAAAGACTCGGAAGTAGGAGATATTGGGCTTGTTCCCGGTGAGCACTTCATAGGGGGTCTTCATGAGTCCTTTGCGGAAGAAGAGTCGGTTGGATGAATGGCAAGCGGTGTTGACGGCTTCGGCCCAAAAGTTGTGAGGGGACTTGAACTCGGCCATCATCGACCTCGCCATCTCAATAAGAGTGTGATTCTTCCCTTCGGCTACACCATTTTGTTGGGGAGTATAAGCAGCCGAATATTGATGACGAATCCCTTCTTCACTAAGGAACTCGTTTAAGGTGTAGTTCTTGAACTCGGACCCGTTGTCACTTCTTATCACCAAGATAGGGACATTGTGTTGACGTTGAGCCTCATTGGAGAAGTCGATGATAGTTTGTTGAGTCTCCATCTTCGTCTTGAAGAAGAAAACCCATGTGTATCTTGAATAGTCATCAACAATCACCAAGCAATATTTCTTGCCACCAAGACTAGCTTCCGGAATGGGACCAAAGAGATCAACATGGAGAAGCTCCAAAACCCTCTTTGAAGAGATGATGGTCTTGCTTGGATGGTAGATGTCATGCATTTTTCCTTCAACACACGCCCTACACATTCGATCCTTCGAGAAAGAAACATGGATTTTTAGTCCTAGGATATGGCCACCCTTGTGGAGACTTTGCAAAGTCCTCATGGGCCAGTCGGCGATGCCATGTGGGGCACTCGCTCATGAAGAGGAGTAGTGAGCTTCCCTTTGCCTTTATCAAGGGAGGTCTTGGGCTCGGTTGCCATGGAGGGAACAAACAAGATCCTAGCTTTATCCTTGACAACATTTGCATTAGTATTCAAAGGAGTAGAAGTACAAGGTAGATATCCGAGTTTAGAGTTGATCACGAGACTTGAGGAGACGTTCGTGATCACTTGTCAATACCTTGTGAGTATTTTCAAGTGACTCAAAGTCTTCGCAAAGTCTAGCATGAGCAACTACAAGCTCGGACTTTTCATTTTGCACAATTTTACATTTAGCAAAGTAGAGATCACGATCCTTAGTTATCTTAGCAAGTTGCTCCTTGAGGAGAGCATGAGCTTCTTGTTCATCTTCGGGAGAGGATTGGAGGGACACCAGCGTGTGCATCCTCTCTCTCAATCTCACCTTTTAAATCAAGCTCATCCTCAAGCTCACCTATACGACTCATAATTGAGCTAAAGTGTTTCTTTCCTTCTCCTTGCAAGTTAGTCATGAATTTATCAAAAGCAATAATTTCTTCCTTGACTTCTAGGCTCATTCCATCATCAATGTCATGGGATATGGAGGTGGGGGACAATTTTACCTCGGATGTCTTTGCCATGAGACATCTTGGATTCTTGATGATGGGGCTCTCGTTTGGGGAGGAGAAGAGTGATGGAGGAGTGGAAGAAATGGCTAGTGCGGCCACTTGCGTTGGAGTATCCTCCTTGTCACTATCTTCATCATCGGTGGGGTATTGCTCTTGAGTTACCAAGACAATCTTTTGGTTCTTCTTGAAGAAGGGCTTCTTCATGGGCATGGGCCCCTTGCCCTTCGTCTTGGACACGAGCCTCCCACCATGATCCTCTCTTCTTTCCCATGGGCAATCTGCAACAAAGTGGCTTTTGTCATCAGAGTTATAGCAAAGCCTCACCTTGTTGAATGGCTTTCCTCCATTGGATGGAAACTTCTTGTCAATCCTCGCTTTGGCCCTTCCGGGGTTCTTCCAAAACGTTCTTGCCGCAAGACCCATGTGTTGAGTAAGAGTACTTGAGAGGGTTTCACTAGATAGCTCGACTTGATCATCATACTCCTCTTCATCCTCTTCTTCAACGGTGGCCTTCAAGGCAATTGAGGCATGCTTGTGCATCCCTATGGCTCTAGCTCTTGCGTCTTGTGCAATCTTGGAGGCCACCTTGTATGCGGTCATCTCTTGCATGACTTCATTGGATGTCATCTTTGCGAAGTCATGTCTCCCTTGGAGTGTCTTCAAATCCGTTTCCTCAGAGGGCAAGAGAGCGGTCACAAACTTCCTCTTGATCCAAGCATCATCAATGTAGACCGCCCCGAGGTTCTTGAAGGAGTTGGCAACCAACACCAACCTCCGGTACATGTCCTCGTGGCTTTCTCCATCCAACCTGTAGAACCCTTCCACCTCATTGCATAAGGCATCATACCGGTTCTTCTTCATGCTCTCATTCCCGACGAAGATGTCGGAAAGAGCATTCCAAACTTCTTTGGCGGTGGATAATTGTTGGATGAGCGCCATGTACTTCTCTCCAACGACCATTTGGAGTTGATGAAGAGAGGTGGCGTTGAGTTGGCTATCAACCACCTCTCTTCTTGTCAAGTTGGTTGGATCATGGGGCTTGTATCCTTCTTCAATGATGCGCCATAGCTCAATGGAGGCACTACATAGATGAGACTTCATTAGAAATTGCCATTGAGAGAAATGAGTAGGTTTAAGCTTAGGAGGATCACTTCTAAAGTTTACATGAGGGTGAGAGATAGGAGGGTTAGGAGAGTAATTATGGTTGACATTATGAAATTCTTCTCCTTTGAGGGTGTTAGAGGAGCTAGGTGATTCATCCTTTTCCGCCTTCCCGAGGGGAACACTTGAAGTAACATCTTTGGACCCATCCGAAGATGACTCCTTAGAGTTTTCAACATGCTCCTTGGGAGGAGGAGAGGGAGAAGTAGCCTCGGGCTCCTTAGACTTCAAGAGTGCCATGAGCATCTCATTCATCTTGAGGAGTTGGGCCTCCAAGGACGATCTCATATCAAGAAGATCGGCCATGGTTGCCCCTTTGGCTAACGCCTCCTTCTCCGCCTCTAATTTCTCACGGGCGGCCCTCTCGGCATCGGATTCCGTCATCGTTGCACTTAGGCGGTTAAGCCCTTAAAAGTGAACCTGGCTCTGATACCAATTGAACGGGAATCAGGCACCTAGAGGGGGGGGGGGGGTGAATAAGTGCTATTAAAAATTTTAGGTCTTTTCAAATTTAGGCTCAACACAAAGGTAAATTCTCTAGATATGCAACTACGGTGAATTTACCTAAATGGCAATCTAAGCGATAACAAGATAAACAGGCTAACAAGACAAGTAAGTAAGGGAGCAAAGATAAGGGGAACCAAGCGAAGCACGCGGATACGAAGATGTAATCCCGAGTTCCACCCAAGGGTGTACGTCTCATTTGGAGAGGTGTGCGCTACCACAACAGGTTAGCCGCAACGCCACAAAGGCTCACCTTCTTCTCCGATGAACTCAACCACAAAGGTTGCGAGTCCACCTTTCACTATTGATCCCCTTTTAGGGCGGAGATCGAATCCCTTACAAACGCTTGAGGCACACACCCACAACTTAATTGGGGGCTCTCAAGAAGACCACAAAAGGTCAAGACCACAACAGGTCAAGCTTACACCAAGTACCAACAATGGTGAGACCTAGGTTTTCCTTGAGGAAACCCTAGACTCGAAATCCCCAAGTGAATGGGGAAAGATTTCAAATCGCTTCGGTGAAGTAGTAGGTCGGGGCCTTCTCCTTCACTCCTCCAAAGATCAACGGATTTGGGTGGAGGAGTTGGGAGATCTTGAAGATTTGAGCTTCAGCAATTTATGATGAGAGAGAGTGTGAGAGCTGAAATGGCTGGAGGTAGGTGGAGGGGTATTTATACCCCCCCTCCACCAATTAGCCGTTTTTCACTGCGTAGGCCGGAACTTCCGGTCACTTAGGCCAGAACTTCCGGTCACCCCGGAAAGTTCCGGCCAAAGTTCCAGAGGAACTTCCGGCCTGGCCAGGGCGCAGGCAGTTCCAGACTTGGAGAAAAACCAGCATGTTCAGCACCGGAACTTCCGGTGGTTTGGCCGGACTTCCGGTCACCCGGAAAGATCCGGCCAAAGTTCCGGCCAAAGTTCCGGCTTTGCCCGAGCGCGAGTAATTCCTGACTTAGCCGATTTTCTCGTTTGTCTGGAACGGAACTTCCGGTCCAGGGCCGGAACTTCCGGTCGCCCGGAAAGTTCCGGCCAAACTTCCGGTGAAAGTTCCGCCTTTGCCAGGGGCTAAATCCTAAAAGGACTTAGCCGTTTTCTGGCCAGATGGAAATGTCCGGTGCTGTGCCCGGAACTTCCGGCCCTTCGGCCGGAACTTCCGGTCACAGCACCGGAACTTCCGGCCTGACAAAACAGGAAAAACTGCCAGCCAGTTCTCTCATTCAACCCTGATGATCTTCATCCTTTTTGTTCTTCAAGGTTATGTAGTATCTGAAATACTCAGGCACACCGTTAAACATCATTTTCGTGTTGTCATTCCTAATAAAAACTCAGGAGACAGAAAATGCTCTTTCAGAAACCATTTAAATCCATGGAGACAATACCATATGAGTGATGGCATGGCTTTTAGCCTAGATTGTCGTTTCAGCAATTTAGTGTTTCGATGTGATCAAACCTAAAATGGATTAATCTTTGTAGTGTACCGTACCTAAAGAGTTAGTTGGGTACATGTCTCACGACATAGGAAAAATCGTTGCCGGAATATACCTTGCGGAAGAAATAGTTTCTTGTCCAAGGGTATAAGTGGGAAAGAAAGTAGAGCAAGACGAAGTTGATGAACTTTCTCTCAGACATCAGAGTGGCGCAACCGAATGTCATGCTCCACAGCTTGAAAGAAGCTGATGATACAAGATCATGATGCTCTGAGCCCATACTAAGAACGTAGGCGTACGAGGTTGTGTTCCACACTGTGTGTTACGACAATCTTGTTATGAAGGTCATGTTAATGATATAAGACAGACCTACGAACTGCGAAGAAAAGATGGTAGACCAAAGTCCAAGAAATGACTATGAGTCATATATGATCCGAGATAAAATCCATGTACGATTACCAGGTAATGACTTGGGAGATCTTCTTGATGGCATCTAGGTTGTTAATAGAATATGGAATTTTATGAGAGAGTAGATACTGATAAGGATCGATTTGTCGTAAAACAGTTCCGATAGATTCAAAAATTGACCACAACAAGATTTTGTCTCAAGTGGTGAAGCCTAAATCTATTATGGGTCGTTTATCAATTACTATAATTTCGAATGAGAAATAGATAGATGGATAAGTAAACCATGTTTCTTAATAGTGTCATTAAGAAAGATATGTAATCAGTACAATAATGGTTTGGTGATCCTGAGGATGCTAAAACATGTATGCAAATTTCAGCTGTCCATTCATGGGCTGAAACAAGCACATTGGAGCTGGAATCTTCACTTTGATAATGTGATCAAAGGATTTTGGAGTTGTCCAAAATAGTTGAAGAAACTTGCAAAGAAGTGAGTGGGAGCAAACTAGCTTTTCTTGATCTTATATGCGGAAGGCATATTTGAGTGGGAGCTAGGTGTCATTTGTGATTTTGTATGTAACGACATATTGAATGACACAGATCCTCTAGTAGAGTGTAAAGGATTATTTAAGTGATTAAATTTTCTATGAATGAAGTTAGGAGTATTAGGCATCCAATCTATAATTGTATAGATCGTAAGGGGCTTAATAACATTAGGTCGAAATATTTTCTAAGTTAAGATTCTGAAGTGTTTCAGAATAGAACAAGCAAAGAAGATTGTTCTTGCTTGTATGACTAGGTAAAATATTAAGTTTATCTTGACATTTTCAGTGATAGAAAAAATGATTTTCGACATTCTCTATGTATTAGACATAGATTCTATCAGACTAAAAGCTCGACTTGGTGTGACCCAAGTTCTTGGATGAAGAACGGGTTCCAGAGTGATCCTTGTGTGGATCAATGGGCAAACGTTAAGTGTATCCTTATATCTGTACTATTTGCCATGAAAAATGATAAACTTGATTTATGACAACATTTGCAAAAAATGTCTTCACAAAAAGGTTTATCATCTATAAACATCTAGAAATTTCAAGTCAAATGATCAAGTTATGATCACTTCTACGGCATAGTTTGTCATAAAGATCTCATATTCAACAAAAAAAGTGCATATTGGTATAAGAAACAATCATGCCAAAGGGATTCTTCTAATTATTTTCCTAAATATCATTTTCCATTTTTAAGTGCAAAAAATGACTTTTTGTGTACAAAGTACAAAATATATGATGCAACTCGTCACCCATTTAATTTTGAGGAAACTAGTACACATATGATGGATAATCCCCAAGTATTAGGCTTTTCCTTGATTTCTACCTAATTTCCCTTAGTTAACCGAGTTTATGTCGATTATACGAAAGTAATTCAAATTTCAACTACAACTATTTGATAGTTTTGTCTGAATCTTTTGAAAAAAAATCATTTTAAGGTACACAACTATTGGTTATGTCACAGAAACATTTATAATTCTATAAAATCTTACCTCTTTCTCTGAATAGTCATCGCGACCGTTTTGATTGTTCTTACAAAAAAATAAAATAAAATGATAAACAGCTCAAAAATGAAAATCCTTTGGCATGGGGTTAATTATATGTGTACTAGTTGCCATAAAAATGATAAACTTGATTTATGACAACATTTGTAAAAAAATCTTCACAAAAAGGTCTACGATCTATAAACATTTAGAAGTTTCAAGCTAAATGATCAAGTTATAGTCATTTCAACGGCATAGTTTGTCATAAATATGTCATATTCCACAAATATGTTCATATTGGTATAAAAAACAATCGTGCCAAAGGGATTCTTCAAATTATTTTCATAAATATCATTTTCCATTTTTGAAATGCAAAAAATATCTTTTTTTGTGAACAAAATACAAAAAATATGATGCAAAACGGCACCCATTTAATTTTCATGAAAACTAGCACACATATGATGGATAATCCCTAAGTATTAGGTTTTCTTTGATTTCTACCTAATTTCGCCTAATTAACTGAGTTTACGATTATACAAAATAAATTCAAATTTCAACTACAACTATTTGATAGTTTGATCTGAATATTTTGAAAAAACCATTTTAAGGTACACAACTATTGGTTATGTCATAGAAACATTGATAATTTTAGAAAATCTTACCTCTTTCTTTGAATAGTCACCGTGACCGTTTTGATCGTTCTTACGAAAAATGAAATAAAGTGATAAACACCTCAAAAAATGAAATCCTTTGACATGGGGTCCTTATATGTGTACTAATTGCTATGAAAAATGATAAATCTGATTTATGACAACATTTGCAAAAAAAGTCTACACAAAAAGATATATCATCTATAAACATCTAGAAGTTTCAAGGCAAATGATCAAGTTATGATCATTTCTACGACATAGTTTGTCATAAATATCTCATATGCCATAAATAAGTGTATATTGGTATAAGAAAAAATCGTGCCAAAGGGATTCTTGAATTATTTTCATTTTTAAGTGTTAAAAATAATATTCTGTGAACAAAATGACACCCATTTCATTTTCATTTAAACTAGTACACACATGATGGCTATTCCCCACGTATTAGGTTTTCCCTTAATTTTTACCTAATTTTGCCTAGTTAAATTAGTGTATGTTGATTATTTGAAAATAATTCAAATTTAAACTATAACTATTTGATAGTTTGGTCTGAATCTTTTCAAAAAATTATTTTAAGGTAGACAAATATTGGTTATATCACATAAATAATTATAATTTTGAAAATCTTACCTCTTTCGATGAATAGTCATGCTGACAATTTTGATGGTTTTTACGAAAAATGAAATAAAATGGTAAATATCTCAAAATAATTATGGTCTTTTTCACGACATAGTTTTTTATAAAGATCTATTCCAAAAATATGTGCATATTGGTATAGGAAACAATTATTCCTAAGAGATTTTTCAAATTATTTTCATAAATATCATTTTCCATTTTTAGGTGCCAAAAATGACTTTTTTGGAACCAAGTATAATAAATATGATGCAAAATGACATTCATCTATTTTCTACGAAGAGTAGTACATATTTG
The DNA here is from genome assembly GCA_026929855.1 of Poa annua. Lineage (NCBI taxonomy): Eukaryota > Viridiplantae > Streptophyta > Magnoliopsida > Poales > Poaceae > Poa > Poa annua. Next base: position 38,891,277 of record CM049427.1, read on the forward strand.
ATAGGCAATTCCAAAATATTATTAGTGCTCTTTATTTCTAACTAATTTTGCCTAATTAAATGAGTTTATGTGGATTTTTTTAAAATAATTCAAAACATGTAATTTATAGCTGAACCTTTAGTACCGGTCCGTGATATGGACCGGTACTAAAGGTTTTGGCTCGGGCCTAGCCTGACGCAAAACCTTTAGTACCGGCTCGTATCACGAACCGGTACTAAAGGTTCGTCACGGATCGGTACTAATGCTCTCAGCCGAACTAGCCATTGGGACCGGTACTAATGCCACAATAGTACCGGCCTCCAACCCGGCCGGGACTAATGATCTGGACGAAAGGTTCGTTTTCTACTAGTGGTTTGCCAGAGGCCCAGAGGTGGCATCGAGTTTTGCTTACGTCACTGCGCCATCAAGGGATGCATAAGGAAGATGATGCTAAACTTTTCAGAGAGATCTGTGTGTTATTTTTTTTGTAAAACTGTTCTTACTAGGGCTTATTTCAGATACTATACAACGTTAGATATTATTTGCGACAAGAAAAAAGACTACATATTGCGTACATTCCTGCCTTTCTAGGAGACTGCATTAAGAGGAACTGTCCCGAAAGTTGATCAATGAACGTTATTGATTCACAAAAAACAAATCTCATGCTAGTGATAGGCCTCGATTCCTTGCCGCCATCATATCTAGCCCAGCTACCCGCATCAGAAACCGAACAATGAGATCATATCACATTTCGGTGCGCTTTGGCATGTTCGGGATTTCAATTTTTTAAACGACTCGCGTTGGTCATGACGTGAGAGGCTTTTCATTCATTCTGAAAAGAAACAGTAGAACGTTGCAGAGGTTCCGAGATCTTCAAACTGTTTGCAATCCATGGAAGTAGAGAGCTTCCAAAGCCTCTCTTGGAGTGGTTGTTGACGACGAAATCTAGTTTGGACCATCGATTCGCATAGGTTGACGAATGAAGATTGCAAGAAAACAAAGATGCGTTCCCAGTAGGAACCCATCCCGTATAATGCATGCCTACCTACGGATCAAGAGACGGGCGGTTAACAACGACTTTGTTCGTCAAGGCCGGAACCATCTGGTCAGAAATGCACGCCAATGTGCCGCAGAGATGCTGTTCGAGCGGTCGTGGCGTATCGAAAGCGACCGAGTCATGCACTCTGACTACAATAGGCCCGGTTGTCTTTGGCGGCACGTGTGAATGTGGCCAAGTTTTTTTTTTTTTTTTTGAAATTGTGAATGTGGTCAAGTTGCCAAGGCCATGCACAGCGTTCTTGTTTCGTTTCCTGTTCGCATATGATAAGATACGTAGCTAGTTGCACACTTGCCTTACATTCATGCAAGATGTGCCCCCACGGCCCCACCACTCTACTCTTTTTCTGGGTTCGCTCCTGCCGCTGGCTCCGGTGAAACTTCTCAAGAAGCGGAATAATCCGTGGTGCAAGTGCAAATGCTCACGAATCTACCCGTTTTCATCGATCCACGGCGCGTGGGCATGCGGGCAACTTGCAAACAGTGACGCGTGACGGGCCGCGCGAGCTCTAGCTCCGATTCCTTTTCCCATTGTGACATGATGTGCGTAGGCGCAGCGAGTGGTGCACAACGCACTGTACGTAGTAGCAGTAGGGGTTTGAATCTTGAATAGTAGCCGAGCACCTGAATAACGGGTTCAGTCGATTCATCCCGCGGACTCCGCTGGTCACGCCAACACGTTTTATATGCGTGCACCGAATCTGTCAAAACACACGTGCAAACTCTGTACATTTCATTTTGTCCATGCTTTTTACGACGTTCCACTTTTCTAAATGATTATGTTTGTACGGTACTATCTCTATTTTTTAATATAAAATGTTTTATGCTTCGTTTGGATGTTTATATTGAGAGGCTAGACATTATATTGGGATGAATGTCTAATATACAGGATATTGATATTGAGACTGAATGTTAATATTTCTGTTTAGATGTGTTAGATATTCAGACGCTAGACAAGATATTGAGGCTGAATATCAAATGTTGTTTGGACGACATAAAAGTGATGAATTGTAATTGTTTGAGACTTTGATCATTATGGTCATATTCACTTTTAAAATTATGAAACATCCACATATTATGGTAATGACAACAACTAGAAAAATATATAATATTCTCCAATATTTTAACGACAACATTATATCAAAGTAAATGCATAGTCCATCATAAATGCTACATGGTCAGATACAACCCAGACCAAAGTCTCAAGCAAACAAAACATCACATATCAGATTTCACTTTCATGGGCTCGGATAGCAACCAACGCGTGCGCAATCAGATTTCACTTCCATGGTCTCGTGACTGCAGCAGTCTGCTAGATAGCTAGGACATAACTAAAATCCATTCAATCACAGGTACCCATAGCCGCAGGCAGCCGTGCAGAGGTAATAAACTCAGTTGGCCTTACCCAGCCGCTCCGGCCGCTGCTGTTCCACGCCACCTGCCAGCCCCAGCCTCCACATCGACCCTGCGTGGAAAATTGGACAACAGCTGTGGCGGAGAGGGAGGGTCCAGGTACGAGTCCGCCCGTCGCCGGTATTTGTCTGCTAGCCGGGAGGATTGAAACGGGAGGGTGGAGGTGCAGATTGACCTGGAGCGGTCGGCGCCCTAGATCTTGTGCGCGTGCGGATAGAGAGACCATCAAAGCTCTGTTTGAGCGAAGAGGTACGGGACGGAGACGCTAGCGAATATCTAGCGAATGTCGAGGTTCGAGCTAGAGATTGGCTCGGGACTGGATTGGTCTTGGTGCGACATTTCTTGATATCGATCCCGAAAGCCCAGCTAGAATATCGAGCACATCCAAACGACAATATTTGTGATATTCGGCACCCAAACCCTCCGAATATCCAATATCAAGCTCCAATGCAAACATCCAAACCAAGCATTAGTCTTTTTCTACATTCACATATCCAAATTTGTATCTATACATGTTTTAATGTTTTAATGGTCATATTCACTCATTTTATGTGTATCTAGCCAACATATGCAATAGCTAAACATCTTATATTATAAAACAGAGGGAGTATGTACAAAATCAAGAGGGTTTAGGGCAACTCTAGTCCGTTGTGATCCGTTTGGGTGGCCTAGCGGATACAAACCGTTCTTCTATTGTCTGAATTAGTCCAGAGTGCACAACCCTGAGTGAATTACCTATTGGGATTTAAAAAAATCTTACTAAAAATCTAATAATATAGTTGCGGGGTTTGCTGATCTCATGTGGTCAATCTGGCGTGTTAGAAACAAGGCCGCATTTGGCGACATTCCACCACATGATCCGACATTGATATTGTATTGTCTCATTATCTATCTTTCTAGCGTCGCTCCGAGAAAACACGACTCAAAAAATAGCAAGTCGAGATGGCAAAAATACTGTTGTTAGAGGCAAGTGAAACATTTCACATGTGTTGTGGGTGGGAGCCTGATGCTGATTAGAGTGGGATGATGCATGGTTGCCGCAAAGAACTTTCCTAGAGCATACTGACTGAGAAGTTGTAGGTAAAGTTCATGTCAGAAGAAAGGTCTAGTTTGGTTAAAGTCAGTTTGTGCTATCTTGGTAGCACGTTGTGCATGTTGTTTTTATATAAAAAATACAAAGATGAAGCGGATTAAACCTGTTGTCTGCAACAACATGATATTAAGAGCTACTCAAGATATCAAATATGCAGAGAATTGGTCCACGACTCTCCCAAGCATCAAGTAGAGTCGTTATGGAAGGAAAAGCATGGGTGATGGGAGTCCCACCGACTAGCGCCATGGTGGTAGCGACTAGACCACAGCCGGATAACTATCCTCCAAGTCACTTCATAAGGAACCGTACGATGACCCCATCTTTATCCCATCATCCCCCCACCCGTCTATTCTGGGAGGGAGAGGAGTGGCGGATGGATGAGGGTTTCTCCCCTCGGTCACCTGGAAGAGAGGCGACCTGAGAGGATCACGCCACCTTGAGTGAACAATGTTTCATCCAACTAATTTAATTTTGAGAACATTCTACCACAGGATCCGACATCAATAGTCTCATTGCATATGTCGAGGGGGCAAAACTACGCGAGTGTATTGTGTGCCTGTTGCAGTAGAGTATTGGTGGTTACGTGTACAGACTCTGTTGCTCCGGAGCAAGAGCAAGTTCATGTTTCTTTCTATTATTTTATTTTCCTGGGAGCAAAAGGCTGCTTCCTATGCTTGAAATTGGTTTACCTAGTTTCTATTAAACCAGATGGTTTTCACCCCCTTTATTAAAATTTTCGTATAATTTTTTATTTGTTGCAACTATTCCGCATCTTTCATACCAAAAAGTCCAAAGACAAGGGAACATATTAAAAGTATTAATTTATGTAGTATGTACTAAATATTTTTTATTTTTATTAAAGTAATAAATGTGCAAAACTGACTAGATAAATTCGTTAATATTGACAGAATTGACCAGATTGAACACAATAAAAAAGATCACTTGACGGATTCCCTTCCAGTTCACATCTTATAGCAGTGTGTATGTGCGGTCAGCGTCCTAACATGGATTGTCTTTAGCTCGATGAAGACAGTTAGGACTAACTAGATTAGCTGAATACCTCGATCCTTAGTTCTAAATTAGTTTGTTGCACTTGGCTTCTTCTTTGGACCTATGTAGGGTTTAATTAGATCTAGTCACCTGTCACCTGTCAAAGGCCATATTCTTATGGACAAATAGTGTGGTCTGTGGACCATGAGCAGCTAGGTTCATTTTATGCAGTTAGAAGTGGCGACTAATTCCATGGCCTCTGCTGATTGGCTTAAGTTGCTCAGTTATGGAGCATATAAACGAAGCAAAGTTTATAAAGATTCAATAAATTAATTTGCATACGGATAAGTTGGAAATCCATAGTAACAACCATGAAATACATGATGGGTTAGACAATTAGGCAATAATTCCATAATTAATCCCAGTATATTAAACATTACCGCACCAGCTACTAGCATGTGAAACACGAGCATACTAAATAAACAAATCAACATGAACAGCATCAAAACATCTACGAGCACAACCATATTAATTAAAACAGCACATCGGAATGTAACAATTGTACTGAACGGTGGTAGATGAAGTAGTCGTCGGAGAAGCAAGGGCAACAGCTTCTCGGAGAAAATGATGCTAACGACGAGTTGTTCGCGGACCCGGAGATCGTTTAGGAGGACGAGCCGTGATGATGTGTACTTGAGCAGAGGTGTGAAGCGCTTCCCAAAAACCCTATTTGTTCTCTCCCTTACATAATCACAAGTACGGGCGGTTCCGATGACTTGTCCTCCTGTTCGTCGGTGCACGTCGGCGCACATGATGGAGTAGACTACGGTGATGGCGTAAGTGCACGAGATTGACAAAACCTATATTGGTTCGGGGTGTCTCGGCGCACGCGCACGCAGTGCAGGGCATTATATTGGCAAAATCTTGATTGCCAAGTCCGCGTCGCACACGTTTAGGTCGGAGATTCCCGCAACCCGTGACGCATTGTGATATGACGGGCGAGCGGTGCGCGCGAGCGGAGGAGGACGAGCGCATGAGATAGTCTTTTGTTCTCACAAGGTTATCAAGTAGCACAACACACTCGACTATATAAGGTGGTTTCGCTCATCTCCAATTAGAAATGTGGGACTAAATTTTAGCTCTCATTTTACATTTGAGCTGCAATTAAATTGGATTTTGAGATTTCTAAAATTGCTTATTGGGTTGTCCACTGATGGGACCAATTCTAATAGTAATGTGGTAAAACGTATTAACTAAAACTAACCTCCTTCCAATTTTGACTTGCCCTGCTCCCAAAGACGGTTTGATCATACAATCGGTCTGTGGTGTGAGCATTTCTAATCTGAGCGAAATTAGTTATGCATCGGCGGTATATTCAAAAGAATTGATCAATCAAAGAACACACAATCTACATCCAACAACTATATGTATTCATATACAATGACGCTGTATATACGTCTAGTCTAACATGTTCTCTGCTTCTAGTCCGTGTGATGCCTGCTCGCTGCCAGTGCCACCGCGCAGTCGATCAGCCTCTGGAAATGCCCAGCGTCGCAGGGGATTCGCAACACGCCCGGCTGGCCGTACCCGTACTGCTCCGCCGCCTTGTCCAGCAGCTCCGCGATGCAGGGAGCTCCGAGGAGCCTCACCGGCACCAACACGCGCTCGCCGCTGTCGGTGACCAAGGGGACGTACCCCCTCGGAACGTGCTCGTTGTTGTAGCACGCCGACACGACGGCCGACGAAGACTGCGTGCCGCTCTTCTTTCTCCAAGCCATGGCGATTCGTCAGTTTACACACCTGCTTGCGCCTCGAGGTTGGAAATACGGGCGAGGAAGGGTTAGTTGATCGTTTCTTGTAATGGACTTGAGGTATATTTATATGCAAACGAACAAGGGGCCCACGTGCTTACGTGTACTCACGTGCGGTCAATGTTCGTCCAATGGTGGATCAAAGGAGGAAGCTCCTTGCCCTGCTGGCTGCTAGAGATTAGAGTTTGGACCAAAGGAGATTTTCTGATTACATCATTCATCCTTCAGGTGGAACGGTCGGAGTTTACTGCATTTGGCGTCTTCTTTAGACCGGCAGGAGTTTGGGATCTACATCGTGGACCAAAGTCAAAATCCTGTGCCAATATAGTCTTAGCAAAAGATGAAGCACATAGTATATGTTAAGCAGATATGCTAATTCTGGGCCAGTAAAACAATTTGTGGTTGGATTATTTATTAGCACGGCGGTTGTACTCTCTACCCACCAGAGTTCAAATTTCAGGTTTGACCCAGGTTTGACGTATGTATGTTGCATTTAAGCGAAATTGACTTCATCAATCTCAAGACTCGATCCGCCGGCTCAGTATTACGAAGATGCTCACAGGGTAGCATGTGCGTGTGTGCGTTTATAGGGGTGACTGTGCTTGAATTGCATGTATGTGAGCGTCTGTGTTTATACTGAATTTCTAAAAAAAAACTAATTCTGGGTCAATTGCATTTCCCCCCTGTATTGGGTATTCATATTAATCAAGCATCAAAGCGATCCAAATATATCAGACCCGACCTCCGCATAACAAGATGTACAGGTTCGATAGAAAATATGTGGTAAAACAAAAAATAAACTCTGGGTCACTTAATGGTTACAACGGGGGAAAATGGTACCATGGTTCCAAATGATCGTTTTGCAGTTGTAATGTTGTTGTTATTGAATTTTTCTTTGGTTGCATACGGGTCGCAACTGCTTTTCATTTTCAGTTGAAAAATTTCAGTTACAACATGATTACACCAACTTAATATTTTTCATTTGCACTGTGATTGAAACTGAATTTTATTTTAACATGTGGTTGGGGGCATCCTGATGGGAAATAAGTTAAATCCCATTTGAATTACCCCTACTGTTGCCCTTTAGATTTTGTGACTACATCCTATGTAAACTTAACCATAATCGGTGAAATGATTCTGTCCCGTTAGAATCAAGATAAAATAAACTTGGATATGTATAGAAGTAGATATCAGCTCTCCAACTGTTCAGTCATACATTGTGTACACTTAGACATGATCTATTCATTTGTTAATCGGAAGCAATGGTAGAAGGAAGTATTTCGTTGAGAGTGTGGGGTTACTGTCATTTTTTGGACCTTGAGCTTGATGATCCAACAATACTATATACAAGAAGGAACCTCTTAGCGATCCCTAACAAACATTTGATTTTTTTATTCATAGTTGTAGGCATGATCAACCTTAACAACGAGGTGTGATCTCCTACAAAACAATTCAATAACTGAAAGACCAATCATATGTTGTAACATGAATTAAGAATAATAAATTGTACACAAGTAGAGTGGAATACACCCAAAATTTAACCCCACCCTCGAATCTTCTTACAAGTGATTCTAGATGGTACTATGCACTAAGCCTAATTTATAGGACATTGGCTACCTTCAAACTAGCGGGACCTAATACTGGTTGGATGTGCGCGTCTACTGTTGGTGGCACATGATTTTTTTTCCTGACATACATGGCAGCATACTAGTCGACTTTTGTAGTCATTTTTCTGTTATTTGTATCGTTTTGAGCTGCGACTCGATCGTTCGTGAGTCCTGGATATGTAATCTTTGAATTTTAGATGCTAAAACTTTGTAATAATCAAGTTGTGTGCATGGTTGTGTGCATGGAGTAATAAATTTCATTTTCTAAAAAAATAGGACGCCGGCTACAAGGGCCGAGGCTCCTTTTTTCGGGGCGTATGATTCACAGCAGGATGTCTACATGGCAATCTCCTCGGAATGAGTCTCATAAATGAAGTATATTAATATAAAAATGCCGTACAACCGGCCTCTGCGCCAAGATAGTACTATAAGAACTAATCAAGGCATGGAGTAATATACACACAAAAAATATTACAAAAGGAGACAGAAAAGGGAAAATAACAATCAAATGCTGCAAGCTGAAGCATCAACCACAAATAATGGTAACCTGAGGGTAACAAGAGTGGTGCTCCAGCATCTTCTTGAAGATGTGGCCGCTTCCGACAAAGGGATCGTTGTGAGGTCTGTGCCAAAGCAAGATCTGTGTGCCCTTCCATTCCAAACACCGGAGTTCTGAAACAAGACCGGAAGAAATATAGGAGCTTTCTTTTCCTCGCAGCTGGCGTGAGCACTTTAAATTTATCCCAAGTCTGGTGTTTCGGACGTATATATTTATCAAAGAATCGATGAACCAAAGAACAAACTATCATACAGTAGTAGTATGTATGTCCAACTACGTACATCAATTACAGTGTCACTGTATATGCATGTATAGCTAGCTCCTAACATGTTCAGTTCAGCCGTTCAGGTGTGACGCGGGCCGGGCGCCTAGCCGCATGCCTGCAGGGCGCCGTCGACGACGGCCCGGAGACGCACCGCGTCACAGGGAATCCGCAGCACGCCCGGGTGGTCGTACCTGTACTGCTGCGCCGCCATGTCCAGCAGCTCCGCGATGCAGGGGTGCGTGAGAAGCCTCACCGGCACCATCACGCGCCCGCCGCATCCGGCGACCATGGGGACGTGCCCCTTCGGGACCTTCTCGCGCTCGTCGTTACTACAGCGCGGCGAGGCGCCGGGGGACGACTCGCCGCCGCTTTTCTTCCTCCATGCCATGGCGGTTTATAGGAGTAGGTTGGGCTCCTTGACCGCCTCGAGGCTGGAGTACTTGGAGCTTTGGCGACGGCGAGCGAGCGGTTCTTGTGTTGGCGATGCCGAGAAACGATCATGCCGAGGTATATTTATATGGGAAACAAGACGGGCCCCATGGGTAACCGTTGGTCGAAGTCCCTGTGTTCATAGTCTCTTGGCCCGACCTCGAACCTTCGTGGAGCATGGGGGTTTATCGCGCCTGGTTCGCGCCTTTTGACCTATACTCCGACAGCAACGAGATTGAGACGTGTAGCTGGTCGTGTGTAACAGTGTAGAGGTCAAAAACATTGGCCAATCATTCTCGTGGGAAAGATCCGTGGAGTAGGTTCATTGCATTGGTTGAAGAAGTCTCGTCAGAGTTTGGATTGCCGGTTTGCATGTTCGTAGATTCTTTACCGGAGCCAACGCCGTGGGCAGCACCGTGGTGAGTAGTACTAGACTTCTAGCAGCCCTCGGGAATTTCCGATAGCGGCCGTAGTTTTTCTAATCGCCAAAAACGAATGAACAAGCTTAGAGTAAAAGCGAAAGGTCAGGAAGCGAAATGATTAATTGCACAAGCTGAATTTGATTGACGATCCACCTCAGTCGTCGTTGCCTCGATGAAACTTTGTGGGGTTACTGCCTGCTGATAAAAAGGTCCAAACTTTTTTTGTCCAAACATACTCATGTGATCTATTAGTTCTAAACACTCTTTGACACAACCAACAATGAAAACAGATTGTAAATCAGAGGGACAGTTTAGGTTACAAAACACTTAATAAGACTCTAAAAAAACATTTTTACGTGCACCTCGCAGTTTGTGTTTAGCCTTATGTGCAATTATATATCTTATCGTTTGCAAGCAAGTAGATCACAGATTGATATCAAGTTTCATGTACAAAGAGAAAGAGAGAGAGAAAGTCTTTATCTAAAAAAAAATGTACAAAGTGTGTTGTTTATCAGAGACCACGTACTTGACGCCGCGTGATTGGACTTAACTGCAGTCAATCTACGACCACCAGCTGACGGATGAAGGTTGGACTATATGGACTACTGACGAAGAGAAGAGCATGGATATGTTACGGATTGCGGAAAACAAGCATGCCTTTCCATGTAGGATCCCCTTCCGTCCTAGTCAGGCTCCTATATCTAGAGGGAAATACCTGCGCCTGATTGCCACTTGTTAAGTTTTTCAAATACCGGTTTATACTCGCTCGCGCGTGGGTCGTCTGCTGATCAAAGAATTCAGAAGAGCGAAAGCGACGCAGTCAAGCTCCGGTGCCGTCGTGTCCCCATTCGTCGCACGTGCACATCCAAGTAGCCAACTCGTGTATAATAGAATGCGATGCACGGCCTATCTTGTTGCTCCGTCTCTTTTTCTTTTCAACGTGATGTGATAGCATGCATGGGTCTAGGAATACTAGTTCGAAATTATTCTACTCGGTAGAAATCGTAGAAGGATGTGCCACACACATTCTATGTGACGGTAACCAGATCTTTCGTTGAGTTTGTTGGACCTTAAGAACCAAAATTTATAACAAATATTAACAACCGAAAGATCATGTCTAAATATTTACAAACAGAGATCATTACATGATAAAGAGACATTAGACCCTATTTTTTCCTCCGGATGGTCTTTTTCGGCGGCTGGATTATACTGCATTCTACGCCTGGATTTATCACATAGTCAAGCAGAAAGCCCGCAAGTTCCTCCGCAATTGGTAGTAGGCGGTCTTTTGCATTAAACCTGTTCCGTATCGTCTCAAACTAAAAAGGAGAGATCAACACCAATATATCAACCAATATGAAAATAAGTCAATTCGAAAAGTGAACAAGTTTGAATAAATTGTTAACGTACGCCATTACAGTATGCCCCCTCATTGAAGTGAATTCGGATGAACTCGCAGACATAGAATCCACACAAATTGGTGCCTTGTTGCTGCTTCACGCACTTTATGAGAGAATAAGATAAGAAACCAATCAAAAAATAATCGAAAATATTGGGAAAATGGTATTGTGAGACTAAAATTAAAAATATGCATACGTGGAACCTAGCTAGTACGGCTTACCTCTCGCCATTTATAAGTGAGGTTCCGGACTATACCGACGTCCTTGTGGAAATCGGTGAACTTGTCCCAAACCCTGAAGTTTACGGTATGAAAAATTAGTAAAGAAGTTTACTAATTACGATATATTATTAGAAAAGATGAGGTCGATTGTGATAATGAACGAAATTACCTCTGGAGCATCTGTTTTGTGCCGTTGAACTTTTCTTCAGGTTTCGATAATGGGTCGAAGACATCAACGATTGCCTTTTCAACATCAATCTCAAATAATACCCAGTGAAATCTGTCATATGTTTATATTTGTTAATAACTAAATCATCAATTACATATACTTAACATCGAGTATGTATAAGAAAGTAAACAACTCACTCGAAGTTGAATGGGAAAATTATGGTGTTTTTGTAATGTTGCGCCATCAAATAAGTAAGCAAAAGCTCCTCCGTATTCTTTGGGTAATGTAACAAACTATGATGATGAACTCGATTAGGGTCAATGAATCCAATCTTGTGATTGAGTCCCAGCTTTCGAGATTGTATAATTTTCAGCCTGCATAATAGAGTACAAAAGTAATATAGTGATAAGGATAATTACAAGCAATGAAAAATAAGTTGAGTTAGAGAATTACTGACATATATACATAATTTAATTACTTACATGCAAAAGGCACTGATGATAGATTTGTCGAGCGCGTCAAAATTGAATAACTGTCATAATTCGCAATACTCAATTTGAATCTCATCGTCACCTGGGCCATAAAAATCCGTTGGAATTTTCCCATAAAGCCAGTCTCCTTCTTGACTTTTTGTAGTATGCATGTACAATGCATTTAGTTGGTGCAACCTAGCTGGTAGAGTGCGCACCATAGCAGGGTCGACAAGATCTTCTCCTTTCACATATTTCCGCACCACCTCATGTATGGTGACACTCTCGCCAGATTGTAATGCCTTAAGCTCTGCCAGAGTTATACCCATATCTCTAGCTTGCTGCGAAAGTACATCATCGACCGGGTTCCGGTTGTAAGGCGCCAATATGAGTGGAGGGGCCGATTGTCCCGCCTGCATTCCGAGCTGTGGAACATCTCTGTTCTGGGTGGCAGCAAATTTTTGTTCTTCCCGCACTCTCCTAGATGTACGCACCAGAACGCGTGTGTAGTCATCGTCCATATTTAGTTCATATTGCGACGGATGCGTAAGAAATTCTATGGCCCACCGTATCGCGTCTGAAGAATATACCGGAAAAGGCAAAGTCATTGTTTTTGCCTTCTTTCTCTAGGCAGCCTGGATCTCGTTGACCCATATATCGACATCTTCGCGAGAGTTCACAAAGCGAGACTTCCCTGTTTCGCTTTTCTGAGTACTAGTCAACGCAGCGGTGCACTTCTGCTTCTTTTGCGGAGGTGACGGAGTCCGTTGACGCGGTGGCGGAGTACGCTCACGCGCGGCGGAGTTCGCTCACGCGACGGCGGAGATGGACTAGCGCCTTGGTTGTCGTTGTGGGGGGTGTCTGGACTAGCGCATTGGTTGTCGTTGTTGTAGTTATGTGGACTGGCATGTGGACTGGGAGGGCGATTTTGCTGCATGTGTGGGAACACGATGTATTCCTTTTTCCATAAGCAGGTACTCTTGAGGGCAATTCTCAACTCAACCTCGTCTTCACCCGTAGGGAAGTCCAGCTTAATTCCCTCATATGTCTTGATAACCTCATCAACCCCGACAACAACATAGCCATCTGGAATAGGGCGACAATGGTAAGTTCCATTTGGTCTAGGCGGTAGGGCAAAGCCGTGCGCCACCTTCACGGTTATGTTCAAGCATGGCACATGTAGGTCGCAAAGTTCCCGCTGCACGATATTATCCACGGGGTGACGAGGACCCGGCATATCATTGTGGCGATCGAGCTCCGTCGAAGCCACGCTGCTTCTCCGCATTTTGGATCAGGAGAAGGATCTTCGGGCGTCTCAGATTCGCAGGGCATCCGTCGAGTCTGCTTGTCTGCCTTCAGCTCTGCTATCTCCTTCTCATGCTCTAGTTGACGAGGTGTTAACTCGACAAGTCCCAGGGTTGTCCACCCCGGGTTGATTGATGGGGAGAGAGATGAGTGCAAGGTGGTCACGACGGCTGACAAGCGAGGTTTTACCCAGGTTCAGGCTCCCGGAGGATAACACCCTACTCCTGCTTGTCTGGTTATTGATGCGAGTAGGGATTACAATGGCGAGATTGCGATCTCGCTAGGGTTTGTCGTGGTGGTTATGAGCGTGTCCTCTAGGACGGGCAACCCTCCTGGCTTTGTAGGTAGCCAGGTCTCGGGTGGTTGGTACAGATACGGCAGGTCACAAGACCTAACCGAGTTGGACTAGGATACGAGGTACCCCGAGTGGGCGCGGCCCAGGTAGCATCATCGTGGGCTACCCGCAAGGCAGCCCCACGTCAGTAGCCCCCGAGTGCTTGGTCGAAGCGTAGAATCGGACAAAGGACTCCTTCCTCCTGGACGCGCCGTTGGATTGCTTGATCTTGAGTTTGAACTCGATTTCTTCAGTCGAACCAGCCACTCCCGATGGGAGTAATCTGTGCAGTCGAATTACTTGGCCTTAGACTTGCTTCCACTCAGCCTGTTTGGCTTACTTGTGGATGGATTCGGCTGCTCGAGCTTACTGTGTTGCCACTCGAATGGTTTCTTCGGGTGCTCGGATGATCGGCTGATCCTACCTTGTTGATTTCAGCTGTGAAGCTTACCACTCAAACAAATCTGTCGAGTTGCTTCAATTGATTTTGGAGCCGTTGGCTTGATGACGTCATTGATGACGATCTGTTGCACGCCTCTGCGCCCGATGGGACGTGACGTGGTGGGCCCCGCTGTCAGAGCTGACCGCTGTCCACAGTTGTCACGTCTCCGAAGTGGGCGCGAAATTTGCGCGGCACGATGACGACGCCTCGGTTTTCGTGCGTAGTGGAAGAAGTGGGCGGTGATGGTTGGTTTCTCCTTGCGACACATGGACGGGCGGATGTGCCCGCTCGGAGCCCTTGTTCGATGGACGGTTGAGATGCTGATCTTCGAGGCATAAGTACTGTGTCTTGACGTTTGGGATGTCATCTTCTCCAATCGCTTCTTGCTTTCTTTCCTCCTGCGCTCTACCATTTCCGCCGCCATCCCGAGCTCCGAGCAATCCGTCCTCACACCTTGCGACCTTGACGATGGGCAAGCCGAAGAGCGCTGCTGGCTCCTCCACCGCCGCCGATGACGTCGGGGTTATGAAGAAACCTGAAGGCGACTGGCAGAGGTCCTCGATGAAGAAGACCGATGTGGAGCTGTTCCGCGCGCAGGGTCTGCTGCCACCTGCCGACCAAGTCCAGGTACGCGTCCCTGGCAAGGAAGTCTACCCCACTCCCCGCGATGGGGAACGTGTTTGCTTCGCAGACTTCCTTCCGCGAGGCTTCGGGTTCCCCATGCATGATTTCATGCGCGGTCTCCTGTACGCCTATGGGGTTCAGATCCACGATCTGACCCCCAATGGCGTCTTGAGCATCGCGGGCTTCATCGTGCTCTGCGAGTGCTTCGTGGGTGTCGCGCCCCACTGGGCGTTTTGGAAGTCGCTCTTCCTCGTTCGGAAGAACGTGGGGAAGAGCGGGTTGACCTTCCCAGTGGGCGGCTTCAGAATCCAGGTGCACGGTGACACCGTGTACTTTCAGATGAAGAAGTCCGACTCCGTCCAAGGATGGCGCCGGAGGTGGTTCTACGTCCAGTCGAACCAAGACGGCCTGGACGCATTCAACAGCGGGCGTGGACTGCGGAAGACCGGCGCCTGGGCGCACCCGCTGTCCGCCGTGGAGAAGGAGGCCACGCGGCCCCTGCTGGGCCTGCTGCACGATCTGACCCAGACCCTTGGGCGCGAGGCGGGTGGTGTCTTTCTGATGGCCACCTTCTTCCGTCTTCGGGTGCAGCCGCTCAGCGCCCGGCCTCACCCGATGTGGGCCGCCGAAGGCGTCAGCGCTAAGCCGCTAGATGATGAGGAGGTGGAAGCCAGCGTCAGGTCCATCACCAACCTCCGAGCCGCGGACACGTGCAACGTCAGGTGCCCGATTTCTCCTTACGGGGCCTCGAACCCCGTTCCTGAGGTAAGTCTTGTCTTGTTTTCTTTCTGTCCTTGTTCGACTTGAGTCTACCTTTCTTTTTGATTCGACTTGCGTCTACTTGCTTCAGGGTCGAGCTCTGTTCATCAGCTTTCCTCCCCTCTCTGAGAACGGGCCCGACGACGAGTCGAAGTTTGTCGAGGAGGAGGACGAGGACGAAGAGATTCCCTCCGCGCATTCTCCCCGCGACGAGGTGGAGGAGGAAGATGAAGTGGAGGAGCCCGCGCGGAAGAAGCGGAAGCTTCCGAGTCGCGGCGAGTCTGCCACTGCGTCGTCACCTGCCCGGGATGTCGACGTTGCTGAGGAGGAGGTCGTCGCGACGTCTCCGGGTGCACGGTCTTCGGGTGGCTGGGAGGAACCTCTGAACGTTCCTCCAGTCAGCTCCGCATCGCCACGCTCGTTCGCGCGGATGCCTTCGCCTTCCCTGGAGAGCTACGACGACGCCGGCACCCCCAGGTGAGCTTCTTTGCAATGTGTCCTTCGAGTTGTACTTTGCAGTTTCGACGTTTGAGTTTGACAGGTGTTCTTGGTTTTGCTGCAGCCCGTTCTGACAATGTTAGCTCTCCCCTTCGGACGTGGAGCTCACATCCGCCCCTTCGACTGGGTTGGGGACGCCGGTGGTGTTGGAGAAGGTGCGTGCTGAGCCTACCGGCATTGCATGATCTAGCCGCGTGCCTCCTTCGACTGCAGAGGACCTTGAGCTCCTGGACCACGTAAGTCATTCATGCTCTTTCTTGCGTTCTTGATTTTTCACCGGGTGCGCGATCAGCGCTCCCGATGGGAGTAGCCCCCGAAGGTGTGGGTGACTAGTATAGTCGCCCGCAACTTTATTGACATCTTGCTCTTGCTTCAGCCGTACTATCGCCAACAACTCGACGCAGCCGCGGCTTACGTTCGCCTGGAGAAAGAGAGGGACCAACTGCGTGCCTCGCTGGGCCAGGCTACTGGGCGGGTTGATGAGCTTGAGAAGACTCTTCGCAAGTCTCGAGAGCGGGAGCTGGCGCGGGTCGCCTAGGAGAAAACTCAAGTTGGTCGTCTCCTTTCACTCGCCGGTGTTCTTGGGGGTAAGTTTCGGCTTGACGCCTACTGGGTCTTTGATCTTTTTCTTATCCTGACTTTGAATTTTTGCGCAGAGACTTGCGGTGGAGCTCCTCCAGAAGATGCGTCGAGCGACACGGTTGACCTGGCGACCGCTGTTGGCTTCCTCGACCGGGTCTGCGCCTATGCTTCAGACGCGCTGAAGAAGTCTACAGCCACGTTGCAGAAGTCGACTGGAGCCCTCACCGTGGTGCATCAGAGCATCTTCCCGGGCGACCGGCCGCCGGCAACCGTGGACGCCCTGGCTGCGCCGTTTGAGGACGCGACCACCATCGCCGACTTCACGCGGTCGCAGACCGTACGCGGTTCCGAGCTCACCTTCCAGCTCCTGTTAGGCCATCAAGTTCCAGGTGACTTCGAGAAGGTCGTCAGCGGTTTCCCTCGCAAACCCGATGGCCGGACCGCGTCGCTGAGTGGCGTGAAGGAGCGTGCCTCGCAGCTGGCCGCGCAGCTTGTGGCACTCTTCGAGAGGGCCCTTGCTAAGGCGACCGAGGCGGCTGCCGCTCGGAAGGGCCGTTCCCGGTCGCAGTCCGCGGCCTTAGAGTAGGCGTAGTTGTAGGAATGCGGCAGTCGCCGCGATCTGTATTTTGAAATTCATGCTTGTAATGAATATTGCCCTGTCGGGTCTTTTGGTCTTCAATATTGATTTTGCTGGCTTTATTTCTTCTGAGTTGATCTGTGCTTCGCAGTCGCATGATTATATTGACTCTGCGTATCCCTGGCAGAGTGCTGCGCGCGATGATGCTCCGCCTTCTCCAGTGGCCGAGCCGAGTGGCGCGGCTTCTTCTTCGGGTGCTCGCCGTCGTCGGGCGGCGCCGGCCCCTCCACGCAGTGTAAATGATTAGCGGATAATCACATATCTGAAGAACAAGGTGGTGGAGCTTGAGGCGACCCTGAAGAATGCGGAGCGGCTGCTGCACCGTTATCAGTCGCATCCCACGGCGGAGTTCTCGCGACGTGAGGATTTTTTGCTTGGGGAGATCGACCTGATCAGTCGGCAGCTGCAAGGTATGTATCCTTTTGGCGGCTGCCGTCCTTGTTGGCTTTCCTTCTCGTTCTGACTTGCATTTTATGTGCGCAGATGTTAATCCCGACTGGGAGGCCGAGCGGGCTCGCGTTGAGGAGCGAGTCACCCGAGAGGCGTCCGGCGACTCCTATGAAGCTCGACAGTTCTGGGTGAACCAGTCGAGGGGGCGCGTCCTTGCCACCATGCTTGATCGTACGTGGCGCGCTTCTTTTCTTCTGGAGAGCTGCCGGAAGACACTTTGGCACATCAATCGTGTGTACTTCCCGCATAATGCGCAGCCGAACGGGTTGTCTGCCTTGCTGGAGAGGTTCCGCGATGGTGAAGGGTTGAAGGAGGTCGTCGACGCCCAACTTGTGGCTGGTGCGAACGCGGTGTTGGCATACGTCCGGATGCACCGGCCACATCTCCCGCTTGAGAGGGTGCTTGAAGGCCTGCCGGGTGACGACGACTTCGACGAGACCTTGGCGGCTGCGCGTCGGATTATCCGGTAGGTTCAGGACCTTAGCGAGTGCCTTGTAGGACCCCTTGATGCGCCGAAGGCTGAACCTGCAGTTTAGAGTAGCTGTCGTCTGGTGCACAGGGTTAGCTATAGGGGGCAAATGTGCCTGTGTAAGTATGATAACAGGTTGAAATACTTTCGAGTTATGAGAGTTGATCTTTTTACTCGAAAGTGAGAGTGCCTGATTTGATTTGCGACCTGTATGGCGCAGTCGCCTAGTATGCTAGGCAGCGGCCTAGGTTTTTCAAGTGTGACCTGTATGCCGCAGTCTCTGATTTTATCAGGTGGCGACTTAGGATTTTTGTAACTTGACCTGTATGGCGCAGCCCCCGAGTCGCTCGAGTGGTGGCCTAGGATTTTGGCTAAGACCTGTCTGGCGCAGCCCCCGAGTAGGTCGAGTGGCGGCCTAGGATTACAAGTGTTACCTGTTTGGCGCAGCCCCCGAGTACGTCGGGTGGTGACCTAGGATTTGGAACTTGACCCTTGCAGCGCAGCCCCCGAGTGGGTTCGAGTGGCGGCTATGGATTTTTCTGAGAAGGCCTGTTTGGCGTAGCCCCCGAGTAAGTCGAGTGGTAGCCTAGGGTTACAAGTGTGACCTGTGTGACGCAGCCCCCGTGTGTGGCGGGCCGCGCCCTAGGATTTTGAACTTGACCTGTATGGCGCAGCCCCCGAGTCGGTCGAGTGGCGGCCTAGGATTTTTGACTTTATGTTTGTATGGCGCAGCCCCCGAGTAAGTTGGGTGGCGGCCTAAGCTTTTATTTCAACCTGTGTGGCGCAGCCCCCGAGTAGTTTGGGTGGCGACCTAGGATTTTGGCCATGCTTGTATGGCGCAGCCCCCGAGTGGTTTGGGTAGCGACCTAAGCTTATATTTCAACCTGTGTGGCGCAGCCCCCGAGTGGTTCGAGTGGCGGCCTAGGATTTTTGAGCTTCCTCTGAGTGACAGGTAAAGGAGACAGAATTTCTTCAAATCACTTTATTGATTCTTGCGAACAGGCCGCCTCATTAAAACCCTTCCAGTCCCCTCAGGTACCCTGGTAAGGGAAAGAGTGCGTCTGAAACCTGCCGCGCTGATTTTCGTGTACAATGGTTGTTTTGAACTAGGCGTAGAACCGGCGGAGTTGTGCTACGTTCCACGGGTTGCTGCAGTCTGCTCCTGTCTTCGAGTCCTTTAGGCGGTAAGCTCCATTGCCTATTGCTTCTGTTACGATGTACGGGCCCTCCCATGGGGAAGCCAGCTTGTGCACCTTCTTTTGCTTGAGTCGAAGAACCAGGTCGCCTGCAGCGAACGCTCTTGGTCGCAGCCTCCGAGTGTGATAATTGCGCAGGTCCTGCTGATACACGGCTGATCGTGCCAGGGCGATGTCTCGCGCTTCATCCAGGGTGTCTCTGCTGTCTTCGAGTGCCTCCTCTGCTTCCGACTCGTCGTAGGCGACTACTCTCGGTGCGTCGAACTTGATGTCGCAGGGGAGGACCGCTTCTGCACCGTACACCATGAAGAATGGAGTGTACTGGGTGGATCTATTCGGCGTTGTTCGCAGACTCCAGAGGACCGATGGCAGTTCTTCCACCCATGCGCCCGCTGCGCGCTTTAGGGGCACGCGCAGTCGTTTCTTGATGCCGCTGCAGACGAGGCCGTTGGCTTTCTCCACTTGTCCGTTGGACTGCGGGTGCGAGACAGACGCGTAGCTGAGCGTGATCCCCTGCTCTGAGCAGAAGTCCTTGAATTCTTCAGCTGTGAAGTTCGAGCCATTGTAGGTGATGATCCCGTTTGGTACCCCAAATCTGAAGATGATTGACCTGATGAAGTTGACCGCTGTGGATGCAGTCGAACTTGTGATGGGCACGGCTTCGATCCACTTTGTGAACTTATCGACTGCAACCAGTAGGTGAGTGTGACCTCCGGGTGAGGATTTCTTCAGCGGGCCCACCATGTCCATACCCCATTGGGCAAAGGGCCAGGCTAATGGTATTGTTTTGAGTTCTGATGCTGGGGCGTGCGGCTTGTTGGCAAATTTCTGGCACCCAGTGCATTTCTTCACCAGCTCCTCGGCGTCCTGCATGGCTGTCAGCCAGTAGAACCCGGCTCGTAGCGCCTTAGCCACCAGTGCCCGACTGCTGGCGTGATGCCCGCAGGTACCCGCGTGGATGTCGAGTAAGATGGCTTGGCCGTCGACTGGATCTATGCACCTTTGCAGGATTCCTGAGATGCTTCTTTTGTAGAGTTCTCCGTTGATGACGGTGAAACTTTTGGAGCGTCTGATGATGCGCTTTGCTTCGACTGGGTCGGCTGGCAGCTTCTGATGTAGTATGTATGCCAGGTACGGTCCTGTCCATGTGGCTTCGACTAGCATGACCTCCATGGGGACCTTGTCTTGACTGGGCGGGTTGACATCGCCTTTTGTTGTTGCGGTGCTTGCTGTACTCTGAGTCTTGATGGATCTATGCGTGATGCACTCGAGGAAGACGCCGGGTGGGACTGGCACCCTGTCTGAGCCCATGTTAGCGAGGACGTCGGCTTCCTCGTTGCTTTCACGGCCGATGTGGCGCAGCTCGCAGCCGTCGAAGTTTCCTTCCAACTGATTGTAGAGGTCTCTGTAGGCGATCATGTTGTCAGCGATTGCGTCGCAGGACTTCATGGTTTGCTGTACCACCAGGTAGGAGTCGCCGTAGATCATGAGGTGCGTGGCGCCGCAGTTCTTGGCCATCCACATGTCGTGGATCAGGGCCTCGTACTCGGCTTCGTTGTTGGACGGCGTCGGAAAGTCCATCTGTAGGACATACTTGAGCTTGTCGCCTTTGGGGGAGATGAGCACGACTCCCGCCCCGGCTGACATGAATTTCTTGGAGCCATCAAAGTACATTGTCCATGCGTTGGACAAGTCGGGGACATTTGGTAGCTGGGCTTCTATCCACTCGGTGGTGAATTCCGGGAGGACTTGGGCCTTGATGGACTTCGGGTAAGCATACTTCAGCCCCCATCGTCCTATTTCGACAACCCACTTGGCGACTCGTCCTGTTGCGCGCTGGTTTGTGAGAATGTCTGCTAGTCCAGAGGAGCTTACCACCGTGATCGGGTGCTCGGAGAAGTAGTGGACGACCTTTCTGGAGGTCATGAAGACTCCGTATGCCAGCTTCTGGTAATGAGGGTAGTTCTGCTTGGACAAGGTGAGTACTTCGCTAAGGTAGTAGACTGTGCCCTTCTTCTTCGCGTTCGACTACGAGCACCGTGCTTACCACCCTGTTCGTTGCTGAGACGTATAGGTACAACGGCTCATTTTCCAGTGGTGCCACGAGGACTGGGGAGGTTGTCAGTGTCTTCTTGAGATGGTCGAATGCGTCCTGCGCCTCTTGTGTCCACTCGAACTTGTCTGCCGTCTTCATCAGTTGGTAGAAAGGTAAGGCTTTCTCTCCCAACTTACTAATGAACCGTCTGAGAGCTGCGACTCGGCCAGCTAATCGTTGCACCTCCCTGAGCTTGGTTGGTGCTGGCATTGTGAGTATGTTCTGCACCTTCTTGGGGTTTGCTTCGATTCCTCTTGCGGATTCAAGGTACCCTAATAGTTCTCCGGCTGGTACACCGAACACACACTTCTCTGGGTTGAGCTTGATCTGATACACGTCCAGTGCGGCGAAGACCTTGCGAAGGTCGTCGACTAGGGTATCCTCCTTTCGGGTAGTGACGACGATGTCGTCGACGTAGACTTGGACGATCTGCCCGATTAGCCCCTTGAGGCATGCTTGCATTGTCCGCTGGTACGTGGCACCTGCGTTCTTTAACCCGAACGGCATCATCTCGTAGCAAAAGACGCCGTCGGGTGTGATGAAGGCTGTCTTCTCTTCGTCCTCGACTTTCAGCCTGATCTGCTGGTAACCGGAGTAGGAATCCAGAAAAGATAGGCGTTCGCAACCTGCAGTCGAGTCGATGATCTGGTCTATCCGCGGGAGCGGGAAGTGGTCCTTGGGGCAGCATTTGTTGACTGCGGTGAAGTCGACATACATGCGTAGTTTCTTCGTCTTCTTTTTCTCAACTTGAACCGGGTTGGCGACCCAGTCCGAGTCCTTGATCTCTCGGATGAACTTGGCGTGCAGTAATCTGTCGACTTCCATGGTGATCGCGTCTCGTTTGGGTCCTGAGAAGCGTCGCATGGATTGCTTGACTGGTCTTGCGTCCTTGTGGACTTTCAGAGAGTGCTCGGCGAGTTCTCTGGGTATCCCTGGCATGTCAGAAGGTTGCCATGCAAAGATTTTCCAGTTCTCACGTAGGAACTCGACGAGCGCGCCTTCCTATGCGGGGGTCAGACTCGATGAGACCTTGACCGTCTTTCCGCTGTCAGTCGGATGGACTTGGTGGGTGACAGTGTCGTCATTCGTGTTGAACGCTGCATCTTTGGCGGGCTTCTTGCGAGCCGGGAAGATGGTCTTGTCGTTGTCGGCTGATATGGCCTTGAAGTGCTCTTCGACACCGAAGAACTCGGAGATCTTGGCGAACTCGCGGTCGCAGCTGTTGGAGAGCCCGAAGTCGCCGCGGACGGTGATCACTCCTTTCGGCCCGGGCAATTTTATCATCAGGTAGGCGTAGTGGGGTACTGGCATGAACCTGGCAAAGCTTGGGCGTCCGAGGATGGCGTGGTATTGTGACTTCCAGTCGACGACCTCAAAGTCTATCGACTCCTTCCTGAAGTGCTCGGGTGTACCGAGGATGACGTCGAGTGTGATTGTTCCCATGGGCGTGATTGCTTGCCCTGGTACTATGCCGTGGAAGGTGGTCTCCGATTCCGGCAATTTCTCTGTCGACCTGTTCATTCGTCTAAGGGTATCGGCGAATATGATGTTGATGCCGCTGCCTCCGTCCAGGAATACCTTCTTTAGGCTATAGTCGCCGATCACGGCCTCAATCACGAGTGCGGCGTGCCCGGGTCGGACTACCTCCGCTGGGTGATCTGCCCTGGAAAATGTGATTGGTGTCTCCGACCCGCGCAGGTAGTCTGGTACCGCGCGCGGGCTGTTGATGGCTTGAAGTACTTGGCGTGTGATGATTTTCTGCCTCCTTGTCGTGGTGGTGTCACAGCAGATGCCATAGGATGGCTAATTTGTGGGGCCGATGGACGTTGGTGGATCCGGGGAGGGATAGCGAGTTGAAGAACTCACACGGGGAGGATCCCGGTAAAACCGGAATCTCCCAAGAACACGAAGCAAGAACAAAGTGCAGCAGGGAAGATCTAACAAATACAAACAAAGGCACGAAGGCACCAAGCACACGCACGATATACCCAGGTTCAGGGCCCTCGTGAGGAGGTAACACCCCTACTCCTGCCTTTCTTCTCCTTATATTGGTGGCACAAGAACTACAACTTGCTACACGATCTCTCAAATGAGGAAGTATCAAGAACTAGATGACCTCAAGGTGAAGAGGAGTAACTGCTCTAAGAGTAAATGCAACTATAGTCTTGGCTCTGAAGTAGGTCTCTGGCCTTTCCTCTAGTTTCTTCCTTCATCAAGTCCCCCTCCCTCAGGAGCAGTTATGGCGCCTTTTATAGAGGTCCGGCCGGGAGGGCCGGAAACCCTAATCTGGCTCGGCCCCACCGGACAGGCCTAGCCGGGGTGTCGTCACCGGCTAGTGCGACCTAGTCGCCGAGCTATCCGGTGTAGCTCCTGCGTCATCATCCTGCCAAGGACGGCAGGCGCCGTCCTGCACCATCATTGTCCCCTTGTCAGAGACAAGACATGTCTTTGCCCATCCCGGCTAGCCTTTTCCGGATTGCCGGACTAGGCATGACAGGTCTTGTCGTACCACGATCGTACCGGCTGACGCGCTCCCGTGCCAGGCGGGTGGTGACCATGCTTCCGTGCCAGGCGGGAGGTGACCATGCCTCCGTGCCAGGCGGAATGGTACTTCCCCCCGCTATATACGGGAAAGCGTGCTTCAGACCGTTGACGGCCTACCGGGAGCTCTCTCGCCGGCTACCTCCTTCCTTGCCATCGGGAACCTCTTCTGCATAAGATCAAGATCAACACGTACATCCCGGTTAGCACGTACTCGGACTACCAATCCGGTAAAACCGAGTACACCGTCACCCGGGAGCCTTCTCGGTGTTCCATGCCCGGGACCCTTTCCGGAGAGGTCCGAAGTCCTGCCGGGATGCGCAGCTCTAGGCCTAGCCTCCCGAAGATGTCTTAGCCTACCAGCAAAGACCTCTTCGAGAAGCTAGTTCTTAGAGGAACCATCCGCTCTTGCCCGTGCTGCAAATGCGAGGGTCGGGGATGTCTATTTATAGCCGCAAGGCATGACCCTTACGGCTGCCACTGGACCCCTTGGCCTTTCCCTGCGTCCAAGGGACCATCTGCCCTCTCGGCACACCAAGGGGTGCCCCTTGCAGCTGCCAAAGGTCAAGCACTGTTGTTATCCGTTGTAACTTACCGGGATCTGCCCCTACCCGGGGGGCAGCCCCCCGACACTAGTCCCCGAAGCTGGTGCGGCACAGCGACTCCGGATGGTGTGCGGGATCAGCTTTAATAACAAACTTTCTTCCGAGAGGACATGGCCTCCCTCTTTTATTCCATGCCTAGATCAGGTATTTCCGAGATCGCCTCACCGAGATGGTCTTAACCGGGAGGCGAAGCCTGCGACCGAGTAGCACCATCTCAGCAAATCTTGACCATTAAACGCCCGATGAATCCGAGACAACGAATCTGGGCCCACTCGACATCCCGTCAGTGCAAAGGCGCACTCGAGTGCCTCTGCGCACGCACGGCGCCGCTTGGGTTCCCGCGCCAGGGAGCCGCATCCGATCCGGAAACGAACCGTTGGGGCCGTGTAGCCCTCGGTGTGGCCGGATCGAGCGCTCCGGATAGCGCCACGTGTCCCGCGGCACAAAACAGATCCCACCCACGATCGTGGAGATCGTGGGCGGGAAAAATGGAAACCGTTCCAGAATCCTCCCCATAAATAGGGGACCGGAACGGTCTCCTTCTTCTTCTTCGCATTTCCTCCTTTCCACCGTCTCGAGCTCGCCGCCGCCGCTGCGCTTGCTGCCCGCTCGTCGCCTCGCCGGAGCTCGCGCCCCGCCGTCCTTCTCGCACGTCGTCGATCCTCTCGCACGCCGTCGAGGCTCTTGCTCACTGGTGAGTCTTCCTTCTCCACTCCGACGCATTTCTTCGGTAGGATAACCGCCGGACTCCGGCCGCACCCTAGCACGGGCATGGTTACGCCGCCGCCGGTGACCATATCCGAGCGGCGCGCTCGAAGCGCACGGCTTAGAATCACTGTGGCATCAGGACGTATATCCGTCACCCATATTTGTGCCTCGCCTTAGCCTAGCGCGAGTCTTTTTCCCCTCCGTTTAGTTTTGATTATCTGTTCCACGGTAGATCTTGCCTCGCATGAACTCGGTAGTTTTCAGCAGTTTATGCCCCGACATCCTCATTTCGGGTAGTCTAACTCCGACTAACCGCCGCTGCATCTGCAGAACAGCCCGAATACCTCCGCGTACTTCTCCGAGATGGGTGAAGAGCGCGCCCGGGGGTGTTGGGATGGATCCGAGACAACCCAGTCGGATATTGACTGGCTGTATCGGACTCACCGGATTCCTCCGGAAGTCGAGAGCTGTTTACCGGGAGAGGAGGTCGCGCCGGAACCCCAACCCGGGGAATATGTGGTATTCCTATCACATTTCGAGCGCGGGTTTGGGCTTCCGGCAAGCCCCTTCTTCCGCGACTTCCTCGACACGTACAGCGTGCAACCTCACCACCTTCCCGCTAACGCCATCATGATGCTCTCCGTCTTCATCACTTACGCGGAGGCGTATCTTGGCATATGGCCCTTTGTGGATCTCTGGGCCAAGTACTTTATCCTCCGCCGACAAGCCATCCCCAATCCGGATCAGAAGGTGAAGGACTTGGTCGACTGCGGGGCGGCCACCGTCATCCCTCGCGCGGACTCCGGATTCCCCATCGTCAAGGGATTGGAGTCATGCCGGAAATGGCAGCGCAGCTTCTTCTACGTGAAGAACCGGGAGTCTTCGGGGGATGGTCCGGGATCCTCGACCCCGGATTTCATTAACCTGCCGGAATTCGTCATGGGTCCTCCGCGCGAATTTGGTCGGTGGAAGTATCTTCCCGTCAGCGAGGAGATCGGATTCATGCACGAGGTCCTGCATGTGCTCGCCCAGGATATGACCGGGGATGACCTCCTGCGCTGCTTTATAGTTCGCCGGGTCTGCCCCCTCCAACACCGAGTGCACAAAATGTGTCATATGTCCGGGAACTATGACCCCACCCGGACCAGTATCCATGGACTAAGCCACTCGGCGATCGTCCGTCGTGCCCGAGCTATTGCTCGGACGGAGATGGCTGAGGATTACGAATGGGGGGTCATAGGGGGATCCCGGAGACGACCGGTTGAGCAGGTGCTTATATCAGTCTTTCACGCTTACGCCTTCGTACACGCGCTCACCTGGACACCGACACGACCTAATTTGTTTGCGCAGTTGTTCGAGCGTCAGCACGAAGAAGACGCCATCCACGTCAACGGGAGTTACACCCCGGATTTCCCGAAACCGGCCGTGATGCCGAGGGAGGATCCCGACGGCGAGGACCATCTCGCCATCCCTTTCGTTAAGGCCCCGGGTAATCCTTCAACCCCAGAGACAGTTTCGATTTCCTCGGATGATGATGAGATTGACTGCGAGATCCTTGAGGTTATTGACGCTCTCCCTCTGAATTGGGCCCCCGCTGTAGTTCCGAAACCGTCAGCCGGGACCAAACGTGCCGAGAGTCGGAAGCGCGCCGCTTCCGATACCGAGGGGGCTGAAGCTCCCGGCAACCCCCCCAAGAAGAGTAAGCCGAACAAGAAGACAACCGAGAAACCTCCTCGACGCCGGCAGAAGGGTCCTCCCCTTGTGGATTCCGGGTATGTCTTTCTTGCGTCATGTTACTTGACTTCGCTCTCACCATAATTTTTTACTAAGGCACTTTCTTTCAGTGATGCGCTCGAGCTCCCGACACCCGCGGTTCCCCCTCCTCCGGGAACCCGGACTCCCAGCCCGGCTCGGGCCTCTCCTTCACCTCCTCGCCCTTCGGCCCGAGGAAATGAATCCACAGCCGCCGGTGCCGCACCGGCAAGCATCGCGACCTCGGATGCACCTCCGGTGATCGACGAGATCGCGGTGCCGGTTACGACCACCTCGGGAGAGGTTGCTCTTCCGGATAGCCCGCGTCGGGTTCCCGGACTGGAGACGGAGCTCGCTAGCCCTCGCCGGCAACCTGCGGCGAGTGGGGCCTCTCGGCCAGCCGCGCGCAAGGCCATCCCGGAGAAACAGCCTACCGCCTCCTCCCGGCCGGCAGAACCAATTCCCAAGTCTCGCGGCAAGGCTTCTGGGCATAAAACATCCTCTGCTTCGCCCGTAGCTGCTCCGACATCTTCCTCCCAGGAGTTGGTGCCGCGCCCGGGTAAGTTCTCACCGTTACCACCACCTCCTGCCGAGATCCCTACTGCCGCTTTGCGGATGTTGCGAGCAACGGTCAGCTCCTTTGCATCTTCAGGATCTCGGGACCTTGCTGCTACCCGCGCTGCCGGCAGCTCCGGCATCCGGGTTGTTGATGATTTCAACAAGGCCTGGATCGCCGCCGATGCTGCCGAGACTGCAGGGGACTTGCACGCTGCGGGTCCGAGCCGCAGCGCTCAAGCCCTGCACGCTCTCCAGGTGGCCGCGCTGGATGTCACCCGGATAAGCGAGGTAAACTTTTCTTCTTTTATCCAAAACACACTTGTTCCTTCCACCACCACTAGTCCCCGAGATTGGTGCTTAGTGCTCCAGATTCCACCGAATAGCAGATCACTAGGTTCCAATCTTAGAGAAAAAATCCAGGACTCGGACATCGAGTCCCCGAGACCCTTCCAACCGGATAGGCTTGTTAAAAAATTGCTTCATCACCACTAGTCCCCGAGATTGGTGCCTAGTGCTCCAGATTCCACCGAATAGCAGATCACTAGGTTCCAATCTTAGAGAAAACATCCAGGACTCGGACACCGAGTCCCCGAGATCCTCCCAACCGGGTTCTTTACTTCTTTTTCCATACTGAGTTTAACTTCTTCGTCTCGCTATTAGGAGTGCAGCCACAAACGCCGCGACATCTTCAACCGGGTTCTCGCTGAACTCGGTCAGTCGAAGAAGTCCGAGGAGCGCTTCCGGGAGGAGCGGGATGCCGCGCGCCAGGTCTCGGTGGACCAGAAGGCCGCCGTTGGCACCGCGCAAGCCGAGATCGCGCGCCTCAACGGCGAGCTCGCCAAGGCCCAGGCTGCCATGTCGGAGATGAAGAAGGGCTTCGTCGAGGCGAGCAAGAAGCAGAAGGAGACCCTGGACCAGTCATTGGCGCGCGCGGAAAACACCAAGGTCGAGCTGGATCTTCTCCGGTCGCGTTCCGACGCTTGGCTCGCCGAGCTTACCGTGCTGAATCGGGATCTCAACAGTGAGTAATCCGACAACCCTCCTCTTCCGTTATTTCCTTTATCTGCTGTTCCTTTTCTTGTGACTTAGTCGTTTTGACAGCTCTTCTTTTTAAAGGAGAGTTCGAGCATTCCCGCGAGGCCGCCACCAAGGCTGTTGCCGCCGCTCGAGAAAAGCGCGCCGGGAAGGGTCCCATCTCGGACGCCTGGGACATTGAGGATCACCTCACTGCCCTGAAGGCCCGGATAGTACCTCTCCGGTCTATTGGGACGGAGCTCCTCAGCGCGGCGATCCATGTCCACGGCGCCTTGTGGCCGAGCGTCCGTGGGAAGCTCACGATCCCGGAGCTCTCGCGCGCACTTCTGGGTGTCGGAAGTCGCCTGCATGCGTGGAAGCGTTCCGGCGTGCGGGCTGGTGCCGACCAGGTCCTGACCCAAGTACTGAGCTGGTACGAGGGTCTTGACCTGGCCGCGGTTTTGCGCCTGCGGACGGTGTCGCCTTGGGTCACCGATCCGGCAAAGATCCGGGAGCGGCAAGAAGCGGCGCATCGCATTGCGAAGTGGGCCAGCATCCATGCGTTCACCGCCAGCATCGTTCCCTCCGAGTCTGAGTCAGATACCGAGGACTCCGAAGAAGATTATGCCGCTTCCGGCGATGGGGAGGAAGAGATCCTTGAGGAAGATGACGCTGCTTCCGGTGCCGCGTCCGAGAAGGTGGCTTCCCGGGATGCAACATCGTCGCCGATGCCCAAGGCCACCGAGACCGAGGTGCACCCCGACGTCCCGAGTGGTGCTGCCGATGCTGAAGGTGAAGCTACTCCTGCTGCTGCCGGTGCTGCTGCTCCTGAGCTCGTTGCTCCCGAGGTCGCCGCCCCGGAAGTCACTGTCGAGAAGCCTACTTCCCCCACTGCTTAAAACACTTAGCGTCAAATTCGTTAAATCCCCGGGATGCCGGGTGTCATATGTATCGTATACTTAAATTATTTGTGCTTTGCCGAGAACTAGTTACTTGAAGAACTTATGTCAATGTACTCAGCTTTTGGTTCCTGAATTGCTTTTCATGCTTTACCGTACTTAGGTAATTTCTGCTCTTGTCTACCATTTCGGCGTTCGACAGTCGAGTCACAAAACTCCACATACGGTACATACACTACTTAAGCAACCCGAGTTCCTACTAACCGAATTCCCGACATAAAAAACAACTAAGTAAAAACAAGCATGCCGAATAAGTTCCTTTTCCAAGTCCCCGAGACCATTTTCGTGTTCCCCACCTTCCCTCTCTTTGCTCTTGACTACCATTTCGGCGTTCGTCAGTCGAGTCACAAGATGATTTCACATGACATACATTACTTAGACTTTGAGAATCGGACTCGGAACTTTCCCGGCATGCACACAACAAAACATAAGGTATCTATCCGGCAGTCCACGGGTACCTTCCCGGGATTGTCGGTAGAAAACAGTAAATAAATTTGACAACAATAACAAGACAAGCAACCAGGCAGTCCCCGGGTTCCTCCCGGGGTGCCTTACTTTCATTAAATAAAAAACCGAGATGTACATACACTGAGCCCTTTACGTGAAAAAGGGGCGGAGTAGAGCTACGTTCCATGGACGTTTGGTTTCCTCACCGGACTTGTCCATTACACCTTTCCTAGCCTCCTGTGCATCTACAAGGTAATAAGAATCATTGTGCAATGCCCTGCTTATCACAAAAGGTCCCTCCCATGGAGGTGACAACTTATGCATTCCGGCCGTGCGTTGGATGAGCCTCAGCACCAGATCTCCCTCCCGGAACACCCTCGGGTGTATTTTCCGGCTATGATAGCGGCGGAGGTTCTGTTGATAAATTGCCGACCGAGATAGTGCCAATTCTCTTGCCTCTTCGAGTAAATCTACATCATCTTCTCGGGCCTCTTTTGCCTCTGTCTCGGTGAACATTGTCACTCTCGGAGAATCATACTGTATGTCGGTTGGGAGTACTGCCTCAGCTCCGTATACCATGAAGAATGGGGTGTACCCGGTAGATCTGTTCGGAGTGGTCCGGAGGCCCCATAACACCGCTGGTAACTCCTCTATCCAGCATCCCGGAGTTCGCAACAATGGTTCGATCAAGCGAGCTTTGATACCAGCCAAGACCAAGGCGTTAGCTCTCTCGACTTGCCCATTTGCTTCCGGATGTGCGACTGATGCTACATCTAGCCGGATTCCTTTCTCAGCACAAAATCGAGCGAATTCCCCCACAGCAAAGTTTGTTCCATTATCTGTGATAATGCTGTGTGGGTATCCGTATCTCAAGATGATGTCTTTCAGGAATTGCACAGCGGTGTGTCCATCGCACTTCCGGATTGGCTTGACCTCTATCCACTTGGTAAACTTGTCCACCATTACCAGTATATGTGTCATGTTGCCCTTTGCCGGTTTGAATTGCCCGACCATGTCCAAACACCATACTGCGAATGGCCAAGTGATGGGGATTGTTTTCAGTGCTGACGCCGGCATGTGTATCCGGTGAGCAAATCTCTGACATCCTCCACACTTCCGGACGATACCTTCTGCCTGCTGCAATGCAGTGGGCCAGTAGAACCCATGCCGGAACACTTTTGCCACCAGTGCCCGGGACGATGCATGATGTCCACACTCTCCCTGGTGTATCTCCAGGAGCATTTCTTGCCCTTCTGCCGGTTCCACGCATCTCTGGAGCACTTCGGTGACACTCCTTTTGTACAGCTCGTGGTTGATGACAGTGTATGCCTTTGACCTTCGCATTATCTGGCGGGCTTCCACTTCATTCTCCGGGAGGGTTCCTTCCAAGATGTACACCATAATGGGCTGTGCCCAATCCGGGACAGGTCGTACCGGGAACGCTGGAGCATCTAGGTCCATTGGTTCTGCCGACATCACCTCTATCATCATCTGTCTTTGCCTCTCTGAGCACCGGGAGGCAGTCCCCGGGTTCGATGTTATGCTCCCGACATCTACTTCCATGGGTACTGCTTCTGAACCGGGCTCTTTGGGGATGAAGATAGAATCCGATTCGGGTGATGGTTGTATAGATGGCTTCCTCAAATGTTCCAGGGCTATTCCGGGTGGGATGGCATCCCGGGATGACCCTAGTTTGGACAAGACATCTGCTGCTTCGTTTTCTCCTCTGGGTATGTGCTTGAACTCGCATCCTTCAAAAAATCCGGAAATTTTCTGCACATGAAACCTGTATAAGGCCATGTTTGCATCAAGAGCATCCCAATTTCCCGACACCTGCTGGACTACGAGGTCGGAGTCACCGAAACACTCTATCCGGCGGATACCGATTTCCTTGGCGACATTCAATCCGTGAACCAAAGCCTCATACTCCGCGACATTATTGGATGCCCGAAAATGGATCTGCAACACATATTTCAGTACATCTTGCTTTGGGGAGGTGAGAACTACTCCGGCACCCAATCCGATCTTAGCCTTTGAGCCATCGAAATGCATCCTCCAGAAATTGTAATCCGGTATCGGAGGTTCATACTGCATCTCGGCCCAGTCTACCAAAAAATCCGGCAGCGCCTGCGACTTGATGGCATCTCGTCTCTCGTATGCCGGAGCATATGGAGACAACTGGATGGCCCATTTGGCTACCCGGCCGCTAGCATCCTTGCAACCGATGATCTCGGCGAGAGGAGCTTCGCACACCACTGTGATCGGGTGTTCCTGAAAATAGTGCTTGAGCTTGGTCACTGCCATGTACACCCCATATGCCATCTTCTGGTAGTGCGGATAGTTCTGCTTGGATTCCGAGATCACCTCACTGAGGTAATACACCGGTCTCTGTATCAGCTTGCCCCCTTCTTCCCTTTCTACCACCATTGCGACACTGACTACCCGGTTGGTTGCTGCAATATATAACAGCATAGGTTCCTTGGGCAACGGGGAGGCCAACACAGGTGCGGTTGAGAGCGTTCTTTTCAGATCGTTGAACGCCGCATCAGCTTGCGGGGTCCAGACAAATGTTTTGCTCTTTTTCATCAGTTGATACAAAGGCAAGGCCTTCTCCCCAAGTCGGCTCACAAACCGACTTAGGGACGCCAGACACCCGGTAAACTTCTGCACATCCTTGAGACGCACCGGCAACTTCATGCTCTCTATAGCACGAATTTTTCCCGAGTTGACCTCGATTCCCCGGCTTGAGATGAGGAAACCGAGTAGCTTTCCCGCCGGAACACCAAACGTGCACTTATCCGGATTCAACCTCATCCCGAACCTTCTTAGGTTCTTGAATGTTTCCCTCAGATCATCTATTAATGAGGCTTTTTCTTTTGTCTTTATGACTATGTCATCGACATAGACCTCGGCATTCCGACCTATCTGATCATGCAAGCATTTCTGCATGCATCTCTGGTATGTAGCACCAGCATTCCTCAATCCGAAAGTCATAACACGATAGCAATAAGCCCCGTAAGGGGTAATAAAAGCGGTTTTTAATTGATCATCCGGATTCAAAACTATCTGGTGGAAACCCGAATAAGCATCTAGAAAAGTTAAAAGCTCACTTCCGGCAGTGGAGTCTATCACTTGATCTATCCGGGGCAGCGGAAAGGGGTCTTTCGGGCATGCCTTGTTGAGGTTGGTGAAGTCGATGCACATGCGCCACACCTTAAGCAGGAGGGGATCATCTTTCTTCTTTTCCACCAGGACTGGATTCGAGATCCAATCCGGGTGCAGTACCTCCATGATGAATCCGGCAGCCAGCAGTATGGCTAGGTGCTCCATGACCGCAGCTCTTCTTTCATCCGAGAGGCGCCTAGTTGGTTGCTTCACCGGCTTCGCATCCGGTCGAACAAACAGAGAGTGCTCAGCCAACTCCCTCGGGACGCCTTGCAGATCGTCACCCGACCACGCAAAGGCATCCCGATTCTCACGGAGGAAGTCGACGAGCTCGCCTTCCTATTTGCTGTCCAGGTTGCTGCCAATGATAACTTGGCGCTCCGGGTTGCTGGGGTCTACCGACACCTTCTTGGTCTCCTTGGGGGGCTGGAATGACGCACCCTGCTCCGGGTTCACCATCCCGGGCATTCCGAGTTGTGAAGTCTTTGCCATCGCCACCACCTGCTGGATCCTCTTCTTTTCTTCCGAGATCACCAGTGACTCAGCTAAGCACGACCCCATGGAGCGCTTGTGATCTCCCGAGATGGTGATCACCCCATTGGGTCCCGGCATCTTCATCTTGAGGTAACCCATGTGTGTTGAGATCATGAATTTGGCGAGGGCCGGTCTGCCGATCAGAGCATGATATGGGCTCTCGAGGTCCACGACCTCGAACTCCAAGCTCTCGGTTCTGCAGTTCTCCCGAGTTCCGAATAGTACCTCCACCCAGATCTTTCCCATGGGTGAACAAGAGACTCCGGGCACAATGCCATGGAAGGTGGTCTCGGTGGGCAAAAGGGTGTTCATGGATATCCCCAGCTTCAGCATCGTGTCCTTGTACATGATGTTAATGGCACTGCCATTGTCAATCAGAACCCGGCTGAAGCGGACGTTGAGGTTTGGTCCGATAAAGGTTGGGTCCACCACCAAGGCATACGCTCCCGGCTTGGGCATTACCCGGGGGTGATCTTTCCGGCTCCAGGTGATCTCCATCTCGGACCAGTGCAAGAACTTGGGCACCGCCGGGATCACAGCGTTCACCTCCAGGGCGCGCTGTCTCACACTCTTTCGGTCCGTCGGCTCAGTCACGAAGACCACATAGCTCTGGTGCGCCTCCCGGTAGCTACCCTGCTGCTGTCCGCCTTGGTTGCCGTTGTCGTTCCGGGTGTTCACCACATTCACCGGGCGAGGTGGAGGTCCTCTCGGCGGAGGGGGGAGTCGGACATTGTTGGCCCCCGATGTCGGAGGAGGTGGTCTCGGAATATTGGGCCGAGATGCCGGAGCACTCGGCCGAATACCTCCCGAGCTGCCCTCCTGCAACGTGCGCTGATACCAGCTGCACTGCCGAGTAGAATGGTTTGCAGGCTTGTTGGCCTCCAGAGTGTGATAGCAGCATGGCTTATTCAGCATCTCCTCATATGTCAGGGGCTTCTTCTGCTCCACCCAGGTCTTCTGGACCTCCTGACTTTGACCCCAAGCTGGGCCACTTGTCTTCTGACGCTGGCTATTACCGGCATCCTCCTGCTCCCGGGTCACTGCTGCGACATGCTGCGCGGCATGGTGGTACTCGGGCAGGTTCCTCTTGTGACCGAACTCTTGGCGATCATGGCTCCTGCTCGATCCGGAACGCTGAGGTCCCGCATTCCTCCTGTTGGAGTCTCCGACATCCACCAGGGGTTGCATGGGATCTCCAAGCGTATAGGTATCGGCGATGCGCATGGTTTCCGCCAAAGTTGTCGGCATCTTCCTCTGCAGTTTCTGCCATAGCATAGAGCCATGCCGGCATCCTTGTGCAAACCAGGAGATGGCCTGCGCCTCCACCACTCCTTCGCAAGAGTTGCGGACATTGCTCCACCGGGTAAGGTACTCCCGGTCAGTCTCATTGCTCCTCTGCCTACAGATGGCGAGCTGCTGAGGTCGGTTGGGCCTCTTGTACGTGCTGGTGAAGTTGCTGATGAAAGCTTCCTCAAAATCTAACCAGCACTCGATGCTACCAGCCCTTAGGTTATTCAACCAGATCCGGGCGGGTCCTTCCAGCATCTGCGGTATATAATGTACCGCCCAGCGTCTGTTTCCGCCGGCTATGCTTACTGCAGTTACATAGTCGGTCAGCCAATCTTCCGGCTTCTTGCTGCCGTCATAGGTCTTGGCACCCCTATTGAGCTGAAAGTTCCGAACAGGCGGTTCTCGCATAATCCGAGGTCCAAAGCAAGCAGGTCCCGGGGGTCCTTGCTCTTCCATTAATCCGGATTGGTGAATCCGGTCAAGCCGGAACCTTGCATCTGCCGGGTTCAGCTGTCTTGTTCCTATTCGAGATCCCAAGGGGTTTTCGTCTGGCTGATACTCGAGCTGCTGTATCTCCGAGTTGCCATCGTTGAGCCTATCTTGCACGGGGATCTCGACTCGACGGGGAGCAGAGAGGATGTTCCTCTGCGGGTTTACCTGTACATGGGGGGGATTCCGGGGTGGATTACCACGGCCGACCGGGTTATTGTTTCTCACACCCAGGTTACCATCCCCACGGGTACTTCCCGCCTGTCCCGGGTTATGCTGTCCGGCTTGCCCCTCCTGCTGGATACCGGCAAATGCCGGGTCATAGGTCTGCAGTTGCTTGTTCCTCCCGGAACCTCTACTCCGGCTCCGGCTCTTGCTCTTGCTTTTGCTTTTGCTCGGATGTGGGGAAGAGGCCTCCCCATCCGACATCCGATTATTGGGTCTGGCTGAATGCACCTGTGACCCTGCCCCGGGGTTCTTTTTCTTGAAGGCCTGGTTCTGCCGGTTGGCCTCAATCACCAGCTCGTTGACCCTCTCTTGCTGCTTGCGCAGGGCTTCACCGGATAACCCTACCAACTCGGCCATGGCGGCTTCGGCGGCCCTGAGAGTTTTTGCCGGTGAACTGTACACCGGCTTTCCCGCAGAGATCCGACTTCCGGTGTTGCTAGTGGTAGCTCCACCAGCCAGCTCCTCATTCACCATTCTTCCCTTCTTGCGCAGATCTGCAATGCGCTTCTCCCGGGAGTCTATCTTGGTGAATCCGTGAGCAGCATTGTACTCCCGGAGGCTGACGCTGAGCTCGCGACGGAGCTCGGCGATCTCCTTTGCCTCAGCAAGTAACAATTTCCGCTGCTCTTCTAACTCTGCCGAAGTGGCCTGGGTATCCGCCCCGGCAACCACAGGTACAGCTAACTTAGCTACCAGACCCGAGAGGGGATCCGGACGGCGTCGCGGCTGGGACGGCTGCGGATCGCCATCTCGGGCCGCAGGTTTTTCGTGCGGAGGTTTGGCCAAACGGGGGAGACCGCCGGTATCTCCATCTGCATCCTGGTATTCCTCCTCGGCGGTTCCGACCATCATCACTGCGACGGAGCTCGGGAAGCGATCAGCACGCAGATCCCGAGCTGCGCAGAGCATGGGAGGGCCCTCAGCTTCCAGGACTACGTCCGGGTAGCTACAGACAACCTCGGTGGCCACATAGGTAGTGAAACCACCGAAGTCAATAAGACATCCGTTGCCCGGGAACGATTTGTTCCGAAAGCAACCCGCGTTGTCGGCGACGAAGTCCATCTCCCCTAGCCTTACGACCAGGCCAGAGAGAACCCGAACGTCGAAACGAACTGGGGAGCCCGTCCGGATGTGTACACCAGCCAACGCCTCTGTCGGCCCCACGGTGGGCGCCAACTGTCGTGGTGGTGTCACAGCAGATGCCATAGGATGGCTAATTTGTGGGGCCGATGGACGTTGGTGGATCCGGGGAGGGATAGCGAGTTGAAGAACTCACACGGGGAGGATCCCGGTAAAACCGGAATCTCCCAAGAACACGAAGCAAGAACAAAGTGCAGCAGGGAAGATCTAACAAATACAAACAAAGGCACGAAGGCACCAAGCACACGCACGATATACCCAGGTTCAGGGCCCTCGTGAGGAGGTAACACCCCTACTCCTGCCTTTCTTCTCCTTATATTGGTGGCACAAGAACTACAACTTGCTACACGATCTCTCAAATGAGGAAGTATCAAGAACTAGATGACCTCAAGGTGAAGAGGAGTAACTGCTCTAAGAGTAAATGCAACTATAGTCTTGGCTCTGAAGTAGGTCTCTGGCCTTTCCTCTAGTTTCTTCCTTCATCAAGTCCCCCTCCCTCAGGAGCAGTTATGGCGCCTTTTATAGAGGTCCGGCCGGGAGGGCCGGAAACCCTAATCTGGCTCGGCCCCACCGGACAGGCCTAGCCGGGGTGTCGTCACCGGCTAGTGCGACCTAGTCGCCGAGCTATCCGGTGTAGCTCCTGCGTCATCATCCTGCCAAGGACGGCAGGCGCCGTCCTGCACCATCATTGTCCCCTTGTCAGAGACAAGACATGTCTTTGCCCATCCCGGCTAGCCTTTTCCGGATTGCCGGACTAGGCATGACAGGTCTTGTCGTACCACGATCGTACCGGCTGACGCGCTCCCGTGCCAGGCGGGTGGTGACCATGCTTCCGTGCCAGGCGGGAGGTGACCATGCCTCCGTGCCAGGCGGAATGGTACTTCCCCCCGCTATATACGGGAAAGCGTGCTTCAGACCGTTGACGGCCTACCGGGAGCTCTCTCGCCGGCTACCTCCTTCCTTGCCATCGGGAACCTCTTCTGCATAAGATCAAGATCAACACGTACATCCCGGTTAGCACGTACTCGGACTACCAATCCGGTAAAACCGAGTACACCGTCACCCGGGAGCCTTCTCGGTGTTCCATGCCCGGGACCCTTTCCGGAGAGGTCCGAAGTCCTGCCGGGATGCGCAGCTCTAGGCCTAGCCTCCCGAAGATGTCTTAGCCTACCAGCAAAGACCTCTTCGAGAAGCTAGTTCTTAGAGGAACCATCCGCTCTTGCCCGTGCTGCAAATGCGAGGGTCGGGGATGTCTATTTATAGCCGCAAGGCATGACCCTTACGGCTGCCACTGGACCCCTTGGCCTTTCCCTGCGTCCAAGGGACCATCTGCCCTCTCGGCACACCAAGGGGTGCCCCTTGCAGCTGCCAAAGGTCAAGCACTGTTGTTATCCGTTGTAACTTACCGGGATCTGCCCCTACCCGGGGGGCAGCCCCCCGACACTCCTGTTCGACGGGGGTCCCTTCTGGATCAAGTTCAGCTGTCCCCGTGCGGCTGGGTACGTGTCGGCTGCTGCCGACGGACCTTGTTGCTGTTGCTGCGGCTGGGGGAACGCTCCTGCCGCCTGCACTTGGTTGTTGCTTGCGGGTGCTACCTAGATGGCTAGCTGTGGTGCCGCTTGTATGGCCTGCATCGGGGCGATGATTTGCTGCATAGCATGGTAGATTTTCCTTGCTTTGCGGCAATCCTTCAACAGGTGGTTTGAACCCCACTTTCCTGTTGCCGGGTTGCGGAACGAGTGATGCTTACAGGGTTGCATCAGTTCCTCTGCTGGGGTCAGCGGGCGCTTCCACTCGCGCTTCTGACTTCCATCATTGTGGTCGATGCTGCTGCTGCCACGGTTGTACTGACTCGAGCTGGGCTGCCGACTTTGCTCGTACTGTCGGCTGCTGTCACGCTTGTCCTCACGGGGGGTTTCATAACCCGCCGCTACTAATTCGATTGAATCGTGGGTGTAACGTGCCTTCTTCTTTTGACGTGCCTCGCGCCAGTTGCTTGTTTCGCCTTCCTTTTTGGGAGAAGTTTCGCGGACGTAGTCCTCTCCTTCGGCCCATTGGTTGGCTGTCTTCATGAGTTCTATTGTGGTCTTCGGCTGGAGCCTACCGAATTCCTCCCGGAGGTCGCGGCGAGCGACGCCATGCATGAAGGCGTCCATCACTCGATCCTCTGATACGGGTTCCATGGTATTGCGGAGGAGTGTCCACCTCTGGATGTAAGAGCGGAGCGACTCATCCTTCCCTTGCTTGCAGGCCTGCAACTCGATGTAGGTTGTCGGCCTGGCGAATGTTCCCGAGAAACTCTTGATAAAATTATCCTGGAATTCCTCCGATGTTCGGAAAGAATCTTTGGGTTGGCTTGTGAGCCACCCGCGTGCCGAGTCTGTCAGCATGAGCTGGATGTACTGCATTGCTGTAGTCGACGTTCCGCCTTGACAGGTGCAAGCGATGAGGTAGTCTTCGAGCCATAGCTTTGGGTCTTGCTTTCCGTCGTACCTTGGTGTGCCAGCCGTCAACTTGAAGCCTTTAGGCATGCGGGTGTCGCGGATGTTGAAGCTAAAGCATGCCGCGCCACACGGCTCGAAGTCGCGGTCGGCGTGGTTCTCCGCGTGTGCCGCGCTAGCCGAACGCTCCTTGCGGTTGCGGTCCACCGTCTTCTGTGTCAGGACGTCACGGAGGTCCTTGACTGGCTGTCGCTGCGTCGCCGGGATGCCCGACGTCGTTGGTTCAGTCGCTCGGTTGCTTGGCCCCTTGGCCGCCAGAGCTTCTTCGATTGCCCTTATGGAGGCAATTTGTTGCTTGTGGAGAAGGGAGCGCGCGTCCCCCTCCGGTGGCTGTGTGAGCCGGAGGTATGTCTCGACTGATATCAGGGCGGCGTTCGCCGTCTTTGGGACGGGTATCCCGTTTTCATCTTCGGTGACGAAGGACGAGTCGAGGTTACGGGTTAGCCTTGTTCGATCAGCTTCTGCCATGTGGGGGACACGGGCTCTGGTTCGCCGTGCTCCCTGGTTCACCTATGTGGAGGATGTGAAGGAGAGGGCGGCTCGTCTGGCACTCGATGCATCCGCGTCCCTTTTGCGCCTGAGAAGTTCGGCTTTTTCGGCGCGAATTCGTTCGCCTTCCTTGCGTAGCAAGTACTGGACCGCCAGGTGGTCTTCTCGAGGTGCGTTGGGTGGCGGGAACGTGCCCTAGTCCACATGCTTCATGGCTTGGATCGCCATGTACCGCGTGATGACAAGTTTAGTCTGGTCCGGCATGTCCACTTCCGGCGGATATGCGGGTTCGTCTTCGTCGTCATGCGGTGCTGTGCCGGCCATGAAGACTTGCTTGGGGTAGACTTGAATTGGAGAGTTGGTGCTGCCGCTGCTGCTTCTGTTGCCCGCTTCTTGCTCGGGGTCGAAAATTGCGGCAACGTGGCGCGCGGCGCACCCGATGTCGCGTCTCTTCGCGATTGTCCATGTGCTCGTACTAGCCGGGGCGAGTGCGATTGGTTTGGGGTAGACCTGGGATCTCCACGAAGACGAGGGCGCGCGCGACATGGCTGTCGGACGCGGGCCCCTGGTCGCCCGTGCGGGTGCGACGGTTGGAGGTGGATCTTGACTTGATCGACCGCACGACCGAGGTTGGGGTAGCAGACCCGATTCACGCGGCCGTTGCCGAGATTGTCGATGTAGATGTCCTCTTCGCGGGTGCAGCTGGCGCGACCCCTGCGGGTGCGACATATGCGATCTTCGCGGGTTCGGCGGTCGCGATCTCCGCGGGTGCAGTAGATGCGATCTCAGCGGGTCCGGCGGTCGCGATCTCCGCGGGTGCGGCAGATGCGATCTCAGCGGGTCCAGTGGGCGCGATGGTCGGCGATTTTGATGACGCCGTCGCGCGTAGCGGAGTAGTCGTGGACCTGAGTATGCCACGACTATCGATGCAGCAGAATATGGAGCCGAAGGTGACGTGTATACCTTTGTCCAGATCGGCGTACACCGACTGATGAGCTGGCGAGTGGATGACGTACTCGAAGGAGCCGAATCGGATCGACTCCCTGATGGCGGATGCGCCGATCTTCATTGCGGATGGAGCCGGTGCGACCATGATCCTAGCACTTGTTGAAATTCCCACAGACGGCGCCAATTGACGAGGTGTTAACTCGACAAGTCCCAGGGTTGTGCACCCCGGGTTGATTGATGGGGAGAGAGATGAGTGCAAGGTGGTCACGACGGCTGACAAGCGAGGTTTTACCCAGGTTCAGGCTCCCGGAGGATAACACCCTACTCCTGCTTGTCTTGTTATTGATGCGAGTAGCGATTACAATGGCGAGATTGCGATCTCGCTAGGGTTTGTCGTGGTGGTTATGAGCGTGTCCTCTAGGACGGGCAACCCTCCTGGCTTTATAGGTAGCCAGGTCTCAGGTGGTTGGTACAGATACGGCAGGTCACAAGACCTAACCGAGTTGGACTAGGATACGAGGTACCCCGAGTGGGCCTTCTGCGGGCCTTTCCATCCTTGGCGCGGCCCAGGTAGCATCATCGTGGGCTACCCGCAAGGCAGCCCCACGTCACTAGTATTTTATTTTCCATCCAGTGGGCCCGGTCGGCATGCTCTTTCTTCTTTCTCGATCGGCTTCTGTACGTGCCAACATCTTTGGGAAACCCAATTATCCACGGTACGAAGCCAACGGTTCCTCGTGTTCGTCCACTATGTTCAGGATTCCCAAGGGCTCGCGATAGCTCGTCCTTCTCTCTGTTAGGGTGGAACCTGCCTTCTGTGACCTCCTTCCATACCTCTCTAAGAGCTTTAATAGGGTCAGCTCCGTGCTCCTTGGTAAAAAGACAGTCACCTGTTTCAGGGTCTAACTTTCCACCATGCCCATAGAACCAAGCCTTAAGCCGGTCTGGCCAGCCAAATGTCTCGATCTCTATACCTTTAGCCAAAAACTCATCCTCCATTTTCGTCCACTTAGGCATGGCCGTCAGGTAGCCACCTGACCCCATGTTATGGTGATATATCTTTTTCTGTGCATTTTTCGTATTTCTTGCTGAGATTTTCTTAGCGGCTTCCGACTGCTTGTACGCCTTAAATTCGGGCCACTCATCTTTTATCTTTTCATAGACTCCGACAAATTCTGGAGTCTTACCTTCAGTTATGAACCTGTTTAGCCTTTTCTTCCAGCTGCGGAAGAGTTCACCCATCTCAATATAAGTGCAGGCCTTGCATCGGTTCTCTATAACCGGCTTCTCTACATCCTCCTCTTCCAGTAAAGTGAAATTCTGCATGAGCTCGTCCCAAAAGGAGTTGTCTGTCTTCATCCGAGACATAAATAACCCCCTCTTTTGGCACCTTTGGCTTATACCATTCTCGAGCCCTGATGGAGAGTATGTCCCGAACGATGACTCCTCACTGAGCTACAAATTTCCTTGCGTGGTTAGCGGGAGCAATCGGTTTGCCTTTTTCATTGATTGCGTCGATGTGGTACTTCTGTTTCCCTTGGAGCTTTTTGGTCCCGGTTTGTGGCCCGCCTCGTTTCACGGATGCTTTTTTGCTTGGTCCCGGTTCATGGCCCGCCGACGGCTAAACACAAGAAAAAGTGATAGTTAATATATGTATACACACAAATCTTTTCAACAGAGACAAAAACCTGAGGGCATATATCTACCTCGGCGGACGACTTTCCAACAGTAGAGTCGGTGAACTGTTGGTGAGCTAAACTGTCGGTGACGTCTATTCCGTCTGAATGCCCCTCCAGTCCATCACCGGACTCGTTCAGAAATTGTCCGGTGAAATCGTCTAAGTGTTCCTCTTCTTGTTGGTCCAATCCATCACTTTCGCGGATGATGTCGAACATGTCCTCTTCTGGTTCAAGGTTTCTACCGGTGTCCATAGTTTCTGCAAGGGATTTCAATCCATTTACATAATTTTAATAACTCAACATCTAAATAACTTTGCCCACATGTCATAAAACTAAATCTAACTCAACATCTTTTATCATTTATTTGTACAAACACATTTCAATTTCAACGAGGAGCAAAGTTATTTGAATTGTACAAATACATTAAGACATTTCAATTTTACAAACATATATCAATCGTATCGAGTATCACAATTTATATTTACATTTCTCTTTTGAAGTCTCTCGAACTTTACTAGCTAGGGCTCTGAGAGGGCGGCGGCGGGTCTGAGTTGAAGGGAATATGCCCTAGAGGCACTTAATAAACATAGTTTATTGGCAATATCCCAATCGTTCATTATATGTTTTACACCATGCTATAACTGTATTAAGCGGAAACATTAATACATGTGTGGTAGATAAACAACCAGGTCCCTAGTAGCCTCTACTAAGACTATTTTTGTTGCGCGATTGATGATCGAGGTTTCCCGATCATAGGGCATGGCGCCGGTCGGCAATGGAAGTCGTATCGTTAGGTGTAACGATGTGATGGACATACCTAGTATTTGTAGGACATAGTCGTTACGCCTTCAGACCGTGAGATCAACTCTTATTGTTATCCCTGGAAGACACTTTGATCGCACCAAACGTCGCATCTTATCTAGTGTGACAATAACGGTGATACTTTTGGGTATCGGAAAGGGGTAGTTGAGACGAGGGGTCAACAGCGGGATTTGTCAGTCCGCATAGCCGGATAGATACTCTAGGGCCCACTCGGTGAGATTATGTCAAATGAGTTTGCAAACATGTGACTAGGTCACCAGCTGACATAATATCATAGACGAGTAGAAGATAGCGATATCGGTAACGAGATCATGCTAGGTATGGAGATATCTGAGAATGATGCTCGGACACGCTAAGTATCGTCATGACAAAGGGTTTAAGACTATACGTCCAGGTTTGATAGATGAAAGTCATTCGTTATATCACAGCGATTAATTCATGGGGTCCAGGCCTACGAGTTAGTCGTCGATCATAGAGGAGTCTTGATCATACTGTTATTATATCGAACCGCTAGGGTAACACACTTAAGGGGTTTCGACAAGACAACCGGAAAGGAAAGAGATCACCGGGAGCGTCCCGGGAGGGGTCCGATGGAGATCGGGCAGCGCCGAAAGAGTTTTTGGAGCTAGGAAAAATTATATATATATTATGTTTGATATTAATTAGTGTAATTAATATGCAAATATGATTTTTTATATTTATTTTCGAATTTATTTAGGCTGATTTCCCTAAATGGGCCTTCTGGTCGAAAGAAGGCCCATAGGGGGGGGGGGGGGAAACCCTCAAGGGAATTTTGTGGGGGAGGCTTGGCCGGCCTAGGTGGGCCAAATGGGGCCCACCTAGGGCCGGCGCATCAGCCTTGGCCGAACCAGGCATGTGGGATAGTCCCACATTGCCTGGATGGCAAGGTTGGCTCCCCCCGGGAGCCTATATAAGAAGGGGCACCCCTGGCCTTTTAATTCACCAATTAATTCCCAATTTCTCTCTCGATCTCGTGGTTCCCTTGTCGGAGCCGCGTCGAGTAGAGGAGGGGGGATCTCTTCCACCATAGCCCGCTGCCGCGCTGCTGGTGTTCCGGTCCAAGTCTTCCGCTGCTCGTCCTGGACTGGAGCTTCGGAGGCCGTCGTCTCCACCGTATGTGTGTGACGCCCTGCGAGGTGCTGCGCTAGCGGTACTTGGAGGCCTACTTCCTCCACCCGACCTCAGGGTCATCTTCGTCGCGCCGAGTTCTCCGCGACCTAGAGGTCGGCTACGTCGTCTTCGTCGTCAACGCTTGTGCGGGAGCGTAATCCCCGCTATTCGGTCTACGAGGGTATGTATTCCGATCTCCGCCGTACTTCTATATCTGCATAGTGTAGATCTTGGCTAATTTAAGGATATCGTTGCTAGGAATTTTTTTGTTTTCTGCACACGATCCCCTTCAGTGGTATCAGAGCCGATCTATCGTAGATATAGCTGTACGCTGTTAGAACCCGTGTTCTGCACGGGGGCACCGTTCCTGTTATTTGCTTCCCTCTAGCGTGCACTTGTGATTCCAGCG
Organism: Poa annua; assembly: GCA_026929855.1. NCBI lineage: Eukaryota > Viridiplantae > Streptophyta > Magnoliopsida > Poales > Poaceae > Poa > Poa annua. The sequence continues at coordinate 38,935,961 of CM049427.1, forward strand.
GCATCGATTTGATGAAGCGGCCCGGACCGACTTTACGCGTACGCTTACGCGAGACTGGTTCCACTACTGACATACGGCTTGTACCGTATCTGTGGCTGGCGGGTGCCTGTTTCTCTCTCTTTAGTTGGCTTTGCATTTTCAATGGAGGGCCCGAAAGGGATGCTTAAACATGCAATTATTGGATCGTTGTTGTGGTCATAAGGTTCGTAGGTATGAAGCGGTTCTATTTACGAAAGCCCCAAGCCACGTAAAATATGCAAAAGATAAAGTAGAAGCGTCTAACTTTATTTTGCAGGGGCTATGTGATATGGTCAAGTTAGGTTTATTAAATTGTTTATAAACTGCGGGCGCCAAGAAGACCATGGCGCAATGGACTATATCACATTGCATTACATTTGATGTTTTGTGTGCATCTTATATTGTGTGATTGTGTGTATAATATACATTAGTTACACGGCGGTAGCTATATAAGATGATCCCTTCAAAATACCACTAGTGTTCTCCCTCCAACGCGCACCACCAAGAAAGTTCTACGTTATGAGGCAGGCCGTGATGATCGGGTGTCAGACATCTCGCCGTTCGCATACAGTGGGTGTAAGCCATGTTGCACAAGCGTCAGCGTGGAGGTTTTTGGTGGCGAGCCTAGCATATTCATAAATATGGCCTCGGAACAGGGAGACCGAAAGGTCGAGCACGAGTCACAAAATTGGTGTGGCGGATTTTTGTCTACTCTTGAAGTTGTGTCGCCGGCTCTGATGATGAGGGGTGGTGCAATGGATGGGGGTCGTGTAATCGCTTAAACGACCAGGAGGGATGTTCGTTTGAGTGGGAGTTTGGATAGTTATTTTCTAAAATACTATAACTCAGAATATAATGAACAGAGTCTGTTTCGCAAACCTTTGTAGATATTAACCATTGTGATAGCATCTTTTCAAATTAGGCGCATTCCTGCGATTGAGAAACTTAAAAGGTTGGGTCCAAACTTCATAGTTTTATACTTTAGCTTGAGGATACTCCTTGTTTAAACCGTTAGCTCTTTGTGTTACAATACCCGCTAGGAGATAAACCCGGAGATTCCGCTAACAAAAGATAATTTTGATTATCGGATTTTGTGCGGATGATATCATCATAGTCCAGTGTATGCTATGATCTCTGCCATAAAGAACGAACGGTGGGTACGAGTTTTTAGATCGCGAACATTTGGTCGCTAAACTCGGGGTACCTCTATAGTTGGGTTGATGAAGTTTATCAGTACGTTGACTGATTGTCTTCTCAACCAAGATGGAAGAGAATGCACACATTGAGGGAGCACGTGGCGGTCATACTTAATGACATAAGTTCATGATTAATGAACATTGAGACGCCTCGCTCAGCTCAATTGCTGGATGACAGACATCGTTGCCAAGTGCAAATCCTCTGTCATAGACTATGTCATGCAAGGGGAATCGTTCACCTTCATGGTTCTTGATTATGGTGGAAGTATCAAGAAAATGAAACAGATCGCCGGAAGTCATCAATGATGATGGTGTATATATGATATACATGTTATGAATGTTTTAGCTAAGCAAGTACTCGCAGTAGTGACTAAGTTTTAAACTAGTCATGTTTTGTGAAAAACCAGGTTTACTGCTTGAGTAGCTTGAAAGGATGAGGCGACATTGCGTGTTGATAATGGCAATCAAGTTGTCGTGATGGCCGTAGACACTCTCCCTCTAGATGTACCATTTGAATAAATTCTTTATGATCGGGTGTTGGTATGATCGTTACGAGTGTGTCTCTGAAGGAGATATGCCCTAGAGGCAAATACATAAGTAGTATTTATTGCATTATCTCATAAGTTTATAATAGGTTTGTGTATTATGCTATAACTGTATTAATCGGAATTATTAATACACGTGTGATACATAGACAACCAGGTCCCTAGCAAGCCTCTATATGAGCTAGTCCATTGGGCGACAGTTGATCGAGATTCCCGATCAAGGACAATGCCGTCGGTTGACAATGGGGTCATCTTGTTAGTTGAATAAGGTGGTGGACATACGCAAAGTATTGCAATAAGGTCGTATTACGATGTTTGTCATTTGCAATAGATAAGAGTATGATAGCTTATTCCTTAGACCGTGAGACCGTACTTATTGATGTTTCGTAGGAGTGCTTTGAGAGCATCAAACGTTGTGTCTTATATAGCATGACAATAACGGTGTCCATCTTGGGTATTCCGAAAGAGCATCAAGACGTAAGGATCAAGAGCGGGATTTGTTCATTCTTGTAATGGAAAGATACTCTGGGCCCACTCGGTGATATTGCATCTATATAGCTACGCAGCTTATGACTAGGTCATGGAGATGTAATATCGCAGACGAGTTAATAACCTTCGTCGGTAACGAGATACAGCAAAGGCATCGGTGTGTCTACGATCATATCTCGGACAAGGTAGTATCGCACAGACAAAGGGAATGAATATCATACTTATGGTTCAACGACGATATTCGTGGAATGCACAGGGGTCGTCATATATTTCCAGGTATCCCTGACGATCATTGGTGAGCGGAGTGTCTCGACCATGTCTGGAGTGTTCCCGAACCGTAGCGTAACAAACTTAAGGTCTTAGCAACGCTAGGAGATAGGTTCTGGAATTTTATAGGAGTTTGTTGGAGAGAGAGAAATGATCCGGAAAGAGTTCCGGTGGTCCGGAAGAAGTTCCGGGGAGATGTGGAATGGTTCCGGGAATGTCCGAAAGTTGTTCGGGTGATTCCGAAATAGTTTCGGAGTCATGGGATATTGAATTATATATAAATATATTAATTATGAATTAATGGGATTTTTATATTAATTTAATATTAATTAAATAAAGGAAAAAGGGGGCTCCCACCTAAATGGGCCCTGATAGGGCCCAAGAAGGGGTAACCGCACCCCACAAGGAAGGGGAAGGCTTGGGCCTCCTAGTCCGAGTTGGACTAGGAGTGGGAGAGCCCATGGGGGGTTCGGCCGAACCCCCCCTCCCCTCTCCTCCTTTAGTCCCACATGGGGGAGCCAAGGGGGTTGGCACACCCCCTTCCCCCTTTATATAGCAAGGCATATTAATTGATTTAATTCATAGAAAATCCAATTAATTCCCGATTTCTCTCTCGATCTCGTGGTTCCCAAGTTGGAGCCGCGCCGAGCTGAGGAAGGGGGTCTCTCTCCACCTAAGCCATACCGCAGAGAGCCGTTGCTCTGCGGGATTCCAGATAAGATCTACTCCTGCGATTTCAGCTGGATCTGAATGACCGGGAGTTGTCGCTAGGCTCCGTATGTTTGCGAGTGCTCGGAGGCTACTCTATTGAGGAGCTTGGGCGACGTCGTCTCGCCCCCTGCAGCCGCCGCGCCTCCCCCCCCTCTGCTGCCGGCGCACCAGCTCTGGTGCTGGTGCTCTGCCTTTTTCCGCCCGACGCCCGTCGACGCAGATCATAATCGACACCCCGGCGTCATCGACTCCGACATCGCGGCAAGTTCTCCGCGACCTCGAGGTCGGCTTCGTACGACTTCATCGTCAACGCTTGTGCGGGAGCGTAATCGCCGCTATCGGTCTACATGGAGGTAATGTAACCCGTTCCGCCACCGTTATCACATGTACTAGATAGATAGATCCTGGCTAGTTAGGGTTTCGTTCGCTAGAAAAATTATTGTTTTCTGCACCGTAACCCCTTCAGTGGTATCAGAGCCGATCTATGCGTAGTACTGCTGGTACGGTTAGAACTCATGTTGAATGAGGGCGTCTTTCTTATATTTGCTACCCTCTAGCGTGCACTTGCGATGCCTTCGGTATTGAGTTGATGAAGCGGCCCGGACCGACTTTACGCGTACGCTTACGCGAGACTGGTTCCACTACTAACATACGGCTTGCACCGTATCTGTGCCTGGCGGGTGTTTGTTTCTCTCTCTCTAGTCGGCAAAGCATTTTCAATGGAGGGCCCGAAAGGATGCTTAAACATTCAATTATACGATCGACGTTGTGGTACGAAGTTCGTAGGTAGGGAAGCGATTCTCTTGCGAATAAGCCTATATGCCACGTAAAACTTGCAAAACTAAATAAAGCTAGAGGCGTCTAACTTTGTTTTGCAGAGGCATTATTTCATGTGACATGGTTACGGTAAGTTTTGATATTACTCGTACTGTCGGAGGCAATGGAGGGCTCTGTAGACTCGGAGCCATGCCGGGGCGCCGGGGGCCAGGCACATGGCGCCATGAAGGTCCAGGCGCATCGACCATGTCACATCGCACTTCATTGCATCATTATTGTGTGCTGTTGTGTGTGCATCCTATTGATTGCTTATATGCTAGATATACAACGGTAGCGTCATAAATAGGATGATCCCTAACAAATACCAAAATTGTGTTCTCCCTCGTTGCGCACCACCAAGAAAGTTCTACGTTATGAGGCAAGCCGTGATGATCGGGTGTCACACATCTCGTCGTTCGCATACAGTGGGTGTAAGCCATGTTGCACGCGCAGGGTCTTCGAGGTTTGATTGGCGAGCCTAGCATACTCAGAGGTATGGCCTCGGAACACGGGAAGATCGAAAGATCGAGCACGAGTCACAAAGTTGTTGTGATCGACATGTTATGTCCACCTTTGAAGCTGTGCTGCCGGCCGTGATGATCGGGGGTAGTGTGGTGGATGAGGGTCGTGTGATCGCCATTATTATTTTTAGGGATAATAATCTTGGTGTGGTGTGTTTTTGATAATGAGATTATAGAACTAAAACTCACCTACATATTATAAACTTAACCTTACCTCTTTTGCGATCACATCTGTAGACTACGCAACTATACTTCGGTTACTTCCTCAAGAGCCCGGATGCTACATTAGAAGCCGACGGGTCCAACTTCATCAGATGGTACAGGGGTTTTAGAAACATTCTCGAACACAACAACATTCTATATGTTCTCGATGAACCGTTAGGAGGAGGACCAGGAGATTCTGCAAGCGAGGAGGAGGAAGATGATTTCCGTAGGCGTCGAGACATATTCATTGAAGTGGAGATCACCATGACCGTATGCCTGGCACCCGAGTTGAAAGAGATGTTTCGACGCAAGGAGCCAAGCGTCATGATGGATGCGATAAAGACACACTTCGGGGATGAATTAAAGCGTGAGCAATTCAGGCAGCTTAGAATGTTCCAGACCATTCACATGGAGGAGCATACCTGTCTGAAGACACATCTGAAGAGATTGTATGACATCTACTTCCAGCTGACGATGGTCTTCGATTACTGGATGGCAGATTCTTGTGCCATTCGGACTGTCCTGATATCTCTACCTCCTAGCTATGAGAAGCATGTGCGCAAGTACATTTTGAAAGCCGACGATATGAACTTCTACAAGTTCGTACGTGAGTTCCAGTCTCTGAAGGTTGATTCCATCGAAGGAGAGATCTTCGATGCTACAGGTATATATTTGATATATGCAGAATTATGAATTCGCCCATGGTATATGATGAAATGTTTGATAATTGCTCTGTTTGTGAAACAGGTCCTGATTATCACATATATGCGGCGCAGTTTGATGTGACCTGGCGCTGAAGCTGGTAGTCAAGGAGTTGATGGCCTTTTGGTGTTCACGTCCTCAAGTTATCATAGTCATCATTAATAGTTTTTGATACGATCTTTTGTAATAGTGAGCGAGTGTGTGTGTCTTGATTGTTGCAAGACATAGTTATTCATGTAATAAGACAAGTTCAGTTGTTTTATGTTATGGAACAAGTAAGTTGTTTTATCTTATGAATAAAGATTCCACATCTCAGTTACATTGATTGTATGATAAGTATTCATAATTGTAGAAATGATAAAATAGCGTGTCCTATGAATAAGAGTTCTATTACTAGAACAAACACCGTCGAGTTTAGTCATAAAAGCAATGAAAGAAGTAATGGATGTTTTGGTCCATTTAAGTATTTCAAATGCTTAGTTGATTAAGTTTGAAATCAAGTATTGAAGTTGCAATACTGGCGGAAATTAATTGAGTGTCATTTTTAATGATTAATTAATGGTGTTTATTACTTGATCCGAATTCCTCCATGATTTTGGTAAATAGGAGTATTTGCCCGATAAATTATGGAGTCTGAGATTAATTTGATAATAGATCAAATGGGGTTTTTCAGAAGAAAGATTAGTGAACATTGTATTCACAAAATTCGATCAAAGGACAAATATTTTTGAATTGTGATTTCAGCGCAAGAGACTTGTGGAAATTTACTTCACAAAATTATAATGTCATATATAGTGATATGTGGGGAATTATAATCATACTCTATTTTAAATAAAGTGTGGTCTGTCAGAATCAGTCTTAGAATCTCCTAATATGTTTGAAACATTATAGTCGATATCCACTTTAGAAAATAGATATTTTTCTCAACGAGAATTCATAGGATCGACAGTAATGTCGACGTGTATATGATTATGCGATAATTCGGAATATGCATGAGTAGTTCTTTGTAGATTGCTCGCATTGGACGAGAGTGTATTCCAGAATCAATTAGAAACAAAGTTCAGTTTGTTGTCTATGTAATTTCGAGAAAAGATGACTTTTCGAATTATGATTTATGGTTTGAAATTAGAAGTTTGGAATAAAGTGTCAGACTTATGTTGGAAGATGTTCCAAAGAGTATATGTCCGCTAATGAAAGTTTAGTGATTAAGAGTGAGGGAGACTAGAAAATTGTTTTCTGCTTGCAATCCTCTTCATAAAGATCATAATATTTTCATGAAAGAAACTTCTAAATAAAGTGTTGTTATATTTATTATTGCTGTCAGGTCACAGCACTGTATTAAGTATTTCAGATCTTGTTGACAGATCAAGGTGCACTTTATGAATACAAAGAAAGTTGAGAAAATATCGGAATACGAACAAAGGCTTTTTGAGCCTGGAAATCCAAAGTTGCATTTGAAAGGATTAAGAGAGTAATTGTTGCTGCAATTCTTATTAGAGGAATAAGATTGTTTAATCGTCATATAAGGTGTTATATGAGAAATGTGACTATAAGAAAGATGCGGTAGCATGTCTTGTCGAGAAATGTGTCTTGGACAAGATCAAATTTATTGACTACATTTATGTAGACATGCTTGAAGTCTGAGGGATTTGTATTAATGTAATACTGTAGCTTGTATTAAATTCGAATTGATAGTAGATCAATGATTTTGGTTTAACCAAGATGTCGATTTAAGTGGGAGTCATAGTTAGTTCACTCAGGAGAAATATGTGAAGAACATATTTTTGAGTGGGAGCTTAGGAACTCAAATATGTGGATAACATGTTTTTTAGTGGGAGCTCGTGTTATCAAATATGTGGAGACATAATTTGAGTGGGAGTCGAATTCATCTTGTGTAGTTAACACATTGTGAAACTGTACTAATAGAATAGGATGAAGTTGTAAAACTATTTAAAAGTTAGTGTCTATTTTGAAATAGAACGGGAATTTTAAATAGTTAGTCGAGTTGTGTTGGATTATATCTGAGGAGTCAGAATAGAATCAAAAGGATGGTCCTTTGGAATCCAATTGGTCATTAAGAGTAATGATGCATGAAGGTAATGGTTGTATGACATATGGGTCTATTATGTATATATTAGACATCATACAGAAACCATATTATCCGCTCGATAAAATATAACCGATGTTCTTGGAGTAAAGAACAGTTATGAAAGTAAATTTGGAATTTACTGGAAGTAGAAGTGCGTTAGTTAAGGGATTGACATTTGAATGTCAAGTTTTCTACATTGGTGTGAAAGTATGTTGATATCGCGAGTTTGTAAATTTTACAAGGGGCTCTGCATGGCTGAGTGTGTTTTTCAGGGCAGTTATCTGGTTAGTATAATCAGAGTAAGCGCTGGGAAGCAGAAGTCTCACTTAGTTACGGTATTTGCATATATGTTGTTAGACAACATGGTGATATCAAACAAGTTGATGCTAGTGAGTCGCAAAAGCATGTACAATCATGGATTGTGCAGTGACACTTTTCCACGAGCAAGCATTATCAAATGATTCTTATTTGATAAGGGATTCTGATAAAGTAAAATGCAGCTAGTTTATTTGTACTCTAGTGCAAGTGGGAGACTGAAGGAGATATGCCCTAGAGGCAAATAAATAAGTAGTATTTATTGCATTATCTCATAAGTTTATAATAGGTTTGTGTATTATGCTATAACTGTATTAATCGGAATTATTAATACACGTGTGATACATAGACAACCAGGTCCCTAGCGAGCCTCTATATGAGCTAGTCCATTGGGCAACAGTTGATCGAGATTCCCGATCAAGGACAATGATGTCGGTTGACAATGGGGTCATCTTGTTAGTTGAATAAGGTGGTGGACATACGCAAAGTATTGCAATAAGGTCGTATTACGATGTTTGTCATTTGCAATAGATAAGAGTATGATAGCTTATTCCTTAGACCGTGAGACCGTACTTATTGATGTTTCGTAGGAGTGCTTTGAGAGCATCAAACGTTGTGTCTTATATAGCATGACAATAACGGTGTCCATCTTGGGTATTCCGAAAGAGCATCAAGACGTAAGGATCAAGAGCGGGATTTGTTCATTCTTGTAATGGAAAGATACTCTGGGCCCACTCGGTGATATTGCATCTATATAGCTGCGCAGCTTATGACTAGGTCATGGAGATGTAATATCGCAGACGAGTTAATAACCTTCGTCGGTAACGAGATACAGCAAAGGCATCGGTGTGTCTACGATCATATCTCGGACAAGGTAGTATCGCAGAGACAAAGGGAATGAATATCATACTTATGGTTCAACGACGATATTCGTGGAATGCACAGGGGTCGTCATATATTTCCAGGTATCCCTGACGATCATTGGTGAGCGGAGTGTCTCGACCATGTCTGGAGTGTTCCCGAACCGTAGCGTAACAAACTTAAGGTCTTAGCGACGCTAGGAGATAGGTTCTGGAATTTTATAGGAGTTTGTTGGAGAGAGAGAAATGATCCGGAAAGAGTTCTGGTGGTCCGGAAGGAGTTCCGGGGAGATGTGGAATGGTTCCGGGAATGTCCGAAAGTTGTTCGGGTGATTCCGAAATAGTTTCGGAGTCATGGGATATTGAATTATATATAAATATATTAATTATGAATTAATGGGATTTTTATATTAATTTAATATTAATTAAATAAAGGAAAAAAGGGGGCTCCCACCTAAATGGGCCCTGAGAGGGCCCAAGAAGGGGAAACCGCACCCCACAAGGAAGGGGAAGGCTTGGGCCTCCTAGTCCGAGTTGGACTAGGAGTGGGAGAGCCCATGGGGGGTTCGGCCGAACCCCCCCCTCCCCTCTCCTCCTTTAGTCCCACATGGGGGAGCCAAGGGGGTTGGCACACCCCCTTCCCCCTTTATATAGCAAGGCATATTAATTGATTTAATTCATAGAAAAATCCAATTAATTCCCGATTTCTCTCTCGATCTCGTGGTTCCCAAGTTGGAGCCGCGCCGAGCTGAGGAAGGGGGTCTCTCTCCACCTAAGCCATACCGCAGAGCGCCGTTGCTATGCGGGATTCCAGATAAGATCTACTCCTGCGATTTCAGCTGGATCTGAATGACCGGGAGTTGTCGCTAGGCTCCGAATGTTTGCGAGTGCTCGGAGGCTACTCTATTGAGGAGCTTGGGCGACGTCGTCTCGCCCCCTACAGCCGCGGCGCCTCCCCCCCTCTGCTGCCGGCGCACCAGCTCTGGTGCTGGTGCTCTGCCTTTTTCCGCCCGACGCCCGTCGACGCAGATCATCATCGACACCCCGGCGTCATCGACTCCGACATCGCGGCAAGTTCTCCGCGACCTCGAGGTCGGCTACGTACGACTTCATCGTCAACGCTTGTGCGGGAGCGTAATCCCCGCTATCGGTCTACATGGAGGTAATGTAACCCGTTCCGCCACCGTTATCGCATGTACTAGATAGATAGATCCTGGCTAGTTATTGTTTTCTGCACCGTAACCCCTTCAGTCTCCTCTAGCGAGACACTTGTTCATACATGATAGTGACAAATTGGTGTCCTATATTTATGAAGTAATGATCATATGCCGGTTTGAATTTAGATGGTAGAAGCTCCCACATTCATAATATTAATGCCAAAGGATACAAACTTAATAAAGACACCACATATGTGTGGCACTACCGTTTAGTCATGTCAATGTTATATGCATTAGCTCCACACTGGATGGACCTACAAGTCCTAAGATTTGATCTTTTGCCACTTGCAAAATAACTGTGACACCGTTTTCGGAAAACGAGCATATAACTTATTGATAGTCATACATGGAGATGATGTGGTTCAATGAAGTAATTGACGGGTGGTGGAGACCTTTATTTCGTGAACTTCACTGAACGTTTTGAGTATAGCTTGTTGAGAATCATGCATATGGGTGTATGTGAATCAATGAAGTACTTTAACGTGTAGTGGAAGTATTTATTTCATAGACTTCATGAACATTCGAATAGATATATGGATATCCACTCGGGGAATGTTTGCCTGGAAATTTTGATTCAATCAAACAAGTCCAGAATGAAGTAGGAAATAAACTTAACAAGAAAATCAAATTCCCACGATGCATATCGAGGAATGAAGATTTGAGTTATAATGTTGGCACATCATTGGAAGACTTGTGAGAAGAGTTCCACAAATTACGTCGCATGGAACACCATAGTGTTATGGTGTGTTAGGACGTCGTAATGGCACCCTATCGGATAGTGTGTGGTAAATAAATCTCTTACCGAATTATTGTGATCATTAGAGTCATATGGTAGAAACGTAAACACTCACGTTAGCAAATAGGGAAACCATTTGAATCCATGGAGACAATACCATACGAGTGATGGCATGGCTTTTGAGCCTGGATTGTCGTTTCAGCAATTTAGTGCTTCGATGTAATCGAACCTAAAATGGATTAATCTTTGTAGTATACCCTACCTAAAGAGTTAGTTGGGTACATGTCTCACGACATAGGCAAAATCATTGCCGGGATATACCTTGCGAAAGAAATAGTTTCTTGTCCGAGGGTATAAGTGAAAAAGAAAGTAGAGCGAGACGAAGTTAGTGAACTTCCTCTCCAGACATCAGAGTGGCGCAATCGAAAGTGTTTTCGGTGTCAGGCTCCACAGCTTGAAAAAGCTGATGATTCAAGATCATGATGTTCTGAGCTCATACTAAGAGCGTAGGCATACGATATTGTGTTCCACACTGTGTGTTATGACAATCTTGTTATGGAGGTCATATTAATGGAATATGATAGACCTACGAACTACGAAGAAGAGATGGTGAACCTAAGTCTGAGAAATGGCTATGAGTCATTTATGATCTGAAATAAAATCCATATACGATTACCAGGTATTGACTTGGGAGATCTTCTTGATGGCATCTAGGATGTTAATAGTATATGGAATTTTATGAGAGAGTAGACATTGAGCATATTCGATTTGTCGTGAAACAGTTCCGACAGACCACATGAGAGTTTGTCTCAAGTGGCGAAGCCTAAATCTATTCTAGGTCGTTTAGCAATTACTATAATTTCGGATGAGAAATTGATAGATGGATGAGAAAACCATGGTTCTTAATAGTGTAATTAAGAATGGTTTGTAATCCTGAGGATGCTGAACATGTGTGCAAACTTCGGTTGTCCATTTATGGGCAGAAGCAAGCATATCGGAGCTGGAATCTTCACTTTGATAGTGTGATCAAAGGATTTTGGAGTTGTCTAAAATAGTTGAAGAAACCTACATTTGCAAAGAAGTGAGTTGGAGCAAAGTAGCTTTCCTTGATCTTGTATGCGGAAGGCATATTTGAGTGGGAGCTAAGTAGCTTTCCTTGATCTTATATGCGGAAGGCATATTTGAGTGGGAGCTAGGTGTCATTCGTGATTTGGTATGTAACAATATATTGAATGACACAGATCCTCTAGTAGAGTGTAAAGGATTATTTAAGTGATTAAATTTTCTATGAAATGAAGTTAGGAGTATTAGGCATCCGATTTATAATTGTATAGATCGTAAGGGGCTTAATAACATTAAGTCGGACTATTTCCTTAGTCAAGATTCTGAAGTGTTTCAGAATAGGACAAGCAAAGAAAGAGTTCTTGCTTGTATGACTAGGTAAAAGATTAAGTTAATCTTGGCTTTTTCAGTGATAGAAAATGATGTTCGACATTCTCTATGTATCAGACATAGAGTCTATCAGGCTGAAAGCTCGACTTGGTGTGACCCGAGTTCTTGGTTGAAGAACAGGTTCTAGAGTGATCCTTGTGTGGATCAATGAACAAACGTTAAGTTTATTCTTCAGTGTCTATGAGAACTGAAGATAGGTTTTCTAGTAAAGGGTAAGAGTGGAATGGCAACTTGCCGTAAAGCGGTTACGATGATGCAAGTTATTACACTGACCCATACGACTAGAAAACTCATATAGGAGATGTCCTTTATTTTGAAGATAGACATGGTTAGTTTGCGAAGTCGCATATGAATGCACTGTCGCACAATCTACATAGGTATAGAAATATATCGCGACTTTAGAAGTAGCAAGTGTGATTGGACTGAGCAGTTTTCCGAGCGTAGGTGGTCCCCTTAATAGATCTCTTAGACTTTTAAGGCGCATGCTACGCGAATGCTTGAGTCTCACTCCATCCACTGGGATATATTTCACCGTCATCGTAAGATACGGTTGATGTCAAAATAGGTGACATTGAAGTGTTGTAAAGCACATATAGATCTCAATGTGTGAGTTCTATTGACTGTATTCCTCTTCCACGAGGCAAGCCGGCACCAAGATGCTATAGGTGTTGAGCTTTTACCAAGTTGTAAACTAGATTAAGTGTTACTCTAGTGCAAGTGGGAGACTGAAGGGAATATGCCCTAGAGGCACTTAATAAACATAGTTTATTGGCAATATCCCAATCGTTCATTATATGTTTTACACCATGCTATAACTGTATTAAGCGGAAACATTAATACAGGTGTGGTAGATAAACAACCAGGTCCCTAGTAGCCTCTACTAAGACTATTTTCGTTGCGCGATTGATGATCGAGGTTTCCCGATCATAGGGCATGGCGCCGGTCGGCAATGGAAGTCGTATCGTTAGGTGTAACGATGTGATGGACATACCCAGTATTTGTAGGACATAGTCGTTACGCCTTAAGACTGTGAGATCAACTCTTATTGTTATCCCTGGAAGATACTTTGATCGCACCAAACGTCGCATCTTATCTAGTGTGACAATAACGGTGATACTTTTGGGTATCGGAAAGGGGTAGTTGAGACGAGGGTTCAACAGCGGGATTTGTCAGTCCGCATAGCCGGATAGATACTCTAGGGCCCACTCGGTGAGATTATGTCAAATGAGTTTGCAAACATGTGACTAGGTCACCAGCTGACATAATATCATAGACGAGTAGAAGATAGTGATGTCGGTAACGAGATCATGCTAGGTATGGAGATATCTGAGAATGATGCTCGGACACGCTAAGTATCGTCATGACAAAGGGTTTAAGACTATACGTCCAGGTTTGATAGATGAAAGTCATTCGTTATATCACAGGGATTAATTCATGGGGTCCAGGCCTACGAGTTAGTCGTCGATCATAGAGGAGTCTTGATCGTACCTCTTATTATATCGAACCGCTAGGGTAACACACTTAAGGGGTTTCGACAAGACAACCGGAAAGGAAAGAGATCACCGGGAGCGTCCCGGGAGGGGTCCGATGGAGATCGGGCAGCGCCGAAAGAGTTTTCGGAGCTAGAAAAAATTATATATATATTATTTTTGATATTAATTAGTGTAATTAATATGCAAATATGATTTTATATATTTATTTTCGAATTTATTTCGGCTGTGTCGGGGGCCTGCCCCCCGGGTAGGGGCAGATCCCGGAGTAACTCAGCAATATGCCAACCGTACTTGACCTTTGGCGAGAACAAGGGACACCCCCTGGTGTGCTGAAGGGGCAACTTGACCTTTGAGTGCTGGTAGAGTGCAAAGTGCCTCCTGGCAGGCGCAAGGGTCAGTTCTAGCAACTATAAATAGACACCCCCATCCTTCACTATAGCAACACAAGCATCAGCGGATGGTTCCTCTAAGAACTAGCTTCTCGAAGATGTCTTTGCTGATAGGCTAAGACATCTTCGGGAGGCTAGGCCTAGAGATGCACATCCACAGACGAGCTCGGACACCTTCGGGAAGGATCTCGGATCTCGGGCTCCGAGGAGACTCCCGGAAGGAGGCGTATTCGGTTTTACCGGATAGATGGTCCGGGTAAGTGCTAACCGGAGTATCTGTCTCAGTCTTGATCTTATGTAGGAATGGTTCGCGGGGGCAAGCAAGGAGGTAGCCGGCATGCGGGATCCCGGTAGGCCGTCAACGTCTGTAGCAGGCTTTCCCGCCTGATGCGGGAAGAAGTACCTTTCCGCCTGACACGGAAGCATGGTCACCTCCCGCCTGACACGGAAGCATGGTCACCTCCCGCCTGACACGGGAGCGCGTCAGCCGGTACGACAACGGTACGACAAGACCTGACATGCCTAGCCCGGCAATCCGGAAAAGGCTATCCGGGATGGGCGAAGACATGTCCTGTCTCTGACAGGGAGACAATGATGATCTAGGACGGCGCCTGCTGTCCTTGGCGAGATGATGACGAAGGGGCTATGCCGGATAGCGCGGCGGCTAGGTCGCACTAGCCGGTGACGACATGCCGGTTAGGCCTGTCCGGTGGGGCCAAGCCGATTTAGGGTTTCCGGCTCTCCTGGCCGGAACTCTATAAAAGGCGCCATAACTGCTTCTGTGAGAGGAGGACCAACTTGGGAGCCAAAGCTATAGTTGCATTTACTCCTAGAGCATTTACTTCCTCATGCCTTGAGTTCATCCAGTTCTTCTTGTTCTTCACTTGGAGAGATCTGCGAGCAAGTTGTAACCCTTGTACCACACTTATATAGAGAGGGAAGGCAGGAGTAGGGGTGTTACCTCCTCACGAGGGCCCTGAACCTGGGTATATCGTGTGTGTGTTGTGTGCCTTCGTGCATTTGTTCTTGTTTGTTAGATCTTCCTCCTCGCTCTTTGTTCTTGTTTCTTGTTCTTGGGAGATCTCGGTTACACCGGGATCCTCCTCGCGTGGGCTACTCAGCTCGCTATCCCTCCCCGGATCCACCAACGTCCATCGGCCCCACACATTAGCCATCCCATGGCATCTGCCGTGACACCACCACGACAGTTGGCGCCCACCGTGGGGCTGACGGAGGCGTTGGCTGGTGTACACATCCGGACGGGTTCCCACGTTCATTTCGACATTCGGGTTCTCTCTGGCCTGGTCGTAAGGCTAGGGGAGATGGACTTCGTCAGCGACAACGCAGGATGCTTCCGGAACAGGCCCTTTCCGGTGAACGGATGTCTCATTGACTTTGGTGATTTCACAACCTACGTCGCCACCGAGGTCGTATGTACCTACCCGGACGTGATCCTGGAAGCTGAGGACCCTCCCATGCTCTGCGCTGCTCGGGGTCTGCGTGCCGGTCGCCCCCCGAGTTCTGTCGCGGTGATGATGGTCGGGGCAATCGAGGAGGAGTACCAGGACGCTGACGGCGATACCGGGAGCGGCCACATCCGTTTGGCCAAACCTCCTCAGGAAAGAGGTGCGGCTCGGGATGGCGATCCACAACCGTCCCAGCCGCGGCGTCGCCCGGATCCCCTCTCGGGTCTGGTGGCCAAGTTGGCCGTACCTGTAGCCGCTGAAGCAGATACCCAGGCCACTTCGGCTGAGTTGGAGGAGCAGCGGAGGTTGCTACTCGCTGAAGCGTAGGAGATCGCCGAGATCCGGCGCGAACTCAATGCCAGTCTCCGGGAGTACAATGCAGCTCACGGATTCCTTAAGATCGACTCCCGGGACAGGCGCATCGCGGAGCGTCGCAAGAAAGGAAGAATGGTGAATGACGAGCTGGCAGGTGGAGCCACCACCAGTCAGACGGGAAGCCGGATCTCAGCGGGGAAGCCGGTGTACAGTTCACCGGCAAAAACTCTCAGGGCTGCCGAGGCCGCCATGGCAGAGTTGGGAGGGTTATCCGGTGAGGCCTTACGCAAGCATCAGGAGCGAGTAAACGAGTTGGTAATCGAGGCCAACCGTCAGAATCAGGCATTCAAGAAGAAGAACCCCGGGGCAGGATCTCAAGTGCACTCAGCTAGACCCAATAGCCAGAAATCGGACGGGGAGGCTTCTTCCCCACATCCGAGCAGAAGCCAGAGCAAAAGCAAAAGCCGGAGCCGAAGTCGAGGTTCCGGGAAGAACAAGCAGCTACAGACCTATGATCCGGCCTTCGCCGGTATCCAGCAAGCCGGGCAGCGTAACTCGGGGCAGGCGGGAAGTACCCGTGAGGACGGTTGACGTGGGGCTGCCTTGCGGGTAGCCCACGATGATGCTACCTGGGCCGCGCCAAGGATGGAAAGGCCCGCAGAAGGCCCACTCGGGGTACCTCGTATCCTAGTCCAACTCGGTTAGGTCTTGTAACCTGCCATATCTGTACCAACCACCCAAGACCTGGCTGCCTATAAAGCCAGGAGGGTTGCCCGTCCTAGAGGACACGCTCATAACCACTACGACAAACCCTAGCGAGATCGCAATCTCGCCATTGTAATCGCTACTCACATCAATAACCAGACAAGCAGAAGTAGGGTGTTATCCTCCGGGAGCCTGAACCTGGGTAAACCTCGCTTGTCAGCCGTCGTGATCACCTTGCACTCATCTCTCTCCCCATCAATCAACCCCGGGTGCACAACCCTGGGACTTTTCGAGTTAGCACCTCGTCAATTGGCGCCGTCTGTGGGAAGTTCAACAAGTGCTAGGATCATGGTCGCACCGGCCCCATCCGCAATGAAGATTGGCGCATCCGCCGTCAGGGAGTCGATCCGATTCGGCTCCTTCGAGTACGTCATCCACTCGCCAACTCATCAGTCGGTGTACGCCGATCTGGACAAAGGTATACACATCACCTTCGGCTCCATATTCTGCTGCATAGATAGTCGTGGCATACTCAGGTCTACGACTACTGCGTTTCGCGCGACGGCGTCACCAAAATCGCCGACCATCGCGCCCGTCGAAGCCGCCGAGATCGCATCTGCCGCACCCGCGGAGATCGCGACCGCCGGACCCGCTGAGATCGCATCTACTGCACCCGCGGAGATCGCGACCGCCTAACCCGCGAAGATCGCATCTGTCGCACCCGCAGAGGTCGCGACAGCTGCACCCGCGAAGAGGACATCTACATCGACAATCTCGGCAACGGCCGCGCGAATCGAGTCTGCTACCCCAACCTCGGTCGTGCGGTCGATCAAGTCAAGATCCACCTCCACCGTCGCACCCGCACGGGAGACCAGGGGCCCGCGTCCGACAACCATGTCACGCGCGCCCTCGTCTTCGTGGAGATCTCAAGTCTACCCCAAGCCAATCGCACTTGCCCCGGCGAGTGTGAGCACATGGACAATCGCGAAGAGACGCGACAGCGGGTGCTCCGCGCGCCACATTGCAGCAATTTTCGACCCCGAGCAAGAAACCGGCGACAGAAGCAGCAGCGGCAGCACCAACTCTCCAATTCGAGTCTACCCCAAGCAAGTCTTCATGGCCGGCACAGCACCGCATGACGACGAAGACGAACCCGCATATCCCCTTGAGGTGGACATGCCGGACCAGACTAAACTTGTCATCACGCGGGACATGGCGATCCAAGCCATGAAGCATGTGGACGAGGGCACGTTCCCGCCACCCAACGCACCTCGAGAAGATCACCTGGCGGTGCAGTACTTGCTACACAAGGAAGGCGAACGAATTCGCGCCGAAAAAGCCGAACTTCTCAGGCGCAAAAGGGACGCGGATGCATCGAGCGCCAGACGAGCCGCCCTCTCCTTCACATCCTCCACAGAGGTGGACCAGGGAGCAAGGCGAACCAGAGCCCGTGTCCCCCACATGGCAGAAGCTGATCGAACAA
Source organism: Poa annua (assembly GCA_026929855.1). Classification (NCBI taxonomy): domain Eukaryota; kingdom Viridiplantae; phylum Streptophyta; class Magnoliopsida; order Poales; family Poaceae; genus Poa; species Poa annua. The sequence goes on from CM049427.1 coordinate 38,953,950, forward strand.
GGCTCACACGTAACCTCGACTCGTCCTTCGTCACCGAAGACGAAAACGGGATACTCGTCCCAAAAACGGCGAATGCCGCCCTAATATCAGTCGAGACATACCTCCGGCTCACACAGCCACCGGAGGGAGACGCACGCTCCCTTCTCCACAAGAAACAAATTGCCTCCATAAGGGCAATCGAAGAAGCTCTGGCGGCCAAGGGGCCAAGCAACCGAGCGAATGAACCAACGACATCGGGCATCCGGCGCAGCGACAGCCAGTCAAGGACCTCCGTGACGTCCTGACACAGAAGACGGTGGACCGCAGCCGCAAGGAGCGATCGGCTAGCGTGGCACACGCGAACGACCACGCCGACCGCGACTTCGAACCGTGTGGCGCAGCATGCTTTAGCTTCAACATCCGCGACACCCGCATGCCTAAAGGCTTCAAGTTGACGTCTGGCACACCAAAATACGACGGGAAGCAAGACCCAAAGCTATGGCTCGAGGACTACCTCATCGCTTGCACCTGTCAAGGTGGAACGTCGACTACAGCAATGCAATACATCCAGCTCATGCTGACAGATTCGGCACGCGGGTGGCTCACAAGCCAACCCAAAGACTCTTTCCGAACATGGGAGGAATTCCAGGATAACTTCATCAAGAGTTTCTCAGGAACATTCGCCAGGCCGACGACCTACATCGAGTTGCAGGCCTGCAAGCAAGGGAAGGACGAGTCGCTCCGCTCTTACATCCAGAGGTGGACACTCCTCCGCAATACCATGGAACCCGTGTCAGAGGATCGAGTGATGGACGCCTTCATGCATGGCATCGCTCGCCGCGACCTCCGGGAGGAATTCGGTAGGCTCCAGCGGAAGACCACAATAGAACTCATGAAGACAGCCAACCAATTGGCCGAAGGAGAGGATTATGTCCGCGAAACTTCTACCAAAAAGGAAGGCGAAACAAGCAACTGGCGCGAGGCACGTCAAAAGAAGAAGGCACGTTACACCCACGATTCAATCGAATTAGTAGCGGCGGGTTATGAAACCCCCCGTGAGGACAAGCGTGACGGCAGTCGACAGTACGAACAAAGTCGACAGCCCAGCTCGAGTCAGTACAACCGTGGCAGCAGCAGCATCGACCACAATGATGGAAGTCAGAAACGCGAGTGGAAGCGCCCGTTGACCCCAGCAGAGGAACTGATGCAACCCTGTAAGCATCACTCGTTCCGCAACCCGGCAACAGGAAAGTTTGGTTCAAACCACCTGTTGAAGGATTGCCGCAAAGCAAGAAAGATCTACCATGCCATGCAGCAAATCATCGCCCCGGTGCAGGCCATACAAGCGGCACCACAGCTAGCCATCCAGGCAGCACCCGCAAACAACAATCAAGTGCAGGCGGCAGGAGCGTTCCCCCAGCCGCAGCAGCAGCAACAAGGTCCGTCGGCAGCAGCCGACACGTACCCAGCCGCACGAGGACAGCTGAACATGATCCAGAAGGGACCCCCGTCGAACAGGAGGCAGAAAATCATCACACGCCAAGTACTTCAAGCCATCAACAGCCCGCGCGCGGTACCAGACTACCTGCGCGGGTCGGAGACACCAATCATATTTTCCAGGGCAGATCACCCAGCGGAGGTAGTCCGACCCGGGCACGCCGCACTCGTGATTGAGGCCTTGATCGGCGACTACAGCCTGAAGAAGGTATTCCTGGACGGAGGCAGCGGCATCAACATCATATTCGCCGATACCCTCAGACGAATGAACAGGTCGACAGAGAAATTGCCGGAATCGGAGACCACCTTCCACGGCATAGTACCAGGGCAAGCAATCACGCCCATGGGAACAATCACACTCGACGTCATCCTCGGTACACCCGAGCACTTCAGGAAGGAATCGATAGACTTTGAGGTCGTCGACTGGAAGTCACAATACCACGCCATCCTCTTACGCCCAAGCTTTGCCAGGTTCATGGCAGTACCCCACTACGCCTACCTGATGATAAAGTTACCCGGGCCGAAAGGAGTGATCACCGTCCGCGGCGACTTCGGGCTCTCCAACAGCTGCGACCGCAAGTTCGCCAAGATCTCCGAGTTCTTTGGCGTCGAAGAGCACTTCAAGGCCATATCAGCCGACAACGACAAGACCATCTTCCCGGCTCGCAAGAAGCCTGCCAAAGACGCAGCGTTCAACACGAATGACAACACTGTCACCCACCAAGTCCATCCGACTGACAGCGGAAAGACGGTCAAGGTCTCGTCGAGTCTGACCCCCGCATAGGAAGGCGCGCTCGTCGAGTTCCTGCGTGAGAACTGGAAAATCTTTGCATGGCAACCCTCTGACATGCCAGGGATACCCAGGGAACTCGCCAAGCACTCTCTAAAAGTCCACAAGGACGCAAGATCAGTCAAGCAATCCATGCGACGCTTCTCAGGACCCAAACAAGACGCGATCACCATGGAGGTCGACAGATTACTACACGCCAAGTTCATCCGAGAGATCAAGGACTCGGACTGGGTCGCCAACCCGGTTCTAGTTGAGAAAAAGAAGACGAAGAAACTGTGCATGTGCGTTGACTTCACCGCAGTCAACAAATGCTGCCCCAAGGACCACTTCCCACTCCCGCGGATAGACCAGATCATCGACTCGACTGCAGGTTGCGAACGCCTATCTTTTCTGGATGCCTACTCAGGTTACCAGCAGATCAGGCTGAAAGTCGAGGACGAAGAGAAGACAGCCTTCATCACACCCGACGGCGTTTTTTGCTACCAGACGATGCCGTTCGGGTTAAAGAACGCAGGTGCCACGTACCAGCTGACAATGCAAGCATGCCTCAAGGGGCTAATCGGGAAAATCGTCCAAGTCTATGTCGACGACATCGTCGTCACTACCCGAAAGGAGGATACCCTAGTCGACGACCTCCGCAAGGTCTTCGCCGCACTGGACGTATATCAGATCAAGCTCAATCCAGAGAAGTGCGTGTTCGGCGTACCAGCCGGAGAGCTACTAGGGTACCTTGTATCCGCAAGAGGAATCGAAGCAAACCCCGAGAAGGTGCAGAACATACTCACAATGCCAGCACCAACCAAGCTCAGGGAGGTGCAACGATTAGCTGGCCGAGTCGCAGCTCTCAGCCGGTTCATTAGTAAGTTGGGAGAGAAAGCCTTACCTTTCTACCAACTGATGAAGAAGGCAGACAAGTTCGAGTGGACACAAGAGGCGCAGGACGCGTTCGACCATCTCAAGAAAACACTGACAACTTCTCCAGTCCTCGTGGCACCACAGGAAAATGAGCCGTTGTACCTATACGTCTCAGCAACAAACAGGGTGGTAAGCACGGTGCTCGTAGTCGAACGCGAAGAAGAAGGGCACAGTCACCCGGTGCAGAGGCCCGTCTACTACCTCAGCGAAGTACTCACCTTGTCCAAGCAGAACTACCCTCATTACCAAAAGCTGGCATACGGAGTCTTTATGACCTCCAGGACGGTCGTCCACTACTTCTCCGAGCACCGATCACGGTGGTAAGCTCCTCTGGACTAGCAGACATTCTCGCAAACCAGCGCGCGACAGGACGAGTCGCCAAGTGGGTTGTTGAACTAGTACCATGGGGGCTGAAGTATGCTCACCCGAAGTCCATCAAGGCCCAAGTTCTCCCAGAATTCACCACCGAGTGGATAGAGGCCCAGCTACCAAATGTCCCCGACCTGTCCAACGCATGGACAATGTACTTTGATGGCTCGAAGAAATTCAAGTCAGCCGGGGCAGGAGTCGTGCTCATCTCCCCCAAAGGCGACAAGCTCAAGTATGTCCTACAGATGGACTTTCCGACGCCGTCCAACAACGAAGCCGAGTACGAGGCCCTGATCCACGGCATGCGGATGGCCAAGAACTGCGGCGCCACGCACCTCATGATCTACTGCGATGCCATCGCTGACAACATGATCGCCTACAGAGACCTCTACAATCAGTGGGAAGGCAAATTCGACGGCTGCGAGCTGCGCCACATTGGGCGTGAAAGCAACGAGGAAGCCGAAGTCCTCGCTAACATGGGCTCAGACAGGGTGCCAGTCCCACCCGGCGTCTTCCTCGAGTGCATCACGTAGAGATCCATCAAGACTCAGAGTACAGCAAGCACAGCAACAACAAAAGGCGATGCCAACCCGCCAAGCCAAGACAAGGTCCCCATGGAGGTCATGCTAGTCGAAGCCACATGGACAGGACCGTACCTGGCATACATACTACATCAGAAGCTGCCAGCCGATCCAGTCGAAGCAAAGCGCATCATCAGGCGCTCCAAAAGTTTCACCGTCATCAACGGTGAACTCTACAAAAGAAGCATCTCAGGAATCCTGCAAAGGTGCATAGATCCAGTCGACGGCCAAGCCATCTTACTCGACATTAACGCGGGTATCTGCGGGCATCACGCCAGCAGTCGGGCACTGGTGGCCAAGGCGCTACGCGCCGGGTTCTACTGGCTGACAGCCATGCAGGACGCCGAGGAGCTGGTGAAGAAATGCACAGGGTGCCAGGAATTTGCCAACAAGCCGCACGCACCAGCGTCAGAACTCAAGACAATACCATTAGCCTGGCCCTTTGCCCAATGGGGTCTGGACATGGTGGGCCCGCTGAAGAAATCCTCACCCGGAGGTCACACTCACCTCCTGGTTGCAGTCGATAAGTTCACAAAGTGGATCGAAGCCGTGCCCATCACAAGTTCGACTGCATCCACAACAGTCAACTTCATCAGGTCAATCATCTTCAGATTTGGGGTACCAAACGGGATCATCACCGACAACGGCTCGAACTTCACAGACGAAGAATTCAAGGACTTTTGCTCAGAGCAGGGGATCAAACTCAACTACGCGTCTGTCTCGCACCCGCAGTCCAACGGACAAGTGGAGAAAGCCAACGGCCTCGTCTGCAGCGGCATCAAGAAACGACTGCGCGTGCCCCTAAGACGCGCAGCGGGCGCATGGGTGGAAGAACTGTCATCGGTCCTCTAGAGTCTGTGAACAACACCAAATAGATCCACCCAGTACACTCCATTCTTCATGGTGTACGGTGCAGAAGCGGTCCTCCCCTGCGACATCAAGTTCGACGCACCGAGAGTAGTCGCCTACGACGAGTCAGAAGCAGAGGAGGCACTCGAAGACAGCAGAGATACCCTGGATGAAGCACGCGACATCACCCTGGCACGATCAGCCGTGTATTAGCAGGACCTGCGCAATTATCACACTCGGAGGCTGCGACCAAGAGCGTTCGTTGCAGGCGACCTGGTTCTTCGACTCAAGCAAAAGAAGGTGCACAAGCTCGCTTCCCCATGGGAGGGCCCATACATCGTAACAGAAGCAATAGGCAATGGAGCTTACCGGCTAAAGGACTCGAATACAGGAGCAGACTGCAGCAACCCATGGAACGTAGCACAACTCCGCCGGTTCTACGCCTAGTTCAAAACAGCCATTGTACAAGAAAACCAGCGCGGCAGGTTTCAGACGCACTCTTTCCCTTACCAGGGTACCTGAGGGGACTGGAAGGGTTTTAATGAGGCGGCCTGTTCGCAAGAATCAATAAAGTGATTTGAAGAAATTCTGTCTCCTTTACCTGTCACTCAGAGGAAGCTCAAAAATCCTAGGCCGCCACTCGAACCACTCGGGGGCTGCGCCACACAGGTTGAAATATAAGCTTAGGTCGCTACCCGAACCACTCGGGGGCTGCGCCATACAAGCATGACCAAAATCCTACGTCGCCACCCGAACTACTCGGGGGCTGCGCCACACAGGTTGAAATAAAAGCTTAGGCCGCCACCCAATTTACTTGGGGGCTGCGCCATACAAGCATAAAGTCAAAAATCCTAGGCCGCCACTCGACCGACTCGGGGGCTGCGCCATACAGGTCAAGTTCAAAATCCTAGGGCGCCGCCCGCCACACACGGGGGCTGCGCCACACAGGTCACACTTGTAACCCTAGGTTACCACTCGACTTACTCGGGGGCTACGCCAAACAGGCCTTCTCAGAAAAATCCTCAGCCGCCGCTCGAACCCACTCGGGGGCTGCGCTGCACAGGTCAAGTTCCAAATCCTAGGTCACCACCCGACATACTCGGGGGGCTGCGCCAAACAGGTAATACTTGCAATCCTAGGCCGCCACCCGACCTACTCGGGGGCTGCGCCAGACAGGTCTTAGCCAAAATCCTAGGCCACCACTCGAGCGACTCGGGGGCTGCGCCATACAGGTCAAGTTACAAAAATCCTAAGTCGCCACCTGATAAAATAAGAGTCTGCGGCATACAGGTTACACTTGAAAAACCTAGGCCGCTGCCTATCATACTAGGCGACTGCGCCATACAGGTTGCAAATCAAATCAGGCACTCTCACTTTCGATTAAAAAGACCAACTCTCATAACTCGAAAGTATTCCAATCTGTTATCATACTTACACAGGCACATTTGCCCCTATAGCTAACCCTGTACAACAGACAACAGCTACTCTAAACTGCAGGTTCAGCCTTCGGCGCATCAAGGGGCCCTACAAGGCGCTCGCTCAGGTCCTGAACCTGCCGGATAATCCGACGCGCAGCCGCCAAGGTCTCGTCGAAGTCGTCGTCACCCGGCAGGCCTTCAAGCACCCTCTCAAGCGGGAGATGTGGCCGGTGCATCCGGACGTATGCCAACGCCGCGTTCGCACCAGCCACAAGTTGGGCGTCGACGACCTCCTTCAACCCTTCACCATCACGGAACCTCTCCAGCAAGGCAGACAACCCGTTCGGCTGCGCATTATGCGGGAAGTACACACGATTGATGTGCCAAAGTGTCTTCCGGCAGCTCTCCAGAAGAAAAGAAGCGCGCCACGTACGATCAAGCATGGTGGCAAGGACGCGCCCCCTCGACCGGTTCACCCAGAACTGTCGAGCTTCGTAGGAGTCGCCGGACGCCTCTCGGGTGACTCGCTCCTCAACGCGAACCCGCTCGGCCTCCCAGTCGGGATTAACATCTGCGCACATAAAATGCAAGTCAGAACGAGAAGGAGAGCCACAAAGGACGGCAGCCGCCAAAAGGATACATACCTTGCAGCTGCCGACTGATCAGGTCGATCTCCCCAAGCAAAAAATCCTCACGTCGCGAGAACTCCGCCGTGGGATGCGACTGAGAACGATGCAGCAGCCGCTCCGTATTCTTCAGGGTCGCCTCAAGCTCCGCCACCTTGTTCTTCAAACATGTGATTATCCGCTGATCACTTGCACTGCGTGGAGGGGCCGGCGCCGCCCGACGACGGCGAGCACCCGAAGAAGAAGCCGCGCCACTCGGCTCGGCCACTGGAGAAGGCGGAACATCATCGCGCGCAGCACTCTGCCAGAGATACGCAGAGTCAATATAATCATGCGACTGCGAAGCACAGATCAACTCAGAAGAAATAAAGCCAGCAAAACCAATATTGAAGACCAAAAGACCCGACAGGGCAATATTCATTACAAGCTTCAAGTTCAAAATACAGATCGCGGCGACTGCCGCATTCCTACAACTACGCCTACTCTAAGGCCGCGGACTGCGACCGGGAACGGCCCTTCCGAGCGGGAGCCGCCTCGATCGCCTTAGCAAGGGCCCTCTCGAAGAGTGCCACAAGCTGCGCAGCCAGCTGCGAGGCGCGCTCCTTCACGCCACTCAGCGACGCGGTCCGGCTATCGGGTTTGCGAGGAAAACCGCTGACGACCTTCTCGAAGTCACCTGGAACTTGGTGGCCTAATAGGAGCTGGAAGGTGAGCTCGGAGCCGCGTACCGTCTGCGACCCAGTGAAGTCGGCGATGGTGGTCGCGTCCTCAAACGGTGCAGCCAGGGCGTCCACGGTCGCCGGCGGCTGGTCGCCCGGGAAGATGCTCTGATGCACCACGGCCAGAGCTCCAGTCGACTTCTGCAACGCGGCCGCAGACTTCTTCAGCGCGTCTGAGGCATAGGCACAGACCCGGTCGAGGAAGCCAACAGCGGCCGCCAGGTCAACCGTATCACTCGACGCATCTTCTGGAGGAGCTCCGCCGCAAGTCTCTGCGCAAAAATTCAAAGTCAAGACAAGAAAAAGATCAAAGACTCAGTAGGCGCCAAGCCGAAACTTACTCCCAAGAACACCGGCGAGTGAAAGGAGACGACCAACTTGAGTTTTCTCCTGAGCGACCCGCGCTAGCTCCCGCTCTCGAGACTCACGAAGAGCCTTCTCAAGCTCATCAACCCGCCCAGTAGCCTGGTCCGGCGAGGCACGCAATTGGTCCCTCTCCTTCTCCAGGCGAACGTAAGACGCGGCTGCGTCGAGCTGTTGGCGATAGAACGGCTGAAGCAAAAACAAGATGTCAATAAAGTTGCGGGCGACTATACTAGTCACCCACACCTTCGGGGTCTACTCCCATCGGGAGCGCTGATCGCGCACCCGATGAAAAATCAAGAACGCAAGAAAGAGCATGAAAGACTTACGTGGTCCAGGAGCTCAAGGTCCTCTGCAGTCGAAGAAGGCATGCGGCTAGACGCCGCAATGCCGGCAGCCTCAACACGCACCTTCTCCACCACCACCGGCGTCCCCAACCCAGTCGAAGAGGCGGATGTGAGCTCCACATCCCGAAGGGGGGAGCTAACGTTGTCAGAACGGTGGCTGCAGCAAAAACAAGAACACCTGTCAAACCAAAACGTCGAAACTACAAAGTACAACTCGAAGGACACATTGCAAAGAAGCTCACCTGGGGGTGCCGGCGTCGTCGTAGCTCTCCGGGGAAGGCGAAGGCATCCGCACGAATGAGCGTGGCGCTGCGGAGCTGACTGGAGGAACGTTCAGAGGTTCCTCCCAGCCACCCGAAGACCGAGCACCCGGAGACGTCACGACGACATCCTCCTCAGCAACGTCCACGTCCCGGGCAGGTGACGACGCAGTGGCAGACTCGCCGCGACTCGGAAGCTTCCGCTTCTTCCGCGCGGGTTCCTCCACCTCATCTTCCTCCTCCACCTCGTCGCGGGGAGAATGCGCGGAGGGAATCTCTTCGTCCTCGTCCTCCTCCTCGACAAACTTCGACTCATCGTCGGGTCCGTTCTCAGGGAGGGGAGGAAAGCTGATGAACAGAGCTCGACCCTGCAGCAAGTAGACACAAGTCGAATCAAAAAGAAGAGTAGACTCAAGTCGAACAAGGACAGAAAGAAAATAAGACAAGACTCACCTCAGATACGGGGTTCGAGGCCCCGTAAGGAGAGATCGGGCACTTGACGTTGCACGTGTCCGCGGCTCGGAGGTTGGTGATGGACCTGACGCTGGCTTCCACCTCCTCGTCATCCAGCGGCATGGCGCTGACGCCTTCGGCGGCCCACATCGGGTGAGGCCGGGCGCTGAGCGGCTGCACCCGAAGACGGAAGAAGGTGGTCATCAAAAAGACGCCACCCGCCTCGCGCCCAAGGGTGTTGGTCAAATCGCGCAGCAGGCCCAGCAGGGACGCACGGCCTCCTTCTCCACGGCGGACAGCGGGTGCGCCCAGGCGCCAGTCTTCCGCAGTCCGCGCCCGCTGTCGAACGCGTCCAGTCCGTCTTGGTTCGACTGGACGTAAAACCATCTCCTGCGCCATCCTTGGACGGAGTCGGACTTCTTCATCTGAAAGTACGCGGTGTCACCGTGTACCTGGATTCCGAAGCCGCCCACGGGGAAGGTCAACCCGCTCTTCCCTACGTTCTTGCGAACGAGGAAGAGCGACTTCCACAACGCCTAGTGGGGCGCGACGCCCAAGAAGCACTCGCAGAGCACGATAAAGCCCGCGATGCTCAAGACGCCATTGGGGGTCAGATCGTGGATCTGAACCCCATAGGCAAACAAGAGACCGCGCACGAAATCGTGCATGGGGAACCCGAAGCCCCGCGGAAGGAAGTCCGCGAAGCAAACATGTTCCCCATCGCGCGGAGTGGGGAAGACTTCCTTGCCAGGGACGCGTACCTGGACCTGGTCGGCAGGTGGCAGCAGGCCCTGCGCGCGGAACAGCTCCACATCGGTCTTCTTCATCGAGGACCTCTGCCAGTCGCCTTCGGGTTTCTTCATCACCCCGGCGTCATCGGCGGCGGCGGAGGAGCCAGCGGCGCTCTTCGGCTTGCCCATTGCCAAGGTCGCAAGGTGCGTGGACGGATTGCTCGGAGCTCGGGATAGCGGCGGAAATGGTAGAGCGCAGGAGGAAAGAAAGCAAGAAGCGATTGGAGAAGATGACATCCCAAACGTCAAGACACAGTACTTATGCCTCGAAGATCAGCATCTCAACCGTCCATCGAACAAGTGCTCCGAGCGGGCACATCCAGCCGTCCACGTGTCGCACGGAGAAACCAACCGTCACCGCCCACTCCTTCCACTAAGCACGAAAACCGAGGCGTCGTCATCGTGCCGCGCAAAATTCGCGCCCACTTCGGAGACGTGACAACTGTGGACCGTGGTCAGCTCTGACAGCGGGGCCCGCCACGTCACGTCCCATCGGGCGCAGAGGCGTGCAACAGATCGTCATCAATGACGTCATCAAGCCAACGGCTCCAAAATCAACTGAAGCAACTCGACATAGTTGTTTGAGTGGTAAGCTTCAAAGCTGAAATCAACAAGGTAGGATCAGCCGATGATCCGAGCACCCGAAGAAACCATTCGAGTGGCAACACAGTAAGCTCGAGCAGCCGAATCCATCCACAAGTAAGCCAAACTGGCTGAGTAGAAGCAAAGCTTCACAAGAAGATGAAGGCCAAGTAGTTCGACTGCACAGATTACTCCCATCGGGAGTGGCTGGTTCGACTGAAGAAATCGAGTTCAAGCTCAAGATCAAGCAATCCAATGGCGCGTCCAGGAGGAAGGAGTCCTTTGTCCGACTCTACGCTTCGACCAAGCACTCGGGGGCTACTGACGTGGGGCTGCCTTGTGGGTAGCCCACGATGATGCTACCTGGGCCGCGCCAAGGATGGAAAGGCCCGCAGAAGGCCCACTCGGGGTACCTCGTATCCTAGTCCAACTCGGTTAGGTCTTGTAACCTGCCATATCTGTACCAACCACCCAAGACCTGGCTGCCTATAAAGCCAGGAGGGTTGCCCGTCCTAGAGGACACGCTCATAACCACTACGACAAACCCTAGCGAGATCGCAATCTCGCCATTGTAATCGCTACTCGCATCAATAACCAGACAAGCAGGAGTAGGGTGTTATCCTCCGGGAGCCTGAACCTGGGTAAACCTCACTTGTCAGCCGTCGTGATCACCTTGCACTCATCTCTCTCCCCATCAATCAACCCGGGGTGCACAACCCTGGGACTTGTCGAGTTAGCACCTCGTCAACGGTAACCGGGGTGTAGGAAACAATAACCCGGTCGGCCGTGGTAATCCACCCCGGAACCCTCCTCATGTTCAGGGAAACCCGGAAAGGGAGGTCGCCTCTGTTCCACAGCAGGCCATAATTCCGGCGCAGGACAGGCTCAACGATGGCAACTCGAGACTGCAGCAGCTCGGATACCAGCCAGACGAGAACCCTTTGGGATCTCGGATAGGAACCAGACAGCTGAATCCGGCAGATGCCAGATTCCGGCTCGACCAGATTCATCAATCCGAGCTAGTGGAAGAGCAAGGGCCTCCGGGACCTGCCTGCTTTGGACCTCGGATCATGCGGGAACCACCTGTTCGGAATTTTCAGCTCAACAGGGGTGCCAAGACCTATGACGGCAGCAAGAAGCCGGAGGACTGGCTAACCGACTATGTCACTGCAGTAAGCATAGCCGGTGGAAACAGACGATGGGCGGTACGATACGTACCGCAGATGTTGGAAGGACCTGCCCGAATTTGGTTGAACAACCTGAGAACTGGCAGCATAGACTGCTGGTTAGACTTTGAGGAGGCATTCATCAGCAACTTCACCAGCACGTACAAAAGGCCAAACAGGCCTCAGCAGCTCGCCATCTGTAGGCAAAGGAGTAACGAGACTGACCGGGAGTATCTTACCCGGTGGAGCAATATTCGCAATTCTTGCGAAGGAGTGGTAGAGGCGCAGGCCATCTCCTGGTTTGCACAAGGATGCCGGCATGGCTCAATGCTGTGGCAGAAGTTGCAGAGAAAGATGCCAACAACCTTGGCAGAAACCATGCGCATCGTCGATACCTACACGCTTGGAGATCCCATGCAACCCCTAGTGGATGTCGGTGACTCCAACAGGAGGAATGCGGGACCTCAGCGTTCGGGACCGAGCAGGAGCCATGATCGCCAAGATTTTAGCCAGAAAAGGAATCACCCCGAGTACCACCATGCCGCACAACACGTCGCAGCGGTGACCCGGGAGCCAGAGGATGCCGGCAACAGCCAGCGTCAAAAGACAAGTGGCCCGACTTGGGGTCAGAGTCAGGAGGTGCAAAAGACCTGGGTGGAACAAAAGAAGCCCCTGACATATGAGGAGATGCTGAACAAGCCATGCTGCTACCATACTCTGGAGGCCAACAAGCCAGCAAACCACTCTACTCGGCAATGCAGTTGGTACCAGCGCACATTGCAGGAAGGCAACTCGGGAGCTGTTCGACCGAGTGCTCCGGCATCTCGGCCCAATATCCCGAGACCCCCTCCTCCGACGTCGGGGGCCAACGCTGTCCGAATCAACCCGCCTCCACGAGGACCCCCACCTCGGCCAGTGAATGTGGTGCACACCCGGAACGACAACGGTGCAGGCCCCAGTAACCAAGCCGGACAGTAGCAGAGCAACTACCGGGAGGCACATCAAAGCTATGTGGTCTTCGTGACCAAACCCACTGACCGGAGAAGTGTGCGGCAGCGTGCCCTGGAGGTGAATGTTGTGATCCCGGCGGTGCCCAAGTTCTTGCACTGGTCCGAGATGGAGATCCCGTGGAGCCGAAAGGATCACCCCAGGGTTATGCCTAAGCCGGGGGCGTATGCCTTGGTGGTGGACCCAACTTTTGTCGGACCAAACCTCAATGTCCGCTTCAGCCGGGTTCTGATCGACAATGGCAGTGCCATTAACATCATGTACAAGGACACGATGCTGAAGCTGGGGGTGTCCATGAACACCTTGTTGCCTACCGAGACAACCTTCCACGGCATTGTGCCCGGAGTCTCTTGCTCACCCATGGGAAAAATCTGGGTTGAGGTGCTATTCGGAACTTGGGAGAACTGCCGAACCGAGAGCTTGGAATTCGAGGTCGTGGACCTCGAAAGCCCATATCACGCACTGATCGGCAGGCAAGCCCTGGCCAAGTTCATGATCTCAACTCACATGGGCTACCTGAAGATGAAGATGCCGGGACCTAACGGCGTGATCACCATCTCGGGAGACCACAAGCGCTCCATGGAGTGTGCCTCGGCGGGGTCATGCTTAGCTGAATCCCTGGTGATCGCAGAAGAGAAGAAGAGAATCCAGCAGGTGGTGGCAATGGCCAAGACCTCCCAACTCAGAATGCCCGGGATGGTGAACCCGGAGCAGGGTGCGTCATTTCAGCCCCCCAAGGAGACCAAGAAGGTGGGTGTGGACCCTAGCAACCCGGAGCACCAAGTTATCATTGGCAGAAACCTGGACAGCAAATAGGAAGGCGAGCTCGTCGACTTCCTCCGTGAGAATCGGGATGCTTTTGCATGGTCGAGTGACGATCTGCAAGGTGTCCCGAGGGAGTTGGCTGAGCACTCTCTATTTGTTCGACCGGATGCAAAGCCGGTGAAGCAACCAACTAGGCGCCTCTCAGATGAAAGAAGAGTTGCCGTCATGGAGCATCTGGCTATACTGCTGGCGGTTGGATTCATAATGGAAGTACTGCACCCGGATTGGATATCAAATCCGGTCCTGGTAGAGAAGAAGAAGGATGACCCCTCCTGCTTAAGGTGTGGCGTATGTGCATCGACTTCACCAACCTCAACAAAGCATGCCCGAAGGACCCCTTTCCGCTACCCCGGATAGATCAAGTGATAGATTCCACTGCCGGGAGTGAGCTTTTGACTTTTTTAGATGCCTATTCTGGTTTTCACCAGATACCTTTGAATCCGGATGATCAATTGAAAACTGCTTTTATTACCCCTTATGGGGCTTATTGCTATCGTGTCATGACTTTCGGTTTGAGGAATGCTGGTGCTACATACCAGAGGTGCATGCAGAAATGTTTGCATGACCAGATAGGCCGGAATGCCGAGGTCTATGTCGATGACATAGTCATAAAGACAAAAGAAAAAGCCTCACTAATAGATGATCTGAGGGAAACATTTAAGAACTTAAGAAGGTTCCGGATGAAATTGAACCCGGATAAATGCACATTTGGTGTTCCGGCGGGGAAGTTACTCGGTTTCCTCATCTCAAGCCGGGGAATCGAGGTCAACCCGGGTAAAATTCGTGCTATCGAGAGCATGAAATTGCACGTGCGTCTCAGGGATGTGCAGAAGTTCACTGGGTGTCTTGCATCCCTGAGTCGGTTTGTCAGTCGACTTGGGGAGAAGGCCTTGCCCTTGTACCAATTGATGAAGAAAAGCAAAACATTTGTTTGGACCCCGCAGGCTGACGCGGCGTTCAACGATTTGAAGAGGATGCTCTCAACAACACCCGTGTTGGCATCACCGTTACCCAAGGAACCTATGCTGCTGTATATTGCTGCAACCAACCGAGTAGTCAGTGTGGCAATGGTGGTAGAAAGGGAAGAAGGGGGCAAGCTGATACAAAGGCCGGTGTATTACCTCAGTGAGGTGATCTCGGAATCCAAACAGAACTACCCGCACTACCAAAAAATGGCGTATGGGGTGTACACGGCAGTAACCAAGCTCAAGCACTACTTTCAGGAACACCCGATCACAGTGGTATGCGAAGCTCCTCTGGCCGAGATCATCGGTTGCAAGGACGCTAGCGGCCGGGTAGCCAAATGGGTCATCCAGCTGTCTCCATACGCTCCGACGTATGAGAGACGAGATGCCATCAAGTCGCAGGCGCTGCCGGACTTTTTGGTAGACTGGGCCGAGATGCAGTATGAACCTCCGATGCCGGATTACAATTTCTGGAGGATGCATTTCGATGGCTCAAAGGCTAAGATCGGATTGGGTACCGGAGTGGTCCTCACGTCCCCGAAGCAAGATGTACTGAAGTATTTGCTGCAAATCCATTTTCGGGCATCCAACAATGTCGCGGAATATGAGGCCTTGGTTCATGGACTGAACGTTGCCAAGGAGATCGGCATCCGCCGGATAGAGTGTTTCGGTGACTCCGACCTCGTGGTGCAGCAGGTGTCGGGGAATTGGGGTGCCCTTGATGCAAACATGGCCTTATACAGGTTTCATGTGCAGAAAATATCCGGTTTTTTTGAAGGATGCGAGTTCAAGCACATACCCAGAGGAGAAAACGAGGCAGCGGACGTCTTGTCCAAGCTAGGGTCATCTCGGGATGCCATCCCACCCGGGATAGCTCTGGAGCATTTGAGGAAGCCATCTATTCAACCCTCACCCGAGTCGAATTCTATCTTCATCCCCAAGGAACCTGGTTCAGATGCCGTACCCATGGAAGTAGATGTCGGGAGCATAACATCGAACCCGGGGACTGCATCACAGTGCTCAGAGAGGCAAAGAAAGATGATGATGGAGGTGATGTCGGCAGAGCCAATGGACATAGACGCTCCCGTGTTCCCGGTTCGACCTGTCCCGGGATGGGCACAACCCATTATGGCTTATATCTTGGAAGGAGTCCTCCCGGAGAATGAAGTGGAATCCCGGCAGATAATGCGAAGATCAAAAGCATACACCATCATCAATCAAGAGTTGTACAAGAGGAGTGTCACTGAGGTACTCCAGAGGTGTGTAGAACCGGCAGAAGGACAAGAGATGCTCCTGGAGATACATCAGGGGGAGTGTGGTCATCATGCATCATCCCGCGCCCTAGTGGCGAAAGTGTTCCGGCATGGGTTCTACTGGCCCACTGCATTGCAGCAAGCAGAAGATATTGTCCGGAAGTGTGGAGGATGCCAGAGGTTTGCTCACCGGATACATATGCCGGCGTCAGCACTGAAGACCATCCCTATCACTTGGCCATTCGCAGTATGGTGTTTGGATATGGTCGGGCAGTTCAAGCCGGCAAGAGGCAATATGACACATATACTGGTTATGGTGGACAAATTCACTAAGTGGATAGAGGTCAAGCCAATCCGGAAGTGTGATGGACACACTGCTGTGCAATTCCTGAAAGACATCATCTTGAGATACGGGTACCCGCACAGCATTATCACGGATAATGGCACCAACTTTGCTGTGGGGGAATTCGCTCGATTTTGTGCTGAAAAGGGAATCCGGCTGGATGTAGCATCAGTCGCACACCCGGAAGCAAACGGGCAAGTCAAAAGGGCAAATGCCTTAGTCTTAGCCGGCATCAAAGCTCGCTTGATCGAACCACTGGTGAGAACTCCGGGATGCTGGATAGAGGAGTTGCCGGCGGTTTTGTGGGGTCTCCGGACTACACCGAATAGATCTACCGGGTACACGCCATTTTTTATGGTATACGGTGCCGAGGCAGTACTCCCGACCGACTTACAATATGATTCCCCGAGAGTGACAATGTTCACCGAGACCGAGGCAAAGGAGGCCCGAGAAGATGATGTTGATTTACTCGAAGAGGCAAGAGAATTGGCACTGTCTCAGTCGGCAATTTATCAACAAAACCTCCGTCGCTATCATAGCCGGAAGGTGCACCCGAGGGTGTTCCGAGAAGCGGATCTTGTGCTGAGGCTCATCCAACGCACGACCGGAATGCATAAATTATCACCTCCATGGGAGGGACCTTTTGTGATAAGCAGGGCATTGCACAATGACTCTTATTACCTTGTAGATGCACAGGAGGCAAGGAAAGGTGTAATGGACAAATCCGGTGAGGAAACCAAGCGTCCATGGAATGTTGCTCTACTTCGACCCCTTTACACATAAAGGGCTCAGTGTATGATGTATCTCAGTTTTCAGTATTAATGGAAGTAAGGCACCCCGGGAGGAACCCGGGGACTGCCTAGTTCTGTGCCCATTTTATTTTTGTCTTGTCAAGTTCATTTGTTATTCTTTACCGGCATCTCGGGAAGGAACCCGGGGACTGCCAGGTAGCTATCTTTTATATTGTTTGTATGCCGGGAAAGTTCCGAGTTCGATTCTCAAAGTCAGAGTAATGTGTCTCATGTGAAATCATCTTGTGACTCGACTGACGCACGCCGAAATGGTAGTCAAGAGCAAAGAGAGGGAAGGTGGGAAACACGAAAATGGTCTCGGGGACTCAGAGCAGGAACTTATCCGGCATACCTGTTTTTTACTAACTCAGTTATTTTTTATGTCGGGAATTCGGTTAGCCAGAACTCGGATTGTTTTAAGTAATGTATGTCGTATGTGGAGTTTTGTGACTCGACTGTCGAACGCCAAAATGGTAGACAAGAGCAGAAATTACCTAAGTACGGTAAACATGAAAAGCAACTCGGGGACTCATAACAGAATAAATTGACATAAGTTGTTCGGATAGGTAGCTCAGTACGAAACGAAAATAATATAAGTATATGTTACATCTGGCACCCGACATCCCGGGGATTTAACGAATCTACTCTTAAGTCTTTCTACGTGGTAGGAGAAGTCGGCTTCTCGACGGAGACATCAGCAGAAGCAGCGACCTCGGGAGCAGCAGCAGACGCGGGAGCAGCAGGAGGAGCAGCAGTGGCTTCAATTCCGGCGGCGGTACTCGGGGCATCAGGGCGCACCTCGGCCTGAGAGGCCTCGGGTGTCGGAGAAGAAGCAACATCCCGGGGAACCGCGGTCTCGGCAGCAGCACCAGAGGCAGCGTCGTCTTCCTCCGGAATCTCATCATCCGCGTCGCCGGTCGCAACGGTTTCTTCGTCATCCTCATAGTCGGATTCAGAGTCAGAAGCGATCACGCTGGCGGTGAAGGCACGAATGTTGGACCACAAAGCGATGCGATGCGCCAACTCTTGTCGCCGCTGGATCTTAGCCGGATCACTTCACCACGGCGAGATTGTCCGCAGGCGCTGGATTGCGTCCAGGTCGAGACCTTCGTACCAGCTAAGTACTTGGGTCAAGGCCTGGTCAGCACCAGCCCGCGCACCGGAGCGCTTCCAACCGTGGATGCGCCTCCCGGCACACCGGAGTGCGCTCGCGAGTTCGGCGACCGAAAGCGTCGCGCGGATACTCGGCCACAGTGCGCCGTGGATGTGGATCGCAGCGCTGAGCAGCTCCGTCCCGATCGACCGGAGAGGCACTATCCGGGCCTTCAGGGCGGTGAGGTGGTCCTCAATATCCCAGGCATCCGAGACAGCACCCTTTCCGGCACACTTCTCCCGGGCAGCGGCAACAGCAAGGGCGGCAGCCTCGCGAGAGTGCTCGAATTCCCCTTTAAAAAGAAGAGCTGTCAAACGACTAGGGCATAAGAAGAGCAACAACAAGGAAAGAGAGGAAGGAAAACATGAGGGATGTCGGTCCACTTACTGTTAAGGTCCCGGTTAAGTACAGTTAGCTCGGAGAGCCAACTGTCGGACCGTGACCGGAGAAGAGCCAACCCGGTCTCCGCGAGATGCGCGCGCTCCTCGGACTGGTCCAAGGTTTCCCTTTGTTTCTTCGTCGCCTCAACGAAGCGCGTCTTCATCTCGGTCGCAGAAGCCTTGACCTTTTCGAGCTCGCCGTTGAGTCACGCGATCTCGGCTTGCGCGGTAGCAAGTGCGGCTTTCTGGTCTACCGAGACCTTGCGCACGGCATCTCGCTCCTCCCGGAGGCGCCCCTCGCACTTCTTGGACTGACCGAGGTCAGCAAGAACTCGGTTGAAGATGCTGCAGCGTTTCTTGCTGCACTCCTGAAATCAAGACAAAGAAGGAGGAGTCAGCCTGGGAATAGATGTAAGGAAATCGGGAGAGTCCGAGATCTGTAGCACATAAAAAGCTACCCGGTTGGGAGGATCTCGGGGACTCGATGTCCGAGTCCTGGAATTTTCTCTAAGATTGGAGCCTAGTGATCTGCTATTCGGTGGAATCTAGAGCACTAAGCACCAATCTCGGGGACTAGTGGTGATGAAGCAAATTTTGAAACAAGCTACCCGGTCGGGAGGATCTCGGGGACTCGGTGTCCGAGTCCTGGAATTTTCTCTAAGATTGGAGCCTAGTGATCTGCTATTCGGTGGAATCTAGAGCACTAAGCACCAATCTCGGGGACTAGTGGGGAAGGAACAAACATTTTTTTATGAAAGAAAGAGAACTTACCTCGGTCACCCGAGTAACATCCAGCGCGGCCACCTGGAGAGCGTGCAGAGCTTGAGCGTTGCGGCTTGGGCCTGCAGCGCTCCCCGATTTCAGAATTCGTGCGATTTTGGCTCGACAATGGCAATGGCCCGGTGGGGTGGAGGAGGGAGAGAGGGAGGACGCACCGAGGAGGACGAAGGAGAGAGGGGTTCGGCAATGGGTGGCCCGGTGCGTGCTCGGCAATGGCACGGCGAATGGCGGCCGGAGGAGGAGAAGTGCACGCTGCCGTGCGGTGGTGGAGGGAGCGGCGTTGGGGACGGAGACGACCACGGTGGACGGCGGTGGTGGAGGGAGCGGCGTTGGGGACGGAGACGACCACGGTGGCGACGTCGGGGACGGAGAAGACCACGGCGGCGGCTAGGGTTTCTCGGGAAATTTCGGCAGCACTTCGATAGGAAAGGGGAACTGCTCCGGGTGGTTGCTCGGCCCAGAGCGCTAAGTGTTGGTTATATAGCATAATGCTATCTGTCCCGGGTGGTGGCTCTGCCCGGGACAAATAGGTGGCATCTGTCCCGGGCCGTGGCTGCACCCGGGACAGATAGCACCCTATTTGTCCCGGGCTGAGCCACCACCCGGGACAGATAGCACCCTAGAAGGGTTTTTTCTTTTTATTTTCTTTTTCTGTTTTCTGTTTTAAATAACTTTTGCAAACTTTGGAATTTGAAAAAACATTCAATATGAAAAGTGTTTGAATTTGACTAACTTATACAAAAACTTTTTCTGTTTTCTATAATTATTATTTTAATTAGTTTAAAACTAGTTTGAATGTGAATTTGTATAACTTTTGCAAACTTTGGAATTTTAAAAAAACTTTCAATGTGAAAAGTGTTTGAATTTGACTAACTAATACAAAAACATTTTCTGTTTTCTATAATAATTATTTTAATTAGTTTAAAACTAGTTTGAATGTGAATTTGTATAACTTTTGCAAACTTTGGAATTTGAAAAAACTTTCAATATGAAAAGTGTTTGAATTTGACTAACTAATACAAAAACATTTTCTGTTTTCTATAATAACTATTTTAATTAGTTTAAAACTAATTTGAATGTGAATTTGTATAACTTTTGCAAACCGGGACTAAAGAAGCACACGGATCGTGTGTTTCTTTCAAGCACTTGTTAGTCGTTTGATCAGGTGTGTGTTTCTTTTAATTGCTTCTGAGCTGTTCGATTAACGCTTTCATTTCCAAACCGGGACTAAAGAAGCACACGGATCGTGTGTTTCTTTGGATCAGGGGTGTGCTTATTTTGAGCACTTGAGAGTTGTTGGATCAACACTATCAGTACCACTAGTTGAGCCCGTGACCCTATATATAGCCCCCTCTCGAACGAGGCGAGCACTCAGTGTTTCCTCCTTCTAGTGCCCGGCCGGGTGGTGTGGTATACAAATCACTCGGATTCCCTGCATACGCCCCACGGTGCATTTGATATGCAAGCACTCATAAGGAGCCACCGTTGGGCTGTATGCAGGTGAAATCGTGTGGTTTTATCTATCAAAAGACTAGTTCAATTCATCTACTGAGAAATATATACAAATCACTCGGATTCCCTGCATACGCCCCACGGTGCATTTGATATGCAGGCAATCATCAGGAGCCACCGTGTGGCTGTATGCAGGTGAAATCGTATGTTTTGTCTCCACACACGCCGACGGATCCATTTGATATGCAGGTAAAAATGGAGCATCTTCTTCATATAAAAAGTATAATATATTAATTATTACACATCGCACCAACATCTCCATCACACAACACCGCCAGTTCTTCTGGGTTGGAATCATGGAGCATCTTCTTCAATCAACTTGATGATTGGGTCAATGTTCACTACGAATGGCGGAATTTCATCAAAATTATTATAATCATCTGACATGTCTGTCTTGTCCTCCACTCCCACGATGTTTCTTTTTCCTGAAAGAACTATGTGACTCCTCGGCTCCTCCACTCCCAGGATGTTTCTTTTTTTGGGTCTGCTAGACATGTCTTTCACACAGAAAACCTGAGCCACATCATTGGCTAGCACGAATGGTTCGTCTCTATACGCAAGATTGTTTAGATCCACTGTTGTCATTCCGTACATCTTGTCTACCTCAACCCCGCCTTTCAGATTGACCCATTTGCACCGAAACAAAGGGATCTTAAAAGAAGGTCCATAGTCAAGTTCCCATATCTCCTCTATGCAACCATAATATGTGTTCTTCTGCCCATTGTTGTTTGTTGCATCAATGCGAACACCACTGTTTAGGTTCGTGCTCTTTTTATCTTGGACACTCGTGTAAAATGTATTCCCATTTATCTCGTACCCTTGGAAAGTACATATAGTTGTAGATGGTGCCTTGGCTAACAAGTGTAACTGTTCATCTACCTTGTCTTTATTTTGAAGATGTGCTCGCAACCAACCGCCGAAAGTCGCCATGTGTGTACGTACAATCCAGTTGTCAGACTTCCCCGCGTGTAGAGAGCGTACAAGATTCTTGTGTTCGTCGATATACGGGGCCACCAAGGTAGAACTTTGTAGAACTGTATAGTGTGCTTCAGTGAAAGAATGTCCATCCATACAATTTTTTGTTTTTTTTCCTAGTGTGCCTTTTTCCACTAAGTCTACCCTCATGTCGTGATTGTGGAACACCTATCGGCTTAAGGTCATGAATAAAGTCAACACAGAACTCAATGACGTCCTCGTTATCGTAGCCGTTGGAGATGCTTCCTTCTGGCCTAGCACGGTTATGCACATATTTCTTTAAGACTGTCATGAACCTCTCAAATGGGAACATATTGTGCAGAAATACATGACCGATAACTTGAATCTTTTCGACTAGGTGAACCAGGAGATGCGTCATAACATCGAAGAAGGATGGAGGGAACACCAACTTAAAACTGACAAGACACTGGACCACATCATTTTGCAACCCTGGTAGAATCGCCGGATCGATTACCTTTTGAGATATTGCATTGAGGAATGCACAAAGCTTCACAATGGGTACTCGAACATTTTCCGGTAGTAGCCTCCTCAGTGCAATCGGAAGCAATTGCGTCATAATCACGTGGCAATCATGAGACTTTAGGTTCTGAAATTTTTGGTGTCTCACATTTACTATCCTCTTTATATTCGACAAGAACCCAGCCGTGACCTTGATACTGCTCAGGCATTCAAAGAATATTACTTTCTCTTGTTTGGTAAGAGCGTAGCTGGCAGGACCTTCGTGGTGTTCGGGACTTAGGCCGTCTCGTTCTTTCACACGATTCTGGTCCTCCCGTGCTTCCTATGTATCTTTTTTCTTCCATACACGCCCAAGTAGCCTAGCAGGTTCACGCAAACATTCTTCGTCACGTGCATCACGTCGATAGCAGATCTAACCTCTAGGACCTTCCAATATGGTAGCTCCCAAAATATAGATTTTTTCTTCCACATGGGTGCGTGCCCGTTTGCGTCTTTCGGAACCTGTTGTCCTCCAGGACCCTTTCCAAAGATTACTTTTAGATCCTTTACCATATCAAATATTTCTTCACCAGTACGGTTGACAGGCCTCCTACTGTGATCAGCCTCACCTTTAAAATGCTTGTCTTTCTTCCTTGCGGTATGCCTGATCGGAAGAAATCGACGATGCCCCAGATACACACACTTCTTACATTTATCCAAATATAAACATTCAGTCTCACCCAAACAGTGTGTGCATGCATTGTACCCCTTGGTCGACGGCCCTGAGAGGTTAGCAAGAGCAGGTCAATCGTTAATTGTTACAAAAAGCAAAGCTCGTAGGTCAAATTCCTCATGTTTGTGCTCATCCTACACCCTTACACCTTCTTCCCGCCACAACTGTAAAAGTTCTTCAAATAATGGCCTGAGGTACACATCAAGGTCGTCGCTAGGTTGCTTGGGGCCTTGGATGAGCAATGGCATAATAATAAACTTTCGCTTCATGCACAACCAAGGAGGAAGGTTATAAATACATACAGTCACAGGTCATGTGCTATGACTGCTGCTCTGCTCCCCGAACGGATTGAAACCATCTGTACTTAGACCAAACCTTAAGTTCCTCGCGTCATCTTCAAATTCCGGGAACTCTCTTTTAATTTTTCTCCACTGCGACCCATCAGCGGGGTGTCTGCACATCGCGTCTTTCTTATGGTCCTCTTTGTACCATCGCAACAACTTGGCATGCTCTTTGTTCGCGAACAGGCGTTTCAACCGTGGTATTATAGGAGCATACCACATCACCTTGGTAGGAACCCTCTTCCGGGGACGCTCACCCTCAACTTCACCAGGGTCATCTCGTCTGATCTTATACCACAATGCAGTGCATACTGGACATGCATCCAAATTCTCGTACTCACCGCGGTAGAGGATGCAGTCATTAGGGCAGGCATGTATCTTATGCACGTCTAATCCTAGAGGGCACACAACCTTCTTTGCTTCGTACGTGCTTCCGGGCAACTCGTTGACCTTTGGAAGCATCTTCCTAATTATCTGCAGCAACTTTCCAAATCCCTTGTCAGTCACACCACACTCTGCCTTCCACTGGAGTAATTCCAGTGTGGCACCCAGATTTTTCTGACCATCTTCGCAACTTGGATACAACAATTTGTTGTGATCCTCTAACATCTGGTCGAACTTCAACCTCTCCTTTTCAGTTCCGCACTCTCTCTTTGCATCAGCAATGGCCCTACCAAGATCGTCAGCGGGCTCATCTGGTGCCTCTTCAGCTTCAGCTTCCCCCGTTGCAGAATCTCCATACAACAATAGTTGTCATCATCTTCCTCTTCTTTATTGTCTTCCATCATAACCCCTTTTTCTCCGTGCTTCGTCCAACAATTATAGCTGGGCATGAAACCATGCCGAATAA
This sequence comes from Poa annua, assembly GCA_026929855.1. Classification (NCBI taxonomy): domain Eukaryota; kingdom Viridiplantae; phylum Streptophyta; class Magnoliopsida; order Poales; family Poaceae; genus Poa; species Poa annua. The sequence goes on from CM049427.1 coordinate 38,978,023, forward strand.
GATGACTTTGAAGGGTTCTCGCGTTTGTGTGATATGTCTTATTCTGACAGTTGACACATGGACAACACATGAAACCATTGGTACTGTGGGACTGGGCTTTCTCTAGAAATTTCCTCAAACCTGTCTTGTACTCGGCAGTGCGTCGGTCACCATACATCCATTGTCGGTCCATCTGCATTATATAATGAACTACAACAATAACCATTACAGAACATCGACAAATAAACACTGAACATGCACGTACGGTATCAATTAATTACAAATGAAATGAGAGAAAAATTAACCTTGATCGAAAAGAAGAATAAACTTTAAGTGTAAATCAAATTATTTTGTGAACTCTCTCGGGCATTTCATCGAACACTTTGCATGCATAAGTAAAAAAAATTAACTAGCACACACCCCCTCCTACCATTTCATAAAAAATGCCTCCAATTGTTTTGGAAGAGGGGAGGGGGCTGCTGAGTATATATAGCCATGCGCCATTTGTCCCGGTTTCAATCACAAACCGGGACAAATAGGCTGGTGCCTTGAGGCACGCCCCATTTGTCCCGGTTCGTGATTGAAACCGGGACAAATGGCCTGCTGCACATGCGCCCGGCCTCTGCAGGCCCCATCTGTCCCGGTTTGTAATACAACCGGGACAGATGGACTATTTGCTTTTGGTTCTTTGGCCTATTCTCTACTAGTGGAATAGAAAGCGGATGTCTGCCGGAACCAATAAACCCCATAAATAATGCAGATAAACTCAATCGAAGCCATTTTTTTGTCAAGTTTCAAAGGAGAAATAAAATATAATGATCTATCATGAGCCTAGGCCCTTGGCGCATTAAACCTACTACTGTCCCAGACTCGAACTGAAACTTATTAGGACTGCTGGAATTAATGTGCCTGCAAGATGTGGAAAGCATCGCATAGCAAAATTAGAAAGTTTCGTACTACTGGAAAAGGAATTTACATAATTTCCAATTCCATGACCGTTTCGCCGGAATATGGTTTTCCGTTTCCGCATAAAAGTTTTGTTTCCCTCCAGCAAAATTATGTTTTCGTTTCTGTTTTTCTGAGTAAAAATTAAAAAGATTTCATTCAGTTTTCATCGGTACCCAAGATTTTAGGGCATCTTTAGATCACAGGATTAGAAAACATAGGAATTGGAAAAACATAGAAATTTGATATAATTGCAGATGTAAAACAAAGGATTGCAAAACAGAATAAAACTACAGAAATGGTCATTTGGCTGATACACAGAAAAAACACAGAACAAGTGTCTCGATCCTACGCGAATGAGTGCAAAAAAGAGCTTAGAGTGGATGCAAGAATTCCTATGGAATTGGGGGTGTAGGAATGCAATCCATTAGAATTTTAAAGGTGTCATTCCTTTAAATCAAAGGCAAACCATAGGAAAAAATTCTAAGTATTGGAATTCTATGAAATTTCTTTGAAAATCCTGCAATCAAAGAGGCCCTTAACCTAACAACCCTAACTAGTATTAACTATGATGGCGTGTGGCCGCCCTTGAGTTTTCTTGCAGTGATTCTGGATGGTAGCATAAAGCCCAATTTATAGGACACTGGGGCTACAATGGCCGGAGGCCCACCTTCTTGCTGTTGGGCGTGTGATTTAAAGCAGCATCTCATCATGGCAATCTCTCAGGAAGAATATGATAAATAAAATATAATAATACTGAAAATATGTCGATTACAACATGTATCTACGCCAGAAGTAAGCACCAAATTATTACAAAAAATATCAAAAATAAAAGGGAAAATAACAATTAACAGAAGAGATGCAACAAAATAAAGCATCAACCACTAAGAATGGTGCATTGGTGCTCCAGCAACGACGCATCCCGATCCTTCGAACTTCGAAGCTATACGAGCATCGCCACCAATGATGACAACATGAGGTAACAAAACCGGAAGATATATAAGCTGCCTGTTCCTCTCAGCTCGCGTGAGCACTTCAAATTTGATCCAAATCAGGTGTCTCGGCCGTATATATTTATCAAAGAATCGATGAACTAAAGAACAAACTAGTTATATGTATCTCTACATCATTAATTACACTGTGACTGTATATGAATGCACAGCTCCGCAAATGTTCAGTTCAGTCTTGAGGTGACGCCGGACGCGCCTAGCCGCATCTCTGCAGCGCGCAGTCGACGACGGCCCGGAAACGCTCCGCGTCGCAAGGAATTCGCAGCACGCCCGACTGGCTGTACCCGTATTGTCTCTCCGCCATGTCCAGAAGCTCCGCGATGGAGGGGTGCGTGAGCAGCCGAACCGGCACCATGACGCGCTCGCCGCAGCTGGTGACCATGGGGACGTACCCCCTCTGCACATTGTCCCGCTCGTTGTTATAGCGCGGCGAGACGGCGCCGGGGGACGACTCGCCGCCGCTCTTCTTCCTCCATGTCATGGCGATTAACACGAGTAGGTTAGACTACTTCGAGGTTGGAGTAGCTTGGAGCTTCGGTTCTTTTGTTGGCGCTGACGAGAAACGAACATAGCGTCCAAGGTATATTTATACGAGAGACTAGCTAGTCGGGCCATGAAACCGCCGAAGCATGTGTGACGTGTCATGTACTCATGTGTGCGTCACATTACCGAATTACTTGAGGTCAAAGTCCCATGGTGCACATAGCCCTGGCCCATTCGACCTCGAAACTTCGGGGAGCATGGGTGGCATCTTTTGACCTATGATTTGCATGCCTATTTGGGCCAATCATTATCGCGCGGGAAATATTGTGGAGTTGAAGAAGTCTCGTCACATTCTGGGCTTGGCTAGCTCCCGGAGGCACCACCGGCCGTGGGGACTGGGGAGCACCGTTGTAAGCACTAGCGGAGTAGCGGTCGACGTCAACTTCCACGAACGGATGTAAATTTTCCTAAGCGTCACACACTCACAGACGAATGCTCGAGCTTGGAGTAAAAAACGAAAGTTCCGAGATAGATACAAGTGAGAAAAAGTGCGTGAAAAAGACTTGTATTGATCTGTGTTATGCTATCAGTCTGGTGTCTGGATATCCTACATAGCAGCCAGGAGTAACGACCACCCATGCATGACCTTGGGTGGATAGGGTGCTGCAAAGGACCGGCAGGAATCTGACTCCCGACACCACTTATGAAATCATGTATAGGAAAAATCGAAATGTTTCACCGCTCAAGTCATGAATTTGAACGATCGATAATCTATCTTCGGCTCCTTCGAGTGTAGATGAAATCTGGTGGGGCAACTTCCATGCATGGTAACAAAAAAAGCCTCTCTTTTTGTCCAGACAAACGCTTGTTGACACACATATCAACCTTGAAAAAAGATTTTGAATTAGATGGACAGTTTATATAAAAAAATAGTTCTTGTACAATTTTTCCGTGTGCACCTAGCAGAGTTTTCTTTCTACCCTTGTGTGCAACTATATTCTCCAATTTGCATGCAAATATAGATTAACGTGACGGTGAAGGCACAAGATTTAAAAAATCATTATGATTGGACCTAACTAGCATATTTTTTGGTTTTGACTGGAGTTTTTCATTTTGCATGCTCTATAAAATCCTTATGATTTTTTGCTATGTGAAATTTCATGTAGAGCACAAGAGAATGATGTTTGAGAGCTTCTATGTGTACGGCACTTGCTACCCGATTCACGTACCATACAACCCATATATCCATCCATAGCTAACACAAAACTGTAAACATGTGACTAGATCACTCATCAGACGGAGATCGCATAGCAAAGCGTCGTATGCATAGAAGTTTCGATAATGTTTAATTATCGGGAAACCACTAGACGTTGTGATTGGACTTAACTAGCAGTCAGTCTATTAGGAGCAGCGGCTGACGGCTAAAGGTTGGACCATGGACTGCTGACAAACAAAAGAGCGTGAATATGATCCGGATTGCGGAAAAGAAAAGCATGCGTAGCTTCCAACCAGGATTCCCACCCTAGGATCTGATAGTGACTTGTTAATTTTTCCAAATCCTGGTCGATGCTTGCGGGGCGGTCCTCTGCTGATCGGACAGTTCAAATGGCGAAAGCGACGGAGTCAAGCTGACTGCCAACTTGTGTTTAAGAATCGCCGCACGTGCGGATGCATCTGGCCAACTTGTGTGTTTTAAGAATGCAACGCACCGTCGTGCTGCTCCGTCTCCTTTCTTTTTCATTATCGTGATGTGGCGAGGAATAGTGGCTTGAAATTTGAGTTTGCATCAACTGCAGCTTCATCTCTTGTTCGGAACGTGCTTTGAATTTGTCACCGAATCTATCACGGGATGCGCCGCCGACGTTATGGAGCTTTGACGTTGGGCCAGCAGTTAGGAAGAATTTTAGGCCTTTACCCAGGACACTGCTCCAACCACATTAAATGCTGCTGGGCCTCCTTCGGGAGCCTTTGCAGCCCAGGAGGACCTGGGCTCGTAATCCTAATACCTGTTTTGGTAAGTTCAGACGAAAAATACATTGGATTATTGTTAAGAGCATTTTTAAGTATCTTAATAAGATAAAGAAAATATTCCTTGTGTATGGTGGTTCTGATGAAGAACTTGGCGTAACAGGTTACGTTGATGCAAGTTTCTACTCAGACCCCGATGACTCTAACTCACATACATGTTCAAGGTGAATGGAGGCGTCGCGCGGGAGAAGTGGAAAGCAACCCATCGTCGTGCAATCTATAATGGATTCGGAGTACATCACTGCTTGCGAAGCCGCGAATGAAGCTGTGTGGCTGAGGAAGTTAATCATTAAACTTGGAGTGTTCCCAAGCGCGTAAGACCCGTGATCCTCTTCTGCGACAATATGGGTGCTATTACTAATGCGAAGGAGGCAAGGTCTCACTCCACCACCAAACACATTCTCCGACGCTTCCATGTGATACGACAGTACGTACAAGGTTTCAAACTAGTCCATTGGGCAACATTAATACTCATGTGATATATAAACAACCAGATCCCTGGTAGCCTCTACTAAGACTAGTTCATTGTGCGATTGATGATCGAGGTTTCCCGATCATGGGGCATGACGCTAGTTGGCAATAAAGTCATGTCGTTGGTAGAACGATGTGATGGACATACCCATATTTGTAGGACATAGTCATTACGCTTTCGACCATGAGATTAACTCTTATTGTTATTCCTGGAAGATACTTTGATCGAACCAAACAACGTATCTTATATAGTATGACAATAACGGTGATACTTTTGGGTATCGGAAGGGGGTAGTTGAGACGAGGGGTCAAAGAGCGGGATTTGCCACTCCGCATAGGAGGATAGATACTCTAGGGTCCACTCAGTGAGATTATGTCTAATGAGTTTGCAAGCATGTGATTAGGTCACGGAGACATGAAATCATAGACAAGTAGAAGATAGTGTTGTCGGTAACGAGTTCAGCTAGGTATGGAGATATCTATGAACGATGCTCGGACACGCTAAGTATCGCTATGGCAAAAGGTTTAAGACTTAACGTTCAGATTTGATAGATGAGAGTCATTCGTTATATCACAGGGGTTAATTCATGGGGTCCAGGCCTACGACTTAATCATTAACCAGTAAGGGGTCTCGATCATATATGTTATTATATCAGACCGCTAGGGTAACACAATTAAATGGTTTTGACAAAGACAACCGAAAAGGAAAGAGATCACCGAGAACGTCCCGGGTATGGTCCATGGAGATCGGGCAGCCACGAAATAGTTTTCGGAGCTAAAATAAATTATATATAATATGTTTGATATTAATTAGTATAATTAATGTTTAGATATGATTTTATATATTTATTTTTGAACTTATTTAGCCTGATTTCCCTAAATGGGACTTCTGGTGGAAAGAAGGCCCATTGGGAAAAATTTGAAGGAGATATGCCCTAGAGGCAAATAAATAAGTAGTATTTATTGCATTATCTCACGAGTTTATAATAGGTTTGTGTATTATGCTATAACTGTATTAATCGGAATTTTTAATACACGTGTGATACATAGACAACCAGGTCCCTATTAAGTCTCTATATGAACTAGTCCATTGGGCAACAGTTGATCGAGATTCCCGATCAAGGACAATGACGTCGGTTGACAATGGGGTCATCTTATTAGTTGAATAAGGTGATGGACATACGCAAAGTATTGCAATAAGATCGTATTTCGATGTTTGTCATTTGCAATAGATAAGAATATGATAGCTTATTCCTTAAACCGTGAGACCGTACTTACTGATGCTTCGTAGGGGTGCTTTGAGAGCATTAAATGTTGTGTCTTATATAGCATGACAATAACGGTGTCCATCTTGTGTATCCCGAAAGAGTATCGAGACGTAAGGATCAAGAGCGGGATTTGTTCATTCTTGTAATTGAAAGATACTCTGGGCCCACTCGGTGAGATTACATCTATATAGCTACCCAGCTTATGACTAGATCATGGAGATGTAATAGCACAGACGAGTCAATAACCTTTGTCGGTAACGAGATACAAAAAGGACATCAGATGTCTATGATCATATCTCGGACAAGGTAGTATCGCAGAAACAAAGGGAATGAATATCATATTTATGGTTCAACGACGATATTTGTAGAATGCACAGGGGCCGTCATATACATCCAGGTATCCCTGACGGTCATTGGTGAGCGGAGTGTTCTCGAACCGTAGCGTAACAAACTTAACGTCTTAACGACACCAGGAGATAGGTTCTGGAATAATATAGGATTTTGTTGGAGAGGCAGAAATGATCCGGAAAGAGTTCCGGTAGTCCGGAAGGAGTTCCGGGAAGGTCTTGAAGGGTTCCAGGAATGTCCGAAAGTTGTTCGGGTGGTTCGGAAAATGTTTTGGAGTCACGGGATATTAACTAATATTTAAATATATTAATTGTGAATTAATTATATTTTATATTAATTTAATATTACTTAAATAAAGAAAAAGAGGAGCATCTCACCTAAATGGGCCAAGAGAGGCCCATGTGGGGGGAAACCGCACCGTGGAGGCAAAGGAGTCCATGGTGGGTTTGGCCCTTGCATGGTTCGGCCGTGACCCCCCCTCCTCCTCCTTTGTTTAGTCCCACATGGGGAGGTAAGGTGTTTGCACACCCCCTCCCCCTTTTATATAGCAAGGCATATTAATTGGATTAATTACAGAAAAATACAACTAATTGTATAGCAGGCCGGCCAAGTTGCTTCTCCGCCCGTTTTGCTCCCTCTCTCCACCAAAGCTATACCGTCGGGCGCCGTTGCCCTGCGGGATTCCAGATAAGTTCTACCACTGCGATTTCAGCTGGATCTGAATGACCGGGGGTTGTCGTTAAGCTCCGGATGTTTGCGAGTGCTCGGAGGCGACTCTTTTGAGGAGCCTGGGCGACGCCGTCTCGCGCACCTGCATCCCAGCCGCTGCGCCTCCTCCCCGCTGCCGCCGGCGCGCCCTCCCAGCCGCCGGCGCCACGTCATCTTCTGCCCGACGCCCGTCGACGCAGGTCATCGTCGACGCCCCAGCGTCATCGTCTACGTCATCGCGGCAAGTTCCCCGCGACCTCGAGGTCGGCTACGTACGAATTCATCGTCAACGCTTGTGCGGGAGCGTAATCCCCGATGTCGGTCTACATGGAGGTAATGTAACCCGTTCCACCACCCTTATCACATGTACTAGATAGATAGATCCTGGCTAGTTAGGGTTTCATACGCTAAAAAATTATTGTTTTCTGCACCGGAACCACTTCAAAAATTCCTCAAGGGAATTCGGTGGGGGCAAGGAGGCCGGCTTAGGTGGGCCAAATGGGGCCTAACAGGGCCGGCGCACCAGCCTATGCCACACCAGGCATGTGGGGGTTAGTATCACATTGCCTGGCTGGCAAGTTGGCTCCCTCCTGGGAGCCTATATAAGAAGGGGCACCCCTGGCGTTTAAATTCACGAATTAATTTATCCTTTCTCTCTTGATTTCGTTATTCCCTTTGTCGCAGTTGCGCCGAGAAGAGAGGAGGTCTCTCCACCATAGCCCGCTGCCGCGCTGCTGGTGTTCCGGTCCAAGTCTTCTGCTGCTCTTCTTCGACTTGAGCTTCGGAGGTCGTCGCCTCCACCGTACCGTACGTGTGTAACGCCCTGCGAGGTGCTGCGCTAGCGGTGCTGGGAGGTCTACTTCCACTACACGACCTTGAGGTCGGCTTCGTCGGTCTTCATCGTCAATGTTTGTGCAGGAACGTAATCTCGCTTTCGGTCAACAAGGGTATGTATTCCGATCTCCGTTGTACTTCTATATCTGTATAGTATAGATCTTGTCTAGTTTAAGGATATCGTTGCTAGGAAATTTTTTATTTTCTTCCTACAATCTCCTTCAGTGGTATCAGAGCCGATCTATCGTAGATATAGTTGTACGCTGTTAGAACCCGTGATTCTTCACGGGAGCACCGTTCTTGTTATTTGCTACCCTCTAGCGTGCACTTGTGATTCCAGCGGCAGCAAGTTGATGAAACGGCCCGGACCGACTTTACGCGTACGCTTACGTAAGACTGGTTCCACTACTGACATACGGCTTGTAACGTATATGTGGCTGTCGGGTGTCTGTTTCTCTCTCTTTAGTTGTCTTTGCATTTTCAATGGAGGACCCGAAAGGGATGCTTAAACATGCAATTATTGGATCGTTGTTGTGGTCATAAGTTTGTAGGTAAGAAGCGGTTCTTTCTACGAAATCCCCAGCCACGTAAAATATGCAAAATATAAAGTAGAAATCGTCTAACTTTATTTTGCAGGGGCAATGCGATATGGTCAAGGTAGGTTTATTAAATTGTTAATGAACTGCGGGCGCCAAGAAGACCATGGCGCAATGGACTATATCACATTTTTGCATTACATTTGATGTTTTGTGTGCATCTTATATTGTGTGATTATATATATTAGTATATATTATTTACACGGTGGTAGAAATATAAGATGATCCATTCAAAATACCACTAGTGTTCTTCTTTCGACGTGCACCACCAAGAAAGTTCTACGTTATGATGCAGGCCGTGACGATCGGGTGTTAGACATATCGTCGTTCGCATACAATGGGTGCAAGCCATGTTGCACGCGCGTTCGTTGAAGGTTATTGTGGCGAGCCTAGCATATGCAGATATGGCCTCGGAACACGGAGGCCGAAAGGTCGAGCATGAGTCACAGAGTTGTTGTGATCGACAATTCGTTGTCCACCCTTGAAGTTGTGTTGCCGGCTCTGACGATGAGGGGTTGCGCAATGGATAGGGGTCGTGTAATCGCTGAAACGATCAGGAGGGATGTTCGTTTGAGTTGGAGTTCTGATAGATATTTTCTAAAATACTACAACTTCATTTATTATGAACAAAGTCTTATGTTGTTGCAAATTCCATTGTAGATGTCTCACCCCACCTTGAACCTAGCCATGTTCCTTGAGAAAGAGAAGCTTAAGACCAATGGGTCTAACTTCATGTCCTGGTTCCGCGATCTGAAGTCCCTTCTTGAAACCCACAAGGTGGCTTACATCCTTGAAGCCCCCTTAGGTGATCTTGAAGGGAATCGCAGGCAGAAAATAAAATAAAAAACCTAGCAACGATATCCTTAAACTAGCCAAGATCTACACTATGCAGATATAGAAGTACGGCGGAGATCGAAATACATACCCTCGTAGACCGAATAGTGGGGATTACGCTCCCGCACAAGCGTAGACGACGAAGACGACGTAGCCGACCTCTAGGTCGCGAAGAACTCGGCGCGACGAAGACGACGAAGATGACCTTGAGGTCGGGTGGAGAAGCCGACCTCCCAACACCACTAGTGTGGCACCTTGCAGGGCGACACACACATACGGTGGAGACGACGGCCTCCGAAGCTCCAGTCCAGGACGAGCAGCGAAAGACTTGGATCAGAACACCAGCACCGCGGCATCGGGCTATGGTGGAGAGAGATCCCCTCATCCTTCTCGACGCAACTCCGACAAAGGGAATCAAGAAATCGAGGAGAAATAAGAGAATTAATTGGTTGAATTAAAAGGCCAGGGGTGCCCCTTCTTATATAGGCTCCCGGGGGGGGGGGGAGCCAACCTTGCCAGTCAGGCAATGTGTAACATCCCAAAAATTTGCAAAAATTTAAACTTTGCATTCATGAATCATTCATCATTTAGGCATAACATTACATCACATAAATATTAAATAAAATTTCAATTATAAGTTTAAATAATTTATAATTCCATAAAGTGTTTATTTAAACTTCTTTAATAAGTATAATTTTTCCAAATTATTTAATGGGCAAGTATAATGCTAAAAAGTTCCATTTTTAATAACCTTTCCAAAACATATTTTTATAAATTTTTCTGAAATGTTTTGAATAAGTTTAAAAATCATTTTGAAATCAGTTTTTGAAAAAAGATTTTAATTTTATTTAAAAGATTAGGAGATCGGGCCGGCCCGTTTGCTATCTGCCGCGCGCGCGTAGCGTATCAGCCCGCCAGCGGCCCAGCTCTCTCTCTCTCTCCCGCTCGCTATTGCTGGCAGGTGGGACCCACCTGTCATCTCCCTCGCGGATCGGTTCTTCCCCAAATCACGCCCTCGCCTCCGACCGAAAACGGCCGATTTGATTTCGTTTCAATACGGCGATTTACTACTCCATTTACCCCGCCTCCTCTCCCTACTAATAGCCCCCTCCGCTCTCATCCGATTGCCCCAAACCACGCCTCCCGAGAGCCCCTAGGCTGCCCGCTCAAGCTCTCGCGATTCCGCCGTCGCCGTCGGTAAGAACTCCGCCGCCTGAGCAACTCCTGTAGGGGGGCTGCCCCCCGGGTAGGGGCAGATCCCGGTGTAATTCAGTAAGGTGCCAACAGTACTGGACCTTTGGCGAAAGCAAGGGACACCTCCTGGTGTGCTGAAAGGGCACCTTAACCCTTGAACACTGGTAGAGGGCAAAGTGCCTCCTGGCAGGCACAAGGGTCAGCTCTGGCAGCTATGAATAGACACCCCCGACCTTCACAATGGCAGCACAAGCTTCAGCGGGTGGTTCCTCTAAGAACTAGCTTCTCGAAGATGTCTTTGCTGACAGGCTAAGACATCTTCGGGAGGCTAGGCCTAGAGATACTCATCCTGAGACGAGCTCGGGCGCCTCCGGAAAGGATCCCGGATCTCGGGCTCCGAGGAAACTCCCGGAAGGAGGAGTACTCGGCTTTACCGGATAGGTAGTCCGGGTAGGTACTAACCGGAATGTGTGTCTCGGTCTTGATCTTATGAAGGAGAGGCTCACAGTGGAAAGCGAGGAGGTAGCCGGCGAGAGGGCTCCCGGTAGGCCGTCAACGGTCTATAGCAGGCTTTCCCGTCTGTCGCGGGGGGAAGTACCATTCCGCCTGACACGGAAGCATGGTCACCTTCCGCCTGACACGGAAGCATGGTCACCTCCCGCCTGACACGGGAGCGCGTCAGCCGGTACGATCGTGGTACGACAAGACCTGACATGCCTAGCCCGGCAATCTGGAAAAGGCTATCCGGGATGGGCAAAGACATGTCTTGTCTCTGACAGGGGGACAATGATGGTGCAGGACGGCGCCTGCTGTCCTTATCGAGATGATGACGCAGGGGCTATGCCGGATTGCGCGGCGACTAGCTCATGCTAGCCGGTGACGACATGCCGGTTAGGCCTGCCCGGTGGGGCCAAGCCGATTTAGGGTTTCCGGTCCTCCTGGCCGGAACTCTATAAAAGGCGCCATAACTGCTCCTGAGAAGAAGAGACCAACTTGGGAGCCAAAGCTATAGTCACATTTACTCTTAGAGCATTTACTTCTTCACACCTTGAGTTCATCTAGTTCTTTGTACTCCTCCCTTTGAGAGATCTAGCAGCAAGTTGTAGTTCTTGTACCATCGTTATATAGAGAGGAAAGGCAGGAGTAGGGGTGTTACCTCCTCACGAGGGCCCTGAACCTGGGTATATCGTGTGTGTGTTGTGTGCCTTCGTGCATTTGTTCGTGTTTGTTAGATCTTCCCCCTCGCACTTTGATCTTGTTTCTTGTTCCTGGGAGATCTCGGTCATACCGGGTTCCTCCTTGCGTGGGCTATTCAGCTCGCTATCCCTCCCCGGATCCACCAACGTCCATCGGCCCCACACATTAGCCATCCTATGGCATCTGCCGTGACACCACCACGACAGTTGGCGCCCACCGTGGGGCCTACAGAGGCGTTGGCTGGTGTACACATCCGGACGGGCTCCCCCGTTCATTTCGATGTTCGGGTTCTCTCTGGCCTGGTCGTAAGGCTAGGGGAGATGGACTTCGTCAGCGACAACGCATGATGCTTCCGGAACAGGCCCTTTCCGGTAAACGGATGTCTCATTGACTTTGGTGGTTTCACCACCTACGTCGCCACCGAGGTTGTCTGTAGCTACCCGGACATGGTCCTGGAAGCTGAGGACCCGCCCATGCTCTGCGCTGCTCGGGGTCTGCGTGCCGGTCGCCCCCCGAGTTCCGTCGCGGTGATGATGGTCGGGGCAGCCGAGGAGGAGTACCAGGACGCTGACGGCGATACCGGGAGCGGCCACCCCCGTTTGGCCAAACCCCCGCAGGAAAGACCTGCGGCCCGAGATGGCGATCCACAGCCGTCCCAGCCACGGCGTCGCCCGGATCCCCTCTCGGGGCTGGTGGCCAAGTTGACTGTACCTGTGGCTGCTGAAGCGGATACCCAGGTCACCTCGGCTGACTTGGAGGAGCAGCGGAGGTTGCTACTCGCTGAAGCGCAGGAGATCGCCGAGATCCGTCGCGAGCTCAATGCTAGTCTCCGGGAGTACAATGCAGCTCACGGATTCCTTAAGATAGACTCCCGGGACAAGCGCATCGCGGATCTGCGCAAGAAAGGAAGAATGGTGAATGAGGAGCTGGCAGGTGGAGCAACAACCAGTCACACGGGAAGTCGGATTTCAGCGGGGAAGCCGGTGTACAGCTCACCGGCAAAAACCCTTAGGGCAGTCGAAGCCGCCATGGCGGAGTTGGTGGGGTTATCCGGTGAGGCCCTGCGCAAGCAGCAGGAGCGGGTAAACGAGTTAGTGATTGAGGCCAACCGTCAGAATCAGGCCTTCAAAAAGAAGAACCTCGGGGCAGGATCCCAAGTGCACTCGGCGAGACCCAATCGCCAGAAATCGGACGGGGAGGCCTCTTCCCCGCATCCGAGCAGAAGTAAAAGCAAGAGCAAGAGCCGGAGCCCGAGTCGAGGTTCCGGGAAGAACAAGCAGCTACAGACCTATGAACCGGCCTTCGCCGGTATCCAGCAAGCCGGGCAAGCCGGACAGCGTAACTCGGGGCAGGCGGGAAGTACCCGTGAGGATGGTAACCTGGGTGTAGGAAACAATAACCCGGTCGGCCGTGGTAATCCACCCCGGAACCCTCCTCATGTTCAGGGAAACCCACAGAGGGAGGTCGCCTCTGTCCCCCAGCAGGCCGTGATCCCGGCGCAGAACAGGCTCAACGATGGCAACTCAAGGCTGCAGCAGCTCGGGTATCAGCCAGACGAGAACCCTTTGGGATCTCGGATAGGAACCAGATAGCTGAACCCGGCAGATGCCAGATTCCGGCTCGACCGGATTCACCAATCCGAATTGGTGGAAGAGCAAGGACCTCCGGGACCTGCCTGCTTCGGACCTCGGATCATGCGGGAACCACCTGTTCGGAACTTTCAGCTCAACAGGGGTGCCAAGACCTATGACGGCAGTAAGAAGCCGGAGGACTGGCTAACCGACTATGTAACTGCAGTAAGCATAGCCGGTGGAAACAGACGATGGGCGGTACGTTATGTACCGCAGATGTTGGAAGGACCAGCCCGGATCTGGTTGAACAACCTGAGAACTGGCAGCATAGACTGCTGGTTAGATTTCGAGGAGGCATTCATCAGCAACTTCACCAGCACGTACAAAAGGCCAAACAGACCTCAGCAGCTCGCCATCTGTAGGCAAAGGAGTAATGAGACTGACCGGGAGTACCTTACCCGGTGGAGCAATATTCACAACTCTTGCGAAGGAGTGGTAGAGGCGCAGGCCATCTCCTGGTTTGCACAAGGATGCCGGCATGGCTCAGTGCTGTGGCAAAAGTTGCAGAGAAAGATGCCAACGACCTTGGCAGAGACCATGCGCATCGCCGATACCTACACGCTTGGAGATCCCATGTAACCCCTGGTGGATGTCGGTGACTCCAACAGGAGGAATGCGGGACCTCAGCGTTCAGGACCGAGCAGGAGCCATGATCGCCAAGATTTTGGCCAGAAAAGAAACCACTCCGAGTACCACCATGCCGCACAACACGTCGCAGCAGTGACCCGGGAGCAGGAGGATGCCGGCAACAGCCAGCGTCAAAAGACGAGTGGCCCGACTTGGGGTCAGAGTCAGGAGGTGCAAAAGACCTGGGTGGAACAAAAGAAGCCCCTGACATATGAGGAAATGCTGAACAAGCCATGCTGCTACCATACTCTGGAGGCCAACAAGCCCGCAAACCACTCTACTCGGCAGTGCAGCTGGTATCAGCGCACGCTGCAGGAAGGCAGCTCGGGAGCTATTCGGCAGAGTGCTCCGGCATCTCGGCCCAATATCCCGAGACCCCCTCCTCCGACATCGGGGGCCAACGCTGTCCGAATTCCCCCTCCTCCGCGAGGACCCCCACCTCGGCCAGTGAATATGGTGCACACCCGGGACGACAGCGGTGCAGGCACCAGTAACCAAGCCGGACAGCAGCAGAGCAACTACCGGGAGGCACATCAAAGCTATGTGGTCTTCGTGACCGAACCTACTGACCGAAGAAGCGTGCGGCAGCGTGCCCTGGAGGTGAATGCTGTGATCCCGGCGGTACCCAAGTTCTTGCACTGGTCAGAGATGGAGATCACGTGGAGCCGGAAGGATCACCCCCGGGTTATGCCTAAGCAGGGGGCGTATGCCTTGGTGGTGGACCCAACTTTTGTCGGACCCAACCTCAACGTCCGCTTCAGCCGGGTTCTGATCGACAATGGCAGTGCCATTAACATCATGTACAAGGACACGATGCTGAAGCTGGGAGTGTCCATGAACACCTTACTGCCTACCGAGACAACCTTCCACGGCATTGTGCCCGGAGTCTCTTGCTCACCCATGGGAAAGATCTGGGTTGAGGTGCTATTCGGAACTCGGGAGAACTGCCGAATCGAGAGCTTGGAGTTCGAGGTCGTGGACCTCGAAAGCCCATATCACGCACTGATCGGCAGGCCAGCCCTGGCCAAGTTCATGATCTCAACTCACATGGGCTACCTGAAGATGAAGATGCCGGGACCTAACGGCGTGATCACCATCTCGGAAGATCACAAGCGCTCCATGGAGTGTGCCTCGGCGGGGTTATGCTTAGCTGAATCCCTGGTGATCGCAGAAGAGAAGAAGAGAATCCAGCAGGTGGTGGCAATGGCCAAGACCTCCCAACTCGGAATGCCCGGGATGGTGAACCCGGAGCAGGGGGCATCATTTCAGCCCCCCAAAGAGACCAAGAAGGTGTGTGTGGACCCCAGCAACCCGGAGCGTCAAGTTATCATTGGCAGCAACCTGGACAGCAAATAGGAAGGCGAGCTCGTCGACTTCCTCCGTGAGAATCGGGATGCTTTTGCGTGGTCGAGTGACGATCTGCAAGGTGTCCCGAGGGAGTTGGCTGAGCACTCTCTGTTTGTTAGACCGGATGCGAAGCCGGTGAAGCAACCAACTAGGCGCCTTTCGGATGAAAGAAGAGCTGCCGTCATGGAGCATCTGGCTATACTGCTTGCCGCTGGATTCATAATGGAAGTGCTGCACCCGGATTGGATATCGAATCCGGTCCTGGTAGAGAAGAAGAAGGATGATCCCCTCCTGCTTAAGGTGTGGCGCATGTGCATCGACTTCACCAATCTCAACAAAGCATGCCCGAAGGACCCCTCTCCATTGCCCCGGATAGATCAAGTCATAGATTCCACTGCCGGGAGTGAGCTTTTGACTTTTTTAGATGCCTATTCTGGTTTTCACCAGATACTTATTGCTATCGTGTCATGACTTTCGGTTTGAGGAATGCCGGTGCTACATACCAGAGGTACATGCAGAAATGTTTGCATGACCAGATAGGCCGAAATGCCGAGGTCTATGTCGATGACATAGTCATAAAAACAAAAGAAAAAGCCTCACTAATAGATGATCTGAGGGAAACATTCAAAAACTTAAGAAGGTTCCGGATGAAATTGAACCCGGATAAGTGCACATTTGGTGTTCCGGCAGGGAAGTTACTCGGTTTCCTCATCTCAAGCCGGGGAATCGAGGTCAACCCGGGTAAAATTCGTGCTATCGAGAGCATGAAATTGCCTGTGCGTCTCAAGGATGTGCAGAAGTTTACCGGGTGTCTTGCATCCCTAAGTCGGTTTGTGAGTCGACTTGGGGAGAAGGCCTTACCCCTGTACCAACTGATGAAGAAGAGCAAGACATTTGTTTGGACCCCGCAGGCTGATGCGGCGTTCAACGATTTGAAGAGGATGCTCTCAACAGCACCCGTGCTGGCATCCCCATTACCCAAGGAACCTATGCTGCTGTATATCGCCGCAACCAACCGAGTAGTCAGTGTGGCAATGGTAGTAGAAAGAGAAGAAGGGGGCAAGCTGATACAGAGGCCGGTGTATTACCTCAGTGAGGTGATCTCGGAATCCAAGCAGAACTACCCGCACTACCAGAAAATGGCGTATGGGGTGTACATGGCAGTGACCACGCTCAAGCACTACTTTCAGGAACACCCGATCACAGTGGTATGCGAAGCTCCTCTGGCCGAGATTATCGGTGGCAAGGACGCTAGCGGCCGGGTAGCCAAGTGGGCCATCCAGTTGTCTCCATACGCTCCGGCATATGAGAGACGAGATGCCATCAAGTCGCAGGCGCTGCCGGACTTTTTGGTGGACTGGGCCGAGATGCAGTATGAACCTCCAATGCCGGATTACAATTTCTGGAGGATGCATTTCGATGGCTCAAAGGCTAAGATCGGATTGGGTGCCGGAGTGGTCCTCACTTCCCCAAAACAAGATGTACTGAAGTATGTGCTGCAAATCCATTTTCGGGCATCCAACAATGTCGCAGAATATGAGGCCTTGGTTCATGGACTGAACGTCGCCAAGGAGATCGGCATCCGCCGGATAGAGTGTTTCGGTGACTCCGACCTCGTAGTGCAACAGGTGTCGGGGAATTGGGATGCCCTCGATGCAAACATGGCCTTATACAGGTTTCATGTGCAGAAAATATCCGGATTTTTTGAAGGATGCGAGTTCAAGCATATACCCAGAGGAGAAAACGAGGCAGCGGATGTCTTGTCCAAGCTAGGGTCATCTCGGGAGCCATCCCACCCGGGATAGCCCTGGAGCATTTGAGGAAGCCATCTATTCAACCCTCACCCGAGTCGGATTCTATCTTCATCCCCAAGGAGCCCGGTTCAGACGCCGTACCCATGGAAGTAGATGTCGGGAGCATACCATCGAACCCGGGGACTGCATCGCAGTGCTCAGAGAGGCAAAGAAAGATGATGATAGAGGTCATGTCGGCAGAGCCAATGGACATAGACGCTCCCATGTTCCCGGTTAGACCTGTTCCGGGATGGGCACAACCCATTATGGCTTATATCTTGGAAGGAACCCTCTCGGAAAATGAAGTGGAAGCCCGGCAGATAATGCGAAGGTCAAAAGCATACACCGTCATCAATCAGGAGCTACACAAGAGGAGTGCCACTGAGGTACTCCAGAGGTGTGTAGAAACGGCAGAAGGACAAGAGATGCTCCTAGAAATACATCAGGGGGAATGCGGACATCATGCATCATCCCGGGCCCTGGTGGCAAAAGTGTTCCGGCATGGGTTCTACTGGACCACTGCATTGCAGCAAGCAGAAGATATTGTCCGGAAGTGTGGAGGGTGTCAGAGATTTGCTCACCGGATACACATGCCGGCGTCAGCACTGAAAACAATCCCCATCACTTGGCCATTCGCAGTCTGGTGTCTGGATATGGTCGGTCAGTTCAAGCCGGCAAGAGGCAATATGACGCACATACTGGTAATGGTGGACAAATTCACCAAGTGGATAGAGGTCAAGCCAATCCGGAAGTGTGATGGACACACCGCTGTGCAATTCCTGAAAGACATCATCTTGAGATACGGGTACCCGCACAGCATTATCACAGATAATGGCACCAACTTTGCTGTGGGGGAATTCGCTCGATTTTGTGCTGAGAAGGGAATCCGGATGGATGTAGCATCAGTTGCACACCCGGAAGCAAATGGGCAAGTCGAAAGAGCGAATGCCTTAGTCTTAGCCGGCATCAAAGCTCGTTTGATCGAACCACTGTTGAGAACTCCGGGATGCTGGATAGAGGAGTTACCGGCGGTGTTATGGGGTCTCCGGACTACACCGAATAGATCTACCGGGTACACGCCATTCTTCATGTTATACGGTGCTGAGGCAGTACTCCCGACTGACATACAGTATGATTCCCCGAGAGTGACAATGTTCACCGAGACCGAGGCAAGGGAGGCCCGAGAAGATGATGTAGATTTACTCGAAGAGGCAAGAGAATTGGCACTATCTCGGTCCGCAATTTATCAACAAAATCTCCGCCGCTATCATAGCCGGAAGGTGCACCCAAGGGTGTTCCGGGAAGGGGATCTTGTGCTGAGGCTCATCCAACGCACGGCCGGAATGCATAAATTGTCACCTCCATGGGAGGGACCTTTTGTGATAAGCAGGGCATTGCACAATGATTCTTATTACCTTGTAGATGCACAGGAGGCTAGGAAAGGTGTAATGGACAAATCCGGTGAGGAAACCAAGCGTCCATGGAATGTAGCACTACTTCGCCCCTTTTACACGTAAAGGGCTCAGTGTATGTTGTATCTCAGTTTTTAGTATTAATGAAAGTAAGGTACCCCGGGAGGAACCCGGGGACTGCCTGGTTATGTGCATGTCTTGTTTTTATTTTTGTCAAGTTCATTTGTTATTTTATACCGGCATCTCGGGAAGGAACCCGGGGACTGCCGGGTTGCTATCTTTTATGTTATTTGTATGCCGGGAAAGTTCCGAGTTCGATTCTCAAAGTCAAAGTAATGTATGTCATGTGAAATCATCTTGTGACTCGACTGACGCACGCCGAAATGGTAGTAAAGAGCTAAGAGAGGGAAGGTGGGAAACACGAAAATGGTCTCGGGGACTCGGAGCAGGAACTTATCCGGCATACCTATTTTTACTAACTCAGTTATTTTTTATGTCGGGAATTCGGTTAGCCGGAACTCGGATTGTTTTAAGTAATGTATGCCGTATGTGGAGTTTTGTGACTCGACTGTCGAACGCCGAAATGGTAGACAAGAGCAGAAATTACCTAAGTACGGTAAACATGAAAGGCAATTCGGGAACTCAAAGCAGAATAAATCGACATAAGTTGTTCGGATAAGTAGCTCACTACGAAACGAGAATAATATAAGTGTATATTACATCTTGCACCCGGCATCCCGGGGATTTAACAGACCTACTCTTAAAATATTTCTAAGTAATAGGAGATGTCGGCTTCTCGACGGGGGCGTCAGCAGAAGCAGCGACCTCGGGAGCAGCAGGAGCAGCGGTCTCGGCGGCATCAGCAGAAGCGGTAGTCCCAGTGGTAGCAGCGGGAGCAGCGGTCTCGGGAGACGAGGCAGGAGCAGCCTCGGCTTCAGTTCCGGCAGCGGTACTCGGGACGTCGGGGTGCACCTCGGTCTGGGAGACATCCCGGGGAACCACGCTCTCGGGCGCGGCACCGGAGGCAGCGTCATCTTCTTCCGGGGCCTCGTCATCCGTGTCGCCGGTCGCGCCGGTTTCTTCGTCATCCTCATAGTCAGATTCGGAGTCGGAAGGAAGGACGCTGGCGGTGAAGGAGCGGATGCTGGACCACGAGGCGATGCGGTGCGCCACCTCTTGTCGCCGCTGGATCTTAGCCGGATCGCTCAGCCACGGCGAGATCGTCCGCAGGCGCTGGATCGCCTCCAGATCAAGACCTTCGTACCAGCTAAGTACTTGGGTCAAGACCTGGTCGGCACCAGCCCGCGCACCGGAACGCTTCCAGGCGTGAATGCGCCTCCCGGCACACCGGAGTGCGCTCGCGAGCTCGGTAACTGAAAGCGTCGCGCGGATACTCGGCCACAGTGCGCCATGGACGTGGACCGCAGCGCTAAGCAGCTCCGTCCCGATAGACCGGAGAGGCACTATCCGGGCCTTCAGGGCGGTGAGGTGATCCTCGATGTCCCAGGCTTCCGAGACAGGGCCCTTCCCGGCGCGCTTCTCTCGGGCGGCAGCAACGGCAAGAACAGCAGCCTCCCGGGAGTGCTCAAATTCCCCTTTAAAAAGAAGAGCTGTCAAACGGCTAGGTCATAAGAAAAGCAACAGCAAAGAAAGAAAGCAACAAGAGAAGAGGGATGTCGATCCACTTACTGTTCAGATCCCGGTTCAATACAGTGAGCTCGGAGAGCCAAGTATCGGACCGTGACCGGAGGAGAGCCAGCCCGGTCTCCGCAAGATGTGCACGCTCCTCGGACTGGTCCAAGGTTTCCTTTTGCTTCTTGCTCGCCTCGATGAAGCGCGTCTTCATCTCGGTCGCAGCAGCCTTGACTTTTTCGAGCTCGCTGTTGAGTCGCGCGATCTCGGCTTGCGCGGTGGCAAGTGCAGCCTTCTGGTCTACCGAGACCTTGCGCGCGGCGTCGCTCCTCCCGGAGGCGCCCCTCGCATTTCTTGGACTGACCGAGGTCAGCAAGAACTCGGTTGAAGATGATGCAGCGTTCCTTGCTGCACTCATGAAATCAAGACAAAGAAGGAGGAATCAGCCTGGGAAAAATGTAAGGAAATCGGGTGAGTCCGGGATCTCTAACACATAACAAACTACCCGGTTGGGAGGATCTCGGGGACTCGGTATCCGAGTCCTGAAATTTTCTCTAAGATTGGAGCCTAGTGATCTGCTATTCGGTGGAATCTAGAGCACTAAGCACCAATCTCGGGGACTAGTGGTTGTGAAGCAAATTTTGAAGCAAGCTACCCGGTTGGGAGGATCTCGGGGACTTGGTGTCCAAGTCCTGAAATTTTCTCTAAGATTGGAACCTAGTGATCTGCTATTCGGTGGAATCTAGAACACTAAGCACCAATCTCGGGGACTAGTGGTAGTGGAAGGAACAAATGTTTTTTGGTGAAAGAAATAGAACAAGCTTACCTCGGTCACCCGAGTAACATCCAGCGCGGCCACCTGGAGAGCGTGCAGAGCTTGGGCGTTGCGGCTTGGGCCTGCAGCGTGCAAGTCTCCCGCGGTCTCGGAGGCGTCGGCGGCAAGCCAGGGCTGGTTGTATTCGTCAACAACCTGTAGGCCGGAGCCGCCGGGCGCGCGGGTAGCAGCAGTATCCCGGGACCCTGAAGGCACAAAGGAGCTAACGGTTGCTCGCAACATCCGCAAGGCAGCAGTAGGGATCTCGGCGGGAGGCGGTGGTAACGATGAAAACGTACCCGTGCGCAACACCAAGTCTTGGGCCGAGGGTGTCGGGGCAGCTGCGGGCTTGGCAGAAGTTGTTTTCTGCCCAGCAACCTTGGGGCGCGACTTCCCGACAGGTTGATCGGCTGGCCGGGAGGAGGCTGCGGGCCGTTTCTCCGGGGCAGGCTTCTCCGAAGCTTGCCGGGAGGGACCGCTTGGCACGGACTGCCGGGGAGGGCTCAAGATCTCCGCCTCAAGCCCGGGCACCCGGCGCGGACTTTCCGGAAGGAGAATGTCTCCCGAGGTCGTCGTGGCCTGCACCAGGATCTCGTCGATCACCGGGCAAGCATCCGGAGTCACAACGGATGCCGGTGCGGCACCGGAGGCGGCAGGCTCGCTTCCTCGAGTAGAAGGGCGAGGAGGAGAAGGCGAAGCCCGAGCCGGGCTGGGAGTCCGAGTTCCGGGAGGAGGAGGAATAGTAGGTGACGGAAGGTCGAGTGCGGCCCTGAAAGAAAATATCTCAGTAAAAATTTGTGGAAAAGGCAAAATCATGTGGCATAAGGCAAGGAGAACGTACCCGGAATCCACAGTGGGAGGACCCCTTTGCCGGCGCCGAGGAGGCTTCTCGGCTGTTTGTTTATTCGGCTTGCTCCTCTTGGGGGGGTTGCCGGAGTTGTCGGCAGCCTCGGTGTCGGAAGCCGCGCGCTTCCGGCTCTCGGCACGTGTGGTCCCAGCCGTCGGCTTCGGAACCACTGCTGAGGCCCAGTTGAGAGGGAGAGCGTCAATAACATCGAGAATTTCGCAGTCAATCTCATCCTCATCATCCGAAGAAATGGAAACTGCCTCGGAGGTCGAAGGGTTACCCGGGGAAGCAGCCTTGAATAGAGGTATGGCGAGATGGTCCTCGCCGTCGGGGTCCTTTCTCGGCATCTTAGCCGGCACCGGGATGTTCGGCACGAAATTCCCGTTTGCGTGGACTGCGTCCTCCTCGGCCTGCCGCTCGAATAACTGCGCAAACAAATCACCACATGATGTCCATGTCGGTTTCCAGGTGAACGCGAGTACGGAGGCAAATGTACAATAGACAGACAGGAGCACCTGTTTTAATGGTTTTTTCCGGGATCTCCAATGACACCCCAAACATACTCGTCCGACATCTTCGTCCGAGCAATAGCTCGGACACGTCGGACGACCGCGGGACGGTCCAGAGGGAAAATACTGGTCCTGATGGGATCATAGCTCCCATCCATATGGCACATCTTGTGCACCCGGGTTTGCAGAGGGCAGACGCGGCGGATAATGAAACAGCGCAAGAGATCGTCGCCGGTCATCTTATTGGTCAGCACCGCGAGGACATCATGCATACACTTGACCTCCTCGCTATCGGGGAACCGTTTCCAGAGATTGAACTTGCGAGGAGGACCATTGACGAACTCCGGCAAATTTATGAAATCCGGATTCGAGGATCCCGGACCATCTCCCGAGTTCTCCCGGTTCTTCACGTAGAAGAAGCTGCGCTGCCACTTCCGGCAGGATTCTAGTCCTTTGACTATAGGGAATCCGGAGTCAGCACGAGGGATGATGGTGGCCGCTCCGCAATCGACCAAGTCCTTTACTTTCTGATCCGGGTTGGGGATGACTTGGCGACGGAGGATGAAATACCTGGCCCAAAGATCCAGGAAGGGCCACACGCCGAGATATGCTTCCGCATAGGTGGTGAAGACCGAGAGCATCATAATGGCGTTGGCTGGGAGGTGATGCGGTTGGAGGCTGTAGGTGTCGAGGAAGTCGCGGAAGAAGGGGCTAGCCGGAAGCCCAAACCCACGCTCGAAATGCATAAGGAATACAACGTATTCCCCGGGTTGGGGTTCCGGCTCAACCTCGCCCTCCGGAAGACGGCTCTCAACTTCTGGCGGAATCCGGTGAGTCTGGTACAGCCAGTCCAGGTCCCATTGTTTGGTCTCGGATCCATCCCAGCACCCCCGGATACTTTCTTCGCCCATGTCGGAGAAGTCTGCAGATGTATCCGGGCTACTCTGCAGGCGCAGCGGCGGTTAGTCGGAGTTAGTCTACCGGGAGCTAAGATGCCGGATCGCAAACTGCTAAACACAACCGGGTTCTTGGCAAGTAAGATCTACCGTGTGCTAAAAAATCAAAACAAAAGGGAGGAAAAAAGGTGCGGGCTAAACTCAAACGAAGCAAAGTGCGAGTAAAAGGCGTAGGTCCTACAGCAACTAGCATCACCGCCGTGCACCCCGTGTGCGCCGCTCGAGTCGTGCTCACCGGCGGCGGCGCAACTGCGCACGTGTTAGGGCGAGACCAAAGGCGGGCGGTCATTCTACCAGAGGAGATCATCGGAGCGGGGAGAGCAACTCACCGGAGAAGAGGAGATCGGTGACGGCGAGGGCGACGGCGCTCGGGCTCCGGAGAACGGCGAGGGCAGCGGCGTTCGGGCAACGAATGCAGCGGCGGCGACGTGCTCGAGACAGTGGTGGAGGAGAAGCAAGGAAGAGGAAGGAGGAGAGGAGACCGTTCCGGTCCCCTATTTATGGGGGGGATTCCGGAGCGGTTCCCCGTTTTCCCGCCCACGATCTCCACGATCGTGGGTGGGATCTGTTTTGCGCAGCGCGCCACGTGGCGCTAGCCGGAGCGCCCGATCCAGCCACAGCGTGGGTCACACGGCCCCCAACGGTTGGGCTCCGGATCGGTTGCGGCTCCCGGCGCGGGAACCCAAGCGACAGCGTGTTCGGGCAGGAGCACTCGAGTGCATTTCTGCTCAGACGGGACGTCGTGTGGGGCCCAGCTCGCAATCTCGAGTTCAGCGCGAAGCCAACGGTCGAGATTCACTGAGACTGCGTTATCCGGTTGCAGGCTTCGCCTCCCGGTTAAAACAGTCTCGGTAAGAAGGTCTCGGGAGAGTCGATCTCGGCAAGTAAGCGAAGGATGATATCAGGCATTCTCGGAATATAGTTGTTATTTAAAAGCTGATCCCGCACATCATCCGAGGTCGTTGTGCAGCACCAGCTTCGGGGACTAGTGTCGGGGGGCTGCCCCCCGGGTAGGGGCAGATCCCGGTGTAATTCAGTAAGGTGCCAACAGTACTGGACCTTTGGCGAAAGCAAGGGACACCTCCTGGTGTGCTGAAAGGGCACCTTAAACCTTGAACACTGGTAGAGGGCAAAGTGCCTCCTGGCAGGCGCAAGGGTCAGCTCTGGCAGCTATAAATAGACACCCCCGACCTTCACAATGGCAGCACAAGCTTCAGCGGGTGGTTCCTCTAAGAACTAGCTTCTCGAAGATGTCTTTGCTGACAGGCTAAGACATCTTCGGGAGGCTAGGCCTAGAGATACTCATCCTGAGACGAGCTCGGGCGCCTCCGGAAAGGATCCCGGATCTCGGGCTCCGAGGAAACTCCCGGAAGGAGGAGTACTCGGCTTTACCGGATAGGTAGTCCGGGTAGGTACTAACCGGAATGTGTGTCTCGGTCTTGATCTTATGAAGGAGAGGCTCACAGTGGCAAGCGAGGAGGTAGCCGGCGAGAGGGCTCCCGGTAGGCCGTCAACGGTCTATAGCAGGCTTTCCCGTCTGTCGCGGGGGGAAGTACCATTCCGCCTGACACGGAAGCATGGTCACCTCCCGCCTGACACGGAAGCATGGTCACCTCCCGCCTGACACGGGAGCGCGTCAGCCGGTACGATCGTGGTACGACAAGACCTGACATGCCTAGCCCGTCAATCCGGAAAAGGCTATCCGGGATGGGCAAAGACATGTCTTGTCTCTGACAGGGGGACAATGATGGTGCAGGACGGCGGCTGCTGTCCTTATCGAGATGATGACGCAGGGGCTATGCCGGATTGCGCGGCGACTAGCTCACGCTAGCCGGTGACGACATGCCGGTTAGGCCTGCCCGGTGGGGCCAAGCCGATTTAGGGTTTCCGGCCCTCCTGGCCGGAACTCTATAAAAGGCGCCATAACTGCTCCTGAGAAGAAGAGACCAACTTGGGAGCCAAAGCTATAGTCACATTTACTCTTAGAGCATTTACTTCTTCACACCTTGAGTTCATCTAGTTCTTTGTACTCCTCCCTTTGAGAGATCTAGCAGCAAGTTGTAGTTCTTGTACCATCGTTATATAGAGAGGAAAGGCAGGAGTAGGGGTGTTACCTCCTCACGAGGGCCCTGAACCTGGGTATATCGTGTGTGTGTTGTGTGCCTTCGTGCATTTGTTCGTGTTTGTTAGATCTTCCCCCTCGCACTTTGATCTTGTTTCTTGTTCCTGGGAGATCTCGGTCATACCGGGTTCCTCCTTGCGTGGGCTATTCAGCTCGCTATCCCTCCCCGGATCCACCAACGTCCATCGTCCCCACACATTAGCCATCCTATGGCATCTGCCGTGACACCACCACGACAACTCCGGCCACCTCGGACCTCCTCTCCACCCCCTTTTGATTCCTTTTAATCGAGCGCATCGAATTGACACGGTGGGGCATGTGTTTTCACACCGAATCCCCGCCTTCGTCCACGACTGAGAAGAACCGCCGCCACGCGCGTCTCCGACGAGTTCTTCCGAGGAGACGAGGACGCTCCGATCATCGCCACCGCGCCATCGCATTCCACATGACGTCGCGCATCCCCTGGTGAGCTTCGTTTCCCTCCTAGCACCGTAGCACGTCGCGAGTGCAAACGCCGGCAATGGCTCCGCCGCGCCCGCGCGTCTCCGGCGAACCGCGCCGCTCGTTTTTGGTCCTTGAGTCGTGAGCCGTTAGATCTAGATCCAACGGATCTAGATCGATCTAATCTCGCGCGTCCATTTTTAATTAGATCGGACGGCTCGCGCCGCGATCCGCGTCGAACCGTTTTCGTCCAATAAGAACACGCCACGTAGCCCCCTTTTATTTCTTTTCGCAGAAATTTTTATAAATAAAATAGAAAATATGCAAAACTTAGAAAATTCATAACTTTTGATCTGTAAGTCCAAATTTGATAAATTTTATATCCACGGATAGCCCTGCTAGAGTAGTTTATTTCTACATCATTTGTTTTTCCTTTTGATAAATTATAATTCGTGTAATTATCCGAGGAGTATTTCGGCTATTAAATTCATAAATTAAATAATAAAAATGTTTTGTAAATAAATTTAATTGTTTTAGTGTTGTATTATTTCCCTCTGTCCAGAAATATTAATAAGAGTCTTATTTGAAAACTTTCATAAAACAATAAAAGTTATAGTTATAGAAATCAAGTTTTGCTATGTTCTCAATTATTTAATTGATAAATAAAATAAGAAATTCCTAGAAATTGCATTTCATACATTTAATAACATAAGTTAAAAATTATTAATAAGTGTGTATTGTTATACTCATAGCATATCATGCAGGCATACATATTTATGTTTGGTGTTGTGTGATATTGTGTTGGTATTTATTTTATGTATTGCTTGTGCTAGATTGTGAAGAAGAGGAAGGACTTGATTGTGATTGTTATTCTTGTTGTGCTTGCTCCCCCTGCTACCAAGGCAAGTGACATTTATATTATACCCAATATTTTCTATATGCATTAGTAGTATATTTTGATTACAATGCATGATAGGAATTTTTGGAAATATTTTATAATGCTAAGTTAGTTTATACTTTGCAAATATCCTAGTAGTGTGTACTCACCCTTTTTCCTATGCAGCCATGAAAAGTTTTATTAGTTGCTTAGCGAAGCTATAAAAGTGTTTATATACTATGTTATAGAAATGTTTCTAAGTGTTAAAATTAAAATGCACATCTGGGTGGAATTGGTTGTTATGGTTTATGTTGAGTGGCTTTTGGGACTATGCTTGTGGTTGTCATCGCCTAGGATGAATGTCTATTCTACTTAGGATGTCTATTCTACTTAGGGCCATAAGCATGGTGGTTGTTACCCTGAAGTGCGCTTGTGGACGGCCACCCAGGAACGAAGAGATTACTAAGTCCCTCCAAGTTTAGAAGCTTCCCGTGCAGCCTTTTGACAATGGGCTCTGTCTAGAATAATTAAGTTGTGAGGGTGCAACCTGTCAGCTTGACAAGCAGATGTAGAGTTGGTAGGTGGAACGGGTCTTGCTAGTATGGTTGCATTCTTCTTCTGAAAGTTCTTGTCTCAATTCCCTCCTTTCCTTATACACTCCGCGTGTATAGGATATTTGGGTTAATTGAGTCTAAAGGTGAAAGTGCACAACCTCTGCAGATTCGACAATCTGAGTACTTAGCCGTGTCCCCGGAAATGGACTACTTCGAGCAGCTGGACAAGGATGGGCGGAAGAATCTCAACACTGTTTTCATAAAGTAAAATTTGACTAAGGAAAGAATTGTTGGTGCACTTGGGCTTTATCCCTTGGTGCCAAGTCCTTGAGAAATAAAAGTGTTTTACAAAAGATAGGAGAAAACTTTCTTTCTGCAAAATATCCTCCAACCCCACCAAGCCAAATATGAATATAGATTCTAGACTTGTCATTTTATATCTACCATAGTCACTTGCCAATATTTCATTGTATTGACCTCCTTCGGGGGCTGCATATTCAAATGTGCAGGTAATTCAGATGAAGAATAAGTTTGGACTCGAGTCTACACCCAACATGTCTGCCTGTGGCGCATGCTTGAAGATGAGGCTCATAGTTATTCGCTTTTGTTGTGAACTCTGAATTTTAGCTAGCCTTTATGGCTATGCAACTTGTAGTAAAGCTATACTTAGCTAATATTTTTGGATCTCGTTGTAGCAATTTGATACTTGCAATGGTGCTTTATATTTTGTACTGTGGTGCTGGCAGTGATCCAGGGACTAGCACATAACACAGGTGTTCCAACTTTAATAAGAGTTGGGGCGCTACAAAATGGTATCAGAGCAAAGTGTTGCCTGTAGGTTCGAGCCCTTAGGATTGGTTAAGCCCCTTTTTGTTCATGATATTACCATCTTTGAAGTATGTTGGATCCTAGCGGCATAGTGGGATGAAGCGGCCCGGGACAAACTTTACATGTCCGCGTACATGAGACCTGTTCCACAACAAGTGGTTGGTCGGGTGTCTGTCTCTCTCACTATAGTGAAAGTCCAATTTACAAAGAGTTGTTAATAATTGTTGATCACCTTAACATTTTGACTTAGTATTTTCTAAATTAATAATGCACACCATGACTAGTACTTCTTTACCTTATGCATTTCTTGTTTTAATTCTTGTCTTTCTACCTAAAGGATGACGAGCTTCCACTTCACCACCGCGGAGGACTTTGAGAACACCTGTTTTCGCTGTTACCTCCTAGATATCGGCGAGAAGTTATGGTTTCCGCTACCTCAAGTCAAGGGCTTCATCCTGAAGAAGTTTAACAAAGAGGGTTGTTGGGGAGTAAAAGCAACTCAGCCAGGACGTGGAGAAGAGCCCCCGCTGGAGATCAAAATTGTTAGTGACTCCAAAGATAAAGGACTCAATCTAGTCATGCAAGATCTGATTGGGCGCTTCTGTGGACGTTACAGCACAGAGCTGAGGGGCCACTATTCCATTTTCTTTGGAAGGAGAAACGAGGATGGAGAACCTTACCTTTTTTATGTCGGAGAAAGAGGCAAGGGAAAGCCCCTTAGTCTTTATTTCCAGGAGTTGGAAATCCTCGTCACAGAACACGAGGATAGACGCACCGAGCTCCTGAAGAACGTTGAGCTATGTGCCTTACTCAAGGAGAACAAGGAGAAGATGAAGGCTCAGGAGGAAGTGACTAAGGCACAAGAAGAGAGGTTCGCTGCACAAGAGGAGAGGTACAAGAGACATGAGAAAAGAGTTCAAGAGAAGAACAAGACTATCAGAGAACAGAAGGCAGAACTCGAGAGCAATGAAGTCGAGTTTGAGGCCGATGGTGACTTGATCAAACGGCTTCGTACTGAGAAGAGGGAGCTGCAAGAAAAGAACTTTGCCCTGGAAAAAGAAGTGAAGGAACTCAGGGAGGTACTCGACAATGAAGGAATCGAAATTCAGGAAACTGAAGAAGAAGAAGATGACATGGTCGAGTAGTTAGTTAGTGAGAGTACCATTTATCATACACCTCATCGTTATCTTAGTCTTGTATTGACCTACTAACTTGTGGTAAGGCAGTACCTTCCCTTGTATCTTCGGAACCTCGCGAGTTTATTTTCCAAACTTTTATACCGTTTTTCCTTAATCCAAAGGTTTTGATTTGTGTGTTGGTTGTTTTATAAGTTGTTTGTTGTTGATGGATTGCTTGACTTGAATGTTTTGTGCATGGGTAGGCTTCCTCCTTATAGTTCTATCTATCTTTTACTCATCCATGCTAAAACCCCACAGATGCCTCCACGTCGTGATTCCGACAACAACGAGGCTATGCAACAGCTGATGGCAGCTAAAGCCCAACTTATGACTATGATGACTCAGTTCATTGCAGCAACCAACAACAACAACAACAATAACAACAACCCACCACCTCCTCCACCACCGCCAGTGGACAGACTTGCAAGATTCCTAAGGCTTAGGCCTAATAAGTTTTCCTCTGCTACTGAACCAATAGTGGCGGATGACTGGCTCCGTTCAGTCAACAAGGACTTAGTAACTTGTGAGTGTTCTGAGGCAGAAAAAGTGAGGTTCACTGCACACCTATTGGAAGGCCCTGCTGCATTGTGGTGGGAGACCTATGAAGTGACTCATCCTTTGGACGACATGACTTGGGATGCGTTCAAGGAAGGTTTCCGCAATGCTCACATTTTCTCTGGAATAATGAACCTGAAGACAGAAGAATTTCGCAGCTTGAGGCAGGGAGCTAGAACTCTGAAGGAGTATATGGATGACTTCTGTATGTTATCAAGGTATGCACCAGAAGACATTGACACTGATGCTAAGAGGAAGTAAAAATTCCTCACTGGACTTAGGGGAGAACTTAAGATACCCTTGTCTGTGGCATATGCTCCTAACTATCAAGCTCTGCTGGATCAAGCAATCACTCTGGACAACAACATAAGAAAGGAAGAGAATAGGAAGAGGAAGTTCAGTGCAAGTAAGGTTCATTCTGAAGGGACACACAAGAAACCACACACCTCTGAAGTTAGTGGCCATAAACCCTGGAATTATTCCAACAGCGGTAGTGGCCAAAAACATCATGGTCATAACCACAATGGAGGATACAATGGAAACAATGGAGGATACAAAGGAAATAATGGTGGATTCAAGGGAAACCATCACCATGGCCATAATCATGGAAATTGTAATCCCCGTCCTAACTATGAAGGGAAGAAAGACTTGTCTAATGTGACTTGCTTCAAGTGCAAGAAGACAGGACATTATGCAACTGAATGCCCAGAGAGGAAGGCTGATGAAAATTCCAAGCCCAATCCTTTCCGGAAGGGACAAGTAAACCACATCAATGTGGAAGAAGTTCATGATGAACCTGATGCTATGATTGGTAAGTTCCTGCTCAATTCCTTTCCAGCATTAGTCTTATTTGATACTGGAGCATCGCATTCATTCATATCAAGAGCTTTTGTAAACAAACATAGGCTAGCCGAGGAAAGCTTAGGAAAACCTATTAGAGTGAGTTCACCTGGGGGTGAGATGATAGTAAATTTGGGTTGTAGGCAGTTAGATTTAAAGATTGGAAAATATCTTTTTCCAACACACTTAGTCATCCTAGAAACCCAAGGTTTGGATGTTATCATTGGAATGGATTGGATGACCCGTTTTGAAGGAATCATAGACTGTGCGAATAGAGCTATCACCCTCACCACCCCAGAGAAACAGAAGATTAAATTCAGATCAACTTTCGAACTTAAGAAAGTAAGGCTAAATTCTCTTAAGGGGGTTAGCCTTGGGGATGTGTTGATTGTCCAGGAGTATCCAGAATTTTTCCCAGAAGAACTACCAGGAATGCCACACGATAGAGATGTGGAGTTTCTCATTGAACTAAAACCGGGTACTGGACCAATAGCTAAGAGACCATATCCTATGGCCGTCGATGAACTGAAAGTGCTCAAAAAGCAACTAGAGGACCACATTCAGAAAGGATTTATCCGTCCAAGTTCATCACCATGGGGGGAGCACCAGTTCTATTTGTTAAAAAGAAAGATCAAACCCAGAGACTAGTCACGGACTACAGAGATATAAATGAACACACCATCAAGAACAAGTACCCGTTACCTAAGATAAACGAACTATTTGATCAACTGGAAGGTTCTTGTGTCTTCTCCAAGATTGATCTCGATCAGGTTACCTCCAAATGAAAGTTAGAGAAATGGATATACCAAAAACAGCGTTTGTTACGAGATATGGCTCTTATGAGTACACAATAATGCATTTTGGATTAACCAATTCTCCAGCCTATTTCATGAATATGATGAATAAAGTGTTCATGGATTTTCTGGATAAGTTTGTGGTAGTTTTTATCGATGACATTTTAATCTACTCCAAAAGTCACAAAGAGCATTTGCGTCTGGTATTGCAGAGACTACGTGAACATAAGTTGTATGCCAAATACAGTAAATGTGAGTTTTGGCTAGAACAAGTCGGATTTCTAAGCCATGTGGTATCCAAAGAGGGTATAGCAGTGGATCCTGAAAAATTTTCTGCGGTAACCAATTGGGAACCACCAAAGAATGTGGGAGAATTACGTACTTTTCTGGGTCTAGCAGGATACTGCCGAAGATTTATTGAAAACTTTTCCAAGATTGCTAAAGCCTTAACGTAATTTTTAAAGAAGGAGAAGAAATATGAGTGGACTGAGGCATGTGAAACCAGTTTTCAGGAGTTGAAGAAACTTCTAGTTTCAGCCCCAGTTCTATGCTTACCTGATTTGGAGAAGGAATTCCAAGTCTACTGTGATGCGTCACGCCAAGGCCTGGGAAGTGTATTGATGCAAGAAGGCAGAGTGACATCTTATGCCTCTAGACAGCTCAAGAAACATGAAGCAAATTATCCAACTCATGATCTAGAGTTAGCCTCAGTAGTACATGCCTTGAAGACATGGAGACCCTATCTGATGGGAAAAAGATGTGAAGTGCTCACTGACCACAAAAGTTTGAAGTATATTTTCACTCAGAAAGAATTGAACATGAGGCAGAGAAGATGGTTGGAACTTATCAAAGATTATGATCTAAGTCTTCAATACCATCCTGGAAAGGCTAATGTAGTAGCGGATGCCCTGAGTCGTAAGGTTTACGTGAATGGCCTCACGACAGGAGAAATACCTGAGGATTTATGCAAGGCATTCAAGGACCTCCGATTGGAAGTGGTACCAGAAGGTTTTGTAGCCTCATTAGTAGTGCAACCAAATTTGATGGACAAGATACGTCAAGCTCAGAAGGGAGACAAAGATATTGAATAAATCAAAGTCAATCTGAGAGTAGGAAAAGCCAAAGGATTTCATGAAGATGAGCAAGGAACCTTGTGGTTTGAAAAACGTGTATGTGTGGCAAATGACCTTGATCTTAAGAAGTTAATTCTGCAAGAAGCCCATGAAACACCTTATTCCATTCATCCAGGAAATACCAAGATGTATATGGATGTGAAGGAGAGATTCTGGTGGAACAATCTAAAAAGGGAAATAGCAGAATATATCGCAAAGTGTGATGTATGCAGTCGAGTAAAAGCAGAACATCAGAAACCAGCAGGACTTCTACAACCTCTGAAAGTGATGGACTGGAAGTGGGATTCTATTGGAATGGATTTCATCACCGGATTACCAAGGACCAAATAGGGTTATGATTCTATTTGGGTTATTGTTTGTTGTCTAACAAAAATAGCTCACTTTATAGCTGTGAAGACCACTTATACAAGTGCTAAATTAGCTGATATTTATATGAAAAGAATAGTGTGCCTTCATGGTGTTGCCAAGAGTAAAGTGTCCGACAGAGGAACCCAGTTCACATCTCATTTCTGGAAACAAATGCATGAATCACTGGGAACCAGATTGGAATTCAGTACGGCTTTTCACCCGCAGACAGATGGCCAGACTGAAAGAGTAAATCAGATTTTAGAGGATATGTTAAGAGCTTGTGCGCTCGATTATGGGTCTAGCTGGGACGATAATCTACCTTACGCTGAGTTCTCCTACAATAACAGTTACCAAGCCAGCATTGAGATGGCACCGTTTGAAGCCTTATATGGAAAGAAATGCACGACCCCATTGTTGTGGAGTGGTGTAGGAGAACGGAGTTTCTTCGGACCTGATATAAACAGGAAGTTGAAGAGAAGGTCAGACTGATTAAGGATAGATTGAAAATAGCACAGTCACGCCAGAAAAGCTATGCAGATTCCAAGCGTAGAGAAGTCACCTACGAGGTGGGTGATAGAACCTATCTTAGATTGCCTCCACTTCGGGGTGTAAAGAGGTTTGGAATC
The DNA here is from genome assembly GCA_026929855.1 of Poa annua. Classification (NCBI taxonomy): domain Eukaryota; kingdom Viridiplantae; phylum Streptophyta; class Magnoliopsida; order Poales; family Poaceae; genus Poa; species Poa annua. The sequence goes on from CM049427.1 coordinate 39,011,782, forward strand.
AAAGGAAAACTAGCACCACGATTCATTGGACCCTTCAAAATTCTTTCTCGCAAAGGTGAAGTAGCATATGAGGTAGAATTACCAGAAATTCTGTCTGCGGTCCATAATGTGTTTCACGTCAGTCAATTGAAGAAATGTCACCCCGAGATGATGGGAACCCCATTAAAGGATACCGTACCCCTTGAGGAAGTACAATTGGAGAGTGATCTGACCTCTGAAGAAAAACCCATCAAAGTATTACAGACAGCAGAAAGAATCACCCGTAATAAAACCATCAAGTTTTGCAAGGTTCAATGGAATCATCACACTGAGGAAGAGGCCACCTGGGAACGAGAAGATGACCTCCGAGAAGACCATCCTCACCTATTTGCTGACCTTTCCGAAGCTCAAGGGCGAGCTTCATCTTAAGGGGGTTAGTTTGTAACATCCCAAAAATTTGCAAAAAACTAAAACTTTACATTCATGCATCATTCATCATTTAGGCATAACATTACATCACATAAATATTAAATAAAATTTCAATTATAAGTTTAAATAATTTATAATTCCATAAAGTGTTTATTTAAACTTCTTTAATAAATATAATTTTTCCAAATTATTTAATGGGCAAGTATAATGCTAAAAAGTTCCATTTTTAATAACCTTTCCAAAAAATATTTTTATAAATTTTTCTGAAATGTTTTGAATAAGTTTAAAAATCATTTTCAAATCAGTTTTTGAAAACAGATTTTAATTTTATTTAAAAGATTAGGAGATCGGGCCGGCCCGTTTGCTATCTGCCGCGCGAGCGTAGCGTATCAGCCCCCCAGCGGCCCAGCTCTCTCGCTCCCGCTCGCTGTCGCTGACAGGTGGGACCCACCTGTCATCTCCCTCGCGGATCGGTTCTTCCCCAAATCACGCCCTCGCCTCCGACCGAAAACGGTCGACTGGATTTTGTTTCAATACGGCGATTTATTACTCCATTTACCCCGCCTCCTCTCCCTACTAATAGCCCCCTTTGCTCTCGTCCGATTGCCCCAAACCACGCCTCCCGAGAGCCCCTAGGCTTTCCGCTCGAGCTCTCGCGATTCCGCCGTCGTCGTCGGTAGGAACTCCGCCGCCCGAGCAACTCCGGCCACCTCAGACCTCCTCTCCACCCTCTTTCGATTCCTTTTAATCGAGCGCATCAAATTCACACGGTGGGGCATGTGTTTTCGCAGCGAATCCCCGCCTCCGTCCACGACCGAGAAGAACCGCCGCCGCGCGCGTCTCCGACGAGCTCTTCCGAGGAGACGAGGACGCTCCGATCATCGCCACCGCGCCATCGCATTCCACACGATGTCGCGCATCCCCTGGTGAGCTCCGTTTCCCTCCTAGCACCGTAGAACGTCGCGAGCGCAAACGCCGCGAATGGCTCCGTCGCGCCCGCGCGTCTCGGCGAACCGCGCCGCTTGTTTTTGTTCCTTGAGTCGTGAGCCGTTAGATCTAAATCCAACAGATCTAGATCGATCTAATCTTGCACGTCCATTTTTAATTAGATCAGACGGCTCGCACCGCGATCCGCGTCGAACCGTTTTCGTCCAATAAGAACACGCCACGTAGCCCCCTTTTATTTCTTTTCGCAGGAATTTTTATAAATAAAACAAAAAATATGCAAAACTTAGAAAATTCATAACTTTTGATCTATAAGTCTAAATTTGATAAATTTTATATCCGCGGATAACCCTGCTAGAGTAGTTTATTTCTACATCATTTGTTTTTACTTTTGATAAATTATAATTCGTGTAATTATCCGAGGAGTATTTCGGCTATTAAATTCATAACTTAAATAATAAAAATGTTTTGTAAATAAATTTAATTGTTTTAGTGTTGTATTATTTCCCTCTGTCCATAAATATTAATAAGAGTCTTATTTGAAAACTTTCATAAAACAATAAAAGTTGTAGTTATAGAAATCAAGTTTCGCTATATTGTTCTCAATTATTTAATTGATAAATAAAATAAGAAATTCTTAGAAATTGCATTTCATACATTTAATAACATAAGATAAAAACTATTAATAAGTGTGTATTGTTATATTTATAGCATATCATGCAGGCATACATATTTATGTTTGGTGTTGTGTGATATTGTGTTGGTATTTATTTTATGTATTGCTTGTGCTAGATTGTGAAGAAGAGGAAAGACTTGCTTGTGATTGTTATTCTTGTTGTGCTTGCTCCTCCTGCTACCAAGGCAAGTGACATTCATATTATACCCAATATTTTCTATATGCATTAGTAGTATATTTTGAGTAGTATGCATGATAGGAATTTTTGGAAATATTTTATAATTCTAAGTTAGTTTATACTTTGCAAATATCCTACTAGTGTGTACTCACCCTTTTTCCTATGCAGCCATGAAAAGTTTTATTAGTTGCTTAGCTAAGCTATAAAAGTGTTTATATACTATGTTATAGAAATGTTTCTAAGTGTTAAAATTAAAATGCACATCTGGGTGGAATTGGTTGTTATGGCTTTTGGGGCTATGCTTGTGGTTGTCGTCGCCTAGGATGAATGTCTATTCTACTTAGGATGTCTATTCTACTTAGGGCCATGAGCATGGTGGTTGTTACCCAGAAGTGCACTTGTGGACGGCCACCCAGGAACGAAGAGATTACTAAGCCCCTCCAAGTTTAGAAGCTTCCCGTGCAGCCTTTTGACAATAGGCTCTGTCTAGAATAATTAAGTTGTGAGGGTGCAACCTGTCAGCTTGACAAGCAGATGTAGAGTTGGTAGGTGGAATGGGTCTTGCTAGTATAGTTGCATTCTTCTTCTGAAAGTTCTTGTCTCAATTCTCTCCTTTCCTTAATACACTCTGCGTGTATAGGATGTTTGCGTTAATTGAGTCTAAAGATGAAAGTGCACAACCTCTGCGGAGTCGACAATCTGAGTACTTAGCCGTGTCCCCGGAAATGGAGTACTTCGAGAAGCTGGACAAGGATGGGCGGAAGAATCTCAACAATGTTTTCATAAAGTAAAATTTGACTAAGGAAAGAATTGTTGGTGCACTTGGGCTTTATCCCTTGGTGCCAAGTCCTTGAGAAATAAAAGTGTTTTACAAAAGATAGGAGAAAACTTGCTTTCTGAAAAATAGCCTCCAACCCCACCAAGCCAAATATGCATATAGATTCTAGACTTGTCATTTTATATCTACCATAGTCACTTGCCAATACTTCATTGTATTGACCTCCTTCGGGGGCTGCATATTCAAATGTGCAGGTAATTCAGATGAAGAATAAGTTTGGACTCGAGTCTACACCCAACATGTCTGCCTGTGGAGGATGCTTGAAGGTGAGGCTCATTGTTATTCGCTTTTGTTGTGATCTCTGATATTTAGCTAGCCTTCATGGCTATGAACCTTGTAATAAAGCTATACTTAGCTAATATTTTTGGATCTCGTTGTAGCAATTTGATACTTGCAATGGTACTTTATGTTTTATACTGTGGTGCTGGCAGTGATCCAGGTACTAGCACATAACACAGGTGTTCCAACTTTAATAAGAGTTGGGGCGCTACACAATGTGGGACTATCCCACTTGCCTGGTGCGGCCAAGGAGGGTGCATCTGTAATGCCCCAATCCATAAATTATACAGTGATGCTATGTGTCGGTGGTCATGCTACATAATCGAAGGTTACTGGGGTTACCACTCCCAGGCCGAGTAAACATCGGCAGGCGTGCTCGGCATGGATCATCGGCAACACAACCCTTCGATCATGCCATATCCAAAGCATAGCCCTCAAAGTATAATAAAGAGACTAAGACACCGGAACACCTGGCACATGACAGACCCTACGACTCAAGATAATATAGTTCAACTCTTAGTAGAGAAAGATAGCAAATATTACAATCCAAGGTCACAGACCCATCAGTACATCAAGCGGAAGCAAATTAAGTTGTTCTAAACAACAAGATCCAAATATGGCCTAAGAGGCCTACAGATAAACAGTCCCGTGCCAGCTGGTTCCTAGTTGCCCCAGGCTGCCACCCGGGAACCCCAGACTACTCGTCGATGTCAATAAAGAACCCACCTTCGGGGTAGGTAAAGTCCTCCTCTGAAACAAAAATAAACAAGAGTGAGTTCGACGAACTCAACAAGATTTTGAGCTATTTGCTCCATGATTGGCTCTCAAGGTTTTATGGCTGTTTTGCGTAAAGCTGATTTTATTCTTAAAATATGACTCCAAGGCATCGACTATCAGAATATTTTCGAAGAGGGGTAAGAAGTAACTCTTTCTCTTTTGATTCACTTTCTCATCCTCTTCCACCACTGTACCTGTTCTTCAAAGGCACCTCCCCGAATCACCCTCGAGGAAGTCAACCTTACAATCGTGAGTGGTACCTTTAGTACCCAGTTTTTAATCATTCCGTTAAAGTTATTCTATGATCCCTGAATTCGTCACCAAGTCGTCCTTAACCGTGGACACGGCTTTTCGAAAAGATTTATCCCTGCAGGGGGTGTACAATGTGAAAGTCGCCAGGTTCCCGAGGGACCTCCCAGCTTCTTATCCATGCGTACCGTCCGGCCCATTGCCTGTACAACTAGCTCTCTTCCTGGGAAAGCCGGCTGGGTGGGAACGGCTACGACCTTTACCTCGCTTTGGACTAACCTAGGATCATCAGTGACTGGGGGACAAGTTCAGTGCCTCCAACACCCTGCCCCTCGGCCACTCATTTTCCTACCACCATCATCCTCATCTCAGTCTTGGCCACCATCTCAACACACGCGCAAATGGAAAGCCAAACTAGAGGACCCTCGGCTAGTCCGACACAAGTTAGTCGGTCGACGAGGTTCCATATACCCACGCATGGTAGCACGCTCAACTTGGCTCGAAGGCGAGAACTCGCACTGAGGCGGCGAGAACGAGACAACCCACCACATACCATGTGGCCTCTCATCCCCACCTTTTAGCATTTTATTATATGTTACCACCATTTCTCCACCATCATCCGCGGAATTTCCACCTCTGATCCCAACATGAATATCCATCGGACCACTAAGCAGTTAACTAAGCATGGCTAAGCAACAACCTAGCAAGTAATTAATTCCGGCCATCAACACAATTCTATGGGTAATAGGAGGGGAAACAGGTAATGGCTTCGGTAACTGAATGCAACTTTAGGATACTCTAATCCAATCAAATTGACATTTGGAACCGCATGCAATATTATAGTGGAGAAAATACTTTGCAGAAAATAGGATAAGATATGCAAGAGGGTGGGGATCACGCTTGCCTTGCTCAGCAGGCGGGTAATACTGATCATCGGGGTATTGTGGCGAGGCCCCGGTTCCTTGATCTATCGATGCGTAAAAACACCGGAAAGAACACAATCAATACAAGCAATTCATATGCAATGCGCAAACACATGATGGTATGACATTTTAATGCACTGAACTATTATCACCACTATATGACACTTAAATGGGATGCTCAGAATAATCATTCAACGACATAGGAGATATATTTTCCTATTTGTTTTTAAGTTCCCCCACACTTTTAATTTAGGTACATGCTTTTAATTATTCTGAATGTGTAGAACCAGTGCTTATACTCATTTTTACTTAGAGGGTACCATTCTAGCAATTTGAGGAATTTACTATGAAGTTAAACTATACCCTTTTATTTCTACCCCTTTCTTCATTTTAGCAAAACAGAAAATTACAGTAGCAGTAATGGAAGTGTGGATCCATCCATTAGATAGCATTTATTTTTCTGAGCATTTTGGTATATTATTTGCTAAATTTGGATAAGTATTTTAGAAGTTATGAACTTTTGAAGTTTGAAACAATTTCTGTCTTTTTATTAATTTGCAGAGAAAACGCTCGGGCGTTTTTCACCGCGGGCAGGGCTAGCCCGAGCCACTGACGAGCGGGCCCCGGGCCACGCTGGCGCCCACGTCAGCGCCACGGCCGCCGCGCGCGTGGCCGTTGCGGGATGCGCAGCCGGCGCGGTGGCGCGTCGCCGGCGAGCACCGTTTCGGCGATTCGGACACGAGGGAGGAAGGAGAAGATGTGCAGGAGGACGGGGGGCTCACCCTCGACGCGTGGAGGTGCTCAGCGGGGTCGGAGGAGGTCGGGAGTGGCGGCAATGGCGCGGCGAAGCTCCGGCCGGCCGTGAGGAAGACGAGCGTTTCCCGGCGATGTACTGCGTCCCAGCTCGATTCGTTCGTCGGAGAGGAGGAGTACGGCGGGGCCGAGGCAGTGGCGCGCTTCGATCTGCTCCGGGAGGTCTCAGTCGACGGCGCGGAGGCGGCGCATCCCGGTGGCCATGGCGGCTCGGTGGGGGAGGAAGAGGAGGAAATATCGGGGGGGGAGAGAGCTGAGCAGCGCGGGTGGCGACCTTATCCACCCCCAGGGCAGCAGAGGAGGAGGGGGGTCCGGCGCGGCGTAGGAGAGCTCGGCACGTCGAGCGGGTCCGGCGGCAGCAGCTGCTGCGGTCGCTACAGGAAGAAGATGGAGTTTTTGCAAAAACCTCCCTGGCCCTTTTATTTTCCATCACAAACAGGTCCTTTTCTATTTATTTTTAAAACCAGTGCACTGTTTTGATTAAATTGGGGCAGTTAAACACTTTATAAAAATCTGAGAAAATTCAGGGAGCCTCCCATACCATGTAGAGGCACCACAAAAATAGGCTCCTCAAAATAAAATGTTTTGGTGCACTTTTGTTCCTAGGTGTTAAAAAGGGAATTTTGTTGATATTTCCATAAGTTGCCACTTTATGAATTGGAGACAAATGCAATTATAATATTTGGAACCCTTGGAACTTCCTTGACAAATATGCCATTATTCAAAATAGTTTGTTCTTAGCAAGTGCAAATATCCCATGCTGAACTCCTGGAACTTCCTTGACAAATATGCCCAATTCACAGTGTTTGGATGCAGTTGACATAATAGTAGCAATTTGATATTGATGCCATGATGCAATTACACAAAAGTGGAAAATTTACAGTGGTTTTCAGGTTCTAAACCTGGGGCTGTTACAGCATCGGCCTATTTGGCCCACCTAGGCCGGCCCTCCCCCAATCCCCCCCTCATGTGCCTTCTTTCCACCAGAAGGCCCATTTAGGGAAATCAGACTTTCAAAATTCGATAATAAATATATAAAATCATATTTAAACACTAATTACACTAATTAATATCAACCATATTATATATAATTTATTCTAGCTCCGAAAACTATTTCGTCGCTGCCCGATCTTCATCGGACCATTCCAGTGACGTTCCCGGTGATCTCTTTCTTTTCCGGTTGTCTTGTCGAAACCCCTTAAGTGTGTTACCCTAGCGGTTAGATATAATAACAGACATGATCGAGACTCCTCTCCGATCAATGACTAACTCGTATGCCTGGACCCCATGAATTAATCCCTATGATATAACGAATGACTTTCATATTTCAAACCTGGACGTCGAGTCTTAAACCTTATGCCATGGCGATACTTAGTGTGTCCGAGACTCGTTTATAGATATCTCCATACCTAGCATGACCTCGTTACCGACAACACTATCTTCTACTCGTCTATGATATTATGTCAGCTGGTGAGCTAGTCACATGTTTGTAAACTTATTTGACATAATCTCACCGAGTGGGACCTAGAGTATCTATCCGGCTATACGGACTGACAAATCCCGTTGTTGACCCCTCGTCTCAACTACCCCCTTTCGATACCCAAAAGTATCACCTATCATTGTCACACTATATAAGATATGACGTTTGGTGCGATCAAAGTATCTTGCAGGGATAACAATAAGAGTTGATCTCACGGTTTTAAGTCGTAATGACTACGTCCTTTAAATATGGGTATGTCCATCACATCGTTCAACCAACGACATGACTTCCATTGCCGACTGGCGCCATGCCCTATAATCGAAAAACCTCGATCATCAATCGCGCAACGAAACTAGTCTTAGTAGAGCCTACTAGGGACCTGGTTGTTTATGTTTCACACATGTATTAATGTTTCCGCTTAATTCAGTTATAGCATGGTATAAAACATATAATAAACAATTGGGATATGATTAATAAACTATCTTTATTAAGCGCCTCTAGGGCATATTCCCTTCAGTCTCCCACTTGCACTAGAGTAACACTTAATCTAGTTTACAACTTGGTAAAAGCTCAGCACCCATAGCATCTTGGTGCTGGCTCGTCTCGTGGAATAGGAATAAATCTCACACATTGAGACCTATATGTGCTTTGCAAAAATTCTATGGCACCTAGTTTGACATCATCCCGTATCTTACGATGACGGTGAGATATATTCTAGTGGATGGAGTGAGACTCGAACATTCGCGTAGCATGGGACTTAAAATTCTAAGAGATCTATTAAGGGGACCACATACGCTCGGAAAACTGCTCAGTCCAATCACACTTGCTATTTCTGAAGTTGTCATATATTTCTATACCTACGTAGATTATGCAACAGTGCATTCATATGCGACTTCGCAAACTAACCATGTCTTTCTTCAAAACAAAGGACATCTCCTATATGAGATTTCTAGTCGTATGGGTCAGTGTCACAACTTGCATCATCGTAACCATTTTACGACAAGTTGTCTTTCCACTCTTACCCTTTACTAGAAAACATATCTTTAGTTCTCATAGACACTGAAAAATATACTTAACGTGTGTTCATTGGTCCACACAAGGATCACTCTAGAACCCGTTCTTCAACCAAGAACTTGGGTCACACCGAGTCGAGCTTTCAGTCTGATAGAATCTATGTCTGATACATAGAAAATGTCAAACATCATTTTCTATCACTGAAAATGCCAAGATAAACTTAATATTTTACCTAGTTATATAAGCAAGAACAATATTCTTCGCTTGTTCTATTCTGAAACACTTCAGAATCTTAACTTAGGAAATATTCCGACCTAATGTTATTAAGCCCCTTACGATCTATACAATTATAGATTGGATGCCTAATACTCCTAACTTCGTTTCATAGAAAATTTAATCACTTAAATGATCCTTTACACTCTACTAGAGGATCTGTGTCATTCAATATGTCGTTACATACAAAATCACAAATGACACCTAGATCCCACTCAAATATGCCTTCCCCATATAAGATCAAGTAAAGCTACTTAGCTCCCACTTAAATATGCCTTCCGCATATAAGATCAAGAAAAACTACTTTGCTCCCACTCACTTGTTTACAAATACAGGTTTCTTCAACTATTTTGGACAACTCCAAAATCCTTTGATCACATTATCAAAGTGAAGAGTCAGCCCCGATATGCTTGCTTCAGCCCATGAATGGACAACTGAAGTTTGCATACATATTTAGCATCCTTAGGATCACCAAACCATTATTGTAGTGATTACAACTCTTTCTTAATGACACTATTAAGAAATATGGTTTCCTTATCCATCTATCAATTTCTCATTCAAAATTATAGTAATTGCTAAACGACCCATAATAGATTTAGGCTTCGCCGCTTGAGACAAAATCTCGTTGTCGTCAACTTTTGAACCTATCGGAACTGTTTCACGACAAATCGATCCTTATCAGTGTCTAATCTCTCATAAAATTCCATATTATGTAAACATCCTAGATGCCATCAAGAAGATCTCCCAAGTCATTACCTGGTAATCGTACATGGATTTTATTTCGGATCATATATGACTCATAGCCATTTCTTGGACTTAGGTCTACCATCTCTTTTTCGTAGTTCGTAGGTCTGTCAAATTCCATTAATATGACTTTCATAACAAGATTGTCCTAACAGACAGTGTGGAACACAACATCGTACGCCTACATTCTTAGTATGAGCTCAGAGCATCATGATCTTGTATCATCAGCTTCTTTCAAGTTGTGGAGCATGACACCGAAAACACTTTCGGTTGCGCCACTCTGATGTCTAGAGAGAAAGTTCATCAACTTCGTCTTGCTCTACTTTCTTTCTCACTTATACCCTTTGACAAGAAACTATTTCTTTCGCAAGGTATATCTCGGCAACGATTTTTCCCATGTCGTGAGACATGTACCCAACTAACTCTTTAGGTATGGTACACTACAAAGATTAATCCATTTTAGGTTTGATCGCATTGAAACATTAAATTGCTGAAACGACAATCTAGTCTCAAAGCCATGCCATCACTTATATGGTATTGTCTCCATGGATTCAAGTGGTTTCCCTATTATCTAACGTGAATGTTGCGTTTCTACCACATGACTCTAATGATCACAATAATTCGATAAGAGATTTATTTACTACACACTATCCGATAGGGTGCGATTACGACGTCCTAACATACCATAACACTATGGTGTTCCATGCGACGTAATTTGTGGAACTCTTCTCACAAGTCTTCCAATGATGTGCCAACATTATAACTCAAATCTTTATTTCCTCGATCTGTATCGCAGGAATTTGATTTTCGTGTTAAATTTATTTCCTACTTCATTTTGAACTTGTTTGATCGAACCAAAATTTCCAGACTAACATTCCCTGAGTGGATCCATATATCTAGTCGGAATATTCATGAAGTATATGAAATAAATACTTACACTACATGTTAAAGTATTTCATTGATTCACATACACCCATATGCACGATTCTCAACAAGTTATACTCAAAACGTTCAGTGAAGTTCACGAAATAAAGGTCTCCACTACCTGTCAATTACTTCATTGATCCACATACATCTATATGCATGACTTTCAATGAGTTATATGCCCGTTTTCCGAAATCGGTGTCTTAGTTATCTTGCAAGTGTCAAAATATCAAATCTAAGAACTTGTAGATCCATCCGTTATGGAGCTAATTCATTGACTATAACATTGACATGAATTAAACTTAGTTATCTTTATTAAGTTTGTAACCTTTGACATTAATCTATAATATCTATATGGGAGCAACCCACTACATGTATTTCTCTAGACATGCAACACGTCCACATCAGCAAGTTGCCACTGAAGGAGATATGCCCTAGAGGCAAATAAATAAGTAGTATTTATTGCATTATCTCATAAGTTTATAATAGGTTTGTGTATTATGATATAACTGTATTAATCGGAATAATTGATACACGTGTGATACATAGACAACCAGGTCCCTAGCAAGCCTCTATATGAGCTAGTCCATTGGGCAACAGTTGATCGAGATTCCCGATCAAGGACAATGACGTCGGTTGACAATGGGGTCATCTTGTTAGTTGAATAAGGTGATGGACATACGCAAAGTATTGCAATATAAGATCGTATTACGATGTTTGTCATTTGCAATAGATAAGAATATGATAGCTTATTCCTTAGACTGTGAGACCGTACTTATTGATGCTTCGTAGGGGTGCTTTGAGAGCATCAAACGTTGTGTCTTATATAGCATGACAATAACGGTGTCCATCTTGGGTATTCCGAAAGAGCATCGAGACGTAAGGATTAAGAGCGGGATTTGTTCATTCTTGTAATGGAAAGATACTCTGGGCCCACTCGGTGATATTGCATCTATATAGCTGCGCAGCTTATGACTAGGTCATGGAGATGTAATATCGCAGACGAGTTAATAACCTTCGTCGGTAACGAGATACAACAAAGACATCGGTGTGTCTACGATCATATCTCAGACAAGGTAGTATTCGCAGAGACAAAGGGAATGAATATCATATTTATGGTTCAACGACGATATTCGTAGAATGCACAGGGGTCGTCATATACTTCCAGGTATCCCTGACGGTCATTGGTGAGCGGAGTGTCTCGACCATGTCTGGAGTGTTCTCGAACCGTAGCGTAACAAACTTAAGGTCTTAGCGACGCCGGGAGATAGGTTCTGGAATATTATAGGAATTTGTTGGAGAGAGAGAAATGATCCGGAAAGAGTTCCGGTGGTCCGGAAGGAGTTCCGGGGAGGTCTGGAATGGTTCCAGGGATGTCCGAAAGTTGTTCGGGTGGTTCCGAAATAGTTTCGGAGTCATGGGATATTGAATTATATATAAATATATTAATTATGAATTAATGGGATTTTTATATTAATTTAATATTAATTAAATAAAGGAAAAAGGGGGCTCCCACCTACATGGGCCCTAAGAGGGCCCAAGAAGGGGGAGCCGCACCAAGCAAGGAAGGGAGGCTTGGGCCCCCCTAGTCCGAGTTGGACTAGGAGTGGGACAAGCCCAAGGGGGGTTCGGCCGAACCCCCCCCCCCCCCCCCCCTCCCCTCTCCACCTTTAGTCCCACATGGGGGAGCCAGGGGGTTTGCACACCCCCTTCCCCCTTTATATACCAAGGCATATTAATTGGATTAATTCATTGGAAAATACAATTAATTGTATTGCAGGCCGACCGAGCTGTTTCTCCGCCCGTTTTGCCCCCTCTCTCCACCTAAGCTATACCGCTGAGCACCGTTGCTCTGCGGGATTCCAGATAAGATCTACCCCTGCGATTTCAGCTGGATCTGAATGACCGGGGGTTGTCGCTAAGCTCCGTATGTTTGTGAGTGCTCGGAGATAACTCTTTTGGGAGCCTGGGCGACGTCGTCCCCCCTGCAGCCGCCTCCCCCCTCTGCTGCCGGCGCACCCCCCTGGTGCCGGCGCCCTGCCTTCTTCCGCCCGACGCCCGTCGACGCAGATCATCGTCGACACCCCGGCGTCATCGTCTTCGTCATCACGGCAAGTTCTCCACGACCTCGAGGTCGGCTACGTACGACTTCATCGTCAACGCTTGTGCGGGAGCGTAATCCCCGCTATCGGTCTACATGGAGGTAATGTAACCCATTCCGCCACCGTTATCGCATGTACTAGATAGATAGATCCTGGCTAGTTAGGGTTTCGTACGCTAGAAAAATTATTGTTTTCTGCACCGTAACCCCTTCAATGGTATCAGAGCCGATCTATGCGTACTACTGCTGGTACGGTTAGAACTCATGTTGAATGAGGGTGTCTTTCTTATATTTGCTACCCTCTAGCGTGCACTTGCGATGCCTTCGGTATTGAGTTGATGAAGCGGCCCGGACCGACTTTACGCGTACGCTTACGCGAGACTGGTTCCACTACTGACATACGGCTTGCACCGTATCTATGGCTGGCGGGTGTCTGTTTCTCTCTCTCTAGTCGGCAAAGCATTTTCAATGGAGGGCCCGAAAGGGATGCTTAAACATGCAATTATACGATCGACGTTGTGGTACAAAGTTCGAAGGTAGGGAAGCGATTCTCTTACGAATAAGCCTATTTGACACGTAAAACTTGCAAAACTAAATAAAGCTAGAGGCGTCTAACTTTGTTTTGCAGAGGCGTTATTTTATGTGACATGGTTACGGTAAGTTTTGATATTACTCGTACTGTCGGAGGCAATGGAGGGCTCTGTAGACTCGGAGCCATGCCGGGGCGTCGGGGGCCAGGCACATGGCGCCATGAAGGTCCAGGCGCATCGACCATGTCACATCGCACTTCATTGCATCATTATTGAGTGATGTTGTGTGTGCATCCTATTGATTGCTTATATGCTAGATATACAACGGTAGCATCATAAATAGGATGATCCCTAACAAATACCAAAATTGTGTTCTCCCTCGTTGCGCACCACCAAGAAAGTTCTACGTTATGAGGCAGGCCGTGATGATCGGGTGTCACACATCTCGTCATTCGCATACAGTGGGTGTAAGCCATGTTGCACGCGCAGGGTCTTCGAGGTTTGATTGGTGAGCCTAGCATATCCAGAAATATGGCCTCGGAACACGGGAAGATCGAAATATCTAGCACGAGTCACAGAGTTGTTGTGATCGACATTTTATGTCCACCTTTGAAGCTATGCTGCCGGTCGTGATGATCGGGGGTGGTGTGGTGGATGAGGGTCATGTAATCGCCATTATTATTTTTAGGGATAACCTTGGTGTGGTGTGTTTTAGATAATGAGATTATAAAATTAAAACTCACCTACATATTATAAACTTTACCTTACCTCTTTTGCGATCACATCTGTAGACTACGCAACTATACTTCGGTTACTTCCTCAAGAGCCCGGATGCTACCTTAGAAGCCGACGGGTCCAACTTCATCAGATGGTACAGGGGTTTTAGAAACATTCTCGAACGCAACAACATCCTATATGTTCTCGATGAACCGTTAGGAGAAGGACCGGGAGATTCTGCTAGCGAGGAGGAGGAAGATGATTTCCGTAGGCGTCGAGACATATTCATTGAAGTGGAGATCACCATGACCGTATGCCTGGCACCCGAGTTGAAAGAGTTCTTTCGACGCAAGGAGCCAAGCGTCATGATTGATGCGATAAAGACACACTTCGGGGATGAATTAAAGCGTGAGCAATTCAGACAGCTTAGAATGTTCCAGACCATTCATATGGAGGAGCATACCTGTCTGAAGACACATTTGAAGAGATTGTATGATATCTACTTCCAGCTGACGATGGTCTTCGATTACTTGTGCCATTCGGACTGTCCTGATATCTCTACCTCCTAGCTATGAGAAGCATGTGCGCAAGTACATTTTGAAGGCCGATGATATGAACTTCTACAAGTTTGTGTCTGAATTCAAATCTCTGAAAGTTGATTCCATCGAAGGAGAGATCTTCGATGCTACAGGTATATATTTGATATATACAGAATTATGAATTCGCCTCTTGATATATGATGAAGTATTTGATAATTGTTCTGTTTGTGAAACAGGTCCTAATTATCACATATATGCGGCGCAGTTTGATGTGACCTGGCGCTGAAGCTGGTGATCAAGGAGTTGATGGCCATTTGGTGTTCACGTCCTCAAGTTATCATAGTTATCATTAATAGTTTTTGATAAGATCTTTTGTAATAGTGAGCGAGTGTGTGTCTTGATTCTTGCAAGACAAAGTTATTCATGTAATAAGACAAGTTCAGTTGTTTTATGTTATGAAACAAGTCAGTTGTTTTATATTATGAATAAAGGTTCCACATCTCAGTTACATTGATTGTATGATAAGTATTCATAATTGTAGAAATGATAAAATAGCGTGTCCTATGAATAAGAGTTCTATTACCAGAACAAACACCGTCAAGTTTTGTCATGAAAGCAATGAAAGAAGTAATGGATGTTTTTGGTCCATTTAAGTATTTCGAGTGCTGAGTTGATTAAGCTTAAAATCAAGTATTGAAGTTGCAATACCATAGGAAATTAATTGAGTGTCATTTTTAATGATTAATTAATGGTTTTTATTGCTTGATCCGAATTCTCCTATGATTTTGGTAAATAGGAGTATTTGCCCGACAAATCATAAGTCTGAAATTAATTTGATAAGAGATCAAATGGGGTTTTTTCAGAGGAAAGAATGGTGAATGTTATATTCACAAGATTCGATCAAAGGACAATATTTTTGAATATGGTTTCAACACAAAAGACTTGTAGAAATTTGTTTCACAAAATTATAATGTCATATATGGTGATATGTGGGGAATTATAATCATGCTTTATTTTTAATAAAGTGTGGTCTGTCAGAATCAGTCTTAGAATCTCCTAATATGTTCGAAACATTATAGTCGATGTCCACTTTAGAAAATAGATGTTTTTCTCAACAAGAATTCATGAGATCGACAGTAGTGTCGACATGTATATGATTACACGATAATTCGGTATACATGAATAGTTCTTTGTAGGATACTCGCATTGAATGGGAGTGTATTCCAAAACCAAGTAGAAACAAAGCTCAGTTTGTTGTCTATGTAATTCCGAGGAAAATATGATTTTTCGAATTATGGTTTATGGATTGGAATTAGAAGCTTGAAATAAAGTGTCAGACCTATGTTGGAAGGTGTTCCAAATAGTCTATGTCTGCTAATGAAAATTTGGTGATTAAGAGTGAGGGAGACTAGAAAATTGTTTTCTGCTTGCAATCCTCTTCATAAAGATCATAATGTTTTCATGAAAGAAACTTCTAAATAAAGTGTTGTTATATTTAATATTGCTATCAGGTCACAGCACTATATTAAGTATTTCAGATCTTGTTGACAGATCAAGGTGCACTTTATGAATACAAAGAAAGTTGAGAAAATATCAGAGTACGAACAAAGGCTTTTTAAGCCTGGAAATCCAAGTTACATTTGAAAGGATTAAGAGAGTAATTGTTGCTGCAATTCTTATTAGAGGAATAAGATTGTTTAATCGTCATATAAAGTGTTATATGAGAAATGTGACTATAAGAAAGACGCTCTAGCATGTCTTGTCAAGAAATGTGTCTTGGACAAGATCAAATTTGTTGACTACATTTATGTAGACATGCTTGAAGTCTGAGGGATTTGTATTAATGTAATACTGTAGTTTGTATTAAACTCGAATTGATAATAGATCAATGATTTTGGTTTGACCAAAATGTCGATTTAAGTGGGAGCTTAGGAACTCAAATATGTGGATAACATGTTTTGAGTGAGAGCTCGTGTTGTCCAATATGTGGAGACATAATTTGAGTGGGAGCCGAATTCATTTTGTGTATTTAACACATTGTGAGATTGTACCGGTAGGATAGATGAGAAGGATGAAGTTGTGAAACTATTTGAAAGTTAGTGTCTATTTGGAAATAGAACGGGAAATTTAAATAGTTAGTCGAGTTGTTTTGGATTATGTCTGAGGAGTCAGAATAGAATCAAAAGGATGGTCCTTTGAAATCCAATTGATCATTAAGAGTAATGATGCATGAAAGTAATGGTTGTATGACATGTGGGTCTATTATTTAATATTAGACATCATACAGAAACCATATTATCTACTCGATGAAATATAACCGCTGTTCTTGGAAGAAGAGCAGTTATAAAAGTAAATTTAGAATTTACTTGAAGTAGAGGTGTGTTAGTTGTTGGATTGACATTAGAGTGTCAAGTTTTCTACATTGGTGTGAAAGTATGTAGATATCGCGAGTTTGTAATTGTTACAAGGGACTCTCTATGGCTGAGTGTGTTTTTCAGGGCAGTTATCTGGTTAGTATAATCAGAGTAAGCTCTGGGAAACAGAAGTCTCACTTAGTTACGGTATTTGCATATATGTTGTTGGACAGCATGGTGACATCAAGCAAGTTGATATCAGTGAATCGCAAGAGCATGTACAATCATGGATTGTGTAGTAACACTCTTCCACAAGCAAGCATTATCAAATGATTCTTATTTGATAAGGGATTCTGATAAAGTAAAATGCAGCTAGTTTATTTGTACTCTAGTGCAAGTGGGAGACTGAAAGAGATATGCCCTAGAGGCAAATAAATAAGTAGTATTTATTGCATTATCTCATAAGTTTATAATAGGTTTGTGTATTATGCTATAACTGTATTAATCGGAATTATTGATACATGTGTGATACATAGACAACCAGGTCCCTAGCAAGCCTCTATATGAGCTAGTCCATTGGGCAACAGTTGATCGAGATTCCCGATCAAGGACAATGACGTCGGTTGACAATGGGGTCATCTTGTTAGTTGAATAAGGTGATGGACATACGCAAAGTATTGCAATAAGATCGTATTACGATGTTTGTCATTTGCAATAGATAAGAATATGATAGCTTATTCCTTAAACCGTGAGACCGTACTTATTAATGCTTCGTAGGGGTGCTTTGAGAGCATCAAACGTTGTGTCTTATATAGCATGACAATAACGGTGTCCATCTTGGGTATTCCGAAAGAGCATCGAGACGTAAGGATCAAGAGCGGGATTTGTTCATTCTTGTAATGGAAAGATACTCTGGGCCCACTCGGTGATATTGCATCTATATAGCTGCGCAGCTTATGACTAGGTCATGGAGATGTAATATCGCAGACGAGTTAATAACCTTCGTCGGTAACGAGATACAACAAAGACATCGGTGTGTCTACGATCATATCTCGGACAAGGTAGTATCGCAGAGACAAAGGGAATGAATATCATGTTTATGGTTCAACGACGATATTCGTAGAATGCACAGGGGTCGTCATATACTTCCAGGTATCCTTGACGGTCATTGGTGAGCGGAGTGTCTCGACCATGTCTGGAGTGTTCTCGAACCGTAGCGTAACAAACTTAAGGTCTTAGCGACGCCGGGAGATAGGTTCTGGAATATTATAGGAATTTGTTGGAGAGAGAGAAATGATCCGGAAAGAGTTCCGGTGGTCCGGAAGGAGTTCCGGGGAGGTCTGGAATGGTTCCAGGGATGTCCGAAAGTTGTTCGGGTGGTTCCAAAATAGTTTCGGAGTCATGCGATATTGAATTATATATAAATATATTAATTATGAATTAATGGGATTTTTATATTAATTTAATATTAATTAAATAAAGGAAAAATGGGGCTCCCACTTACATGGGCCCTAAGAGGGCCCAAGAAGGGAGAGCCGCGCCAAGCAAGGACGGGAGGCTTGGGCCCCCCTAGTCCGAGTTGGACTAGGAGTGGGACAAGCCCAAGGGGGGTTCGGCCGAACCCCCCCCCCCCCCCCCCCTCCCCTCTCCTCCTTTAGTCCCACACGGGAGAGCCACGGGGTTTGCACACCCCCTTCCCCGGTTCCCCCTTTATATACCAAGGCATATTAATTGGATTAATTCATTGGAAAATACAATTAATTGTATTGCAGGCCGGCCGAGCTGTTTCTCCGCCCGTTTTGCCCCCTCTCTCCACCTAAGCTATACCGCTGAGCACCGTTGCTCTGCGGGATTCCAGATAAGATCTACCCCTGCGATTTCAGCTGGATCTGAATGACCGGGGGTTGTCGCTAAGCTCCGTATGTTTGTGAGTGCTCGGAGGTAACTCTTTTGAGGAGCCTGGGAGACGTCGTCCCCCCCCCCCCTGCAGCCGCCGCGCCGCCTCCCCCCTCTGCCGTCGGCGCACCATCCTGGTGTCGGCGCCCCGCCTTCTTCCGCCGGACGCCCGTCGACGCAGATCATCGTCCACACCCCGGCGTCATCGTCTTCGTCATCGCGGCAAGTTCTCCGCGACCTCGAGGTCGGCTACGTATGACTTCATCGTCAACGCTTGTGCGGGAGCGTAATCCCCGCTATCGGTCTACATGGAGGTAATGTAACCCGTTCCGCCACCGTTATCGCATGTACTAGATAGATAGATCCTGGCTAGTTAGGGTTTCGTACGCTAGAAAAATTATTGTTTTCTGCACCGTAACCCCTTCAGCCACCTCATGGAAAAATAATACCCACTATCTAATCATGTATTCTTCTCCCTAACCCACGTCAGCTTATTTTTAATCTAGTGTCATGCGCTTTATTTCATTCTGTAACCGAAGCTTGGGTGCTCCACTGATATATTTCCCATCTTCAATTACCTTACCACATTTGCCTAGAGGGGGGGGTGAATAGGCGGTTTAAAACTTTTCCGGTTTAGGCTTGATAATTGCGGAATAAAACTAGATGTTTAAATTAAAAAGCCGACAACCGAAATAAACTAGGCTCACCTATGTGCACCAACAACTTATGCTAAGCAAGATAAACAACAAGGTGATAGCAATAGAATACTTCAAGCACGAAGGCTATCACAAGGTAAAGTGCATAAGTAAAAGCTCGGGTATAGAAACAACCGAGGAACGAGGAGACGAGGATGCATTCCCGAGTTCCTCCTTGTTAAGGGAGTACGTCTCGTTGGAGAGGTGTGAACCGACACAACGGTTCAACAACCACAAAGGTTTCACCTTCTTCTCCGGTGAACCGCACCACAAAGGCTTGGTTCACCTTCCACTATCGGAATACCTTCGAGGCGGAATCCGGAGCCTTTCAACAACAATCCGGGGCACAATCCACAATGGGATTGGGGGCTCCCGAACGGCCTCCAACAACAATCCGAGGCACAACCCACAATGGGATTGGGGGCTCCCGAACGGCTTCAAGTGACCACACAAGTTTCCAACCACCACAAAGGCGTCTAGGGTCCAAGGACCCAAGAGTAACAAGCTCACAAACTTTCAACTTCCACGAATCCTCGTGGAGAGCACACCGATGCACCAAATGCAAAAGGCAAGAGCACAAGTGCTCAAAATCCTTCACTCCCAAATTCCAACAAAGCAACAAATGTTTATGGGGGAATAAGAGAGGAAGAACAAAGAGGAGATGCACCAAGAACTCCAAGATCAAGATCCACAAGGTTTCCCTCACTTAGAGGAGAAATCGACCGGTGAAAATGTAGATCAAGATCACCTCTCACTTTCCCTCAAATATTAGCAAGAACCATGGGAGGGATGGAGAGGAAGAGCAAGCTTTCCAAAGGGCAACAATGGAGGAGAGAGAGGAGAAAGATTGGGGAAGAAGGCCCCTTAAATAGCTCAACCCAAAATCCAGCCGTTGGGTGTAGATTCGCGCCGTAGCGGTACTACCGCTGGCCCTAGCGGTACTACCGCCCCCCTAGGGAGTTAGGGCATCAAAACGGGCTGAAAACAGGATTCCGTAGCGGTACTACCGCCCCGGGCAGCGGTTCTACCGCCCCGGCGGAACTACCGCTCCCGGTACCGCCGAAAACGGCTCTCTGTTAGCTATGGCGATACCGCGGCGATACTACCGCCACAGCAAAAAACAACATAAACTGATAAACGAAAACGTCAATATCTTTTCCATCCAGACTCTGTTTTCCATGATTTTTGGCTCGTTGGAATCGTTACAACGAGCTCTACTTGAATGTGCATAGAAACATCACAGTCCATCATGTGAGGATAAAATCAAATGGGGGAAAGGTTGAACTTTCCAAAACAATGCAAACCAATAAAAACTCCTTCATAAAAAACGCAACAAGATATTCATATGAAATCTGTTTTTGATGAACTAGAGCTTAGTATGGAGATAAACCAAGCTCTAAATCCTCACATGGATAAAAGGGAACAAGTTTTCCAAAGTAAAATCATTTTCGAAGGACTTGGTCTTGTCATGAAGATCACGACAAGCACCAAAACTCAACACGGAGAAAAACCAAATAAGAACCAAGAAAGATGATATGCCAAGCATGCAAAGGTTTGAGCTCTACACAAATATGCGATCAAGTTACTCACTCGAGAGCCCCTCTTGATAGTACGCCTATCTATCCTATATCCCTATCAAGATCATACCTTTGTCATGAGCATTCCACTTGAGCTAGATGATGACGATCTTGATTCTCTCAGGTTGAAACACCTTTCTTGTTTGTGCTTGCTAGCATGCTTGATGAAGACTTCTCAAAATGCTCCCCCATACTCCATTATGGGAGGGCCTCGCTAAGCTTCGTCTTCATGTCTCCTTTGCAAGCTTCAATCAAAAGATATTTTCCGAGATGCATCATATTGAGCTTGCACTTCATCTTCTTCTCTTGATATGTATGATGGCTTGGGGTTAAACATGATTGTTCACTCAATCTTCTATTCCAAGTCATACTTGCAATGAGCTCAACTCTACACATGACCATTCTTCATATAAACCCTTTGAATAGAGCATTGGTCATTAAGTCTCTTGAAGAGTCCAACACATGAACTACTATAATTTCCCATGGACAAGATCTATAAGAATATCTCAATGTAAACATTAGTCCATAAGGATTGTCATTAATTACCAAAACCACGCATGGGGGCAACCATGCACTTTCAATCTCCCCCATTTTGGTAATTGATGACAATCCATTTTACGAGGGTTTATATAATGAATTTAAGCAACCATGCAACACAAAGAGTAAGGATGCAAGAGAACCGCAAGAGAACAAACCCATGTTCCCTTAAACCCTCTAAATTTCTCCCCCATTGGCATCGATTGCCGAAATCGGAAGAAAAACTTAGAAGGCAAATATAGTGAGAGCTCCCCCATAATGTGTGCATTTCTCATAATATGAGTGAAATCAAATACACATATCCAATGACGAATAGATGGAGGGAGATAAAACTATATAGAGGATCCAAAGATTGCAAAAGAATATCAAATGGAAAAATAGTTCAGCGAAATAAGCAAGCAATTAGAAGGATCCGAAAAGTGTTCTAAATATCATGAGGGAACTCCCCAAGGTACGTGCACCAATAGGATTTGTATTTCAATATAGTGTGCACAACATGGAATCCTCACTCCCTCCTAGATAAATTCGAACACAAGCTCATGCAAGAGAATGTAAATGATAAAGGAGGCAAAAAAACTTTCACCTAATAAAATGTTTTGCAACAAGAGCAAGGAGCGGTAAATCAAGTAATGGGTGTGAGATAAAAAGACATTATAGGAGACTAATACAAGGATGATAGCATTAACATAGTCTTTCAAGAAGAGTTGCACATAGTGCATATCATGTCTTTCCCATACCCACACACCAAAAGAGGTATAGCAAATAGCTCCACAAGCTTAGTAAAATGCACCAAGCATAACACATGGAAAATAAAGCTTGAGCCTTTTAGAAACCACCAGGAGTCAAAAGCAATAAGAGGTGGTAACTAAAGATTTGGAATATCAATTGAAGATGTACTATTCTCACGTGTATAAGTTTCTAAGTAGACACTAATCACTAAGATATGGGTCTACAAATAAACATGTACACACAAGATAGATACACGGGTAAAGATTACGATATCCAGGAGGAAGTCATAAATACACCAATAAGATCTTTGCTTAAAAGCATAGCACAAATCCCAATTATATCTTAACCGAATATAAGTGAACTTCCAACACATACTCATCATAGCATCAAAAATTATCCACAAGGGATAAAGGATAACAAATGGATGCTCCGAGTAAGATAACAAGTAACACAAAACACAAATGATTTTGAAAATTCATCAATGTTGCACCTGAGAGAATTTAAGTAGAAAGTGCTAGATTGACATAACTGGGATACATGGTGACACCACCTTCCTTGTAAATGAGACAAGCTTCCAATGCATCTCCACATGTACCTAAAACAAATTCAAATACAAAATGGTACCCAAACTCATTGGGTCCAAAGTAGTTAGAGCAACTACAATACATAGGACAAACTTCACATAAATATGTGCATATTGATATGAAATTGAATTTCATTCACATCTTAGCCATTTAGGATTTGATGGAGTTTATCCTATATATTGGATCAACGAAAGTACACATGCCATAAGATATACATATAGTAAGTATGCATGCACAAGACTTTCAAGAACCAAACGAGATACAATTTGGACAAAACACCAATTAAACCAAGAAAGCACACACAAGTGTGACAAGAAAAAGAATTGTCTAAATTATATCAAGGACCCAAATCAACACATGATTGAAGAAACCACTTTGAAAAGATACCAAATTAAAGCAACAAACCAATTGAAGAAAAATATCATCAAGGAATAAACCAAACCCTCTACACTTTTCATGATGGCACAAGGTACCAAGACGAAGAATGTTTGTCTTCCAAGGAGACACGTCATCGGGATCAAATATCAAACGAAGACAACTAATGTTCAAAAAGCATATAGGTTTGCTCCCCCACGATGTGTGTATTATTTATGATTTTGCATTTGAATACACAATGCACATAAATGAGATCATCATTCTCCATATATATTATTCAAACACTAGTCATGTTCAAGAAAGGCAAGAAATTGCAATACCAAATTAAAGAACGGTGTTTTACTCAAAGTAGGATAGCTTCCCAAAGAATAGTGCATTATCAAGAAGTATGACTTTTGAATGTCAATGCACAAGAATTGGTTCATTGCTTTTCCCAACTCAAGAAAGCACTGAATAAATTTTAAGTAGAGCAATAAATGATCCAAAAGATACAATGAAGAAAAATGAGAGTTAGATCAAAACAAATCCTTGGCAATCAAATAAAGCAATTCAAAGCAAGAGCCAAAGCGAATATGATCAATATATTTACCACAAAAAGATTATCACTTGTCAAGACAAGTAATGTATGGAGATATTTCTCGGGGGTGGATTGCAAAGATATATTCAAGATCATATTCACAAAACATAAGCATATGGCAAATGATAGGAATTAAAAGCCATGCTTAGATAGATAGATATTCTTGATAGCTTCACAAATCATGCGAAGGTGCAAAGCAACTCCAAGGAGTAGCTTGAAACAATTGGCTTCCCAAAAGATACATGAAAACATATTTGGGAAAGCCATACCAAGAACATCCTCCACAAACAAGATCCAAAAGAGTGAGAGACAAAAAGCATTTAAGTAAATGGAAACTTGTTTGAGCAACATGCCACATATGAACAAGATAACTAGCAATATCAATTCTAGGTGGCAAAACCTCATATGTTCACATTCTCTAGGCTTGTAATATGCACATAGCTTATTACTTCCCCATAATGTGATAATCCATTTATTTAAAGCAAGAGGCAAACAAAACCAACTCGAAAAATTAATGGACATTATAGAAATTGAATTTCTCATGAGAATGACATACCACATAGATAGTAGATAATATAAATATATCAACACTAAGTTGTATTTCTCATGAATAGACGATTTTAGGATTTTGAAGTGCACGAAGCATATCACTCCCCCAAAATATGATAGTCCGTTAATCTCTCAAAGAGAGCCAACAACATAAGATATCAAATAAAAACAATAAGGCTCAAAACTAGTAAATGGTGTGCAAACCAACATACACATACTTGATTTCTCAAGATAGGTAAGTAGAGAGCACAACACATACAAACACTAGCAAGGTACAAAACCAAACACATGCAAGGGTTCAAGCAACTTTCAATGTATATATGAATCAAATAAAAGTTACCGCAAGGAGGAACATTGGATATGAGATAGAACAATATGATCCATATGACTTGACTTGAGAGAATATAATTGATGAAGATCACTTAATTCTTCATAATGTAGCCAAGTCTCCAATGCCTCCAATAACACCTATTGATCAAGTTATAACTTGTTGGTCCCCAACCAAGTTGGGTCCTAAGAGGTTAGTCACAATAGGTTTGGCAACCCAAATGGTTCTTTTCTTGACACCACTTTGAGTACCAACATATTTGGCAAACACATTGCCAACCTTATCCTTCCGAAGAGAATAAACATATTAATTATAATGGGGTTGGATAAGGTACCATTTGTGCATGAAGAAGCAAGGTGACCCTTCTCACGACATAGGTAGCAACATCTACTTCCTCCTCTCTTCTTAGTTGGAGTCTTGACTTGAGGAGGGGTAGCTTGATTCTTCTTGGGAAGAGACCGTTCTTCAACTTGAGGAGCTTGAGTTTGAACTTGAGGTTTCTTCCCTTGTTGCTTCTCACTAAGAGCCTTCTTCTTCAAAGGGCAAGATCTAACATGGTGCCCTTCAACTTTGCACTTGAAGCAAACAATCTTGGCCGAATCTTTGACTTGTTCTTGGCCCTTTTTCTTCTTGATGATCTTGGACTTGTTCTTGTTATTGGAGTTGAATCCAAGTCCACTCTTGTCATTGGGGCGTCTTTGAACACTCAACATATTGTCAAGTGTGGACTTCCCAACATGACGCTTTTCCAAGTCTTTATTCAAAGAAGTGACTTGGGCCTTGAGCTCTTTTAATTCCTCTACATGGTTAGTATCAACACAAATGCTAGAGGAAGTAGAAACTTCATTGTTAGAGCAACAAGGTATGGAAAGTGATTCATCACAAGATGTAGCAACATTAGAGCATCTCCAGTGGAACGTGTATATTTGGACGTGTATATCTCCATATACACGTTCATATACACCGTGCTAAATTATACACCTCCTAATTTTTCAGTGGAACGTGTAAATGAGGACGTGTATATGGACGTGTATATTCCAACGACTATATTTTAGAACATAATCTGAGATCAAATTGACATGTACAAGGAACAAATTGCAAGCAACAAATTACAATTGACAAATACCAAATATCAACACTATGGACACCAAATCAGTGGAGAGCACAATATCAAATTCCCAAAAAAAAAACTCCCACTGCCTCCCTCATCTCCCTCCCCGACTCCATCTCCAAATCAATGGAGAGCAACACCAAATCCTCCCCATCTCCAAATCAGTGGAGAGCACCAAATCCTCCCCCATCTCCCTCCCCGCCCCCTGCCTCCACTGCGCCCTCCTGGACCTCGGCCCCTGCCTCCGGCGCGCCCTCCCCGATCTCCGTCCCTGCTTCCCGACCACAGCAGCGGCAGTCGACGCGCACGCGCCGGCCACCGACGGCGCGCCGCCCAGGAGGTATTTCTTCTCTCCTCCCTGCTCATCCTCTTCTCCCAGCCCCTCCTCTGCGATTCCCTCTCCTCCCCCTGCGATTCCTCCTCCTCCCCTGCCGTTTCTCATCCTCCAGCCCGCGGCGAGCTCGGAGGCAGCAACGACGAGTTCAGAAGCAGGACGGAGAGGGGCGGCGACGGTGGCCTGTGGCAAACTGCAGGGGGAGAGCGGTGGGGTGCGGGCGGCGTTGGGGACAGGGGCGGCGCGGCGGCGACCTCCTCCGATTCTTCCTCCACATGGGCGCTCGACGCGAGCCACGAGCGTGGCGTGGGCGTGTTTATATCCACGACGCATACGAGCGTGGATGGGCGTGGATAGTTTACACGATCCTATACACGATCCACTGGAGGTCGATTTTAGGCTCAAAATGTGTATATTTGCTATACACGCCCGTTTCCACGGGCCTCTGGAGATGCTCTTATGACTGGATGAATCACAAGGACTAGCACAAGATGATATAGAATTAAGAGAAGACGTTGTGCCATTGTCCACATGAGGCTTACAAGATGTTACCTTTGACATAATCGCCTCATTAGCTAACTTTAGCTTATCATGGGATGCTCGAAGATCTTCATTAGAGCTAGAGAGCCTTTCATGAGTTTCTTCCAATTTCCCATACTTGCTAGATAGCAACTCAAGTTGAGCCCTTAGCTCAACATTTTCCTTCAAAATAGATGCTTCACGAGAAGTGGACTTAGTAGCACAAGCATCATTAACATTAGAAATGGAAGGAGACAATTTGGAAAGCTTATCATTGTTAGATAGTTGAGTTTGGAGTTGATCATGAGACATGATAAGGAGAGAGTGTTCACTTTCTAAAGTTTTGTGAGCTTTGACAAGTCTCTCTATGTCCTCACTTAGTCTAGCATTGCCAACATCAAATTCAACTTTTTCCTTTTTAAGCACTTTATATTTAGCAATAGCATGATCTCTTTCCTTAATGATTTTAGCAATAATAAGATCATTAGACTCATCAAGGGATTCAAGTTTCTCTTCAAGAGAAACCCTAAGCTCTTCTTCCTCTTCAAGAGAATCTTTCAAAGAAGCTATGGTGATAGAGTCATCTCTCTCAATTTGACATTTCTCATCAAATTGACTTTCCAAATCCTCAATGAATTCCCTACTCTTAGTAACATAATCAATGATTTCACAAATAGGAGGGATAGCTTTACTACCTTTGGGGAGAGCACAAAGTACCATCTCACCCATCTTGGTTAAGGATTCAAAGTCAAAACTTTCTTCATGAGAACCTCATCCACATCAACACAATTTGGATTCGAGGTGGGAGATACCTCGGAATCCTTAACCATAAGGCAAACATGATTAATGGGTGAGGAGGATGAAGAAATCCTTGAAGCTCCATTGAGGTCCATGTCTTGTTCCAACAAGTGTTGGGATTCCTCTACATTGTTAGTCATGCAAATACTAGAGGATATGGAAGAGTAATTTTCATCACAACAAGACATAGAGAGCATATCATCATTATATTTAGTTAAGCAACTATTACTTGATATGCAAGGACAATCAACTCTAGCATGTATGACATTTGGAGTGCTAGAAGATTTTAAGTCCAAAGATAGAAGATTGCAATGTGATAGAGAAGAGGTATAATCAATAGTAATTTCACCATCACCAATGCAATTTCTATCGCCACTCACCATATCGTTACCGTGTGACAAAGCACATGATGGTGAAGTGGAAGAAGTTGTGAACTCATCACGGCCGGAGGTGGAGGAAGAACAATCATCCTCAATAATTTTGGACACTTCATATATATCTTGAAGCTTGGTCCAAATCTCATGTGCATTTCGAAAAGGCATGATTGAAGCAAGAACTACATCGATCAAAGCACACATAAGACCATTAGTAACTTGAATCTCGAGATGACAGTTTATCTCATCCTCTAAAGATAATTCATGAGAATCCTTTGGAGGAGATAAACACACATCTACAATCCTCTTAACATAATTTGGACCCATGGCCCTAAATAGATTAAGCATGCGAATTTTCCAAACATCATAATTTGTGCCATCGAATATGAAAGTGGGATTGTGCACTAATTCTCTACAACCATCTTGATTTTATTTGCACCTATGGTGGTTTTCATTTTTTTTTCACATGCCCAATGTGCGTTCTTCTGATTTGGTACCATAGAATGTATTTCACATATTTTTAAGCAGGATAAAAAGATCCAGAAAGAAAAGGAGCAAGGTGAGATTTTTCTTTCTTTATAGGCATCATCTCATTCACAATTTTGAATTTAGGCACCCCATAAACACTGATACGTGCATACATCTTTGTTCTCTATGGCACAACGTGACCTATTAGTTATGTTTAGGATGTATTTTTTTAATCAACCATCATCTATTCTACTATTCTTCATTGGATTTTTTTAGATAATTAGTACCTCTATCTCCCAATAATATCTTCATAGAAACAATACAAATTCTATAAAACGGACAAAAACAAATCATGTTGCAATGATTGCACATTATATCTAATAATTCTTTCTTTTTTCAACTCAGAATCTCTATAAAGTGGCAGAGGATTTTGAAAGGACAATAATGTCGCCTAGAGGGGGGTGAATAGGCAGTTTAAAACTTTTCTGGTTTAGTCTTGATAATTGCGGAATAAAACTAGGTGTTTAAATTAACAAGCCGACAACCTAAATAAACTAGGCTCACCTATGTGCACCAACAACTTATGCTAAGCAAGATAAACAACAAGGTGATAGCAATAGAGTACTTCAAGCACGAAGGCTATCACAAGGTAAAGTGCATAAGTAAAAGCTCGGGTATAGAAACAACCGAGGCACGCGGAGACGAGGATGTATTCCCGAGTTCCTCCTTGTTAAGGGAGTACGTCTCGTTGGAGAGGTGTGAACCGACACAACGGTTCAACAACCACAAAGGTTTCACCTTCTTCTCCAGTGAACCGCATCACAAAGGCTTGGTTCACCTTCCACTATCGGAATTCCTTCGAGACGGAATCCGGAGCCTTTCAACAACAATCCGGGGCACAACCCACAATGGGATTGGGGGCTCCCGAACGGCTTCAAGTGACCACACAAGGGTCCAACCACCACAAAGGCGTCTAGGGTCCAAGGACCCAAGAGTAACAAGCTCACAAACTTTCAACTTCCACGAATCCTCGTGGAGAGCACACCGATGCACCAAATGCAAAAGGCAAGAGCACAAGTGCTCAAAATCCTTCACTCTCAAATTCCAACAAAGCAACAAATGCTTATGGGGGAATAAGAGAGGAAGAACAAAGAGGAGATGCACCAAGAACTCCAAGATCAAGATCTACAAGGTTTCCCTCACTTAGAGGAGAAATCGACCGGTGAAAACGTAGATCAAGATCACCTCTCACTTTCCCTCAAATATTAGCAAGAACCATGGGAGGGATGGAGAGGAAGAGCAAGCTTTCCAAAGGGAAACAATGGAGGAGAGAGAGGAGAAATACTTGCTAGAAGCTTAGAAAACCATTGGGGAAGAAGGCCCCTTAAATAGCTCAACCCAAAATCCAGCCGTTGGGTGCAGATTCGCGCCATAGCGGTACTACCGCTGGCCCTAGCGGTACTACCGCCCCCTAGGGAGTTAGGGCATCAAAACGGGCTGAAAACTGGCTTCCGTAGCGGTACTATCGCCCCGGCATAACTACCGCTCCCGGTACCGCCGAAAACGGCTCTCTGTTAGCTCCGGCGGTACCTCGGGCGGTACCGCGGCGGTACTACCGCCACAGCAAAAAACAACATAAACTGATAAACGAAAACGTTAATATCTTTTCCATCCGGACTCCATTTTCGAAGATTTTTGGCTCGTTGGAATCGTTACAACGAGCTCTACTTGAATGTGCATAGAAACATCACAGTCCATCATGTGAGAATAAAACCAAATGGGGAAAGGTTGAACTTTCCTAAACAATGCAAACCAGTAAAAACTCCTTCATAAACTCCTCACATGGATAAAAGGCAACAAGTTTTCCAAAGTAAAACCATTTTCGAAGGACTTGGTCTTGTCATGAAGATCACGACAAGCACCAAAACTCAACACGGAGAAAAACCAAATAAGAACCAAGAAAGATGATATGTCAAGCATGCAAAGGTTTGAGCTCTCCACAAATATACGATCAAGTTACTCACTCGAGAGCCCCTCTTGATAGTACGCCTATCTATCCTATAGCCCTATCAAGATCATACCTTTTCCATGAGCATTCCACTTGAGCTAAATGATGACGATCTTGACTCTCTCAGGTTGAAACACCTTTCTTGTTTGTGCTTGCTAGCACATGCTTGATGAAGACTTCTCCAAATACTCCCTCATACTCCATTATGGGAGGGCCTCGCTAAGCTTCGTCTTCATGTCTCCTTTGCAAACTTCAATCAAAATATATCTTCCGAGATGCATCATATTGAGCTTGCACTTCATCTTCTTCTCTTGATATGTATGATGGATTGGGGTTAAACATGATTGTTCACTCAATTTTCTCTTCCAAGTCATACTTGCAATGAGCTCAACTCTACACATGACCATTCTTCATATAAACCCTTTGAATAGAGCATTGGTAAGAATATCTCAATGTAAACATTAGTCCATAAGGATTGTCATTAATTACCAAAACCACGCATGGGGGCAACCATGCACTTTCCGATTTCCCGCCGCGTTGGGGCACCATCTAGTATTATGAATGTGGGAGCTTCTACCATCTAAATTCAAATCGGCATATGATCATTACTTCATAGATATAGGACAAATAACTTCTCACTAACATATATGAACAATTGTCTCGCTAGAGGAGACAAACTTATAACGATCATACTAACAGGCGATCATAAAAGAATTTATTCAAATGGTAGATCTAGAGGGAGAGTGTCTATGGCCATCACAACAATTTGTCTGCCATTATCAACACGCAATGTCGCGTCATCCTTCCAAGCTACTCAAGTAGTAAATATGGTTTTCATAAAACATGACTAGTATCAAAAACTTAGTCACTACTCCGAGTAATTGCTTAGGTAAATCATTCATAACGTGTATATCATATATACACCATCATCATTGATGACTTCCGGCGATCTATTTCATCTTCTTGATATTTCCAACATAATCAAGAACCATGAGGTGAACGATTCTCCTTGCATGACATAGTCTATGACAAAGCATTTGCACTTGGCAACGACGTCTGTCATCCAGTGATCGAGCTGAGCGAGGCATCTCAATGTTCATCAAGTATGACCATATGTCATCAAGTATGACCAATGTCATCAAGTATGACTGCCACGTGATCCATCAATGTGTGTATTCTCTTCCATCTTGGTTGAGAAGAACAGTCAACGTACTGATAATTTTTATCAACCCAACTTTAGGGGTATCCCGAGTTTAGTGATCATCTCATATGTTCGCGATCTAAAAACTCGTACCCACCTTTAGTTCTCTATGACAGAGATCATAGCATACACTGGACTATGATGATATCATCCGCACAAAAACTTGATAACCCAAAATATCCTTTTGTTAGCGGAATATCCGGATTTATCTCCTAGCGGGTACTGTATCACAAAGAGCTAACGGTTCAAACAAGGAGTATCCTCAAGCTAAAGTATAAAACTATGAAATTTGGACCCAACATTTTAAATTTCTCAACCGTAGGATTGCGTCTAATTTTAAAAAAGCTATCTCATTAGTTCATATCTACAAAGGTTTTGCAAAACAGACTTTGTTCATTATATTTTGAGTTCTAGTATTTTAGAAAATAACTCCAAGAACTCCCACTCAAACGAACATCCCTCATGGTCGTTTCAGCGATTACACGACCCCCATCCATTCCGCAACCCCTCATCGTCAGAGCCGGCAACACAACTTCAATGGTGGACAATGAATTGTCGATCACAACAACTTTGTGACTCATGCTCGACCTTTCGGCCTCCGTGTTCCGAGTCCATATCTGCATATACTAGGCTCGCCACAATAACCTTCAACGAATGTGCGTGCAACATGGCTTACACCCACTTTACGCGAACGACAATATGTATGACACCCGATCATCACGGCCTGCCTCATAACATAGAAATTTCTTGGTGGTGCACGTCGAAGGAAGAACACGTGGTAATTTGAAGGGATCATCTTATATTTCTGCCACCGTGTAACTAATATATAATCACACAATAAAATGCACACAAAACATCAAATGTAATTGCGACGTGATATGGTCCATGCGTCATGGTCTTCTTGGCGCCCGCAGTTCATAAACAATTTAATAAACCTACCTTGACCATATCACATTGCCCCTGTAAAATAAAGTTAGACGCTTCTACTTTATCTCTTGCATATTTTACGTGGCTTGAGGCTGTCGTAAATAGAACCGCTTCATACATACGACCACAACAACGATCCAATAATTGCATGTTTAAGCATCCCTTTCGGGCCCTCCATTGAAAATGCAAAGCCAACTAAAGGGAGAGAAACTGACACCCGCAAGCCACAGATACTGTACAAGCCGTATGTCAGTAGTGGAATTAGTCTCGTGTAAGCGTACGCGTAAAGTCGGTCCGGGCCGCTTCATCAAATCGATGCCGCTGAAATCACAAGTGCACGCTAGAGGGTAGTAACTAACAGGAACGGTGCCCCCGTGAAGAACACGGGTTCTAACAACGTACATCTATATCTACGATAGATCGGCTCTGATATCACTGAAGGGGATCACAGGCAGAAAACAAAAAAAAATCCTAACAACGATATCCTTAAACTAGCCAAGATCTACACTATGTAGATATAGAATTACGGCGGAGATCAGAATAGCGGGGATTACGCTCCCGCACAAGCGCTGACGATGAAGACGACGTAGCCGACCTCTAGGTCGCGAAGAACTCGGCGCGACAAAGATGACCTCGAGGTCGGGTGGAGGAAGTTGACCTCCCAGCACCACTAGTGTGGCACCTCACAGGGCGTCACACACATACGGTGGAGACGACGGCCTTCGAAGCTCCAGTCCAGGACGAGCAGCGGAAGACTTGAACCGGAACAACAGCAGCGCGGCAGCGGGATATGGTGGAGAGAGATCCGGTCATCCTCCTCGGTGCAACTCCGACAATGGGAATCACGAAATTGAGGAGAAATAAGAGAATTAATTGGTTGAATTAAAAGGCCAGGGGTGCCCCTTCTTATATAGGCTCCCGGGGGGAGCCAACCTTGCCAGCCAGGCAATGTGGGACTATCCCACATGCCTGGTGCGGCCAAGGAGGGTGCGCCTGCCCTAGGTGGGCCCCATTTGGCCCACCTATGCTGGCCCTCCCCCAATCCGAAGCCCTGGGGGGACTTTGCCCCCCTCATGGGACTTCTTTCCACCAGAAGGCCCATTTAGGGAAATCAGCCTTTAAAAATTCGAAAATAAATATATAAAATCATATTTAAACATTAATTACACTAACTAATACCAAACATATTATATATAATTTATTCTAGCTCCGAAAACTATTTCGTCGCTGCCCGATCTCCATCGGACCATTTCCGGGACGTTCCCGGTGATCTCTTTCCTTTCCGGTTGTCTTGTCGAAACCCCTTAAGTGTGTTAGACTAGTGGTTCAATATAATAACAGACATGATCGAGACTCCTCTCCGATCAATGACTAACTTGTAGGCCTGGACCCCATGAATGAATCCATGTGATATAACGAATGACTTTCATCTATCAAACCTGGACGTCGAGTCTTAAACCTTTTGCCATGTCGATACTTAGTCTGTCCGAGACTCGTTCATAGATATCTCCATACCTAACATGATCTCGTTACCGATAACACTATCTTCTACTCGTCTATGATATTATGTCAGTTGGCGACCTAGTCACATGTTTGCAAACTCATTTGACATAATCTCATCGAGTGGGCCCTAGAGTATCTATCCGGCTATACGGACTGACAAATCCCACGGTTGACCCCTTGTCTCAACTACCCCTTCCGATACTCAAAAGTATCACCTATCATTGTCACACTATATAAGATATGACGTTTGGTGCGATCAAAATATCTTTCAGGGATAACAATAAGAGTTGATCTCACGGTTTTAAGGCGTAATGACTACGTCATGTCAATATGGGTATGTCCATCACATCGTTCAACCAACGACATGACTTCCATTGCCGACTGGCGCCATGCGCTATGATCGGAAAATCTCTAGTCTTAGTAGAGGCTACTAGGGACCTGGTTGTTTATCTACCACACATGTATTAATGTTTCCGCTTAATACAGTTATAGCATGGTATAAAACATATAATGAACAATCTAGATATGATTAATAAATTATATTTATTAAGTGCCTTTAGGGCATATTCCCTTCAGATCTGCCAAACACCGCCTCGGAAACTGATAGGATTGTCCATGATAGGATCTGCCAAACAATCTTATATAATATAATTTCATAAAAAAAAACCAACATAATGGTGGTAGGGTGCCACTGCCTGCAGCCTTTTCCTCCTGGTGTCCTTCTCTCAACTTTTTTTTTGAGGGGGGAGTGTCCCTCTCTCACCTGGGGATGGGGCGATACGCCGAAAGGCATGTGAGGAGGATGACATGGCGGGCCCCCGTGAGGCCGTGATCCATGTCATACGACCAAAGATCCATTTGGGGAACCCCTAAGGTCTCGTACGTACCGATTGATCTTTTTTTTAGGCAAAACAGTGAGGGAAAACCGCCAGTGCAATTTTTTATTTTCAATTAACTCATCAAGTTACTGTACAACAAGAGATACAAATAAAATAATAGCGCAAGAAAGGCTAAAAAACTCTAACATGAGCTATGTTAAGTTAGATAACCAAACAGAAAATTGTTGGGCATGCTTCTTCTTCATTCTATGAGTGAGAAAGTGAAGCTCCTGAAAATAAATCGCTTTCCAACTGCCAAAGCTTGATCGTGACGATGCTTGTTGTTGCTGTCTGATGTGTTTGTATCGGCAATGTACCGTGGGCTACTGCTTCTGCACATGCGCGTTAACAGTGCTCACGGAAATATTTCTGCAATCTCAGTGTCGCGTAATTCGATCAGGACTGGTTGGCCAGCCGGGAAACGACGATCCATGGAGCCTCACGCGGCTAGTTGTAACCTAAAGTCGAGACGGAAAACAGTGGGCGGCCCAGGCCCTAGCTTGGATGGAGGAACAAGAGACCGGGGCCATGCTAGCTAGCGTCGTGCTCGATCAAACGCGATGAAGCAACGACATCCTCATGGTGGAGCACGTACGGACGGACGTACGAACTACTCTAGGATTCTGCTGGGTCTGGGTGATCGTACAGGCTCTACCGTAATGTTCGGTCGACGGGTGGATTGCGAGTCCCACT
The DNA here is from genome assembly GCA_026929855.1 of Poa annua. Lineage (NCBI taxonomy): Eukaryota > Viridiplantae > Streptophyta > Magnoliopsida > Poales > Poaceae > Poa > Poa annua. The sequence goes on from CM049427.1 coordinate 39,047,205, forward strand.
CCCCAGAATCCGGCCGGATGTAGCGCGCGAGGAGCACTTGGAGGACGTGCGGATGGCCGGTGGCTGCATCACGTACCTAGTGGTGTGGTGGGTGTTGTTGCCCATCGCGGGTGATCCCACCTCGAACTCCATGGATTATAAAACAACAGAGGTACGGACGTGCGTGTGGCCGGGTACCAAGTACACCACACTTTCGCTTCCAACTTTCGATCCGTGCTCGAACCGCCCCACTCCACCCAGTTGTAAAAGTTTGCTAAATCGATATCTCGATCTGTACTTGCATTTGGTGCATTGTTCAGCTATAAGCTGCATGAACTTTCAAATAAAAAACTATAAGCTGCATGCACTCTCTGCTGATACTCTTAAATGCACAGTTAAAACATTCTTTGCACGTTGACTAGATGCCACTTAATTAACTTTTGAGGGAACCTTCCAATGACACAGCATGGACGGCTATCCTATCATATCATATACTAGTAGTATAGATTACTAACACATCTTTGTGCAAAGGAGCTTCAGTGCAAATTAAACGTGGATGGGTGCTAAACCGCAACACTTTGAGACCCCTCTTAAAAAATGTAACACTTTGAGCAAGCTAAGCATATGGACATAGTGGACACAGGGCGACACGTACGTACAGTACGGTTCAACTTTTGTTATCAACCTTTAACTAGTTATTATTATCCCGCACGAAGCTGAAATGTTTGACCAAAAACAACCGCCACTTCGATCCATGTATCCATTAACATGTTCCACCAGGCAAAAGCTGCTTATATATTTCGAAATGATGCTAATGCTCAACTAACGGAATACTATGTGCTTCTGTAGACTTTTGTTAGCTAGTTTGACGACATCCAATCCAATAAACAAACTCTTTAAGTGAAGAAGATATATAACATGCATGTTGTCCGGCCTTGTTCTACCATTCATTAACGTGTCAAACTGGCTAGCACATCACCTCGATCGCCGAACACAAATGCTGACCGAATCCCCCAAGATCCACCGAAAACATACCTCCACATCCCTTCGATGATGCTAGACGCACCTCCAGAACGGAGGCTAAGCGAGAGGATCTTATTCCATATCCAGGGAGCCGCCACCTCATTATTCTGGAAAGAACACAAAACCTAACAAACTAGAAAAAACAACTGAAAATGGAGCCCTCCCACCGGCAGGAACCGGGATTCACCGCGTCTCCATGGCCTAAGGCCACAGGAGACGGGCAGATCGGCGACAGCCGCCGGCTTGAGCCGGAGATCGCTATTCTGAAGGGCTAGTGACGGGTACGTACGAAGAGGTATAGGTATTTTACTCTTTTGTAATTTTGACCTCAAGGACTCAGTGTTACTGGTACTGTGTTTTGAGCGGCCAATTTATATATGGTGGAAGTTAAGCATATTGACATAGTGGACCTGTGGCCCTGTTACAAAATCTCGACGAAGATATGTAAACATGTACGTTGTCATGCGGCCATGTTCTTCGATTAATTGTGTCAAACATACCAGCTCATCACTGTAATCGCTAGTCCATCGAAAAGGATCGAGCACACGTTACAAGTTATTTCATATGTGTGGGAAAACCTGGTTATGCAAAAGCAGGGTCAATGCGGGAAACTATTGAAAGGCTAGTCGATCAAATAAGAGTCAACATTTTATTAATCCCATATATACTGCCACAACAACTGATCGCCGAGGGATTGGAGCAGCCAAGTTAGTACTCCACAAAGATAATTAATCAGAAGCCTCTGTGTCAAGAATCACTACGGGGTAAAAACATGATAGTCTAAGATATATAGTGAGATTGACTTGTGTTTACAAATTTACATCAAGTGGATGGTCCATATCATTTGGAAGGTGCCAAACAAAAGCACTCCCAGTCACATCACATGATATACACAACCGGACATATACACATCATGCGGAATGTAGCAATACTATCATGCATGGTCCTCATCATGGACATCGACGGAAGATTACATTACTCGTAAATCACTTTCCCTTAATCGATGAGTAAAATCGCGAAGCCACTCGAGGTGACGGGCGCCGGCCGGGCGGGACGGCGCGCGCGTGGACAACACGGCTGAGGAACCACCGGGGTGGGTACAACGGCCGGCAGGTAACACTGTAATTCCCAACCCCAGCCGCTGCAAGTCAAAACTAAAAAAGGCCCCAGGTAGCAGGCGCCACCGCCACCGTACTCTGTCGGCCAACATCTCGATCGATCGTATTCGTAAGCTAGTGCGGCGTCGCGCCGGCCGGCGGTCGACACGTCGGCGGCAGGTACCTGTTCCAGATCGGGGAATAGTGATGAGTGGCGGCCGACCGGCCGTTGTTGTTTCCGCCGGCTGACAGTTGCATGTCCGAGCAATGAGTGGCGTGCGGGCCGAACCGCTACATGCGCGCACAGTGCTCTCACGTACTACTGCCTCGCCGAGTAGCAATGCACCGTAGATGGCCGGTCATCACGAACTTGTTTGGTGATGAGTCTTGTGAATGTTCGAAGGAAAAAGTCTATTTTAAATTTTAAACTCGTAGATGGCGAAATGAAACCTAAACTTAAAAGCCCTGTCTTTTAGACCCACATGTCATATTCATCTCTATCCTTTCCATCTCTCTATCTAAAAAAGAGAAAATGCTGGTGGTGGCGAGTTGACGTGAAAGCTGAGATGCGGGACACCGGCGGTCGTGACGACGCGACAGAGATTCGTAACGATCGACCAACACGTCGTGGTGGACGGCGGCGCGCGGCGGCCGGCAGCACACGTTTGGAAGACGACGATGTAGATGGAGGCACGCGTCGTTCGCTAGCACGCCGTTGGAAGACGACGACGCAGATGGAGGCGCGTGATGGCCGGCCAGCACGCGTTGGTGGACGGCGGCGCAGATGCATGCGGCCGACCAGAGGCGGCGGCGGAACGTGTCGCTGACGGTGTTGTGCATCGATCTCGGGCCGCACCGCGGAAGCGCTGCTGAGGTACGTGAAATCTGCCTCGCCATTCTCCAAGTCCATGGAGGTCATCCACACACCAGAACACCATCGACGCCCTGAACCTGAATTGAAAAGATTAATGTAGTTCCGCAAGGGGACAGATCGCTCTTACTGCCATGTTGGTGCTGCTTCTCGTGAAGGCGAGCGGCGGGGATCCAGGTGCTCCTGACGTGGGTGGTGCACTCAAAGCCGCGACTACTGCAGCATGTTCGGACCGCTGATGCGGGCAATCGCTGTTCCGGCCGTGAGACTCCAACGCCGTCGGGCGCTCACCTGCTATCGCTCGTCGCACGCGGCGGCCCCTTGACCGGCTCCACCTCCAGCGCCCCGCTCGGCTGATGGTTGTGATGCGCCGACACGCCGCTCCCCGTCCCAACACCGGCGGCTGCACAATTTGATTGTTTGAGAGGCAAATAATTTACAAGTAGAACTTGAAATTTACAAAACAGTCCAGGTCTAAAGTTTGACTATTTTTCTAGTGCCACGTGGGCCTGACCATCGACTCTTGCCACGTCATCATTTTTAGTCAAATCTCAGCTTAAGGTTTGATTTAGATCAGGATTCACGAGTTCAGGGTACAAACGGCAGGGATTTGAAGTTCAGGGTCCAGTTCATCGAACCTCTATAAGTTTAGGGGTTTGAAATAGACTTTTTTCATGTTCGAAATGCACGTATAAATACTAGCCAAATCTACTGTTACGAGGCCATTCGAAAGCTCGCACGCCTGAGCACCTGCCAGAAAAAAAACTGAAAAGAAATCGACGAGCAAAGCAGGACGGAGGAGGAGGGGATCGTACCGGACCACGTCCTGGAACTAGTCCCACCTGTACCCGCCACCCACCCGCCCCGGACAAGCCCCACCGCAAACCGGGCCCCACACACGACCACGGACCCGCTCAAACCTTCCCGCGCTATAAATAAACCCGCCACCCGCTGGCCTCACCGCATATTCAACTCCGCTAGCCGCTAGCCAGCTCCACCACCTCCACTCCACTCGCAACGCACACACGGCAGCAGCAGCCAGCCAAGTGGCCGCACGCACGCACCGCGCCCCAACGCTCGCTCGCCGGCTAGATCAGAGGAAATGAGGCACCTGATCCGGCGCCTCTCCCGCGTCGGCGACGACTCCTCCTCCGCCTCGCCCCCGTCGTCGCCGGCGAAGCGGCGGGGCGGCGGGAATCCGAATCCGCCGGAGGGGCACGTGCCGGTGCATGTAGGGGACGGGACCGGCGACGCCGAGCGCTTCCTCGTGCGGGCCGAGCTGCTGGGCCGCCCGGCGCTCGCCGAGCTCCTCGGCCGCGCCGCGCAGGAGTACGGATACGACCACCAGGGCCCGCTCCGGATCCCCTGCTCCCCCGCCGCCTTCCGCCGCGCGCTCGCCGCAAGTGCCGCCGACTGCAGCTAGCTCGGCCGGAACCCAGCCCAGGCGCGGCGCGACCCGGTTTAGTTAGTTCTCGCACCGGGGCGCCTTGTGTGCATACCTATCACCGCCTGGAAGATTCATTAGCTTTGGGTTTGGCTTCTTTTCTTTCTTTTTTCCCGTTATTATCGTTCGGTGTAATGTACCACCTGGAACGGCTGGTTGACTGGTAAAAACTGCAGTGGACTAGATGTACTCTACCGATTTGGAACTTGGAAGGCTACTGGTTAATGATGCACTCTCTAGTTTTAAACCGATTGCTGCTCTCCCTACTGTGTTGCTTAGAAATATTTGTTCATGCCAATGGAAAGGCACATATCTTGGCCAAAAAAGAAATACTGAAGTAAAAGGCAAGTCACAAGCACAGGCAGTGGTCTGGCCACGCTCCTTCGCGCGCATATGACAAATGGATGACTATCTTCCTCTGTTTCCTGTGGAGACTGTCAAAAAGTCCAGAGCGGTTTTCCCACCCATTCGCACGGGTACCCGGCCTATCCTGGCCGTTGTTTACCTGGAGATTCGTGCAATGTTTTTGCACAAATACCCTTCTATCAAGTTCTATAGGACTGGTCTGTAATGTTTTCGTTTTTGCTTGCATGATTTAACGTTTCCGTTTTTGCTTGCATGATTTGTTTCCATGATTACTGAGATCCAACACCGTGATTTGTTTCCGTTTTTGCTTACATGATTGGTGGTCAGCACCATAAAAATCCTAGCACGGATATGTTGTTCGAACACCTTAAAAATCCCATGAACATATGAACGAATATTTTTTTGTAAGACAAAGTTTCTGTGAACACAATTTTTTTGTGAATTTTTTTTCGGTTGTATGCACATACATGAACGAAAATAACAACCTATTTTCCTGGATTTTTTTTGTAACATAAAGTCTCTCCAAACGCCGAGATATTCGGAGAACAAAAAAATCTACCATTAGCAAAAAATACTTTCCATATAAACAATAATTTCGCATCAACAAGATATTTCAGATCCATACATCAACAAGAAAATTTCGGATCTATACAACAAACCAGAAAAATCGGATCCATACATCAACAAGAAAATTTCAGACAAGATAAAACCAAAATCGGATTTCCGATCAGCAGCATTTTGCAAATCAAGGGAAGGGAATGTAATAAGCAAGAAGAGCAGGTAGTATTTTAATTGTTACACATTGGCACTGTTGCGTCTGGCCTGGTTGCGTCTGGCCTGAACATCATTGCCTCCTGCGAAGTACTTCCACGCCTTGAGCTTCCTGGCCTTGTTCAGAACGGCGTCGAAGGACAGCAGCACATGGAGCGCGATGAAGACGAGCACGACGGCGACGAGCGCGAGGAATAGGCGGAGGTCTCCCAGTCCCTGCAGCTGCTAGCGGCGTAGGCGCCGAGCAGTCCGAGCAGGTCCAGCACGACGGCGGTCTGCATCGCCCACAGCGGCGCGCCGCGCTGGCGCTGCTTCACGGTGCGCTGCAGCAGCAGCAGGATGACGATCAACAAGAAAATTTCGGATCCATACAACAAACCAGAAAAATCGGATCCATACATCAACAAGAAAATTTCGGATCCATACAACAACCAGAAAAATTGGATCCATACATCAACACAGAAATTTACATCCAAGAACATTACAGAACAGATCAGATCTTGGGATGGTTCATCCAAAGGGGGAAAAATTAAAACAAACATGAAACCCTAATCCATGAACATGGATCCTGAGCCACCATGCTTGCAAGATCAATAACAGAACCGGGGGAGGAGGGAGCCGAGCTTGCTCGGTGGAAGATATCGTCGGCGCGCGGCAGCGGGGAGGGATGCGCATGGCGGCAGCGCTGGGAGTTGGAGAGGAGGTGGGAGGTGGGGAGGAATGAATGGATTAGGTTCAACCGGTGATGTGTTAGGGTGTTTATATAGCATGGTTCGTCCGTATTTTCGTAAAACTATAGGGTCGTTTTTGCAAAAAAAACACAACGATTGTTGGATGGGAAATGGACGTCCCAGATAGGCCGGGTACCCGAGCGATTAGTCATTTTCGCAAAAAGTCAAGACCTACCCTACACCAAACAATGGGCACTGTTTCAATGATAAACGACGCTCTCTTCATTTTGTTTGTTTTAATGCCTACGAACTTCTCGGATTAGCTAGATTGGCGTAGGTAGTCTTGTGCAGTTCTACTACCAGCATTGTTCTGAATGGTTTATTGGTGTCCAAAAATTAACAGCAGTTAGGAGTGCGTGCAGCAGTATTCAAGAAAAGACAGTGAACAGTAGATCGTGTAAGAGGAAAAAAGAGGGAAAATTAAGCAACACATCCGATATAACCATATTACATAATTTATTATGGGAAATGTCTCCTAAGAGCATGGTTAATACAGTTATACAGCATTCCACGTTTAGTTAAAGTCAAATTCTGCAAAATATGATCAAATTTACAGGAAATGATATCAACATCTATGCTATAAATTTTATATTGTTAGGATCATATAAAACTATTTCACATTGCATAGGTTTGATATTAAAGATGTCAATATCTATTGCGTATATACTTAATCAAACTTTGTGGCAGGAGTAATGTTCTGATCGAGTCCGGTCCGAAGTTCCAAGCGACTCCTCAAGCGGTGAGAGGCAGCGAGCGAGAGCTTTGAGAGTCTTGTCACTTTGCTTGTAACCATCTTTAGCGCAGAAAGGAACCGCGGGGTCCGAGGTAGTGGTGCAATTTCAGGGGATTTCAACCCGTAGCTTTCCAACGGACTGTTTCTGATCAGGACGACCCGCCTTTCTTCTTTCTTCTTCTCGTTGGCTTAAGCTACGCCGCATCCAATGTGCTCCATTCCTTTTCAAATTCCCAGATAAAAAAGGTTGGCAGCACCATCGCCAATACGATCAATCTCAACACTCACACACGAGTCAGGAGGAAGCGGCGAAAGCAACGGTGCGGTAATCGTCACTCGCAATCCGATTCGCTACATTGTGCGGTCTATCGATCGGGGATGAACCGTCGTCGCTTCGCAATATTTATCTGGGAGACGAGCGGAGTTCGTTTGATGTCGTCCGTGCGTAGCTAGTGGCATGTGCGGCGCCATGGGGTCACAGTCACGGCGATCTTCTCGACGAGATGGTAAAATCGGCACCTCGTCGGTTTGCTTCTGGCAGGCGCTGCCTAGCCTAGTCCCCTAGAGGTCGTAGGTGGTACGTCCCCGTGAAGGATCTACGCCAGTGTCCAGGGGGAGAGGGCCAAGCGATCCTTCTTGGGCGTCGTGGTAGCTGCTTGTGCTTGAGCATGCACGGACGCTGCGCTCGGCCTGTTGCCGCCTTTTGCCCTTGCTGTCTTCTTCGTTTGATTGTGCGCGTGAGTGACAGTGTTGCAGCAGTCGCCGGACACCCGTGGAGCCTTCGTTGTTGTGTTGCGACGGCCGACGTGCGGGGGCTGTCTCGGTGCTCGTGAGGTCCAAGGTGTGGTGGTGGCCGTCGTGCAGCGGAGACTGTGCGGCGCGGGGTACGAATCCGGCCGGAGAATCGGTCGGTCGGCCGGCCGTCCTTCTCTTCTACAGTAGGACTACGTACTGTTGCACCTCTAACCTGTTAAGTTCCTGCACGTGCACGCTTCAGTTGAGTACCCATTCGACAATCAGACCGATCAGCAAAGCAAACATTGATCATTCAATAGTCTGCTGAAGGAAAAATGAGTTACAGGAAGGAAACTCTCGCACAAGAATCCGATTACGTGTAGACGGTTGTTGGGCCAGATCTTTGCTCATAAGCGAACTGGACACATACTAACATCTAGCCCAGCACCGGATCCAGCCCAACCATGGGTTTGGAGACATCAAGCCCACTCAATTTGCTTTCTATATTTCTGCTACTTTTCTCACGTATTTTCGGCTGATTTTTTCTTTATAGAAAAAGATACATAAAGGTGCCTTTCTATCCCTATTAATTATCGTTGAATCAGTTGTAGTACTTCAGAGTTCTAGAGTATATCCGATTTGGTGATAATTAATATGGATCAGATAGAGTAATTTTATTAATAAAAATAGAACATAGTAAAAGTTTAAGGATACAACTAAACGCAACATGACTAGTACAAAAGAATTCACTGAAATGGTCATCTTCTTCGTTCGATCATTCAAGCCGAATACCAGAGATTGAAACATGTACTGAATACACATAAAATGGGACATGCCCTCACCAATCAACAATATGAAGACCACCACAGTCCTACAATTTTCACATCTCGGTTGGAGAAACCGAATACTGATGTAGACAATGGACGCCTTCCCTTGAATGACACACCAACTGCCAAGATTTGAAAGAATCCAACATATATGGCAGCACCTGCCCTCGCTGGTCCATCGCTAATGTCATATTGAACGTTGATAACGTATAAAGACGTCGAAGAGACCATATCCACCGTGACATCGTCACTATTAGCTCGCCAATGCCTCTAGGGAGCCAAAACTGAATGAAAGCAAAGAACGACAAGAACTACAATGTTAGAAGGTTCCCACCCTCTCTTCGTTTATGAAGTTGTTGGACGGGAGTGGGAAAGGGGACCGAGGCGACGATGCAAGGAAAGCCTAAATATGTGCCGGGAAGGAGGACTCATGAGACGTCTGGTTGGTCGCTCGTAAGTTGGCTCTAGAGGTAAGGCATGTGATTTGGGCCTAACAATGCTTTTTTTTTGAAATTTCCGCCACTTTTTCATATGAACTCGTCTGATGTGGGTTTGATGAAAGACTTGGTTTAATGACCCTAAACTTTCATACTATTTCAGTTATGTTCCACTACACATTAATCATGTGATTGTAGATGCGTTACGAGTATTGTCGACCAACTATTCCAAGTCCCCAGAATGAATAGATCTTCGACAAAGAACCGTGTGTAGTGTGAGCACACAAACACTTTTGGCCTAATTGATTATAAATGCCTTGAGTCGATGTGAAAAATAAGACCTGCCAAACTCTTTACAAAAGATTATATTATACTCCACATATAGATTATATTATACTTCTTCCAACCTAAAACATGTGTTTTGTGCCTACTTGTTGTTGTTTGCCGTTTGTTTTATGTTTTGTCACAGTTTGTGTTTTATAAGACAGTTACCATCAATTTTTGCAATATAATTATGCATTGTAAGCATATTTTTATTAGAAATCAAGTAATATCACTTTGACAATCTGGACTCTACCAGTAGTAGATTTTTTTTGCAAGGAGTAGAATTTTTTTCTTACAATTGATTGTTAATCATTTTGTGCTGGCGATAGTATCACGAATTGTTGCGTGTCTAGAGGGCCCGACATCGTCGCGGGTAAGATTTCTGCGCACGGCAGAGCCAAAGAAAGAACCGACGTGCCGCCGCCAGTAAACTCTGCTGCTGCGTGCGCGCCGCCGCTTTTGACAGCACACAACACATGCTGTGATAGCCCGTTCCCCAAGAAAGGATTATCATCAACAACAACGAAGAAAAGTAAACAAAAAGGACGTGGAGATATACCGAAACGTATTAAAACACATACGAACTGTCGCGAAAAATTCAAAAAATATCCCCCGACTCAAACTCCCGAACCAATTTCCCGAAGACCGGATTAGGACGAGCGGCGGCGGCCGGGGAGGGTGGGGGCGCGCTCGGAATTCTCGATCTACTCCGCCAGGTCCTCCCAATCGAGCCGAAGCTTCGGCGCGGAGGAGCAGGCGGTGGTTAGGGTTTGGAGGCGGGCGGCGGCGCCGGCGTGGTGGTGGTGGCGGGGGGATGGATCCGGAGCAGACGTTCCTGCGGGTGCACGCGCGGCTCTCGGGGATGCTCTCGCAGCTGCTCACCCCGCGGATCCGCCTCGCGCTCGAGTACCTCTACCTCACCGGCGCCGTCGCGCTCTTCTGCCTGCTCGTCGTCATGCACACAAACTTCGTGCAGCAGGTGAGCCCTGCCATGCCACTTTGGGATGAAACAATAATTTCGGTAGCCTAGCCTTGTGTGGTTGCTATAAACATCCGATTATCAGGACTGGGCTTCTGTTGAATTCGTGGGCGATTTGATTCAAGGGCGCTGCTGCCTTGCCAATTCGATAAAACCAAAAAAAAAGGTCAAATCAGTCTTGACATTTTGATGATGACGATTTCGTGGCAAGGCGTACCAGCTTTGTTTCCGTCGACACTCTAGATAATTATATTGTTACTCTAGTCTAGCGTTGGTTACTGATTAAGCTGCTTTCATAACTTGACCTTATGTCCTGTTCTCGATGTGTTCTGGTAATTTGCTTTGCCGAATACCATGCGTTCTGACCTAGTTCAGCAGGAAGAGCTGAAAAGTACTTTTATTTTTGCCTGTCATCAGATCATCAGTGTGGTAATTTCACATCGGTACCGTCCTTTGCTTTGTGTTTTTCACGCAATCGTTCTTTAATTTATGTACCAAATGCTTAGGTTTTATGATGCAGTTTGAACATACCTAAACGAGTAATTGTTCTTAAGTGCGGTTGACTACTCAGTCCATTCGTAATTAGCAGGCATTTCAGTATTTCTGTTTTCTTTCACTTTAGAAGGCGCCTCTCCTCTGGTGCCCCTAGTTTTCTGCTTATAATCCCCTTTCGCGCGCATGCAGCAGTGTTTAACTACACCTGGTCCAGTAGCCTCATTAATTGCTAGACCGTCGCAGCAAATCAATCTGCCAGTACATATGCCCGTCCAGCTGCTCTAATGTGAAACCTCGGCCAGTAGATAGCTCGCCCGAATGCATCAGAGCACACGGTGGCTCTATCGGCCATGAACTTGCTGCTGCTGCTCGTTCGTGCTTGAGGAGCACGCCGGATGGCCTGCTCAAGCGCGTGTACATAGTGATGGCATGCAGCACAGCTCGCGAGACTGTTAATTCGGGGCAATTCATTCCATAATCTGTAGTGGAGTGGCTTCCTTGATACTAGCAAAAAAAGTATACACAATGGAGGGAGTATTCGTAAGCTTCGTACCTCGTGATGCCTCCTGTCATGTTAGCGCCTAGTAACACATCAAATCAGTGCGCTTTACACTCTGTATGTATGGTTTCTTGTTAACATTATATAACATAAAGGACGTTGATTGTTGATCATACTGAGCTAGCGCATGGTTAATTTGACTTCATCCAAGTTATCTATGTCATCCATCCTTCTACAAATAGTATATTAATGAATGAAACTTAGAATAAAAATATTGTAAATGAATTATTTATCTACTTTATCAGTCCTTATATACACATAATGTAGGAATGCACAGAATTTTGCGCAAAATAAATATTTTCACACGTATTAGTAGATAGCACTGAGTAGTCATAATTGTCTAACACAATCTTGTCCGCTTCTTTGTACATCCTAAAAGGAGGCCCTCTCAAATTCCCCTTGTCATGCTAACACCACAATAAGATTAAATTCCTAGAACTTTCCATACTAGCTGGGGAAATACAGAATCATAGATTTTGAAGAAAACAAGAGGAGTACAGAACCATTCTATTTGTTGCTCAGTAGTAGCTACTAGTATTTCTTCCATCTTAATTTTAAAATACAAAAAGAATGCCAAACCATTCTATTGTATATTTGTCGCCTCTAATCTTTGAATTGTCTTTTTCATGTTAAGCCGGGCTGCTCAAGTGAGTTCTCTGGGGTTGAATTTGGTGAAGCACAACTTGTCCAAATCAAGGTATGTATTGTTGCTTTTCCTCCTGTTTACCTGGAATTTTCTAGCATAATAATTATCTCTGTAGTTTTTGTTCCTGTTTGCAATTCTTGTTCATGTTTCCTATTGGTTATGGTATCGTCTCTAAAGTTCTTTTCTGCTTTTGAGTTGTAGGTAATCAGTGGGGGACTGTGGGCCAGCAAAGGCGCGTCTTATATTATGGATCTCCAGAACCTGGGGCGATCAGCTGAGAAAATTCTAGAGGTTAATGGTGATAAATTCAATATTTTGGCATCTAAGTTTTGGTCAACTTGGGTTGGTCCTGGAGCTAAAAGGAGTAAGATTCTATTTATATTTTGGAATGGAGACACATAATTTGAACCACAGTTTGAGGATGAAGCTGACTCAGTTGTTATTACAATCATTCCAGGATTACCAGAGTCGAAGACAACTGGAGATGCTTCTGTACATCATCCTTTATCTGCTAAAGAATCATTTAAAGCAGCGGTTACATATTTATTCAGAAAGTGGTACTCCCGTGTTATTTTATTCTGGAGCAACATAAAGCAGGTTTCAGATCATACCCTCCAACTAATGGTAAGAAATGTGATCGGTGTGATAAACTCCCTGTATTTGTAGTTCCTTTCCAAAATTTGCCTCTATAGCTGGTCCTTGAAAAGCTCATGTTTGCACGTAACATAACTGTTATTCCTTATGGAGAAAAACAAAGTTGTTAGGTGTGTGTTAACGTTTCAGGTTGTCGTGAGAGGAACGCATTTGAATGTTCAAGCTAGTAGTAGTATTATTTCTCACAATTATCTTATCAGTACCATCAAGTTCAAGAAGATTTGGATTAGTAAGTGGGGGCACTTACTAAGATAATTCTCCACACTGAATCCCGTAAAGCTAGATCATGATTTTATTTTAGAAGTCCACTTTTCGTCCCTAATCTTATAGGGAAGTTCACTTTTTGTCCTAAAACTTTTGTTTGGTTTGAAATGAACCCTAAACTTTTGAAAAAGTCAATATCATATCTAACTTAAGAAAATGCTTGCATGGACAATATGTAGCAACAAGAGGATAAACCAGTCTGAATTGGAACCAGATCTTGATCTCATGTTCCACTGATTCAAAATCCCCACTCGGACTCTAAATTCTCGAACCTCCAACGCGTCGACTCTGTTACTCTGTTGTCGTCTGCCTAGTCCGCGTTGCCCATCTCTTGCATGACCCATGACGCAACTCTCCTGCATCTCCAGCCCGTCTGAACCTCCCTACTGGTGTGGGCTGATGTCAACCTCAGCGTGTTGTTGCACTCATTGGTGGCATCCCGTCAATGCCGCGCTCGCTGGAGGGATCGCGTGAACGATTCGTGCTGACATGCTTGTCCCTTCAAGCTGGGAGGTGCAACTAGCGGGTCGGCAGCGACGAGAAGTTTACATCACCCTTTTTCTTGGGTTAGACGGAATTCAAACTTTGTCAGGAGTTCAGGGATTGTTGTGGACCAAAAAGAAGTTATAAGATGAAAAGTAAACTTCCTCGAGAGTTCAGGGACGAAAAGTGGACTTTCTTCTTTATTTATGTTATTGCCTTTTCATGATTAGCGCGATGCTGATTTTAATGTATTGTTTATTAGCCACACATACACTCTATTCTCTAAGGGTTTATCTTTCCTCCCCATGTATGAAAAACAGGTCAGATCAAATTGGAATGACTTCCTCCACATCATTAAGGATCTTCAGTTACCAAGCATGGATAATCTTCTCTCCACAATAGGTAATGTTTGCACTTGACAGTAAAATGGTCATACTCTGTGGTTTCTCCTACAGTGGTGCTTGTAGAAATTGTATTGACTCTGTTGCTGGTTGTTAAACTTCCAGTATTCATTTCTTTTAACTTCTTACTAGGTTATTTTTTTATTACAGTGCAGTGGTTTGAGAGAAGAAGCAAATCGTTTGAGCCTACCTATTTATATGGTGTGGAGAAGGTAAGGTTCTTGGCCTATTGATATCACCTGGTCACTTAGATTGGTGCACTATGGTTCTTGACTACATAATGAACTTCCTAGCTGCAACTTTTGCTGAAAATGACTGAGTAGTTCACTGCCAATGGTCAAAAGGGCATTGAAATTCCTTAAAAGTTTTGCGGTTTCACACCTACCTCTTCGAACTTTCAATTGATGTTATGCGCTCTATAAACCTGTGCTTGTTTGTACCGAGGCTTACCTTAGAAGACAAGCGTCGGAAAAACACGAGGTCAGATATGTGTGAACAACATGTAGAATCGCATGGTCCCGCATAAATATAGGAAATCGGTAGAGCATTGAGTCCAATCTTGTTCCTCCTTGCAAGGCTTTTCTTATTGGTGTGTTTGAGCAGTTTGCTCACAATCAGTGACAAGGACCCCCCCCCCCCCCCTCTCCCTGACAGTGATGAGCTGCACTATCGGCTCTACCTAGTTGATCAGGGTCACACACTGACATGAATCTCTGCGACCTCGCTGTCAAACTCCTGCCTGGTGCTGTTCAGTGTTCATCTGCATGTTTATTTCGGCGATGATCTGGCGCACGGCGTTGAGGCCCTCGTGCTGTGCGGCGAGGTAGAGTTTCCTGTCGTTGTGCTGACTGGTCTCTTGATGTACTTTTACTTGGGAGTAAGGCATGTCGGCTGTAGCTAATTACAAATTAATACAGTTGAAATTTTTGTCCTGTGGATTGTTGACCTACATAGGCCCCTATGTGCATCCATGTCATATACCACAGCATACGCTCACTTAAAGCCATGCCAGCAACATCTGTCAGCTAACGGCTGATGGCAGTTGTGGTGCGATACGAGTCAAGTTTAGGGAGCACAATGTAAACTTCTTATCCGGGGAGGAAAATGAGAGAATCACATAATTGGAGAGGTCCAATGCATTTCGCTTTTCTTAGTGTAACTTCATGAAGTCATTCAAGGGTTGAAGGCACCCATTAACACTAACTTTAGTGATTGTATACATGTGCTAGTTTTGTAGTTTGACTTCATTCACTTTAAGAGTTTCCTTATCTGTTACTATCTTTCCTGCAGGGCTATTTCTTGCTTTCTGAAGGAGCCAAAATTCGTCATGGTGTCCGGACTATAAACATCACAATTTCTGCTCGAAATCCTTGCTTGGGAAATAGGTAATTATTAAGCATTTCCCTGCCCACATCACCTCCCTGTTAGTAGGCTTTTTTATGCACTCACAACATGGAAATATGACCATACTGTCGTTGACCATCTCATAACATTTAAACCTTAAGAAGTTTGATAGGCAACAAATTTCGGAAATCATATATTCATCTAAGATGCGAGCAAACCACAAATATGTCTCATCTTTCCTTTTTCTCTTCAGGTGGCAGCAGCTTTTGATAAACAGCATTGTTGGCTATGATACTATACTTACAAATAGCTTAGTGAATTCTCCTGGTCACGGTACGCTTCTGATATGATTGTACTTGTGCTGGTCTTAAAGTGTTACTGTTATGATTGTTTAGTTAAACTAATAATGCGCTGGCTTGTTTGGTAGCTTGCTAAAAATGTCAGATGTTAGCACTCTGTTTATTTGTTCTTCAACACAACTCATTATGATAGATTTGTTCCCCCCTTGGTATAATACGCAGGTTATCTATACAACTTTCAGACAAAGGAGCTTTATGATCTTAGTTATGGGCATGAACCGCCAACAGGTCCTACAAGATTTGGAGGTCTGTATATAGTTTTCAAAAGTTTTTTTCTCTCCAAATGCTGACCTGGCTATGTGTTGTGTTTTTACGGTGTACCTATGAGATTCGGACTGCTAATCCTGCAGCCAAATTTGATTAGAAAATGTAGAACCAGAATTTCAACTTTTGTAACAGCCGTTTGATTGCTTTTCATGTCTCATAAGATTCTTGTCTCATTTGTGGCTATTAAATTCTGATGCGTTGTACCTTTACTGTTTGCAGTCCTGCAGCAAAAATTGATTAGAAAATGTAAAACCAGAATTTCAACTTCTGCACCAGCCCTGTTCTTGCTTTTCACGTCTCATAAGATTCTTGTCTCATTTATGCCTATTAAAAATTCTGATACATCATATCTTTACTCTTTGCAGATTACTTTGTGACAAAATGTGGCGTGCTTCTGATGTCACTCTTTGTATTCTTCACAACCACCATGTCTGTTTCATTTACCCTGAGAGAAACACAATCCCGCATGCTTAGGTTCACAGGTTTGTGTTTCTTGAATGATTAAGGTTGCAGAAACTACTAGTTAAATCATGAATAATATAGTAAATGTTTCCTTCCTTGAAATTTTCAGTGCAGCTTCAACACCATGCACGCCACCAGCTGCCCACATTTCAACTGATATTTGTCCATGTCATCGAATCGTTGGTTTTTGTTCCGGTATGGCAAAATACTTCGTGTTGGAAATGTATAGCTGTATGCTTCTACAAATTCTGCACAACTTGCTGATTTTCTGCTTTGTTCTCTGTAGATTATGATTGGGATCCTCTTTTTCCTGTTTGAGTTCTACGATGACCAGTTGCTTGCGTTTCTTGTTTTGACCCTTGTATGGTTATGTGAACTGTTCACGATGATCAGGTGAGCATATTACTACTAAATGATTACTACGATATTATGCATGTCTAAACTTGTGAAGGACTAACTAGAATTGCTGTTTAAATTGGTGAAAGACCAGATAGATCAATACAAACTGAATATGAACTGAACTAGTTTAAATCGTCCATTTGTTGCAGCGTGCGCACATCTATATCAATGCAGTTCTTTCCTCGCTTTTTCTTGCTGTATTTCCTGGTTTTCCACATCTACTTCTTCTCATACACCTACGGTATGTACTTTTTAAATGTTTATCTACTGTCGACAAATTAATGAGAGTATCCTATAGCTACATGACTTGCAATATGATTTATTCTTTGTCAGGCTTCTCGTACCTGGCTTTCTCCGCGACGGCAGCATTCATGCAGCATCTAATCTTGTACTTCTGGAACCGTTTTGAGGTGAGTTAATATCCAATTATCTTTGTAGCTTTGTCCTTTTCACTCTTCTTTAATTAAGCCTTGTTGCTATTTGTTTGATATTCGAGCATGCCCGGTTCACACTTTGTTCCTTCGGCACGATGAACTGTTCCAACTTTGTCACACTTTCCGTCCTTGTTCACTAGTAGTGTATTTTCATCCCCTGGGATTGGGGTCGGGAGGAGATTTGGTGAAACTCTTGGTTCCACCCAATCCCCACAAATCCCCACAAATGCTCTTCCCCCACAATACAACAGTATGGTGTAGAGTTTTTAATTTAGGCAAAAATGAGGTGGTTGATAGGGGATATCTAGGGATTATCCCTTCCAAAACCGGACAAGTAAACGGTTTATTGGGGATTTTTCGGGATCAGGATAATCCCCTAAAATACACTCGGAATACGAGAGAAGTAAACAAGGACTCCATGTGTTAAATCGGAAAGATCACTTGATCTCAGTTGGTCCGCTACTGATCTAGATAGTGTGCACACAGTATTCTGTGAAGTTTGTAAAATGGGTTCAAAAGCTCCAACATCTCGTCATCACTCAATGGTGTGTTTACTTGAGATTGGCTTGTTGTGTGTCAGGTGCCAGCCCTTCAGAGGTTCATTAGAAACCGAGCTCACATGCACCAACAGACTGGTGTTCAGATTACATCCTCTACCATCTATACGTCGACATTACATATTGCAAGGGTAAATGTGAGGGACCCTGGCCCTATAAATGATGGCCTTGCTGCTCCTCGTGAAACGGATACCCTACTGGCTCAGGACGAGCCTGCCAGAAACCAACAAGAGGACCAACTCGATGAAAACGTCGAGACAACGGCAGGCGACCCTCTCCAATATCAAGACCAAAATCCTCAGCAAGCTGGCAATGCCCCTGCAGGCTCGGGTTCCTTGAATCCATTTGCTTCACTTTTGCTGTGGTTGTTGGAAGGCGGTGCTTCTGATGGCATAGTTTCTTTCTTCTCCATGTTTAGAGATGTCCGTGACCATGGTCAGGATTACGCCGATCCGCCTCAAAATGAAAATGAACAGGTAACATAGAAACATGAAGATGAATACGAAGGTATTGAATGATGAATGCCAAGCGCAGCGGGTGATTGGGCGACAGTCGTATGTTCTTAAGATGATCTTGTGCCCGCGTGTCCCCCTTCACATGATAATGACGAATATAGATAGCAGCTTGCAGGCCGGTGTCAGCTGGAAATGCCATGTTATCGCTAATATGTTAATCTCTTTTTGGTTGTTCGGTAAGGTTGCTGAATTGTATCTATTCATGGTATATGTACATTCCTACCGTCTCAATGGGGATGCCCGTTCAAGTCTTGTACAAAAATGTTCTTGAACTCAGTTCGTTGTGAATGTCGTGCAATTCTTTTTTGTACTCCTATAGGTGGGAGGGGCAGCATGTAGTATTGCATAATGCAACTAATGAATGCTTTGACTTGTTGCACATGTTGTTCCAGTTGAATTCAACTTGTTACATATAAGACATGGTTCAGAATGTTTCTTTGTTGAATGCTGCCTGGTGTAAAACTGAACGAGGTCTTTTGCTGTTATTGTTGAAGACTTGTGTGCTTTGCTATAATTTTGAGGCCAAATGCTCTTTTTGGTGAGAAGAGCATACTTGTGACCAGGACATTTTTTGGGGCGTCTTTGTCAATTATTTCAGAAGTAAATGCAAAACGGAACTAGGTTTTGCAAAAAGCAATGAATTTGTCGGGACTTCAGGATTCATCCTTGTGCCTCTGCAGGGTGCTGAAACAGTTCATTGTGAACTTGTTACACACAGTGAGTCTTACTTTCCTTGGTTTGAACTACCACAGTTCTAAATTTCGAATCCTGGGTGCGTTTTATACAACCCTGAGTTTCCTAGAGGTAGGGGGTGTGTGTTTAGTGGTGAGTCTATATGAGCATGTACGTCTGTTTTGCCAAAAAAAAACTTATGCCCGGTTCCAAACAACGGGGAATATTACGGGATGGGCCTAAAGAGGCCTACGTGCAAAATCTGTGCCCGACGTCTGACTCGATCCAAATGAAAAATAAAAAATCTATGCTCGGATAAAATCTTGTACTAATTTAGCAAATTATGACCCAAATATATTCTAGAAGATATGTAATCACCGCAATAATTTGAATTAGCCTTATGAGCAACATATTACATGAAGGAGCGCTTCTACCTTAACATATTGAGTATTGACACATCGCTCCTCCCATGATGGACTCCGTAAGAGACAAAACTAAAGTATTAGGCTGAGGTCAAATGACACCCACCACCTTTGGCCCGTGGCAACGATGATTTTTTTTATTTTTTTGAGAATTAGAACACTTTATTATAGCTAGCAAGCCGGCTAATTAAAATCTCCCAGACCCGTTCGGTACCCTGGTGAGGAAAAGAGTGCATAGAAATCTGCTGCTCTGAGTTTACAGAAGCATAAGTTACACGAACGTCATCTGGCGGAGAAACAAACCACACATGCCTACCAACAGAGAGATAAACGGACCGTCGAGGTAGGTTATGTGTGTCACCATTTGAGTTTCGCTTCTCGTGAACGAACTCCACCGTGCGGAAGCCTACTGCCCTGGATTTGATCTCCTTAACAATCTTTCTATAAACTCCTATCCCATCTCCATGCAGGCTATGAACTGCGTTGCTGCTGTTGGAAGCCATCCGAAATCTCTGCAAAATAAGATCAGTAGCTATCAACAGCCCCTCTCGACATGCTAGAACCTCCAGAGTCTCTGGATCAGTGACTCCGTCAATAAACATGAGGATGCGCCCAAAAACTGTGTAACATCCTACGATTTTTCAAATTCTAAAAAATCAGAAAAATTAAAAACTTTTTTGAAAACTATTTGTATGTCGATTTGAAAACAAAATTCATGCATGCATTCATCATTTTCTTGCATTATTTATATTTGAAATTACAATGGTTGAAATATTATTTCCACTAGAAAACCTATTTGAGAAAATATTAAAAATAAAATAACGATTATGCTATTTATCTTATTTTACTTTAATATTTTGATTGTAATTATTAGAAATAATTATTTTCATATGTTCACAATTGTGGTACCAAATTTTATTTAGCCATAAATAAATTAATTAAATTTCTATTTCCAAATTTGACAAAAGTGTCAAATTTGCATTAAATCAAATATTCAAAATTAATATTTTTAAAAAGTGGTCAAAACATGTCCATAAATGTTTTAAAATAAAGATATGATTTTTAGAAATTTTAGAAATTAATTTCACTTAATTCGGAGTTCTAAAACAAAAGTTATGAAAGAATTAAGAGACAAAAAAAAAACGAATCGGGCCAGCCGGCCGGCCCAGGAACGAACGTATCCAAATCAAACCCTGAAATTCGTTTTTCTAACCACCTTTCATTCAAACACGTATATCTCAAGAAATATAATTCCAAATCCGGATCCGCTTGATCCTACGCGTTCACAACTCCGAGCCCTATCTATTCCACCATCCCTCCGCCTATATAAACCCTTGTAGCCGCCGGCATCTCTTTTACTCTTTTCGTTCCACCGAAACCCTAATCAGCGAAATAGTATTTCGTTCGTTCGACGAACAAAATCATCTCCAATCGATACCTTTCCATCCCAATATGGCTCAACTCTTTTCATCAAGCGTGGAGTAAGAATTTCGAATCGTCATCCATGAAGTCGTATTTCTCAGATCTCCTCGCGCTCGTTGCGTCAAATCTAAATTCCTTCGGTGAAAAGGTAGATCTACTCTATATCTACAACTTTCCTGTTGACAACTTTTTATTTTAACGTACGTAATTTTCTGTATAATACAGATCGTGTTTGATGTTGTTCGAGTAACCAAACCATCTCAAAAGTTTGGGACAACAATATGAAAGTTGTTCCCCTGATCAAGACCTTTCTTTTGCCCCAAGCCTCACCTCTTTTGATTCAGCGAGCTGAGAGATATTCGCGTTTGAAGTTTCGGATCAGACAGGTATTTTGCGATTTGTGACCAATCTATTAATCCACTTATGTTATAATTCTGATAATTAGAAAGAGCACATAATTCTCTACAACTTTCGTTAAGAGTGTTTTTCCATCCGAGCAACTTTATTTTTGGTCAAATTCGTAGTCAAATCCCAGTCAGCCTGCCACGTCAGCAAGTCAATTCCCACGTCAGCAGTCAAAGTCAACATTCAACCGAACCGAAAACCGGCAGTTTTGCAGAAAAATCCTAAATTTTAAATCTATCACTACTTTTTATTGGTTAGGTCAAATTTTACAAATAAAATATTTTTGAAAAGCTTATGACACGTAGAAACTTTTGGCATCATTACGTTTATGTTTTGTCAAATTAAAATTTGTTGAAATTCAAAAGTGGCATTAATGGTAATTTGAACATAACTTCAAATTTGAAATTTAAAATTTATCAAACTCTTTTGCTATAAATTTGAATGTCTAAGTATTGGCAGTAGTATTTTTCTACTAATTTTGTAGAATAATTTTTCTATGATTTTGTAAATAATATTGATTTAATACTTTAAATGAAATGTTCCTTTAAATGAAAAGCCGGTTCCAGAGTAATCCTGGAATGCCGCATTGGATAGCTGTTAAGAGCATTCTTAAGTATCTCAATAAGACAAAGGAAATGTTCCTTGTGTATGGTGGCTGCGATGAGGAACTTGGCGTAACGGGTTACGTAGATGCAAGTTTCTGCTCAGACCCCGATGACTGTAAGTCACAGACAGGTTACGTGTTCAAGGTGAATGGAGGCGCCGTGTGCTGGAGAAGTGGGAAGCAACCCATAGTCGCACAATCTACAATGGAGTCGGAGTACATTGCTGCCTGCGAGACCGCGAATGAAGCTGTGTGGCTGAGGAAGTTCGTCATCGAACTTGGAGTGTTCCCGAGCGTGCAAGACCCCGTGGTCCTCTTCTGCGACAATACGGGTGCCATTGCGAACGCCAAGGAGCCAAGGACTCACTCCACCGCCAAACACATTCTCCGACGCTTCCACGTGATACGTCAGTACGTACAAGAAGGCAATGTGAAGATTTGCAAAGTGCATACGGATCTGAATGTGGCAGATCCGCTGACGAAGCCTCTCCCGCTTGATAAGCATGAACAACACCAGTTAGCTATGGGTGTTAGGCTTTTACCAAGTTGTAATCTAGATTAAATTGTACTCTAGTGCAAGTGGGAGACTGAAGGAGATATGCCCTAGAGGCAATTAATAAAGTGTATTCTTTATCATATCTCGTTTGTTCATAATAGGTTTTTGTGTCATGCTAGAACCGTATTAAGCGGAAACATTAATGCGGGTGTGATACGCAAACAACCAGGTCCCTAGTAGCCTCTACTAAGACTAGTTTCGTTGCGCGATTGATGATCGAGGTTTCCCGGTCATGGGGCATGGCGTCGGTCGGCAATGAGAGTCATATCGCTGGAGAGTGATGTGATGGACATACCCAGATTTGGAGAACATAGTCATTACACCTTTGACCGTGAGATCAACTCTTATTGATATTCCCCAAAGATACTTTGATTGCACCAAACGTCGTATCTTATTTAGTATGACAATAACGGTGATACTTTTGGGTATTGGAAAGGAGTATTGAGACGAGGGGTCAAGAGCGGGATTTGCCAGTCCGCGTAGCAGGATAGATACTCTCGGGCCCACTCGGTGAGATCTTGTCTAATGAGCTTGCAAGCATGTGACTAGGTCACGGAGACATGAGATCATGAACGAGTAGAAGATAGCATCGTCGGTAACGAGGTCGGGATTAGGTATGGAGATATCTATGGAACGACACTCGGACGTGCTAAGTATCGCTATGGCAAAAGGTCTAAGACTTCACGTTCAGGTTTGATAGATGAAAGTCATTCGTTATATCTCAGGGATTAATTCAGGGGGTCCAGGCCTACGAGTTAGTCGTTGATCATTGAGGAGTCTTGATCATACCTGATATTATATTGAACCGCTAAGGTAACACACTTAAGGGGTTTCGACAAGACAACCGGAAAGGAAGGAGATCACCGGGAGCGTCCCGGGAGAGGTCCGATGGAGATCGGGCAGCGCCGAAAGAGTTTTCGGAGCTAGGAAATATTATATATATTATGTTTGATATTAATTAGTGTTATTAATATGTAAATATGATTTTATATATTTATTTTCGAATTTATTAAGGCAGATTTCCCTAAATGGGCCTTCCGGACGAAAGAAGGCCCAAGAGGGGAAAAATCCCTAGGGGATTCGGTGGGGAGCCTTGGTGGCCGGCCTGGATGGGCCAAGGGGCCCACCAGGGGGCCGGCGCACCAAGCCTAGCCGAACCAGGCTGTGGGATAGTCCCACATTGCCTGGCTGGCAAGGTTGGCTCCCCCTGGGAGCCTATATAAGAAAGGGCACCCCCAGCCTTTTAATTCACCAATTAATTCCTGATTTCTCTCTTGATCTCGTGGTTCCCAAGTTGGAGCCGCGCCGAGCAAGAGGAGTCGGGGATCTCCTCCACCATAGCCCGCTGCCGCGCTGCTGGTGTTCCGGTCCAAGTCTTCCGCTGCTCGTCCTGGACTGGAGCTTCGGAGGCGTCGTCTCCACCGTACGTGTGCGACTCCCTGCGAGGTGCTGCGCTAGCGGTACTCGGAGGCCTGCTTCCTCTACACGACCTTGAGGTCGGCTTCGTCGGTCTTCATCGACAATGTTTGTGCGGGAACGTAATCCCCGCTTTCGGTCTACAAGGGTATGTATTCCGATCTCCGTTCGTACTACTATATCTGCATAGAATAGATCTTGGCTAGTTTAAGGATATCGTTGCTAGGAAAATTATTGTTTTCTGCCCACGATTCCCTTCACATGTTACACGATACATGTGTGGAAAGCTTGACTAAATTTATGCGATTTTTTGGCAAGG
This sequence comes from Poa annua, assembly GCA_026929855.1. Classification (NCBI taxonomy): domain Eukaryota; kingdom Viridiplantae; phylum Streptophyta; class Magnoliopsida; order Poales; family Poaceae; genus Poa; species Poa annua. Next base: position 39,071,177 of record CM049427.1, read on the forward strand.
GAATGCTACCAAGAAGAAGTATCATCTGGTTAAGTGGACTCTGATCAACAAACCCATGAGGAAAGGTGGGTTGGGGATCAAGAACTTGAAGCTTTTCAATGTTAGTTTGCTTTGCAAATGGTGGTGGATGCTGGAAATGGAGGATGACCAGTGGCAAACACCGGTGAGGAGAAAATATAAAATTACTCATGGGATCTGGAGGGTGAGAACAAAACAAAATGATTCACTTGTGTGGAAGGATGTGTTAAAATTGAAAGAGATATACATTAGAGGCAGGATCATGGTGGTGAATGGTGGGAGGGAGACTGAATTTTGGCATGATGCCTGGTGTGGGACCACTCCTTTGAGTGATCAATATCCACAACTACTCGAGGTGTGTTGATTAGATTTACACAGTAAGTGAAATGAAGGAGAGGAATTGGCAACTTAACTTTAGGAGATGGCGCTGGATCCAGAAACCAGCAGTTGAGATCTTTGAGAGATAAGTTGATGGATGTGGCTATAGGATGAAGGGGTTACGGTGCAGAAAACAATAATTTTCTAGCGAGCGAAACCCTAACTAGCCAGGATCTATCTATCTAGTACATGCGATAACGGTGGCGGAACGGGTTACATTACCTCCATGTAGACCGATAGCGGGGATTACGCTCCCGCACAAGCGTTGACGATGAAGTCGTACATAGCCGACCTCGAGGTCGCGGAGAACTTGCCGCGATGTCGGAGTCGATGACGCCGGGGTGTCGACGATGATCTGCGTCGACGGGCGTCGGGCGGAAGAAGGCAGAGCGCCAGCACTGGGGCTGGCGCGCCGGCAGCAGAGGGGGGTGGCGCGGCGGCTGCAGGGGGCGAGACGGCGTCGCCCAAGCTCCTCAATAGAGTAGCCTCCGAGCACTCGCAAACATACGGAGCCTAGCGACAACTCCCGGTCATTCAGATCCAGCTGAAATCGCAGGAGTAGATCTTATCTGGAATCCCGCAGAGCAACGGCGCTCTGCGGTATGGCTTAGGTGGAGAGAGACCCCCTTCCTCAGCTCGGCGCGGCTCCAACTTGGGAACCACGAGATCGAGAGAGAAATTGGGAATTAATTGAATTTCCTGTGTATTAAATCAATTAATATGCCTTGCTATATAAAGGGGGAAGGGGGTGTGCAAACCCCTTGGCTCCCCCATGTGGGACTAAACAAAGGACATGGGAGGGGGGGGTTCGGCCCCCACATGGGCTGGCCGAACCAGCCAATGGGGCCCACCCCCCTTTGAGGTGCGGCTCCCCCTCTTGGGCCCTCTTAGGGCCCATATAGGTGGGAGCCCCCTTTTTCCTTTATTTAATTAATATTAAATTAATATAAAAATCCCATTAATTAATAATTAATATATTTATATATAATTCAATATCCCGTGACTCCGAAAACTCTTTCGGACCACCCGAACAACTTTCGGACATTCCTGGAACCATTCCAGACCTCTCCGGAACTCTTTCCGGATCATTTCTCTCTCTCCAACAAAAACCTATAAAATTCCAGAACCTATCTCCTAGCGTCGCTAAGACCTTAAGTTTGTTACGCTACGGTTCGGGAACACTCCAGACATGGTCGAGACACTCCGCTCACCAATGATCGTCAGGGATACCTGGAAATATATGACGACCCCTGTGCATTCCACGAATATCGTCGTTGAACCATAAGTATGATATTCATTCCCTTTGTCTCTGCGATACTACCTTGTCCGAGATATGATCGTAGACACACCGATGCCTTTGCTGTATCTCGTTACCGACGAAGGTTATTAACTCGTCTGCGATATTACATCTCCATGACCTAGTCATAAGCTGCAGCTATATAGATGCAATATCACCGAGTGGGCCCAGAGTATCTTTCCATTACAAGAATGAACAAATCCCGCTCTTGATCCTTACGTCTCGATGCTCTTTCGGAATACCCAAGATGGACACCGTTATTGTCATGCTATATAAGACACAACGTTTGATGCTCTCAAAGCACTCCTACGAAGCAACAATAAGTACGGTCTCACGGTCTAAGGAATAAGCTATCATACTCTTATCTATTGCAAATGACAAACATCGTAATACGATCTTATTGCAATACTTTGCGTATGTCCACCACCTTATTCTACTAACAAGATGACCCCATTGTCAACCGACGTCATTGTCCTTGATCGGGAATCTCGATCAACTGTTGCCCAATGGACTAGCTCATATAGAGGCTTGCTAGGGACCTGGTTGTCTATGTATCACACGTGTATTAATAATTCCGATTAATACAGTTATAGCATAATACACAAACCTATTATAAACTTATGAGATAACGCAATAAATACAACTTATTTATTTGCCTCTAGGGCATATCTCCTTCAGTCTCCCACTTGTACTAGAGTACAAATAAACTAGCTGCATTTTACTTTATCAGAATCCCTTATCAAATAAGAATCATTTGATAATGCTTGCTCGTGGAAAAGTGTTACTGCACAATCCATGATTGTACATGCTTTTGCGATTCACTGCATCAACTTGTTTGATATCACCATGTTGTCTAACAACATATATGCAAATACCGTAACTAAGTGAGACTTCTGCTTCCCAGCGCTTACTCTGATTATACTAACCAGATAACTGCCCTGAAAAACACACTCAGCCATGCAGAGCCCCTTGTAACAATTACAAACTCGCGATATCTACATACTTTCACACCAATGTAGAAAACTTGACATTCAAATGTCAATCCCTTAACTAACGCACTTCTACTTCCAGTAAATTCCAAATTTACTTTCATAACTGTTCTTTACTCCAAGAACATCGGTTATATTTTATCGAGCAGATAATATGGTTTCTGTATGATGTCTAATATATACATAATAGACCCACATGTCATACAACCATTACCTTCATGCATCATTACTCTTAATGACCAATTGGATTCCAAAGGACCATCCTTTTGATTCTATTCTGACTCCTCAGATATAATCCAACACAACTCGACTAACTATTTAAAATTCCCGTTCTATTTCAAAATAGACACTAACTTTTAAACAGTTTTACAACTTCATCCTATTCTATTCGTACAGTTTCACAATGTGTTAACTACACAAGATGAATTCGACTCCTACTCAAATTATGTCTCCACATATTTGATAACACGAGCTCCCACTCAAAAACATGTTATCCACATATTTGAGTTCCCAAGCTCCCACTCAAAAATATGTTCTTCACATATTTCTCCTGAGTGAACTAACTATGACTCCCACTTAAATCGACATCTTGGTTAAACCAAAATCATTGATCTACTATCAATAAGAATTTAATACAAACTACAGTATTACATTAATACAAATCCCTCAGACTTCAAGCATGTCTACATAAATGTAGTCAACAAATTTGATCTTGTCCAAGACACATTTCTCGACAAGACATGCTACCGCGTCTTTCTTATAGTCACATTTCTCATATAACATCTTATATGACGATTAAACAATCTTATTCCTCTAATAAGAATTGCAGCAACAATTACTCTCTTAATCCTTTCAAATGCAACTTTGGATTTCCAGGCTCAAAAAGCCTTTGTTCGTATTCCGATATTTTCTCAACTTTCTTTGTATTCATAAAGTGCACCTTGATCTGTCAACAAGATCTGAAATACTTAATACAGTGTTGTGACCTGACAGCAATATTAAATATAACAACACTTTATTTAGAAGTTTCTTTCATGAAAATATTATGATCTTTATGAAGAGGATTGCAAGCAGAAAACAATTTTCTAGTCTCCCTCACTCTTAATCACTAAACTTTCATTAGCAGACATATACTCTTTGGAACATCTTCCAACATAAGTCTGACACTTTATTCCAAACTTCTAATTTCAATCCATAAACCATAATTCGAAAAGTCATCTTTTCTCGGAATTACATAGACAACAAACTGAACTTTGTTTCTAATTGATTCTGGAATACACTCTCGTCCAATACGAGCAATCTACAAAGAACTACTCATGTATATTCCGAATTATCGCATAATCATATACACGTCGACATTACTGTCGATCCTATGAATTCTTGTTGAGAAAAATATCTATTTTCTAAAGTGGACATCGACTACAATGTTTCGAACATATTAGGAGATTCTAAGACTGATTCTGACAGACCACACTTTATTTATTTAAAATAGAGCATAATTATAATTCCCCACATATCACCATATATGACATTATAATATTGTGAAACTAATTTCCACAAGTCTTTTGTGTTGAAACCATAATTCAAAAATATTGTCCTTTGATCGAATCTTGTGAATGCAATATTCACTAATCTTTCTTCTGAAAAACCCCATTTGATCTATTATCAAATTAATTTCAGACTCCATAATTTATCGGGCAAATACTCCTATTTACCAAAATCATAGAAGAATTCGGATCAAGCAAAACACCATTGATTAATCATTAAAAATGACTCTCAATCAATTTCCTCTAGTATTGCAACTTCAATACTGCATTTCAAACTTAATCAATTTTGGCACTCGAAATACTTAAATGGACCAAAAATATCCATTACTTCTTTCATTGCCTTTATGACTAAATTCGATGGTGTTTGTTCTTTGGACACACAATTTTATCATTCCCGCTATTATAAATGTATATCATATGCATAATGTAATTGAGATGTGATACAAATTACTCATAACATGAAACAACTGCTTTGTTTCATAACATAAAACAACTGATGTGTTCTATATGAATAATTATGTCTTGTAACATTCAAGACACCAAACTAGATCACATTCTCACTATTACAAAATGTCTCATCAAAAACTATTGATGATAACTAATATGATATCTCGAGGGCGTGAGCACCACTGGCCATGAACTTGCCATCACTCGTGCACTGTCACGTCACCCTTCGCCACATACTTGTGATAATCAGGGACTGTTTCACAAACAGAACAATTATCAAACACTTTTCATCAAGTATGAGAAGAATACATTTATATCTTCGTATATCAAATATACCCATAGCGTCGAAGAACTCTTCTTCGATGAATCAACTTTTAGAGATTTGAACTTGTTCACGAACGTGAAGAAGTTCACCGTGTCTCTATAGCATATTCACGCACATGCTATTCACAGCTAGGAGGTAAAGCGAAATCTCTATTGCACTGGAGTTCGCTATCTAGAAATCGTAGATATTCATAAGCCTGAAGTAGATGTCACACAACTTCTTCAACTGAGTTTCCAGACAGGTATGCTCCCCATGTGAATGGTCCGGAACTTTCTAAGCTGTCTGAACTTCTCAAGACTCAATTCATCTTTGAAGTGACCTTTGATCGCATCAATCACAACATATGGCTCCAGGTGTTGAATACAACTTTCAACTCTGGTGCTAGGCATACGCTCATGACGACCTTCACTTCCATGAAAATATCATGATGCTTACGGAACTCATCATCTTTCTCCTTGCTATCAGAATCATCTGGTCTAATTCCTAACTAATGTTCTAGCACATATAGGATGTTTGTTGTGTTTGGAGAATGTTTCTAAAACCAATGCACCAGCTGATGAAGTTGGACCCGTCGGCTTCCAAGGTAGAATCCGAGCTCTTGAAGAAGTAACCGAAGCGTAGTTCCGTAGTCTCCAGATGTGATCGCAAAAGAGGTAAGATAAGTTTATAATATATAGGTGAGTTTTAGTTTTATAATCTCATTATCAAAAACACACCACACCAAGATTATTATCCCTAAAAATAATAATGGCGATTACACGACCCTCATCCACCACACTACCCCCGATCATCACGGCCGGCAGCACAGCTTCAAAGGTGGACATAACATGTCGATCACAACAACTTTGTGACTCGTGCTCGATCTTTCGATCTTCCCGTGTCCCGAGGCCATACCTCTGAGTATGCTAGGCTCGCCAATCAAACCTCGAAGACCTGCGCGTGCAACATGGCTTACACCCACTGTATGCGAACGACGAGATGTGTGACACCCGATCATCACGGCCTGCCTCATAACGTAGAACTTTCTTGGTGGTGCGCAACGAGGGAGAACACAATTTTGGTATTTGTTAGGGATCATCCTATTTATGATGCTACCGTTGTATATCTAGCATATAAGCAATCAATAGGATGCACACACAACAGCACACAATAATGATGCAATGAAGTGCAATGTGACATGGTCGATGCGCCTGGACCTTCATGGCGCCATGTGCCTGGCCCCCGGCGCCCCGGCATGGCTCCGAGTCTACAGAGCCCTCCTTTGCCTCCGACAGTACGAGTAATATCAAAACTTACCGTAACCATGTCACATAAAATAACGCCTCTGCAAAACAAAGTTAGACGCCTCTAGCTTTATATAGTTTTGCAAGTTTTACGTGGCATATAGGCTTAATCGTAAGAGAATCGCTTCCCTACCTACGAACTTTGTACCACAACGTCGATCGTATAATTGCATGTTTAAGCATCCCTTTCGGGCCCTCCATTGAAAATGCTTTGCCGACTAGAGAGAGAGAAACAGACACCCGCCAGCCACAGATACGGTGCAAGCCGTATGTCAGTAGTGGAACCAGTCTCGCGTAAGCGTACGCGTAAAGTCGGTCCGGGCCGCTTCATCAACTCAATACCGAAGGCATCGCAAGTGCACGCTAGAGGGTAGCAAATATAAGAAAGACACCCTCATTCAACATGAGTTCTAACCGTACCAGCAGTACTACGCCTAGATCGGCTCTGATACCACTGAAGGGGTTACGGTGCAGAAAACAATAATTTTCTAGCGAGCGAAACCCTAACTAGCCAGGATCTATCTATCTAGTACATGCGATAACGGTGGCGGAACGGGTTACATTACCTCCATGTAGACCGATAGCGGGGATTACGCTCCCGCACAAGCGTTGACGATGAAGTCGTACGTAGCCGACCTCGAGGTCGCGGAGAACTTGCCGCGATGTCGGAGTCGATGACGCCGGGGTGTCGACGATGATCTGCGTCGACGGGCGTCGGGCGGAAGAAGGCAAAGCGCCAGCACTGGGGCTGGCGCGCCGACAGCAGAGGGGGGTGGCGCGGCGGCTGCAGGGGGCGAGACGACGTCGCCCAAGCTCCTCAATAGAGTAGCCTCCGAGCACTCGCAAACATACGGAGCCTAGCGACAACTCCCGGTCATTCAGATCCAGCTGAAATCGCAGGAGTAGATCTTATCTGGAATCCCGCAGAGCAACGGCGCTCTGCGGTATGGCTTAGGTGGAGAGAGACCCCCTTCCTCAGCTCGGCGCGGCTCCAACTTGGGAACCACGAGATCGAGAGAGAAATTGGGAATTAATTGAATTTCCTGTGTATTAAATCAATTAATATGCCTTGCTATATAAAGGGGGAAGGGGGTGTGCAAACCCCTTGGCTCCCCCATGTGGGACTAAACAAAGGACATGGGAGGGGGGGGGGTTCGGCCCCCACATGGGCTGGCCGAACCAGCCAATGGGGCCCACCCCCCTTTGAGGTGCGGCTCCCCCTCTTGGGCCCTCTTAGGGCCCATATAGGTGGGAGCCCCCTTTTTCCTTTATTTAATTAATATTAAATTAATATAAAAATCCCATTAATTCATAATTAATATATTTATATATAATTCAATATCCCGTGACTCCGAAAACTCTTTCGGACCACCCGAACAACTTTCGGACATTCCTGGAACCATTCCAGACCTCTCCGGAACTCCTTCCGGACCACCGGAACTCTTTCCGGATCATTTCTCTCTCTCCAACAAAAACCTATAAAATTCCAGAACCTATCTCCTAGCGTCGCTAAGACCTTAAGTTTGTTACGCTACGGTTCGGGAACACTCCAGACATGGTCGAGACACTCCGCTCACCAATGATCGTCAGGAATACCTGGAAATATATGACGACCCCTGTGCATTCCACGAATATCGTCGTTGAACCATAAGTATGATATTCATTCCCTTTGTCTCTGCGATACTACCTTGTCCGAGATATGATCGTAGACACACCGATGCCTTTGCTGTATCTCGTTACCGACGAAGGTTATTAACTCGTCTGCGATATTACATCTCCATGACCTAGTCATAAGCTGCAGCTATATAGATGCAATATCACCGAGTGGGCCCAGAGTATCTTTCCATTACAAGAATGAACAAATCCCGCTCTTGATCCTTACGTCTCGATGCTCTTTCGGAATACCCAAGATGGACACCGTTATTGTCATGCTATATAAGACACAACGTTTGATGCTCTCAAAGCACTCCTACGAAGCAACAATAAGTACGGTCTCACGGTCTAAGGAATAAGCTATCATACTCTTATCTATTGCAAATGACAAACATCGTAATACGATCTTATTGCAATACTTTGCGTATGTCCACCACCTTATTCTACTAACAAGATGACCCCATTGTCAACCGACGTCATTGTCCTTGATCGGGAATCTCGATCAACTGTTGCCCAATGGACTAGCTCATATAGAGGCTTGCTAGGGACCTGGTTGTCTATGTATCACACGTGTATTAATAATTCCGATTAATACAGTTATAGCATAATACACAAACCTATTATAAACTTATGAGATAACGCAATAAATACTACTTATTTATTTGCCTCTAGGGCATATCTCCTTCATAGGAGAGGGGATTGATAGACCCAAATGGAGATATACAAAATCAAGAAAATTATCTGTTAAATCTTTGTATGAAAAGCTATCCTCTCCTGAAGTGGATAGATCTTTTAAACACATGTAGAAAACCAAGATCCCTCTGATGATAAGTGGATAGATCTTTTAAACACATGTAGAAAGCCAAGATCCCTCTGATGATCAAGATTTGGTTGTGACTAATCTGGCATAATGCCATTCATACTATGAATAATATGAAAAAAGGAAATGGGTGGGGGATTTCTCTTGTAGATTTTCTCCTGCTAATGAATCTATCTCTCATATGTTTTTCACTTGCCCTGTTGCTGGGGGTGGGTGTGGGGGTGGTGGTGGTGTGTGTGTGTGTGGGGGGGGGGGGGGGGGGGGGGGGTTAAGTTCAGCTTCTGGGGTTAACAGTAGGCCTACTTGTTTTACTCAATATTTTTGGTGGATTGCAAAATTCTTGTCCTTATGCACGAATGTACATATTGTTGGTATTGTTGTCTTTTACTGGGCAATCTGGAAAATTTGAAATTGAGCTTGCTTTGAGAAGAAAATTTTGTCTTGTCTTGAGACAGGTGAGGTGCGCCAACATGTGGAGGAGGGGGCTGCTCTTATTCAAGAGACAATCATTCATGCTCATGAAGTTGCCAGAACCTCTGCAAGGCTGACAGGTGCTCATGATTCATGAAGATCTTTCTGGTGTGTCAGAAATATGAAGTTGCTGGTATTTTGTGCCTCTCTCGTACAAAGTGAAGCTTGAAGCAAAGAGAAGATGCTGATGTTGCATGGAGTTTAAAATGTTGGTCTTGTTGGTTCCTGAAGTTGGTGTTTGTTTCCTCCTGTTAAAAACTCTGTTTGTATTTTGGCTGCTCCAGTCTGGAGCGTGGATGAGGCTATGTCCTATGAATTCAGTAGTGGTGGTCTACCCTCCTTTCGCGGTGGTGGTCTACCCTCCTTGTTGTTTCGCTTCACACATGTTGTTTTGGCTGTGTTGTCAGGCATGTGTGACGAGAAGGAGGGTGTGTGCGCAGTGGCGCGGTCGCTTAAAACTCTGGTAGTCTAGCTCGGGTTTTTTTCATGTTGGTTTTCGGTTGGGTTTCGGTTTGTAAAACTCAATTTTTCCATCTTTTGATAGTGGAACCCGGCTCATGTGACTCATTTTATAAAATTATTATTTTGATTTGGATCAGTTTCTAATTTTTTATTATTAAAATTACTATGAGCTGCAAACCAGTGCAACTTATGTTTTGACCCCGGCTGGTTAATAAATTGCCGTAGACTGAACCCTAGTTCATAATCGTAGGTCCGATGCGAGGGGACAGGGATTCCGAATTTCAGCATTTGACCACTCACTCCCGTCTTATCTCTACTATATAATACGGCCTAACGTGAGGCGTCGTACGTCGCGTCCCTTTTGCAGATACACCCCTGAAAAAGCCAAAAATCAACCCGCAATACAACAGTTAAGTTACAAAATTTACAATCTAGCCCCTGGTACCGGTTCGACAGACACAGACGCGAGCCGCATATCCCCTCCTACCCCAACGCCGGAGCCATCTCCAGCAGGAGCGCCGCGCCACATCCCCTGCGGCAAGATGATGGAGATAGACCTCGCGGGGTGGAGCGGCTAGAGAAACGCGGAAGAAAAACCGCTCAAATGTGGGGATGTCCCGGATACGTGCTGCAACGCCGTTAGCCAACTTCGGACCTCCCGATCTGGAGGGGATTGAGGAAGTAGGGGCGGTGGTGAGGAGTGAGGGAAGGGGCGGGATGTGATGACCTTCCGTCCGCCGGTGAAATATGCGGGAGCGAGAAGGAGCGCCCCCGTGTAGTGAGCATGGCCTCTGCATCTATGCATAAATCCGGCTCCTCGCCCGTCAGGCGCCATCTCCTCCTCAGGCTCCTCCGCCTCCGGTCGAGAGAGCTCTCCAAAATGGTCGCCCACAGGGTAAGCTTCCCTCCCGCGCCGCCGCCTTCCTCCTGTCCTCTTGATCTGCTGCGCCCTCGACCCCCCCGTATTCGCTGATCTCTTCGTTTCTCTCTGTGTTTGTTTGTTATCTCGTGCGCGTAGAGAGAGATTTTTGCAGACCATTGAGCAGTTCACGCGGCTACTCAACTGCACTCTTCTTCACACCCCAGCTGCCTCTGTACAATATCAACCAAAGCACTGGGTCGGGTCTCTGGGTTCTGGACGTTACGTCCAGCTGAACCACGATGAATCGCCCATGTAAAAGTGGATTTGTTCGAGTTATTAATAACTGAATATGAGAGACCGATTGGTCATGTTTCTTTGACTTGTGCGCATATTTGCAACTTCTTTGTTCAGAATTCACAATTACCGTGCGTGTGCACGGGAGACTGAATTCAAGTTGGACTTTGGTGGTTCTAGAAGTAGTATGTTCCTCTGATTTTGATAATTCACGAGTTTAGTTACTAAAAATTCCACAGACTTCTGCTATAGATTGCTTAATTGGTCATCCAGACCTGCTTGGTGTTGTATTTTTACATCACTGAGTTTACATAGTACATCCTGTTTGTTGTAATATATATGTTTTGGTTGGAAAATATATGTCAGTGTTTTGCTTGAGTAGGGCAGTAGTACAGTTTAAGGTACAACACATTTGTAGCGTCATTTTTATTGAGGAAACTTATTGGATGGTAACCCGTAGATTTATCCTGTTTATATGTCTATATATGTAGGCTAACTTATTATTTTTCTTGTGCAGTTCAATATTTTACTTGACCGTGTCTGTGTTAAAACATATGTATGAACTGTACACGAAGAAGCATTTTCTGCCATGACTGAACATAGGGAGAGTGACTAAGAACCACAACCTATATGCCTACACTTAGTCACATAAGGGTTAGAACTTACAGATCATGGACCTCATGGCTATATTCATAATGAAAATCATTAACATTATATGAGATTAATTGTCCGTACATTGCCCTTTATCTTTGTAGGTTGAGAAGAACAAGGGTGCTGGTGTCAGCAATAAGAACCCTACTCACTTGCAAATGTTGGCAAGATGTAGCCCTATGTTGTGTTTTTAATTAAAATCCATCAATAACAGCTGAATTTCTAACTTGGTAATCATTTTGCGGGAACTCGCCAACAAATGCAGTTTTTTATCACCCGTCAATCAACCTCTAGAAGGCATAGATCCTTTTGCATCTTTTTAAAAATATGCCCTCTTTTATGATGTGTGGTTTTTAGACTCCAAAGGCACCCTTCGGCATCATAAGGGTCCGGAGGTTGTATTCTGCTAGATCAATTACCATACCAAAGGCACAATGATGTATGTTTAGTCCTACCAATAAATTTGTTCCTCATGGATTGTGCTGACCAATGTTTTTATAAAAAGTTCTGCCCGTTGCAAACGCACGGGCATTTTACTAGTATAAAGTGCACCGTTCTTCAGAACGAGAAAACTTTCTCCTTTCGCACTCAAGCAGCAGCATTATTATTCACATTTCGTACCAGTAGCATTGCCACGGTTTCAAACAATTGCTAATTTGAGCCAAACTCAACAGAACCGAGGCGAGAGCCCCCCCACCCGAAATCAATTTGAAACCTCGCTTCCGCCGCCGAGCCGAGCTGAGAGCCAATTTCAAATCCCCCACGCGCTCCACAGCCAGTGGTCCCTTTCCCTCTTCCAAGTTCCAATCCGAAGCGGAGCAACCCAAGCCGGAGAGACCAATCCTCTCCCGCCGCTCCCGTCTCGCCGACAGAGGGCCATGCCGCCGACGGAGGGCGCTGGGGGGCTGGGGGTGTCGGAGTTCTCGCTGCCGGACGACGTCCTGGCGGTGCTGCCGCGGGACCCCTACGAGCAGCTGGATCTGGCGCGCCGCATCACGGCGCTGGCCGTCGCCGGCCGGGTCACGGGGCTCGAGCGGGAGGCGGCGCGCCTCAGGGACGGCGCCGCGGAGAAGGACCGGGAGAACGCGGAGCTGAGGGAGCGGGTCGCGCTGCTCGACCGCGCGCTGCAGGAGACCAACGCCAGGCTCCGCGGCGCGCTCGAGGACAATGTGTGTGCCCCACCGCCGCCAAGCTCTCCGCTTTCCGTCTCGTTTCTCGGTTCTGTTGCCTGACGAAAGAAACCTTTTTTTTGTTGCTTTCGCGGCGGGTGCAGATTAAGCTGAGCAAGGAGAGGGACTCGCTGGCGCAGATGTCCAAGAAGCAGGCGCGCGACCTGCAGAAGGTGCACTCTCTGTTCTTCTTCTTCTTGCTAGCCTTGCAGGTTGCAGCAGATATTTCCCTGTGTAGTGATTTGTGCAACTATAGGACCTGAAAGAACCCATCTTTTAGATGGAAAACTTGTTATGGAGGGAGTTTGGGACGGGTAGTGCAGATGAAATGCCTGATGAAGTTGGTCATACAGTAGCTCTAGCTCCTACTAAGCCTGAACTCACGTTAGGTGAACATATTTCTACCGTTCAATAAACTAATTTAGGGCATGGTGAATTATGATTCCGTAGGCTAAAAGCCTAAAAGTAGGACTGAGATTCTACAGAAGACGTGAAGAACTGGAATTCTTCACATGTTCAATCCATCTTTAGCGATAGCAAATCAAGGACATTTTTGCTGATTATACTTGATCTAAGGACTAGTAGAATGGTATTCAATTGGATTTGCTCTGGTGAAATGGAAGCACCATTTTTCTATATGTAATTGTATTCGTTGGCATAATGACCTGTCATAGGATTGCAAGAAATCGTGCCAGGACTTAACTGTGCCCCAACTTTTGCTTGTTAGGATCCAAAGGAGAGGCTCTATCTGTTAAGCTATTTAAGGACCAATTCAGATGATTGTTCAGCTTGTCAATTAGTAGTTTTTTCTCCTTGTACTTGTTTATTCAATACTATACTGAATATTTGCTCTATTATCAGCTGGAGTCGTTCAAGCGGCATCTGATGCAGTCACTCCGTGATGATAGTTCATCGGTATGTTCATCTACTATCACTTTTTAAATGATATTTGTCCGTATGTGTTATTTTTTGCTAGTTTACTATAATTGCTCACAGTTTACTTTCATTCTCTGCTAATTCATTCCAAGCAGCCACAGGAAACAGTTGATATTACAACATGTGATCTCTCAGTATCATCCAAAACATCGTCCTGTGGAGGTTTGTCTAAAAACCATTTTTTTCTGTATCACTGGAAATACCTGACCCAAAACCCTGACTAATATCATCTTTCGAATGTTGAAGATGGAACTATGAGTCACTCTACACCAAATCTATTGAATGGGTCTGCGGATGTTGGAAGCACAACCAGAGAAGGTCTCATTAGCTTACTGTTGATTGTCTATCTTGATGTTCTCAACCCATTCTGACAATCACTTCTGCATTTTCCCTAATCTGTTTGGTACAGCAACAAGGCCTCCAGTTCAAAAGTATGTCCTCTCCTCACACATGAACCAACGGTTTACGCCGGAAGCCACCCCAAATTTAATGTCTGCCACGGCTTCTCCAAGAGGAATGTCTACCACAGCAACACCACAGTTGATGTCTGGAGCTACCTCACCCTCAAGAACTCGAATTGAGGGACACATGTCCATGACACCATGGTATTCAAGCAAACAGTCAACTGCAGCTAACTCACCTCCAAGGGGACGTCCCAACCCAGGTATCATTTATTCATACTAATCTAGAAGACATGCCGCTGCCTCATATTATTGTATACAACAGATATGCTTAATATGGTTGGTGCTTGGGTTTTCAGGTCGAACTCCTCGTATTGATGGGAAAGAATTCTTCCGTCAGGCCAGGTGAGTGATCTCTTGCTTTTTACATCTTCAACAGTAACTAAGATGGTTGTATCAATATTCATAAAGCACCATTGCAATTCCAGGAGTCGTCTGTCATATGAACAATTTGGAGCATTTTTGGCCAACATCAAAGAGCTCAATGCTCACAAGCAGTCACGAGAGGTTGGTCATGTGCTTCTGTTTTGCTATTTTATGAATTAAGTTTATGTTGTGCCATGGCCATGAATAAATAACTTTCTATATTTACATCTGAAACAGGAAACTCTCAAGAAGGCTGAAGAGATATTTGGTCCAGAGAGCAAAGACTTGTACCTGTCTTTCCAAGGCTTACTAAACCGTAGCTTGCCATAGGGCAATTAGGATTCATACTTGTCTCCTCTTCTGATAAGTTTCCACCAAAGTGTTCCATCATCCATGATCGTTATGCGGAGAGCTCCGTAGTAACAGAGTTGCAGATAACATGAAGTTATTGTGCTGGATAACTTATGCCATCTAGAGTGCAATGTCGGATAGCCATTTTGGGTCATGAAAAATGATTGAATTTCTCTGAGCGGAAGGGATGTAGTTGGTGAAATTTGGCAGCATTTAGTTGTCAATTTTCGTTCAGATCATGCATGGCAGACAGCATTGTATTATTGCAACAACGAAAAACTCGAAAGCTATTTCATGCCTTGTGATAACTTCAGCTGAAATGGCTATCTAATCTCTACTTAGTTATTGACTAATACATGTGTTTCTTCTTAAGCTTGGCAACGTGAACAATACATGGTTGTACAATTTTAGAACAAGACCTTGAAATATATTTTAAGCCGTATGAAAGTATCTGATCTACTTAACTCTTGATGTGTTCTCCCAGTTCATTTCAAAGTAATGTGAAGCTGACAAACACTCAACAAGAAACTCAGCACAATACAAAAACATATATAAATGAACTTGCATTTCCACGGCGGAGTTCAACTGCTCAGTTAAGTAGAATTCAAAGATCCACAAGGTTCTTCCAATGGGTAATACAAATCGTGTGCCAATGTAATTTAGGCGTTCTTCTACCTTCTCAACAAAAGCACAGCCAAAAATCCCCGGACGTTCATCTTCCACCCCATGTCACGCACGCAGGTGACCATATACTTAGACTTCTACTCGTACTTACTGTACTTAGACTTCTACTCGTACTTACTGTACATAGAAACCATCACCTGAAGCTCTACATCAGCCTAAAACAGTAGCTTTGCCCGGTTCCAAAAGCAACCTGACGACGACGACACGATCAGTATTCAGTAGGACCAGAACTTGGAGTACTCCAGCTCCAGCTCCATCATGTTGGGCTGGTCCACGGCCATGTGGAGGTCCGGCGCGGGCTTACGGTCCTGCTCCGCCGTCTTGGCCGGCGACGACATGGAGGACGGCGAGCTTCTGCTGCTGCGGCGCGCGGCGGTGCAGGCGCCGGCCATCCGCAGCCGGACCATCTCCGCCTGCGCCAGCGCCAGCTGCGTCTGGAGCGACTCCACCTGCCGCTGCAGCGACGTGATGGCGCCCACGCAGCCGTAGATGGGGTCCCTCACCCGCGCGTTCGCCTCGTACACCAGGCTGCTCACCGCGTCTCCACGGTGCTCCACCGGCACCTCCTGCAAATTCAGTTCAACATCATGTTTCATAAGACAAAAAACTTTGCTGCATCCTTCCTTGATGCATCCGAAAGTTTCTGATTTTTTGTTCCACATAGCTTAGCAAGTTAGCAGGATACATGTGCATTGCTTGTCTGAAGATGAGTGCCGCGGAGTGAACTACGCCGTACAATGCTGATTGACTATTCGGGTGGTTTATGGATCACATGGGAGAAGCTTTGATTTGGATATTTGGCCAAGCCATGGCCTAGTCGATTTAATAAGAACCTACCAAAGCAAACATATCTACGGGAACATACTGATGAAAGATATTGAAAATCTAATTAGTAGCTAGGCATGTCTTTGCGCAATCTGGTCAAAATTTACTGCACTGCCCGACACATGTTTGATTGCTTCAGGGACATGGATGACCCCAGTGAGCAGTGAAAGCAGGATGCTGGTGCCCATGCTTCATGATTTTCAGGCATATAGATGCTGTAGTCAAACATAGAAAAGAAAATGCATTTGCGAATTGAACTTTAACCACCTCTATCAGTTCAAATATTTATTTTTTTGTTCGAGATGTCAAAGTCTAGAGAGATGAACTGTGCAGTTAAGCAAGAGTGCAATTTGTAAGATCAACAAAACTGGAAGCAGTACCAGTCGGCAGTCACATGTCTATATGTAAGACAGTAAGAGCCGCGCGCATTTTCTTTGTGATTGGACAGCACGTACATGATGAGAATGTCTAATCTAATCTAATCTAATCCAATCGACGCAACATGGCTTCTTGTAGCAGTAGCATGGCCCCCGCTAGGAGAAACTTGCTAACAATGTATGCACTGAAGCGTGCTATTTTTGTCAAAGCAGAGTTACTGTCAGCCTGTCGGTTCGCATCGACAAACTGTAGGATAAAGAAGAAAGGAAGGCCATCAAAGACTGAAGCTTTGGTGCCCAATCGAAGCAGATAATGAATCGACAAAGCTCTCAATACTAGAACTAGAAACTTCTCCCTGAAAAACTACCTCCAGAAAAATCGGATGCATGGCCAGGCACAAGCAACAGTGAAGCAGACGCATCCATCTCTCCAGCGGAGATTCAGAGCCCGCTAACAACAGACGAATAGGAAACGGAGCGGAATTCATGGTGGTACGGAAGCAGGGAGCACGGTGTCTGACATGCGCGGGTAGCGCAGCGTAGGTGGGTGCAGCGAGAGTGAGGTACCTGGAGGAGCTTGCTGATGTTGCTGGCGCCGAAGACCTTGTGCACGCTGGCGAACCTGTGCGGCTCCGACGAGGGGAAGTAGGGCGCGAAGACGCACCCGGGCGAGCACCGGCGCCGCAGCAGCTTGCACGCCGCGCACGGCGAGAGATGACCTCCGGCGCCGGACTGCCCCTGCCTGCCGGACGCCGCCGCCATGTCCTTCATGCCGCAGTGCGTCCACGAGCTTCTTCCTTGGCGCCCGCGCGTGTGGATGCGAGGCGGAGACGCCTGTGCACCGCGCGCGCACGTAGCTGATCAGGTGGTGCAGTCTGTGTGGCAAGGACAGGGGCAGGTGGTGTTGGTGGGATGGCCGGAAGCCTTTTTTAGAAGACGGAGGAGAGGGAGAGTGAAAAGAAAGGTGACGCGGCGCAGGAGGATGAGGAGGAGCGGCGGTTGGGGAGACAGAGATCGTGCCGCAGCTTTTGTACCAGTCCCTCCCTGCTACAGCTGCACCCGGCTGCCGGCACTGTCCCTCTTGTCTCCTCACCACATTTGACTGACAAAGAAGAGATCACCCCGAGACTGTTTGTTTGTGTTTGTTTCAGTGGAGTGCAGGCTGCAGATAGCAATGGCACGGATGCAGTATGTCTTGGTGAGGCGCTTATCGGCGGAATTATGTGAGAATGAGTGGCCCTCTGAATTTTACTGCTTAGTTAACTTAGGGCATCTCCGGTCCCCGACGCCCCCTTAGAGGCTTTTTTGACGCTGACGGAAGGCAAAAACGTCGTTTTTTCATCAGCCGGTTCCCTAGAATCCCAGTTAGCGTCGAAGAAAATAGCTCATACGATGCCTTTTTGGCGTCGGCGGAAGACAAAAACGCTGTTTTTTCATCAACCGGCCCCCAGAATCCCAGTTAGCGCCGTTTCGGCGGAAAATAGAGCCGGCGCCCCAGGCAAAACCCAGTTCACTAGGTTCGGCTTGGGGGGCGAAATGGCGCGAAACACGACGTGGGCTAGCGCTGTCAGCGACGCGGGAGAAAAATGGCGCAACAAAAACCGCCCGTGCTCGTCTTCTCGGCTCCCGCGTCGGTCAAATGCTGCCGGAGTAAGGACGTGGTAGGCGGCCAGTGAGCTCCCCCAGTCAAAAGCTGCCAGAGTTAATGGCGTGGCGTGTTCACGCGGCGCACAGTAATGGCCACCAACCGCCGCCCCTTCGCCTGGCCACGCGGCGCTATAAAATCCCCCTCGCCGCCCATCGCCATTTTTCTCTCGCCGCTTCTGCCTCACACCTCTCTCCTCCCCTCCACCACCGCGACCTAGCCATGGCCTACAGCCCCGCTGACGCCGCCGCCGCGAACGGCTGGGGCCGCCGCCACCTCCACAAGCATTAGGCTTGGGCGCTGTACCGCACGGGCTACCCATGCCCGCTGGACATGCGCGTCCCCAGTGCCTCCGTCGGGCAGGGGGCGTGGCAGCTCAGCGCTGGAGGCATCCCCGTGCCCCCCTATTCCTGCCGGCGAGCAGTTCAGGGCGGCGATCCACGAGGTCCGCGCCACCCTCAGTCCACACCAGGCCGCCGAACGCCACTGGAGGGCGGACGGCAACGATGGCTTCTGGTCGGAGTATTTCCGGCGCCGCCACGACGAGGACGTCGCCGACCGCGGCAAGAACGGCCCAGTGGAGGGCCGTTGCAACTCCACCGGGCGCAAGTGGTGGTGGGGCGGCGAGCACCGGACCCTGCCGTGGGTCCTGGACTACATCGAGCGCGGCAACGAGCCCCGGCTAACGATGCCGCCGCGCTCATGGATGCCGCACCAGATGGGCGCGGGCTCCTCGTCCTCCTCCTCCTCCGACGCCGCCACTGCGCCGACGCTGGCAGGCACCAGGTACGCCTCACTCTCTCCTCCACTGGCGGGGACGAGGTACGCCTCGCTCACCCCCCCTCCCCCACTCCTGAACTCCGGGCGCCCTCCGCATCGGCGAGCCCCACACCACCACGGCGCGCCGGCAAGCATCTCCCTCGCGCCGCGTCAAGCCGAAGCGTGAGCCGGAGGAGGAGTGGCCCGGCCTGAAGGAGGCCCAAGAAGCCTCCTTCAACACCGTGCAGCCGGCGGACCCGGCGTTCGCCGAGGAATGGAGCCTTGGCGAGTACACCGAGCAAGAGATGGAGGCAAACCGCGCTCGTGCCGCCACCGCATTCCGCCGCTCCCCCTCTCCGCGCCGGTCCCCTAAGTGATCCTCGACCCCGATAGCGAGAAAGAGGAGCCGCAACGGACCCTGCAGCAGAGCAGGTGGTACCGCGACGACGGCGAAGGCCCGAGCGGGTGGGGCAACAACGCCGGCGCATGCCCGAGCCACCTGCGCAAGGACGACGACAACTCCGACGACGACGGCGGAGACCCCGACTACAGCCAGGCGATCGCGGCCAGTCTCGGCCTGTTCGACTAGATCGCCTAGTTTTTAAGTTTAAGTGTTTTTAGTTCAATTTCATACTTTGTAATCGTCCAGTTTGCACCGAATATTTAGTAAAATCGCCACTGTTTGCGCCAAAATAATGTTCACACCGTTTTTTGAATTTTATGGGCCGAAGGTTGGGCTGGGGAGCGACTGGAAACCGCGCCCCCCAGGTTCGAGTTTAGCGTCGTTTCAGGCTGCGGCGGACACAAAAATCCGGCGTTTTGGACCTTGGGGGACGCAATGACAGGAGATGCCCTTAGACATCAGGCAGTATTGAGTCCGTTATTACCTCTGCGAGAACCTGTTTATGCGAGCTGTTGTGGAACAACCGAACAGGCGATGCATAGTGATGTCGATGGAGTTGTTTGTCGGCGAATTTACACCAGTTATAATGACAGACACACCAAAAAAATCCGTTCTTTCTTTCAGCACCGGGACGGCCGGGGACATCTTTTGGAGGATGGATCGATCGGTTTCTTGGTCAATGCATGATGGACGGACAAGATCAGATCTTTTTGTCTGTACCGCTCGCAAAGAGACCGCCGTGGTGATGGGCACTTGATTAGCCGTGCGTCCTCCCTCCGCGCTTTGGGAGACACTAATCCGAGCTTTGCATTCTCCCTATCATCTCATCGCCTTGCTTGCTGGTGAAGAAAGCAATGCAATCGATGGTTGCCAATGCGTGAAATTTTACAAAAATAATCCTTTGAATAAAGTTCAGCAAAAAATAACCTTTTTTCAAAACTATTTTAAAATCTAACCCTTTTTGGTAGCGCTCAACGATGTGGCGCTACCCTCTTTATGTTCGCGCCACATCCTCCGTCGCTAACCTCGTGTCAGCGTGCCAACGCGGACCCTTCGTCGCTATCCTTTAGAGGGTAGCGCCATGCCCCTCGGCGCTACCCTCTTAAGGTAGCTCCATGCCCCATGGCGCTACCCTTCGGAGGGTAGCGCCATGCCCCTCGACGCTACTAAAAAGGGTTAGATTTTAAAATAGTTTTAAAAATAGGTTATTTTTTGCTAAACTTTGTCCAAAGAGTTATTTTTATGAAATTTCACTGCCAATGCCGAGTGATCACGAGCACGTTTCTAGAGAGTAGTAGTAGGACAACTGCTTATTACAGTGGACTGTCCTAGAGTCGTCGGTTTATCTTGTTGATTTTGATGCGGCTTGGCACTGAAAACCTGGTGTAGCTACAATGGCTCTGCAACTTGGCAAGAAAGAAAAGAGCATGGCAAGCATGGAATGACCGGGGCAGTTGGGGGGGCAACAGTGCAGTGCAGTGCAGTGCAGCAGGGTATGGCAGGGCGAAAGGTCGGGAGAGAAAAGACGAGGATCATATCTCCGGCAGGCTGGAGGATCATGGTCAGACGACGTCGGAGGCCTACATGTCTTGTCGGCGGACGAGCAGAGCAAGCGATACAGAGACACAGCAAGTACTGCAGGTTTGTTGAAAACACTGTGCGCGAGCGACAGTAGAGCGCGGCGCGGCGGACGGAGCAGCCACACAACACAACATTCCCCTACCGCTACCGGGCTCCGGTTCCGGACAGTCGACACGATCCTCGGGCATGGACGGTACAGTGCGGTGTACTGTGGCTCGTACGTCCGTGCACGAACCGGCCGCGAGTTTCGTGAATCTGCCACAGCTTCCGGGGTCATCGTGGCCTACTGTCTCATGACTTTGTTTTTTCTAGCAAGGTCATGAGTTTATTAGCGGCTCCTGATTTTTAGGAGGAAACTCTGCTTTGGTTCCTATTGTACTTCGAGCAACTAATTTCATCGATTCGAATTCGATGATTTTCAGTTATCTTTGTGAATTTATCATGGCACTAATTTAGATTGGAGTGAGTTTTATGTTCAGCCCATCAAAGTTTAAACCTATGTTTAAGTCTGGTGTTTCTGATTTACACAGAATATTCTTTAATTGGAGGTGAGACAACAAGCCGCTCTTGATAACTTCATCAATATCGAGACTTGATTTGCTGGGTTAGTATCTGCTAATAGGGATATGGTATGCGTGCGTTTATACGAGTGAGTACATGCACATATTTGTGAGCTTCTACAGTGTATTATGTTTCGAAACAAAAGCTACAAGTCTTTTATTATCTATCTATTATATATTAAAAGTAAAATGAGTTAGTTTTTCGAGCCACCACGTTAAGCCACATCACCTTAATTATATTAACAGTTAGATCTAAAATTAAAGGTCATGATTTAATTAGCATAATAATACAACGTTAACGTAACCCCACGTTAACATAAACCCACGTTGTTCAACACGTTAAGGTAAGAGTCCAATCTATAGACGAATAGAATATTCGTTCGGGAGATCTAAAATTTATGATGACCTAAATTAGCACAATATCTCTACTATATAATATTCGTTACGGTGAGACGTCGTACGTCGTGGTCGTTTTGCACTTTAGTCCCTTGAAAAAATTGAATTTAACCCGCAGTCCTCGCATTAAGTTATACAACATTTACGTTTCATCCCCTGATACCGGTTCGTTCGCGGCGCACGAGCAGCGGTGGCTAGCGGAGGGGAACTCGTTGCGGCGGCAGGTCCAGGCCGTCGTCGCCGACGTGAAGAGGCACAAGACATCGCTCGTGGAGCTCGCTTCGGCGCAGAGGTAGCTGGAGGCGGAGCTTGCCCGCACCGCGCGGATTTGGCGGATGTGGAGCTCAAGGCCGCGCTGGAGCGCCGGGACGAGGCCGCGGAGCTCTCCGTGGAGGCGGCCCGCTTGCGGAGGGACGCGGAGCACAATGACCTCGGCAATGCTAACCGCATATTCCGTACTACCCGACCCAACCTGCTCTCGGCCGCGCTCGCCGTTGACCTTACGCCTGGGGCCGAGGATGTCGCCGCCACGGGGCCGCTCCTGCCCGCGCTCTCCGTGTCGGGTCTGCTCCCGACCACACTCGACGTCTCGACACCGGCTCATCTCGCTCCCGCACCGGTCTTGGTCGAGCAAGAGGGTCGTCCCCGGTCTTGGGCGATAGGGAATGGGAGGTACACTGGACAGGGTGGATGGGCCGAGGAGGAGCACAATGGATTGGAATGTGAGATTCGCCGTTTTGGTCCGAATCCATGGCGCGGGCATCTGCGGTTTCGCAAGTGGTTTCTTGGTCCGTGGGGGCTCTTTGTCTGATCAAGCTTCTCTCACGAAAGCTCCTGGTAGCAGGAACAAGGGCCGTCGCAGGAGATTGTGGAGATCAGCTCTTTCGAGGAGGAGTACGATTGCGTGTTTCTGGACAACCCTTATGGGACGGTTGCCGTTAAGGAAGAGAAGGGGAGTGCGGGCATTAATGGCAGCTTCCATGAATTGCAGATAGCTGCAGAGAAAGTCCAGGTATTTAAAGTTTCCGTTCTGAACTTATGAATTCCTGCATTACAATCAGTACCTTGCTACATTTGAGGCTATCTGTAGAGATGAAGTGTTCTGAAGTGCTGTACTTCGTGTGTACCTGACTATCTTGTGCTAATTTATTTAGACTTGGGAGAGTACTGATTAGCACTAGCAAAGGTGATCGATGGGCACTCCACTGCAGATTCAGCTCAGAATTTCACGTGTGGCAGTGGTGTATGTTATTTTTTCTCAACAGCTTGATTGCTATGCACTTAACTCCTGATCAGCGGATCAATTCTTCAGCCGAATAGTAGTAACTTCCAATTCTTGGGCTGGTTCTTGGTATGAAACTCTATCTGTTATCCTATCTTGGAACATTAGTTAATAACAACAAGAGTGAAACTTCGCTTAAATTATAGCTCAAAAGTTCATGTCTCTCTACATTTTGTTCAGACTTTATCCTATCTTGGAACATTACTTAATAACAAGAGTGAAACTTCACTTAAATTATACCTCAAAAGTTTTGAGTAAGTAAAACACTTTTCTCATTCTCATTAGCATGGACGTCATTTGCTGTCAAGGATATACCAGCACAAAATCATTTCTTAGGATTATTTGGACTAAGTTCTGATTTCCTAGGACTTGTTCCATGTGTGAGAGAGAGCTAACTATGGAAAGGTTTTGATATGCATATTTTCCTCCAAAATATTGGTAAATGACTATTCTCAGGTTTTGATATGTGTCGAGGAGTTGTGTTGACTGCCGGGGGAAGGAAGCGAGATATTGAGAGGATAACTCAGATTTTATTTTTACAATCAGAAAATCTTTATAGTTTATGCTCGTTAAAATAAGAAAATAGAGTGTTTTAGGCGATGGAATTTAAGAAAAAAATTCAGTACGACATTATAATATTTTAAAAATATTGAGACTTCATATATTTTATACTATTCTCAACAGATTATTATTTGAAAAATTCACATATAAAATCCATAGATTGCATATTTCTACACTTATGATATAAATAGATTGCCAAATTATAAATATTCCAATTCATTTCAATTGAACGTCGAAAACATGTGAAAGAGAAGAAATTAATAGGGTGCGGCAATAAACAAATTTCTTTTTTGCTGTGCCATCCCTCTACAAACACATGTCGATCTCGGTTCAAGTTAATGGGAATTTCTTGGAGAAGTTCTAGGTGTCGCCAAGTTGAAAAGGATGATTATAATGTTAAATGATGTAGATTTTTATCTCCCGTTGCAACGCACGGGTATTTTACTAGTATTAATACAAAGTTAACACAACACCTACGTTATTTAACACGGTAAGATAAGAGTCCTGGCCGGCCGGCCCGATACGCGCGTGGCATATATCAAAACTGATCGGTAGTTTTTCTAAAAAGTAAACCGGCCAGATCAACTAAATATCGTGATTTAAATAGGTGTTTAATTGGTTTGACCCGTTAAGAGTTTTTTTTGGTCTCATACAACACGTGAGCAACAAGAAAAATGAGGGTACGTTATCCTCGAGAGGGGTTTCATCGTATCTCCAGAAATTGTCCGGATCTTTTCAAGCCAGTCCATGCTCTTAACTCTTGCCTCTCCAGAAATGGTGAAGTTGATATGTGGAGTCCAAATACGACCGTTTTAATAGCCTGTTTCTAAATTGCATAAAGAATTGGCATGGTGTCCTTTAAGCATTGTGCGTGAGAATCAAATAAGGTGGCTCATAATCTAGCTAGATTTAGTTTTGATCAAAATAGAATTATTATTTGGGATGGTGATCTACCCGTCATGTAATTTCTGATGTAACTTTGTTTTGATTGGTTTCAGACACGCTTTTTTTCTTACCAGGGTACCGAAAGGTATTGGAAGGTTTTAATGATGCGGCTTGCTGACCTAATAGAGGGTGTTTTAAATTTTATAAAAACTCTTGCCTTTTGCAGAAAATCAGCGCGTTTAATAGGTCTGCATCTTGCGACACTTTTCTCTCTTCACGTCAAAGGTAATCAAATAAATAAAGCTAGAGATATGCTGCAGGGTTAGTCGCCGCCAGCAAGAGATCAGTTTCTAGACAAATATAATTTCTATGAAAAGTAAATATCATGATCATTGCCTCTATCAATAATTAATATCATGATCATTGCCTCTGTCGGGCTGTTGTGATTTTACATATTTAATTATAAATAGGTTTATCACTAAGTACAACAAATGGATCAAAAGTATACCTAGACTATGAAATTATATAAACAAGACACATCATCAACATGTATGATGTATATTATGTATACACTATTTATGCAAGAGTGTTTTTTGATAATGTTCTTAATAAAATGCAGGCATTGTACAGTGGATGTCTTCCCAACAATGATCGAAGTTGATGCCAAAGGGAAGAAGATACAACATAGTCACTGTATCCATCAAAAGATCACATCTTTGGCAAACACTTCCGAATATTTGAACCCAAAAGGAACATGTGACTCACTTGCATGACACAAAATGAAAAAGAGGAAAGACAAGTACCAGAATTTGTGGACTAGATTTTGAATATTGGGAATGAAACAATGACATCATCTGAAGGTGAGGAAAGGATAAAAATACCAAATTGACATACTACTAAAGAAGGAAAATGATCCAAAGAAAACAATAGTAGAGACCATATATCCAAATTTTGACAAAGATATCGTGATAGAGAATTGTTGGAAGAAAGAGCAATCTTATGTCCAAGGAATGAGACAATCAACGATATCAATGAATATAGAATGGATAGAAAGGTTAGGAAATAATTTATAGAGGTTGTGACACTATATGCAAATCTGTTACGTTAAGTGATGATATATATATGCTATTTCAACATAATCCCTACACAATTTAAAGATTCATGGAATTCCAAATCATGGACTTTCGAAGAGTGTAAGGTTATGCAACAATACACATATGACAATAACTCAGCTAGGAAGAAAATTTATTGGAGCCCAAATAATAACAGGAACCCACATAGGAAAATATGAGGTAAAATTAGTGCCAAAAGAAAAATAGGAACTATTTAAAAGTATCACTATCAACTAATAACTAATTATACACATGAAGAAAAATTTGTTGTAAAATTATAACTTCTAAATTTAATGAAAGACCCATTTTTTAGAATTATAAGACATTGAATACATATTGAATCAAGACCCAATGTTATGACATAGACAAGCGGTTTACCAAAACGGTCGGATTGGTTGATTATATTAGGAGTTAATTACTAAATATATTAAAATATTACTAGAATCGATCGTAATCATCCCAAAGAATAAAATATAAAAATTATGAGCTCACACACTTCATACATTTATAAAACCTTAATTTTATAATAGATATAGATAAGAGAAAAAACCATAGATGCTCGCGCATTTGCGCGGGCCCCTAAGCTAGTTATTATAAAAGCTACAAAGCTTCTTTGAGGCTTGACTAGGAACTTTTGGGATCCAATAATTTCATGGAAACCTGTTCCTTCTTCCTAATTAGCATCTCCAACTGTATAAGGCAAATTTCATGCATCCATGACCAAGCCGTCGTGGCATTCTCTGCGTAAGTATTGTATAGTTGGATAGCATCCTCCGTCAAAACCGGAATTGCTAAGGAAAAACCAAGTATTGCACAACAACACACCCTTGTGAGCAGAGTTGTCAATCCCTCTTGTGTGGTATGGATCCGGCATTCAACCAACAAGCACCATAATTAAGCATTAATACCATAATATTCTAAATCCTACAACGGTAAAGGCGTTGTGGAGGGACAAACCTGCGGAGGAGCGACGACTGGGGCTGTCTTCGACGCCGGAGTTTCCCAAACATCGGCTACGGAGCTGCGTATAGCCAGCGGCACGGCTAAGGCTATCTTATCTGTTGTCCGGCTAGATACCTCCCGCTTCACCACTGCAAGCCAACTGTCCTAATATATGTGGGGTCACCGCATCCGACATGGTGGGTTGTTCGGACTGCCCCAATTCCTCGCTAAATATTGACTGAGTTTGACGTTGTCGGACAGTCTGGACGTTTGGCTGAATCAAGGGAGGGTTGGGGTGCATGTTTAGTGTCCGGAGGGTTTGCCCTCTACACCTCTCTAGTTTTTTTTTGAACAAGGGGACGGCCCAACGGGCCGGAGCTGCAATCATTAACGCTGGCAGGTTACAATTACAGAGAGATCCCTCCATAGCATCTTTTGCGCAGAAAGATCTAAATTCAGAAACATGACCTCTAAATTTCAAACAGGACCCTAGGACTAAAAGATAAAAAGAAATCAAGTCCTCGTCGTCCTCCTCTACCACACGCCGGAGAGCTCGAGGCAACACCGCCGGCGTCGCCGAGTCCGGAGGCAATTCTGCTCGCTTGGGCCTCCACTCCGACAAAAATCCACTGCCACCAGCCGCCAGAGCATCTCCGTGGACGAAACCACTTGGAGATAGAACGGCGTCGAGCACCTGCAGCATGCGGATCATAACAGGCCTCCGCCATGGAGGTTGAAGAAAGGCCACCATTCTGGCCAAAGATCGCGATGGCAAACTTGTCCACCGCGTGAGAAGCTCGAGGATGCAGCAAAGGCCTCCTCCCCAAAACAAAAACCGAGCAGCAACTATCTCTCCGCCCCTCGCCTCCACGGCCGGCCAGCGAAGAGAGCAACCACCACTCACCATGCTTGAAGAGGAGGCCGCAGCGCTTGATGAAGGAGTTGATCTCGAGGCTCTCCTGCTTCTGCTTCCACCACGGAAGCCTGCCGGAGACGCCTCTCCATCGGTGTCCCCCGCCGCGCTTGAACAGAAGAACACACCAGCTCCCCACCAACTCCATCGATCTAGAAGCAAAGTAGCAACCGAGCTTCTCCTCCTCGCCTCCACGGCCGGCTAGAAGAAGCCAGAACTGAAGGGAATATGCCCTAGAGGCACTTAATAAACATAGTTTATTGGCAATATCCCAATCGTTCATTATATGTTTTACACCTTGCTATAACTCTATTAAGCGATAACATTAATACATGTGTAGTAGATAAAACAACCAGGTCCCTAGTAGCCTCTACTAAGACTAGTTTCATTGCGCGATTGATGATCGAGGTTTTCCGATCATAGGGCATGGTGCCGGTCGGCAATGGAAGTCATATTGTTAGGTGTAACGATGTGATGGACATACGCAGTATTTATAGGACATAGTCACTACGCCTTAAGACCGTGAGATCAACTCTTATTGTTATCCCTGAAAGATACTTTGATCGCACCAAACATCATATCTTATATAGTGTGACAATAACGGTGATACTTTTGGGTATCGGAAGGGGGTAGTTGAGACGACGGGTCAACATCGGGATTTGTCAGTCCGCATAGCCGGATAGATACTCTAGCGCCCACTCGGTGAGATTATGTCAAATGAGTTTGCAAACATGTGACTAGGTCACCAGATGACATAATATCATAGACGAGTAGAAGATAGCGATGTCGGTAACGAGATCATGCTAGGTATGGAGATATCTGAGAATGATGCTCGGACACGCTAAGTATCGCCATGACAAAGGGTTTAAGACTATTCGTCCAGGTTTGATAGATGAAAGTCATTCGTTATATCACAGGGATTAATTCATGGGGTCCAGGCCTACGAGTTAGTCGTTGATCATAGAGGAGTCTTGATCGTACCTGTTATTATATCGAACCGCTAGGGTAACACACTTAAGGGGTTTCGACAAGACAACCGGAAAGGAAAGAGATCACCGGGAACGTCCCGGGAATGGTCCGATGGAGATCGGGCAGCGACGAAAGAGTTTTCGGAGCTAGAATAAATTATATAAAATATGTTTGATATTAATTAGTGTAATTAATGTTTAAATATGATTATATATATTTATTTTCGAATTTATTTAGTCCGATTTCCCTAAATGGGCCTTCTGGCCAAATGGGGCCCACCTAGGGCCGGCGCACCTCCTTGAGCCGCACCAGGCATGTGGGGATAGTCCCACATTGCCTGGCTGGCAAGGTTGGCTCCCCCTGGGAGCCTATATAACAAGGGGCACCCCTGGCCTTTTAATTCACCAATTAATTCTCTTATTTCTCCTCGATCTCGTGATTCCCTTTGTCGGAGTTGCGCCGAGGAGGATGAGGGGATCTCTTCCACCATAGCCCGCTGCCGCGCTGCTGGTGTTCCGGTCCAAGTCTTCCGCTGCTTGTCCTGGACTGGAGCTTCGGAGGCCGTCGTCTCCACCGTATTTGTGTAACACCCTGCGAGGTGCTGCGCTAGCGGTACTAGGAGGCCTACTTCCTCCACCCGACCTCGGGGTCATCTTCGTCGTGTTCATCGCGCCGAGTTCTTCGCGACCTAGAGGTCGGCTACGTCGTCTTCGTCGTCAACGCTTGTGCGGGAGCGTAATCCCTGCTATTCGGTCTACGAGGGTATGTATTCCGATCTCTGCCGTACTTCTATATCTGCATAGTGTAGATCTTGGATAGTTTAAGGATATCGTTGCTAGGATTTTTTTTCTGCACACGATCCCCTTCAGTGGTATCAGAGCCGATCTATCGTAGATATAGCTGTACGCTGTTAGAACCCGTGTTCTGCACGGGGGTACCGTTCCTGTTATTTGCTACCCTCTAGCGTGCACTTGTGATTCCAGCGGCATCGAGTTGATGAAGCGGACCGGACCGACTTTACGCGTACGCTTACGCGAGACTGGTTCCACTACTGACATACGGCTTGTACCGTATCTGTGGCTGGCGGGTGTCTATTTCTCTCTCTTTAGTTGGTCTTGCATTTTCAATGGAGGGCCCGAAAGGGATGCTTAAACATGCAATTATCAGATCGTTGTTGTGGTCATAAGGTTCGTAGGTATGAAACGGTTTTACTTACGACAACCCCAAGCCACGTAAAATATGCAAAAGATAAAGTAGAAGCGTCTAAGATAGGTTTATTTTGCAGGGGCTATGTGATATGGTCAAGATAGGTTTATTAAATTGTTTATGAACTGCGGGCGCCAAGAAGACCATGTCGCATGGACCATATAACGTCGCATTAGATTTGATGTTTTTTGTGCATCTTATATTGTGTGATTATATATATAGTATATATTAGTTGCACGACGGTAGCTATATAAGATGATCCCTTCAAAATACCACTAGTGTTCTCCCTCCAACGCGCAGCACCAAGAAAGTTCTACGTTATGTGGCAGGTCGTGATGATCGGGTGTCAGACATCTTGTCGTTCGCATACAGTGGGTGTAAGCCATGTTGCACAAGCGTCAGCGTGGAGGTTATGGTGGCGAGCCTAGCATATGCAGATATGGCCTCGGAACAGGGAGACCGAAAGGTCGAGCACGAGTCACAAAATTGGTGTGGCGGACAATTGTCTACTCTTGAAGTTGTGTCGCCGGCTCTGATGATGAGGGGTGGTGCAATGGATGGGGGTTGTGTAGTATCTTAAACGACAAGGAGGGATGTTCGTTTGAGTGGGAGTTCGGATAGTTATTTTCTAAAATACTAGAACTCAGAATATAATGAACAGAGTCTGTTTTGCAAACCTTTGTAGATATTAACCATTGTGATAGCATCTTTTCAAATTAGGCGCATTCGTGCGTTTGAGAAACTTAAAAGGTTGGGTCCAAACTTCATAGTTTTATGCTTTAGCTTGAGGATACTCCTTGTTTAAACCGCTAGCTCTTTGTGTTACAATACCCGCTAGGAGATAACCCCGGAGATTCCGCTGACAAAAGATAATTTGGATTATCAGATTTTGTGCGGATGATATCATCATAGTCCAGTGTATGCTATGATCTCTGCCATAGAGAACCAACGGTGGGTACGAGTTTTTAGATCGCGAACATATGATATGGTCGCTAAACTCGGGGTACCCCAAACGTTGGGTTGATGAAGTTTATCAGTACGTTGACTGATTGTCTTCTCAACCAAGATGGAAGAGAATACACACATTGAGGGAGCACGTGGCGGTCATACTTAATGACATATGTTTATACTTAATGAACATTGAGACGCCTCGCTCAGCTCAATCACTGGATGACAGACATCGTTGCCAAGTGCAAATCCTCTGTCATAGACTATGTCATGCAAGGGGAATCGTTCACCTTCATGGTTCTTGATTACGGTGGAAATATCAAGAAAATGAAACAGATCGCCGGAAGTCATCAATGATGATGGTGTATATATGATATACATGTTATGAATGTTTTAGCTAAGCAAGTACTCACAGTAGTGACTAAGTTTTGAACTAGTCATGTTTTGTGAAAACCAGGTTTACTGCTTGAGTAGCTTGAAAGGATGAGGCGACATTGCGTGTTGATAATGGCAGTCAAGTTGTTGTGATGGCCATAGACACTCTCCCTCTAGACCTACCATTTGAATAAATTCTTTATGATCGCCTGTTAGTATGATCGTTACAAGTGTGTCTCCTCTAACGAGGCACTTGTTCATACATGATAGTGACAAATTTGGTGTCCTATATTTATGAAGTAATGATCATATGCCGATTTGAATTTAGATGGTAGAAGCTCCCACATTCATAATATTAATGCCAAAGGATACAAACTTAATAAAGACACCACATATGTGTGGCACTACCGTTTAGTCATGTCAATGTTATAGTCAATGCATTAGCTCCATACCAGATGGATCTACAAGTCCTAAGATTTGATCTTTTGACACTTGCAAAATAACTGTGACACCGTTTTCGGAAAGCGGGCATATAACTTTTTGATAGTCATACATAGAGATGTATGTGGTTCAATGAAGTAATTGACGGGTAGTGGAGACCTTTATTTCGTGAACTTCACTGAACGTTTTGAGTATAGCTTGTTGAGAATCGTGCATATGGGTGTATGTGAATCAATGAAGTACTTTAATGTGTAGTGGAAGTCTTTATTTCATGGACTTCATGAATATTCCGAGTAGATATATGGATATCCACTCCGGGGAATGTTAGTCTGAAATTTTGATTCGATCAAACAAAGTTCAGAATGAAGTAGGAAATAAACTTAACAAGAAAATCAAATTCCCGCGATGTAGATCGAGGAAATGAAGATTTGAGTTATAATGTTGGCACATCATTAGAAGACTTGTGATAAGAGTTCCACAAATTACGTTGCATGGAACACCATAGTGTCATGGTGTGTTAGGACGTCGTAATTACACTCTATCGGATAGTGTGTGGTAAATAAATCTCTTACCGAATTATTGTGATCATTAGATTCATATGATAGAAACGTAAACACTCACGTTAGCAAATAGGGAAACCATTTGAATCCATGGAGACAATACCATACGAGTGATGGCATGGCTTTTAGCCTGGATTGTCGTTTCGGTAATTTAGTGTTTCGATGTGATCAAACCTAAAATGGATTAATCTTTGTAGTATACCCTACCTAAAGAGTAAGTTGGATACATGTCTCACGACATAGGCAAAACAGTTGTCGGGATATACCTTGCGACAGAAATAGTTTCTTGTCCGAGGGTATAAGTGAGAAAGAAAGTAGAGCAAGACGAAGTTGGTGAAATTCTTCTCCAGACATCAGAGTGGCGCAACCGAAAGTGTTTTCGGTGTCAGGCTCCACAGCTTGAAAAAGCTGATGATTCGAGATCATGATGTTCTGAGCTCATACTAAGAGCGTAGGCATACGAGGTTGTGTTCCACACTGTGTGTTACGACAATCTTGTGATGAAGGTCATATTAATGGAATATGATAGACCTACGAACTACGAAAAAGAGATGGTGGAACTAAGTCCGAGAAATGGCTATGAGTCATTTATGATCCGTAATAAAATCCATATACGATTACCTGGTAATGACTTGGGAGATCTTGATGGCATCTAGGATGTTAATAGTATATGGAATTTTATGAGAGAATAAACATTGAGAAGGATCGATTTGTCGTGAAACAGTTCCGACAGATTCAAAAGTTGACCACATGAGAGTTTGTCTCAAGTGGCGAAGCCTAAATCTATTCTGGGTCGTTTAACAATCACTATAATTTCGAATGAGAAATTGATAGATGGATAAGGAAACCATGTTTCTTAATAGTGTCATTAAGAAAGAGTTGGTGATCCTGAGGATGCTAAACATGTATGCAAGTTTCAGTGGTCCATTCATGGGCTGAAGCAAGCATATCAGAGATGGAATCTTCACTTTGATAATGTGATCAAAGGATTTTGGAGTTGTCCAAAATAGTTGAAGAAACCTACATTTGCAAAGAAGTGAGTGGGAGCTAAGTAGCTTTTTCTTGATCTTATATGCGGAAGGCATATTTGAGTGGGAGCTAGGTGTCATTCGTGATTTTGTATGTAACGACATATTGAATGACACAGATCCTCTAGTAGAGTTTAAAGGATTATTTAAGTGATTAAATTTTCTGTGAAATGAAGTTAGAAGTATTAGGCATCCGATTTATAATTGTATAGATCGTAAGGGGCTTAATAACATTAAGTCGGAATATTTCCTAAGTCAAGATTCTGAAGTGTTTCAGAATAGGACAAGCAATGAAAGAGGTTCTTGCTTGTATGACTAGGTAAAATATTAAGTTTATCTTGGCATTTTCAGTCATAGCAAATGATGTTCGACATTATCTATGTATCAGACATAGATGCTATCAGATTGAAAGCTCGACTTAGTGTGACCCAAGTTCTTGGTTGAAGAACAGGTTCTAGAGTGATCCTAGTGTGGATCAATGAACAAACGTTAAGTTTATTCTTCAGTGCCTATGAGAACTGAAGATATGTTTTCTAGTAAAGGGTAAGAGTGGAAAGACAACTTGCCGTAAAGCGGTTACGATGATGGAAGTTATGACACTGACCCATACGACTAGAAATCTCATATAGGAGATGTCCTTTATTTTGAAAATAGACATGGTTAGTTTGCGAAGTCGCATATGAATGCACTATCGCATAATCTACGTAGGTATAGAAATATATTGCAACTTCAGAAGTAGCAAGTGTGATTGGACTGAGCAGTTTTCCGAGCGTAGGTGGTCCCCTTAATAGATCTCTTAGACTTTTAAGGCGCATGCTACGCGAATGCTCGAGTCTCACTCCATCCACTGAGATATATTTCACCGTCATCGTAAGATACGGGATGATGTCAAACCAGGTGACATAGAAGTGTTGCAAAGCACATATAGGTCTCAATGTGTGAGATCTATTGACTGTATTCCTCTTCCACGAGGCGAGCAGGCACCAAGATGCTATGGGTGTTGAGCTTTTACCAAGTTGTAAACTAGATTAAGTGTTACTCTAGTGCAAGTGGGAGACTGAAGGAAATATGCCCTAGAGGCACTTAATAAACATAGTTTATTGGCAATATCCCAACCGTTCATTATATGTTTTACACCATGCTATAACTGTATTAAGTGAAAACATTAATACAGGTGTGGTAGATAAAACAACCAGGTCCCTAGTAGCCTCTACTAAGACTAGTTTCATTGCGCGATTGATGATCGAGGTTTTCCGATCATAGGGCATGGCGCCGGTCGGCAATGGAAGTCATATCGTTAGGTGTAACGATGTGATGGACATATCCAGTATTTATAGGACATAGTCATTACGCCTTAAAACCGTGAGATCAACTCTTATTGTTATCCCTGGAAGATACTTTGATCGCACCAAACATCATATCTTATATAGTGTGACAATAACGGTGATACTTTTGGGTATCGAAAGGGGGTAGTTGAGACGAGGGGTCAACAGCGGGATTTGTCAGTCCGCATAGCCGGATAGATACTCTAGGGCCCACTCGGTGAGATTATGTCAAATGAGTTTGCAAACATGTGACTAGGTCACCAGCTGACATAATATCATAGACGAGTAGAAGATAGCGATGTCGGTAACGAGATCATGCTAGGTATGGAGATATCTGAGAATGATGCTCGGACACGCTAAGTATCGCCATGACAAAGGGTTTAAGACTGTCGTGGTGGTGTCACGGCAGATGCCATAGGATGGCTAATTTGTGGGGCCGATGGACGTTGGTGGATCCGGGGAGGGATAGCGAGTTGAAGAACTCACACGGGGAGGATCCCGGTAAAACCGAGATCTCCCAAGAACACGAAACTGGAACGAAGTACAACGGGGAAGATCTAGAAAATACAAACAAACGCACGAAGGCACCAAGCACACCCACGATATACCCAGGTTCAGGGCCCTCGTGAGGAGGTAACACCCCTACTCCTGCCTTTCCTCTCTATATATTATTGGTATAAGAACTACAACTTACCACAAGATCTATCAAAGGTGGAAGTACTAGGAACTAGATGAACTCAAGGTGAAGAGGAGTAACTGCTCTAAGAGTAAATGCAACTATAGTTTTGGCTCTGAGGTTGGTCTCTCCTTCTCAGGAGCAGTTATGGCGCCTTTTATAGAGTTCCGGCCGGGAGGGCCGGAAACCCTAAAATGCCTCGGCCCCACCGGACAGGTCTAGCCGGGATGTCGTCACCGGCTAGTGCGACCTAGCCGCCGGACTATCCGGCGTAGCCCCTGCGTCATCATCTCGTAAGGACGGCAGGCGCCGTCCTGCATCATCATTGTCCCCTTGTCAGAGACAAGACATGTCTTTGCCCATCCCGGATAGCCTTTTCCGGATTGCCGGGCTAGGCATGTCAGGTCTTGTCGTACCGGCTGACGCGCTTCCGTGTCAGGCGGGAGGTGACCAAACTTCCGTGTCAGGCGGGAAGTGACCATGCTTCCGTGTCAGGCGGAATGGTACTTCCCCCCGCGAGATACGGGAAAGCGTGCTCCAGACCGTTGACGGCCTACCGGGAGCTCTTCTGCATGAGATCAAGATCAACACGTACATTCCGGTTTGTGCTTACCCGGGATACCTATCCGGTAAAGCCGAGTACACCATCACCCGGGAACCTTCTCGGTGTCCCAGGTCCGGGATCCTTTCCGAAGATGTCCGAACTTATTTCAGGATGAGCAACTCTAGGCCTAGCCTCCCGAAGATGTCTTAGCCTATCGGCAAAGACATCTTCGAGAAGCTAGTTCTTAGAGGAACCACCCGCTCATGCTTGTGCTGCGAGTGAAGACTGGGGGTGTCTATTTATAGTTGCCAGAGCTGATCCTTGCGGTTGCCAGGAGGCACTTTTCCCTCTTCCAGTGCCTAAGGGTCAGGTTGCCCTTTCGGCACACCAAGGGGTGCCCTTTGCTGTCGCCAAAGGTCAAGCACTGTGGTTATCCATTATAATTTACCGGGATCTGCCCCTACCCGGGGGGGCAGCCCCCCGACACTAGTCCCCGAAGCTGGTGCGGCACAGCGACCCCGGATGATGTGCGGGATCAGGTTTAATAACAAACTTTCTTCCGAGAAGACCTGACATCAATATTTTATTCCATGCCCAGATTAGTTCTTTCCGAGATCCTCTCACCGAGATGGTGTCACCCGGGAGGCGAAGCCTGCGACTGGGTAACATCATTTCATCAAAACTTGACCGTTGATTTCCCGATGAAGCCGAGATAGCGAATCTGGGCCCACCCGACGTCCTGTCTGCGCAGAGGCGCACTCAAGTGCTTCTGCGCACGCACGGCGTCGCTTGGGTTCCCGCGCCAGGGAGCCGCATCCGATCCGGAAACGAACCGTTGGGGCCTTGTGGCCCTCGGTGTGGCCGGATCGAACGCTCCGAGTAACGCCACGTGGCCCGCGGCACAAAATAGATCCCACCCACGATCGTGGAGATCGTGGGCGGGAAAAACGGGAACCGCTCCGGAATCCCCCCCCATCAATAGGGGACCGGAACGGTCTCCCTCACTTCTTCTCCTTCGCACTTCCTCTTCTCCATCGTCTCGAGTTCGTCGCCGCCGCCGCGCCCGTTGCCCGTACGCCGTCTCGCCGGAGCACGCGCCCCGTCGTCCTTCTCGCACGCCGTCGACCTCCTTCACCGGTGAGTCTCCCTTCTCCGCACCGATGCATTTCTTCGGTAGAGTCGTTTCCCCAACCCCGGTCGTGCCCTAGCACGAGCACGGTTGTGCCGACGCCGGTGACCACCTTCGGGCGGCGCGCACGAAATGTGCGGTGAAGAACCACCGTGGCGCTAGGATGTAGATTGGTTATTCTTGTTCGTGCCTCACTTGAGTTTTAGCAAGATCCATTTTTCCTTCGTTTAATT
Source organism: Poa annua (assembly GCA_026929855.1). Taxonomy (NCBI): domain Eukaryota; kingdom Viridiplantae; phylum Streptophyta; class Magnoliopsida; order Poales; family Poaceae; genus Poa; species Poa annua. The sequence continues at coordinate 39,108,316 of CM049427.1, forward strand.
TTGATTATACGACCCGCGGTAGATCTTGCTTCCCATGAACCCGGTAGTTTTCAGCAGTTTATGCCCCGACATCCTCATTTCGGATAGACTAACTTCGACTAACCGCCGCTGCATCTGCAGAATAGCCCGAATACTCCCGCGTATTTCTCCGAGATGGGTGAAGAACGTGCCCGGGGGTGTTGGGACGGATCCGAGACAAAGCAGTCGGATCTTGATTGGCTGTACCGGACTCACCGGATTCCTCCGGAAGTCGAGAGCCGTTTACCGGGAGAGGAGGTTGCGCCGGAACCCCAACCCGGGGAATATGTGGTATTCCTATCGCATTTTGAGCGCGGGTTTGGGCTTCCGGCTAGCCCCTTCTTCCGCGACTTCCTCGACACGTACATCGTGCAACCTCACCACCTTTCCGCCAACGCCATCATGATGCTTTCTGTCTTCATCACTTACGCGGAGGCGTACCTTGGCATATGGCCCTTTGTGGATCTCTGGGCCAAGTACTTTATCCTCCGCCGACAAGCCATCCCCAACCCGGATCAGAAGGTAAAAGACTTGGTCGACTGCGGAGCGGCCACCGTCATCCCTCGCGCGGACTCCGGATTCCCCATCGTCAAGGGATTGGAGTCTTGTCGGAAATGGCAGCGCAGCTTCTTTTACGTGAAGAACCGGGAGTCCTTGGGAGATGGCCCGGGATCCTCGACCCCGGACTTCATTAATCTGCCGGAATTCGTCATGGGTCCTCCGCGCGAATTCAGTCGCTGGAAGCATCTTCCCGACAGCGAGGAGATCGGATACATGCACGATGTCCTGCAGGTGCTCACCCAGGATATGACCGGGGACGACCTCTTGCGCTGCTTTATTGTTCGCCGGGTCTGCCCCCTCCAACACCGAGTGCACAAGATGTGCCACATGTCCGGGAACTATGACCCCACCCGGACCAGTATCCATAGGTTAAGCCACGCGGCGATCGTCCGTCGTGCCCGAGGTATTGCTCGGACGGAGATGACGGAGGATTATGAATGGGGGGTCATAGGGGGATCCCGGAAACGACCGGTTGACCAGGTGCTTATATCAGTCTTTCACGCCTACGCCTTCGTACATGCGCTCACCTGGACACCGACACACCCTAACTTGTTTGCGCAGTTGTTCGAGCGTCAGCACGAAGAAGACGCCATCCACGTCAACGGGAACTACGCCCCGGATTTCCCGAAACCGGACGTGATGCCGAGAGAGGATCTCGACGGTGAGGACCATCTCGCCATCCCATTCGTTAAGGCCCCGGGTAATCCTTCAACCCCAGAGACAGTTTCCATTTCCTCGGATGACGATGAGATTGACTGCGAGATCCTTGACGTTATTGACGCTCTCCCTCTGAATTGGGCCCCAGCCGTGGTTCCGAAACCGTCAGCCGGGACCAGACGTGCCGAGAGCCGGAAGCGCGCGGCTTCCGACACCGATGGGGCTGAAGCCTCCGGCAACCCCCCCAAGAAGGGTAAACCGAGCAAGAAGATGACCGAGAAGCCTCCTCGACGCCGGCAGAGGGGTCCTCCCCTTGTGGACTCCGGGTACGTCTTCCTTGCCTCATATTACTTGACTTTGCTTTCTCCACAACTGTTACTAAGACATTTCCTTTCAGTGATGCGCTCGAGCTCCCGACACCTGCTGTTCCTCCTCCTCCGGGAACTCGGACTCCTAGTCCGGTTCGGGCCTCTCCTTCACCTCTCCGCCCTTCCGCTCGAGGAAATGAATCCACCGCCTCCGGTGTCGCACCGGCAAGCGTCTCGATCTCGGATGCACCTCCGGTGATCGACGAGACCGCGCCGCAGGCCATGACCACCCCGGGAGAGATTGTTCTTCCGGATAGCCCGCGCCGGGTTCCCGGATTGGAGGCAGAGATCGCTAGCCCTCGCCGGCAACCTGCGGCGAGTGGGGCCTCTCGGCCAGCCGTGCCCAAGGCCATCCCGGAGAAACGGCCTACCGCCTCCTCCGGGCCTGCAGAACAAATTCCCAAGTCTCGCGGCAAGACTTCTGGGCAGAAAACATCTGCTCCGCCCGCAGCTGCTCCGACATCTTCTTCCCAGGAGTTGGTGCCGCGCCCGGGTAAGTTCTCACCGTTACCACCACCTCCTGCCGAGATCCCTACTGCCGCTTTGCGGATGTTGCGAGCAACGGTCAGCTCCTTTGCATCTTCAGGATCTCGGGACCTCGCTGCCACCCGCGCTGCCGGCAGCTCCGGCATCCGGGTTGTTGATGATTTCAACAAGGCCTGGCTTGCCGCCGATGCTTCCGAGACTGCAGGGGACTTGCACGCTGCAGGTCCGAGCCGCAGCGCTCAAGCCCTGCATGCTCTCCAGGTAGCCGCGCTGGACGTCACCCGAATAAGCGAGGTAAATTTTTCTTCTTTTATCCAAAACATACTTGTTCTTTCCACCATCACTAGTCCCCGAGATTGGTGCTTAGTGCTCTCGATTCCACCGAATAGGAGATCACAAGGCTCCAATCTTAGAGAAAAATCCAGGACTCGTACACCGAGTCCCCGAGATCCTCCCAACCGGGTAGGTTGCTTAAAAAATTGCTCCATCACCACTAGTCCCCGAGATTGGTGCCTAGTGCTCCAGATTCCACCGAATAGCAGATCACTAGGCTCCAATCTTAGAGAAAAATCCGGGACTCGTACACCGAGTCCCCGAGATCCTCCCAATCGGGTTCATTACATCTTCTCCATACTAACGTTGCCTCCTTTGTCTTGCTCTCAGGAATGCGGCCAAAAACGCCGCGACATCTTCAACCGGGTTCTCGCTGAACTCGGTCAGTCGAAGAAGTCCGAGGAGCGCTTCCGGGAGGAGCGGGATGCCGCGCGCCAGATCTCCGTGGACCAGAAGGCTGCCCTTGGTACCGCGCAAACCGAGATTGCGCGCCTCAACGGCGAGCTCGCCAAGGCCCAGGCTACCATGTCGGAGATGAAGAAGGGCTTCATCGAGGCGAGCAAGAAGCAGAAGGAGACCCTGGTCCAGTCAGTGTCACGCGCGGATAACGCCGAAGCCGAGTTGGGTCTTCTTCGGTCGCGTTCTGACACTTGGCTCGCCGAGCTCACCGTGCTGAACCGGGATCTCAACAGTGAGTAATCCGACAACCCTCCTCTCCTGTTACTTCCTTTATTTGCTGTCCCTCTTCTTGTGACTTAGCCTTTTTGACAGCTCTTCTTTTTAAAGGAGAGTTCGAGCACTCCCGCGAAGCCGCCGCCAAGGCTGTTGTCGCCGCTCGAGAGAAGCGCGCCGGGAAGGGTCCCATCTCGGACGCCTGGGACATTGAGGATCACCTCACTGCCCTGAGATGATGTCCCTCTGCGGGTTTCCCTGTACATGGGGAGGATTCCGGGGTGGATTACCACGGCCAACCGGGTTATTGTTTCTCACACCCAGGTTACCATCTCCACGGGTACTTCCCGCCTGTCCCGGGTTATGCTGTCCGGCTTGCCCCGCCTGCTGGATACCGGCAAATGCCGGGTCATAGGTCTGTAGTTGCTTGTTCCTCCCGGAACCTCTACTCCGGCTCCGGCTCTTGCTCTTGCTCTTGCTTATGCTCGGATGTGGGGAAGAGGCCTCCCCATCCGACATCCGGCTATTGGGTCTGGCTGAATGCACCTGTGACCCTGCTCCGGGGTTCTTCTCCTTGAAGGCCTGGTTTTGCCGGTTGGCCTCAACCACCAGCTCGTTGACCCTTTCCTGTTGCTTGCGCAGGGCTTCACCGGATAACCCCACCAACTCTGCCATGGCGGCTTCGGCGGCCCTAAGGGTTTTTGCCGGTGAACTGTACACTGGCTTCCCCGCAGAAACCCGACTTCCGGTGTTGCTAGTGGTGGCTCCACCAGCCAGCTCCTCATTCACCATTCTTCCCTTCTTGCGCAGATCTGCAATGCGCTTCTCCCGGGAGTCTATCTTAGTGAATCCGTGAGCAGCATTGTACTCCCGGAGGCTAACGCTGAGCTCGCGACGGAGCTCGGCGATTTCCTTTGCCTCAGCGAGAAGCAACTTCCGCTGCTCCTCCAACTCAGCCGAAGTGGCCTGGGTATCCGCTCCGGTAACCACGGGTACAGCTAATTTGGCTACCAAACCCGAGAGGGGATCCGGACGGCGTCGCGGCTGGGACGGCTGCGGATCACCATCTCGGGCCGCAGGTCTTTCCTGCGGGGGTTTGGCCAAACGAGGGACGCCGTCGGTATCGCCATCAGCATCCTGGTATTCCTCCTCGGTGGTTCCGACCATCATCACTGCGACGGAACTCAGGGAGCGGTCAGCGCGTAGACCCCGAGCTGCGCAGAGCATGGGAGGGTCCTCAGCCTCCAGGACTAGGTCCGGGTAGCTACCGGCAACCTCGGTGGCCACATAGGTGGTGAAACCACCGAAGTCGATAAGACATCCATTCCCCGGGAACGGTTTGTTCCGGAAGCAACCTGCGTTGTCAGCGACGAAGTCCATCTCGCCAAGTCTTACTACCAGGCCAGAGAGAACCCGAACGTCGAGACGTACCGGGGAGCCCGTCCGGATGTGTACTCCAGCCAACGCCTCTGTCTGCCCCACGGTGGGCGCCAACTGTCGTGGTGGTGTCACGGCAGATGCCATAGGATGGCTAATTTGTGGGGCCGATGGACGTTGGTGGATCCGGGGAGGGATAGCGAGTTGAAGAACTCACACGGGGAGGATCCCGGTAAAACCGAGATCTCCCAAGAACACGAAACTGGAACGAAGTACAACGGGGAAGATCTAGCAAATACAAACAAACGCACGAAGGCACCAAGCACACCCACGATATACCCAGGTTCAGGGCCCTCGTGAGGAGGTAACACCCCTACTCCTGCCTTTCCTCTCTATATATTATTGGTATAAGAACTACAACTTACCACAAGATCTATCAAAGGTGGAAGTACTAGGAACTAGATGAACTCAAGGTGAAGAGGAGTAACTGCTCTAAGAGTAAATGCAACTATAGTTTTGGCTCTGAGGTTGGTCTCTCCTTCTCAGGAGCAGTTATGGCGCCTTTTATAGAGTTCCGGCCGGGAGGGCCGGAAACCCTAAAATGCCTCGGCCCCACCGGACAGGTCTAGCCGGGATGTCGTCACCGGCTAGTGCGACCTAGCCGCCAGACTATCCGGCGTAGCCCCTGCGTCATCATCTCGTAAGGACGGCATGCGCCGTCCTGCATCATCATTGTCCCCTTGTCAGAGACAAGACATGTCTTTGCCCATCCCGGATAGCCTTTTCCGGATTGCCGGGCTAGGCATGTCAGGTCTTGTCGTACCGGTTGACGCGCTTCCGTGTCAGGCGGGAGGTGACCAAACTTCCGTGTCAGGCGGGAAGTGACCATGCTTCCGTGTCAGGCGGAATGGTACTTCCCCCCGCGAGATACGGGAAAGCGTGCTCCAGACCGTTGACGGCCTACCGGGAGCTCTTCTGCATGAGATCAAGATCAACACGTACATTACGGTTTGTGCTTACCCGGGATACCTATCCGGTAAAGCCGAGTACACCATCACCCGGGAACCTTCTCGGTGTCCCAGGTCCGGGATCCTTTCCGAAGATGTCCGAACTTATTTCAGGATGAGCAACTCTAGGCCTAGCCTCCCGAAGATGTCTTAGCCTATCGGCAAAGACATCTTCGAGAAGCTAGTTCTTAGAGGAACCACCCGCTCATGCTTGTGCTGCGAGTGAAGAATGGGGGTGTCTATTTATAGTTGCCAGAGCTGATCCTTGCGGTTGCCAGGAGGCACTTTTCCCTCTTCCAGTGCCTAAGGGTCAGGTTGCCCTTTCGGCACACCAAGGGGTGCCCTTTGCTGTCGCCAAAGGTCAAGCACTGTGGTTATCCATTATAATTTACCGGGATCTGCCCCTACCCGGGGGGCAGCCCCCCGACAAAGACTATATGTCCAGGTTTGATAGATGAAAGTCATTCGTTATATCACAGGGATTAATTCATGGGATCCAGGCCTAAGAGTTAGTCGTTGATCATAGAGGAGTCTTGATCGTACCTGTTATTATATCGAACCGCTAGGGTAACACACTTAAGGGGTTTCGACAAGACAACCGGAAAGGAAAGAGATCACCGGGAACGTCCCGGGAATGGTCCGATGGAGATCGGGCAGCGACGAAAGAGTTTTCGGAGCTAGAATAAATTATATACAATATTTTTTATATTAATTAGTGTAATTAATGTTTAAATATGATTATATATATTTATTTTCGAATTTATTTAGTCTGATTTCCCTAAATGGGCCTTCTGGTCGAAAGAAGGCCCATGGGGGGGGGGGGACCCCTCAAGGGAATTCGGTGGGGAGCCTTGGCCGGCCTAGGTGGGCCAAATGGGGCCCACCTAGTGCCGGCGCACCTCCTTGAGCCGCACCAGGCATGTGGGGATAGTCCCAATTGCCTGGCTGGCAAGGTTGGCTCCCCCTTGGAGCCTATATAAGAAGGGGCACCCCTGGCCTTTTAATTCACCAATTATTTTTCTTATTTCTCCTCGATCTCGTGATTCCCTTTGTCGGAGTTGCACCGAGGAGGATGAGGGGATCTCTTCCACCATAGCCCGCTGCCGCGCTGCTGGTGTTCCGGTCCAAGTCTTCCGCTGCTCGTCCTGGACTGGAGCTTCGGAGGCCGTCGTCTCCACCGTATGTGTGTAACGCCCTGCGAGGTGCTGCGCTAGTGGTACTCGGAGGCCTACTTCCTCCACCCGACCTCGGGTCATCTTCGTCGTCTTCGTCGCGCCGAGTTCTTCGTGACCTAGAGGTCGGCTACGTCGTCTTCATCGTCAACGCTTGTGCGGTAGCGTAATCCCCGCTATTCGGTCTACGAGGGTATGAATTTCGATCTCCGCCGTACTTCTATATCTGCATACTGTAGATCTTGGCTAGTTTAAGGATATCGTTGCTAGGATTTTTTTTTCTGCACACGATCCCCTTCAAGAACCACTCCATCTTTCGATCCAGAGAGCCGCAGATAACATGGGCGAACCAACTCCATCGATCCGTGTTGGTCAGAGGAGGTGGCGCTGACGCGGAGGCCGGTTGGGCAGTGAGGCGCGGGTTGGCCATGGAGGCACCGGCGGTGCGGGCGCAACGGGGATGAGATGGAGGGGACAATGGCGCGGAGGCAGGAGATGCTCTCCTGCCGACATGCTCCGGCATCTGGGCGGCGTGGAAGCCGGGGCGGTGGCCCCGGGCAGTGGAAGCTACTCTGATGAAGCGTCTGAAGGCCAAGGCAGTGGCAGTGGAAAGTGGTACCGCGGCTGCTGCGGTATGCGGTGGAGCTCGGTGGTTGACCACATGGCCAGGATGCCATCCTGCTGCTCCATGAGCTTTGCGGTCAGGTTGAACTCCGGGCGAAAGCTCGCATGGACTTCGGTCGGTGCCGACGACGCGGCGGCATCCTCGGCTGTCGTTCCCTTTCTTGATTATGTTGTTGTGGAGCTTTTCAACCTCGTCTAACGTGTGGTGGTTCCAAGTTCTTTGGGTGAAAACCTTTGCTCCCTCGTGAGCGGGCGGCGGTGACGGTCTCGTCACTACTTTGTTGGAGGCGCCGCTTTGAAGCCCTTGGCCAACGCGGTGCAACGGTTTCACGACGGATGTGCAGAATGGTGTGTGGTCATGGGAGACGGCTCCGGAAGGTGGTGGTGCGTCGAGGCGGCGGCCTCGATCTCCCGCGCTACAACAGTTCTGTGAGAGAGAACTATTGTTTTCCGTGGGTTTGGGTGGCGACCTGGATGAAGACTGCATGGGCAAGGGGTCCATCGACCCGACTGGATCGTCTTCAGGCAATGTGAAGGTTGATCTGGTTGCTACACCGGGGCTGCGGCCCCGGCACATGTGGTTTTGGTGGCAACCCGGATGAAGACTGCGGGGGCAGAGGATTCGTCGATCATGATTGGATCACTATCGAGTAATGCGAAGGTCGATCTGGTTATTACGCCGGAGCGGCGGCCTCAGAGCAGGTTATGTGTGTTGTGACGTTTATCGACTTGGGTCGTGTGCGCGGCGGGTCGCTTCGTTTGGGTCATTCTTTTGTATAGTTTGTATGGTTTTTGGACCCGGTTTTTCTTATAAACTGGTTCAATTCTCTTCTATCTCAAGGGATATCAACCACTTTTACCTAAAAAAAAGTCCACAAATGTCTTGAGGGTTTCCCTCAAGTGTCTGGCGGGTCACCGTTGTTTGCTCCGCTATTAATATAGATTTTTTAAGTTAAAAGAGGCAAAAGATTTGCCTTTTATATTGATATAGTAGAATCAAACATGTGAGGCCTTGGACGAGAAAAGAAAAAAGTAACATAAAACAACACGAAATTAGGATGTGATAAGTCCTAAATGATTGTCTCCTGCGAGGATCCATCTTGCCCCTTCATCCTTAATATTCTGGAAGAGGACCAATGGCATGGACGTCTTATTGTTGAAAACCCTAGCGTTGCGTTCCTTCCAAATTTCCCATGTGAGCAGCACGATTGCCGACTTAAGGCCCTTAGGGTGGGAAGTCTGTGTCTTTGCGATGGCCTTCCAATATTCCAGGACAGTGTGGCGGCATGTGCCCATATCCTGGACCAGGGAGGGGCAGGAAAGCCACGAGGCAACGACCAGCCAGATTCGACGGGAAAAGCGACATTCAAACAGGATGTGCCGAGCCGTCTCGGGCTGGTTCTTGCAGAGCTGGCAAAGAGGGTTGTGAGGCCAGCCCCGGACAGCCAAGCGGTCAGAGGTCCATAGTCGGTTCTGGACAACGAGCCAAGTGAAGAACTTGCACTTTGGGGGTGCCCACGTCTTCCACACAATCTTGTCAAAGGAGCAGGCCGTGGATCCGATGAACTGGGCCTTGTATGCAGACTTGGCAAAGTAAATCCCGCTGGGAGTGAGTGTCCATGTTATTGTATCTGCATTCATGGGCAGAAGTGCGACATCCTGAAGGCGCTGCCAGAGGTGGACAAACTGGGCTATGTGCTCAAGGGAGAAATCCTGGACCGAGATGTCGGCAACCCAGTTCAGGCCAGTGAGTGCATTCAGGACGCATCTGTTCTTTTTCTTGGAGGCCTCGTAAATTTTGGGCGCAATGGACTTGGGTGTGTCGCCATCCACCCATGACGAGGTCCAGAATCTAGCTGTTTGTCCATCACCAATGGTAACCCTCGTGGCAACGTTGAACATCTCCCTATCGGTATCATCGTTTGGAGTTTCAAGGCCAACCCATGGCTTTTCAGGGGCTATCCATTTGAGCCAAAGCCATCTGAGCCTTAGTGCGTGGGAAAATTTGTCGAAATCCAGCACTCCCAAGCCCCCCTTCTCCTTTGGGCGGCAGACCTTTGACCATGCAACCTTGCATTTCCTGCCAGTAACCTTGTCACAAGCAGCCCAAAGCATGCCTCTCCTTATTTTGTCGAAGGCCTTGAGGATGGCCTTGTCCACTTTGAGTGTCGTTAGGAGAAAAAATGGTAAGATTGTGAGTACTGATTTGACGAGCTCAAGGCACCCGACGCGATTGAGAAACTTTGCCTTCCATGGGTTCAGTCTTGATGCACCTTTATCGATGTAATGTTGCAGATCAACTCTTCGCAGTCTGCCAAGCGATAGAGGGAGCCCCAGGTACTTAATCGGGAACTGCACACGAGTAACGGGAAAGTTCTTCAGGGTGGCCCCGATGTCCAAATCTGCGCATCGAATGGCGGCGACCGAGCTCTTCTCAATGTTGGTCATGAGTCCAGTGACTTCCCCGAAATTCTTGAGCAGCCCTGCCAAATTGGTGACGTCACTATTTAGAGCTCCTGCAACATTGATTTGGAGCATAATTTTACCTCCTCCATGGAGGGTTATAAGTGTTGTGAGATACAAAAAATATTTCTTCAATCTTCCCATCACTGATGGCATTTACTTGTGCTATTTCTTTCCTTTAATAATATCAATCAACTCATTTACCTTTGTTGTGACATTCAGAAGGTTTTGCTTCAATCTCATCTACTCCCTGCAACAACGGGTTTAGTGATGGGTGTATGTAGATAATCATTATTGGGATAGCTGAATTAGTTTTTGAGCCACCAAATTGACATGGTCTAATATACCAATCATCATGATTTTAGAGTTAACATGTTACTGCTAGAAATATACACGAAGACAACGCTCGGACTACAAACCTTCCTAACTGGCTAGAGGTTCGAAGTGCCGCAAGGTTCATGCGAGTCGTGGACCGTCGGACATAAGGAAACTATACACCATGGTGTCCTTGGCATGACGGCCACCTGGGCCGAGGCAGACGATGTAACTATGCACCACCTCTCTTCCTTTGGAAAACGACTTTCGGCACCGCCCTCTACGACTGTACGTATGTTTCTCATTTATGTCACTGCCTCATTGTCGTTCCATTTGTCGGGCAAATAGGGGCGACCGCCCCCAGTCTCCAAGAGGAGGAGAGACTCAAATCTATAATTTTAATAAAGCAAACACCCCCTAACTTCCAATTAATGATTCCATCTGAACATACAACCTATCCACATCACTTACAGTTTTAGTCAACCAATTGTCCACATCATCCCACTAATATCATCCACTTATTGTCAATCTCTACATGCAATCGACATAATCTTTTTATATAGTCATTAAAGTATCCATGTCATCATTTTTCTATCGTTCAAATGTAAAGAACATGTAATCCCATGATACGTCCATTTTGCATCACTATTTTATATCATAATTTACTGCTATTCATTGATATATATCATATTTGGAGATGATACCTATGTTATTTCAGCTATTTTGCATGATTGATGATCATTGGACGATGGAATCCCGGAGGCTGAATTCTGCTGGAAAGAGCACCGTCAAGATACAATATTTCCGAAGACCAAAAGAACAAAGTGGCAAACTGAGAATTATTTATGAATTATTTCATCGAGGAGGTCAAAAGGGGAGCCTGGGGTGGGGCCCGGGGGGCCACACCACCTCCCGGCGCGGCTCCCTAGCCCGGCGCGCGAGCAGGCGATGTGGGCGCCCTGGCCCACCACTCGGCGTACCCCTTCGCGTATATCTTGCCCCCGAAAACCTAGGATTTATGAGAAGAACAGAATCCATCTCCGCCGCCACCACGAGGCGGAGAAGACAGAGAGAGAAAAGCTCTCCGGCAGGCTGTGTTGCCGCCGAGGAAATTCCCTCCCGGAGGGGGGAAATCGTCGCCATCGTCACCGTCATCGAGCTGCAGTCCATCACCATCGCCAACATCACCATCTCCACCGCCGACGCCGTCATCTCCATCCATCCGCTATGTTTCCGCTGTAACATCTAGGGCTAAACTCTATGTATTTGATAGGGGAAACTCTCTGGTGTTGATTACTCTTGTTATTGATGCTATTGAGTGAAACCGTTGAACTAGGGTTTATGTTCAGATTATTATCCATCATTATATCACCTCTGATCATGTCCGTTATGGTGTGTTGTGAGTAGTTCGTTGTGTTCGATTCGACAGAATCCCCGAACACGAAAGGCCAGACATCACTCGAAACTTGACAACTCGTTTCTAACCGTCGACTTTGATGGAATAAAACAACCGAAAACATCATAAGGGCCCCTCATATCCACAAGAGCATACCTCCAACTACTGTATTGCTATAGATATGGAACGGTGCAAGCCAAAGGTCACAAGAATTATTTAACATGATTAGCAGCTTTACACTACCCAGAGGCTACATGGTAATTTAACATGATTAGCAGCTTTACACTACCCAGAGGCTACATGGTTACCCCAAATTAATGTGTTCAGTCCTTGAATTCATCAACCAACTGAGTAATGAGTCCAAATGATGATTGAATTAAACCCTACCAAAACAAGTATCTATTCCCAAGAACCAAAGCGAGTGGAACATGCTTTTTGTCCGCTCCTTGTGGGCCAGAGAGCTTTGGGCAAGCCACACTGCTGTGTTTTGGGCCAGATGATGGCCCATTATCTGAACAACTCGACAAGGTAAGGCCCATGTAACTTTTGGCCTAAGGACAGCGCTGTTAGTTTGTAGGCAAAGGCTCAAAATGCCGCAGCGCAGAAAGCTCCCGTGTCAAAAAAATATACTCGTACAGAAAAACAGTGTTGCACCGTGCCTCCAAGTGAATGGGTCAGATGATGGCTGATGAAACAGACGCTCATATACACGCTCATATACACGCCTATACACTCATCTCTATGAGCGCGCAAAGTGTTGCATCGTGCCTTCGCAGCTAAACAGTTTTGTGCCAGATGATGGCTCATGTAACTTTTTTACAACGTTACACACGCGTATACACCCATCCCTATGAACGCACACACATAGATTATCCTTTGAGCATCTACGAAAGACTGAGCCGACGGATCAGGTCTTCAGATTGACGAAGTCATCACATACGTCTCGTGTCGACGCCACTAAAATTTATTCCGCCTAAATGAGAAACATTAACGTCAAATCTAAATCTAAAACTTAAACTTTAGTAGGTTGGGATACAACCACCATCTAACCATCTTGTCACGGATAAATTCTTCCTTCTATTTTTAATACGGTACAAACTATGCACGCCCAAATAGTAATTAGACATTTATAAAGCGTCTCAGGTAATTGTTACACAAGTCAAATGATGTATTTTTAAAATAATAACAGTAAGCAAGATGGGTTAGTAGCGGTGGTATCGATGTCTCGAGCCTTGTCAGCTCGTGCCACACGGCCACACCTTAGCATTCCCCTCTATCTTTGGTTTTAAGCACAACCTAGCAGAGCTTTCTATCTTTCTCGTGAGATGGAATCGGTAAAGAAAACGAAGGCACCGATATAAAATGATAAAGAACATCAAAAGCCGAGTCCTAAAGCATCTTCGCTGCACAATGATCTAGTAGCGACACCGAAGCTTGGCGTGCCCACACATCACTGCTTCACATTCAGCATAACGAAAGGAAGAGGCGAGAGCCCAAGTCGTCCGAGGTCTCAGAAGCCATGGCAAGAGTCGAAGCAGTGGTCGTGTGCCTCCTCATCGTGGCCATGGATGTCGCCGCCGGCGTGCTCGGGATCCACGCGGAGAAAGCTCAGAACCAGGTTTTTACGTAACCTGTGTAACCAGGTTTTGACAACATTATTACCAAGAACCAGGAGGTTCAGGCTTTTACAGATTTCGTCGTCGAACTCATGTCATCTTGCAGGGGAGGCACCTGCGGATACTGTTCATCGAGTGCAGGCAGCCGGTCCGGCAGGCCTACAAGCTTGGCGTCGCGGCGGCCGCGGTGCTGGCGACGTCGCACGCCATCGCCAACATCGTCGGTGGCTGCGCATGCATCTGCTGCTCCGGCGACAAGCTCCGGCGCTCGTCGCCCAACCGGCATATGGCGTCCTTCGCCCTGGTCCTCACATGGTAGGCTCTAATCCTGCAATCCTACGCGCGAGCAAGAGCGGATCCGTAACAACTGCACCACCAAAACATTTCTCCTGCATGTTTCCGGTGATTCGATCCAAAGAACACAGAAAGATACTGATGAGCTGCATGCATGTTTCATCAGTCTGTTTCGATCGATCGGCAGGATGGTTCTGATAGTGGGGCTGGCGCTGCTGATCCTCGGGGCGCTGCCCAACTCCAAGAAACCGATGGCACAGTGCGGCGTGGTGCGGCACAACTTCCTCTCCATCGGCGGCATCCTCTGCTTCGTGCACGCCCTCTTCTGCCTCGTCTATTACGTCTCCACCAACGCCGCCACGCGGGAGGAAGGCGGACGCGGATCCAAGGGCGTCGGCGTGCACACATGATGGATCGCTCTAGTCGACCATGCAACTGCGTTTGCTTTTGGTATATTTTCCCCGCCTGTGAGAGAGGATGTGAAATAGTGTGCAGTTCTGCTTGTTGTATGCATGATGTGAGTAGTGGTAATCTTACCAGTTGTGTCGCTTTCGATTAAATATTTATGATTACTGGCTGGTTCATGTGTGGTACTCTACTCCAGTATATTTGTAGGATTTTCCAAGGTGACGAAACAGTGCCAAGTCTATCTTGATGTTCACCTTTCCCTCTCGGAATCGTTACCATCTACCGATAGACACCGGTGCTTGGGCAAATTTTGGGGTGGAGATCTCGTTCAAGGCCTGCCCGATTCTAAATAACGGCTTGTCGGTAGACACCGATCGTGTTTGCCGAGCACACATGATGATGAGGGATCACTCTGGTCGACCAGTGACCATGCATCATCTCTTCCTTGACTGCTTTTTCCTGGTGAGTGGTGACTAGCCTGATGGCTGATTGTCGAGGCTGTGCCTTTGTATTTTTTTAAAAAATTCCGAGGTTGTGCCTTTGTTGAATAATAAACTCCTAGTTCATATGCAAAAAAAACGACTGCTTTTGCCTTTGCTAAATTTTCTCCGCTCGTGAGAGAGGCTGGTTCGACACGCTGGTTTGAGGAGGAGTGTATGCACTATGGAAAAACAGGAACGCTTGATGTTTCAACAATGTGCAGCGGCAGCTACCAGCGGACAGAATCATGGAGATGATAGTCGAGGAATTCAAACTCCTTAGACTTCATGTGAGAGGTAGAGGAGGAGATCACACCCATGCCGCGAGAGAGTAGCTTCCAGGTTTTTAGTTTTTTGGAGTGCCCCTGGCCCTGCGTCTCTGTGGGACGCCTGTCTTGTACATAAACTTTGCCTTTTATAAAATTACGGTACGTAATTGCGTACTCTCGCGAGATATGGTGTGAGTCTGCAGTTCTGCTCACGATGCGCGTGATGTGTGGCTCGTGGCGCTGAACTACCTAGGGCGTGTTTGGTAGCCTGGGCATCCTGGCTCACATGGGGCACGCAAAGAACATGCCGTTTGAACGCCCGCACGTTTCCATTTTCTTACACAACGCGGGTCTCAAAGCACCTCCGGGTCAGACACGGGAGGAACGCCGGTTTGACCGTTTCTGCTGGGACAGGGCATGCGACGAAAATCGACAACGTCGTTCGCGCGGGAGCTCGGGCGCGACATGGCGGGAGAAGCGAAATCTGGGCGGCGTTGCGCGGCAAAGGTAGGGATAAACCCCTCCATTAGCCCCTCCAAAAATTCCCCCTTCCCAATTTCGGCACCGGCGGCGGAAAAAACAGATCTGCACCTGCGCATCCGACCAGGCCGTGTTGTGAACATCTTCTCCGACCTACGGACATCTCTGTCGTCTACCATGGACGAGGTAAGGGCAAAAACTCTGATCTACTCTGTGTTCAATTCATGTAGGTAGTACACAAGACAATTCGTAATGCTTAGATCTCTTTGAGTAGACGAACCAGTTTGACCTTGTGCATCACGCCACCACACTCATCGTTGTCATCCACACTCATCGTTGTCATCCAATCATGTATCATGTTCGTACATAAGATAGCTAGCAGAAAGACTTGCTTTTCCTCCTATCACCAACGGTTTTATGCTACAACGAGATCATGTGAGGATTGCCAACCTGAACGTCATCTACAACTGCAGCAAAATAGATGCAATCCAAATGCTTTGGATGAGAAGAGTCCCTTTCTTTGCACTTGTGAACATGTTCAGGGAGAGAGAGCTGCTAGTTGATAGCATCCACACCTCTGTGGAAGAACACGTCGTGATGTTTATTCATGTCGTGGGTCATAAACAGAGGTTCGGAGTGATCCATAGATCCTTCAGGCGATCTCGGTACTTCCAACAGGTGTTGTATGCAGTCGGGGAGCTAAGAGTTGATCATCATCATCAAGCAACACACCACCCAAGATAAATAATTTCTACAGATGGTTCCCGTAATTCAAGGTAAGTACAAAATCATGTTTGTTCTATCTATCATGACTTGTTCGTATTGCCAGAAACATGACTGTTTAATCATTATGTGACAAGATTTCATTGGGGCTATTGATGGCACTCATGTGACTGCAAAGGTACCATCAACGATGGCTCCAACATTCCGTGGGAGGAAGCACTTCACCAGCCAGAATGTGTTAGCAGTTGTGGATTTTGATTTGAGGTTCACATACGTGCATGCTGGTTGGCAGTAGCGAATCGAACATGGTGGCCCCACCCTAAGAATTTGGCCCAGTACCCCTACTATATAGTACACTTCAGATTTTTTTATCTGGGGTTAGCCCATGAAGGAATTAGCACTACGGTTTTGAATAGAAGCTTAAGTCCATCCACAATTTCGATCAGTTTCAATCAACAATCTAAATTGTTGGTCGGCATCCCCTTCTTCATCAACAAACTATCAGGTCCTTTCTAGTGAAACTATATTTTAATTCCGTCACATCTCATGTGCTTTTCTTGAAGCGTCTATGTTTTTTTCATTCTCTGAATAAAATGGACTGTAGCATTCCTTTGTGGGAGAGACACACTCCGCTTTTTCTTATAAATACTTGTATTGTTCACTTATATTTGTTGAGTATTTTTCTCTAGCTACTGCTATGCTTTCTAGCTCTTGTTTTTCATGCATCTCTTGCTAGAGCTGTTAGCTTTCTTATGTCATACTCTCATATCTCATTGATTAATTACTTGGAGAGTTTATATTTTAAATAAGTTGATTGGTGTTTGGTTAAGAACAGAAAATGCTAAATGTGGTAGATGGTATAACTAAATGATACATAATCTTGTAGATCATTAAATTGTGTCACTTGAATCATTGATGTTGTTTTGAAATGTTAATTATGCTTAATGGTAAACATGATGGTTTAGTAAATTGGAATGATTAATGGTTGGTTGATGCACACGGTGGGTGTGTTGTTGGGAGACCCCAAGAGGAATGTATGAAGTAGTGCAACACCAAATTTCCCTCAGTTGTGAAACCAAGGTTATCGAACCTGTAGGAGACGAGAATTCCCCTGAGGTATCAACGACGCCAGAAAAGAGCTTGACGTAGTTGGCGTGGAGCCTACACACAAACAATCAAGATACTTTTCCCCAACTTAACAGTGAGGTTGTCAATCTCACCGGCTTGCTGTAACAAAAACGTATGTGTGAAAGAAAGATGTTTGTTTGCAGAAAGTAACATGTTTGCAGTTGTGGTTTTAGCAGATTAAAGAGAAGGACCGGTGACAAGGTTATACCAAACGGGTACCCCTTCGTATGGGTACCTGGTGCACGTAATGACTAAAGCCCAATTGTCAATAGGCTGAAGAAGCCCAACAAGCGAAGCCCAAGTCGAAGACATATACCATAGATAGCCTAGTCGGTAGTACTTTCCACATATGTAGTCCTAGTCGGTTACGACCCGAGACCTGTACCCCCATATAAATGACAGGAGGGAGACCGACCAGGGACACGCCCAACCAGAACCACAAAACCCTAGCAAGATTGACATCTTGCTAGACCCCTGTACTCTCCGCATATATACAATCAATAAAAGACAAGGAGGAGTAAGAGTTTTACCTCACTCGAGGGCCCAGAACCTGGGTAATTCCCGCTTGTCAGCCGACGAATCTACCAACGCCACACGTTCTCTACCTCATAACTCTTACCCTAGGCTAGTAACCATGGGTATTGATGGGGACATATGAAAGGACCAAGATGGTAACCTAGAGGGGGGGGGGAGTGAATAGGTTTGTACAAATTTTACTTTTCTATTCACAAGTTTTTGGCTATGTGGATAAATAAGATGTGCCTAACAACTAGATGAAACAATCTATATGATGCAATACAATACTTCAAACACGAAGGCTATCACAAATAAATCAACAATAGTGAAAGAGCTCGGATAGAAATAACCGAGGCACGCGGAGACGAAGATATAACCCGTGTTCCTTCTCTTGAGAGAGAAGTACGTCATGTTGGAGAGATGCGGGATACCACGAAGGACACCCGAGTGCCACGAAGGCTCACCTTCTTCTCCTTGAGCCTCTTCCACGAAGAAAGAGCTCAATCCATTATTGGTAGGCCTTGAGGCGGCCTCCGAACCTTTACAAACTTTCCCGAAGCAAGAACCACAACCCGGAAGCTTCCGGGCGACCCTAGCCGCCTAGGGTTTCAACAAAATCCAAGAGTAACAAGCAACTTGATGAACTCAAGGGGGAATCACTTTTGGCTCGGTAGAATCAAAGATCTAGACCTCCTCTTGGTATTCACCAAAGGGATTTGAGTTTGAGTGGATGGCTAGAGAGATCTTGAAGCTTTTGGAGTCAACAACAATGGAGGAGAGAGAGCTTAGCCTTTTTCGTATTTGGAACTGGTTGACTTACCTCTCGGAGAAGAAGGGGTGGGCTTATATACTTGTCCATTAAAATCTGGCCGTTATGCAGGAAATCTGGTCCACCCGGTATGGATTCCGGTTTGCACCGGACTGTGTACCGGATGGGTCCGGAATGAATTCCGGAGTGCAAACCGGCTAGTCCCTGGACTCGCCCGGTTTGCACTTGGAATTGATTCCGGGCCCATCCGGTACCAGATCCGGTATACACCGGATTCCATACCGGATGGCCAGTTTCCTAAACATGGCCAATATCTCAAGAGACAAATATATTAAACTTTCTCATATTTGTGGAGGCTTTAGGAGGTGTATGGAAAGAGATATGAAATAGAGTTGCAAGAGTTCATCCCCAATGAAAACAACAAGTTACCCCTCTTAATAGTGCGGTGATCCTATTGACTTAAGAAGTAAATAGAGAAAGGTATAAATAACACCGTCACTTGATCATCCAAAAATAAGGGGCCTCCAATCTCCAACCATCATCATACGAGCGGACTAAAGCCTGAGAATACACTTTAGAGATAGCATTAGTCCGCACTAAGTCGAGTGTCATCTTAACCAAAATCTTAAGAAGGGACATGCCCTTTCGATCGCCCCCTTTTTGGTTGAAGATGACAAACGAGTTAGAGCTCAACAAATAAGGAATATAAACTCTTGAGAGATTTCTAAAGAGTATAGAGAAAGCTCCCCCTAAATGTATGCACTTGGTAGAACTTAGCTTTTGAAAACAAAGTACATAGAGATTAACATATGGAGAGCTCCCACTATATTCTTTAGAAATAACAAGAGGTGATGCAAAGTGAGAATCAAGAGTGAGATATCAACTTTGCAAACACAAGCTAGAGAGTGAGCAAGAATAACAAAAGCATATGAGTACTCACTAGCTTGGTGTGTGCGACATAAACAAGATGTGTAAACAAAATGGCACTACACATGGATAACTAGTAGAATATAAACACTTAGGGCAACCAACATAGAGATCCATGGATAATAAACTCACACTTGTCCAAAGCATGTCCAACACACACAACCATAGAACATAGTCTTACACAAGATATGATAATAAGGTAATAGGACAAAGTAGACACAAGCCAAGGAGAACCAAATCCAACAAACGAAGGCTTGTGACAACAAAGGCAAATCCAAGGGCTCCCGCACAACCTAATAAGAGCTCTCAACATCTTCTCCCCCTTTGGCATTGAAACACCAAAAAGGGCATAAGAGCGAGATACTAACGAACCCAACCACTCCTAGAACTGAGCATCTTCGTCGGCGGCGTCATCATCATCATCATCATCATCAACACTGCCACCTGCATCACCAGAAGTACCCCAAGCAGTCCAAGAGAAAAAGTCATCAACTGGGAAGTCCTGCATAGGAATGTCCACGAACGGTGTAGGAGCTAACTCGGG
Organism: Poa annua; assembly: GCA_026929855.1. Lineage (NCBI taxonomy): Eukaryota > Viridiplantae > Streptophyta > Magnoliopsida > Poales > Poaceae > Poa > Poa annua. The sequence continues at coordinate 39,127,918 of CM049427.1, forward strand.
ACCATCAACAACTGAGAACCCTGCAGCCCTTCTGTCGTCATTCTGAATACGACGACTCTCCTTTGCAATCTCCTGAGCATTGTGACTGTAAGCGCGAGCATCACGACAAGATGAGAACATATAAGTGAAGAACTTCGCGATGCCACCCTTCTTCTTCTTGGACATAGGACGGGATGAGGAGCTAGCACCAGGAGCAAAGGAGGGATCATGTTGTTGCTTAGTGCGAGCCTCAAGAGGAGGAAAGCCCGTAGGAGTAGGACCGTCCGCAGCAGTAATGGCATGCAGCTCATGCCTAAACATCTCTTGCCCATGGGCAACCTTCCTGAAGTTCCCTTCTCCCAAAGCACGCCTAATGAAGAGCTGGAGATAGGCAGAATAAGCAGGAACTCTCCGTTTCATCACACCAGTATAGATCTCCTCATAGATAAATGACACAACATCAATCGGCCTTTGATTCTCAGGCTTGGTATAGAACATAAGGTTAGTCATGTACCCACGAACCTTTGTGAGATCACCAGACTTGCTCATGATAGTGTCACACAATAGGTTGGCCAGGTAGCGATACACATGGTACATCTGAGTGATAGTGTCCATGGTACAGTTCATGATGAGGACATCCCACATGCTGATACAACCGCTGCACCGACAACAACAAGACAAGGACCTATCACCTGAGCTCGTGCACAACAACTTAATTATCAGGTACTTTCGTTTCTTGGAATCAATCCTCACATACATGAACATATGATGCTGCCTAAATCAGATGTGTTTGTCATACTTAGGAATGATGGACCGCAAGGATGAGAGGGACAAACAGTGGAGCATGATCTCGCATGAAGAGGATTAAAGATGATGCCACTTATGGAGAATTCGTACATTGAAGCCACCATAGAGAGAGGAGAAGACTTGGACGAAATATACTTCATATTTTTGTCCATATATTCGTATGGTGCTGCGTCACCTTTTACTTATGGGTCAGGCCCATGTATTTTCGTCCAAATTAAGTGTGAGAACAATTAGAGTCCGTATAAGTGGAAGGAAACCGACTTAGGGTGGAATTCGACCCCTTTTCCAAGGCTGGCCGACTCCCCCTTCGTGTCTCCATATATACCCCGTTTAGGTCTTCGTTTAGACGCGGATTTTTTTTTAGTTTAAGACTTAGCCATTGCTATTATTCGCCAAAGACTCTAGTGTCGGTCCAGACCTATTGTACTTCGCACTTGCAGAATCCCACATATAAAGCTTTCATCTTTATTCCGCAATATCTTGATTGCATCTATAATTCTTGCTAGTTCTTTGATTCCTTGCAGGAATTGATCTACGGATCAAGTTGATCTAGCTCTGGCGAGATCAATAGCCTCAGGAAGTTGGTGTAGCGATTGCATTGGCGCAACGTCTCGCACGTTTGTAGTCGGATCGTCAACGTCGACCTCCACCCAAATCGTTAGCTACCGTCTCATCGAAAGATCGGGCAACCTTACCCTATCAAGTGGTATCAGATTTCAGGTTTATCGGTGAGATCTTACAGTTTACTAGTGTAGATTGCATCTGTTTTTCTTCCTACAGTCCACGAAAAAGCCAAAAATATTATTGATAGATCTTCTCCTAGAACAATTTCGAGCCGTTGCGTCTTTTCTTTTCAGTTTTTGCATTGTTGAATTCGTTGTCTGCATCGTCGTGTCGAGTGCTGGTCTTAGCGTTTTGACCTTTAGAGTTTCGAGTTCTGTTCATATTCGTCTCGCCGCCTGACGTGGGGCTATCTTTCGACTAGCCCACGATGAGGCTACCTGGGCCGCGCCAAGCACATGGAGGCCCACAGAAGGCCCGCTAGGGGTATCATGTAACCTAGTCCAAGTCGGTTAGGTCTCATAACCTGCCATATCTGTAATCGCCATCGATACCGACCACCCGAGACCTGGCTACCTATAAAGCCAGGAGGGTTGCTCGTCCTAGGGGACACGCCAACAGCCACCACCACAAACCCTAGCGAGATCGCAATCTCGCCGCCGTTGTAATCGCAACTCGCCATCAATAACAGACAAGCAGGAGTAGGGTGTTATCCTCCGGGAGCCTGAACCTGGGTAAAACCTTGCTTGTCAGCCGTCGTGATCACCAACGCTCTCCCCTTCAATCAAACCGGGGTGCACAACCCTGGGATTTGTCGAGTTACAACCTCGTCAATTGGCGCCGTCTGTGGGAAAGATATCAAGCGTTGGAATCATGGTCGCACCATCTCCATCCGCAATGAAGATCGAGATCGACATCACCCAGGAGCCCATCCGCTTCGGCTCCTTCGAGTATGCACTCCACCCGCCGGCCCATCGCTCGGTGTACGCTAACCTGCGCAAAGGTATACATATCACCTTCGGCTCCTTATACGGTTTCGTCAACAGTCGTGGCATGTTCATGTCTGCGACAACCGCGCCACGTGTGGCCATGTCACCCGCATCCGTTACCCGCGTGCCACCGTCGACGTCGTCCGCCGCGAGAGCCACATCTGCCACTCCTACGAAGATCGTACCTGCATTGACTACATCGTCAACCTCGGCAACAGCCGCGCAGATCGAGTCCACTCCAACCATCTCGATCGCACGGTCGACAAGGTCAAGATCTACCTAACCTACGACTGTACCGGTGCGTGCGACCAAGGGCGTGTCGTCGACTGCCGCGTGGGACCATCAAGTCTACCCCAAGCCAATCGCACTCGCCCCAGCGACTGCGAGATCTCCGTCCACGACCACGGTGACCATCCTGCGAAGACGCAGCGGCGACTGTGTTGCCAACCACGTGGCAGCAATTTTCGACCCCGAGCAAGATTCAGATCAAGGAAGTAGCAGCGGTAGCGTAAACACTCCTACCGAGGTCTACCCCCTGCAAGTCTTCATGGCCAACACAGATCCCCCAGAAGGCAACGAGGAACCCGCATATCCGCTAGAGGTGGTCATGCCTGACCAGACACGACTCACCATCACGAGAGACATGGGAATCAGAGCCCTGAAGCATGTCGATGATGGCACCTTCCCTGCACCCGGCGCGCCTAGAGAAGACCACCTGGCGGTACAGTACTTGCTACGCAAGGAAGGCGAGAGACTTCGTGCCGAAAAGGCCGAACTGCTCAGGCGCAAGAGGGACGTAGATGCATCGAGTGCCAGACGGGCCGCGATCTCGTTCACTTCCTCCACAGAAGTTAACCAAGGAGGGCGGCGACACAGAGCTCGCGTTCCAAACATGACAGACGCGGATCGAGCAAGGGTCACCCGCAACCTCGACTCATCCTTCCTCACCGAGGACGAGAACGGGATACCTGTCCCCAAGACAACGAACGCCGCCATCATGTGAGTCGAGACGTATCTCCGGCTCACGCAACCGCCAGAGGGAGATCCACGCGCCCTTCTCCCCAAACAACAAATCATGTCCATGAAGGCAATCGAGGAAGCTTTGGCGACTGGAGCACCAAACAACCGGGCACGTGAAGAACGGGAGCGCCAAACCCGCGACCGCTGAGACAAGCCCAACCAGGCGAAGATCTCCGCAACGTCATCACACAAAGGACAGTGGACCGTATTTGCAGCCAGCGCTCGGCTGACGCGATGAACCTAGATGATCCGGCCGACCGCAACTTCGAGCCGTGCGGCGCTGCATGCTTCAGCTTTAACATCCGCGACACCCGCATGCCTAAGGGTTTCAAGCTGACAGCAGGAACCCCCAAGTATGACGGAAAGCAAGACCCGCGCCTGTGTCTTGAAGATTACCTCATCGCCTGCACCTGTCAAGGCGGGGCGTCGACTACGGCAAAGCAATACATCCAACTCATGCTCACGGACTCAGCCCACGGGTGGCTCACCAGCCAGCCCAAGGACTCCTCAAAACCTGGGAAGAATTCCAAGATACTTTCATAAAAAGTTTATCTGGAACATTCGCAAGGCCGACTACCTACATCGAGTTGCAAGCCTGCAAACAAGGAAAGGACGAGTCGCTCCGCGCGTACATCCATCGATGGACACTCCTCCGGAATACTATGGAACCCGTCTCAGAAGACAGGGTGATGGATGCTTTCATGCACGGCGTCGCACGCCGCGACCTCCGCGAGGAATTTGGTAGGCTCCAGCCGAAGACTACAATCGAGCTCATGAAGGTAGCCAACCAGTGGGCCGAAGGAGAGGACTACGTCCGCGACACCTCCCCAAAGAAGGAAGCCGAAACAAGCAACTGGCGAGACGAACGCCAGAACAAAAAGCAACGTTTCACCAACTCGGACACCATCGGCTAGTAGCGGCGGGATATCAAACCCCCCGTGATGACACACGAGATAACAGTCGACAATATGATCAAAGTCGGCAGTCCAGCTCGGGGCAGTATAATCGCAGCAGCGGCAGCGTTAGCCACAACGACGGAAGCCAGAAACGCGAGTGGAAGCGTCCGCTCACCGCAGCCGAAGAATTGATGCAACCTTGCAAGCATCACTCGTTCCGCAACCCGGAGACATGCAAGTGGGGCGCCAACCACCTGTTGAAGGACTGTCGCAAGGCGCGAAAGATTTACCAGGCTATGCAGCAGATCATCACCCCCGTGCAAGCACTGACGACGACTCCGCATCTCGCTCTTCAGGCAGCACCCGCAAACAACAACACAACACAAGCGGCTGGAACTTTCCCTCAGCAGCAGCCGCAGCATGACACCCAGATGGTGGCGCACGAAACATACCCGACTACGCGAGGACAGATCAACATGATACAAAAAGGACGCCCTTCGAACAGGACCCAAAAGCTCATCACCCGCCAAGTACTCCAGGCTACCACCAACCCGCGCGCAGTACCAGACTACCTGAGAGGGTCAGAGACGCCAATCACATTCTCCAGGGCAGACCACCCGTCGGATGTGCCACGACCCGGTCACGCCGCTCTGGTTATCGAAGCCCTAATCGGCGACTACAGCCTGAAGAAAGTATTCATGGACGGAGGCAGCGACATCAACATCATATTCGCTGACACCCTGAGAAGAATGAACATGTCGACAAAGAAGTTGCCAGAATCGGAGACCACCTTCCATGGCATAGTACCAGGGCAAGCAATCACGCCCATGGGAACAATCACACTCGACGTCATCCTCGGCACACCCGAGCACTTCAGGAAAGAGTCGATCGACTTTGAAGTTGTCGACTGGAAATCACAGTACCACGCCATACTTGGGCGCCCAACTTTTGGCAGGTTCATGGCCATACCTCATTATGCCTACCTGATGATCAAGTTGCCCGGACCCAAAGGAGTAATCACTGTGCGTGGCGACTTCGACCGCTCGAACAGCTGCGACCGAGAGTTCAGCAGGATCTCCGAGTTCTTCGGAGTCGAAGAGCACTTCCAGGCCATATCAGCCGACAACGACAAGACCATCTTTCCTCCTCGCAAGAAGCCAGCCAAGGACGGCGCCTTCAACACAAACGACGACACCGTCACCCACCAAGTCCATCCGACTGACAGCAGCAAGACGTTCAAAGTATCTTCAAGCTTGACCCCTGCATAGGAAAGCGTGCTCGTTGAGTTCCTGCGTGAGAACTGGAAAATCTTGGCATGGCAACCTTCTGACATGCCAGGAATACCCAGGGAACTCGCCGAGCACTCTTTAAAAGTCCACAAGGATGCAAGACCAGTCAAACAAGCCATGCGACGCTTCTCAGGTCCCAAACGGAACGCAATAACCGCAGAAATCGACCGGCTGCTGCACGCCAAGTTCATCCGAGAAATCAATGACTCGGACTGGGTCGCCAACCCCGTCCTGGTAGAAAAGAAGAAGACGAAGTAACTGCGCATGTGTGTAGACTTCACAACAGTCAACAAATGTTGTCCAAAGGATCACTTCCCGCTCCCGCGGATAGACTAGATCGTCGACTCGACAACAGGCTGCGAGCGCCTATCTTTCCTGGACGCCTACTCAGGCTACCAGCAGATAAGGCTGAAAGTCGAAGATGAAGAGAAAACATCATTCATCACACCCGACGACGTTTTTTGCTACCAGACGATGCCTTTCGGGTTGAAGAACGCTGGTGCCACATATCAGCGCACCATGCAGGCATGCCTTAAAGGGCTTATCGGGCAAATTGTCCAAGTCTACGTCGATGACATCGTTGTCACGACCCGGAAAGAGGACACCCTAGTCGACGAACTTCGCAAGGTCTTCGCAGCACTCGACGCATATCAGATCAAGCTCAACCCAGAGAAGTGCGTATTCGGCGTGCCAGCCGGAGAATTGCTGGGCTACCTTGTCTCCGCAAGAGGAATCGAAGCAAATCCTGAGAAGGTGCAGAACATACTCACGATGGCAGCACCCACCAAACTCAGGGAAGTGCAACGATTAGCCGGCCGAGTCGCAGCTCTCAGCCGGTTCATAAGTAAGTTGGGCGAGAAGGCCTTACCCTTCTACCAACTGATGAAGAAGACGGACAAATTCGAGTGGACACAGGAGGCGCAAGAAGCGTTCGACCATCTCAAAAAGACCCTGACGACTTCCCCAGTCCTGATGGCACCACTGGAGAACAAGCCGCTATACCTATACGTCTCAGCGACAAACAGGGTGGTGAGCAGGGCGTACTCATCCTGTCCAAAGGCCAGTTTATTACCTCAGCGAAGTTCTAACACTGTCCAAGCAAAACTACCCGCACTACCAGAAGCTGGCGTACGGGGTCTTCATGACTTCACGGAAAGTTGTCCACTACTTCTCCGAGCACCCAATCACGGTGGTAAGCTCCTCCTGCCTAGCAGACATCCTCACCAATCAGTGCGCGACAGGACGAGTCGCCAAGTGGGTGGTCGAGCTAGGACCCTGGGGTCTGAAATACGCTCACCCGAAGTCTATCAAGGCCCAAGTCCTCCCGGAATTCACTACCGAGTGGATAGAAGCCCAGCTCCCAAACATCCCCGACTTATCAAACGCATGGACCATGTACTTTGACGGCTCCAAGAAATTCATGGCGGCTGGGGCAGGAGTCGTGCTCATCTCCCCCAAAGGTGACAAGTTGAAATAACGAAGCCAAATACGAAGCTCTGATCCACGGCATGCGGATGGCCAAGAACTGCGGCGCCACGCACCTTATGATCTACGGCGAATCCTACCTAGTTGTGCAGCAAACCATGAAGCCCTGCGACGCCATCGCCGACAACATGATCGCCTACAGAGACCTGTACAACTAGCTAGAGGGCGCCTTCGACGGCTGCGAGCTACGACACATCGGCCGCGACAGCAACGAGGAAGCCGACATCCTCGCTAACATGGGATCAGATAGGGTACCGGTACCACCAGGCGTTTTTCTCGAGCGCATCACGCAAAGGTCCATCAAGACTCGACCCGCAGCAAAATCTTCCACACCGGCAACAAGCACCGCGAACCCGCCAAGCCAAGAAAAGGAGCCCATGGAAGTCATGCTAGTCGAAGCTACCTGGACAGGGCCATACCTGACGTACATACTGCACCAGAGGCTGCCAGCAGACCCAGTCAAAGCAAAGCGCATCATCAGGCGCTCCAAAAGTTTTACTGTCATCAACGGAGAACTCTACAAGAGAAGCATCTCAGGGATCCTGCAAAGGTGCATAGATCCAGTCGACGGCCAAGCCATCCAACCCGACATCCACGCGGGCATCTGCGGACATCACGCCAGCAGTCGAGCACTGGTGGCCAAAGCATTACGAGCCGAGTTCTATTGGCTAACAACTATGCAAGACGCATAACATCTAGTAAAGAAATGTACCGGGTGCCAGGAGTTCGCCAACAAGCCGCACACGCCGGCGTCCGAGTTGAAGACAATACCGCTAGCCTGGCCCTTTGCCCAATGGGGACTAGACATGGTGGGCCCGCTGAAGAAATCCTCACCCGGAGGGCACACTCACCTCCTGGTTGCGGTCGATAAATTCACCAAGTGGATTGAGGCCGCACCTATCACAAGTTCGACTGCATCATCAACGGTCAACTTCATCAGGTCCATCATCTTCAGATTTGGGGTTCCGAACGGGATCATCACAGACAACCGCTCGAACTTCACAGCCGAAGAATTCAAAGACTTCTGCTCAGATCAAGGTATCAAGCTCAACTATGCGTCTGTCTCGGACCCGCAATCCAATGGACAGGTGGAGAAGGCCAACGGTCTCGTCTGCAGCGGCATCAAGAAACGACTGCGTGTGCCACTCAGACGCGCAGCGGGCGCATGGGTCGAAGAACTGCCGTCAGTCCTCTGGAGTCTACGGACCACGCCTAACAGATCCACCCAGTACACTCCATTCTTTATGGTGTACGGTGCAGAAGCAGTACTACCCTACGACATCAAGTTTGACGCACCACGGGTGGTCGCCTACGACGAGTCAGACGCAGAAGAGGCACTCGAAGACAGCATGAACATATTGGACGAAGCACGCGACATCGCCCTGGCGCGATCAGCCGTATACCAGCAAGACCTGCGCAACTATCACGGACGGAGATTGCGACCAAGAGCTTTCGTCGCAGGTGACCTGGTCCTCCGCCTCAAACAGAAGAAAGTGCACAAGCTCGCCTCCCCATGGGAGGGTCCATACATTGTGACAAAGGCAATTGGCAACGGAGCATATCGCCTAAAGGACTCGAAGACAGGAGCAGCCTGCAGCAACCCGTGGAACGTCGCACAACTCCGGCGGTTCTATGCTTAGTCGACTGAGCCATTGTAACAAGGATAGCATGTCAACGCAACAGGTTTCAGACGCACTCTTTCCCTTACCAGGGTACCTAAGGGGACTGGAAGGGTTTTAATGAGGCGGCCTGTTCGCAACAATCAATAAAGTGATTTGAAGAAAATGCTGTCCACTCTACCTTCTCAGTCAAGGCAAACAAAAATCCTATGTCGTCACTCGAATCACTCGGGGGCTGCGCCACACAGGTTGAAAGAAAAGCCTAGGCCGCTACTCGAATCACTCGGGGGTTGCGCCATACAGGCACAACTCGCAAAATCCTAGGCCTCTACTCGATCTACTCGGGAGTTGCGCCGCACAGGTCAAGTCAGAAATCCTAGGTCGCCAACCGACGCACTCGGGGACTGCACCTCACAGGACACACTTGAAAAAGCCTAGGCCGCCACTCGAACCACTCGGGGGCTGCGCCGCACAGGCACAACTCAAAAAATCCTAGGCCTCTACCTGACCTACTCGGGAGTTGGGCCGCACAATTCAAGTCAAAAATCCTAGGCCGCCACCCGACGCACTCGGGGGCTACACCTCACAGGTCACACTTGAAAATCCCTAGGCCGCCACTCGAACTACTCGGGGGCTGCGCCATACAGGCTTCACTGAAAAAATCCTAGGCCGCCACCCGAGCTGCTCGGAGGCTGCGCCATACAGGTCAAGTCCTAAACCCTAAATCGCCACCCGATACAATCGGAGGCCGCGGTATACAGGTCTCACTTGAAAAATCCTAGGACGCAACTCGATTCACTCAGGGGCTGCGCCATACAGGTTCACAACGCAGACTTAGGCTGTCACCCAAGGTACTCGGGGGCTGCGCCACACAAGTCAAAGCCGAAGCAAATACTCGCACAGTAATGCAAATAATTTCACTCATTACTCGAGAACTCTTTTAACTTCATATACTGTCATTTACATTGCCATATTCGCCCCATATAGCTAACCCTGTACATCAGACGACAGCTACCTCTAATCCGTAGGTTCGTCCTTCGGCGCGTCGAGTGGGCCTACAAGGCGCTCACTCAGCTTCTGCACCTGCTCGGTCATCTGGCGTGCAGCCACCAAGGTATCGGCGTAGTCGTCATCACCAGGAAGGCCACCCAGCAACCTATCCAGGGGTAGGTGCGGCCGCTGCAGCCGGACGTACGCCATCGCCGCATTCGCCCCGGCAACGAGCTGGGCATGGACGATCTCCTTCAGCGCATCACCCTCGCGGAACCTCTCCAACAAGGCGGCCAGCTTGTGCGGCTGCCCATTGTGCGGGAAGTACACGCGGTGGATGTGCCAGAGGGTCTTCCGGCAATTCTCCAGAAGAAAGGCCGCGCGCCAAGTCCTATCAAGCATGCGTGCAAGGACCCGCCCCCTCGACTTGTTCACCCAGAATTGGCGGGCTTCGTATGAGTCGCCAGCCGCCTCCCGGGTAACTCGCTCCTCAACACGATCTTGTTCAGCCTGCCAATCAGGGTTCGCATATGCATACACAAGCTAGAAGTCAGAACCAGCAAGTGTGACCAAAGAAACCAGCCGCAAAGGATACTAACCTTGAAGCCGTCGACTGATCAGATCGATCTCCCCGAGCAAAAAATCCTCACGCTGGGATAACTCCGCGGTAGGGTGCGACCGGGACCGATGCAACAACAGCTCGGTATTCTTCAGGTTCGCCTCAAGCTCAGCCACCTTGTTCTTCAAGTACGTGATGATCCGCTGGTTGTTCGCGCTTCGCGGAGGAGCTGGCGTCGCTCGACGGCGGCGAGTGTTGGGGATATATCAACTAGGGGTATAACCAGCATGGATCAATCCGGCTAGTCCAGGGTGGCCCAAGGGTGGTAAGGCCAAGGCCTGCCGGGCGGCCCAGATAGCTGACGTACAAGGAAGTAGGCGGACGGTCCAAGGAAGGCGGAAGGCCTAAGCCCATCAAAGCCACCGAGCCCAAGACGGAAGGCGGCAACTAAGCCGGCTAGGTCTAGGACTCTGACTACTTGCCGGACAAGTACTTGCCTTGTATCCTGGGGTCTGGCCGCCTATATAAGCCGGACACCAGGAAGCCTTTAGGGCAGGCGATTGAATACGCATCAAACACATTGTAACCTGTTCACGGCTATTGCCTCATAGTGAATTATAGCAGCACGTAGGATCCCGCCACCGCTGTGGGATCCGAAGCTGGGTAAACTCGCCGTGTTCAATCCCGACCTCGACGACTCCAACCTTCTTCCCCACAATCCATACGTAGGCTAGAGGACCCCCGTCTCCTATCAATTATGCCGATACCACGACAGTTGGCGCCCACCGTGGGGCATAAGGTTCCTGGCGTCACGTTCCAGGCGGGAACACTTGGCGGCGTGGGCAAGCAGATCGCCGTCGGTCGCGTCACAAGGTATGACGGCCATAGCTACGTCAACTCGGATGAGTCCTGGCTCCCGGCGGACGACTACCTTATCGGATGCGCAATCGTGCCGATCGGAAGGATCGACGTCTTCATCGGGTACACGCCAGAGGCGTACGGCCTACCGCGTTTCTACAACCCCACCCACCAACCCTTCGACCGGCAAGATGGATCTGAATCCGCCTTCTCCCAAGAGTCGGCCGAATCTGATTTCCACTTCGTCGGAGTTGTCGGACTGGGATCCGACTCCCAGCCGGAAAACAACGATCCTGAATCAATCCTCCCTGCTCTGCAGGAGGATGCGATGTCAGATGCCGGATCCAGATCTACCGTTCAAGTCAACATAGACTCTGACTCCGATGATGATGCTAGTCTCTTCGAAGAGAAGATCAAAACCCGCTTTTCCAGTGGAAATCCGGCTCCCTCAGAGGGTACAGCGGATACAGACATGCCTGACAAGCTGGCTATGATGGTTGTTGTCGGTCACGAGACAACCCCAGTTACTTCGGAAGCGCAAATCAAGCCGGCGGAAGAAGCCGGAGACACCACTGCCGGCCAACTCATTGAAAGTTCCGACAAGGTGTGCGCAAAGAAGAAAACTGGCCTCGAGAAAGGCGGCAGCAGCAAACCCACGGATTTGCTCTCCGTCATCAAAGAAGTAGACGAGATCATGAATACTCCGGTAAACAAAAACACCCCACTCGACGAAGTGGAAGAGCTTAGGCTTAACATGCTTAAGCACTCTGACTTCCTGCGAAAAAGAGAGGAGCACGTTGAGAACCTTGCGAAGAAGATCAAGAAAGAGCAGGAGAAGATGTCGGCCAAAACAAGCCGGCAACTCTTCGAGGAGAAAAGGTCATCAAAAAACCGCCGTGGAAAAGAGCCGCCTACGCAAGCAACGACAGCGGCTCAAGACCTAGGGTTCGATTGGCGTACGGCACCACAACGAGTGGATAGAAGGGGGGATGTTGTCTTCTGCACCCCTATCCTCAACGCGGCTGCCGCGTTAGATACCCTGGACGACAACACTTACACGGCGGAAGAAAAGCTGACCAACGCAAGACACTTCGTAAGCAAGGCCCTAGAACAACAAGCTCGCGCTGATTCCTACGGCCACATGGTGGATGCCCGCGGGGGAGACCTAGAGTCTAAGTCAGGCAAGTGCAAAGCTGCACCCGGCGCAGACCCCGAAGGCCCGTCTGGCTCCAGTAGCCATGGCGACAAAAGGAAGGCAACGCCACCTCCAAAGAAGGCACCGCCGCCAAAGCCAAGGCGGGACGAGAATTCAAGGACGGGAAGCAGAGGAGACCTACCACCTCCACCTCAGCCAAGACGCGACAATGGCGGTAGCCGGAACAACAGGTAGCCGCCTAGAAAAGATGCCGGCAACGGCCCTCCAAGGAGAGGCCGCAGCCGGTCTCCGCAGCATAGCACTGGCAGCAAGAGGAGAGAGGAGGTAGAAGGGCCCAGGCGCAGCATAAGCCGGGCGGCGCAGGACGAGCCGGACGCAAACAGAGGCGCACGGCAGCTCGATCCAAAAGACACACGACACCGCCTACAAGACATAGCAAGAGGAAAGGAGCCGCTATACTCTGGACCAAAGTGCTTCGGTGACGCCATCCGCAAAGAGCCGTTCCCCAAGGACATGACATCAGTGTCAAAAAACTGTTCTAGGTACAACGGCCTCGTTAAGCCGGACTCATGGCTTTCCGACTACGCCATGGCCATAGAGATTGCCGGCGGGAGCAGCCATATTGCCGTCCGCTACCTACCTCTCATGTTGGAAGGCACGGCAAGAGCTTGGATCGACAACCTTCCTGAAAAGTCCATCCATAGCTGGTACGACATGGAAAAGGTTTTCTCCCAGCACTTCCAAGGAACATACAAGCGTCCAAATACCTACACGGATTTGCAGCGCTGTATCCAAAAGCCGGACGAAACCATGACAAATTTTGTCAGCCGCTGGATATCCGAAAAGGCCAACTGTCATGGTGTTTCGGACGCACAGGCTATCCATGCCTTCTACACGGGCCTACAGAAGAAGTCCTTGCTCCGTCATAGGCTCGTCCGCGAGCAAATCACGGACCTGGGTGAGATGCTCAACCTAGCCGCCCAATACGTGGCGGCGGATGACGACGCCCGGGACGATGACCCAGACGTCAACATCATACCAAAGCGGAACAACAAGCGCAAGCAGGCGGCGGATGACAAAGCCGGACCTTCCAATGAGGTAGCCGTAGCGTTCCAAGGAAACGCCGGCAAAAAGAAGTGAAAAAATAAGAAAGATAGTCGCGAAGCCGGCTCAGGGCCTAAGGCGGCGCGAATCACTTATGAACAAGCAAAGCTTTTGCCGTGTCCCATCCACGCCTCATTGGGCAAGGTCAACCATATGCTTGGAGAGTGCCGTTTCATGGACGACTTCAAAAAGGATCCCACAGTCGGCTGGAAGTCAAAGAAGTCAAAAAAGAACGACAAGAAAGACAGCAAGGAGGATGAGGATGACGAGGACATGTCTATCTCAAGCGAAGAGGACGCAGCCGCCAAGAAAAAGAAGCCGTATCCGAAGGTCAAAGAATCTCTTGTGTGCTTTGTCGGCACGCCTTCGGCTAAAGCGGATAAGGCGGAGATGCGCGAACTCAACGCGACAATGCCGGACGTCCCTCAGTACTTGAATTGGTCGGAGGCAACAATCACTTGGGACCGGTCCGACCACCCTGATCACGTCCCTCACCCAGGCAAGTACGCCCTTGTCGTCGACCCCATTGTCGACAACTTCAGACTCACAAAGGTACTCATGGATGGCGGCATCAGCCTCAACATCCTGTACTACGACACGCTAAGCCGCATGAACCTATCAGAGGATCAGCTGGATCACAGCAACCTCACATTTCATGGCATAGTGCCCGGCAGGCAAGCAAAGTCAATGGGAAGCATCAGGCTGAAGGTAACTTTCGGACCAAAAGAGAACTACCGCTCAGAGTTCCTCCGGTTCAAAGTTGTCCCCTTCAAAAGCGCCTATCATGCAATCTTCAGACGACCGGCTTTCGCCAAGTTCATGGCAAGGCCGTGCTACATATACAGCAAGCTTAAAATGCCGGGGGAAAACGGAACCATCACGGTTTCCGGCAACTTCAAGAAAGACAAGGAGTGCGAGCGTGGCATGGCCGCCTTCGCAGAAGCCGTCATCCACAAGGAAGAACTCGCGCTGCTCGGGGCGGATGCAGACAACTCCATGCCAAAGCCAAAGATGGATGTCAAGAAGACTTTCGAAGCTTCAGAAGACACCAAAAAGGCGGTCCTCATCCCAGGTGACAAGTCTAAGCAAGTTGTCATCGGCTCCAACCTTGACAGCAAATAGGAAGGCGCGCTCGTCGAGTTTCTCCGTGAGAATCGTGACATCTTTGCATGGTCGCCTTCCGACATGCCTGGTGTACCGAAGGAACTTGCCGAGCACTCGCTCAACGTCATAAAAGGATCCAAGCCGGTGAAGCAAGCAACAAGACGCTTTGGAGATGAGAGACGCAAGGCTATAGGGAAGGAGATAAATAGGCTGAAGGCCGCTAATTTCATAAAAGAAGTTGTACACACCGATTGGGTGGCAAATCCTGTACTTGTCCCAAAGAAGAATAAAGAGCTGAGGATGTGTATTGACTATACCGGTGTTAACAAGTGCTTCCCAAAGGACCCCTTTGCGCTGCCCAGAATTGACCAAGTCGTAGACTCCACAGCAGGCTCCGAGCTGCTTTGTTTTCTGGACGCCTACTCAGGGTACCACCAAATCAAGATGAGAGAGTCAGATCAGCTGAAAACATCTTTCACAACTCCATATGGGACTTTGTGCTACATTACAATGCCTTTTGGCCTGAAGAATGCAGGGGCAACATACCAGCGCTGTATGCAAAATTGCCTGCATGAACAGATCGGCCGCAATGTTCACGTCTATGTAGACGACATCGCGGTAATGTCAAAAAAGAAGGCAGACCTCCTAGAGGACTTGGAAGAAACTTTTCAGAATCTCCGGAGGTATCAGATGAAACTCAATCCCGCCAAGTGCGTTTTCGGCGTTCCAGCCGGCAAACTGCTTGGATTTATCGTCTCAGAGCGGGGGATCGAGGTTAACCCGGAGAAGATCAAGGCCATCCAAAACATATCCAGACCTACTTGTCTGAAGGACGTGCAACGCCTAGCCGGATCGGCGGCAGCCGTCAGTCGTTTCATAAGCCGCCTAGGGGAAAAGGCAATGCCTCTCTACCGGCCAATGAAGAAATCCGACAACTTCGAGTGGACAGCAGAGGCAGACGCCGCCGTTGCAACAACTTAAGGAGGCCCTCGTATCCGCTCCGATATTGGCAGCACCTCGATCACAGGAACCAATGCTGTTGTACATCGTGGCAACAGGAGCTGTTGTCAGCGTTGTCTTGGCTGTGGAAAGAAAGGAGAGCGAAGCCGCAGCGTGTGAGCAGCGACCGGTCTACTTCATCAGTGAAGTGTTCTCCGCCTCCAAGCAGAGGTATCCGCATTACCAAAAGCTGGCTTATGGCGTATTCTTCGCCGCCAGAAAGCTTAGGCATTACTTCCAGGAACACACAGTGACAGTAGTCAGCAAGGCACCGTTGGGAGACATAATCAACAATGCAGAGGCAACGGGTCGAGTTGCCAAGTGGGGCATCGAACTCGCCGCCTTTGACATAGTCTACAAGCCATGGACCGCCATTAAGTCTCAAGCGCTTGCTGACTTTGTCGCCGACTGGGCAGAGGCCATGGAGGAAACGACACTCCCCGAATAAGAATATTGGGTCATGCACTTTGACGGATCAAAGATGCTCAAAGGCTCGGGGGCCGGAGTCGTTCTACGCACGCCTAAAGGTGACAAGCTTAGCTACGTGTTACAAATCCACTTCACAGCAACCAACAATGTTGCCGAATACGAAGCCTTGCTTCACGGGTTACACGTGGCAAACGACCTAGGCGTCAAAAGAATCCTCTGTTATGGCGACTCAGATCTGGTCGCGCAACAAGTAAGCGGAACATGGGATGCGAAAAGCGCAACAATGGCAGCTTACAGAGCCAAAGTTGACGAATTTGCAAAAAACTTCGTAGGCTACGAAGTCCGACATGTTCCAAGAGCCGAAAATGAGGCGGCAGACACACTTGCAAGACTGTGATCGGAACGCAAAAAGGTACCAAAAGATATCTTCCTGGAGCAATTGCACAAGCCATCCATTAAAGGCGCCGATTTGATGGACCCCGACTCAGAAGAACCGGTAGAAGCGGCAAGTCTCGCTGTCTACTTAACACAGCCGGATTGGACAGTCCCATATCTCGATTTTCTAATCAACCAAAAGTTGCCGGAGGACGATGAGATGCTAAAAAGGCAGATCACAAGGCGAGCCAAAGCATTCACGATAATAAAAGGCGAGCTATACAAGCGAAGCACATGTGGCATCTATCAGCGGTGCATACAGCCGGAGGAAGGCCGGGAAATTCTGAAGGACATACATATTGGCGCCTGCGGGCATCATGCTTCCGCTAGGTCCATTGTATCCAAAGCTTTCCGCCAAGGTTTCTACTGGCTCACCGCCAAAGAAGATGCCGAGAACATCGTAAAGACATGCAAATGTTGCCAGTTGTACGCCCGTCAACCTCACTTGCCGGCACAGGAGCTAAGGACGATCCCAATCACCTAGCCGTTCGCGGTCTGGGGCTTAGACATGGTGGGTCCCTTCAAAAAGGCGCGCGGTGGGTACACTCACCTATTGGTCGCTGTCGACAAGTTCACCAAATGGGTCGAGGCCAAACCGATCAGCAAACTTGACGCACGAACAGCCACCAATTTTCTCTGGGGAATTATCTCTCGGTTTGGAGTTCCACACAGCATTATCACCGATAATGGCAGCAATTTGTCTCAAGGCGATATAGAAGAATACTGCAGTGATCTGGGCATCCGGCTTGATTTGGCATCCGTGTCACACCCCAATCCAATGGACAAGTAGAGCATACAAACGGCCTAGTCTTATCAGGACTTAAGCCTCGTCTCGAAGCTCCATTACATAGGGCAGCCGGCGCTTGGGCAGATGAGTTACAGTCGGTATTATGGAGTTTGCGCACAATGCCAAACAGATCCACCGTCTACACTCCTTTCTTCTTAGTATATGGCGCAGAGGCAGTGCTACCTACCGACATGAAGTACGATTCCCCAAGAGTTCAAGCCTACATCGAGCAAGACGTAGAAGGTGCAAGACAGGATAGCCTAGACCTGCTAGACGAAGAAAGAGACGTCGCTCTCCATCGCTCCGCCTTGTACCAGCAACAACTCCGCCGCTATCATAGCCGGAGAGTGCGGAAGCGAAGCTTCAGAACAGGTGACCTGGTTCTCCGCCTAATTCAAGATAGAAAAGGCTTGCACAAGTTATCCCCGCCATGGGAAGGACCGTTTATAGTCACAAAGGCGCTGCTCAATGGTTCCTACTACCTAGCCGACATCCGCGACGAAGAAGAAAAGAAAATGCGCAAGAAGGCGGCAGGAAAAAGGGGAACCAAGCGCAAGAGAGGCATTGACGATCCGTTCGAGCAAACAAGACGGCCTTGGAATATTGAGCAGCTACGTCCTTTCTACACTTAGCAATTTATAATTGTAATAAGTTAAATATGATTATGAAATAAAAGTCTATGGTTCCTCATCTGTGTTGAGATGCATGCCATCTTTTGTCTTTTCTTGCAAACATATTTCCCCTATGTATCTAAGTTACCTATTTTCTAGCTACGTGCAAAGGTTCAAACTGGTAGATACTTGCAGCTCTCGAGCCAACCTAAAGCAAAAACAAACTTTTTGCGCCGCCTAATTCCTTTGCCTCTGATTACTTATGTACGGTTCGCCTAGTAGTATGTCTTTGACACCAATATGTTGGCTTTGGTCTCTGATTCTAAACAAATGGTCTAGCCCTGGTTGTTTCAGCTAAAGTTACCGACTGAGGTTTCGTCAACATACAAAAAGTCAAGCATATAAGTCAGGGTAAAATTAAGGCGGGCCATATAAATAGAGACAAAGTAAAACTTGTCAGCTAGTTTCCGCCTAACAAGGCAACAGCAAAAGTATATACAAATATTACAAATGTTGCATTGTTTCAGGGGCCGACAAAATAAGGCTGGTGGGAGGCAAGGACAAGAAAACATATGGCTCGGGGGAGCGTCTACATCAGGCTTGGGGGCTGACAACTTCAGCCCCGGAACTGTCACTCCCCTCCGCCTCGGCCGCGCCGGCAGCTTCAGCTCCCTCTCCGCCAGGCACAGGATGGCGCCGGTAGAAGATTGAAGTGTCCACCATGTCGGCGACTCGCGTGGCGTAGCCGGCAACGCTGTCAAGCACAGCGACCGGCTCAACCTCGCTACCGTCTTCGTACGTCGACGGCATGCCTTCAGTGACGGCTTCTATCTCCGCCTCGGGGTAGTGCGCCATGAACAACCCAAGGGCAGTCTTGGCTCCACCCCGCGCCGCCGACTTCAGCGAGCTTTTGTGCAATTTGGTCGCCTGCTCCAGGATGGCGGGCACATCGCTGAACTCGGTCGGCTCCTGACTGCCAGACGAAGTGAAGAACTTGGCGGCAAACCGTTTGGACGCCGCCAAAGTCTCGGTGATCAGCTCGCCCAGACGCGCAAGGCGATCCAGGCGGGGGCTGACAACCTTGTCATCGCCTAAACCGGCGGGAACTGCATCAAAAATAAAGCCATAAGTTTGGCTCAGGCTAAAAGCAACATGGCAGTATCAAAAAAGGAGCGAGAAATTACCAAGGACCGAGTTATGGAAAGCCGACAACTCAATCATATGAGTTGCCAGCGCGTCCTCTGCAGTTTGGGCGCGAGAAGTCTGCTTAGAGATCTCCTCGGCAGCCGTCTTCTCCGCCTCCGCCAACTTGTTGCGGAGGCTTTCCAGCTCACCAGTGAGCTGGCTAGACTCCTGCGCAAACTTGAGTTGCTGGGCCTCCATCTCCTTTTGATGGGCCTCCTTCAACTTCAAGATGGCGGCCGCCAAGTCTGAAGCTTCATTCATAAGAGCTTGCATATCAGTGGATGCCTTCAGGATATCCTGGGCGTGGTCTAGCAGTTCTACAAATATGGATTTACTAAGCTAAATGATTGACGGAAACATAAGTCAAAAGCATAGTTGAAGGTAAAAAAGGGACAACCCTACCTTCATCTTTTTTGCGGGCCGCTTCCAATTCGGCAATCCGCCTGTCCTTGGCCTCGCACTCCTTCTTCAGGTCGCGGCAGCGTCGGTTTATCTCGACTCGGGAGGAGACGAGCTCGACGTTGGCGGACACAAGGCCCTGCAAGGAAAAACAAAAGCATATAACATATTGTCGAATAACCACTAAGACGGCAGTCAAAATTTCCTTTGACTTGCCATCTAAGTGCTCGGGGGAAAGACTGTGTATATGCGGGAGTGGTAAGAACTTACAGATAAGTCGCCCTCCAAGTCGGCGAAGGCCTGCGTGGCGAAGTTGGCAAAAGCCAGAGTTGACTCCTTGGCCTCCTTAAAAGTGGACCAAGGGTCTCTGACCTTGCCGCCTCCCGCAGCCGGGGCTGCCTTCCGAGACGCGCCGGCAGACGACTCCAGCAATCCTTCGTTGAAGGCGCGCGATTGAGCGGCATCATCGGCCGTAGCCTCCGCCAGTAGTAGAGGAGTTGTCGGCGCGCGATCGGCGGAGGGGACCTTTGGCGGAGCACCTGAAGCCGGAGCTGGAGTTTGGCGTCGAGCGTCAGCCATGAAGCTGCCGGCGTGGAGCGGGGGAGTTGGCGGCACGGTGGCCGGCGAGCCGCCTTGCGGCCGCTTTCCTTTGCCAAGGAGCCTGGTCGTCAACCGGGAGGTTGCGACCCTTTCCCTGTCAAACAAAAAGCAAGCACAATCAGTCAGCCAATGTTCAAAAGGTTTGCCGTCTGGAAAAGGCAAAGTTGAGTACCTTCGGGGGATGTTAATCCCCGCGTTCTCGCCAATGTTGGCGAGAATTGGCTCGGTAGCCGATGCGATCCGTTTCTTCCTCTCGGCGTTCGCCGTGGAGGAAGCAGCACCGGACGCCTTGCGCTTCTTCGTCTTCCCGGCTTCCGACTCGTAGAAGTCGGGAGCCAGGTCATCCTCCCTCAACTCGGAGAGCTGAAAAAGAAGACATGTTAAAGGAACTCAATCCTAGCCGGTAAAGCTGTCGAACAAGGGGTAAAGGAAGAAAATATTCACCTCGAGGGGAGGATTGTCGTGGGTGTGCATGGGCACGCCCTCGACCGCCTTCAACGACCCCGCCTTGACGAGGCTGCGGAGCCGAAATGCCAGGTCGGCGACCGGCAATATCTCTTCGCTCACGTGAAGAGAGGCTGTGTCAGTAGGCGAATACTGACACATCTTGTGCGGGCTGTACCGCAGGGGGAGGATTTGCCGGCCGAGCCAGCAAATGACGGTGTCGACCCCATCTAGCTGGGGGGGAGCCATCGTCCTCGTGAGGAACTCGATCCGCCTTTGAATAAGGCGGAGTTCCTCCGTCAATCTGGGCACCGCCTCGTCCCAGCATGGGCGAGGCATGGGCGGCGCGTTGACGAATGCCGGAATGCCGATTTGACGGCCCGGCGCTGCCATGTCTTGGCAGTAGAAGAATGTGGAGGTCCAGCCCTTGACGGACTCGAGGTATGGTATCTTAGGATACCATTGGCGGCCCTGGCGGCAGTTGAAGGTGACGCTGCCGCAGGTCGCCAGCCCGCCGTCCGGCACCGTCTGTCGCCGGCAACGGAAACAGTATCTAAAGAAGTCTAAACTAGGCCTAATACCTAGGTAGCCTTCGAAGAGAGCTGTGAAGCCGGCTAAGACTAATATACTATTGGGTGTGATATTATGGGGCTGGAGCCCGTAGTGATCTAAGACCTCACTAAAGAAGGCAGAAGGCGGAAGCGCCATTCCCCTGACCAGGTGGGAGGTGAGGATTACCCGTTCTCCGGCTTCCAGAGCCGGGATGATGTCTCCAAGGGCGGCCCTCCATCGGCAATCCTCCCGAGTGGGAAGGTAGCCGACTGCCTCCAAATCTTGGAGGGCGTCCTCGTCGACAATGGAAGGCAGCCAATAGCGGGACCCGAGGTCCGGCGCTTCTTCTTCCTCGTCGCCGGGGGCGCTCGCCGCCGCCGTCGCCGCGGTGGTTGGTGGAGGAGCGAAAAAGCCCGCCGCTGGCGCGCGCGTGGCAGAAGCCCGAGGGGCGATGACGGAGACATTGCCCGCCGTCGCCGCCGTCGCGGGACGAGTAATGGCGCCGCCCATCGGCGTCGCAAGCGCGGCCTCGGTCGTCGGACCGCTCGACGCCGTCGAATGAGCGGGACCGGTGGACATCGCCGCGAGGAAAGGTCGCCGGGGGAGAAGAGTTCGCCGGAGTTCGTTCGGAGGCGAGGAGCGAGGAAGTGGGAGAGACAAGGGCGCACAGAGAGCAAAGGCAGGGTAAAGGAAATGGACCGTTTGGCTACCTATTTATAGGGCCAGGCGTTGCTCCCTGTGCAACGGTGTTTTTAGTCGGACACGTGTCCAGCATCCGTTGCAGCCCATGATTGCACGATCTCCACGCCTCCTTTTTTCCCGCAATTTGTGATCATGGCGAGATTCCCGCCTAGGCTGTTTTCAAACTGTCGTGAAGCCGGCTAGGTGGGAACCGTCAAGAAGAATGCTCGGCAAAGATTGCCGAGTAGCCGTATTTTCCCATGATGGACAAAGGCGGCCGCATGTCAACATCAAGACACGCATGCCTCTTTGATTTTCAGAATGGTTCAAGTCCTGCAGCCGCCAACATTGGCAGATGAAGAATCAAGAAGAAGCCGGCGCCTGGAGAACCTCAACCTTTCTGGGGGCTAATGTTGGGGATATATCAACTAGGGGTATAACCAGCATGGATCAATCCGGCTAGTCCAGGGTGGCCCAAGGGTGGTAAGGCCAAGGCCTGCCGGGCGGCCCAGATAGCTGACGTACAAGGAAGTAGGCGGACGGTCCAAGGAAGGCGGAAGGCCTAAGCCCATCAAAGCCACCGAGCCCAAGACGGAAGGCGGCAACTAAGCCGGCTAGGTCTAGGACTCTGACTACTTGCCAGACAAGTACTTGCCTTGTATCCTGGGGTCTGGCCGCCTATATAAGCCGGCCACCAGGAAGCCTTTAGGGCAGGCGATTGAATACGCATCAAACACATTGTAACCTGTTCACGGCTATTGCCTCATAGTGAATTATAGCAGCACGTAGGATCCCGCCACCGCTGTGGGATCCGAAGCTGGGTAAACTCACCGTGTTCAATCCCGACCTCGACGACTCCAACCTTCTTCCCCACAATCCATACGTAGGCTAGAGGACCCCCGTCTCCTATCAATTATGCCGATACCACGACAGCGAGCACCCGACGAAGATCCCTCGCCGCTCGGCCCAGCCGCAGAAGCAGAAGAAGTGCCGCCGCGCACGTCAGTCTGCCATGAGTTCGCAGAGTCAATACAGATGTGCGACTGCTCAGCACAAACAAATATAGTTGAAGATATACTCAATTTCAGCACAAAATACTGTTCAAGGTCAGAAGACCAAACAAAATATCAGTCATTACAAGCAAAAGTTATAAGTACAGGCCACGACAACTGCCAAATCTCTACACCACTACTACTCCGGGGCAGCAGACTCCGACCGGGAACGGGTCTTCCGGGAAGCAGCCGCCTTAGTCGCCTTGGCGAGCACCCTCTCAAAGGGAGGCCTGATGGCCGGACCGCGTCTCTGGGCGGAGTGAAGCCACAAGCTTCACAGCTAGCTGTTTAGCCTGCGCCTTCACTCCGCCCAGAGACGCGGTCCGGCCATCAGGCCTCCGAGGGAAGCCGCTGACGACCTTCTCGAAATCGCCCTGAATCTAGTGGCCTAGAAGAAGCTGGAAGGTGAGCTCGGAGCCGCGTACCGTCTGCGCCCGAGTGAAGTCCGCGAGGGTGGTCGCGTCGTCCTTAAACGGAGCGGCAAGAGCGTCAACGGCAGCCGGCGGCGCATCACTCGGGAAGATGCTCCGGTGCACTGTGGTAAGCGCACCAATCGACTGCTGCAGCGCAGCCGCCGACTTCCTCAGCGCATTGGACGCATACGCGCAGACACGGTCAAGGAAGCCGACAGCAGTCGCCAAGTCAACGGTGTCACTCGACGCGCCCTCCGGAGGAGCTCCACCGCAGTCATCCAAACAACAGATTAATGTCAGACAAAGGAAAAGCAAACGAAACAGTAGGCGTTAGGACGAAACTTACCTCCAAGAACATCGGCGAGTGAGAGGAGACGGTCGACTTGAGTCTTCTCTTGGACGACCCGTACCCGCTCCCGCTCCTGGGACTCGTGAAGAGTTTTCTCAAGCTCAGTCTGAGCATGAAGCTTCAAGTCCAGCACAGCAACCCGCCTATCAGCCTGGTCCAGAGAAGCACGCATCTGGTCCCTCTCCTTCTCCAGGCGAACGTAAGCCGCGACTGCATCAAACTGCTGGCGGTAGTACGGCTGAAACACATGCAAGAAATTAATAAAGTTGCGGGCGACTATACTAGTCACCCACACTTTCGGGGGCTACTCCCATCGGGAGCGCTGATCGCGCACCCGATGAAACTGCAGTATTACAAGCTCAAACACAAAGGACTTACGTGGTCCAGGAGGTCGACATCTTCGGAAGACGACGGAGGAGCGCGACTTGACGATGCAATGACAGCAGGTTGCGCGCGCTCCTCGACCGCCACCCGAGTCACCAGCTCGGTCGAAGGGGCGGACGTGTGCTCCACTTCACGATGAGGGGAGTTGACATCGCCAGAACGATGGCTGAAGCAAAACAGTACAATGGTCAACTAAGAGACTGGAACTACAAAAGGCAACTTGAAGCCAACAAGATACTAACCTGGTGGTCTCGAATTCATCGTCACTCCCCAAGGAGACAGACGCCAGCCGCGCAAACGCGCGTGGTGGCACGGAGCTGACCGGGGGAGCAGCCATCGGCTCACTCCAACCGCCCGGCGAACGCGCACCCGAGGACGTCGAGACGGCCTCCTCCAGATCAGCCGCCCCTCGCGGGCGACGAAGCAGTCGCAGAGTCACCTCCACTCTGGCGCTTCTGCTTCTTCCTTACGGGTTCCTCCTCGTCGTCTTCATCCTCCACCTCTTCGTTTGGCGAGGTAGCAGACGGAAGGTCGTCGTCCTCCTCCTCCTCCTCCACAACCTGCGACTCGTCAGCAGGTCCGTCTTCAGGGAGAGGAGGAAGGCTGACCAACAGAGGTCGACCCTGAAACAAGTAGACGCAAGTCGAATCAATAAGCAAGAAATCAAGAAACGAAGCAACAAAGAGAACAAGTCAAGGACTTACCTCGGGGACAGGGTTCGCTGCTCCGTACGCAGCGATTGGACAGTGGACGTTGCAGAGGTCCGCGACTCGGAGGTTGGTGAGGCCCCTAACCTTGGTCTCCACCTCCTCGTTGTCGAGTGGCTCACTGCTGACGCCCTCAGCGGCCCACATCGGGTGGGGCCGAGCACTAAGTGGTTGCACACGAAGACGGAAAAAGGTGGCCATTAGGAAGACGCCACCCGACTCCTGCCCCTGGGTCTTGATGAGGTCGCGCAGCAGGCCCATCAGCGGCCTCGTCGATTCCTTCTCCTCCTTGGCGAGCGGGTGCGCCCAGGCGCGGGTCTTCCGCAACCCTCTCTCGCCCTCAAACTGCGGCAGGCCCTCCTGGTTCCACTGGACGTAGAACCATCTCCTCCGCCAACCCTGGACGGAGTCCGACTTCTTCATCTGAAAGTACGCGGTGTCACCGCGCACCTGGATTCCGAAGCCGCCCACTGGGTATGTCAGCCCGCTCTTCCCGACGTTCTTGCGAACCAGGAAGAGCGACTTCCATAGCGCCCAGTGGGGTGCAATCCCCAAGAAGCACTCGCAAAGCACGATGAAGCTCGCGATGCTCAAGACGCCATTGGGGGTCAGATCGTGGATCTGCACCCCATAGGCATACAAGAGACCACGAACAAAATCGTGGAGAGGGAACCCGAAGCCCCGTGGAAGGAACTCCACGAAACAAACGTGCTCCCCTTCGCGGGGTGTAGGGAACGTCTCCTTGCCAGGGGCACGTACCTGAGCCTGGTCAGAAGGACGCAGGAGGCCCTGCATGCGCAGCACGTCAAGATCCGTCCTTTTCGCGGTGGACCTCTGCCAGTCGCCCTCCGGCTTCTTCAGCAACCCGGCGGCGGCGACGGAGGTGCCAGCAGCGATCTTCAGCTTTCCCATCGCTCCACAGAACATCAACAAGTGGGAGGGCAAAAGGCACTAAGCTCTCGTGGAAGCAAGGATGGCAGAAAGCAATAGAATAGGAGGCGCGGACGAATGGAGAAGATGATGCCCTCGGGCGGCGGCGCAGTACTTATGCCGAGCAAGTTTCAATCCCAGCCGTCCGCAAAAGAACTGCCCCAATCAATGGCATCCAGCCATCCACGTGTCGCGCGGATAGACTAACCGTCGCCGCCCACTCCGTCCACTACGCACGGGAATCGAGGCGTCATCATCGTGCCGCGAAAATTTCGTACCCAGCTCGGAGACGTGACAACTGCTGACCGTGGTCAGCTCTGCCAGTGGGCCCCACTACGTCACGTCCCATCAGGCGTAGAGGCGTGCAAGGAAACGTCAGCAGTGACGACATCAAGACAACGGCTCCAAGCAAGTGAAACATCGCGATAACTCGAACACAAGATTCGAGTAGTAAGCTTCAAAACTGAAACGACAAAGTAGGACAGAGTGCTGATCTGAGAACCCGAAACATTCATTTGGGTGGCAAAGAAAGTTGAGTAAGCTCAAGCAGCCGAATCAAATCTACAAGTAAGCCAACAGGCCGAATAGAATCATGCTTCACAGGAAGAACAAGACAAAGAAATTCGACTGAAGATATTACTCCCATTGGGAGTGTCCTCTTCGACTGAAGAAAACGAGTGCAAACTCAAGATCAAGCAATCCAATGGCGCGTCCAGGAGGAAGAAGTCTTTGCCCGACTCTACGCTTCGACCAAGCACTCGGGGGCTACTGACGTGGGGCTATCTTTCGACTAGCCCACGATGAGGCTTCCTGGGCCGCGCCAAGCACATGGAGGCCCACAGAAGGCCCACTAGGGGTATCTTGTAACCTAGTCCAAGTCGGTTAGGTCTCATAACCTGCCATATCTGTAATCGCCATCGATACCGACCACCCGAGACCTGGCTACCTATAAAGCCAGGAGGGTTGCTTGTCCTAGGGGACACGCCAACAGCCACCACCACAAACCCTAGCGAGATCGCAATCTCGTCGCCGTTGTAATCGCAACTCGCCATCAATAACAGACAAGCAGGAGTAGGGTGTTATCCTCCGGGAGCCTGAACCTGGGTAAAACCTTGCTTGTCAGCCGTCGTGATCACCAACGCTCTCCCCTCTTCCCTTCAATCAACCCGGGGTGCACAACCCTGGGATTTTTCGAGTTACACCCTCGTCACCGCCGCCGCACCGCCGCCACCAAAAGATAAACCCTAGCCGCACCATCCACCATACCATCTATTCCGCCGCGCCACCGCCATCCTTCTCCATCTATAACCGCCACCACCATCCACCATACCATATATTCCACCGCGCCACCGCCATTCTTTCCATCTATACGCCGCCGCCATCTGTGCCGCCACCATCTTCATACTTCAAGTCGTGTTCAGATTTGTTGTTTACTTTCCCTACAAACTTTGTGCTCATATCCGATCTAACCATATCTCATATTTGTGTTCGTTTCATACTAGTTTCGGTGTTTGTTTCGTGTCAGATTCGGTGCAGTTAAAAAAAATTGCAAAAAAAAAAATTTGCCTGAAAAAAGTCAAATCCGCATCCTAGTCGGGTTGACCACGATTTCCACTAGTCCAGTCCGAAATTAGTCCGAATTGAGACAGTATTTTACCAGAACTTTGACCGGCTATAACTTTTGCATACGAAGTCCGATTTGAGCGATCTTTACCTTCAAATTTTGTAGATTTTAAAGCGCATCCAGCCCTAACCCCTTCATGGTTTGCGGCCTTTCGGACTGCTCAGAATCCCCAAAAAAGGCCGGGAAGGGGGACTTTTTGCCACTTTTGTGTTTCAGTTTCGGCAAATTTCTGTGATCTTCACTTATATCTCGCTTTTGAGCTATTCCAGTGTGCGAGTTGTCGCGGCTTGACTCTGTTGGTGTTCTAGGCTCGCGTCTCTAGTTCGGTCTAGCCTAGGACCAGCACGGTACCGTCGTTGAGCATCTATTCAACTTGTTGCATTGCTGTTTTGAATTGTTGCTACAGATATTCACAGCCACCTACAGCTCCACATACTCCTACACCGTGCGTTGACAGCACCTGGTAATCGCTACTCTCAATCTTCTCGAAGCTTGATCTCCTCGGTGGCAAGTCACCACCTGCTGCAGGGTAAGAACGAGTAAGAGTATTGGTTTGCTTGATAGATAGCGTGTTGTTTCCACCAACTTCCTGTCCCACAACCGCCACCATCTAGTTGTGTTTTTTGTGTTTTGCTTTCTAATCATGACAGGTCCGGCCATAACAACCGACCCGGAGCTGATGACCATCCCGGAGCTCCACACCCACTTCATGCACCTCGTCACAGACCATATACAGGACGTCGACAAGCGTTTCGGGGATACCATGGAGAAGCTTGACGGCCTCGACACATCCTTCACCGCCAAACTAGACGGCCTCGACACATCCTTCACTGCCAAGCTCGACAAAAAGTTTCAGGAGCTGTTGTGTCGCCTCCCACCACCGAACACCTCCGGCCGCGCCCAGCGTGTACCTCTACATCATGCCAACACATCGACTGCGGGTGATTCGGCTAACACGAGACGACATGACGAGTATGAACCAGACTATGAGGGAGAGGATGAATATGACGATGAACATGGCGAGGCGGGCGAAGTTCCCCAACTTGCAGCTGGACGTCCACGAGTGCACAGACGCAACGCGCGTCCCGCTCCACAGCCGCTGGAACGTGAAAATGACCATGTTGCCAAACTTAAGTTGAACGTTCCGCTTTTTGATGGCCGTTATAATCCCGATGCGTACCTCTCTTGGGAATTAGAATTAGAACAACGTTTTTCGTGCTTAAATTATCCTTAGGAGAGACGTGTTAGCGCTGCTACTTGTGAGTTCACTAGTTTTGCTTCCGTTTGGTGGTCTGAATATTGCCGTTTGAACCATGCTAATCCACCTACTACTTGGACTGAATTGAAACGTGCTATGCGTACTCGCTTTGTTCCTCCATATTATCAACTTGACTTGCTCAAGAAATTAACTCGTTTAGAACAAGGCAAAAATTCCGTAGAAGAGTACTATCAGGAATTACAGACGGGCATGATTCGTTGTGGTGTTGTAGAGGATACTGACGCTTTACTTGCTAGATTTTTTGGTGGTTAAATAAAGAGATTTAAACAATTCTGGAATATAAGGATTATGCCACTATCACTTGTTTGTTTCATCTTGCTTGCAAAGCTGAATCTGAAGTGCAGGATCGGCGAGCCGCAACACGACCTAATTTTTCTGCAGGGCGTTCTACTTCAGGGACACCACGAACACCGTCTACACCGTCACGGACTGCTGCTCCGACTCCTACCACTACCGCCCCCACACGGTCTACATCGTCTTCGTTTCCACCACTTGCAGCCAAGAGTACACCTGCGGGACCAGCCTCGAGTTCGTCGTCGTCCATGGCTTCTACGGGCAAGACTAGCACCATTAAGTGCCGCAAATGCAGCGGGCTTGGTCACTTTGCACGCGAATGCCCCTCGGCGCGCGTGATGATTGCTCTTGATGATGGTGGATACGACTCCGCCAGTGACTATGATGAAGATACGTTGGCTCTTCTCGCACACGAGGAGCAATGCACGGCTGCAACCACGGCACAAGATGCCGAATACATGGCTGCAGAACATGCGGAGCGATACCCGAGCTTAATTGTGCATCGCGTTTTGAGTGCACAAGTGACAAAAGCAGAACCAAGTCAGCGCAATAATCTGTTCCATACAAAGGGTGTTGTCAAAGATCGATGCATTCGCATTATTATTGATAGAGGAAGCTGCAACAATTTGGCGAGTATTGAGATGGTGGAGAAGCTCTATCTCACGACACGAGCTCATCCTCGCCCATATTACATTCAATGGTTTAACAACAGCGACAAAGTTAAGGTAACACATACCGTTCGTGTGCATTTTACTATTGCTGCATACTCTGATTATGTTAAATGTGATGTTGTTCCTATGCAAGCATGCGCTCTTTTACTTGGTAGACCATGACAATTTGATACAAATTTTGTACATCATGGTAGCACAAACCAATATTCTCTTGTTCATAATGATAAACCAAGTGTGTTACTTCCTATGTCTCCTGAAAATATCTTGAAAGATGATCTTGCTCGAGCTAGTAGAGCACATAATGAGGATAAAAAGCTGAGCGAAAAACAGATTGTTGCAAAAGAACTGATGCCTTCTAAGAGTACTTCCAACTCTGATCCGAAACATGCTAATGAAATTCGTTTGAAAAGTACTTGCTTACTTGCTAGCAAATCTGATATTTCTGAAATTGATGTGAGTACTACCGCCTGTTATGCTATTGTTTGCAAAGAGGTGTTGTTTTCTTTTCAGGACATGCCTCCTTCTTTGCCACCTGCGGTTGCTAACATTTTGCAGGAGTTTGTGGACGTTTTTCCACAAGATGTGCCTCCAGGATTGCCACCTATTCGCGGAATCGAGCATCAAATTGACTTAATTCCTGGAGCATCACTACCCAACCGTGCGCCATATCGAACCAACCCGGAGGAGACAAAAGAGATTCAACGACAAATTCAAGTACTACTTGATAGAGGTCATATTCGTGAGTCTCTTAGTCCATATGTTGTACCTATTATATTGGTTCCTAAGAAAGATGGTTCATCGCGCATGTGTACTGATTGTAGGGCTATCAATAATATTACTATTCGTTATCGTCATCCTATACCACGTTTAGATGATATGTTTGATGAATTGAGTGGCTCTACCATGTTCTCTAAAGTTGATTTGCGTAGTGGTTACCACCAAATTCGGATGAAATTAGGAGATGAATGGAAAACAGTGTTTAAAACTAAGTTCGGTTTATATGAGTGGTTACTAATGCCTTTTGGTCTCACTAATGCACCTAGCACCTTCATGAGATTTGTCGTGGGATTGTCACGGCAGATGTTACCCGGAGGTAACTTGAGATGAGGGGCAAGGCGACTCTGGCGCTCAGGAGATTGTCTAGCTCTGCGGGGAAGAAGATGTTTTTTACCCAAGTTCGGGTCCCCTCGGTGGAGGATCCCTACGTCTTGCTATAAATCACTGATATGCTAATATGTTACATGGTGCGCCAATGGCGATCGCCGGGTTTGGATGACTCCGGCGTGGCAGATCTCTCTTGGGAGCTCTCTCTATTTTGTCTATCTTACTTGGCTTGACTATGGCTTATCGTAGCCTCTGTTGATCTTCAACCTATCTTTCTATGACCTAGGAGCAGGCTTATATGGGCGCCTGGTCTCCTGGTTTACATGGTAAGACTACTTGGAGTTCTACTCTATCTCGTCTTGTCTTTCTTATCCTCCAAGTCTTGGGCTCCGTGATGAATATTGCCTCTGAGTCTTCTAGAGCCTTCCTTCTTTGGATCTTCCTGAAACCTCTTCCAAATCCGGGTTTTGCCTGACACCCAAATCCGGGTTTCACCTGACACCCAAATCCGGGTTTCGCCTGACACCTCACCCAGATCCGGGTTAGCTTCCTGGCCGGGTTATAATACTGTCGGGTTATGATTCTGCCGGGCTATAATTCTGCCGGGTTATGATTCTGCCGGGCTATAATTCTGCCAGGTTATGAAATGAGCTCTCCGACCCAAGTGTAACCCTGCTCATGTGGAGTGCAGGGTAACCTCGCCCAGGCCTCCTGCCTGCCGGGTTACACTTCCCTCTTCATGGGCCTACCGGGTTATCATTCCCCCAACAGTAGCCCCCAAGATTAATTTGGATATGAGCTTGGCTTGCTTTTCTTTGTGACCTTGATCTTGATCATCATGTTTCATGTGAAGCCTGCCATCTCAAATCCGGATAATCTCCTGAAATAAGATAAATACTTGTGGACTAAAAGTCCGGGTTACACTATTAAATCATTGGGTCGGCTCTTCTTGGTGTTCCGCCTCATATAACCATGTTTTCTTCAGCCGGGTTTCATCTGACCCTGATTAAGCCTGCTCATACAGAGGCTATGCTGAAGGATGCTCCAAATATTTATAATCCGGGTTTGATGAAGACCTCGCGCAAAAAATCCGGCTTACTTTTGAGACCCAAATTTGATTTTGATTCTTCACCTCGGGGAATATTGCTTCCCGACTCTAGCCCCCAAGTGCCGGGTTGTTGCTCGCAGCAACCTGGGACTTTCCAGTTTCTTACTTCAATAGCTTTTGAGCTTCAAACTGAGTAGCCCCCAAGAGCCGGATCTGCAGCTTGCTGCGTTCCGGGTCTTCTTTGAGAACTTTGAGCTTCAAACTGGGTAGCCCCCAAGTACCGAATCTGCAGCTTGCTGCGTTTCGGGTCTTCTTTGAGAACTTTGAGCTTCGAACTGGGTAGCCCCCAAGTGCCGGGTTCCAGCCTGCGACAACCTGGGACTTATAGCAATTTGAGCATAACTTACTTTCCTGATGAGTAGCCCCCAAACGTCGGGTCTGCTGCCTGCAGCTACTCGGGGCTCTCTCAATTTCATAATACCGAGTTACTTTTCTGATGGTGTCCATGCACCCTGAGAATTTGCGCTATTTGTCGAACGTTATCTTGTCGTTCTGCAAATCCTTTTGGGTTAGATGACCTTTTTGGTTTCTTTAGCTCTCTGCATAGCCGGTTTTCTCGTGATATCTTTCGTGCATAAAACTCTAGGACGATCAGGGTCTGCTAAGTCCTCATGGGCATCATAGTCAGATTGAAATCCGAATTTTTAGCATCAGATCATTGTGGCGTCTCTGCCGGGTGAGAATAACATCGAGCTAGCAGGCAAATATAACCAAGAATATTATGGCGTCTCTGCCGGGTCTTGAGTTTTCAACTTGCAACTGATAGTTAACAAGCCCCCAAGACCCCTTTTCATGTGAAAGATAGTGATCTGAATTTTATGGCGTCTCTGCCGAGTCTTGAATTTTCAACTTATAACTTTTAGTTAATAAGCCCCAAGACCCCTGATTTGTCATATGACAAAGCACTTTGGTGCTGATAATACATAATCCGGATTGTGACAATTGGCTACTGGAATAGACTTTGATAAATCTGTTTGCGGGAATTCGATAGCCCGACTTTGAAAAAAAACCTTTGCTGGAATTATATAGCCCGATTTTGATAAATACCTTTGCGGGAATTCTATAACCCGACTTTAAAAAATACCTTTGCGGGAATTCTAT
This sequence comes from Poa annua, assembly GCA_026929855.1. Classification (NCBI taxonomy): domain Eukaryota; kingdom Viridiplantae; phylum Streptophyta; class Magnoliopsida; order Poales; family Poaceae; genus Poa; species Poa annua. The sequence goes on from CM049427.1 coordinate 39,160,472, forward strand.
AGCCCGACTTTGATAAATCCACTGAGGTCTCGCTAAGCGATGTAAAGGCTGAGAGATGTTTCACGGATCATCCTCAAATATGTTTCACGTGTAAGGTTCGGTGTTTGTAACCCGAACACCATCACACGTGTCTTTTAAGCGGTAAGATCCATGTCTTCAACACAGCAATTAGAAACTTCTGACTGAATGATAAAATATTAACCATAAACATGACTTAGCTGTCTGAATTGAACGTCATTGATGACGTGGTGAGACCCGACGGCAGCCGCGCTCGAAGCCGGCTGGTGGCCAGGTCATTGATCGTTGCTGCTTGAAGCCGTAACCGGGGCATGATGAATATATTTGTTTCTGATCCGCATAAAATTGTCGTGCATAGCTTGATGAGCCGGCTGCTTGATTGACTTGTTCTCGTATCCGACTTATATTGCTCCCATCTTTTCGCATGATGCAGCTGGATGATTGTCTTGTATCGCCGGCTCTCTTGTTTCTCTGAGGCTGGCTTCTATTTCTTCTTTTCCTTTGCTCTATGGATCACTTGGAGTCTTGTTCTTGTATAACCAGCTCTTGGCCGGCTTCCCTTCATCTCCTTTTCTTCTTTCCTACGGATGAGCGGACGCAGAGGGTCACGGGGTAACACTCCAAGGCATCCCTCCGGATAACTCTCTTCTTTGTGACGACTTTTTCAGACCGATTTGTATTTCCTGTATTGGGCCATGAGTTCTGGCCGACCTCCTTTTCTCTACATATCGCCACTTGATCCGGTTGGTATACTGTGTGGAGTATATGCAAATCGCTGGCGGCTCCTTTTTCTTTTCTCTTGTCTACCTTGGAATCCAGCCTGCACAAAGATCGGATGATCCGGACGATCCACGCGAGCTAGCTAGCGCCACAGTTTGCTCTTCTTATTTCCTTTGTATTTCCTTCCTTGTCTTGGAAACCGGACCGGAACGCACATAGTTTGGACTGATTTCTCCATGCGAATGCTAGCTGAATAGCTTCTTGAGTCGGACACGCATATAGCTAATAAAATCCTTTCCTTTTCATTGCATTGATCCGATTGCTTTTTTCCTTTTCCCTTTGGGACTTGCGTCATCTAATTTGCCGCTGAGTGGCCGGCCTAGACTCTGGCTCATCTAGACCTGACCCGACCGCCAGGCTGTTTGACTTTCTTATTTCTTGTTTGGAACATGATCGACGTATTTTCCGGATTCACGTAGAACTCGATCGCCGAAACCATGGAATACATTGATTTCCATAACCTCACCAGGATCAGCTCGGCGAGTTGTAACTGATAGCTGAACGCGAATATCATTGCTTTGGGCTGCTGTACGCATAAGGCATCCAACCTTTTGATTCCTTGTATGATCCGTTCCGCCCAAGACTCCTAGAGTCCCGATCCGGCCGACCACGCGTGAGATCTGTCCGCACGTAAATTTTCCCACGACCCGAAGTCTGGCCGCCGTCCATGCTTGACGCAATTTTGTTGATAATGACGCCATGATTTCTGCCGGCTCCGTGGCTCCTCCAGGTCCGGCTCTTATACGCCTGGTTCCGACTCTTTTGTATCTGACCTCTTTCATGGACGGGCGCTATTCCATATCGCCGGCCTTCTGATGAATTTGCTTCCGGCTTATAACCATTCACCCTGAACGATGTGATCTTGCTAATAGTTGATGATCTTGTCGATGACTGTCGTGGTGGTGTCACGGCAGATGCCATAGGATGGCTAATTTGTGGGGCCGATGGACGTTGGTGGATCCGGGGAGGGATAGCGAGCTGAAGAGCTCACACGGGGAGGATCCCGGTAAAACCGAGATCTCCCAAGAACAAGGAATAAGATCAAAGTACAAAGGGGAAGATCTAACAAACACGAACAAATGCACGAAGGCATACAACACACACACGATATACCCAGGTTCAGGGCCCTCGTGAGGAGGTAACACCCCTACTCTTGCCTTTCCTCTCTATATATTTGTGGTACAAGAGCTACAACTTGCTACAAGATCTCTCAAAGGGAGAAGTACGAAGAACTAGATGAACTCAAGGTGAGAAGGAGTAACTGCACTAAGAGTAAATGCGACTATAGCTTTGGCTCTCAAGTTGGTCTCCCTCCCTCAGGAGCAGTTATGGCGCCTTTTATAGAGTTCCGGCCAGGAGGGCCGGAAACCCTAAATCGGCTTGACCCCACCGGACAGACCTAGTCGACATGCCGTCACCGGCTAGTGCGACCTAGTCGCCGGGCTATCCGGCGTAGCCCCTTCGTCATCATCTCGTTAAGGACGGCAGGCGCCGTCCTGCATCATCATTGTCCCCCTGTCAGAGAAAGACATGTCTTTGCCCATCCTGGATAGCCTTTTCCGGATTGCCGGACTAGGCATGTCAGGTCATGTCGTACCACGATCATACCGGGTGACGCGCTCCCGTGTCAGGCGGGAGGTGACCATGCTTCCGTGTCAGGCGGGAGGTGACCATGCTTCCGTGTCAGGCGGAATGGTACTTCCCCCCGCAACATACGGGAAAGCCTGCTATAGACCGTTGACGACCGACCGGAAGCCCTCTCGCCGGCTACCTCCTTGCTTGCCACTGTGAGCCTCGTCTGCATAAGATTAATACCGAGACATATATTCCGGTTAATACCTACCCGGACTACCTATCCGGTAAAACCGAGTACACCTTCATCCGGGAGTCTCCCCGGAGTCCTAGATCCGGGATCCTTCCCGGAGGCGTTCGAGCTCGCCTCAGGATGAGTATCTCTAGGCCTAGCCTCCCGAAGATGTCTTAGCCTACCAGCAAAGACATCTTCGAGAAGCTAGTTCTTAGAGGAACCACCCGCTCATGCTTGTGCTGCGATTGTGAGGGCCGGGGGTGTCTATTTATAGTTGCGAGACCTGACCCTTGCGCCTGCCAGGAGGCACTTTGTCCTCTACCAGCGCTCAGGGGTCAATCTGCCCTTTCAGTACAGCAGGAGATGTCCCTTGCTCTCGCCAAAAGTCGGGTACTGTTGACACTTTGCTGAGTTATACCGGGATCTGCCCCTACCCGGGGGGCAGCCCCCCGACACTAGTCCCCGAAGCTGGTGCTGCATAGCGACCTCGGATGATGTGCGGGATCAGCTTTAATAACAACCATCTTCCGAGAACACATGACACCATCCTTTTATTCCATGTCGAGATCGATTCTTCCCGAGATCTTCTTACCGAGGTCTTCCCACCGATACTGTGTTAACCGGGAGGCGAAGCCTGCGACCGGATAGCACCATCTCAGTGAATCTTGACCGTTGGCCTCCCAATGAATTCGAGACAGTGAGCCAGGGCCCACCCGACGTCCCGTCAGAGCAGAAACGCACTTGAGTGCTTCTGCGCGAGCACGCCGTCGCTTGGGTTCCCGCGCCGGGGAGCCGCAGCCGATCCGGAATCCAACCGTTGGGGCCGTGTGGCCCTCGGTGTGGCCAGATCGGGCGCTCCGGATAGCGCCACGTGGCTCGCGGCACAAAACAGATCCCACCCACGATCGTGGAGATCGTGGGCGGGAAAATCGGAAACCGCTCCGGAATCCCCCCCCCCCCCATAAATAGGGGACCGGAACGGTTTCCCCTCCTTCTTCCTCTCCTTCGCATTTTCCTCCCTCGCTGTCTCGAGCGCCCCGCTGCCGCTGCATTTGCCGCCGTTCGCCGGAGCTCGGACACCGTCGCCCTCTCCGTTCGCCGGAGCCCGGACACCGTCGCCCTCGCCGACCTTCTGTTCTCCGGTAAGCACCTCTTCTCCGCTCCGATGATTTTCTTCGGTAGAGCAATCGCCCGACTCCAGCCGTGCCGTAGCACACGCGCGGTTGAGCCACCGCCGGCGAGCACAACTTGAGCGGCGCGCACGAGGCGCACGGTGGTGATGCACCGTTACGGTAGGATGCAGATTGTTCGCTCGCATTGTGCGTCGCCCGAGCCTAGCGCGAGCCTTTTTTCCTCCCTTTTGCTTTGATTATTTGGCCCACGGTAGATCTTGTTTCCCACCAACCCGGTAGTGTTTAGCAGTTTGCGCTCCGGCATTCTAGTTTCCGGTAGACTAACTCCGACTAACGGCCGCTGCATCTGCAGAGTAGCTCGGATACGTTCGCACACTTCTTCGACATGGGCGAAGAACGTACCCGGGGGTGCTGGGATGGGTCCGAGACCAAGCAGTCAGATCTGGACTGGCTGTATCGGACTCACCGGATTCCTCCGGAAGTCGAGAGCCGTCTCCCGGAGGGAGAGGTTGCACCGGAACCCCAACTCGGGGAATACGTGGTATTCCTCGCGCACTTCGAGCGTGGGTTTGGGCTTCCGGTTAGCCCCTTCTTCCGCGACTTCCTCGACCTCTACGACCTCCAACCTCACCATCTTCCCGCCAACGCCATTATGATGCTCTCGGTCTTCACCACATACGCGGAGGCATACCTCGGCATCTGGCCATTTTTAGATCTCTGGGCCAAGTACTTCATTCTCCGCCGCCAAGCCATCCCCAATCCGGATAAGAAGATAAAAGACTTAGTCGATTGCGGAGCGGCCACCATCATCCCTCGCGCGGACTCCGGATTCCCCATAGTCAAGGGACTAGAGTCCTGCCGGAAGTGGCAGCGCAGCTTCTTCTATGTGAAGAACCGGGAGCCTTCGGGAGATGGTCCGGGATCCTCGAATCCGGACTTCATCAATCTGCCAGAGTTCGTTATTGGCCCTCCGCGCGAATTCCGTCTCTGGAAGAAGCTTCCGGATAACGACGAGGTTAATTGCATGCACGACGTTCTGAACGTGCTAAAGGAGAAGATGACCGGCGATGATCTCCTGCGCTGCTTCATCATTCGCCGCGTCTGCCCCCTTCAAAACCGAGTGCACAAGATGTGCCACATGCCCGGGAACTATGACCCCACTAGGACCAGCATCTTTGGGCTAAGTCACGCAGGGGTCGTCCGTCGCGTTCGAGCTATTGCCCGGACGGAGATGACGAATGACTACTCTTGGGGGGTCATTGGGGGATCCCGGAACAAACCATGCGACCAGGTGCTTATATTCGCCTTCGTACATGCGTTCACCTGGACACCGACACGGCCTAATTTGTTTGCGCAGTTGTTTGAGCGTCAAATTGAAGAAGACGCTGTTCACGCCAACGGGAACTTCGTGCCGAACTTCCCCAAACCGGACGAGATGCCGAGGGAGGACCCCGACGGCGAGGACCATCTCGCCATCCCTTTCGTCAAGGCTGCTGCCCCGGGTAATCCTTCAACCTCAGAGGCAGTTTTCATTTCTTCGGATGAGGAGGATGAGATTGACTGCCAGATTCTCGATGTTATTGACGCTCTCCCTCTGAATTGGGCCTCAGCAGTGGTTCCGAAACCGACAACCGGGACCAAACGTGCCGAGAGCCGGAAGCGCGTGGCTTCCGACACCGAGGGGGCCATAACTCCGGCAACCCCCCCAAGAGGAGCAAACCGAGTAAGCAAACGACCGAGAAGACTGCTCGGCGCCGGAAAAGGGGTCCTCCCATTGTGGATTCCGGGTATGTTTTCCTTGCCTTATGTTATCTGACTTTGTTTTCTCCACAACTATTACTAAGACACTTCCTCTCAGGGATGCACTCGAGCTCCCGTCACCTGCTGTTCCTCCTCCTCCCGGGACTCGGACTCCTAGCCCGGCTCGGGCTTCTCCTTCACCTCCTCGCCCTTCTACTCGAGGAAGTGAGCCTGCCGCCTCCGGTGCCGCACCGGCTACCGTCGCGACCCCGGATGCACATCCGGTGATCGAGGAGATCCCGTTGCAGGCCACGACCACCTCGGGAGAAGTTCTTCTTCCGGAGAGTCCGCGCCGGGTGCCCGGGCTTGAGGCAGAGATCCTTAGCCCTCGCCGGCAACCTGCGGCAAGCTGCCCCTCTCGGCCAGCCGCGACCAAGACCATCTCGGAGAAGCAGCCCACAGCCTCCTCCCGGCCAGCTGATCAACCTCCCAAGTCTCGCGGCAAGATAGCTGGGCAGAAAATACCTTCTTCCCCGCCTGCAGCTGCCCCGACATCCTCGGCCCGTGACTTGGCGCTGCGCACGGGTACGTTTTCATCGCTACCACCGCCTCCCGCCGAGATCCCTACTGCTGCCTTGCAGATGTTGCGAGCAACCGTCAGTTCCTTTGTATCTTCAGGATCCCGGGACGTTGCTGCTTCCCGCGCGCCCGGCGGCTCCGGCATACGGGTTGTTGACGAATACAACCACGCCTGGCTTGCCGCCGATGCCTCCGAGACCGCGGGAGACTTGCACGCCGCAGGCCCAAGCCGCAACGCCCAAGCTCTGCACGCTCTCCAAGTGGCCGCACTGGATGTTACTCGGGTGACCGAGGTAAGCCTGCTCTCTTTCTTTTACCAAAAAATACTTGTTCCTTCCACCACCACTAGTCCCCGAGTTTGGTGCTTAGTGCTCTAGATTCCACCGAATAGCAGATCACTAGGTTCCAATCTTAGAGAAAAAACCAGGACTCGGACACCGAGTCCCCGAGATCCTCCCAACCGGATAGGTTGATTCAAAATTTGCTCCATCACCACTAGTCCCCGAGATTGGTGCTTAGTGCTCTAGATTCCACCGAATAGCAGATCGCTAGGCTCCAATCTTAGAGAAAAAATCCAGGACTCGGACACCGAGTCCCCGAGATCCTCCCAACCGGGTAGGTTGCTTCAAAATTTGCTCCATCACCACTAGTCCCCGAGATTGGTGCTTAGTGTTCTAGATTCCATCGAATAGCAGATCACTAGGCTCCAATCTTAGAGAAAAAAACCCAGGACTCGGATACCGAGTCCCCGAGGTCCTCCCAACCGGGTTCCTTACATTTCTTCCAGACTGATTTCTCCTTCGCCTTGATTTCAGGAGTGCAGCCAGAAACGCCGCAACATCTTCAACCGGGTTCTTGCTGATCTCGGTCAGTCCAAGAAATCCGAGGAGCGCCTCCGGGAGGAGCGCGATGCTGCGCGCAAGGTCTCGGTTGACCAGAAGACCGCACTTGCCACCGCGCAAGCCGAGATCGCGCGGCTGAACTGCGAGCTCGAAAAGGTCAAGGCTGCTACGACCGAGATGAAGACGCGCTTCATCGAGGCGACCAAGAAGCAGAAAGAAACCTTGGCTTAGTCCGAGGAGCGTGCACATACTGCTGAGACCGAGCTTGCTCTTCTTCGGTCACGGTCCGATACTTGGCTCTCCGAGCTTACTGTATTGAACCGGGACCTGAACAGTAAGTGTACCGACATCCCTCTTCTCTTGCTGCTTCCCTTCTTCGCTGTTGCCTTTCTTATGACTTAGTTGTTTGACAGTTCTTCTTTTTAAAGGGGAATTCGAGCACTCCCGGGAGGCTGCTGTTAAAGCCGTTGCTGCCGCCCGAGAGAAGCGCGCCGGGAAGGGTCCCATTTCGGATGCCTGGGACATCGAGGATCACCTCACCGCCCTGAAGGCCCGGATAGTACCTCTTCGGTCTATCGGGACTGAACTTCTCAGCGCTGCGGTCCACGTCCACGGCGCACTGTGGCCAAGCATCCGCGGGACGCTCTCGATTCCCGAGCTCGCGAGCGCACTTCGTGGTGCCGGGAGGCGCATCCACGCCTGGAAGCGTTCCGGTGCGCGGGCTGGCGCCGACCAGGTCTTGACCCAAGTACTCAGCTGGTACGAAGGTCTCGATCTGGGGGCGATCCAGCGGCTGCGAACGACCTCGGCGTGGGTTAGTGACCCGGCCAAGATCCAGCAGCGACAGGAGGTGGCGCACCGCATCGCTACGTGGGCAAGCATCCGCGCCTTCACCGTCAGCGTTCTTCCTTCCGACTCGGAATCCGATTATGAGGATGACGAAGAAACTGACGCGACCGGCGACGCAGAAGACGAGGCCCCGGAAGAGGATGATGCTGCTTCCGGTGCCGCGCCCGAGAGCGAGGTTCCCCGGGACGCAACGACTTCGCCGAGACCGGAGGCCACCGAGACCGAGGTGCGTCCCGACGCCCCGAGTAGCGCTGCCGGAACTGAAGCTGAAGTCGCTCCCGCTGCTGCTCCTGCTGCTTCTGCTGCTGCTCCTGAGTCTGCTGCTCCCGAGGTCTCTGTCGAGAAGCCGACTTCCCATATCGCTTGAAAAAATTAAGAGTAAATTCGTCAAATCCCCGGTATGCCGGGTGCCATATGTAATATATACTTACACTATTTTCGTTTCGCACTGAACTATTTACCCGAGTAATCTATGTCAATTTATTCTGTTTTGAGTTCCCGACTTGCCTTTCATGTTTACCGTACTTAGGTAATTTCTGCTCTTGTCTACCATTTCGGCGGTCGACAGTCGAGTCACAAAACTCCACATACGGCATACATTACTTAGAACAATTCGAGTTCCGTTCAACCGAATTCCCGACATAAAAAACAACTAAGTTAGTAAAAAACAAGCATGCCGGATAAGTTCCTGCTCCAAGTCCCCGAGACCATTTTCGTGTTTCCCACCTTCCCTCGCTTTGCTCTTGACTACCATTTCGGCGTTCGTCAGTCGAGTCACAAGATGATTTCACATGACATACATTACTCTGACTTTGAGAATCGGACTCGGAACTTTCCTGGCATGCATACAATATAAAAGATAGCTATCCGGCAGTCCCCGGGTTCCTTCCCGGGATGCCGGTATAAAACAATAAATAAATTTGACGAAACAGAAGTAAAAAAGAGCCCAGAACCAGGCAGTCCCCGGGTTCCTCCCGGGGTACCTTACTTCCATAAATACTGAAAATTGAGATACACATACACTGAGCCCTTTAAGTGTAAAAGGGTCGAAGTAGAGCTACATTCCATGGACGCTTGGTTTCCTCACCGGATTTGTCCATTACACCTTTCCTAGCCTCCTGTGCATCTACAAGGTAATAAGAATCATTGTGCAATGCTCTGCTTATCACAAAAGGTCCCTCCCATGGAGGTGACAATTTATGCATTCCAGCCGTGCGTTGGATGAGCCTCAGCACCAGATCCCCTTCTCGGAACACCCTCGGGTGTACCTTCCGGCTATGATAGCGGCGGAGATTCTGCTAATAAATTGCAGACCGAGATAATGCCAACTCTCTTGCCTCTTCGAGTAAATCTACATCATCTTCCCGAGCCTCTTTTGCCTCGGTCTCGGTGAACATTGTTACTCTCGGGGAGTCATATTGTATGTCGGTCGGGAGTACTGCCTCAGCCCCGTATACCATGATGAATGGCGTGTAGCCGGTAGATCTATTCGGTGTAGTCCGGAGACCCCATAGCACTGCCGGTAACTCCTCTATCCAGCATCCCGGAGTTCTCAATAGTGGTTCGATCAAACGAGCTTTGATGCCGGCCAAGACTAAGGCATTTGCTCTTTCAACTTGCCCATTTGCTTCCGGGTGTGCAACTGATGCTACATCCAGCCGGATTCCCTTCTCAGCACAAAATCGAGCGAATTCCCCCACAGCAAAGTTGGTTCCATTATCTGTGATAATGCTGTGTGGGTATCCGTATCTCAAGATGATGTCTTTCAAGAATTGCACAGCGGTGTGTCCATCGCACTTCCGGATTGGCTTGACCTCTATCCACTTAGTGAACTTGTCCACCATAACCAGTATGTGTGTCATATTGCCTCTTGCCGGTTTGAATTGCCCGACCATATCCAAACACCATACTGCGAACGGCCAAGTGATGGGGATTGTTTTCAGTGCCGACGCCGGCATGTGTATCCGGTGAGCAAATCTCTGACATCCCCCACACTTCCGGACAATATCCTCTGCTTGCTGCAGCGCAGTGGGCCAGTAGAACCCATGCCGGAACACTTTTGCCACCAGGGCCCGGGATGATGCATGATGTCCACATTCTCCCTGATGTATTTCCACCAGCATCTCTTGTCCTTCTGCCGGTTCCACACACCTCTGGAGTACCTCAGTGACACTCCTTTTGTATAGTTCTTGATTGATGACAGTGTATGCTTTTGACCTTCGCATTATCTGCCGGGCTTCCACTTCATTTTCCGGGAGGGTTCCTTCCAAGATATAAACCATAATGGGTTGTGCCCATCCCGGGACAGGTCTAACCGGGAACATGGGAGTGTCTATGTCCATTGGCTCCGCCGACATCACCTCTATCATCATCTTTCTTTGCCTCCCTGAGCACTGGGACGCAGTCCCCGGGTTCGATGTTATGCTCCCGACATCTACTTCCATGGGTACGGCATCTGAACCAGGCTCCTTGGGGATGAAGATAGAATCTGATTCGGGTGATGGTTGAATAGATGGCTTCCTCAAATGCTCTAGGGCTATCCCGGGTAGGATGGCATCCCGAGATGATCCTAGCTTGGACAAGACATCCGCTGCTTCGTTTTCTCCTCTGGGTATGTGCTTGAACTCGCATCCTTCACAAAATCCGGAAATTTTCTGCACATGAAACCTGTATAAGGCCATGTTTGCATCAAGGGCATCCCAATTCCCCGACACCTGTTGTACTACGAGGTCCGAGTCACCAAAGCACTCTATCCGGCGGATGCCGATCTCCTTGGCGACGTTCAGTCCATGAACCAAGGCCTCATATTCTGCTACGTTGTTGGATGCCAGAAAATGGATCTGCATCACATACTTCAGTACATCTTGTTTTGGGGAAGTGAGGACCACTCCGGCACCCAATCCGATCTTAGCCTTTGAGCCATCGAAATGCATCCTCCAGAAATTGTAATCCGGCATCGGAGGTTCATACTGCATCTCGGCCCAGTCTACCAATTAGTCCGGCAGCGCCTGCGACTTGATGGCATCTCGTCTCTCATATGCCGGAGCATATGGAGACAACTGGATGGCCCATTTGGCTACCCGGCCGCTAGCGTCCTTGCAACCGATGATCTCGGCCAGAGGAGCTTCGCATACCACCGTGATCGGGTGTTCCTGAAAGTAGTGCTTGAGCTTGGTCACCGCCATGTACACCCCATATGCCATCTTCTGGTAGTGCGGGTAGTTCTGCTTGGACTCCGAGATCACCTCACTGAGGTAATACACCGGCCTCTGTATCAGCTTGCCCCCTTCTTCCCTCTCTACCACCATTGCCACACTGACTACTCGGTTGGTTGCGGCAATATACAGCAGCATAGGTTCCTTGGGTAATGGGGATGCCAACACAGGTGTTGTTGAGAGCATTCTCTTCAAATCGTTGAACGCCGCGTCAGCCTGCGGGGTCCAAACAAATGTTTTGCTCTTCTTCATCAGCTGGTACAGAGGCAAGGCCTTCTCCCCGAACCGACTTAGGGATGCAAGACACCCGGTAAACTTCTGCACATCCTTGAGGCGTACAGGCAACTTCATGCTCTCGATAGCACGAATTTTACCCGGGTTGACCTCGATTCCCCGGCTTGAGATGAGGAAACCGAGTAACTTCCCCGCCGGAACCCCAAATGTGCACTTATCCGGATTCAACCTCATCCGGAATCTTCTTAGGTTCTTAAATGTTTCCCTCAGATCATCTATTAGTGAGGCTTTTTCTTTTGTCTTTATGACTATGTCATCGACATAGACCTCGGCATTCCGGCCTATTTGACCATGCAAACATCTCTGCATGCATCTCTGGTATGTAGCACCAGCATTCCTCAAACCGAAAGTCATAACACGATAGCAATAAGCCCCATAAGGGGTAATGAAAGCAGTTTTCAATTGATCATCCAGATTCAAAGGTATTTGGTGAAAACCAGAATAGGCATCTAAAAAGGTCAAAAGCTCACTCCCGGCAGTGGAATCTATCACTTGATCTATTCGGGGCAGCGGAAAGGGGTCCTTCGGACAGGCTTTGTTGAGGTTGGTGAAGTCGATGCACATGCGCCACACCTTAAGCAGGAGGGGATGATCCTTCTTCTTCTCCACCAGGACCGGATTCGATATCCAATCCGGGTGCAGCACCTCCGTTATGAATCCAGCCGCCAGCAGTATAGCCAAATGCTCCATGACCGCAGCTCTTCTCTCATTCGAGAGGCGCCTAGTCGGTTGCTTCACCGGCTTCGCATCCGGTCTAACAAATAGAGAGTGCTCAGCCAACTCCCTCGGGACGCCTTGCAGATCGTCACTCGACCACGCAAAAGCATCCCGATTCTCACAGAGGAAGTCGACGAGCTCGCCTTCCTATTTGCTGTCCAGATTGCTGCCAATGATAACTTGGCGCTCCGGGTTGGTGGGATCCACACACACCTTCTTGGTCTCCTTGGGGGGCTGGAATGACGCACCCTGCTCCGGGTTCACCATCCCGGGCATTCCGAGTTGGGAGGTCTTGGCCATCGCCACCACCTGCTGGATCCTCTTCTTCTCTTCCGCGATCACTAGAGACTCAGCCAAGCACGACCCCGCCGAGGCACATTCCATGGAGCGCTTGTGGTCCCCCGAGATGGTGATTACACCGTTAGGTCCCGACATCTTCATCTTGAGGTAGCCCATGTGAGTTGAAATCATGAACTTGCCCAGGGCTGGCCTGCCGATCAGTGCGTGATACGGGCTCTCGAGGTCCACGACCTCGAACTCCAAGCTCTCGGTTCGGCAGTTCTCCCGAGTTCCGAATAGCACCTCAACCCAGAGTTTTCCCATGGGCGAGCACGAGACTCCGGGCACAATGCCGTGGAAAGTTGTCTCGGTAGGTAACAGGGTGTTCATGGACACTCCCAGCTTCAGCATCGTGTCCTTGTACATGATATTAATGGCACTGCCATTGTCAATCAGAACTCGGCTGAAGCGGACGTTGAGGTTAGGTCCGACAAAAGTTGGGTCCACTACCAAGGCATACGCACCCGGCTTAGGCATCACACGGGGGTGATCCTTCCGGCTCCACGTGATCTCCATCTCGGACCAGTGCAAGAACTTGGGCACCGCCGGGATTACAGCATTCACCTCCAGGGCCCGTTGCCGCACACTCTTTCGGTCAGTGGGCTCGGTCACGAAGACCACATAGCTCTGATGAGCCTCCCGGTAGTTGCTCTGCTGGTGTCCGGCTTGGTTACCGTTGTCGTTACGGGTGTGTACCACATTCACCGGACAAGGTGGGGGTCCTCTTGGAGGAGGAGGAAGTCGAACAGCATTGGCCCCCGATGTCGGAGGGGGGGGTCTCGGGATATTGGGCCGAGATGCCGGAGCACTCTGCCGAATACCTCCCGAGCTACCCTCCTGCAACGTGCGCTGATACCAGCTGCACTGCCAAGTAGAGTGGTTTGCGGGCTTGTTGGCCTCCAGAGTATGGTAGCAACATGGCTTGTTCAGCATCTCTTCATACGTCAGGGGCTTCTTTTGTTCCACCCAAGTCTTCTGCACCTCCTGACTCTGACCCCAAGCCGGGCCACTTGTCTTTTGTCGCTGGCTGTTGCCGGCATCCTCCTGCTCCCGGGTCACTGCTGCGACGTGCTGTGCGGCATGGTGGTACTCGGGCTGATTCCTCTTGTGGCCGAACTCCTGGCGATCATGGCTTCTGCTCGGTCCTGAACGCTGAGGTCCCGCATTCCTCCTGTTGGAGTCACCGACATCCACCAGGGGTTGCATGGGATCTCCAAGCGTATAGGTATCGGCGATGCGCATGGTCTCTGCCAAGGTCGTTGGCATCTTTCTCTGCAACTTCTACCACAACATTGAGCCATGCCGGCATCCTTGTGCAAACCAGGAGATGGCCTGCGCCTCCACCACTCCTTCGCAAGAGTTGCGAATATTGCTCCACCGGGTGAGGTACTCCCGGTCGGTCTCGTTGCTCCTTTGCCTACAGATGGCGAGCTGCTGAGGCCTGTTGGGCCTTTTGTATGTGCTGGTGAAGTTGCTGATGAATGCCTCCTCGAAATCCAACCAGCAGTCTATGCTGCCAGTCCTCAGGTTGTTCAACCAGATCCGGGCTGGTCCTTCCAACATCTGCGGCACATAACGTACCACCCATCTTCTGTTTCCACCGGCTATGCTTACTGCAGTTACATAGTCGGTTAGCCAATCCTCCGGCTTCTTGCTGCCGTCATAGGTCTTGGCACCCCTGTTGAGCTGAAAGTTCCGAACATGTGGCTCCCGCATGATCCGAGGTCCAAAGCAGGCAGGTCCCGGGGGTCCTTGCTCTTCCACCAACTCGGATTGATGAATCCGGTCGAGCCGGAATCTGGCGTCTGCCGGGTTCAGCTGCCTGGTCCCTATTCGAGATCCCAAAGGATTCTCGTCCGGCTGATACCCGAGCTGCTGCAGCCTCGAGTTGCCATCATTGAGCCTGTCCTGCACAGGGATCACGGCCTGATGTGGAACGGAGGCGACCTCCCTCTGCGGGTTTCCCTGATCGTGAGGAGGATTCCGGGGTGGATTACCACGGCCAACCGGGTTATTGTTTCCTACACCCAGGTTACCATCCCCACGGGTACTTCCCGCCTGTCCCGAGTTACGCTGTCCGGCCTGTCCGGCTTGCTGGATACCAGCGAAGGCCGGGTCATAGGTCTGTAGTTGCTTGTTCTTCCCGGAACCTCGACTCCGGCTCCGGCTCTTGCTCTTGCTCTTGCTTCTGCTCGGATGCGGGGAAGAGGCCTCCCCATCCGATTTCTGGCTATTGGGTCTGGCTGAGTGCACCTGGGGCCCTGCCCCTGGGTTCTTCTTTTTGAAGGCCAGATTCTGACGATTGGCCTCGATCACCAACTCGTTTACCCGCTCCTGCTGCTTGCGTAGAGCCTCACCAGATAAGCCTGCCAACTCGGCCATGGCAGCTTCGGCGGCTCTAAGGGTTTTCGCCGGTGAGCTGTACACCGGCTTCCCCGCAGAAATCCGACTTCCTGTGTTACTGGTGGTGGCTCCACCAGCCAGCTCCTCATTCACCATTCTCCCTTTCTTGCGCAGATCCGCAATGCGTTTCTCCCGGGAGTCTATCTTAGGGAATCCGTGAGCTGCATTGTACTCCCGGAGGCTAGCATTGAGCTCGCGACGGATCTCGGCGATTTCCTGCGCCTCTGCGAGTAGCAACCTCCGCTGCTCCTCTAGGTCAGCCGAGGTGGCCTGGGTATCCGCCTCAGCAGCCACAGGTATAGCCAACTTGGCCACCAGCCCCGAGAGGGGATCCGGGCGACGCCGCTGCTGAGATGGTTGTGGATCACCATCTCGGGCCGTAGGCCTTTCCTGCGGGGGTTTGGCCAAACGGGGGTGGCTGTCGGTATCGCCGTCAGCGTCCTGGTACTCCTCATCAGTTGCTCCGACCATCATTACTGCGACGGAACTCGGGGGGCGACCGGTACACAGACCCCGAGCAGCGCACAGCATGGGAGGGTCCTCAGCTTCCAAGACCATGTCCGGGTAGCTACAGACAACCTCTGTGGCGTCGTAGGTGGTGAAACCACCAAAGTCAATAAGACATCCGTTCACCGGGAACGGTCTGTTCCGGAAGCAGCCTGCGTTGTCGCAGACGAAATCCATCTCCCCTAGCCTTACGACTAGGCCAGAGAGAACCCGAACGTCGAGGTGAACGGGGGAGCCCGTCCGGATGTGTACACCAGCCAACGCCTCTGTCTGCCCCACGGTGGGCGCCAACTGTCGTGGTCGTGTCACGGCAGATGCCATAGGATGGCTAATTTGTGGGGCCGATGGACGTTGGTGGATCCGGGGAGGGATAGCGAGCTGAATAGCCCACACGGGGAGGATCCCGGTGTGGCCGAGATCTCCCAAGAACTAGAAACGAGAGCAGCACGATAGAGGGAAGATCTAACAAACAGGAACAAATGCACGAAGGCACTCAACACACAGACGATGTACCCAGGTTCAGGGCCCTCGTGAGGAGGTAACACCCCTACTCCTGCCTTTCCTCTCTATATAATGGTGGTACAAGGGCTACAACTCGCTCGTAGATCTCTCCAAGTGAAGAACAAGAAGAACTAGATGAACTCAAGGTATGAGGAAGTAAATGCTCTAGGAATAAATGCAACTATAGCTTTGGCTCCCAAGTTGGTCTCTCCCCCACAGGAGCAGTTATGGCGCCTTTTATAGAGTTCCGGCCAGGAAGGCCGGAAACCCTAATCCGGCTTGGCCCCACCGGACAGGCCTAACCGGCATGGCGTCACCGGCTAGTGCGACCTACTCTCCGCGCTATCCGGCGTAGCCCCTTCGTCATCATCCCGGCAAGGACAGCAGGCGCCGTCCTGGAACATCATTGTCCCCCTGTCAGAGACAGGACATGTCTTTGCCCATCCCGGATAGCCTTTTCCGGATTGTCGGGCTAGGCACGTCGTGTCTTGTCGTACCGTTGTCGTACCGCCTGACGCGCTCCCGTGTCAGGCGGGAGGTGACCATGCTTCCGTGTCAGGCGGGAGGTGACCATGCTTCCGTGTCAGACGGAACGGTACCTCCCCCCGGATTAGGCGGGAAAGCCTGCTACAGACCGTTGACGGCCTACCGGGATCCCTCATGCCGGTTATCTCCTTGCTTGCCCCCGTGAGTCTTTCCTGCATAAGATCGAGACCGAGATAGACGTTCCGGTTAGCCCTTACTCGGATTGTCTATCCGGCAAAACCGAATACACCTCCTTCCGGGAGTCTCCTCGGAGCCCAAGATCCGAGATCCTTTCCGGGGGCGTCTGAGTTCGTCCCTGGATGAGTATCTCTAGGCCTAGCCTCCCGAAGATGTCTTAGCCTACCAGCAAAGACATCTTCGAGAAGCTAGTTCTTAGAGGAACCATCCGCTGAAGCTTGTGGTGCCATTGTGAAGGCTGGGGGTGTCTATTTATAGTTGCTAGAGCTGGCCCTTGCGCCTGCCAGCAGGCACATTGCACCCTACCAGCGCTCAAGGGTTAAGTTGCCCCTTCAGCACACCAGGAGGTGTCCCTTACTCTCACCAAAGGTCAAGTACTGTTGGCTCATTACTGAATTATTCCGGGATCTGCCTCTACCCAGGGGGCAGCCCCCCGACACCCATTTTTCAGGCGACACATTGTAGTTGATGATGAAATTTTCACATTGTGGTGGCAGCGAAGCCATTACCAAGTGAACTATAAGTGCAGGCTTGAGCTCCAGATCAGCCTCCATGGACTTAAGCTTAGCAGCCATGTTGCTCATTCTGAGAATGTGCTCTCTTATGCCATGTGTACCTCCATGAAAAGTTTTTCTGTCACCAGTTGTCTGAGCAGCTGGGTAGCATATGTCTTTGAAGAACCAGTAAACTGGCTCTTTATCTTTTGGAGATACTCTCCTACAGAGGAACACTCTTAAATTGAGCCCACAATAGCGGTCTCAACTGTGTTCTTTATGAATGCCATGCACTTTTTATTGGCGTTCACCCACTTTTGGTTCTCTAGGGTGTAGCCCATCTCTACTGGAGCATAGTCCAGCTCTTTTTTCTGCCAAACAGAATCATCATCATCAGATGCTCTCACTAGCTTTGCTGGCTTGACTGGCTGTGGAGTAGTCACAACCCAGTCGACCTCAGCACAGACAAAGGCCAGCTCCACTTTCTTCCACCACTCAGCACAGACGTTGGTGGATCCGGGGAGGGATAGCGAGCTGAAGAGCTCACACGGGGAGGATCCCGGTAAAACCGAGATCTCCCAAGAACAAGGAATAAGATCAAAGTACAAAGGGGAAGATCTAACAAACACGAACAAATGCACGAAGGCACACAGCACACACACGATATACCCAGGTTCAGGGCTCTCGTGAGGAGGTAACACCCCTACTCCTGCCTTTCCTCTCTATATATTTGTGGTACAAGAGCTACAACTTGCTACAAGATCTCTCAAAGGGAGAAGTACGAAGAACTAGATGAACTCAAGGTGAGAAGGAGTAACTGCACTAAGAGTAAATGCGACTATAGATTTGGCTCTCAAGTTGGTCTCCCTCCCTCAGGAGCAGTTATGGCGCCTTTTATAGAGTTCCGGCCAGGAGGGCCGGAAACCCTAAATCAGCTTGACCCCACCGGACAGACCTAGCCGACATGCCGTCACCGGCTAGTGCGACCTAGTCGCCGGGCTATCCGGCGTAGCCCCTTCGTCATCATCTCGTTAAGGACGGCAGGCGCCGTCCTGCATCATCATTGTCCCCCTGTCAGAGACAAGACATGTCTTTGCCCATCCCGGATAGCCTTTTCCGGATTGCCGGACTAGGCATGTCAGGTCATGTCGTACCACGATCGTACCGGGTGACGCGCTCCCGTGTCAGGCGGGAGGTGACCAAGCTTTCGTGTCAGGCGGGAGGTGACCATGCTTCCGTGTCAGGCGGAATGGTACTTCTCCCCGCAACATACGGGAAAGCCTGCTATAGACCGTTGACGACCGACCGGAAGCCCTCTCGCCGGCTACCTCCTTGCTTGCCACTGTGAGCCTCGTCTGCATAAGATTAATACCGAGACATATATTCCGGTTAATACCTACCCGGACTACCTATACGGTAAAACCGAGTACACCTTCATCCGGGAGTCTCCCCGGAGTCCTAGATCCGGGATCCTTTCCGGAGGCGTTCGAGCTCGCCTCAGGATGAGTATCTCTAGGCCTAGCCTCCCGAAGATGTCTTAGCCTACCAGCAAAGACATCTTCGAGAAACTAGTTCTTAGAGGAACCACCCGCTCATGCTTGTGCTGCGATTGTGAGGGTCGGGGGTGTCTATTTATAGCTGCGAGACCTGACCCTTGCGCCTGCCAGGAGGCACTTTGTCCTCTACCAGCGCTCAGGGGTCAATCTGCCCTTTCAGTACAGCAGGAGATGTCCCTTGCTCTCGCCAAAAGTCGGGTACTTTTGACACCTTGCTGAGTTATACCGGGATCTGCCCCTACCCGGGGGGCAGCCCCCCGACAATGACGATTCTATTCATCCACGCAGCAATTCTCTTTTGATGAACACATATCTGGCCGCAGGCCCCACGGTGGGCGCCAACTGTCGTGGGATTGTCACGGCAGATGTTACCCGGAGGTAACTTGAGATGAGGGGCAAGGCGACTCTGGCGCTCAGGAGATTGTCTAGCTCTGCGGGGAAGAAGATGTTTTTTACCCAAGTTCGGGTCCCCTCGGTGGAGGATCCCTACGTCTTGCTATAAATCACTGATATGCTAATGTAACATCCCAATTTTGCTAAAATTTAAAACCTTGCATTCATACATTATTCATCATATAGGATTAACTTTTAATCACATAAATACTAAATAAAAATTTAATTATGAGTTTAAATATCATTTAATACCATTAAGTGTTTATTTAAACACACTTAATAAATATAATTTTTCCAAATTATATAATGGGTAAGTGTATTATTAAAAATTGCTAATTTAAATAACCTTTCCAAAATATATTTTTATGAATTTTTCTGAAAAGTTTTGAATAGGTTTAAAAATCTTT
The DNA here is from genome assembly GCA_026929855.1 of Poa annua. Lineage (NCBI taxonomy): Eukaryota > Viridiplantae > Streptophyta > Magnoliopsida > Poales > Poaceae > Poa > Poa annua. Next base: position 39,179,769 of record CM049427.1, read on the forward strand.
TAGTAAATCAGATTTGAAAAACAGTTTTTATTTAATTTTAAAGGATTTGTTTCCGGGCCGGCCCAGACGCTATCCACCGCGCGCGCGTCAGATAACAGCCCATCGGCCCGCTCCCGCGCGCGCGTCGCTCCCCTCTCGCTGACAGGTTGGCCCCACCTGTCAGCCGTCTTCCACCTCCGTCCGGAGATCACGCCGGAGATGGAGACCGAGTCCGAGCCGTTTCCGGCCGTTTCCCTCCGCGTCTAGCGCCCCTGCCCCCTCCTATTTAAACCCCGCGAGGCCGCCTCCGAACCCCCCCCCCCCCCCAAAAACCCTACCCCTCCGCCGTCGGGCTGCTCGGAATCGAGCTCGCCATCGTCGCCATTTCCGCCGGACTTTCTCGCGAGTGCGGTAAGCTCCGAGCTCCTCGAGCGCCACCGAGGCTTCCCCTCGCTTCCCCTTTTCCTTGCGCACTCGTTGAGCACTTTCGTTCGTTCTATTTCGCAGCGGAACGTCGTCCCCATCCGCGAACTCCGCCGCCGGCCGCAAGCACCAACTCCGGCAAGGTTTTCCCGAGGAACGGCGACGCACCGAAGAACCGCAACTCGCCACCGACCCCGCCTCGTCGTCCTCTACGTAACGGTATGACTCGTTCGTCCCCTAGACCGCTAGGACGCGAAACGCGCACGACGCCGGCCGTGGCGCCGCCGCGGTCGGAGGACCTCCGGCGGACTCGCGCCGCCCGCGCTGAGGCTCTGGATGCGAACCGTTGGATCTAGATCCAACGGATCTAGATCCGTTTAATCCCAAGCGTCCGTTTTAAAGTAGATCGGACGGCCGCGCTGCCGATCCGCGCCGAAGCGGTACTGTCCAATAGGATCGTGCCACGTCGCCCTCTGATTTTCTTTTTCGCAGGAAATTTTATAAATAAAACAGAAAATAGATAAAACTTGCAAAATCCATAACTTTTAATCTGTAAGTCCAAATTTAATAAACTTTATGTCATTGGAAAGCTCTGCTCATGTAGTTTAATTCTACATCATTTGTTTTTCCCTTTGACAAATTTTAAATTGAATAATTATCAGAGGAGTATTTCGGCCATTAAATAAATAACTTAAATAATAAAAATGATTTAGAATTAAAAGTAATTGTTTTGAGATTGTATAAATTCCCTCTGTCCAGGAATATTAGTATGTATCTTATTGGAAAACTTTCTTAGAACAATAAAAGTTGTAATGGTATAACCTAGGTTTTGCTATATTACTTTCAATTTTATATTGTTAGGTGAAATGAGAAATTTCTAGAAATTGCATCTCATGCATTTAATAACAGAGAATATAAATTATGGATGAGTGTGTCTAATTCTACACGTGGCATACTATGCATGCATACATCTTTTATTTGGTGTGAGAGATTTTGTGTGGAATATTTATTTGTATGTATTGCTTGTGCTAGATTGTGAAGGAGAGGAAGGACCTGCTTGTGATTGCTATTCTTGTTGTGTCTGCCCCTCCTGCTGCCAAGGCAAGTGACTTCATAAAACACCTACTATTTTATTCTAATTGCATATCTAGTGTTTTCAAACAATATTAGCAAAAGTAGAATGCATGATAGGTTTTGGGAGATTGTAGTATGCTATGTAAACCTTTTAGGTTTCCCCTTAGAAATTCCAGATTAGACCCTATTATAATTTAGTGGAAGCAATTGCTGCAAAAATGATTGTTTTATGGTTGATGTGATAAATGAAAATTTCCACTAAATTAATTTAACGCCTGGGTGGATTGGGTCGATCGAGGAGGTTTCAAGTTGAGTGGCTTCTCAGGGCCAAGTGTCATGGTTGTCTTCGCCCAGGGTAGTTTCTACTTACTTGGGGCCATGATATGCGGTGTTAACCTGAGTTGCTCACTTGTGGTAGGCCACCCAGGGCTATGAGATTTAAGTTTACACTGAGTCTAGTTGCTTATCGTGCAACCATTGGTCAATATGGGCTCTGTCTTGATGGAGTAAGTTGATGTGGACCTGGGTCAAGAGATTGATGGTGGTAGAGTGGATAGGATGGTGGTAATCTCTTAGTATGATCATGGGAAAGCAACTTCTGAAAAGTCTCGTCTTGATCTTCTCCTTTTCCTTCTCACTAAAGGAGTGTAGAGGATAGTTTGGGTTGATTAAGTCTAATGGTGAAAGTGCACACCCTCTCGAGAGTTAAAACCTAAGATCTTAGCCGTGTCCCCGGCGTCGGGCATTTGAGTATCTACACGAGGCTGTGTTCCGAAAATCTCCTCATCTCTAATTTCTTAATAAAACTTTGTTGGATGAACATGGGTAGGAGACATGGACTTGTCTCGAGATTGTCTCTGAAGGAGAAGATTATTGATTTAAGAAAATTGTTTATCAAAAGTAGGAGAAAATTTTCTTTGCGCAATAGCCTTGAGCTCCACCAGCCAAATTAAGCACATAGTATTAGTAAAATAGGATATTAGAATTTAAAGTCACTTGCCACCACAATTCAATTGTGCTGACCCTTTATAGCTGGGCTGCAACTAAACCTTGCAGAATGTCCAAATGAGGAGTAAGGGGGTCGTCTTCGAGCTACAACCAACATGATTTGCCAGTGGCTTCATGGAGAAGATGTAGCTCCATGCTACCTTTAGGATTGCGTTGAACTCTGAAATAAAGTGTGAACTATTTATTCAGCTAGCATTTCCGCTATGCTAAGTTGTAAGGATATTTGTTTTTGGATCATTTGTCTCGTTCTGTAATAAATTATGACATTGTACTGTGATATTACATCTTATTGGAGAATGTGAGACTTATGTGATCCAAGTCTTTACAGTATTCATATGTGCCATTGCTTTCATAAGCATGGGCACTACAGCTAATATGTTACATGGTGCGCCAATGGCGATCGCCGGGTTTGGATGACTCCGGCGTGGCAAATCTCTCTTGGGAGCTCTCTCTATTTTGTCTATCTTACTTGGCTTGACTATGGCTTATCGTGGCCTCTGTTGATCTTCAACCTATCTTTCTATGACCTAGGAGCCGGCTTATATGGGCGCCTGGTCTCCTGGTTTACATGGTAAGACTACTTGGAGTTCTACTCTATCTCGTCTTGTCTTTCTTATCCTCCAAGTCTTGGGCTCCGTGATGAATATTGCCTCTGAGTCTTCTAGAGCCTTCCTTCTTTGGGTCTTTCTGAAACCTCTTCCAAATCTGGGTTTCGCCTGACACCCAAATCCGGGTTTCACCTGACACCCAAATCCGGGTTTCGCCTGACACCTCACCCAGATCCGGGTTAGCTTCCCTGTCGGGTTATAATACTGTCGGGTTATGATTCTGCCGGGCTATAATTCTGCCGGGTTATAATTCTGCCGGGTTATGAAATGAGCTCTCCGACCCAAGTGTAACCCTGCTCATGTGGAGTGCAGGGTAACCTCGCCCAGGCCTCCTGCCTGCCGGGTTACACTTCCCTCTTCATGGGCCTACCGGGTTATCATTCCCCCAACAAGATTAATGAACGAAGTTTTGCGTAATTTTATTGGACGTTTTGTGGTGGTTTACTTTGATGATATCCTCATATATAGCACATCTTTAGAGGAACACTTGGATCATTTGCGTACTGTTTTTACTGCTTTACGCAATGCACGTTTGTTTGGAAATATTGAGAAGTGCACCTTTTGCACGGATCGAGTTGCTTTTCTTGGCTTTGTTGTTACAGCACAAGGTATTGAAGTTGATCCAGCCAAGATTGAAGCAATTTGGAGTTGGCCGCAGCCTCTAACGGTCACCCAATTGAGGAGTTTTCTCGGGCTCGCTGGATTTTATAGGCGTTTCGTCCGAGATTTTGGATCCATTGCTGCAGCACTTTATGAGCTTACAAAAAAAGATGTTCCCTTTGTTTGGGGCGATGCACAACAAGAGGCTTTCATGTTACTGAAAGAAAGGTTAACTCATGCTCCTTTGTTGCAACTTCCTAATTTCAATAAGACTTTTGAGCTTTAATGTGATGGTAGTGGTATTGGATTAGGAGGTGTGTTATTACAAGAGGGCAAACCTGTTGCATATTTTAGCGAAAAACTAAGTGGGCCAAGTCTGAATTATTCTACTTATGATAAAGAATTATATGCTCTAGTTCGAACATTAGAAACTTGGCAACACTATCTATGGCCCAAAGAATTTGTTATACATTCTGATCATGAATCATTGAAGCACCTTCGTAGTCAAGCTAAGTTAAATAAACGACACGCAAAGTGGGTCGAATTTATTGAGTCTTTTCCTTACATTATTAAACACAAAAAGGGTAAAGATAATATTATTGCTGATGCTTTGTCATGTCGTTATACAATGCTATCTCAGCTTGACTTCAAAATATTTGGATTGGAAACAATTAAGCAACAATATGTGCATGACGCTGAATTTAAAGATGTGTTGCAGAATTGCAAAGAGGGCAAAACTTGGAACAAATTCGTCTTCAATGATAGGTTTGTGTTCCGTGCTAACAAACTATGTATTCCGGATAGCTCTGTTCGTCTTTTGTTGTTACAGGAGGCACATGGAGGAGGTTTGATGGGTCACTTTGGAGTAAAGAAGACGGAGGATGTACTCGGACACTTCTTTTGGCCACGGATGCGTAGGGATGTTGAGAGATTCGTTGCTCGCTGCACTACATGTCAAAAAGCTAAGTCACGTCTTAATCCCCATGGTTTATATATGCCTCTTCCTGTTCCTTGTGTACCTTGGGAGGATATTTCGATGGACTTTGTTTTGGGATTGCCACACAGAAGGGGAGGGATAGTATTTTTGTTGTTGTGGATCGGTTTTCTAAGATGACACATTTTATTCCTTGTCACAAGAGTGATGATGCTGCACATGTTGCTGATTTATTCTTTCGTGAAATTGTTCGTTTACATGGTGCCCAATACTATTGTTTCAGATCGTGATACTAAATTTCTTAGTCATTTTTGGAGATGTTTATTGGCTAAATTGGGGACGAAATTGCTGTTTAGTACTACATGTCATCCCCAAACTGATGGACAAACTGAAGTTGTGAATAGAACTTTGTCTACTATGTTGAGGGCTGTTCTAAAGAAGAACTTAAAATTATGGGAATATTGTTTACCTCATATTGAGTTTACTTATAATCGTTCAATACATTCTACCACCAAGATGTGCCCTTTTGAAGTTGTTTATGGTTTTGTTCCTCGTGCACCAATTGATTTATTACCTTTACCATCTTCGATGCAAAATAATTTAGATGCTTCACAACGTGCTGAACTAATAATCAAATTGCGTGCTACTACTAAGGCCAATATAGAACATATGAATGCTAAATTTAAAGTTGCTGGTGATAAGAGAAAAAAGCATGTTGTGTTTGATGTTGGAGATCTTGTTTGGTTACATTTGCGCAAAGAACGTTTTCCTGATTTGCGTAAGTCCAAATTAATGCCACGAGCTGCTGGTCCTTTTAAAGTGTTACAAAGAATTAATGATAATGCATACAAACTTGCGCTTCCTGCAAAATATGGTACTGTAAGCCCTTCATTTAACATTGCAGATTTGAAGCCATACTTGGGAGAGGATGATGACATTGCGTCGAGGACGACTTCATTTCAAGAAGGGGAGGATGATGAGGACATCCCACATGCTGATACAACCGCTGCACCGACAACAACAATACAAGGACTTATCACACGAGCTCGTGCACAACAACTTAATTATCAGGTACTTTCGTTTCTTGGAATCAATCCTCACACACATGAACATATGATGTTGCCTAAATCAGATGTGTTTGTCATACTTAGGAATGATGGCCCTAGCAAGGATGAGAGGGACAAACAGTGGATCATGATCTCGCATGAAGAGGATTAAAGATGATGCCACTTATGGAGAATTCGTACATTGAAGCCACCATAGAGAGAGGAGAAGACTTGGACGAAATATACTTCATATTTTCGTCCATATATTCGTATGGTGATGCGTCACCTTTTAGTTATGGGCCAGGCCCATGTATTTGAAGGGGTTACGGTGCAGAAAACAATAATTTTCTAGCGTACGAAACCCTAACTAGCCAGGATCTATCTATCTAGTACATGCGATAACGGTGGCGGAACAGGTTACATTACCTCCATGTAGACCGATAGCGGGGATTACGCTCCCGCACAAGCGTTGACGATGAAGTCGTACGTAGCCGACCTCGAGGTCGCGGAGAACTTGCCGTGATGTCGGAGTCGATGACGCCGGGGTGTCGATGATGATCTGCGTCGACGGGCGTCGGGAGGAAGAAGGCAGAGCGCCAGCACCAGGGCTGGTGCGCCGGCAGCAGAGGGGGGAGGCGCGGCGGCTGCAGGGGGCGAGACGACGTCGCCCAAGCTCCTCAATAGAGTAGCCTCCGAGCACTCGCAAACATACGGAGCCTAGCGACAACTCCCGGTCATTCAGATCCAGCTGAAATCGCAGGAGTAGAACTTATCTGGAATCCCGCAGAGTAACGGCGCTCTGCGGTATGGCTTAGGTGGAGAGAGACCCCCTTCCTCAGCTCGGCGCGGCTCCGACTTGGGAACCACGAGATCGAGAGAGAAATCGGGAATTAATTGGATTTTCCTATGAATTAAATCAATTAATATGCCTTGCTATATAAAGGGGGAAGGGGGTGTGCCAACCCCCTTGGCTCCCCCATGTGGGACTAAAGGAGGAGAGGGGAGGGGGGGTTCGGCCGAACCCCCCACGGGCCCTCCCACTCCTAGTCCGAGTTGGACTAGGAGGCCCAGGCCTTCCCCTTCCTTGTGGGGTGCGGTTTCCCCCTCTTGGGCCCTCTTAGGGCCCATTTAGGTGGGAGCCCCCTTTTTCCTTTATTTAATTAATATTAAATTAATATAAAAATCCCATTAATTCATAATTAATATATTTATATATAATTCAATATCCCATGACTCCGAAACTATTTCGGAACCACCCGAACAACTTTCGGACATTCCCGGAACCATTCCATACCTCCCCGAAACTCCTTCCGGACCACCAGAACTCTTTCCGGATCATTTCTCTTTCTCCAATAAAAACCTATAAAATTCCAGAACCTATCTCCTAGCGTCGCTAAGACCTTAAGTTTGTTACGCTACGGTTCGGGAACACTCCAGACATGGTCGAGACACTCCGCTCACCAATGATCGTCAGGGATACCTGGAAATATATGACGACCCCTGTGCATTCCACGAATATCGTCGTTGAACCATAAATATGATATTCATTCCCTTTGTCTCTGCGATACTACCTTGTCCGAGATATGATCGTAGACACACCGATGCCTCTGCTGTATCTCGTTACCGACGAAGGTTATTAACTCGTCTGCGATATTACATCTCCATGACCTAGTCATAAGCTGCGCAGCTATATAGATGCAATATCACCGAGTGGGCCCAGAGTATCTTTCCATTACAAGAATGAACAAATCCCGCTCTTGATCCTTACGTCTTGATGCTCTTTCGGAATACCCAAGATGGACACCGTTATTGTCATGCTATATAAGACACAACGTTTGATGCTCTCAAAGCACTCCTACGAAGCAACAATAAGTACGGTCTCACGGTTTAAGGAATAAGCTATCATACTCTTATCTATTGCAAATGACAAACATCGTAATACGATCTTATTGCAATACTTTGCGTATGTCCACCACCTTATTCAACTAACAAGATGACCCCATTGTCAACCGACGTCATTGTCATTGATCGGGAATCTCGATCAACTGTTGCCCAATGGACTAGCTCATATAGAGGATTGCTAGGGACCTGGTTGTCTATGTATCACACGTGTATTAACAATTCCGATTAATACAGTTATAGCATAATACACAAACCTATTATAAACTTATGAGATAATGCAATAAATACTACTTATTTATTTGCCTCTAGGGCATATCTCCTTCAGTCTCCCACTTGCACTAGATTACAAATAAACTAGCTGCATTTTACTTTATCAGAATCCCTTATCAAATAAGAATCATTTGATAATGCTTGCTCGTGGAAAAGTGTTACTGCACAATCCATGATTGTACATGCTTCTGCGATTCACGGATATTAACTTGCTTGATATCACCATGTTGTTCAACAACATATATGCAAACACCGCAACTAAGTGAGACTACCGCTTCCCAGCGCTTACTCTGATTATACTAACCAGATAACTGCCCTGAAAAACACACTCAGTCATGCAGAGCCCCTTGTAACAATTACAAACTCGTGATGTCTACATACTTTCACATCAATGTAGAAAACTTGACATTCAAATGTCAATCCCTTAACTAACGCACATCTACTTCCAGTAAATTCCAAATTTACTTTCATAACTGTTCTTATTCCAAGAGCATCGGTTATATATCATCGAGCAGATAATATGGTTTCTGTATGATGTCTAATACATAATAGACCCACATGTCATACAACCATTACCTTCATGCATCATTACTCTTAATGATCAACTGGATTCCAAAGGACCATCCTTTTGCTTCTATTCTGACTCCTCAGATATAATCCAACACAACTCGACCAACTATTAAAAATTCCCGTTCTATTTCAAAATAGACACTGACTTTCAAATAGTTTCACAACTTCATCCTATTCTATTGGTACAGTTTCACAATGTGTTAACTACACAAAATGAATTCTACTCCCACTCAAACTATGTCTCCACATATTTGACAACACACGCTCCCACTCAAAAACGTGTTATCCACATATTTGAGTTCCTGAGCTCCCACTCAAAAATATGTTCCATACATATTCCACCTGAGTAAACTAACTACGACTCCCACTTAATTCGACATTTAGATCAAACCAAAATCATTGATCTATCATCAATTCGAATTTTATACAAAATATATTAATACAAATCCTTCAGACTTCAAGCATGTCTACATAAATGTAGTCAACAAGTTTGATCTTGTCCAAGACATATTTCTCGACAAGACATGCTCCCGCGTCTTTCTTATAGTCACATTTCCATATAACACTTTATATGACGATTAAACAATCTCATTCCTCTAATAAGAATTGCAGCAACAATTACTCTCTTAATCCTTTTAAACGTAACTTGGATTTCCAGGCTGAAGAGCCTCTGTTCGTATTCCGATACTTTCTCAACTTTCTTTGTATTCATAAAGTGCACCTCGATCTGTCAACAAGATCTGAAATACTTAATTCAGTGCTGTGACCCGACAGGAATATTAAATATAACAACACCTTATTCAGAAGTTTCTTTCATGAAAACATTATGATCTTTATGAAGAGGATTGCAAGCAGAAAACAATTTTCTAGTCTCCCTCACTCTTAATCACTAAACTTTCATTAGCAGACATATACTCTTTGGAACATCTTCCAACATAAGTCTGACACTTTATTCCAAACTTCTAATTTCAATCCATAAACCATAATTCGAAAAGTCATCTTTTCTCGGAATTACACAGACAACAAACTGAACTTTGTTTCTTATTGATTTTGGAATACACTCTCGTCCATGCGAGCAATCTACAAAGAACTACTCATGTATATTCCGAATTATCGCATAATCATATACACGTCGACATTACTGTCGATCCTATGAATTCTTGTTGAGAAAAATATCTATTTCCTAAAGTGGATATCGACTATAATGTTTCGAACGTATTAGGAGATTCTAAGACTGATTCTGACAGGCCACACTTTATTTAAAATAGAGCATGATTATAATTCCCCACATATCACTATATATGACATTATAATTTTGTGAAGCAAATTTCCACAAGTCTCTTGTGTTGAAAACATAATTCAAAAAATACTGTCCTTTGATCGAATTTTGTGAATACAATGTTCACTAATCTTTCTTCTGAAAAACCCCATTTGATCCATTATCAAATTAATCTCAGACTCCACAATTTATCGGGCAAATACTCCTATTTGCCAAAGTCATGGAGGAATTCGGATCAAACAATAAACACCATTAATTAATCATTTAAAAAATGACACTCAATTAATTTCCGCTAGTATTGCAACTTCAATACTTGATTTCAAGCTTAATCAACTCAGCACTCGAAATACTTAAATGGACCAAAACATCCATTACTTCTTTCATTGCTTTTATGACTAAACTCGACGGTGTTTGTTCTAGGAGTAGAACCTTTGTTCATGGGACAAGCTATTTTATCATATCTACACTTATGAATACTTATCATACAATCCAAGTAACTGAGATGTGGAAACTTTATTCATAAGATAAAACAACTGACTTGTTCCATAACATAAAACAACTGATCTTGTCTTATTACATGAATAACTTTGTCTTGCAACAATCAAGACACACACACTTGCTCACTATTACAAAAGATCGTATCAAAAACTATTAATGATAATGATAACTTGAGGACGTGAACACCAAAAGGCCATCAACTCCTTGACTACCAGCTTCAGCGCCAGGTCACATCAAACTGCGCCGCATATATGTGATAATCAGGACCTGTTTCACAAACAGAGCAATTATCAAACATTTCATCATACACCATGGGCGAATTCATAATTCTGCATATATCAAATATATACCTGTAGCATCGAAGATCTCTCCTTCGATGGAATCAACCTTCAGAGACTGGAACTCACGTACGAACTTGTAGAAGTTCATATCGTCGGCTTTCAAAATGTACTTGCGCACATGCTTCTCATAGCTACGAGGTAGAGATATCAGGACAGTCCGAATGGCACAAGAATCTTCCATCCAGTAATCGAAGACCATCGTCAGCTGGAAGTAGATGTCATACAATCTCTTCAAATGCGTCTTCAGACAGGTATGCTCCTCCATGTGAACGGTCTGGAACATTCTAAGCTGCCTGAATTGCTCACGCTTTAATTCATCCCCGAAGTGCGTCTTTATCGCATCCATCATGACGCTTGGCTCCTTGCGTCGAAACATCTCTTTCAACTCGGGTGCCAGCCATACAGTCATGGTGATCTCCACTTCAATGAATATGTCTCGACGCCTACGGAAATCATCTTCCTCCTCCTCGCTTGCAGAATCTCCTGGTCCTCCTCCTAATGGTTCATCGAGAACATATAGAATGTTGTTGTGTTCGAGAATGTTTCTAAAACCCCTGTACCATCTGATGAAGTTGGACCCGTCGGCTTCTAATGTAGCATCCGGGCTCTTGAGGAAGTAACCGAAGTATAGTTGCGTAGTCTACAGATGTTATCGCAAAAGAGGTAAGGATAAGTTTATAATATGTAGGTGAGTTTTAGTTCTATAATCTCATTATCAAAAACACACCACACCAAGATTATTATCCCTAAAATAATAATGGCGATGACACGACCCTCATCCACCATACTACCCCCGATCATCACGGCCGGCAGCACAGCTTCAAAGGTGGACATAAAATGTCGATCATAACAACTCTATGAATCGTGCTCGATCTTTCGATCTTCCCGTGTTCCGAGGCCATACCTCTGAGTATGCTAGGCTCGCCAATCAAACCTCGAAGACCCTGCGCGTGCAACATGGCTTACACCCACTGTATGCGAACGACGAGATGTGTGACACCTGATCATCACGGCCTGCCTCATAACGTAGAACTTTCTTGGTGGTGCGCAACGAGGGAGAACACAATTTTGGTATTTGTTAGGGATCATCCTATTTATGATGCTACCGTTGTATATCTAGCATATAAGCAATCAATAGGATGCACACACAACAGCACACAATAATGATGCAATGAAGTGCGATGTGACATGGTCGATGCGCCTGGACCTTCATGGCGCCATGTGCCTGGCCCCCCCGGCGCCCCGGCATGGCTCCGAGTCTACAGAGCCCTCCATTGCCTCCGACAGTACGAGTAATATCAAAACTTACCGTAACCATGTCACATAAAATAACGCCTCTGCAAAACAAAGTTAGACGCCTCTAGCTTTATTTAGTTTTGCAAGTTTTACGTGGCATATAGGCTTATTCGTAAGAGAATCGCTTCCCTACCTACGAACTTTGTACCACAATGTCGATCGTATAATTGCATGTTTAAGCATCCCTTTCGGGCCCTCCATTGAAAATGCTTTGCCGACTAGAGAGAGAGAAACAGACACCCGCCAGCCACAGATACGGTGCAAGCCGTATGTCAGTAGTGGAACCAGTCTCGCGTAAGCGTACGCGTAAAGTCGGTCCGGGCCGCTTCATCAACTCAATACCGAAGGCATCGCAAGTGCACGCTAGAGGGTAGCAAATATAAGAAAGACGCCCTCATTCAACATGAGTTCTAACCGTACCAGCAGTACTACGCATAGATCGGCTCTGATACCACTGAAGGGGTTACGGTGCAGAAAACAATAATTTTCTAGCGTACGAAACCCTAACTAGCCAGGATCTATCTATCTAGTACATGCGATAACGGTGGCGGAACAGGTTACATTACCTCCATGTAGACCGATAGCGGGGATTACGCTCCCGCACAAGCGTTGACGATGAAGTCGTACGTAGCCGACCTCGAGGTCGCGGAGAACTTGCCACGATGTCGGAGTTGATGACGTCGGGGTGTCGATGATGATCTGCGTCGACGGGCGTCGGGAGGAAGAAGGCAGAGCGCCAGCACCAGGGCTGGTGCGCCGGCAGCAGAGGGGGGAGGCGCGGCGGCTGCAGGGGCGAGACGACGTCGCCCAAGATCCTCAATAGAGTAGCCTCCGAGCACTCGCAAACATACGGAGCCTAGCGACAACTCCCGGTCATTCAGATCCAGCTGAAATCGCAGGAGTAGAACTTATCTGGAATCCCGCAGAGCAACGGCGCTCTGCGGTATGGCTTAGGTGGAGAGAGACCCCCTTCCTCAGCTCGGCGCGGCTCCGACTTGGGAACCACGAGATCGAGAGAGAAATCGGGAATTAATTGGATTTTCCTATGAATTAAATCAATTAATATGCCTTGCTATATAAAGGGGGAAGGGGGTGTGCCAACCCCCTTGGCTCCCCCATGTGGGACTAAAGGAGGAGAGGGGAGGGGGGTTCGGCCGAACCCCCCATGGGCCCTCCCACTCCTAGTCCGAGTTGGACTAGGAGGCCCAGGCCTTCCCCTTCCTTGTGGGGTGCGGTTTCCCCCTCTTGGGCCCTCTTAGGGCCCATTTAGGTGGGAGCCCCCTTTTTCCTTTATTTAATTAATATAAAAATCCCATTAATTCATAATTAATATATTTATATATAATTCAATATCCCATGACTCCGAAACTATTTCAGAACCACCCGAACAACTTTCGGACATTCCCGGAACCATTCCATACCTCCCCGGAACTCCTTCCGGACCACCGGAACTCTTTCCGGATCATTTCTCTTTCTCCAATAAAAACCTATAAAATTCCAGAACCTATCTCCTAGCGTCGCTAAGACCTTAAGTTTGTTACGCTACGGTTCGGGAACACTCCAGACATGGTCGAGACACTCCGCTCACCAATGATCGTCAGGGATACCTGGAAATATATGACGACCCCTGTGCATTCCACGAATATCGTCGTTGAACCATAAATATGATATTCATTCCCTTTGTCTCTGCGATACTACCTTGTCCGAGATATGATCGTAGACACACCGATGCCTCTGCTGTATCTCGTTACCGACGAAGGTTATTAACTCGTCTGCGATATTACATCTCCATGACCTAGTCATAAGCTGCGCAGCTATATAGATGCAATATCACCGAGTGGGCCCAGAGTATCTTTCCATTACAAGAATGAACAAATCCCGCTCTTGATCCTTACGTCTTGATGCTCTTTCGGAATACCCAAGATGGACACCGTTATTGTCATGCTATATAAGACACAACGTTTGATGCTCTCAAAGCACTCCTACGAAGCAACAATAAGTACGGTCTCACGGTCTAAGGAATAAGCTATCATACTCTTATCTATTGCAAATGACAAACATCGTAATACGATCTTATTGCAATACTTTGCGTATGTCCACCACCTTATTCAACTAACAAGATGACCCCATTGTCAACCGACGTCATTGTCCTTGATCGGGAATCTCGATCAACTGTTGCCCAATGGACTAGCTCATATAGAGGATTGCTAGGGACCTGGTTGTCTATGTATCACACGTGTATTAACAATTCCGATTAATACAGTTATAGCATAATACACAAACCTATTATAAACTTATGAGATAATGTAATAAATACTACTTATTTATTTGCCTCTAGGGCATATCTCCTTCAGTATTTTCGTCCAAATTAAGTGTGAGAACAATTAGAGTCCGTATAAGTGGAAGGAAACCGACTTAGGGTGGAATTTGACCCCTTTTTCAAGGCTGGCCGACTTCGCCTTCGTCCCTCCATATATACCCCGTTTAGGTCTTCGTTTAGACGCGGATTTTGTTTAGTTTAAGACTTAGCCATTGCTATTCTTCGCCAAAGACTCCAGTGTCGGTCCAGACCTATTGTACTTCGCACTTGCAGAATCCCACATATAAAGCTTTCATCTTTATTCAATATCTTGATTGCATCTATAATTCTTGCTAGTTCTTCGATTGCTTGCAGGAATTGATCGACGGATCAGGTTGATCTAGCTCTGGCGAGATCAATAGCCTCAGGAAGTTGGTGTAGCGATTGCATTGGCGCAACGTCTCGCACGTTTGTAGTCGGGTCGTCAACATCGACCTCCACCCAAATCGTTAGCTACCGTCTCATCGAAAGATCGGGCAACCTTACCCTATCAGTTCTCCTGTGGAGGAAAGCAAAAGGCAAGATCTTCCTTCGCAAACACCTCATCCTTATGAATCTGCCAACCTCCTTTCTTGAGACCCAAAGCCTTTCTAAGCCCCTTCACATTGCTAGTGACCTTAAGATCTCCAGATATCCATGTCATAGTGCAATCATCATCATCATGGAAATAGACAGTGCAATAGAACTGCTTCACCAAATCTGGCATGACATCAGGAGAGTGAAGACACACAGCATACCACAAGTTCATCTTCTCAAGGGTACGCCGCACATAAGGGAAATCCTTCTCATGAAGAGAGAAGTGCTCGAGATTAAGAGATTTCTGCGGTACCCAAGACTTCCTGGAGCTGAAAACAGCATACACATGCTCCCACTGAATCTGCTGAGTGCGAGTCCAGAACCTAGTTCCCCAGGGTTAGTTCTTTCCTTGGCAAAGTAGGGATTTCTTACACGAAACACCTTCCAATCGCTAACAGCCATAGTCTTCATATTGCCAGTGGGCACAATCTCCGTCTCATCCTCAGAATCAGAAACATCCTCATCCCTATCAGACTCTTCTTCTGGAACAAAATCCTCAGAGGGGTGGCCACGGTCATCAGAAGAGCGACCACGACCACGACTGTAGGCAGTACAAGATGCTGGCAGTGGAATCTTGGCAGTCCTTGATGGGTTCATCTTCTTGCTTGACACTTCGGCATACTTGCCCTTGCGACGCCTCTCATGCGTCTCGATACGGTCACGGCTGTCACCTGTGAATTAGAGCATAGTTGCGAGCATGGGGATAAGTGCACAAGCCACATGAAGGTAGGATAGATAGTTGTGATGAAGAGATGTGTCAAGACTTTAGCAAAGTTTCGAAATCCATTCCGTCCGGTACCAGGTTTGGTATAAACCGGACTTGGTACCGGAAGCATCCGGTACCAGGTCCGGTGTAAACCGGAATCTATACCGGGTGGGAACAGAAATTTCGAAAGATTTGCAAAAGTGCTTGAACTCAGCAACATCTACTCATTACATCTAAGGAGCAACACGACTAAACGAGCAGAACCTTCAAGGACTAAAAGATCTACAAGGAGAGAGAGAGAGGGAAGGAGGTGAGATACCGGAGGACATGGTGGAGAACTTGAGGAATCATTCGGTAAGCTTACTCCAAACAAGGAGAGGGGCCAAGGGAGGTCCAACTCGGAGCCCCCGGGCGGTGGAGAACTCCACCGGAGATGGAGAAGATGCTGGTGTGTAACATCCCAATTTTCAGAAAAATTTAAAACTTTGCATCCATGCATCATCATCATTAAACTTGTCATTTATATCACATAGATTTTAAATTAAATCTTTATATATGTTTTAATTGATTTTATGTCTATAAAAAATTGTTATTTGAATTTATAATAATATTCCTTTTTATTCTATTTTTACTTCAGACAAAAATAATATCATAAGGATCTATTTTTAATAGGCTTTTCAAATTATATTTTTATGAATTTTTCTAAGAAGTTTTGATATAGTTTTGAAATTGTTTTATACTCAAAAGATTTAAAAACAGAAAAATGATTTATAAAAGAAAAATCGAGTCGGGCGAGCAAGTGGGCCGAAGCCCACAAGCTATCTACCGCGCGCGCGCTCTCTCTGTCTGACAGGTGGGCCCCACCTGTCATCCCTTCCCCGGCAACGGCTCGCCCCAAATCACGCCCGCGACGACGCCGAGAAACGGCCGAATAATTTTGATTCATTGCGGAGGATTCATTTCTCCATTTACGTCGCCGATTCGTGCTATAAGAACCACTCGATCACCTCTCTCTTTTGCCCCAAGCACGACCTCCCGAGAGCCACCAAGCCGCCCGCGAACATCCCCGGAGCTCCGTCGTAGCCGCCGACGAAATTTCGCAACTCCGGCAAGCATCGTGAACCCCGAGACCTCTCTTTACTCCCTTTCCTTTTACCTTGACCTTGCGCATCGTTTTAAAAAGTTTTTGCATCTTCTTGGGCAGCAGAACAACGACTCCGTCCACACCCGAGGTGGACCGCCGCCAAGCACGACTCCGACGAGCAATCTCCGGCGCGTCAGAGCATCCCATCGTCGACCACCTCGCCATCGTCTCCGCCTCGACCTCCTCCACGCACGGGTATGACTCGTTCGTCCTCGTAGACAGTAGATCGTAGGCAACGAGCATCGCCGGCGAGGGCGCCGCCGCGAGCACGCCTCGGGATAGGGTTCCGGTCGGCCGCGCCGCTCGTTTCTGGTCGATTGGATCTGGACCGTTAGATCTCCCGTGCACGGCTAGGATTAGATCACTTAAAAACGAAGCGGTACGCTTGTGTGGCACGCACGGTCAGCGCCGCGTCAGCGCACAGTCAGCACCACTTCAGCGCCACGTCAGATATTATTTTCTACGAATTTCTTAAAATCATTTTATTTGGCAGTTTTGCAGAAAACACCCTGCATACTGTTTTTATCATTACTTTTTATCTGTTTATCCAAATTTAAATATTTTTATATATTTGGAATCCTTAGAACCAGTAGAATCTTTTGGCTTCATTAGTTTTCTGGTTTGACACATACAAAATTTTCAAATATTTTTGAGAGTAGTTTAAGTGTATTTTGACATAACTTTATTTAGAAAAAAAAAATTGAGTAAAACAAATTGCTAAAAACTTGTTTAGATGCCCTCTGCCCAAATGTCATTCCTACAAAATTAGATTATGAATTTTTATTTAAGGAAATTAAGACTCTTGATGTTACCCTTTATTCATGTCTAAATAAATGAAAACAAATTAAAAAAATATTCAGTCATACATCACAAACATTCAAAGAGATACATTTAATTGTTTCTTGACATTAAAATAAAGTCCTATTATTTTTCTATGCATGAGTAGATTATTTTTCTATAAGCATGTGTAGGATAATATTGCTATGCAAGCCATGTTTAGACTTCCTTATTCCTGTGTCTAGGTTCCTATGAAAATACTTAGTAGAATTGTGATGCTATGCAAAACTATTTTTTATGAAATGTTAAATTCTACTAAGTTACAATAAAACACCTGGGTGGAATTGGTTGCTTGGATGTATGAGTTGAGTGTTGTCCCCAGGGGATGTACCTGTGGGATATTCACTTGTGGATGGCCACCCAGGAACAAAGGGATCTGAAGAACTCCGAGTGAAGATTGCTTCTCGTGCAGCCATTGCCAATATGGGCTCTGGCTTGATCAACTAAGCTGCATGGACTCGCCCCGGCCTGACAGGTGGAGGTAGTGATTTGTAGGTGGAGCGCGTTAGGCCAGAGTCGGAGGGAAAATGCTTCTAAAAGATCTCGTCTCATTCTTCTCCTTTCCTTATCACAAATGTTGTGTAAAGGATAATTTGGGTTGAATGGGTACAATGGTGAACGTGCACAACCTCTGCAGAGTTAAAATCTAAGTACTTAGCCGTGTCCCCGGAAACGGACAATTGAGCAGCTAAACGAGGACGTCAACGGAGGATTCCACCATTCCAATTTTTAAATTAAAAACTTGATGGGTGAACAAGGGTAGAATGAGACTATGGCTTTCATACCATATTTGTCTCAACGAGGTAAAGTTGTTTCAAAAAGTTAGGGAAAAACTTGCTTTCTGCAAAATAGCCTTGAGCTCCACCAGCCAAATAAGCATATAGGTCATAGAGTTATTCCTCTAAGTGTCCACCATAGTGCACTTGCCAGTTCCATTTTAATGGTTCTGACCCACGTTGTTGCAATATATATCTTATTGCAGATTGTTCAGATGATGAGTGAGAATTTTACTAAGGGTTTCGAGTCTTCAACCAACATGCTCGCCTGTGCCACATGATGATGATTGGGGACTCCATGAAGAATAATTTTCCGCTGTTTACTCTGTTCACTGCTAGCTTTATGCTATGCAAATTTGTAATGAATATTTTCTAAGTATGGATCAGCGTTGTAATAAATTGATACTTTGTTGTGATATTACATCGTAACTGTGTGTGCAAACGAATCGATCCAGGTTTGCACTATACACAGGTATCTGCCATATTTTAAATGCAGGTACACTACAGATGGTATCAGAGAACTGTGTTGCCTGTAGGTTCGAGTCCTTAGGATTGGAAAAACCTTTGGATCATAGTAATATCTACTTAAGTATTTTGGATCCTAGCGGCATAGTGAGATGAAGCGGCCTGGAAACAAACCTTACATGTCCGCGTACATGAGACCTGTTCCACAATTAAGTGGCTGGC
Source organism: Poa annua (assembly GCA_026929855.1). Taxonomy (NCBI): domain Eukaryota; kingdom Viridiplantae; phylum Streptophyta; class Magnoliopsida; order Poales; family Poaceae; genus Poa; species Poa annua. The sequence continues at coordinate 39,198,682 of CM049427.1, forward strand.
CGGGTGTCTGTCTCTCTCACTATAGTGAATATCCAGTTTACAAAGAGTTGTTTATATTTGTTGATCACATTGAGATTTGACTTAGTATTGTCTCTAAATTAATAATGCACATATGACTAGTACTTCCTTACCTTATACATTTCTTGTTTTAAATTCTTTTCTTTCTTCCTAAAGGATGACGAGCTTCCACTTCACCACTGCGAAGGACTTCGAGGACACCCGTTTTGGCTGCTACCTTCTCGACATCGGCGAGAAGATAGGTTTACCGCTACCTCAAGTTAAGGGCTTGATTCTGAAGAAGTTTAACAAAGAAGACTGTTGGGGAATAAAAGCAACTCAGCCGGGACGTGGAGAAGAGCCCCCATTGGAAATCAAAATTGTTAGTGACTCCAAAGATAAAGGACTCAATCTAGTCATGCAAGACCTGATTGGGCGTATCTGTGGACGCTACAGCACAGAGTTGAGGGGCCACTACTCCATTTTCTTTGTAAGGAGAAATGAGGATGGAGAACCTTACCTATTTGATGTCGGAGATAGAGGCAAAGCAAAGCCCCTTAGTCTTTATTTGCAGGAGCTGGAGATCCTCGTCACAGAACTTTATGAGGATAGGCGCACTGAGCTCCTGAAAAACGATGAGCTATGTGCCTTACTCAAGGAGAATGAGGAAAAGATGAAGGCTCAGGAGGAAGTGACTAAGGCACAAGAAGAGAGGTTTGCTGCACAAGAGGAGAAGTACAAGAGATATGAGAAAAGGGTTCAGGAGAAGAACAAGACTATCAGAGAACAGAAGGCAGAACTCGAGAGCAATGAAGTCGAGTTTGAGGCTGATAGTGACTTGATCAAGCGGCTTCGTACTGAGAAGAGGGAGCTGCAAGAGAAGAACCTTGCCCTGGAGAAAGAAGTGAAGGAATTAAAGGAAGTACTCGACAATGAAGGAATCGAGATTCAAGAGATTGAAGAAGAAGATGACATGGTCGAATAGTTAGTTAGTGAGACTACCATTTACTTTACACCCCATCGTTATCTTAGTCTTGTATTGACTTACCGACTTGTGGTAAGGCAGTACTTTCCCTTGTATCCCCGGAACCTCGCGAGTTTTATTCTCCAAAAAAATTCATGTCTTTTTAATCCAAAGTTTGAGTTGTGTGATTGTTGTTCTTATAAGTTGTTTGCTTGTTGGGGTATTTTCTCTTTAGACCTTCCCGTCTAAAAACTCATCTATGCAAAAAACGCAGATGCCTCCCCGCCGTGTGCCTGATAACAACAACAACAACAACAACAACAACAACAACAACAACAACAACAACAACAACAACAACAACAACAACAACAACAACAACAACAACAACAACAACAACAACAACAACAACAACAACAACAACAACAACAACAACAACAACAACAACAACAACAACAACAACAACAACAACAACAACAACAACAACAACAACAACAACAACAACAACAACCACAACAATAACGATGCTACACAACAGTTGATGGCCGCTCAAGCTCAGCTAATGACTATGATGACCCAGTTCATTGCGGCGACCAACAACAATAACAACAACCATAACCACAACCCACCACCGCCACCACCCCCCCAAGTGGATAGACTTACCAGATTTCTGAGGCTCCGGCCCAACAAGTTCTCCACTGCAACTGAGCCAATTGTGGCAGATGACTGGCTGCGTTCCGTGGACAGAGATCTAGTGACTTGTGAATGTACCGACGCTGAGAAGGTGAGGTTCACTACTCATCTGTTGGAAGGACCAGCAATTCAGTGGTAGAAACCTTGACTTGGGAAAACTTCAGGGAAGGTTTTCGTAATCTCATATCTCCTCGGGTATTATGAACTTGAAGCAAGAGGAATTCCGAAACCTGAGACAAGGAAACAGGAGCCTTAAGGAGTACATGGCTGATTTCCATGCCCTTTCTCGATATGCCCCTGAGGACATCAACACAGAGGCTAAGAGAAAGGCAAAATTCCTAAATGGGCTGAGTGACGAGCTGAAGATTCCTTTAACAGTAGCATATGCCCCAAATTATCAAATCCTCCTAGATCAGGCTATCATACTGGAGGACAACATCAAGAAGGCTGAAAACAGGAAGAGAAAGTTGAATGTTCACAAACACCATTCTGAAACTTCTTTCAAGAGGCCTTTCCCTCAAGATACAAACCAGGGTCATAAGCCCGGGCACTATCCTAGTGGTGGAAGCAACCACAAACATCATGGTCACAACCATAGTGGTGGTTTCAAGGGAAACAATGGGAATCACAAGGGAAATGGAAATGTTGGCCACAACAATGGACATCATCGCCCAAATCCTGAATATAAGAAAGATATCAGCCAAGTCATATGCTTCAAGTGCAATAACAAGGGCCACTATGCCACTGACTGCCCCGAAAAGAAGGCCGCAGAAGCTGCCAAGCCCAATCCCTTCCAGAAAGGACAGGTGAACCACATCAAAGTGGAAGAAGTGTACGATGAACCTGATGTTATCATTGGTACGTTCTTGCTCAATTCATGCCCAACATTAGTTTTATTTGATACTAGAGCATCGCATTCTTTCATTTCAAGAGCTTTTGTAAATAAACATGGGTTAGTAGTGGAAAATATAGGAAGCCCCATTAGAGTAAGCTCTCCGGGAGGAGAGATGCTAGTAACCTCTGGCTGTAGACAGTTGAGTCTGAAGATTCGAAAGCATCAGTTTCCTACGGACTTGATCATCCTGTAAACACAAGGCCTGGATGTTATCATAGGGATGGATTGGATGTCCCGCTATGCAGGAATCATAGACTGCGCAAATAGAACCATCACTCTCACCACTCCAGAAGGCTCGAAGATCAACTTTAGATCAAAGTTTGAACTAAAGAAGGTTAGGCTTAATTCTCTTAAGGGGGTTAGTCTCGATGAGGTCCTTATAGTTAAGGAATACCCTGATGTGTTTCCGGAAGAACTACCAGGAAAGCCACCCGATAGAGATGTAGAGTTCCTCATTGAACTAAAGCCGGGTACAGGACCAATAGCTAAAAGGCCCTACCCAATGGCAACTGATGAACTGAAAGAACTCAAGAAGCAATTGGAAGAGTTTATGCAGAAAGGCTTTATCCGTCCAAGCTCATCACCCTGGGGAGCCCCAATCCTTTTCGTCAAGAAGAAGGATAGTACCTAGAGATTAGTCACCGATTACCGTGACATAAATGAGCATACAATCAAGAACAAGTATCCGCTACCCAAAATCAATCAGCCTTTCGATCAACTAGAAGGGGCTGTCGTGTTCTCCAAGATTGATCTCAGATCAGGGTACTTTCAGTTGAAAGTTAGAGAGATGGACATACCCAAGACTGCCTTTGTTACAAGATATGGTTCGTATGAGTACACCGTAATGCCTTTTGGGTTAACCAATGCTCCAACCTATTTCATGAATATGATGAATAAGGTATTTATGGATATTCTGGACAAGTTTGTTGTTGTCTTCATCGATGACATCCTAGTCTACTCCAAAAGTCACAGAGAACATGAAGAACATTTACGTCTGGTGTTGCAAAGACTCCGAGAGCATAAGTTATATGCTAAGTTCAACAAGTGTGAATTCTGGTTAAAACAAGTAGGATTTCTTGGACACCTGGTGTCTAAAGATGGGATAGCAGTGGATCCTGGAAAAGTTGCTGCTGTGACGAATTGGGAATCACCCAAAAATGTGGGGGAAATCCGCAGTTTTCTAGGACTGGCAGGATACTACCGGAGATTCATTGAAAATTTCTCCAAGATTGCCAAAGCCTTGACTGAACTACTGAAGAAGGGAAAGAAATTTGAGTGGACAGAAGCTTATGAGACCAGTTTTCAAGAATTAAAGAAGCGCTTGGTGTCGGCACCAGTATTATGCTTACCAGATCTAGAGAAAGACTTCCAAGTCTATTGCGACGCTTCATATCGTGGCCTAGGAAGCGTATCGATGCAAGAAGGCAAAGTAGTGTCTTACGCCTCAAGACAACTCAAAAATCATGAAGTAAACTACCCCACTCATGATCTAGAGTTAGCTTCTGTGGTACATGCGCTAAAGATATGGAGACCATATTTATGAGGAAAGAGATGTGAAGTATTTACAGATCATAAAAGCCTCAAGTACTTCTTTACCCAGAAGGAATTAAACATGCGACAAAGGAGATGGTTAGAATTGATCAAAGACTATGATTTAAGTCTACAATACCACCCAGGGAAAGCCAACGTAGTGGCTGATGCATTGAGCCGTAAGACTTATGTAAACGGACTCACAGCAGGAGAATTGCCTAAAGATCTATGTAAAGGATTTAAGGACCTTCGATTGGAAGTGGTACCTGAAGGATTCATAGCATCCTTAGAAGTTTAACCTCTTCTATTTAACAAAATCAAGGCAGCTCAGTTAGAAGATAAAGCCGTAAAAGAAATCAAAAAGAATCTAAGTAAAGGCAAAGCCAGGTACTTTAGAGAAGATGAAGAAGGAACCGTATGGTATAAAGAACGCATATGTGTCCCTGACAATGCCGATCTTAGAAAGTTAATACTTCAAGAAGCTCATGACTCACCTTATTCCATACATCCGGGTAACACCAAGATGTATATGGATGTAAAAGAGAGGTATTGGTAGATTAATTTGAAGCGGGATATTGCTGAATACACTGCAAAGTGTGACGTCTGCAGTCGTGTGAAAGCAGAACACCAAAAACCAGCAGGGTTACTGCAACCCTTACCAATACCAGATTGGAAATGGGAACAGATTGGTATGGATTTCATCACTGGTTGCCCAGGACTAAATCAGGGTACGATTCTATATGGGTTATAGTCGATCGTCTGATGAAAGTATCTCACTTTATACCCGTAAAGACTACTTACACTAGTGTCAAGCTAGCTGACATCTATATGAAGAGGATTGTGTGTCTACACAGAGTTCCCAAGAAAACTGTGTCAGATAGGGGTACTCAGTTTACTTCTCATTTCTGGAATCAATTACATGAGTCTCTGGGAACCAGATTAGAATTCAGCACAGCGTTCCATCCGCAGACGGATGGACAGACATAAAGAGTAAACCAAATCCTAAAAGATATGCTGAGAGCATGCGCTCTAGATTATAAGTCAAGCTGGGATGATAATCTCCCATATGCCGAGTTCTCCTACAACAACAGCTATCAAGCGAGCATAGAGATGTCGCCATTTGAAGCACTGTATGGAAGAAAGTGCACTACCCCACTACTATGGAGTGGCGTAGGAGAACGTAGTTTGTTTGGACCAGACATAATCAGGGAGGCTGAGGAAAAAGTCAGACTGATTAAAGAACGTTTAAAAATAGCACAATCCAGACAGAAGAGTTATGCGGACTCCAAAAGGAGGGAAGTCACGTATGAAGTAGGAGAACGAGCCTATCTCAGAGTTTCACCTATCCGGGGAGTTAAGAGATTTGGAATCAAAGGAAAATTGGCACCTAGATTTATTGGACCTTTCAAGGTATTATCCCGCAAGGGAGAGGTTGCCTATGAATTGGAACTCCCGGAAGCACTTTCCGCAGTTCACAGTGTGTTTCATGTCAGCCAGCTGAAGAAATGTCACCCAGAAATGACAAACGCTGCTAAGAGATACGGTGAGGAAGTACAACTATAAAGTGATCTCACTTATGAATAAAAACCCATTAAGATTTTGGAGACAACAGAACGTGTCACCCGAACCAAGACCATCAAATTCTGTAAAGTACAGTGGAATCACCATTCAGAAGAGGAAGCAACTTGGGAAAGAGAAGATGACCTGAAAGAAGACCACCCTCACCTATTTGCTAGCCAATCCGAATCTCGAGGGCGAGATTCATATTAAGGGGGTTAGGTTTGTAACATCCCAATTTTCAGAAAAATTTAAAACTTTGCATCCATTCATCATCATCATTAAATTTGTCATTTAAATCACATAGATTTTAAATTAAATCTTTATATATGTTTTAATTGATTTTATGTCTATAAAAAACTGTTATTTGAATTTATAATAATATTCCTTTTTATTCTATTTTTACTTCAGACAAAAATAATATCAAAAGGATCTATTTTTAATAAGCTTTTCAAATTATATTTTTATGAATTTTTCTGAGAAGTTTTGATATTGTTTTGAAATTGTTTTATACTCAAAAGATTTAAAAACAGAAAAATGATTTATAAAAGAAAAATCGAGCCGGGCCAGCAAGTGGGCCGAAGCCCACAAGCTATCTACCGCGCGCGCGACACCGCAGCTCGCCAGCAGCCCGTCCCGCCCGCGCTCTCTCTCTCTGACAGGTGGGCCCCACCTGTCATCCCTTCCCCGGCAACGGCTCGCCCCAAATCACGCCCGCGACGACGCCGAGAAACGGCCGAATAATTTTGATTCATTGCGGAGGATTAATTGCTTCATTTACGTCGCCGATTCGTGCTATAAGAACCACTCGATCAGCTCTCTCTTTTGCCCCAAGCACGACCTCCCGAGAGCCACAAGGCCGCCCGCGAACATCCCTGGAGCTCCGCCGTAGGCGCCGGCGAAATTTCGCAACTCCGGCAAGCATCGTGAACCCCGAGACCTCTCTCCACTCCCTTTCCTTTTACCTTGACCTTGCGCATCGTTTTGACAAGTTTTTGCATCTTCTCGGGCAGCAGAACAACGACTCCGTCCACACCCGAGGAGGACCGCCGCCAAGCACGACTCCGACGAGCAATCTCCGGCGCGTCAGAGCATCCCATCGTCGACCACCTCGCCATCGTCTCCGCCTCGACCTCCTCCACGCACGGGTATGACTCGTTCGTCCTCGTAGACAGTAGATCGTAGGAAACGAGCATCGCCGGCGAGGGCGCCGCCGCGAGCACGCCTCGGGCTAGGGTTCCGGCCGGCCGCGCCGCTCGTTTCTTGTCGATTGGATCTGGACCGTTAGATCTCCCGCGCACGGCTAGGATTAGATCACTTAAAAACGAAGCGGTACGCTTGCGTGGCACGCACAGTTAGCGCCGCGTCAGCGCACAGTCAGCACCACGTCAGCGCCACGTCAGATATTATTTTCTACGAATTTCTTAAAATCATTTTATTTGGCAGTTTTGCAGAAAACACTATGCATACTGTTTTTATCATTACTTTTTATCTGTTTATCCAAATTTAAATATTTTTATACATTTGGAATCCTTAGAACCAGTAGAATCTTTTGGCTTTATTAGTTTTCTGGTTTGACACATTCAAAATTTTCAAATATTTTTTAGAGTAGTTTAAGTGTTTTTGGACATAACTTTATTTAAAAAATTAGTTTTGAGTAAAACAAATTGCTAAAAACTTGTTTAGATGCCCTCTGCCCAAATGTCATTCCTAAAAAATTTGATTATGAATTTTTATTTAAGGAAATTAAGACTCTTGATGTTACCCTTTATTCATGTCTAAATAAATGAAAACAAATTAAAATTTTATTCATGCATACATCACAAACATTCAAAGAGATACATTTAATTGTTTCTTGACATTAAAATAAATTATTGCATCTCATGCAAACCATATATTTTTCTTCGTATGAACATATTGCTTGTGTGTTTAAGTGTGGCTCTTTATTTCTTTTGTTAGACTATTCGGAGGGAAACGAAAGTCTTTGCAACTGTAACTGATGTACTCCCGGTTGCCAAGGCAAGTGGCACACCCCCATAAAAGTCCTATTATTTTTCTATGCATGAGTAGATTATTTTTCTATAAGCATGTGTAGGATAATATTGCTATGCAAGCCATGTTTAGACTTCCTTATTCCTGTGTCTAGGTTCCTATGAAAATACTTAGTAGAATTGTGATGCTATGCAAAACTATTTTTGATGAAATGTTAAATTCTACTAAGTTACAATAAAACACCCGGGTGGAATTGGTTGCTTGGATGTATGAGTTGAGTGTTGTCCCCAGGGGATGTACCTGTGGGATATTCACTTGTGGATGGCCACCCAGGAACAAAGGGATCTGAAGAACTCCGAGTGAAGATTGCTTCTCGTGCAGCCATTGCCAATATGGGCTCTGGCTTGATCAACTAAGCTGCATGGACTCGCCCCGGCCTGACATGTGGAGGTAGTGGTTTGTAGGTGGAGCGCGTTAGGCCAGAGTCGGAGGGAAAATGCTTCTAAAAGATCTCGTCTCATTCTTCTCCTTTCCTTATCACAAATGGTGTGTAAAGGATAATTTGGGTTGAATGGGTACAATGGTGAACGTGCACAACCTCTGCAGAGTTAAAATCTAAGTACTTAGCCGTGTCCCCGGAAACGGACAATTGAGCAGCTAAACGAGGACGTCAACGGAGGATTCCACCATTCCAATTTTTAAATTAAAAACTTGATGGGTGAACAAGGGTAGAATGAGACTATGGCTTTCATACCATATTTGTCTCAACGAGGTAAAGTTGTTTCAAAAAGTTAGGGAAAAACTTGCTTTCTGCAAAATAGCCTTGAGCTCCACCAGCCAAATAAGCATATAGGTCATAGAGTTATTCCTCTAAGTGTCCACCATAGTGCACTTGCCAGTTCCATTTTAATGGTTCTGACCCACGTTGTTGCAATATATCTCTTATTGCATACTGTTCAGATGATGAGTGAGAATTTTACTAAGGGTTTCGAGTCTTCAACCAACATGCTCGCCTGTGGCACATGATGATGATTGGTGACTCCATGAAGAATAATTTTCCGCTGTTTACTCTGTTCACTGCTAGCTTTATGCTATGCGAATTTGTAATGAATATTTTCTAAGTCTGGATCAGCGTTGTAATAAATTGATACTTTGTTGTGATATTACATCGTAACTGTGTGTGCAAACGAATCGATCCAGGGATTTCCACTATACACAGGTATCTGCCATATTTTAAGTGCAGGTACACTATATGGTGGCGGCGGCTGGGGCGGTTTAGGTCGGGGGGGGGGGGGGGGAGAAGCCTTTGAGGAAAAAGACCCCCGACCTGGAACATAACGTTCCAAAATCCGGACCCGTCCAGTATGGATCCCGGTACATACCGGGTTGTGTACCGGATGCGTCCGGAATCGATTCCGGGGTTCATACCGGGTGGCCCCTGGAACCACCCGGTTTGTACCCGGAAAACATTCCGGACCTATCCGGTACCAGATCCGGTGTATACCGGATTCCATATCGGGTCACCAGAACTCCTCAAAAAATAAAAAGAACTCAAGATGCTTGTGCATAGAGTGAATAGATGGGCAAGGTAGACAGCAGAGATGCAAGGTAAGATTAAAAATGTTCTACCCATGTTTCTTGGAAAGGAGAGAGAAACTAAAAAGCAACAAGTAACATGTTTTGAACTAAATAAAATGCAAATCCAATAAGCCGAAGGATAAAAATACCAAATATGAGAGGCGAGTTGGCGGGGGATTTCTCCCCCTATGTTAGAGCACAAATATCATTGGTACCGCGAAGAGACATGCTTGGGTCCATTTGATATTAGATCTTTATGATATAGCACACATAGGTATGCATCATGCCAAGACATGGTAAGATGCTATCCCTACATAAGCGGCGCACCTAAACAAGATAACAAGATAGTAAAGAGAATAGTGCAAGTAAATCAATCCAAGTTTTTAGGATCAAGGATACCGATTTCTCCTCTCAATTTAACGAACTGGGCTTCATCCAAAGGCTTAGTGAAAATGTCCGCCAATTGGTCATTTGTCCCCACATAAGTAAGAGAGATGTTACCATTTGCGGCATGATCACGTAGGAAGTGATGGCGAATGTCAATATGTTTGGTTCGAGAGTGTTGGACGGGGTTATGGGTGATCTTTATTGCGCTTTCATTGTCGCATAGAAGAGGCACTGGACCAAGAGACACACCATACTCAAGCAAGGTTTGCCTCATCCACAACAATTGAGCGCAACAAGATGCCGCGGTGATGTATTTGGCTTCGGCGGTGGATAGGGAAATGGAGTTTTGTTTCTTGGATGACCAACTCAACAATGACCGGCCAATAAAGTGGCAAGCCCCGGAGGTAGACTTCCGATCTACTTTGTCACCGGCCCAATCGGAGTCCGAATAGCCATGGAGAGCAAAAGTAGATCCCTTTTGATACCAAAGCCCGAGAGTTGGAGTGAGAACAAGGTACATAAAAATCCGTTTGACTGCCACAAGGTCGCTCTCCTTTGGAGCGGATTGAAAACGAGCACACATTCCAACACTAAACATGATATCCGGTCTAGATGCACAAAGATAAAGCAAAGAGCCAATCATAGAACGGTATACCTTTATGTCCGCATCCTTCTCCTTCTTGCATGCCCCTAGTTGTCCATTAGTCGCCATGGGCATCTTTGCAATAGAGGCACACACCATATTAACCTTCTTGAGCATGTCCTTCACATATTGTTCTTGATAGATGAAGGTTCCTTCTTCTAGTTGTCTCACTTTGAATCCAAGGAAATACTTCAACTCTCCCATCATGGACATCTCGAATTTCCTAGTCATCAACTCGGAGAAAGCTTTGTTTTGACGTTCAAATGAACCACCGAAAATGATATCATCAACATAGATTTGGCATATGAAAATACCACCACCCTTAAACCACTTGGTAAAAAGGGTGGAGTCGACTTTCCCAATTTCAAACCCATCCTTGAGTAGAAAATCCCTAAGGTGCTCGTACCAAGCACGTGGAGCTTGCTTGAGACCGTAGAGCGCCTTATGGAGTTTATACACACGGTTGGGGAATTTGGGGTCCTCGAAACTCGGGGGTTGTGCAACATATGCCTCCTCTAGGACCATTAAGAAATGCACTTTTCACATCCATTTGATAAAGCTTGAATTCATGAAAAGAGGCAAATGGAATCAAGAGACGAATAGCTTCAAGGCGAGCCACGGGCGCAAAGGTGTCATCAAAATCCATACCTTCTATTTGTGCAAACCCTTGCGCCACTAACCTTGCCTTGTTTCGAATGACGACTCCATTCTCGTCTTGCTTGTTCTTGAAAACCCATTTGGTTCCAATGACGTTGATCCTATGATCTTGTGGTTTATCCACGAGTGACCATACTTCACTGCGGGTGAAGCACTCAAGTTCGTCTTGCATAGCCGTGATCCAATCGGGGTCTTGCAAAGCCTCTTGTACCTTAAGAGGTTCAAAACGAGAGATAAACGAGTGATGCTTGCTAAAGTTGGCTAAGTGTTTTAACTTTTTACGAGTGAGTACTCTCTTTGATATGCTTCCAAGTATCTTGTTGACTTGCATCCCACTTGCTTTTCTTGTGGCTTTGATGTTTCTTGTGATGCCCTTGTAAGCAACAAACTTTCCTTTTAGACGTTCTAGTTCTTGAGGCTCAACTTGAGCTTGATCTTGAGAGTTAGGTCCATCTTGTTCTTCTTCTTGAAAAATGTCAAGGAGTTGAGGACTTGGTGTTTGATCTTGGACATGATTATCTTTGGGAGATTCTTGTTAAACTTGTGGTGTAGTTGGTGGCTCTTCTTGTGTTTAGTTTGACTCTTCTTGAGTTGAGCTAGGCTCCACTTGAGTAGAGTCATTCTCCATGGGGGTTGAGCTTGGTCCTTCTTCATTAAAGGCTTGATCTTGATTTTGAGCTTGATGAGTCTCATGAGGCAAGATGTGCCCAATGCCCATTGCCTTAATGACTTGAGAAGGATCTTCATCACCTACATCATGTCAAACAACTTGCTCCTTTTGGGAGCCATTATTCTCATCGAAATCCACATCACAAGATTCTTCAATCCTTCCCGAGGAACTATTGTAGAATCTATAGGTGTGGGAATCCGATGCATATCCAACAAAAATACCCTCAATAGTTCTAGATTCGAATTTACAAAGCCTCTCTTTCTTGTTCTTGAGAAAGCATTTGCATCCAAAGACGCGGAAGTACTTGACGTTGGGCTTGTTCCCGATGAGAAGCTCGTAGGCGGTCTTGTTGTGGAAGGAGTAGAGGAAAAGCCGGTTTGTAGCATGAACGGCGGTGGAAATGGCTTCACCCCAAAAGTTGTAGGGTGAATTGAATTCATTCAACATAGTTCTTGCCATCTCAATTATTGTCCGGTTCTTCCTCTCCACAACACCATTTTGTTGGGGTGTGTAAGGTGAAGAGTATTGATGCTTGATACCTTCCCAATCAACAAAATCTTGCATGGTGTAGTTCTTGAATTCGGTGTCATTGTCGGTTCGAATTGCCTTGATCTTCTCATCATATTGACGTTGAACTTGAGTGGCAAAGTCGATGAAGCATTTTTGGTTCTCATCCTTGGACTTCTAGAGAAATACCCAAGTGTACCTTGAGTAGTCATCCACGATCACAAGACCAAACTTCTTCCCGCCAAGAGTGTCATAGTTGGAAGGCCCAAAGAGATCCAAATGAAGGAGCTCCAATGGCCTAAAGGTGGTGACGATGCTCTTGGAGGGGTGAGCCTTGCCTTTTTGCTTCCCGGCTATGCATGCACTACACACACGATCTCTTTCAAAGTCAACATCGGTTAATCCAATAACGTGATCATCTTTTAGGAGTAATTTAAGATTTCTCATGTTGACATGGCCTAGCCGGCAATGCCAAAGCCAACTCTTGTCAACCTTGGCCATTAGGCATAGTGAGGAAGAGGGGTTCTCTTGCGAGAAATCAGGCACATAAAGACCGTCCTCAATATGCCCAACAAAGACCAATTTGAGATTATCACTCCTAAAGACCATCACCTAATCTTTAGTAAATAGCAATCATAACCAATGTTTGTAAGATTACTGATGGAAAGTAAGTTGTAACCAAGGGATTCAACTAGCATGACATTCTCGAGAGACACGTCTTTCGTGATTGCCACCTTGTCGTATCCCAATACCTTTTGCTTTGTATTATCTCCAAAAGTGATGTAGGAGGTGCGGTTGACATCATCAATGAAACGCTCTAGCAACTCCTTTTCTCCGGTCATATGATGAGTGCATCCACTATCAAACACCCATTTAGGGCCACCAGAGAGATATCCCTACACACAATAAATTCTTGGATTTAGGAACCCATTTAGAAATGGGTTCCTTGGCATTAGAAACAAGAGATTTTGGTACCCAAACCGAGTACAATATAAAAGCATTGCGGGGACCAATAAATTTAGCATAAACGTCTCCTCTTGTGTCCTTACACAACACGTAAGATGGGTTAGCTTTTCCCGCGGAAAGTTGGTTAGAATTTTCCTTATAGACACTTTCTTCAACCACAAGTTTCTTGCATTTGTCAACCTCCTTGTGTCCTTCACGCACAAAGTTAACATTCTTCAAAGGATTGGCCTTCTCCTTACCGTTCTTCATTGTGGTGTAACCAAGTCCTTGATGTGGAGCTCTCACTTTTGTTTAGCAAGAATCTCATATAGAGTCTTCTCACCTTGACTAGATATGAGACGTTCCTTCTTGAGTTGCACCTTCAATTTCTTATTTTCCTCAACAAGTGAGACTTGACCATTCAAGGGGTTAGAAGTACTAGCAAAATTTTCAACAATAATGGGAGCACTTGAAGAACCAAGAGACTTGTCATAACTAGCTTGAAGTTGATCATACTTCTCCTCAAGTTTCATGAACTCATCCTTGATAAGCTTATGGGCATTCTCAAGGTGTTCAAGATCCTTAGTGAGAGAGGCATGAGCAACCTCAAGTTTCTTTGTAGAAGCATCAAGTACTTGAGACATTTCAAGTGCCCTATCAATCAAATCAACATCTTTAGCTTTGTCAATCTTATAAGTTTCCAATTGTTGAGATAGAGTAAAAGAGTTATGTTTTTCATTAATGAGCTCTTGCTTAAGGAGATTGAATCTCCGTCTCCCATCATGAATATGGGATTCAAGTTCCTCAATGGTATCGTCACGTGAAGAGACGGTGTCCATTAAGTACTCGAATTGAGATAAAGCATCACCACGTAGGGAGCACATAACTTTATGCAAAGCAAGCATCCTAGCATTTCCATCCTCATCAATATTGCCTAACTCATGAGAAGGTAAAGGTGGCTTAGCATTAAAGATGGGAGCATTTGAAGGAGTAGGCACCTTTGGTGCCTTTGCCATGAGGCATTTTAGGGATTTCTTCTTGGAGGTAGAGGTGTAGTCTTTGGTGTAGTCGTAGGGGAGAGAGGACCCAAGTCCACGCTCCAACTTGGCTACTTCATCTTGATCATCCTCGCCCCCCTTTGTCAATCTTGCCATGAGACACTTCTTGGAGGGAGATGCGTAGTCCTTGGTATAGTCATATGTGAATAAGGAGCCGGGCTTAGCATGAGCTAGACCGGCTACTCCAACTTGTGCATCTTCCTCTTTCTCCTCATCATCGGACATGTACTCGACCCCAACAAAAGCTTTGCCTTCTCTTCTCTTGTTGATGGGGTTGGGGAGGAGCTTCTTCCTTGCCTCCTTGTCATACTTAGGCTTGTCTTCTCTTTTCTCATAGGGACACTTGTCGGAGAAATGACCCGGTTGATCACAATTGTAGCAATTCCTCCTTGTGTTCTTGGGGAGGCTTGCATTCTTGTTCATGAAGTTCTTGCCCCACTTCCTATCAAAGAAGGCAAGATCCACCGGTAGCTCACGCGTTGAAGTCATCTCTTCAAGCTCAACTTCTTCTTCATATTCTTCCTCAACAACACGAGTCGCCTTGGCCTTCAAAGCAAGGTTGGGAGAGTTCATGGCGCGGACAAGTTGTCTTGTTTGGTTTCCTTGATCAACCATAGTTTGGTTGGCAATGAAGAAGGAGATAAGGTCGTCCGGAGACATAGCCTTCTTGGCATCCAAGACTTGCATCATGAGAGCCATTTGCTTGTCATCGGGAGCAATTATTTGACAAATCTTGTTCTTGATAAACTCATCATTCACATCAAACCCATCATTGTATTTGTCACACCCAAGTCCTTGGATCTTTACGCGAAGAACGTCAAGTCTTGAGTAGGCATCTCTAAGGTTCTCACCATCCTTGATCACAAACAAATCCATCTCCCTCTTGGCATATTCATAGTTGGTCTTTTGGGTGATGGATGTTCCTTCTTGAAGAATCACAACTCTATCCCACAACTCCTTGGCGGACTCAATGCGGTGGACTTGATTGTAGAGACTTTTTGGAAGAGCACACCGAATCTTGTCACTTGCCGTGGAATTGAGTTGCCGAAGTACCCGTTTATTAGGTGTCAAGCTATTTGCATCCATGGGCACAAAGCCTTTCTCAACAATGTCCCAAAGCTCCTCGCACATACTGCGAAGATAAGATTCCATAGAAGATTTCCAAAAGGAAAAGTGAGTTCCATCATACATGGGTGGGGCACCACCATTAATCATGTTTGGCAATGAGATAGGAGGGAGAGGATACGTGTGACCAACGGCGCCGTATGCGGGGCTAAGTTTGGTTGAGGGAGCGCTCTCCACCTTATCCTTTCCATCGCCACTAGTGCTACTGTCGGGGGAAAGAGATATGGCGGCCAAACGCTTCTCAACTTCATTAGCCACATATAATTAAAAGTTCTTGTTCACACGATCCTCAATGGTCTTCTGAAGGGCAGCTTCACGGGAGGCCCACTTGTCCTCCTCGGCTTTCCTTGCTAACTCCTCTTCAGAAGGATAATCCATCTCGCTCTTAAGGCGGTAAAGCCCTTAAAAGGAGACCTCGTCTCTGATACCAATTGAAAGGACCGAGATGGTAACCTAGAGGGGGGGTGAATAGGTTTCTACAAATTTTACTTTTCTTTTCACAAGTTTTAGGCTATGCGGATAAATAAGATGTGCCTGACAACTAGATGAAACAACCTATATGATGCAATACAATACTTCAAACACGAAGGCTATCACAAATAAATCAACAATAGTGAAAGAGCTCGGATAGAAATAACCGAGGCACGCGGAGACGAAGATATAACCCGTGTTCCTTCTCTTGAGAGAGAAGTACGTCATGTTGGAGAGATGCGGGATACCACGAAGGTCACCCGAGTGCCACGAAGGCTCACCTTCTTCTCCTTGAGCCTCTTCCACGAAGAAAGAGCTCAATCCACTATTGGTAGGCCTTGAGGCGGCCTCTGAACCTTTACAAACTTTCCCGAAGCAAGAACCACAACCCGGAAGCTTCCGGGCGACCCTAGCCGCCTAGGGTTTCAACAAAACCCAAGAGTAACAAGCAACTTGATGAACTCAAGGGGGAATCACTTTTGGCTCGGTGGAATCAAAGATCTAGACCTCCTCTTGGTATTCACCAAAGGGATTTGAGTTTGAGTGGAGGGCTAGAGAGATCTTGAAGCTTTTGGAGTCAACAACAATGGAGGAGAGAGAGCTTAGCCTTTTTCGTGTTTGGAACTGGTTGACTTACCTCTTGGAGAAGAAGAGGTGGGCTTATATACTTGTCCATTAAAATCTGGCCGTTATGCAGGAAATCTGGTCCACCCGGTATGGATTCCGGTTTGCACCGGACTGTGTACCGGATGGGTCCGGAATGAATTCCGGAGTGCAAACCGGCTACACTACAACAGGACAGAGATTTGGTAACACAATCGTGTAACACATAGAAAATTGTGTTACAGGTAAAATTCCAGTAACATGTCTTTTCTGCTGCATCGACAGATAGTAACACAAACTATACAAGGTCCGAAAATGTGTTACGGGATGTCTATCAAGTAACACATAAGTATGTGTTACAAATAATGTGTTACAACAATATTGCCATGGTAACGTACAAATATGACATTTGGTAATGTGTTACGAAATTTCGTGAGAGTAACACATAATCATGGGTTATCCATAGTGTTACAGGATCAATCGGAAATAGAAAAAATAATATCAGTGTCAAAAACATGCTAATAGGGCTCGAACCCATTACCAGCTGGAAGAAATAATTTATTCTGACCACTACAGCGTTGCTTGATTTATGTCAGCTTCAGGATACTTATAATTATTATCTATATAGAACACTACAACTATAGTTAAAATTGTGGGCCCCCAAAAAATTGAGGCCTTATGTAGACGCACGGACTGCATACCGATGGGCCCGGGCCTCATGAAGAAGCGGAAGACCGACAACAAACAAGAGTCCGCTCTCGATACATTTCTTCCTACCTTAGCTTAGACTAAAAAAAAGAGACATTTCTTTCGTCAGGAATTTTCTGTCTGATCTTGAGCTCAGTAAGAACCCTGAAGCGAGAGCAACTCGCTCAGCAGCCAACTAATCACAAGTGAATTCCACCGTCGGCAGATGTGGTAAAGCTCAATGTTGATGGTGCTTTCTCTAGGAATAAAAGTACCGGATCAGTGGTTATTGTCGTTAGAGACCAGGACGGAAAATACATGGGGTCGTCTGCTATGGATTTCCCAGGAATTTTTTATCCACCAACGTTGGAACCCTTAGCCTGTAGGGAATGTAACATCCTGGGATTTGAAAAATCAGAAAAATTTAAAACTTTTAAAAATTACTTTGTATGTTACTTTTGAAAGAGTATTCAAGCATTGCACTCATGCATTCATGCATAAACATCATTTCATCTTGTGGCTTAAATTAAATAAGAGTTTGAAATTTTAAATTTTATTTATATGTTTTGAAAATTATTCCATAAACATTTTATTTGTATCTTTTATAATATTCCAATTTATAATTTTTATTTTGGGAAATAATACTACCAAAAAGTTCTAAATTAAACAAGCTTTCCAAAACATATTTTTATGAATTTTTCTGAAGAGTTTTGGTTAAGTTTAAAAATCAAATTTGAATTAAAAGTTTGAAAATAGAAAATGATTTGTCAAAAAAAAAAAGAGAAGAACAACCCGAACCAACTGGGCCGAAGCCCATCTCCTTTCTACCGCGCGCGCAGCAAGTCGTGGCCCAGGAGCAGCCCAGCAACAGCCCGCTTTTCCCTCCATCTCACAGACAGCCGGGTCCCACCCCCTGACATCGTATCATCCCCAACCTCTGTTCTTTGTATTTTCTTCACGGGAGAGTTCGATCCGAACTCAATCACCGAGCCGTGTTCCGCACAGATTCTTCCGTCTATAAGTATCCCAACCCCGCCACCGTTCCTCCGCGTAAGAACCCTCGCGACTCCGCCTCCAGGTGCCCGAGATCGATCTCAACTCCGTCGACTTTGCCGCCGCCGTGGTCCCTGTTTTCCGGTGAGAAACGAGCACCCGAGAACCTCTCCTTGATCTTAAACTCCTTGCCACATCGCTGCGCACGTCCCTGACAAATTTTCCCTCAATTTTCTGCACGGAGACGAGCAGTTCGTCCGCGACCGAGGTGCATCGTCGTAGCCCTCAACTCCGGTGAGCAACTGGGAGGAGAAGAGGACACTCCAAGGCCTCCGAACACGCCACCGAGACCGCCTCGACCTCGTCTTCATCCGGGTATGATCCCCCTGTCCAAACTCCTCTAGAACGCGTAGAACGAAACTTCCGTTCATGCCCGCCGCCGTGATTCGTGTTTTCCGGCCGAACTCCGGCGGAAGCGCCGCCAGTTTCTGGCTCTTGAATCCTACGCCGCTGGATCTGTAATCAACGGGCGAGATTAAATCACCCTTACCGCTTCGTCCATCAGATCTGGTGCGTTGGATTTAAGGTAGATCGTACGGTCCACGCACGCGATCCGCGCGAAACGGTACCGGCCAATCAGCGAGCGCCGCGTGGCGATTTTATTTTCTATTTCGGCAGAGAATTTGTTTTAAAAACAGAAAATAACACAAACTTGCAAAAATCATAACTTTTTAACCACAACTCCAAATTTAATAATTTTTATATATTTGGAAAGTTCTCGACATGTAGAATATTTTGGATCTGACAAAATTCAAATTTGACATAGTATAAAATATTCAAAATTCAAATGGTGAATTTGAGTATATTTGTAATAACTTTAAATCTAGAAATCCAAAAATTGCAAATAAATATATTTTAGAAACTTTGGAATATTTGTAAATTAATGCCACTGCTATAAAATAATTTTGAGTAATTTTTGAATGATTTCATAGTTGTGTGTTTAATTTGAATAGTTTGACTAATTTTGAAATAACTTTTAATAGAAACATTATTTTGGATTAAATCCAATTGCAATAGATTTAATTAAATGCTCTCTGTCTATTAACATTAATTATAAAATTTTGTTATAAAAATTTAGTCATAGGAAACTTTAATCTTATAATTATTCCTTTTAGTATATTTTCCAAAATTAGAAATTAATTAAATTGCATTTATAAAATCATGCATATTTATAAATAAAACACAAAAGTTATTTTATGTTTCTTGTGATTTAAGATTTCATTTCATTCATAGCATATTTTATATTGAAAATATAATTCTCAAAGGAAAACCCCTCTTCAATAGTTTTCTCTAAGTTAGGATTATTTTCAAACTTAGTATTTTGTGAAAAGTGTTATGCACTAGACACTTAGTAGTTATCAAGATGGAGCTAGAAGACCATTGAAGGACTTAGCCAAAAACAAAACTTCAGAAGTATCTTCAAGGAGGAAACACTTAGAAGAAAATCAAGAAGAAGTTCATGAAGGACTTAGAAGAAAACAGACTCTGGAAGCATCCCCAAGATGTCAAGCACTTAGAAAAAAAGTGAGAAGAAGTTCAAGAAGGCCAACCCCCTTTCTATTCTCTAAGTCTTTCTCTCTGTCTTTCCTTCTCCCCTGAGATTTCATGAATACTAAGTAAAACCAAGACCAGCCTCGAGGATACAAGAATCATCAAGTCTGAAGATTCATCAAGACTACCAAGAACTCAATCAAGACCCCATCCAGAAGAAAGTTACAAGTCTGGAGATGAAGCCTGGAGGACAACTACATCTTTCTTTCTATCTTTTCTGTCTTCCTATTCTTCTTCCACCTTGGACATAAACCAAGTCCTTAGTGATTTTGACCTAGGTCCTTAGTCATATTTGACTAACACACTTGCCTTGCATTCACTTAGAATAATTTCTTGGCATGGCATGCATCTCTAGTTTTTAGAAATATTTTGCACATCATGCATAACATGTTTTTGTATGGTTATTTTGTTTGTATGTTTATTTGTGTCTTGTTTGATGTGTTAGAAATTTCGGAGGGAAACGACAACTGTTGTAGCTGCTGTTGCTATTCTTCTTGTTGCCAAGGCAAGTGGCACACCCTCATAAACTTCCTAAGTATTTTCTATGCATTACTTAGTATGTTTATTATATGCATGTGTTGGATAGTATTGCTATGCTGAAACTACTATATCACTTATACTAGTTGTGTCTAGAATCCTATGGGTAACTTGGTAGAAATATTGATGCTATGCAAAAATTGTTTTGTGAAAAGTTAATTTCTACTAAGTTAAAGATACTTCTGGGTGGATGTGGCAAGAGGATGGAGGTTAGAGTTGAGTGGCTGCTTAGGCTCATTTAGGTGGGTGCCCCTGGCTAAGACCCAGGCTCATTTAGATGAGTGAACCTGAGTATGTACACTTGAGGATGGCCACCCAGGAACAAAGGGACCAACGTTTTCTCCAAGTGAAGATGCTTCCAGTGCAACCACGTGGTATAATGGCTCTGCCTTGACTTTTCCCCAAAGGTCTCGTCTCAGGCTTCTCCTTTCCTTTTCACTACATGAGGGTCAAGGACAGAAGGGTTGTTTGAGTCTCGTGGTGAAAGTGCACAACCTCTGCAGAGTTAAAACTAAGTACTTAGCCGTGTCCTCGGTTACGGACAATTTTGAGCAGCTGATCAAGGATTCAACGGAGACTCCCAACATTCAAATTTCTAAGTTAAAAGTTGATGGGTGAACAAGGGAAGATGAGATTATGGTTTTCATGCCATACTCATCGAGATCTCAAGAAAAGTGTTTTCCAAAGAGTAGGAAAAATTGGCTTTATGCAAATTAGCCTTGAGCTCCACCAGCCAAATATTCATATAGGCTTTAGAGTTATTCCTTAAGTGTCCACCATAGTGTCACTTGCCAGACTCCATTTTTAATGGAAATCTGACCCACGTTGTTGCAATATTTTTCTTATTGCAGATTGATCAGATGACGAGTGAGGTTTCGTTAAAGGTTTCGAGTCTACAACCAACATGTTTTCGCCTGTGGCAGCATGAAAGTTATAGAGACTCACTGCTATTCTATTTCTGCTGTGTACTTTTCAAAGCTAGCTTTATGCTATGCAATTTGTAAAGAATATTTTGTAATTCTGGATCATCGATGTAATAAAATTGACCTTTGTTGTGATATTACATCGTAAACTGTGTGTGCAAATGAAACGATCCAGGGATTTGCACTATACACAGGTATCTGCCTTATTTTGAGAGCAGGTACGTTACAGGGAAGCTCTCGACCTTGCGGACGATTTGTCTTTGACAAGCATCCTGATCTCATCAGACTGTAAACAAGTGATTCAAGATATATCTGAAGGCGCCGGTGGATCTTATGAAACAATTATCAAAGAAATACAGATGTATTCTCGGGAGTTTATGATTGCCAGGTTTATCCATGAAGGTAGAACAAAGAAGCACATAATTAAGCTCGCTTTGCTCTCTTTAGGTCAAGGGCGCCATCTGTGGCTGCTTGAGCCGTATGATCCTGTAATGCTACCGGCCGTTTTGGCCTTTGATTAATAAAAGCGAACTAGATATTCTAAAAAAAACAAGATCATAACTATTGAATTATACAGTAGTACAAGTCGGCACTCAGCAAGATGGCCAGCGCCCAGCTGCAACTGCATGGCACATAAGTCACACAGGCAACGACGGTTCACAAGAAAAGGAAGAAAGCATGTCCAGGTTTTCACACCAAACAAACATCCGATCAAAATCAAAACATTCATTTCTAAAAGTAGAAGTTCAGGTTACAAGATGGTAAATCTGACATAATACTTCTTTGACAAATAGTTTATTTATTCCCAACGAAAATCTGTCATAAAGTTTCAAATAGCAAAATCTATGCAAACATATAAGTTCGCTAGTAGAACGCATAGCTTCATCCATCGGTTCAGAACAATCCTTCTAATCTGCGCTTGGAAAAATTCCGTTTGAGAAAGTTCATTAGAAATCAGAAGAGTCAAGTTAAATTCAGCACATGTATGTAATATAACTGTAATATACTTTTAACTTAATACTTTATACGGAGTAGTACAAAATGAGAGTCAGGCAGGAGTTGTGTGAAGCAGGAGTTATGTTGCCAGAATGCTCGACAGATCGAGAACTTGTATATCGGGTTATAGAAAACTGAAACTGTGTATGTCTCAAGAGTGAACGACAATTAGGAAAGTTCATCTTAGAAATTAGTAAACCCTGACATCTTGGAATATTTGATAGCATGAATATGCATTATAGACTATATGCAAGTTAGCTCTGGAGATGACAATTCAGTGATGCCTGGACATGTCCGTAACAAGTCACTATAAAAGGATATGTCAGTGTGTATACAAACTAGCTAAGTAGCTAGTGATATGTTCGCGTGTACATAAGGATATGTCAGCATGTATACAAAACTAGCAAAGTAACTAGCTACATCTCTTAACAATGATTTATTTCATCCGCGGATGACATTTTGTATGTATTATCAACCAAGTGTCATGACAGTAAGGATGCAGTACTAATAATAATCATAATCCACAATGGCAACATCCATTGAAAATATACAACGAGAAACTGGAAAGCAATACCGAGAAGCAAAAGTCAGGTTTATTTGTTGATGAATGGCAGACCTTAGTTCTTCAAATTTTGAAGAAACCAAAAGACCTGTGCGGCTAAAGACCTGCAAGAACATACAATGATTCTTAATGTCCTGCAAATTCAGATTTTTCTTGAGGTAAAAAGACAGTATATGCTACTATACTGTCACACATGGACAACGAATCTTGGCATGAATACTTTTTCCCATGTAGGCAAAGTCAAGAAAACCAACTACACCGGCCAAGTATTCATCACTTGGTCTAGGTGAAAGCAATAGCTTTTTTATAGATTCTAAATCCATCGATAAACTGTGTAACAAAAAGTAACATAGTTACTGCGCTGAGTGATAAGGGACGAAACTAACATGTTGCAAGGAACTGTAGTGTTATGTGAACAAACAAAAAGAATAACTAAGACTGTCGCCGTATTCTACATATGATTTCATGATTAACTTCAACATCGAGACATGACTGAAATTTAGAAAAGAAGTCTCTGTTCATCCGGGATAAACAAGAAATGGTTATTGATCGTATTCAGCAGAACAAGAAATGCTTATTGATCCGCTTAGAGCAAGTCCAGCAGTTCCCTCAAACTATCCCCTATACGTATTTTAGCGGAAAAAGCTCAAAAACAACCGCCCATCAGTTCTCTCAACGCTACCCCGATTTATAGGCGCCCCCGTTTCTGCTCGCTCATCTCCCCTACAATTAGGGGAGGTGGAAAACTCCCCTATCCCGATATTAGTGAGCTTTTTGACACTGCAATATGCCGATATCCTTGAGTTTTTTTTGTTTATTTTTCAGATTTTTGGTGATGGACAAGTTTTTGACACTACAAGTTAGCAGTTACAGAGGTAGCTGTTGGATTTTACATTTTAGTTATAGAGTATTTTTAAAATATTAAAAAAATAGATAAAAACAATTTAAATAGGGGAGATGTTTTAGGGGAACTGCTGGAGTTGAACATATTTTAGGGGCAGTCCCCTACATGGACATATAGGGGAGACATTTTAAGGGAACTGCTGGACTTGCTCTTAGCACTTAAATTACTGCAACAACTAAATTATTTGGACAACAGCCCATGCTCATCAAGAACCGAATCTCACCACTCAATAACATCTAGATCAGATGGTTACGAAACTCTGAATTCTTGCATTCAGGCATGTACAGTTATGAAATTGTTTTTGGTCCAGATCTCCAACATAACATGTAGATCGTATGGTTTCTATCTAATACATAGAACAGAACATAAGCAATCCAAGGTGAAGATTCAAAACAGGGATAAATATGAACTTGGAGGGGGCAAAGGGACCTTCGATAGAAGCACCCACTGCGGTAAGGTCCTAGGAGCCGGCGAGCCGCTGCTGCTTCCTGCCTTCGAGCCGCTGATGTAGTGGAGGGTGAGAGCCTGAGAGAGGGGAGGAGGCGGCTGGGAGGAGTAGAGAACACAGCTGGGCACCGCCCAAGAGTCGGCCGGCGAGGACGAATGCGTGCCGACCTCGGGGCACCGGGGGAATCTCGCCTGACGGTGGTGAATCGTGCAGGGGAGATGTGCGGGAGGCGGCTGGGTGGGCACGGGCCAATCTTTTACCTCAAGTCCAAAACAGAGCTTGACTCGTCCTCTTCATTTCCTTAATTTAATTGTCTTTACTATTAAATGAGAGTTGGTACTTCGTATCTGAAAATTTCAGCCAGCTGATCATTGGACACATCTTGTCCATCCAATGTCTTTTCAACGTCTCCAGCCCGTTCGATCTTCTGAATAAAAATATTACAACCTACTGCCACCGCTTAGTACCCCAAGAGGTACCTGCTCGGTGACACCGCCAAAACGAGTCGAGCGCCACTCGGCCTCACCCCACGCGCCGCCTTCCTCCGCCCTAGCTCCTCCCCTTCCGCCACCCTACTCCGGCGCCGGGTTCCGCCGCGCCGCCGTCAGGGCGTACATCGAACCTTGTACTCAATCGTCCCGTCCCCTTAGCACAAACACCAGCGGCCATTGCGCTCACCACCTGCGAGGCGGCGACGCCGACCAAGCGCAGCCGCCGCCTGCCCCGGACACGAGCCACGACCTAGGGCACGCACTCGCCCCCCAGGATCCCGCGGTCAGCGCTCAACTTCCCCATTCCCAAAGCTTTCCCCATCCCTCCGTCCTCTCGCTGCTGCCCCCGCCGCTTCGAGCAGCAGACGTGGCTGGAGATCCCGGGACGCAGGTGGCGGAGAGGGCCACGGCCGCTGCCGCCGCGGCTGCTGAAGACCACCATAGGAGGTACCGCGCCGCCAGCCAGGATACCCCGCTCGCCTTCCGGCCGCCGACAACGAAGACCACAAGAAGGAGGCGGCGCAAGAGGATGTGAGATCTGCGCCCCCTCCACCAATTAGGTTCGCTTTTCGATTTTGAGTTCCGCTGGTCGTTGGCGTGTTCTGGTTCCTCCTCTCCGCAGTGGGCGCAAGATACCTTGAGAGTGATGGTATTTCCTTCAAGTTCTTTTCCAAAGTCTAATTGATGATGTTTTTCTACTACAGGGCTACAAGCACAGACTGAGGATTAACGCATCTAGCTGCATCGTGTTCTCCATCCTCAATCACTCTCACGATCATCCATCTCCACAGGAGGACGGAGATTGGAGAAGCAGGTCGCAGTCAGGAAGGAGGTCGCCGATACTGCATCCAATTCGCCTTCGTCCTTGACACCCTCACTGCCTTGTGACTAATTTTAACTTGCATGTCATGTGTTTACTAGAATGCTTCACATAAATACAAATGCTTTCCTATGAGCATCATTCTCCTTTTTATGAATTGTTAAAAAATCAATAACACTGCACCATGTTTTATATGCAGATATTAAGATGATTTAAGCAAGACTTGGATAGAAGAAAAAGATGGGGAGCTATCATTTTCTATCTGATGGTGAGTCCAATTGTTGGTAGTCCCGTTTGTGGTAGAATAATTTGACTAAATGACACACCTTTGTCAAATATTTATTTGTTGTATTTCACCTGGATCTTTGTTAACTGTAAATGGTTCAAAAGTTCAGATTTAACTTGAATATTATCTATCACGAGAGCAAGCAGAATAAGCAGTGACTTTGTTATCTAAACCCGTAGAATTTAGTTGTGTATTTGGAGTCTCTTCTCTAAATGGATTTGAGGTTTCAGACATAAGCTGCTCCAGTTTATGTGTATGAACATCTTCTTATATGATATGTTCCACCATGGCTTGATGCTAGGTTATTGTTTTACAAATATTAATAAAAGCATGACTTTACATGATATTCAGAGTCTAGGAATTACGTGAATACAATGGAGTTCTATTCGCCTAGAAAGCATGACCAACTGCCATTTAATTCGCCTAGCATCATGTATTAATAAGCATGACCAACTGCCTGTGATGAACCAGTTGGAAATTTTATCTATTCTCTTAGAAATTGGGATAGCTTCTATTTTACTTAGAATCATCGGTGCTTGCCACTGTGCAATTTGGATTTATTAGTGAGATTAACACTGTCTCAGGTTGCTTTGTACAATCCATCATATACGCACCACTTCATGTATGCCTAATTTTGACTACGACAATGCTGACCTCAAAAGATTTGCCAAGTAAGTATAGTGTTATATTGATGCTCAATTGCCAAATAAATAAGTACAATGTTCTGAAGTCAACACTGTCTGTAATTGTCTGTAATAGCTTTGTTTATTTTCCCAGGTTCTTTTAGGAATCAAGTGAAGAAGAAAGGGACCACACCGAGGAACTCATGGAGTACCAGGTATAATTGAGTTCCTTGCCCCTTTACTTGATACACCATTATACCATGAGTGCTAGCTAGAAATTGATCAGGCAATGTTTGGTGAAACGAATACTTGTGTGTGTCCAACTGTCCATCTGTACACACGAGGAGTGAGGGTAGGGAAGTTTGACCACTATGAGAAAGGCCATGCTCGGTGGTATGCTGAATTTTTTTATGGTTGTAGTTCTTCCTGAGACAGTTTGCAGGAGAGATGAGTGTGTTTGTGATTATTAGGTCATGTCGGCGTTTATTGAGAATATTCAGTGGATAGGAAGGGGCACACAGGTTTTGACAGATTACGCAGCCAGGGAGAGTAACAATAATTCTAACAAAAGACATGGTAAAATAGGTGTATGCAAAGCTAACTTATTATGAACTGAACATGGCCATATCTGTTTTATTAGCTGGTTATTTGCCTTGATAAAAAACTGGTCATCTGTTTTATTAGGAATGTTAGGAGATGGTAAAGTACCGTATGTGCAAACCAAAGTAAGAGCATGTGATCTTTCAATGTGATCACATTCCAAGGAATCAAACACAATGTCCAAGGAATCAAACAGTTAATGAACATTAACATGCTGTTGGAATAAGATGACAACAGAGGATAGTGACGGTAATATTGATGTCAG
Source organism: Poa annua (assembly GCA_026929855.1). NCBI lineage: Eukaryota > Viridiplantae > Streptophyta > Magnoliopsida > Poales > Poaceae > Poa > Poa annua. The sequence goes on from CM049427.1 coordinate 39,225,697, forward strand.
AATTACTGCTATACATAAGTGGAAAAATAAATAAACATGCGGCATTCAACTATCTATATTAAGGTGAAAAAAATACAATAAACATGCCTCTTTGTATGAGTAGGAAATGTTCATGCTAGGGATGTTGAAAGCACACGGACAATGTAACAATCGCGTAGGTCCATAAGGCACACAAATAATGTATATCCTGATCTTTGTCGGAGTTAGACAACACTGACATGGAGATTGGCACATTCCTGTGATTAGGGTGAGTACGGAATATAATGATGACGCTATTTGAATGGGGTGAATATGAAGCATGCCGATGAGTGAGGAAAATATTTGAGATACCCGTGGCAACGCACGGGCATTCAACTAGTTTTTTAGTAAATTATGTGACATTAGTAAAAATAGGATGTGGCAATTTTTTGAATAAAGTTAAATTATTGTGCAACAAAAACATTAAAATGTATCATATACAGAATTTTCTCTATCTAAATATATTTTTACATCCCTTGGAAAATTCTAGTGCAAATTGAGTACAATTATTTGGCTTTTCACGACGGATTTTCATGCAAAGTATGCTCCGACGCTTTGGACGAACCGATCCCACTTACGGCGACAGAGGTGTTGGCCACATATTGTAATCATCATGTAATTAATGTGTTGTCCGACCTTGAGCATTAGAGAAAACCTTAGATTCAGCAAGCCAGATCAGATAGCGGCGTCGCCAAGATGTCATCTCCTCCTTGGAGGTGTTGTCTAGGGCTTATAAGAGTTTCAATTATTTCATATCATAAAGTTTCCAAATCAATCGTGCAACTTGTGTAGATCTAGATTTTCTCATTGGACGAATTCATTCAAATTATGCCCTGACGCTTTGCAAGAACCAATCTTACTTACGGCGACGGAACTGTTGGCGCCGGGATGGTTTCCTTACAGTTAGACCAGTACTTACGGACTCAAATCTACCCTTGTTGGCGTTCTTTGGGTCTAACGGATGTGTTAGGGGCGAAAAGCTCTGCTTGAAACATGGCGATAGCTACGTCTGCCTGTTCCCGTTTGGGGGCATCGTCATGGAATTCATGTGTTGTCCGACCTTGAGCATTAGGGAAAACCTTAGATTCGGCAAGCCAGATCGGATAGCAGTGTCGCCACGATGCCATCTCCTCCTTGCAGGGGTTGTCTAGGTATTATAAGAGTTTAAATTATTTCATATCATAAAGTTTCTAAATTATAATGTACTTCAAGCAGTTGGTGTTTTGAGTGTGGATTGTCTCTTCGGACAATCATATGCACCTGGGAACTTCGGGGGGGGGGGGGGGGATCGTAGTTTGAGTGTCGATTGTCTGTTGGGACCTTGTATTGGGTGCTCCGTCGGCTGGAGAGACTAGTGGTGGTCAATGACAGTGAGTTACGTGACAAATTTGGCTAAGTGGGAAGACACGATTTCAGATTCATTGAGCTCCGGGTGAAAACTCTACACCGACCTAGGTTCATGCCAGATGGATGTCAGAGCGGCGCTCGGGTTCTCGCTTCCGCCGTGTTGGTTGAGGTGCTTGAGCGTCGACTTGGATCGCGTAGGCGATTTGGTCATCCACTTGCGTCGGCTGTGGCGTCGTGTCCCGTGTCCTATGTTTTGTGATGTATTTGTTTTTGGCCAATGTTCATTAACCTTGTCAACTTTGTTCTACTTTTCAATGAAAAGTCAAAATTTTGCCTCGTTTATTTTTTTGCAATGAATCATCATATTAGAGCTAATAAATAAATATATTCTAAATTTATTTTGTTATAGTATATTTATTTTTGTAATTTAAATATTTTTAAAGCATGTTTGCACTAGATCACGAATATTTTTATCAAGTTTTTAGGCATCCCGCTGCTCAGAAAATTTTCGGCGGGCAGGGCATTTTATAGCAGAGAAAATTGCACACAACACCAACCTTTGGTGCGTTTGTTGCACAAAACACAGAAACAAAACACTTGTTATAGTGAACACCATGTTTTCGTTTAATCAGTTGTAACCAGCCCAAATAACAGTTTTAGAGAACTTAATAGGTATCTAACATGTGGTTTTAGATTTTTATACCGTATACGACTAATTTTGTACCGTACACAAAAAAATATACGATAATTAACAATTTTTTCAAGAAATAGAAATTTAAAGTAGGCCGCATAATAGAAGAAAATATATAGATTATACATGTTAAAGGCTAGGACATGACCATTCGAGTCAAGTCCCGAATTTACTCTACTAGTAAGGATAAAAATAGATTTTCTTAGGAAGTGTAATGGAAACTAAAAATTTCTTTGAGTAGAGCTAAATCTGATAGTTAGGAATAGATCTCTAGTTAGAGATAATCTGATAGGCTCGAAAGGCTGTGAAAAATGTGAATTTTGTAACGAACGTGAGACTCAGGAACACTTATTTTTTACATGCCTCTAATATTGACTCTGTTTTTATATATAGAGTTGTCGAGCAAACGGTCTTATGGAGTTGGCGGGATCGAAAGCAGCAAACGATCTTATGGCTCTGGTATAGAATCATAACATCTATTGCTCTTTTTTATGAAATTCCTTGTAAACATTGATAGTACCTTCTTAGAAAATCCTTCACTTAATCCAACCCTTCATATGATGGAATGTTATTGTCATATCATTGCCGTTCATTGTCTCATGTTTTAATGATATAATATATTATATATCTCTAAATATTTGGCTCGTATCATAAAAAATAACATCATTCTTTTGGTCCCATATGCTCCAGCATCCAGGGATAATAATCTCTTTCGGATGATGCATGTTTGTTTCATTTCTCATATCTATAATATGACTTTTGCCTACTGCTTATCTTATGCCACATACATGCTTCATCCTTGTGCAAGTGTATCTTTAACTCTTTGCTTATTTAAAATGACTTTGCACCACATGATTCAAAGTGAGTATGCGGTACGATCTATATGTTGTTATTGATCCTGAAATATTTTGACAAGTATAATCTATATATTTGTACTGTTGTGCTTCCTATTTTCCAATTTGTATTTCTCAGAAATTTTGTGTTAAATATCGTAGATTTTTTATACAGTACAAAATTAGTCCTATGCGGTATAAAAATCCAAAACCACATGTTCGATATCTGTTAAGGTCTCTAAAACTGTTATTTGGGCTGGTTGCAACTGATTAAATGAAAATATGGTATTTGCTGCAACAAGTGTTTTGTTTATGTGTTTTGTGTAACAAATGCACCAAAGGTTGGTGTTATGTGCAATTTTCTCTTTATAGCACGATAAATATCTCGTGTGGACCATCATCGTCCCAAAATCGAACCCTATTTCTCCCGCATCCCCTTCCTCAAACACCGCCACACCCTACGCCGGCGTCCTCGCCCCTACCTAGCGCCGCCGCTATCTCCTCTGAGATCTCACATACCGTCGCCTACCTCCCCTCGATCTCTCTCCAGCGGATCTCCTCTCCACTCCACTCCCAGATCCCAGCCGCCACCCCCAGCCTCCCTCTCTCACTCCTGGACATCTCTCTCTTTTCGACGAGTCGCCGCCGTGGTTTCCCAGCCACCGCCGCTAGCTCCCTTCCCCAGCAGCCCCCATCGTGTCGACTAGCTCCTAACCCGCCCTGAACGGTGTGATGGCTCCGTCCCGAGCGCTCGAGGTCCCACCTACGGCATCCTGGGAGGTGGAGCGTATGTCCGCTGCCGGCGGCACCTGGTCTTCCCGGCGGCCGGTCTGCGTCTCCGACATCCCGGTGCAAGATGTACTTGGCCGGTGATCTACTACGGGCTCCCTGAAACGAGCAACCCCTAGTTCTTCTCGTACAAGCGGTGCCCATTACCAAATCCTCAGCCCAGGTCAAATCCTAATTATTCAGTTTGAGAAATGCAAGCAAAGGTTCCATTCGACATTTAGCAATTTAGAAAACACTACTCCTGTTGTTCTTCTACTCATATGCTGGAGTACTGAATCTTTTTATACAGCTTTTTGTAGCAGCTGTGGCAGCAGCAACCACTTGGACGGTGACACCTCCAAGAACTAGAAGGCGGACCCCAATCAGGTACCACCTTCCTCTCCAGTTCGCAGCAGCGACTCATACACGTGATTCATGTGATGGCTTTATGTGATGTAAATTGGTTCCTTGACTACTTATTACTCTGGACGATTGCGGAATATAATTATTTTCTTTGTGATTTCATATGTGCCACCCATTCTGTAGCCCACCCATCTTACTCCAAGATTTTAGGAAATGCTATTGTTTCATGTCTAATAAAGCAAAATCTTAACTGAATTTTAACAATTTATTATATGCTTTGCTAGTCAAACATCTTAGATTCCCATACGTTCAGTTTTGCGGACTTGAGATGATCCTGTGTAGGCAACAGAGGTATTATGCTATAAATGCGATCCACCGTTGCACAATTATGGCCATAGAACATATTTATCTTTGCTGATTCGGTGTCGTGTGTAGTGTTACTGATATTTCTCAGTTGCCAATACTCCGTGGTAAAACAAAGGTAATGCCAATGCATGGTTATATCATTGCTAGTTGGTTGAAACCTATGTATTAATATTTCAGTTTCCAGAGAGTTCAATGTAACGGACCTGCTGAAGTACGCTCGTCTACGCAACATGACATGATTGAGGATAACAATTTACTTCTTTCACGTGAAAAGGTTAGTACTGCACTCTTACTCATGTCGCAAATATGCAATGTGAAATAATTATTTGCTCATCATTGTTGTGTCACAGAACCAAAATGGCGAGCAGGATAATGTCAATCAGCTACAGATTCAACACAATTCAACATCACAAAAAGACCTTGCTATTGATTCCGTGCCAGGGGTAATATTTCGGTGGTTTTGAGTTTTGAAGTTACAACTTTTGGTAGCTCCTGGATATGAATATCATTTGATGTACTTTTATTGTCTCTTTGCAGGTTAGGAAAAAAGAGAGATCATGCGGGTGAACTTTCCTCAAGACTAGAGCAGCAAGGGACTAGAAATCAACACGCACACCCAACTTCCTCAAAACGAAGGCACACTTCTTCACTCAAGGTAAAGATCCACCAAGGGCACGAGTGTTTCTACAACCAGTTTTTATTGGCTACCACTTTCTTTATATTCTGCATACTAAGTAGTAAATGTGTTAGCTGTGCTGAAGTTTGATCAATAAACTACACCTCAGTTTGTATAAGATATCCTCAAACTTTCAGCCCAACAAGCATCCCATTCCGATAGTATCTATGGCACGACCCTAGTGGCCCAAGCAGCAGCTTGCTTCCCTGTTGCACGACCCTTGTTGGCACTCTATTCACGTCTTCATGCACATTATTGTCGTTGAATACTACTCCCTCCGTTTCAAAATATAAGTCCTTCTACATACTTTACATACACATGTATGTAGACATATTTTAGTGCAAGATTCATGTGAACCTTGCACTAAAACATGTATCTACATGTCTAGATACATGTGTGTGAAAAGTAGGTGGTGCGACTTATATTTTGAAACGGAGGGAGTAATACTGATCCTAATGTAGGTTGGTTCTGAAGTAGTTCTAAAGACTTCAACATATCCCAACAAGCGGAATGTTGCATATGCTACTATCCGAAGTACTGATCCTGCAACTATTGCTGGTGGGATCGAGTTAGGTGCTGAATTCACACATGTTCGCATAGATGAATCTTTTCTGGATAATGAAGAGTTAGTGAGAGAAGTAGCTGGTTGCATGACAGTTGGTGATGCATTTTCTTCAGGATTCTTAATTGCTTGGCCTTCAGCTTTTGTAAGTTGATTAAATATCTTTTTTCAATTTCTAGAATCATATTTCTGTATATTTGATCGTAGCTATATGTCCAATTTGTTTTTTTGCAGATTCCAAAGAAGGATCGTTGAGTTCAAGAAGGATGGTTGAGTTCGAGCTTAATTCTCTGGCTAGATGAAGAAGGAAATGAACTTCACTTATCAATAATTATAGTTTTTCAGGGATATATTGAAAAATGTAGTATTATTCACCAGTGACTCAAGAAGCAAATAGAGAAAGGTATAAATAACACCGTCACTTGATCATCCAAAAATGAGGGGCCTCCAATCTCCAACCATCATCATACGAGCGGACTAAAGCCTGAGAATACACTTTAGAGATAGCATTAGTCCTCACTAACTCGAGTGTCATCTTAACCAAAATCTTAAGAAGGGATATGCCCTTTCAACATCCATCGTCAATTGGCGCCGTCTGTGGGACAAGTGGTGTTGGATCCACGAATTTTTTGGTCCAAATTTCAAACGGCGATCCACCATCCACCGACTACTTCAAAAGGATGCACATCAGCAACATCAACTCATATCCAGATCACAGGTGACCACTCGCCAAAGGCAGCATCGCCAGCAAGGATCAGACCATACTCACCCGAAACTCAGGAGATCTACTCCAATCTTGATTCATGTTTTAATCTAACGGTTGGAGAACATAATTTCTTTATCGATCAACTTGGTGTGTAGGATTTAGTCGAACAGATTGCAACAAAGGGGTGGTCAGACCACTATAATATCAAAGGTTGAGTTTTTCAAAAATATAGGCACTCCTCCGTGGTTTGAGATTGATTGGTGGGCACCCGTGAATTCGGCTAGCCATGGTTATGTTAGAAAGGTGGGGAGGAGTGTCATGACTGTGAAAAAAGAGAAAAAGAAGATGAATATGATGAAGGCTTGTTTTTAAAAAAAATCAGAACCACCCTTAACTTGCTTAGTATGGAAGATTATAAGAACTCTGTTACGAATCGTTGACAACAACAAACATCGCTCAAAAAACATACTTTTATGCTCTCTATATGATTTCAAAAACCTGTAAAACCAAAAGCTCTAGCACATGTATCTCTGCTTCCCTCTGCGAAGGACCTATCATTTACTTTATGTTGAGTGAGTAAACCTATCTCCTTCTATCTTAAGCAAGCATTTGAGTTGATTGTGATCCAATTACATTCTTCTTATAGCTCTAAGCATGCGTCTCCCGAGAAATGGAAACAAGTATCAAGAGATTTTTGGATTATTTGATTACAAGTAGTGTTTGTCTCCGCTAGAATCTTTTCATACTTTTAAAGAATGATATCATACTAGAATCTACTATTTTGAGTGGCCATCCGAAGAATCCAAAATAACCGTCCAAAGGAGGTGGCTGAGCTGACTTTACTGACTTTTAAACCGACCTCTTATTTCATTGACTTCTCAGATGAAGAATGCAAAATGACTACTTTCATGGCTATGAGAGATAGATATTGTGATTTTATTGACCATGAAAACCGGCCTTTTTAGAGGCACGCATGAGACCTATGCAATGAATTAGTTTGTAGTTGGAATCGTATTCAGGTGCTGCCCATGGTATCTTTGGACCCCACAGATCCATAAAAGCGAGGGTACATGAGTGACCGACTCCTTATGGATAACAATCCAGTCGACAAGAGGAAACTGGTAGTCTTCGATTCAGTTCCGTTCTGTCAGCTAGCTCCCTGACCTAGTAGCAAGTTGGCACTGCACGCTTTGTCTGCCCGCCCTGGCATGGTTATACCAAACTCAATGGTGCGTTATAGATACAGGTGGGGCGTGCTCCTCTAGTTCGCTCTGGCCATGCTGAGATTCAATGGCTCTCTTAGGCGAAACGCCTCAAACCTTTTCTTTTCCACACTGATCCTCATGAGAAATCTTACTCGAGATCTTATCTTTTCCCGAGAACATAGCAGTGACGGTAGCTCCATTTTGAAGTGATTGTAGAAGAAAGGTATCCAAAATGAGAAGAAGGCTCAAATCATCTAAGAGATCCAGATCTCACCTAAAATAAAACAAGATGAGGTGAAACATGGGTAACAAGGTCCCATCCCTTTCCGCGCGAGGTCCAAACCTTCTCAAAGTGTCTTACGTTTGTTTGGAATGCTGTTTTGAGCTATCGTTCTACATAAACAAATTTGAAAAAGGAAGATTAGTATAGTTAATCATGTATTTCATTCTTTCTTGCTTAGCACATTGTTGGTATCTGCTAAATTTGATTTTTGGAGCTATCAACCTATAAAGAGGGTTGTTTTATAAACTAACCTCAATTGCTCATTGTTCTCTGACCAAGGACTAAGTTTGCCAACACGAATTATGGTTTTCTCTATGTACTTTACTATGGTTTCCCTCTACTTGTTACAAGTTGATTATGCATGAACAGAGTTAATATCTAATATGAATTGTGCATTTGTACATGTGATGCTTCTTGTCCGTATATTTTATATCGACACTTCACTCCATAAACCCGTGGTCATGTTTACGAGTTCAGTTTTCGCTTGGGGACAATCAAGGTCTAAGCTTGGGGGGAGTTGATACGTCCATTTTGCATCACTATTTTATATCATAATTTACTTCTATTCATTGATATATATATGATATTTGGAGATGATACTTATGCTATTTCATTTATTTTGTATGATTGATGATCATTGGAGGATGGAATCCCGGAGGCTGAATTCTGCTGGAAAAAGCACCGTCAAGATACAATATTTCCGAAGACCAAAAGAACAAAGTGGCCAACTAGGAATTATTTATGAATTATTTCATCTAGGAGGCCAAAAGGGGAGCCTGGGGTGGGGCCCAGGGGGACCACACCACCTCCCGGCGTGGCTCCCTAGCCCGTCACGCGAGCAGGCGATGTGGGCGCCCTGGCCCACCACTCGGCGTACCCCTTCGCGTACATCTTGCCCCCGAAAATGTAAGATTTATGAGAAGGACATAATCCATCTCCGCCGCCACCACGAGGCGGAGAAGACAGAGAGAGAAAAGCTCTCCGGCAGGCTGCGTTGCCGCCGGGGAAATTCCCTCCAGGAGGGGGGAAATCATCGCCATCGTCACCGTCATCGAGCTGCACTCCATCACCATCGCGAACACCACCATCTCCACCGCCGACGTCGTCATCTCCATCCATCCGCTCCGTTCCCGCGGTAACATCTAGGGTTAAACTCTATGTATTTGATAGGGGAAACTCTCCCGGTGTTGATTACTCTTGTTATTCATGCTATTGAATGAAACCGTTGAACTAGGGTTTATGTTCAGATTGTTATCCATCATTATATCACCTCTGGTCATATTCATTATGGTGTGTTGTGAGTAGTTCGTTGTGTTCTTGAGGACATGGGAGAAGTCTAGATGTTTGTAGTGAACTATGTTGATTAATATTTGATGTTTTGATATTTAAGTTGTGGTGCTATTCTTCTAGTGGTGTCATGTGAACGTCGACTACATGACATTTCACCTTTATGGGCCTAGGGAATGTGTGGATGCTTGCAAGGGGTATAATCATAAGTATGTATTAGTCCTAGGAGGGGCGGTGCATTAGCATAGGTTCACCCACACGACACTTATCTAAACACTAAAGATTATTCATCAATATGAAGCAACATAAATCCCGTGTGTCCTCAAGAACGTTTGGTCACCATAAGTAAACAAACCGGCTTGTCCCTTGCTTTCAAAAGGATTGGGCCACTCGCTGCAATTATAATTGTCGCACTCTTTTTACTCGCACTTTATTTCTCTGTTATATCAAAGTCTACTGAAAACTTGTCTGCTAGTGTTTACAATGAATTCCTCATCAAAACCACTTGTCAACACTTTCTGCTCCTCGTTGGGTTCGACACTCTTATTTATCGAAAGTACTGCGATACACCACCTATACTTGTGGGTCATCATCCCACAATGTAATTACAAAATTAAATGATGTGTTAGGGGAACCGGAATTAATTTATCATTCATGTGAGCGTTTTTGCTTGCATATTTCTATAGTCCGCTTCAAATATATGTTTATTAGGTTTCTTAAGCTACACCGGCCGCAACACGCGGGGTATCATTCTAGTACTTAAGTATGTACGTAACTCTTACAATATCATCTATTTATCACGTATAAGAGACTAATAATAATTTGAAAATAGAAAAAAGTTGATCTTCAGTTTAGATTAAATCAGTTGTGGTAAATTTAACTTGGTTGTTAGTACCCTCTATGAATGGTTTGAACATGCTATATTAAATGTTTTGCTTCATATATTTGGAATGTTAATTTACTGGATAACTTTTTATTTGAAAAACTAACAAATGCAATTGTACACATAAACATGTTGAGGTGAGTATGTATAATAATTAATTTTTCTATGTGCAATGGTGTTCGCTGGTGATTACTATAGACAATGTTATTGCAATCACAAGTAAGTGTTGATGCATTATCAACCGTTACTAAATGCACCATAAGTTATAAGACACATTAATTTGAATAAGTACAAAAAAGATCAATTGGTCCATTTATATTCCAGAAGTTTCTCTATATTTAAAATAATTTTACACTACACAACACATTAGATATTTGTTAGGTTGTATACATTGAAATAGAAAAGAACACCCACAGAATAATATACATATATGTTATATAATTCATGAGTTGTAAGAACATTAAGGAATAGTGAGGTTTTCCATGTTAGTTTTCACATTTAAAATGAATTTAAATATTTGTAAGACTATATAACTTGGCTATATGATATGCATTACAACTATAAAATGAAAATAATTAATGTATATTGTATAGTAAATAATCTTAACTAAGTACAAATTACAATTTTATGGTGAACGAAAACAAATAAAGTACAAAATTTTAGTGTAAATATACATATGACCCCTGCTCCGGCAACTCATGGAACACCGTCTGCATCCCCGTCATCAGTGAAGATCATAAGTCACATGCGGCATCGCCGGATCCCTGCCGCTACATATGTTGCTAACTTACCAGCTAGTCCTTATTCAATTCATATGGCTTTTATCAGTTTGGCCACGTAGCTCGTATGGTCCATGCGGTATGGTTTCTTTGATTATTACACTGGCTACATTTTCTCCATCGGTCAATATTTATCATTCTAGTGGAAGGTGTGTTGAAGTTATACAATATACATTTTTTCCAAACTTTTCTCCATTGCATCCTCATATGCACACTTTTTTCTTTCGAATTGAGGAGTATGTTGCTCCCGATTTCATCCCAGAAAGATGATACTACGTGAGGCGCGTACTCGGGGATGAGCAGTAGATTTTGTTGAAGACGATCCGCGTGGTGGCGACATGCGGACGAAGCAGCCGGCGATGGCGCGGGGAGGCGCCTCGTGTGGAGCCCCGCGAGCTTCCTCGGCACGGTCATTGACGAGTACTTGACAAATATGAGTCGACAACAGTCCAATATGTGATCAACCAAAAAAAGAAACACTAATAAAGGAGCCGGCGAGATAAAAGTCCAACGACATAGTACGCGAGAATATAAAGGATCGAAGACGCGGGAAATTAACTAGTAGTTGCACATTCCACAGGGAGATCTCTGAGAGCGGCAAGGTGAAAGCGGTGGGTGGCTAAGGAATGAAACCATCCAAGATGATAAAAAATATTGTGGAATATTGATTGGTACTAGTAAAATGTCCGTGCGTTGCAACGGACATAAGAGCTTCTTTGGTTCTAGCTTATTCTAAATTACAACATTTTACAACATATGACTTTTCCAAACACACCAAGATTATGTAATGACACTAATTTTAAAAGTAACTCGTCAAATGAGAAAGAAATATGAGATGGGGCGTGAAGTAAAACAACAATAGATAATACTGAAAATAAGTCACAGGGTACAATCTTGAACATTTAAACATGCTTCTGAACATTTTGTAGATTGTGAGTTTGTGATCTTCCAGGCTTTTAGCATTTCATTGTCCAACATCTTGTGTTTGATTTCACAACTGATAGCAAATTCTACTATCACTATACTTGAACCGTGCACGCCGGATCTAGTTGCCCTTCTCTGATGCTGCTTCGAAGAGATCCAGGAAGCTGCTTGTGCGCTGAAGAACAACAAATGCAGCATTTCAGACGTGCTTCCTCTTCAATCTCCCCGACGCCGAGTGGCAGGATCACGTGCTGCATCAATCCAAATTGAGCAGAGCGTAGGCTACGCCCAGGGGAGAACAGAGGCAGCGCCTGGTGCCTGAGAGCGATGGAGAAAGAGTGCTGTAATTTCCACATACAAAACTACACGGCCACCAAAATGAAGCAATCCAACAAGTTTAATGACAACGTTAAGCGTCAAAAGCCAGAGTTTGATTATGCTTATCAGACTTAAAATGCACCGTTGCTTCCAGATCTATCAAATCAACAACAAAGTGAACGCACAGCTACATGTTCACACCCCAAAAGGATCTACATAAATGGTAAGGCTGGAATATCACCACGTAGCCACATTTAACCAAAGATTTACACCAAAATATAAGAATATATTCAGGTTCTCTGGCTCAGCCTAATTCAAGAGCATAACAAAATTTAACCTAATGACAAGGCGTTTCCAAAGTGATGAGCCAAAGGACATAACAACCAAATCAATAATAGAAAAACAAAATGAAAGGCAAAACTCTGAATCGCCTTGATCCTTGCCAACAAATGCCAACCACTGCTATAATATCACATGCCTCTCTTCGACAACTACTCTAGTTATCTTACTCTCCGATGGTCATGCAAAATCCAAATTTGTAATCTTTCTTCCAGTGGTCAACCTGCACAAGTTGTACATTAAAATCAGCCTTTAAACTCAACTTTCATTCTTATCTCTCTAGGTGCCCCCCTAAAAACTTGTGTATCAGGAAAAACTATTCATAGTTATTCTGTATATGTGTATCCTCATAACAAGTCGTCATTCATATTTGAGGCCTCATTCATACCAAACATGTTAAAAAGGGAAGGCATTGTATCAAACATGTTAAACAGGTCCTTGTATGGAATTAATAATATAAGAGGTGATGTAAGATGACCTCTGCAGAAAGATGCAAATTAACACCCTGAGCCATTCTCTCCTCCAAAAGAGCAGAAACTACGCCATTGGTATCCACCTTTCCCCTCAACCGACACTGGAATGCTGAGCAACAGTGTATATTTAACAGTGCATATTTAACATGCAAGTCAAATATGAACTAACATAAAATCAAAAAACAGTTCAACAAAAAAGAGAATTTAAAACAGAATTTCAGTGCACCTCTTTTGTTAAATATATGTTGAGCAAAAATGTTCGAATGAATGTTGAGCAATGAATGTTGAGCAGCCGCAGCCAGCCAATCGTGTACCTGCGGGTGTAGAACTTGGAGTTGATCACGCCGTGGAACATCTTCCTCCTCCGCTCAGCCTCCCCTCCGCTTCCACCCTCATATGGATTGAGAAAATGATTTTTATTGCTGCGGCAAGCGCGGCGACCTGGCTGCACCTGCACAGTCGAGATCTCCGGGAGAGGCCGGACGACCATGCAGGCCGGTGCATAGCAGAATATTTGGAAATGACAGAAGACTTTCAAGATACGGAGAACCTCATCGCTCAGACAGAATAATCTTGTAGTGAAGAACCTTGAGAAATCCTTGGAAGTTCTCTGCGCGTATGATGACTTGGATCCAATGGTGGAGGAAGTCGGATTTGTTGATAGGTGTGTCGATGCGATTGCAATGAACACAAGCAAGGAGCAGCTGGGGTCAGGCTTGGCTCACTTGGAATGTGACGCATGATTCAGGAAGCTGCGGATGCATTGCCAGGATTGGTGGGTTGACGATCTTTCTGCTCTAAGAAGTAAGAATTGACTATTATCAAAGAGTTCTCGCTGCAATGAGGAGAAGTTACTCCTATAACAGAACTTGGCAACAAGTTCAGATGCTAAAGCACCACCTGGTACATTTACAAGCTCTAGCTTTGAGAGGTCTGGATCCTTGGACTCAGCTATCATTCTTTGTATTCTTTCGCTCCGAGAGACTAAAGGAAACTGCAAATAAGTAAATGATACAGTGTGATCAAACTTTACCGAAGCAAATGATCAAAAAAATGGAAGTAAAGTGTGGCAAATTATTAAAAAATTATACTAAAAACTCATTTCTACAGTTATCCATCGGCAGGGCATTATCTAAAACTCATTTCTACGGTTATCCATCGGCAGGGCACTATCTTACCAAGTCCTATCGGACTGAAATCTGGAGTGGAAGGCTATACAAGAGATTGTTTTCAATCGGACTGAAATCTGCAGTCGAAGCCTATAAAAGAGACTTTTTGCGGGTACAATACAAGAGATTTGTTAGTGATTCTGGATGTTGTTGTGTACGTACCGGGAGGAGTGAGTCGAGGGATTCCCGGGCGACCGCGGGTGTAGAACTTGGATTTGATCAGGCAGTGAACATCTTCCTCCTCATCCGGTCATGGAGGCCGGACGACCATGGAGGCAGTGCGCATCAGGGATTCACAACCCCTCCTCGCGCGCGGCCGCCTCCATCCTCGTCCTCGCGGAGAGGAGAGGGCCCACGCGGCGGGGGAATCGTGGAGGAGAGGCGCGGAGGTAGCATCCTCGTCCTCGCGAAGACGAGAGGGCCCACGCGGCGGGGGAATCGTGGAGGAGAGGCGCGGAGGTAGCATCCTCGTCCTCACGGAGACGAGAGGGCCCACGCCGCGCGCGGGCACGCGGCGGTTTGGGAGGAGGCGCGTCGCGGCGACGTGGGAAGGTGCGAGGCGGCGGGGTCGGGGTATGCGGCGGGGAAGGAGAGCGGCGGGGTCGTGGTATGCGGCGGGGAAGGAGAAGATGGCGTCGAGCGGCGAGCCGCAGATCACGGGACGGCGGGCGTGGGGGAACAGATGAATCGACGCGCGACTTACAGAAGGACCGCGGGTTGATTTCCAGTTTTTTCAGGGACTAAACTGCAAAAACGTTGCGACGTACGACGCTTCACCGTAGGCCGTATTATATAGTAGAGATTGTACTTAGTCTCGCAAACTGTTTATATAAAGAACACAGCTTGGAGGCTAAAAAATGTAGACATGGTTTGGGAGCTCAATTTTTTTAAACCATAGTATTTCAACAATGAAGTATTTGGATCAAGAAAAGCTAAAACATCTTACATTTTGACACGGATGGAGTACTTTGCAAACTATTCTGATTAAACCGAAGCAGAACTGCCATACTAGTTTGGAGTAGCACCTTAACAGCACGCAGCTACATAGAGGTTGAGAATGACATGGCGTGGGTGAATTAAGCTGTTAGATGGACAAATCTACTGATGATGTTTTTCAGGGGCAAAAGAATCAAAATGGCAGAAATACTAAAGGTATAGATAACGGTCAGCTCAAGTGTGCATCCCTCATAAAAGATGTTTCATTAAGCTTACAACCATAATATTGTGTTGCCATATCCAACAACAGACTGCAAAGATAACAAGCTGACACAAACAAAAATCCTGATTACAAGCTGACACAACAGACTGCAAAGATAACAAGCTGAAACAAACAAAAATCCTGATAAGATCCGTACAATATAAGTTGAGGGTAACACTTAAAACCTTTAAACCAAAAGGGCACAAGTAGCAGGAGTTGCACCAAGGTTTTGCTCATCACACTTCCAAACCCTCATATCAAAGCAGCCTCTAAAGTGGCAGGTCTCTCGCCAAGGTTTGCTTCTGCGCTTATTTCTTGCCTTGGCCGCGCTTAGGTGGCACAACAGTCCACCCATCAGCATCAGGGGTAGGCTTTGAAGGTTTTGCCTCATCTCCCGGGGTAGTCTTGGAAGGTTTTGGCTTATCTACCGGGGTAGATTTGGAAGGTTTTGGCTCATCTACTGCCATATCATCTTCGTCCATGGATGTATCATCATCATCATCGTCTGAACTATCATCGTCATCATCACGTACAATCTGCTCATGAGAAGGAAGATAATTAGGTTTTGAGTCCAAGATATATGTAGAAGTAAAACAAATCGCTTTTAACTTATGCAATACAATGTTGTACATGTGGAGATCAGTGGTGATGACTGACGACCACCTCAGAGAACAAGTGCATATACATGGTTACTCAACATAAAGTATGTCTCCAAATAACATCTGCCAGCTACTGTGTCCCCTTTTCCCAATTAAAAATTAAAAAACAGAAAACACAGCCAATACACTGCAAGGGCAGCGACACGGGAGGAGCCCAACCGGTCGAAGCCCATTACTACCCTGACCCCCACCCTAGCTCTCTCCCTCTGTCTATTCGTGCGCTTCACAGGACACTGGATCGAGCACCGGCGACGCTTGGAGTCACTCTGACGCGCTGCCAATGTACGGAATCACATCACAGCCGCTTAGACCCGCCTCGCCATGCTCAGATTCGCCCATCTCCACCGCTTGGAGTCAGCTCCAACACACAGTAATTGAATAAGGTAACTCCTCCCACCCTTGCTTTGCGCTGCTACATGTTTACTTGCTCCTCCAGCCATTCTTGTTCCATCCTGCTTGCTATTGTGGACTTGTGGTTGCTGCGCTGCCCCAGATTACTTGATGTTGTGCTTGGCCCAGTATTTTGATCTCATCTCACACATTCAATTACTGTGTGCTTGGCTGCTGATGTTTCTGCAGTGTTGCTACTGGCTAGGAGTGAGATACTGACAAGTCATCTGGAGACGAAAAACACGAGAATTGCGGAAATTGATGATAATTCAGTCACTGATGGAGGACATAAAGGCAACAATGGCCCAGTATTTTGATCTCATCTCACACATTAAATTACTCTGTCTATGTTTTTACGTAAATATATAGTCGCTGTATCACCGTATTGCTATTTTCTGAAATTGCCGTGTACCCCGTCCCTTCTCGCTGTATCGATGGTTTGTAGTCTACTCGTTCTAATCAGAAAATGGTGTTAAGATCCGCATATTAAATGCAAAAATACACAGAATTTAGCATTTTCCAATTTACCCCTCATGAAGCAGCATACAATCATATAAGAAAACGGCTTAAAGAATTAATTGAAGAAATTGTCAAACGGATATTGGAAGTGAACTGTGAGAGAACACCATCAGTTCTAGGTTGCAGCATTACTGAGCTCAGATGTGCAAAGATAAGCGACAGAAACGACATGCTAAAACTAAACTTGAAATACCTGTCTACTTTGCGAAACAGCATTTCCCTGAGGACGTGTATTCCTTAATTTCTCAATCAACGAAAAGTTGCCTTGCAGACATTCTTCGTGCATTATCAATAATTTTTCAGCAACCTGTTTTCCATAAAAACATTGAATTAATAAACATACATTGTACAATTTACTAGCAAACTGAATACAACTTTTACACAATCTGACAGAACCAGCACATTCTGACTTGACTATGGTTAAAAAGCTTCAAGTTTCCTCCTGGATAAACTAGAGATGAAAATGGGGAAGGTTGACCCATCGACCGGCTTATCATTTAAAATCGCGGAAGAAGGGCCACAGTAGCAACCCTCAAATACAATAGGTGAACAGGACCTAGCACCTAAAATCCTGAAGGTTAGTCAGAGCAGGTCAACCCTTTCAGCTACACCAGCACGTACGTAATCAGATATTCATTACTTTGACCTAGTTCAGGACATATAGCTGGGCTGAACATTACAGAAAGAAAAAGTAATTACCTCCCCAACGCTGCCATCCTCAAAGTCAGAATTTAAGGATTCAGATATGCTGTCAAACATCATAGCCTCCAAGTCATCGTAATAATATGGACCTGGAATAAACCAAATGAATATTAGATGCAGAAGTATGCATAAAAAAAGTTAAACTAATAAAAATCAAACACAATAAACATACAGCAGCAACAAGTAAGCCATGCCAGCATCAAATTTTGCACCTTTGCTAGAGATGAAATTACCTAGCTTTTTCTAAACTAAAAGGAGAATGCAACATAGTGAAGTTTTCTTATGATAGAATGCTGTGTGATGAAGTCGTGTGCTTGAAAACTAAAAATCAACATAAGTAAATGAAGAACAAACTGCAGAAGCTCAAAATTTTGGAATGCAGAGCATTTACGAAATTTCACAATTGACATTTTTCCAATTGGGCAACGTGACTCCAATATATCACAATATATCGCACCTAAATTGAATTGTTTCGCCCAATACTATGCATATGTCAGACTTTGAGGTTTGTGGAACTCTGAACCGAAATTGGCACGGAACCAAGCAACTCAAAACCCTCTCTAGAACATCTTCCCCCAAAACCTCGACGAGTGGAAATATCGCGAGCCTGGCTTATAAAAAATTAGACGAAGAAACATCTTCTCTGCCGGACCCCGCGCGGACTTCCGCATTATATATGCAATAACATGAGGATGCCAAAAGGGTAGGACGAGTGGGTACCCTTGGAGTTGGCGAACCAGGAGAAGACAGAGGCGGCGAGCTGGTCGGCCTTGGCGCGGGAGTCGCGGCCGCCCCACTCGTTCTCCACCGCCATCTGCAGCGCCGTCCACCGCCCGAACACCAGCCCGATACCCTCCTGGAGCGCCGCAGCCGCCTGGGGCGATAGCGGCCCGCCGCCGCTAGTGGATGCGGCCATGGTGCTGTGAGACTGCTAGAGTTTTTGGTCTTGGGCGGCCCTTGCCGTCGATGATGGGGATCTCTGGGTCGTCGCGAGGCTGTTCGCGGAGAGGGTGGAGGTCACCAGGGAGATCGAGGTTGGAGCAGGGCGAAGGCGGCGCTAGCGGCAGACGGGAGTTGGGAGGGACACGATATAGGGTTAAGCCTCGTTTGGTGGGCTTGGGCTGAAAGTGGACCCTCGTTTGTTGGCCTGCTGCAGTCACATTTTTTTTTTTGAAGGCTGCTGCAGTCACATTAGAGCATGTTAGGTTCCACACAATTTTTAATCTTCTATCATGCCCCGGATCCCCCGTATACAACAATCCTCTCACATAAGTAAGTAAATCAACATGCAAAAAACACTTGTTGTATTGCATGGGAGAGCACTAGGTTCCCTTTAAGTCGAAATTTTATAGGTTCCATCTTCAACGAATGAACAACAAAGGAGGTCTACACTGAAAACGTGGTCGTGCATGGTTGTCGAATTCGACACCGAATGGGTCACCGCCATCTAGCACATGAGCATCCCAGTGATCTTCTGCTAGAAAACTCATACATGCATGGGAGCCAATGAAAATTGTAGAATATGTCATTCAGAGCCAATGCTGAAATCAGTTATGCGTCATAATAAACCCAAAGGGAGTAAAAGGCAGAATGATGTTATGTCAAATGGAATTATGACTTGAAATTTAGCTAAGAAAACAAACCTCTACCTCAATCACAAGCCCTATAAATCCAGAGATAAAAGATTCATAAAATACTAATATTAGATAGAAGCAATGATAGTAAAACAAAAGGCAACAATAATACGGAAAATGACTGCCAGTCTACCAGTTTACCTAAACAACGACAGGAAGGTCATAAGCATTGACCATGTAAAAATCATCAAACTCCAAAAAACTATTTTCCTTGTCCATGTGATTATGTTCTGATGCGCCAATTCCACATGGTTGAGAGATTGGTTTTACCTTAGTGCACTGTAACCGACAAAAACTGTGTTATGATTGTCCTTGGGTCAACTTTAATTTGTTGTGAGAACCGAGAACATATGTTATTGAAATAGGTTTGTTGAATGAAATGGGTTCCACGCATTTACGAAAATAATACCATAACATGATTTTACTCCAACCCCTCAATAGTTATTTGAAATATTTAACATCACCCTCATGAAAAAGAACAAAAACCCAATCATCGCAATGAAATACAAGAAATCGACTGTATTACGTTGGCTTCGTCTTTAGATGCGTCTCTTGAAGGCACAATACATATAAATTCTGCCTTAAAATATTTTCATGGTGTCAACACCGGAACTTAATCGGTTTTTATCTGATATAATTTCGTCGATGTCGGAAACCAGAACCAATAGCACTAAACCAATAGCACCGGTAAATTCTTTAGTTTCCAAATTTCTATTCAAAAGAAAAATATTTTTACAAAATCAAGTCCATAAGCTGATCGTATCTTCTTGTTGAATTTCAAATCTTACTTACTAGAAAATATACCTTCATGAATTCGGTGCGCCTTGTATACTTGTTGGGTCGGAATCCGGAACCGTCTCCAGCTCACCGTCCCCGGAAACTTCGCGGCCAGGGAAACGCGTGAGCGCGTCGGACACCTCATCCACACGTTTCATATCCAGCGCGTCCCACATATAAATCACCAGCACCCCGCCGCCTCAGCGATTCCCCCCACTCGCCCGACGCCGCCCACCCCTCGCAAAATTCCCCAATTGCAGCAGCGGCGGAACCCTATCCCCGGGGCGACCTCCAGATCGGGACGCCTCCCCACCGGCGGAATCGGCGGCTCCTTCCCCGGCGCGAAGCTTCGGTGGCTGCCCGCCCGGCTCGGCGTCCCCCGTCCAAGCTCTCCGTCCGTCCGCGTCCTTCACCCAGCGGCCTCGTCAGGATTCGCGCCGCGCCGTCCGAGGGATTCGACCGACTCCGCCGTGCTATCATCTCCAAGGGATCCGCGAGCCGCCGCCGCCGAATAGCGTTAGATCGAATCCGATCTGTAACGCTCTACTACTGTTGCAATCGTGTGTGTATTTTGATCTGAGGAATTTCCTGGCCTCTCTATTATATTTTTGTGCAAAAGAGAGGCCTAGGAAACCAAAAAAAAGACTCAAATCAATCATGGGTGTTGTGTATTACAAATATAAGAGTGCAAAGGAAACTTATTCTGTGCAATTGCCCCATTCTTTTATATCTGTCTACGAACTCAAGCAGCTCATCTTGACGAGTAACCGTCACGGCCATGGCCGCACGCGTGGCCGCGGCCCCAGGGAGGATATCGCGCTCTCCAACGCCCAGACTGGCGAAGGTTCGTATTGACGCCGACTAGCTAGCTTCTATTTAGGTCATGATTCATGCACAGCAGCATTCAAATTTGTATAATCCTGGGTTGTTGGGTCTACCGTTAATTGTATGGAAGCCGTGCAATATAATCACATCATGCGAGTACAGCCTCATATCATGATTTGCAACCTTGGCAATCTGTGTGAGGTCCATTGCCTCTTGAGATCTGGCTTTAGTGTTTTTACTAAATTTTGATTATGTTGTTTTAGGCTCTCAGTTGTGCGTATTAGGATTTGTATGATTAGTGTTTAGGTTAAGTTGGTATTTGGCATGAAAGCACCCATTTCTTACCATCATGAATCGTACTATCCAACAGAATATTTTGTTTGAAGCCATCTCTGTTGATCATAACAAAGCCCAAATATCTACTCTCATTTTAAAAGATCAAATAGGCTACTAGAGGTCTCTTGCAAGATACACAGATACTCCCTTGGCGCGTGTGGAATCTAAAGACGCAACCAACTATTCAATGATGTCTCTGTGCTTATGTATATATTTCGTGCAGATCTGGACAACGCAATGTCTAGATAAATGTTTTGTTGCATTCCATGATTTATCAATGAATGATTTGACATTCATTATTTCAATCTGTAATGTTCATTGTTCATCCGACGGTTCTGTCCATGTCGATGATCAGTTTTCAGGGTATGAAGTATCCATGCCATCTGTCATGGTGGTCAATAATAGTCTGTATCTGGCTGTGCTCATCTGTTTAGCAAGATATACTATGACCGCAGTAGAGGTCTCCTAATAAATAATTAGGAACAGTACTATTGCAGTAGAAGAGCTGCAATACATGTTCCTTGCACCGTCTTGAGATACAGTTCATATGGTTGGAGATCTCCTATATGTATCTGGGGCTCTGTTTTCAGTCCCATTTATATGTTTTTTCAAATTGTGCAAAATTGTTGCTATTTTCTTTTTGCATCCTGCACATCTCAGTAGCTCTCAGTTTCTCAGTTTCCTAAACATAATTCAAGTGTTACTTCGACGTGTTGGCTGTTTTTTGAAGATCTTAGTTTCAACTAAAACATGCTAGTATTATTGCTTAGTTTTGGTTATACGGGAGGGGTTTGTTTCACAGTTGAAAGCTAGAAGGATATTGTTTTAATGAAATGCTTTGACATTTCTGTTTTCTGTGCTTGTTCTTGAATGCAGAGTATGCAGATGAAAATGCCATGGTACCGCAGAATGTAACTGTCCTGGTCCGCCGAATTGCTGGGCAAATGTCAGAGAATATCGTCGTATTCTCCTCGTAAGTCTCTATTGCCCTCTTTGGATGGAATACTTTTAGTCAGTAGGATTAAGTGAGGGAACTGAGAATAACATGTGAAATTTGCTGCCTTTGAGTTCATCATTAGGATGTTAACATATATTTTTCTTTGCGTGCACGTCTACTTACATTGTAAATTACTGGTGTTTGTAACAAAAATTGAAATGGACAACTGCACTTCACTCTCATGCCTGTTTTATCTATATAATGAACCAAATTATATGACTATTGTCTTACACTAGATGCTCTCTCTCTCTCTCTCTCCAAACAGATTTTAATTTCGTTCTTACTTTGCGAGGTTGGAGATGTCTTGTGGATACACTAATATTTTTTGACTAATTGCAGGCGGAAAGTCATAGAAGATGGTTCTGTAGCTTCGAACAGATCAGTGGTTACTGAATTAGTCTCAAAATCTAGTTCCTCTACAGAAGTGCAAGATGAAGATGCTGCAATCGCAGCTGTGATTGATGGAGCTGAACTCAAATGGTTAAATTCAAATTTCCCTTACCTCACATAAATCAGCGCCTTTTTTTCCCTATGTAATAATCATATTAAATGGTGCATGTAGGGAAGATAGACCATCTAATAGAGGACAACCTGGTGGCTTTACGGGACGACAATACGGTAATGCTTCAGTTCTGTTTCTTCAAATCATGTTCTTTTGAGTTACGATTATGCTTCCAGATCAAGCAGATAGCCTTAAAGATTCTTTAAAAAAAAATCAAAGCTGAAGTTATGATTGTAAGAGTGTGTAGTTGTTGAAGCTTTGCTAAATTATTAGTATTTGAAGTTTTTTGTTGAGAAATTAGTATTTGAAGTTATGATGAGAGCCTTTGAACTTAACAGAGTTGTGTATGAATTGTCGATTTCCATGGTTTTCTATACGTGAATTTTGTTATGCACAAGATGCTTACATTGGTTTTCTTAATTTGGTTTTGATATATTATTTAAGATGTGCGCTGTTTCACAAATCTTTCTTATTGAAGGTCAAGGACCGCTGGGAGGGGAGGCACCTCCACCAGGCTATGTGTGCCGAAGCTGCGGAGTTCCAGGCCATTTCATTAAACACTGCCCACAGGAAAGCCATGCACCTCCACCTGGCTATACGTGCTTCCGATGCCAAACTCCAGGACATTTTATTCATCATTGCCCAACCATTGGTGATCCCAAATTTGACGACTACAAAATTAAAATGTCTCGTTCTCTGGCCCCGGTTGTAGCTGCAAATCCTGTTGATGGCATTCCATCTGCACTTGCCCCAGCTGCATCTGTCAGTGTTGTTGATGACTTACCAGCAGAACTCCATTGCCGGCTATGTAATAAGGTGATGGCAGATGCGGTGTTAACAAGCAAGTGCTGTTTCGACAGTTTCTGTGATAAATGTAAGCGGTTTTCATGTATTCCATCTGTAGAAGCCTTGTTGTATCATGGAGTAATGCATTATTCAGACATTTGATATGTGTTTATGCTCCAATTCGCTTTGGTTAATAACAATAGTTTTCAGTGTCGAGTTTATGCTTCAATAACACTAAATCTGCACTCTCCCAGTTTAAGCTTCAATAACACTAGTCTGCACTATCGTTTTCTGTGTCCAGTATATGTTTAAAACTGGATGAGGAATAATGACTGTCTGTTTTCCCTCAGGTATTCGAGATTACATAATTACACAATCGAAGTGCATTTGTGGAGTGAAGGTACTTGCAGATGACCTCATTCCCAATCACACACTGAGGAGCACGATCAGCAATATGTTAGGAACAAGGGCTAACAGCACTGCAAGTGGTACAGGGAAGCACAAAAGTTCTTCAGGCAGCAACCCTGATCCTAAGTTACAAAGCCCAGCCACCTCGGCTGCTTCAGGAAGGAACATGAAGCAAGACAACCTGCTATCATCAGCTTCCCCTGTTTTAGATGCCCAGGTTGCTAGAGAATATGATCAAGTGGACCACCCTCAGAAAAATGTGGATTTGAAAAGCAAAACTGAAGGCTCAGCAGGATGTTCAGTGGAAAGGGCTATACCAAATGCCGACCCCCTCAAACAAAAGGATGTCAGCGATTCAACCCTGAAGGACAGCACGATCTCAGGGACCCTGGAACCAAAAGTTGCCAGGCCTGATCAATTGAAGAAGAAGCGAAAGAAGGCAGACTCGTTTAAGATTGTTCATCCAAACAATGCTGACTATGGTTACAACGTTCCATTTGACCCTGCATATTCCAACCCTTTCAACGGTGGACACCCTATGGTAAATGATCCATACATGTACGCCTCAATGGGCATGGCTTATGGTGGTTACCAAATGGGTCCATTTGGTGTCAATCCGTTCGGCAACATGCCACCGCAGGCTCCCTTCGGCAATATGCCACCGCAGGCTCACTTCGGCAATATGCCACCGCAGGCTCACTTTGGCATGCAAGGCTATCCAGCAAACTATCAAAGGTATAATATTGCCAATTATATTGAAATTTATTTCCTTCGTTTTTGTTTATAGAAATGAACATGCACAGATAAAGATGATTCAATTTAGTCAGCCGTGCCTTATTTACAATTTCAATCAATACTAATAAGGTGTCTTGTACTCTTGTTGGTTTTGTAGCTGGGAAGCCCATCCTTCACTACACCGGAACGCCGAAGCTGCTGCACACTCGAGGCAGGCACCTAACTGGGATGCTGAAGCTGCTGCACGTTGGAGGCAGGCACCTCACCGGGACACCGAGGTTACTGCACGCTCAAGGCAGACCGAGAGGCCAAGAGACACTGGTTCGAGGCCCCGACCATCAGAGCGCAATCCGCGCTTGGGTTCTCCTCACGGCAGAGAGTCAAGGAGCAGGTCCCGGTCAAGATCGGAGAGGAGGGACCATGGACGTTCTGACAGAGCTTCCAATGACTACGACGAGGATCGCAATAGTAGGAAGAGGACGCACGCCTCTTCTCCAGGGGATGGTGACAAACATAGTAGGCGGAGGATGCACGCCTCCTCTCCAGCAGACGCTGACAAACATAGCAGGCGGACGTCCACACACAGTTCTAGGAGTCTCGCACATGATGATTCAAGCGACGATGAGCAGAATTTCAAGAGGAACTGGGGACACAGATCATCAGTCACCATGGACGCAAGGTCCTGAATAAGGCTGGTCTGGAGAATCTCTTGGAGGCATTGCTAATGTGCAAAGCTTGCTGATACGACTTCTCTTACTGCTCGTGATTGTATGTCTCAGAAGGCAGAGGGTAACTCTGAAAGCAGAGTGTAAAACTACGTTCCTCTGGCGGAATTGTATTTATTAACAATTGTTATACTGGATTGTAATACATTGAGCGTTCCCAGCTCTCTTGCAATGTAATGCATTGTCTAGATGAATACAATTTTCCTGAGCTATTGTGATATGAGTTTCCGATTGTCACCCTATTGTGAGTACTCTATGCGTTTGCTTGAATAATACTCCCTCCGTTCTTTATTTTGTCAAAAAGTGGATGTATCTAAACTTATAGCATATCTAGATATATCCATATCTAGATATATCCATAGACAAAACAGTGGATGTATCTAAACTTATAGCATATCTAGATATATCCATTTTTGTTCAAATATAAGTCATCTGATTTAGAACGAGTAGTACTCCATCTGTCCCGATGCTTCTGACAATTTATATTAGTGTGCACTAATTTTGATCATTTATTTGACCACTAACTCCCTCCATTACATAATCTAATGCCCCGCTTGGAAAAACTGTACCAGTTTTCTGGCCCGTAATTTCCTACCAGTCCTAACATGCGAATTACCCATTACACAATCTAATGCCCCGCTTGGAAACACTGCACAGTTTTCTGCCCCATAATTTCCTACCTGTCATAACCTATTATGCGAATTACATGGACGTCTCCAGGTCCATATTTCCTCCCGACCAATTCGCCCCGAGAACGGCCACCCAAGTAAGATGTTTTAGTCATTTTATTTCATATTCATATGTACATATGTTTTATCGTACATGTGCATACATTTTAGTATAAATCTATACAACATGTGGTATACCACCTAAAATATCTTATATTATGAAAAAGAGAAAGTATATTATATCATAAAGATCATACCATTAAAAACTTCATTTAAATATGAACCATGGTTCAAAAAGTGTAACTTTGACGGACACATAGTTTTTGACTACTGGGTATAGATGCACCGTTGTGAAAAATGCAATTTAATCAAATTTTAAAATGTTAAAATTTTCAAACAAAAAATTTCATGTGTACATATAAACATTCCATATTCATATAAAAAAGTATCTTAGATATTTATTTGTGTGGCTGGTGTAAAAAGAAAAAAAGTGTTTTGTGCACAATTATATTGATACACCTGGGATTTTTCTTTTTTACATCGACCATAAAAGATATTTTCTGTACGAACATAGAATGTTCATATGTATACTATTATAATTTTTTTACGTTTTTAAATTTTGTTTTTGGGTAGTGGTAACGTCCTATGACCCAAAACTGATTTTTGGACTTTGATCCTTTTTCTTATGAGCGTGATATAGAGTATTGTGCATTGCAAAATGGACATGGTATATCCAAGGCTATTTTAAATTTTGTGACCCTTGACCATAGAGAAAATATCTAGTGATAATGAAAGTGTAAACGATGTTTCAAAGTACTGAAATTCTAAAATAAGAGGAGGCAAAATTTTGGAACTAGCCAGCGCAACCTCTTTGGGCAATGTAATTTTATAGGAGTAGGCTTTTTTCAAAGTCCTAGGTATGTCCTACTGATTCAAACTAAGACGTGTAAAACTGTCTTCTTAGTTAATGAAAACAACAAGTCTTTTGTCTTGGTAAAAAAAAAATCTTAACTTAAACTACTCCCTCCATTCCAAAATTAATGACATGGTTTTAGTTCAAGTTATTGGCGAGGTGATGTTCTCGTTAGTTTCAAGTTTAAGATCAAACATTTATCTGGTAGACAAAAATTCAATTCAGAAATGAATAGTGAGAAACAATACACCAATATTCATGCTTAATTTGTTTTCCTTTTATCATTATCGCAAACCGTATTTGTTTGAGGGGGTTTTTAATAAAATATTTGAAAACATGGTCCCACTAAGGATCTGTTTGATTCAAAGAAATGACATCTAATTTTTAGATAATTGGATTTATAATAAATTCTCCTATAAAAGTTGTTTGATTCATAGAACATATTCTATAGGAATTAACACCATTGGAATCTTAGTGTAAATCATATAGGAAGAAAGTACTAGTAGAAGTAACCTGATGAAAAATTACTTTACTACAATTAAAAAGAATATCTCTTTCTACAAGATTCAACTAAACATAACATCTGAATTCTGCAAAATAACGCACTAGTACTATTTCTACAATTTTCCTAATGAATCAAAAAGCCGCGAGTTTTCAATGCAAGTGGTACGCCTACACGGCCGCGAGTACACGTGCGTGGGCTGTGCGTCTTGCCGTCTTCACTCTTCCTTCCACTCCCGTGAAGACAAAAAATAAAAATAAAAACCATTGTCGTCGTGTTCGTCACACGTGTGCGGTGTGCTGGCCTCCTGGTCCTGGCCATAGCCGGTGGCCGCTCGGCACATTTCGTCATTTCCTCCCCTCCCCGCAGCCACTCCTCCCTGCACACTTCCTCCGCGCTCTCGCTTCTTCTCCGAGCCTCCGATGGCCACGCTCCAGCTGAACCACATCGCGCGGGAGACCGCCGACGTGCGGGGCCTCGCCGCCTTCTACGAGGAGGTGCTGGGCTTCGAGCGCGTCCCTGCCCCGACCTACCACGGCTTCCAGGTCGCCTGGCTCCGCCTCCCGGGCACTCCCGACGTCGCGCTCCACATCATCGAGCGGGACCCGGCCACCGCGGTCGCCTCCCCCGTGGGCGCCCCGGTGCCCGACCAGCTGCCCAGGAGGCACCACCTGGCCTTCTCCGTCGCGGACTACGACGGCTTCCTCACAGGGCTCAAGACCCGCGGCACGCACGTCTTCGAGAAGACGCAGCCCGACGGCAGCACGCGCCAGGTTTTCTTCTTCGACCCCGACGGTGAGGGGGACTCGGCTCTTGGATGTCCTTTATCATGTGTCCAGTTTCTTGCAGTTCTGTTCCAGACTCCACTCTCGATTGAATCTGATCCCGGCCGGTTCCAATACTGTGTACGAAAACCTAGCTGGTGTGCTGCTTGTTGCTTGCAACATGTCATAGAAATCGCGGCTCTGTCGAACTTCTGAGGGACCCACCTGTTATGCTCGTTATACTTAGTTCCCATGAATTTTTAGGTACTGTTTCGG
This sequence comes from Poa annua, assembly GCA_026929855.1. Lineage (NCBI taxonomy): Eukaryota > Viridiplantae > Streptophyta > Magnoliopsida > Poales > Poaceae > Poa > Poa annua. The sequence continues at coordinate 39,254,003 of CM049427.1, forward strand.
TGTTTCCTACCAACGGCTGTTACTTCATAATTTGGTAGAAATGCATTTTCTTCAGGAATTCAGTTTTCAAGTCTGTATAATTTAAGCTGGATACAAGTTGTTAGAGTTTTCACTTCTTCACCTAGTGTCCGGCAGATCAGACTGACTGTAAAACCAATTCAGAAAACTTTGCACCTGTTACTTGAAATTCGGAGTTAGTTTGCTAGCACATTGTTTACAGTGTCCTAAGCTGCATAACCATTTGAGTATCCTTGAGTAAGAGTGTAAGACCCCGAAGCAGCCTACAATTTCAGGCGGTCAGGCCTGCTTGACATGAGACAGCTAATGTGTTTGAGTGATAGGAGGAACGCCTTCCGCGTGTTTGCTTCACAGTCCATTAACTGTGCTATTTTTACTGCTTGCAGCATCCTTGCGATGATCTTCAGGCAAAGAGTAGAGTTGATGGGTATCTGCATGTTTTGTGGTCTTAGGGTTACTTCTTATAGTAGTTATATCAGCTTGCTTTTTCAGACGATTATCGATAGTTCAGTTATGCATTTTATTTCTCGTATGCATAGAATCTCTTCCTTTTTGAGCGACAGCAGATAAGTGTGACCAGATCCATCAGTTTGTAGTAATATAGTAAATACTTCTGTTTCACTTTTTAGTCAGGTCATGCTAAATGTTCCTCGCAAAAGAAAAAGATTATGCTAAATCTAGTATGTTGTAGTTAAGCCTGTATTGTCTTCATCGTTACAAGTAGGGCTCTGAAAACGAGTTCTACGTTATTAGTTCCTGTAAATTACTCAAAAATTGCTTATCATCAATTAGTAGCAAGCCATTCTTAGGCTGATGATTCATCTTGGCCACAGAAAGATTGGTTTGGCCTGTATATGGTGCCTTTTTTCTTTCCGTAAGTAGTGTTGGATGTTTACAGTAGCCTGAACTCTAAAATTGGTGAATCCCAGACAACCATGGAGTAGCCTGAACTCTAAAATTGGTGAATCCCAGACAACCATGGAGTAGGACGAACTTGATAACGTTACTTGAAGTTATTTCCTCAAGCCTGTCACTTCATCATTTGTGATACGGGCATCGTCGGCATGATATTGGTCCGTTGACACGCTAGGACATATGTAATAGTAATATAAGTCTAAGGTGTTGTTAATTATAGTTTGCGTGCCAAATATGGTCGAACCCAACCATGGGTCGGTTTGTATCAGTTTGAGTCCAATTAGGTTTAGGTGTCATAGTCGAACCAGGTTAGGTTTCATCGGCTCCTACCCCTTTGTCCTTTATAACCAGAGGGGGTGCCATAATATTAGGAAGTTGAAAAGTCATGTAGAACATTGTGTTCAAGGTCGCATCTGTCCTAAGGGACCGGCGTAGACGGCGTCTCGGACGTTCGTCGGTTATCTTTGAAAATAAAGGCATGAGTGTTCTTGAATTGTCAAGAGTTATCGTGCGTGCGCGAAGGTTCTTGGATCTGCCAAGGGTTGTCGTGCTTGGCGTGAGGTGTGGTGTTCATCATCATGTTGCTCGCCTAAATCTATCTAGATTCTTCAGGTTGTGTGGATTGTCACGTGGTTGGGAGAATAGTTATCTTGGTGGTTCTTGCGGTGAAAGATCGGGCACAACTCAAGGGGTCATCGAAGTGATCCTTATCAATTTGTCTAGCCTTCCAAGATAAAGCTGCTTATTTTGGTTGGCAAACACGATTATGGCTGGTACCTCTATACTTCCAATTCTATGGGCTGGAACGGTTGCTGTCCACTGCTTTGCATATTGGACCACCCTTCAGAGTATGCTAAATCCTCTTCTCTTTTTAACTCGTGACTGGTGTGCATATCTCACCGTACCAGTTCTGACTTCTGAGTACAATTATCGAAACCCAAAGACCACACCTGTCATGGACGTTATCATGCTTTTAGATTCATATGTACTTTTACGGTGTAACTTAGTTAGCAGTGAATTCCTCGCGCGTTACTGACACTTCTGAAGTCTGATAATGCATGTTTGTCTTCAGTACCCTGTTTTTCATATGTAGTGATGTAGCATGTTAATTGTTACACTGTCATCCATTCCAAAAAAAATCCAAATCTTCATGACCATTGACACGTTTGTTTCTATTTGCAGGCAATGGTCTAGAAGTTACAAGCTCAAGACCCAGTGATAAGTAACCTGGGAACATGACATGCTTTCTACTTCTGCAATAACTGAGTAAGTAGCTGATGTTATAGGGCTTCTCAAACTGAAAATCCAAAATTAGCTGTGCCCTCACCCCCAAACGCAGAAATGCAGAGAGTTTCAACTGTATCCACAGTTCTCTGCTGCTACCGGAAATTAATCTAGGAGCTGCTAGCCTGCTATTCTGGAGTACTCAGTTTTCGTGATGCGTATTCTGAAGTACTGTCCGTTTTCTGTTTTTCTTGTTTGGTTGCAGGTAATAATGCCTTGAGAGGCCGAGACTGAGAAGATGGAAACTGCAGAATCTTAGGGAAACGTTTCAGGATCATGCTTTATTTTCAGACAAATAATGAACTTACTACGTGAGCTATATCTATATGTATGTCCCCATGGTTGTAACCTGGATATGTATACAATATACCTGTGACGAATCGTGCCATGGACATGCATGTTTGTTACTGAATTGTGATGTGTGTGTTACTGCATCAAGTCAAGTTACATCGCCCTGGTTCTTGTCCAGCCAATCTCGTGTCACGAAACCAATCGATCAAAGCACAAGGAACAAGCATGTTTAAGCTACCATCTCACCCAGAGAAGCAGCTAATTAGGCCAAAAGAAGCATCTCAGCATCTCACAATAGCTCGTGACATGCATTGTATTACAAGAGCACACGACGATAAGGTCGCCGGCGTGAGACAAGATCGATCAGTCGTTGGCGGTGGCGAGCTGGACCTGGAGCAGCTCGTCCTCGGGGATGACGCGTATGGTGCAGTCGGAGCGCGGGTAGGCGGCGCAGAGCAGCGCGTACCCCTGCGCCACGACGTCGTCGCTGAGCATGCCGTCGCTCTGGTCCACCTTGCCGGAGACCAGCCGCGCCGGGCAGGTCATGCACACCCCGAGCTTGCAGTCGTGCGGCAAGTCCAGCCCTTCGTCCAGCGCGCGCTCCAGGATGTTCTCGTCCTCCTCCATCTCCACCACCACCGACTCGCTGCCGTGCTCGATCGTCACCTTGTACGCCCGCGGCGGCCCCGTCGACGCCGTGAGGCGCGCCCCGTGCTGTTTCCGGCGGAGCAGGACGACGGCTTGGTGGCGGATGTGGAGGCGCGGGGAGGAGATAGATGTGGCGAGGTGGAGGAGTGAAGCGGCAGCCATGGCGCGTTCAGTGCCTGAGTGCTGCGTGCGGCAGGTGGTGACGGAGCATGAAGCCGTGCTAGAGGATAAGGCGCTGTGTTCCCGCTATCTGCCTGTCTCGCTTTACCTTGATCTAATCAGAGCCGCTCATCTTTATCTAAAAAAAATCAGAGCCGCTCATTGTCTTCTCGAGATTGCCAATTTACTCTTGTTCATTTTCAATTTTCTTGAAACTGAGAGATGACTTTTCGGCATTTTACAATATTGCAATGCCGAGGAGAAAATATCTTGGAAATAAGGGCTGATGGGAGTAGTGGATTTCGTGGTAAAAAAGTTGCATTCAAACCAACAATATATACAAAAACATTGTTTTTATAATTTGATATAGCTATGGTATGTTCAGTCTTGATATGCCCCTGTGTTATATATGTTGGTTTCTTTCTCACTCAACCCCCAACACTCAAACTCTAACTTCATCCTGTATAACATAGTACATACGTACATAAGTACAACCACATCAGACGAAGTATATTAAAGGCGGTGTTACATACTCTCAAGATCGACAAAGTCATCACAAGAATCTCCCTACGGATTGGAGCGCTCATGAGTCCCCACTAAAAACAATGCACCTTAATGAAGAACACATGGTTAACCTTGAGTACAACCAGCATACTAACCACTCAATCAATAGTCGGTTCTCTCACGTAATTGTTGTTGGGCGAAGTATGCAAAAAAAAAATGGTACTAGCTTGTTGTGCTTCCACCATCCCATCGTCAGGATAGATCAATGTAGTAGCCTAGTTTGGCATGCCGTCACGTTGCCACGTCGCCAAACAGCACCACCATCCTTCCCGTGTCCATCATCACACATCCATCACCGAGACCCCGATGCACCATGTCGTTGAGACTCGCCGTTGTCGATGTGGTAGATGAAACACCGCCCCCCTCGAAATCCCTCCAGCCAACATATGCTCCAAAGTCCAAAAAGGATGCCATCGTGAGGGGAACGACACCAAAGGCGCCACCATCATCCAATCCGGAGCAAACCCACAATTAGGGTTTCCCCCGGAGCAGGCCGAGCTAGGTGATGCAGACTGCAATGACGATTACTTGAGAAGAAAACGACGTCAAACACGCCGTAATCGTCCGCCATGGGTGAAGTCGGTGCGGTTTTCACCGACAGCCGCACCATTCAAGCCCCCAACCGACTGGACCGCACGAAGCCGCACCAAGAGTCAAGAGTAGGGCTGTGCATAACCGAACCGCAACCGAAAACCGAACCGAAAAAAACCTAACCGCAACCGAATATGTGGTTTTTTATGGTTAGTGGTTAGGTTACAGTTAGCAAAATTACTAACCATATTGCTTTCAGTTAATTCGGTTAATAACCGAAAAACCATTGGTTAAACCGAATAAACCGAATATCTTATGCATAATGGAAAAACACCGAACCCAGCTTAACTTTTGATCACATAAATTTGCTAAAACGCACTTAAAACATTAAATAAAGGCTGACGTAGTGGGTAGGATGGTGGAGATTCCCTTTATTTACATAAGGTGGCGAGTTCAAGTCCTAGTTTTGCACCTTTTTCTTATTTTGGCCGAAACTTAATTGTTTTTGTCTCCTTTTTTCTTCTTACACATCAAGTTTGTTTATGCAAAATCTAATGCTGAAAAATATGACCATCATATTTATATGTTATTCAAAAATCCGCGTCAACATTGGTTAATTAGGTTATTACCGAAACCGAACCGAAGTTAAATGGTTATTACCGAAACCGAACCGTATTTTCGTATAAAACCGAATTTACCGAAGTATAATAACCGTATTTACCGTATAACCATATAAACCGAACCGAAATAACCGTTTTAACCGAACGCGCAGCCGGAGTCAAGAGACACACACAACCATCGGGATAATGGCAGAGGACCTCCAGCCACCCCTCACCATTCTCTTGGAGCCCTGGCGGTCTACGAACGTACCGTGACAGATGAACGGGAGGGTCAGATCTACGAGCGTCTCCAGCCCGCTACCACATTGCCCGAGAGCACGAAACCCTCCGTCCAAGGAGATAACCGCCGTTGCCTCTTGGCGAGGGAACAACGCCATGTCCACAGTCACCACCCGACATCATGCGTTGTGGCTCCCTCGCACTGAGGTGAAGGGAATATGCCCTAGAGGCACTTAATAAAGATAGTTTATTAGGCATATATCAATTGTTCATTATATGTTTTATACATGCTATAACTGTATTAAGCGGAAACATTAATACACGTGTGGTAGATAAACAACCAGGTCCCTAGTAGCCTCTACTAAGACTAGTTCATTGTGCGATTGATGATCGAGGTTTCCTGATCATGTGACATGGCGTCAGTTGGCAATGAAGTCATATCGTTGGTAGAACGATGTGATGGACATACCCATATTTGTAGGACATAGTCAATACGCCTTCGACCGTGAGATCTACTCTTATTGTTATTCCTGAAAGATTCTTTGATCGCACCAAACGTCATATCTTATATAGTGTGACAATAACGGTGACACTTTTGGGTATCGGAAAGGGGTAGTTGAGACGAGGGGTCAAGAACGGGATTTGCCAGTCCACATAGCAGGATAGATACTCTAGGCCCCACTCGGTGAGATTATGTCAAAAGAGTTTGCAAACATGTGACTAGGTCACCAGGACATAATATAGAAGACGAGTAGAAGATAGTGTTGTCGGCAACGAGATCATGCTAGGTATGGAGATATCTATGAACGATACTCAGACACGCTAAGTATCGCTATGGCAAAAGCTTTAAGACTCGACATCCAGATTTGATAGATGAAAGTCATTCGTTATATCACAGGGGTTAATTCATGGGGTCCAGGCCTACGAATTAATCATTGATCGGAGAGGGTTCTTGATATTGTTTGTTATTATATCGAACCGCTAGGTTAACACACTTAAGGGGTTTCGACAAGACAACCGGAAAGGAAAGAGATCACCGGGAACGTCCCGGGAATGGTCCGATGGAGATCGGGCAGCGACGAAATAGTTTTAAGAGCAAGAATAAATTATATATTATATGTTTGATATTAATTAGTGTAACTAATGATTAAATATGATTTTATATATTTATTTTCGAATTTTTAAAGGCTGATTTTCCTAAATGGGCCTTCTGTTGGAAAGAAGGCCCATGAGGAGGGAAAGCCCCCCTAGGGCTTCAGATTGGGGGAGGGCCGGCCTAGGTGGGCCAAATAGGGCCCACCTAGGGCCAGGGCATCAATCCTAGCCGCTCCAGGCATGAGGGGTAGTCCCATAATCCCTGGCTGGCAAGGTTGGCTCCCCCCAGGAGCCTATATAAAGAAGGGCACCCCTGGCCTTTGAATTCACCAATTAATTTCTCTTTCTCTCCTCGATAACGTGATTCCCTTTGTCGGAGTTGCGCCGAGAAGAGAGGGGGTCTCTCCACCATAGCCCGCTGCCGCGCTGCTGGTGTTCCGGTCCAAGTCTTCCGCTGCTCGTTCTGGACTGGAGCTTCGGAGGTCGTCGTCTCCACCGTATGTGTGTAACGCCCTGCAAGGTGCTGCGCTAGCGGTGCTCGGAGGCCTACTTCATCCACCCGACCTCGAGGTCATATTCGTCGCGCCGAGTTCTTCGCAACCTAGAGGTCGGCTATGTCGTGTTCGTCGTCAACGCTTGTGCGGGAGCGTAATCCCCGCTTTTTGGTCTACGAGGGTATGTATTCCGATCTCCGTCGTATTACTATATCTGCATAGTATAGATCTTGGCTAGTTTAAGGATATCGTTGCTAGGAATTTTTTTTGTTTTCTGCCTGCGATCCCCTTCAGTGGTATCAGAGGCGATTTATGCGTAGATATAGTTGTACGCTGTCAGAACCAGTGTTCTGCACAGGGGCACCGTTCCTGTTATTTGCTACTCTCTAGCGTGCACTTGTGATTCCGGCAGTATTGAGTTGATGAAGCGACCCGGACCGACTTTACACGTACGCTTACGCGAGACTGGTTCCACTACTGACATACGGCTTGTACCGTATCTGTGGCTGGCGGGTGTCTGTTTCTCTTTCTTTAGCTGGCTTTGCATTTTCAATGGAGGGCCCGAAAAGGATGCCTAAACATGCAATTATTAGATCGTTGTTGTGGTCACAGGTTCGTAGGTATGAAGCGGTTCTATTTACGACAGCCTCAAGCCACGTAAAATATGCAAAATATAAAGTAGAACGCGTCTAACTTTATTTTGCAAGGGCAATGTGATATGTTCAAGGTAGGTTTATTAAATTGTTTATGAACTGTGGGCGCCAAGAAGACCATGGCGCATGGACCATATCACGTTGCATTACATTTTATGTTATTGTATGCATCTTATATTGTGTGATTGTATATTAGAATATATTAGTTACACGGTGGTAGAAATATAAGATGATCCCTTCAAAATACCACTTGTGTTTTTCCTTCGACGTGCACCACCAAGAAAGTTCTACGTTAGGAGGCAGGCCGTGACGATCGGGTGTCAGACATATCGTCGTTTGCATACAATGGGTGTAAGCCATGTTGCACGCGCGTTCGTTGAAGGTTATTGTGGTGAGCCTAGCATATGCAGATATGGCCTCGGAACACGGAGGCCGAAAGGTCGAGCATGAGTCACAGAGTTGTTGTGATCGAAAATTCGTTGTCCACCCTTGAAGTTGTGTTGCCGGCTTTAATAATGAGGGGTTGCGCAATGGATGGGGGTCGTGTAATCGCTGAAACGACCAGGAGGGATGTTCGTTTGAGTGGGAGTTCTAATAGTTTTTTTCTCAAATATTAGAACTCAAAATATAATGAACGAAGTCTGTTTTGCAAACCTTTGTAGATATTAATCTATGTAATAGCCTTCTTTAAAATTAGGCGCATTACTGCGATTGAGAAACTTATAAAGTTGTGCCAAAACTTCATAGTTTTATACTTTAGTTTGAGGATACTCCTTGTTTAAACCGTTAGATCTTTGTGATACAATACCCGCTAAGAGATAAACCCGGAGATTCCGCTAACAAAATGATAATTTGGATTATCAAGTTTTTTTGCGGATAATATCATCATAGTCCGGTGTATGCTATGATCTCTGCCATATAGAACTAAAAGTGGGTACGTGTTGTTAGATCGCAAACATATGAGATGATCGCTAAACTCGGGATACACCTAAAGTTGGGTTGATGAATTTTATCACTATGTTGACTTTTTTCTTCTCAACCAAGGTGGAAGAGAATACACACATTGAATGAGCACGTGGTAGTCATACTTGATGACACTAGTCATACTTGATGATATTGTTCATACTTGATGACATTGAGACGCCTCGCTCAGCTCGATCACTGGATGACAGACGACGTTGCTAGGTGCAAATGCTTTGTCATAGACGATGTCATGCAAGGGAAATCGTTCACCTCATGTTTCTTGATTACGTTGGAAGTATCAAGAAGATGAAACAAATCGCCGGAAAGTCATCAATAATGATGGTGTGTATATGATATACACGTTATGAATGTTTTACCTAAACAAGTACTCGCAGTAGTGACTAAGTTTTGATACTAGTCATGTTTTATGAAAACCAGATTTACTACTTGAGTAGCTTGGAAGGATGAGGCGACATTGTGTGTTGATAATGGCAGACAAATTGTTGTGATGGCCATAGACACTCTCTCTCTAGATCTACCACTTGAATAAATTCTTTTATGATCGCCTGTTAGTATGATCGTTATAAGTGTGTCTCCTATAGCGAGACAATTGTTCATATATACTAGTGACAAATTTGTTGTCCTATATTTATGAACTAATGATCATAAGCCAATTTGAATTTAGATGGTAGAATCTCCCACATCCATAATATTAATGCCAAAGGATACAAACTTAAAGACACCACATTCGTGTGGCACTACCGTTTAATTCATGTCAATGTTATAGTCAATGAATTAGTTCCATACGGATGGATCTACAAGTTCTTAGATTTGATCTTTTGACACTTGTAAGATAACTAAGACACCGTTTTCAGAAAACATGCAATTAACTTATTGATAATCATGCATATAGATGTATGTAGATCAATGAAGTAATTGACGTGTAGTGGAGATCTTTATTTCGTAAACTTCACTGAACGTTTTGAGTTTAACTTGTTGAGAATCGTGCATATGGGTGTATGTGAATCAGTGAAGTACTTTAACGTACAATAGAAGCTTTATTTCATAGACTTTATGAATATTCCGAGTTGATATATGGATATCCACTTAGGAAACGTTAGTCTGGAAATTTTGATTTGATCAAACAAGTTCATAATGAAGTAGGAAATTAAATTTAACAAGAAAATCAAATTCCTGCGATACATATCGATGAAATGAAGATTTGAGTTATAATGTTGGCATATTATTGGAAGACTTGTGAGAAGAGTTCCCCAAATTATGTCTCATGGAACACCATAGTGTTATGGTATGTTAGGACGTCATAATCGCACCCTATCGGATAGTGTGTAGTAAATAAATCTCTTATCGAATTATTTTGATCATTGGATTTGTATGGTAGAAACGTAACATTCACGTTAGATAATAGGGAAACCATTTAAATCCATGGAGACAATACCATATGAGTAATGGCATGGCTTCTAGCCTAGATTGTCGTTTCAACAATTTAGTGTTTCGATGTGATCAAACCTAAAATGGATAAATCTTTGTAGTGTAACGTACCTAAAGAGTTAGTTGGGTACATGTCTCACGACATAGGCAAAATCGTTGCCGGAATATACCTTGCAAAAGAAATAGTTTCTTGTCCAAGGGTATAAGTGGGAAATAAAGTAGAGCAAGACGAAGTTCATGAACTTCCTCTCCAGACATCAAAGTGGCGCAACGGAAAGTGTTTCCGGTGTCATGCTCCACAACTGGAAAGAAGCTGATGATACAAGATCATGTTGCTCTGAGCTCATACTAAGAACGTAGGCATACGAGGCTGTGTTCCACATTGTGGGTTACGTCAATCTTATTAAGAAGGTCATGTTAATGGAACGTGACAGGCCTACGAACTACAAAGAAGAGATGGTAGACCTAAGTCCGAGAAATGGCTATGAGTCATATATGATCCGAGATAAAATCCATATACGATTCCCAGGTAATGACCTGGGAGATCTTCTTGATGGCATCTAGGATGTTAATAGAATATGGAATCTTATGAAAGAGTAGATATTGACAAGGATCGTTTAATCGTGAAACAGTTCCGACAGATTCAAAAGTTGACCACAACGAGATTTTGTCTCGAGTGGCGAAGCCTAAATCTATTCTGAGTCGCTTAGCAATTACTATAATTTCAAATTGAGAAATTGATAGATGGATATGGAAACCAAGATTCTTGATGGTATCATTAAGAAAGAATTGTAATTAGTACAATAATGGTTTGGTGATCCTGAGGATGCTAAACATGTATGCAAACTTCAATTGTCCATTCATGGGCTGAAGCAAGCATATCGGGGCTGGAATCTTCACTTTGATGAGGTGATCAATGGATTTTGGAGTTGTCCAAAATAGTTGAAGAAACTTGCATTTGCAAATAAGTGAGTAGGAGCAAATTAGATTTTCTTGATCTTATATGCGGAAGGCATATTTGAGTGGGAGCTAAGTAGCTTTCCTTGATCTTATATGCGGAAGGCATATTTGAGTGGAAGCTAGGTGTCATTCATGATTTTGTATGAAACGACATATTAAATGACACGGATCCTCTAGTAGAGTGTAAAGGATTATTTAAGTGATTAAATTTTCGATGAATGAAGTTAGGAGTATTAGGCATTCGATTTATAATTGTATAGATCAAAAGGGGCTTAATACATTAGGTCGGAATATTTTCCTAAGTTAAGATTCTGAAGTGTTTCAGAATAGAACAAGCGAAGAAAATGGTTCTTGCTTGTATGACTAGGTAAAGTATTAAGTTTATCTTGGCATTTCCAGTGATAGCAAATGATGTTCGACATTCTCTATGTATCAGAGATAAATGCTATCAGTCTGAAAGCTCGACTTGGTGTGACCCAAGTTCTTGGTTGAAGAACGGGTTCTAGAGTGATCCTTGTGTGGATCAATGAACAAACGTTAGTATATTTTTCAGTGTCTGTGAGAACTGAAGATATGTTTTCTGGTAAAGAGTAAGAGTGGAAAGTCAACTTGCTGTAAAACGGTTACGATGATGCAAGTTATGACACTGACCCATACGACTAGAAATCTCATATAGGAAATGTCCTTTATTTTGAAGAAAGACATGGTTAGCTTGCGAAGTCGCATATGAATGCACTATCGCATAATCTACATAGGTATAGAAATATATGGAAACTTCAGAAGTAGCAAGTGTGATTGGACTGAGCAGTTTTCCGAGCATATGTGGTCCCCTTAACAGATCTCTTAGACTTTAAGGCCCATGCTACACGAATGTTCGAGTCTCACTCCATCCTCTAGGATATATTTCACCGTCATCTTAAGATACAGGATGATGTCAAACTAGGTGACATAGAAGTGTTGCAAAACACATATAGGTCTCAATGTGTGAGATATGTTGACTATATTCCTCTTCCACAAGACAAGCATGCACCAAGATGCTACGTGTGTTGAGCTTTTACCAAGTTGTATTAAGTGGAAACATTAATACACGTGTGGTAGATAAACAACCAGGTCCCTAGTAGCCTCTACTAAGACTAGTTCATTGTGCGATTGATGATCGAGATTTCCCGATCATGTGACATGGCGTCAGTTGACAATGAAGTCATATCGTTGGTAGAACGATGTGATGGACATACCCATATTTGTATGACGTAGTCATACGCCTTCGACCGTGAGATCAACTCTTATTGTTATTCCTGAAAGATACTCTGATCGCACCAAACGTCATATCTTATATAATGTGACAATAACAGTGATACTTTTGGGTATCAGAAAGGGGTAGTTGAGACGAGGGGTCAAGAGCGGGATTTGCCAGTCCGCATAGCTGGATAGATACTCTAGGGCTCACTCGGTGAGATTATGTCAAAAGAGTTTGCAAACATGTGACTAGGTCACCAGGACATAATATCTCAGATGAGTAGAAGATATTGTTGTCGGCAACGAGATCTTGCTATGTATGGATATATCTATGAACGATACTCGGACACGCTAAGTATCGCTATGGCAAAAGGTTTAAGACTCGACGTCCAGGTTTGATAGCTGAAAGTCATTCGTTATATCACAGGTGTTTTCATGGGGTCCAGGCCTACAAATTAATCATTGATCGGAGAGGGGTCTCGATCATGTCTGTTATTATATCAAACCGCTAGGGTAAAACACTTAAGGGGTTTTGACAAGACAACCGGAAAGGAAAGAGATCACAGGGAACGTCCCGGGATGGTCCGATGGAGATCGGGCAGCGACAAAATAGTTTTCGGAGCAAGAATAAAATATATATTATATGTTTGATATTAATTAGTGTAATTAATGATTAAATATGATTTATATATTTATTTTCGAATTTTTAAAGGCTGATTTCCCTAAATGGGCCTTCTGGTGGAAAGAAGGCCCATGAGGAGGGAAAGCCCCCCTAGGGCTTTGGATTGGGGGAGGGCCGGCCTAGGTGGGCCAAATGGGGACCACCTAGGGCCAGGGCATCAATCCTAGCCGCTCCAGGCATGTGGGATAGTCCCACATTGCCTTGTTGGCAAGGTTGGCTCCCCCCGAGAGCCTATATAAAGAATGGCACCCCTCGCCTTTTAATTCACCAATTAATTTCTCTTTATCTCCTCGATAGCGTGATTCCCTTTGTCGGAGTTGCACCGGAAGAGAGGGGGTCTCTCCACCATAGCCCGCTGCCGCGTTGCTGGTATTCCGGTCCAAGTCTTCCGCTGCTCGTCCTGGACTGGAGCTTCGGAGGTCGTCGTCTCCACCGTATGTGTGTAACGCCCTGCGAGGTGCTGCGCTATCGGTGCTCGGAGGCCTACTTCCTCCACCCGACCTCGAGGTCATCTTCGTCGTTTTCGTCGCGCCGAGTTCTTCGTGACCTAGAGGTCGGCAACGTCGTCTTCGTCGTCAACGCTTGTGCGGGAGCGTAATCCCCGCCTTTTGGTCTACGAGGGTATGTATTCCGATCTCCGTCGTATTACTATATCTTCATAGTATAGATCTTGACTAGTTTAAGGATATCGTTGCTAGGATTTTTTTGTTTTCTGCCCGCGATCCCCTTTTTGAGGCACTAGATCGCCGCCCCGCCGTGGCCCTGGTGGCCGAGCCCCATCCAAACCTAGGATTGCGCTGGAGCAGACTGTCCAAGTGAGGGGCGACTTGATCCCGCCGCTGTTGGCGTGGCCAAACTTCGCCCGGCCACACCTCTTGGCGGTGGCGAGAGAGGACAAGAGGGGGGAGGGAGTACCTCTATTTCAAATAGAAAATATCTTTGGTACTCCCTCGTCCAAACAGAGGTACGAGTTCTGTGGCTGTCACCGAACCCCTGCTATTTATTTTTTGAAACATCCAGTAATTGTTGTTTTTTCGTGTTAATAGTAGGGTGAAATAGAGAGCTACATCCAACTAGTGGATACAAAGAGGAAAAATTAAAAAGGTAAAACATGTGAAGGCAGAGACACCCCCAAAAACTAAGTGATCTCTCCCAAAGGGTCTCCAAAAGGAGCAGCCAAACATTTAGCGCCTGCAAGGCGCCACTGGTCAATGTTTCTTCTGCTTGCGGACAATATGTCTTGTACTGTTCTAGTCTTGTCTCTGAAGATTCTTTGAAGAAGTCTCTTCGATGATGAGTTCAACATGCGCAAGCTTCTCAAACTCCTCGCGGTAGGCCTTGCTGCGATCGAGCGGGCGCGGAAAAGTTAGGCATCAAGGGTAACCTGATTAAAGGCAGGAGACGCCAACACCTCCTTCTTCCATGCAAATATCAACTCCAGAAGGCGCCGCAACTTCATCCTCTCCCTCAACAAACAAGGCACTATGATCACCTCGCACGCCAACACCTCCTTCTTCCATGCAAAGATCAACTCCAAAAGGCGCCGCAACTTCATCCTCTCCCTCAACAAACAAGGCACTATGATCATCTTACACGCCAACAAAGAAAAACCCATCCACACACTTCACCGACATCCTCGGTACGAGGCCGGCAAGACGAACAACCATCAACTGGTCCTTTCTTGACCTCCCCACTGTCCGAAGCGGAGGGATGGACAATCCATTCACTGAGGCTGAGGTCTGGCAGGCCATTAAGGACTCCCCGGTAGAGAAATCACCAGACCCGGGCGGCTTCTCGGGAACTTTTTACCCAACTTGCTGGCCTCTGATTAAATTGTAAGTCATGGACGTTTTCAATCAGTTCTATGTGATCAGAGGGGAAAATTTCTCAATGGGGATCTAGTTGCGTTGCTTCCCAAGAAACATGAACCCACGTAACCCATTAGCCTAATCCACTCAATGGCAAAACAGATTTCCAAGGTCATGGCTAACAGACTTGCGGGTCAGATGGCGTCCCTCATCTCATCGGCCCAATCCGCATTCCTCAAAACACGCTGCATCCATGACAGCTACCGCTACGTAAGAAATGCGGTCCGAAGCATGCACAGATAGAAAAAACCAGCCCTTCTGTTCAAAATTGACATTGCGCGAGCCTTTGATTCTATCTCATGGGAATACTTGTTGGAGCTCATGTAGCAAATGGGATTCAGTGCTCGATGGCGGGATTGGATTGCGCTGCTTCTCTCCTCCTCGTCATCATGTTTCCTTCTAAATGGCACTACTGGACCTCGTGTGTTGTGCATCGGCGATGATTAAGGCAAGGGGACCCCCTATCCCCTTTCCTGTTCATCCTTGCCATTGATCCACTACACCGGCTGCTCGAGGAAGCAACAAGAATTGACATGCTATCTCCGCTGCCAACTAGGGAAGCCAAGTTGCGCACAAGCTTGTAAGCGGATGACGCTGTCCTCTTCGCAAACCCTGTCAAAGAGGAAGTTAAGTACATGCTTAGCATACTAGAATCCTTTGGTGATGCAACAGGGCTCCGCATAAACCCCTCCAAATCCACCGTCACACCTATATGCTGGTTCTGCAGGGGTTCGGAGGTACCACTGTGGATTTCCCTCTAAGCTACCTAGGCTTACCGATCACTATCAAGCGTCTTAGACGAGTACACCTCCAATTCATCATTCACCGTAGTAAAGAAGCCTCGCTGGCTGGAAAGGGAAGCTTCTGATAGCGGCCGGTCATCGTGCCCTCATCCGTGCTGTTTTGAGTGTGTTACCTACCTTCGCCCTCACTGCAATCCATGTGCCAAAGCAGTTTTTCAAAGACGTCACGAAGATTGAGCGCAGTTTCCTATGGGCGCAAGAGGAGGAACTAACATGCGGCAAGTGCAAACTGGCATCGCGCAAGGTTGTTGCTCCGGTTGAAAAGGGCGGCTTGGGCATCCACGACTTGGCGCTTTTCAGCCGTGCGCTTCGCATGCGGTGGCTGTGGCTGGCATGGACTAACCCTAATCGGCCATGGGCAGGCTCCGATCTGCCATGCGACAAGCTCGACCGAGACCTCTTCTGTTAGATCCCACTGGGGATCAGATAAAGGAAAACTAAGAAATTATCCGAGTAGAACACGGAATTCATCGGATACGGCTCATTAAGAGGATCCTTCAGATCTATATTGAGAGTATCTATCTGCTTTTTGGGTTTTGGCATAAGCCGAGAGTTGGTAGAATGAATCTGACGCAGTGGTGGAGCTGGGTTTTTATACCTTAGTCCAATGGAATAGTGAATAGTAATAATACTTTATTACAAGCTTATTGAAAGAGCGATCAAACGGTCTGAGTAATCTTAGCCGTTGAAGAGATTCTCCTCCAGTCATTGGCTAACTGAATCTTCAGACAGGTAGTGACATGCCATTGCCTCCTCCTTGAGAGACGACTTGTCCTCAAGTCGTCGCAGCTGGTTTCAACCATTTTTCGACCGTAGCCTGGAAAAACAGGGGGAAAGTATGCTTGATGTAGTTGGCGTCCTCCCAAGTTGCCTCTTCTGGCGACATGTTCTCCCATTGCACAAGCCACTTCACCACGGCTACATTGTTGCGAGGAACTTGACGTACCTGTAACACGGTGCTAGGAACAGTCTTGACAGTCCCATCTTCAGTGAGAGAGGGCAAGTCCGAGCAAGGGAAAGCTTTTGGTCCCTCGTGTTTCTTGAGTTGACTCACATGGAAGACTGGATGAATTTGAAACCCCACTGGTAATTCCAACTTGTAAGCCACTTTGCCAATTTTATGAAGGACACAAAAAGGGTCGTAAAACTTGCTTTGTAGCTTCAGAAATCCCCGCAAGCCGAATACCGCCATGCGATATGGCTGTAGTTTCACATATACCATGTCCCCAACTTGGAAATGTCTTTCCACTCTGTTTTGATCAACGTACTTCTTCATGCGACTCTGTGCTTGAAGAAGGTTTTGTTTTAGTTGTGTCAGCATATCTTGCTTGGCTGGCATGAACTGTTGAGCATCCAGTTCTTCATGTCCAGGAACCGCCAGTTCATATATCATTGGAGGAGGAAAACCATATAGGGCTTGGAAAGGAGTGATTTTCAGAGTTGTGTGGTAGTTGGAATTGTACCAAAATTCAGCAGACGACAACCACGAGCACCATTTCTTGGGATCGTTAAAGACCATGCTCCTCAAGTATGTTTCCAAACATTGATTCACACGCTCCATTTGTCCATACGATCGTGGATGATATGCTGAGCTGTATCTCAACGGCGCATTCAGAGACTTGAAGATTTGTTTCCACAGATTACTTGTAAAGATTCAATCCCGATTAGAATAATTGCCAATGGAACACCATGGAGCTTCACAGTGTTGTTGATGAAGGCATTAGCCACTGTCTGGACAGTGTAAGGATGGGCGAGTGGAATAAAATGTGCATACTTCGTCAATTTATCCACTACTACCATTATAACTTCTTTTTCCACTTGATTTCGGCAGCCCTTCGACGAAGTCCATTGAGATGTGTGTCCATGCCATATCTGTTATTGGTAAAGGATCCAATAACCCAGGTTATTGGCATTTTTCATGCTTGGATCGTTGGCACACAGGCCACTGAGCTACCTCTGTTTCTATTTGCTTTTTCGTACCTGGCCAGTAGAACAGCCTCTTGATTTGCTGGTAGGTTGCACGCATACCCGAGTGTCCACCTAATGCTGGTGCATGTAGAGCTTGGATGATTTGTGTTCGCGGAGCTATACTACTGCCAACTAGGATACGGTTGTTGTGACGAATGATGCCATTGTTGAATGTATAGTGCGAGTCTATTGTCGGAAAGTGAACAATCAACTGTTCGAGCAACGATGTGCACATAACATCCAGTGCCACATCTTTAATCCAAGCCGGTTGGATTTGTGATATTGCAAATATCTTGTGCACACAACGAGATAATGCATCCCCCACTTTGTTATAAAAACTGAAAAATAAATTGGCAAAACCGAAATAAAGAAAGTAATGCAAGTAACTATTTTTTTTGTATTTTTGATATTAAGCAAACAAGACAGTAATAAAAGTAAACTAAGCAAGACAATAACAAAACAAAAAGATTGGAAGTGCGAAAACTCCCCTCGTGGTGCAATCCTTATTTCCCCGGCAACATCGCCAAAAAATGCTTGATCACTCCGTGTGGTGTGTTGTTGGGAGACCTCAACAGGAAGGTATGAAGAGTGTAGCAGCAAGTTTCACTCAGTTATGAAACCAAGGTTATCGAACCAATAGGAAATGAGAATTCCCTCGAGTTATCAACGGCGCCAGAAAAGTGTTGGACGTAGTTGACATGGAACCTACACACAACAAAACCAAGATACTTTGCCCCAACTTAACAGTGAGGTTGTCAATCTCACCGTCTTGCTGTAACAAAGGATTAAACGTATGTGTGGAAGAAAGATGTTTGTTTGCAGAAATTAACATGTTTGTAGTAGGTGGTATCAGATTAAATAGAAGGATCAGGGTCCACAGTTCACTAGTGGTGTCTCACCATAAATAATAATAGGGTTAATTGGTTCTGTGCCATACCTAGCTGAGTTCTATCGGTCCGTGCCATAATTTCTCTGTTCTGTGCCCTGATTTGCTCGCATATCGTCCAAACGCTCGATTCCCTCTGGTCAACCTCCTTTGACCCACACTTGGCCTGACTGGTGGGGTCGGCCTGGCGCGGCTCGCCTCGGCTCAGGCTGCTGGAGTAGTACGTCATCCTCCTCCAAGTGGGACCGCTCAAGTGGGGACAGGAAGGGACGAGTCTGACGCCTAGGTTGGGTATCTCCGCCCCAATTAACACCGAATTAACTGAATTAACACTGAATTGACACTGAATTAACTGGATTAACATTGACGTAACTGATAATTTGTTGATTGGTACGTCATTGTTTAGTAAAACTGTTACTACTAATTGAAACTCGATTTATAATAGGATTCATAACTCGATTTGAAAGCTGAAACGCGAATTGAAACTGATACTACTAATTTAAACTCGATTATATTAGGATTATATTAACAATTACAAAAGATTAGCAGTGCATGCAGCACTGCTACTACGTCGGCGGCGGCCTAATACTACTACTAATCAGTAGCAGTGCAACTAATGCATTGCTACTTCTACTACGACGATCGCCGGGCGCGGCTCCTACGCGCGCTGCCTCTTGGGCGGCGGTCCGTCGTCGGAGGAGTCGTCGGAGGAGTCATCCTTCTCCTCTGCCTCCTCCTCGACCTCATCCTCCTCCTCCTCCATGTCCTTGTCCTCGTCGTCGTCGTCATCGTCCTTCTCCTCCTCGCCGTCCTTGTTCAACTCCGGGTCCTCCTCCTCCTCCTCGGATCCGTGGTGATCGTCGTCGTCGTCGCTGGAGTCGGGGTCGGACCCCTCGCCGTCGCCGCCGCTCTGGTCGACGTCGGACCCCTCGCCGTCGGTGCCGGAGCCGCCGCCGCCGCCGTTCCCATGGCCCTCCTCCCACCACTCGATCGGGTTGCCCTCCCCGTCGGAGTCGCTCGGGATGGTTGGGTTCTTCCACCAAGGCTCGTCGTCCGACGACATTGTTGTTGGAGAGAAGTGGTGGTTGGGGTTTTTCACAGAGAAGAGAGAATAGTGAGTGAACGGCAATGCCAGTGATCATTGGGGTTTTTATTAGTGAAGGGATAACTGCTCGCGATGAATTCACTACCGCCAGCGTGTAAATCGATAACCGCGCTTGGGCACTGAACAGGCGCATCTCTTGATTTTCTTGCCAACGGTAGTGTAAACATGACAACACAATGCACATTGGGATTTTATTCACAATGAAGACATCGTGTGACCGCGCTTCACGTCTAGTCGAAGTGACATGCCTGTAAATGTTTACCACGTCATCTGGTGCCCCTATACGTGTCGAGTACAACTGTCGAACAGTTGATGCGCGTCGTCGTTGTGGTCAAATTTACTGCAGCTGGAGACGAGACGTTGTGAGACATCTACATGTATTAGAAGCATTTATTGCACGAACTAGACACGTATCGGTGCATCCGTGTCAACACAACAAGCGCAACCTAGACACGAACTGGACGTGAACTTGCAACCACAATGCACGCTCTGTGTAGTTACACGATCTGAATGTGTGTAGACCTTATTTATCAACTTGAATTATTTGAATATTTGTTATTGTACTTCTGTCGAACACCTTAAATGCGCACTCTGGACGCGCTCAGAGCGTGCCCGGCGTGGTCTGGGCGCGAACAGACGAACATTTGTGTAAAATTTGTGCGCAAACTGGGCCTAGACCATTTTTAGTCACTCCTAAATTGTCGTGGTGGTGTCACGGCAGATGCCATAGGATGGCTAATGTGTGGGGCCGAAGGACGTTGGTGAATCCGGGGAGGGATAGCGAGCTGAATAGCCCACACGAGGAGGATCCCGGTATAACCGAGATCTCCCAAGAACTAGAAACAACAGCAATACGATATAGGGGAGATCTAACAAATAAGAACAAATGCACGAAGGCACACAACACACACACGATATACCCAGGTTCAGGGCCCTCGTGAGGAGGTAACACCCCTACTCCTGCCTTTCCTCTCTATATAAGTGTGGTACAAGGGCTACAACTTGCTCGTAGATCTCTCCAAGTGAAGAACAAGAAGAACTAGATGAACTCAAGGTATGAGGAAGTAAATGCTCTAGGAGTAAATGCAACTATGGCTTTGGCTCCCAAGTTGGTCCTCTTTCCACAGAAGCAGTTATGGCGCCTTTTATAGAGTTCCGGCCAGGAGGGCCGGAAACCCTAAACCGGCTTGGCCCCACCGGACAGGCCTAACCGGCATGTCGCCACCGGCTAGTGCGACCTAGTCGCCGCACTATCCGGCATAGCCCCTCCGTCATCATCTCGATAAGGACAACAGGCGCCGTCCTGAACCATCATTGTCTCCCTGTCAGAGACAGGACATGTCTTTGCCCATCCCGGATAGCCTTTTCCGGATTGCCGGGCTAGGCATGTCAGGTCTTGTCGTACCGTTGTCGTACCGGCTGACGCGCTCCCGTGTCAGGCGGGAGGTGACCATGCTTCCGTGTCAGGCGGGAGGTGACCATGCTTCCGTGTCAGGCGGAATGGTACTTCCCCCCGCAACAGACGGGAAAGCCTGCTATAGACCGTTGACGGCCTACCAGGGTCCCTCGTGCCGGTTATCTTCTTGCTCGCCCCCGTGAGTCCTTCCTGCACAAGTTCAGGACCGAGATAGATGTTCCGGTTAGCACTTACCCGGATTGTCTATCCGGCAAAACCGAATACTCCTCCTTCCGGGAGTCTCCTCGGAGTCCAAGATCCGAGATCCTTTCCGGAGGCATCCGAGTTCGTCTCAGGATGAGTATCTCTAGGCCTAGCCTCCCGAAGATGTCTTAGCCTATCCGCAAAGACATCTTCGAGAAGCTAGTTCTTAGAGGAACCACCCGCTGATGCTTGTGCTGCTATTGTGAAGGCTGGGGGTGTCTATTTATAGGGTCTAGAGCTGACCCTTGCGCCTGCCAGGAGGCACTTTGCACTCTACCAGCGCTCAAGGGTCAAGTTGCCCCTTCAGCACACCAGGAGGTGTCCCTTGCTCTCGCCAAAGGTCAAGTACTGTTGGCACCTTATTGAATTATTCCGGGATCTGCCCCTACCCGGGGGGCAGCCCCCCGACACTAGTCCCCGAAGCTGGTGCTGCACAGCAACCTCGGATGATGTGCGGGATCAGTTTTAATAACAACTATTTTCTAAGAACACATGACATCATCCTTCGATTACTTGCCGAGATCGGTTCTTCCCGAGATCTTCTTACCGAGACTGTTTTAACCGGGAGACGAAGCCTGTAACCGGATAGTGCAGTCTCAGTGAATCTTGACCGTTGGCTCCGTATTGAACTCGAGATCTCGAGCTGGGTCCCATCCGACGTCCCGTCTGACCAGAAATGCACTCGAGTGCCTCTGCCCGAGCACGCCGTCGCTTGGGTTCGCGCGCCGGGAGCCGCAGCCGATCCGAAGTCCAACCGTTGGGGCCGTGTGGCCCTCGGTGTGGCCGGATCGGGCGCTCCGGCTAGCGCCACGTGCGGCGCCGCACAAAACAGATCCCACTCACGATCGTGGAGATCGTGGGCGGGAAAACTGGAAACCGCTCCGGAACCCCCCATAAATAGGGGACCGTAACGGTCTCCTCTTCTTCTTCCTCTCTTTCACTTCTCCGCCACCCTCGTCTGGAGCGCACCGCCGCAGTTGTGTCCGTAGCCCGAACGTCACCGCCCTCGCTGTTCGCCGGAGCCCGAACGCCGCCGTTCCTCTTGCGCGTCATCAACCTCCTCTTCTCCGGTGAGTTGCTCTCTCCGCCCCGATGATATTCTTTAGTAGAATGATACTTCGCCTTCGGCCGTGCCCTAACACACGCACGGTTGCGCCGCCGCCGGCGAGCACGACTCGAGCGGCGCGCACGGGGTGCGCGGCGGGGATGCACCGTTGCGGTAGGACTTAGATCTTTCGCTCGCATTGTGTCCTGTTCGAGTTTAGCCCGAGCTTATTTTCCTCACTTTAGTTTCGATTTATCAGCACACGGTAGATCTTACTTGCGCTGAACTCGGTTGTGTTTAGGAGTTTGCGATCCGACATCTTAGCTCCCGATAGACTAACCCCGACTAACTGCCAATGTGCCTGCAGAGTAGCCCGGATACTTCTGCGGACTCCTCCGGCATGGGTGAAGAAAGTATCCGGGGGTGCTGGGATGGATCCGAGACCAAACAGTCGGACCTGGACTGGCTGTACCGGACTCACCGGATACCGCCAGAAGTTGAGAGCCGTCTTCCGGAGGACGAGGTTCAACCGGAACCCCAACCCGGGGAATACGTTGTATTCCTTACGCACTTCGAGCGCGGGTTTGGGCTTCCGGCTAGCCCCTTCTTCCGCGACTTCCTCGACACCTACAGCCTCCAACCCCATCATCTCCCAGCCAACGCCATCATGATGCTTTCGATCTTCACCACCTATTCGGAAGCATATCTCGGTGTATGGCCATTCCTGGACCTCTGGGCCAGGTACTTCATCCTTCGTCGCCAAGTCATCCCCAATCCGGACCAGAAAATAAAAGATTTGGTCGACTGCGGAGCTGCCACCGTCATCCCCCGTGCTGACTCCGGATTCCCAATAGTCAAGTGACTAGAGTCCTGCCGGAAGTGGCAGCGCAGCCTCTTCTATGTGAAGAATCGGGCGAGCTCGGGCGATGCTCCGGGATCCTCGAATCCGGACTTCATCAACCTGCCGGAGTTTGCCATTGGTCCTCCGCGCAAATTCAACCTCTGGAAACGGTTCCCCGACACCGAAGAGGTCAGGTGCATGCACGACGTCCTGAACGTGCTGACCGACACGATGACCGGCGATGATCTCCTGCGTTGCTTCATCATTCGCCGCGTCTGCCCCCTCCAAACCCGAGTACACAAGATGTGTCATATGGCCGGGAACTTAGACCCTACCCTATCCGACGCGTTCGAGCTATTGCTCGGACGAAGATGACGGATGCCTATTCTTGGGGTGTCATCGGGGGATCCCGGAAAAAGCCCCTGAAACAGGTGCTCCTGTCTGCCTTTCGTAAACTTGCATTCGCACCCGGGTTCTGCTGGAAACCGACATGGGTATCATGTGGTGATTTATTTGCGCAGTTATTCGAGCGGCAAATCGAGGAAGACGCTATCCACGCCAACGGGAATTTCGCGCCGAACTTCCCAGTACCGGAAGAGATGCCGAGGGAGGATCCCGATGGTGAGGAGCACCTTGCCGTTCCTCTGGTGAAAGCTGCCTCCCCGGGTAACCCTTCAACCTCAGAGGCAGTTTCCATTTCTTCGGATGATGAGGATGAGATTGACTGTCAAATTCTTGATGTGATTGACGCTCTCCCTCTCAACTGGGCCTCAGCAGTGGTTCCGAAGCCGACGGCCGTGACCAAACGCGCCGAGAGCCGGAAGCGTGCGGCTTCCAACACCGACGCTGCCGATAACTCCGGCAACCCCCCCAAGAGGAGCAAGCCGAACAAAAAAACGGCCGAGAAGCCTCCTCGGCGCCGGCAGAAGGGTCCTCCCACTGTGGATTCCGGGTACATTTTCTTTGCCTTATGCTACATGACTTTGCCTTCTCCATAAATTATTACTGAGATATTTTCTTTCAGGGACGCACTCGACCTCCCGTCACCCGCTGTTCCTCCTCCTCCCGGAACTCGGACTCCCAGCCCGGCTCGGGCTGCCTCTTCTCCACCTCGCCCTTCTACTCGAGGAAGCGAGCCTGCTGCTTCCGGTACCGCACCGGCTACCGCTGTGAATCCGGATGCATGCCCGGTGAACGATGAGACCCCGGTGCAAGCCACGACCACCTCGGGAGACATTCTTCTTCCGGAGAGTCCGCGCCGGGTGCCCGGGCTTGAGGCAGAGATCCTGAGCCCTCCCCGGCAGCTTGTGCCCAGCGGTCCCTCCCGGCAAGCCGCGAACAAGACTGCCCCGGAGAAACGACCCGCAGCCTCCTCCTGGCCAACCGATCAACCTGCCGCGAAGTCGCGCGGCAAGGTTGCCGGGCAGAAAACAACCTCTGCCAAACCTACTGCTGCTCCGGCATCCTCGGCCCAAGATTTGGCGCTGCGCACGGGTAAGTTTTCACCGTTACCACCGCCTCCCGCCGAGATCCCTACTGCCGCCCTGCGGATGTTGCGAGCCACCGTAATCTCCTTCGTGCCTCCAGGATCTCGGGACGTTGCTGCTATTTGCGCGCCCGGCGGCTCCGGCATACGCGTTGTTGATGAATACAACCAGGCCTGGATTGCCGCCGACGCCTCCGAGACCGTGGGAGACTTGCACGCTGCAGGCCCAAGCCGCAACGCTCAAGCTTTGCACGCTCTCCAGGTGGCCGCGCTGGATGTTACTCGGGTGACCGAGGTAAGTTTGTTTCCTTTCTTTCTCCAATAAACATTTGTTCCTTCCCCACTAGTCCCCGAGATTGGTGCTTAGTGCTCTAGATTCCACCGAATAGCAGATCACTAGGCTCCAATCTTAGAGAAAATTTTAGGACTCGGACACCGAGTCCCCGAGATCCTCCCCACCAGTTAGCCTGTTTCAAAATTTGCTCCATCACCACTAGTCCCCGAGATTGGTGCTTAGTGCTCTAGATTCCACCGAATAGCAGACCACTAGGCTCCAATCTTAGAGAAAATTTCAGGACTCGGACACCGAGTCCCCGAGATCCTCCCAACCGGTTAGCCTTTACTTGCTATTGATCTCGGAATCTCCCGATTTCCTTACATCTTCTCCCGGATTGACCTCATTCTTCTTTGTTTTGATTTCAGGAGTGCAGCAAGAAACGCTGCAGCATCTTCAACCGAGTTCTTGCTGACCTCGGTCAGTCCAAGAAGTGCGAGGGGCGCCTCCGGGAGGAGCGGGATGCTGCGCGCAAGATCTCGATAGATCAGAAGGCCGCACTCGCTACCGCGCAAGCCGAGATCGCGCGACTTAACGGCGAGCTTGAAAAGGCCAAGGCTGCCGCGACCGAGATGAAGACGCGCTTCGTTGAGGCGACGAAGAAACAAAGGGAAACCTTGGATCAGTCCGAGGAGCGCGCACATCTCGCGGAGACCGGGTTGGCTCTTCTCCGGTCACGGTCCGACAGTTGGCTCTCCGAGCTAACTGTGCTGAACTGGGACCTTAACAGTAAGTGGAACGACAACCCCCGTGCTTTCCTTGCTTTTTTTTGTTGTTGTAGTTCTTCTTATGCCCTAGTCGCTTGACAGCTCTTCTTTTTAAAGGGGAATTCGAGCACTCCCGGGAGGCTGCTGTTCTTGCCGTTGTTGCTGCTCGGGAGAAGCGTGCCGGGAAGGGTGCTGTCTCGGATGCCTAGGATATTGAGGACCACCTCACCGCCCTGAAGGCCCGGATAGTGCCTCTCCGGTCGATCGGGACGGAGCTGCTCAGTGCTGCGATCCACGTCCACGGCGCGCTGTGGCCGAGTATCCGCGCGACGCTCTCGGTCGCCGAACTCGCGAGCACACTCCGGTGTGCTGGGAGGCGCATCCACGCTTGGAAGCGCTCCGGTGCGCGGGCTGGTGCCGACCAGGTCTTGACCCAAGTACTTAGCTGGTACGAAGGTCTCGACCTGGACGCGATCCAGCGCCTGCGGACGATCTCGCCGTGGTGCAGAGATCCGGCTAAGGTCCAGCGGCGACAAGAGGTGGCGCACCGCATCGCCTCGTGGTCCAGCATTTGCGCCTTCACCGCCAGCGTCATTGCTTCTGATTCCGAATCCGACTATGAGGACGACGAAGAAACCGGCGCGACTGGTGACGCGGATGATGAGATCCCGGAAGAGGACGACGCTGCCTCTGGTGCTGCCACCGAGACCGTGGTTCCCCGGGATGTTGCTACTTCTCCGACCCGAGGCCTCTCAGGCCGAGGTGCGCCCCGATGCCCCGAGTACCGCCGCCGAAACTGAAGCCACTGCTGCTCCTGCTGCTGCTCCCAAGGTCGCTGCTTCTGCTGATGTCTCCGTCGAGAAGCCGACTTCTCCTACCACTTAGAAAGATTTAAGAGTAGATCCGTTAAATCCCCGGGATGCCGGGTGCAAGATGTAACATACACTATTTAATATTTTCTTTTCGTACTGAGCTATCTATTCGAACAAGTTATGCCAATTTATCCTGTTACGAGTTCCCGAGTTGCTTTTCATGTTTACCGTACTTAGGTAATTTCTGCTCTTGTCTACCATTTCGGCGTTCGACAGTCGAGTCACAAAACTCCATATACGGTATACATTACTTAAGACAATCCGAGTTCTAGCTAACCGAATTCCCGACATAAAAAATAATTGGGTTAGCAAAAAAATAGGTATGCCGGATAAGTTCCTGCTCCGAGTCCCCGAGATCATTTTCGTGTTCCCCACATTTGACTCTCTTTGCTCTTGACTACCATTTCGGCGTGCGTCAGTCGAGTCACAAGATGATTTCACATGACATACATTACTCTGACTTTGAGAATCGAACTCGGAACTTTCCCGGCATACAAATAATACAGAAGACAGCTACCCGGCAGTCCCCGGGTTCCTTCCCGAGATGCCGGTATAAAACAACAAATGAACTTGACAAAATAAAAACGAATAGGCACATAACCAGGCAGTCCCCGGGTTCCTCCCGGGGTGCCTTACTTTCATTAATACTGAAAACTGAGATACAACATACACTGAGCCCTTTATGTGTAAAAGGGGCGAAGTAGTGCAACATTCCATGGACGCTTGGTTTCCTCACCGGATTTGTCCATTACACCTTTCCTAGCCTCCTGTGCATCTACAAGGTAATAAGAGTCATTGTGCAATGCCCTGCTTATCACAAAAGGTCCCTCCCATGGAGGTGACAATTTATGCATTCCGGCCGTGCGTTGGATGAGCCTCAGCACAAGATCCCCTTCTCGGAACACCCTCGGGTGCACTTTCCGGCTATGATAGCGATGGAGATTTTGTTGATAAATTGCAGACCGAGACAGTGCCAGTTCCCTTGCCTCTTCGAGTAAATCAACATCATCTTCTCGGGCCTCCTTTGCCTCGGTCTCGGTGAACATTATCACTCTCGGGGAATCATACTGTATGTCGGTCGGGAGTACTGCCTCGGCACCGTATAACATGAAAAATGGCGTGTACCCGGTAGATCTATTCGGTGTAGTCCGGAGACCCCATAAAACCGCCGGTAACTCCTCTATCCAGCATCCCGGAGTACTCATCAGTGGTTCGATCAAGCGAGCTTTGATGCCGTCTAAGACTAAGGCATTTGCTCTTTCGACTTGGCCGTTCGCTTCCGGGTGTGCAACTGATGCTACATCCAGCCGGATTCCCTTCTCAGCACAAAATCGAGCGAATTCCCCTACAGCAAAATTGGTGCCATTATCCGTTATAATGCTGTGCGGGTATCCGTATCTCAAGATGATGTCTTTCAGGAATTGCACAGCGGTGTGTCCATCACACTTCCGGATTGGCTTGACCTCTATCCACTTGGTGAATTTGTCCACCATAACCAGTATATGTGTCATATTGCCTCTTGCCGGCTTGAACTGCCCGACCATATCCAAACACCATACTGTGAATGGCCAAGTGATAGGGATTGTCTTCAGTGCTGACGCCGGCATATGTATCCGGTGAGCAAACCTCTGGCATCCTCCACACTTCCGGACAATATCTTCTGCTTGCTGTAATGCAGTGGGCCAGTAGAACCCATGCCGGAACACTTTCGCCACCAGGGCCCGGGATGATGCATGATGCCCACACTCCCCCTGATGTATTTCCAGGAGCATCTCTTGTCCTTCTGCCGGTTCTACACACCTCTGGAGTACCTCAGTGACACTCCTCTTGTACAACTCTTGATTGATGACGGTGTATGCTTTTGACCTTCGCATTATCTGCCGGGCTTCCACTTCATTCTCCGGGAGGGTTCCTTCCAAGATATAAGTCATAATGGGCTGTGCCCATCCCGGGACAGGTCGAACCGGGAACACGGGAGCGTCTATGTCCATTGGCTCTGCCGACATCACCTCCATCATCATGTTTCTTTGCCTCTCTGAGCACTGTGATGCAGTCCCCGGGTTCGATGTGCTGCTCCCGACATCTACTTCCATGGGTACGACATCTGCCCCAGGCTCCTTGGGGATGAAGATAGAATCCGACTCGGGTGAGGGTTGAATAGATGGCTTCCTCAAATGCTCCAGAGCTATCCCGGGTGGGATGGCATCCCGAGATGACCCTAGCTTGGACAAGACGTCCGCTGTCTCGTTTTCTCCTCTGGGTATGTGCTTGAACTCGCATCCTTCGAAAAAACCGGATATTTTCTGCACATGAAACCTGTATAAGGCCATGTTTGCATCAAGGGCATCCCAATTCCCCGATACCTGCTGCACTACGAGGTCGGAGTCACCGAAACACTCTATCCGGCGGATGTCGATCTCCTTGGCGACGTTCAGTCCATGAACCAAGGCCTCATATTCCGCGACATTGTTAGATGCCCGAAAATGGATTTGCAGAACATATTTCAGTACATCCTGTTTCGGGGAAGTGAGGACCACTCCGGCACCCAATCCGATCTTAGCCTTTGAGCCATCGAAATGCATCCTCCAGAAATTGTAATCCGGCATCGGAGGTTCATACTGCATCTCGGCCCAGTCTACCAAAAAGTCCGGCAGCGCCTGCGACTTGATGGCATCTCGTCTCTCATACGCCGGAGCGTATGGTGACAACTGGATGGCCCATTTGGCTACCCGGCCGCTAGCGTCCTTGCAACCGATGATCTCGGCCAGAGGAGCTTCGCATACCACTGTGACCGGGTGTTCCTGAAAGTAGTGCTTGAGCTTGGTTACTGCCATGTACACCCCATACGCCATTTTCTGGTAGTGTGGGTAGTTCTGTTTGGATTCCGAGATCACCTCACTGAGGTAATACACCGGCCTTTGTATCAGCTTGCCCCCTTCTTCCCTTTCTACCACCATTGCCACACTGACTACTCGGTTGGTTGCAGCAATATATAGCAGCATAGGTTCCTTGGGTAATGGGGATGCCAACACGGGTGCTGTTGAGAGCATCCTCTACAAATCGTTGAACGCCGCGTCAGCCTGCGGGGTCCAAACAAATGTTTTGCTCTTCTTCATCAATTGGTACAAGGGCAAGGCCTTCTCCCCAAGTCGACTGACAAACCGACTTAGGGATGCAAGACAACCAGTGAACTTCTGCACATCTTTGAGACGCACGGGCAATTTCATGCTCTCGATAGCACGAATTTTACCCGGGTTGACCTCGATTCCCCGGCTTGAGATGAGGAAACCGAGTAATTACCCCGCCGGAACACCAAATGTGCATTTATTTGGGTTCAATTTCATCCGGAATCTTCTTAAGTTCCTGAATGTTTCCCTCAGATCATCTATTAGTGAGGCTTTTTCTTTTGTTTTTATGACTATGTCATCGACATAGACCTCGGCATTCCGGCCTATCTGGTCATGCAAACATTTCTGCATGCACCTCTGATATGTAGCACCAGCATTCCTCAAACCGAAAGTCATGAAACGATAGCAATAAGCCCCATAAGGGGTAATAAAAGCAGTTTTCAATTGATCATCCGGATTCAAAGGTATCTGGTGAAAACCAGAATATGCATCTAAAAATGTCAAAAGCTCACTCCCGGCAGTGGAATCTATCACTTGATCTATTCGGGGCAGTGGAAAGGGGTCCTTCGGGCATGCCTTATTGAGGTTGGTGAAGTCGATGCACATGCGCCACACCTTAAGCAGGAGGGGATCATCCTTCTTCTTCTCTACCAAGACCGGATTCGATATCCAGTCCGGGTGCAACACTTCCATTATGAATCCCGCAGCCAGCAGTATAGCTAGATGCTCCATGACGGCGGCTCTTCTTTCATCCGAGAGACGCCTAGTTGGTTGCTTCACCGGCTTCGCATCCGGTCGAACAAACAGAGAGTGCTCAGCCAACTCCCTCGGGACACCTTGCAGATTGTCACTCGACCACGCAAAAGCATCCCGATTCTCACGGAGGAAGTCGACGAGCTCGCCTTCCTATTTGCTGTCCAGGTTGCTACCAATGATAACTTGGCGCTCCGGGTTGCTGGGGTCCACACCCACCTTCTTGGTCTCTTTGGGGGGCTGAAATGACGCACCCTGCTCCGGGTTCACCATCCCGGGCATTCCGAGTTGGGAGGTCTTGGCCATTGCCACCACCTGCTGGATCCTCTTCTTTTCTTCTGCGATCACCAGGGATTCAGCTAAGCATGACCCCGCCGAGGCACACTCCATGGAGCGCTTGTGGTCTCCCGAGATGGTGATCACGCCGTTAGGTCACGACATCTTCATCTTCAGGTAGCCCATGTGAGTTGAGATCATGAACTTGGCCAGGGCCGGCCTGCCGATCAGCGTGTGATACGGGCTCTCGAGGTCCACGACTTCGAACTCCAAGCTCTCGGTTCGGCAGTTCTCCCGAGTTCCGAATAGCACTTCAACCCAGATTTTTCCCATGGGTGAGCAAGAGACTCCGGGCACAATGCCGTGGAAGGTCGTCTCGGTAGGCAGCAAGGTGTTCATGGACACCCCCAGCTTCAGCATCGTGTCCTTGTACATGATGTTAATGGCACTGCCATTGTCGATCAGAACTCGGCTGAAGCGGACATTGAGGTTGGGTCCGACAAAGGTTGGGTCCACCACCAAGGCATACGCTCCCGGATTGGGCATAACCCTGGGGTGATCCTTTCGGTTCCATGTGATCTCCATCTCGGACCAGTGCAAGAACTTGGGCACCGCTGGGATCACGACATTCACCTCCAGGGCACGCTGCCGCACACTTCTCCGGTCAGTGGGTTCGGTCACAAAGACCACATAACTTTGATGTGCCTCCCGGTAGTTGCCCTGCTGCTGTCCGGCTTGGTTACTGGGGCCTACACCGTTGTCGTTCCGGGTGTGCACCATATTCACTGGCCGAGGTGGGGGTCCTCACGGAGGCGGGTTGATTTGGATAGCGTTGGCTCCCGACGTCGGAGGTGGGGGTCTCGGAATGTTGGGCCGAGATGCCGAAGCACTCGGCCGAACAGCTCCCGAGCTGCCTTCCTGCAATGTGCGTTGGTACCAACTGCACTGCCGAGTAGAGTGGTTTGCTGGCTTGTTGGCCTCCAGAGTATGGTAGCAGCATGGCTTGTTCAGCATCTCCTCATATGTCAGGGGCTTCTTTTGTTCCACCCAGGTCTTTTGCACCTCCTAACTCTGACCCCAAGTCGGGCCACTTGTCTTTTGACGCTGACTGTTGCCGGCATCCTCTTGCTCCCGGGTCACTGCTGCGACGAGTTGTGTGGCATCGTGGTACTCGGGGTGATTCCTTTTCTGGCCAAAATCCTGGCGATCATGGCTCCTGCTCGGTCCCGAACGCTGAGGTCCCGCATTCCTCCTGTTGGAGTCACCGACATCCACTAGGGGTTGCATGGGATCTCCAAGCGTGTAGTTATCGGCGATGCGCATGGTCTCTGCCAAGGTCGTCGGCATCTTTCTCTGCAACTTCTGCCACAGCATTGAGCCATGCCGACATCCTTATGCAAACCAGGAGATGTCCTGTGCCTCTACCACTCCTTCGCAAGAATTGCGAATATTGCTCCACCGGGTGAGATACTCCCGGTCAGTCTCGTTACTCCTTTGCCTACAGATGGCGAGTTGCTGAGGCCTGTTTGGCCATTTGTACGTGCTGGTGAAGTTGCTGATGAATGCCTCCTCAAAGTCTAACCAGCAGTCTATGCTGCCAGTTCTCAGGTTGTTCAACCAGATCCGGGCAGGTCCTTCCAACATCTGCGGTACGTACCGTACCGCCCATCATCTGTTTCCACCGGCTATGCTTACTGCATTTACATAGTCAGTTAGCCAGTCCTCCGGCTTCTTACTGCCGTCATAGGTCTTGGCACCCCTGTTGAGCTGAAAATTCCGAACAGGTGGTTCCCGCATGATCCGGGGTCCAAAGCAGGCAGGTCCCGGAGGCCCTTGCTCTTCCACTAGCTCGGATTGGTGAATCCGGTCGAGCCGGAATCTGGCATCTGCCGGATTCAGCTGTCTGGTTCCTATCCGAGATCCCAAAGGGTTCTCGTCTGGCTGATATCCGAGCTGCTGCAGTCTCGAGTTGCCATCGTTGAGCCCGTTCTGCCCGGGATCACGGCCTGCTGTGGAACAGAGGCGACCTCCCTTTGCGGGTTTCCCTGAACATGAGGAGGGTTCCGGGGTGGATTACCACGGCCGACCGGGTTATTGTTCCTACACCTAGGTTACCATCCTCACGGGTACTTCCCGCCTGCCTCGAGTTACGCTGCCCGGCTTGCTGGATACCGGCGAAGGCCGGATCGTAGGTCTGTAGCTGCTTATTCTTCCCGGAACCTCGACTCCGGCTCCGGCTCTTGCTCTTGCTTTTGCTCTTGCTTTTGCTCGCATGCGGGGAAGAGGCCACCCCGTCCGATTTCTGGCTATTGGGTCTAGCTGAGTGCACTTGGGATCCTGCCCCGGGGTTCTTCTTCTTGAATGCCTGATTCTGACGGTTGGCCTCGATTACCAACTCGTTTACTCGCTCCTGCTGCTTGCGTAGGGCCTCACCGGATAACCCTACCAACTCTGCCATGGCGGCCTCGGCAGCCCTAAGAGTTTTCGCCGGTGAGCTGTACACCGGCTTCCCCGCTGAGATCCGGCTTCCCGTGTGACTGGTGGTGGCTCCACCTGCCAGCTCGTCATTCACCATTCTTCCTTTCTTGCGCAGCTCCGCGATGCGCTTGTCCCGGGAGTCTATCTTAAGGAATCCGTGAGCTGCATTGTACTCCCGGAGACTGGCATTGAGTTCGCGTCGGATCTCGGCGATCTCCTGTGCTTCAGCGAGTAGCAACCTCCGCTGCTCCTCCAACTCAGCCGAAGTGGCCTGGGTATCCGCTTCAGTGGCCACAGGTACAGCCAACTTGGCCACCAGACCCGAGAGGGGATCCGGGCGACGTCGTGGCTGGGACGGTTGTGGATCGCCATCCCGGGCCGCACCCCTTTCCTAGGGAGGTTTTGCCAAACGGATGTGGCCGCTCCCGGTATCGCCGTCAGCGTCCTGGTACTCCTCCTCGGTTGCCCCAACCATCATCACCGCGACGGAACTCGGGGGGCGACCGGCACACAGACCCCGAGCAGCGCGGAGCATGGGAGGGTCCTCGGCTTCCAGGACCACGTCCGGGTAGCTACAGATAACCTCGATGGCGACGTAGGTGGTGAAACCACCAAAGTCAATGAGACATCCGTTCACCGGAAAAGGTCTGTTCCGGAAGCATCATGCGTTGTCGCTGACGAAGTCCATCTCCCCTAGCCTTACGACCAGGCCAGAGAGAACCCGAATGTCCAAATGAACGGGGGAGCCCGTCCGGATGTGTACACCAGCCAACGCCTCTGTCAGCCCCACGGTGGGCGCCAACTGTCGTGGTGGTGTCACGGCAGATGACATAGGATGGCTAATGTGTGGGGCCGAAGGACGTTGGTGGATCCGCGGAGGGATAGCGAGCTGAATAGCCCACACGAGGAGGATCCCGGTATAACCGAGATCTCCCAAGAACTAGAAACAACAGCAATACGATATAGGGGAGATCTAACAAATAAGAACAAATGCACGAAGGCACACAACACACACACGATATACCCAGGTTCAGGGCCCTCGTGAGGAAGTAACACCCCTACTCCTGCCTTTCCTTTCTATATAAGTGTGGTACAAGGGCTACAACTTGCTCGTAGATCTCTCCAAGTGAAGAACAAGAAGAACTAGATGAACTCAAGGTATGAGGAAGTGAATGCTCTAGGAGTAAATGCAACTATGGCTTTGGCTCCCCAGTTGGTCCTCTTTCCACAGAAGCAGTTATGGCGCCTTTTATAGAGTTCCGGCCAGGAGGGCCGGAAACCCTAAACCGGCTTGGCCCCACCGGACAGGTCTAACCGGCATGTCGCCACCGGCTAGTGCGACCTAGTCGCCGCACTATCCGGCATAGCCCCTCCGTCATCATCTCGATAAGGACAGCAGGCGCCGTCCTGAACCATCATTGTCTCCCTGTCAGAGACAGGACATGTCTTTGCCCATCCCGGATAGCCTTTTCCGGATTGCCGGGCTAGGCATGTCAGGTCTTGTCGTACCGTTGTCGTACCGGCTGACGCGCTCCCGTGTCAGGCGGGAGGTGACCATGCTTCCGTGTCAGGCGGAATGGTACTTCCCCCCGCAACAGACGGGAAAGCCTGCTATAGACCGTTGACGGCCTACCGGGGTCCCCCGTGCCGGTTATCTTCTTGCTCGCCCCCGTGAGTCCTTCCTGCACAAGTTCAGGACCGAGATAGATGTTCCGGTTAGCACTTACCCGGATTGTCTATCCGGCAAAACCGAATACTCCTCCTTCCGGGAGTCTCCTCGGAGTCCAAGATCCGAGATCCTTTCCGGAGGCATCCGAGTTCATCTCAGGATGAGTATCTCTAGGCCTAGCCTCCCGAAGATGTCTTAGCCTATCCGCAAAGACATCTTCGAGAAGCTAGTTCTTAGAGGAACCACCCGCTGATGCTTGTGCTGCTATTGTGAAGGTTGGGTGTGTCTATTTATAGTTGCTAGAGCTGACCCTTGCGCCTGCCAGGAGGCACTTTGCACTCTACCAGCGCTCAAGGGTCAAGTTGCCCCTTCAGCACACCAGGAGGTGTCCCTTGCTCTCGCCAAAGGTCAAGTACTGTTGGCACCTTATTGAATTATTCCGGGATCTGCCCCTACCCGGGGGGCAGCCCCCCGACATAAATGATACTTTCGTAAGTATTTTGAAATTATCATGTTGCAATTGTCATTTGCACATTTGAGATATGCGATATCACATGAGATCCTCGCCCTTCTCATTTGAATGTATGTAGACCATGTTTTTTAACATGAGTCGTTAGTATATGACATATTAAGACTATGTGCGTCGGTTTTTATTTTTTTGATAATTTTTAAATTTATTATGGTTATTTCAAATTCGGTCAAACCTAAGTTTAACCAACATTTAAACAAGTTTAAAACATGAAATTGAAAAACTAAGCATGGGTCCTTCTTAGTCACTCAAAAATGAATCTTTTGTGAGGTTTTTGAAAATTTCATGTTGCAATTCAAAAACCATTTCTCTCCAACCTTATACCTCATTGTTTGAGTTATGCAATATCACATGATCTCCATGACCTTCTCCTTTTAAATGTATGTAGACCATGTTTTCCAACTTGAGTCGTTAGTATATGACATAATACGACTATATGCGCAGGATTTTCCTTTTTTTGACATTTGTTTGAATATTTGAAGCTCATTTTAAATGTCGATCAAACTGCAGCGGTCCGATTTCCTATAGAAGGAATATGCAGCCATCTGATTTCCTACAGAGGGAATCTGCAGGCGATCCGCGAGAAGCTCGTTCTACGATCTGATTGGACGCGCGCGAAGGCAAGGGTTGTACACCCGCTGACGAGTGGACCCAACGGGGATTTTTGGCTCGCCCAACCCCATTTGCCTCAGTGAGACCAAATGGGTATTTTGGCGATCCAAATACGGATTTTGGCTGTTACCCGTCGTAACCAAATGGGTATTTTGGCAAACCAAATGGGGATAGCGATGAGTTTGCTCAAATCTAGCTTGAATCCATTTCTAAGCAAAAAATGGTGGAGTCGCCTGAAAAATGTGTTTCAAATGAGCTCCAAAGGTAGGGTAAACGACCTCATTTCTAAGCCAAAAATGGTCGAGTCGCCGCAAAAATGTGTTTCAAATGAGCTCCAAAGATAGGGTAAACGGTCTCATTTCTAAGCAAAAAATGGTCGAGTCGCCGCAAAAATGCGTTTCAAATGAGCTCCAAAGGTAGGGTGAACGACCTCATTTCTAAGCAAAAATTGGTGGAGTCGCCGCAAAAATGTGTTTCAAATGAACTCCAACGGTAGGGTAAACGACCTCATTTCTAAGCAAAAATGGTGGACTCGCTGAAAAATGTGTTTCAAATGAGCTCCAAAGGTAGGGTAAACGGCCTCATTTCTAAGCCAAAAACAGTGGACTGGCTGAAAATTGTCAAACTGAAGTCAATTTACACACACAATTGGAAACGTTAAGCACAAGGGCATTGCCCTTAATAAAGCAACTAATAACTAAAATGGACTACCACTCGTCCTCGTCATTGGAAACCTCCACCGTCTCGGCCTTGCCCTTGCCCTTGGCATCCACTTCTTCTGAGGCGTTGTTGTTCATCGCCGACCACATGTCCTCCTTCTTCCCTTGGCTCTCCGAGTAGATCTTGAGCCGTTGCTGCTCGGCGGCGGAATGCTTGGCAAGTTCCATGTCTTTCTGGTCTGCCATGGCCCAGGCCAAACCCGGGTCCAGCACCTCCGTGACCTCCTCATTACAGGCCATGGTCGAGTGCATACCCTGGTCGTCCTTGTCGTCCTCGTTGGACAGATCGATGAAGGGAATGGGATCGGGCGCAATGGCCCTACCCCTGCCCCTGCCCCTTGGACTTGAAGACTCCCCGTCCCATGCTGCTTCCCTCGCTCGCCACCTGCTCGAGCTTGGAGGAGTACGCCCACGCCCACACCCACTCCCCATGCCGCTTCCCTCGCTCGCCACAAGAAACCAAGGATAGGGGACGTGGCGGCGGCGGCGGTTCGAGCTGGGAGTTGAGCTTCCATTACCACGAGCCATGGAGAGATAAGGGACTGGGCGAAGGTGTCTAGGAGAGGAAGAGGGGATTTGTGAGCGCAACGGGCAAGGAGATGGCTTCTTTTAATGCCATCTGCGGTCTCTAGACGGCGTCGTGGTCTAGAAGGCAGTAATGGCGATCGTACAGTAAGTCGGCTCCAGACTGCTCAGCTTGGAGCAGGACAGAGTAGGCAAGAGAGAAGCGAGGACGGTGGAGCATATGCGCGTCCGGGCCGACAGTGTAGGCGAAGAGGTAGTTTTTTGCCGGCCAGGGGGCACGCCATTGAATGTGCGGCCATTGAAGGCGCAGGCATGGACGCGCACGTACGAATCCATGCATGCTCTCAGCCGCCGCTGGCCCCACTTGCATGCATGCATGCTCTAAGGTCAAAGGCACGACCCCACTAGCCGACCCCACGAAATTCCGGCCGAGCCGCGCTAGGCCGACCCCACCGGTTAAAGTAGGTTGACCAGAGGGAAACAAGCGTTTGAGCGATATGAGAGCAAACCAGGGCACATACCAGAGAAACAGCGCGGGTATGGCACATACCAATAAAACTCATCGAACTATGGCACAGAACCAATTGACCCATAATAATAACATTCATACGGGTAAACAATATACAACTAGGCAATTGATAGAATAATGAAGTGCTCAAGTGTATAACAATGCATATACCAACGTTATGATGTCTAGTGTGAGATTCATTTGGGCATCACAACAATATAAATATACCGTTCCAACCGCATCTATGACTAATAATCCACCTTCCGGTTAGCGTCTGCACCCCTTTCAGTATTAAGTTGCATGTAAAAGATTATCACCTTAAGCACTGTGTGTAAAGTAAGTAAGTAACATCATTATTAGACAAAGTAGTACTGTTTTATGCCTAGTAGCAATAGTACATCTATAACATTAGAGCTAGCTGTCACCACCCAGATTAAATAGAGACATGAACTTACTATCGAGTATAAAAACCCCTTCTTGGAGTCACAAGCATCTACTTGGCCAGAGCATCTACCGGTAACGAAGAGCATGCAAGATCATTAAATATCACACACATGATATATTACGAATCACTAACTTTAGTACTCAATATTCATCGAATCCCAGCAAACACAACATGAAGTATTACATAACGGTGATCTTGATCATGATAGGCAACTCACAAGATCTAAACATGATAGCACAAGAGGAGAAGACAACTATCTAGCTACTTCTATGGACCCGTAGTCCAAAGGTGAACTAATCACGCATCAGTCCGGAGGCGGGCATGGTGACGTAGAGCCCTCCGGAGTCGATTCCCCCTCCCGGCAAGGTGCCGGGGAGAAATTCTGATCTCTCCCGAATTGTTGTTGACGACGGCGGCGGCTCGGGGTCCGTGGATGAAATAATGAAAAAATGTGCTAGGGTTTTTGTTTTGGGGGGTATATGTAGGCGAAAGGGCGAGCTCGGTGGAGGCTCGAGGGGCCCACACCTGTCCCTCGCGCGGCCCCACTTCCTGCCGCGCGAGGACGTGGTGGCGGCGCCTCGGCCTCCCACTTCGTCTCGTCTTCGGTGTTCTGAAACGTTCCCAAATAAATATGGACTTCAGAAAAAAATCGTCTGATTCCAAGAATATTTCCTTAAGTACTTTTTCTGAAACAAAAACAGCAGAAAACAGAGAATTGACACTGTGGCATCTTGTTAATAGGTTAGTCACAGAAAATACATAAAACTATATAAAATGCATATAAAACATGTAATAACTTGGTACTATAATATAGCATAGAATATAAGAAATTATAGATACGTTGGAGACGTATCAGTACAAAATATGAAAATCACATAACCAAACCCATACATGTAACGAAAACATTAGAATTAAAAGAGTTGTTTTTAATATTCTCTAGACAACTGACGTAAGCTAATTTCTTGAAGTTGTAGGTTGCATAGTACATGACACTCCACCACCACCGGTTGTCCTTGAAATATTTGTCCCACAATAAGTAAAGTATCCTTCAACTATTTCCCTACAATTTTGACAATATCAACCGCAGTTAAGACACATGAATCCTTAATACATAAATATTTCCCTACAAATTTGGCTTGCTCATATCACTACTTCTGACAAAACAAGTCAACGTGAAAAGAACAATATGCAAACAAAGCTAGAGGAAAATATAGTCATCGTGACAATAGCATGAACAAGTTCCATGATTATGAACCTAAAGCCAGAGTCCAGAAAGAACTACAAACCTAAGGTTTAAGAAGAAAATATAGTTATGAGTGAACAAGTTTCATGATTATGAACATAAAGCTAGAGTTTAGAATGAACTACAAACATACATCTCAGACTATCGAACCAAGTTACAAGGGTGTCATCATCTTGGAATCTCTCTGCTTCCGTTCTGGTCTCCTTTTATACCGTTCGGAGAAGCGACGACAAGTCCGGCCAGGTATCAGTCACCTGGACATGATACCTTGCCCGCGACGTGTCGGCTGCATGGGACGAGTGTCGCCTGCTGCTCCTTTCAGACCGACAGCGAGACACCCATTCCACACGTGACGTCAGTCTTCTACAGGCGTCGGCGCAATCTCTTGTCTATATTCCCCTATCGGGGAGGTAAGAGACCGTCGTCTGGGCCCCACGTTGGCGCCCAGGGGAGGCCTTCCAGCGTGAGGGTTCTTCGTCACGCTTCTTCGTTGTAGCCCGGGTGGAACCGAGGGGCCACTCGAGGTTCCTTCGTCTCAAGGCCAACCCCGAGTATGGGCACCCCCGGGTGGTGGGTGTGGACATGTATGATGATGATACAATCTTGTTTCTTGAACACAATATCATTAAAGCCGTGAAAATGAAACTAATTTTATCATTCTTTGAACAATTATTTTTCATAAGAGTGGAAATTATTTTTTTGGCCAAGCAAAGGATGCTCAGGATGATTACCCGTCTTATTTTTTGGATGTGAATTGGGATCCCTTCCGTTTAAATATTTAGAAAATTCATTTAAATTTATTGCGATGGCAGAACACCTTATTATATCATGCTCTTTTGCTAGAAATATTTTGCGATTAATTCATTTTACCTTCAATATACAACCCCTTCAAGCACCCCACAAATGTTTGGAACATGGCGTAATGGAACTGAAAAGTAATTGTAAGCACGAATACGTATCGGTGTCGGCTTTCCTATGTGCAAGGTTCAATCTCCCTACTTTTTGGACATTTCCAACAAGGCTATATACTGGATCCACGACACCTGGCTATCGGCAGTCATACAGATCTTCAACCAGTAGGGTTGGTGGAACACTAAAAGACTTAATGCTTAGTATTGTCCTTTTTTGTGTGGAATCTTAGGTGATACGTGAATATGTGAGATACATCCACTTTATAGATACAAATGAAAGTTATCTAATTTAGAACGAAG
Organism: Poa annua; assembly: GCA_026929855.1. NCBI lineage: Eukaryota > Viridiplantae > Streptophyta > Magnoliopsida > Poales > Poaceae > Poa > Poa annua. Next base: position 39,294,455 of record CM049427.1, read on the forward strand.
AGAGCAATACTTAAACTTAGCTACTGGTTACTTTTCAATTAGCTACTGGTTACTCTTCAAAGATTTGATAAAATGGTCGTATGCATCACTTTGTGATGCAGAGGCGGGGAGACCTCCATTTGTAAAAAAAATCTCATGAGTGACAAGCCCTCTTTATATATATCTTTGTATATGTGTGGTGATGCAGAAACAACCCCTATTAGGACCTCCGAGATAAATGATCTCACATGTCTTGATGCCTTGCTGGGACGCCTTACTGTTGACTGACACATCACCTATCTCTGAAAATATAGCTTCGATTAATCTTAGATTAATCCAGAAAATGTGAGCTAAGAAACCAAACCAGCTGAGTTTTTGCGCCAAACCTACTATGCTTAGCTACGTGAGCGGTTTTGAAGGAGAGCCGAACGTGGAGGGGCAATTTTTTGGCCTTTCCGGACAAAGGATACTAATCACATATGAGCCTTGTTTTGTGGTGACAACCCAAAATTGTTTTTACGCCTTTACCTATGGCCTTATCTATGGAAACAGAAGGTAATTAGTAGCATTGAGTGCCAGAAAATTAACAGCAATTATTGCCGAATTTTAAGAAATTCACAATCGCGGCAGCATGTGCATATGCCAGAAAATTAATCGGCATTAAATGCCGATTCCCTATCATCAGCAGCAGATACGTCTTGCTACGTATCACAATCATATCTTTATCTTCATTTTTTCTGTCTCATCTTCCAAGGCTATATATATGGCGTTGCCTATTTTGATTTGTATCCATCTTACTAGCTTTTTCGTGAGATTATTCTCCAAGACATGGCAGTCGTCAAGGTCCAATGATGCTATGCATGCTACTGCTCGCTACAGTTCTCTTTGTTCCTGGTGAGCGACATCTGCAAATTTCATATGAAGCACCTACTCATTAGATTATCTATGCCACTCAAATATCAACGTCTTGCAACATTACACATTTATCTATTTTTCTTTTTTTAATCATTGCTGGGTCTGATCTTTATCATAAACCATATTGTGTTCGTTGTTTTGTAGGATTGGAAGCCAAGACCTGCAAAGAACGGAGCATGACCTATCATGAATTTGCATGCTCCAGCGAACCATGTGTCCAGGCCTGCTCCAAGGAGGGCTTTCCTGATGGGGCGTGCGGCTTGATCAGCATATATCCACCTCCAGCAGCATGTTTCTGCCTAAAAGAATGTTGAATAAAACATGTTGCAACTGTTATAGATTTTTTTTTGAACAAGGGGAAGGAGCCGAAGGGTCCAGAGTCCAAACTGCATTAAGCGGTGGGCCTTACAAATTACATCAAGGACCTTAAAGAAAAACAAATAACAACCAAGTCATTGCACTTTACAAAAAAAGACCTGAACTAAAGATTTGTGAACGCAATCAGGTCCTCCACCGCAATTAAGCATGTTTCTGCCTAAAAGAATGTTGAATAAAACATGTTGCAACTGCTATAGGATTTTTGATGTAATAAATAATGTGTCTCGGTAGTATACTGAGTTGACAACTATCAATAGAAGAATTCAAGGCTTTACCAAATACTATGTCATGATGGGCGTGTTTCTGCGCCGGTTTATTTTTGTGATTGAAGAAGTTAAGGCTTTACCAAATACTATGCCATGATGGGCGTATTTCTGTGCCGGTTTATTTTTGTGATAGCATGACATGAAATTTCATAAATATATGAGTACAACAGTATGAAACTTCACATAACCAAACCCATACATGTAACGAAAACATTAGAAAAAATAGTGTTTTTAACATTAGGTGATGCAGACTGCAATAACGATGACTTCAGAAGAAAAAGAGGTCAAAGATGTTGTAATCGTCCGCCATGGGTGAAGTCGGCGCGGTTTTCACCGATAGTCGCACCATTCGAGCCCCCAGCCGATTGGATCACGGGAAGCCGCACCAAGAGACACACAATCGTCGGGATAATGGCAGAGGACCTCCAGCCACCGCTCACCATTCTCTGGGAGCCCTGGCGGTCAACGACCGCACCACGACAGATCTGAACGGGGGGTCATATCTACGGGCGTCTCCAGCCTGCTGACACATCGCTCGAGAGCACGAAGCCCTCCGTCCAAGGAGATAACCGTCGCTGCCTCTTGGCGAGGGAACAACGCCCTGTCCACATCCACCAACCGACGTCATGCGTCGCGGCTCCCTCGCAGTGAGGCACTCGATCGCCGCCCCACCGTGGCCCTGGTGGCCGAGCCCCACCTAAACCTTGGATTGCGCTGGTGCAGACTGCCCAAGTGAGGGGCGACTTGACCCCGCCGCTGTTGGCGTGGCCAAACTTTACCTGGCCAAACCCCTTTGCAGTGGCGAGAGAGGACAAGAGGGGGGAGGGAGTACCTCTATTTCAAATAGAAAATATCTTTGGTACTCCCTCGTCCAAACAGATGTACTAGTTCTGTGGCTATCACTGAACCCCTGCTAATTTGCAGTAGAGCAGAACTAGCTACTTGTCCCGGGTCGGGAGGGCTTTTTGTTCCGGGCACGCTCCCGGGACATGTTCGGGACAAATAGCCACCCCTATTTGTCCCGGGCACGCCACAACCCGGGAACATTAGGGGGGCACGTAGACAAAGGTGCCAGCCTCTGGCTGGCTCTCATTTGTCCCGGTTCATTTGTTTTTTTGTTTCCTGTTTTCTATTTTACTGATTCTTTTGTGTTTCTGTTTTTATATTTATGTTTCATTTCAAACAAGATCGAGTTGCATATTATATGCTACTATATAATATATATCATGAATACACGATTTTTTCCTCGGGATTGTCATGAATACTAGTAATACACGAGTTCTCCGAAACAAATATTTACAACCGGAAGATCATGTCTAAATATTTACAACCAGAGATCATTACATGACAGCGACGAGGGTGTAACTCGGCAAATTCCAGGGTTGTCCACCCCGGGTTGATTGAGGGGGAGAAAGATGAACGTTGGTGATCACAACGGCTGACAAGCAAGGCGTTTACCCAGGTTCAGGCTCCCGGAGGATAACACCCTATTTCCTGCTTGTCTGGTATTGATGGCGAGTTGTGGTTACAATGGCGAGATGACGATCTCGCTAGGGTTTGTGGTGGCGGCTATGAGCGTACGTATGTCCCTGTCCTCTTGGACGAGCAACCCTCCTAGCCTTTATATCATAGGCTAGGTCTCGGGTGAACGGTGCCGATGGCGTTTACAGATATGGTAGGAATCGCATGACCTAACCGACTAGAACTAGGCCACGCGATATCCCTATTGGGCCTTCCTTGGGCCTTCGTAGTCTTTGCGTGACCCAGTTAGCCTCAATGTGGGATAATCGAAGAGTAGACCCACGTCTGCAGCCCCCGAGTGCTTGGTCGAATCGTAGAGTCGGGTAGAGTACTCCTTCCTCCTGGGCATGCCGCCTGGTTGCTTGCACTTGAGATTGGACTCGTTTTCTTCAGTCGAAGAGCCCGCTCCCGATGGGAGTAAGATTTGCAGTCGACTTATTGAAGTCGTGGATTTTGTGGAAGTTTCTTCTGTTCAGCCTGCTGGCTTACCGTCAGTTGATTCAGCTTGTTAGGCTAACTTTGTCTTCTTGCCACCCGATTGCATGTTTCGGGTTCTTGGATCAGCACTGTAGCTTACTGATGTGATTTCAGCTATGAATCTTACTACTTGAATCATTTGTTCGAGTTCTTCCTCAGCTATGCGTCTTACCTAGAGCATTTGCCTTGCTGACGTCAGCGATGACGCTTCGTAGCATGCCACTACGTCCGATGGGACGTGACGGAAGGGGCCCCACTGTCAGTGTTGACTGTAGACAGCAGTTGCCCGCTTATCTCTGACTTGGGCGCGAAAATTTCGCGGCGTGATGATAGTGCCTTGATCCTCGTGCGTAGTGGATGGAGTGGGAGGCGACGGTTAGTCTCTCCGTGTGACACGTGGACGGCTGGATGGAGCTTCGGGAAACAGTTTCTTCGGGGACGGCCAAGATGGACTGCCTGCACGGTACAAATATTGTACCACGGCATGAAAACAGGTCATCTTATCCAATTGCCGTTGCCTCCTTTTCTGGTGCCACTCTTGCCCCCTTTCTGAGCCCCTGCTTTTTGTCTTTCCACCTTCCTTGAGCGCCTAGAGCGATGGGAAAGTCGAAGGCTGCAACCAGCGCCGCCGCCGCCGAAGCGGGCATGATGAAGAAGCCCGACGGTGACTGGCAAAAATCGTCGGTGAAGAAGACCGACTTCGAGGTCCTGCGCGCAGGGCCTGCTGCCGCCGGCGGACCAAGCGACGGTGCGCGCGCCTAGTAAGGAAGTTTATCCTGCTCCTCGCGAGGGGGAGCGTGTTTGCTTCATGGATTTCCTTCCACGGGGCTTCAAGTTCCCTCTCCACGATTTTGTTCGTGGTCTCTTGTATGCCTAAGGGGTTCAGATCCACGATCTGACCCCCAATGGCGTCTTGAGCATCGCGAGCTTTATCATGCTCTGCGAGTGCTTTATGGGGATTGCTCCTACTGGGCTTTGTGGAAGTCGCTCTTCCTTGTCCGGAAGAATGTGGGGAAGAGCGGGTTGACATACCCAGTGGGCGGCTTCGGCATCCAAGTGCGCGGTGATACCGCGTACTTCCAGATGAAGAAGTCGGACTCCGTCCAAGGGTGGCGGAAGCGGTGGTTCTACATCAGGTGCGACAAGACGGGGTTGCCTAGCTTTGATGGCGAGCGCGAGTTGCGGAAGACGCGCGCGTGGGCGCACCCGCTCGCGGAGGAGGAAAAGGAGGCTGCGAAGCCGTTGCTGAGCCTTCCGCGCAACCTGCTTAAGACCTTGGGGCGCGATTCGGGCGACGTCCACCTCATCGCCACCTTCTTCAGGCTCCAAGTCCAGCCGCTCCGTGCTCGGCCCCACCCGATGTGGGCGGCTGAGGGCGCTGGCGACCCGCAGCTTGACGACGAGGAGGTGGAGTTCAAGGTGAGGAGCATCACGAGTCTCTGAGCCGCAGACCCCTGCAACGTCAAGTGTCCCATCGCATCTTATGGAGCGACTAACCCTGTTCCTGAGGTAAGCTTCTACCTTTTTTCTTATTTTCCTTGATTGAGTTCTTGATCCTCTGCTTCTTGATTCGTCTGTATTTATTGGTTGCAGGGTCGCTCTTTCCTTGTCAGCCTTCCTCCGCTCCTGGAGAACGTACCTCATGACGAGGCGACGTTTGTGGAGGAGGAGGGTGACGATGAGGACATTTCTTCCGCCATCTCCCCGAGTGAAGAGGTGGAGGATGATGAGGATGAAGAGGAGCCGGCGCGGAAGAAGCAGAAGCGGCGAAGTGGCGACTCTGCGACTGCTTCGTCCCCTGTGAAGGATGCGGCTGCTGACTTGGAGGAGGGTGGCATGTCATCTTCGGGTGCAAGGTCCCGGGGCGACAGGGATGAGCCCTTGGCTGCACCTCCTGTCAGCTCTGCGTCGCCCCTCGAGTTCGCCAGGATGCCCTCCGTTTCCCTGGGGAGCGACGATGATGTCGAGACCACCAGGCTTGCTCTTTGTTGCGTCGAGTTATTCTCTTGACTTGCAGGCTTTGGGTTGAAATTTCTTGCATCTTGTGCCAGCTACCGTTCTGGCGGCATCAGCATACGTCTGCTCCTTCGGCCGAGCTGACTGTGTGGGTGGCCGATGAGCTTGCGCGAGCTGGTGGCGCCGAGTGAAGATGTCGCGGCGACTTTGGCGGATGCTGATCTCCTGGACCATGTAAGTATTTTGTAACTTGTTCTTCCGTAGTTGCATCGGGTGCGTGAACAGCGCTCCCGACGGGAGTAGCCCCCGAAGGTGTGGGTGACTAGGATAGTCGACCACAACTTTATACATGTTTGTTTGTTTGCAGCCGTACTACCGCCAACAGCTTGAGGCAGCTGTTGCCTTCGTTCGCCTGGAGAAGGAGAGGGATCAATTGCGCATCTCCTTGGACCAGGCCACGAGGCGAGCTGCGGAGCTAGAGCAGAAGCTCCAGGCTCAGGCCGAGCTGGAGAAGGTGCTGCGCGAGTCGCAGGAGCGCGAGCGTGCGCGGGTCGTTCAGGAGAAAACCCAGGTCGACCGCCTGCTCGCCGTCGCCGGTGTCCTCGGAGGTAAGTCTTTCGGCTTGGTCCCTACTTGTATCCTTGCTTTATTTGCCTTGAATTGACTTCTGATCCTTGTTCAGAGAAATATGGAGGCGCTCCTCCGGATAGCTTGTCTTGCGACGACGTCGACTTGGCAGCTGCGGTCAGGTTCCTCGACCGCGTCTGCGCGTATGCCTCCGCAGCGTTGCAGCAGTCGACGACGGCATTGCATAAGTCGACCGGGGCGCTAGCGACCGTGCACCGGAGCATCTTCCCCAGCGTGCCGCCACCGACTACCGTGGACGCACTCGCGGCACCGTTTGAAGGCGATGCGACCACCATTGCGGACTTCACTCGGACGCAGACGGTACGCGGCTCCGAGCTTACTTTCCAGCTTCTCCTTGGCCATCAAGTCGCTGGCGACTTCGAGAGAGTTGTCAGCGGCTTCCCTCGACGGCCTGACGGCAAGACCACGTCTCTTAGCGGGGTGAAGGCGCAGGCGAGTCAACTGGCTGTGAAGCTTGGGTCCACCTTCGAGAGGGGGATCGCCAAGGCGACTGAAGCGGCTGCTGCTAGGAGGAGTCGCTCCCAGTCGGAGTCTGTAGCGTAGAAGTCGTGTAGTTAGGGTCTAGTGGTCTGCTTTTGAGTCTGCGGTCTGTAATGAATTATTCTGGCCTTGAATCATGTTGGTGCTGAAGTTTATATTCTTTCACTTCGATTCTGGCTTGGTTAAGAAATCGCCTTTACTTTTCTGCTTTGACACTATCGATTTTTGGCAGTCTGACACGGGCGAGGCCACTTCAGTTGCTGCGACGACTGGCGCGGGTGATGAAGAAGGTCAGTGCTAACGACCAACGGTTGATCACCTATATGAGGAACAAGGTGATCAAACTCGAGGCGAAGCTGAAACATGCTGAGTTGGAGTTGGAGCGCTCTAGGTCGCGCCCTGTTGCAGAGTTCTCTCAACGTGAAGAATTCCTTCTTGACGAGATTGATCTGATCAGTCGACAGCTGCAAGGTTGGTAGCATTTTGTTTTTTGACATCCTCCTTGGGATGCGTCAATTGTAACGATTGCAATGTCTTAAATACAGATGTGAACCCTGACTGGCAAGCTGAGCAGGCTCGGATTGATGAGCGGGTCGCCCGAGAGGCAACTGTCGACTCACACGAGGCGCGCCACTTTTGGTCGAACAGATCGAGAGGGCGTATCCTCGCGTGTATGCTTGACCGCACTTGGCGAGATGCTTTTCTCCTGGAAGGGGGCAGGAAGACCCTCTGGCATATCCATCGTGTGTACTTCCCGCACAATGGGCAGCCCCACGAGCTGGCCACCTTGCTGGAGAGATTCCGCGAAGGTGACTCGCTGAAGGAGGTTGTCGACGCCCAACTCGTTGCCGGGGCAAACGTGGCGTTGGCGTACGTCCGACTGCATCGGCCGAATCTTCCTCTGGCAAGGTTGCTAGGCGGCTTGCCTGAGGAAGATGACTACGCCGAGACCTTGCTAGCAGCGCGCCAGATGATTCAGCAGGTCCAAAGGCTGAGTGAGTGTCTCGTGGGGCCACTCGATGCGCCGAAGGATGAGCCTGCAGAGTAGGAGTAGCAAGCTTCTGTTGTACAGGATTAGTTCTAAGAGGCAAATTTGCCGAGTGTAAATATCAATGTATGTTAGCTGAGGTTGGGGGAGCCCCCGAGTAAGAAAATTGAAATTGTTTGCATTGGCGGATCGAGTGCGACGCAGCCCCCGAGTGTCTCGAGTACGACGCAGCCCCTGAGTGTCTCGAGTGGCGGACTGTGTTTTTGTCTTGACCTGGATGGCGCAGCCCCCGAGTGCATCGGGTGGCGGCCTAGGATGAACTTATACCTGTGTGGCACAGCCCCCGAGTGGATCGGGTGACGGCCTAGTGTTTTGTCATGGACCTGTATGGCGCAGCCCCCGAGTGTCTCCGATGGGTGGTCTAGGTTTTCAAGTGATACCTGTAAAGCGCAGCCCCCGAGTGTGTCTGGACTCTGGCGGCGGTCTAGGATTTTTGACTTGACCTGTACGGCGCAGCCCCCGAGTGGTTCGAGTGGCGGCCTAGGATTTTGCGAATAAGGCATGTGTGGTGCAGCCCCCGAGTGGTTCAAGTGGCGGCCTAGGTTTTCAAGTGATACATGTAAAGCGCAGCCCCCGAGTGTGCCGGGCGGCGGCCTAGGATTTTTTACTTGACCTGTATGGCGCAGCCCCCCGAGTGGGTCGAGTGGCGGCCTAGGATTTTGTGAATAAGGCATGTATGGCACATAGCCCCCGAGTGGTTCGAGTGGCGGCCTAGGCATTTGATTTGACATGTATGGCGCTGCCCCCGAGTAGTTCGAGTGGCGGCCTAGGTTTGGAGTTGCATTTTTGACTGAAAAAGTAAAGGGGAGAGCTTGTTCCACAAATCACTTTATTGATTCTTGCGAGCAGGCCGCCTCGTTAAAACCCTTCCAGTCCTTTTAGGTACCCTGGTAAGGGAAAGAGTGCGTCTGAAACCTGCCGCCTTGACATGCTTGCTTTGGTACAATGATGGAGTCGACTAGGCGTAGAAACGATGAAGCTGTGCGACGTTCGATGGGTTGCTGCAGACTGCTCCCGTCTTCGAGTCCTTCAGGCGGTAAGATCCGCCACCGATTGCTTCTGTCACAATGTACGGGACCTCCCATGGGGAAGCGAGCTTGAGCACCTTCTTCTGCTTGAGGCGGAGGACTAGGTCGCCTGTGACGAATGCCCTTCGCCGCAGCCTTCGTCCATGGTAGTTGCGCAGGTCTTGCTGGTACATGGCTGATCGTGCTAGGGCGATGTCGCGGGCTTCGTCCAGGACGTCCATGTCGTCTTCGAGTGCTTCTTCTGCGTCCGACTCGTCGTAGGCCACCACCCGTGGTGCGTCAAATTGATGTCGCAGGGCAGGACCGCCTCTGCGCCATACACCATGAAGAACGTTGTGTATTGGGTGGATCTGTTTGGCGTGGTTCGCAGGCTTCAGAGTACTGATGGCAGTTCTTCGACCCATGCGCCCGCGGCGCTTCTCAGCGGCACTCGCAGGCGCTTCTTGATGTCGTTGCAGACTAGACCGTTGGCTTTCTCGACTTGCCCGTTGGACTGCGGGTGCAAGACAGATGCGTAGTTGAGCTTGATGTCTTGATCAGAGCAGAAGTCCTTGAATTCTTCGGCTGTAAAGTTCGAGCCGTTGTCCATGATTATGCTGTTTCGTACCCCAAATCTGAAGATGATGGACCTGATGAAATTAACTGCTGGTGATGCAGTCGAACTTGTGACAGGCACGGCTTCGATCCACTTGGTGAATTTGTCAACTGCGACCAGGAGATGTGTGTGTCCTCCGGGTGAGGATTTCTTGAGCGGGCCTACCATGCCCAGCCCCCATTGAGCGAAGGGCCAGGCTAGTGGTATTGTCTTTAGCGCAGATGCTGGCGCGTGTGGCTTGTTGTCAAACTCCTGGCATCCAGGGCACTTCCTTACTAGATCTACGGCGTCGTGCATAGCTGTTGGCCCGTAAAACCCGGCTCGTAGTGCTTTGGCCACCAAGGCACGACTGCTAGCGTGATGCCCGCAGATGTCGGCATGAATATCGAGTAAGATGGCTTGACCGTCGACTGGATCCACGCACCTTTGTAGAATTCCTAAGATGCTTCTCTTGTAGAGCTCACCGTTGATGACGGTGAAACTTTTGGAGCGCCGAATGATGCGCTTGGAATCGACTGGATCGACTAGCAGCCTTTGGTGCAACATGTAAGCTAGATATGGGCCTGTCCATGTAGCTTCGACCAGCATGACCTCCATGCGCTCCTTCTCTTTGCTTGGAGGGTTGGCGGTGCTCGTTGAGGGTGTTGTGGAGACTGGTGCGGGTCGAAGCTTGATGGATCGTTGAACGCTCGAGGAAAATGTCGGGTGGTACTGGCACCTTGTCTGATCCCATGTTGGCGAGGACGTCGGCTTTCTCGTTGCTTTCATGGCCGATGTGCCTCAACGCACAGCCGTTAAAGGTGCGCTCCAGCTGGTTGTACAGGTCTCTGTAGGCGATCATATTGTCAGCGATGGCGTCGCAAGCCTTCATAGTTTGTTGTACGACAAGGTAGGAATCGCCGTAGATCATGATGTGAGTGGCGCCGCAGTTTTTGGCCATCCGCATGCCATGGATTAAGGCCTCATACCCTGCTTCGTTTTTGGAGGGTGTTGGGAAATCCATCTGCAGGACGTACTTCAATTTGTCACCTTTGGGGGAGATGAGGACGACTCCTGCCCCGGCCACTTTGAACTTTTTGGAGCCATCAAAGTACATTGTCCATGCGTTGGACAAGTCGGGAATGTCTGGTAGCTGGGCTTCTATCCACTCGGTGGTGAATTCTGGCAGGACCTGTGCTTTGATTGACTTCGGGTGAGCATACTTCAGCCCCCAGGGTCCTAGTTCGACAACCCACTTGGCGACTCGTCCTGTCGCGCGCTGGTTTGTGAGGATGTCTGATAGCCCGGAGGAGCTTACCACGTGATCGGGTGCTCGGAGAAGTAGTGGACGACCTTTCTTGAAGTCATGAAGACCCCGTAGGCCAGCTTCTGGTAGTGCGGGTAGTTTTGCTTGGGAAGTGTTAGGACCTCGCTGAGGTAGTAGAATGATCTTTGGACAGGTTGAATGTGCCATTCTTCTTCTCGTTCCACTACGAGTACAGTGCTCACCACCCTGTTGGTGGTTGAGACGTAGAGGTAGAGCGGCTCGTTCTCCAGTGGTGCCACCAAAACTGGGGAAGTCGTCAGGACATCTCCTACGGGGCTGCTCAATTGCCGCGGACAGGCCGAATTTGAGCAGGCCCGGACAAAACCAGGCCCGTGTGGGGCTGCTCATTTGCACGAATCTGTCCGCGTGGTGTCCGCGGCTGCTCAAACCTGGACCAAATTTGGTCCAGGTTTGAGCAGCCGCGGACACCACGCGGACGCCCGCGCGCGCTCCCGCCTCTTGGCGGTCAAACTCCCCGGCCCACCGGTCAGTGACCCGTCGACCATTGGCCTCCCCCCCACCGGTCTTATTTAATGGGACCGCCGCCCCCACCGTCCCCCACACTGCTCCCCACCTTCCCCACACCGCCACGCAACCACCGCCACACTGACCTAGCCGCCACCGCCATGGGGAAGGGGAGATGGTGGTTCGGCAAGGGCGCCAACGACCACGAGGCGGGGAGCTCTCGCCGCTCCTCGCGGTCTCCGGCGCCACCGGCATTGCCGCCACCGCCCGCGCCCGGCGCTGCACCGCGAGCCGCCGCACCTCCGGCACCTCCACGCCGTGTCCGGCCTTACCTCAGCAAGAGGAAGTGCTAGTGGTACTGGGACAACGCGATCCCAGTACCATGGCCGGACGTCCACCTCTTCGAGGGGTGGCACCTGAATCCGGAGCGGATTCCGGTGCCGCCCGTCCCAAAGCGGGGACTGGAGAGGGAGGTCGAGATCCTCCGGCGGCGCGACCTGCTACCGGACGACCTCCGCCACGACCCTGCCTCCGGAGGAGGAGAGGGCCCTCGCACAGGCCATCGAGGAGTCCAAGCGGGAGGCGGAAGAAACCGCCGCGGAGGAGGAGAGGGCCATCGCCGACGCGCTGGCCGCCATCGCCGCGCACCAGGACATGGAGCGGCAGGAGGCGCGGCAGGCAATGGAGGTGGAGGAGGAGGACCACGGCGAGGTCCCGGACTGGTTCATGCCACTAGTTGGCATGCGCTGGCAGTGGACCGGGCCAGCGGACGGGCCGCCGCCGCCGCCGGAGCAGCCCCAGACTCCACCGCGCCGCCAGGGGCTGCCCGCGCACCTCGTCCAGGACCCGGACTACGTCATCCTTGAGTAGTCCGGCGTAGAAGTCCGGCCACCGGCCGCCACTGGCTTATCCAGTGGCTAGTTTATATATGTTTTTAATTTTTTTAAGTGTTAAAACAATGGCCATTGTGGCTCCTACGCAATATTTGCATCGTGTCCGGCCTGAAATGAGCACCCCCGTAGGGTGCACCGGTTTCGACCCGTGTCCGCGCAGTGTCCGGGGCTGCTCAAACGGACAAAATCTAGACCAAATCGGTCCGGAAATGAGCAGCCCCGTAGGAGATGTCCTCAGGGTCTTTTTGAGTTGGTCGAATGCGTCTTGCGCTTCCTCTGTCCACTCGAACTTGTCCGTCTTCTTCATCAGTATGTAGAAGGGCAGAGTCTTCTCACCCAACTTACTAATGAACCGGCTGAGAGCTGCGACTCGGCCGGCTAATCGTTGCACCTCACGGAGTTTGGTTGGTGCTGGCATTGTGAGTATGTTTTGCACCTTCTCGGGATTTGCTTCGATTCCTCTTGCACAGACGAGGTACCCTAGCAGCTCTCCGGCTGGCACTCTGAAAACGCACTTCTCTGGGTTCAGCTTGATCTAGTACTCGTCGAGCGCGGCGAAGACCTTGCGGAGGTCGGCGACTAAGGTGTCTTCCTTGCGGGTCGGGACGATGATGTCATCTACATAGACCTGGACAATCTGCCCGATGAGCCCTTTGAGGCATGCTTGCATTGTACGTTGGAATGTGGCACCAGCGTTCTTCAACCCAAAGGGCATTGTCTGATAGCAAAAGACGCCGTCGGGTGTGATGAATGCAATTTTTTTTCATCGTCGACGTTCAGTCTGATCTGCTAGTAGCCTGAGTAGGCGTCCAGGAAAGACAGGCGCTCGCAGCATGCTCTCGAGTCGATGATCTGGTCTAACCGCGGGAGCGGGAAGTGGTCCTTGGGGCAACATTTGTTGACGGCAGTGAAGTCAACGCACATGCGTAGTTTCTTCGTCTTCTTCTTCACTACGAGGACAGGGTTGGCGACCCAGTCCGAGTCCTTGATTTCTCGGATGAACTTGGCGTGCAGCAGTCGGCCGATTTCCATAGTGATCGCGTCTTGTTTGGGTCCGGAGAAGCGTCACATGGCTTGCTTGACGGGTCTAGCGTCCTTGTGGACTTTTAAGGAGTGCTCTGCGAGGTTCCTTGGTATTCCTGGCATGTCAGAGGGTTGCCATGCAAATATTTGCCAGTTCTCACGTAGAAACTCGACAAGCGCGCTTTCCTATGCGGGAGTCAGGCTTGACGATACTTTGACCGTCTTGCTGCCATCAGTCGGATGTACTTGATGGGTTGTTGTGTCGTCGTTTGTGTTGAAGGCGGCGTCTTTGGCTGGCTTCTTGCGGGTGGGAAGATGGTTTTGTCGTTGTCGGCTGCTATTGCTTGGAAGTGCTCTTCGACCCCGAAGAATTCAGAGATCCTGCTGAACTCGCGGTCGCAGCTATTGGAGCGGTCGAAGTCGCCCCGCATCGTAATTATGCCTTTGGGTCCAGGCAATTTGAGCATCAGGTAGGCATAGTGAGGTACTGCCATGAACCTGGCGAAGGTTGGGCGCCCAAGTATCGCGTGGTATTGCGACTTCCAGTCGACGACCTCGAAGCCGATCGACTCTCTCCTGAAGTGTTCGGGTGTGCCGAGGATGACGTCGAGTGTGATCGTTCCCATGGGCGTGATTGCTTGCCCTGATACTATGCCATGGAAGGTGGTCTCAGACTCCGGCAGCTTCTCTGTCGACTTGTTCATCCTTCTTAGGGTGTCAGCGAATATGATGTTAATGCCGCTGCCTCCATCCATGAACACCTTCTTCAGGTTGTAGTCTCCAATTAGAGCTTCAACTACTAGGGCAGCGTGCCCGGGTCGAGGTACGTCTGACGGGTGGTCTGCCCTTGAGAATGTGATCGGTGTCTCTGGCCCTCTCAGGTAGTTTGGTATTGCGGGTGGGCAGGTGGTGGCTTGGAGGACTTGGCGAGTGATGAGCTTTTGGACCCTATTTGAGGGGCATCCCTTTTGTATCATGTTGAGCTGTCCACGTGCGCCTGGGTACGCGTCGTGTGCCATCGGCTGGGCTTCATGATGCGGCTGTTGCTGCTGCTGTTGGGGGAAGGCTCCCGCCGCGTGTGCTGGGGTGTTGGTCGCGGGTGCTGCCTGGATGGCGAGCTGCGGAGCTGGCTGCAGTGCCGGCACAGGAGTGATGATATGCTGCATGGCCTCGTAGATCTTACGTGCTTTACGGCAATCCTTCAACAAGTGGTTGGTGCCCCATTTGCCCGTTTCTGGGTTGCGGAACATGTGGTGCTTGCAAGGTTGCGCCAACTCCTCGGCTGGGGTCAATGCGCATCTCCACTCGCGTTTTTGGCCTCCGTCGTTGCGGTTGAAGCTGCTGCCGCTTTGGTTGTACTGTCCTTGGTCGGATTGGCGACCCTGGTCACCGCTGCGGCTGTATTGGCGACCTTGATCGTACTGGCGATTGATGTCGCGTGCTTCATCACGGGGGGTTTGATATCCCGCCGCTACTAGCTCGATCGAGTCGAGGTTTGTAAAACGCGGCTTCTTCTTCTGGCGTCCCTCTCGCCAGTTACTCGTTCCGGCTTCGTGTTTCGGGGAGTTGTGGCGGACGTAGTCCTCGCCTTCCGCCCACTGGTTGGCTATTTTCATGAGCTCAATCATGGTTTTTGGCTGGAGCCTCCCGAACTCCTCGCGGAGGTCGCGGCGAGAGATGTCGTGCATGAATGCATCCATCACCCGATCTTCTGAAACGGCTTCCATAGTGTTGCGGAGGAGTGTCCATCGCTGGATATATGATCGGAGCGACTCGTCTCGCCCTTGCTTGCAGGCTTGTAACTCGATGTAGGTTGATGGCCTAGCGTAGGTCCCAAGGAAACTTTTGATGAAGGTAACCTGGAATTCCTCCCAGGTTCTGAAGAAGTCCTTAGGCTGGCTAGTGAGCCACCCGCGTGCTGAATCCGTGAGCATGAGCTGGATGTACTGCATCGCCGTGGTCGAAGTTCCGCCTTGAAAGGTGCAGGTGATGAGGTAGTCTTCGAGCCAAAGGTGTGGGTCTTGTTTCCCGTCATACTTGGGTGTTCCTGCTGCTAGCTTGAAGCCCTTGGGCATGCGAGTGTCCCGGATGTTGAAGCTGAAGCATGCGGCGCCGCTTGGCTCGAAGTTGCGGTCGGCTTGATCGTCCAGGTTCGTCGTGTCAGTCGTACGCTGGGTGCGGTTGCGGTCCACCGTCCTTTGCACGATGACATTGCGAAGGTCTTCGCCTGGTTGCAGATGTCGTAGTGGCCTTGCTGCTAGGCCATCTAGTGCTACCGGCTCGCGGGCTTGGTGTTCTCGCTCCTCTCGTGCCCGGTTACTTGGCACTTTGTTTGACAAGGCATCCTCGATTGTCTTCATGGACATGATCTGCTGTTTGTGGACAAGGGCGCGCGCGTCACCCTCCGGTGGCTGCGTGAGCCGCAGGTATGTTTCGACTGCCATGATAGCGGCGTTGGCCGTTTTGGGGACGGGTATCCCGTTTTCATCCTCGGTTACGAAGGACGAGTCGAGGTTGCGGGTGACCCTGGCTCGATCGGCTTCTGTCATAAGGGGAACGCGAGCTCTGTGGCGTCGCGCTCCTTGGTTGACTTCCGTGGAGGAGGTAAATGAATAGGCGGCCCTTCTGGCACTTGATGCGTCAGCCTCCCTCTTGCGCCGAAGGAGTTCGACTTTTTCCACGCGAAGTCGTTCGCCTTCCTTGCGCAGCAAGTACTGGACTGCCAGCTGATCTTCCCTAGGCGCATCGGGTGGTGGAAACGTGCCGTCGTCGACGTGCTTCATAGCCCTGATCGCCATGTCGCGCGTGATGGTGAGCCGCGTCACCTGGTCGGGCATGACCACCTCCAGTGGGTATGCGGGTTCGTCGTTGTCCTCTGGCAGCACCGTGTCAGCCATGAAGACTTGCGCGGGGTAGACTTGGGTAGGGGTGTTTACGCTGCCGCTGGTGCTTCCATCATCCGAGCCTTGCTCGGGATAAAAAATCGCTGCAACGTGATAGGCAGCGTAGTCGTCGCTGCGTCTCTTTTCCTGGAACTCTGCGATCTTTACCGCGGTCATGAAGGGCGACTTCGCAGTCGCTGGAGCGAGTGCGATTGGCTCGGGGAAGACTTGGTGAGTCCATGAAGATGCGCGTGACGCGGCTGGCGGTAGCGCGACATTGGTCGCACGCGTAGACGCAGTCGAAGTTGGCGTAGACCTTGGTTTCGCCAGCGGTGCGATCGAGACGGCCGAAGTAGACTCGATCTACGTGGCAGTCGCCGAGGTAGATGATGTAGTCGACGTAGATGCGGATTGATCAGTCGAAGATGTGATTTTCACAGTCGCGGTAGATGCGATCTCTGCGGTAGATGATGGCGGGGCGGCACGATGGTGGCAGATGCGGGTGTCGCCGCCACGCGTGGCGTAGTCGCCATGGACCTTAATATTCCACAAATGTCTACGAAGCAGTGTATGGTACCAAAGGTGATGCATATACCTTCGTACAGATCGGCGTACACCGAGCGGTGAGCCGGCAGGTGGAAGGTGTACTCGAAGAAGCCGAAGCGGATTGGCTCCTGGGTGATGCGGACGTCGATCTTCTTCGCTGATGGAGCCGGTGCGACCATGATTCCAACGCTCGTTCTTCCCACAGACGGCGCCAATTGACGAGGGTGTAATTCGGCAGATCCCAGGGTTGTCCACCCCGGGTTGATTGAGGGGAAGAAAGATAAACGTTGGTGATCACGACGGCTGACAAGCAAGGCGTTTACCCAGGTTCAGGCTCCCGGAGGATAACACCCTACTTCCTGCTTGTCTGGTATTGATGGCGAGTTGTGGTTACAATGGTGAGATGACGATCTCGCTAGGGTTTGTGGTGGCGGCTATGAGAGTACGTATGTCCCTGTCCTCTTGGACGAGCAACCCTCCTAGCCTTTATATCATAGGCTAGGACTCGGGTGAACGGTGCCGATGGCGTTTACAGATATGGTAGGAATCGCATGACCTAACCGACTAGAACTAGGCCACGCGATATTCCTATTGGGCCTTCCTCGGGCCTTCGTAGTTTTGGCGTGACCCAGGTAGCCTCAATGTGGGATAATCGAAGAGTAGCCCCACGTCAGACTAAAGAGGCATTAGACCCTATTTTTTTCTCGGGATGGTCTTCGGCTGGATCATACTGCATTCTGCGCCTGGCTTTATGACATAGTCAAGAAGAAACCCCGCAATTTCCTCCGGAACTGGTAGTAGGCAGTGTTTTGCATCAAGCCTGTTCTGGATCGTCTCAAACTAAAAGGAGAGATCGACACAAATATATCAGTCATCATGAAAATAATTCAATTTGAAAAGTGAACAAGTTTGAATATATTGTTTACGTACGCCATTCCAGTCTGCCCCCTCATTGAAGTGAATTCGAATGAACTCGCAGACATAGTATCCACACAAATTGGTGCCCTGTTGCTGCTTCGCGCACTTTATGAGAGGATAAGATAAGAATCCAATCAAATAATAATAAAAAATATTGAAAAATGGTATTGTGAGACTAAAATTAAAGATATGCATACGTGGACCTAGCTAGTACGGCTTACCTCTCTCCATTTAAAAGTGAGCTTCCGGGCTATACCGATGTCCTTGTGGAAAGAGGTGAACTTGTCCCAAACCTGGAGTTTACGGTATAGAAAATTAGTAAAGAAGATTACTAATTATGCTATATTAGAAAAGACGTGGTCGATTGTGACAATGAACGAAATTACCTCTGGAGCATCTGTTTCGGGCCGTCGAACTTTTCTACAGGTTTCGATAATGGGTCCAAGACACCAACGATTGTCTTTATAACATCAATCTCAAATAATACCCAGTGAAATCTGCACATGTTTATATTTGTTAATAATTAAATCATCAGTTACATATACTTAACATCGAGTATGTATAACAAAGTAAACAACTCACTCGAAGTTGAACGGGAAAATTATGGTGTTTTTGTAATGTTGCGCCATCAAGTAAGTTAGCAAAAATTTCTTGTATTCTCTGGGTTATGTACCAAACCATGATGATGAACTCGATTCGGGTCAATGAATCTAATCTTGTGATTCAGTCCCAACTTTCAAGATTGTATAATTTTCAGCTTGTATAATAGAGTTCAAAAGGAATATAGTGATGAGGATAATTACAAGCAATGAAAAATAAGTTGAGCTAGAGAATTAATTACATATATACATAATTTAATTACTTATGGGCAAAAGGCACTGATGATAGATTTGTCGAGCACGTCAAAATTGAATAACTGCCATAAATCGCAATACTCAATTTGAAACTCATCATCACCTGGGCCATAAAGATACTTTGAAATTTTCCCATAGAGACAGTCTCCGTCTTGACTTCTCGTGGTACGCATGTACCATGCATTTAGTTGGTGCAATCTAGCTGGTAGAGTGCGCACCTTAGCAGGCTCGACAAGATCTTGTCCTCTAACATATCTCCGCACCACCTCATGTATGGTGACACTGGCCAGATTGTAATGCCTTAAGCTCTAAAAGAGATAGACCCATTTCTCTAGCTTGCTGCAAAAGTACATAGTCGACTCCGAGCTGTGGAACATCTCTCTTGTGGGTGGCAGCAAGTTTTTGTTCTTCCCGCACTCTCCTAGTTGTACGCACCAGAACGCGTGTGTAGTCATCGTCCATATTTAGTTCATATTGCGACGAATGCGTAACAAATTCTATGGCCCACCGTATCGCCTCCGAAAAATATACCGGATAAGGCAAAGTCATCTTTTTTCCTTCTTTCTCTGGGCATCCTGGATCTCGTTGACCCATATATCGACATCTTCGCGAGAGTTCACCATGCGAGACTTCCCCGTTTCTCTTTTCTGAGTACTAGTCGACGTAGCGGTGGACTTCCGCTTCTTTTGCGGAGGCGACGAAGTCCGTTGATGCGGTGGCGGAGTCCGTTGACGCGGCGGCGGAGATCGAGATGGACTAGCGCCTTGGTTGTCATTGTCGGGGGTGTCTGGACTAGCGCCTTGGTTGTCGTTCTCTGCACTGGCATGTGGACTGGGAGGGCAATTTTGCTACATGTGTGGGAACACGATGTATTCCTTTTTCCATAAGCATGTACTCTTGCAGGAAAATCTCAACTCAACCTCGTCTTCACCCGTAGGGAAGTCCAGCTTAATTCCCTCATATGTCTTCATAACCTCATCAATCCCGACAACAACATAGCCATCTAGAATAGGGCGGCAATGGTAAGTTCCATTTGGTATAGGTGGTAAGACATAGCCGTTCGCCACCTTCACTGTTATGTTCAAGCATGGCACATGTAGCTCGCAAAGTTCCCTCTCCGCGATAGTATTCATTGGGTGACGCGGACCCGTCATATCATTGTGGCGATCGAGCTCCGTTGAAGCCACAATGTTTCTCCGCATTGATTTTAGATCGGGAGAAGGATCTTCAAGCATCTCAGATTCGCAGGAAATCCGTCGAGCCTGCTTCTCTGCCTTCAGCGTTGCTATCTCCTTCTCATGTTCCAGTAGTTTATTTTCCATCCTCTGGACCCGGTCGGCATGTTCTTTCTTCTTTCTCGCTCGGCTTCTGTAAGTGCCAGCATATTTGGGAAACCCAAGCAGCCACGGAACGGAGCCAACGGTTTCTCGTGTTCGTCCACTATGTTCAGGATTCCCAAGGGCTCGCGATAGCTCGTCCTTCCCTATGTTAGGGTGGAACTTGCCTTCCGTGACCTCCTTCCATACCTCTCTGAGTGCTGCAATAGGGTCAGCTTTGTGCTCCTTGGTAAATATACAGCCACCTGTTACTGGGTCTAACTTTCTACCATGCCCATAGAACCAAGCCTTAAGCCGTTTTGGCCAGTCAAATGTCTCGATCTCTATACCTTTACCCAATAACTCTTCCTCCATTTTCGTCCACTTAGGCATGGCCGTCAGGTAGCCACCTGACCCCATATTATGGTGATATATCTTTTTTCCTGCATTTTTCTTATTTCTCGCTGAGATTTTCTTAGCGACTTCCGATTGCTTGTACGCCTCAAATGCCTCAAATGCAGGCCACTCATCTTTTATCTTTTCATAGACTCCGACAAATTCTGGAGTCTTACCTTCAGTTACAAACTTTTTTAGCCTTTTCTTCCAACTGCGGAACAGTTCAGCCATCTCCATAAAAGTCCAGGCCTTGCATCGATTCTCTATAATCGGGTTCTCTTCATGCTCCTCTTCCGGTGAAGTAAAATTATGCATGAGCTCTTCCCAAAGGAGTTCTTTGTCTTCATCTGGGACATAAATAACCCCCTCTTTTGGCACCTTTGGCTTATACCATTCTTTATCCCTGATTCTGATTGGGTCCCGAACGATGACTCCACACTGAGCTACAAATTTTCTGGCTTGGTTAGCGGGAGCAATCGGTTTGCCTTTTTCATTGATTTCGTCGTTGTGGTACTTCTGTTTCCCTTGCAGCTTCTTGGTCCCGGTTCGTGGCCCGCCTCGTTTCACGGATGCTTTTTTGCTTGGTCCCGCTTCGTGGCCTACCGACGGCTAAACACAAGAAAAACTGATAGTTAATATATGTATACACACAAATCTATTCAACATAGACAAACACCTGAGGGCATATATCTACCTCGGCGAACGACTTTCCAACAGTAGAGTCGTCATGTGCTCTCCACAGAGCTGAACTGTCGGACACGTCTATTTCCAATCCATCACCAGACTCGTTTAGGAATTGTCCGCTCAAATCATCTAAGTTGTCCTCATGTCTCTCTATATCATTTTCGCGGATCATCTCGAACATGTCTTCGTCTTGTTCATGGTCTCTACCGGCGGGCTCCATAGTTTCTGCTAGGTATTTCAATTGTATCAACACATTATTAACCGTGCATGGGATGGAGTAGTCGAAGCTATTTCCATAGTTAATTAAAGCATCTCGATTATAGCAAAGAAGGTTAAATATCACTAATATACATCTCGAAGAATCCATTTGAAGCAACAAAGCTATTACATTTTCTTGCTTGTCTCTTACGGTGGTGGAGTAGTCCAACAAAGTTGGGGCTCCCTGACGGAGGCGGCTCCGACACCATGACAAATCCGAGTATCTGCATCATCAAAACTGAGTATTATTTAACTAGCAATAATTTCAACACATTACAATAATTTGACCTAGACTTGAACAACTAAACATATTACAATGTAAATGATATTTATCACATAGCATTGATATTTAACTAGCTAAAAACTTAACTAAATAAACCTACAAGTAACTTCAACTAACTAAACCTACAACTAACTACATTGTAAAATCAGTGGCAAAATAAATTAACACATTTGTATTTTCACATTGCAACAATTAACACATTTTGTATATATTTTCAATTTGCTAACACACTCCAACAACTAACATATTTTGTATGTATTTTCAATTTGCTAACACATTGTAACAATTAACACATTTTGTATAATCAGTGGCAAAATCACATGGCAACAATTAGCATATATTGTATTTTCAATTTGCAACACTTATCACATGAAAATCAGTGGCAAAATTAAATTTACAAGGGCTGAGGTCACGCTGAGGTAAGCGAAATCAGATGGCCGGAGTACGGATGGCCGGAGAGCCGTTGCGCCGGCGTCGAGCACGGGGACGTCCGGAGTATGGATGGCCGGAGAGGGAGAAGGAGAGCCGCACCTCGGATGGCCGGAGTTGGGGGCGGGCGGAAGCGCACGCGCACGGGGAAGACTGCGGCCGGAGTTTCACGCGCACGGAAGCGCATGCGCACGGAGACGACGGCGGCCGGAGTTTGGCGCGAACGGAGGGCGTGGACGGGGACGATTCACGCACGGGCTACGGCGGCCGGAGTAGAGCGGGAACGGAGCAGCGCGCGGGCACGACGGCCGGAGTAGAGCGGGGACTAAGGAGCGCACGGGATACAGCGGCCGGAGTAGGGGGAGATGCGCGGGGCGGCGGCGGCGGCGACGAAAAAATTGGGCAGCCTAACGGCGCTAGGTCAGAATTGCTCCGGGTTGAGCCACCACCGTGGCTAAGTGTGGCTTATATAGCCCCCCACCCATTTGTTCCGGGTGGTGGCTCAGCCCGGGACAAATAGGGGTCATCTGCCCCGGGCCGTGGCTGCACCCGGGATAGATAGCATCCCTATTTGTCCCGGGCTGAGCCACCACCCGGGATAGATGGGGTTTTTTCTTTTTCTTTTTTCTGTTTGAAATAACTTTGGAACTTGAAAAAACTTTCATTATGAAAAGTGTTTGAATTTGACTAACAAATATAAAAACATTTTATGTTTTCTATAATAATTATTTTAATTAGTTTAAAACTAGTTTGAATATGAATTTGAATAACTTTTGCAAACTTTGGAATTTGAAAAAACTTTCAATACGAAAAGTGTTTGAATTTGACTAACTAATAAAAAAACATTTTTTGTTTTCCATAATAATTATTTTAATTTGTTTAAAACTAGTTTGCATATGAATTTGAATAACTTTTGCAAACTTTAGAATTTGAAAAAACTTTCAATATGAAAAGTGTTTGAATTTGACTAACTAATACAAAAACATTTTATGTTTTCTATAATAATTATTTTAATTAGTTTAACACTTGTTTGAATATGAATTTGAATAACTTTTGCAAACTTTGGAATTTGAAAAAACTTTCAATATGAAAAGTGTTTGAATTTGACTAACTAATACAAAAACATTTTCTGTTTTTATAATAATTATTTTAATTAGTTTAAAACTTGTTTGAATATGAATTTGAATAACTTTTGCAAATTTTGAAATTTTAAAAACTTTCAACATGAAAAGTGTTTGAATTTTACTAACTAATACAAAAACATTTTATGTTTTCTATAATAATTATTTTAATTAGTTTAAAACTAGTTTGAATATGAATTTGAATAACTTTTGCAAATTTTGGAATTTGAAAAAACTTTTAATATGGAAAGTGTTTGAATTTGACTAACTAATACAAAAACATTTTCTTTCAATCACTTGTTAGCCGTTAGATCAGGGGTGTGTTTCTTTTGATGGCTTGTGAGTTGTTAGATCAACACTTTCCAAACCGGGATTAAAGAAGCACACGGATCGTGTGTTTCTTTCAAGCACTTGTGAGCCGTTCGATCAGGGGTGTGTTTATTTTGATGGCTTGTGAGCTGTTCGATCAACACTTTCAGTTCCAAACCTGGACTAAAGAAGCACACGGATCATGTGTTTTTTTCAAGCACTTGTGAGCCATTCGATCAGGGGTGTGTTCCTTTTGATGGCTTGTGAGATGTTCGATCACAACTTTCAGTACCACTTGTTGAGCCACATGACCCTATATATAGTCCCCTCTCGGACGAGGGGAGCACTCAGTGTATCCTCCTTCTAGTGCCCGGGTGGTGGTATACAAAGCATTAAGATTCCCTGCATACGTCCGACCGTGTATTTGATATGCGGGGCACTCAAGAGCCACGGTCGGGCTGTATGCAGGGGAAACCGTGTGTTTTGTTCTATCAAAGAATAGTTCAATTCATCGACTGAATACAAATCACTCGGATTCCCTGCATATGCCTCACGGTGCATTAGATATACAGGCACTCAGGAGCCACCGTGGGGCTGTATGCAGGTTAAATCGTGTTTTATTCTTTCAACGCCGACGGTTCCATTTGATATGCAGGTAAAAATGGAGCATCTTATTCATATAAAGGTAAAAATGGAGCATCTTCTTCATATAAAAAGTTTAATATATTAATTATTACACATCGCAACAACATCTCCAACACACAACGCCGCCATTTCTTCAGGGTTGGAACCGTGGAGCATCTTGTTCAATCAACTTGATGATTGGGTCAATGTTCACTGCGAAGGGAGGATTTCATCAAAATTATTTTAATCATCTGACATATCTGTCTTGTCCTCCACTCCCACGATGTTTCGTTTTCCTAAAAGAACTATGTGACGCCTCGGCTCCTCCACTCCCACGATGTTTCTTTTTTGGGGGCTGCTAGACATGTCCTTCACATAGAAAACATGAGCCACATCATTGGCTAGCACGAATGGTTCGTCTCCATACGCAAGATTGTTTAGATCCACTGTTGTCATTCCATACATCTTGTCAACCTCAACCCCGCCTTTCAGATTGACCCATTTGCACCGAAACAAAGAGATCTAAAAATAAGGTCCATAGTCAAGTTCCCATATCTCCTCTATGCAAACATAATATGTGTTCTTATGCCCATTGTTGTTTGTTGCATCAATGCGAACATCAATGTTTTGGTTCGTGCTCTTTTTATCTTAGACACTCGTGTAAAATGTATTCCCATTTATCTCGTACCCTTGGAAAGTACATATAGTTGTAGATGGTGCCCTGGCCAACAAGTGTAACTGTTCATCAACCTTGTCTTTCTTTTGGAGATGTGTTCGCAACCAACCGCCGACCGTCGCCATGTGTGTACGTACAATCCAGTTGTCAGACTTCTCCGCGTGCAGGGAGCGTACAATATTCTTGTGTTCATCGATATACGGGGCCACCAAGGTAGAACTTTGTAGAACTGTATAGTGTGCTTTAGTGAAAGAATGTCCATCCATAAAAAAAATTGTTTTCTTTCCGACTGTGCTTTTTCCACTAAGTCTTCCCTCATGTCGTGATTGTGGAACACCAATCGGTTTAAGGTCATGAATAAAGTCAACACATAACTCAATGAACTCCTCGTTACCGTAGCCGTTGGAGATGCTTCCTTCTGGCCTAGCACGGTTATGAATATATTTCTTTAAGACTGCCATGAACCTCTCAAATGGGAACATATTGTGCAGAAATACAGGACCGAGAACTTGAATCTCTTCGACTAGGTGAACTAGGAGATGCATCATAACATCGAAGAAGGATGGAGGGAACACCAACTCAAAACTGACAAGACACTGGACCACATCATTTTGCAACCCTGGTAGAATCGCTGGATTGATTACCTTTTGAGATATTGCAATGAGGAATGCACAAAGCTTCACAATGGGTACTGGAACATTTTCCGGTAGTAGCCCCCTCAGTGCAATCGGAAGCAGTTGCATCATAATCACGTGGTAATCATGAGACTTTAGGTTTTGAAATTTTTGGAGTCTCACATTTACTATCCTCTTTATATTCGACGAGAAGCCAGCCGGGACCTTGATACTGCTCAGGCATTTAAAGAATATTACTTTCTCTTGTTTGGTAAGAGCGTAGCTGGCAGGACCTTTGTAGTGTTCGGGACTTAGGCCATCTTGTTTTTTCACACGTTTCTGGTACTCCCGTGTTTTCTTTGTATCTGTTTTCTTCCCGTACACGCCCAAGCAGCCTAGCAGGTTCATGCAAAAATTCTTCGTCACGTGCATCACGTCGATAGCAGATCGAACCTTTAGGACCTTCCAATATGGTAGCTCCCAAAATATAGATTTTTTCTTCCACATGGGTGCGTGCCCGTTAGTGTCTTTCGGAAACTGTAGTCCTCTAAGACCCTTTCCAAAGATTACTTTTAGATCCTTGACCATATCAAATATTTCTTCACCAGTACAGTTGAAAGGCCTCCTACTGTGATCAGCTTCACATTTAAAATGCTTGTCTTTCTTCCTTGCGATATGCCTGATCAGAAGAAATCGACGATGCCCCAGATACACACACTTCTTACATTATCCAAACATAAACATTCAGTCTAACTCAAACAGTGTGTGCATGCATTGTACCCCTTGGTTGACTGCCTGAGAGGTTAGCAAGAGCAGGCCAATCGTTAATTGTTACAAAAATCAAAAGTCGTAGGTCAAATTCCTCATGTTTGTGCTCATCCCACACCCGTACACCTTCTTCCCGCCACAACTGTAAAAGTTCTTCAACTAATGGCCTGAGGTACACATCAAGGTCGTCGCCGGGTTGCTTCGGGCCTTGGATGAGCAATGGCATCATAATGAACTTTCGCTTCATGCACAACCAAGGAGGAAGGTTATAAATACATAGAGTCACAGGCCAGGTTCTATGACTGCTGCTCTGCTCCCCAAAAGGATTGAAGCCGTCTGTATTTAAACCAAACCTTAAGTTCTTTGCGTCATCTACAAATTCAGGGAACTCTCTCTCAAATTTTCTCCACTTCGACCCATCAGCGGGGTGTCTACACATCGCGTCTTTCTTAAGTTCCTCTTTGTGACATCGCAACAACTTGGCATGTTATTTGTTCGTGAACATTCGTTTCAACCGTGGTATTATAGGAGCATACCACATCACTTGGTAGGAATCCTCTTCCGGAGACGCTCACCCTCAACTTCACCTGGGTCATCTCGTCTGATCTTATACCGCAATGCAGTGCATACCGGACATGCATCCAAATTCTCGTACTCACCGCGGTAGAGGATGCAGTCATTAGGTCAGGCATGTATCTTCTGCACGTCTAATCCTAGAGGTCACACAACCTTCTTTGCTTTGTACGTGATGGCGGGCAACTCGTTGACCTTTGGAAGCATCTTCCTAATTATCTGCAGCAACTTTTCAAATTCCTTGTCAGTCACACCACACTCTGACTTCCGCTGCAGTAATTCCAGTATGGTACCCAGCTTTTTCTGACCATCTTTGCAACTTGGATACAACAATTTCTTGTTATCCTATAACATATGGTCGAACTTCAACCTCTCCTTTTCAGTTCCGCACTCTCTCTTCGCATCAGCAATGGCCTGATCAGGCAGCGGGCTCATCTGATGCCTCTTTATCTCCGTACTCCGGGAACATAGGATACTTGTCATCATCTTCCTCTTCATTGTCTTCCATCATAACCTCTTTTTCTCCGTGCTTCGTCCAACAATTACAGCTGGGCATGAAACCGTGCCGAATAAGATGGCTTTGAAGGGTTCTCGTGTTTGGGTGATCTGTCTTATTTTGACAGTTGACACATGGACAATGCATGAAACCATTGGCATTGTGAGCCTTGGCTTTCTCGAGAAATTTCCTCAAACCCGTCATGTACTCGGCAGTGCGTCGGTCACCATACATCCATTGTCGGTCTATCTGCATTATATTATTAACTATATCAATAACCATTACAGAACATCGAGAAATAACCACTGAACATGCACGGTATCAATTAATGACAAATGAAATGAGAAAAAATTAACCTCGATCGAAATGAAGGATAAACTTTAAGTGTACATCAAATCATTTCGTGAACTTTCTCGGGCATTTCATCGAACACCTTGCGTGCATACTTAAAAAAAATATACTAGCACACACTCGTTCCTTCCATTTTTTAAAAATGCCTCTAATGGTTTTGGGAGGGGAGGCTGCTGATCAGTATATATATGCACCCTAACTTATTTGTACCGGTTCGTGGCTAGAACCGGGACAGATGGGTGTCGACTGGAGCGCTCGGCGGGTTTTAGTCCCATCTGTCCCAGTTTGTAATACGACCGAAACAAATGGGGTATTTCTTTTTGATCCTATAGCTTGTTTTCTATTAGGACATCTCCTACGGGGCTGCTCATTTCCGGACCGATTTGGTCCGGATTTTGTCCGTTTGAGCAGCCCCGGACACTGTGCGGACACGGGTCGAAACCGGTGCACCCTACGGGGGTGCTCATTTCAGGTCGGACACGATGCAAAGATTGCGTAGGGGCCACAGTGCCCATTGTTTTAACACTTAAAAAAATAAAAACATATATAAACTAGCCACTGGATAAGCCAGTGGCGGCCGGTGGCCGGACTTCTACGCCGGACTACTCAAGGTTGACGTAGTCCGGGTCCTGTACGAGGTGCGCGGGCAGCCCCTGGCGGCGCGGTGGAGTCTGGGGCTGCTCCGGCGGCGGCGGCGGTGGCGGTGGCGGCAATGTCGGTGGCGCCGGAGACCGTGAGGAGCGGCGAGAGCTCCCCGCCTCGTGGTCGTTGGCGCCCTTGCCGAACCACCATCTCCCCTTCCCCATGGCGGTGGCGGCTAGGTCAGTGTGGCGGTGGTGGCTAGGTCAGTGTGGCGGTGGTTGCGTGGCGGTGTGGGGAAGGTGGGGAGCAGTGTGGGGGACGTTGGGGGCGGCGGTCCCATTAAATACGACCGATGGGGGAGGCCACTGGTCGACGGGTCACTGACCGGTGGCGCCGGGGAGTTTGACCGCCAAGAGGCGGGAGCGCGCGCCCGTAATTTGGTCCAGGTTTGAGCGGCCGCGGACACCACGCGGACAGATTCGTGCAAATGAGCAGCCCCACAGGGGCCTAGTTTTATCCGGGTCTGCTCAAATCCGACCTGTCCGCGGCAATTGAGCAGCCCCGTAGGAGATGTCCTTAGTGTTGTTTGCACCAAACTCTGATGGAGCTCGAGAGCTTACTTGATGCCACCATTCTCAGTCCAGTTGCCATATCGTACTCTATCTGAGCCGACTTGTCGCTGGAAGACTGGAAGACAGGGGGAAACTGGCCGGCCATTCCTTTCAGTGCAGGCTGCAGGGTGGTTGTTATTAAGTCGACATGTCCGGTCGGCGGTAGCAGGACAAGGACACGTACTACTTGTAGATAAATTGTGATAGTACGAGTATACGACTCGCCCACGACCGAGGATACAGTTCATCGCCATCTTGCGTGGAAAAATCAAGACAGGCGAGATAAGATCACTCATTCACTCTCCACCACCACCATGGGTGTGTGCTTCCACCCCATTTCGCCAGCGTCGTCCCTGGCCGCGGCACTGGCGCATGCAGCGTCGCCCGTGGAGAGGGAGCAGATGCCGACACCTCCGACCGGACCCGCGCGCGGAGCTTCTCGGCGATTTCTCTCCGTCCCGGCAGCAACGAGGAAACGAGGCTTGGTTCTGCCCCAAGACGACCGGCCGGCCGGCGTCGGCGGGGCAGCACGAGAGGACGATCGGCTCGATCGTGCATTGGAAGAAAACAAAAGCGAGGAAGAAAGAAGAGTAGAACTGACATCGACGCGACTACTAGTAGGAGTAATTACGACAGTAGTGTGGTTGGAATCTTATTCACTTTGATTTCTTCGTCTTTGTCTTTGTCCTTGTCTTGTAGAGGAGATCGGCGCAAAGCACACCTAGGTCGGCTATCAATCACTCTCCAACTTTATTTATTTATTTTCTATAAAGCCAGATACGACTAGTTTATGTGGACATTCATTCAATGTACAGATCGATGCATGCCATTTGCTGTAGAGTGGATCGGTCTTAATTGGGCGCCACGAGAATATCACTTTTTGTGGTGAAGTAAGGACATCTCCTACGGGCTGCTCAAATCCGGACCAAGGATCGATTTGGTCCGGATTTTATCCGTCAGAACAGCCGTCCGCGGGCGTGTCCGCGCGTACTGGAGCCATGCGCCCTACGGGGTTGCTCATTTAGTTGCCCGGACTAGTTTTTTTCAGATTTTCAAACATAAATATTCTTTAAATAAAATTCAAACATAAATATTGTTAAAACTCTACTGGTATCCTACGAAGTTTCAGATGTGCTGAACCAAATCATCCTGAAGCGCAATGTGGGTTCCCGCATCACGCAGCTCGTACGCGAAGTCGATAAACTACTGGAAATTTGCCACTCCTGTCTGGGGCTCCACATTCTCACCCTGAAACAACCAGTTCTCGTCGTACACGCTGTAATCGCGCTCATCCTCTATGATCATTTTGTACATGATCACACAAGCAGTCATCACCGGCCACATAATCTTCGGGCTCCATGTTCTAGCAGGGTACCGAACAATAGCCCATCGAGACTGAAGCGCACCAAAAGCACACTCCACATCCTTCCGGGCACTCTCCTGCTTTTGGGCAAATCGTTTCCTCATCTCACCTTGAGGAGCGGAAATGGTCTTCACAAAAGTAGCCCACGGGGGGTAGATACCATCAGCCAGATAATATCCCTTTGTGTAGTGGTGGCCATTGACATTGTAGCTCACCTCCGGAGAGTTGCCTATGGCAAGTCTGCCAAACACTGGAGAGCGTTGGAGCACGTTGATATCATTGTGTGAACCTGCCATGCCAAAAAACGAGTGCCAAATCCACAGATCATGCGAGGCAACTGCCTCGAGAATAACAGTGCACTCACTAAAATGGCCCTTGTACTGCCCCTGCCAGCCAAATGGGCAGTTCTTCGACTCCCAGTGCATACAATCGATGCTTCCAACCATCCCAGGCCAACCTCTGCTCTCGTTGATCGACAAAAGCCGCTGAGTATCAGCAACAGTTGGTTCCATCAAATACTCCGGGCCAAAGACCTGAACCACAGCTGCACAAAACTTGTACATGGACTCAAGGCATCTGGTCTCACTCATGCGCAAGTACTCATCAACCAGATCACCATCTACTCCATATGCTAGCATTCGGACTGCCGCGGTGCATTTCTGATAAGAAGAGAAGCCAAACTTACCAGTGGCATCCGGCTTGCACTTGAACCATTCATCATAATCCAGCACCCCAAGTCGAATGCGGTTGAACAGGTCCCTTTTCATCCGGAAACGGCGCCGGAATAGCTTCGCCGTGAACACCGGATTGGTTGGATGGAAGTAGTCCTTGCACAGCCGGGCATACCCACCTTCTCTGTCCCTCTCCAAGGCCGCGGCATGGCCGGCCAGGGAACCTCGGAACAACGGCCGCTGACATGCAATGTGGTGATTGACCACGGCCGTGGCAACGTGGACGTCGCTCTTGTTGTCTGTCTCCGAGTCCGACGACGACGAGTACATGATCACGTTGTTGAAGAAGAACTCGTCGCCGCTGTCCGTCATTTTTTCCCTCCCGAGGTCGGGCAGAGCAATGGACGAACACCTTGTGTGCGTCCCGTCGGGGTGGGGAGGTGGGAGTTGCACCGGGCAGTGGCTGGCCGGCGAAACGACTCCGGGAGCGGCGGCGGGAGGGGATAGAGGTGAGGGGTGCTCGCGGTGGCCGGAGGAGGTCGAACGGCGGCGGGGGTGGCCGGGGTGGGTCGCGGTGGAACGGGGTGGGCGTGAGGTGGGAGGAGAGGTCTCTGTGCGGTGGGGTAGTGTGGACGGTGTCCACTCGGTGTTCGGGGGCTGCTCAAATCTGGACCAAATTTGGTCCAGGTTTGAGCAGTCCCGGACAAAAAAACGGACCGTTGTTCGTTTAGGCAGCCTCGTAGGGGCTTGGTTTTGTCCGGAGCTGATCAAATTTGGTCGGTCCGGGGCAATTGAGCAGCCCCGTAGAAGATGTCCTAAGAGTATACGAGTCCAGGTTAAAAAAAGGAAAGAGTTTACAAATTACAAGTCACTGATTTCGCATGACAAAACGGTTGGTCCTGCTTGGGTGTTAAAAACTTGAAAATTCAATATGTTTGCCTTGTGTTGAGGTTCGCTTCCAAGTTCCAAGTTCTTGCACTGCTCAAAACACCCTGCAAAGATTGGATGATACGGATACACCATTGGCCTCCTCTTTACTGGCCAATTACATTCAAAGGAACCTAATCATGTCTTTTTTTAGTTAGACAGATTCTCCTGAACCCCTCTTGAGCGCCTTCCCCGCTATTTTCTCGCACTATCAAATGCAATACTCCTACTTGATGCTCTAGGGCGGGCTTGATGCTAGCCTACTTGATGCTAGCCTACGTAGCAGAATAACCTCGGTGGCCGCTTTGCTTCGGTCTTTGCTACAGGTGTCACCCTTGATGAGTGGTCGGATGACTTGACCTTGGTAGGCGTGGCCAAGTTCTTTACTAAAATTGTTGATGAATTAACCTTATAAACCAACCGATTATCATGCATGATCCCCTGTGAGGGATATGAAAACGGAACAAAATCTTTTCAACTTTTCCGCAGAAATATAGAAATGAAATGAAAATATGGAAATAGAACAACATATTCTAGAGGAACGACCATTAAAATGGAAATTATGTTACGAAATTTTCTGTTTTTGCTATGTTGCTGCTTTCCAAATCTAGCAGGCCAATAATTCCAATTAACCAATAGTTCCTAGTTTGATATTATAGTACTCACTAGCGTTAGGAACAATAGTAGGTGTTTTCAAATGTTGTTTAAGTTGATAAATTATGGATACTATATTATATAGTCATGATATCTAGTTATATTTATTTTGCCATAGAAACTTGACAAATTAGTTGGTTTGATTGAGTTTTCCTGCATTATTCAAGGGGTTTCGTGTCTGCACCATATTCGGTCCATATATGCTTCCCACGATATTTGTTCGGCGCTGCTATACCA
The DNA here is from genome assembly GCA_026929855.1 of Poa annua. NCBI lineage: Eukaryota > Viridiplantae > Streptophyta > Magnoliopsida > Poales > Poaceae > Poa > Poa annua. Next base: position 39,326,576 of record CM049427.1, read on the forward strand.
ACGACGTTATGTGTCCGATTCTTGTACGATCCACGATAGCAGCAACCTTATGTGAGTGTGACGCGAGGCAACAAATAGCCTTGGGTTTGGGCTAAGACCGGACATGGAATCGGACTGGCTCTCTCGGTTTGCCCTCACCTTCCAATCAGCAATCTATTTTACGTTTTTTTTGCAGGCTACCAGCCATTCTATACCAATGTTTTTTTTGCTAAAGAAAGTTTATTACTTAAAGAGTTATAAGCATCGCATCCCATCTCTGTATAGCTATGTTGCACACAGTCGTCACGAGTTTAACAATATGAAAACTAAAAAAGACATATTACATATCATGATGAGAAACTGTAAAACGCCTACAGTGGTGAAGGGTTGATCCGCAAATTATGTTATCATCCATGTTGCGACAAAAATTCTCTCGCCATATCCTCTAGTCTTATACACACTCTGTAGAAAGGTCTCGATGATCCACAAGTAGCAACTGACAAGAGGGTGGGGCGGGGTGGAGGGCAGCTAGTGGCGTTGAAGTTGACTGGCCACTTGAAGATTATCAAGGAACATCAGCACATCAAAAATCGTATGGGGTCGCAGCGGTCGTTTATCGACATTGGTGGATTGATATTGTGACCATCTCAGCGACGGAAGAGGAACAACCATTAATCGACACGGATTCTTGAGGTGGCATCTCAAGATTTAACGTCGACCGTGACAGTCTATGGTGGACGTCCTTGCAACGAGATTGGGGCAGCCGATGGAGTCGTGGCAACAAACCGGCCGAAATCCGTGCGTTGTTGACGAGCACGAGTAGCTACATGGTAATGATGTCGACGACCCGCTCGCGTGCCACTAGGGGCGACACATCCTAATATGCCGGGAACATGCAGACTGACCGCAACACACGCCGTGTGTCGTGGCGTCGTTAATCCCCTATGGTTGGCCGGAAGTTGGCCATGGGTCGTGGCCATTGATTCCTCTCTGCACGCCGATCACCGTGGCCATTGATTACCCTGGTGATTTTTTGAAGTTTTCTTGTTTTTTGGAAGCTCCTTTTTTTACATACTCCTATTCTTGTACGAGCAAGAGATCATACAGAAGATGCATACATAAAAGGGAATATAGCAATATTTTGGGTTTGGGTTCGAGTTTGGGCTGGACTTTGGGCACGGAGTCAAGGAAGTAGCATAGCTAGCATTGCTAGCTGGAGGAAACGTCGTAGAGATATCGTACAGGAATTGTCGTACGTGAAGCACTTTCGATATTTGTTTCTGGGTTTCTGTATTCGTTTTTTATTCTTTAAAGAATATGAAAACAATTATGGCACTACTCAGTTTTGTCTGTATCTGCTGACGGCTTTGTCTTCATGTTCGCTCCTCCAGGTACTTAAGGCTTTTGATTAAAAAATACCGAACAAATGCATTTCAAGCATGTGACACAGCTTATAAAATACAGTAGAAACATCATTATCAACTGTACATCTATACTAGATTTATACTAGATGAACATGCAATGTTTAGCCCAAAGCGCTCGTTTTTCACCATCCACTACAGTTTCTTTAGCGATGAAATACATTAGTGTCTAGCTTGGTACTAGATCTTTACCATAAAGGAAAGCTCCATGCATGTGGGCAACATCGAAACTGAAGCGAAACCTGTTGGGGCCGGCGCTGAAACCACACCAAACTAATTGGCCGAACTGACGGATCAGGCAGCTTCTGGGAACAAAAGCACGCGCGCGCCAGTAAAAAATTTGATGACGAACCGCGAGCGACGTCAGCGTCGCACGCCCTCTGACGTGTAGTAGTGGGGCGCGCTAACGGCCGCCGTCACGGCCGGTATATCATATGCTTCAGATGTACGGAGGTTTCCGGAGGATATCATCTAACCGAATTATAGTTCAACACATCACACAGTGACACTTGCTAATTACTTAACATATATGGCTGCGATGAATAGCTGGGGCTTCGTCTTGACGACGTTAACGGGAGCATCCATGAAGCTTCCATTTGACCAAAGCCTCGATAAATATACCGAGCGCCCCAAGAGCTTCCCGCTACCACGCCGATCCCTCTTGCCTCGATCCTCTCTATCATATACTGTACTATACTCTTCTGCAAGCAGCAAGCTCGCGAGATCTACAACCCCCATCCGTTCATGTAGGTTGCAACAGACGACCACACCAGTTTTCACCATGGCCTCAACCTCACAGCCCACCAACCCGTGCGTCTCTCTAACTCTCTCTCTCTCTCTCTAGATCTGTCATCCGCGTGTTGTCTGATGTCTCGTAGTATTTTCTTTTAGATAAAAATGTCTCATAGTATCTCTATCATCCTGTTTTGAGCAACTCAATCTGGTTCTAAGTAGGGTTAGCGTATCGCTTCCTTTGTTATCGTTTCCCGTCCTCATATCATATAGTAGCACTACCATGTCCGATCGAAGTCCGAGCTTCTAGCATATGCATATCCACATATGTATCCATGATACTCACATATATGTTTATTCACCTAGCCGGCCGAGTAAAACAAACGCGTCTCTTTCGTAGACATCATTCCTTACTTGTGCTGCTAATATTCGCTGGGTCCTCCGATTTGCCAGTGTTCTTAGTTAAACCCTAACAAACAATTCGGATCCATTATTACTTCTGCAATGATCGATCGATGATGAGTTAGAGTTATATATGCATGTGTATATATATAGAGGGATCAGCGGAGGAGGTGGGAGAGGCGGTCATGACGACGAACAGGATCAGCTGCAGGAGACTTGGTCGGAGGAAGCCGGCGGCAGCGGGCAGCTGGTGATGCCGGAGGACGGGTACCAGTGGAAGAAGTACGGCCAGAAGTTCATCAAGAACATCCAGAAAATCAGGTACGTACGTACATCTATCGCCGATCTACCCGACGGCCATCGATCTAGTACGATGATCCAACTATTTAGATTTGAAGTAATTCACCAACGGCGTGTGCCGTGCAGGAGCTACTTCCGGTGCCGGGACAAGCGGTGCAGCGCCAAGAAGAAGGTGGAGTGGAACCCGGACGACCCGAGCCTCCGCATCGTCTACGACGGCGCGCACCAGCACGGCTCGCCGTCGTCGGCGTCGACCGGCGGCCAGGGAGCTGGCGACGGCGGCGGCAACCGCTACGAGCTCAGCGCCCAGTACTTCGGCGGGCGCCCCGCGCAGTGAGCCAGTGACCACATATGACAGGCCATGGCGCCTTGCCTGACCTGCTTACTGCAACACGTGTGATCTGTCGCTGGGATGAATAATTAACATGGGTCCCGATCGACCTGGCCGGCCGGCGACCGACTGGCGGCGCCAGATCGCCGGTGCAACGTGATGTTGAGAGGCGACTTATCTGCGGTATTATACACATCTACAGTTCCGTGGTCGCACTAGCACGACCAGTAGTACTGAGGCTGTGAACGCATGAGCATTGATTAGTAGTAACACCTGAGGCTGTCATTCGAAATGTATCTATCGTTGACCTTTCAAAACTTGGTTGTTCGCCCTGATCCTCATGGCGCCGCACCCTCCAGCTGGATGGTTTTTAGCGGTACGGCCAACTATCCAAACGTCAAAGCTTGATTTCTTAGTGTTATCTTTCGTGTGACGTATGTCTCCCCGTCAACCACTGTGTAAGCGGAACCCAAAAAAAAATAGCAGCACCATGCTTGGAAGCACCCTGGGCAAGAACACACTGATTCCCAAGCACAATGGGCAAAAAACACCCAATTTGGTTTGTTTTTGTGGCACGACAAAGCAGAAAAAATTTTATACAGCAAAAATAATAACAGGATAAGGCTGTGTTTAGTATCAAAATATTTTCACTACATCATTCTCACATCTCAATACATGCAACAGATCTATTGTCTGATACAAGGACATAGTTATGTAGTACTACATACAGATAGCACAATTGGACATTGCCAGTCAGGGTCCGTCTTCTCATCACTGTACAACATAGGTTACAAACGCCGTGCAGATCACTGCAAAGGCAGCCGAAATGACAGACACACAAATAGAGCACATCTCCGTTCCGTTAATGTACAATGCAACTCATTCTCGCCTGTCTTCAATAATAGAGAAAACTAGGACCCATGATGACCAACTCTACCATCATGCGGACCAATTATCAATATGATAAGAGTTCTCAAGCCTCAGCAACATTGGCCTCTCGGCCGCGACACTGCATCAGAGCTTCACATAAATTACAAGATGCTATATTGCTATGGGCTCCTCCGGACTATATGTACAGTTACAAGTTAGCATTCACAGCTCAAAACAGAGCAAATTCTCAAGGGACCTTTCTAGTTGTGGCTTCAGTAAACTATCTGCAAGCAGAGAGATGCAAGGAGTAATTAGTTTTATTCTCTTAAATATCTAATTCCAAATTCAGAATAAAACGTAGCCATAATATGTGAAGGGGAGAAGGAAGGATAGCCATAAATGAAGTGTATTATTATTAAGCATGACACCAGTCTATAGAGATGAAGGCATTGGAAAATCAACTTTCCCCAAGATGAACCAATCAATTTCCATCCCCGAAAAACATAAAATTCCTCAGAAAAGAATGCTCAAGAGGACGCGAGAACTGTAAATTGGAAAATTGCTATATACTAAATGGTAAATGAACAGTCAAAAATTCCCAACTGCCATAAGCACCTGACTGCTGAACATATCAGATGTATATGTAACTATCAACCATAGCGCTCAAACTTTATCAACTGAACAAGAGAAACCACACAAACTTTCTAACGCGATGCAAACTAAACATTACAAAAAGAAGTGCATACCATTGCTGAACTTTTCTGAACTCTGCGAGTACAGGATATATGTTTTCAAAGGCAGTGTATGTCTCTTCTCTCACCTGGAAAGTCAATAGTTTCAGTCTTTCATATGTACAGAAAACTAGCCAACAGAAGTATATACAAAAAAAAGACTGCTACCTTAGCTCCCGTCAAGACAATCTTGCCTGAAACAAAAATCAGAAGAACAATCTTCGGTTGCCTCATTCGATAAATCAGGCCAGGAAAAAGTTCTGGCTCGTACTGTAAAGCAAAATGTTCACATCATAACTTATCAAGAATAACAAAAACATGCACCCACACACACACACATATGATCAAAGAAACATAGAACCACAAGACTTACACTTGAGAAAGCACCATGAGAATATGCAAGGCCCTCCAGTCTAATCGGAAATTTGACATCACAAGAGCCAACAATATTCTGAATCTTGAAGTCCTGATATAGCACACAAGTCAGTAACAGTCTCATGAAATGAAATTGGTCACAGTGCAGGTATACGTGAAAACTATACAGGCCTGAAATAGATACCTTGAATTTAGCTGGAAAGCCAAGTTTCTGAATAATACGAGCATACTGGGAACAACATTGCTGCGTTAGACTTCAGAAACCTCTCAGCCAGCATAGACAAAATGGAAGAAAGCCATGTCATACCTTCCTTGCTGCAAGCTTTGACTGTTGTTCACTCTTTGCTCCTGTACATACCTGGAACAAGATATTCGTTGTGTTAGCGTAAGTAGGATGAATGGATGGATATTTGGACACGTGTTGCTAGTTCTCTGAAAATTATGCACTTTTCTGTCAATAAGGCTAAACAAAAGCTCCTTGCTCAAAAACAATATCTTACTTGCAGTCAAATTGCAATAAGATCAATAATGACAACCAATAAAGCTTATTTGACTGAAGATGTCGGACTGAATAACAATCCAAGTAATCTATCATTGCAAATTATCTTTCCACAGGTACAGAACAACAATATTTAAGTTCCATTTATAAAAAACGTGGCCAACGGGGGAATGATCCCTCCCTTGACTTTACGTTGTTAGGTAGAAGTTCCATTTATTAAGGATAAACAGCAGGTTTTGATGATGCTTGACGGTTGCTATGAATCACTTTGTTCCATTGCTGTATAACAAAGCAATACTGCAGCAAATGAAAATAAGCATTCTAATAGTCAAGAACATGTACAAGCTTAAGTGCTTAACTGAAGTTGGATCATACCATTTTACCCGATGCGAATATCAGTGCTGTAGTTTTTGGTTCTCTTATTCTCATGATAACTGCAGCAAAACGCTGTTCGGAGAGCAGAGTTAGCAAAGCAACAAACTATAGCATAAAACAGAACAGGAACAGCTAAATTACAAAAAACATAGCACCAGCGAATCCGTAGAGTAATTAAGCTGATACACGGCACTACCAAAGCTTAATATGCATAATCTCTGTATACCACTTCTCTGCAGATGCTTTATTGGATCATGAACTCAATAGCATACTTTTGGCTTACGACATCTAATTTAATTCAACATACTCCCACTACAGTCAAGTTTTATCTGACAAGTACATCACTAATTAGAAATCCAAAGGGCAAAGTAAGACAGGATATATAGCTGGTAAACTGATGAATTTCATTCCTACACAAAATGAGTTCTTATTCAACCAATAAGCTGGTTAGGGCAGCTCCAGTATTGAAATAGTGTCAGCCGTAAGGGCTGCCCTTATGCGGTGCGAAGCTCATCCATAAGCTTGGGGGAGAGAAGTGAGTGCCAAGAAATTGGGAGAGGCAACTAAATCTGGTTTGGGAGACATTATTCCGTAGAGAGAGAAGCTTGCAGTGCAACTTGTTTGAGACTTGAGAGAAAGACGAGGCGAGCTTTTTTGGTGAACTGGAGCATGAAACGACAGTGGGGCTTTTCTACTAGTGGGTGCCAGCTTATGGCTGTGGATGCCTTCAAGCATTGCATCAGAAAAATTAGGCTTGTGATATTGACAGTGGGTACCAGCTCATGATCTACTTATGAAATAAGGATTGGAGGTGCCCTTATAGTGTGCATCTTCACTATCTTCAGTCAGATTTAGCATGTTACAAAGTTCACAAAATGGCATTAGAGAATCCGTGATACAGCACTGAACTCCCCCAAAAACAAGATGCATCCATGGAACAGGATTGAAGATGCTAGGCACATAATATCCTACACAATATATGCCTGGGCCTGCCTTTGTGTGCTGTAAATTTGATGAAAACAAACATTTTTATGCCCTGAGAAGAAAAGCAGTGATCTACAAATTTTAAAGCAATATTTTTTTCCATCTACGCGCAACTTCAAATTACCACAAAGAACGTCCATACCAATGTTAGGCTTATATATTTGTTAACAATAGAAGAAATAACCTCGGAAAAGATTGATGCGTCCAAAGAAAATACCCTTGAAAGTGAAAACAGGACAACAAGAACGCAGGGACCGGTGATCATACCTTTGGATTATATTCTGCATTGCGTGCTTGCAAAGCAATTGCTTTGAGGTCTAATTTACAATCCAAATTGACTGTTGACACGATATTCCTGTCATCAAATAAATGAACGCGCAAAAAACAAACTCAATTTTCTCAACGAGAATCGCAAAAAAAACATGTCGCAACAGCGCAGAACAAACAACCAGCAACTATGACTCCTAGTACTGCAACGTAACATAAACAATCCAACAGTACAAGACGACAACCTAAGCACTCCTCACTTGCCAATGCACAACAACCAGCAAGTACGCCATGCTACTCATGGATTATGTTTTTAGTCACTGGCTAGTACAAAGTCGCTATATGCCTATATACATCCACCACGAAACAGGCTTTCGACCCGCTTTATAAATAAAGCCACACCGTTTGAAACCGCTGCTGGGCCAGACAGCACAACGCCCAAAAAAAAAAACACGGCCGAACCGATACAAGGTGAAAAGGGACCCTCTAAAGACAGATCAAAGATAGACAACAAAAAATGGAAAGGAAAACCGAGCTTGCCACCGAGAACTCCGACGTAGGATCCAGAGGGAATGAGGCTCCATGACGACTCCCCCAACAGGGTGACGACGCAAAGCGCTGCTGCCGTCCAGACCAAGAGGTCCAGGTTTTCACCGAAACCCTAGTGCGGAGAAGGCACCCACAACAACGCCCCCTAGAGGGTTACGACACCCGCAGGCGTCGTCGTTGCTGGCGCCGAAGCGCAGAGCTTTCGCTCCGAATCACCTTACTACCACGCTAAGTGCAGAGAAGGCACCTTCAACAGCGCCCCCAAGAGGGTAGCGACACCCGCAGGCGTCGTCGCTGTTGGCGCCGAAACGCAGAGCTTTCGCTCGGAAGCACCTTGCTACCACACTCGAACTCACGAAACGCCAAGTCTCGAGCCAGGTCTGGGAGCCGCCACAGCCGAAGCGAAGCCAGCACCAGGCACTCCTCCCGCCAACTTCACGCCACCCACGTGGTCCGCGAAGACGACCATCACCGCTGCTACGCCACTCGCCGCAGAGTCGCACACGCGGACCTCCTTCCGAGGCCGCCGCCCCGGCATCCAAGCTCTCGCCCCCAGGAAGAAACAGGTGTCTAGACAACAAGTCCATCAGAACGGACAGTAGAAGGACCGAGGTCGCCTGCCCTAGGACGGTGGGGTTACAACTAGCAGGACGCACCCGCCGGTCGTACCCGCAACCTTGAGGCAACAAGGCTGCAAGACGGTCACCGGATCAAAGCCATCCTGGCTCGGATCCAGCACCCCATCCACACCAGGGTCGGGGGAAGGGTTCCCGAACCCACCGGGAACCACTGAAACCACCAGGCAGTAGGCCCAGAGCCCGCCGCCTCCGACCAGCTCCGCCAACCACCGTCCCTGGACCAAGCTACCACAGCACCTTCCCGTCACCTGCTCCATAGGAGAGCCGCCATCGAGCCTCTTGCAAACCCTGACCGAGAACTCCGGCCCAAAGCCGCAACCCGCGTCATCCGAGCCGTCGTCGCCACCACAAGACGCCAACTTCCCTGACCCGCCCCACCACCACCAAACAACCACATCGCCGCTGGAACACGGAAGGCATCAGCTCGACATGCAAAACGCAGACCCCAGCCGGATCCACGCGACGACCATCGGATCCAGACCCACTCAGCCCAGATCCAATGCCCCAACCAAAAGATGTAGCCGAGGAGGGGCGACCAGCGAGCACCCGCACCACTGAACCTCGGCGGCCGAGCCCACCGGCCGGGGCATGTCAGGCCCAGATCAGGCCCCGAAAGGCCCAGATCGGGCCCGAGCACCCTGCCGCAGCACTCCCTCACCATCCGACGCCGCCGGGCACAGCCCACCGTCGCCCACGCCGTCGAGCAAAGCCACCGCACACCAACTACAGCCACGAGGTGCAGGTGGCCGTGCCGCCGCCGCTAGCACGCCAAGACCGAGGTCGCCACGCCGCTGCAAGAGCCACGCCACCAGGCCCCAGGAAGCCCGGCGCCCTCGCCGACCGGGGATTCCCGCGCCGCCGCCACCGTACGAGGAGGATAGCAGAGGGCCCCGCCGCCGCCCAGGCTTTGCCTGGTGGCGCCCTCCGGCGGCGGCGAGGAGGGGAGGGGGGTTCTGGGCTCGGTGAGGCGCGGCCGCGCCCGGCCGCCGCGGGGCGGCGCGGACGCGGGAGAGAGAAGGAGAAGGGGAGGGGGAGGGAGGAGCGGGCTCTCCGGCGGCGGCGCGCGGCGCCGCGGGAGCGAGAGGATAGGCCTATATACATGGAATGGAATCAAGCCGATATGACTAGCTAGCAGGTTTTTGCCCCCTTAGTTTTGCCAACGGCCGGTAAGAAATTGCATACGAAATGTGGCAAGGACCGAGAAATGGTATCTTTCCAGACAAGGGCCAAAATTCGGCATGGCTGGTTTGTTCAACAGACCGAACACAGCCTCCGGCGTCTCCTCACGGTGAGGCGACGGATCTAAATCCTAATATACTGGCAACAATTGATGCCTCGAACCGCTCAGACTAAGCATCGCCACTCCCTGGAGCACAATGCCACGACCCAGCAAGAGCAAGTACCAAACCCGTACCGAAAGATCTAGAGCAAATCAGCTAACACGAGCTGAGTCAGGGCAGCCCGCGACCGCGAGCAAAGACGGGACCTTTCCATGCCGGCCCGCCGAGCAACACGGATTGGGGTGACTTACTGGAGCGTGGGGACGATGCCTGACGGGTGCTGCAGCAGATCCACCGGCTTGCTCCCCTCCAGCGTCGGCTCCGCCATCGACCGCCCACGAATCCCACCGAATTGTCAGACGAAATGGGCGGGAAAGGGCGCGCGGGGTCGGTCTGCTGTCGAAAGAATTCGAAATTTGGGGTCTTTTATAGAGATCGGGAGCAGGAGCGGGAGAGGAGGGGATGGGGGGCTAGGGTTATCTGTGTGGAGAGAGGAGAGAGGTGGGTGTGCGCGAGAGAGGAGGCGGGTGTGGGGTGTGGGGGGGGTGGGGGGGGGCTGTGTGAGCTTGTGGTGCGGGTTTGATTTGACCTGCACTTACCATGGTAGAGAAGGTACGTTTTTTCTTAGTCATCCACGTCATTTAGTGAAAACAAAATTATAAGTTGTATAATGCACTATTTTTTATTATCATCCCTAGCAATTAATGAAAATTAATTATATTTCGGTAGGAAATTAGATTTTTAAGTGAATACAAGTGGTACAATGGTGAAATTAGTCTTTCCTTATTTCATAAGAGATCATCACTTAACTAAGTGAAGGCAACCTTCCCTTATTTTATTCTCTCTCCGCCACCTAGATAATTATCCTACGTGGCAACGCTAAGAGAAGGCTGATATCACCCCATTGTACATGCCCTAATAGCCGGTCGGTGGGGCGGCTATGGTTTCATACGAGGAGGAGGGAGGTGACCTGATGTGGTCGGTCCTAGCGTCGGGGATGCTCACTCTGCTCAGAAGGTGGTCTTTGTTTGGAGAGGCTGACCTAATGGGGTTTGCATGTCAGAGAATCCCCACCGCTCAGAGAGAACCTGGATATGGACTTGGGGATGGAATTTGCAAATCGATATGGAATCGGTCAATCGGATGTAAAACGACCTAAACACACATAAATAAAGCAAACAACTTTTAGCAATTGTTTCCACACGTACTAGTAGTTTATTTGAGTAAAGAGTGGCAAACCGCCTTCCCCCAAAGCGTGACGAAGCACCGAGTTCGAGACAGTGAAGCTCGGGAGATAGCGGAACAAGGAAGAGAAGAATGGAGACTGAAGTATGGAGGCGACGTCCCGTAGGCTTGGTATTTATACCGGAGGGAGTGCGAATCCAGTTGCAACCTTCAGGGGCTTCGTATTGTATTCTCTTTGCAAGAACCAAAGCGACGTGGGGAATAAATCGCACGTGGAGGCCACGGGAAGAGGCACGTCGACGCCTCAGGAAGAGGCATGTTGTCAAACACACACCCGCGTGCCTTCAAGGGGCTCAGCCTGGCAAGCGCCACACTGCTTGGTATCGCCCGGGGGCTACTGTCGGTACCCTGCCAACCCAACCGGGGGTACCAGACTTAGTGTCACGTAGGCGCCCAAGCCCGGCAAGACTCCTCCCTCCCGAGGGAAGGGAACTATGGAGACGCGGCCAAGACAAGTCATCCTCCCGGAGGAAAGAGCCGCATAGTCACACCCCGGCCTCAGGCGGAGACTGACGCGTGGACAACGAGGTGGCGCGATCCCGGCGTGACAAAAGGGAAGTATCGTCATATGTCAAGAGGTGGTGGTCTGGGAGGTAGGTGGCATTGTGAGAGCATCGGGCATGTGTGATCCCCTTATCCTATAAAAAGAGGACCCAGTAGTAAGCAAGGGATGGAGGATTTGAATGCTTGTTAGCTTAGGTAGAAGGAGAAGGAGGAATCCGGCAGCATACCTAAGCAACACCACTTGTCGCTAGGTAGAAAGCAACACCACTTGTACTCATACAAATTATAATCCAGATTAGACAAGCAAGACATACAGATCATGTGTGCAATTGATCCATCACTGATCGACATCGGCCTTCGGAAGGTCCCGCGCCCCTTTTACTACTGAACAAAATAAAAAGGGGGAGATCACTCTCTATAGTGTCCGCGTCTGCGACGACAGCATACATCAATAGTTTTATTACATTCAATTTTTGAAAGGAGCATTAAGCAGTAGCATTCACTGCAAATCATCGAATTTGCTGAGAAATCGTTTACAGGAAATCATGTACTTATTAGACAAATACATGAAAACATGGCAAGAAGCAGCTCACACTCATGAGTAGCAAATTTCTGACCGACCCAAGTAAAGACATGCGTAAGTGACCTAGAATTCATTACTACATAACACCATCACACACACAAATTTATTCATTGATGCCGCACATATTTAACTTGCCATAAGTACACATGAACTTCAAGTCTGAATTCTGACCACAACAAACGGTAAAACACATCTCTTTAACACAGAATCCCAACAATTTTCATCACTGAGTGACAAAATGCCAAGACTTACACTGAATGTCTCGTCCTTTTTTTAGGGGCAAAAGAATGACATAAACGAAACGATCAGCCGCCCACACGACTCAAGTCGACAAACGGCACAACACACACCACCAGCTCCGGCGCCGCCACCCCGGCGTAACAACCAGATCAACCTTTGCCTAACCCGAAAGTGATCCAGTCATGATCGACAAATCCTCCGCCCACGCAGTTTTCATCCAGGTTGCCACCAAAACCACCTGTGACGGGGCCACCGCCCCGACGTAGAATGGGTTGCAAACTTGTGGATGTCACCTAACACCCTTGCAAAAACCCGAAATACAGCTAACATTAGATTATGTACAATATGGTATGTGAAATGTTACCATGTCTCTGCCGTACAAGCAGGTGAGATCAAATGCCAAACCTAACAGTCAATTTGTTTTGGGAAAACAGTACTCAGCAAAATTGGTGTTATGCATGAGTAGCAAAAGGGAAACAGCATGGGTAACAATACACACTACTAAACAAAAACAAGGGGGTGCTTGAATCAAGAATGTTAAAGTAAATATAAGGGCTGGGGCCTCATTGTAACGTCACTGATTATAACATCATTTTTTTGGTTTCCCCAAAATAATCCATGCCAAGCACAAATCTCAGGATCGTTAGCCTCTGGCTGAACTCAGCACCCTTTTCAACCAAGGTGGTCTTAGAACAGCAGCGCAAAGCAGGAGGGGAAGGTAATACAGGACAGTGGGAAGGATGAGGAAGGTGCTGTTCTGATGCCCCCCCTACTGTATGACACCTGAAGTCACTGATTCAAAAACGCTCGAACTATGGCCCTGACGTCACATTTGTTATTTCATAAAATACCTGATGATAATCATTCGACAGATGGCCATGTCAGGGTGGGTTCAGGGCATGGCCAATGGTGGCAGTAGCAAGCCGTGGTCTCAGCTTCCACGTATGAAAAATCGTATTGATTTGTTTCATCCAACGGAATCAACTGGTTGTATTCTCTTTCCAGCACCTATCTTTTTCACATGCAACCAATCACTTGCTCTGGTTGTACTTTTCTCTCTCCTTTTGCTTTGCTTTTTCTATCTTTTTCAGCGAGGAGACGGGATCTTCTGCAAGAGATCGTTTTGCTCTGCAAGCCACCACCTTTTCCCCTCTCTCCTCCACGTTACCTGCTAGTTCGACGTGGATATGCTGGGGCAGTGGTCCACGCTGGAGCGTTGGACATGCCCTCAGGTGGCACAAGACTGGAAGCAGCGAGAGGGTGGCGGGCTCAAAGAAACAGTTCAGGTAAGGACATTGCATGAGTCACGGAGGGCTGAAGAGACAAGGAGAATTATGTGCGAGAAAACTAGGATTTAATAGCCACTGGGCTGTAGCCTAATAGAGGGTGTTTGGTTAGGCTTTTCATTTGACTTTGGCTTATAAGCCATATATGGTGCTTTTGTGGCTTATAAGCCAAAGCCAAAAGTCAAGAAAAATGTCTAACAAAACACCCTCTTAACAATACTTGCTCGAGAAGGCCAACGAGGCTACGGCTACATTAGCGTAACCTAATAATGCTTGGATTCAACTAGAATGGGCTTTTCACGTATCCAGGATCACAACAAAAAAACTTCTGAAACTAGGAGGGTTCTGAAAGAAACAGCCCATGATGTGGGCCCAATCTATTCTAAAATTTTACCAACCGAAGAATATGCTCCAAAGCTCCATATATATCGCCTAATGTTAAAAACATTTCCTCCAACGTGGAAAATTAGAGAAAAACAGTTTTACGCTTTACAAGAGTAAACAAAATAGTGTGCTGGTGGTCCTATGAATTCATTTCAAAACATTGGTACAAAGTAGAACAGAAGGCTGCATAATGAATTGAGAACTACATGCGCATAGATAAGGGACAGTACCATCAAGAACATAATTAAGATCCAACAAGAAGAAATAGAAGAATCCAGAATGTCAAGGACAACTTGATGGCAGAATGACCAAGCTACTTTTCACATGGAATGTAGTGAGCGTACAAAGTACTGGAGTGGCTAAAATAGAACATCTCAACACTAGAAAAGCTTGAGAGAAGACTTATTGTAAGAATCTACTAACTGATTCAATTAATATTACTCAAATCAGCAACCCTACAGGGCAGCATCCGAAGGCAGCAAAAGAGAAATTTAATAAAGTGGGGCAAAAGCTTTGCCCCATATATTAATTAAGGAGAAGATGAAAGATAGCAAGTTTTCACGGACCGTTAAAAAACAAAAAAGGACTACTCTCGCGGCATCAAAGTGCCTAAACATGTGGCACCCGCAAGGACCCACAACCGGGACTCGGATTTAATTTTCTCAAAGAGCACTAGCGGCGGCGTGCTCTTGTTGTTGAAAACCCGCGTGTTCCGCTCATTCCACACCTCCCAATTGATAAGCAAGGTTAGGGTGGAAACCGCCTTCCGGCTATGTGAGGTGGAGGTCATCCGTATCCACCAATCGTTGAAGGAGAGGTGGACCCATTCATGGGTGTGGATGAAGTGTAGGCCTAGCCACCCCTTGACAAGATCATAAATCCTCCTAGTTAGGCGGCAATGGACGAAGAGATGCGCCACCGTCTCGGTGCTTTGCTTGCAAAGTGGGCAAGGGCCAGAATTTGGCCATCCCCTCGCCGCCAACCGGTCGGCCGTCCACACCCTATTTTGGTTAGCTAGCCACGCAAAAAACTTTGTCTTCGGAGGGGCCCAAGCCTTCCAAATTGTCTTTTCCATTGTTGAGGTGATGGTCCCTAGGAATTGGAGCTTGTAGGCGGATTTGGCGGTATATTCTCCATCATTCGTAAGCTTCCAATGGATTTCGTCTTCGAAGTGCGGGTGGAGATGGATATCGTTGCAACGCGTCCATAGGGTCACAAATTGTGAGAAATGCTCGGTGGTGAAACCCGCGTCAAGCCTAATCGCCGTCACCCAACTCGCATTCATAAAAGCTTCCTTGACGTTGCTTTTCTTCTTGGATGAGCAAGCAAAAATGAGGGGGGCAATATTTTTTGGCTTGCATCCATCCAACCAAGGGGCATGCCAAAAGGGCGTTTTCCCACCGTCACCCAAAGTGATTGTTGTCGCGGCGTAGAAGATGTCCATATCATCATTCGTGCAAGGGTTGCCAAAGCCCACCCAAATCTTCCCGGGGTCTTTCCACTCAAGCCAAGGCCACCGTAAACGTAGGGCCGTTGCAAATTTCCCTAGGTGGAGTAAGCCGAGCCCTCCAAACTCCTTAGGGCGGCACACAAGGTCCCACGCAACTTTGCATTTTGCTCCCGTGGTTTTGTCCTTAGCCGACCATAAGAACGCGCGTTGCAGCTTGTTCATGTATGCCAACGTGCCCGGAGGGATAATAAGAGATGTCATATAGTAGATGGCTTGAGAGGCAATGAACGTCTTGACCATGGAGGCCCGTCCGGCTGTGGCGATGAATTTTCCATTCCAAGTGGGAAGCTTTCCGGCGCACTTATCCTCTAGGTGTTGGAAGTCGGATCTTTTAAGCCTCCAAACCGAGAGGGGGAGGCCGAGATATCTCAATGGAAAGGACCCCCTCGTTGCCGGAATGTCCTCAAGAACGTCATCAAGATCAATGTTTCCGCAACGGATGGGCACGACGACACTCTTGTCAAAGTTGGTGCGCAGCCCCGTAACCTCTCCAAACGCTTGAAGGATAGACGCAAAATTTCCAATATCCTCTTTGAAAGGGGCCACAAACACCGCCGCGTCATCGGCGTAGAGGGATGTTCTCAAAATGGTGCCCCTCCCCCTCAGCTTGTGAAGCAAGCCTTCCGAAGTTGCGATCTCCAAGAGTTGTGTGAGAGGGTCGATAGCTAGCACGAAAAGGAGAGGGGAGAGCGGGTCTCCTTGCCGCAGCCCCCGGCCATGAGAGATGGGGGAACCGGCGATCCCGTTGAGGAGCACGCGTGAGGATGCGGTGGTGAAGAGGGCGGTGATCCATCCCCGAAACCGGCTGGGGAACCCCCGGCGTTGGAGAAGGTCGAGAATATATTCCCAACGGATGGAGTCAAAGGCTTTCCGGATGTCAAGCTTGAAAAGGAGCGCCGGTATCTTGCTCTTGTGAAGTCTTTTTGCTAGATTCTTGACGTAGAGGAAGTTATCGTGTATGCTTCGTTTCTTGATGAAAGCGCTTTGGGCGTTGGAGACAAGGTCATTCATAAATGGAGCAAGCCGTAGGGCAAGGATCTTGGTGACAATCTTCGCAATGGCATGGATGAGGCTAATGGGCCTAAAATCGGAGACCTCTTCCGCACCTTCCTTCTTAGGCAAGAGAGCAATATTGGCGGAGTTAAGCCAATGGAAGTTTTCGGCGTGAAGGTTGCCAAAGAGGTTTATGACACGCATAACATCCACCTTGATAATGTCCCAACATTTCTTGAAGAATGTCCCCGTGAACCCATCGGGGCCGGGTGCCTTATCACTAGGCATTTGGTTGATGGCATTCTTGACCTCCACCACGGTGAAGGGGGCACCTAGGTCCTCTAGGTTAGTCTCTTCCAAACGTAGCCCCTCCCAATTGAAGTCTTGTGTCCTCGCATCCCCACGACCCATGACCGAGGTAAAATGATTTTGAATAGCCTCTTCCTTGGCCGCATGCTCGGTTATCCAACCATTGTTGAGCTTGAGCCTATGTATGTGATTCTTCCTCCTCCTAGAAATAACTCGCATATGAAAGAACTTGGTGTTGGCATCCCCTTCCTTCACGTTTGATATTCTTGCACTTTGTTTCTTTCTTGCCCTCTCCACCACGGCCAAAGCGATGACCTTTCTTTTCAACTTGGCCCGAAGGTCCCTCTCTCCAAAAGAAAGTTGTCTAGTTTCTTGTGCCATGTCAAGGTGAAGAATGACAAGCAAAGCGGCATGAACAAGTACCTTGGAGTTAGAGAAAAGTCCTCGACTCCACTTGGATAGTCTCAACCCCGTGGTGAGCATCTTGTTGAAAAGCTTTTGGCAAGGCTCAAAATGATTTGAGGGCTCATTCCAAGCATTGGCAACCACCTCGGAGAAACCGGGAAGGCGCGTCCAAAAGTTCTCGAACTTAAAGGAGCGAGGGCGTCTTGGACCACGGTCATCGGTAAGCATGAGGGGGCAATGATCCGACAAAGAGGAAGAGAGGGAGTGAAGGACATGAGTGTCGAATTGGAGGTCCCAATCGGAGTTGCAATAAAACGCATCAAGCTTGCTAAGGGTTGGCGCGGCCCTCTCATTACTCCAAGTGAAGCGACGATTTTGAAGATGAATCTCCTTTAGCTCACAAGCTTGCAAAACCGTGCGGAAGCGGTTCATGCGGCTACGGTTGATGTTTAGGTTGTTCTTATCTTGAGCACGCCGGATTTGGTTGAAGTCCCCTAGAACGAGCCATTTGACACCGGAAGGCGGTTTGAGGCTTGTGAGCTCCATAAAGAAGTCGTCTTTGCGGTTAGACGCCGTGGGTAATGCAAGAGTAAAGCAATACGCAAATAACATTGGTCAAACAAGAAACAAAACCCTGACCAAAAGAGCAGTATGGATCCAGAAGCTGTTGTGCAGACAATTGCTAATGAAGGGGAAACATTTCAAAGAGATCAATACAGAGAGAAGACGATGTACACTGGCTAATGAGCGGCCTGGACACAAGTCACAGTTCAAATAAATACCCTTAAATAGATCATAGCTACTTGGTCTACTGTTATACTACGCATGTCCAACAGAAAGTGAAGCGAAGGCAACCAGGTTATGCACTATGTAAGAAGGTAAAACTAAGGAACGTAATTTGAATATTGAGTGCTTCAAGTTACCTGTTGCGTTGTTAAGGTATTTGGAGAAGACAGCTGGAAGTGGGGGCACGCAAGCAAAAGTGTTTTTCAGATCCATACTCTCACCAAGGTAGGGTTGATCATTGACATACGGGGTACAAGACTCGAGCTTTGCATTCTTCATGTCAACCACGATCTTAAACACCCTACCGCGGAATTCCTTGTCCCTTAGAATGCACCACACGCGATCCGGGCCATCCATTGTGATGACAGGGAACTCTGGAAGACATTGAGGAATGGCCTGATCTTGGTAGCTCGCCCAGAGATTATCCAGGCAGATCTCACGATGTTTCTCCCACCTGAACTCACCAAGATTCAAAGTCCAGATGGTGATATTCTGGGTACCAGATTCTTGGGGAGGCTGCGCATCGTACACGGGCATGTGCATTCTCTCGTGGAAGTCGTTGTCGATGTGGACGAAGTGCATAATGCCTTGGATGATGGAGACGCTCCGGAATCTGTCAGGGGAACACCTTCCGGTGGCCATGCGCACCTTGTCAGGGTACTGTTTTCCCGGGAAAGGCAGGAAGCGGAGCGCAGGATCGTTAGTTTGAGAGAAGTTTGATAGCAGCAGGACACCGCTGAAGTAGTCGATCCAGCACAGGGAATGGCCGTCAAAGGGAAGCACGGTGCTGGTGATCCAGCGGACGGGGAACTGTCCACCATCGCTCGGCTGCAACGCAGTCATCGAGAAGAGCTTCCAATTAATCCTGGTCTTCGCGGCGGAGAACAAGACGCAGGCTTCGGCGACATGGTTGCTGCTGCCGCGTGGCTTGGCGACGATGAGGTCGGCCACAACGTAGTGGCCTTGGTCCCCGGCGAGACGCAGGATGCCGATGTCAGATATACGCACAAAGAACTTGCCGAATCCCTTCTGGGGAGACTTGGTGTAGAGCTGGAGGTGCTCCAGCGAGGGGCGAGGAGCGGAGGCCGTGTAGACGAAGAGATCATGCGGAGCGGCGTCGCCGTGGGACAAGAGGCTGGGGACGGCGATGCGGAGGAGGAGGAGGTTCTTGTCGGCTGCCAGGACGGATGAGTAGGCGGGGTTAGTGGGGAACCAAGGCGACTCTTTTGGGCTTTTCGGCCAGTGGAGATTGAGGTAAGAATTATCCGGAGGAGTTGCGAGTGTGAAAGAGAAGTAGCCGGACAGGCGGCTGGACGTGCGGACTTCAACGGCGACGGTGCCCTCCTTATTTTTCAGAGCCTTGTGAACAGGGTCGCCGGCGACGTAGTAGATGGTGCGGCCGGTGCGATCCAGCAACACCCAATCAGGGGATGTTGGCACACAGGGGACGTTGGCCATGGCGCTGTTCATCTTAGATCTCGAATCTCGATGGGGAATAGGGATGTAGACGAACTCAACACTTCTGGTCTGGCCAGCCGCCAGCCCATAGCGGGTACTAATATTAGTACAGAGCAGAACTACCACTCCGACAAGGAAACTAATCGGCCTGGCTAGCGAAAATTAGTTTGCTATCCGAAGCTTCTGCATGCGCTCTCTTGTATGGCCGGCGGCCCATGTAGAGGTAGGTTCCGTTTTTATTTTGTCCTTCGATTACTCCAGTTAGTGTTTTCTTTTTTTTATGCGTATGCCCTTTGACATACTCCTTTCGTTTCACAACATAAATAAAATATTATTTTGTTTCGGATTAAAATAATAGAATAAACATGTAAATTTAAATGTATAAATAGAAAAAAATCTTACATTATGAAATAGAGGGACTACTATTAGTTGAGTGATCCCACTTCGGTTTCTTTCCTTGTCGCATATCTCTACTATAATGCACGTGAAATTTCGTATGTATAGAAAAGCTAGCTACACATATAATGCATATGAAATTTTGTATGTATTGAAAAGCTACCTATACATAATTTCTTAAATACTAATATTCCAAAAAAAATACAAATTGGTAAAATTAGATAAATGGTGTATCCATAGATAGCAAGGACATAATTACTTATTTGGTTTTAACTGATATCTACTCTACCGCGTGATTTAGGTGTTCTGCTCAACATCAACAATGTTGTCTTTAGCTTCATTCGCACAGTTAGGTAACCAAAAAATTCTTCATTGGAATGGTAACCATCCGATATGAGTAATTTGTTACCACAAACATTTCACGTCGAAGACGTAAAAATGTTGCAATTTAGAATATTATGTATGCAAAATTATGATCAAGATCGGTTATCTTAATATCAATGCGTAGTTGCGGTTTAAAGTAGGTACAAAAACACAGTGATCAATGTTTTGTTTTATTACACGAACAAATGCTTCGATCCCACTTTGAAAGACGAAACATAGGCCCTGTTTGTTTGGGCTGCAGCAGAACGAGAAGCAGTTGTAGCTTGTAAATTCTGAGAAGCAGTTGGAGCTGGACAACTGGTGAATATAAAAATGATGTTTGGCAATCTGCTTTTATTACGGCCGGTGGACATACAGCTGGTACTAAAAGTCTAAAATACCCTTCTATACTAAAGATAATGTATACAGTATTGACTAAAATGTTGACCTGATTATGATTCGTACTAGCTCAAATAATGTTTTTGTTACATTTTTAAGGTAATAGTATGTTTAAGTTTTCTAATAAATTCAGCACACAAATGAATTTAGTAGACTTCCATAGAACACATCCATAATATATAAATATAAATGGTGAGATTACCATAGGTCATACAAAGTCATGATTAAATATTAATTCGTTGCAGTTTGCCCATAGCCGTCGGCTCTTCCGTCCGCGGATTGGCGTGGGGCGGCGAAGTCCATCACAAGGATGGAGACGAGACCGAGTAGGAGAGGTCGATGGGAACGAGGCATGGACTGGGGGCGGAGAGGTCCATCACGCCAACCGGAAACGTTGGTGGGAGAGGCCAAGGACGACGGCGGCGGCGTGAAACCCTAGCTGCCTCCGGTATCCCCGTTCCCCCATGTGAACGAAGGGGACGGGACGAAGGGGTACACGCGAAATGATTTCGTACAGCCCTTGTGTGCAGTTTCGCGCGGTGGCATTCTGGTGTAAATAAGTAGAGTTTGAGGGGTAACTCGATGTACCGATTCGTCTTTTAAGTTTGCAGCTGCGGGAAGCTGCAGAAAGCACCCTCGGACGTGCTTTTTGGCTTGCAGTGTAAATATAAGAAGCGCTTAACGAAGTTGGCCCTAAAAAATAAAGTGTTTGGCTGGGCTTGTGCTTTTAAAGGTCCAAAAGCACTAGAAGCTCTAGCCCCAGCCCAAACAAACAGGGTCATAGTTTCCTTTGGTCATCCGAAAATTTAATCCCACAACTACATGCGATCGCACTGCCTATCTGAAGCGTTCATCATGAATCCGACGACCGTGTGAGATATGCAAAAAAAAAACCCACTAAATACAATTGACCAAAACGAGCTACCTATATAAATACCCTAACAGCCACCGGTCTCCTCCTCCCCATTTCCTAATCATTTCCCAACCTCCCCGTTTCCTCCTCTAGCCTTCCCCCTTTTGAAGGTTGTGGGCCAGTGACGTGGGGCTACCTTTCGACTAGCCCACGATGAGTCTACCTGGGCGCGCCAAGCACGGGGAGGCCCACAGAAGGCCCACTCGGGGTACCATGTATCCTAGTCCAAGTCGGTTAGGTTTCGTAACCTTCCATATCTGTAATTGTTGTCGATACCGACCACCTGAGACCTGGCTACCTATAAAGCCAGGAGGGTTGCCTGTCCTAGAGGACACGCCAATAGCCACCGCCACAAATCCTATCGAGATCGCAATCTCGCCGCCATTGTAACCGCAACTCGCCATCAATAACAGACAAGCAGGAGTAGGGTGTTATCCTCTGGGAGTCTGAACCTGCGTAAAACCTTGCTTGTCAGCCGTCGTGATCACCAACGCTCCTCTCGCTCCCCCTCAATCAACCTGGGGTGCACAATCCTGGGACTTGTCGAGTTACACCTTCGTCAGCCAGGAGGGATTCGAACCCCCGACACCGTGGTTCGTAGCCACATGCTAATGACATTAGCTTCGTCTATAACTTGTATAGTCTCAACGCTTCCGCACAATGACATATGCCTCCCACGTAGTCTCAAGATCATACGCCTCCGCATAATGACATATGCTTCCCATGTAGTCTCAAGATCATAGTTTTGAAGACCCGACCTGGTATCGAACCGGTGAGGGTCTCGGTTAACGGTTCACCCGGTTGGACCACTGGTTCGAATGGAGTAAGAGAGAAATATTAATAATCTTTTAAAAAAGTCAGTGTATCTATGATGCATGTAAAATGCTTCTATGAACTTTGCACTTTATTATTCGATGTTCGAACATATTTTCAACACATATGGGTTAAATTAATGTTTTAAAATGATTTTGGGGATACTTCATACTTTTCTATTTATTTGGAATTAAATCTGCAGATTAGAAAAATCATATTTACATATTTTGAGTTTTAGGAAGCCAAACGACATCCAACGAACCTGATATTTTACATAGATAATTTTTTGGAAATAAGAATATGTATGAGACAAGGACCCACAAAAAACAAAGTTGAAGGGACAAACAAGCATACCTCGCGTGGCCAGGAAGGCAGGTGGTCCTCCTGTTGGCGGACGCGGACGCCGTGGCGGCGGCGCCGCCTTTTGCCGGCATGCATCAGCTGGTCCCTCGCGTCGACGAGGGACGCCGTGATCCCATGGCCTCCATCGAGGAGGAGCCTAGCACATTCCACAGCATCGTGCATGCATGCTAGATGGATTAGATTGGTTGACATCTGCTGGTCAAGGATTCTCGATCCTGCAGAGCTGCCGAACGCCACATTCCTCACGCTCTCCACTGCGGAGAGAAGAGTGGTGTCACTGGATGACACGGCGAGGGAGATGCCATTGTCTTTCCACATCTTGTCGGTCATGCCAGCTTCTTCTCTTGAACTCTGCACATTGCAAAATTGAATCAGAAAATTCAGTTAGGAAAATTCATTTCAACAGAGTGAAGTCATAATTTTACAAAATGCTGCCGTAGCTTTGGCAATTCTTGTTTCAACACAGTGGGCTAAGAACTGAAAACTTGCAACAACACGATGCCTGGGTACGCAGGCAGCCCATGAAACAGTATTCTTGCAGCAAAACCTAATTCTAGCATTTGGCCACCAGGCGCATCACGGCTCAAAACCCAAGGCAGACATGGAGAAGGTAACACAACCAAAAAAGATACATAAAATGCGATTTATATTTGTACAATGCAGTATAACAAAATTGACCAAGCGTCATAATGCTGCAAAATCACGAGCATTGACAATCGGGCATTGAGTGGAAAAAAACAGAATCAAATTCGCATGGGCACGGATTCGATCCAGTAAACTCCAAAACCAGCAAAAGATTAGGCTGAGCACTCCCAGCGAATTGAGGAGAATCTCGATAACATGCACGAAACGATCAACCACCAAAGCCATAAATCAACGAAAAATAACAGAATTATGAAAAGATATGAGTTGTATTCATGGCTAACAGTCGTGGTCCTCTGTATATATATAATTGATCTGAATTTGGTAACAAGAGGTACGAGTAGGAACGAAAACCGCACGAAACCTCAGCAGAACCACGAGGCTGAAACCCTACAGAAAATCAATAAAACGATTCGCAGCAGAGTTTGCATCTAGCGCGCGCACGAACGCCCTGAAACCGCCACGCTCCGGGGAGGGGAGAGCTCGCCCGAAGTTTCACCAAAAACATCACGAACTCCAGGATAAAGAACACACCAAAACCCCAAGCATTGAGAGGGGACAGAAAAATGGAATGGATTAGATCCAGCAAACTCCAAAACCAGCGAAAGGAAAGGAGGGAAATTTTCATCGAGCACCAGAGCCCATCTAACGCAATAGAGTAGACACAAAACGCAAGAGTAACATGGACAAGAAAACCGCATGAAATAAACCTTCAATCAAACCTTTCCCCCAAACCCCCCCAGTAGGTTCGTGAGATCAGGGGCCGTAATATTCTCAAAAAATCACGCTTGGAAACAAAAGAAAGCTTTTTTGCAGACTAGACAAATCATCAAACTGAAGCACGATTGCCGTCTCGCGGACAGGCGAAAGAACGCCTTTCTCTCGCTTCCCTTCACTGGGTCAAACGAACGACCCACGACACTGCCGCATTCATATGCAAACCGGGATGAAATCGAGCGAACACCCAAGTAAACAGCACGAATCGCACGCGGACTCTGGGTTGCAAGCACACGGAGCTCACCTCTCCCATGATTCCCGGAACGGCGGGACTTCTCTCACGGCGCCTCCAACAAAAGACACCCTCTCTTGCTCCACGCTCCCGCTCACAAACACAAATCCTCTCACCAAGTTTTCGCTGAAAGCTTGGCACCCCGACCCCTCGACCAGACCACGCGAGTCGCCAAGCCAACACTGAAATCTGCAAGAGTAAAATCCATCAATGTCCTCGGACTTGTGTCGAAAGCTCACTTTGGTCACTATACTAAAATTTTACTCAGTTCGGTCACTATATACACATGTAAGTGATTATACGGTCACTGGGAAATCGTAGAGCTCCGTATGTGACTAGGTCAACCGGTCAACAGCTAGAACTGACATGTGGGGCTGACCTGGCAGTGGCACTACTTTTACTAGTCCGTTGTTGGATACTCGACGACGCAGACGGCCACGATGTCTCCGACGCCCAACGTCGCGTCCGACTGGCCGTGCCGACGGACGCGCCATGCACTACGACCTCCAGGACGGCGCCGAGCACAACACTGGGCCACGGCAGAGCGCCCAGCTTACTCTGACGCCTCAGCCGCGACAGAGCGCGAACTCAATGACGCGCGAGGCTACATGGCCTCGATCCCACCACCGCGGCCGCCTCTCGTCGCCTGTAGCCGCACGGCCCGGCGCCAGCGCGTCTCTCGATGTTGTGCCCAAGGGAGCCGCCTATGTCGTCGTCTCCCGTGCCCTCTTCTCCGACGTCGTCGCCGCCTCCTCTCCGACGCCTCCCCTTCATTCTCTCGGATGCCACCTTCCTCTACCTTCTGCGTCCTCTCTATCGCCCCTCGCTATTCCGGCTTCGCCGCCAACGCCGACCGCGACGTCCGTTCCGTCACGCGCGACCTCCGCGATGTCCCTAGGTTCCTCGCCAAGTACCTCGTCTCCGTCTTCCGCGACAACTCCCGCCTCGTCCGCACCAGGGCCCGACGTCTTGGCGCGTGAAGCCGCCAACACCCGCAACGCCTTCTTCGTCCTCCTTCCGCGGACATCACCGCTGCTGGCCTGCTGCTGGGTGGCGGCGCGTACCTCGTCGGAGCGGCGTACGTCGGCATGGTCTGGCGTTTCTCCTGCATGATGTCGGTGGAGGAGGATGGCGCCAGTAGATTTAGCGCCCTGCACGCGAGCAACAAGCTCCTCCGGGGCGCTGGCAAGTCTTTCTCCGGGTGGCCGTGGGAGATAGTGCCACTATCATATGGGCCCACACGTCAGTTCTAGCTGTTGACCGGTTGACTTAGTCACATACAGAGCTATATGATTTCCCAGTGACCGTATAATCACTTACATGTGTATATAGTGACCGAACTGAGCAAAATTTTAGTATAGTGACCAAAGTGAGCTTTGGATACAAGTCTGAGGACTATTGATGGATTTTACTCAATCTGCAAAAGCAGCAGAGCAACTTGTCCTGCCCTTTCTTTTTCTCTCTCTCCACCCGTTGGGTAAACTAAATAACATAGCACATGGTTCCTGTTGCAAGAAAGTAGAGGTTCACTGCAAGATAATCCATTCACCCACTTGGAAGATAATCCATTCACCCTAATGCCTCGTTTGGATGTTTGCGAACCGGTCTTCGCCGAAAGCTTTCCATTGAGTCTTCTTGCACTTCCAACTTGAAGAGGAAGAAGCATCTCTCTTTGCATCTTCAATAGATAGGAAAAATTGAGGGTGGATATTAGATATTCGGCGGCCTCAAGTCCCGCATATCTGAAATTAGAGCGTTTGGATGCGCTCGATATTTGATCTAGCTATTCGTTCACGATATCGTGCGAGCGCTCGGAAGGGAAAAAAGCAGCCCAGCCAATGTCGATGCCAACCCCTCAACATTGTGCAGATATTCGCCCCGCATCACGTAACGCTTCACGACTCACGATCCCCGCCCCACGGCATGTTCCTCTCCTCGCTCGCGATTGTCTTGTTCCTCTCGCTCGCTCGTGCGACCTAAAGCTCCCGGCGGCGTAGCAGGCAGGGGCCTCCCGTAGCACCTCCTTCTCCGGCTAGCATGACTGCGGCTGCGTGCTGAACCGTTCTTGTAGTCTGATCTCCGGCCGTTCCTATGCTCGACTAGAGTTGGCTCCGGCGGCCAATGTTGTCTGTGATAGTTCCTGTGCTCGTTACTGCAAGCTGAACCGTTCGCGTAGTTCTGAACTTTTGAGCTCCGGCCGCCGATGTTGTATGTGCTAGTTGTATATTCATACTGCTGAATCGTTCACATGTAGTCCTGAACTTTTGTAGTTGTAAAGTTAGTTTTTGGTATTGTTTTGTATCTACCCCGTTATGAACTTAGGTCATGCTGTTTTTTTTGGTCAACATGCTTGTAAAAAAATTCATTTTTGATGATCTAGAATTGAAACAAACTTTTTTTACATTGTAGCTGCAAAATGTCGGAAGAGTTAGTCCTGATCAATTATGTATCCGAACAAAATAAAAGAAGGAAGAGGAGAAGGATTGTGTTTATGAAACAATATTACAATGGTCGTTTATGATGGATTATGCATTGACTTTGATATAATGTTGTTGAAATATTGGAGAATATTTCGTATTCTTGTAGTTGTCGCCGGTACCATAATATGTGGCTGCTATGTACAATTTTGCCATGCATACAAGTATATATAATGCTCAGTGTGGCGAAAAGCTGCAATTCATCAATTTTATACCATCCAAACAACATTTGATATTCAACCTCAACATCTTGTCTGGATCTGAATATCTAACACATCCAAACAGAAAATATTGACATTCAGTCTCAGTATCAATATCATGGATATTGGATATTCAAGCATAATATCTATCCTCTCAATGCAAACATCCAAACGGATAAGACCCATGTCATGGCTCCAGCTACTACTTAGGCTTGTAGATTTCTGGAGCAGGAATATTTCCGGAGCAGTGCGCTGGATTTTTAGCAGGAGGTGTGCAATTCGCCATCCGAAGCGCGGCCTTAGTGGCATAATTCATCATAAGACTTCGCCTCCAAGTTGGTCATGTTTCATGTTGATGAGAGAAGCCTTCCTAATGAAAATTCAACCATGTGTTTTCAATACGCCGCATCACATGAGTTCGCTCTCTCTGCAAAACATAGATTTTTAGAGTGGACCCAAGAACAGATGACGTCATATCATATAAATTGCCATTTAAGTGGACACTGCAAATTGAAACATTACATGTAACTTTCAATCTAGTTGAACATTCAATGTATGGTTTCTTCCAATGTTCGATATATTATTACTTCAAGAGGTTGTTTCCAAATCTCAAAAGAAAGGAGATATAGATATACCTTGTAGATAATAAAAACTCGTGTACGGAGTTGTCCGAGAACATTCTTTCTTCCATATCTTCTTCGACTCTAGTGACTTGAGATTAATCTCATACGTGCCAAGTGACATGGTCACGAAAATGATATCACTGCACTCCATGGATCCAACCTGTTTAAGTCTTTCCACGCTCCATCCCCATGAGGATAGTGATACTGATATGGGCAATGTCCTCCGCCATGAGCGACACATCAATCATTGATAAGCATTTAGAACACAAATCATATTTGAGAATTCCCACATCATCATCATCATCATTATACAGAACCATGAAGTAGAGTGTGTCTTGGATGAGGACAGTGGACGCTAGCTTGAAGGATGCATCAGGCTCAAGATGAAGACCAGAGGACGGCTCGCTCCACGGGCGAAGACGAGAGGAGCTCACACCCATCTCCGGCAAGGACTCGTACGCATATGCGACAAAACCAGCAGCACCGTCAATACACAGACGACGAAGACCACCAGGGAGGGGCCACCGTGACACGCCCGGTGGTCACAACTGCTAACGGCGCAGAGCACCGCGGCCCCGATGCAGTTGTAGCAGCTGGGCACAACCAGCTCTCTGCAGCAGCCCGTGATGGGGTCCAAAACCGCGAGCTCCGTGGGCGACACAGTGGCAGTGCTATGTACAAGGAGAAGGCAGCCGTGCCGACAGTCCCACGCATCGCAGACAGAGTACCGCCAGTTCTCGGGGTCGGTGTGCGCACGCGGAATTTCGTGGTGGAGACGAAGGGCCGCTCTTTTTTTCCATGGTAATACGCTCCTCATTTATATAATAATAAAGGTAAGTTACAAGATACGAATACATTGACATTATAAATCTGAATAGATAGGATAAACCTATGCAAAAAACCAACGCCGATCCTTCTCCTTGCCAGCACCGAAGTGACCACCAAAAAAACGGAAGACAGATCACCTCTACACCTGAGGTCGAAGCGGCTCCATCGCTGATCAACAGCTTTACGGACCTCCAAAATAGTTTGCCAGAAGCAAAACCATTATCGTTGAACGAATCAGACCGGGGCAACATGTCCCGGACACGCCATCAAACTCTAGAACTGGCACCACCGCATGACTACGACGTCGAACGAGTGAGTCAAAACTGTCAACCTTCAACCACAAATCCAGCACAAGATAGACCATCTTCGAGCTGTCACATGAGCCGACAACAGTCTGCGCGTACTCATGTACCACACATCCTCCCTGCTCCACCATGACGTAGGAGACAACACCACAACAATGGGGACAAAGCAAAAGGAGAGACACACCTGATGGGGTCGCCGCCACCGCCTCACCGACACCATCCATGAACACTAAAACCACCGATCCAGAAAATCGGCAAGCACACGATGTCACCAACTCTGGGACGCCGCTGAAAGAGCATTTTCCCTCATGTGTGGTTTTGGTAATTATATGACAATCTCTATGGGCTAATATTTGCATTGAGATATCCTTATAGATCTTGTCCATGGAATTGTGGAGTTCATGTGTTGGACTCTTGAAGCTTACGTGTTGAGTGAAGCTTCTTGCAAGTATGTCTTGAAGGATTCAAGACTTCATATTAGTGAAGAAATGTTGGAAGATACAAGATTGATCAAGATATTGATCAACACACAAAGCTACAAGATGTACCAAGAGCTATCATGCATATCTTGGGATGGTAAACACTTGTCCGCATAGCTTTGTGAACTAACCCATTATATATGTGTGTGTGGTATCATTATATGAGGTTAGGTATCTTCCCATGGGATTGCATCAAATGAAGATTTCATATAGCTCATGGAGCATGACGTCATGTAGTGATCGCCATCAAGGTGAGATGTGCAAGACCAAGAGAAGCTTCTTGAAGAGATCCTATGCTTGGTGCTTGCAAGGGATACATGAAGACGGAGCTAAGCGAGACTCTCCCATTGTTAGCATGAGGGAGTATTTGGAGAAGTCTTCATCAAGCATGTGCTTGGACGCGCAATCAAGAAAAGATGAACCACTTGAAGAGATCAAGATAGTCTTCATCCAACTCAAGTGGAATGCTCAAGGCAAAGGTATGATCTTGATAGGGCTATAAGATAGATAGACGTACTATCAAGAGGGGCTCTCAAGTTAGTAACTTGATCGCATCGTTGTGGAGAGCTCAAACCTTTGCATACTTGGCATATCATATTTCTTGGTTCTTATTTGACTTTCATGGTGGTGAGGAACTAGAGCTTGGTTCATCTACATGTCAAGCTCTTGTTCATCGGAAACGGTCTTACTTTAAAAAACTTGTTGGCTTTCATCCATGTGAGGATTTAGAGCTTAGTTTATCTCCATACTAAGCTCTAGTTCATCAAAAACGGATTTCGTATGAATATCTTTTTACGTTTTTGATATTAGAGGTTTTACCGGTTTACATGTTTTAGGAAAGTTAAACCTTTCCCCATTTGGTTTTATTCTAAAATGATGGACTATGATGTTTCTATGCATATTCAAGTAGAGCTCGTTGTAACGATTCCAACGAGCCAAAAATCATCGAAAACGGAGTACGGATGGAAAAGATATTGCAGTTTTAGTTTTGCTGTTTCTGTCAGTTTTCAGTCACTCGGAATATCCGATTCTGGACTGAACCGGAATATCCGATTCTCGCAGTTTTTCTCGAAAAAGAGTCACTGATCGGAACTGGAAAATAAGCTCGGAAATTTCACTTTTGGGCGGAATTTCCGATCTAAATTCTGCGTGCAACGGTTCTATTTTTTGGGGGGGTATAAATACCCCTCCCCTTCTTCTTCCCTTGCCCATTCAAGGGAGCAAAAATTTCCCCTCTCTCCTACTCCATTGTTGACTTTGGAAAGCTTGATTCCTCTCAATCCTCCATTGCTTCTTCCATATTCTTTAGGGAAAGTTAAGAAGAGATCTAGATCTACAATCCTACCAATTCATCTCTCCTCTAAGTGAGGGGAACCTAGTGGATCTAGTTCTTGTAGTTTCTTTGTGGTTCTTCTCTTTGTTCTTCCTCTCTTCTACCCCCATAAGCATTAGTTGCTTTTGGTGTGATTTGGGAGTGAAGTATTTGACTCTTTTGTGGTTTCCTTTGTTCTTCCTCTCTTATTCCCCCATAAACATTTGTTATTATGTTAGAATTTGAGAGTGAAGGACTTGAGCACTTCGTGTGCTCTTGCCATTGCATTTGCATCGGTTTGAGCCCTCCACGAGGATTCGTGGTGGTGTTACTTGTGAGCTTGTTACTCTTGGGTCTTTGGACCCTAGACGCCTTTTGTGGCCGGCCTTTTGTGGCCAAGACCTTTTGTGGTCAATACCTCTTGTGGTCACTTGAGAGCCCCAATTAAGTTGTGGGTGTGTGCCTCAAGACTTGGGAGCCCCCAATTAAGTTGTGGGTGTGTGCCTCAAGAGTTGTACGGGATTCGATCTCCGCCCCAAAGGAGATCAATAGTGGAAGGTGAACTCGCAACCTTTTGTGGTTGAGTTCATCAGGAGAAGAAGGTGAGCCTTTGTGGCGTTGCGGCTAACCTGTGGTGGTTGCGCACACCTCTCCAAACGAGACGTACACCCTTTGGGTGGAACTCGGGAATACATCCTCGTCTCCGCGTGCCTCGGTTATTTATATACCCTAGCTCTTTACTTATGCACTTTACATTGTGATAGCCTTCGTGCTTGAAGTCATATATCTTGCAGTCACCTTGTTACTTGTATTGCTTAGCATAAGTTGTTGGTGCACATAGGTGAGCCTAATATTTATATTTAGGTTGTATGCTTGTTAAAGTAAACCTCTAGTTTTATTCCGCCTTTATCAAGCATACCGGAATTTTCGGGTCATTCTTGGACCGGATATTCCGGCTCCTCGGAAAAAGTTTTAAATCTCCTATTCACCCCCCCCCCACTCTAGGCGACGTCTATCTGTTCAATTGGTATCAAAGCCAGGTTATCTCATTATTAGGACTAACCGCCTAGAGATAAAGATGTCGTTTAGAGATCTAGTGCACAATCCCACTTATAGATTCGATGGCACAAATTATGATGTTTGGAAAATTCGCATGCTTAAGCTTTTTAGAGATATGGGTTCAAATTTAGAGATTATTGTAGATATGGGTTTTTCTCTTCCAAAGGATTCACAAGAATTATCTTTAGAGGATGAGAAAAACTCTTATCTCGATACTCTAGCATCTAATGGTCTTATATGTGCTTTGAGCGATGTAGTCCTTGCGTCAATCATGTCTTTTCGGAGCGCTCATGAATTATGGACAAAGCTTCAAGATATATATGAGGTGTCCAACATTTCCAAAGATGATTGTCCTCCTTCCACATCCGGTCGTGATGAGCTCACGTCTTCTTCCACTTCACCGACATGTGGTTTGCCACAAGGTAAATATATGGTGAGTGGTGATAGAAATTGCATTTTTGATGATGAAACTACTATTGACTATTCTTCACACTCATCTTGTTGCAGTGCTCTATCTTTGGACTTAAACACCTCTAGCACTCCAAATGTCGTACATGCTAGTGTTGATAGTCCTTGCATATCATGTAGTAGTTGCTTAACTAAAACTCATGATGATATGCTTTCCTTGTCTTGTTTCCATGATCAAAATGTTTCTACTTCCTCTAGTACTTGTTTGACTAACAATGTAGAGGAATCCCAACAATTGTTGGAACAAGACATGGACCCCATTGGTGTTTCAAGTAACTCTTCATCGTCTTCATCCACTACTCACATTTGCCTTATTGCTAAGGAGTTTAAGGTATCTCCTACCGTGCACTCCAATATATCTCATGGTGATGATGATGATGATGTTGATGATGATACTAGTCTTGAAATCAAACAAGAAATTATTGCTTTTGATCATTTCATGACTAACTTGCAAGGAGTTGGCAAGAAACACTTTGGCTCTCTTATGAGCCGTATAGGTGAGCTTGAGGATGTTCTTGAGCTAAAAGGTGAGATTGAGAGAGAAGATGCCTATGAAAAGGTATATCTTCAATCATCTCTAGAAGATGAACAAGAAACTAATGCTCACCTTCAAGAGCAACTTGAAACTATCATGGAGTCTCATAACTCCAAAATTGCTAAACTCACTAAAGAACATGATCATGCTATTGCTAAATGTAATGTGCTTAGTAAAGAAATTTCTAAGTTAAACAATGAGCTTGTCATGTTGTCTCCTTCCACTTCTAATGATAATGATGCTTGTGCTACTAACTCCACTTTGTGTGAAGCATCTATTTTGAAGGAGAATGTTGAGCTAAGGGCTCAACTTGATTTGCTAACTAGTAAGTATGGGAATTTGGAAGAAACTCATGAAAAGCTTTTTAGCTCTAATGAGGATCTTCTAGCATCCCATGCTAGGCTAAAGTTAGCTGATGAGGCGGTCACTACTAAGGTAACATCTTGTGAGCCTCTTATGGACACTAGCACAACTTCTACTACTAATGCTTTATTGTAATGTGCTAGTACTAGTAATTCTACATCACATACCATTGCTAAATCTTATGATGAATTACATTCCTTGCCTTGTTGCTCTAACAATGTAGCATCTACTTCCTCTAGTATTTGTTTTGACACTAACCATGCAGAGGAACTTAAAGAGCTCAAGGCACAAGTCACTTCTTTGAAGAAAGACTTGAAGAAGTGTCATGAAGGTAAGTCCACCCTCGACAATATGTTGAGAGTGCAACAACTTCCTCATGACAAGAGTGGACTTGGATTCAACTCCAATAACAAGAACAAGTCCAATGTCAAGAAGAAGCACAAGTTCATCAAGAAGAAGGGCCAAGAACAAGTTATTGATTCGGCCAAAATTGTGTGCTTCAAGTGCAAGGTTGAAGGGCACCATGTTAGATCTTGCCCTTTGAAGAAGAAGCCTCTTAGTGAGAAGAAACAAGGGAAGCAACCTCAAGTCCAAACTCAAGCTTACCAAGTTGAAGAACCTTCCCTTCACAAGAAGAAAGGTAAAAGCCGCCTTTGCTACAAATGTCGTGGGAAGGATCACTTTCCTTCTTCATGCACTCATGGTACCTTATCCAACCCTTCTACTATTGATAATGTTCATTCTCTTTGGAAGGATAAGGTTGGCAATGTGTTTGCCAAAGTTATTGGTACTCAAAGTGGTGTCAAGAAAAGAACCATTTGGGTTGCCAAGCCTATTGTGACTAACCTCTTAGGACCCAACTTGGTTGGGGACCAACAAGCTAAAACTTGATCAATAGGTGTAAGCGGAGGACATTGGAGACTTGACTACATCATGAAGAATTAAGGGATCTTCAACATTCATATTCTCTCAAGTCAAGTCAATTGGAGTATATTGTCTTAGCATATATCCAATCCTCCTCCTTGCGGTAACTTGTATTTAAATCATATGTATGCATTGAAAGTTACTTGCACCCTTGCATGTGTTTGGTTTTAGTACCTTACAAGTGTTTATATGTGTTGTGCACTCTACTTACTTATGTTGAGTAATCAAGCTTGTGTATGTTGGTTTGCACACCATGTATGTTTTGAGCCTCTTGTCTATTTGCTTTCATCTTAATTGGCTCTTTTAGGGATATTAGTGGACTATCCCATTTTGGGGGAGTGATGTGCTTTTTGGTAACACACTATCCTAAAATGTGTATTCATGAGGACTACCACTTAGTGATGATATATCAATGTTATCTACTCTCTTTGTGGTATGTCTTACTCATGAGAAATTCAAATTCTAATGTACATTAATTATCTCTTGGATTTCTTTTGCCTCTTGTTAAAAAGAATGGATTATCACATTATGGGGGAGTAATAAGTGAAAGAACATTTCTTAATCCCTAGTGTTTTGTGTGTTAGTTAACAATACCAATGATATACTAATCCTATTGCTAAGTATTTCAGTTTGGGTGAAATTCATATCACAAATCTTAAAGCCAAATTTAGAGAAAAAGAGTTTCTGGAATTCTTCAGGGACCCGGATATTCCGGTTCCCCAACCGGATATTCCGAGTCGACCCCAGAAATTTGGCTAAGTCAAGTTCAGAAGTGGCACTGACCTCAATCGGAAAATCAGCCCGGAAATTTCAATGACCCGGATATTCCGGTTCACCAACCGGATATTCCGGTTCACCCACCGGATATTCCGAAGCAATCTCAGGAAAATTGGCTAAGTCAAGATTCAGAAGTGGCACTGACTTCAATCAGAAAATCAGCCCGGAAATTTCAAGGACCCGGATATTCCGGTTCACCAACCGGATATTCCGAGTCAACCTCAGGAAAATTGGCTAAGTCAAGAATCAGAAGTGGCACTGACTCCAACCGGAAATTCAGCTCGGAAATTTCAAGGACTCGGATATTCCGAGTCAACCGAAGAAAATCGACTAAGTCAAGTTCAGAATTGGTTCTGATCTCAACCGGAAATTCAGACCGGATATTTTCAAAGGCCCGGATATTCCGGGGCACCGGAATTTCCGGTGCAACTTATACCGGAATTTCCGGGTGACCAAGACAGCCAACGGCCAGATTTTGAGGGGGAGTATAAATACCCCCTCACTCACTCAAGAACATTTGAGCTCTCAGACTTTCTCTCTCTTACTATTCTTGAAAGCTCAATTCATCAAGATCTCCCAATCCCCCCACCCAAATTCATAGATCTTTGGAGGATTGGAGGAGAAGGCCCATATCTACATCGTCACCGAAGGGATCTTCATTTCTCCCCCATTCATTTGGGGATTTTGTGGCTAGGGTTTCCGGTGGGAAAACCTAGTTCACCATTGTTGTACTCTTGGTGTTACCTTGACCTCTTGTGGTCCTTGACCTGTTGTGGTCCTTCTTGGGAGCCCCCAATTCAGTTGTGGGTGTGTGCCTCAAGCGTTTTTAAGGGATTCGATCTCCGCCCTAAATGGGGATCAATAGTGGAAGGTGGGCTCGAAACCTTTGTGGTTGAGTTCACCGGAGAAGAAGGTGAGCCTTTGTGGCGTTGCGGCTAACCTGTTGTGGTAGCGCACACCTCTCCAAACGAGACGTACACCCTTGGGTGGAACTCGGGAATACATCTTCGTCTCCGCGTGCTTCACTTGGTTCCCTTTACCCTTTACTCCCTTACTTGCTTCTTGTTATTGCTTAGTTTCTCATTTAGGTAAATTCACCGTAGTTGCATATCTATCTAGAGAATTTACCTTTGAGTTGAGCCTAAAATTGAAAAGACCTAAAATTTGTAATAGCACCTATTCACACCCCCCCCCTCTAGGTGTCGGATTCCCGTTCAATTGGTATCAGAGCCTTGTTCACTTTTAAGGGCTTAACCGCCTAAGTGCAACGATGACGGAATCCGATGCCGAGAGGGCCGCCCGTGAAAAATTAGAGGCGGAGAAGGAGGCGTTAGCCAAAGGGGCAACCATGGCCGATCTTATTGATATGAGATCGTCCTTGGAGGCCCAACTCCTCAAGATGAATGAGATGCTCATGGCACTCTTGAAGTCTAAGGAGCCCGAGGCTACTTCTCCCTCTCCTCCTCCTAAGGAACATGCGGGGAACTCTAAGGAGTCATCTTCGGATGGGTCCAAAGATGTTACCTCAAGTGTTCCCGGGATGGCGGAAAAGGATGAACCACCTAGCTCCTCTAACACCCCCAAAGGAGAGGAATTTCATAATGTCAACCATAATTACTCTCCTAACCCTCCTATCCCTCACCCTCATGTAAACTTTAGAAGTGACCCTCCTAAGCTTAAACCTACTCATTTCTCTCAATGGGTGTTTCTAATGAAGTCTCATCTATGTAGTGCCTCCATTGAGCTTTGGCGCATCATTGAAGAAGGATACAAGCCCCATGATCCAACCAACTTGACAAGAAGAGAAGTGGTTGATAGCCAACTCAACGCCACAGCTCTTCATCAACTCCAAATGGCCGTTGGAGAGAAGGACATGGCGCTCATTCAACAATTCTCCACCGCCAAGGAAGTTTGGAATGCTCTTTCCGACATCTTTGTTGGGAATGAGAGCATGAAGAAGAACCGGTATGATGCCTTATGCAATGAGGTGGAAGGGTTCTACAAGTTGGATGGAGAAAGCCACGAGGACATGTACCGGAGGTTGGTGTTGGTTGCCAACTCCTTCAAGAACCTCGGGGCGGAGTACATCAATGATGCTTGGATCAAGAGGAAGTATGTGACCGCTCTCATGCCCTTTGAGGACACGGATTTTAAGACACTCCAAGGGAGACATGACTTTGCAAAGATGACATCCAATGAAGTTATGCAAGAGATGACCGCATACAAGGTGGCCTCCAAGATTGCACAAGATGCAAGAGCTAGAGCCATAGGGATGCACAAGCATGCCTCAATTGCTTTGAATGCCACCGTTGAAGAGGAGGATGAAGAGGAGTGTGATGATCAAGACGAGCTATCTAGTGAAGCTCTCTCAAGCACTCTCACTCAACACATGGGTCTTGCGGCAAGAACCTTTTGGAAGAACCCCGGAAGGGCCAAAGCAAGGATTGACAAGAAGTTTTCCCCCCAACGGAGGAAAGCCATTCAACAAAGTGAGACTTTGCTATAATTGCGATGACAAGAGCCACTTTGTTGCCGATTGCCCATGGGAGAGAAGAGAGGATCATGGTGGGAGGCTCGTGGCCAAGACGAAGGGCAAGGGGCCCATGCCCATGAAGAAGCCTTTCTTCCAGAAGAACCAAAAGATTGTCTTGGTGACTCAAGAGCAATATCCCACCGATGATGAAGATAGTGACAAGTAGGATACTCCAACGCAAGTGGCCGCACTAGCCATGTCTTCCACTACTCCATCACTCTTCTCCTCGCCAAACGAGAGCGTCATCGTCAAGAATGGAAGATGTCTTATGGCTAAGACATCCGAGGTACAACTATCCCCCAAC
The DNA here is from genome assembly GCA_026929855.1 of Poa annua. Lineage (NCBI taxonomy): Eukaryota > Viridiplantae > Streptophyta > Magnoliopsida > Poales > Poaceae > Poa > Poa annua. Next base: position 39,364,097 of record CM049427.1, read on the forward strand.
TCCATATCACATGACATTGATGATGCTATGAGTCTAGAAGTCAAGGAAGAAATCATTGCTTTTGATAAATTCATGACTAACTTGCAAGGAGAAGGAAAGAAACACTTTGGCTCAATCATGAGTCGTATAGGTGAGCTTGAGGATGAGCTTGAACTAAAAGGTGAGATTGAGAGAGAGGATGCACATGCTAAGGTGTCTCTCCAATCCTCTCTCGAAGATGAACAAGAAGCTCATGCTCTCCTCGAGGAGCAACTTGCTAAGATCACTAAGGATCGTGATCTCTACTTTGCTAAATGTAAAATTGTGCAAAAAGAAAATTCCGAGCTTGTGGTTGCTCATGCTAGACTTTGCGAAGACTTCGAGTCACTTGACAATGCTCACAAGGTGTTGACAAGTGATCACGAACGTCTTCTAAAGTCTCGTGATCAACTCCAATCTCGGATATCTAATCTTGAGAAACCTAGCACCTCTACTCCTTTGAATGCTAATGCAAATGTTGTGAAGGGTATTGCTAGGGTTTTGTTTGTTCCTTCTATGGCAACCAAGCCCAAGACATCTCTTGATAAAGGTAAGGGGACACTCACTACTCCTCTTCATGAGCGAGTGCCCCACAAGGGTAAGGAAGGTCTAGGCTATGTTGCTAAGGAGAAGAAGGAGATCAAGAAGAAGACCAAGACAGCACAAGCCAAGAAGGTTGAAATTGCGAGTGGAAATGCCACAAGGGGCACTCCCACTCGTAATGACTTTGCGGGCATATCTAACCCCAACTATGCTTTATATGTTGATTATTATGGGGATGTCTATGCTAGATACATTGGTACTTTTGATGGTTATATTGTATATGCTATTTGGGTACCAAAGACCCTTGTTGCTAACCAAAAGGCACCCATTGCAAAATGGGTACCTAAATCCAAGAATTGATTGTGTGTAGGGCCTTGCTTCCGGAGGATCGAAATGGATAATTGATAGTGGGTGCACTAGTCATATGACCGGAAGCAAGGATATTGTAACGGAGTTGAAGCCCAATGATGATCAAATGACCGTTACATATGGTGATAATTCTAAGTCTAAGGTAATAGGGCTCGGCAAGGTGGTAGTGGCACTGGACATCACACTTGTGAATGTCTTGCTTGTAGAGTCCCTAGGTTTCAACTTGATCTCCGTCCATTCCTTAACTTGTTTGGGCTATACCGTTGTCTTTGAAAAGGAAATGGTCATTCTCTTGCGGAGCAAGTCTCTCAATGTGTCTTTCGTTGGGTACATTGAGAATGGGCTCTATGTGGTTGACTTCTCCGGAGTCACCACTTCCCATACAATGTGCCTATTCGCAAAGGCGGACTTGGGTTGGCTATGGCATCGCCGACTAGCCCATGTCAACATGAGGACTTTGCAAAGTCTTCACAAGGGTGGCCATATCCTAGGACTAAAAGACCATGTTTCTTTCTCGAAGGATCGAATGTGCAGGGCGTGTGTTGAAGGGAAAATGCATGACATCTACCACCCAAGCAAGACCATCATTTCGTCAAAGAGGGTTTTGGAGCTTCTCCATGTTGACCTCTTTGGTCCCATTCCGGAAGCTAGTCTTGGTGGCAAGAAATATTGCTTGGTGATTGTTGATGACTATTCAAGATACACATGGGTTTTCTTCTTCAAGACGAAGATGGAGACTCAACAAACTATCATCGACTTCTCCAATGAAGCTCAACGTCAACACAATGTCCCTATCTTGGTGATACGAAGTGACAATGGGTCCGAGTTCAAGAACTACACCTTAAACGAGTTCCTTAGTGAAGAAGGGATTCGTCATCAGTATTCCGCTGCTTATACTCCTCAACAAAATGGTGTAGCCGAAAGGAAGAACCGCACTCTTATTGAAATGGCAAGGTCGATGATGGCCGAGTTCAAGTCCCCTCACAACTTTTGGGCCGAAGCCGTCAACACCGCTTGCCATTCATCCAACCGGCTCTTCTTTCGCAAAGGACTCATGAAGACACCTTATGAAGTGCTCACCGGGAACAAGCCCAATATCTCCTACTTCTGTGTATTTGGTTGTAAGTGCTTCTACCTCATCAAAGGTGTTCGTTTGGGCAAGTTTGATTCTAAGTCTCTTGAAGGGACATTTGTGGGCTACGGATCCGAATCCCACACTTATAGAGTCTATGATAAGGCCTCGCGCATAATCATAGAAACTTGTAGTGTGGTGTTCGAGGAGAATGACGGCTCCCTCGTGGAGCAAAGTGGTGTTTCCGGTGTAGGTGATGATGAACCTCAAGATGCTATCCGAAGAATGGGGTTGGGAGTCCACCGCCCCGTTGAACTCTATTATGAGGATGATCATCAAGGACCAAGTTCTTCACAAGTGGTGACCACCCCAACACAAGAAACACCCATCGACAACACCGTGCCCAATGCTCCCTGCCAAGAAGAAGAACAAGACTCTACAGCTGCTCCTGGAATTTCCGGAGGACCGGAATATCCGGGTCAAGATGGACTCGGAAATTCCGGTGGCCCGGAATTTCCGGTTCCTGAACCCGGAATATCCGGTCCTGCTGACATTCCCGGTGGCAGTTCGCAAGGCCAAGATCAACCCTCTCCCTCACCAATGGACACCACTCCAATGGTTGATCAAGGCCATCAACTCAGTCAAGGCGGAGACATGAATGATCAAGATGATCAAGCGATTCCTCCCACCACTCGGAGGGAAATCGAGATCCGCCGCTTGAATAGGGTTGGCACCTCACAAGAATTAAGAGCCCTATCTCTTGACAAGGTGCTTGGTGATGTGAGAAGCAAGGTCTCTACCCGAAGACAACTTGCAAGCTTTAGTGAACATCAAGCTCACATCTCCATGGTGGAACCCAAGAAGGTATTTGAAGCTCTTGAAGATAAAGATTGGCTTGATGCCATGCATGAAGAGCTCAACAACTTCGAGCGCAACAAAGTGTGGAAGTTGGTGGAAAGACCCAAAGATTGCCGCAATGTTATCGGCACCAAGTGGATATTCAAGAACAAGCAAGATGAACATGGCATGGTGATAAGGAACAAGGCAAGATTGGTGGCTCAAGGTTACTCCCAAATTGAAGGCATTGACTTTGGAGAAACCTACGCGCCCGTGGCTCGACTTGAGTCAATCCGTATTCTTCTTGCCTATGCCTCTCACCATAACTTTAATTTGCAACAAATGGATGTTAAATCCGCTTTTCTAAATGGTCCACTAAATGAACTTGTTTATGTTAAGCAACCACCGGGGTTCGAGGACCTCAAGTATCCGAACCATGTCTACAAGTTGGATAAGGCACTCTATGGCCTTAAACAAGCCCCACGAGCGTGGTACGAGCACCTTAGAGAACTACTTGTAGACCGTGGATTCCAAGTTGGGGAAATCGACCCCACACTTTTCACTAAGAAAGTTAATGGGGAGCTTTTCATTTGTCAATTATATGTGGATGACATTATATTTGGATCGACTAACAAAGCATTTAACGAAGAATTCTCTAAGCTTATGACTGACAGGTTTGAGATGTCTATGATGGGTGAGATGAAGTTCTTCCTCGGATTTGAGATCAAACAATTGAGGGAAGGAACGTTCATCAACCAAGCAAAGTACATTCAAGACATGCTCAAGAAGTACGAGTTGCTTGATCTCAAGGGTGCCTCTACTCCAATGCAAACCAAATGCCACCTTGAGCTCAACCCGAAGGGTAAGGATGTGGATCAAAAGGTATACCGCTCCATGATTGGATCTCTCCTCTACCTTTGTGCATCTAGACCGGATATAGTGCTAGCCGTAGGAGTGTGTGCAAGATATCAAGCGGCTCCTAAAGAAAACCACGATGTGGCGGTCAAGAGAATCTTTCGATATTTGGCTTATACCCCAACTTATGGATTGTGGTATCCCAAGGATGCAAATTTCTCATTATGTGGATTCACGGATTCCGATTGGGCGGGAGATCATGATGATAGGAAGTCAACCTCCGGTGCTTGTCAATTTATTGGGAGGTCCTTGGTGAGTTGGTCTTCTAAGAAGCAAAATTGCATATCTCTCTCCACCGCCGAAGCCGAATATGTTGTAGCCGCTAGTTGTTGCACTCAGTTGCTATGGATGAGGCAAACTTTAAAGGAGTACGGTGTCAATTGTGACAAAGTGCCTCTTCTATGTGACAACGAAAGTGCCATCAAGATTGCCTACAACCCGGTGCAACATTCAAGAACCAAGCATATTGAGATCCGCCATCATTTCATAAGAGATCATGTGGCCCGTGGAGACATTGACTTATCATATGTGGGCACAAGGGATCAATTGGCGGATATCTTCACGAAGCCCCTTGAGGAAGGAAGGTTTTGCTTTTTGAGGAATGAGCTTAATATCATTGATTCGAGGTCCTTGGCTTGATCGCTTGCACACTCACCTAGGGCGTAATTGCATCTTATCTAGTTTAGATGTAGGCATGGAAATAGGGGGAGTGCGGTCCTAATACATTGGACCATCCCTCCCCCCATTATGCCGATAGCAAGTGTTCTTTTATCTCTATATTCATTCTTGTGACTAATGAGCTAAAACGACGAGTATTGGTTATGTACCCAAGATACATCTTCGCGGTAACATGCCATACACTCCTACACGGTGGCCTCGGCCACCAACCTCTTCTCCTTGAAGAGTTGATGTTATTTGGAGCTTTATGTTGCTATTTGCTCTCCTTTTCATGCATGTGGGAAACCTACTCAACTTGGCTCTTTTGATTCGATTTGGTTGTTGTGAGTTGAGTATGGTGTACCAATATCAGTTTGGAAATCTATCCCAAGCCTACTTTCCCCTGAAAACTTTTCTCTCTTTTGACGCAAGTCATCCTTTTGAAAACTGGGATTTTGGTTTAGCAGGTCGGAATATCCGGTTCACTTTGAACCGGAATATCCGGTGACTCGGAATATCCGGTGTAACTTATACCGGAATATCCGGTCTGGCAGTTTGTCCAGAAATATAAGGGCAGGCTCGGGGTGAAGGGCTCATTAGTGCCTTTCTTCCACCCCCGACCTCCCTCTCCTCCACCCGCCGCCCCTGCTGTGCCCAACTCCCTCCGGAGCACTCCGTCCGCCGGGGAACCTCTTTCTCGGCCGGATCTGCTCCTCCTCCGCCCAAGGAACTCACTCCTCCAAGCAATGGCCTCAATGGATGAGGGTAACTTCACTTTTCTTCTTCCTCTTTTGGATCTTGATGTGGAGTTATTTGTTTCAATGTTGCTTGGTAGAGATTGTTCCTAGGACTATTCCCTGCCTTATACATACATTAGATTTGCATTACATTGGATCGATCTAGTTTTAGACCGAGTCAAATCTCAGATCTGTAGTTTCTGTCTGACTCGGAATATCCGGTCCATCGTGACTCGGAATTTCCGGTACCCCGGAATTTCCGGTCATGACTGACCCGGATATTCCAAGCCAAACAGAGCAGTTTTAAGATTAACTCATGTTTAACTACATATGATCCATCGAATGCCTATCTAATGTGTGTATTACCTCCTGACTTGTGTGCACTTACCTTATGCTACCATCTATGCTCAAATTCACAGGTTCAGGTGGAAGTGAGTCCGCAGGGGGATCAAGGCACACTGCTCGAGCACCTGTCTCCAAGCAATCTGTCAACAAAGGAAAGGGCCTTGCACCTTAGAGAAAGAAGAAAGCTGTTGCCAGCAAGCCCTCATCTAAGAAGAGAAAGAGTACCTCTAGTTCCGAACGTCCGAACTATTCCAAGATGCATGCTGTTGACTACTCTCAGCTGAGGCAGGGGGACTGGTACCTCAGCGCTAGGGACACCTCTCTTGATGATCGCAGTTTTTGGTGCCAAGCACAGGAGCATATATTTGTGGATCTATACCTCTCTCTGTCGAAGCCAATTCGACCCATGCACCCATTTGACTTTGCATCACTGCAGAAGAAGACATCATTTTCTGAGGCCATCCACATAGTGAAGACCATGGGTTTGGAGAGATTGGCGCTCATCCGTTGTGCCTACAACGCGCAGTATGTTATGCAGTTCTTCGCCACCCTAGTGATCAAGGGTGACTCGAAGAAGACCATGAAATGGATGACTGGGGAATCTTATTGTGAGTCCAACTTTGAGGAGTTTGGCAAGGTACTGGGCTACAGGTTTGATGGTGATAATCCCCAAGGCACTCGCATGCACCACTCCTACAAGTTCAACAAGAAGGAGACATCTCACTTATATAATGTGGGAGCCACCCCTGGATTCTCTCGTAACTTGCTGCCTTTGTATGATGTTCTTGTGCGCATCCTGCGTGAGAACATTGCACCGAGTGGAGGCAACAATGATAATGTGGTAACCCCTCTCTGCAACCTGCTCCTTCATGCCAACCGCATTGTGGAGGACTCGGGTTCTGACATTGACTGGAGAGTAGATGTGATGGATTACATCTACAATGAGATGTTTGAGGCTATGACCTCCAGGGTCTCCATTCCATATGCTCCATACATCATGAAGCTTCTCCTGTTTAAGTTCCCCAACCTCAACGTCAGCAACAGTGATATGACGCCACATGACTTCAAGAAGCTCTATGAGAAGAAGACTGTGGTCAAGCCCCCTCCTAGGCCTTCGACTACATCAGCTCCAGGTGGATCTTTCATGGGTGATGCTAGGAGGGCTGCTGCTACCTCTACTCATGTTCCCACCACTCATACGCATGTCAAGAAGCTAAACTGGTTCCAGCGCAACATCCTCTGCATGAATGTGGACATTCGTAAGGAGCAATACACTGCCTACAAGGATCGCCGTCAGCAGGACTACAAGCTAGACTTGATCCTTCACCATGCGTCTGGCTCTCCTGCTCCTGCTGATCTGTCTGAGCCCCTGTCCTTTGCTCAGTGGAACGAGGGTTCCTTGGCTCCATGGACCCTGATTGACCAGGACCTTGGTGGCAGCTCATACACCACAGGTTATGACTATGATGAGGAGGCTGAAGATGAGGATGAGGAGGCAGCTGATGAGGAGTATGAGGACGAGGATGATGATGATGAGGACGCTGATGCTGATGATGATGAGGAGGAGTACCCCTCGGACTGAAGACTTCCATGGGACGTAGCATCACTCTTCTTCCTTTTTGGCGTTTCGATGCCAAAGGGGGAGAAGTTGCTCTACTAGGACTTCTTCGGGGATTTGCAAGGGTCGGGCACAAGCTTATGCGTTTATCATTTATTTGCGCTTGTGTCCATTTATCGTGTTTTTAGTTACTTGTGAAACTCTCCTTTTGTCTTTTGTGATATCTTTGTATTGAGACAATAGTTGATGCTCATTATTATGCTTGAGACTTGGAATTGATTGTGTTGGTATTCTCTTCATATTCTATATGCACAAGGTATGAAAATCTATCTAGTCTCAAGTGCTTCCATAATCTTTCATCTTGTCTCGTTTCTCCTTTGTGATATCTTGTGGTTATTGTTATAAAATTGCTCCTATCCTCTGTTATCTTGTGTTGCATACTTGCATATATTTAGGGGGAGCCATTTTCTGCCAAAAACATGATATTGATGTTTGTTTCTTTGCAAATCTTGGTATTGTCATCTAACACCAAAAAGGGGGAGATGAAAGAACATTTCTTAATCCCTAGTGTTTTGTGTGTTAGTTAACAATACCAATGATATACTAATCCTATTGCTAAGTATTTCAGTTTGGGTGAAATTCATATCACAAATCTTAAAGCCAAATTGTAGAGAAAAAGAGTTTCTGGAATTCTTCAGGGACCCGGATATTCCGGTTCCCCAACCGGATATTCCGAGTCGACCCCAGAAATTTGGCTAAGTCAAGTTCAGAAGTGGCACTGACCTCAATCGGAAAATCAGCCCGGAAATTTCAATGACCCGGATATTCCGGTTCACCAACCGGATATTCCGGTTCACCCACCGGATATTCCGAAGCAATCTCAGGAAAATTGGCTAAGTCAAGATTCAGAAGTGGCACTGACTTCAATCGGAAAATCAGCCCGGAAATTTCAAGGACCCGGATATTCCGGTTCACCAACCGGATATTCCGAGTCAACCTCAGGAAAATTGGCTAAGTCAAGAATCAGAAGTGGCACTGACTCCAACCGGAAATTCAGCTCGGAAATTTCAAGGACTCGGATATTCCGAGTCAACCGAAGAAAATCGACTAAGTCAAGTTCAGAATTGGTTCTGATCTCAACCAGAAATTCAGACCGGATATTTTCAAAGGCCCGGATATTCCGGGGCACCGGAATTTCCGGTGCAACTTATACCGGAATTTCCGGGTGACCAAGACAGCCAACGGCCAGATTTTGAGGGGGAGTATAAATACCCCCTCACTCACTCAAGAACATTTGAGCTCTCAGACTTTCTCTCTCCTACTATTCTTGAAAGCTCAATTCATCAAGATCTCCCAATCCCCCCACCCAAATTCATAGATCTTTGGAGGATTGGAGGAGAAGGCCCAGATCTACATCGTCACCGAAGGGATCTTCATTTCTCCCCCATTCATTTGGGGATTTCGTGGCTAGGGTTTCCGGTGGGAAAACCTAGTTCACCATTGTTGTACTCTTGGTGTTACCTTGACCTCTTGTGGTCCTTGACCTGTTGTGGTCCTTCTTGGGAGCCCCCAATTCAGTTGTGGGTGTGTGCCTCAAGCGTTTGTAAGGGATTCGATCTCCGCCCTAAAAGGGGATTAATAGTGGAAGGTGGGCTCAAAACCTTTGTGGTTGAGTTCATCGGAGAAGAAGGTGAGCCTTTGTGGCGTTGCGGCTAACCTGTTGTGGTAGCGCACACCTCTCCAAACGAGACGTACACCCTTGGGTGGAACTCGGGAATACATCTTCGTCTCCGCGTGCTTCACTTGGTTCCCTTTACCCTTTACTCCCTTACTTGTTTCTTGTTATTCCTTAGTTTCTCATTTAGGTAAATTCACCGTAGTTGCATATCTATCTAGAGAATTTACCTTTGAGTTGAGCCTAAAATTGAAAAGACCTAAAATTTGTAATAGCACCTATTCACCCCCCCCCCCTCTAGGTGCCGGATTCCCGTTCAATAAGCTATGTGCATATTACAAGCCTAGAAAATGTGAACATGTGAGGTAGTGTCACCTAGAGTTGATATTGTTGATTATCTTGTTCCTAGGTGGCATGGTACTCAAACAAGTTCCATATTTTCTTAAATTCTTTTTGTTCACCCATCTTTTGGTATCTTGTTTGTGAGAGAGTTTCTTGATGCTTAGTATGATCATCGATTATTTGAAGCCATCAAGAATCTCTAGATAAGCATGGTTTTCAATTCTTTTATTTTTCCACATGCTTATGTTTTGTGAATATGATCTTGAATACATATATGTCATGTACCACCGAGAGCTATATCCATACAATCATTGTCGTTGACAAGTGATAATTATATTTGTGGTAAATTTATTGATCATATTCACATTGGCTATTGTTCTTAAGTTGTATTTTTCTATCGCCAAGTTTGTTTTGGTTTAACCATCCTTTTGTCTTCTTTGCTTCATTTGGATCCTTTTGTTGCTCTACTCATAATTTGTGTTGTGCTTTCTTGAGTTAGTAAAAGCAAGGATCCCATTGTTGTGCATTTACATTCAAAGACTTAATTCTAAGTAATGCACTATTCTTGGGGGAGCTATCCTACATTGAGTAGAACATCATCCTTTTAATTGTTATCGGGTCTTATTGATTTTCTTGAACTTTGTGTTCAAAAAGATATATGGAGGGTAATGATCCCACTTGTGTGCATTTTGTATTTATATACAAAAATCTCAAATAATGCACTAATCATGGGGAAGCTACTCTATACTCTTTAGAACACTATTCTTTAAATTGGTTTGTTATCTTATTGCTCTTCTTGAACATGACTAATGTTATAACAATGTATATGGAACGTGGTGATCTCATTTATGTGAATTTGTATCCATATACAAGATCATAAATAATGCACAAATCTTGGGGGAGCAATCCTATACGTTATTGAACATTAGTTATCTTAAATTGGTATTTGATCCTGATGACATGTCTCTTTGAAAGACAAACATTTTTCGTCTTAGTACTTTGTGCCATCATGAAAAGTGTAGAGGGCTTGGTTTATTATTTGGAACCTTACTCCTCTTTGTGGAGTTGGCTATCTCATCCCACGGTTCTTAGTGTACCTTCTTTGATGAGATGAAACCTAAGAGCATGTTTGCTTATTTTATTTCTTATGCTCATTGGTTTAGCCTTCACCTTGTTTTCATTTGATATATTTTCAAATTGGTTTCTCCAATCATGGGTTGGTTTGAGTCTTTGATACAATGAGGACGAATCTTTCTCTTGCCACACTTTTATGTAGCTTCTTGATTTAATTGGTGTTTTGTCCAAATTGTATCTCGTTTGGTTCTTGAAAGTTTTGTGCATGCATATTTACTATTTGTATATCTTGTGGCATGCTTTCTTTCCTTGATCCAATATATAGGATAAACTCCATCAAATCCTAAATGGCTAAGATATGCATGAAATTCTATTTCATATCAATAAGCACATATTTATGTGGAGTTTGTCCTATGTATTGTAGTTGGTCTAACTACTTTGGACCCAATTAGCTTGGGTACCATTGTGTACTTGATTTGTTTTAGGTACATGGGATATGTATTGGAAGCTTGCCTCTTTTTAAAGAAGATGTCTTCACCATGTGCTTCTTGGAGCCAAGCTTGGATGATTGTGAACTCTCATCTTCTACACCGTCAATGCTATCTCGGTAACAAGTATCTAACTCATGCATATAATTCTAGCTCTCAACCTTGTGTAGGTTGTTCTTTGGCATGAGTTTCTCTAAGTTGCATTTGATATGGTTTTTGCAAAGTTTCTTTAAAAATATCTTCATTGCTAATGTGAGTAAACCGGGATGATTACACATCAAGGGGATTTACATAATCATCTTCATGATTCACCGATCCCCAATATGTTAATCTAGCAAATTCGTTTCAAAATCTCTCATGTGCAATATTGATGAATTCTCTTAAACCATTTGCCTTATGTGATATTTGTTTTGTGTCTCGAAGTATCCCAACTATCACTTATCCTATGTGGGTATTTGTGATGCTTTGAGAACTTGGTGTTGGAAGTTCATCTATACCCTCTAAAAATAATTTGAGATATGTGCTTTGCTTTTAAGCAAAAATCTTATCGGGGTATTTATGACTTCCTCTTGGATACCATGTGCTTTACCTTGTACCTACATTGTGTGTGCATGTTTATACACATGAGGGTAGTTACATATTTAACTGGTATTCAAAATCTTTAGTGATCACCTTTTATTACTTTCTTGATTCTTTGGTGATCTCTAAAAGGCACAAGCTTTGTTTTTCTATTGGTTTCACATTGCCTCTTAATAAGCTTGTGATCCTATTTGATTTATCCTCTTGGGTGTGCTTTTTTGCGAAATACATGATATGCACTATGTGCCTCATAATTTGGAAGACTATGGTGATGCTTAGGCACATCCTTGTTTCGTATCCTAAAATGTATTTTCATGACACACCCATCTTTTCCCGGTTGAGCAAGCCTTTATTCAATCTTGCACCTTTTTGTGTTCAAAATAATCTAGGAGGAAGCGAGGATTCCATGTTGTGCACACTATATTAAAATGCAATCCTTCATTGTGCACGTACCTTGGGGAGTTCCCTCTTGAATTTTAGAACTCTTGGTTGATCTTATCATAATATCCTATTGTGCTCAATTGGTTTTGGATCCCTTGATTGCTTGCTTCTTTGTGAATGCTTTCCCCCTTTGCAATTGGTATCCTTCTAGTGGATTTCAATTGATATATTTCTTGTGCAATTTTTGGATCCTCAATATAGTTTGATCCTCTCCATCTATTCGTCATTGGATAAGTGCATTTGATTTCACTCATATCATGAGAAATGCATAAATCATGAAGGAGATCTTATTATGTTACCTTTCCAAAGCCTTTCGCCCATTTCGGCAATCGTTGCCAATGGGGGAGAAGTTTTGGAGGGTTGTATGGAATTGTATTTGTACTTTGATATCTTCTTAAGTATTTGCCTTCCTTGCCTTTGCATTCGTTGCTTGGTTTTATATATAGTGGAAACTCCACCATCGGTAATGGTTGACAATATATGCAATGAATTCATGTTCACACACACATGCATAAATTATGGGGGAGTTTGCTCTATATATGTGGATGGACTAACATCACATATCTTTGTAGTTTTTGATGTTAGTGCAACCATTCTTGTTCGTTAAATTACATATTATGAACCCTCTCCAAAGAGATTGTCATCAATTACCAAAATGGGGGAGATTGAAAGAGCATTTTCCCTCATGTGTGGTTTTGGTAATTATATGACAATCTCTATGGACTAATGTTTGCATTGAGATATCCTTATAGATCTTGTCCATGGAATTGTGAAGTTCATGTGTTGGACTCTTGAAGCTTATGTGTTGAGTGAAGCTTCTTGCAAGTATGTCTTGAAGGATTCAAGACATCATATTAGTGAAGAAATGTTGGAAGATACAAGATTGATCAAGATATTGATCAACACACAAAGCTACAAGATGTACCAAGAGCTATCATGCATATCTTGGGATGGTAAACACTTGTCCGCATAGCTTTATGCACTAACCCATTATATATGTCTGTGTGGTATCATTATATGAGGTTAGGTATCTTCCCATGGGATTGCATCAAATAAAGATTTCATATAGCTCATGGAGCATGACGTCATGTGGTGATCGTCATCAAGGTGAGATGTGCAAGACCAAGAGAAGCTTCTTGAAGAGATCCTATGCTTGGTGCTTGCAATGGATACATGAAGACGGAGCTAAGCGAGACTCTCCCATTGTTAGCATGGGGGAGTATTTGTAGAAGTCTTCATCAAGCATGTGCTTGGACGCGCAATCAAGAAAAGATGAACCACTTGAAGAGATCAAGATAGTCTTCATCCAACTCAAGTGGAATGCTCAAGGCAAAGGTATGATCTTGATAGGGCTATAGGATAGATATGCGTACTATCAAGAGAGGCTCTCAAGTTAGTAACTTGATCGCATCGTTGTGGAGAGCTCAAACCTTTGCATACTTGGCATATCATATTTCTTGGTTTTTATTTGGCTTTTATGGTGGTGAGGAACTAGAGCTTGGTTCATCTCCATGTCAAGCTCTTGTTCATCGGAAACGGTCTTACTTTAGAAAACTTGTTGGCTTTCATCCATGTGAGAATTTAGAGTTTGGTTTATCTCCATACTAAGCTCTAGTTCATCAAAAAACGGATTTTGTATGAATATCTTGTTACGTTTTTTATATTGGAGGTTTTACCGGTTTACATGTTTTAGGAAAGTTAAACCTTTCCCCATTTGGTTTTATCCTAACATGATGTACTATGATGGTTCTATGCATATTCAAGTAGAGCTCGTTGTAACGATTCCAACGAGCCAAAAATCATCGAAAATGGAGTCCGGATGGAAAAGATATTGTAGTTTTGGTTTTGTTGTTTCTGTCAGTTTTCAGTCACTCGGAATATCCAATTCTGGACTGAACCGGAATATCCGATTCTCACAGTTTTTCTCGAAAAAGAGGCACTGATCGGAACCGGAAAATCAGATCGGAAATTTCACTTTTGGGCGGAATTTCCGGTCTAAATTCTGGGTGCAACGGTTCTACTTTCTGGGGGGGCGGGTATAAATACCCCTCCCCTTCTTCCCTTGCCCATCCAAGGGAGCACGAACTTCCCCTCTCTCCTACTCCATTGTTGACCTTGGAAAGCTTGATTCCTCTCAATCCCTCCATTGCTTCTTCCATATTCTTTAGGGAAAGTTGAGAGGAGATCTAGATCTACAATCCTACCAATCCATCTCTCCTCTAAGTGAGGGGAACCTAGTGGATCTAGTTCTTAGAGTTCCTTTGTGGTTCTTCTCTTTGTTCTTCCTCTCTTCTCCCCCCATAAGCATTAGTTGCTTTTGGTGGGATTTGGGAGTGAAGTATTTGACTCCTTTGTGGTTTCCTTTGTTCTTCCTCTCTTATTCCCCCATAAACATTTGTTGTTGTGTTGGAATTTAAGAGTGAAGTACTTGAGCAGTTCGTGTGCTCTTGCCATTGCATTTGCATCGGTTTGAGCCCTCCACGAGGATTCGTGGTGGTGTTACTTGTGAGCTTGTTACTCTTGGGTCTTTGGACCCTAGACGCCTTTTGTGGCCGGCCTTTTGTGGCCAAGACCTTTCGTGGTCAAGACCTCTTGTGGTCACTTGAGAGCCCCCAATTAAGTTGTGGGTGTGTGCCTCAAGAGTTGTACGGGATTCGATCTTCGCCTCAAAGGAGATCAATAGTGGAAGGTGAACTCGCAACCTTTTGTGGTTGAGTTCATCAGGAGAAGAAGGTGAGCCTTTGTGGCGTTGCGGCTAACCTGTGGTGGTTGCGCACACCTCTCCAAACGAGACGTACACCCTTTGGGTGGAACTCGGGAATACATCCTCGTCTCCGCGTGCCTCGGTTATTTCTATACCCGAGCTCTTTACTTATGCACTTTACATTGTGATAGCCTTCGTGCATAAGTCATATATCTTGCTATCACCTTGTTACTTGTATTGCTTAGCATAAGTTGTTGGTGCACATAGGTGAGCCTAGTATTTATATCTAGGTTGTATGCTTGTTAAAGTAAACCTCTAGTTTTATTCCGCCTTTATCAAGCATACCGGAATTTTCGGGTCATTCTTGGACCGGATATTCCGCCTCTTCGGAAAAAGTTTTAAATCGCCTATTCACCCCCCCCCCCCCCCCCACTCTAGGCGACGTCTATCCGTTCAGCCGCCATGAAGGAGAACGCTGGTGTGGGAGTAGAGTTGAGGCAGATTTATTCCCCCGGGCGCCGCTCCCACCACCCCGCACCATGCAAAAACTATCCAAAACCTAATCACCATGCAAAAACGGAGAATACGGGGCCCCCCTCCCTCCTGCCGCTGAAGCAGCAAGCGGAGGAAGAGGGGCCCAAGTCAATCGCCGGTGGAGATCGGTGGAATTTTTTCTCCCTGGTCGCCCGTCACCTGAGGCGGCGGCTAGGTTACAGGAGACGCTAGGCTCGATTCTGTGTGAAGGGCGGCTCCTTGTCGATGTTGCAGGGAGTGGAAAAAAAGAAGCTTGGCATGGGGGTAGCTCTATGGAGCTCGCTGTAGCGAGCGCGGAAGCGAGGTGCGGTGAGGCAGCTGAGCCAGAGCTTGCTGGCGAGGGAGGCGCACATGAGCCACTCCGTCTCATCCGGCGGGAGGCGGAGGAAGATCTCCTCGAGAAGCTCGTCCGGCAGCATCGGTGCCGGTGGCGGCGGCATGGTCGGTCGGTGGAGGTGGAGGCGGCGGCGAGGGTTCAGGTGTGGGGCAGCGGCCATGAAAGTGTGGGGCTGTGTGCGGTGAGTTGCCGACAGGTGGGACCGAACAGTCATCGAGAGTGTGCTTGGTCTTTTGGACTCTGGACTCAACTTTTCCTTGAACAGATATCTTGCAGTGTCTTTGCAACATCGTAATCCATCAGGCACAAAAATACTCTTGGAAGATCATGAGATACCTTTAACCATTGTCTGAACTTTTATAGGTTCCAGTTTGATCTGTAGTATTATACGTACCTACTGCACGAGATTAACCTATCTCACCTGGTCAAGAAAAAAACTTAACCTCCACCTCGTGAAACGCAAGTGGATGGACAACATCGCCGGTTCTTCTTCGGTTCCCGCCGGGAACACAACGAAGCTACCGAGGAAGAGGGTGGTTGTGCAGAAGTAAAGACTCTCTTAACTGAGAAGAAGGCTCAAGAGAACAAGTCCGAGAAGAGGGGCTGCCCAAGGCCGCCATAAAAAAAGGAAAGAGCCCTTGCTGAAGAGAACAAGTCCTGGTCAAGCTCCTTGTCGAGAAGAACAAGATAATGATGATGAATCAGAATGAGATGGCTGAGTTAACCAAAGAGTGGCAGGATATGACAATGGACGAGATCTGGAGCGAAGGAAACAATCGATGAGTGGCGGTGGAGCTGGTGGCGGTGGAGGTGATGATGTTGTGGGTTTTTGGATGATTTTATTGGGCACTAGGGTGAAAAACTATGTTAATTGTCGTCTTTAGATTGTTCAAACTATGACCTATGAGATGACTTTGTCAGAAATGCGGTGAAATTGTTAACCGTTATGTTTTTCGGTTCAAGGGTTGGTTTTGGATGCTGCCAAACAGAACCCGCAAACCCGAGCTGTAAAACATGAAAATGGTGGGGTGCTCCATGATCCCCTGCACATGTAAACGCGAGATAAAGGACAGGGTAAACACGTTTTAAGGTTGGTTTCAAGTGCGGCCAAACAAAATCCACAAACCCGAGCGGTAGAACAAAAGTTGAAGTTGAAGAGTACTTGCCCAAACCAAACCAGATCAATGGGATGCACTTGAGGGGTACATGGTACCGTGATATCACCCACAACCCATAATGGAGCAAATAGCTTACATCAAAATTACCAAAATGAAGATATAACATGTGCACTTGCAACAAAACATCAGCAGCAGCCGCATCTACTGAAACAGTTGTAGTTGCTAAACTTGCAGCATGTATCTCCAGAAATTGCATTTCTGAAGACAAACCAAGGTGTTCAATTTCACATAGATAGAAAAGTCGAAACACAAAAGAAACTCAGCCACAAGCGTAAGCAAATCGCAAGAGTATATATGACATTATCAAAGAACATTACAACACTCAACTAAAACTCAGGCTTCCATCCCATGTCTACATCTCTCAAATTCATTTACACACTACAATATATATCTACAGATCCTCGCTACACAGACCTTAAGATTAGTCATACAAGACATCCCTGGCCACCAATACCAAGCTTCAAGTGTTACTGTCCGTGCTATCTCCTTCTGAACCAGGGTAATCAAATACAGGTACTACTACCACCGCCGTATGCTTGGCTACTTGGATGAACAACAGGCTTGTAGTTTTCACAACCATAGCAGTGCCCTAGAAAATAGATTGGAGAGTTTGTTAGATATTAACACAGAGATAAATATGAGATTAACAAATTGCACGAAAAATAAGGAAAGATGAGAATAATAAGAAATCAAGAAAACGGTAATGGATGAACCCTAGGTAACCAAGTTTCTACCTGCATCATTTTTTCCAACTATACAACACAGCAACACATCATTCTCATTCCGAAATGCCAGATCAACTTCAGAAAAAAATAGCTTGTTAATGCCGGCATCAGCAGAAAGATGACCCTCAGACTGCTTAGCAGTTAGCAGTGAAGTTATAATGGATGCAGCCCCCTCCGAACTCAAGAGATATAGAGATTGCTCGTTGTTCCACCAGCTCAAACTGCATAAAAAATACAAATGGATTAGTCAGGTTAAATATTTTACAATGCTTGTTTACTTGGATGAAAGCTAGACGCAAACCCGAACACAAAGTGCACATTATCACCAAAATAGGACTAGAGCAGCAAACACTGGATTATCACATCCCCATTGTCACACCTCACCTCCAGAGAAAGAGAGATGAGTACCTTGGTGTTATTCGCTCTGTTGTATTTACAGAGGCTACCTCGACATGGTGAAGCGCACCTTCTGTCTTCACGCGACTGCTCTTTCCCGGCGCTAGTTCCTCACCTCTAGTAGCTTCCTCTGCCTTATAACTGGGGTATCCCAATCAGAATCGGAGCTACTATCGTAACCCTGGGGGAAAGAGAAAGCATGTTGCTCCCAGTTGAAACCTTCAGGTGTGCTTTTCTCCTTGGAGAACCAACCAGCTCGACTCCTGGACTCCTGGTCCATTGACTAATCATTACGTCAGTACAAATGTTCAAGCCATGCAGTACCACACAAACGCTTACTAGTATGTATCATTCACCCAATAGTTTTTTCTTATAATTGAAAATCTGTGTCTTGCAGATGTTGGCCAGTACAACCGAGACGGCTATGGTCTTTGCCAGAAGAACGTGCACTTGAGGAACGCTATGGGTAGGAAACAAAAATAAACTTACAGCTTAATACTGGAAAAAGAGCATTCGGTCCTCAATGTCATATTTCAACACTTGATGCCCAATGAAGATGCACAGTGTCATTCAGCAGAGAGCAGTCCAAAAAAAAAAAGAGGCTAGGAGTTGTAATTACATTGCATACCTCCCCTTGGAAGCAGCGGCAGCTTGAGGACGGTGCTTCTTTGGCTCCTTTGGCAAATTCTCCTTATACCTGAACCAGAACATTACAATGTGTTAAAGATAACCGTAAAGCAGGCATCTGGAACATAGCCGTACCTCTTCCAATATATGTAAAAAAAGCACACATAAATGTGTGTTGATGGTATTGAGTAAAAGATATTGTCTAACTAAGAAAATTATGTGAAACCAGCCTGGAAATTATGATAAACAGATGCAATTGTAGTGATACTACAGCCTTGCACTCTGTGACCAAAGATATAAGCAAATCATCTCACGACATGAAAGATGCAGTGAGTCTACCATATCCACATTAGGCAAAATTGTGCAACATACAATGAACAATATCTTACCTTTTTATGGAGCTACTGAAGAAATAAAAGCTCTATGAGATCTTCATGCCCTCATGCAGCCCATATGTTGTCAGTCTGTCAGTTACCAGAACTTCTAGCTCAAGATTTCAGTTTACACTGTTTGCTAAAAAGAACTGCAGCAATATTCGCACTTCACATGTAGCACTAAAAAAATGCACAAGATTAATAAATACATAGCAGATAGCCAGCATGCAGAAACCACCAGTTCTAGACATGCCTCATCATCTACTCAGCAATGATACCTCTTTTGGGAGATGAATCATGATATTGAATCAAAGCTAGGAGACAACAAATAGATTTTTGAAAACTAAGCATCTACCTCCAATGCACTTTCAAGCAAACTAAATAACAGAGGACATGGTTTCTGCTGCTGTAAGAAAATGGTGGTTCATTACAAGATAATCCTTTCACCCCCCCTTCCAGATGGCAACAACACGGGGAAATTCTCAAGCTTAATGAAAAAACACAACAACAGTACAAAAGTACTACTTCACCAAAGCAGCTAGTAAATAGTGGCACAATTCATCATAATATCCTTGTTTCCTCAACCTTGGTCATCTTTCTTGTTGATGAGAGTGGCCTCCTGTCCTTAAGCAAATTTAATCATGCTTTGTTGATGTGTGACCTTACAGGGAGGTCACTCTCTCTGCAAATGAAGATTTTTGATGTGATGCCAAAAAGAGATGACATGATTGATGATAATATCTAAAATTTCCATTTAAGTAGGCATAATATCATAATTAGGTGTAACATTCGAGTGTAGACAAAACTGAAAATCAGCTCAAGCACATATATTATTATAAACTGAAACATCGAATATAACCCTCAGTCTAATTAAACATTAAATATCTTGTTTGTTCCACTTATCCATATATTAGAATTTTCCTCAAATGACAAAAGGGAATAGGTATAGTTATACCTGGCGGACAGTAGAAACTCATGTACGGAATCAAAGCACGGATGTTTTCTCTCTTCCATAGCTTCTTCCACTCTAGTGAAGATTTATCTCGTAGATGCCAAGGTCCATGGTCACGAAGATGATACCACTGCCCTCCTTAAATCCGATCAGCCTAAAGTTTGTCTTGGGGTTCTGAATGGGGATAAGTTCCTTGAGATCCACAACCCTGCGATGAGTCCACGTCGTGACTCCATCAGAAAGGATCTGCCTTGACCACCGACAGAGGGTAAAGCAATCTAAATATGTGAACCCTAGACTCTCATCCTCCATCGCCATGAGCATAGCTGACCTAGCAATCACAACCCCTGGCGGCCCATCAAGCAGTGACATGCAATTAGAGCCGATGTACTTGAGAGTTGTTGCTATGTGATCAGGTCCATAACCATCAAGATTTAGAGTCGTGTGGTAAAGTGCGTTTCCAAAGAGGACCGAGTGCCTTGGCTGGAACTGGATGGGTGCACCCAACCCAAGGTGAAGAGGAGAGCACAGCTCGCTCCACTCTTCCGCCTCGGAGGAGCACACCCACGCGTGTGTAGAATGTTGTACATCACTCAAGCTCAGCCCAAACAAGAGCACCCGGAAGGGGCCCGGCGCGGTGGTCGCACCCGGTGACGGCGCAGAGCACCGCAGCTCCGAAGGCGAAGCTTTTGAGGGGCGTGCCCAGATCCCTCCGGCAGCCCGTCATCGGGTCCCAAACGGCGAGCTCTCGGAATCCCACGGATTTATCTGCAAGGAGAACCCGGCCATGGCGGCAGTCCAGCGACTCGTATTTCGTCTGCCCCCATTCGGGTTTATCGAGGATGCGCGCGGCGAATTTCGTGGTGGAGAAGAAGCGTGGGATGGCGTCTTCCTCCTGGTCGGAGACCCAGAAATTGCTCGAGAAGGTATACAGGAAGCCGAGCATTGGGGAAGCTCCGTGGAAGTCACGGTAGCGACCGTGGAAGGCAGGGCCGGTGAGGAGGGCGAGCCAGAGCTTGCTGGCGAGGGAGGCACGCACGAGGCACGTGGGCTCGTACGGCGGTAGGCGGAGGAAGACTTCCTCGAGAAGCTCGTCCGGCAGCGTCGGCAGCAGCGGCGGCGGCATGGCCGGTCGGTGGAGGCGGCGGCGAGGGTTTGGGGTGGGGAATGGGATCGTGGCCGACAGGTGGGCCGCTGAGTCTTCCACTACTACTCCTCGGTTTCAATTTAGTTTGCATTCTAGGTTTAGTCAAAGTCAAACTTTATCAAGTTTGACTAAATATTGTGAAAAAAAATTAACATTTGGAATAAAAAAGTTCATAGTATTAAATTATTATAACTTATATTTTCATATTGTATGCATTTGATTTTATGAATGTTGATATTTTTTCCTATATTTTTGGTTAAACTTAATAAAGTTTGATTTTGACTAAACCTAAAACGCAAACTAAATTGAAATGGAGGGAGTAGTACCTCCGAACTGAACTTGTTGCTCACTCAAGCTCTCTTCTTCAGTAGCTGAATCATTTTTTTTGTTTTTGAAGATTTCAGTACTAGCTGAATCCTGACAATACCTTTGCAAAACGAGTTAATCAAACAGGCAAACCGCTCAAACTCGTCCTGCAAATGGATGACCTGTTCCCCCCATCGTACTTGCCTCGAAGATGTTCCAGTTGCAGACAAACATGCCTGGTGAGTTCGATCAGTTTGGGTTGATCTGCAAAAATGTCAGTACCGCCTTAACTTTTTTGCCAGAAATGGGTAGTCCCGAGTACCGCCTTAACTGAACCAGTCCAATGTATTTGCTTCAGTTAGACTAGTCATAGTGGGGAGTATCATAGAGTGGTATCATGGTATGATATTAGTCTATGTTACTATCTCAATAGTGGGGAGTATCATAGGAGTAGTATCATATAGTCATGCATTTATTAGGCTATAGACTCATCTTGTCTCGAAATCCGCTATGTTACGGTATCTACCTATGATACCACCATCACCTCTCTCTTCATTAAATACTTGTCACATCACTATTTTTACCTACATGGCACTTATGTTACTATCTATGTTACTCCCACTATGACTAGTCTTACAACAAACCCATATACATCGGCTCTTGGGGATTGGTGGCTCAATTTACAAGGTCAACTAAGTTTTTTTCTGCACCAAATGTGTATTACTTTCAGACACCTACTTGGCACCATAACTGCATGGACATTACTTGCTATTTCTTCACAATTCATCCATATGATCCGCAACCTGAAATGATTCGTGAAATACCTTTGTTTTTAGGTATTGGTTACTCCCAAATTACTGATATTTTTTAAACAAAGAAGTTCCTTACATTCACCGGTTCACGTTACAATAACTCAAACCAATGCAACAGGTTACTGCAGTAACAACAACACTTTCACAGCCGTACTAGTTCAGTTTACAAGATTATTTCATGTTTATCGGACATCCAGCATGCTGAAGGTCTTCTATAAGGAGACAACAGTCGATATCTCATCTACAGGCAGTAAACCGTAGACATGTTTAATACAAGATCCATATTGCCTCGTAAAGATCATCTTTACCGTTGAATACAGGGGCATCATCTCTTCAACATAGTCAACAAGCAGAACAATCAATTCTCCAGCGTTTCTGTTAACAATACATGTGATCTCATAATGTCTACTTAAGCACCGTTCCTTTGGGAGAACAAGGATCTTGGGCATTGCAACTTCCAAAGAAAATTGATACCACTGTCCTACTTAAAGAAAAAAAATTACTCGCCAAGAACCCATATATGAAGAAAATATATGGCATGCAGAACATCAGCCATCTCAGAAGGCCATTCGTTTTGCGCATGAAGGATAAACAAGATGAATTAGCTATCAAACATCTGGAACAGAGCCATACCTCTTCCATTAATAATCGGTATAGATAGCATACATAAATCTATGTTGATGCTATAGATTAAAAGATCCTGCCTTGCCTAAGTAAAGTCTGTGAAACCAGTTTAGATATCATGATCACCCTTATGCAAACATGGATGGAAAACTTAACTGACAAGAGCCAACACCAAAACGTACATGGTACCTCCTAGTGTTTCCTAGTGCCCATGTTAACAAGCTATCACGCATTCGGAACAGAGCCCACACCGCTTCCAATATTTTTTTCGATAAAGACATCGCTTCCAATATAGGTACAAATAGAATAGAGAAATGTCTGCTCATGATATTGAGTATAAGATCTTTTTAATGTGAGGAACCAGTCTGAAAATTATGATAGATCAATAGAACTGCAATGATCACTATAGCCTTGCACTCTAAGCAAACATATGGAGATCTTCATTTCACTATATGTACATATAGTATACCTTTGTATCCACTGTACGACAACAATGTGCAGCAAATAACAAACAGAAACCTAACACATTTGTTGAGCTACAGAAACAAAAAGAGAATCTATAAGATCTTAACCCATACATGTCAGCCTGTCAGTTCCCTGAACTTATAGCTCAAGATTTCAGTTTACATGTTATACTATTCAGTACCATTGCTTGGTAAAAAAAACTACAGTAACAACATCACTTAACATATAGTACTAACTAAATTCAAAAGGCAAATTAAGACTTATCAGCAAGACAACATGCTTGAATGCTCGACACTTACTGGTTCACGGAAAACCAAGCATTGCTCTAGAAATGTGCATTAGTAAGATCCAAATATATATCCTACTGTAATTGAAAAACAAATTTGCCAACATCGCCAAGACCCACATATGAATAAAATATATTAGGGAAACTAGTAGGTCATGTAAGTTTAAGTCAATTGAAGACGTCGACCGGCTCTCCTCTCCTCTCCTTCCATCCTTGAGAGTCTGCTGTCCCGGGCCAGATCCGGCCGCTCTCGCCGCCGGCGACCTCGCCGGCGAGCATAGAGATGGTCTAGGGTGCCGGCCCACCTTGTATAGGAGTATTTTTAGATTTGCTTTCTTGTTGTTCCTCTTTCCTCGTTTAGGGTGTTCGATGCAAAATTAGAGGTATCTTTTCTTATTTTGGTTTACTGTGAGGACCTCTATGTAAAATGTACTGCGCCGTTGACTTCTTAATGCAATATCCAGACCTTTCAGGGTCTATCCCTGTTCAAAAAAAGTCAATTGAAGACTCATGGTCAAACAAACTACTGACCCCCCTCGCTCGTCACCTCCTCTGGCCTCTAGGCGACCGGGGGGCGAACCCTAGCCGCCGCCAGCCCCCGCCGCCACCTCCCCCCCTCGTCGCCCCTAGAGGCGGCTGCCAGACATGGCTGTGCAACGCCGGTGATGGGGGCGGCGGGGATTTGCGCCTCCACGACTCCCTCCCGGCGGTATGGAGAAAGGTCGTCCGGTTTGGGGGGCCCTCGCCGGCGGCGGTGGTCGGACGGCTCCGCTCGCGTGCGTCATCCCTCCCCACTACTGCGCGTTCTCTCCTCCCCGCGTTGTCGCCGGGTGAAGTTGGTGGGCTTGACCGTGCGGCGGACTGCCTCGGCCAGGGCTTGACCGCGCGTGTCGCGGCAGCCACTTTCCTCGGTGGTGGCTCCCGTGGCGGCGCTGCCTCCACCTGCGGCGAGGCCTCGTTCCAAAGTATGAGTATATGTGGCATAACCATAGTACCATGTACTTTTCACGCATCATTCGTTTGTTTGCTTTTGTGCAGACCAGACATTTGGATAAAAAATTAGGGGAGCAACTTAAATGTACGAAACTTGTAGATGTCACACACCCTAGGAAGGCTCCACGTTACAGAAGCGATGGGACAAGTGAAGAATATGGTGGATGGACCTTAAAATGTCATGAAAAATACCCAAAACTTTGCAATTCTGGTACAAGACGCGTCTACCACATCTCAAGAAAATTGTATCCGCACTCGATCGAAGCACAATCAAATAGTCTAGTGGTTAGTAGCTGCTGAAGAATGTATTTGAATTAGCTACTATTAACAATATATTGTCATTTTATCTTCTCAGTGTCTGAATAATTCCAGTTTTGAGTTTGTTAACATGGAACATGAACGTCGTGTCCATGTTGTCATAAAATGTTTAAGCTCAAAATTACATTCATTAATATGATAGATCTGGCATACAAATAAATAACTATAATATCCAAACTGTAGATTATTGTATCTTACAAATTCCCCTCAAAACCTCCAATTTCTAACTATTGAACATGACCGTCAAGGTGTTGTGAATTTGGCACATACAAGGATAACCTTACAATCTTGCATTTACATCAAGTTTACAACGGTTGTCACCTTGATGAACCATAGGGCTCAGCAAGTGCAAAAGCTGTTAGAAATAATGCCCTTCAGTTGCCTCAGGTGGGTGTGCATTATCAGCATCTTTTTCAAGAACACGCAGGAGAGTGCATCATCAGCATCTAGCTCGGTGCATCTGCTGTATAACCAGTTAAACATTAACGATATTACAAGCTTCCCATGAACCCAGCTTCTCTGCCTCATTTCAGGTTCACCACTCAATCTTATGAAAACTGAAGGAGATTGGTCAAACAGAGCAAGTCTTCTCCATGCTTCTGTTATATCACTAGTTTTATTTTTTTTCTCTAAACCAGGATCAATTTCAACTGCCTTGTAATACATATTTACGGAAACTTCATGGTTTTGATTCAGCTGGCTGACTAGTGCCATTGTTGATGTGATCCTTTACGTAAGTTCTAAGGCATCCATTGATTACCCGAGGAGCGCCTCCGTCACAAAACCGTTTTGCCAGATCTACCGCCTGACCAACAATTAACAAAGAGGGCACAGATATTTAATGTTTGTACGCCCAAACAAAAAATTTACACGACAGGCTGAGAAAACTATAACCTCGTTAATGGCAACTTTGTGAGGTGTTCCTTTGGATGTCATCTCTGCCATAGCAATATGGAGAATACAGAGTTCAATGATCCTTGCAACAGGTTCATCCTGTCAACGAAATTTTCATGCATTAGAAAAGTGATATTGATGTAACTCGGCAACAAACAAGAGTGCAAAATAATACTAGGTAAACCAGCAATTAAGCTGGTGATTTCAGCAAGCAACCCATTATATTTCATACTCTATTTCAAAATTCCTTTTAGAAAAGACTAAGTGAGCTTTAGGAGCGAGTCAACATATATTGGTGGGCAATAGTTCATATATTTCAAGAAAATAGTTGCATTAAAACTCATAAGCACTTCAGCTTCTGACTGATTATCAAATCTCTCGCAGATTTTTGCGATAACTAGATATACTATTTTTTACTGATACTAAATTCAAACCATTTCAAATTTTGTAGAAGAAAATAAGAGACCCCACTCCATCACACTGAATGACTGAACACTTGAACAGTTTTCTAGGCAGTGGCACAAATGATTAAGGCGAAATCAACAAATAGTCCTAAATGTCTGCCCGGTTTTATTCACTTCTGGTATGAGCCATAATGATTGTTTAATCCTGTGATGAGACAGAAGCAACCCCAAAAAAATGGGTTTTGCGAACCTAGTAAAAATGCACTCGGACTTGGATGCCTGATTATACCAAATATTATGATTGATCTTATAACTATATGAGCAATCTGATGCAGACGTTTGATGTACAATTTTACAAGATTGTGAAATAAGTATCAACCTTCCAGTGCTGGGGAATTATTTTGTTGATGACTTCAACATGCTGATCCCATCCACTGCCAACTGCCACTAACATATCCCGAGCCAATCTGTAATATAGAACATCCAATTAGAAAGATACTAATCAAGAGCACCAGACCTGAATTACATTATGTAGATATCCGTACATATATAATTAACAATGCATCAAATTATCTGATATGCTTTGAACCAAAAGCGGGGAGGGGATGAGAAGGAAACACACCGTAATACAAAATTGTTATACACCAGCCTCGGAGGAGCTGAAAGAACTTCTGCTTCTGAATTACAAAAATAAATAAATAAGTAAACCTATATCAAGATTCTTTGCATGCAAACAGAACACTACTGGAACTCCTTTCCAAAGAAATAGCCCGCTCTTTTGCACAGTATTAATAAACAGCATATTTATGGCTGTGTACACCTGGGGATCCAGACCTTTGGAGGCGTTGCCCTTCTTTCCATAAAAATATGTTTATACCACAGTTATGATTCTGGATACATTCAAGCCTGGCCTAATGAACAACTTAGTAGGACGGCATAAGTAATTATCCAATTCCTATTTACATAGCTTCTACTAAACATCAGCTTGGTCTGGATTTAACGTGCTCCCTCCGTTCCTAAATGTAAGATGTTTTAGCATTTTTTTGGTCCACATGTATCTAGACATGTTTTAGTACAAGTTTACCTAAATCTTGCACTAAAACATGTCTAGATACGTGTGAGCCAAACAAAATGCTAGAAACATCTTACATTTAGAAACGGAGGAGTATTAAATAAAGGTTCCAAGTTCAGCAAG
The DNA here is from genome assembly GCA_026929855.1 of Poa annua. Classification (NCBI taxonomy): domain Eukaryota; kingdom Viridiplantae; phylum Streptophyta; class Magnoliopsida; order Poales; family Poaceae; genus Poa; species Poa annua. The sequence goes on from CM049427.1 coordinate 39,391,018, forward strand.
GTGCATCAAGACAAAGTGGATCTTATATATTGATGTCTATGTGGTTGTGGTAATGGAACGCGGAGATGTCTAGATGATATTGGTTTTATTTTATTATTTCGAACTTTTGTAAGCAATTGCACACCAAGTTCAGATTAAAGGCAAAGTTTTAGGGTGTGTCCAGTTTTATATACTTCCAACTTAAGCTCTGATCATTATCCTAGCTTTAGACTTCGAGACATGAAACACCAGCAGCAGCTTGAATTCTTATTCTACAATTTTCTCCTTTTTTTGTGTGTCTGCGTGTCATTAATACCCTTATCCTAGCACACATGATTATTTACTCTACTGTATAAGCATAAGAAGCACACGGTATATCCTTATCAAAGGAACAAAAAGGAACAGCCTCCCAGTTCTAACATGGACTTAATCAAATTCTATTACAAAAGTTCACAGAATAGGATTTGAGGTAACTAATGTAAGTTCTGCCCTTTTGCATGTTGCTGCATAGGACATAACATTGCGGTTAAAAGTTGCTACCGTTTGCTGAATCCTTCTCATTCTGGCTCATGAGCTTCTGGGCCTCCTCCTCTGTCGCAACCTCCAGAGGTCCCCCGCAAAAACTCATGAAATTGTAACTCTGCAAGCACGCCCTATTGAAAACATAGCCGTCCTCTGCAAGAAATGTACCAAAGAATACCAAAAAAGTGAGGAATGATCTACGCATCCGAACAGTTGGACGATAAACAGCACAGACGGATTAGCAGAGGGCATTGCTGCGGCCGTTGAAACAAGCTAATTCGATTCAGAGGGAAATTTGACAGGCTTCGGCGGAGGAAGTATTTCTCACCTCTTCTCGCGGCGACCCTGCGGTCGAAGTGCCGCACCACATCGGCACCCTCCAGGCACGCCGCGTAGGAGACCATCCTGCATAAACGGCGGCAGGCAGCAAAGCATCCGTGAGCACCGCGAGCTTCCAAAACCAATGCTCGTTAGACGTTAGGCAGTGAGCACTCACAGCGCGAGCTCTCGCGCGGCGCGCGGGCTGCAGAAACGGCCGGACCGGTCGATCTTGGGCTGCCCCGGCGCGGGCGCCGGCGTGGGCGGAGGGCTGGACACGACAAGCGGCGCGCGGGACGAGGCGACGGTCCGGGCCGGCGGTAGCAGCGTCCGTGCGCTATGCCCCGCAGCAGGGGGGAGGCGGCGTTGGGGACCACGCCGCGCTACGGATGAAGAAGAGGAGGAGAGGGTGGATACGGCAGCCGGCGCTACCATTCTGCACGGCGCGGCGGTGGCCGCCGATGGAGGAGGGGGAGAGGGAGGTGGTGGTCTCTCGGTGCGAGCTGGGAATGGAGACAGGGGATAGCGAATTATTAGCGAGGGGATAAGGTAGGGGTTTTGCTTTGCGGGGAGCGAAAGCTTCTCTATGGGCCGCTTGGGGAGTATAGATTGCCAAACGGGCCGGTCCAAGACACGGGCATTTTGGCCCGGCACGCCTTTTAACGTGCCGTGCCGTGTCCCGTTCCGTTGCGGGTCCGTGTCCAAATTCGACCTGAGGCACGCGGGCTGGCCCGGCACGGCACGGTTAATACTTTTTTTTATCTTTTTAGGTTTTTTACCTATTTATACATATATTTTTTAAATTTTATATATATATATTTTTTATTTTTATTATTTATTTACCGTGCCTAACGTGCCGTGCCGTAGGCTGCGCTCAGGCACGCGGGCCGGCTCGGGCACGACCTGTTAGCTTAATGGGCCTAGCGTGTCGTGTCGTGCCTGGCGGGCCGCGTGCCGTGCCGGGCCGGCCCGATGGCCAGGTATATTGTGGAAGTAGGCCGACAAAAGGACGCAACGCTGAACATTTTTGCATAGGAACCGGCCCGGCCCTGACTTTACAGGAGCATTCAGGCGATGCTATCCAGCGAATCCGGAAATTGTTAGAAAAAGTCTTCCCTTTGTAAAAGTCTATTTTCATCCATTGAGGTTCCAGCACGTGTCGAAATTTTCTTCGCTCTCGGCTCCCACCTTCTCTCCATGCGCATGCGTGACAAGTGGTGGCTGTCTGGTGCGCATAGGGCTGTTTGCGCATTTGTTTTGAGATTCGTTTTTTTAAATTGAAATATCTTGAGAATCGTTTATCCGAATTACAAACCGTTTTCACTTTTGAACTCCACGCGACGAGATCTTCAAAACTAGATCCATTGTTGATAGGTTTTGACAAACTTTTTTTTACATCGGACTGTGTATAGTTTGTACAACCTGATATGCGTACTTGTACGTCCAACTGAATCTGAGTGCAGTTGTACTACATTCTGATCTGTGCAACCTATGGGTTTATTTGTACGTTCAACCCTGTGTACAACCTAATATGTATAGTTGTACGACCTGATCTGTACAATCTGACTCTGTATAGTTGTACGTCTAAATAAGTGTAGTTGTACGTACAAACTGATCATCTGTAGTAGTACGTTTGAGTTTCTGTAGTTATACATGTAAGTCTATATAGTTATACGTCTGAATTTCTGTCGACATACGTGTGGATCTCTACATTGCTGGAGCCGACGCGGGGGCCTTTGTACGCCGATTGCCGACCGCTTCGTACATGTGCAGGGCTTCATACTGCAGGCTGTGGGCAGGCTCGTACGCGCAGGGGCTTCGTGCGCCTCCGTATGTCGCGCCCAGGCCCGTACGCGTGGGAGGCTTCGTGCGGCTCCGTCACGTTAAGCGTGGGGCCTCGTACGTGGGGACACGTGGCGTTGCGCGGGCGCACGGATCGCCCTTCGCGAAGGGCGGCCTCTAGCTAGTAGCACCCAGCGAATCCTAGTCTCCGCACAGGTCGGAGATAAGATTATCTCCACGCACCCCCTCCCTTCGCGCACTGTTGTTGGGCCTGGCCCAGTTAACACTTTCCTTTTTCTTTTTTTTTCTTTTTTGTTAGTTTATTTTCCTGTTTTTGTTTCTTTTTTACTGTTTGCTTTTTTTCTTTTTCGTTTCTTTTTTCTTCTTTTGGCTGATTCTTTTTTCTTCTTAGTTTTTTTGTGGAGATTAGTAAAATGTTTAAAACATAAATTTGTTCAGTTTTCTAAAATATTTTCAATTCAACTTTTTTTTAATATTTAAAATTTAAAAATGTTTAAACAGAAATTTTGTTCAAAACTAGTTTTCGTTCAAATATTCTTTTCGTTCAATTCTTATAAAATATTTAACAATATTTTTTCATTTATAGACTTTTTTCTATGCACTTTTTTTTAAAAAAATGTTCAACTTTCTTAATTAAAATGTTCAAATTTAAAAATATTTAAACAAAAAATTTGTTCAAAACTAGCTTTCGTTCAAATATCCTTTTTGTTCAATTATTAGAAAATATTTAGTTCAAATGTTATACGCACAAACCTTATAATATAGGAAGAAAAACTTTTTTTAATGGTTCAAAAGTATCAAAAAAAGACCAGAAATAATCATTCAAACGGCCAATTTACAGCAAATTGTCGCGTGAAGAGAAAATGGGCCGGCCCATTTACAGCGACATCATAGGCGGAGCGATCTTATCATCGCCTAGGTCGGAGACTAGGAGCTCCCATGCTATCCTGTGGGTCGCCTGAAGCAGTCCCTCATGAACCGCTTTTGGAGCAGCCCAATAGAAAAAACAACATTTTTTAATATTTTTAAATTTGAATATTTTTAAATTTGAACAAATTTCAATCTGGATATTTGTCAAAAGTTGAAAATTTTCAACTTTGAATTTTAAAAACCTGAATGTTTTAATTTTGAAGAACTTACAAATTTAAAATGTGAACGGTTTTAAATATGAAAAAACTGCAAGCTTGAAAATTTTCCATAAAATCTTAAAACGTGCAAAACCTGGTCTTTTTTTCAAAATCTGAGTGTTTGGAAAGTTTGAACAACTCTAAATTTGAATATTTAAGTTAACCATTTTATATGAACATTTTTTGAAATTTGAACAAATTTTTAAAAGTGAACATTTGTTCAAAATCATAAATAAAGTGACAAAAATAAAAAACAAAGCAAAAGCAAAAGAAAAAGAAAAATAAAAAACATAGAAGAAAAGACAAAAAGAGGGAAATGTCCGCCAAAGGCGTCGGCCCATCAGCGGGATCCTTCAAGTGACGCTACTATTCACGTTACTGGGGTGATGTATAGGATTTGCCTCCTACGGAGTCTGTTGAGAAAATTTAAAAGGAAAGCCTTGTATATTAACTTCACCAATGGAGAGCTTATGCAATTGTCTAGAGCTTTGAGGATAATCCAGATTCTGCTAGTATTATGCGGGTTTGATCTTTTCACTTTGTTCGCCAATACCGTCATGAAAGATGGAATGTAGACTTGTGTAGGTTATTTTCTTAGGGGCGGGAGACTATATTTGTTTTGGTTTGTTTCGTTCGACGTGCTTTGTTTAGTTATCAATGGGAGGAGACATCGTAAGAACACCCTTGTCGTCATGAGGAAACATCTGATCTTCTGTCTATTGTTATTGCCATTTATGTGGTCTGCCAATCTGCCATACTTTGGCATTTGTGTTATGTTTTGTTTTAAGAGGGGGAAAAACCATACAATGGCTAAAAATAAGTAAGAAGTTGCCTCTCAAAATGAAAAAGAGAACCACCCTGAGTATCATCTCTGAATGCATCAACAAGTAGGTGACTTGTTCTCTTTTTCTGCGAATAGGTATCCATCGCCGTGAAACGGAAACAGGAGCTCCTAGGCAGAAAGCGCGCGCGCGCGTCTCGGTCGGTTGATCCCAAGCCTTTTTCCAATCAGAAAGAATCGGATCTTTCCACCACCCGTCGAGCCTGCCGAAACCGATCAAACTCCTGATTCCTTTCTCAAGCACAGATTCACGACCTAATACACAAAATCGATGGGACAATCGAGGTTCGATCCTCCTCGCCCGGAAACCGCGCTTCACCGACTGCCGGAACGACACCAAAGCCGGCGCCACCGCCCAGTCCAAAGATGGCTATACCATGGCGGTCTCCTTCTGGACGGCCAGACCACCGGAGTTGTCCCTCTTCTCCGTCTACTGCACCAAGGACACGGAGCGCTGCTATTTCACGAAGCTGCCACGCGTCGTCGGCGCCGACGGGCCTTTCGTCCTCCTCCGCGCCATCTTAGACCCATACGGCCGGCGCGATTTTTTCCTGTACAAGGCCGGCACCCCGCCGTCGCTGGAGTGGATTCCTTCTCCCACTCCCGACGAGGATCTTTGCGGGACCGGGGCCAGGGTGCTGGGCATCCTCGGCCACGGGGCCGGCGGGCGGCGGCCACTATCTCCTGGCCGCTCTCCGTGGTGCGCTGGACGACGACAACGGCTATCAGCTTCGGATCTACTCGTCCGAGACAAAATCGTGGATCACCAGGAAGCTGCGCAATCCGTGTCCTGGGGTCGACAGGGTTATACCCGACAAGGTGATCACGCTTGCTGGACAAGAAGAAGGCTTGCTAGGCTGGGTTGATCTGTCGCAAGGCCTGCTCGTGTGCAACGTTCTTCTTCTTCTTCTTCTTCTTCTTCTTCTTCTTCTTCTTCTTCTTCAAGATCATCAAGATGATAAAGACCTCCCTGGTAGCGCTGTTAGCTTCATCCCGTTGCCCGATCCGTTGCCTGGAAACATGTACAAGCTCAAGTATCCCATTCCCCCCACCCAAAAGATGGATAAACACCCTATGGCGGAAGACCCATACTGCTCAGTAAGCTGGTTTCGGGATCTCACATGCGTCAATGGCGTGCTCAAGTTTATTGAGCTGGAGAATCCCGCTCCTCCTGAAAACAAGGATAATACCATCTGCAATTCAGACTTGATCATGTCGCTCAAGCGCAAAGCCGTCGACTCAAATTCTAAACAGCAGCTCTCCTGCTTTCGGGATGCCTGGAGGGCTGTGACATGGACTCAGGAATTAGGTTCGTCGTCTGAATTTTGGCGCCAGACATGCGCTGCTCATGTTGCTGACATAAAGGGCCAACAGTTGGCATTCCGGGATTTCTACTCAGCTTTCCCCATCCTGAGCCCGGAGGATGGTGAGGATATTCTTTATCTCAAATCTCTCGCCGAACCCAGTGATCGGGATGGATCGGTGGTTGCTGTTGACATCAGAAACAAGTCGCTCATAGCAGTTGCACGCTATTATCTTTCGGATGATTATTATTACAGACATAGATATGACTCTGAACATCCTTTCCATGCCTGTACATTGTCCCGCTATCTGGATACGAGTAGTCCTTGCATTCAAGTCTCAGCGTGTCACAAGATCACAGAGGCTAGCACGAAACCCTCAATCCCCTCCAAACGAAGAACCACATTCGAAGATCTAGAAGAATTGTCTAGGAGACTCAAACGTGCACAAAATCCTCCTAAGAGTATTATACAGGATGCTCATATTTCCCAGGTCCATCCTGTTATGCCACAACAGCAATTCTTGAACAAACCAGATGGACCTTGATATGCACCGTTGCCCCCTCGTCACAACTACCAGCCACTGTCTCCACCACCAATACATCAGTTGGCATCTAGCAGTGAGTTTGGACCTCATGAGGCACCCCAGTCATGCTTCAACAGTTACCCTGGAGCCAGCTACTATGGGTATTCACAACAATTTAACTCAGTTGCCTATGGCGTGTTGGAATAAACTAGCTGTTAGTGTTTAGATATTCAGTTTCGTCAGACCTTTAGACTTTCAGAGTTTTCAGACATTCAGTTTGGTCAGTCTTTGCCGTTGTTTCAGTTAGGTAACGACGCGGTCTGTGCGCTCGTATCCGAAGTATTAGGATCGCCGTGGGCTCGATTCAAGTCGTCGGATGGCACGACTTAGTAGAGATCATGGCTGATCGTCATGGCATGGTCGGTTTGCTGTTACTAGAATAAAAGGAATAGAAACCAGAAAACGCAGTTCATTGAACGCTGCACAAACTCTTGTGTCTTCTTCTTCCTCTCGTTCGATGTTCGCTCTTACTCTCTCGTGTTGTGTGTGTGTGTGAGAGATCAGTGGTGTAGGTCAACACGTGGTATCAGAGCCTCGTTAGCTCATGCCGAAGAGTGGGATGCCCAAGGTTGACGGTGACCTATCCAAGAAATCCGACATGACGTTGGGTGAGGATGGAAAGAAGGCCACGGACGGTACATCTGCATCGGCATCGCAGGACCGGGCGCTCGCCGTCCCGCGCTCTGGGCGCGACATGGGCGGCGTGTCGGGGACGACTTGGCCGACCCTGACGCGGACGAATTACAACACCTGGTCCCTCCTCATGCGCGTCATCCTACAGGCTCGGCGCCTGTGGGTCATCATCGACACTGGAGAAGGCGAGTACGACGACGACCGTTCGGCTCTGGAGGCGATACTCCGGGCGGTGCCGCCGGAGAAGATCCCCATGCTCGCAGTTAAGGAGTCGGCGAAGGAAGCTTGGGACGTGATCGCTACGATCCGCGTCGGCACAGAGCGCGTGCGGGAATCAAAAGCTCAGACCCTGCGAAGGGAATACAAGGCGATCCGCTTCAAACCAGGTGAAAGCGTTGATGATTTTGGCATGCGTCTGCAGGATCTGACACACCAGCTAGGGGTTCTTGGCGACCCGGTGGATGACAAGAAGATCATTCAGAAGTACCTGCGTGTCATCCCCAAGCAGTACGCAGATGGCCCGGTCGATTGAGGGCCTTCTCGACCTCTCAAAGATGTCGATCGAAGAACTAACCGACCGCCTCAAGGTCTGCGAGGAAGATGAGGACGACGAGGTCGTAGACGGCACGAGCGGCGGAAGGCTGCTGCTCACTGAGGAGCAGTGGCGCGCTCGCATGAAGAACGATGGCTCCTCCGGCAGCGGCGGAGGACGCGCACCCGACAAGCAGGTCCGGAACAAAGATCGTGGCCGCGATGGCACGCGCGGCAAGGGTGCTGGCGCGGGTCCGGCGCGAGACGACGAATGTCGTTACTGTGGCAAGCTGGGCCATTGGGCCCATGACTGCCGCAAGAAGAAAAGGGAGGTGGCTAACCTGGCCCAAGAAGACGATGGCGGTGATGAGGAGGATGAGGAGCCAGCACTGATGATGGCGCAACTCTGCCCGATCACCAGCGAGCCAGAGCGGATCGTAGGCAGCGTCTTCCTCAACGAGGAGTGTGCCTGTGTACGGCTTGGCAAGGAGGCCGAGCCCGTGGATGTGCCATGGTACCTCGATACCGCCGCATCGAACCACATGACCGGCAGTCGTGCGGTCTTCGTCGATCTCGACGATCATCGGCTCGGTCAGATTTGACGACAACTCCGTCGTCGAGATCGAGGGGCGCGGCTCCATTCTGGTGATCATCTGAGACGGAGAACAGCGTGCTCTGACCGATGTGTACTAAATCCCGAAGCTGAATACCAGCATCGTCAACCTAGGGCAGCTAGACGAGAACGGTTGTCCCTCGTCGATCCGCGGAGGCTACATGTCGCTCTGGGATCGCAATGGCATGCTCCTAGCCAAGGTGCCTCGCTCGCCAAATCGTCTGTACAAGATCGTGTTGCAGATCGCACAGCCAATTTGCCTGTCTGCGATTCGAGGGGATGCAGCCTGGACCTGGCACGAACGCCTGGGACACCAGCACTTCATAGCGTTGTAGAAGATGGCCCGCACCGGGATGGTGTGCGGGCTACCCTTGCTGGATCACGTCGACCAGCTGTGTGAGGCGTGCCTCGCCGGAAAGCAGCGTCGAGCATCATTTCCGCAAGCTGCAAAGTACCGCGCCACCGAAGTGCTGGAGCTGGTCCATGCGGATCTCTGTGGTCCGATATTGCCGCCCACGCCGGGCAGGAAGAAGTATTTTATGCTGCTCGTCGACGACCGCAGCAGGTACATGTGGGCGGTGCGGCGGACGCCATCAAGCGATTCAAGCTGGCGGCCGAACTGGAGTCCAAGCACCCCCTGCGCATGTTCCGCACGGATCGTGGGGGGGGGGGGGGGGGGGGGGAGAAGTCACCTCTGGAGAGCTCAGGAACTACTTCGCCGAGCACGGGGTACAACGCCACCTGACAGCACCCTATTCGCCGCAGCAGAGCGTCGTGGTTGGGAGAAGAAACCAGACGGTGGTCGGCATGTCGAGGAGCATGTTGAAAGCCAGGGGCGTACCAAATCGCTTTTGGGGGGAGGCAGTGTGCACGACTGTGTACTTGCTGAACAGGTCGTTCACGCGCGCCGTGGATGGACGCACTCCGTTTGAGGATTGGCACGGCAGGAAGCCGGATTTGGAGCATCTCCGAACGTTCGGCTGCGTGGCATATGCAAAGATCACGCGCCCTAGTCTCGCGAAGCTGGCGGATCGTAGCGTGAAGACGGTGTTCCTGGGTTACGAGCCAGACTCCAAGGCCTACCAGCTGTACGATCCGGTGGCGAACCGTATGCTCTCACGCGATGTGGTGTTCGATGAAGCCGCGTGCTGGGACTGGACCGGGGAACAAGACGGTGAGCTAATCATCCAGTACACAGAGCACGGGGGAGCTGCTCACCCAGGTCCGTCGTGGCAAGTTGCGTCGCCGTCAGAAACTGGAAGCGGAAGGCGGATTTCAGTCAGACAGCGCACCTGACGCACTGAATACAGAAGACCATCTAGGCCAAGCATCACCTGTCGCCGCACCTGCATCTGGATCAGTGGCGCCACGGCGTGCAATGGCGACACGCGCAAGCGATGGGATCTTCAAGCCAAAACCCAACCTTGTTGATTACGTCCTGATGATCAAGCGCAAGTGCAGGAAGAGTGGAGGCAAGCAATGCTGGATGAACTAGCTTCAATCGAGGAGAATGGCACCTGGACTCTCACGGAGCTGCCTGCAGGACATCGTCCGATTGGATTCAAATGGGTCTCCAAGACGAAGACAGCCGCAGCTGGTGCCGTGGTGAAGCACAAGGCACGGCTGGTCGCGAAGGGCTACGTACATCATGAAGGAGTCGACTTCGACGATGTGTTTGCACCTGTCGCTCGTCTGGACTCAATTCGGCTTCTCGTCGTCATGGCAGCGCATATGGGTTGGCAGCTCCACCACCTCGATGTCAAGTCTACGTTTCTGAACGGAGACCTGCAGGAAGAGGTATACGTTGCACAACACCCAGGCTTCGTGCAAGACGGCGAGAAGCAGAAGGTGTTTCGCCTGCACAAGGCACTGTACGGGCTGCGCCAGGCCCCACGCGCTTGAAACGCAAAGCTGGACAACACGCTCAGAGAGCTCGGGTTCAGTTGCAGGCCGTCAGAACACGCCATTATGCGCGAGGGCACGGTGACTCGCGACTTCTTCTTGGCGTGTATGTGGACGACCTGATCGTCACCGGCGCTGGTGCAGAAGAGATTGCTCGTTTCAAGAAGGAGATGATGGAGAAATTCCGCATGAGTGATCTTGGGCTACTGTGGTTCTACCTTGGCATCGAGGTGCACCATAGCGCCAATGGTATCACACTGTCGCAAGCAGGCTACGCCGGGAATCTGTTGGCTCACACTGCGATGTTCTACCGTAGCATGGTGGGGTGTCTATGCTATCTGGTTCATACGCGGCCGGACATCAGTTTCTCCGTGGGCTATGTGAGCCGCTTCATGGAAGCACCATCGACGGAGCATCTGGCTGCCGTCAAGCATCTTCTCCGCTACATCGCCGGTACACGCACACTTGGCTGCAGGTACATTCATGGAGGGGATGTCAAGCTGATCGGATTCAACGACTCGGACATGGCCGGGGATGTCGACGACCGCAAGAGCACCACCGGCGTTTGGCTGCCGTCATCTTCTCCGCTACATCGCCGGTACACGCACACTTGGCTGCAGGTACATTCATGGAGGGGATGGCAAGTTGATCGGATTCAGCGACTCGGACATGGCCGGGGACGCCGACGACCGCAAGAGCACCACCGGCGCATTCTTCTCTCTAAAGACAGCCCAGTCACGTGGCAATCCCAGAAACAGAAGGTGGTGGCTCTATCATCATGCGAAGCGGAGTACGTCACGGCCACCATTGCGGCTTGTCAGGCCGTGTGGCTGCGCCGCCTGCTGGACGACATGACCGGCATGGAGAGCGGCGCAACAACAATCTACATCGATAACAAATCAGCCATCCAGCTGTGTAAGAACCCGGTGTTTCATGATCGGAGCAAGCACATCGAGGTGTGCTACCACTACATCCGCGGATGCTTTGATACCGGGAAGATCAACGTCGAACACATCAGAACTGGTGAGCAGCTCGCAGACATTCTTACCAAGCCTCTCGCACGAATTCGTTTCCAGGAGCTTCGCTCGCGCATCGGCATGGTGTACGTCAAGTAAGTTCACAGCTAGCTTAGGGGGAGTTTGTTGGAATAAACTAGCCGTTAGTGTTTAGACATTCAGTTTCGTCGGACCTTTAGACTTTCAGAGTTTTCAGACATTCAGTTTGGTCAGTCTTTGCCGTTGTTTCAGTTGGATAACGACGCGGTCTATGCGCTCGTATCTGAAGTATTAGGATCGCCGTGGGCTCGATTCAAGTCGTGGGATGGCACGACTTAGTAGGGATCATGGCCGATCGTCATGGCATGGTCGGTTTGCTGTTACCAGAATGAAAGGAATAGAAACCAGAAAACGCAGTTCAGTTGAACGCTGCACAAACTCTTATGTCTTCGTCTTCCTCTCATTTGCTCTTACTCTCTCGCGTTGTGTGTGTGTGTGTGAGAGATCAATGGTGTAGGTCAACACGGCGCACACACAGGCTACCGACAGCAGCTTCCCTCTACTCTGGAGCTGCCTATTGGTGTATCTTGGCAGCATCCACCTCCTACGGTGCAGCATCAACCAAGACCTCGTGAGTGATGAGATTTGATGGCTAAGCTCAGATGAGGCTATGAGCCTGCTTGACATGGATTCTTTTCTGCACAATTGCCGTCAGGCCGTACTGTTCATCTTATTGAATCTGATGGTAATTTTTGTGCCATCTCGACAAAAAAGTTATAATTTTCTATCATGCTTAGTATACTGATTTTGTGAATGTACCAATTACAATAAGTTTAGATGGCCAGGCAGTTTTTTACCTGGTCAGATTTCTGCATATATTTTTCAGGATATGCATATTTTAGTGTGTAAGGTTCAGAATTCCTTCTCTTATATCATGGTAGAAGTTGACGACAACAGTTCATTCACTTCTGTACATCCTTTTTTTGCATTTAAACATATCGATTGTTAGATGTAAACATCTTAGCTTTCTATCTGCAAGTAAGAAATTTTAGGTGTTGTCTTGGTGATGAAACTAAAATTAACTCTTATTTTGCAAAACATGACAATCGAAAAGCTAAGACATGATAATCTAAAATCTTTGCCAGTGTCACATGTGTCTTGCACCCTTCGGGGTCGGTGAGTGTTTTACTTCGTTGGGAGTAATCCGCATGTGGGTTTCTCTGCTTTGTGTGGGTTTGTAATGTCCTACGTTTCTCTTCTTATATAATGAATAGGCAGAGCTCCTGCCAGGGTTTCGTCAAAAAAATTATGCTGGATCTGTAGATGCACAAACCCACAACAAAAAATTAAAGGTGCCATGTGGATGTCACTACAGAAGTTTTCACGACTTATTAACTTAATAAATTCAGCATGTTGATATTCAGTTACTTCCCTCTTAGGGTTTACCATATACCTCCATGTTTACATCACTAAATGATTTCTCACTTGCAGCCCTTTGAGACAAATTTAAGAGGTTATACTTGCTTGTCAAAGCACCATCCCATGCTGGATATTTTAAGCATTTGGTTCAAGTGGATTCCATTGTTTTAAGAGAATGAAAGTGAGAGGTTTGAAAAGTCTGAAACAAAGAGAAATATTTTTCATTCCCATGGACACCTGCCAAGCCAAAAAAAGGCCAGCCCAAAACAATGGGAATTTTCCTTCAACGTTTGTCATGAGGAAGAAGAGGTGAGACAAATCGGTATGACTTTGAGAAGACAATGAAAATTTCCATTGCTATGTTACTGGATCAATTGTTATAATCAAATTTTTACAGTTGTTTTGTTCGAATTTTACTTGGTGTTTCAGTTTATCTCCTTGCTGTCGGTTCCAGTGGTTGAAAAATGGTTTCTACATGTATTTTTGAATATTAAACCATTAATTCCTGGTTCCGAGGTTTATAGGTTTTCTTATACAACTATGAATATGTATGTGTAAGTGATGTGCGTGTGCATATTATACGTTCTTTGACAGCCGCAACTGTGTTTTTTCTTTTCTTTGGAGCATCATTTCAGAAATGTCAGATTATTCCTAAGTTGTTTACTTACTCTAACACATGCAGCCATATATTTACCTAATTATTTAGACTCTTATGTAGTCTACAATCTCATGACACATTTAAAAGTACATATGATGTTTTCTTAGGCATGTTTGCTGAAATATCAAGCCATCTATTTTTGTGGAGCTCATTTTGCATTTAAATACACTGCCCACCTTTCTGAGATAAACTCGGTTCGTTAGCTAGAACACGCGGCATATATTTACGCATCTTGTGTGGCGTTGACGGAAATTGGATGGTCCACGCCATTTAGTACAGTTCAGAACAGGTAAGAGAATATAGCAGTCTATAATATATTTTTCAGTTTTGTTCCATATGAACTACCATCATAGTAAACCTGAAATTGTAGTTCTATTGCATTTTGTTCACTATATAATGTGGACATTATGTTTTGAATATATTCCCATGTGAGATAAAAGGCAGATCCAGTGTGACGACAATGAACAGCTATGACAACATAGTCGTATCTCATTGGATCATATTGGCAGATCCAATGAGATACAACTATTACCAGGTCATTATCTTGAATGTATTTCCAAGTGATTAGCTTGAATTATTTCTATTCTCCTACTGTAAGGAGCAATCTTACATAGAACAATCACCTGCTAGCTTCTGTAGTAGCTCTGAAAAAATAAACCACAGAACAATCATTCTGAACCATCTTGCTTTCTAGCTTATTGTTTCGTGCCTGCTTCAACGATACAGAAGTGGTTAATAAATCCAGGTAACACTATTCGATTGGTTCTTGAGTTGTGTTGTTGTTTCTCAATTAGTACAAGATCATGTTATCATTTCTATGTCCTCCCAAGATCCTTTCATGCTTGCTCATGTTCTGTCTCCTCCAAGTGTTGTATATTCACCGCTCCGGTTGTAATCTTAAATTGTTTGCTGCAAGCGCTATTTCAATTGGATATGTAGTTGTAACTGCTGAACATGATTGCTCTGCAATGACAGCAGCACTTCTCGTTCTGCAATTATCTCTATTCTAACTGATACCGGGCTGCAGGTTACCATCAGTTGACTCATGAAAGCGATATGTTTTTAGGAATGGTAATGTATATTTGCCAGAGTCTTGACTCTTGTCAAAGAACCGGGCTGCAGGTTCCCAATCTCCATCAGTTGACTCATGAAAACGATCTCTTTTTAGGAATGGTACTGTATATTTGCCAGAGTCACTTGTTTGCGTAAAAACAAACTCAAGTCACTGGTTTGCGTAACAACTGACTGGAGAGTTGCTGATTTGTGCAATTTGAGGAATAATACAAAGTGCTGGGAGGTGAGGTGATACACCATGGATGGTTAAAACCCAGGGAGCACTTTGTTAAATTAAATGTTGATGCGGGTTTTGGCATTGATTCAGGTACATGTTCGGTTAGAGCTATTATTCGAGATGATCATGGCTCCTTTTTATCAGCAAGCTGCAGAGGTGTTCCTTTTGTCTCGGATCCGACGACGGCAGAAACCCATGCGCTTCGTGATGGGTTGATCCTGGCGGGACAACTTGGGTGTAACAGGCTTGAAGTGAATTCCGACTGCGCGGAGGTAATTGAGGTGATGATCAATGGTGGAAATTCTCTCGGTGCAGCGGCTGCGATCTATGAGGAGTGTACTTTACTTTGTCGTAATTTTATAGCTGTGATTTTTGCTCACTCTCCTAGAGTGTCGGGGGGCTGCCCCCCGGGTAGGGGCAGATCCCGGTAAGTTACAACGGATAACAACAGTGCTTGACCTTTGGCAGCTGCAAGGGGCACCCCTTGGTGTGCCGAGAGGGCAGATGGTCCCTTGGACGCAGGGAAAGGCCAAGGGGTCCAGTGGCAGCCGTAAGGGTCATGCCTTGCGGCTATAAATAGACATCCCCGACCCTCGCATTTGCAGCACGGGCAAGAGCGGATGGTTCCTCTAAGAACTAGCTTCTCGAAGAGGTCTTTGCTGGTAGGCTAAGACATCTTCGGGAGGCTAGGCCTAGAGCTGCGCATCCCGGCAGGACTTCGGACCTCTCCGGAAAGGGTCCCGGGCATGGAACACCGAGAAGGCTCCCGGGTGACGGTGTACTCGGTTTTACCGGATTGGTAGTCCGAGTACGTGCTAACCGGGATGTACGTGTTGATCTTGATCTTATGCAGAAGAGGTTCCCGATGGCAAGGAAGGAGGTAGCCGGCGAGAGAGCTCCCGGTAGGCCGTCAACGGTCTGAAGCACGCTTTCCCGTATATAGCGGGGGGAAGTACCATTCCGCCTGGCACGGAGGCATGGTCACCTCCCGCCTGGCACGGAAGCATGGTCACCACCCGCCTGGCACGGGAGCGCGTCAGCCGGTACGATCGTGGTACGACAAGACCTGTCATGCCTAGTCCGGCAATCCGGAAAAGGCTAGCCGGGATGGGCAAAGACATGTCTTGTCTCTGACAAGGGGACAATGATGGTGCAGGACGGCGCCTGCCGTCCTTGGCAGGATGATGACGCAGGAGCTACACCGGATAGCTCGGCGACTAGGTCGCACTAGCCGGTGACGACACCCCGGCTAGGCCTGTCCGGTGGGGCCGAGCCAGATTAGGGTTTCCGGCCCTCCCGGCCGGACCTCTATAAAAGGCGCCATAACTGCTCCTGAGGGAGGGGGACTTGATGAAGGAAGAAACTAGAGGAAAGGCCAGAGACCTACTTCAGAGCCAAGACTATAGTTGCATTTACTCTTAGAGCAGTTACTCCTCTTCACCTTGAGGTCATCTAGTTCTTGATACTTCCTCATTTGAGAGATCGTGTAGCAAGTTGTAGTTCTTGTGCCACCAATATAAGGAGAAGAAAGGCAGGAGTAGGGGTGTTACCTCCTCACGAGGGCCCTGAACCTGGGTATATCGTGCGTGTGCTTGGTGCCTTCGTGCCTTTGTTTGTATTTGTTAGATCTTCCCTGCTGCACTTTGTTCTTGTTTCGTGTTCTTGGGAGATTCCGGTTTTACCGGGATCCTCCCCGTGTGAGTTCTTCAACTCGCTATCCCTCCCCGGATCCACCAACGTCCATCGGCCCCACAAATTAGCCATCCTATGGCATCTGCTGTGACACCACCACGACAGTTGGCGCCCACCGTGGGGCCGACAGAGGCGTTGGCTGGTGTACACATCCGGACGGGCTCCCCAGTTCGTTTCGACGTTCGGGTTCTCTCTGGCCTGGTCGTAAGGCTAGGGGAGATGGACTTCGTCGCCGACAACGCGGGTTGCTTTCGGAACAAATCGTTCCCGGGCAACGGATGTCTTATTGACTTCGGTGGTTTCACTACCTATGTGGCCACCGAGGTTGTCTGTAGCTACCCGGACGTAGTCCTGGAAGCTGAGGACCCTCCCATGCTCTGCGCAGCTCGGGATCTGCGTGCTGATCGCTTCCCGAGCTCCGTCGCAGTGATGATAGTCGGAACCGCCGAGGAGGAATACCAGGATGCAGATGGAGATACCGGCGGTCTCCCCCGTTTGGCCAAACCTCCGCACGAAAAACCTGCGGCCCGAGATGGCGATCCGCAGCCGTCCCAGCCGCGACGCCGTCCGGATCCCCTCTCGGGTCTGGTAGCTAAGTTAGCTGTACCTGTGGTTGCCGGGGCGGATACCCAGGCCACTTCGGCAGAGTTAGAAGAGCAGCGGAAATTGTTACTTGCTGAGGCAAAGGAGATCGCCGAGCTCCGTCGCGAGCTCAGCGTCAGCCTCCGGGAGTACAATGCTGCTCACGGATTCACCAAGATAGACTCCCGGGAGAAGCGCATTGCAGATCTGCGCAAGAAGGGAAGAATGGTGAATGAGGAGCTGGCTGGTGGAGCTACCACTAGCAACACCGGAAGTCGGATCTCTGCGGGAAAGCCGGTGTACAGTTCACCGGCAAAAACTCTCAGGGCCGCCGAAGCCGCCATGGCCGAGTTGGTAGGGTTATCCGGTGAAGCCCTGCGCAAGCAGCAAGAGAGGGTCAACGAGCTGGTGATTGAGGCCAACCGGCAGAACCAGGCCTTCAAGAAAAAGAACCCCGGGGCAGGGTCACAGGTGCATTCAGCCAGACCCAATAATCGGATGTCGGATGGGGAGGCCTCTTCCCCACATCCGAGCAAAAGCAAAAGCAAGAGCAAGAGCCGGAGCCGGAGTAGAGGTTCCAGGAGGAACAAGCAACTGCAGACCTATGACCCGGCATTTGCCGGTATCCAGCAGGAGGGGCAAGCCGGACAGCATAACCCGGGACAGGCGGGAAGTACCCGTGGGGATGGTAACCTGGGTGTGAGAAACAATAACCCGGTCGGCCGTGGTAATCCACCCCGGAATCCCCCCCATGTACAGGGAAACCCGCAGAGGAACATCCTCTCTGCTCCCCGTCGAGTCGAGATCCCCGTGCAAGATAGGCTCAACGATGGCAACTCGGAGATACAGCAGCTCGAGTATCAGCCAGACGAAAACCCCTTGGGATCTCGAATAGGAACAAGACAGCTGAACCCGGCAGATGCAAGGTTCCGGCTTGACCGGATTCACCAATCCGGATTAATGGAAGAGCAAGGACCCCCGGGACCTGCTTGCTTTGGACCTCGGATTATGCGAGAACCGCCTGTTCGGAACTTTCAGCTCAATAGGGGTGCCAAGACCTATGACGGCAGCAAGAAGCCGGAAGATTGGCTGACCGACTATGTAACTGCAGTAAGCATAGCCGGCGGAAACAGACGCTGGGCGGTACGTTATATACCGCAGATGCTGGAAGGACCCGCCCGGATCTGGTTGAATAACCTAAGGGCTGGTAGCATCGAGTGCTGGTTAGATTTTGAGGAAGCTTTCATCAGCAACTTCACCAGCACGTACAAGAGGCCCAACCGACCTCAGCAGCTCGCCATCTGTAGGCAGAGGAGCAATGAGACTGACCGGGAGTACCTTACCCGGTGGAGCAATGTCCGCAACTCTTGCGAAGGAGTGGTGGAGGCGCAGGCCATCTCCTGGTTTGCACAAGGATGCCGGCATGGCTCTATGCTATGGCAGAAACTGCAGAGGAAGATGCCGACAACTTTGGCGGAAACCATGCGCATCGCCGATACCTATACGCTTGGAGATCCCATGCAACCCCTGGTGGATGTCGGAGACTCCAACAGGAGGAACGCGGGACCTCAGCGTTCCGGATCGAGCAGGAGCCATGATCGCCAAGAGTTCGGTCACAAGAGGAACCTGCCCGAGTACCACCATGCCGCGCAGCATGTCGCAGCAGTGACCCGGGAGCAGGAGGATGCCGGTAATAGCCAGCGTCAGAAGACAAGTGGCCCAGCTTGGGGTCAAAGTCAGGAGGTCCAGAAGACCTGGGTGGAGCAGAAGAAGCCCCTGACATATGAGGAGATGCTGAATAAGCCATGCTGCTATCACACTCTGGAGGCCAACAAGCCTGCAAACCATTCTACTCGGCAGTGCAGCTGGTATCAGCGCACGTTGCAGGAGGGCAGCTCGGGAGGTATTCGGCCGAGTGCTCCGGCATCTCGGCCCAATATTCCGAGACCACCTCCTCCGACATCGGGGGCCAACAATGTCCGACTCCCCCCTCCGCCGAGAGGACCTCCACCTCGCCCGGTGAATGTGGTGAACACCCGGAACGACAACGGCAACCAAGGCGGACAGCAGCAGGGTAGCTACCGGGAGGCGCACCAGAGCTATGTGGTCTTCGTGACTGAGCCGACGGACCGAAAGAGTGTGAGACAGCGCGCCCTGGAGGTGAACGATGTGATCCCGGCGGTGCCCAAGTTCTTGCACTGGTCCGAGATGGAGATCACCTGGAGCCGGAAAGATCACCCCCGGGTAATGCCCAAGCCGGGAGCGTATGCCTTGGTGGTGGACCCAACCTTTATCGGACCAAACCTCAACGTCCGCTTCAGCCGGGTTCTGATTGACAATGGCAGTGCCATTAACATCATGTACAAGGACACGATGCTGAAGCTGGGGATATCCATGAACACCCTTTTGCCCACCGAGACCACCTTCCATGGCATTGTGCCCGGAGTCTCTTGTTCACCCATGGGAAAGATCTGGGTGGAGGTACTATTCGGAACTCGGGAGAACTGCAGAATCGAGAGCTTGGAGTTCGAGGTCGTGGACCTCGAGAGCCCATATCATGCTCTGATCGGCAGACCGGCCCTCGCCAAATTCATGATCTCAACACACATGGGTTACCTCAAGATGAAGATGCCGGGACCCAATGGGGTGATCACCATCTCGGGAGATCACAAGCGCTCCATGGAGTGTGCCTCGGCGGGGTCGTGCTTAGCTGAGTCACTGGTGATCTCGGAAGAAAAGAAGAGGATCCAGCAGGTGGTGGCGATGGCAAAGACTTCACAACTCGGAATGCCCGGGATGGTGAACCCGGAGCAGGGTGCGTCATTCCAGCCCCCCAAGGAGACCAAGAAGGTGTCGGTAGACCCCAGCAACCCGGAGCGCCAAGTTATCATTGGCAGCAACCTGGACAGCAAATAGGAAGGCGAGCTCGTCGACTTCCTCCGTGAGAATCGGGATGCCTTTGCGTGGTCGGGTGACGATCTGCAAGGCGTCCCGAGGGAGTTGGCTGAGCACTCTCTGTTTGTTCGACCGGATGCGAAGCCGGTGAAGCAACCAACTAGGCGCCTCTCGGATGAAAGAAGAGCTGCGGTCATGGAGCACCTAGCCATACTGCTGGCTGCCGGATTCATCATGGAGGTACTGCACCCGGATTGGATCTCGAATCCAGTCCTGGTGGAAAAGAAGAAAGATGATCCCCTCCTGCTTAAGGTGTGGCGCATGTGCATCGACTTCACCAACCTCAACAAGGCATGCCCGAAAGACCCCTTTCCGCTGCCCCGGATAGATCAAGTGATAGACTCCACTGCCGGAAGTGAGCTTTTAACTTTTCTAGATGCTTATTCGGGTTTCCACCAGATACCTTTGAATCCGGATGATCAATTAAAACCCGCTTTTATTACCCCTTACGGGGCTTATTGCTATCGTGTTATGACTTTCGGATTGAGGAATGCTGGTGCTACATACCAGAGATGCATGCAGAAATGCTTGCATGATCAGATAGGTCGGAATGCCGAGGTCTATGTCGATGACATAGTCATAAAGACAAAAGAAAAAGCCTCATTAATAGATGATCTGAGGGAAACATTCAAGAACCTAAGAAGGTTCCGGATGAGGTTGAATCCGGATAAGTGCACGTTTGGTGTTCCGGCGGGAAAGCTACTCGGTTTCCTCATCTCAAGCCGGGGAATCGAGGTCAACCCGGGAAAAATTCGTGCTATAGAGAGCATGAAGTTGCCGGTGCGTCTCAAGGATGTGCAGAAGTTTACCGGGTGTCTGGCGTCCCTAAGTCGGTTTGTGAGCCGACTTGGGGAGAAGGCCTTGCCTTTGTATCAACTGATGAAAAAGAGCAAAACATTTGTCTGGACCCCGCAAGCTGATGCGGCGTTCAACGATCTGAAAAGAACGCTCTCAACCGCACCTGTGTTGGCCTCCCCGTTGCCCAAGGAACCTATGCTGTTATATATTGCAGCAACCAACCGGGTAGTCAGTGTCGCAATGGTGGTAGAAAGGGAAGAAGGGGGCAAGCTGATACAGAGACCGGTGTATTACCTCAGTGAGGTGATCTCGGAATCCAAGCAGAACTATCCGCACTACCAGAAGATGGCATATGGGGTGTACATGGCAGTGACCAAGCTCAAGCACTATTTTCAGGAACACCCGATCACAGTGGTGTGCGAAGCTCCTCTCGCCGAGATCATCGGTTGCAAGGATGCTAGCGGCCGGGTAGCCAAATGGGCCATCCAGTTGTCTCCATATGCTCCGGCATACGAGAGACGAGATGCCATCAAGTCGCAGGCGCTGCCGGATTTTTTGGTAGACTGGGCCGAGATGCAGTATGAACCTCCGATACCGGATTACAATTTCTGGAGGATGCATTTCGATGGCTCAAAGGCTAAGATCGGATTGGGTGCCGGAGTAGTTCTCACCTCCCCAAAGCAAGATGTACTGAAATATGTGCTGCAGATCCATTTTCGGGCATCCAATAATGTCGCGGAGTATGAGGCTTTGGTTCACGGATTGAATGTCGCAAAGGAAATCGGTATCCGCCGGATAGAGTGTTTCGGTGACTCCGACCTCGTAGTCCAGCAGGTGTCGGGAAATTGGGATGCTCTTGATGCAAACATGGCCTTATACAGGTTTCATGTGCAGAAAATTTCCGGATTTTTTGAAGGATGCGAGTTCAAGCACATACCCAGAGGAGAAAACGAAGCAGCAGATGTCTTGTCCAAACTAGGGTCATCCCGGGATGCCATCCCACCCGGAATAGCCCTGGAACATTTGAGGAAGCCATCTATACAACCATCACCCGAATCGGATTCTATCTTCATCCCCAAAGAGCCCGGTTCAGAAGCAGTACCCATGGAAGTAGATGTCGGGAGCATAACATCGAACCCGGGGACTGCCTCCCGGTGCTCAGAGAGGCAAAGACAGGTGATGATAGAGGTGATGTCGGCAGAACCAATGGACCTAGATGCTCCAGCGTTCCCGGTACGACCTGTCCCGGATTGGGCACAGCCCATTATGGTGTACATCTTGGAAGGAACCCTCCCGAAGAATGAAGTGGAAGCCCGCCAGATAATGCGAAGATCAAAGGCATACACTGTCATCAACCACGAGCTGTACAAAAGGAGTGTCACCGAAGTGCTCCAGAGATGCGTGGAACCGGCAGAAGGGCAAGAAATGCTCCTGGAGATACACCAGGGAGAGTGTGGACATCATGCATCGTCCCGGGCACTGGTGGCAAAAGTGTTCCGGCATGGGTTCTACTGGCCCACTGCATTGCAGCAGGCAGAAGGTATCGTCCGGAAGTGTGGAGGATGTCAGAGATTTGCTCACCGGATACACATGCCGGCGTCAGCACTGAAAACAATCCCCATCACTTGGCCATTCGCAGTATGGTGTTTGGACATGGTCGGGCAATTCAAACCGGCAAAGGGCAACATGACACATATACTGGTAATGGTGGACAAGTTTACCAAGTGGATAGAGGTCAAGCCAATCCGGAAGTGCGATGGACACACCGCTGTGCAATTCCTGAAAGACATCATCTTGAGATACGGATACCCACACAGCATTATCACAGATAATGGAACAAACTTTGCTGTGGGGGAATTCGCTCGATTTTGTGCTGAGAAAGGAATCCGGCTAGATGTAGCATCAGTCGCACATCCGGAAGCAAATGGGCAAGTCGAGAGAGCTAACGCCTTGGTCTTGGCTGGTATCAAAGCTCGCTTGATCGAACCATTGTTGCGAACTCCGGGATGCTGGATAGAGGAGTTACCAGCGGTGTTATGGGGCCTCCGGACCACTCCGAACAGATCTACCGGGTACACCCCATTCTTCATGGTATACGGAGCTGAGGCAGTACTCCCAACCGACATACAGTATGATTCTCCGAGAGTGACAATGTTCACCGAGACAGAGGCAAAAGAGGCCCGAGAAGATGATGTAGATTTACTCGAAGAGGCAAGAGAATTGGCACTATCTCGGTCGGCAATTTATCAACAGAACCTCCGCCGCTATCATAGCCGGAAAATACACCCGAGGGTGTTCCGGGAGGGAGATCTGGTGCTGAGGCTCATCCAACGCACGGCCGGAATGCATAAGTTGTCACCTCCATGGGAGGGACCTTTTGTGATAAGCAGGGCATTGCACAATGATTCTTATTACCTTGTAGATGCACAGGAGGCTAGGAAAGGTGTAATGGACAAGTCCGGTGAGGAAACCAAACGTCCATGGAACGTAGCTCTACTCCGCCCCTTTTTCACGTAAAGGGCTCAGTGTATGTACATCTCGGTTTTTTATTTAATGAAAGTAAGGCACCCCGGGAGGAACCCGGGGACTGCCTGGTTGCTTGTCTTGTTATTGTTGTCAAATTTATTTACTGTTTTCTACCGACAATCCCGGGAAGGTACCCGGGGACTGCCGGATAGATACCTTATGTTTTGTTGTGTGCATGCCGGGAAAGTTCCGAGTCCGATTCTCAAAGTCTAAGTAATGTATGTCATGTGAAATCATCTTGTGACTCGACTGACGAACGCCGAAATGGTAGTCAAGAGCAAAGAGAGGGAAGGTGGGGAACACGAAAATGGTCTCGGGGACTTGGAAAAGGAACTTATTCGGCATGCTTGTTTTTACTTAGTTGTTTTTTATGTCGGGAATTCGGTTAGTAGGAACTCGGGTTGCTTAAGTAGTGTATGTACCGTATGTGGAGTTTTGTGACTCGACTGTCGAACGCCGAAATGGTAGACAAGAGCAGAAATTACCTAAGTACGGTAAAGCATGAAAAGCAATTCAGGAACCAAAAGCTGAGTACATTGACATAAGTTCTTCAAGTAACTAGTTCTCGGCAAAGCACAAATAATTTAAGTATACGATACATATGACACCCGGCATCCCGGGGATTTAACGAATTTGACGCTAAGTGTTTTAAGCAGTGGGGGAAGTAGGCTTCTCGACAGTGACTTCCGGGGCGGCGACCTCGGGAGCAACGAGCTCAAGAGCAGCAGCACCGGCAGCAGCAGGAGTAGCTTCACCTTCAGCATCGGCAGCACCACTCGGGACGTCGGGGTGCACCTCGGTCTCGGTGGCCTCGGGCATCGGCGACGATGTTGCATCCCGGGAAGCCACCTTCTCGGACGCGGCACCGGAAGCAGCGTCATCTTCCTCAAGGATCTCTTCCTCCCCATTGCCGGAAGCGGCATAATCTTCTTCGGAGTCCTCGGTATCTGACTCAGACTCGGAGGGAACGATGCTGGCGGTGAACGCATGGATGCTGGCCCACTTCGCAATGCGATGCGCCGCTTCTTGCCGCTCCCGGATCTTTGCCGGATCGGTGACCCAAGGCGACACCGTCCGCAGGCGCAAAACCGCGGCCAGGTCAAGACCCTCGTACCAGCTCAGTACTTGGGTCAGGACCTGGTCGGCACCAGCCCGCGCGCCGGAACGCTTCCACGCATGCAGGCGACTTCCGGCACCCAGAAGTGCGCGCGAGAGCTCCGGGATCGTGAGCTTCCCACGGACGCTCGGCCACAAGGCGCCGTGGACATGGATCGCCGCGCTGAGGAGCTCCGTCCCAATAGACCGGAGAGGTACTATCCGGGCCTTCAGGGCAGTGAGGTGATCCTCAATGTCCCAGGCGTCCGAGATGGGACCCTTCCCGGCGCGCTTTTCTCGAGCGGCGGCAACAGCCTTGGTGGCGGCCTCGCGGGAATGCTCGAACTCTCCTTTAAAAAGAAGAGCTGTCAAAACGACTAAGTCACAAGAAAAGGAACAGCAGATAAAGGAAATAACGGAAGAGGAGGGTTGTCGGATTACTCACTGTTGAGATCCCGATTCAGCACGGTAAGCTCGGCGAGCCAAGCGTCGGAACGCGACCGGAGAAGATCCAGCTCGACCTTGGTGTTTTCCGCGCGCGCCACCGACTGGTCCAGGGTCTCCTTCTGCTTCTTGCTCGCCTCGACGAAGCCCTTCTTCATCTCCGACATGGCAGCCTGGGCCTTGGCGAGCTCGCCGTTGAGGCGCGCGATCTCGGCTTGCGCGGTGCCAAGGGCGGCCTTCTGGTCCACCGAGACCTGGCGCGCGGCATCCCGCTCCTCCCGGAAGCGCTCCTCGGACTTCTTCGACTGACCGAGTTCAGCGAGAACCCGGTTGAAGATGTCGCGGCGTTTGTGGCTGCACTCCTAATAGCGAGACGAAGAAGTTAAACTCAGTATGGAAAAAGAAGTAAAGAACCCGGTTGGGAGGATCTCGGGGACTCGGTGTCCGAGTCCTGGATGTTTTCTCTAAGATTGGAACCTAGTGATCTGCTATTCGGTGGAATCTGGAGCACTAGGCACCAATCTCGGGGACTAGTGGTGATGAAGCAATTTTTTAACAAGCCTATCCGGTTGGAAGGGTCTCGGGGACTCGATGTCCGAGTCCTGGATTTTTTCTCTAAGATTGGAACCTAGTGATCTGCTATTCGGTGGAATCTGGAGCACTAAGCACCAATCTCGGGGACTAGTGGTGGTGGAAGGAACAAGTGTGTTTTGGATAAAAGAAGAAAAGTTTACCTCGCTTATCCGGGTGACATCCAGCGCGGCCACCTGGAGAGCGTGCAGGGCTTGAGCGCTGCGGCTCGGACCCGCAGCGTGCAAGTCCCCTGCAGTCTCGGCAGCATCGGCGGCGATCCAGGCCTTGTTGAAATCATCAACAACCCGGATGCCGGAGCTGCCGGCAGCGCGGGTAGCAGCAAGGTCCCGAGATCCTGAAGATGCAAAGGAGCTGACCGTTGCTCGCAACATCCGCAAAGCGGCAGTAGGGATCTCGGCAGGAGGTGGTGGTAACGGTGAGAACTTACCCGGGCGCGGCACCAACTCCTGGGAGGAAGATGTCGGAGCAGCTACGGGCGAAGCAGAGGATGTTTTATGCCCAGAAGCCTTGCCGCGAGACTTGGGAATTGGTTCTGCCGGCCGGGAGGAGGCGGTAGGCTGTTTCTCCGGGATGGCCTTGCGCGCGGCTGGCCGAGAGGCCCCACTCGCCGCAGGTTGCCGGCGAGGGCTAGCGAGCTCCGTCTCCAGTCCGGGAACCCGACGCGGGCTATCCGGAAGAGCAACCTCTCCCGAGGTGGTCGTAACCGGCACCGCGATCTCGTCGATCACCGGAGGTGCATCCGAGGTCGCGATGCTTGCCGGTGCGGCACCGGCGGCTGTGGATTCATTTCCTCGGGCCGAAGGGCGAGGAGGTGAAGGAGAGGCCCGAGCCGGGCTGGGAGTCCGGGTTCCCGGAGGAGGGGGAACCGCGGGTGTCGGGAGCTCGAGCGCATCACTGAAAGAAAGTGCCTTAGTAAAAAATTATGGTGAGAGCGAAGTCAAGTAACATGACGCAAGAAAGACATACCCGGAATCCACAAGGGGAGGACCCTTCTGCCGGCGTCGAGGAGGTTTCTCGGTTGTCTTCTTGTTCGGCTTACTCTTCTTGGGGGGGTTGCCGGGAGCTTCAGCCCCCTCGGTATCGGAAGCGGCGCGCTTCCGACTCTCGGCACGTTTGGTCCCGGCTGACGGTTTCGGAACTACAGCGGGGGCCCAATTCAGAGGGAGAGCGTCAATAACCTCAAGGATCTCGCAGTCAATCTCATCATCATCCGAGGAAATCGAAACTGTCTCTGGGGTTGAAGGATTACCCGGGGCCTTAACGAAAGGGATGGCGAGATGGTCCTCGCCGTCGGGATCCTCCCTCGGCATCACGGCCGGTTTCGGGAAATCCGGGGTGTAACTCCCGTTGACGTGGATGGCGTCTTCTTCGTGCTGACGCTCGAACAACTGCGCAAACAAATTAGGTCGTGTCGGTGTCCAGGTGAGCGCGTGTACGAAGGCGTAAGCGTGAAAGACTGATATAAGCACCTGCTCAACCGGTCGTCTCCGGGATCCCCCTATGACCCCCCATTCGTAATCCTCAGCCATCTCCGTCCGAGCAATAGCTCGGGCACGACGGACGATCGCCGAGTGGCTTAGTCCATGGATACTGGTCCGGGTGGGGTCATAGTTCCCGGACATATGACACATTTTGTGCACTCGGTGTGGAGGGGGCAGACCCGGCGAACTATAAAGCAGCGCAGGAGGTCATCCCCGGTCATATCCTGGGCGAGCACATGCAGGACCTCGTGCATGAATCCGATCTCCTCGCTGACGGGAAGATACTTCCACCGACCAAATTCGCGCGGAGGACCCATGACGAATTCCGGCAGGTTAATGAAATCCGGGGTCGAGGATCCCGGACCATCCCCCGAAGACTCCCGGTTCTTCACGTAGAAGAAGCTGCGCTGCCATTTCCGGCATGACTCCAATCCCTTGACGATGGGGAATCCGGAGTCCGCGCGAGGGATGACGGTGGCCGCTCCGCAGTCGACCAAGTCCTTCACCTTCTGATCCGGATTGGGGATGGCTTGTAGGCGGAGGATAAAGTACTTGGCCCAGAGATCCACAAAGGGCCATATGCCAAGATACGCCTCCGCGTAAGTGATGAAGACGGAGAGCATCATGATGGCGTTAGCGGGAAGGTGGTGAGGTTGCACGCTGTACGTGTCGAGGAAGTCGCGGAAGAAGGGGCTTGCCGGAAGCCCAAACCCGCGCTCGAAATGTGATAGGAATACCACATATTCCCCGGGTTGGGGTTCCGGCGCGACCTCCTCTCCCGGTAAACGGCTCTCGACTTCCGGAGGAATCCGGTGAGTCCGATACAGCCAGTCAATATCCGACTGGGTTGTCTCGGATCCATCCCAACACCCCCGGGCGCGCTCTTCACCCATCTCGGAGAAGTACGCGGAGGTATTCGGGCTGTTCTGCAGATGCAGCGGCGGTTAGTCGGAGTTAGACTACCCGAAATGAGGATGTCGGGGCATAAACTGCTGAAAACTACCGAGTTCATGCGAGGCAAGATCTACCGTGGAACAGATAATCAAAACTAAACGGAGGGGAAAAAGACTCGCGCTAGGCTAAGGCGAGGCACAAATATGGGTGACGGATATACGTCCTGATGCCACGGTGATTCTAAGCCGTGCGCTTCGAGCGCGCCGCTCGGATATGGTCACCGGCGGCGGCGTAACCATGCCCGTGCTAGGGTGCGGCCGGAGTCCGGCGGTTATCCTACCGAAGAAATGCGTCGGAGTGGAGAAGGAAGACTCACCAGTGAGCAAGAGCCTCGACGGCGTGCGAGAGGATCGACGACGTGCGAGAAGGACGGCGGGGCGCGAGCTCCGGCGAGGCGACGAGCGGGCAGCAAGCGCAGCGGCGGCGGCGAGCTCGAGACGGTGGAAAGGAGGAAATGCGAAGAAGAAGAAGGAGACCGTTCCGGTCCCCTATTTATGGGGAGGATTCCGGAACGGTTTCCATTTTTCCCGCCCACGATCTCCACGATCGTGGGTGGGATCTGTTTTGTGCCGCGGGACACGTGGCGCTATCCGGAGCGCTCGATCCGGCCACACCGAGGGCTACACGGCCCCAACGGTTCGTTTCCGGATCGGATGCGGCTCCCTGGCGCGGGAACCCAAGCGGCGCCGTGCGTGCGCAGAGGCACTCGAGTGCGCCTTTGCACTGACGGGATGTCGAGTGGGCCCAGATTCGTTGTCTCGGATTCATCGGGCGTTTAATGGTCAAGATCCAATGAGATACAACTATTACCAGGTCATTATCTTGAATGTATTTCCAAGTGATTAGCTTGAATTATTTCTATTCTCCTACTGTAAGGAGCAATCTTACATAGAACAATCACCTGCTAGCTTCTGTAGTAGCTCTGAAAAAATAAACCACAGAACAATCATTCTGAACCATCTTGCTTTCTAGCTTATTGTTTCGTGCCTGCTTCAACGATACAGAAGTGGTTAATAAATCCAGGTAACACTATTCGATTGGTTCTTGAGTTGTGTTGTTGTTTCTCAATTAGTACAAGATCATGTTATCATTTCTATGTCCTCCCAAGATCCTTTCATGCTTGCTCATGTTCTGTCTCCTCCAAGTGTTGTATATTCACCGCTCCGGTTGTAATCTTAAATTGTTTGCTGCAAGCGCTATTTCAATTGGATATGTAGTTGTAACTGCTGAACATGATTGCTCTGCAATGACAGCAGCACTTCTCGTTCTGCAATTATCTCTATTCTAACTGATACCGGGCTGCAGGTTACCATCAGTTGACTCATGAAAGCGATATGTTTTTAGGAATGGTAATGTATATTTGCCAGAGTCTTGACTCTTGTCAAAGAACCGGGCTGCAGGTTCCCAATCTCCATCAGTTGACTCATGAAAACGATCTCTTTTTAGGAATGGTACTGTATATTTGCCAGAGTCACTTGTTTGCGTAAAAACAAACTCAAGTCACTGGTTTGCGTAACAACTGACTGGAGAGTTGCTGATTTGTGCAATTTGAGGAATAATACAAAGTGCTGGGAGGTGAGGTGATACACCATGGATGGTTAAAACCCAGGGAGCACTTTGTTAAATTAAATGTTGATGCGGGTTTTGGCATTGATTCAGGTACATGTTCGGTTAGAGCTATTATTCGAGATGATCATGGCTCCTTTTTATCAGCAAGCTGCAGAGGTGTTCCTTTTGTCTCGGATCCGACGACGGCAGAAACCCATGCGCTTCGTGATGGGTTGATCCTGGCGGGACAACTTGGGTGTAACAGGCTTGAAGTGAATTCCGACTGCGCGGAGGTAATTGAGGTGATGATCAATGGTGGAAATTCTCTCGGTGCAGCGGCTGCGATCTATGAGGAGTGTACTTTACTTTGTCGTAATTTTATAGCTGTGATTTTTGCTCACTCTCCTAGAGTGTCGGGGGGCTGCCCCCCGGGTAGGGGCAGATCCCGGTAAGTTACAACGGATAACAACAGTGCTTGACCTTTGGCAGCTGCAAGGGGCACCCCTTGGTGTGCCGAGAGGGCAGATGGTCCCTTGGACGCAGGGAAAGGCCAAGGGGTCCAGTGGCAGCCGTAAGGGTCATGCCTTGCGGCTATAAATAGACATCCCCGACCCTCGCATTTGCAGCACGGGCAAGAGCGGATGGTTCCTCTAAGAACTAGCTTCTCGAAGAGGTCTTTGCTGGTAGGCTAAGACATCTTCGGGAGGCTAGGCCTAGAGCTGCGCATCCCGGCAGGACTTCGGACCTCTCCGGAAAGGGTCCCGGGCATGGAACACCGAGAAGGCTCCCGGGTGACGGTGTACTCGGTTTTACCGGATTGGTAGTCCGAGTACGTGCTAACCGGGATGTACGTGTTGATCTTGATCTTATGCAGAAGAGGTTCCCGATGGCAAGGAAGGAGGTAGCCGGCGAGAGAGCTCCCGGTAGGCCGTCAACGGTCTGAAGCACGCTTTCCCGTATATAGCGGGGGGAAGTACCATTCCGCCTGGCACGGAGGCATGGTCACCTCCCGCCTGGCACGGAAGCATGGTCACCACCCGCCTGGCACGGGAGCGCGTCAGCCGGTACGATCGTGGTACGACAAGACCTGTCATGCCTAGTCCGGCAATCCGGAAAAGGCTAGCCGGGATGGGCAAAGACATGTCTTGTCTCTGACAAGGGGACAATGATGGTGCAGGACGGCGCCTGCCGTCCTTGGCAGGATGATGACGCAGGAGCTACACCGGATAGCTCGGCGACTAGGTCGCACTAGCCGGTGACGACACCCCGGCTAGGCCTGTCCGGTGGGGCCGAGCCAGATTAGGGTTTCCGGCCCTCCCGGCCGGACCTCTATAAAAGGCGCCATAACTGCTCCTGAGGGAGGGGGACTTGATGAAGGAAGAAACTAGAGGAAAGGCCAGAGACCTACTTCAGAGCCAAGACTATAGTTGCATTTACTCTTAGAGCAGTTACTCCTCTTCACCTTGAGGTCATCTAGTTCTTGATACTTCCTCATTTGAGAGATCGTGTAGCAAGTTGTAGTTCTTGTGCCACCAATATAAGGAGAAGAAAGGCAGGAGTAGGGGTGTTACCTCCTCACGAGGGCCCTGAACCTGGGTATATCGTGCGTGTGCTTGGTGCCTTCGTGCCTTTGTTTGTATTTGTTAGATCTTCCCTGCTGCACTTTGTTCTTGTTTCGTGTTCTTGGGAGATTCCGGTTTTACCGGGATCCTCCCCGTGTGAGTTCTTCAACTCGCTATCCCTCCCCGGATCCACCAACGTCCATCGGCCCCACAAATTAGCCATCCTATGGCATCTGCTGTGACACCACCACGACATAGAGAAGCTAATAGGGCTGCTCATTGTTTAGCTAGTCATGTAGAGGATCCTTTGTCAGTTGTCTGGCATGAGGAACCCTATGTAACTATAATTGATGGTTAAATGTGGCAAGTTTCGGACGCACCCTTTTTCTAATCAGGGTATCGAAAGGGACAAACACGATTTTAATGATGCGGCTTGCTGATCTAATATAGTAGATGGTGTTAAATTTCAAAAAAGAGTAGATCTTGTTTAGTGTAGTATTAGCTTTATTCTATTGATGAACAGAAAATAAGAGCTGAAATGCAACTTGTGGAAGCTTTGTATAGGTCGGGTGCCAGCAACTGCAAGCATCACATCGTAGCTGTTGGGACAAACAAAAATCACATCATAGCCGACGGAGGGCGTTGACACGCACGGTTTAAAAACTGTTGTGGTTTCAGGTTGTCACTTGTCCACACAATAATTCAACGTGAGTGTGCGACACGTGTGTGGAGGATAGGTCTTATTCCTGACCGAGCCTACGACGTTGACGGGGTAGCAAGCAGGCGTAATGCCAGTCAGGTTCTCCTAGCCGTTCGTTCTGATGGTCTTGTCCTTGTCCTCGTCAAACAGTCGACACACAGTGCCAAAAGATCACGCACAACGAATTGAGTTTGCTGACAGTTTGACACTTGGAGAAGAAGAAGTTACTTACTGAGCTTGTGTAATTTCTGAACAGTCTCTCTTTTACTTACATCTAGTACAACCCTCCAAATCCTACCAAACAACAAACACCTCTGAACAATCTGAAGGACATGAGAATGACACGTATACAGAACCAAAATTCATCTACAAGTGTAACCGGCCTCTAGCTGATGTTGCTAATTACTGTACCTCCGACGAGCTAATCAAACACATGACACCAGTCGATCAGAGCGTGACTATGGCTGCAAGAACCGAGAGCAGCACGGCCGTCACGGCCACCGCCCGGCTCCTCGCCGCCGCTGCCGAGGTGTCCTCGAGCTGTATGGTGAAGTTGCAGGTGCCTGTGGAGGGGTCCTGCCTTGTGCGCACGGCGAGCCCTTCGAAGCCGCACGCCTCCTCCTGCTGGAAGAACACCTGGAAGTAGGCGTTGAAGGCGTAGGACGCGTTCCCGGCGGCGTCCATGCCGTTGCAGGTCGACCCGTAGCTGAGCGAGGTGCAGTCAGCGTTGGTGCACGCGTAGTTCACGTTGTCCCCGAGCCTGCTCATGTTGTTGGAGGCGGCGTTGGCGTTGAGCACGCACCACACCCGTGGCTGATACTCTACGTCCCTCGCCCCGACCAGCGCCGTGTTCCGGCCCTGCCCGGTGAGGTCCATGTAGTATTTGGGCTGCCCGTCGTACCGCATCATGCCCCAGTGCCGCTCGAAGTTCCCGGGCGCCACGCTCTTCACGTCCTCGTCGATCAGGCTGAACAGGTACACCTCCACGTACTGGTTCGGCCTCAGCGGCGTGCCGGCGTTCGCCGCCAGCTTCTTGAGAAGTCCCCCGTAGAACCGCTGCGCGTATGCCGCCGTCGCCTGCGCGTCGCCGTCCGTCGGCCAGCCCACCTCGCCGACGATCACCGGTAGTCCGCCCACGCCGGCCGCGGCCAGCGCCGACAGGAGCGTGTCGAAGTTGGCGTCGAAAACGTTGGTGTAACTGATGCCAGTGGCAGTGTCCACCACGGGGCTGGTCGTGCCGTCGAAGAAGGCGAAGTCCAGCGGGAAGCCGCTGTTGGCGTACAGGCTCAGGTATGGGTAGATGTTCACCGTGAAGGGCGCGCCGCTCTGGTTCAGGAACTGCACGATCTCCGTCATCAGGCCGGAGATCCCCGCCCGGAACCGCCCCGCCGAAGGCACCGGCGTGTCCGCCGGGGATTCGTACACGTCGGCGTTCAGCGGCACCGTCGCCTTGACGGTGTCGCCGAGGCCGGCCTCGTTCAGGGCCCGCTGGATGTTCTGCAGGGCAGGGAACGTGACGTTCAGGAACGTGCCATTTAGTGACGACAGAAACGGCTCATTCCCAACGGCAACATATCTGCAGGGAAATGTAGATTTAATTTTCACATGTGGTTATCTAAATTATTTCCTAACTTGGTAGTACACTGTTAGCATAATTAATGAAAAAAATCTGCTGATGCTGTTACATTAGATGACACTTTTCTATTTGGATGGATAATTTGTCTGTAAACACATTTTCAAGCATGATTACAGGTCAAGACAAATTTCCTAATTTGTTATTTGAAGATTCTTCTCCAACCGATGACCATAATGGAAGAAAGTAGGTTCTTCTCCAACCGATGATCAATGAGTAAATAGGTTCTTCTAGATTTCTTAATCAAAGAGAAAGAAAGACATAAGAAGATCATGCATGTATAGTTCACAGAGGAGAGGACTACTCACTTGATGTTCACGCCGCCGTCGAAGTTGTATGCGCTGACGTTCTTGTGCACCCACTCCCTGGCGGTGTCGTAGTCCGTCATCATGTCGAGCATGATGTTGGGGATGGCCACCATGACCTCGATGCCGGAGCCGGCGAGCGCGCCGAGTGGCTCGGCGTCGGCGTCGAAGAGCTTCACCTTCTTGATACCATTGTCCTGCAGCATCCGAACCACGGTGCTCGGCGGCAGCTTGTGCGTCGCCATCGTGCCCCAGTTCACCCCGAGCGCTCCAGCGGCCGGAAACCTGCAGACGCCGGCCATGGCAGCCAAGAGCATGGACGACACAACGGCCAGCAGACAGGAACCCGCCATGATCAGAGCACCAAGACTATGCTTTCAGGCCACACACTCAAACGCACGCACGGACGTAAGGATTTAAGAATGGGAAACACGGTTTCCAGCTGGGGCGAGTACGTGTAGAAGGAGGAGACGGGATGCGATTTGGATGATGGGGAGGTCGGAACGATTTGGTTATTCTAGTGCGTTTGCTGCTTTTGTGAGGAGGGACAAGGACGGCCGGTTTTTGGATAGAACTGGCCGGCTGGACGTGTGTGACGACGATGAACCGCATAGGTGGACGGTGAAAGGCACAAGTTTCAGCTCTCCCATTTGAAGAGCAAATAATGTGGCAGTTCATTTCTGCAAGTGTTGCTTTCAGGTCGATTAAGGGCAAAGCTTTGCTTTGATCCAACACGACCAAAGGAAAAGTTAAGAGATCAGACTAATGGAGCCGTAAGTTGAAGACAGGGTGGGATTCGAGCAAACTAAAACTAGCTCAACCTGACGGACTTACACGTAATACTATTCTCCAAGTGGCTCGAGAAAGAAATGGATTATGGATTGAAATATTTTGAGCATATATTTGGTCCTTTTCTTCAGAGGGAGTGTATCCACATCGTTCTTCTCCGCGGCTACCAGGGCGGGAGCAGTGCTTCAGAAGCACATTACAGCAGGACAGGAGTGGATCATACTTAAACCTGAACCACTTTATCACGGAAACAACTTTAACCTGAACCTAAGCAAGAAATATAGCAGTAGATAAACCTGAACCTAAGCAAGAAATATAGCAGTAACGACGTGACTGACTCTTGTCAGTCCTAATACCATACATCAGTGCGTCCTCGTGGCGCGAGAACCATCGATCCTCGAATGAGTTTTTTTCGCCCAGTTTGACTGACACGACAGCATGATCACGAACTTCGTAGCTAGGTGGTAGTACTCCACTAAGACTCTACTCCTGAAAGGTCAGGAGAAAACTGAAGGAACGATAGCCAGATGGGCTGCTGCTTCTCTTCTCTGTTTGTACTAAGAGGAACAGTAGTAAGATTAGATAGGAGGTCGCGAGCTGCTCCCATCACGCATGTCGCTGTTACACTGTCCATGGTATTCGTCAAAAAAGAAGAAAAAGGAACAATCCTTTTTTATCCAGCCGAGATTATTCGATGTGATGAAAGGAAGAAAGAAAAAAGAGGAAAGGAAAGAAAATAGACTCACGGCCGGGAATCAAACGAAACAATTGGCCGTAGCATTTGTTGTTTTTATGACAAGGATGAAGGAGATGCTTGAACACCATGGACTCGCCGTCTTCGTCTCCTTCTCTACACCCCTTTGATTAATATCAATAGCTGATCATCTCTGTTGCTGTTTGCAATTTGGTTAGCCCAACCGGCCGGCTGCTGAGCGGGTAGGTCGGCAGCCGCCCGTCGCTCTCTACACGAATGCAAGTTTCCGAGTTCTAGAAGACTAGAACGTTTTGGGTTGTTTTTGTCAGAAAGAGCGATAGCTTTTGAAAACCGATTGCAGAAAACCACAAGGCTGAGGTCATTTTATTGACACGTGGACTCCTATATGCGTATAAGAAACATCATATCACACACGAAGTGATCTTGCATCAGTACGCAAAATTTTAGTTCAGACTTCAGACCATAAGCTAGCAGGTTTGTAGTCCGTACGTCAGTACTGTATATCCAGCTTGCCAAACGCCCTTTAATCTTGTGTGTGGGTAGCCGAGCGAGAAATATCTTGAGTACCCATGGTAAAAGGCATTCGGGCAAAAAAGAAAAGCGATTTTTTGAATTTGAATGGGCCTAAATAAGGATATTTGAATTCGTAGTTTTTTGTAGTTCCCGGTATTCCTCTGGTTATCAAGCGGTTATCCAGTTTCTGGAAATTCCCAAAATTTGAATCTGTCCAGTAACCCGTCAAGATTTCTCAGTAACCACGGTTACCGGAAATGTCGAGCACCCTCAATATTTTTGCCAAGTTTGATACCCGAAACCTTAAGTGTAATACAACTTCATATAATATTAGAAAAATCTAGAAATAATGATAATAGCAACTTCATCAAACTTTTAGTGGAAGAATATTTAGAATATTTTTACTTGATAATTATATATGATATTTTGGATCGGAAGAATGCTATCTACAACTCAACTGGTCATAGCTGATCATCGATATTCGACTCAAACTATAAAATAGTTCGTAATTAATTACGGCGAAATACTTACAGCTACAACCCACAACACTGACACATATGCAAGATGACCTAGCTACCATGCTACTACAGAGATAACCAACGCACACTCCAACGCTGATCAGATGCAGATGCAGAGTACATATGTTGACATGGAGATGGAGTAGAGGACCTAGTCTGGTTAATGACACTTTAGGCGGGAGAATAGCTAGACGGTAAGATTTCCTGGCCTCCAAGGCTACAACAGTGCTTTCTGCGAGATCTAGCCACCTCCGTGAAAATTCCCTCGGTCCATCCAAGCGGGGTCTTGTTGGTGGGCCGCGTGTGGGAGACAGCAGGGAGGAACGACGTCAGCTCGTCTGCGTCCAGACTGTAAGTGATCGCGTCATCTGGTTGGCGGCCATGGCCGGAGCGTCGCGTCCTCTGGTTGGCAGCCATGGCCGGAGGAAAGAACGGTTCACCCGCTTCTTTAATGATTAAGGTTTCAATGGATCTTGCATATCCAGTTGTTACAGTTGGTTGGACTGGATGGATTCGGATAGTAAGCAAGTAATTGTGGATTGCGCATGGATCATAATATCAGATCACATTACAGTGGACATTAGCTGGACCCGTGCGCTTTGGACTTGGACTCAAATCCAATTCCAGGTTTACCTATTCGATCGCGACCTGTTAATCGGTGTACTAGTTTCGAAAAAAATAGACTTCATCAAGATTTAACTAATGGTTAAAATAAATCATATGGTAATGAACGGTTTAAAAAAATAGTAGACAATGATACCGACGGTACCACCCGATACCGTTTCAATCACCGTAAAAGAGCTCATACAACATATGTCAAATAAACACTGATGATATAAGTGGATATATTTTTAATCTTATACAATTATAAAGAAAGTGTACCAGACAAAATCTTCTCATCATCTGCAAAACTAAAACCAAAAGTCAGCCAGGAAGCCGACTTGAACAAACTGTCAGGGGCACTACAAAAACTTTTCCAAACCAACTGCTTGCTAGTTGAGATGAGAGCTGGCGGACTCCCAATATATATATACTGGCCAACTAGACATATGAGTTTCATTCGTTCGAATTCTCATCCACTGGCTTTTCCCTAGCGTTGACCATGTAGTCAGTTCGGGCTACAGCCCCATCTCGCATGCGAATCATACAAACGCTTATCTAATTTCCGGGATGTCTGCCGGCCGTGTCTGTACGAAAAGTCAGATGCATCAGTTGCTTTGCAAACTTGATGACTAGTAAGTGATGCGGGTGACGGAAGCTGCGCGAATCTGAATGCACAAACGTGCGGCATCTAAGGGGGGGTATAGTCACCCGGTGGCACGTGCACATTTCTGTTTGTTTATATTCACATAGATTGGCAAATCAATACAAGGTTCTATCATTCTTTTAGCCGACTCCAGAACATCTCTGCAGACATGCTAATCACGTGGCAACCAAACCAGACACCGTACACAGTCCAGGACCAATTGTGTAAAAAAGTTTGGATTGCCCAACACTAACTAGATAAAAATGAAGATTTGTGCTTATGCTGAATTCTCGATGGCTTAAAACGATTCAAGATTTTTTGAGAGATTATACCAATAAATCTATTTGTATACAACCAACATAGATAATTCTATATGTATACAACAACCATTGTTAAAATTCATTTGGATCCAATTCGTTCAAAATTTCTCTAAAAAACCCTTTAAATCAGTTAGTATTAAAATTCCCAAGAGTATACAACAATCCAACCATATGTTTGTCCGGGCTATAAATCTCTTTTATACACCCAGGGGCGGAGCCAGGATTTGAACTTAGGGGGGGCGAGCAATGAAAACTTCAAGACTAGCCGATGTCTGCAGGAGGCGGTCGATCACGATAGCACTGCTAGGTCAAGTATACTAAGATATATGAGTCTAAAATAAAATTTAGTTAGTACGTATTAGTATGATCTATTCAAAATTAAATTAAATAGAGCAATAAATAAATATATAAGTACCCAACACATTTCATATTTATTATTTAAGTGAATTATAAAAAACAAGATGCAAGATCTAAACATGATTATGGATGGTAAATTAATATTAATTATATTTTTCTGATCAACATTCATATATAATATATTTCATATTAAGCTATAAAATAAAAAATATGAATATAGTGACAATTTGGAAAAAAATAATAGAGAGAACGAAGTAGCGGGGAATTGAACTTGGGTCTTCAAAGCAAAGTAACAGTAGCCCGACGGTGGCCGTCGGGCTAATGCCGTCGGTGTGAGATCCATCGGGCTCACGCCATTGTTGTCGGCGTCGCAAATACCGTCGGTCTCATATCTATAGGTAGCTCTTCGAATTTTTTACAACTTTTTTATTACTGTTTTAACTCCAATTTAGTCATATATTTAATCTCGTATCACACACTTAATCATAATCTTAGCTCAAACTATCCACTCACACACTTAATGATAATCTCAGCTCAAACTATCCACCATTAGTCAAACTTCCCAAACGGTCACCCATTCTTAGAGTACTGCAGGCCAAGCACGCTTAACTATTGAGTTCAATTAAAATGAGATTCCAGTTGAGATGTCATACCTTGCTGTTATTAGTATGATAGCAATCATATTAACCCTCATTTGAGATATTATACTTTTTAATCTTTAAAATTTGAAAAATAAGATTTGAATGAACAAAATAACTATATTTAATAATACTTGACTAATAATAATAATCAATTATTTTTGTTTTGTTTTTGTCTTTTCCATTTAATAAAAAATAATTCATATCTTCATATTTATATATCAGAATTTACTAAATAAAATGTCTATGTCGATCATAAAAATGAGAGTAATCCAAATATGAAATTCATGCCATCATTTGAATAATGAATGATGTCTTTTAAAACAAATCAGAACCAACATAAATGAGCATAAAGTTAATTAAAGAGGCAAATTTAGATAGAAAGTAAGGAAAATCCTCATATTTGTAAAAATTAAATGAGTGTCATTTTGGACCATATTTTATGTACTTGCTTCACAAAAGAAGTCATTTTTGGAACTTAAAAAATGGAAAATGATATTTTGAAAAAGAATTTTGAAAATCGCTT
Organism: Poa annua; assembly: GCA_026929855.1. Taxonomy (NCBI): domain Eukaryota; kingdom Viridiplantae; phylum Streptophyta; class Magnoliopsida; order Poales; family Poaceae; genus Poa; species Poa annua. The sequence continues at coordinate 39,430,028 of CM049427.1, forward strand.
GGTGACGCTGTTTCCCATACCATGACACACATATGTGCTGAATATGGACACTTTATCACAAACTATGACATGATAATGGTCATACATTGGTCATTTGTCTTAAAACTTATGCATGTTTATAGATGATATTTTTGTGAAATTTCATTTTGAAAAGTTTACCAAAAATCAAATTAATCGTTTTTCCTATAAACTAGTACACGTAAAAGGACTCCATGACAAAGGGTTTCTTTTTTTGAGTACTTTTTCATATTTTTCCATTTCTTTCAAAAAACAGTCAAAATGGAGAGCATGGCTATTCATCAAAAGTGGTCGAATTTTTCAAAACTATTTATGGTTATATGTTGTAACCACTACTTATGTACCTTAAAATTATTTTTGTAAGAACTTCAGAGCAAACTATCACACAGTTGTAGTTCAAATTTGAATTACTTCCGGAAAATTGACATAAAGTCAATTAAAGAGGCAAATTTAGATAGAAAGCAAGGAAAATCCTCATATTAAGTGATTATCCATAAAATATGTTCTACTCTTTGTGAAAATTAAATGGGTGTCATTTTGGCCCATATTTTATGTACTTGCTTCACAAAAAAAGTCATTTTTCACACTTAAAAATGGAAAATGATATTTCTAAAAAGAATTTTGAAAATCTCTTCGGTGACGTTGTTTCCCATACCATGACACACATATGTGCTGAATATGGGCACTTTATCACAAACTATGACATGATAATGGTCATACATTGGTCATTTGTCTTGAAACCTATGCATGTTTATAGATGTTTGACATTTTTGTGAAGTTTCGTTTTGAAAAGTTTGCCAAAAATCAAGTTTATCATTTTTCCTATTAACTAGTACACGTAAAAGGACTTCATGCCAAAGGGTTTCTTTTTTTTAGTACTTTTTCATATTTTTCCATTTCTTTCAAAAAACGGGCAAAATGGAGAGCATGACTATTCATCAAAAGTGGTCGAATTTTTCAAAACTATTGACGGTTCTATGTTGTAACCACTACTTGTGTACCTTAAAATTATTTTTGTAAGAACTTCAGAGCAAACTATCACACAGTTGTAGTTCAAATTTGAATTACTTCCGGAAAATTGACATAAAGTCAATTAAAGAGGCAAATTTAGATAAAAAGCAAGGAAGTTATTATCCATAAAATATGTTCTACTCTTTGTGAAAATTAAATGGGTGTCATTTTGGACCATATTTAATGTACTTGCTTCACAAAAAAAGTCATTTTTCACACTTAAAAAATAGAAAATAATATTTCTAAAAAGAATTTTGAAAATCGCTTCGACGACGTTGTTTTACATACCATGACACACATATGTGCTGATTATGAGCACTTTATCACAAACTATGACATGATAATGGTCACACATATGTGTTAAAACTATTGCATATTTGTATATGATTGATATTTTTTGTAAAGTTTTGTTTTAAAAAGTTGCCAAAACTCAAATTTATCATTTTTCTAAAAACTAGTACACGTCAAAAGACTTCATGCCAAAGGGTTTCCTTTTTTTAGTATTTTTTCATATTTTTTTGAATGTAATCTAATTTTTTGAGAAAAACTGAAAAACTGTATAGTGAGGCCGACGGTTATACCGTCGGGCTTACAATGTGATCAGGTCGCTTCATCCAGGACGCCCACGCGGGGGAGACGGGGGGAGAAGTCCGACGGTATTTTGACGCCGACGGTGGCCGTCGGGCTCACATTAGAACTCCGACGGTGTTTTGAGCCCAACGGTGTTTGTCTGGCCGTCGGTGCTAGATTGTGACGCCGACGGCCCCGACGTTTGGCCGTTGGCGTTATAATTGCCGTCGGGCTGGTCTGCCACTCCCGTAGTGTAGTCCTACCCAGCAAGCCGTGTACGGAAATGACTCATTTATATTCCCGTCGTTTGGCAAAACTTCATAATAACTTGTTGGGTATAAGTTGCCCAGATCTTGAACCTTGGAATCTTCCAAATGATAAGCAAACGCTCTCGTCATTGACATATGCAAAAAGACAATCTCCTTAAAAGGGTGAAATCCAAGGAGCTCCGTGTATCCCCGGTGAGAATCGCGAAGAACGTCCTCCTTGTCAAGAATATTGTCATTTTCGGAGTCCCACTCATACTTCTCTTGGAGTGGGCCTTTCTTTGATGAGTTCAACTCCAATTTCTTTCGCATTAGAAAGTCCATCATGTTTTCATCCTCATCAGGCACCTTATAATCTTCATCATACGGACCAAAGTTAATATCCTGTAAGACCCATGGGCCAAGTACGGGACGATCATAACCCTGACGTTGCAGACAAGATAAAAGACACTTGCTATGCTTCAGTACCCAGTTCATCTCGCCACTCGGTTCCTCAAGGACCCAAACTTGAAGAAGGCACGGCCAAAGAATAGTTGCAAGGTACACCCCGTTTTGTGACCGTCCTAGATGAAGGCTTGGATCGCTCACTCCAACATTTATGGGTTGTCTAACTAATTTGTAAGTACCATTTGACAAGCATATCCTGCAATAACATAGTGTTACCAAGCGAGAAATAAGTAAACCGGTAATGTTAAAATCTGATGTATAGAGAGTGCTCATATGACTACCTCATAAGGAAATCGGCCTCACAGTGCACGTACAACGCTTGCCGCCAATAAACTGCATATCTTTTTCTGCAGAACTCGTGTGCTACTCGCATACTTGCGACGGTGCCTACAGCCTCCCCTTGTCGAATAAACTTCCTCTCCTCCCAACAGCCCGACCTCGAGGAAAACACATGCAGAGCAAATACGCGTGGCGGCCATTCAGAAACTGAATCCTTTGCCTTCACGGACTGATCGAAATGCAACGCATCCTTCTCCGGCGTCAAGTCTTCGATACGAAAATCTTGCCAGTTCTTGATTCTGTAATAAATAAGACGTGCGATTCTAACCACCTCGTAGTGAGGCGATACCGCGGGATCATACACCAGGTACTCTTCATAACTGAAGTCCTCATGATCGATCTCGTCGAACGACATTGGCGGACGCGGCGGCAGGGAGTGCCATTGCCGGGTAGCAGGATTGACCACATAATCTTTAAGCAAGAGCAGGCCGTTGCAGTGATCCTGGATCTGAGAGGCATCGTATCCGCGGGAGGATGGCAGGCAGTCCTCGAAGTTGCCGGATATTGTAGGGCCCGTCGAGGGACGGGATAGCAGTTCCGGTAGACGGACGTGGTTGAAGTTGATGAATATGCCGCTGACCTGAAGCGGCAGGAGATCCTTGCGCAGCAGGCCGCATGAGTCGATGATGCCACGCAGGGCCTTGCAGACACGGCGGCACGCGGCGAGGCTGCGCGGCGGGACACGGTTGAGCACGTCGGCGAGCACGCCCTCAGGTAGCAGCTCTGTCAGATCCATCTCGTTGATTTTGCGCCTCGCTTCCTTGCCTAGTAGTATCGATCTACGTTGGGGATCAGGGAAGCAGTCGATGATCGCCTCCTGTTCTTGTCGAGATGGATACAGTTTTTGTTATCAGAGATAGAGATGAACTAGCAAAATACCTGTGCGTTGCAACAGATCAAGTAAGAATTATGTTGGTATAATTCTTGCGACAACAAATATGCACATGTGTTGTTATTTATATTGAATTACTTTTTTTCTTGGCAAAATACCCGTGTGTTGCAACGGGTCAAGTAAGAATTATATTGGCACTCTCCTTGCGACAACAAATATGACATGTGTTGATATTTGTATTGAATTATTATTTTTCTTTTCGAGAAAGTTCAGAAAGACAATGTGGGCCTAGATGTATTTGTAAATATTGTTGAACCAAGTCTTGTTGTGTCAAAAAGTTCACCAAGACCATTCATTGCGAAGCCCAATATAAAATAGTCTAGTCCTAAATTTCATCCATCAGAAATACTTTCATTGTTGTACTCGTTCGTGTGGCATTTGTCATTGTATAGAGAGGAGCAAAGTAGTATATTTTCCCACGACAGCAACACCTTAATCATGTCTAGGCTCCAGGCCACGCACGCTCAATCATTCTCGGACTGGGATGCCCATGGCGAGTCACGCCGTAACTCTCCCCATATATCCACCGTTCATACTCGATCCAGTGGCTTAGATTGACCCAAAATTTTAACTCGAAATTAAAGTATTTCAGAAAAAATTGAAAAAATTCCAGTGAACTGCATATGGTTCGTTGTGTATTCTGATTTTTTTTTCATTTGGATAGTTTATCATTAAACAGTGTTCTAGTTTTTATCATATAAATCTATTAACTCATAAACGAATGATCCAAATGACGTGCAATTTTCTCAGAATAACCTAAATGATGTATGCACTTTACTGGAATTTTTTCAATTTTTTCTAAAATATTTTAATTTCAAGTTAAATTTTTGGGCCAATCTGAGCCATTGGATCGAATATGAACGGTGGATACATGGCGAGAGTTACGGTGTGACTGGCCAGTCACTGAATCCCAGTCCATCATTCCCACTCCCCACGACTTGAGGCTGGTGCCCTGGCTCCCGTTTCTTGTCCCATGACGCGCCGCCGCATGCGCCCGTCCCTGCAGTCTGCAGCTGGGCAGCGCCATCGCTGCGCCGCTGCTAAGGTTTCAAGTGGCGCGGGCTTCCCCCAGCGCTGTGACGCCGCCCCGCAATTTGAGCCTGCAAAGTGTCTAGCAGCCTGCCGCGTGAATCCTCGTGGGCCGAAGTTGGCCGACCTCGCTACCTGCTAACAGAGCCGCAGACCTGCATATCCCAAATTCCCCACGACGTGAGGAGCCAAGGAGCAAACGAATGGAGTTCTTCCTCACCGGCTGCTGGGAGATGCTGGGGAAACGGAAGGAGGTGGAGGTGCGGGGAAAGCTAGCGTGGACTTCGAATTCTTCCTCGCCGGCTGCTCCGCGGTCTCCACCATGCTGCCCACCGACGAGTTCTTCTCCGGCGGCAAGCTCGTGCCGCTCCGCATCCCTTCTTCCACAACGGAGGACGCGGCCTCCCGCCACCGCGTCGGCGATGCAGCATTAGCCGGAGTCGCCCAGGGCGGAGGTTGCGGTTGAGCATGAGGTGGCCACGGCGGCGGAGGAGCCCAAGGTGGCCGTCCTGGTGAGGCGGTGGTGGGATCAGCTGTGGTTGCGGAAGCAGCATGTGTCTTTGCCGTCGTCGTCTACGACGGACACCAAGCCGATGCGCCGCCTCCTCTGCCGTGGATCCAAGCCGCCGGAGCAGGAGCCGTCGTTCAGCCTCCCGCTGCTCCAGAGGCTTTCTTCTGCAGCGAGATCAGGTGGCAGTCACGGCCGTGCGAATCGTACTGCTGGACGGGCGTGGCTAAGAGCAGTCCGCGAGCTAAGCGTGGCGACAGCCGCGGCCCGTCCCACTTGACACCTGAGCTGCTGCGCAGATCCATTCGCCCCAGCGCAGATCCCGTCACCCTGCGCCATCGCTGCATCCCGTGCAGCGTCGTCCCTGCGCCGCCGCCACACAGATCTCGTCGCACTACACCGTCCCTACAACCCTTGAGCCCTCGAGGTTGCCCGCACCTCCATCCTCGAGGTCGCCGCCACCTGCACGCTGCCCGCACCTCCATCCTGGAGGTCGCCGCCCCTCCATCTCGTTGATTTTGCGCCTCGCTTCCTTGCCTAGTAGTATCGATCTACGTTGGGGATCAGGGAAGCAGTCGATGATCGCCTCCTGTTCTTGTCGAGATGGATACAGTTTTTGTTATCAGAGATAGAGATGAATACGTGGGCAACACCGTTGAACGTGCTTCCGTGATTCGTCTCCTATCTGGTGATGTACGTGTATCTCTAGTATCAATCGACCTGCTACTCTGCTAGGAAGTCGGAAAGTAGTTGACGGACTGCGTCGGAAGATCGGGTTTGGCCAACAATCTCCTCCAGGCTCGTCTTCTCCTCATGCTTTCGTGATTCGTATTTGGCTAGCTCTCCCGCCACGCGAGCACTATATCTCGCCTTAAGCGAGTCAGTGCACCGTCTGCGCCATGGACCGGCCCATTTGGGATTCTTTCTCGTTTTTCTGGGTTCCATGGCCCATTTGGGATTCTTTCTCGTTTTTCTGGGTTGGAATAGGAAAAGGGTGGCCTTCGCGAAGGTCTATTTCGTGGTCCCGCGCGTGAGCTGCCGCCGCCACGTGGACACGCAAATTGAGGGGTCCCGCGCATGGACAGATCCAGATTTAAATCCAGATCTAGATCTATTATTAAATTTGTACAAAACACAAACTGTGATAGTACATCAACGCAAAACGAGATGTACAACAACGCAGACCGGACTGTACAACAACACATACCGGGTTGTACAACAACACAAAATAGTTTGTACGTACAGCAACCCCGACCGGGTTATACAGCAACGGAGACCGCGTTGTACAACAACAAAAATCAGGTTGTACAACAACACACATACCGGGTTATACAGCAACATATATCGGGTTGTACATCAACACAGGACATGTTGTATGTAGAAACACTATCGGGTTGTACAAACAACTACATGTAGCAAGTTGTACGTATAACTACAAAATTCAGTTTGTACGTACGACTACACTTAGGATGTACAAAACATATATAATCCAAAGTAAAAAAAAAAGTTTGTCGAAACCTATCAATATGGGATCTAGTTTTGAAGATCTTGACGCGAGGAGTTCAAAAGTGAAAACGGTTCGTAAATCGGATAAACGGTTCTCAAGATATTTCGTTTTCAAAAAACGAATATCAAAATAAATGCATGTACAACCCTCTGCCCATCACCAGGGAGCTGCCACTTGTCACCGCGTGGAGAAAAGATGGGAACAGAAATGAACGAAATTGTGACACTTGTCAGCACCGGAGCGCACACGCATGGACCTTTGCAAAGGGAACCCTTTTTCTAACGATTTCCCGTTTTTCTTCTTCATTTCTTTCTAATTGTTTTCCCTGTTTTCTTTTTTGTTTTGTTTCTGTTTCTTATTTATCGTTCTGTTTTCTTTGTGTTCTACGTTTTGTTTTTTTACTTTCATTTTCCAGGGTAATCTGATTTTTTAATAAAACTATTTCTAGTAAAAATCTGAACCTTTTCAAATTTCTTTTTTATTTTTTAAAAAATGAACATTTTTATGAATCTAAACATTATTCAAATTCAACATATTGAACAAGAATTCGATAGGAATGAACGCACTGAACATGAATGGATGTACTGATGTACCCAGCTAGTTGCTCCTTGTCAGGGCAACACTGTATTGAGAGACTGTATATGGGGCAGGCTAGAGTGAAACACAACAGTTGGCGCCTTAGCGGTGAAAGATGAGTCACTGGACGGGTGCTCGGAAATATATGTTCCGCCAAACATGTGTTTATAATTTTAAGAGAATGCTAGCAGTTTTATTGTGACTTTGACTAAGGGTGAGCTAAGTAATCTGATAAAGTCTGACGACTCCAGCTATGTTGGAAATAAGCCTGCCAATGTATGAGCCGGGAAGTTGATTTGCAGGTGATGACTCTAATTACTACTGCACAACTTCGTAGATAGATCGAATCATATGGACCGTACGACTATGGAAGGGGTGCTATAGCCAGACGGTGGCACCAGCATATTTCCGTATATGATATATAGAGAGGTATAAATATGCGGGAACCTGAAGGGATAGACGTCGCCTAAAGGGGGGGTGTGGGAATAGGCGATTTAAAAACTTTTTCGAGAAGCCGGATTATCCGATCGAAAAAAGACCCGTATATTCCGGTATGCTTGATAAAGGTGGAATAAAACTAGAGTTTTACTTTAACAAGCATACAACCTAGATAAATAAACTAGGCTCACCTATGTGCACCAACAACTTATTCTAAGCAAAACAAGTAACAAGGTGATAGCAAGATAGATAACTTCAAGCACGAAGGCTATCACAATGTGAAGCGCATAAGTAAAGAGCTCGAGTATAGAAATAACCGAGGCACGTGGAGACGAGGATGTATTTCCGAGTTCCACCCAAAGGTGTACGTCTCGTTTGGAGAGGTGTGCGCAATCACAATAGGTTAGCCGCAACGCCACAAAGGCTCACCTTCTTCTCCTGATGAACTCAACCACAAAAGGTTGCGAGTTCACCTTCCATTATTTATCTCCTTTGGGACGGAGATCGAATCTCGTACAACTCTTGAGGCACACACCCACAACTTAATTGGGGGCTCCCAAGTCTTGAGGCACACACCCACAACTTAATTGGGGGCTCTCAAGTGACCACAGGTCTTGACAACAAAAGGTCTTGGCCACAAAAGGTCGGCCACAAAAGCGTCTAGGGTCCAAAGACCCAAGAGTAACAAGCTCACAAGTAACACCACCACGAATCCTCGTGGATGGCTCAAACCGATGCAAATGCAATGGCAAGAGCACACGAAGTGCGCAAGTCCTTCACTCTCAAATTTCAACAAAGCAACAAATGCTTATGGGGAAATAAGAGAGTAAGGACAAAGGAAACCATAAAGGAGTCAAATCCTTCACTCCCAAATCCAACCAAAAGCAACTAATGCTTGTGGGGGGGAGAAGAGAGGAAGAACAAAGGAGAAGAACCACAAAGGAACTCCAAGATCTAGCCCCACTAGGTTCCCCTCACTTAGAGGAGAGATGGATTGGTGGAAATATGAATCTAGATCTCCTCTCTCTTTTCCCTCAACAAATAGCAAGAATCATTGGAGAGATTGAGAGATCTCAAAGCTTTGGAGGTCAACAATGGAGGAGGAGAGAGAGCACCAAAACTTTGGAACCATTGGGAAAGATGACCCCTTAAATAGGTTCCCAACAAATTTGCCCGTTGGGGGCAGTTTTTCCCACTCGGGCGGAAGTTCCGGGGTAGGCCCGGAACTTCCGGACCCCCCGGACACCGCAAAACGCGCCCGGAAAGTGTTCTCTGGTCAAATCAGAAGTTTGGGCGGAAGTTTGACCGGAACTTTCCGGCCGGCCGGAACTTCCGGCCTAGGGCCGGAATTTCCGCCCCTGGCAGAAACGTCAACACAAAAACGATGATATCTTGACCATCCGAACTCCGTTTTTGATGATTTTTGACTCATTGGAATCACCACGAAGAGCTCTATAAGATTATGCAGAGAAACATCATAGTCCAATAAGTGAGGTTAAAACCAAATGGGGAAATGTAAGATCTCTAAATAAGAGAACAATCGGTAAAACCTCCAACATAAAAAACGCAACAAGTTTTCTAAAGTAAAACCGTTTTCGATGAACTAGAGCTTGACATGGAGATGAACCAAGGTCAAATCCTCACAAGGATAAAAGCCAAATAAGAACCAAGAAATATGATATGCCAAGTATGCAAAAGTTTGAGGTCTCCACAACGATGCGATCAAGTTACTCACTTGAGAGCCCCTCTTGATAGTACGCAAATCTATCCTATAGCCCTATCAAGATCATACCTTTGCCTTGAGCATTCCACTTGAGTTAGATGATGACTATCTTGATCCCTTCAAGTGGTTCATCTTTCTTGATTGCGCTTCCAAGCATATGCTTGATGAAGACTTCCCCAAATACTCCCCCATATCAATAATGGGAGAGTCTCGCTAGGCTCCGTCTTCATGTATCCATAGAAAGCTCCAATCATAGGATCTCTTCAATAAGCTTATCTTGGTCTTGCACTTCTCAACCTCGATGACGATTACCACATGGCGTCATCCTCCATGAGCTATAAGAAATCTTCATTTGTTGCAAGCCATGGGGAAGATACCTAACCTCATATAAAGATACCACACACACATATATCATCGGTTAGTTCAGAAAGCTATACTGACATGTGTTTACCATCCCAAGAGATACAAGATCCCTCTTGGTACATCTTGTAGCTTTGTGTGTTGATCAACATCTTGATCAACCTTGTATCTTCCAACATTTCTTCCCTAATATGATATATTGAATACTTTAAGACATACTTGCAATATGCTCAACTCAACTCATGACCATCCATCATATACATCCTTGAATGGAACCTTGGTCATCAAATAAGCTTCTAGAGTCCAACACATGAACTCCATTATTCCCATGGAAACGATCTATAAAGATATCTCAATGCAAACATTAGTCTATAAGGATTGTCATTTAATTACCAAAACCACACATGAGGGAAAATGTTCTTTCAATCTCCCCCATTTTGGTAATTGATGATAATCTCTTTTGAGAGGGTTTATAATATGAAATTTAACGAACAAGAATGGTTGTACTAACATCAAATACTACAAAGGTATGTGATGTTAGTCCATCCACATATATAGAGCAAAGTCCCCCATAATTTATGCACGTGTGTATGAATATGAATTCATTGCATATATTGTCAACCATTACCGATGGTGGAGTGTCCACTATATATAAAATTAAGCACCAAATGCAAAGGCAAGGAAGGAAAATACTTAAGAAGATACCAAAGTACAAACGCCAATTCCATACAACCCTCCAAAACTTCTCCCCCATTGGCAACGATTGCCGAAATGGACGAAAAGGTTTAGAAAGGTAACATAATAAAATCTTCTCCATAAATTATGCATTTCTCATGATGTGAGTGAAATCAAATGCACATATCCAATGACGAATAGATGGAGTGGATCAAACTATATTGAGGATCCAACAATTGCACAAGAAATATATCAATTGAAATCCACTAGAAGGATATCAATTGCAAAAGAGGAATGCATTCACAAAGAAGCAAGCAATCAAGAGATCCAAAAACCAATTGAGCACAAGAACATATTATGATAAGATCAACCAAGTGTTCTAAAAATCAAGAGGGAACTTCCCAAGGTACGTGCACAATGAAGGATTTGCATTTCAATATAGTGTGCACAACATGGAATCCTCACTCCCTCCAAGAAAATTTCGAACACAAAAAAGTGCAAGATTGAATAAAGGCTTGATCAACCGGGAAAGGATGGGTGTGGCATGGAAATACAATTTATGAGACTAAACAAGGATGAGCCTAAGCAACATCATAGTCTTTCAAATTATGAGGCACATAGTGCATATCATGTATTTCGCATACAAGCACACCAAAGAGGATACATCAAATAGGATCACAAGCCTATTAAGAGGCAATGTTATACAAATAGAAAAACAAAGCTTGTGCCTTTTAGAGATCACCAAATAATCAAGAAAGAAATAAAATGTGATCACTAAAGATTTTGAATACCAAGTAAATATGTAACTACCTTCATGTGTATAAGTTTCTAAGTAGACACAAAGTCCACAAAGAAACATGCACACACAATGTAGATACAAGGTAAGGCACGTGGTATCCAAGAGGAAGTTATTAATACACTGATAAGATTTTTGCTTAAAAGCAAAGCACATAGCTCAAATTATTCTTAGAGGGTATAGATGAACTTCCAACACCAAGTTCTCAAAGCATCACAAATATCCACATAGGATAAGTGATAGTTGGGATACTTTGAGACACAAACCAATATCACATAAGGCAAATGATTTATGAGAATTCATCAATATTGCACATGAGAGACTTTGAAATGAATTTGCTAGATTAACATATTGGGGATCGGTGAATCATGAAGATGAATATATAAATCCCCTTGATGTGTAATCATCCCGGCGTACTCACATTAGCAATGAAGATATTTTGAAAAAAACTTTGCAAAAACCATATCAAATGCAACTTAGATAAACTCATGCCAAAGAACAACCTACACAAGGTTGAGAGCTAGAAGTATATGCATGAGTTAGATAGTTGTTACCGAGATAGCATTGACGATGTAGAAGATGAGAGTTCACAATCATCCAAGCTTGGCTCCAAGAAGCCCATGGTGAAGACTTCTTCTTTAAAAAGAGACAAGCTTCCAATGCATCTCCCATGTACCTAAAAGAAATCAAGTACACTATGGTACCCAAACTAATTGGGTCCAAAGTAGTTAGACCAACTACAATAAATAGGACTAACTCCACATACATATGTGCATATTGATATGAAATAGAATTTCATGCACATCTTAGCCATTTAGGATTTGATGGAGTTTATCCTATATATTGGATTGTAGTGTACCTGCACCTAAGATATTGCAGATACCTGTGTATAGTGCAAATCCCTGGATCGATTCGTTTGCACACACAGTTACGATATAATATCACAACAAAGTATCAATTTATTACAACGCTGATCCAGACTTAGACAATATTCATTACAAATTTGCATAGCATAAAGCTAGTAGTGAACAGAGTAAAGAACGAAAAATTTATTCTTCATGGAGTCCCCAAACATCATCATGTGCCACAGGCGAGCATGTTGGTTGAAGACTCGAACCCTTAGCAAAAATTTCACTCATCATCAGGACAGTCTGCAACAAGATATATATTGCAACAACGTGGGTCAGAACCATTAAAATGGAACTGGCAAGTGACACTATGGTGGACACTTAGAGGAATAAATCTATGACCTATATGCTTATTTGGCTGGTGGAGCTCAAGGCTGTTTTGCAGAAAGCAAGTTTTCCCTAACTTCTTGAAAAACACTTTTCTTCTATTCGATACATCCGTGGCATGAAATTCACTGTCTCATTCTACCCTTGTTCACCCATCAAGTTTTAATTTATAAGTTGGAATGGTGGAATCCTCCGTTGACATCCTCGTTCAGCTGCTCAAATTGTCCGTACCGGGGACACGGCTAAGTACTTAGATTTTACACTCTGCAGAGGTTGTGCACGTTCACCATTGTACCCATTCAACCCAAATTACCCTTTACACACCATTTGTGATAAGGAAAGGAAAGAATGAGACGAGATCTTTCAGAAGCATTTTCCCTCCCACTCTGGCCTGACGCGCTCCACCTACAAATCCTCTACCACCACCTGTCAGGCCGGGAAGAGTCCACGTAGCTTAGTTGATCAAGCCAGAGCCCATATTGGCAATGGCTGCACGAGAAGCAATCTTCACTTGGAGTTCTTCAGATTCCTTTTTGCTCCTGGGTGGCCTTCCACAAGTGAATATTCCACAGGTAAATCCCCTGTGAACAACACTCAACTCATACAGCCAAGCAACCAATTTCCACCCAGGTGTTTGATTAAAACTTAGTAGACTTTATCTTTTTCATCAAAATAGTTTTTTGCATAGCATCACTATTCTACTAAGTAATTTCATAGGAACCTAGACACATGAATAAAGAGGTCTATCATGGCTTGCATAGCAATGCCATCCTACACATGCTTATAGAAAATACTCTACTCATGCATAGAAAAATAATAGGACTTTTATGGGGGTGTGCCACTTGCCTTGGCAACCGGGAGTGCAGCAGTTACAGTTGCAAAGATTCTCGTTTCCCTCCGAATAGTCTAACAAAGAATTAAAGAGCCACACATAAACACACAAGCAAAGGTTCATACAAAGAAAAATATATGCTATGCATGAGATGAGATGCAACAATTTATTTCCAACGTCTAGAAACAAATAAATGTATCCCTTTGGATTTTCATGATATATGCATGAATAAATTTTTAATTTGTTTCTATTATTTAATCATGAATAAAGGGGTAATGACAAGGACTTTAGTTTACTTAAATAAAATTTCAAAATCAAATTTTGTAAAAAATGACATTTGGGCAGAGGGCATCTAAAAAAGTTGTTAGCAATTTGATTTATTCAAAAATAGTTTTTCTAACTAAAGTTATGTAAAAAACACTTAAACTACTATAAAAAATATTTGAAAATTTTGAATGTGTCAAAACAGAAAACTAATGAAGCCAAAGTGTTCTACTGGTTCCAAGGATCTCAAATATATAAAAATATTTAAATTTGGTTAAACAGATAAAAAGTAGTGATAAAACAGTATGCAGGGTGTTTTCTGCAAAACTGCCAAATTAAATAAAATGGGAAAAAGAATTTACACGTCAGTGCTGACTGTGCGCTGACTGTGCGCTGACTGGGCATGCTGACATGTTTAAGTGATTTGATCTGGGCCGTCAGATCTGGATCTGGCGGTCCAGATCAATCGTACCGTTTCGCTTAAAAAGATCTAATCCTAACCGTAGGATCAAGATCGTACGGCTTACACGCGTTGACCAGAAACTGGCGGCGCTAGGTCGCCGGAGGACCTCGCCGGAGCAGCGCGCGCGGCGGCGACACGCACGGCATCGCACGTTCTCGACGTTCTACTGCGTTCCGAGACGAGTGGGTCATACCTACGGGTAGAGGGCGTCGATGCGACGTCGTTGGCGAAGTGGTGGGGGTCGTAGCTCCTCCTGCCTCCTCTGGTTGCTCGCCGGAGACGCGCATGGCGGAGGTTCTCGTCGGTGAGCACGGACACGGAGTTTGGCTGCGTAAGAACACACGAGACCTTGTCACCAAGGTGCGCAATGACAAAGCGAAACGATTGGGAGTGAAGAGAGGGCTCGAGGAGGTCGCAGCTCACCGGAGTTCGTTGAACTTGCCGTCGGCAACGGCGGAGCTCCGGGGATGCTCGTGGGCGGCCTGGTGGCTCTCGGGGTACGGGGCTTGGGGCAAAACGGAGAGGGGGTCGAGGGGGTTCTTATAGGGGCAACGACGAGTTAAATGGGTGAGTAAATCGCCGGGAATCAATCGAATTGATTCGGCCGTTTCTCGACTAGGTCGTGGGCGTGATTTGGGGAAGAAGAGGTCGCCGGGACGGGGATGACAGGTGGGGTCCACCTGCCAGAGAGAGAGCGCGCGCGCGGACGGGGACGGGCTGCTGGCGGGCTGGATTGCGTCGCGCGCGCGGTAGATAGCTAGTGGGCTTCGGCCCACTGGCTGGCCCGACTCTATTTTTCTTTTTTGAAAATTCTTTTCTGTTTTTAAATCTTTTGAGTATAAAACAAATTCAAATCTTTATTAAAACTTCTCAGAAAAATTCATAAAAATATAATTTGAAAAGCTTATGAAAAATAGATCCTTTTGACATTATTTTTGTCTAAAGTAAAAATAGAATAAAAGGAACATTATTATAAATTCAAATAACAATTTTAAGGACATAAAGTCAATTAAAACATATTTAAATAATTAAATTCAAATTCTATGTGATTCATATGACAAGTTTAATGATGATGATGCATGGATGCAAAGTTTTAAATTTTTCTGAAAATTGGGATGTTAGAAACCTAACCCCCTTAAGATGAATCTCGCCCTCGAGATTCGGATTGGCTAGCAAATAGGTGAGGGTGGTCTTCTTTAAGGTCATCTTCTCTTTCCCATGTCAATTCCTCTTCTGAATGGTGATTCCACTGTACTTTACATAATTTGATGGTCTTGGTTCGGGTGACATGCTCTGCGGTCTCCAAAATCTTTATGGGTTTTTCTTCATAAGTGAGATCACTTTCTAGTTGTACCTCCTCTAGTGGCACCGTATCTCTTAGCAGTGTTTCTGCCATTTCTGGGTGACATTTCTTTAGCTGGCTGACATGAAACACACTATGAACCGCGGAAAGTGCTTCGGGAGTTCCAATTCATAGGCGACCTCTCCTTTGCGGGATAATACCTTGAAGGGTCCAATAAATCTAGGTGCCAACTTTCCTTTGATTCCAAATCTTTTAACTCCCCGCATAGGTGAAACTCGGAGATAGACTCGATTACCCACTTCATACGTGACTTCTCTCCTTTTGGAGTCCGCATAACTTTTCTGTCTGGATTGTGCTATCTTTAAACGGTCCTTAATCAACCTGATTTTTTCCTCAGCCTCCTTGAATATGTCTGGTCCGAACAAACTACGTTCTCCTACGCCACTCCACAGTAGTGGGGTAGTGCACTTTCTTCCATACAGGGCTTCAAATGGCGACATCTCTATGCTCGCTTGATAGCTGTTGTTGTAAGAGAACTCGGCATATGGAAGATTATCATCCCAGCTTGACTTATAATCTAGAGCGCATGCTCTCAGCATATCTTGTAGGATCTGATTTACTCTTTCTGTCTGTCCATCCGTCTGCGGATGAAACGCGGTGCTGAACTCTAATCTAGTTCCCAGAGACTCATGTAATTGATTCCAGAAATGGGAAGTAAACTGAGTACCCCTATCCGACACAATTTTCTTGGGAACACCATGTAGACACACAATCCTCTTCATGTAGATGTCAGCAAGTTTGGCACTAGTGTATGTAGTCTTCACGGGTATAAAGTGAGATACTTTCGTCAGACGATCGACTATAACCCATATAGAATCATACCCTGATTTAGTCTTGGGCAGACCCGTGATGAAATCCATACCAATCTGTATACATCATATCACGCTTCAAGTTGATCCACCAATACCTCTCCTTTACATCCATATACATCTTGGTGTTACCCGGATGTATGGAATAAGGTGAGTCATGAGCTTCTTGAAGTATTAACTTCCTGAGATCGGCATTGTCAGGAACACAAATGCGTTCTTTATACCACACGGTTCCTTCTTCATCTTCTCTAAAATCTCTGGCCTTACCTTCGCTTAGGTTCTTCTTGATTTCTTTTACTGCTTTATCCTCTAACTGAGCTGTCTTGATTTTGTTAAATAGAAGAGGTTGAACTTCTAAGGATGCTATGAATCCTTCAGGTACCACCTCTAATCGAAGGTCCTTAATCCTTTACAAAGATCTTCAGGCAATTCTCCTGCCGTGAGTCCGTTTACATAAGTCTTACGGCTCAAGGCATCAGCCACTACGTTGGCTTTCCCTGGGTGGTACTGTAGACTTAAATCATAGTCCTTGATCAATTCTAACCATCTCCTTTGTTGCATGTTTACTTCCTTCTGAGTAAAGAAATACTTGAGGCTTTTATGATCCGTAAAAACTTCACATCTTTTTCCCCATAAATATGGCCTCCATATCTTTAGCGCATGCACCACAGAAGCTAACTCTAAATCATGAGTGGGGTAGTTTACTACATGATTTTTGAGTTGTCTTGAGGCGTAAGACACTACTTTGCCTTCTTGCATCAATACGCTTCCTAGGCCACGATATGAAGCGTCGCAATAAACCTGGAAGTCTTTCTCTAGATCTGGTAAACATAATACTGGTGCCGACACCAAGCGCTTCTTTAATTCCTGAAAACTGGTCTCACAAGGTTCCGTCCACTCAAATTTCTTTCCCTTCTTCAGTAGTTCAGTCAAGGCCTTGGCAATCTTGGAGAAGTTTTCAATGAATCTCCGGTAGTACCCTGCCAGTCCTAGAAAACTGCGGATTTCTCCCACATTTTTAGGCGATTCCCAATTTGTAAAAGAAAGGCAGAGGTAAATACTTCGAAGAGGCGGCTCGGTAGGTCTGTAAAATGCACACCGTCTATGGTGTTGCCTTCCATTTTGCACGTGCCACCTTTTCCGGTCAATCTCCTCTCTATTAGCTCCATCATTGAGCAATTCAAATGTACTGTTACATTTTATGGGGTCATAGCCGAAGTCGAAGGGAAAAAAAGATAGAGGCCCGTTGAAGCAGAAGTACTTCAATTCTCACAGCAGCAACTTTTTCAGGGTCCACTGCTATCCCATCTTTAGACACCAGGTGTCCTAGAAATCCTACTTGTTTTAACCAAAATTCACACTTGTTGAACTTAGCATATAATTTATGCTCTCGGAGCCTTTGCAACACCAGACGTAAATGTTCTTCGTGTTCTTTGTGACTTTTGGAGTAGACTAAGATGTCATCGATGAAGACAACAACAAACTTGTCCAGAAAATCCATAAACACCTTATTCATCATATTCATGAAATAGGCTGGAGCATTGGTTAACCCAAAAGGCATTACCGTGTACTCATACGAACCATATCTTGTAACGAAAGCAGTCTTGGGTATATCCATCTCTCTGACTTTCATCTGAAAGTACCCTGATCTGAGATCGATCTTGGAGAAGACGACAACCCCTTCTAGTTGATCGAACAATTCATTGATTTTGGGTAGCGGATACTTGTTCTTGATTGTATGCTCATTTATGTCACGGTAATCGGTGACTAATCTCTGAGTACTATCCTTCTTCTTGACAAAAAGGATCGGGGCTCCCCAGGGTGATGAACTTGGACGGATAAAGCCTTTATGCATAAACTCTTCCAGTTGTTTCTTGAGTTCAGTTCATCAGTTGCCATTGGGTAGGGCCTTTTAGCAATTGGTCCTGTTCCCGGCTTTAGTTCTATGAGGAACTCTACATCTCTATCGGGTGGCATTCCTGGTAGTTCTTCCGGAAACACATCAGGGTATTCCTTAACTATAAGGACCTCACCGAGACTAACCCCCTTAAGAGAATTAAGCCTAACCTTCTTTAGTTCAAACTTTGATCTAAAGTTGATCTTCGAGCCTTCTGGAGTGGTGAGAGTGATGGTTCTATTTGCGCAGTCTATGATTCCTGCATAGCGGGACATCCAATCCATCCCTATGATAACATCCAGGCCTTGTGTTTCCAGGATGATCAAGTCCGTAGGAAACTGATGCTTTCCAATCTTCAGACTCAACTGTCTACAGCCAGAGGTTACTAGCATCTCTCCGCCCGGAGAGCTTACTCTAATGGGGCTTCCTATATTTTCCACTACTAACCCATGTTTGTTTACAAAAGCTCTTGAAATGAAAGAATGCGATGCTCCAGTATCAAATAAAACTAATGCTGGGCATGAATTGAGCAAGAACGTACCAATGACAGCATCAGGTTCATCGTACACTTCTTCCACATTGATGTGGTTCACCTGTCCTTTCTGGAAGGGATTGGGCTTGGCAGCTTCTGCGGCCTTCTTTTCGGGGCAGTCAGTGGCGTAGTGACCCTTGTTATTGCACTTGAAGCATAGGAATTGGCTGATATCTTTCTTATATTCGGGGTTTGGGCGATGTTGTCCATTGTTGTGGCCAGCATTTCCATTTCCCTTGTGATTCCCATTGTTTCCCTTGAAACCACCACTATGGTTGTGACCATGATGTCTGGGGTTGCTTCCTCCACTAGGATAGTGCCCAGGTTTATGACCCTGGTTTTTTATCTTGAGGGAAAGGTCTCTTGAAAGAAGTCTCAGAATTGTGTTTGTGAACATTCAACTTTCTCTTTCTATTTTCAGCCTTCTTGATGTTATCCTCCTGTATGATAGCCTGATCTAGGAGAGTCTGATAATTTGGGGCATATGCCACTGTCAAAGGGATCTTCAGCTCGTCACTCAGCCCATTTAGGAATTTTTCCTTCCTCTTTGCCTCGGTGTTAATGTCTTCAGAGGCATAACGAGAAAGGGCATGGAAATCAGCCATGTACTCCTTAAGGCTCCTGTTTCCCTGTCTCAGGTTTCTGAATTCTTCCTGCTTCAAGTTCATAATGCCCGAGGAGATATGAGCATTACGAAAACCTTCCTTGAAATTTTCCCAAGTCATGGTTTCTAACGGGTGGGTGATTTGATTAGTTTCCCACCACTAGATTGCTGGTCCTTCCAACAGATGAGTGGTGAACCTCACCTTCTCAACGTCAGTACATTCACAAGTCACTAGATCCCTGTCCACGGAACGCAGCCAGTCGTCTACCACAATTGGTTCAGTTGCAGTGGTGAACTTGTTTGGTCGGAGCCTCAGAAATCTGGTAAGTCTATCCACATGGGGGGGGGGGGGGGGGGGGTGGCGGAGGCGGGTTGTGGTTGTTGTTATTGTTGTTGGTTGCCGCAATGAACTGGGTCATCATTGTCATTAGCTGAGCTTGAGCGGCCATCAACTGTTGTATAGCATCATTGTTGTTGTTGTTGTTGTTGTTGTTGTTGTTGTTGTTGTTGTTGTTGTTGTTGTTGTTGTTGTTGTTGTTGTTGTTGTTGTTGTTGTTGTTGTTGTTGTTGTTGTTGTTGTTGTTGTTGTTGTTGTTGTTATCGGGCGTACGACGGGGAGGCATCTGTGATTTTTGTATAGGTGAGTTTTTAGACGGAAAGGTCTAAGGAGAAAGATTACCCCAACAAACAAACAACCTATAAGAACAAACAAACATCACACAACTCAAAACTCTGGATTAAAAGACATGAAAGTTTTGGAAAATAAAATCGCGAGGTTCCGTGGAATACAATGGAAGGTACTGCCTTATCACAAGTTGATAGGTCAATACAAGACTAAGATAACGATGAGGTGTAAATAAATGGTAGTCTCGCTAACGAACTACTCGACAATGTCATCTTCTTCTTCTTCAATTTCCTGAATCTCGATTCCTTCATTGTCGAGTACTTCCCTTAATTCCTTCACTTCTTTCTCCAGGGCAGAGTTCTTCTCTTGCAGCTCCCTTTTCTCGGTACGAAGACGCTTGATCAAGTCACTATCAGCTTCGAACTCGACTTCATTGCTCTCGAGTTCTGCCTTCTGTTCTCTGATAGTCTTGTTTTTCTCTTGAACCCTTTTCTCCTGTCTCTTGTATTTCTCCTCTTGTGAAGCAAACTTTTCTTCTTGGGCCTTAGTCACTTCCTCTTGAGCTTTCATCTTTTCCTCGTTCTCCTTGAGTAAGGCACACAACTCATCGTTCTTCAGGAGTTCAGTGCGTCTATCCTCATAAAGTTCTGTGACGAGGACCTCCAACTCCTGGAAATACAGACTAAGGGGCTTTGCTTTGCCTCTATCTCCAACAACAAAGAGGTATGGTTCTCCCTCCTCGTTTCTCCTTCCAAAGAAAATGGAGTAGTGGCCCCTCAACTCTGTGCTATAGCGTCCGCAGATACGTCCAATCAGGTCCTGCATGACGAGATTGAGTCCTTTATCTTTAGAGTCACTAACCATTTTGATTTCCAACGGGGGCTCTTCTCCACGTCCTAGCTGAGTTGCTTTTATCCCCCAACAGCCCTCCTTGTTAAACTTCTTCAGGATGAAGCCCTTAACTTGAGGTAGCGGTAAACCTATCTTCTCGCCGATGTCGAGAAGGTAGTAGCCAAAACGGGTGTCCTCGAAGTCCTCCGCAGTGGTGAAGTGGAAGCTCGTCATCCTTTAGCAAGAAAGAAAAGAATTTAAAACAAGAAATGTATAAGGTAAGGAGGTACTAGTCATAAGTGTATTATTAAATTAGAGTCAAAACTAAGTCAAATCTCAATGTGATCAACAAATATAAACAACTCTTTGTAAATTGGATAACTATAGTGAGAGAGACAGACACCCGACTAGCCACTTAATTGTGGAACAGGTCTGATGTACGCGGACATGTAAGGTTTGTTTCCAGGCCGCTTCATCTCACTATGCCGCTAGGATCCAAAAATACTTAAGTACTTAATACTATGATCAAAAGGTTTTTCCAATCCTAAGGGCTCGAACCTACAGGCAACACAGTGCTCTGATACCATCTGTAGTGTACCTGCACCTAAAATATGACAGATACCTGTGTATAGTGCAAATCCCTGGATCGATTCGTTTGCACACACAGCTACGATGTAATATCACAACAAAGTATCAATTTATTAGAACGCTGATCCAGACTTAGACAATATTCATTACAAATTTGCATAGCATAAAGCTAGCAGTGAACAGAGTAAACAACGGAAAATTTATTCTTCATGGAGTCCCCAAACATCATCATGTGCCACAGGCGAGCATGTTGGTTGAAGACTCGAACCCTTAGCAAAAACTTTCACTCATCATCAGGACAGTCTGCAATAAGATATATATTGCAACAACGTGGGTCAGAACCATTAAAATGGAACTGGCAAGTGACACTATGGTGGACACTTAGAGGAATAACTCTATGACCTATATGCTTATTTGGCTGGTGGAGCTCAAGGCTGTTTTGCAGAAAGCAAGTTTTCCCTAACTTTTTGAAAATCACTTTTCTTCTATTCGAGACATCCGTGGCATGAAATTCACTGTATCATTCTACCCTTGTTCACCCATCAAGTTTTAATTTATAAGTTGGAATGGTGGAATCCTCCGTTGACATCCTCGTTCCGCTGCTCAAATTGTCCGTACCGGGGACACGGCTAAGTACTTAGATTTTACACTCTGCAGAGGTTGTGCACGTTCACCATTGTACCCATTCAACCCAAATTACCCTTTACACACCATTTGTGATAAGGAAAGGAAATAATGAGACGAGATCTTTCAGAAGCATTTTCCCTCCCACTCTGGCCTGACGCGCTCCACCTACAAATCCTCTACCACCACCTGTCAGGCCGGGAAGAGTCCACGCAGCTTAGTTGATCAAGCTAGAGTCCATATTGGCAATGGCTGCACGAGAAGCAATCTTCACTTGGAGTTCTTCAGATTCCTTTTTGCTCCTGGGTGGCCTTCCACAAGTGAATATTCTACAGGTAAATCCCCCGTGAACAACACTCAACTCATACAGCCAAGCAACCAATTTCCACCCAGGTGTTTGATTAAAACTTAGTAGACTTTATCTTTTTCATCAAAATAGTTTTTTTGCATAGCATCACTATTCTACTAAGTAATTTCATAGGAACCTAGACACAGGAATAAAGAGGTCTATCATGGCTTGCATAGCAATGCTATCCTACACATGCTTATAGAAAATACTCTACTCATGCATAGAAAAATAATAGGACTTTTATGGGGGTGTGCCACTTGCCTTGGCAACCGGGAGTGTAGCAGTTACAGTTGCAAAGATTCTCGTTTCCCTCCGAATAGTCTAACAAAGAATTAAAGAGCCACACATAAACACACAAGCAAAGGTTCATACAAAGAAAAATATATGCTATGCATGCGATGAGATGCAACAATTTATTTCCAACGTCTAGAAACAAATAAATGTATCCCTTTGGATTTTCATGATATATGCATGAATAAATTTTTAATTTGTTTCTATTATTTAATCATGAATAAAGGGGTAATGACAAGGACTTTAGTTTACTTAAATAAAATTCAAAATAAAATTTTGTAAAAATGACATTTGGGCAGAGGGCATCCAAACAAGTTGTTAGCAATTTGATTTATTCAAAAATAGTTTTTCTAACTAAAGTTATGTAAAAAACACTTAAACTACTATCAAAAATATTTGAAAATTTTGAATGTGTAAAAACAGAAAACTAATGAAGCCAAAGTGTTCTACTGGTTCCAAGGATCTCAAATATATAAAAATATTTAAATTTGGTTAAACAGATAAAAAGTAGTGATAAAAACAGTATGCAGGGTGTTTTCTGCAAAACTGCCAAATTAAATAAAATGGGAAAAAGAATTTACACGTCAGTGCTGACTGTGCGCTGACTGGGCATGCTGACGTGTTTAAGTGATTTGATCTGGGCCGTCAGATCTGGATCTGGCGGTCCAGATCAATCGTACCGTTTCGCTTAAAAAGATCTAATCCTAACCGTAGGATCGAGATCGTACGGCCTACACGCGTTGACCAGAAACTGGCGGCGCTAGGTCGCCGGAGGACCTCGCCGGAGCAGCGCGCGCGGCGGCGACACGCACGGCATCGCACGTTCTCGACGTTCTACTGCGTTCCGAGACGAGTGGGTCATACCTACGGGTAGAGGGCGTCGAGGCGACGTCGTTGGCGAAGTGGTGGGGGTCGTAGCTCCTCCTGCCTCCTCTGGTTGCTCGTCGGAGATGCGCACGGCGGAGGTTCTCGTCGGTGAGCACGGACACGGAGTTTGGCTGCGTAAGAACACACGAGACCTTGTCACCAAGGTGCGCAATGACAAAGCGAAACGATTGGGAGTGAAGAGAGGACTCGAGGAGGTCGCAGCTCACCGGAGTTCGTTGAATTTGCCGTCGGCAACGGCGGAGCTCCGGGGATGCTCGTGGGCGGCCTGGTGGCTCTCGGGGTACGGGGCTTGGGGCAAAACGGAGAGGGGGTCGAGGGGGTTCTTATAGGGGCAACGACGAGTTAAATGGGTGAGTAAATCGCCGGGAATCAATCGAATTGATTCGGCCGTTTCTCGGCTAGGTCGTGGGCGTGATTTGGGGAAGAAGAGGTCGCCGGGACGGGGATGACAGGTGGGGTCCACCTGCCAGAGAGAGAGCGCGCGCGCGTGGGCGGGGACGGGCTGCTGGCGGGCTGGATTGCGTCGCGCGCGCGGTAGATAGCTAGTGGGCTTCGGCCCACTGGCTGGCCCGACTCTATTTTTCTTTTTTGAAAATTCTTTTCTGTTTTTAAATCTTTTGAGTATAAAACAAATTGAAAACTATATTAAAACTTCTCAGAAAAATTCATAAAAATATAATTTGAAAAGCTTATGAAAAATAGATCCTTTTGACATTATTTTTGTCTAAAGTAAAAATAGAATAAAAGGAACATTATTATAAATTCAAATAACAATTTTAAGGACATAAAGTCAATTAAAACATATTTAAATAATTAAATTCAAATTCTATGTGATTCATATGACAAGTTTAATGATGATGACGCATGGATGCAAAGTTTTAATTTTTTCTTAAAATTGGGATGTTACATGGATCAATGAAAGTAAGCATGCCATAAGATATACATATAGTAAATATGCATGCACAAAACTTTCAATAACCAAACGAGATACAATTTGGACAAAACACCAATTAAATCAAGAAGCTACACAAAAGTGTGGCAAGAGAAAGATTTGTCCTCATTGTATCAAAGACTCAAACCAACCCATGACTGGAGAAACCAATTTGAAAATCTATCAAATGAAAACACGGTGAAGGCTAAACCAATGAGCATAAGAAATAGATCAAACAAACATGCTCGAAGGTTTATCTCATCCAATAAGGTAGACTAAGAACCATGGGATGAGATAGCCAACTCCACAAAGAAGAGTAAGGTTACAACAAATAAACCAAGCCCTCTACACTTTTCATGATGGCACAAAGTACCAAGACGAAAAATGTTTGTCTTTCAAAGAGACATGTCATTGGGATAAAAAACCAATTGAAGATAAATAATGTTCAATAACGTATAGGATTGCCCCCCCCCCCCCAAGATTTGTGCATTATTTATGATCTTGTATATGAATACAAAATGCACACAAATGAGATAATTACTCTCCATATACATTGTTAACACATTAGTAATGTTCAAGAAGAGCAATAGGATACCAAAACAATTTAAAGAATAGTGTTCTAAAGAGTATAGAGTAGCTTCACCATGATTAGTGCATTATTTGAGATTTTGTATGTAAATACAAAATGCACACAAGTGGGATCATTACCCTCCATATACCCTTTTGAGCACAAAGTTCAAGAAAAAGCAATAAGACCCGATAACAATTAAAATGATGATGTTCTACTCAATGTAGGATAGCTCCCCCAAGGATGATGCATTACTTAGAATTAAGTCTTCAAATGTAAATGCACAACAATGGGATCCTTGCTTTTCCTAACTCAAGAAAGCAGAACATAAATTATGAGTAGAGCAACAAAAGGATCCAAATGAAGCAAAGAAGACAAAAGGATGGTTACACCTAAACAAACTTGGCAATAGAATAATACAATTTAGGAACAATAGCCAATGTAAATATGATCAATAATTTTACCACCAATATAATTATCACTTGTCAAAGACAATAAATGTATTGAGATATTTCTCGGTGGTATATGGCAAATATTTTCAAGATCGTATTCACAAAACATAAGCATGTGGCAAAATATAAGAATTGAAAAACATGCTTATATAGAGATTCTTGATGACTTCACATATTCAATGATCATACTAAGTATCAAGAAACTCTCTCACAAAGAAGATACCAAAAGATGGGTGAACAAAATGCATTTAAGGAAATATGGAACTTGTTTTAGTACCATGCCACCTTGGAACAAGATAATCAACAATATCAACTCTTGGTGACAGTACCTCACATGTTCACATTTTCTAGGATTGTAATATGCACATAGCTTATTACTCCCCCATAATGTGATAATCCATTCTTTTTAACAAGAGGCAAAAGAAATCCAACAAGAGATAATTAATGGACATTAGAATTCAAGAGGTAATTTGAATTTCTCATGAGTAAGACATACCACCAATAGAGTAGATAATATTGAAATATCACCACTAAGTGGTATTCCTCATGAATACACATTTTAGGGTGTTGAGTTACCAAAGAGCACATCACTCCCCCAAAATGGGATAGTCCATTAATATCCCTACAAGAGCCAATTAAGATAAAAGCAAATAGACAAGAGGCTCAAAACATACATGGTGTGCAAACCAACATACACAAGCTTGATTACTCAATAGAAAGTAAGTAGAGTGCACAACACATATAAAACACTAGTAAGGTACAAAACCAAACACATGCAAGGGTGCAAGTAACTTTCAATGTATACAAATGAATTTAAATACAAGTTACCGCAAGGAGGAGCATTGGATATATGCTAAGACAATATAATCCAATTGACTTGACTTGAGAGAATATGAATGATGATGATCCCTTAATTCTTCATGATGTAGTCAAGTCTCTAATGTCCTCCACTTACACCTATTGATCAAGTTTTAGTTTGTTGATCCCCAACCAAGTTGGTCATAAGAGGTTAGTCACAATAGACTTGGAAACCCAAATGGTTCTTTTCTTCACACCACTTTGAGTACCAATAACTTTGGCAAACACATTGACAATCTTATCCTTTCGAAGAGAATAGCCATTGTCAATTATAGTACGGTTGGATAAGTTACCATGAGTGCATGAAGAAGAAAAGTGATCCTTCCCATGACATTTGTAGCAAAGTCGGCTTTTACCTTTCTTCTTGGGAAGGAGGAGTTCTTCAACTTGGGAAGCTTGAGTTTGGACTTGAGGTTGCTTCCCTTGTTGTTTCTCACTAAGAGCCTTCTTCTTCAACGGGCAAGATCTAACATGGTGCCCTTCAACCTTGCACTTGAAACACATAATCTTGGACGAATCAATAACTTGTTCTTGGCCCTTCTTCTTGATGAACTTGTGCTTCTTCTTGACATTGGACTTGTTCTTGTTATTGGAGTTGAATCCAAGTCCACTCTTGTCATGAGGAAGTTGTTGCACTCTCAACATGTTGTCGAGGGTGGACTTCCCTTCATGACACTTCTTCAAGACTTTGTTCAAGGAAGTGACTTGTGCCTTGAGCTCTTTGAGTTCCTCTACATGGTTAGTTTCAACACAAATACTAGAGGAAGCATATGCTACAATGTTAGAGCAACAAGGCAAGGAATGTCATTCATCACAAGATTTAGCAATAGTATGTGATGTAGAATTACTAGTACTAGCACATTGCAATAAAACATTAGGAGTATAAGTTGTGCTAGTGTCCACAAGAGGCTCACAAGATGTTACCTTCGTAGTGACCGCCTCATGAGCTAACTTTAGCCTAGCATGGGATGCTAGAAGATCCTCATTAGATCTTGAAAGCTTTTCATGATTTTCTTCCAATATCCCATACTTGCTAGTTAGCAAATCAAGTTGAGCCCTTAGCTCAACATTCTCCTTCAAAATAGATGCTTCACACAAAGTGGAGTTAGTAGCACAAGCATCATTAACATTGGAAATGGAAGGAGACAACATGGCAAGCTCATTATTTAACTTAGCATTTTCTTTACTAAGCACATTACATTTAGCAATAGCATGGTCATGTTATTTAGTGAGTTTAGCAATTACTTCATTGTTTAACTCCTCACTAGTTTCAAATCTCTCCTCGAGAGCAACCCGAGTTTCTTGCTCTTCCTCAAGAGCATTCTCAAGATTGCGGATATCACCCGCGGAAACACGATCAAGACTCCACCCTTCATGACAATGGGTCTCCATGGACTCAAAGGTCTCCTTGAGCTCAAAAAGGGTAGTCATGATTTCTAAGAAGTTATCATGAGAATTTTTATTATTTAAGAGAGCATGAGAGACAATATCAAACTTCTCCTTAATTAGATCATCATCATGAGATATATTGGAGTTCAAGGTAGGAGATACCTTAGACTCCTTAGCCATAAGGCAAAAGTGAGTAATGGATGAAGACGGTGAAGAGTTACTTGAAACACCATTGAGGTCCATGTCTTGTTCCAACAATTGTTGGGATTCCTCTACATTGTTAGCCAAACAAGTACTAGAGGAAATAGAATCATTTTGATCATGGCAACAAGACAAGGAAATCATATCATCATGAGATTTAGTTAAGCAACCACTACATGATATGCAAGGACTACCAACACTAGCATTTAAGACATTTGAAGTGCTAGAGGTGTTTAAGTCCAAAGATAGAGCATTGCAATAAGATGGGTGAGAAGTATAGTCAATAGTGAATTCACCATCAAGAATGCAATTTCTATCACCACTCACCATATCATTACCTTGTGGCAAACCACATGTCGATGAAGTGGAGGAAGACGTGAGCTCATCACGACCGGATGTGGAAGGAGGACAATCATCCTTGGAAATGTTGGACACCTCATATGTATCTTGAAGTTTTGTCCATAATTCATGAGCGCTCCAAAAAGGCATGATTGACGCAAGGACTACATCGCTCAAAGCACATATAAGACCATTAGATGCTAGAATATCGAGATAAGAGTTTTTCTCGTCCTCTAAAGATAATTCTAGTGAATCCTTTGGAGGAGAAAAATCCATATCTTTAATACTCTCTAAATTTGAACCCATGTCTCTAAAAGATTAAGCATGCAAATTTTCCAAACATCATAATTTGTGCCATCAAATCTATAAGTGGATTATGCACTAGATCTCTAAACGACATCTTTATCTCTATGTGGTTAGTCCTAATAATGAGATAACCTGGCTCTGATATCAATTGAACAGATAGACGTCGCCTAGAGGGGGGGGGGGGGTGAATAGGCGATTTAAAACTTTTTCGAGAAGCCGGATTATCCGGTCCAAGAAAAACCCGAATATTCCGGTATGCTTGATAAAGGCGGAATAAAACTAGAGGTTTACTTTAACAAGCATACAACCTAGATAAATAAACTAGGCTCACCTATGTGAACCAACAACTTATTCTAAGCAATACAAGTAACAAGGTGATAGCAAGATAGATGACTTCAAGCACGAAGGTATCACAATGTAAAGCGCATAAGTAAAGAGCTCGGGTATAGAAATAACCGAGGCACGCGGAGACGAGGATGTATTCCCGAGTTCCACCCAAAGGTGTACGTCTCGTTTGGAGAGGTGTGCGCAACCACAACAGGTTAGCCGCAACGCCACGAAGGCTCACCTTCTTCTCCTGATGAACTCAACCACAAAAGGTTGCGAGTTCACCTTCCACTATTGATCTCCTTTGGGGTGGAGATCGAATCTCGTACAACTCTTGAGGCACACATCCACAACTTAAATGGGGGCTCCCAAGTCTTGAGGCACACACCCATAACTTAATTGGGAGCTCTCAAGTGACCACAACAGGTCTTGACCACAAAAGGTCTTGGCCACAAAAGGCGTTTAGGGTCCAAAGACCCAAGAGTAACAAGCTCACAAGTAACACCACCACTAATCCTCGTAAAGGGCTCAAACCGATGCAAATGCAATGGCAAGAGCACACGAAGTGCTCAAGTCCTTCACTCTCCAATTCCAACAAAACAACAAATGCTTATGGGGGAATAAGAGAGGAAGGACAAAGGAAACCACAAAAGAGTCAAATCCTTCACTCCCAAATCCCACCAAAAGCAACTAATGTTTGTGGGAGGAGAAGAGAGGAAGAACAAATGAGAAGAACCACAAAGGAACTACAAGATCTAGAACCACTAGGTTCCCCTCACTTAGAGGAGAGATGGATTGGTGGAAATATGAATCTAGATCTCCTCTCTCTTTTCCCTCAAGAAATAGCAAGAATCATTGGTGGGATTGAGAGATCTCAAAACTTTGGAGGTCAACAATGGAGGAGGGGAGAGAGCACCAAAACTTGGTAAACATTGGGAAAGATGACCCCTTAAATAGGTTTCCAACAAATCTGCCCGTTGGGGGCAGTTTTTCCCACTCGGGCTGGAAGTTCCGGGACTACCCCGGAACTTCCGGACCCCTCGGACACCCCAAAACGCGCCCGGGAAGTGTTCTCTGGTCAAACCGGAAGTTTGGGCGGAAGTTTGGCCGGAACTTCCGGCCTTGGGCCGGAATTTCCGCCCCTCGCAGAAACGTCAACACAAAAACGATGATATCTTGACCATCCGAACTCCGTTTTCGATGATTTTTGGATCATTGGAATCACCACGAAGAGATCTATAAGATCATGCAGAGAAACATCATAGTCCAATAAGTAAGGTTAAAACCAAATGGGAAAATGTAAGATCTCTAAATAAGAGAACAACCGGTAAAACCTCCAACATAAAAAAACGCAACAAGTTTTCCAAAGTAAAACCGTTTTCGATGAACTAGAGGTTGACATGGAGATGAACCAAGCTCAAATCCTCACAAGGATAAAAGCCAAATAAGAACTAAGAAATATGATATGCCAAGTATGCAAAGGTTTGAGCTCTGCACAACGATGCGATCAAGTTACTCACTTGAGAGCCCCTCTTGATAGTGGTTCATCTTTCTTGATTGCGCGTCCAAGCATATTCTTGATGAAGACTTCTCCAAATACTCCCCCATATCAATAATGGGAGAGTCTCGCTAGGCTCCGTCTTAATGTATCCATAGAAAGCTCCAAGCATAGGATCTCTTCAAGAAACTTCTCTTGGTCTTGCACTTCTCAACCTCGATAACGATCACCACATGGCGTCATCCTCCATGAGCTATAAGAAATCTTCATTTGTTGCAAGCCATGGGGAAGATACCTAACCTCAAATAAAGATACCACACACACATATATATAATGGGATAGTTCATAAAGCTCTACAGACATGTGTTTACCATTCCAAGAGATACAAGATCCCTCTTGTTACATCTTGTAGCTTTATCTGTTGATCAACATCTTTATCAACATTGTATCTTCCAACATTTCTTCCCTAATATGATATATTGAATACTTCAAGACATACTTGTAATATGCTCAACTCAACACATGACCATCCATCATATACATCCTTGAATGGAACCTTGGTCATCAAATAAGATTCTAGAGTCCAACACATGAACTCCATTATTCCCATGGACACGATCTATAAAGATATCTCAATGCAAACATTAGTCCATAAGGATTGTCATTTAATTACCAAAACCACACATGAGGGAAAATGCTCTTTCAGAACCCCTTTTCTATTATGGAAACTACAAATATACAATTATTTTTATAACCCTCTTCTCCCAAAACTAATGTTGGATCCAAAACACTGAGTTTGGAGAGGAAAAAACTATGCTATGCTCTAGTCTAGACCCTTTTGTGAAGAAGTCCGACAACTGTAACTCTGAAAGAACATACTAGAACACAATAATCTGAGCCTACACCGTGGCACGGACAAAAAACATCAACACCAATATGCTTGGTAAGCTCATGCTTCACTCGGAGTGCAAAACTAATAGCAACTCTAGTGCTAGAAAATAGAATAGTGGGTGCGACGAAAGAGAGACACCAAAATCTGCAAGAAACATCGTAACCAAGTTAACTATACAGTCAAAAAAGTCATACCTCACAACTCAACCTCAGCAGTTGCATGGAAAACAACAGTCTTTTTCTTCCACTTCTAGGTGATGAGAGAACAACACAAAAAACATAGTAAGCAAAAAGTGAACGGTTATCCGATAGGTTCTAAAGTATCTATATTTTTCGATTGTTTCATGCTTATTTTATATCTTTTCTATATATTGTTACTACATTATTATATAATTTTAGGGTATTTAGTTGGACTAACCTATTAACATGATACCCAATACCCTACTTTTTTGCTGTGTTTCCGTTTCAGAAAAAACTCTTTAGAGAATATTCTCCAAAAATCGTGAGAAAAATACGGGGACAAGTTTTTCACCGACATGAAGACATGGACCAAAGGAAAGACCGAGGGGCCCACCAGCTGGCCCATGTGGCCTCCCCGCGCGGCCAGGAGAGGGCCCGTGCTGATCACCCACGTGGGATCCCTAGAGCTCCCCCAGGTCTGCCCTTTCTCCTATATATTCCACCGAGGATGGAACCCTCGGGGCGGCCAATCTTTTCCAAATGTCATCCCGAGTCCGCCGTCATCTCAACCCCCAATTTGTGAGGGTTCTAAAGGTCTTCCTGCCAACATGTCGGAGGGGAGATCATCACCAGAGACCTCTTCATCGCCATGCTTTCTTTCGGAGTGACGCGTGACTAGTTAATCCTTGGACTACGGGTCGATAGCCGCAGCTAAATGGTTGTCTCTTCTCCTCGTTCTCCCATGTTTAGATCTTTGTGACCTAGCCAACATGATCAATAATACTATTTTGTAATGCTACATGTTATGTTTGTTGAGATCAGATGATTGTGACATTATGATCAGTTTATTCATCTATATATCATGATATACTTGTTTTATTTATGATCTTTCATGCTCTCTGATCCATGTGGTTACTTCGGCCAAGTGATTATTTGTATCTCCAAGAGACGGTTTTGTGTTAGATAGTAGCTTCATGCCTCCTTTTGATTCTGGTCTCGAGTGACAGAAAATGTCTAAGAACGAGGATGTGTTGTTACTACTAAGGATAAAATAACGGTGCTCATTTCATTATGCTTATAATAATTGCTTATAATATGTACTGAACTTATTGGAATAATCTGTTGCTTGCAATTTAATACTTTTAGATGACAAGCTGCATATCGATCCTGGGTTGGATTATTAGTCATAGATGCAGTTGGATAACTTTATATGTATTTTGACGTAATGCCTAAATAAATATTACAATGAACATGCTTATATCATAATTTATGCTTTCACAATCTATTAGTTTCCTAACTATAATTTGTTTAGCCAACATGTTTTAGCTCTTATTGGAGAGACACCACTAGTGATACTTTGACCCCCGGTTCTTTCGTATAATATTGTTTACAACCTTTTCCATTGCTTTAATCATCATTTGCTCGATGTCCATTTTCACTTTCATAATTGATTCCACACTATACGTTTAATCACTTTGTGTTCAACAAGAGGGAAAACTTGACAACCTTCCTGAAACGTAGGGGCAAAGTTGAGTGCTTGCGTTGTGTGTAGGTCCACGTCAAGTCCTTTTCTAGCGCCCTAAGGGAGTTGGCACCAAGTTGAAACATTTGAAGTCGTACTGGTTCAATAAACCTTGGTTTATAACTGAAGGAAAAAACTTGCTATCTACACAACACCGTCTTGCTCTTTGGGTTCCTAACAGGGTGGTGACATCAACCATCGTCAAGTCATTTTCTAGCGTTGTTGCCGGAGACTTGGGAGTTTCAGAAAGGAGAGTTACACACTTCCATTCTCTCTACTTTGTTTTTATGTTTGGTTTATTTTATTTAAGTATTGTTTGCTTGCTTGTTCTCTTTACAAATTTAAAACACAAAAAAATAAAATTTCAACATCTAGTCTTTATTAATTTTCTTAGTTATATCACGTCTAGCTCTATTTCTTTTGTTTTATCACCCGAGGCTGAGGTTCTCACCTTCCAACAAGGATGGGGAGAAAGTTCTAAAGATGTATTGAATAGAACTTCTGAAGCACACAAAAAGTTATATCCCATGCTAGCTATTAGTGTTTTGCTTAGACATTTCTACTTTAGTATTCTTAGCTGGAGCATGCCCTAGATATCATGGTAGGAGGAAAATTTCTTGAATATGAGGAAACTTAGGCACTTAATGTTATAAATGGTTTGGTAGACTTTTTTATTAATGATGATAGTAAGGTTGATGGAATAACTGATAGGTTGGATAAAATTGAAAAACAATTAAGCAACCTAAATTTAAATGGAGTAAAAAAACTTTACAAGGGGGTCAACCCCTTGCTTCAATAGAGAATGATGGGGAGCCTTTCATTAAAATTGAGATTGATAATCAAACGTTTATTGGTTATTGTGATATTGGTTCTATGATGTCTACCATGCCTACGATGGTGTATGATGCCTTAAATTATAACAATATGTTTGATTACCCATTTACTCACTCTCATGTTGATGGAAGAACTTTTAGGATCATGGGAAGAGTTAATGATGTTTGAGTTACCATTCGACATAAACGGTTTCAATAGACTAGGAAAAAACAATCAAGGAAACATAGTGTTTCATATATCTGTGGGGTGCTTTATAATGTTAAATATGGATTCATAAAACTAAATGCTCCCATCAACTGCATGATATTTTTCCAAAGTAAGGAAAAAGATGAGGTTCTTGAAATACTTGAAGACTTTGAAGTTGTTAGTATTTGATTCTTGCATTGTGCCTAACTAAAAAGCGTTAAAGAGAAGTACTTATGAGAGCCAACCCATATTCTTTTTACCTTCAGTTTATTTATTTTCTCTTTGAGTCAAGTATGTTGTTGCTTATGTAGCAACTTCTATCCGATGTTTTTGTGCCAAGAGTAGCCTCTAATGATTAGAAAGTTCTAGTTTTGGTTTGCTGTACAAAAATAGATTTCCGATGCCTTACTGTAGAAAATCTAAGTAATTACACATACTGATTTTGATCTAGAAACTTATGTGCATCTTCCTCAACAAGTTATCTTGTTTTCATTAGGTTTGAGTTTCTTATTGAACTGCCTAAGTGCCTAGTAAAATTTCATCTTTGCAGACATTAATTAAGGTTACATGCTGGATGATGTTTTAATTTTACATGCATCACTTTGCTTCATGTCTCGATAATTGGGTAAAATCTGGGAGGAGCTTCTAGTCCCGCAAAAAACTATAAATCCAATCCATAGATTCATGGTGGTAAAGAACAAAGGTCATTATGTATCATTTCAGGAACCACATGTTTCAGTTGTTTAGCAACATCCCATAGGCTAAGTTGTTTACAAATATATTTTGTCCAATATTAAGTCACACGGAACATTATGCAAATGGATCTTATTTAACAAACTTATATGATATATCTCCAGGAAGCATATGACACCTTTCATCTACGAAGAATCAATGATCTCCAAAAACTCATTTTTCTATGTGGATGAAACTAATAGTGGTAGCAGAGAACCACACTAACCGATGCTACGTAGGCATTGGAAAGTAACTCAAAACCAAAATTGTGTTCTTTGTTGTGCCTCAGCTTTTGAAGACAGCTTGCACGTGTTTTTTACATGTCAATTCAGTAGAAGGATTTGAGATTACCTTCAGATGAGCAAATTACACACAACACCAACCTTTGGTGCAAAAGTTGCACAAAACAGAGAAATCAAACACCTTTTGCGGCTAGCCCCAGCTTTTGGTTTAATAAGTTGCATCTAGACCAAAACATTAATTTAGCCTCTTAATACGGTATCTGACATGTGGAGTACCGTATTTTCATACCATAATTGATAATTATATGACAATCTATATCATCTATGTAATTTATTGTTGGATTTAAATTTATGGCTAATACTTAACAAAATAATTATAGTTATGTCACCGCGTAATGTATGTTGATACGATTAATTTGGAGTACTGTCAATATAGAAAACGTTACTTACATAGTAATTACATACGCGGACTCATTCAACAATATGTTTTATTCGTCTTACACTTTCATGTTTCCCCTATGTAAAATGTTTAATCTGACGTGAAAAGTGTGTAAGGATATTAAAACTTTTGTGTCAACGTACTAAAATATAGGGTACCTGCATCCTCCAAAAAGGAAAGGCTGAAAGAGGGAGAGATATACATGTCAGGGTTCTCCAAACTAACTAGCTTACATGTGGGGTATGTGATGACACAATGACGCAATACAATGTAGGAACGAAATCTGGCCATAAAACATATACATATACGATACCATGTCGACTCTATTTTATAATAAATCGTATAATTATGATATGGTATATGAAAATACCGTATAATAATCATGGGCCCACATTTCAGATACCGTGTTAAGAGTCTAAATCAATGTTTTGGGATAGATGCAACTTATTAAATCAAAATCTGGGATAGCCGCAAAAGATGTTTGATTTCTGTGTTCTGTGCAACTTTTGCACCAAAACTTGGTGTTGTGTGTAATTTTCTCCCTTCAGATTGATTGGTCTAGTAGCAGTGCATTTTTCAGTCGATTGCAATGGCAAGAAAGGATTTTGCTAAGCCTTTCTTCATGGAAGTTGTGGCCACGACCTGTTGACATATTTGGATGCAAAAGAATGGAAAGATCTTTGAGTAAGAGTGCTTCCTTTGCTGGTTGCACTACATGAGTAACAGCTCAGCCCGACGGCAAGCCGTCGGGCTCATCACAGAAACCCTCGGCCTAAGTGAGCCCGACGGCCACCGTCGGCCTAAGTCCGTCGGGCGGTGATCCATCGGGCTCACGCCGTGGCCGTCGGGCTCGCAAATGCCGTCGGGCTCAAGCACTACGCCGACGGTGGTTTACGGCCGTCATGCTCAGAATGCCCTCGGCGCTGGAAACGCACAAACGGCGCTCCGGCCGTTAGACACACGCGTCAGCGGCTGGCAACACGCTGGAGAATGAGGCCGACGGCAATGCCGTCGGGCTCACCACAACGTCACTACGCCGACAACAAATGCCGTCGGGCTCACCATTGGATGGAATCCCATGTCAGTCCTACGCCGACGGTATTACCGTCGGGCTAACTATTACAGAACATTACAGCAATTTTTTTTTTGCTGATTTCTGGGCACATTTCAAATAATATTCTGGGAAAATTTCAAATGAAATTCTGGCACATTTGAATACATCATATTGTATAGCACAAAACATTCACACGACATAACACAATTGATCACAAACATGTTGCAAACCGAATATACACATGTTCCATACACAACCGCCATCATTCACAAACATCATTCACACACGTTCTAACATGACAACCACCATACACTAGAAGTTCACAAAGCGACGTCTCCGACGGAACTCTCCACAACACCAAGAGCATCATCATTACAAGATGAAAAAGAAACTCCGAGATTAGCATGTGAAATCTAACATGCAACAAAAAATGATCAAAGTCATGTAAACCTTCTAAGTGTAAATTCATGCAAGGAAAAATGATCAAAGTCATGCAAATGTTCTAAGTCCAAATTCATGCAAACGTTCTAAGTCCAAAATCATGCAAACGTTCTAAGTCCAAATTCATGCAAACGTTCTAAGTCCAAATTGTTGTGCAAACATTCTAAGTCCAAACTGAATCATGAAAAATAGTTCTAAGTCTATGGTTGGTTTATGTCAGAGTTTTTCATGAACTAACCGGGTTTGGCGGTTGTCGACACATCTCGCGGCTCTCGTGGTGGGGTGATCGACGTAGCGAGGTAGAAGCACCCGGGCTAGGACCTTGTGAGTGAACTGGAGTGGCCATGGGTGAGGCAGAAGCTCGACCAAACGGAGCCATTGCCCGTGAAGAAGACGATCTCTACATGTTTGAACAAAATATGACTAAGTGTAAATATCTAGATGTACAAAAAATGACTTAGTGAAGTTTTGGTGAAGTACTAACAGGAGTCGCCTGGGTGTAGTGTGCGACGAAATCGGCGTAGCACGGCCGTGGAGGGTACGACGGTGATGGCGGAGCCGGTACTGACTCGGGTAGTGGAGTACCCTCTCTCATTGCCGTACTAAGCGCCTGCAGTGTGTTTAGATGCCATGCATCATGAAGTACAAACTCGGACAATGAAATTTATTGGCTAGGATTGGATGGACCACAACTCACCGTCATATAGGCAAACTGATGCGACTGCTGAGCTTGATACACAGCCGCCGAATGATCCTGCATCTGCTGCATCCAAGCATCCTGAGCCTCTTGCCAGGCTTGTTCCATTTCCTTAAATATGACATAGTGAATCTCATGAGCATACCCATATTGAAGGGGTTACGGTGCAGAAAACAATAATTTTTCTAGCGAACGAAACCCTAACTAGTCAGGATCTATCTATCTAGTACATGCGATAACGATGGCGGAACGGGTTACATTACCTCCATGTAGACCGATAGCGGGGATTACGCTCCTGCACAAGCGTTGACGATGAAGTCGTACGTAGCCGACCTCGAGGTCGCGAAGATCTTGCCGCGATGTCGAAGTCGATGACGCCGGGGTTTCGATGATGATCTGCGTCGACGGGCGTCGGGCGGAAGAAGGCAGAGCGCCAGCATCAGGGTTGGTGCGCCGGCAGCAGAGGAAGGGGAGGCGCGGCGGCTGCGGGGGCGAGACGACGTCACCCAGGCTACTCAAAAGGAGTCACCTCCGAGCACTCACAAACATACGGAGCTTAGCGACAACCCCCGGTCATTCAGATCCAGCTGAAATCGCAGGGGTAGATCTTATCTGGAATTTCGCAGAGCAACGGCGCTCTGCGGTATAGCTTAGATGGAGAGAGGGGGCAAAACGGGCGGAGAAACAGCTCGGCCGGCCTGCATACAATTAATTGTATTTTCCAATGAATTAATCAATTAATATGCCTTGCTATATAAAGGGGGGAGGGGGTGTGCAAACCCCTTGGCTCCCCCATGTGGGACTAAAGGAGGAGAGGGGAGAGGGGGGTTCGGCCGAACCCCCCCTTGGGCTTTCCTACTCCTAGTCCAACTCGGACTAGGAGGCCCAAGCCTCCCTTCCTTGTGGGGTGCGGCTCCCCCCTCTTGGGCCCTCTTAGGGCCCATGTAGGTGGGAGCCCCCTTTTTCCTTTATTTAATTAATATAAATTAATATAAAATTCCTATTAATTCATAATTAATATATTTATATATAATTCAATATCCCATGACTCCGAAACTATTTCAGAACCACCCGAACAACTTTCGGACATTCCCGGAACCATTCCATACCTTCCCGGAACTCTTTCCGGATCATTTCTTTCTCTCCAACAAAATCCTATAATATTCCAGAACCTATCTCCTAGCGTCGCTAAGACCTTAAGTTTGTTACGCTACGGTTCGAGAACACTCCAGACATGGTCGAGACACTCCGCTCACCAATGATCGTCAGGGATACCTGGAAATATATGACGACCCCTGTGCATTCCACGAATATCGTCGTTGAACCATAAATATGATATTCATTCCCTTTGTCTCTGCGATACTACCTTGTCCGAGATATGATCGCAGACACACCGATGCCTTTGTTGTATCTCGTTACCGACGAAGGTTATCAACTCGTCTGCGATATTACATCTCCATGACCTAGTCATAAGCTGCACAGCTATATAGATGCAATATCACCGAGTGGGCCCAGAGTATCTTTCATTACATGAATGAACAAATCCCGCTCTTGATCCTTACGTCTTGATGCTCTTTCGGAATACCGAAGATGGACACCGTTATTGTCATGCTGTATAAGACACAACGTTTGATGCTCTCAAAGCACCCCTACGAAGCATTAATAAGTACGGTCTCACGGTCTAAGGAATAAGCTACCATATTCTTATCTATTGCAAATGACAAACATCGTAATACGATCTTATTGCAATACTTTGCGTATGTCCACCACCTTATTCAACTAACAAGATGACCCCATTGTCAACCGACGTCATTGTCCTTGATCGGGAATCTCGATCAACTGTTGCCCAATGGACTAGCTTATATAGAGGCTTGCTAGGGACCTGGTTGTCTATGTATCACACGTGTATTAATAATTCCGCTTAATACAGTTATATCATAATACACAAACCTATTATAAACTTATGAGATAATGCAATAAATACTACTTATTTATTTGCCTCTAGGGCATATCTCCTTCAGTCTCCCACTTGCACTAGAGTACAAATAAACCAGCTGCATTTTACTTTATCAAAATCCCTTATCAAATAAGAATCATTCGATGATGCTTGCTTGTGGAAGAGTGTTACTCTGACAATCTGCACAACACACGTTTTGTGCAAACTCTTGCGATTCACTGATATCAACTAGCTTGATATCACCATGTTGTCCAACAACATATATGCAAATACCGTAACTAAGTGAGACTTCTGTTTCCCAGCGCTTACTCTGATTATACTAACCAGATAACTGCCCTGAAAAACACACTCAGCCATGCAGAGCCCCTTGTAACAATTACAAACTCGCGATATCTACATACTTTCACACCAATGTAGAAAACTTGATATTCAAATGTCAATCCCTTAACTAACGCACTTCTACTTCCAGTAAATTCCAAATTTACTTTCATAACTGCTCTTATTCCAAGAACATCGGTTATATTTCATCGAGCAGATAATATGGTCTCTGTATGATGTCTAATAGACCCACATGTCATACAACCATTACTTTCATGCATCATTACTCTTAATGATCAATTGGATTTCAAAGGACCATCCTTTTGATTCTACTCTGACTCCTCAGATATAATCCAAAACAACTCGACTAACCATTTAAAATTCCCGTTCTATTTCAAAATAGACACTAACTTTCAAATAGTTTCACAACTTCATCCTATTCTATTGATACAGTCTCACAATGTGTTAGCTACACAAGATGAATTCGACTCCCACTCAAATTATGTTTCCACATATTTGACAACACGAGCTCCCACTCAGAAACGTGTTATCCACATATTTGAGTTCCCGAGCTCCCACTAAAAAATATGTTCTTCACATATTTCACCCGAGTGAACCAACTATGACTCCCACTTAAATCGACATTTTGGTCAAAACAAAATCATTGATCTGCTATCAATTCGAATTTAATACAAACTACAGTAATACATTAATACAAAGCCCCCAGACTTCAAGCATGTCTACATAAATGTAGTCAACAAATTTGATCTTGTCCAAGACACATTTCTTGACAAGACATGCTACCATGTCTTTCTTATAGTCACATTTATCATATAACACCTTATATCACAATTAAACAGTCTTATTCCTCTAATAAGAATTGCAGCAACAATTACTCTCTTAATCCTTTCAAATGTAACTTTGGATTTCCAGGCTCAAAAAGCCTTTGTTCGTATTCCGATATTTTCTCAACTTTCTTTGTATTCATAAAGTGCACCTTGATCTGTCAACAAGATCTGTAATACTTAATACAGTGCTGTGACCTGACAGCAATATTAAATATAACATCACTTTATTTAGAAGTTTCTTTCATGAAAATATTATGTTCTTTATGAAGAGGATTGCAAGCAGAAAACAATTTTCTAGTCTCCCTCACTCTTAATCACTAAACTTTCATTAGCAGACATATACTCTTTGGAACACTTTCCAACATAGGTCTGACACTTTATTCCAAATTTCTAATTCCAATCCAAAAACCATAATTCGAAAATCACCTTTTTCTCGGAATTACATAGACAACAAACTGAACTTTGTTTCTAATTGATTTTGGAATACACTCTCATCCAATGCGAGCAATCTACAAAGAACCACTCATGTATATTCCGAATTATCGCATAATCATATACATGTCGACACTACTGTCGATCCTACGAATTCTTGTTGAGAAAAATATCTATTTTCTAAAGTGGACATCGACTATAATGTTTCGAACATATTAGGAGATTCTAAGACTGATTCTGACAGACCACACTTTATTTAAAATAGAGCATGATTATAATTCCCCACATATCACTATATATGACATTATAATTTTGTGAAGCAAATTTCCACAAGTCTCTTGCGTTGAAAACATAATTCAAAAATACTGTCCTTTGATCGAATTTTGTGAATACAATGTTCACTAATCTTTCTTCTGAAAAACCCCATTTGATCTATTATCAAATTAATCTCAGACTCCACAATTTATCGGGCAAATACTCCTATTTACCAAAGTCATGGAGGAATTCGGATCAAGTAGTAAACACCAATTAATCATTAAAAATGACACTCAATTAATTTCCGCTAGTATTGCAACTTCAATACTTGATTTCAAGCTTAACCAACTCAGCACTCGAAATACTTAAATGGACCAAAACATCCATTACTTCTTTCATTGCTTTCATGACTAAACTCGACGGTGTTTGTTCTAGCAATAGAACCCTTATTCATGGGACAAGCTATTTTATCATTTCTACAATTATGAATACTTATCATACAATCAATGCAACTGAGATGTGGAAGTTTTATTCATAAGATAAAACAACTGACTTGTTCCATAACATAAAACAACTGAGCTTGTCTTATTACATGAATAACTTTGTCTTGCAACAATCAAGACACACACACTCGCTCACTATTACAAAAGATCGTATCAAAAACTATTAATGATAACTATGATAACTTGAGGACGTGAACACCAAAAGGCCATCAACTCCTTGACTACCAGCTTCAGCGCCAGGTCACATCAAACTGCGCCGCATATATGTGATAATCAGGACCTGTTTCACAAACAGAACAAGTATCAAATACTTCATCATATACCAAGGGCGAATTCATAATTCTGCATATATCAAATATATACCTGTAGCATCGAAGATCTCTCCTTCGATGGAATCAACCTTCAGAGACTGGAACTCACGTACGAACTTGTAGAAGTTCATATCGTCGGCTTTCAAAATGTACTTGCGCACATGCTTCTCATAGCTAGGAGGTAGAGATATCAGGACAGTCCGAATGGCACAGGAATCTGCCATCCAGTAATCGAAGACCATTGTCAGCTGGAAGTAGATGTCATACAATCTCTTCAAATGTGTCTTCAGACAGGTATGCTCCTCCATGTGAATGGTCTGGAACATTCTAAGCTGCCTGAATTACTCATGCTTTAATTCATCTCCGAAGTGTGTCTTTATCGCATCCATCATGACGCTTGGCTCCTTGCGTCGAAACAACTCTTTCAACTCGGGTGCCAGGCATACGGTCATGGTGATCTCCACTTCAATGAATATGTCTCGACGCCTACGGAAATCATCTTCCTCCTCCTCGCTAGCAGAATCTCCTGGTCCTTCTCCTAACGGTTCATCGAGAACATATAGAATGTTGTTGTGTTCGAGAATGTTTCTAAAACCCCTGTACCATCTGATGAAGTTGGACCCGTCGGCTTCTAATGTAGCATCCGGGCTCTTGAGGAAGTAACCGAAGTATAGTTGCGTAGTCTACAGATGTGATCGCAAAAGAGGTAAGGTTAAGTTTATAATACGTAGGTGAGTTTTAGTTTTACAATCTTATTATCTAAAACACAGCACACCAAGATTATTATCCCTAAAATAATAATGGTGATGACACGACCCCCATCCACTGCAAACCCCTTGGTTCCCCCATGTGGGACTAAAGGAGGAGAGGGGAGAGGGGGGTTCGGCCGAACCCCCCCTTGGGCTTTCCTACTCCTAGTCCAACTCGTACTAGGAGGCCCAAGCCTCCCTTCCTTGTGGGGTGCGGCTCCCCCCTCTTGGGCCCTCTTAGGGCCCATGTAGGTGGGAGCCCCCTTTTTCCTTTATTTAATTAATATAAATTAATATAAAATTCCTATTAATTCATAATTAATATATTTATATATAATTCAATATCCCATGACTCCGAAACTATTTCAGAACCACCCGAACAACTTTCGGACATTCCCGGAACCATTCCATACCTTCCCGGAACTCTTTCCGGATCATTTCTTTCTCTCCAACAAAATCCTATAATATTCCAGAACCTATCTCCTAGCGTCGCTAAGACCTTAAGTTTGTTACGCTACGGTTCGAGAACACTCCAGACATGGTCGAGACACTCCGCTCACCAATGATCGTCAGGGATACCTGGAAATATATGACGACCCCTGTGCATTCCACGAATATCGTCGTTGAACCATAAATATGATATTCATTCCCTTTGTCTCTGCGATACTACCTTGTCCGAGATATGATCGCAGACACACCGATGCCTTTGTTGTATCTCGTTACCGACGAAGGTTATCAACTCGTCTGCGATATTACATCTCCATGACCTAGTCATAAGCTGCACAGCTATATA
Organism: Poa annua; assembly: GCA_026929855.1. Classification (NCBI taxonomy): domain Eukaryota; kingdom Viridiplantae; phylum Streptophyta; class Magnoliopsida; order Poales; family Poaceae; genus Poa; species Poa annua. The sequence continues at coordinate 39,473,631 of CM049427.1, forward strand.
GATGCAATATCACTGAGTGGGCCCAGAGTATCTTTCATTACATGAATGAACAAATCCCGCTCTTGATCCTTACGTCTTGATGCTCTTTCGGAATACCGAAGATGGACACCGTTATTGTCATGCTGTATAAGACACAACGTTTGATGCTCTCAAAGCACCCCTACGAAGCATTAATAAGTACGGTCTCACGGTCTAAGGAATAAGCTACCATATTCTTATATATTGCAAATGACAAACATCGTAATACGATCTTATTGCAATACTTTGCGTATGTCCACCACCTTATTCAACTAACAAGATGACCCCATTGTCAACCGACGTCATTGTCCTTGATCGGGAATCTCGATCAACTGTTGCCCAATGGACTAGCTTATATAGAGGCTTGCTAGGGACCTGGTTGTCTATGTATCACACGTGTATTAATAATTCCGATTAATACAGTTATAACATAATACACAAACCTATTATAAACTTATGAGATAATGCAATAAATACTACTTATTTATTTGCCTCTAGGGCATATCTCCTTCACATATATGAATGGGAACTAAGAATGAAGAAGAAAAATGAGAGAAAGCTTACATGGTCCACATCATGGGCGGCTCTAGCACGCGGTGCATGAGGTGGAACAGAAACACCCGTGATTGATTTGACACGTGTGTAGTTGGTGGTAGGCTCGATCACCGTGTCAAACATCCCGTAGCGGCCATGTGGCCTTCCATGTCCTGCGAGAATCACGACCCTCTCGTCAACTGGCTCCTTAACAGGGTCAGAATCCGGTCCATTCAGCTCCTTGTACCTGATGGCATTCATAACAAGTAAACAATTAGTAAGTACAAATTATTTCTTGCTTGCATTTAGTAAACATGATCTTGAAAAATAAACCTGGTCTTGTACTCCTCAAGGTTGTCAGTGGTTGTGCCATAGTATGGATCATCGCCGTCCTTGACCACCTTCTTCTTATGAGCCAATTGCCACACTTCAAACTCTCCCATGTCCCGTCCTTCATTAGCGGTCATCTAAAATACATACAACAAATGGTATGCATTAAAAAGGAAACACTGCCGGGGAAAACGAGTAGGTTGTTCCATATATATACCTGATGATCCTTGTAGTGGTAGAAGTGTCGGTTCCCTTGACAGTGAGTTCCCTCATGACCGCGATTGCGACTGTTCTGAATGCTCTTGGCCTTGAAATCTAGATCTTTCCCGGTCCACATGTCCACCAGTTTCTCCCAGCCATCCTTCTTTCCCAGAGCCCACTTTGGACAAATCTTAAGATGAAAACATCTCAAGTCAACATCTCAAGTGAAGAACAAATAATGCACTTTACGATTGACATGGAATAAAAAGAAAATTTCATTACCCCCATGAAATCCTCGTGGGACATCTTCTCACCAAGTTTGAGCTCAAGGATTTTCTTCTTGTTGTATCTCGTGCCTTTCTCGGCGTAGAACTGAGCGATAGCTGTAATTTTAACATCATACCACATCTGGCGTAACTTGATCCTCACCATCGTAAAGAAGACCTCGTGGCTCTTGTGCTCGTGCTCGGGAGGCACGCGATAGAACTCCTACAATCATGTAGACAATCTTATTATGGTGAGAATCACAAGTTAACAAAACTATGGTTAACTATGGTTGAGAATCACAAGTTAACAAAACACAATAGAATAGTTCTTACCCAGAACTTGTGAACCACAACCTCTACACAGCTAGGCTTAAAACCCTCACCCTCCACAGTCTCCATGTAGCCGGAGCCCTGAGCGGCCTCGTAGTCCTCCCACCTCATGGCTAACTTCTTCAGAGAATTTGGATCCTCAGGATTCTCCTTGTAGAGGCCTGGCCAATGCCTCTTCAGAAGGCCCACAAGTACACCACCTGGAAGATTTCCCGAACCGGTGATGAGTTGAAAATTGCTGCACATGAAAGGACAATATTAGTATGCAAGGAGAGTTAGCCACATACTTATATGATCAAAAGATAGCCACTTACTTTCTGTTGACCGGCTTAATAAGAATTTTGCCCTCTTGAGATCTTGATCTTCTTGGAAGATTCTTTATTCCTCGAGTCCACAAGGGCCCAAGCTCCTCCCCCTCGTGCTGCAAATTAAAATTAAAATGCAAATTAGAGTTCAAATAAAATGTAAGTGAACAAAACTAAGTGGTAGGAATAGGAGAAAATAGCGTACATCCTCCTCCTCCTCGGCGTGCTGCTCCAGGTCCTCGTCAACGGGCTGCTCCGGGTCCTCATCAACGGGCTGCTCCAAGTCCACCCCAAAGTATTGCTGCTCGACGTACTGCTGCTGAGGCTGCTCCACCCTAAAGTACTGCTGCTGAGGCTCCTCCCCCTCGAAGTACTGATGCTGAGGCTCCTGCACCACGAAGTGCTTCTGCTCCACCTCCCTGTCCTCCGAGTGGGTTGCTGCGGAGGGTACCTAAATAAAATAGCAGTTAGTGAGTATGATCATGATAGTAGATAGTAGGCATGATAGCAATTACCTCACTGAAGTAAGACGTCGAAGGTGTAATCATCCGTGAAGATGAAACCTCCGACAAAGGTCTAGTCCTCGAGCCTCGTCCTCGTCCTCGAGCTCGTGGTGCAGGTCGCCCTCGAGGCTCGTCCTCGTCCTCGACCTCGACCTCAACTGTGGTCTCCCTCGAGGCTCGTCCTCGACCTCTAGTGGGGTGACCCCCGCCTCGTCCTCTAGGGGGTAGGCCCCCGCCTCGTCCTCTAGGGGGTTGACCCCCGCCTCGTCCATCGTCCTCGTCGTTACTCTCCCCTAAGCGTTTAGGGGGCTTTCGCAAACGACAAATGTTCCTAAGCATGGATGCCGCGGAATTGTTGCTCATGGTTTAGTCACCTGCATTGAGAACATGTAAAATGTTAGTAAGCAGAAATTACAATTTCATGCGAAAATAAGCAAAAGAAAGCATTGAGAACTCGAAAATAAGCAAAAGTAAGCATTGCGAACATTGATGAAAAAATAAGACGTAGTAAGCAAGTTGGAAATAAAACATAAAAGACGCTCACCAAGTTTTGGGTTGTGTTCGGGTCTAATCATCATCAGGGTCACTATCACTATCACGTGAGTAGTAGGGTATGCCATCGAACGGTGGAGGCTCATCCTCGTCACTTTCACTATCTAGATGTAACTTGCTGAGCATATCTATGTCCTTTACATTCACAACTGCCTCACCTCTTCCATGTCTTTCACTATCATCGACTTCATCAAGACCACCCATAAGGACATCAAAGTCACCGCCATCCTCTTCCTCCTGGTAGAAATCTCCCTCGTATGTGATGGGGTTTATATTGTTGTAATCGTCCACGTTTGGCATGGGTAGCTTACCACGTGGCGATACCTTGAACACAACTTCCCAACCCTGTAGTTCCTCGTTCTGGCATGGGTATGGTAGATAATAAACTTGTGTTGCCTGGTTAGACACAACAAATACACCGGACCCACTATAGGTGGTTGAAGGCCTCACTTCCACTAAACCAATGGAAGGGGTACTTTTTAGTCCAACCACTGGGTCGAACCAATGGCACTTGAACACAACAAGAGTGAGAGGATGGGCCCCTTTATCGAATTTCACCTCATATATGTTCTGTAACCTTCCATAGTACTCATCCTCATTTCGATCTCCGGTAAACACTCCAGTATTTACTGTTTTCGCATTTGGCCGAGTATTTTCGCATTTCGACCTCCGGTAAACACAAGAGTGAGAGGATGGGCCGAAGCGTTACGCATCATAATATGCTGACCTCTAACGCATATTTATCCACGTAACGCTTTCGGACGGGAAAAGACACCTAGGTTACGCGACTTGACGTGAAACTAATATCTAGAACATAAAAATGCAAGAGAGGAGAAGGAGTTTTATCTCACCCTCCGCTGTAGAGGAAGTAGTCGAACAACACGAACACGACGACCGGCTCCGAGATGACGGCGGCTCCAAGACGGCGGCTCTGGACGGTGAGAAATCCGAGAAACCTACATGATAAAATATAATCTAGATTAATACTAGCAAATACATTACCAATAAAATCTAATACTAAGAATAATTATAAAACTGACCTAGCACTAATAGTAGCACTGACCTAGCACTAACAGTAGCACTAACCCTAGCTAGCACTAACCTAACCCGACCTAGCACTAACCTAGCTAGCACTAACAGTAGCACTAAAAATTAAAAAATTACCGGCGAGGTCCGCTCGGGGAGGGAAGGAGGCCGGGTCCAGCAGCTCGGGGAGGAGGACGAGGTGGCGGCGACGTCGGGTGGAGCACAGGGAGGAGGACGAGGTGGCTGCGGGCGTGGGGCCGGGGAGGAGGACGAGGTGGCGCACGGGGGAGGGGCCGGTGGAGGAGGGAAGCTCGGGCGGCGCACGGGGGAGGGCACGGCGGAGGGGGCGTGCAGGCGGCGCACGGCGGCGGGTGGCGCGCGGGCTGCGACGCGGGCCGGAGGGCACGGCGGTGCCTGGGGGATTGCGGGCGGGGAGGGCGCGGCGGGGGCGTGCGGGCGACGAGGGCACGGCGGAGACGCACGGGAGGGAAGGGCACGGCGGCGGGGCGTGGCTGGCGGCGCGCGAGAGGGAAGGGCACGGCGGCGGCGCACGGGAGGGAAGGGCGCGGCGGCGGGGGCGTGGCTGGCGGCGCGCGGGAGAAAAGTGCGGTCGGGGATCGATCTTGTCGTCCCGACCAGATGTAGCTAGGGTTATTCTAAGGCCGACGGCATTGCCGTCGGGCTTAGAATATCAACTTTATTATTTTTTCTTCTTTTAGTTAATTCATAGTTTATTTTTTTTATTTTCTGCAAATTCATATTTTATTTGTATTATAGTAAATTATATTCCAAAAATGTTGACATTAGCATATTGCTACCCCTTTCGACGCTCCGTACCCCGGACCCCCGCTGGAGAAAAGACTAACCTGTCGATCTACCGCTCAAAACGGCGTCGGGAGGGGGTAGACGCATGTATTTTTTTTGCTTGGATGTGTTAGGTTGGTATATTGGACCATAAAAAACAAAAATTTCATGTGTTCCGTCGCACGGTTCCATGCCCGGCACCCGAAACGGGGGTTTTCACCTCTAAGTGTAAGAACTTACTACAGAGCAACATGGGTCAGTGAAGCGGGACGCACCTCGGAAATGTATCTTGGTTCCCACAAACTACCAACACACTAGTATACATATATTAGGAGTCTATGCAAGTCTTGATGGGGTCTTGACCCTCCGGACCCACTCTACGGCGAAACCCTACTCCCGGTGGAGAAAAGTCTGACCCGTCGATCTACCCCTCTAAACGGCGCCGGGAGGGGGTAGACGCATGGATTTTTTTTCTTGGATGTCTTAGGTTGGTATATTGGACCATAAAAAACAAACATTTCATGTGTTCCGTCGCACGATTCTATGCCCGACACCCGAAACGGGGGGTTTCACCTCTAAGTGCAAGAACTTACTACGGAGAAAGAGGGGTCAGTGAAGCGGGTCGCACCTCGGAGATGTATCTTGGTTCCCACAAACTACCAACACACTAGTATAATATATTAGGGGTCTATGCAAGTCTTGATGGGGTCTTGACCCTCCGGACCCACTCTACGGCGAAACCCTACTCCCGCTGGAGAAAAGTCTGACCCGTCGATCTACCCCTCTAAACGGCGCCGGGAGGGGGTAGACGCATGGATTTTTTTTGCTTGGATGTGTTAGGTTGGTATATTGGACCATAAAAAATAAACATTTCATGTGTTCCGTCGCACGATTCTATGCCCGACACCCGAAACTGGGGTTTTCACCTCTAAGTGCAAGAACTTACTACGGAGAAAGATGGGTCAGTGAAGCGGGTCGCACCTCGGAGATGTATCTTGGTTCCCACAAACTACCAACACACTAGTATACATATATTAGGGGTCTATGCAAGTCTTGATGGGGTCTTGACCCTCCGGACCCACTCTACGGCGAAACCCTACTCCCGCTGGAGAAAAGTCTGACCCGTCGATCTACACCTCTAAACGGCGCCGGGAGTGGGTAGACGCATGATTTTTTTTGCTTGGATGTGTTAGGTTGGTATATTGGACCATAAAAACAAACATTTCATGTGTTCCGTCGCACGATTCTATGCCCGACACCCGAAATGGGGGTTTTCACCTCTAAGTGCAAAAACCCCGCCACAACAAAACACCGGAGATACCCGCATATGTGTCCTTATATTATGGCCACATTTGTATAAATTAGTTCTTATGTTATTTATTATGATTTAGTAGCCTTACAAATAATATTTTTAAATGTAATCTAATATTTTAAGAAAAGCTGGAAAATAGTGTACTGAGCCCGACGGTATTGCCGTCGGCGTCATAGTGGGGGGGGGGGGGGGGGGGGGATTACTGCGCCGTCAGATCGACGCGTCCGGAGACGTGCACGAGGGGTGGTACACCGACGGTACTTCTACGCCGACGGTGGCCGTCGGGCTCACTTCTTGGACGCCGACAACACTTTTAGCCCGACGGTACTTTTACGGTCGTCGGTGTTATGTTGTGACGCCGACGGCCACGACATTTGGCCGTTGGCGTTATTATTGCCGTTGGGCTGAGCTGCCAGTCCCGTAGTGTTGGAAGGCTAATTTTGTACGTGACCTAACTTTTGCTAGGTTATAGGATTAAGAAGAAACATCATGCTGCTTTGATGTCTTGGATCTCTGATTTAGTTTAGGTTGTAAGTATTCTTTCCTTTCTCCCTCTCTCTTATTCTTGATGTACAGTGGTTTTCTTTGTGAGTACTAAAGGTGTGGGGCGCTGTGGGGTTTTGGCCTTACAGTTTATAGTTTTAAAAAAACCACACTAACTCTTGGCGTTGCTTCGTCGTTCATGGGTCTAACGAGCACTCTGGTGGTGAAGATCTCGACGTTTCAGCCTTTCGGGCTGCATCCATGACTGGTTACCTCAGTGGTCTGTGACATTACCTAAGCATTTAACCAATGAAAGAAGAGGTGGGATTAATTACGTTACATTCCATTTCATTTCATTTTTGCACGTGGAACAAACTATATATCCATCGGAGATATGATCGGGCACGAAATCCAAAGGAGCTAGGGATCAAGTTCGGTACTTAGTTAATTGGTGTCGTTGGATGTGTTTGCTGTTTTTCTCAGTCATCTGCAAATTGTCTATCTTTATTTGGTAAGTTTGGGAAGTTGGGAAGCAAAGCCAAAAGGAAATATCAAGGACATGACGACGCGTCCGCGGCTCCGTGTTAGCTATATATACACGCTAAAGAATCTCGATAATTAAATGCGTATGCTGTGTTACTACGTAGTAGGTAGATTACGTCTCTTTGATGGATGCATGCAGTCTAACGTTGAACTCTATCTTCTTAAGTCCATTGATATTCAGAAAATTTGTTCTCTCCATGTTTGATTGGAGTTCGGGGATCTGGCAGCTAGACTGTCCTCGGAAGGTCGAACATGTTATGTTGAGACTGGGCTACAACAGCTTGCCTCTACGCATTAACATTAAAAGAAGGGGCATGAAGCTGGATACAGAATGTGTGGAGGCTATTCGAGGATGGAGGTCATTTATTTCTACGATGCTCTCAAGCTCCGGCGCTCGTTGGAGTTGGAGGATGTGAGACCTGATCTGCTAGGGTGTTCATCCGCTCTGAATTTTGTTGAGAAGATTATTGCCATTCAGGAGCCGCGTCTGCCGGTTGTTGTCGCGCTGCTATGGTGCTGGTGGTCTAACAGAAACAAGAAAATGCTGGGAGAGGGAGCCAGATTGTGAGATTCTACAGCATCTTATCCTGCGTCACTCAAGCGTCTACACATCCTGAAGCTGTGAAGAAATGGAGGCCACCATCGGAAAACTGGATAAAGGTGAAATTTTATGGCTATTTTTCAGCAGACTCTGGGGTGTGGTTGCTAGGAATGCCGATAGAGAGGTGGTCTTCACAGAAGCTGGATCCCTTCCAAACCTGGCTGAACCAATTAAATCTGAAGCTAAGGCACTTCTGACTTCTGAGAATACAAATTTCTGAGCAAATGGGCCTGGGCCGGGTAACACTCGCTGGAGCAATTAAGTAGAATGACTATGATCTGTCGCCATCGGGAGAGAGCATGTGCTGGCAGGGTTAGGGGCAGGAGGAGGTCAATACTCTTGATCTGTCCGGCGATTCTGCCGACGATGGGCAAGCAGCGGTTAAAATAGTACCCCCTCTAAAACATAGCGTTACATTTAGAATTTGCTAAATTTCAGCATCCTTAATTTTCTAGCCAAATTCAGAACGGAGGAGCTATGTACATATAGATAGTATAATTTCCATGCATGAGCTTCTCTGACTTTGTTAATTTTTGTAATTATTTAAGCTTGTAGGCTAGAGTTCCAATAATGCATGACATGGGTTTGTGTGATGAATGAGCTAACATGTTTCAAATACTTGCAAATGTGCTGTAGAATATACTGGATCCCGCTCCCACGGGCAAATACTCAATTGCTTAATTAGCTAGCACAGCGCAATCAATGGATCGAACGCTTGGCAGCCAAGCCTCTCTGGCAGGCGCTGTCCTCCTGTCATTCTCATTTTCTTTCTTGTTCCATGTGCTTATCTGCCAACGAATATCCCAATCCAACACGAGTTTTAGACTATTTTGGAACTCTTCCATCTCCATACTCCAACTCTCGACTGCTACTCGATCTATAAATTCAGATTTATACAGTATTCGTCTCTCAGTTCTCTACATTCCAGAGCTAGCTAGCAAGACGCCGAGCTAGCGATCGAAGAGTAGATATAGAGAGAGAGATCAAGAGCGCAGCTAACTAACTTGATAGCTATAGAAAATGGCGGGAAAGATCAAGACGGTGGTGGTGGTGGTGCAGGAAAATCGGTCCTTCGACCACATGCTGGGCTGGATGAAATCCCTCAACCCGGAAATCGACGGCGTCACCGGCGCCGAGATCAACCGCGTCGTCGTCGCCGACCCTTCCTCCAAAGCTATCACCTTCGGCAACCGCTCTGAGTACGTGGACCCGGACCCGGGACACTCCGCGCAGGCCATCTACGAGCAGGTCTACGGCGTGCCCTTCGTCGACGCCCAGACCACGCCAATGACCCGGCCCGACGTCCCCTCGCCGCCGATGAGCGGCTTCGCGCAGCAGGCCGAGAAGGAGAAGCCGGGCATGGCGGATACGGTCATGAACGGGTTCAGGCCCGACGCTGTGCCGGTGTACCGTGAGCTGGCGCGGGAGTTCGCCGTGTGCGACCGCTGGTTCGCGTCCAACCCGGCGTCCACGCAGCCTAACCGGCTGTTCTTGCACTCGGCCACGTCGCACGGGCTTGTCAGCAATGACACCAAGACTCTCGTCGCCGGCTTGCCGCAGACCACCATCTTCGACTCCCTCCACGATGCCGGCCACTCCTTCGGGATCTACTACCAGTACCCACCCGCAGTGCTCTTGTACCGGAACCTCCGCCAGCTCAAGTACGTCGGCAACTTCCACCCGTTCGACCTCGAGTTCAAGCGCCATTGCAAGGAGGGCAAGCTTCCCAACTACGTCGTCATCGAGCAGCGCTACTTCGACCTCAAGATCCTCCCTGGCAACGACGACCACCCGTCGCACGACGTCTCCGAGGGACAGAAGTTCGTGAAGGAGGTCTACGAGGCGCTGCGCTCGGGTCCACAATGGGCAGAAATGCTCCTCGTCGTCACCTACGACGAGCACGGTGGCTTCTACGACCACGTGCCCAGCCCCACCGTCGGCGTCCCCAGCCCTGACGGCATCGTCAGCGCCGCGCCATTCTTCTTTAACTTCGACCGCCTCGGCGTCCGCGTCCCGGCGTTCTTCATCTCCCCCTGGATCGAGCCAGGGACGGTAGTGCACAGGCCGTCAGGACCGCAACCGACGTCGCAGTTCGAGCACTCCTCTATCCCGGCCACCGTGAAGAAGATATTCAACCTCAAGAACTTCCTGACCAAGCGCGACGAGTGGGCCGGCACATTCGACACCGTCCTCACGCGCGACACGCCGCGGACCGACTGCCCCGCCACTCTGCCGGAGCCGGTGAAGCTGCGCCCGACGGATGCGGCGGAGCAAGCCCCGATCACTGAGTTTCAGGCGGAGCTCGTGCAGCTCGGCGCGGTGCTCAACGGCGACCACGCCAAGGACGAGTACCCGCACAAGCTGGTGGAAGGCATGACGGTGGCGGACGGAGCCAAGTACTGCAACGACGCCTTCAAGGCCTTCCTGGACGAGTGCGACCGCTGCAAGAAGAGCGGCATGGACGGGTCCCACATCCCGACCATGCCACCGACGCCGTCATCGCCGTCGAAGAAGAGTAGCTTCCCATCCAAGCTGCTCGCTTGCTTTGCGTGTGGCCGTTCGTAGGCGTCAGACCGGACGCCTCGTTGGATTGTTTGTTGGGGCTGGACAGTGATCAGGACCTGTCGGTCTCTGTTGATTGCTTCAAGATTGCTAAGATTGATGTTGTTGGAACAAAAAAGTACTAATCGTGCGTGTGAACTATGCAGTGTTAGTACTTAGTGTTGTGTGGTGATTGATAGCAACAGTGTGTACATTAATTCATGGTGATGAGATGCATATGCGTTAGTAAAACATGAACGTACTTCAAACATGAAGAATTCTTGAAGTGTTTGTTAGTGCAGAAATAGAGTCGAGCTAAGAGTTCGAAGCTCTATCTATCTATATATGTACATTTTTTAAGCAAAACACACTAAGTGTAATTCATATTTTTCTATCTCCACATGCAAACTATTCACATCACTTGTTATTTTAGTCAATTAATTACCTATGTCATAAAACTCACATTTATTAATTATCTTATATTTCTACATGCAAGCATTCACACCTTAAGCAACCAAATTATCCACATCATTCTTTTTTTACGTTCGAATGATAAGATCACACCATATCGCTTTGTAGTTATATCAGTAAATCATGTGCAATTTAAACACTAAAACTAGTTTCCCCAATGAATTTGCCAATTATTTTCAATGATGAAAATCATGTAGTTGTTACTAAAAATCATGGTCTCCTCTACACGTATCAGCTAAAAATGTTTCTATAAATATTGTGCGACAATATGTATGTCATCTTCATGCAAGCCATCCACAACATTCGTTTCTCCAACCCGTTGATTTAATCTTACCAATATCAATCACATACAGTCGTAAATCATAACGATCTTTAATATATAAAATACGTACATTCCATATCTAAAAAAAATTAACCTCTTAACAATCATAATTAACTAGGTTTCATATGTTCTATTAGAATTCTCAAGAAATACTCGCTGCAGCGTGCGGGGTGTCAATCTAGTTTTCATGAACATAGCATCACAAGTCAAAATGGGTAGCCCTAGTTTTATATACTAGATGCGCGTTGCTGTGGAAATATATGAGAAAGATCCAAATAGAAACTTGATGATTTGTATATCTTGCATTTTGAGAGAATTTTTTGTAGCGGTGTTCTTTAATTGGACCAATTAGAGACTGGATGATGTGGATACCTTAAATATTGAGAGAATTCTTTGTAGTGGTGGGGTTCTCTACTTGGGCCAATTAGAGACTTGATGATGTGGATACCTTGCATGTTGAGAGAATTCTTTATAGTGGACTTCTCCCATTTAGATAGAGAAGATTTCAGTCCTTTCCAGTAGTTTTATTTAAAAAAATTATGGAAAGGAAGTACTCAAAGTTTTGTTAACTATGATGAAGTAGTTTTGGTGGCCCATGAGGAGAGAATAGGCTAGGCTCAAAAGGCCCATATAGGTATTCTTATGGAATCAGAGCTTGCTGCAATATAACCTGATGGTTATGTTTTTCTTCTGGTTATTCCCCAAATCCAATTGAAACCCCAATCAAATTCAAAAAAAGAAAAAAAAAGAAACCCCAATCGATCCTTGTTGGTGGAAAAGCAAAGGGTCGATGATGGGGGCGGCGGTCAAGAAGGAGGAGGTGGTCAGGTGGACGCGGCCGGCTGCCCTCTCTACAGATGCTGTTGCCGCTGGCGGCGTGTCTGCTCGCCCCGGATCCCGCGCGTATCCCCCGACATGGACTTCCTCCGCATACCGGCCGCCGACGGAGACAACAGCCTCGCGTGGTCGCTGCTAGTCGGCCTCCATTCCTTCTCCACGGCTATAGATGGTCACCATGTCCTAGGGCTGCACCGTTGTAGCGTACCTGCACTTTAAATAAGGCAGATACCTGTGTATAGTGCAAATCCCTGGATCGATTCGTTTGCACACACAGTTTACGATGTAATATCACAACAAAGTATCAATTTTATTACATCGATGATCCAGACTTACAAAATATTCATTACAAGTTGCATAGCATAAAGCTAGCTTTGAAATAGTACACAGCGGAAATACAATAGCAGTGAGTCTCTATCACTTTCATGCTGCCACAGGCGAAAACATGTTGGTTGTAGACTCGAAACTTATAAACGAAACCTCACTCGTCATCTGAACAATCTGTAATAAGAAAAAAATATTGCAACAACGTGGGTCAGATTCCATTAAAAATGGAGTCTGGCAAGTGACACTATGATGGACACTTAATGGAATAACTCTATAGCCTATATGCATATTTGGCTGGTGGAGTTCAAGGCTATTTTGCATAAAGCCAATTTTTCCTATCTTTTTGGAAAACACTTTCTTCAAATCAAGACAAGTATGGCATGAAAACCATAAATCTCATCTTCCCTTGTTCACCCATCAAGTTTTATTTCTGAAGTTGGAATGGTGGAATCCTCCGTTGACGTCCGTGATCAGCTGCTCAAATTGTCCGTACCGGGGACACGGCTAAGTACTTAGTTTTACACTCTGCAGAGGTTGTGCACGTTCACCATTGTACCCATTCAATCCAGATTATCCTTTACACACCATTTGTGATAAGGAAAGGAGAAGAATGAGACGAGATCTTTTAGAAGCATTTTCCCTCCCACTCTGGCTTGACCCGTTCCACCTAACACCCTCTACATCTGTTTGTCAAGCCGGGGAGAGTCCACACAACATAATTGATCAAGGCAGAGCCCATATGGCAATGGCTGCACTGGAAGCAATCGTCACTCGGAGTTCTTCAGATTCCTCGGTTCCTGGGTGGCCATTCACAAGTGTACATACTCCAGGAACCATAGACATGGACCTGAGTAGCCACTCAACATAAACCATACAACCACTTACCACCCAGGTGTTTCATTCTTAACTTAGTAGAATTTAGATTTTCACAAAACAACATTTGCATAGCATCAATAATTCTACTAAGTATTGCATAGGAACCTAGACACAGGAATAAGGAATTCTACAGAGGTTTAGCATAGCAATACTATCCTACACATGCATATAAAAATACACTAAGTAATGCATATAGAAATAATAGGAAGTTTATGAGGTGTGCCACTTGCCTTTGAATGTTATCGTAGTTCACAACTCTTTTCAACGATACTCAGGACTCTCCGTTCAATCTAACAGTATAGACAAGCAACAATACACCAATCAACAGCAAGCACAACTACACAATGCATACAAACACATACTAGATGAATAAACAAGTTTTATAAAACTTTCTAAAGAAAATATGTTTATGCATGATGTGCAAAATATTCCCTAGGGCTAGAAATGCTTTTTCATGCCATGAAAATCTTTTAAGTTAATGCAAGGCAAATAGGTTGGTCCAAAAGGACTAAGGACTAAAGTCATAAGTTGAATAAAATATTTTGTTTTATATCATCTTGAATAAGCCCTCTAATGGCTTAGTCTTGATGTGTAGAAATATTTAGAGAAAATACTAAGTCATTTCTTCAAGACGATCAACAATTATTATCAACTCTTTGTAAATTGGACATTCACTATAGTGAGAGAGACAAACACCCGGCCAGCCACTTAAATTGTGGAACAGATCTCATGTACGTGGACATGTAAGGTTTGTCTCCAGGCCGCTTCATCTCACTATGCCGCTAGGATCCAACAAACTTCAAGTGGGTAATAACATGATCAAAAATTGTTTTAAGTCTTAAGTGAAAGACAAGATTAGGAAAGAGGGAAAAGATAGAAGGAAATATGTAGTTGTCCTCCAGGCTTCATCTCCAGATTTGTAATATTCTCCTTGGTGATGTCTTGATTGAATTCTTGGTAGACTTGAATAATCTTCAGACTTGATGATTCTTGTATCCTCGAGGTTGGTGTTGGATTTTGAGTTCTCAGAGAAGAAGAAAAGGCAGAGAGAAAGACTTAGAGAATAAAAGGGAGGTTGGCCTTCTTGAACTTCTTCTCACTTTTCTTCTAAGTGCTTGACATCTTGAGGATGCTTCTAGAGTCTGTTTTCTTCTAAGTCCTTCATGAAGTCTCAGAGAAAAGAAAGAGAGAGAGAGAGAGAGAGAGAGAGAGCAAGACTTGGAAAATATTTCGGGTTGGTCTTCATGAACTTCCTCTTGAATTTTCTTCTAAGTGCTTCTACTTCTTGGAGATACTTCTGAAGTCTTGTTTTGGCTAAGTCCTTCAATGGCCTTCTAGCTTCATCTTGGAAATCCTAAGTGTCTAAGTGCATAGCACTTTACCAAAACACTAGGTTGAAAATAATCCTAACTTAGGGAAAATAAGGAAGGAGTTTTCCTATAAGGAGTATAACTATACAATAGATATGTCATGCATGCAATGCAATTTATTTCTAAGGACAACACTTAACAAAATAAAACAACTAAGTTTTCTAGATGCTAAAATTTTCTAAGGAAAAGATTTAGCATCTTTAAGATGTTGAAATTTTTCTAAAGAAGAGTGTTGTCGAAAAATAGTTATCAATATTTTCTAACGAAGAATTTATTTTGTATAAAGAGCAAAATATTTCTAAGTACATTTTAATACCAAAGTGGTTAAAATATGACTAAGTACTTTATAATTCGAATAGATGATGAAAATATTTTTTAATAATTTTTTAATCAATTTTAATCATTAAAACAACACTTAAAAGTATTTAATCAATATTAATTATAAAATCATAGAAAATTATTCTACAAAAATTAGTAGAAAATACTACTGCCAATACTTAGACATTCAAATTTATAGCAAAAGAGTTTGATAAATTTTAAATTCCAAATTTGAAGATATGTTCAAATTACCATTAATGCCCCTTTTGAATTTTAACAAATTATAATTTGACAAAACATAAAAGTAATGATGCCAAAAGTTTCTACGTGTCATAAGCTTTCCAAAAATATTTTATTTGTAAAATTTAACCAAACCAATAAAAAGTAGTGATGGATTTAAATTTTAGGTTTTTTCTATAAAACTGTCGGTCTTCGGTTGACTGCTGACTTTGACCGTTGACGTGGGAATTGACTCGCTGACGTGGCAGGCTGACTGGGATTTGACTACGAATTTGACCAAAAATAAAGTTTCTCGGATGGAAAAACACTCTTAACGAAAGTTATAGAAAATTACGTGCTCTTTCTAATTATCATAATTACAACATAAGTGGATTAATAGATTGGTCATAAATCTCAAAATACCTTTCTGATCCGAAACTTCAAACGCGAATATCTCTCAGCTCGCTGAACCAAAAGAGGTGAGGCTCGGGGCAAAATAAAGGTCTTGATCAGGGGAACAACTTTCGTATTGTCGTACCAAACTTTTGAGATGGTTTGATTACTCGAACAACATCAAACACGATCTGTATTATACAGAAAATTACGTACGTTCAAATAAAAAGTTGTCAACAGGAAAATTGTAGATATAGAGTAGATCTACCTTTGCACCGAAGGAATTTCGATTTGACGCAACGAGCGCGAAGAGATCTGAGAAATACGACTTCAGATCTGATGGATGCCGATTGGAAATTCTTCCTCCACGCTTGATGAAAAGAGTTGTGCCTTATTGGGATGGAAAGGTATCGCCGAGATCTACAACAATGATTAAGGCCCCATCGCGATTGGAGATGGTTTTGTTCGTCGAACGAACGAAATACTATTTCGCTGATTAGGATTTCGGTGGAACGAAAAGAGTAAAAGAGATGCCGACGGCTACAGGGGTTTATATAGGCGGAGGGATGGTGGAATAGATAGGGCTCGGAGTTGTGAACGCGTAGGATCAAGCGGATCCGGATTTGGAGTTATATTTCTTGAGATAAACATGTTTGAATTCAGAGTTTGATTTTGGATACGATTGCTCGGTTAGGTTCGGTTTGGTGGGCCGGCCGGCTGGCCGGATTCATTTTTTTTTTCCTTAATTTCTTCATAACTTTTGTTTTAGAACTCCGAATTAAGTGAAATTAATTTCTAAAAATTTATAAAAATCTTATCTTTATTTTAAAACATTTATGGACATGTTTTGACCACTTTTTAATAATATTAATTTTGAATATTTGATTTAATGCAAATTTGACATTTTTGTCAAATTTGGAAATAGAAATTTAGTCAATTTACTTATGGCTAAATAAAATTTGGTACCACAATTGTGAACATATGAAAATAATTATTTCTAATAATTACAATCAAAATATTAAAGTAAAATAAGATAAATAACATAATCATTATTTTGTTTTTAATATTTTCTCAAATAGATTTTCAAGTGGAAATAATATTTCAACCATTGTAATTTCAAATATAAACAATGCAAGAAAATGATGAATGCATGCATGAATTTTGTTTTCAAATCGACATACAAATATTTTTCAAAAAGTTTTAAATTTTTCTGATTATTTAGAATTTGAAAAATCCTAAAATGTTACAGACTACCACCCTTAAAAGGAATCTCGTCCTCGAGATTCGAGAAGGCTAGCAAAAGGTTGTGACTGGATATCTGGATAGGCTACCATCCTTAAACAAAATTTTTGTGGTCAGTCTAGAAACTTTGTTTAATCTCGTTTATTTCTCTGATGTAGAGCGTACAAGTTTTCAAAATACAATGGCATGTGGTGGATACAGAAAGTTTTTAGCACTCACGTTTTCCACTCGGTCCTTGGAGAGATTTATCCTTCTTCCACTCTGGGCAGCCACTGACATAGTGTCATGTTGCTCCGCATCTGCGACATGTCACGAGACTGATGATTTTCTTGTGTGAGCGGGTAAGGCATTTCTCCTTCATCTTTACTGGGCACTTATCAGCATAATGTCCTTTCCCTTTACATTTGTAGCAAATTACGTCACTTAAGTTCTTCTTCTTCTTTAGTGTTTGCAGGGCTAACAGTTCTTTCAAATCTTGTTTGCTATATTCTATCTCAATTAAAGAAGTCCAGTCTCGTTTGATGTGACAATTTCGAGCTAGGTGATCTCCTTCACACTTATAGCAACACTTGGAGGTAATTTTGGATATCTTCGGATGTGACCTTACTCTTATTTCATTTTTCACCTTAGTATGATCCACAATCTCATTTTGATGAAGATTTTGTTCAGTATCCTGACCAATCCTTTTTTCTTTGCAATCCCATGAATAATGTCCTAGTTCTCCACATGTAAAACATGTTATATGGCTAGTATCTCTTTTGTGTTCCTCCTTGTTTTCTTGTACTTCCATATATTTCCTGAGTTTCTGTTGCATTCCCTCTTTGACTTGCTGACTGACATCTTGCACCATGGGATAGAGTTGACATTGAGTCGGGGCGTGATTTGTTGCTTCACACAAAAAGCAAGTAACCATGGTTGTGGGGCATCCGTCGGTTGAATAGCTGGAGACACCATGGGGCCACTCATCATGACATTCCTTGGATGTGTGTCCTATTTCTCCACACGTTTTACAGGCTTGAGGTTTTGTCAAACTACTTCCTTTGACATCCTTGTTACCAATGTCCATCTGGGGTGGGTTCATATTACTGTTGGACATGTTGTGACGCATCATCTGCACAATGTGGGTCTGGTTATCCAACAGTTGTTGCATTCCCTGAGGTAACTCTCTGTTGTGATTTTGGACTTGATTCTCTACCATGAGTTCCATCAACTGACTATGAGCTTCTAATAGTTGAATTGCAACTGTCATCTCATCGTTGGTGCTTGGGCGAGACATCTGTTTGGGTTTAGCATAGATGAGTAAAAGATAGAAGGATACTAGGGAAAATTTCTACCCCAAACTCAACAAACCGAGGCAAATCATCTTACAAACAATATCTAACAAACATCGAGCAACAAGTTTCAACACAAACAAGCAATCTACTATTGTCATACCACACTGAGTTGGCATGATCAATACACTATCACGGTGTCGTTGTTCTAATTAAATGGTGGTCTCTTGTCTATCTTCTTGTTGAGTGCTTCAAGTTCTTCTTTCTTCAAAAATCTTCTAAGTGTTTAGCTATGAATCTGGATTCTTCAGTGTTCTTCCATGTAGGTAGTTCTTCATGTTGACTTGTGGAATTGCATATGAAGTATCGAACTCAGACATTACGAACATGGTTAACTAGAAAAAGATAAGATATTTTCAGAAGTTTGATATTAGACGAGAGTATAAGAGAGGATAAAATGAAAAGTTTTGTTTTTAGATAACTGAATAGAAATAGATTTTCAATCCTATGGCCAAATCCTATTTCTGTCCAGACTTAGGGGTTTCGAACCTACAGGCAACACAGTGCTCTGATACCATCTGTAGCGTACCTGCACTTTAAATAAGGCAGATACCTGTGTATAGTGCAAATCCCTGGATCGATTCGTTTGCACACACAGTTTATGATGTAATATCACAACAAAGTATCAATTTTATTACATCCATGATCCAGACTTACAAAATATTCATTACAAGTTGCATAGCATAAAGCTAGCTTTGAAATAGTACACAGCGGAAATACAATAGCAGTGAGTCTCTATCACTTTCATGCTGCCACAGGCGAAAACATGTTGGTTGTAGACTCGAAACTTATAAACGAAACCTCACTCGTCATCTGAACAATCTGCAATAAGAAAAAAATATTGCAACAACGTGGGTCAGATTCCATTAAAAATGGAGTCTGGCAAGTGACACTATGGTGGACACTTAATGGAATAACTCTATAGCCTATATGCATATTTGGCTGGTGGAGTTCAAGGCTATTTTGCATAAAACCAATTTTTCCTATCTTTTTGGAAAACACTTTCTTCAAATCAAGACAAGTATGGCATGAAAACCATAAATCTCATCTTCCCTTGTTCACCCATCAAGTTTTATATCTGAAGTTGGAATGGTGGAATCCTCCGTTGACGTCCGTGATCAGCTGCTCAAATTGTCCGTACCGGGGACACGGCTAAGTACTTAGTTTTACACTCTGCAGAGGTTGTGCACGTTCACCATTGTACCCATTCAATCCAGATTATCCTTTACACACCATTTGTGATAAGGAAAGGAGAAGAATGAGACGAGATCTTTCAGAAGCATTTTCCCTCCCACTCTGGCTTGACCCGTTCCACCTAACACCCTCTACATCTGCTTGTCAAGCCGGGGAGAGTCCACACAACATAATTGATCAAGCCAGAGCCCATATGGCAATGACTGCACTGGAAGCAATCGTCACTCGGAGTTCTTCAGATTCCTTGGTTCCTGGGTGGCCATTCACAAGTGTACATACTCCAGGAACCATAGACATGGACCTGAGTAGCCACTCAACATAAACCATACAACCACTTACCACCCAGGTGTTTCATTCTTAACTTAGTAGAATTTAGATTTTCACAAAACAACATTTGCATAGCATCAATAATTCTACTAAGTATTGCATAGGAACCTAGACACAGGAATAAGGAATTCTACAGAGGTTTAGCATAGCAATACTATCCTACACATGCATATAAAAATACACTAAGTAATGCATATAGAAATAATAGGAAGTTTATGAGGTGTGCCACTTGACTTTGAATGTTATCGTAGTTCACAACTCTTTTCAACGATACTCAGGACTCTCCGTTCAATCTAACATTATAGACAAGCAACAATACAACAATCAACAGCAAGCACAACTACACAATGCATACAAACACATACTAGATGAATAAACAAGTTTTATAAAACTTTCTAAAGAAAATATGTTTATGCATGATGTGCAAAATATTCCATAGGGCTAGAAATGCTTTTTCATGCCATGAAAATCTTTTAAGTTAATGCAAGGCAAATAGGTTGGTCCAAAAGGACTAAGGACTAAAGTCATAAGTTGAATAAAATATTTTGTTTTATATAATCTTGAATAAGCCCTCTAATGGCTTAGTCTTGATGTGTAGAAATATTTAGAGAAAATACTAAGTCATTTCTTCAAGACGATCAACAATTATTATCAACTCTTTGTAAATTGGACATTCACTATAGTGAGAGAGACAGACACCCGGCCAGCCACTTAAATTGTGGAACAGGTCTCATGTACGTGGACATGTAAGGTTTGTCTCCAGGCCGCTTCATCTCACTATGCCGCTAGGATCCAACAAACTTCAAGTGGGTAATAACATGATCAAAAATTGTTTTAAGTCTTAAGTGAAAGACAATATTAGGAAAGAGGGAAAAGATAGAAGGAAATATGTAGTTGTCCTCCAGGCCTCATCTCCAGATTTGTAATATTCTCCTTGGTGATGTCTTGATTGAATTCTTGGTAGACTTGAATAATCTTCAGACTTGATGATTCTTGTATCCTCGAGGCCGGTCTTGGATTTTGAGTTCTCAGAGAAGAAGAAAAGGCAGAGAGAAAGACTTAGAGAATAAAAGGGAGGTTGGCCTTCTTGAACTTGTTCTCACTTTTCTTCTAAGTGCTTGACATCTTGAGGATGCTTCCAGAGTCTGTTTTCTTCTAAGTCCTTCATGAAGTCTCAGAGAAAAGAAAGAGAGAGAGAGAGAGATGAAAGAGCATTTTCCCTCATGTGTGGTTTTGGTAATTGAATGACAATCTCTATGGACTAATGTTTGCATTGAGATATCATTATAGATCATGTCCATGGAATTGTGGAGTTCATGTGTTGAACTCTTGAAGCTCATGTGTTGAGTGAAGCTTATTGCAAGTATGTCTTGAAGATTCAAGACATCATCTTAGTGAAGACAAGATGAGTTGTGCAAGACCAAGAGAAGATTTCTCGAAAAGATCCTATGCTTGGTGCTTGCAATGGATACATGAAGACGGAGCTAAGCGAGACTCTCCCATTGTGAGCATGGGGGAGTATTTGGAGAAGTCTTCATCAAGCATGTGCTTGGACGCGCAATCAAGAAAGATGAACCACTTGAAGAAATCAAGATAGTCATCATCCAACTCAAGTGGAATGCTCAAGGCAAAGGTATGATCTTGATAGGGCTATAGGATAGATATGCGTACTATCAAGAGGGGCTCTCAAGTTAGTAACTTGATCGCATTCTTGTGGAGAGCTCAAACCTTTGCATACTTGGCATATCATGTTTCTTGGTTCTTATTTGGCTCTTATGTTGGTGAGGAATTAGAGCTTGGTTCATCTCCATGTCAAGCTCTAGTTCATCGAAATCGGTTTTACTTTGGACAACTTGTTGCGTTTTCGGTGGCGGAAATATTGCCGGATTCTACCTTGAGGAAAGTCCCACACCTTGCCATGTGTGGAGATTTTACTCTATTTATGGGATGCAATATTTCCAACAAAATTGGTCTCACCTCATTTGGAGTTCATTTGCAAAAGTTATAGCAGTTTTCGTTTCGGTTTTCTGCTGATTCGGATTATTGGGGTCGGATATTCCGCCCTACCGGAATTTCCGGTTCCCCAGCTCATCCAAGAAAACGGCTAAGGAAAGGAGAAAAAGGGTTCTGACTCCAGTCGGAAATTGTGCTCGGAAATTTCCGTCTACCAGAATTTCCGAGTGCCCCCAGAAAAGTCCTCCAGAAATGGCTAAGGAAAAGTTTGGTTTTGTTTCTGACTCCAGCCGGAATTTCCGAGCTCTCTTAGACCGGAATTTCCGGGTGACCGGAATTTCCGAGTCTCTCTAGACCGGAATTTCCGGATGACCGGAATTTCCGAGTCTCACTTATACCGGAATTTCCGAGTGTCGAAACAGCCAACGGCTATATTTCCTGGAGGGGTATAAATACCCCTCCCCTTCTTCTTCCCCAGCTAATCCAAGGCAGCACGACTTTCCCCTCTCTCCTACTCCATTGTTGACCTTGGAAAGCTCACTTCCCTCTCAATCCCTCCATTGAATCTTCCATATTCTTTAGGGAAAGTTGAGAGGAGATCTAGATCTACAATCCTACCAATCTATCTCTCCTCTAAGTGAGGGGAACCTAGTGGATCTAGTTCTTGGAGTTCCTTTGTGGTTCTTCTTCTTTGTTCTTCCTCTCTTCTCCCCCCATAAGCATTAGTTGCTTTTGGTTTGGGAGTAAAGGATTTGACTCCTTTGTGGTTTCCTTTGTTCTTCCTCTCTTATTCCCCCATAAACATTTGTTGTTGTGTTGGAATTTGAGATTGAAGGACTTGAGCACTTCGTGTGCTCTTGCCATTGCATTTGCATCGGTTTGAGCCCTCCACGAGGATTCGTGGTGGTATTACTTGTGATCTTGTTACTCTTGGGTCTTTGGACCCTAGACGCCTTTTGTGGCAAAGACCTTTTGTGGTCAAGACCTTTTGTGGTCACTTGAGAGCCCCCAATTAAGTTGTGGGTGTGTGTCTCAAGACTTGGGAGCCCCCAATTAAGTTGTGGGTGTGTGCCTTAAGAGTTGTACGGGATTCGATCTCCGCCCCAAAGGAGATCAATAGTGGAAGGTGAACTCGAACCTTTTGTGGTTGAGTTCATCAGGAGAAGAAGGTGAGCCTTTGTGGCGTTGCGGCTAACCTGTTGTGGTTGCGCACACCTCTCCAAACGAGACGTACACCTTTGGGTGGAACTCGGGAATGCATCCTCGTCTCCGCGTGCCTCGGTCATTTCTTTACCCGAGCTCTTTACTTATGCACTTTACATTGTGATAGCCTTCATGCTTGAAGTCATATATCTTGCTATCATCTTGTTACTTGTATTGCTTAGCTTAAGTTGTTGGTGCACATAGGTGAGCCTAGTTTATATATCTAGGTTGTATGCTTATTAAAGTAAACTTCTAGTTTTATTCCGCCTTTATCAAGCATACCGGAATTTCCGGGTCATTCGTCTACCGGATATTCCGGCTCCTCGGAATTTCCGGGTCACTCTTGGACCGGATATTCCGGCTCCTCGAAAAAGTTTTAAATCGCCTATTCACCCCCCTCTAGGCGACGTCTATCCGTTCAATTGGTATCAGAGCCAGGTTATCTCATTATTAAGACTAACCGCCTAGAGATAAAGATGTCGTTTAGAGATCTAGTGCACAATCCCACTTATAGATTCGATGGCACAAATTATGATGCTTGGAAAATTTGCATGCTTAATCTTTTTAGAGACATGGGTTCAAATTTATAGAGTATTGTAGATATGGGTTTTTCTCCTCCAAAGGATTCACAAGAATTATCTTTAGAGGATGAGAAAAACTCTTATCTCGATACTCTAGCATCTAATGGTCTTATATGTGCTTTGAGCGATGTAGTCCTTGCGGCAATCATGCCTTTTCGGAGCGCTCATGAATTATGGACAAAACTTCAAGATATATATGAGGTGCCAACATTTCCAAGGATGATTGTCCTCCTTCCACATCCGGTCGTGATGAGCTCACGTCTTCCTCCACTTCACCGACATGTGGTTTGCCACAAGGTAATGATATGGTGAGTGGTGATAGAAATTGCAATCTTGATGGTGAATCCACTATTGACTATACTTCCCACCCATCTTATTGCAATGCTCTATCTTTGGACTTAAACACCTCTAGCACTTCAAATGTCATACATGCTAGTGTTGATAGTCCTTGCATATCATGTAGTAGTTGCTTAACTAAATCTCATGATGATATGCTTTCCTTGTCTTGTTGCCATAATCAAAATGTGTCTATTTCTTCTAGTACTTGTTTGGCTAACAATGTAGAGGAGTCCCAACAATTGTTGGAACAAGACTTGGACCTCCAAGGTGCTTCAATTGTCTCTTCATCGTCTTCATACACTACTCACATTTGCCTAATGGCTAAGGAGTATAAGGTAGGTCCTACCGTGCACTCCAATATATCTCATGATGATGATAATGATGATGATGATGATCTAATTAAGGAGAAGTTTGATATTGTCTCTCATGCTCTCTTAAATAATAAAAATGCTCATGAGAACTTCTTAGAAATCATGACTACCCTTTTTGAGCTCAAGGAGACCTTTGAGGCCATGAAGACCCGTTGTCATGAAGGGTGGGGTCTTGCTCGTAATTCCGCGGGTGAGGTCCACAATCTTGAGAATGCTCTTGAGGAAGATCAAGAAACTCGGGTTGCTCTCGAGGAGAGATTAGAATCTAGTGAGGAGTTAAACAATGAAGTAATTGCTAAACTCACTAAAAAACATGACCATGCTATTGCTAAATGTAATGTGCTTAGTAAAGAAAATGCTAAGTTAAATAATGAGCTTGTCATGTTGTCTCCTTCCACTTCTAATGATAATGATGCTTGTGCTACTAACTCCACTTTGTGTGAAGCATCTATGTGGAAGGAGAATGTTGAGCTAAGGGCTCAACTTGATTTGCTAACTAGCAAGTATGGGATATTAGAAGAAAATCATGAAAAGCTTTCAAGCTCTAATGAGGATCTTCTAGCATCCCATGCTAGGCTAAAGTTAGCTCATGAGGCGGTCACTACGAAGGTAAAATCTTGTGAGCCTCTTGTGAACACTAGCACAAACTCTACTTCTAATGCATTATTGCCATGTGCTAGTTCTAGTAATTCATCCACTCATAAAATTGCTACATCTTGTGATGAATTACTTTCCTTGCCTTGTTGCTCTAACATTGTAGCATCTACTTCCTCTAGTATTTGTGTTAAAACTAACCATGTAGAGGAACTTAAAGAGCTCAAGGCACAAGTCACTTCTTTGAAGAAAGACTTGAAGAAATGTCATGAAGGGAAGTCCACCCTCGACAACATGTTGAGAGTGCAACAACTTCCTCATGACAAGAGTGGACTTGGATTCAACTCCAACAACAAGAACAAGTCCAAGAACAAGATGAAGCACAAGTTCGTCAAGAAGAAGGGCCAAGAACAAGTTATTGATTTGGCCAAGATTGTGTGCTTCAAGTGCAAGGTTGAAGGGCACCATGTGAGATCTTGCCCTTTGAAGAAGAAGCCTCTTAGTGAGAAGCAACAAGGGAAGCAACATCAAGTCCAAACTCAAGCTTCCCAAGTTGAAGTACCTTCCCTTCCCAAGAAGAAAGGTAAAAGCCGCCTTTGCTACAAATGTCGTGGGAAGGATCACTTTGCTTCTTCATGCACTCTCGGTACCTTATCCAACCCTTCTACTATTGATATTGTTCATTCTCTTCGGAAGGATAAGGTTGGCAATGTGTTTGCCAAAGTTATTGGTACTCAAAGTGGTGTCAAGAAAAGAACCATTTGGGTTGCCAAGCTTATTGTGACTAACCTCTTAGGACCCAACTTGGTTGGGGACCAACAAGCTAAAACTTGATCAATAGGTGTAAGTGGAGGACATTGGAGACTTGACTACATCATGAAGAATTAAGGGATCTTCATCATCCATATTATCTCAAGTCAAGTCAAGTGGATTATATTGTCTTAGCATATATCCAATGCTCCTCCTTGCGGTAACTTGTATTTACTTCATATGCACTCATTGAAAGTTACTTGCACCCTTGCATGTGTTTGGTTTTGTGCCTTACTAGTGTTTCATATGTGTTGTGCACTCTACTTACTTATGTTGAGTAATCAAGCTTGTGTATGTTGGTTTGCACACCATGTATGTTTGAGCCTCTTGTCTATTTGTTTTTATCTTAATTGGCTCTTTTAGGGATTTTAATGGACTATCCCATTTTGGGGGAGTGATGTGCTTTTTGGTAACTCACCCCCTTAAAATGTGTATTCATGAGGAATACCACTTAGTAGTGATATTTCAATATTATCTACTCTGTTTGTGGTATACTCATGAGAAATTCAAATTCTAATGTCCATTAATTATCTCTTGTTGGATTTCTTTTGCCTCTTGTTACAAAGAATGGATTATCACATTATGGGGGAGTAATAAGCTATGTGCATATTACAAGCCTAGAAAATGTGAACATGAGAGGTAGTGTCACCTAGAGTTGATATTGTTGATTATCTTGTACCTAGGTGGCATGGTACTCAAACAAGTTCTATATTTGCTTAAATGCATTTTGATCAACCATCTTTTGGTATCTTGTTTGTGAGAAAGTTTCTTGATGCTTAGAATGATCATTGAATATGTGAAGTCATCAAGAATATCTAGATAAGCATGTTTTTCAATTCTTTTATTTTGCCACATGCTTATATTTTGTGAATATGATCTTGAATACATATATGTCATATACCACCGAGAAATGTCTCCATACAATCATTGTCTTTGACAAGTGATAATTATATTTGTGGTAAATGTATTGATCATATTTACATTGGCTATTGTTCTTAAGTTGTATTATTCTATCGCCAAGTTTGTGTTGGTTTAACCACCCATTTGTCTTCTTTGCTTCATTTGGATCTTTTTGTTGCTCTACTCATAATTTGTGTTGTGCTTTCTTGAGTTAGGACAAGCAAGGATCCCATTGTTGTGCATTTACTTTCGAAGACTTAATTCTAAGTAATGCACTATTCTTGGGGGAGCTATCCTACATTGAGTAGAACATCATCCTTTTTATTGTTATCGGGTCTTATTGATTTTCTTGAACTTTGTGTTCAAAAAGATATATGGAGGGTAATGATCCCACTTGTGTGCATTTTGTATTTACATACAAGATCTTAAAAATGCACTAATCATGGGGAAGCTACTCTATACTCTTTAGAACACTATTCTTTAAATTGGTTTTTAAATTGGTTTTGTATCTTTGCTCTTCTTGAACATGACTAATTGGTTAACAATATATATGGAAAGTGATGATCCCATTTTTGTGCATTTTGTATTCAAATACAAGATCATAAGTAATGCACAAATCTTGGGGGAGCAATCCTATATGTTATTCAACATTAGTCGTCTTCAATTGGTTTTGTTCCCGATGACATGTCTCCTTGAAAGACAAACATTTTTCGTCTTGGTACTTCGTGCCATCATGAAAATTGTAGAGGGCTTGGTTTATTTGTTGGAACCTTACTCTTCTTTGTGGAGTTGGCTATCTCATCCCATGGTTTCTAGTCTACCTTTTTGGATGAGATAAACCTTCGAGCATGTTTGCTTGTTTTATTTCTTATGCTCATTGGTTTATCCTTGACCTTGTTTTCATTTGATATATTTTCAAATTGGTTTCTCCAATCATGGGTTGGTTTGAGTCCTTGATACAATGAGGACCAATCTTTCTCTTGCCACACTTTTGTGTAGTTTTTTGATTTAATTGGTGTTTTGTCCAAATTGTATCTCGTTTGGTTCTTGAAAGTTTTGTGCATGCATATTTACTATTTGTATATCTTAAGGCATGTTTACTTTCGTTGATCCAATATATAGGATAAACTCCATCAAATCCTAAATGGCGAGGATGTGCATGAAATTCTATTTCATATCAATATGCACATATTTTTGTGGAGTTTGTCCTATGTATTGTAGTTGGACTAACTACTTTGGACCCAATAAGTTTGGGTGCCATAGTGTACTTGATTTGTTTTAGGTACATGAGAGATGCATTGGAAGCTTGCCTCTTTTTAAAGAAGATGTCTTCACCATGTGCTTCTTGGAGTCAAACTTGGATGATTGTGAACCCTCATCTTCTACACTGTCAATGCTATCTCGGTAACAAGTATCTAACTCATGCACATTCTTCTAGCTCTCAACCTTGTGTAGGTTGTTCTTTGGCATGAGTTTCACTAAGTCGCATTTGATTTGGTTTTTGCAAAGTTTCTTTCAAAACATCTTCATTGCAAATGTGAGTTAGCCGGGATGATTAAACATCAAGGGGAATATATATTTATATATAATCATTTTCACGATTCTCGAATCCTTAATATGTTAATCTAGCAAATTCATTTCAAAGTCTCTCATATGCAATATTGATGAATTCTCATAAACCATTTGCCTTATGTGATATTTGTTTTGTGTCTCGAAGTATCCCAACTATCACTTATCCTATGTGGGTATTTGTGATGCTTTGAGAACTTGGTGTTGGAAGTTCATATATACCCTTTAAGAATAATTTGAGCTATGTGCTTTGCATTTAAGCGAAAATCTTATCGGTGTATTTTTGACTTCCTCTTGTATATCATGTGCTTTACCTTGTACCTACATTGTGTGTGCATGTTTCTTTGAGAACTTAGTGTCCACTTAGAAACTTATACACACGAGGGTAGTTACATATTTAATTGATATTCAAAATCTTTAGTGATCACCTTTTATTACTTTCTTAATTCTTTGGTGATCTCTAAATGGCACAAGCTTTGTTTTTCTATTGGTTTCACATTGCCTCTTAATAAGCTTGTGATCCTATTTGATTTATCATCTTGGGTGTGCTTGTTTGCAAAATACATGATATGCACTATGTGCCTCATAATTTGAAAGACTATGGTGTTGCTTAGGCTCATCCTTGTTTAGTCTCCTAAATTGTATTTCCATGTCACACCCATCATTTCCCGGTTGAGCAAGTCGTTATTTTCCACGTCTCTCTTTATTGCTCAATATTTCTTTGTTGCAAGGAATACTTACTTTCGTAACTATATAACCTTGCACCTTTTTGTGTTCGAAAGAATCTAGGAGAGAAAATGAGGATTCCATGTTATGCACACCATATTGAAAGACAAATCTTTTCATTGTGCATGTACCTTGGGGAGTTCCCTCTTGATTTCTAGAACACTTGGTTGATCGTATCATAACATCTTCTTGTGCTCAATTGGTTTTTGGATCCCTTGATTGCTTGCTTCTTTGTGAATGCTTTTCCCCTTTGCAATTGGTATCCTTCCAGTGGATTTCAATTGGTATCTTTCTTGTGCAATTTTTGGATCCTCAATATAGTTTGATCCCCTTCATCTATTCACATTGGATAAGTGCATTTGATTTCACTCATATCATGAGAAATGCATAAATCATGAAGGAGATCTTATTATGTTACCTTTCCAAAGCCTTTCACCCATTTCGGCAATCGTTGCCAATGGGGGAGAAGTTTTGGAGGGTTGTATGGAATTGGCTTTTTACTTTGGTATCTTCTTAAGTATTTGCCTATTTGCCTTCCTTGCCTTTGCATTCGTTGTTTGGTTTTATATATATAGTGGAAACTCCACCATCGGTAATGGTCGATAATATATGCAATGAATTCATGTTCATACACACGTGCATAAATTATGGGGGAGTTTGCTCTATATATGTGGATGGACTAACATCACATACCTTTGTAGTATTTGATGTTAGTGCAACCATTCTTATTCGTTAAATTCCATATTATAAACCCTCTCAAAAGAGATTGTCATCAATTACCAAAATGGGGGAGTTTGAAAGAGCATTTTCCCTCATGTGTGGTTTTGGTAATTGAATGAAAATCTCTATGGACTAATGTTTGCATTGAGATATCATTATAGATCATGTCCATGGAATTGTGGAGTTCATGTGTTGAACTCTTGAAGCTCATGTGTTGAGTGAAGCTTATTGCAAGTATGTCTTGAAGATTCAAGACATCATCTTAGTGAAGAAAAGATGAGTTGTGCAAGACCAAGAGAAGCTTTTTCGAAAAGATCCTATGCTTGGTGCTTGCAATGGATACATGAAGACGAAGCTAAGCGAGACTCTCCCATTGTGAGCATGGGGGAGTATTTGGACAAGTCTTCATCAAGCATGTGCTTGGACGTGCAATCAAGAAAGATGAACCACTTGAAGAAATCAAGATAGTCATCATCCAACTCAAGTGGAATGCTCAAGGCAAAGGTATGATCTTGATAGGGCTATAGGATAGATAGACGTACTATCAAGAGGGGCTCTCAAGTTAGTAACTTGATCGCATTCTTGTGGAGAGCTCAAACCTTTGCATACTTGGCATATCATGTTTCTTGGTTCTTATTTGGCTCTTATGTTGGTGAGGAATTAGAGCTTGGTTCATCTCCATGTCAAGCTCTAGTTCATCGAAATCGGTTTTACTTTGGACAACTTGTTGCGTTTTCGGTGGCGGAAATATTGCCGGATTCTACCTTGAGGAAAGTCCCACACCTTGCCATGTGTGGAGATTTTACTCTATTTATGGGATGCAATATTTCCAACAAAATTGGTCTCACCTCATTTGGAGTTCATTTGCAAAAGTTATAGCAGTTTTCGTTTCGGTTTTCTGCTGATTCGGATTATTGGGGTCGGATATTCCGCCCTACCGGAATTTCCGGTTCCCCAGCTCATCCAAGAAAACGGCTAAGGAAAGGAGAAAAAGGGTTCTGACTCCAGTCGGAAATTGTGCTCGGAAATTTCCGTCTACCGGAATTTCCGAGTGCCCCCAGAAAAGTCCTCCAGAAATGGCTAAGGAAAAGTTTGGTTTTGTTTCTGACTCCAGCCGGAATTTCCGAGCTCTCTTAGACCGGAATTTCCGGGTGACCGGAATTTCCGGGTGACCGGAATTTCCGAGTCTCTCTAGACCGGAATTTCCGGATGACCGGAATTTCTGAGTCTCACTTATACTGGAATTGCCGAGTGTCGAAACAGCCAACGGCTATATTTCCTGGAGGGGTATAAATACCCCTCCCCTTCTTCTTCCCCAGCTAATCCAAGGCAGCACGACTTTCCCCTCTCTCCTACTCCATTGTTGACCTTGGAAAGCTCACTTCCCTCTCAATCCCTCCATTGAATCTTCCATATTCTTTAGGGAAAGTTGAGAGGAGATCTAGATCTACAATCCTACCAATCTATCTCTCCTCTAAGTGAGGGGAACCTAGTGGATCTAGTTCTTGGAGTTCCTTTGTGGTTCTTCTTCTTTGTTCTTCCTCTCTTCTCCCCCCATAAGCATTAGTTGCTTTTGGTGGGATTTGGGAGTAAAGGATTTGACTCCTTTGTGGTTTCCTTTGTTCTTCCTCTCTTATTCCCCCATAAACATTTGTTGTTGTGTTGCAATTTGAGAGTGAAGGACTTGAGCACTTCGTGTGATCTTGCCATTGCATTTGCATCGGTTTGAGCCCTCCACGAGGATTCGTGGTGGTATTACTTGTGAGCTTGTTACTCTTGGGTCTTTGGACCCTAGACGCCTTTTGTGGCAAAGACCTTTTGTGGTCAAGACCTTTTGTAGTCACTTGAGAGCCCCCAATTAAGTTGTGGGTGTGTGTCTCAAGACTTGGGAGCCCCCAATTAAGTTGTGGGTGTGTGCCTCAAGAGTTGTACGTGATTCGATCTCCGCCCCAAAGGAGATCAATAGTGGAAGGTGAACTCGAACCTTTTGTGGTTGAGTTCATGAGGAGAAGAAGGTGAGCCTTTGTGGCGTTGCGGCTAACCTGTTGTGGTTGCGCACACCTCTCCAAACGAGACGTACACCTTTGGGTGGAACTCGGGAATACATCCTCGTCTCCGCGTGCCTCGGTCATTTCTTTACCCGAGCTCTTTACTTATGCACTTTACATTGTGATAGCCTTCGTGCTTGAAGTCATATATCTTGCTATCATCTTGTTACTTGTATTGCTTAGCTTAAGTTGTTGGTGCACATAGGTGAGCCTAGTTTATATATCTAGGTTGTATGCTTGTTAAAGTAAACCTCTAGTTTTATTCCGCCTTTATCAAGCATACCGGAATTTCCGGGTCATTCGTGTACCGGATATTGCGGCTCCTCGGAATTTTCGGGTCACTCTTGGACCGGATATTCCGGCTCCTCGAAAAAGTTTTAAATCGCCTATTCACCCCCCCGCCCTCTAGGCGACGTCTATCCGTTCAAGAGCAAGACTTGGAAAATATTTCTGGTTGGTCTTCATGAACTTCCTCTTGAATTTTCTTCTAAGTGCTTCTACTTCTTGGAAATACTTCTGAAGTCTTGTTTTGGCTAAGTCCTCCAATGGCCTTCTAGCTTCATCTTGGAAATCCTAAGTGTCTAAGTGCATAGCACTTTACCAAAACACTAGGTTGAAAATAATCCTAACTTAGGGAAAATAAGGAAGGAGTTTTCTTATAAGGAGTATAACTATACAATAGATATGTCATGCATGCAATGCAATTTATTTCTAAGGACAACACTTAACAAAATAAAACAACTAAGTTTTCTAGATGCTAAAATTTTCTAAGGAAAAGATTTAGCATCTTTAAGATGTTGAAATTTTTCTAAAGAAGAGTGTTGTCGAAAAAAAGTTATCAATATTTTCTAACGAAGAATTTATTTTGTTTAAAGAGCAAAATATTTCTAAGTACATTTTAATACCAAAGTGGTTAAAATATGACTAAGTACTTTATAATTCGAATAGATGATGAAAATAATTTTTAATAAATTTTTAATCAATTTTAATCATTAAAACAACACTTAAAAATATTTAATCAATGTTAATTATAAAATCATAGAAAATTATTCTACAAAAATTAGTAGAAAAATACTACTGCTAATACTTAGACATTCAAATTTATAGCAAAAGAGTTTGATAAATTTTAAATTCCAAATTTGAAGATATGTTCAAATTACCATTAATGCCACTTTTGAATTTTAACAAATTTTAATTTGACAAAACATAAAAGTAATGATGCCAAAAGTTTCTACGTGTCATAAGCTTTCCAAAAATATTTTATTTGTAAAATTTAACCAAACCAATAAAAAGTAGTGATAGATTTAAATTCTAAGGTTTTTTGTAAAACTATCGGTTTTCGGTTGACCGTTGAATTTGACCGCTGACGTGGGAATTGACTCGCTGACGTGGCAGGCTGACTGGGATTTGACTACGAATTTGACCAAAAATAAAGTTGCTCGGATGGAAAAACACTCTTAACGAAAGTTATAGAGATTTACGTGCTCTTTCTAATTATCACAATTATAACATAAGTGGATTAATAGATTGGTCATAAATCTCAAAATACCTTTCTGGTCCGAAACTTCAAACGCGAATATCTCTCAGCTCGCTGAACCAAAATAGGTGAGGCTTGGGGCAAAAGAAAGGTCTTGATTAGGGGAACAACTTTCGTATTGTCGTCCCAAACTTTTGATATGGTTTGGTTACTCGAACAATATAAAACACGATCTGTATTATACAGAAAATTACGTACGTTAAAATAAAAAGTTGTCAACAGGAAAGTTATAGATATAGAGTAGATCTACCTTTTCACCAAAGGAATTTTGATTTGACGCAACGAGCGCGAAGAGATCTGAGAAATACGACTTCAGATCTGATGGATGACGATTCGAAATTCTTCCTCCACGCTTGATGAAAAGAGTTGTGGCTTATTGGGATGGAAAGGTATCGCCGAGATCTACAACAATGATTAAGGCCTCATCGCGATTGGAGATGGTTTTGTTCGTCGAACGAACGAAATACTATTTCGCTGATTAGGATTTCGGTGGAACGAAAAGAGTAAAAGAGATGCCGACGGCTACAGGGGTTTATATAGGCAGAGGGATGGTGGAATAGATAGGGCTCGGAGTTGTGAACGCGTAGGATCAAGAGGATCCGGATTTGGAGTTATATTTCTCGAGATAAACGTGTTTGAATGAAAAGTGGTTAGAAAAACGAATTTTCAGAGTTTAAGTTGGATAGGATTGCTCGGTTCGGTGGGTCGGCCGGGTGGCCAAATTCGTTTTTTTTTCCTTAATTTCTTCATAACTTTTGTTTTAGAACTACGAATTAAGTGAAATGAATTTCTAAAAATTTCTAAAAATCATATCTTTATTTTAAAACATTTATGGACATGTTTTGACCACTTTTTAATAATTTTAATTTTGAATATTTGATTTAATGCAAATTTGACACTTTTGTCAAATTTGGAAATACAAATTTAGTCAATTTACTTATGGCTAAATAAAATTTGGTACCACAATTGTGAACATATGAAAATAATTATTTCTAATAATTACAATCAAAATATT
Organism: Poa annua; assembly: GCA_026929855.1. Classification (NCBI taxonomy): domain Eukaryota; kingdom Viridiplantae; phylum Streptophyta; class Magnoliopsida; order Poales; family Poaceae; genus Poa; species Poa annua. The sequence continues at coordinate 39,507,573 of CM049427.1, forward strand.
AAAGTAAAATAAGATAAATAGCATAATCATTATTTTGTTTTTAATATTTTCTCAAATAGATTTTCAAGTGGAAATAATATTTCAACCATTGTAATTTCAAATATAAACAATGCAAGAAAATGATGAATGCATGCATGAATTTTGTTTTCAAATCGACATACAAATATTTTTCAAAAAGTTTTAATTTTTTCTGATTTTTCAGAATTTGAAAAATCCTAGGATGTTACAACTGTTTCCGCGTCGCGCGATCCGGCAGTATCCTCGGCCAGAGCGACGACGCCCTCGACGTCCTGCGCACCATGCAACCAATCAAGGGCTGCACCGCCTTCGTCAGCGTCTCCGCCACAGCTGTTCGCTCTGCCTCTTCTCTCTGAGCATCTGGAACCGGGCAAGTGCTCAGCGGTTCCATGAGCCGTCGAGCTGCGGGTCACCTGCAACAACATGATGGAAATTACGAAGAGGAACACCATGATCACCATGTCCCCGCTGCCTCGCATACCGCTCAATCGTCCCAAGAAGTGTCGCCCCGTGTCGGCAGCCGACCACCTCTAGGCTCCCAACATCGACCTCGATTTTTTTTAGATACAAAGGCCCCTGCCCGGCTCCATTAAAAATGAAACCACCACACAACATCTGTTTTTACAGCTTATAGGATGCAGCAAAACGCCTGCTCCAGGGAGATACAAAATACTAACAGTCTACTGCTTTAAGAGAAGTTTTACAGTCTGAGCCCAACAACGGGCAAACCACACACGCCAAACAAAGACAACTTCAGGAAAGAGCACTTCTGGGGTCTACTCTTTTCAACGCTTCACCACCTTGGTCAGATGACAATCTTGGATCAGCATAACGAGTTCTCAAGCAGTCTTGACTCCAGCTCTTCTTCCGTTGTCTTCCAATCATTCTCGACGACTAGGCAAGAGTCTTCAGTCAGCACTATCTCAGCTCCTGTCAACTCCTGCAAGTTTAGCCAGGATCCCACGATAATTGTGGAGGCGCCTGAGCTAGATGCTCCATAGCTTTCACCACCTCCAAAACCCTCTCTTTGTCTCTTCCCGAGACCAGCACGCCCCATTGAGCAAGGCTGAAGGCAGCCTTCCTCCAAACCACCTACAAACCCCACCACTGATCATTGTTAAAGAAACTACTGTTTCTTGTCAGCCATAAGGTCCACATAATTGAAGCATATATCATATTGTCCACTTTATATTTGCTATCAGGCCACTTACTAGTGATCTTCCTCAAACTTACAGGACATATGCTCAGATTAAGAATATATTCTAAAAAAGTCCAGATCTCTCTAGCCAACACATTCTCAAAGAAAAGGTGATCAATGGACTCCTCCTCATTCAGAAGAGGCAATTCAAGTCATTTATCTGCTGTCTTTTCTTCAAGTTGTCTCTAGTGAGCAACCTGTTATGAGTCATGGGCCAAAGGAAGAAATGAATTTTTGGAGGTACTTTAATCTCCCAGACAGAAGAGATATCTACAGTGGATACTCCTCTGAAATTTACTACATCATAGAGAGACTTAACTGTATAAATACAGTTAGACTCAAGTTTCCACAATAAGCAATCCTCATCCTCACTAATGTGAATAGATTGTGCAATCTGGAGAATTTCCTGCCATTGTTGGAGTAGCCTAGCATCAAAGCACCTCCTAAAGGTTACTTTGATATGCTCTTTATCCCACGCCTCATGTATAGTAATGGTTTTCTCATTAACTAGGACATGAACTTCCCAATACTGAATAGCCAAACTAGAAGTCCCAAACCTCTGGTCCTCCCAGAATTTGACCTTTTTACCATTACCTACCTTCCACTGGTAGCCCATCTTAGCTGCCTGTGCAGCCCAGATGACCCCTTTCCAAAAAGGAGAGGCATCATTGGTGGCACAACAAAAGATGTTTGGATTGTTAATCATATACTTATGATCCACAATTTGCTTCCAGAGTTTATTATCATCATTCTGATACCTTTGAACCCAAGAGGCTAGCAAACATATATTCATATCTGCTAAATTAGGAACCCCTAGCCCTCCAACCTCCTTCTTCTGGGCTACCAAGCCCCAGTTAGCTAAGTGGTATTTAAAATGTCCCTCATAATTATCCCACAGGCAATGAGCCATTTGGGAGTTAATCAAGGCTATTGCCCATTTGGGGAATTTTATCACACTCAGCAAGTAAATAGGTATGCTAGCTAAAACACTTTTCACTAGCTCAAGTTTTGTTGCATGAGACAAAAGCTTTCCCCTCCACCCCCTGCTTGTTTCAGTATTTTGTCAATCAGAGGTTGAAGGTCTTCTTTTCTAAGTTTTTTATAATGTAAATGCGCCCCCAAATACTTCAAGGGAAATTTACACTTTTTACAACTTAGAATTTGAGCAAAGGTCTGAGCTCTATCTTCATTGTAACATCCCAACATTTTATAATATTCAAAAATCACTAAAATTTAAAACTTTTCTTTTATTAAAAATAAAATATTAAATGCATAAGAAAACCAACTATGAAAAACCTTCAAACCAATTTCATGAAATAAATAGTTTCCTCATAAGTATATGATTCCAACCACATAGCCATAGCTATTCATAAATTTAAATAATATTTACAAGTGTTCTTTTTAAACTATTTGAAACATGATCTAATTGTCAAATAGTTTTTCATTCTCTCAACTAAGTTCAAAACATGGTGTTAAAATTTCAATTCTGTAATTTACAACTATAAACTTCATAGATTTGAAATTAATGAATTAGCCAAATAAACATTTCATTTGCTTAAATGAATTTCATCTATTTTCAAAGCATGGAATGATTAATATATTCTAAATAAGAATAGAATTAAAACAAAGATCTTGTCCAAAGTTGTTATGAAGTTTTCAAATGAATTATCATAATATAAAATATAATGTTGCACAAATTATTTTCAATTAAAAATGAATACCTTATATTTCACATTTCCTAAACATTATTTATATTTAGTTCCTTAATATCATGCCAAAATAAAGAAGAATGATTTCAGCAAAACAAGTTTAAATAACTTAAATCCAAACATAATTGAATATGGGTATTTCATATAACTTATTTAGCCAAAATTAAAATTAATTAAACCCTAGTTTAAATTAAACATAAAGTGTCTATTTTTACATTTAAGCAATAGTTTGAAATTATTATTTTTGAAAAATGTTCAAATGTCGTGGTGGTGTCACGGCAGATGCCATAGGATGGCTAATTTGTGGGGCCGATGGACGTTGGTGGATCCGGGGAGGGATAGCGAGCTGAAGAGCTCACACGGGGAGGATCCCGGTAGAACCGAGATCTCCCAAGAACAAGGAATAAGAGCAAAGTGCAAAGGGGAAGATCTAACAAATACAAACAAATGCACGAAGGCACACATCATACACACGATATACCCAGGTTCAGGGCCCTCGTGAGGAGGTAACACCCCTACTCCTGCCTTTCCTCTCTATATATTGGTGGTATAAGGACTACAACTTGCTACAAGATCTGTCAAAGGAAGGAGTACAAAGAACTAGATGAACTCAAGGTGAGAAGGAGTGAATGCTCCAAGAGTAAATGTGACTATAGCTTTGGCTCTGAAGTTGGTCTCTCCCTCTCAGGAGCAGTTATGGCGCCTTTTATAGAGTGCCGGCCAGGAGGGCCGGAAACCCTAACTTGCCTTGGCCCCACCGGACAGGCCTAGCCGGCATGCCGTCACCGGCTAGTGCGACCTAGTCGCCGGGCTATCCGGTGTAGCCCCTTCGTCATCATCTCGTTAAGGACGGCAGGCGCCGTCCTGCATCATCATTGTCCCCTTGTCAGAGACAAGACATGTCTTTGCCCATCCCGGATAGCCTTTTCCGGATTGCCGGGCTAGGCATGTCAGGTCTTGTCGTACCACGCTCGTACCGGCTGACGCGCTCCCGTGTCAGGCGGGAGGTGACCATGCTTCCGTGTCAGGCGGGACGTGATCATGCTTCCGTGTCAGGCGGAACGGTACTTCCCCCCGCGATAGACGGGAAAGCCTGCTCTAGACCGTTGACGGCCTACCGGAAGCTCTCACGCCGGCTACCTCCTCGCTTGCCACTGTGAGCCCCCTCTGCATAAGATCAACACCGAGACATACATTCCGGTTAGTACCCACCGGATAACCTATCCGGTAGAACCGACTACACCTCCTTCCGGGAGCTTCCATGGACCGCGAGACTCGGGACCCTTTCCGGATACGTCCGAGCTCGTCCCAGGATGAGTATCTCTAGGCCTAGCCTCCCGAAGATGTCTTAGCCTATCAGCAAAGACATCTTCGAGAAGCTAGTTCTTAGAGGAACCACCCGCTTATGCTTGTGCTGCGATTGTGAGGGCCGGGGGTGTCTATTTATAGCTGCCAGAGCTGACCCTTGCGGCTGCCAGGAGGCACTTTGCCCTCTTCCAGTGCCCAAGGGTCAAGCTGCCCTTTCAGCACACCAAGAGGTGTCCCTTGCTGTCGCCAAAGGTCAGGTACTGTTGGCACCTTACCATATTATACCGGGATCTCCCCCTACCCGGGGGGCAGCCCCCCGACACTAGTCCCCAAAGCTGGTGTTGCACAGCGACCCCGGATGATGTGCGGGATCAGCTTTAATAATAACCATCTTCCGAGAACACATGACACCCTCCTTTTATTCCATGTCGAGATCGATTCTTCCCGAGATCTTCTTACCGAGATCTTCCCACCGAGACGGTCTTAACCGGGAGGCGAAGCCTGCGACCGGGTAGCACCATCTCAGTGAATCTTGACCGTTGGCCTCTCGATGAATTCGAGACAGCGAGCCAGGGCCCACCCGACGTCCCGTCTGAGCTGAGACGCACTCGAGTGCTTCAGCGCACGCACGGCGTCGCTTGGAATCCCGCGCCGGGGAGCCGCAGCCGATCCGGAATCCAACCGTTGGAGCCGTGTGGCCCTCGGTGTGGCCGGATCGGGCGCTCCGGATAGTGCCACGTGGCTCGCGGCACAAAACAGATCCCACCCACGATCGTGGAGATCGTGGGCGGGAAAATCGGAAACCGCTCCGGAATCCCCCCCCATAAATAGGGGACCGGAACAGTTTCACTCCTTCTTCCTCTCCTTCGCACTTTCTTCCCTCGCCGTCTCGAGCGCCCCGCAGCCGCTGCCTTCGTCGCCGTTCGCCGGAGCCAGCACACCGTCGCAATCGCCGTTCGCCGGAGCCCGTACACCGTCGCCCTCGCCGACCTTCTCTTCTCCGGTGAGTTCCCCTTCTTTGCTCCGATGATTTCCTCCGGCAGGGCAACCGCCCGACCCCGGCCGTGCCATAGCACAAGTCCGGTAGAGCCGCCGTCGGTGAGCACCACCCGGGCGGCGTACACGAGGCGCACGGCGGTGTTGTATTGCCGCGGTAGGGCGTAGATTATTCATTTGCCCTGCTTCGTAAGAGTTTTAGCCTGCCCCTTTTTTCTCCCTTTTCTTTTGATTATCTGGCCCACGGTAGATCTTGTTCCCCATCAACCCGGTAGAGTTTAGCAGTTTGTGCTCCGACATCTTAGTTTCCGGTAGACTAACTCCGACTAACCACCGCTGCGCCTCCAGAGTAGCTCGGATACCCCTGCGTACCTCTCCGACATGGGCGAAGAACGTACTCGGGGATGCTGGGATGGGTCCGAGACCAAGCAGTCCGATCTGGACTGGCTGTATCAGACTCACCAGATTCCTCCGGAAGTCGAGAGCCGTCTCCCGGGAGAGGAGATTGCACCGGAACCCCAACCCGGGGAATACGTGGTATTCCTCGCACACTTCGAGCGCGGGTTTGGGCTTCCGGCAAGCCCCTTCTTCCGCGACTTCCTCGACCTCTACGACCTTCAACCTCACCATCTTTCCGCCAACGCCATAATGATGCTCTCGGTCTTCACCACATATGCGGAGGCATACCTCGGCATCTGGCCCTTCTTGGATCTCTGGGCCAAGTATTTCATTCTCCACCGCCAAGCCATACCCAATCCGGATAAGAAGATAAAAGACTTAGTGGATTGCGGAGCGACCACCATCATCCCCCGCGCGGACTCCGGATTCCCCATAGTTAAGGGACTAGAGTCCTGCCGGAAGTGGCAGCGGAGTTTCTTCTATGTGAAGAACCGGGAACACTCGGGAGATGGTCCGGGATCCTCGAACCCGGACTTCATCAATCTGCCGGAGTTCGTCATTGGTCCTCCGCGCGAGTTCCGTCTCTGGAAGAAACTTCCGGATAATGACGAGGTCAGTTGCATGCACGACGTTCTGCACGTGCTAACTCAGAAGATGACCGGGGATGATCTCTTGCGTTGCTTCATTGTTCGCCGGGTCTGCCGCCTTCAAAACCGAGTGCACAAGATGTGCCACATGTCTGGGAACTTTGACCCCACTAGGACCAGTATCTTGGGGCTAAACCACGCCGGGGTCGTCCGTCGTGTCCGAGCTATTGCCCGGACGGAGATGACGGAGGACTACACTTGGGGGGTCATTGGGGGATCCCGGAAAAAACCATGCGACCAGGTGCTTATATCAGTCTTTCGTGCCTTCGCCTTCGTACATGCGTTCACCTGGACACCGACACGGCCTAATTTGTTTGCGCAGTTGTTCGAGCGTCAACACGAAGAAGACGCCGTCCACGTCAACGGGAATTACGCGCCGGACTTCCCGAGACCGGACGTGATGCCGTGAGAGGATCCCGACGGCGAGGACCATCTCGCCATCCCTTTCGTTAAGGCCCCGGGTAATCCTTCAACTCCAGAGGCAGTTTTCATTTCTTCGGATGATGAGGATGAGATTGACTGCCAGATTCTCTCCCTCTGAATTGGGCCTCAGCTGTGGTTCCGAAACCGACAACCGGGACCAAACGTGCCGAGAGCCGGAAGCGCGCGGCTTCCGACACCGGGGGGGGGGGGGCGATAATTCCGGCAACCCCCATAAGAGGAGCAAACCGAGTAAGCAGACAACCGAGAAGCCTGCTCGGCGCCGGCAAAGGGGTCCTCCCCTTGTGGATTCCGGGTACGTCCTCCTTGCCTTATGTTATTTGACTTTGTTTTCTCCATAACTATTACTAAGACACTTCCTTTCAGGGATGCACTCGAGCTCCCGTCACCTGCTGTTCCTCCTCCTCCCGGGACTCGGACTCCCAGCCCGGATCGGGCTTCTCCTTCACCTCCTCGCCCTTCTACCCGAGGAAATGAGCCTGCCACCTCCGGTGCCGCACCGGCTACCGCTGCGACCCCGGAAGCACATCCGGTGATCGAGGAGACTCCGGTGCAGGCCACGACCACCTCGGGAGAAGTGCTTCTTCCGGAGAGCCCGCGCCGGGTGCCCGGGCTTGAGGCAGAGATCGTTAGCCCTCGCCGGCAACCTGCGGCAAGCGTCCCTTCTCGGCCAGTCGCGACCAAGACCATCCCGGAGAAGCAGCCTACAGCCTCCTCCCGGCCAGCGGATCAACTTCCCAAGTCTCGCGGCAAGATTGCTGGGCAGAAAACACCTTCTGCCCCGCCCGCAGCTGCCCCGACATCCTCTTCCCAGGACTTGGTGCTGCGCCCGGGTACGTTTTCATCTTTACCACCGCCTCCCGCCGAGATCCCTACTGCTGCCTTGCGGATGTTGCGAGCAACCGTCAGTTCCTTTGTACCTTCAGGATCCCGGGATGTTGCCGCTACTCGCGCGCCCGGCGGCTCCGGCATACGGGTTGTTGACGAATACAACCATGCCTGGCTTGCCGCCGATGCCTCCGAGACTGCGGGAGACTTGCACGCTGCGGGCCCAAGCCGCAACGCCCAAGCTCTGCACGCTCTCCAGGTGGCCGCACTGGATGTTACTCGGATGACCGAGGTAAGCTTGCTCTCTTTCTTTTATCGAAAAACACTTGTTCCTTCCACCACCACTAGTCCCCGAGATTGGTGCTTAGTGCTCTAGATTCCACCGAATAGTAGATCACTAGGTTCCAATCTTAGAGAAAAAATCCAGGACTCGGACACCGAGTCCCCGAGATCCTCCCGACCGGATAGGTTGCTTCAAAATTTGCTCCACCACTAGTCCCCGAGATTGGTGCTTAGTGCTCTAGATTCCGCCGAATAGCAGATCACTAGGTTCCAATCTTAGAGAAAAAACTAGGACTCGGACACCGAGTCCCCGAGATCCTCCCAACCGGGTTCCTTATATCTTTTCCCGCCTAACTTCTTCTTTGTCTTGATTTCAGGAGTGCAGCCAGAAACATCGCAATATCTTCAACCGGGTTCTTGCTGACCTCGGGCAGTCCAAGAAATCCGAGGAGCGTCTCCGGGAGGAGCGAGATGCGGCGCGCAAGGTCTCGGTGGACCAGAAGACTGCTCTCGCCACCGCGCAATCCGAGATCGCGCGGCTGAACGACGAGCTCGGAAAGGTCAAGGCTGCTATGGCCGAGATGAAGACGTGCTTCATCGAGGCTACCAAGAAGCAGAAAGAGACCTTGGACCAGTCCGAGGAGCGCGCGCACCTTGCCGAGACTGAGCTTGCTCTTCTCCGTTCCCGGTCTGATACTTGGCTCTCGGAGCTCACAGTGTTGAACCGGGATCTAAACAGTAAGTGGACCGACATCCCTCTCGCCTTCTCTCTGCCTTCTTTCTTGCTGTTACTCTTATGACTTAGTCGTTTGACAGCTCTTCTTTTTAAAGGAGAGTTCGAGCACTCCCACGAGGCTGCCGCCAAAGCTGTTGCCGCCTTCCGCGAGAAGCGCGCCGGGAAGGGTCCCATCTCGGATGCCTGGGACATCGAGGATCACCTCATTGCCCTGAAGGCCCGGATAGTACCCCTCCGGTCTATCGGGACGGATCTGCTCAGCGCTGCGGTCCATGTCCACGGCGCACTGTGGCCGAGTATCCGGGGGACGCTCTCGATTCCCGAGCTCGCAAGCGCATTCCGGGGTGCCGGGAGACGCATCCACGCCTGGAAGCGTTCCGGTGCGCGGGCTGGCGCCGACCAGGTCTTGACCCAAGTACTCAGCTGGTACGAAGGTCTCGATCTGGGGGCGATCCTGCGCCTGCGGACGGTTTCTCCGTGGGTCACCGATCCGGAAAAGGTCCAGCGCCGACAAGAGGTGTCGCACCGCATCGCTACGTGGGCAAGCATCCGCGCCTTCACGCCTAGCGTCATTCCTTCCGACTCGGAATCGGATTACGAGGACGACGAAGAAGATGATGCCGCTTCCGGCGAGGCGGAAGACGAGGTCCCGGAAGGAGATGACGCTGCTTCCGGTGCTGCGCCCGAGAAGGTGGTTCCCCGGGACGCAGCGACTTCGCCAAGATCCGAGGCCCCCGAGACCGAGGTGCGTCGCGAGGCCCAGAGTAGCGCCGCCGGAAACGAAGCCGAAGTCGCTCCCGCTGGCGCTCCTGCTGCTGCTGCTGCCGCTGCTCCCGAGGCCGCTGCTCCCGAGGCCGCCGCTCCCGAGGTCTCCGTCGAGAAGCCGACTTCCCCTACCGCTTAAAAAACTTAGTAGATTCGTTAAATCCCCGGGATGCCGGGTGGCATATGTAATATACACTCATATTATTTTCGTTTCTTAGTGAACTATCTACTCGAACCACTTATGCCAATTTATTCTGCTTTGAGTTCCCAAATTGCCTTTCATGTTTACCGTACTTTGGTAATTTCTGCTCTTGTCTACCATTTCGGCGTTCGACAGTCGAGTCACGAAACTCCACAAACGGCATACATTACTTAAAACAATCCGAGTTCCTACTAACCGAATTCCCGACATAAAAACAACAAAGTTAAAAAACAGGTATGCCGGATAAGTTCCTGCTCCGAGTCCCCGAGACCATTTTCGTGTTTCCCACCTTCCTTCTCTTTGCTCTTGACTACCATTTCGGCGTTCGTCAGTCGAGTCACAAGATGATTTCACATGACACACATTACTTTGACTTTGAGAGTCGAACTCGGAACTTTCCCGGCATACAAAAGAAAAGTAGATAACAGCTATCCGGCAGTCCCCGGGTTCCTTCCCGAGATGCCGGTAAAAAGTAGTAAATGAATTTGACAAAAATAACAAGACAAGTTTATAACCAGGCAGTCCCCGGGTTCCTCCCGGGGTGCCTTACTTTCATTAATACTGAAAATTGAGATACAACATACACTGAACCTTTTACGTGTAAAAGGGGCGAAGTAGAGCTACATTCCATGGACGCTTGGTTTCCTCACCGGATTTGTCCATTACACCTTTCCTAGCCTCCTGTGCATCTACAAGGTAATAAGAATCATTGTGCAATGCCCTGCTTATCACAAAAGGTCCCTCCCATGGAGGTGACAACTTATGCATTCCGGCCGTGCGTTGGATGAGCCTCAGCACCAGATCTCCCTCCCGGAACACCCTCGGGTGTACTTTCCGGCTATGATAGCGACGGAGGTTTTGCTGGTAAATTGCAGACCGAGAGAGTGCCAACTCTCTTGCCTCCTCGAGTAAATCTACATCATCTTCTCGGGCCTCCTTTGCCTCAGTCTCGGTGAACATTGTTACTCTCGGGGAGTCATACTGTATGTCGGTTGGGAGTACTGCCTCAGCCCCGTATACCATGAAGAATGGCGTGTACCCGGTAGACCTATTCGGTGTAGTCCGAAGACCCCATAGTACTGCCGGTAATTCCTCTATCCAGCATCCCGGAGTTCTCAACAGTGGTTCGATCAAACGGGCTTTGATGCCGGCCAAGACCAAGGCATTTGCCCTTTCGACTTGCCCATTTGCTTCCGGGTGTGTGACTGATGCTACATCCAGCCGGATTCCCTTCTCAGCACAAAATCGAGCGAATTCCCCCACAGCAAAGTTTGTTCCATTATCTGTGATAATGCTGTGTGGGTATCCGTATCTCAAGATGATGTCTTTCAGTAATTGCACAGCGGTGTGTCCATCGCACTTCCGGATTGGCTTGACCTCTATCCACTTAGTGAACTTGTCCACCATCACCAGTATGTGTGTCATATTGCCTCTTGCCGGTTTGAATTGCCCGACCATATCCAAACACCACACTGCGAATGGCCAAGTGATGGGGATTGTTTTCAGTGCCGACGCCGGCATGTGTATCCGGTGAGCAAATCTCTGGCATCCTCCACACTTCCGGACAATATCTTTTGCTTGCTGCAGCGCAGTGGGCCAGTAGAACCCATGCTGGAACACCTTTGCCACCAGGGCCCGGGATGATGCATGATGTCCACACTCCCCCTGATGTATTTCCACCAGCATCTCTTGTCCTTCTGCCAGTTCCACACATCTCTGGAGTACCTCGGTGACACTTCTCTTGTACAGCTCTTGATTGATGACAGTGTATGCTTTTGATCTTCGCAATATTTGCCGGGCTTCCACTTCATTCTCCTGGAGAGTTCCCTCCAAGATGTAAGCCATAATGGGCTGTGCCCACTCCGGGATAGGTCGAACCGGGAATGCGGGAGCGTCTATGTCCATTGGTTCTGCCGACATCACCTCTATCATCATCTTTCTTTGCCTCTCCGAGCACTGTGCCGCAGTCCCCGGGTTCGATGTGATGCTTCCGACATCTACTTCCATGGGTACTGCATCTGCACCAGGTTCCTTCGGGATGAAGATAGAATCCGATTCGGGTGAGGGTTGTATAGATGGCTTTCTCAAATGCTCCAGAGCTATTCCGGGTGGGATTGCATCCCGGGATGATCCTAGCTTGGACAAGACATCCGCTGCCTCGTTTTCTCCTCTGGGTATGTGCTTGAACTCGCATCCTTCAAAAAATCCGGAAATTTTCTGCACATGAAACCTGTACAAGGCCATGTTTGCATCAAGGGCATCCCAATTCCCCGACACCTGTTGTACTACGAGGTCCGAGTCACCAAAGCACTCTATCCGGCGGATGCCGATCTCCTTGGCGACGTTCAGTCCATGAACCAAAGTCTCATATTCTGCGACATTGTTGGATGTCCGAAAATGAATTTGCAGCACATACTTCAGTACATCTTGCTTTGGGGAAGTGAGGACCACTCCGGCACCCAATCCGATCTTAGCCTTTGAGCCATCGAAATGCATCCTCCAGAAATTGTAATCCGGCATCGGAGGTTCATACTGCATCTCGGCCCAGTCTACCAAAAAGTCCGGCAGCGCCTGCGACTTGATGGCATCCCGTCTCTCGTATGCCAGAGCATACGGAGACAACTGGATGGCCCATTTGGCTACCCGGCCGCTAGCATCCTTGCAACCGATGATCTCGGCGAGAGGAGCTTCGCATACCACTGTGATCAGGTGTTCCTGAAAGTAGTGCTTGAGTTTGGTCACTGCCATGTACACCCCATATGCCATCTTCTAGTAGTGCGGGTAGTTTTGCTTGGATTCCGAGATCACCTCACTGAGGTAATACACCGGCCTCTGTATCAGCTTGCCCCCTTCTTCCCTTTCTACCACCATTGCCACACTGACTACCCGGTTGGTTGCGGCAATATACAACAGCATAGGTTCCTTGGGTAACGGGGATGCCAACACAGGTGCTGTTGAGAGCATTCTCTTCAAGTCGTTGAACGCCGCATCAGCTTGCGGGGTCCAAATAAATGTTTTGCTCTTCTTCATCAGTTGATACAGAGGCAAGACCTTCTCCCCAAGTCGGCTCACAAACCGACTTAGGGATGCCAGACATCCGGTAAACTTCTGCACATCCTTGAGGCGCACGGGCAACTTCATGCTCTCAATAGCGCGAATTTTGCCCGGGTTGACTTCGATTCCCCGGCTTGAGATGAGGAAACCGAGTAATTTCCCTGCTGGCACACCAAATGTGCACTTATCCGGGTTCAACCTCATCCGGAATCTTCTTAGGTTCTTAAATGTTTCCCTCAGATCATCTATTAATGAGGCTTTTTCTTTTGTTTTTATGACTATGTCATCGACATAGACCTCGGCATTTCGGCCTATCTGGTCATGCAAGCATTTCTGCATGCATCTCTGGTATGTAGCACCAGCATTTCTCAATCCGAAAGTCATAACACGATAGCAATAAGCCCCATAAGGGGTAATGAAAGCAGTTTTCAATTGATCATCCGGATTCAAAGGTATCTGGTGAAAACCAGAATAAGCATCTAGAAAAGTTAAAAGCTCACTCCCGGCAGTGGAGTCTATCACTTGATCTATCCGGGGCAGCGGAAAGGGGTCTTTCGGGCATGCCTTGTTGAGGTTGGTGAAGTCGATGCACATGCGCCACACCTTAAGCAGGAGGGGATCATCTTTCTTCTTCTCCACCAGGACCGGATTCGAAATCCAATCCGGGTGCAGCACCTCCATGATGAATCCGGCGGCCAGCAGTATAGCCAGATGCTCCATGACAGCAGCTCTTCTCTCATCCGAGAGGCGCCTAGTTGGTTGCTTGACCGGCTTCGCATCCGGTCGAACAAACAGAGAGTGCTCAGCCAACTCCCTCGGGACGCCTTGCAGATCGTCACTCGACCACGCAAAGGCATCCCGATTCTCACGGAGGAAGTCGACGAGCTCGCCTTCCTATTTGCTGTCCAGGTTGCTGCCAATGATAACTTGGCGCTCCGGGTTGCTGGTGTCCACACACACCTTCTTGGTCTCCTTGGGGGGCTGAAATGATGCCCCCTGTTCCGGGTTCACCATCCCGGGCATTCCGAGTTGGGAGGTCTTGGCCATCGCCACCACCTGCTGGATCCTCTTCTTCTCTTCCGCGATCACCAGGGACTCAGCTAAGCACGACCCCGCCGAGGCACACTCCATGGAGCGCTTGTGGTCTCCCGCGATGGTGATCACACCGTTGGTCCCGGCATCTTCATCTTGAGGTAACCCACGTGAGTCGAGATCATGAACTTGGCGAGGGCTGGTCTGCCGATCAGGGCGTGATACGGGCTCTCGAGGTCCACGACCTCGAACTCCAAGCTCTCGGTTCGGCAGTTCTCCCGAGTTCCGAATAGCACCTCCACCCAAATCTTTCCCATGGGCGAGCAAGAGACTCCGGGCACAATGCCGTGGAAGGTTGTCTCGGTAGGCAGCAGGGTGTTCATGGATACTCCCAGCTTCAGCATCGTGTCCTTGTACATGATGTTAATGGCACTGCCATTGTCAATCAGAACCTGGCTGAAGCGGACGTTGAGGTTGGGTCCGACAAAAGTTGGGTCCACCACCAAGGCATACGCTCCCGGCTTGGGCATAACCCGGGGGTGATCCTTCCGGCTCCAGGTTATCTCCATCTCGGACCAGTGCAAGAATTTGGGCACCGCCGGGATCACAGCATTCACCTCCAGGGCACGCTGCCGCACACTCTTTCGGTCAGTGGGCTCGGTCACGAAGACCACATAGCTCTGATGTGCCTCCCGGTAGTTGCTCTGCTGGTGTCCGGCTTGGTTACCGTTGTCGTTCCGGGTATGCACCACATTCACTGGGCGAGGTGGGGGTCCTCTCGGAGGAGGGAGAATTCGCACAGCATTGGCCCCCGATGTCGGAGGAGGAGGTCTCGGGATATTGGGCCGAGATGCCGGAGCACTCTGCCGAATAGCTCCCGAGCTGCCTTCCTGCAACGTGCGCTGATACCAGCTGCACTGCCGAGTAGAGTGGTTTGCGGGCTTGTTGGCCTCCAGAGTGTGGTAGCAACATGGCTTGTTCAGCATCTCCTCATACGTCAGGGGCTTCTTCTGCTCCACCCAGGTCTTCTGCACCTCCTGACTTTGACCCCAAGCCGGGCCACTTGTCTTTTGACGCTGGCTGCTGCCGGCATCCTCCTGCTCCCGGGTCACTGCTGCGACATGCTGCGCGGCATGGTGGTACTCGAGCTGATTCCTCTTGTGGCGGAACTCCTGGCGATCATGGCTCCTGCTCGGTCCTGACCGTTGAGGTCCCGCATTCCTCCTGTTGGAGTCACCGACATCCACCAGGGGTTGGATGGGATCTCCAAGCGTGTAGGTATCGGCGATGCGCATGGTTTCTGCCAAGGTTGTTGGCATCTTTCTCTGCAATTTCTGCCACAGCATAGAGCCATGTCGGCATCCTTGCGCAAACCAGGAGATGGCCTGTGCCTCTACCACTCCTTCGCAAGAGTTGCGAATATTGCTCCACCGGGTAAGGTACTCCCGGTCAGTCTCATTGCTCCTCTGCCTACAGATGGCGAGCTGCTGAGGCCTGTTGGGCCTCTTATACGTGCTGGTGAAGTTGCTGATGAATGCCTCTTCAAAGTCTAACCAGCAGTCTATACTGCCAGTTCTCAGATTGTTCAACCAGATCCGGGCTGGTCCCTCCAACATCTGCGGTACATAACGTACCGCCCACCGTCTGTTTCCACCGGCTATGCTTACTGCAGTTACATAGTCGGTTAGCCAGTCCTCCGGCTTCTTGCTACCGTCATAGGTCTTGGCACCTCGGTTGAGCTGAAAGTTCCGAACAGGGGGTTCCCGCATGATCCGAGGTCCAAAGCAGGCAGGTCCCGGAAGTCCTTGCTCTTCCACCAATTCGGATTGGTGAATCCGGTCGAGCCGGAATCTGGCATCTGCCGTGTTCAGCTGCCTGGTTCCTATCCGAGATCCCAAAGGGTTCTCGTCTGGCTGATATCCGAGTTGCTGCAACCTCGAGTTGCCATCGTTGAGCCTGTCTTGCGCAGGGACCAGGGCCTGCTGGGGAATGGAGACGACCTCCCTCTGCGGGTTTCCCTGATCGTGAGGAGGATTCCGGGGTGGATTACCACGGCCAACCGGGTTGTTGTTTCCTACACCCAGGTTACCATCCCCACGGGTACTTCCCGCCTGTCTCGAGTTACGTTGTCCGGCCTGCCCGGCTTGCTGGATACCGGCAAAGGCTGGATCATAGGTCTGCAACTGCTTATTCTTCCCGGAACCTCGACTCCGGCTCCGGCTTTTGCTCTTGCTCTTGCTTCTGCTCGGATGCGGGGAAGAGGCCTCCCCATCCGATTTCTGGCTATCGGGTCTGGCTGAATGCACCTGGGATCCTGCCCCGGGGTTCTTCTTCTTGAAGGCCAGATTTTGACGATTGGCTTCAATCCCCAACTCGTTTACCCTCTCCTGCTGCTTGCGCAGGGCTTCACCGGACAGGCCCCCCAACTCGGCCATGGCGGCTTCGGCGGCCCTAAGGGTTTTCGCTGGTGGGCGCCAACTGTCGTGGTGGTGTCACGGCAGATGCCATAGGATGGCTAATTTGTGGGGCCGATGGACGTTGGTGGATCCGGGGAGGGATAGCGAGCTGAAGAGCTCACACGGGGAGGATCCCGGTAGAACCGAGATCTCCCAAGAACAAGGAATAAGAGCAAAGTGCAAAGGGGAAGATCTAACAAATAAAAACAAATGCACGAAGGCACACATCATACACACGATATACCCAGGTTCAGGGCCCTCGTGAGGAGGTAACACCCCTACTCCTGCCTTTCCTCTCTATATATTGGTGGTATAAGGACTACAACTTGCTACAAGATCTGTCAAAGGAAGGAGTACAAAGAACTAGATGAACTCAAGGTGAGAAGGAGTGAATGCTCCAAGAGTAAATGTGACTATAGCTTTGGCTCTGAAGTTGGTCTCTCCCTCTCAGGAGCAGTTATGGCGCCTTTTATAGAGTGCCGGCCAGGAGGGCCGGAAACCCTAACTTGCCTTGGCCCCACCGGACAGGCCTAGCCGGCATGCCGTCACCGGCTAGTGCGACCTAGTCGCCGGGCTATCCGGTGTAGCCCCTTCGTCATCATCTCGTTAAGGACGGCAGGCGCCGTCCTGCATCATCATTGTCCCCTTGTCAGAGACAAGACATGTCTTTGCCCATCCCGGATAGCCTTTTCCGGATTGCCGGGCTAGGCATGTCAGGTCTTGTCGTACCACGCTCGTACCGGCTGACGCGCTCCCGTGTCAGGCGGGAGGTGACCATGCTTCCGTGTCAGGCGGGACGTGATCATGCTTCCGTGTCAGGCGGAACGGTACTTCCCCCCGCGATAGACGGGAAAGCCTGCTCTAGACCGTTGACGGCCTACCGGAAGCTCTCACGCCGGCTACCTCCTCGCTTGCCACTGTGAGCCCCCTCTGCATAAGATCAACACCGAGACATACATTCCGGTTAGTACCCACCGGATAACCTATCCGGTAGAACCGACTACACCTCCTTCCGGGAGCTTCCATGGACCGCGAGACTCGGGACCCTTTCCGGATACGTCCGAGCTCATCCCAGGATGAGTATCTCTAGGCCTAGCCTCCCGAAGATGTCTTAGCCTATCAGCAAAGACATCTTCGAGAAGCTAGTTCTTAGAGGAACCACCCGCTTATGCTTGTGCTGCGATTGTGAGGGCCGGGGGTGTCTATTTATAGCTGCTAGAGCTGACCCTTGCGGCTGCCAGGAGGCACTTTGCCATCTTCCAGTGCCCAAGGGTCAAGCTGCCCTTTCAGCACACCAAGAGGTGTCCCTTGCTGTCGCCAAAGGTCAGGTACTGTTGGCACCTTACCATATTATACCGGGATCTGCCCCTACCCGGGGGGCAGCCCCCCGACATCAAAACACTCCCACAATTGGTTTAACAGAGAGATAATGATTTTCCAAAATTTTAGAATCAAATTTGAGTTGAATTGGATTTACATTTTAAAAGTTAATTAAAAATACAGAAAACATAGAAAGAAAAGAACAAAAAAAAAGAGGGGAAACGGACCAGCCTCCCGAGCCATTGGGCCGAAGCCCATTTTCTTTTCCCCCCCTCGCGCAGCTCACAGCGGCCCAGGAACAGCCCAGCCCACTTCTCACCTCTCTCTATCACTGACACGCCGGGCCCACACATCATCTTCTTCCCCAAATCGTGATGAACAAGAACTCCTACCGAACCCTAGCTCCAAATCCGGACCGAATTAGTTGGTTTAAACGCGAATTATCTGCTCCCTCCTACCCCATATAAACCCCCGCAAACTCATCTCTCGAATCCCTAACGAACCCTAGCCCGAGAGCCCCCAGGCTGCCCGCATTGCACCCCGCCGCGCCGCCACTGCCGCCGGCGAATTTCTCTGTCTCCGGTGAGCCCTTGCAACCCCGAGCGCTCCCTACTCCTCTCTTCGCATTCTTTTTTTCTTGCGCATCTCGGTGACACCTTCGTTGTGTTTTTCCCGCACTAGGACGAGCGATTCATCCACGCCCGAAGCTCCCCGCCGCCGTGCGCAACTCCGGTGAGCATTAGGAGGAGAAGCGGAGCACGCCGAGGATCCGTGACACGCCACCAACCTCGCCTCGACCTACCGAATCCCGCGGTACGATCTGTTCATCCTCGTAGGTCGTAGATAGGCGGGAACGCATTTGTCGTTCGTGTCGCCGCCGTGTGCTCCGTCTCCGGCGACCAGAGCGCCGCCCGGCGAGCACCATCTCTCCTCTGCCGTCCGATACACATCCCGTGGCCAGGATTAGATTGACTAAAACGAATCGGTATGGTTGGTTACCGACCGTTAGATCTAGATCGTGCGGATCAGATCTGATCACTTAATCCAGTCAGCGCCCGCGTGGCAGCCACGTCAGCGCCACGTCGTGCCTCGTCAGCATCCGCGTCAACGCCAGCGTGTAATTCCTTTTCTATTTTAAATTTAATTGGAAGTTTTGCAGAATAGTCCCTGTAATTAAAACCTCTATAACTTTTTAACCACAACTCCAAATTTAATAATTTTTATATATTTGGAAAGCTCTTGACATGTAGATTATTTTAGATCGGCCAAAATTCAAATTTGACTTAGTATAAAATATTTGAGTATATTTGTAATAACTTTAAATCTATAAATCCAAAAAATTGCAAATAAAATTGTTTAGAAACTTTAGAATATTTGTAAATTAATGCCACTGCTATAAAATATTTTTGAGTAAGTTTTGAATGAATTCATAATCATATATTTAATTTTAATGGTTTGACTATTTTCAACATAACTATTAATAAAATTATTATTTTTGATTAAAGTAAATTTCTATAAATCTAATTAAAATACCCCTGTCTATTAACACTATTTATTAAATTATATTATAAAAATTTAATCATAGAAAACTTTAATCTTATAATTATTCCTTTTATTATATTTTTTAAAATTAGAAATTAATTAAATTGCATTTATAAATTCATGCATATTTATAAAGAAATCACAAAAGTTATTTTGATGTTTCTTGTGAATAAAATTTCATTTCTTTCATAGCATATTTTATTTTGTAGATATAATTCTCATAGGAAAACCCCTCTTCATTAGTTTTCTTTAAGTTAGAAATAATTCCAACTTACCATTTTTGTGAAGTGCTACACTTAGACACTTAGAAATTTTTAAGATGGAGCTAGAAGACCATTGAAGGACTTAGCCAAAAACAAGACTCTGGAAGCATCCTCAAGATGTCAAGCACTTAGAAGAAAAGTGAGAAGAAGTTCAAGAAGGCCAACCCCCTTTCTATTCTCTAAGTCTTTCTCTCTGTCTTTTCTTCTTCTCTGAGACTTCCTGAAGACTAAGTAAATCCAAGACCAGCCTCGAGGATACAAGAATCATCAAGTCTGAAGATTCATCAAGACTACCAAGAGCTCAATCAAGACATCATCCAGAAGAAAGTTACAAGTCTGGAGATGAAGCCTGGAGGACAACTACATCTTTCTTTCTATCCTTTCCCTCTTTCCTAATCTTGTCTTTTCGACTTAAACAAAGTTTGATCATGACGTTATCATCTTTGAAGTTTGTTGGATCCTAACGGCATAGTGGGATGAAGCGGCCTGGAGACAAACCTTACATGTCCACGTACATGAGACCTGTTCCACAATTTAAGTGGTTGGTCGGGTGTCTGTCTCTCTCACTATAGTGAATGTCCAATTTACAAAGAGTTGATAATAATTGTTGATCATCTTGAACAAATGACTTAGTATTTACTCTAAATATTTCTACACATCAGGACTAAGCCATTAGAGTGCTTATTCAAGATGATATAAAACAAAATATTTTATTCAACTTATGACCTTAGCCCTTAGTCCTTTTGGACCAACCTATTTGTCTGGCATTAACTTAAAAGATTTTCATGGCATGAAAAAGCATTTCTAGTCCTTAGGAATATTTTGTACATCGTGCATAAACATATTTTCCTTAGAAAGTTTTATAAAACTTATTTATTCATCTAGTATGTGTTTGTGTGCATTGTGGAGTTGTGCTTGCTGTTGATTGTTGTATTGTTGCTTGTCTATACTGTTAGATTGAACGGAGAGTCCCGAGTATCGCTGAAAAGAGTTGCGAACAACGACAATATTCAAAAGCAAGTGGCACACCTCATAAACTTCCTATTATTTCTATATGCATTACTTAGTGTAATTTTATATGCATGTGTAGGATAGTAGTGTTATGCTAAACCTGTGTAGAATTTCCTTACTCCTGTGTCTAGGTTCCTATATCATACTTAGCAGAACTATTGATACTATGCAATGGATGAAAAGTTTTACAAAATGATAAGTGACTACTCAGGGCTGTGCTCATGGTTGTCGTCTCCTAGGATGAATTTCTATTCTACTTAGGGCCGTGATCATGGTGGTTGTCAACCTGGGAGTACACATCCACTAAGTTAATGAAACACCTGGGTGGTAAGTGGTTGTATGGTTTATGTTGAGTGGCTACTCAGGTCCATGTCTATGGTTCCTGTAGTATGTACACTTGTGAACGGCCACCCAGGAACCGAGGAATCTGAAGAACTCCGAGTGACGATTGCTTCCAGTGCAGCCATTGCCATATGGGCTCTGGCTTGATCAATTATGTTGTGTGGACTCTCTCCGGCTTGACAAGCAGATGTAGGGGGATGTAGGTGGAACGGGTCAAGCCAGAGTGGGAGGGAAAATGCTTCTGAAAGATCTCGTCTCATTCTTCTCCTTTCCTTATCACAAATGGTGTGTAAAGGATAATCTGGGTTGAATGGGTACAATGGTGAACGTGCACAACCTCTGCAGAGTGTAAAACTAAGTACTTAGCCGTGTCCCCGGAAACAGACAATTGAGCAGCTGAACGAGGACGTCAACGGAGGATTCCACCATTCCAACTTCAGAAATAAAATTTGATGGGTGAACAAGGGAAGATGAGATTTCATGCCATACTCGCCTTGATTTCAAGAAAAGTGTTTTCAAAAGAGTAGGAAAAATTGGCTTTATGCAAATTAGCCTTGAACTCCACCAGCCAAATATGCATATAGGTTTTAGAGTTATTCCATTAAGTGTCCACCATAGTGTCACTTGCCAGACTCCATTTTAATGGAATCTGACCCACGTTGTTGCAATATTTTTCTTATTGCAGATTTGATCAGATGACGAGTGAGGTTTCGTTTAAAGGTTTCGGGTCTACAACCAACATGTTTTCGCCTGTGGCAGCATGAAAGTTATAGAGACTCACTGCTATTGTATTTCCGCTGTGTACTTTTTCAATGCTAGCTTTATGCTATGCAACTTGTATCAAATATTTTGTAATTCTGGATCATCGATGTAATAAAATTGACGCTTTGTTGTGATATTACATCGTAAACTGTGTGTGCAAATGAATCGATCCAGCGATTTGCACTATACACAGGTATCTGCCTTATTTTAAGTGCAGGTACGCTACAGATGGTATCAGAGCACTGTGTTGCCTGTAGGTTCAAAACCCCTAGGATTGGACTGAGACCCCAAAGGTTAAATAGTTAACTAAACTAGGTTTCCAAAACATGAGTAAATTTTTGAAATTTCCTTTAATATTGTTTTACATTATCTTGTCTTGCATCTTTCCCTTTCCTTTTGGATTCTAATACTCTTACCTGTTCAAAATTTTAGATGGGAGAGTATACTGAGACTGCGTATGCTGGAGTTTTGTCGGGTTTCATCTTTGGGAGGCAGCTGTCTAGGTTGACAAGTGTATTGAAGCTACCACCACCCTATTTCCGAGGAAGGAAGGAGGAGACCGACATACCCCATGGGACACATTGGGAAATCCGCACCATCATGACCCCGGATCCTACGATGCCAGACTTCGAGCCCGTGGACTATGTCACCTACTACTCAGAGTGGATTGAGGGAGTGAACATAGCTATGGTGGACTTAATGGCTCGTTTGTGTTACAAGTATCGCAACAAGCTAGCACCAGGATCGCCCTTCCGTGCCTTTGGGAAGAGGGATGCACATGGTCTCTCGATGGCTCACACGGGAAATCGCCTGGACCTGCCCATCGTTAACAAGACGTTTGAAGACTTGGATTTTCTCATCAACTGTCTGACCAGGAGGGTCCAACAGGCTTATGACGTCGCGGATCATGCACAAGCCATCATACACGCAAAAACCCAAGAACTCCAGGCTTCTGAAAATCTTATTGGTCATTTGGAGGAACTCATCCATGACCTACATTTGGAGAACATTGGCAAGGATGAGCAAATTGCCATGCTTGAGGCGCAACTCATTCCACCTCCACCACCACCAGTAGCTGAAGAAGGAGGTGACCAGGGCACGGGAGATGT
Source organism: Poa annua (assembly GCA_026929855.1). Lineage (NCBI taxonomy): Eukaryota > Viridiplantae > Streptophyta > Magnoliopsida > Poales > Poaceae > Poa > Poa annua. The sequence continues at coordinate 39,529,993 of CM049427.1, forward strand.
GACTGTACCTGCAGCTACGAAGGAGGAAGGACCAGAGGAAGAAGACCCCGAAGAGGTGCTGTTTGAAGAGTCAACTGAGGGAGAAGTCACACATGTGGCAAATAACCACGCGATGAAGCGCAAACGTGAGATCAAAGAGGAATGAATGAAGCAATCAAAACCACGTTAGAGGGACCACCATTTATCTTATTTAGCTTATCGTATCAATTTAGAGTATTGACCTATCAAATTGTGGTATGGCAGTTCTGTTGCTTCTGGTTTTCCCCAACTCTAGTGTGTTTCGTTTGATAAACGAATTGTTTGATTTCTCAAAATAAGTTTGAAATTTTCATGTATGTATTTGCTTGTGTTTGAACCTTGTTGCTTGATGTTTCTTAGATGATGTTTGTAATGGATTACCTTGATTTTCGGTTGTGCATTAGAATGTTTAATTATCAACAAAACTTTTCTTTTAAGGGTGGTAGCCACCTAGATAATTCAAACCCAGTCACTTAAACCCAGAGATCTCAAACTATCTTTCTTTCCATCCTCCTAATCAGAAAAATAATCCGCTGCCAAGTTTTCAAGTTTCCATGTCAGAAATTTCATTTCCCAAAACATCCCGAGTAATCAGAATCAATCAAGCAGTAGCTTGTCTTTCTAGCTTCTCTGAATCTCGGGGACGAGATTCCTTTTAAGGGTGGTAGTCTGTAACATCCCAACATTTTATAATATTCAAAAATCACTAAAATTTAAAACTTTTCTTTTATTAAAAATAAAATATTAAATGCATAAGAAAACCAACTATGAAAAACCTTCAAACCAATTTCATGAAATAAATAGTTTCCTCATAAGTATATGATTCCAACCACATAGCCATAGCTATTCATAAATTTAAATAATATTTACAAGTGTTCTTTTTAAACTATTTAAAACATGATCTAATTGTCAAATAGTTTTTCATTCTCTCAACTAAGTTCAAAACATGGTGTTAAAATTTCAGTTCTGTAATTTACAACTATAAACTTCATAGATTTGAAATTAATGAATTAGCCAAATAAACATTTCATTTGCTTAAATGAATTTCATCTATTTTCAAAGCATGGAATGATTAATATATTCTAAATAAGAATAGAATTAAAACAAAGATCTTGTCCAAAGTTGTTATGAAGTTTTCAAATGAATTATCATAATATAAAATATAATGTTGCACAAATTATTTTCAATTAAAAATGAATACCTTATATTTCACATTTCCTAAACATTATTTATATTTAGTTCCTTAATATCATGCCAAAATAAAGAAGAATGATTTCAGCAAAACAAGTTTAAATAACTTAAATCCAAACATAATTGAATATGGGTATTTCATATAACTTATTTAGCCAAAATTAAAATTAATTAAACCCTAGTTTAAATTAAACATAAAGTGTCTATTTTTACATTTAAGCAATAGTTTGAAATTATTATTTTTGAAAAATGTTCAAAACACTCCCACAATTGGTTTAACAGAGAGATAATGATTTTACAAATTTTTAGAATCAAATTTGAGTTGAATTGGATTTACATTTTAAAAGTTAATTAAAAATACAGAAAACAGAGAAAGAAAAGAACAAAAAAAAAACAGGGGAAACGGACCAGCCTCCCGAGCCATTGGGCCGAAGCCCATTTTCTTCCCCCCCCCCCCCCCCCCCCCCCCGCGCGCAGCTCACAGCGGCCCAGGAACAGCCCAGCCCACCTCTCACCTCTCTCTATCACTGACACGCCGGACCCACACGTCATCTTCTTCCCCAAATCGTGATGAACAAGAACTCCTACCGAACCCTAGCTCCAAATCCGGACCAAATTAGTTGGTTTAAACGCGAATTATCTGCTCCCTCCTACCCCATATAAACCCCCGCAAACTCCTCTCTCGAATCCCTAACGAACCCTAGCCCGAGAGCCCCCAGGCTGCCCGGATTGCACCCCGCCGCGCCGCCACTGCCGCCGGCAAATTTCTCTGTCTCCGGTGAGCCCTTGCAACCCCGAGCGCTCCCTACTCCTCTCTTCGCATTCTTTTTTTCTTGCGCATCTCGGTGACACCTTCGTTGTGTTTTTCCCGCACTAGGACGAGCGATTCATCCACGCCCGAAGCTCCCCGCCGCCGTGCGCAACTCCGGTGAGCATTAGGAGGAGAAGCGGAGCACACCGAGGATCCGTGACACGCCACCAACCTCGCCTCGACCTACCGAATCCCACGGTACAATCTGTTCATCCTCGTAGGTCGTAGATAGGCGGGAACGCATTTGCCGTTCGTGTCGCCGCCGTGTGCTCCGTCTCTGGCGACCAGAGCGCCGCCCGGCTAGCACCATCTCTCCTCTGCCGTCCGATACACATCCCGCGGCCAGGATTAGATTGACTAAAACGAATCGGTATGGTTGGTTACCGACCGTTAGATCTAGATCGTGCGGATCAGATCTGATCACTTAATCTAGTCAGCGCCCGCGTGGCAGCCACGTCAGCGCCACGTCGTGCCTCGTCAGCATCCGCGTCAACGCCAGCGTGTAATTCCTTTTCTATTTTAAATTTAATTGGAAGTTTTGCAGAATAGTCCCTATAAATAAAACCTCTATAACTTTTAAACCACAACTCCAAATTTAATAATTTTTATATATTTGGAAAGCTATTGACATGTAGATTATTTTAGATCGGCCAAAATTCAAATTTGACTTAGTATAAAATATTCAAATTCCAAATGGTGAATTTGAGTATATTTGTAATAACTTTAAATCTATAAATACAAAAAATTGCAAATAAAATTGTTTTAGAAACTTTAGAATATTTGTAAATTAATGCCACTGCTATAAAATATTTTTGAGTAATTTTTGAATGAATTCATAATCATATATTTAATTTTAATGGTTTGACTATTTTCAACATAACTATTAATAAAATTATTATTTTTGATTAAAGTAAATTTCTATAAATCTAATTAAAATACCCCTGTCTATTAACACTATTTATTAAATTATATTATAAAAATTTAATCATAGAAAACTTTAATCTTATAATTATTCCTTTTATTATATTTTTTCAAAATTAGAAATTAACTAAATTGCATTTATAAATTCATGCATATTTATAAAGAAATCACAAAAGTTATTTTGATGTTTCTTGTGAATAAAATTTCATTTCTTTCATAGCATATTTTATTTTGTAGATATAATTCTCATAGGAAAACCCCTCTTCATTAGTTTTCTTTAAGTTAGAAATAATTCCAACTTAGCATTTTTGTGAAGTGCTACACTTAGACACTTAGAAATTTTCAAGATGGAGCTAGAAGACCATTGAAGGACTTAGCCAAAAACAAGACTCTGGAAGCATCCTCAAGATGTCAAGCACTTAGAAGAAAAGTGAGAAGAAGTTCAAGAAGGCCAACCCCCTTTCTATTCTCTAAGTCTTTCTCTCTGTCTTTTCTTCTCCTCTGAGACTTCCTGAAGACTAAGTAAATCCAAGACCAGCCTCGAGGATACAAGAATCATCAAGTCTGAAGATTCATCAAGACTACCAAGAGCTCAATCAAGACATCATCCAGAAGAAAGTTACAAGTCTGGAGATGAAGCCTGGAGGAAAACTACATCTTTCTTTCTATCTTTTCCCTCTTTCCTAATCTTGTCTTTTAGACTTAAACAAAGTTTGATCATGACGTTATAATCTTTGAAGTTTGTTGGATCCTAACGGCATAGTGGGATGAAGCGGCCTGGAGACAAACCTTACATGTCCACGTACATGAGACCTGTTCCACAATTTAAGTGGCTGGCCGGGTGTATGTCTCTCTCACTATAGTGAATGTCCAATTTACAAAGAGTTGATAATAATTGTTGATCATCTTGAACAAATGACTTAGTATTTACTCTAAATATTTCTACACATCAGGACTAAGCCATTAGAGTGCTTATTCAAGATGATATAAAACAAAATATTTTATTCAACTTATGACCTTAGCCCTTAGTCCTTTTGGACCAACCTATTGGCTTGGCATTAACTTAAAAGATTTTCATGGCATGAAAAAGCATTTCTAGTCCTTAGGAATATTTTGCACATCGTGCATAAACATATTTTCCTTAGAAAGTTTTATAAAACTTATTTATTCATCTAGTATGTGTTTGCGTGCATTGTGGAGTTGTGCTTGCTGTTGATTGTTGTATTGTTGCTTGTCTATACTGTTAGATTGAACGGAGAGTCCCGAGTATCGCTGAAAAGAATTGTGAACAACGACAATATTCAAAGGCAAGTGGCACACCTCATAAACTTCCTATTATTTCTATATGCATTACTTAGTGTATTTTTATATGCATGTGTAGGATAGTAGTGTTATGCTAAACCTGTGTAGAATTTCCTTACTACTGTGTCTAGATTCCTATATCATACTTAGCAGAAATATTGATGCTATGCAATGGATGAAAAGTTTTACAAAATGATAAGTGACTACTCAGGGCTGTGCTCATGGTTGTCGTCGCCTAGGATGAATTTCTATTCTACTTAGGGCCGTGATCATGGTGGTTGTCAACCTGGTAGTACACATCCACTAAGTTAATGAAACACCTGGGTGGTAAGTGGTTGTATGGTTTATGTTGAGTGGCTACTCAGATCCATGTCTATGGTTCCTGTAGTATGTACACTTGTGAACGGCCACCCAGGAACCGAGGAATCTGAAGAACTCCGAGTGACGATTGCTTCCAGTGCAGCCATTGCCATATGGGCTCTGGCTTGATCAATTATGTTGTGTGGACTCTCTCCGGCTTGACAAGCAGATGTAGGGGGATGTAGGTGGAACGGGTCAAGCCAGAGTGGGAGGGAAAATGCTTCTGAAAGATCTCGTCTCATTCTTCTCCTTTCCTTATCACAAATGGTGTGTAAAGGATAATCTGGGTTGAATGGGTACAATGGTGAACGTGCACAACCTCTGCAGAGTGTAAAACTAAGTACTTAGCCGTGTCCCCGGAAACAGACAATTGAGCAGCTGAACGAGGACGTCAACGGAGGATTCCACCATTCCAACTTCAGAAATAAAATTTGATGGGTGAACAAGGGAAGATGAGATTTATGGTTTTCATGCCATACTCGTCTTGATTTCAAGAAAAGTGTTTTCAAAAGAGTAGGAAAAATTGGCTTTATGCAAATTAGCCTTGAACTCCACCAGCCAAATATGCATATAGGCTTTAGAGTTATTCCATTAAGTGTCCACCATAGTGTCACTTGCCAGACTCCATTTTTAATGGAATCTGACCCACGTTGTTGCAATATTTTTCTTATTGCAGATTTGATCAGATGACGAGTGAGGTTTCGTTTAAATGTTTCGGGTCTACAACCAACATGTTTTCGCCTGTGGTAGCATGAAAGTTATAGAGACTCACTGCTATTGTATTTCCGCTGTGTACTTTTTCAATGCTAGCTTTATGCTATGCAACTTGTATCAAATATTTTGTAATTCTGGATCATCGATGTAATAAAATTGACGCTTTGTTGTGATATGACATCGTAAACTGTGTGTGCAAATGAATCGATCCAGAGATTTGCACTATACACAGGTATCTGCCTTATTTTAAGTGCAGGTACGCTACAGACATCCACATTAATGGGGATGAGATCACATTTATGGAAATTAATTCTCATGCTAGACATTTGTTCAAAGCAAGACAATAACCACTTTAGGTTCCTTGCCTTGTCCACATTATTGGCCATAAACAGTAGAGTGTCGTCTGCATACTGCATACTAACCACCCATGTTTGGTTAAAACTGGTCAGTAAACCTGTAATCTGGCCATACCCAGCGGCCTTCATCAACATCTTAGTGAAAACCTCTGCTGTCAAGTTGAAAAGCAGGGGAGAAATAGGGTCTCCTTTCCTCACACCCCTACCTGCAACGAAGTACTCACTATTAACATCATTAATCCTCACTCCTACTGACCCATTATCCAGAAGGGTTTTGACCAGGGCCACCCACCTGGGGCTGAAACCTCTAGACTCAAGCACTCTAATAAGGAAGGATCTATCAATCCTATCATAAGATTTTTCGTAATCCAGCTTAAAAATGAACCCATCTTGCCCAGTTTTAACTACATCATGAATAATCTCATGTGCAGAGACTACACTTTCCAAAATATACCGCCCTCTAATGAAGGCAGTTTGATTTGGAGAGATCAGCTTTTCACAAATCACACCCAACCTATTGGTTGCATATTTGGAAAAGATTTTAAAGCTGCAATTTGCCAGGCAATCGGCCTGAATTTCTGTATATTTACAGCATCAGGTTCTTTTGGTATCAAAGTTAAAAGGGAAAAGTTAAGTCTATATAGATCTAGTTCTCCCTTATTCCAATCATTAACCATGGCAATTAAATCATCTTTAATTACTTCCCAGTTTTTTTGATAAAACAGGAAAGATAGCCCATCAGGGCCAGGTGCTCCCTCAGCATAAGAGCTGAAGACATCATCTTTAACTTCCCGCTCAGTAAACAATGCATCTAGTGATGCATTTTGTTCTACTGAGACTTTATCATTAGAGTCCCAAAAATCATCTAGAATGTCAATACCTATCTTATCTTCATAACCAAACAGAGTCTTATAATACTGAAGAGCAATGTCTATTATACCTTGTGTATTCTCCACTGTGCCACTAGGACCTTCCAAAGCAGCAATCTGCTTCTTCCTCCTCCTTTGATTAGCCATAGAGTGGAAATAGGCAGTGTTTCTATCTCCCTTCAGCACCTGCTTCTCCCTGGACCTCTGCCTTGCTTTAATTTCCTCTTTCTTCCAGATATGTGTAAGTTCAGAAGAAATACTTTTCATTCTGTTCTTAGCATTTGGAGAAAGATTTTGAGTTTCAGACCTAACATCTAAAATCTCATATTCAGCAACCAACTTTTGCTTAAGCTTGTTCTGGGCAGACTCAATATTAATGTTCCATCCTTTAACATCCCTTCTAAAATTTCTCACTTTGAATTGCCACCTATCTATGGCTTTTCTAAAATGGCAAGGTCTTGACCAAGATCTACTGACCACTTGTTCAAAACCTTCCACTTGAAACCACCACTTTTCAAATCGGAACATCCTATCTTTAGGAAACCTAATGGCTCCAGTGTCTTGGACAAGTGGGGTATGATCACTTCCTAACCTTGCCAACATCTTAACATTGCTTGCTGGGTACAGCTGGTCCCAACAAGTAGTAACAAGCACCCTATCTAACACATCCATGATCAGATTATCCTGATTATTAGCCCAGGTGAATTTCCTACCAGCATTTTTTATTTCAGTTAACCCAAACATGTTGATCCAATCATTAAACAGGTGTTTATATTACCATTACTTTTCTCACTAGCATCTCTAATGAGATTGAAATCACCCCCAATGACTGTAGGGCCACCCCACCCAGAGAAGACATTATGCAACTCATTAATGAATTCCAATTTATGCTCCTCATAAGCAGTCCCATACACTGAGATATATCTCCACAAAATCTTATCACTCTTATTCCTAATCAGAGCAACAACATTATAAGTGTGAATATCCCAGGAGACAACCTCAAAAATATCCAAATTGATCCCTACTAAAATGCCACCAGCAGTGCCAATAGTAGGGACCAATTCCAGGTATACTTACCAGCTGGATCAAAGGTTCTCAACTGAAAATAAGTGAATTCAGTTTTTTTTTTGTCTCAGAGAGACTAATTAAATAAGGGCAATGTTCTCTAAATAGATCATGCACTCTAGACAGCTTCTCAGGTTTATTTAACCCCCTTGGGTTCCAGATAAAAGCAACTACCATTAAAACCTGAGTTTTTTCCTACTCCTACTTTTGCTTTTCCTAATGATCACCTCAATCCAGGGTGAGCCAGTGTCACTGTCCCCACTACTGTGTGGACAGTCAGGAGTCTCTGCCACTATCATAGTTGATGCAGCAGGACTAACATGAGTTTCTCCCATCATCATATGTGATGTGGAAGGAACCCTCATCTCTTCACCAGTAATATCAATATTACTTGGTAAAAACATATCAGGATTATCAGTATGGAAATTGGTTAATCTATCAATTTCCACATTCCTAACAATACTAATATTAGAAAAGATCATACTCTCAGAAGCACCAAGGCTAATGCTAGCATTCCTAGCAGTATACAATAAAGAAACATCACTTAAAGCAGCAAAGGACTTAGCTATCCCATGTATATTACCTTTAGCTTTCCCAGTGTCCCTTGCTTCCTTAAGTTCCTTGGCCTTTTCCATAACAGTCTTGCCATCTTTCCTGATCCTAGTGCTCATCCTAGTAGCTTGCACATGACCCCACTTCTTCTTCTTATTCTGTATCACAGCATTCCTCATACTCCCCTCAGGCATATCACCTACTGGTTCTTCCTCATCAGAGATCTCCATTTATGAGAGCAAATTGACAACAATATTCTCTTCAGGCCTTTTGCTAACTGTCACAGGCATTTTAATCACCTTAGTATGCCCATCATACATCTTTTGCTTCACACTTTGTTCATGTCCCTTCCATGTGAGTGTGACTTGGACTGCTCCAATAGAAATAGCCCTACTACCCCCCCCCCCCCCATGTAAGAACCCGAGGGTGGTGTAGCATTTGAGGTATTGGCTTTGTCAGTTTCCATTACATCTTTTCCTTTTTGCTGTGCCTCTTGGAAATCATCACCAACATCCTCTTCATCATCATGATCATTTTCCTCATCATCATCTATATCTGCACCACTATCTTCCCCAACCAGATCAAGATCATCAGCAGTGAAAAAGATCAGATACAGCTGTTGTTCCATTTCAAACAGTCTCTTTTGGAATCTTCTCCCCATCCCTAACAGAAATTTTCACTCTGATAATCCTAAAGAAACTTCTAAAGATGGTGTGCCAGTCCACATTAACCAGCACCCCTAGTGAAGAAGCCACTTGACAAATGGTCTTCCAAGAGCACCATTTAGTAGGGATCCCTCAGTGTTCACCCAGGTTTCCTTCAGTTCAGCAAAAGGTTCAGCTTCACCATTCCACTTGGAGAAAGCAATACTGACTCCTTTCTTCTTGAGGTTTATAGATCGATACTCCACTAGATCCTCAATTTTCTTTGCTGGAGGCAACCTAAGCAGGTATTTAGTTGCAGCAATCTGCCTGAGTTGCCAATATCGACCTTGATATCCCAACCAATAACTGCGCTTCCTCGGGATGCTACGCCTCAACAGGGACGCCCAACGGTGGGAGAAGGCCGGCGACACCTTCTCCGTCCCTCAAGAGGGCAGAGCTGTTGATACCCCGTTAGCGTGGTCCCTTGCTCCAGGGATACGCCGTCCTCCACGACGACACCATCTTGGTTTCGTTGCGAGCAAAGCAGGGCTTCGCAACCTTCAATTGCGTCGACTGCAACTGGAGCGACGTCGCCACCACGAAAGACAGATACACTGCCCACATTCCCATCCCGGGCCGTGGTATTTTTTACATCGAAAAGAGGAAAAATATCTGAGTACCAAACAAGTTAAGGAAGAACAACAAGAAGATTATGGTTATGTCTACTTCCTCTGTGACAATTGCATCTTTGCCTACAAGCTGTGCTATGATCAAAATGATCAGAGGCATCATCGAAGAAAGCTCAAGCTGGAACCACCTGCGATGAACAATTACGTCTGTCCTTTCTATGAAGAAGGCTCTGGCTTCCTCACACACCTTGGCGACGGACTAATGTGCTCCGTCTGGATCAGCACATTGCTCCACTGGACCACTGCTCATGCGATCATGTACACGTCCTCATCACCACCTTTCGACTTAGATCAACAAGGGCTAAACCGAAAGGCATCGACATCATGCATTCCGCATGTCGCCGCTTGCATGTGTTCCCTCTTGGACTGCCTAGAAGACATGAATTCAGTTTTCTACAGTAAATTAATTAATGTATCTTTTTTGTTTGAATCATCGATCGAGTATGTTATGTTTGCGTCAATCAGTTAGTTGTTTACTTGTACAATAAGACTTACTAATTTGCAACGTTTTGTCACATGTCAACTAGGGAGTATGAGTTACAAGAGTTCTGTAGAACCTCCAATGAGGGATTATCCAACCAGCTCTCAGGTCATAGAAGGATCCTCCAAGATGCTGGATTGTTGCAGGTTTCAGTCTCCTGAATTCTCCTTATTTAAACCAATCTCACATTCTGCATATATATACTACTTCATCCTATGCTTTTCGTGCAATATATCTCGTGCATGGCATATTTTGCAGCAAGTTTCTATCTAAATTGGGACGTGACATGTTTGAACATCCTCAAAAGGACCCTCCTCTTTAGATCAACAAACACTTATATATTATTTGCAAAGCTGGGTCTCAACTAATCTTCTATCTATCTATTATATACTAAAAGCAAAATGAGTTAGTTTTTCGAGACACTAGGTTGAGCCACATCATCTTAATTATTTCAACGGTTAGATGTAAAATCTATGGTTACGATTTAACTAGAAAATATTAGTAACATAGTCTGTTTGATACGATCATTAAGTTAGTTAGCCTTACACACAATATCAGATGTAAAAACAGGTTGCACTAGTAGAAAACGAGCCTTTGGTTCACCCCTTTAGTCTCGGTTCATTTTTTGAACCCAGACTAAAGGGGTGAGAGCCACACCGCTGGATTTGTGAGGGACCTTTAGTCCCGGTTCGTGTTACGAATCCGGGACTAAAGGTTCACCGCACGCGGCAGCAGAGGCGGGCCCCAGCGCCAGAGACCTTTAGTCCTGGTTCGTAACACAAACCGGGACTAAAGGTCCTCACTTTATCAGCTTCTTCCAGCCCGAGCCAACTCCATTTTTCCCACCGAGCCCGAGCTCAAAATCATTTCCTCTCCATTTCCTCTCCCCAATACTAGATAATCCATAATATTTACACCATTTGGAGAGATTGAAGCCACCCCACGGTTAGCCTCTTCATCCTCTTTCCGGCATTGCTTATATAGCTCATTTTGCTCATTTCAATTTTTTTGTGCAAGCAAGGTGTTCGATGTAATGCCTAAGTTATGATCTCATTTGTGTATATGTGCAATTTGTTCTCAAACTAAAATAATGATTTATGTGTTTTAGTGTGGTGAGGAGCCTTATCGACGTCGATCGCCCGCGCCCTCCCGTCACCACCTCGGTGAGCCTCTATATTTTATTTTATTTTATTTAAAAAAACATAGCTTTTATGATTTAGATGCATAGTTACTACTTGTATAATTTTCTAACTTGTATTATATGTATAGTGTCATGGTTCTGATATCCGTCCCCGTCGGTCCTCGTCCGGTCTATGATTTGGATGTGGTATATTTTCAAAACTATTTATTTCATTCTATGTTTCTGACAATTATGGCGACCAACTTGACATAGAATTATTTTTATCTAGGAGGTAGTTGAACCAGAAATTGAACCTGACCCTATTGTCGAGTTTTTGGATAAAGAAAACAATGATTTGAAAGCAAAATTGAAAAGAAGTGAAGCTCTTTATCTTCAATGCTTAGAAGATAAGATGAAATTAGAGCTCAAACTTGCCGACGTGGTCGATGGTAACGAGATCAAGATGGATGCAATGCGCTTGAAGATAAAAAGGATTAGAAAATATGCCATTAATAGGGAGGCTTGGTATCATTATGCTGTGGGTTCAGTATTTACCTTAGTTGCGATTTTGATCGCATTTGTTGTTGGATTTAAATTCTTTAGATAATTTTTATATTTGTTTCAGTTAATGTATGTTTTATGAGAACTATGTATTACCGCTTGTCAATACTTTACTCTTATTTTAATGGATGACATTGTATTAATTAATTTGCTCTTACATATTATTTATGACAGTAGTGTAATAATGGGGTTCGATATACTTTTATGTAATACAGATGAACCGACAATGGATGTACGGTGACCGATGTTGTCTTGAGTTCATTAATGGCATGCATAATTTTCTCCATATGGCTGAGGCAAACAAGCCGAAGAACGGTTTTATTCGTTGTCCATGTAGTGCCTGCAAGAATATGAGTGATCACTCTACCTCAAAAGTCATTCACTCACACCTCTTGCATAATGGTTTTATGCCTGGTTATTATTGTTGGACCAAGCACGGAGAAACAGGGGTTATCATGGAAGAAAATGAAGAAGAGGAGGATAATGACAAGTATCCTTGGTTCAGTGATACTACAATGGGAGAAGACGAAACTGAAGAAGATCCCATTATTGATGAGCCCGACGATGATCCTCGTCGGGCCATTCGTGATGCACAAATGGACTGTGGAAGTGAAAACGAAAGGTTGAAGTTGGAGCGTATGTTAGCTGATCACGCCAAATTGTTGTACCCAACTTGTCAAAATGACCAGAAAAAGCTAGGTACCACATTTGAATTGTTGCAATGGAAGGCAGAGAATGGTACTTCTGACAAGGGATTTGAAAATTTGTTAAAAATAGTTAAGAAGATGCTTCCAAAGGATAACGAATTGCCGTCTAGTACGTATGAAGCAAAGAAGGTGGTATGCCCTCTAGGATTAGAGGTGCATAATATACACGCTTGCATTAATGACTGCATCCTCTACCGCGGTGAGCATGAAAAATTGAATGCATGTCCTGTATGCGGTGCTTTGCGGTATAAGATCGGGCGAGATGACCCTGGTGATGTTGAGGGCGAGCCGCGCCCCAGGAAGAGGATTCCTGCAAAGGTGATGTGGTATGCTCCTATAATACCACGGTTGAAACGTTTGTTCAGCAATAGAGAGCATGCCAAGTTGTTGCGTTGGCACAAAGAAGATCGTAAAAAAGACTTGATGTTGAGACACCCCGCGGATGGGTCCCAGTGGAGAAAAATTGACAGAGAGTTCCCGACATTTTCAGATGACGCAAGGAACTTAAGATTTGGCCTAAGTACAGATGGCTTTAATCCTTTTGGAGAGCAGAGCTCCAGTCACAGCACTTGGCCCGTGACTCTATGTATCTATAACCTTCCTCCTTGGCTGTGCATGAAGCGGAAGTACATTATGATGCCCGTGCTCATTCAAGGCCCGAAGCAACCTGGCAACGACATTGATGTGTACCTCAGGCCATTAGTTGAAGAACTTTTGCAGTTGTGGTGTGAGGAAGGTGTACGTGTGTGGGATGAGCACAAACTGGAGGAATTTGATCTACGAGCTTTGCTTTTTGTAACCATCAATGATTGGCCTGCTCTAGGCAACATTTCAGGACAGTCAAACAAGGGATACAATGCATGCACGCACTGTTTAGCTGAGACTGATAGTATACATTTAGGTAACAAGAATGTGTACCTAGGTCATCGTCGGTTTCTTGTACCCAAGCATCCGTTAAGGAAGAAAGGCAAGCATTACAAAGGTGAGGCAGATCATCGGCCGAGGCCTACCCGCCCTTCTAGTTCTGCTATACATGATATGGTCAAGGATTTAAATGTAATCTTTGGAAAGGGTCCTGGCGGTCTCACTGTTCCGAATGACGCAAACAACCACGTACCCATGTGGAAGAAGAAATCTATATTTTGGGAGCTGCCATATTGGATAATGCTAGAGATTCACTCTGCAATCGACGTGATGCACGTGACAAAGAACATTTGTTGCAATTTGCTAAACTTCTTAGGCGTGTATGGGAAGTCAAAAGATGGGAAGTCAAAAAAAGGTACACCGAAAGGAAGGCAGACCCATCAACGTATGAGCGAAGAGATGCATCGAGACGATACTCATTCAGAGAATCAGCCAGGTCCTGCAAGCTACGCTCTTACTAAAGAAGAGAAGAAAATATTTTTTGAGTGCCTTCGCAGTATGAAGGTTCCATCTGGCTTCTCATCAAATATAAAAGGAATAATAAACATGGCAGAGCAAAAATTTCAGAATCTAAAGTCTCATGACTGTCACGTGATTATGACACAATTACTTCCGGTTGCATTGAGAGGGCTTCTACCGGAAAATGTTCGAGAACCCATTGTGAAGCTATGTGCATTTCTCAATGCAATTTCTCAGAAGGTCATCAATCCACTAACTCTAAAAAATTTAGAGAAGGATGTGGTCCAATGTCTTGTCAGCTTCGAGTTGGTGTTCCCACCAACCTTCTTCAATATTATGACGCACCTTGTAGTCCACCTAGTCGAAGAGATTTTTGTTCTCGGTCCTGTATTTTTACACAACATGTTCCCCTTTGAGAGGTTCATGGGAGTCTTAAAAAAATATGTGCATAACCGGGCTAGGCCAGAAGGAAGCATCGTCAAGGGTTATGGAACAGAGGAGGTCATTGAGTTTTGTGTAGATTTTATTCCTGATCTGAAGCCGATCGGTGTTCCTGAATCACGTCATGAGGGGAGACTGCATGGAAAAGGCACCCTTGGAAAGAAAGCAACAATATGTCAAGACGGGGATTCTTTCACTCAAGCACACGACACCGTTCTACATAATTCCAGTTTGGTGGGTCCGTATGTCGAGGAACACAAGAATGTTTTACGCTCCAAGTACCCGGAGAAATCTGAAGATTGTATTGATGGAGAACACATGAAGACTTTCAGCAGTTGGTTAAAAAGACGTCTCATTAATGACACCAATGTTGAAGAACAGCTATACTTGTTGGCCACATCACCAGCTTCAACTATATTGACTTTTCAAGGGTACGAGATAAATGGAAATATATTTTACACAGCCAAACAAGATAAAAAGAGCACCAACCAAAACAGTGGAGTACGCTTTGATGCAACAAACTGCAACGGGACAAAGGACACATATTATGGTTACATAGAGGAGATATGGGAACTTGACTATGGACCTACTTTTAAGGTCCCTTTGTTCAAGTGCAAATGGTTCAACCTACGAGGCGGGGTAGAGGTAGACCCACGATACGGAATGACTACAGTGGATCTCAACAATCTTTCGTACGAGAATGAACCATTCGTCCTAGCCAGTGAAGTTGCTCAGGTTTTCTATGTGAAAGACATGTCTACCCTACCGAAAAAAAGAAAAGATAAGCAAGCGAGTACATCATACGATGAGCCAAAGCGCCACATAGTTCTTTCAGGGAAAAGAGTCATTGTGGGAGTGGAGGACAAGACAGACATGTCAGAAGATTACGATAAGTTTCATGACATTCCGCCCTTTAAAGTCAACACTGATCCAAGTATCAAGTTAAATGAAGAAGATTGTCCGTGGTTACGGCGCAATCGGAAGAACAAGTAAACACTAGAGAGGGATATTATTGTTGATGTGTAATATCCGAATGTTTTGTATCAGAAGAACAAGTGAACTGAAGTATTTTGTAGATGCATGGAACAAAACACACGATTTCACCTGCATACAGCCCAACGGTGGCTCGTGAGTGCCTGCATATGAAATGCACCGTTGGACGTATGTAGGGAATCCGAATGCTTTGTATTCTGTCGATGAAGTAGAATGAGGAGACAATGACTGCCGAACATGTTCAAGAGGGGGCTATATATAGGGTCATGTGGGTCACGAAGTGGTCATGATAGTGCCCATCCAACAGCTCAGAATCTCTCAAAAGAAACACATCTCTTCATCCAACGGCTCACAAGTGCTTAAAAGAAACACACGCTCCATGTGCTTCTTTAGTCCCGGTTGGTGTTACCAACCGAGACTAAAGAAGCACATGGATCGTGTGTTTCTTTCTAGTGCTTGTGAGACGTTGGATCTGAGGTGTGTTTTTTTGAGAGATTCTGAGATGTTGGATCAGCAGTATCACGACCACTTCGTGACCCACATGACTCGGTTGTTGTTACCAACCGGGACTAAAGAAGCACACGTACCTTATATATAACCCCCCTCCCGGACATGTTCAACACTCAGTGTCTACTCATTGTAGTTCATTTTGGCAGCACACGGGTAGCAGAGAGCACTCAGTGAAGGCTGAAGGTGAACCCTCCCCTCGGCAGAGGCATCTCTGGGCAACCAGCGGCAAGACGTCTCTGATGATCTGCGACCGTTTCAAACGGTTGCAGATCATCAGAGATGTCTTGTCGGACGGTTGTAGATCATCAGAGATGTCTTGCCACGGTCATTTGGCTTGGCTTGAAATGACCATAACTTGGTCATTTGGCTTGAAACTTCTAGATGTTCAAGGATTTGATTTTTTGAGGTGTTTATCATTTTTCCTAGCAACTAGTACACATATAAGGAGCCCATGCCAAAGGATTTGATTTTTTGAGGTGTTTATCACTTTATTACATTTTTTCTTAAAAACGATCAAAACGGTCGCTACGACTAATCATCGGAAGAGGTGATATTTTCTAGAACTATCAATGTTCTTGTGATATAACCACTAGTTGTGTACCTTAAAATGATTTTTCCAAAAGTTTCAGACCAAACTATCAAATAGTTGTAGTTCAAATTTGAATTACTTTCGATAAATCAACATAAACTCAATTAACTAGGGGAAATTAGTTAGAATTGTAAGAAAAAACTCATACTTGGGGATCATCCATCATATGTGCACCACTCTTAGTGAAAAATAGTTGGTTGCCATTTGGAATCATATTTTCTGTACTCACTTCACAAAAAACCTCATTTTTTGCACTCAAAAAAAGGAAAATGATATTTATGAAAATAATTTGAAGAATCCCTTTGGCATGGTTGTTTAATATACCAATATGCACCTATGTGTGGAGTATGAGATCTTTATCACAAACTATGTCGTCGAAATGACCATAACTTGGTCATTTGGCTTGAAACTTCTAGATGTTCATACATGATAGACCTTTTTGTGAAGACTTTTTTTGCAAATGTAGGCAAAAATCAAGTTTATCATTTTTCCTATCAACTAGTACACATATAAGGAGCCCATGCCAAAGGATTTGATTTTTTGAGGTGTTTATCACTTTATTACATTTTTTCTTAAAAACGATCAAAACGGTCGCTACGACTAATCATCGGAAGAGGTGATATTTTCTAGAACTATCAATGTTTCTGTGATATAACCACTAGTTGTGTACCTTAAAATGATTTTTCCAAAAGTTTCAGACCAAACTATCAAATAGTTGTAGTTCAAATTTGAATTACTTTCGATAAATCAACATAAACTCAATTAACTAGGGGAAATTAGTTAGAATTGTAAGAAAAAACTCATACTTGGGGATCATCCATAATATGTGCACCACTCTTAGTGAAAAATAGTTGGTTGCCATTTGGAAACATATTTTCTGTACTCACTTCACAAAAAACCTCATTTTTTGCACTCAAAAAAAGGAAAATGATATTTATGAAAATAATTTGAAGAATACCTTTGGCATGGTTGTTTAATATACCAATATGCACCTATGTGTGGAGTATGAGATCTTTATCACAAACTATGTCGTCGAAATGACCATAACTTGGTCATTTGGCTTGAAACTTTTAGATGTTCATACATGATAGACCTTTTTGTGAAGACTTTTTTTGCAAATGTAGGCAAAAATCAAGTTTATCATTTTTCCTATCAACTAGTACAAATATAAGGAGCCCATGCCAAAGGATTTGATTTTTTGAGGTGTTTATCACTTTATTACATTTTTTCTTAAAAACGATCAAAACGGTCGTTACGACTAATCATCGGAAGAGGTGATATTTTCTAGAACTATCAATGTTTCTATGATATAACCACTAGTTGTGTACCTTAAAATGATTTTTCCAAAAGTTTCAGACCAAACTATCAAATAGTTGTAGTTCAAATTTGAATTACTTTCGATAAATCAACATAAACTCAATTAACTAGGGGAAATTAGTTAGAATTGTAAGAAAAAACTCATACTTGGGGATCATCCATCATATGTGCACCACTCTTAGTGAAAAATAGTTGGTTGCCATTTGGAATCATATTTTCTGTACTCACTTCACAAAAAAACTCATTTTTTGCACTCAAAAAAAGGAAAATGATATTTATGAAAATAATTTGAAGAATCCCTTTGGCATGGTTGTTTAATATACCAATATGCACCTATGTGTGGAGTATGAGATCTTTATCACAAACTATGTCGTCGAAATGACCATAACTTGGTCATTTGGCTTGAAACTTCTAGATGTTCATACATGATAGACCTTTTTGTGAAGACTTTTTTTGCAAATGTAGGAAAAAATCAAGTTTATCATTTTTCCTAGCAACTAGTACAAATATAAGGAGCCCATGCCAAAGGATTTGATTTTTTGAGGTGTTTATCACTTTATTACATTTTTTCTTAAAAACGATCAAAACGGTCGCTACGACTAATGATCGGAAGAGGTGATATTTTCTAGAACTATCAATGTTTCTGTGATATAACCACTAGTTGTGTACCTTAAAATGATTTTTCCAAAAGTTTCAGACCAAACTATCAAATAGTTGTAGTTCAAATTTGAATTACTTTCGATAAATCAACATAAACTCAATTAACTAGGGGAAATTAGTTAGAATTGTAAGAAAAAACTCATACTTGGGGATCATCCATAATATGTGCACCACTCTTAGTGAAAAATAGTTGGTTGCCATTTGGAAACATATTTTCTGTACTCACTTCACAAAAAACCTCATTTTTTGCACTCAAAAAAAGGAAAATGATATTTATGAAAATAATTTGAAGAATACCTTTGGCATGGTTGTTTAATATACCAATATGCACCTATGTGTGGAGTATGAGATCTTTATCACAAACTATGTCGTCGAAATGACCATAACTTGGTCATTTGGCTTGAAACTTCTAGATGTTCATACATGATAGACCTTTTTGTGAATACTTTTTTTGCAAATGTAGGCAAAAATCAAGTTTATCATTTTTCCTATCAACTAGTACAAATATAAGGAGCCCATGCCAAAGGATTTGATTTTTTGAGGTGTTTATCACTTTATTACATTTTTTCTTAAAAACGATCAAAACGGTCGTTACGACTAATCATCGGAAGAGGTGATATTTTCTAGAACTATCAATGTTTCTATGATATAACCACTAGTTGTGTACCTTAAAATGATTTTTCCAAAAGTTTCAGACCAAACTATCAAATAGTTGTAGTTCAAATTTGAATTACTTTCGATAAATCAACATAAACTCAATTAACTAGGGGAAATTAGTTAGAATTGTAAGAAAAAACTCATACTTGGGGATCATCCATCATATGTGCACCACTCTTAGTGAAAAATAGTTGGTTGACATTTGGAATCATATTTTCTGTACTCACTTCACAAAAAAACTCATTTTTTGCACTCAAAAAAAGGAAAATGATATTTATGAAAATAATTTGAAGAATCCCTTTGGCATGGTTGTTTAATATACCAATATGCACCTATGTGTGGAGTATGAGATCTTTATCACAAACTATGTCGTCGAAATGACCATAACTTGGTCATTTGGCTTGAAACTTCTAGATGTTCATACATGATAGACCTTTTTGTGAAGACTTTTTTTGCAAATGTAGGAAAAAATCAAGTTTATCATTTTTCCTAGCAACTAGTTCAAATATAAGGAGCCCATGCCAAAGGATTTGATTTTTTGAGGTGTTTATCACTTTATTACATTTTTTCTTAAAAACGATCAAAACGGTCGCTACGACTAATGATCGGAAGAGGTGATATTTTCTAGAACTATCAATGTTTCTGTGATATAACCACTAGTTGTGTACCTTAAAATGATTTTTCCAAAAGTTTCAGACCAAACTATCAAATAGTTGTAGTTCAAATTTGAATTACTTTCGATAAATCAACATAAACTCAATTAACTAGGGGAAATTAGTTAGAATTGTAAGAAAAAACTCATACTTGGGGATCATCCATCATATGTGCACCACTCTTAGTGAAAAATAATTGGGTGCCATTTGGAATCATATTTTATGTACTTACTTCACAAAAAACCTTAAAACATAGAAAATAATATTTATGATATAATTTGAAGAAATCACCTTGGCATCTTAAAATGTTAGAAAATATAAAACAAAACATAAAAATAAGCTAGAAACCTAAACAATTCAAAAAATAAGTAAACCAAAATAAGAAATAGAAAAGTAAGCAATTCAAACAATTTAAAAGAAAACAGAAACAAAAATCAGTAAAAAGAAATAAGGAAAAAAGAACCTTTAGTCTCGGTTGGTAACACCAACCGAGACTAAAGAGTTAAAGAGGCGCTCTGGGCTCCAGCCAGAACCCTTTAGTCGCGGTTGGTAACTCCAACCGCGACTAAAGACCCTTTAGTCTCGGTTCGTGGCTAGAACCGAGACTAAAGGTCCTTCCGCGACGTTTTGGGTGGTCGTGGGCGGAAATTTTCTTATCTTTCCCAAATCTTCCGTCGCCTCCCGCTCCGCCGCGCCGTCGCCTCCCGCTCCGCCGCGCCGCGCCGTCGCCCTGCCGCCCCGCCGCGCCGTCGCCCCCCCCACGCGACACAATCCTCTCGCGCGCCGACGTCTCCTCTCGCTCGCATCGCAACTCGCCGCCGCCGGTCCTCCCGCCTGCGCCCTCGACGCCCTCGCGCGCACGGTCTGCCGCCGGCGCTCCTCCTCCTGCCCGAGCCCTCGACGTGCACTGTCCCGCGCCCTCGACGCACACGACAACTCCCCGAGGTGCTTCGCTCTCCCCCCTCCTTCCTCTCTCCATTACCGCACCGAAGGTGTATGTGAAAATGCTCAAGTGAAAATGCTCATGAAAATCATCTTGTGTTCTAGTTGATTCAAATGCCACCAAGTGCCCAATGCATGCATGAATAGATGACTTTATTTCTATTTTTATCAAATAGAACATCATTTCTGCAAAATACAGAAGAAACAACATAAGGATGCACATATAAGAAAGGATCTGGTTTTTCATTGTATTTCTCTTAGCTAGTTCTCAAGCATTTTTACAACTGAACATGGTTGAAATAAATTTGATGCCACCTTAATAATAGACCAAACTGCATCGGTGTAATTACCTTCGGCAAACAAATATATAATAGAGTTATGATCATGAAAAAAAACATTGGTTACTACCATGTTCATTTTGTTTGACTATATGATTCTTGGTTTAAATGCTTGCCTTCTCTAGATACAAGGGAAAATACTAATCTTTCAAGGGACCTTCATCTACATATTGTTTTTTTATTAACTGATGCATCTACCTAGACTATGTGTGGTACACTGATTTGACAAAAAAAATGTCATTCTCATGAAAATTCCATCAGAACTAGCAAGGTGGCCCTTTGTCTTCAGCTTATTGAATATGTTCATGAACTACTTGTTTTTATTTTACTCTCTTACCATTATAAATATATTGCAGATAGAATTTTAGATGTGTGACATATTTTAATTTACAGTAGGGTACGTTTCTGATATTTTCTAAAACTTGGATGATACATAGTTTTAGCATTTTAATCCATCACCAATTTACTTCAAGGCAGATTACAAATATTTTTAGTTCCTTGCAGCATCCTCACACTTTTAGTTCCTTCCAGCATCCTCATACAATTGTTTTTCATGACATGAAACATGACTGCACTGCTATGGACAACACTGTTTTGGCGTCTTCATCGATCAAATTAACTTATTTCCAAATTCAGTAAATGACCCTTGTAAACTTATTTTTGTTGAGTGTTCTTTAACTTACATTTTACAATCTTGCAGGAGGTCTGCTGCTCGGGTCCTTCTGTCCACGGCTTTTCAGGAGGTCTTGCTCCTTGCCGAGGCTGTGCCGCTCCTCCTCGTCGTTGCCTCGATTTCAGGTGTAAAAGACATGCCTATATGATCCAGTAGTAAAGAAAATCCGAACTATTTGTATATAAAGCTGATGGAATTCTAGATTCCTCGATATGTCTACAACATGTATATAAAGCTGATGGAATTTAAAGTTGTTGGAGAACTTGAGGTCTGAAGATGAGATATTGCCTTCATTATGTGTATGGAATTTGGGTTGCAGATATTTGTTTGAACTGTGATGTGAGTTAGCCGAGGTCTGAAATTAAATCTTAGACCTTTTGTGTGTTAGATATGCAAATTGAGATGATTGTAATATATATAATATATATGACCCAGTTGTATCAGCTGCTTCCTCCCAGTTTTATTTATGAGAATTACACTTGGGTGCATTAGTTTGACATGCTTAAGTAGTAAACAGGTACATTGTAATTTATAGAATATTTTAAACAATCATTCAACCCAATATTCATATTCTTGTAATTTATAGGATTGCATACTTGTATCTTTTTTAGAATAAATCTAAACTTGATTGCAAATCTGATTGATTGCAGGTACATTTGAGCTATGGAGCACTTGCGAGACGAGCAGATAGAAGAAGCACAATTTCAACGAGACGAAGAGATGGAAGACCAAATGGAACAACTTATTTTTAATGATGCCCGAGCTGGAGGAGATGTAGATGATTATGATTTCGACCAATTTTTGAACGACTTTGGAATCGAGTCACGAGACTTTGATGTGGTGATAGCAAACTCCGGCGGAGAGGTGTATATGTGTTTATAATAAATATGGCGATATGTTGTTGTTAACTACATGCATTGTAACATCCCAACATTTTATAATATTCAAAAATCACTAAAATTTAAAACTTTTCTTTGTATTAAAATAAAATATTAAATGTATAAGGAAACCAACTGTGAAAGACTTCAAACTTGAGTTAATATTTCCAATGTCACAGTTAAACTTTTTATTATCCAATGTGTTTCAAAAACTTTAAAATATAATTTGACAAATATTTTACAAACTATAATCCATAATTTTTTAAATAAATTAGTTCTTTATAAGTATTTGAATTAAACCACTTAGTCATATCTATTCATAATACAAGGTTATTCAAAAGATTATATAATTAATAAATGGTTTTCATTCCCTTAACTATGTTCAAAATATAATTTGGAAATTATAAGCCTATAGTGTATAACTTTAAAACTTCATAGAATTTAAATTAATGAATTAGCCAAATAAACATTTCATTTGTTTAAATGAATTTCATCTATTTTTCATAACATGAAAGGATTAATAGATTCTAAATAAAAATAAAAATAAAATAAAGGTCTTGTCCAAAGTTGTTATGAACCTTCAAATGTATAAAATATAATGTTGCACAAATTATTTTCAATTAAAAAGGAATACATTATCTTTTCCATTTTCATATAGTGGTGTTATGTCATTAATAATTATACCAAAGCCAAAAATGAATTTTAGAAATTGAAAATGAGTATAAATAACTTAAAATTCAAACATATTGAAATGTGGGTATTTTTACAAATTTATTTTTGCCAAAGAAAATTTTAAATGAGATAGAAATTCAAATTTGACTTTAAGTGTCAAATTTGTAATTAATCAATATTTCAAAATATTAATTTTCAAAAATGTTCAAAACATACCCACAACTGGTTTAACAGCAAGATATTATTTTTACAAAGTTTTAGAAATTAATTTGACATCATTTGGACATATAAATCAAAAGATATGAATTAAACAAATAAAAATAGAAAAAGAAATATTGCTGACGTCATGCTGACGTCAGCCCATCTTCAACCTCCAGAGAAAATCGCGGCCGAAACTACTTCTCCGATTCATTCCCAAATCCGAGCGATTCGTGCGGGATTCGTTACCATGGATGCGTCCATATAAAACCCCACGATCTCCTCTGCCTTTTGCCCCAAACCCTAGCCCCAAGGACGCCGCCAGGCCGCCGTACGAGCTCGCCGGAGTTCGTCTCCTCCGCCGCCACGTTTCTCACTTTTCCGTCACGGTGAGACCTCCCCTAAGCCCCTGGTTCCCTCCTCTGTCCTCGTAATCTTCGTGCGCACCTCCTAAGCCTCTCGTTCGGTTATTTCTTCAAGTGAGGCGAGCGCCCCGCGCTCGACCGGAGCTCACCGGAGCGCCGCCGTACTCCTTCCGCCGCTGCCGGCCGCGCCAGGAAGCGCGACACGACGGCGTCGCCACCATCCGCATCGCCGCGACGAGCTGCACGCCGTCGTCACCTCCGTTCGTCCGGGGGTGCACCGGAGGAACTAGAGCATCCAAGCCCGACGCCGGCGCCGCCACCATCGCCACCTCCGGCGAGTTTCCGCCGCCACCCTCCGTTCAACGCGTGTAAGCCCTCCGATCTAAATCCTACGGTCTAAATTAGATCTAGCCTACGAATGGGTATCTGTGGATCTGGACCGCCAGATCTGGATCGGGCGATCCAGATTTAAATAAGCCGAGCCGCGTTTCGGCTAAGCCAAGCCCGAGCCGAGCCCAGCCGAGCCGGAGCCAGGCCAATCATAGCCCGCCACGTGGCCCAAGAATTTCTACGAATATTCTTAAATAGATTAAAATGGCAACTTTTCAGAAAAGCCCATGTAGTTCAACCCTTCATAACTTTTTAACCACAACTCCAACTTTAATAATTTTTATATATTTGGAAAGCTCTCGACATGTAGAATATTTTGGATCTGACAAAATTCAAATTTGACTTAGTATAAAATATTCAAATTTCAAATGGTGAATTTGAGTATATTTGTAATAACTTTAAAACTATAAATCCAAAAATTGCAAATAAATATGTTTTAGAAACTTTAGAATATTTGTAAATTAATGCCACTGCTATAAAATAATTTTGAGTAATTTTGAATGATTTCATAGTTGTGTGTTCAATTTGAATAAATTTGACTATTTTGTTTAAATAACTTTTAATAGAAACATTAATTTTGGATTAAATCCAATTGCAATAGATTTAATTAAATGCTCTCTGTCTATTAACACTAATTATAAAAATTGGTTATAAAAATTTAGTCATAGGAAACTTTAATCTTATAATTATTCCTTTTATTATATTTCCCAAAATTTGAAATTAATTAAATTGCATTTATAAATTCATGCATATGTATAAAGAAAACACAAAAGTTATTTTGATGTTTCTTGTGATTTAAAATTTCATTGCATTCATAGCATATTTTATTCTCATAGGAAAACTCCTCTTCATTACTTTTCTCTAAGTTAGGAATTATTTTCAAACTTAGTATTTTGGGAAAAGTGCTATGCACTAGACACTTAGGATTTTCAACATGGAGCTGGAAGACCAATGAAGGACTTAGCCAAAAACAAGACTCCAGAAGTATCTTCAAGAAGAAGAAACACTTAGAAGAAAATCAAGAAGAAGTTCATGAAGGACTTAGAAGAAAACAGGCCCTGGAAGCATCCTCAAGATGTCAAGCACTTAGAAGAAAAGTGAGAAGAAGTTCAAGAAGGCCAACCCCCTTTTATTCTCTAAGTCTTTCTCTCTGTCCTTTCTTCTCCTCTGAGACTTCAAGAAGACTAAGTAAATCCAAGACCAGCCTCGAAGATACAAGAACCACCAAGTCTGAAGATTTATCAAGTCTATCAAAACTTCAATCAAGACATCATCCAGAAGAAAGTTACAAAGTCTGGAGAGGAAGCCTGGAGGACAACTACATCTTTCTTTCTATCTTTTCCCTCTTTCCTAATCTTGTCTTTTAGACTTAAATAAATTTTGATCATGATGTTATCATCTTGAAGTTGTTGGATCCTAGCAGCATAGTGGGATGAAGCGGCCTGGAAACAAACCTTACATGTCCACGTACATGAGACCTGTTCCACAATTTAAGTGGCTGGCCGGGTGTCTGTCTCTCTCACTATAGTGAATGTCCAATTTACAAAGAGTTGATAATAATTGTTGATCATCTTGAACAAAGGACTTAGTATTTTTCCCTAAGTATTTTGCACATCATGGCTAAGCCATTTGAGTGCTTGTATCAAGAAGAATTAAAACAAAGTATTTTTATCCAACTTAAGACCTCAGTCCTTAGTCATTCTTGACCTACCTATTTTCCTTGCATTAACTTAAGAGATTTTTCATAGCATAACATGCATCTCTAGCCCTTAGAAATAATTTGCATATCATACATGACATGTTTTCCTTAGGAGTTTTACAAAACTTGTTGTTCATTTGATATGAGCATGTATGTTTGATGATTGTTGTTTGTTGATTGTGGTATTGTTGTTTGCTATTATTGTTTAGATTAAACGGAGAGCAAACGTTCGTTGTTGAAAAGGGTTTGTGAACGACAACATTCAAACGCAAGTGGCACACCTCATAAACTCCCTATTTTTATGCATTACTTAGTGTATTTTTATATGCATGTGTTGCTATGCTAAACCTGTGTAGAATCCCCTATACCTGTGTCTAGGTTCCTATGCAATACTTAGTAGAATTATTGTTGCTATGCAAATGTTGTTTTCTGAAAATCTAAATTCTACTAAGTTAAGAATGAAACACCTGGGTGGTAATTGGTCGGATGGTTTATGTTGAGTGGCTACTCAGGCCCATTTCTATGTTTCCTAGAGTATGTACACTTGAGAACGGCCACCCAGGAACGGAGGAATCTGAAGAACTCCGAGTGACGATTGCTTCCAGTGCAGCCATTGCCATATGGGCTCTGGCTTGATCAATTATGTTGCGTGGACTCTCTCCGGCTTGACAAGCAGATGTAGGGGGGTGTTAGGTGGAACGGGTCAAGCCATGTGGGAGGGAAAATGCTTCTGAAAGATCTCGTCTCATTCTCTCCTTTCCTTATCACAAATGGTGTGTAAAGGATACTTTGGGTGGAATGGGTACAATGGTGAAAGTGCACAACCTCTGCAGAGTGTAAAACTAAGTACTTAGCCGTGTCCCCGGTTACGGACAATTTTGAGCAGCTGATCAAGGACGTCAACGGAGGATTCCACCATTCCAACTTCAGAAATAAAACTTGATGGGTGAACAAGGGAAGATGAGATTTATGGTTTTCATGCCATACTCGTCGAGATTTCAAGAAAAGTGTTTTCAAAAGAGTAGGAAAAATTGGCTTTATGCAAATTAGCCTTGAGCTCCACCAGCCAAATATTCATATAGGCTTTAGAGTTATTCCATAAGTGTCCACCATAGTGTCACTTGCCAGACTCCATTTTTAATGGAATCTGACCCACGTTGTTGCAATATTTTTCTTATTGCAGATTTGATCAGATGACGAGTGAGGTTTCGTAAAAGTCTCGAGTCTACAACCAACATGTTTTCGCCTATGGCAGCATGAAAGTTATAGAGGCTCTCTGCTATTGTATTCCGCTGTGTATTTTTCCAATGCTAGCTTTATGCTATGCAACTTGTATCAAATATTTTGTAATTCTGGATCATCGATGTAATAAAATTGATGCTTTGTTGTGATATTACATCGTAACTGTGTGTGCAAATGAATCGATCCAGGGATTTGCACTATACACAGGTATCTGCCTTATTTAAAGTGCAGGTACGCTACAGATGGTATCAGAGCACTGTGTTGCCTGTAGGTTCGAAACCCTAGGTTGGATAGAAATAGGTTTGACCATAGGATTGAAAATCTATTTTCCTCCACTTTTCTAAAAACAAATCTTTTCACTATGTCTTTCTCGTATTCTCATCTACTATCAACTTTCTAAAAACCTCTTATCTTTTTCTAGATAACCATGTTCTTATAGTCTAAGTCTGATTCTGCTGCCTCATGTGGAAAAGCTACGATGCAACATAAAGTTCTACATGCATGAAAGACCACTGAAGAACCAAGATACGACCAACACCTCGAAGATATTCAAGGAAGTTGAACAAGAACTTGAAGCAGTCATGAAGGAGGTAGATTTGACCACCACCAAAAATAGAATGACGATATCGTGTTAGTGTATTGATCATATCAACTTAGCTATATGACAATACTAGATTGTTTGCTTGGTGTTAGCACCTCGTTGCTTGATGTTTGTTAGATGTTGATTGATTATGTTATAGATTGGTTGCCTTGTTTTGTTTTATTGAACTAGGATTCCTCCATAAGTACAAATAATTCAACTCATTGCTTTTTAAACCAAACAGATGTCTCACCCCAATGCCAACACCAATGATTTGCATACAACTATGCGACTATTATTAGAGAACCAGAGTCAGCTGTTGAAGATGATCAATGACCAACTGCCTAAGATTGATCAAAACCATAGTGATTTTGAAGGGACCCTTATGACCAAACTAAAGGCATGCAAAACCTGTGGAGAGATAGGACATACGTCCCAAGAATGCACTGATGAGTGGCCCCATGGTCATACCGGACATCAAGTTAGGGAATGCCCCACAAGTCAGATGTCTTGTTGTTTTTGTGAAGCAACAAATCACGTTCCAACTCAACATCAACTCTACCCCGTGGTGCAAGAAGTCAGTCAGCAAGCCAAAAAGGGGATACAACAAAATCTCATGAAGCATGTGGAAGTACAAGAAAACAAGGAGGAACACAAAAGAGATACTAGCCATATAACATGTTTTACATGTGGAGAACTAGGACATTATTCATGGGGCTGCAAAGAGAAAAGGACTGGTCAGGATACTGAACCAAATCTTCATCAAAATGAGATTGTGGGTCATACTAAGGTGAAGAATGAAATAAGAGTAAGGTCACTTCCGAAGAAATCCAAAAGTACCTCCAAGTGTTGCTATAAATGTGAAGGAGATCACCTAGCTCGAAATTGTCCCATCAAACGAGACTGGACTTCTTTAATTGAGATAGAATATGGCAAACAATATTTGGAAGAACTTTTAGCCCTGGAAACATCTAAGAAGAAGAAGAGGAACTTAAGTGACGTAATTTTCTACAAATGTAAAGGCAAAGGACATTATGCTGACAAGTGCCCAGCAAAGATGAAGGAGAAATGCCTTACCCGCTCGCACAAGAAAATCAACAGTCCCGCGACATGTCGCAGATGCGGAGCAACAGGACACGATGTCAGTGGCTGCCCTGAGTGGAAGAAGAATAAATCTCTCCAAGGACCGAGTGGAAAGCGTGAGTGCTAAAAGCTTTCTGTATCCACCACATGCCATTGTATTTTGAACACTTGTATGCTCTACATCAGAGGAATAAACGAGATTACACAAAGTTTCTAGACTGACCACAAAAAATTTCTTTTAAGGGTGGTAGCCACCTAGAGAATTCAAACCCAGTCGCTTAAACACAGAGATCTCAAACTATCTTTCTTTTCATCCTTCTAATCAGAAAAACCATTCACTGTCAAGTTTTCCAGTTTCCATGTCAGAAATTTCATTTTTCCAAAACATCCCGAGTAATCAGAATCAATCAAACAATTGCTTTGTCTTTCTAGCCTCTCTGAATCTCGGGGACGAGATTCCTTTTAAGGGTGGTAGTCTGTAACATCCCAACATTTTATAATATTCAAAAATCACTAAAATTTAAAACTTTTCTTTGTATTAAAATAAAATATTAAATGTATAAGGAAACCAACTGTGAAAGACTTCAAACTTGAGTTAATATTTCCAATGTCACAGTTTAAACATTTTATTATCCAATGTGTTTCAAAAACTTTAAAATATAATTTGACAAATATTTTACAAACTATAATCCATATTTTTTTAAATAAATTAGTTCTTTATAAGTATTTGAATTAAACCACTTAGTCATATCTATTCATAATACAAGGTTATTCAAAAGATTATATAATTACTAAATGGTTTTCATTCCCTTAACTATGTTCAAAATATAGTTTGGAAATTATAAGCCTATAGTGTATAACTTTAAAACTTCATAGAATTTAAATTAATGAATTAGCCAAATAAACATTTCATTTGTTTAAATGAATTTCATCTATTTTTTATAACATGAAAGGATTAATAGATTCTAAATAAAAATAAAATTAAAATAAAGGTCTTGTCCAAAGTTGTTATGAACCTTCAAATGTATAAAATATAATGTTGCACAAATTATTTTCAATTAAAAAGGAATACATTATCTTTTCCATTTTCATATAGTGGTGTTATGTCATTAATAATTATACCAAAGCCAAAAAAGAATTTTAGAAATTGAAAATGAGTATAAATAACTTAAAATTAAAACATATTGAAATGTGGGTATTTTTACAAATTTATTTTTGCCAAAGAAAATTTTAAATGAGATAGAAATTCAAATTTGACTTTAAGTGTCAAATTTGTAATTAATCAATATTTCAAAATATTAATTTTCAAAAATGTTCAAAACATACCCACAACTGGTCTAACAGCAAGATATTATTTTTACAAATTTTTAGAAATTAATTTGACATCATTTGGACATATAAATCAAAAGATATGAATTAAACAAATAAAAATAGAAAAAGAAAAATTGCTGACGTCATGCTGACGTCAGCCCATCTTCAACCTCCAGAGAAAATCGCGGCCGAAACTACTTCTCCGATTCATTCCCAAATCTGAGCGATTCGTGCGGGATTCGTTACCATGGATGCGTCCATATAAAACCCCACGATCTCCTCTGCCTTTTGCCCCAAACCCTAGCCCCAAGGACGCCGCCAGGCCGCCGTACGAGCTCGCCGGAGTTCGTCTCCTCCGCCGCCACGTTTCTCACTTTTCCGTCACGGTGAGACCTCCCCTGAGCCCCTGGTTCCCTCCTCTGTCCTCGTAATCTTCGTGCGCACCTCCTAAGCCTCTCGTTCGGTTATTTCTTGCAGTGAGGCGAGCGCCCCGCGCTCGACCGGAGCTCACCGGAGCGCCGCCGTACTCCTTCCGCCGCTGCCGGCCGCGCCAGGAAGCGCGACACGACGGCGTCGCCACCATCCGCATCGCCGCGACGAGCTGCACGCCGTCGTCACCTCCGTTCGTCCGGGGGTGCACCGGAGGAACTAGAGCATCCAAGCCCGACGTCGGCGCCGCCACCATCGCCACCTCCGGCGAGTTTCCGCCGCCACCCTCCGTTCAACGCGTGTAAGCCCTCCGATCTAAATCCTACGATCTAAATTAGATCTAGGCTACGAATGGGTATCTGTGGATCTGGACCGCCAGATCTGGATCGGGCGATCCAGATTTAAATAAGCCGAGCCGCGTTTCGGCTAAGCCAAGCCCGAGCCGAGCCGGAGCCAGGCCAATCATAGCCCGCCACGTGGCCCAAGAATTTCTACGAATATTCTTAAATAGATTAAAATGGCAACTTTTCAGAAAAGCCCCTGTAGTTCAACCCTTCATAACTTTTTAACCACAACTCCAAATTTAATAATTTTTATATATTTGGAAAGCTCTCGACATGTAGAATATTTTGGATATGACAAAATTCAAATTTGACTTAGTATAAAATATTCAAATTTCAAATGGTGAATTTGAGTATATTTGTAATAACTTTAAATCTATAAATCCAAAAATTGCAAATAAATATGTTTTAGAAACTTTAGAATATTTGTAAATTAATGCCACTGCTATAAAATAATTTTGAGTAATTTTGAATGATTTCATAGTTGTGTGTTCAATTTGAATAAATTTGACTATTTTGTTTAAATAACTTTTAATAGAAACATTAATTTTGGATTAAATCCAATTGCAATAGATTTAATTAAATGCTCTCTGTCTATTAACACTAATTAT
Organism: Poa annua; assembly: GCA_026929855.1. Classification (NCBI taxonomy): domain Eukaryota; kingdom Viridiplantae; phylum Streptophyta; class Magnoliopsida; order Poales; family Poaceae; genus Poa; species Poa annua. The sequence continues at coordinate 39,561,309 of CM049427.1, forward strand.
AAAAATTGGTTATAAAAATTTAGTCATAGGAAACTTTAATCTTATAATTATTCCTTTTATTATATTTCCCAAAATTTGAAATTAATTAAATTGCATTTATAAATTCATGCATATGTATAAAGAAAACACAAAAGTTATTTTGATGTTTCTTGTGATTTAAAATTTCATTTCATTCATAGCATATTTTATTCTCATAGGAAAACTCCTCTTCATTACTTTTCTCTAAGTTAGGAATTATTTTCAAACTTAGTATTTTGGGAAAAGTGCTATGCACTAGACACTTAGGATTTTCAACATGGAGCTGGAAGACCAATGAAGGACTTAGCCAAAAACAAGACTCCAGAAGTATCTTCAAGAAGAAGAAACACTTAGAAGAAAATCAAGAAGAAGTTCATGAAGGACTTAGAAGAAAACAGGCCCTGGAAGCATCCTCAAGATGTCAAGCACTTAGAAGAAAAGTGAGAAGAAGTTCAAGAAGGCCAACCCCCTTTTATTCTCTAAGTCTTTCTCTCTGTCCTTTCTTCTCCTCTGAGACTTCAAGAAGACTAAGTAAATCCAAGACCAGCCTCGAAGATACAAGAACCACCAAGTCTGAAGATTTATCAAGTCTATCAAAACTTCAATCAAGACATCATCCAGAAGAAAGTTACAAAGTCTGGAGAGGAAGCCTGGAGGACAACTACATCTTTCTTTCTATCTTTTCCCTCTTTCCTAATCTTGTCTTTTAGACTTAAACAAATTTTGATCATGATGTTATCATCTTGAAGTTGTTGGATCCTAGCAGCATAGTGGGATGAAGCGGCCTGGAAACAAACCTTACATGTCCACGTACATGAGACCTGTTCCACAATTTAAGTGGCTGGCCGGGTGTCTGTCTCTCTCACTATAGTGAATGTCCAATTTACAAAGAGTTGATAATAATTGTTGATCATCTTGAACAAAGGACTTAGTATTTTTCCCTAAGTATTTTGCACATCATGGCTAAGCCATTTGAGTGCTTGTATCAAGAAGAATTAAAACAAAGTATTTTTATCCAACTTAAGACCTCAGTCCTTAGTCATTCTTGACCTACCTATTTTCCTTGCATTAACTTAAGAGATTTTTCATAGCATAACATGCATCTCTAGCCCTTAGAAATAATTTGCATATCATACATGACATGTTTTCCTTAGGAGTTTTACAAAACTTGTTGTTCATTTGATATGAGCATGTATGTTTGATGATTGTTGTTTGTTGATTGTGGTATTGTTGTTTGCTATTATTGTTTAGATTAAACGGAGAGCAAACGTTCGTTGTTGAAAAGGGTTTGTGAGCGACAACATTCAAAGGCAAGTGGCACACCTCATAAACTCCCTATTTTTATGCATTACTTAGTGTATTTTTATATGCATGTGTTGCTATGCTAAACCTGTGTAGAATCCCCTATACCTGTGTCTAGGTTCCTATGCAATACTTAGTAGAATTATTGTTGCTATGCAAATGTTGTTTTCTGAAAATCTAAATTCTACTAAGTTAAGAATGAAACACCTGGGTGGTAATTGGTCGGATGGTTTATGTTGAGTGGCTACTCAGGTCCATTTCTATGTTTCCTAGAGTATGTACACTTGAGAACGGCCACCCAGGAACAGAGGAATCTGAAGAAACTCCGAGTGACGATTGCTTCCAGTGCAGCCATTGCCATATGGGCTCTGACTTGATCAATTATGTTGCGTGGACTCTCTCCGGCTTGACAAGCAGATGTAGGGGGATGTTAGGTGGAACGGGTCAAGCCATGTGGGAGGGAAAATGCTTCTGAAAGATCTCGTCTCATTCTCTCCTTTCCTTATCACAAATGGTGTGTAAAGGATACTTTGGGTGGAATGGGTACAATGGTGAAAGTGCACAACCTCTGCAGAGTGTAAAACTAAGTACTTAGCCGTGTCCCCGGTTACGGACAATTTTGAGCAGCTGATCAAGGACGTCAACGGAGGATTCCACCATTCCAACTTCAGAAATAAAACTTGATGGGTGAACAAGGGAAGATGAGATTTCTGGTTTTCATGCCATACTCATCGAGATTTCAAGAAAAGTGTTTTCAAAAGAGAAGGAAAAATTGGCTTTATGCAAATTAGCCTTGAGCTCCACCAGCCAAATATTCATATAGGCTTTAGAGTTATTCCATAAGTGTCCACCATAGTGTCACTTGCCAGACTCCATTTTTAATGGAATCTGACCCACGTTGTTGCAATATTTTTCTTATTGCAGATTTGATCAGATGACGAGTGAGGTTTCGTAAAAGTCTCGAGTCTACAACCAACATGTTTTCGCCCGTGGCAGCATGAAAGTTATAGAGGCTCTCTGCTATTGTATTCCGCTGTGTATTTTTCCAATGCTAGCTTTATGCTATGCAACTTGTATCAAATATTTTGTAATTCTGGATCATCGATGTAATAAAATTGATGCTTTGTTGTGATATTACATCGTAACTGTGTGTGCAAATGAATCGATCCAGGGATTTGCTCTATACACATGTATCTGCCTTATTTAAAGTGCAGGTACGCTACATGCATTTATTAACGACTTATTTTTCTTTTAGCCATCCGGATCGAGCCAATCTGCAAAAAAGCAGCCACCATGTGCTCCTCGAGGCAAGGCAAAAAGAATGACGAGCGAGGATCCAAAGTTACCGATTGAGGAAATTGCTGATTCCGGCGAACCGCTCGAACCAAAACAGAACCGCAACAAATTTATAAGTCAAGCTGGAGTTATTGTTAGGGACATGATCCCAATCAGCATACGCGAATGGAATAAGCCGGCGGTCGCAGATGTGGACGACCCATGTTATGTCCACCAAGTTCTTAAGGATTTGGTCTATAACACGCTGTTGTCACATTTCACCCTCCCGCCAGATCTCTCTAAAGTGAAGAAGGACAACCTCAAGAGGTGGACTCTTATTAAGATGGCGGAACAATTCCGGAACTGGAAGAAAAAGTTATGGAATCAATATGTAGAAACAAAAGAAGTGCCAGATTTCAGTGGAGCACAAGGGAAAAAGTTAGAATCTGAATGGGCGGCGTTTAAGGCGTATAGGGAATCACCTATGGCTGTGTCCCGATCGAAGATAAATAAATTGAATGCTAAGCTGAAGGAACACCACCATACATTGGGAACAGGTGGCTACAAGAGCGCCATTCCTAAGTGGTTAGCCTATGAAGAAAAACTGCTTCAATCGGGGGTCCGTCCACAGACACTTGACTGGCCCGAGAGGTCGAAATTCTGGTTGTTCGCGCATGGGGCAATGTTGGACCTTAAAACCGGAGAGATTGTTGGAAGGGGAAAATGGAAGGTTCTCGTGGAGCGTATAAAAAAGAAGCTTGAAGAAGCAATTAATGATGTTCGCAATGGTGTGTTCAAACCCGATAGAGAGGATGACGAGCTGACACGGGCACTGGGGAATCCTGAACATGTTGGACGAGCTCGAGGCTTTCCTGGCGGTGCTACGTTTAAGACTGCGTGGCCGGAATCCGCTCACACTTATAGAAGCCGTAGCAGAGGTAAGAAGAAGGAGGCCGACCGGATATTACAATTGGAACGTGAAATGAAGGAGCAACGGGCGGAAATAAAAGCATTGAAGGAGCAAAGAACGGAACCTCTGGAGCGGCACCAATTAGACCATGAAGCGCATGCCGCCCCATCTCAGCGTAGAAGCAGCGTTGGTTCCACGCGTCAGGGCGACGTTGGTGCCTACCCAGTGGATGACATCACAGAGCCTACAGGTTGTGAGCTACATATAGCAATGCAAAACATAACTTTGAAGGTGGCGGTGGGGCAAGCTTTAGTAATTCAACCTGGAGAACTCTACCATTGTGGTCAAATTCCAGATGGCTACGCTCGTGTCGGGGTGGACGAAATTATGCCGGGATTTGAATCCTTGGAACTTGAGTTACCTGGAGGTGACGAGGAGAAAACGTTGGCAGACGTCAAGCATGCCTTCGCCCTATGGCCCAAGAAATACATCGTCCTTCCAGAACAAGCAAAGTCCACTCCTCGTTCTAGGAGTCCAGCTCACCAGCCAAGTCCACTCTTCCTCGAGAGGGATCAAAGACGGAGTCCATCTCCACCCCATCAGCAAAGCCCACACCTCCCCGATAGGGACCCCAGCCCGAGTCCATCTCCAGCTCAACAGCAAAGCCAACCGCCCCCCGAGAGGGTTCCTAGCGTGAGGCCATCGCAGTCTGTGCCAGTCCGCCAGAATGTTAAGTCGCTCTCGAGTAGGCGCCAGTCTGGTTCTCCTGTTAGGAAGAAACCTAGAAAGCAGAAAACACCGCCGCCTACTCCAAAGTTACCTTGGGAGAGAACCGTCGAGGAAAACGATATCGCATGCAAAGAACATATGGATGCCTGGCTTGCTGGCGTGAAACAGAAAGCGTTAGCGAAACAATTGCCTCCTGCAAAATTTACTGCCGGAATTCCTCAGGAAAAAATTGACCGTTGCATCGATGCCCTATACAACCCCCCACCATCGCCGCCAACAGACTATGATCGCAACATTGGTAAGTCATATGACGAAGAGATGGATGATCGATCGAAAAAAGGGAAACAAGTTGCCCAACTCGGAGAACAAGACGCACAGTCGGCCCCCCCGCTCAAGGTGCTTGATGAAAGAGTTCTCAAAAACATCAATGTGCGGGAGCTGGTATATTCGGGAGATGATATCCCCTTCGCGGATGTTGTTCGTACTTATGTTCACGGGGAGAATTTTGTTGACGGCGACTTACCCACAAGAATGCGTCAATTTCAAGCCTGGTACAAGGATACCGTAAAGGAGACGGATAAAGTCGCTCTCCAGATGGCAGTTAAGGAAGAGCATTATTTCCAAGAATACTCCGTTGTCCTTTACTTCGCCGAAATCTTTCAGTTATACATTCTCCGGGCCTCGACAAAGCTATCATGAGTTCCTATTGTATGTAAGTGATCTATTCCTGCAATTTAATGTTTTAATTAGCTCTACTCGTTCATTGTCTGTGATAATCCTCTCTATAATATTTTGTGTGCTTTATTACGCAGAATGAAGATGCTCGAATGCAAGAAGAAGAAAATCAGCCACATTGGGTTCATTGACCCCTCTATAATGCATGAAGATAACATAATTGATCCACTACTTAACAAGGATACACCGGGGAATTTGCTAATGTTTTTCAAGCGACAAGCTTACAAAAAATATATATTATGGCCTTACAACTTCAAGTGAGTGTTACTGCTTATTACACATTCTATTTTTCTCACCCGATGTTAAGTTTAATTAATTAGTTATGCATGACTATTTATAAACGTGCGCAGCTACCACTACATTCTTATCGTTATTGATTTGCGGAAAGGAGAAATTGTTGTCCTTGACTCGTTAAGAAGATGCCCTAAACAATACAAGACCTGTTTTGATTTGGTGGCAAGGTACTTTCTTTTCTTATCGCCTCTTTCGTTCATTTCCTAATATCAAGGAATTTATGACTCATTCATTCAGTTTCTTGTCATGCAGCGTTTGGAAAATGTTCCTCGCGGAACATCCGAACAGTGGATGGCCAGAGAAACTGCGCTGGCGTACTAACGATGTAAGTAGTACTATAACTAGGCCCATGCACCATTATCATACTTTGTTATTATTTGATTAAATTTTATTCTTCTATAGACTTGTCTTAAACAGCCAACCGGTACTGATCTATGTGGATTCTTCGTTTGCGAGTACATGCACACTGTGGTCAACGAGAGTTTGAAGAGCAAAAGAAGTATCGAAGTACGTAAAGCTCTAGTCACAACATTATTTTTGTATCATCAATCGTGATGACTTTTATTCATTTCATATCTCATGTATTCATTGTGATATCATTTTTTTACAGTTGGCAAGAAAGCGCAACGAGCTACCAATAAAGACCCGCTTCAGGGCAATTGCAGAGGAGTTGACGGGATTTTACCTCACCGAAGTCATACCGGAGACCGGAGAGTACCACTATGTTGACTAGTGCGGACATGTAATATATAGTGATCTCCATGTAACAAAATATTTCTAATCTCTGGAACCGGGAAACGTGATATTTATGTACCACGCGTACTTAAATGTATATGTGTTATGAACACATGATCTTCATGTAATTGTATATATGCATGATGCAACTTCATCTAGGTTTGTATAATAATTTATACGTGTTTTTCGCCCATCGAAGCTGTAGCATCCGAAACCCCTACCCCCGACGCATCGACATGGTACCATCCGAAACCCCCTACCATCACACATCGACTATAGTATCGACGTGGTACCATCCGAAACCCCCTACCGTCACGCATCGACGTGGTACCATCCGAAACCCCTACCCAGAAAACCGGTAGAAATAAAAAACAGTAAACCCTGAAATGAAAAAAGCAAAACCCTGAAATTAAAAAAAAATAAAAACCCTAGTCCCGGTTCGTATTACGAACCGGGACTAAAGGGTTCGACCCCCGCACGCCCTGCCGCGGCCACGTGCGCTGCGCTCATTGGGGGGGGGCTCCGGTCCCGGTTCGTGTTAAACCGAGACCAAAGGGTCTGGGGGCTCTAGTCCCGGCCTGACAGTCCCGGTTGCTACACCGGAACTACAGGCCCTCTGAAACCGGGACTAGAGCCCCGATTTCCACTAGTGTTGCGTAACCAGGCAGTGGTCTGCAAAAAAAAACAATCCCAAGTCACGTAACCAAGCAGTGGTAGGCAAAAGGAAAATTAAGTCGCGTACCTAGGCAGTGTCATGTTTAAGAAGAAAAAACATGTAGACAAACCGGCCGGCCGGCTATTGCCGTGTTTCCACAGGCCCAGACGTTTTGGAAAAAAAACATGCTACGCACGTAACTAATTGATTAAATTGAGGACATTAGATAAGAGAACAAAAAAATATTTTTAAATAGTACTTAAGATTTTAAAATCTAAAATATAAGGTGTATTTGTTATTTATGGACGATTTGACCCATAAAAATTTGTGATCAGTCTCAGAAGAGCGATTTAACGAATTGTACTAATTTTATACTAATTAAGAACTCGTCTCTTGCCATTTTTTCTAAAAATAAATTTAATACACTATGTACAAAATAACTTATCTTAATATTCGTACAGAAAACTTATACATTCTACATTTAGGAACGGAGGGAGTATAAGTTATTTGTATATTTTAATATTGACTACATATATATTAAAAATGAGTGAATGTGCAAATATGACATGTACACAAGTTAGATCTCATTAATTTTCGAAAAAAACTCAATCTACACACATATATGTTACTAACTAAGTGACTCGCTCACGTCATCACCATCACCCCATGTTAGATTGTTCAACACCATATTCTTTCAACATCTAATACAAATCTATCATCTCTTCATTTACTATGCTATGGGTCTAGCCTGACCTTCCACCTTCCTCACATAGCGTGAACAACTTTCAAATCTGATTTGAAACTATTTCTCTCTTTTTGGTGCATGTGATCAATTGTTTAGTTTTAATTAGTATGCTTATTCTATCAAGTTTGATCATGTTGACATCTACTAATTGACTATGTGTGACTACCGCTTCCTCAATATTCATGCCACTGATGTGTACTACTAAGGTACATATATATAACCACTTTCATGTAAAAAGATATAATATGTTCATTTAAATATGTTCGGTAACAAATTTGATTTTGTCGATTACAGACTGCAACGTCTCAAAAGAAAAAAATATTTCCAAAGTCTGTAACAAAAGGAAAACTAAAACTGAAATTTTTGTCACCGACAATAAATAATAATAGATGAAAATTCAAAATCCCAAGCGAAATCACTCCAGGCATGATACAAACATGCAGATGTGTAACAATTAATTATTTTTCTAACCAAATGCAATGTATATGTCTACCACTACACATAGAGTTAGAAAACACATGAACGTGAGGTGTATAGGACGCTAACCACGTAATTTGACTTCCGGTGAATTGGAGTACAACGACCCGCTAACCATCTGATCGCTTGGTCGTTTTAAACTATATGATTCCAATGCATAATGCTACATATATTGCTTTGATATAAAAGGACGAGTTTCTCTATTAGAGAAGTACATATGATGATATGTAGAAGTAGAATATAGATGAGGATCAGTACACACCATTAGAGTTCTTGATCACTATAAAAAGGTCGTAAATTTGAGAAGAATCAAATACTACATAAAAATTATCTTTATAGAGGCATGCATGATATTGTACAATAAGTGTTTGCACATAAATGTGGATTGTCATACCATATGTATAAGAGAGTGTATAAAACGTAGCCAGAAAACAAAGTTGTGTGTGGTCCTTTAGATATTAGGCTACCTTGAGTCCTAAATTAATAACATAAGAAACAACATTTTGGCGAACGTTTGATCATATGATTTGTTTTCACTGAGAATGTTATTTACATCATTATAGGTCTTAAGAATGGTTCTTTATTGATCACATGGAAACCATGATTAAAATTCTCTTTGTATGTCCTATTTTTAAAATATAAATCACTTTTCTCGGGTATAACTTAAATCATTTAGATTTCACTGGACATACATCAAATTTGGTTTAAGCTGTCAAATATTTGACCTAATGTATTGGGGCATACTGATGAAAGTTACCAAGGAGTGTTGACAACAAGTTGGGCAGGATTTGTTGGTGCCATGGAAATAGTAGAGATGAAAGCACATGTATTAAACCTTTGGACTAATTTAAATTTTGAAAATAGTTCTATGACAATACATGATAATTATATGTGTGTAGAACTGTATATCCGCTAGACTGAAGAGTAAGGAACGATATGAAGTGAGTGAAAATACATTAAAGTAACAATATCTATGTTATAAAATCGCATGACATTTTAAAAAAGTCCCACAAATATTCTGTCAGACATTAAAATTTGTTCCAACTATTTTTCACATATCATCACGGTTTTCAGTGCCTAAGAATAATGTAAATAAAGTTTTCAAACTTTTAGTATCTCTAAACCACAAAAAAACAAAAACCTACTCAATACGCTAAAGATGGTGCCCTCGCATTTGCGAGGGCCACCTTGCTAGTTATATACTAAAAGCACAATACGGAGAGTCTAAAATAGAGACACCATGTTAAGCCACATCATCTTAATACTGAATCCAATTTATGTTGCTTCTTTTTTTCACCCATGATTCCTACTAACACTGATCATGTCCTTCTTTAAAAATAGTAGCAACAACAATACTGACGGCCGCCATTGTAATGTCTAACATTGGTACAAGGCAACTCCATGATCGTTTATTAATGTGCAATGGTCTAAGATTACCAAAAGTAAGCTCCTCATCAATAGATGTGCAATGGTCACTAGTGTAAATCAGGACTCTAGTCCCGGTTCCAGACAGGTTGTAGTCCCGGTGTAGCAACCGGGACTATCAATGCGGGACTAGAGCCCCCCCCCCCCTTGGTCTCGGTTGAAATACGAACCGGGACCGCAGCCCCCCCACCAATTAGAGCTCCGCACGTGGAGGGGGCAGGGGCGCGCAGGGGCGAACCCTTTAGTCCCGGTTCGTGTTACGAACCGGGACTAGGTTTTTTTTTTGCATTTCAGGATTTTTTTTTCTTTTTTCATTTCAGTGTTTTGCTTTTTTTTATTTCGACCGGTTTTCTGGGTAGGGGTTTCGGATGGTACCACGTTGAGGCGTCGGGGTAGGGGTTTCGGATGCTATGGCTTCGATGCGCGAAAAACACGTATAAATTATTATACAAAGCTAGATGAATGCATCATGCATATATACAATTACATTAAGATCATGTGTTGATAACACATACACAGTTAAGTACGCGTGGTACATGAATATCACGTTTCCCGGTTCCAGATACTTAGAAGTACTTTGTTACATGGAGATCACTATTACATGTTCGCACCACCAGAGGTAACATAGTGGTACTCTCCGGTCTCCGGTATGACATGGGCGAGGTAAAATCCCGTCAACTCCTCTGCAAGTGCCCTGAAGCGGGTCTTTATTGGTAACTCCTTGCGCTTTCTTGCCAACTGTAAAAAAATGATATCACAATGAATACATGATATATGAAATGAATAAAACTCATCACGATTGATGGTACAAAAATAATGTTGTGACTAGAGCTTTACGTACTTCGATACTTCTTTTGCTCTTCAACCTCTCGTTGACCATAGTGTGCATGTACTCGCAAACATAGAATCCACATAGATCAGTCCCTATTGGTTGTTTAAGGCAAGTCTATAGAAGAATAAAATTTAATCAAATAATAAAAAAGTATGATAATGGTGCATGGGCCTAGTTATAGTTCTACTTACATCGTTAGTACGCCATAGCAGTTTCTTTGGCCATCCACTGTTCGGATGTTCCCCGAGGAACATTTTCCAAACGCTGCATGACAAGAAAATGAATGAACGAGTCATAAATATTTTGATATTAGGAAATGAACGAAAGAGGCGATAAGAAAAGAAAGTACCTTGCCACCAAATCAAAACAGGTCATGTATTGTTTAGGGCATCTTCTTAACGAGTTAAGGACAACAATTTCTCCTTTCCGCAAGTTAATAACGATAAGAATGTAGTGGTAGCTGCGCATGTTTATAAATAGTCATGCATAACTCATCAATTAAATTTAACATCGGGTGAGAAAAATAGAATGTGTAATAAGCAGTAACACTCACTTGAAGTTGTAAGGCCATAATATATATTTTTTGTAAGCTTGTCGCTGGAAAAACATTAGCAAATTCCCCGGTGTATCCTTGTTAACTCTTGGATCAATTATGTTTTCTTCATGCATTATAGAGTGGTCAATGAACCCAATGTGGTTGATTTTCTGCTTCTTGCATTCGAGCATCTTCATTCTGCTTAATAAAGCACACAAAATATTATAGAGAGGATTATCACAGACAATGAACGAGTAGAGCTAATTAAAACATTAAATTGCAGGAATAGATCACTTACATACAAAAGGAACTCATGATAGCTTTGTCGAGGGCCCGGAGATTGTATAACTGAAAGATTTCGGCGAAGTAAAGGACAACGGAGTATTCTTGGAAATAATGCTCTTCCTTAACTGCCATCATGAGAGCGTCTTTATTCGTCTCCTTTACGGTATCCTTGTACCAGGCTTGAAATTGACGCATTCTTGTGGGTAAGTCGTCGTCGACAAAATTCTCCCCGTGAACATAAGTACGAACAACATCCGCGAAGGGGATATCATCTCCCGAATATACCAGGTCCCGCACGTTGATGTTTTTGAGAACTCTGTCATCAAGCACCTTGTTTCAAGTTGGGCAACTTGTTTCCCTTTTTTCGATCAATCATCCATCTCTTCGTCATATGACTTACCAATGTAGCAATCATAGTCTGTTGGCGGCGATGGTGAGGGGTTGTATAGGGCATCGATGCAACGGTCAATTTTCTCCTGAGGAATTCCGGCAGTAAATTTTGCAGGAGGCAATTGTTTCGCTAACGCTTTCTGTTTCACGCCAGCAAGACAGGCATCCGTATGTTCTTTGCAGGCGATATTGTTTTCCTCGACGGTTCTCTCCCAAGGTAACTTTGGAGTAGGCGGCGGTGTTTTCTGCTTTCTAGGTTTCTTCCTAACAGGAGAACCAGACTGGCGCCTACTCGAGAGCGACTTTACATTCTGGCGGACTGGCACAGACTGCGATGGCCTCGCGCTAGGAACCCTCTCGGGGGGCGGTTGGCTTTGCTGTTGAGCTGGAGATGGACTCGTGCTGGGGTCCCTATCGGGGAGGTGTGGGCTTTGCTGATGATGGATTATCCCCAAGTATGAGTTTTTTCTTTGAATTCTAACTAATTTCCCATAGTTAATTAAGTTTACGTTGATTTATCGAAAGTAATTCAAATTTGAACTACAACTGTTTGATAGTTTGGTCTGAAACTTTTGGAAAAATCATTTTAAGGTACACAACTAGTGGTTATATCACAGAAAGATTGATAGTCATAGAAAATATCACCTCTTCCGATCATTAGTCATAGCGACCGTTTTGATCGTTTTTAAGAAAAAATGTAATAAAGTGATAAACACCTAAAAAAATCAAATCCTTTGGCATGGGCTCCTTATATGTGTACTAGTTGCTATGAAAAATGATAAACTTGATTTTTTTCCAACATTTGCAAAAAAAATATTCACAAAAAGGTCTATCATGAATGAACATCTAGAAGTTTCAAGTCAAATGACCAAGTTATGGTCATTTCGATGACATAGTTTGTGATAAAGATCTCGTACTCCACACATAGGTGCATATTGGTATATTAAACAATATTGCCAAAGGGATTCTTCAAAATATTTTCATAAATATCATTTCCCTTTTTTTAAGTGCAAAAAATAAGGTTTTTTGTGAAGTAAGTACAGGAAATATGATTCCAAATGGCACCCAACTAATTTTCACTAAGAGTGGTGCACATATGATGGATTATCCCCAAGTATGAGTTTTTTCTTTGAATTCTAACTAATTTCCTCTAGTTAATTGAGTTTATGTTGATTTATCGAAAGTAATTCAAATTTGAACTACAACTATTTGATAGTTTGGTCTGAAACTTTTGGAAAAATTATTTTAAGGTACACAACTAGTGATTATATCACAGAAACATTGATAGTTCTAGAAAATATCACCTCTTCTGATGATTAGTCATAGCGACCGTTTTGATCGTTTTAAGAAAAAATGTAATAAAGTGATAAACACCTCAAAAAATCAAATCATTTGGCATGGGCTCCTTATATGTGTACTAGTTGCTATAAAAAATGATAAACTTGATTTTTGCCAACATTTGCAAAAAAAGTATTCACAAAAAGGTCTATCATGTATGAACATCTAGAAGTTTCAAACCAAATGACCAAGTTATGGTCATTTCAAGCCAAGCCAAATGACCGTGGCAAGACATCTTTGATGATCTACAATGGTCCGACAAGACATCTCTGATGATCTGCAACTGTTTCGAACGGTCGCAGATCATCAGAGACGTCTTGCCGCTGGTTGCCCAAAGATACCTCTGCCGAGGGGAGGGTTCACCTTCAGCCTTCATTGAGTGCTCTCTGCTACCCGTGTGCTGCCAAAATGAACTACAATGAGTAGACACTGAGTGCTGAACATGTCCGGGAGGGGGGCTATATATAAGGTACGTGTGCTTCTTTAGTCCCGGTTGGTAACAACAACCGAGTCATGTGGGTCACGAAGTGGTCGTGATACAGCTGATCCAACATCTCAGAATCTCTCAAAAGAAACACACCTCAGATCCAACGTCTCACAAGCGCTAGAAAGAAACACACGACTAAAGAAGCACATGGATCGTGTGTTTCTTTAAAGCACTTGTGAGCCGTTGGATGAAGATGTGTTTCTTTTGAGGGATTCTGAGCTGTTGGATGGGCACTAGCATGACCAGTTCGTGAGTCACATGACCCTATATATAGCCCCTCTTGAACATGTTCGGCAGTCATTGTCTCCTCATTCTACTTCATCGACAGAATATAAAGCATTTGGATTCCCTGCATACGCCCAACGGTGCATTTGATATGCAAGCACTCACGAGCCACCGTTGGGCTGTATGCAGGTGAAATCGTGTGTTTTGTTCCATGCATCTACAAAATACTTCAGTTCACTTGTTCTTCTGATACAAAGCATTCAGATATTACACATCAACAATAATATCCCTATCTAGTGTTTACTTGTTCTTCTGATTGCACCGTAACCACGGACAATCTTCTTCATTTAACTTGATACTTGGATCAGTGTTGACTTTGAAGGGCGGAATGTCATGAAACTTATCGTAATCTTCTGACATGTCTGTCTTGTCCTCCACTCCCACAATGACTCTTTTCCCTGAAAGAACTATGTGGCGCTTTGGCTCATCGTATGATGTACTCGCTTGCTTATCTTTTTTTTGGTAGGGTAGACATGTCTTTCACATAGAAAACCTGAGCAACTTCACTGGCTAGGACGAATGGTTCGTTCTCGTACGAAAGATTGTTGAGATCCACTGTAGTCATTCCGTATCGTGGGTCTACCTCTACCTCGCCTCGTAGGTTGAACCATTTGCACTTGAACAAAGGGACCTTAAAAGTAGGTCCATAGTCAAGTTCCCATATCTCCTCTATGTAACCATAATATGTGTCCTTTGTCCCGTTGCAGTTTATTGCATCAAAGCGGACTCCACTGTTTTGGTTGGTGCTCTTTTTATCTTGGCTGGCTGTGTAAAATATATTTCCATTTATCTCGTACCCTTGAAAAGTCAATATTGTTGAAGCTGGTGATGTGGCCAACAAGTATAGCTGTTCTTCAACATTGGTGTCATTAATGAGACGTCTTTTTAACCAACTGCTGAAAGTATTCATGTGTTCTCCATCAATACAATCTTCAGATTTCTCCGGGTATTTGGAGCGTAAAACATTTTTGTGTTCCTCGACATACGGACCCACCAAACTGGAATTATGTAGAACGGTGTCGTGTGCTTGAGTGAAATAATCCCCGTCTTGACATATTGTTGCTTTCTTTCCTAGGGTGCCTTTTCCATGCAGTCTCCCCCTCATGACGTGATTCAGGAACACCAATCGGCTTCAGATCAGGAATAAAATCTACACAAAACTCAATGACCTCCTCTGTTCCATAACCCTTGACGTTGCTTCCTTATGGCCTAGCCCGGTTATGCACATATTTTTTTAAGACTCCCATGAACCTCTCAAAGGGGAACATGTTGTGTAGAAATACAGGACCGAGAACAGAAATCTCTTCGACTAGGTGGACTACAAGGTGCGTCATAATATTGAAGAAGGTTGGTGGGAACACCAACTCGAAGCTGACAAGACATTGGACCACATCCTTCTCTAATTTTTTTAGAGTTAGTGGATTGATGACCTTCTGAGAAATTGCATTGAGAAATGCACATAGCTTCACAATGGGTTCTCGAACATTTTTCGGTAGAAGCCCTCTCAATGCAACCGGAAGTAATTGTGCCATAATCACGTGACAGTCATGAGACTTTAGATCCTGAAATTTTTGCTCTGCCATGTTTATTATTCCTTTTATATTTGATGAGAAGCCAGATGGAACCTTCATACTACGAAGGCACTCAAAAAATATTTTCTTCTCTTCTTTAGTAAGAGCGTAGCTTGCAGAACCTGGCTGATTCTCTGAATGAGTATCATCTCGATGCATCTCTTCTCATATGTTGATGGGTCTGCCTTCCTTTTGGTGTACCTTTTTTTGACTTCCTTTTTTTTTGACTTCCTATCATTTGACTTCCCATACACGCCCAAGAAGTTTAGCAAGTTGCAGCAAATGTTCTTTGTAACGTGCATCACGTCGATTGCGGAGTGAATCTCTAGCATTATCCAATATGGCAGCTCCCAAAATATAGATTTCTTCTTCCACATGGGTACGTGGTTGTTTGCGTCATTCGGAACAGTGAGTCCTCCAGGACCCTTTCCAAATATTACATTTAAATCCTTGACCATATCATGTATAACAGAACTAGAAGGGCGGGTAGGCCTCGGCCGATGATCTGCCTCACATTTATAATGCTTGCCTTTCTTCCTTAACGGATGCTTGGGTACAAGAAACCGACGATGACCCAGGTACACATTCTTGTTACCTAAATGTATACTATCAGTTTCAGCTAAACGGTGTGTGCATGCATTGTATCCCTTACTTGACTGTCCTGAAATGTTGCCTATAAAAGGTTCGTAGATCAAATTCCTCCAGTTTGTGCTCATCCCACACACGTACACCTTCTTCACGCCACAACTGCAAAAGTTCTTCAACTAATGGCCTGAGGTACACATCAATGTCGTTGCCAGGTTGCTTCGGGCCTTGAATGAGCACTGGCATCATATTATACTTCCGCTTCATGCACAGCCAAGGAGGAATGTTATAGATACATAGAGTCACGGGCCAAGTGCTGTGACTGGAGCTCTGCTCTCCAAAAGGATTAAAGCCATCTGTACTTAGACCAAATCTTAAGTTCCTTGCGTCATCTGAAAATGTCGGGAACTCTCTGTCAATTTTTCTCCACTGGGACCCATGCGCGGGGTGTCTCAGCATCAAGTCTTTTTTACGATCTTCTTTGTGCCATCGCAACAACTTGGCATGCTCTCTATTGCTGAACAAGCATTTCAACCGTGGTATTATAGGAGCATACCACATCACCTTTGCAGGAATCCTCTTCCTGAGGCGCGGCTCGCCCTCAACATCACCAGGGTCATCTCGCCCGATCTTATACCGTAAAGCACCGCATACAGGACATGCATTCAATTTTTCGTGCTCACAGCGGTAGAGGATGCAGTCATTAATGCATGCGTGTATCTTATGCACCTCTAATACTATAGGACATACCACCTTCTTTGCTTCGTACGTACTAGACGGCAATTCGTTATCCTTTGGAAGCATCTTCTTAACTATTGTTAACAAATTTTGAAATCCCTTGTCAGAAGTACCATTCTCTGCCTTCCATTGCAGCAATTCAAGTGTGGTACCCAGCTTTTTCTGATCATTTTGACAAGTTGGGTACAATAATTTGGCGTGATCAGCTAACATACGCTCCAACTTCAACCTTTCGTTTTCACTTCCACAGTCCATTTTTGCATCACGAATGGCCCGGCGAAGATCATCGTCGGGCTCATCAATAATGGGATCTTCTTTAGTTTCGTCTTCTCCCATTGTAGTATCACTGAACCAAGGATACTGGTCATTATCCTCCTCTTCTTAATTTTCTTCCATGATAACCCCTGTTTCTCCGTGCTTGGTCCAATAATAATAACCAGGCCTAAAACCATTATGTAAGAGGTGTGAGTGAATGACTTTTGAGGTAGAGTGATCACTCATATTCTTGCAGGCACTACATGGACAACGAATAAAACCGTTCTTCGCCTTGTTTTCCTCAGCCACATGGAGAAAATTATGCATGACATCAATGAACTCAGAACACCATCGGTCACCGTACATCCATTGTCGGTTCATCTGTATTACATAAAAGTATATCGAACCCCATTATTACACTACTGTCATAAATAATATGTAAGAGCATATTAATTAATACAATATCATCCATTAAAATAAGAGTAGAGTAGTGACAACTGGTAATACATAGTTCTCATAAAACATACATTAACCGAAACAAATATAAAAATTATCTAAAGAATTTAAATCCAACAACAAATGCGATCAAAATCGCAACTAAGGTAAATACTGAACCCACAGCATAATGATACCAAGCCTCCCGATTAATGGCATATTTTCTAATCCTTTTTATCTTCAAGCGCATTGCATCCATCTTGATCTCGTTACCATCGACCACGTCGGCAAGTTTGAGCTCTAATTTCATCTTATCTTCTAAGCATTGAAGATAAAGATCTTCACTTCTTTTCAATTTTGCTTTCAAATCATTGTTTTCTTTATCCAAAAACTCCACAATAGGGTCAGGTTCAATTTCCGGTTCAACTACCTCCTAGATAAAAATAAATCTATGTCAAGTTGGTCGCCATAATTGCCAGAAACACAAAATGAAATAAATAGTTTTGAAAATATACCACATCCGAATCATAGATCGGACGAGGACCGACGGGGACGGATATCAGAACCATGACTCTATACATATAATACAAGTTAGAAAATTATACAAGTAATAACTATGGATATAAAACAATAAAGCTATGTTTTTGAAAAAAAAAACACGAGGCTCACCGAGATGGTGCCGGTGACGGGACGGCGTGGGCGATCGACGATGGTAAGGACGGGGACGACGCTAAAACACATAAATCATAAATTAGTTTGAGAACAAATTGCACATATACACAAATGAGATCATAACTTAGGCATTCCATCGAACACCTTGCTTGCACAAAAAATTTGAAATGAGCAAAATGAGCTAAAGAAACAATGCCAGAAGGAGGATGAAGCTGCTAACCGTGGGGTGTCTTCAGTCTGTCCAAATGGTATAAAATATTGTGTATTATCTAGGCTTGGGGAGAGAAAATGGAGAGGGAAATATTGTGAGCTCGAGCTCGGGCTGAAAATGGAGTCGGCCGGGGTGGAAGAAGCTGATAAAGGTCAGGACCATTAGTCCCGATTCATTTTACAAACCGGGACTAAAGGTCTCTGGCGCTGGGCCCCGCCTCTGCTGCCGCATGCGGTGAACCTTTAGTCCCGGTTCGTAACACGAACCGGGACTAAAGGTCCCTCGCAAATCCGGCGTTGTGACTCTCACCCCTTTAGTCTCGGTTCAATTTTAAATCCGGGCTAAAGGGGTGAACCAAAGGCTCGTTTTCCACTAGTGGGTGCATCTATGGTTGATTCTGGATTAGGCTATTAATCTTAAGCGAGTCATCTAAATATCCTTACTGAGATTGTGAGTTGAACTACTAACTTCTCTGAATAATATGTATTCTCTATCAGACTATTCTCTTTTATTTTTCTGCATTATACTTGATGCGTTTGGTTGATTGACTAAACGATTTGAGTAGAAGAACATGTGTAGTGTTCTTATTTGTGACTCATATTTAAGATCAACATTTTGAAGTGGGATTAGTTGTTCTCGTAGCTGGTCACTTGCTGTACACTCCAATAAACCTCGGGAAAACCTGAATGATATATTTTTATTTAATGATATTATAAGCCACCTTGGACTTTCGGAAATTCCAGTTAAGGGCCGTGCTTACAACTGATCTAATATGCAAGAGCTATAATATACTAATAAAAGCAATAAAAGAATGTTAAAGAGGGACTCCACGTTAACCAACATCATCTTAATTATTCGTACACTTAGATCTAAAATTTATGGCTAGGATTTAACATGAATGAATAGTAACATAATTATATTATTTGCTTGACACGATCCATCTTGCACAGTGGCCCTCGCAATAATAAGTAACACATGAGACGTTGTAGTTGTTGTTAGTGTTATTAGTGAAAAATGCAGGTAAAATTCATGTTAATTAGAATATTAAACATTTTGTCAAAATTGTTAGTGGTATAGGTGGAAAATTCTAACGAAATACAGAGAATTACAATAATTTCTATTACTAAATAACACAGTTAAAGGAGACTCAACTGTAGTTGAATAACCTGAAGTTGAACTGAACCAGGATCTGTACTCAACTGTTCTTCTCCCAGACCCTGTTTCTGCCTGGTTGGGGTACTATGCCAGGCACCAGTTCAGCTATATGTTCTCACAGTTAAAGGAGACTCCAACACTAACCTTTGATCTAGAACCCCGTATTCTTTTCCCTGACATCCAGTCTGAACCAGAGCATGCACCCTCAGCTAGGAAGAAATCTCGGACGGGAAAGGAGATCATGGAAGTTGATACGCCAGTACGCCGGTCAACTCGCAGCTTTGTGAAGAACAGGGGTTTCAAGCTGGTGCCGATGAAAGACACACCTGAACCAAGGAAGAAGCCTCGATCATCGAAGCCTTGTTCTGAAGATTGCTCAGCTGCTGGAAATCCTATTGCCATGTTGCAGAAGGCGGGAAGGCTCCTTGAAATTGAAGAGGCTGATTTAACGTTGGAGAAGCTTACAGCAGCTCCTAGCAAGCCCACCAGCCCAATGGTCTCTGATGACGAATAAGGCCCATGAAGCTTTTGTTGGGATGGGCCTTGTTAGGCCTTTTTATTGCTATCTCTATGGTCTATGTGAAACTTTATTTTGCTACTGCTCTATCTTATATCCTCTTATTTGCTATGGTTGTAATACTTTGTATGAGTGGGATCTTACAAACCTGATGATGGTCTTTTGTCAGCCTTGGTGGTCAATTACATTGGACACCTTTCAGTCTCTAACAGGGTTTTTAATGAACAATACACCACATAATTTCATGGACTGGTTGGTGTTTGATTGGAATGTTCGAGGGCTAAATGATAAAGATAAGAGAAATATTGTCTATCAAAAAATAGATGAAAGTACTGCTGCTGTAGTTTGTCTACAGGAAAAAAATGTGAAACTTTTGATCACTCTTTCATAAGAAGTTTCTGTCCTAAAAGGTTTGATCAATTTGTGTTCTCCCCCTCTGTGGGAGCCTCTGGTGGACTTATTGTGCTTTGGAGCAGTGCGGTTTTTAAAGGAGAACTCCTGGAGATTCATAGATCCGCAATCAGAGTCAATTTCACCTCTACACACAATAAAGACTCCTGGATTCTGACAAATGTCTATGGCCCCTGCACGGGTTTGGAACAAGATAATTTTGTCACTTGGTTATATGATCTAGATATACCTTCTCAGGAAAACTGGCTTATTCTCGGGAATTTAATTTCATTCGTTTAGTTGAAAACAGGAATAGGCCTGGGCAAATATGAATGATATCTTCATTTTTAACGATATTATTAGCCATCTGGGATTACAGGAGATACCAGTTAAAGGGCGAACTTACACTTGGTCTAATATGCAAGAACAACCTTTACTTGAACAACTGGATTGGTTCTTTACTAGTAGCTCTTGGATTTTAAATATCCAAACACTACTGTAGCTCCTCTACCCAGACCCACTTCGGATCATGTGCCTTTGTTGGTTCGTATTTCTACTTGAATACCTAAAGCAAAGATTTTCATATTTGAAAACCACTGGGTAAAGCAACCATGCTTCATGGATGTGGTTACCAAGGTTTGGAATCAACAGGTCAAAGCCAGCACCCCTGTGGGTGTCATATCTGCAAAACTTAAGTTGTTGAGGCCGGTCCTTAAAAAATGGGGGAAAACTCTATCACATATTAAAGAATTAATTGGGAAATGTAATATGGTGATATTGTTTTTTGATCAACTAGAAGATGATAGAGGTTTATCTATTCCAAAGTTTAATTTCAGGAATATTGTGAAAGTGCATCTTAAAAACCTCACTGGAGTTCAGTCTGATCACTGGAAACAAAGGTGTACTGTTACATGGGTTAAACTGAATGGAGAAAATACCAAATATTTCCATGCCAGAGCTACTGAGAGATTTCAGCATAATTCCATATCCTCAATAAATGATTCGGCTGGTAATCCTGTCACAGAACATGAGGAAAAGGCTTTTGCTTTCTGGCAGTGTTACAAGAACATAATGGGTATATCTTGTCAGTTGAACAGTTCTCTGAATCTGTCAGACTATATACAGCCAGTTGATAACCTACAGGAAATGGGGGAACCTTATAAAAAGGAGAAAATAGAGGATGTGGTAAAATTCCTTAAACCTGACAAAGCACCTGGACCAGATGGTTTCACACGACTTTTCATTAAGCAGTGCTGGCCCATCATAAAAGGAGATTTTTATAATATGTGAGATGCATTCTCCAAAGGGCAGTGTTCTTTGCAAAATATAAATGGATCTTTTATAACTCTGGTGCCAAAAAAGCAAAACCCTGAGACAGTTAATGACTTCAGGCCTATATCACTCACAAATACCTGTCTCAAATTCCTTACAAAGATCCTAGCAAATAGAGTACAAAAGGTTATCACCAGATGCGTTCATGCCAATCAGTATGGCTTCATTAAGAACAGAACAATTCAAGATTGCTTAGCCTGGAGTTTTGAATATCTCCACCAGTGTAAACAATCTAAGAGGAAGGTGGTGGTTTTCAAAATTGATTTTGAAAAGGATTTTGATACAATTGAACATGAGGCTATCCATAAAATCCTTGAAAAGAAAGGTTCCCCCGCCCCCAGGTTATTCAATGTGTTAAAGAAATTTTATCATCTGGGACATCCTCAGTTTTACTAAATGGGATTCCAGGGAAACAATTTCACTGCAGAAGGGGTGTGCGACAAGGAGATCCTTTGTCACCTTTGTTATGTGTTCTTGGAGGTGACCTTCGGCAGAGTAGTGTGAATCAGGCTCTTGCTGATGGGAAACTCACTCTACCAATTCCAGTTGGTGACAAATACCCAATTATTCAGTATGCAGATGACACTCTAATTGCGCTGCCAGCTGATCCTAAAGAGCTGCTTGTCTTCAAGGAATTACTTGATGAGTTTGCGACTTTTACTGGACTGAAAGTGAATTACCATAAATCTTCCATGATACCTATAAATCTGAATAATACTGAAGCCTTGGATCTGGCTCAGGTCCTGGAGTGTCAGCTAGCTGCTATGCCTTTCACCTACTTGGGTTTACCCATGGGCACTACCAAACCTACCATCAGGGATATGGCCCCCTTGGTTGATAGAATTGAGAGAAGATTATCTACAACATTAACCTTTCTCTCATAAGGTGATAGTCTAGTTCTAATTAATTCAGTTTTGTCCTCCTTACCAACTTACTTCATGTGTATATTGGTACTCCCAACAGCAATACTTGAGATAATTGACAAGGCTAGAAGAAGATGCCTCTTGAGGAAAGATAAGAACAAACATAGAGTAAATACCCTGGCAGCTTAGGATATGGTTTGCAGGCCAAAGGAGAAAGGAGGACTGGGTATAATTAACCTGGAAGTTCAGAATAAGGCTTTACTTCTGAAGCACTTGGATAAGTTCTATAATAATGCTAACTTACCATGGGTAAAGTTGATCAGAGATTCATATTACTATGAAACAGTACCCCATGAAATGGTTCTCAGTGGTTCTTTTTGGTGAGAGGAGTCTTACAATTGGCAGATACTTGGAGATCTATTTCAAGCTATAAAGTAATGTCAGGTTCTTCAGTTTTATTCTGGGAAGACAACTGGCAAAAAATTCCACTATCTCTGCAATTTCCTAGACTCTTTTCCCTTGCCAAGGATAAACTTGCATCAGTTAGGAGTTCATGTTGCTCCCTCAGTACTCGTCTGCTTTTCATTTACCACTATCTGTGGAAGCTCTCGAGGAATATAACGCGCTTATTGATCTACTATCAAGAGTCAATTTGGAGCAAGAGGATGATCGATGGATTTGTAGTTTCAAAAAGGAGACTTATACACCAAAGGGTTTTTATCATTTGAAGTTTCAGTCAACCCCAAACCATCAACCCTCTACTTGGATTTGGAAATCAAAGTGTATGTCCAAACATAAGGTTTTTGCCTGGCTCCTTCTACATGACAGATTAAACACCAAAGATCTGATGCTCAGAAGAAACTGGCAGGTCACTAATGACAATGATTGTGTACTCTGCCATGCTGGTGTACGAGAGGATTGGTGTCATTTGTTCTTTCAGTGCCAATTTAGCTCTCGCATTTGGAATTACTTGAATATTGAGTGGACTTGGGATACCTTGGCTAAGAGTCTACTACATGCAAAGAAGGAATTCTCAGGTCCTTGTTTTAATGAGATTGTTATTCTTACCTGCTGGAATATGTGGAAGCAGCGTAATGGGTGGATATTCAAAAACACTAGACCATCCTTTAAGGCCTCTTTTGTATATGATATCTCTTTGCTTAAGCATAGAGTTAAGGCCTCAGTTGTGCCTAGTCTGGATACTTGGATAAGTAGTTTTGTAAATAGGTAAGTAAATAGGTAAGTCAGGCTTCTGTTCATTCAGCCCAAGGTTGAATGTTGTAATAACTGTATATCCTTTTCTATATCTGCAATAAAAGGCTGTGGGGGTCTCCCCTACAGTATTTCCCTTAAAAAAAATAGCCATGCTCTCTATTTTGACCGCTTTTTGAAAGAAATGAAAAAATATGAAAAAGTACTCAAAAAAAGAAAGCCTTTGACATGGAGTCCTTTTACGTGTACTAGTTTCTAGGAAAAATGATAAAAATGAGTTTTGACAAACTTTTCAAAACAAAACTTCACAAAAATGTCAATCATCTACAAACATGCATAAGTTTCAAGTCAAATGACCAATCTGTGACCATTATCATGTCAAAGTTTGTGATAAAGTGCCCATATTCAGCATATTAGTGCGCCATGGTATGGGAAACAATGTTGCCGAAGCGATTTTCAAAATTATTTTTAGAACTATCATTTTCCATTTTAAAGTGACAAAAATGAATTTTTTGTGAAGCAAGTACATAAAATATGGTCCAAAATGACACCCATTTAATTTTCAGAAAGATTATTACATATTTGATGGATAATACCTGAATATGAGGATTTTTCTTACTTTCTATCTAAATTCGTCTCTTTAATTGACTTTATGTCAATTTTTCGGAAGTAATTCAAATTTGAACTACAACTGTGTCATAGTTTACCCTGAAATTCTTAATTTTTTTTTAGGTACACAAGTAGTGGTTACAACATAGAACCGTCAATAGTTATGGAAAACTCTACCACTTTTGATGAATAGCCATGCTCTCCGTTTTGACCGTTTTTTGAAAGAAATGAAAAAATATGAAAAAATACTAAAAAAAAGAAACACTTTGGCATGAAGTCCTTTTACGTGTACTAGTTTCTAGGAAAAATGATAAACTTGAGTTTTGGCAAACTTTTAAAACAAAACTTCACAAAAATGTCAATCATCTACAAACATGCGTAAGTTTTAAGACAAATGACCAATATATGACAATTATCATGTCATAGTTTGTGATAAAGTGCTCATATTCAACACATATGTGTGTCATGGAATGGCAAACAACGTCGCCGAAGCGATTTTCAACATTATTTTTAGAAATATCATTTTCCATTTTAAGTGCTAAAAATAACTTTTTGTGTGTGAAGAAAGTACATAAAATATGGTCCAAAATGACACCCATTTAATTTTCACAAAGAGTATTACATATTTGATATAATACCATGATATGAGGATTTTCCTTACACTCAATCTAAATTCGCCTCTTTAATTGACTTTGTGCTGATTTATTTTGGTTCTTGTTTGTTTTAAAATACATTATTCATTATGAAAATGATGACATGGATGTCATATTTGGATTACTCTCATTTTTATGATCGGTTTAGACATTTTATTTGATAAATTCTGATATACAAATATGAAGATATGAATTGTTTCTTATTAAATAGAAAAGACAAAAATAAAATAATTTATTATTATTATGCAATTATTATTAAACATAGTTATTTTGTTCATTCAAATCTTATTTTGAAATTTTTGAGATATAAAAGTATAATATCTTGAATGAGGCTTAATATGATTGATATCATACTAATAGAAACAAGGCATGACATCTCAATTATAATCTCATTTGGATAGAACTCAATAGTTAAGCGTGCTTGGCCTGGAGCAATTTGACGATGGGTGACCGTCTAGAAAGTTTGACTAATATTGAATAGTTTAAGCTTAGCTTAAGTGTGTCATATGAGATTAAATACATGACTAAATTGGAATTGAAATAATAATAAAAAAAGTTGAAAAGAAATTGGAAAAATATTCGAAAAATATATTTGGTGGAGCTAGGCCGACGGAGGAAGGCTGACGGCAATGCCGTCGACGTAGCTATGAGCCCGACGGCAAAAACTACGCCGACGGCAACGACGCTAGCCCGATGGATTGTACGCCGACAACGCTAGGCCGACGGTGGCCGTCGGCGCACCACTACGCCGAGGGTATCCGTGATGAGCCCGGCGGCAAAAGCCGTCAACACTCTCTGTTATTCTCGTAGTGGATTTCTGGCTTACGAGCTAGTTCAGCTTCATACTAATCATAAGACAGTGGTGTGAAGAGGACAGAGTGCACAAGGCACAAATTATCGGCTACTGTTGTTTACAGATGTTCTATAAAACACACTTTCTTTGTTTCAAATTAGTTTATTTGGATTTGTCTAAATATAAATGTATCTGTACTCAGTTTAGTGTCTAGATATATCTCTCTTAAACCTAAATCCCAGGAAATAGATGAGCAGTGAAGTATGCCACGTGGTGAAACACATTTGGTTAGCCAATAGTCAGTTGTACATTTATCTCCTCGCCTGATTGGCTAGGGCAAGTCGGTTGGATGGTTCCATCACCGTGTAAGTCATGCCCGTCCGTTGACCGTCAATCCCTCCTCCCCAATCCACACTGAGCCATGCCCCCTGCCTGCTCTCCTCGCATTGCCGCCGCCACGGCCCTGCTCCTCCTTCTCCTCCTCCCCTCCAGCTCCTCGCCAACGGTGTGCAGTAGCCGGTCGTCGCCCTGCAGCGGCGGCACAGGCCGGCCTTTTCGAAGCGGCAGCGACACATCTGGTGGAACCGGTCCGAAGCTGGAAGCGGACCTGACCGGCGAGGAACGTTGGTAAACGTGCTCCCCGATTGCATGCCCCAGCATGCTCGCTGGCCAAATACCCCATCGACCCACTGCTCCGTCGAGCTAGGGTTTCCAGTCCGTAGCCGGGGCGGCCTTATCTGGCACCATACAACGGATGGCCGTTACGGACAATGACAATCTCTGGTCCTCCACCTTCGCCTCTCTTCATCGCGCATGGCTGCAAAGGAAGTCTCTAGCAGAAACGAGTGCCCACAATCTCCGTTGGTGAGTTCCCAAGTCTTCTTCTTCTCTCTCTCTTGAAGGGGATCGCAGGTAGAAAACAAATTTTTTCCTAATAACGATATCCTTAAACTAGCCAAGATCTATATTATGCAGATATAGAAGTACAACGGAGATCGGAATACATACCCTCGTAGACCGAAAGCAGGATTACGTTCCCGCACAAACGTTGACGATGAAGACCGACGAAGCCGACCTCAAGGTCGTGTAGTGGAAGTAGACCTCCCAGCACCGCTAGCGCAGCACCTCGCAGGGCGTTACACACGTACGGTGGAGACGACGACCTCCGAAGCTCCAGTCCAAGACGAGAAGCGGAAGACTTAGACCGGAACACAAGCAGCGCGGCAACGGGCTATGGTGGAGAGACCTCCTCTCTTCTCGGCGCAACTCCGACAAAGGGAATCACGAAATCGAGAGAGAAAGGAGATATTAATTGGTGAATTAAAAAGCCAGGGGTGCACCTCTATATAAAGGCTCCCGGGGGGAGCCAACCTTGCTAGCCAGTCAATGTGGGACTATCCCCATATGCCTGGTGCGGCTCCCCTTGGTGCGGCGGCCCAAGATGGGCCCCATTTGGCCCACCTAGGCCGGCCTCCCTTCCCCCACCGAATTCCCTAGGAGAATTTCCCCCCCCCCCCCCCCCCCCATGGGCCTTCTTTCCACCAGAAGGTCCATTTAGGGAATCAACATTTAAAAATTTGAATATAAATATATAAAATCATATTTAATCATTAATTACACTAATTAGTATCAAACATATTATATATAATTTATTCTCGCTCCGAAAACTATTTCTTCGCTGCCCGATATCCATCGGACCATTCCCGGGACGTTCCCGGTGATCTCTTTCCTTTGTGGTTGTCTTGACAAAACCCCTTAAGTGTGCTACCCTAGCGTTTCGATATAATAAAAGACATGATCGAGACCCCTCTCCGATCAATGATTAACTCGTCGGCCTGGACCTCATGAATTAATCCTTGTGATATAACGAAGGACTCTCATCTATCAAACATGAACGTTAAGTCTTAAACCTTTTGCCATAGCGATACTTAGCGTGTCCGAGCATCGTTTATAGATATCTCCATACTTAGCTGACCTCGTTACGACAACACTATCTTCTACTCGTCTATGATTTTATGTCTCCGTGACCTAGTCATATGCTTGCAAACTCATTAGACAAAATCTCACCGAGTGGGACCTAGAGTATCTATCCTGCTATGCGGACTGGCAAACTCCGCTCTTGACCCCTCGTCTCAACTATCCCCTTCCGATACCCAAAAGTATCACCGTTATTGCCATACTATATAAGATACGACGTTTGGTGCGATCAAAGTATCTTCCAGAAATAACAATAAGAGTTGATCTCACGGTCGAAAGCGTAATGACTACGTCCTACAAATATGGGTATGTCCATCACATCGTTCTACCAACGATATGACTTCATTGCCAACTGACGCCATGTCACATGATGGGGAAACCTCGATCATCAATCGCACAATGAACTAGTCTTAGTAGAGGCTACTAGGGACCTGGTTGTTTATGTATCACACGTGTATTAATGTTTCCGCTTAATACAGTTATAGCATGACACAAAACGTATTACGAACAAACAAGATATGATAAATAAATCACTTTATTAATTGCCTCTATGGCATATCTCCTTCAGTCTCCCACTTGCAGTAGAGTACAAATTAATATAGATTACAACTTGATAAAAGCTTAACACCCATAGCTATATGGTGCTTTTCATGCTTATGAAGCGGAAGAGGCTTCGTCAGGGGATCTGCCACATTAAGATCCATATGCACTTTGCAAATTTTCACATCGCCTCCCTGTACATACTGTCGTATCACATGGAAGCGTCGGATAATGTGTTTGGCGGTTGAGTGAGACCTTGGTTCCTTCGCGTTAGCAATTGCACCTGTATTGTCGCAGAAGAGGATCACGGGGTCTTGCGCGCTTGGGAACACTCCAAGTTCAATGATGAACTTCCTCAGCCACACAGCTTCATTCGCGGCTTCGCAAGCAGCGATGTACTCCGACTCCATTATAGATTTCACGACGATGGGTTGCTTCCCACTTCTCCAGCACACGACGCCTTCATTCAACTTGAACACATAACCTGTTTGTGACTTAGAGTCATCGGGGTCTGAGCAGAAACTTGCATCAACGTAACCTGTTACACCAAGTTCTTCATCACAGCCACCATAGACAAGGAACGTTTCCTTTGTCTTCTTGAGATACTTAAGAATGCTCTTAACAGCAATCCGATGTTCCATTTCGGGATTACTTTGGAAACGGCTCGTCAAACTAAGAGCCAATGCCACATTAGGTCTAGTACTTAGCATTGCATACATAATCGATCCTATGGCTGAAGCATAAGGATGTTTAGTCATTTCGGCCTTACCTTGTTCCGTTACCATACACTGTGCCTTTCGCAATGTTTTATTCTTGATAGCCGACAGAGAACCTTTCTTTGCCGTCTCCATACCGAAATGGTTCAGTATTTTATCAAGATAAGTACTCTGACTCAACGCTAATAGACGTCTTGATCTATCACGACAGATTTTAATGCCTAAGACGTATGCAGCTTCTCCTAAGTCCTTCATGGAAAATTTACTGTTTAAATAATTTTTCACGTTGTTCAGAAGTTCCACATAATTCCCTATTAGCAATATATCATCTACATATAGTGCTAAAACACAACCGAGCTCCCTCTCATTTTCTTGTAAATGGAGGTCTCTTCCAAATTTTCGAAAAATCCAATACCTTTGATCACCTCATCAAGGCGAAGATTCCAGCTCCGAGATGCTTGCTTCAATCCATAGATGGAACGTTGAAGCTTGCATACCTTGTTAGCATTTTATGGATCGACAAAACCTTCCGGTTGTACCATATACAACTCTTCCTCAATGTTGCCATTCAGGAACGCTGTTTTGACATCCATCTGCCATATTTCATAATCGTAATATACAGCAACTGCTAATATTCAACATCGCTATCGTTGAAAAAGTTTCATCGTAGTCAATCCCATGAACCTGTCGGAAACCTTTTGCGACAAGCCGAGCTTTATAGACGGTCACATTACCGTCAGCATCAGTCTTCTTCTTAAAGATCCATTTATTCTCGACGGCCTTGTGCCCTTCGGGAATCTCCATCAAAGTCCATACTTTGTTATCATACATGGATCCTATTTCGGATGTCATGGCTTCTAGCCATATCTCGGACTCTAGACTCGGCATTGCCTCCTTGTAGTTCTACCTTCCTCCCACTTACTCCTTTTGCGAGAAACTCCTTCGCAAGAAAGGTACCGGTCTTCATGAAAAACGTTTTGCCCTCAGCTTGATTGTAGAAGATGTATCCTACGGTTTCCCTTGGATATCCTACAAAGACGACTCTCCGATTTCGGTTCGAGTTTGTCGGGCTGTAGTTTCTTAACATATGCCTCACAACCCTAGACCTTCAGAAACGATAACTTAGGCTTCTTTCCATACCATAACTCATACGGTGTCGTTTCTACGGATTTGGATGGAGCCCTTTTTAAAATGAATGTGGCTGTTTCTAACACATAACCCAAGAAGGATACGGGCAGATCGGTAAGAGACATCATAGGCCGTACACTATCTAATAGAGTACGATTACGTCGCTCGGACACGCCGTTACGTTGCGGTGTTCCGGCAGACGTAAGTTGTGGCACGATGCCACAAGCCTTCATATGTGTGCCAAACTCAAAACTTAAATACTCGCCACCATGATCGAATCAGAGGTGCTTCATTTTCTTGATAAGATGATTTTCAACTTCACTTTGAAATCCCTTGAACTTTTCAAATGTTTCTAACTTGTGTTTCATCAAATAGATATAACCGTATCTAGTCAAGTCATCGGTGAAGGTGATAAAGTAACGATAACCATTGCGTGTCGACACGCTCATTGGTCCACAAACATATGTATGTATGACTCCCAACAAGTCCGACGCCCGTTCAACGAAACCTTTGAACAGTGTCCTGGCCATCTTGCCCATGAGGCATGGTTCGCACGTATCGAGCGATCCAAAATCCAATGAGTCCAAAAGTCCATCGACATGGAGTTTCTTCATGCGCTTTACACCAATATGACCGAGACGACAATGCCACATATACATGGCGGTATCATCACTAAGTTTAATCCTCTTCGCATCTATGTTATGGATGTGAGTACTACGATCGAGATTCAACAAGAATAAACCATTACTCTCGGGAGCATTAACATAAAAAAATATCTTTCTTCGAAATAGCACAACCACTTGATATACTGAACTGAATGAATATCCGTCTTGCAACAAGCAAGAACCACTGATAATGTTTACACTCAAGGACGGTACAAAAAAACATTTATTTAAAACCAAAACTCATCCCGATGGTAGATGTAGAGGGAGTGTGCCGACAGCCACCACGTCAACTCTTGATCCGTTGCCGACGCGCATCATCACCTCGTCCTTAGCCAGGCGCCGTTTATTCCGCAACTCCTCCTGAGAGTTACAAATATGAGCAACAGAACAAGTATCAAATACCCGAGTGTTGCTACGGGCGGAAGTAAGGTACACATCGATAAAATGTATATCGAATATAGGTTTCTCTTTATCGACTATCTTACCAACTTTCTTGTCCTCCAGGTACTTGGGTCAGTTGCGCTTCCAGTGACCATCTCCCTCGCAGTAGAAGCATGCCACTCCAGCTTTGGGACCAGACTTGTTAGTCTTAGGCTTGGCAACAGGCTTGCCATCCTTCTTGGACTTCAGTTCTTCTTTCCCTTGCCACCGGATTTCTTAAAATTGTTGGTCTTGTTGACCATCAACAGCGTGTGCTCCTTCTTGATTTCCACCTCAGCAGTCTTGATGATCACGAACACTTCACCCAGGGACTTAGCCATGCCCTGCATGTTGTAATTCATGACGAAGCATTTATAGCTAGGAGGCAACGATTGCAGCACCCTATCAATCGCCAGCTCGTCAGGAATCTTGCATTCCAGAGCATTCAGGCGTTGAACGTAGCTAGACATCTTGACCATGTGCTCGCTCACACTGCTATGCTCCTCCATCTTGGCCGAGAAGAAAAGCTCAGAAGTTTCATATCTCTCAGCCTTAGCCTGCGGCGCAAACACAGCCTTGCGATCAGAAATTATCTCGAAGGCACTCATCTTCTCAAAACGCTTCTGCAGGTCGACTTCCATGGGGTAGAGCATGCCACTCTGGACAAACGTCGGAATCTTATGATTTGGTCTAGAAGACCTTCTTCTCATCATCAGAGGCGTCATTTGCGGGACAGTCTCCTATGGTGGCTTCAATGACGTAAGCCACCCTATGGGGAGTGAGGAGGATCCTCAGGTTGCAGAACCAGGCCATGAAGTTAGACCCATTGGTCTTAAGCTTTTCTTTCTCAAAGAACAAACCTAGGTTAAACGAGGGGTGAGACATCTACAATGGAATTTGCAACAACATAAGACTTTGTTCTAATAATTTGAGTTGTAGTATTTTAAAAAATCACTATTAGAACTCCCACTCAAACGAACATCCCTCTTGGCCGTTTCAGCGATTACACGACCCCCATCCATTGCGCAACCCCTCATCGTCAGAGCCGGCAACACAACTTCAAGGGTGGACAATGAATTGTCGATCACAACAATTCTATGACTCATGCTTGACCTTTCAGCCTCCGTGTTCTAAGGCCATATCTTCATATGCTAGTCTCGCCACAATAACCTTCAACGAAGGCGCGTGCAACATGGCTTACACCCACTGTATATGAACGACGATATGTCTGACACCCGATCATCACGACCTGCCTCATAACATAGAACTTTCTTGGTGGTGCACGTCGAAGGAAGAACACTAGTGGTATTTTTTAAGGGATCATCTTATATAACTACCGCCATATAACTAATATATACTAATATATAATCACACAATATAAGATGCACTCAAAAAATCAAATATAATGTGACGCGATATGGTCCATTGCGCCATGGTCTTCTTGGCGCCCGTAGTTCATAAACAATTTAATAAACCTACCTTGACCATATCACATTGCCCCTGCAAAATAAAGTTAGACGCGTTCTACTTCATCTTTTGTATATTTTACGTGGCTTGGGGAAGTCGTAAAAATAATCGCTTCTTACCTACGAACTTATGACCATAACAACGGTCCAATAATTGCATGTTTAAGCATCCCTTTCGGGCCCTCAATTGAAAATGCAAAGCCAACTAAAGAGAGAGAAACAAACACCCGCCAGCCAGAGATACGGTACAAGCCGTATGTCAGTAGTGGAACCAGTCTCGCGTAAGCGTACGCGTAAAGTCGGTTCGAGCCGCTTCATCAACTCGATGTCGCTGGAATCACAAGTGCACGCTAGAGGGTAGCAATTAACAGGAACGGTGCCCCCCCGTGAAGAATCACGGGTTCTAACAGTGTACAACTATATCTACGATAAAACTGGCTCTGATACCACTGAAGGGGATCGCAGGCAGAAAACAAAAAAATTCCTAACAACGATAACCTTAAACTAGCCAGGATCTATATTATGCAGATATAGAAGTACACCGGAGATCGGAATATATACCCTCATAGACCGAAAACATGATTAAGTTCCCGCTCAAACGTTGACGATGAAGACCGACAAAGTCGACCTCAAGGTCGTGTAGTGGAGGTAGACCTCCCAGCACCGCTAGCGCAGCACCTCGCAGGGTGTTACACACGTACGGTGGAGACGACGACCTCCGAAGCTCCAGTCCAGGACGAGCAGCGGAAGACTGGGACCGGAACACCAGCAGCGCGGCAGCGGGCTATGGTGGAGAGACCTCCTATCTTCTCGGCGCAACTCCGACAAAGGGAATCACGAAATCGAGAGAGAAAAGAGAAATTAATTGGTGAATTAAAAGGCCAGAGGTGCACCTCTATATAAAGGCTCTCGGGGGGAGCCAACCTTGCCAGCCAGGCAATGTGGGACTATCCCCACATGCCTGGTGCGGCTCCCCTTGGTGCGCCGGCACTAGGTGGGCACCATTTGGTCCACCTAGGCCGACCTCCCTTCCCCCACCGAATTCCCTAGGAGAATTTTCCCCCCATGGGCCTTCTTTCCACCAGAAGGTCCATTTAGGGAAATCAGCATTTAAAAATTCCAATATAAATATATAAAATCATATTTAATCAATCAAACATATTATATATAATTTATTCTCGCTCTGAAAACTATTTCGTCGCTGCCTGATATCCATCGGACCATTCCTGGGACGTTCCCGGTGATCTCTTTTCTTTTCGGTAGTCTTGTCGAAACCCCTTAAGTGTGCTACCCTAGCGGTTTGATATAATAACATACATGATCGAGACCCCTCTCCGATCAATGATTAACTCGTTGGCCTGGACCCCATGAATTAATCCTTGTGATATAACGAATGACTCTCATCTATCAAACCTGGACGTTAAGTCTTAAACCTTTTGCCATAGCGATACTTAGCGTGTCCGAGCATCGTTCATAGATATCTCCATACCTAGATGACCTCGTTACCGACAACACTATCTTCTACTCATCTATGATTTCATTTCTCTATGACCTAGTCATATGCTTGCAAACTCATTAGACATAATATCACCGAGTGGGCCCTAGAGTATCTATCCTGCTATGCGGACTGACAAATCCCGCTCTTGACCCCTCGTCTCAACTATCCCCTTCCGATACCCAAAAGTATCACCGTTAGTGTCATACTATATAAGATACGACGTTTGGTGCGATCAAAGTATCTTCCAGGAATAACAATAAGAGTTGATCTCACGGTCGAAGTCGTAATGACTACGTCCTACAAATATGGGTATGTCCATCACATCGTTCTACCAACGATATGACTTCATTGCCAACTGACGCCATGTCACATGATCGGGAAACCTTGATCATCAATCACACATTGAACTAGTCTTAGTAGAGGCTACTAGGGACCTGGTTGTTTATGTATCACACGTGTATTAATGTTTCCGCTTAATACAGTTATAGTATGACACAAAACGTATTACGAAGAAACGAGATATGATAAATAAATCACTTATTAATTGCCTCTAGGGCATATCTCCTTCATCTCTCTCATAAGAAAGTGGTTAGTTTGACATTATAGTATTAATCTGGAGCAATCACATGATTGAACCGCAAGTAAAATTCAGAATAAAAAGTTCTTAGCAGAATATTGGCAGGCAATCTATGTCAGTTTGTGCAGGCATAAGGGTACATAATGGTGAGTTATATGTTTCTGAATTGCAGCCTGATACCATCTGATTGAGGCCTGGTGATATTTGTTTCTTTCTATTCGAGAGAGAATTATGGGTCTACGGGGTAAGGCATTCTTCTTCTATCTATGTCAGTTTGTGCAGGCATAAGGGTACATAATGGTGAGTTATATGTTTCTGAATTGCAGCCTGATACCATCTGATTGAGGCCTGGTGATATTTGTTTCTTTCTATTCGAGAGAGAATTATGGGTCTACGGGGTAAGGCATTCTTCTTCTGTTAAAATCCGAGGGATAGGCCGATGATTAACCCAACAGGCATTTCCAACTTCGAAGGAACATGACCTCTTCCTTTCAGTTCATGTTTGTATCTTTGTCGGGACATTGCTTATTTATCTGAAATGCATATGATGCTACCTAATTATTATTATTTAATGTGTATCTTCATGAGATAAGCTTCATGCTCTTTTTCAGGAGCCATGTATTTTTTTTTTGAAACAAGAGAACCATGTATTTGGAGGACCATGTATTTGGGTACTGAGAGATGACGAAGGCTTGAGATCCGGGCTCAATATCACCACTGGCATCAATAATGTGATCCCTGTAAGTTTCAATTTCAGTGTGGTGGGCAGTAACCACCTCTGCTTGATTATGAAAAGGGTTTGCTATGGTTAGAAATAAGTCGTACGTGCCTTCCAAATTAAATGAATCATGTAGCTCGTTTAATTAGCAAATACATCCATAGTATATGTTACTTAGAGGACAGATGATGCAGGCATGTAGTTCCGATGGATTATGACATGATAAATGCCAATTTGATGTTCCTGTTTATAACGGATTCTGAGAATGAATTAATGTCGACTGAAACGCTTGTATCTGTACTAGGAATTAATTCCTAGTACAGATTCTGGGAATGAAAAAAGTATAAGACAAGGGAAAAAAGTGAAACGCTTGATAGTACTGTTGCTTTCTGTTATGTACAGATTAGTTCCTAGATTGTAATTGTCCGTGTTAAAATGCATCATCATTTCCTCTAGCCTAACAAACAGCGCTGGAACTTTTATTTGAAAGACTGGCAGCTACCAGAGTAGAAGATACACCTAATTTTATTTCGAGATAATCATTGGTGTAGGTAGATGTTGGCTATTGTCTAAGCGGGTTACTATTTTTATTGTGTACAGAGGCAAGAGACATGTTTGCCTCTGAAAGTCTTGCCCGTGTTGTTTAGTGTTTACAATCAGGTTGTTTAGCTGCTATTTGATCGCATCTCATTATCAGACGCCAGGCTGAAACGTTCAGCTGTTGTGTAGTTTTGTGAAACAAATCTGGCTTGTTTTTAGAAATTAAATGCATAGATCCATTAAAAGCATTTAGCGGTTGGAGAGGAAGGTAGATACTGATGTGTGGTAAGAAGTTTTAGCTATTATGATTTGTTTTGTGTGTACTTAATCTTGTTTTTACTTGCAGATATTAGATTGTTTCGGTTGTTGCTTTTGGCAAATTGACCTCAGCTTTGAATTGGACTAGAACTCCTCATTTGAGAGGGATTCTTCATGCCAGTTATGTAGTTTTTTGTTTCCATTTTGTACGAAAATTGTTAATTTATTTATAATTACATAGTGTACTCATTGCCATATTTACAGCCGGTGATCCATTTTGGTTCGCCTTGTCTTCCTTTGGGTAACAAGTTCAGGAATCCTCTCTTTGTACTTAATGTTACATCCAAAGAATCATGTGTCGTCAGATTACATTCTGTATTGAAGTGTAATTTTTTGTTAAGATTGGTTCTCATCTCCCTTGTCTTATACTTTTTTCCAATAGAAATAGTCAAACGACCGTTGAGAAGACGCCTTCCATATTCTCATTACACACTAGTGGAAAAAGGGGGTCTAGTCCCGGTTCCAGAGGGCCTATAGTCCCGGTGTAGCAACCGGGACTGTCAGGCCGGGACTAGAGCCCCCCCACCCTTTGGTCTCGGTTCAATACGAACCGGGACCGCACCCCCCCCACACCAATTAGAGCTCCGCACGTGGAGGTGGCAGGGCGCGCGGGGGCGAACCCTTTAGTCCCGGTTCGTGTTACGAACCGGGACTAGGGTTTTGCTTTATTTTTTACATTTCAGGGTTTTTTTTTCCAGGGTTTTGCTTTTTTTTTATTTATGGGTAGGGGTTTCGGATGGTACCACGTCGATGCGTCGGGGTAGGGGTTTCGGATGGTACCACGTCGATGCATCGGGGAAGGGGTTTCGGATGGTACCACGTCGATGCGTCGGGGTAGGGGTTTCGGATGCTACGGCTTCGATGCGCGAAAAACACGTATAAATTATTATACAAAGCTAGATGAATGCATCATGCATATATACAATTACATGAAAATCATGTGTTGATAACACATACACAATTAAGTACGCCAGGTACATAAAGATCACGTTTCCCGGTTCCAGATACTTAGAAGTATTTTGTTACATGGAGATCACTATATTTTACATGTCTGCACTAGTCAAAATAGTGGTACTCTCCGGTCTCCGGTATGACATGGGCGAGGTAAAATCCTGTCAACTCCTTTGCAAGTGCCCTGAAGCGGGTCTTTATTGGTAACTCGCTGCGCTTTCTTGCCAACTGTAAAAAAATGACATCACAATGAATACATGAGATATGAAATGAATAAAACTCATCACGATTGATGGTACAAAAATAATGTTGTGACTAGAGCTTTACGTACTTCGATACTTCTTTTACTCTTCAAACTCTCGTTTACCACAGTATGCATGTACTCGCAAACGTAGAATCCACATAGATCAGTCCCTATTGGCTGTTTAAGGAAAGTCTATAGAAGAATAGAATTTAATGAAATAATAATAAAGTATGTAAATGGTGCATGGGACTAGTTATAGTACTACTTACATCGTTACTACGCCAGCGCAGTTTCTCTGGCCATCCACTGTTCGGATGTTCCGCGAGGAACATTTTCCAAACGCTGCATGACAAGAAAATGAATGAATGAGTCATAAATTCTTTGATATTAGGAAATGAACGAAAGAGGCGATAGAAAAGAAAGTACCTTGCCACCAAATCAAAACAGGTCTTGTATTGTTTAGGGCATCTTCTTAATGAGTCAAGGACAACAATTTCTCCTTTCCGCAAGTCAATAACGATAAGAATGTAGTGGTAGCTGCGCACGTTTATAAATAGTCATGCATAACTCATCAATTAAACTTAACATCGGGTGAGAAAAATAGAATGTGTAATAAGCAGTAACACTCACTTGAAGTTGTAAGGCCATAATATATATTTTTGGTAAGCTTGTCGCTTGAAAAACATTAGCAAATTCTCCGATGTATCCTTGTTAAGTATTGGATCAATTATGTTATCTTCATGCATTATAGAGGGGTCAATGAACCCAATGTGGTTGATTTTCTGCTTCTTGCATTCGAGCATCTTCATTCTGCGTAATAAAGCAAACAAAATATTATAGAGAGGATTATCACAGTCAATGAAAGCATTAAATTACAGGAATATATCACTTACAGACAATAGGAACTCATGATAGCTTTGTCGAGGGCCCGGAGATTGTATAGCTGAAAGATTTCGGCGAAGTAAAGGACAATGGAGTATTCTTGGAAATAATGTTCTTCCTTAACTGCCATCATGAGAGCGTCTTTATTCGTATCCTTTACGGTATTCTTGTACCAGGCTTGAAATTGACGCATTCTTGTGGGTAAGTCGCCGTCGACAAAATTCTCCCCGTGAACATAAGTACGAACAACATCCGCAAAGGGGATATCATCTCCCGAATATACCAGCTCCCGCACATTGATGTTTTTGAGAACTCTGTCATCAAGCACCTTGAGCGGGGGGGCTGACTGTGCGTCTTGTTCTCCGAGTTGGGCAACTTGTTTCCCTTTTTTCGATCGATCATCCATCTCTTCGTCATATGACTTACCAATGTTGCGATCATAGTCTGTTGGCGGCGATGGTGGGGGGTTGTATAGGGCATCGATGCAACGGTCAATTTTCTCCTGAGGAATTCCGGCAGTAAATTCTGCAGGAGGCAATTGTTTCGCTAACGCTTCCTGTTTCACGCCAGCAAGCCAGGCATCCGTATGTTCTTTGCAGGCGATATCGTTTTCCTCAACGGTTCTCTCCCAAGGTACCTTTGGAGTAGGCGGCGGTGTTTTCTGCTTTCTAGGTTTCTTCATAACAGGAGAACCATACTGGCGCCTACTCGAGAGCGACTTAACATTCTGGCGGACTGGCATAGACTGCGATGGCCTCGCGCTAGGAACCCTCTCGGGGGGCAGTTGGCTTTGCTGTTGAGTTGGAGATGGACTCGGGCTGGGGTCCCTATCGGGGAGGTGTGGGCTTTGCTGATGGGGTGGAGATGGACTCCGTCTTTGATCCCTCTCGACGAAGAGTGGACTTTGCTGGTGAGCTGGACTCCTAGAACGAGGAGTGGACTTTGCTTGTTCTGAAAGGACGATGTATTTCTTGGGCCATAGGGCGGAGGCATGCTTGACGTCTGCCAACGTCTTCTCCTCGTCACCTCCAGGTAACTCAAGTTCCAAGGTTTCAAATCCCGGCATAATTTCGTCCACCCCGACACGAGCATAGCCATCTGGAATTTGACCACAATGGTAGAGTTCTCCAGGTTGAATTACTAAAGATTGCCCCACCGCCACGGTAGAGGATACAGTGTCAGACCCTGAATTCAAGCTACACAAACGAAACGTATCGGTTGGGCCACACAACCAAGAACATACTGGGGTTACCAATCCCAGGAAACAATCAGGCCATGCTCGGAATGGATCATCGGCCGACAGCTCTTGGCGACCCCAACGTCACATACGTTTCCAGATTGTGCACGCAAGAACCCAAAAAGTCTTCCAACTCGTATACTTGAACCATACACACATGGTATACGAGTCGGATTTTTAACAAGTTGAAACCACAGAATAAATCTAAGACACAAAGAAAGGAAATAATATCCAAAAGCTCTCACTGAGCAAAATATATCGAATGGCACCAATAAGAGGAGACATGTCCCAACATTACATCATGCAGCGGAAACAAACCGGTCTGAGTACAGACAAGAAGCAAAGGGCTCAAGGCCGAAACGGAAAAAGAAGGCCCATCCACGCAGTCCACCAGGAAGTAGCCCAGGGGAACTCTAACTACTCGTCGTCGAACTCCACGTAGTATCCACCCAACTGGTCGAGCGAAGAATCCTCAACTGCAGAAAAACCACAGCCCGCGAACGGGTCAATACACCGGAGCGTATCGAAAAGCTTAAGCTAACAGTTACAAAACTGTAAGATTCCCAAAGTATGGGGATAAGTGTACTTGGCGGCAGCAGCACTAGCAACCTAGAGAGACGCGCTAAAACTTCCGTCTAATTGGATAGAGATAAGAGAGCGTTTAAGTAGTCACCTACAACTAACACCAGTCATAACCCATTCCCGAATTAACCCACTCAACCAAGTATGAGGAAGCAATCCGAGAATACTCACACGTTAACAATTTTAATTACCAGTTATGGTATAAGTAATTCTATATTACTAGTCACATTAATTAACAATGATTAGGTGTAAGTTATCTAGATCTTGTTAGCCAGCATCATCACCAAAGTCATCCATAACCGTGGACACGGCTCATCGATAAGATTATACCCTGCAGGGGTGCACTACAGTACCCATACCCGCATGATCAACCCAGTCAAAAACATTAGGGCCTCTCAACACGACTCATTCCTTCACTACAGCAAGTCCAAGTGCCACCCATATGAGTTGTTACCCGCGTCAGGAGTCCGGCCGAATCTCAATTGCGGACTCATTATTTTATGCCTACGCGCCATGCGGCTCAAACCACAGTAGGAACTGTCCGCTACGCTCGCACCACCCCTATATGACCCCCCGTATCCAGTAACCTCTCATCGATCATCATCTTCATGCACATGCATATGAGCGAATGGAAATCCCGAACTACTTGCGGCACATGGACGAGCTGCGGATCCGTTCAAAGTCGAGGGAGGCTCCATTGGGCCACCCACAAGTGGTTAGTGCGCTCAAAATTGGATCCGAGGACAAAATCTCAGTTCCTAGGTCGACACTGAGCAGAACAAAGCACCTCGCAAGGCCTTCCGCCTGGTGCCTTATCGTTTAATTATAGAACCCCAAAATAAGACATCAGTTTATTATAGTAGAACAATATATCATACTAAGCATATGAGATAAAGACAAAGGAACGACTCGCTCAACCAATCCTAAGCATGCACTACGACTTGCAAAGGCCAACAGATAAACATGCAAGGGGTTATGGGTTGTGGGGGTATAGTTGTATAGGCTGCAGGATAAACATGTGATGGGATCGCAATTCAAGAATCGATAACTAGGATAGCATAGATCAAAAGGCAAGAATGAAAATCAAACAATCGTGTAACCGGTTAGCAGAAGCTTGCCTGGCAGCTCGTGGCCTGGCACGACAGCTGGAACCTCAGTATCGTAGGTACTCGCAGCAGACACGTCGTCATCTACCCAAAAAGAGCCAAACACAGACAATAGGAAACAATAATCAATACAAAGAAATGCGCAAACAAATGATGGTGTAATATGGTATGAAATGATTAGGTCACATTTAAAGCGGGGATGAAATCCCGGCAAAAGATTAGGTGAAATTTATTTGTGTAGCCAACAATTTAAATGTTACTTAACATAAGCAGATATGATGATCTAATTTATTTTAAATTGAAATAGGCATTAATTACTTAATTGCCCAACACATTCCACATTTAGTATTTAATTGCAGATTATTTAACTTCAACTCAAATTAAATATTTATTAGCATGGAAAGACATGGTATAAAAGATATGAGCATATTAAATGGAATTAGGGCATTATATATTTATTACCCCACACATTCCATATTTAATTAATTAATTGCATTTGTTAAGTTAAACTAAGCATTTAAAATAAATGATGCAAAATGACATAAGAATGTGATATTAATGTTTATTGCATTTTCCTGATATGAAAACATATAAAGTTTAATTAAATTGGAGTTATATATTAAAAGTTATTGCAAAAAGAAGTCTAGGGTTGTTTCTGCAAAAACTGAGGACTTATCCGTGATAGAAAACTAGCAGGGGAGGTCCCTGGTGCAAAAACTGGGAAACAGGGGCTTCGGTGCAAAAACCGCCGCGCGTGGAACTCTTTTTCACCCAGCCGTGCTCTAGCCAGAGCGGCTGGCGAGTGGGGCCAAGGCCACGGTGGCGCTGACCGGGCAGGGAATCGCTGCGCGGGCTCCCACTGTCGCTGACAGGTGGGGCCGCGCTGTCAGCGGCGCAGCGCAAAAAAATGCGCCCTTTTTCCACTCGCGCCGGAGGGATTCGAACGCGGGACGCGTGCTGTGGACGGATCACTCGCTTAGCCAGTAGATTAGATAGGTGATCTTGTTACATCTAGTTAGGTTAGTTTTTAGCTAATTAATAGGTTAGCTGTTAACTGTTACTGACGAAACTGACGGAGCAGGGACAGAGAGCGGGCAGCAGGGACACGGCGGCGAAAGGGATCGACGCCGGTGACCAATCCCGGGCGGCGCAGTTTTGTTTGGGGGTGGGAGGTGTTCGTGTGTGTACAGGGTTTCCATTTCTGCTCTCGGATCGAAGAAAAAGGAGCTGGAAACGTCGTCTTGGTGCTCGGCGCGGTCGTGTCCGCTCCGGCCGTGGCTGCGCAGCTCCGACGCCGGGGAGACAGCAGCGAACGGGGACGGTTTGAAGGGGAAGAGGAAGGGAAACCAAAGGTGCTCACCGAGGGGATCAATGGCGAGTAGAGGGAAGCAGGGGACGATGGAGCGGAGCTGTCGGTGCCGGGGACGGAGGGCGGAGTTGCGGCCGGCGTCGGGGAAGGAGTGGGAGCAGGGCTTCCCGGGTCCGGCTCCTGACTGCCGTGGACGGAGGGCTTGTCGGGGGCTCTACTGGCGCGAGGGGAAAGGAGAAGGTGGCCGGAGTCACCAGGGGCCCGAGCTCGGTTCGTCGGTGTTCATCGCGTTGGCGTGCGCGAGGAGAGAGCGAGCGGCGGCGGGGAAGGGGGAAACTAGGCTAGGGTTAGGGTTTTCTCTCCGGGCGTCTCGATTTAAAGAGAGGGGAGAGAGAGGAAAGGGGGCGAGCTGTGGGGCAGCAGTGGGACAGCGCCATGGCCACCTGGAAAGCGAGCTCTGCTTGCTCGTCCGTACGAAGAAGGAGGCCAGAGCAGGCCGAGCTGGGTTGAGTTGGGCCGTGGTGGCCCAGCTCGGCCAGGAACTTTTTTTTTCTTCTCTGCTTATTTTTCCCTTTTTAAACATTCTTATTTTTGTATTTTTAAAACAAATAGGAGAAATGGCATAAAAGAACTTTTGAATAATTTTTAACAGTTTCAACTTAGTCATATTAATATCTTATTTGAACCTTTATAAATAATTTGAAACTTCGAATGAATTTATTTTGAAAGCATTTGAATTC
This sequence comes from Poa annua, assembly GCA_026929855.1. Taxonomy (NCBI): domain Eukaryota; kingdom Viridiplantae; phylum Streptophyta; class Magnoliopsida; order Poales; family Poaceae; genus Poa; species Poa annua. The sequence continues at coordinate 39,604,366 of CM049427.1, forward strand.
AAAAAATAAGAATTTAATTTTGGTTATTTGTATTTGAAGCACTTAATTAAAAGGATGCAACTACATAAGGAAAGCTGAAATGACTATCCATTTTATTGCACACAGAAATTGGAAAGTTATAGACGGGCTGTTACAACACTCCCCCCTCAAAGGAATCACGCCCCGAGATTCTTCATGGAGCAACAAAGAGGTTGGGGTACTCGGCACGGAGATGGTCTTCACGTTCCCATGTAGCTTCCTTGTCAGAATGATGAGACCATTGAACCTTGTAGAACTTGACAGTGTTGTTACGGGTGCGACGTTCAGCTTCGTCAAGAATGCGAATCGGTTGTTCCACATAGGAGAGATCTTCTCGAAGTTCAATTGACCCATGATCAACTGCACGACCTGGATCTTGGAAGCACTTCTTGAGTTGTGACACGTGGAAGACATCGTGCACTTTGGAGAGGTTTGGAGGAAGTTCCAGACGGTAAGCAAAATCACCACGCCTTGAAAGAACGTTGAAAGGCCCAACATAACGCGGAGCGAGCTTGCCTTTGATGCCAAAGCGTTGCGTGCCTCTCAGAGGAGTGACACGAAGGTAAGCTTGATCACCAGGTGCATAGACCATGTCCCTGTGCTTGCTATCATAATAGCTTTTCTGCCTAGACTGGGCAATCTTCAGATTGTCACGAATGATGCGAACCTTTTCCTCAGCCTCCTGGATAATGTGAGGACCAAAGAATTGACGTTCACCAGCTTGAGACCAATTGAGAGGAGTTCTGCATTTGCGGCCATAGAGAGCTTCAAAGGGAGCCATGCCTAGACTTGCTTGGAAGCTGTTGTTGTAGGAAAACTCAGCATACGGAAGGCAATCCTCCCATTTCATGCCAAAGGAGATAACACAAGCTCTGAGCATATCCTCCAGAATTTGATTCACTCTTTCAACCTGTCCACTTGTCTGCGGATGGAAAGCTGTGCTGAACAGAAGTTTGGTACCCAAGGCTTTCTGAAAGCTATCCCAAAATCGAGAAGTGAAGATACTTCCACGATCCGAGCTTATTGCCAAAGGAACACCATGTAAAGGAACCAGTCTTGTCATATAGAGTTCTGCCAACTGACTAGCTGATACTGTCTCTTTGGCTGGGAAGAAGTGAGCCACTTTGGAGAGACGATCAATGACAACAAAGATTGCATCGTTGCCTTTCTTGGACTTTGGAAACCCAGTAACGAAGTCCATTTCGATCTTGTCCCATTTCCACTCAGGAATTTGCAGTGGTTGAAGAAGTCCAGGTGGTCTCTGATGAACTGCCTTGACACGACAGCAAACATCACAATGAGACACATAGTGAGCAATTTCACGCTTCATCCTGGTCCACCAATAGATTCACTTGAGATCCTGGTACATCTTTGTGCTGCCAGGGTGGATAGAAAGCGGAGTATCATGAGCCTCCTTGAGAATGAGTTCTCTTAAGCTGTCAAGTTTGGGCACTACAATGCGTTCTTCAAACAGCAAGGTACCCTTGTCATCGAGAGAGAAACTCTTGTACTTATCCTTGCCAATGTTGTCTTTGACATTCTTGACATCAGAATCACGCAACTGTGCGGCACGGATCTTATCCTCAAGTTTAGGAGTGGCAATCAAGTTTGCAAGATAACCAGAGGGAACCACTTGAAGATTGAGTTTCTTGAATTCTTCATGAATAGGAGGTTGGATGTCCTCAACCATGAGGTTGTTGCAATAGGACTTGCGACTGAGAGCATCAGCCATTACATTAGCTTTGCCTGGAGTGTAAGAGATGGTAAGATCGTAATCTGAGAGTTTCTCAAGCCACCTTGTTTGCCTGAGGTTCAAGTCTGGTTGAGTGAAGAGATATTTGAGACTCTTGTGATCAGTGAAGATCTCACAGCTGTGCCCCAACAAATAAGGTCTCCAAGCCTTGAGGGCATACATGATTGCTGCAAGTTCAAGATCATGTGTAGGATAGTTGAGCTCATGAGGCTGCAACTGGCGAGATGCATAAGGCACAGCTTTGCGTTCTTGCATGAGGACTGCGCCTAGTCCTTGAAGAGATGCATCGCAGAATATTTGGAAATGTTTGGAAGTGTCTGGGCCAACTAGAACAGGAGTAGAAGTTAGTTTAGCTTTAAAGAGATTGAAACTCTCATCACACTTTGGAGTCCAAAGAAACTTTCTATCCTTCCTTGTAAGATCGGTGAGAGGCTTAGCGATTTTGGAGAAGTTCTCAACAAATCGACGGCAATAGCTAGCCATGCCAAGGAAACTCCTGACTTGTTTCACCGATGTAGGAGGCAACCATTCAACAATGGCCTTCACTTTTTCTGGATCCACAGAAATGCCTTCAGAAGAGATGACATGACCAAGGTAGGATACTTTAGGAAGCCAGAATTCACACTTGGAGAACTTGGCGTAGAGACGATGTTCTCGGAGTTTCAACAAGATAAGACGTAGATGTTCTCCGTGTTCTTCCTCGGTTTTGGAATAGATAAGAATGTCATCGAGATAGACTACCACGAACTTATCGAGGTATTCCATGAAAACGAAGTTCATGAGACGTGAGAAAGTCGCCGGAGCATTTGTGAGACCGAAAGACATGACAGTGTATTCGTAGAGACCATAACGAGTGGTGAAAGCTGTCTTTGGAATGTCTTCTTTGCGGATCTTGATCTGGTGATAACCTGACCTCAAGTCCAACTTGGAGAAAACCTTAGCACCAGCCAGTTGATCGAACAGATCGTTGAAGCGAGGGAGAGGATACTTGTTCTTGATGGTTTTCTTGTTCAGAGGATGGTAGTCAACAACCAGTCGCTCAGTCGTGTCCCTCTTTTTGACAAACAGAGTAGGACAACCCCACGGAGAAGTACTAGGTTGAATATGACCTTTGCTTTCCAACTCCTCTAGCTGTCTCTTAAGCTCAGCCATTTCTTTGGGGCCCATCTTGTAAGGACGTTTGGATATGGGAGCAGTGCCTGGTTGTAGTTCAATAACGAACTCAACGGCTCTGTCAGGTGGCATACCTGGTAATTCTTCAAGAAAGACGTCAGGAAAGTCTCGGACCACCGGAATAGCTTCTATGGAAGGAAGAGGATCAACATTGAGAGCGAAAAGCTGAGCTGAAGAGGTTTGGTTTGGAGAATAGACTATCTGTCCAGAAGGATGAGAAAGAGTTACAGTCTTTGGGGAACAGTCTATCTTAGCTTGATTGGCCTTCAACCAATCCATGCCCAGAATGACATCAATATCAGAATTGCCGAGAATTATTAGAGATGCCAAGAAGATATGGCCTCCAATTTGGATTTCATTGTCGTGGCTTATCTTGGAAGAAGTCATTTCCATGCCGAGAGAAGTAACCGCGATGTTTTTGGGGAGAGGATCGAGAATTAGCCCATGTAAATCTGCAAAGCTAACTGATACGAAAGAATGAGATACCCCTGTATCAAACAACACTCTAGAAGAGATAGAGTTGACGGGAAGTGTACCAAGAACAACTTCTGGAGCTTCTTCTGCTTCCTCAGCCCTGATGTGGTTCACCCGCGCAGCACGTGCCGGAGGCCTGGTGTTGGGGACGAAAGGCCTAGTCGGGGCAGGTGCGCGGACCATCGCCTGAGTTGGAGCAGGGCAATGTGGTAGAGGAAGTGTACGGGTCTCCGGGCAGTTGTTGGAGTAGTGGCCCGGTTTCCCGCACTGGTAGCAGGTCACGTTGGGGCGAGCGCCCGTTGGCCTTGGCGGTCCTCCGAAACCCCTCATTGCTAGAGCCGGGTTCGGTGGGCGAGGCGCGAGTCCTGGAGGTCCTGGCACGTAGATAGCTCGTGCGAAGGCGATGTTAGGCACCCAGAGCCGACGCTTCTGAGCAGGAGCGGCGGCGATTGACGATGAAGAAGAGTTGCTCTCACGAGAGTGCTTGCGCGACTCCTCGAAGACCTTGCGCCCATGCTCCTCATTGAGCGCGATGTTGACGAGGTCCTCGAAGTTGTCGGCCTTGACGAGGTTCAGCTTGTACTTGAGCGCGGGGTTGAAACCCTTGCGGAACTTGGCCATCTTCTTGACCTCAGTGTTCACCTTATCTCCAGCGTAACGAGCAAGGCGATTGAACTCGCCATTGTACTCCATCACGTCCATCTTGCCTTGCGTCAGCGAGTTAAACTGCTCGCGCATCCTGTCCATGAGACCTTCTGGGATGTGGTGGCGCAGGAAGGCTGCCTTGAAATCCCCCCAAGTGGTAACCCCCGGGAGCTCTCATAGCCTGGAAGTTTTCCCACCATGAGGCAGACTTGCCCCTAAGCAGGTAGGACACGTAAGGCACCTTGTCGTGCTCAGCCACGTGGGCGATAGCAAGGGTCCTTTCCATCTCGCGAAGCCAATCATCAGCTTCCAGCGGCTCAGTGGGGGAAGCAAAGTTCCTTGGGCCCAGACCGAGGAAGTCCTTGACGGTCACACGTGCATTGCCTTCATTGCGATGCACGTGGTGGTTCTGGTAGGCTTGGTTCTCGGCCATTTGAGCCAGAACTTGGGTCATCTGACCAAGCAACTCAGTGATTGGAGGCGGTTGTGGTGCGTCTTCCGCATTGCGGTTGTTCCTGGTGTTCGTCATCCTGGAGACATTGGATATTAGAACAGCGACAAGATACACAAAGCCAGGAAAAACTTGGAAAGTCGAATTCTTGCTCAGAAAAACAGTTGCAAACTGTAGGATAACAAGGATAAGCTTCTCATAGCAAAGGTTCATAACCATACACTTAGTTAGCCATCAGTACAACCACCAAGGTTTCAGTACTACAAGGACAGCTACTAGTACAAAGTTAACCATCCGTACAACCAACACGGTTTCGGTACAAAGGATAGCTACTACAACAAAGGAAAAGATACAACTCGAAGACTAGCTCTCGCTTCCCTCAGAAGATGAAACTAGGTGGCGGCGATGGGTGTAGCGACGATCGCAGTACACGTGGTACTCTCGCACAATGCGTCGAAACTCAACGGAGTAGGCATCTGGCGTCTGTTTCCCGTACAGCAGTGGTCCAACGTGGTCTGGATCAGTAGTGATCAGAGGACCACACTCAGGAGTGTATCCACCCACATCAGACAGACGACTCGGAAAAATGAGCTGGAACCTCGGGAAAGCGTCTGGTGTGACGTTCCTCCTGTCGTACTGACCCAGGTGAGAGAGTGCCCGGTGCAGCTGCTGACGGACTGCTGCTAGCTCCAAGCGTAGAGTCCCAGCAATTGAGTCCGAAGACTGGCCAAACTGAGCGGTCTTGTCTAGAACCTCGAGCTCGTATTGAGAGTCCGTGTAGGGGTAGTATGGAACGTAGCAGAACGGATGGTTGTTGAAGCAGTAGTAGTCCCTGCGCAGAGCCAGAGCTGCATCATAAGCTGCTAAGTGTACTGCCATGTCCACAGTGGAAGCCTCAGCAACGTGCTTGTGCACAGTATCACCATCATCTCCCCTGATCCAAACAGCAGCTCTGTAGAAGGTCTGTCCGTAATCTCTGGGGATCTCGGACACCTGGTACTCCGGGAGGAAGCTGAAACCGACATAGTCAACCATGCTTCTGAGAAGCTTCGGGTAACCGGTAGTCTGCTCACAGTGGGTCTTACACACCACCTGGGCGTGCGCCATCTATATAGCAGTTTGAAGTAGAAGTTAGCCTCCGGAAACAAAAAGGATTGATTGCACAGAACGAATTGTACAATGACAAGGAGATGAACTCCAGTGAAAGGTAGAACAACAACTGATTGATTCAAGATTGAAACTGAACATAGCCGAAGAAGTTGACAACTAGCAAAACGACCAAAGCAACCTTCAACACCTGCAACTATGGTACTACGGAAAACCCAGAACACGTGATGTCCTAAATTTTAAAATTAAGGTGAGAAGGGAATTATCGTAACACTTCCTTACCAGAAGAACAGGGAGGGTGGGTGGGGAAAGAAGTAAAAGAACAGAATTCCTACTCTCACGTTTAAGATTTCCTGATAACTACAAAATATTTTTCTAGACTCAAACAACGACCAGTAGAAGGGAACCTGAGGGCGTTTAAGCTCTGATACCAACTGTCAGACCCTGAATTCAAGCTACACAAACGAAACGTATCGGTTGGGCCACACAACCAAGAACATACTGGGGTTACCAATCCCAGGAAACAATCAGGCCATGCTCGGAATGGATCATCGGCCGACAGCTCTTGGCGACCCCAATGTCACATACGTTTCCAGATTGTGCACGCAAGAACCCAAAAAGTCTTCCAACTCGTATACTTCAACCATACACACATGGTATACGAGTCGGATTTTTAACAAGTTGAAACCACAGAATAAACCTAAGACACAAAGAAAGGAAATAATATCCAAAAGCTCTCACTGAGCAAAATATATCGAATGGCACCAATCAGAGGACACATGTCCCAACATTACATCATGCAGCGGAAACAAACCGGTCTGAGTACAGACAAGAAGCAAAGGGCTCAAGGACGAAACGGCAAAAGAAGGCCCATCCACGCAGTCCACCAGGAAGTAGCCCAGGGGAACTCTAACTACTCGTCGTAGCTCTCGTCGTCGAACTCCACGTAGTATCCACCCAGCTGGTCGAGCGAAGAATCCTCAACTGTAGAAAAACCACAGCCCGCGAACGGGTCAATACACCGGAGCGTATCGAACAAGCTTAAGCTAACAGGTTACAAAACTGTAAGATTCCCAAAGTATGGGGATAAGTGTACTTGGCGGCAGCAGCACTAGCAACCTAGAGAGACGCGCTAAAACTTCCGTCTAATTGGATAGAGATAAGAGAGCGTTTAAGTAGCCACCTACAACTAACACCAGTCATAACCCATTCTCGAATTAACCCCCTCAACCAAGTATGAGGAAGCAATCCGAGAATACTCAGACGTTAACAATTTTAATTACCAGTTATGGTGTAAGTAATTCTATATTACTAGTCACATTAATTAACAATGATTAGGTGTAAGTTATCTAGATCTTGTTAGCCAGCATCATCACCAAAGTCTTCCATAACCGTGGAGACGGCTCATCGATAAGATTATACCCTGCAGGGGTGCACTACAGTACCCATACTCGCATGATCAACCCAGTCAAAAACATTAGGGCCTCTCAACACGACTCATTCCTTCACTACAGCAAGTCCAATTGCCACCCATATGAGTTGTTACCCGCGTCAGGAGTCCGGCCGAATCTCAATTGCGGACTCATTAGTTTGTGCCTACGCGCCATGCGGCTCAAACCACAGTAGGAATTGTCCGCTACGCGCGCACCACCCCTATATGACCCCCCGTATCCAGTAACCTCTCATCGATCATCATCTTCATGCACATGCATATGAGCGAATGGAAATCCCGAACTACTTGCGGCACATGGACGAGCTGCGGATCCGTTCAAAGTCGAGGGGGGCTCCATTGGGCCACCCACAAGTGGTTAGTGCGCTCAAAATTGGATCCGAGGACAAAATCTCAGTTCCTAGGTCGACACTGAGCAGAACAAATCACCTCGCAAGGCCTTCCGCCTGGTGCCTTATCTTTTAATTATCGAACCCCAAAATAAGACAGCAGTTTATTATAGTAGAAAAATATATCATACTAAGCATATGAGATAAAGACAAAGGAACGACTCGCGCAACCAATCCTAAGCATGCACTACGACTCGCAAAGGCCAACAGATAAACATGCAAGGGGTTATGGGTTGTGGGGGTATAGCTGTATAGGCTGCAGGATAAACGTGTGATGGGATCGCAATTCAAGAATCGATAACTAGGATAGCATAGATCAAAAGGCAAGAATGAAAATCAAACAATCGTGTAACCGGTTAGCAGAAGCTTGCCTGGCAGCTCGTGGCCTGGCACGACAGCTGGAACCTCAGTATCGTAGGTACTCGCAGCAGACACGTCGTCGTCTACCCAAAAAGAGCCAAACACAGACAATAGGAAACAATAATCAATACAAAGAAATGCGCAAACAAATGATGGTGCAATATGGTATGAAATGATTAGATCACATTTAAAGCGGGGATGAAATCCCGGCAAAAGATTAGGTGAAAGTTATTTGTGTAGCCAACAATTTAAATGTTACTTAACATAAGCAGATATGATGATCTAATTAATTTAAATGGAAATAGGCATTAATTACTTAATTGCCCAACACATTCCACATTTAGTATTTAATTGCAGATTATTTAACTTCAACTCAAATTAAATATTTATTAGCATGGAAAGACATGGTATAAAAGATATGAGCATATTAAATGGAATTAGGGCATTATATATTTATTACCCCACACATTCCATATTTAATTAATTAATTGCATTTGTTAAGTTAAAATAAGCATTTAAAATAAATGATTCAAAATGACATAAGAATGTGATATTAATGTTTATTGCATTTTTTTGATATGAAAACATATAAAGTTTAATTAAATTGGAGTTATATATTAAAAGTTATTGTAAAAAGAAGTCTAGGGTTGTTTCTGCAAAAACTGAGGACTTATCCGTGATAGAAAACTAGCAAGGGAGGTCCCTAGTGCAAAAACTGGGAAACAGGGGCTTCGGTGCAAAAACTGCCGCGCGTGGAACTCTTTTTCACCCAGTCGTGCTCTAGCCAGAGCGGCTGGCGAGTGGGGCCAAGGCCACGGTGGCGCTGACCGGGCAGGGAATCGCTGCGCGGGCTCCCACTGTCGCTGACAGGTGGGGCCGCGCTGTCAGCGGCGCAGCGCAAAAAAATGCGCCCTTTTTCCACTCGCGCCGGAGGGATTCGAACGTGGGACGCGTGCTGTGGACGGATCGCTCGCTTAGCCAGTAGATTAGATAGGTGATCTTGTTATATCTAGGTTAGGTTAGTTTTAAGCTAATTAAAAGGTTAGCTGTTAACTGTTACTGATGAAACTGACGGAGCAGGGACAGAGAGCGGGCAGCAGGGACACGGCGGCGAAAGGGATCGACGCCGGTGACCAATCCCGGGCGGCGCGGTTTCGTTTGGGGGTGGGAGGTGTTCGTGCGTGTACAGGGTTTCCATTTCTGCTCTCGGATCGAAGAAAAAGGAGCTGGAAACGTCGTCTTGGTGCTCGGCGCGGTCGTGTCCGCTCCGGCCGTGGCTTCGCAGCTCCGACGCCGGGGAGACAGCAGCGAACGGGGACGGTTTGAAGGGGAAGAGGAGGGGAAACCAAAGGTGCTCACCGAGGGGATCAATGGCGAGCAGAGGGAAGCAGGGGACGATGGAGCGGAGCTGTCGGTGCCGGGGACGGAGGGCGGAGTTGCGGCCGGCGTCAGGGAAGGAGTGGGAGCAGGGCTTCCCGGGTCCGGCTCCTGACTGCCGTGGACGGAGGGCTTGTCGGGGGCTCTACTGGCGCGAGGGGGAAGGAGAAGGTGGCCAGAGTCACCAGGGGCCCGAGCTCGGTTCGTCGGTGTTCATGGCGTTGGCGTGCGCGAGGAGAGAGCGAGCGGCGGCGGGGAAGGGGGAAACTAGGCTAGGGTTAGGGTTTTCTCTCCGGGCGTCTCGATTTAAAGAGAGGGGAGAGAGAGGAAAGGGGGCGAGCTGTGGGGTAGCACTGGGACAGCGCCATGGCCACCTGGAAAGCGAGCTCTGCTTGCTCGTCCGTACGAAGAAGGAGGCCAGAGCAGGCCGAGCTGGGTTGAGTTGGGCCGTGGTGGCCCAGCTCGGCCAGGAACTTTTATTTTTTTTCTTCTCTGCTTATTTTTCCCTTTTTAAACATTCTGATTTTTGTATTTTAAAAAAAAATAAGAGAAAAGGCATAAAAGAACTTTTGAATAATTTTTAACAGTTTCAAATTAGTCATATTAATATCTTATTTGATTATTTATAAATAATTTGAAACTTCAAATGAATTTATTTCGAAAGCATTTGAATTCAAAAAATAAGAATTTAAATTTGTTATTTGAATTTGAAGCACATAATTAAAAGCAACTACATAAGGAAAGATGACATGACTATCCATTTTATTGCACACAGAAATTGGAAAGTTACAGACGGGCTGTTACATACAGGACATGCATTCAATTTTTCGTGCTCACCGCGGTAGAGGATGCAGTCATTAATGCATGCGTGTATCTTATGCACCTCTAATCCTAGAGGGCATACCACCTTCTTTGCTTTGTACGTACTAGACGGCAATTCGTTATCCTTTGGATGCATCTTCTTAACTATTTTTAACAAATTTTCAAATCCCTTGTCAGAAGTACACTTCTCTGCCTTCCATTGCAGCAATTCAAGTGTGGTACCCAGCTTTTTCTGGTCATTTTGACAAGTTGGGTACAATAATTTGGCGTGATCAGATAACATACGCTCCAACTTCAACCTTTCGTTTTCACTTCCACAGTCCATTTGTGCATCACGAATGGCCCGACGAAGATCATCGTCAGGCTCATCAATAATGGGATCTTCTTCAGTTTCGTCTTCTCCCATTGCAGTATCACTGAACCAAGGATACTTGTCATTATCCTCTTCTTCTTCATTTTCTTCCATGATAACCCCTGTTTCTCCGTGCTTGGTCCAACAATAATAACCAGACATAAAACCATTATGTAAGAGGTGTGAGTGAATGACTTTTGAGGTTGAGTGATCACTCATATTCTTGCAGGCACTACATGGACAACGAATAAAACCGTTCTTCGGCTTGTTTGCCTCAGCCACATGGAGAAAATTATGCATGCCATCAATGAACTCAGGACAACATCGGTCACCGTACATCCATTGTCGGTTCATCTGTATTACATAAAAGTATATCGAACCCCATTATTACACTACTGTCATAAATAATATGTAAGAGCAAATTAATTAATACAATGTCATCCATTAAAATAAGAGTAGAGTAGTGACAACTGGTAATACATAGTTCTCATAAAACATACATTAACCGAAACAAATATAAAAATTATCTAAAGAATTTAAATCCAACAACAAATGCGATCAAAATCGCAACTAAGGTAAATACTGAACCCACAGCATAATGATACCAAGCCTCCCGATTAATGGCATATTTTCTAATCCTTTTTATCTTCAAGCGCATTGCATCCATCTTGATCTCGTTACCATCGACCACGTCGGCAAGTTTGAGCTCTAATTTCATCTTATCTTCTAAGAATTGAAGATAAAGATCTTCACTTCTTTTCAATTTTGCTTTCAAATCATTGTTTTCTTTATCCAAAAACTCCACAATAGGGTCAGGTTCAATTTCCGGTTCAACTACCTCCTAAATAAAAATAAATCTATGTCAAGTTGGTCGCCATAATTGCCAGAAACACAAAATGAAATAAATAGTTTTGAAAATATACCACATCCGAATCATAGATCGGACGAGGACCGGCGGGGACGGATATCAGAACCATGACTCTATACATATAATACAAGTTAGAAAATTATACAAGTAATAACTATGGATCTAAAACAATAAAGCTATGTTTTTTAAAATAAAATAAAAGATAGAGGCTCACCGAGGTGGTGCCTGTGATGGGACGGCGCGGGCGATCGACGTCGATAAGGCTCCTCACAACACTGAAACACATAAATCATAATTTAGTTTGAGCTCAAATTGCACATATGAACAAATGAAATCCTAACTTGGGCATCTCATCAAACACCTTCCTTGCACAAGAAATTGGAAATGAGCTAAATGAGCTTGAGAAGAATCGCCGAAAAGAGGATGAAGCGGCTAACCGTGTAGGGTGTCTTCAATCTTTCAAATGTGGTAAAATATTATGGATTATTTAGTCTTGGGGAGAGGAAATGGAGAAGAAATGGAGAGGAAATGGTTTTGAGCTCGGGCTCGGTGGAAAAAATGGAGCGAGCAGGGGTGGAAGAAGCTGATAAAGTGAGTATCTTTAGTCCCGGTTCGTGTTAGGAACCGGGACTAAAGGGTTCTGGCGCAGGGACCCGCCTCTGCTGTCGTATGCAGTGGACCTTTAGTCCCGGTTCCTAACACGAACCGGGACTAAAGGTCCCTCGCAAATTCGGTGCGGTGCCTCTCATCCCTTTAGTCTCGGTTCAATTTAAAATCCGGGCTAAAGGGGTGAACCAAAGCCTGCTTTTCCACTAGTGACATGATTGAATTACTTAATGTGTATTAGTACAACTACTAGAACCTTTTTCTTCAGATCTTGAAGTACATACTTTATGCTTGCAGAAGCATTTCCCGATTATCTCTACCATATAATATGCGTCAAGATGAGGCGGCGTACGTCGTCTGGTGGTTTTGCAAATAACCCCCTGATAAAGCGAAAAATCAACCCACAGTCCTTGCTCTGAAGCGCTACGTCGTACTTGTTTTGATTTGGTATGAGGCGGCAATCCCGGCGATCCCCTTTCTGCACGGCCGGTGGCAGGCCACCCTACCCTCGGTGCTCACCGGCCTGCATGCCTGCCCGGCTCCCTCCCGGAGATCTCGCCCCGCCCCCTCCCAGCCCATCCCTGGCCGCTCGGCTGAGACATTTTACGCGTCTCATGCACCACCCAGAAATTTCCACCCCCAACACCTCTGCATCCCATCTCACGTGAGGAGCAATGTCGTGGATTCGATAGGTCTGTCGGGGAGGTGGTCGATGGCGAGGAGCTCCGCCTAAGAAGATCTAATCCATGCTCCCCGACGAGGTGTTGCGCCGTATCCGCATCCTCGAGGAGTTGACCGAGCTCGATAGTAGGGGATATGGAAGGGCAGCACGCGAAGGGGACGGAGGAGGCCCGGAGGAGGAGGGGATGGCCGAATATTGCGCCTCACAGCCGTCAACTTCTTTCAGGTATCCTCTGGAGCATCGACAAGGCGTCTTTTTAATAATGTATATGCAGCCGCCTCGCGGAGTGCAGGAGAGATACGCCGCGAGCTCGTTTGTTCGCCGGAGCTTGGACGCCCAAAGGTATGTCTGGATTTGCTCCGCTGCTCTTCAGTTATGCATGCGGTTGACTGAAATATTCAGCCTTCCTACTTCTCACAACACAAAGCCCTTAGGGTGTTCGACGGAATTCCGAGCCGGGAGTTCATCTTGTTTGAATCGTTGAACGACCAGTGTGATGAATTCATGGCGTGTGATAGATATGTGAAAAATCATCAGCGTGTTCAAACATGGTGTATTCGCGTTGTGTGTTAATGTCCTGTTTTTTGCGTGATCTTGCTTTGTTCTCTATGTATGTGTTGGCTTACAAATGTTTACTCCTTCCTCTCGGTACTGAAAGATTGGTCCACCGTCTCCTTTTGACACTGATGGAGCAAGACCACTCGGCTCCGAAGAAAATGAGAGTGGACGATGCAGTGAGGGATTCTGTGATGAGTGAAGTGCATGCCATCGCAATCTTGGATGATTATGGGAGCGTTGGCTGTCATCAACAGACCATGGCGATGTGTGAGGTTCAGAAGTATTTTTTTCTAGAGTACGTAGGTCAGTATAGACGCCACAACATATGGAAATAGCCAGAAGGGACACTTCTACTTCTCCTCTACAATCTCCAGGTATCTCTTGCTTTTTCTTCGTTCGTGTCCTAATCCGACTTCTTCAATTACCATGTTGCAAGGAGTTGCGTTGAGATAGCTGTTTGATTGCTGAAAGTTTAAAGTTGGTTGTTCATGGTATATCAGTATACAAAGTTTATGTTCAATGAGAAAGTGCACCGTGCGAGCTCTATATTATATAGTTGGACACGCCTTGGAAGCCTCACTCTCATCAGTTCTTAAGGATAAGCCGTTGCTTTCATCCTCTAGAGAACTACTTCATCCACATCACCTTGGTAGAATCCACCATTCGGACAGGATATCCACATCACCTCTGGATCCCGCGCTGCCAGTTTGACTATGGCGACCAAAAGGTAATGCCATTACCATGACTAGATAAAGATTTCACATTTTGTGCTATTTAGTCGAGCAGGGTTTTGGTCTGATTGGTTGCAAGCTCTGTACCGGTGTCGGATGAGCTTGCTAAGCCCTAACTCTTAGGATCGGTGGAGCTCCAAAGATTCTTTATACTGCACAAGAACTTACATACGGATTAAAGACCCTAATTGGTGACCTTTTGTCACATATTCTACAATTATGCCCTTGTTATCTTTCTATAATATTGTTTCATAGCACTTTAGTTAGTTCTCTTAGAACGAAACCAATAAAAAAAGATGAAATAGTACTACTGCATTCGGATAAATTGTTAACTGCTTTTAATCATCTATTATTAGCAGCCATTTAGTGGAGCACACAAACAATATAAACGTGATTAAGTCTGATTTGGGTTTGTTCAGATACACTGTTGACGTGTCATTCGTTTCTATACACCAGTTATTCACATGTACAAGATAAAATATATTGTGCTCATATTGTGAGAATGAATAAAGATTCTCTCTATAGGAGTTGTGAATATTGATATCAAATTTCATTGTGTTTCTAACATTGGTAGCTAGACTTCGTTATCACACATGTATGCAACTATGATTATAATATTGTCTCAATTGGAAACAATACACCTCCACATATAGTTTGGGCACGTGATCCTGGAGTCCTGGTACTGGAGAGTTTGACGTTCAACATCATCTGTTGCGCGCATACAAAGTTCTTTTCGTGGACAAGACTGATGCTGAAGTTGAAAAAAGCGTAGGTTAGGATGATCTTGGAATAACCTTTTTACTATAAGGCTTCTACTGGCGTAGGACTTGCAAGATTTCAGATTTGTTTTCCAAGTAATATAATCAGGGTGTGTTTCACAGTGAGCCTTGTGTGTGGCTGGCCCCATTGAGAACACATTATTAAATTTATTAATTTGTTTAGACGTACTCGGGTAATTTGTTTTCCCGTAGCAACGCACGGGCATTTTACTAGTGATGTATAGTATTTCTTGCTGCTATCCATCATTAGTTGGTAGACCTATGAAATTAGGTAGTTTGCCGTCCAATAAAACATGACCGCATAATTATTAACAGCGCCACATTCCATTGGAAGTTTAAAAGAGAGTAAATTTCTGAAGTATTATCCATGTAATGTTTTATCAATATATCTATATTTCCATGATTATTGAATGGCATATCTAGATTAGTGAATTTGTTTAACAGGCAACTCGAAAGAGTGATCATTTGAAAAGACAATGTGCCAAATTCTGTAAAAAGTCATCAGTTGGTCATGCAGAAATATGACTTTATGGATCACATATGGCTGCATGCAAGTTCTAATTGTAATTTTGCAACTCATTTGATTAGCTATATGGACAGATTGTCCAGGCTAGAGTATGTGCTTTCCTTATTACAAGTTAGATCACATAAAGATCCAACGTCAGACACTTGTACCATATCAAAACCTTCCTTCTGGTCGACGTTATGACATCATTGTTTTGGATAAATGAGGAATAAACTTTTGTGTGAGTGCAGGATAAATTTTATGAGTTGTTGCGCTATAGGTTTTGAATCTCTAAGATGAGAGAGAAAAATGACGAGAGATGGTGAACTTGTACTCCACCAAATTGTGAATTCAGGCTACACAAACGAAACGTATCGCTTGGGCCACACAACCAAGAACATACTGGGGTTACCAATCCCAGTAAACAAGCAGGCCAGGCTCGGAATGGATCATCGGCCGACATCTCTTGGCGACCCCAACGTCACATACGTTTCCAGATTGTGCACGCAAGAACCCAAAAAGTCTTCCAACTCGTATACTTCAAACATACACACATGGTATACGAGTCGGATTTTTAACAAGTTGAAACCACAGAATAAACCTAAGACACAAAGAAAGGAAATAATATCCAAAAGCTCTCACTGAGCAAAATATAGCGAATGGCACCAATCAGAGGTCACATGTCCCAACATTACATCATGCAGCGGAAACAAACCGGTCTGAGTATATACAAGAAGCAAAGGGCTCAAAGTCGAAACGGAAAAGAAGGCCCATCCACGCAGTCCACCAGGAAGTAGTCCAGGGGAACTCTAACTACTTGTCGTAGATCTCGTCGTCAAACTCCACGTAGTAACCACCAACCTGGTCGAGCGAAGGATCCTCAACTGCAGAAAAAACCACAGCCCGCGAACGGGTCAATACACCGAAGCGTATCGAATAAGCTTAAGCTAACAGGTTACAAAACTGTAAGTTTCCAAAGTATGGGGTTAAGTGTACTTAGCGGCAGCAGCACTAGCAACGTAAAGAGACACGCTAAAACTTCCGTCTAATTAGAGAGGGATGAGAGAGCGTTTGAGTAGCCTTCTACAACTAACACCAGTCATAACCCATTCTCGAATTAACCACCTCAACCAAGTATGAGGAAGCAATCCAGGAAAACTCACACGTTAACAATTTTAGTTACCATTTATGGTGTAAGTAATTCTATATTACTAGTCACATTAATTAACAATGATTAGGTGTAAGTCGTCTAGATCTTGTTAGCCAGCATCATCACCAAAGTCGTCCATAACCGTGGACACGGCTCATTGATAAGATTATACCCTGCAGGGTGCACTACTGTACCCATACTCGCATGATCAACCCAGTCAAAAACATTAGGGCCTCTCAACACGACTCATTACTTAACTACAGCAAGTCCAAGTGCCACCCATATGAGTTGTTACCCGCGTCAGGAGTCCGGCTGAATCTCAATTGCGGACTCATTAGTTTGTGACTACGCCACCATGCGGCTCAAACCACAGTAGGAACTGTCCGCTACGCGACGTACCACCCCTGTATGACCCCACGTATCAAGTAACCTCTCATCGAACATCATCATCATGCACATGCATATGAGCAAATGGAAAACCCGAACTACTTGCGGCACATGGACGAGCTGAGGAACCGTTCAAAGTCGAGGGGGGCTCCATTGGGCCACCCACAAGTGGTTAGTGCGCTCAAAATTGGATCCGAGGACAAAATCTCAGTTCCTAGGTCGACACTGAGCAGAACAAAACACCTTGCAAGGCCTTCCGCCTGGTGCCTTATCTTTTAATTACAGAACCTCAAAATAAGACAGCAGTTCATTATAGTAGAACAATCTATCAAACTAAGCATAAGGGATAAAGACAAAGGAACGACTCGCTCAACCAATTCTAAGCATTTACTACGACTCGCAAAGGCCAACAGATGAACATGCAAGGGGTTATGGGTTGTGGGGATATAGTTGTATAGGCTGTCGGATAAACATGTGATGGGATCGTAATTCAAGAATCGATAACTAGGACAACATAGATCAAAAGGCAGGAATGAAAACCAAATAGTCATGTAACCGGTTAGCAGAAGCTTGCCTGGCAGCTCGTGGCCTGGCACGAAAACTGGAACCTCAGTATCGTAGGTACTCGCAGCAGGCACGTCGTCGTCTTCCCAAAGATAGCCAAACACAGACAATAGGAAACAATAATCAATACAAAGAATGCACAAACAAATGATGGTGCATTATGGTATGAGATGATTAGGTCATATTTAAAGCGGGGATGAAATCCCGGCAAAAGATTAGGGTGCAAGTTATTTGTGTAGCCAACAATTTAAATGTTACTTAATATATAGCAGAAAGTGGTGATATAATTAATTTAAATGGAATAGGCATTAATTGATTAATTGCTCAACACATTCCATATTTAGTATTTGATTGCAAATTATTTATCTTCAACTCAAATTAAATATTTATTATCATGGCAAGACATGGTATAAAAGATATGAGCATATTAAATGGAATTAGGGCATTATATATTTATTACCCCACACATTCCATATTTAATTAATTAATTGCATTTGTTAAATCAAACCAAGCATTTAAAATAAATGATGCAAAATGACATAAGAATGTGATATTAATGTTTATTGCATTTTTCTGATATGAAAACATATAAAGTTTATTTAATTTTGAGATATATAATAAAAGTTATTGCATTTTTAAGTGTAGGGGTGTTTCTGCAAGTTTCTAGGACTTATCCGTGATAGAAAAAGTGCGGGGAAGGGCTTCGGTGCATAAGACAGAAGCCAGGGGCTCCGGTGTAAAATCGCAGCGCCCCTGGGTTTTCTCACCGTGCGCTCCGCGCACCCCGCGAGTGACATGCGGGACCAGGGCGCGTTGGCGCTGCGCTGGCTCCACGATCACTGACCGGTGGGGCCAGGCGGTCAGCGAGTGGCGCAAAAGGCGCCCCCATTTCCACCACGCCGGAGGGAAATCGAACTCGCGCGCTCGGGGGTGCGGATGCACGGCGCGCTTATCAAGTAGGTTAGATTAGTGTTACTGTTAGGTTTAGGTTAGCATAGTTTTTTTTAACAGATTAGAACGTGGGCTACTGAAACTGAAGGTGCCAGTTTCTGACGAAACTGACGGTGAAAACGAACCGCGGTGCGGCGGCGGAAAAATTAACACCGGCGACCTCCTGTGAGCGGTGCTGCTGGTGCGGAGTGTGTGCTCGTCCCCGTGGAAAACGTGGAAAACGTGGTCGGCATCGTGCGGTGCGGTGCGGCCGCGGCGCAGCTGCTGCGGCGCCGACGAAAAACCGGCGACATAGGAGATAATCCGAGGGGGCAAGGCTTGGAAACGACGCGGCTCACCTCGAGGGTGGCGGTGGCGAGAGAAGAAAGCGCGGGGAGGCCGGAGACGGCGCGTCGGTTCCGGAGAAGAAAGGCGAACCACGGCGGTGTCGGGGACGGATGGCTCGACGGAGACGTCCCCGGGTCGCTGCGCCCGGCGTCGAGGACGAAGGAGAGGTGGCGGTGTTCCTGGCGTGAGTAGGGAGGAGAAGGTGGCCGGGGTCACGCCGACGTCGAACGGAGGCCTTCGGGTCCCATGGCGACGGCGACTCTTATTATCAATGGATAGCCCAAACGAAAAGGATGTAGCAAGATCTCTGCTTCAGGTCCTCGAGCGGCGGCGGAGGGAGGAGAAGAATAGGGGCTAGGGTTAGGGTTTCGGGCCAGATAAATAGCAGAGAGGAGAGGAGGTGGCGGTGGGGGCGCCGGTGGCGCGACCTCGGCAGAGAGCCATGGCCAGCGCCCTGCTCCTCCACGATGGAAAGGGAACCGTACGGAGAAGAAGAGGAGTGCGGGCCGTCGGCTGAGTTGGGCCGTGGTGGCCTAGCTCGGCCAGTTCTTATTTTTTTTTCTTCTCCCTTTAATTTTTTTTAACTTTCTGATTTTTGTATTTGTAAAACAAATAAGAGAAGAGACAAAAGAACTTTTGAACAGTTTTTAATAGTTTCAAATTTGTCATATTAAGATCTAGGTTGATTATTTATAAATAATTTGAAACTTCAAAAGAATTTATTTGAAAGCATTTGAATTCAAAAATAAGAATTTAAATTTGTAATTTGAATTCGAAGCAACATAATTAAATGAATGCAACCACATATGGAATGATGACATGAATATCCATTTCATTGCACACAAAATTGGAAAGTTACAGTTGGGATGTTACAACACTCCCCCCCCTCAAAGGAATCACGCCCCGAGATTCTTCATGGAGCAACGAAGAGGTCGGGATACTCAGCACGGAGGTGATCTTCACGTTCCCAAGTAGCTTCCTTGTCAGAATGATGAGACCATTGAACCTTGTAGAACTTGACAGTGTTTTTACGGGTGCGACGTTCAGCTTCGTCAAGAATGCGAATCGGTTGTTCCACATAGGAGAGATCTTCTCGAAGTTCAATTGATCCATGATCAACTGCACGTCCTGGATCTTGGAAGCACTTCTTGAGTTGTGACACGTGGAAGACATCGTGCACTTTGGAGAGGTTTGGAGGAAGTTCCAGACGGTAAGCCAATTCACCACGCCTTGAAACAACGTTGAAAGGCCCAACATAACGTGGAGCGAGCTTGCCTTTGATGCCAAAGCACTGTGTGCCTCTCAGAGGAGTGACACGAAGGTAAGCTTGATCACCAGGTGCATAGACCATGTCCTTGTGCTTGCTATCATAATAGCTTTTCTGCCGAGACTGGGCAATCTTCAGATTGTCACGAATGATGCGAACCTTTTCTTCAGCCTCCTGGATAATATCCGGCCCAAAGAATGGACGTTCACCAGCTTGAGACCAATTAAGAGGAGTTCTGCATTTGCGGCCATAGAGAGCTTCAAAGGGAGCCATGCCTAGACTTGCTTGGAAACTGTTGTTGTAGGAGAACTCCGCATACGGAAGGCAATCCTCCCACTTCATGCCAAAGGACATAACACAAGCTCTGAGCATATCCTCCATAATTTGGTTCACTCTTTCAACCTGTCCACTTGTCTGCGGATGGTAAGATGTGCTGAACAGAAGTTTAGTACCCAAGGCTTTCTGAAAGCTATACCAAAATCGAGAAGTGAAGATACTTCCACGATCCGAGCTTATTGCCAAAGGAACACAATGTAAAGAAACCAGTCTTGTCATATAGAGTTCTGCCAACTGACTAGCTGATACTGTCTCTTTGACTGGGAAGAAATGAGCCACTTTGGAGAGACGATCAATGACAACAAAGATTGCATCGTTGCCTTTCTTGGACTTTGGAAACCCAGTAACAAAGTCCATCTCGATCTTGTCCCATTTCCACTCAGGAATTTGCAGTGGTTGAAGAAGTCCAGGTGGTCTCTGATGAACTGCTTTGACACGACAGCAAGCATCACAATGAGACACATAGCGAGCAATTTCACGCTTCATCCTGGTCCACCAATAGATTGACTTGAGATCCTGGTACATCTTTGTGCTGCCAGGGTGGATAGGAAGCGGAGTATCATGAGCCTCCTTGAGAATGAGTTCTCTTAAGCTGTCAAGTTTGGGCACTTCAATGCGTTCTTCAAACAGCAAGGTACCCTTGTCATCGAGAGAGAAACGCTTGTAGTTATCCTTGCCAATGTTGTCTTTGATATTCTTGACACCAGAATCATGCAACTGTGCGGCACGGATCGTATCCTCAGGTGTTGGAGTGGCAATCAAGTTTACAAGATAATCAGAAGGAACCACTTGAAGATTGAGCTTCTTGAATTCTTCGTGAAGAGGAGGTTGGATGTCCTCAACCATGAGGTTGTTGCAATAGGACTTGCGACTGAGAGCATCAGCCATTACATTAGCTTTGCCTGGAGTGTAAGAGATGATAAGATCATAATCTGAGAGTTTCTCAAGCCACCTTGTTTGCCTGAGGTTCAAATCTGGTTGAGTGAAGAGATATTTGAGACTCTTGTGATCAGTGAAGATCTCACAGCTGTGCCCCAACAAATAAGTTCTCCAAGCCTTGAGGGCATACATGATTGCTGCAAGTTCAAGATCATGTGTAGGATAGTTGAGCTCATGAGGCTGCAATTGGTGAGATGCATAAGCCACAACTTTGCGTTCTTGCATGAGGACTGCGCCTAGTCCTTGAAGAGATGCATTGCAGAATATTTGGAAAGGTTTGGAAGTGTCTGGGCCAACTAGAACAGGAGTAGAAGTGAGTTTAGCCTTCAAAAGATTGAAGCTCTCATCACACTTTGGAGTCCAAATAAACTTTCTATCCTTCCTAGTAATATCGGTGAGAGGCTTAGCGATTTTGGAGAAGTTCTCAACAAATCGACGGCAATAGCTAGCCATGCCAAGGAAACTCCTGACTTGTTTCACCGATGTAGGAGGCAACCATTCAACAATGGCTTCACTTTTTCTGGATCAACAGAAATGCCTTCAGAAGAGATGACATGACCAAGGTAGGATACTTTAGGAAGCCAGAATTCACACTTGGAGAACTTGGCGTAGAGACGATGTTCTCGGAGTTTTAACAAGATAAGGCGTAGATGTTCTCCGTGTTCTTCCTCGGTTTTGGAATAGATAAGAATGTCATCGAGATAGAATACCATGAACTTATCGAGGTATTCCATGAAAACGAAGTTCATGAGACGTGAGAAAGTCGCCGGAGCATTTGTGAGACCGAAAGACATGACAGTGTATTCGTAGAGACCATAACGAGTGGTGAAAGCTGTCTTAGGAATGTCTTCTTTGAGGATCTTGATCTGGTGATAACCTGACCTCAAATCTAACTTGGAGAAAACTTTGGCGCCAGCGAGTTGATCAAACAGGTCATTGATGCGAGGAAGGGGATACTTGTTCTTGATGGTTTTCTTGTTCAGAGGACGGTAGTCAACAACCAGTCGCTCAGTCGTGTCCCTCTTTTTGACAAACATAGTAGGACAACCCCAAGGAGAAGTACTAGGTTGAATATGACCTTTACTTTCCAACTCCTCTACCTGTCTCTTAAGCTCAGCCAGTTCTTTGGGGCCCATCTTGTAAGGACGTTTGGAGATAGGAGCAGTGCCTGGTTCTAGTTTAACAACGAACTCAACGGCTCTGTCAGGTGGCATACCTGGTAATTCTTCAGGAAAGACGTCAGGAAAGTCTCGGACCACCGGAATAGCTTCTATGGAAGGAAGAGGATCAACATTGAGAGCGAAAAGCTGAGCTGAAGAGGTTTGGTTTGGAGAATAGACTATCTGTCCAGAAGGATGAGAAAGAGTTACAGTCTTTGTGGAACAGTCTATCTTAGCTTGATTGGCCTTCAACCAATCCATGCCCAGAATGACATCAATATCAGAATTGCCGAGAATTATTAGAGATTCCAAGAAGATATGTCCTCCAAATTGGATTTCATTGTCGTGGCTTATCTTGGAGGAAGTCATCTGAACGCTGGGGGAAGTGACAGTGAGATTGCTCGAGAGGGGTTCGTGAGGTAAACTATGAGTTACAACAAACTTAGTTGAAACGAAAGAATGAGATGCTCCTGTCTCGAACAACACCCTAGAAGAGATAGAGTTGACGGGTAGTGTACCAAGAACAACTTCTGGAGCTTCTTCTGCTTCCTCAGCCCTGATGTGGTTCACCCGCGCAACACGTGCCGGAAGCCTGGTGTTGGGGACGAAAGGCCTAGTCGGGGCAGGTGCGCGGAACATCGCCTGAGTTGGAGCAGGGCGAGGTGGTGGAGGAAGTGTACGGGTCTCCGGGCAGTTGTTGGAGTAGTGGCCCGGTTTCCCGCACTGGTAGCAGGTCACGTTGGGGCGAGCGCCCGTTGGCCTTGGCGGTCCTCCGAAACCCCTCATAGCTAGAGCCGGGTTCGGTGGGCGAGGCGCGAGTCCTGGAGGTCCTGGCACGTAGGTAGCTCGTGCGAATGCGCAGTTAGGCACCCAGAGCCGATGCTTCTGAGTAGGAGCGGCGGCGATTGACGATGAAGAAGAGTTGCTCTCACGAGAGTGCTTGCGCGACTCCTCGAAGACCTTGCGCCCATGCTCCTCATTGAGCGCGATGTTGACGAGGTCCTCGAAGTTGTCGGCCTTGATGAGGTTCAGCTTGTACTTGAGCGCTGGGTTGAAACCCTTGCGGAACTTTGCCATCTTCTTGACCTCAGTGTTCACCTCATCTCCAGCGTAACGAGCAAGGCGATTGAACTCGCCATTGTACTCCATCACGTCCATCTTGCCTTGCGTCAGCGAGTTAAACTGTTCGCGCATCCTGTCCATGAGACCTTCTGGGATGTGGTGGCGCAGGAAGGCTGTCTTGAAATCCCCCCAAGTGGTAACCACCCCGGGAGCTCTTATGGCCTGAAAGTTTTCCCACCATGAGGCAGACTTGCCCCTAAGCGGGTAGGACACGTAAGGCACCTTGTCGTGCTCTGCCACGTGGGCGATAGCAAGGGTCCTTTCCATCTCGCGAAGCCAATCATCAGCTTCCAGCGGCTTAGTGGGGGAAGCGAAGTTCCTTGGTCCCAGACCAAGGAAGTCCTTGACGGTCACACGTGCATTGCCTTCATTGCGATACCCGTGGTTGTTCTGGTAGGCTTGGTTCTCAGCCATTTGAGCCAGAACTTGGGTCATCTGACCAAGCAACTCAGTGATTGGAGGCGGTTGTGGTGCGTCTTCCGCATTGCGGTTGTTCCTGGTGTTCGTCATCCTGGAGACATTGGATATTAGAACCGCGACAAGATACATAAATCCAGGGGAAAAAACTTGGAAAGTCAAATTCTTGCTCAGAAAAACAGTTGCAAACTGTAGGATAACAAGGATAAGCTTCTCATAGCAAAGGTTCATAACCATACACTTAGTTAGCCATCAGTACTACCACCAAGGTTTCAGTACTACAAGGACAGCTACTAGTACAAAGTTAACCATCCGTACAACCAACACGGTTTCGGTACAAAGGATAGCTTCTACAACAAAGGAAAATATACAACTCGAAGACTAGCTCTCGCTTCCCTCAGGAGACGAAACTATGTGACGGCGATGGGTGTAGCGACGATCGCAGTACACGTGATACTCTCGCATAATGCGTCGAAACTCAATGGAGTAGGCATCTGGCGTCTGTTTCCCATACAGCAGTGGTCCAACGTGGTCTGGATCAATAGTGATCAGATGACCATGCTCTGGAGTGTATCCACCCACAGCAGACAGACTACTCGGAAAAGCGAGCTGGAACCTCGTGAAAGCGTCTGGTGTGACGTTCCTCCTGTCGTACTGACCCAGGTGAGAGAGTGCCCGGTGCAGCTGCTGACGGACTGCTGCTAGCTCCAAGCGTAGAGTCCCAGCAACTGAGTCTGAAGACTGGCCAAACTGAGCGGTCTTGTCAAGAACCTCAAGCTCGTACGGAGAGTCCGTGAAGGGGTAGTATGGAACGTAGCAGAACGGAGGGTAGTTGAAACAGTAGTAGTCCCTTTGCAGAGCCAGAGCTGCATCGTAAGTTGCTAAGTGTACTGCCATGTCCACAGTGGAAGCCTCAGCCACGTGCTTGTGCACAGTATCACCATCATCTCCCCTGATCCAAACAGCAGCTCTGTAGAAGGTATGTCCGTAATCTCTGGGGATCTCGGACACCTGGTACTCCGGAAGGAAGCTGAAACCGACATAGTCAACCATGCTTCTGAGAAGCTTCGGGTAACCGGTAGTCTGCTCACAGTGGGTCTTACGCACCACCTGAGCGTGTGCCATCTACATATCAGTTTGAAGTAGAAGTTAGCCTCCGGAAACAAAAGGATTGATTGCACAGAAAGAATTGTACAATGACAAAGAGATGAATCCAAGGAAAGGTAGAACAACAACTGATTGATTCAAGATTGAAACTGAACATAGCCGAAGAAGTTGATAACTACCAAAACGACAAAAGCAACCTTCAACACCTGCAACTATGGTACTACGGAAAACCCAGAACACGTGATGTCCTAAAATTTTAAAATTAAGGTGAGAAGGGAATTATCGTAACACTTCCTTACCAAAAGAACAGGGAGGGTGGGTGGGGAAACAAGTAAAAGAACATAATTCCTACTCTCACGTTTAAGATTTCCCTGATAACTACAAAATATTTTTCTAGACTCAAACAACGACCAGTAGAAGGGAACCTGAGTGCGTTTAAGCTCTGATACCAACTGTCAGACCCTGAATTCAGGCTACACAAACAAAACGTATCGGTTGGGCCACACAACCAAGAACATACTGGGGTTACCAATCCCAGGAAACAAGCAGGCCAGGCTCAGAATGGATCATCGTCCGACAGCTCTTGGCGACCCGAACGTCACATGCGTTTCCAGATTGTGCACGCAAGAACCCAAAAAGTCTTCCAACTCGTATACTTCAAACATACACACATGGTATACGAGTCGGATTTTTAACAAGTTGAAACCACAGAATAAACCTAAGACACAAAGAAAGGAAATAATATCCAAAAGCTCTCACTGAGCAAAATATAGCGAATGGCAACAATAAGAGGACACATGTCCCAACATTACATCATGCAGCGGAAACAAACCGGTCTGAGTACAGACAAGAAGCAAAGGGCTCAAAGCCGAAACGGAAAAGAAGGCCCATCCACGCAGTCCACCAGGAAGTAGCCCAGGGGAACTCTAACTACTCGTCGTAGATCTCGTCGTCGAACTCCACGTAGTAACCACCAACCTGGTCGAGCGAAGGATCCTCAACTGTAGAAAAAACCACAGCCCGCGAACGGGTCAATACACCGAAACGTATCGAACAAGCTTAAGCTAACATGTTACAAAACTGTAAGATTCCAAAAGTATGGGGGTAAGTGTACTTAGCGGCAGCAGCACTAGCAATGTAAAGAGACACGCTAAAACTTCCGTCTAATTAGAGAGGGATGAGAGAGCGTTTGAGTAGCCTTCTCCAACTAACACCAGTCATAACCCATTCTCGAATTAACCCCCTCAACCAAGTATGAGGCAGCAATCCGGGAAAAACTCACACGTTAACAATTTTAGTTACCATTTATGGTGTAAGTAATTCTATATTTCTAGTCACATTAATTAACAATGATTAGGTGTAAGTTGTCTTGATCTTGTTAGCCAGCATCATCACCAAAGTCGTCCATAACCGTGGACACGGCTCATCGATAAGATTATACCCTGCAGGGGTGCACTACTGTACCCATACTCGCATGATCAACCCAGTCAAAAACATTAGGGCCTCTCAACACGACTCATTCCTTCACTACAACAAGTCCAAGTGCCACCCATATGAGTTGTTACACGCGTCAGGAGTCCGGACGAATCTCAATTGCGGACTCATTAGTTTGTGACTACGCCACCATGCGGCTCAAACCACAGTAGGAACTGTCCGCTACGCGACGTACCACCCCTGTATGACCCCCCGTATCAAGTAACCTCTCATCGAACATCATCATCATGCACATGCATATGGGCGAATGGAAAACCCGAACTACTTGCGGCACATGGACGAGCTGAGGATCCGTTCAAAGTCGATGGGGGCTCCATTGGGCCACCCACAAGTGGTTAGTGCGCTCAAATGGATCCAAGGACAAAATCTCAGTTCCTAGGTCGACACTGAGCAGAACAAAACACCTCGCAAGGCCTTCCACCTGGTGCCTTATCTTTTAATTATAGAACCCCAAAATAAGACAGCAGTTCATTATAGTAGAACAATCTATCAAACTAAGCATAAGGGATAAAGACAAAGGAACGACTCGCTCAACCAATCCTAAGCATGCACTACGACTCGCAAAGGCCAACAGATAAACATGCAAGGGGTTATGGGTTGTGGGGATATAGTTGTATAGGCTGCCGGATAAACATGTGATGGGATCGCAATTCAAGAATCGATAACTAGGACAGCATAGATCAAAAGGCAGGGATGAACACCAAACAGTCTTGTAACCGGTTAGCAGAAGCTTGCCAGGCAGCTCGTGGCCTGGCACGAAAACTGGAACCTCAGTATCGTAGGTACTCGCAGCAGGCACGTCGTCGTCTACCAAAGAGAGCCAAACACAGACAATAGGAAACAATAATCAATACAAAGAATGCGCAAACAAATGATGGTGCATTATCGTATGAGATGATTAGGTCATATTTAAAGCGGTGATGAAATCCCGGCAAAAGATTAGGGTGCAAGTTATTTGTGTAGCCAACAATTTAAATGTTACTTAATATAGAGCAGAAAATGGTGATCTAATTAATTTAAATGGAATAGGCATTAATTGATTAATTGCTCAACACATTCCATATTTAGTATATTATTGCATATTATTTATCTTCAACTCAAATTAAATATTTATTATCATGGCAAGACATGGTATAAAAAATATGAGCATATTAAATGGAATTAGGGCATTATATATTTATTACCCCACACATTCCATATTTAATTAATTAATTGCATTTGTTAAATTAAACTAAGCATTTAAAATAAATGATGCAAAATGACATAAGAATGTGATATTAATGTTTATTGCATTTTTCTGATAAGAAAACATATAAAGTTTATTTAATTTGGAGATATATAATAAAAGTTATTGCATTTTTAAGTGTAGGGGTGTTTCTGCAAGTTTCTAGGACTTATCCGTGATAGAAAAAGTGCGGGGAAGGGCTTCGGTGCAAAAGACAGAAGCCAGGGGCTGCGGTGTAAAATCGCAGCGCCCCTAGGTTTTCTCACCGTGCGCTCCGCGCACCCCGCGACTGACATGCCGGACCAGGGCGCGTTGGCGCTGCGCTGGCTCCACGATCACTGACCGGTGGGGCCAGGCGGTCAGCGAGTGGCGCAAAAGGCGCCCCCATTTCCACCACGCCGGAGGGAAATCGAACTCGCGCGCTCGGGGGTGCGGATGCACGACGCGCTTAGCCAGTAGGTTAGATTAGTGTTACTGTTAGGTTTAGGTTAGCATAGTTTTTTTAACAGATTAGAACGTGGGCTACTGAAACTGATGGTGCCAGTTTCTGACGAAACTGACGGTGAAACGAACCGCGGCGCGGCGGCCAAAAAATCAACGCCGGCGACCTCCTGTGAGCGGCGCTGTTGGTGCGGAGTGTGTGCTGGGGTGCGGGAAGGGGTGCCGGAACCGTTCCCGTGGTCGACAGTGACGGGGAAAACGTGGGGGTGCTCGTCCCTGTGGTCGGCATCATGCGGTGCGGTGCGGCCGCGGCGGAGCTGCTGCGGCACCGACGAAAAACCGGCGACAGAGGAGATAATCCGAGGGGGCAAGGCTTGGAAACGACGCGGCTCACCTCGAGGGTGGCGGTGGTGAGAGAAGAAAGCGCAGGGAGGCCGGAGACGGCGCGTCGGTGCCGGAGAAGAAAGGGGAACCGCGGCGGTGTCGGGGACGGATGGCTCGACGGAGACGTCCCCGGGTCGCTGCGCCCAGCGTCGAGGACGAAGGAGAGGTGGCGGTGCTGCCGGCGCGAGTAGGGAGGAGAAGGTGGCCGGGGTCACGCCGGCGTCGAACGGAGGCCTTCGGGTCCCATGGTGACGGCGGCAGCTAGGGAGCGAGCGGCGGCGGGGGGAGGAGAAGAATAGGGGCTAGGGTTAGGGTTTCAGGCCAGATAAATAGCAGAGAGGAGAGGAGGTGGCGGTGGGGGCGCCGGTGGCGCGACCTCGGCAGAGAGCCATGGCCAGCGCCCTGCTCCTCTACGCTGGAAAGGGAACCGTACGGGGAAGAAGAGGAGTGCAGGCCGTGGGCTGAGTTGGGCCGTGGTGGCCCAGCTCGGCCAGTTCTTATATTTTTTTCTTCTCCTGTTAAATTTTATTTTATTTTAAAACTTTCTGATTTTTGTATTTGTAAAACAAATAAGAGAAGAGACAAAAGAACTTTTGAACAATTTTTAATAGTTTCAAATTAGTCATATCAAGATATAGGTTGATTATTTATAAATAATTTGAAACTTCAAAAGAATTTATTTGAAAGCATTTGAAATAAGAATTTAAATTTGTAATTTGAATTTGAAGCAACATAATGAAATGAATGCAACCACATATGGAATGATGACATGAATATCCATTTTATTGCACACAAAATTTGAAAGTTACAGTTGGGCTGTTACACAAATATCTTGGAAGGGGGTTCGTTTTGAATCTCTAAGATCAGACTGCAGTGCTCTTCTTAATCTCAAATTTGTCCGATTTTAAGCATGTTAAGAATTTATGCTTAGTTGTAGACATGCTGACAATCATGTTGTTTTTGTTTGAAGGAATTTTGCCGCTTGCTTTCAGTTGTTGATAAACTGAATACTTCAAGTAAATGCTTGGTCAATGTTTGTAACATGTAGCTTGACTGCTTCGGCACCTCTTTTCTTTATGATTTTTCATGGACCAAGGCATTGGGATATCTTCAACAAGGTAATATTTGGCACTTGATTATTTACAGACTTCAATATAGCCCACCTCTACTTAATGTTTTATTTTGTGTGTATACACTTAGTATTGACTTTCTATGAAAAGTTTAGTTACTACTGTAGTAAAGCAGTAACTTATTTTTAAGACATGAATTTGGAATCTGTAAAGCTGCTGATCAATTGCCTTGGTGGGCACCATGACGGATACATGACTAGAAATACCAATTCTGGCACTGGGAACAACCATGAGGCTGCAACCAGGATGACCCATGTCTATGAGGTTTGATCCACATGCTTCCCCCTATACTGGTTATCAAATATGCATTTAGTACTGATTTTGCACTACAACTACATACCAATCAAGAAGATACTTGACACATGTCTTAACTATGCATGTACTCAGTTTATGGTAGTATCTACAACACCCGATGAGGAATATAATCTGATGTGTAGATATCAACGGTTCAACATACATCTCTCTGAATTCGAGTGAAGTCGCTACCTGATATGTCTCCAACATATCCATAATTTCTTATGTTTCATGCTATGTTATATCATGTTATTACATGTTTTATATGGATTTTATATAGTTTTATGCATTTTCTGGGACTAACCTATTAACAAGATGCCACAGCGCCAGTTCCCTGTTTTCTGTTGTTTTTGGTTTCAGAAAAGCTCTTAAGGAAATATCCGCCAAATTGGAAACGAGCCAACCAGTATTTATTTTTGGAATATTTGCGACCAGAAGAACCAAAGACGAGATGAAGGCGGACCCCGAGGGACCCACACCACCTAGTGGCGCGGTAGCATGTGGGGCCACGCCGGGAGGTGGTGCGGCGCCCTCGGGCGCCCACCGACCTAGTCTTTCGTCCATACAAACCTCCCTGAGCTAAAAACTCGACACGGTTAATCACTTTTTCCTCCACGGGTCCCGAGCCGCCGACGTCGCCGCCACCACTTCGGGAGAGATCAGAACTGCTTCCCGGCACCCCACCGGGAGGGGGAATCGTCCTCGGAGGCTTCTACGTCGCCATGACCGCCTCCGGACTGATGCATGAGTAGTCTACCTTGGACTACGGGTCCATAACAGTAGCTAGATGGTTGTCTTATCCTCTTGTTCTATCATGTTTAGATCTTGTGAGTTGCCTATCATGATCAAGATCATATTTATGTAATTCTCCATGTTGTGTTTGCTGGGATCCGATGAATATTGAGTACTAAAGTTATTGCTTCATAATATATCATGTGTGTGTGCTATTTAATGATCTTGCATGCTCTCTGTTACTTGTGTATGCTCTGGCCAAGTAGATGCTTGTAACTCGAAGAGGGAATATTTATGCTCGATAGTAGGTTCATGTCTCTATTAAATCTGGGGCAGTGACAGAAAGCTCTAAAGTTGTAGATGTACTGTTGCTACAAGGGATAAAACAGTAGTACTTTGTCTAAGGATGATGTTACTTATTTACTTTACACACAGTGCTTAAGGCGATAATCTGTTGCATGCAACTTAATACTGAAAGAGGTGTGGACGCTAACCGGAAGGTGGATTATTAGTCATAGATGCGGTTGGAACGGTCTATGTATATTGTTGTAATGCCTGAATGAATCTCACACTAGACACCATATCATTAGTATATGCATTGGGTTGCTCATCATTATTCTGTCAATTGCCTAGCTGTAATTTGTTTACCACGCATGGATGAATGTTATTATTATTTATGGAGAGACACCACTAGTGAATTGTGGACCCCGGTCCTTCTCATTAATATGAGGAAACCACAACTGCAAACTTGTTACTTTCTGTAAACAAACATCTTTCTTCCACACCTACATTTAATCCTTTTGTTCCAGCAAGCCGGTGGGATTGACACCCTCACCGTTAAGTTGGGACAAAATACTTTGATTGTGTTGTGTGCAGATTCCACGTCTCCTACGCCACACCAAGAATTTATGGCGTCGTTGACACCTTGGGGGGGAACATTCATCTCCTACTGGTTCGATAACCTTGGTTTCATAACTGAGGGAAATCTTGTTGCTCTGCTACTTCACACCCTCCTCTTGGGGATTCACATACTTGACGCATAACACATCAAGAATTTCTGGCGCCGTTGCCGGGGAGACAAGCATTCCTTCACGAGGGGAGTTTTCGCACTTACAATCTTTTTATTTTGTTATTGTCTTGCTTAGTTTATTTTTATTACTATTTTGTTTGCTTAATATCAAAAATACAAAAAAAAATAGTTACTTGCATTACTTTTCTTATTTTGGTTTGCTATTTATTTTCAGTTTTGTTGCTTTCTTTTAATTTGGTTTGTGTTTTTTTTCTTTAATTTTGTTATTTCGGTTTGTCAATTAAATTGCTGAAATGAGTTCCGCTGAAAATACTAAGTTGTGTGACTTTACAAGCACCAACAATAGTGATTTTATATGCACACTTATTGCTCCACCTGCATCTAAAACTGAGTTCTTTGAAATTAAACCTGCTTTATTGAACCTTGCTATAGAGAGCAATTCTCTGGTGTTAGTTCTGATGATGCTGCTGCCCATCTAAATAACTTTGTTGAATTATGTGAAAAGCAAAAATATAAAGATATAGATGGTGATATTATAAAACTGAAATTATTTCCTTTCTCTATGAGAGGAAGAGCTAAAGAATGGTTGCTTTCATTGCCTAGGAATAGTATTGATTCATGTATTAAATGCAAAGATGCTTTCGTTGGAAAATACTATCCTCCTGCTAAGATTATTTCTCTAAGAAGTTGCATCATGAATTTCAAACAACTTGATAATGAACATGTTGCTCAAGCTTGGGAAAGAATGAAATCTATGATAAAGAATTGCCATATCATGGATTGACTGCTTGGATGATCATCTAAACCTTTTATGCATGACTGAATTTTTCTTCAAAAAACTTATTGGATTCAGCTACGGGAGGTTCCTTTATGTCCATCACTCTGGGGGCTGCAAGAAAACTCTTGGATGATATGATGGTGAATTATTCTGAATGGCATACGGAGAGGACACCTCGAGGTAAGAAGGTAAACTCTGTTGAAGAAACCTCCTCTTTGAGTGAAAAGATTGATATGATTATTTCTATGCTTGCTAGTAGTAAATCCCATATTGATCCCAATAATGTTCCTTTAGCTTCTTTAGTTGCACAAGAAGAGCATGTTGATGTAAATTTTATTAAAAGCAATTATTTTAACAACAATGTCTATAGGAACAACTATGGTAATAACAACTATAAGCCCTATCCTCCTAATAATGACAACTCTTATGGTAACTCTTATGGTAATTCTTATGTTAAAATGCCTAGTGAGGAAAGGATTCTAGAAATTGAGAAAGCTACTAAAGTTTTTATGCAAAATCAATATGAGCAAAATAAATTTTTCACTAAAACCATGGAAGAACAATCTAATATGCTAAGAAACATTAGTCATCAAATGGAGAATTTAAATAAGGAGATCTCGGGTCTCCAAGGAAAAATGACTATTGCTGAGACTTGTATTTCCTCTATGTATACAACACAATCTTCTTTAATTACTAAAATGTCTGCTAAACCTGAAAATTTAGATGATAATCCTTTTGCTACTGCTAATGCCATCCAAGTTTAGATTGATGAAAATGTTAGATTCACTAGTAGAAAACAGGCTAAAGGACCAAACTCCAAAACCCCATTTGTCCCGGTCGTACTGCAAACCGGGACAGATGGGGCATAAAACGCGCCGAGCAGTTCAGGCGACACTCATTTGTCCCGGTTCCAGCCACGAACCGGGACAAATGAGGTAGCACCGGCCAAGCAGTTCAGGCGACACCCATTTGTCCCGGTTCCAGTCACGAACCGGGACAAATGTCATGGTTTCAGTTACGCGCCCGAGCCATCGCCGCGTTTTTTCGACGCGCACGGAAGACGAGCGGAAATACGGCGCCACCGGCGATTCCTCTGCCCTCCGGCGATTAATTCCTCTGCTCTCCGCCGGCGATTCATCTTCCTCTCCGGTGCTATAAAATGTACTGCACAGTACGACTCCTCCACACACCATTTCTCCGGCCATCTCTCCTCTCTTTTCTCCGTCCCTGTGGAGCCACTCGTGCCTCGGTCCGATGAGTTTTACGACTATGAGAAGGAAGGCATGCGGTTCAAGGTGTGGGTCACCCTTCGCGCATGGCGCATGGAGAAGTGGATCGGCGACGTGAAGAACAACTTCCTCGACGCCGCTCCGATCAAAGCCGTTGGACTCGATTGCGAGTTCACCGACCCTCGACGGAAGGATACTCCGCAGTGCGCCGCCGTCCTTCAACTCTCGGTGGCGACCGAGACTCTTGTCTTCCAAATTTGCAAAGCTGATCGGGTGCCACAGGTCCTCGTGGATTTCTTAGGTGACGAGACAATCAAATTCTACGGCGTGGCAATCCATAATGACATGAAGATGCTAGCCTACTACGGAATTATTATTCGGTCCGCGGTCGACCTGCAGAGGGATCGCCGAAACCCTACCGGCAATTTTACTCCTAGTCTATATGCTCTCTCTAATGCGGTCATTGGGACAAATCTTGAGAAGAAGAAGAAATACAAGAAGAGGAAGTACACGGACGACGACAAGGAAGACACGTTACAAAAAGACCTAATTTTCGGATGGGGCAACGTTCCATTGAGCTACGATCAAGTCGTATATGCTGCTTTAGACGCTCGCCTTGGCTTCGAGATTGCACGGAAGTGGGATAGTCTACGCGGCTATAATACGGACAATGATCATCTTAATGTCGTTGATGAGTAGACTATCTATGTATTCCGTTACGCAAATATTCTGGGTGCGCGTGTTCTCTTGTATTGACCGAAATATATCTAAAGTTTGCAAAAGTGTTTTCAAATTCCAAAGTTTGCAAAAGTTATTTAAAACAGAGAACAGAAAATGCTTTTGTATTAGTTAGTCAAATTCAAACATTTTTCATATTCATAGTTTTTCCAAAATCCAAAGTTTGTAAAAGTTATTTGAAACAGAAAACAGAAAAAGAAAATAAAAAAAATGAAAAAACCTCCATCTGTCCCGGTTTCAGTCACAAACCGGGACAAATGGCCTCCTTGTTGTCCCGGTTTGTGACTGAAACCGGGAAAATGGGGGGGGGGGGGGGGTGCCTATATATACTGATCAGCAGCCCCCTCCCAAAACCATTGGAGGCATTTTTTTTTTGAAATGGAAGGAGGGGGTGTGTGCTAGTCTGTTTTTTTTTGTATGCATGCAAGGTGTTTGATGAAATGCCCGAGAGAGTTCACGAATTGATTTGATGTACACTTAAAGAAGTTTATTCTTCTTTTCGATCAAGGTTAATTTTTCTCTCATTTCATTTGTAATTAATTGATACCGTGCATGTTCAGTGTTTATTTGTCGATGTTCTGTAATGGTTATTGATGTAGTTCATTATATAATGCAGATGGACCGACAATGGATGTATGGTGACCGACGCACTGCCGAGTACATGACAGGTTTGAGGAAATTTCTAGAGAAAGCCCAGGCCCACAGTACCAATGGTTTCATGTGTTGTCCATGTGTCAACTGTCAGAATAAGACAGATCACCCAAACGTGAGAACCCTTCAAAGTCATCTTATTCGGCATGGTTTCATGCCCAGCTATAATTGTTAGACGAAGCACGGAGAAAAAGGTGTTATGATGGAAGACAATGAAGAAGAGGAAGATGATGACAACTATCCTATGTTCCCGGAGTACGGAGATTCTGCAACGGGGGAAGCTGAATCTGAAGAGGCACCAGATGAGCCCACTGACGATCTTGGTAGGGCCATTGCTGATGCAAAGAGAGAGTGCGGAACTGAAAAGGAGAGGTTGAAGTTCGACCAGATGTTAGAGGATCACAAGAAATTGTTGTATCCAAGTTGCGAAGATGGTGAGAAAAAGCTGGGTACCACACTGGAATTACTGCAGTGGAAGGCAGAGTGTGGTGTGACTGACAAGGGATTTGGAAAGTTGCTGCAGATAATTAGGAAGATGCTTCCAAAGGTCAACGAGTTGCCCGACAGCACGTACGAAGCAAAGAAGGTTGTGTTCCCTCTAGGATTAGACGTGCATAAGATACATGCCTGCCTTAATGACTGCATCCTCTACCGCGGTGAGTATGAGAATTTGGATACATGTCCAGTATGCACTGTATTGCGGTATAAGATCAGACGAGATGACCCTGGTGAAGTTGAGGGTGAGCGTCCCCGGAAGAGGGTTCCTGCCAAGGTGATGTGGTATGCTCCTATAATACCACGGTTGAAACGCCTGTTCGCGAATAAAGAGCATGCCAAGTTGTTGCGATGGCACAAAGAGGACCGTAAGAAAGACGCGATGTGTAGACACCCCGCTGATGGGTCGCAGTGGAGAAAAATTGAGAGAGAGTTCCCGGAATTTGAAGATGACGCAAGGAACTTAAGGTTTGGTCTAAGTACAGACGGTTTCAATCCGTTTGGGGAGCAGAGCAGCAGTCATAGCACATGGCCTGTGACTCTATGTATTTATAACCTTCCTCCTTGGTTGTGCATGAAGCGAAAGTTCATTATGATGTCATTGCTCATCCAAGGCCCGAAGCAACCCGGCGACGACCTTGATGTGTACCTCAGGCCATTATTTGAAGAACTTTTACAGTTGTGGCGGGAAGAAGGTGTACGGGTGTGGGATGAGCACAAACATGAGGAATTTGACCTACGAGCTCTGCTTTTTGTAACAATTAACGATTGGCCTGCTCTTGCTAACCTCTCAGGGCAGTCGACCAAGGGGTACAATGCATGCACACACTGTTTGGGTGAGACTGAATGTTTATATTTGGATAAATGTAAGAAGTGTGTGTATCTGGGGCATCGTCGATTTCTTCCGATCAGGCATACCGCAAGGAAGAAAGGCAAGCATTTTAAAGGTGAGGCTGATCACAGTAGGAGGCCTGTCAACCGTACTGGTGAAGAAATATTTGATATGGTCAAGGATCTAAAAGTAATCTTTGGAAAGGGTCCTCGAGGACAACAGGTTCCGAAAGACGCTAACGGGCACGCACCCATGTGGAAGAAAAAATCTATATTTTGGGAGCTATCATATTGGAAGGTCCTAGAGGTTAGATCTGCTATCGACGTGATGCACGTGACGAAGAATGTTTGCATGAACCTGCTAGGCTACTTGGGCGTGTACGGGAAGAAAAAAGATACAGAGGAAGCACGGGAGGACCAGAAACGTGTGAAAGAACGAGACGGCCTAAGTCCCGAACACTACGAAGGTCCTGCCAGCTACGCTCTTACCAAACAAGAGAAAGTAATATTCTTTGAATGCCTGAGCAGTATCAAGGTCACGGCTGGGTTCTCGTCGAATATAAAGCACTAGTGGAAATCGGGGCTCTAGTCCCGGTTCCAGAGGGCCTGTAGTCCCGGTGTAGCAACCGGGACTGTCAGGCCGGGACTAGAGCCCCCGGAGGCTTTTGTCTCGGTTTAACTAGAACCGGGACCGGACCCCCCCCCCAATGAGCGCAAAGCACGTGGCCGCGGCAGGGCGTGCGGGGGGCGAACCCTTTAGTCCCGGTTCGTAACACGAACCGGGACTAGGGATTTTATTTTATTTTAAATTTCATGGTTTTGCTTTTTTCATTTCAGGGTTTCCTTTTTTTTATTTCTACCGGTTTTCTGGGTAGGGGTTTCGGATGGTACCACGTCGATGCGTGACGGTAGGGGGTTTCGGATGGTACCACGTCGATACTATAGTCGATGTGTGATGGTAGGGGGTTTCGGATGGTACCATGTCGATGCGTCGGGGGTAGGGGTTTCGGATGCTACAGCTTCGATGGGCGAAAAACACGTATAAATTATTATACGAACCTAGATGAAGTTGCATCATGCATATATACAATTACATGAAGATCATGTGTTCATAACACATATACATTTAAGTACGCGTGGTACATGAATATCACGTTTCCCGGTTCCAGAGACTTAGAAATATTTTGTTACATGGAGATCACTATATATTACATGTCCGCACTAGTCAACATAGTGGTACTCTCCGGTCTCCGGTATGACTTCGGTGAGGTAAAATCCCGTCAACTCCTCTGCAAATGCCCTGAAGCGGGTCTTTATTGGTAGCTCGTTGCGCTTTCTTGCCAACTGTAAAAAAATGATATCACAATGAATACATGAGATATGAAACGAATAAAACTCATCACGATTGATGATACAAAAATAATGTTGTGACTAGAGCTTTACGTACTTCGATACTTCTTTTGCTCTTCAAACTCTCGTTTACCACAGTGTGCATGTACTCGCAAACGAAGAATCCACATAGATCAGTACCGGTTGGCTGTTTAAGACAAGTCTATAGAAGAATAAAATTTAATCAAATAATAATAAAGTATGATAATGGTGCATGGGCCTAGTTATAGTACTACTTACATCGTTAGTACGCCAGCGCAGTTTCTCTGGCCATCCACTGTTCGGATGTTCCGCGAGGAACATTTTCCAAACGCTGCATGACAAGAAACTGAATGAATGAGTCATAAATTCCTTAATATTAGGAAATGAACGAAAGAGGCGATAAGAAAAGAAAGTACCTTGCCACCAAATCAAAACAGGTCTTGTATTGTTTAGGGCATCTTCTTAACGAGTCAAGGACAACAACTTCTCCTTTCCGCAAGTCAATAACGATAAGAATGTAGTGGTAGCTGCGCACGTTTATAAATAGTCATGCATAACTAATCAATTAAACTTAACATCGGGTGAGAAAAATAGAATGTGTAATAAGCAGTAACACTCACTTGAAGTTGTAAGGCCATAATATATATTTTTTGTAAGCTTGTCGCTTGAAAAACATTAGCAAATTCCCCGGTGTATCCTTGTTAAGTAGTGGCTCAATTATGTTTTCTTCATGCATTATAGAGGGGTCAATGAACCCAATGTGGTTGATTTTCTTCTTCTTGCATTCGAGCATCTTCATTCTGCGTAATAAAGCACACAAAATATTATAGAGAGGATTATCACAGACAATGAACGAGTAGAGGTAATTAAAACATTAAATTACAGGAATAGATGACTTACAGACAATATGAACTTATGATGTTTTTGTCGAGGGCCCGGAGATTGTATAACTGAAAGATTTCGGCGAAGTAAAGGACAACGGAGTATTCTTGGAAATAATGCTCTTCCTTAACTGCCATCTGGAGAGCGACTTTACTCGTCTCCTTTTTTACGGTATCCTTGTACCAGGCTTGAAATTGACGCATTCTTGTGGGTAAGTCGCCGTCAACAAAATTCTCCCCGTGAACATAAGTACGAACAACATCCGCAAAGGGGATATCATCTCCCGAATATACCAGCTCCCGCACATTGATGTTTTTGAGAGCTCTGTCATCAAGCACCTTGAGCGGGGGGGCCGACTGTGCGTCTTGTTCTCCGAGTTGGGCAACTTGTTTCCCTTTTTTCGATCGATCATCCATCTCTTCGTCATATGACTTACCAATGTTGCGATCATAGTCTGTTGGCGGCGATGGTGGGGGGTTGTATAGGGCATCGATGCAACGGTCAATTTTTTCCTGAGGAATTCCGGCAGTAAATTTTGCAGGAGGCAATTGTTTCGCTAACGCTTTCTGTTTCACGCCAGCAAGCCAGGCATCCGTATGTTCTTTGCATGCGAGATCGTTTTCCTCGACGGTTCTCTCCCAAGGTAACTTTGGAGTAGGCGGCGGTGTTTTCTGCTTTCTCGGTTTCTTCCTAACAGGAGAACCAGACTGGCGCCTACTCGAGAGCGACTTGACATTCTGGCGGACTGGCACAGACTGCGATGGCCTCACGCTAACCCTCTCTGGGGGCGGTTGGCTTTGTTGTTGAGCTGGAGATGGACTCGGGCTGGGGTCCCTATCGGGGAGGTGTGGGCTTTGCTGATGGGGTGGAGATGGACTCCGTCTTTGATCCCTCTCGAGGAAGAGTGGACTTGGCTGGTGAGCTGGACTCCTAGAACGAGGAGTGGACTTTGCTTGTTCTGGAAGGACGATGTATTTCTTGGGCCATAGGGCGAAGGCATGCTTGACGTCTGCCAACGTTTTCTCCTCGTCACCTCCAGGTAACTCAAGTTCCAAGGATTCAAATCCCGGCATAATTTCGTCCACCCCGACACGAGCGTAGCCATCTGGAATTTGACCACAATGGTAGAGTTCTCCAGGTTGAATTACTAAAGCTTGCCCCACCGCCACCTTCAAAGTTATGTTTCGCATTGCTATATGTAGCTCACAACCTGTAGGCTCTGTGATGTCATCCACTGGGTAGGCACCAACGTCGACCTCACGCGTGGAACCAACGCTGCTTCTACGCTGAGATGGGGCGGCATGCGCTTCATGGTCGAATTGGTGCCGCTCCTGAGGTTCCGCTCTTTGCTCCTTCAATGCTTTTATTTCCGCCCGTTGCTCCTTCATTTCTCGTTCCAATTGTAATATCCGGTCGGTCTCCTTCTTCTTACTTCTGCTACGGCTTCTATAAGTGTGAGCGGATTCCGGCCACGCAGTCTTAAACGTAGCACCGCCAGGAAAGCCTCGAGCTCGTCCAACATGTTCAGGATTCCCCAGTGCCCGTGTCAGCTCGTCATCCTCTCTATCGGGTTTGAACACACCATTGCGAACATCATTAATTGCTTCTTCAAGCTTATTTTTTATACGCTCCACGAGAACCTTCCATTTTCCCCTTCCAACAATCTCTCCGGTTTTAGGGTCCAACATTGCCCCATGCGCGAACAACCAGAATTTCGACCTCTCGGGCCAGTCAAGTGTCTGTGGACGGACCCCCGATTGAAGCAGTTTTTCTTCATAGGCTAACCACTTAGGAATGGCGCTCTTGTAGCCACCTGTCCCCAATGTATGGTGGTGTTCCTTCAGCTTAGCATTCTCTTTATTTATCTCCGATCGGGAC
Organism: Poa annua; assembly: GCA_026929855.1. Lineage (NCBI taxonomy): Eukaryota > Viridiplantae > Streptophyta > Magnoliopsida > Poales > Poaceae > Poa > Poa annua. Next base: position 39,644,776 of record CM049427.1, read on the forward strand.
ACAGCCATAGGTGATTCCCTATACGCCTTAAACGCCGCCCATTCAGATTCTATCTTCTTCCCTTGTGCCCCACTGAAATCTGGCACTTCTTTTGTTTGTACATATTGATTCCATAACTTTTTCTTCCAGTTCCGGAATTGTTCCGCCATCTTAATAAGAGTCCACCTCTTGAGGTTGTCCTTCTTCACTTTAGAGAGATCTGGCGGGAGGGTGAAATGTGACAACAGCGTGTTATAGACCAAATCCTTAAGAACTTGGTGGACATAACATGGGTCGTCCACATCTGCGGCCGCCGGCTTATTCCATTCGCGTATGCTGATTGGGATCATGTCCCTAACAATAACTCCAGCTTGACTTATAAATTTGTTGCGGTTCTGTTTTGGTTCGAGCGGTTCGCCGGAATCAGCAATTTCCTCAATCGGTAACTTTGGATCCTCGCTCGTCATTCTTTTTGCCTTGCCTCGAGGAGCACATGCTGGCTGCTTTTTTGCAGATTTGCTCGATCCGGATGGCTAAAAGAAAAATAAGTCGTTAATAAATGCATGTAGTTAACAATAACATATCGCCATATTTATTATAAACACATATACACCTCTCCGCCGGAGTTTGCTATCACCACATCAAAGTTTTGTGACTCGATTCCAAAGTTGTTCAAAAATTCATCGAAATCATAATCATCTACATCTCCTCCAGCTCGGGCATCATTAAAAATAAGTTGTTCCATTTGGTCTTCCATGTCTTCGTCTCGTTGAAATTGTGCTTCTTCTATCTGCTCGTCTCGCAAGTGCTCCATAGCTCAAATGTACCTGCAATCAATCAAATTTGCAATCAAGTTTAGATTTATTCTAAAAAAGATACAAGTATGCAATCCTATAAATTACAGTGTGTGAAAACTGTAGCTAAAATTGAGCTAAAACCTAATCAATTTCCATAGCATGAAGTAGGTGCCAGAGAAGAAAAACAGTATGTGCTCATTCCCCAAACGGTGTGTACATGCAACCCGAACAAGATAATCAAACATCACTTAACAAAGATAATAAAGCATCACTTATGCTAAACATTTACACTTCACATTCACAAGACCAACACAATTTGCATACACATTTACAAATTTTCATACACATCTACACTTCAGATTACTACAATAGGAACATGGTATTTCGAGGCGTGATGTGATATAGCGAACAAGATCTAATCAAAGAGGGAGAAGCCAAGGTCTTCTTCATCTTGAACGCACTGAAACCAGACAAGCAGGGCAGCGGTAATGGACATCTAGATCATCACCTTGTACTAGAACCTGTTAACATGAATGATGAATAAAATTGGAGCAGATCTATATGATCTACGGTTTAGTACTTCACATAAACGATTAATAAAATTGGAGAAAGACATGTTAACATGTAGATCAAATTCATAAATCATGAAACATACTAAAGTACTTTTAACATGTAGATCAAATTCAGAAATCAATGAGGTATAGGCAATATAGAAATCAAGACAACAATTAGAGCACTTAGGAGCAAGATTACTTGTTGTTTTTGTTGGATTAGGAGTAGACAAGAGAGCTCTTCCTGAGACGTGATTACTTGTTGTTTTTGTTGTACATAACATATAAGAAAAATCAAGAACTCGACCTCATGTTTCAGACATAGATAATTATATGTTTATTTATGCAACAATTTGGAGCAAAATCTGTTCTTGTCATTGCTTCAAATTCTTAGGATTTTTTTAGCTCACAAGGTGCAGATAATAACACTTTTCTGCATTAGAATCTCTCATCTAAAATCACAAACCATAGCAAGTGTTAGCAATCTATACCATGTTAAGTATAACCTATAGATAAATGGTTTTGATTACTGACTATAACAACTTCAGTTACAGATGTCTTTTTTAGCTGACAAGGTGTGCAAATATTAACACTTTTCTGCCTTGAAATCTCTCATCTAAAATGACAAACCAGTTAGTCTAAAATGACAAATCTCTCATCTAAAATGACTGCCAATTCTCCTATGTTCTAATGACACACTGCCAATTTTCCTAAGTTCTAATTTTCGGCATGCATCAAGCTCTTGAACAAGTGTAGTTACAATGTAAACCTAACCCTAAACTAAATCAGAGGGAGAGAAAGAGAGAGCTCACCTGGAAGCGATGAACGGCCGAGAAGCAGCACAGAGGAGTCGTGGGCCGGAGCAGCGCGGGCCGGAGCAACGGGAGGAACTTCGACGCGGGCGACGGCGATCGGAGCAGAGCGAGGTGCGGGGAGAGGGCTTCGGCGTCGGGCGGAGACGCGCAGCACAGCACGGCGACGCGCTTGTCGGGGCAGAGGAGGAGGAGGAGGTCGGGCGGGCGCGGACGACGAGCAGCACGCGCGGCGGAGAGGAAAGGGCGGCGGCGCCGGAGTAGCTAGGGTTACAGAAGAAATTGGGGAAGAATGGGGAAAAAATTGGCCGCGACCACCCAAAACGTCGCGGGATGGACCTTTAGTCGCGGTTCCAGCCCCGAACCGCGACTAAAGGGTCTTTAGTCGCGGTTGGTAACACCAACCGCGACTAAAGGGTTCTGGCTGGAGCAGAGCGTTTCTCTTTAACTCTTTAGTCTCGGTTGGTGTTACCAACCGAGACAAATACCTTTTTTTTCCTTGTTTCTTTTTACTGATTTTTGTTTTTGTTTTCTTTTAAATTGTTTACTTTTCTGTTTCTTATTTTGGTTTCCTTATTTTTTGAATTGTTTTGGTTTCTAGTTTATTTTTTTGTTTTGTTTTAAATTTTCTAACATTTTAAGATGCCAAGGTGATTTCTTCAAATTATATCATAAATATCATTTTCTATGTTTTAAGGTTTTTTGTGAAGTAAGTACATAAAATATGCTTCCAAATGGCACCCAACTATTTTTCACTGAGAGTGGTGCACATATGATGGATGATCCCCAAGTTTGAGTTTTTTCTTTGAATTATAGCTAATTTTCCCTAGTTAATTGAGTTTACGTTGATTTATCGAAAGTAATTCAAATTTGAACCACAACTATTTGATAGTTTGGTCTGAAACTTTTGGAAAAATCATTTTAAGGTACACAACTAGTGGTTATATCACAGAAACATTGATAGTTCTAGAAAATATCACCTCTTCCGATGATTAGTCGTAGCGACCGTTTTGATCGTTTTTAAGAAAAAATGTAATAAAGTGATAAACACCTCAAAAAATCAAATCCTTTGGCATGGGCTCCTTATATGTGTACTAGTTGCTAGGAAAAATGATAAACTTGATTTTTGCCTACATTTGCAAAAAAAGTCTTCACAAAAAGGTCTATCATGTATGAACATCTAGAAGTTTCAAGCCAAATGACCAAGTTATGGTCATTTCGACGACATAGTTTGTGATAAAGATCTCATACTCCACACATAGGTGCATATTGGTATATTAAACAACCATGCCAAAGGGATTCTTCAAATTATTTTCATAAATATCATTTTCCTTTTTTTGAATGCAAAAAATGAGGTTTTTTGTGAAGTGAGTACATAAAATATGATTCCAAAAGGCACCCAACTATTTTTCACTAATAGGGGTGCACATATGATGGATGATCCCCAAGTATGAGTTTTTTCTTTGAATTCTAACTAATTTCCCCTAGTTAATTGAGTTTACGTTGATTTATCGAAAGTAATTCAAATTTGAACCACAACTATTTGATAGTTTGGTCTGAAACTTTTGGAAAAATCATTCTAAGGTACACAACTAGTGGTTATATCACAGAAACATTGATAGTTCTAGAAAATATCACCTCTTCCGATGATTAGTCGTAGCGACCGTTTTGATCGTTTTTAAGAAAAAATGTAATAAAGTGATAAACACCTCAAAAAATCAAATCCTTTGGCATGGGCTCCTTATATGTGTACTAGTTGCTAGGAAAAATGATAAACTTGATTTTTGCCTACATTTGCAAAAAAAGTCTTCACAAAAAGGTCTATCATGTATGAACATCTAGAAGTTTCAAGCCAAATGACCAAGTTATGGTCATTTCGACGACATAGTTTGTGATAAAGATATCATACTCCACACATAGGTGCATATTGGTATATTAAACAACCATGCCAAAGGGATTCTTCAAATTATTTTCATAAATATCATTTTCCTTTTTTTGAGTGCAAAAAATGAGGTTTTTTGTGAAGTGAGTACATAAAATATGATTCCAAAAGGCACCCAACTATTTTTCACTAATAGGGGTGCACATATGATGGATGATCCCCAAGTATGAGTTTTTTCTTTGAATTCTAACTAATTTCCCCTAGTTAATTGAGTTTACGTTGATTTATCGAAAGTAATTCAAATTTGAACCACAACTATTTGATAGTTTGGTCTGAAACTTTTGGAAAAATCATTCTAAGGTACACAACTAGTGGTTATATCACAGAAACATTGATAGTGCTAGGAAAAATGATAAACACCTCAAAAAATCAAATCCTTGAACATCTAGAAGTTTCAAGCCAAATGACCAAGTTATGGTCATTTCAAGCCAAGCCAAATGACCGTGGCAAGACATCTCTGATGATCTACAACCGTCCGACAAGACATCCCTGATGATCTGCAACCGTTTGAAACGGTCGCAGATCATCAGAGACGTCTTGCCTCTGGTTGCCCAGAGATGCCTCTGCCGAGGGGAGGGTTCACCTTCAGCCTTCACTGAGTGCTCTCTGCTACCCGTGTGCTGCCAAAATGAACTACAATGAGTAGACACTGAGTGCTGAACATGTCCGGGAGGGGGGATATATATAAGGTACGTGTGCTTCTTTAGTCCCGGTTGGTAACAACAACCGAGTCATGTGGGTCACGAAGTGGTCGTCATACTGCTGATCCAACAGCTCAGAATCTCTCGAAAGAAACACACCTCAGATCCAACGTCTCACAAGCACTGGAAAGAAACACACGATCCATGTGCTTCTTTAGTCTCGGTTGGTAACACCAACCGGGACTAAAGAAGCACATGGATCGTGTGTTTCTTTTAAGCACTTGTGAGCCGTTGGATGAAGAGATGTGTTTCTTTTGAGAGATTCTGAGCTGTTGGATGGGCACTATCATGACCAGTTCGTGAGTCACATGACCCTATATATAGCCCCCTCTTGAACATGTTCGGCAGTCATTTGTCTCCTCATTCTACTTCATCGACAGACTACAAAGCATTCGGATTCCCTGCATACGTCCAACGGTGCATTTCATATGCAGGCACTCACGAGCCACCGTTGGGCTGTATGCAGGTGAAATCGTGTGTTTTGTTCCATGCATCTACAAAATACTTCAGTTCACTTGTTCTTCTGATACAAAGCATTCGGATATTACACATCAACAATAATATCCCTCTCTAGTGTTTACTTGTTCTTCCGATTGCGCCGTAACCACGGACAATCTTCTTCATTTAACTTGATACTTGGATCAGTGTTGACTTTAAAGGGCGGAATGTCATGAAACTTATCGTAATCTTCTGACATGTCTGTCTTGTCCTCCACTCCCACAATGACTCTTTTCCCTGAGAGAACTATGTGGCGCTTTGGCTCATCGTATGATGTACTCGCTTGCTTATCTTTTCTTTTTTTCGGTAGGGTAGACATGTCTTTCACATAGAAAACCTGAGCAACTTCACTGGCTAGGACGAATGGTTCATTCTCGTACGAAAGATTGTTGAGATCCACTGTAGTCATTCCGTATCGTGGGTCTACCTCTACCCCGCCTCGTAGGTTGAACCATTTGCACTTGAACAAAGGGACCTTAAAAGTAGGTCCATAGTCAAATTCCCATATCTCCTCTATGTAACCATAATATGTGTCCTTTGTCCCGTTGCGGTTTGTTGCATCAAAGCGTACTCCACTGTTTTGGTTGGTGCTCTTTTTATCTTGTTTGGCTGTGTAAAATATATTTCCATTTATCTCGTACCCTTGAAAAGTCAATATAGTTGACGCTGGTGATGTGGCCAACAAGTATAGCTGTTCTTCAACATTGGTGTCATTAATGAGACGTCTTTTTAACCAACTGCTGAAAGTCTTCATGTGTTCTCCATCAATACAATCTTCAGATTTCTCCGGGTACTTGGAGCGTAAAACATTCTTGTGTTCCTCGACATACGGACCCACCAAACTGGAATTATGTAGAACGGTGTCGTGTGCTTGAGTGAAAGAATCCCCGTCTTGACATATTGTTGCTTTCTTTCCGAGGGTGCCTTTTCCATGCAGTCTCCCCTCATGACGTGATTCAGGAACACCGATCGGCTTCAGATCAGGAATAAAATCTACACAAAACTCAATGACCTCCTCTGTTCCATAACCCTTGACGATGCTTCCTTCTGGCCTAGCCCGGTTATGCACATATTTTTTTAAGACTCCCATGAACCTCTCAAAGGGGAACATGTTGTGTAAAAATACAGGACCGAGAACAGAAATCTCTTCGACTAGGTGGACTACAAGGTGCGTCATAATATTGAAGAAGGTTGGTGGGAACACCAACTCGAAGCTGACAAGACATTGGACCACATCCTTCTCTAAATTTTTTAGAGTTAGTGGATTGATGACCTTCTGAGAAATTGCATTGAGAAATGCACATAGCTTCACAATGGGTTCTCGAACATTTTCCGGTAGAAGCCCTCTCAATGCAACCGGAAGTAATTGTGTCATAATCACGTGACAGTCATGAGACTTTAGATTCTGAAATTTTTGCTCTGCCATGTTTATTATTCCTTTTATATTTGATGAGAAGCCAGATGGAACCTTCATACTGCGAAGGCACTCAAAAAATATTTTCTTCTCTTCTTTAGTAAGAGCGTAGCTTGCAGGACCTGGCTGATTCTCTGAATGAGTATCGTCTCGATGCATCTCTTCGCTCATACGTTGATGGGTCTGCCTTCCTTTCGGTGTACCTTTTTTTGACTTCCCATCTTTTGACTTCCCATACACGCCCAAGAAGTTTAGCAAATTGCAACAAATGTTCTTTGTCACGTGCATCACGTCGATTGCAGAGTGAATCTCTAGCATTATCCAATCTGGCAGCTCCCAAAATATAGATTTCTTCTTCCACATGGGTACGTGGTTGTTTGCGTCATTCGGAACAGTGAGACCGCCAGGACCCTTTCCAAAGATTACATTTAAATCCTTGACCATATCATGTATAGCAGAACTAGAAGGGCGGGTAGGCCTCGGCCGATGATCTGCCTCACATTTGTAATGCTTGCCTTTCTTCCTTAACGGATGCTTGGGTACAAGAAACCGACGATGACCTAGGTACACATTCTTGTTACCTAAATGTATACTATCAGTCTCAGCTAAACAGTGCGTGCATGCATTGTATCCCTTGTTTGACTGTCCTGAAATGTTGCCTAGAGCAGGCCAATCATTGATGGTTACAAAAAGCAAAGCTCGTAGATCAAATTCCTCCAGTTTGTGCTCATCCCACACACGTACACCTTCCTCACCCCACAACTGCAAAAGTTCTTCAACTAATGGCATGAGGTACACATCAATGTCGTTGCCAGGTTGCTTCGGGCCTTGAATGAGCACGGGCATCATAATGTACTTCCGCTTCATGCACAGCCAAGGAGGAAGGTTATAGATACATAGAGTCACGGGCCAAGTGCTGTGACTGGAGCTCTGCTCTCCAAAAGGATTAAAGCCATCTGTACTTAGGCCAAATCTTAAGTTCCTTGCGTCATCTGAAAATGTCGGGAACTCTCTGTCAATTTTTCTCCACTGGGACCATTCCGCGGGGTGTCTCAACATCAAGTCTTTTTTACGATCTTCTTTGTGCCAACGCAACAACTTGGCATGCTCTCTATTGCTGAACAAACGTTTCAACCGTGGTATTATAGGAGCATACCACATCACCTTTGCAGGAATCCTCTTCCTGGCGCGCGGCTCGCCCTCAACATCACCAGGGTCATCTCGCCCGATCTTATACCGCAAAGCACCGCATACAGGACATGCATTCAATTTTTCGTGCTCACCGCGGTAGAGGATGCAGTCATTAATGCAAGCGTGTATCTTATGCACCTCTAATCCTAGAGGGCATACCACCTTCTTTGCTTCATACGTACTAGACGGCAATTCGTTATCCTTTGGAAGCATCTTCTTAACTATTTTTAACAAATTTTCAAATCCCTTGTCAGAAGTACCATTCTCTGCCTTCCATTGCAACAATTCAAGTGTGGTACCTAGCTTTTTCTGGTCATTTTGACAAGTTGGGTACAACAATTTGGCGTGATCAGCTAACATACGCTCCAACTTCAACCTTTCGTTTTCACTTCCACAGTCCATTTGTGCATCACGAATGGCCCGACGAAGATCATCGTCGGGCTCATCAATAATGGGATCTTCTTCAGTTTCGTCTTCTCCCATTGTAGTATCACTGAACCAAGGATACTTGTCATTATCCTCCTCTTCTTCATCTTCTTCCATGATAACCCCTGTTTCTCCGTGCTTGGTCCAACAATAATAACCGGGCATAAAACCATTATGCAAGAGGTGTGAGTGAATGACTTTTGAGGTAGAGTGATCACTCATATTCTTGCAGGCACTACATGGACAACGAATAAAACCGTTCTTCGCCTTGTTTGCCTCAGCCATATGGAGAAAATTATGCATGCCATCAATGAACTCAGGACAACATCGGTCACCGTACATCCATTGTCGGTTCATCTGTATTACATAAAAGTATATCGAACCCCATTATTACACTACTATCATAAATAATATGTAAGAGCAAATTAATTAATACAATGTCATCCATTAAAATAAGAGTAGAGTATTGACAAGTGGTAATACATAGTTCTCATAAAACATACATTAACTGAAACAAATATAAAAATTATCTAAAGAATTTAAATCCAACAACAAATGCGATCAAAATCGCAACTAAGGTAAATACTAAACCCACAGCATAATGATACCAAGCCTCCCGATTAATGGCATATTTTCTAATCCTTTTTATCTTCAAGCGCATTGCATCCATCTTGATCTCGTTACCATCGACCACGTCGGCAAGTTTGAGCTCTAATTTCATCTTATCTTCTAAGCATTGAAGATAAAGAGCTTCACTTATTTTCAATTTTGCTTTCAAATCATTGTTTTCTTTATCCAAAAACTCGACAATAGGGTCAGGTTCAATTTCTGGTTCAACTACCTCCTAGATAAAAATAATTCTATGTCAAGTTGGTCGCCATAATTGTCAGAAACATAGAATGAAATAAATAGTTTTGAAAATATACCACATCCGAATCATAGACCGGACGAGGACCGACGGGGACGGATATCAGAACCATGACACTATACATATAATACAAGTTAGAAAATTATACAAGTAGTAACTATGCATCTAAATCATAAAAGCTATGTTTTTAAAATAAAATAAAATAAAATATAGAGGCTCACCGAGGTGGTGACGGGACGGCGCGGGTGATCGACGTCGATAAGGCTCCTCACCACACTAAAACACATAAATCATTATTTTAGTTTGAGAACAAATTGCACATATACACAAATGAGATCATAACTTAGGCATTACATCGAACACCTTGCTTGCACAAAAAAATTGAAATGAGCAAAATGAGCTAAATAAGCAATGCCGGAAAGAGGATGAAGAGGCTAACCGTGGGGTGGCTTCAATCTCTCCAAATGGTGTAAAATATTATGGATTATCTAGTATTGGGGAGAGGAAATGGAGAAGAAATGGAGAGGAAATGATTTTGAGCTCGGGTTCGGTGGGAAAAATGGAGTTGGCTCGGGCTGGAAGAAGCTGATAAAGTAAGGACCTTTAGTCCCGGTTCGTGTTACGAACCGGGACTAAAGGCCTCTGGCGCTGGGGCCCGCCTCTGCTGCCGCCTGCGCTGAACCTTTAGTCCCGGTTCGTAACACGAACCGGGACTAAAGGTCCCTCACAAATCCGGCAGTGTGCCTCTCACCCCTTTAGTCTGGGTTCAAAAAATGAACCGAGACTAAAGGGGTGAACCAAAGCCTCGTTTTCTACTAGTGAAGAGGATAGTAAATGTGAGACTCCAAAAATTTCAGAACCTAAAGTCTCATGATTGCCACGTGATTATGACGCAATTGCTTCTGATTGCACTGAGGGGGCTACTACCGGAAAATGTTCGAGTACCCATTGTGAAGCTTTGTGCATTCCTCAATGCAATATCTCAAAAGGTAATCGATCCGGCGATTCTACCAGGGTTGCAAAATGATGTGGTCCAGTGTCTTGTCAGTTTTGAGTTGGTGTTCCCTCCATCCTTCTTCGATGTTATGACGCATCTCCTGGTTCACCTAGTCGAAGAGATTCAAGTTCTCGGTCCTGTATTTCTGCACAATATGTTCCCATTTGAGAGGTTCATGTCAGTCTTAAAGAAATATGTGCATAACCGTGCTAGGCTAGAAGGAAGCATCTCCAACGGCTACGGTAACGAGGAGGTCATTGAGTTCTGTGTTGACTTTATTCATGACCTTAAGCCGATAGGTGTTCCACAATCACGACATGAGGGTAGACTTAGTGGAAAAGGCACACTAGGAAAGAAAACAAAAATTTGTATGGATGGACATTCTTTCACTGAAGCACACTATACAGTTCTACAAAGTTCTACCTTGGTGGCCCCGTATATCGATGAACACAAGAATTTTGTACGCTCTCTACACGCGGGGAAGTCTGACAACTGGATTGTACGTACACACATGGCCACGTTCGGCGGTTGGTTGCGAGCACATCTTGAAAATAAAGACAAGGTTGATGAAGAGTTACACTTGTTGGCCAGGGCACCATCTACAACTATATGTACTTTCCAAGGGTACGAGATAAATGGAAATACATTTTACACGAGTGTCCAAGATAAAAAGAGCACGAACCAAAACAGTGGTGTTCGCATTGATGCAACAAACAACAATGGGCAGAAGAACACATATTATGGTTGCATAGAGGAGATATGGGAACTTCACTATGGACCTTCTTTTAAGATCCCTTTGTTTCGGTGCAAATGGGTCAATCTGAAAGGCGGGGTTGAGGTAGACAAGATGTACGGAATGACAATAGTGGATCTAAACAATCTTGCGTACAGAGACGAACCATTCGTGCTAGCCAATGATGTGGCTCAGGTTTTCTATGTGAAAGACATGTCTAGCAGACCCAAAAAAAGAAACATCCTGGGAGTGGAGGAGCCTAGGCGTCACATAGTTCTTTCAGGAAAAAGAAACATCGTGGGAGTGGAGGACAAGACAGACATGTCAGATGATTATAATAATTTTGATGAAATTCCGCCTTTCGTAGTGAACATTGACCCAATCATCAAGTTGATTGAAGAAGATGCTCCATGGTTCCGACGCAGAAGAACTGGCGGTGTTGTGTGATGGAGATGTTGGTGCGATATGTAATAATTAATATATTAAACTTTTGATATGAAGAAGATGCTCCATTTTTACCTGCATATCAAATGGATCCGTCGGCGTTGATAGAACAAAACACACGATTTCACCTGCATACAGCCCCACGGTGGCTCTTGATGAGTGCCTGCATATCAAATGCACCGTGGGGCGTATGCAGGGAATCCGAGTAATTTGTATATATTCCTCAGTAGATGAATTGAACTATTCTTTTGATAGAACAAAACACACGATTTCACCTGCATACAGCCCCACGGTGGCTCCTGAGTGCCTGCATATCAAATGCACCGTGGGGCGTATGCAGGGAATCCGAGTGATTTGTATACCACACACCACCCGGCTAGGCACTAGAAGGAGGAAACACTGAGTGCTCGCCTCGTCCAAGAGGGGGCTATATATAGGGTCACGGGCTCAACCAGTGGTACTGATAGTGTTGATCCAACAACTCTCAAGTGCTCAAAAGAAGCACACCCCTGATCCAACGGCTAACAAGTGTTTCAAAGAAACACACGATCTGTGTGCTTCTTTAGTCCCGGTTTGAAACTGAAAGCGTTAATCGAACAGCTCAGAAGCAATCAAAAGAAACACACACCTGATCAAATGGCTTACAAGTGCTTGAAAGAAACACACGATCCGTGTGCTTCTTTAGTCCCGGTTTGGAAGTTAAAGTATTGATCGAACAGCTCAGAATTCCAAAGTTTGCAAAAGTTATACAAATTCACATTCAAAATAGTTTTAAACTAATTTAAATAATGGTTATAGAAAAGAGAAAATGTTTTTGTATTAGTTAGTCAAATTCAAACACTTTTCATATTGAAAGTTTTTTCAAATTCCAAAGTTTGCAAAAGTTATACAAATTCACATTCAAAATAGTTTTAAACTTATTAAAATAATGGTTATAGAAAAGAGAAAATGTTTTTGTATTAGTTAGTCAAATTCAAACACTTTTCATATTGAAAGTTTTTTCAAATTCCAAAGTTTGCAAAAGTTATACAAATTCACATTCAAAATAGTTTTAAACTTATTAAAAAAATGGTTATAGAAAAGAGAAAATGTTTTTGTATTAGTTAGTTAAATTCAAACACTTTTCATATTGAAAGTTGTTTCAAATTCCAAAGTTATTTAAAACAGAAAACAGAAAACAGAAAAAGAAAAGAAAAAGAAAAAGAAAAAACCCCATCAATCCCGGGTGGCGGCTCAGCCCGGGACAGATGGGGTGCTATCAATCCCGGGTGGTGGTTCAACCCGGGACAGATGACCCCTATTTGTCCCGGGCTGAGCCTCCACCCGGGACAGATAGCCTCTCCCCTATATAACCAACACTTAGCCACGGTTCCAGCCACCACCCGGAGCAAAACCAGATCGACGCCGTCAGGCTGCCCAATTTTCGCGCCGCCGCCTCCTTCCTCGACTCCGGCCGGGCCTCGCTCCATCCTCGAGCGTCGCTGCCTTCCTCCTCGACTCCGGCGACTAGGTGAGCCCTCTCTTCACTCTCTTTGCGCCACCATGCGCGCGTTGATGTTCCTCGACTCCGGCTAGCTCCGCCCACAGCCACCCCGACGTTGCCGCCCCCCGCCCCCCCCCCCCCCCCGACGACCCCGACTCCGGCTAGCTACGGCGTCACGCCGCCGCGCCTCCGACGACCAAGACCCCGACTCCGACTCCGCCGCCGCGCCTCCTCCTCGACCCCGACCCCGACTCCGCCGCCGCGCCTCCGATGACCAAGCAGTGGCGGTGCCGCCACTCCCAGGTAGACCGCGTCCGTGTGCATCAGACGCACATACGTGCGCGGCTGGGCTCGTCGTAAATCGACGCCGGCGTCGTGGTCGCCGACGCGGCTGATCTCCTCCGCCGATGACGTCACGGTGACGTTGCGGCGGGGTCTGTTGAGTTTTTTTTCCAGATTTTTTTTTCCCGAAAATGATTAAAACTGGAAAATCAATATTTTTAAATCTATTCATCCAAAAAATATGGAAAATATATCAAAATGATGACAAAAAATAAACCTAAATACTTATGGTATTATGCAAATATATTTCAAAGATTCAAATACGATGAATAGTTCGAGACAAATTTTACAACACGTAAGTCTAAAAAAGAAACACACAACACGTAATGCACGCACGTCCCCGTCGTTTCTGTCTCCTCAACGTCGTCTCCGTATCCTCCCCGTCGTCTTCGTATCCTCCCCGTCGTCTCTACGCCGCCGTCCGCTGAGCCACCACCCCGCGCCTCTGTCGATCCCCGTCGCGCGTACGGCCGAGCCTCCGTCCTCCCCGCGCCGGCCGCTTCCATCCCCGCCATCCCCGCCGCCTCCGAGGTATAGCTCGCCGCGGCTCCGGCCATCCCCATCCCCGCGCCTCCGGCCATCCCCATCCCCGTAGCCTCCATTGATGACTCCACGATTACTCCACGATGACGTCATCGTCCCATTTTCTTTCTAGTTCATTAGCAATATGATACTCAATATTGTAATGTTTTACGGATGTTGTTGTGCCATTATTTTGTGTGTTTGAATAAGTTTGAATATCGTCCCAGGTTCTCTGATTTAACACATTACTATTGCAAATGTAAATGGATTGAAATCCCTTGCAGAAACTATGGACACCGGTAGAAACCTTGAACAAGAAGAGGACATGTTCGGCATCATCCGCCAAAGTGATGGATTGGACCAACAAGAAGAGGAACATGTAGACGATTTCACCGGGCAATTTCTGAACGAGTCCGGTGATGGACTGGAGGGGCATTCAGACGGAATAGACGTCACCGACAGTTCAGCTCATCGACAGTTCACCGACTCTACTGTTGGAAAGTCGGCCGCCGAGGTAGATATATGCCCTCAGGTTTTTGTCTCCGTTGAAAAGATTTGTGTGTATACATATATTAACTATCACTTTTTCTTGTGTTTAGCCATCGGCGGGCCATGAACCGGGACCAAGCAAAAAAGCAGCGGGGAAACGAGGCGGGCCACGGACCGGGACCAAAAAGCTCCAAGGGAAACAGAAGTACCACATCGAGGAGATCAATGAAAAAGGAAAACCGATTGCTCCCGCTAACCACGCAAGGAAATTTGTAGCTCAGTGCGGAGTCATCGTTCGGGACAGACTGTCTATCAGGGCTCAAGAATGGTATAAGCCAAAGGTGCCAAAAGAGGGGGTTATTTATGTCTCGAATGCAGACAAACAACTCCTTTGGGACGAGCTCATGCAGAATTTCACTTTACCGGAAAGAGGAGGATGTAGAGGAGCCGGTTATAGAGAATCGATGCAAGGCCTGGACTTATATTGAGATGGGTGAATTGTTCCGCAGCTGGAAGAAAAGGCTTAACAAGTTCATAAAAGAAGGTAAAACTCCAGAATTTGTCGGAGTCTATGAAAAGATAAAAGATGAGTGGCCCGAATTTAAGGCGTACAAGCAATCGGAAGCCGCTAAGGCCATGTCAGAGAGAAATAAGAAAAATGCAGACAAAAAGATATATCACCATAACATGGGGTCAGGTGGCTACCTGACGGCCCTGCCTAAGTTTCTGAAAATGGAGGAAGAGTTTTTGGCTAAAGGTATACAGATCGAGACATTTGACTGGCCAGACCGGCTTAAGGCTTGGTTCTATGGGCATGGTGGAAAGTTAGACCCTGAAACAGGTGACTGTCTTTTTACCAAGGAGCACGGACCTGACCCTATTAAAGCTCTCAGAGAGGTATGGAAGGAGGTCACGGAAGGCAGGTTCCACCCTAACAGGGAGAAGGACGAGCTATCGCGAGCCCTTAAGAATCCTGAACACAGTGGACGAACAAGAGGAACCGTCGGCTCTGTACCGTGGATACTTGGGTTTCCCAAAGATGTTGGCACTTATAGAAGCCGATCAAGAAAGAAGAAAGAGATTGCCGACCGGGGCCAGTGGATGGAAAATAAATTACTACAACATGAGAAGGAGATAGCAGAGCTGAAGGCAGCGCAGACTCGACGGATGCCCTGCGAATCTGAGACGCCCGAAGATCCTTCTCCTGATCCAAAATCAATGCGGAGAAGCAGCGTGGCTTTGACGGAGCTCGATCGCCACAATGATATGCCGGGTCCTCGTCACCCCGTGGATAATATCGTGCAGCGGGAACTTTGCGACCTACATGTGCCATGCTTGAACATAACCGTGAAGGTGGCGCACGGCTTTGCCCTACCGCCTAGCCCAAATGGAACTTACCATTGTCGCCCTATTCCAGATGGCTATGCTGTTGTCGGGGTTGATGAGGTTATCAAGACATATGAGGGAATTAAGATGGACTTCCCTACGGGTGAAGACGAGGTTGAGTTGAGATTTGCCCTCAAGAGTACCTGCTTATGGAAAAAAGAATACATCGTGTTCCCACACATGCAGCTAAATCGCCCTCCCAGTCCACAAGCCAGTCCACATAACTACAACAACGACAACCAATGCGCTAGTCCAGACACCCCCACAATGACAACCAAGGCGCTAGTCCATCTCCGCCGTCGCGTGAGCGTACTCCGCCGCGTGAGCGTACTCCGCCGCGTCAACGGACTCCATCGCCTCCGCAAAAGAAGCGGAAGTGCCCCGCTGCGTCGACTAGTACTCAGAAAAGCGAAACGGCCGGGAAGTCTCGCTTTGTGAACTCTCGCAAAGATGTCGATACATGGGTCGAGGAGATCCAGACTTCCCAGAGAAAGAAGGCGAAAAAGATGTCTTTGCCTGTTCCGGCTTATTCTTCGGAAGCGATACGGTGGGCCATAGAATTTCTTACGCATCCGTCGCAATATGAACTAAATATGGACGATGACTACACACGCGTTCTGGTGCGTACATCTAGGAGAGTGCGGGAAGAACAAAAATCTGCTGCCACCCAGAAGAGAGATGTTCCACAGCTCGGAATGCAGGCGGGACAATCGGCCCCTCCACTCATATTGGCGCCTTACAACCGGAACCCGGTCGATGATGTACTTTCGCAGCAAGCTAGAGATATGGGTATAACTCTGGCAGAGCTTAAGGCATTGCAAGCTGGCGAGAGTGTCACCATACATGAGGTGGTGCGGACATATGTGAGAGGACAAGATCTTGTCGACCCTGCAATGGTGCGCACTCTACCAGCTAGGTTGCACCAACTAAATGCATGGTACTTGCGTACCACAAAAAGTCAAGACGGAGACTGGCTCTATGGGAAAATTCCAAAGGATTTTTTTGGCCCAGGTGATGATGAGGTTCAAATCGAGTATTGCGAATTATGGCAGTTATTCAATTTTGACGCGCTCGACAAATCTATCATCAGTGCCTTTTGCATGTAAGTAATTAAATTATGTATATATGTCAGTAATTCTCTAGCTCTACTTATTTTTCATTGCTTGTAATTATCCTTATCACTATATTACTTTTGTACTCTATTATGTAGGCTGAAAATTATACAATCTCGAAAGCTGGGACTCAATCACAAGATTGGATTCATTGACCCTAATCGAGTTCATCATCATGGTTTGTTACATTACCCAGATGAAACGGAGGAGCTTTTGCTTACTTATTTGATGGCGCAACATTACAAAAGCACCATAATTTTCCCGTTCAACTTCGAGTGAGTTGTTTACTTTCTTATACATACTCGATGTTAATTAAGTATATGTAATTGATGATTTAGTTATTAACAAATATAAACATATGGCAGATTTCACTGGGTATTATTTGAGATTGATGTTGAAAAGGCAATCGTTGATGTCTTGGACCCATTATCGAAACCTGAAGAAAAGTTCGACGACACGAAACAGATGCTCCAGAGGTAATTTCGTTCATTATCACAATCGACCTCGTCTTTTCTAATAATATATAGTAATTAGTTAACTTCTTTACTAATTTTTCATACCGTAAACTTCAGGGTTTGGGACAAGTTCACCGGTTTCCACAAGGATGTCGGTATAGCTAAGAACCTCACTTTTAAATGGCGAGAGGTAAGACGTACTATCTAGGTTCCACATACGCATATTCTTAATTTCAGTCTCACAATACCATTTTTTCAATATTTTTGATTATTTTTTATTAATTTCTTATCTTATTCTATCATAAAGTGCGCGAAGCAGCAACAAGGCACCAATTTGTGTGGATTCTATGTCTGCGAGTTCATCCGAATTCACTTCAATGAGGGTGTAGACTGGAATAGGGTACGTTAACAATTCATTCAAACTTGTTCACTTTTCAAATTGAATTATTTTCATAATGGTTGATATATTGGTGTTGATCTCTCCTTTTTAGTTTGAGACGATCTGAAACAGGCTTGATGCAAAAGACCGCCTACTACCAATCGCGGAGGAAATTGCGGGCTTTCTGCTTGACTATGTCATACAGCCAGGCGTAGAATGCAGTATAATCCGGCCGCCAAAAAAGACCATCCCGAGGAAAAAATAGGGTCTAATGCTTCTCTGTCATGTAATGATCTCTGTTTGTAAATATTTAGACATGATCTTCCGGTTGTAAATATTTGTTTGGGAGAACTCGTGTACTAGTAGTATTCATGACTATATCCCGAGGAAAAAATCGTGTATTCATGATATATATTACATAGTAACGTATAATATGCAACTATATCTTGTTTGAAATGAAACATAAATGAAAAAACACAAACACAAAAGAATCAGTAACATAAATAGAAAACAGAAACAAAAATAGAAAACAGGAAACAAAACAAAAGAAACAAAAAAAGAAAACAAAAAATCATATATACTGTCCCGGTTCGTATTACGAACCGGGACAAATGAGTGGGAGCCAGAGGCTGTCTGGTTTGGCCACGTGACCCCCCTACTGGTCCCGGGCCGTGGCGTGCTCGGGACAAATAGGGGAGGCTATTTGTCCCGAACACGCTGTCCCGGGCGCGTGACCGGGACAAAAAGCCCTCCCGGCCCGGGACCAGTGGCATGTTTTGCTCTAGTGATTGATTGCTCAATTACGTGCTAGATGGGAAAAGAGAGAGAATTAGAGAAAGAAGCTAATATTGTTAAAGTTCTTACTATTACTACCTCTGAAAATAATGGTGTTTAACATGTTAGTAAGCCTCCTACTATCCATGGTAACATAGTTGGTGTTGGAAATGTCTCCTCTACTTCACCCAAAAATTTAAAATTGCCCAAAACTGTTGAAACTAGAGTTGATAAAAGTGCTGAAATTATTAAGAACATGAGAGAAAGTAGTTCGGTTTGCTTTGATGATAATAATTTTGATTTTGATAATTGTAATATCTCTGAAGTTATTAAGTTCTTGAAAAAATTGGCCACAAGTCCAAATGCTAGCTCTCTTAATTTGGCTTTTACTGCTCATATTACAAATGCTCTCATAAAAGTTAGGGAAGATAAATTAAAACTTGAAACTTCTATCCCTATGAAGTTAGAATATGGTTGGGAGCCCATCATTAAGATAAAATTATATAAATTTTATTGCAATGCTTGTGTGACCTTGGAGCAAGTATTTCTTTTATGCCTACAAAGTTCTGTGATATGTTTGATTTGCCACCATTGGAACATTGTTATTTGGATGTTTTTCTTGCTGATAATGCTTTGAAGAAACCCATGGGGAGGATCAATGATATCCTTATTATGGTTAACAATAACCTGGTCCCCGTTGATTTTATTGTCTTGGACATTGAATGCAATTCATCTTGTTCAATTGTGTTGGGAAGACACTTTCTGAGAACTGTGGGTGCAATTATTGATATGAAAAAAAGGTACCATCAAGTACCAATTCCCACTCAAGAAAGGTATGGAACACTTCCCTAGGAAAAGAATGAAGCTACCTTTTGATTCTATTATTTTTTCAAATTATTGTGTTGATGTTTCATCTCTTGATAATACTTGAGTTTCACTTTGTGCCTAGCTCAAAGGTGTTAAACAAAAGCGCTTATGGGAGATAGCTCACTTTTATTTCCTGTTATTTTAATTTGTTTTGCTTGTGTCAAGGAAATGCCTACCTCTTTAGCAATTTCTTTATATCTTATTTTTATTGCAATGTTGTGTCAAGTTAAGCCTCTATTCGAAAGTTGATGTTATTCAATTCCTGTGCTGAAACAGATTTCTGTTGTCCACCGTAAACATTATATAAAATCACTAGAACGTCAGAAAACTCTTCCCCTTTTTGTGCATAATCCTCAGATGTATACGCAACTTTCATTAGTTTTGAGTTTTCTGATCTGAGCAAGTAAAGTGCCTCAAAAAAATTTGTCTTTACGGACTGTTCTGTTTTTGACAGATTCTGCCATTTTCTTTTGCAATACCTCTTTTGCTATTTTGATTGGATCTTTTTATCCTTTTAATTATCAGTGGCTGCAGATAATTTCCAGTAGCAATGGTAGAAATTGTGTTCCTACAGAATATCATAATTTTTGTGCACTAACCCTCTAATGAAGTAACTCTAAGTTTGGTGTGGAGGAAGTTTTCAAGGATCAAGAGAAGAGGATGATACAATGTGATCAAGAGAATAGTAAAGCCAAAGCTTGGGGATGCCCCAGTGGTTCACCCCAATATAATTCAAGAAGACTCAAGCGTCAAAGCTTGGGGATGCCCAAGGCACCCCCTTCTTTATCGACAAACTATCAGGTCCTTTCTATTGAAACTATATTTTAATTTCGTCACATCTTATGTGCTTATCTTGAAGCGTCTGTTTGTTTTTTGTTTTTGTTTTTTATTTTCATTCTCTTAATAAATATGGATCCTATCATTCTTTCATGTGGGAGAGAGACACGCTCCGCTTTATCATATGAATACTCGTATTCTTCACTTATATTCTTGAGTATTCTTTTCATGTTATCGTTTGCTCTCTAGCTCTTGTTTTTCATGCATCTCTTGTTAGAGCTGTTAGCTTTGTTATATAATACTCTCATTACTTGGAGAGTTTATCTTTTAAATAAGTTGATTGATGTTTGGTTGAGAACAGAAAATGCTAAATGTGGTAGATGGTATAATTAAATGATACATTAATCTTGTAGATCATTAAATTGTGTCACTTGAATCATTGATGTTGTTTTGAGATGAACATGATGGTCTAGTAAAGTGGAATGATTAAATGGTTGGTCTAGAGAAACTTGAAAAATGTGCCACACTTAAATTTCCAGTTGATTGCATAATGGTATATGACTTCTTTTTGCCTAAGGCAACTGTAATGGTTTATGTTATGCGCTACGGTCGAGTCCCCAACAGTGAACTTGTTCATTTGCCATAGCACCCCTAGGATTAATTTTCATTATGCCTTGCATGATCATATTTTTATTTGGAATCTTTTTACTTGTGAGTTCTAAAACTGCGGTTTTCATGGCACTTCCACCACCATATTGCTAGCCTCTTCGGTACTTTTCTTTGCCCTTTCTCACATTGAGAGTTGGTGCATTTTTTGATGGTACATCCAAACTCGTGGGAGATCTTCATCTTGTTCTCCTACACATAAGTCAAACATCTTCCTCAAAACACCCACCATACCTACCTACTACAAAATTTTCATAGCTGTTCCGAGATATATTGTCATGCAACATCCATCTTACATTACATGACTTGTTGTCATTCATTACTTGTTTATTCTTTGCGTGTTTCTATAAAGCTGATGTGTGGTTTTACCCATGTTACGCTAGAGCGCTGCATAACCTGCTACACTGGCAGAGGCACCGTTGTCATATGTATTCTTATGGCACATTCATATAGTTACTCATATCATCAGTATATTGTTTTATCATCATTAGTGTGTTGTGATATATCATGTATCATATTAGGATGCTTGCCCCTAAAAGTGAAAAGAGCCATGGAGGCCATCAAAAAGAGAAACAGAAAAAAATAGAAACAAAGAAAGAAATAAATAAAAAGGGGGCAGCATTACTATTCTTTATCACACACTTGTGCTTATGTTACAACACCATATCATTTATAGTCATCACTTGTGCTTATGTTATAGCACCATATCATTTGTGATCATTATTTGTACTCATGTTTAGCACCTTTACTCCATATGAGAGAGTTTTCATGTCTTAGTTGCATAATTATGTGGGGAACTTCACACTATAGAACTTGGTTTGTATATTGCAATGATGAGCCTCCTCAAAAGTGCTGTAGGTCTTCGTGAGAAAGCAAGTTGGATGCACCCCCACTAGTTCCATTGGATAACTTTCATATACTTATAGCTCCATGTGCATCCGGTGTATGGCAATCACTACTCCTTGCATATCTTTGATTGTATAACTTTCTTCTGTCTAACGATCATCTATAGCTTTGTGAGCCTTTCTTCCGTTGGCCTTCTAAACCTCCGTTAACATTCTCTTAGCCATAACATCCTGGTGCCAGGAACCAACGTTGAACGCTTGCTTGTTTCTTTTGAACAAATAATATATTGATCTTCTACGTGCATATTGGTATTACTTGACTTGATCCTTTCATAATGTTGTCATGTTTGTTGGAAGCATTAGATGATTATATTGTTGTGCTTGTAGCTTAAATCATCTTTAATATCTACTTTGCTTGCTTCACCTACTTGTTTGTTCATTACTCATTTGATATCAGTATAAACTACAACCCTTATTCATTTGATTTCAGTTTACATGCCTTACAATGAATTACATGATCAAGATTGTAGCCAAGTATGTCACTTCAGAAATTATCTTCTTTTATCGTTCTTGCCTACTCGGGACGAGTAGAACTAAGCTTGGGGATGTTGATACGTCTCCAACGTGTCCATAATTTGTTGTGTTCCATGCTATGTTATATCTGGATACGTCTCCAACGTGTCCAGCGTGAGTAGTCTACCTTGGACTACGGGTCCATAACAGTAGCTAGATGGTTGTTTTCTCCTCTTGTGCTATCATGTTTAGATCTTGTGAGCTGCCTATCATGATCAAGATCATATTTATGTAATTCCCATGTTGTGTTTGCTGGGATCCGATGAATATTGAGTACTGAACTTATTTCTTCATAATATATCATGTGTGTGCTATTTAATGATCTTGCATGCTCTCCGTTACTTGTGTATGCTCTGGCCAAGTAGATGCTTGTAACTCCAAGAGGGGGTATTTATACTCGATAGTAGGTTCATGTCTCTATTAAATCTAGAGCAATGACAGAAAGCTCTAAGGTTGTAGATGTACTGTTGCTACAAGTGATAAAATAGTAGTACTTTATATAAGGATGATGTTACGTACTTATTTTACACACAGTGCTTAAGGCGATAATCTGTTGCATGCAACTTAATACTGAAAGGGGTGCGGACGCTAACCGGAAGGTGGATTATTAGTCATAGATGCCGTTGGAACGGTCTATATATATTGTTGTAGTGCCTGAATGAATCTCACACTAGACACCATATTATTAGTATATGCATTGGGTTGCTCATCATTATTCTGTCAATTGCCTAGGTGTAATTTGTTTACCACGCATGGATGAATGTTATTATTATTTATGGAGAGACACCACTAGTAAACTGTGGTCCTTCTCATTAATATGATAAAACCACAACTGCAAACCTGCTACTTTCTGCAAACAAACATCTTTCTTCCACACCTATGTTTAATCCTTTTATTACAGCAAGCCGGTGGGATTGACACCCTCACCGTTAAGTTGGGGCAAAATACTTTGTTTGTGTTGTGTGTAGATTCCACGTCTCCTACGCCACACCAAGAATTTCGGGCGCCGTTGAAACCTCGAGGGGAACGTTCATCTCCTATGGTTCGATAACCTTGGTTTCATAACTGAGGAAAATCTTGTTGCTCTGCTACTTCACACCCTCCTCTTGGGGATTCACCACCTTGACGCAGAAAACACATCACTACCGTTAAGAATCTCCCAAATGCTCTAAAAAATATATCACCCAAATTTGAGTTAACTAATCAACAAATATAAAAAACGATGACTTATATTGATCAGATTTACTTATTCTCCACTTGTTAGCAACAAAAAGGTTCCTCTCACCCATTCTGTCTCGCCGCTAATTTTTTAACCCGGGCAAGAAATATCCTCATTCCTTCTTTGTCATGTTGTGCTTTACAACTTATGAAATCTCCAAAACATACACAAAACCAGTAAATATGCACTGTTTTGATTGTCATTTTATTTTGTTTACTTGGTGAGCAGTTATCATGTTGTAGTGATTGATTAAGTTATTAATTTATGTAGATGGCAGAATGGTAGATGGAACAACAATGGCACGCCAAATACATTGCGCAAAGGGCTTACCTCCATCTCACTCCTCGCGCGTTGGATGTTCTGGAAGCTACACAACAACTTCGTTTTCAACCAAGCCCAACCGCTCGTGAGTACCCTGTTTCCCAGGATCAAGGAAGAGGCAAGGATGTGGGCACATGCAGGTGTCTTAGACCCGAGAGTGCTCATGTCATCTACTTGGGATATGCACTAAGACATGTAACCTGAATTGCCTCCTGGGAGGATTGTACTTAAACTTCTATCTTTCAATGAAACAAAACGCAAAGGTCATTTACGTTTTCTCTAAAATAAATGACGCGTGCATAATCGAGTGAGAACATGAGCAGGCCTACTTAGGTCGGCTGAAACAAGTCTTCATTGTTCTGTACTTGCTAATCAACCCATGGTTTCCCTTTTCTCCTGAAAACATACAATTAATTTTTAACTTTTGCATACCAAAATACCCTCTCGAAGATCCAAAGTTCGGCTCATTTCATTATGGTCCTTATGGGCAGCACTATTGAACAATATCTTACCACAGTGTCTCTCCATTGATGAGGTCGTCTGACACAAGTAGTATTAATGCAAGTTGTGTATCTCACTGTATCCAGTATGTGTCTCTATTATCTGGCTGAGCTGAATATCACTGCATAGTGTATGATGACAACAAGATCTTCGCAAATATGCTTTTCGGCACTTTTAGCATCGTTTATTCAAGTAGTCCTCTGTCATCCATTTAAAATTTATTTACTATTTCCTTTTAGGGGAAAATTTATTTACTATTTCTACATGTAGCTACCCCAATACAATAGTCCAAATTGTGATATATCCTTAGCTATGACGGCGTGGTACATACAAAGGAATTCTACCACAAATTAGCCTAGGAGCAGCGCCAAGGCACGACCCAGCTGACACTTCTCAGGATGCGCTCCACATAGTCCGATCCCACTTAACAATTTTAGAATATAAGGAAAAGAAAAATAACCACACGCTAGCATACGACCATTGACTTAAATGTAGACAATACCATCGGGCGAGGCAAAGCGCGCCCAGACCTTCTAGTCCTTAGTACAGCCCACAGGGAAGCAGAAGCGCCTACCCCAGCCTAGGTGCCGAACACCAAACCACATAATTCAAGAGCAGTCTTACTACTAGGAACTACAAGAGGGCACACAACCAGCTAGGCACTTAACCTATTACAGAGGAAAAGGATCACTAGAGATCTCCTTTCTGCACCACCTTCAAGCTGAAGCCATCTTCGACCAACGCCAGACCAGCTTCATCCAGGGTAAGCGCCAGCGCCTTGGTTGTGGACACCCACTCCAAGTTTGCAGCCGAGGCAACATTGACCTTACCACCAGGGGTCACAAGGGTAGTTAGCCTAGAGTTCGCCAAGTCAGAGGGGGAGGGCTTCTCGCCAGCAACCCCATACGTTCCATCCACAACTTCAGCTGCTCTCGAGCATCTCCTCTGAGCAACACCATCCACATCAACATTGTAGATGCAAGTTTTCTCCATAGGGTCTGCATACCAGACCATGTAACTCGGTTAAAGCACATGTCGCTTCTTTGTTTCCAAAGCACCCATAAAGCAACTGCATGGACAACATTACGACCAACATGTTTGCTTTCACTAAGCCACAGTCTAGAAATGGATTCATAATCGATAGGGTGACTGGTTAAGCCAGTTATCCTACCCACCTCAGACGACACCTGTTTAGCAACTACACAGTCAAATAAAAGATGACTACTAGTTTCAGGTTCAGTGCAGAAAACACAGATGAGGTCCTCCACCTTTTGCCTCTTAGAGAGATTATACCTAGTGAATATCTTATTATGAGACACCAGCCACAGGAAGAAATGCACCCTAGGAGGCACTTTAATCTTCGAGAGGGCAGGGACAAATTGAGGAATAATCCCTCTAAAGTTCACCACAGCGGATTAACAGTGTAAACACCTTTAGACTCTAGTTTCCACAATATGATATCCTCTTCCTCACTAATGTGTAGAGAGGTGGCAATTTGTAGGACCTCATACCACAAGCTCATAAGCCTATCATCAAAACATCTTCGGAAGGTAATTTTCAGATTCACACCATCCCATGCCTCAGCCACAGTGATGTTTTGCTCATTAGCAATGTAGTAGATTTCCCAATATTGGATTGCCAGGCTAGAGCCTCCAAACCATTGGTTCTCCCAGAATTTAACTTTCCTCACATTCCCTACTTTCCATTGATATCCCATTTTAGCAGCATTGGCTGCCCACATGCACCTTTCCAAAAAGGAGAAACACCCAAACTAGAGGAACATAATATATTAGGATCATTGAAATTGTACTTATGATCAATAATCTGTTTCCAAAGTTTATTATCATCTAGATGGTACTTCTTGATCCAAAAAGCCAATAAGCACATATACATATCTACCAAATTTGGTATACCAAGCCCCCCAAACTTCTTTTTTTAACAACTAACCCCAGTTGGCTAGATGATATTTGAAGTGTCCTTCATAATCATCCCACAAGCAGTGTGCCATCTGAGATTTAATTAGGGCTATAGCCCATTTACGGAACTTAATAACACTTACAGCGTGTTTGGATGGGGCGAATAAGAAGTAAGGAATGGGAGTTCCAGGGGCATGGGACTGAGAATCTGTTGATTGGTTCGTGGTAATGGGAATTGAGGAGGGAAGTGGAAGGGGAATTAAGGAGGTATACTCCCTACGATCTCTACCCTGGTAGGAGCAGGTAATTCGAGCAGGGATAGGGAATTGAAGAAAAATAACCACCCAGCAAGTCACGCACACAGGTGCGCCGCCGCAAGATGATTACACCTCAACGAAAACCAAGGCTTGACGCTGCCATATGTCGCAGCGGTGCGACCACACACGCTGCTCGACCGTGTCCAGTACATCGGCAGGTTCCTCTCAAGTGTCGTCCAGGAAAAGTGGATCACCGTCAAGTACGTTGCTCTTTGGCTCTTTGCCATGGGCGTCTAGGCCTTATTGTCCGGCAGTTACAAGAGCAGTATCAACGCTTACGCCTCGGTGGGTATGGACGAGCTATGGCGTAGAGAAAGTCACTTCATGGTGATGCTGGACATTCCCATCGTCAGTGGCGGAGACAACACGGCGCTTCTAATGACCTGCACGGCGGCAGTTCCCGTAGAGACGACGAAGGGCTCACAGTAGCTAAACGCGTGAACCAAAAAAAACTTCTTGCCGAATGCCCCTAGTAATTCCCACGCCACACCAAACATGGGATTAGGAATAATAATCAACTTCCCAACTTAATCTCGCAACAAACTCCCCACTCCAAACTCCCATTCCCTGTCCCTGAAAGTTGCCAAACACGCTGTTAGCAAATAGAGGAATGCTTGCCAGGACACTCCTAACTAACTAGAGCTTAGCAGCATGGGACATAAGTTTCCCTCTCCAACCCCCAGCATCACCTCCGACTCCGGTCCGGTGAGCCCCTCCTCGCCGCCGGCCATCTGCGAACCAGAAAGCGGATAAACATCCAACCCGCCTGCCTCCGACGAGGAGGTCGCGTTTTCCTGGTTCGGTTACAAGCGCTCGTGTTCCTCCTGGCTGGATCTATCTGACCGGAAACACTAACCTCGCCGCACGGGTGTGTCCGCAGGCATGCGCTCGCGATGGCCGGAACCTTGGCCGCGGAGGTTGGAGCAGGGATCGAACCGGCGGCCAACGGAGGGGAGAAACCCGCGGAGGAGTTCGACCCCAGTCGGAGTAAGTAACGGGCCCTCTCCTCTCAAAACTCCCTTCATTTGTCTCTAGGTTCTGCGCATTGCATTGGTCACTGCTGTAGAATAGAAGCCGGATTGCAGATCATACATCTCACAGTAATTCCCACAGATATCTGGTTGCCTTATGGCCTGTGGTTCAGTTTGCGCTTTGCTTATTGGAGGTACCAGCGTAGGATGATGACGGTGGTGATGTCTTGCATCCATGATCGATGCCTGCTTGCGTTGAACCATGTATTTTCACTTACAGACCGTAGTAAGCTAGATGCGTCGCTTGCAATGTTCGGCTCCTCATGCGTCCTGAGGTTCCTAAAGTGTTCCATACCAGTGGTTGGATGCATGCCTGATGTTTTTTTTTGTTCCATCCATACGACCATTTCATGATGTGTACGATGATGCTGTCTTGAGTCTGTATGGATTGTCAGCTTGATGTATTTTGACATGTTGCCAACGATGATGCCCCGTCCAAGTCACCAGACACTGTTTTCCTTCGTAACCACACTTAAGTTCAGAATTAATTTTGGTAGACTACATTATAGTACTGTATGCACTACAGGAGTGAGCGCAGCCCGACGGCATTTGCCGTCGGGCTCAGCACGGAAACCCTCGGCGTAAGTGAGCCCGATGGCCACCGTCGGGCTAAGCCCGTCGGCTTGTGATCCATCAGGCTCACGCTCACGCCGTTGCCATCGGGATCGCAGATGCCGTCGGGCTCGTGCACTACGCCGACGGTTTGATCCGGCCGTCGGGCTCATAATGCCGTCAGCGCACGAAACGCGTAGACGGCGTTCTCCGGTTGTTAGACGGCACCTAGCCCGACGGCAATGCTGCCTGGCGCTCTGTCGAGCACAGGCCACAGTGAGCCCGACGGTAGTACCGTCGGCCTCACCACGGCCCGATAATGCACTAGTGAGCCCGACGGTAATACCGTCGGCCTCACCACGGCCCGATATTGCACTACAGCTTTACGCCGATGGCATTGCCGTCGGGTTCACCACACAGTGAAAAACAGCAGCATTTTGCTGCATTTTAATTATTCCCTACAAATTTCAATTTTTTTTCTGGGCACATATTCACATATATTCTAACAAATTTGAATGCGGCACATCATATAACTCAAATTGTTCACACAACATAACACAAATCATCATGTAAACATCCATACATAAACATCATCTATATCACACGTTTCTACATGATCAAGCTCATGAAGCGACATCTCTCCGAAGGAACTCTCAAGCATGAAGTCCACCGCCAAGAGCATGATCACTACAAAATGGAAACGAACTCCAGTTAGTATGGAAAATGTATCAAGTCCAAATTCATGCAAGGAAAAATGATCAAAGTCATGCAAACCTTCTAATTCCAAATTAATGCAACGAAAAATGATCAAAGTCATGCAAATGTTCTAAGTCCAAAATTATGCAAACGTTCTAAGTCCAAATTCATGCAAACATTCTAGGTCTAAGTCCAAACTGAATCATGAAAGATAGTTCTAAGTATATGGTTGGTTTATGTCAGAGTTTTTCATGAACTAACCGGGTTCGGCGATTGTCGACGCGACTCGCGGCTCTTGTGGTGGGGTGATCGAGTCAGTGAGGTAGAAGCACTCGGGGTAGGACCTTGTGAGTGAACCGGAGTGGCCATGGGCGAGGCAAAAGCTCGACCAAACGGAGTCAGTGCCCGTGAAGAAGACGATCCCTACATGTTTGAACAAAATATGACTAAGTGTAAATATCTAGATGTACAAAAAATGACTTAGTGAATCTTTGGTGAAGTACTAACAGGAGTCGCCTGGGTGTAGTGTGCGAAGAAATCGGCGTAGCACGGCCGTGGAGGGTACGGCGGTGGTGGCGGAGCCGGTACTGGCTCGGGTAGTGGAGTACCATCTCTCATTGCCGTAGTAAGCGCTTGCAAGTGAGTTTATATACCATGCATCATGAAATACAAACTCGGACAATGAAATTTATTGGCTAGTAGATTGGGTGGACCACAACTCACCGTCATATAGGCAAACTGATGCGACTGCTGAGCTTGATACACAGCCGCCGAATGATCCTGCATCTGCTGCATCCAAGCATCCTGAGCCTCTTGCTAGGCTTGTTACATTTCCTAAAATATGATATAGTGAATCTCATGAGCATACCCATATATGAATGGGAACTAAGAATGAAGAAGAAAAATGTGAGAAAGCTTACATGGTCCACGTCACGGGCGGCTCTAGCACGCGGTGCACGAGGTGGAACAGAAACACACGTGATTGATTTGACACGTGTGTAGTTGGTGGTAGGCTCGATCACCGTGTCAAACATCCCGTAGCGGCCATGTGGCCTTCCATGTCCTGCGAGAATCACGACCCTCTCGTCGACTGGCTCCTTAACGGGTCAGAATCCGGTCCATTCAGCTCCTTGTACCTGATGGCATTCATAACAAGTAAACAATTAGTAAGTACAAATTATTTCTTGCTTGCATTTAGTAAACATGATCTTGAAAAATAAACCTGGTCTTGTACTCCTCAAGGTTATCAGTGGTTGTGCCATAGTATGGATCATCGCCGTTCTTGACCACCTTCTTCTTATGAGCCAATTGCCACACTTCAAACTCTCCCATGTCCCGCCCTTCATTAGTGGTCATCTAAAATACATACAACAAATGGTATGCATTAAAAAGGAAACACTGCCGGGGAAAACGAGTAGGTTGTTCCATATATATACCTGATGATCCTTGTAGTGGTAGAAGTGTCGGTTCCCTTGACAGTGAGTTTCCTCATGGCCGCGATTGAGACTGTTTTGAATGCTCTTGGCCTTGAAATCTAGATCTTTCCCGGTGCACATGTCCACCAGTTTCTCCCAGCCATCCTTCTTTCCCAGAGCCCACTTTGGACAAATCTTAAGATGAAAACATCTCAAGTCAACATCTCAAGTGAAGAACGGATAATGCACTTTACGATGGACATGGAATAAAAAGAAAATTTCATTACCCCCATGAAAATCTCGTGGGACATCTTCTCACCAAGTTTGAGCTCAAGGATTTTCTTCTTGTTGTATCTCTTGCCTTTCTCGGCGAAGAACTGAGCGATAGCTTGTAACGCCCCGAGATTTGTCCCCTTTTTGTTTTGTGAGTTTTCTTTTTGCATCAACATGGCATCGGATTGTATCTCATTAATTAATTTGTTGCATTTAAATTAAATTTCCACAATTAAATTCAAATGCATTTCAAATTAATTAAAAATGTGATATTTTAAAAATCTTTTGCAAATGTTAATAACTAGTTTATTAAATTGTCTATTTGAAACTGAAACTATTTTGTAAAGTTTTCGTGTTCAAATTCCTTTTCTATTTTGTTTTAAAATAATAAAACAGAAAACAATTAGAAGGGAGAGAAATAAAAGCCCAAAGCTCACCTAAGTCAAACCCTAGGGTTTCCCCCTGAAAAATTATTTCCCACCCCCTACCTTTTTGCAGCCACCCTCCTCCTTTTTCTAGTTTTTGCAAAATAATCCTCCCACATCTCTTTTCTTCTTCTTCCCCTTCCTTTTCCCTTTCTTTTCTGTTTTCTTTTCTTTCTTTCTTTTTTTCCTTCCTTTCTTCTTCTTTCCTCTTCTCTTCCGCATCGCACGTCTTTTTTTCCTTCCTTTCTTCTTTTCCTCTTCTCTTCCGCACCGCACGGGAGAATCCTCCCGCAACCAGCCCCGAGCCAGTGTCGTGCGCCCGAGCTCCCGCACGCCCCCGCGCGACCGAGCGCCGCCTGCCGCTGCCGCCGCCGCGCTCCTCCTCCCGCAGCGCGCGTCGTCGCGCCTCCGCCCCGTTGCGCGCCCGCCGCGCCCGCGCCAGCCGCCGAGCTCCGGCTCGAGCACGCCGGCCGCGTCCCGCGCCCCTACTCTGGCCGCACGCCGCCCTCGCCTCCTCAGCGCCGCCGGCCGCCAGCGCCCGCGTCCCTGCCGCCGCGCGCCCGCCGCTCGCTGCTCCTCCACGCCGCATCGCCGACGCCCTGCTCCGGCCCGAGCGCCTCCTGCCCCCTCCTCCGCGCCTGTCGCCGCAGCGCGCACCTCCACCCGCGCTCCTCCTACTCCGGCCGCAGCCGCAGCGCCGTGCTGCGCGCCTCCACACTAGAGCAGAACATGCTATTGGTCCCGGGCCGTATGGGCTATTTGTCCCGGTCACGCTCCCGGGACAACGTGCTCGGGACAAATAGGGTGGCTTTTTGTCCCGGGCACGCCACGACCCGGGACCAATTGGGTGGCACGTGGCCGCGTCAGCCAGTCTTTTTGCCGGAGGCTATTTGTCCCGGTTCGTATTACGACCCGGGACAATAGTGTTTTTTGTTTTTTTCCTATTTTCTGTTTTTCTTTTTCTTTCGTATTTCTTTCCCGGTTCGTATTGCTGGTTGCTATTATGTTTTTCTTTTTGTTTCGTGTTTCTATTTTTTTTTCTCACTTAGCCACACATTTAATTACCTACTAACTCACACACTTCATCACTAACTACACACTTATTCTTAAGTCAAACTTCTCGTTCGGTCACCCATCCTCAGACTACTCCAACCCCAGCACGCTTAACATTTAGGTTCCTTTCAAATTAGATACTAAGAGAGAACTGAGAACTTACTGATATTACTATCTTATCAATCGTATTAACCACTCGGTCATCATGTTATACTTTTTCATTACTTGTATTATAAAAAATTAAGTTGAATAAATAACAATGACTATAGAATAATAATAATATTATAATAAATAATGATAAAATAAATATTATTTTATTTTTGCCTTTTTTATTTACTATGAAATAATTCGTATCTTTAAAACCTTAAATCAGAATTCAACAAATAAAATGTCTAAATTGATCAAAAAACTTAGAGGATTTCAAATATGACATCCAAATCATCTTTTGCACTACAGAAACATAGATAGCCATTGTGATCATTTTGATCGGTTTTAGGGAAAAATAAAATGATAAACACCTAAAAAAGGATATCATTTGGCATGAGGTCCTTATACGTGTACTAGTTGCTATGAAAAATGATAAACTTTATTTTCACAAAATTTGCAAAAAAAAGCTTCACAAAAAGGTCTTTCATCTATAAACATCTAGAAATTTCAAGTCAAATGATCAAGTTATGGTCATTTCCACAACATAATTTGTGATAAAGATCTCATATTGCACAAATAGGTGCATATTGAAATAAGAAACTATCATGTTACTTTTTTTGTGAACAAAGTACAAAAAATATGATGTCAAATGACACTCATTTAATTTTAATGAAAATCAGTACACATATGATGGATAATCCTCAAGTATTAGGTTTTTGCTTGATTTCTAGCTAATTTCGCCTAGTTAAAAAAGTTTATGTCGTCTATTTGAAACTAATTCAAATTTGAACTATAATTATTTGATAGTTAGGTTTTAATGATTTTTTGAAAAATCATTTTAAGGTACACAACTATTGGTTATATCACATAAATAAAATGAGAAACATCTCAAAAAAGATATCCTTTGGTATGGGGTCCTTATATGTGTACGGCATTCCATGAAAAATGATAAACTTGATTTTTGACAAAAATTGAAAAAAGTGTTTACAAAAAGGTCTATCATCCATAAACATTTAGAGGTTTCAAGCCAAATGATCAGTTATGGTCATTTCCACGACATAGTTTATGATACAGATCTCATATTTCACAAATAGATACATATTGATATAAGAAACGATCATGTCAAAGAGTTTCTTCAAATTATTTTCATAAATATCATTTTCCATTTTTTAAGTACGAAAAATAACTTGTTTTGTAAACAAAGTACAAAAAATATGATGAAAATGGCACCCATTTATTTTTCATGGAAACTAGTACACATATGATGGATAATACTCAAGTATTAGGTTTTTTCTTGATTTCTGCCTAATTTTCGCCTAGTTAAATTAGTTTATATCGATTATTCAAAACTAATTCAAATTTGAACTGCAACTATTTGATAGTTTGGTCTTAATCTTTTGGAAAAATCAGTTTAAGGTACACAACTATTGGTTATATCACAGAAACACTAATAATTCTAGAAAATCTTACCTCTTTTGATGAATACTCATCGCGACCATTTTCTTCGTTTTAATGGAAAAAATGAAATAAAGTGATAAACATCTCAAAAAAGGATATCCTTTGGCATGGGGTCCTTATATGTGTACTAGTTGTCATGAAAAATAATAAACTTGATTTTTCACAATATTTGAAACGAAAGTCTTCACAAAAGGTCTATCATCTATAAACATTTAGAAGTTTGAAGCCAAATAATCAAGTTACGGTCATTTTCACGGTATAGTTTGTGATACAGATCTCATATTCCACAAATAGGTACATATTGGTATAAGAAACAATCATGCCAAAGGAATTCTTCAAATCATTTTCATAAATATCATTTTCTATTTTTTAAGTGCGAAACATGACTTTTTTTGTGAGCAAAGTACAAACAATATGATGAAAAATGGCACTCATTTAATTTTCATGGAAACTAGTACACATATGATGGATAATCCCCAAGTATTATGTTTCTCCTTGATTTCTACCTAATTTCGTCTAGTTAAATGAGTTTATGTCGATTATTCGAAACTAATTCAAATTTGAGGTATAACTATTTGATAGTTTGGTTTTAATCTTTTGGAAAAATCATTTTAAGGTACACAACTATTGGTTATATCACAGAAATATTGATAATTCTAGAAAATCTTACCTCTTTTGATGAATAGTCATCGCGACTATTTTGATCGTTTTAACGAAAAAAAATAAAACAGAACGATAAACATCTCAAAAAGGATATCATTTGGCATGGGGTCCTTATATGTGTACTAGTTGCCATGAAAAATGATAAACTTGACTTTTCACAAAATTTGCAACGAAAGTCTTCACAAAAAGGTCTATCATCTATAAACATTTAGAAGTTTCAAGTCAAATGATCAAGTTACGGTAATTTTCACCGTATATTTTGTGATACAGATCTTGTATTCCACAAATAGGTGCGCATTGGTATAAGAAACAATCATGCCAAAGGGATTCTTCAAATTATTTTAATAAATACCATTTTCCATTTTTAAGTGCAAAAATGTCTTTTTTTGTGAACAAAATACAAAAAAATATGATGAAAAATGACACACATTTAATTTTCATGAAAACTAGTACACATATGATGGATAATATAGAAGTATTAGGTTTTTAATTGATTTCTACCTAATTTCGTCTAGTTAAATGAGTTTATCATGATTATTTGAATCTAATTCATATTTTTCAAATTATTTGTAATAAAAATCTCATATTCTACAAATGAGTGCATCTTGGTATAGTAAACAATCGTGTTGAAGGGATTATTCAAATTATTTTTATAAATATTATTTTCTATTTTTTAAGTGTCAACAATGAATTTTTTAAGTATCAAACCATTTTTAAATATATAGGCACCTACTTTTGTCCCGGTTCGTGGCTTGAACCGGGACAAATGGGGTCCAGTGACCTTTTGTCCCGGTTCGTGGCTGGAACCGGGACAAAAGGTTCGATTTTGAAACGCGTGTAGGCTGAGACCAACTATTTGACCCCATTTGTCCCGGTTTGTAATACGACCGGGACAAATGGGGTATTTCTGTTTGGTCCTATGGCCCGTTTTCTACTAGTGCCACCCGCGCCGGTCATCGCCGCCGTGCGCACCCGCTCCGATGCCTCCGCTCCGCTCCGCCGGTTTCTCCGTCCGGTGGCGTCCCCGCATTCGCCGCCCGCAAGGTGTTCGACATAATGTCCGCAAGACCCCGACGTCGCATATTTGTTCGAGTTGTCCACCCTTCGAGGTGTTGCTACATGCGTGTGCGCGTGCCTCTTCCGGTGCCGCGTTGTCGTGACCGCCCGTGTCCGTGTCGCGGTGCCCGCCCGTGCGCGCTTTCTTTCTGGTGTCCGTTTGCCGTGCTCCTACGTGCTCGCGCCCGTCAACGATGATGACCGAGTACAACTACCCCGACCACTTCCACGACACCGACAAACGACGATGCCCCGGTTCCGCGATGACTACTTCCCCGACGACAACTACTTCCTCTACGGATCAAAGACGTCGGTTTTGAACCCTAGTTCACCCGATCCGACGTACGGACCCAACCCTAACCCTATGCCTATTTTATAAAATGCCATCTATCTTGAGCATATCGCATCATTCTTGCCTGTGTTGCATCTCTTGGGTTTGCGGGTGTAGCAAATCACCTAAATAATAAATATGGAATGTGTGGGGCAAATCACTATATGTATTGCCCAATTCCATTTAAATTGACTAGATCACCCATGCCATGTCTTGCTATCTTAATCAACATTTAATTTGGTGAGGAGATAAATAACTTGCACCTAAGTATTAAATTGTCGGAACCCGGTTCCGCTTAATGTGGGTTAAGTGCATCTCACATTGCATATTGCTGTGTCATTCATCTGTCGCATGATCATGCTAGATCTTTTGACGTAGTTGTAAAATGCATCTTCTACGTTTTCCAGTGTTTGTTGTTTCTTTGCGGATACGACGTTGAGATGTGTGAGCAACGACAAGATCTGATTCCATGCAAGATTCCAGGCAAGCAAAGTTTGCTTATTTACCTATACATTGTCTTTCATTCCTGCCGTTGATCTCTGCTACCCTAGTATTCGATTCTTGAATTGCGATCCCATCACATGTTTATCCTGCAGCCTATACAGCTTTATCCCCACAACCCATTGCCCCTTGCATGTTTATCTGTTGGCCTTGCGAGTCGAAGCGCATGCTTAGACTTGGTTGTGCGAGTCCTCTGTTGGTCGTTTATTTCATGTGCTTAGTATCATAGATTATTCTACCTTAATAAAATGTTGTCTTATATTGGGGTACTATAATTAAAAGATAAGGCACTGGCGGAAGGCCTTGCGAGGTGCTTTGTTCTGCTAAGTGTCGACCTAGGAACTGAGATTTTGTCCTCGGATCCAATTTTGAGCGCACTAATCACTTGTGGGAGTCCCTATGAAGCCCCCCTCGACTTTGAACGGATCTTCAGCTTGTCCATGTGCCGCAACTAGTTTGGGTTTTCCATTTGCTCATATCCATGTGCATGATGATGATGATTGATGAGAGGTCATATTACTTGGGGGTCATATAGAGGTGGAGCGCGCGAAGCGGACAGTTCCTACTGTGGTTTGAGCCGCATGGCGCGTGGACACAAACTAATGAGTCCGCAATTGAGATTCGGCTGGTCTCTTGACGCGGGTAACAACTCATATGGGTGGCACTTGGACTTGCTGTAGTGAAGGAACGAGTCGTGTTGAGAGGCCCTGATGCTTGCTTGGGTTGATCATACGAGTATGGGTACAGTAGTGCACCCGTGGAGGGTATAATCTTATCGATGAGTCGTGTCCACAGTTATGGACGATTTTGGTGATGATGCTGTCTAACAAGATCTAGACAACTTGCACCTAATTAATGTTAATTAAATTGACTAGTAATATAGAATTACTTTCACAATAAATTATAACTAAAACTGTTCAACGTGTGAGTTTCCCGAATTGCTTCCTCATACTTGGTTGAGGGGGTTAATCCGAGAATGGGTTATGATTGGTGTTAGTTGTAGATGTTTATCTTATACGCTCTCTTATCCCTCTCTAATGAGACGGAAGTTGTAGCGTGTCTCTTTAGGTTGCTAGTGCTGCTGCCGCTAAGTCCACCTACCCCATATTTCTGGAGATGGTGTAGAAAGTAGGCAAGTCGGTTTTGCTTGCCAGGGAGTGCCCTGACCCTCTTTTGGGTTGTGCTTTATGTGCAGTCAACAGGTTTGAAGTCTGACGACGTTAGCTTGGGAATCCCTCCGGCTTGGCTAGGCAGGGATATGGCGCCATCGCTTATCTTCAGTACTCTTAGTCCAATTTGCTTCTTATCCGTAGTGGGATACTATTTTGCTTCCGCTGTCATTTAAATCTTTGTATTGTAATATTTTGTATCTTGACTCGTTCGAGTTGTTGTTGTATATCATACATCTTCTGTTGTATTTGTGGATGTATCGGAACTGTTGTAATGTTATCACAATTCCATCCACATAATGCGCATGTTTCGGCGTGCACATTATGTCTGGTGTGCGACCTAAAATTGTTATTATGCGGATTTCAGCGGGATCGCTTAAATCTACATAGTACCGATTTTAGGGCGTCACATAGCTGTAATTTTAACATCATACCACATCTGGCGTAACTTGATCCTCACCATCGTAAATAAGACCTCGTGGCTCTTGTGCTCGTGCTCGGGAGCCACGCGATAGAACTCCTACAAGCATGTAAGCAATCTTATTATGGTGAGAATCACAAGTTAACAAAACTATGGTTGAGAATCACAAGTTAACAAAACACAATAGAATAGTTCTTATCCAGAACTTGTGAACCACCCTACGGCAAGTTTTGATGGGGTCTATGCAAGTTTTGATGGGGTCTTGACGCTCCGGACCCACTCTACGGCGAAACCCTACACCCGCTGGAGAAAAGTCTGACCTGTCGATCTACCCCTCTAAACGGCGCCGGGAGGGGGTAGACGCATGATTTTTTTTTTCTTGGCTGTGTTAGGTTGGTATATTTGACCATAAAAAACAAACATTTCATGTGTTCCGTCGCACGATTCCATGCCCGGCACCCGAAACGGGGGTTTTCACCTCTAAGTGCAAGAACTTACTATAGAGCAAAAAGGGTCAGTGAAGCGGGTCGCACCTCGGAGATGTATCTTGGTTCCCACAAACTACCAACACACTAGTATACATATATTAGGGGTCTATACAAGTTTTGATGGAGTCTTGACCCTCCGGATCCACTCTACGACGAAACCCTACTCCCGCTGGAGAAAAGTCTGACCTGTCGATCTACCCCTCTAAACGGTGCCGGGAGAGGGTAGACGCATGCATTTTTTGCTTGGTTGTGTTATTTTGGTATGTTGGACCATAAAAAACAAACATTTCATGTGTTCCGTCGCACGATTCCATGCCTGACACCCGAAACGGGGGTTTTCACCTCTAAGTGCAAGAACTTACTACGGACTAAGAGGGGTCAGTGAAGCAGGTCGCACCTCGGAGATGTATCTTGGTTCCCACAAACTACCAACACACTAGTATACATAGTTTAGGGGTCTATGCAAGTATTGATGGGGTCTTGACGCTTCGGACCCCCTCTATGGCGAAACCCTACTCCCGCTGGAGAAAAGTGTGACCTCTCGATCTACCCCTCTAAACGGTGCCGAGAGGGGGTAGACGCATGATTTTTTTTGCTTGGTTGTGTTAGGCTGGTTTATTGGATCATAAAAAACCAACATTTCATGTTTCCGTCGCACGATTTCATGCCTGACACCCGAAACAGGGGTTTTCACCTCTAAGTGCAAGAACCCCGCCACAACAAAACCCCGGAGATACCCGCATATGTGTCCTTATATTAT
Organism: Poa annua; assembly: GCA_026929855.1. Lineage (NCBI taxonomy): Eukaryota > Viridiplantae > Streptophyta > Magnoliopsida > Poales > Poaceae > Poa > Poa annua. The sequence continues at coordinate 39,683,512 of CM049427.1, forward strand.
GGCCACATTTGATCATAATATTTGTATAAATTAGTTATTATGTTATTTATTGTGATTTAGTACCCTTACAAATAATATTTTTGAATGTAATCTAATATTTTTTTAAAAAAACTGGAAAATAGTGTATTTAGCCCGACGGTATTGTCGTCGGCGTCATAGTGGGTGGTTACGGTGCCGTCAGATCGCCGCGCCCAGACGTGCAAGCGGGGTAGTAGACCGACGGTATTTGTACGCCGACGGTGGCCGTCGGGCTCACCTCTAGGACGACGACGACACTTTGAGCCTGACGGTATTTCGCGAGCCGTCGATGTTATGTTGTGACGCCGACGGCCCCGACATTTGGCCGTCGGCGTTATAATTGCCGTCGGGCTGAGCTGCCAGTCCCATAGTGATGGGTTCCGTTTAATCAAGCTTCGTTACGATTTTTCTTAAACCGAGATCTCTGTCATATCTGCTAGACGTTGTTTGGAAAACCAAGCGGTTCCAAGAAGAAGACCTTCTCGGAGCAGGCGATAGCAGCCATCGATGACCTCGTGCTCGCCGTGAAGAAGACCAAGAAGAAGACGACGCCAGGGACCAGGATGGAGCGGCATATGCTGCCGGGGGTGTCTTGTTGATGAAGCTCATGATGTTTGGGCACTCCTCCTTGCGTTTTTTGGAAGGAAGGGGTGTAGAGCTGCTGATAGGAATGCCTTCGGAGGTGGCCGATTTGGTGTGGGAGGAGTTGGCGATGAGGACTTTCGCCCACACGCAAGATCCTGGATACTAAATTTTGCTATTTTTTCTTGAAGAGGGATATTCCCTAACTCAAAATTCTGTACATAACACTCTATTCTATCTAGTCGGATGACAGATTCAACCGCCTTAAACTTCAAAAAAAAACCAAGCGGTTCCTTCTCGTTTGTCCCATTATTTCTATTTGAAACTGTGTATCATAATCCGTTACATCTTAACAGCATTTTGACACATGATTTCTCCATTCTTTTCAAGTGATTGGCGTCATCAAAAGGAAGGCGTTGATCAAAGAGCTAGCTGATGCTTACCATGCTGAGTGCGTAGCACGGTGTAAGGAGCTACTGCAGCTCCAGAGGAAGTGGGAGGAGGTCTGTATTCTGTCGCTCTCCAAGATTTCCATATCTACCACGGTTCTGCTGATTTTCTTTTGCATTTCCAATCGTAACATTGCTGTTGATTGTTCAAGTTATACTAGGGCTGCACGACTTTTTCGAATTGAAATTGGTGCCCTTTAGCATCTAGACCCTTCCTCGCTAGATGCTTCTCTTGTGTTTTTGTATCATGTCATTGAGCAATGGTACGAGTATGATTGTTTTCCTGGGACAGCAGCAACTAACCTGTTTACTCGTAACTGCCTAATGTGATCGGGTTAACCACTCGTTGCATTTATTGTATTTTGTAATTAGTAAAATGTTATCTGTGTCATCAGTTCCTCCCTTCTCAGTTTTCCTTTGTCTTATAGCTTCCTATCCAGCATTTTGTTCTTACGATTACAAATTTTTGCTGCAACTCCTAGCCTTGTGCTGATATGATGCTGCTGTACCAGTTAGCCAAATTATCAAAATCTCTTTCCGAGGGCTGTATTTCTTGTCCGAAGTATAATTTCTTTGCACAGGAGTTGATTTTTTTTTATCTTACTCCTGACAGATAGTTCTTGATTTATTCAGAAAAGGCATCTCTGATGTTGTATTCGTTCCCTTGGTTTTGATCCACAGGAACAGCATGTTGAGGCCAAGATGCCCGAAGAACTAAAGGTGTCGTCGGCGAAGCCCAGAAGCGCAGGAAGAGGTAGTAGCTTGAGAAGACCACCACTCCTTTTGTTTTCAGGAGATATGGAAATAGTGTTGTTCGTTTCTCTGTCGTGTTGTCAGTACTGATTGTGGTGGTGTTGGGGAAGAAGCTTAGACATTGTTGCTCCTAGGCCATGGGCTTCGGTTACCTTGTCGTTGTGATAAGAGGGGTTTCTGAAGCTGTACTGGCCGTGTCATCCAGAATTGATATGTGAAGCAACAAGGGGTGTTCTCTTTTCGTCAGGTTAATTAGTATGGTGAAATCTGCCAATGGTGGAGAGTACCAGTTGAAACATGCATGACCTGTGTCTTCAATGGAAAAATGATTATCGCGTAGGAAGAAATGCTCTTTATTTTGTTTGGCACGTGGCAGATTTGTATGTCACTGGACTGGAGACATGAGATTAAAAATATGTGTACCTATGAAAAACCACACAAGTATAGGTCAACTCCTTGTTAGGATTAATCTTGTCATGATGTATCTGTATATTTAGTTTGCTTTTGTTATGCGTTTAACTTAGCTGGTCTAGGAAAAACTAGTGGTTTGGCCCACATGTCCGAGTATGTTGAAGGGAGAGAGATCTGCGAGCGCACAAAATTAAGGTATGCATGCTTGTAAAAGTGGGACCTACACACGATTCAACATACTCTGTAGCAAAAATATGAACTGAACATCAAAATTGACTTTGTCAGATTGAACCGAAACCACGGTGTTGCTGGCCTTGCTAGTGGCAGCGAGTATAAAATTATAAATAACCATGCCTTGTGTAAAAGAAAGTACTAGCAAGTTGAAGCTAGTGGACAAGTGGGTAACATATGCACTACGGGACTAACAGACCAGCCCGACGGCAAATGCTGTTGGGCTCACGCTAAAAATCGTCGGCGTACACGAGCCCGACGGTGGTCGTCGGGCTAAGGCCGTCGGCGTGTAATCCATCGGGCTCACGCCATTGTCGTCGGACTCATAGTGAGCCCGACGGTATTACCGTCGGCCTTACAACTAGGACGCCGACAGCAATACCGTCGGGCTCATAGATGGCTCTACCAATTTTTTTTTTAAAATTATTTTTTTTCAACTTTTTATTATTATTTTAACTCCAATTTAGTCATATATTTAATCTCATATCACACACTTAATCATAATCTTAGCTCAAATTATCCACTCATACACTTAATCATAATCTTAGCTCAAACTATTCACCTTTAGTCAAACTTCCCAGACGGTCACCCATCCTTAGAGTGCTTCAGGCCAAGCACGCTTAACTATTGAGTTCTATTCAAATGAGATTCCAGTTGAGATGTCATACCTTGTTCCTATTATTATGATAGCAATCATATTAACACTCATCTGAGATATTATACTTTTTAATCTTAAAAATTTCAAAAATAAGATTTGAATGAACAAAATAACTATGTTTAATAATACTTGAATAATAATAATAATCAATTATTTATTTTTGTTTTGTCTTTTCCATTTAATAAGAAATAATTCATATCTTCATATTGATATATCAGAATTTAATAAATAAAATGCCTATGTCGATCATAAAAATGAGAGGAATCCAAATATGACATCCATGCCATCATTTTCATAATGAATGATGTCTTTTAAAACAAAGAAGAACCAACATAAATCAACATAAAGTAAATTAAAGAGGCGAATTTAGATAGAAAGTAAGAAAAATCCTCATATTAAGTTATTATCCATAAAATATGTTCTACTCTTTGTGAAAATTAAATGGGTGTCATTTTGGACCATATTTTATGTACTTGCTTTAAAAAAAAGTCATTTTTGACGCTTAAAAAATGGCAAATGATATTTCTAAAAAGAATTTTGAAAATCGCTTCGGTGACGTTGTTTCCCATACCATGACGCACATATGTGCTGAATATGGGCACTTTATCACAAACTATGACATGATAATGGTCATACATTGCTTATTTGTCTTGAAACCTATGCATGTTTATAGATGTTTGACATTTTTGTGAAGTTTCGTTTTGAAAAGTTTGCCAAAAATCAAGTTTATCATTTTTTCTATTAACTAGTACACTTAAAAGGACTCCATGCCAAAGGGTTTCTTTTTTTGAGTACTTTTTCATATTTTTCCATTTCTTTCAAAAAAGGTGAAAATGGAGAGTATGGCTATTCATCAAAAGTGGTCAAATTTTTCAAAACTATTGACGGTTCTATGTTGTAACCACTACTTGTGTACCTTAAAATTATTTTTGTAAGAACTTTAAAGCAAACTATCACACAGTTGTAGTTCAAATTTGAATTACTTCCGGAAAATTGACATAAAGTCAATTAAAGAGGCGAATTTAGATAGAAAGTAAGGAAAATCCTCATATTCAGATATTATCCATAAACTTTGTTCTACTCTTTGGAAAAATTAAATGGGTGTCATTTTGGACCATATTTTATGTACTTGGTTCACAAAAAAAGTCATTTTTGACACTTAAAAAATAGAAAATGATATTTCTAAAAAGATTTTTGAAAATCGCTTCGGTGACGTTGTTTCCCATACCATGACACACATATGTGCTGAATATGGGCACTTTATCACAAACTATGACATGATAATGGTCATACATTGCTCATTTGTCTTGAAACCTATGCATGTTTATAGATGTTTGACATTTTTGTGAAGTTTCGTTTTGAAAAGTTTGCCAAAAATCAAGTTTATCATTTTTCCTATTAACTAGTACACGTAAAAGGACTCCATGCCAAAGGGTTTCTTTTTTTCACTACTTTTTCATATTTTTCCATTTCTTTCAAAAAACGGTGAAAATGGAGAGTATGGGTATTCATCAAAATTGGTCGAATTTTTCAAAACTATTGACGGTTCTATGTTGTAACCACTACTTTTGTACCTTAAAATTATTTTTGTAAGAACTTGAGAGCAAACTATCACACAGTTGTAGTTCAAATTTGAATTACTTCCGGAAAATTGACATAAAGTCAATTAAAGAGACGAATTTAGATAGAAAGTAAGGAAAATCCTCATATTCAGATATTATCCATAAAATTTGTTCTACTCTTTGGGAAAATTAAATGGGTGACATTTTGGACCATATTTTATGTACTTGCTTCACAAAAAAAGTCATTTTTGACACTTAAAAAATGGAAAATGATATTTCTAAAAAGAATTTTGAAAATCGCTTTGGTGACGTTGTTTCCCATACAATGACACACATATGTGATGAATATGGGCACTTTATCATAAACTATGACATGATAATGGTCAAACATTGCTCATTTGTCTTGAAACCTATGCATGTTTATAGATGTTTGACATTTTTATGAAGTTCCGTTTTGAAAAGTTTGCCAAAAATCAAGTTTATCATTTTTCCTATTAACTAGTACACGTAAAAGGACTCCATGCCAAAGGGTTTCTTTTTATGAGTACTTTTTCATATTTTTTCATTTCTTTCAAAAAATGTCAAAATGGAGAGCATGGCTATTCATCAAAAGTGGTCGAATTTTTCAAAACTATTGACGGTTCTATGTTGTAACCACTACTTGTGTACCTTAAAATTATTTTTGTAAGAACTTCAGAGCAAACTATCACACAGTTCTAGTTCAAATGAATTACTTCCGGAAAATTGACATAAAGTCAATTAAAGAGGCGAATTTGGATAGAAAGCAAGGAAAATCCTCATATTCAGATATTATCCATAAAATTTGTTTTACTCTTTGGGAAAATTAAATGGGTGTCATTTTGGACCATATTTTATGTACCTGCTTCCCAAAAAAGTCATTTCTGACACTTAAAAAAGGGAAAATGATATTTCTAAAAAGAATTTTGAAAATCGCTTCGGCGACGTTGTTTTACATACCATGACACACGTATGTGCTGATTATGAGCACTTTATCAGAAACTATGACATGATAATGGTCACATATATGTGTTAAAACTATTGCATATTTGTATATGATTGATATTTTTTGTAAAGTTTTGTTTTGAAAAGTTGCCAAAACTCAAGTTTATCATTTTTCTAAAAACTAGTACACGTCAAAAGACTTCATGCCAAAGGGTTTCCTTTTTTTTAGTATTTTTTCATTTTTTTTTGAATGTAATATAATTTTTTGAGAAAAACTGAAAAACTGTATAGTGAGCCCGACGGTAATACCGTCGGGCTCACAATGTGATTAGATGGACGATGACGGCACTCGTCGGGCTCACTAAATAAACGCCGACGGTACTGCGAGCCCGACGGTGGCCGTCGGCCTTACAACTAGGACGCCGACGGCAAAACGATACTGACGGTTTTTTCGTTTCGTCGGTTTCACGTTGTGACGCCGACGGCCCCCGTCGGCGTTGAAATGGCCGTCGGGCTGGGCTGTGTTTCCCGTAGTGATGCATGATGGGTATCATTAGAACCATCCAGGGCCAGTTCAGACATTTGTGAAGACACATGGCAAGTAGAATTCAGGGACCCTTACTATAAATAAGTAAAAATACATATATAATATATATAGCTCAAATGAGAGAAACATGACATAAATTTTGTGTGAAATCCACGAATGCACGAATATTTAATTTAACTATGGTTCCCAAAAAATATTACAATTTCAACATACCCTGATGTTTTATTCTGACATTACTAGATGCAAGTTCATTGACTATGGAATCATATCAATCTCAACCAATAATTTGTTAATCATCAATAGTAGCAGATTCAGTAGAATAGGAATTAAATATGAGCTCATGATCACTCACATTCTTATTATTCGAACGGATGTAAGCATTGTCTTATGTATGGATCTCATCTTCATGACTAACATTATTGGGTGCTTCACAAGAACTAGCACCACCTCGTCTAAATTTGTTGAAGTGATCATGTTACTATTCAGATTTGTGAAGAGGTGCTCTATGTGATTCTATAGGTTTCGCTTCTTCTTTTCTCTTTTTCCTTTTCACACACCGGACATATAATTACGTTGGATATAAAATGAAATTAGGGGATGAACCACTTACACCAGAATATTAAGAAGATAAAAATCTCATCAACAAATATAATCTATGTTGACCGGTGGCCCTTCGCTACTCGATCGAGTTATGCTATCCTAGGTCTATGTCTTCAAGCAGAAAGCTAGAAACAAAGAGAACAAAAGGCCCTAGTTAGTCAATCGTTGTACGCCTACACCGTGGAGCCTTTCTAGTCAATCGTTGTACGCCTACATATTTGGTATTACAGATAGTATATATTGTTTCTTATATATATTTCTTCAAACATTGCAGAGTTTGACTTTGGTTAAACCGTAATATTTGAAGAAATATAAAAAAAGGGGGAGTATATTACTAGCACTATTATGTGGTTTTTTCACAAGAATTTAATTAATTTAACGGTGCAATTATTAAGGTGCTCTTAACGCGCCAAGAGTGATGCAACCCCACTTGCCCAAGAGTGACTTGTTCATACGCGCCTGATGGCCGTGAGAAGCTTTAAGCAAGTCTTCACAAAAGTTATTTTCTTGTTTGGCAGTTCCATGGCCCCCATAGCTTGAGTGTTGAATCGAAGAAGAAAGTCGGAGAAATTATAGTATCAATAAGTAACTCCCTCCACTTGTGTCATGTCTCTCCCCCTCTCTATAAACCATTCCTTTCTCGAGGCGATTTCCCCACTGAGTGGCTTCCTAGTTTAGTTGATTGAGCTGCTGCGTGTTGCTCAATATTACTACTTGGTTCACGATCGAGATTCCCAGTAAAAAAGATCTCGAGCGTCCTAGCTTGCATTGAAGATCATCGATGGGGCATCCAGTGATTGACGACAAAGAGGACGAGTTTGAAATCTCAGGCCCTATTCATATGAGGTCCAATGGTGCTGATTCGAAGATAGCTATTGACTGGTATGTTCCATTAGTTGTTTGCATCCTGAATGTGCACTAGCCAGCTAGCGCTTGGTGCTGATCAAATCTTGCATGTTTTTTTTTTTCAAACGTGGGGCAAAAGTTTTGCCCCTTATCCATTAATTAACAAAAAGGTGCCCGGTGTAACATCCCAGAACTTAGGGTCCAGAAATAGAGTGGACACAGGAGTGTGCATTGCATTCATGTATCAGAAAATCCGGATAATTTTCGCGCATTTAACTTTCAAAACACTAAGTGATTGAAGTTTCACTTGAGTTGGTGGAATTGAAGTAGATCATCAACTTGAGCGTTATAAACTTCGAGACGATCTTGGCTTAAACCTTATTTAGGGGTAAAGAGATACACGATGAGAGGTTACACTAAAGAAAAGAAAACTTGTTACATCAACACAATATTTAAGAGTTAATGACCAAAACAACTATTCGTAGTTATTCTCTGATCATCTATTCCTATCAATTGTGTTAGACATATTGCTAGTACATGGAAACCATGACATTCTTGGAGACCAAATGAATTACCTAAACCTTAATCAAGATCCTCTTACTTGATCTATACATCATATTTCTTTATCTCCCAATCTTCTCGAAGGCATCAACAAGAGAAGATAACAAAAAGGGAAGAACACAACAAGAAGACTTAGAGAAGCATTCCTTAGTGGATATAGAAGTGTTATGTCAATCTATCATGAAGAATTGGAAACTCTTTTATCATCAACCATCTTTATTCCTCGGGAAATGGTATGACATTACAAGGTTAGTGTTATATAGAAGTAGGTTGATAACAAGCTTTGCAACCTTGTTGACAACTCATTTTTGTATGCACAAACAATGAAGTGCCATATACATATGAATAAGAAGGATTTTCCACTTAACACTGCAGCTATATTATCACCATAAGACCTAACCTTAGGCAGGAATTCCTATCTTGTGCTTTCATAAAGAGTTGATCATGTTTCCACATGATTTATTTGTTAAGGATCACAAATAAAAGCTATCTGGCAATATCTCATGCTTAGCATGGATTTGACATAAAGCGTTGTGTATACCTTCTTAGGAATCACAATGACCCATTTTGTTAGTTCCATCAAACCATAATTTGGTGTGGTATGAAATACTTAAATCCCCATACCACCAATTGGTGTACTCCAATATTTCAATATTTTAAAATCCATAATCTATATCATTTTAGAAGTTGATGGAAAGAAATTAGAAATAAATAAATAAATAAGGCCATAGAAATGATTTCACATGGTTATAATGCACCATAAAAACAAATAAGTGAAAACCATGAATATAAACAAATTGGATATTTATTTTATCTATAGTCTTTTAGCCAACACCTCAAATCAATTTAATTGGAATTTTTACATATAAAATATTTCCATGTGCGTAATATGCACTACCAAAAATTATTTAAGTAAATGATATTAATGCAAGAAAGATAGCAAATAAGGCCAAATTCAATTTATGTGATAGAAGAATTTAAAAACTACACCAAATATTCAAAATATATCAAATATACAAATGTCTTAATGTAAATAAACATTTTATTTCAAATATAAATTTCTCTGGACTTGTTTGCAAGTTTAAGAATCTAAAACAGATCCAAAAACATAAACCAGGGGCCTGTTTACACTGGTTTCGTAGTTTCTCAAGAACCCAGGGGGTTTTCCGCAAAATAGCTTTAAATCGTTTTCTTCTTCCTTCAGCCAGAAAGCAGGGGAGAGCCGTGTCGTCGCCGCCGCGTTGCCGTGCAACCGCGCCTCACCTCCCCGCGCGGATAAGGACCTCGAGGAGACGTCCTCATCCCCTATCTCCCTCACTCGTCGCCCTCTCTATTCTCTCTCTGTTCTCAGAGAAATTCCTAACCCTAGTTCATCCGGCCGCCGCCGTCCGCCGGCGTTTGCCGTTGAATCCGGCCACCCCGTGCCAGGCAGAGAAGCTCTGGAGGTCCGCAGCGCCGCAATACCCTTCCCTGCGGAGCAGTTCGTGCTGGGGCGCTTGGAGGTCGGGGAATTTCTTCACCCCTTCCAACTCCGGCCGCCGACGCCGCGGATGAGTTTGCCGCCGTCCGACCTCCATTCACTTCACCGAGCGTCTCGTCGTGCTCAGGGTGAGCCCACGGTGCTCGTGCACCTCTTCTCCTTCTTTATTGCGCACTGTATCGCCGTGCCACCGTGAGCCGAGCGCCGCCGCCGCGTTTCTCGTCGCCGGCGATGTTCCGGTGACCATTTGGTCAAAGCGCCGCCACCAATAGGTTCGCCTAGGTTCCCTCTAGCTTGTGCTCGCTCCAATTTATAGAAAACTTTGCTTATTCGTCGAATTGGTCTTCGGCAGGGAGTGAAGTTCATCGCTGACGTCATGTGACGTCAGCAAATCGATTTTAAATCATTTTCTTGATTTCCTTTTCATATATTAATTCCAGAAATTCATACAAACTTTGTAAACTCATAAGTAATTCATATCAAATCAGAAAAATATAATTTTTATATCCAAATGATCAGAAACATAAAATCTAAATAACTATATCATTATAATTTGTATTTGAATAAAATGGAAAAATAAAATAGAATTCAAAATACAAATCACTTAATCTTTTAAATATGGAGTTATTTGAAATGCTATTCTGGATGCATTTCAAACTTCATTTAAATATTTCACATACATTCTTTTTAAAACTGAAAATATAATTTCATTATAAAATGTAATATTCATAATAAAATTATTGCTATTTTAAAATAATATTCTATTTTAGAAAATAATAAATAAGTATTATTATTTTTAAATTAAAAATAAAAAATAAAATAAAAGTATAAGCTTATGAAAGCTATTCTACTACTATTTGGTACTCATTTAAAATAAATAAAAATCCAATAACATCTGAAAACTCCTTAGATCCACTTTGTATGAATGTTCCACTTATTTCATGTATTACTTACTTCTTGTTTGTTTTTAATTTGGTAAGTGAAAATCATTAACAAACACCTAATGAGTAGATAACACTATGGTAGTTTGTAACTTGTTATATTCCAAACATAAATCATTCATCCACAAGAAAACATTCTAAGTTTAGAAGTAAGTGCTTAACTGAAATAAAATCGTATTGCAATGTCTTGGGTAAAACACACAAAGAAGAATAATGTTATAATCTTTCTATTAACCATGTGTTATAGTATCAGCAAAGTTAGACATTATTTATGTTCTTCACAAGTTATTCTTTTTGCCATCTTGTAATATAACACTAGTTCCCTACTTAATTAAAGTTGATACAAGTTTTGTACCAACATTAAATGAACACAACCTAAAGCGATCATTGAGTGTTTATATGTGGTTTTACGTTACTCTTAAACTTAATATGATACATGGACATTAATGTTAAACAACTCATCTTGCCTGTGAAGTAAACTTGAAGACCAAACAACTCTAAATGAAAACACCCAACTCAAACAAAATACAATCTTCGAGAGTGAGATACGGGGTACTTTGCGATGCATCTCATACTTATGCATTAATCATGCTGCTTCTTTAAACATTAGTCCTTACCGGACCAATGATGTTGTTTCCAGATTTCTTGGAGTTTATATTATATCGAAGACCCTGGCTGCATAATCTTGCAGTCAAAAAGGCAAGTTCATCCCTTTTACTCATGTCCTCCTGAAGTATTTGCTAAGAAACTATTTTCAAAATGTTATTATTGCATATCACACAAAAAGACCAGAAAACTTATTTTCTAATAATATGACTATGGTTATCCACCAGTGAGGTGGTAATCTCATATGGTTGGCAGATGGGACCACGGTAAGAATGTTGTGGTGGAGGTCCCATTTGCACGGGAAAGTATCATCTAGGATTTAATAACAAATGTCGCCAGAGATTCTTGCGCCGAATATTACGCGCAACCATAAGATTTGGAATGGGACGGAGAAGTCAGTTGTACCCTTTTCATCTCGTACACCAACGGATGCATAGTACAAGCCAGGCGGTGGTAAATCCGCTCATGAGCTTGAGATGGCTCGGATAATAATCTCACCTTCGGGTTGTGGCTTCTAGCATCTATGAAGGTTGGCTTCAGGACTGATTTGATGCGGTTTCCAAATAGTCAGCATGCATGAGATGACTGGTTTTCTCTAGCCTGCAACTGAAGTAATGGGGGGTGTGCGGGGATGGTGGAAAGGCGCAGTGATTGGCTTGGATTACTGACTGGGCCCCACACCAAGGAAGTGTGGACGGGAAAGATCACCCGGTTGTGCAACAAAGTCTTGATCTCTTATGGGTAAAGCAGCGCACCTCTGCAGAGTGTATGAATGTGACATGTTACTCCACGTTCCAGGACGGAACGACGAACGCAGCAGGAAAGGAGGCTCCTCAAAGCCCTAGCCCTGTGACTCCTGACGAGCATAGTCTTCAGAATAAAAGCAACCCTTTTGAAGAAATGTTTTCTAAAACTTGCATTAGCCTACGACAATCCATTGTCCGTGGCTGTATTTATGCATCAAACTTCCCACCTTGCATAATGAACTTGCTGGGTAACGCTGTTACTCACCCTTGCCTCATAAACCCCTGCTAGACATGAAGAACCACATGAAGGCAACACTTTAGGCTATGAAGACTCTGAAGACGGACAAACTCAAGATACCAAAGAAGGCAACTACATCGAGTTGAAGCAATTGAAGGAAGACGGAGGACAAATCAAGGTGTAGTGTAGAAGAGGACATATTCCTAGTCATAGAACCTGTCTCTGTAGGCGTTGCTATAGCGCAACCGCAAGCCTAGCCGTATTTGCAGTAGGCTTAGTATAGATCAGTTCCTCCGAGATTTTCCATTTTGATGTTCTTTTGTTAGGGCCTTGCCTCATTGTTTCGAGGAGGTCCTATAGATCTGTTGTTTTGGATCTTCTGTTTGTAATCTATAGTCATGCCTTGGACCTACGATGTTTCTGTTGTACCACTCTGATGATGTAACACTAGTGGGCGGTGATCCATTGGTGCTATGTCAACGACTATAGCATACTACACCATGCAGTGGTATGCTGGGTCACCACACCCGGTTTATTAACGGAAGAAACCGGGTGGTGATGATCTTGATATAGGGACAATGCTGAACACCGGCGGTGCGCCATGGCGTGTCTTGTCAAAGGCACATGCGTGATGGAGAACGACAGACTCAAGTGCAGGACGTACAATGACGCGGAGCTGGCCCCGGCGTGGTGGAAGAGTTTCGGCTTCACAAGGGAGAAGGCGTTTGTGAACGACAGCGTCGAGAACCACCAGTTCACATACGGCGCCATCTTCAAGCTGGTGGCGCGCTCTCCCTCTGCCCCAGAGTACGTGATCGCCTTCCGAGGCACCATGCTATCCCATCCCAAGGTCATGGAGGAGCTGTTGCAGGACTTCTGGGTGGTGTTCAACGCACTGGCTGACTACACGCGATTCAAGCGTGCGCATCCGGAGGTGGACGGCCTCATCAGCTCCAGCCCCTCCGTCTGGCTCGCAGGGCACTCCCTCGGCGCGTCCATGGCGCTGGAGATAGGGCGAAACCTGATGCTGGACAAGGGCCGCAACGTCCCGGCCTTCCTCTTCAACACGCCGCACGTTTCGCCGGCGCCGGCGATCAACAAGATGTTCACGGAGGAACACAAGACTCGACTCTACACCGTGAGCTTCATGGTCAAGTATGGGCTTGCGAATGTTCTGCCTTGGTACCACAAGGGCACGAAGCAGCAGTTCCAGCAGCTGGCCCCGTGGGTGCCTGAGCTGTACGTCAACTCCCATGACATTATCTGCCGGGGTTACATCGACTACTTCGTGCAGAGGGAGCTGGTTTGCAAGAAGCACCCTCGCTTCGGCAAGACGGGGGCGAGAGTGTCGTATCGTGATATGTGCATCTCCATGTTCTCCAACAAGTCGCTGCCCTACCTGCTGCCTTCCGCGAGGCTGTGGACGAGCTGCACCAACAAGAAGGAGGCACACTGTCTTCGGCAGTGGTGGAAGTCCGATAGCGAGCTGGCGCTCACCTACATGCCTTACGGCCCGCTCGATGCTTCTTGTGCGTGACGCCGATCGTCGGCTGTAATTATGCTTCTTGTGTTCACTCAACCATATGTGCTTCCAAATAGGGCCAAGGAGTGGGCCTTTTTACCGATGCACATGCACCACAGCTTGGCGTGCAAGTTCCTTCCACTATAGAAGCTTTCATAATATATGTTTGTGCATTTGTTTGTCATTTTGGTATCTAGTCTTAAACCAGTCGTTATAAGAGAAGGCATATAAGTCGCACAATATACATTGTGGACAACTACGAGCCTTGATTGACACATTTTGTTGGATCGCTTGTAGTTATTGGGCAGTACGCAAGTTGGGTTTGTTTGTTAGCTTCGAGAGTCTCACTTGCAGACTCAGTTCACAATTCAGCTTGGTGACTAATAACTGAAACACACTATCCATTGATCTTGAGGTCCTCAACTCTTAGGGTTTAGGGACCTTGTGTAGAATGCTTCTTGTCCTTGACGTTGTTGATCGCCTAGTATCATCTTTTGTGTCCCCCATAGTTGGAAGCTTAATTGTTTCATTGGACTGAATTTCTAAATATCTACTTCAAATTTGATTTTGAACAAGATTAGAGAGAAAAATCCTACAAAGAGCCATGCTTCCAAATAGGACAAACACAGTGGGTCTTTATACCGGTGCATAATCACTATACCTTAGATTCCTTCCACTATAGAAAATTTCATGATATATGTATGTACATTTTTGTTCATTTTGATATCCAGTATAGTCTTAAACCAGTTTTTATAAGAAATGGCTTATCAGTCACGGCTCATGTCCTTTCGCAAAATCAACACCAGAATTATCTCAATTGATCATTTGACTGTGTAACAACGATCACACAGTATACTTGGTGGAAAACTACGAGCCTTGATTGACACATCTCGTTGGATCACTTGTAGTTATTGGGCACACGCAAGTTGGGTTTGTTTGTTAGCTTCCAGAGTCTCGCTTGCACAGACTCAGTCCACAATTCAGTTTGCTGACTGATAACTGAAACATTAACCATTGATCTTGAGGTCCTCAACTCTTCCACTCTAACTTGTGCATGATGTGTCATGATCCTTCCCGGTGCTTGAAGTGATGCTGGATCCGCGAGAGTTAGGGTGAGTGAACCATAGATAGATTGGTACCCTACCAACTCTTATGCACTACAAATATCTCCTAATTAAACACTCAAGCTAGCCAAATTAATGGTTGTACATCTATCCACCCATGTCCTGTATTGGCTCTGCGCATGCCGTATCGTGCAAGTGGTAATATGCCGTGTCGTGCGAGTGGTCGTGCGAGGACAGGGAGGGTGGACTTCAACTCTACTGCACTTGCTTGGCGCCCGGTAACATGCAGGGGGGTTAGCGGATATCGGTCAATGGCTCGGTGCACAACATTTTCACATAGTAATAAGAATCCAACTAGTAGTACCTGATTTCTAACTATTTGTTTAATGCTTCTTGATTAGAGCTGACTGGTTTGCATGGTTGGTAATTAGCCCTCTGCTTAATATTCGCAACTTGTAGTTTCAAAGTTGCAATTTGAATTGACACAAATATACCTACAGTATATTTATTCAAATATCCTTATATGTGATAGTTTCCCAAAGACATTGTCTGACCTGGTTCATTTAATCTCACACCACTTGTCCGCAAATACATATATTAGTAGGTACGTACATCTGATGGATCGATCATCTCCTATATGTGGATGATGATGCCGTACGTAGATTAATAGGCAGTTGATGCATCAATCAATATTTCAAGGCCAGATCTCTGCTTAATCGATGCACGTCACAGCTTGGAATTTCAGGGCATCTCTAGGGGATCCTCAATTTTTAGAGGAGAAAACATGTCCCCATGAACTAACCACCCCCTGTATCGGTTTGAGACATCAATAGCAAGTTAAAGCATGCTCCACATTTCTCCTGTCAGTCAAGGGCTGTCCATCACCTTCTCGAAATGCCACTGGCTGCACGACACTCTTCTGTGCAACCTTTTACCTGCAGATTTCATGCGATCAAAAGACCAAAAATATTTGTGTTCGCGATGCCCTCAAGGCGAAAGATCTGGGTTTCTTTGAACAGCCAAATCCTTCGCTGCTGGTGTTACATGAATATATTCATTTGTGACAACTGCTTGACAGAGCTGACCTACCCCTGTTCTCTGAAGTAATCGATTGATGACTGTTGGGACCTCCAAGTAGAATGTACGATATAGTGCGGGTAAATTTCACTCAGTGAAGAACCAAGGTTTATCGAACTAGTAACAGTACAATGCTCAACAAAGTTTGAATTGTAACCTACCCACAAAACAACAAATTCTTTGTCCCCAATATTTCAGCAAGGTTGTCAAGTTGTAAAAACAACTGGTTTAGTGTATAGTGTGGAAGATAACAATAAAACACACAAAAGTAAAGAACGGGTCAGCAAGATAATAATGATAAAAGAAAGTAAACGAGGTTGTAATCAATGTAAGTGAATGGGTCTGGGTCATAGTTTCACTAGTGGTATGTCTCCCTAGATAATAAACATTGTTGGTATAAACAAATTACAACTAGCCAATTGACAGAATTATAATCATGTTATTATGATAGAATTTTCAAGGCATATATTCATGTAGGCATTACTTCAAACGACATAAGTATCATTACTTAACCACATCTTTAATTAATACTCCACTTCTAGAGCGCTTATATGTTTACCCCTCTTAGTATAGACTAGTCACAATGGGGAGTAACATAGACTAGTAACATGCACGTTTTATGAGTCTATGTTACTACCTCCATAATGGGTAGTGTCATGTAAGATATTATTAATTAGGTTGTAGACACATATAATTTTGAAATATGTGATGTTACGGTAACATAGCTAGTTACTCCATTTGTCTCTCTCTTCTTTAATTACATGCCACATCATCTTTTTTCCTATTTGGCACTTATGTTACTCTGATGTTATTACCCATTATGATAAGTTTTAAACAACACAGTACCACATTCATTTCAATACATAAAGTAAGAAATATTTATTATTAACAAAAGAACATTCACACCGCTGTTTTACCCTTACTAGAAATATTTATCACCCCCTTATTTGTTTTTGTCAATTTAAGCCTAGGGAAAGTGAGGCATTAACCATCTATCGAACAAATATACTGCCTCCTGCGGATTTACACCTAGCCGAAGTGACCGTATAAGTGGAGAGCATGTAGAAACATAAATAAAGGAATCTCATAGCACTAATAGAATCATATAAGAAAACATGCATAGTCTGATCATAACATCACAGTTCATAAAATGCCAGCAAACACAATAGCTACAAGAAGTCTCATCAGATGGATCTCGATCGACCTCCTACCAGCGTCACCCGGTGTCCCTGCAGCTCCGCCAGGTGGTGGATGGCGGCGGAGATGCTCGGGGGCCGCCGGTGGGCGGACATTGCGGACGAGGAAGCCGAGGCGGTCGCGTGGGAAGAGAAGCTGGCGGCGCGGTGCGCGACGCCGCCCTCGACCACGTTCGGCGAGTTCCTCAGTAGGGCGAAGAGGGCAAGCCCACGGACACCGCGACGGAGAGGGCTCCAGTCACAGTCGTCGTTGTCTCGCCGTCCGGCCATGGACGGACGCGCCCCGCCGCCGACGGTTGCTCCTCGCCCGGTGGTGACCGCGGTGTTCACGCCCCGGCCCGTGGAGATGTCGGCGCTCATACGGGAGCTGGAGGAGCTTGCGGGGAAGGTGACGAACGAGCGTGCATCGGCGGCGGTGGCGAGGGCGCAGGGTCCGGGGAGCGCCAGCGCAGGCGCGGGTCGGGTGCAGGTGCAGAATCCTAGCCCGCTGAGCCTAGGTGGGCTTAGTGGGCCAGCTGCGTTGGCCTCGTCCGCCAGGGCTTTACTCGAATGGAGAGATCCATCCCGTGCACCGGTGGACCGGGCCCGCCCGTTTCTCCCTCCCACCTACTAGACTCGGCCGCTGGACCGCGGCCCGTCTAGGGGGCCCACTAGTGCGTCCGACTCAGATACCGGGCAGAGAACCCTAGTTTCGTCTCGCTCGCCAGACCTCGCCCGTTCCGCCCGCTCCCCAGCCGCCTCCGCCTCCAGCCGTTCCCATCCGCGCCTCGCACCGGTTCAGGAGCCGCCGCCGGCGGGCGCTGCCGTGGACGCCATGAAGCGCGGCCGCTCCGTCGAGCCCGAGGACGACTTAAACCCCCGCCGTCGCCCCCGGTCTCCATCCCCGCCGCCCCACCCGACCGCCCATCCCCGTCGCCGCTCCCCGTCCCGCCGGTCCCCGGCCGGCCGTGCGCCGCCCCGGCGTTCACCCGAGCAGTTCCGGAGGTCGCCGCCCCGCCCCTACCGGGCGCCGGGACGCGGCCCAGCTCCACAGCGCGCCTCTCCGAGCCGTCCTATGGAACAGGCGCGGGGTCGCTCGCCGCCGGCCAGGGGCTCGGCTGCGCAGGGGGAGGTCTCTGCTCCGCGCCGCGCCTCTCCGAGGCCTCCGAGGCGCTCAGCCTCTCCGGACGGGCGCGACAGGGAAGCTGCCCTCCGCCGTTCCCTAGTGCAGCGGGGTCAGGGACGTGCTCATTCCCCTGCACGACCCATGGCGGCGCCGGGTGCTTGGATACGAGACAGGGAGAACCATCCACCCCCACCTAGACAGTCGCAGCCCATGGAGGTGCAGGGTGGCCAGGTGAAGAAGAAGAACAAGAAGAGGAAGAAGAAGCCCTCGAGCGGGGTGGACGGCGACGCGGGGGGAGCTTAGGTGGGCTCCCACCTGTGTCGGCCTTGACTGCCCCGGCCCCAGTGCGAGACCCGAGCAGCTCATCCCAGGTTGGGATAGCGGCGACCCGACCTCAGGCGGAGGAAGGGCGGGATTCACCGGTGCGGCGCATGTGCTTCAACTGTGGAGGCTCAGGTCACTACCGCTCGGATTGCACTCGCCCTCCGTGCTGCCTGAGGTGTGGAGACCCGGGGCACACGATTGGTGAGTGTCCAGTGGAGCCAGCCCAGGTGCACAGGTCCCGACTTGAGACCCTAGGCCTGGGGCTAGAGGGTATCTTCTTCTTTGTGGACCTGGGAGGGATGCCGAGGTCGGCACCTCTGAACCAGGCGACAGTGACCGTGCTCTCAGACCAGCTGCCGGGGATTACCTCCGTGCTCACTCTGGAGACCCTGAGGGACGACCTGGCGTGGATTTCTCCTGAGCACCAGTGGCAGATTCGAGAGATCGCCCCCTCGGAGTTTTCCGTCGTGTTCTCCTCGGCTGAGAGTCTGAGGATGTGCTGCACCCTGGACGAGTCTTTCTACACTTTGCCGCTCACCAGGATCCGGGTGACCATCCGCCCCTCGGCAGTCGTTCCATCGACTATCCCAGCCCTCCAGTCTGTCTGGGTACGCCTGTACGGACTACCTGAGGAGGCCCGGACGCAGTCCACTGTCGCCCTGGTGGCCCAGCTGCTGGGTAGGTTTGTTGAGGTGGACACTGACTCCCTGACTGGCGAGGATCCAGTCCGCCTACGTGTCCTAGTTCCTGACCCTAACTTGATCCGCGAGGATTTGCCGCCGTTCTTCTTTGGGGGTCGGGGAGGGAACCGGGGCGCGGTTCTCCGGGTCTTCCTTGAGGGGGCCCAGCCCCCTCCCTCGGAGGTGGCAGACCCGGCGAGGGACCTTTCAGACGGGGAGGGCGACCCGAGTGACTCCCCCTCTGACGACGACGACCCAGGCTTGGACGACCACCAGGTGTCCGCGACGACTGCTGAGGCCCAGCCGGCGTCGGCACAGGGTTCTTCACCTGTGCCCCCGGTGACAGCTGGGTCGATCTCCGCTCTGGCCCCCCTGGCCCAGGTGCAGGCATCTTCGCCCACACCCCGTCTTGCCCCAGCTGAGTCGGGTTTCTCTCAGGGAGCATCGGCCAAGCTGCCGCCCGTCGACCGCCCACGGACCTCTCGCCCCGACCCCCCAGCGCTCGTCACCCCTCCTCCTGCTCAGTACGGCACCAACTTTGGCTTGCCAGGGTTGGACGCCTCGCTTGGCATGGTCCCTACTGAGCCAGAGGAGGACTGTGGGAGTGTGGGGCTGGAGGTGGCTCCGCCGTCGTCGCCGCGGTCAGCAGGTGCGCTCTGCTACGTCCTTTCGCCAGGCTCGACTCCCACCTCGCCTGCGCTCTCACCGCCTCCCCTCCCGACTACTCCGGCGCCCAGTTCCTGTGTGCTACCCACGGCCTTCCCCGACACTCCCGTGGGGGTAACACGGACGTCTCAGGCCCGCCCCAGCCGGCACACAGCGGCAGCATCCCAGACACCCCGCGTCAGTGCCAGGCTTGCCTCAGCACGTGGTGGGTTGGGGATGCCCGTGCCTACTGTTCAGGAGCTGGCGATCCAGCGGACCGCGGCCAGGAGGAGTCTAGCAGGTACGTCGCGTCACCCTACTTTGGTTCCCTCGGGTTCGAGATTTTCTGTCCTGGATGAGGTCCCTTTGGACCACTTGGTGCAGGTGGCAGACGATTGTGGCATTGTTTTTCGGGGTGAACGAGGCCCCAAATTTGAGCAGGTGTCAGCCATCAAGGCGAAGGAAGTGTACGAGGGGGCTCTTGCTGCCGCCCGAGCTCAGGTCGAGCTTGTGCGGGAGACGGCCCCTGAATCAGCCGCCTCGGGGCAGGCGACACATCCCTCGACCTCTGTCGCGACGAGGGTTCCCCCTAGGGAGGCCCCTCCCATCGTTACTCCCCAGGTGGGGAGGAAACGCGGGCGGCCGCCGAAGGGTGACCCCCTGCCCTCGTCGTCTAGTAGAGCATGTTCCGCTCCCCCTAGTGAGGCCTCGCCGTCCGCTCCTCCCCAGGTGGGGAAGAGACGGGGGCGTCCTCCAAAGGGGCCATCACAGCCCTCAGCTACTATTAGAGCCCGATCCGTCCCCCGTAAGGGGACAACCCCCGGCATTGTTTCATGATGGATACAATCATTCGATTATTCGATTGGAACATGCGGGGGTTTGGGCAACCCGGACGTCGCAAGCAGCTACGGTACTATATACGTCTAGAGGATGCCAATATTGTGGGGATTCAGGAGACGATCCGTCAAGACTTCTCCATCCAGGAGCTGCAGGGACTAACCCCACACAAGTTTGTGTGGCAATGGCTCCCTGCTATTGGTCACTCTGGAGGCATCCTCCTTGGGGTAAAGGAGGAGGTCTTTGAAGTGGAGGATATGGACCGGGGCGAGTTTTATGTGAGCATGCTGGTTAGACACAGACGATCATCCTTCAGGTGGGAGGTGATCATTGTGTATGGTCCCGCGGACCATACTAGAGCACCGGCGTTTCTCGCTGAGCTGAGCGCGAAGGTGGAGCGGTGCTCCACCCCACTTGTCATTGCCGGGGACTTCAACTTGATTCGAGCCCCGGAGGACAAGAGTTCGGCGAATGTGGACCCCCGGAGAATGAGGTTGTTCACCGATTGCATAGCGGATCTCGCTCTTAGAGAGATCCAAAGGGTGGGAGCGCACTACACTCGGCCGAATAACCGGGCAGACCCGATCCAGAGTGTTCTAGATAGGGTGCTCGTCTCAGCCGACTGGGAGAAGGCATACCCTCTATGTTGTCTCCGTGCGATAACCAGGATAGGATCCGATCACTCCCCCCTACTGCTGTCCTCAGGGGGCGCTGCGCCACCACGGCTGAACCGTTTCCACTTTGAGAACTTCTGGCTAGGTCAGCCAGGGTTCGTGGACGCCGTTCGCCTGAAGTGGGAACGGGCTGCCAACCATCCCCCGCGTGTGTATAACGCCGTGGATGTTTGGCACCACTGTGCACAGATGGTGCGCCAGTTCATGAGGGGCTGGGGAGCCAATCTCGGGGCGGCCCTTAGACAGCAGAAGGCAGCTCTTCTGCGAGACATTCAACATCTCGACAGTACGTCGGACTCGGTCGGTCTGACGGCTGACCAATGGGTACAGCGATATGCGTTGGAGAGCTCCCTTATGGAGATCTTCAAGGGTGAGGAGTTATTTTGGCGACAGCGGAGTCGACAAAACTGGCTCCTCAAGGGTGATGCGAATACGGCTTACTTCCATGCGATTGCCAATGGCCGTCGTAGGAAATGCTCGATTCCCTGTCTCTGGGAGAATGATCGTCTGCTGGAGGCTCCAGCGGAGATTTCATCCCATATCTACTCCTTCTATAAGGAGTTATTCTCGGCAGGTCCCCGGACTGGGGTATCCCTTGCTGTAGACTTATGGCCAGTACGGTCTAGAGTCTCAAACAGGGAGAATGCGGAATTAACCCTCCCATTCCTGCCAGAAGAGGTACAGAGGGCGGTGATGGAGATGAAAGCAAATTCGGCCCCGGGGCCGGATGGTCTTCCGGTCGCCTTTTTCCAAACTTTCTGGGAAACTACTAAAGCCGTGATTATGCCTATGTTCCAGGAGTTCTTTATTGGGACGCTAGTCGTATCACGACTGAACTTTGGTGTGGTGACCCTGATTCCCAAGGTAGTGGGAGCCACGGACATCCGCCAATTTCGCCCCATCACTGTACTTAACGTCATCTATAGGATCTTGTCTAAGGTTTGCGCCGTGAGACTAGCCCCCGTTTTGGAACGGCTCACGCATCCTTACCAATTTGCCTTTTTAAAAGGCCGGTTCATCCATGATGGAATTCTGGCTCTTAGTGAGATTATCCATGAGGTGAAAACACGCCGCCAGAAAGGCGTGTTCCTCAAGCTAGACTTCCAGAAGGCATATGATCGCCTGGACTGGGCCTTTCTCCGCTTGGCGCTGGAGCGGAGGGGGATTAATGATAGGATGATTGGGTGGATCATGCAGCTGGTGATGAGTGGCAACACGGCCATTAACGTGAATGGGGAAGTAAGTCCCTATTTTCGTTCTACCTGTGGAGTTAGGCAGGGGGATCCAATTTCACCTCTACTATTCAACTCCATGGTAGATGCTCAGGCAGAGGTCTTAGAGCGTGCTAAGACTGCCGGCCACATCACTGGTGTTGTGGGTCATCTTGTCCCAGGGGGCGGGGTGACCCACTTACAGTGTGCTGATGACACTATGATCATGATAGAGGGGTCAGAACTGGATATTCTTAATCTTAAGTTCTTACTCCTTTGCTTTGAAGCCATGTCGGGCCTTAAGATCAACTTCGACAAGAGCGAGGTGGTGGTTTTAGGGTACTCGGAGGAAGATTAACAGAGGATCGCGGACAACTTGAATTGCAGGTTGGCGTCATTCCCAGTTACGTATCTGGGAATACCGATCAGGGATACTAGGATCCTGGTTAAGGATTTCTCTCCCCTTGTTGCACGAGTTAAATCAAAATCGGAACCTTGGCAGGGGAGGTTCACCTCCAAGGGTAGCAAAACGATCCTGATTGACTCATGCATGTCTAGCCTCGCCATGTATATGATGGGGATGTATATCCTGCCGGAGGGGATCCATGCTAGTTTTGACAGAGAACTGGCTAGATTTTTCTGGCAGGCATCCTCTGGTAAACAAAAGTACCATATGGTAAAGTGGGCCGACCTTTGCGCCCCCAAAGAGTTTGGGGGCATAGGTATTCTTGCGTCACGACATATGAACAAGGCTATCATGCTACGCTGGGTGTGGAGGATTCTACGGGATGAGGGGGGCTGTGGCTTGACTTGATAAAAGCCAAGTATCTTAGGGGGTGCCCCTTGTTGGGGTGTGAGCGCAAAGAGGGGTCCCAGTTCTGGCACGCCATCCAATCGATTAAGGAGCACATCAGACTAGGGGCGGTCTCAGCCGTAGGTAACGGACGAGATACCCTGTTCTGGCTTGACTCCTGGTTTGGCGGAAGGCCGCTACGAGCGGTGTTCCCAGATCTTTTTGCGGTTTGCGCGGAACCTCTGATTTCGATTGCCTCTGCCTTTCAGCAGGGGCGATGGGACATTGGGTTCCGCCGTACGTTCGGCCCAGGGGAGGTTGCGAGCTGGAGGTCCTTGCTCGTATCACTCCCCCTAGCCCTGTCAGACAGACCTGATAGGGTCTCGTGGAGTCTCACGCCGGCGAAGCAATTCTCCGTCGGCTCTGCTTACCGGGCCCTATTTAGAGGGCATGTGATGTCTTGGACTACGCATCTGTGGAAGGCTCCGTTGCCTCTTAGGATTAAGATTTTTACTTGGCAACTTCTCCGCGACCGCCTACCCTCGGGCGTCGAGGTGGCGAAACGTTTGGGTCCTGGCGATGGCACTTGTCCCCTGTGTGCGAACCGCCGAGTCGGGGACCCATATCCTGTTCTCCTGTCCCGCTGCTCGGTTCCTGTGGAGCTTCATTGCTGAGGCCTTGGGTCCTGAGTGGCAGGCCCGTGACTTGGCGGAGTTCCTGGAAGTGCAGGCGAACCATACCGGGAGGAGGAGGTCCATCTTCTGGTTGCTATTCGCGGCAATGACCTGGACCCTTTGGACTATTCGTAACAAGATGATCATCGAGCGGGTCTACCAACGGCGGGCCACTGACTCAGTTTTCAAATTCTTGGCTTTCCTGCAGGAGTGGCACCCGTTGGCTAGACAGCGGGACAGGCAGCGACTGGACGACACTCTTGAGGATCTCCTGAAGGCGGCTCGCCGTCTCTCTTCGTCGCCCAGCCGTTGAGCTCTACTCTGTAGAGCTTGTATCAGGAGGAGTAGTAGTAGTTGGTTTTTTCCCTTGGGCTATCTTGTGCTGTGGCCCCAGCAAAACCTTGTTTCTCTCGAACTTCTCTTTTCGAACCTCTTGTCCTCGTCTGGTTGTGGTTGTAAAACGTTGGATGTTTGCTTTATTTATAAAGCGGGGCGCAAGCCTGTTTCGAAGATGGATCTCGATCATGTAATAGCTCATGAGACCATTATATTTAAGAACAAGGAGGACAGATCACCAAAACTACACATCAGCATGGAGGCATCAAGGTTGACGTAAATTTTGATTCCTTGTAATAACTGTAAATAGTGGCTTGCTGGCGTTTTAATAGAAAATGTTATAGTATGGGTATGTGAATAAAAAAAAGGTTGGGTTAGATGCCTCCGGTGAAGATTTGCGCCCTCCGGTAGGGTGCCAGAATAGGACTCCAGGACCATTGAACGAGGTCTTTACATGATGACGACGACTATGTTTCATGTTCCGTACAAATAACTCTGTCCTGATAAAATTAGGACAAGTGCAAATTTATAGGTGAAGAGTCCATATAAAGCGATGAATGAGGTGACCATGAAGGAGATATGCCCTAGAGGCAATTAATAAAGTGTATTCTTTATCATATCTCGATTGTTCATAATAGGTTTTTGTGTCATGATATAACCGTATTAAGCGGAAACATTAATACGGGTGTGATGCGTAAACAACCAGGTCCCTAGTAGCCTCTACTAAGACTAGTTTCGTTGCGCGATTGATGATCGAGGTTTCCCGATCATAGGGCATGGCGCCGGTCGGCAATGGAAGTCATATCATTGGAGAACGATGTGATGGACATACCCAGATTTGGAGGACGTAGTCGTTACGCCTTTGACCGTGAGACCAACTCTTATTGTTATTCCTGAAAGATACTTTGATCGCACCAAACGTTGTATCTTATTTAGTATGACAATAACGGTGATACGTTTGGGTATCGGAAAGGAGTAGTTGAGACGAGGGGTCAAGAGCGGGATTTGCCAGTCCGCATAGCAGGATAGATACTCTATGGCTCACTCAGTGAGATCATGTCTACTGAGCTTGCAAGCATGTGACTAGGTCACGGAGACATGAAATCATGGACGAGTAGAAGATATCGTTGTCGGTAACGATATCAAGCTAGGTATGGAGATATCTATGGAACGACGCTCGGACACGCTAAGTATCGCCATGGCAAAAGGTTTAAGACTTTGCGTTCAGGTTTGATAGATGAAAGTCATTCGTTATATCACATGGATTCATTCATGGGGTCCAGGCCTACGAGTTAGTCGTTGATCATAGAGGAGTCTTGATAGTACCTGTTATTATATCTAACCGCTAGGGTAACACACCTAAGGGGTTTCGACAAGACAACCAGAAAGGAAAGAGATCACCGGGAACGTCCCGGGAGAGGTCCGATGGAGATCGGGCAGCGACGAAAGAGTTTTCGGAGCTAGAATAAATTATATATAATATGTTTGATATTAATTAGTGTAATTAATGTCTAAATATGATTTTATATTTATTTTCGAATTTATTTAGCCTGATTTCCCTAAATGGGCCTTCTGGTCGAAAGAAGGCCCAAGAGGGGGAAAATTCCCTAGGGAATTCGGTGGGGGCTTGGGTGGCCGACTCAGGTGGGCCAAGAGGCCCACCAAGGGGCCGGCGCACCAGCCATGCCGCACCAGGCATGTGGAATTAGTCCCACATTGTCTGGTGAGGAGGTTGGCTCCCCCTGGGAGCCTATATATAGAGGGGCTCCCATGGCCATTTAATTCACCAATAAATTCCCCAATTCTCTCTCGATTTTGTGATTCCCTTTGTCGGAGTTGCGCCGAGTTGAGAGGGGGATCTCTTCCACGATAGCCCGCTGCCGCGCTGCTGGTATTCTGGTCCAAGTCTTCCGCTGCTCGTCCTGGACTGGAGCTTCGGAGGCCGTCGTTTCCACCGTACGTGTGTAACGCCCTGCGAGGTGTTGCGCTAGCGGTACTCGGAGGTCTGCTTCCTCTATACGACCTTGAGGTCGGCTTCGACGGTCTTCATCGACAACGTTTGTGCGGGAACGTAATCCCCGCTTTCGGTCTACAAGGGTATGTATTCCGATCTCCGTTCGTACTACTATATTTGCATAGAATGGATCTTGGCATGTTTTAGGGATATCGTTGCTAGCAATTTTTTTGTTT
This sequence comes from Poa annua, assembly GCA_026929855.1. Classification (NCBI taxonomy): domain Eukaryota; kingdom Viridiplantae; phylum Streptophyta; class Magnoliopsida; order Poales; family Poaceae; genus Poa; species Poa annua. The sequence continues at coordinate 39,710,032 of CM049427.1, forward strand.
TCTGCACCCGATCCCCTTCAGTGGTATCAGAGCCGATCTATCGTCGATATAGGTGTACGCTGTTAGACCCCGTGTTCTGCACGGGGGCACCGTTCCTGTTATTTGCTACCCTCTAGCGTGCACTTGTGATTCCAGCCGCATCGAGTTGATGAAGCGGCCCAGACCGACTTTACGCGTACGCTTACGCGAGACTGGTTCCACTACTGACATACGGCTTGTACCGTATCTGTGGCTGGCGGGTGTCAGTTTCTCTCTCTTTAGTTGGTCTTCGCATTTTCAATGGAGGGCCCGAAAGGGATGCTTAAAAATGCAATTATTGGATCGTTGTTGTGGTCATAAGGTTCGAGGTATGAAGCAGTTCTATTTACGAAAGCCCCAAGCCAAGTAAAATATGCAAAAGATAAAGTAGAAGCGTCTAAATATATTTTGCAGGGGCTATGTGATATGGTCAAGGTAGGTTTATTAAAATGTTTATAAATTGCGGGCGCCAAGAAGACCATGGCGCAATGGACTATATCACATTGCATTACATTTGATGTTTTATGTGCATCTTATATTGTGTGATTATATATATAGTATATATTAGTTACGCGGCGGTAATTATATAAGATGATCCCTTCAAAAATACCACTAGTGTTCTTCCTCCAACGCGCACCACCAACAAAGTTCTACGTTATGAGGCAGGCCGTGACGATCGGGTGTCAGACATATCATCGTTCGCTTACGGTGGGTATAAGCCATGTTGCACAAGCGTCAGCGTGGAGGTTATGGTGGCGAGCCTAGCATATGCAGATATGGCCTCGCAACACGGAGGCCGAAAGGTCGAGCACGAGTCACAAAATTGGTGTGGCGGACAGTTGTCTACTCTTGAAGTTGTGCCGCCGGCTCTGACAATGAGGGGTGGTGCAATGGATGGGGGTCGTGTAATCGCTTAAACGACCAGGAGGGATGTTCGTTTGAGTGGGAGTTATGTTAGTTATTTTCTAAAAATACTATAACTCAAAATTATTATGAACAAAGTCTTATGTTGTTGCAAATTCCATTGTAGATGTCTCACCCCTCCTTTAACCTAAACCTGTTCATTGAGAAAGAGAAGCTTAAGACCGATGGGTCTAACTTCGTGTCCTGGTTCCACGACCTGAAATCCATTCTTGAAACCCACAAGGTGGCCTACATCCTTGATGCCCCCTTAGGTGATCTTCCAAACACCGCCTCGGAAATTGAAAGGAATGTCCATGAGGTTAAGGCGGAGATTTCTTCTTATGTCCAGAGTGGCATGCTTTTTGCCATGGAGGCTGACCTGCAAAACCACTTCGTGAACAAGGGTGCTTATGATATAATCACTGAACTCATGGTTGTTTTTGCACGACAAGTCAAGGATGAGAGGTTCGAAGCATCCGTTCTTTTCTTCTCAGCCCAGATGTAAGAGCACGACAATATTAGTGAGCACTTAGCCAAGTTGTTTGGCTGCGTTCAGCTCCTGAATGATCTGGGAAGTGTGATCCCAGAGCTGGTTATTGATAGGGTGCTGATTTCTCTGCCCCCTAGCTATAAGAACGCCATCATGGACTACGTCAAAACCCCTGTCGGAAATCCTAAAGATGCTCGAAGTGGCCGAATTAGAAATCAAGCTGGAGAAGATGGTGGTGACCATCGGATCACCTGAGCGCAAGTGCCCCAAGTACCTGGAGGATAGAAAGTCTGGCAAGACAGTCGACAAAGAGCAAGGTATATTTGATATACATGTTATAGATGTGTACCTAACATCCGCCCGGAGCAACACGTGGGTATTTGATACTGGTTCTGTTGCTCATATATGTAACTCTCAGGAGGAGTTACGGAATAAACGGCGGCTGGCTAAGGATGAGGTGACGATGCGCGTCGGCAACGGATCGAGAGTCGACGTGGTGGCTGTCGGCACGCTCCCTCTACATCTACCATCGCGATTAGTTTTGGTTTTAAATAAGTGTTATTTTGTACCATCCTTGAGTGTAAACATTATAAGTGGGTCTTGCCTGTTACAAGACGATTATTCATTTAAATCAGTATCAAGCGGTTGTGTTATTTATATGAATGATATCTTTTATGTTGATGCTCCTGAGAATAATGGTTTATTCTTGCTGAATCTTGATCGTAGTACTCACATCCATAACATAGAAGCCAAACAGATTAAGTGTAGTGATGATACCGCCATGTATATGTGGCAGTGCCGCCTTGGTCATATTGGTGTAAAGCGCATGAAGAAACTCCACTCCGATGGACTTTTGGACTCGTTGGATTTCGGATCCCTCGATACATGCGAACCATGCCTTATGGGCAAAATGACCAAGACACCGTTCAAAGGTTTCGTTGAACGGGCGTCGGATTTATTGGGGATCATACATACAGATGTGTGTGGACCAATGAGCGTTTCGACACGCAATGGTTATCGTTACTTCGTCACCTTCACTGATGACTTGAGTAGATTCGGTTATATCTACTTGATGAAACACAAGTCTGAAACTTTTGAAAAGTTCAAAGAATTTCAAAGTGAAGTTGAGAATCAGCTTAACAAGAAAATCAAGCACCTCCAATCCGATAGTGGTGGCGAGTATTTGAGTTTTGAGTTTGGCGCACATCTGAAGAGTTGTGGCATCGTACCCCAACTTACGCCAGCCGGAACACCGCAACGTAACGGCTTGTTCGAGCGACGTAATCGTACCCTACTGGATAGTGTCCGATCTATGATGTCTCTTACCGATTTGCCCGTGTCCTTCTGGGGTTATGCGTTCAAACAGCCGCATTCATTTTAAATAGGGCTCCGTCCAAATCCGTTGAAATGACACCGTATGAATTATGGTATGGCAAGAAGCCTAAGTTATCGTTTCTGAAGGTTTGGGGTTGTGAGGCGTATGTTAAGAAACTACAGCCCGACAAACTTAAACCGAAGTCGGAGAAAGTCGTCTTTGTAGGATATCCACGGGAAACCGTTGGATACACCGTCTACAACCAAGCTGAGGGCAAAACTTTTGTCGCGAAGATCGGTACCTTTCTAGAGAAGGAGTTTCTCGCGAAAGGAGAAAGTGGGAGGAAGGTAGACCTCGATGAGATCGTTGATCTTGAACTCGAGATTCCGAGTGGCGCAACGGAAGCAATTCCGGAAACGTCCTCCGTGGATGGAGTGGGAGAAACTGTCGAGGAAAGTATTCTTCCTCGTAGGTCTGGTAGATCTCGGATCGCACCAGAATGGTATGTCAATATAGTTTGCACCGTCATGTTAATTGAACAAGACGAACCTAAGAACTACAAGGAGGCGATGGCGAGTCTAGAGTCCGAGAAATGTCTTGAAGCCATGAAATCCGAAATAGGATCCATGTATGATAACAAAGTGTGGACTTTGATGGATATTCCCGAAGGGCGCAAGGCCGTCGAGAATAAATGGATCTTTAAGAAGAAGACTGATGCTGACGGAAATGTGACCGTCTAAAAAGCTCGGCTTGTCGCAAAAGGTTTCCGACAAGTTCATGGGATTGACTACGATGAAACTTTTTCACCGGTAGCGATGCTTAAGTCTATTCGGATTTAGTTAGCAGTTGCTGCCTATTACGATTATGAAATCTGGCAGATGGACGTCAAAATAGCCTTCCTAAATGGAAACATTGAGTAAGAGTTGTACATGGTACAACCGGAAGGTTTTGTGGATCCAGGAAATGCTAACAAGGTATGCAAGCTTCAGCGATCCATCTATGGATTGAAGCAACCATCTCGGACCTGGAATCTTCGCTTTGATGAGGTAATCAAAGGTTTTGGATTTGTCCAAAATTTGGAAGAGACCTGCATTTATAAGAAAATGAGTGGGTTCTCGGTTGTGTTCTTAGCACTATATGTAGATGACATATTGCTGACTGGGAATGATGTGGAACTTCTGAATAGCGTGAAGTAATATTTAAACAGTAAATATTCCATGAAGGACTTAGGAGAAGCTGCATACGTCTTAGGAATAAAAATCTATCGTGATAGATCAAGACGCCTATTAGCGTTGAGTCAGAGTACTTATCTTGATAAAATACTGAAGAGTTTCGGTATGGAGAAGGCAAAGAAGGGTTCTCTGTCGGTTATCAAGAATAAAACATTGCGGAAGGCGCAGTGTCTTGTAACGGAACTGGATAAGGCCGATATGACTAAACATCCTTATGCTTCAGCCATAGGATCGATTATGTATGCAATGTTGAGTACTAGACCTGATGTGGCATTAGCTCTAAGTTTGACAAGCCGGTTCCAGAGTAATCCTGGAATGGCGCAGGATTGCTGTTAAGAGCATTCTTAACTATCTCAATAAGAAAAAGGAAATGTTCCTTGTCTATGGTGGCTGCGATAAAGAACTTGGCGTAACAGGTTACGTGGATGCAAGTTTCTGCTCAGACCCCGATGACTCTAAGTCACAGACAGGTTATGTGTTCAAGGTGAATGGAGGCGCCGTGTGCTGGAGAAGTGGGAAGCGACCCATTGTCGCACAATCTACAATGTAGTCGGAGTACATTGCTGCTTGCGAAGCCGCAAATGAAGCTGTGTGGCTGAGGAAGTTCGTCACTGAACTTGGAGTGTTCCCGAGCATGCAAGACCCCGTCATCCTCTTCTGCGACAATACGGGTGCCATTGCTAACGCCGAGGAGTCAAGGTCTCACTCCATCGTCAAACACATTCTCCGACGCTTCCATGTGATACGTTAGTACGTACAAGGAGGCGATGTGAAGATTTGCAAAGTGCATACGGATCTTAATGTGGCAGATCCGATGACAAAGCCTCTCCCGCTTGACAAGCATGAAAAAAACCAGTTAGCTATGGGTGTTAAGCTTTTACCAAGTTGTAATCTAGATTAATTTGTACTCTAGTGCAAGTGGGAGACCGAAGGAGATATGCCCTAGAGGCAATTAATAAAGTGTATTCTTATCATATCTTGTTTGTTCATAATAGGTTTTTGTGTCATGCTATAACCGTATTAAGCGGAAACATTAATACGGGTGTGATGCGTAAACAATCAGGTCCCTAGTAGCCTCTACTAAGACTAGTTTCGTTGCGCGATTGATGATTGAGGTTTCCCGATCATAGGGCATGGTGCCGGTCGGCAATGGAAGTCATATCATTGGAGAACGATGTGATGGACATACCCAGATTTGGAGGACGTAGTCGTTACGCCTTTGACCGTGAGAACAACTCTTATTGTTATTCCTGGAAGATACTTTGATCGCACCAAACGTCGTATCTTATTTAGTATGACAATAACGGTGATACTTTTGGGTATTGGAAAGGAATATTTGAGACGAGGGGTCAAGAGCGGGATTGGCCAGTCCGCATAGCAGGATAGATACTCTAGGGCCCGCTCGGTGAGATCATGTCTAATGAGCTTGCAAGCATGTGACTAGGTCACGGAGACATGAAATCATAGACGAGTAGAAGATAGCGTTGTCGGTAACAAGGTCAAGCTAGGTATGGAGATATCTATGGAACGATGCTCGGACACGCTAAGTATCGCCATGGCAAAAGGTTTAAGACTTTGCGTTCAGGTTTTATAGATGAAAGTCATTCGTTATATCACAAGGATTAATTCATGGGGTTCAGGCCTACGAGTTAGTCGTTGATCATAGAGGAGTCTTTATTGTACCTGTTATTATATCGAACCGCTAGGGTAACACACTTAAGGGGTTTCGACAAGAAAACCGGAAAGGAAACAGATCACCGGGAACGTCCCGGGAGAGGTCCGATGGAGATCGGGCAGCGACGAAAGAGTTTTCGGAGCTAGAATAAATTATATATAATATGTTTGATATTAATTAGTGTAATTAATGTCTAAATATGATTTATATATTTATTTTTGAATTTATTAAGCCTGATTTCCCTTAATGGGCCTTCTGGTGGAAAGAAGGCCCGAGAGGGGGAAAATTCCCTAGGGAATTCGGTGGGGGATTGGTGGCCGACCCAGGTGGGCCTCTTGGCCCACCAGGGGGCCGGCGCACCAGCCATGCCGCACCAGGCATGTGGGAGTAGTCCCACATTGCCTGGTGAGGAGGTTGGCTCCCCCTGGGAGCCTATATATAGAGGGGCTCCCATGGCCTTTTAATTCACCAATTAATTCCCCAGTTCTCTCACGATTTCATGATTCCCTTTGTCGGAATTGCGCCAAGTTGAGAGGGGGATCTCTTCCACCATAGCCCGCTGCCGCGCTACTGGTGTTCCGGTCCAAGTCTTTCGCTGCTCGTCCTGGACTGGAGCTTCGGAGGCCGTCGTTTCCACCGTACGTGTGTAACGCCCTGCGAGGTGCTGCGCTAGCGGTACTCGAAGGTCTGCTTCCTCTACACGACCTTGAAGTCGGCTTCGTCGGTCTTCATCGACAATGTTTGTGCGGGAACGTAATCCCCGCTTTCGGTCTACAAGGGTATGTATTCCGATCTCCGTTCGTACTACTATATCTGCACAAAATAGATCTTGGCATGTTTTAGGGATATCGTTGCTAGGAAATTTTTTGTTTTCTGCACCCGATCCCCTTCAGACCACACAGGTGGGGCTCGTGGCCCAGGCCTGACCAGCAGCTTAGGGCGCTTGAGTGTTGTGCCCCCCCCCCCCGCCCTAGGGTGTACCTTTGGTCTTCTATATTCTTTCATAAAGTAAAAATCCTCCTAAGTTTTCGTGCTTTTCCAACAATATTTATATTTCCCTTTTCCGCAATGCAAAAAAGAAAAGTATGAACCTGGTACTTGACACCGTGTAAATAGGTTTGTCCAGTAAATGCTATGAAATGATATTAAATCGTAATAGAACATGTAACAATAGTATAAAAGATCATGAAACAATCCAAAATTATTGATATATTTTGCAGGTATCAACATCACCAAACTTAATTCATTCTTGTTCTAGAGTACGTGAATAAAAAAGAGAATAAATTTGAAGTTAAATGGTACCCAACATAATCTTACTCAGGTAATGTAAAGCATATGAGCTGAGATAAAATTATTCAAATCGATTGGCTACTTGAGATCAAACAAACAATATGGATAATCAAGTTAGAACCGTTAATGGATCAATACTTTGGAGCTATGAAACCGTACATGAGGATTAGAAAGGAGAAAGTCAAATTACGTCTCAAATGTAAAAGCATCAATCCTTCTACCAAATATCAAGCAATTCTTATTGTGGCAAAGTCCGGATTTAATACTAATCACGTAAAAATATTGAATATTAATAGAGGTTAAAAGAAAAGGCTGAATCAGGTGCAAGTGATCATCAGACAAGAACAGGTCAACAAATTAATCCGACAACATTTTTCCGTCACTTCATCTTTGGGCTACTATATTGAGGTCCTTGTTCTAAACATAGGGATAACTTAACATGGTAATAATAACTAGCAAATCTCTACTCCTATGAGACCATATTCCAAGTCATAAATGTCATATTTATAGGTATTCATTTCAACTTGCTTATATATACGGACGATTTGTGGAACGATACAACATAGCATCAGGTAGTTCAAATTTTCGTATACATTTTTCTCACACCTTGAACAGGAGACACGTTTGCATATAGCATAGTCCGCATGGAAAAGCGCAAAACCCATGTGCATGCACAAAGCGGTTCTACTGACGCTTCTTATCATGCACTTTGCCACCAATGCACAATGTAAGTTCCAAATAAGCAACCAAGTTATTGCTATACTCCTGCTGATTTGTAGTCTTTCCTATTTTTATCCTCCATCCTCGGCAGCCGGTGCATGCAGGCATAAGTTGCATGCTATTTCGATGTGTTCTGCTAAATTGTTGCATTCCTTCTCATTTTTCGATGAACACGATTGCTTAGCAGTTAATAATAACATAAGAGTTGCCCCCAAAAGAGGCAACAAAAGATTTTACGAGTACTAATGGATTATTATCCTTTATTCCATAGGTGTGGTCATGGAACATGTGGATAGAGATAAGATCAAATCCTCTAAAGACATGTGTGTCCATGAAAAAGGTTCAGACTGCGGTAAGGGGAACTGCTTTTGTTGTTTATGGACGTACAGTTGTTATATGACAATGGACATTTGCAAACGAGAATGCAACAAGAAATCATCTTCTTCGGACAAACAAGCGCCGGCGAACAAGCCTCTTTTCCCCTCCAATAAGATGTAATCATATGTAAAAGGTTAATGTTCTTATGGGAGAAACTGCGACATATATTGTTGAATACTCATCCTAGAATAAGAGACAATAGGTCCTTGAATGCATCCAACAGTAGCAAAAAAAATTATATAATGAACTTTGTGAAGAATCGCAATCAAGGGTGAATGGAATTCCTAGACATTCTTTTCCGTGTTGTTATTGAAGGAGGCTGATTCGAACCCAAAACCATCATAAACAACCGGCGCCAAGATCTAACATAACTGCCATGATGATGTGGGTGTTCGGTTACGTGTAGAATTTTTTAAAAAATCGTCTAACATAACCGCCAAGATTTATTATGAAGATATGATCCATGCAACAATGGGATAGATCTAGTACTTACAAACACGGTTGCGGAAGATGGTGTTTCTCGACGAAGATGTTGGTGAAGCCTGTAGTAGATCCTCACGTCCAAGCCTGGAAGTAAGAATGTCGACGAATGTTACTCGACAAGGATCACACGTGTAATCCCTCTTCTAGTATCCAGGCATCCACTTGCACGGACCTGTCAGCGCTCCGCCGTCCAGGACTCGGCACCAACGGTGAGAGACAACCTTTCATTGTAGTCTATGAGACTAGAGAGAATTTCTAACACATGAGATTTAGAGAGAAAGAATAACTACATGAGCGGACAACTTAAAACTTGGAAGCCAATTGCGTGTCAAACCTAGAGATTGCGGGAAGTATATTTAGTTGGTAGTTCTTAGCTATTAAGGGTTTAAGGCTTACGCACATAGTGAATCTTGTTCACATAACAGCCTCCAAGGTTGCTTTGCCAACATAGCTAGGGTTGCCAACGCAAATGAAGCTTTGATTGGCTTTGTTGGCCCAGGGGAGCGATTTTTCGCAACCGACAGCTGGACGTCTCCGCCTAATCGGCTTTCCCATCCTCAGATCACGCCGCGTAGTAACGTTTTGAAGATATGATGATATATCTTCAAGAGATTAGACGGTGTAGGATGAGATCCTTCGTCTAGTACGCCTTACCTTGTATGACCATTTTTTTTCTTTTTGGGCTCGGCCATGTTATGTTTGCTTCTTCTATATCAGTATAAAGGGTAAAGCTTTTGTCTCGTTTCAATTTTTTAAAAATCTCTAAAGCCCATACCTCCTCTCTTTTTGGGGACACACATATTCCACCACGTGAAGCCATGCATATTCTGTGTATCACCATCATCTCCCCAGCACTACTGGGTAACTCGAATATCAAGAAACCCTTAACAAGCTCAACAAGCTCAACAAGCCTAAGTATTTATCCGTGATGGCCTCCTTAAGAATATCAAGCTCTCAGACATATTTCTTCCAACAGCAGTACAAGGACTGGAGATGACGAGGATGTAGAGCTGTAGACAACAACCAAAACGAAAATGAATAGGAACGCATGAACCATGATCTGCAGGTAATATTATGTTGTTGATCCGTTGCTCCTTTTCCACTATATATACAGTTAATCTGTGCTCTTCATCTCCTGTTGTTGATTTCGTCAGTAATGCAAGAGCCTGAATATATACGCTTTCCTACTGTCTCGTTTTACATGCCAGGAACGACCAGATGAAACTTACCCTCTGGTTCAGGTGGGCTTTTCCGATAAGGCCGGGGATGACAATGAGGAGGATCTAAATAACAATACGGACAAGACTGAAGAGTCACTCGAGAGAAGGGATGAGACGGATGACAGATGACTAGAAAAACAAGGAGTTAAGAACATGCGTGGATCCAAGAATATGCATGCTAATTACCTGCCGCTAGCTATTTACAGTACTTACTACTGCTTCTCACACGAGCCTAGGATTGGAGAATATATTTGCATCGTCGACTGTGTAGTGTGTACTCACTCACTCGCTTACACTAGTGGAAAAAAAATTCTACGTCCAGACTATTAGTCCCGACTTGTGGCCGGTACTACTGTGGCATCAGTACCGATCCGAACAACGAGAGGCGAGGGGGGCAGCAGTACCAGTTCATAACAAACCTTTTGTACCGGTTAGGACACCAACCGGTACTAAAAGGCTTGGGGCAGCAACTGCGGTAAGGCAAGAACCTTTAGTACCGGTTGGTATTACCAACCGGTATTAAATATGTCACTGTATTTAAAGAGCATCTCCCACCCCGAGCCACACTCCATTTTTTGAGCTCGAGCACACACTCCATTTTTACTCTCTTTCCTCTCCCAAGAGGTCTAGTTCACCATATTTTTCTCCAACATTTGTCTAGATTGGTGGCATCTATCTACACAAGGGTTAGCACCTTCATCTACTCCTCCGACGTTTCAAGTTTAGCTTATTTGCTTGCTAGTTTAGCTCATTTGTTTTTTGTAGTGCTAGCAAGGTGTTTGATGAAATGTTTAACTTAGCCATTTCAATTGTTTTATATGCATTTTGAGCTCTAATTAAAATATGATTTGTAGTTTTTTCTAGTGTTGTTCCATCCCCTTTCTTACCGTCGTCGATCTCCCGCGTCGTCCCGTCAACGACACCACCTCGGTGAGCCTCTTGTTTTTTTATTTTGTTTTAATATATCTTAGTTATATAATTATTACTTGTATAATTTTCTTATTTGTGTTTTTTTTGTTATATATAGTGTCATGGTTTTGATATCTGTCCACACCGGCTCTCGCCCGCTCTATTATTCGGATGTGGAGGTAGTCGACCCTATTGTCGAGTTTTTTGTAAAAGAAAACAATGATTTGAAAGAAAAATTGAAAATAAGTGAAGATCTTCGTCTCGAAGAGAAGATGAAAAGGGAGTTTAAGATCGTTGACGTCGTAGATGATAACAAGATCAAGATGGAGGCAATGCGCTTCAATCACGAGATCAAGATGAATGCAATGCGCTTGAAGCTTAAAAAGTTTAGAAAATAAGTCATTAGTCAAGAGGCTTGGTATCATTATGCTTTTGGTTCAATAGTTACCTTAGTTGCGATTTTGATCACATTTGTTGTTGGATTTAAATTTTTTAACGAGTTCTATGTTAGTTTCAATTAATGAATGTTTATGAGAACTATGTATTAGATTTGTTTAAATATGGTGAACTTGTATTAATGAATTGGTCACTTATCTCTCTATTAATGATATATATAGGTTAAATGCTTTCTACTCCCGGGTGTAACTACACCCACGTCTCGTATACCACCTTACGGAACTATTTGTCATACTTTATTGGTATTGTGTAATGGTTTTAGATATATTTACATAATGCAGATGAATCGACAATGGATGTACGTTGACCGACGCTCTCCGGAGTTCATGATCGGCGGGCAGGATTTTATCCGTGTTGCTGAGGCAAATAAGCGGGATGGCTATGTACTGTCCATGTTCTGCTTGTAAGAATATCAAGTGTTACTCCAAATATAAAACCATTCACATCCACCTGTTTGAGTCCGGTTTCATGTACGGCTATAATTGTTGGACCAAACACGGAGAAACAGGAGTCATAATGGAAGACAATGAAGAAGAAGAGGACGCCGACAACTATCCTGAGTTTCCTGAATACGACGGTACTACAATGGGGGAACCTGAGGTAGACGCGCCAGATGAAGAGGCGTCGGATGAGCCCGCTGATGATCTTGCTTGGGCCATTGCTGATGCACAGAGAAACAACATAAGTCAGAGGGAGTGGTTGAAGTGTGAGCGCATGTTAGAGGATCACAAACAAAAATTGTACCTAGATGTCGAAGATGACCAGAAAAAGTTGGGTACCACCCTGGATTTTTTGCAATGGAAGACTGAGAATGGTGTCGGACAAGGGGTTTGAAAAGTTGCTGAAAAAGATAAAGAAGATGCTTCCAAAGTATAACGAATTGCCTGACAGTATATACGAGACAAAGAAGATCGTCTGCCCTCTAGAATTAGAGGTGCAGAAGATACATGCATGCATTAATGACTGCATACTCTACCGCGGTGAGCGATACGAGAATCTGAATGCATGCCCGGTTTGCGGTGCACTGCGGTATAAGATGAGGCGAGATGACCCCGGTGAAGTTGAGGGCGAGCGCCCCAGAAACAGGGTGATGTGGTATGCTCCTATAAGACCACGGTTGAAACGTTTGTTCCGCAACAGAGAGCATGCCAAGATGTTGCGATGGCACAAAGAGGACCGTAAGGACACGATGTTCACACACCCCGCTGATGGGTCGAAGTGGAGAAAAATCGAGAGAGAGTTCCCGGACTTTGCAGATGACGCAAGGAACTTAAGGTTTGGTCTAAGTACGGACGGCTTCAATCCTTTTGGGGAGCAGAGCAGCAGTCATAGCATATGGCTTGTGACTCTATGTATTTAAAACCTTCCTCATTGGTTGTGCATGAAGCGAAAGTTCATTATGATGCCAGTGCTCATCCAAGGTCCGAAGCAACCCGGCAGCGAGCTTCATGTGTATCTCAGGCCATTAGTTGATGAACTTTTAGAGTTGTGGCGGGAAGAAGGTGTACATGTGTGGGATGAGCACAAACAAGAGGATTTTTACCTTCGAGGGTTGATTTTCGTAACGATCAATGATTGGCCTGCTCTTAGTAACATCTCAGGACAGACAACTAAGGGATACCATGCATGCACATGCTGTTTGGATGATACTGAATGTATATACTTGGATAAATGTAAGAAGTGTGTGTACCTGGGGCATCTTCGATTTCTTCTGGTCAGGCATAGCGTACGGAAGAAAGGCAAGCATTTCAAAGGTGAGGCAAGATCACCGTAGGAGGCCTATGGAACGCACCGGTGATCAAATATTTGATATGTTCAAGGATTAAAAAGTAATCTTTGGAAAGGGTCCTGGAGGACTACAGGTTCCGAATGACGCTAACGGACACGCACCCATGTGGAAGAAGAAATCTTTGTTTTGGGAGCTACCATATTGGAAAGTCCTGGACGTTCGATCTGCAATCGACGTTATGCATGTGACAAAGAATATTTGTGTGAACCTTCTAGGCCACTTGGGGGTGTATGGGAAGAAAAAACAAAAAAGAAGCACGGGAGGACCAGAAACGTTTGAAAGAACGAGACGGCCTGCTTCCAGAACACTATGATGGTCCTGCCAGCTATGCTCTAACCAAACAAGAGAAAGCGATATTTTTTGAATGTCTGAGCAGTATCAAGGTCCCGTCTGGCTTCTCGTCGAATATAAAGGAAATAATAAATGTGGAAAAGCAAAAATTTCGAAACCTAAAGTCTCATGACTGCCACGTGATTATGACTTAATTGCTTCTGATTGCATTGAGGGGGCTTTTGCCGGAAAATGTTCGAGTACACATTGTGAAGCTTTGTGCATTTCTCAATGCAATATCTCAGAAGGTAACCGATCCAACGATCCTACCAAGGTTGCAGACTGATGTGGTCCAATGTCTTGTCAGTTTTGAGTTGGTGTTCGCGCCATCCTTCTTCGATGTTATGACGCATGTCTTGGTTCACCTAGTCGAAGAGATTCAAATTCTCGGTCCTGTATTTCTACATAATATGTTCCCATTTGAGAGGTTCATGGGAGTCTTAAAGAAATATGTTCATAACCATGCTAGGCCTGAAGGAAGCATCTCCAAGGGCTATGGAACCGAGGAGGTCATTGAGTTTTGTGTTAACTTTATTTCCGAAACCCATTGGAGGATAAAGATCAACACAAGGCGAAATTCAGCGGTTGGTTGCAAACACATCTCATGGGTAACACCAAAGTTGATGTTCAACTGTACTTGTTGGCCAGGACACCATCTTCGACTATAGTCACTTTCGAAGGGTTCGAGATAAATGGGAATACATTTTACACGATCGCTCAAGATAAAAAGAGCACCAACCAGAACAGTGGTGTCCGCTTTGATGCAATAAACAACAATGGGAAAAAGGACACATATTATGGTTACATAGAGAAGATATGGGAACTTGAGTATGGACCTTCTTTTAAGGTCCCTTTGTTTCAGTGCAAATGGGTGAAGCTGAATGCAGGCGGGTGATGCACACGGTGGGTGTGTTGTTGGGAGACCCCAAGAGGAAGGTGTAAACTAGTGCAGCAGCAAGTTTCCCTCAGTATGAAACCAAGGTTATCGAACCAGTAGGAGATGAAGGATTCCCCAGAGGTATCAACGGCGCCAAAAAAGTGCTTCTTGGTGGTTGACGTGGAGCCTGCACACAAACAATCAAGATAATTTGCCCCAACTTAACAGTGAGGTTGTCAATCTCACCGACTTGCTGTAACAAAGGATTAAACATATGTGTGGAAGAAAGAGGGATGTTTGCAGAAAGTAACAGGTTTGCAGTTGTGGTTTTATCAGATTAATGAGAAGGACCGGGGTCCACAGTTAACTAGTGGTGTAGCGCCCCATCTTTTATATAAAGATGGAACACCTGTGTTAAGTGCTAGTCCCTTGATCACTGCCAGCACCACAGTACAAAATATAAAGTATCATCGCATAAGTATCAGAATACTTCAACGAGATCCAAAAATAGCTAAGTATATCTTTATTACAAATTTCATAGCCATGAAGGCTAGCTAAAATATTCAGAGTTCATAACAAAAGCAAATAGCAATGAGCTTCATCTTTAAGCATGCGCCACAGGCAGACATGTTGGGTGTAGACTCGAGTCCAAACTTATTCTTCATTTGAAGTTCCTGCACATTTGAATATGCAGCCCCCGAACGAGGTCAATACAATAAAGTATTGGCAAGTGACTATGGTGGATATATTACGACAAGTCTAATTCTATATGCATATTTGGCTTATTGGAGTTGTAGGCTATTTTGCAGAAAGCAAGTTTTCTCCTATCTTTTGTAAAACACTTTTGTTTCATAAAGACTTGGCACCAAGGGATGAAGCCCAAGTGCACCAACATTTCTTTCCTTAGTCAAATTTTACTTCAAGAAAAACGGTGTTGAGATTCTTCCGTCCATTCTTGTCCAGCTGCTCGAAGTAGTCCATCACCGGGGACACGGCTAAGTACGCAGATTGTCGACTCTGCAGATGTTGTGCACTTTCACCTTTAGACTCAATTAACCCAAACATCCTATACACGTGGAGTGCATAAAGGAAAGGAGAGAATTGAGACAAGAACTTTCAAAAGAAGAATTCAACCATACTAGCAAGACCCGTTCCACCTACCAACTCTACATCTGCTTGTCAAACTGACAGGTTGAACTCGCACAACTTAATCGTTCTAGACAAAGCCCATTGTCAAAAGGCTGCACGGGAAGTATCTAAACTTGGAGGGACTAGTAATCTCTTTGTTCCTGGGTGGCCGTCTACAAGTGCACTTTTGGATGACAACCACCATGCTCATGGCCCTAGGTAGAATAGACATTCATCCTAGGAGACGACAACCACAAGCATAGTCCCAAATAGCCACTCAACATAAACCATACCAACCAATCCACCCAGGTGTGCATTTTAAGTTTAACACTTAGAAATATTTCCATAGCATGGTATGTAAACAATTTTATAGCATTGCTAAACATCTAATAAAACTTTTAAATGGATGCATGGTAAAGGGTGACTACACACTACTAGGAAATTTTGCAAAGTATAAAACTAACTTAGCATAATAACATAGTGCAAAAATTCCTATCATGCATACTACTCAAAATATACTACTAATGCGTATAGTAAATATTGGGTAGTTTATGAATGTCACTTGCCTTGTTAATAGGAGGAGCAAGCACAACAAGACTAACAGTCACACGCAAGTCCATCCTCTTCACAGTCTAGCACAAGCAATACATAAAATAAATACACACACCCACACAACACTTAAAACACCAAAACATAAACTTGTATGCATGCATGATATGCTATGAGTATAACAAGACACAATTATTAATAACTTATACTTTCTGTAATTGAATGCATGAAATGAAATTTCCAGGAATTTCTTATTTTAATTATCAATTAAATAATTGAAAACATTATAGAAAAAATTAGAATTCAACAACTAAGACTTTTATTGTTTTATGAAAGTTTTCAAATAAAACACATGTTTATATTTCTGTACAGAGGGCATTAATACAAAACTAAAACAATTCAATTTATTAGAAAAGCATTTTTATTATTTAAGTTACGAATTTAATAGCCGAAATACTCCTCGGATAATTACAAGAATTATAATTCATCCAAAGGAAAAAGAAATGATTTAGAAATAAACTACACTAGCAGGGTTATCCGTGGATATAAAATTTATCAAATTTGGACTTACAGATCAAAAGTTATGAATTTTCTAAGTTTTGCATATTTTTTGTTTTATTTATAAAATTCCTGGGAAATAGAAAATTAAATAAGCCACACGGCGCTCGCTAATTGGCTCGTACCGTTTCACGCGGATCGCGAGCGCGAGCCGTCCGATCTAAATAAAAACGAACGCGCGAGATTTGATCGATCTAGATCCGTTGGATCTAGATCCGACGGTCCAAAATACAAGGACCAAAAACGAGCGGCACGCGTCGCCGGAATCACTCTGACCGCGGCGGCGCCATCGCTGGCGATGGGCGACCTAAAGAATAAAACGGAAAGAGGGAGATGGAGCACTACCGAACGCTGCAATGTCGAGGCGAGATTGATGGCGAAGCAGACGAGGTCGATATGGCATGTTCTCCTCCTGGTTGCTCGCCGGAGTAGGCTGCGGACGGCGGCGTCGGGTCGCGGACGATTATGTCGTTCTGGTGCACGAGCCGAGACGGTATAGAGTCCTTTAGATGCGCGCGAAAAAAAGGAGGAAGTATAGGGGGGTTTGGAGATGCGCGGGAGCGCTGCACTCACCAGGACGGGGAGGTTTGCGGCGGCGGCAATGGCGAGATGCCGAGCTCGAGTTTGGGTGGCCTGGGGGCGTAGAGGTTAGGGTTTTCTGGGGAAAAACGGAGGCGGTGATATGGGGTATATGTATGGGTGCTCCCGGGAACAAATCGCAGAAATCACGTGTCGATTTGATCCGATTCCGGATCGATCTCCCGACGGAAATCGCCGATGGAGGTTAAAGATCCTCCTGACAGGTGGGTCCCACCTGTCAGCGTGAGAGAGAGAGAGAGAGAGGATTGCGTGGGCTGGCTTGCTGGGCCAAAGGGATTGCGCGTGCGGTAGATAGGGAATGGGCCGGCCTGTTTACCTCTTTTCTTTTAACAAATTAATTTATGTTTTCAAAACTGATTTCAAAAATGATTTTTAAACTCATTCAAAACATTTCAGAAAAATTCATAAAAATATGTTTTGGAAAGGTTATTAAAATTAGAACTTTTTTGAAGTATCTAGATAAATAAATAACCAAATAAAAATGGAATAATATATGGAGTTTATTTTTACCTCTTTGATGGAATAAAAAAATTATTCGATTATAATTAACTTTAAATTATTCTTTTTGTGATTTAGATGCAATATCTATATGATGCATGATGCATGAATGCAAAGTTTTAAATTTTGCAAAATTTGGGATGTTACAGACTAACCCCCTTAAGAGGAAGCTCGCACTCGAGCTTCGGAAAGGTTAGCAAATAGGTGAGGATGGTCTTCTCGGAGATCATCTTCTCGTTCCCAAGTGGCTTCTTCCTCGGTGTGATGATTCCACTAAACCTTGCAGAACTTGATGGTTTTGGTACGGGTGACTCTCTCTGCTGTCTGCAATATCTTGATGGGCTTCTCTTCATAGGTCAGGTCACTCTCCAATTGTACTTCCTCGAGAGGTATAGTATCCTTCAAAGGAACTCCCATCATCTCGGGTTGACATTTTTTTAACTGACTGACATGGAATACATTATGGACAGCAGACATAACTTCTGGCAGTTCTAATCATATGCCACTTCACCTTTGCGAGAAAGGATTTTGAATGGTCCAATGAATCGAGGAGCTAAATTTCCTTTGATTCCAAACCTTCTTACACCCCGAAGTGGTGACACTCTAAGATAGGTTCTATCACCCACCTCGTAGGTGACTTCTCTACGTTTAGAATCTGCGTAGCTTTTCTAGCGTGACTGTGGTATCTTCAATCTATCCTTAATCAGTCTGACCTTCTCTTCAGCATCCTAATTATATCAGGTCCAAAGAAACTCCGTTCTCCTACACCACTCCACAACAATGGGGTTGTGCATTTCTTTCCATATAAGGCTTCAAACGGTGCCATCTCAATGCTAGCATGGTAACTGTTATTGTAGGAGAACTCAGCGTAAGGTAGATTATAATCCCAGCTAGATCCATAATCGAGCGCACAAGCTCTTAACATATTCTCTAAAATCTGATTTACTCTTTCAGTCTGACCATCTGTTTGCGGGTGAAAAGCCGTACTGAATTCCAATCTGGTTCCCAGTGATTCATGCAACTGCTTCCAGAAATGAGAAGTGAACTGGGTGCCTGTATCAGACACGGTACTCTTGGGAACGCCTGTAGCGTACCTGCACCTAAAATAAGGCAGATACCTGTGTATAGTGCAAATCACTGGATCGATTCGTTTGCACACACAGTTTACGATGTAATATCACAACAAAGTATCAATTTTATTACATCGATGATCCAGACTTACAAAATATTCAATACAGGTTGCATAGCATAAAGCTAGCTTCGAAAGAGTGAACAGCGGAAATACAATGGCAGTGAGTCTCCATCAACTTCATGTTGCCACAGGCGAAAACATGTTGGTTGTAGACTCGAAACGTTTAAACGAAGCCTCCCTCGTCATCTGATCAAATCTGCAATAAGAAAAATATTGCAACAACGTGGCTTAGATTCCATTAAAAATGGAGTCTGGCAAGTGACACTATGGTGGACACTTATTGGAATTACTCTAATAGCCTATATGCATGTTTGGCTGGTGGAGTTCAAGGCTATTTTGTATAAAGCCAATTTTTCCTATCTCTTTGGAAAACACTTTCTTCAAATCAAGACAAGTATGGCATGAAAACCATAATCTCATCTTCCCTTGTTCACCCATCAAGTTTTATTTCTGAAGTTGGAATGGTGGAATCCTCTGTTGACGTCCTCGTTCAGCTGCTCAATTGTCCGTTTCCGGGGACACGGCTAAGTACTTAGATTTTAAATCTGCAGAGGTTGTGCACGTTCACCATTGTACCCATTCAACCCAAATATCCTTTACACGCTTATAGTGATAAGGAAAGGAGAAGAATGAAACGAGATCTTTCAGAAGCATTTTCCCTCCCACTCTGGCCTGACGTGCTCCACCTACAAACCACTACCTCCACCTGTCAGGCCGGGGCGAGTCCACGCAGCTTAGTTGATCAAGCCAGAGCCCATATTGGCAATGGCTGCACGAGAAGCAATCTTCACTCGGAGTTCTTCAGATTCCTCTATTCCTGGGTGGCCATCCACAAGTGAATATCCAACAGGTAAATCCCCTGGGGACAACACTCAACTCATACAGCCAAGCAACCAATTCCACCCAGGTGTTTGATTATAACTTAGTAGAATTTAACATTTCATCAAAAATAGTTTTGCATAGCATCACAATTCTACTAAGTATTTTCATAGGAACCTAGACACAGGAATAAGGAAGTCTAAACATGGCTTGCATAGCAATACTATCCTACACATGCTTATAGAAAATAATCTACTCATGCATAGAAAAATAATAGGACTTTTATGGGGGTGTGCCACTTGCCTTTGAATGTTGTCGTTGTTCACAAACTCTTTTCAACAACGAACGTGTGCTCTCCGTTCAATCTAAACAATATAAGAAAACAACAATACAACAATCAACAAAAAACAACCATCACATTCATGCATATATGAAGTGAACAAACATGTTTCAT
Organism: Poa annua; assembly: GCA_026929855.1. Lineage (NCBI taxonomy): Eukaryota > Viridiplantae > Streptophyta > Magnoliopsida > Poales > Poaceae > Poa > Poa annua. The sequence continues at coordinate 39,729,915 of CM049427.1, forward strand.
AAAACTTCTAAGGAATACATGTCATGGATGATATGCAAAATATTTCTAATGACTGAATGCATGTCATGCCATGAAAATATTTTAAGTTAATTTCAGGAGATGTGTTGGTCAGGAATGACTAAGGACTAAGGTCAGAAGTTGGACAAAATAACTTTGTTATAAATTATCTTAAATAAGAACTCAAATGGCTTAGCCATGATGTGCACAAATACTTGGAGAAAATACTAAGTTTATAAGGTGACCAACAATTACTATCAACTCTTTGTAAATTGGATATTCACTAAAGTGAGAGAGACAGACACCCGACCAGCCACTTAAATTGTGGAACAGGTCTCATGTACGTGGACATGTAAGGTTTGTTTCCAGGCCGCTTCATCTCACTATGCCGTTAGGATCCAACAAACTTTAAGATGATAATATCATGATCAAAATTGTTTAAGTCAAATGTGAAAGACAAGATTAGGAAAGAGGGAAAAGGTAGAAAGAAGGTTGTAATTGGTCTTCTAGGAATCTTCTCCATACTTGTAACTTTCTCATGAACTTCTTCTTGATTTTTCTTCTAAGTGCTTCTACTTCTTGGAGATTCTTCTAGAGTCTTGTTTTGGCTAAGCCCTTCATTGGTCTTCTAGCTCCGTGTTGAAAATCCTAAGTGTCTATGTTATAAAACTCTTATGAAAATACTAAGTTTGAAAAATAATCCTAACTTAGAGAAAATGGGGAGGAGTTTTCCTTATGGGAAATATAACTACAAAATAAAATATGCTATGCATGAAATGCAATTTTAAATCACAAGAAACATAATACTAATTTTGTGATATTTATAAAGTATGCATAAAGTTATAATTGCAATTCAGTTAGTTTCTAATTTTTCAAAATATAATAAAAGGAATAAATATAAGATTAAAGTTTTCTATGATTAAATTTTTATAACATAATTTTATAAATAGTGTTAATAGACAGGGGGCATTTAATTAAATTTATAGCAATTTGATTTAATCAAAAATAATATATTTTTTAATAGTTATGTTGAAAATACTCAATTATTCAATTTAAATATACTATTAAATCACAGAAACTAATACTCAAAATTATTTTATAACAGAGGCATATTATAACACATATGTTAAAGTTTCTAAAACAATTTTATTTGCAATTTTTGGAATTATAGATTTAAATTTATGACAAATATACTCAAATTCACCATTTGAAATTTGAATATTTTTAAACTAAGTCAAATTTGAATTTTGGCAGATCCAAAGTATTCTACATGTCAAGGGCTTTCCAAATATGTAAAAATATTTAAATTTGGATAAGTGGTTAAAAAGTTATGATAGATCTAAGTTGTAGGGTCTTTTCTGTAAAACTGCCAAATTAAATAAATCGAGAAAATGATTTTACACGTCAGCCCGGACTGGGCGCTGACTGTGCGCTGACTGGACTGCTGACTGGGATCCGACGTGGATAAGTGACTGGATCAGGGCCGTCAGATCTGGATCTGGCGGTCCAGATCTGTCCGTACCGGTTCAGTTAAATGATTTAATCATGGCCGCACGATTTAGATCGGACGGATCTGGGAGGTTTGACTAAAAACGAGCGGCGCCGATGGCCGGAGTTACTCCGGTGACCTCAATCCGCGGCAGCGACGCGTCGGCAACGGCCGTTCCCGGTGTTCTACTGGGTTCCGAGACGAATGGGTCATACCTACGGGTAGAGGGCGTCAAGGCGAGGTCGTTGGCGCGGCAGTGAGCTTCAGCGCACCCCCTTTCTCCTCCTTTTTCTCACCGGTGACGAGGACGACGGCGGTGGTCTTCGGGTCGCGCACCGTTTGCTCGATCTGCTGCAAAATAAATTGCCGCGCCGCGTCAAGGAGGTGCGCAATAACACGGGGAAGCGAGGGGGAAACATGGGAGAGCTCGAGGTAGTCGCTGCTCACCGGAAACATAGGAACTCGCCGGCGGCAATGGCGGACTCCGGCGGTCAAATCCTTCGGCCTGGCGGCGGATTAGGCAAGGGTTTCTTGGGGGAAAGAGAGAGGAGCTCGCGGGCTACTTATAGGACAGAGAGGTGCGTTGATTAGGGGAAGGAATCACGCGAATATATGGGAGGAATCGCCGGCGGTTTCGGGCGTGAATTTCGGCTGGAGGTTGAAGAAGGAGGTCTGACAGGTGGGGCCAGCGTGTCAGATATTTTTCTTTTTCTTTTCTTTTTTTTATTTTATTCATAACTTCTGATTATAACTCCAAATGAAGTCAAATCAATTTGTAAAATTAATATCTATGCTTTAAAACATTAGTGGGTATGTTTTGAAAACTTTCTAAAATTAATAATTTTGAAATAATTGTTTAATACAAATTTGACACTTAAAGTCAAATTTGGAATTATATTTTAACTAAATTTTCTTTTGGCTAAATAAAATTTGTAAAATACCCATATTCAAATATGTTTTGATTTAAGTTATTTAAACTTATTTTCAATAACCATTCATTTCTATTTTGATATAATAGTAAAATAACTAAATATAAATATTTTAAGGAGATTAAAAAAATAATAAATTAAATTTTTAATTCATAATATTTTGTGTACCATTATGTTTTATATTATGCTTATTAATTTGAAAACTTCATAACAATTTGGAAAAGAGTTTAGATTTAATTCATTTCCTTATATAGAATATATATTCATGAAACTCCTTTTTATGCTTTAAAATAAATGAAATCATTTAAGCTAAGGAAATGTTTATTTGGATAATTCATTTATTTTAAAATCTATGAAGTCATTAAAGATATAAACTATAGACTTGAAATTTCCAAAACTATGTTTTGAAGTTAGGTAAAATAATGAAAACCATTTGACAAATAGATCATGTTTTAAATAGTTTCAAAAGAACACTTGCAAATATTATTTTAATTTATAAATAGCTATGGCTAAGTGGTTGAATTCAAATACTTATAAGAAACTTTTATTATATGAAATTGGTTTAAAAGTTTGTCAAACCTTTATCAAATTACATATTAAGGTTTTTGAAATACAATGGATAATGTAATGTTTAATTGGAAATAACTTTTGAAATTAATGACACATTGAGAATTTTGAAATTATAGACTTTTTCAAATTGGTTGAAGTCTTTTATAGTTGGTTTCTTTAAGCATTTTAGTATTTTATTTCAATCAAAACAAAAGTTTTAAATTTTAGTGATTTTTGAACATTATAAAATGTTGGGATGTTACAACGCCATGAAGGCACACAATTCTCTTCATGTAAATATCAGCTAACTTTGCACTTGTATAAGTGGTCTTTACGGGTATAAAGTGAGCTATTTTTGTTTTTTTAAGCGCAAAACAGTAGGGTACTGTCTCATTTTCTATTTTCCCATTCAAAACAAATAAATGTTACATAGCAGGTGTTCATAAGGTGTCTAGCCACTGGGACATACCCTCCTTAAGAGCAGGTCAATCTCCTGATTATCAAAAATACTTCTGTTTCTGTGCGTCCAGATCGCCCAGCATCCAACAATGAGTGATTCCTTGAAGCAAATCAAATTGTATGTTCGTTTGGCTTCCATCAACATAAGCATCAAATCAAGATCGGCATTCCACTCAATATTTGTAACATCCAAATTTTTTTCAAATTCAAAAGCATGCATACATCCACCATATCATCATTGCACTTAAAATCTCTGGTTGACACTTGTCTTCTTTCATCAAATAACAAATAGAATTAAGTTTATAAAAGCACAATTTGTGTCATTGAAAATATTTTTAATTTTCACTAAACCATTTTTATCCCTAAGTATTTCTATAGGATTCTATTTTTGATAAGCTTTTCAAAATATATTTTTTATTTTTTTCTGAAGAGTTTTGAATCAGATTTTATTTTTAAATTGAATTCAGAATCTTAAAACAGAAAGAATAGGAAAAAAAAAGAGGAAGCCAGGCCGGCCCGGCCGGCCCAGCTACGGCCCGCGCGCGCAGCAACTCCCTCTCTCTCTCCCTCTGCCAGGCGGGCCCCGCACGTCAGCTCTCTCTTCTCCAACCGCTCCCGCTCCAGGCGCGCCCACGACGCCGACGCCGACGCCCACGACGCCACGACCCGCACGCCCCCGCCTCCTTAAATTCCCACGCCCCGCTCCGTTTTCCCCATCTTACACCCCCCCCCCCACTAGTAGAAAACGAGCCTTTGGTTCACCCCTTTAGTCTCGGTTCATTTTTTGAACCCAGACTAAAGGGGTGAGAGCCACACCGCCGGATTTGTGAGGGACCTTTAGTCCCGGTTCGTGTTACGAACCGGGACTAAAGGTTCACCGCATGCGGCAGCAGAGGCGGGCCCCAGCGTCAGAACCCTTTAGTCCCGGTTCGTAACACAAACCGGGACTGATGGTCCTGACCTTTATCAGCTTCTTCCACCCCTGCTCACTCCATTTTTCCCACCGAGCCCGAGCTCAAAATCATTTCTTCTCCATTTCCTCTCCCCAAGACTAGATAATCCATAATATTTTACACCATTTGGCAAGATTGAAGGCACCCCACGGTTAGCCTCTTCATCCTCTTTCCGGCATTGCTTATTTAGCTCATTTTGCTCATTTCAATTTTTTTGTGCAAGCAAGGTGTTCGATGTAATGCCTAAGTTATGATCTCATTTGTGTATATGTGCAATTTGTTCTCAAACTAAAATAATGATTTATGTGTTTTAGTGTGGTGAGGAGCCTTATCGACGTCGATCGCCCGCGCCGTCCCGTCACCACCTCGGTGAGCCTCTATATTTTATTTTATTTTATTTTAAAAACATAGCTTTTATGATTTAGATGCATAGTTACTACTTGTATAATTTTCTAACTTGTATTACATGTATAGTGTCATGGTTCTGATATCCGTCCCCGTCGGTCCTCGTCCGGTCTATGATTCGGATGTGGTATATTTTCAAAACTATTTATTTCATTATATGTTTCTGGCAATTATGGCGACCAACTTGACATAGAATTATTTTTATCTAGGAGGTAGTTGAACCAGAAATTGAACCTGACCCTATTGTCGAGTTTTTGGATAAAGAAAACAATGATTTGAAAGCAAAATTGAAAAGAAGTGAAGATCTTTATCTTCAATGCTTAGAAGATAAGATGAAATTAGAGCTCAAACTTGCCGATGTGGTCGATGGTAACGAGATCAAGATGGATGCAATGCGCTTGAAGATAAAAAGGATTAGAAAATATGCCATTAATCGGGAGGCTTGGTATCATTATGCTGTGGGTTCAGTGTTTACCTTAGTTGCGATTTTGATCGCATTTGTTGTTGGATTTAAATTCTTTAGATAATTTTTATATTTGTTTCAGTTAATGTATGTTTTATGAGAACTATGTATTACCGCTTGTCAATAATCTACTCTTATTTTAATGGATGACATTGTATTAATTAATTTGCTCTTACATATTATTTATGACAGTAGTGTAATAATGGGGTTCGATATACTTTTATGTAATACAGATGAACCGACAATGGATGTACGGTGACCGATGTTGTCCTGAGTTCATTGATGGCATGCATAATTTTCTCCATATGGCTAAGGCAAACAAGCCGAAGAACGGTTTTATTCGTTGTCCATGTAGTGCCTGCAAGAATATGAGTGATCACTCTACCTCAAAAGTTATTCACTCACACCTCTTGCATAATGGTTTTATGCCTGGTTATTATTGTTGGACCAAGCACGGAGAAACAGGGGTTATCATGGAAGAAAATGAAGAAGAGGAGGATAATGACAAGTATCCTTGGTTCAGTGATACTACAATGGGAGAAGACGAAACTGAAGAAGATCCCATTATTGATGAGCCCGACGATGATCTTCGTCGGGCCATTCGTGATGCACAAATGGACTGTGGAAGTGAAAACGAAAGGTTGAAGTTGGAGCGTATGTTAGCTGATCACGCCAAATTGTTGTACCCAACTTGTCAAAATGAACAGAAAAAGCTATGTACCACACTTGAATTGTTGCAATGGAAGGCAGAGAATGGTACTTCTGACAAGGGATTTGAAAATTTGTTAAAAATAGTTAAGAAGATGCTTCCAAAGGATAACGAATTGCCGTCTAGTACGTATGAAGCAAAGAAGGTGGTATGCCCTCTAGGATTAGAGGTTCATAAGATACACGCTTGCATTAATGACTGCATCCTCTACCGCGGTGAGCACGAAAAATTGAATGCATGTCCTGTATGCGGTGCTTTGCGGTATAAGATCGGGCGAGATGACCCTGGTGATGTTGAGGGCGAGCCGCGCCCCAGGAAGAGGATTCCTGCAAAGGTGATGTGGTATGCTCCTATAATACCACGGTTGAAACGTTTGTTCAGCAATAGAGAGCATGCCAAGTTGTTGCGTTGGCACAAAGAAGATCGTAAAAAAGACTTGATGTTGAGACACCCCGCGGATGGGTCCCAGTGGAGAAAAATTGACAGAGAGTTCCCGACATTTTCAGATGACGCAAGGAACTTAAGATTTTGCCTAAGTACAGATGGCTTTAATCCTTTTGGAGAGCAGAGCTCCAGTCACAGCACTTGGCCCGTGACTCTATGTATCTATAACCTTCCTCCTTGGCTGTGCATGAAGCGGAAGTACATTATGATGCCCGTGCTCATTCAAGGCCCGAAGCAACCTGGCAACGACATTGATGTGTACCTCAGGCCATTAGTTGAAGAACTTTTGCAGTTGTGGTGTGAGGAAGGTGTACGTGTGTGGGATGAGCACAAACTGGAGGAATTTGATCTACGAGCTTTGCGTTTTGTAACCATCAATGATTGGCCTGCTCTAGGCAACATTTCAGGACAGTCAAACAAGGGATACAATGCATGCACGCACTGGTTAGCTGAGACTGATAGTATACATTTAGGTAACAAGAATGTGTACCTAGGTCATCGTCGGTTTCTTGTACCAAAGCATCCGTTAAGGAATAAAGGCAAGCATTAAAAATGTGAGGCAGATCATCGGCCGAGGCCTTTCCGCCCTTCTAGTTCTGCTATACATGATATGGTCAAGGATTTAAATGTAATCTTTGGAAAGGGTCCTGGCGGTCTCACTGTTCCGAATGACGCAAACAACCACGTACCCATGTGGAAGAAGAAATCTATATTTTGGGAGCTGCCATATTGGATAATGCTAGAGATTCACTCTGCAATCGACGTGATGCACGTGACAAAGAACATTTGTTGCAATTTGCTAAACTTCTTGGGCGTGTATGGGAAGTCAAAAGATGGGAAGTCAAAAAAAGGTACACCGAAAGGAAGGCAGACCCATCAACGTATGAGCGAAGAGATGCATCGAGACGATACTCATTCAGAGAATCAGCCAGGTCCTGCAAGCTACGCTCTTACTAAAGAAGAGAAGAAAATATTTTTTGAGTGCCTTCGCAGTATGAAGGTTCCATCTGGCTTCTCATCAAATATAAAAGGAATAATAAACATGGCAGAGCAAAAATTTCAGAATCTAAAGTCTCATGACTGTCACGTGATTATGACACAATTACTTCCGGTTGCATTGAGAGGGCTTCTACCGGAAAATGTTCGAGAACCCATTGTGAAGCTATGTGCATTTCTCAATGCAATTTCTCAGAAGGTCATCAATCCACTAACTCTAAAAAATTTAGAGAAGGATGTGGTCCAATGTCTTGTCAGCTTCGAGTTGGTGTTCCCACCAACCTTCTTCAATATTATGACGCACCTTGTAGTCCACCTAGTCGAAGAGATTTCTGTTCTCGGTCCTGTATTTTTACACACCATGTTCCCCTTTGAGAGGTTCATGGGAGTCTTAAAAAAATATGTGCATAACCGGGCTAGGCCAGAAGGAAGCATCGTCAAGGGTTATGGAACAGAGGAGGTCATTGAGTTTTGTGTAGATTTTATTCCTGATCTGAAGCCGATCGGTGTTCCTGAATCACGTCATGAGGGGAGACTGCATGGAAAAGGCACCCTAGAAAAGAAAGCAACAATATGTCAAGACGGGGATTCTTTCACTCAAGCACACGACACCGTTCTACATAATTCCAGTTTGGTGGGTCCGTATGTAGAGGAACACAAGAATGTTTTACGCTCCAAGTACCCGAAGAAATCTGAAGATTGTATTGATGGAGAACACATGAAGACTTTCAGCAGTTGGTTAAAAAGACGTCCATTAATGACACCAATGTTGAAGAACAGCTATACTTGTTGGCCACATCACCAGCTTCAACTATATTGACTTTTCAAGGGTACGGGATAAATGGAAATATATTTTACACAGCCAAGCGAGTACATCATACGATGAGCCAAAACGCCACATAGTTCTTTCAGGGAAAAGAGTCATTGTGGGAGTGGAGGACAAGACAGACATGTCAGAAGATTACGATAAGTTTCATGACATTCCGCCCTTCAAAGTCAACACTGATCCAAGTATCAAGTTAAACGAAGAAGATTGTCCGTGGTTACGACGCAATCAGAAGAACAAGTAAACACTAGAGAGGGATATTATTGTTGATGTGTAATATCCGAATGTTTTGTATCAGAAGAACAAGTGAACTGAAGTATTTTGTAGATACATGGAACAAAACACACGATTTCACCTGCATACAGCCCAACGGTGGCTCGTGAGTGCCTGCATATGATATGCACCGTTGGTCGTATGCAGGGAATCCGAATGCTTTGTATTCTGTCGATGAAGTAGAATGAGGAGACAATGACTGCCGAACATGTTCAAGAGGGGGCTATATATAGGGTCATGTGACTCACTAACTGGTCATGATAGTGCCCATCCAAAAATAGTTGGGTGCCATTTGGAATCATATTTTCTGTACTCACTTCACAAAAAACCTCATTTTTTGCACTCAAAAAAAGGAAAATGATATTTATGAAAATAATTTGAAGAATCCCTTTGGCAAGGTTGTTTAATATACGAATATGCACCTATGTGTGGAGTATGAGATCTTTATCACAAACTATGTCGTCGAAATGACCATAACTTGGTCATTTGGCTTGAAACTTCTAGATGTTCATACATGATAGACCTTTTTGTGAAGACTTCTTTTGCAAATGTAGGCAAAAATCAAGTTTATCATTTTTCCTAGCAACTAGTACACATATAAGGAGCCCATGCCAAAGGGTTTGATTTTTTGAGGTGTTTATCACTTTATTACATTTTTTCTTAAAAACGATCAAAACGGTCGCTACGACTAATCATCGGAAGAGGTGATATTTTCTATAAATATCAATGTTTCTGTGATATAACCACTAGTTGTGTACCTTAAAATGATTTTTCCAAAAGTTTCAGACCAAACTATCAAATAGTTGTAGTTCAAATTTGAATTACTTTCGATAAATCAACATAAACTCAATTAACTAGGGGAAATTAGTTAGAATTCAAAGCAAAAACTCATACTTGGGGATCATCCATCATATGTCCACCACTCTTAGTGAAAAATAGTTGGGTGCCATTTGGAATCATATTTTCTGTACTCACTTCACAAAAAACCTCATTTTTTGCACTTAAAAAAAGGAAAATGATATTTATGAAAATAATTTGAAGAATCCCTTTGGCATGGTTGTTTAATATACCAATATGCACCTATGTGTGGAGTATGAGATCTTTATCACAAACTATGTCGTCGAAATGACCATAACTTGGTCATTTGGCTTGAAACTTCTAGATGTTCATACATGATAGACCTTTTTGTGAAGACTTTTTTTGCAAATGTAGGCAAAAATCAAGTTTATCATTTTTCCTAGCAACTAGTACACATATAAGGAGCCCATGCCAAAGGGTTTGATTTTTTGAGGTGTTTATCACTTTATTACATTTTTTCTTAAAAACGATCAAAACGGTCGCTACGACTAATCATCGGAAGAGGTGATATTTTCTATAAATATCAATGTTTCTGTGATATAACCACTAGTTGTGTACCTTAAAATGATTTTTCCAAAAGTTTCACACCAAACTATCAAATAGTTGTAGTTCAAATTTGAATTACTTTCGATAAATCAACATAAACTCAATTAACTAGGGGAAATTAGTTAGAATTCAAAGAAAAAACTCATACTTGGGGATCATCCATCATATGTCCACCACTCTTAGTGAAAAATAGTTGGGTGCCATTTGGAATCATATTTTCTGTACTCACTTCACAAAAAACCTCATTTTTTGCACTTAAAAAAAGGAAAATGATATTTATGAAAATAATTTGAAGAATCCCTTTGGCATGGTTGTTTAATATACCAATATGCACCTCTGTGTGGAGTATGAGATCTTTATCACAAACTATGTCGTCGAAATGACCATAACTTGGTCATTTGGCTTGAAACTTCTAGATGTTCATACATGATAGACCTTTTTGTGTAGACTTTTTTTGCAAATGTAGGCAAAAATCAAGTTTATCATTTTTCCTAGCAACTAGTACACATATAAGGAGCCCATGCCAAAGGATTTGATTTTTTAGGTGTTTATCACTTTATTACATTTTTTCTTAAAAACGATCAAAACGGTCGCTACGACTAATCATCGGAAGAGGTGATATTTTCTAGAACTATCAATGTTTCTGTGATATAACCACTAGTTGTGTACCTTAAAATGATTTTTCCAAAAGTTTCAGACCAAACTATCAAATAGTTGTAGTTCAAATTTGAATTACTTTCGATAAATCAACATAAACTCAATTAACTAGGGGAAATTAGTTAGAATTCAAAGAAAAAACTCATACTTGGGGATCATCCATCATATGTGCACCACTATTAGTGAAAAATAGTTGGGTGCCATTTGGAATCATATTTTCTGTACTCACTTCACAAAAAACCTCATTTTTTGCACTTAAAAAAAGGAAAATGATATTTATGAAAATAATTTGAAGAATCCCTTTGGCATGGTTGTTTAATATACCAATATGCACCTATGTGTGGAGTATGAGATCTTTATCACAAACTATGTCGTCGAAATGACCATAACTTGGTCATTTGGCTTGAAACTTCTAGATGTTCATACATGATAGATCTTTTTGTGAAGACTTTTTTTGCAAATGTAGGCAAAAATCAAGTTTATCATTTTTCCTAGCAACTAGTACACATATAAGGAGCCCATGCCAAAGGATTTGATTTTTTGAGGTGTTTATCACTTTATTACATTTTTTCTTTAAAACGATCAAAACGGTCGCTACGACTAATCATCGGAAGAGGTGATATTTTCTAGAACTAACAATGTTTCTTTGATATAACCACTATTTGTGTACCTTAAAATGATTTTTCCAAAAGTTTCAGACCAAACTATCAAATAGTTGTAGTTCAAATTTGAATTACTTTCGATAAATCAACATAAACTCAATTAACTAGGGGAAATTAGTTAGAATTCAAAGCAAAAACTCATACTTGGGGATCATACATAATATGTGCACCACTCTTAGTGAAAAATAGTTGGGTGCCATGTAACGCCCCGGGTTTTATCCCCAATTAGTTTTTTTGGTTGTTTTTCTTTTGTGCATCATCATGTCATCATTTCATCATGCATTGGTCACTTCATTTAATTTATTGCATTTAAATTTAAACTCTACTTAAATTCTTTTTCTCACAATTAAATTCGAATGCTTTTCAAATTAATTAAAAATGTGTATTTTAAATCTTTTGCAAATATTATAAAAACTAGTTTATTAAATTGCCTATTTTTAAACAAAAACTATTTTTGTAAAATCTCCTATTTCATTTTCCTTTTCTATTTTGTTTTAAAAATAGAAAACAGAAAAGATTTAAAAGAAATAAAATTTAGAAAAGAAAAAAACCTTACCTGGGCCGATCCACCTTCCTGGCCCATCTCTCCTCCTGGCCGAAGCCCAACTCTGGCCCACTCCCCCTTTCTCCCTCCTCCGTACACATCAGAGAAGAAAGCGACATGGTGTTCCCCACCATGTGCCCCTCCTCACCTGCTCCCTTTCCCCTCCTCCCCTTCTTAGCCGCACCACCTGCTCCCCCCTCTCCCTAGAAACCCTAGCCGCCTCCTCCCTTCCCCCTGCGCCGCCGCCAGCTTCCCTCTCTTCCTCTCCACCTTGTTTTTCCTGTTTTTCCTCACCTCCATGACCGGAGCCCGGAGCTGCATCGAGACGTCGCCATGGTCACGACCAGGCACCACTGAGGCCGGGGATGGAACCGCTCCGTCGTCCGTGTCAAGTTTGCTTCAGAAGCCGGAGCCGGAGCTGTCCCGGAGCAACGCCAACAGCGGCCTCCCTGTCGTCTTCGTCCCTGCCATGGATGGGACGAACTCACCTTCTTCCTGAGCTGCCATGTCGCCCACAACCTCCCCAAAGTGAGCTGCGCTCCGTCCCCTTCCTCTTCCCCTTGCTCTGAGGCTCTCCTTCATGCAGCATCGCTGGTGAATTGCCGCACCCGTCGCAAATCCTTTGAAGATCGTCGACGTCGCATCTGTTCCGTAGCCTCCAGTTCAGTTAACGCCTGAAGCTTTCGAATTTTCGTTAACGCATTTTTTCTGCCTTATGTGCCATGCGTGTCCTGAAAAATCACCAAACCGAACCGTAGCCCAGCGGTTGCAATCCTCCGCTTCACTTTGTGCCTGGGATCAAATCCCACCGAAGCCATTTTTATTCCCCTTTTGTGCTCTGAAAGTCTGAAGTTTTCTGACTAAAATTCAGTTAACGTGGCAGGGTCTGTTCTTAAGAAGTTGTTCCCTGTTTGTATCACCAACACTTCATTAGCCCAGTGGCTAGCACCACCTAGCCTTCCCATGTCCTGAGATCCCGAGTTCAAATCCCAGGGCGTGGAATAAAAAAAAGCCTCCTTTTGTTTCTTTTATCTCGCTGACAGTGGGTCCCACCAGTCAGTCACAGGGGCACTGGAAGTTTGCTCCGAGCCCCCTGTGCTCTCTTTCTTTACAGTTAAGCCTCGTCAGCAATTCTCCCATCACGGACAGGTCCCTGCCTATTTACAGAAAGACCCCTAATCTTATTTTGTTAATAACTTTTATTCTATAACTCCAAATAAAATAATCTTTATATGTTTTTATATCAGAAAAATGCAATGAATATTAATATGCCATTTTGCATCTTTATTTTTAATTGCTTAATGTAATTATTTGTTGCACCTAAATAATTAAATGTGGAATGTGTGGGTTAATAAATATATAATGCCCTATTCCATTTAATTTAATTAGAACACCCATGCCATGTGTTTCCATGTTAATCAACATTTAATATTGCTGGTAATAAATAGCTTGTACCTAAATATTAATTGTCGGGGTTTCTTTCCCGCTTAATTTGGATTACCTGCATTGTATTGCATCTTACCATGCCATGCATCATTCTCGTATCATCATGCTGAATCTTTTGCCGTAGCTGTAAAATGCATCTTTCACGCTTTCCAGTGTTTGTTGCTTCTTCGCGGATATGACGCTGAGATGTGTGAGCAACGACAAGATCTGCTTCCATGCGGGATTCCAGGCAAGCAAAGTTTGCTTGTTTACCTATACATTATCTTTCATTCCTTCCGTTGATCTCTGCTACCCTAGTATTCGATTCTTTATCGCGATCCCATCACATGTTATCCTGCAGCCGATATAGCTTTATCCCCACATCCCATCACCTGTTGTATGTTTATCTGTTAGCCTTGCGAGTCGTAGTGCATGCTTAGATTTGGTTGTGCGAGTCGTCAGTTGGTCTTTTATTTCATATGCTTAGCTTGATAGATTATTCTACCTTAATAAAATGTTGTATTATATTGGGGTATTATAATTAAAAGATAAGGCACCGACGGAAGGCCTTGCGAGGTGCTTTGTTCTGCTAAGTGTCGACCTAGGAACTGAGATTTTGTCCTCGGATCCAATTTTGAGCGCACTAACCACTTGTGGGAGGCCCAATGGAGCCCCCCTCGACTTTGACTGGAACTTCGACTTGTCCGGGAGCTGCACCTAGTTCGGGTTTTCCATTTGTCTCATATGCATTGATGATACTAGTGTAGTATCTTACTTTGGCGGTGTGCCTTGTTACATGCATATAGGGCGCGGCCTGTTGGTGCGGAGGGGTGTGTCCTGCGGGAGTCCGCACCCTTTTGGCCGGGACCAGCATAGCTCCCGTGGCTCCTGGACTTGTTGCGGTGAAGGAAAAGAGTTGGGTTGAAAGGCCCTAATGTTTTTGACTGGGTTGATCATGCGAGTATGGGTCCAGTAGTGCACCCCTGCAGGGTATAATCTTATCGATGAGCCGTGTCCACGGTTATGGACGACTTGGTGATGATGCTGGCTAACAAGATCTAGACAACTTACACCTAATCATTGTTAATTAACCTGACTAGTAATATAGAATTACTTTCACCATAAATGGTAATTAAAACTGTTCAACGTGTGAGTTTCCCGAATTGCTTCCTCATACTTGGTTGAGGGGGTTAATTCGAGAATGGGTTATGTTTGGTGTTAGTAGTAGTTGGTTATCTTATGCGCTCTCTTATCCCTCTCTGATTAGACGGAAGTTATAGCGTGTCTCTCTAGGTTGCTAGTGCTGCTGCCGCTAAGTCCACCTCCCCTATATTTTGGGAGATGGTGTAGAAAGTAGGCAAGTCGGTTTTGCTTGCCAGGGAGTGCCCTGACCCTCTTTTGGGATGTGCTTTATGTGCAGTCAACAGGTTTGAAGTCTGACGACGTTAGCTTGGGAATCCCTCCGGCTTGGCTGGGCAGGGATATGGCGCCATTGCTTATCTTCAGGACTCTTAGTCCAATTTGCATCTTATCCGTAGACGGATACTATTTTTGCTTCCTCTGTTATTTGTATCTTTGTATTGTAACATTTGTATCTTGACTCGTTCGAGTCGTTGTTGTATTTATATCTTCTGTTGTATTTGTGGATGTATCGGAACTATTGTAATGTTATCACAATTCCACCCACATAATGCGCATGTTTCGGCCTGCACATTATGTCTGGTGGGCGACCTAAAATCGTTATTATGCGGATTTCGGCGGGATCGCTTTAAATCTACATAGTACCAATTTTCGGGCGTCACAAAGTGGTATCAGAGCCTTGGTTTCGATCTCCTTGTTGTTTCGATACGAATGGTTATCGAAGCAGCGGGTCCGCAAAAGCCTGTAGGATAACCTCGCTAACGGTCGTTGTTTCTAGAGTGTCGAAACTATTTGACTTAAATTATTTTTGAAAATTATCTCAATAGGTTTCTTTTTACTCCTTACCTCTATTCTATTTCTCCTCTTACCTTATTTGTTTTGGAGTCTCTTCTCTTATCCAACTTTCAAAGTTTTAGGATCCTACGTGTGGGTGGACGATTTCTTGCCTTTTACCCTATTAGGTTCAATCCTTCGGAGTCTACTTCGTCGCGAGCAACAATCCCTTGTTAGTGGTGTCGAGAATCTCGAGGTGGAGCAACAATCCCTTGTTAGTGGTGTCGAGAAGTTCATCACGGAGCCTGAAGACTCGATAGTTACCCCTCTCTTCTTGTGGTCTCGGCGTGGATCGCGGGACGCGATCCCTTGTTAGTGGTTTCGGTTGTAACGCCCCGGTTTTTATCCCCAATTAGTTTTTTTGGTTGTTTTTCTTTTGTGCATCATCATGTCATCATTTCATCATGCATTGGTCACTTCATTTAATTTATTGCATTTAAATTTAAACTCTACTTAAATTCTTTTTCTCACAATTAAATTCGAATGCTTTTCAAATTAATTAAAAATGTGTATTTTAAATTGTCGGGGGGCTGCCCCCCGGGTAGGGGCAGATCCCGGTAAATTATAATGGATAACAACAGTGCTTGACCTTTGGCGACAGCAAAGGGCATCCCTTGGTGTGCCGAAAGGGCAGCTGGTCGCTTGGACGCAGCGAAAAGCCAAAGGGCCCCGAGGCAGCCGTAAGGGTCATGCCTTGCGGCTATAAATAGACATCCCCGGCCCTCGCTTTTATAGCACGGGCAAGAGCGGATGGTCCCTCTAAGAACTAGCTTCTCGAAGATGTCTTTGCCGGTAGGCTAAGACATCTTCGGGAGGCTAGGCCTAGAGTTGCTCATCCTGAGATAAGTTCGGACATCTTCGGAAAGGATCCCGGACCTGGGACACCGAGAAGGTTCCCGGGTGATGGTGAACTCCGCTTTACCGGATAGGTATCCCGGGTAAGCACTAACCGGAATGTACGTGTTGATCTTGATCTTGTGCAGAAGAGGCTCCCAGTGGCAAGATGGGAGGTAGCCGGCGAGAGAGCTCCCGGTAGGCCGTCAACGGTCTGGAGCACGCTCTCCCGTATATCGCGGGGGGAAGTATCATTCCGCCTGACACGGAAGCATGGTCACCTCCCGCCTGACACGGGAGCATGGTCACCTCCCGCCTGACACGGGAGCGCGTCAGCCGGTACGATCGTGGTGCGACAAGACCTGTCATGCCTAGTCCGGCAATCCGGAAAAGGCTATCCGGGATGGGCAAAGACATGTCTTGTCTCTGACAAGGGGACAATGATGATGCAGGACGGCGCCTGCCGTCCTTAGCGAGATGATGACGCAGGGGCTACACCGGATAGTCCGGCGACTAGGTCGCACTAGCCGGTGACTACATCCCGGCTAGACCTGTCCGGTGGGGCCGAGGCATTTTAGGGTTTCCGGCCCTCCCGGCCGGAACTCTATAAAAGGCGCCATAACTGCTCCTGAGAAGGAGAGACCAACCTGAGAGCCAAAATTATAGTTGCATTTACTCTTAGAGCAGTTACTCCTCTTCACCTTGAGTTCATCTAGTTCCTAGTACTTCTACCTTGGATAGATCTTGTGGCAAGTTGTAGTTCTTGTACCATCAATATATAGAGAAGAAAGGCAGGAGTAGGGGTGTTACCTCCTCGCGAGGGCCCTGAACCTGGGTATATCGTGGGTGTGCTTGGTGCCTTCGTGCATTTGTTTGTATTCGTTAGATCTTCCCCGTTGCGCTTCGTTCCTGATTCGTGTTCTTGGGAGATCTCGGTTTTACCGGGATCCTCCCCGTGTGAGTTCTTCAACTCGCTATCCCTCCCCGGATCCACCAACGTCCATCGGCCCCACAAATTAGCCATCCTATGGCATCTGCCGTGACACCACCACGACAGTTGGCGCCCACCGTGGGGCTGACAGAGGCGTTGGCTGGTGTACACATCCGGACGGGCTCACCGGTACGTTTCGACGTTCGGGTTCTCTCTGGCCTAGTCGTAAGACTTGGGGAGATGGACTTCGTCGCCGACAACGCAGGTTGCTTCCGGAACAAACCGTTCCCGGAGAATGGATGTCTTATCAACTTTGGTGGTTTCACCACCTATGTGGCCACCGAGGTTGTCTGTAGCTACCCGGACCTAGTCCTGGAGGCTGAGGACCCTCCCATGCTCTGCGCAGCTCGGGGTCTACGCGCTGACCGCTCCCCGAGTTCCGTCGCAGTGATGATGGTCGGAACCACCGAGGAGGAATACCAGGATGCTGATGGCGATACCGACGGCGTCCCTCGTTTGGCCAAACCCCCGCAGGAAAGACTTGCGGCCCGAGATGGTGATCCACAGCCGTCCCAACCGCGACGCCGCCCGGATCCCCTCTCGGGTTTGGTAGCCAAATTAGCTGTACCTGTGGTTACCGGAGCGGATACCCAGGCCACTTCGGCTGAGTTGGAGGAGCAGCGGAAGTTGCTTCTCGCTGAGGCAAAGGAAATCGCCGAGCTCCGTCGCGAGCTCAGCGTTAGCCTCCGGGAGTACAATGCTGCTCACGGATTCACTAAGATAGACTCCCGGGAGAAGCGCATTGCAGATCTGCGCAAGAAGGAAAGAATGGTGAATGAGGAGCTGGCTGGTGGAGCCACCACTAGCAACACCGGAAGTCGGATTTCTGCGGGGAAGCCAGTGTACAGTTCACCGGCAAAAACCCTTAGGGCCGCCGAAGCCGCCATGGCCGAGTTGGTGGGGTTATCCGGTGAAGCCCTGCGCAAGAAACAGGAAAGGGTCAACGAGCTGGTGGTTGAGGCCAACCGGCAGAACCAGGCCTTCAAGAAGAAGAACCCCGGAGCAGGGTCACAGGTGCATTCAGCCAGACCCAATAGCCGGATGTCGGATGGGGAGGCCTCTTCCCCACATCCGAGCAGAAGCAAGAGCAAGAGCAAGAGCCGGAGCCGGAGTAGAGGTTCCGGGAGGAACAAGCAGCTACAGACCTATGACCCGGCATTTGCCGGTATCCAGCAGGCAGGGCAAGCCGGACAGCATAACCCGGGACAGGCGGGAAGTACCCGTGGAGATGGTAACCTGGGTGTGAGAAACAATAACCCGGTTGGCCGTGGTAATCCACTCCGGAATCCTCCCCATGTACAGGGAAACCCGCAGAGGGACATCGTCTCCGCCCCCCGTCAAGCCGAGATCCCCGTGCAGGATAGGCTCAACGATGGCAACTCGGGAATGCAGCAGCTCGAGTATCAGCCCGACGAGAACCCCTTGGGATCTCGGATAGGAACAAGACAGCTGAACCCGGCAGATGCAAGGTTCTGGCTGGACCGGATTCACCAGTCCGAGATGGTGGAAGAGCAAGGACCTCCGGGACCTGCTTGCTTTGGACCTCGGATCATGCGGGAACCTCCAGTTCGAAACTTTCAGCTCAACAGGGGTGCCAAGACCTATGACGGCAGCAAGAAGCCGGAGGACTGGCTGACCGACTATGTAACTGCAGTAAGCATAGCCGGTGGAAACAGACGATGGACGGTACGTTATATACCGCAAATGTTGGAAGGACCTGCCCGGATCTGGTTGAACAACCTGAGGTCGGGTAGCATAGAATGCTGGTTAGATTTTGAGGAAGCATTCATCAGCAACTTCACCAGCACGTACAAAAGACCGAACAGACCTCAGCAGCTCGCCATCTGTAGGCAAAGGAGCAACGAGACGGACCGGGAGTACCTTACCCGGTGGAGCAATATTCGCAACTCTTGCGAAGGAGTGGTAGAAGCACAAGCCATTTCCTGGTTTGCGCAGGGATGCAGACATGGCTCTATGCTGTGGCAGAAGCTGCAAAGAAAGATGCCGACAACTTTGGCGGAAACCATGCGCATCACCGATACCTATACGCTTGGAGATCCCATGCAACCCCTGGTGGATGTCGGAGACTCCAACAGGAGGAATGCGGGACCTCAGCGTTCCGGACCGAGCAGGAGCCATGATCGCCAAGAGTTCGGTCACAAGAGGAATCAGCCCGAGTACCACCATGCAGCGCAGCATGTCGCAGCAGTAACCCGGGAGCAGGAGGTAGCCCCCCGGGAGCAGGAGGATGCCGGCAACAGCCAGCGTCAAAAGACAAGTGGCCCAGCTTGGGGTCAAAGTCAGGAGGTGCAGAAGACCTGGGTGGAGCAGAAGAAGCCCCTGACGTATGAGGAGATGTTGAATAAGCCATGCTGCTATCACACTCTGGAGGCCAACAAGCCCGCAAACCATTCTACTCGGCAGTGCAACTGGTATCAGCGCACGTTGCAGGAGGGCAGCTCGGGAGGTATTCGGCCAAGTGCTCCGGCATCTCGGCCCAATATTCCGAGACCCCCCCCTCCGACATCGGAGGCCAACAATGTCCGACTTCCCCCTCCTCCGAGAGGACTCCCACCTCGCCCAGTGAATATGGTGCACACCCGGAACGACAACGGCAACCAAGGCGGACAGCAGCAGGGTAACTACCGGGAGGCGCACCAGAGCTATGTGGTCTTCGTGACCGAGCCTACGGACCGGAAGAGTGTGCGGCAGCGTGCTCTGGAGGTGAACGCTGTGATCCCGGCAGTGCCCAAATTCCTGCACTGGTCCGAGATGGAGATCACCTGGAGCCGGAAGGATCACCCCCGGGTTATGCCCAAGCCAGGAGCGTATGCTTTGGTGGTGGACCCGACCTTTATCGGACCCAACCTCAACGTCCGCTTCAGCCGGGTTCTGATTGACAATGGCAGTGCCATTAACATCATGTACAAGGACACGATGCTGAAGCTGGGAGTATCCATGAACACCCTGCTGCCCACGGAGACAACCTTCCATGGCATTGTGCCCGGGGTCTCTTGCTCACCCATGGGAAAAATCTGGGTTGAGGTGCTATTCGGAACTCGGGAGAACTGTCGAACCGAGAGCTTGGAGTTCGAGGTCGTGGACCTCGAGAGCCCGTATCATGCACTGATCGGCAGACCGGCCCTCGCCAAGTTCATGATCTCAACGCACATGGGCTACCTCAAGATGAAGGTTCCGGGACCTAACGGCATAATCACCATCTCGGGAGACCACAAGCGCTCCATGGAGTGTGCTTCGGCGGGGTCATGCTTAGCTGAGTCCCTGGTGATAGCAGAAGAGAAGAAGAGGATCCAGCAGGTGGTGGCGATGGCTAAGACCTCACAACTCGGAATGCCCGGGATGCTGAACCCGGAACAGGGTACATCATTTCAGCCCCCCAAGGAGACCAAGAAGGTGTCCGTAGACCCCAGCAACCCGGAGCGCCAAGTTATCATTGGCAGCAACCTGGACAGCAAATAGGAAGGCGAGCTCGTCGACTTCCTCCGTGAGAATCGGGATGCATTTGCGTGGTCGAGTGACGATCTGCAAGGCGTCCCGAGGGAGTTGGCTGAGCACTCTCTGTTTGTGCGACCGGATGCGAAGCCGGTGAAGCAACCAACTAGGCGCCTCTCGGATGAAAGAAGAGCTGCGGTCATGGAGCACCTGGCTATACTGCTGGCTGCCGGATTCATCATGGAGGTGCTACACCCGGATTGGATTTCGAATCCGGTTCTGGTGGAAAAGAAGAAAGATGATCCCCTCCTACTTAAGGTGTGGCGCATGTGCATCGACTTCACCAACCTCAACAAGGCATGCCCGAAAGACCCCTTTCCGCTGCCCCGGATAGATCAAGTGATAGACTCCACTGCCGGGAGTGAGCTTTTAACTTTTCTAGATGCTTATTCTGGTTTCCACCAGATACCTTTGAATCCGGATGATCAATTAAAAACCGCTTTTATTACCCCTTACGGGGCTTATTGCTATCGTGTTATGACTTTCGGATTGAGAAATGCTGGTGCTACCTACCAAAGGTGCATGCAGAAATGCTTGCATGACCAAATAGGCCGGAATGCCGAGGTCTATGTCGATGACATAGTCATAAAAACAAAAGAAAAGGCCTCACTAATAGATGATCTGAGGGAAACATTCAAGAACCTAAGAAGATTCCGGATGAGGTTGAACCCGGATAAGTGCACATTTGGTGTTCCGGCAGGAAAGCTACTCGGTTTCCTCATCTCAAGCCGGGGAATCGAGGTCAACCCGGTTAAAATTCGTGCTATAGAGAGCATGAAGTTGCCGGTACGTCTCAAGGATGTGCAGAAGTTTACCGGGTGCCTGGCGTCCCTAAGTCGGTTTGTGAGCCGACTTGGGGAGAAGGCCTTACCTCTGTACCAACTGATGAAGAAGAGCAAGACATTTATTTGGACCCCGCAGGCGGATGCGGCGTTCAACGATTTGAAGAGAATGCTCTCAACAGCACCGGTATTGGCATCCCCATTGCCCAAGGAACCTATGCTGTTGTATATTGCAGCAACCAACCGGGTATTCAGTGTCGCAATGGTGGTAGAAAGGGAAGAAGGGGGCAAGCTGATACAGAGACCGGTGTATTACCTCAGTGAGGTGATATCGGAATCCAACCAGAACTACCCGCACTACCAGAAAATGGCATATGGGGTGTACATGGCAGTGACCATGCTCAAGCACTATTTTCAGGAACACCCGATCACAGTGGTGTGCGAAGCTCCTCTCGCTGAGATCATCGGTTGCAAGGATGCTAGCGGCCGGGTAGCCAAATGGGCCATCCAGTTGTCTCCGTACGCTCCGGCATACGAGAGACGAGATGCCATCAAGTCCCAGGCGCTGCCGGACTTTTTGGTAGACTGGGCCGAGATGCAGTATGAACCTCCGATACCGGATTACAATTTCTGGAGGATGCATTTCGATGGCTCAAAAGCTAAGATCGGGTTGGGTGCCGGAGTGGTTCTCACCTCCCCGAAGCAAGATGTACTGAAGTATGTGCTGCAGATCCATTTTCGGGCATCCAATAATGTCGCGGAGTATGAGGCTTTGGTTCACGGATTAAATGTCGCCAAGGAAATCGGTATCCGCCGGATAGAGTGTTTCGGTGACTCCGACCTCGTGGTGCAACAGGTGTCGGGGAATTGGGATGCCCTTGATGCAAACATGGCCTTGTACAGGTTTCATGTACAGAAAATTTCCGGATTTTTTGAAGGATGCGAGTTCAAGCACATACCCAGAGGAGAAAACGAAGCAGCAGATGTCTTGTCCAAACTAGGGTCATCCCGGGATGCCATCCCACCCGGAATAGCCCTGGAACATTTGAGAAAGCCGTCTATACAACCATCACCCGAGTCGGATTCTATCTTCATCCCCAAGGAACCTGGTTCAGAGGCAGTACCCATGGAAGTAGATGTCGGGAGCATAACATCGAACCCGGGGACTGCCTCCCGGTGCTCAGAGAGGCAAAGACAGATGATGATAGAGGTGATGTCGGCAGAACCAATGGACATAGACGCTCCAGCGTTCCCGGTGAGACCTGTCCCGGATTGGGCACAACCCATTATGGTGTACATCTTGGAAGGAACCCTCCCGGAGAATGAAGTGGAAGCCCGTCAGATAATGCGAAGATCAAAGGCATACACTGTCATTAACCAAGAGCTGTACAAGAGGAGTGTCACCGAGGTGCTCCAGAGATGCGTGGAACCGGCAGAAGGGCAAGAGATGCTCCTGGAAATACACCAGGGAGAATGTGGACACCATGCATCATCACGGGCCCTAGTGGCAAAAGTGTTCCGGCATGGGTTCTACTGGCCCACTGCGTTGCAGCAAGCAGAAGATATTGTCCGGAAGTGTGGGGGATGCCAGAGATTCGCTCACCGGATACACATGCCGGCGTCAGCACTGAAAACAATCCCCATCACTTGGCCGTTCGCAGTATGGTGTTTGGACATGGTCGGGCAATTCAAGCCGGCAAGGGGCAATATGACACACATACTGGTAATGGTGGACAAATTTACCAAATGGATAGAGGTCAAGCCAATCCGGAAGTGCGATGGACACACCGATGTGCAATTCCTGAAAGACATCATCTTGAGATACAGATACCCACACAGCATTATCACAGATAATGGAACAAACTTTGCTGTGGGGGAATTCACTCGATTTTGTGCTGAGAAGGGAATCCGGCTAGATGTAGCATCAGTCGCACATCCGGAAGCAAATGGGCAAGTCGAAAGGGCTAACGCCTTAGTCTTGGCTGGTATCAAAGCTCGCTTGATCGAACCATTGTTGAGAACTCCGGGATGCTGGATAGAGGAGTTGCCGGCAGTGTTATGGGGTCTCCGGACTACACCGAATAGATCTACCGGATACACCCCATTCTTCATGGTATACGGAGCTGAGGCAGTACTCCCAACCGACATACAGTATGATTCTCCGAGAGTAACAATGTTCACCGAAACTGAGGCAAAGGAGGCCCGAGAAGATGATGTTGATTTACTCGAAGAGGCCAGAGAATTGGCACTATCTCGATCTGCAATTTACCAGCAAAATCTTCGCCGATATCATAGCCGGAAAGTACACCCGAGGGTGTTCCGGGAGGGAGATCTGGTGCTGAGGCTCATCCAACGCACGGCCGGAATGCATAAGCTGTCACCTCCATGGGAGGGACCTTTTGTGATAAGCAGGGCATTGCACAATGATTCTTATTACCTTGTAGATGCACAGGAGGCTAGGAAAGGTGTAATGGACAAATCCGGTGAGGAAACCAAGCGTCCATGGAATGTAGCTCTACTTCGCCCCTTTTACACTTAAAGGGCTCAGTGTATGTGTATCTCAATTTTCAATATTTATCGAAGTAAGGCACCCCGGGAGGAACCCGGGGACTGCCTGGTTCTGTGCTCCTTTTTACTTCTGTTTTGTCAAGTTTATTTACTATTTTGTACCGGCATCCCGGGAAGGAACCCGGGGACTGCCGGATAGCTATCTTATATTTTACTGTGTGTATGCCGGGAAAGTTCCGAATCCGATTCTCAAAGTCAAAGTAATGTATGTCATGTGAAATCATCTTGTGACTCGACTGACGAACGCCGAAATGGTAGTCAAGAGCAAAGAGAGGGAAGGTGGGAAACACGAAAATGGTCTCGGGGACTTGGAACAGGAACTTATCCGGCATGCTTGTCTTTACTAACTTAGTTGTTTTTTATGTCGGGAATTCGGTTAGTAGGAACTCGGATTGTTTTAAGTAATGTATGCCGTATGTGGAGTTTTGTGACTCGACTGTCGAACGCCGAAATGGTAGACAAGAGCAGAAATTACCTAAGTACGGTAAACATGAAAGGCAATTCGGGAACTAAAAGCTGAGTACATTGGCATAATTTGTTCGAATAAATAATTCGCGGTGAAACAGAAATAATTTAAGTGTATGATACATATTGCACCCGGCATCCCGGGGATTTAACGGATTTGCTGCTAAGTGTTTTTAGCGGTGGGGGAAGTAGGCTTCTCGACGGCGACTTCCGGAGCGACGACCTCGGGAGCGACGACCTCAGGAACGGCGACCTCGGGAGCAGGAGTAGCTTCACCTTCAGCATCGGCAGCACCGCTCGGGACGTCGGGATGCACCTCGGTCTCGGTGGCCTCGGCTATCGGCGAGGATGTTGCATCCCGGGAAACCACCTTCTCGGACGCGGCACCAGAAGCAGCGTCATCTCCCTCCAGGATTTCTTCTTCCCCATCGCCGGAAGCGGCATCATCTTCTTCGGAATCCGCATAGTCTGATTCAGACTCTGAGGAAACAAGGCTGGCGGTGAAGGCACGGATATTGGACCACTTGGCGATGCGGTGCGCCACCTCTTGCCGCTGCTGGACCTTATCCGGGTCGTTCACCCATGGCGACACCGTCCGCAGGCGCTGAATCACCGCCAGATCAAGACCTTCGTACCAGCTAAGTACTTGGGTCAGGACCTGGTCGGCACCAGCCCGCGCGCCGGAACGCTTCCACGCGTGCAAGCGACTCCCGGCACCCAGAAGTGCGCGCGAGAGCTCCGGGATCGAGAGCTTCCCGCGGACGCTCGGCCACAAGGCGCCGTGGACGTGGATCGCCGCGCTGAGGAGCTCCGTCCCGATAGCCCGGAGAGGTACTATCCGGGCCTTAAGGGCAGTGAGGTGATCCTCAATGTCCCAGGCGTCCGAGATGGGACCCTTCCCGGCGCGCTTCTCTCGAGCGGCGACAACAGCCTTGGCGGCGGCTTCGCGGGAGTGCTCGAACTCTCCTTTAAAAAGAAGAGCTGTCAAAACGGCTAAGTCACAAGAAGAGGGACAGCAAATAAAGGAAGTAACAGGAGAGGAGGGTTGTCGGATTACTCACTGTTGAGATCCCGGTTCAGCACGGTGAGCTCGGCGAGCCAAGTGTCAGAACGCGACCGAAGAAGACCCAACTCGGCTTCGGCGTTATCCGCGCGTGACACTGACTGGTCCAGGGTCTCCTTCTGCTTCTTGCTCGCCTCGATGAAGCCCTTCTTCATCACCGACATGGTATCCTGGGCCTTGGCGAGCTCGCCGTTGAGGCGCGCAATCTCGGCTTGCGCGGTACCAAGGGCAGCCTTCTGGTCCACGGAGATCTGGCGCGCGGCATCCCGCTCCTCCCGGAAGCGCTCCTCGGACTTCTTCGACTGACCGAGTTCAGCGAGAACCCGGTTGAAGATGTCGCGGCGTTTTTGGCCGCATTCCTGAGAGCAAGACAAAGGAGGCAAAGTTAGTATGGAGAAGATGTAATGAACCCGATTGGGAGGATCTCGGGGACTCGGTGTACGAGTCCCGGATTTTTCTCTAAGATTGGAGCCTAGTGATCTCCTATTCGGTGGAATCTAGAGCACTAAGCACCAATCTCGGGGACTAATGGTGATGGAACAATTTTTTTAGCAACCTACCCGGTTGGGAGGATCTCGGGGACTCGGTGTACGAGTCCTGGATTTTTCTCTAAGATTGGAGCCTAGTGATCTCCTATTCGGTGGAATCGAGAACACTAGGCACCAATCTCGGGGACTAGTGGTGATGGAGCAATTTTTTAAGCAACCTACCCGGTTGGGAGGATCTCGGGGACTCGGTGTCCGAGTCCTGGATTTTTTCTCTAAGATTGGAACCTAGTGATCTCCTATTCGGTGGAATCGAGAGCACTAGGCACCAATCTCGGGGACTAGTGGTGGTGGAAAGAACAAGTGTGTTTTGGATAAAAGAAGAAAAATTTACCTCGCTTATTCGGGTGACGTCCAGCGCGGCCACCTGGAGAGCATGCAGGGCTTGAGCGCTGCGGCTCGGACCTGCAGCGTGCAAGTCCCCTGCAGTCTCGGAAGCATCGGCGGCAAGCCAGGCCTTGTTGAAATCATCAACAACCCGGATGCCGGAGCTGCCGACAGCGCGGGTAGCAGCGAGGTCCCGAGATCCTGAAGATGCAAAGGAGCTGACCGTTGCTCGCAACATCCGCAAAGCGGCAGTAGGGATCTCGGCAGGAGGTGGTGGTAATGGTGAGAACTTACCCGGGCGCGGCACCAACTCCTGGGAAGAAGATGTCGGAGCAGCTGCGGGCGGAGCAGAAGATGTTTTCTGCCCAGAAGTCTTGCCGCGAGACTTGGGAATTTGTTCGGCAGGCCCGGAGGAGGCCGTAGGCCGTTTCTCCGGGATGGTCTTGGGCGCGGCTGGCCGAGAGGCCCCACTCGCCGCAGGTTGCCGGCGAGGGCTAGTGATCTCTGCCTCCAATCCGGGAACCCGACGCGGGCTATCCGGAAGAACAATCTCTCCCGGGGTGGTCGTGGCCGGCGGCGCGGTCTCGTCGATCACCGGAGGTGCATCCGAGATCGCGACGCTTGCCGGTGCGACACCGGAGGCGGTGGATTCATTTCCCCGAGCGGAAGGGCGAAGAGGTGAAGGAGAGGCCCGAACCGGACTAGGAGTCCGAGTTCCCGGAGGAGGAGGAACAGCAGGTGTCGGGAGCTCGAGCGCATCACTGAAAGGAAATGTCTTAGTAAAAGTTGTGGAGAAAGCAAAGTCAAGTAATATGAGGCAAGGAAGACGTACCCGGAGTCCACAAGGGGAGGACCCCTCTGCCGGCGTCGAGGAGGCTTCTCGGTCATCTTCTTGCTCGGTTTACCCTTCTTGGGGGGGTTGCCGGAGGCTTCAGCCCCATCGGTGTCGGAAGCCGCGCGCTTCCGGCTCTCGGCACGTCTGGTCCCGGCTGACGGTTTCGGAACCACGGCTGGGGCCCAATTCAGAGGGAGAGCGTCAATAACGTCAAGGATCTCGCAGTCAATCTCATCGTCATCCGAGGAAATGGAAACTGTCTCTGCGGTTGAAGGATTACCCGGGGCCTTAACGAATGGGATGGCGAGATGGTCCTCACCGTCGAGATCCTCTCTCGGCATCACGTCCGGTTTCGGGAAATCCGGGGCGTAGTTCCCGTTGACGTGGATGGCGTCCTCCTCGTGCTGACGCTCGAACAACTGCGCAAACAAGTTAGGTCGTGTCGGTGTCCAAGTGAGCGCATGTACGAAGGCGTAGGCGTGGAAGACTGATATAAGCACCTGGTCAACCGGTCGTTTCCGGGATCCCCCTATGACCCCCCATTCATAATCCTCCGTCATCTCCGTCCGAGCAATAGCTCGGGCACGACGGACGATCGCCGCGTGGGTTAGCCTATGGATACTGGTCCGGGTGGGGTCATAGTTCCCGGACATGTGGCACATCTTGTGCACTCGGTGTTGGAGGGGGCAGACCCGGCGAACAATAAAGCAGCGCAAGAGGTCGTCCCCGGTCATATCCTGGGCGAGCACCTGCAGGACATCGTGCATGTATCCGATCTCCTCGCTGACGGGAAGATGCTTCCAGCGACCGAATTCGCGCGGAGGACCCATGACGAATTCCGGCAGATTAATGAAATCCGGGTTCGAGGATCCCGGGCCATCTTCCAAGGACTCCCGGTTCTTCACATAGAAGAAGCTGCGCTGCCACTTCCGGCAAGACTCTAATCCCTTGACGATGGGAAATCCGGAGTCCGCGCGAGGGATGACGGTGGCCGCTCCGCAGTCGACCAGGTCTTTAACCTTCTGATCCGGGTTAGGGATGGCTTGTCGGCGGAGGATAAAATACTTGGCCCAGAGATCCACAAAGGGCCATATGCCAAGGTACGCCTCCGTGTAAGTGATGAAGACAGAAAGCATCATGATGGCGTTGGCGGGAAGGTGGTGAGGTTGCACGCTGTACGTATCGAGGAAGTCGCGGAAGAAGGGGCTAGCCGGAAGCCCAAACCCGCGCTCAAAATGCGATAGGAATACCACATATTCCCCGGGTTGGGGTTCCGGCGCAACCTCCTCTCCCGGTAGACGGCTCTCGACTTCCGGAGGGATCCGGTGAGTCCGATACAGCCAATCAAGATCCGACTGCTTTGTCTCGGATCCATCCCAACACCCCCGGGCACGTTCTTCACCCATCTCGGAGAAATACGCGGGAGTATTCGGGCTATTCTGCAGATGCAGCGGCGATTAGTAGAAGTTAGTCTATCCGAAATGAGGATGTCGGGGCATAAACTGCTGAAAACTACCGGGTTCATAGGGAGCAAGATCTACCGCGGGTCGTATAATCAAAATTAAAGGAAGGAAAAATGGATCTTGCTAAAACTCAAATGAGGCACGAACAAGAGTAACCAATCTACATCCTAGCGCCACGGTGGTTCTTCACCGCACATCTCGTGCGCGCCGCCCGAATGTGGTCACCGGCGTCGGCACAACCGTGCTCGTGCTAGGGCACGACCGGGGTTGGGGAAACTACTCTACCGAAGAAATGCATCGGTGCGGAGGAGGGAGACTCACCGGTGAAGGAGGTCGACGGCGTGCGAGAAGGACGACGGGGCGCGAGCTCCGGCGAGACGGCGTACGGGCAACGGGCGCGGCGGCGGCGACGAACTCGAGACGATGGAGAAGAGGAAGTGCGAAGGAGAAGAAGTGAGGGAGACCGTTCCGGTCCCCTATTTATGGGGGGGGATTCCGGAGCGGTTCCCGTTTTTTCCCGCCCACGATCTCCTCGATCGTGGGTGGGATCTATTTTGTACCGCGGGCCACGTGGCGTTACTCGGAGAGCTCGATCCGGCCACAGCGAGGGCCACAAGGCCACAACGGTTCGTTTCCGGATCAGATGCGGCTCCATGGCGCGAGAACCCAAGCGACACCGTGCGTGCGCAGAAGCACTCGAGTGCGCCTCTGCGCTGACGGGACGTCGGGTGGGCCCAGAATCACCATCTCGGATTCATCGGGAAATCAACGGTCGAGATTTGCTGAGGCTGTGCTACTCGGTCGCAGGCTTCGCCTCCCGAGTGAGACCATCTCGGTGAGAGGATCTCAGAAAGAACTAATCTAGGCATGGAGTAAAGGATTGATGTCATGTCTTCTCGGAAGAAAGTTTGTTATTAAAGCTGATCCCGCACATCATCCGGGGTCGCTGTGCCGCACCAGCTTCGGGGACTAGTGTCAGGGGGCTGCCCCCCGGGTAGGGGCAGATCCCGGTAAATTATAATGGATAACAACAGTGCTTGACCTTTGGCGACAGCAAAGGGCATCCCTTGGTGTGCCGAAAGGGCAGCTGGTCGCTTGGACGCAGCGAAAAGCCAAAGGGCCCCGAGGCAGCCGTAAGGGTCATGCCTTGCGGCTATAAATAGACATCCCCGGCCCTCGCTTTTATAGCACGGGCAAGAGCGGATGGTCCCTCTAAGAACTAGCTTCTCGAAGATGTCTTTGCCGGTAGGCTAAGACATCTTCGGGAGGCTAGGCCTAGAGTTGCTCATCCTGAGATAAGTTCGGACATCTTCGGAAAGGATCCCGGACCTGGGACACCGAGAAGGTTCCCGGGTGATGGTGAACTCGGCTTTACCGGATAGGTATCCCGGGTAAGCACTAACCGGAATGTACGTGTTGATCTTGATCTTGTGCAGAAGAGGCTCCCAGTGGCAAGAGGGGAGATAGCCGGCGAGAGAGCTCCCGGTAGGCCGTCAACGGTCTGGAGCACGCTCTCCCGTATATCGCGGGGGGAAGTACCATTCCGCCTGACACGGAAGCATGGTCACCTCCCGCCTGACACGGGAGCATGGTCACCTCCCGCCTGACACGGGAGCGCGTCAGCCGGTACGATCGTGGTGCGACAAGACCTGTCATGCCTAGTCCGGCAATCCGAAAAAGGCTATCCGGGATGGGCAAAGACATGTCTTGTCTCTGACAAGGGGACAATGATGATGCAGGACGGCGCCTGCCGTCCTTAGCGAGATGATGACGCAGGGGCTACACCGGATAGTCCGGCGACTAGGTCGCACTAGCCGGTGACGACATCCCGGCTAGACCTGTCCGGTGGGGCCGAGGCATTTTAGGGTTTCCGGCCCTCCCGGCCGGAACTCTATAAAAGGCGCCATAACTGCTCCTGAGAAGGAGAGACCAACCTGAGAGCCAAAACTATAGTTGCATTTACTCTTAGAGCAGTTACTCCTCTTCACCTTGAGTTCATCTAGTTCCTAGTACTTCTACCTTGGATAGATCTTGTGGCAAGTTGTAGTTCTTGTACCATCAATATATAGAGAAGAAAGGCAGGAGTAGGGGTGTTACCTCCTCGCGAGGGCCCTGAACCTGGGTATATCGTGGGTGTGCTTGGTGCCTTCGTGCATTTGTTTGTATTCGTTAGATCTTCCCCGTTGCGCTTCGTTCCTGATTCGTGTTCTTGGGAGATCTCGGTTTTACCGGGATCCTCCCCGTGTGAGTTCTTCAACTCGCTATCCCTCCCCGGATCCACCAACGTCCATCGGCCCCACAAATTAGCCATCCTATGGCATCTGCCGTGACACCACCACGACATAAATCTTTTGCAAATATTATAAAAACTAGTTTATTAAATTGCCTATTTTTAAACAAAAACTATTTTTGTAAAATCTCCTATTTCATTTTCCTTTTCTATTTTGTTTTAAAAATAGAAAACAGAAAAGATTTAAAAGAAATAAAATTCAGAAAAGAAAAAAACCTTACCTGGGCCGATCCACCTCCCTGGCCCATCTCTCCTCCTGGCCGAAGCCCAACTCTGGCCCACTCCCCCTTTCTCCCTCCTCCGTACACATCAGAGAAGAAAGCGACATGGTGTTCCCCACCATGTGCCCCTCCTCACCTGCTCCCTTTCCCCTCCTCCCCTTCTTAGCCGCACCACCTGCTCCCCCCTCTCCCTAGAAACCCTAGCCGCCTCCTCCCTTCCCCCTGCGCTGCCGCCAGCTTCCCTCTCTTCCTCTCCACCTTGTTTTTCCTGTTTTTCCTCACCTCCATGACCGGAGCCCGGAGCTGCATCGAGACGTCGCCATGGTCACGACCAGGCACCACTGAGGCCGGGGATGGAACCGCTCCGTCGTCCGTGTCAAGTTTGCTTCAGAAGCCGGAGTTGGAGCTGTCCCGGAGCAACGCCAACAGCGGCCTCCCTGTAGTCTTCGTCCCTGCCATGGATGGGACGAACTCACCTTCTTCCTGAGCTGCCATGTCGCCCACAACCTCCCCAAAGTGAGCTGCGCTCCGTCCCCTTCCTCTTCCCCTTGCTCTGAGGCTCGCCTTCGTGCAGCATCGCTGGTGAATTGCCGCACCCGTCGCAAATCCTTTGAAGATCGCCGACGTCGCATCTGTTCCTTAGCCTCCAGTTCAGTTAACGCCTGAAGCTTTCGAATTTTCGTTAACGCATTTTTTTTGCCTTATGTGCCATGCGTGTCCTGAAAAATCACCAAACCGAACCGTAGCCCAGCGGTTGCAATCCTCCGCTTCACTTTGTGCCTGGGATCAAATCCCACCGAAGCCATTTTTATTCCCCTTTTGTGCTCTGAAAGTCTGAAGTTTTCTGACTAAAATTCAGTTAACGTGGCAGGGTCTGTTCTTAAGAAGTTGTTCCCTGTTTGTATCACCAACACTTCATTAGCCCAGTGGCTAGCACCACCTCGCCTTCCCATGTCCTGAGATCCCGAGTTCAAATCCCAGGGCGTGGAATAAAAAAAAGCCTCCTTTTGTTTCTTTTATCTCGCTGACAGTGGGTCCCACCAGTCAGTCACAGGGGCACTGGAAGTTTGCTCCGAGCCCCCTGTGCTCTCTTTCTTTACAGTTAAGCCTCGTCAGCAATTCTCCCATCACGGACAGGTCCCTGCCTATTTACAGAAAGACTCCTAATCTTATTTTGTTAATAACTTTTATTCTATAACTCCAAATAAAATAATCTTTATATGTTTTTATATAAGAAAAATGCAATGAATATTAATATGCCATTTTGCATCTTTATTTTTAATTGCTTAATGTAATTATTTGTTGCACCTAAATAATTAAATGTGGAATGTGTGGGTTAATAAATATATAATGCCCTATTCCATTTAATTTAATTAGAACACCCATGCCATGTGTTTCCATGTTAATCAACATTTAATATTGCTGGTAATAAATAACTTGTACCTAAATATTAATTGTCGGGGTTTCTTTCCCGCTTAATTTGGATTACCTGCATTATATTGCATCTTGTCATGCCATGCATCATTCTCGTATCATCATGCTGAATCTTTTGCCGTCGTTGTAAAATGCATCTTTCACGCTTTCCAGTGTTTGTTGCTTCTTCGCGGATATGACGCTGAGATGTGTGAGCAACGACAAGATCTGCTTCCATGCGGGATTCCCGGCAAGCAAAGTTTGCTTGTTTACCTATACATTGTCTTTCATTCCTGCCGTTGATCTCTGCTACCCTAGTATTCGATTCTTTATCGCGATCCCATCACATGTTATCCTGCAGCCGATATAGCTTTATCCCCACATCCCATCACATGTTGTATGTTTATCTGTTAGCCTTGCGAGTCGTAGTGCATGCTTAGATTTGGTTGTGCGAGTCGTCAGTTGGTCTTTTATTTCATATGCTTAGCTTGATAGATTATTCTACCTTAATAAAATGTTGTATTATATTGGGGTATTATAATTAAAAGATAAGGCACCGGCGGAAGGCCTTGCGAGGTGCTTTGTTCTGCTAAGTGTCGACCTAGGAACTGAGATTTTGTCCTCGGATCCAATTTTGAGCGCACTAACCACTTGTGGGAGGCCCAATGGAGCCCCCCTCGACTTTGACTGGAACTTCGACTTGTCCGGGAGCTGCACCTAGTTCGGGTTTTCCATTTGTCTCATATGCATTGATGATACTAGTGTAGTATTTTACTTTGGCGGTGTGCCTTGTTACATGCATATAGGGCGCGGCCTGTTGGTGCGGAGGGGTGTGTCCTGCGGGAGTCCGCACCCTTTTGGCCTGGACCAGCATAGCTCCCGTGGCTCCTGGACTTGTTGCGGTGAAGGAAAAGAGTTGGGTTGAAAGGCCCTAATGTTTTTGACTGGGTTGATCATGCGAGTATGGGTCCAGTAGTGCACCCCTGCAGGGTATAATCTTATCGATGAGCCGTGTCCGCGGTTATGGACGACTTGGTGATGATGCTGGCTAACAAGATCTAGACAACTTACACCTAATCATTGTTAATTAACCTGACTAGTAATATAGAATTACTTTCACCATAAATGCTAATTAAAACTGTTCAACGTGTGAGTTTCCCGAATTGCTTCCTCATACTTGGTTGAGGGGGTTAATTCGAGAAGGGGTTATGTTTGGTGTTAGTAGTAGTTGGTTATCTTATGCGCTCTCTTATCCCTCTCTGATTAGACGGAAGTTATAGCGTGTCTCTCTAGGTTGCTAGTGCTGCTGCCGCTAAGTCCACCTCCCCTATATTTTGGGAGATGGTGTAGAAAGTAGGCAAGTCGGTTTTGCTTGCCAGGGAGTGCCCTGACCCTCTTTTGGGATGTGCTTTATGTGCAGTCAACAGGTTTGAAGTCTGACGATGTTAGCTTGGGAATCCCTCCGGCTTGGCTGGGCAGGGATATGGCGCCATTGCTTATCTTCAGGACTCTTAGTCCAATTTGCATCTTATCCGTAGACGGATACTATTTTTGCTTCCGCTGTTATTTGTATCTTTGTATTGTAACATTTGTATCTTGACTCGTTCGAGTCGTTGTTGTATTTATATCTTCTGTTGTATTTGTGGATGTATCGGAACTATTGTAATGTTATCACAATTCCACCCACATAATGCGCATGTTTCGGCCTGCACATTATGTCTGGTGGGCGACCTAAAATCGTTATTATGCGGATTTCGGCGGGATCGCTTTAAATCTACATAGTACCGATTTTCGGGAGTCACATGCCATTTGGAATCATATTTTCTGTACTCACTTCACAAAAAACCTCATTTTTTGCACTTAAAAAAAGGAAAATGATATTTATGAAAATAATTTGAAGAATCCCTTTGGCATGGTTGTTTAATATACCAATATGCACCTATGTGTGGAGTATGAGATCTTTATAACAAACTATGTCGTCGAAATGACCATACCTTGGTCATTTGGCTTGAAACTTCTAGATGTTCATACATGATAGACCTTTTTGTGAAGACGTTTTTTGCAAATGTAGGCAAAAATCAAGTTTATCATTTTTCCTAGCAACTAGTACACATATAAGGAGCCCATGCCAAAGGATTTGATTTTTTTAGGTGTTTATCACTTTATTACATTTTTTCTTAAAAACGATCAAAACGGTCGCTACGACTAATCATCGGAAGAGGTGATATTTTCTAGAACTATCAATGTTTCTGTGATATAACCACTAGTTGTGTACCTTAAAATGATTTTTCCAAAAGTTTCAGACCAAACTATCAAATAGTTGTAGTTCAAATTTGAATTACTTTCAATAAATCAACATAAACTCAATTAACTTGGGGAAATTAGTTAGAATTCAAAGAAAAAACTCATACTTGGGGATCATCCATCATATGTGCACCACTCTTAGTGAAAAATAGTTGGGTGCCATTTGAAATCATATTTTCTGTACTCACTTCACAAAAAACCTCATTTTTTGCATTTAAAAAAGGAAAATGATATTTATGAAAATAATTTGAAGAATCCCTTTGGCATGGTTGTTTAATATAACAATATGCACCTATGTGTGGAGTATGAGATCTTTATCACAAACTATGTCGTCGAAATGACCATAACTTGGTCATTTGGCTTGAAACTTCTAGATGTTCATACATGATAGACCTTTTTGTGAAGACTTTTTTTGCAAATGTAGGCAAAAATCAAGTTTATCATTTTTCCTAGCAACTAGTACACATATAAGGAGCTCATGCCAAAGGATTTGATTTGTTGAGGTGTTTATCACTTTATTACATTTTTTCTTAAAAACGATCAAAACGGTCGCTACGACTAATCATCGCAAGAGGTGATATTTTCGAGAACTATCAATGTTTCTGTGATATAACCACTAGTTGTGTACCTTAAAATGATTTTTCCAAAAGTTTCAGACCAAACTATCAAATAGTTGTAGTTCAAATTTGAATTACTTTCGAAAAATCAACGTAAACTCAATTAACTAAGGGAAATTAGTTAGAATTCTTGGCATCTTAAAACGAAAGAATATAAAACAAAACATAAAAAAAAAACTAGAAACCAAAACAATTCAAAAAATAAGTAAATCAAAATAATAAACAAACAAGTAAGCAATTCAAACAATTTAAAAGAAAACAGAAACACAAACCAGTAAAAAGAAATAAGGGAAAAAATCATTAGTCTCGGTTGGTAACACCAACCGAGACTAAAGGGCCGCTGGGCTACGCGCGGAAAATTTTGCGGCCCAGTCAAGCCTTTAGTCTCGGTTCGTGTTACGAACCGAGACTAAAGGACTAAAGGTCTGTTAGAGCGTTTAGGTGCGGTTTCGCGTCAAATTTTTTCATTCTCCCCAAATCGATCTTCTCTGAGCGGCAAAATCTTGCTCCGCTCCGGCGCGCCGCCCTGCTCCCTCTCGCCGCCCTGTTGCGCTCCGGCCTCCCTCTAGCTGCTCCAGTCGCCGTCGCCCGCGGCTCGGCATCCTCCACGCCCGCGGCTCTGCCTCCTCCGTGCCGCCGCGCCTCCTAGTTCCACGCCCGCGGCTCGGCCTCGTCCGCGTCGACGCGCGTGCCCGTGGCTCGACCTCCTCCGTTGCTCCGGTCGGCGCTGCTCCGGCCCGCGGCTCCTCCGTGCTGCTCCGGTGCTCCTCGTCGCTCTCAAGGTGAGCTCTTAATTTGTGCACTGATTTAGGTTTAGGTTTAGGTGCACTCATTTTCATAGGAAACTTCGAGAGTGGTACTATACAATCCATGTATAATAATTTCTGATCAACAGAACAAAGATATGACACTGTAATTTAGGATGTAATTTCAGAGATTGACACTGAAATTTAAATTCTTTGAATTGCATGCTTGTATGCCTTTAGAATCTGAAAAGTGACTTCATGTAATATTTGTGTACCATTCTTGCAAAGAGTGGATCAGGGACTTCATGTAGTACTCTTGTAAGTTGTTCCACTTATATGCACTGTTTTTTTATTTTCTTTGAATCATGTGGTTTGTAACTTAAACTATTGACATTTGGTAGACTGTAGGCTTATTTATTACGTGGTTTGTAAGAACAAGTTAGCATCATTGTTTATTTGATTCCTAGTGAGACAATGTATAGTAGTTTTTGGTTGTGAATCTTCAGCATATGTATGAGCTTGAAAATGCAATACTGTTGTTTGCTCTTGTGGTTAAGGAGGAAAGATGCACCCGATTTTGGTCCTCACTTCTCTTGGCAGTCCATTCACTTTTATGTATCAGTATTTCGTTGAACATAGTTTTTAAAGTTTATGCGGACTATATGTATTGTCTACTGTATGTTGTCGCAACATTTTGGGCATACTTGATGTTGATGTATTTATTTATCATGATGCATTCAAATTCCTATAGCAGCCATACTAAAATAATGCTCACTGTTAGGGTAATAGTTGGTGTATTCTTGCACATTATTTATTTTGTAGGTGTATTCTTGCAATGTAACTGATGGTGTAATAGTAGGATTGCATTGCTTCTTCATTCCATGTTCTTCTTTAGGAAAGCACTAATATTTTATATTTCCACACATTGTTTCCTTACTTATACGATTATCCTAGAATGCTTCAAGTGTTGAGGATTTCTTGTCACTGTCATATTTGTAGATAAACATATGCTCCTGATTAATAGTTAAGTACTTTGTTCTACTAGTATACTTAAGTATAATAGACAAATTAATTTGGTGGCTGTTTTTTATCGTAGGGGGATAAGAGGAACACTTGCCAAGGTAATTAATCCAGAAGCTGAAACAAGTCAAGAAAGAAGTGAATACTGCAGTACATGTAAAATGCTAGGACACCCGTCCAGCAATTGCTACACCAAACCTCCATCTATGGATGATTTCGACGTTCATGACATCATAAAGCTATGACATGTTTTATGAGATGCTATTTCTTGTTACATAATTGTAGTTTTCTCAGTATTCTGTTTTATGGATGCTATGACTTGAAATTGTAATATATTATGTTGTGTTAGATATGCAAATTGAGATGATTGTAAATGTGTACGAAAAAGATGATTTTGTGTTAGATATGCACAATTCTAAAATATGATCCATATATATAGTTTTGTGTTAGGTATGCAAGATGAGCACACACTGTTTTCTTCGCTGCCACCTTGTTGTGCTATATGATCCATACTTGTTGCAATTATTGTACTTGTATATGTTTTTCAGATGAATAAATGTAAAATTGATTATAATGCCCGAGCTATGGATTGCAGGTAGAGCTATGGAGCACTTGCGAGACGAGCAGATAGAAGAAGCACAATTTCAACGAGACGAAGAGATGGAAGACCAAATGGAACAACTTATTTTTAATGATGCCCGAGCTGGAGGAGATGTAGATGATTATGATTTCGACCAATTTTTGAACGACTTTGGAATCGAGTCACAAGACTTTGATGTGGTGATAGAAAACTCCGGCGGAGAGGTGTATATGTGTTTATAATAAACATGGCGATATGTTGTTGTTAACTACATGCATTAATTGATTTATGTTGCATTTATTAATGACTTATTTTTCTTTTAGCCATCCGGATCGAGCAAATCTGCAAAAAAGCAGCCACCATGTGCTCCTCGAGGCAAGGCAAAAAGAATGACGAGCGAGGATCCAAAGTTACCGATTGAGGAAATTGCTGATTCCGGCGAACCGCTCGAACCAAAACAGAACCGCAACAAATTTATAAGTCAAGCTGGAGTTATTGTTAGGGATATGATCCCAATCAGCATACGCGAATGGAATAAGCCGGCGGTCGCAGATGTGGACGACCCATGTTATGTCCACCAAGTTCTTAAGGATTTGGTCTATAACACGTTGTTGTCACATTTCACCCTCCCCCAGATCTCTCTAAAGTGAAGAAGGACAACCTCAAGAAGTGGACTCTTATTAAGATGGCGGAACAATTCCGGAACTGGAAGAAAAAGTTATGGAATCAATATGTAGAAACAAAAGAAGTGCCAGATTTCAGTGGAGCACAAGGGAAGAAGTTAGAATCTGAATGGGCGGCGTTTAAGGCGTATAGGGAATCACCTATGGCTGTGGCCCGATCGACGATAAATAAATTGAATGCTGGGCTGAAGGAACACCACCATACATTGGGGACAAGTGGCTACAAGAGCGCCATTCCTAAGTGGTTAGCCTATGAAGAAAAACTGCTTCA
The DNA here is from genome assembly GCA_026929855.1 of Poa annua. Taxonomy (NCBI): domain Eukaryota; kingdom Viridiplantae; phylum Streptophyta; class Magnoliopsida; order Poales; family Poaceae; genus Poa; species Poa annua. The sequence continues at coordinate 39,768,604 of CM049427.1, forward strand.
ATCGGGGGTCCGTCCACAGACACTTGACTGGCCCGAGAGGTCGAAATTCTGGTTGTTCGCGCATGGGGCAATGTTGGACCCTAAAACCGGAGAGATTGTTTGAAGGGGAAAATGGAAGGTTCTCGTTAATCGTATAAAAAATAAGCTTGAAGAAGCAATTAATGATGTTCGCAATGGTATGTTCAAACCCGATAGAGAGGATGACGAGCTGACACGGGCACTGGGGAATCCTGAACATGTTGGACGAGCTCGAGGCTTTCCTGGTGGTGCTACGTTTAAGACTGCGTGGCCGGAATCCGCTCACACTTATAGAAGCCGTAGCAGAGGTAAGAAGAAGGAGGCCGACCGGATATTACAATTGGAACGTGAAATGAAGGAGCAACGGGCGGAAATAAAAGCATTGAAGGAGCAAAGAACGGAACCTCAGGAGCGGCACCAATTAGACCATGAAGCACATGTCGCCCCATCTCAGCGTAGAAGCAGCGTTGGTTCCACGCGTCAGGTCGACGTTGGTGCCTACCCAGTGGATGACATCACAGAGCCTACAGGTTGTGAGCTACATATAGCAATGCGAAACATAACTTTGAAGGTGGCGGTGGGGCAAGCTTTAGTAATTCAACCTGGAGAACTCTACCATTGTGGTCAAATTCCAGATGGCTACGCTCGTGTCGGGGTGGACGAAATTATGCCGGGATTTGAATCCTTGAAACTTGAGTTACCTGGAGGTGACGAGGAGAAAACGTTGGCAGACGTCAAGCATGCCTTCGCCCTATGGCCCAAGAAATACATCGTCCTTTCAGAACAAGCAAATTCCACTCCTCGTTCTAGGAGTCCAGCTCACCAGCCAAGTCCACTCTTCCTCGAGAGGGATCAAAGACGGAGTCCATCTCCACCCCATCAGCAAAGCCCACACCTCCCCGATAGGGACCCCAGCCCGAGTCCATCTCCAGCTCAACAGCAAAGCCAACCGCCCCCCGAGAGGGTTCCTAGCGTGAGGCCATCGCAGTCTGTGCCAGTCCGCCAGAATGTTAAGTCGCTCTCGAGTAGGCGCCAGTCTGGTTCTCCTGTTAGGAAGAAACCTAGAAAGCAGAAAACACTGCCGCCTACTCCAAAGTTACCTTGGGAGAGAACCGTCGAGGAAAACGATATCGCATGCAAAGAACATACGGATGCCTGGCTTGCTGGCGTGAAACAGAAAGCGTTAGCGAAACAATTGCCTCCTGCAAAATTTACTGCCAGAATTCCTCAGGAAAAAATTGACCGTTGCATCGATGCCCTATACAACCCCCCACCATCGCCGCCAACAGACTATGATCGCAACATTGGTAAGTCATATGACGAAGAGATGGATGATCGATCGAAAAAAGGGAAACAAGTTGCCCAACTCGGAGAATAAGACGCACAGTCGGCCCCCCCGCTCAAGGTGCTTGATGACAGAGTTCTCAAAAACATCAATGTGCGGGAGCTGGTATATTCGGGAGATGATATCCCCTTCGCGGATGTTGTTCGTACTTATGTTCACGGGGAGAATTTTGTTGATGGCGACTTACCCTCAAGAATGCGTCAATTTCAAGCCTGGTACAAGGATACCGTAAACGAGACGAATAAAGACGCTCTCATGATGGCAGTTAAGGAAGAGCATTATTTCCAAGAATACTCCGTTGTCCTTTACTTCGCCGAAATCTTTCAGTTATACAATCTCCGGGCACTCGACAAAAACATCATAAGTTCCTATTGTCTGTAAGTCATCTATTCCTGTAATTTAATGTTTTAATTAGCTCTACTCGTTCATTGTCTGTGATAATCCTCTCTATAATATTTTGTGTGCTTTATTACGCAGAATGAAGATGCTCGAATGCAAGAAGAAGAAAATCAACCACATTGGGTTCATTGACCCCTCTATAATGCATGAAGATAACATAATTGATCCAATACTTAACAAGGATACACCGGGGAATTTCCTAATGTTTTTTAAGCGACAAGCTTACAAAAAATATATATTATGGCCTTACAACTTCAAGTGAGTGTTACTGCTTATTACACATTCTATTTTTCTCACCCGATGTTAAGTTTAATTGATTAGTTATGCATGACTATTTATAAACGTGCGCAGCTTCCACTACATTCTTATCGTTATTGACTTGCGGAAAGGAGAAATTGTTGTCCTTGACTCGTTAAGAAGATGCCCTAAACAATACAAGACCTATTTTGATTTGGTGGCAAGGTACTTTCTTTTCTTATCGCCTCTTTCGTTCATTTCCTAATATCAAGAAATTTATGACTCATTCATTCATTTTCTTGTCATGCAGCGTTTGGAAAATGTTCCTCGCGGAACATCCGAACAGTGGATGGCCAGAGAAACTGCGCTGGCGTACTAACGATGTAAGTAGTACTATAACTAGGCCCATGCACCATTATCATACTTTATTATTATTTGATTAAATTTTATTCTTCTATAGACTTGCCTTAAACAGCCAATAGGGACTGATCTATGTGGATTCTTCGTTTGCGAGTACATGCACACTGTGGTCAACGAGAGTTTGAAGAGCAAAAGAAGTATCGAAGTACGTAAAGCTCTAGTCACAACATTATTTTTGTATCATCAATCGTGATGAGTTTTATTCATTTCATATCTCATGTATTCATTGTGATATCATTTTTTTACAGTTGCCAAGAAAGCGCAACGAGTTACCAATAAAGACCCGCTTCAGGGCAATTGCAGAGGAGTTGACGGGATTTTACCTCACCGATATCATACCGGAGACCGGAGAGTACCACTATTTTGACTAGTGCGGACATGTAATATATAGTGATCTCCATGTAACAAAATATTTCTAAGTCTCTGGAACCGGTAAACGTGATATTCATGTACCACGCGTACTTAAATGTGTATGTGTTATCAACACACATGATCTTCATGTAATTGTATATATGCATGATGCAACTTCATCTAGGTTCGCATAATAATTTATACGTGTTTTTCGCCCATCGAAGCTGTAGCATCCGAAACCCCTACCCCCGACGCATCGACATGTTACCATCCGAAACCCCTTACCATCACACATCGACTATAGTATCGACGTGGTACCATCCGAAACCCCCTACCGTCACGCATCGACGTGGTACCATCCGAAACCCCTACCCAGAAAACCGGTAGAAATAAAAAAAAGTAAACACTGAAATGAAAAAAGCAAAACCCTGAAATGTAAAAAAAATAAAAACCCTGCCCCAACGCGCCATCGACTAAAGGGTTCGCCCCCCGCACGCCCTGCCGCGGCCACGTGCGCTGCGCTCATTGGGGGGGGGGAGGGCTCCGGTCCCGGTTCGTGTTAAACCGAGACCAAAGGGTCAGGGGGCTCTAGTCCCGGCCTGACAGTCCCGGTTGCTACACCGGGACTAGAGCCTGTCTGGAACCGGGACTAGTGCCCCTTTTTCCACTAGTGCCCCAACGCGCCACCAGGCTGCGGCCACACGAGCTCGACGAACCGCCCCGGCCGTCGCCGTCCATCTCCGTTTCCGGTGAGCCCGCTAGACCTCTCTCCCTCTCGTTCCTCCCATTCGCATCCATTCATCTTTGCGCACGCCCCTGACATGGTCTCGTCCTTTACCGTACACTAGTGCAAACAAAGCATCCGCGACCGCCGCCCGCCATTCAACTCCGGCGAAGGACCCCGCCGACCCGGAGCATCTCCCCTCCACCCCTACCGCGCCAACGACCTCACCACCGAGCACCCCAGTCCTTCGGTGAGCTCCCTACACCCCGGCCCTCCTTCCCCGCAGCGTCCGTACTCGCCGGCCATGGTGCCACTGCGACCGGAGCCGTCGCCGGCGAAAAGCGCCGCCCGATTTAGGTCACGGTAGCCAGGACCGTTGGATCGCGATCTAACGGCTCCGATTTAACATATTTTCGAATCGGTATCTAATTATCCGGAGCGTCCGCGTAAGTGAGATCGGACGGATGAGATTAATCACGCTTTCAAAAATTTACTAAAAAGACAGAAACTAATTCAAACTTTCAAAATTCATAACTTTCAAACTACAACTCCAAATTTAGTAAATTTTATGTCCCTGGAAAGCTCTCCTCATGTAGATTAATTTGGCATCATTACTTTTCTATTTTGCATCTGTTAAAATGGAATTTTTCACAGAGAACCATTTCGTCCATATAGTCCATAACTAAATTTCCAAGAATATTTTTAAAAAGTGAAACCTATGTTAAATGTTGCCTTATTGTACCCTCTGTCCAGAGGGACTAAAATATAAATTTTATGAATAATTAATTACGCAAGTGTAGTTATTTTGCGTGAAATTATTTAAATCAAATGATTTTTAAAATGCAATTAAATTAAAATTTGGTTCATGCCATCATGCATGTATTTTGTAACCAGAGAACTATTAAACAATTTAATTTCGGAGCATGCATTCATAAATGCATAGCATTGTTTTCGTATTGTGCATATGTATTGAATCGTGGAATGTTTGTTGTTTGCTAGATCGTGCAGAGTGTCTTACGTGTTGTGAAGAGTGTAACTTCAACTCTTCAGTTGGCCAAGGCAAGTGACGCTCATAAATCACCTACTAATTTTTACTATATGCATAGTAGAGTTTTTCTGTAGTATGCATGTCAGGAATTGTGTGCAGTTATAATTTTATGCTATGCTCCTATCTAGTCCCCCCCCCCCACCCTGAGCTTAGTAGCAAAAACACTTAGTAGGATGCTTAGCCAAGCAATGAAAAATGTTTTGACTAGTTGGATAGTGAAAAATTAATGAAGTTAATTAATGAACTACCTGGGTGTTGGTTGGAGAACCATGGTGGGTGGCTACTCAGGGGGTCCATGTCTATGGTTCATGTCTATGGTAATTACCCTTGCTGGAAGCGCACAAATGTGGAAAGTCACCCAGGCTTAAAGAGATTGTAGATGCACCTTGTTTAGTAGCTTCTAGTGCAACCACTTGTCAAATGGGCTCTGTCTTGACCATACATGTTGTGAGACCCCGATCCGTCGTGACCAGCAGATGTAGGGGGATGATAGGTTGGTTCGGGTCACGTGTTGTGACTCGGGGAATTACTTCGGAAAGGTCTCGTCTCGGTCTTCTCTTTTCCATTTCACAATTGGGTGACATGGACGAGGGAATGATTGGGTCTTGTGGTGAAAGTGCACACCCTCTCGAGAGTTAAAAACTAAGTATACTTAGCCGTGTCCCCGGTTATGGACATTTGAGCAACTAGACAGGGCAGATGTTGAAGATCTCCTCATCCCAATTTCTATAATAAAATTTGATGGGTGAACAATGGTTGGGAGAGCTCACTGAATAGTTTTCAAACTTGTTCACCGTTTTCTATCGGTGGTACTCTTTGTTGTCAAAGGTGTTCACTGTTGTCTATCAGTGGTACTCTTTTTCTAAGATGAAAAGTTGTTTTATAAATGATAGGACAAAACTGGCTTTATGCAAATCAGCCTCAAACTCCACCAAGCCAAATATGCATGTTGATATGGTCTTAGTAAATCTAGCTACAAAGTGTCATGTTGCCACCACAATTCGATTGTGCTGGCCCAATATAGTTTGGGCTGCAACTCACCATTGCAGGACCCTCAGACGAGGAGTAAGGATTGATAGGGTCGCGAGTCTCCAACCAACATGCCTTGCCTGTGGCACATGATGAAGATGGAGCTCACTTATCCATTTGCTTTCCGCTGTGTGTTTATTTCGGTTTGAGTTAGCCATGGGCTATGCACCTTGTATCGAACCCTTTTATTTCTGGATTATCGTGTAATGAATATTGATGTAATGTTATGGTATTTCATCTTAAACTGTGTGTGCTAGCAAGTCGATCCAGGGACTAGCACTATACACAGGAGGTCGCTACCTTATAATAAGGAGGGCCTTTACAATATTAAGCCTCCACCAGAAATTACGGCTGAAATCACAATCAAAGAAAAGGTGTCTGTAATCCTCAGAACCACTGTCAGAGCAAAGGATGCAATCATAAGATTCAATGATGAAATTCTTTCTTGCCAACAAATCCCTTGTGTTCAACCTATCTTGTAGGAGCAACCAAAAGAAAATTTTATGCTTTGGGAGAACACAAGATTTCCATATCCAACTCATGGGTATAGGAGCCAGACCTGGAGGTGAAAGTCTAGCATAGACCCGTTTACTGGAATAAGGTTTGAGTGAGGATGAGAGCAATCACTGATCAGGGGCAGATATGCCATCTCTACTAAGTAGTGTAGACTGAAGGTCAACACATTGTTGAGCTGCTATAGGAGAAATAGGAGTATAAAACATATCAAAGATATTCTCATCGTTGAATATAGAAATAGCTTGTTTTAAGGTAATCTCCTGACTCCTCGCAAGAGAGCAAAGATGGGGCATCTTATTTCGCAAGAGATCATCCGACCAATTATCAAACCACAGCCGAATAGTACTACCATCACCAGGTTTAACTGAAGCTAACTCCAAAAAGGTAGTCAGTAGTGTCAAGCAATCCTTCCACCAAAATGAACCACAAGCATTAGAATTTTGAGGGACCTTGCCATCAGCATAATGTGCCTGCCAAATGAGCTGAACCCATGGCACATCTACCTTGTTCATAAACTTAAAAAGGTGTTTTAATAACAAGGCACAATTCTGAGTTCTCGGATTTAGAACACCAAGGCCTCCAGCCTTTTTTAGTTTGCATACTGTATCCGATTTAACCAGACATTTTCCTTTTTTGTGAATATCCTTTCCTCTCCAGAAGAAGCCTCTTGTATTTCCTTCCACATAATCCAAAAAACTCAGAGGCAGCTTTAAGGTGCACATTGCAAAATTCGGGATGGCCGATATAATAGATTTAACAACAATAAGTCTACCATCATATGAGAGTGTATCAGCAATCCCAACCAGTCTTCTGTCAATTCTTTGTATAATACCAAGCAGATCCTCCATCCTAGGCCTAGTAGTGCCTAGTGGTAAACCAAGATAGGTGAAAGGTAAGGATTCAACCTGGCAGCCAATGGTCTGAGCAAGTTACTGACTCTGTTGTTCCAAAATATTAATAGGCACCAAAGAGGACTTTGAAAAATTCACCTTTAAACCAGTTGAGGAGGAGAACTTATCCAGCAAAACTTTGAGTCGGTTTAACTGAATATTACAAGCTGGCATGATCAACAGTGTATCATCAGCATATTGTATAATTGGGTAGTCCAAACCAAATGAGCTATCAAGAGGTAAATCCAGATCACCAATTCTCCAGGCCTCATTAATAACAAACTGCAAGAGCTCGGCAGTAGAAACGAAAAGAAGAGGTGAAAGGGGGTCACCTTGCCTGACACCACGTTTGCAGAATATTTTTTTCCCCGGCACACCATTTAAGAGAACACTAGCAGAAGCAGAGTATAAGATGGATTTTATCCAGCCAATCCATTTTTCCCCGAATCCCATATGTTCCAACATAAGAAGGATAGCACTATACTCCACCTTATCAAAAGCTTTTTCAAAATAAAGCTTAAGGATAATGATTTCCTTTTTTGACTTATGGCAAAGGTGGATATATTCAAAAGCCCATGCAAGACAGTCTTGGATGGTTCTGCTCTTAATAAAACAGTACTGATTTTTATGTAAAGCTCTAACAATCACCTTCTGCATTCTATTGGCCAAGAGCTTAGTGATAAGTTTAAGTGTGATACTCACCAAAGAAATTGGTCTATAATCATTGACCCCCTCAGGATTGGATCTCTTGGGGATCAGAGTGATAAAGGCAGAATTAATGCTAGTGATATCCAAATTACCCTCATAGAACTTGAATCAAAGGTAATAAAACTGCTCCTTCACAGTATCCCAGCTATTTTTCAGGAATGCTCCATTAAAACCGTCAGGTCCAGGAGACTTGTCAGTAGGCATCTCTTTCACTATCCCATCAATCTCTGATTCAATAAAAGGAGCTTCTAAGGCAGAAAAATCAATGAGACTATTAGGCACCACTAGGTTCAGAAGATCAAACAACATCTCAGGGTTATCAGAACACCCAATTCTCTTCTTGAAAGCATGCCACAAAATAGCTGCCTTATCCTCATGATCACAGACAATACAACCATCATCAGTAGTAATATTGGCAATAAAATTATTTCTGAAGCTTTTAGTTGCAAAGGTGTGAAAAAACCTGGTATTCTCAGCACCAAGTTTAGCCCATCTAATCTTAGCCCTATTCCTCCAATAGATTATTTTGGCCTCTAGGATCTTTGAGAGATGGGTCTTAATAGTTTTTCTGAAATTGACTTCAGGAATGGACAGCCTCCTTTGATCTTCCAGACCATCTAACATAGCAAGCACAAAGCAACAAGAATCAATAATTTTGTTTAGCTGAGATAAACTTTTACTCCATTTTTTTAACCCATATCTGAGATGCTTTAGTATGGCAGTTATATCCTGAGCAGCACTTTTTAAGAGGCCAGGATTATGCCAATTCTGTGTGATGGTCTCCTTGAAACCATTAAAATTTATCCATTGCTCCTCAAACCGAAAGATCCTTGATTTAGGGATGTCAATTCCTATCTGAATTTGCATTGGGACATGATCAGAAGATAATTTAGCAAGAGGGTTAGCAAAAGTGTTTGGAAAGTTTGATGTCCAATTTGCAGAGGTAAATACCCAGTCAAGCTTTTCCAAAAGTGGTGGGTTTTGCATATTACTCCAAGTAAATGCTCGACCTTTCAAAGGAATTTCAACCAGATCATGATGGCTAATCAGTCTATTGAAAGCAATCATGTTGTTAACATCTCCACCTGGCCTGTTTCTGTTTTCTGGACCTCGAACCAGATTAAAATCACCCATAATAATCCAATTATCCATTGGGGAGGAATCTAGATTAAGCAGCCAATTGATAAAAAAGGATCTCTCGTCAGACTGGGTGGGTCCATAAACATTAGTAAGATACCATATATGACCACTGATATTACAAGAGAATTCCACTGTGATATGATAACGAGAGGTACTAATCTGTTGCCCTGAGAAGACATGACTATTCCAGATAATAATCAGACCACCAGAACTACCTATAGACGAAGAGTGGATAAATTGATCAAATCGCCGGGGCGCAAAGTTTCTGATATAAGACAGGTCAAAATTCTCTCTTTTAGTTTCTTGAAAGCACGAGATATTGCAATTAGATTCCTCTATATTTTGTCTGATGTCATTCCACCTCAATTGGGAATTAATCCCCCGTAAATTCCAGTCTAAGATAATCCATTTTCTACTCATTAAAAACCAATGCAGGTGAGTGAGCACTGAGCAGTATTAAAAAGCTCAGTTTGCATGTAAGATAGCAAAGGCATGTGAACAAAGAAAAGACGCAGAGCCTAAAATGCCCATAATATGCAAAACAGCAAGACCACCAAAAACATAACTGCCAGATAAGGATAACAGAACGCCAACTAGTCACTGACAAAGTAGAGTGAGACAACGAGTACTGATATAACACAAGATCCCCACACAGCATCACAGAACTGCCACCACACACAGACACGTGACAGGTGTTCACTGCGCAACATAAAGCCAAATACAGTCTTATTACATGTCATTGACTCTTAAAATTCAGAACATAAGAGACCACAAAATAAATCCTTTGAATCTGACTGCGCTCGTCAGATAGGATCAGACCCCAGCATGAAGTAGCTTCATTCCACACTATCATTGGTACTATCATAGTTGAGATGATCATCAGAAACATCGTCAAGATGCATCTGGCAGGGCCCAGTAGCAATGGACTGCAATAAATCAATAGGCAAGTGAGGAGGTGTGGCAGCTTCAGAATCAATGACAGAGGCAGTGTATTTTTCACATGTTCTTTGGCATAAACCTCAGCATCTTTGGCATCCTTGAATCCATCCTTAATTTTAGCTAACCTGGAGCTCCTCCTAATTAGCTCAGTAGTGTAAGTAGCTTTACACTTTCTCTTCCTGACAGAGACAGAAGCAGGGACCAAGACAGTACCCCCATCCTCTAGTTCAGTTAGCTGCACCGAAGAAGAAGGTTTAGGATTGGCAGCTTTTGTGTTGATATGAAGAATGCATTTGCTCTGAGATGACCCTTCTGTCTCCACCTCGACAATCTGACAAGATGTGCCCACAACTATATTGTCAGATAAAGCAGATAGGAGATCAGTTGGTGAGGCAGTGATAGAAGTTAGCAAATTCTGAACTGCAGCAAGGTAGTTCTGTGAAGGCAAAGGCTGAGCATCTGCAACATTCTGTGCTGAAGCAGAAACAGTATCTGCAACATCCTTAGAGTGCTCTGCAACATCAACAGGTAAATGAAGTTCATCCTCAATAGCAGCAGACACCTCTTGGGCATTGGGGTCAGCAACAGGTAAATCATCAACAGCTTCTACTGGGTCATGCTCCTGCAACACCACTTCCTGAACAAGAATCACATCTTCTTGATCTATCTCCGGTGCAAATCCCTCCTGAGCATTTGCAAGGGCAACAGGACTCTGAGGAGGTGTCTGAAGAACAGGGTCGTCGATATTCTGAACTGGGACAGCAGCAGGTTCAGGTCCTTCGTTTTCAGCATGCCACATAGCAAACCCATCCACTACAATTGGAATAGGATGGGGATTCTCTCCGTCAGGCGGCAGAGGGTCGTCATCACCAGCACCAGCACCAAGCATATGAGTATTAAGCAGATGACAGGGGCAAGACCAGCTGCCTCCTTGACCGTCCGCACTGAAGTTTTGAATCACCACAATGATGCCTGGTATTTTCTCAAGATCAAACGCCCTAATCTTAACAAGAATCTGAGCTTTGTTATCCTCATCACGGTTCCAGATCAAGAAACGACCGTAGGGTGCAAATGTAGTAACAATGGAGTTTAAGTTCCAACATTCAGGCGGGAAATTCAGTAACATTATCCACACATCATGAGTAAAGGTTGCAGACCGAAAATTCAATCCCTTATCATGTTCAATCACTCTAAGGACAGTATCACCAATAAAGTATGGGCTGTTTCTAATAGCGCTATCTCTGTCAATAACACCATCAAAACGAACCAAAGCAGTTCCCATGGCACAACGACTAATCTGGCGAAACTCAAAGCCTCTCTGATGGAAGTATGCAGTAAGCAATGCAGAGGTACCTTCGAACTGATCCTAGCTAGGTTCAGGTTCCAATCTGATAATCGCTCAGTCGTCACTAACCTCCAGGAAGGAGCCTCCAAGCACAACATAGCCACGCTGCGGATGGAGGTTGTTGAAAGGGATAATGCCAGAGCCTGAAGGGAGGTGTGGGATAGGATCACAGGGGTAGTTAGCCATGGCTTCACCGATGCTGGATGGCGTCACCAGAGGAGCGGAGACACCAGGACAGGGAGCTGCGGCAAGGTCGAGGGTTTTCTCTATCTGGGGAGACGAGTCGACAAGTTGTGTATCAGGTGGAATAAAAGGGTTCTGTTTGGCGACTGCCCGATATTTCCTTTTATAGATATGCTTGGAAAAGCAAAATTTTACAAGGTGACCATAAGTCCAACAAGATCGGCAACGAATCTGATTAGTGCAATGAATCCTTAAGTGGCGGTAATCAAGGCAACGAGAGCAAAAAGAATCCGCTGCTGACACGCTTGGGTGAGAGGCCAGATGGGCTGCCAGTGAAGGGCTAGATGGGCCAACAGGGGGCTTAGTCGTATCGGGCCGAGAAACAGGCAACCATTGTAGTCTAGGTAACTGTTTGGGAAACAAAACGCGCGATTCCCGCTCAAGCAGATCTCTCTCCTGATGAACTGTGTGAGTAGGCAGAATGCAATTCGATCGAATATCCTGGTCAAGTGACCTAACTCCAAGTGGAATTGAGTTTGCCCCTGTCAGTACGGTAGATACCGGGTCAATCAAAGGAGGTGAAAGCTGAGAATGTAGCCGATTGAAAACCTCAGAAACACGAGGATCATGGGGTTGTGCATGGTTTTCAGAAGCAAAACGAGATCGACGTGAAACTCCCTGAGTGGACCATTCAGAAGATGATTCAATTAACCAACGTTGCTCCTCCAGCTGCCAGTTCGGACCTCCTCTACCCCAGAGATGAAAGTAACAAGTAAACTGAGTACACTTGATAGATCTCAAATTATGGATCATGAAACCCACAACCTTTGAACTGACTGCAAACTTAAAAACTCGATCTGCCAAACGGGTCGTGCCAATCTCATCAAAAGCAACCCCCAAAGATGCCGAAAGGGCCAGACTGACATTGATCTCATCCAAACGGAAAGAGGCGTGGCCAAAAGAAACCACAAGGTAGAACCGGTGGGAGGCAGAGATCGGACTGACAGAGATGGAAAAAAGATCACGAACCTTAGATCGAAAACGATGACCGATGGATAAATCCAGTGAATGAGCGATGGATGAAGGATCATTAAGAGGATCCATCCCGCTAATCCTCGATGAAGGACCGCCGGAGGGGCCCTAGATGGTGGCGGCGGCGTCATCACCCTTGGAGTCGCCAGGAGGGGAGGTGGAAGGCGTCATTTTTTTAGAGTTATTTTTGTTAGACGGCAAACAATAACCCAAATAGAATCATAACCCGATTTAGTCCTTGGTAAGCCGGTGATGAAATCCATTCCAATAGAATCCCACTTCCAGTCGGGTACTTTTAAAGGTTGTAAAAGTCCTGATGGTTTCTGATGTTCTACTTTTACTCGACTGCATACATCACACTTTGCGATATATTCTGCTATTTCCCTCTTCAGATTGTTCCACCAAAATCTCTCCTTTACATCCATATACATCTTGGTATTTCTCGGATTGATGGAATAAAGTGTCTCATGGGCTTCTTGCAGAATTAACTTCCTAAGATCAGGGTCATTGGCCACACACACACGTTTTTCAAACCACAAAATTCCCTGCTCATCTTCATGAAATCCCTTAGCTTTTCCTGCTCTCAGATTGACTTTGATTTCTTCTATTTCCCTGTCTCCTTTCTGAGCTTCACGTGTCTTGTCCATCAAAGTTGGTTGTACTACTAATGAGGCTACAAAACCTTCTGGTACTACTTCCAATCTGAGGTCCTTGAATGCCTTGCATAAATCCTCGGGTATGTCTCCTGTTGTGAGCCCATTCACATACACTTTACGACTCAGGGCATCTGCTACTACATTAGCCTTTCCAGGATGATATTGGAGACTTAGATCATAATCTTTGATAAGTTCCAACCATCTCCTCTGCCTCATGTTCAATTCCTTCTGAGTGAAAATATACTTCAGACTTTTGTGATCAGTGAATACTTCACATCTTTTTCCCATCAGATAGGGTCTCCAAGTCTTCAGGGCATGTACCACTGAGGCCAATTCGAGATCATGAGTAGGATAATTTGCTTCATGTTTCTTGAGCTTTCTAGAGGCATAAAATGTCACTCTGCCTTCCTACATCAATACACTTCCCAGGCCTTGGCGTGAAGCATCACAGTACACTTGGATATCCTTCTCTAAATCAGGTAAGCATAGAACTGGGGCTGAAACTAGACGTTTCTTCAGCTCCTGAAAACTGGCTTCACATGCCTCAGTCCACTCAAACTTCTTCTCCTTCTTCAATAATTCCGTCAAAGCCTTAGCAATCTTGGAGAAGTTTTCAATGAATCTTCGGTAGTATCCTGCTAGACCAAGAAAGCTCCGTAATTCTCCCACATTCTTTGGCGGCTCCCAATTAGTTACGGCTGAAACCTTTTCAGGATCCACCGCTATACCTTCCTTGGACACCACATGGCCTAGAAATACGACTTGTTCTAACCAAAACTCACACTTGCTGTATTTGGCATACAACTTATGTTCACGTAGTCTCTGCAATACTAGACGCAAATGTTCTTCATGTTCTTTGTGACTGTTGGAGTAGATTAAAATGTCATCTATGAACACCACCACAAACTTATCCAGAAAATCCATGAACACCTTATTCATCATGTTCATGAAATAGGCTAGAGCATTGGTTAATCCAAAAGGCATTACAGTGTACTCGTAAGAGCCATATCTCGTAACAAATGCAGTCTTGGGTATATCCATTTCTCTAACTTTCATTTGGAGGTACCCTGATCAAAGATCGATCTTTGAGAAAACACAAGCACCTTCCAGTTGATCAAATAGTTCATTTATCTTGGGTAACAGGTACTTGTTTTTGATAGTTTGCTCATTTATATCCCTGTAGTCCGTGACTAGCCTCTGTGTTTGATCTTTCTTTTAACAAATAAGACTGGTGCTCCCCATGGCGATGAACTTGGACGAATAAATCCTTTCTGAATATGTTCCTGAGCTCCTTCAGTTCATCGACGGCCATAGGATATGGTCTTTTAGCTATTGGTCATGTACCCGGTTTCAGTTCGATGAGAAACTCTACATCTCTATCGGGTGGCATTCCCGGTAGTTCTTCCAGAAAAACATCAGGGTATTCCTTGACAATAAGCACATCACCAAGGCTAACCCCCTTATGAGAATTTAGCCTAACTTTCTTAAGTTCAAAGGTTGATCTGAACTTAATCTTTTTTTTCTCTGGGGTGGTGAGGGTGATAGCTCTATTTGCACAGACTATGATTCCTTCAAAACGAGTCATCCAATCCATTCCGATGATAACATCCAAGCCTTGGGTTTCTAGGATGACTAAGTCCGTTGGAAATATATGCTACCAATCTTTAAGTACAACTGTCTACACCCAAAATTTACTATCATCTCTCCAGCAGGTGAACTTACTCTAATAGGTTTTCCTAGACTTTCCTTAGCTAGCCCATGTTTGTTTACAAAAGCTCTTGATATGAATGAATGCGATGCTCCAGTATCAAATAAGACTAATGCTGGAAAAAACTGAGCAAAAACGTACCAATCACAGCATCAGGTTCATCATGAACTTCTTCCACATTGATGTGGTTTACGTGTCCCTTCTGGAAAGGATTGGGCTTGGAATTTTCGTCAGCCTTTCTCTCTGGGCAGTCAGTTGCATAATGCCCCGTCTTCATGCACTTGAAGCAAGTCACATGAGACAAGTCTTTCTTGCCTTCATAGTTAGGACAGTGATGAGCATTTCCATGATTATGGCTATGGTGATGGTTTAATCCACCATTACTTCCTTTGTATCCTCCATTACTTCCTTTGTATCCTCCATTATGATTATGACCATGATGCTTATGGCCATTACCATTGTTGGAGTGATTCCATGATTTATGGTCACTGACTTCAGAGGTGTGTTGTCTCTTGTGTGTCCCTTCAGAGTGAACCTTACTTGCACTGAATTTCCTCTCCATGTTCTCTTCCTTTCTTATGTTGTTGTCCAGAGTGATTGCTTGATCCAACAAAGCTTGATAGTTAGGAGCATAGGCCACATACAAGGGTATCTTCAGTTCTCCCTTAAGTCCATTGAAGAATTTTTCCTTCCTCTTAGCATCAGTGTCAATGTCTTCTGGTGCATACCTTGATAGCATACATAAGTCATCCATATACTCCTTCAGAGTTCTACCTCCCTGCCTCAAGCTGCGAAATTCCTCTTTCTTCAGATTCATTATGCCAGAGGTAATGTGAGCATTGCGAAAACCCTCCTCGAAAGCATCCCAGGTCATGCCATCTAGAGGGTGTGTCACTTGATAAGTCTCCCACCACAATGCAGCAGGTCCTTCCAACAGGTGTGCAGTGAACCTCACTTTTTCTGCCTCAGAACACTCACAAGTTACTAAGTCCTTGTTGACTGAGCGAAGCCAGTCATCGGCCACTATTGGTTCAGTAGCAGAGGAGAACTGATTAGGCCTAAGCCTTAGGAATCTTAGGAGTCTGTCCACTGGAGGTGGTGGTGGCGGGTTGTTGTTGTTGTTGTTGGTTGCTGCAATGAACTGAGTCATCATAGTCATCAGTTGAGCTTGAGCGGCCATCAGTTGTTGCATGGCATCATTGTTTTCGGGATCACGACGAGGAGGCATTTGTGGGGGTTTTCATCATGGATGAGTAAAGATAGATAGAACTAAAAGAAGGAAAATCCAACCCATGCACGAAACAACCAAGTCAAGCAAACAACAAACAATAAAAAACTTAAAACTTTGCTTCCTTAGTAATTCGATAAAAGACATTCTAGGTTGATTAAATAAAACGATAGAGTCTGCAAACCAAAACATTCTAACATTGTCACACCACAAGTTGGAAATCAATGTTTTAAAAATGACGAGCTAAACGAGGATAAAACATGGTGGTCCAACTACTAAGTCTAAACTTCGTCCATAACGTCTCCTTCATCTTCTTCGATCTCCTCGATGGTGATGCCTTCCTCCATGAGGGTCTCCTTGTAGTCGTTCACCTCCTTCTCTAAAGCTTCATTCTTCTCCTATATCATTGTCTTCTCACGGTGCAGAGTCTCGATCGCTTCCTTCTCTAGGGCTTCAATCTTCTCTTGTAGCATTCTCTTCTCACGGCATAGAGTCTCGATCAAATCTCGATCAACTTCGAACTCGATGTCGTTGCTCAGAATTTCATCCTTCAAGTTCTTGATCTCCTTGTTCTTGTCTCTAATTCTCTTCTCTTGATTTTGGAACTTCTTCTCTTGAGCTCGGAATTTCTCCTCTTGAGAGTTGGCCACCTCTTCTTGGGCGTCAATCTTCTTTTGAGTCTCCTTGACTTGGGCTATTATTTCATCATTCTTCAGCAGCTCATCGCGCCTATCCTCTTCTAATTGCCAGAGGTGAATTTCTAAGTCTTGAAGATAAGGGTGCAAAGGTTCTGGTTTGTTTTTGTCTTCCTCGTTAACAAGGTAGGGTATCCCATCTTCGTCACGTTGGCCTAGGTTAGAAAAGTAGTGGTTTTTTAACTCCTCCTGGAATTGCCAGCAAAGACGTCCTATTAGCTTCTGCATGACGAGATTCAGTCCTTTCTCCAAGGAATCACTAATCGACTTGTACTGGATGTCTTCGGTCTTGGGTTCAGTCTGGCGCCCTTGTTGAAAAAGGCGAACTCCCCATAAGTCTTCTTTGTTGAAGTGCTTCAGCTGACTTGCCTTGATGATGGGTGTTGGTAGCGCCAGTAATTCCACTATCTCCAGAAGGTATCTTCCAAAACGCATGTTCTTGAAGTCCTCCGCGGTTTGATACATGAAGAACGACATCCTTAAGTTATAAGAGTAAAATTGTTAAAACAGAATACATAAGGTAAGAGGTATTAGTCATGGTGTAATTAAGTACTTTGAGAAAATAAGGGTTCTATTCTACAAGGTGATCAACACTATTATCAACTCTTTGTAAATTGGATATTCACTATAGTGAGAGAGACAGACACCCGGCCAGCCACTTATTTGTGGAACAGGTCTCATGTACGCGGACATGTAAGGTTAGTCCGGGGCCGCTTCATCCCACTATGCCGCTAGGATCCAACATACTTCAAAGATGGAAATATTATGATAAAAAAGGGGCTTAACCAATCCTAAGGGCTCGAACCTACAGGCAACACTTTGCTCTGATACCATTTTGTAGCACCCCATCTTTTATATAAAGATGAAACACATGTGTTAAGTGCTAGTCCCTGGATCACTGCCAGCAGCACAGTACAAAATATAAAGTATCATTGCATAAGTATCATAATACTACAACGAGATCCAAAAATAGCTAAGTATAGCTTTATTACAAATTGCATAGCCATGAAGGCTAGCTAAAATATTCAGAGTTCACAACAAAAGAAAATAGCAATGGGCCTCATCTTCAAGCATGCGCCACATGCATACATGTTGGGTGTAGACTCGAGTCCATACTTATTCTTCATCTGAACTACCTGCACATTTGAATATGCAGCCCCCGAAGGAGGTCAATACAATGAAGTATTGGCAAGTGACTATGGTGGATATATTACGACAAGTCTAATCTATATGCATATTTGGCTTGGTGGAGTTGTAGGCTAATTTGCAGAAAGCAAGTTTTCTCCTATCTTTTATAAAACACTTTTGTTTCTCAAAGACTTGGCACCAAGGGATGAATCCCAAGTGCACCAACATTTCTTTCCTTAGTCAAATTTTACTTCAAGAAAAACGGTGTTGAGGTTCTTCCGTCCATCCTTGTCCAGCTGCTCGAAGTAGTCCATCACCGGGGACACGGCTAAGTACTGAGAATGTCGAATCTGCAGAGGTTGTGCACTTTCACCTTTAGACTCAATTAACCCAAACATCCTATACACGCGGAGTGCATTAAGGAAAGGAGAGAATTGCGGCAAGAACTTTCAGAAGAAGAATTCAACCATACTAGCAGGACCCGTTCCACCTACCAACTCTACATCTGCTTGTCAAGCTGACAGGTTGAACTCTCACAACTTAATCGTTCTAGACAGAGCCCATTGTCAAAAGGATGCACGGGAAGCATCTAAACTTGGAGGGATTGAGTAATCTCTTTGTTACTGGGTGGTCATCCACAAGTGCACTTTTGGGTGACAACCACCATGCTCATGGCCCTAGGTAGAATAGAGATTCATCCTAGGCGACGACAACCACAAGCATAGTCCCAAATAGCCACTCAACATAAACCATACCAACCAATCCACCCAGGTGTGCATTTTAAGTTTAAGACTTAGAAATATTTCCATAGCATGGTATGTGAACAATTTTATAGCATTGCTAAGCATCTAATAAAACTTTTAAATGGCTGCATGGTAAAGGGTGACTACACACTACTAGGAATTTTGTTAAGTATAAAACTAACTTAGCATAATAAAATAGTCCAAAAATTCCTATCATGCATACTACTCAAAATATACTACTAATGCATATAGAAAATATTGGGTAGTTTATGAATGTCACTTGTCTTGGTAATAGGAGGAGCAAGCACAACAAGAATAACAGTCACACGCAAGTCCTTCCTTTCACAATCTAGCACAAGCAATACATAAAATAAATACACACACCCACACAACACTTAAAACACCAAAACATAAACATGTATGCATGCATGATATGCTATGAGTATAACAAGACACACTTATATACATTTTATACTTTGTGTTATTGAATGCATGAAATGAAATTTCCAGGAATTTCTTATTTTAATTATAATTTAAATAATTGAAAACATCATAGCAAAAATTAGAATTATACAACTACAACTTTTATTGTTTTATGAAATTTTCAAATAAAACACATGTTTGTATTTCTGGACAGAGGGCATTAATACAAAACTAAAAAAATTAAATTTATTAGAAAAGCATTTTTATTATTTAAGTTACAAATTTAATAGCCGAAATACTCCTCGGATAATTACACGAATTATAATTAATCAAAAGGAAAAACAAATGATGTAGAAATAAACTACCCTAGCAGGGCTATCCGTGGATAAATTTTTTATCAAATTTGGACTTACAGATCAAAAGTTATGAATTTCTAAGTTTTGCATAATTTCTGTTTTATTTATAAAACTCTTGCGAAATAGAAAATTGAATCGGCCATGCGGCGCTCGCTGATTGGCTCGTACTGTTTCACGCGGATCGCGAGCGTGAGCCGTCCAAAATACAAGGACCAAAAACGAGCGGCGCGCGTTGCCGGAATCACTCCAACCGCGGCGGCGCCATCGCCGGCGACGGGCGACCTAACGAATAAAACGGAAAGAGGGGATGGAGCACTACCAAACGTTGCAGGATGTCGAGGCGAGATCGATGGCGAAGCAGACGAGGTCGTTGTGGCATGTTCTCCTCCTGGTTGCTCGCCGGAATAGGCTGCGGACAGCGGCGTCGGGTCGCGGACGATTACGTCGTTCTGGTGCACGAGCCGAGACGGTAGCGAGTCCGTTAGAGACGCGCGAAAAAAATGGAGGAAGTAGAGGGGGTTTGGAGATGCGCGGGAGCGCTGCACTCACTAGGACGGGGAGGTTTGCGGCGGCAGCAATGGCGAGATGTCGAGCTTGAGTTTGGGCGGCCTGGGGGGCGTAGAGGTTAGGGTTTTTTGGTTAAAAATGGAGGTGGCGATGCGGGGTATATGTAGGGGTGCTCCCGGGAACAAATCGCAGAAATCACGCGTCGATTTGATCTGATTCCGGATCAATCTCCCGACGGAAATCGCGGATGGAGGTTGAAGATCCTCCTGATAGGTGGGTCCCACCTGTCAGCGTGAGAGAGAGAGAGAGGATTGTGTGGGCTGGCTTGCTGGGCCAAAGGGATCACGCGCGCGGTAGATAGGGAATGGGCCGGCCCGTTTTCCTCTTTTCTTTTAACAAATTAATTTCTGTTTTCAAAACTGATTTTAAAATGATTTTTAAACTCATTCAAAACATTTCAGAAAAAATCATAAAAATATGTTTTGGAAAGGTTATTAAAATTAGAACTTTTTAGAAGTATCTAGATAAATAAATAACCAAATAAAATGGAATAATATATGAGTTTATTTTTACCTCTTTGATGAAATACAAAAAATATTCGATTATAATTAAATTTAAATTATTCTTTTTGTGATTAGATGCAATATCTATATGATGCATGATGCATGAATGCAAAGTTTTAAATTTTGCAAAATTTGGGATGTTACAAGTGGTGTCTCTCCATAAATAATAATAACATTCATCCATGCGTGGTAAACAAATTACAGTTAGGCAATTGACAGAATAATGATAAGCAACCCAATGCATATACTAATGATTAGGTATCTAGTGTGAGATTCATTCGGGCATTACAACAAGATACATAGATCGTTCCAACCGCATCTATGACTAATAATCCACATTCATGTTAGCGTCTGCACCCCGATGCCGGGGACACGGCTAAGATCTTAGGTTTTAACTCTCGAGAGTATGTGCAGTTTCACCATTAGACTTAATCAACCCAAACTATCCTCTACACTCCTTTAGTGAGAAGGAAAAGGAGAAGATCAACACGAGAATTTTCAGAAGTTACTTTCCCATGATCATACTAAGAGATTACCACCATCCTATCAACTCTACCACCATCAATCTCTTGACCCAGGTCCACATCAACTTACTCCATCAAGACAGAGCCCATATTGACCAATGGTTGCACGATAAGCAACTAGACTCAGTGTAAACTTAAATCTCATAGCCCTGGGTGGCCTACACAAGTGAGCAACTCGGGTTAACACCGCATATCATGGCCCCAAGTAAGTAGAAACTATCCTGGGTGAAGACAACCATGAAACTTGGCCCTGAGAAGCCACTCAACTTGAAACCTCCTCGACCGACCCAATCCACCCAGACGTTAAATTAATTTAGTGGAAATTTTCCGTTATCACATCAACCATAAAACAATCATTTTTGCAGCAGGTGCTTCCACTAAATTATAATAGGGGTCTAATCTGGAATTTCTAAGGGGAAACCTAAAAGGTTTGCATAGCATACTACAATCTCCCAAAAACCTATCATGCATACTACTTTTGCAAATACTGTTTGAAAACACTAGATATGCAATAGAATAAAATAGTAGGTGTTTTATGAAGTCACTTGCCTGATGAATGTTGTCGTTTCTCACTCACTCATTGTCGACAACGAACGTTGCACTCCGTGCAATCTATAAAGTAAACAGACATACAATGAACAAGCAATTCAACAAGCACATAACAATTTAAAACAGACAAGCGTAAAAAAAGGCGTAGCACAGGGTTTGGTCAAGGGTATCACATAATTTGATATGCAAAAGGAATTAATGTGATTGAGTTAAGGGTTTGCCATTTTGGTCAGGGGATGGTCTTGAAAATGATTTACACCAATGAATGTCGAGATGGTTTGAAAACAATTTAAAAGCAAGGTTCGCAATTTAAGTTATCCAGCATATTTAAATACAATTACACAAGTCTATGTTTCAAAATTGATTTAATGAGACTTTGTGTTAAACTTGTTCAAATGATCCCACATTAACCTTGGAAAAGGTTTTAACCTAATTTAAAATTCAAGTTTCATTAAAGTAACATAACAAATCATTTTAAATCCAAACTTAAATGTTCATATCAATAAATTAATAATCTAGTTATTTAAGTTGGCATCAAGTTTTAAAATCAAATTTGTACACTAAATCATTTTAAGGTTGGTCAAAATAATGTATAATCGAATACTTATTCTACATCTTAATGATTCCAAAAATATTTCATTTGAAAATTTCTTGGACATACACAATAAAATCTATGTCCAATTTACTTAAATCATGCATTTGAACACTTGAACGAGTTTAAACTAGTCAATGTTGGAAAATAACAGAGCCAAAAGATTCTACAGGTCAAGAGCTTTCCATAGACATAAAGTTCATCAAATTTGGACATGTGTTTCAAAAGTTATGAGGGTTTTAAATTATAGGGGTGTTTCTGCAAAATCTGCATACGAATTTCCTATTGGGGTCAAGCTAGAAAACAGCTAGGCAAAGAGGCAAGATGGTGATTGGTGGAACAGGTTGGTTTAGACAAACTAACTATATCCGTAGGGTCAAAAAGCAAAATAGCTAAAGTTACGACACTACTCGATCTAAAAACGGACCGTACAGTGTACGAGTAAATACTACACTAGACTAAGTTCTAAAACTACTCCGAACTACGCTACGGAAGATATACTACTACTAAATTCGTAGCCTAAATTATTCTACAAAAACTACTCTATAAAACTAAATATAAAAGGGGGAAAAGAGAAGATATGTGCAGTACCTCCGTTGTGTGAGAAGCGCCGTCGAGAGAGAAGAAGAGAAATCCCACCAATAGAAATCCCACCGGAGATATAATAAATATTTTATTTTATTCTAGTCAACCCAAAATAAATGGTTCAACCCGAATTTCATTTTGTGATTTTGCCTATGCATATGGGATGTATATATAGGCTAAAACTGGGTGGGTGTGTTGCTAAAGTAGTAAGGTGGGACTAAAAAAGGAGAGAAGGGTAGCAACCGGCGCTGCACGCCGCGCGCGCGAGAGGCTGGCCGGCCCAGCGGGCGCGCTGGCTGCTGATGCCTTTATTTCTTTTTTGATTTTTTTTTATTTTTTTTATTTATTTATTTAATTCATATCTTCTGATTTATAGCTCTAAATCAAGTTAAATAAATTTCTAAAAAAATTTAAAATCATTATCTTTGTGTTAAACCAGTTGTGGGTATGTTTTGAACATTTTTGAAAATTAATAATTTAAAATAATCATAAAATGCAAAATTGCCCATTTAGGTCAACTTTGAAATTAGAGATTTAATAATTCATTTGGGGTTAAACAAAATTTATAAATTACCCACATTTAAATATGTATGAATTTAAGTTACTTACTCGTATTCCAATATTAAATCATTTTTATCTTTAGTACACTATTAAAAACATAACACATTTATTTGAAATAGAAAGGGAAAATATAATGCATTCATTTTTTAATTCAAAATATTTTGTGCACCATTAAGTTTTATATTATGATAATTCATTTGAAACTTTATAACATATCTTAAGAATATATTTTTATATTTAATTCTTTTCTTATATAGAATATATATTCATGAACATCATTGTATGTTTTGAAAATAAATGAAGATCATTTTAATCTAATGAAATGTTTATTTGGATAATCTATTTATTATGAAGTTGTTAAAGGTATAAACTATAGGTTGTAAATTCGACACTATATTCTTGAACTTAGTTGAAATAATGAAAACCATTTGATAATTATATCATATTTTAAATAGTTTAAAAGAACACTTGTAAATATTATTTTAATTTATGAATTGCTATTGCTAAGTGGTTGAAAACAAATACTTATAAAGAAACCTTTTATTTCATGAATATGGTTTGAAGGTTTGTAAAACATTTGTCAAATTAGATATTGAGGTTTTAATAATTACAATGGATAATAAAATCTTTTAACTTGAAACAACTTTTGAAAATAAAGATAAACTGAGATATTTGAAATATTAAACTTTTTCAATATGTTTGAAGTCTTTCATAGTTGGTTTTCTTATGCATTTAATATTTTATTTTAATAAAAGAAAAGTTTTAAATTTTAGTGATTTTTGAACATTATAAAATGTTGGGATGTTACAGACTACCACCCTTAAAGGAATCTCGTCCCGGGATTCGGAGAGGCTGAGAACAAAATGCAAGTGTTGGGAAAGTTTCTGATAGCGGGGGACGGTGGAGAAATGCAGCTGCTGACACGGGAACAGCAAAACCAGCAGAGAATGATTCCGCTGATTTGGGAGGTTAGAAAGAAAGATGGGTTTGGACAACTTGGATTAGATTAACTCAGTGGGCTACCACCCTTAAAAGAAACTTTTGCGCCAATGTGAAATCTTTTCTACAATCTTTCAGTCGACTTTTCCATCATTTTAGTGTTGTAGGATAACATAAGTCCATTGAACTACTTTTGGTACTGAATATCACTCTTCGCTTAAACTGAAAATCAAGCTGAGAGGATTTCACAAGGATCTCCATAACTCCAATCGCTTGATGTCCCCATGTGCTTCATCTTCACAGTTTACATTTTTGAAGCAACTAACGTAACTCTCATGGAAGGAAAATCTTTGTTTGTAGGGTATTCTTCGAAACTTTGCTTGTGGTTATCCTCACCGTAATTTAATACGTTTTAGTAACACTTGCCTCACATAGGGTTATAAATATCTACAGTTCTATGGTTTTGGTTTTTCATCGTCGTATCTCTTATAGGAAAGCCACTCAAGATTTTCCATTCCTCATAGCAAAGAGAATGATATGAGTATTCGCCATGGGGGCCAATCCATGTCGCACTCACTCATTACTTTGTACTTGGTTTGACGAATCTCGTATTCTAACACTTGGTCAAACCTCACTTATCTCACAGAATGTTTCCAGTCTATAGGATAAACCTGAGCTAAACTATCGGTCCTCATACTAGTAGGTTGCGTTAAAACTACACCAGGATAGCTGAAAAGTTGTTGTCTCTTGAAAAATCCTTCTCCTTGATGTGATGGAAAATATATGTTGTCTCAACTCCTAAACTTAACCTCCACTAGTATATCCATTCTGGTTGGTTTAATTTTGTTCTAAGGATAGATATTGCGTCTGGTTTGGGTTTAGCATGGATGAGTTAAGATAGAAAGACACTAAGAAATAATCCTACACCAACACAATAAGACAAGGCAATTCATTTTACAAACAACATCTGGCAAACACCAAACAACAAGGTTCACACACAAACAAACAATCTAGTATTGTCATACAACCTAAGTTGGTATGAACAACACACTAACACGGAATCGATGTTCTAAATGGTGGTCTAGTATAGCTCCTTCTTGAGCGCTTCATGATCTTCTTCAATTTGTTTAAACTCTTCCAAGTGGTTGAACTCTAAATCCAAGTTCTTCTATCATCTTCCAAGTAGTTCTTCGTGTTGAAACGTAGAATTCCTTATGAAGTATCAGACTCCGACTTCAAGAACAATGGTCATCTAGAAATAGATAAGATATTTTCTAGAAGGTAGATAGTAGACGAGAGGATAAGAAAAGATAAAGAAATTACATATTTATTTTAGTAAAGTGAATAGAAATAGATTTTCAATCCTATGGTCGAAGCCTATTTCTATCCAAACCTAGGGTCTCGAACCTACAGGCAACACAGTGCTCTGATACCATCTATAGTGACCTCACCTTTTATTATAAGGTGGAAGTCCCTGTGTTAATGTGCTAGTCCCTGGATCATATGCTAGCACCACAGTTTAAGATGTATATCATGCAAAAGTGTCAAATACTTTATTAAATCACATGATCCAGTGTTACAAATATCTCTTACAACTTGCATAACCTGAAAAGGCTAGCAAAATTTCCAAGAGTAGCAGTGGAAAATAGTAGATACAATGAGCCTCATCATCTTCATGTGCCACAGGCAAAGCATATTAGTTGTAGACTCGAAATCCTTTCGAATACTCACTCGTCGTCTGTTGAATCTGCAAGGTATAGTTGCAGACCAGCTATAAAGGGTCAGCACAATTGAATTGTGGTGGCAAGTGACTTTAATTTCTAATATTCTACTAAGCTATATCTATATTCTTATTTGGCTGGTGGAGCTCAAGTCTATTGCGCAAAGCAAGTTTTCTCCTACTTTTGGTAAACAGCTTTTTAAAACAATATTTTCTCTTTATAGACTATCTCGAGACAAATCCATGTCTCCTACCCATGTTCTCCCATCAAAGTTTTATTAAGAAATTGGAATGAAGAGATTTTTAGAAGACAGCCTTGTGTAGTTACTCAAATTGTCCGATGCCGGGGACACGGCTAAGATCTTAGGTTTTAACTCTCGAGAGTATGTGCACTTTCACCATTAGACTTAATCAACCCAAACTATCCTCTACACTCCTTTAGTGAGAAGGAAAAGGAGAAGATCAAGACGAGACTTTTCAGAAGTTGCTTTCCCATGATCATACTAAGAGATTACCACCATCATATCAACTCTACCACCATCAATCTCTTGACCCAGGTCCACATCAACTTACTCCATCAAGACAGAGCCCATATTGACCAATGGTTGCACGATAAGCAACTAGACTCAGTGTAAACTTAAATCTCATAGCCCTGGGTGGCCTACCACAAGTGAGCAACTCAGGTTAACACCGCATATCATGGCCCCAAGTAAGTAGAAACTATCCTGGGCGAAGACAACCATGAAACTTGGCCCTGAGAAGCCACTCAACTTGAAACCTCCTCGATCGACCCAATCCACCCAGGCGTTAAATTAATTTAGTGGAAATTTTCCTTTATCACATCAACCATAAAACAATCATTTTTGCAGCAGGTGCTTCCACTAAATTATAATAGGGGTCTAATCTGGAATTTCTAAGGGAAAACCTAAAAGGTTTGCATAGCATACTACAATCTCCCAAAAACCTATCATGCATACTACTTTTGCAAATACTGTTTGAAAACACTAGATATGCAATAGAATAAAATAGTAGGTGTTTTATGAAGTCACTTGCCTGATGAATGTTGTCGTTTCTCACTCACTCATTGTCGACAACGAACGTTGCACTCCGTGCAATCTATACAGTAAACAGACATACAATGAACAAGCAATTCAATAAGCACATAACAATTTAAAACAAACAAGCGTAAAAAAAGGAATAGCACAGGGTTTGGTCAAGGGTATCACATAATTTGATATGCAAAAGGAATTAATGTGATTGAGTTAAGGGTTTGCCATTTTGGTCAGGGGATGGTCTTGAAAATGATTTACACCAATGAATGCCGAGATGGTTTGAAAACAAATTAAAAGCAAGGTTCGCAATTTTAAGTTATCCAGCATATTTAAATACAATTACACAAGTCTATGTTTCAAAATTGATTTAATGAGACTTTGTGTTAAACTTGTTCAAATGATCCCACATTAACCTTGGAAAAGGTTTTAACCTAATTTAAAATTCAAGTTTCATTAAAGTAACATAACAAATCATTTTAAATCCAAACTTAAATGTTCATATCAATAAATTAATAATCTAGTTATTTAAGTTGGCATCAAGTTTTAAAATCAAATTTGTACACTAAATCATTTTAAGGTTGGTCAAAATAATGTATAATCGAATACTTATTCTACATCTTAATGATTCCAAAAATATTTCATTTGAAAATTTCTTGGACATACACAATAAAATCTATGTCCAATTTACTTAAATCATGAATTTGAACACTTGAACGAATTTAAACTAGTCAATGTTGGAAAATAACAGTGTCAAAAGATTCTACAGGTCAAGAGCTTTCCATAGACATAAAGTTCATCAAATTTGGACATGTGGTTCAAAAGTTATGAGAGTTTTAAATTATAGGGGTGTTTCTGCTAAATATGCATACGAATTTCCTATTGGGGTCAAGCTAGAAAACAGCTAGGCAAAGAGGCAAGATGGTGATTGGTGGAACAGGTTGGTTTAGACAAACTAACTATATCCGTAGGGTCAAAAAGCAAAATAGCTAAAGTTACGACACTACTCGATCTAAAAACGGATCATACAGTGTACGAATAAATACTACACTAGACTAAGTTCTAAAACTACTCCGAACTACGCTACGGAAGATATACTACTACTAAATTCGTAGCCTAAATTATTCTACAAAAAATACTCTATAAGACTAAATATAAAAGGGGGAAAAGAGAAGATATGCGCAGTACCTCCGTTGTGTGAGATGCGCCGTCGAGAGAGAAGAAGAGAAATCCCAGCAATAGAAATCCCACTGGAGATATAATAAATATTTTATTTTATTCTAGTCAAACCAAAATAAATGGTTCAACCCGAATTTCATTTTGTGATTTTGCCTATGCATATGGGGTGTATATATAGGCTAAAACTGGATGGGTGTGTTGCTAAAGTAGTAAGGTGGGACTAAAAAAAGGAGAGAAGGGTAGCAACCGGCGCTGCACGCCGTGCGCGCGAGGCCGGCCGGCCCAGCCGGCGCGCTGGCTGCTGCTGCCTTTTTTTTTCTTTTTTGATTTTTTATTTTTTGATTTTTTTTATTTATTTATTTAATTCATATCTTCTGATTTATAGCTCTAAATCAAGTTAAATAAATTTCTAAAAAATTTAAAATCATTATCTTTGTGTTAAACCAGTTGTGGGTATGTTTTGAACATTTTTGAATATTAATAATTTAAAATAATCATAAAATGCAAAATTGCCCATTTAGGTCAACTTTGAAATTAGAGATTTAATAATTCATTTGGGGTTAAACAAAATTTATAAATTACCCACATTTAAATATGTTTAAATTTAAGTTACTTACTCGTATTCCAATATTAAATCATTTTTTATCTTTAGTACACTATTAAAAACATAACACATTTATTTGAAATAGAAAGGGAAAATATAATGCATTCATTTTTAAATTCAAAATATTTTGTGCACCATTAAGTTTTATATTATGATAATTCATTTGAAACTTTATAACATATCTTAAGAATATATTTTTATATTTAATTCTTTTCTTATATAGAATATATATTCATGAACATCATTGTATGTTTTGAAAATAAATGAAGATCATTTTAATCTAATGAAATGTTTATTTGGATAATCTATATATTATGAAGTTGTTAAAGGTATAAACTATAGGTTGTAAATTCGACACTATGTTCTTGAACTTAGTTGAAATAATGAAAACCTTCTGACAATTAGATAATATTTTAAATAGTTTAAAAGAACACTTGTAAATATTATTTTAATTTATGAATTGCTATTGCTAAGTGGTTGAAAACAAATACTTATAAAGAAACCTTTTATTTCATGAATATGGTTTGAAGGTTTGTAAAACATTTGTCAAATTAAATATTGAGTTTTTAATAATTACAATGGATAATAAAATCTTTTAACTTGAAACAACTTTTGAAAATAAAGATAAACTGAGATATTTGAAATATTAAACTTTTTCAATATGTTTGAAGTCTTTCATAGTTGGTTTTCTTATGCATTTAATATTTTATTTTAATAAAAGAAAAGTTTTAAATTTTAGTGATTTTTGAACATTATAAAATGTTGGGATGTTACAGGTGCTTCGCCGGGGAGGCGCGAGCCTCGCACCAAGGCCGTGGTGGATCGCTCTGGGGTGAGGCCCTCTGACATTCCCTCCAAGAGGAAAGCGGAGACGCCTCTGGGGGGATCAGGCGCCAGGACCACTCCTTCCTGGCGCTCTCCAGGCCTGGCATGGGTCGATGCCGGTGCTTCCCCTTCAAGGTGAGTATTTACGGCTCCTGGTCATTCTTGGCTCTTGGTTTTTCCCTCTGTTTCGCCCTCTCTTGAATGTCTTTTCTTGGGCTTTTTGCTAGCGATCTTGTGCCTGCGAAGCGTCGCAGGCTTCGCAAGGCAGTAGACGTGAAGAGGGCCACAGCTGAGACAGTGGCCGACAAAAACATGAGGCCTGCAGAGACGGCCACTTCGGGCCCTGCTGAGGGGGCGCCTCACGTAGAGGCGGTCGCGCTCCCGGTGGGGGTGGCAGTGCCTCAAGCCGAGGAGGGTGTGCCACGCCAAGAGGCCTCTACACCGCCTCTTGAGCCTCTGGTGGTGGAAAGCGAGGAGGAGAAGGCTTCCACGCCGCCTCGCGCTCCCACTCCCCCTCGCGCGGCTACGCCTCCGCGCGAGGCAACTCCGCCCCGCGAGCCGACACCGCCGCGCGAATTGACGCTAACGCGTGCGTCATCTCCACCGCGGACACCCGCAGCTCCCGTGCCGCCTGCGGAGGAAACGAGTGAGGCGCCAGCGGGCGCAAGTGCGTCTGCAGGAGGGGGTTTTTCCTCTCCTCCTTGTCCCGCTGGAGAAGATGAGCGCCTCACCGGCCCGAGAACCGAAGCGGAGGCAGGCGTGGACGGAGGCGGAGCTGCGCCTAGCCCCCGAGCTCGATCTGGGGCCGGGCTCGCAGGACCGGACGCCGCGGCTGGGCCTTCGTCTAGTCAAGAGCTGGTCCTCCGAGGCTGGGATTGGAGCGCGGGACGTCGCGAGGTGGCTTTTGGCCTTGTGCGGGAGTCCTTGGAGGGCATGGAGGCTCACCTCGCCCTCGAATACATACAACTCGCACAGCAGCGGGAGGAGCTCGCGAGGTCGTGGGCGTCCTTCCATGCGGCCATCAAGGCGCGCCGGCTGGAGGACTCGGTGCTGCGGGCCGCCCGTGAGGATGTCGTCCGCTTCGCTAAGGAAATCCGTGACGGGGACATTCGCGACGCTGCAGAGCTTCTTGAGCCCCTTCAGGCAGAGCGCGACGCCACCGCGGAGCTCCTGCGAGAGGCAACAGCTGAGCGCGAGGCGATGGAGGACTCGCTCGCGCAGAAACGCCGCGGGCTGGGCCAGCTGGAGTCCCAGCTGCTTTCCGCCCACCTGGCCGCGCAGGCTGCTGTGGAGGAGGACCGCAAGGGCTTGGCCGAGCGTGAGCGGCAGCTGGCCCTCATGGGGAGAGAGCAACAGCGGCGCGAGGAACCACGCCTTCAGGCGAAGAAGGACTTGTTTGCCTAGCGAGAGGCCCTCGAGGCGCGCGAGGGAGGCCTGGCCCAGGCGATCTCGAAGTTCGACGAGCATGTCGCTGCTCAGAAGCTTTCTTATGAGCGCTTCGAGCGGCGTTTCGCCAAGAAGACGAAGGCGGCTGAGAAGGCCCTCGTGGAGCACGAGAAACAGCTCCGTCGGTCCCTCTTTCAGAAGTACCGCGCTCAGGTCCGGAAGCAGGAGGACCGCATCAAGGCCAAATATGATGCGGACGCTCAGCGGCTTGCTGAGCTCGAGAAGGCCAACTCCAAACTGGAGCTCCGCCTCAAGCGCGCCAAGGCTGGCCGGCGCCAAGCGGAGGAAGCCCGTGACGAAGCCGTCCACGGCCCCGACTCTCTGGCCAAGGGTATGGAGGAGCAGGTGGCTCCGGCGATGGAGCGGGTGGCGGAAACGCCGGACTCGGCCC
The DNA here is from genome assembly GCA_026929855.1 of Poa annua. Classification (NCBI taxonomy): domain Eukaryota; kingdom Viridiplantae; phylum Streptophyta; class Magnoliopsida; order Poales; family Poaceae; genus Poa; species Poa annua. The sequence goes on from CM049427.1 coordinate 39,799,899, forward strand.
AGGCGGTCAGCGCGCTCGCGAAGCAGTGTAAGCACTTGTTCGAGGCTTTGGTCACGCGCGGCGATGAGCTCGGGGCGCAGCTCGGCGCGGTCGCCGCACACCGGGGACCGAGGCCACGATGATGCCGCCACGCACTTGGCCTACTTTGACCGGCTCTTCACGGCGCTTGAGGGCCCTGTCGCCGAGCTCCGCGAGATGATCGAGGACGAGAGTAGGCAGCTCCTGGGGGTGGCTGTTGATCGCATCTTCACCAACCTCAAGCTCCTCACACCAGGCTTCGACCTCTCCTCCGTGACAGAAGCTGCTCAGGGCGAGGACGCAGCGGGTCTCCAGTTCCCTCCGCGAGCAAGTTGACGCCTTCTGCAACCGCTTCAGGCGCGTGGAGGTTGCGGCTGAGGACAGCGAGGAGGAGGCCTGCTCTACCGAGGCTGAAGAGGGTGCCGCGGAGGAGGTCCAAGGCGGTGCTGCTTCCCCCTGAGCCTCTTCTTATTGCGCCTGCGAGCGCTTGTATCTGAAACAACTGTGTGTTTAGATATCTTAAGACCTTTTGGACTGTAATATACTCTTTATTGTTGTTTGATTCGAGCTTGTTTTCCCCCTGTGAGGTCTCTTTGGACTCATCTTCATGTCTATTTCTTCTCTGTGTCGGTAGGTCCCATCTCTTCGTGCCATGACTCCACCACTTCGGTATGCAGGAGCAATGACTCCGCAAGGCCGGGGGGAGTTTAGGCCTAGGAGAGGTACGAGCCCTGAGTCGCGATGCTCAAGTGCCCCCCTTAGACGTGCGAGTAGTCCATGAAGCGTAAGGGAAAGCGAAGTCGCTTGAGGGGCAAACGTGCGTTAGGGGGAGAAAAAGATCTTAAGGCGTGGTTGCGAGACTTAGCTTCTCGAGGTTTTCGCCTTGCAGAGGCTTTTCGCCTGGCGAGGTTGCCCACTTGAGGGGTCGCTCCCGGATGCCTCTTCAGGCTCGTGGGGGGATTTTTCCCTGCAGATGTTAGAGGGGCGAACCCAAACGCTGGAACACGGTTCAAGGGACTCGTGCGCGCTTATAGGTCCCCTCAGGCTTTCCTTGCGAGGAGAGTAAGTACCAAGGTCCTCTGTAGAGATGGCGTGTTTGTGGGATCTTGCCCTCCAGCCAGAGCTTGGACTCTTGGATTTTGTAGTGCTGCAGGTGTGTCATTTGAGTCACTGGCACCGTACTCAGCCCCCGCTCGCGAGGTACGCATGTGGAGAGATATAAACGCACACTTCAACAGAGTAATGGGAAAATAAAACTCACCAAATATATTACAAAGCGGCGCCGAGGAGCTAGTTCACTTGGGAACGAAATTGAGTCATTATGCTTGGGGTTGCCAAGTTAATGTTTTGACCATGTCGAGGCATGGGGACCACCCATTAGTGGCAGAGACTCTCAACGGCCTGAGGTGGCTCGTTAAATGGAGAGCTCGAAGGGTTTCCCCTCGAGAGAAGCCTTTGGAGCTTGGAGGTTTAAGCCGTAAGCTTTTAACCTCTAGAGACAAAGATGCTTGGAGGTTGAGTTGTAGGCTGCCTCTTCCGCTAGAAGTCTTGACGTGACAATGATCACGGGCGTGACAATGATCACGGTTGCGTTTGTTCCCTTAGGAGACAAAAAATGCTTGGGAGGTTTAAGCCGTGAGCTTTTAACCTCTAGAGACAAAAATGCTTGGAGTTTGAGCCGTAAGCTGCCTCTTCCGCTTTATGTCTTGACGTGACAATGATCACGGGCGTGACGATGATCACGTTTTGAGTTTGTTCCTTGTGGATACAATGATTTGTGAGGTTTAAGCCTTGAGCTTTTAACCTTCAGAGACAAAAAAAATGTTTGGAGGTTGAGCCGTAGGCTGCCACTTTCGCTAAATGCCTTGACGTGACAATGATCACAGGTAGAACTTGCGTAGGTGCATGATGTTCCATGGATTCTTGACGGGGACGCCGTCTTGAGTCTCGAGGCGAGCCGCGCCAGGCCTGGCGATGTGGGTGACCCTGTAGGGGCCTTCCCACATCGGGGACAGCTTGTGGAGGCCTTCCCTGGAGAGGATTCGCCTGAGGACGAGATCGCCTGCCTCCAGGGTGCGCGAGCGCATGTTGCGGCTGTTGTAGCGTCTCAGGTCCTGCTGGTATTTGGCCGCCCGGAGGGCGGCGCGGCGTCGTAGCCCTTCGAGGAGCAGCAGGTCGTCGTTGTGGAGGTCCTCTTGCTGGTCCTCGTTAAAGGCAAGGACCCGTGGGGATCCATGCTTTATCTCTGTGGGGAGGAGTGCTTCGGCTCCATAGACGAGGGCGAACGGTGTTTCCCCGGTGGGCTTGGGTAGCGTGGTACGGATGGACCAGAGCACCTAGGGGAGCTCGTTGATCCAGCCCTTGCCATGGCCCTTGAGGACATCGAAGGTCCTGGTCTTTAGGCCTTTGAGGACCTCTGCGTTTGCGCGCTCAGCCTGTCCGTTGCTTTGCGGATGGGCGACTGAGGCGAAGCAGAGCTTGATGTCCATTCTTTCACAGTAGGCTCTGAAGATGCCACTGGTGAATTGTGAGCCATTGTCGGTGATGATGCGGTTAGGCACTCCAAAGCGGCAGACCATGCCTCTGATGAATTTCACCGCCGCGCCTGTTGTGATTGTGCGCGTCGCCTCCACTTCAGGCCACTTTCTGAACTTGTCAATGGCCACGAAGAGGTAGCGATATCCACCTTGCGCCGTTGGGAAATGTCCCAGGATGTCCATCCCCCAGACCGCAAACGGCCACGAGAGCGGAATGGTCTGTAGTCCCAGCGCTGGATGGTGAATTTGATTGGCGTGGAATTGGTAGGCTTCACATGCTTGAATGATGTCCATTGCATCTTGAAGTGCTTGAGGCCAGTAGAAGCCGCTCCTGAAGACTTTGCATGCGAGGGTGCGGGCGCACGAATGGTGGACGCATTCCCCGCTGTGGATGTCCTTGATCAGCAGTTTGCCTTCTTCAGGAGGGACGCATTTGAGCGCGATGTCGTTTGGGCGCTTGCGATAGAGAATTCCTTCGAGGATTTGGTACGATTTTTCTTGGCGGGCAATTCGCTCCGCTTCAACGTCTTCCTCGAGAAGGACCCCTTTGTGGAGGTAATCTTTGATCTCGTCGATCCATCCTGTTTCTTGGTGCACCGCTGTGAGCAACAGACGCTCCCCTGTAGGGGGCCCGCAGCCTAGAGCCCCGCTTGCAGGTGGTGGCGGGAGCACTTCGTCTGTGCTTGCGGGCAGGGCCTCTTGGGGCTGCTTTATGGATGCCTTGACGAGCCTTTCTTCAAAGACACCTTGCGGCTGAGCTTGCCTCTTTGATGCGCGCTTGGCGATGTCATCAGCCTCTTGGTTTTCCTTTCTTGGGATGTGCATGAGCTCCATTCCCCTAAAGTGCTTCTCTAGCCTACGGACCTCTTCAAGGTATGCGGCCATGTGGTCGTCCTTAGGCTTGTATCTTTTGTTAGAGAAGTTGATGAGCAACTGGGAGTCGCCCTTGATGAGTAGATGCTTGACGCCTAGGGCGACTGCGGCGCGTAGGCCGGCAAGCAGGCCTTCATACTCGGCGATATTGTTGGATATCTTGTCGATTCCGAAGCACAGCTGGACTGCGTAATACAACTTGTCGCCTTTGGGTGAGATCAGGACTACGCCTGCCCCGCCATGGCGACAAGCGAAAGCTCCGTCGAACTTCATGGTCAAGTGGCTGGGTACTGCGGCTCCAGGGGGCTCTTGCTCTTCTCCCAAAGGCTCTTCAGGGGTTGGGTCAGTCCATTCGGCGACGAAGTCAGCCAGCGCTCTTCCTTTGATTACCCTTGTGGTATCGAAGCGCAAATTGAATGGATGTAGCTCTATGTTCCATCCTGCGACACGATCTGTTGCGTTTGGGTTGCGCAGTATTTGCTCCAGGGGAAAAGAGGTGACCACTGTGATGGGGTGCCCCTGGAAGTAGTGTCGCAGCTTTCTTGAGGCAATGAGGAGTGCGAGGAGAAGCTTCTGCTGCATTGTATACTGCTCGCGAGCATCACGCAGTACTGTGCTGACGAAGTAGACTGGATGCTCGACAATGGTAATTCCTGTAGCCTTGGCGTCTTTTGCCTGAGGTGGCTCAGCTTGGCCCTCGAGGGGGTTTGCCTCGAGGGGGTTGGCCTGGGCCTCGAGGGGGTTGGCCTCGAGGGGGTTGACCTGGGCCTCGAGGGGGTTGGCCTCGAGGGGCTTGTCCTGGGCCTCGAGGGGGTTGGCTTCCTGAGGCTCCTCGGCAGGATTTCCTTGCAGCGGTTGGCTTGGGGCGGGCCTCTCTTGGGGCTTTGGGCCTGGCGGTGGGTTTGGGAGGGCTGCCCTTTTGTCGAGCTCCTTATAGGGAGGCTTTTTCTTTGGAGTGGCTGCACTCTTCTTGTGGAGTACTGGCTCTTCTCTTTCCGCCACAAGGACAACACTGGCTGTTTGCAGAGTAGCTGATAAGTACAGCTTCAGGTGCTCGCCAGGCCTTGGGGCGACCATTACTGGTGGGCTGGTCAGATACTTCTTCAAGTCCTCAAATGCTTTTTCAGCTTCAGGGGTCCACTTGAAAGTGCACGTTCTTTTCATGATCTTGAAGAACGGCAGGGCTCTTTCACCGAACTTGGAGATGAATCGACCCAAGCTAGCCATGCAGCCTGCTAGGCGTTGCATGTCCTTGAGCCTGCGTGGAGGTTGCATGTCTTCTATGGCCTTGATTTTGTCTTGGTTTGCCTCTATGCCTTGATGAGACACGAGTAACCCAAGCAATTTGCCTGAAGGTACTTCAAAGACGCACTTGGCGGGGTTGAGCTTGATGTTCACCTTGCGCAGGCTGGCGAAAGTTTCTTCAAGATCTCCGAGAAGAGTATTTCCTTCTCGTGATTTCACGACGATGTCATCGACATATGCCTTGGCGTTCCGCCCCATTTTCCCGCCAAGGGCTATCCTCATCAACCTCTGGAAAGTGGCTCCGGCATTTTTTAGGCCGAAAGGCATGCAGACGTAGCAATACACACCGCACGGGGTGAGGGAAGCCGTCTTCTCCTCATCCTCCTTAGCCATCTTTATCTGGTGATAACCAGAGAAGGCATCGAGGAAACAGAGGAGGTCGCAGCCTGCCGTGGAGTCCACAATCTGGTCAATTCTGGGCATGGGATAAGGGTCTTTGGGGCAGGCCTTGTTTACATCAGTGTAGTCGATGCAGAGACGGCCTCCTCCGGTGGGCTTTGGGACTACCACGCCGTTGGAGAGCCAAGTGGGGTGCGCGACTTCGCGAACGACTTTTGCCGCTTTGAGCTTCTCGACCTCCTTGACGATGAATGCTTGCTTCTCAGGGGCTTGGTTTCTTGCTTTTTGCTTGACGGGGCGCGTGTTTGGGCACACGGCCAAGTGGTGCTCAATCACCTCCCTCGGTACACCAGACATATCTGACGGTGTCCACGCGAACATGTCAGAGTTTGCCTGGAGGAAGGTGACGAGTGTGCTTTACTATTTGGGAGGCAGCGCGGCGCCAATGGTGACGCTAGCCCCCGAGCCTTCAGCCCCCGAGCTGCTGGAGCTCAGAGAGATCTTCTTTGTAGCAGCTGCCTCCTGGGAGAACAACTGCTTCTTCTTCTTGGGTCTCTCGAGAGGCTCTAGGTCCTCGTCTGTGGGGAATGCCATGGCGGCGGTCTTGTAGGCCGTCTCAACAGCGCGTAGCGTCTAGGACATACCCACGGATGGTGATCGTGCCAGCGCTGACGGGGATCTTGACCATGTTATAGGCATGGTGTGTGAAAGCCATGAACTTCGCGAGCGCGGGGTAGCCGAGGATGGCATTGTACGGCAGGCCGATGTGTGCGACATCGAAATCGATGTGCTCGGTGCGGTAATTTTCCTTGCTCCCGGAGGTGACGGCAAGACTGACCTGGCCTAGAGGCTCGATCGAGCCGCTGGTGACCCCCGTGAAGGGCCTCGAGGGCATGAGCCGCTCGTAGGGCACTTGAAGCACTTCGAACGTATCTATGGAGATAACGTTCAGGCCTGCTCCGCCATCGATGAGAGTCTTGGAGACAGCCACGTTGTCGATGGTGGGGCTGCAGACCAGCGGGAGGGTTCCAACAGTCTTGGTGGACTTGGGGTGGTCCTGAGCGTCGAAGGCGACGGTGTACTGCGACCACTTGAGGGGCATGGAGGTTTCCATGCTTGGGAGGGCGGCGTTGAGCTCGCGGGCGAACTGCTTGAACTGGTTGTTCGATTTCGGCGCCTGCGCCCCCCCAAGGATGCAGGCAATGGTGCCGCTCGGGGCTTGGTATCCGCCATCTTTCTCGTCAGGGAGGTTGTCGTTCTTTTCTGCGGCGTTGGCCTGATTTCTAGATGGTTTCTGGTAGCCGCCCTTGCGTCCGCTACCGCGGTAGCCACGGCCTCGGCCGCGGCTGCCACTGCCCTCTGCTTGCTCGCGCTCCTTGCTCAACCTTTTAAGGTCGAAGCAGGACTCTGTAGAGTGGTCGCTCCTGTTGTGGTAGATGCAAAAAGGGCGGTGGTTATCTCTTCTCTCTCCAGGCTCAGGGGAGTCCCTGCGGGTGCCCTTCGCGTCAGGCTCTGCCGCGAGGACCGCGGTGGCCTTGCGCTTGGGATCCTCCTTCTTCTTTTGGCTCTTGGACCCCTCAGCGTGATCGTCCCCTCCCGAGGACATCTTGACGAAGAGGAGTCCCTCTTCAGCCTTGGCGCACTTGTCCGCCAGGTCGAACAGCTTTACCACTGAGGTGAGATTGTCGTGGATGCCCAGCTTCTCGAGCATCCTGCTGTTTGTGACGCCCTCGCGGAAGGCGGCGATGACTTGGGTGTCAGGGATGTTCGGGATCTTGTTGCGCACTTGGCTGAAGCGCTGGATGTACTTGCGGAGCGTCTCATCCTTCTTCTGCACTACAGCGCGCAGGTCATTGTGTGTGAGGGCACGCTCGTATGTCCCCTTGAAGTTGGAGACGAACTGCTTGCAGAGCTCCTCCCAGGAGTTCACGGAGTCCTCAGGGAGGTTCAGGAGCCACGACAGCGCAGAATCGCGAAGCGCGTGGGAGAACCAATTGGCCATGACCTTGTCATCTCCACCCGCAGCTTGGATGGAGGTGATGTAGAGCTGCAGGAACTCGATGGAGTTGCTGGAGCCGTCGTAGCCCTTGGGGAGAGCCGGCCTGAACTTTGGGGGCCAGACCACGCGACGCAGAGAACGGGTGAACGCCATGCAGCCAGTGGCGTACGTGGCGACCCCGTGCTGCAGTGCGCTGCGATTCTGCTGACCCGCCTGGCCGATCTCCTCCACCAGCCTGTTCTGGCGGTTTCGCTGGAGCTCCATCCCCACGCGAGCGTCGGGCGCGGCGCGCTGCACGATCAAGCAATCGTGCGGCGAGGACGCGTGCGAAGCAGCCCTCTGCGTCACAGCCGATGCAGGTCCCGGAGGTGGCGGAGGTGCGTTTGTCGTGACCGTGCCCGCGAGAGAGGGGTGCGGGTTGGACTGCGACGAAGCAGGGCGCGTCGTGGCGATGCCGACGAGGTGGTTGAGGCGTTGGAGCCACTGCTAGTGGGCCTCAGCGGTGGGCTGGTAGCGAAGAAGCTCCTGCGCCATGAGCAGCGCGGTGTGGGGCGTGGGGTCTGTCCTCCCAGGGCCCGAGCCGCTCGGGTGCTGCGTCGGGTGTGACGACTGCGCATCCTCCTGAGGCTCGGAGTCACGTTCCGGCGCCTCGGCATGAGGGCCGGAAGGGACGCGCTCTTCGTGAAGGGGTCGTCCCCGCCGTGCGCGGGTGTTCGCGGTGTCCGGCGGCGCGCGTCGGTTGACGCGGGCGGCGCGGGTGTTCACCATGGCGCGGAGACGAACTCGAAGGTTGTTGACGCGCCTCAACCCCCTACCTGGCGCGCCAAATGTCAGGTTATGACTCCCAAGAATCAGGGGTAGTCACTTCCTGAAGAGTAGTTCGTGAAAGGGGTTGAACGCGGAGGCCAAGACCCTCGAGGGACAATGCGACGTTGCTCGCCGGACCCGAAGACGACACGCCCACGACACAGATAGACACCGGCCTTTACCCAGGTTCACGGCCCTCGTGAGGAGGTAAGACCGCTACTCCTGCTTGTCTGTATTAGATGGTGGAGGCTACAGTACAATGGAGTTTGCCGGAGGCCCCCTTGAGGCAGTTCTTGCCTGGGGAGGGAAGCGATGGTCTTCTTACTCTCCAGCCAGAGGCTATCTTAACAAGTGTTGCTAGGGTTTACAAGGGTTGTAGCACGCAAACAGCCGACCTTTGCTACGATGGATGTCTTGTCCCTTTTATAGGCCCCTCTGGCGCTCTCCTTCGGCTTGGCCTTCAAGGTGGCTCCCACACGGCAGAGGCATGGTGGAGTAGGAGTCCACCGCGGTCCGTTTGTCCATGGATGCGGTCCATTGTTGATAAAGGTGGGCGCGGTGGCCGACAGGCGGCTGACCGCGCTGTACTGCACGCAGAGGGGGCAGTCTCTGAGGTGGAGCCCGCGATGAGGGTTGCGCCGTCCACCCGCTTTATCGCCAGAGTAGAAGGTCCTAGCAGTTGTGCAGCAGGCGGCGCCGATTTATTGACCCCTTTACCACCAAAACAGCAACAGGGTTGCTTGCGTCTCCGCGTGGGCGTGGCAGAGGCCACGTGCGTCCTGCCGTACTTCCTTGGCCGCAACGTTTCCCTTCAGGCCCGAGGAGGCCTGAGGGGAGATTCCTGCGGGACTCCCTCGAGGCGAGCTGGCGCCTCGGGAGGGTCCCCTGAGGCGAGGGACCCCTGGAGGCCAACATTTCCACTTCAGGCCCTCGAGGGGAGTTGCCTCTCGAGGGTCCCGCCAGGCGGTGATGTCTGGTCCTTAGTCGTTTCGTCTGACTGGCCAGTGTGCGAGGCCTGGAGGGAATGGGCTCTCCATACCCCAGTTCCCACTGGGCCGACAATGTTGAGTATTGGTGATGTGTAATATGGCTTGAAACTTCTTTTCATGTGTCATTTTTGCACTTATAAAACGGAAAATGATATTTAAGAAAATAATTTTAAGATTTCCTTTGACATGGTTGTTTCTTATACCAATATGCAAATATTTGTGTAATATGATGTCTTTATCACAAACTATGTCGTGCAAATGACCATAAGTTGATCATTTGGCTTGAAACTTATAGATGTCTATACATGATAGAACTTTTTGTGAAGACTTATTTTGCAAATTTTGTCAAAAATCAAGTTTATCATTTTTCATAGCAACTAGTACACATATAAAGTCCCCATGCCAAAGGGTTTCTTTTTTTGAAATGTTTATCACATTATTTAATTTTTTGTACAACAAAGTCAAAACAATCGTTATGACAATTCATCAAAAGATGTAAGATTTTGTAGAACTATCAATGTTTCTGTGATATAACCAATAGTTGTGTACCTTAAAATATGTTTTCCAAAAAAATCAGACCAAGCTATCAAACAGTTGTAGTTCAAATTTGAATTACTTTTGAAAAATAAGAAAAAACTCATTTAACTAGGGGAAATTAGGTAGAAATCAAGGAAAAATCTAATACATGGGAATTATCCATCATATGTGTACTAGTTTTGATGTTTTTAAATGGGTGCCATTTTACATCATATTTTTTGGTACTTTGTTCACAAAAAATGTCATTTTTTGCACTTATAAAATGGAAAATGATATTTGTTGATTACATTTTCTAATTATCTACTTTTTAATTTGTTGAAAACATTGAATATAGATATGTTTTATCAAATTATTAGAAACTAATTTTAATTGGTTTGAACAATTAAATCTATTCATATGAAAAAATAGAAAAGAGAAAAGAGAAAAGAAAAGACCTTCAGTACCGGTTGCATCCACCAACCGGTACTGAAGTTTTTTTCCTTTCGCGCCAGTTTTAGGGCGGCGAATCGATAAACCTTTTAGTACCGGTTGGTGGATGCAACCGGTACTGAAGGACCTTTAGTACCGGTCTGTGGCATCGACCGGTACTAAAGGTGGGTGCGATAAATAGACAACGTCCAGATCGGGCAGTTCCACTCTCACAGACGCACACAGAGCCCTCGACGACGAAGACGACACAATCGCCGTCGCTGTCGCCGCCGCTGCCGTGCCGCTCTGTGACGTCGTGCTGCACCCCGACGCATCCACTCCTTCTCATCGATGTCGTCGCCGCTGCCGTGTCGTTGCTAGGTGAGCTCCTCCGGTCTCCCCTCTCGTCACCGTAGATAGCTAGGGTTAGCAAAAACACCGGAGTGCCGCCGCTCACAACCATCCCCGACACGCCCGACCCCGCTGCCGCCTGAGTTTCGCAGCCCAAATCCATGCTCAACGGCGCCAAATCCAACGCTGCATCCGGCCATTGCGGCCTCCGGTAACTTAAATCGGGCGGCGTCACCATGCCATGCGTGTCCGGTGACCTTTTTTGGGCGGCGCCACCGTCCCATGCTTCGATTCCGTCCAATGCGGCTTTGATTTGGTGCGCAATCGATGGCGCACAAGAACCAGGGGAGAGAGCACATTGCTGACGTCATGCTTACGTCATGCTTACGTCATGGATTTGGATGTTAATTATGCTACTGTTTTAGGGACAAGATAATAGTGTGTATTTTTTTATGAAAAGTACTTACGCATTTTTATTTGATGCAAATAACTTGTGAAATTTTATAAGTGTGGATGCAAAGTAGTTGTGCAAATATTAGTACTTGGGAAATTTTATTTTTGATGCTAAGATTATAATTCTACAATGTAATAAATAGTGTGGCTGCAAGTGTTAAAAATTGTGAATAAAAGTGTTAGAATTTGTGAAATAGTATTATGAAAATGCAATCACAATTCCCGCGGCAATGCGCGGGCAACGCACCCACAATTTTCCCAATGCAAAGTACTTGATTTCGTCCTCGATCCCTCGCCTCATTGTTATAACTTTATATGAATGTAGGAATCTCGTCGTCTTTCCCGCGCCTCACCGTCGTTCCCGTGCATCCCCTTGTGCGCTCCCCCGCGGTGAGCCTCTACTGTGCATATGTTATTTCTTTACAATGTTGCCGCCCGATTTGGCACTAAATTGTTGTATTTTTTTGTATTAGTTAAGCTATGGACGGCAGAGCTGGTGAAGAGGAATTGTTCGGCATAATCAGAGAAGGTGATGAAGATGATGGCTCGCAATATCTTAACATGTCCGGCGATGGAATGGAGGAGGACGACGACATTTTTAACATAGAAGATATTGCCTTCGGATCGAACAATAACGCCGATGAGAATGTATTGACGACTACTGTCGAGGTATACATAGCCTCTGGTGATAAATGATTTGATATGTATACATATACATATATTAACAAAAAAATATTCTTTTAGCCCTCCGTATCGGGACTGAGCCAACCTGGTAAATCAGCTGGTAAAAGAAAACGAGGCCCGGCCAAAAAGTTGAAAGATGAAAGGTTTGATATCGAAGAAATCTCTGAAACGGGTGCACCGATTGCCCCCGAGCAGCACACACGTAACTATGTCATTCGGTGTGGAGTTATTGTTCGGAACATCATCCCGATCACCATCCAAGAATGGCACAAGCCGAAGTCTGGAGGAGTTAGTTTTGTTGACAATCGTGTCAAGATGGAACTTCTGAAGTCGATGTTTGCGCATTTCAACCTACCGACGGGCCTCTCAACTGCTGAGAAAAAGAAAATCTACCTATGGACTCTACAGAAAATGGCCGAACAATTCATGAACTACAAGAAAAGGTTATACCGGGATTTTATCAAGGTGGGCAAAACTCCAGATTTTGCTGACGGGCAATACGTGAGGATAAAAGAAAAGTGGACAGATTTCAAGGCCTATAAGGAATCAGAAGAAGCTCTAGAAAAATCGAGGAAAAAAAGTTAATCGCGGACAAAAAGATATATCCCCAACGTTTGGGGCCAGGTGGTTACAGGACAGCCGTTCCTTTGTGGGAAGCAAGAGACGCCAAGTTAATTGAAGACGGGGTCACTCCATCTACATCAAGTTTTCCCACAAGGGTCAAGAATTGGGTGTACACCTTAGGGTTGGAGCCCAGCTGCGATACAGGGAGTTTTGTCTTGAGGCCAAAAGTTAAACGAGGTCGCTCAGAAGAAACTGATAATGAAGCAGCAGCCAAAGAAAGAGAAACAATTTTCAACGTAGTCAAAGACCTTGATCAAGCAGTAGCTTCCGTTGGAGAGGGAATCTTCAAGCCCGATAGTGAGCACGGCGACCTGACACTCGTCCTCGGGAATGACGAGCACACCGGACGATTACGAGGCGTGGGCGTCGTCCCTTGGAAGGTTGGGTTCGACAAGGATAAGAACACTTACAGGAGCCGCGATAGGAAGAAGAAACAGGATGCCGACAAGTATGCCAGATTTGAAAACATGATAGTAGAGCTGCAGCAGCAGAATGCACAGAGGGACGAAAGGTCATCTCAGCCACCGAAGGACCAACTGGATATGGCATCTCAGCGGAGAAGCAGTGTGGCTTCCACGCCTCATATTTAGGCCGATGACGCAATATACCCCGTGGATCAGATTCAGGGTAAGACGATGTGTGAGCTCCACACCAAAATGAAGAACATATCCATGAAGGTGCCGGTCGGCTATGCTTTGGAGAATACGCCCGGAGCAACCTTCCATGGCGGTCCGATTCCATCTGGCTACGCTCGAGCCGTTGTGGATGAAATTGTTAAGATATATGAGGAACTGGAGCTTGACATTCCTGCAGCAAAAGGGGAGATGACATTGGGAGAAGTGTTTCGTGGAATCATTCTATGGAGAAAGGAACTGATCGTTTTTCTAGAATCGACGCGTAGGCCACCAACCCCCCCCCCCCCCCCCCCCCCCCCCGAGTAGCAATCAACCTCCAAGTCCACCACACATTGATAATATGGAGAACGAGAGGGAACCCAGCGCGACTCCATCTCCCCGGTGCACGAGTCCAACCCACCGGGAGTCCACCCTGGAGCATGCAAAGAGTCCGCCTCAGCATGAGTCTACGCCGAGGCATGCAAAGAGTCCCCCTACGCATGATTCCACGCCGGAGCATGCGAAGAGTCCGCCCACCAACAGTAGGTCCTTCTCAATGGATGCTTGCCAGTGCGCCGAGTGGTGCTCCAAAGGACAACTTCAAGTACGGGCCTTCGTTGAAGCCTGCTCCGGTGTTAACTTGGAAACGCACAGTTGAGGAAAATGCTCCAGCGTTTAAAGCTAAGATGGAAGCACGGCCGCTGCAAGCGCTGCAAAGAAAGTCCCCCCGCCGAAGCAGGTACTAAACCCTAAGGGTGTTAAACACATTCTAGACATGGTGTATGATCCTAACCGTAGAACCTTGAATGATAACTATACACGCTCTATCTCGAAGAGTTATAACCAAGAAAAGGAGGATAAAAAGAAGCGGCTTTCTGCAAAGAAAAAGAAGGGGAAGCAGGTTCCCCAGCTCAGAGAACAGAAAGCACAGTCTGTCACCCCGCCGAAGATACAGACAGACAAGCGTTCCAACATTGAGACAAATACTGCTGCTGCCTCAAACTACTTGGACGATGCTGCATTTGACGCATTGTTCCCCAAGACGCATGAGGTAGCACGGCAATTTGTCTACGGGGAAGATCCTCTCCCTCCTGATGAGTTGGTGCGTCTAGCTTATGAAATGCGGAAATTGCTTGACTGGTATAAGAAATGGGCAAAGAGGGAGCAGACAGTGTTTTACGTGACATACCGGGCCGACCAATTCTTCATGAACAACGAAATATGTGTCGAATTTGAAGAATTATGGCAGTTATTCAACCGGCGTGCTCTCAACGCGACTATCATGAGTTGTTGTGTTTTGTAAGTGATTGTTTCTAAGTCTCTACCTGAGCATGTAATTATCCTCACTAGTTGAGCCTGTAATTATCCTCACTATATTCTTTTGTATGCTATTATATATGTAGGTGGATGCTTGTCGAGTGCAAAAGGAAAAGAGTATGGGAAGTTGTGTTCATTGACCCATTTTTAGTTAATTGCGATAACTTAAGGCTGAAGCCCGAGGACTGCGATGAGGCATTGTTCACCGGGATATTGAAGCAAACTGTGGCCGCAGATATACTTCTTCCTTACAACTTCAAGTGAGTGTGACTTTCTTGAACATATTTCTATATTGCTAATTACTAGATGTTAAGTTTAACTGATGAGTTATGCTTGCCCCATTATATAAATGTGTGCAGCTTCCATTGGATTCTGCTGGACATTATTATTGACAAGGGATTAATTGAAGTCTTTGACTCATTACGCAAACCAGAATCAAACTACCAGGACTTGATTGACATGCTTCAGAGGTAAATTCAGCAATTAATCCATTTCATGATATCAAATAATCAATAACTCTCATTATTCATTTTCTTTTGCGAGTAGGGTTTGGAAAAAATCATCCAGATAGAGCCTGGTGAATGGAAACCAGAGCTGACGATTAAACATATTCATGTAAGTGTACTACTATTAAACATAGTCTCTTTAATTTATCATCATTTTGGATTATTATTTAATTAATTTATATTCTTGTAAAGACCTTGACGCAACCACCGGGAAATGAATTATGTGTATTCTACGTCTGCGAGTTCATGAGGAAATTGAGCGTTGAGCAGGTATCGCGTGAGAAAAGAATGGATGTGAATGTGACTGTCTTGCACTATATTTCAATCTTATTATGATTTAATATATATACGCAACTAATATATTCATATTGATCTCCTTTAAAGCTTAACGACATGCTCGCTGCCATCCTATCACATCAGCGCGTAGAAGCAATTCAAAAGGAGTTGGCGGGATTTATTCTTGAGGAGGTCATGTCACAAAAGGGAGAATACCATAATAAAAAAATATAGCTATCCCACATGAAAAGAGCTTCCGACGTAATGAGCAGGATGTACATAATTAATGCGATGTCAAGAACTTGGCTTGTTTATATATATGTATGTAATATCATAGTATGAATATGAGGAGGATGTACATAATTAGTGCGATGTTTCGTATGTAGTGTATGTAGTAGCGTAGAATATCTATACGAAAAGTATATTATGTGTATGCATCAATGTGTACCGTATATATGTACAACAATAGATGAGAAAGGAAACATAAAAGTAAAATTGCAGTACCCTAGAGAAATTTCAGTAAAGAAAAGAAAACAGAAAATAAAATGGAAAACAAAAAAAACAAAACTACAGTACCGGTCGGTGTTACCGACCGGTACTAAAGGCTTCCCCACGAAAACTCACTCCGCACCCCACGTGTAGGCCCTGTAGTAACGGTCGCTACACGCCCGGTACTGATGCTGGCGTCCCGCTTGGGCAGTACCGGTTGCAAAACCGGTACTCATGCCCCTCCCCGACCGGTACTGTTGGTTCTTTTTCCACTAGTGTTAGGAGTCCACGTGGTTGTATCATTGTTTCCCCTCGTTTCAGTTTTATATTTGGTAGTCGTTGCTTGATTTGGGTTGTATATAAGGGCACCTCCAGTCGTTGCGCCCCCCGGGCCCAAAACGTCGGATTTTTGCGCCCACCGCGGCGCGAAACGACGCTAAACTGGAACCAGGGGCACGGTTTCCAATCGTGTCTAGCCCAAGTTTCGGCCCATGGGATTCAAAAAAACACCGAGTAGGAAAGGGGCTAAATTTCATTCAAAGCCAGGCGATTTCATTTAAATTTCATTCAAACTCGCGGATTACAGAGATTTAGACATAAAAGTGAACTAAAACCTATTGGAGCATGCCGAGGCTGGCGGCAATCGCCTAGTTGTAGTCGGGGTCGCCGTCGTCGTCCTTGCGCCACCCACTCGGGCCTTCGCCGTCGTCGCGGTACCACCTGCTCTACTGCAGGGTGCGCTGCGTCTCCTCTTCCTCGCTGTCGGGGTCGAGGATCACGTAGGGGACCGGCGCGGAGGGCGGCGGAGGGGGAGGGATGCGGCGGCGGAGGGGGAGGGATGCGGCAGCGGGCGGTGACGCGAGCACGGTTCGCCTCCACCTCGACAAGGAGATGGCGCTGGTGCTCCATCTCTTGCTTCGTGTATTCTCCGAGGCTACATTCCTCGGCGAACGCCGGGTCCGCCGGCTGCACGGTGTTGAAGGAGGCTTATTGGGCCTCCTTCAGGCCGGGCCATTCCTCCTTCTGCTCTTCCTCCTCCTCCGGCTCCGACTGCACGCCATTAACTCCGGCAGCCTTTGACTGGGGAGCTCACTGGCCGGCCGCCACGCCATTACTCCGGCAACCTTTGACCGACGCGGGAGCCGAGAAGTCAAGCACGGGCGGTTTCTGTTGGCGATGTTTTCTCCCGCATCGCTGACAGCGCTGGCCCGCGTCGCGTTTCACGCATTTCGCGCCCCCCCCCCCCCCCCCCCAGGCCGAACCTAGTGGGTTGGGTTTCGCCTGGGGATGCCGGCGCTATTTTCCGTCGAAACGGCGCTAACTGGGCTTCTGGGTGGGGGGCGGCTGGTGGAAAACGACGCTTTTTGCTTCCGCCGGCGCCAAAAAGGCCTCCAGGGGGCGCTGGGGGGGGGGGGGTGTGGCTGGAGATGCCCTAAGCTGCTGGGAAACAACAAATATATTGTACAGAACCTATTGGTGTGTGATGTTGCCGGTTTCATACCATTCCATACACCCCCTCTGCGTTGGGTGTGTGTCGTCCTCCCCATGTAACACAATTTCTCTGAGGGTTCACCCCTTCATATAAATGGAAAAATTCAGGTGGAGGCCTTTTGTGCCTCCCCCGGTGATTCCTCAAAAAAAAATCATTCCATACAGTAACAGTACTATCATAGAGACTATAAGAGGGAATGATTAATATCCATAATCAAATGTTAGTTCGCCCTTAACATGGTTTGATCTTCTCTACTGTTGATGTGCAGTTGTTGTGTGCCGTCTGCCGTGCAATCAAATTCAGCTTGGGCAGCTGTTGCTTTCATCAAACTAGTCATGTTTCAAGTTCTGAAACTACCCTCCATATGGCTAATATATTAGTCGGTATTATTATGACAAGAACCTGTAGCAACTAATAAACTCTGCTCTAAGAGCATATACAAGTGACTGTCAAGAACCTGTAGCTATTTGATCTCCACATTACACTGCAGTAAGAAGATTTATGATGCTTGCAATAAGTAGTCCACTTCCAACGATATAATAGCAAGACCAAACTCATGTAAATCGCTAAATATTAATGAAAATAACTAAATACGGCTCTATAGATAATCTTTCACAAAAACCAAACAACCATTAAAAGCACGGGCTACTCACCAATCTTCAGATGAAAGGAGACTCGTTCACAGCATATCCCTCCAGTGTTGGAAAGAAGGAATGGGGAACAAGTGTTTGTTTCAGGCAAAAGGGAGTAATTCGAATGACTTCATGATGCTGGAAACTTGCGACCAACTTGCCATGGATGTCGATCTGAAGCAGCCACTCGCCAAATATGAGCAGTCCAAACACTTGACCGTTCCAAGATGGAATCGGCACCCTCCACTGTTCATTGTACACTCCAAACTGCGCACTGAGCTCTTCAACCGGCACTTGAACCTTGTGGTTCAAGGCCCAGACCTCGCCTTGGTAGTCCTGCATCATCCAGATATCCACGATTGCTTCTGTTTCATTAAATATGGATATGCCAAGCATGCCATCAATCTCAAATAGGTCAGCATCCACAGAAACAACGGGCGAAGGCATCTGCCGGAACGACTCAGCTGTGGTGTCGAACACCATTATCATGTCGCCTGCAAACCAATGTATGCTACCATGGAGTATGACAGGAATGCTGTGTATCTCCCACTCATCGGGGCACCCTATGGTCCTTGGCGGCTCTGTGGAGCCCAATGTGAAGATGGCGTAGTAGGAGTAGTCATATAGATCTTCGGTATCAACCGTCAACTTTGCGAGAAGTCGCGCGGTACTCGCCGTCGCCGGTAGGGCTATGCGGGTACATCCCCAAGAGCGCCAAGTCATCCTCGTCCTGCGTGAACTCATCGAGCTGCCGGAGGGGAGCATACTCACGGGTTGCCGGGTTGCAGATGGAGAATCGGTTGCGGTGGTCGGAGATGACGAGGAGGCCGTCGCAGGAGGCGATGACATGGAAGTAATCAGCATCAAGTCTCGCGACGGGCTGGAGCTTATCGGCAGCGGCTACACCTGCCCAATGGTCTAAGGGGATGATATCGGTGCGGCGTTTTTGGTAGCTGCACTGGAGGAGGAGGGGTAGGGTGGGCTGGCGGGCGTGGTGGGCGAGGAGGAAGGCACGGGTGGAGGTGGCGCTGCGCCAGGCGGGGCAGACGGCGCGGCATCGGAGGAGAGATTTGGGAGGCAGGCGGACAAGGATCTCCCAGATGATGATCGCATCTGGGAGGCCATGGTGGGGAGGCGTAGCTTCTACAGCAGCTCCGGTGGCCTCCGCCATGGCCATGGTCGACGCGCAACTCGATTCCATCCGAGGAAAAAGAGGATCGATCGGTGGGATTCTGTTGTGTTGGAGACCCGTACGTACGTATTTGTTTTGTCGTTGGCCTCGATCCTGCATGCATGCATGCGCGCCTCTTCGCTTCCAGACCCAGCGATCGAGGAGAGGAAACAAACTGTCGAGCGAGGCAGCCTGCACGAATCCTCGCGCCGACCCAGCGAACGAATGCTAGCTAGCTACTGTAGTAGGAGGACTTGGAACGTACCAGCCCTGCACGAGAGTTTCAGGCCTGTTATCGCGTACACTTGATTTTGTTGATTGGCCTGTTATCGCGTACAAAGCATGCATTTTCTTTTCCGTTTCTCTTCTGTTTGTAGTAACTCTGGTTTGGCATGTGCTGCAAACTGCACCTGTGCGTGCATGCTCCTTTCATCAGATTCATCAGCTTGTTTTTTTAAGAAATTATGATCAATTAGTTATGCCATGTTTCGATGAGTTTTATCGATTTATGTCATACCCGTGATGTTTCTCTGATCTATGTCCTGGTTTGCTCTCATATCACCCAAACGCCCGTTTCCCTCTGGTCAACCTACTTCAAACGGTGGGGTCGGGCTGGCGCGGCTCGGCCAGAATTTCGTGGGGCCGTGCCTTTGACCTTAGAACATGCATACATGCAAGTGGGGTCAGCGGCGGCGGAGAGCATGCATGGAGCCGTGCATGTCCATGCCTGTACTCACCGCGTCTTCAATGGCGTGCACCCCTGGCCGGCAAAAAGATACCTCTCCGCCTACACTGCCGGCCCGGACGCGCATCTGCTCCGCCGTCCTCGCGTCTCTCTTACCTACTTTGTCTTGCTCCAAGCTGAGCAGTCTGTAGCCGACTGAATGTCCGGTCGCCATTACTGCCTTCTAGACCGCGACGCCGTCCAGAGACCGTAAATGGCATTAAAAAGAGCCATCTCCTTGTCCGTTGCGCTCACAAATTCCCTCTTCCTCTCCTAGACACTTTCGCACAGCCCCTTATCTCTCCATGGCTCGTGGTGATGGAAGCTCCACTCCCAGCTCAAACCGCCGCCGCCACGTCCCCTATCCTTGGTTTCTTGAGGCGAGCGAGGGAAGCGGCATGGGGAGTGGGCGTGGGCGTGCGCGTACTCCTCCAAGCTCGAGTAGGTGGCGAGCGAGGGAAGCAGCATGGGACGGGGAGTCTCCAACTCCAAGGGGCAGGGGCAGGGGCAGCGCCATTGCACCCGATCCCATTCCCTTCATCGATCTGTCCGACGAGGACGACAAGGATGACCAGGGTATGCACTAGACCATGGCCTGGAATGAGGAGGTCACGGAGGTGCTGGACCCGGGTTTGGCCTGGGCCATGGCCGACCAGAAAGTCATGGACCTTGCCAATCATTCCGCTGTCGAGCAGCAACGGCTCAAGATCTACTCGGAGAGCCAGGGGAAGAAGGAGGACATGTGGTCGGCGTCGAACAACAACGCCTCAGAAGATGTGGATGCCAAGGGCAAGGGCAAGGGCAAGGCCGAGGCGGTGGAGGTTTTCGATGACGATGACGAGTGGTAGTCCATTTTAGTTATCTGTTGCGGCAATGGACTTGTGCTTGAAGTTTCCAATTGTGTGTGTAAATTCATTTCAGTTTGACAATTTTCAGCTAGTACACTGTTTTTGCTTAGAAATGAGGCCGTTTACCCTACCTTCGCAGCTTATTTGAAACACATTTTTCAGCGAGTCCACCATTTTTGCTTAGAAATGAGTCCGTTTACCTTTGCAGCTCATTTGAAACACATTTTTGCGGCGACTCCACCATTTTTTGCTTAGAAATGAGCCCGTTTACCCTACTTTGGAGCTCATTTGGAACACATTTTTGCGGCGACTCCACCATTTTTTCTTAGAAATGAGCCCGTTTACCCTACTTTGGAGCTCATTTGGAACACATTTTTCGGCGACTCGACCTTTTTTGCTTAGAAATGAGGCCGTTTACCCTACATTTAGAGCTCATTTGAAACACATTTTTACGGCGACTCCAGCATTTTTTGCTTAAAAATGAGGTCGTTTACCCTACTTTTAGAGCTCATTTGAAACACATTTTTCAGCGAGTCCAACTTCATTTGAAAATTTATATGGATTCAATCTAGATTGGTGCATTTGGTGTGCCAAAATACCCATTTGGTCTCACTGAGGCTAATGGGGGTGGCCGAGCCAAAAATCCCCGTTGGGTCCACTCGTCAGCGGGTATACATCCCTTATCCTTCGCGCGCGTCCAATCAGATCGCAAAACGAGCTTCTCGCGAATCGCCTGCAGATTCCCTCTGGAGGAAATTGGACGGCTGCATATTCCTTCTATAGGAAATCGGACGGCTGCAGTTTGATCGACATTTGAAATGAGCTTCAAATATTCAAACAAATGTCAAAAAAAGGAAAATCCTGCGCATATAGTCGTATTATGTCATATACTAACGACTCAAGTTGCAAAACATGGTCTACATACATTTAAAAGGAGAAGGGCATGTAGATCATGATATTGCATAACTCAAACAATGAGGTATAAGGTTGGAGAGAAGTGGTTTTTGAATTGCAACATGAAATTTTCAAAAACCTCACAAAAGCTTCCGTTTTGGAGTGACTAAGAAGGACCCATGCTTAGTTTTTCATTTTCATGTTTCAAACTCGTTTAAATGTTGGTTAAAGTTAGGTTTGACCGAATTTGAAATAACCATAATAAATTTAAAAATTATCGAAAAAATAAAAAATCGACGCACATAGTTTTAATATGTCATATACTAACGACTCATTTTGAAAAACATGGTCTACATACATTCAAATGAGAAGGGTGAAGCTCTCATGTGATATCGCATATCTCAAATGTGCAAATGAGAATTGCAACATGATAATTTTAAAATACTCACGAAAGTATCATTTAGGAGTGACTAAGAATGGTCTAGACCCAGTTTGCGCACAAATTTTACACAAATGTTCGCCTGTTTGCGCCCAGAGCACGTCGGACACACTCTGAGCGTGTCCTGAGTGCGCACTTAAGGTGTTCGACAAAAGTATAATAACAAATATTCAAACGATTCAAGTTGATAAACAATGTCTACACACGTTAAGATCGCGTAACTACACAGAGTGCGCATTGTGAGTGCAAGTTCACGTCCAGTTCGTGTCTAGATTGCGCTTGCTGTGTTGACACGGATGCACCGATACGTGTCTAGCTCTAGCAACAAATGCTTTCTGATACGTCTTGTCTCCAACTGAAGTAAATTTGACCAGAACGACGACGCATCAACTGTTCAACAGTTGTACACACGTATAGAGGCACCAGATGATGTGGTAAACATTTACAGGCATGTCACTTTGACTAGACGTGACGCGCGGTCACACGATGTCATCATTGCGAATAAAATCCCAGTGTGTATTGTGTTGTCATGTTTACATTGCCGTTGGCAAGAAAACCAAGAGATGCGTTTGTTCAGTGCCCACGCGCAGTTATCAAGTTACCCGCTGGCGTAGTGAATTCATCACGACCAGTTATCCCTTCACCTGTCCCGCGGCGTCAACACTCTGGCCAACGTCCTGCCCAACTCCACCTTGTCGCCGCAAACGACATGGCGATGGCGGACAGGCTGCACACGCTCAAGGCGGCCCTCGTCGCCGCAAACGACATGGCGATGGCGGACAGGCTGCACACGCTCAAGGCGGCCCTCGACGAAGCCTTCGTGCTCATCAAGTCCTGCCAGACCGCCAGCAGCGTGTTCAGTGTCTTCACCCATGACCAGAGGGCCAACGAGCTAGATGCCGTTAATGGAAGGATCGGCGACTGCATCACCGACCTCCAGTTCATCAGAAATGCTCACCCGGTCCCAGCTCAAACTTCCACACACGGATCCTACTACTATCAAGCAGAAGCACAAGGAGGTGCCTACCCCGCGCCGCAGTATGCAACCGTGAATGCTTCTTCGGCACCTTCCTCGGGATATACTAATTTCTCTTCTTATTTCACCCTTCCAACTGTCAGAAGGTTCATCCACCGCGTGTCCCGCTAATTTGTGCAATTGTGCCTTGTATCCAATAGTTTGTGCCGTTCGTGAAGACTACGAATGATAAATCTATACCCTAGCCGTGATTGCACTATTGTGACTCTAATTTAATTTGGATTGGGGTAGTACTGTACTATTATTGGTCTTTTTATTATCGAGGAATCTCCACCATTGAGATATCCTAACTTTCAGTTGTCCAATCTCTGATGGCCCCATTAAACTCAAGTCGAACTCTTCATTTTTCTTGCCAATAGAAACATCTACTAGTATATTACGCATGTTTATTATTTTTCCATCGGTTGAGTAAACACATACATATCAATAAATTTGACGCATTTTACATGGGCTTGGCTTTTTTTCCTTCGCTGGTAAGTGCCTTTTCCCGGCAGAAAATGTGCCTCCCACATTTGGTCCATGGTGTAGTGCAGCTAGCCAGATCCATGTTTGTGTGGCCAATATTCCATTATTCACGATTTTTCTTAAATCAACATGAGCTCTTGTACCTAATGGAACCCTCGATGTGTTTTTTGTGGTTGCCTCGGAACCGCCTCTCTCTGCTGACCCCTCACGTACCGGCATTGGTGACATTAACGAGGGTCAAGTAAGCTCATCATTGACCATCTCGTTAAGACCCGATGGCTTAGCGCATGTACAATGGTCTTTTCTAACAATGCCATGTAGGATAATTAATGAGTTGGATGAATGAGAAACGGAAAAAGATGATGTCCCTCTCTTAGCTTAAAGATGATTCATTAGACTAGTCACAATGGGGAGTATCATATACGTATCATGCATATGATGTTACTACCTCCATAATGCATGGTAACATATATGCAGTATCGATTATATTTATTAGATTGTAGACTCATATTGTATTGGAATCTGTTATGTTACGGTATCTACCTATGATATCACTACCACCTCTCTCTTCATTAATTGGAGTGACATGTCATCTTTTTGCCAACATGGCATATATGATACCACCTATGATACTTTCATTGTGGCTAGTCTTAGCAACAGTATCTCTCATTGCATATTTAGGAACATCTTGTTCCTAGAGATATATCTAGAAAACAACCCATTGTTTATTATTTTTTATTCCCATATCTTGATTATGTGGTGGGTTTAATGTATAATTGTCTTATCAAACATTATACATGATCCAAGCACAAATTAGGTTACTATAGTGAACTTAACTTATGATGACGTATTCTTTTTACCTCTAGCATGACATAATTTCATTTATCTAGCACAAATGCATGTAGACAAATATGTGTCAAGTAGTTTGAAAAGGAGGAAATACATCGTAGGCTAAATTGTTTTGACAGATACAACACGCATGATTGCACGCCAAGATGATAAGCTCTCGTGTCAGCACACTCGGTTACCACAACAATCAGAACCTAGGCAGGGGAGGCTCACCTCCAAGGGTAGCAAAACGATTTTGATTGACTCGTGCATGTCGAGCATCACCATGTATATATGGGCATATATATCCTGTCAGACGGTATCCATGCTAGTTTTGACAAAGAGCTGGCTAGATTCTTCTAGCAAGCGAGGATTGGGAAGCAGAAGTATCACATGGTGAAGTGGGCCGATATTTGCGCCCCCAAGGATCTTAGGGCATAGTCATACTTGCGTCTCGCCACATGAACAAGGCGCTCATGTTGCGTTGGGTGTGGCGGATTCTTGGGGGCGAAGGGGACCTATGGCTAGACTTGGTGAGAGCCAAGTATCTTCGGGGATGCCCTCTATTAGCTTGTGACCGCAAAGAGGGGTCCTAGTTCCACATGCTATCCAGTCCATTAAGAAGCACATCAGACTCGGGGCGGTCTCATCCGTAGGTAACAGACGAGATAACATGTTTTGACTTGACTCCCGATATGGTAGAAGGCCGCTACGATTTGAGTTCCCGGATCTCTTTGCGATTTGTGTCGAACCCTTGTTGTTGATTGACTCGGCCTTCCAACAGGGGCGGTGGAACATTGGGTTCCGCCGTACTTCGGCCGAGGGGAAGTAGCGAGCTGGAGGTACATGCTCGCATTGCTTCCCTTATTCCGACAGCCCGGATAGTGTCGCTTGGGGCCTTACGCCTGCAAGGCACTTCTCCGTCGGTTCCGCGTACCGGGCCCTATTTAGGGGGTACGTGCTGACTTGAACTACTCATCTTTGAAAGGCTCCTCTGCCTCTTAAGATTAAGATCTTTACTTGGTACCTTCTTCGCGACCGCCTCCCCTCGGGTGTGGAGGTGACTAAGCTGTTCGGACCAGGTGATGGCACATGTCCCCTTTGTGCGGTCCCCGAGACAGGGACCCATATCTTGTTCTCTTGTCCCGCAACTCGCTTCCTGTGGAGTTTCCTTGCTGAGGCACTGGGTCCTTAGTGGCATGCCCTGGACTTGGCAGAGTTCCTGAAAGTGCAGGCGAACCGTACCGGGAGGAGAATGTCCCTCTTCTGGTTTGTGTTCGCGGAAATGATCTGGACCCTTTGGACGATCCCTCGACGGGCCGCTGACTCAGTTTTTAAATTCTTGGCTTTCCTGCAGGAGTGACACCCGTTGGCTAGACAGCAGGACAGTAGTAGCTGGACGGCATTCTTGAGCATCTTCTGAAAGCGGCACACCTTCTATCTTCGCCAACCATCCGTTGAGCTCTACTTTGTAGAGTTTATATCAGGACTAGTGTTTCTACCTTTGGGTTTTGTTGTGATGTGGCCCCAGCAAAAACGTTTATTTACTCTTGGTCTTCTTGAACTTGTGTTGTTTTGTTGTAAACTGTTGATGGTTGTTTTATTTATAAAACGGGGCGCCTGTTTTAAGAAGGAACCTGAGGAGCAATCAGTCAAATCGATCGTCCTGCACTGGATGCATATGCGTTCCTGCCCATCCCCTGGCTTAAGCTGAGCCGTGGAGAGTGGAGACTCGACCGAAAAGAACAGGCTAACGAAATTCCGAAGCAAGCATAGCTACGTACCAGCAGCCTGCCTAGCTATAGGTAGCGAGGTCCCTGGCTCCCTGGCTATGCTGCGAAATGGCACACCGCTAACCTACCGGATCGGCGATATATAATGCAGGTGTATATGTTCCCGATTGTCATGTATGATGATGGATCTTCCGAGGCCTATGGGAAATAGCATTGTGACATCTCAACGCACAGATGTGTACTATAGTACTATTTTTTAGGTGTAGTCGTGGCTTTTGCAACAGGTTCTACCGGGGAGTTCAGTTCAGTTCAGCATATGAGTGTTAAAGCGTACAGCGTCAGGATGATGGGCTAGGGAATCTAGTGTCTTGGGCTCATAGTGGGATGCATGGGCCAGTTTCGTCGCCAGTGATTTTTTTTGTCTGAAGGAAATTGTCAAAAAAATATAAAAAAGTGCACCAGCCGGGAATCGAACCCGGGTCTGTACCGTGGCAGGGTACTATTCTACCACTAGACCACTGGTGCTGTTGTGGTAGAAATTTCCAATTAATCATAAAATCCTTATGCATCCTCTGACAACGACATAGGCCGGAGGGACCAGATACGAAAACAACCGAACTCTGTGTCGCTGCCATCAGAACAAACCATCAGAAAAGATCGGTCCCGTCCTTGGACCACACGATTCGTGCACCCTGGATGCAAAGCGGAAACAACACGGGTGCCTTGATGTCACGGCCGAACCGGAAAGAGGAGCTCCTCATTGGCAGTTGAGAGACGATGGAGAGAACCGTAATCGTGTTCCCTTTTGCTGTTCGGGCAAACGTCACCTCACAAGTGTACTCCTGCCTGCACCTCCTTCCTGGTTCACAGCACCCGACCCAACCCCAAGCATTGCCCTCCAATGGAAAGTCTGAAACTCACGAATTTCATTCCGGCGACGGCGATTGCTGTCATAGCCGTCCTACTATCGCGTGAAAGATAACATACTCATCCATACATTCACCGTGTTGTGGGTGATTGTTTCCTTTCCCAGCCAGGTTGCTGTTGGACGGCGACGTGCGCGCGAATTAACCAAGCAAAAGGAGGAAGGGAAAGGAGAGATCCTCGAGAGTCAACTCAACGTCGACCCTCAGTCTACTGAATATTTCCTTCCCCATCCCAAGGCGAGGCGAGGGATGTTGATCAACAGATGGGAAAGCTCAGAGGTCAGAGCCAACTTGACGCCCTCCAGGCCCAGAGAAGAAGGTTGGAGGTGGGACTCCGGTGCAAGACCGGGACAGAACTCTCTGAAAATAGCAAGGCAGCAGATACTTTGCTTCTTCTGTTGGACAGTTGCAGCATATACTACTGTGTTTAATTATTATTAATCGATATGCTTGCAGCAGATACTATGCTTAGTTAACGGAGATTCCAGATTAGTCCGCGAGAAAAGAAAACAACGGTTACCCGTTCCATCCATCCTCGATCGTGCTTGTTTATATACAAAATGCGATGTCGACGGTCCTGCGCTAGCGCGTGGAGTACGACGGGCACCGAGGCCTATTCGATTTCCTCGTAAGCGCGTTCAATAAACAAAGGGGACCGAAAGCATGTGGCACCATCGGAGCCAATACGCCAATTTGTGTCTGTCAAAGGATATGTCATAGTTTTACTACAGTAGAATGCTGATACATTAGTGTCATTGTAGAGGCTGGAGAGAGAGGCGATCGTGAGGTCCCTGCTAGAAACCCATCTTGCTTCCACCCACCTCGTCCTCGTCGACGTGTCGCCGGTTCGCTCCGTCTCTGATGGCCTTAGGGTTTTGAAAGTGTGGCGGATCACGATTTCTCGTCGATGGGAGGGTTATCCTTCTTTGTTTAGTTTTTATGAGTTGTCTTATTAAGGTTCTTTTTGTTCTATCCTCTTCTCGGTGGTGCGTCTAGCGTCGATTGAGAGCGCGTGGAGGCGTGTGTCCGGCAGATCTCGTGTATGTTTTGGTGTTCATCCACGATCCATTGGTTGCAGATTCGGTTTTTCCGATCTACGATGGTTATCATTAGTGATGGTTATTTCTCTGGAGCGCTAATCTTTCGGGGACTTAGTATGGCGACTTATGTCCCTACTAAAATAAGCTCTACCACCACAACAAGCTCAGCCGTCGCTAGGTGGTCCGAAGACCCTTTTGGAATTTTTTGTATCGTTGTTGATGATCAATAAATTGGTTAAAAAAATAGCGTCCTTGCCTACTGAAGAATTGACATTTCCCGTCAAGGAAAGGCATGTTTGATTAATTCTAAGACGGGAGCCGTGAGCTTATTTTGTAGTGCAACATGGCAAGTCCTGTTGTTAGTTTACGAACAAGAGAAAGAAGGATTTAGCCAAGAAAAATGAGCGACAAATGTTGATCGATTAGTCTATGCACAAGACTTCCGTACCATGTCATCCTAGATCTTGTCGACGAGGGCATCGTGGGGCCCTCCTCTGCCTCCGCTGCAGCCTCTACCGGCCCCAAACAAATATCGCTCGAGCGTCATCGTAGGATTTGCTCGGACTTGCTTGGAATTTCTCGCCAGAGTTGGGGATGCGAGCGGCAAAGCGGTAGGAAAATGAGGGGTTGGACCCGCAGCCGCCGCTTTGGTCGGTATCTGCTAGAGATGTTTTTAGGGTCTTGAGGCATGGCAAATCACAACGTCTCCAGTGAGGGAGGGGTGATGATTGTTATCATTGGTGATGATTATTATTCTGGTCCTTCGAGATCTTAGCACGGCGATTTTTCCTGTTTGTCTACTAAAATAAACTCTACTATGACAAATTTTACCCAGCTCCAGTGAGGGACGGGCGAGGACGGCGGCACACCTTAAGCGTTTGAAGTCATCGCTAAATGGTCCAAAGACTCTTTTGTAATTTTTAGTACTACTTTATTAAAAAGAATGTATCGTTGTTGGTGATCAATAAACTTGTTGCCCTTTTCACAAAAAAAGTGGCCTTGCGTACTGAAGAATTAGGTTTCATGAATTCTAAGACGTGAGAGATTCCGGGAGGTTATTCTGTAGTGCAACATGGCAGATCTTGTTATTAGTTTATGAACAAGAGAAACAAGGATTTGGCCAAGAAAAATGAGCGAGGAATGTTGATCGATTAGTCTATGAACGAGACTTCCGTATTATGCAGTCCTAGATCTTGTCGGCGAGGTCGCTACGGGTGATCCTTTTTGCTACGGGAGATCCTAGGGATGACAGGGCAAATCAAATTAGCAATTCGGTTACCGGTGAAACACTAGCGAGCGTCGTTGTAGTACACTTCATAATCCTCCACGAGGAGACCGATCACCCGTCGTCGACAGGAGATGATGGATCGCGCACCCACAACCACATCACATCATCGGCCTCGATCGATCGTAGCATCCTAAGAAACGTGGTCCGCCAGTTTGTTTGTTTGATTGTTGCCGTTCGATCGCAACGTCGAGCTAACTTCGGGCACGCAATCAATCCAGATGGATACGTGAGCTTGCGATAAAGGACGCTTGTATTCATTTCTTGGAGATGTTTTGAGTGTGGAGGGAAAACTAACTGGACTGGATGCCAGCCAAAAACAATGAACAATTTTACATCAGCTATGAAATCCGCTGATCCTAGCATTATTACCAGGAATCAGAGAGTGCTATACTAACTACTGTACACCATCTGATCTATGTATCATCATCATCCTCCATCAATCAGGTCCTTCCACCATTATCTAGCGCTACTACGTACAATCAGTGGCCGCCATTGCCGGGCAGAAGCAGGCAGCAGCGTGTGTTGCATGCTACCAGAGGCCGAGGCTGTCGAGGACGCGGACGCCGAAGAAGGAGAGGTAGATGACGATGAGCCCCACCCCATACACCCGGTCCAGCCGCATGCCCCTGGCCGGCACCACCACCAGCGCCCACGCCAGCCCGGCGAACAGGAACCCCACCGTGTCGTACACCGCCCCGTCGGCCGGGATCGTGAACGGCTCCGGATACTGCGCGCCCGCCGCCAGCGTGAGCGAAAGCCCGAGCCCGACCACCGTGTTGAACAACGGCCCCGCGTAGCAAGCCGATACGGCCGTCTGCGCGCCGCCGGGCCCGGCGTGCGTGGCCATGGCCACGTTGGACACCAGGTCGCCCAGCGAGTCGCCCCACGCGAGCACCGTGACGCCCAGCACGCCCGACTTGACGCCCACCATGTACCCGATGGCCACGAGCAGCGCCACCAGCTCGCGCGCCAGCGTGTAGGCCCAGAGCACGCTCATGAGGAACCCCGCGGCTAGCCACGGCACGCGGCACCGGCGGCCAAGGGGAGGCGCGGCGGCGTCCGTGGTTGCCGCGGCGAGCGCGGCGAGAAGGACGCCGAGGGCGGCGCTGGAGAGGAGGATGGCGAGGTCGTGGCCGTGGTCAAGCGTGGCGGCGGCCGGGCTGTGCGAGGTCCAGGTCGCGGCGACGAGGACGGGCGCCAGCGCGGCGGAGGCCACGGCGGTGGGCCTGTGCCATCGGTGGCCCGCGATGTCCGGGATGGTGAGGCGCCGCGGGAGGTAGAGCGGCATGCTGAGCGCGTAGAGGAAGTAGCGCAGGCATGTCTTTGCCGGGGTACTGGGCGGCGTCTTCGTGGAGGAGTAGGAAGGCAGCGGCGGGACGTCGTCGTCTTCGAGGAGGAGGAGGGGCGTGGCGAGGTCGGGGTGTGGCGGCTTGGTGTCCGGAGTAGGAAGGCAGCACTGGGAGGTCCAGACGAGGACGACGTATGCGGCGTAGAGTGAGACGAAGGCCGCGGCGACCCAGACGGTGACGGTGCCGGTGGCGAGGACGGCGACGAGGAAGCAGAGCGCGAAGAAGAGGAAGCAGAGGTCGCGCACGAATCCGCGCAGCTCGAGGACGACGCCCTCGCCCGAGACGGCGAGCGCGACGACCCCCGCGACGACGGTGGAGACGAAGAGCGCGCCGCCGAGGGCGCTGCTGAGGCCGACCCCGCCTCCGTCCCCGGCCGCGAAGGAGACGACGCTGGCGAAGACGTCTGGCGCGCCGTTGCCGAGGGAGAGGAGCGTGACGCCGGCGACGGCGGGCGGGAAGCGGAGCGCGGCGGAGAGGCCCTCGAGGGAGGCGCAGAAGTACTCGGAGGCGGTGTCGCCGAGGAGGTAGAAGAGGAGGAGGAGCCAGAGGAGGAAGGCCGCGTAGCCGAGGGCGGTGGAGGCGCCGCCGAAGCCGCAGTAGAAGAGGCGGAGGTAGTCGATGTACCCGGCCGGGGCGCAGGGGGTGTGGGAGCGGATGTACGCGCAGCGGGCGTCGACGCCGTCGAGGGACTGGAGGTCCTGGCAGTTCCCCTGCTCCTTGCCGTGGGAAGGGGAGGGGTAGGTTATGGCCTTGAGGACGTGATGCGCGGCGGCGGGGTTGTGGCGGGAGGATAGGAGGAGGAAGGCGGCGATGAGGAGGAGGAGCAGCAGGAAGCAGGCGCTGGGGACGGCGGCATTGTACACGCGCCGCCTGCGCGTGAAGGCCATGATAATTGGAGGGTGGGTTTTAACTGCGCGGTGGGAGGGGCATGGAGCTCGTGGCCGGCCGGAGCTGAGGGAGGCGGTGGTGGGAGGCGCAGAGGGATTTGCGGCGGGAGTGGGGATAGAGCTCAGCTCAGCTCAGTCCGGAACGGTTGGGACGCGTCGTGCGACGGGCGTGGCGCGTAACAGGGAGGGAGAAGGTCAGCAGAGGAAGATTTGTGTTGGGTGCTTTGGAGTTAAGTAAGGGAGTGCCAAGTGCGTGCGTGTGCGCGTGGAACGGGGATTCGGGTTTGGGCGGTGAGCCAGCAGTAGCACCAGCAGCGTACTACGTGGAGGCGAAGCCATGCTTTTGCCTTTTGGCCATTTCTGCCGAGGAGGTGGAGCGACGCGGACTGTGTAGACGTCCGCTGCGTGGCGCCCTACCCCTACGCCTGCATCCACTGGAAATGGATGATACTTCATCTGTCTTTGATTTCTTTAAATAAATATTGATATATCTAGTAAACATAAAACACATCTAAATACATCCGTATTTATATAAATTAAAAGTATTTAATTTGAGGCAGATCGAGTATCTGGAAACAAAATTGACATGCCATTTTTGTTAAAACGGTGACATTTCATAAACAGTATAGTATGAACATAGCATAGTCTAACAAGTCTCAAAGTATCAACTAAACACAATTATAATAGGGACATACATGACACAAGTCCACCGCCGTCCTCCGATCATATTAAAACTATGGCATCTCAAGATCTCTGGATTTGAACGCTCCTCATTCGATATGGCAGGATCTCAAAATGATATCAACGTTATTCAATGATCTTTGTCTTCACTACGGCAATGCTCCAGTGGCCAGATGGAAACCCATACAACAAGGGGTACTGTCTAGCCGATCACATACACTCGTGAAGAAAATCCACATTCCTAATGAAGTGAAAACTCATCGGTTTGCAAAACAACAAGAGGCCGCTATAAATGACGTGGAGGAAGCATTTGGTTTGCTCCAATCTCGTTGGACCCACGTCAGGACCATCGATGTTTCAGCAATATCTCTACATGCGTTATGAGATGCATTATCGAGCTACACACAATCAACTTTAGAATGATTTGTGAGCATATGCCGACTCACCTGGGAAACTAGTAGTGTCGCCTCTCCATTTATCATTACGCGAAATATGTTGTACCTCTTATTCTTTTCTTATTGTGCCAACTATGTTGTAAAGTTCTATGATGTTTATCTATTTCTAGACTATTACTCGATACTTATTTGATTTTTATTTTGTAAATTTGTGTGAAACCGAGGCAAAAAAAAGCAAAACAAATGACATTACCTGGTCCATGCCAAAATATACGGGGCCGTTGGGCTCAAACTAGTCAAAGCTTAACAAGGCCTCGTTTGTGTCGGCTGACCGCCCAAACGAATTGCGTTTGATTAGGGGTGTAAACGGATATAATAATTTTCGAACCACATTCAATTCCAAAACCGTTTTGAAGAATGGATATCCGATTATAAGGAATATGATGGATAAGGACATTTGATTCCAAAGTTGACTCCCAGATATGGTATGTAATATTGTACGTGAAATGGATTATCCAAAAATTAAATAGAATTATCTGATGATTCAAATCTAAATAACCTGATTTTCTATCAAAATGTCTAATCTA
The DNA here is from genome assembly GCA_026929855.1 of Poa annua. Classification (NCBI taxonomy): domain Eukaryota; kingdom Viridiplantae; phylum Streptophyta; class Magnoliopsida; order Poales; family Poaceae; genus Poa; species Poa annua. Next base: position 39,832,440 of record CM049427.1, read on the forward strand.
CATAGCATAATTTTCGATAAAAATATGATAAAAGATATGGTAAAAGCAAAATTTGATTAGGGTGTGTTTGTTTGGTCTGTCTGTGGCTGGCTGTGGTGCTGCCTGTGAAAAGTTGTTGTGCAGAGAAAGCTGCTGTTCTGAGTATCATTGTTTGGCAACTAACTAGTTGTTTGTCTGTAATTTGTGAAATTGTTCAAAACACACTCAGAGTTATAAAAATGGTAATCGTTGCTGGTTTACGTTTAACAAATACATATGTAATATAAATATATAAATCTGAAAAACATTTTAGTTACATCATCGAGAAAAAAGAAAACTCAAAATAGTCTGAAAATACATTTTTTTCCGTAATGTTACTTGATCAGTCCTAATGTTACAGGAGTACATGTACTCATCGTCTTCAGCTGATAGATATACTTGCAAAACAACACACTAGCCAATCTTGTGGTCATAAGCAGCAGAGAAGGTCAGAAGGCACCGCACGAGCCCATTCTCGCTGCAATCAGGGCATCACCTGAAGGTGTCCAACTCCTCCAGGAACACCTTGCCCTTGCCGCAGCCATGCCTGTCGGCGCCATATCGCAGGCCTCATGCGTCTTCTAGAGCTCCCCAGACTCAGTGCATGCGGCGGACGTCGTCGGGGCCGCCGAGGTGCTGGCCGTTGAGGAACACATGCGGGAGCCTGCCCGCCGCACCGAGCGACGTGTGGAGCTCGTCCTTGAACCTGCCGTGCAGCGAAAGGTCGCGCTCGTCGATGTGTACGCCGTAGCCGTGGAGGACGGACCTGGTGGCCCAGCAGTCCTCGAACATCTTGCGGATGCCGCGGAGGCTCGTCAGGTACAACACCTCCTTCCGGTGGCTGTCCGGCGGGGGAGACGCTGGGGTGTGCGCCGGCGGGAGCGCCTTCTTGATGAGCTTCACATCGATCCTCTGCTGGAACGCGCTGATCCGCGCCCGCACAATGCCCGGGAACCTCTGTATCTGTTAACAATTGCAGCACGAAATTACAGTGGCATCACAAACGGAAGAACACATAGCAATGACATCTTCTAACAATTGCAACACAAATATTACAGCGGCATGAACCAACGAAGAACACATGTCAACGGAGCCATCTCACGGATTCGGCCGGGATTCGGGTGGCTCGCCAAAATAGAGAGGATGGCGAAGGACTATGGAAGACGGCGAGGTCGTGGATGCGGAGGATGGCGAGTTCGTCGACGGGAGGACAACGAGGTCGGCTTGGAGGGAGGAGCTCGGCCGGTCGTGGACGGCAACGGCGAGTTTGAGAGCGGGGGAGGCCGGCGAGTTAGAGGGCGGGGGAGTCCGACGAGTGCGGACGGCGTGGGATGGCGGTGGCAGGGACGGGACGGCTGGCGCCGACGCTCAAGAGGCCGGCGTGGCTCGCATTCTTCTCCTCCTTTTTCTGTTCAGGGCGAGTTTGGGGATAAGAGGAACACGATGCGTGCTCTTTTTTTTTGTTTGGAAATTGCAGTATGGTACGGGTGGCAGTTTTCTCGTAATATGGGGAGCAAAGACTAATACCGCTTCGGCAGCTCTCGGGAAGCACCTCGGAGAGGTGCTTTTTCGAGTATGAAGAAATTGGAGCTGCTTCAGAAAAAGCCCAACGCACACTAGAGATGTTTGTTTCATTGGACCTGCTTTTTTATGTGGAAAGCAGCAAAAAGCCCAAACAAACACACTTTTAGTCAGGTCATTTTACAGCTTACGTTTGATGTCCGGTTCGGTAGCCGTTGGAGTTGCCGTGAACACCCCATGTTGCTGTGTGAGGAAAAAACACCTTCTCCATAGCGAATTTGCTGTGTGGAGGTGGAGGACAGGAACGGGAGCGGCGAATCCGATCCTTGAGACTAGACGCCGGCACAAACCGGGGAAAGTCGTGTCTCCGACGAGTGCGCGCCGACATCGGCCAGTAATCAGAACTATCCCGATATATAGATCGGCGTCGACGGCTCTGGTTCTGGGTACGTGTGCCGCCACGCCCTGGTCTGATGTCTCCGTCATGGCCGTGCCCATTCCATCCAGCATCCACGGGAGGAGTTGCGGCTCGGGGTTTGGCACTGCAGGCGTGTATCGTTGGATCCGGCCCCGTTGCTTTTCGGGAGCCCGTCTCTCTCTCGTCCGGTTCGCGTCACTCCTTGCGTTCAGTTCAGGGACGCATCGTGCGTGCAAGTTGTGGATCGTGTCAGGTGTAACCAACTACTAGGAGTAGTACCGAACGGTCCTTTTCGGCTGCGAGATACTCCGTAGAAAGAAACGGAGGAGTGACGCCGAACAAAAACGACCGATGATGGTACGTACGTACTGGGCTCGATCGCCGGCTGGAGACGGCGGCCAAGTCACGATTGAACACACACGACACAGACACGGACGGTGCGAGGCGTGTTGGTGGATAGTGCACGATGAGGGTGCGTCAGCGACGGGAGCATCAATTTCCATGCCGATTCAGCGCGCGTTTCACTTGCATATGAAATACATCTATTGATTCCGAGTCCGAGTATTTATGTTTCTTTTTCTTGCAAGGTAATGTAGTGGACATGCTATTCCTAACATAATAAAGGGATACAATGCGAACTTGATACCAATTAATCTACAGTAAAAATGTCACAAGTTTGTCTAAGCTTATACGTGTCTTTCAAGATAGTTTGAACAATTTTTATGACATCTTTTATTATTTTATGGACGGAGAGAGAGAGTATATTAAAAGCAATATACGGAGGTGAAAATATAGACACCAGGTTAATCCAGATAATCTAAATTATTATAATTGTTAGCTCTAAAAATATGTGATCAAGATTTAACAAGAAACTAATAATGGCGTACATGTGTACATAAAAAGATTTGACACGTTCTGACAAGAAAAAGGAAACCACCGTACCATACATATAATGTTCTCACAAGAAAAATGAAACTGCCTTACCATGAGAACTTGCATGTGGCGGAATATTTTTTAGTGGGAGGCGAGGTTGTCGTCAACAACGAGCCGCATGTGGTGACTTCGTTAATCTCAATACCTCATCCGCATGTTCAGATTCTCGGAGATGCTCATAGGGGTAGGCAGGGGCGGAGCCCAATGGGCTGACCCTGATGCACAGGAATACGGGTCAAAAAAAAATTTACTAGTACCCATCATTATAAAATGGCCTATGCATCAGGGTGGGCTGAACATTGTGCATCAGGGTGGGTTAAGCGGACCGCGAGCAGGCCCATTCTCCAGCGCCGCTGCGTCGAGCTAGCTTTTTTTCTCTGTCGATGACGGTTCGTTTCGTCTATATTGATCTAGACTCTTCGTCTGTTCGTCTCCAAACACCACGAGCGATCCGAAACTCTAGCCTCTAGGTCTCCAGACATTTGCCTCGAGCGGAACGGAAAGTCGGAAATAAATCGTCGGCCGCCGGCGGCCAGCGTCACCGCGCCTTCAGCCAGCACGGAGCAACCAGCACTCCCGCGGCTCAGCTCCATCCATTAGGTGAGTACAGAGTACTCCCGCAGCCTGGCTCTGCTTATGTATCTTGATCGCAGCTCCATTAGATTTAGGCATTAGGTAATTCCATTACAACTTGGCTCTGCTATCATCAGCCTGCTATCAATTTTAATTTTCCTATTCATTTTCGAGTTAGGAGCCTCTCTATTTTATGTAAATATTTGGCTACTGTAGTACTATTTATGCAAGGTATACATCAATATACGTATAAATATATTTATCATTTTCTTTGTCAGATTCAGGCCTGGTCAGATTTATTATGGACAGATATGTTATCAAACCAAAAGAACCATCACAAAATGTTCCAGAAGATATGAATTGGAAAGAGGAGATCCAATATGATCCCGGCAAGAGAAAATTGATAGAAAATTATCAGCCTAATTTGAAAGAAGTGGTAAGAAGAAAGTACTTGGTTAATGGACCTTGCCAACCAAGAGAATTCAATTTTCAATATTCTGAGTTTGGGGCAAAAAGGAGAAGGTTCATGCCTGGTTGGTTTGACGAATTTGGAAATTGGCTTGAATACAGTGAAGAGAAGGACAAAGCATATTGTTTTTGTTGTTTCCTGTTTAGGGATCGTGGCAGCAAGAAAGAAGCCGGGTACGAGGCATTTGTTCTGAATGGTTGGAATAACTGGAACGTGAAGGCGAGACTCAAAGATCATGTTGGTGACGTGGGTAGCGTACATAATCAAGCAATGAAAAAATGTCTTGATTTGCTAAAAACAGATCAGCACGTAGATGTTGCTATTAACCTTCAAAGTGAAGCAGCCAAGAAAGCTTATTTTACTCGACTAAATGGCTCAATTGACACAGCAAGATTGTTGCTCAAGCAAGGATTGTCTTTCCGAGGTCATGATGAGTCAAAGACCTCCTTGAATAAAGGTAATTTCTTGGAAGTTTGTGACTTCTTAGCTGAGCATGATCCGATTTTAGGCAAGGCTATGGGTAAAGATGCTGCAAAGAATGCTACGATGGGGTCTCCGGAGGTACAGAAAGAAATTGCTGAAGGTTTTGCACATGTGATAGTGCAATCTATTCGCAAAGAAATTGGCAATAATGTGTTTTGCTTGCTTGTTGATGAATCTAGGGATGTCTCTTGCAAAGAACAGATGGCAGTGGCGCTGAGGTATGTTGATAGTTCTGGAAATTCTAAAGAAAGTTTTGTTGGTCTTGTTCATGTGAAAGAAACTACTTCTTCATACCTGAAGAGTGCAATTGATAAACTATTTGCAAAATATAAATTGAGCTACAATCAGGTTAGAGGACAAGGATATGATGGTGCTAGCAATATGAGTGGTCAGTTCAATGGCCTCAAATCACTGATAATGAGAGAAAATAGCACAGCTTATTATGTCCATTGCTTTGCTCATCAGCTTCAGTTAGTTGTTGTGGCTGTGGTGAGAAAACATAAGGAAGTTAGTAATTTCTTTACTATGATTTATGTCTTGTTAAATGTGGTGGGTGGATCTTCCAAGCGAAGGGACATGATTAGAGATATTAATCTTGAAGAAATGAGCAAAGCTTTAGGGTGTGGACAACTTACAACGGGTACAGGTCTAAATCAAGAGCAATGTCTGCAAAGACCCGGAGACACTTGCTGGGGTTCTCATGGTAAAACACTGAAAAGTTTGGTTGACTTGTTCACTTTAGTTATTAAAGTTCTGGAATTTGTGGGAGAAGAAGACACCGACAGAACGAATAGAGACCAAGCAAATGGTCTTCTAGTGTATTTTCAGTCTTTTGACTCTGTCTTTTATTTGCATTTGATGTTGACAGTTCTTACAACTACAAACACATTGTCATTAGCATTGCAGCGGAAGGATCAAGACATAGTAAATGCCATGAAATGTGTGAAGTCAACGAGAACTGTGTTGAATGAACTTAGAGAACATGGATGGGACTCTCTACTGGTTGAAGTTCATGGTTTTTGTGTGAAACACGACATTGAAGAGTTGGGCATGGAAGCAGACTATATTAATCCAAAAAAGAGAAGGCAACCTACTGGAATTACCAACAAACATCACTATCAAGTTGATTGCTTCAATGATGTTTTTGATTGGCTAGTTCAAGAGCTTGATGGCCGATTCAATGAGACATCCTCCAATTTGCTTGTTTGGTCAGCGGCATTGAGTCCAAGGGACTCATTTTCTGATTTTAATTTGGAGAGTTTGGTAAATTTGGCCAAACTATATCCTCAAGATTTTGATTGTTCAGATTTGAGGGATCTAGATAAGGATCTACGCCTATATATTGCTGATGTACGCACATATGATAGATTTTCCAACCTACCAACAATCATTGAGCTCTCTAAAAAAATGGTGGAGACGAGGAGGCATATTATGTATCCTTTGTTTTACCGGTTGCTGAAACTAGTAATTGTGTTGCCGGTTGCCACTGCTACAGTTGAGAGGTGCTTTTCAGCCATGAAACTTGTGAAAACATATTTGCGCAATCGCCTCAATGATGACAGCTTGAGTGATGATGTTATTTGTTATGTGGAGAAAGAAGAAATGAATAAAGTCACCAATGATCAAGTGGTTAAGTATTTCATGGGCTTGAAGAAACGAATATACTAGGAGAGTGAAAGGTAATGTGAAAACTTTATCTACTTGATTGATATTTTTGTCCTTTTACTATGTTCAACTTGAAATTAAGTCCACCTTTTTAAACTTGCAGGTTGATGATGTACTTTGGAATTTGAAAATGCAAGACATCTTTTGCAAGTAATTTTGATCATTGTTTTATCAATATAATATGCTTTTTCTAATTTTTTGTTACAAGTTCTTTTGAATTTCTTTGTTGTTTGCTATTATACCACATTGTCTTGTCATAAATACTTCTATATAGTCGATTGTTCCGTGAAAAATTTATGCTATAGTAGAGTAGTGCATCAGGGTGACTCGAGCTCCAGCTCCGCCCCTGGAGTAGGGTGTGCATACGTGTGTTGATAGAGATGAGTGTATGCGCGTGTATATGAGCACTTGAGTTGTAACGTGTTCCGTCAAAAAAAACCTGATACCATAAATAAAATAGATATTTATTTATTTATTGCATGGTGAGAAGGCCCTGGATTGGCTGCCGAGAAGAATATACCGGTGAGGGTCCCTTCATCCACGGCGCGTCTGGTACCGGCCAGGCCGCGTTGCACGCGTCTGGGCAATCGACGTGTGCTTTGGCGCCGTGTCGATCAATCTTCACACCACACCAGCAAAGGAAACGGCCGTTCCGTTTGCCTTTTCGCGAGACTCGCGTCACTTCAAAACGTAACTGTTGTTTCCCCAAAAAATCTACTCCATTACAAAAGTGGGCCTTCTTCTCCAACGGTGGTGGCGGGCCGGTCGTCCGACGTCGGAAAGCAAGGCTCATCCTGACCTTATATTTGGAGTCGGCGATATATAGTTCAGGAAGGACATTATGTTAAGCTTGTCCACGGCGACGGCGGCGGCATAATGGGATGATCATTTACACCTCATTTAACAGATTAACCCTTAATTTCCTCCGCTACGTACTCTCGGATAATGCATTCACTTGCATCCTTTGGCCAAATAGGGAAAGAAAATGCGCTATGCGCTGTGTCTTTTCGGGTTGATTGAGAAAGGCCACATGGGATTCAAGTCACGGGAATACAAGGTGGATAGGTACGGTAACCGATGTAGCCACACTTAACAACCTTCACCCCCTACCTGGAAAAAATCTTCAAACGATTGGAAGGTCCAACTAGGTTAGCGCTTGCCTCACTTGCATTGGGTGTTCTTTTTGTTTAGGTTCTCCAGTTCTCTTGTTGGAGAAAATGATACAGGACGGCCGGATCCACCCAAGGTGATTCGTTAGGCGCCTCTTAAATTGAGTTTAAGCAAAGTGTTGCCATCAGTACCAGATCAATGACAGAAGTGCTGCTATCGGTTTGTTCGTGGTTAATATCTTTTGGTGCAATTATACGCCGTCCAAATTTGAATACCACTCATCTTTTGGCATATAATCATAGTATAGGAAAAATAAGTGACATATATGTCCTTTTCTGAAAAAGGAGAGCCCAACCCTCACATCGACTGATATACGCGGTCATTTTTATCAAGAAGTTTTTATCCAAAGTCTTACAAAGTGAATGGTGCATACTATTTGTCGGAAATTCATTTTGATGCCGGAGTTCCAGTGTTACCTTTTTTTAAATATACAAATAACTATTTTTTATAAGTTTTATAAAATTATGAAACAAACTACGAGTAGTCAATGAGACAATGATGCATCTTACAAGCATATAAAATTCTACGTATTATGGGTTACACAAAATAAATAAAAATATTGTTTAGATATTTGAAACCGTGTATACTTAGATCCACACTTTATCATTTTTGTGTAGCTCAAATATAAAGTATTTCAAACTGAGAGTTTACATTTTGTGGGATACCTCATTGACAACACGCATGACTTTTCTCTAATTTTCCCAAAGTTACATTTTTTTCTCGTTCCCTTCAAAATAAAGGATCATTAAAACCAAGAAATCTCCACTTTCTATGGGCAATCTCAAACTCAATTACATACCACTATATTAGGGTATGTCTAAATCAATTTGGATTATCTAACCAATAATCCTTAATATTATTAAACATTTAGTTAGATAAGTCTACATGTGTATCCTTTCCTTATATCCAATCCAAACCAAAACATCTATATACATTGAGTATGTATGTGCGGTCCATGTATTGTACTTTGTTTATTCCTACTTTACTTTTTTGAGACGCTTCTACTTTTTCATTGTTATACATTGTTATTACAACCAATGTTGCACCTGTATCCGCAAATTTCACAGTATAGGTTTTGCGAAGGGGATATTTCTGGCTACCGGACTCGATTGATCCTGTTATTTAAAAAATAAAATCATATTTACGGGTTTCAAAAAATATATATGAAAAAACCAAATATAACTAATGGTGTATCCAAAAACCATCAAAAATATTGATTTGAAATAAATTATATTTTGAGCGAAGCTAAAACAATTAAAGTGTGGAGGCGAGTATGCATATTCAAATCTCTAAATTTAGCACATTTTATCATTTTGTGTAGCCCATAATTCATTAATACCAATACCTTTGCACTGCAACTTCCATGCTTGCAAGATATATTATTGGGAGCCGAAGACACTTGCCCGGTTTTGCACCAATTTAATTTCGGATTGCTTATGTCTCAGGTGCTTGATTTTTTAAAGTCTCAATCGACTCTGAAAATTGCAATTGCAGTTAAAAAGAAGTGTAACTGAAATGAGTTATATTTTTATGTAGATTTAAGAAAATCTCAGACACCTGATAATTAGCAAAACCGATTTGATTTGTGTTATCAATATGGGCCAGTGACCAACTACTGTTTCCATTTTAGAAGCCTGCCAATGGCCTACACCAGCTTCGCAGTTGAGTTTAGAACAGCCCAACAGTTTCACGGCCTTCACCGACTTTCCGCATGTGGTCTCCTCGATCCGGGCGATGAACCCTTCTCCCCCACTGGCGACGGAGGCGAGGAATTTCTCTTTCCCAGCAACCGGAGAGCTATTCCCTGGCGATGGAGGTCTCGGCCAGGCTCCGCCGCCAGCCCGCCTGCTCGGCGGCGTCGCGCCGCGGCGGCAGAGGGTCCCTTCGAGGCTTCGACCCGCCCCTGCTCCCGCGCGGTTTCCACCAAGGTGCACTCTAGCGCCTGCTCCTCGCCCCCTACTTTTTTTTTACGTTATGTGGTTGGTCTGTACGGCTGCGCCTGCGGGGATGGTTACGCCTGTAGCTCCGATGCTTCCCTCCCGGGGTTGCTGCTTCTGAAATCTGAAGGTGGCTGGAGTTGGGTTTGTGTGGCGCTCAGTGGCCGGATTTATATTTTGGTTCCTCCTGTTTAATTAGTAGCTTTTGCCTTGTTCGAAATTGACCTCCAAAACTGACAAAGCTAAACAACTAAACAAGGTCAATTTTCTTGTTGTGCCTTGTTTGAAATTGGTCATGCAATTTTATTGCATTACTGGTGGTCCTATATGACATGAAGTTACTAGAGATTGTCAATCCCACTTGCATTTGAAGTAAATAATTAAACAACATACGCACAAAACAAACAATACACAAAATGATTTTCTGTCATGCAATATCATTTCCTGGAATAACTATATGGAACTTGATTCCAACACATTATTTTGTTTACATGTTTCCACTTTATTTCCGATGCTTAATCTTCTGCAGTGTTGTTTGTCATTCTTGGCATACTAGCCCAAGATAAACGTAACATAAAACTATTTTTTTCACAGAAGGCCTTCAATCCTCATTGCTCTGTTGCCGCATTTGTGCTAGGTTGTGAGGTTGTAGGTAATATAATCTTGCCTATGAGGAACTTAGGGCGTTTCTTATGCATACTAACCTGCCCTTGCAATATCTTTATCAGTTCCTCCTTCTGCCCGCATTGCTTGACAAGAAGCTCATTCAAGTTCTCTAGATACTGCACTCCAGACAAGCCATCACCACTGTCACGCAATGCTTTACAATTGTTCACCCAAAGGTTCTCAAGCTCGGGCATTGCGTGTACCTTATCTTTTCCATCATTGTCAGCCAATTTGAGCTCAGGTTCCTTGATCTTCACCTTCTGAATCTTCTCTAGCCCATTAATGTCAAGGACTTTGAGCTTTGGAAATTTACCGGTCCTGAAACGCAATGACTCCCCTATGTAGGATTTCTCCCACAATCCAAGGAAAGCCACATTGCGCAAGTTACCAAGGATATCAACTTGTCCTTGTTATAGCTTTGTCCCTAGCAACTTCACCTTGGTCAGATCATTGAGCGAACTGATCCATTTTGGCAACCTGAATAATTCTCCTAGTAGCTTGAGTGAAGCTATATGCTTGGGTATTGTTGATTCATCCAATTTGGAAAGAAACCCAAGGGACCGAGATCGCACCTCGAGCTTTTGTAATTGGCTGAGCTTCCCTATAGACTGGCAAAAATCATGCTTTCCTTTCTCAGTGAGATCAGTGACTGTTACTCCCAGCATTTGTAGGTTCTTCAGCTCCTCAAGCCTCCTTGCCACACCATTGCCCTGATCAACATTAAATACACCCAACATATGCAAGTTTCTTAGCTTCTCAATACCTTTAGGAGCCCTCACACTGAGTTGGTCCATGTTGGAAATTTCACTGTGGTTACAGAGAAAGGTTGTCATGTTTCCCAAGATGTTGGTCTTCTGGTTATCCATCTCTACTTGCCCCACCTTCTGTAGTAGATCTCTTGAGAACTTCATACCAGCAAGAATATATCGTAGCTTCTCAAGTTTGACGATTCCACAAGGGAGCTGGTTCACCTTTGTATCTTGGATGTCTAATGTCTCTAGGTACCTAAGCTTTCGCAAACATGGAAGCTTTGTAATATCTGTTCCTCTCAAAGAAAGATACCTTAGGTGACACAACTCCTCTATTTGTTTAAGGTCTTCATTCTTCACATTGGTTGTGTCTTCAAGGTCCAGCACTCGCAGCAGCCGCATTTTTGAAGAGATGAGAGAAACAGGGCAGGCTGCAAAGACTGTCAATGATCGAATACATGACAAGTTTATGTTCTCTAGCTTATCCCCTGATTTCCATCTGGACACTACCGGGTGGCGTATCTTTCTTTGTGGAGAATCCTCATTGTATTGCTTCTCAATGAGAAAGAGTTGGTTTTCCTCAATAGCCTTGGACTGAATGATATGCAACAATATGCTGTGAATCGTGCAGCGACCAACTCTTAAGCCAGGTATAATCTTCTTCTTCTTGGAAGGTTGGATCATACTTCTATTCATAAGCTCATGGTAGAAACGTTCTCCTATTTCTGCTACAGGCATATTGCGGTTATTTGCTATGTAGCCCTCTGCCATCCACCGCCTCAACATGCGACTGCGCCTGATGCCATGGTTCTCTGGGAAGATACTGAGGTATAGAAAAATTGATTTCAAGTGATACGGCAAGCCATCATAACTTGAGGCAATCACCTTCTTGATGTTTCCGGGATCAGATTCCAACTCTGCTCCAAGGTATTCATGCAGCTTCACCCATTCCATGTTTGTCTTCGGCCTATTGGCTAGGAGACCTCCTATTGTGGATATGGCAAGGGGAAGGCCCCTGCATCTCTTCAAAATACGTCTTGCTTGCTCCTCCATGTCATCTGGCAAACTTATATTTGTTGTTCTATTATAGACCTACTGTTGGGGATATATCAACTAGGGGTATCACCAACATGGATCAATCCGGCTAGTCTAGGGTGGCCCAAGGGTGTTAAGGCTGAAGCCTGCCGGGCGGCCCAGATAGCTGACGTACAAGAAAGTAGGCGGACGGTCCAAGGAAGGCCGAAGGCCGAAGCCCATCAAGCCACCAAGCCCAAGACGGAAGGCGGCAACTAAGCCGGCTAGGTCTAGGACTCTGATTACTTGCCGGACAAGTACTTGCCTTGTACCCTGGGGTCTGGCCGCCTATATAAACCGGCCACCAGGGAGCCTTTAGGGCACGCTTCAATACGCATCATACACATTGTAACCTGTTCACAGCTATTGCCTCATAGTGAATTATAGCAGCACGTAGGATCTCGCCACCGCTGTGGGATCCGAAGCTTGGTAAACTCGCCGTGTTCAATCCCGTCCTCGACGACACCAACCTTCTTCCCCACAATCCATACGTAGGCTAGAGGACCCCGTCTCCTATCAATTATGCCGATACCACGACAGTTGGCGCCCACCGTGGGGCATAGGGTTCCTGGCGTCACGTTCCAGGCGGGAACACTTGGCGGCGTGGGCAAGCAGATCGCCGTCGGTCGCGTCACAAGGTATGGCGGCCACAGCTACGTCAACTCGGATGAGTCCTGGCTCCCGGCGGACGACTACCTTATCGGATGCGCAATCGTACCGATCGGAGGGATCGACGTCTTCATCGGGTATACGCCAGAGGCGTGCGGCCTACCGCGTTTCTACAACCCCACCCACCAACCCTTCGACCAAGCAGTCGACCGACAAGATGGATCTGAATCCGCCTTCTCCCAGGAGTCGGCCGAATCTGATTTCCACTTCGTCGGAGTTGTCGGACTGGGATCAGACTCCCAGCCGGAAAACAACGATCCTGAGTTAATCCTCCCTGCTCTCCAGGAGGATGCGATGTCAGATGCCGGATCCAGATCTACCGTTCAAGTCAACGTAGACTCTGACTCTGATGATGATGCTAGTCTCTTCGAAGAGAAGATCAAAACCCGCTTTTCCAGTGGTAATCCAGCTCCTTCAGAGGGCGCAGCGGATACTGACATGCCTGACAAGCTGGCTATGATGGTTGTCGTCGGTCACGAGACAACCCCAGTTCCTTCGGAAACGCAAAACAAGCCGGTGGAAGACACCGGCGACACCACTGCCGGTCAACTCATCGAAAGTTCCGACAAGGTGCGCGCAAAGAAGAAGACTGGCCTCGAGAAAAGGCGGCAGCAAGAAACCCACGGATTTGCTCTCCGTCATCAAAGAAGTAGACGAAATCATGAATACTCCGGTGAATAAAGACACCCCACTCGACGAAGTGGAAGAGCTTAGAATTAACATGCTCAAGCACTCTGACTTCCTGCGAAAAAGAGAGGAGCACGTTGAGAGCCTTGCGAAGAAGATCGAGAAAGAACAGGAGAAGATGTCGGCCAAAACAAGCCGGCAACTCTTTGAGGAAAAAAGGTCATCAAAAAACCGCCGTGGCAAGGAGCCGCCAACACGCGCAACGACAGCGGCTCAAGATCTCGGGTTCGACTGGCGTACGGCACCACAGCGCGTGGACAGAAGGGGAGATGTTGTTTTCTGCACCCCCCTCCTCAACGCGGCTGCCGCGCTAGATACCCTGGACGACAACACTTACACGGCGGAGGAAAAGCTGACCAATGCAAGACACTTCGTGAGCAAGGCCCTAGAACAACAAGCTCGCGCTGATTCCTACGGCCACATGGCGGATGCTCGCGGGGGAGACCTAGAGTCTAAGTCAGGAAAGTGCAAAGCTGCACGTGGCGACGACCCCGAAGGCCCGTCTGGCTCCAGTAGCCATGGCGACAAAAGGAAGGCAACGCCATCTCCAAAGAAGACGCCACCGCCAAAACCAAGGCGGGACGAGAATTCAAGGACAGGAAGCAGGGGAGACCCGCCACCTCCATCCCAGCCAAGACGCGACAATGGCGGTAGCCGGAACAATAGACTGCCACCTAGGAAAGATGCCGGTAACGACCCTCCCAGGAGAGGTCGAAGCCGGTCTCCGCAGCGTAGCACCGGCAGCAAGAGGAAAGATGAGGCAGAAGGGACCAGGCGCAGCATAAGCCGGGCAGCGCAGGACGAGCCAGACGCAAACAGAGGCGCACGGCAGCTCGATCCAAAAGACGCACGACACCGCCTACAAGACATAGCAAGAGGAAAGGAGCCGCTATATTCTGGACCAAAGTGCTTCGGTGACGCCATCCGCAGAGAGCCGTTCCCTAAGGACATGACATCAGTGTCAAAAAAACTGTTCTAGGTACAACGGCCTCGTTAAGCCGGATTCATGGCTATCCGACTATGCCATGGCCATAGAAATTGCCGGCGGGAGCAGCTATATTGTCGTCCGTTACCTACCTCTCATGTTGGAAGGCACGTCAAGAGCTTGGATCGACAACCTTCCTGAAAAGTCTATCCATAGCTGGTATGACATGGAAAAGGTTTTCTCCCAGCACTTCCAAGGAACATACAAGCGTCCAAATACCTACACGGATTTGCAACGCTGTATCCAAAAGCCGGACGAAACCATGACAGACTTTGTCAGCCGTTGGATATCCGAAAAAGCCAACTGTCATGGTGTTTCAGACGCACAACTATCCACGCCTTCTACACGGGCCTGCAGAAGAAGTCCTTGCTCCGTCATCGGCTCGTCCGCGAGCAAATTACGGACCTTGGTGAGATGCTCAACCTAGCCGCCCAATACGCGGCGGCGGATGACGACGCCCGGGACGATGATCCAGACGTCAACATCATACCAAAACGGAACAACAAGGGCAAGCAGGCGGCGGATGACAAAGCCGGACCTTCCAACGAGGTAGCTGTCGCTTTCCAAGGGAATGCCGGCAAAAAAAAGTGGAAGAATAAGAAAGATAGTCGCGACGCCGGCTCAGGGCCTAAGGCGGCGCGAATCACTTATGAGCAGGCAAAACTTTTGCCATGCCCTATCCACGCCTCTCTTGGCAAGGTCAACCACATGCTTGGCGAGTGTCGTTTCATGGATGACTTCAAAAAGGACCCCACAGTCGGCTGGAAGTCAAAGAAGTCAAAGAAGAACGACAAGAAAGACAACAAGGAGGATGAGGACGACGACATGTCTGTCTCAAGCGAGGATGACGCGGCCGCCAAGAAAAAGAAACCATATCCGAAGGTCAAAGAATCTCTTGTATGCTTTGTCGGCACACCTTCGGCTAAGGCAGATAAGGCGGAAATGCGCGAACTCAACGCGACAATGCCGGACGTCCCTCAGTATTTGAACTGGTCGGAAGCAACGATCACTTGGGACCGGTCCGACCACCCTGATCACGTTCCTCACCCAGGCAAGTACGCCCTCGTCGTCGATCCCATTGTCGACAACTTCAGACTCACAAAGGTACTCATGGATGACGGCAGCAGCCTCAACATCCTGTACTACGACACACTAAGCCGCATGAACTTGTCAGAGGATCAGCTGGACCACATCAACCTCACTTTTCACGGCATAGTGCCCGACAGGCAAGCAAAGTCAATGGGGAGCATTAGGCTGAAGGTAACTTTCGGACCAAAAGAGAACTACCGCTCAGAGTTCCTTCGGTTTGAAGTTGTCCCCTTCAAAAGCGCCTATCATGCAATCTTCGGGCGACCGGCTTTCGTCAAATTTATGGCAAGGTCGTGCTACATATACATCAAGCTTAAAATGCCGGGGGAAAACGGAACCATCACGATTTCCGGCAACTTCAAGAAAGTCAAGGAGTGTGAGCGTGGCATGGCCGCTTTCGCAGAAGCCGTCATCCACAAGGAAGAACTCGCACTGCTTGGGGCGGATTCAGACAACTCCATGCCCAAGCCAAAGATTGATGTCAAGAAGACCTTTGAGGATTCAGAAGGCACCAAAAAGGCGGACCTCATCCCAGGCGACAAGTCTAATCAAGTCGTCATCGGCTCCAACCTTGACAGCAAATAGGAAGGCGCGCTCGTCGAGTTCCTCCGTGAGAATCGTGACATCTTTGCATGGTCGCCTTCCGACATGCCTGGTGTACCGAGGGAACTTGTCGAGCACTCACTCAACGTCATAAAAGGATCCAAGCCGGTGAAGCAAGCAACAAGACGCTTTAGAGATGAGAGACGCAAGGCTATAGGAAAGGAGATAAATAGGCTGAAGGCCGCCAATTTCATAAAAGAAGTTGTGCACACCGATTGGGTGGCAAATCCTGTACTTGTTCCAAAGAAGAATAAAGAGTTGAGGATGTGTATTGACTATACCGGTGTTAACAAGTGCTGCCCAAAGGATCCCTTTGCGCTGCCTAGAATTGACCAAGTCGTAGACTCCACAGCAGGCTCCGAGCTGCTTTGTTTTCTGGACGCCTACTCAGGATACCATCAAATCAAGATGAGAGAGTCGGATCAGCTGAAAACATCTTTCACCACTCCATACGGGACTTTCTGCTACATCACGATGCCGTTTGGCCTGAAGAATGCAGGGGCATCATACCAGCGCTGTATGCAGAATTGCCTGCACGAACAGATCGGCCGCAATGTTCACGTCTACGTAGACGACATCGCGGTGATGTCAAAAAGAAGGCAGATCTCCTAGAGGATTTGGAAGAAACTTTTCAGAATCTCCGGAGGTATCAGATGAAACTCAATCCCGCCAAGTGTGTTTTCGGCGTTCCAGCCGGCAAACTGCTCGGGTTTATCGTCTCAGAACGAGTGATCGAGGTTAATCCGGAGAAGATCAAGGCCATCCAAAACATATCCAGACCTACTTGTCTGAAGGACGTGCAACGTCTAGCCGGATTGGTTGCGGCCGTCAGTCGTTTCATAAGCCGCCTAGGGGAAAAGGCAATGCCTCTCTACCGGCTATTGAAGAAATCCGACAACTTTGAGTGGACGGCAGAGGAAGATGCCGCCTTACAACAACTTAAGGAGGCCCTCATATCCGCTCCGATATTGGCAGCACCTCGATCACAGGAACCGATGCTGCTGTACATCGCGGCAACAGGAGCTGTTGTCAGCGTTGTCTTGGCTATGGAAAGAAAGGAGAACGAAGCCGCGACGTATGAGCAACGACCGGTCTACTTTATCAGTGAAGTATTCTCCGCCTCCAAGCAGAGGTATCCGCATTACCAAAAGCTGGCTTATGGTGTATTCTTCGCCGCCAGAAAGCTTAGGCATTATTTCCAGGAGCACACAGTGACAGTAGTCAGCAAGGCACCGTTGGGAGACATAATCAACAATGCAAAGGCAACAGGTCGAGTTGCCAAATGGGGCATCGAACTTGCCGCCTTTGATATAGTCTATAAGCCACGGACCGCCATTAAGTCTCAAGCGCTTGCAGATTTTTTCGCCGACTGGACAAAAGCCATGGAGGAAACGACACTCCCCGAATCAGAATATTGGGTCATGCACTTTGACGGATCAAAGATGCTCGAAGGCTCGGGGGCTGGAGTCGTTCTACGCACGCCTAAAGGTGACACGCTTAGCTACGTGTTGCAAATCCACTTCACAGCAACCAACAACGTTGCCGAGTACGAAGCTTTGCTTCATGGGTTACACGTGGCAAACGACCTCGGCGTCAAAAGAATCCTCTGTTATAGCGACTCAGACTTGGTCGCGCAACAAGTAAGCGGAACATGGGATGCGAAAAGCGCAACAATGGCGACATACAGAGCCAAAGTTGACGAATTCGCAAAAAACTTCGCGGGCTACGAAGTCCGACATGTTCCAAGAGCTGAGAACAAGGCGGCAGACACACTTGCAAGACTAGGGTCAGAACGCAAAAAGGTACCAAAAGATATTTTCCTGAAACATTTGCACAAGCCATCCATTAGAGGCGCCGATTTGATGGACCCTGATGCAGAAGAACCGGTAGAAGCGGCAAGTCTCGCTGTCTACTTGACACAGCCAGATTGGACTGTCCCATATCTCGATTTTCTAATCGACAGCAAGTTGCCGGAAGACGATGAGGTGCTAAAAAGGCAGATCATAAGGCGAGCTATACAAGCGAAGCACGTGCGACATCTATCAGCGGTGCATACAGCCAGAAGAAGGCCGGGAAATTCTGAAAGACATACATATTGGCACCTGCGGGCATCATGCTTCCGCCAGGTCCATTGTATCCAAAGCTTTCAGCCAAGGTTTCTACTGGCTTACCGCCAAAGAAGACGCCGAGAACATCGTAAAAACATGCAAAGGCTGTCAGTTGTACGCTCGTCAACCTCACTTACCGGCGCAAGAACTAAGGACAATTCCAATCACCTGCCCGTTCGCGGTCTGGGGCTTAGACATGGTGGTTCCCTTCAAAAGGCGCGTGGTGGGTATACCCACCTATTGGTCGCTGTCGACAAGTTCACCAAATGGGTCGAGGCTAAGCCGATCAGCAAACTTGACGCATTAACAACCACCAATTTCCTCTGGGGAATCATCTCTCGGTTTGGAGTTCCACACAACATTATCACTGATAATGGCAGCAACCTATCTCAAGGCGACATAGAAGAATACTGCAGTGATCTGGGTATCCGGCTTGATTTGGCATCCGTGTCACACCCTCAATCCAATGGACAAGTAGAGCGTACAAACGGCCTAGTCTTATCAGGACTTAAGCCTCGTCTCGAAGCTCCATTACACAGGGCAGCCGGCGCTTGGGCAGATGAGTTACAGTCGGTACTATGGAGTTTGCGCACAACGCCAAACAGGTCTACCGGCTACACTCCTTTCTTCTTGGTATATGGCGCTGAGGCGGTGCTACCTACCGACATGAAATACGATTCCCCAAGAGTTCAAGCCTACATCGAGCAAGACGTAGAAGGTGCAAGACAGGATAGCCTAGACCTGCTAGACGAAGAAAGAGACGTCGCTCTACATCGCTCCGCCTTGTACCAGCAACAACTTCGCCGCTATCATAGCCAGAGAGTGCGGAAGCGAAGCTTCAGAACAGGTGACCTGTTTCTCCGCCTAATTCAAGACAGAAAAGGCTTGCACAAGTTATCCCCGCCATGGGAAGGACCGTTTATAGTCACAAAGACGCTGCTCAATGGTTCCTACTACCTGGCCGACATCCGCGACGAAGATGAAAAGAAGAGGCGCAAGAAGGCGGCAGGAAAAAGGGGAACCAAGCGCAAAAGAGGCATTGACGATCCGTTCGAACAAACAAGACGACCTTGGAATATTGAGCAGCTACGTCCTTTCTACACTTAGCAATTTATAATTGTAATAAGTTATATATGATTATGAAATAATAGTCTATGGTTCCTCATTTGTGTTGAGAAGCATGCAATCTTTTGTCTTTTCTTGCAATCATATTTCCCCTATGTATCTAAGTTACCTATTTTTCTAGCTCCGTGCAAAGGTTCAAACTGGTAGATACTTGCAGCTTTCGAGCCAACCTAAAGCAAAAATAAACTTTTTGCGCCGCCTAATTTCTTTGCCTCTGATTACTTATGTGTGGTTCGCCTAGTAGTATGTCTTTGGCACCAACATGTTGGCTTTGGTTTCTGATCCTAAACGCATCGTTTAGCCCTGGTTGTTTCAGCTAAAGTTTCGGGCTGAGGTTCGTCAACATACAAAAAGTCAAACATATAAGTCAGGGTAAAATTAAGGCGGGCCATATAAATAAGGCAAAATAAAACTTGTCAGCTAGTTCCTCGCCTAGTAGAGCAGCAACAAAAGTATATACAAATATTACAAGTCAAAGTTGCATTGTTTCAGGGGCTGGCAAATCATGTCGGAAGAAGGCAAGGAAACTACGGCTCGGGGGAGCGTCTACATCAGGCTTGGGGGCTGACAACTTCAGCCCCAGAACTGTCACTCCCCTCCGCCTCGGCCGCGCCGGCAGCTCCAGCTTCCCCTGCGGCAGGCACAGGATGGCGCCGGTAGAAGATTGAAGTATCCACCATGTCGGCAACACGCGTGGCGTAGCCGGCAACGCTGTCCAGAACAGCGGCCGGCTTGACCTCGTTGCCGTCTTCATATGTAGACGGCATGCCTTCGGTGACGGCTTCTATCTCCGCCTCGGGGTAGTGCGCCATGAATAGTCCAAGCGCAGTCTTGGCACCACCCCGCGCCGCCGACTTCAGCGAGCTCTTGTGTAGCTTGGTAGCCTGCTCCAACATAGTGGGCACATCGCTGAATTCGGTCGGTTCCTGGCTGCCAGAGGACATGAAGAACTTGGTGGCAAACCGCTTGGACGCCGCCAAAGTCTCGGTGATCAGCTCGCATAGACGCGCAAGGCGATCCAGGCGGGGGCTGACAACCTTGTCGTCGCCCAAACCGGCGGGAACTGTATAAAAAATGAAACCATCAGTTTGGCTCAGGCTAAGCAAAATGGCAAAATCAAAGTAAGGAGTGAGAAATTACCAAGGGCCGAGTTATGGAAAGCGGACAGCTCAATCATATGAGCCGCCAACGCGTCCTCAGCAGTTTGGGCGCGAGAAGTCTGCTTGGAGATTTCCTCGGCAGCCGTCTTCTCCGCCTCCGCCAACTTCTTGCGCAGGCTTTCTAGCTCACCAGTGAGCTGGCTAGATTACTGCGCAAATTTCAGCTGCTGGGCCTCCATCTCCTTCCGGTGATCCTCCTTCATCGCCAAGTTGACGGCTGCCAAATCGGAAGCTTCATTCATAAGAGCTTGCATATCAGTGGACGCCTTCAGTATATCCTGGGCATGGTCTAGCAGTTCTACAAATATGGATTCGCTAACTAAATGATTGGCTATAACATAAGTTGAAAAGATAGCTGAAGGCAAAAAAGATCAACTCTACCTTCATCTTTTTGGCGGGCCGCCTCCAACTCGGCAATCCGCAGGTCCTTGGCCTCGCAATCCTTCTTCAGGTCGCGGCACCGCTGATTTATCTCGAATCGGGAGGAGACAAGCTCAACGTTGGCGGACACAAGGCCCTGCAGGAAAAAGCAAAGGCATAAAACATATTGTCGAATAACCACTAAGCCGGCAGTCAATTTTTTTTTGACCTGCCATCTAAGTGCTCGGGGGGAAAGTCTATGTATATGCCGGAGTTATAAAAACTTACAGACAGGTCGCCCTCCAAATCGGCGAAGGCCTGGGAGGTGAAGTTGGCAAAAGCCAAGGCTGACTCCTTGGCCTTCGTGAAGGTGGACCAAGGGTCCCTAACTTTGCCGCCTCCTGCAGTCGGGGCTGCCCTCTGGGACCCGCTGGCAGCCGCCTCCAGCAACTCCTCCTTGGCGGCGCGCGATTGAGCGGCTTCATCGGCCACAACCTCAGCCAAAAGGAGGGGAGTCTTGGGTGCGCGGTTAGCGGAGGAGGTCCTTGGCGGCGCGCCAGAAGCCGGAGCCGGGGGCTGGCGACGAGCGTCGCCCATAAAGTTGCCGGCCCAGGGCTGGGGCGTTGGCGGCACGGTAGCAGGCGAGCTGCCTTGAGGCCGCTTACCCTTGGAAAGTAGCCTGGTCGGCAACCGGGAAGTTGCGACCCTTTCCTTGTCAATAAACAGCAAGCACGGTCAGTTGGGTGTCAGTATTAAAGAAGCCCGTCGACTATTAAAGGCAGAATTGAGTACCTTCGGGGGATGTTAATTCCCGCGTTCTCGTCAATATTGACGAGAGCCGGCTCGGTAGCCGTTGCGATCCGTTTCTTCCTCTCGGCGATCGCCGTGGAGGAAGCGGCGCCGGATGCTTTGTGCTTCTTAGTTTTGCCGGCTTCCGACTCGTAAAAGTCGGGAGCCAGGTCATCCTCCCCCAAGTCGGAGATCTGAAAAAGAAGACAAATATTAATGGAACTCAAGATTAGCCGGCGAAGCTGTCAAGAAGGGGCAAGGAGCAAGATATCTACCTCGATGGTAGGGTTGTCGTGGGTGTGCATGGGCACGCCCTCCACCGCCTTCACCAGCCCCGCCTTGACGAGGCTGCGGAGCCGGAACGCCAGGTCGGCAACCGGCAACCTCTCTTCGCTTACGCGGAGAGAGGCCGTGGCAGTAGGCGAATACTGACACATTTTGTGCGGGCTATACCGCAGGGGGAGAATGTGCCGGCCGAGCCAGCAGATGACGGTGTCGACCCCGTCCAGCAGAGGGGGAGCCATCGTCCGGGTGAGGAATTCAATCCGCCTTTGGAAAAGGCGGAGTTCCTCCGTCAGCTTGGGCACCGCCTCGTCCCAGCATGGCCTTGGCATAGGCAGCGCGTTGACAAATTCCGGGATGCCTAATTGGCGCCCTGGCGCTGCCATGTCTTGGCAGTAGAAGAAGGTGGACGTCCAGCCCTTGACGGACTCGAGGTATGGTATCTTATGATACCATTGGCGGCCCTGGCGGCAGTTAAAAGTAACACTGCCGCAGGTTGCCAGCCCGCCGTATGGCACGGTCTGACGCCGGCAACGAAAACAATATCTGAAGAAGTCTAAACTAGGCCTAATACCTAGGTAGCCCTCGAACAGAGCTGTGAAGCCAGCTAAGACTAAAATGCTATTGGGCGCTATGTTGTGGGGCTGGAGCCCATAGTGATCTAAGACCTCGCTAAAAAAGGCGGAAGGCGGTAGAGCCATTCCCCTAACTAGATGGGAGGTGAGGATTACCCGTTCCCCGGCTTTCGGAGCCGGGATGACGTCTCCTAAGGCGGATCTCCATTGATAGTCCTCCCGAGTGGGGAGATAGCCGACGGCCTCCAGGTCTTGGAGGACGTCTTCATCGACTATGGAGGGGAGCCAGTAGCGGGACCCGAGGTCAGCCGCTTCCTCTTCCTCGTCGATGGGAGCGCCTCTCGCCGCCGTCGCCGTGGTGGAAGATGGAGGAGCCGAGGAGACCGCCGTCGGCGCACGCGCGGTTGGAGTCTGAGAAGCGACGGTGGCGACATTGCCTGTCGCCGCCGCCGCAGGGCGTGAGGTTGCGCCGCCCATCACTGCCGCGGGGGTGGTTTCGGTCGCCGGAGCGCCGGAAGCCGTGGAAGAGATGTCTTGGCCGGTGGACATCGCCGTGCGCGGAGGTCGTCGGAGGAGAGTGCTCGCCGGAGTTCGCTCGGAGCAAGAAGCGGGAAAGTGGAAGAGCAAGAGGTCGAGGAGAGCAAAGGCTGAAGGGGTTACGGTGCAGAAAACAATAATTTTTCTAGCGTACGAAACCCTAACTAGCCAGGATCTATCTATCTAGTACATGCGATAACGGTGGCGGAACGGGTTACATTACCTCCATGTAGACCGATAGCGGGGATTACGCTCCCGCACAAGCGTTGACGATGAAGTCGTACGTAGCCGACCTCTAGGTCGCGGAGAACTTGCCGCGATGACGAAGACGATGACGCCGGGGTGTCGACGATGATCTGCGTCGACGGGCGTCGGGCGGAAGAAGGCAGAGCGCCAGCACCAGGGGTGGTGCGCCGGCGGCAGAGGGGAGGGGGGCGCGACCGCTGCAGGGGCGAGACGACGTCGCCCAGGCTACTCAAAATGAGTTACCTCCGAGCACTCACAAACATACGGAGCTTAGCGACAACCCCCGGTCATTCAGATCCAGCTGAAATCGCAGGGGTAGATCTTATCTGGAATCCCGCAGAGCAACGGTGCTCAGCGGTATAGCTTAGGTGGAGAGAGGGGGCAAAACGGGCGGAGAAACAGCTCGGCCGGCCTGCAATATAATTAATTATATTTTCCAATGAATTAATCCAATTAATATGCCTTGGTATATAAAGGGGAAAGGGGGTGTGCAAACCCCCTGGCTCCACCATGTGGGACTAAAGGAGGAGAGGGGAGGGGGGGTTCGGCCGAACCCCCCTTGGGCTTCTCCCACTCCTAGTCCAACTCGGACTAGGAGGCCCACGCCTCCCTTTCCTTGTGTGGTGCGGCTCCCCCTTCTTGGGCCCTCTCAGGGCCCATGTAGGTGGGAGCCCCCTTTTTCCTTTATTTAATTAATATTAAATAAATATAAAAATTCCATTAATTCATAATTAATATATTTATATATAATTCAATATCCCATGACTCCGAAACTATTTCGGAACCACCCGAACAACTTTCGGACATTCCTGGAACCATTCCATACCTCCCCGGAACTCCTTCCGGACCACCGGAACTCTTTCTGGATTATTTCTCTCTCTCCAACAAATTCCTATAATATTCCAGAACCTATCTCCTGGTGTCGAACAACTTTCGGACATTCCTGGAACCATTCCATACCTCCCCGGAACTCCTTCCGGACCACCGGAACTCTTTCTGGATTATTTCTCTCTCTCCAACAAATTCCTATAATATTCCAGAACCTATCTCCTGGTGTCGCTAAGACCTTAAGTTTGTTACGCTACGGTTCGAGAACACTCCAGACATGGTCGAGACACTCCGCTCACCAATGACCGTCAGGGATACCTGGAAGTATATGACGACCCCTGTGCATTCCACGAATATCGTCGTTGAACCATAAATATGACATTCATTCCCTTTGTCTCTGCGATACTACCTTGTCCGAGATTTGATCGTAGACACGCCGATGTCTTTGTTGTATCTCGTTACCGACGAAGGTTATTAACTCGTCTGCGATATTACATCTCCATGACCTAGTCATAAGCTGCGCAGCTATATAGATGCAATATCACCGAGTGGGCCCAGAGTATCAACAAATGGCGTTGCGTAGCCTAGAAAATCGAGACTTAATACACTGATTAGCATCAACAACACACACATTATTTACATCTATGTGCTGCGTGCCGTAGCGCCGGCCCTTGCTACCTATACCAAAGTGTTAGCGTTGCCAACACAATACGTTTGAAGTCAATATGTCTAATAATATGCAACCCTTTTTCAGGCGAACCTCATTTGCTTGTACATATGCATCTCGTATCAGAAAATGAGTGGCCTTTATGTGATACTTCACATTTTACATTTCACGTACAACTTTTGTCACACACAAAATATTTCGGACTTTCCCCTTTTACCCTCCCGCAAACGCGTCTCGCTCTCGTCTCTCTCACTCTCATCCTCACGCCCGTCTCCCCGCCGACCTTCGTCAAAGCCGCCATCGTCGTCCGTCCCAGCTCCCTATCGCTCACCGCCTCCCCACCGCCCCCGCCACCGCCTCCCACCGCCTCCCACTGCTCCCTTTATTCTCGTCATAGCGTTTCCTCTCGAGGCTCAAGCACCTCATACCCCAAGTGCTACCGGAATCGGTCAAAGGCTGATTTTTTACCGCCGGCGACGAGCTTCTGGGCCACGCCGGCGGTGAATCTACGTGCGCCAACGCTTGATCTCAGGCTTGGAGTTGGCGCGGGGCGAGAAGGGAGGAGCGGGTTGGAAGGGGATGAACCGGTGGTCGGAGTCGCATCCGCCGGGATGAGTTGCGGTTCTTTGCCGGAGCAGACCATACGACTCGTGCTCCTGCACATAGCGACCAGGACGCCGCCCCAACGATAGCAGAGGCTCCTTCCCGATGGACTTCTCCGCAACGCCATCGACTTCGACCTGGTGATCGCCTCCTCCGGGTATGATGCCATTCTCTTCTTCTTGTGTTAGAGGTGGACTGAAATTTAGATCGAGCAGTAACATGGCTGTTGTGTTCCTATGGACCAAAACTGGCCAGGCTGGGTGGGAGCTTGATGCTGATGGCGATGGGACTGGGCGGCAGCCGACGTGTTGCTGCTGCTGCTGGGCGGCAGCCGGTGTGCTGCTGCTGCTAGGTGGGAGCCGGCGTGCTCTGCTCCTTCGCCGGTGCTCTGCAACAACAGGGTGGGAACTGGATGTTGATGGTGCCGGGACTGGGCGGCAGCCGGCGTGCTGCGGCTGGGTGGGAGCCGGCGTGCTCTGCTCCTTCGCCGGTGCTCTGCAACAACAGGGTGGGAACTGGATGGTGACGGGACTGGGCGGCAGCCGACGAGTAGTTGCTGCTGGGCGGCCGTCAGTGTGCTGCTGCTGCTGGGTGGGAGCCGACGAGCTCAACTCCTTCGTCGGTGCTCTGCAACAACAGGATGGGAGCTGGCGTGCAAGCACGATCCTGATGTCGAGGATCTGGGCGAGACAAGGCTGGACGCGCGCGAGGAAGAAGCGGAGAGGAAGAAGCCCAGGCGAGCTAACTCCTCCTCGCGCACGACGGCGATTCGCTGGTGATCGGCGATGGCAGATTCAAATTTTGAATCTGGTATGTCGCTGGTTCGATGGTGATCCGTTCGCTGTATCCGGCGACGACGATTCGCTGCTGTAATTGATCTGATCGGTTCGTTGTATCACTTCGGGAGGGTAGTCCATGTAATTTAAGCGAACAGTAGGGGCAGAAACGTCTTTTGGACAATTTTCACATGGTCGGAACCATTCCTAAAACGTCTTATATTTCTGCACGGAGGAAGTATCAAATACAACAATATTCACTGGCTTAAATAGAGTATGTTGAGAATAAATATGTAATCTCTAATTGTTAATCCTTGAATATTTCATGAACAATTACCGATATAAGTCTACATGTGTATCATCTATTTATTTCCAGTACAAAATAAAACATTCATAGGCATTTCCAGTTATCAAGAAATACGGGCCAGAGTAAGAAAGTAACTGCCGCGGCCACGCAAACCCAACAACGGCCTACGCCAGCTTCAGTGCTAAGCCAGGCCGTGCCAGAACTTTCACGGCCCATCCCGGAGCATCCGCATGTGGGCGATGAACCCGAAGCTGGGCGTATGGAAATCCGACGAACAATCCGAGGAGCTCCTCTTCCTCTTCCTCTTCTTCTCCTCCACGGCCACTGGCGACGGAGCCGAGGAATTTCTCTTTCCCCGCAACCGGAGAGCTACTCCCTGGCGATGGAGGTCTCGGCCAGGCTCCGCCCCCAGCCCGCCATCTCCGCGGCGTCGCCCCGCCGCAGCAGAGGCTCCCTGGGGCGGCTGCTCCCTTCGGCCCACCCTTGCTCCCGCGCGATTTCCACCAAAGTACACTCTACCGCTTGCTCCTCGCCGTCGCCGCCCCTACTTTCTTCGCACTTTAGCGTTATTATTATGTGGTTGGTTGGTCAGTACGGCTGCGGAGATCGTTAGGCTTGTAGCTCGATCCG
Source organism: Poa annua (assembly GCA_026929855.1). Taxonomy (NCBI): domain Eukaryota; kingdom Viridiplantae; phylum Streptophyta; class Magnoliopsida; order Poales; family Poaceae; genus Poa; species Poa annua. Next base: position 39,859,142 of record CM049427.1, read on the forward strand.
GGGTTGCTGCTTTTGATGATGGCTGGCTCTCCGCGGCCGGATTTATTAGATATCGGTGCCTCCTGTTTAGCTTGTGCTCTTATTGGCCGTCTTCGTAGTGGACTGGAAGGGGAAGATTCGAGGACTTCTTTGATCCAAAGGTTTAGGACCTGGTAATACTGTACTGCACGAATGGGGGAAATTCCTAAATTTATAGCCGCTGAAAATGGTAAACCAAAATGCTATGAGTTTCTGGAATGGGCTAGGAGTTACTGCATTCCATCTTGCGCAATGTTTCTGGAATGGTGACAATGCAAGGAAAAATACCTGTCTCATGTGTCGGTTGGCTGTGATGCCTTTGCAAGCACATGCTTCATGGCTTTAGGCCCCGCTTGGAAAGAGGGTGCCAAATTACGGAGCCGGAAACATTACGGAGGTTCTTCAGTATTTTCTGTGGGATGTCGAGTGCTCCGGAATTCCACCCGATCGTTTTGTCTAATAAACGACGTGCCAAGCGGGGCCTTAGGCTTCTGTACCTGCTCAGCGAATATCCGTAGGTGGTGGTGTCGGGTTCGAATCACGATCCGTTGGTTTGGACTGTTCCGGTGCCGTCTTTGCTGGGTTTTGGCGTTTGGTTTCCAGGCGTCTTTCCGTTCTTCAGCAGATCCTTCTCCAACGCTTGAAGCTTGCAGGCGCGGCCTTGCTTTATGCACAAGACTTGGATCCATCTTATGGGATGAACACCAAATGTACCAGCCAAATGCTGAGACTAATTTATCAAAATGAGCACCAGGAGTTAGTGCATTGTCCATGATCTAATGGGCTGGGAGTTGCTGCAATCCATTTTACACAATGGTGTTCCAGAATGGTGAAAAGGCCAAGTGAAATGCCTGTCTTATGTGCTGATTGGCTTTGCAAGCACATGCTTCTTGGTTCTGGTGCCTGAGAACAGTCTACCAAACTTCCCTGCATTTTATCTTATCGTGTCCGTCCGTCCTGTTTGTTGTCTTGTCTTAGCGGTGCCATTGATTTTGACAGTTATTTTGGGTTCACCCTGAGACCCTTTCGTCACCGCCAGACTTCATTGGGGTCAGATTGGATGGTTATATACGGCGAGTCTCCTGGTTTGGGCGGCCGAGCCTGAGCCTAGGGGAGTAGTCTGGGTCGACGTCTTGCCAGGGGGGGCACTGGTGGTTTCCTCCTTAGCCGTGGGCTAGCGTCTAGCGTCTTGTTAGTTTGGTCGGTGACAACGTCCTCCTCTGGATTGGTGGTTGGCCGTGACCTTGGTCATTTCCGGTGATGACGACAACCATGGGATGTGTTCCCCTCCTTGGAGGTGTCGCCTCCTTCAGAGCCCTGAGTCCTTCTGGGCCATTGGACCTGCTCAGTGCGTAACCGTGAGGCGTGAGTGGTGGTGTCGGTGCGACTCAGGATCTTCCGGTTCCGTCCCTTGCTGGATTTTGGCCTCTAGTTTCCAGGTGTCTTTCCATTATTCAGCATGTTCTTTCCGTGCTTGAAGCTTGCAGGTGCAGCCTCCTTTGTAGCAGAGCCTTTGGCTCCATCAACGGGATCAAGCGAGCACCAGTAATTTTAGCGCACTTTGTTTTTCTTTCTGCCTTTATCATTTTCGGTTTTCTGTGCTTGTAATCTGTAGCTGGCAACCCAGCATGAAACCATGTATGCTTGGAAGGTTGTGGCTTTATTAATTTAAAGCTTCGCTCATTTCGAGCCTTCTGTCTAAAATTGTACCTTGTGCACGGCCAAGATGGACATTAATTCTGTTTCCGTACCAAGTTATGAGTACATAGTATGTCTTTGGTGGTTATTGGACATAACTATGTTGTTATGTCGATTAATGATGTGTTGTCAAACCATATACATTGATAGAAACTGAGAATCATTCATATGTTCGTAGAATATTATTCATATGCACAATTGATCGTTAGCAGTATACCGGGAGTTGTGCGTGGGCTGTAACAGTGAGAACATGACAATATACATGAATTGGCAGCAGAAATTATGGGGAATTAACCAGGTGGAATCAATTATTGTTTGTCTGCTCTTACACCTGACACAAAACTAGAATACGTTGTGTGCATGGCCCATTTCCACCTACCTGATCTCCTTTTACTGGAAGTTCCTCTTATTGATAAAGAAGTCCGTTTTTGCTGATTGTAAGTAGCAGCTTGTAAGTACCTTCAGGTTATAACCAACATTTATTATTAGTTGTTTAGAAGTATATTTTTAGGATGCAACCTTCTCTTAAAATATCTAATCCATTATGTTGGCTTACGAAGCCAATCTGGATTCTGGGCCCATTGTTATTGTCATCTGTAGTAGCAAAAACTGCTTAATTTGTTGTGTTCAGCCTTCATCGACCTTGTTACCTAGAATCACCCAGACTAAAAACACTGGGAGAGCAATAACAACAGCACTCGTCTGTTGATGATTCAACGACACTGTTGGGTAAATAACTGGGTTCCATCCTTTTCAGCCTCACCTTACGAACGATCTACTCTGGGGAGACGAAGTTGGATGAATTCCTTTTTTAACCTTCCTATAGGTCTTAATTATTTCCCTTCGATCTCTGTGTGTTCTATTGCATGATGTGGATGGACTAGCTAAGTGACATCCAGATTTATAGTAGAAGCCTGTGTTTAGTAAGTTTTCTTACCACTGCAGATTAGAGCCAATGCAGTTAATGGCCTGCAAAGAAGCAAGAGTAACCTTGAAAAACTATTCTGCTATGACAAAGCTGTTTCAGAGGAGGATATTGGGAAACCAACTGGTTTAGATTTAAAAAAGAAGAAGGTTGGGACGAATCCTCCTTGTGTAAGCTGTGAAACAAAAGGGGCTGTGCTGTGTGCAACTTGTGCTGGTTCAGGTCTGTACGTCGACTCAATAATGGAGAGCCAAGGAATCATCGTAAAAGTCAGATGTCTAGGTAAGCAAGTTTATCTATGTTTGTGCAGTAATTAATATATATGTTACTGCTATATGGATGACACATGATCTGTACATGTTCATGTTACAACTACTGTAGGCTGTGGAGGAACTGGAAACATTATGTGCTCTGAATGCGGAGGTCGTGGACACACCTGAAGTGCCAAAATTTGTGTTCCTCACAAACAAAGGAATGCAATTCAATCATCCTCCTGTTCAGCCGGTCAGCACTCATCACTCCTGCTGAGACAAGCAAAGAGGTTCATAGTTGAACATCCGTCGCCCGCCCATGTAAGACAAGTGAATAGAATCATACCATATAAACAATTTCACTGTACTTGAGTTCAGCTGTTCAAACATCTGACATCGTTTTGTATCCAAAGGAGCTCTGTTATGCCAGCTTACTGTTCCCAACTGTTTGACTATGAGTGCTCATTGGTGCATGTCTTCTTTCTTTCATGAGTTGGATAAAGTGGTTTTACCGTTTGCTCACCCATACAGTGAAACAAAAGCAGCAGAAATGTGGCATCTACTTGCGAAGCAGTTGCCATATGCCTGGACAGATAGCCATACATAGGATATTCTTTGACCCATTTGTGCAGGTGCATCTTCTCCAGGAGAACAAAATTAAGCTGTTACTTATTTGCATGGTAGATGCGTACATGGATGATCTACCAACTATTTGTAAACAAGAAAGAGTCATGCAAAGGAATTCAGGATAGCTTTATGTGATCAAGGATGATCTGCAATGAACAGTCATGATCACGTGAGATTTACAAATTAGAATCTCAAGCACCCTGACAAACACCTAAACTGGTCGAGAAAAGGTGCATAGTCAAGAAATTAGTCATGTTGGTATAAACATAAACTCAAAAAAACTGAGAATTTGTCACTTCCAAGATTGGATTGGTATCGACCGATTGCACACTTGAGCCTGTAGCGTTTGACTGGTTTTAGACCAAATTACGCTTGGCTAACCAATATGCTTCTCTTGAGCCTCGGAGCAACATGCCTTTGCAAATCCACCGGCATTTTTCAGCCCCAAAACAAAGCAAGGTATACACTTTGCGTTGCCGACGCATGGAGAAACACCAGATCAAGAGGAAAATATCACTTGTCCACCAAGCCATCCAAGAATCTATTCTTCCTCCTCCCCTGAGTCCTGACTCCTGCTTCCTTCGACTATATATACGTCTGGACCGCAAAAGGCCACTGGCATCACTCACCACCACCATCACAAGCATTCCACAATACAAACATTCATCCATCCAGTTGATTTCTCACCTCGATCAGCTTCAGGAAAGCAAGCAGCCATGGACAGGGCCATCAACCGCACCTACGAGGAGTACACCCCCGTCGTGGAGTGGAGCCACTCCGCCGACGCCAGCTTCGCCAAGATCATCGTCCCAGGCAAGCAACACCATTCGCATCATGAGTTGATCATCGCTGCATGCAATACAAATGCAAGAATCAATCAGCAACTACATGAACACTGACATATATAGATGCGTTTAATATATATGACTGGCAGGGTTCAAGAGGGAGGAGATCCGGGTGCTGGTGGACAACCACGGCCACCTGCGCACGCGCGGCGAGCGGCCGCTGGAAGGCAGCAAGTGGAGCCGCTTCCAGAAGGACCTGCAGCTCCCCTCCGACTGCAACGTCGACGGCATCCGCGCCAAGTTCGAGAACGAGGCGCTCACCATCACGCTCCCCAAGAAGCACCCCTCGCCGGTGCAGGTTACCCCGGCGACACCGGCCATGCCGATGACACCCAAGCCCGAGCCGAGGAGGCCGTCCACCGCGCCGCCCCAGAAGCCTCCGGCGGCGCTCCCTGAGCACGCGAAGCCGACCGTGCTGCCTCCTGTCCCTTCTCAGAAGTCCTTCCCTGACCGCAGGCCGTCGCTGCCTATGAAGGCGTCGGATGTTGATGCTCCTGCACCGTCAAGGTTCGCGCCTCCCGTGCCAGCACCAGCGCCAGAGCTGTACAATGGAGCCGCTGCTGGCGCGAAGGCGACGGAGGAGTGGGCCAAGGAGGAGGCCAAGAAGGCGCGTGCGGCGGCGGAAGAGGAGGAGAAGCGGATGGAGAGGGAGGCGAGAGGAAAGATGCATGAGGACAGGAAGATGGTGAACGAGATGAAGCAACCCAGGGAGGCGGAGGGGATAATGGGCATGCCGCAGCAGAGGAAGCAGGCCGCGGCGCAACGTGGGCTGCTGGTAAACGTGGCAGTGGCGGTGGTGGTGCTCGTGGGGATCACGGTGTACGTGTGGAACAACCTGAGCGCGGCTGCCGGCGGCGGTGGGGATGCCGGAAGCGGGAGCTACGGCGACGAGATGTGAATGTGTGATCGAGCAGCGAAGGAGGTATTTGAGGTGTGTCGTATGGGAGACTGAGAGAAAGTTCATACGTGTGCGGGTGGGAGTCGAGGACGCTCTCAAGTCTAGTACAGTGAAATGCAAGTACAGTACTATATACGGATGTGGTTTGTTGATCATGTATATGGTGTTACATATTTACATTTTACGCTCTCAAGTACAAGTACTAGTAGTAGTAAAATGCAATAAAATGATCTGCGCACACTTCCAACGTTTTATGTCTCGTGTCGTCTGATCATTCTTATTTATTTGTGTTGATTTCTGTCCGGACTGATTGAAGGCAACGTCAACCACGCCCCCTCCCTCCTTGGAGGCCTTGTTGCAGGAGGACTGACCTAGGTTGGCGGGCATGCCAGTGACCTACAACCAATTCTCAGTTTGTCCAAAGCTTTTGATGGCTTCCTTATGAAAACATCCAATTTTCATTATGGGTATAGATGATCTTCCATTATTGTTCGTCATATTGACCACATTTTGATCACTATTTGCATTCCACTGGGTTGGTCTAGTCTAGTATGAGAAGTTTTGGGAAAGATTATATTACAACATTTCGAATGATAGTTGTGTCATACATCCCTCCGTCCACAAATAAGTGTCTCAAGTCTCCCAAAAAGAAGATGTAGCTAGACAAGTACTATTCTATGTTCTTTCCGAAAGCATGTATCAATCTATTTTCATGGGAGGACCCTTCGTCGGAACTTTGAGTTAACCTGTCAATTGTAAGAAGTAGTTGGATCGTGCTTCGCAAGAGCAAAAAGAGTGAAATGAGCACGTAAGTTCTCTAGGTCTTCTTCCTTCTAATCTAATTGCTTTCGCTTGGCTCTTTCAGTAAGCATACTAAGTCGTTGAAGGAAAGCCAAAATGAATGGATTTTTCGTGTACCAAATCCGGTGAATGCTGGAGATTATTTCACCATGTTTTTTAGGATATAGAGTGGTCTTCCTTTTCTCGAAGTGATCGCCACATTTAAGATATAATAAAGATGATAGGGAGTTTGTGGGCTTCCATTGGCATTGCAAGATGTCTACTTTCGTCTTTTCGAGAGCCCCATGTGGCCCTATCAAGGGGATGACAATGGGAGACAACATTATTGTAAGTCGAGACTCGGAAATTAGCCCAAATTGCGGAAACCAATTCGGCTTAATGATGCAGGTACAAATGTTGGGAAACCCTAAGCGGGACCACCACCGATGTCCTAGGACGAGAGCCGTCGGGATCTGAGACAGCTACTGGAGAGGTCATCCAGACGCGCTAGCCAGCGCAACCCAGATGAGGGCGCGAGACCCGGTCCTCGCCTTAGTCGCACCGCCAGAACTTTGTCCGGCGATGGCTCCGGCCGCAGCGGGAGGGGGGGGGGGGGGGGGAGAGCTGTTGGACGGGGAAGCGGGCCACTCGGTGCGGCGACGACACATGGGGTGAGAGGAGGGTGGCACGATAGATCAACGCAAAGAGACGTATAGTTATTTTCCAGGTGCTTGATATCATGGATAACAGGTCCACCACACCTCGGACATTAAAACTTAGAAAGTTGAGAACCATCCATCAAGTAGTTGCCGACACCTTCCTTCTGGATGCACTCTTCTTTCTTAAAATCTTGAGAGATTTCTCCACCTTCTTGATTGTTTCCCTTGTAACCTTCCTGTCAAAAGGCATCCAATCTCCTTGCTATATTCAAGGCTAGCCGCCTCCAAACTTATGAGTAAGTCACAAATTTCTTTTACAAAGAGAGCATCAACGTTAGATGCCACCTCACCTACCTCGACAACCTCGACATCAAAGACATGGCACTGCATGACTTAGGTGTGAGGACGCCAACATCACCCTCCGGTGGCGCTAGAGAGAACGAAAAAGCCACCGCCGAGATCCCAAGTGAGTTTATATTCAGCTGCATCATCGATCACACTCCACACACAACTCATGTAGCTCGAGCATGAGATACATCACCAGAGCCATGATCCCAAAAACACTCTCTCTCTCTCTCTCTCTCTCTCTCTCTCTCTCTCTCTCTCTCTCTCTCTCTCTCTCTCTCTCCCTCCCTCCCTCCCTCCCTCCCTCCCTCCCTCCCTCCCTCCCTCCCTCTCTCTCTCTCAGGGGTAGCAAATGCATCTGTGTGCGGCAACAATGAACAAGGCATGTCACGGGGGGAGAAACAACCATATAGGCACGCTTCGGAAGCGTCGCTTCCCCATCGTCCACAAAACCATCATGGGGCTCGGTCGTTCAAGGGAGTACGAGGAATTGAAGCCACCACCTCGGCATACTTACTTGGTCGCTCCCTCATGCTTGTCTCCTCCCAAAATGCCCATCCTCTTTTAAAATTTTAAATGTTGACTCGCTTCAAATATTAGGTACATTGACACTCCAATAATTACTTCAAATGCTTCAATGCCTCTATGCTTCAAAAGTTGCAATTCTCTCTTTTTTATGGGCGTAATCATCCCAAATTGGTGGTCTAACTCCATGGTTTGCATGCCTTCATGACGACACAAGAACATTTTGCTAGTTTATGCTAAACACTACGTGCTAACCCAGTTGTCTGGTATTTCTATTGACAAGCATTCCTCGAAAAAAAAAGTTTTCTTCCTGCATGGCATTCCGAGCGAATGAGAGCACTATACCTTGTGGCTAAAGCAAAACATCTAAGACCAGCGGAAGCAAAGGAAGGAGTTGCCTAGCAACAACCTAATCCAACGCATAACTCGTCCACGAGGCAACACCAATCTTCTGCCTGGAACTAAACTAATGGTGATCTTCCCTATAATGCACCCTGAACCCATGTCCTAATCAATCTTGTCGCTGAAAGATCCCAAGGAGCAGAACAGTAGCGTCTCTGTATCATCTATCGACAACACCATGCAGGCGACCGCTGCGCCACCGCGGGCACCGCCTCCGGCGCCGCGCTACCGCGTGTACACCGCCGTCGACCCCCGGTGCGAGTGGACGCGCACGGTAGACGCCGACACACTCGTCATCGACGTCTCAGGTACGAATTGCATTACCACGTCTATGGCGTTGCACTGTGAGCCTATGTGACTAGTATCTTCTGAAGATTTCTTCTCTTTGCTTTTCAAGGGTTCAAGAAGGAGGAACTGAAGGTGCTGTACAACACCAGCCGGAAGCTGAAGGTTACCGGCGAGCACCCTGCCAACGACGGTGCAAGCGCGCGATGGGCGCGCTTCCTCAAGTCGTTTCCGGTTCCGAGGGGCGTCGACACCGGCGGCATCAGGGCCGTGATGGACAAGGATGAGGCTGTCCTCTACGTGATCCTGCCCAAGGGACCGCCCTCATCGTCCACGGACAGGCGAAAGCAAAAGGAACAGCAGCACCCTGGAAGCTCTCTGCCTCCGCCCAATGGAGAGCAGAAAAATGGAACGGGCAATTCAGATGGATCGCCAGACCGCTTCTGGAGCGCCCAAGAGGATGCAGAGAAGAACATGGTACCGGAGGAGACCAAGGTGACAATACAGGAAGAGATCGTCACACAAGATGCGCCAACAACTGATGGTGGTGCTTATGCAACAGCAGTGGAACCAGAGGGGGATGATGATGACACGGGCAAGAACAAGAGGTGGTGGCAAAAGATTAGGCCTCTGCATGTTCTCGGCTTTGTTGCACTCATCCTTGTGCTGGTCGGACTTGGCGCGCTGTGTGCGCTGTGAAGCATGAGTACAAATTGTGTGTGAATGTGAATGTGAATGTACATAACAGTTAATTGTGGTCTGGGAACAAGTCTGCATACACGCAGACAACTTGTGGATCGAAGAATGGCAGTTTGAGACACTGAAAATGCAAACGAATGGCCGCATTTTTCGATTCTGTTTATATATATATATATATTTTTTAGATAGAAGAGAGAGTACTAGCATCCCCTAAGGGCCGTGAGCGGCGAGTCACGGATGATCAGGAGCTCCAGGTCAGTGGGGAGGGGGTTCTCCAGGGGTGCGAACCGATTGGAGATGGCGAATTTCGCGAGGGCATCAACAATGGCATTGCCTTCTCTTCTGTAGTGTTGTACGACCACAGCTTCAAAGCTGTTCATCAGGCACTTGGCATCCTCGTAGGTGTCCCAGAGAGGTGAGAGATCAGGCTCTTTGGAGGTCAGAGCAGTAGACACAGCAGTGCAGTCCGTCTCTAGGATCAGTTTGGAGACGCCTGAGTTGACCATCATGTGCAGCCCGAGGAGCGCGGCCCTAGCTTCTGTTTCTTCCGCCGACATACAAGAGTGAATTCTGGCGCAGGAGGCCCCCACCATATTACCCAGGTGGTCTCTGGCCACCACACCCAAGCCGCCCGGATGAGATGGGCTAACGAAGGAGCCATCAGAGTTCAGTTTGATCCATCCCTCGGGGGAGGAAGCCAATGCTTGATTTCCTGTACCTGATGGGTACGTTGGACTGGGGTAGGGAACATGGGAGGAAGCCATCAGAGTTCAGTTTATAATTTTTTTTGAGTGGTCACCGAGGGAGGGGGGGGAGCCCCCACCTGAATTTTCGCTTTTGTATATAAGGTTGGCCCCAAAATGGCCGTATGTGTTTACAGGGAGGTTTTACAGAGGGTTTCTATCGGGCAGCCCTAAGGCAGAGAACCCAGGCCGCAGCGTCGGCCTCGCGATCAAGGGGGAGCCGAGCTTTCCAAAGAAGAACTTTGACTCGACAAGCAGTGAGAAGGAGGGGAAGGCTGGGGCGTTGGGCCCTGAAAGCCACCGCATTCCGGTGTTTCCAGAGGCACCAGAAGCACATCAGCGTGAAGGTAGACGCCGTCTCGCACGGCACAACAGCGGGGGTTGGGTAGGCGTGGAGGGCGCGGACGTCGGCGTCGTCTGGGAAGGCAAAGCCCACCATGCTCCAGAAGCTTTTTCGCGAACGGGCACTCAAAGAAGATGTGGTTCGCCGTCTCCTCGGTGGCGTTGCAGATGGGGCACCGGGCTTCGGAGGTGGTGAGGATTTTCTTCGTCAGCAGCGCACTGCGCGATTGAATCCTGGCCTTAGTCAGCAGCCAGGCAAAGAAGCAGACCTTGGAGGGCGCGTGGTTGCGCCAGACGAGGTCGTGCGCCGACCCCGCCCCAGGAGCGGAGTCTGTAGAGGGCGGAGGTGTCGAGACCCCTCCTTTCTTTCGGCAGCGCGTCAGTGTCCTGACATCAGCAGTAGCAGAGAGGGGGGATGCGGCGACCATGGCGTCAAGGGTGGCGAACCGGGCCTCGGCCACCGTGCTTAGGCGGGGGGCGAGGACACGGCGTAGGCCACGTCGGACGACGACCGCGACGGTTTCCTCCGGGTCGATGGCGTGGGAAAAAATTGTTGGCAGCTTGTTGCAGTTCGCTCCTCCAGGGAGCCACGAGTCAAGCCAGAACGCGGTGTGCGCGCCGTCGCCAACGGCGACGCAAGAGATGCTCCTGTAGAGAGGGAGAAGGGCCATCAGCGTGCTCCAGTGCGCGCCCATGTGTTTCCGAGTCACGGCCGCCCAGGCCCATCACGGCCAGGGAGCATCAGCCGTAGAGAAAAGGCGGTGCACCAACTTGACTTGCAGGCATTCGTTCTTGGCGGCTAGGCATTTTATCCCCAGCCCTCCTTCTTCCTTTGGCCAGCCCTCCTTCTGTTTATAATTGTAACACACATACTCCGGACAACAGTCTGAGAAGTGGAAAAAAATGGACCCACCAAACATAGAGTACAACATGACTAATCTAACCGAACTCGATGACAATCAAAAAGGTAAATGCATAAGTAAAGAGTTTGTGTATAGAAATAACTGAGTCATTTGGAGATGATGATTTTTTCTTAAGTTCACTTTTGAACGGAATCTTGTCTTCATTGGAGAGGTGTGGAGCAACAATACGCTCCAATAGCCACAATATTTCCCTATTCTCCTTGTGCCCTCACACAATGCAAGGTGACACAAATTCACTAGCTATGAGGAAGTCTTGAGAGTGTCCACCAAACCTGTACAAATTGTCCAGGGCAATCTCCACAACTTCATTAACTAAATCATTGGGTCTTCGATTTTGTACTTTATACGAGATGTTTTGATTGCCAACTACAAGAAACAATTGCATCGTTGGTTGTAAGGAAATGAAACATTTTTGCGTTCAATCTAGTTGTGCTAGTTCCCCGTGAGTCGGCAAGACTAAACTTAGCAAGGATACTCAATATCCAGTTAGTATATATATATAGGAAAACCCTATTCTGCATCCAGGTGCAGAATAAATTATTTTGCACCCGAGAATTTTTACATTATTTTTTATAAAAGAATATATATATATATGATCCAAATAATTACATTTATTTTTCCCCATAACTAAAAATCTACATAAGAAATGTAATATATAAGTCATAACAGTGTAAAAATAGGTTAAATGCGTATTTTACATAATATTTTTTATGTGCCACATAAATAAAGGTTTATGTCATGTTAATATTTTCTTACGTTCCTATAAACTTACGAAGTACGTCAAAATTTACGTGACGTAAAAATTCTTTACGGTTCAAAAGATACGGGGTGGGTGTAGAATAACTATTCTACTCCCAGGGAGTCAAATAACGCTACGCTGCCTCTATCTCCCAGCCACTTAAAACGATACAGAGGGAGTCGACACTTATCATCATCAGAAAGAGACTAATCACATGGTGACCGTTGTACTCAACCATCACACAATTGCTAGAAGAGATACTGTTATGATTTATGTATATGTATGAAATAAATTCTACAAATTGGATACATTCTGTGACCCTAACCCTGGATTGGAATAGTTTCCAATATCCCATTGAACTGCCCAAAATCTAAATCTTGCATTTCACATGGTTATCAGCAAAATTCCATGTACCAAAACTAATTCAAAAAAAAAACAGAAGGCTGTAATATTCATGTGCAGCTACAGATTCATGAGACCTGATCGAGTGTGCAGGCAGCGGGCGGCGTGCGGCGCGAGGCGCTAGCTGGAGTCGGCCGAATAGAAGCCCGACCCAAGACCCCTCGGCCCATCGTGCTACGTACTCTTACGACCGTCCGATCCAGATCAACCGTCCAAACCCGCCCGCACAACCAAAACCCTAGCGGCGCCAACCTTTATATCTGATCCGCCTCACCCACGCCGCCAGCTTCCCCACAAACCACCCTCCTCCCACGAACCACAACCCTCCCGGCGGCGGCGCAGCAAGCAGGTAGGCGGCGAAAATGGTGAAGTTCATCAAGCCGGGGAAGGCTGTGATTCTTCTGCAGGGCCGGTTCGCCGGTAAGAAGGCGGTGATCGTTCGCGTGTTCGAGGAGGGCACCCGGGACCGCCCCTACGGCCACTGCCTCGTCGCTGGCCTGTCCAAGTACCCCAAGAAGGTGATCCGCAAGGACTCGGCCAAGAAGACGGCCAAGAAGTCGCGCGTCAAGGTCTTCCTCAAGCTCGTCAACTTCACCCATCTCATGCCCACCCGCTACACCCTCGACGTCGACTTCAAGGACGTGGCCTCGGCTGGCCCCGACGGCCTCGCCGTCGCCGACAAGAAGATCACCGCAGCCAAGGCCGCCAAGGCCAAGCTCGAGGAGAGGTTCAAGACCGGCAAGAACAGGTGGTTCTTTACCAAGCTCCGCTTCTAGACCAAGCAGATCTCTGCTGCTGCTAGTACCACCACCCCCGCTTTACATTTAGCTTGCCTGTTATCGGTGTCCTGCCCTAAGATATTTCTCTGTTTTGTTATTGAGCATGATGAAGACTGTCTCTAGTGTGGATCTTTATGATGAAATACTATGACGTTCCATGTGTTGATTCATGTGAAGAATAGATCTGGTTGGAATTTTGTTCAGGTCATATGTTTTTTAGTATGGGTTAAACTTGCTGTATGCAATTATCTTGCTTGTTGACTATATGTGATGAATTCTCTCTTGGTGTATGCTCAGTAATTAGGGTAATGAATTTAGTTCATATTCTTAGCTATTTCGCTTGCCTCATTTGGCATTTATCAGCTAACAGAGTTCACTAATTAAGGATACTACTCTAGTGCCACTGTTTTGTTTGAACTCTGCTTTGTCAATTTTATCAGTTCGCTGCATTAGAATATCTAATGGGCTACTCACCTTAGCTCCTAATAATATGATCTTAGCTTTCTTCATTTTGAGAACTTGTGCTGGGTTACTGACAATCGGTGTTAGTTTGTCTACAATGTCAGCGTAGGTTTTATTCTTATATAGTTTTATAATGACATTAGCTTCTTGGCACTGCCTAATTCTTTGCATTGAAACTGTCACTGGTCTGCTGCCAATGTAGGGTTAGTCTTGTATTGTCTTTGTTTTGGTCTCTTGTGTACCTTTGTGATTTGTAGGTAGGCTTGTTGGCTTACAATGATAATGCATCAGTTGTTTCTCTCAGTGGTATCATGGTATCAGAGCCTTAACCTAGAACGTTAAAGCTGTGATACCACGTTTACCATTGAAAGCTGCTGCTTATGCATTTCATGGTGGACCAATATGTCTACATATGGAATACATCGGGCACAAGAGTCCAAACAAGCACTCTATTTTACTAATCTTGTAACTTGCAGTAGTCAAGTAGTTTGAACGGTATATCAAATCTTTTTAGTCCTCTGTTAATGTTTTTACTTTGTTTAATTAACATGCTATTGCTTTGCTGAGTAGCATTGTGGTAGTTGATGTAATGAACCAAGCTGTATATAGCTTTTTAGTGGCTTCATCTTGCCAGTATATAGCTTTTTAGTGGCTTCATCTTGCCAACTTGTTGAGTTTGTTTAGTTATCCTTTTGCTTGTCATTTAGGAGTTAAAATCATCTCATGAAATGTGCAATTCACAAGATTAGTAATGTGTTGTCTTGATTTGGTGTCTTCTGTATTTTGTGTTATATATTTTGGCCCATGGTCCTCCAATGATGATTGTATGTGATGTTTATATCAGGACTAACATGGCATCTGAGCTTTAGCTCTTCATGTTAAGACTTTGATACCATGTTGGTTTTGAAAAATAAAACACATGCAGTACATTGTTTGGCTGTGTGTTTGAATATAGAGCACACTGGACAGTAGACTCCAAGCAAGCCTTTTCACATCACTAATTTTAGTCAAACAGATTCTGCCTAATCTTACAATGTCAAACTGGTGTGGGTTTTCTTGAATTAACTGTTCAACCGTCTTTCCTTCTGAGCCTTTGCTCTCTGAAATTATAGCTTGTTAGGTCGTCCTGGCTTCCTGCTTTTGTGGACGATGCTGTTGAACATAACATCAGCTGTGAGGTGCAGTTCACTGCATTTTACAAGATTAGAAATGTCCTGTCTTTGGTTTGTCTCTTTTGTATTTTTGTGTTGTGAAAATGTATGTGTCCTGTATGGTATCAGAACAGCTTATTGAGTTCCGATATAAAACAAGATCTACTAGGACTAGCCCATGGTGGCATTTTTTCTCATAGAAAGACTATTCCCTCGCAAGAATTCCTGAAATTCCGATCTCATGTTAGCTTTGCCACCACGCAGCTAACCATTGGACCACTGCCCTGTTCTTTTAAGTTCCGATCTCATGTTGATGAGAAAAAATGACCGTGCAACATGTATATCGTCTTGGGAGCTAATTAGTGATCATGGCTGTGCAACATGTGTTTTCTGGAATCCATTGTTTTCCAACTGATGTTCTGAATGCACACGAGTTTTGTACTGTATGCGGTAAGCCGGCTTCACTCGTGGCCATGAATAGTTTGAGCGGACAATCAAGTCCATCACAGATAAAAGTAAAAGAAGTACTCCCTCCGTACCGAAATAACTGTCGCAGCTGACAGAAATTTTGTACTGCAATGTTATTTTACATCTATACCCATAAGATTTCGTATCCATCGGCATGATCCTCAAACCTCACGCCTCGTTGGTGATCGGCAAGCTCCTTCCCCAGCCCGTCAGCCCCGTCAGCCCGTCAAGCCCGCTCGCAGGATCAGCTCTCCTTCCTCACGGCCCCGCCTAGGCCCGCCTGCCGTCCACCAGTGAGCTCCAGTTCCCCGGCTGCTAGGCCCCTCCCGACGGTCGCCGCCGGATCAGCTCCTTCAACCTCCTCACCTCGCTTCTCCGGCCCCCAGGCGCCGGCCAGCGCCCGCGCCTCCGATCACCAGCACCTCCGCCACTAGACAGCGCCTCCAATCAGAAGCACCTCTTGTCGCCGGCCAGCGCCTCCAATCACAAGCACCTCCCGCCATAGGCGCTCAGCACCTCCCGCCCCCTCCAGTTTAATCTCCAGGCAGAGTCGTGCCTGCAGCACTCGCTCGCCAGCACGTACATCTTCTGCTCCGGGCTCCCGCCGCCGAGTCAAGCTCCTGCTCTTGCGCGTACCAGTGGAGCTCTCCTGCATACCTGATGAACAAGAAATTTAAAATTCAGGTTATTAGTGCACTGTAATGATTTGGATGTAATCAGCTTACATCAAGCACATTTTGGTAAAGTATAGAATGATATTCCAAGATCATCACGCAACATGTTGCTGGCAATCCCTTGACGCCGTGCATACTTAGGAACACATAACTTTGTTAAATATCCAAATTTTGGTTATCTGGCTGATAGATCCTATAGTAACATGGCAAATTTCCAGGCTCATGTGAAGAATTTAGAAATGCCAGCGACCATTTTCTCTTTCCCACCATTTGTAGAGACCATGGGCTCATCTTTCCCTAAAGAAGAAACTGATTTTGCATGAAAACAATGCACATCATGCCTAAAAGCACTCATGTTCAAATTATTCGTGGTTTGAGCAGATATCAGTTGTTCGGACATGAACTGTTTACTGCTAGTAACATGAAAGCTTAGTGTCCAGAAAGTTTGCCATCAAACACGAACTTGATTTTATAGCAATTCAGGTTATACTCAGTGATGTGCCCTGTTATACTCTGTTATGTTTTAAAAGCTAATGCATGATTTCCAAAGTGTACTCAGTACAGTAGCTGCAAAAAATGGAATTTTTAACGGTATATGGCAGAGTACAGGTTCAGTCTAAGGGGTTGGGGAGAAGAAGATGTCTCACCGGCTGTCAAGGACGACGGAGCCGCGACCTGCCTGCACCAGCGCCAACCTGTTTCAGCGAACGAATAGGAGGTCACGGGGAAGAAGTTCACACCCGGATCTGGCGCCACTGGTGACAGGAGCTTGGCGGCGGTGAAGGGCGCTGCCTCCGTCTCCTCCTGCCCACAAGTTTGTGGCTCGCATCGCCACCGTCGCGTTGTAGTGGCCGGAAGAACCTCGCAGCCACCAGATCCCTCGCCGACGATGGACTCATCGCCGGATTGGACCGAAAAGTCCAACCTTTTCGCAGCTTCTCTACGGGAAGTTGAGGGGAGCACCGTGAGACAACTCAAGGTTGACGAGAGAGATGCAAGGGAACGTGGAGAGGAGGGAGAAGAGGAGAGCGCTGCGGCGAGCAAGAACAGAGCGCGGCGGCGGCGAGCCAGAGAGCGAGAGGGGCGGGGACGTCGGCAAGTGAGAGCGTCACGGGAGGGAGAGCTTCTCGGAACAAGACGAGGACTGCGGGTTCGGTCGAGAAATATTCAAGGGGGTTTTCGCAAAAGGTCAGGTTGCGACAGTTATTTCGGGACGGAGGGAGTACATGCTCCCAATATTTATTTATTTTGTGAATTAGGAGCTTCTTCATCAACCAGTGGGATTACAATCCTTTGATATGATTCACCCATAAGCACCTTGTTCTAGAACTAATAGCTTCTTTGCACAAACATGGGTGGCTTCATTGGCCTGCTGACCCACATGACTAATCTTATAACTAGTACTCCCTCCGTTCTGAATTAATTGTCTCAGATTTGATTGAACTTATACTAAATCTGAATCAATTAATTTGGAACGGAGGGAGTAATAAACCTACTAAGCCCCTTCACTTTTTCTTGCAAAAGACAATATTTTTTTATCTGCCGCCACCGGGATGTAATACCTCCTTTGCATCAGTCTCAATTTCCACAGATTGGAAATGACGATCGACAGCGTATTGCACTCCATCTATTACCGCTCGAGCCTCCATGATCAAACTAGCAGCATCCAGATCTCTAAAGCAATATGCACTGCACTAAACAAGTTTTCCTCAGTCGCTTTGTACTCAACTTCCTGGGCACACGTCTCTGTATAACTTCCTGGGCACGGCCAATTCGACCCATCTGACTCTGACGCGAAAGTTCAGGCCGAAATTAACCGCGAAAGTTTAGCACGATCTAACCCTTTTCGGTACCGCTCAACATGGGGACGGTAGGGTTTCACGGAGTGCCGCCTTAGTCATTGGCGGTAAGGGTCATGGTCCACGGTTTCGTGTCTAAAAGTTGATGATGCTGACGTGGCGGTACCGCCCGGTCAACAGGCGGTAGACTCCTTCTGGTACCGCCACTTGGACCGCCGGTAGCCTTCAAAACATAACGCGCTCCCGTGCCCTAGCCTGATACCCACTTGGACAACTACTCCACCCGACCCGACGCGAAGAACAGAGGCGGAGGCGGCGGCGGCTTCCTCTCTACTCCCACTCGATTCCTTCCCATCATCCATGGATTTCTAGGGGATTCGAGTCCTAAATCATAGAAAAGGTAAATCTCCCCCACCCCCTCTCAGTTAAACCACTGATTTCGTCCGATTTGAGCTATTTTCGAAACCCTAGGTCTTGTTAATAGTTGTCTAGATTCATGGATATCTTGCAATGTAGTTGCAATTTAGGTTTGTTTAGCTCATTTGGTGACTAGTAATCAAGTATGTAGGTTGACTAATTTTGTTAGAGTATGAATGGTTTTATATTATGTCATGTGTACTAAGGAATCATACATATAGATGTGAGAATTTTATTAATAGATGATTTTTCTTTAATGATAGGATGGACGAGCCTTTCTATCCCGGGCTTGATATGGTTTATGACAAGGAACATCGTGCCCGGTTCATCGAGAGGGGATATGTGGAGGGAGTTGGCGTAAGACAAAAAAACAATATTGTTATTTTGCTATATGTTTGCAACTATGAAGATAATGACAACATCTTGGTTTCATTATTTTGTAGCCTATTGTCCCTATGCGTATGAGAGGCCACAATGCGGATGATATGCCGTATGATGTCCGTTACGAGCCATATTTGGAGAGAGCGGGTCTTCTACCCTTTGTCCTTCAGTTCAAGCGTAAGCCGCCGATGTTCAACCACACGGCCGTAACCACCTACACCACCACCACCACTCGCACTACCTCGAGCACCGCCTACACCACCACCACCACCACCACTCACACCACCTCGAGCACCACCTACACCACCACCATCACCACTAGCACCACCTCGAGCACCACCCACACCACCACCACCACCACCACCACTAGCACCACCTCGAGCACCACCTACACCACCACCACCACCACTAGCACCACCTCGAGCACCACCTACACCACCACTCTCACCACCTCGAGCACCACCTACACCACCACCACCACCACTAGCACCACCTTTAGATTTTTTCCGTCCTTAGGGGCATGTTCTATTGTTGTGTGCTGACTCATTGCATTGACCACATTGCTGTGAATCACGAGGCTCCATAAAATGGCCACTGCCCCATTCTCCCATGCGGGTTGTGTATCCTCCAAGTGCCTCCATGTCATTTCTGTATCTATTTGTTCTCCTCCTACCTTTGGTTGTCACCATTAGTTCAGGGTCAGGCCTTATTACAAGGCCATGGTGGTCACTGAGATTGGTCCAAATAAGGCTCGAATCTTGCCGTCCAAGTCATGGCCACCTTCTCCAACGAGTGCTCGTTCATTCTCACTGTATCCGGATGGCATAGATCCACCGATCTTATGTTAGCCGCTGTGATCAAGTGCGGGCAAGGTAGGTGCAACAACTTGGGCCTCTCGCATGAGCACCCACGAGTCTTTAGCTTAACCTTGAATGAACCTCCAAATTGCACACCATCTTTTGTAGTCCAACCTGGTTCGTTAACTTGGTAAACCCACTCGTTATTGTCATAGAAATCCGCTCGTTTGTCTCTCGGATTTGCTATTTTGTAGCTCCATCCAGTCATCTACTTTTGGAGGATACAATTTCCCTTCATCTACCAATATGTCGGTCTTAGTGGAATGTTTCTGAAAGTATGCACTTAACTTGTGGAAGGTATATTCCGCTATGGCCGTCACGGGCAATGCCCGAACACCCTTGAGAACATTGTTAAAATATTCGGCCATGTTGCTTGTCATGTCACCATATCTTCTACCGGCATGATCATGGGCACGTGCCCACTTATGCCTCTCTCCAAGATTTCTCCGCAAGAACTCTTTGCCCCCGGCATTAGTCGTGGCAAATAGCTTATCAAACCTTCTTGTGAAAGACCGGTTGGTGAATGCCACACAAACATCTGTTAGATCATCGGCCAACTCCTTGTTCTTACAAGCCCTATAAAAGTTGGCAACAAAATGCCTCATGCACCATCGGTGGTGGAGGCGCGCATGCCCTGGAATCTCAATCTCCATGGCATTGAGTATACCTTGATGTCGATCGGATATGACGCATACCTACTTGATAGGAGAAAACACCTCAGTCCTCACATGTTTCATGAACCATTCCCAATTGTCGTTGTTCTCTCCCGACACCAAAGAAAATGCCACGGGCAACACCCGATCACCGGCGTCGTGTGCAACTGCGATCGATAAGGCCCCCTTGTACTTGTCGGTAAAAATGTGCCATCTATGGATACCACCGGCCTACAGTGAGCAAATGCCTTGATGCATTGATCAAAAGTCCAGAAGGCACGGCGGAAAACTCCATCAACTTGTTCGACAAAATACTTCATGCCCAGATTTCTATAAGCCATACCTCCAAACAACCTTGGGAGGCGGTTATAGGCTTCTTTCCATCCACCATACAACATTATAAATGCGGCATGATTTGCCTTCCATGCCTTCCCATACTTGATGTCGTATCCATAGAACTCTTTTATAAGATCCATCAAGAGTCTCGATTTTTTGGTTGGCTCATTCTTTATACTTGTGATGAATCTATAAGCGATGAAATCGGAGGTGAGTTGACGGTGCTTTGTGGACGGATTCCGGGCCCGCTTCTTGCACAAGTGATAGGCTTCACAACTTTATTTTCCATTCCCCGTGGGGAGTAGGTCTTGCACGGACAACCCATGGACATCCTCTTTTGTCACAAATCACGGTGTACCGACTCTTCTCGTTTGAGTGCTTCACTATGAATGGCCTATGGTGCTTCACCGCATACTCCCTAAGCCACATTTGCAATTCCACGTAGTCCGGAAACTTTAAACCTTTCTTTATGCAGGACTTCTTGTCGTCATCGTCTTGAGTTGTGCTCAGTGTTGCTTCTAGATCCTTATACTTGCCACCATCCACTATAGCCTTATCGGCTAGCGTGAGATCACAAAAAAATGGTATTCGGTGATCCCGGCCTACCACTTTAAGAAAGGCTTGGGCT
Organism: Poa annua; assembly: GCA_026929855.1. Taxonomy (NCBI): domain Eukaryota; kingdom Viridiplantae; phylum Streptophyta; class Magnoliopsida; order Poales; family Poaceae; genus Poa; species Poa annua. The sequence goes on from CM049427.1 coordinate 39,879,853, forward strand.
TCTCTCGCCGTGAACCCTTCTTCATCCAATTCTTCTGGACCCTCATCCTCCGAGTCAGAGGCATAGGAACAACGGTAAAAGATATCACGGTCCATGCCTTCCTCCGTAACTTGTGTCTCTACATCACCAATATAAGTGTCATGATACTCATCCTCCCGCTCGGACATATCACCCTCCATGTCTTCTTCCTCCCTATCTCTCATTGTCAAACCAATAACCGTAATCCACGTTGATATTTTTTTTTCTTCGTCCACTTGGTCGCTCATAGGAGGTTGGCTAATATTATTCAACTCGATAACATTATCAAATGAGCCATCTCTAGTGGGGCTCATTGCTTCATTGTTGGGGGAGGCACACCGGTTCAAGTCAATTTGAAAGCGATCACCGCCAACCTTGGTAGCAAATAACTCGAGTGACTTGTTTTCGGAGGCCGCCACAACCTCTTTGTAAGCCTCCCAATCTAACTCGCTTGCAATAGGATTTTTTTCTTTCGAGGACGATGTCCCGAACCAACAAAATATCTTCCTTCTTGTTCAACTATCTCCCTTGGGTCCATCCATACCAAAACTTGCTTTACTCTTGCAACAACCTCGGCATACGTCGAGAAAAACCAAAACCTTTTCATTATTGTCAACCACAAACTCCCATTGTTACTAAAGAATGCTTCTTTGTCAACATAATGGATATTCACGATTCTTGCCATCTAAAATGTTTGACATGTGTTAGCAAACACACCAAACTTAATTAAATTTGACATGCGTGCTAACCACTATTTCAAACCCTAAACCTAACCAAACCCTAGTTCAACGTATAAACAAATGAATGTGACTAACCCCAATATTTCATAAACATTGTAAACACTACATAACCCGCACTGCACCAATTACAAAAAAGGATTTGAGGAAAAACAACAAATCTAGGGTTTGAGAAAAAAGTAGCCAATGCCACACAATGATAGAAAATCAACCAACAAATTCATGGGAGTTAACTGATACTACCTTAGGGATGCAAATCCCCTACAAATCCACGGTCGAGGGGGGCCAAATCGATGGGGAATGGCCAGAGGCGGCGCGCCGCCGCCTCCTTCTGTTCTTGTGGTCTCGGGTTTGGGGGCAGAGTGGTAGTCGGACACGAGCAGGAGAGCAACGGGTGGAATAAGTTTCAGAGGCTACCACCGTTCCAAGTGGCAGTACCAGAAGGAGTCTACCGCCTGTTGACCGGGCGGTACCGCCACGTTAGCATCGTCAACTTTCAGACGCGAAACCGTGGACCAGGACCCGTACCGCCAACGACTAAGGCGGTACTCCGTGAAACCCTACCGCCGGCATGTTGAGCGGTACCGAAAAGGGTTAGATCGTGCTAAACTTTCGAAGACGGTTCATTTCGGGCTGAACTTTCGCGTCAGAGTCAGATGGGTCGAATTTACCCCTGGGCACATGTATAAGCACCGGCGTCGACACCGGCGGCATCAGGGCCGTGATGGACAAGGATGAGGCTGTCCTCTACGCGATCCTGCCCTAGGGACCGACGTCATTGTCCACAGACAGGCAAACGCAAAAGGAACAACAGCACCCTGGAAGCTCTCTGCCTCCGCCCCATGGAGAGCAGAAAAATGGAACTGGCAATTCAGATGGCTCGCCAGGCAGCAGCGGCAGCTTCTGGAGCGCCCAAGAGGATGCAGAGAAGAACATGGTACGGGAGGAGACCAAGGTGACAATACAGGAAGAGATTGTCACACAAGATGCGCCAACAACTAATGATGGTGCTGATGCAACCGCTGCGGAACCAGACAAGGCAAGAACAAGAGGTGGTGGCAAAAGATTAGGACTCTGCATGTTCTCGGCTTTGTTGCTCTCATCCTTGTGCTCGTCGGAGTTGGCGCGATGTGAAGCATGAATAAAAATTGTGTGTGAATGTGAATGTGAATGTGCATAAGAGTTAATTGTGGTCTGGGAACAGGTCTGCGTACAAGCAGACAGACTTGTGCATCAAAGAATTTGTTGTTTGAGACACCGAGAAATGCAAACGAATGGCCACACTTTTCGATTCCATTTATAATTGTAACACACATGCTCCGGACGACAGTCTGAAAAGCAGAAAAAGGAAAAACCACCAAACATAGAGTACAACATAGACTAATCTAACCAAACACTATGATACGACCAAGATTATTCGAAACAAATGGGCTTCATTAGCGCTCTGTTCCAACAAATCAAGAGAGGTGCTGTCAGGCTGTTCACTTTGTGCTGGCGAGCTGGGTGCGGATGAGCTTGGCAGCATTGACCATGTTGGTAAGGGCAGGCATCACTTCGGCGTACTTGCGGGTCTTGAGGCCACAGTCAGGGTTGACCCAGAGGATGTTGGTGTCAAGCACGGCAAGCATCTTGTTGACACGGTCAGCAATCTCCTCTGAAGTGGGGATCCTGGGAGAGTGGATGTCATAGACACCAGGACCAATGCCAGCTCCGTATGTCACACCCTCACGGAAGACGGAGAGGAGCTTCTCATCGGACCGGGAGTTCTCGATGGTGATCACATCAGCGTCCATGTTAATGATGGAGTGGATGATGTCGTTGAAGTTAGAGTAGCACATGTGAGTGTGGATCTGCCCAGGGGAAAATAGATCAACCAGGGTGATCCTAAGAAAGATTTCTGAATATCTCATGACAATTAAAGAAGATTACCTGAGTGGTGTCCTGTACACCGCAGTTAGTAATTCTGAATGAGTGGACAGCCCAGTCCAAGTAGAAAGCATGCTCGGACTTGCGAAGCGGCAGACCCTCTCTTAGAGCAGCCTCATCGATCTGGATCACCTGCAAATGGCCGAAGAACATTCTTACACATGCCACATGGACGCATTGGTGATATGATGACGAGACAAAGAAAGCTGATATACAAACCTGAATACCACCAGCTTCGAGGTCCTCAACCTCCTTCTTGATGGCAAGAGCAATCTGGTAGCACGTCTCAAACCTGTGACCAAGTTCCATACCCATAAACAGTTAAAACACATCCACATGAAGTATCAAAACAATTTATGAAGCTAGGGAGCATTATAAACCTTGGCTGGTCGTTCCTGACAAAAGACCAGTTGAGGATTGTGACTGGACCAGTCAACATTCCCTTCATTGGGCGAGGAGTCATGCTCTGAGCCATCTTGGACCAGAAAACTGTCATGGGGTTGGGACGGCTGACATCACCATAGATGATCGGTGGCTTCACACAACGTGATCCATAAGATTGTACCCATCCGTTGGCGGTAAAGGCAAAACCAGATAATTGCTCACCAAAGTACTCAACCATGTCATTTCTCTGAAATAAACATAGAAATTAAGTCACAAAAATGAGCAAACACTTCATTTCCAGAGAACAATATGCTGAAATCAATATCTGCTTAAACGATATCCGTAGACAAATATGTCTTAATTGCAATGAGTCCAACAGAGCATCTTGTAAATTAGTCTAGAACAAACGATATTAGTTACGCTGCTCACCTCAGGCTCTCCATGCACAAGCACATCAATGTCAAGCTCCTCTTGGATCTTGACAACCTTGCTAATTTCTTCCTTGATAGCACTGACATACGCTTCCTCAGAGATCCTGCAGTGACATAAATTTTGAATAAACAATACGAAATAAAATAAAAAGGAAAGTATTTGTAGGAGCACTCACTTCTTCGCCTTGTACTCACGGCGGACCCTCCTGAGGTCCATTGTCTGAGGGAATGAACCGATTGTGGTTGTTGGAAGGATAGGAAGGTTGAGCTTCTTTTGCTGAGCGTCCAGTCTAGCAGAAACAGTCGTAGCACGGCGGTGGTCAGAGCCCTTCAACGCAGCAGCCTGTAAGAAATGTACTTCCTGTTAATTACTAATTTGGCAGGTGCAAAGCTGTTAATGTGTGTCTATGTGACTGAAGCTCAATGGACTTACGGCCTTCTGAACTTCCTCATTGTTGACTCTGGGTGACGATCTCCTTGAGGCCTGAGCAGCAGCATTGGCTGCAAAGTAAGCCTGCATTTGATAATGTTCAATACTATATCAGTAAAGTCAATTAACTGCTCCAATTAAAGCGGTGCAAAGCAACAAAGTATAGTAGAAAGGAATACCTCATCCTTCAGACCAGCCAAAGCCTTGCCAAGCGCATTCACCTCAACCACCTTTTGGGCAGCAAATGCAAGCCACGACTTGATCTCGCTGTCAAGCTTAGTCTCGTTGACAAGATCAACAGCAGTGTGCATCAGCGAGCAGGAGGTGGACACCACAAGCTTGTCTGAAAGAATGTATACATAATTGTTGGATACAGAAAGGAAAGCAATGACAATAACAGACACACCCCCCACCCCCACCCCCCCCCCCCCCCCCCACCCCCCCAATGAGTCACAATCTAGGTAGTTTTAGAATCAAGGTAACACATTGTTACTAGGGTTGTAGACCGGAGCCCGGATCCAGCCAGCAAAGTAGAAAATTAGGAAAGGTTAGTACTAATTAATTTGAAGAGGTTTTACTCCATTTGTACTGTGATCGACTTTTGCGGGTCTTTGGCGGGACGCCGCCTGACACCCTTATTGTTACCCATCAATGTAGAAAAAAAATTATCAGCATCAACGACATTTTCATAGAAACTAACGGTCAAATATATCACCTTAAAGACTGTCACAATATTGTAAACGGACTAAAATTGTCACCCAGAGGTAGTAAATAATTAATACAGGGCATAATTTTTACCCTTGCCAACAACAGCCTCAAGAGACTGAAGAGTGCTGAGAGATGCAGCAAGATCATCAGCCCAAATATTCCGTCCATCCACAACACCAGCAAATAAGTACTTTCCAGATGGGATACCCACGCTCTTGACAAGATCAAGTGTCTTAGTTCCGCGGACAAGATCAAAACCATAGGCAGTCACACCGCTCAATGATGTGAGGGTCCTGTGGTTACCAAAAAATAGTACCTTGTTATCTCAAAAGAAAAGCTTGAAACACATAGTTATTAGCACTAGAGAAACATACTTGTAGGATTCAGCAGGAACATCAGCGAAGTATGTCTCAATAAGCACACTCAATCCAGAGAGTGACGACTCGAGTTCAGCATATGCCGAAGAGAATGCAGCCAATTCATGAGCAGCAAGGTCCTTAACAAGGGTGGGCTCGTCAAACTGAATCCATGAAGCACCAGCTGCCTTCAGCTCAGCAACAACCTCCCTGGGATCGTATAACATATATAATTAACAGCTGAAGATTCAAGTTACAACAAAATAAGTTGCTTGCTTCAGTCCATGCTTACTTGTAAATGGGAAGAATGCTTCCAAGAAGTGAAAGAAGAGAGAATGATTTCTTCACACCCTTTGCTGCCTTAGAGAGCAGCAAGTACGAGACTGGTCCAACAAGCACTGGAACTGTCTCAACACCAAGCTGAATGGAAGTAAGAAAATTTAGCAGGCTGACATCACAATTTGTCAGACAAATATCATGCCAAGCCACTTCTATTCCAGGGAAACACTACCGTGACTGAATAGATCTACGGATGGTCCTACTGAATCACTACCACTATGCAAAAAAAGAGAGGATAATTCTGTGTGGGGTCTGCTCAAGAAAAAACTATCAGCCATTGAGCAACCAAGCATCCCAGGTAATGAAATCCTAAACATGTCACAGCCCATTCCAAGAACATACACAACTCATGCAAAAGGTGCTTCCTAGAAACACATGAAGAAAGTAAAACACCAATTTACGATCCTTGGACATAGGTTTCATATTTTGTCAAGTACGCAAATAGTAATGCATCATTCTCTGCATGATAGCAAACATGTTTGTTCCAGGACTATCATTTTCAACGTCAAATATAGCTTGCAAGATCGTCTAGTTAATGCTAAATAGCATTGTCGATTTTCTATATGGACAAGAGACATGATATACATCATCGAAGTGCCATTAAAGGATCTACTTTAACCAAAGAAAATTAGCCAATAAAAAGACCCAGTGACTTGATTAGCAAAGTGAGACGGACTAAACAAGGACTGTATGTGGAATTGGATTTTGATAGCAAGCACAGATATGTCAGCACAGGTGAGAATATATTTTGTACTACTATATCATACATATATGTAAGCAAACTACTATGAAAAAGATACAATGACCAAAAATGGCCAAGATAATGTCGTGGTTCAAGCAACATACCGCCTTTGCCTCCTTGTATTCAGAGACAGCCTTGTGTGAAGCATATGAGAACTTGGTTTCTGGGCCCAATTCAGGTACAATGAAGTGACTGTAAAAAAACAAGAAAGCTAGTAAGCAAAACTGTATGACCAATACCCCCTAAAATATCACTTCTGGCAACTGAAAAGCTTCAAGAGATGCAGATAGGCTTACTAGTTGGTGTCAAACCACTTGGTCATCTCCATAGCAGGGACAGTGGCATTGCCCCTGGCCATTGAGAAGTAGGTGCTGTGACCAATCTCACCACCAGTCCAAGAGTAGCGGTCCGGGACAGCACCAAGCATGGCAGTTGTGTCAAGCACCTGGTCATAGTATGAGAAGGTGTTGCTGGGAATGTACTTGATCCCAGCTTCTGACATCTGCTTCCAGATGCTGGCCCTGAGGTCGGTGGCAACCTTCTCCAAATCCTCAGCGCTGCTCTTCCCATCCCAGAAAGACTCCAAGGCAAACTTGAGCTCCCTTTTGGGGCCCATGCGAGGGTATCCAACAATATGGGAAGCCATCGTTCTACACAATTAAAAAATAAAAAGCAATTAATCTGCAGGAACATTGACATAATTATCGATTCAATTAGATCACGAAGAACCTTTACAAACTATCGTGCACATATGGCACTGCCAATATGTTTGACAAAGGGAGTAGAGTATCAAACTTTTGTGTTTTCACAAAATTCTGAGGTAATACGACAGGATGAGCTCCTCCTGTAAGATGAAGAGGCTTAAGAAATACCTTCTGCTAATCAAGGATTCTTTAAACTGAAAATGCTTAACCGTGCCATGAAAGCAGGTTGCACGCACTAAAGATCTCCATTTAGGATCCAACCAACCCTTTCCCTGGTGAGGGTACAGGAGAGCCGAAACTGGTCGCAAGGAAAGCACGGCCCCTTTCAGACACGAGATCAGCATACTACAAATAACATTCAGAGCAACGGATAGCTCGAATCAAAACGCCTCATGGGTAGGACAATGATAATAATTTAACCGACTGCCTAAAAGCAATTAACTGTACAACATAAATCTGCAACGAGATGGCGTACACTTAAACTGTGAGGTGAAAATAGTTAAAGCATTAGAACTGTCTACAGGAAATAAATTGATCATCAGATAGAAATGTATAAAATCAGCGACCCTTGTAGTCCTATAGACGCACAGCCAATGCGGTTTCAGATCGTGCACGTGTTACCATCACTACCAAAAACAAAAAAGGGAGTGCCTATGTCTCAGGTGCCTGATTTTTTCTTAAGTCTCAATCACCTCAGAAAAGTGCAATTGGAACGAGTTGCACTTTTCTGTCAGAAAAGTGCAATTGCACTTTTTTATCAGAAAAGTGCAACTGATGCATATTTTTGTGGGTGACTGAGACTTAAGGAATTCTCAGGTGCCTGAGAATTAGCAAAACCAAACAAAAAAAGGCTAAACGTGACGAGAGATCCGATAACCTGAACCTAACCACCCCCATCGATTTCAGATATAACAGCGCATTTTCACCGTAACCAACAGCTCGGATCTGAACAACTACAGACTCAGGGGCGGATCCAGACGGTGGACATACGGGCCCCAAATTCGCGGATGATAGTCTGGGTTTAATAAGCAACTACTGTAGTGGATGACTACTGCAAGCCCGAACCTGAATCACCAATGGCCTACAATATCACGGCCGGACGGAAAGGGGCGGGGATGCGACGAGGCACGCAGACAGCGGGGGAACGGCGTCAGCGGCGACGCGCGCGATCGGCGCCGGCGGTGACGCTCGCTACTGCGGAAGTTATAGCGCGGCGTAGCGGGCGTCAGACTGACCGCGCTAGTATGGAATTTATAGCCGCGCCGAGCGCATTGGGGGTGAGCTCGGGCAGAGTGAGTGAGACAGCCGCACGAGACAGGCGAGGAAGTCGAGACTGAATGACTGGTGCAGCGAGGGAGAGGGACGGCGGGGAGTGAAAGCCGCGGCGGCGGGGAAGGAGCGGTGGGGGAGGAGGCTTACCCTTGGAGCGTGGAGCGGGGGAGTAGCGAGCGGCGGGAGATGAGGAGGAAGATGAAGACGGGGTTGAGCACGGGGAATCCGGGGGGTTTGAGGGGTTTATTTATATAAACGGACGGGCGGACGTGGTAGGTGTGTGCTGGGATCTGGTGAGGTGAGTGAGATCGCTGATCTGAATCTACTCTCCGTTGGTTTCAGTGAATGTTGGTCGCAATCGACAGAGTAAATTGCAAAAGGAAAATCTTACTAATTGGAGTGAAGTTATCCATGCTTCGAAAAAAAAACAATATGGACGACTTTGCCGTAATTGTGGTGGTTTTCTATAATTTACTTGTATAACTGGAATGTGATGTGGTGTGAGGAGATATGCAGATGATTACAAATTCATCACATTTTTTTTCGAGATTAGAGTCTCATGTGTCATGTGTGGCGGAAGAAACTGCCATCATAGACTAAGATCGGTGAAACGACCTCGGTATCCATCGCTCAATTGTAAATTCTCTAACGTGACTTCGAGCAACTAGTTCATGACAACCTGGAGTGCTGTTATTTTTGTTATCGACGTTCCTGGGCTCTGTTTTTTCGAGCCTTGTAATCTCTTTTCATACACATCAAATTGTCAAAAGAGAATATCTAGGTTTTAAGGAAGGCAACATGTAGGTGAGTATGTCAAGCAAGGAAAATATGTTCGATGAGCTTGTCATTTTCTTAGTTTTTTTCCTCGGGAGATGTACATCAAACTGTGTTTTTGCGGGTAAAACGTGCATCAAAGTCAAAGTGTTGTAGATTACAAGCAGAATTTATGGCCACTACACGAGGTAAAACGGAGATAATTATTACCCAGCATGATATTTCCATCTGGCTGGCAATCTAGGTTGCGGGTATAATACGGGCATGCATGCTGGTGCTGCTATATGGAACATTCGTACCATTTGGTGCCATGTTAGGAGATTCTTAGTTAGCATCATGGTGCCCACTACTCTGTCACGACCTCACTTCACAACAGTTGGCCGCATATCTCAAAATAAATAAATAAACAACATTCGGCCATGTTTGCAGCATATGGAAAATAGCAACCTTTGCCAACTAAACTACAATACATGACAAGTAAGCTATTTGAGTGAACAACTGAACATGGAGCATTGATGCAAAAATTAAAGGAGGGAGTTTTCTTACATGAAAAACGATGGACATAGAGAAATGGAACACCTACAGCATTCATGTACGGAGTATAGAGCAGCCGACTGCCCGATCGATTAAGAAATTAACAAATACGCAAAATGGTGGGGATCGAGATGTGTCGTCAAGCACCTTGGGGGGTTGGTGTGATGACCAGGTAGTGTTGATGTGTTGCAATCTGAGCTCCTCTCTCTTAGAAATCATCGTACTACTTTGATCAGTCCATTAGTGATCTAGTGTTAATTTAAACAATACATTCAAAGTTTTCATATATAGAATTTTGACTTTATTTATAAAGCGGAATGAAAGCCTGTTTCGAGTAGTAGTAGAAACAATTTGATAGGGGAATGCAGGTACCCAATTACTCCGTAGTATATGGACATATATACAGTAGTCCAGAAAAAAGTTCAAGTAGTACTCTACATCATATACACACACAATATGATCTCCTATAAGCTTCCTCACGCAAGCTATGAAACTGAACAAGTTTGATATATCTCCTCGAAACAGGCCGTAGCCTCGCTTTATAAATAAAGCCACAACGGCCAAACAGATACAAAGTGATTAGGGGATCTCTTACAAAGCATATCAAAGATGTAAAAAGGACAAGTTTGATATATCCGAAAAATTTAAGTTTCATTTCACTAGCATATCGGTACACGTACTGATGAACAAACTTGTCCGTTGTAGAAACAGCTAGCTAGTAGTACGTGCATGGTTACAGCAACTCTGAATTGCATCCAGTAATGCTGAAAGGTGGAGTGGTGGGGATTAAAGTGCTAATATTCCACGGAATCCTTCTCTCTAACTAATGCTTCCTCCAATGGAATCCCGACTGGACGATGATGACACTCAAAGCGCAATAGATCGATCGATCGATCGATCGATCGACGTGCGCCCCCCAACTCTCTCCATCGTCTTTCCCAAGTGGAGTAGCTCCTCTCCTGCCTCACCAACCGTGACAGCTCCCTCTCCAGCTACTGTACTACTTTTCCTCCGGTTTGTTTGGCTTCCATCGCACTCGAAAACTCAAGACTGCAACTGCATGCAGCAAAGAGTTTCCTCCATTGTTTGATTTCTCGTGCCTCTTGTTGGTTCTTGGGTATTATGATGTGTTGTGCCCCCAACTTGGAGGAGAAAAGGTAGCCAAGAGCCATGGTAGGTGCTCCTACCTCCCGGGGGTTGGTGGACGACGCATGACATGCCAGATACGCGTGTCCATTTCAATTGGAGTACGTCCTGGTTGTTGCAATGCAATCACGTTCATGGTAACCGGTAAGCCCGTGCTTGGAAAGATCTACCGGAGTCTGTGGTTTACATGGACTAGCATTTCATCCGATTGGGACGCACGGATTCCACTCAAAGTCTGAAACTACTATGTACTGCTAGTTGGATGCTGATGTAAACTTTGGAGGACAAAATGGTTCTCTGGAACACTGGAAATTTCAGTGCTGCAAAACAATCCATTTCCCTTCATTGGCAGACACAAGTTTACAGCTCGTGCCAAACAATGGTTGACGATCGACCTGTGGATCAGCTTTCAGTTACGGAAACGAACAGTTCCTGCTCCGACGTCACCATTCCAGGGAAGGAAAAAAAAACGATTCTGCCAACTTCACCAGCTGGAAGGAGACATTCTTGGTGGAAGAATCTGGGGAATCTTCTTCCCCATGAACCAATCACTCGTGTGCAAAGCAACTCAAATTATAGGTGGTGATCGAGCTCAAAGCCCAACAGGTCCCTTTCCAAGATTAGTTAAAGATGGAATACAAAACTCGGGAGCTCCTGAAGCAGTCCCACCAGCAAAGAACTCATATGCTGTACATACATAGAGCTACACATGTTGTAGACAATTTGACCAAGCCCCCATCAAAGAGCAAATGAAAACTAAGCTTAAGGAAGCTTCATAGTTATGATTAGGTTAAGAAAAAAGAATTCCTAGTTAACAAGAATGGATCCTACGCTCATGGGGGCCAATGGTTGGGACCTTTAGATACAGGTTATGAACATGTATACAGCTATGCTCTATGCCTCCATTGGCGAACAACTCAACATGTTAAAAGATCAGGTACTCGTGGAAGCATTAGGTTAGTCTAGAGACGACTCAACAACCGCTGATCTGAAAGATTATTCTTGTCCCACCTCGTCGCCAGATAGCCCCTCGCCTTCGTCATCATCACTGTCTTCATCATCGTCATACACATCATCGTCGCTGCCATCCGTGGAACCGAAAATTGCTTCCTTGGCTGCCGTGGAATCACTGAAGCTGCCTTGTCCAGGCTGCATGTTGCCAGAGGAAGCATGCACCGAACTGGGTACGGCGGTGACTGGCTGTACTGAGGAGCACGGTTTGGGGGCCAATGGTTTCAGGTGACTTGGAAGGCTTTCCCCAGGTCTGATGTGGATAGCATCTTTCGACTGTGCCGCTTTTATGATCGAAGCTGCATCAGATGGAGATGCGATGCGTGCACCCGCTGCAATGGCTGCAGCCCTTATGGAAGAGACCTCGGGAGCTGCCCGAGAAACGGTATTGTCTGCCACTGTTTTTGTCTCTGAATGTGTCGCAGGCGCTTGTGCAGAAGATTGGCATTGGCGAAGACCAACTGATGCATTGCCATTACTCATTACGTCATCGGAGTTAGAATTCATCCCAGCTGCAGTACGGTCAAAATTACCATGTCGCTTAATTGAAGTGACTGGCAAAGATTATTCATAAAACTTGAACAGATCATAACATATATACAGTTGCATGTTTGGAACAATTTGTACACTTCCATAGGAAAGTAAAATCATGGCAATGCATACCTGCAGACATCTTGGAGTTGTCCATGGAAGCCAGGCAGAATCCAATTGGAACTGTCACAAGCTGTGGTGAGGCAGTGGAATTTGCCATATTTACGCTGCTTCCGGTGTTTCCATTAGTCTGGGACAGTTCATGGCTCTGCATATTTCATCAGGATTTATTGTGGTCAGAGCTTTGAAGCTAAGTGTAAAAGTCTTGAGACAATTGAAGTGAAAAGCACTGTGTAATTTAGAAAGCAAATCCAAGATAACCATAACCAATAAGGAAAAAAAAGCAACTGCAGACAACTGGGAAAGCATTCTGTAATTTAGGAAGCAGACCCAAGCTATACTGAAGCATCCGGTTCTTATAGAAAGGCGATAAACTCTCCTTTACAGATGACCATATAAAATAAATCAGTTGTTGCAATTTTGCATAAGGCAAATAGACCCATACAACTGTCAAGTCTTTGACATAGCTCAAAATATGATAGCAGTTAGCAGTTCAGACATCACAAAAAAACTCTACAGCTGACACCCATCTAAGACATATGGCTCAATTGGATGACATCGCAGGCAAATAAATCGACAGATGCGAACTTAAGAAACAAAACGAAGTTCCTTTAAAGAGAGAAGTTTCAAGAGCGACAAGTGGCATGCGGGTTTCTGACACATAGTCCATTCCGAACTATTATGGTTGGTATCTTTTCTCAGTTATGGGTGTTTGACTAAAGGCATAAGACCACACTACTACTTAGGGGGGGATTTGCTATGGCATAGCATGAAAGTGCCACATGCCTAATTGATTAATAGCCTAAAAGTTCCTAAGCTCGCCTAACTCAGTTAACTCGTGGCATAGAAAAACAGCACTACAACTTAGCTAAGCCATCCTTCGCACAATTACATGTTGTCTATCTATCAAGTGCAGGAAATAAGGTTGCAATGTATAAGTGGTGGCTATCAACCAGACAAATGGCTAAATTGGTCAACATTGAACCTCATGGGGAGGGGAGGGTGGTTCTTCTGGGTTGTAGTGGGCCGATACCAATATATCATTAGTTGTGTTCTCCACACATTATAGCCAATATGACAGCTTACATTTCGCCAGTACAGCCCCATATGTAGATGACATGATATTAATCGCAAATGTCTAACTATTAATGAAATGAAATAGTGCATCAGAGAAAAAGGAATGAAAGCTAATGATGCATAGAGTGACACGACACACATCCATGTACTACAACTTACAACAGAAGATCACCATGTGTCTAATTATTTATTATGTTGTCTACTCAATTGGTGAATAACAATTTTAGTAGAAAGGCATGGAATGTACATTTATAACTAAAAGTGAACACCGTCGACAATAAACAGTGAACCCTGTGAGGAACTACTATGTACCGATATCCCATACAGCCAAACACAAAGCGATATGAACCCAATTTCGCTATTTAGAAATTTGATTGCTTGACATACTAAAACTTGCATACCAAGTGATCCAAATACACCATTTCCATATAGCTTCACACACAATCTAGCATTCAGACCAAGAATGAAATTATAACATGACAATATTAGATTATAATTAAAGTCAAATTCAAACATGCTAAGGACTCTATTTAAACAACTTTACTCAGGCAAGAAGCAAGTAATACTGAAGCCTACTCGTCCTACAAGCAGTCACACTCAGGCAAGAAGCAAGTAATAACCAAAGCAGTTCAATGGATATTACTTCAGACAATACTCAAGCCAAACTAGACTGACTTTGCGTAATGTATTTCCTAATGCAGAGATAAGAGAACTTCGTGATGAAGTAATCTTCTTTGGTTATACATGTGACGTACCCAAATTTGTATTGAAAATCTGGAACCACTATTGCTAGCCAACTGAGGAAACGATGTAGTAAATTTATAGGACAGAATAATATGTTTATGAGCCAGAAAAACAGTAGATAAATGATCAAACTTTCCACAACGAAACGTGTTTTTTGGATGCATATTTAATTTCCAGGCTTAAAGCACCATCTGCTTACTATATACAGATATAATATACTGTGAAAAATAAAGAAAGAAAGAGAACAAATAAGCCATCACAAATCAAGCAGCAGACAGATGAGATCAACAAAGAAACGGTATTTTAGTGTTCATTCGGAACTAGAAAAGGCAGAATGGAGATGGCGGTGTGAGAAACAGGAAAACAGTATAGCTTAGCTATTAGAATAAACAGTATTACTTACTATTTTTAATATCAGTCACCATGATCTTACGAGCAAGATTTTATAGTTGAAGATGAACCTAGATCTTCTTTTTGCTAGTCTTTTCAAATAATCCAAGTTGGTTGATCATAGTGCAATAAGAAGAAGAAAAAAAGGCTATAATGGCGTTCTTCAAATACAGGTAGGAAAAATGTCCTACAAATACAAATAAGACAAAAGAACTTTTGCTAACAGACACAACCTCATCAACATCTAGTTTATCAACACATATATTTGAACTTCATATGCAATGTTCACAATTGCGTGGAAAAGTTTTATGATTTTACTACATAAATTCTATTACTCCTTGCATATTTTTAAAATGATTTTTATATGTATGGACAACTAAATGTGTTCATTCCACCAAAGAGCTACCCTTTCTAGTCCAAATGATCAACGGATAAAGTGAGTAATACCTCACACAATAAACAACTAAACAAGGGACAATGTATGAAGATATCTTGTAACTAAAATGTAGAATATGTCTTATATAAGAAGCTCACCCTAACGATCGTGTATGAAAGAACAAAGGCAGTATATATAATATATCTACTACATTAAGATATGAATTTTGAAACTTCTGGTAGTCGGCATAGTAAATACCTCATTAATTTGTGAAGCAACCCCTGAAGATTTTGCTTCTCCTAATTGCAAGAAATTTCCTGAAGAAGGTGCCAACGTTAATGCATCTTGGTCTGACAATCCATGCAACTTGTCAACAGCTACAGAAGATGGCACTGTTTTGCCATCAATTGAGTTATTTGAACCTGATGTTTGTCCGTATTGTGTACACAAAGAATCAGGAGCGGCAGCAACTATCTGATTAGGCCCTTGTGAAGCACTCGATGTACTGGGAGCAACAAAGAGAGAATTAACAGGTTGTTGCATGTACATAAGTTGATTTGGTGAAGAGTTCTCTCTTGAGTTGTTTGAATTCCTTTTTCTCCTCCTTTTGTGACCAAAACTATCCTGGAATTTTCCAGAAAATTCTGGCGGTTGTGATGCAAGTGGCATCACTGCCAACGGTGCTACTTGTCCAATACCTCTCTTGGCCATGTTAACCTTGCTAGCAGCTTCTTGAAGAGCGTGCATTGCTACAATATATATCTCTACAGAGGATGCTCCTTCTTCAGCATACCTAAGTGCTTCACGACACAAATTATTGTAACGCCACGTCTGAGATTGCTCTCCATCTTCAGCAGTACTTCTTTGCTCTTCCTTGGGCTCTTTAACTCGGCCAACTTCAACAAATTTCTTGTCCGAGTTTCTATCTGTGGCATGTTTGGTCCATCTTCTCAAGATGTACTGAGAAGGAAGTGCAGATACATCTTGTGCACCAAAGACAGTAAGAATATGCCTACAGACAATACCAAAATATTCGAACAACTGACAGGTACATTTTGCGGAATTCTCAGAAGAATTGAACTGAACCATACGAGGCTTCTCACTTCCCTGAGATGCAGTCACTTTATACATGCAAGCCTTACCATCTTCCTCTACCATTTCAAAAGTGGAAACAGAGGCATCAACCAGTTCCTGTTGGAACTTCAAGAACATTCTCCTTGTGTATAAGTCTGCTCCTTGCTTCTCAATAGGAGATGATGTCTTAATATCTGGAAGCGAATACTTTGTTTCAAATTCTTCCTTCACCTCCTTTTCATAACAACTGTCCAGTGCCCTTTCGTACTGCTGGATGAATGACTGTGAGTTAGTTTTCGCAACGATGTAAGATTCAAAAAATGAGCTCCTGCTTATACACTCCAGCCTTGATGGCTCATCTCCAAAGAATGTATCCCTCAAGTATACTGGGACCCACTGCTGCCGGCAATTGTACACTGAATCAAGCCACTCGATATTTCCAGAATCAACCTTGGAAATTAATGCCCCCCAATTTGCTTCGAACTCATCAATTGTCTCAGTCATCTTGATACAATTGACAAGTTGGTCATGAAAGGACGGGGATGCATTTAAGAAATGTGAAAGCCTATACTTGACTTCATTCAAGATGTGTAACCAGCAGATTCTGTGCCTAGTTTGAGGAAGAACCTTATGGACAGCTGATTGTATGGCGCCATCATACTCAGTGGTAAGAGAAGTAGGATGTTGACCAGACATCGCCAAAAGAAGCGTCTCAAACAACCAAACAAAAGACGCCTCAGAGTTATCCCTAATGACCGCACAACCGAATAGGATTGGCTGGCAATGGTGATTGACTCCAGTAAAAGTGACAAGCGGGAATTCGTACTTGCTTCTTTTGCAGTAGTCATCCAGGAGGATGGCATCCCCGAAGTCCCTGTAGGCCGCCCTTGCTCTGGCATCAGACCAGAAGACATTCCCCACCGGATGGCCATCGACAAACTGCATGGCGTAGAAGAATGCCGGGTCTTCAGCCTGCATTCGTTTGACATAATCGAGAACCACTCGAGCAGCATCCCCAATACCGTCCCCAATCGGAGCAACGTTGTTGTTGTTAGGAGGAGCTGGCGGAGTAAGGGGTGGTGGCGGCGGAGGAGGAGGCTCAATCGCGAGAAGCATGCCGCCGCCGTTCCGACGCCCTCCTCCAAAGGAACGCTGCTGCTTGCCACACTCTGAGAGCGGCTTGTGCGGGCGCAGGCAATGCGCCTGGTTCTGCGGAACCAGGGGGTGGTTGTGTGCGGTCTCCAGCTTGGTAATGAGCCACTTGGCGTTGTCCTGCTTCTTGACCCGGATCATGGCCTTGCATCCGACCCTGGTGACGGCCCGTGTCCGCCGGCCCCTCCCGCCGTCCTCGCCGCCGCCGCCGCCGGGGCTGAGAGCGTCGCTCTTGCCGCGGTAGGTGCGGAATCCCTCCTTGGCGCAGACGAACTGGCGCGACATGATGGCGCCGTCCCGGCGCGAGCGATGCATGACGCTGATCCTGGTGCTGAAGCCGACGCGGTGGGCGTAGAGGTTGTAGAAGGTCCAGGCGTCCTCCTCGTCGTCGAACTCCATGCCCTCGAAGGGGTCGACGCCGTCGTGGACGCTGGGGCGGGCGGCGGGGTAGCCGATCGAGCCGGCGCCGTCCAGCTCCATCTCCGTGCCGTAGCCGCCGACGCTGTCGTTGTCCGCGTCGCCCATTTCGCTGTCGGGGGTCCCTTGGTCGCTCCCCGCCGCGCCTCTCTCCATGGCGTCGCAGAAGTCCCCCCGAGATCAGGTCTCAGGTTAGGGGCGCCGCTGCCTGCGGCCAAGGGACGGATATCCGGCCAGCGGCGATTCCCGGGAGGAGGAGGGGGAGGAGCAGGTCCTGCGCTGCTCCGGCGGGGAGGGGGGAGCAGAGGCGATCGAGCTGCATACGGCGCGCCAGGGCGACGAAGGGGAGAGGAGTGGGGCCCTGGTGCGGCGGCGGCGGCGGTGCTCCGGCGAGGTGCGAGTGGGAGGGAGGGAGGAGGTGTGGGGCAGAAGGGGAAGAGGAGTGACCGGGTTGGGCGGTCCGGGGTTTGACCGGGCCGGGCGGCGCACCGGATCAGCGAGCGGGTCCGCCTGGCTAGGGTTTGTTCCCCTCCACTCCACGTCTCCACCTGGCTGGGGTGGCTGTGGCCCACCGCGATTCACTGTACTTTGACGTGCAACTCAGCTGAATGCCATGAATCGTCGGATTGGTCAAAAGCCCCAAAATAGTGCGCCTTTTTTTTCTACTTCTTTCCGCAGAACAAAAATAGTGATGTATTTGTTTGCAAAATATGTTCGGAGTAAGCTGCTTTAGGCATCTACAGTCCTTCGGCCCCAGGTTTCGATCCGGCGCTTTTTAGCCCCAGGTTTCGATCCGGCGCTTTAGCGTTAACGTTTAGCGCATCCAGAAAACAGATGGGACATAAATTTGAAAGTTCTTCTTTCCGCCCCAAAATAATAGTCCGAGTTTGGCGATCTACGGCCGCAGTTGCCGATCATACAAAAAAGTCACAGGTGGGCGAGCAATCATACAAAAAAACGTCACAGTTGGACGTTGGCCGCAATCGACAGTCAGACAGAGGCCGGCGCGGCGTCGACGTCGTAGATGGGCGCGGTGGTCGGAGGTGGCGCCGATCTTGGAGTGACATCCTCGGCGGTCTCGAGGTCGACGTCGTGTGCGGCATCCTCCAGATCGATGACCGTCGCAGCTGTTGTGGCGTTCTTCGCCTCGGTCTCGAGGTCGACGACGGGCGTCGCAGTAGTGGGCGTCACAGCAGGCTCGACGTTCGGCGTCGCCGAGCTTGACGGGCTGCTGGTCGGCCGGCTGATGTCGTTGAGGATGAGGAGGCGCTGCGCCATGAACCATGCCCTTACCTCGGGGTCCATTGCGTCCGGATCGCCGCCACCCACGAGGAAGGCGAGGTCGTGGTTCCTCTTCTTCGCCTCGGTGCCGGTCCTGAGAAGGTCGAGCTTGACCCTCGATTTGTCCATGACCGCCGCCCACCGCTGTTTGGAGGTCTCGTCCCTTTTCACGGCGTGAGCCTGGGCGTCGGCGATGCAGGTCTCGATTGATGCATGTAGCTTCGCCTTAGCGGCGACGCGTCCCTCGCCGCTTTGGCTATCTTGTTGCCCATTGGGGGACGACCATCCGAAGCATCTGCAACCGGCGCGTCCGGGACATACTCCCTGCCGGCCTTCGCCAGCGAGCGGCGCATTTCGGTCCACTTCTCACACCCCTCGATGACGACGAAGACGTGAATGTACTTGAAGTTCGTCTTCTCTCGTCCTTGTATGCCTCGAACATCCGGGCGAGCTCCATCTCCCGGTTCGCCCCGCTCTTTGGCCTGTGCTTGACCTCCTCTTGTATGCCATGCCACTTGTTGCAGGCGGTCTGCATGAGCACCCAATGGTTGGACATCGTCTTCTGGCCGCGATCTGTCAGACAGCCGGTGAATTCGGGGTCGATCATGCGGCGCTCGTCGTACGCCGTCTTGACGCGTTTCCAGTAGTTGTCTATGGCCTGGTTGGCGCCGTGGATCGTGTACGAGGTGGTCTCCTTCCACGACTCGGCGAGGGGACGTCCTCCCGGCTCGTCCACTTGATGTGAGGCTCGACGGGCGGCTTTGGGTGCGTGGCCTGGGAGCCCTTCCTGGGGCGACGGCCGCCCGTGTCGCCTTCCTTGGCCGGCCCTTCCTCCTCACCCCCGGCCACCTGCGACTCATCCCCTCCTCCCTCGACCTCCTTCGTGTCGGTGCCGCCGAAATCGATGCCACCCATCGAGCCCATGGGAAATTCCTCGCCCGGCGCCGACAGGAAACCCGAGGATGCCGCTGCCGAGCCCGTGGTGATGACGTCCTCCATCTCGTTGACCATCCCGAGCATCACTGCGTCCCGAAAGTGGGGGAGCGGCGCAGCGGCGGCGAAGGCACGTAGCCTGGTGATACGTCTCCAACGTATCCATAATTTCTTGTGTTCCATGCTATGTTATATCATGTTATTACATGTTTTATATGCATTTTATATAGTTTTATGCATTTTCTAGGACTAACCTATTAACAAGATGCCACAGTGTCAGTTCCCTGGTTTCTGCTGTTTTTGGTTTCAGAAAAGCTCTAAAGGAAATATCTGCCAAATTGGGAACGAGTCAACCAGGAATTATTTTTGGAATATATGCGTACATGAAAACCGAAGACGAGACGAAGTGGGGCCACGAGGCCGCCACATCGCCTCGTGGCGCGGCCCCATGCCTGCCGCGTCGGGAGGTGGTGTGGCGCCCTCGGGCGCCCACCGACCTAGGTCTTTCGCCCATATAAACCCTCCTGGCCTAAAAATAGAGCACGGTTGAACGGGAATCCGGCACCTAGAGGGGGGGGGGGGTGAATAGGTGCTATTACAAATTTTAGTTCTTTTCAAATTTAGGCTCAACACAAAGGTAAATTCTCTAGATATGCAACTACGGTGAATTTACCTAAATGACAAACTAAGCAATAACAAGATAAATAAGCGTACAAGACAATCAAGTAAGGGAGTAAGGATAAGGGGAACCAAGTGAAGCACGCGGAGACGAAGGTGTAATCCCGAGTTCCACCCAAGGGTGTACGTCTCGTTTGGAGAGGTGTGCGCTACCACAACAGGTTAGTCGCAACGTCACAAAGGCTCACCTTCTTCTCCGATGAACTCAACCACAAAGGTTGCGAGTTCACCTTCCACTATTGATCCCCTTTTAGGGCGGAGATCGAATCCCTTACAAACGCTTAAGGCACGCACCCACAACTTAATTGGGGCTCTCAAGATGACCACAAAAGGTCAAGGCAACACCATGATTACAACAATGGTGACCTAGGTTTTCCCACCGGAAACCCTAGCCACGAAATCCCCAAGTGAATCGGAAAGAAATGCAAATCGCTTTGGTGAAGATGTAGATTCGGGCCTTCTCCTCCAATCCTCCAAAGATCAACGGATTTGGGTGGAGGGATTGGGAGATCTTGATGATTTGAGCTTTCAAGAAGTGTAGGAGAGAGAAAATCTGAGAACTAGCTGATCTTGAGTGAGTGAGGGGGTATTTATACCCCCTCCCAAAATCTGGCCGTTGGCTGTCTCGATAACTTGGAAATTCCGAGTCACCCGGAATATCCGGTGCTATGAAATCTTCGAGCTGAATTTCCGGTTGAGATCAGAACGTCTTCGACTTCTTGACTTAGCCAAATCTGGAGTGGTTTTTTTGGTGACTCGGAAATTCCGAGTTAATGAAATTTCCGAGTTGATTTTCCGGTTCGAGTCAGAACCACTTCCTCTTTTTTCCTTACCCAATTCTGGAGTGGTTTTCTGGGTGACTCAGAAATTCCGAGTTAATGAAATTTCCGAGTTGATTTTCCGGTTCGAGTCAGAACCACTTCCTCTTCTTTCCTTAGCCAATTCTGGAGTGGTTTCCTGGGTGACTCGGAAATTCCGAGTTAATGAAATTTTCGAGTTGATTTTCCGGCTCGAGTCAGAACCACTTTAGAACTTTTCCTTAGCCACTTTTCTGGTGGAAATAGGAGAACCGAAAATTCCGATCCCTGGAAATATCCGGCTCCAATATTCCGGTTCTGGGAAGAATTCCAGAAACTCTTTTTCTTTACATTTTGGCTTTTGAGTAAGTGATATGCAACTCACACAAACTGAAATACTTAGCATTAGGATTAGTACATCATTGGTATTGTTAACTAACACTCAAAACACTAGGGATTAAGAAATGTTCTTTCAATCTCCCCCTTTTTGGTGTTAGATGACAATACCAAGATTTGCAAGGAAACGAAATGCAATATCATGTTTTTAACAGAAAATAGCTCCCCCTAAACAAGTGCATGTATGAAACACAAGATGACAAAGGATAGGAGCAATTTTATAATAACAAACACAAGATATCACAAAGGAGTAAGGAGACAAAATGTAAGGTTATGGTAGTATTTGAGACTAGATAGAGTTTCATACCTTGTGTATATAGGATATGAAGAGAATGCCAACACAATAAATTTGAAGTCTCAACCATAGAGGATATCGATAGCATAGTATTGTCTCAATACTCACAAATGAAAGAGTTTAACAAACAACCACAAATAAGATAAATGGACACAAGCGCAAAGAAATGGTAAACGCATATGCTTGTGTCCGAACCCATGCAAATCCCCGAAGTCCTACTAGAGCAACTTCTCCCCCTTTGGCATCGAAACGCCAAAAAGGAAGAGGAGCGATGCTACGTCCTGTGGCGGTCTTCAGTCAGAAGGAGCCTCCTCCTCATCATCATCATCATCTGAAGTGTTCTCGTAAGCATGTCCAGTGGTGTACGAGCTGCCGCCAAGGTCATGATCAATCTGTGCCCAAGGAGCCAAAGAATCCTGGTTCCACTGAGCAAAAGTCAGGGGATCAGAAAGATCAGCTGGAGCAGAAGAGCCAGACACATGATGAAGAAGCAAGTCTTGATTGTAGGCAAGCTGGCGACACTCCTTGTAGGCGGTGTATTGCTCCTTGCGGATGTCCACATTCCTGCAAAGGATGTTGCGTTGGAACCAATTCAGTTTCTTCACCTTCGCATGAGTGGCCGAGGCATAAGTAGGGGCAGCAGCCCTCCTAGCATCACCCATAAAAGAGCCACCCCGAGCTGAGCTAGAAGAAGGCACAGGAGGAGGCTTGACCACTGTCTTCTTCTCATATAGTTTCTTGAAGTCATGCACCTCCAATTCATCATCACTGAAGGTATGGTCGGGAAACTTGAACTTGATGAGTTTCATGATGTAAGGAGCATAGGGGATAGTGACCTTGGTGATCATGGCTTCATGCATCTCATTGTGGATGTAATCCATAACATCCACACTCCAGTCTTCATCACTGTCAGGGTTCTCCACAATGTGGTTGGCATGAAGGAGCAAGTTGCACAGAGGGGTCACCACATTGTCATTGTTGCCACCACTTGGTGCAATGTTCTCACGGAGGATGCGCACAAGGAGATCATAAAGAGGAAGCAAATCTCGAGCATTGCCGGGTATGCCTCCCTCACCATATAAGTGCACGGTCTGCTTCTTGTTGAGCTTGTATGGGTGGTGCATGCGATAGCCTTGGGGGTTATCACCATCAAACTTGTAGCCCAAAACCTTGGCGAACTCCTCAAAGTTGGACTCACAAAAAGTGTCACCAGTCATCCACTTAATTGTCTTCTTTGAGTCACCCTTCATCACAAGAGTAGCAAAGAACTGCATCACGAGCTGAGAGTTGTATGGACAACGAGTGATCACAAGCCTTTCCAAGCCCATAGCCTTGATAATATGTATAGCTTCAACAAAAGAGGCTTTCTCTTGCAGAGCTGCAAGGTTATAAGGATGCATAGACCGAATGGGCTTCGACATAGAGTAGTAGATGTCCTTGAGTATGAACTCTTGCTGTTGACACCAAAAGCTGCGATCATCCAGATTGTTGTCCCTTGGCCTAAGGTACCAATCCCCTTGTCGGAGCAGAGTGTAGTCAACAGAGTTCATCTTCGCATAGTTCTGTCGTTGAGGAACAGGGGCATTTTTCCTTTTCTTGTACTGAGGCCTCCTAGCAAGTGCTTTCTTCTTTCTTGGAACAGATGGGTTGCTTGAGGAGGCAGGACCCTTGCCCTTGGAGATAGAGGTCTTGTGAACAGGTGCCCTTGAGATGTTCCTTGTTGCCTCTGCGAGGGAAGGACTCCCACTAGAACCTGTGAATTTGAGCACAGAGGGTAGCACAAGGTAAGTACACACAAGTCAGGAGAGGATACACACATTAGGTAGGCATTTGATGAATCATATGTAGCTAAACATGAGTTAATCTGAAAACTGCAGTGTTCAGCTCGGAAATTCTGATTCAGACCTTGCCGAAAATTCCGTAAGACCGGAAATTCCGATTCAAGTTGAGTCGGAAATTCCGACCTGGACAGAAACAGTGTAGATCTGAGATTGACTCAGTCTAAAACTAGATCGATCCAACACAATGCAAAACGAATGTATTTAGATGGCAGAGAATGATGCTAGAAACAATCTCTACCAAGCAATTTTGAAACAAATAAGTCCACATCAAGATCCTAGTGCAAGCACTTAGGGATAGGGAAAAGTGAAGTTACCCTCATCCATTGAGGACATTGCTTGGAGGAGTGAGTTACCGTGGCAAAGGAGGAGCAAATCCGGCCGAGAAAGAGGTTCCCCGGCGGTCGGAGTGCTCTGGAGGGACCTTGGAGCAGCAGGGGCGGCGGTTGGAGGAGAGGGAGGTCGGGGGTGGAAGAAGGGCACGAATGAGCCCTTCACCCCGAGCTTGCCCTATATTTTTTTTGACAAACCGCCCGATCGGAAATTCCGAGTGTAACTTACACCGGAAATTCCGGGTCGCCGGATATTCCGATTCAGAAATGAACCGGATATTCCGAACTGCTGAACCAAAATCCCAGTTTTCAACTATATGACTTGTGTGCAATAGAGAGAAATGTTTTCTGGGGGGTAGGCTTGGGATAGATTTTCAAACTGTCATTGGTACACCATACTCAGCTCACAACTACCCAAACGAAACAAAAGCGCCAAGTTGAGTAGGTTTCCCACATGCATGAAAAAGAGGTCGAATAGCAACAATAAGCTCCAAATAAATCCAACTCTTCAAAGAGAAGAGGTCGGTGGCCAAGGCCACTGAAAGGAATATGTGCGAGAGGCAATAATAAAGTGGTTATTATCTTATTCCATGTTTATGATAAATGTTTAATTTCTCATGCTAGAATTGTATTAATCGGAAACATTAATGCATGTGTGACTAATGAACAAATTAGAGTTCCTAGTAACGCCTCTCGTTTAACTAGCTTGTTGATTAACTGATGATCAAGGCTTCCTGATCATGAACATTAGATGTTGTTAATAACGGGATCACATCATTAGGAGAATGATATGATGAACACACCCAAAATAAGTATAGCAATACGATCAAGTCATTAAGTTTATATTGTTGTACTGAGCATACGAAGTAACCCTAATCCTTAAACCATGAGATCATGTCAATCACTAACACCGGAAGAATGCTTTGATGACATCAAACGTCACACTGTAGCAGGGTGACTATAAAGGTGGCGTTGGGTATTCCGAAAGTATTAGTTGAGGCTCATGGATCAAGAAGTGAGATTTGTCCATCCAGGTGACAGAGAGATATACTCTGGGCCCTCTCGGTGATATCACATCGACACCGCTTGCAAGCACGTGACTAGGTCACAAGGATGTCATATCACAGAACGAGTAAAGAGTACTTGTCGGGAACGAGATCGAACAAGGTATAGATGATACCAATGATCGGATCTCGGACAAGTAAATATCGCGAGACAAAAGGAATTGGTTATGACGTTTTTGGTTCACACGATCACAAGATTCACCGTCGAATATGTAGGATTCATTACGGATTTCTAGATACCGTTGTTGAGTATTGATCGGAGAGGTGTCTCGATCATGTCTACATTATTCACGAACCGTAGGGTGACACACTTAAGGTTTGTCGGCGCTTTTGGGTAGACACGGAATTTCGGAGAAAAAGTTTGGACAGCACCGAAATTGTTTCGGGTAATATTGAAATAGTTCAAGGGGTTATTTGTCAATGGTTGTTAATAGAATTAACAAATGAACCAAGGGGGTAAGTGTTAACGTTTGTTAATAGAATTAACAAATATTAAAAAGAAATGAAATTGTTTTATTTAATAAAGAAAAACCCTTGGGATTTTTTAGTGGAGTTTTTAAAGAGAGTGAGTGGGCATGAGTGGATGCTCAACTCACATGAAGAGGAAGGGGTGGGGGCTCTTGAGCCGCACCACCCCCTTGGGCTGCCCCCTTCTTCTGTATAAGGAGAGGTAGAGCTCCCTCTTATGCACAAACTTGATCCTCTCTCCCTCCTCCCGCTGCTCCACCTCTCGGCCATCCCCTTGGCGAAGCCATGGCCGTTTAGTTCTCCTCCACACCACGCCGTCGTGCTGTTGGAGTTCCTTGGTGGTTCTACTACTTCCGCTGCCTCGCTGGATCGAGTGAACGGAGGTCGTCATCAAGCCGTACGTGTGACCGAGTACGGAGGCGCTGCCCGTTGCAGCGCACATCTTCACGATCTTGAGATCGGCGAGTGAACGACTACATAATCCACGAGAATTATTCTTGAAAAGCTTACGGTCTTCGAGGGTGAGTTTCTCTTGGAATATGTTCCACTCGTTACGAGCATCTCCTAGATTAGATCTTGACTTGTTGGTTTGTTCTCACCGTAGGAATTTTTTTTTCTATGCTACGAACCCATCAGCCACCATGTAGGAGTGTAGGGCATGTCACCGCGAAGATGTATCTTGGGTACATAACCAATACTCGTCGTTTTAGCTTATTAGTCATAAGAATGAATATAGAGATAAAAGAACACTTGCTATCGGCATAATGGGGGGAGGGATGGTCCAATGTATTAGGACCGCACTCCCCCTATTTCCATGCCTACATCTAAACAAGATAAGATGCAATTACGTCCTAGGTGAGTATGCAAGCGATCAAGCTAAGGACCTCGAATCAATGATATTGAGCTCATTCCTCAAAAGCAAAACCTTCCTTCCTCAAGGGGCTTCGTGAAGATATCCGCCAATTGATCCCTTGTGCCCACATATGATAAGTCAATGTCTCCTCGGGCCACATGATCTCTTATGAAATGGTGGCGGATCTCAATATGCTTGGTTCTTGAATGTCGCACCGGGTTGTAAGCAATCTTGATGGCACTTTCATTGTCACATAGAAGAGGCACTTTGTCGCAATCGACTCCGTACTCCTCTAAAGTTTGCCTCATCCATAGCAATTGAGTGCAACAACTTGCGGCGGCAACATACTCGGCTTCAGCGGTGGAGAGAGATATACAATTTTACTACTTAGAAGACCAACTTACCAAGGACCTCCCAATAAATTGACAAGCATCGGAGGTTGACTTCCTATCATCTTGATCTCCCGCCCAATCGGAATCCGTGTACCCACATAATGAGAAATGTGCATCCTTGGGGTACCACAATCCAAAGATTGGGGTATAAGCCAAATATCTAAAGATTCTCTTGACCGCCATATCATGGCTTTCTTTAGGAGCCGCTTGATATCTTGCACACACTTCTACGGCTAGCACTATATCCGGTCTAGATGCGCAGAGGTAAAGAAGAGATCCTATCATGGAGCGATATACCTTTTGATCCACACCCTTACCCTTGGGGTTGAGCTCAAGGTTGCATTTGGTTTGCATTGGGGTAGAGACACCCTTGAGCTCAAGCAACCCGTACTTCTTGAGCATGTCTTGAATGTACTTTGCTTGGTTGATGAACGTTCCTTCCTTCAATTGTTTGATCTCAAATCCTATGAAGAACTTCATCTCACCCATCATAGACATCTCAAACCTGTCAGTCATAAGCTTGGAGAATTCTTCGTTAAATGCTTTCTTAGTAGACCCAAATATAATGTCATGCGCATATAATTGACAAATAAAAAGCTCTCCATTTACTTTCTAAGTGAAAAGGGTGGGGTCGATTTCCCCAACTTGGAACCCACGGTCTACAAGTAGTTCTCTAAGGTGCTCGTACCACGCACGTGGGGCTTGTTTAAGGCCATAGAGTGACTTATCCAACTTGTAGACATGGTTCAGATACTTGAGATCCTCAAACCCCGGTGGTTGCTTAACATAAACAAGTTCATTTAGTGGACCATTAAGAAAAGCGGATTTAACATCTATTTGTTGCAACTTAAAGTTATGATGAGAGGCATAGGCAAGAAGAATACGAATTGACTCAAGTCGAGCCACGGGCGCGTAGGTTTCTCCAAAGTCAATGCCGTCAATTTGAGAGTAACCTTGAGCCACCAATCTTGCCTTGTTCCTCACCACCATGCCATGTTCATCTTGCTTGTTCTTGAATATCCACTTGGTGCCGATAACATTGCGGCAATCTTTGGGTCTTTCCACCAACTTCCACACCTTGTTGCGCTCGAAGTTGTTGAGCTCTTCATGCATAGCGTCAAGCCAATCTTTATATTCAAGAGCTTCAAAAACCATCTTGGGTTCCACCATGGAGATGTGAGCTTGATGTTCACTAAAGCTTGCAAGTTGTCGTCGGGTAGAGACCTTGCTTCTCACATCACCAAGCACCTTGTCAAGAGATAGAGCTCTTAATTCTTGTGAGGTGCCAACCCTATTCAAGCGGCGGATCTCGATTTCCCTCCTAGTGGTGGGAGGGATCGCTTGATCATCTTGATCATTCAAGTCTCCGCCTTGACTGATTTGATGGCCTTGATCAAACATAGGAGTGACGTCCAGAGGTGGGGAAGAAGGTTGATATTGGCCTTGTTGCGAGCTGCCACCGGGAATGTCAGCAGGACCGGATATTCCGGGTTCGTTGTGGATCGGAATTTTCGGTTCACCGGAATTTCCGACTCCAGTTTGAACCGGATTTTCCGGCCCTCCGGAAATTCCAGGAGCAGCTGGAGGATCTTGTGCTTCTTCTTGCCTGGGCGTGTTGAGCACGGTGTTGTTGTAGGGTGTTTCTTGTGTTGGAGTATCCACCACTTGAGTAGAGCTTGATCCTTGTTGGGCAACCTCATAATAGACTTCAACGGGGCGGTAGACTCCCAACCCCATCCTTCGGATAGTATCTTGAGGTTGATCATCACCTACATCGGAAACACCACTTTGCTCCACAAGGGAGCCGACATTCTCCTCGAACACCACACTACAAGTTTCTATGATAATGCATGAGGCCTAATCATAGACTCTATAAGTATGGGATTCGGAACCGTAGCCCACAAATGTCCCTTCAAGAGACTTAGAATCACACTTTCCCAAACGCACACCTTTGATGAGATAGAAACACTTACAGCCAAAAAACTCGGAAATAAGAGATATTGGGCTTGTTCCCGGTAAGCACTTCATAAGGTGTCTTCATGAGTCCTTTGCGGAAGAAGAGCCGGTTGGATGAATGGCAAGCGGTGTTGATGGCTTCGGCCCAAAAGTTGTGAGGGGACTTGAACTCGGCCATCATCGATCTTGCCATCTCAATAAGTGTGAGATTCTTCCTTTCGGCTACACCATTTTGTTGGGGAGTATAAGCAGCGAAATATTTATGACGAATCTCTTCTTCACTAAGGAACTCGTTCAAGGTGTAGTTCTTGAACTCGGAACCATTGTCACTTCTTATCACCAAGATAGGGACATTGTGTTGACGTTGAGCTTCATTGGAGAAGTCGATGATAGTTTGTTGAGTCTTCACCTTCGACTTGAAGATGAAAACCCATGTGTATCTTGAATAGTCATCAACAATCACCAAGCAATATTTCTTGCCACCAAGACTAGCTTCCGGATTGGGACCAAAGAGGTCAACATGGAGAAGCTCCAAAACCCTTGTTGAAGAAATGATGGTCTTGCTTGGATGGTGAATGTCATGCATTTTTCCTTCAACACAAGCCCTACACATTCGATCCTTCGAGAAAGAAACATGATCTTTTAGTCCTAGGATATGGCCACCCTTGTGCAGACTTTGCAAAGTCCTCATGTTGACATGGGCTAGTCGGCGATGCCATAGCCAACCCAATTCCGCCTTAGCGAATAGGCACATTGAATGGGAAGTGGTGACTCCAGAGAAGTCAACCACGTAGAGCCCATTCTCAATGTACCCAACGAAAGACACATTGAGAGACTTGCTCCGCATAAGGATAACCATTTCCTTTTTGAAAACAACGGTATAGCCCAAGCAAGTTAAAGAATGGACGGAGATCAAGTTGAAACCTAGGGACTCGACAAGCAAGACATTCACAAGTGTGATGTACGGTGCCACTACCACCTTGCCGAGCCCTATTACCTTAGACTTTGAATTGTCACCATATGTAACGGTCATTTGATCATCATTGGGCTTCAACTCCATTACAATCTCCTTGCTTCCGGTCATATGACTAGTGCACCCACTATCAATTATCCATTTCGATCCTCCGGAAGCAAGGCCCTACACATAATCAATTCTTTGATTTAGGTACCCATTTTGCAATGGGTGCCTTTTGGTTAGCAACAAGGGTCTTTGGGACCCAAATAGCATATTCAATATAGCCATCAAAAGGACCAATGTATCTAGCATAGACATCCCCATAATAATCAACATATAAAGCATAATTGGGGTTAGATATACCCGCAAAGTCATCATGAGTGGGAGTGCCCCTTGTGGCATTTCCACTTGCTATGTCATCTTTATTGGCTTGTGCGGGCTTGGTCTTCTTCCTGATCTTCTTCTTCTCCTTAGCAACATAGCCTAGACCTTCCTTACCCTTGTGGGGCACTCGCTCATGAAAAGGAGTAGTGAGTGTCCCCTTACCTTTATCAAGAGAGGTCTTGGGCTCGGTTGCCATGGAGGGAACAAACAAAACCCTAGATTTATCCTTGACAATATTTGCATTAGTATTCAAATGAGTAGAAGTACTAGGTTTCTCAAAAGTAGATATCTGAGTTTGGAGTTGATCACGAGACTTGAGGAGACGTTCGTGATCACTTATCAATACCTTGAGGGTATTTTCAACTGACTCGAAGTCTTCACAAAGTCTAGCATGAGCAAGTACAAGCTTGGACTTTTCATGTTGCATAATTTTACATTTAGCAAAGTAAAGATCACGATCCTTAGTGATCTTATCAAGTTGCTCCTTGAGGAGATCATGAGCTTCTTGTTCATTTTCAAGTGAGGATTGGAGAGACACCTTAGTGTGTGCATCCTCTCTCTCAATCTCACCTTTTAACTCAAGCTCATCCTCAAGCTCACCTATACGGCTCATAATTGAGCCAAAGTGTTTCTTTCCTTCTCCTTGCAAGTTAGTCATGAATTTATCAAAAGCAATGGTTTCATTCTTGACTTGAAGACTCATACCATCATCAATTTCATGAGATATGGAGGTAGGGGACATTCTACCTTGGATGTCTTTGCCATAAGACATCTTGCATTTTTTACGATGGGGCTCTCATTTGGTGAGGAGAAGAGTGACGGAGGTGTAGAGGAAATGGCTAGGGCGGCCACTTGTGTTGGAGTATCCTACGTGTCACTAACTTCATCATTGGTGGGATATTGCTCTTGAGTTACCAAGACAACCTTTTGGTTCTTCTTGAAGAAGGGCTTCTTCACGGGCATAGGCCCCTTGCCCTTCGTCTTAGCCACAAGCCTTCCACCATGGTCCTCTCTTCTTTCCCATGGGCAATCTACAACAAAGTGGCTTTTGTCATCACAATTATAGCAAAGCCTCACCTTGTTGCTTGGCCTTCCTCCATTGGAGGGGAACTTCTTGTCAATCCTAGCTTTGGCCCTCCCGGGGTTCTTCCAAAAGGTTCGTGCCGCAAGACCCATGTGTTGAGTGAGAGTACTTGAGAGAGTCTCACTAGATAGCTCGACTTGATCATCATACTCATCTTCATCCTCCTCTTCAACGGTGGCCTTCAATGCAATTGAGGCATGCTTGTGCATCCCTATGGCTCTTTCTCTTACATCTTGTGCAATCTTGGAGGCCACCTTGTTAGCGGTCATCTCTTGCATGACTTCATTGGATGTCATCTTCGCGAAGTCATGTCTCCCTTGTAGTGTCTTCAAGTCCGTTTCCTCTAAGGGCATGAGAGCGGTAACGAACTTCCTTTTGATCCAAGCGTCATCAATGTAGACCGCACCGAGGTTCTTGAAGGTGTTAGCAATCAACACCATCCTCCGGTACATGTCCTCATGATTTTCTCCATCCAACTTGTAGAACCCTTCCACGTCATTGCATAAGGCATCATACCGGTTCTTCTTCATGCTCTCATTGCCGACGAAGATGTCGGAAATAACATTCCATACTTCTTTGGCAGTGGAGAATTGTTGAATAAGAGGCATGTCCTTATCTCCAACGACCATTTTGAGTTGATGAAGAGCGGTGGCATTGAGTTGGCTATCAACCACCTCTCTTCTTGTCAAGTTGGTTGGATCATGGGCCTTGAATCCTTCTTCAATGATGCGCCATAGCTCAATGGAGGCACTACATAGATGAGACTTCATTAGAAATTGCCATTGAGAGAAATGAGTAGGTTTGAGCTTAATAGTATGACTTCTAAAGTTTACATGAGGGTGAGGGATAGGAGGGTTAGGAGGGTAATTATGGTTGACATTATGAAATTCCTCTCCTTTGAGGGTGTTAGAGGAGCTAGGTGATTCATCCTTTTCCTCCTTCCCGGGGGAAGCACTTGGAGCAACATATTTGGACCCATCCGAAGTTGACTCCTTAGAGTTCTCACCGTGCTCCTTAGGAGGAGGAGAGGGAGAAGTATCCTCGGGCTCCTTAGACTTCAAGAGTGCCATGAGCATCTCATTCATCTTGAGGAGTTGGGCCTCCAAGGACGATCTCATATCTATAAGATCGGCCATGGTTGCCCCTTTGGCTAACGCCTCCTTCTCCGCCTCTAATTTCTCACGGGCGGCCCTCTCGGCATCGGATTCCTTCATCATTGAACTTAGGCGGTTAAACCCTTAAAAGTGAACCAGGCTCTGATACCAATTGAACGGGAATCCGGCACCTAGAGGGGGGTGAATAGGTGCTATTACAAATTTTAGGTCTTTTCAAATTTAGGCTCAACACAAAGGTAAATTCTCTAGATATGCAACTATGGTGAATTTACCTAAATGACAAGCTAAGCAATACAACGGTAAACTTTAGTACAATACAAGCAAGTAAGGGAGTAAGGATAAGGGGAACCAAGTGAAGCACGCGGAGACGAATGTGTAATCCCGAGTTCCACCCAAGGGTGTACGTCTCGTTTGGAGAGGTGTGCGCTACCACAACAGGTTAGCCGCAACGCCACAAAGGCTCACCTTCTTCTCCGATGAACTCAACCACAAAGGTTGCGAGTTCACCTTCCACTATTGATCCCCTTTTAGGGCGGAGATCGAATCCCTTACAAACTCTTGAGGCACGCACCCACAACTTAATTGGGGGCTCTCAAGATGACCACAAAAGGTCAAGAACCACAAAAGGTCAAGGCAACACCAAGATTACAACAATGGTGAACTAGGTTTTCCCACCGGAAACCCTAGCCACGAAATCCCCAAGTGAATGGGGAAGAAATGCAAATCCCTTCGGTGAAGATGTAGATCCGGGCCTTCTCCTCCAATCCTCAAAAGATCAACGGATTTGGGTGGAGGGATTGGGAGATCTTGATGATTTGAGCTTTCAAGAAGTGTAGGAGAGAGAAAATCTGAGAGCTAGCTGTTCTTGAGTGAGTGGGGGGTATTTATACCCCCTCCCAAAATCTGGCCGTTGGCTGTCTCGATAACTCGGAAATTCCGGTATAAGTCACTCCCGGAAATTCCGAGTCACCCGGAATATCCGGTGCTATGAAATCTCCGAGCTGAATTTCCGGTTGAGATCAGAACATCTTCGACTTCTTGACTTAGCCAAATTTCTTCAAGTTTCTGAGGGTTGCCCGGAAATTCCGAAACAGTGAAATTTCCGAGAGGATTTTCCGGTTGGAGTCAGAATGTCATCCTCTTCTTTCCTTAGCCAAATTCTGGAGTGGTTTTCTGGATGACTCGGAAATTCCGAGTTAATGAAATTTCCGAGTTGATTTTCCGGCTCGAGTCAGAACCACTTTAGAACTTTTCCTTAGCCACTTTTCTGGTAGAAATAGGAGACCGGGAGCATCTCATTCATGTTGAGGAGTTGGGCCTCCAAGGACGATCTCATATCTATAACATCGGCCATGGTTGCCCCTTTGGCTAACGCCTCCTTATCCGCCTCTAATTTCTCACGGGCGGCCCTCTCGATATCGGATTCCGTCATCGTTTCACTTAGGCGGTTAAGCCCTTAAAAGTGAACCAGGCTCTGATACCAATT
Organism: Poa annua; assembly: GCA_026929855.1. Classification (NCBI taxonomy): domain Eukaryota; kingdom Viridiplantae; phylum Streptophyta; class Magnoliopsida; order Poales; family Poaceae; genus Poa; species Poa annua. The sequence goes on from CM049427.1 coordinate 39,913,553, forward strand.
GAACGGGAATCCGACACCTAGAGGGGGGGGGGGGTGAATAGGTGCTATTACAAATTTTAGTTCTTTTTGAAGGGAATAGGCACTTAATAAACATAGTTTATTGCCAATATCCCAATCGTTCATTATATGTTTTATACCATGCTATAACTGTATTAAGCGGAAACATTAATACAGGTGTGGTAGATAAACAACCAGGTCCCTAGTAGCCTCTACTAAGACTAGTTTCATTGCGCGATTGATGATCGAGGTTTTCCGATCATAGGGCATGGCGCCGGTCGGCAACGGAAGTCATATCGTTAGGAGTAACGATGTGATGGACATACCCAGTATTTATAGGACATAGTCATTACGCCTTAAGACCGTGAGACCAACTCTTATTATTATTTCTGGAAGATACTTTGATCGCACCAAACGTCGTATCTTATTTAGTATGACAATAACGGTGATACTTTTGGGTATCGGAAAGGAGTAGTTGAGACGAGGGGTCAACAGCGGGATTTGTCAGTCCGCATAGCCGGATAGATACTCTAGGGCCCACTCGGTGAGATTATGTCAAATGAGTTTGCAAACATGTGACTAGGTCACCAGCTGACATAATATCATAGACGAGTAGAAGATAGCGATGTCGGTAACGAGATCATGCTAGGTATGGAGATATCTGAGAATGATGCTCGGACACGCTAAGTATCGCCATGACAAAGGGTTTAAGACTATACGTCCAGGTTTGATAGATGAAAGTCATTCGTTATATCTCAGGGGTTAATTCATGGGGTCCAGGCCTACGAGTTAGTCGTTGATCATTGAGGAGTCTTGATCATACCTGATATTATATCGAACCGCTAGGGTAACACAATTAAGGGGTTTCGACAAGACAACCGGAAAGGAAAGAGATCACTGGGAACGTCCCGGGAGGGGTCCGATGGAGATCGGGCAGCGACGAAAGAGTTTTCGGAGCTAGGAAAAAATATATATATTATGTTTGATATTAATTAGTGTAATTAATATGAAAATATGATTTTATATATTTATTTTCGAATTTATTTAGTCTGATTTCCCTAAATGGGCCTTCTGGTCGAAAGAAGACCCATGGGGGGGGGGGGGGAACCCTCAAGGGAATTTTGCGGGGAGGCTTGGCCGGCCTAGGTGGGCCAAATGGGGCCCACCTAGGGCCGGCGCATCAGCCTTGGCCGAACCAGGCATGTGGGATAGTCCCACATTGCCTGGCTGGCAAGGTTGGCTCCCCCTGGGAGCCTATATAAGAAGGGGCACCCCTGGCCTTTTAATTCACCAATTAATTCCCAATTTCTCTCTCGATCTCGTGGTTCCCTTGACGGAGCCGCGCCGAGTAGAGGAGGGGGATCTCTTCCACCATAGCCCGCTGCCGCGCTGCTGGTGTTCCGGTCCAAGTCTTCCGCTGCTCGTCCTGGACTGGAGCTTCGGAGGCCGTCGTCTCCACCGTATGTGTGTGACGCCCTGCGAGGTGCTGCGCTAGCGGTACTCGGAGGCCTACTTCCTCCACCCGACCTCGGGGTCATCTTCGTCATCTTCGTCGCGCCGAGTTCTCCGCGACCTAGAGGTCGGCTACGGCGTCTTCATCGTCAACGCTTGTGCGGGAGCGTAATCCCCGCTATTCGGTCTACGAGGGTATGTATTCCGATCTCCGCCATACTTCTATATCTGCATAGTGTAGATCTTGGCTAGTTTAAGGATAACGTTGGTAGGAAAATTTTTGTTTTCTGCGCACGATCCCCTTCAGTGGTATCAGAGCCGATCTATCGTAAATATAGCTGTACGCTGTTAGAACCCGTGTTCTGCACGGGGGCACCGTTCCTGTTATTTGCTACCCTCTAGCGTGCACTTGTGATTCCAGCGGCATCGAGTTGATGAAGCGGCCCGGACCGACTTTACGCGTACGCTTACGCGAGACTGGTTCCACATCTGACATACGGCTTGTACCGTATCTGTGGCTGGCGGGTGCCTGTTTCTCTCTCTTTAGTTGGCTTTGCATTTTCAATGGAGGGCCCGAAAGGGATGCTTAAACATGCAATTATTGGAACGTTGTTGTGGTCATAAGGTTCGTAGGTATGAAGCGGTTCTATTTACGAAAGCCCCGAGCCACGTAAAATATGCAAAAGATAAAGTAGAAGCGTCTAACTTTATTTTGCAGGGGCTATGTGATATGGTCAAGGTAGGTTTATTAAATTGTTTATAAACTGCGGGCGCCAAGAAGACCATGGCGCAATGGACTATATCACATTGCATTACATTTGATGTTTTGTGTGCATCTTATATTGTGTGATTGTGTCTATAGTATATATTAGTTACACGGCGGTAGTTATATAAGATGATCCCTTCAAAATACCACTAGTGTTCTCCCTCCAACGCGCACCACCAAGAAAGTTCTACGTTATGAGGCAGGCCGTGATGATCGGGTGTCAGACATCTCGTCGTTCGCATACAGTGGGTGTAAGCCATGTTGCACAAGCGTCAGCGTGGAGGTTTTTGGTGGCGAGCCTAGCATATTCAGAAATATGGCCTCGGAACAGGGAGACCGAAAGGTCGAGCACGAGTCACAAAATTGGTGTGGCGGCCATTTGTCTACTCTTGAAGTTGTGCCGCCGGCTCTGATGATGAGGGGTGGTGCAATGGATGGGGGTCGTGTAATCGCTTAAACGACCAGGAGGGATGTTCGTTTGAGTGGGAGTTCGGATAGTTATTTCTAAAATACTAGAACTCAGAATATAATGAACAGAGTCTGTTTTGCAAACCTTTGTAGATATTAACCATTGTGATAGCATCTTTTCAAATTAGGCGCATTCCTGCGATTGAGAAACTTAAAAGGATGGGTCCAAACTTCATAGTTTTATACTTTAGCTTGAGGATACTCCTTGTTTAAACCGTTAGCTCTTTGTGATACAATACCCGCTAGGAGATAAACCGGGAGATTCCGCTAGCAAAAGATAATTTGGATTATCGGATTTTGAGCGGATGATATCATCATAGTCCAGTGTATGCTATGATCTCTGCCATAGAGAACCAACGGTGGGTACGAGTTATTGGATCGCGGACATATGATATGGTCGCTAAAACTCGGGGTACCCCTAAAGTTGGGTTGATGAAGTTTATCAGTACGTTGACTGATTGTCTTCTCAACCAAGATGGAAGAGAATACACACATTGAGGGAGCACGTGGCGGTCATACTTAATGACATATGTTCATGATTAATGAACATTGAGACGCCTCGCTCAGCTCGATCACTGGATGACAGACATCGTTGCCAAGTGCAAATCCTCTGTCATAGACTATGTCATGCAAGGGGAATCATTCACCTTCATGGTTCTTGATTACGGTGGAAGTATCAAGAAGATGAAACAGATTGCCGGAATTCATCAATGATGATGGTGTATATATGATATACATGTTATGAATGTTTTAGCTGAGCAAGTACTCGCAGTAGTGACTAAGTTTTGAACTAGTCATGTTTTGTGAAAACCAGGTTTACTGCTTGAGTAGCTTGAAAGGATGAGGCGACATTGCGTGTTGATAACGGCGATCAAGTTGTTGTGATGGCCATAGACACTCTCCCTCTAGATCTACCTTTTGGGTAAATTCTTTATGATCGGGGGTTGGTATGATCGTTACAAGTGTGTCTCCTCTAGCGAGACACTTGTTCATACATGATAGTGACAAATTGGTGTCCTATATTTATGAAGTAATGATCATATGCCGATTTGAATTTAGATGGTAGAAGCTCCCAGATTCATAATATTAATGCCAAAGGATACAAACTTAATAAAGACACTACATATGTGTGGCACTACCGTTTAGTCATGTCAATGTTATATGCATTAGCTCCACACTGGATGGACCTACAAGTCCTAAGATTTGACCTTTTGACACTTGCAAAATAACTGTGACACCGTTTTCGGAAAACGGGCATATAACTTATTGATAGTCATACATGGAGATGTATGTGGTTCAATGAAGTAATTGACGGGTAGTGGAGACCTTTATTTCGTGAACTTCACTGAACGTTTTGAGTATAGCTTGTTGAGAATCGTGCATATGGGTGTATGTGAATCAATGAAGTACTTTAACGTGTAGTGGAAGTCTTTATTTCATAGACTTCATGAATATTCCGAGTAGATATATGGATATCCACTCCAGGGAATGTTAGTCTGAATTTTTGATTCGATCAAACGAAGTTCAGAATGAAGTAGGAAATAAACTTAACAAGAAAATCAAATTCCCGCGACGCAAATCGAGGAATGAAGATTTGAGTTATAATGTTGGCACATCATTGGAAGAGTTGTGAGAAGAGTTCCACAAATTACGTCGCATGGAACACCATAGTGTTATGGTGTGTTAGGACGTCGTAATTGCACCCTATCGAATAGCGTGTGGTAAATAAATCTCTTACCGAATTATTGTGATCATTAGAGTCATATGGTAGAAACGTAAACACTCACGTTAGCAAATAGGGAAACCATTTGAATCCATGGAGACAATACCATACGAGTGATGGCATGGCTTTTGAGCCTGGATTGTCGTTTCAACAATTTAGTGTTTCGATGTAATCAAACCTAAAATGGATTAATCTTTGTAGTATACCCTACCTAAAGAGTTAGTTGGGTACATGTCTCACGACATAGGCAAAATCTTTGTCGGGATATACCTTGCGAAAGAAATAGTTTCTTGTCCGAGGGTATAAGTGAGAAAGAAAGTAGAGCAAGACGAAGTTGGTGAACTTCTTCTCCAAACATCAGAGTGGCGCAATCGAAAGTGTTTTCGGTGTCAGGCCCCACAACTTGAAAAGGCTAATGATTTAAGATCATGATGTTCTGAGCTCATACTAAGAGCGTAGGCATACGAGGTTATGTTCCACACTGTGTGTTACGACAATCTTGCTATGAAGGTCATATTAATGGAATACGATAGACCTACGAACTACGAAGAAGAGATGGTGAACCTAAGTCCGAGAAATGGCTATGAGTCATTTATGATCCGAAATAAAATCCATATACGATTACCAGCTAATGACTTGGGAGATCTTCTTGATGGCATCTAGGATGTTGATAGTATATGGAGTTTTATGAGAGAGTAGATGTTGAGCAGATTCGATTTGTCCTGAAACAGTTCCGACAGACCACATGAGACTTTGTCTCAAGTGGCGAAGCCTAAATCTATTCTGGGTCGTTTAGCAATTACTATAATTTCGAATGAGAAATTGATAGATGGATGAGAAAACCATGGTTCTTAATAGTGTAATTAAGAATGGTTTGTAATCCTGAGGATGCTAAACATGTGTGCAAACTTCGGTTGTCCATTCATGGGCAGAAGCAAGCATATCGGAGCTGGAATCTTCACTTTGATAATGTGATCAAAGGATTTTGGAGTTGTCCAAAATAGTTGAAGAAACCTACATTTGCAAAGAAGTGAGTGGGAGCAAAGTAGCTTTCCTTGATCTTATATGCGGAAGGCATATTTGAGTGGGAGCTAAGTAGCTTTTCCTTGATCTTATATGCGGAAGGCATATTTGAGTGGGAGCTAGGTGTCATTTGTGATTCTGTATGTAGCGACATATTGAATGACACAGATCCTCTAGTAGAGTGTAAAGGATTATTTAAGTGATTAAATTTTCTATGAAATGAAGTTAGAAGTATTAGGCATCCGATTTATAATTGTATAGATCAGAGGGGGCTTAATAACATTAAGTCGGAGTATTTCCTAAGTCAGGATTCTGAAGTGTTTCAGAATAGGACAAGCAAAGAAAGAGGTTCTTACTTGTATGACTAGGTAAAATATTAAGTTTATCTTGGCTTTTTCAGTGATAGAAAATGATGTTCGACATTCTCTATGTATCACACATAGAGTCTATCAGGCTGAAAGCTCGACTTAGTGTGACCCGAGTTCTTGGTTAAAGAACAGGTTCTAGAGTGATCCTTGCGTGGATCAATGAACAAACGTTAAGTTTATTCTTCAGTGTCTATGAGAACTGAAGATAGGTTTTCTAGTAACGGGTAAGAGTGGAATGGCAACTTGCCGTAAAGCGGTTACGATGATGCAAGTTATTGCACTGACCCATACGACTAGAAATCTCATATAGGAGATGTCCTTTATTTTGAAGATAGACATGGTTAGTTTGCAAAGTCGCATATGAATGCACTGTCGCATAATCTACATAGGTATAGAAATATATCGCGACTTAAGAAGTAGCAAGTGTGATTGGACTGAGCAGTTTTCCAAGCGTAGGTGGTCCCTTAATAGATCTTTCAGACTTTTATGGCGCATGCTACGCGAATGCTCGAGTCTCACTCCATCCACTGGGATATATTTCACCGTCATCGTAAGATACGGGTTGATGTCAAACTAGGTGACATAGAAGTGTTGCAAAGCACATATAGGTCTCAATGTGTGAGGTCTATTGACTGTATTCCTCTTCCACGAGGCGAGCAGGCACCAAGATACTATGGGTGTTGAGCTTTTACTAGGTTGTAAACTAGATTAAGTGTTACTCTAGTGCAAGTGGGAGACTTAAGGGAATATGCCCTAGAGGCACTTAATAAACATAGTTTATTGGCAATATCCCAATCGTTCATTATATGTTTTATACCATGCTATAACTGTATTAAGCGGAAACATTAATACAGGTGTGGTAGATAAACAACCAGGTCCCTAGTAGCCTCTACTAAGACTAGTTTCATTGCGCGATTGATGATCGAGGTTTTCCGATCATAGGGCATGGCGCCGGTCGGCAACGGAAGTCATATCGTTAGGAGTAACGATGTGATGGACATACCCAGTATTTATAGGACATAGTCATTACGCCTTAAGACCGTGAGACCAACTCTTATTATTATTTCTGGAAGATACTTTGATCGCACCAAACGTCGTATCTTATTTAGTATGACAATAACGGTGATACTTTTGGGTATCGGAAAGGAGTAGTTGAGACGAGGGGTCAACAGCGGGATTTGTCAGTCCGCATAGCCGGATAGATACTCTAGGGCCCACTCGGTGAGATTATGTCAAATGAGTTTGCAAACATGTGACTAGGTCACCAGCTGACATAATATCATAGACGAGTAGAAGATAGCGATGTCGGTAACGAGATCATGCTAGGTATGGAGATATCTGAGAATGATGCTCGGACACGCTAAGTATCGCCATGACAAAGGGTTTAAGACTATACGTCCAGGTTTGATAGATGAAAGTCATTCGTTATATCTCAGGGGTTAATTCATGGGGTCCAGGCCTACGAGTTAGTCGTTGATCATTGAGGAGTCTTGATCATACCTGATATTATATCGAACCGCTAGGGTAACACACTTAAGGGGTTTCGACAAGACAACCGGAAAGGAAAGAGATCACCGGGAACGTCCCGGGAGGGGTCCGATGGAGATCGGGCAGCGACGAAAGAGTTTTCGGAGCTAGGAAAAATTATATATATTATGTTTGATATTAATTAGTGTAATTAATATGCAAATATGATTTTATATATTTATTTTCGAATTTATTTAGGCTGATTTCCCTAAATGGGCCTTCTGGTCGAAAGAAGGCCCATGGGGGGGGGGGGGGGACCCTCAAGGGAATTTTGTGGGGAGGCTTGGCCGGCCTAGGTGGGCCAAATGGGGCCCACCTAGGGCCGGCGCATCAGCCTTGGCCGAACCAGGCATGTGGGATAGTCCCACATTGCCTGGCTGGAAAGGTTGGCTCCCCCTGGGAGCCTATATAAGAAGGGGCACCCCTGGCCTTTTAATTCACCAATTAATTCCCAATTTCTCTCTCGATCTCGTGGTTCCCTTGACGGAGCCGCGCCGAGTAGAGGAGGGGGATCTCTTCCACCATATCCCGCTGCCGCGCTGCTGGTGTTCCGGTCCAAGTCTTCCGCTGCTCGTCCTGGACTGGAGCTTCGGAGGCCGTCGTCTCCAGCGTATGTGTGTGACGCCCTGCGAGGTGCTGCGCTAGCGGTACTCGAAGGCCTACTTCCTCCACCCGACCTCGGGGTCATCTTCGTCATCTTCGTCGCGCCGAGTTCTCCGCGACCTAGAGGTCGGCTACGGCGTCTTCATCGTCAACGCTTGTGCGGGAGCGTAATCCCCGCTATTCGGTCTACGAGGGTATGTATTCCGATCTCCGCCATACTTCTATATCTGCATAGTGTAGATCTTGGCTAGTTTAAGGATATCGTTGGTAGGAATTTTTTTGTTTTCTGCACACGATCCCCTTCACTTTTCAAATTTAGCCTCAACACAAAGGTAAATTCTCTAGATATGCAACTACGGTGAATTTACCTAAATGACAAGCTAAGAAATACAACGGTAAACTAGAGTACAATACAAGCAAGTAAGGGAGTAAGGATAAGGGGAACCAAGTGAAGCACGCGGAGACGAATGTGTAATCCCGAGTTCCACCCAAGGGTGTACGTCTCGTTTGGAGAGGTGTGCGCTACCACAACAGGTTAGCCGCAACGCCACAAAGGCTCACCTTCTTCTCCGATGAACTCAACCACAAAGGTTGCGAGTTCACCTTCCACTATTGATCCCCTTTTAGGGCGGAGATCGAATCCCTTACAAACGCTTGAGGCACGCACCCACAACTTAATTGGGGGCTCTCAAGATGACCACAAAAGGTCAAGGACCATAAAAGGTCAAGGCAACACCAAGATTACAACAATGGTGAACTAGGTTTTCCCACCGGAAACCCTAGCCACAAAATCCCCAAGTGAATGGGGAAGAAATGCAAATCCCTTCGGTGAAGATGTAGATCCAGGCCTTCTCCTCCAATCTTCCAAAGATCAACTGATTTGGGTGGAGGGATTGGGAGATCTTGATGATTTGAGCTTTCAAGAAGTGTAGGAGAGAGAAAATCTGAGAGCTAGCTGATCTTGAGTGAGTGAGGGGGTATTTATACCCCTTCCCAAAATCTGGCCGTTGGCTGTCTTGATAACTCGGAAATTCCGGTAAAGTCACACCCGGAAATTCCGAGTCACCCGGAATATCCGGTGCTATGAAATCTCCGAGCTGAATTTCCGGTTGAGATCAGAACGTCTTCGACTTCTTGACTTAGCCAAATCTGGAGTGGTTTTCTGGGTGACTCGGAAATTCCGAGTTAATGAAATTTCCGAGTTGATTTTCCGGTTCGAGTCAGAACCACTTCCTCTTCTTTCCTTAGCCAATTCTGGAGTGGTTTTCTGGGTGACTCGGAAATTCCGAGTTAATGAAATTTTCGAGTTGATTTTCCGGTTCGAGTCAGAACCACTTCCTCTTCTTTCCTTAGCCAATTCTGGAGTGGTTTTCTGGGTACTCGGAAATTCCGAGTTAATGAAATTTCCGAATTGATTTTCCGTCTCGAGTCAGAACCACTTTAGAACTTTTCCTTAGCCACTTTTCTGGTAGAAATAGGAGACCCGGAAATTCTGATCCCTGGAAATATCCGGCTCCAATATTCCGGTTCTGGGAAGAATTCCAGAAACTCTTTTTCTTTACATTTTGGCTTTGGAGTAAGTGATATGCAACTCACACAAACTGAAATACTTAGCATTAGGATTAGTACATCATTGGTATTGTTAACTAACACTCAAAACACTAGCGATTAAAAAATGTTCTTTCAACGATTGAACATTTTTTCCACCACGGGTCCCGAGCCTCCCCTGTCGTCACCACCACTTTGGGAGAGATCAGAACTGCACCCCGGCACCCTGCCGGTAGGGGGAATCGTCCCCGGAGGCTTCTACGTCGCTATGACCGCCTCCGGACTGATGCGTGAGTAATCTACCTTGGACTACAGGTCCATAGCGGTAGCTAGATGGTTGTCTTCTCCTCTTGTGCTATCATGTTTAGATCTTGTGAGCTGCCTATCATGATCAAGATAATCTTTATGTAATTCTCCATGTTGTGTTTGTTGGGATCCGATGAATATTGAGTACTAAAATTATTGCTTCATAATATATCATGTGTGTGCTATTTAATGATCTTGCATGCTCTTTGTTACTTGTGTGTGCTTTGGCCAAGTAGATGCTCGTAACTCCAAGAGGGGATATTTATGCTCGATAGTAGGTTCATGTCTCTATTAAATCTGGGGCAGTGAGAGAAAATTCTAAGATTGTAGATGTACAATTGCTACTGGGGATAAAACAGTAGTACTTTGTCTAAGGATGATGTTACTTACTTACTTTACACACATTGCTTAAGACGATAATCTGTTGCATGCAACTTAATACTAAAAGGGGTGCGGACGCTAACCGGAAGGTGGATTATTAGTCATAGATGCGGTTAGAACGGTCTATGTATATTGTTGTAATGCCCGAATGAATCTCACACTAGACATCATATAATTAGTATATGCATTGGGTTGCTTATCATTATTTTGTCAATTGCCTAACTGTAATTTGTTTAGATGAATGTTATTATTATTTATGGAGAGACACCACTAGTGAACTGTGGACCCCTGTCCTTCTCATTAATATGATAAAACCACAACTGCAAACCTGTTACTTTTTGCAAACATAAATCTTTCTTTCACATATACGTTTAATCCTTTGTTACAACAAACCGATGAGATTGACAATCTCACTGTTAACTTGGGGCAAAGTATCTTGATTGTTTGCGTGTAGGCTCCACGTTTGCTGCTGATGCTGATATTGCGCCGTGTCAAAGTCGCCGCCAACAACCTCGAGTGAACATTCATCTCCTACTGGTTCGATAACCTTGGTTTCATACTGAGGGAAACTTGCTGCTGCACTAATTCACACCTTCCACTTGGGGTCTCCTAACAACGCACCCACCGTGTGCATCACCCGGCGAGCCGGCGTACATCATGGACGGATGGTGGAGGAAGGTGACGTTGGGGTCGAAGCCGCCATAGAGTTCGCCGTCGGTGTACCAAGGCGAGTACCGCGGAGACACGCACTAGTGCAACGATGGCGATGGCGACGCAGATGCTTGACCCCAGCCGGTGAACTCGGGATGGAGATGAGGATGAGGGGACATGTCGGCCCTACGCTTGGCCGGCGGCGCCGCAGACACGGCCGGAGTTGGCGGCTCCACATCTTCATCCTCCTCCTCTTCCTCCTGCTCCTCTTCTTCCTCGGCGGCAGCTTCGCCCGTGACCTCCAACTTCGCGGCCAACTCCCTTTGCCGCTGCTTGAGTTCCCTCCCCCGGCGCTGGAGGTTCTCCGCCCTCCGACGCTCCTGCTCGGCGAACCATTCTTTGTTGTTCATGCCCGGGGTCTCTGCTTCGGCGCTCTCGGCTTGCGCGACTTCTTGGCAGGGAGAGCGGCGAGGGCGGCGGTGGTGGCGGCGGCGGTGGTTGCTGCAGCTCGGGGGATGGAGAATTTGGCGGGAGCCATGGCGGGATCTGATGAACTGGGGGGAAATGGTGGGATCGGGCAGGCGGGTGAGCTATTTGGGGGCGAAAAAGGGAGGGAAGCTTAAAATTATGTAGGGAAATCGCCTAGTCTCGCTGACAGGTCTGGCCCGCGCACGCCTTTTGCCCCCCCAGGCGGTAACCAGGAATCTGGGTTTGGCCTGAGTTCGCCGGCGTGAAACGGCACGAAAAACGGCGCTAACCGACGCTAAATCGACTTCTGGGGATGACTGGTGGTTTTTTCCTTCCACCTACGCTAAAAAGACCTCTTGGGAGACGTTGGGGGACGACTGGAGATGCCCTTAGGAACAAAGTTTTGGTAGCACTACTTTTGTTCTAGTGTACCAAAATTGGTACGCACTGACGAGAGAGAAAAGAACTACAACTATGCCGTGTATTCTGTCTACACGAAGAATACGAACTACCACGTCCATTTTTAAATATAAGTCTTTTCAACTTCAGTTTTGCTGATTTCCGGGTGCCCGAGACTTTCGATCACAAAAAAAATATGCATGAGTTGCATTTTTCTGATAGAAATATACACTTACACTTTTTTAACAATGTAACTTATTCAGGTTACACTTTTTTTGAACCGTAGTTACACTTTTCTAAATGATTTAATAAATTCTCGATGAGACGTAGATAAACCATTTTAACCTTTTTTATCACATTTATCTAGAGAAAAGAACTAACTAGGTTGTGTATTCTATCTGCATGAGGTCGTGTATTTGTTCACATGAATCTTGTACTAAAATATATTTAGATACATGTGTATAAAAAAACTAAAAATACTTATATTTAGGAATCAGAGGGAGTACTAGGTTGTACACTGCGCTCCTAGTTATAAGATATTTTTGTCTTTTTGATATATATGTATCTAGACGTATTTTAGTTTATAAGTTCACTTATTTCATTTTTATGTCGTCTACATTTAAATAGCTAAGAAAACTCACTGTTTAGAACGGACGGAGTAATTCGCAACACCACGAAATAGAACGATGAATCTCTGCAGCCGCTGGAGGGCAAGTAAATGGAGGCTCTTGCGAGTTCTTAGCTTCCGGTGACCACTTGGCTGGTGATGTTTACCTGGTTCACATGAAAGTACAAGGAAATCTATCTTATCCATTAAAGAATCAAAGACCTACTAATAGCCCACTTGATACTAAAATTATAATTGTATTAGCGCAGCGAATATCTTTGTTTAATTATGTGAGTATAAGTTTGTAGAGCTAGAAAATGATGATTCATGTCCGCTTTTGAATGATGTCAATTTGCGAAGAAAATAACATCACGTGCTAAGTATGATTGAGATGGTAAGAAAATGAAAAATCAAGAAAGACATCACGGAGAGTACTAATTATTTTGCAGTGTTGACACCTTTTTTGTTATCTATTATCACTGATTTTGATCATTTCTTAAATGAATTATCTTTATAATTTTTTTGGAAACTCTCTCGTCTTGATCAAGAGACCCATTTTCTTGATTCAATGTGAGTAATCTTGCTTTTCTTACAAAGATATATCAAGAAGATGCTCTCTAATTATGAGCATAGTCATACACAAGATAACCTTAGCTTATTCATTATTCATACACAAAAAATTGACAATCTTACGGGTTGTCTTGATATTTGAAAGGCATATCATGTTTTACACAGTTTATTTGAGAAATAGGGTTCCTTGTGGGACGATATTAGAGGTGTTCTTTTATTTAGAGATTTTAAGTATTGATGGCAACTTTCACGGATTGAAGTCGATATAAAGATGATCTAAATTGGTGATCACGTTCTTCGATATGCATGGTTTAGACACCAACATTTTTGTATCCTGCTTTAACATCAGTAGATCTAAACCACGGGAGCCCACATTATTACGACAATGAGGATAGAGTATGGTGATGACATCAACTAAGATGGCCAAACGTCAAACCAAATAATAGAAAAGTAGACTAACTCGTTGTTAGAGAAATAAATTATTTTTTCTTTGTTAGGAAACACCTTTGATTGATCATCTGACAGAAACATACTTCCTCCGTTTTTAATATAAGATAATTTAGCCTTTTTCCACATTTAAATGTCCAAACTTATACCTAGAGATGTTTTAGTGTCCACATTCTTTTATTTCTGTGTATCTAGACAACATGTGTAATAGCTGAAACATGTTATATTAGAAAACGGTCGGAGTAGTACATTGGTATTTATCCACTTTGCGGTTTTTCAGTGGCAAGTCCACTTTATTCTATTTCATTTATTTTTTATCGCTTTGTAAAAGGGTCTACTCATACTTTGCATCGATTCAACTGTGTGGCTATATGGGAAAGTCAGTTTCGAGAAACAGAGTACGTCGCTACATACTTCAAAATTTATGTGCAACTATAATTTTTAAGGTGTAATAACTCGGCACCTAACAATACAGTACAATTTTTTTGTACGATCGAGTCGTCTAAACTCTGACAGTACCCCAGAGTCAGCAAATAAATCTGTTGTTGCCTACGCGGTACGACTAGGAGATAAGCTAATCAGTCGGTGGGCTGCGCGGTGGCGAGGTCGGAGGGTGAGAGCGTGCCGGAGTGGTCGACGTCGAGTCTGTCGAACTCCTCCAGGAACTCGGAGATTTCCTCCTGGCTGATCTTCCCGAGCTCCCTGAGCTTGAAGAGCACGAATTCCGCCGCCCCCACGTGGTTGTCCCCGTCCATGTCGGCCGCCTCCAGGTCCGCGCTCGTCGTCCGCCGCGTGACCACCCACCGCGCGAGCTCCCTCTGCCGCCGCTCCGCGTACAGCTCCGCCACGTACAGGAAGAAGAGCGCCACCACCACCGTGCTCACCGTCACCCAAACCACCGCGAACGCGCGCCCGGCCCGGGAGGTGAAGCTCCGGTCGCCGTACCCCAGCGTCGTCACCGTGGCGCACACGCAGTAGAAGGCGTCCACGGGCCGCATCCCCTCCACCTTCCACAGGAACAGCGTCCCGGACGCCATCGACGCGGCCAGCAGCACCGCGGAGGCGTAGAGCTTGTACCGCGTCCTGTTGGCCGCCTCCATGGCGCGGAGGCGCGCCGCGCGCGCCGGGTGGCTGGCGCTGGCGTGGACGGCGCGGAAGAGGAGCGACTCCTGCTTCTCGACCAGGTAGTCGGCGGACTTGCTGAGGAAGGTGCCGACGACGGCGACGCCGGCAAAGGAGAAGGCGGCCGCGAGGAGCTTGGCGGCGTCGCTGGACGGGACGAGGTCGCCGTAGCCGACGGTGGTCATGGTGACCACGCAGAAGTAGAGGGCGTCGAGCGCGCGGCTGCCGCTGCGGTGCCCGGACATGTGGTCCATGGCGAGGTAGAAGGCGGTGGTGCCGGCGAGGAGGTAGGCCAGGAGGAGGAGGCCCACCAGGCCGAAGCTCGGGCGGCCGCTGTCGAACATCTTCTTGGCGCCCGCGGTCGTCTCGCCGGTGCTGTCGGGGGGATGAGGAGGCCGAGGAGGCTCTTCCGACGCTGCACGATCGGAGGAAGGCGCCGTCCGGCAGCGCCGGAACCTCCTGACACCATTCCGCGGCTTCTGTTGGATGACACCAGCTGGTTCTCCGCCGCCGTGCAACAACGGTTGCTTGACGCCATTCGCAGCCATTCAGATTATACAGGTTTTGGCCGATAGGGAGGCGCCTGTGTTGATGTGTAGTTGAAGTGTAGAACAGAGAAAGAGAATCTGCTCTGCTCGGTGATTCCGTTCGGTCAGACCCGTCTCTCTTCCACGCGTGTGGTTCACACTTCACAGCCGTGCAACGGCGCATGTGTATCTTATCTTACCTATACAGGTGTATTGACAGGGGGGGTGGATGCCACGTGGTAGCCTAGTTAGTACTCGCGAGAGAGAATTGCACCACTCACAAAATCAAGTTTTGATCTTGACAAAGTTACTACGACGTCTCGTTGTCGACGAAACCTAAGAAGTTGATTTAGTCTCTAAGCCAATGTCATTGCATCGTATTAGTATACCGTATATCACAATTATGTAATATTCTTAAAAAGCATACAGAAAAAATTGGGCATCATCAACATAAGCCTCTATGCATGGACTCCTTGGTACCAATTGATTTGACATTGTTGATATGGATCCAATTGTTTTGCATTTGAATTCAAAAGTTAGAAATTAAGTATTTTAAATATTTGGGAATTATAAGTCATGTATGATTTTTTGAAACGAGGATTTTTTTTTACCTTTTATAGTGATATATAGGAGAAGCAAGTATAATATCGCCGCCAAAAGGAATAATGCCATACATGGCCTACTAAACGAGAGAAAAGTATCCACGCGAGGGTCCATGTCATCCTAATCCGTCCAGTTTCTCAGAAAGATAAATCGTTATTATTTTCAATGTGACTATGAGGCGTAGTATGGACCAAGAAGCAGATCGGGTGTATACGGCCATCTCCACCTGTGGCGGGAAATTGCTTCCCCTGGAGCCAGCAAGGTTGTCGGGTTATTGGATTCTTAGACACGTAAGGAGGTGCCATGCTCCAATGGTGAAGAGAGGGGGAAGGCATGGCGGCTTCTAGGATTGGGATTGCACACAAGGGTTAACCAACTTCAGACCTTGCAGCGGTGGCAAGATCCTACTTGCTACTATAATTCACTAGATGCGAATATGTGTACAGATTACAATGTAGGTTGTAAGGCGTGTCCCTTGAGGGGAACATGAGGCATGCTTATATAGGCGTCATACCTTCTCCTACAAGGAAAGACTAACCGACCTACATAAGGAGTCCTAGACTAACACGGGGTAAACCCTAACTTGTTCTCTAAGGCGAACGTCAGTTCGTCTGGATCCTGGTCAGCTTGTAGGCCTTCTCTTGCGCTTCAGCCTACTGGGCCGCCCGATAAGCCGAAGACCTTATCACCTCTTGGGCCACCCCGGTAAGCTGGCTTAGCCTACGTGATTGGCATACCCGTTTGGTATATCCTCCACAGTAGTCCCCGGAAAGGTTGAAGCACTCGAGAGTGTTCGTCTTAGTCTTCACTACAAAACTTTTTGTCTTCGTCTTCTTCATGAACTGTTGCAGAGCTTGAACCATTCCTTATATAACTGAAATGAGCCGAAATGACCTTTGCACTTATGGGCACACAAGCCGAATAATTCGTCAATTGATGGACAAAGAGAAAGATTCCTTGTCAGCCTGAGGTGAAGTCATGTCAAAGTTCAGTCCATGACAGTCTAGATTGTTGACTAGGCCAAATCCATTCATCGCGATTTTCCCGCGCACGAGCCGAGGCTTAGGGGAGAAGGAAAACAACTCCCTCAACTTCTCCGCTCCACGTGGCGCGGATCGAGCGGTGCGAATCCAAAGGTTACGGAGATCGTGGGGCGGGCCATAAATACCTTTCCCTTAATTCGAAAACGAATCACTTCTTCCATTTCTCTGTTCATCTTCCTCCTCGCGCTCGAGCTCTGTTCTCTCTCCTCTGCGCATCCGAGCACCTCATCCCCACACCCACGCACAAGATTAATGGAGCAAACCCTAGCCTCTGTGGTTGCGCCTTCGGCGGGGGAGGAGGATACGGCGAGGGCGGCTGCGGCTACGGCGAGGAGCTCGACGGAGGGATCCGCGACGGGCGGCGCTTCTTCCTCGGGCACCGCCACGGAGGCGTTGCTTGCGGAGCCCATAATTAGGCTCTTTCCTGGGGAAAAGATGCGTACTAATTCGAGCAACGCCGCCGACGCCGAGGAGGAGGACGATTCCTCTTCGCGCCACTGGCTCCCCTCAACCGTCACCGAGGACGATCTGGTGGAGCTGGAGCGTGAAGGCATCCTTCCTCCTCGGGCCATCTGCAAGTGGCGTTCGGCTTTTGAGCACGCCACTCCGGCTCCCGAAGGCGACGAGCGGGTAATTCTAGTTTCCCACTTGCATCGCGGCATGGCTCTGCCGCCGTCGTCTTTCTTCATCTCAGTCTTAGATTATTACGGCTTACAGCCACACAACATAGGACCCAATAGCATTTTGTACTTAGCCGGTTTCCAAGCCTTGTTTGAAGGCTACTTAGGAATAGCACCTAGCTTAGATTTCTTTAAATATTGCTTTCACTGTAAGCGCCAGACAGAAGGCGACGAGCTGCTCACTTTGGGCACCGTTAGCCTTAACTTGCGTAGAAATAGGGTCTGGTACCCTAAGGTTCCCAAGGTTCACTCTGTCCGTAGCTGGGCGAGCACCTTTTTCTACTGCACAGATATAGCTCCCGCGGGGAAGACGATAGGTCTCCCGCGTTTTGTTAACGCTGCCGCTTCTCCTCGCTTCTCGTGGGACGATAAGCCGGAGAAAGTCCTGCCCGCACACCTCCAGCTCATCCAGAAACGGATCGAGTATATGACGACGGAGGCGACGCCAAAACTCACCGGCACATACACGATTCTGTGCTGGCTCAAAAGACGGGTGCAGCCTCTCCGGGAGAACAAAGACATGCTGTGTACATACAGCGGCAATCGGGATGATCCTCTCCGCGTCTCCAAAGACGACCTTACGAATGACGCCTTCTTGATGCGATTCAATAAGCTGCTCAAGGAGAGGACCCAATTCACCGAGTCTTTTCCCATGTACACCTCCATCAACAAGCCGCCACCGGTGAGTGTCTTGTATGCTTACGTGTCTTGCATTTGTTCGGCTTAATACCCATCTTACTTGTATCTTTCCTTTGTCAGCTTGACTCTTCCCCGTCTTTGGTTATTGCCACTGGCGCCAAGATGCGCAAGCGCAAGGTCGGCGCCGATAAAGCGGCACTGACCGAGGCTGCACTAAAGAAGAAGAAGAAGAAGAAGAAGAAGGAGGATGTCTCCTCCATCCCCAAGGGCGTCGTTATCCATGACGTCCTTGATGACGATGAAGAATCCGCCTTCGGCATGCCACAAAAAGTATAAGTGGTTATAGCCTAAGTCTCGTGTCCTGCTCCTTTGCTTCTTTCTTCTGATGTTGCTAAGCCTGGTTTCTTCGTCTTATCTCAGGGTTAAGCCTTCGGGCAAGCTGAAGGCAAAGACGGTGGCTGGAAGGGGTAAGGCCCCAATCCCTTCGCCAGTTGCTGCTCCTCCCACGCCAACTATTATGGCAAGCATGACGACTCCTGCATCTCAGGAGGCGAGAGCCGACATGGACATGCCTGACGCCATTATGGAGAGGGCGGACGTTGCTGAGAGGACGGCTGCTACTGCAAAGGCAGCCGTTCCTGAAGAAACCAATAAGGCGGAAGCTCCGGCTAATGATGCCTTCTAAGACGTCAAAGAAGAAGTCTTTGATGATGAGGGATTCCTTTCCCCCTATATAGCAGCGAGGATTGCTGCTGGGAAGGAAGCTGCTGGGCCTTCTTCGCCTAAGCCAATTACCACGGCAGTTACAGTGTGCAAGCTTGAAGACAATTGCGACGCACTGTACGCCAAGATGAAGACTGGCTATCAACTTCTGAAGAAGCATGTTAAGGTAAACTTTACTTCGCCTTATCCATATTCCCACTCCCCGGGCGTCTCGTTGATCTAATGCGTTTAGTCGAAGTGACGGCCTTGAATTTGATAATTAGTCTTGACCAGTCCCCAAGTGTTCTTTACTTGATCCTTGTTTGCTTGCATTTTTCTGTTATTTTTCCAGGAGGGCGAGGATCTGAACCGTGACTTGTGGAATTCCTTGGCCGTTCAGCGCCAGGAGCTCAAGTTTGCCAAGAATAAGGCGAAGCACGATGCTGGTATGTAATACTCTTACAGGCTTTGCTTTGGTTGTTGCTGTCTTTTGTCGCCTAAGTTCCTCCTTTCTTATGCTTTTGCAGAACTGCTTGCAAAGGCCCAACAATCTGCTGAGGAGTCTGGCGACATTGCTGTCGTTAGGCGCGAAAATGAAACCCTCTTCAAGAAGATCCAGAAAAACCAAAGGCTGGCTGAGGATGGCATGAAAACACTTCAGGAGAGTGCAGAGGCGGAGCAGTTACGTCAGAAAGACGAACTGGCTGCGGCTCGCCAAGAAGCCGAAGACGTCAGGAAAGAGATGAAATCTCTTACTGAGAAGGCGGAGCTCCGCATCCAATAGCTTGACGGCCAGCTGGAGTGTCGTAAAGACGAAATCCAAGCTTTGGACGACAAAATCCTTGGTATGTTTACTGCCTTCTTTTTCCGTCTTTCGTCTTTTGAACGAGTTTTTTCACTTTTTGCCTTATTCGCTCTTTTGATTTAGCTTCTGCTGGTCTTGGCGACATTGACGATGCCACTCGCTTGGAGCTTGTGTTGGAGTTTGGCGAGCTAATTGCTCACCAAACTGCTCCTCGGAAAGGCTTGTTAAGCCAAATGTTCCCGCAGCAGCTGCCTTTGGCAACCAACATGAGGACTCTGGTGTCTCTGCTTGAGGACTGCGCCAGCAACGCCGAGGAGTGTCTTCGTGCTGCCACTCGTGGAGGTGCCAAACTTGCCTTAGGCAAGAAAAAACTGATGTGTTATGAAGTCCTTAGTCTTAAGGCGAACAAACTGTTTTATTCGGGAAATCTTGTAATATATTTATGTGAACAAGTTTGTCTTGTGATGCATAGCATGCTCTTTTGGTAATTTTATTGAAGTGTTGCTGGCACCGTGCTATGCGACTATGTTCCTTGTCCGTCTTTGAATTATCTGGTTTATGTCTTTAGCTTTTTCGTATGTTAGCGAAACCACAAAGACGGTGACACTTTGTTAGGCAGCAGGACCATAGTCAATCTGCTTACACCTAATACCCGTACCGCCGTAGGGCGCGTGGAACATCTAGTGGAGCAACCCAGAACATAAACAATCAGAGAAAAAATCTTAGACGGACGCAATTTTATATTTGTAAGGCAGTAAGCCGAACTTGTCATGCTTCGTTATTCGTGTTAACAAAATTTACATGTTCAATTTAGGAATATGATCATTGGGAAATAAAATATGGATGAGTAAGTATAATACTATCAAATGTAAATTTTGGCAATCCAAGACTTTTTATTTCATGAGCATAGACATATGTTAACAATAGAATTGCTAAGTGTAAAAAGGACGTAGCTGCTCAATATTCCAAGGGCGTTTTGACTCGCTGAGCTTTGCTTCTTCGCCTCTTTTCCTTTTGCGTCCCTTTTTCTTCTTCTTTTTGAGATCTCTAAGGTCCACAAGATAGTATGCCCCTCTCTTGAGCGCTTTGCTGACAACTAAGGGTCCTTCCCATGTAGGGGATAACTTGTGCTCCTTTTTCTGAACTATGCGGAGCACCGGATCACCTTCTCGAAACGATCTTCGCCTTACATTCCTACTGTGATATCTTCGTAGGTCTTGTTGGTATATGGTGGATCGTTGTAGTGCAATCTCCCTTTCTTCTTCGAGTAGGTCTAAGCCGTCTTGTCGGGCTTCTTCTGCGTCTGCTTCAACGTAGGCTGCCACACGGGGAGAATCATGTATCGCATATGTTGGAAGAACTACTTCTATGCCATATACAAGGAAGAAAGGCGTATAGACGATTGATCTATTGGGTGTTGTCCTGATGCTCCATAAGACGGCAGGCAATTCTTCTACCCAAGCTCCAGCTGCCCTGTGTAATGGTACTTCCAAGCGTGGCTTTATGCCTTACAGAATTATGTCATTGGTTCGTTCGACTTGTCCATTGGACTGTGGGTGTGCAAGGATGCCAAATCGAGCCGAATGTTGTTCCTGCCGCAGTACTTTTCAAGTTCTCCGACGGCGAAATTCGTCCCGTTGTCGGTGATTATGCTGTGGGGAACGCCGAAACGATGTATGATGTCTATGAAAAACTTCGTGGTTGTTTCCCCGTCTACTTTTTTGATAGGCTTGGCTTCTACCCACTTTGTGTACTTGTCCACTGCTACGAGTAGGTGTGTTAAGCCGCCTCTGGCTGTCCTGAATGGACCAACCATGTCAAGTCCCCATACCGCAAAGGGCCATGTGATGGGAATTGTTCTTAGTTCTTGAGCTGACATCTTTGGTTGCCGTGCGTAGCGTTGGCATCCTACGCACTTTTTGACTATTTCTTCCGCGTCTTGTTTTGTAGTGAGCCAGAATAAACCGTGCCTAAAGGCTTTGGCGACTATGGGTTTTGAAGAGGCGTGATGTACGCAACATCCGGAGTGTATTTCTTTCAAGATTTCTTGACCTCTTTCTGGGGAGACGCATCATTGGTATATCCCAGTGATGCTTCTTTTGTATAGCTCTCATTTGATGATTGTATAGGCTTCCGCCGTGCGTATCACTTGCCTTTTAAGCACTTCGTCTTCAGGTACTTCGCCATTGACGAGGAAGTTGATGTAAGGTTGAGTCCAATCAGGCGTTATCAGTAAGACTGCTACAGATTTAACCGAATTTGGGTCTCACCGTCTCCCCCTTTGATTGAAGGCTTGTACAGTTGTTCTAGGAATATATCCTTAGGAACTTTGTCTTGTCGTGAGCCCATTCTTGATAAGGCGTTTGCGGCTTTGTTTTCTTATCTTTTGATATGCCGGACTTCAAGCCCTATAAAGCATTTGCCGAATTCGTCAACTGTGCGTCTATATTCCGCCAGTGTTGCCCTTTTGGTGTCCCAAGTGTCGTCAAGTTGTTGCACCACTAGATCTGAATCGTCGTAGCAAAGTAACCTTTTCACGCCAATGTCCTTGGCGATGTGGAGGCCATGCAATAAGGCTTCGTATTCTGCAACATTGTTTGTAGCGTCAAAGTGAATTTGGAGAACGTAGCATAGCTTGTCTCCATTTGGTGTGGTTAGCACCACGCCTGCCCCTGAGCCTTTGAGCATTTTTGAGCCATCAAAATGTAAAACCCAATACTGAGAGTCTGGCAAAGGCGTTTCATCCATAGCCTCCATCCAATCCACGATGAAATCGACTAATGATTGGGATTTGATGGTTGTTCGTGGTTTATACTGGATATCGAATGCTGCTAGTTTGATTCCCCCCTTAGCGACGCGACCTGTGGCGTCTGCGTTGTTGATGATGTCTCCAAGAGATGCTTTTCTTACCACTGTTATGGAGTGATCTTGAAAATAGTGTCGTAGTTTTCTTGCGGCAAAAAATACGCCGTATGCTAACTTTTGATAGTGAGGGTACCTTTGCTTGGACTCCGAAAAGACTTCTCTTATGTAATAAACTGGTCTTTGCTCGATGATTGCTTGTCCCTCCACTGGTCTTTCGACAACTATGACCGCGCTGATTACCAAGTTTGTTGCTGCCATATATAGTAGCATTTGCTCATGTGGTCTTGGTGCGCTGACTAGAGCCTCTTTCAGTTGAGCCAAGGCGGTTTTGGCTTCTTCTGTACACTCAAATTTTTCCGACTTTTTGAGAAGGCGGTAGAGGGGTAAAGCTTTGTCACCAAGGTTGCTTATGAATCGGCTTACAACAGCTGCTGATCCTGTTAAGCGCTGGATGTCTTTGAGTCATGTAGGACGCTTGATATCCATGATTGCTTTTTATTTTATCAGGATTAACTTCTATGCCTCTCTCAGAAACTATGAAACCAAGGAGTTTTCCTGCTGGGACGCCAAAAAAGCATTTTCCCAGATTTAACTTCATCTTGTACTTTCGCAAGTTATCAAAAGTTTCTTTGAGATCGGCTAATAGATCGTCTTCACGCTTAGTCATGACTGCAATGTCGTCGATATACGCGTGTACGTTACAGCCGATTTGGTCGTGTAGGCATCTTTGGCACCTTTGGTACGTCGCACCTGCGTTTTTAGCCCGAAAGGCATTGTCAATAGCAGTAGGTACCGAAAGGCGTGATGAAAGAAGTCTTAATTTGATCGGACTTCTTCATCTTAATCTGGTGGTAACCGGAGTAAGCATCCAAAAAACATAGTAATTTTGTCCCTGCAGTGGCATCTACAACCTTGGTCGATTCACGGTAAGGCGAAAGGGTCTTTCGAACAGGCTTTGTTTAAGCCGGTGAAGTCGATGAACATGCGCAGCGCCTTCGTGTCCCTTTTAGGTACTAGTACAAGGTTTGCGGAACATTCTGTATGAATGACCTCTTCTATGAAGTTTGCGACTGTAAGTCGCGCTATCTCTTGTCCTATAGCTCTTTTCTTTTCTGGACCAAAACACCTAAGGCTTTGCTTGACAGGCTTTGCATCTTTTGCGACATTGAGGGAGTGTTCGGCAAGTTCTCTCGGGACTCCAGGCATGTCTGATGGGGACCATTCAAAGATGTCCCGGTTCTCACGGAGGAACTTGACGAGCTTGCCTTCCTATTTGTCGCTGAGGGCGGTGCCGATGTTCGTCGTCTTCTCAGCATCCTTGTCATCAATTTTCGCCTCCTTGGAGTGGGAACCTGCTGTGAAGGTGACGTCGTGTGTAGTTGGAGGCTTTTTTATGTCCAGCATAGGCTCCTGCTTGACTTCCTTCAGGTATCCTGCAAGTTCACCTTTGCTGATGACGGCTTCTGCGAAGACGGCGTTGCCCAGCTCGCACTCCCGCGCCTTCTTGTAGCTGCCGCTTATTGGTTATAACGCCGTTAGGTCTAGGAATCTTGAGCTTGCTGTAAACATAGCACGACCTTGCCATGAAGGTGGCAAAAGCCGGTCTGCCAAAGATGGCATGGTAGGCGCTTTTGAAAGGCACCACTTCGAAGGATACTTCTTCTTGTCGGTAGTTGTCCTCTTCGCCAAAAGTGACTTCCAGAGTAATTTGTCCAACTGAGTTTTCTTGCCGTCCTGGGACCATACCATGGAATTTGACGTCGCTGTGCTTGAGCTGGGTTTTTGATAGGTACATGCGCTTGAGGGTTTCTAGGTACAGGATGTTGATGCTGCTGCCACCATCCATAAGTACCTTTGAAAGCCAACAATTTGCCACTATGGGATTGACGACGAGAGCGGAGTACCCTGGGTATTGGGGAATGCGATCTGGGTGATCATTGCGATCCCAAGTGACCAATACCTTGGACCAAGTTGTGTATTGGGGAACAACTGGCATAGTGGCATTGAGTTCCTTCCAGATGGTCTTTTCCTTTTTAACCGAAGGGGTTGCCAAGAAAGTGACAAAGTTTTCTTCGACTCTGGGGAACTTGCCGTTCTTCTTAGCCTTAGCTGGTTCCTCGCCTTGATCTGTTGAGCTGCTATCGTCCGCCTTTACCTCTTTGTCTGCTTCCTTGCAGACTTTGCGCTTGTTGTTCTTGCTTGCCCTATATCCAGCCTCGGAGTCTTTTTTCAAGTCGTCATTGATCCTGCACTGCCTGTTGGTGTGGGTGCACTTGCCGAACTTGCTGTGATAGGTACAGGGGAGATCCTTGATGTCGTCATATGTGACCTTGATGTTTTTTCCGCCTTTGCTATCGTTGTTCTGCTTCCACGAGCCTCCTCTCTGATTCTGTCCGCCTTTGCTGTAAGCGAAGGCTACTTCATTCGAGGGGCCTGCATTGTCATTAGGCTGTGCTTTTTTCTTTGCCGACTTGGCCCGATTTTCGCTGTTATTGATGGAGATGTCAAGTTTCACGTCTCCATCATCTGCACGAGCGTCATCTTCTGCAATTGCGAGGTTGTTTGCACCGTCAAGCAGGTCTCCAAGGGTGGTGATTCTCTGGCTTGACAAGATGTAACGCATCATGTTTCCCTTCTTCAAGCTGTGCATGAAAGCATGGATAGCTTGCGTCTCGGAGACACCTTCGCAACTGTTTTTCATCTCCGTCCATCGTGCGATGAAATCGCGACTGGACTCGTTCGTCTCCTGAGTGCAACGTAAGAGCTCTGGATAAGCCTTTGGACGTTTGTACATGCAGGAGAAGTGCTGTGTGAAGCAGCGATTCATGTCTTGCCAATCGTGGATACTTTTTTCTGGCAGGGTATCAATCTACAGGCGTGCAGTACCCTCTAACATCAGGGGTAAGAAACGGACTGCGGAGGCTTCCCCCGCTGTAAATTCCCACTGTGTTGAGGTAGTCAGGCAGCCATGTCTCGGGGTTATCCGCGCCATTGTACTTGTTCACAATTTTCTTGACATTGCGCAGCGCCTCTGGGAGCTGCACCTTGCGGATTGCCGGGCCAAAGCACTTGGGACCTAGATAGGTTTCTTCCCTTGCGGCTCTGATCTCATCTAGGCGAGTGCGAGCGTCTGACACTTGGGTCTTTTCTCTTCCTGCGTCGCCTTGTTGATGCCGGCTTCCGTTTTGACGATGTGGTGACCGAGATCTCGAACGCCTGCGTTGGCGATCTTTGTCTGCATTCTCGTCTTCTCTCCTGTTAAGGGGCCGAGGCATGTTAAGCCGATCACCATTACGTTCTGGGGCAGCATCTCTGTCGCGATTCTTATCACGGCTCTTCTCACGCCTTCTTTCCTTCCTGGCGGCCTTGTCTGCTTTCTCTTTTTGACGTTCCTCCCTATGCCGGTTTGATCCCGTGCCTGATACATCGTCGTGTCTTCGCGCCGACTTTTCAAGTTGTTTTCCTTTGTCGTTGCTGCTAGACTCGGATGGATCATTGGGTGGTCCTACGCCGGCTCCGACTTTGCATAGGACAGTGTTGTCAGCAAGGCAGCAGCTTGAGGTTGCTACCTCTTGTAGTTCTTCCGCCTTTTTGAGTAGTGCTTTTGAATAAAACACTTTCTCATCAGTTGGGATCTCTTCGTCTTCCATGATCTCCTGTGCGGCTTCCATGTTTTTTGTAGGGGTGGAGAAGTATATCAGACCGTCTTTGTCTACTGTATAAGGGTATCTCTGCCACGCCTTCTTCTTTTGAGCCGACGGTCGATCGAAGTTCTTCGTGAGATCTCTATGGAGGAGAAGGTCATGAGTATCCTTCACATGCCGAAATATTTCTCTTTCCATGTGGCGGCGAAGATCTTCTTTGTCCTGGGAAGTGGCCTTGAGGGCTTTCTCCCTGTTTTGCAGAACCAGGTTATGGCGAACGCCTAACTCTGACTCACGAAGGAGGTATTGGCGCCTTTCTTCGAGTTCTTCTGGGGTTGCATTGGGACCAAGCGGCGTCTTGAGTATGTCAAGTGCTTTTTTGCGCGCTTCGGACGTTAGCTCAGCCTCCAGATCTTTGTCGAGGTTTGCTTCAAAGGAGGAATTGCCTTTTGGCTTGCTTCCGGACGCCTTTATTGTGAAGACGTCAACCAGTGATTCTAAGCTAGCAGATTTGGAAGGCGACTTTGACCCATCTGCATGCTTGTCAGGTGTATCTTCTTCCATAGGACTTGGCCCTGCCATCATGACTTCTTTGGGACCTCCTATGTTGAAAGAGGCGACTTTCCTTGCGAAGTCGCTATCTGTGCTTTCGGTATCTGAGTTTTCCGCCATTGGGGTTGTGTTCTCAGATCCAGCTTCCGAGTCTGGACCAACTTACAAAGCTGGTATGATGGACTCAGGATCAGAACCTGTCGGCTGATCGTCGATGGTTGCGATTGTTCCTACAAAGTGAAAGTCGGACTCCATGTAGCCTTCAGAGAAGCTGGAGCCAGTTTCGCTTTGTGAATCTAGATCGTAAGCCGCAAAGCCCCTTAGGCGATGTCGGATGCGATCTGTCTTCTAGGTGGTGGGCGGGGAAGAATTTTCCAGATCCCCTAGGGAATCCGTACGCGGAGGCCGTGAAGCCGGTGAAGATGTTGATGTCGCCTATGGGAATGATGAAGCTGGAGACGAGTTCATCGTCTGTCGGAGTCCATGAATCTGCCTCGACAAAGCCGACATCGCCATCCAGATTGGCGCGTCCTACCGCCATAGATCTTCCGATCTCGCCCTGAGCTCCCGACTTGAAGGTGACGCCTAACGCATTTGGCCCCACGGTGGGCGCCAACTATCGGGTTATTGAATTCTTAGGCACGTAAGGAGGTGCCATGCTCCAATGGTGAAGAGAGGGGGAAGGCATGGCGGGTTCTAGGATCGGGATTGCACACAAGGGTTTACTCAGCTTCAGACCTTGCAGCGGTGGCAAGATCCTACGTGCTGCTATAATTCACTAGATGCGAATATGTGTACAAGTTACAATGTAGGTTGTAAGGCGTGTCACTTGAGGGGAACAGGAGACAGGCTTATATAGGCGCCATACCTTCTCCTATAAGGAAAGACTAACCGATCTACATTAGGAGTCCTAGACCAACACGGGGTAAATCCTAACTTGTTCTCTAAGGCGAACGTCGGTTCGTATGGATCCTGGTCAGCTTGTAGGCCTTCTCTTGCGCTCCAGCCTACTGGGCCGACCGATAAGCCGAAGACCTTATCACCTCTTGGGCCACCCTGGTAAGCTGGCTTAGCCTACATGATCGGCATACCTGTTTGGTATATCCTCCACAAATGCCAACTAAAGTTTCATAGCTGTCGTCATGGACGACAAGTTCAACCTGAATATGGTCCTCAAACAGTCGGTTGCCGAACCAGAAAGCGGAGACTTGCACGTTTTCACGAATTTTTTCCTAGCCTTCACCAAGGGCATACCTCCAACGTCGAGCCCCGTTTTCTCGTGAAGAACATGCAACGCTTTGTCAACCACCGGGAGTTGTGGCTTCACCCCTGCTGCTGCGACAGTCAGGGGCGGATATCGACGGAAGAGGCGTGGACATCAACGGTTGTACCAACAGGTTGAACCGACACTGTGTATCTCATGTATGATTGCAGATTTGAAACCTGTATGTATTTAAATATTTGAATTATGATTGCACATGTTTGAAATAGTAAGATTTTATTTGAAGTGTACATGCACGATAGAATGAGAGATTAAAAAAAGATTTTCTTTTATCTAGTTTTACGTAAGCATGAAGAGCGTAGAAAATTCTTGGCACATTTTCTCCCTTCTCAATCTAAAATTAGTTTTAATAAATAAGTAAATGTATGTAACATGTTGGAGATCACTCATACTCCCTCCGTTACATAATATAAGATGTTTTACCTATTTCTACATTCATATTAATACCTATATAGTAAGATATGTTTTAATGCACATGTCCATTATTTTGAGACCGAATATACATAACATGTATAACACCTAAAACGTCTTATATTGTGAAAGCCTTTGAACAACCAGAACATTCATTTTTACAAAGTGTATACAATACACTACATCACCACAGCAAAACATATGTTACACTTCCTTCACAACGAATTTATAAATATCACCTCGTCCAAAACTAATCACAAATTCCAATGGTCACCTCTGATGTTTTTTTAAGGAAAAGGCTGGCCATTTTTCAACCAAAACCTCAAACGTCCAAGTTAACCGCTAGTGCGACCACCCCACCGTGACCGTGGCAGCTTCGTACCCTTCCTTCCCGCCACCGAACCGTATGGCGCCACTGCTCCCCTTCCGCACCCTCCGCTTCCTGTCCATGCTCCCGCCCTTCGCCACCACCGGCACCACCTTCTCGCCGGCACCCGTCCGCCCGACGCCTCCGGCCTTCTCGAGCAGCCGTACCACCTTAGACTTCCCAGCAACCGCCGCCGATGCTGCGGCCGTTCTCCCCTTCGCCGTCGCGGACCTGGCGTTCGCCCCGCTCCTCAGGAGGATGTCCACCACGTCCGCGCGCCCGGCCTCGGCGGCGCAGTGCAGCGCCGTATAGCCCTCGGCGTCGGACGCCTCGATGTCGGCGCCACGATCGATGAGGTCGCGCACCGTGTCGCCCCGCCCTTTGAACGCGGCGCGCATCAGCGGCGTCCACCCGTGCGCGTCACGCCCTTCCACGGAAGCGCCTCCGTCGGCGGCGCGGCGAACGGCCCGTGACTCTCCCTTGCGCGCGGCGGATAGGATCGCCTCGCCGAGGCCGAGGAAGTCCATGATCCGCCCGTTGTGGCCCTCCTCGGCGGCGGCCTCGTAGGCCGTCTTCCCCTTCGCGTCGCGCACCGAAGCCGTGCCGGCCGCGCCGTGCGCCAGGATGAGTCGGGAGACAGCCTCGTCGCCTCGCCTAGCCGCGGCGTGGAGGGCCGTGCCGCCATCCGTGCCGCACCTCATGTCAGCCCTCGCCCCGGCCGCGAGGAGAGCCTTTACGGCGTCGCGGCGTCCGCCCTCCGCGGCCAACCGCAGAGGATTCTTTCCGTCCCTCCCCGGTGCGTCGATGGACGTGAAAGAGCCAGAGAAGGACGCGGAGGAGGCAGAGGAGCGGGGAGAAGCGGACGCAGGTTTCCCAAGAAGCAGCTTCAGGACATCGTTGTGCCCTGCGGCGGCGGCGACGTGGAGCGCGTCGGAACCGGCAGGCGTGGCGCCGTTGGCTAGGAGGAGCTCGGCGATGAGGCATTCGCCAGACGCGGCGGCTATCTCAAGGGGAGTCCGGCCGCGGCTGGGCTTATCAGCGTCGGCACCGTACTCGAGGAGCACCTGCACGAGGTCAGCGCGTCCGAGGCCCACTGCGAGGTCGAGCAGCGTGTTGCCGGACTCGTCCTCGGCGTCTGCGGCGCGCCACTCGGGGTCGCTGCGATCGAGAACCTCCCGGAGCGCCTCCACGGCGCCGGCCACGACCAGCCGCGCGGCCACGGCGGCGCCCACGAAGGACGCCCTGATGCCGCTGTCGACGAACACCTGCTTCTTCCTCGCGGAGAACCACTCCGGGTTCACAGAGTCCAGCGCTGACACGGGCTCCCTGACCGAGGCCCCGGGCGCCACCACGCTGTGCAGCAGGAACGCGTCCTCCCCGCGGCCGCCGCCTCCTCCCCCGGCGCCTGGCCCGTCCGGCGCCACGGAAGACAGGTACACCACCTCGACGGTGACCGAGGCGAGCGGCGCCAGGATCCCGGTGTGCGGGCGCACGGCGAAGCGCCCCCTCACGGCCGGCTGCAGCCTGAAGGCGACGGGCATGGTGTGCATCGCGTTCCGCAACGTCAGCTCCCCCCTTGCCGGCCTCCCCGGCTCCACTCGCACCACCACCTCGTTCGTCGGCTCCGGTATCACCAGCCGATCCATCTCCGATCCGCTCTCAGTTACCTTCCTCTTGCTGCTCCAAAACGGTACTACACGAGGCTGGCTAGCTACTGCATCAATGGCGAGTTGTTGTCTGAACTTGACGTGCAGCAAGAAGCCATCAAAGGGAGTGAGACCAGTGGAGGAGTCTTATATCGCGGGAAGGTTTGGCCGGCGCGGCGTGGAGGCGTGCCACATGGTGGGTGTAAACAACAAGGAGGACTTGTTCTATCTGCTGGCCGCTGCATGGGATTGTTTAATGGCGGTTTTGGCGTCAGAGGTTGGAGCTCGTTCTGCAGGGGCAATGGAGATGCGGGGTTGGGGTTTAGCGGCGGAAACTTCCCGGTGGCTTTGCCCGTCCCTGTCGCTCGTCATTGTAGTAGGAGATTGTGTTAAACTAATGATATGATCGAAGCAGATGTGATTGGGTGGTACAATTACCATATCCCGTTTTTAATTTGGAGTAAGCAGTACTATGTGGCATATTTTTGACAGCAAGAACGGCTAAATTCCTGTGAGATGACCTATGACATGTTTTGTTTTCTAAGTTTTCTAGCTAATTTTGTGTTTGCTTTTGGGTTGCTGATTATTACTCCAGTATTAACTAACTCACAACATTCCTCAGGAGACTAGATTGCAATTGGCATTCAGTTACTTCAGAGCCTGAATTCTGCAAAAGGTTCTATGGATATCCCTTCTTTCTGGCATGGAAACTCCGTCTTAGAGAAGCAAATTACTGCCAAGAATTTGTATTGTACTGGCAGATGGTCATGCTCCAGATTACATGTCTGTAGGCCTGAATGGTGAATTCATTCTTCCATTTCTTGGACTGTCCTTGCACTGTTTAGCCTATTATGGAAACCTAAAATCAAACAGCTCAAAATCCTTTGTATGTCGTAATCCGAAGGTCAACCATGTCACTCTAATGCATCTCGGCCAACCTTGATGTTTATCTGTTTATTCTGATGGCCACCAACCGAATCGGTGTTCTGAATTTCAGACCGACATTAATTTATGCCATGGCAAGGGACAAGATCAGTCCACCTCTGTGCATAGCGTTTCCATGGAAATCCTCGCAGGTAGTAAATTTTCTTTAAGTTCAGTTGTAATGTTTCATGTGACTCTCCCCTCTGTAAATAAAACACCAATGAATTTCTTGGACTGTCCTGCCTCTTGTTTCGTACTCGGAAAATGACACCAAAATGACAAAAAATTGTGCTAGCTCTCTAACGAAAACTTCCGTATAGGACACCACAATGTCTTAGTCAGAAACCTTGCGTTTGTCATACTAACCACCCTTATGTGGACAGGATCACAGGAAAATCAAAACCGCTTGTCGTTTACGTATCGATTCACTAGGGTTAATTACCCAACGCATTGCTAACCTCACCGGCGTGTAGTCAAAATACTCAGCCCTTGGGAAAATTAAGATCTTAAGTGCTGTAAATTGCTTTGGTTGCATCTTCTCCCAATAGTCCAGATACAAGGTAGGTTCTTTTTTCTTCTTGAAACGCCAGATTTACAGAGACTGATTAGAGACCAGATTTACAGATGAATCAGTCCACGCTTCCTTTTCGGATCTGTATGTTTCTTTGTCTTGAAGAGTTTACGATGCTCTAACCAATTGCAGAAGACTGGGTATGCTGATAAGGTTGGCTTGGTATGTCGATACCATCCGGATGTGGCCTGAATTGACTGATCATTTGGGCATTTGTAATCGGCAAGATACAAAGAGTTCAGAAAATTTTGTATGCTAGGAAGAATGGTAGAACTAGTGGCCGGCCATCCATGTGAAGTTGATTGTGCAGTGATTATAAATTTCATCACGGGATTCTCCTGCGAGGTTAATGATTTTATGGTAGCAAACTAGAGTTCCGTATCCGTAGTCAGTAGTCACTACTAGTGTTCAAGGAAAAAAAAAGAATTTAGTATTCAGTACAGCCAGTAGCCACCATTCAGGATAAATTGTTGTACACAACTTTAACTGGATTTACTACTTCGATCATAATTCATACAACCTTACAAATACGTCATTACGCAACTGGTTGCTGTTGTACATATGCTCAACATCTCGAAGTTGACCTCTCTTTTAAGGAGAGAGCTAAAGAATTCTCAAGCTCAACAAAGTACAAGCAAGTCAAGAACTAAACGACTCCCAACCCTAGTCTATAAGAATGAAGGTACAATCTCATTGGCCACTAAGGTTTTGCAAATGATCTCCAGCACATTCCATAACCGGCTAAGTAGCTGCACACCATCAACACCGGAGCCAGTCACTGACGTTGAGATCATTAAGCTGCCCAGACATTCAGACATATGGAGCGTTTCCTCTTCCCCGCATCGATCTGTAGCTGTCGCGATGGATGATAGACGACACTGTCATTTTCGGACATACCGCATATCCGTACTTGCTG
This sequence comes from Poa annua, assembly GCA_026929855.1. Lineage (NCBI taxonomy): Eukaryota > Viridiplantae > Streptophyta > Magnoliopsida > Poales > Poaceae > Poa > Poa annua. Next base: position 39,946,156 of record CM049427.1, read on the forward strand.
TGCTCGGAAATTTCAAGCAGCTGTTAACCATCAGATGATACAGCTGGAGTACGGCTAATCGCAGCTTTGTGCTAGTCATGCTGAGCAAAAATGAGCATCACAACTAAGTGCGATAGAACATGCTTAATTTTTGCATGGATTCACACGTCGCTGCGGTGTAATCTTCACCCACTCCTAATCATTGTAAGGCCAGTTTACGATATCCGTCGTAGCTGTCCAGCTACCGTAATATTGTTTTTTTTTGAAAGAACCAACAATTGCTGGCTTTCAGTATATTAGCAGAGGGAAACCGTACACAAAAGTACCCGGAAGTCGCACCGGTCGAAATTACGTTCGGAGGCGAGCAGAAAAGGAAAGAAAAATAAAAAAACAAAGGGCGACGAACTAGCCACCCTCGTGACTCTTTCGACACCCCGACGATGCAGGACCATGACCCCGCCTCGTTGAGGCATGGTCGCAAAGCCCCCCGAGGCCGCCGCCTCGGCGCACATCCACCGTCCGGGGCCACCGCCCCGGCCTCCACAGCCCAGGCTTCAGAGCCACCCCACACGACCGCTGCCAACGCTAAGCTCGACGAGGCATCAGACACTCCAAGGCGGCGCCTCCAAGGAGGTAGCGACGAGTGCGCCGCCGCCGCCCACTCCAGAGGAGTTTAGGTTTTCACCTGGAGAGCCTTATGGAAGACGCGCCGGTAGAGGGTCATTTCTCCCAAACAGCGCAATCAAGAAGGAGAACGACACCCTAGGGTGCCGCCGCCGTCGGCACCAAAGTGCGAGGTTTTCACCCGGAGAAACGATCCCGACCGCCAAGCCGGGAGCTTGGGCCAGGGAGCAGCAAGCCGAGAGGCCTGGTTCTGTCGCCGACCTCCTGCTGAACTGACGAGAAGCTGAACAACTCCATGTTGAAGACCAATTGGGGTCTGGTCGCAATGCTCTGTCGAGCAGCCAGGGTCTGGATCCCTGGTTCTTGACCACGCCTACTCCGTGAAGACCGAAGACAGCATCCGCTGCGCTGCACTTGAGCAGGAAGCACCACCGTGCACAGCTCATGGCGCCGACCGAAGACCTACAAAGCCAGCCGATGAATCGAGTCCGAGAGGGCCCGGATCTGTCCCGCACTACCGCACCCGTTGACCAGCCGCCTCGACTATGACGCCACCCACCACGGCCGCGAGAACCACAACCGGCGGTGCCGCCGCAGCCCTTGCCGCACACGACCGGACTCCGGAGTCCCCTCCGCCGCGCCACCGACGAATCCGGCATGCCGTCCTCGCAGCCAGGCAGGATCCGTCCCCACCAGATCCGGGGGCGGGAGCCCCGGATCCGCCACCACGTCGAGGTCCGGCGTCCCCGGAGTCGCCGCTCCGGCCTGCACGCGACGGCAAGCCCACCATTGCCGTCCCAGTCGGTGCCGGCAAGCTCCGCGCGAGGAAGAGAAGAGAGACACCCCCACCCACCAGTTGTGTGGCGGCGGGGAGGCCGCCACTGCCGCGGCGCGCCGGCCGGCGACAGCAGCGGCGAGGAGGCGCAAGAGGCGGAGGGCTGGTGGCGGCGCGCTGTTCGCCCCCCGGTGCCGCCTGGGCGTGACACGGGGGAGTTCTCATGAACAATCCCTGCTCGACGAAGATGAAGTAGGCGTTGCAGTGGACGAAGATTCGCTACCGTAATATTGTGTCATGTAACTGCGTATCTGATTATCTGGTAATTCGAGCATCCTCAATCACAATTCTTTCAAAAACGTGTCTTGTCTTTTATCTTGTTCGTCCAATTGAGACATAAGCTATTTCTACCTGTTTGGTGTTGGCCATTAGTTAGTTAAATAAAATGAGTAAATTGTAGTACTACTTAGCAAATATCACTGTCATCGGAAATGGAAGGCCTTAAGGATGAATGTTTTCAATAGGAATGAAACTTTCCAAGCTTCGATAAAAGGTGCATCATCTCGAAATTCCTTTTGCATTTCCCATCGGCCTAGCTAGAATCGCCTATTCTTCTCTTTTTAATCTTTGTATCATTAATATTACATTGGTTTCTTAACAGGGGGGGTGAGTACACGTGCACATGGGATGAAGGATTGGTGTGGAGGACAACTCCAATTAAGTTGGGAAACTCATCGGCATGGTCTGAACTGTCACACGCCGACTCTTGTTTGTGGTTCCAACTTCCAAATGTAATGCAAGCTCCACGAGGCGCCACGTGGTGGTTATATCCGATGGTCGGGCTGTCGACAAACATTTCGATGCCGTCAGACGGACGCATCCGTTACTTTGATTGCCGACAGTCGGAGAAAACAGTCGGTGCTGGGTATATGTCGACGAGATTTTGTTCCTTTAACGACGAAGAATATGACGATGGTAGAAAAACTTATATGCCTACCGACAGCTTTGTTTGTCGTCGGCGCTAGGTATATGCCGGCGATGTTTTGTTCATTTGTCGATGAAGAATATCACGATGCTCATAAACTTATATGCCATCGGCATATTTTTTTGTTGAAACGAGGCAAAGGACTTACCATTTTCATTAATTAAGACGAACGAGAATTGGTTAGTGTATTAGCGTAAAACATGCTGAAAGCCGGAACAAAGACCGTCGCCGACTGTCGTCGGGAGGGCACACTCGACCAACCTGACTACCAAATCCAAACTGTGCACACACCACTAGAGATGACGGTCGTTGACACGGCAGCCCACTGACGTCATTGTCATCACTCACTCCCGGGAGCGACTCCGGCTTCCTCGAACAAGCGGCCACCTAAGAAGACCTCGACAAGCGGCCTCATGAAGGCCGCCCTGTCTATGCCAAACAGATGACCCCTCACGTAGGTCCTGCCCGTCGCCATATATGTATGCATGCCAATAGCATTCATATGTCTGCCAACGGTTTTTAGCTTTCGTGAAGTATCTGATTTCATGTAGTGAAAGTAGCCTATTTTTAAGTCGACGATTTTGGATTAAATGCATATCTCTTCTTACCGAGTGTGGTAAAGTTGACCTTCTTAAAAGTGCCATCGCCTGATCATCTTTGTCGTCTCATCTTTTTTTTTATAAGTTGTCTCATCCTAATATATGACTGCATACATGTTTGGAAAACTGAAGGTACCAAAGTCCTGTAACCGAAGCTATCTATATCTTTCATTGACTTGGTCCATATACCTTCGTGATTTACACTCCTAAGTGTGTTCTGCAGTTTCCATTTATATGAGGCCGAAACTACACCCACCACAGTCAGTTGGACATAACTATGCATGCAGTTTTTTTTTTTAAAAACATCAATCTCTCTTCTCATGGATATATACCATCCGCTCACTCCGCTCGAATTGCTTCAACCACACGACTGACTAGGTCTGAATGAGATGATATCTCCTACTCTACCACCTCCTCGTCTGATGTTCAACCGCCCTAGACTATGTAGAAATGAGAGGCCTCAGAAATTAACCCTTCGCTTCTGTCCACAACCGGACTATCTGGTGCTCTGCTCGATCATACAAAAGCATAATGTCACTATGAAGTTTCAGAAAAGCTTGCACGCATGACGCATGCAGGCGAGGTTGTGCAGAGAATGGGATATGTGACTGCAACCACGTCCAAGATGAAGGGCAGAGCGCATGGCGGGGACGAATACCAAAACTCTCGAACTGCTTCAGAGTGAGCGACCGACTCACGGTAGTGCAGCATCAATTGGGCATTATTGCCGCAATATGAATTCTTCATACACTGCCGTTTGAAATCAGAAGGCCAAAATATTTGGTACTCACAGCCATCAACCTCTGTCTTACGAGTACATACTACACATAGTAATCCATATAAAGAACTTTCTTCTTTAGTTCTTACGATCAAAAAGTTGCAAAAGAAAAACTCCATCATCTACGACTCATATTAAAACAAGAGCTCACGTTGGATCGTCATCTCCATGTTCTTTCTTAAGCAACCTAAGAGGATTCTCTACATTAGTCTTCAGTAATTAGATTTAGGGATCGTTAGTTACATAATATGTTATAACTTCGGTTTTGGTGTTAGGTAAAGCAAACATGTAGTAGTTGTTTATAAAAACTTGATAGAAATATCCAAATGAGCTTGGATAGTATGAATGCATTCTACTACTAATGTTCAACTTGGTCGTCCCATTCGGTCCAGCCCTCTCGCGGGCTACTTCGCTCATCATCCTCTCGTCTATCCAAGGCGAAGTGGGCTTAGAAGAGCATTGGGTCATCTTCACATCACCGGACGTTGGGCCCCATAAATCTCTTCCCTCCTCTTTCTCATCCTTCCCGCGACTCCGCCGCCACCCCCAGGTGAAGGGGTTCCGTAGCAGAAAACAATAATTTTTCTAACTAACGAATACCGAAACTAGACATGATCTATCTATCTAGTACATGCGGTAACTGTGGCGGCGTTGCCGATTAAGCCGGCGTAGCCGACCTCAAGGTCGCGGAGAACTTGGCGCGACGAAGTAGACGATGACGCAGCGATGTTGACGAAGTCACGGCGTCAAGGGGACGAGCGCGTCCAGTGGCAGGTGGGGTGGCGCCGACGGCAGGGTAACGGCGATGGCGAGACGATGTCGCCCAGGCACCTCAAATGGGGCGCCTCCGAGTACTCACAAGCATACGAAGCTTAACAACAATCCCGGTCACTCAGATCCAACTGAGATCGCAGGAGTAGAACTTTTCTGGAATCCCGCAGGGCAACGACGCACTGCGGTATAGCTCCGTGGGAGAGACAGAGAAGCGGGCGGAGAATTAACTCAGGCCGGCTGATACAACATCAATTGTACTTTAGATGTATTTAATCCAATTAATATACCCTTGTATATAAAGGGGGAAGGGGGTGTGCAAACACCTTGTCTCCCCCATGTGGGACTAAAGAAAAGCAAGGAAAAGGAGGGGGGAGGCTGGTTCGGCCGAACCAGCCATGTGGGCTCCCCCCCCCCACACACACACACATGGGCCTCTCTTGGCCCATTAAGTGGGCTGCCCCTTTTTTATTTTTTTATTAACATTAAATTAATATAAAATATAATTAATTCATAATTAATATATTTACATATTATTTTATCTCTCGTGACTCCGAAACAATTTCCGTACCACCCGAACTTCTTTTGGAGATTCCCGAAACCCTTCCGGACCTTCCCGGAACCCCTTCCGGAACCACCGGAACCCTTTCCGGATTATTTCTCTCTCTCTATTTCCTTCATCTATCATTCCAAAACTATCTCCAAGTGTCGTTAAGACCTTAAGTCTTGTTACGCTACGGTTCGAGAATACTCCAGACATAGTCGAGACCCCTCGCTCGCCAATGACCGCTAGGGAGGCCTGGATGCCTGTGACGGTCCCTGTGCATTATACGAATATCGTCGTTGAACCATAAACATGATATTCATTCATTTTGTTTCTTCGATACTACCTTGTCCGAGATATGATCGTAGACATCCGCTGCTCTGTTTTATCTCGTTATCGACAAAGGTTAATAAACTCGTCTGTGATATTACATCTGCATGACCTAATCATAAGCTGCGCAACTATATAGACGTAATTTCACCGAGTGGGTCTAGAGTATCTTTCCATTACGCGAATAAGCAAATCCCGCTCTTGATCCATACGTCTCTACATACTCTTTCGAGATATCCAAGATAGACACCTTTGTAGTCACCCATTTATGAACTGACGTTTGATGCACTTAGAGTATCCTACAGAGCAGCAATAAATATGATCTCACGGTCTAACGAATAAGCTATCATATTACTTTCCTATTGAAAATGATGAACATTGTAATACGATTATGTTGCAATACTTTGATGCTTATGTCCATCACCTTATTCTTCTAATAAGATGACCTATCTCATTGTCAACCGACGTCATTGTCCATGATCGGGAAATCTCGATCAACAGTTGTCCAATAAACTAGTTTATACAGAGGGTTACTAGGGACTCTGGTTTGTCTATATATCACACGTGTATTAACAATTCCGATTAATACAGTTATAGCATGATACAAAAACATATTATAAACTTATGAGATAATGTAATAAATACTATATATTTATTTGCCTATAGGGCATATCTCCTTCACCAGGACGCCGCCGATTCCACCGCCCACCCGTCGCCTCCGCCTCGCCAGTGCCGTCACCACCCCGCCGGTGGCCTTTGTTCGCACTTTCCGGTGGATAGGCCACCATTCCTGACCGGTGAAGGCTTCGTCCAGGGAGGTCATCTTCAGCACCCGCGAGGTGTTCGGCCATTTGCGCCGCCCGGTTTTAGGTAAGATCCCGGCCCCCTTTGCCATATTACAAGCGATGAATGGCGCAAATATTCATTTATCGTGCGGGTGGGAGCTGAGCAAGCGCGTGTTTCAAACAAAAGTAGGCATACGACTGGTACGTCCAAAACGTATCTACTTTGCCGAACACTTTTGCTATTGTTGTACCTCTAATTTGTGTGCTTTGGATGCAACTAACGCGGACTAATGCTGTTTTCAGCAGAATTACCCTGGTATCTAATTTTTGTGCAAAAATATCAACTTCGGAGAAAAAACCCAAAATCCAACCAGAACTCATTTTATATCCGAGGAGGACCAAGAACCACGAAGACAGAGAGGAGAGGAGCCAGGGGGGCGCCACATCACCCCCTGGCGCGGCAGCCTCCTGGCCGCGCCAGCAGGTGGTGTGGCCCACTCGGCCGCCTCCTCGCGACCCCCTCGCGGCTACTTAACCATCCAGACCTAAAAACCCACGGGGTTAGACACTTTTCCAGAGAACACACCCATGCACAGCCGCTATCGCGAACCCTAGTTCAGGGACCAGAAGTCTCTGTTCCGGCACCCTGCCGGGACGGGGAATCGAAGGGGATCATCGCCATCGTCATCTCCACCGCCTCTCCATCAACCATCCATGTTTCCCCCGTCCATGAGTGAGTAATTCACCGCTGTAGGCTTGAGGGGATGGTAGGGATTGGATGAGATCATGAAGGAGATATGCCCTAGAGGCAATTAATAAAGTGTATTCTTTATCATATATCGTTTGTTCATAATATGTTTTTGTGTCGTGCTATAACCGTATTAAGCGGAAACATTAATACGGGTGTGATGCGTGAACAACCAGGTCCCTAGTAGGCTCTACTAAGACTAGTTTCGTTGCACGATCGATGATCGAGGTTTCCCGATCATAGGGCATGGTGCCGGTCGGCAATGGAAGTCATGTCGTTAGAGAACGATGTGATGGACATAACCAGATTTGGGGGACATAGTCATTACGCCTTTGACCGTGAGACCAACTCTTATTGTTATTCCTGGAAGATACTTTGATTGCACCAAACGTCGTATCTTAATTAGTATGACAATAACGGTGATACTTTTGGGTATCAGAAAGGAGTAGTTGAGACGAGGGGTCAAGAGCGGGATTTGCCAGTCCGCATAGCAGGATAGATACTCTAGGGCCCACTTGGTGAGATCATGTCTAATGAGCTTGCAAGCATGTGACTAGGTCACAGAGATATGAAATCATAGACGAGTAGAAGATAGCGTTGTCGGTTACGAGGTCAAGCTAGGTATGGAGATATCTATGAACGACGCTCGGACACGCTAAGTATCGCCATGGCAAAAGGTCTAAAGCTTTACGTTCAGGTTTGATAGATGAAAGTCATTCGTTATATCACATGGATTAATTCATGGGGTCCAGGCCTACGAGTTAGTCATTGATCGGAGAGGAGTCTCGATCATGTCTGTTATTATATCGAACCGCTAGGGTAACACACTTAAGGGGTTTCGACAAGACAACCGGAAAGGAAAGAGATCACCGGAAGGTCCCGGGAGAGGTCCGATGGAGATCGGGCAGCGACGAAAGAGTTTTTGGAGCTAGAATAAATTATATCTAATATGTTTGATATTAATTAGTGTAATTAATGCCTAAATATGATTTTATATATTTATTTTCAAATTTATTTAGGCTGATTTCCCTAAATGGGCCTTATGGTCGAAAGAAGGCCCAAGGCCTAAGAGGGGAAAATTCCCTAGGGGAATTTGGTGGGGGCTTGGGTGGCCGACCCAAGTGGGCCAAGAGGCCCACTAAGGGGCCGGCGCATCAGCCTATGCCGCACCAGGCATGTGGGGTTTAGTCCCACATTGCCTGGCTGGCAGGTTGGCTCCCCCTGGGAGCCTATATAAGAAGGGGCACCCCTGCCTTTTTAATTCACCAATTAATTCCCTAATTCTCTCTCGATTTCGTGATTCCCTTTGTTGGAGTTGCGCCGAGTTGAGAGGGGATCTCTTCCACCATAGCCCGCTGCCGTGCTGCTGGTGTTCCGGTCCAAGTCTTCCGCTGCTCGTCCTGGACTGGAGCTTCGGAGACCGTCGTTTCCACCGTACATGTGTAACGCCCTGGAGGTGTTGCGCTAGCGGTACTCGGAGGTATGCTTCCTCTACACAACCTTGAGGTCGGCTTCGTCGGTCTTCATCGATAATGTTTGTGCAGGAACATAATCCTCGCTTTCGGTCTACAAGGGTATGTATTCCGATCTCCGTTTGTACTGCATTGAATAGATCTTGGCATGTTTTAAGGATATCGTTGCTAGGATTTTTTTTGTTTTCTGCACCCGATCCCCTTCAGATCACTCATGTAATAGCTGTAAGATTGTTAGGGCATGGTGCCTAGTATCCGTTATCGGTGTTTTACGTCATTGTTATAACTTGTTGTGCTTAATGCTTGACACTAGGTCCCGAGTGCCATGATTTCAGATCTGAACATGACATTGAATTATGATGATAATTATTGTTTTGGATCATATCTATGAGTTGTATACACACGTTATTGTCCGGAACCGATGGCCCCAAAGTGACAGCAATTGGGATAACCGGAGGGAATGACTATGATGTGAGGATCACATGTATTCACGGAGTGTTAATGCTTTGCTCCGATACTTTATTAAAAGGAGTACCTTAATTGCCAGTAGTTTCCCTAGAGGCCCCGCTGCAAACGGGTTGGCAGGACAAAAGATGATGTGCAAGTTTCTCATTGCGAGCACGCACAACTAAATATGAATACATGCTTATGATTAATTTATGCCTGGATGCTTTATATTATTTATCTGCAAATGCCTATGCTAGGTAATTACATGAATTATCTTGTCCATGCAATGCCCGTACATCCATCCCTGTGCCTACAGTATTTTAATCCTACTGTCTACTTCAATCACAATCGTTGTCTCAATTCTCCTGCTGTTGTTATTTCACTATTGTCTCTGCTATAAAACTGTTGCTACTGATAATCTTACTCGAGCAAGTCTATTCACAGGTGCAGATGATCTGACAAATCATATGTTAAAGCTTACAAATAATCTTTGGCCCCCCTTGTGTCGAATCAATAAATTTGGGTTTTACTTCCTCGAATACTGTTGCGATCCCCTATACTTGTGGGTCATCAGCGACGTACAAAATGCTCACGTCCTTCTTTATCTCTACATCCGGAAGTTCTACGAGACCTTCATCGCGCCATCGTCGGACGAGGACTCCGACGATAATACCAAGCTCTTGGTGGCCATGACAATGGTGATTAACGAGTACACCTACTCGGGGCCGGTGAGGAGGGGCTCGGTGAAGGGTCACCGCAACCGAGAGAGGGGACACTACCAGCTGTAACGCGACTACTTCCACCCTACAAATCCAATCTTTGACGCACAAAGATTCCGGCGCCGCTACCGGATGTCTAGGCCGTTGTTCCTGCGGATTACGAGCGGGGTGAGGGTGCAGGGCAACTACTTCGTCGCCAGGTGCGATGCCACCGGTATGCTTGGCTTCACATCCTATCAAAAATGTTCTGCTGCTGTTCACATGCTTGCATATGGAGTGGCCGGTGATCTCGTCGATAAGTATCTACGAATGAGCGAGTCCACCTGCCTTAAGATTATATACAGATTCTGCAAAGCTGTCATAGATGTTTTTGATGATGTTTTCCTTAGAGAGCCTACATTTGAGGACACCGCTAGGCTGCTGTCGATTAACGATGAGAGAGGATTTCTGGGGATGACAGGAAATATTGACTGCATGCATTGGGAGTGAAAGTGCTATCCATTTGCATGGCAAGTCCAGTATAGTGGCCATGCCGATGAAGGGGTTCCGGTGCAGAAAACAATAATTTTTCTAGCGTATGAACACCCTAACTAGCCAGGATCTATCTATCTAGTACATGTGATAACGGTGGCGGAACGGGTTACATTACTTCCATGTAGACCGATAGCGGGGATTACGCTCCCGCGGAAGCGTTGACGATGAAGTCGTACGTAGCCGACCTCGAGTTCACGGAGAACTTGCCGCGATGATGTAGACGATGATGCCTGGGTGTCGACGATGACCTGCGTCGACAGGCGTCGGGCGGAAGATGGCGAGGCGCCGGCGACTTGGGGGGAGGCACCGGCGGCAGGGCAGCGGCAGGGCTGTTGGGTGGGAGAGACGACGTCGCCCAGGCTCCTCAAATGTGGTGCCTCCGAGCACTCCCAAACATACGGTGCTTAACAACAACCCCCGGTCATTCAGATCCAACTGAAATCGCAGGGGTAGAACTTTTCTGGAATCCCGCAGGGCAACTGCGCCCGGTGGTATAGCTTTGGTGGAGAGGGAGGAAAAAACGGGCGGAGAAGCAACTCGGCGGCCTGCTATACAATTAATTGTATTTTTTTGTAATTAATCCAATTAATATGCCTTGCTATATAAAGGGGGGAGGGGGTGTGCAAACACCTTGCCTCCCCCATGTGGGACTAAAGGAAAAGGAGGGACAGGGGGGTTCGGCCGGCTCTCCTAGTCCGAATTGGACTAGGGGCCCAAGCCCCCTTCCTCCTTGGTTGGTGCGACTCCCTCTTGGGCCCTCTTAGGGCTCATGTAGGTGGGCTGCCCCTTTTTTCTTTATTATTTAATAATTAAATTAAATTAAAATATAATTAATTCATAAATAATATATTTAAATACTATTTAATATCCCATGACTCCGAAACATTTTCCGAACCACCGGAACAACTTTCGGACATTCCTGGAACCCTTCGAGACCTTCCCGGAACTCCTTCCAGACCACCGGAACTCTTTCCGGTTCATTTCTCTCTATCCAATAAAAACCTATATTATTCCAGAACCTTTCTCACGGTGTTGTTAAGACCTTAAGTTTGTTACGCTACGGTTCGAGAACACTCCAGACATGGTCGAGACACTCCGCTCACCAATGACCGCCAGGGATACCTGGATGCATATGACGGCCCCTGTGCATTCTACGAATATCGTCGTTGAACCATAAACATGATATTCATTCCCTTTGTTTCTGTGATAGCACCTTGTCCGAGATATGATCATAGACATCCGATGTCTTTGTTGTATCTCGTTACCAACAAAGGTTATGAACTCGTCTGTGATATTACATCTCCATGACCTAGTCACAAGCTGCGCAGCTATATAGATGCAATCTCACCGAGTGGGCTAGAATACCTTTTCAATACAAGAATGAACAAATCCCTCTCTTGATCCTTACGTCTCAATACTCTTTCGGGATACCCAAGATGGACACCGTTATTGTCATGCTAAATAAGACACAACGTTTGATGCTCTCAAAGTAACCCTAGGAAGTAGTAATAAGTACGGTCTCACAGTCTAAGGAATAAGCTATCATATTCTTATATATTGCAAATGACAAACATCGTAATACGATCTTATTGCAATACTTTGCTTATGTCCATCACCTTATTCAACTAATAAGATGACCTCATTGTCAACCGACGTCATTGTCCTTGATCGGGAATCTCGATCAACTGTTGCCCAATGGACTAGTTTATATAGAGGCTCACTAGGGACTCTGGTTGTCTATGTATCACACATGTATTAATAATTCCGATTAATACAGTTATAGCATACTACACAAACCTATTATAAACTTATGAGATAATGCAATTTGCCTCTAAGGAATATCTCCTTAAGTCTCCCACTTGCACTAGAGTACAAATAAACTAGCTCCATTTTACTTCATCAAAATCCCTTATCAAATAACTGTCATATGATAATGCTTGCTTGTGATAGAGTGTTACTCTGACAATCTGTACAATACATAATTGTTCTTTCTTTTGCTATTCATTGATATCAACTTGTTTGATATCATCATGTTATCCAATAACATATATATACAAATACCGTAACCAAGCGAGACTTCTGTTTCCTAGCGCTTACTCTGATTCTGTCAGCCAGATAATTGCCTTGAAAACACACTCAGTCATAGAGAGCTCCTTGTAACAATTACAACCTCGCGATATCTATATATACTTTCACACCTATGTAGAAAACCTGACATACCAGTGTCAATCTAAAACTAATACACTTCTACTTCCAGTAAATTCTAAATTTACTTTTATCACCGTTCTTTTCCTTAAGAACATCAGTCATATTTCATCGAGCAGATAATATGGTTTCTGTATGATGTCTAATATCACATAACAAACCAACATGTCATACAACCACTATTACCGTATACCATTACTCTTAATGATTAATTGGATTTCCAAGGACCATCCTTTGATTTTAATTTATTCTGACTCCTCAGATATAATCCCAAACAACTCGACTAACAATTTAAAATTCCCGTTCTATTCCAAATAGACACTAACTTTCAAATAGTTTCACAACTTCATCTTTCTAATTAATTTTACTGGTACAATTCACAATGTGTCATTTACACAAGATGAATTCGACTCCCACTCAAATTATGTCTCCACACATTTGAGAACACGAGCTCCCACTCAAAATATGTCTCCACACATTTGAGAACACGAGCTCCCACTCAAAAATATGTCCTTTACATATTCTACCCGAGTGAACTAACTTTGACTCCCACTTAAATTCACAATTTATCTCAACATTTTGGTCAAACCAAAATCATTGATCTCTTATCAATTCAAATTCAATACAAACTACAGTATTACATTAATACAAATCCCACAGACTCCAAGCATATCTACAAAAATGTAGTCAACAAATTTGATCTTGTCCAAGACACATTTCTTGACAAAATATGCTTTCACGTCTTTCTTATAGTTACATTTCTCATATAACACTTTATACGATGATTAAACAATCTTATTCCTCTAATATGAATTATAGCAACAATTACTATTTTAATCCTTACAAATGTAACTTGGATTTTCGGGCTAAAAAAGCCTTTGTTTGTATTCTGATATTTTCTCAACTTTCTTTGTATTCATATAGTGCACCTTGATCTATCAACAAGATCTAAAACACTTAATATTATGATGTGACCTGACAACAATATTAAATATAACAACACTTTATTTAGAAGCTTCTTTCATGAAAATATTATGATCTTTACAAAAAGGATTGCAAGCATAAAACAATTTTCTAGTCTCCTTCACTCTTGATCACCAAATTTTCATTTGTAGACATATATCCTTTTGGAACACTTTCCAATATTCTACTTTTATGAATATAGGTCTGACACCATATTTCAAGCTTCTAATTCCAGTCCACAAACCATAATTCGAAAAATCATATTTTCCTCGGAATTACATAGAAAACAAACCAAGTTTTGTTTCTATCGGGTTTTGGAATACACTCTCATCCAATGCGAGCAATCTACAAAGAACTATTCATGTATATTCTGAATTATCGTATAATCATATACATAACGACACTATTGTCGATCACACGAATTCTCGTTGAGAAAAATATCTATTTTCTAAAGTGGACATCGACTATAATGTTTTGAACGTATTAAGAGATTCTAAGACAGATTCTGACAGACCACACTTTATCTAAAATAGAGTATGATTATAATACCTCACATATCACCATATATTATATTATAATAGTATTAAACGAATTTCCACAAGTCTTTTGTGTTGAAACCATAATTCAAAAATATTTTCCTTTGATCGAATCTTGTGAATACAATATTCACTATTCTTTCTTCTGAAAACCCCCCATTTGATCTCTTATCAAATTAATTTCAGACTCATGATTTATTGTGCAAATACACTTATTCAGCAATAATCATAGAGAATTCGGATCAAGTAAAGTACACCATTTAATCAAATTAACAATCATTCTAAATGACTCTTAATTAATTTCCTTTCGTATTGACAAATCAATACTACATTTCAAACTTAATCAATTCGGCACTCGAAATACTTAAATAGACCAAAAATGTCTATTACTTCTTTCATTGCCTTTATGACTAAATTCGATGGTGTTTGTTCTAGTAACAAAATCTTTTATTTTTCTTGGACACATAATTTTTATCATTCCCGCTATTATATATGTATATCATACGCATAATGTAATTGAGATGTGATACAAATTATTCATAATATAAAACAACTGCTTTGTTTCATAACATAAAACAACTGATTTGTTCTATATGAGTAACTATGTCTTCTAACATTCAAGACACCAAACTATATCACACTCTCACTATTACAAAATGTCTTATAAAAAACTATTGATGATAACTAATATGATATCTCAAGGGCGTGAGCACTACTGCCCATTAACTTGCCATCACTTGTGCACTGTCACGTCACCCATCGCCGCATACTTGTGATAATCAGGGACTATTTCATAAACATAACAAGTATCAAATACTTTTCATCAAGCACGAGAAGAATACATTTATATCTTCGTATATCAAATATACCCATAGCGTCGAAGAACTCTTCTTCGATGGAATCAACTTTTAGAGATTTGAACTTGTTCACGAACGTGAAGAAGCTTATCGTGTCTCTATAGCATATTCACGCACATGCTCTTCATAGCTAGGAGACAAAGCGCAATCTCTATTGCACTATTGTTCGCTATCTAGAAATCGTAGATATTCGTAAGCCTGAAGTAGATGTCATACAACTTCTTCAAATGAGTCTCCAGACAGGTATGCTCCCCATGTGAATGGTCCAGAACTTTCTAAGCTGTCTGAACTGCTCAAGACTCAATTCATCTTTAAAGTGTCTTTTGATCGCATCAATCACGACATATGGCTCCAAGTGTTGAAACAACTTTCAACTCTGGTGCTAGGCATACGCTTATGACGACCTCCACTTCGATGAAAATATCATGATGCTTACGGAACTCATCATCTTCCTCTTTGCTAGCAGAATCATCTAGTCTATCTCCTAACTAATGTTTTAGGACATATAGGATGTTTTTGTGTTAGAGAATGTTTCTAAAACCTCTGTACCAGTTGATGAAGTTGGACCCGTCCGCTTCTAAGGTAGATTCCGTGCTCTTGAGGAAGTAACCGAAGTGTAGTTCCGTAGTCTCCAGATGTGATCGCAAAATAGGTAAGGTAAAATTTATAATATATGTGAGTTTTAGTTTATAATCATATTATCAAACAAACTCCACTAAAATTATTATCCCTAAAATAATAATAGAGATTACACGACCCCCATCCACCATACCAACCCCGATCGTCACGGCCGGCGGCACAGCTTCAAAGGTAGACATAAAATGTCAATCACAACAACTCTGTGACTCATGCTCGATCTTTCGATCTTCCCATGTTCCGATGCCATATCTGCATATGCTAGGCTCGCCAATCTAACCTCGAAGACCCTGCGCGTGCAACATGACTTACACCCACTGTATGTGAACGACGATATGTCTGACACCCGATCGTCACGGCCTGCCTCATAACGTATAACTTTCTTTGTGGTGCGCAATGAGAGAGAACATAATTTTGGTATTTGTTAGGGATCATTCTATTTATGATGCTACCGTTGTATATCTAGCATATAAGCAATCAATAGGATGCACACACAAGAACACACAATCAAATGATGCAATGAAGTGCGATGTGACATGGTCGATGCTCCTGGACCTCCATGGCGCCATGTGCCTGGCCCCGGCGCCCCGGCATAGCTCCGAGTCCACGGAGCCCTCCATTGCCTTCGACAGTACGACTAATATTAAACTTACCGTAACCATGTCACATAAAATAACGCCTCCGCAAAACAAAGTTAGACGCCTCTAGCTTTATTTAGTTTTGCAAGTTTTACGTGGCATATAGGATTATTCGTAAGAGAACCGCTTCCCTACCTACGAACTTTGTTCCACAACGTCGATCGTATAATTGCATGTTTAAGCATCCCTTTCGGGCCCTCCATTGAAAATGCTTTGCCGATTAGAGAGAGAGAAACAGACACCCGCCAGCCACAGATACGGTGCAAGCCGTATGTCAGTAGTGGAACCAGTCTCGCGTAAGCGTACGCGCAAAGTTGGTCCGGGCCGCTTCATGAACTCAATACCGAAGGCATCGCAAGTGCACGCTAGAGTGGAGCAAATATAAGAAAGACATCCTCATTCAACATGAGTTCTAACCGTACCAGCAGTACTACACATAGATCGGCTCTGATACCACTGAAGGGGTTCCGGTGCAAAAAACAATAAATTTTCTAGCGTATGAACACCCTAACTAGGCAGGATCTATCTATCTAGTACATGTGATAACAGTGGCGGAACGGGTTACATTACCTCCATGTAGACCGATAGCGGGGATTACCCTCCCGCACAAGCGTTGACGATGAAGTCGTACGTAGCCGACCTCGAGGTCGCGGAGAACTTGCCGCGATGATGTAGACGATGACGCCTGGGTGTCGACGATGACCTGCGTCGACAGGCGTCAGGCGGAAGATGGCGAGGCGCCGGCGACTGGGGAGGAGGCGCCGGCGGCAGGACAACGGCAGGGCTATTGGGTGGGCGAGGCGACATCGCCCAGGCTCCTCAAATGTGGTGCCTCCGAGCACTCGCAAACATACGGTGCTTAACAACTACCCCCGGTCATTCGGATCCAGCTGAAATCGCAGGGGTAGAACTTTTCTAGAATCCCGCAGGGCAACAACGTCCGGTGGTATAGCTTTGGTGGAGAGGGAGGGCAAAACGGGCGGAGAAGCAACTCGGGCGGCCTGCTATACAATTAATTGTATTTTTCTGTAATTAATCCAATTAATATGCCTTGCTATATAAAGGGGGAGGGGGTGTGCAAACACCTTGCCTCCCCCATGTGGGTGTAGTGTACCTGCACCTAAAATATGGCAGATACCTGTGTATAGTGCAAATCCCTGGATTGAATCGTTTGCACACACAGTTACGATGTAATATCACAACAAAGTATCAAATTATTACAACGCTGATCCAGACTTAGAAAATATTCATTACAAATTTGCATAGCATAAAGCTAGCAGTAAACAGAGTAAACAACGGAAAATTTATTCTTCGTGGAGTCCCCAAACATCATCATGTGCCACAGGCGAGCATGTTGGTTGAAGACTCGAAACCCTTAGTAAAACTTTCACTCATCATCAGGACAGTCTGCAATAAGATATATATTGCAACAACGTGGGTCAGAACCATTAAAATGGAACTGGCAAGTGACACTATGGTGGACACTTAGAGGAATAACTCTATGACCTATATGCTTATTTGGCTGGTGGAGCTCAAGGCTATTTTGCAGAAAGCAAGTTTTTCCCTAACCATTTTGAAAACACTTTTCTTCTATTCGAGACATCCGTGGCATGAAATCCACTGTCTCATTCTACCCTTGTTCACCCATCAAGTTTTTAATTTATAAGTTGGAATGGTGGAATCCTCCGTTGACATCCTCGTTCAGCTGCTCAATTGTCCGTTTCCGGGGACACGGCTAAGTACTTAGATTTTAACTCTGCAGAGGTTGTGCACGTTCACCATTGTACCTATTCAACCCAGGTTATCCTTTACACACCATTTGTGATAAGGAAAGGAAAGAATAAGACGAGATCTTTCAGAAGCATTTCCCCTCCCACTCTGGCCTGACGCGCTCCACCTACAAATCCTCTACCACCACCTGTCAGGCCGGGGAGAGTCCACGCAGCTTAGTTGATCAAGCCAGAGCCCATATTGGCAATGGCTGCACGAGAAGCAATCTTCTCTCGGAGTTCTTCAGATTCCTTTGCTCCTGGGTGGCCTTCCACAAGTGAATATTCCACAGGTAAAACCCCTGGGAACAACACTCAACTCATACAGCCAAGCAACCAATTTCCACCCAGGTGTTTGATTAAAACTTAGTAGACTTTATCTTTTTCATCAAAATAGTTTTTGCATAGCATCACTATTCTACTAAGTAATTTCATAGGAACCTAGACACAGGAATAAAGAGGTCTATCATGGCTTGCATAGCAATGCTATCCTACACATGCTTATAGAAAATACTCTACTCATGCATAGAAATAATAGGACTTTTATGGGGGTGTGCCACTTGCCTTGGCAATCGGGAGTGCAGCAGTTACAGTTGCAAAGATTCCCGTTTCCCTCCGAATAGTCTAACAAAGAAATAAACAGCCACACATAAACACACAAGCAAAGGTTCTCACAAAGAAGATATATGCTATGCATGAGATGGGATGCAACAATTTATTTCCAAATATATGCATGAATAAATTTTTGATTTGTTTCTATTATTTAATCATGAGTAAAGGGTTAATGACAAGGACTTTAGTTCACTTAAATAAATTTTCAAATCAAATTTTGTAAAAATGACATTTGGGCATAGGGCATCTAAACAAGTTGTTAGCAATTTGATTTACTCAAAAATAAATTTTCTAACTAAAGTTATGTTAAAAACACTTAAACTACTCTCAAAAATATTTGAAATTTTTTTATGTGTCAAAACAGAAAACTAATGAATCCAAAGTGTTCTACTGGTTCTAAGGATTTCAAATATATAAAAATATTTAAATTTGGTTAAACAGATAAAAAGTAATGATGAAAACAGTGTGCATGGGGTTTTCTGCAAAACTGCCAAATTAAAGATTTAATATAATTCAGAAAATAAAATCTGACGTGGCGCTGACGCGGCGTACCGGTTCGGAGTTTTAAGTGATCTAATCCTAGCCGTACACGGGAGATCTAACGGTCTAGATTAAAACGACCAGAAGCGAGCGACGCGGCTGGCCGGAAACCTAGCCCGAGGCGTGCCCGCGGCGGTGCGATCGCCGGAGTTGCTCGCTTCGCACGCCCTACTGCCTACGAGGACGAACGAGTCATACCCGTGCGTGGAGGAGGTCGAGGCGGGGACGATGGCGAGGTGGTCGACGATGGAGTGCTCTGTCGCGCCGGAATTTGCTCGTCGGAGTCGTGCTCGGCGGCGGTCCTCTTCGGGGCGTGGATGGAGACGATGTTCTGCTGCCCGAGAAGACGCAAAAACTTGTCAAAATGATGTGCGAGGTCAAGATAGACCAGAAGGAAGTGGAGAGAGGGCTTGAGAGGGACGCGGCTCACCGGAGTTCGTCGAACTCGCCGTCGGTAACGGCGGTGCTCGGGGGGTGCTCGTGGGCGGCCTGGTGGCTCTCGGGAGGTGGTGCTTGGGGCAAAAGAGAGAGGGGATCGAGGGGATCTTATAGCAGGAATCGGCGACGTAAATGAGTGAGTAAATCGCCGGGAATCAATCGAATTGATTCGGCCGTTTCTCGGCTAGGTCGTGGGCGTGATTTGGGGCGAGCCGTTGCAGCGAGAGGGATGACAGGTGGGGCCCACCTGTCAGCGAGTGAGCGCGCGCGCGGGCGGGGACGGGCCGCTGGCGTGCTGGATTGCGTCGCGCGCGCGGTAGATAGCTAGTGGGCTTCGGCCCACTGGCTGACCCGATTCTAATTTTTTTCTTTTTGAAAATTCTTTTCTGTTTTTGAATCTTTTGAGTATAAAACAAATTCAAAACTATATTAAAACTTATCAGAAAAATTCATAAAAATAATATTTGAAAAGCTTATGAAAAATAGATCTTTTTGACATTATTTTTGTTTAAAAAATATATAATAAAAGGAACATTATTATCATTTCAAAATAACGATTTTAAAGGATATAGAGTCAATTTAAGTATATTTAATTAATTAAATTCAAATTTTATGTGATTCATATGACATGTTTAATGATAATGATGCATGGATGCAAAGTTTTAAATTTTTCTGAAAATTGGGATGTTACAAACCTAACCCCCTTAAGATGAATCTCGCCCTCGAGATTCGGATTGGCTAGCAAATAGGTGAGGGTGGTCTTCTTTAAGGTCATCTTCTCTTTCCCAAGTTGCTTCCTCTTCTGAATGGTGATTCCACTGTACTTTACAGAATTTGATGGTCTTGGTTCGGGTGACACGTTCTACTGTCTCCAAAATCTTTATTGGTTTTTCTTCATAAGTGAGATCACTTTCTAGTTGTACTTCCTCTAGTGGCACCGTATCTCTTAGCAGTCTTTCTGCCATTTCTGGGTGACATTTCTTCAGCTGGCTGACATGAAATACACTGTGAACCGCGGAAAGTGCTTCCGGGAGTTCCAATTCATAGGCGACCTCTCCTTTGCGGGATAATACCTTGAAGGGTCCAATAAATCTAGGTGCCAACTTTCCTTTGATTCCAAACCTTTTAACTCCCCGCATAGGTGAAACTCGGAGATAGACTCGATCTCCCACTTCATACGTGACTTCTCTGCTTTTGGAGTCCGCATAACTTTTCTGTCTGGATTGTGCTATCTTTAAACGGTCCTTAATCAACCTGACTTTTTCCTCGGCCTCCTTGATTATGTCTGGGCCGAACAGACTACGTTCCCCGACGCCACTCCACAGTAGTGGGGTGGTGCACTATCTCCCATACAGGGCTTCAAATGGTGACATCTCTATGCTCGCTTGATAGCTGTTGTTGTAAGAGAACTCGGCATATGGAAGGTTATCATCCCAGCTTGACTTATAATCTAGAGCGCATGGTCTCAGCATATCTTCTAGGATCTGATTTACTCTTTCTGTCTGTCCATCCGTTTGCGGATGAAACGCTGTACTAAACTCCAATCTAGTTCCCAGAGACTCATGTAATTCATTCCAGAAATGGGAAGTAAACTGAGTACCCCTATCTGACACAATTTTCTTGGAAACACCATGTAGACACACAATCCTCTTCATGTAGATGTCAGCTAGTTTGGCACTAGTGTAAGTAGTCTTTACGGGTATAAAGTGGGATACTTTCGTCAGCCGATCGACTATAACCCATATAGAATCATACCCTGATTTAGTCCTGGGTAGACCCGTGATGAAATCCATACCAATCTGTTCCCATTTCCAGTCTGGTACTGGTAACGGTTGTAGCAACCCTGCTGGTTTTTGGTGTTCTGCTTTCACAAGACTGCATACGTCACACTTTGCAATGTATTCTGCAATATCACGTTTCAAGTTGATCCACCAATACCTCTCCTTTACATCCATGTACATCTTGGTGTTACCCGGATGTATGTAATAAGGTGAGTCATGAGCTTCTTGAAGTATTAACTTCCTGAGGTCGGCATTGTCAGGAACACAAATGCGTTCTTTATACCACACGGTTCCTTCTTCATCTACTCTAAAATCTCTGGCCTTACCTTCGCTTAGGTTCCTCTTGATTTCTTTTACTGCTTTATCCTCTAACTGCGTTGTCTTGATTTTGTTAAGTAGAAGAGGTTGAACTTCTAAGGATGCTATGAATCCTTCAGGTACCACCTCTAACCGAAGGTCCTTAAACCCCTTACAAAGATCTTCCGGCAACTCCCCTGCCGTGAGTCCGTTTACATAAGTCTTACGGCTCAAGGCATCAGCCACTACGTTGGCTTTCCCTGGGTGGTACTGTAGACTTAAATCATAGTCTTTGATCAATTCTAACCATCTCCTTTGACGCATGTTTAATTCCTTCTGAGTAAAGAAATACTTGAGGCTTTTATGATCCGTAAAAACTTCACATCTCTTTCCCCATAAATATGGCCTCCATATCTTTAGCGCATGCACCACAGAAGCTAACTCTAAATCATGAGTGGGGTAGTTTACTTCATGATTTTTGAGTTGTCTTGAGGCGTAAGACACCACTTTGCCTTCTTGCATCAATACGCTTCCTAGGCCGCGATATGAAGCGTCGCAATAAACCTGGAAGTCTTTCTCTAGATCTGGTAAGCATAAAACTGGTGCCGACACCAAGCGCTTCTTTAATTCCTGAAAACTGATCTCACAAGCTTCCGTCCACTCAAATTTCTTTCCCTTCTTCAGTAGTTCAGTCAAGGCCTTGGCAATCTTGGAGAAGTTTTCAATGAATCTCCGGTAGTACCCTGCCAGTCCTAGAAAACTGAGGATTTCTCCCACATTTTTGGGCGATTCCCAATTTGTCACATCAGCAACTTTTTCAGGGTCCACTGCTATCCCATCTTTAGACACCAGGTGTCTTAGAAATCCTACTTGTTTTAACCAGAATTCACACTTGTTGAACTTAGCATATAATTTATGCTCTCGGAGCCTTTGCAATACCAGACGTAAATGTTCTTCATGTTCTTTGTGACTTTTGGAGTAGACTAAGATGTCATCGATGAAGACAACAACAAACTTGTCCAGAAAATCCATAAACACCTTATTCATCATATTCATGAAATAGGCTGGGGCATTGGTTAACCCAAAAGGCATTACCGTGTACTCATACGATCCATATCTTGTAACGAAAGAAGTCTTGGGTATATCCATTTCTCTGACTTTCATCTGAAAGTACCCTGATCTGAGATCGATCTTGTAGAAGACGACAGCCCCTTCTAGTTGATCGAACAGTTCATTTATTTTGGGTAGCGGATACTTGTTCTTGATTGTATGCTCATTTATGTCATGGTAATCGGTGAATAATCTCTGAGTACTATCCTTCTTCTTGACAAAAAGGATCGGGGCTCCCCAGGGTGATGAACTTGGACGGATAAAGCCTTTCTGCATAAACTCTTCCAGTTGTTTCTTGAGTTCTTTCAGTTCATCAGTTGCCATTGGGTAGGGCCTTTTAGCAATGGGTCATGTCCCCGGTTTTAGTTCTATGAGGAACTCTACATCTCTATCGGGTGGCATTCCTGGTAGTTCTTCCGGAAACACGTCAGGGTATTCCTTAACTATAAGGACCTCACCGAGACTAACCCCCTTAAGAGAATAAAGCCTAACCTTCTTTAGTTCAAACGTTGATCTAAAGTTGATCTTCGAGCCTTCTGGAGTGGTGAGAGTGATGGTTCTATTTGCGCAGTCTATGATTCCTGCATAGCTGGTCATCCAATCCATCCCTATGATAACATCCAGGCCTTGTGTTTCCAGGATGATCAAGTCCGTAGGAAACTGATGCTTTCCAATCTTCAGACTCAACTGTCTACAGCCAGAGGTTACTAGCATCTCTCCGCCCGGCGAGCTTACTCTAATGGGGCTTCCTATATTTTCCACTACTAACCCATGTTTGTTTACAAAAGCTCTTGAAATGAAAGAATGCGATGCTCCAGTATCAAATAAAACTAATGCTGGGCATGAATTTAGCAAGAACGTACCAATGACAGCATCAGGTTCATCGTACACTTCTTCCACATTGATGTGGTTCACCTATCCTTTCTGGAAGGGATTGGGCTTGGCAGCTTCTGTGGCCTTCTTTTCGGGGCAGTCAGTGGCGTAGTGACCCTTGTTATTGCACTTGAAGCATAGGACTTGGCTGATATCTTTCTTATATTCGGGGTTTGGGCGATGTTGTCCATTGTTGTGGCCAGCATTTCCATTTCCCTTGTGATTCCCATTGTTTCCCTTGAAACCACCACTATGGTTGTGACCATGATGTTTATGGTTGCTTCCTCCACTAGGATAGTGACCAGGTTTATAACTCTGGTTTGCATCTTGAGGGAAAGATCTATTGAAAGAAGTCTCAGAATGGGGTTTGTGAACATTCAACTTTCTCTTCCTATTTTCAGCCTTCTTGATGTTATCCTCTAGTATGATAGCCTGATCTAGGAGAGTCTGATAATTTGGGGCGTATGCCACTGTCAAAAGGATCTTCAGCTCGTCACTCAGCCCATTTAGGAATTTTGCCTTCCTCTTTGCCTCGGTGTTAATGTCTTCAGAGGCATAACGGGAAAGGGCATGGAAATCAGCCATGTACTCCTTAAGGCTCCTGTTTCCTTGTCTCAGGTTTCTGAACTCTTCCTGCTTCAAGTTCATAATGCCCGAGGAGATATGAGCATTACGAAAACCTTCCTTGAAATTTTCCCAAGTCATGGTTTCTAGTGGGTGGGTGATTTGATAGGTTTCCCACCACTGGATCGCTGGTCCTTCCAACAGATGAGTGGTGAACCTCACCTTCTCAGCTTCAGTACATTCACAAGTCACCAGATCCCTGTCCACTGAATGCAGCCAGTCATCTGCCACAATGGGTTCAGTTGCAGTGGAGAACTTGTTCGGTCGGAGTCTCAGAAATCTGGTAAGTCTATCCACATGGGGGGGGTGGTGGCGGAGGCGGGTTGTGGTTGTTGTTGTTGTTGTTGGTTGCCGCAATGAACTGGGTCATCATAGTCATTAGCTGAGCTTGAGCAGCCATCAACTGTTGTATAGCATCATTGTTGTTGTGGTCGTCGTTGTTGTTGTTGTTGTTGTTGTTGTTGTTGTTGTTGTTGTTGTTGTTGTTGTTGTTGTTGTTGTTGTTGTTGTTGTTGTTGTTGTTGTTGTTGTTGTTGTTGTTGTTGTTGTTGTTGTTGTTGTTGTTGTTGTTGTTGTTGTTGTTGTTGTTGTTGTTGTTGTGATCGTGCGTACGACGGGGAGGCATCTGTGATTTGTATAGGTGAGTTTTTAGACGGAAAGGTCTAATGAGAAAGATTACCCCAACAAACAAACAACCTAAGGAACAAAACAAACATCACACAACTCAAACTTTGGATAAATCAAACATGGGAGTTTTGGAAAAATATAGCGCGAGGTTCCTCGGAATACAATGGAAGGTACTGCCTTATCACAAGTTGATAGGTCAATACAAGACTAAGATAACGATGAGGTGTAAATAAATGGTAGTCTCGCTAACGAACTACTCGACCATGTCGTCTTCTTCTTCTTCAATTTCCTGAATCTCGATTCCTTCATTGTCGAGTACTTCCCTTAATTCCTTCACTTCTTTCTCCAGGGCAGAGTTCTTCTCTTGCAGTTACCTTTTCTCGGTACGAAGACGCTTGATCAAGTCACTATCAGCTTCAAACTCGACTTCATTGCTCTCGAGTTCTGCCTTCTGTTCTCTGATAGTCTTGTTTTTCTCTTGAACCCTTTTCTCCTGTCTCTTGTATTTTTCCTCTTGTGAAGCAAACTTTTCTTCTTGGGCCTTAGCCACTTCCTCTTGAGCTTTTATCTTTTCCTCGTTCTCCTTGAGTAAGGCACACAACTCATCGTTCTTCAGAAGTTCAGTGCGTCTATCCTCATAAAGTTCTGTGACGAGGACCTCCAACTCCTGGAAATACAGACTAAGGGGCTTTGCTTTGCCTCTATCTCCAACATCAAAGAGGTATGGTTCTCCCTCCTCGTTTCTCCTTCCAAATAAAATGGAGTAGTGGCCTCTCAACTCTGTGCTATAGCGTCCGCAGAGACGTCCAATCAGGTCCTGCATCACGAGATTGAGTCCTTTTTGTTTGGAGTCACTAACCATTTTGATTTCTAACGGGGGCTCTTCTCCGCGTCCTGGCTGAGTTGCTTTTATTCCCCAACAGCCCTCCTTGTTAAACTTCTTCAGGATGAAGCCCTTAACTTGAGGTAGCGGTAAACCTATCTTCTCGCCGATGTCGAGAAGGTAGCAGCCAAAACGGGTGTCCTCGAAGTCCTCCGCAGTGGTGAAGTGGAAGCTCGTCATCCTTTAGGAAGAAAGAAAAGAATTTAAAACAAGAAATGTGTAAGGTAAGGAGGTACTAGTCATAAGTGTATTATTAAATTAGAGTCAAAACGAAGTCAAATCTCAATGTGATCAACAAATATAAACAACTCTTTGTAAATTGGATATTCACTATAGTGAGAGAGACAGACACCCGACCAGCCACTTAAGTGTGGAACAGGTCTCATGTACGCGGACATGTAAGGTTTGTTTCCAGGCCGCTTCATCTCACTATGCCGCTAGGATCCAAAAATACTTAAGTAGTTAATACTATGATCAAAAAGGTTTTTCCAATCCTAAGGGCTCGAACCTACAGGCAACACAGTGCTCTGATACCATTTCTAGTATACCTGCACCTAAAATATGGCAGATACCTGTGTATAGTGCAATTCCCTGGATCGAATCGTTTGCACACACAGTTATGATGTAATATCACAACAAAGTATCAAATTATTACAACGCTGATCCAGACTTAGAAAATATTCATTACAAATTTGCATAGCATAAAGCTAGCAGTAAACAGAGTAAACAACGGAAAATTTATTCTTCGTGGAGTCCCCAAACATCATCATGTGCCACAGGCGAGCATGTTGGTTGAAGACTCGAAACCCTTAGTAAAACTTTCACTCATCATCAGGACAGTCTGCAATAAGATATATATTGCAACAACGTGGGTCAGAACCATTAAAATGGAACTGGCAAGTGACACTATGGTGGACACTTAGAGGAATAACTCTATGACCTATATGCTTATTTGGCTGGTGGAGCTCAAGGCTATTTTGCAGAAAGCAAACACTTTTCTTCTATTCGAGACATCCGTGGCATGAAATCCACTGTCTCATTCTACCCTTGTTCACCCATCAAGTTTTTAATTTATAATTTGGAATGGTGGAATCCTCCGTTGACATCCTCGTTCAGCTGCTCAATTGTCCGTTTCCAGGGACACGGCTAAGTACTTAGATTTTAACTCTGCAGAGGTTGTGCACGTTCACCATTGTACCTATTCAACCCAGGTTATCCTTTACACACCATTTGTGATAAGGAAAGGAAAGAATAAGACGAGATCTTTCAGAAGCATTTCCCCTCCCACTCTGGCCTGACGCGCTCCACCTACAAATCCTCTACCACCACCTGTCAGGCCGGGGAGAGTCCACGCAGCTTAGTTGATCAAGCCAGAGCCCATATTGGCAATGGCTGCACGAGAAGCAATCTTCACTCGGAGTTCTTCAGATTCCTTTGCTCCTGGGTGGCCTTCCACAAGTGAATATTCCACAGGTAAAACCCCTGGGAACAACACTCAACTCATACAGCCAAGCAACCAATTTCCACCCAGGTGTTTGATTAAAACTTAGTAGACTTTATCTTTTTCATCAAAATAGTTTTTGCATAGCATCACTATTCTACTAAGTAATTTCATAGGAACCTAGACACAGGAATAAAGAGGTCTATCATGGCTTGCATAGCAATGCTATCCTACACATGCTTATAGAAAATACTCTACTCATGCATAGAAATAATAGGACTTTTATGGGGGTGTGCCACTTGCCTTGGCAATCGGGAGTGCAGCAGTTACAGTTGCAAATATTCTCGTTTCCCTCCGAATAGTCTAACAAAGAAATAAACAGCCACACATAAACACACAAGCAAAGGTTCACACAAAGAAGATATATGCTATGCATGAGATGGGATGCAACAATTTATTTCCAAATATATGAATGAATAAATTTTTGATTTGTTTCTATTATTTAATCATGAGTAAAGGGTTAATGACAAGGACTTTAGTTCACTTAAATAAATTTTCAAATCAAATTTTGTAAAAATGACATTTGGGCAGAGGGCATCTAAACAAGTTGTTAGCAATTTGATTTACTCAAAAATAAATTTTCTAACTAAAGTTATGTTAAAAACACTTCAACTACTCTCAAAAATATTTGAAAATTTTGTATGTGTCAAAACAGAAAACTAATGAATCCAAAGTGTTCTACTGGTTCTAAGGATTTCAAATATATAAAAATATTTAAATTTGGTTAAACAGATAAACAGTAATGATGAAAACAGTGTGCAGGGGGTTTTCTGCAAAAATGCCAAATTAAAGATTTAATATAAATTCAGAAAATAAAATCTGACGTGGCGCTGACGTGGTGCTGACACGGCGCTGACGCGGCGCTGACGCGGCGTACCGGTTCGGAGTTTTAAGTGATCTAATCCTAGCCGTACACGGGAGATCTAACGGTATAGATTAAAACGACCAGAAGCGAGCGGCGCGGCTGGCCGGAACCCTAGCCCGAGGCGTGCCCGCGGCGGTGCCATCGCCGGAGTTGCTCGCTTCGTGTCGTGGTATCGGCATATTTGATAGGAGACGGGGGTCCTCTAGCCTACGTATGGATTGTGGGGAAGAAGGTTGGTGTCGTCGAGGTCGGGATTGAACATGGCGAGTTTACCCAGCTTCGGATCCCACAGCGGTGGCGGGATCCTACGTGCTGCTATAATTCACTATGAGGCAATAGCCGTGAACAGGTTACAATGGGTATGATGCCTATTGAGATTGTCTCTGAGCTTGGCCCTAAAGGCTCCCTGGTGGCCGACTTATATAGGCGGCCAGATCCCAGGGTACAAGGTAAGTACTTGTCCGGCAAGTAAACAGAGTCCTAGACCTAGCCGGCTTAGTTTCCGCCTTCCGTCTTGGGCTTGGTGGCTTGATGGGCTTCGGCCTTCCGCCTTCCTTGGACCGTCCGCCTACTTCCTTGTACGTCAGCTATCTGGGCCGCCCGGCAGGCCTTGGCCTTACCACCCTTGGGCCACCCTGGACTAGCCGGATTGATCCATGTTGGTTATACCCCTAGTTGATATATCCCCAACATTAGCCCCCAGAAAGGTTGAAGTTCTCCAGGCGCCGGCTTCTTCTTGATTCTTCATCTGCCAAAGTTGGCGGCTGCAGGACTTGAACCATTCTGAAAATTAACGAGGCATGCGTGTCTTGATGTTTGGCGTGCGGCCGCCTTTATCCATCATGGGAAAAGACGGCTACTCGGCAATCCTTGCCGAGCATTCTTCTTGACGGTTCCCACCTAGGCGGGAATCTCGCCACGATCACAAATTGCGGGAAAAGAGGAGGCGTGGAGATCGTGCAATCATGGGCTGCAACGGATGCTGGACACGTGTCCGACTAAAAACGCCGTTGCACGGGGAGCAACGCCCGGCCCTATAAATAGGTAGCCAAACGGTCCATTTTTTTTACCCAGCCTTCGCTCTCCGTGCGCTCTTGCCTCTTCCACTTCTTCGCTTCTTACCTCCGAGCGAGCTCCGGCGAACTCCTCTCCTCCGACGACCTCTCCTTGCGGCGATGTCCACCGGCCCAACTTTCTCGACGGCGTCGAGCGGTCTGGCGACCGAGACCGTGCCTGCGACGGCGATGGGCGGCGCAATAACCCGTCCCGCGGCGGCGGCGACGGCGGGCAATGTCACCGCCGTCGTCCCTCGGACTTCTACCGCGCGCGCGTCAGCGGCGGGCATTTCGGCTCCTCCACCGACCACCGCGGCGACGGCGACGGCGGGCGCCCCCGTCGACGAGGAAGAGGAAGCGGCAGACCTCGGGTCCCGCTACTGGCTGCCTTCCATCGTCGACGAAGACGCCCTCCAAGATTTGGAGGCTGTCGGCTACCTCCCCACTCGGGAGGATTGCCGGTGGAGGGCCGCCTTCGGAGACGTCATTCCGGCCCCTGAAGCCGGAGAGCGGGTAATCCTCACCTCCCATCTTGTTAGGGGAATGGCGCTTCCGCCTTCCGCCTTTTTTGCGAGGTTTTGGATCACTATGGGCTCCAGCCCCCCAACATTGCACCCAATAGTATATTAGTCCTAGCCGGCTTCACAGCTCTGTTCGAAGGCTACCTAGGTATTAGGCCTAGTTTAGACTTCTTCAGATACTGCTTCCGCTGCCGGCGACAGACGGTGCCGGACGGCGGGCTGGCAACCTGCGGCAGTGTCACCTTCAACTGCCGCCAGAGCCGCCAATGGTATCCCAAGATACCATATCTCGAGTCCGTCAAGGGCTGGACCTCCACGTTCTTCTACTGCCAAGATATGGCAGCGCCGGGCCGCCAAGTTGGCATCCCGGCATTCGTCAACGCGCCACCCATGCCTCGACCATGCTGGGACGAGGCGGTGCCCAAGTTGACGGAGGAACTCCGCCTTATTCAAAGGCGGATTGAATTCCTCACGAGGACGATGGCTCCCCCTCAGCTGGATGGGGTCGACACCGTCATTTGCTGGCTCGGCCGGCAAATCCTCCCCCTGCGGTACAGCCCGCACAAGATGTGTCAGTATTCGCCTACTGACACAGCCTCTCTTCGTGTGAGCAAAGAGATATTGCCGGTCGCCGACCTGGCATTCCGGCTCCGCAGCCTCGTCAAGGCGGGGCTGGTGAAGGCGGCTGAGGGCGTGCCCATGCACACCCACGACAACCCTCCCCTCGAGGTAAATATTTTCTTCCTTTGCCCCTTGTTTGATGGCTTTGACGGCTAGAATTGAGTTCCTTTATCTTGTCTTCTTTTTCAGCTCTCCGAGTTGGGGGAGGATGACCTGGCTCCCGACTTATATGAGTCGGAAGCCGGGAAGACGAAGAAGCGCAAGGCGTCCGGCGCTGCTTCCTCTACGGCGAATGCCGAGAGGAAGAAACGGATCGCGTCGGCCATCGAGCCGACTCTCGCCAACATTGGCGAGAACGCGGGGATTAACATCCCCCGAAGGTACTCAATTTTGCTTTTAACAGACGACAAACCTCTTCAATACTGGCCAACTGACTGTGTTTGCTTTTTGTTGACAGGGAAAGGGTCGCAACCTCCCGGTTGACGACCAGGCTTCTTGGTAAAGGAAAGCGGCCGCAAGGCGGCTCGCCGGCCACCGTGCCGCCAACTCCTCAGCTCCACGCCGGCAGCTTTATGGGCGACGCTCGTCGTCAGCCCCCAGCTCCGGCTTCAGGCGCTCCGCCAAGGGCCCCTTCCGCCGACCGCGCGCCCAAAACTCCCCTACTGCTGGCTGAGGCTACGGCCGATGATGCCGCTCAATCGCGCGCCGCCAACGAAGGGTTGCTGGAGTCGACTACCGGCGGGTCTCGGAGGGCAGCCCCGACTGCGGGAGGCGGCAAGGTCAGGGACCCTTGGTCCACCTTTAAGGAGGCCAAGGAGTCAACTTTGGCTTTTGCCAACTTCGCCTCGCAGGCCTTCGCCGACTTGGAGGGCGACTTATCTGTAAGTTCTTACCACTCCGGCATATACATAGCCTTCCCCCCGAGCACTTAGATGGCAAGTCAAAAGAAATTTTGACTGTCGGCTTAGTGGTTATTCGAAAATATGTTATATGCCTTTGTTTTGTCTTGCAGGGCCTTGTGTCCGCCAACGTCGAGCTTGTCTCCTCCCGAGTCGAGATAAACCGGCGCTGCCTCGACCTGAAGAAGGAGTGCGAGGCCAAGGACATGCGGATTGCCGAATTGGAGGCGGCTCGCAAAAAAGATGAAGGTAGGGTTGATCCTTTTCGCCTTCAACTATGCTTTTGACTTATGTTTCCGTCAATCATTTAGCTTTAGCGAATCCATACTTGTAGAACTGCTAGACCACGCCCAGGATATCCTGAAGGCGTCCACTAATATGCAAGCTCTTATGAATGAAGCTTCAGACTTGGCGGCCGCCAACTTGAAGTTGATGGAGGCTCATCAAAAGGAGATGGAGGCCCAGCAACTCAAGTTTGCGCAGGAATCTAGCCAGCTCACTGGTGAGCTAGAAAGCCTGCGCAACAAGTTGGCGGAGGCGGAGAAGATGGCTGCGGAGGAAATCTCCAAGCAGACTTCTCGCGCCCAAACTGCGGAGGACGCGCTGGCAACTCATATGATTGAGTTGTCCGCTTTCCATAACTCGGTCCTTGGTAATTTCTTGCTCCTTTTTTTGTTATGCTGCCATGTTGCTTTAGCCTGAGCCAAACTAATGGCTTTATTTTTGATGCAGTTCCCACCGGTTTAGGCGATGACAAGGTTGTCAGCCCCCGCCTGGATCGCCTTGCGCGTCTAGGCGAACTGATCACCGAGACTTTGGCGGCGTCCAAGCGGTTTGCCGCCAAGTTCTTCACCTCGTCCGGCAGCCAGGAGCCGACCGAGTTCAGTGACGTGCCCGCCATCTTGGAGCAGGCGACCAAAATGCACAAAAGCTCGCTGAAGTCGGCGGCACGGGGTGGAGCCAAGACCGCCCTTGGGTTGTTCATGGCGCACTACCCCGAGGCGGAGATAGAAGCCGTCACCGAAGGCATGCCGTCAACGTACGAAGACGGTAGCGAGGTTGAGCCGGCCGCTGTTCTGGACAGCGTTGCCGGCTACGCCACACGGGTTGCCGACATGGTGGACACTTCCATCTTTTACCGGCGCCATCCCGTGCCTGGCGGAGAGGGAGCTGAAGCTGCCGGCGCGGCCGAGGCGGAGGGGAGTGATAGTTCCGGGGCTGAGGTTGTCAGCCCCCAAGTCTGATGTAGACGCTCCCCCGAGCCATATCTTTTCTGTCCTTGCCTCCCATCAGCCTTATTTGTCGGCCCCTGAAACAATGCAACATTGACTTGTAACATTTGTATATACTTTTGTTGCTGCTTTGCTAGGCGGAAACTGGCTGACAAGTTTTATTTTGTCTTTATTTATATGGCCCGCCTTAATTTTACCCTGACTTATATGCTTGACTTTTTGTATGTTGACGAAACCTCAGCCGGTAACTTTAGCTGAAACAACCAGGGCTAGACCATTTGTTTAGAATCAGAGACCAAAGCCAACATGTTGGTGTCAAAGACATACTACTAGGCGAACCACATATAAGTAATCAGAGGTAAAGGAATTAGGCGGCGCAAAAAGTTTGTTTTTGCTTTGGGTTGGCTCGAAAGCTGCAAGTATCTACCAGTTTGAACCTTTGCACGGAGCTAGAAAATAGGTAACTTAGATACATAGGGGAAATATGATTGTAAGAAAAGACAAAAGATGGCATGCTTCTCCACACAGATGAGGAACCATAGACTTTTATTTCATAACCATATTAACTTAATACAATTATAAATTGCTAAGTGTAGAAAGGACGTAGCTGCTCAATATTCCAAGGCCGTCTTGTTTGCTCGAACGGATCGTCAATGCCTTTCTTGCGCTTGGTTCCCCTTCTTCCTGCCGCCTCTTGCGCATTTTCTTTTCGTCTTCGTCGCGGATGTCGCTAGGTAGTAGGAACCATTTGAGCAGCGCCTTTGTGACTATAAATGGTCCTTCACATGGCGGGGATAACTTGTGCAAGCCTTTTCTGTCTTGAATTAGGCGGAGAACCAGGTCACCTGTTCTGAAGCATCGCTTCCGCACTCTCCGGCCTATGATAGCGTCGAAGTTGTTGTTGGTACAAGGCGGAGCGATGGAGAGCAACGTCTCTTTCTTCGTCTAGCAGGTCTAGGCTATCCTGTCTTGCACCTTCTACGTCTTGCTCGATGTAGGCTTGAACTCTTGGGGAGTCGTACTTCATGTCGGTAGGTAGCACTGCCTCAGCGCCATATACTAAGAAGAAGGGAGTATAGCCGGTAGATCTGTTTGGCGTTGTGCGCAAACTCCACAGTACCGACTGTAACTCGTTTGCCCATGCACCGGCTGCCCTGTGTAATGGAGCTTCAAGACGAGGCTTAAGTCCTGATAAGACTAGGCCGTTCGGACGCTCTACTTGTCCATTGGATTGAGGGTGTGACAACGGATGCCAAATCAAGCCGGGATGCCCAGATCGCTGCAGTATTCTTCTATGTCGCCTTGGGACAGATTGCTGCCATTATCGGTGATAATGCTGTGTGGAACTCCAAACCGAGAGATAATTGCCCAGAGAAAATTGGTGGCTGTTCGTGCGTCAAGTTTGCTGATCGGTTTAGCCTCGACCCATTTGGTGAACTTGTCGAAAGCGACCAATAGGTGAGTGTACCCACCGCGCGCCTTTTTGAAGGGACCCACCATGTCTAAGCCCCAGACCGCGAACGGCCAGGTGATTGGGATCGTCCTTAGCTCCTGTGCCGGCAAATGAGGTTGGCGAGCGTACAACTGGCAGCCTTTGCATGTCTTTACGATGTTCTCGGCGTCTTCCTTGGTGGTGAGCCAGTAGAAACCTTGGCGGAAAGCTTTGGATACAATGGACCTAGCGGAAGCGTGATGCCCGCAGGTGCCAATATGTATGTCCTTCAGAATTTCCCGGCCTTCTTCCGGCTGTATGCACCGCTGATAGATGCCGCAAGTGCTTCGCTTGTATAGCTCGCCTTTTATTATCGTGAATGCCTTGGCTCGCCTTATGATCTGCCTTTTTAGCACCTCATCGTCTTCCGGCAACTTTTGGTCGATTAGAAAATCGAGATATGGGACTGTCCAATCCGGCTGTGTTAAGTAGACAGCGAGACTTGCCGCTTCTACCGGTTCTTCTGAGTCGGGGTCCATCAAATCGGCGCCTTTAATGGATGGCTTGTGCAAATGCTCCAGGAAGATATCTTTTGGTACCTTTTTGCGTTCCGATCCAAGTCTTGCATGTGTCCGCCGCCTCATTCTCAGCTCTTGGAACATGCCGGACTTCGTAGCCTACGAAGTTTTTTGCGAATTCGTCAACTTTGGCTCTGTAAGCTGCCATTGTTGCGCTTCTCGCATCCCATGTTCCGCTTACTTGCTGCGCGACCAGATCTGAGTCGCCATAACAGAGGATTCTTTTGACGCCTAGGTCGTTTGCCACGTGTAACCCGTGAAGCAAGGCTTCGTACTCGGCAACATTGTTGGTTGCTGTGAAGTGGATTTGTAACACGTAGCTAAGCTTGTCACCTTTAGGCGTGCGTAGAACGACCCCAGCCCCCCAGCCTTTGAGCATCTTTGATCCGTCAAAGTGCATGACCCAATATTCTGATTCGGGGAGTGTTGTTTCCTCCATTGCCTCTGTCCAGTCAGCGACAAAGTCTGCAAGCGCTTGAGACTTAATGGCGGTCCGTGGTTTATAGACTATATCAAAGGCGGCAAGTTCGATGCCCCATTTGGCAACTCGACCTGTTGCCTCTGCATTGTTGATGTAATGCCTAAGCTTTCTGGCGGCGAAGAATACACCATAAGCCAGCTTTTGGTAATGCGGATACCTCTGCTTGGAGGCGGAGAATACTTCACTGATGAAGTAGACCGGTCGCTGCTCACACGTCGCGGATTCGTTCTCCTTTCTTTCCACAGCCAAGACAACGCTGACAACAGCTCCTGTTGCCGCGATGTACAGCAGCATTGGTTCCTGTGATCGAGGTGCTGCCAATATCGGAGCGGATATGAGGGCCTCCTTAAGTTGTTGCAAGGCGGCATCTGCCTCTGCTGTCCACTCGAAGTTGTCGGATTTCTTCAATAGCCGGTAGAGAGGCATTGCCTTTTCCCCTAGGCGGCTTATGAAACGACTGACGGCTGCCGCCGATCCGGCTAGGCGCTGCACGTCCTTCAGACAAGTAGGTCTGGATATGTTTTGGATGGCCTTGATCTTCTCCGGGTTAACCTCGATCCCTCGTTCTGAGACGATAAACCCGAGCAGTTTGCCGGCTGGAACGCCGAAAATGCACTTGGCGGGATTGAGTTTCATCTGATACCTCCGGAGATTCTGAAAAGTTTCTTCCAAGTCCTCTAGGAGATCTGCCTTCTTTTTTGACATTACCGCGATGTCGTCTACATAGACGTGAACATTGCGGCCGATCTGTTCATGCAGGCAATTTTGCATACAGCGCTGGTATGTTGCCCCTGCGTTCTTCAGGCCGAAAGGCATTGTAATGTAGCAGAAAGTCCCGTATGGAGTTGTGAAAGATGTTTTCAGCTGATCTGACTCTCTCATCTTGATTTGGTGGTATCCTGAGTAGGCGTCCAGAAAACAAAGCAGCTCGGAGCCTGCTGTGGAGTCTACGACTTGGTCAATTCTAGGCAGCGCAAAGGGATCCTTTGGGCAGCACTTGTTAACACCGGTATAGTCAATACACATCCTCAACTCTTTATTCTTCTTTGGGACAAGTACAGGATTTGCCACCCAATTGGTGTGTACAACTTCTTTTATGAAATTGGCGGCCTTTAGCCTATTTATCTCCTTTCCTATAGCCTTGCGTCTCTCATCTCCAAAGCGTCTTGTTGCTTGCTTTACCGGCTTGGATCCTTTTATGACATTGAGCGAGTGCTCGGCAAGTTCCCTCGGTACACCAGGCATGTCGGAAGGCGACCATGCAAAGATGTCACGATTCTCACGGAGGAACTCGACGAGCGCGCCTTCCTATTTGCTGTCAAGGTTGCAGCCGATGACAACTTGCTTAGACTTGTCACCTGGGATGAGGTCCGCCTTTTTGGTGTCTTCTGAAGCTTCGAAGGTCTTCTTGACATCCATCTTTGGCTTTGGCATGGAGTTGTCTGAATCCGCCCCGAGCAGCGCAAGTTCTTCCTTGTGGATGACGGCTTCTGCGAAGGCGGCCATGCCACGCTCGCACTCCTTGGCTTTCTTGAAGTTGCCGGAAATCGTGATGGTTCCGTTTTCCCCCGGCATTTTAAGCTTGCTGTATATGTAGCACGGCCTTCCCATGAACTTGGCGAAAGCCGGTCGTCCGAAGATTGCATGATAGGCGTTTTTGAAGGGGACAACTTCGAACCGAAGGAACTCTGAGCGGTAGTTCTCTTTAGGTCCGAAAGTTACCTTCAGCCTGATGCTCCCCATTGACTTTGCTTGCCTGTCGGGCACTATTCCATGAAAGGTGAGGTTGCTGTAGTCCAGCTGACCCTCTGATAGGTTCATGCGGCTTAGTGTGTCATAGTACAGGATGTTGAGGCTGCTGCCGCCATCCATAAGTACCTTTGTGAGTCTGAAGTTGTCGACAATGGGATCGACGACAAGGGCGTACTTGCCTAGGTGAGGAGCGTGATCAGGGTGGTCGGACCGGTCCCAAGTGATTGTTTCCTCAGACCAGTTCAAGTACTGAGGGACGTCCGGCATTGTCGCGTTGAGTTCGCGCATTTCCGCCTTATCTGCCTTAGCCGAAGGCGTGCCGACAAAGAACACAAGAGATTCTTTGACCTTCGGATATGGCTTCTTTTTCTTGGCGGCTGCGTCATCTTCGCTTGAGATAGACATGTCGTCGTCATCCTCATCCTCCTTGCTGTCTTTCTTGTCGTTCTTCTTTGACTTCTTTGACTTCCAGCCGACCGTGGGATCCTTTTTGAAGTCGTCCATGAAACGACACTCGCCAAGCATATGGTTGACCTTGCCCAATGAGGCGTGGATGGCACATGGCAAAAGTTTTGCATGTTCATAAGTGATTCGCGCCGCCTTAGGCCCTGAGCCGGCTTCGTGACTATCTTTCTTATTCTTCCACTTCTTTTTGCCGGCGTTCCCTTGGAATGCTGCGGCTACCTCATTGGAAGGCCCGGCTTTGTCGTCCGCCGCCTGCTTGCGCTTGTTGTTCCGCTTTGGTATGATGTTGACGTCTGGGTCATCGTCCCGTGCGTCGTCATCCGTCGCCGCGTACTGGGCGGCTAGGTTGAGCATCTCACCAAGGTCCGTGATTTCCTCGCGGACGAGCCTATGACGGAGCAAGGACTTCTTCTGTAGGCCCGTGTAGAAGGCATGGATAGCCTGTGCGTCCGAAACACCATGACAGTTGGCTTTTTCGGATATCCAACGGCTGACAAAATCTGTCATGGTTTCGTCCGGCTTTTGGATACAGCGCTGCAAATCCGTGTAGGTATTTGGACGCTTGTATGTTCCTTGGAAGTGCTGGGAGAAAACCTTTTCCATGTCGTACCAGCTATGGATGGACTTTTCAGGAAGGTTGTCGATCCAAGCTCTTGCCGTGCCTTCCAACATGAGAGGTAGGTAGCGGACGGCAATATGGTTGCTCCCGCCGGCAATCTCTATGGCCATGGCGTAGTCGGATAGCCATGAGTCCGGCTTAACGAGGCCGTTGTACCTAGAACAGTTTTTTGACACTAATGTCATGTCCTTAGGGAACGGCTCTCTGCGGATGGCGTCACCGAAACACTTTGGTCCAGAGTATAGCGGCTCCTTTCCTCTTGCTATGTCTTGTAGGCGGTGTCGTGCGTCTTTTGGATCGAGCTGCCGTGCGCCTCTATTTGCGTCCGGCTCGTCCTGCGCTGCCCGGCTTATGCTGCGCCTGGGCCCTTCTACCTCCTCTCTCTTCTTGCTGCCAGTGCTACGCTGCGGAGATCGGCTGCGGCCTCTCCTTGGAGGGTCGTTGCCGACGTCTTTTCTAGGCGGCTGCATGTTGTTCCGGCTACCGCCATTGTCGCGTCTTGGCTGAGGTGGAGGTGGTAGGTCTCCTCTGCTTCCTGTCCTTGAGTTCTCGTCCCGCCTTGGCTTTGGCGGTGGCGTCTTCTTTGGAGGTGGCGTTGCCTTCCTTTTGTCGCCATGGCTACTGGAGCCAGACGGGCCATCGGGGTCGGCGCCGGGTGCAGCTTTGCACTTTCCCGACTTAGACTCTAGGTCTCCCCCGCGAGCATCCGCCATATGGCCATAGGAATCAGCGCGAGCTTGTTGTTCTAGGGCCTTGCTTACGAAGTGTCTTGCATTGGCCAGTTTTCCTCCGCCGTGTAAGTGTTGTCGTCTAGGGTATCTAGCGCGGCGGCCGCGTTGAGGACCGGGGTGCAGAAGACAACATCTCCCCTTCTGTCCACGCGCTGTGGTGCCGTGCGCCAGTCGAAATCTAGATCTTGAGCCGCTGTTGTTGCTTGCGCAGGCGGCTCTTTTCCACGGCGGTTTTTTGACGACCTTTTCTCCTCGAAGAGTTACCGGCTTGTTTTGGCCGACATCTTCTCCTGTTCTTTCTCGATCTTCTTCGCAAGGCTATCAACGTGCTCCTCTCTTTTTCTCAGGAAGTCAGAGTGCTTAAGCATGTTAAACCTAAGCTCTTCCACTGCGTCGAGTGGGGTGTCTTTATTCACCGGAGTATTCATGATTTCGTCTACTTCTTTGATGACGGAGAGCAAATCCGTGGGTTTGCTGCTGCCGCCTTTCTCGAGGCCAGCTTTCTTCTTCGCGCGCACCTTGTCGGAACTTTCGATGAGTTGGCCGGCAGTGGTGTCGCCGGCATCTTCTGCCGGCTTGTTTTGCGCCTCCGAAGTAACTGGGGTTGTCTCGTGACCGACAACAACCATCATAGCCAGCTTGTCAGGCATGTCTGTATCCGCTGTACCCTCTGAGGGAGCCGGATTACCACTGGAAAAGCGGGTTTTGATCTTCTCTTCGAAGAGACTAGCATCATCATCGGAGTCAGAGTCTACGTTGACTTGAACGGTAGATCTGGATCCGGCATCTGACATCGCATCCTCCTGTAGAGCAGGGAGGATTGACTCAGGATCGTTGTTTTCCGGCTGGGAGTCGGATCCCAGTCCGACAACTCCGACGAAGTGGAAATCAGATTCCGCCGACTCCTGGGAGAAGGCGGATTCAGATCCATCTTGCCGGTCGACTGCTTGGTCGAAGGGTTGGTGGGTGGGGTTGTAGAAACGCGGTAGGCCGTACGCCTCTGGCGTGTACCCGATGAAGACGTCGATCCCTCCGATCGGCACGATTCCGCATCCGATAAGGTAGTCGTCCGCCGGGAGCCAGGACTCATCCGAGTTGACGTAGCTATGGCCGCCATACCTTGTGACGCGACCGACGGCGATCTGCTTGTCCACGCCGCCAAGTGTTCCCGCCTGGAACGTGACGCCAGGAACCTTATGCCCCACGGTGGGCGCCAACTGTCGTGGTATCGGTATATTTGATAGGAGACGGGGGTCCTCTAGCCTACGTATGGATTGTGGGGAAGAAGGTTGGTGTCGTCGAGGTCGGGATTGAACACGGCGAGTTTACCCAGCTTCGGATCCCACAGCGGTGGCGGGATCCTACGTGCTGCTATAATTCACTATGAGGCAATAGCCGTGAACAGGTTACAATGGGTATGATGCCTATTGAGATTGTCTCTGAGCTTGGCCCTAAAGGCTCCCTGGTGGCCGGCTTATATAGGCGGCCAGATCCCAGGGTACAAGGTAACTACTTGTCCGGCAAGTAAACAGAGTCCTAGACCTAGCCGGCTTAGTTGCCGCCTTCCGTCTTGGGCTTGGTGGCTTGATGGGCTTCGGCCTTCCGCCTTCCTTGGACCGTCCGCCTACTTCCTTGTACGTCAGATATCTGGGCCGCCCGGCAGGCCTTGGCCTTACCACCCTTGGGCCACCCTGGACTAGCCGGATTGATCCATGTTGGTTATACCCCTAGTTGATATATCCCCAACACTTCGCACGCCCTACTGCCTACGAGGGCGAACGAGTCATACCCGTGCGTGGAGGAGGTCGAGGCGGGGACGATGGCGAGGTGGTCGACGATGGAGTGCTCTGTCGCGCCGGAATTTGCTCGTCGGAGTCGTGCTCGGCGGCGGTCCTCTTCGGGCGTGGATGGAGACGATGTTCTGCTGCCCGAGAAGACGCTAAAACTTGTCAAAATGATGTGCGAGGTCAAGATAGACCAGAAGGAAGTGGAGAGAGGGCTTGAGAGGGACGCGGCTCACCGGAGTTCGTCGAACTCGCCGCCGGTAACGGCGGGGCTCGGGGGGTGCTCGTGGGCGGCCTGGTGGCCCTCGAGAGGTGGTGCTTGGGGCAAAAGAGAGAGGGGATCGAGGGGATCTTATAGCAGGAATCGGCGACGTAAATGAGTGAGTAAATCGCCGGGAATCAATCGAATTGATTCGGCCGTTTCTCGGCTAGGTCGTGGGCGTGATTTGGGGCGAGCCGTTGCAGCGGGAGGGATGACAGGTGGGGCCCACCTGTCAGCGAGTGAGCGCGCGCGCGCGGGCGGGGACGGGCCGATGGCGGGCTGGATTGCGTCGCGCGCGCGGTAGATAGCTAGTGGGCTTCGGCCCACTGGCTGGCCCGATTCTAATTTTTTTCTTTTTGAAAATTCTTTTCTGTTTTTGAATCTTTTGAGTATAAAACAAATTCAAAACTATATTAAAACTTATCAGAAAAATTCATAAAAATAATATTTGAAAAGCTTATGAAAAATAGATCTTTTTAACATTATTTTTGTCTAAAATAAAAATAGAATAAAAGGAACATTATTATCATTTCAAAATAACAATTTTAAAGGATATAGAGTCAATTTAAGTATATTTAATTAATTAAATTCAAATTTTATGTGATTCATATGACATGTTTAATGATAATGATGCATGGAGTCAAAGTTTTAAATTTTTCTGAAAATTGGGATGTTACAGTGGGACTAAAGGAAAAGGAGGGGGAGGGGGTTCGGTCGGCTCTCCTAGTCCGAATTGGACTAGGGGCCCAAGCCCCCTTCCTCCTTGGTTGGTGCGGCTCCCTCTTGGGCCCTCTTAGGGCCCATGTAGGTGGGCTGCCCCTTTTTTCCTTTATTATTTAATAATTAAATTAATATAAAATATAATTAATTCATAATTAATATATTTAATATTATTTAATATCCCGTGACCCCGAAACATTTTCCGAACCACCTGAACAACTTTCGGACATTCCTGGAACCCTTCCAGACCTTCCCGGAACTCCTTCCGGACCACCGGAACTCTTTCCGATTCATTTCTCTCTCTCCAATAAAAACCTATATTATTCCAGAACCTTTCTCACGGTGTCGTTAAGACCTTAAGTTTGTTACGCTACGGTTCGAGAACACTCCAGACATGGTCGACACACTCCGCTCACCAATGACCGCCAGGGATACCTGGATGCATATGACGGCCCATGTGCATTCTACGAATATCGTCGCTGAACCATAAAGATGATATTAATTCCCTTTGTTTCTGTGATACTACCTTGTCCGAGATATGATCGTAGACATCCGATGTCTTTGTTGTATCTCGTTACCGACAAAGGTTATTAACTGGTCTGAGATATTACATCTTCATGACCTAGTCACAAGCTGCGCAGCTATATAGATGCAATCTCAGTGAGTGGGCCCAGAGTATCTTTCCATTACAAGAATGAACAAATCCCGCTCTTGATCCTTACGTCTCAATACTCTTTCGGGATACCCAAGATGGACACCGTTATTGTCATGCTAAATAAGACACAACGTTTGATGCTCTCAAAGTACCCCTACGAAGTAGTAATAAGTACGGTCTCACGGTCTAAGGAATAAGCTATGATATTCTTATCTACTGGAAATGACAAAGATCATAATACGATCTTATTGCAATACTTTGCGTATGTCCATCACCTTATTCAACTAATAAGATGACCCCATTGTCAACCGACGTCATTGTCCTTGATCGGGAATCTCGATCAACTGTTGTCCAATGGACTAATTTATATAGAGGCTCACTAGGGACTCTGGTTGTCTATGTATCACACGTGTATTAATAATTCTGATTAATACAGTTATAGCATAATACACAAACCTATTATAAACTTATGAGATAATGCAACAAATACTACTTATTTATTTGCCTCTAGGGCATATCTCCTTCAGCCGAGGGTTGCACTGTCATCCTTGAGGCCGTGGAATCACAAGATCTTTGGATCTGGCACTCTTTCTTTGGCATGGCAGGCTCCCACAATGACATCAACGTGCTACAGCGTTCTCATGTCTTTGCTATGCTAGCGGAGGGTGATTCTCCAATGTATAACTATGAGATCAATGGCCATGCATATGACAAGTGCTACTACGTGGCTGATGGCTTCTATCCTGATTGGTCCATATTTGTGAAGACAATTCGTGAGCAAGTGGAGGAGAAAAATAGGAGGTTTGCCAAGCGCCAGGAAGCATGTAGAAATGATGTGGAGCATGCATTTGGTGTGCTCGAATCTAGGTGGGCTATTGTTCGCCACCCTGTGAGACTTGGAGCACAGAGGTGATGTGGGAGGTCATGACTTCTTGTGTGATCATGCATAACATGATCATCGAGGATGTGCGCGACGATGGCCTCCATGACCAAGGATGGGAGTTTCAGGGTGAGTCGGCTACAACACATCCAGGAGCTGCTACGTGTGAGGACTTCCTGCATGTGCATGAGGAGTTCAGTGATCGTGATACCCACAAGTAGGTAGCAGAGGGATTTGATTGAACAACAGTGGGCATTGGCAGGAATCATCCCTGGAGACAACTTGTTTTATCTTCCACTCTATTTATTTGAACTATATTTGTTTTATAAACTATATTTTTTAAACTATGTTTTATCTTCCAATTGTCGTAGCACTTATATTCTTATTATTTAAATGTCTGTGTTGATGAATTTTGCAATTCTATACTACTTCTCATTCGGTTTGAAAAAAATATAGAGCGGCCAAAATACATCGGGCCGCTAGGCTGGGGCGCGGCCAAAACGGGCATTGAGGCGGACATCACCCATTTCCTGTCCGGGCCCGATGCAAACGAAGCAAATCAGACACGATTTGGTCCCAAAATGCGCCAGGCCGTTGGACATGCCCTAGGCACTCTCAAGCCTCACATCCATTCCACAAACTTTCATAGTTCTTCATCCAATCCATCCATCAGCACAGGGCAAGCCACAAAAAAAAACTCGAACAATGTGACGTGGGGCTACTCTTCGACTATCCCACGGTGAGGATACCTGGGCCGCGC
Source organism: Poa annua (assembly GCA_026929855.1). Taxonomy (NCBI): domain Eukaryota; kingdom Viridiplantae; phylum Streptophyta; class Magnoliopsida; order Poales; family Poaceae; genus Poa; species Poa annua. The sequence goes on from CM049427.1 coordinate 39,989,448, forward strand.
CAAGCTTACGAAGGCCCACAGAAGGCCCATTAGGGGTATCGTGTGACCTAGTCCTAATCGGTTAGGTCGCATAGCCTGCCATATCTGTAATTGCCATACGACATCGTTCACCCGAGACCTGGCCTACCTATAAAGGACAGGAGGGTTGCTCGTCTCAAGGACACGCTCATAGCCACCACCTCAAACCCTAGCGAGATCGCAATCTCACCATTGTAATCGCTACTCGCCATCAATATCAGACAAGCATGAAGTAGGGTGTTATCCTCCGGGAGCCTGAACCTGGGTAAATCGCCCCGCTTGTCAGCCGTCGTGATCACCAACGCTTCTCTCGTCCCCTCAATAGACCCCGGGTGGACAACCCAGCGATTTGTCGAGTTACACCCTCGTCAATTGGCGCCGTCTGAGGGAAAGAACAAGCGTTGGAATCATGGTCGCACCGGCTCCATCCGCAAGGAAGATCGACGTCTGCACCACCCGGGAGCCCATCCGCTTCGGCTCCTTCGAGTACGCCTTCCACCCGCCGGCCCGCCGCTCGGTGTACGCCGATCTGTACGAAGGTATACACATCACGTTTGGCTCCATATAATGTTTCGTCGACAGTCGTGGAATATTCAGGTCCGCGGTGACCGCACCGCGCACGGCGGTGACACCCGCATCAGCCACCCCCGCCGTACCCGCACGTGTGACCAAGGACGCGCTGCCGACAGCCATGTCGCACGCATCTTCGTGGACCCATCAAGTCTACCCCAATCCAATCGCACTCGCTCCGGCGACTGCGAAATCTCCTTCCACGACTCCTACAAAGATCGCGAGAAGACGCAACAACGGCTGCGCCGCCCGCCACGTGGCAGCAATTTTTGATCCAGAGCAAGATTCGGATGACGGAAACAGCAGCGGCAGCGTAAACACCCCTACTGAGGTTTACCCCGCACAAGTCTTCATGGCCGGCACAGCACCTTCAGAAGGCAACGACGAACCCGCATACCCACTGGAGGTGGTCATGCCCGAACAGACGACTCGACTCACAATCACGCGCGACATGGCGATCATGGCCATGAAGCACGTTGACGACGGCACGTTTCCAACACCCGACGCACCTCGGGAGGATCAGCTGGCAGTCCAGTACATGCTACGCAAGGAAGGCGAACGACTACGAGCCAAAAAAGCCGAACTCATCTGGCGTAAGAGGGATGCGGACGCGTCAAGCGCCAGGAGGGCCGCCTACTCGTTCACTTCCTCCACCGAGGTCAGCCAAGGAGGACGGCGACGCAGAGCCCGCGTTTCCCTCATGACGGAAGCCGATCGAGCCAGGATCACCCGCAACCTTGACTCATCCTTCGTCACCGAGGACGAAAACGGGATACCCGTCCCAAAAACGGCGGACGCCTGCATGATGGCAGTCGAAACGTACCTTCGGCTCATACAGCCACCGGAGGGAGACGCACGAGCCCTTCTCCACAAGCAACAGATCATGTCCATGAGGGCAATTGAGGAAGCCCTGGCAAACAGGGTGCCAAGCAACCGGGCACGCGAAGAACAAGAACACCAAGCTCGTGATCCGGCAGCACCGGACGTACCTGCAGCACAGCCACTGCGACAGCCACAACCAGGCGAAGACCTTCGCAACGTCATCACGCAAAGGACGGTAGACCACAACCGCAGCCAGCGTTCGACTGACACGACGAACCCAGATGAGCAGGCCGACCGCAACTTCGAGCCGTGCGGCGCCGCATGTTTCAGCTTCAACATTCGCGACACCCGCATGCCGAAGGGCTTCAAGCTAGCAGCAGGAACACCCAGGTACGACGGAAAGCAAGACCCGCGCCTCTAGCTCGAAGACTACCTCATCGCCTGTACCTGTCAAGGTGGGACATCGACTACAGCGATGCAGTACATACAGCTCATGCTCACGGATTCGGCACGCGGGTGGCTCACCAGCCAGCCTAAGGACTCTTTCAAGACCTGGGAAGAATTCCAAGATACCTTTATCAAAAGTTTCTCTGGAATATATGCAAGGCCGACGACCTACATCGAGTTGCAAGCCTGTAAGCAAGGAAGAGATGAGTCGCTCCGGTCATACATCCAACGGTGGACACTCCTCCGCAACACAATGGAACCCGTCTCAGAAGACCGGGTGATGGACGCGTTCATGCATGGCGTCGCTCGCCGCGACCTCCGCGAAGAGTTCGGTAGGCTCCAGCCGAAGACCACGATTGAGCTCATGAAGATAGCCAACCAGTGGGCCGAGGGAGAGGACTACGTCCGCGACACCTCTCCAAAGAACGAAGCCGGAACAAGTAACTGGCGCGATGGACGCCAGAAGAAGAAACAACGTTTCACCAACCTCGACTCGATCGAGCTAGTAGCGGCGGGATATCAAACCCCCCGTGATGACGCGCGCGATAGCAGTCGCCTCAATGATGAAGGACGCCAGTACAGTCAAACCAGCGACCAGGGTCGGCAGTCCGACCCAGGACAATACAACCGCAGCAGCGGCAGCATTAGCCGCAATGACGGAGGCCAGAAACACGAGTGGAAGCGCGCGCTGACCCCAGCAGAGGAGCTGATGCAACCTTGCAAGCATCACTCGTTCCGCAACCCGGAAACGGGCAAGTGGGGCGCCAACCACCTATTGAAAGATTGCCGCAAAGCACTCAAGATTTACCAGGCGATGCAAAATATCATCACCCCTGTGCCAGCGCTGCAGCCGGCCCCGCAGCTCGCCATTCATACAGCACCCGTGAACAACAACCCGACACAGGCAGCATGCACCTTTCCCCAGCAGCAGCTACAGGAAGCCCAGCCAGTGGCACACGACGCGTACCCAGCCGCGCGGGGACAGCTCAATATGATACAAAAAGGAGGCCTTTCAAACAGGGCGCAGAAGGTCATAACCCGCCAAGTGCTACAGGCTACTACTTGCCCACCCGCAGTGCCGAACTACCTGAAAGGGTCAGAAACGCCTATCATGTTCTCCAGGGCAGACCACCCGAAAGATGTACCTCGACCCGGGCATGTCGCCCTAGTCGTTGAAGCCCTGATCGGAGATTACAACCTGAAGAAGGTTTTCATGGATGGAGGAAGTGGCATCAACATCATATTCACCGACACCCTGAGAAGGATGAACAAGTCGACAGATAAGCTGCCAGAGTCCGAGACCACATTCCACGGCATAGTACCAGGGCAAGCAATCACACCAATGGGAACGATCACACTCGACGTCATACTCGGGACACCCGAGCACTTCAGGAAAGAGTCGATCGACTTCGAGGTTGTCGACTGGAAGTCACAGTATCATGCTATTCTTGGGCGCCCAACTTTCGCCAGGTTCATGGCAGTACCTCATTACGCCTACCTGATGATCAAGTTGCCTGGACCCAAAGGAGTAATCACGGTACGCGGCGACTTCGACCGCTCTAATAGCTGCGACCGCGAGTTCAGCAGGATTTCTGAGTTCTTCGGGGTCGAAGAGCACTTCAAGGCCATATCAGCCGACAACGACAAGACCATCTTCCCACCCCGAAAGAAACCAGCCAAGGACACTGCCTTCAACACGACTGACGATACCACAACTCATCAGGTCCATCCGAGTGACAGCAGCAAGAAGGTCAAAGTGTCCTCAAGCTTGACCCCCGCATAGGAAGGCGCGCTCGTCGAGTTTCTACGTGAGAACTGGAAAATCTTCGCATGGCAACCCTCTGACATGCCCGGAATACCCAGGAATCTCGCCGAGCACTCCTTAAAATTTCACAAGGACGCCAGACCCGTCAAACAGGCCATGAGACGTTTTTCCGGACCCAAACGGGACGCGATCACCACAGAAATCGACCGACTGCTGCACGCCAAGTTCATCCGAGAAATCAAGGACTCAGACTACGTCGCCAACCGTGTCCTAGTAGAGAAGAAGAAGACGAAGAAGCTACGCATGTGGGTCGACTTCACCGTCGTCAACAAATGCTGCCCCAAGGACCATTTCCCGATCCCACGGATAGATCAGATCATCGACTCGACAGCAGGCTACGAACGCCTGTCCTTTCTGGACGCCAACTCAGGTTACCAGCAGATCAGACTGAATGTTGAAGACGAAGAAAAAACGGCGTTCATCACACCCGACGGTGTCTTTTGCTACCAGACAATGCTCTTCGGGTTGAAGAACGCTGGCGCCACGTATCAGCGCACGATGCAAGCATGCCTCAAAGGGCTCATCGGGCAAATTGTCCAAGTCTACGTCGATGACATCGTCGTCACGACCCGAAAGGAGGACACCCTAGTCGCCGACCTACGCAAGGTCTTCGCGGCGCTCGACGCATATCAGATCAAGCTGAACCCAGAAAAGTGTGTTTTCGTCGTGCCAGCCGGAGAGCTACTAGGGTACCTCGTCTCTGCAAGAGGAATCGAAGCAAATCCCGAGAAGGTGCAGAATATACTCACGATGCCAATACCCACCAAGCTCTGTGAAGTGCAACGATTAGTCGGCCGATTCGCAGCTCTCAGCCGGTTCATAAGTAAGTTGGGGGAGAAGGCCTTGCCTTTCTACCAACTGATGAAAAAGACGGACAAGTTTGAGTGGACAGCAGAAGCACAAGAGGCATTCGACCAGCTTAAGAAGACCCTAACGACTTCCCCAATCCTGGTAGCACCACTAGAGAACGAGCCGCTATACCTATACGTCTCAGCGACAAACAGGGTGGTGAGCACAGTACTCGTGGTTGAGCGGGAAGAAGAAGGGCATAGTCATCCTGTCCAGAGGCCAGTCTACTACCTCAGCGAAGTTCTAACACTGTCCAAGCAGAACTACCCGCACTACCAGAAGCTAGCATACGAGTCTTCATGACTTCCAGGAAGGTCGTCCACTACTTCTCCGAGCACCCGATCACGGTGGTAAGCTCCTCTGGCCTAGCAGACATCCTCACAAACCAGCGCGCGACAGGACGAGTCGCCAAGTGGGTTGTCGAACTAGGGCCCTGGGGGATGAAGTACGCTCACCCGAAGTCTATCAAGGCCCAAGTCCTCCGGGAATTCACCACCGAGTGGATAGAAGCCCAGCTACCAGATGTCCCTGACCTGTCCAACTCATGAACAATGTACTTTGACGGCTCCAAGAAGTTCAAGTCAGTAGGGGCATGAGTCGTACTCATCTCCCCCAAAGGCGACAAGCTAAAATATGTTCTGCAGATGGACTTCCCGACACCCTCTAACAACGAAGCAGAGTACGAGGCTCTGATCCATGGCATGCGGATGGCCAAAAACTGCGGCGCCACGCACCTCATGATCTACGGCGACTCTTACCTCGTCGTACATCAAACCATGAAGTCCTGCGACGCCATCGTCGACAACATGATCGCCTACAGAGACCCGTACAACCAGCTGGAGGGCACATTCGACGATTGCGAGCTGCGGCACATCGATCACGATAGCAACGAGGAAGCCGACGCCCTCGCCAACATGGGCTCAGACAAGGTACCAGTACCACCCGGCGTCTTCCTCGAGCGCATCACACAGAGATCCATCAAGACTCGACCCGCAACAAAACCCTCCACACCAGCAACAAGCAACAGCAATCCGCCGAGCAAGGAAAAAGAGCCCATGGAGGTCATGCTGGTCGAAGCCACGTGGACAGGACCATATCTGGCGTACATGCTGCACCAACGGCTGCCAGCAGATCCAGTCGAAGCCAAGCGCATCATTCGACGATCCAAAAGTTTTACCGTCATCAATGGCGAGCTCTACAAGAGAAGCATCTCGGGAATCCTGCAAAGGTGCGTAGATCCAGTCGACTGTCAAGCCATATTACTCGACATCCATGCGGGTATCTGCGGGCATCACGCCAGCAGTCGAGCCTTGGTGGCCAAAGCGCTGCGAGCCGGGTTCTACTAGCCAACAGCATGCAAGACGCAGAAGACCTACTAAAGAAGTGCCCCGGGTGCCAGGAGTTCGCCAACAAGCCACACGCTCTGGCGTCCGCACTCAAAACAATACCACTAGCCTGGCCCTCCGCCCAATGGGGGTTGGACATGGTAGGCCCGCTGAAGAAATCCTCGCCCGGAGGGCACACTCACCTCCTGGTTGCAGTCGACAAGTTCACCAAGTGGATCAAGGCAGTTCCCATCACAAGTTTGACCGCATAGTCAGCGGTAAACTTCATTAGATCCATCATCTTCAGATTCGGGGTGCCAAACGGGATTATCACGGACAACGGCTCAAACTTCACAGCCGAAGAGTTCAAAGACTTCTGCTCAGATCAAGGCATCAAACTCAACTATGCATCTGTCTCACACCCACAGTCCAATGGGCAAGTCGAGAAAGCCAACGGCCTAGTCTGCAGCGGCATCAAGAAACGCCTGCGAGTGCCACTGAGACGCGCCGCATGCGCGTGGGTCGAAGAACTGTCATCAGTCCTCTGGAGCTTGCGAACCACGCCAAACAGATCCACTCAGTACACTCCATTCTTCATGGTGTACGGTGCAGAGGCGGTTCTCCCATGCGACATCAAATTCGACGCGCCAAGAGTAGTCGCCTACGATGAGTCAGATGTAGAAGAAGCACTCGAAGACAGCATGGACATCTTGGACGAAGCATGCGACATCGCATTAGCACGATCAGCCGTGTATCAGCAAGACCTACGCAACTACCACGGAAGGAGATTGCGACCAAGGGCATTCGTAGCAGGCGACCTGGTCCTCCGCCGCAAGCAGAAGAAGGTGCACAAGCTCGCCTCACCATGGGAGGGCCCGTATGTTGTGACAGAGGCAATCGGCAATGGAGCCTACCGTCTGAAGGACTCGAAGACGGGAGCAGTCTGCAGCAACCCATGGAACGTCGCGCAACTTCGCCGGTTCTACGCTTAGTCGACAAAATCATTGTACCAAGGAAAGCATGTCAACGCGGCAGGTTTCAGACGCACTCTTTCCCTTACCAGGGTACCTAAGGGGACTGGAAGGGTTTTAATGAGGCGGCCTACTCGCAAGAATCAATGAAGAAGATTTACAGAAAAAGTTGTTCACTCTACCTTCTCAGTCAAGGCAAATAGTAACCTAGGCCGTCACTCGAATCACTCGGGGCTGCGCCATACATGTTAAAACAAAAATCCTAGGCCGCCACTCGAATAACTCGGGGGCTGCGCCATACAGGTTGAAAAATAAGCCTAGGCCGCCACTCGAATCACTCGGGTGCTGCTCCATGCAGGCCCCACTCGAAAAATCCTAGGCCGCCACCTGAACCACTCGGGGGCTGCGCCATACAGGTCAAGTCCTAAAATCCTAGGCCGCCGCCCGACACACTCGGGGGCTGCGCTTCACAGGTATCACTTGAAATCCTCGACAACAACTCGAACTACTCGGGGGCTACGCCATGCAGGACCTACTCGTAAAATCCTAGGCCGCCACCTGAACCACTCGGGGGATGCGCCATGCAGGTCAAGTACTAAAATCCTAGGCCGCCACTCGAAACACTCGGGGGCTGCGCTCTACAGGTAACACTTGAAATCCTAGGACGCCACTCAAAACATTCGGGGGTTGCGCCATACAGGTCCACGACAAAGCCACGACCGCTACCAAGGTGCTCGGGGGCTGCGCCGCACAGGTCCACGACTCGCGCTCAATGTACCCGAGCCACGTCGCACAAGACTTAGCGCTAAGTCGCACTAAGTCCATTCGAAGGAGCACCACAGATAATCGCACAGTAAAGCAAACAGTTTTAACTTGCTCACTCGGGCATTCCCCATATCTAATACATTGATGTTTACATTTGGCAAATTCGCCTCCTATGACTAATCCTGTACAACAGAACATTGGTGTCCCTATTTTGCAGGCTCATCCTTTGGCGCGTCGAGTGGCCCTACAAGGCGCTCACTCAGCTTTTGGACCTGCTCAACCATTTGGCGAGCAGCCGCCAAGGTGTCGGCGTAGTCATCGTCACCGGGCAGGCCGCCTAGCACCCTCTCCAGAGGAAGGTTCGGCCGATGCAACCGGACGTACGCCAGCGCCACATTTGCCCCAGCGATGAGTTGCGCGTGGACTACCTCCTTCAACGCATCACCCTCGCGGAACCTCTCCAGCAAGGCGGCCAGCCCATGCGGCTGCCCATTGTGTGGGAAGTACATACGGTGGATATGCCAGAGGGTCTTCCGGCAAGCTTCAAGAAGAAAGGCAGCACGCCAAGTCCGATCAAGCATGCGCGCGAGGATTTGCCCTCTCGACTTGTTCGACCAGAAGTGGCGAGCCTCGTACGAATCTCCAGTCGCCTCTCGGGTGACCCGCTCTTCAACACGAGCCTGCTCAGCCTGCCAATCCGGGTTCACATCTGCATCCAGAAGTTACAAGTCATAACAGGCAAGTTCCAATGAAGAAAGCAAGCCACAAAATATACCAACCTTGCAGCTGTCGACTGATCAGATCGATTTCGCCAAGCAAAAAATCTTCACGCTGGGAGAACCCCGCGGTAGGATGCGACTTGGAGCGCTGCAACTCCAACTCGGCACGCTTAAGACTCGCTTCAAGCCCAACCACCATGTTCTTCAAGTAGGTGATTTTTCGCTGGTCGTTTGTACTTCGCGGCAGAGCCGGCGTTGATCGACGACGGCGCACAGCCAAAGAAGAAGAGCCCTCGCCACTCGCGCCAGTCGCTGCAACAGTGGAAGTGGCTCCGCGAACGACAGTCTGCCAGGAATGCGCAGAGTCAATACAAAAAGGAGACTCCTCAGCAAAAGTAAAAGACGATGGGAAGAAACACTTAATTTCAACACAAAATATTGTTCAAGGTCAGAAGACCCGACAGAACATCAGTCATTACAAGCAAAAGACATAATTACAGGCCACCGCGACTACTGGAAATCTATACTACAACGGCCCCTAGGCAGCAGACTCCGACCGGGAGCGACTCTTCCGAGCAGCAGCCACCTCGGTCGCCTTGGCGAGCGCCCTCTCACAGGTAGCCACAAGCTTCACAGCTAGCTGTGCAGCCTGCGTCTTCACCCCGCTCAGAGATGTTGTCCTGCCATCAGGCCTTCGAGGGAAGCCGCTGACAACCTTCTAAAAGTCGCCAGCAACCTGATGGCCTAGCAGAAGCTGGAAGGTGAGCTCGGAGCCGCGTACCGTCTGCGCCCGAGTGAAGTCCGCGAGGGTGGTCGCGCCGTCTTCAAACGGAGCGGCGAGGGCGTCAACGGCAGTCGACGGCGGGTCACTCGAAAAAATGCTCCGGTGCACCGTCGTAAGCGCTCTCGTCGACTTCCGCAGCGCGGCCGTCGACTTCTGCAACGCATCGGACACATACGCGCAGACGTGGTCAAGTAAGCCGACAACGGTCGCCAAGTCAACATCGTCACTCGCCGAGCCTTCCGGAGGAGCGTCGCCACATTTCTCTGAAACGAGAGGTCGCAAATCAACAGAAAGAAAACGAAGCAAAGACAAAGTAGGCGCTAAGCCGAAAACTCACCTCCAAGGGCGCCAGCAAGTGAGAGCAGGCGGTCGACCTCGGTCTTTTCCCGGACGACCCGCATACGCTCGCGCTCCTGGAACTCGTGCAGGGCCTTCGCAAGATCCGCCTGAGCCTGAAGCTTCAGCTCCAACTCTTCAGCCCGTTTGGTAGCCTGGTCCAGAGAGGTACGCAACTCGTCCCTCTCCTTTTCCAGGCGAACATATGCAGCGGCTGCCTCAAGCTGTAGTATGGCTGCAGAAACAATAAGAAGTTATAATGTTGCGGGCGACTATACTAGTCACCCACACCTTTGGGGGCTACTCCCATCGGGAGCGCTGTTCGCGCACCCGATGAAATTTCAGGACTGCAATAACAAGGAAAAGGACTTACGTGGTCCAGAAGGTCGACATCCTCCGAAGTCGATGGGGGGAGCACGACTCGGAGCCGCGAAGCCGCCAGCCGGCGCGCGCTCCTCGACCACCACCCGCGTCACCAACTCCGTCGAGGGAGCAGAAGTGTGCTCAACTTTGTGAGGAGGAGAGCGGATGCCGCCAGAGCGGTTGCTAGAGCAAAATCAACGGAAAAAAAATCAACTCGAATCCAGCAACTCGAAAGCGCACTCGACGAAGAAGGAAGAAAAGGAACTCACCTGGTGGCCTCGTCGCCATCATAGCTCCCCAGGGAGACGGACGGCATCCGCGCAAACCCACGCGGAGGTGCAAAACTGACCGTAGGAGCAGCCAATGGTTTGTCCCAGTTGTCCTGGGACCGCACACCCGAAGAGGACATGCCAGCCTCCTCCAAGTCAACATCGCCATCCTTCGCGGGTGACGAAGCAGTCGCAGAGTCGCCACCACCTCGCCGCTTCTGCCTCTTCCGTGCGGGTTCCTCCTCGTCATCGTCATCCTCCACTTCTTCGTTAGGAGAGATAGCGGACGAGATGTCTTCATCGTCATCCTCCTCCTCCACAAACTTCGACTCGTCGTGAGGTCCGTTCTCAAGGAGAGGAGGAAGGCTGACAAGAAGAGAGCGACCCTGAAGCAAACAAAGCAGAGTCGAATCAAGAAAAAGAAGATCAAGAAAAGCAGCAACGAAGAGAACAATACAAAAACTCACCTCAGGAACAGGGTTCGCTCCTCCGTACACAGCGACCGGACACTTGACGTTGCAGGAGTCCGCGGCTCGAAGGCTGGTGATGCCCCTTACCTTGGTCTCTACTTCTTCGTCGTCAAGCGGTTGGTCCCTGACACCCTCGACTGCCCACATCGGGTGGGGGCGAGCGCGTAGCGGCTGGACGGCAGCCGGAAGAAGGTGGCCATATAATAGACGCCACCCTACTCACGCCCCAGGGTCTTGGGAAGGTTGCGCAGCAAACTCAACAGAGGCTTCACGGATTCCTTCTCCTCCTCGGCGAGCGGGTGCGCCCAGGCACGAGTCTTCAGCAAGCCGCGCTCGGCATCGAAGGGCGCCAGACCCTCCTGGTCGCACTGGAGGTAGAACCACCTCTTTTGCCACCCCTAGACGGAGTCCGACTTCTTCATCTGAAAGTACGTGGTGTCGCCATGCACCTGGATGTCGAAGCCGCCCACTGGGTATGTCAACCCGCTCTTCCCAACGTTCTTGCGAACAAGGAAGAGCGACTTCCATAGGGCCCAGTGGGGTGCGATCCCCAGGAAGCACTCGCAGAGCACGATAAAGCTCGCGATACTCAAGACGCCATTGGGGATCAGATCGTGGATCTGAACCCCATAGGCATACAAGAGACCACGAACGAAATCGTGTAGAGGGAACCCGAAGCCCCGTGGAAGGAAATCCACGAAGCACAAGCGTTCCCCCTCGCGGGGTGCGGGATACACCTCCTTGCCAGGGGCACGTACCTGAGCCTGGTCCGTCGGTGGCAGGAGTCCTTGCGCGCGAAGAAGCTCGAAGTCCGTCTTCTTCACCGTCGATCTCTGCCAATCACCGTCGGGTTTCTTCATCAACCCGGCGGCGGCGGCGGATGTGCTCGCGACGATCTTCGACTTGCCTATGAGCTCGGAGGATCGCAGAAGGTGGGAGGACAAATGGAGCAGAGCTTGTGGAGGCAAAAATAGCAGAGAGCAAAGGGAATGGAGGCGCGGACGATTGTAAAAGATGATATGCCCTCGCGCTGCGGCGCAGTTCTTATGCGCTGCACATTCCATCTCCGTTGTCCGCAAAGGCACTATTCCAAGCAACGGTATCCAGCCGTCCACGTGACGTGCGGAGAGACTAACCGTCGCCGCCCACTCCGTCCACTACGCACGGGAATCAAGGCGTCATCATCGTGCCACGAAATTTTCGCGCCCAGTTCGGAGAGACGTGACAACTGCTGACCACAGTCAACACTGACAGTGGGCCCCGATACGTCACGTCCCATCGGGCGCAGAGGCGTGCCACGAAGCGTCATCACTGACGTCAGCAAGACAATGGCTCTAGAGAAGCGGAGCAGCACGACAACTCGAAGCTTTACAGCTGAAAACAAACAAGTAGGACAGGGTGCTGATCCGAGAACCCGAACCAATCATTCGGGTGGCAAAGAAAGTGAAGTAAGCTCACACAGCTGAACCAATCTACAAAGTAAGCCAACAAGCCGAATAAAAGCAAATTTCGAACAAAGCCAAGACAAAGTAATTCGACTGCAGAGATAACTCCCATCGGGAGCGTCCTCTTCGACTGAAGAAAGCAAGTTCAGACTCAAGAACAAGAAATCTGGCGGCGCGCCCAGGAGAAAGGAGTCCTTTGCTCGACTCTACAATTCAACCAAGCACTCGGGGGCTACTGACGTGGGGCTACTCTTCGACTATCCCACGGTGAGGATACCTGGGCCGCGCCAAGCTTACGAAAGCCCACAGAAGGCCCATTAGGGGTATCGTGTGACCTAGTCCTAATCGGTTAGGTCGCATAACCTGCCATATCTGTAATTGCCATACGGCATCGTTCACCCGAGACCTGGCCTACCTATAAAGGCCAGGAGGGTTGCTCGTCTCAAGGACACGCTCATAGCCTCCACCACAAACCCTAGCGAGATCGCAATCTCGCCATTGTAATCGCTACTCGCCATCAATATCAGACAAACAGGAAGTAGGGTGTTATCCTCCGGGAGCCTGAACCTAGGTAAATCGCCCCGCTTGTCAGCCGTCGTGATCACCAACGCTTCTCTCTTCCCCTCAATCAACCCCGGGTGGACAACCCAGCAATTTGTCGAGTTACACCTTCGTCACAATGTAAGTCCTCGTTCTTTATGTCATTTTCGATCCCAATAGAAAATACTTCCATTGACTTGATCAGTAGCATACTCAACACTCTCACGTGTTGTATAACTTCTACTGACATGACATCAGAATTCCACCCACATTGTTTTCGTCCGGTTTTCCGTTAATTAACTAGATAACTATCTTCTTCTTAGTTAATAGATTGAGACAAATATTTTACCTCCGTTTAAAGAGAAAAAAACAGAATTTCACCCACCGTCTTCAATTCTACACTGTATTCTTTTTTTTGACGCATAAAGACAGTGGGGAAGGCCCCCACTGCGTCATTTTCCATTTTCTATTACCACCGCATTCACATATTTACAGAGAGTCCAAGTTTAATGAATTACAATAAGTCAAGCCACGCTTGCATGCCCTCTTTGAGACTAGGCTTTATTCTATGCCTAATGACATTTATTGAGAAAACAAAGAAATCAAAGCATGAATCTAAACTTCTGGGATCACCTTCAAATATAATTTTGTTCCTGTGATTCCAAATACTCCAACATCCAACCATCATGGCAATCTTGAAGAAAGGAATACTGCATCTGTTCTTAGCTTCAATCAAGAGGCTAATAATATCAGGATTGACAGGCCATGTGATGTTCAGCTTATTCCAGAAATCCTTGCTGAAAGGGCAGTCAAAGAAGAGATGATGTAAGACTTCTCTTGTATCATTGTCACAAAGGACACATGATTTTGTTTGCACATAAAAGTTCTTCCTGTCCAATAGGTCTCTAGTATTAATTCTGTCTTGTATCATCAACCAGAAGAAGAATTTATGTTTTGGGAGACATGGGGACTTCCAAATCCATTTAAATGGGTCAGGTGCATCAGGCTTGTTAATAAGAGAAGTGTAGACTCGTTTAGTAGAGTATTTACTGCCATTCCATGGAAAATTCCACTCATCCTTCTCCTGGTTGTTTATGTGCCCCTCCAAAAGGCTAACAAGCTGACCATACTGTTGGGATGCAATCTGTGTTAATGGCCACTGGAAGAGGGTGTGCAACTCATGTAAACCAGATTCAGTAGCCATTTTCACCGTAATCATAGATTTGTGGGCAAAGGAGTGAAGGTGTGGGAACTGTTCACATGGGACATAGCCTGCCCATTTATCATGCCAGAGGAGAATACTCTGTCCAGTACCAATTTTGCAGGTGGTAAGATTTTTGAAATCAGTCAAAAGTGATAAACAATTTCTCCACCAAAAGGATCCTTTCTGTTGCTGAACTGATGGAACAGATTGATTGCTGTAGTGTGCATTCCAAATTAGCTGAACCCATGGTATGTCATGGCAATTAAAAAATTTGAAGATGTTCTTCATTAGCAATGCTTTATTCTGCTCACTGAGATTGATAACACCAAGTCCCCCAGCAGCCTTAGGCATACATACCTTTTCCCACTTAATGAGGCATTTACCTTTCTTTTCAATATCTTTTCCATGCCAAAGGAAAGTCCTAATAGATTTATCTGCATGATCTAACTGAGTATAATGCACTTTCAATGCACACATAAGAAAGTTTGGCATAGCAGATATCACAGCCTTGATAACCACCAACCGAGAACAATGAGATAGCAGGTTAGATATTCCAGCTAACCTTTTATCCAGTTTGGATATCATTGGCATAATGTCTTCTACTCTTGGTCTTGTAGTACCCATGGGCAATCCCAAGTAAGTAAATGGGAGTGATTCAATTTTACAGCCAAAAAGAGTCGCAAGTTCCTGGCATTTCTCCTGGCTTGTACTAATAGGTACCAATGAAGATTTATGAAAGTTAATCTTCAACCCAGTTGATCTAGAGAACTTGTTTAAGATATCTTTTAATGTAACAATCTGAACACTATCTGCTGGCATGATTAGTAATGTATCATCTGCATACTGTAGAATAGGAAAATCTTGCCCATATGATTTATCAACAGGTAACTGTAGCATATCATCTTGCCAGGCTTTATTGATCACTACTTGCAGAAGTTCAGCTGTGGCAACAAAAAGGAGCGGTGAAAGGGGATCCCCTTGCCTAACTCCGCGTTTGCATTTAATAGATCTTCCAGGTACTCCATTCAGGATAATGGAAGTACTAGCCGTGTAAAGAATACTTCTGACCCAAGTTCGGAAATTCTCCCCAAATCCAAGATGTTCCAGCATTGCAAGAATAGCAGGATATTCAACCATATCAAATGCCTTTTCAAAATCCAATTTGATGATCACTATTTCTTTCTTGGACTTGTGGCAAATATGAAGATATTCAAAAGCCCAGGCGATACAATCCTGTATTGTTTTGCTCTTGATAAAGCCATACTGGTTGCTGTGTAGAATAGAGATAATGACACGCTGTACTCTATTAGCAAGGATTTTAGTGATGATCTTAAGTCCCATACTAACCAGAGAAATGGGTCTAAAATCATTAGGTTTTACAGGACTAGGTATCTTTGGTATAAGCGCAATATAAGCCGTATTGATGCTGGTCAGATCTAACTCATGTTTGCAGAACTTATCACATAGTAAGTAGAACTGATCCTTAATTATGTGCCAAAACTTCTTTATGAACATACCATTGAAACCATCAGGTCCCGGAGATTTATCATTGGGCATATGCTTAATAACCTCATCAATTTCTTCCACAGAGAAACCATTTTCTAATGCACTTAAGTCATGTCTAACCATCAGCTCCTCAAGATTAAATTCCATAACTGCCTGATCAGATTTACCCAGCCTATCATGAAAAGCTTTGCAGAGAATAGCAGCTTTCTGAGAATGATCTGTAACAGTTTCACCCTCATCCTCAACAAGGCTAGATATGTAATTATGTCTATAATTCCTGGTTGCAATTGTGTGAAAGAACTTGGTATTTTCATCACCCAGTTTGGCCCATCTGATACAAGCTCTTTTCCTCCAGTATATTCTCTTTGCTTCCAGAAGCTTGGCTAGGTGTTTTCTCAGAGCAGATCTGAAATTCTTCTCAGGAACAGACTGCATAACTTCGTAATTATGTCTACACTGTATTCTATTCACAGTATCTTCATAAGAGCAGTGTCTGCTCTCACAGATATATTATATATACCTACCATCTCCCTCACCTTGATATATCGTTTAACTACAGGACTAGCTAGGTTCAAATGGAACGATCTCAATTCCACTACCATCTCCCTGTCTGATGCTCAAATGTTCAGCTGCATCGCAGTGTCTAGAAATGAGAGGCCCCGGGAACTAGCTCTTGAATTAAGAGACAAGTAGTATAAGAGCTTGCTTTGCAGCATGCCCAGTTCGAAGAAAGTACTGCGTTGTCGGCGTGCGATTTGGAAAGTGAACTATTGTGAACATCTAGAAGAGAGGATTGTTGTAGCACTCATATTCTTATTATTTAAATGTTCATGTTGATGAATTTTGTAATTCTATACTACTTCTTATTCGGTTTGAAAAAAATATAGAGCGACCAAAATGCGTCGGGCAGCTAGGCTGGGGCGCGACCAAAACGGACATCAACCATTTTATGTCCGCGTCCCTATGCAAACAAACCAAATCAGACATGATTTGATCACAAAACGGGCCGTTGGACATGCTTAGAGACTCTCAAGCCTGCCATCCATTTCAGAGACTTTCATAGTTCTTGGTCCAATCCACCCATCAGCATAGGGCAAGCCACATAAAAAAATTCGAACAATATAAGTCCTCATTGTTTATGTCATTTTTGGTCCCAATAGAAAATAGTTTCCATTGACTTGATCAGTAGCATACTCAACACTCTCACGTGTTGTACAACTTCTACTGATATGACATCAGAATTCCACCCACACGGTTTTCACCCGATTTTCCGTTAATTAACTGGGTAAATATCTTCTTCTTAATTGATATATTGAGACAAATATTTTACCTCTGTTTAAAGAAAAAAACAGAATTTCACCCACCGTCTTGCACTATGTTTTATATACAGTATCTTCATAATAGCAGTATCTCCTCTCACAGATATATTATATATACCTACCATCTCCTCTACAGGACTAGCTAGGTTCGAATGGAACGATCTCAATTCCACTACCATCTCCCAGTCTGATGCTCAAATGTTCAGTTGCACCGCAGTGTCTAGAAATGATAGGCCCCGGGAGCTAGCTCTTCAATTATGAGACAAGTAGTATAAGATCTTTCTTTGCCCCATGCCCAGTCCGAAGAAAGTACTGCGTTGTCGGCGTGCGATCTGGAAAGTGAACTATTGTGAACATCTAGAAGAGAGGATTTCAATGAACGGTCATGATACAAAGCACTCCCGGTAGAATAGTTACATGCAGTGTAGGGATGAAGGGCGAGTTTCTGGAGCGCGCACCCTTCTCTTGTATGTCAGAAGTTGCAAGAGTTTATTTTGCCCGATATATGCTCAATTGGATATTTGGATATCAGAAAGGTGCTGCGGAGAAAATTGTGGGTAACACTATGCTCTGTGAATCTATTTTGCAACGGACCACAAAAGTTTGTCTAATTAGTTGCACATGGCCCAAATAACCTTTTTATGGTGTTAATATTATTCCTGACATGTGGAGCCAGCTTTGTCTGAGTACAAAGGCTAATGTAGTGAATATGGTATGTATATGGATCCAGTTCAATACTACAGTGAGTAGACTTCTTCTTTTTCGACTTAACTACAGTGAATATATTATAATTCCTTGCAGTTGAACATATAAACTGACTACAATGCCCTAAACACGTGCATATGTATGTTGTTTTTACCTTTTCTCTCCCTTGTAACCCTTGTAACTCTTCTGGCAAACTTTGTATTGTGGTGATTCGGCCAGTTTTCGAGATTAATATAATAAGCGGTGGGAGTAATCCCCCGTCACACTCAAAACAAATATATGCATATGTTGGAAAATACAGTAGCGCCTACTATTCTTTCACTCTGCTCCACACGACTAACTACTTTTGAATGAGATGATATCTTGTGCATCACCACCCCCTCCTCTTCAATCGCACTACACTATGTGCAGATGTGAGGCCTCAGACAATAACCCTCCTTTTATGGCCGGGCATTCATCTTGGTAACAGATGGCCCCGCGAAGTGTTTTTCATAGAATATCAATGATTAGGAAAAAATAGGAAGTAATGACGTGAGCATTTGTTTTTGCAATATTTAAGATTGGATACATATATGGATACCTTTGAAATATCAACTGGAAGTGCATTTTAAAATAGTGAAAGTAGACAACAAAATAAAGTGCATGTTTTAATGGGCACCCTACTATCATGTTCTTTCTTATAACGTGAAATCATCTAATTAATAAGAAATCCAACATCAATCAGAAGTAAGGAATAATTTCACATAAACGATGTCGGGGGGCTGCCCCCCGGGTAGGGGCAGATCCCGGTATAATCCAATAAGGTGCCAACAGTACCTGACCTTTGGTGAGAGCAAGGGACGCCTCCTGCTGTACTGAAAGGGCAGCTTGACCCTTGGACGCTGGTAGAGGACAAAGTGCCTCCTGACAGGCGCAAGGGTCAGGCCGCGCAGCTATAAATAGACACCCCCGGCCCTCACAATCGCAGCACAGGCATGAGCGGGTGGTTCCTCTAAGAACTAGCTTCTCGAAGATGTCTTTGCTGGTAGGCTAAGACATCTTCGGGAGGCTAGGCCTAGAGATACTCATCCTGAGACGAGCTCGGACGTATCCGGAAAGGGTCCCGAGTCTCGCGGTCCGAGGTGACTCCCGGAAGAAGGTGTACTCGGTTTTACCGGATAGGCAGTCCGGGTAAGTACTAACCGGAGTATATGTCTTGGTCTTGACCTTATGCAGAAGAGGCTCACAGTGGCAAGCGAGGAGGTAGCCGGCGTGAGGGCTTCCGGCAGGCCGTCAACGGTCCGTAGCAGGCTTTCCCGTCTATTGCGGCGGGAAGTACCGTTCCGCCTGGCACGGAAGCATGGTCACCTCCCACCTGACACGGAAGCATGGTCACCTCCCGCCTGACACGGGAGCGCGTCAGCCGGTACGATCGTGGTACGACAAGACCTGACATGCCTAGCCCGGCAATCCGGAAAAGGCTATCCGGGATGGGCAAAGACATGTCTTGTCTCTGACAAGGGGACAATGATGATGCAGGACGGCGCCTGTCGTCCTTATCGAGATGATGACGAAGGGGCTACACCGGATAGCCCGGCGACTAGGTCGCACTAGCCGGTGACGACATGCCGGCTAGGCCTGTCCGGTGGGGCCAAGCCGATTTAGGGTTTCCGGCCCTCCTGGCCGGAGCTCTATAAAAGGCGCCATAACTGCTCCTGAGAGGAAGAGACCAACTTGAGAGCCAAACCTATAGTCGCATTTACTCAGAGAGCATTCACTCCTTCTCACCTTGAGTTCATCTAGTTCTTTGTACTCCTCCCTTTGAGAGATCTTGTAGCAAGTTGTAGCTCTTGTAACACAAATATATAGAGAGGAAGGGCAGGAGTAGGGGTGTTACCTCCTCACGAGGGCCCTGAACCTGGGTATATCGTGTGTGTGTTGTGTGCCTTCGTGCATTTGTTCGTGTTTGTTAGATCTTCCCCCTTGCGCTTTGTTCTTATTTCCTGTTCCTGGGAGATCTCGGTTTTATCGGGATCCTCCCCGTGTGAGCTATTCAGCTCGCTATCCCTCCCCGGATCCACCAACGTCCATCGGCCCCACATATTAGCCATCCTATGGCATCTTCCGTGACACCACCACGACAGTTGGCGCCCACCGTGGGGCTGACAGAGGCGTTGGCTGGTGTACACATCCGGACGGGCTCCCCCGTTCATTTCGACGTTCGAGTTCTCTCTGGCCTGGTCGTAAGGCTAGGGGAGATGGACTTCGTCTGCGACAACGCAGGATGCTTCCGGAACAGGCCGTTTCCGGTGAACGGGTGTCTCATTGACTTTGGTGGTTTCACCACCTACGTGGCCACCAAGGTTGTCTGTAGCTACCCGGACATGGTTCTGGAAGTTGAAAACCCGCCCATGCTATGCGCTGCTCGCGGTATGCGTGCCGGTCGTCCCCCGAGTTCCGTCGCAGTAATGATGGTCGGGGCAACTGAGGAGGAGTACCAGGACGTTGACGGCGATACTGACGGCCACCCCCGTTTGGCCAAACCCCCGCAGGAAAGACCTGCGGCCCGAGATGGTGATCCGCAGTCATCCCAGCCGCGGCGTCGTCCGGATCCCCTCTCGGGGCTGGTGGCCAAGTTGGCTATACCTGTGGCTGCTGAAGCGGATACCCAGGCCACTTCGGCTGAGTTGGAGGAGCAGCGGAGGTTGCTACTCGCCGAAGCGCAGGAGATCGCCGAGATCCGTCGCGAGCTCAATGCTAGCCTCCGGGAGTACAATGCCGCTCACGGATTCCCTAAGATAGACTCCCGGGAGAAGCGCATTACAGATCTGCGCAAGAAAGGAAGAATGGTGAATGAGGAGCTAGCTGGTGGAGCCACCACCAGTCACACAGGGAGTCGGATTTCAGCAGGGAAGCCGGTGTACAGCTCACCGGCGAAAACCCTTAGGGCCGCCGAAGCCGCCATGGCCGAGTTGGTGGGGTTATCCGGTGAAGCCCTGCGCAAGCAGCAGGAGAGGGTAAACGAGTTGGTGATTGAGGCCAACCGTCAGAATCTGGCCTTCAAGAAGAAGAACCCCGGGGCAGGGTCCCAGGTGCACTCAGCCAGACCCAACAGCCAGAAATCGGATGGGGAGGCCTCTTCCCCGCATCCAAGCAGGAGCAAGAGCAAAAGCAAGAGCCGGAGCCGGAGTCGAGGTTCCGGGAAGAACAAGCAGCTACAGACCTATGATCCGGCCTTCGCCGGTATCCAGCAAGCCGGGCAGGCCGGACAGCGTAACTCGGGGCAGGCGGGAAGTACCCGTGGGGAGGGTAACCTGGGTGTAGGAAACAATAACCCGGTTGGCCATGGTAATCCACCCCGGAATACTCCTCATGTTCAGGGAAACCCGCAGAGGGAGGTCGCCTCCGTTCCCCAGCAGGCCCTGGTCCCTGCGCAAGACAGGCTCAACGATGGCAACTCGAGGTTGCAGCAGCTCGGATATCAGCCAGACGAGAACCCTTTGGGATCCCGGATAGGAACCAGGCAGCTGAACCCGGCAGATGCCAGATTCCGGCTCGACCGGATTCATCAATCCGAGTTGGTGGAAGAGCAAGGATCTCCGGGACCTGCCTGCTTCGGACCTCGGATCATGCGGGAACCTCCTGTTCGGAACTTTCAGCTCAACCGAGGTGCCAAGACCTATGACGGCAGCAAGAAGCCGGAGGACTGGCTAACCGACTATGTAACTGCAGTAAGCATAGCCGGTGGAAACAGACGATGGGCGGTACGCTATGTACCGCAGATGTTGGAAGGACCAGCCCGGATCTGGTTGAACAATCTGAGAACTGGCAGTATAGACTGCTCGTTAGATTTCGAGGAGGCATTCATCAGCAACTTCACCAGCACGTACAAAAGGCCTAACCGACCTCAACAGCTCGCCATCTGTAGGCAGAGGAGCAATGAGACAGACCGGGAGTACCTTACCCGGTGGAGCAATATTCGCAACTCTTGCGAAGGGGTGGTGGAGGCACAGGCCATCTCCTGGTTTGCGCAAGGATGTCGGCATGGCTCTATGTTGTGGCAGAAGTTGCAGAGAAAGATGCCAACGACCTTGGCAGAGACCATGCGCATCGCCGATACCTACACGCTTGGAGATCCCATGCAACCCCTGGTGGATGTCGGTGACTCCAACAGGAGGAATGCGGGACCTCAGCGTTCAGGACCGAGCAGGAGCCATGATCGCCAGGAGTTCGGCCACAAGAGGAATCAGCCCGAATACCACCATGTCGCGCAGCATGTCGCAGCAGTGACCCGGGAGCAGGAGGATGCCGGCAACAGTCAGCGTCAAAAGACAAGTGGCCCGGCTTGGGGTCAGAGTCAGGAGGTGCAAAAGACCTGGGTGGAACAAAAGAAGCCCCTGACATATGAGGAAATGCTGAACAAGCCATGCTGCTACCACACTCTGGAGGCCAACAAGCCCGCAAACCATTCTACTCGGCAGTGCAGCTCGTATCAGCGTACGTTGCAGGAAGGCAGCTCGGGAGCTATTCGGCAGAGTGCTCCGGCATCTCGGCCCAATATCCCGAGACCCCCTCCTCCGACATCGGGGGCCAACGCTGTTCGACTTCCCCCTCCTCCGAGAGGACCCCCACCTCGCCCAGTGAATGTGGTGCATACCCGGAGCGACAACGGTAACCAAGCCGGACACCAGCAGAGCAACTACCGGGAGGCACATCAAAGCTATGTGGTCTTCGTAACCGAGCCCACTGACCGAAAGAGTGTGCGGCAGCGTGCCCTGGAGGTGAATGCTGTGATCCCGGCGGTGCCCAAATTCTTGCACTGGTCCGAGATGGAGATCACCTGGAGCCGGAAGGATCACCCCCGGGTTATGCCTAAGCCGGGAGCGTATGCCTTGGTGGTGGACCCAACCTTTGTCGGACCCAACCTCAACGTCCGCTTCAGCCGCGTTCTGATTGACAATGGCAGTGCCATTAACATCATGTACAAGGACACGATGCTGAAGCTGGGAGTATCCATGAACACCCTGCTGCCTACCGAGACAACCTTCCACGGCATTGTGCCCGGAGTCTCCTGCTCGCCCATGGGAAAGATCTGGGTGGAGGTGCTATTCGGAACTCGGGAGAACTGCCGAACCGAGAGCTTGGAGTTCGAGGTCGTGGACCTCGAGAGCCCGTATCACGCCCTGATCGGCAGACCGGCCCTCGCCAAGTTCATGATCTCGACTCACGTGGGCTACCTCAAGATGAAGATGTCGGGACCTAACGGCGTAATCACCATCTCGGGAGACCACAAGCACTCCATGGAATGTGCCTCGGCGGGGTCGTGCTTGGCTGAATCTCTGGTGATCGCGGAAGAAAAGAAGAGGATCCAGCAGGTGGTGGCATTGGCCAAGACCTCCCAACTCGGAATGCCCGGGATGGTGAACCCGGAGCAGGGGGCATCATTTCAGCCCCCTAAGGAGACCAAGAAGGTGGGTGTGGACCCCAGCAACCCGGAGCGCCAAGTTATCATTGGCAGCAAACTGGACAGCAAATAGGAAGGCGAGCTCGTCGACTTCCTCCGTGAGAATCGGGATGCCTTTGCGTGGTCGAGTGACGATCTGCAAGGCGTCCCGAGGGAGTTGGCTGAGCACTCTCTGTTTGTTCGACCGGATGCGAAGCCGGTGAAACAACCAACTAGGCGCCTTTCGGATGAAAGAAGAGCCGCGGTCATGGAGCATCTGGCTATACTGTTGGCCTCCGGATTCATAATGGAGGTGCTGCACCCGGATTGGATATCGAATCCGGTCCTGGTGGAGAAGAAGAAGGATGATCCCCTCCTGCTTAAGGTGTGGCGCATGTGCATCGACTTCACCAACCTCAACAAAGCCCGTCCGAAGGACCCCTTTACGTTGCCCCGGATAGATCAAGTGATAGACTCCACTGCCGGGAGTGAGCTTTTGACTTTTTTAGATGCTTATTCTGGTTTTCACCAG
Source organism: Poa annua (assembly GCA_026929855.1). Taxonomy (NCBI): domain Eukaryota; kingdom Viridiplantae; phylum Streptophyta; class Magnoliopsida; order Poales; family Poaceae; genus Poa; species Poa annua. The sequence continues at coordinate 40,012,654 of CM049427.1, forward strand.
ATACCTTTGAATCCGGATGATCAATTGAAAACTGCTTTCATTACCCCTTATGGGGCTTATTGCTATCGTGTCATGACTTTCGGTTTGAGGAATGCTGGTGCTACATACCAGAGATGCATGCAGAAATGTTTGCATGACCAGATAGGCCGAAATGCCGAGGTCTATGTCGATGACATAGTCATAAAAACAAAAGAAAAAGCCTCACTAATAGATGATCTGAGGGAAACATTTAAGAACTTAAGAAGATTCCGGATGAGGTTGAACCCGGATAAGTGCACATTTGGTGTACCGGCAGGGAAGTTACTCGGTTTCCTCATCTCAAGCCGGGGAATTGAAGTCAACCCGGGTAAAATTCGTGCTATTGAGAGCATGAAGTTGCTCGTGCGTCTCAAGGATGTGCAGAAATTTACCGGGTGTCTTGCATCCCTAAGTCGGTTTGTGAGCAGACTTGGGGAGAAAGCATTGCCCCTGTACCAACTGATGAAGAAGAGCAAGACATTTGTTTGGACCCCGCAGGCTGATGCGGCGTTCAACGACTTTAAGAGAATGCTCTCAACATCACCTGTGTTGGCATCCCCGTTACCCAAGGAACCTATGCTGTTGTATATTGCCGCAACCAACCGAGTAGTCAGTGTGGCAATGGTTGTAGAAAGGGAAGAAGGGGGCAAGCTGATACAGAGGCCGGTGTATTACCTCAGTGAGGTGATCTCGGAATCCAAGCAAAACTACCCGCACTACCAGAAGATGGCGTATGGGGTATACATGGCAGTGACCAAGCTCAAGCACTACTTTCAGGAACACCCGATCACAGTGGTATGCGAAGCTCCTCTCGCCGAGATCATCGGTTGCAAGGACGCTAGCGGCCGGGTAGCCAAATGGGCCATCCAGTTGTCTCCATACGCTCCGGCGTACGAGAGACGAGATGCCATCAAGTCGCAGGCGCTGCCGGACTTTTTGGTAGACTGGGCCGAGATGCAGTATGAACCTCCGATGCCGGATTACAATTTCTGGAGAATGCATTTTGATGGCTCAAAGGCTAAGATCGGATTGGGTGCCGGAGTGGTCCTCACTTCCCCAAAACAAGATGTACTGAAGTATGTGCTGCAAATTCATTTTCGGGCATCCAACAATGTCGCAGAATATGAGGCCTTGGTTCATGGACTGAACGTCGCCAAGGAGATCGGCATCCGCCGGATAGAGTGTTTCGGTGACTCCGACCTCGTAGTACAACAGGTGTCGGGAAATTGGGATGCCCTCGATGCAAACATGGCCTTATACAGGTTTCATGTGCAGAAAATATCCGGATTTTTTGAAGGATGCGAGTTCAAGCATATACCCAGAGGAGAAAACGAAGCAGCGGATGTCTTGTCCAAGCTAGGGTCATCCCGGGATGCCATCCCACCCGGGATAGCCCTGGAGCATTTGAGGAAGCCATCTATTCAACCATCACCCGAATCAGATTCTATCTTCATCCCAAAGGAGCCTGGTTCAAATGTAGTACCCATGGAAGTAGATGTCGGGAGCATAACATCAACCCGGGGACTGCGTCCCAGTGCTCAGAGAGGCAAAGAAAAATGATGATAGAAGTGATGTCGGCAGAGCCAATGGACATAGACGCTCTCATGTTCCCGGTTAGACCTGTCCCGGGATGGGCACAGCCCATTATGGCTTATATCTTGGAAGGAACCCTCCCGGAGAATGAGGTGGAAGCCCGGCAAATAATGCGAAGATCAAAAGCATACACTGTCATCAATCAAGAACTGTACAAAAGGAGTGTCACTGAGGTACTCCAGAGGTGTGTGGAACCGGCAGAAGGACAAGAGATGCTGGTGGAAATACATCAGGGAGAATGTGGACATCATGCATCATCCCGGGCATTGGTGGCAAAGGTATTCCGGCATGGGTTCTACTGGCCCACTGCGCTGCAGCAAGCAGAAGATATTGTCCGAAAGTGTGGAGGATGCCAGAGATTTGCTCACCGGATACACATACCGGCGTCAGCACTGAAAACAATCCCCATCACTTGGCCATTCGCAGTGTGGTGTTTGGATATGGTCGGTCAGTTCAAGCCGGCGAGAGGCAATATGACACACATACTGGTTATGGTGGACAAGTTCACTAAGTGGATAGAGGTCAAGCCAATCCGGAAGTGCAATGGACACACCGCTGTGCAATTCCTGAAAGACATCATCTTGAGATACGGATACCCACACAGCATTATCAAGGATAATGGAACCAACTTTGCTGTGGGGGAATTCGCTCGATTTTGTGCTGAGAAGGGAATCCGGCTGGATGTAGCATCACTTGCACACCCGGAAGCAAATGGGCAAGTCGAAAGAGCAAATGTCTTGGTCTTGGCCGGCATCAAAGCTCGTTTGATCGAACCACTGTTGAGAACTCCGGGATGCTGGATAGAGGAGTTACCGGCAGTGCTATGGGGTCTCCGGACTACGCCGAATAGATCTACCGGATACACGCCATTCTTCATGGTATACGGTGCTGAGGCCGTACTCCCAACCGACATACAGTATGACTCCCCGAGAGTGACACTGTTCACCGAGACCGAGGCAAAGGAGGCCCGAGAAGATGATGTAGATCTACTCGAAGAGGCAAGAGAATTGGCACTATCTCGGTCTGCAATTTATCAACAGAATCTCCGTCGCTATCATAGCCGGAAGGTACACCCGAGGGTGTTCCGAGAGGGGAATCTGGTGCTGAGGCTCATCCAACGCACGGCCGGAATGCATAAGCTGTCACCTCCGTGGGAGGGACCTTTTGTGATAAGCAGAGCATTGCACAATGATTCTTATTACCTTGTAGATGCACAGGAGGCTAGGAAAGGTGTAATGGACAAATCCGGTGAGGAAACCAAGCGTCCATGGAATGTAGCTCTACTTCGCCCCTTTTACACGTAAAAGGTTCAGTGTATGTTGTATCTCATTTTTCAGTATTAATGGAAGTAAGGCACCCCGGGAGGAACCCGGGGACTGCCTGGTTATGTGCATATCTTGTTGTTATTTTTTGTCAAGTTCCTTTACTGTTTTTTACCGGCATCTCGGGAAGGAACCCGGGGACTGCCGGATAACTGTTCTCTACTTTTCTTTTGTATGCCGGGAAAGTTCCGAGTTCGACTCTCAAAGTCAAAGTAATGTATGTCATGTGAAATCATCTTGTGACTCGACTAACGAATGCCGAAATGGTAGTCAAGAGCAAAGAGAGGGAAGGTGGGAAACACGAAAATGGTCTCGGGGACTCGGAGAAGGAACTTAACCGGCATACCGGTTTTTTGCTAACATAGTTGTTTTTTATGTCAGGAATTCGGTTGGACGGAACTCGAATTGTTCTAAGTAATGTATGCCGTATGTGGAGTTTTGTGACTCGACTGTCGAACGCCGAAATGGTAGACAAGAGCAGAAATTACCTAAGTACGGTAAACATGAAAGGCAAGTCGGGAACTCGAAACAGAATAAATTGACATAAGTTACTCGGATAAATAGTTCAGTAAGAAACGAAAATGGTATAAGTGTATATTACATATGGCCCCCGGCATCCCGGGGATTTGACGAATCTACTCTTAAGTTTTTCAAGCGGTAGGGGAAGTCGGCTTCTCGACGGAGACCTCGGGAGCAGCAGCCTCGGGAGCAGCAGCAGCAGAAGCAGCAGGAGCAGCAGCGGGAGCGACTTCGGCTTCAGTTCCGGCAGCACTACTCGGGGCGTCGGGGTGCACCTCGGTCTGGGAGACCTCGGGTCTCGGCGAAGTCGCAGCATCCCGGGGCACCACGGTCTCGGGCGCGGCACCGGAGGCGTCATCGTCTTCTTCCATAGTCTCCTCTTCCGCGTCGCCGGTAGCGCCGGTATCTTCGTCATCCTCGTAATCAGATTCCGAGTCGGAAGGGAGGACGCTGGCGGTGAAGGCGCGGATGCTTGCCCACGTAGCGATGCGGTGCGCCACCTCCTGTCGCTGCTGGATCTTAGCCGGGTCACTCACCCACGCCGAGGTCGTCCGCAGCCGCTGGATCGCCCCCAGATCGAGACCTTCGTACCAGCTGAGTACTTGGGTCAAGACCTGGTCGGCACCAGCCCGCGCACCAGAACGCTTCCATGCGTGGATGCGACTCCCCGCACCCCGGAGTGCGCTCGCGAGCTCGGGAATCGAGAGTGTCCCGCGGATGCTCGGCCACAGTGCGCCATGGACGTGGATCGCGGCGCTGAGCAGCTCCGTCCCGATAGACCGGAGAGGTACTATCCGGGCCTTCAGGGCGGTGAGGTGATCCTCGATGTCCCAGGCATCCGAAATGGGACCCTTCCCGGCGCGCTTCTCTCGGGCGGCGGCAACAGCAAGGGCGGCAGCCTCGCGGGAGTGCTCGAACTCTCCTTTAAAAAGAAGAGCTGTCAAACGACTAAGTCATAAGAGTAGCAACAAGAAAGAAAGCAAAGAGAAGACAAGAGGGATGTCGGTCCACTTACTGTTCAGATCCCGGTTCAATACAGTGAGCTCGGAGAGCCAAGTATCAGACCGTGACCGAAGAAGAGCAAGCTCGGTCTCAGCAGTATGTGCGCGCTCCTCGGACTGGTCCAAGGTTTCTTTCTGCTTCTTGCTCGCCTCGATGAAGCGCGTCTTCATATCGGTCGTAGCAGCCTTGACCTTTTCGAGCTCGCCGTTGAGCCGCGCGATCTCGGATTGCGCGGTGGCGAGAGCGGTCTTCTGGTCCACCGAGATCTTGCGCGCGGCGTCTCGCTCCTCCCGGAGGCGCTCCTCGCACTTCTTGGACTGACCGAGGTCAGCAAGAACCCGGTTGAAGATGTTGCGGCGTTTCTGGCTGCACTCCTGAAATCAAGACAAAGAAGGAGGAATCAGTCTGGAAAAGATGTAAGGAACCCGGTTGGGAGGATCTCGGGGACTCGCTATCCGAGTCCTGGGTTTTTCTCTAAGATTGGAACCTAGTGATCTGCTATTCGGTGGAATCTAGAGCACTAAGCACCAATCTCGGGGACTAGTGGTTATGAAGCAAATTTTGAAGCAAGTTACCCGGTTGGGAGGATCTCGGGGACTCGCTATCCGAGTCCTGGGTTTTTCTCTAAGATTGGAACCTAGTGATCTGCTATTCGGTGGAATCTAGAGCACTAAGCACCAATCTCGGGGACTACTGGTTATGAAGCAAATTTTGAAACAAGTTACCCGGTTGGGAGGATCTCGGGGACTCGCTATCCGAGTCCTGGGTTTTTCTCTAAGATTGAAACCTAGTGATCTGCTATTCGGTGGAATCTAGAGCACTAAGCACCAATCTCGGGGACTAGTGGTGGTGGAAGGAACAAGTATTTTTTGATAAAAGAAAGAGAACGGGCTTACCTCGGTCACCCGAGTAACATCCAACGCGGCCACCTGGAGAGCATGCAGGGCTTGAGCGTTGCGGCTTGGACCTGCAGCGTGCAAGTCTCCTGCAGTCTCGGAGGCGTCGGCGGCAAGACAGGCCTGGTTGTATTCGTCAACAACCTGTATGCCGGAGCCGCCGGCGGCGCAAGTAGCAACAACGTCCCGGGATCCTGAAGGTACAAAGGAACTGACGGTTGCTCGCAACATCCGCAAGGCAGTAGTAGGGATCTCGGCGGGAGGCGGTGGTAACAATGAAAACGTACCCGTGCGCACCACCAAGTCGCGGGCCGAGGATGTCGGGGCAGCTGCAGGCGGGGCAGAAGGTATTTTCTGTCCAGCAACCTTGGCACGAGACTTCAAGGGAGGTTGATCAGCTGGCCGGGAGGAGGCTGCGGGCTGTTTCTCCGAGATGGTCTTGGTCGCGGCTGGCCGAGAGGGGCCGCTTGCCGCGGGTTGCCGGCGAGGGCAAAGGATCTCTGCCTCAAGCCCGGGCACCCGGCGCGGACTCTCCGGAAGAAGAATTTCTCCCGAGGTGGTCGTGGCCTGCACCGGGGTCTCGTCGATCACCGGATGTGCATCCGGGGTCACAACGGTAGCCGGTGCGGCACCGGAGGCAGCAGGCTCACTTCCTCGAGTAGAAGGGCGAGGAGGTGAAGGAGAAGCCCGAGCCGGGCTGGGAGTCCGAGTCCCGGGAGGAGGAGGAACAGCAGGTGACGGGAGCTCGAGCGCATCCCTGAAAGGAAGTGTCTTAGTAATAGTTGTGGAGAAAACAAGGTCAGATAACATAAGGCAAGGAAAACGTACCCGGAATCAACAAGGGGAGGACCCCTTTGCCGACGCCGAGCAGGCTTCTCGGTCGTTTGCTTACTCGGCTTGCTCCTCTTGGGGGGGTTGCCGGAGTTATCGGCCCCCTCGGTGTCGGAAGCCGCGCGCTTCCGGCTCTCGGCACGTTTGGTCCCGGTTGTCGGTTTCGGAACCACTGCTGAGGCCCAATTCAGAGGGAGAGCGTCAATAACATCGAGAATCTGGCAGTCAATCTCATCCTCATCATCCGAAGAAATGGAAACTGCCTCTGAGGTTGAAGGATTACCCGGGGCAGCAGCCTTGACGAAAGGAATGGCGAGATGGTCCTCGCCGTCGGGGTCCTCCCTCGGCATCTCGGCCAGTTTCGGGAAGTTCGGCGCGTAGGTCCCGTTGGCGTGGACAGCGTCTTCTTCGATTTGACGCTCCAACAACTGCGCAAACAAATCAGGCCGTGTCGGTGTCCAGGTGAACGCATGTACGAAGGCGAATGCACGAAAGACAGATATGAGCACCTGTTGGCATGGTTTTTTCCGGGATCCCCCAATGACACCCCAAGAGTAGTCATCCGTCATCTCCGTCCGGGCAATAGCTCGAACGCGACGGACGACCCCTGCGTGATCTAGCCCAAAGATACTGGTCCGGGTGGGGTCTAGGTTCCCGGCCATATGGCACATCTTGTGCACTCGGTTTTGAAGGGGGCAGACCCGGCGAATGATGAAGCAACGCAGGAGATCATCGCCGGTCATCTTCTCGTTTAGCACGTTCAGAACGTCGTGCATGCAATTGACCTCGTCGTTATCGGGAAGCTGTTTCCAGAGACGGAATTCGCGCGGAGGACCAATAACGAACTCCGGCAGATTGATGAAGTCCGGATTCGAGGATCCCGGACCATCTCCCGAGTGCTCCCGGTTCTTCACGTAGAAGAAGTTGCGCTGCCACTTCCGGCAGGACTCTAGTCCCTTGACTATAGGGAATCCGGAGTCCGTGCGAGGGATGATGGTGGCCGCTCCGCAATCGACTAAGTCTTTTATCTTCTTATCCGGGTTGGGGATGGCTTGGCGGCGAAGAATGAAATACTTGGCCCAGAGATCCAAAAATGGCCATATGCCGAGGTATGCCTCCGCGTAGGTGGTGAAGACCGAGAGCATCATAATGGCGTTGGCGGGAAGATGGTGAGGTTGGAGGTCGTAGGTGTCGAGGAAGTCGCGGAAGAAGGGGCTAGCCGGAAGCCCAAACCCACGCTCGAAGTGCGCGAGGAATACCACGTATTCCCCGGGTTGGGGTTCCGGTGCAACCTCCCCCTCCGGGAGACGGCTCTCGACTTCCGGAGGAATCCGGTGAGTCCGATACAGCCAGTCCAGATCTAACTGCTTGGTCTCGGACCCATCCTAGCACCCCCGGGTACGTTCTTCGCCCATGTCGGAGAAGTATGCAGGGGTATTCGGGCTACTCTGCAGGCGCAGCGGCGATTAGTCGGAGTTAGTCTAACGGAAGCTAGGATGCCGGATCACAAACTGCTAAACACTACCGAGTTCCTGGGAAACAAGATCTACCGTGTGCTAATTAATCAAGACAAAAGGGAGGAAAAAAGGCTCGCGCTAGGCTCGGGCGAGGCGCAATGCAAGTGGATGACCTACATCCTACCGTGACGGTACATCACCGCCGTGCGCCTCGTGCGCGCCGCCCAGGTTGTGCTCACCGGCGGCGGCTCAACCGCACTTGTGCAATGGCACGGCCGGGGTCGGGCGGTTGCTCTACCGAAGAAAACCATCGAGACGGAGAGGGCAACTCACCGGTGAAAGAGAAGCTCGGTGACGTGCGAGAGGAACGGCGTTGTTCGAGCTCCGGCGCACGGCGAGGGCGACGGTGTTCGGGTGACGAGCGCGGCGGCGATGATGTGCTCGAGACAATGGTGGAGAAGCAAGAAGAAGAAGAGGAGACCGCTCCGGTCCCCTATTTATGGGGGGGGGGATTCCGGAGCGGTTTCCAATTTTCCCGCCCACGATCCCCACGATCGTGGGTGGGATCGAGTTTGTGCAGCAAGCCACGTGGCGCTATCCGGAGTGTCCGATCCGGCCACACCGAGGGCCACACGGCCCCAACGGTTGGATTCCGGATCGGCTGCGGCTCCCGGCGCGGGAACCCAAGCGGCAGCGTGCTCGCGCAGGAGCACTCGAGTGCATCTCTGCTCAGACAAGACGTCGGGTGGGCCCCAGCACACACTCTCGAGTTCATCAGGAAGCCAACGGTCAAGATTCACTGAGGCTGTGTTATCCGGTGGCAGGCTTTGCCTCCCGGTAGAAATAGTCTCGGTAAGAAGATCTCGGGAAGAACCGACTTCGGCAGATAGGGAAAGGCTGGTGTCATGTGTTCTCGGAAGATAGTTGTTGTTTAAAGCTGATCCCGCACATCATCCGAGGTCGCTGTGCAGCACCAGCTTCGGGGACTAGTGTCGGGGGGCTGCCCCCCGGGTAGGGGCAGATCCCGGTATAATCCAATAAGGTGCCAACAGTACCTGACCTTTGGCGAGAGCAAAGGACGCCTCCTGCTGTACTGAAAGGGCAGCTTGACCCTTGGGCGCTGGTAGAGGACAAAGTGCCTCCTGGCAGGCGCAAGGGTCAGGCCGTGCAGCTATAAATAGACACCCCCGGCCCTCACAATCACAGCACAGGCATGAGCGGGTGGTTCCTCTAAGAACTAGCTTCTCGAAGATGTCTTTGCTGGTAGGCTAAGACATCTTCGGGAGGCTAGGCCTAGAGATACTCATCCTGAGACGAGCTCGGACGTATCCGGAAAGGGTCCCGAGTCTCGCGGTCCGAGGTGACTCCCGGAAGAATGTGTACTCGGTTTTACCGGATAGACAGTCCGGGTAAGTACTAACCGGAGTATATGTCTTGGTCTTGACCTTATGCAGAAGAGGCTCACAGTGGCAAGCGAGGAGGTAGCCGGCGTGAGGGCTTCCGGCAGGCCGTCAACGGTCCGTAGCAGGCTTTCCCGTCTATTGCGGCGGGAAGTACCGTTCCGCCTGGCACGGAAGCATGGTCACCTCCCGCCTGACACGGGAGCGCGTCAGCCGGTACGATCGTGGTACGACAAGACCTGACATGCCTAGCCCGGCAATCCGGAAAAGGCTATCCGGGATGGGCAAAGACATGTCTTGTCTCTGACAAGGGGACAATGATGATGCAGGACGGCGCCTGCCGTCCTTATCGAGATGATGACGAAGGGGCTACACCGGATAGCCCGGCGACTAGGTCGCACTAGCCGGTGACGACATGCCGGCTAGGCCTGTCCGGTGGGGCCAAGCCGATTTAGGGTTTCCGGCCCTCCTGGCCGGAGCTCTATAAAAGGCGCCATAACTGCTCCTGAGAGGACGAGACCAACTTGAGAGCCAAACCTATAGTCGCATTTACTCAGAGAGCATTCACTCCTTCTCACCTTGAGTTCATCTAGTTCTTTGTACTCCTCCCTTTGAGAGATCTTGTAGCAAGTTGTAGCTCTTGTAACACAAATATATAGAGAGGAAGGGCAGGAGTAGGGGTGTTACCTCCTCACGAGGGCCCTGAACCTGGGTATATCGTGTGTGTGCTGTGTGCCTTCGTGCATTTGTTCGTGTTTGTTAGATCTTCCCCCTTGCGCTTTGTTCTTATTTCCTGTTCCTGGGAGATCTCGGTTTTACCGGGATCCTCCCCGTGTGAGCTATTCAGCTCGCTATCCCTCCCCGGATCCACCAACGTCCATCGGCCCCACAAATTAGCCATCATATGGCATCTGCCGTGACACCACCACGACAAACGATAGATTGCAGGCGAGTTAAATTAATGCCTTAGTGTTGGCTTAACATGGACATATAAAAGGAGTAATTGGTTCATGTAGCGGTAAGTGTTGTCATATTTCCATTACAAAATATAGCGATGAGAAGCCACATAAAAATTTTACTACGGTGGCTTAGTCTTAGATGACAGAGGCTTGAAAGGTTGCATCTTAAGGTTCGGGCGAGTGGATGTGGCTCATAAACCTGAATATAAAGATGTAGACATCTCCCACTTGGAACTTTGCAAGACAATGCATGTAGTTAAGTGCACTAACCCGATCACTAAAATCATGTTTGATTAATAATTTAAATTGGAGACAATGGATATATAATTTAAATTGGAGACAATATTCATTGTTGAAAGCGGAACGCATCATCTATGCCTGGTGCAAACATGAAGTCTTATTATCTAAGGCTTGGCTTTCTTAGAAAATGAGGTAATAAACCGAGAAGAGAGATGTAAGTTTGGACACAATTGGTCTAAAAAATTTGAACCTGAGAACTTGCAGCGGTAAATTAATGGACAACTATTCAGCAAAATCAGTTCAATCATGCATTCAAAGATCTGTAGGTTGTATTATTTTTTTGTACAGAACTTCATGCAGCGACTGGAATTTCACCAGAAGATACAAAGCCCTTATACTAAAACTATTAACTTCTATCAACAATTTACTCACTGTAAGAGCAAATCAATGCTTGAACTGAAACCAGATGCAACAATATAATTGTGCTTCTTATCATCAAAATTTGTTTAATTACTTGTGTTACATGCTGCAAATGTCTAGCCCAAGCTCACACGCCATCATTGGTTTTAGAATGGCTGGCTTTATCGAAAGAAAATGATAACAATTTTAAATTCAGCTTAGGCTTCATAAACCGTTACAATCAAGCACACATGCAAAATTTATATATCTCATTTGCCTCACGCATGTGGACCACCTATAACAGTGGCTCGAGCTCCATATGCCATCTCTGAACCACTCCAAAAAAACTGAATGCTAGCTGATAGTTCCAGCCTCACTTCTTCTGAAGTAAACATCTGAATGAAAAACACACATTAATGACATAAAGGTATCGGCTGCAGTTTTTAAATACTGATTGAAGTTCTTCATAGGTTCGGTACAAAGAAATTTTGGTTGGCAGAGAAATCTAATAATGCAAACTCAGAAGATATCACATATAAAAGCATTGACCTATATAAACAATCTTTTGGAAATTTATAAGTAAATAATTTGTCTCACATCCATTTTGTATATATCATGATTTTAAAGACGTCGTCTAAGCATCAAGGCGCTCCCCCTCCGCCCCAAGAAAATGACCGCCTTAAGCGCGTAGGCGCCCAAGGCGTCTACCTAGGCATCGCCTAAGCGTCAAGGCACCCCCTGGACACCTTACCGCCTTTAAAACCATTAGTGGGAACAAAATTCTAATTCTAACTAAATAATGCCAAAATTCTAATTCTTATTCTAACTAAATAATGCCAAATGGGACACGTTGGAAGGAGATCAAACAACATCTGTAGTAGTAGAGATATTCAGAAACTTGATGGTGAGAAGAAATCTTGTAAGGGGACTTATCTTCCCGCTTCTTCTCATCCCGATAGAGTACTCTCGGAACTCTTATTCTGCAATATAGCTTGTCTACTGCTCTCTACTGCAAGAAATCAGATATTACTATTTTAATACATGACAGCATTATTAAGTGAAACAGTTCTTCTATGTATCTTTTTATGTTATATGTTGTTGTGACAACGAAAAAAAATAGAACCCAAGAGATGATCCATCAGAACCATATAAACAAATAAAAAGGTAGGCACGGCCGCAAAAGCATGCCTGATTTCACCACAAGTGCAATATATTGTGCAAAACACAAATGCAGTCCGAAATGGCCAGCATCAGGGAATATCGATTTTCTTAGTCTAAGTATGTAAATGTTAAGGAATATCATCTAAATATCTAAGAAGTTAGCTAGCTAACTGCAGTGAGCAATAAAAGACAATAAGCCGTAAGAGGTCTATTTATAAGAATACACACATTCAATCTGAAAAATCAGGGGCCTATAGACCGCCATTGGATCAGTATCATCATGACAAATTATAAGCATAGGCCCGAGCAGTAACTTTCAGTTTAAAAACTAACATCATTATTGCATTCAAACTGAATCAAATACAAAGAACCACAACTTTAATCCCCTTTAGAAATGCTTATACAAACTGAAGTAGTTAGCTCACCGGTGGCAGGGGCACCGGTGTGGTGAAGAGATTGTTCATGACCTGCTGCGGAAAAAATATGAAGCTTGTAAGCCAGAGATGATTACAGATATAGAGATGCATAAATTGAAACGAAGTAGAAGTTCGCCGAGGGCTTATGACTTCACATGGGCATGTGAGGCCAACATATAGGGAGGTTGGCAACAACCGGTTGCCGATCTGGTAGTGTCATCGATCTCAATCACTGGTTGCGCCCCCGCTGCCTGTCCGTGTCCATGCATATTGTTGGTGTTGCTTCGACAACTCCCTTCCCTGTCGCACGATGGTTGGGATCCCTACACAATGAACAAGAAGCACTATAAATGGAGGTGCCAGAGTAGTAGTTTTGAGTAGAAATACCAAACACACATGAAAAAAAGGAAGAATTCAGAAAATATGATACATAAGCATCAAATTTATTTAAAACTAACTTCATTGTTCAAACATATGCACTGAATCAAATTAACAAATCCAACATATTCAATCCTCGATAAATATAACACTCAGGACTATGCAAGGAAAACACATACCCAAAGATAACAAAGCATGTGATACTGGACTTTTAAATCATTACCTTAATTAACCATAGGAAATCGGTATAACAATTAACTTCTAGATGAAACACTTGGCAACAACCACCAAGAGTTTCATACTCGATTAATTTCTAGAACAAACAAATGAGATGGTCAGCCTCAATTAAGTAGCTAAATTGGATTATGACCTCTCAAAAATAAATTGAGGAGAAAATGGATCCTGACTAAATGTTAGAGAAAGCTGCTGCAAATTGTCATAAACCAAATGTACTTAACAGCAAACCAAAATAAAAATAGGAGGATATCCAAGCATTTATATTCAATCTAGAACGCTACATGTGTATAGATAATCCTGGAGCTGCCTTTTATCACACCTAATCACCTGACAAATTCATGTGTTGTATGAATCAATCCCTTGCATACAAAATCTTAATGGTGAGAAGAAATCTCCAATACAGCTGCATACAAAACCTACCATGTTTAACATTTCATTTGGATACTAAATAGAAATAAATTACAATCAAACAAGAAAATACTACGCACCTAGAGAGCCTGTGCCAGGAAGAACAACCTGACACTAAAAAAAGGAAAGAAGGTAGTTTAAGAAGCTAGGCACGGCCACTCCAACATGAAAGAGGGTACAAAAATATTTTATTTATCCGCACTCCCCTAGCGATGTTCTTAAGAAAATGGAAGTACAGAACTTCACTGTAAGCAGGTCCAGAAAATTACAGCTCAATAGCAGCTCAAACATGGTACTTATTACCTCTATCTGAACAGACCTCTCCATTCAGCGGAACAAATGGACCAGCGTGTAGCAAGAAAATACTTGAACAAAAGGCGTCGCCGCTGCACCCTCCAAGAATTATCCCTAAAATAATGCAGCATTAAATATTTGGCCCACATTCATTCAACAAGTTAAAAAGGTAAGTAGTAGAATGGACACAACGTATTCAAGTTCAACATTACACTGATTTTCACAAAACAGTAGCCATTTTGGACAATGACATGCAATGCTTAACAAAAAAAATTAGGCTTGCAAGATAACAATGTTCAGGTTTCATGCTGGCAATGGACCAAGGAGATTCCTCCATGTGAATCAAAGAAATATAAATGGGTATATATGTAGGCTATTCACAACATTGCTTGCATGACCACTGTGCAGTTCTGAGGGCTAAATGGCCTACTGGGTGTAATAATCTCAACTAGTATAAATTGTAGCTAGTTAGCTAGCTCAATTAGAAATACTCATTTACAGACGAACTTTCAGGTACACAGAACTGGAGATGGACATCACCATCAATAGTCCTGAGCCAATGCTCAATTGTGTTCGCACATAACCAACAATAAGGAAATACAGAGTGGAGAGGGTTGTATACCTGACAAAAAGATAGACATAATGCCGGCTCACAATAGCAACACACCTGAAGAAACAAAAGCAAAGGTGATTATATGACCCATTTTAAAAAAGAAATGCAGCAATGCAACAATTAACCCGCTGAGATAAATAAAAATCTAGCAAACCTAATTCACATAATGCATTTATAAGCTAGTCCTATGACCTGAAAGGACAGATAAGACACACAAATAGATAAATGTAATAAGATTTTGCAACGTTATATCACAGGTCAAATTCTCCAATCGAGTTGGATGCTAAACAGAATAGAAATGAATCATCTAAAGTTGGTTAATCAAAAAATGGTATCTAAACAAACATGAGATGAGATTGTTCCAAAATAGAAGTTGATGAAGGAGATGCCGATCATACCATTCCTGGCTCTCTGTTTTTATCAACATACACAGAATCAGCAAATGATGCATAGAAATGTTTCTACCATTAGAACCACCCGCAAACAATTAATTAAGCACTCCATGAGCATAACAATAAGCTACCAATCAATTAAGCACTTCATGAACTAAACTAAATAAAAATTATAGATGACAAATTCAACCTTCAGCAACACAACAGTCCTAGAGTAATGGTCAAATGCATATCAAACTGCAAAAAAGTGACCTACCTCCAAATCACCTTCCAGTTGCTCTTCTCCTTACTCAGATTCATGTCAAACCTTTAAAAAAACAGCAGCAAATCAACATCAGCAGTTTTAAGGCCAAATCAACTCACAACTCCAACCATGCATACATGGAGCATATGATCAGAATAATAAAAAAATGGTTAATACACATCAAATATACATGCAGATCTTGAGTACATGAGTACAAAGCTGGCTCCAATCTCTCTGTCAGTCCAAGAGAAACGGCCATCATAGAGAACGAAGGACAACATATCACCTTGAACAGAGAATGGGAACAGACCTAGGGGATAATGAAATATACTCCTACTTCAGAATTAAATCGCAAAGGGATTAAATGGGGGAGGGGAAGCACCTGAGAAAGAGGGGGGGACATGAGCACTTGATCTCACTTCGGCCGATGAGGACGGATGTGCCGGCGAGGTGGCCTGCACCGGTGGGGATAGAGGCGCCGACGACGTGGCCTGGCTGGTCTGGAGGGAGGAGCCCCGTGGCTCAGTGAAGGGTGCCGGCGACGAAATAAGAGAGGGAGCACCGAAGAGGACGTAGGTCCCTCGGTGTCGCCGCCACCACCGTCCGCTGCAGCTCGCGACCGCCGCCGTTCGCGGCAGCCACCGCCTCTGTACCTAGGCTGGCGACGCGGATGCAGGCGATGTGGACCTCCAACGGCCGCTCGTACAGCGGGTGGACCGTGACGGCCGCCTTCTCCCTCTCCCTGATCCCGCCGCTGCCGCCGGGGAGAAGCAGCCAGGACCTGCCACGAGGGAGAGATGGAGGGGCGACGGAGGCGGCGCCACGAGGGAGCAGGGGGAGGAGACGTGGGAGGGGAGAGGCGGCGGCGGACGGGAGGGGATTGGGGAGGAGAGACGAACGAGATTGGATCGGGGAGGAGAGAGGAGAGACTGGCTAGGGTTTCACCGGGCGCTGCTGGTTTTGTTCGACATCACCGAGCGGACGTAACCGAGTGACGCAGAGAAACTGCCCTCACCCACTGATTCGCGGGCCCAGCCCACACCCTACCTCACACTGTCATGTACAAAACAACCAGCACGAAGTAAACGAAAATTCGACCGCATCCAACGGCTGTGATGAAAGGTGGGAGTGAAATGCACTGTTCACAAGCCGATCCGACGGCCCAGATTCGCCAGGAGGGGCACATGGTGTGAGGAGGGGGGTAGGCATTCAACCTTTATAGTAGTAGTAATGAGAACTCCACCACCACGTTCAGTTTGGCATCAAAGTAGCCTCTCCTCCCATGTATATATAGTCAGTAGACTGCCCCTCCCCGATATCTGCTTCAACTGACTAGTTAGCTTTGCGTGAGATGATGTCTCTTCTCTACCACCTCCGGGTCTCTTCTCTACCACCTCCGGGTCTGGTACTTAATTACATTACACTATCTAGTAATGGGAGGCCTCTGAAACCAACCATTCTCTTGTGTGTCGAACAATATAAGAGTGTATTTTGACACATGCTCTGTTCGACGTGAGCACCGTGCTCTGTATCAGTGTTTGGGAAGTCAACCGACATGAATATTTACAAGCATTGCTCGTCAAGAACAGTAAAGCTCAATAACAGTCAACTGAAATAGATAGCTTTGCATGAGATGTTTTCACTAATTGTTATACTGAATACTGTATCATTTTTGTTGTTGTTGAGGGAACTGAATACTATCTCATCATTCCCTGGTCAGCAATTTCTATTTTTATATCTCTCAAATGAAAACCAGGACTGCGCAATGCCGCGTAGCCCCCAACAATCAGAGAAAAGTAAAGCAAAATCAGACAAAACTCAACAGGAAAACAGAGAACCACTCAGCTTAACAAGGTGTCATAAATATAATATATACATAGCACAACCTTTCTCATCAGTTCGGACTTTTGGGATAATTGGCTAGTGCATCAATTTAATAAAAGGAAGACAAGAAAGTGAAACTGAACAGAGGAAAACACCGGTGGAGAACGACGGCATGGTTGGTTTGTTTTTCCTACCGTTTCGAGAAAATTACAAAAACCCACCACAATTGCGGCTAGGTTTTCGCATAACCACCGGGAATTCTAAAAATTGCGCGCAGCCACCGGTTCAACGTTAATTATTTTCAGACAACCACCACTCGTCAGCTAACCGGGCACGACGCCCAGTTAACCCGTATTATGACAGGAGGGGCCTAGTTTCAGAGGACACGTGGTAAGTTTGACACCGCGCCGTTAATTCTGGACTTTTATGCAATTTTCCAAAATTAAATATCCCAAAAAAAAAAAAGAACAAGACATCGTCCTCCTCTCCGCCCTTCCCTGTGCTCTCCGGCAACCGGCATCACGCCCCTGACTCTGCTCGCCACCCTCCCTGCTGCCCGCCGGTGGCGCCTGCCTGCCGCGCCCCGCCGCGTGCCGCCCTCACTTCTGCCCGCCGGAGGCGCTTGCCGCGCCGCGTCCGCACCACGCGCCGGCCTCTGCACCCACGCCCCGCCCCAGCCCGTGCCGCGAGCCGCCCTCACTGCTGCCCGCCGGAGGCGCCTGCCGCGTCGCGCCGCGCCCTACCCGCACGCTGCGCCCCTCTCCATCCCGTGTCGCACGCCGCCCTCACTGCTGCCTGCCGGAGGCGCCTGCCGCGCCCCGCACCACGCGCCGGCCTCCGCGCCCACCCTGCGCCGCGCCCCGCCCCAGCCCGCGTCGTGCCGCGCCCTCCTCGCCCCCCATCCCGCGTCGCGCCCCGCGCCCCACCCCGCCATGCGTCGCGTTGTGCCCTCCTCGCCCCGTCCCACGTCGCGCCCCGCCCCGCTCGGCCCCAGCCGGAACGAAGTGGTTCTGCCGCCGACGCACTGGTCGGCATCCCTGAGGATGGGCGTGCTCCGCCTCCACTTCCCCGCCGCCTTGCGCGGCTTCTTGATGTAGGCGTCGTCGGGGGAGCAATGGCAGCGGGTCGGGTCGTCCTCGGTGCTGCTGCTAGCCATGAGGAGGATGGCGGCGGCGGCGCGCCTCCGTTGCATCTGCAGCATCTTGGAGGCCGCGGTGACGGAGTAGCAGCCACCCATGGCGCGTGCCCGAACGCCGCGCACGGGAGCTCGCCTGCCTATCCGTCTCAGCCGTGCACCTGCTCCGCGCCCTGCGCTCCACGCCCCTGCTCCGGCCACGCTCTGGCCTGCTCCGGCCGCCGCCTACATCTGCTGCTTGAGTTCCCTATTTATTTTTATTTTTTGGGATTTTTATTTTTTTGAAAAATTGCAGAAAAGTCCAGAATTAATCGGTCGTTCACAGCGCAGTATCAAACTTGCCACGTGTCCTCTGAAACTGGGCCCCTCCTATCATAATACGGGTTAATTGGGCGTCGTGTCTGATTAGCTTACGAGTGATGGTTGTCTGAAAATAATTAGCGCTGGACCGGTGGCTGCACGCAATTTCTGGAAATCCCGGTGGTTATGCGAAAACTTAGTCATAATTGTGTTGATTTTTGTAATTTTCTCTACCGTTTCAGCTATGCTCCTGTGCGCCTGTCGACCCAAAATATGGCGCTTTTGAAGATCTGAAGCGCCAACAATCAGAGAAAAGAAAACGAAAAGCAGAGCAAACCCGGAGGCAAAGCTCTGTGGCCAAACAGAGAATCACACAGCTTAATATCATCAAAGGAAGAAGAGACGGTGAAACTAAAGAGAGAAAGAACATCGACAACTGAACATGGAGAACGACGGCATATAGTGTTTACTTTTCGTGCCGTTTTATTAAGATCTCGTGCGCATGTCGTCCCAAAAGGGCGCGGTTTTGAAGATCTCAAAGCTCGCAACCCTTCACCCATTGCACGTGTATTCATAGTTCTTCCTTCAATCGTCCATCGTGAGATGAGTCAGACAGACCAGGCAAACAAAAAAGCTTCAGAACACGGGGTACCAATTGGTGTATTCGCAATTCTTCAGTCAATTCGTCCATCCAGAGATGAATCAGACAAGACCACATAAACAGAAATGCTTGGAAATACTGGGCACCATACCATATTTGATCCAGAGATGAATCAGACAAGACCACATAAACAAAAATGCTTGGAAGGGCACCATGCCATAGGTGTTCCTGAGATGAATCAGACAAGACTTCTCCGTGATTAAATTAAGATGGGTCATCTTTTTCATCTTACCCTATGACTACATACAGCTCGGGTTCACGCCCCCCACCTATTTGTGGTAATATCCAAGAAGGCAAGGAAGAAAAGAATGGTGCGAGAGGCGCTTTTGGAGCGCTGTTGGATCTCGGACATTTCAGGAGCCCTTAGTCTGCTTGCCGTTTCGCAATCTATCCATCTTTGGATGGCGCTGCGGGAGGTGCACCTTACTGAGCAGCCGGACAACCTTGTCTGGCGCTGGATCAAGGACGGACAGTACTCTTCCAAGTCTTGCTACGACGCTCTTTTCTGTGGTGCTGTCAAATCAAGATCTTGGAAGCTGGAATGGAAAACTTGAGCCCCTCTAAGGGTGAAATTCTTTGTCTGGTTGACTTGTTTAGATCGTTGCTGGACGGGGGAAAGGTTGGCGCGCCGGGGAGAGCCGTATCAAGCGTCTTGTCCAATGTGCGGCCAGGCGGCAGAGTCAATCGGCCACATACTCAATGGGTGCTCCTTCTCGCACACAATTTGGCACGAGGAACTTTCTTGGATTCGATCAACTTTGAGACCGCCAGCTGTTGAGAATGATTTCGTCACTTGGTGGACGTTGGTCCTAAACTCCACCCCTAAGGTGATTTGCAAGGGCACCTCTTCGGTGATCATGCACGTGGTGGATTTAGAAGCAACAAAACGCAATCGTCTTCGACAACGCACGACCCTCTGTTGGCACTTTGATGGAAACCATCAAGACGGAGGCTCGGTTATGGGTGAGCGCGGGGGCCCAAGGTCTCGCACTAGTTATTCCCTAGTTTTCTTGGGTCGAGTTGTTGGTGTGGGGTGGCCTACTCATAGGCATGTAAATAACTCTGTTTATATCAATGCAATGAAACACAATGTTTTTTGTGTTTTTGCAAAAAAAAACAGCTTTTGGAAAACTAAAGGCATCAAACTATATATCATTTTACGTCCCCGCGGTTGCTACTTGTTCATATTTTGTTTACTTGTCCGTACCATCCGAAACACTCTCATGTATTGTGCAACTTTAATTTATAGGATATTGAAACTACCCCCCCCCCCCCCCCACCACCATATTCAATTTGGCATAAAAGTAGCCTCCCATCTCATGTATAAATACTACTCTCCCGCTCCATAGCTGCTTCAACTGACTAGATAGCTTTACATGAGATGATCTCTCTTCCTCTACCAACTTGGGGTCTGGTGCTCAATCACATTACACTATCTAGTAATGGGAGGTTTCTGGAACTAACCCTTCTCTTGTGTGTCAAACAATATAAGAGTGTTATCTTCCACATGCTCATATGTTGATGTTTAGGCTGGGGGTAATCCGTTTCTTTTTTGTATTAATATATTTCTTCTGTCGGAAAAATTTGCCACATGCTCGGTTGGATGTGAGCATCGAGCATCGCTGCAGAAATCTGGAAATCAACTAACAAGAATATGTAAGCCTGTTGGCGCTAAATGGAGTAGCTTATCTCATAAGGGTAGAAGTGAAAACTGATGGGGCATGTTTTCACGAATTAGTTTTGAAATGAGGTGTTTTCACTTATTACTATATGGAGCATGATCTCATCATTGACTTTTCAACAACTTGTATTTTATATTCATAAAAAGAAAATAAGGATTGTGCAACGCTGAAGCCCCACAGTCAGAAAAAAAAAAGGAAAACGAAAAACAGAGCCAAACTCTGTAGATACAAAGAAAACAGAGAACCACACAGCTTAGCAGCAAACGAAGAAAAGACGGTGAAACTGAACAGAGGAAGGCACCGACAACTAAACATGGAGAACGACGGCCTGGCTGCGTTTGCCCTCTACCGTTTCGGTCATGATCTCGTGCGACTGTCGACCCAAGAGGGGGCGTTTTTGAAGATTTAAGTCAGTCAGTACTCCACCCATTCCACATGTTTTCGCAGTTCTTCATTCAACTCGTCCGTCCAGACGAATCGTACAGACCCACAGAAACAAGATCGAAAATACAGGACACCATGCCATAGGTGATACCGATAGGGATATATCAATTCCAACATGATTAACGTTCTTATTACAAGCACCGTGCAGTGCGGCGGGAGTATATTACATTAGGAGATCTGTGAGACATGTCACCAATCACACATACTAGTAGACGACACACGACCAAACTCTGCATCATCATGTATAACTTCTCCCAAGCATCCGTTTCGCTCGATCGCCTGCACTGCAAGAGAACAGATCGATTTTTCTTGGCAAGTCAGGTACTACGTTTTCTGAATTAGATCCAACAAAGAACAGGCAACGCATACAAACACAAAGAACGAAAGAAGAACAGAAGAACGCCTGCGATCTTGCATAGTAGTAGTACATACCTGCACGCATGGCCTGGCCGGCCGGAGCTCAGTCGCTGTCGCTGCTGCTGCTGCTGCTGTGGCCGTCGTCCTTGTGGCCCTCGCCGTGCTTCTTGTCCTTCTTCTTCTTCTTGTCCTTCTTCTCCTTGTTCTCGCCGGACGACTTGTCGCCGTGCTCGCCGGTGATCTTGTCCTTGATCTTCTCCATCATGCCCTCCTTGTGCTCCCCTTCCTTCTTGTGCTCCTCGGCCTTCTTGTGCTCCTCAACCTTCTTGTGCTCCTCCTCCTTCTTGTGGTCGCTGCCACCGCCGATGTGGAGCGCGTCGCCGATCTTGTCCATGATGCCGGCCATGGTGATGCTTCTTGGCTACGAACTAGTACTTCTCAAGGAAATGTAAAGGAGGTGCTAATGGGATGCGATGGTGGTGTTTTGATCTTCTCCGGCTCCTCCTCGCCGGTATTTATAGAGCGGGGGACGCGGCTCCGTGGCCTACGGCGGGGTGTCTGAAGAAACGGAAGGGCTAGCGGATAAGAAGGAAACAGATCAGATCATGCTAAACACAAACAGGGGAAGTGTAAAATGTGAGAGCGATTATTTAGGGTATACAATTGCTTTGTGCACACGAGTACCGTACCAACCGTTCGTGCCGTAGGAATGTGCGTATTTGTATTCCTGAAATCTGAGAGCGTCCCCGAGGCCACACAGAAGAGAAGGCTGATTCTGTTTAACGCCCAACTGGATTATAGTAGTACAACTTATTACTCAATGTCAACCTGAAAATTACATAGGTACATCAGGATGTGAGGTGAGGTATTCCCAGGCGGCAATCTTGTGTCACTCGGTTGAGGCTGATTTTTTCGTGTGTGTCTTCTACTTTATCTTATACTCCCTCCATTCACAAATAAGTGTCTCAAGTCTCTTAAAAAGAAGATGAAGTTTTATTACCATAGGTTATTTTTCATTGCCATTTCTAGTAGTTTATGCTCATATTAATGTGATGCGTCAATTCGAGTTGAGTATGAAGATAAGTTAGTGAGAAAGGAAACCTCTTATTCGGTATTAAGAGTTACTTTTCGTTCCTTCATATAAAGAATGAAAATATTCTCTGTCAAATCAACGAAGATGCTACGTGCATTTACAAGAAAATATGTACATCACATTCTTATTATTTACTTGCGAACAAAATCAAAAGCTATCTCAAACCTCACACAAAATAAGAGTTTGTACAACGCTTAAAGACCGATAAAAGTTAGCACAATCATCTCGCTATTAATGGGAGCAACGTCTCCTGTAAAAAATCATACTTACTAAGTTGCCTAGAGCATCAAACGCTGGTTTTAATCCCTTGTAAAAATATGTTACCCAACACCCCGGGCGGGTTGCAATTACCATGGCAACGACATAGTTGCATGGTTGTCTAGGCTCAGGTGCTACTTTCCGCCAACACAGATGTTGTTCAGATTATATCTACGACCTGGCAACAATGTAATACCTAGGTGCTCGATTAAATTGTATAACCAAACATTTGTATAGTTACCTGACCGTTTTGGTGGATAATTGACGCAATAGAATATTCATGAATCAGTTACCACCATCATATTAGTTACTGGTTGCTCACGTTTGAGCATATTTTTTGTTGAACATACAAGTGAGATATCATTTTGAAATCCACATAAATAAAAAATAGGTAGAAACTAAATCATGCATACACTTGAGCTATTAAATACTTTGAAATAATAAATTTAATGGCAAACCTCATGCCCTCCTTTTACTTCCAAAATAATCGAATCCTAGCTTTTTCCGAAGTCAAACTTGCATGCATTTGAAAAAATCCATAGACAAATATTCCAATATCTATAATACCAATATGGCGTAAAATTAATTTTTATGGCGTATCTAATGGAAGAAATAAAATTGTCGAAATTTCCATATCCTATGATTATGTACATCTTATAGTAAATGGAAGGCTTCAGATCATATGCCACTCATATCCCAGGGGTAGCTATATTTCTTTATCACTTTCACATTTTCATCAATCTGATTCATGTGCAGATTTGTTAGATATGAGATCATAATTTTACCCACCACATTTAATCATTACATATGCATGTTGCGCACACAAGACTACCCTCTCATGAATATATAATGTCCTCTCCCTCTCCTTGTTTCACTTCAACTACACGACTATCTATCTTTGATATGATATATTTTCATCTATCATCTCCCGTTTTGATGTTCTATGCACTACACTACCTAGAAATGTAAGGCCTCTGGAACTAACCCTTTCTTTTTGTATCAAACAATATATGCGTGAACTAGGAATCATGTTTAGTTAGACGAGAGCAATGTGTGATAAGGAAGGGCCCTCTAAGTGAATTATCATGAATTTTTAGATGAGACATCTTATCAAGAGCAGTCAACACACATTTTACTTCAAGAAGTCAATTCCACATGCATTGTCAACCAACTAAATTTAGTAGTTTGTATCTAACCTTGGTGCCTTTTTTGTAGACTAGATACATGGGAGCCACTTGTAAAAACGTGATGGGTCGCGTTTTCCCTAATTAGACGGAAATACCATTTGATGGTTTTTTCTCACGAAGAGGAACTTTTTATATTCCTACAAAACTTGCAGAGAAGAGTTAACTTATCATATGCGCTATACTTCATCTTGGAAAAATGATAGAAGTTGTATTGTTGTACGTTGGTCATATGGTTCTCAACAATATATAATTAATATAGTATATACGGAAAATATATTTAAATAGAAACAAAGTTAGAAGCGTGAGACATCATATGTGTAGAAAAACATCCCATTTTTATTTTAAACAAGGCATACAAATTTACTAGAAAGTCAATGTCTTCTAAGTTTGACCAAATTTATAGTAAAAAACATGAATATGTACAATAAAAATCAATATCAATGGGTCGATCATAAAATAGAATTTTGCCTTTTATGTATTCAGTGTTGTAAATACTGAGATTTTTGTTATATAGTTGATAAAGCTTAGCAAGGTTTGACTTTTGACTAAACATTGGCATTCTTTTTTAGAACATATTATTTACCCAAAAGTTCATTAGCCTTGGAATATGTACTCAGAGTTGACAAAATACACACAATAGGGGCTGCAATGTAAAACTATATTGACAGTCGTACCCATTGATCGTAGCAGCACAATAAAAGGTAACAATGTTCTTTGTAAAATTAATAATGGAACAAATATGATACTCCCTCCAATTCGAATAAATTTTCGCTCGTTCTACATATGGCATGTACATTTTAGGTTGATTTCTGACTCACTTTGAACGGATCAGATGTAGTACTAGTACAAAACATTTGTTGGGCCAGGTTCAATTGACTAGACCAGAAACCCTAACATGTACATGTGTCCCTATGTTAGTGAGGCTTCCGGGAGCACCATTGCCGCTTGTGACCGTCTGTCATCAAAGTCGTCCACTCGTGGCAGCGTCCACAACTCCCTCTACTTGTACAACGCTTGTAGTAGCTACTTATTTATGCTTGTTTCGATGTTTTTCTCTTGCCTCCTAAAATTAATGCATGTTGGCTTGTGAGTTGCGACTTGATCAATACTGCCCTTGTTCAGCCTCTAGTTAGATGGATTTTAGAAACCTTACTTATTGTGTAATCTTTCCTCTTTCCATTTAATCCCCTCTTGATTTGCTCTTCTCATTTTCTACCATCCTCTCGTAAGTAAAACCTTTGGGTTTGCTCTATTAATATAAAGTCTACACCATAGGGCATTTTCCTTGTGGTATCTCTATTGAAAAATACATTATTTAGGAAATGGAAGGCATCATGCCATGTGCCATTGAAGTCCTAGTGGTAGCAACCTTGCTTTATGTGAGCTCACATTTTCATCACTCACATGTTGTATGCCGATTTCATATATATGGGTCACAATTTCACCCACCATAATTAATTTGAAACTGCATATATATGTTCGCAAAAGAAGGCTCTCCTCTCATGGATATAGTATCACCCCACCCCACCCCCCCCCACCCCCCCCCCCCCCTCTCCAAAAATCTGCTTCAACTATATGACCAGCTACCTTTGAAGGATATGGTCTCTTCTCCTTTATCGTTTCCTCATATGATGTTCAATGCATTGCACTATCTAGAAATGTGAGGCCTCAGGATCCAATCCTTCCCACGTATGTTGACCAGTACTAGATAATTTGGTGCATGCAGTTTATTTAAACACGATCAATGTGCGACTATAAAGGGTCATGCGATTAACCTAACCTGAATATCTAGAGGATCCTTTTGTCGAAGAGCAGTCAAGGTACATTTGAGTAGATTTATCCATGCAATAGCCAGAGGTTAATTTGAGTAGATTTATCCAGGATGGGTGCCACTTCTCTTTATCAATGAAACACTTGCATACGTTATCGCTAATGGTCACCCCAAAATGTCCAATCATTTGCATTTGATCGGAAGGAGAGATAAGGTTAAAAGAATGAAAAAATAAAAAGAGAAAAAACCTGGTTTGGCAGACAACACGAACATATGGGGGAAGCCTAGCATTAAACCTTCGTCCAAGTTGTAGCAAGCAGTATCCATCCATCTCCATTCGATGATGCGAGCGCGTGAGACGTTGTTGGGGTGAGAGCGGCCATGTCGCCGGCCATGTTTGTCTAAATTATACTTTATTTCAAGACAAGATTCCACTTCAGGAAAAATGTGCAAGATGCCCTTCATATTATCTCGTCCTCTCTCTATCTCTATATTTTTCCTTCTCAAATTTTTCATAAAACTATTGAGAAACTGGTTATTAATCCAAAAGTTATGTAGCCTTAGATTATGTACTCAAAGTTGATTATCCATTAACAAAATATGAAAAAGGTTCCAAGTAAAATTATTTTGGCAGTTGGACCCATTAATCGTACCAGTACAATAAAGACAACATTGCTCCTTAATTAAAAAAAATGGAGCAAATATGATATTTCCTCTTGTGTGACTAAACTATTGATGGCTATACGTATGACATATACATGTTAGGTTGATTTCGGGTGACAATTTTAACCGAACGGGTGGTAATACAAAACATTGGTTAGGCCTGGTTCAATTGACTATACCAGAAACCCTTGCATGTACACGTGTGTCTCTGTGGCTTTTTGGCGGCAGATCAACCACACAACACCTTCTGCTCGGGAGCATCACTTCTATTATCAGAATCATCTACTTGTGAGTGACGTTGTTGGCAGCATCCACAACTCCATCTACTTGTACGACGCTCGTAGATATTGTACTTGTTTTGGCTTTTCCTTACCTTCTAAAATTTATGCTAGTTGGCTTTTGAGTTGCGACTTGATCAATACAGCCCTTGTGCAGCCTCAATATTCTGTAATCTTTCTCTTTCCATCCCCCCCCCCCCCCCCCCCCCCCCCACCCACCAATTTGATCTTCTCATTATGTACCGTCCTCTCGTAAGACTTGTAAATAAAACCTTTTGATTTGCTCTATTAATGTAACTATGTCTACACTGTAGGGGATTTTCCTTGTGGTATCTCTATTGAAACATACATCATTTACAAAATGGAAGGCATCATGCCATGTGCCATTCAAGTCCTAGTGGTAGCTACCTTGCTTTATGTGAGCTCACGTTTTCATCACTCACATGTTCTGTGCCGGTTTTATATATATGGGTCACAATTTCACCCACCATAATTAATTTGAAACTGCATATATATGTTCGTGAAAGAAGGCTCTCCTCTCCTTGATATAGTATCCCCCCCTCCCAAAATCTGCTTCAACCAGATGAGCAGCTACCTTTGAAGGACATGGTCTCTTTTCCTTTATCGTTTCCTCATGTAATGTTCAATACATTACACCATCTAGAAATGTGAGGCCTCAGGATCTAACCTTGCCCACATGTTTTGAGATATACTAGAGGATTTGTTGCATGCAGTTTAGTTAAACACGATCAATGTGCGACTCTGAAGTGTCATGCGGTTAACCTAACCTGAATATATAGAGTACTTCTCCACCCAAGAGCAGTCAAGGTACATGTTACTTGAAACGACTGATTTCCCATGCGATGCCAAGAGGTTAAATTGAGTACAGAAGGCTAATCCAGCATGGGTGCCACTTCAATCACTGGATATACATGTTTGAACGGGCGTGTCTTGACATTCTTTTTTCCGTGCGTCTCATCAGTCGTAAGTGTAGCATATGGGGGACGTCTAGCCTAGCGTTAACTTAACCCCCGTCCAAGAAATATACTTAGCAAGCAGCATCCCTCTATTATCTCCATCTCTATTCGATGACGCGAGCGCGCGAGACGTGGTTGGGGTGAGAGCGAAAATGTCGGCAGCCGGCCAAGTCGCGGGCCTCCACGCCTCATCCACCGTCCACCGTCCGGCGATGTGCGCCGCGTAAACTTCGACGGCGTTGTCGGCAGCACCAACAAGTGGCGTGCCAAATAATATCGGGAGTCGTGGCAGTAGGCCACCACCACCAGACGTCACGTTATCGTGCAGCTACTGGTCGTCCTCTGCTGCTGGCCCGCTCTCTCGCTCTCGCTTGGACCAGCTCGCCTGCCAGGTGGGACTCGCCGTTTAATGTGAAGGGTGCAGCTGAGCTGATGACTCAGCTCGCCAACACCAACAGAAAATGGCCGCGGCACAGGGTCGCTGTAGGCTGTAGCTCAGATTAATAAGATATACTGTAGTACTTCAGCTAGCGATATCACCATATTTTTCTTTTCTTGAAAGAGCCGTGTGCTTTATCCATTAGACAAGAATGTTATTACAATCGATAGCAAGGATTGAGGGTTCAAGGCAGGGAACGAGATCCTCTGACTTTGTAGGAAAAACTGCAGAGGGACGTAATTGCTTGTAGCTCGCTCGATGGGCATCGGACGGCTGCAACTCGAGCATGCTGGAACATAGCGAAGTAGCAGGCCCAAAGCGACGGTGGCTCGTCCGCTCGCTGTGACGTCCAAATCCCAAATCTCATCATCGTTGTCCGCTCGCCGGTAGCCCAACTCCGTCTGCGTGGTCACTGGCTCACTGCCATCACTGCCTCCGTGACCTCGGGCGCCGCCGCGGCTGTGCGTGCCTTGGAACTTGGCCGCCACGCAAAGAAAGAGCACGGGCCCATGTTGGCATGGTCACCCGTCGCCGTCGCCGTGCCGCGGCATCTGCGCCGCCGGCGCACGCTGGCCGCGACCTCCAAGTGGAGGAGAAGGAGTGGTGTCGTCCTGGTTGCCGCACTCATCCTTCGTTGCCCCGTCGTTGCGCTTGTTGTTCCGTGACTGCATATGAACTCCATTCCAGTTGCTACTTGTACACGTGTATAAGTGAATACAGATTGTAAAGGAAAATGTATTCAACGACTGTTCAAATAAACATCGTGGATATGCAGATTGACCTGGAGTACTGCCTAAATTCAGTTTACAACAATTTCACATTCAGTCGACATTGGCCAGCAATTCAACGGCGGCTCCTGCAGACCTGCACCTCCTCTCGCCATGCTCCTCTTGGAGGAGGTGGACATCGTGCGCAACGGCGGCAGCAACACAAGATGAGCTTGACGGCCACGAAACCGGATTCCTGCATGAGCACTTGCGCCAAGGAAATATGAGCGCAAAGCTTGAGCAGGGCTACCAGGGCAACACGAGCGTTGAATGAGACGGCCTCGACGGCGTTGTAGAGCCGACCATGTTGGTGGAGTG
The DNA here is from genome assembly GCA_026929855.1 of Poa annua. NCBI lineage: Eukaryota > Viridiplantae > Streptophyta > Magnoliopsida > Poales > Poaceae > Poa > Poa annua. The sequence goes on from CM049427.1 coordinate 40,041,587, forward strand.
CTAGAGTTGGGCGTTCCGGCGAGCAAAGTGAAATTCCAAGGCATGCACGGCCGCGGCGGCGCCTGAGGTCACGGAGGCCGTGGTGGCGGTGACCACGCAAACGGAGTTTGGCTGCCGGCGAGCGGACAACGACGATGAGATTTGAGATTTGGGCGTCACAGCGAGCGTACGACGACGCCGCCGCCGCTTCGGGCCAGCTACTTCGCTGTTTCTAGCGTACTCGAGCTGCATCCGTCCGATGCGCATCGAGCGAGCCACAAGCAATTACGTCCCTCTGCAGTTTTACCCACAAAGTCAGAGAATCTCGTTCCCAAGGCAGGCACGTTCGGATCCCATTCGGTCACGACCATCGTGATCGGAGATGCTCTCCTCTAAAGCATGCGCTAACAACCCGTTGCTCACACGATCCATCTTGCTGGTTTTAATTCCATCGTTGATCCTCAGAAGTTCTTGCGAAGAATATAACGATATCACCCTGTGGCCCAGCACCGGCCATGGCGATGTGCTCCCATAACCTATTCGAACGGAATTTCATGAGACATCGTCGTTTGAGGAGATGGAAATTGAGCACCACCTATCTTCCACACTCAGTTTACTTTAAGTTTGTTTGCTGTCATTCCCAATCTTTTTTTCCTTTTTTATATTCCATTCCATGTTTTGACACAAGACAATTATTGGAGAGCAGAATCGGATTCCATGTCGACATGCGTGCACGATGAGTGATGGCGCCGGTCGATCTATCAACAGGGCGCAAACGTCCAACCTAGCTTTGCTCGCTCGGAGTAGACATTTGCTATGTAGTACTACTTGCTACCAGAATCTACATCCACCACAGAAAAGGCATCAACCGCACTTAGAACGAACCACATGCGCGTGGTGTGATGAAGAGTATTCGCTGCTGCTTAATCTCCGTCTTGCCAAATGCAAATTCATTTTATCAGATTTGCACAGGTTTCTATCTATAAGCATGGCGCGACAACTTAGCAATTAGTATCCTTGAAACCAACATTGTACCCGCATCATGCTGATTGCGTGATATTTCCGTGAGATCTATCTATAAGCTTCAACCTCCCGACCCCCAGGACTGAACACTTGCAATCAGATCATCATGTTTCTATAATGGCACTTCGTAACATCTAAACTCATACCTAAAAAACCGTCACAGTGACCATAAATCTGATTCTGCAATTGAAAAACACATATCAGGACACCAAAATCTCTTACTTGCAACAGAAACCTCAGGAGACACATCCGCTGAAGTCAATTAGAATATCATGTCAACAGAAACCGCAGCCTCCACAGGACACTAATCTCTTACTTGCAGAATCCTAAAGATAACTAAGTCAATAACAAAGCACACCTCAGAGCTACATTCAGAACCCTAGCTGAGCGACCACCACAGAGTCTGGTACTATCAGAGTTTTAGCAGATACCACAGCCAACTACGCCAATGACAGGTCTACTTCATAGCGTCAACAGTCATTTGCTACAGCAAAACCTACTTCCTTCATCCAAGCTGTCTGCTCACTTCCCTCTCAGCTTCTCAAGGTCAGGGAGATCTGCATGCAAACAAAGCTGAATTAGAAGGAGCACAACTGTTCTTGCTGCGATTTTTAAGACTAGACAGGTGACTCCTTGTTAAGGGAATGTTAGAACAAGTGCTTAGCATATGTGGATGAAAATTGACTGTCAGCAGAAACTGTGAAGTGTGTCAATGCACTGAATCATCAACAGTTCCTCCAGCTAAGTTAACAAAGGAACTCTACTACTGTGGAAATGAATATATCAATATATACCAACAATGGACAGAAGAATTGATAACCTAACAAAAATCTTATTGTGGTGCTTCATATGATCAAATTAGCTCACACTCAAAAGCATAAAGGTTTGCATGCGGAAAGTTATCAATCAGGTTCAAATTTGGTTATCAGAAGCAGAACAGAAGGTACAGGTCTATGTGGTATTCAGGTCAAAGATAGGCACTCACATAGCAGTCCATCATCACCATCGCTATCTTCATTTTCCTGTAACACAGTGAAGATAGCAGTAAGTAAACTTCACACTAAGGATAAAATATAAACCAATAAAATAATTATGGAGCACAGAGGCTTGATAATAGTTCATACTCCATCATCAAAGTCATTGTCCGAGCCCGCTGAAGCCTCTGTAAGGAATTCTTTGTTAGATTGACCGCCGTAAAATGTATCATGAACTAAATGCAGATAACAGTGAAGAAATTAGAGCTTCATCGCAGCTAAATGAAGAGATCACAGATTGAATAGCCAGAGTATTTAACATCAAACAAACTTTGAAAGAGTAGAAAAATATTCCGCATTTCATCAAATTGGTAGTCACGCACTACATCGCAACCCGAAGAAACTGAGAATGGAATACATGTAGCCGTAAAGAAGAATGGTATGCTCCACCCATACGAAAAATGCAATGAACCTTGATTCTGAGTAAAGCTTAATAACTAAATACTGCAACAATAATTTAATTTACAGATTACTTTTACTTTTCTTTTCAGATCAATTTTCAATAATAAAACCTACAAATTGGTACCAGCAAATTTCTACATTGCTCATGTATATCATATTATCATTAGTACATACCAGACTCTTCATCCTCATCGTGCCATTTGTTCCAGTCAACTTTGATGTATGGATGCTTTTCCTCTGACTTCAGCAAGCGCTTCCACCAACATTTCTTGTCTTTCTCGATCGAACAGATTATGTTTCGCGAGCCCACCTTTGTCTTTGTTTTGCTTCCCTATAGACCAAACATAATGATGGTTAGCCCACTAACAGTTCACAGAATAAAGTGATGTTCTCATCAAGATTGAACAATAAATTATCCAGCAGCTAGTAGCTCAAAATAAAATACAAAGATTAACTTCCAGTGATTTTCTTAAGATTCCTTTTAATCTCTTTCATTTGTCACTACTCACTGATGCCACAGGTTAGACTTCACATCATGCATGGGTGCGTACCTTCAAATATAGTGTGGCATGCATAAATATTCAGCAAATTGGATATTTATAAGTCGATCAAGTTTCCTACAACTAAAATGGTTCTGTTACCAAAGAGGTGTGGCAATATCAAGTATCATATATGAACCTTTGGTAGTTTTTTAACATTTATCCAAGCAAGGACCCAGAATAGAAAAGAATAGAAGTTAATATCAACTGAAACCGGCCCTGTATCACAATGTAGAACTGAAGACCACATATACTTTACCTCTGGCAGTATGGAATCAAATAGCTCCAAAGTGAAGCTAAAAGATTCCCCATGGGCAACGGCTGAAAAGCTAAGGATTCCCTGAGGTTCAGTCTTAACCACAACATCTTCTGAATCTGGCACCGAGATAGTCAAGTAAACCTTTTCGGAGCGCTGAGCCCATAGCACCTCAGGTTGACGACTGCATGCCATAAAAAATGCATCATGATTCGCCATAGCACCCAAAAAATAACATGTAATGTGCACCTAGTGACTTGCAGAGTTAAATCAGGAAATAAAAAAAAACTCAAAATAAGAACAATGGTAAATGTACTATCTTATTCCCTCATTATATAGGTATAATATGTTCTAAAAAGGTTATTTGGATGAAGATTCCCAAGTTCAGCAACAAAGTGTATTAGTGTAATTGAAATTTTTACATCATTCATTGTAAAGTATACCATATGATGCAATAGACATCCCCTCCAAAGTCCAGAACCTGTGGGATTCTAAGTGCAACAAAGCAATCACGTACTACTTAACCAGATTCATATCATACAGTACGTCTCTTTTTTTCTTAAAAATTAAACAGCGTCACCACAGTACAAGAAACACTAAATCTGTCTATTGAGCAATCTAGAAAATATGCAGATCCTATTTGCACAGTCAAAAACCCATATCTGCAGCAAAAATACTTCCCTGACCATTGTTAAATATAATGCAACCCAAGAAACACGTGCACCTCGTGACCTCCAGAGTTTTAGTTGGAGATAAAAAAATGCCCCCAAAATACTGATGGTAATGGCTAAGGACTATCTTTTTTCCTCATATATCAGTATAATCTATTCTAACAAGAGAATTTGGTTAAATATTTCTAAGTCGCACAGGTAAGCAAGTTACATTAGAAAAGATTGGCTCTAGGGAAAAAAGTGTATGAGTGCAAGAAGAATATAACTGAAAATTTAAATCATACTAACAGGCAAGACTCAAATTGTGCTAATGTCAAATATTTAAGGTACTACATAATGTAACTGCACCTCCTAGTCCAAACATCACCCCAGAAAGTCGAGAAACATTTCCGGGCCTACAAATACACAGAGATCATACTACTTAAGAATAACCAGAATCACAACCTACTACGGTGCAATGCGCCCTCAGGCATGTCAAACAGACGTCCACATGCTACACCAAATTTAGTAACTATTTCAATGTCCTTCAATGTAACAGTGAACAGCAATAGATGACAAACATCATTCTTCAACGAAACAGCCCGTATTATTATTTTACTGAAACAACTAAACGGCACTACCACAGTACACCAAACACTGAATGTGTATAACTGGGTAATCAATCTAGCAAGAAATTACATATTCCTATTCGAACAGTCAAGTCAAGGACCCATTTCCACAGCGCGAGTACTTGCGACGTCCAATGCTGAATATAGTTCCCCAAACAACACATAACGAATAAACGCTACACCGATCGATCTACATGTACGATCAACCAAACCCAAAGTAACGCAGCGCCCTGTTCGTTTGCAACTTCGATGAGCAGAGTAATAATCCACCGATTCCGCGCAGTTTTTACGGATTATGAAGCAATGAAACACCCGTCCCGAGTCCCGACTTGGGGTAATAAAAGAAAAAAAAATTGCTGGAGCCCAAGAAACCGCCTCGCGTTGGGCGCCAACAACATCAGGCAACCCCCAACGCATGATTCAGGGAGAGGGGGGAGGGTAGAGACTAGAGAGGGGTACCTCATGGCGGAACGGCGAGGTGGCGGGGGGCCGGGAGCGCGGAGGAGGTGGTAGGGTTTGCGGAGGGCGGTGGGGAAAGCGAGTGCGGCGGAGGAGAGGACGGTGAGGAGAGCAGCGGCCGGACAGTGCTGCCGCTTCGCTCTCTGCTGCAGCTTTATTTTGCGGGAGCGAAATTCCTCCATTGCCCCTAGACCTCGAACGAAACTATAGTCTCCACCAGTATCCGCTTTCTCTCTGCTGATACGTGTTTTATAAAACACGCTTTTGAAATCGGTGAAGGCAACTGCTTACTGCTGCCCGCCTTATCGACTCTACAAAGCTCAGGTAACCTTTATTTTAGAAGTTAAATCTTCGAAAATAAACGATGTCGCTTTGAATTATAGATTTAACATGTATAATAGTATTGTAGTGCCCTCTCGGCGACGCTCTGGAGGGCTTTGGCTGATGTGGAACAACATCTCTGTGAATTCCACTAGCTTTTATCTTATTTTAGCTACTGCCACTATTAGATCTACTAGTCAGAAGTTCGTTTTGGTCTGTATATATGGTGATCCCTATCATCGCCAAACTAGTCGTATTTGGGAAGACATCACCTCTTTTGTTTTAGATAACAGTAGTCTCCCTATCTTATTATAGGTGACATGAACGACCTTTCGTATGATATGGATAAAAGTACCCCGGTTACTAATCATGCTCGAATGAATGCTTTCTAATCTCTAGTTAAATCTTGTGGTCTCTTTGATTTGGGTTATAGTGGCTCGGTCTATACTTGGACTAACAAACGCTTCTCCTCTAAACCCATTTATGAGAGGCTTGATTGCTGACTTGTTAATGCTAATTGGTGTGCTCACTTCCCCATCTCTAATGTGTACAATCTACTTCTTATGCATTCCATTAGTGAACATGCTCCCATTCTTCTTTCTATAGATGGATGCATAGCAAGAACAAAACGTACTTTTAAATTTGAAAATTGGTGGATAAAAGAAAAATATTTCAATGCATATGCTAAGGAAAATTGGCTAAAGACATCAACCAAAACATTTAATCAAAGGACTAATCATTTAGCGCAAGCTCTAAGATGTTGGTGCAGGAAAAAGAAACCTTTGCAGCTAGAAGTCAAGGAACTAGAAGATCAGATCATGGAAATACAACAACTACCGGTGACAGAGCAAGACCACAAGCTGGAATCCTCCCTGGTGGTAAAATATGAACAGTCTCTTACAAAGCTAACAGATGCTTATATGCAGAGAGCGGAGAAAAATTGGATTAAAGATGGAGACCGGAACACGGCTTACTTTTACAGAGCCATTCTCAAAAGGAGGAGGAGAAACATGATAGTTTCTATCAAAGATGAAAATGATATCCTACAACACATGCCCAAGCAAATAAGCAATACTTTTGTGAACTATTTTCGTCATATATTTGCTTCTACTAATATAAATGTTGGCAGGCCCTTTATTCACTCGCAGATTCCTGAAAACTCCAATGAGTTTACATACACAATTCCAGATAAAGAGGAATTGTGGGACATTCTACAGGAAATGAAGAGGAATGCTTCACCAGTTTCGGATGGTTTTAATGTAGAATTCGACCTTGCAACCTGGAGCTGGATAGGAGACGATGTCACAAATCTGGTACGTTCCTTCTTTACTTCAGGTGTCCTTCCACACCATATCAATGACACTCATATTGTCTTAGTTCCAAAAAAAATAGTGCCACTTGTTCATGCTGATTACATACTGATAAGCCTCTGCAATGTCATCTATAAGCTCATAGCTAAATCTCTTGCAAATAGACTAAAACCTCACCTCCCTAATTACATTGATCCAGCTCAGCAAGCATTCATTGAAGGTAGACGCATAAGTTAAAGAAGATATGCCCTAGAGGCAAATAAATAAGTAGTATTTATTGCATTATCTCATAAGTTTATAATAGATTTTTGTATTATGCTATAACTATATTAATCGGAAATATTAATACACGTGTGATACATAGACAACCAGAGTCCCTAGTAAGCCTCTATATAAACTAGTCCATTGGGCAACAGTTGATCGAGATTCCTGATTAAGCACAATGACGTCGGTTGACAATGGGGTCATCTTATTAGTTTAATAAGGTGATGGATATACGCAAAGTATTACAATAAGATCGTATTACAATGTTTGTCATTTGCAATAGATGAGTAATATGATAGCTTATTCCTTAGACCGTGAGACCGTACTTATTGCTACTTCATAGGGGTACTTTGAGAGCATCAAATGTTGTGTCTTATATATCATGACAATAACGGTGTCCATCTTGGGTATCCCGAAAGAGTAAGTTGAGACGTAAGGATCAAGAGCGGTATTTGTTCATTCTTGCAATGGAAAGATACTCTGTGCCCACTCGGTGAGATTGCATCTATATAGCTGCGCAGCTTATCACTAGGTCATGGAGATGTAATATCACAGACGAGTTAATAACCTTTGTCGGTAACGAGATACAACAAGGACATCGGATGTCTACGATCATATCTCGGACAAGTTAGTGTCACATAAACAAAGAGAATGAATATCATGTTTATGGTTCAACGACGATACTCGTAGAATACACAGAGACCGTCATATGCGTCCAGGCATTCCTGGCGGTCATTGGTGAGCGGAGTGTCTCAACCATGTCTGGAGTGTTCTCGAACTGTAGCGTAACAAACTTAAGGTCTTAACGACACCTGGAGAAAGGTTTTGGAATAATACAGGATTTTACTGTAGAGAGAGATGATCCGGAAAGAGTTCAGGTGGTCCGGAAGGAGTTCCGGGAAGGTCTGGAATGGTTCCAGCAATGTCCGAAAGATGTTCGGGTGGTCCGGAAAATGTTTCGGAGTCACGGGAGATTAAATTATATGTAAATATATTAATTATGAATTAATATTATTTTATATTATTTGAATATTAATTAAAAAAGGGAGAAAAGGGGGCAGTCCACCTAAATGGGCCAAGAAGGCCCAAGAGGGGGGAGCCGCACCAATGGGGCATTGGAGCCCATGGGGGGTGCGGCCAAACCCCCCACCTCCTCCTTTGTTTAGTCCCACATGGGGGAGCTAGGGAGTTTGTACACCCCCTACACCCTTTATATAGCAAGACATATTAATTGGATTAATTCATGTAAAATACAATTAAATTTGTAGCAGGCCATCCGAGTTGTTTCTCCGCCCGTTTTGCCTCCTCTCTCCACCAAAGCTATACCGTCGGGCGCCGTTGCCCTGCGGGATTCCAGAAAAGTTCTACCCCTGCGATTTCAGCTGGATCTGAATGACCGGGGGTTTTAAGCTCCGTATGTTTGTGAGTGCTCGAAGGCACCACATTTGAGGAGCCTGGGCGGCTTCTTCTCGCCCACCCAGCAGCCCTGCCGCTGCCCTGCCGCCGGCGCCACCCCCCAGCCGCCGGCGCCTCGCTATATTCCGCCCGACGCCCGTCGACGATGGTCATCGTCGACACCCCGGCGTCATCGTCTACATCGTCGCGGCAAGTTCTCCGCGACCTTGAGGTCGGCTACGTACGACTTCATCGTCAACGCTTGTGCGGGAGCGTAATCCCCGCTATCGGTCTACATGGAGGTAATGTAACCCGTTCCGCCACCGTTATCACATGTACTAGATAGATAGATCATGGCTAGTTAGGGTGTTCATATGCTAGAAAAATTATTGTTTTCTGCACCGGAACCCCTTCAGTGGTATCAGAGCCGATCTATGCGTAGTACTGCTGGTACGGTTAGAACTCATGTTGAATGAGGACGTCTTTCTTATATTTGCTACCTTCTAGCGTGCACTTACGATGCCTTCGGTATTGAGTTGATGAAGCGGCCCGGACCGAACTTTACGTGTACGCTTACCCGAGACTGGTTCCACTACTGACATACGGCTTGCACCGTATCTGTGGCTGGCGGGTGTCTGTTTCTCTCTCTTTAGTCGGCAAAGCATTTTCATTGGAGGTCCCGAAAGGGATGCTTAAACATGCAATTATACGATCGACGTTGTGGTACAAAGTTCGTAGGTAGGGAAGCGGTTCTCTTACGAATAAGCCTACATGTCACGTAAAACTTGCAAAACTAAATAAAGGTAGAGCATCTAACTTTGTTTTGCGGAGTCGTAATTTTATGTGACATGGTTATGGTAAGTTTGATATTACTCGTACTGTCGAAGGCAATGGAGGGCTCCGTAGACTCGGAGCCATGCCGGGGCGTCGGGGTCAGGCACATGGCGCCATGGAGGTCCAGGCGCATCGACCATGTCACATCGCACTTCATTGCATCATTTGATTGTGTGTTGTTGTGTGTGCATCCTATTGATTGCTTATATGCTAGATATACAACGGTAGCATCATAAATAGGATGATCCCTAACAAATACCAAAATTATGTTCTCCCTCGTTGCGCACCACCAAGAAAGTTCTACGTTATGAGGCAGGCCGTGACGATCGGGTGTCAGACATATCGTCGTTCGCATACAGTGGGTGTAAGACATGTTGCACGCGCAGGGTCTTCGAGGTTTGATTGGCGAGCCTAGCATATGTAGATATGGCCTTGGAACATGGGAAGATCAAGCATGAGTCACAGAGTTGTTGTGATCGACATTTTATGTCCACCTTTGAAGCTGTGCTGTCGGCCGTGATGATCGGGGGTAGTATGGTGGATGAGGGTCGTGTAATCGCTATTATTATTTTAGGGATAATAATTTTAGTGGAGTGTGTTTGATAATATGATTATAAGCTGAAACTCACATATATTATAAACTTTACCTTACCTCTTTTGCGATCACATCTATAGACTACATAACTATACTCCGGTTACTTCCTCAAGAGCCCGGATTCTACCTTAGAAGTCGAGGGGTCCAACTTCATTAGCTGGTACATTGGTTTTAGAAACATTCTCCAACACAACAAACATCCTATATGTCCTAGAACATAAGTTAGGAGATAGACCAGATGATTCTCCTAGCAAGGAGGAAGATGATGAGTTCCGTAAGCACCATGATATTTTCATAAAAGTGGAGGTCGTCATGAGCGTATGCCTAGCACCAAAGTTGAAAGTTGTTTCAACACATGGAGTCATATGTCGTGATTGATGCAATCAAAGGACACTTCAAAGATGAATTGAGTCTTGAGCAGTTCAGACAACTTAGAAAGTTCCGGACCATTCACATGGGGAGCATACCTGTCTGGAGACTCATTTGAAGAAGTTGTATGACATCTACTTAAGGCTTACGAATATCTACGATTTCTAGATAGCGAACTCTAGTGCAATAGAGATTGCGTTTTGCCTCCTAGCTATGAAGAGCATGTGCGTGAATATGCTATAGAGACACGATGAGCTTCTTCACGTTCGTGAACAAGTTCAAATCTCTAAAAGTTGATTCCATCGAAGAAGAGTTCTTCAACGCTACGGGTATATTTGATATACGAAGATATAAATGTTTTTTCTCATACTTGATGAAAAGTATTTGATAATTGTTCTGTTTATGAAACAGTCCATGATCATCACAAGTATGGGTGATGGGTGACGTGACAGTGCACAAGTGATGGCAACCAAGGAAGTTGATGGCCAGTAGTGCTCACGCCCTCGAGATATCATATTAGTTATCATCAATAGTTTTTTATAAGACAATTTGTAATAGTGAGAGTGTGATCTAGTTTGGTGTCTTGAATGTTACAAGACATGGATATTCATATAGAACTTATGTTATGAAACAAAACCAGTTGTGTTATATTATGAGTAATTAGTATCACATCTCAATCACATTATGCGTATGATATACGTTTATAATAGCGGGAATGATAAAATTATGTGTCCAAAGAGTAAAAGTTTTTGTTACTAGAACAAACACCATCGAATTTGATCATAAAGGCAGTGTGAGAAGTAATAGATACTTTTGATCTATTTAAGTATTGCATGTGCCGAATTGATTAAGTTTAAAATTAGTATTGAAGTGTCAATACGAAGAGAAATTAATTAAGAGTCATTTCGAATGATTATTAAATTAATTATATGGTGAATTTTTTACTTGATCCGAATCTCTCAATGATTATTGGTAAATAAGAGTATTTGCATAATAAATCATGAGTCTGAAAATAATTTGATAGAAGATCAGGTGGGGTTTTTCAGAAGAAAGATTAGTGAATATTGTATTCGCAAGATTCGATCAAAGGACAATATTTTTATGGTTTCAACACAAAATACTTGTGGAAATTCGTTTCACAATATTATAATCTCATGTATGGTGATATGTGAAGTATTATAATCATACTCTATTTTAGATAAAGTGTGTTCTTTCAGATTCCGTCTTAGAATCTCTTAATATGTTCAAAACATTATAGTCGATGTCCACTTTAGAAAATAGATATTTTTTCTCAACGAGAATTCGTTTGATCGACAATAGTGTCGTTATGTATATGATTATACGATAATTCAGAATATACCTGAATTGTTCTTTGTAGATTGCTCACATTGGATGAGAGTGTATTCCAAAACCCAATAGAAACAAATCTTGTATTGTTGTGTATGTAATTCCGAGGAAAAATATGATTTTTTGAATTATGGTTAATGGAATTAGAAGCTTGAAATAAGGTATCAGACCTATATTCATAAAAGTAAAATATTGGAAAGTGTTCAAAAAGATATATGTCTACAAATGAAAAATTTGATGATTAAGAGTGAAAGAGACTGGAAAATTGTTTTCTGCTTGCAATCCTGTTCGTGAAGATCATAATGTTTTCATGAAAGAAGCTTCCAAATAAAGTGTTGTTATATTTAATATTGATGTCAGGTCACAGCATAATATTAAGTGTTTCAGATCTTGTTGACATATCAAGGTGCACTTTATGAATACAAAGAAAGTTGAGAAAATATCAGAATACGAACAAAGGCTTTTGAGACTGAAAATCCAAGTTACATTTAGAAAGGATTAAAACAGTAAATGTTGCAATAATTCCTTTTGGAGAAATAAGATTTCTTGATCATCATATAAAGTTTTATATGAAAAATGTAACTATAAGAAAGACGTGAAAGCATATTTTGTCAAGAAATGTGTCTTGGACAAGATCAAATTTGTTGACTACATTTATGTAGACATACTTGAAGTCTGTGGGATTTGTATTAATGTAATACTATAGTTTGTATTGAATTCGAATTGATCAGAGATCAATGATTTTGGTTTGACCAAAATGTCGAAATAAATTATGAATTTAAGTGGGAGTCAAAGTTAGTTCACTCGGGTAGAATATGTAAAGTACATATTTTTGAGTGGGAGCTTAGACCCTCAAATATGTAGATGACATGTTTTTGAGTGGGAACTCGTCTTCTCAAATGTGTGGAGACATAATTTGAGTGGGAGCCGAATTCATCTTGTGTAAATGACACATTGTGAATTGTACCAGTAGAATTAATTAGAAAGATGAAGTTATGAAACTATTTGAAAGTTAATGTCTATTTGGAATAGAATGAGAATTTTAAATAGTTAGTCGAGTAGTTTTGGATTATATCTGATGAGTCAGGATAGATTAAAACCAAAGGATGGTCCTTGGAAATCCAATTAATCATTAAGAGTAATGATGCACGATAATAGTGGTTGTTTGATATGTTGGTCTATTATGTGATTTTAGACATCATACAGAAACCATATTATCTGCTCGATGAAATATGACCGATGTTCTTAAGAAGAAGAACAGTTATAAAAGTAAATTTAGAATTTACTGGAAGTAGAAGTGTATTAATTTTTAGATTGACACTGCTATGTCAAGTTTTCTACATAGGTGTGAAAGTATATATAGATATCGCGAGGTTGTAATTGTTACAAGGAGCTCTCTATGACTGAATGTGTTTTCAAGGCAATTATCTGGTTAATAGAATCAGAGTAAGCGCTGAGAAAGAGAAGTCTCACTTAGTTACGGTATTTGTATATATGTTATAGGATAACATGTTGATATCAAATAAGTTGATATCAATGGATCGCAAAAGAACACATATTTATGTATTGTACAGATTGTCAGAGTAACACTCTTCCACAAGCAAGCATTATCATATAACGCTTATTTGATAAGGGGTTTTTGATGAAGTAAAATGCAGCTGGTTTATTTGTACTATAGTGCAAGTGGGAGACTGAAGGAGATATGCCCTAGAGGCAAATAAACAAGTAGTATTTATTGCCTTATCTCATAAGTTTATAATAGGTTTTTGTATTATGCTATAACTGTATTAATCAGAATTATTAATACACACGTGATACATAGACAACCAGAGTCCCTATTAAGCCTCTATATAAACTAGTCCATTGGGCAACAGTTGATCGAGATTCCCGATCAAGGACAATGACGTCGGTTGACAATGAGGTTATCTTATTAGTTGAATAAGGTGATGGACATACGCAAAGTATTGCAATAAGATCGTATTATGATGTTTTTCATTTGCAATAGATGAGTAATATGATAGCTTATTCCTTAGACGTGAGACCGTACTTATTGCTACTTCATAGGGGTACTTTGAGAGCATCAAACGTTGTGTCTTATATAGCATGACAATAACGGTGTCCATCTTGGGTATCCCGAAAGAGTATGTTGAGACGTAAGGATCAAGAGCGGGATTTGTTCATTCTTGTAATGGAAAAATACTCTGGGCCCACTCGGTGAGATTGCATCTATATAGCTGCGCAGCTTATCACTAGGTCATGGAGATGTAATATCACAGACGCGTTAATAACCTTTGTCGGTAATGAGATACAACATGGACATCGGATATCTACGATCATATCTCGGACAAGGTAGTATCACAGAAACAAAGGAAATGAATATCATGTTTATGGTTCAACGACGATATTCGTAGAATGCACAGGGGTCGTCATATGCATCCAAGCATTCCTGGCGTTCATTGGTGAGCGGAGTGTCTCGACCATGTCTGGAGTGTTCTCGAACCGTAGAGTAACAAACTTAAGGTCTTAACGACACCTGGAGAAAGGTTCTGGAATAATATAGGATTTTATTGGAGAGAGAGAAATGATCCGGAAGGAGTTCCGGTGGTCTGAAAGGAGTTCCGGGAAGGTCTGGAATGGTTCCAGAAATGTCCGAAAGATGTTCGGGTGGTCCGAAAAATGTTTCGGAGTCACGGGAGATTAAATTATATGTAAATATATTAATTATGAATTAATAGTATTTTATATTAATTAAAAATGGGAAAAAGGGGCAGCCCACCTAAATGGGCCAAGAAGGCCCAAGAGGGGGGAGCCGCACCTATATGGCATTGGAGCCCATGGCGGGTGCGGCCAAACCCCCCACCTCCTCCTTTGTTTAGTCCCACATGGGGGAGCTAGGGAGTTTGCACACCCCCTCCACCCTTTATATAGCAAGGCATATTAATTGGATTAATTCATGAAAAATACAATTAAATTTGTAGCAGGCCGGCCGAGCTTTTTCTCCGCCCGTTTTGCCTCCTCTCTCCACCAAAGCTATACCGCTGGGCGCCGTTGCCCTGCGGGATTCCAGAAAAGTTCTACCCCTGCGATTTCAGCTGGATCTGAATGACCGGGGGTTATTGTTAAGCTCCGTATGTTTGCGAGTGCTCGGAGGCACCACATTTGAGGAGCCTGGGCGACGTCGTCTCGCCCACCCAGCAGCCCTGCCGCCGGCGCCACCCCCATCCGCCGGCGCCTCGCTATATTCCGCCCGACGCCCGTCGACGCAGGTCATCGTCGACACCCCGGCATCATCGTCTACATCGTCGCGGCAAGTTCTCCGCGACCTCGAGGTCGGCTACGTACGACTTCATCGTCAACGCTTGTGCGGGAGCGTAATCCCCGCTATTGGTCTACATGGAGGTAATGTAACCCGTTCCGCCACCGTTATCACATGTACTAGATAGATAGATCCTGGCTAGTTAGGGTGTTCATACGCTAGAAAAATTATTGTTTTCTGCACCGGAACCCCTTCATAAGTAATAATATCATTATAGTCCAGGAAATTAGTCAATCCTTTACCCTTACCTCCTGGAAGCATCGTGCTTTTATGCTTAAAATTGATCTCGCTAAAGCCTTCGATCGCGTAGAATGGAACTTTATCGTTGCAGCCCTTGCTCGTAAAGGTTGCACCTTTTCGGTAGTTATTAATGGGCAACCTTTTGCGAAATTCAGAAGTGACAGAGGAATAAGGCATGGATGTCCCCTCTCACCTTACCTTTTTGTCTTTGCAATTAATGAACTGTCACTAACACTACAAGAAGCTATGACAAACAACTTTCTTCAAGGTGTGGTCCTAGGTCCAAACTGTCCGCGCATCCACTCGCTCCTTTTTGCAGATGATCTTCTCATTTGCGGTCAAGCTACCGCCCAAGAAGCAATGGCTATGAAGCAACTGCTTGATTCCTTTTGCTCCATTTCAGGTCAGACTCCAAACTGGTCCAAATCAGGCATTCTATTAAGTAAACATGTTCAAAATTCTGATGCCCAAACTATCAAAACAATCTTCCTGTTCAAGAAATGGACGCTTCTTTCATTCATCTAGGCCATCCTCAGATTTTGCCACCAAAAAATAGATCCGCTGCTTATAATTTTGTTCTAGATAAATTCAAGTCTAAGTTAAATATGTACAAGGCGGATAAGCTCTCACATCCTGCTCGCTTACAATTGATCAAATCTGTTTTCTCCTCTATACATGTTTACTACATGTCCAATATTATATTTCCAAAAAAGTTTATTGCAAAAATAACAGCTATCATTAGAACCTTCTGGTGGACTGGTATAAGAGAAGATCCATCTTCAAGAAGCCTATGTCTCAAAGCTTGGAAGGACCTTTATGCTCCCAAAAAAGAAGGTGATTTAGGAATTAGAAACTTGCTTGCTGTTAACCAGGGCCTCATTCTCATGTCAGCCTGGCGTTTAGCTCAAAACCCGGATGATCATCTACATCAAATTCTTTGTGCAAAATATTTTCATGACACCTCAATATGGACCAAATCCTAATGTCCAAAATCTGCTTTTTGGTCCTCTGTGCTTAAGGTCCTACCCACTCTTAAAACCCACACTTCCTATCAATTAACCAAAGGTGACATTTCTGTTTGGAAATCACCTTGGTATCCTCAGTGGCCCTCCATATATGAGGACCTGATCATCCAAAACACAGGGTTCACTTATCCAGCATTAGTTAGAGACCTTTGGATCCCCAATGAGAAAAAGGTGGAATACTTCGCTGATTGACTTACTTTTCTCTCCCTCAGCAACCAACCTGATTAAAACACCCCTATTATCAACTCGGAAGAGCAAGATATTCTCAGCTGGGACTTAACCCAAAATGGTAAGTGCAATGCAAAATCGGCCTATTATGCTTGCTTACAGGTAATTCTCACCCAGGACCCGAAGGAGCGACCTCGCCCTCCCTCTCCTAAAACTCTTCAACTATTAAAGCAGGTCTGGAAATCGAAGGAAATAATTCCTAGGATTCAGACATTTGCCTGGCGCTTTCTTCGCAAAGCTCTTCCTATGGGAGCAAGAGCGAGCCACTACTCGAAAGATATAGATAAATTCTGTTGCAGGTGCGGAATGCAAGAAGATGAAATCCATCTCTTCTTTACATGTCCTTTTGTTAAAGCAACCTGGTTCACAGCTCCTTGGTGCTTAAGAATAGAAATGCTAGTTACCAATTGCTCCACTCTTAGTGATATCATTTATACTTTGTTCAAAATAAATCATCCTTATGCATCTCTACCAAATATTCTTACTTATATGTGGTGCATTTGGACATCAAGAAACGACATGTTATTTCAAAACAAAAAAGGGGAACCGTATCAAATCTACATAAACACTCAAGCTTTATTAAACAATCTTGAAATTATTGATGCCTCTTCTGTAGGGTTATAGGGCCGAAATAGAATACAAAGTTACTCACAGGATGTAGGACTACTAAGCTCTCTCCAAGGCGATACACTGTAAGACTTCTCCTCTTTGCAGGGACCACTATTCTTCTCGGATGCGGCGTGGAAGAACAGTGACACTCAAGACTCGTCTTATGTACATGGAAATGCCACAAAACTGGGGCTCTTCATCAAGGACAACTCATCAAATTGGAATTTCAGGATCCAAGCCTTAACTCGGCACCAAGAAACAATTTTTCAAGCAGAGGCCAAAGCGCTGCAGCTTACAACGACATTAGCTGCCTTTTACAGGTTCCGAATCCAATCTTCCAAACGGATAACCAGGTTCTCGCCAAGACGGCAACATCAAAGAGGATTGATCACCCTCTTCTTCAATGGAAAGCTAGATCCCACCTGGCCCAATTCTTCACAATCTCCAAAAGATTTTCTGACCAGATCTTTCATATATCCAGGGAAATAAATAGGGATGCCCATATTTGTGCTTAGGCCTAGCCTAACTCAACCTATCATTAGATGTACAAGCCCTTTTCATTCCGCAGGTCATTGTCCTCTACTCGCTGTTATTCAGAATGTAACTTTACATGACTATGTACTTCTTGCTGCAATCTGCAGCAGCTGATCTGGGAATGGAAATTTTGGCTCCCCAGCCCCAGGCGCCACTGTTGGTTCAAAAAATAAAAACTGCTGTCTGCTGGAGACTTCGAGTGGAAGGTAGGCAGGCAGACGGCCGGCCCACACGGCGTCGGTACCGCCATCCCACCGTCCAAATCCAATCGAGCGGCTGGGCCGTGATAGCATCCACGTCATACCGTCTCCCTGGGCCCATCTCTCGGTCTCTACTTGAATCACACGAGGAAACAAAATTCACAGCCCTCTCGAATCGATCCGAGATCGACAGGGACAAAAAACAATCCGAAGGAGACAGATCATCCTCTCCTCCTCCTCCTCGATCTCGACGGCCGCTGTCATGGATTTCGCCGGCGGGGGCGGGGGCGGCGGCGGCGCGACGCTGTCGGAGATGCACAAGAGCGCGCGGCGGCTTCAGGACTCGGTCCGCGAAGGCTTGACCCGCCTCGAGCGCCTCGCCTCGGCACCCACGTCGTCCTCCTACTCCTCGGCGCCGCTCCTCGGGGGTGGGGGCGCAGGGGACCCCGCGGTCGCCGAGCAGGTGCGGCGGGAGTTGGCGCAGATCCAGGGCCTCTGCGCGCAGATGGACCGGCTCTGGCGCTCCATCCCCGCCAAGGGCCAGCGAGACCTCTGGAAGAGGTGAGCATCTCAATCTCGTTTAGTTAGCCGCTCGGTTACAGTATGCTTTGTCCTTCGAGCGAGAGAGATCTCGAAGCATCCGTGTTCTTCCTGCCTGCCGCGCACATCACAGCTTAAGCGACGCATTTTGTCCTTATTGTGAACCTGGAGATGATGTAGAATTGAAATGACCGGATATTTTAGCTGGGTATGGGTTGCTTGACCATGGAATGTTGTGCTCCTTAGAACTGTTGCCATGGGCGTTGTGTTGAGTACTACTTGTTAGGCTTCCATTGTGCTTTTCAGGAACTGGAAGGTAGGTTGTTCAACGTGCCCAACTTCTTACGCTTCCATTATGCTTTTGAGGAAATGAAAGTTATGTTGTTCAATTTGTCTGTTCAACCAACTTAGCTTTGCCGTTATCAGTTCTCGTGTCATGCGCTATCTGCCATATCTGTATCTTCCCTCGGCTTGTTCTAGCCATATGTTTTGTAACAGGGAGACTCTCTAGGTTATAGCCGTGCGTTAGCTTCTTTGCACCACTTGAGTTGGCCTGTTGCTGGCATGGTGAAGCGAGAGAGATCTCCAAGCGTCCGTGTTCTTCCTGCCTGCCATACACATCACAGCTTAAGCGACGCATTTTGTCCTAATTGTGAACCTGGAGATGATGTAGAGTTGCAATGACCAGATGTTTTAGCTAGGTGGGTTGCTTGACCATGGAATGTTGTGTTTCTTACAACTGTTGTCTGTTGCCATAGGTTGTTGAGTACTACTTACACTACTTTTTAGTCTCCCATTCTGCTTTTCAGTAACTGGATGGTAGGTTGTTCAAGGTGCCCAACTTCGTAGGCTTCCATTATGTTTTCGAGGAAATGGACGTTAGGTTGTTCAATTTGCCTGTCCAACCTACTTAGCTTTGCAATTATTAGTTCTCGTGTCAAGCCGTATCTATATCTTCCCTCGGCTTATTCTAGCCATATGTTTGGTAACAGGGAGACTCTCTAGGTTATAGCCGTGCGTTAGCTTCTTTACACCACTTGAGTCGGCCTTTGTGCTGGCATGGAGATCCGAATGCATAAGATTCATAGCGAAAAACCTTATATTGCAAAAATAATCATTGGCATTCTGACTGTGCCTTTCTGGATGGTTGTTAGGACAAGACACCAATAACAAGCAACAATAACCACTATCATTGATATACACCAGGCAAAAAAATTGGTTGTATTTCATGTGAATACATCAGATCAATCTTGCATGCGCAAATTATAGATGCGTCCTTAGCTGATTATTGATGGCGGTGCCAGAACCACGACAACCTCTGACACACGCTGATAATTCCTAAATCCTAAGAATAAAAACAACACCTGCAACAAGGTTCCGCTTTTCTTAATGTTAGTTCTGTCTGTATAACTGGCACATTCAATTCTTTGTAGATTTAACCAGGATGTTAGTGTTTTTATTCCATTACTTCACACTATAGAAGCAATAAATAACTTTGTGTATCATTACACTTGCTCTCAATAATTTAGTTGAATATTTTGATTTACGAAATTTATGTTCTATAAGATTTAAAGGTAGCTTTGCTTCTGAAGAATTGGCAAAGCCACCTTTTCTTCCTGAACACGCACCCAATTGTTTGTTTCTTGCATTTGAAGAAGAGCGCCAAGATTATGCAAATGCTACAACAGAAGCAAATCACCAAAAAACAAAAGTTAAGCTACTAAAAGAAAACATAACGATATCAAAAGACGGAAACAAAGAAACCCCGTAAACTGTACAGCCCCTTCCCTCTAGTGGATGTCAGGAGCCAGGTGTGCCATGATCAGTGGCGGCTCCAGGAATTGGGGGATGGGTATTCATCCAAAAAAAATTGCTCTAAATTAAACATATGAACCAAACAGTGCAGCAATAGCAAAATACAAAATAAAAACAGTACGGCGTTACGACAATAGCATATTTTTCAATGTATCAGCACCATAGTAATTATATTCATTCATACATAAGGATCTTTTGAGTAATAAATGGATGATATGCCATCTTCTTTGAAGCCTTTTCAGCTGCTGTATTAATCGGTGCGGATGATTCATCAGTTTTCTAAGCCTTTTCCCAAATCCCAAATATGCTACTGCCAAGTGGCAACAACCTTACTCTTCTCCATCTACGGTACAAGAAAACAAGGAAAAAGACAGTAATAAACTTGCATCTTGTCAATTAGACTTACTATTTCACCAATATAGAAACTAGTAGGAGCAAGCAAATCAATCAATCCACGAATTTGGGGGCGAGGCGGCCGTACCTTCGGCGCTGCTTGGTAATGTGGGGCATGGGGGAGAGGCGCGGGCGGTCAGGGGGCAGGGCGCCGCCGCCGCCGAGGACGCGGGCCGTTGCTTGCTCTGGGCTGCATCGGCCGGCAGCACTGGCGGCTGGTCGTCAGGTCGTTGTCGAGGGAACAGGGAAGGAAGAGGAAAGGCGAGAGGGAGAGGGCGACGTTGCGTGGGAGCGTGGTGCGTGGGTGCTGTGCGTTGTGCGAGCGAGGCGTGCGTGCTCCTGGGCTGGTAATGGGCTGGGCCTAATATGTATTGTTTTTCCTGGTAAAAATCATGGGTATTCATTGGAATAGCGGTGCATACACCTGCCGCCGCCACTGGCCATGATACTCAACAGGGATTGAATATGTTGCTTCTAACTCGTTAGAAGTTCTTGATTAATGTTTTTACCTATCGCCTTCTGAGTGCAACCTATCACAGTGTACTCAAACATACATTTTTTAACCCTGAGTTTACCCTCAGGTTGTATCACATAGTGCCATTTGACCTTGCAATTTATGTGAGAGCGAGTCCTTTGAATTGCTTAAGTTTGTAGGAGTTTCCACATTAGACTGGAATATTTTCTTGCTTTTAACTTTTAAGGTGACTGTTTCTCTTGCAAATGTTTCTTGGCAGTCATCACAGTAGCTTAGTTCTCAAGCTCTTTCATGTGCATCCCAAAGAAGATTGGAAGCATCGGTCGATATCAATATGGAATCTTAGGTTTCATGTGTCATCCACAGTTAGTTGCACGATCATGTTTGGTTGATGTAGAAGATATGTGTCCATCATTACCTACCTTATGAATATGCACAACGTTTGCCCCTTTTAACTGTTTCATCATGTATGGTCAGAACTCAGAACCATCTTTAGTTTGTTATATAAAACTGATATCTGCGGCTTACAGAGCAACACTAGATCTCTGGTATACAACCGGGTTACCGAAATTGTTTGGACTGATATGACGACGCACCGAGTGTTCTAAATCAACTTTTATCACCAGGAAAGTTCTCTCCCATAAATGGAGAACTTTATCTGAGGCTTATTTTGGAGGTCCCCCTTTTATATGCCTTGGTCCTTGGTTTTGGTTTTCTGTTAATATTGCTATGCTTATTATTCCCTCCGTTCCATATTAGTTGTCATTAAAATGGAATAAAAAAGTTTTGAGTTTGCTTGCATCATGCTTCCGTGATATCTGATGCATAGGTGACATTTGATGCATTCGGTTACAGATAAATGCTCTAGAGTATGCATTCAGTTGTGAAATTTTGTCCTGTTGCATGGAATTTTGAAAGTTTGTACAGTTGAAAGGAAGAGCTGAATAGAAGTTATGTAGGTTCAGTGTTCATTGTGTATGACATTATTGATGTTGTCCTGGCAGAAAAGTGGAGCAGATGTCTGAAGAGGTTGATTCATTGAAGGAAGACCTAAACAAATATTCTTTGCGCCAACGTAAGCGGATTTTGGAAGCTAAGGAAAGGGCAGAATTATTTGAGAGAGCTGTAAGTAGTCCTTGAAGCAAAGCAAAAACAGTTTTTTCTCCTGCAGAATAATTTTATAGCGCCGCTAATGGATTGAGAATTATTGTTTCAGAATGGTGAGTCCTCGCATGTCCTACAAATATTTGATGACGAGACCCGGGCAATGCAATCAGCTCATACGTCCCGTCGTATGCTTGATGAAACTTATGAGACAGGAGTGGCTATCCTTCAGAAGTACTCTGACCAGAGGGATCGTCTGAAGGTAAACATAGTTCGACTTCCGCTGCACAGCTCCTATTCTCGCTGTGCACTGAAGATCACTTAAATCTTCTCGGCCTTGGTAAAAGAATGTGCCAGCTAATAGTTATATTGCCACTGCATTGCAGAGTGCACAAAGGAAGGCTTTAGATGTCCTGAACACCGTGGGCCTATCAAACTCGGTTCTGAAGCTTATTGAAAGGCGACACCGAGTCGACAAGAAGATTGCATACGGTGGCATGATTATCACTGTCGTGTTGATGGTTGCATTTTGGCGGTTGACACATTAGTGCTGTTATGTGTTGGCATAACTATAGCGAATGGAGGGATTCTGGTTCAGATTAAGTTTGCTAGCTTTGGTCCTTTCGTCTATGTACTACCTAGCTAGGCTACAGATCATACAAGAGCTTCTCCATACATTTCTTCCTGTGTGTATAGCAATTATGAAAAAGATCTTGACAGCCAAGGAATTTCAAGTTCCAGCAGTGCGCTAAGCCTGTGTTGGTCAGATGTATACAGTCGCCTGTTACTAGTACATCATGACTCATGTGTGCAAAGGGTATGTTAATCGTGCTCATGACTTCTTTTTCATCATGTTTTTGTTAGTGCTTAATTTGTGAACAGAACATATACTTTGATCACATAAAACGATACTTTGATTACAGGAAAAGGAACTTTGATCACAAAATTGATGAGAAGTTTGTTGTGGTACCGTTTTCCATTGGTTCAGCTATTTCGATACATAACAGCAGTAACCCCAGACAGGGGCGGGCATGGTAAATAGTTCTGGTTGACTGATTAAGAAATAGTTTAGCCAACTTAACAACGACTTCGTGTACAGCTGACCGAACAGTAGAGACAGAGAGAGATCATCCAATACATGGATCATCCGTCTCTGTCCTGCTGTGCAAGCTTGAAGCAGCACATCTTGAGCGAGGCAAGGTCGCAAGGACGTAGACAACCATCTGAGCCGACGCGCAGATGATCCCCAGCGCATTTGGTATCTGTCCGGTCCGGCAATAACAACAGTGCATCAGTTTCCGTGACCGGCTAAAATTGAATTTGTTAAAACGACTAAAAAGGGCAGAAGTATTCCGCGTAAGCTGCAAGAACAGAACTCCAACAAATGATAGTATCATACCATGATATACCAGTCCACATGCTTGAAGAATGCGTAAGCTGTCCATGTCGGCGTTGTGGCTACCATGGAAAAAGGCTCAAGAGGATGGTGGTAAAGATTGCGGCGACGACGAACTCCCCGATGAAGAGTATGACTGCGACAACACACCTTGTGCCGCCCGAGACGATGTAGAGCGCGCAGTAGACACCTTCCATGATAAAACCCACGCCATTGATACCCACAACCAACCAGTTCTTTTCAGGTACTTCACCGGCTACCCAACATATGTGGTTAAACATTGTGGCTAGTTGGGGTAGCAGCTGCGTTCGCCCACACTCTTTGGCTTGATGATGTCTTAGAAGGTAAATCTGAAAGTGTAATTAGCAACTTGATATTACTCCACACAATTATTCATATTGAAAAAATATCATATACTACATTAGTGTGGCATAATCATATTGCATCAGTTTTCAATCTTCTATCTCATGAAAAGTTATACAAATTCCATTATGGACAAGGCAGCGTACACCAGTTCAAATGTCGTAATAGCATCCAAATGCAATCCCTTTCATCTGGAAAAAGTGCCACATCTAACACTAATTCAATGATAACAGACCGCCACATCTAACACTAAATTTGTCAATCGTTTCATGGTAAAAGTGCAAGCACTATGCTACTTTTTCTATTATTATTCTTTAGCATTAACGGCACTTGCTTTGAACAGAAAAACCACGGCATATATTTATAACAAACTCTTATACTTTCGTATAACTTAATTTCAATATATTTTAATTTTATAAGCATATCTCCACATATATAGTTTGCACAGTTAGAATATATATACTAATATTATGTGTATAACTCTTGTAGTTTATGTACATTTACATAAATTAATTACCTTGTGTTGAATCTAAATACTTTTGTAACCAAAACTATATTGGTTTTTGCTATATACACTTAGGCAAATTTATAACAAGAAACAAAATTATACGTCTCCTTTCACAATTGAATTAAACATAATTATATATAATATTTTGGGAGGCATATCTACTGAGTGAATTCTAACAAAAATCGTAATAGAAGTTTCAAGTATATCATTACATCAAAAAATTTACAGAAACTTTTATAACATAAATGGGACTACTATCTTCTTCACATTTTTTTAAAGTGTGTCTTACAAGTAACATTGTCTTAAATAGTGATCGCGCGAACGCGTGATTATATGTACATGATATTGAAATAGAAGTACTTAAGCCAATCACTAACAATCATAAAAAGTATTGTGGATTCTAAAACTCCATATTTATAGAGTTTGATATGTTATGCTAATCGAAATGTGTTTTTATATTCACAATTTCTTATGTAAGTTTTCAAATAGAAATATACGCATAATTTTAAAACTGAACACTTAGTTATCATACCTTTCATTTTACAACAAGTTTAAAGCAAGGAATCACTGACCATAGTGTTGTATCGGAATACAACACAATGTCAGCATTTTCTCACTTTGAAACCGTCCCAAGCATTTGTGCATGGAGCCGAGCTAATCCTATTCTAGTTTGTGTAGATCGCTCCGTACATATGCACTTTTCATCGAAGAAGGAGAGCAAGACTTTGTCGATGAAAGGTTTTAAACATTGAGTTGGTTTAGAAGAAGGTTACAAAAAACAATTAAGAAAATGCATCTCACACAATCACAATGCATTTCACAGTGAATAATAGATGCACAATTTACTCACATAGTCACCAATGCAAGAGCCACTTGGAGGTGCATTCCGGACTTGCTCCAATGCTCTACTCCACCGACTACAACAAGCTTTGATTGCATCCCATCGGCCTTGTAGAGAGCTGTATGAACGAGTAACCGGTGATGTAACCCGAGGCATGAGCTTGTAGAACTTGTCTTTGACGCGTTGCCAATAACGTTTGCCAGTTTGATCACTCCCGGTCACCGCATCAATGGTCATTTCCTGACCATGCCCACACCAAACATGAATCCTCGATCTCGGTGTAGTTGGCGGTTCCTCTGTTGTTTAGATACACAAAAAAACGAGTGAATATGGACACTAAAACATGTCTAGATACAAAGTTTGGACATGTGTATGTGTAAAAAGCTAAAACATATTATATTAAAAACAGAGGTAGTAGTTCTCTAGATTAGACTAGATTTTTTTTGAAAAACACAGTACAACGCAAACGCTCATATACACACGCATACACTCACCCCTATGAACACACGCATGCACACCCTACCCCTATTAGCACCCCCGAGAGACTGAGCTAGCGGATTAGGTCTTGAGATTGACGAAGTCACCACAGACGCCTCGCTGTCGACGGGAACGTCGCCTCACACTGAAAGAATATTCCGCTTGAATGAGAAACACCAGCGTCAAACCTGGGGTGTGAACTCTGGTGGGCTAGGGGTACAACCACACTCCTAACCATATTGCCACAGGCAAATTCTCTATATATTTTCTAATTAGACCTTCGTCTAACTAAATTAGATCTTTACTTAATTGGATTAAAGATATCCTGTTTTGGTTAGAGCTGCCCTTTCATTTTAGTTTACAATACGGCTTGCAAATGTGATTTGTTTGGACTTCATATGCCGTCATTGAAATTGTTCTTGTTTAATACTTGATGTCACCGAAATATTGTCTTGTACTCACTCCGTTCTGAATTAATTAACTCAGATTTAGTGAAAGGACAGAGAGAATTACCTAAATAGTATTTTTTTTTGAAATTACCTTAAATAGTATTTATTAAGTTGAAACATGAAAATTTCCCTCTAAACTCACACATGACAGTACAGCAAAATATTTCGATATGTTAGCCTCTGTAGTCTGTACAACTGAAACTCGCCAAAAAAGAAAAACTGCTCGGCCTGTAGTACCAAACGGGACAGCCCAGCTAGCACGAAAGCCCACCTATTGTAATCCAACCGGAGGAGGAGCGCCCAACATATCCTGCTCCGTTCGGGTTGCAGTTGCAGGAGTCGCCGCGGGAAGCCGGAAATCTTTTCCGAACTCGCCGAGGTCGAAAAGCAGAAGCAGCGTGTCGCTGTCGCCGGCGGAAAAACGAGACGGGCGATGGCGGCGAAAGCTGGGGTGCGGCCGAGGCCGCTCGAGGTGGACGCCATCAACAGCTGGGTCGACAAGGCGTTCGCGGTCACCCTCCGCGGCCTTAAGCTCGACGTCCTCGGCACCGACGACTCACCCATCCCCATCTCTGGTCAGCATCCTCTCCCCCCATGCATCCGCTTTCCCTCTCCCTCCCCCTCCCGAATCGATTTTTCGCATCAGATCGACGATAGAGTTAGCTTTTCCCCTTGTTCACGATAGCTTTAGATGCAGGTACTCACGGATTTGGTTGCCTGTCTATGGAAGCAATGTTGCTTTATTTTTCCGTGCGCTGTAAGGTATATGCGTCAGATGTTACTTGGAGTTGTGCCCTTTGTGGGCAACTTGGTAGCAATATTTGTTCCAATTGGCATCACTTTTGGCCTGTGCCAATATCAGGTTTCTATATACTTATCGACTTATCATCATCGGTGTAGTTGCTGATTAGTTGTACACTCTGTAGTGGGCACTCAGAACGTTAAATTCTGATATGGGGAACAACTTATGCGATTTCGAAGAAGTGGGTTTCCCCCCTCCCCCAACCACAAAGTATTATAATTTTGTGAAATTTACATCTTCTAGTTTGACTGCTTTTGTATGTTGTGGTTTTTAGATCGCCCGACCTTAAATTAATAAGGCCCAAAGGCACCAAACGTAGCGAATTACATGCTGCCGCATACAGCTTAGCCAACAAATAGAATAGAATAGCAAAGACGAAGAAGCATGTATATTTTTTTTTACTTATGTATTTTTTAATATACTAACAAATTTGTTTTATGCTAGGCTACTACGCTCCATGCAGACACCCAACAGTTCCGGCGCGCTTCACACTACGTCCAGAATCGTTAGAGCCGTCATCTGTGAACTCATTTGGCGATAGGAACAATTGTCCAGTACTGGGGACGCTCATAAATACTAATAACTTGTTGGGGTTTCAGAATCTAGATTTAGCTTCTCTAGTCAAAGAAGAAGGAAAGAAGGTACATTGACTGAACTTTGATATGAGATTTCCTAATTTTTACCCTTTTCAATTATTGCGTTTTCTCAATTCCTTGGTGCATGTATTGTGGATCCAGATCTTCGATGCCATTCTATCCGGTGAAGTAGAAGAGTGTCCTTCTCTGCTATTAAGATTTGTTATGATATCATTTATGGATTTGAAGAACTGGAAGCTCTATTACGATGTTGCATTTCCCTCATTGTTTTTTAATTCTGAAATGACTCTGCTCAGTCTACATAGTGCCTCACAGGTGCTCAACCAACAAGAGGTCATGATCTTGTGCACTTAAATATTACATAATTGTAAGGTTTCTATTTTCTATCTTTTTATGGTTGATATTAAATGTTATTTATTTTCTCACAGGCAACATCATTGTCTAAATCAATGGAAGTGTGGCGTGCGTCAAATGAAACAACAGGTTTAATAGATGATTCTCATTTCAAACTGCATATGGTTCCTTAATTTGCTACGCTCCTGTTATAACTAATTATTTTTTGTAGTTCATCCATTTTTTTGGTTAGAGATATCCTCAGATTCTTCTGTTGTTGTAAGACAACTTAAGGACTGGAAATATCGTCAGGATGACGGCCAAAAGGTATGTTTATGTCATTAAGCGTACGTTGTAAAAATGCGGTGTTGTCTTTATTAAATATCGGAAGATACATGTTGTTAAAATTTCATGCTCTATGTCTCTGTTATGGCCATTCATAGATTTTATACTTGTAGCTCATCTTCTTCTCTTTGCTTGACTTGGTGGGAGGAGATGTCGCCTAAATAAGTACTCTTGCAATGTTAATTAGTGCCCTACGGTGGATAATATTCTTACTTTAGAGTTCTCCACAATTATTTTTACTTTACGGAGTAGAAGCTTATTGCAATTTTCTCATAATTTCTAGGACCTTCCAAGTTCCAAGTATGCATTGCTCATTTTCGACACTTTTATTTTCTGTTTCTGATGCAGGTCCTGTTTGGATTTTATGATAATGGATGTCGTCAAGATTACCCTGGTTGGGCTCTTAGAAACTACATTGCATTCCTAAGCTTGTGGTGGAAAATAGAGAAAGTTCAGTTCTTATGCTATCGTGAAAAAATAAGAGTTGGGTTCGATCTAGAGAAGTCACTTATTGGCGAAGCATCATTTGCAGCACCTCATGGTATTATATATGATCGATCTGGATAAGACCATCACAATCTCACTAGTAGTTTGTTTTTTGACGTTTGTTGTGATTACAGGCTGGGTTGGCTCTAACTATGTGCCTGAAGTTAGTGGATGGGAAAGAGAAACGCCTGGGGGTGGAGGGAGAGAAAAGAAATCAATCAATATTGAATCAGAGCGCGAAGAAAGGTAGATGAAGAGTGTTGCACTTCCTCTGCACATCATCGGCTACTAATGCGATTGATTTGATTGTTTATCGTATGCACAGTCGGGTTGAACAACAACAGTTGATGCACTTGAAGCTTATGGGATGGCGGCACTTCCCTGTGGATTTGGACAAGTTGCTTGGCACTCGATGTCTTGTGTTTGGTGCTGGAAATCTTGGCTGTGAAGTTTCTCGCTTACTCATGGTAAGTATTTTCTGCTACTACTATACCTATGTTCCTATGTAAAAAAACTGTAACAGTATCCCTTCCAGCAAACTTAAACGGTATATGCACTTAAACATCTTGTCGACTTCACCATTTATTTATGGTGCTACCAAATTTTCAGACTTGGGGTGTACGGAAACTAACAGTGGTTGATGGTGGCTGTGTTGTCATGCCTGATCTATTCAAACAATCACTCTACATAAAAAATGATTGTGGAGTCCCGAGAGCTACGGCAATAGTTGCACATCTAAAAGAGAGATGTCCTGCAGTGGTAAGTCGTTGCTACTTTTTTCTTGAATATTATGCTTTCTACAGATCTGATTGTTGTCAAGAGTTGCTGTCACTTAGGAGGTTGAAGGCATCCGGATGGAAATTCCAGTGCCTGGGAATCCAGTTTCTCCAAGTGTGCTTGATGATTGCAGACGTCTTCAAACATTAGTAGCTTCCAACGATGTGGTCTTCTTGTTGACTGACACATGGGAGGGAAGGTGGTTTCCAACTCTTTTGTGTGCACAAGAAGGCAAGGTAAATCTCAGACACGAGATTATTTCAACCCTACAGATGAATAATGTGTCTGAGATTTAACACATTATTCATCTGTGGGGTTCAAATAATCTCAACTCATAATGACCAAGAAATTTTAATACGCAGTGGATTGAGTAAATAATCAATATATTTCGGTCATGTGGCTGAGTTAAATTAGTGTATGTTTTCCCCCGTATGGCTCTTTCATCACATAGTGAGCTCTTGGGAACTAAAGGTATTCTGTCTGCACTGCAGATCGCTATCACTGCAGCAGTAGGATATGACAGTTACCTTGCCATGCGACATGGTGCTGGTCCAGGAACAAGAAGTGGAGGCACGGATGACGTGATTGCTCAGATGCAGAATTTGTCCACTGAAGATGCTCTTGGTCGCCAAAGACTGGGCTGTTGTTTCTGCAACGAGAACTCTTCCCTTTTCAATGTATAATATACGTAGACTTAAATTTGTGGAAATGTCCTCCTTTTGTTTTTGGTTTATACCTACAATTACACCAGTTGCTTCATTTCATATTTGCTTGATTGTATCCTTTTGCAGTCATCACTCTCTAATGAAACAGTAGCTCTACCTGGGCTGACCTCGATTGCAGCTGGCAAAGCAGTGGAGCTCTTTGCCAGGATATTACATCATCCAGAGGGGTAAGCTATTAAATACCTGAAAGATAACTGCAGAATCAGTCCATGTATCAGTGAAGAGTAGTTGATTAAGCTAGAACCAAAGAAAACTAATCAGTCATGTACATTGTTCCTTAAGGATTATCGTACTTCTTGCAGGATTCATGCTCCAGGAGATATTGCTGGTATGGATACTGAACATCAGCTTGGTTTATTGCCGCATCAGATTCAAGGATCACTCCGAAAGTGTGTTTTATCCACTGTGATAGGCAATTCTTCAAGCAAATGTACTGCATGTTCCAATATTGTAAGTAAATTACAGGATACATGGAGACACATTATAAGATTTATTATTTTGATGTTCCAGATTCTAGCACACCTAACGCTACATTGTAAGAGTTCTGTATATTCTGATGTTTTCTGCTTGCTAAGCATTTCAGGTACTATCTGAATATAAAAGAGAAGGATTGGATTTTATTATGAAAGTCATCAACCAACCAGCTTATTTAAATGACCTTATTGGCATTTCTAATAATTTGAGAGAGTCGGACACTTGTTTGGATTTGCCTGCCAACTTCCCTGTAAATTCAGGGATGTTGTCTAGTGCTAGATGTCTAATTTTAGGTGCTGGAACTCTTGGGTGTGATGTTGCTCGTATTCTTATGGTTAGTGTTATGGTTGATGTCACTTTTATGTTGAACTTTAGACATGTACCCACAGAAAATATTGTTAATCATCCTGGATACCAACTTTTCAGGATTATGGTGTTCGAAAGCTAACAGTGGTTGACAGTGGTCATGTTGTCGCGTCAAACTTGGCAAGACAATCACTTTACACATATCATGACCGTGACACCCCAAAAGCAAAAAAAATACTTGAGCATCTAAAGGAGAGGTATCCGTTGTCAGTGGTGAGTTTTCACTTCCCTTCGAAACAGTACATTCGTTTCTATTTCAGTTTTGACAACATTTTCATCTCAATTCTGCCTTGTAGAAGGAACTGGATTTTGAAGAATCTACAATGGAAATACCGATGCCAGGACATCCTGTATCAGATGAAGAAGCAGCTGCTGTGCTCGAAAATTGCGAGAAACTCCAGGACTTAGTAGCTAGGCATGATGCTGTGTTCTTGTTGACTGACACAAGGGAAAGTAGGTGGCTTCCAACACTTCTGTGTGCAAATGAAAACAAGGTAAACTTTGTCCATATTCTTGAATCATATGTACATATTCGAAATTTTTGTATACGCTAATGCCTCTCATTCTACTGCAGATTGCTATTACTGCAGCCCTAGGATACGATAGCTACCTTGCCATGCGACATGGAGCTGGTCCAGGAACAAATTCTCAAGGTGCAGAAGATATTATTGGGGGTCAAAGACTGGGCTGTTATTTCTGCAACGACGTTATTGCTCCTGTTGATGTAACATTTTTTCCCTCAGCCTTAAAATTATACTCATTTCCTCAATCTACTACAATCATCATATGTCATGCTTTTATGATCTTGTGATGCAGTCGGTCTCCAACCGAACACTGGACCAACAGTGTACAGTAACACGGCCTGGACTGGCCTCCATTGCATCTGGCCATGCTGTGGACCTCTTCGCAAGAATGTTAAATCATCCAGATGGGTAAGCACTTGGAACGGCATGAAGTCGTGTGTTATTGTTTCTATGCAAGATGAGAGATACATTCTGTGATGAGGGAACATTGTGAACTGATAGTTGATTTGCTACAATTTGCTGCAGGATACGTGCACCAGCAGATATCGCCGGCACGACCAGTGAGCGTCCGTTTGGTCTACTGCCACACCAGATACGAGGATCACTGTCGAATTACAACTTATTAACCCTCTTGGGCTACTCCTCTAGCAGTTGTATTGCATGTTCTGACGTGGTAAGAAAACATTTATAGTTGCATCAATGTCTTGAAGAGTTGGCTGATCCCTCTATTGTTTATTCACTCACTTGATATCGTGCAAAAAACAATGGCAGGTATTGTCTGAATTCAGGAGTAGAGGAATGAATTTTGTGAAGCAGGTGATCAATGAACCAACCTATCTGGAACACCTTACCGGCCTGACGGAGCTGAAGAAATCCGTGGATTATTCTCGGGTGGAGTGGGTAGATGATCTCGACACCGATGACGAGTTTGCCGTAATCTGATGTATCACATCGTTCCATGGATAGTAACAAGTTTACATATTGTTTCGGGCGCACAATGGTTAAGGATATTGATGATTATGAATTTACATTCTCGAATGGCCCGAGCTTTTCTCAAACAATTCAGCACACACCCTCTGTAGTCGGTACTGAATCCTGGTTCGGCCACATACTTGCAAGTTGCATAGGCCCTCTGCTTCTCCTCCCCTCCCTTGCTCTGGTAGACGGCTCCGCTGCACTAGCCTTCTCATCTTGTAAACTGTGAAGTAAACCGTTGTGTAAAAAATAAATCTGGATTATGTTTTTAGCTATATGGGAGGGGTGCGAGGAGCACTAAAGGATCAGACGCCTCTGATGATCAGTACAGATCAGATCAGACTGTTGGGAAGGCGGGGGGGTCCTGGGAGGACACCTCTGATGAATTTAGATTCAGTCAACATGGAAAACAATCTGGAGTCCCGTCAGGATCTGCCTTGTTTGTTTTTCATATCCTTACTATTAAATGAGAGTTCAATTAAATGGGAGTTCACTGTACTTACCTCAAACTCCATTCGTCTGTCAGGCCACGTTCGCTCGATCAGCTTCCTCGCTCGCTCGAGTTAATTGCAGATAACCACCACAATTATGCCTAGGGTTTCAAAAAACCACCATGTCTTCGTTTTTTTTAGCAAAAACCACTGTTTTCTGGTCTGATTGTCGCAAAAAACACTGATATTTCTTTAAGCGCGTTGTAACGACGAAACTGACCGGTGGACCCCATGTCAGGGTGACGTGGCAAGAATCATGACGGCGCCGTTAACGGCGCCGTTGTCTCGCCTCTGTGAAGATGATAGTCGCCTCCTTCCCCGACTCAGTTGACCGCATCTGCCTCCCCGCATCTGCCTCCTCCCCGTGTCTGCTTCCGTCGGAGCGCCGCCGCGCAGCCATGCCGTCGTGGAACGACGGCGAGACCAGCAGCGAGGAGAACATCTTTGTTGAATCCAGCCAAGTGAATCTCGATGTGAGTACTCGATCCTCTCCTCTGCTCTGTTCGAACTCCAAATCTTGATTCTTCGATTCAGTTCAGGGTTTCGATTCATAGCCGTAGTTACAAGATTATGCTTCCGTTTTAGGTGCCCGAGACACTGTATGATCCAGATTTCTGTGGCATTGAACGGGACAGTTCACTGGTGTGTGACCATTTGGGGAAACTGATGAAATATGTTGCATTCGATGGGGAGAACACTGGGAGGAAATTTCTTGGATGTGCCAAACCGGTCAGTGCTATGTTCTGTACTCCTTTATATCTGTTCACTTCTCTGCAATTTATTTTTTCATCCCAATATATGCTCGGGTTAACAAGTTCAGTGATTTATCTGCAATTTTGTAGGGAGGAGAGGTTTGTTCGACTGTCGTTTGGCTCGATCCAGAGTGGCCAGTGCATGTGAAGAAATGTTTGGTTAGGATTTGGGAAATGTATGAGTTGGAAAGTGCGGGCAGAGTTAGGGACACTTGTGAAACTGCTGAGGCATACTACAAACTGACGCAAGAGAACAGGAAGCTTGAAGAAGATAAGAAGAATTTGATGCATGAGAAGGAGGCAATCCAGCGTGGCCAGGTGGCAACTGTGTCACAGCAGCTTCTGGATCTTCATAAAATGCTTAGGCAGGAGAAGGAGCAGAAGAAAAATTTAGAGTACTATATTGCCGAGCTGTTGAAGGCAGGTGAAGTGAACAAGGATAAGTTGAAGAAAATGAAGGCCATATTGGATGAGTGATGTTGATTAAGTTGTTTTATTATGTAAGAGTGAACAAGGCTAAGTTAGTATGAGTTGTGATGTGTCGTAAGAACTGGTAATTGTGGTGTCAGACAATTTGGTTATGTGGTTGTGTTACTTTGTAATGAAATTTCAGTGTCTGACTATGTCAGTGTTATTTGTGTATTTGTGATATTTCTGTTGTTTATATGTGTAGTTGTGTTGTTATTTGTGATGTTTCCTGTTGTTTAATTTAGTTAGTTGTGATGTTATTTGTGTATTTGTGTGAGACATGACTGTTTGTGCACCATATTGATCAGGATTTCTAGCAGATAACCACCAGCATTGGTACAGTTTTGCAGAAAACCACCAGGACCAAATGGTCAGTCAGTGGTAAAAATACAACAGAAATGTTAAGAATGATCAGAATATAAGTTGCACTGGCATTTCATAGTCAGCAATAAGTGGTAAGTGCATTACGGACATCAGTTTCATGGTACTAGGGTTACAAACCCAGCTGCAATGACGACGAGAACGTGCAAAATAGGTTTTAACATAGTAGTGTTACAACCCCAGCTGCAATTACATGCAGAACATGCAAAATAAGTTCAACACTCCATGAGCATAATGCATTCATCTGCCTTCATTCTTCAATTCCTCGACAGTTTTTTCATGAATTCTGCTGGCTGTGAAATAGCCAACAAGTCTTCTGCTCTGCTGCTTCGATCTGACAGGCCTGGTGCTTGGACCTGCATTGTTGTTGTTTCTCCTGGGTGCAGTGAAAGGTGCAGCTCTTGGAGGTCTGCCTAGCCTGCTAGCTCTTGGTGCAGATTGAGCAGGAGCTGCTCTTGGTGCAGATGAAGCAGGAGCAGCTCTTGGTGCAGATGAAGCATTTGCTGGTGTAGATGAAGCAGCTCCAGCAGTCCTCCTGGCCGTAGGTGCAGATGAAGCTGGTGTTGTTGTCCTCCTGGCTGGTGGTGCAGATGAAGCAGATGGAGCAGGTTCAGAGCTTGCTGGTGTAGCAGTGGTTGCAGATGGAGCAGATGAAGCAGTTGCTGAAGAAGAACCTCTGTTTTCCTGTTCAAAGACCATATGCAAGTCAGTAAGCAATAATTGAAGTTAGAACTGTAAAACAAATTGTTTAATTGCTACCTGGTGCTGATTTTTCCTCATTTGCAATGCTGGTTTCAGTGGTTGAGAGCAATTGGTGTACCTATGCCCCACTTGCTTGCAATTGCTGCAGGTGATGCTGCCCATTCTTGATGTCATCTTGGGCTGGGGCACCTCAAACTGACCCTTTCTCCTTTTGGTTTGTTTTCTGCCTGTTGAGATCTTGAAAACTGGTGGATCAATATCTGGGGTATCAGTTTTTGTCCATAGATCCTCTCCAGGAACAGGATAAATAGGAGGGTTGTATGCTTCCTTGTACATTGGCAGCTTAAAGAAATCATGGACAAAATCTTCGGGGAATTGTTTTGATTTATAAATTGCTGAAATGGCATGATGGCAGGGCACTCCTGTCATATCCCATTTTCTGCAGCCACATGTCCTCTTCTCCAAGTCAACTGC
This sequence comes from Poa annua, assembly GCA_026929855.1. Taxonomy (NCBI): domain Eukaryota; kingdom Viridiplantae; phylum Streptophyta; class Magnoliopsida; order Poales; family Poaceae; genus Poa; species Poa annua. Next base: position 40,077,177 of record CM049427.1, read on the forward strand.
ATATGTACTGTCCAATGAGCTTGTTACTTGCCACAAATCACCAACAGATTTAACAGCTTTGCAAGGCCTTGCCAATTTCTTTGATTCTTCTAACCTCTCAGAGTAAGTAGGTGTGATCTGCCACCTAGCACTTGCTACACCTGTTCTGTTCTTCTCATATTTCATCATTAGCTTTGTCCTGATACCCTCAAATATTGTTCTTACTGGTTTACTCCTTACATCAAGGATCATTCTGTTGAACACCTCACTCAAGTTGTTCACAACCAGATCAATTTTACATGTGTGATCCATTGCATACCTAGCCCAGGTTTCAACAGGAATCTTGCTTAACGATGCCCAAGCTTCTTCAGATTCATCTTTAAGATTTTGCATGGCAATGTCATGTCCACTTTTAGTGAAGGAGTAGCTAGCATTGTCCATATATTTTTTTAACTCTTCTCCCCTATAACCAGCTGACTGGAAATTTGCATATATGTGCCTAAGGCAGTATCTTTGTGGGCAGTTGGGGAAAATATGGCTTACTGCATTTAATAATCCCTGTGAACAACATCTAGTCATATACGCATAGTTGTCGAGATATGAAATGCATCTACTCATATACACATAGTTGTCGAGATATGCAATGCATCTACTCATATACACATAGTTGTTGAGATATGAAATGCATCTACTCATATACACATAGTTGTCGAGATATGCAATGCATCTACTCATATACACATAGTTGTCGAGATATGAAATGCATCTACTCATATACACATAGTTGTCGAGATATGAAATGCATCTACTCATATACACATAGTTGTCGAGATATGAAATGCATACCTTTTGCCTGTCAGAGATGATTGTGTAGTTGCCAAACTGCCCAGACTCTCCACCCAATGCATACTTCAATTGTGTCAGAAACCAACACCAACTAGCTTTATCCTCCTTGTCGACAAGACCAAAAGCAATTGGGTAGATGTTGTTGTTACCATCCCTACCTGTGGCAGCAAGGATCTGCTGTCCTGTAGGAACCTTGATAAAACAACCATCTAAACCTGCATGTTTAAAAGAAATAAAAGATTAGTGCCAACAATCTAAAAACCTACATGTTTAACTTAGCAAAAATAGATGGTTTGCTCACCAATAAATGGTCTGCAGCCCTTCAAAAAACCTTGTATTGATCCACCCAAAGCAATAAAAAGCCCATGGAATCTAGGATTGGGGCTGGGATGCTCAGCAAGTACTTTTGTGGTGACTATGCATCGACTGCCAGGATTTGTATCAATGACTGTTTGCAGATAGTCTCTGAGCCTCTTATATTGCTTTAACTCATCACCAATAACAATCCTCAATGCCTCTTTCCTTGCCCTATAGGCCATCACCTTGCACACTTTGACTCCATACTTTTCTTTTGCATTATCTATCAAAGTTTGTTCTGAAGGCTTGTTCAGATGCTTGGGCAACCCATTTGCAGTCCACTCTAGTAGCCTCACCAGCTGGTGCACATGTGTGCTCATTTTGCAACTTTCTAATACAAAAAGTTGCCTCACCTGCTATCTTGCTCCCAACAATGTAAAAAGGGCACCACTTCTGTTCTGGATCTTCTAATTCATCTGGGGTCTCTGGGCTATGTTTGCACTTAGCAATAACCCTGTCTTTACAGTTTCTGTGGAGCTTGTAGTGCCTCAGCTGGGCTATGTGCATCTGCTTTAAAGCCCTTCTAAACTGATACACATCTGTGAAACACAATTTCAAACAGATTTGTTCTTCAGGTGAAGCCCTGCCCTCATCATACCACAACCTAGCTTGCATCTTCTTAGCCCTTGTTTTTCTCCCACATGGCAGTATATGGGTTAGCTCGGGGAAACAGTCATCTGAATCCTCCTCTTCCACAAATCCTTCATCAGGTATATAATCAGGAAGTGGTTTGCTTGCTTGACTACAATGTGATCTAGTTGTGGGGCCTCTTTTTACTGGTAGCTTCTTCAATGTCTGAATTGGCATACAATCATCTGAAGAAGTATCAGATAAAACAAACAGTTCTTCATTTTCTGAATCATTGTCACTGATCAACATCTTCTTCTTCTTCAAATTAATGATCATCTCATTCAGTTCAGCCTCATCTGCCCTCCTTTTCCTCTCATTTTCTGCAGGTCTGGACTCCCCATTGTAAAAGCAAACCTCTGCCTCAGAACCATCCTCTTCATCTACAGAACCACCAGAAACATCTTCATCTTCATCTTCAGTACCAGCTGTGTCATCATCCCATATATCTTCTACCCCGTTTTCACTCACATAGCAACTGTCAGCTGGTGCTATCTCTTTGCCTTTTGCCAAACTGGTTGTGTTGCTCTGTTGAGTGCATTGGTACAAATATTCAGAATCTACTTGACTTTGCTGAGTCTGAAATATAACTCCACCTTCATCCACTGAATATACAACAGGAACTCCAACCTCTGAAATGGGAATTTGTTCTTCGACAGATATGTAATTAACACCAGCAGGTAATTCAGAATTTTCACGCACAACTGTGATGAATATACATTGCTTAGACTCATATTTCAGTACCATCTCATCCACCACTGACATGGAATCAACCAATGCCATGCCAGCCAATCCAATGTCTTCTTCTTTCACATAATACATTTTGTCTCTGAACCCATACCCCACTGTCTCTATCAGTGCAACTAAATTCAGATAAGTGATATCATGGCGGCATATTTTTCTTTCCATATTATCGAGGCCTTCAAAATGTAACCTAACATCCCAGACCTCATCATTCAAGCTATAGACAAATAAAAACAACTAATTTAGCTAAATGGTGGAATAAAAACCCTAGATAAGCAAGTTGAACAATGCCTAGACTAGGGAGGGGAGGGGAAACTTACTAGACTCCACCGAACGAAGACGTGTAGCAATGGCTAGACTCGGGATTGGCTTTCCAGACCTCCGCCAATGCCCTCGCCGCCGCATTGGGGGCGACGTCGTACTTCGTCGCGGGAAGGAGAGGTTAGATCTGCCGCAGACCTCCTCCACATTCTCCAATGCTCGGGCTTCCGCAGAACCGCTCCCGCCGCCAGGATCTAAGCCGCCGCCGCCACCTAGATTTAAGGCGCCTCCGGTCAGATCGCCGCCGCCGCCGCCACCGGGATCCATGGCGCCTTCGGGGAGTGCGGGGGAGTGGAGTGAGGAGTGAGAGGCGAGACCGCGAGCTGGTCCGGTCGAGACAACCGCGCAAAACATAGCGCCGTTAACGGCGCCGTCATGATTCTTGCCACGTCACCCTGACAATGGGGTTCACCGGTCAGTTTCGTCGTTACAACGCTCTTAAAGAAATATCAGTGTTTTTTGCGACAATCAGACCAGAAAATAGTGTTTTTTGCTAAAAAACGAAAACATGATGGTTTTTTGAAACCGTAGGCACAATTGTGGTGGTTATTTGTAATTTTCTCCGCTCGCTCGCTTGTTCGCTCGGCATCTGTTGCCTCAGCCCATCTGGAACGACCACTAGGCCTGGCCCAACAAACCGGAGCTCCCCAAGATGCTAGGCTTAGGGAGTAGGGAACGGTACGCCCACCGCCTCCGAAGTGCTTCTCGCAAGGAACTCCGCCTTGAGGTCGCCATGGATGAGCCCTGCGCACAACTCCGACACGCTACCCGTCCATCCGCACAACGCCGGCGGTAGTGCAGGGCATCAGGGATTCCATGGGTTACCTCACATTAAGATACACGGGTAGGAGATGAGCGAGGTGGCGGCGGCGGCGCATGCGCACGCGGCCGAATCCGGCGACCGGGGCAGCAGGAGCAGGTCAGTAGCAGGGGGTGCACGGAGGCGGCGGCGGGTCGTCGGGAAGCAACGGCGACGGTCACCCAGCGCCGACGGTTCGACGACTAGGTGCATGTCGCTCATCCCCTGCCAAAAAACAACGCGTCCTCCGTGCGGAGGCTACCCGGGGAGGACGGCGTGCTCGTCAACGCTCGCTACTACGACTGCTGCACCCTGCTCCATGTCGCCGTGCTACACGGCTGGCAGGACATCGCGAGCTCTCGACCGATGGCAGAACACGGTGAGCACTCACGCCTCCGCGCTCCGATCCTTGCTTAGCCTCCTCTGCTCGGACCACGATATGGTCATCGTTTTTTTTTTTACACGCAACCCACCGGCCGAATTTCATTATCAGGAGATAACGAAATACAGAGTTTAACCAACCACCACCACAAAAACAACCAAAGCTAAAACGAGGTTCTAAGGAGAGCCAACTCCCAGCTAACAGAACAGCCTGGGAGTGGCAAAACTACTAGCGTTTAACCAAACCAAACAGAATCATTCAAAGCTTTTTACAGACCAAACTAGAGACACAAAGAGCTCAACATAACAGGCACAGGAGGGCCGAGGGAAAAAGAGCCTTCATGCAACGCCCAGCGGGAGATCTTCTCGCATTACGGGCCTCCCAGGCGCCTTGGTCCAGCAACGTCGTTGTTGTTGTTCTTGATGGAGAAAGCAAGATCCAGGAGGGAGTCTGCGCCGGTCCTAAGAGCTTCCTGTTCCTCCGGGGGATGAAGACCTGCCCAATATTTGAGAAACACACAAGAACAACAGATAAGTTCGACTGGATTATGAATGAGCTTTCCATCGAAGCAAGCTTTGTTCCTTGTTTTCCAGATTGCCCAGCACACCGCAGTAATCAGGGTGATCTGAACATTTCTGGAGATCTTCAGATACTGCGGTATCCACCAAAAATATTCAGAGAAAGAGCCAGGCCGACTAGGCGCACCGATTGCAGTAGCAATTGTGCTCCAAACAAACTTTGCCGCTGCGCAGGTGAAGAAAAGATGATGAATGGTTTCAGCTTCATTACAGAACTGACAAGTAGGACTTCCTCCCCAACCCCTCTTGATCAGATTGTCTTTTGTGGCAATGGCATTATGCCAGATGAGCCAGAACCAGATTTTGATCTTGTAAGGAACTTTGGCTTTCCACAGATGTCGAAAGGACCTGTCTAAGCCAGAGCTACACAATGATTGATACATAGTTTTCACCGAGAAGATCCCATTTTTTGTCCACTTCCACCTAGGGTTGTCAACTTCCGAATTAAGGGCAAAACCTGCCAAAAGATTTTGTAACTCACTGTATTGATTTTGCAGATCTTCGTTTAGCCATCTCCTAAAGGTGAATCTCCACCTTTTTGCAGCAACAGCAGCTACAGAAATATTCGCTTCATTGCAGATCTCAAACAGGCTAGCAAACCTGAGCTTAAAGGCAAGTTGACCACACCAAGAATCCAGCCAAAAGTGAGTTTTCATGCCATTGCCAACAACCATCCGTCTCCCACATAGGTAGACCTCCTTCACATGAAGCAGATCAGACCAGAAGGCAGAATCTGTAGGTCTATGTTTTGTTGAATGAATCCCCAAAGGACCCACATACTTTTTCTGCATAAAATCCTGCCAGGGACCTTTACCAGTTTCCAAACGCCACCACCATTTGCACATCAGGCTTATATTGAAAAGAGCTAGATTCTTAATACCCAGCCCCCCTTTCTTCTTTGGCTTGCAGATCAAACGCCACTTAACCCAGTGAATTTTCTTTTTCCCAGTGCCACCAGCCCACAGAAAATTCCTCATCTGTTTTTCCATACCAGCAATATTAGTTTTATGGAAAAGCCTGAGAGCAAGTTGGTACACTGCAGTTGATGCCAGACATGAGTCAACTTTGGTAACCCTGCCCCCAATAGACATGGATCCACCCATCCAACCTCCCATACTTTTCTTGAAAGAATCTTCAACAAAGTTCAACTCTGCAACTGAAGCTCTCTTAGCACTAATGGGTGTGCCAAGATACTTGATAGGCCAGCTACCCATCTTACAGTTAAAAAGAACAGCGTAATCTTGAAGTTTTTCCACATCCTCAAGCACCAACAACAACTCAGTTTTCTCAAAATTGATTTTCAGTCCAGACATAGCTTCAAACACATAAAGAAGTAATTTCAGATTCCTAGCCCCTTCCATATCATCCTTTATCAATAAAATAGTGTCATCTGCATATTGTAAAATGGAGCAACCACCATCTATCCATCTCTCTGCCAGTCCTGCAAACAAACCATTGTTTTTTGCCATGCGAACCATCTTGGATAAGCAATTAGCAGCAATGTTGAACAAGGTAGGAGCAAGAGGGTCCCCTTGTCTAACCCCCTTAAAACTTCCAAAGTAGGGGCCAGTCTCATCATTCAATTTTACACTCAAGGTACCATTCTCCATAGTCTTCTTAATCAGATCCATCCAGTGATCACTAAAACCTTGCTGCCTACAGGTGTTTAACAGAAAATCCCAGTTAACTTTGTCATAAGCCTTCTCAAAATCAATTTTCAGAACAACCCCTTGTTCTTTATTGACCTTTGTGTCTCTCAGAATTTCCTGAAGGAGAGACACACTGTCATGTATGTATCTTCCTCTAATGAAAGCATTCTGACAGGGATGTATGATTTTGTTCATCACAACATCCATTCTGGAGTTTAACACTTTAGTGATAATTTTGAACACTACTTGGAGCAGACAGATGGGTCTGAACTTTTGAATCACATCAGCATTATCACCCTTAGGGATGAGGGTAATGATTCCATAGTTGATTCTCTCCAAGGAGAATTTATGCTGGTGAAAATCAGCAAAGACTTGCATGAGGTCCATTTTAACAAGGTGCCAGCAGTTTTGATAGAATTCAATAGGAAATCCATCTTGACCTGCAGCCTTGTTTTTTTCCATTGAATCAATCACATTTTTAACCTCCTGTTCAGTGAAGGCACCATCTAAATCCCTCCTGTCCTGATCAGATAAAGTCTCATGTTCATCCCAAACATCTGTACTCAGTTTAATTCCAGGAGTACTGACAGGTCCAAACAAATCCTTGTAGAACTTAGTTGCATGTTTCAAGAGATCAGAAGTGCCTTGAATAACTAACGCACTACTAGAATCTTTCAGGGAGAAAATGGTTTTCTTTCTCCTGCGCCCACTAGCAACTCTATGAAAGTATTCAGTGTTCAGATCACCCTGAACTAGCCATTTTTCAGCTGCAATTTGCCTCCAGTAGTCTTCTTCAAGCTCACCCAATTCTAACAAAGCTCTCTGGATATCTCCTCTCCTTTTAAATTGATCAGGAGAAAGAGGGGTGTGTTCCTCAAGATTTTCCAAATCAGCAAGTTCAGCTGAGAGATTCTTCTTTTTCTGAATCATTTGACCTCTAGAATTGGCACCCCAACCTTTCAGATAATTCTTCAGATGTTTTAGCTTAATTTGAAACAATTCCAAGCTATTTCTTGCTCTATACTGACGATTCCACACATGAGACACCTTCAAAAGGAAGGAATCATCCTTGAGCCATCTCTTATCAAATCTGAACGTCTTATTCTTTTTCTCCTTGCCTTCCATGGAATCTAGAATTATGGGACAATGGTCAGACACTTCTCTGGGGAGTTTATGCACAGTGACCAATGGGAACAACAACTCCCAATCTTTTGACATCAGGAACCTATCAAGTTTTTCCAATGTGGGATTGACTTGACTGTTAGACCAGGTAAAGCTTCCTCCAGTCATGTGAATCTCTCTCAATTCATAAGTGTTAATGATGGCATTAAACATATCCATCCACTTACGATTAAGAACAGGTTTATTCTTATCAGCTTGAGATCTGAGGAGGTTGAAATCCCCACCAATGAGGAGTGGAAGAGTTTGATTACTGCAAATGCGACCTAAAACAACAAGGAACTCATCTTTATCATTGTCTTGAGCAGCCCCATAGACTATCACAATATTCCATTTTTTATTGAGTTTAAGATCATGCAAAGTACACTGGATGAAAAACCTGCTGATGATTGAATCCAGCACATCAAATCTTGCAGTATTAAAACCACCTAGAATCCCTCCAGCTCTTCCCAAAGAAGCAGACCACTTCCAAGAGAAAGGATTCAAAGGATCAATTTTCCGGAAGAAAGCCTGAGAGTAATTCTTTCTAATGGTTTCTTGTAAGCCAATAAAATCCAGGGCTTGATCCTTAATAAAATCAGTCAGAAAAGCACTCATACCCTTCTTTCCTACCCCTCTGCAATTTAAACAGGCACCTATCATAGATATTTTGAGTTTTTCTTCCTAATTCTGGATCCGGAGACAATATCACACAAAGGGTGATTATTGCCAACCTTCACCGAGGCAGCACTACACCTTACCAGTGCTCCTCCAACTGAACTGCCAGAACATGAGGGCAGTCCCTCTATAGCGAATTTACGAGCTGCACGAATGCCTTTCTTTCTGTTTTTGGAAAGCACAGGGGTAAACCCATCTTCATCAATGGTATCATCCCCCCAGCCTAAAAGGACAACATGCTTGTTGTTGTCAGCTGCAATATCTCTTACCTCAGTATTCTTGCAAATTAATTTGTGTCTGGCAACCTCTAGATCTTTAAGGCAGTTAACTTTCTCAAAACAGAAGGTTGAAGGATCAACACCCATCTCCAAAGCTCTGGATTGAACATCAAGATCATCTAAGACATCAAAGGAATTATTATGGGATAAGTTAGTACCTTCTAAATTCCGTGAAGCAGCTTGAAATCTAGCCTTGTCTTCCACCCTGGCATTGGCATTAGTTTGCTCAGCAATCCTAGAACTATTTCTGACAGGAGCCACATCACATTCTTCCATCACCACATCTTCCTTTTCTTCATGTCTGGTTATGGAATCATCTTGGGTAAGAACTTCATCTGGCTGGGACCCCTCTGCTGGAACAAAATCATCTTGCAAAGTGTCCATAGCAGGTAGAGCAATGCACACCCTCTCTCTTTCAACATATCTGTCATTGTCCCCTTCAATTGAACTATTCTCATAATCAACCAAATCCTCTGAAAGGTCTTCTTTACTTTCACCACTAGCCTCCGGAATAGGGTCCATCAGCCCAGCATACTTCTTGCTTATTAGGTGAGTCTTGTCAGAACCTGATTGAGCAAGCTTGTTAACAAAAGCTCTGAACGTAGGATCATTGTTGATAAGGCCAGGGTTACTTGGACCATCCACATTATCCATTTCCTTTACTTTTTCAGGAGCCACAGGAGCATAGGGTAATAAAATTTGAACAGGATAGGAACAAGAGTTCCTGGAAGATTTAGATTGCTGCTCAGGGGAGCCTGCTCCCAGATTTGTAAAGTATTCCATAACATTTTTCTTTGATGAGGTTGAACTGACATTGGTGGAAACACCAACAGAAGCAGTGGCTTTACCTTTCTCCCCAGCATCAAGATTGTACTGTCTGATCTGTCTCTGTTCAGTTGCAAGAGATATGTTAGGAGGAGCAGATGAGGAGCCTCCATTAGCATTTTCCCCTGCAGATAGCCTTGGTCTCTTAGGAGTGTGTTGATTCACTCCAGCATCATGATCAGCAATCCCCACAGCAATGGGATCCTTGGGAGAGGCATTAGATTCTCCAAGTTCCCTGATGTACTGAAACTCATAGAAGCCATTGCTGATTTCACCAATTCTAGTGTTAGGAATTAGTGACACATCCATGCAACCAATATGTACCCTGATGTAACTCATATTTCTGAGAGAGTTCTTATCCAAAGCTAGTGGTTTCCCAATCAGGCTGGCAACATAAAAGGCAGTTGAATTGTTTCTGTATTTCATTGGAATACCTTTGATTCTGAACCAATGATCTTGTAACCTGGCAAAAGGTTCCACATCTCCAGTCCATTTCTGAATTTTGATGACAGTATTGGGGACAATTTTCATGAAGAGTTTACCAAAGTGTGCCAGGTCCTCAATGAACTTGTTGTTGGGGAATCTTGTCATGAATTCAGATTCAGAGATTGGTTTGGCATAGAAACGCCAGTTAACCTTAACTGATTCGGCCCACACCTGAAATTCATGTTCAATCTCTCTACCTGTAGCCCTGCCTTGAACAATGGAAATATGTGCATAATTAAGCTGATCCATTGGCTGTGCTGCAGCTTCAATCGCAGGAATTGAGTAGAACCCTTGATCAAAGTCAGAACACCCAAAATAGGACGCCACATAATCCCATGGGTCTCTGTCTTGGCACACACTGATGTGGTGATCCTTACCACAGAAAGAGCACAAAGCAACACCTCTAGTTAAGTCAACAAGATTGTCCCTAGTATCAGCCATAGCCGGTACAAGATGAGCAGGATGAGGTACAGAGGACCCCACAAGTGCTCCAGACAAAGCAGAACTATCAATCGCAGCCCTAGAGGTCAACGGAACTGGAGCTTGTAACTGAGTTGGAGTAGGAACCGAGGAGCTTACCAAGGTTCGCTGAGCCATTGATGTACTAGCACCAGGATCTTGATCAGTATCTGCTGAAATTCCATCATGGAGCTCAGGACGGTGAGACCACTTGTCCTTGTTCTTCAACAGTTCTTCTTCAACCCTCTTCTTCTGCTCCAACAGCGCACGCTCTCGAGCCAGCCGCTCTGCGATACGCGAAGCATCAGCCCTACGCCTGTCCTCGTCTTGGCGCCTTCGATCTTCCGCTTTGCGGCGGTCCTCAGATCTGCGCCTTTCCTCATCCTCACGACGGCGGTCATCTTCACGTCTCCACTCTTCTTCGCGGCGGCGCATCTCCTCCCAGCGGCGAGCATCATCTCGACGTTCCGCCTCGGGATCCTGACGAGGGCGAAAGCCATAAGGTGGGGGGCGGTTGTATCCGCCCGGAGGGGATCGACCCCTACCACCTCCACCTCCGAAGCGCCGATTCATTGGAGACGGAGGAGATCTCGCAACCTCCAAGTAGGATCTAGAATCACTTGTACGAACCCCGTTCCACCGCGGAGGGGAGGGCTTGGGGATCGAACCAGGAGGGGGAGCGACGAAGACGACGCGCCCAAATCCCGATCTAGGGTTTGCGCGAAAGTGGGTGGTGGGGAAACTGCGGGGTCGTGGACTCGTGGGGATAGACATCCCAGCACAAGACAACCTGTAGCCTGACGAGTGGGTCCTTGCATCCGCCATTGTTGCAACCTCGTGACCGTGCCAGGGTCCGGTTCGCACTGTATCACACACCCTATCAAAGGAGGGGGTACGACGTGACGAACATCTAGGATCTCCAGAGGCGGAGATCAAAGGACCAACCGTAGCCACGTATCGCTCAACCCGAAGAACAGCGCCAATTCCAATCTGTCGCCATGGATCTTCACCTTGGCCAATTTGTTCATCGCGCGAGTTGAGCAGAACGAAACCCCTGCTAGAGACGACGACCGAGCCTGTGCCCCTCGAGCGACCACCATCACGAGGGAAGAAAATGGCCTTGAACCTCCGTGAGAGTGGCGGCGGTAATGGTGGTGGCGGCGGAGACGCAGGCGGAGACAGAGTCGCCATCCTCTCTCGTCGGTATCTAGTAGTTGGTAATGAACATGTATCCTGGTCATCGGTTTGGTTTGTGTTAAATCATCTGTTAATATTGAGATCATTTTGGCTCGTACAGGGATTGCCTTCGTCATGAATTGATTATTCTGGACAGGAATGGATCGAGCACGGGCCTCTGGTTTGCCCTTTGCAAATTTTGATTCGTTCGATGGTCCTCTAGCCATCATCCATGATGTTGTCTTCACGCTTCCTGCTGCGGATTGATGGGGGGCTTCTGCTATGTCTGATTTTCGATGTTGTATTTCATATGGACGTCCTATGTGTTTGTCCCACATTCTTTCAGTCAGTAGTTTTGTAGTTTCAGGATTAGTTCCAGTTTACTGCCATAACTTTCTGCAAGGCTGTTGTTGAGTGACTTGGATCAGTTGGATAAAATTTTCTTTTCTGGGTAATCAATTGGTATTCTGAACTTAAAGGCCTATATTGTCAGAGTGTTTAGGCTTTAGACTCTGCAAGAGGTAGCATAGCTAATCAATACATTTCTTGTTGCTTTATTATCTTGACTTAAAGGCAGATCCATAGTTAATGGTAGTTTTATCTCATATATGATGTAACATAGCATCAGTTCTTCACTTATTTTTATGTAGTTCTTTTAATACAAGATTCTACTTCTGCTCCAGCTACCTCAGACAAGATCCTGCCCTTTTCCGAAAGTTTTTTTGCATGAATTTTAAAACACATCAATGGCTGTGATTAGGGGTGGAGATTAATCACAACCATTGATGTGCTTTAAAATTCGTGCAAAAAAACTTCTAGGAAAGCACAGGAGCACAGTGCAAAACTTCAATACAAGGAAATCAAAATCAAATAGATGCCAGCCGTTTATGGTTGTATTACGGTTGGTAAGTTGAGTTAGCGACGCTGGGTTACAATTTCATTTACGTTTCTAGATGCCAGCCTTAGTTTTCTTCTGATGGATATGCTGATCATTGACGCTCTCCTATTCATGTTATTCTTGAATAACTAGGTGATATGTATATTCACTTGCTACTAACCATTATGTTCTTTAAATCCGAGAAGCGTGCATATATCATGTCTGGAACTGTGTCGGAATTTCCCCCTGGTGTTTCAGCACTCCATAGCTGGTACTTCAAGATCTAATATCATGTCCATTAGCCTATTCTGCTTTGTTCTTCTAATATAATATTATGATTTGTTGCATCCCAACATATTATGATATCTTGCACAAACAATTTTTGTTTGAGTATTAGCAATGCAAATTCGAGACTTATTTCACTATTTGTAACTCAGAATGCAAACTATTTATATAGAAGTAGATTTATTTTTAAAAAAGAAGTAGAATATCTTGATACTGATCATAGCTGAGAGGATTGTAAACCAACCATACCTACACTACATACATAGTTCATTCTTTCCTAGATTTTACTAATCAGTTCGAAAGCTTGTGTGTGTTCTAGCTCAAAAAGGGACACCTAAATTCGTACTGATGTCCTAAATTTGTTTCCATGTAAATTCATACTGTTAGCAACAGGGACACCTAAATTCATACTGATGTCCTCCTAGAAAATATTAGTATGTATTAGCATATCTAAATTAGCATTACAGTTAAATAAGTTTTAAGATTTCTACCTACAATTTAATGGCTAGAAAAGGGGAGTCTTCTACTAATCTGTTTGGAAGAAAAAATTATTGAAGAGTTTATCTGTGGGTAATTTGGCCCGAGAACTTAAAACTTGTGTCTGTTCAGATGATGACGGCAGAAAGCCCCCTGATAAGCAAGGTGTGTTTTAGTAGCCAAAAGCGTACCACATACTATAGTCATCATAAAACTACAGTATATATTTGATTATCTCATGTTTGCATTGGTAATTTTCAATGAAGTTAAATAAACCCTGCAGCACTAACTGGCTAGAGGGTAGTAGCAGGTGGTCGGGGGCGCCGGTGGAAGGCCGCAGCAGGTGGCCGTAGGTGGTATCACAAGTGGACGGTCGCAAACAGATCAAGCTCGTCCGGTGCTCGAGCTCTACTTGTTCCGTGCGGCGACCTAGGGGGTGACCGTGGGTTGCCTGACGCCAGGTAATGGAACAGTAATCTTAGTGGAGGCGGACAGTGTCGGAGCAGCGTCGGATGGCGGGGGAGCTGCGAACGGTGGGGGAGGACTAAGGACGGAGCCGGTCGTGACGGGAGCTTACGATTTTGATTTTAGGGGTCAGGACTGAAAATATAAAACTGAAAGAGTTTTTTGTAAATTTTACATATGAATGGGCTGTGACAATTAATTCCAACCGGAGGGAGTATATTTTATTTTCATGGATAATTATAAATAGTTAAGCATTTGTAATTGTTTATAATACCTTGAGGAGGTTAAATTGAACTTCCTAATTTTTCCTTCCCATAAAACTATGATTTAACCTTTGAGTGAATCTTCTACAGTAGCTACAACTATGTATAGAAGAATTATTGCATATTTTATTAATAAATAATCTAAGCAAATGCACCTTCAACAACAACTGCCATACTATGGTGAGCCGGTGCGTGCTTTTCTTCTCACCAATTTTGTACAACATATATTTTCGTAATATGAGAGCATAAGAGTGAGAGACACGTTGTATTCTTCCGGGGATAGGCCAAAATGAGACAATACTTATGAGAAAGACGTTATTATAATGTCATTGTATTCTTCCGGGGATAGCTCAAATTATGAGATATACTTGCAAGAGAGGCTATCATTACTATGCTTTGAACATCACGGCCACGTTAAATAGCCTAAAACTATTTAGTGTATATGTATTTATTACCCGTAGCAACGCACGGTCATTTAACTAGTGTATATAGTATATAGGAGGGTACCTAGAACTAGAAGTTGAACTCGGTTTCGTTTTGCAGGCACGCTGTACGTCCGACCGCCGCGAAGCGATGGAGCCTGCCTGCTGGATATAGGCAGCCCGTTGTGCACCACCACAAAGAAAACGAAAGGGTCTCTCTCTTACATAATATAATACATCAATGGCAGATCACTGTACTAGCAGCAACTGGTCAGAGCTTCCCTGGGATCTCCTTGACCGCATCCTGCAACACCTTGAGCTCCCAGAATCCCTCGCAGTCGCAGCCGTCTGCGCTTCATGGCGCTCCGCCATGGCGGCTTCCGGTGTCCCTCCTTCTGGCACGCCATGGCTTGTGTCCCGGGTAACCAAAAAGAAATCCACGGGCGGCGAGTTCCGAAACCTTCTCGACATTCACAAGACACACATGGTCAGTTTTCCCCAGGGCCGGCGTGACCTCCTTTGGTGCGGAGCCTCCCATGGTTGGCTCGTCGCCTCGGACCACCTCTCGAACCTCTTGCTCTAAAACCCTTTCACGTTCGCCGTCATCCCTCTCCCGCCTATTACCGAGCTGGACAGTGTCAAGGGAGTCTATGACGACGATGGAAGCATCGTAGGCTACCACTATCGAGATCCTGACAGGCTTCTTTCTCCCGATGAACTTGGCTGCTGGTTCTACACGAAGGTGGTGTTGTCATGTGATCCATCTCGCGGTGGCTGCACTGCCATGGCAATCTATGGCCACAGTCAGGTTTCATTCGCGAGAGCAGGAGATAGCCGTTGGCGGCCTTCCACGACGACGATTCCCCGTCAGATGCGCGATGGTATGTCCCTTTACGAGAAAGGAAGGATGGTTGAGGAGGGTATGTGCGCCGACTGCGTCTACCACGACGGCAGATTCTACACGGTGACGATGGGCGGGGTGGTCGAGGCGTGGGATCTTAGTGAACATGAACCAAGCAAAGAGGTGATCATCGCCAGGGACAGGAGATGCGTGAGTATTCTCACCAGGTTCCTGGTGTCTGCTCCCTGGGGTGGCCTCCTGCAGATACGGACTCTACGGCTCAATATTGGTCGTCTCAGGGGGATCGAGGTTGAGGTGCTTCAAGTCGACGTCGAGGAGCGCAAGCTTGTCGGGCTCCGTCCTGGCACGGCCTTCCGGGAGCACGCCGTGTTTGTTGGCTTGAACGAATCGGCGTGTCTGTGCACCAAGGACTTCCCGGAGCTAAGACCCAACTGCGTCTATTTTACCACGCCTTGGTTGACGAATCTAGAGAATTTTGGTCTGCATGGCTGGAGCGGTGTCGTGATTTACCACTTGGAAAGCCAGACGTTTGAGGATGTCATCGATACATCTGAACATTGTAGATTTGTTCCCCGAGAAGTTCGGTTCATTCCGAATATGTGAAAGACGAGAGATGTCATTAGATCGTGATTTTTCTATTATTTTTCTCCATTATCCTAAATATTTGTCTCCGAAAAATTACAAATATTGATAGTGGCAGTATTCGGTCCAATGTATTTTCTGGGGATGCACCGGTTGCTCAGCTCCCTCAGTTTACTGTCCATTATTCATGACAACACACCAAGAACATAACGACACACAAGCACTGCCATTGCTAGATCAAACCACTATAAAGGGATGGCCAGGATGAAGGATTTGGTTAATTGGACATTTAATACTACTAAACCTGGGCCAATCGGAACACTGGAATCCATATATGGCCCTCCTGTTCGACGTCGGGTTATATATGTTTAGAGTTCTAATTGAGATTCAGGACAATCAGTTTAAGAGCTCATCCTGATTTTCAGAGAGAGAGCACTGGTGCCCGGGAGCCAAAATAACTTTTCTCTAATTGGATGCCTAATATTACTACACCTGGGCCAATCAAAGCGCTGGAATCCCAGTAACTTAGATATTGAAAGATATATGGTGTTTTTTGGTTGGGCATCGGATCCTAGATTCTAGACTGAGGACTTGTTGAGCTCGTATTGTTGAAGGTTCCTATTCAAACCCAATAAAATCTAAGTTTGCAACAACAAATTTATGGAATACCTTCTGTGCTCCCTGCAGCAGTTTAAGTATCAGGTGAATAAAATTTGGTGATCTCTGCATACCTTCCCTCAATCAAAGAATAAAAATTTCCTAGATCTGAAGTGCATCGCCTCAGTCTAGACCTTCAGCAAATAAGATCTCTAAATATCTAAATTTCATTGATCTTTCTGTATATCGTTTAGATAAAGTCGTATCTTCCATTTTTTTAGCAACAGTACACAGTTGTGGTTCATACTGGGCACTCTGGAAACAATGAAGTCAAAATGAACGATCTAAAGAAATGCAACCGAGTTACAGGACAATCCAAGATTCCACCACTTACTGTGGAATTCACTGTCCAAAGCTGTCATGAGAGCATCATACACGTATTGCTAATACATGGCACCCATGAACAGTCAAAGAACAACCCAGATGGTATGGCAAAAAAGCAAAATCACACAATCATTTCCAATTCCCTAGCGTAGCCAAGGGTGTGGTTGATGATCGGTGTTGACGGTATCTCCTTGCAGGGCTGGGACTCCTTCGCCATTTGGAACATGACCAGGCCGGTCTTAACATCCCACTCGGGGTGCTCCTGTTGGTGACGATACAAACTTAGAATAGCAATTCCTGGAATTCACAGAAGGGCTGCTGACGGAAATAAAATTTACCTCTGTGATGTACTGTTGCAGTTCTTTGTCAGAGCTAAACATGAACATTTGCTTTGCATCACCTACTGACAAGTAATCATATCCCTTCTCGGTGCATCCAGCTATTTCATCTCTGCACGTGCAACCAAAAAAACGGTGAGGGACTGCATCTGTTTGATCAGTAAATCGGTGGATCAGACACGAAGAGGTAGAAGCAGAAACCAACTAACCTAACTGTTTTGGCAAGAAGGTCCATGAAGTATATGTAAGTTTCATGCGGCACAGCTTGTCGAGCACTCAACACACGGTTGTAGGCGCCCTCCATAAAGGACTGTTCTAGCTCAACCCCGTGCTTGATGCAAGGATTCTCCAACGCTTTGGCGGGCAGAAGCTCCAACTCGGTGTGGAACTCCGCAATTCTATTCTGGACCAACAGGCGCAGAAGATTAAGTCCCAAAATTGGGTACTCCTCAGGTGATGGAGGAATTACGCCGCTGAAAGGATCAGCCAGATTTAGTATGGCATAGCATGATACATATGCAAAATAACAAATACAGTATGTTCCTAGATAAATATCCGTCGACATGTCCAGACATTTCACAACTAGTACGAAAATGTTCTGAGGCTGATAAAGCAAACATCTAACAGTGAATAAGATGTGGAAAAAACTCTGCTAAGATAGTAAGAGAAACAAAATAACTCAGTCTAGCAAGGATATCAGTAAGCCAGGAACCTGAGAGTTCCATACAAACCCCAATTCTACATGCTCAACTTAATCATGTCTTGCAAATATAATTCCCACCTCAATCCCATGTTCCAGATACGACCGGACAACCGAACCTAGCAAACTTAGCACTATATAAATCATGTAAGACTAACCCAAAAAGTATTTTGGTTCTTCATTTAGCAACTTACACCCAAAGAAAACAAATAATGTTTCTTTGTATTGATAATAATAACCCAACGGAAGATGAAAGGGAAGTGGTAACAATACAGGCATTACAATGACAGCCTCCACGGTGCATAGACAGATAAAGAACTGCAAAGTGGTAAAAAGAAACTAACCATGTGTCCATGTAATAAGGCTTGAGCTGGCAGAAGTCCCTTTCAAATGCATCTTGATCTTCCATTTTCACACTCAAAACAACTGCATGCTCATAAATATCCCCTGAAAGGTTTTAGGTCTATTTAGTAGTTGTTATGTTAAGGATCATTCGGAAAATCAGAGTATTACTAAATAGCTGGACCATACCAATAAAGACAAGCATTTTCCTAAAAAGGGGGCATATGTTAAGCTATTTAGTAATACTCTGATTTTCCTAATAGAAGACACCATGACACTGCAGGGTTCATGCATGGAGACAATATATGAACAAACAAGTTCAGGAATCGTATAAACTATATGCACGACCAAATGTTATCATTAACGCAACATCCAATGCAGCATCCAAGGTCACGTGGGAAAAGAGCAATATTATCCCAGACTTCACATTATCACAACTTAGAAGGATCTCTAGTGTACCATATTCAAACAATCTATATTCCTATGGCAGCAACGTTTCAATAAACACTCCCAAGGAAAACTCCACGACCAAAAAAATTAGATTGGGCGCTAGGTCTGCAATGATCCTCCACCACATCCTCAAGGTAGAACCATGTAGGAACTAAGGACATCAAGTATTACAGGACAATGACACGCCGAAAGGCAGTTGAGCTGAACAAAGTCTCAGTACTTGAACCAAAATAAGAGTTGCTGAACGAGTCATATCGCAGCAATAATCACACGTGACCACAATCAAAGACAGCATTACAATAATAACCAAACGCATACCAACAAGACAGAAAGCATGACCGACGCACAGGGTCACCTACACCATGACACTGCAACCTACAAAGAAAATCCTAACACTCTGCACGCGGCTCGCAGAAACACTAAAGAGAAGAAAGCATCATGGCAACACCAACGCCTGACAATGTGCATACATATTCGCGCGCACGCCAGACGACTGCTAGACAATAATAATTCACCCAAAAGGCAAAGGTATATATCTTACTCGCAATTTTGAGCTCCTCCACGGCGTTGGGCGTCTGCTGAAACGACGGAGGAAGGCTGGGAAACTTGGTGAGGAGGACCTGCAGAAAGGAGGGAGATTGGCATGTAAATTCACAAAAAATTCGACCTCTCTTCGGGGAAATCGCCGGCGCCAATTCGAATAAACCTCGAAACAACAAAATAAACGAAATTTCAGACAACCCTCCCGAGGGAAGGCGAGGCGAGGGGGCGCACCTTGAGCCGCGAGAGGAGGTTGGAGCAGACGTCGAGATCGTTGCGGGCGTAGGCCGCCTTGAAGCGTGCGAACAGCTGCGTCACCTCGACCAGCTTTGGATCCATCGGCGGCGGCGGCGGCGCTGGGGGTTTGCGTTTTTTCGGAGATTTCGATTTCGACGGAGCCGACGAACTTGTAGTGGATCTTCTTCTGGGACGGGAGAGTCCGAGGTACTAGAAGGGGATTCGTTTGGGAATTACGGTTCGAGTTCAGATCGTCCGCTGCGAGGGAACTTTTTCCCTAGCCTATTCGGTTTCCATAAAAACACTTCGAAACTTGTACTGTAGAAAAACTCTACAAAAACACATGAATCTACCATAACATCAAAACGTATACAAACTCGATTTTCAACTTGAGAAACAAACAAAAAGACAAATTAGTGTACTCAGTAACAATAAGCCAATTTCATGGTCTAATTTGGATTTGCTACTATTCACGATTAAATTTACTTATCATTTTCTTTGTCCATGTGGGTATGAAATGTGCCCTTAGAATTTTTTTTGTTTTGAGAAAGTGCCCTTAGAATTTTCAAACATGTGATAGGCACATGTTGTATCCATGCAGTAAAATTCTCTTCCAGAACTTTTCGTCATTTCTCTGTTCTCCTATCTCTTCCGCCGGCCACCAGTGCGGAGTCGTTGGGCTGAGCATGTCGTGTTGGCTCGAGCCTTAGATCAATAAATACACAAGTGTATGCAGTATAGTTTTTCTTATATGCGGGTTGAATTCATTTTTGATTTTCTTGACGTGAAGATGTTTGTCACAAGAATCAAATGAATATACATGTGTTGAATTTCCAATTGTTAGAGTAACTCGTTCTCTAGAAAATTGTAGTGGAAAGTGTGTCCCCCGAATCTAGGGTGCGACAGGCGTCATTGGGTGGAGTCCACCTTCCAATCCTATCTCTTCGCTAAAGCCTTCTCCTTGCACTCATATTTCCCCATCGCACATCTGCCACACACCTCCTTCTCCTCTCTCTTACGCGGGTGAACTGCGACTCCTCCATCTTCTTCCGCCAGCGGCCATGATTTCGTTGTCCTCCTCTCTCTACCGCCGGCCGCACCTGCGGAGTCGTCGGCCGAGCAGGTTGTGCTGGCTCGAGCCACATATCAATAAATACTTAAATGTATGCAGTGGTTTTTTATATGCAGGTTGAATTCATTTTTAATTTTCTCGGTGTGAAGATGTTTGTCACAAGAATAAAATGAATATACATGTGTTGAATTTCCATAAAGGGAATTGTACATTTCTTTAATCATGTTTGAATATCCAAAAGTGAACAAGAGTTTATGATTTGGTGGGTTAAAAAAGAAAAGGAAACCGACCAATTGTCAAAGTGAATTGTACTGGAAAGTGAATAGGAGTTTATGAATTGACGGCTTCAAAAGGAAAGGAAATTGACCAATTTGTCAAAGTGAATTGTTATTGGATAGTGAACATGAGTTTATGAATTAACGGCTACAAAAAGGAAAGCAAATTGATCAATTGTTAGAGTGAATCATTCTCAAGAAAACTGTACTATCTCTGTCCAACAAAGCATGTCTTGACTATGTTAGATGTATCTATATACTAAGTCATGTCTAGATACATCCAAATTTTAACAAAGTTAAGACATCCTTTATTGGATGGAGGGAGAATGCTTATTACTTGGTATTTGT
Source organism: Poa annua (assembly GCA_026929855.1). Taxonomy (NCBI): domain Eukaryota; kingdom Viridiplantae; phylum Streptophyta; class Magnoliopsida; order Poales; family Poaceae; genus Poa; species Poa annua. The sequence continues at coordinate 40,098,035 of CM049427.1, forward strand.
GTCAGGAAAGATTAGGAGTATATGTTTCGCCCCATCTAGTAGCAATGTATTGTGCATTCTTATATATTTTCAGTAAGTTATTTTAATGAGGTCTTTGGTTTACCTTAATTCGTACTTGCTTTGGGTTGTTATAACAAAAGCGTTGTTTCGTAGATATATAATCCACAAAGTTGCGGCAGATATATTTCATGATAAGAAAGGATAATTAATTTGTATGAACGAGTGAAACTGTCTTAGTTAAAGACAAATGTGCCATCGATAATAATACAAGTGCATGATATCCACACCATATATCCTACCAGTGCGGCTAACCCACAAAAATGCCAATAAATCTACAAGGCCGCCGGCTCACCGCTGAGCACAAACAAGATGTATGTGCGCATATTCATCTACTAGCTTATCATCAGCGGGCTTGGGGACCTTGGGGATTTCCCGTTTAACAAGAACCGCAACCGCTGCGACGCTAAGGCCCAGGTCTTTTGAGATTCGGCTTGTCATGTATAAGCCGCCTTTATAAAAGCTGTCTAAATAATCAGTTGTGGATTTAAGCTAACCATAAATTGTAGTCCAGTTTTTGTGGGTTTTCGGTGTCCTGACTTATTGTCTGAGTTGTCTGGTGAAAAGTCTGTAACACCCTTGTAAAAAAATTATTTTGTAACTTAAACAGATAGCTTTTATGTTGTTTTCGCATGTGTATGATCACAATATAATATTTTGAACTCAAATTATGAAAATATGTTATTTTCGCATATAATTACTAAATAAGAAAAAGATTAATTGTTAGTTTTTTTTATTTAAGATGAAGATTAATTGTTAGTTGATTACAACTCAAATAGAATAACTCAAAACATGTTTAATTGTTCATAAGTAGAATAACTCGTATGCCAAACTCTGATCTTTATTAAGATAATAAGCTGTTACAAATTGTAACCATGGAACATATGTAATAATATATCTAGAGAGCCAGTACTACTTGAAACCTGGTCTAAAAATCAATTTTATAACAATCCGACTCTTCTGCTAGTAGCAACCAACAGTCTTAAGCGTTGTAGCCTTCTGGGATGGACAAATCAACAGCAACCGCACCAAGCTTTATGTATCAATCTGGGCTGGGATGGAAAAATCAACAATAACCTTCATTGTCATTCTGACCTAAAAAGAACTACAGAACAAATATCAACCAAGGTAGGGAAGGGAGGAACATGGGAGCACCACGCCACAGATCGCGTAGGTGGAGGAGGCGGCAACATGCTCGACTTGGACCTGCACCACGCCACAGATCGCAGCGGAAATAGCACCTGCACCGCGCCATCTGTGGCTTCGCCCAGCACCAAGCACCACGCCATGGTTCCGCCAGGGTCGGCGAGCTTGGAGGCAGGAGAAGAACGAGCCGGCGGCCGAAGCTGTCTGTGACGGTGCAGGGGTGGCCACGAGCTATCCATCCGCCATGGAATGGGTCAAGAGTGGGCACGAGAAGCTTATGGAGGAGGGGAATGGCGGGGACTGCCCTGGGGAGCGGGGCAGCGGCGGTAGGTGGCGGCGCCAAGAGGAACCCTACCTAGCGGCTCCAGTCGCTTGCGAGATAGAGGGAAGAAGGAAAATGGGAACTCGGGAGAGAGAAGAAAACGACGTGTTTGATTGGCGGTGGCAATTCTCCGTAATTTCTGTGTCAAACAGAGGCAACATAAAAAACGATTCGGTGGACTTGCGGGAAGCTGTGCGCTACGGCGGGAAGTTGGGGTAACCTGGCTTTTTTCCACCGTGAAGGATTTCCTTAAGCTGGCTGCCCTAATAAGCGGCTCAAAATCGAGTTCTTTTAGGCTTTAGCTTTTTTTCACCTGGAAGCTGCCCAGAAGCATCAAAAGAACTGGGCCTAAGTATCCACCAGACGCCGGGCACCTCGGGGAACTCCCGTTTTAAGAGGTAGGCCACCGTCGCGACGCCCATCATGAACCAGATCGTCATGATGATGCAAACCTGAGCAGCGTAGAAGCTCCTATCCCAAAAATAGATCGCCGCCAGCAAGAAGAGGATGGCCAGCAGGATGTACGATAGGAAGAAGATGAGAAGAGCCTTGATTTCCTTGTACTTCTTGCTCTTCTTGATCACTTCGTCTCGATGCTCCAAGATCTGCTGCCTTCTCCCAGAGTCGGCCATCGCTGCTGCTTCCGCCGCGACCGTGGCCATAACGTCGGTTTTTGCTGTCGTAGCCTCCGGTTTTGCAGTTGCAGTTGTGGCCGTCGCCGCCATAGGGGATCGGGTCTAGGTCTGGTGCTGTGTGTATGGAGGTGGAGGGTGATCTAGGAGCGAACCCAAACTCGGGCTCGGCTCCCGCGACTCAGCGCGTGCCGCCGCCTCCATCCCGCGCCGCCGCCGGCGAGCCTGCTCCTCCCTCCCCCTCCCCTTCCCCTCCTCTCTCCCGCGTCCGCGCCTCACCGAGCCCAGAAGCCCTTTCCCTCCCCTCCTCGCCGCCGCCGGAGGGCGCCACTAGGCAAAGCCTGGGCGGCGTCGTTGGCGGCGGGGCCCTCTGCTATCCCCCTCGTACGGTGGCGGCGGCGGCGCGGGACTCCCCGGTCGGCGAGGGCGTCAGGCTTCCTGGTGCCCGGTGGCGTGGCTCTTGCAGCAGCGTGGCGACCTCGGTCTTGGCGTGCTTGCGGCGGCGGCGCGGCCACCTGCACCTCGTGGCTGTAGTTGGTGCGCGGTGGCATTGCTCGATGGCGTGGGTGACGGTGGGTTGTGCCCGGCGGCGTCAGATGGCGAGGGAGTGTTGCGGCAGGGTGCTCGGGTCCGATCTGGGCCTTCCGGGGCCTGATCTGGGCCTGGCATGCCCCGGCCGGTGGGCTCGGCCGCCGAGGTTTGGTGGTGCGGTGCTCGCCGGTCGCCCCTCCCCGGCTACATCTTGTGGTTGGGGCATTGGATCTGGGCTTGGTGGGTCTGGATCCGATGGCCGTCGCGTGGATCCTGTTGGGGTCTGCGTTTTGCATGTCGAGCTGAAGCCTTCTGTGTTTCAACGGCGATGTGGTTGTTTGGTGGTGGTCGGGTGGGTCAGGGAAGTTGGCGTCATGTGGTGGCGACGACGGCTCGGATGACGCGGGTTGCGGCTTCGGGCCGGAGTTCTCGGTCAGGGGTTGCAGGAGGCTCGATGGCGGCTCTCCTGTGGAGCAGGTGACAGGAAGGTGTTGTGGTAGCTCGGTCCAGGGACGGTGGTTGGCGGAGCTGGCCGGAGGCGGCGGGCTCTCGGGCCTACTGCCTGGTGGTTTCAGTGGTTCTCGGCGTGTCCGGGAACCCTTCCCCTGAAGGAGATATGCCCTAGAGGCAATTAATAAAGTGTATTCTTTATCATATCTCGTTTATTCATAATAGGTTTTTGTGTCATGCTATAACCGTATTAAGCGGAAACATTAATACGGGTGTGATGCGTAAACAACCAGGTCCCTAGTAGCCTCTACTAAGACTAGTTTCGTTGCGCGATTGATGATCGAGGTTTCCCGATCATGGGGCATGGCGCCGGTCGGCAATGGGAGTCATATCGTTAGAGAACGATGTGATGGACATACCCAGATTTGGAGGACGTAGTCGTTACGCCTTTTGACCGTGAGATCAACTCTTATTGTTATTCCTGGAAGATACTTTGATCGCACCAAACGTCGTATCTTATATAGTATGACAATAACGGTGATACTTTTGGGTATCGGAAAGGAGTAGTTGAGATGAGGGGTCAAGAGCGGGATTTGCCAGTCCGCATAGCAGGATAGATACTCTCGGGCCCACTCGGTGAGATCATGTGTAATGAGCTTGCAAGCATGTGACTAGGTCACGGAGACATGAGATCATGGACGAGTAGAAGATAGCGTTGTCGGTAACGAGGTCGAGATTAGGTATGGAGATATCTATGCAACGACGCTCGGACACGCTAAGTATCGCCATGGCAAAAGGTTTAAGACTTTGCGTTCAGGTTTGATAGATGAAAGTCATTCGTTATATCGCAGGGATTAATTCATGGGGTCCGATGGAGATCGGGCAGCGACGAAAGAGTTTTCGGAGCTATAATAAATTATATATAATATGTTTGATATTAATTAGTGTAATTAATATGCAAATATGATTTTATATATTTATTTTCGAATTTATTTAGGCTGATTTCCCTAAATGGGCCTTCTGGTCGAAAGAAGACCCAAGAGGGGGAAAATCCCCAAGGGGATTCGGTGGGGGCTTGGGTGGCCGACCCAGGTGGGCCAAGAGGCCCACCAGGGGGCCGGCGCACCAGCCATGGCCGCACCAGGCATATGGGGATAGTCCCACATTGCCCGGTGAGGAGGTTGGCTCCCCCCTGGGAGCCTATATAAGAAGGAGCACCCCTGGCCTTTTAATTCACCAATTAATTCCCTAATTCTCTCTCGATTTCGTGATTCCCTTTGTTGGAACTGCGCCGAGTTGAGAGGGGGATCTCTTCCACCATAGCCCACTGCCGCGCTGCTGGTGTTCCGGTCCAAGTCTTCCGTTGCTCGTCCTGGACTCGAGCTTCGAAGGCCGTCGTCTCCACCGTACGTGTGTGACGCCCTGCGAGGTGCTGCGCTAGCGGTACTCGGAGGTCTGCTTCCTCTACACGACCTTGAGGTCGGCTTCGTCGGTCTTCATCGACAACGTTTGTGCGGGAACGTAATCCCGCTTTCGGTCTACAAGGGTATGTATTCCGATGTCCGTTCGTACTACTATATCTGCATAGAATAGATCTTGGCATGCTTTTAGGATATCGTTGGTAGGAAATTTTTTGTTTTCTGCACACGATCCCCTTCAGTGGTATCAGAGCCGATCTATCACAGATATAGCTGTACGCTGTTAGAACCCGTGTTCTACACGGGGGCACCGTTCCTGTTATATGCTACCCTCTAGCGTGCACTTGTGTTTTCCAGCGTCATTGAGTTGATGAAGCGGCCTGGACCGACTTTACGCGTACGCTTACGCGAGACTGGTTCCACTACTGACACACGGCTTGTACCGTATCTGTGGCTGGCGGGTGTCAGTTTCTCTCTCTTTAGTTGGTCTTCGCATTTTCAATGGAGGGCCCGAAAGGGATGCTTAAACATGCAATTATTGGATCGTTGTTGTGGTCATAAGGTTCGTAGGTATGAAGCGGTTTTATTTACGAAAGCCCCAAGCCACGTAAAATATGAAAAGGGCTATGTGATATGGTCAAGGTAGGTTTATTAAATTGTTTATAAACTGCGGGCGCCAAGAATACCATGGCGCAATGGACTATATCACATTGCATTACGTTTGATGTTTTGTGTGCATCTTATATTGTGTGATTGTATATATAATATATATTAGTTACACGGCGGTAGCTATATAAGATGATCCCTTCAAAATACCACTAGTGTTCTCCCTCCAACGCGCACCACCAAGAAAGTTCTACGTTATGAGGCAGGCCGTGATGATCGGGTGTCAGACATCTCGTCGTTCGCATACAGTGGGTGTAAGCCATGTTGCACAAGCGTCAGCGTGGAGGTTTTTGGTGGCGAGCCTAGCATATTCAGAAATATGGCCTCGGAACAGGGAGACCGAAAGGTCGAGCACGAGTCACAAAAAATTTGGTGTGGCGGACTTTTGTCTACTCTTGAAGTTGTGCCGCCGGCTCTGATGATGAGGGGTGGTGCAATGGATGGGGCTCGTGTAATCGCTTAAACGACCAGGAGGGATGTTCGTTTGAGTGGGAGATATGTTAGTTATTTTCTAAAAATACTATAACTCAAAATTATTATGAACAAAGTCTTATGTTGTTGCAAATTCCATTGTAGATGTCCCACCCCTCCTTTAACCTAAACCTGTTCATTGAGAAAGAGAAGTTTAAGACCGATGGGTCTAGCTTCGTGTCCTGGTTCCGTAACCTGAAGTCCATTCTTGAAACCCACAAGGTGGCCTACATCCTTGATGCCCCCTTAGGTGATCTTCCAAACACCGCCTCAGAAATCGAAAGGATTGTCCATGAGTGGCATGCTCTTTGCCATGGAGGCTGACCTGCAGAACCGCTTCATGAATAAGGGTGCTTATGATATAATCACTGAACTCATGATTGTTTTTGCACGACAAGTCAAGGCTGAGAGGTTTGAAGCATCTATGCTTTTCTTTTCAGCCCAGATGGAACATCACGACAATATTAGTGAGCACTTGGCCAAGTTGTTTGGCTGCGCTCAGCTTCTGAGTGATCTGGGAAGTGTGATCCCGGAAGAGGTGGTTATTGATAGGGTGCTGATTTCTCTGCCCCCCTAGCTATAAGAACGCCATCGTGGACTACGGCATGAAAGGGACGTCAAAACCCCTGTCGGAAATCCTAAAGATGCTCGAAGTGGCCGAATTAGAAATCAAGCTGGAGGAGATGGTGGTGACCATCGGATCACCTGAGCGCAACTGCCCCAAGTACCTGGAGGATTGGAAGTCTGGCAAAACGGTCGACAAAGAGCAAGGTATATTTGATATACATGTTATAGATGTGTACCTTACATCCGCCCCGAGCAACACGTGGGTATTTGATACTGGTTCTGTTGCTCATATATGTAACTCTCAGGAGGGGTTACGGAATAGACGGCGGCTGGCGAAGGATGAGGTGACGGTGCGCGTCGGCAACGGATCGAGAGTCGACGTGGTGGCTGTCGGCACGCTCCCTCTACATCTACCATCGGGATTAGTTTTGTTTTAAATAAGTGTTATTTTGTGCCATCCTTGAGTGTAAACATTATAAGAGGGTCTTGCCTGTTACAAGACGGTTATTCATTTAAATCAGTATCAAGCAGTTGTGCTATTTATATGAATGATATCTTTTATGTTGATGCTCCCGAGAATAACGGTTTATTCTTGTTGAATCTCGATCGTAGTACTCACATCCATAACATAGAAGCCAAACGGATTAAGTGTAGTGATGATATCGCCATGTATATGTGGCATTGCCGTCATATTGGTGTAAAGCGCATGAAGCAACTCCACTCCGATGGACTTTTGGACTCGTTGGATTTCGGATCCCTCAATACATGCGAACCATGCCTTATGGGAAAAATGACCAAGACACCGTTCAAAGGTTTCATTGAACGGGCGTCGGATTTATTGGGGATCATACATACAGATGTGTGTGGACCGATGAGCGTTTCGACACGCAATGGTTATCGTTACTTCGTCACCTTCACTGATGACTTGAGTAAATTGGTTATATCTACTTGATGAAACACAAGTCTGAAACTTTTGAAAGTTCAAAGAATTTCAAAGTGAAGTTGAGAATCAGCTTAATAAGAAAATCAAGCACCTCCAATCCGATCGTGGTGGCGAGTACTTGAGTTTTGAGTTTGGCACACATCTGAAGAGTTGTGGCATAGTACCTAAACTTACGCCAGCCGGAACACCGCAGCGTAACGGCGTGTCTGAGCGACGTAATCGTACTCTACTGGATATTGTTCGATCTATGATGTCTCTTACCGATTTGCCAGTGTCCTTCTGGGGTTATGCGTTAGAAACAGCCGCATTCATTTTAAATAGGGCTCCGTCCAAATCCGTTGAAACGACACCGTATGGATTATGGTATGGCCAAAAGCCTAAGTTATCATTTCTGAAGGTTTGGGGTTGTGAGGCATACGTTAAGAAAATACAGCCCGACAAACTCGAACCAAAGTCGGAGAAAGTCGTCTTTGTAGGATATCCGCGGGAAACCGTTGGGTACACCTTCTACAACCAAGCTGAGGGCAAAACTTTTGTCGCGAAGACCGGTACCTTTCTAGAGAAGGAGTTTCTCGCGAAAGGAGTAAGTGGGAGGAAGGTAGACCTCGATGAAATCGTTGATCCTGAACTCGAGATTCCGAGTGGCGCAACGAAAGCAATTCCGGAAACGTCCTCCGTGGAAGGAGTGGGAGAAACTGTCGAGGAAGGTATTCTACCTCGTAGGTCTGGTAGATCTCGGATCGCACCAGAATGGTATGGCAACATGGTTTGCACCGTCATGTTAGTTGAACAAGACGAACCTACAAACTACAAGGAGGCAATGGCGAGTCTAGAGTCCGAGAAATGGCTTGAAGCCATGAAATCCGAAATAGGATCCATGTATGATAACAAAGTGTGGACTTTGATGGATATTCCCGAAGGGTGCAAGGCTATCGAGAATAAATGGATCTTTAAGAAGAAGAATGATGATGATGGTAATGTGACCGTCTATAAAGCTCGGCTTGTCGCAAAAGGTTTCCGACAAGTTCATGGGATTGACTACGATGAAACTTTTTCACCGGTAGCGATGCTCAAGTCTATTCGGATTTTGTTAGCAGTAGCTGCCTATTATGATAATGAAATATGGCAGATGGACGTCAAAACAACCTTCCTAAATGGAAACATTGAGGAAGAGTTGTACATGGTACAACCAAAAGGTTTTGTCGATCCAGTGAATGCTAACAAGGTATGCAAGCTTCAACGATCCATCTATGGATTGAAGCAGGCATCTCGGAGCTGGAATCTTCGCTTTGATCAGGTAATCAAAGGTTTTGGATTTATCCAAAATTTGGAAGAGACCTGCATTTACAAGAAAATGAGTGGGAGCTCGGTTGTGTTCTTAGCACTATATGTAGATGACATATTGCTGATTGGTAATGATGTGGAACTTCTGAATAGCGTGAAGGAATATTTAAACAGTAAATTTTCCATGAAGGACTTAGGAGAAGCTGCATACATCTTAGGCATAAAAATCTATCGTGATAGATCAAGGCGCCTATTAGCGTTGAGTCAGAGTACTTATCTTGATAAAATACTGAAGCGTTTCGGTATGGAGAAGGCAAAGAAGGGTTCTCTGCCGGTTATCAAGAATAAGATATTCCGGAAGGCACAGTGTCCGGTAACGGAACTGGATAAGGTCGATATGACTAAAATTCCTTATGCTTCAGCCATAGGATCGATCATGTATGCAATGTTGATTACTAGACCAGATGTGGCATTAGCTCTAAGTTTGACAAGCCAGTTCCAGAGTAATCCTGGAATGCCGCATTGGATAGCTGTTAAGAGCATTCTTAAGTATCTCAACAAGACAAAGGAAATGTTCCTTGTGTATGGGGGCTGCGATGAAGAACTTGGCATAACTGGTTACGTGGATGCAAGTTTCTGCTCAGACCTCGATGACTCTAAGTCACAGACATGTTATGTGTTCAAGGTGAATGGAGGCGCCGTGTGCTGGAGAAGTGGGAAGCAACCCATTGTCGCACAATCTACAATGGAGTCGGAGTACATTGCTGCTTGCGAAGCCGCGAATGAAGGTGTGTGGCTGAGGAAGTTCGTCATCGAACTTTGAGTGTTTCCGAGCGTGCAAGACTCCGTGATCCTCTTCTGCGACAATACGGGTGCCATTGCTAACGCCAAGGAGCCAAGGTCTCACTCCACCGCCAAACACATTCTCTGACGCTTACATGTGATATGTCAGTACGTACAAGGAGGCGATGTGAAGATTTGCAAAGTGCATACGGATCTGAATGTGGCAGATCCGCTGATGAAGCCTCTCCCGCTTGATAAGCATGAAAAACACCAGTTAGCTATGCGTGTTAAGCTTTTACCAAGTTGTAATCTAGATTAATTTGTACTCTAGTGCAGGTGGGAGACTGAAGGAGATATGCCCTACATGCAATTAATAAAGTGTATTCTTTATCATATCTCGTTTGTTCATAATAGGTTTTTGTGTCATGCTATAATCGTATTAAGCAGAAACATTAATATGGGTGTGATGCGTAAACAACCAGGTCCCTAGTAGCCTCTACTAAGACTAGTTTCGTTGCGCGATTGATGATCGAGGTTTCCCGATCATAGCGCATGGCGCCGGTCGGCAATGGGAGTCATATCGTTAGAGAACGATGTGATGGACATACCCAGATTTGGAGGACGTAGTCGTTACGCCTTTTGACCGTGAGATCAACTCTTATTGTTATTCCTGGAAGATACTTTGATCGCACCAAACGTCGTATCTTATATAGTATGACAATAACGGTGATACTTTTGGGTATCGGAAAGGAGTAGTTGAGATGAGGGGTCAAGAGCGGGATTTGCCAGTCCGCATAGCAGGATAGATACTCTCGGGCCCACTCGGTGAGATCATGTGTAATGAGCTTGCAAGCATGTGACTAGGTCACGGAGACATGAGATCATGGACGAGTAGAAGATAGCGTTGTCGGTAACGAGGTCGAGATTAGGTATGGAGATATCTATGCAACGACGCTCGGACACGCTAAGTATCGCCATGGCAAAAGGTTTAAGACTTTGCGTTCAGGTTTGATAGATGAAAGTCATTCGTTATATCGCAGGGATTAATTCATGGGGTCCAGGCCTACGAGTTAGTCGTTGATCATAGAGGAGTCTTGATTATACCTGTTATTATATCGAACCGCTAGGGTAACACACTTAAGGGGTTTCGACAAGACAACCGGAAAGGAAAGAGATCACCGGGAACGTCCCGGGAGGGGTCCGATGGAGATCGGGCAGCGACGAAAGAGTTTTCGGAGCTATAATAAATTATATATAATATGTTTGATATTAATTAGTGTAATTAATATGCAAATATGATTTTATATATTTATTTTCGAATTTATTTAGGCTGATTTCCCTAAATGGGCCTTCTGGTCGAAAGAAGACCCAAGAGGGGGAAAATCCCCAAGGGGATTCGGTGGGGGCTTGGGTGGCCGACCCAGGTGGGCCAAGAGGCCCACCAGGGGGCCGGCGCACCAGCCATGGCCGCACCAGGCATATGGGGATAGTCCCACATTGCCCGGTGAGGAGGTTGGCTCCCCCCATGGGAGCCTATATAAGAAGGGGCACCCCTTGCCTTTTAATTCACCAATTAATTCCCTAATTCTCTCTCGATTTCGTGATTCCCTTTGTTGGAGTTGCGCCGAGTTGAGAGGGGGATCTCTTCCACCATAGCCCGCTGCCGCGCTGCTGGTGTTCCGGTCCAAGTCTTCCGCTGCTCGTCCTGGACTGGAGCTTCGAAGGTCGTCGTCTCCACCGTACGGGTGTGACGCCCTGCGAGGTGCTGCGCTAGCGGTACTCGGAGGTCTGCTTCCTCTACACGACCTTGAGGTCGGCTTCGTCGGTCTTCATCGACAATGTTTGTGCGGGAACGTAATCCCGCTTTCGGTCTACAAGGGTATGTATTCCGATCTCCGTTCGTACTACTATATCTGCATATAATAGATCTTGGCATGTTTTTAGGATATCGTTAGTAGGAAATTTTTTGTTTTCTGCACACGATCCCCTTCACCCCCGACCTTGGTGTGGATGGGGTGCTGGATCCGAGCCAGGAGGGCTTGGATCCGGTGACCGTCTTGCAGCCTTGTTGCCTCGAGGTTGCGGGGTACAACAGGCGGGTGCGTCCTGCTAGTTGTACCCCCACCGTCCTAGGGCAGGCGACCTCGGTCTTTCTACTGTACGTTCTGATGGACTTGTTGTCTAGACACCTGCTTCTTCCTGGGGGCGAGATCTTGGATGCCAAGGCGGCGGCCTCGGAAGGTGGTCTGCGCGTGCGACTCTGCGGTGAGTGGTGTAGCAGCAGTGATGGTCGTCTTCACGGACCACGTGGGTGGCGTGAAGTTGGCGGGAGGAGTGCCTGGTGCTGGCTTCGCTTCGGCTGTGGCGGCTCCCAGATCGCGTCCTGGTGACCTGGCTCGAGACTTTTGGCGTTTCGTGAGTTCGAGTGTGGTAGCAAGGTGCTTCCGAGCGAAAGCTCTGCGTTTCGGCGCCAACAACGATGACGCCTGCGGGTGTCGCTACCCTCTTGGGGGCGCTATTGAAGGTGCCTTCTGTGCACTTAGCGTGGTAGTAAGGTGATTCCGAGCGAAAGCTCTGCGCTTCGGCGCCAGCAGCAACGACGCCTGCGGGTGTCGTAACCCTCTAGGGGGCATTGTTGTGGGTGCCTTCTCCGCACTAGGGCTTCGGTGAAAACTTGGATCTCTTGGTCTGGACGGCAGCGGCGCTTTGCGTTGTCACCCTGTTGGGGGCGTCATCATGGAGACTTGTTCCCTCTCGATCCTGCGTCGGAGTTCTCGGTGGCAAGCTCGGTTTTCCTTTCCTTTTTTGTTGTCTATCTTTGATCTGTCTTTAGAGGGTTCCTCTTCACCTTGTATCGGTTCGGCCGTGGTCCTTTGCGCGTTGTGCTGTCTGGCCCAGCAGCGGTTTCAAACGGTGTGGCTTTATTTATAAAGCGGAGCAAAAGCCTGTTTCGTGGTGTATGAAGGTGGAGGGGGTTCCTCTGTTTAGCTTACGATGATATGGGCGGGCGCTAGCGGAGGCCGACTTGGGACCAAAAATATACAAATTTCCTCGTATCGCACGATTCATTGGGTTTCCGTCCGTTTAGGCCCGTTTTGGCCGTGCAAAATTCTCGTTCTTTTTATAGGTCGCAGCAATGGGCGTCGGCCCGGGCCTCGTGATAAGGACAGGGCCGGTCCTGAGGTATCGGTGGTCCGGGGTGAAACTAAATTTTGGGGCCCCTATTACTATTTTTTTTTAAAGTCAAAATGTGTGTTACTTAAATACAAATCAAACAAGGTAAGTTGAACAATATTTTTCTGTGAAAAACCTTTGCGGAGAAAACCACGAATGCATGCAAGCGTGATTTCATCGACGAAGGATCTTGAAATTTTCTCTTTTTTATTTCCAAATGCAAATTAGTTATGTAACATCCCAATATTTTGGAATGTTTAAAAATCACTAAAATTTAAAAACTTTTGTTTGATTAAAATAAAACATTTAAATGAATAATAAAACCAACCATAAAAGACTTCATAGCAATTTCTAAATTATTTATTAATTTAAATATCTCAAATAATTATTATTTTCAAAGGTTGTTTTGGTTAAACATTATATTATCCATTGTATTTCTTAAACCTCAATATTTAATTTGATAAATGATTTCCCAACCTTCAAACCATTTTTATGTAATACAAAGTTTCTTTGTAAGTATTCCATTTAAATACCTTAGCCATAACTATTCATAAATTAAAATAATATTTAGAAGTATCCTTTTAAGTTATTTAAAACATGTTCAAATTGTCAAATGGTTTTCATTATCTTACATAAGTTCAAAACATAGTTTTGGAAATTAAAAGTCTATAGGTTATAACTTTAAAACTTCATAGATTATATAATTAATGTATTATCCAAATAAACATTTCATTAGCTTAAATGATTTCATTTATTTTCAAAACATAAAATGATTTTCATGAATATATATTCTATATAAGAAATATATTAAATCTAAAATCTTTTCCAAAGTTGTTTATGAAGTTTCAAATGAATTACCTTGATATAAAATATAATGGTGCACAAATTATTTTCAATTAAAAATACATTCATTATATTCCCCTTTTCATTCGAATAGTGGTGTTATGTTATTTATTATTGTACTAACGTAAAAAATGATTTAATACTGGAAAGTGAGTTTAATTAACTTACTTTCAAACTTATTTCAGTGTTGTATTTTTTTATAAATTTTATTTAGCCAAAACTAAAATTAATTAAGCCATGTTTTCAAATTTGACATAAAGTGTCAAATTTACATTTAATCATTATTTCGAAATTCGATTTTTCAAAAGTGTGCAAAACATGCCCACAACTGTTTTAACACAAAGATATTATTTTTACAAATTTTTAGAAATTTGTTTGATTTCATTTAGACACTCAAATCAAAAGGTATGAAATAAATGAGAAAACCAGAAAATACAAAATATAAACGTAAAAAAAAATGGTACAGACTTCCTGGGCCGAAGCCCAGCAAGCAGCTACCGCACTCCCTCTTTTTTTTTTCCACGCGCAGCGGCCCATTTTTGTTTCCTCTTTTTTTTTCTCTCCTTTCTTCTATTTTCCTGCTGGGCCGAATCTTGGCCCATGTAGGCCGGTCGTCTTCCTCCAACGTGAAGAGCTCGAACGTTACGTTACAGAAACGTACTTCATGACTGTTAACTTCTTCCCCTCCTCTTATAGGGCATTCAAGACGCCGAAACGGCTCAACTTAAACACGAAAATTACTCCTCACTTAACCACGATTCCATCCTGGGAGTTTATTTCCGAATCCATTGCCTTAAACATGCACATCGACCTCGTGAACCGAATACCACCAATAGACATTCACGTCCCGATCTCCCTCCTCAGACCATCTTACAAAAATCCGAGCGCGTCACTTCGTGCCCCTCTGCATCAACAATCATTTTCATCCTCATACTTTTCCTAAAGGATGCCTATAAAGCTCGCACCAACCATGCCAAGGTCAGCTCCAAACCGAGTTCATTGTCAGATCTTGTCATCCACGGAGACCTTTTCGTCAATTCCTCGCACCAGTGAGTTCTCCTCATCAAGGGCTTCGTCCAGGACATGGTTTTGCATCATTTCATCGCAGTTGGTCGCGCCGCCACGAAGCCCGAGCAACGTTGCATCGTTACGCAAGATCCCGACGAGGTTAGACCTTGCCATGCATGATGTCCTACGTGACCTATGTGTCTTACTGCATTTTTATTTAATTTCTGCCAATTTTTCCACATGCCAAATCCTCGAAAACGCGCTCGACCGAGAGCGTTGTCCGCCGCCGCGACTCCGGACACGCTGTCCCAGTACGCAATCGACGACGCCAACCACACCATCTCCTTCGTCGTATCAACCGCATCATGGTGTTTGGTTCATCCGTGTGCACATCTACGACAACTTCATCAACTACTTCCCGGAGGTCGTGTTTGACCGTCAACATCGACCACCTCATCTAATCGCGTCATGTTCTCTCTACGACACCGGCGCTATTCGTTCTTATCGGTGAGCCTCTCAAAATAGTCTAATCGTACCCTTATAATATTTCTAATGTATTAGATGAGCCCACCATGTTATGTCAAAACAAATAATTTTGGCCTTACGAATTTTCCCATGTTTCAAAACCTTTTTATTTTCGGATTTGACTTAGGACAGATTTTAGTCAAACTTTAGAAATTCATATCAATTCAACCGTAACTCCGTTTTCAATGTTTTTGTAGTCTATGGAATCGTATGAACGTGTAAAATACAGTGGTATAATAAAAACTTGTATTTTAATCGTGCACTAACTTGTTATTTATAGAAACGTGTAAAACATTGTTTTAGGTATTGATTTAATTCTATAAGTTCAAAATTTATAAGTTAAATATCCTTGGAAAGCCCTTAACTTGTAGAATACTTTGGTTATGTTGATTTACATTTTTTTTATAGTCTAAATTTATTTAAATTGCAAATGAGCAATTTGAGTAAATTTGGTATATCTTTAATTCTAAAAATCCAATTTTTGCAAAATGTCACAAACTTTATCTTTTGACCAGTAGTATTGTTTATAAGTTTGGAATACAATTTTAATTATAGAAAACAATTAAAACTGATGGTAAAACATTTAAAGTGTATTAACAGTGTTTTTAAGGTAATTAAGTGGTGTTAAAAGCCTTTTAAGACCATTAAGTTTGATTTAAATGGTTTTGACAAATTAATGTGTGATAAATTTCTATTTAAGACCAGCCCTTTAAAACCTATTATTCAGCACATCAATTCTTTTTGCATATTGAATTATGTGATAAACCTTTGTGAAATTTGTTTTTGCTTTTATATGCCTTATGTTGTTGTCCATGTTTGTTGTGTTTCATGTTGATTGTTGTATTGTTATTTGCTTATATTGTTTAGATTGAACGGAGAGCAAACGTTCGTTGTTGAAAAGTTTGCGAGCAAAGACATCATCCAAAGGCAAGTGGCACACCCCCATAAAAGTCCTATTATTTTTTCTATGCATGAGTAGATTATTTTCTATAAGCATGTGTAGGATAGTATTGCTATGCAAGCCATGTTTAGACTTCCTTATTCCTGTGTCTAGGTTCCTATGAAAATACTTAGTAGAATTGTGATGCTATGCAAAACTATTTTTGATGAAATGTTAAATTCTACTAAGTTATAATCAAACACCTGAGTGGAATTGGTTGCTTGGCTGTATGAGTTGAGTGTTGTCCTCAGGGGATTTACCTGTGGGATATTCACTTGTGGATGGCCAGCCAGGAACAAAGGGATCTGAAGAACTCCGAGTGAAGATTGCTTCTCGTGCAGCTATTGCCAATATGAGCTCTGGCTTGATCAACTAAGCTGCGTGGACTCTCCCCGGCCTGACAGGTGGTGGTAGAGGTTTTGTAGGTGGAGCGCGTCAGGCCAGAGTGGGAGGAAAAATGCTTCTGAAAGATCTCGTCTCATTTTTTCCTTTCCTTATCACAAATGGTGTGTAAAGGATAGTTTGGGTTGAATGGGTACAATGGTGAACGTGCACAACCTCTGCAGAGTGTAAAATCTAAGTACTTAGCCGTGTCCCCGGAAACGGACAATTGAGCAGCTGAACGAGGATGTCAACGGAGGATTCCACCATTCCAACT
Organism: Poa annua; assembly: GCA_026929855.1. NCBI lineage: Eukaryota > Viridiplantae > Streptophyta > Magnoliopsida > Poales > Poaceae > Poa > Poa annua. The sequence continues at coordinate 40,114,453 of CM049427.1, forward strand.
TATAAATTAAAACTTGATGGGTGAACACGGGTAGAATGAGACCGTGGATTTCATGCCACGGATGTCTCGAATAGAAGAAAAGTGTTTTTAAAAAAGTTAGGAAAAAACTTGCTTTCTGCAAAATAGACTTGAGCTCCACCAGCCAAATAAGCATATAGGTACTAGAGTTATTCCTCTAAGTGTCCACCATAGTGTCACTTGTCAGTTCCATTTTAATGGTTCTGACCCACGTTGTTGCAATATATATCTTATTGCAGACTGTCCTGATGATGAGTGAAAGTTTTTACTAAGTGTTTCGAGTCTTCAACCAATATGCTCGCCTGTGGCACATGATGATGTTTGGGGACTCCATGAAGAATAAATTTTCCGTTGTTTACTCTGTTCACTGCTAGCGTTATGCTATGCAAATTTGTAATGAATATTTTCTAAGTCTGGATCAGCGTTGTAATAAATTGATACTTTGTTGTGATATTACATCGTAACTGTGTGTGCAAACGAATCGATCCAGGGATTTGCACTATACACAGGTATCTGCCATATTTTTAGGTGCAGGTACACTACAAGTTATGATGATGGAATCAATATCAGTCTTGCCCAATAACTTCTTCTCGACGTGCAAAAAGTAGTAACCTAGAGTTCTAGACCATAAACCTATACTAGAGAATATAAGAGATCAAATTAATTAAATTTGAACACAAAAATAATTAATTAAACCTATACTCCATCGCCCGTGTCTTCTCTGAGCAGAATCAGAAGGCGTGATTTCCAAAACACGTTGCCACGGCCTGCCTAGGCTATTTTTATTTTTTATTTTTCTTGCGTACGCAAACCTGTACTAGTAATCTAGTATACACATAGCTGAGAGGGGCCCTTAATTTTTTTGGACCCGGGGCGGCCGCCCCACTCGACCCCCCTAGGACCGGCCCTCATAAGGATCACTCCGACATATCCATAAAGTTTTATCCGATTTATCACCACAAAGAACCACCGGATAACTATTCTCCCAACCACGTGACAATCCACGTAACCTGAACAATTTGGATAGATTTAAGCGAGCAACATGATGATGAACACCACGCCTCACGCCAAACATGACAACCCTTGGCAGATCCAAGAACCTTCACGCACGAATGATAACTCTTGACAATTCAAGAACACTCATGATTTTATTTCAAAGAAGATAACCGACGAACGTCCAAGACAACGTCTACACGCCGGTCCCTTAGGACAGAGGAGAACTTTAAAACAATGTTCAACATAATTTTCAACTCACGGTGATCAACTTGGCGCTTTGATACCACATGCTAAGGATCACTCCGATGATCACTTGAGTTTTGCCTGATCTTTCAGCGCAAGAACCAGCAAGATAATTATTTTCCCAACCACGTGGCAATTGCCTCTTCCGAGTACAGCAGGGGTTCATATATTTCCAAAAGTGTCAAAGCTCCAAGATCTTCCTTCTTCCCAGAGTCGACCATCACTGCTACTCCTGCCTTTTTATACTTCTGAATAGGGCTAGACATATGCTCGAAACTCGCTGAGCTGCTCGGTAGCTTGACTCGTTTAAGCTGGATTCGTTTTCTTAACAAACCGACCTGAGTAGCAAATTTATGTTAAACTTGTTAGCATCATACCAGCCGACTACAAATTTATATGCCTTGATGCATTTTTAAAGTATATTTTATAATTTTTTTTAAAAAGGGCACCCAGCATCTGCATCAATTGATTCATGCGGCTTTTATTTTATTAACTCAAAGCATCTTACAGTGTCTTACATAAAATACATCACATGTCACTCAAAGTTGCAACATGGATCAGCCAACGGAAAAATAAGGACAACCAAATGTGATCTTGCATCAAAATGTTATCCTAAGATCAGAACGTCAGCTGAATTGGGCAAATAGATCTGATGCAACAAACTCTAGGCGGCTGCACCCAGAATCCATCGCGTCGAGCTTCTCCGTTGATTGTAGGAAGGACCACGTACGGATCCAATGAGTAGCCAACGGGATAACCTGCATAAATGAAGTTTTCTTTGCCCTGTTAAAAATATAATCATTTCTTACATTCCAAGCTGTCCAAAGCAAAGCACAAACACAACCACGAATCTGAACTTTTTCCGATTTCGAAACCCCCTTTAACCAATTATCAAACAAACTTGTTATGTTATTCGGAGCCCTGAAGACCAAAGCCATATGAACTATACGCCATACCATCCTTGCGAGAGGACATGCTATAAATAAATGTTGTATTGTTTCCTCTTGATCACAAAAGCAACACTTATTACATCCATTCCAATTTCTCTTAGCCAGGTTATCCTTTGTAAGAATCTCCCTGCGGTAAAGGAACCACATGAAAATCTTAATTTTTAGTGGCACCTTTATCTTCCACAAATATTTACGTAAGAATTTAGTATGACCACTCATAAAATCTAAATAGTGATTTAACAGTGAACACCCCATTGGCTGTCAAGTTCCACCAAAATAAATCCTTGTGATCAGAGAGCTGAACATGCATAAGTCTATTTACCAAGTGTAGCCATTTATCCCATTTGTTCCCTGTTAATGCTCTCCTAAACCCTATGTTGGGAGGAGGTGCACTACTTAACACATCAACTACTAAAACTTTTTTTCGGTAGACAATGTTATATAGGGAAGGATCTTCATTGGATAGAGGCTTGTCTCCCAACCAAGTATCCTCCCAAAACCGAATATTATTACCATTTCCCAAGACAAAAGACCCTCTATCAAAGAAATCATCCTTGCCCTTCAAAATACCCTTCCAAAAGGGAGAGTCAGTCGGCTTACTTTGAACTTGGGATAGTGATTTTGTATTAAGATATTTATTATTTATCAACTCCTGCCAAACCCCACCCTCTTCTGTCAGCAATTTAAACATCCATTTACTCAATAGACATCTATTTTTCAGTTCTAGAACCTCATTCCCGACTCCCCCTTGATCTTTTGGTCTACACAAATATCCCATTTTGTAAGCCTATACTTACGCTTATGACCATCACTCTGCCAAAAGAAACAAGATCTAAAAAAGTCCAATCTTTTCCGTACCCCTATGGGTATTTCAAAGAAAGACAGGAAGAACATAGGGAGACTAGTCAAAATAGAAATAATTAAAATTAATCTATCTCCATAAGACAATAGTTTCCCAGCCCAACTTGCGAGTTTTTTTCAAATCTATCTTCAGTGGCCTTCCATTCCCCATTTGTCAATTTCCGAAAGTGAATTGGGATGCCCAAATACTTGAAAGGGTATTCCCCCGACTCACACCCAAACAGTAACCTATATTGCTCCTCCACCTCCTTCGCTTTCCCAAAACAGAAGAGCTCACTTTTGTGGAAATTGATTTTTAAACCAGACAACTGCTCAAAGATACATAAAACTAATTTCATGTTAAGTGCTTTTTCTAGATCATGTTCCATAAACAGAATCGTGTCATCAGCGTATTGCAAAATATTGCAAAATAGATATCCCTCCATCCACTAGATGTGGTATAAGCCCCTCGACTTGACCATCCTCCTTCGCTCTCGCTATCATGATCGCAAGCATATCTGCTATGATATTAAAAAGAATTGGTGAGAGAGGGTCCCCCTGTTGTAACCCCTTGTGAGTCCGAAAATAGTGACCTAACTCATCATTCACTTTAACACCAACCGTACCCCGAGTAACAAAATTTTCTATCCATCTACACAACTTTTGATTAAAACCTTTCATGCGTAGAACTTGTTGCAAGAAAGGCCATCTCACTTTGTCATATGCTTTTTCAAAATCAATTTTCAATAAAACTCCATCCATTTTCTTCCTATGAAGCTCATGGATAGTCTCATGTAATATTAGTACCCCTTCCAAAATATGTCTTCCGGCCATGAATGCCGTTTGAGTTGGTCGGATCACTTTATTTGCCACCTCCGAGATTCTGTGCATTCCCACCTTGGTGAAATTTTTAAAGCTCACATTGAGGAGGCAAATAGGGCGATACTGTTGGATTTGTATCGCATTTTCTTTCTTAGGCACAAGCGTAATATTACCATAATTCAACTTATATAGTGGTAACTCATCGTTTTGGAAGGCAAGGAATAGATTCATCAAGTCTTTTTGGATAAAACCCCAAAAATTTTGATAAAACTCGGCTGGGAAACCATCCGGCCCTGGAGCCTTATTTTTCTTCATCTGCATAATCGCCTCATACACCTCCTTGTGAGTGAAGTCGGCCGTTAAAATCGTATTTTCTTCCGTTGAAATCTGAGCAATGTCTGAAACTTGAGTCTCATCTAAAGAGACAAAATTCGCATTTGAGTCACTGAACAATTTTTTGTAGAAAGATCTATCTCCCTTAGATCTGGACTTTAAATTATCGCGTTAAAGATAAAAGGCCATCTATCATTAAAATTATCATTGTTCTTCTCGCTCTGTCTCCTAATAATATTAAAATCACCTCCGACCAAAATTGGTATAGTTTCATCCTCACAAATTCGGACCAATTCACTCAAGAATTCCCCTTTTTTGTCCTCTTGAGCGGCGCCATAAACAGCGACCAAAACCCACTCAAAGTTATCAGATTTTGAAATAATATGAAACTTGACAACATCTATCCCCCGGTACCACCTTTCTTACATTAATATTTTGAGAATTAAAACCAACAAGAATTCCCCCCGACCTCCCTTGTGGAGGTAAGCAATACCAAGTAAAGTTTAAACCTCCTGCCAAGTGGTTAAGAAAAGGTGCACTAAAATTATCCCTTCCTGTTTCCAACACTGCAAAAAAAATCCAATTTCTAATCTTTTATTGTTTCTGACACAGCGACATGCTTAGCTGTATCTCCAAAAACGCCCACTATTCCAAAAACACCCTCTCACCATTACTTACATATTTTTTGTCTTCAAACATACACTTCTACGAGCTGAAGAATTCTCGTTAATTCTTCTATTATATACTCTTTTTGGTTTGACTATAGGAAATTGAAGGTCCTTGTGACCTTCTGATTCCGAAGATAACCCCTCTACCAAATCAGAACTAAGATATATAACTGAAGGAGATATGCACTAGAGGCAAATAAATAAGTAGTATTTATTGCATTATCTCGTAAGTTTATAATAGGTTTTTGTATTATGCTATAACTGTATTAATCGGAATTATTAATACACGTGTGATACATAGACAACCAGGTCCCTAACAAGCCTCTATATGAGCTAGTCCATTGGGCAACAGTTGATCGAGATTCCCGATCAAGGACAATGACGTCGGTTGACAGTGGGGTCATCTTGTTAGTTGAATAAGATGATGGACATACGCAAAGTATTGCAATAAGATCGTATTACGATGTTTGTCATTTGCAATAGATAAGAATATGATAGCTTATTCCTTAGACAGTGAGACCGTACTTATTGATGCTTCGTAGGGGTGCTTTGAGAGCATCAAACGTTGTGTCTTATATATCATGACAATATACGGTGTCCATCTTGGGTATTCCGAAAGAGCATCGAGACGTAAGAATCAAGAGCGGGATTTGTTCATTCTTGTAATGGAAAGATACTCTGGGCCCACTCGGTGAGATTACATCTATATAGCTGCGCAGCTTATGACTAGGTCATGGAGATGTAATATCGCAGACAAGTTAATGACCTTCGTCGGTAACGAGATACAACAAAGACATCGGTATGTCTACGATCATATCTCGGACAAGGTAGTATCGCAGAAACAAAGGGAATGAATATCATATTTATGGTTCAACGACGATATTCGTAGAATGCACAGGGGCCGTCATATACATCCAGGTATCCGTGACGGTCATTGGTGAGCGGAGTGTCTCGACCATGTCTGGAGTGTTCTCGAACCGTAGCGTAACAAACTTAAGGTCTTAGCGACACCAGGAGATAGGTTTTGGAATAATATAGGATTTTGTTGGAGAGAGAGAAATGATCCGGAAAGAGTTCCGGTGGTCCGGAAGGAGTTCCGGCAAGGTCTGGAATGGTTCCAGGGATGTCCGAAAGTTGTTCGGGTGGTTCCGAAATTGTTTCGGAGTCACGGGATATTGAATTATATATAAATATATTAATTATGAATTAATAAGATTTTATATTAATTAAATAAAGGAAAAAGGGGGGCTCCCACCTACATGGGCCCTAAGAGGTCCCAAGAGGGGGAGCCGCACCACCTAAGGAAGGGGGGGCTTGGGCCCCCTAGTCCGAGTTGGACTAGGAGGGGGACAAGCCCATGGGGGGTTCGGCCGAACCCCCCCTTCCCTCTCCTCCTTTAGTCCCACATGGGGGAGCTAGGAAGTTTGCAAGCCCCTCCCCCCTTTATATAGCAAGGCATATTAATTGGATTAATTCATTGGAAAATACAATTAATTGTATTGCAGGCTGGCCGAGCTGTTTCTCCGCCCGTTTTGCACCCTCTCTCCACCTAAGCTATACCGCCGGGCACTGTTGCCCTGTGGGATTTTAGATAAGATCTACCCCTGCGATTTCAGCTGGATCTGAATGACCGGGGGTTGTCGTTAAGCTCCGTATGTTTGCGAGTGCTCGGAGGTAACTCTTTTTGAGGAGCCTGGGCGATGTCGTCTCGCCCCTGCAGCTGCCGCGCCGCCCCCCCTCTCTGCCGCCGGCGCACCCCCTGGTGCCGGCGCCCCGCCATCTTCCGCCCGACGCCCGTCGACGCAGGTCATCGTCGACACCCCGACGTCATCGTCTTCGTCATCGCGGCAAGTTCTCCGCGACCTCGAGGTCGGCTACGTACGACTTCATCGTCAACGCTTGTGCGGGAGCGTAATCCCCGCTATCGGTCTACATGGAGGTAATGTAACCCGTTCCGCCACCGTTATCGCATGTACTAGATAGATAGATCCTGGCTAGTTAGGGTTTCATACGGTAGAACATTTATTGTTTTCTGCACCGTAACCCCTTCAGTGGTATCAGAGCCGATCTATGCGTAGTACTGCTGGTACGGTTAGAACTCATGTTGAATGAGGGCGTCTTTCTTATATTTGCTACCCTCTAGCGTGCACTTGCGATGCCTTCGGTATTGAGTTGATGAAGCGGCCCGGACCGACTTTACGCGTACGCTTACGCGAGACTGGTTCCACTACTGACATACGGCTTGCACCGTATCTATGGCTGGCGGGTGTCTGTTTCTCTCTCTCTAGTCGGCAAAGCATTTTCAGTGGAGGGCCCGAAAGGGATGCTTAAACATGCAATTATACGATCGACGTTGTGGTACAAAGTTCGTAGGTAGGGAAGCGATTCTCGTACGAATAAACCTATATGCCACGTAAAACTTGGAAAACTAAATAAAGCTAGAGGCGTCTAACTTTGTTTTGCAGAGGCGTTATTTTATGTGACATGGTTACGGTAAGTTTTGATATTACTCGTACTGTCGGAGGCAATGGAGGGCTCCGTAGACTCGGAGCCATGCCGGGGCGCCGGGGGGGCCAGGCACATGGCGCCATGAAGGTCCAGGCGCATCGACCATGTCACATCGCACTTCATTGCATCATTACTGTGTGCTGTTGTGTGTGCATCCTATTGATTGCTTATATGCTAGATATACAACGGTAGCATCTTGAATAGGATGATCCCTAGGAAATACCAAAATTGTGTTCTCCCTCGTTGCGCACCACCAAGAAAGTTCTACGTTATGAGGCAGGCCGTGATGATCGGGTGTCACACATCTCGTCGTTCGCATACAGTGGGTGTAAGCCATGTTGCACGCGCAGGGTCTTCGAGGTTTGATTGGCGAGCCTAGCATATCCAGAAATATGGCCTCAGAACACGGGAAGATTGAAAGATCGAGCACGAGTCACAGAGTTGTTGTGATCGACATTTTATGTCCACCTTTGAAGCTATGTTGTCGGCCGTGATGATCGGGGTGGTGTGGTGGATGAGGGTCGTGTAATCGTCATTATTATTTTTAGGGATAATAATCTTGGTGTGGTGTGTTTTAGATAATGTGATTATAAAACTAAAACTCACCTACATATTATAAACTTTACCTTACCTCTTTTGCGATCACATCTGTAGACTACGCAACTATACTTCGGTTACTTCCTCAAGAGCCCGGATGCTACCTTAGAAGGCGACGGGTCCAACTTCATGAGATGGTACAAGGGTTTTAGAAACATCCTCGAAGACAACAACATTCTGTATGTTCTCGATGAACCGTTAGGAGAAAGACCAGGGGATTCTGCTAGCGAGGAGGAGGAAGATGATTTCCGTAGGCGTCGAGACATATTCATTGAAGTGGAGATCACCATGACCGTATACCTGGCACCTGAGTTGAAAGAGTTATTTCGACGCAAGGAGCCAAGCGTCATGATTCATGCGATAAAGACACACTTCGGGGATGAATTAAAGCGTGAGCAATTCAGGCAGCTTAGAATGTTCCAGACCATTCATATGGAGGAGCATACCTGTCTGGAGACACATTTGAAGAGATTGTATGACATCTACTTCCAGCTGACGATGGTCTTCGATTACTGGATGGCAGATTCTTGTGCCATTCGGACTGTCCTGATATCTCTACCTCCTAGCTATGAGAAGCATGTGCGCAAGTACATTTTGAAGGCCGATGATATGAACTTCTACAAGTTTGTGTCTGAATTCAAATCTCAGAAAGTTGATTCCATCGAAGGAGAAATCTTCGATGCTACAGGTATATATTTGATATATACAGAATTATGAATTCGCCTCTTGATATATGATGAAGTATTTGATACTTGTTCTGTTTGTGAAACAGGTCCTGATTATCACATATATGCGGCGCAGTTTGATGTGACCTGGCGCTTAAAGCTGGTGATCAAGGAGTTGATGGCCATTTGGTGTTCACGTCCTCAAGTTATCATAGTTATCATTAATAGTTTTTGATAAGATCTTTTGTAATAGTGAGCGAGTGTGTGTGTCTTGATTGTTGCAAGACAAAGTTATTCATGTAATAAGACAAGTTCAATTGTTTTATCTTATGGAACAAGTCAGTTGTTTTATATTATGAATAAAGATTCCACATCTCAGTTACATTGATTGTATGATAAGTATTCATAATTTTAGAAATAATAAAATAGCGTGTCCTATGAATAAGAGTTCTATTACTAGAACAAACACCGTCAAGTTTAGTCACAAAGGCAATGAAAGAAGTAATGGATGTTTTTGGTCCATTTAAGTATTTCGAGTGCCGAATTGATTAAGTTTGAAATCAAGTATTAAAGTTGCAATACAAGAGGAAATTAATTGAGAGCCATTTTAATGATTAATTAATGGTATTTTTGCTTGATCCGAATTCTTCTATGATTTGGGTAAATAGGAGTATTTGCCTGATAAATCATAAGTCTGAAATTAATTTGATAAGAGATCAAATGGGGTTTTTCAGAAGAAAGAGTGGTGAATATTATATTCACAAGATTCGATCAAAGGACAATATTTTTGAATTGTGGTTTCAACATAAAAGACTTGTGGAAATATGTTTCACAATATTATAGTGTCATATATGGTGATATATGGGGTATTATAATCATACTATATTTTTAAATAAAGTATGGTCTGTCAGAATCAATCTTAGAAACTCCTAATATGTTCGAAACATTATAGTCGATGTCCAATTTAGAAATTAGATATTTTTCTCAATGAAAATTCGTACGATCGACAGTAGTGTCGACATGTATATGATTATACGATAATTCAGAATATACATGAATAGTTCTTTGTAGGTTACTCGCATTGAATGGGAGTGTATTCGAAAACCAAATAGAAACAAAACTCAGTTTGTTGTCTATGTAATTCCGAGGAAAATATGATTTTTCGAATTATGGTTTATGGGTTGGAATTAGAAGCTTGAAATAAGGTGTCAGACCTATGTTGGAAGGTGTTCCAAAGAGTATATGTCTACAAATGAAAATTTGGTGATTAAGAGTGAGGGAGACTAGAAAATTGTTTTCTGCTTGCAATCCTCTTTATAAAGATCATAATATTTTCATGAACGAAGCTTCTAAATAAGGTGTTGTTATATTTAATATTGCTGTCAGGTCACAGCACAATATTAAATGTTTCAGGTCTTGTTGACAGATCAAGGTGCACTTTATGAATACAAAGAAAGTTGAGAAAATATCAAAATATGAACAAAGGCTTTTTCAGCCTGAAAATCCAAGTTACATTTGAAAGGATTAAAAGAGTAATTGTTGCTGCAATTCTTATTAGAGGAATAAGATTGTTTAATCATCATATAGAGTGTTATATGAGAAATGTGACTATAAGAAAGACGCGGGAGCATGTCTTGTCAAGAAATGTGTCTTGGACAAGATCAAATTTGTTGACTACATTTATGTAGACATGCTTGAAGTCTGAAGGATTTGTATTAATGTAATACTGTAGTTTGTATTAAATTCGAATTGATAATAGGTTTGACCAAAAATGTCGATTTAAGTGGGAGTCGTAGTTAGTTCACTCAGGTGAAATATGTGAAGAACATATTTTTGAGTGGGAGCTTAGGAACTCAAATATGTGGATGACACGTTTTTGAGTGGGAGCTCGTGTTATCAAATATGTGGAGACATAATTTGAGTGGGAGCCGAATTCATCTTGTGTGAATGACACATTGTGAAATTGTACCAGTAGAATAGATGAGAAGGATGAAGTTGTGAAACTATTTGAAAGTTAGTGTCTATTTGGAATAGAACGGGAATTTTAAATAGTTAGTCGAGTTGTTTTGGATTATATCTGAGGAGTCAGAATAGAGTCAAAAGGATGGTCCTTTGAAATCCAGTTGATCATTAAGAGTAATGATACAAGGTAGTAACGGTTGTATGACATGTTGGTCTATTATGTAATATTAGACATCATACAGAAACCATATTATCTGCTCGATGAAATATAACCGATGTTCTTAGGAAAAGAACAGTTGTAAAAGTAAATTTAGAATTTACTGGAAGTAGAACTACGTTAGTTGTTGGATTGACATTAGAATGTCAAGTTTTCCGCACTGGGTGAAAGTATGTAGATATCGCGAGTTTGCAATCGTTACAAGGGGCTCATAGTGACTGAGTGTGTTTTCTAGGCAGTTATCTGGTTGGTATAATCAGAGTAAGCGCTGGGAAACAGAAGTCTCACTTAGTTACGGTATTTGCATATATGTTATTGGATAACATGATGATATCAAGCAAGATGATATCAATGAATCGCAAAATATGTACAATCATGGATTGTGCGGATTGTCAGAGTAACACTCTTCCACTAGCAAGCATTATCAAATGATTCTTATTTGATAAGGGATTTTGATAAAGTAAAATGCAGCTAGTTTATTTGTACTCTAGTGCAAGTGGGAGACTGAAGGAGATATGCCCTAGAGGCAAATAAATAAGTAGTATTTATTGCATTATCTCGTAAGTTTATAATAGGTTTATGTATTATACTATAACTGTATTAATCGGAATTATTAATACACGTGTGATACATAGACAACCAGGTCCCTAGCAAGCCTCTATATGAGCTAGTCGATTGGGCAACAGTTGATCGAGATTCCCGATCAAGGACAATGACGTCGGTTGATAGTGGGGTCATCTTGTTAGTTGAATAAGATGATGGACATACGCAAAGTATTGCAATAAGATCGTATTACGATGTTTGTCATTTGCAATAGATAAGAATATGATATCTTATTCCTTAGACCGTGAGACCGTACTTATTGATGCTTCGTAGGGGTGCTTTGAGAGCATCAAACGTTGTGTCTTATATAGCATGACAATAAACGGTGTCCATCTTGGGTATTCCGAAAGAGCATCGAGACGTAAGGATCAAGAGCGGGATTTGTTCATTCTTGTAATGGAAAGATACTCTGGGCCCACTCGGTGAGATTACATCTATATAGCTGCGCAGCTTATGACTAGGTCATGGAGATGTAATATCGCATACGAGTTAATGACCTTCGTCGGTAACGAGATACAACAAAGAGATCGGTATGTCTACGATCATATCTCGGACAAGGTAGTATCGCAGAAATAAAGGGAATGAATATCATATTTATGGTTCAACGACGATATTCGTAGAATGCACACGGGCCGTCATATACATCCAGGTATCCCTGACGGTCATTGGTGAGCGGAGTGTCTCGACCATGTCTGGAGTGTTCTCGAACCGTAGCGTAACAAACTTAAGGTCTTAGCGACACCAGGAGATAGGTTCTGGAATAATATAGGATTTTGTTGGAGAGAGAGAAATGATCCGGAAAGAGTTCCGGTGGTCTGGAAGGAGTTCCGGGAAGGTCTAGAATGGTTCCAGGGATGTCCGAAAGTTGTTCGGGAGGTTCCGAAATTGTTTCGGAGTCACGGGATATTGAATTATATATAAATATATTAATTATGAATTAAAAGGATTTTATATTAATTTAATATTAATTAAATAAAGGAAAAAGGGGGGCTCCCACCTACATGGGCCCTAAGAGAGCCCAAGAGGGGGAGCCGCACCACCTAAGGAAGGGGGGGCTTGGGCCCCCTAGTCCGAGTTGGACTAGGAGGGGGACAAGCCCATGGGGGGTTCGGCCGAACCCCCCCTTCCCTCTCCTCCTTTAGTCCCACATGGGGGAGCTAGGGAGTTTGCACGCCCCCTCCCCTCTTTATATAGCAAGGCATATTAATTGGATTAATTCATTGGAAAATACAATTAATTGTATTGCAGGACGGCCGAGCTGTTTCTCCGCCCGTTTTGCACCCTCTCTCCACCTAAGCTATACCGCCGGGCACCGTTGCCCTGCGGGATTCCAGATAAGATCTACCCCTGCGATTTCAGCTGGATCTGAATAACCGGGGGTTGTCGTTAAGCTCCGTATGTTTGCGAGTGCTCGGAGGTAACTCTTTTTGAGGAGCCTGAGCGACGTCGTCTCGCGCCTACAGCTGCCGCGCCGCCCCCCCCCCTCTCTGCCGCCGGCGCACCCCCTGGTGTCGGCGCCCCGCCATCTTCCGCCCGACGCCCGTCGACGCAGGTCATCGTCGACACCCCGGCGTCATCGTCTTCATCATCGCGGCAAGTTCTCCGCAACCTCGAGGTCGGCTACGTACGACTTCATCGTCAACGCTTGTGCGGGAGCGTAATCCCCGCTGTCGGTCTATATGGAGGTAATGTAACCCGTTCCGCCACCGTTATCGCATGTACTAGATAGATAGATCCTGCCTTGTTAGGGTTTCATACGCTAGAAAATTTATTGTTTTCTGCACCGTAACCCCTTCAATAACCTCATCCAACACTTCATTGCATACTGAATTTTTTGGTTGTTGAAAATCCTCCTCGTTTTTCTTTAGCATGATCAAAGTTCTATTTAAATCTATTTCTTTTAAATTGGTTATCGAAGAATCTATTTGAACAGGATACACCCCTAAAGAAACACCCAAAACTTTAGCCCTAGCACGCACAACCTCATCCGAAAAAGAAGCAATAGTAAAGTTGGATATCGACGGTGTACCTAACAGTGTGTAATCGTTCCTATTCTGAGCCCTCTTTTGAGCTCCATCCAATTGTGTCTCGTCTGCATTTGCTTGAGCTCGAACGCGCGTACTTGATCGCACATTATTTGTTGAAGCCTCGGATATCCCCCCATACTTGATGATTTCTTCTTTTGTGTAATTACCTCCCAGAAAAACACATGTCCCTCGCACTGGTGTAGTAGGAGGAGTAGCGTTCCCTCCACCATGAATAAAACCCGCACTCACCAGCTTGCCTTCCACGTCTTGTAATGGAGCAACAACCGGAGGAGCAGCCACCTTCTCCATTTCTGAACCCTCAAGCCTCGTCGTAGCATGACCGAGTGGAGGGGAAGAATAAGCTAGAGGGGAGGGCAACATATCCTCCTCCTCCTCCTCCTCAACACGGTCTCCCCACAATTTCTTCGGAGCCGAACCGACAGTTTTAACCTTGGGCAACAAACGAGTTGGTGTAAACAGCTCTAAATCAAGGGATCCGAACCGAATAAAAGGACTTGCTTCCTTCTATTTTTTTTCCTCCCATCACCTCACTAGGAAGTACAATATCATTCAGAGATTGCTCCAAAGGTTCAGAAGGCTTGTCCTCCATTGCCATTTCTTGCAGATAATCATCGGCAGTTTTATCTTTATCTATTTGATCATCATTTGACTCCTCCTGGTCTTTATCCATGTCATGATCATCTTTTTCTTTGTCCTCATTCTTACCCTCTTCTTCTGGTTCGTGCATGTTAAAATCACCCGCAGCCACAATGGAACCATCCTCCGCCTCAATATCATAAATAATACCATACCCCTCTCCTTCATATATAAAATCTAGGGACCTTGGAATCCCTGTCGGATTAGCACAATCCAGCCGAGCTCTCACCACACCATGCTCACGTGTAAATTTCATATCAATCTCTTTGGTAAATCCAACCAAAGATCCAACCGCAAACATGGCTAAGTAATCTGAACATAAGGTATCCGCATAACCTGAAATACGAACCCATATATCATACAATCCCCATTTGTCAAAAACCTTTGAAGCCCAATCCTCGAAATGTAGAGACATCTCCGTACCCTCCACCTCAATACACTTAATACGTTTCAGCCTTAGCAAGTCCGCCTTTGTTGGAAACACCACACGAAAATCTGTATCCCCAGTCGGATAAATCTCCCACACATGATCACCTGGAACCAGCCATTCAATCTCCTTTAAAACTTCAGGGGCAAACATTATACCTCCCAAAACTTTAATTTGACCCACCTTTCCGGTCTCATTTTTTAACCGCAAATTGTCTGATTTGTCCACCTTGAAAAACACCAAGCACTCCCTAGCCATCCCATATAATGTCGCAGTTGGTTTTGGCATCTTGCGCAGAGGACAAGCGTCATCCGAGTAAAGAGCTGAATCACAATACATACACAAAACTGCAGCACATGCAGTCCCAATATGTCCAGTAAAACCACAGCGAAAACACAAGGTCTTGTCTTGTTTTGGTTTGGTTTTACCTGGCTGCCCCGCTGCAGATGTGTTAGCTCCCTCTTGAGAAAGATTTTGCTGATCTTGCGGAGTAACCTCTTTTGGTTTGTAAACTAATTCTTTGGCCCCTGTCTCTTGCATCTTCGTTGTCCCTGAACTTGCAGCCACACCAGCATCAACCGAATTTTGAATCTGAATGTTGTTGTGTCATCCCTGAAAATTACCACATCCTCTCCCTTGATAACCTCCTAGATTATTCCTAAACAGCTGGTTGTTGAATTGAGACTGATTCTGAAAGTTTCTGTTACCTCGCTTATAATAACCCTCGTTGAAGCTGCCAAAATTTCCGCGAAACTCTCCTGACTGCGGTCCACGGTAATCAGAAGTTGGCCCGCGATCTGCCTGCGCAGCACCACTACCCTCTCCCCTCTCAAAGCTACCCGGCCCTGAGCTACGGGAATTCTGGTTCTAGTGGCCTTGTACCCCCAATCCAGCAGCTCCCTGGCGCCCTTGGTTCCATCCGCTCTGACCTCCATTACTCGAAGGCGCAACCCGATCCTCCCTAGCACCAGCAAAGCGATTCTGCTGCCCGCCCTGGAACTGGTTGAAACCTCCTGCACGGCCAGTCCCTCGTCCCGCCATTGACGAGGAAGGAAGCGCCGCCATCAGCGTAGAGAACTCGTACATAGTATTACGGTTACGTTTCCTTAAGCCTAATACCCCTGCCAAGTTAAGACTCCTAGGCCTTGTACTCTTAGTTCGAACACCGACCAAATTAAGTACGGGGCCCTTGTGGCCCAAAACTTGCGTACGACCTTTGACCACATCAAACTCGAACTTGCTTCGAGTTGACAAGCGAGGCCGATTCAAATTTGAACCATGGACGGTGTGATCACGATCCGTAAAATGCGGCCTTGCGCCGTTGACCAACGTTTGTAATTTCCTGCCGAACCACCTTGCCGGCGATCGTTTGAACGACGACGTTGGCGATCTTCTCCCGGAGCAGAAGCGAGACGGCGCCGCCACGCCCGAAGCCTCCTTCTTCTTACGCCTCCATTGCACCAAAGTACATTGCGTGGCGTCTAGGATCTCCTCCAGCTGGAAGGTGGAAGGCTCCAGCACCGGGATCTTGATCGCCACCAGACCTACACCAGAACAGTTGCTTACCGGAGATCGTACCTCATCTGATATCACATGCAGCTGCTTGGCCGCCCATCCCCGCATCTTATTGATCCTTCGCTCCTTCTTGGAGCTCCGTAGGTTGCACTCTGCTTCCATCTCTAGCGTTTCACACCGGTAGAGCTAGGACCTTGATCTTGACTCCGGGGGAGAAGACGAGAAGGATACATCTTCTTCATCGCTCTCAGACGAGGTCATCCAGAAACGGCCGGCAAGGCGCGCGGCGTAACCAGGATCGCCCCCCCCCCCCCCCCCCCCGTTGCCTCCCATAAGTCTAGTCAGAGCACAACTGGACCTTAGAGAATTTAACTATTTGTTCAGCCAAGTATATTTTGTATAGTGTAGGTGTTTGACAGATGTCAGCATACTTTTGTAGGTATGTATAGATGCTTAATCTTCTATATCTAAATAGCAAAGACCCATTACAAGGATTTCTCTCAACATGCAATGTGTCCACCTCATATATCATCATGAATCAATCCTAACCTACCACCTAAGCAAATCTGTCACCTAATCGAAAAGGAGAAAAACGACATGTTCGGTTTCACGAGTCCTACTTTCACTCTGTACTTTAAGTATGCATTTATTCCATAGCGTGTAACCGCAGCCCAAAATAAAAAGACGGATGTTGTTCATCTACTCTAGACACCATGAATTCACCCTCCCACCCTTCTGGCTCTACTACTCTCTTTCCGGTTTAAATGACTCATTACAAGGATTTCTCTCAACATGCAATGTGTCCACCTCATCTATCATCATGGATCAATCCTAACCTACCACCTAAGCAAATCTGTCACCTAATCGAAAAGGAGAAAAACGGCATGTTCGGTTTCACGAGTCCTACTTTCACTCTGTCTTTAAATATGCATTTATTCCATAGCGTGTAACCGCAGCCCAAAATAAAAAGACGGATGTTGTTCATCTGCTCTAGACACCATGAATTCACCCTCCCACCCTTCTGGCTCTACTACTCTCTTTCCGGTTTAAATGAATGCCGATCGATCATTGCCTTGCACAACGTTTCGTCTTCCCTCGGTTACATCTTTGCAAGCTGCAGCCCCATCATCTCTCTTCCGGAATAGAAACCGTCGCCATTTACTCTGATCCCACCACAACTCCTCCACTACTGCCTCTCCATCTCTGCCTCTATATCTTGATAGTCCAGCCGGTAGAACCACAACGGGACTCGGATCATTCTTGCTGCCCTCGTGGTGCCTTTGTCCATATCTCATATTCTCTGATGCTAGCTTCCGCTTCCACAGGCATGCGTTGTTCAGCCATGGTCTCTTGCTCGGTGAGCTCCTCTCTATTTGATTTAGAAGATTTCTCTTTGATCCATGGCATGTGTGTTCAGTTTCTTTGTTCCACATCGTTTGATATCTCATGCAAATGCACCGTGTGTACCATGTGTTTGTTAGAATATCTAAAGGAATTTTGACGAGGGATGTCCCCCCATGGTTACTAGCCTAGCGTAAGAGTTTATGAGGTAGAGAATGTGTGGTGTTGATAGATTCGTCGGCTGATAAGCTGGAATTACCCAGATTCTGGGCCCTTGAGTGAGGTAAAACCCTTACTCTTGCTTGTCTGTTATTGATGGTGTATATTCGGCGAGTATAGAGGTCTAGCAAGATGTCGATCTTGCTAGGGTTTTGTGATTCTGTTTGGGCGTGTCCCTGATCGGTCTCTCTCCTGTCCTTTATATAGGGGTACAGTCTCGAGTCGTAACCGACTAGAGCTACATATATGGAAAGTACTACCGACTACGCTATCTATGGTATATGTTTTCGACTTGGGCTTCGCTTGTTGGGCTTCTTTAGCCTATTGATAATTGAGTTTTAGTCATTACGAGCACCAGGTACCCACACGAATGGGTACCCGTTTGGTATAACCTTGTCAAACTTGCTCCATTTCCATCATTATTTTTAGAGGTTTCCTCTAAACACACTACATTACCCATGTGGCTCTCTGCGCACGCTGAAGGACTGACCATTTCAACTGTTCTGGTGTTTCATTTCAGCAGTGCTATGTTCTATTAAAGTTCCAAAGTCACATATAATTGGGATCTTTGAGCTAATAAACCAGAGTACTTCTTCAATTCCAGAAGAAATATGCAAAGATGAATGTCCGTATCTCCATGCTCCAGCAAGTTGGATGCATAGACTGCGTATATTTAACCATTTTCTGTGGTTAGATCAACCAAATTTTATTCATTCTAAGCATTGCTCCACGGATTATTGCTTGGTGTTTCATCACTTAGTGGTACACTCTCCAATTCAATTCTTTTCCGCATTGTTTAATTACATGAGTGTTCGACTATCCTGAGTGATATTTCTTTCCCTTACAAAATAAATATAGTAATTGATTTGCATTATGGGCACTGCTCTTTGTGTCATAGCTAGCTATACTGCATCTGTCGGGGACAAAGCTGGGCCACCAAGCAACACATGCCACTGTTTTCTCCCTCAAGCAAGAAATCAAGTCTGCCCACCCGACCCCACATAAGGCGTTCTCTCTCTACTGCCTTTCTAATCTGCTAATTTCATTTTATTTTCCCACTGGGGCTATATACCACCTCTTGAGCAGGGAGTCAGCCTGACATATGAATGTACTCTCAATTTGGGTTCTGGTGGATTTACTAACTGTAGTATTACAATCTATATTTTTTACTTGAAAACATTTTATCGAAGTGTTGCTAGATTGCCTCACATAACGAAATGCTTGCTATTCGCCAAATTCCAAAGGTTTGCAAATGCTAGAATGATTATTCCCTCTTTGTATTTTGAAGAACTGTTAGCTTTTTTTTTTAGAAAAGGGTCACCCCAGCCTCTGCATCAAAATGATGCATACGGCTACTTTATTACTTTTATTCAACAAAGCTGGCAAAAAAGCCTTACAACGAACGAGACCAAGCTGAACCCACCAACACTGAACAACTAGCACAAACGACAGAGGGAACAGGGCCTTGTACCCCGTCCACAGCCGTCGCCGGCTCCTTGGCTAACGCAAAGATAGTGCCTTGTGCACACGCTCCGGAAGTCGCCTCCATCCTCTTCCTCCAACCCAACTTCAGCATGCCGATCGGAGCAAACCTCTTGCCAGTCCTGCCGCCGATGCCACCATGACACCAGGCCGCGCCTCCGCCCTGTGCAAGTCACCAAACAAGGACCGACTACAAGTCCTCGCTGCACCACGCCGCCAAGAAAAGCCGTCTTCGTCATTGAAGGTGAAGCTCCACACCGCCGGTAGGCCACTCCAGGCACCCATGTTCCAAAACGATGCCCTCAAGAGGGATAAACGACACCGAAGGTGCCGCCATCGTCCGATCCGGTAACACCAGATCTGGGGTTTCCCCCGGAACATCCGGGCGGAAGGCAGCAGAGTCACAGCGACGACTCCTTCAACAAGGTAACGACGCCCACGGGCGCCGCCATCGTCGGCTCCGACGATGGAGCCCGGCTCTCACCGGCCATCATCAACTCCTTCAGATCTCCGCGAGCCGAGGCAAGATCCAGGCATGACACGGCCACCGGAGTGAGCGGCACACCCGAGATCACCAAGCCCCGCTCACAAGGATCCGCTCCACGCCCCGCAGATCGGGCCGTCGGAAGCCGCCGCGCTGCGCCGCCTGGAAGGCCGGGGACCATGCCATCCCCCACGCCGTCGTAGCAGGGCGACGACGTCGCCGTGGCGCCTGGCGGTCGCGCCACGCTCGAGACATACGAAGCCCACCCGCGCCGGCCCGTCGTCCTCGAGGAGCAGCGATCCCCCCCGCCGCCGGCCGCGCCCAGGCTTTGCCTGGCCGTGCCCGTGGTGGCAGCGGGGGAGGGAGGGAGGAGGAGCTGCGGAGGGGGCTGGGGCGGTGGCGGCGGAAGGCCGCACGGGGGCGAGAGGGAGGAGGTTAGGAGGAGCTGCGGAGAACTGTTAGCTGGTTGTTGCTATCTTTACTAGCTCTATCCAATCATATAGCTATAATGATGTGCCAGGTTAACTTCTTATTCGAGCAAGTACAATAAGCTTATGTAAGCGGACTATAAGAATTAGAATAATATTTATTAGATGACATGGAGGAGAGAGAAGAGTAGAGAGCTCTTAGGACAGCCACAGCGTTGCTATAGCCAAATCTGACACATACCCAAAATATAGCTACAATGGTCAAGTGCTAGTTTCTCTACAACGTGCTTTTTGCCAAATTGCAGAGATGGGACCCGTTGCATGTCATTTTCTCTCTCCTCCAGTGCCTCTCATCCTATCATTTCTCTTCATGCCTTTGGGCTGCATGCACACAAGTACTTCTTTATTCATCATCCCAATTTAGCATCGGAGCATCCTCTTGCTCCGGTTCCCTCTTTTTTCTTATTTGGAACTACCCTCACAATGTATGGAACTAGTTTCAAAAGCTTAAAAATGAATTTGGAACTACTTTTGGCTACACGCTGTGGGTGCCCTTATGCAATAGCCAGCTCTAGCCCGTGCTCATAGGCACTTTGTGAGTGTGGATAGTGGGTCATATTTTGATAAAGTAGTTCATTTTTACATCTAACTATTGTACATGTTGGCTATATAGCTGACTGTAGATGACATGACAATTTTTTATAGCCAACTGTTGGCTATACTATTGAACTTGCTCTTCAGCCAATGAGATCATGAAATGGCTCAAGTAGATATATGAAATGGCTCTTTCTACTGGTAAAAACTCAAGTATAGCAACTGTTTCAGCGGTGTTACATTTTGAGAGTTTAGCATATATAAGAAGTAACAATAAGCGAATAGAAGAAACAAGATGAGTAGCCAAGGTCAGGTGTCGGTTGCCTCTTCTTTTGTTTCATGTCAAATGCGTCTAATATTTCTGGCAGCGTTAGGACACTGAATTGGAGAGGGAAAGCTAACCTGATACACTACCAACTCCAATGGTACTTCAGAGACAACATCTAGGCGACAGCTAAAATCTACTTACGCACGTAGAAAGTATCAACAAATGTAACGATACTCAGTTGTACTGATATGTGGTGCAAGAAACATGTATTGTGTTGTATCTTAGATTATACCAACTTCTACGAACATCTAAATGTTCGAATTGATATTGCAAACTTTTCACTTACCATCTACCACTCTACCTGCCTGAAGTATACATGAAAGATTAATTCTTACTTTCTTAGTAGGCAAGTTCTTTTAGATGACTTGAACGCACCATTTGATGTACCCATACTGACAATGCATACATGACGTTTCCGCTTTAGTAAAAAATTTCCACAATAAAATGTATATTACCTCCGATCCATAAAAAACTTGTATAAAAAGTTTGTACTAAAACTGCTTTATCTAGGCGACATTTAAAGTGGATCAGAGGGAGTGCTAAATTAGTTTTACATTTTCCCTTTGCGAATAATTTAGCCAAAAATCCTGTCACAACGCGTGGGGTATCATCTAGTTAACTAAATACTGTGATACATCTTTGTAACGAGTTGCTCTTAAACGTTAACGAACGTATAACAACCGATCCAATCTTTAGATTTAGCTAGTTATTCTTAATGAGCTTAACGACCCGAATTTTAATGACCCTGAGCCATAACGAGTCGAGTTTAACGATCCGAGCAACTCGTTAGTCCTATCTAATGATTCTAGTAGAAAGCGGCATGTGGCGACCGTGGTGACGGAGCCGAGAGTTGGGGGTTGAAATTTCCATCCCGTCAAAAATTCTGAGGGATGGTTGACCGGAAAAAGTCCGCAGAAACCAAAGATTTGAGAATTTTGGATCTCTCATATTGGGGTTGTTCAAATTTTACGGTCTGACTGGATATTAGATCTGGTCATTTTTTTAAAAAATCCTAAAGCTGACGATTAGTTTTAACCGCCGGACATTTACAAAGGATCTTGCTCCGTTTCTTTGGTTCTCTAGCCAATTACTATCCACCTTTGTTTGTTTCAAGTGCAGTAGTCTCTATCTTCTACTCTATAAGATTGTTTGGGGATTCCGGTCGTACGTCGTGGTCATTTTACACAAAAGCCCCTAAGTAATTCGGAAATCAACCCGCAGTCCACCAACCGTCCCCTTCCCGCACCTTCTCTCTCCTCCCGACGACGCCCCCCATCCCAGCCGCTGCACCTCCTTGTCGACCGTGACCTCGACCGCGCCGCCGTTGGTGTGGATCCTGCCCCCCATCCCGGCCTCTAGGCCTCCTGGTTGACGGAGGCGAGCGAGGCGCGGATGGCGGAGCGGCCGGGACGGCGGGCTTGTCTCTGTGAGAAGGGCCGGTATAATTTTGTGTGTCTTGGCTCTGCTCGGACCGGAGATGTGCCCGATCCAGACGCTGGGCTAATTTGGTTTGCCGGTGAGGAACACTGCGATTGATTTTTGTTACCTTTGATTTTGCGCTGGTCACTGACGTGAATTGCTCTCCTGTCCGGCCAGTTAGTCTGCTGCCAAACCTATTTCTGGTTGCTGCTTGTCCGGTGCGTGATGAGATGCATTGTCGGATTGTGCGAGCGAGATGAGGCCCAGGCATAATAGCGTCGACATGGGGAACGCTGCGGCGACCGCCATTTGTCTCGACCGGGAGGCGTATCCGGCTTACCAAATTGTGCTGAACTTACGTTTGATTTCAGTAAGCTTCCGCGGGAAAATACTTGTTTTTATTCTTCAATCAGAAGCATTATGATGCCTTCACGTGCTAAACCTAAAAGGATAGATAATGGAGTATGTTCTCTACAAAGAGAACTGAAATGTTTGTGCCCCTAATACATGTGGGTCTGAGTTCTAATGATTCAAGCCCATGTACAAGCTTCAGTGTGTTAAAAGATCTTAAACATCTTGACTTCAAACTAGAAGTAAATGTGTATTATTTATACACAACGTCTAAAATAATTAAAGAACTATAATCAACAGTGTCAGTCTGATTTTCTATGTATAAACTTGCACTGAGATGGCGATAGAAAATTATAAAATGTATGGATTTATATGTTCTTTATGTCGTCCTTAATAGTACAGAGCAGATGGATTTATTTCTGGTGGATCTGATGATTCTGTAGTGTTATGATTTCTGTCCCTGGGGAGCTCTTATCATTAGTGCAGCTCACTGAATGTAAATGGTTAGTTCAACTTTAATATCATATCCAATCAAGTATTTATTTGATATCACTATTGCGCATGTTTGATAGTAGATAATCTTGTCAGGTAATTTTGATGATTACTGTTATAAACATTTCTGTGCTATAGCCGCATGGCAAGAAAGGGGTGAAGCCTGTGCAGTCGTATGCAAAGGTGTGCATACTTTCCTTGCCAGGATATGGAGATAAGGTACCAAGTGGCTTCCCGGGAGGAGGTTCTCGGGGAATCGCTCATCAGGGAGGAGCTTGCTAAGATCATAAGGGAATCTTAAGAGGAGTCGAGAGGAGGTTCAGCTTTTTTAGCAGGAATATGGGATAGCCCAATTAAACAGAGTATTTGATGTGTGTGTAGCGTATATGTGTGAGTATTAAAAATATGGACTAAGGAAAAAAGTTAGATGACTAGAAATAAAAAAAAAGTTTTTTGGAATAAGAATTGCTTCAGATAAAAAAATTCTTTTGTTTCAGTCCTAGGGTAATAAGCCAGTAGTTATGGTGTCAAGCATTAGATGAATTATCTGCGTCAGGTTATTTTTTTACAAAATTAATTTGAATTTTAATGTGCACTTCTGCAGGCAGGGATGGTTTAACACACAATATGTTGGAGAACACTCATGCACACTGGAAGAGAAACATAGTTTGCGAGATAAGATGCAAAGGTGTATGCACAATTGACATGGATAATGTTGGCCAACAGCTAGAGGTAACTATGCTATCACCATCTATTCAATTCTTCAGGCTGCTACATATTGTTTCATTTACTAGACATGATGTTGAGATATTTTTGTATTGTACACACTTGGTGGCATCAGAATAGTATGGCTAGATTCACTTATTGCAACTATATTCAGATATTTGCCTTTGTCTCTCAGTTGCTACAATTTTTTTGCATTGTTATAAAAAGTATATGATATTTTCATTTCTTGTCAAGAAAGATTGAACCAACCATAGATGAAGCAATTGCTGATTCATCGATTCAATGGTGTTTTGTTGCCCAATATTAACATGAGAGTTTGCACCGTACCAGCACTTAAGTTGCCTAAAAGAACCAGGTTATGTTCTCTTTTCCCCCACAAACTACATGCCATAGGATCCCGTCTACAGCCACATGAACACAATTACACACACAAACCTTGTCTGTCTCCTAGCTCTGTGATAAACTATTGCCTCTAATCCTCACATAACATTCTTTCAGACCATATATATAAGCACATAAGTTCAAGCATAGAAGTTTCGAAAAACTTCATATAGTTGTGCAGTGACGCTATTGCCCTGGCGTTTCCCAAGACATCCATTGTGTTGTGTTATGTCCTTACTTTTTTAAATACATTGTGTTATGTTCGTGGATGACCCAGTTTCTGAATCTTTTACTCTGATCTGGTTCAGAAATATCACATATTTATGGAATCTACATCCAGAAGAGTTAAGGAAGCCCAGAAGTACAAGAAAATGGCTTAATCAAAGCACAACCTTTTCCTGAAATCATTTCTTCCTACAGGATCTTCCAAGAAACTATACAGTTGGACTAATCTGCTTAATGGCTTTGCTGTTCATGCCAAATCTGAAAGGTGCTCCTTTCTAGCCTCTAAGTGCATATAATTGTTTTAAGTTATTTGTCAATTAAACTAACAAACTAGAAAACTGTAGCTATAACCAGTATCAGATAAGTGGAACATGCTGAACAAACTGTGCTCTTGCCTTCCCTTGATAGTACTTCTAGAACTAGAAAGTACATAACTACATACAACACGAAATGATGCTGAATTAATAAGGAATCAAGGAAAACAAATAGTATTAATAAGTTTTTGGGAAGATGTCTTATTATTTAATATTATCAGTAATTATTTTGCAGATGCCAACGATTCTGTTCAAGTTTGTGTTTTAAGCAATATGTAAGACCTTCAGTTTTCCTGTAATTATTTTTATCTTGAATTATGAATCCATAAGTTTACATAGAGATGGTTAATATAAACTATTAAATTTAAGCACATTTGTTCTTAACCTGATCACTTGACTGAAACTTCTTAGTTTCATGACCTAACTATTTTGAAGGTTACTTTTTCTTAACTATTTCTGAATTTGGAAATAATATAATAGTTCAGTTGTCTCATTTGAGGTTAAATATTATTCGCTTGTCATTTTATTGTATGTGCATCAGACGACTAGGCACAAAAGAAGTTAGACTCATTCAACAAAACAAATTCAGTGAAATATTGATTATAGGTTGAATGCAGAGATAACTGGTCTCCGTGTTTTTACAGGATGGTGACGGTGTGGCTGCAGTGAGGTGATGGAGAAGCATCTGCCAAGTCAACGCTGCGATGCAGGGTGGCGAGGGAGTGGAGCAGAGTGGTGCACGGAGGCGCAAGACAGCTGGGCTAATTTTGGCAATTGCAAGTCATGTGTTCTTCATATAACAAATAAACATTGGATAAGCCATAACTATATTTACTTATGTTTTTTTACACAAATGTAATAATACATCATCTTTGATTAGACATTTCATCTAGACACAAACTAAGAAAATGTTCATCAATTTAATGATCATTTGTCATACTTTTAAGAATGTTGTAAGAATGTATGTGTTATGTACCTATTATATTTACACATGTGACAAATATCATGTCCCCGTGACAACGCACGGGCATTCAACTAGTACTTATTAGAAACGAAAAAGAAACCTCTGTATCCACTTTTCCTCTTCTTTCTCTCCCACTGGATCTCCATTCTCCAGCCATGAGCCATGGTAAGTTCAGCGCCACAGGTGCGAGGCAGTCGCGGGCGGGAGTCGCAGAGCGGCGCGCCGCCCCGAAATCGCGGCAGGAGTTCGTTGGGACGGAGTGGGGCCACGTCGCACGGGGTCGGGAGGTCATCCGGCGAGCCAATGCACGGTACTCCTCCCTCCACCCCCTCCTCCGCCATCTGTCCACCATTCCTGCAACTCACCAAGCTAGCGGCTCGTCGGCCGCCTAATCCTTGGGTAGCTGCCACCCGTGGATAACTCGTTAGCTGTGCATCTGATTGAAGGCAAAGTATGGCTCCTTGCTTTGCTTGCCTGGTGAATCTGCGCGGGAGTTCAAGAAACTGCAGAGGAATACCCCGTGGGTTCGAATGTGTCAAGAAAATTCAAGCCCGTGCTTCGTAGCCCTGGAAAATCTCTCCCCGACAACCAAACATAGCCTTAAGTAGGGGCATCATTGTGCCGGGCATCACACTCGAGTCTAGAAAGATGAACCGCAGAGATTTGATGGACATAGGGCCTAGGACATTGGCCGTGTCCCACTTGTGAGTTGGTGCTGTAACGTCCAAGGTTATCAGCCGTTCATGTGGCATCCTTTCTTTATGTCTCTAATCCAAACGAGGTGGACACATGAATCTCCTCAGTTGCATTCTTTAATTAAGTTTTAAGAAAAAACGGTAACTTAGCATATGTTATTTCATCCAGTTTTGAATCTTCACCGGGTTTGGCCAAGATGGATGTGGAGTCTCAGTCAGTAGAAGTGTGCAACCTCTGATAAGCTTGATGGCGTTGTGTGTTATGCTGGGGCTTCCAGTTCTAGGTTGTAGGACTTTTGCTGACTGTTCAACCCATTGCAAGCAAGCACACAAGCATGGTCGAAAAGCCAAGTAGGTGTAGACCCTGTCTGTAGTCGACTTGACAATTGTACATTAGGCCTGTAGCTCTTCCTTTGCAGCAGCACTTTGCAAAAAGGAAGCCCAGTAAATTGCAATCATTTGTTAAGTCTTAAGAAACAACAACTGAGCATAAGTTGTGTTTATTTGATTTTCTTCTATTTACAATTCCTTCCCCACTGATTTACTACCTCCTTCCGGTTTAAAAGGCCCATGTGTACACCAAGATCGAAAATTTGATCAATACTAGTAGTAAACATGCACGTGCAATGCACGTGTAGCAATAGGACTTGTTTGTATACCAGTCCTGAAGTATAATAAAACAGAGTGCCATAACAAAGATTATAGACAAAATTAAAACAACGTGTCTAATTTAACATCCGAAATAGAGTTTTGCATAGCAATCCGTCATAAAATTGAAATCAAAATATTAGAAAGTTCAACTTCCATAAGAGAAAATTATATATCATGGAAATTGTACCATTAGAGAAATATAACATTAGAAGTTTATAATGGCATATTTTTTTTGATATATAACGCGTGTTTATGTTGGTCAAAATCGTTGATCTAGGATGCGCGTGGGCCTTCTAAACCGGAAAGGAGGTGGTACCTCTCATCGTTATTTGCATTTTCACTTTGACAGTGAGTGTATTATCTTCATCAACATCAGAGAACTTTGATCGCCTGTGGGAGATGTTGGACGATGTAGCTGACAGTGCTGCTTGTTGGTGCTCTGTTCTTGGATTTGGATGTGTTGTCATTCCAGGAGGCTTGAAGCAGAGTATCTCTAAAGAATAGCAGATATGTTGATCGATACTTCTATCTTATCTTTCTGTCTCTACTCATTCCTGATGTGATTAGATAAAACGATTATTCGGTGGAACTCTGTGGCATCCAGGGAGGAACGCTCCATGTCGTCGCACTGCATGAAGCCTTTTTGTTTGGAATCTTTCTCTCTGCCAGCCCACAGATGACACACCTCTCCCTAGGCCATATAGGTGAAGGACGAACTGCACCAAATAATCTGATTTGATGCAGCATTTAATGTTGAGGCCCCGAGCCATTGCTGTGCTCTGCCCCTCTTTCTTTCTCTCCCGAATCCAACAGATAGAGTGAGCGAAAGAGGAAGAAGCAGAGGCAAGAGGAAGAAGAATTTGCTCCTTTGGTTTCTTCCTCTCGGTTCCTTCCACCACCACCACCCCCGCTGTCCTCTCTCCCTCGCGGTTCCTTCCACCACCACCACCTCTCCTCACACACAAAGCTCACACACATTGGCGTCGCCCTCCATTTCCCTTTCGAAATCGCAGTTCAAGCCATGGCATCCTTCGCCCACCTCCTAGTCTCACTTTTCTCGCTCACCCTCAGGCTCCTGCATGTTTCTACACCTGTGGCATGCCACCCTCTAGGTGCAGGCCTCTCTCCAAGCCATTGCACCTATATTGTACTCTTGAGGCCACCCGTCGACGCCAGCAGCGATGACAATCACCGCTGGTGGAAGGATTCTTTCCTATCAAGCCCTATCGCTGGCTCCGATGAGCCACGCCTGATCCATACATACACGGAGGTCTTCACGGGGTTTGCCGCCAGGCTAACTGAAGAAGACCTCGCCCTGGTGTCCAAAAGGAAAGAGTTCGTGCGGGCGTTTCCAAACCAGCTCTGGCACCCCACGACCACTCACACTCAAGAATTTCTCGGGCTGGTGAGAGATGCCGGGCTGTGGAGAGACACCAGCTATGGCAAGGGAGTCATCATCGGGGTACTCGACACCGGCATCTATGCGCCACATCCTTCCTTTGATGACAGTGGCATCCCGCCACCCCCATCAAAGTGGAAGGGATCATGCCATGGTACTGCCGCTCCCTATTGCAACAGGAAGCTCATTGGTGCCAAATTCATGATGGTGAATGACTCTGGAGATGTCATAGGGCATGGGACACATACATCATCCATCGCTGCTGGGAATTTCGTCGGTGGTGCCTCAGCCCACGGCCTTGGCAGGGGCACAGCAGCCGGTACTGCTCCAGGTGCACACCTGGCCATGTACAGCGCGTGCATGATTATTGGGTGTGAATCTGCAGACATAGTAGCTGGAATAGACGAAGCTATCAAGGATGGGATTGATGTGCTCTCACTCTCCCTCGCCCCTGTTTTCAATGTCAAATTCAGTCGAGACCCGGTCGCCATTGCCGCACTCAGTGCGGTAGCAAACGGCATTGTTGTTGTGGCTGCAGCTGGTAACAACGGACCCAAGTCGTTTCTTGCCAATTCTGCACCATGGTTGCTCACAGTCGCAGCTGGCTCGGTGGACCGAAG
Source organism: Poa annua (assembly GCA_026929855.1). Lineage (NCBI taxonomy): Eukaryota > Viridiplantae > Streptophyta > Magnoliopsida > Poales > Poaceae > Poa > Poa annua. Next base: position 40,143,614 of record CM049427.1, read on the forward strand.
CTTCGAGACTGTTCTGCAGCTTGGGAACGGCAATCGCATCAATGGGGAAGCTTTTAACCAGATTTCAAGCTCAAGCTCCAAGCCCAAGTCCTTTCCTCTGTATTTGATAAAGCACTGCAAGTCGTCGGCTGGACAAAATGTGGCAGGCAAAATTGTGATTTGCCATTGCACAGGACCAATGAATGACACAGGACCATCAGTAAATAAGTCTGACATCAGTAGCATCATGAGTGCCGGGGCGGCTGGCGTAGTGCTGATCAACAGAAAAGCTGCTGGTTTCACCACCCTTCTCGAGGACTATGGCAATGTTGTGCAGGTGACCGTGGCTGATGGCAACAATATCATAGAGTATATGAGGACAACAAACAAAGCCAGTGCCAAAGTCATATACAAGAACACTGTGCTTGGTGTCCGTCCATCTCCCACTGTCGCGGCATTCTCATCCCGGGGTCCCAGCACGTTCAGCCCCGGTGTGCTAAAGCCAGATATATTAGCACCCGGACTCAACGTCATTGCTGCATGGCCACCACTCACCATGCTTGGATCTGGGCCATTCCACATTAAATCTGGGACGTCCATGTCAACTCCGCATGTCAGCGGTGTCGCTGCTCTTGTCAAGAGCTCCCATCCTGAATGGTCTGCTGCTGCTATCAAGTCCGCCATCCTCACCACATCTGACATCACTGACTGCACTGGTGGCCCAATCTTGGACGAGCAGCATCAGAGGGCAACCTCATATGCCATGGGTGCTGGCCATGTCAATCCTATAAAAGCTATTGATCCGGGCCTCGTGTATGACCTTAGCATTAACGAATATGCTGGCTACATATGTGCCCTTCTCGGTGATAAAGGCTTGTCAACCATTGTGCGTAACCCGATGTTGTCATGCCAAATGCTTCCCAAGATACCGGAAGCCCAGCTCAACTACCCTACAATAACGGTGCCACTCAAGACAAGCCCATTCACAGTGAACAGAACTGTGACAAATGTGGGGCCAACAAATTCAATATACACACTGAAGATAGAGGTTCCCAAGTCTCTTACAGTGCAAGTCTACCCGGAGACTCTGGTATTCTCCAAGGCTGGTCAAAAGATAACATACAGCATGACGGTGAGCGGGCATCGCAATGACGGGGAAAAGTCCTTGGAGGGACGTTTGAGCTGGGTATCCAGCAAACATGTTGTGCGTAGTCCAATTGTGGCGGTGGCAGGTCTAGTGATATAGTCTCCCCACTATTGTAATCTGGAATAGTATGTGTGCCTTGAGATGACGAAGCATCGCATATCTACTCTTTCCTTAATTTATGCTCTAGATCAATGACTTTTTTTTGGATTTAGTGACTCTTTTAAATAGTTGGGTTTCCATGTCTGTAAAATAATTGAAGTTTGGCCGTGTAGCATCCATTACTCATAACTCTAAATACTTTGAAAATATAAATGATTTGGTATTAGATCATTTGGTTTACCCGGTTTGCTTACATCTGTATGGAAACATGCAACAGTATGTTGTTTGGATATTTATGGATCCAACCATGTGGACATATTCTGATGAAAGATGTGCCTAATTAAAATTATTGTTTCACTAAATTAGATGTAGATATCATAAGATCCAAAAGGTTTTGAGATTTGTGTTTATTTTACACCCATATGTTCCGAAGTTGGTGTTTCAAGAATGTGGCATCTTAGTCCACAACAAGAAACAAGCTGAATTCCTTGCCTTGTAACAATAAAATTAGTAAATAATAAAGTAGCTTTATCTTCTAGCTCCACAGCTGATTGTTTACAAGATGGACCGAGATTCTCCCTTTAGTAAACAATAAAGTCCATGCAATGTTCCCCATTGAGATTACAATTGATGCAATTGACTTCTCTACTTCAGTGTGCTTCAAGTATATATCGCCATGCATGATCCGATGTTGTATCGGTTTGCTATTTGTCATGCTATTACTAACTGCAAGCCATGGTTCCTGATGATTACCTTCATAGTAGGATTTGACCTCCTAAATCTGATTTATCAAGGTCCTGCACCGAAGTCCCAATGGTGTGCATGATAAGGCACTTCGAAAATGAAAGAGCATCACTCTACATTCTTCTTTGCTTGGACTCTGCAGAAAGCTTATGTGATTCTATAAATAGCATATCTGATGACATGTGGAATTTGTTTGGATTTATGTTACATTGCTAGGCCATTACAGAAGAGTATGTTGTTGGTAATTAATTAATTTGGCTTTGGTACATTGTGCGATCGTTGGTTAACAGTTCAGAAGTGATGTGCATATGACACTTACAGGTACGATTCCTGTACGATGGAGTATCCAGCGGATGCGCTTGATTTGGTCTGATAAATGGAAGGCCTGCAGGCAATGTCGTACAGACATTGTATGTGAATCGTCGTGCATAGCAACACTGGATAAGTTTATCTTAATCTGGGGAAAATGCGATACAACTGGTGAATAAGTTTATCATGCATGAGCTAAAAGCGAAAAGACGATGGCATGTTTTTTGAGGCCACTGAAAGGAAGAAAGAGATAGCACATATTTTGCATCTAGTTTACCCATCATTGGCAAATGTTGTTTTTGTCTTTTTACTCCTATCTTGGTTATCAGATCAGCTGAAGCATATGCTTTTTCATAATAACAGGTAAAAAGGTGATTTGATAGCTATGTATGTCCTCTTTGTTTTCACTTGCTTGGTCACATTTCTTGAGATAATTCCACATTCCTCAGCTACTGGACAAGTTCTGTTTGCTCCTTGTTTTACGTGTAAAGAGTTCAACAATTTTGCAACTCCTCATCCAACTCGCAATGGCAGGTACTCTAAGTTAATGGAGTAAAAAATATACTGTTACCATGTTTAATGCTAAGAAAGAAGTAGTCCGATGAGATGGATCCTAGTGTTCATTGCTACGCATCATTAACTTGAATAGTCTCGACATCACCGCCTGTATTCTGGACAATGCATTGCACGAGCCAGTATAGTCAATTTGCAAGAAATAGTATTAATTCAGGTTCACAGGTTGCATCTGCCCCTAATAGTTGGAATGATTAAAAGTTCAGAACAAATCAGGAATCCTGGGTAGCAGATAAGGAAACCGATAACAAGCTATCAAGATTTGTATTACACGGTTTAATTATGATCTTATGGTGGAATATTTATTAATTGATTCTGTAATTTGGAAGCCAATAAATGCAAAAATCTTGCTATGGAAAACTAATTAATTTCGTTTGTATTTTGTGGGAGACGGTAAATGCCATAGTCGTGTTACATAATATAGTACTGAATAATCTTGTACTATTATGTAATTTTTGGGTACCAACAAATGTCATAATCTTGTTATGGAAACAAGAAATACCATAATCTTGTAATTTTTGGAGTAATAAATTTCGTATGGTAATTTTTAGGAGCCAATAAATGACATAATCCTGTTATCGAATACTAATTGATCTTGTATGGAGACATTTGGAGAGAACAAATCTATACCCACGGGATATTCCATGATATGCGTATTATTGGAGGATCTTGATTAATTAGGGCGAACAGAAGGAAACACTAATGCAGGAATAAAACGGCAAAAAATTGCAATGCGCCTCTATATAAACAGCAACAGGAAGATTCAACTAAGCAATACAACCACAACAAAAGCACAATAGGAGAAGGAATCAAGGAAACAGTTTGTGATGGCTCTAATCAACTCAAGGTTTCTGTGCGTGATGGTTCTTTTGATGATGATCTCAACCACTTGTTTGTCGAGTCAAGTATCAGAGACGAACATAGGTACATTTATTTCCTGGAGAGCATATCGATTATTCAATTATAGAGAAATTTGTCGTTTTCGGGATCCAGATTTCTATCATTTGCATGATTCCCTTGTTTCCAGTGATATGCGTTGGAAATAATATTTCCACCAATTATATTTAAGTCAGTTCGAATTTATTGCATGACCTGCACCCACGGATTTTTTTTGTTTGCCATGTTTTTATGATTAGACCTCTGATACATATCTTAATACATGGTTTTGATAGTAAACTACCAGTAATAGGCATGGTGATTGTTGTCTCCCATACTTGTAGTGATTCCATCGTAACTTCGATGATGGCGATGGTATAACATACCACTGGTTGTTGTGCCTGTTTTGGTATTGCACGCCGCTTCTATCCTGATGTTTGCATAGTATCTGAGTTCAGTTACAAACTGCTCTCGGTTCTGATGCTCTTTTTTTTACTGTCATAGGTATCGAAGCCAACACATGCCAGCCGGGCCGTGAACCCTACATTTACAATTGTGTACCTGCTCCTCAAATCTGTGCTGAGGCCTGCAGAAAACTTAATTGTAGAATTGGGGATTGCCATAAAGATGGTAGTTGCTATTGCAGCTAGATGATGCTCCTTAGCCCTCAGTTGTTGCTCTAATTTGTAGCGCGAAAACGACCCACAATAAAGTTTCTCTTGAGATACTAAGAGTTATCTTCAATTCCTGTAATAAGTTAAATGCAGATCAGATTATTTTCCTACGCTCTTACTCGAGCTCTATCATGGCTTTTGGTAATGGAAATGCGGGTCTTCTGGCATCTTGTTTTAAAAGTTTACCACAAAAGTTCAATACTTGATTTCAATTTTCAACCAAAACTTGTGGAGATCATCTTTGTAAACCAGGAACAAAAGCTACTTTATCTTAGTGTTATCTCGTATTTTGATAATGGATTGCATATCTTGTTCAATCTGATGGGCCAGTATAGTCATTGTCCAAGAGAATCTTATAAAGTAATTCAGTTTTCACCGGTTCTTGTTTGTCCTTTGGCATGTTTCTTATTCACGAAGTCCATGACTACCAACCAACGACACAAGCAATTTGTTACACTAAAAATAGAAATAGTATTTTCGGCCACCTACCCAATGACCATTCACCAATAAAACCTACATAGTCGATTCGGAAATTCAGTCACTTATCATTGACCTGTAATGTAATGGCCCCAACAAAATTATTGAAAATTCTAGGACTAATTAGGTGATTGTGCAAAATAATGATACAAATAAGAGCTAATAACGCTATCAGTCCCACAACTTGTTCTCAGATTCACTAATTGGTCCCAGATCTTGCAGATACCCCCTTCGGCATCCCACAACTTGTCATGCCTGAACTTTTTAGTCCCTGGCCAATGGGTAGCAGCCACGTGTCTTTGCCAGCGTGGACAGGACACACACCTCTGTGTTGTAGTTTTGCGAAAATCTCCCTGCTTGTTTTGCTCTTTCACGGATAAGTCTTGGAATCATTTTGACAGTTATTCGTTCCCCAATTCTGAGTAACCCTACGCCACGTCTATGACTGCGACGGCGACGGCGGAGGTGGGCGCGCACGGATGCCGTCGAGTGGAGCGGAGCAAGGAAGGGCTAGGAGCGGAGAGTATGGTGTCAGGCATGGCAGCGGGGCGAGTCAAATCCGAGCGCGCGGCTAGCGTTTGCGGCGACGGAAGTACGGCGGAGGGAGGCGATTGGAGTGTCACCAGCGAGGTGTACTGGCTTCCGCCACCGTCGACGCCATGTACTGGAGTCGAGAACGCGCAGGTATGGTTCCCTCTCTTCAATTTGGTTCAATTTCACGGATTGAACACCCCGCCGTGCCCTGTTCGTATCTGACAGATGTTCCTCTTGTTGGTTTCATAGGTTAAGAATTGCAAGTGAGATGGCCGAGGAAAAATTGAAGCCTGTGAGTAATGTTGCTGCATTGGAGCTGGAGGTGGAGAATATGAAGCTGGAGATGAAGCAAATGCGCAAGAATCATAGGGACGAGCTGAGAATGAGAGATAGGAAAGAACTAGCCATTATCTGTATCTGTGCAGTGTGTGTTGTGCTTTACGCATGTGCCGCGTTGATCACCAGGGGATTTGTGTGATATGTAACTTTAATGACAAATGGAATAAATGAAGTTGGATGGCATATTGTCTATCAACTGATATTGCTTTGTTTCGCATTGTGTTTAACACATATTCAATGCAAATTAAATTACAAAAAAAGTAACTGTCTCAAACATCCGAAATAAAACTGTGTGGAGCATAGCAAGGCTACATGTCTTTAGTTGGTGGGGATGCATTCTGACTTAGTGGTACTTCATGTGCATCATCTTCAGGAATGAGAGCATCATTCAGGTCTGGGATGACTGAAGTGCTGGATGTGCTTCTTGTCTTGGTCCTACCCCTGCTGCTGCATGCACCTTGTTGTTTAGCTCCAGTTGTCCTTGTTGCAAGGAGTTTTCCTTTTCCCCCTACCATTGCCTCTTGTTGTTGCAGTGGTTGCTCTTCTTCTTGGTTCTGGCAAGCTATCTCTGGCAGCAACCAGAAAGGCATTTTCAGGCAAAGGCCCAAGCACTCTCTCCACTGGCACATTTTTTTTTGCTACAAATTGGAAAGAGCAGTATTAGATACACTAATATTACATATAACAGTACTACATGCTAGCAATATTAAACCATGCATTAGTTAATTGAACCTGTTGCTGCATTTTGTACACCATGCTACTTCTAAGCTCAGTAGGATCTAGTCTTGGGTCAGGGCTGTGTGGAATGACATGTTGCACACAAAATTGAACAATATATAAATTAATGAAGAAGAAGCAGCAAGGAACTTCTGATGTGCTACAGGGTCAGGGCATTTAAATGTATCAAACTTGAAGCATCTCTGGCATATCAATTTCATCTCGTTCTCCTACAATGTTCAACTCCTCTTGCTGTCTTTTAGTCTCAACCTATTTTTCATGTCCTTTGCTATTGTGACCAACTACTCCACACACAGAGCAGTGTATTGACACCCCAACTTTTGTGAATGTGTTAACTCCTTTCTTCAATTTTTCTTCAGGTGCTTTCCTTCTATTCTTCTTAGGTCTGCCCATAACTTTAGTGTACAGAGGTGGGTAAATAGGTACTGCATTCATGTTTTGCCAGAACAGTCTACCTCTTAGTGGTGCCAAATTGTATGCATACGCACTGTTGAATGAATCAACAGTGTAGCATGCATGAACTAGATTCTCTGGGTTTATCCTATCTAAGCTACAACATGCTATGACATGATGACAAGGAATTCCACTTAGCTGCCACCCCTTGCAATCACATGTTTTAGTTTGCAAGTTCACAGTGTAGTCTTTCTCCAACTCTAGACTAGTAACTGCATATTTGTAGTTCCCTGCAATTGGACAGTTCAAAAAAATTCAGTTAAATACAGTGTATATGTTCAGTGACAACAGCTGGGTGGTGAACAGTGACAACAGTTCAAAAAAATTCAGTTAAAATACCTGCAGGTGCAACAATGAAGTTCTTACTCCACTCAATGTATTTATCCATTTTCTTCTTAATCTTTGGACAAATTCTACCTGACCACTTCTCACACTCCCTCTGCTTGGTTTCAATTCTTTGAAGAATCTTGTAGAAAATGGTCTCAAGCATAGATAAAATTGGCATTTCTCTGGCTTAAAGAATGTAGATGTGCATTTGCATTTTGAGTTAGTAAAGGAAGCAAGAATGAGTGTTTATGTATGCAAAAGGACATCACTTGTTGAACACTTCTGAATGGTTGTTCAGAAGGACATCACACTTTGGAAATTCACTGAAAAGGCTTTAATCCATGTGTTTGGAACAAGTTCAGAAATCCATTCATATGCAGCTTGACTGTCCACTTGCATCTTGTCCACACTTCTCTGCCACTTAGGTATATGAGTAGACGTAACAATAGCCCACAAGTCATTCTTCAGTGTTTCACCTCTATGCCCTGCTCTCTGGAAGTTTTGTATCAAATGTCTGACACAAAACCTATGCTCTGCATTTGAGAAATGCTTTTGTACTGCATTAATCAGACCCTGTGAGAGACAAACAATTACACATGAGTAAACCAGTAACTGAAAGAAGAACAAGAAAAAAATAACTAAAACATCCAGCAAAGCACAATTAACAGAACAAAATAACTAACTAAAACAACTAACTAGAACAAATAACTAGAACAAGTAACTAAAACAAATTGGTAGAACAAATAACTAAAACAAGTAAATAATTACAAATAACATAACTAATAACTAAAACAACTAACTAAGCACAAATAACATAACAAATAACTAAAACAAGACAAACAAACAACATTTTTAGTAAAACAAGATTACCTTTTGTTTATCACTAACAGTTGTCCAGGGAGCTGTTTTGGTGATATTAAAATCATATTTTAAGTTGGTGAGAAACCACTCCCATGAACTAGTGCATTCCACTTCAACCAATCCAAAAGCAACAGGGAAAATACAATCATTTGGATCAATACCAACTACTGTCAACAACACCCCTTTGTACTTTGTTTTTATGTGGCAACCATCAACAAAAATGACAGGTTTACATCTAGCAAGTAATCCCCTTTTGCAAGCATCATAACTCCAGTACAATGGAGCCAAATGCTGCTTGTGTTCAGGGCTATCAGGATCACCAACTGAATTTGTGGTCTGAAAGAATCTAGAACCAGGGTTGCTGTAGGGACCAACTTCTAAGCTCCTGTCCATAATCCATTAACAATTTGAACTGTGACTCCTCATCTCCATGAATATGTTCAAGTGCAACTTTCCTTGCTCTACTCAGCTTCCATCTTGGAGGGCACATGGCAAATTCTCTGATTACCTTTGCGGCAAACCCTGCTAGGCCTAGCTTCTTGTTATCCCTGAACTCGTGCATAAACTTCTCTGTCAGTATTTTGGTTGTAAGAGCTTTCAGTGGCCAGCCTGCCTCACATGTATGGTTTGCTCATATTTAGTAATTATGAAGCCACCTGTTCTTTTTGCATCATTAGAACAATGCAACATACAAGTACAGTCAGGTGCACAAACAGCATGGACCCTCCTTTTGTCATTCTTTGTTTTCTTGATTGACACTCTGTTTCTTATACTGTATGTGCTTATTGCTTTCCTAACCTCCTCAACACCATTGATAACCATGTCAAGTCTGAAAGTGGGATTATCCATATCAACCTCAGGATTAAAAGCCTTGAATTGGAGCTTAAGTTGTTGCATGTCTGATTCAAGGAGGTTCAAGTCATCATACTCCAGAGCTGCTTCATCTTCGTGTTCATTGGTTAATTCCAACTCATTGTGATCATTAAAAGACTTGTCAATATTCTCTACAAACAAGTCATCATCTTCATCTTCAGCATCAAAATCACTGTCATACAGCTCAAACTCACTGTCAGAACTGGAAGCAGCATCATCAACAGTTTCTGGTTCAATAACATCACAAACATCCAGATCAGCTACAGGAACACCACTAGCTGCCAATACCTCCTTATCTGGTTCAGTAACACCACAAGCAGCAAGGAACTCCTGATCTGGTACAGGAACATAAGAAGAACATGAAGCTTGAGTTGTTGGCACTGTTGACTGTTGTTGCTGGGATATCAAAGAGGGCAAGCCAGGTAGTGTAACAGGGACATCTGGCCTCAACCTCTCCAGGAAATTGGTGTGATCCACAAACAAAGTCAGTGTCTTGTGCACCCTACTAGCTTTCACCATGTGTACAATGTGACCATACTTCTCGACAAGTACTAAACCATCTTTAAGCTCCTTATCTGGCATACACCAATACACACGCATCCTTCCATCTCGAGGCTCATCAAGCATTTTCAACATTTCATCAATCCACTCTAGAGACCAAGTGTCAGTAGTACAGTCATCGAAATCTGCAACAGATGCACTTACATACTCCAAATCATCTTGCAATCCACAAAAAAATTCATTGTGGACAAACCTCACTGAGAAGTTATTAGTGAATTCGCCTGGATTACAAACTGCAGCAACATTCAGTTAACAGGGTTAATAAAATTCAGTTAACAGTCTGAACAAATTCAGTTAACAGTGCACTAAATTCAGTTAACAGGTTCAGTTAGCAAAAATCCTAAAAAACTCAACTTTTTTGTCGGCATTGGCATGAATCGATGTACTAATACATATACAACAATAATACAACCAGTTAGTTGAGCCTAGATGAAAGGACAATGATGTCGCCTAGAGGGGGGGTGAATAGGCGGTTTACAACTTTTCCGGTTTAGGCTTATTAATTGCGGAATAAAACTAGGTGTTTAAATTAACAAGCCGACAACCTAAATAAACTAGGCTCACCTATGTGCACCAACAACTTATGCTAAGAAACATAAATAACAAGGTGATAGCTATACAATACTTCAAGCACGAAGGATATCACAATGTAAATTGCATAAGAAAAAAGCTCGGGTATAGAAATAACCGAGGCACGCAGAGACGAGGATCTATTCCCGAGTTCCTCCTTGTTAAGGGAGTACGTCTCGTTGGAGAGGTGTGAAACGACACAACGGTTCAACAACCACAAAGGTTTCACCTTCTTCTCCAATGAACCGCACTACAAAGGCTTGGTTCACCTTCCACTATCGGAATTCCTTCGAGGTGGAAACCGGAGCCTTTCAACAACAATCTGGGGCACAACCCACAATAGGATTGGGGGCTCCCGAACGGCTTCAAGTGACCACACAAGGGTCCAACGACCACAAAGGCGTCTAAGGTCTAAGGACACAAGAGTAACAAGCTCACAAACTTTCAACTTCCACGAATCCTCGTGGAGAGCACACCGATGCACCAAATGCAAAAGGCAAGAGCACAAGTGCTCAAATCCTTCACTCTCGAATTCCAACAAAGCAACAAATGCTTATGGGGGAATAAGATTGGAAGAAAAAGTGGAGATGCACCAAGAACTCCAAGATCAAGATCTACTAGGTTCCCCTCACTTAGAGGAGAAATGGATTGGTGGAAATGTAGATCTAGATCTCCTCTCTCAAATCCCTCAAAGATATGCAAGAATCATGGAAGGAAATGAGAGAGGGGCAAGCTTTCCAAGGTCAACAATGGAGGAGAGAGAGGGGGAAAATCGTGCTTGGAAGAGCTACTCTCTCTGGGGAAGAAGGGGCCTTTTTATAGGTCCCGCGAAAAAGAGCCGTTGCAGGAAAGCTTCATACCGGAGTTTCTGGTCACTAGGGCCGGAAACTCCGGCCAGGGGCGGAAACTCCGGCCTACTTGGACCGGAAACTCCGGCCCCCACCAGGGGCTGAACACCGTCAACACAACCGAGGCTTGGACAAACTCTCCGGTGCCCTGGGCCGGAAAGTTCATCCAGGGGCGGAAACTCCGTCCTCTAGGGCCGGAAACTCCGCCACCCACCAGGGGCTGAACAACTTCAAAACAGCTTTGGAGGAAAAGCGTTGAGTCCGGAGACTCCGGTCCTGGGGACCGGAAACTCCGGCCTAAGAAAAAGCTGCAGCAAAACTGAACATGAAAACTGCTATAACTTTTGCGAATGAACTTCGAATGAGGTGAGACTACTGTTGTTGGAAGTTCAAAAGACGAAAAGCATCCAACTAAAAGTGGAAATATTGCATCCCATAAATAGAGTAAAATCACCACACATGGAAAGGCGTGGGACTTTCCTCACGGTTGAACCGGCAATATTTTCGCCACCGAAAATGCAACAAGTTTTCCAAAGTAAAACTGTTTTCGGTGAACTAGAGCTTGACATGTAGATGAAGCAAGCTCTAATTTCTCACCATAATAAAATCCAAATAAGAACCAAGAAATATGAGAAGCCAAGTATGCAAAGGTTTGAGCTCTCCACAACAATGCGATCAAGTTACTCACTTGAGAGCCCCTCTTGATAGTACGCCATCTATCCTAAAACCCGGTCCCCTACTAACACCATGAGACCGGTAAGAGAGAAAACCTATCAAGATCATACCTTTGCCTTGCGCATTCCATTTGAGCTCGATGATGAAGATCTTGACTCTCTCAAGTTGAAACACCTATCTTGATTGTGCTTGCTAGCACATGCTTGATGAAGACTTTTCCAAATGTTCCACCATACTCCGTTATGGGAGGGACTCGCTAAGCTTTGTCTTCATGTTTCCTTTGCAAGCTTCAATCAAAGGGTATCTTCCGATATGCATCATATTGAACTTGTACTTCATCTTCTTTTCTTGATATGTATGATGGCTTGGAGGTAAACATGATTGTTCACTCAATTTTCTATTCCAAGCCATACTTACAATGAGCTCAACTCTACACATGACCATTCATCATATTAATCTTTGAATAGAGCATTGGTCATTAAGTCATCTTGCTGAGTCCAACACATGAACTCCTATAAATTCCCGTGGACAAGATCTATAAAGAATATCTCAATATAAACATTAGTCCATAAGGATTGTCATTAATTACCAAAACCACGCATGGGGGTAACCATGCACTTTCACTAGACCGCATGATCAATGATCAAAACTGACAGTACGCCCAAAAGCGGAACAAGGCACGAGGCCAGGCATGAAATTGCCTTAATCGACCATAAAAATCATTGCACAACACACCTACCCTACTAGTGATCGTGTTCCACCCAATTTTCCCCGAAAAAGATCATCAAGATCTTCCCGATCAAACGCCCACCTAAACCAGCGGAAATCGGATATGAACAGCGGAGCAGGCGTCGAAATAGCTCACCGTAAGGAGGGGGATCCTCGTTGTACGCGCGCAACTTCATCTCGCCGCCGGATTCTCGTCTGAATGGCCGCGGCGCCCGACCTCGTCGTCGCTTCGACCAGGTCGGGGTACGCTGCCGTCGCCGCGTCGCGAGAACCACAAAAATAGAAATTGTGATCTTTCCATCCGGGATCCTTGGCGTAAAATAACAAAGCACAACCCGTCCGCTCGAGGACTAAAACGCAAATATTAATAAATGAAGGACTTTTTTGTAACATTTTCACGACGAATTCGTTCACCGTGGCGTCCTACGTGGCTTCCATCGCGTTCATTGGACTAAAAAGTCCAGGGAGGACAAGTTGTGGGATGCCGGACGTGGTATCAACAAGATCTGGGACCAATTAGTGAACCTGAGGACAAGTTGTGGGAGATTAGCGTTGTTAGCTCTACAAATAAGAAGCTATTAAGAAATGCCAAAATCATGTCTTGTGAATGCAGGAGTAATTGATTTCTATGTAACTTCTAGGAGCCAATAAATGCCAGAACATTGTTATGGAATAAAAATTAAGTTCTTATGGAATTTTTGGACCCAAGAAATATTCCATGATGTCCGTCATTATTAGAAGACCCTATTAATTACAGCGGAATAAAACTGTATAAATGATGGCAAACTATCCACTGAAGACTGGAATTTCGATGCAAATCTGGAAAGTAGGTGGATGTTTTCAAATTTGCACTGAATTCTAGTTTTCACTAGATACTTTGCCATCAATTTTGGCCAGTCTATTCCTCCTTGCCGGGTCGGGAATTCGGGATACTTAAGAGTTCGATCCTACATCTGATGTATTATTCTTGAGGGGACGCGAAGGATCAATATTAGATGGGTCGACAGGCAGCATTGGCTTAAGCTCTTAATGTGTGGTTGTTGAGTATACCGTGTTTTGATTATATTTTGTAATATGGTGTTGAAATCTAAGTCGTGAAATAAGAAAAATCGGGTGGAACAGGGTAGTAACCCATATAAAAATATACTGGATAGGGACTATCAGAATCCATCCTGTAACACTCACTATAGGTAATCGGCCATATATCGACCGCCGCAAACCGTAATGTAGGGCCGACGGTTTTTCGGAGGAGCTGCCTTACCTCGGCTTTCTAGAGAAGCCATACCCGAAATTTAGTTAGGCTTTCAAATTAAATTAGGCTAAACTAGTTTAAAAGCACTATAAATTTCGGAAACGGCTTATCCAGAAAGTTGGGCTGAGGGTAATTTCTCCAGAAAGCCGTTCTGAAATTCAAAAGAACAACTATACATTCGGCCGTCTCGATAACAAGTGTTTTTTTCTGTATGGACTAGAGACATTGTTAAACATAAACTCAGTCTAGTTCATGTTTGCTCCAGCCCTACGTTTTCTAGCCAATAATGCTACACCTACGGGATGAAACTTACGGAAAGCAATCTACGCGATGACGTGGTTAGTACGTAGAAAAACAGAGAAGAGCACACGGCTCAGGTTTCTAGCCGGTAACTGCGGGTGCCACTTCCGGCGATTCCCGCCGTCATTTTCGACCTGCCCCTCGTTTTCACCCGTTCCTAATGCCACCTCCGGCCGGTGGCCTGGTCCAATTTGGTGCTCTCCGTCCCCTTTGTGGTTAACATTGAATTCCCAGTAATTAAAAAATTGAAATCGTCATTCGTCAAGCTTGCAGACGACGCACCGCGCACCTGATCGAGGTGCTCTAATACTAGATCGTGCGCATGCCTCCTCCTGATCAAGACACCAGACATCAAGGAGAGCAGCCGGTGGAGCTTGACAGCGGCTGGTACGAGAAGCTAAACAGACGCAAGTATTGGATGCTGATCAGCATGGTCGTAGGAACCCGTGAAATGATTTTCCCCTTGCCGGCGACCTCGCCGTCTGGGAGGAGCCCAGGGCTGCTGCGGCTGCTCGCGTCGCCTGGGAGAGAGAGTAATGGGAATTGTAGATTTTTTTTATAAGACAATCGAGCGACCTGGATTCCACGTACCGCCCCATGTCAGCGCGTAGAACCTTTTCCGTAAATTGTTTCCGTAGGTGTAGCATTACCGTTTTCTAGCTGTCCATATGTTGTATAAATTTCGTCTCGGTGGTCGAATTGCTTGTTGTTTTTTCTTCATGTGGTGGTCCACTGCAGCCTAAGGCCCTGTTTGGTTCCCCGTTCAGATTTCGGCTACGTGAAAAACGACGGGATGTAACGTAAATTTACGGACGTCTGATGATCCGTAGTCGTTTCCGATCTAAATACCCGGCTTCCAAGCGGGGATATGTGGTGATTAGCTTGTGAGTTGTGACTTGTGAGTGAAGCCTTGGTCGCGAGTGGTGAGCTGGACTGCCTAACTAGGGTGCCACTGTGCCACATCTGCAGAAGCAACAGCAACATCGGACCCAAATCCAAAAACCACTTTGTTTACTAGAACCCGTAGGTAGTTTGAAACTTTGAACGTCCGATCTCTTACACACGGTGCGACAACGACAACGAATAGTTTGAGTGCAAAACACCTCCACTTCCCAAGCTAGGCTTATTATCTTCTTCTCCCTCATCTACAAACACAAAGCGCATATTAAAGAAAAAAATACATAGCACTTCTTATCAAAATAAATTAAAAATAGAAAGCCTCTTGTCTTAAGTCAAACCTATTTAGATTTGACCGAATTTATAGAAAAACATCAACATGTGTAATACTCACTCCGATCCTTTTTGATTGTCGTCAGGGGATAACTAGTGACCAAGTGCTAGCCGGTTGTAGCAAAGCTTTGCTACGGTCACCTTCCGCACCGTCAGATCCATTTTAGTGGATTGTTCCGGCACGTCCGATCTATATAGCAAAAAACGTTTCACATGTAACATTTTTCTACATGTATGTAATATATGTAGGAGAACAAACTTTGAAAAATCTATGGCCGATCAATGTAGCAAAACTTATAAACAAAAACATTTTTTATACACATGTACCATGTGTAGCAGAAAGTTCATGAATATGTAAAAATCTTGAATATGTAGCAAAATACAACACCGTATGCAATATCGACCAAAAAAAATCCCAAAAGTTGACCTTCGCTATCGACCATACAGACGCACTGCCCAATTTGAGCTCGTCGTCCATGAATCCAAGACCCATCTACATGTGGACGTCATCTTGTTCGGATCCGGCATCGTGTGACGAGCTCACCGTCCATTGAGAGCATTGGAGATCTCCTTCTTGCCGTCCATGGAGATGGGAACGGTGCAGCATGTAGCACATGGACGCGACGGGGAGTTGCTTGTGCTAGAGCGGGGAGGGGTGCACCTCTGCGGCGGAATAGTGGTTTGCCAAGCCACCGGCAACCAGCGCGGTGGGAAGGGGTTGCAACGCCATGGCTAGCAGCAGCAGCGACCATCACGGGAGGAGCTGTAGACGAATAGAGGGCGGCTGCGCCCGTAAGAATCGTGCTGACGGCGTGGAGATCAGGACAGCAGACGAGGCAGGGGAGGGGAGGAAGGGGTCACGGTGAGCTGGGACGAGGAGGCGGGATCCGCCGGCGGTGTTAGAGGAAAGCGGGCGTTGTAAGGAGCAAAGAGAGGAACATGATGAAGGAGAGGAGGCGGTCAGGGAGCTAGGGATGACGGGCAGACGCGTGACGTGGCTATGGATCCCGAATGATTTAGCATTGCCATGGTTAGACGTGGCGACGCGTGTTCTTGTGCTGCAATCTCGAATTATATTTATAAAATAAAAATGATAAAAATAGTCGACTGCCGAACAATACAATTCCCAAAGAAGCATTTACGAAAAACAAGACCCCTCTTTCGAATGAAAATGGAGACCGGGAATACGACAACTCGAGCTGAGAATTCGGAGACGACGGACTGCTTGCCGACACCGACATGCGGGCCATCTCGACGTCGAACACGCAACTCCTTCGCCCGTTATCTCAGCGAGCACTGCAGCGCACACACGCGTCGCTCCCACGCTCGCTCGCGACGGATGGCCACCGTCGCCGCCTCGCCCCCTCTCCGGGCCACTGCCTGCTGCGCGGGCCCCACGCCGTTCCGGCTGCCCTCCGACGCTGGGGCGCGGTTCCCCGGCTGCCCGGAGCAGCGACGGCTTGTGGCGAGAGGCCGCCCCCCTCGGGAGCTAGCAGGGTTCCGGGTGGAGGCTCTCTTCGGCGGCGGAGGAGGGGGGCCGAAGGAGCCCATGGTGCCTCCCTACAATGTCCTCATCACTGGTTCCACCAAAGGTGTAGTTTACACCCTCATTTTGTTTTCCCTCTTGGCGTAAGCTTGATGCTTGTTAACAGGACGGCAATCGACGGAAGTTCTTGTATGTTCATAATGGTTCCATATTGGTGCTTTTGTTAAAATGTTGGCGGTGCCAATTACGACTTACTTTACTTAATTTGACCAAAACGACATATAATCACTTCGGATTGAATGGACACGATGTTGCTCTTTTTGCTGAATTCAGTGGAAGTTGAGTTTGAGACTGTGCAAAAGGATTGGTTTGGTATTTTATTTTGGTCAGGAAACTAGGATAAAAGAATAACAGAGGCATACATGATATATAACTTGTGGAAGTTGGTTTCAGTTAACATTTGTATGTTCTTGCTCAGTAACTTTGCAATGTTCTTGACCAGGTATAGGATATGCACTGGCAAGAAAGTTTCTCAAGGCTGGTGATAATGTTATAATATGCTCAAGATCAGGTTAGAAAGAACTGCTTTTAGTTGTTACTTTAACTGTTCCATTAAAAGAAGATATTTAATGGGGACTAAGATGCATACAAAATTGAGAGGTATTTAACAGTTCCTGCACTATTATCATTTTATCTCACAGATGGTACTCAGTGTAGTTGCTAGTTCAGATCACTGACCTGTCAAAAAAAATCATGATTTGGCAAACAAATTAAATGCTTCAAATCTTGAGACGATTTTAGGAAGAATAAAATGGAAAAAATGCAGGTTACAATTGATACCAGTTTAGTCTTTCCTTGACATGCAGTCTATCCTCTACAGCTGAAAGGGTAGAATCTGTAGCCAGTGACTTGAAGAAGGAATTTGGAGAGCAACATGTGTGGGTACCTACTTCTGAGCTACTTGGTTCTTATATCGCCATTGATGTTTTATTCATAAAATCATGTTTACTATTTCAAAATATTACTACAGTGCGACATATTTGATTTCATAGTCTCAGTTGTTGCCATTGGTATCATCACAGGGAACTGTTTGTGATGTTAGAGAAGGAAAGGATGTAAAGGCACTTGTGGAATTTGCACGTGACAAGCTGGACTACATTGATATTTGGGTACATAGCGACCCCTCCTTCACCAAATATTTACACGTTCAGTTTTATTCATGTTCGTTATTTGTTGCGTACAACTATGTTAACCACTTTCCGTGAAATGACACTGATGCTAATGTTCACTGTGTAACTTCCGATATTTGAAACATTTGATAGTTCAGTGCTTGATATGTGCAATAGTCTATGGAAAAGCTTTGTTCAATCTGCATTGTTTTGCCCGAAAATTGATACATCAACTTTACTTAAATGTTTAAACTTATTGGAAGGTTCTGTTATGTCATAAAAGAACTGGATTTTCTTATGAATTATTTCGTTGGTGCAGATTAACAATGCAGGATCAAATGCATATAGTTTCAAACCGTTGGTGGAAACATCTGATGAGGCTCTCATGTAAATTTCACTCCCTATACTGGCAAGGCTTGAACAAGCACATATTTATTTAATTGTACTTTAAAGTGCCAATAATTGGTTGAGCTTCTTGTCTGATTTAATAGCGAGGTGATCACCACTAACACTCTTGGATTGATGCTATGTTGTCGTGAGGTATTACTTGCCTATCCATATTAGCTTTTTGCCATATATTATGATAACTGTAAAAAATCATTTTCCAACTTTCGTCGTCTCATCTTAGGCAATAAATATGATGTGGAGCCAAGCTCGAGGCGGCCACATATTTAACATTGATGGTGCTGGCTCTGATGGAAGGCCAACCCCAAGGTAGCATGAGTGTGTGTTTTACTTAATGCGTTGAATTTTCACAGCCATATGGTAGTAACAGTTATTTGGATTAATGAATGTGGGAAAAAACAAATATTGAAGAGACAGACTCTCTATCATCTTTTGGTGAATCATTAGTCTTGAATAATTATGAACTTATGATTGATAATCACCAGGTTTGCCGCTTATGGTGCAACGAAGAGAAGTGTGGTGCACCTTACGAAGTCTTTACAGGTAAAGATATTATATGTGGCGAAATGATTAGTTTCGCTTTGATTGCCTTCGAGACACAAACATTCGAGACACTGTGATAACTACTGATATTCAAACATTTGTTTCCCTTTCCTTTTGCATTTTTTGGCCAAGGCAGTGTTGGGTCCTCAACTTTGCAGCCTTATTAGAATTCCTGTCAGGAAATAATATAATTCTAATTGCAGGCTGAGTTGCAGATGAATGAAGTGAATAATGTTGTGGTGCATAATTTATCGGTACTTATCTCCACTTCTTTCGGTATCTTTCGTATTATAGTCTTGATTATTATTATCTTGCATCAATAAATAATACATTGGTGTCTGTTAACTAGTTAGTGTAAGGCTGCAAGCATTAGGCCATGGGATATGCGCATAAGTAATGTTTTTTTTTGGCTCTGAACTGTTCATAACTCTTAGTAATATGTACACGGCACTTAAGTAGATAATAAATTTGTGCAGCCTGGCATGGTCACGACTGATCTTCTCATGTCTGGTGCTACGACAAAGCAAGTAAGGGATAAACATTCTCCCATTCTTTTCTTTTTTACCATTATTGAATCAGATAATTCATGGTTACTAAAAACTGTAACTTTACTTATGGCAGGCAAAGTTTTTCATCAATATATTGGCTGAACCTCCTGATGTGGTGAGAGCTCCGCCATTGTTCCTTTTTTTTCCCAGAACAGAACGTTCTTAGGGCCAAATTAGCCTTCTATAGTTACTTGCATTAATGAAGTTCAAAAGTTGCGATTCGTAGTGGGTTCAACCATGCATACCTTTACATCATAGGCATGTTCTTGATATGATGTCAAAAAGCAGACATGTTGTATTCATCTGTTAGTTTCAGCGTGAATACACATTCACAGTTATCAAATGTGTTGATCTGAGCAAAAATAGCTGATCGAATGACCAATATAAATTGAGAAAATTATCTTTGATACTGATTTTATAACTTATATTACTTAAATAAATGTCTTAAAAGCTACCATGACAGGCACGGTTTCTTTGTACAACGAAGGAGCTCTGGGTTCATTTTGCGATTATAATACATTAATAATTGCCTTTCATTTTATTTATGTACACTTTCTACTCATATGTTTTGTTCAGTAACATGGGTAAAATAATAATCATGTTGATTTATATGATAGGTTGCGGATTACCTTGTTCCAAACATCAGAGCAATCCCTACCAATCAATCCATGAAGCCAACTTACATCCGCTTTCTCACAGGCTTGAAAGCCTACTCCAGAATATTTTCAGTAAGAACTCTATGGAACCTGGGGACTGCTTTTATTATAAATCATCGGCACCCCCCAACTAATGTCAAGTATACCATAATAATCGTTCTTCCTGATTTCATTTGCAGAGACTTGCTTTTGGGGCTCGTAGAAACAAGTATGTCACTGAGGAGTAGTTATCTCAGTGCCATCTTCCAACCCAGAAGAAATCTAGGAATACTCTTGTTATCATTTTTTAGAAGTATATTCTTTCCTGTAAAAATTGGATGTATTACTGATGGCATCTCCATATACAGACATGCGATTTGATTCGTCATCGACTGAATCATTTACAGTTCATGTGGTTTATTTGTGCCCTTATGATCTAGAGTATGAGTTTGATATAAGTTATATGTTGCATTTTCTATGCTAAGGGAGCCCATGATACATCTATGCACCTACACATGGAGTCTGAACTCTGAACCAATTTTTCCTTGTTACTTTCAGAACCAATCTTTCCTTTCCAAAGCCAGAAGAGAAAAACAAATAAAGAACACAATTAAAACAACAATAACCATATAGGCCTTCCTACAGATCATGAGCAATTTCCAAAGCCAGAAGAGTAAAAAAAAACACAACTAAAACAACAATAACCATTGCACGACAAAACGAAGCCAACTTCACAATGAAGGCCTTCCCAGTGTAACTGGAAGCATACATCCAGACAAGCAATATGGAAGTACTTTGCCCAGGCCCCAAACCCAAGTCATGTACTCCTTCTCAAAACAACAATTGATATTTGCGTTAACGACATCATTTTACACAACCACAATTCAGCGCTCAAACAGCAAGTGATAGACGAGAAACATACATGAGCTGTTATGTTCTACTTCTGAAACAGGAAGCTTCAGAGACACTTAAAGTCGGAGGAAGGACGTGCCCAAACAGGAGTACTACAAGTAGTTGCTCAGCAGTGAACCTCAAACACAATCCTGCAATACAAATAAGGCCCTGGAATAAGCATCCAGAACGATTTGTGGTGGTATCATACAATCAGTGTCCCAAGATTTTTATAACATACACACTAGGTAGTCTCTTGTAGTGGATACTGCAGGAGGTAAAACAGCAAGTGACTTCTTGATAGCCAAGTCCTGACAGTCCCTCCTTGCATAGATAGATAGATGAAAGGATGGAGCTGAGCTTTCAAATCAAAGACACGGTCAGAGAACCGACTCAAAGCGGTGGGTGTCGGTATCTCTACAAAGTCTAGACTTGTGCTTCATCACGCTGAGCCCCTTGCCCTTGAACTATCTTGGTCACTGTCACTGCTACTTTCTTTGCCATTGCCATTACCAGCCAATACTTCCAAACCAGAGAAGACAACAACTGGAATGCCATCTGTATATGATAGTTCATCCATCAAATAGGACCTGCCTTGCAATTGCAATTGCAATTGCAATTGCATTTTTTTCGATAAAGGGCGTTTTATTACTTAAAAGATTAAGCGTTTACACCCAGCCTCTGCATAACAAAGATGCACACAGTTGTTCCCAAGGTACACAATCCAAAACTGAAAAAGACGTATTACATATCATGACGAAACGAATGTAACTACGTCTGAAGTGGTGGTAGCTCTATCCGTAGATTATCCTGCCACCCATGATGGGAAAAAGTATGCCTCGCCGTGGACTCCAATTGTGCACAGACCTCCGTAAATAGATCTCGATGCTCCATCCGCTGAAGAGACGACCATGAACGGAGTGTACCGGTACACCGGTAGATGACCTGCAAGGGGGAAGACAATTTATCGTTAAACACTTTATCATTTCTACATAGCCACAGCGACCATATAATGGCTAGCGCTCCCACCCTAATAAGCTTCTTGAACCTATTATCGATACCGTGTAACCAATTCCCCAAGATATTGGTCACACTGCATGGTGGATAAAGGTTAGATGCTACTTGGATGATTGACCATATAGACCTAGCGAATCGACATTGAAAAAAGAGATGTTTTATTGTTTCATTCTGATGACAGAAAACACAACTCTTACTTCCTTGCCAATTCCGTTTAGAAAGATTGTCTTTGGTTAGAATAACTCCACGACGAAGGTACCAACCAAACACCTTGGTTTTAAGTGGTATCTTCATCTTCCAAAGCAATTTGTTGTTATCAACCGGTATATGAGAATGGGATAATGCATTATACATGGAGTCTACTGAGAATTTGCCATTCTTATGTAGATTCCATCGAAATTCGTCTGGCATGGCGGAAAGTTGTATATTGGCTAG
Source organism: Poa annua (assembly GCA_026929855.1). NCBI lineage: Eukaryota > Viridiplantae > Streptophyta > Magnoliopsida > Poales > Poaceae > Poa > Poa annua. The sequence goes on from CM049427.1 coordinate 40,165,911, forward strand.
CCGTTGCAAAAGGGCTTGCCATGCAACCAAGCGCTGGCCAATCAAATCTCTCCTGAATGTCACATCTGGAGGTGAGGTCGTCATTACCTTTTTAATGGTATCACTTTTGTAACGAACAATATTATATAATGTCGGATATTGTTCTCGGAGCGTGGTATTTCCCAGCCACGAGTCCTCCTAGAACCTTATCTGAGACCCATCTTTAATCAAAAAATGTCCATGTCTGAAGAACTGTGATTTTACAGCCATCAGACCAGCCCAAAAATGTGAATCACCCTGTTTCCATGAAACTTGTGACAACGGTTTGGAGCCAACATATTTCCGATTGAGGAGTGTTTGCCACTGACCATCTTCGGTCAGCAACTTAAACAACCATTTACCTAGCAGAGCTGTATTCTTAACCTCGAGGTCTTGAATTCCCAGCCCTCCTTGGTCCTTAGGTGTACAAACCACATTCCATTTAACCAGTCGATATTTCTTTTTCTCACTATCCCCTTGCCAAAAGAATCTAGATCGGTAATAATCTAGTTTTTGGAGTACACCTTTCGGCAGGAGAAAGAAAGATAACATATAAAGTGCCATGTTCGTGAGCACCGAATTTATAAGTATCAATCTTCCACCGAGGGACAGCAATTTACCTTTCCAGCTACTTAAACGTTTTTGTAGTCTTTCCTCGATGCATTTCCATTCAGCAATAGTTAGCCTTCGATGATGAATCGGAATGCCTAAATAGCGAATCGGAAACTGACCCTGTCCACAACCGAAGAGTTCGGTATAGAGATCGGTCTCGTCTAAAGCCTCGCCAAAACAGAACAACTCACTCTTATGGAAATTAATTTTTAGACCTGAAAGTTGCTCGAAAGTTGCTAAAATTAATTTCAGATTTCGAGCTTTTTCAATGTCATGTTCCATAAAGAGAATTGTGTCATCAGCGTATTGAAGGATGGATAGACCCCCATCAACAAGATCAGGGATCAATCCTTCAATCTGACCATCTACTTTAGCGCGCTCGATCATGATGGCAAGCATATCCGCCACAATGTTAAAAATCGTAGGGGATAACGGATCGCCCTGCCTAAGACCTTTTCGAGTCTGGAAATAACGTCCAATATCCTCATTAACTTTGATGGCGACGCTACCGCCTGATACGAAATTACGAATTAGAGCACGCCACTCATCAGAAAAACCTTTCATTCTGAGAGTTTGATGGATGAAAGACCACTTGACTTTATAGTAAGCTTTTTCAAAATCTAGTTTAAGAATAACCCCATTTAGCTTCTTAGAATGTAACTCATGAACTGTTTCGTGCAACACAGCTACCCCATCAAGAATATTACGTCCTTGCATAAAGGCAGTTTGGGAAGGTCGCACCACATGTTCAGCAACTGCATTCAGGCGAATTGTGGCTACTTTTGTAAAAATCTTGAAACTAACGTTTAAGAGGCATATAGGTCTAAATTGTTGAATCCTTTCTGCCTCATTAACCTTAGGTAACAAAATTATTTCACCAAAGTTTGCATGTCTCGAAAGAAGTTGATCATACAAAACCTACCAGAACCCAAGCTGGCAAACTTGGCTGGAATATACAGATCTGGGAGCCAATCCCCCGGCATATGTGGGTCGCCCCAAACATAACGCTGCTCCTTCTTGGGAGCATGCCCGCCCAGGACAGGGGAGAGGTCGGCCGCGCACGGGAGCTGTGGATTATGAGCAGAGGCACCAAACCAGAGCTTGAGCTCAGGGATATACTCGGCCTTGCCGGAGAAGGGCATCTTCCAGCCACCAGCCAGGCTCCACTTCTGGCCGACCGTGTCGAAGCAGTATATGCCACCGTTTTCCAGAGAGACGCATATGACGTCGACCACCAGTGCATAAGATGATACCGAGGTATGCTGGTTATCGAAGAAGGGTGGCCGCGGGAGAACGTCGCAGTGCCATGTCTTATGATGAGCAAAACGTTCATCTTTGCAGCCACGGTACTTGAGGGCCTCGAACGGAGTGGCATTCTTCGGGTCAAATTATGTGTCCATGATGTAGAGGCCGCCGGCGTCCTGCTCGTCTTCAGGTCCAGGGCTGGGGACAGAGATGGCGACGGGGGAGTCCTTGAAGAACCCATGGAGGGAGGGCGTGCTGATCGAGCAGCGGGTCTCCGTGTCGAACAAGGTGGTGCGTGACGTGGGGCTGCCTTGCGGGTAGCCCACGATGATGCTACCTGGGCCGCGCCAAGGATAGGAAGGCCCGCAGAAGGCCCACTCGGGGTACCTCGTATCCTAGTCAAACTCGGTTAGGTCTTGTAACCTACCGTATCTGTACCAACCACCCGAGACCTGGCTGCCTATAAAGCCAGGAGGGTTGCCCGTCCTAGAGGACACGCAGAGAACCACCACAAACCCTAGCGAGATCGCAATCTCGCCATTGTAATCGCTACTCGCATCAATAACCAGACAAGCAGGAGTAGGGTGTTATCCTCCGGGAGCCTGAACCTGGGTAAACCTCGCTTGTCAGCCGTCGTGATCACCTTGCACTCTCCTCTCTCCCCATCAATCAACCCGGGGTGCACAACCCTGGGACTTGTCGAGTTAACACCTCGTCAGTGCGTCTCCCGGTGTCGGCGAAGAAGATCTTGGTTTCAGAGAGAGGAAACGAGTACAGCCGGAAGTAGCTGTTGCAGGGCACCGGGCATGCCGTTGGGAGAATACTGAAGATCGGTGCCGGCGGCCGAATAGCACTATGCAGCTTCTTCTTTCCTGAGGAAGCCGTCGCATGTTTCTTCTTCCTTTGCTGCTCTTCTAAGTCTGACGGCACTCTTCTTCTAGTAAACTAGCAAGGTGGCCCTCGTAAATGCGAGGGCAACATCTAAAAGTATATGCAAACATGTATGTTTTATGGATACTTGTCTTATTCATTTGAAATTAACATGGATCTATTGTCATATTTTTTGTGACATATAAAAAGCATATATCAATGTGTGGGAAAGCTCTTTTGTTTATCTTTAATTTACGGGTGAATGATGTTTCAAGATTTAGAATTCCTACATTAATGACTTCATCTTAATTATCTGTTTGTTAATATCATATCCATTCATAGAAATAAATTCACATGGAAAATTAGTTAAAGAGGGCATTAGCTTTAACATAGTGTATAGGTATATGAATTTAATGTAATGTTTCGGAGATATTAAAAATATTACATGGTTTTATGGACAGAAAAATGTGACGATAGTAAAATAATATGTGTAATATTTTGTGGCTGAATGTGCAATATTTTGAAAAATGTCATGCCACTATTTTATAACGTTGGTAGCGCTATTTTCATCAGTTTTTACTCATGTCATATTTTTCCAACTCTTGAATACAGGTGTATTTGTCATGTCATGTCACACAACTACTTTCGGAAGTCTAATTAGTCACCAGTTTATTACATGTCCTCTAATCTCTATTTCCATGGCACCACAAAATTTGGCTCAATTTTTCATCAATACATATTGGTAAGAAACATCATCATGCCCCAATACGTTAGGTCAATTACAAACGTAGGAAAACAGCAAAACAAAAAAATCAAATAATAATTGATGGCAATGATATGTCTACTAAAACCTTAATGATTTAAATTATATCCTACAAAACGTGTATTTGATTCTCAAACAGGTTGCATGGAAAAAATCCGTTTATGTGTGTGATCAGTAGAGAATCATATTGAGATTTAAAATGATGCATGTAGCATTTTCAATGAGAAAAAACCTAGGATCAACCATTATGCAAAGTTCTTTTAAAATTTCTTCCACCATAAAATCAATACATAAATGTTGTCCATGCGATCCTTATGTGTACAACCTTTTATCATATTAGCGTAATGTATGGGTATTGATACATCTACAATAACATCATTGTTAAACTCACAATTCTGCACATCTTATGTGTGATCTCTCCTTTTTGGGTCGACAACGACTGCCCTAGGAGGTGATTTGAAACACAATAGAACAATAAGATAGTTCTTTAAGGAGGACACTGTCTTAAAACTATGCTGGTGAAAATGTTCTCTTGACATAATTTCATTTCACCCGAGAGAACAATAAGATAGTTGAAGCCTTCTCATTAATATTTACATGGTTTCTATATTGTATGAAAACGACTCAAAATTGATAAAGTCACATGTTTCGCACCAACATATATCAATGCTACCATATCACAGCTAAAACAAATAACTATGGTGACATTCGTTAATAGTTAATTTGTTTCTGATGACCCAATGTTTGCAAAAATATCAAGGACCATAAGATTAAATATTGCAAATTCTCAGTTAAATATGACCTCCGACTTTATAAATTATAATGCAACATTTCTGCATTCTCTTTATAAGCTTATTTAAGTGCTTGAGTCTAGGCTATGGAAGAAATTCTCATTAGGTCAAATGGGTTTTAAGTATACTGATATTAATGAGAAATGCTTAATGACAAAAACGCATATATCTGATCTTAAATAAACTATACTCCATATATTTCTCAATATAAGGTATGTAGTTTTCTGCAAGAATATTAGGATGTGGGTATTTGGAATGGGATGAACTCTTTTTTTTTGGTTTTTTATAAGAGAAGAGTCTCTAATAGCCACCAAATGAAAACAATACCTAAAATCCCCGCATTCGAGATTTAGACTCATTTGATGGCTAAAATTTCCCATAAATCACAACAAACCCTATATTTTGGATTTTTCTCTTAAAAAACTTATGCCTTACATACATGAATGGAGGCGGTATCAATGTAAACAGTGTTCTTAGCAACACGTCTATGCGATTAGTTCAGTTGGAAAGATGTAGACATCTATAATGGAGTTTTCCAATCGTCTTTCTCATTAAAGTTCTGCAACTCTTTAATCGACCGTCCATGATTCAAAAGATTTGAAATTTAAATATGCAGCTAATAACGAACACTCTAACATCAAGGATGATCTTAAAGAATTGTTCATTTCAATCAAATGTTAATCTTAAGCGTCTTAGAAATCAAAAGTTGTCCCCAGGGATAACGACATTATTTTGCATAAAAAGTCAGAGTAAGCCATCGACAAAATTAAGATTTAATCAATGGAAATTATAATAGGAGGTCTAGATACAATTTATTTAAAAATATCACATTAATTTTTATGAATAGACCACGTCCCAAAAATACTATGGATAAGTGAACCAATAATAAATTTATAATCAATTATACAATGGTAAAGCATCTCTGGATTGGGGCAAAGATTTTGCCTCCGTTTCAAAAAGAAAATATATCTTCTCCTGAGGTAGTTCCAGGACACGCAGGCTATACTTACAAAAAATATATATCACAATCAGCTTCCTAGAGTGCACGTGCGTATGCAGCCATCATCCATGTTTAAGAGGGCAGGGATACAAATGAGTTCATTACCTGCAGGCCGCCTGCAGATACGGCATGTATCTACATTTTTAAATAATACACGTTACTAAATCAAACGATTGCGTATCCTTGCAAGAGAAAAACTGCCGTAGCATATATATGTGCATCCCGTGCGTGTGCCAGGTAAGCATGTTGGGTCCAGTTTTTCGGAACGGCCGGACGGCCAGATTCGTTTCCACAGCTTGATTTGCTTTATTTTCACATACGTGTCAGCGGTGAACTAATATTATACGTAAAGTTTTTCTATTTTAATCTTAGCCGTTCTATTTAGAATCAATGGATATTATATTTTTAACCTATGTGGTTTAACCCGGAGGCTCGAAAAATTAACTCATTTTACTTTTAGTATATAATAGATCTGGGCAGATCTCGGACCTTTGCTGCTGCTTCCTCTGCCGGGTAGAAGAAACTGTCGCTGTTGAGGCGGTGCAGCGAATAGATGCGGAAGTTCGCGGTCACCAGATTCACGTACCGCAGAGTAGTGGTATCAACTTCCCAATGAATATCAACTTCTGTAAGCCGTACAGACCCTGTAGCATTGCGTGTCGTTTTAGTTTTCCCAATGAATATCAACTTCTTAGCTTGGAATGTTAGAGGGCTAAACAATCCTGCCCGCAGAGTAGTGGTATGTGGTATTGTGCAACGGCATAATGTGATGTTTGTGTGTTTGCAAGAGACTAAGCTTCAGTTTGTTGATATCAGAGTGGCCAGAGAGTGTTGTGGTCCACAATTCAGCAATTTTGTGTTTAGTCCTGCTGCTGGGACTAGGGGAGGAATTTTGCTAGCATGGAAGGGCGATGAATTTATCATGAAAAATCACCACCTTGCTACCTCCTTTGTGGCAGTGCAAGGCTTGCTTCTGAGATCACAAACTCCTGTTAATATTCTGTCAGTTTATGGTCCGCATCAAGATGCAGAGAAGTTAACCTTCCTTCAAGAACTGAAGGTGTTTGTTCAGCAGAATATGCAGCCAGCTATCCCCTTGATCCTTGCAGGAGATTTCAACTTGATTGCAGCAGCGGCAGACAAGAATAACCAGCATTGCAATCGCCGTACTATGTCTGCATTCAGAAACTTCATAAACGAGCTACAATTGAAAGACTTGTACCTCCATGGGCGTCGCTACACATGGAGCAACGAACAAACTGTTGCGAGCCTCGTCCGTCTTGATCGTGTTCTGTTCAACGATGGGTGGGATGCCGCCTTCCCTGGAGCAATGTTGCAGGCGCTGTCATCTGAAATGTCTGATCATTGTCCGTTGCTGCTCTCCACTGATGCACACTTCAAGACCGCCCGACATTTTCGGTTCGAGAATTTCTGGGCAACTCAAGATGACTTCATGACGGTGGTGGAAACTGCCTGGACTAGCTGCGTCCCCAAAGCGAATGCTTTCGCTAACCTTCACGCCAAGTTGTCCGCAACGGTGCGGTCGCTCAAGAAATGGAGTTCCTGCTTCACATATGACCTCTCACTGCGGGCGGCGATCACTTCTGAGTTAATTCTAAAACTTGATCAGGCTATGGAGAAGCGACAACTCTCAGAGGGTGAGCGACAGTTTCGTGCCATGCTTAAGGTCAATGGGCTTGGTATTGCTGCTTTACAAAGAACAATGTGGCGCCAACGATCCAGGATAACTTGGTTGCGGGAGGGAGATGCCAGTACACAGTTCTTTCACTCAAAAGCCACGACACGCCGGAGGAAGAACTTCATTCACCGTGTGGAGGTTGATGGAGTTGCCTTTACTGAACAAGAGGGCAAGCTTGAGCCCTTCTGGAACTTCTTCAGTGACCTGCTAGGCTCCCACCACGCTCGCCCCCACTCCCTGGACTTCACCAGAGGGATCTTGCTAGCCTGGATGCCCCAATTCTTTTGGAGGAGGTGCGTGCCACCATTATGGACCTGGACTCTAACAAGGCACCGGGGCCAGACGGTTTCACTGCTCTTTTTTTCAAGAAGACTTGGGACTTGGTCTGTTTTGATTTCATGCGTGCTCTGGCTGCGTTTGAATCCTGCTGTACTGACAAGCTACAACTGCTTAACTCTGCTACCATGATACTTCTGCCGAAACATGTTGATGCTGCACACCCTAAGGATTTCCGGCCAATTAGCCTTGTTGGATTCTTTGCTAAACTGGTTACCAAGATCTTGGCAAAGCGTCTATCCCCCCATATGCAGACTATCATCAGTCCTTGTCAAAGTGCCTTCATAAAGAATAGGTCGATCCATGATAACTTCATCTATGTGCAAAGCCAATCCAGATGGTTCAAACAGCACAAGACCCCTGCCCTTTTGCTCAGGCTAGACATTCAGAAGGCTTTTGACACTATTTCCTGGGAATTTTTGTTAAGTATTATGCGGGCTTGGGGATTCAATGTGGAGTGGTGTGATAGAATTGCAGCCCTTCTGCGTACCAGTTCCACCAGGATTTTAGTGAACGGTGAGCTGACGGAGAAAATTAATCACTGTCGTGGACTCAGGCAGGGTGATCCGCTGTCCCTGTTGCTGTTTGACATTGTCATGGATGCTCTTGCACGCCTGTTTGAGTTTGCTGACCAGCATGGAATTCTTACTCAGTTCCACAACTTCAAGCTACGCCACCGGATTTCTCTATATGCCGACGATGTCGCTATATTCATCAGCCCTACGGAAGCTGATATTGATAATTCTTTGCACCTGCTTCAGATTTTTGGTGGTGCTACCGGGTTGTTCACCAACCGTGCCAAAAGTACTATCACGCCAATAGCATGTCAGCAGCACAATGTCGATCACCTCGCCTCTTTGTTTGGTTGTCCTATTCAGCAATTCCCTTTCACATACCTTGACATGCCTTTGTCTGACAGACGGTTGCGCAAGGCCGAGTTGCAGCCAGTGGTTGACAAGATGAGAAACAAGGTGCATGGATGGATACCTGGACACTTCTCAATTGATGCAAGATTGCTCCTTGTAAAGCATATCCTCTCAGCAATGCCTGTTTTCTAGTTAATTGATGTCATTTATCCCAAATGGCTCACCAAATTAATTGACAAGCTCAGACGAGGTTTCTTTTGGGCTGATGATGAAATTGCTCCTGGAGGTAAATGCTTAGTCAACTGGAAAGCAGTTTGCCGCCCCGTTAAATTTGGAGGGCTTGGCATACCCGATCTTCAAGCTAAGAGCATCGCTCTTCGACTGCGTTGGTTGTGGCAATCCTGGACAGATCCTTCTAAACCCTGGCATGGCCTGCCCCTGCCCATGGACAATCATGTTCGGAGCCTCTTTCTAGCCTCGGTTCAGTTCCATCTTGGCAACGGCCAGCGGATTAAATTTTGGACTGAACCTTGACTCGGTCATGGAGTTTGCATCAGCTCCATGGCGCCGGATCTCTACGCAGCATGTACAAGGAAGAACCTAACAGTGGCACAAGCCCTTGCTGACCATCGTTGTATGCGTCACCTGAAACGCGATCTCCCGTTAACTGCTGTCACCCAAGCCATCAATCTGTGGGAGCAAACTCATGACACTGCCCTGCAGCAAGACGCTACAGACTCCATAACATGGCAACTCACAGCAAGTGGCTCATACTCGGCAAATTCAGCATACAAAATTCAGTTTGAAGGTTCTATTCGTCAGGAGTTCACAACAACCATTTGGGGAAGTGACGCGCCATTGCGTTGCCGCATTTTCGCATGGCTTGCTGTTCAGGGTCGTTGTCTCACCGAGGATGTACTCGCCAGGAGAGGGTGGCCTCACAATGATGCATGCTCCTTTTGCCTAACTGAACAGGAATCGGCTCTGCACCTCTTGGGCACCTGCCCTTTCATCATCCAGCTGTGGTGTGTCATCCTGCAAACTGTCCAGCTGCCACCTTCCTTTGTGCCTCACAACACTACTGCCCTGCTGCCGTGGTTAGCCGACACCCACTCAATGACGCCGAAACCACTCAAGAAGCCTTGGAATGCACTGGTTCACCTTGTCTGGTGGTCTACTTGGAAGGAGCGCAGTGCTCGTATCTTCCAGCAGCGTGCTGCTACAATGGTTGACATGAAAGTGGAGATCATGCAAGTGGTCAATCTGTGGCGTGAGGCCGACCGATGCAACGCGAGCTATCTTGCACAGAGCCAGGGAACCGGACTGATCTCTCTTTGTGTACTCTCTTAACACTGCTGTAGTTGTTGCTTTTGTATCCTACCTTCCTTAGCGTGTCACGCTACCTTGTACTCCGTACAACCCTTCTATATTAATGAAAAAACAGTTTCGACTGTATTTTCGTCAAAAAAAAAAAAGATTCACGTACCGTCGGAGGCTATTCATGGTTGAAAGATCCGAACTTTTCTTCAAAACCCTTCAAATCCACAATACTTGCCCTTGGATCATCAAGGTAGAAAGAAACGCATTAGAGCAAGGGGATTGTCTACTTTTTTTGCCCTTGGATCAAGGTCGACGAACGGGGCAGCACGACGGCTGCTGGCGGCGGGGACGGGGAAACAGAACCGCGAGGGGCTTGGACCGGTGTGTTGGGTACTTGGGCCGAACGACATCTAGTCCACCTATAGGCTATAGCTCGCTCGTAGTTGCTTCACGCGCCTAGCAATCCAAGTATCCAACCAAATTAGGATCAGGTGCGCCGGGTCATTCCGCATGAACATATGTTTGGGAAAACTGGTAGTATTACAGTTTTGTTTTTTGCGAATAGGCCAGCCAATCTATTGATCAAAAACAACGATACAAAGAATTCTAAAGGTAATAAAAATTACAAATAGATCTTTGGACCACATAGCGACGACTATAAACACATAAGCGAGCCGAAAAGACGCGCTGATGTCGTAACCCCTCCCCCGCCGGAGCCGGGTAAAACCTGTCGTAGTAGAGCTTGTTGTAATAGACAAAAGGAAAGTTGTCGTGCTAAGGCCTCAAGGAGCCAACGCACCAAAGCAGTAACCATCGCCAATAATGAGAACCATAAATCGGAAGAGCCGGAGCAACACAAAAACAGACTAGATCGCAGAAAATCCACTGGACAAACGCATGCACGCGTCGTCTGTTGGCGCTAGGCGCACCACTAGAGCGAGGATAGGACCGAGAAGGCCTTATTCTGATTTCAAGAAGTAGCCGCCGCCTCACCATATTGAAGAAGACACTGAAAAAACATAAATGAAGGGTTTTGACGATTGCTTCTCTCCTTGCGCCTGACCACGTACGTATCGTTTTGTTGTTTTAGGCTCGTATGATGGTAGTATTACGATCTTGCAGTTAGAAGTCGTCTTCCTCTAAACAAAAACTTGGAACTGTTCTTGCTTTCAGACCTAGCTAACTTGTCAAGTAGGTTCTTCAGAATTATTGTCCTCTTCCCTCTCGCGCCGCCCCCGCGCGGCGGCCGGGAGGGACCCTAGCCGCCGCCACCTCCCTAGTCCCCCTCCCCGGCGACCTCCTCCCTCCCCCGCTGCCATCACGGGCGCAGCCAGGCAAAGCCTGGGCGCTGCCGGCGGCGGCGGGGGGTCTCCTTCGTCCCCGAGTGGTGAGGACCGGCGCGGGTTGGATCCGCCGTACTCGGGCGTGGCGCGGCCGCCAGGCACCACGGCAGCGTCGTGGCCTGGCTTCGACGGTGTGGCGGACGGCGTGGGTACCCGGCCCTCCAGTGCAGATCGGCTCGGCGTTCTCCGGCGGCTCGAAAGGGTTGTGCGCGGGGAGGATCCAGCCGTGACGTTGGTGACGGATCTCGACCATGGCCGACATCCTACCTTTGTTGGCGGAGGATCCAGAGGAGATGTTGATGGCCGGTGAGAGCCGGGCTCCGATGCGGTCGGGGCCGATGACGGCGGCGCCCGTGGGCGTCGGTACCTTGATGAAGGCGTCGTGCTGTGATTCTTCCGCCTCCCGCCTGGGTATTCCGGGGAAAACCCTAGATCTGGTTATACCGGATCGGACGATGGCGGCACGTTGGTGTCGTTCTTCCCTCTTGGGGGCATCGTTTTGGAACACGTGATGTCTGGAGTGGTCTATCGGTGGAACGGAGTTTCTCCCACCACGATGAAGATGACGGATCTTGGCGGCATGGTGCAGCGGAGATTTGACGATGGTCGTGGCTAGGTGGACTCGCGCAGGGTGGAGGCGCAGCTTGGTGTCTTGGTGGCACCGGCCGCAGGTCTGACGAGAGTTCTGCTTCGAGCTGCACGCTGGAGTTGGGTTGAGGGAAGAGGTTGGAGGCGATCTCCGGAGCAGATGCACAAGGCGCTGCTTTCGTTATATTAGCCAGGGAGCCGGCGACGGTTGTGGCCTGGGTACAAGACCCCGATTGCATCCGTCGATTGTGCTAGTTGTGGTGTTTTCACTGTTGGTGGGTTCAGCTTGTATTCGTTCGTTGTAAGGCTTTTGCCAGCTTTGTTGAATAAAAGAAATAAAGCGGCCGTATGCATCTTTTCGATGCAGAGCCTGGGGTGACCCTTTTCTAAAAAAATGATGGTAGTATTACAGTCTTAGGAATGCTAGTAATGGCCGGGAAGCCCTATCCTTGACTGTGTATAACTCTTTGTAATATATGTACACGAAAATTAAGTACATAATCAATTTGTGCAGCCTGGCATGGTCACGATTGATCTTCTCATAGTCTGGTGCAACGACAAAGGAAGTAAGGGATAAACATTCTCCCATTCTTTTCTTTTTTACCATTGTTGACTCAGATAATTCATGGTTACTACAAAACTGTAACTTTGACGGCAGGCAAAGTTCTTAATCAATATATTGGTTGAACCTTCTGACGGCAGGCCATTGGTCCTTCCCAGAACAGTCTTACGTTCCTGAAAATTGCGACCTTTTTCGATAAAGGGAGCTTTATTACTTAAAAAGTATTAAGCATTACACCCGACCTCTGCATAACGAAGATGCACACAGCCGCAAGATTCGAAATTCAAAGTAAATAAAAAAGGTAGACGCATTACATATCATGATGGGAAAGTGTAAAAACGCCTATGATGAAGGAGGGCCGATCCGCAAATTATGTTGCCAACCATGTTGGGATAAAAAGGTTCTCGCCGTATCCTCCAGTCTTGTACCCACCTCCATAAATAGGTCTTAATGCTCCACACGTTGCAACGGAGACCACGAACGGAGTGTAGCAGTAGTCCGGTAGATAACCTGCATAATAGAAGAATTTTTATCATAAAAAACCTTGTCATTTCTGAAGGAGATATGCCCTAGAGGCAAATAAATAATTAGTATTTATTGCATTATCTCATAAGTTTATAATAAGTTTGTGTATTATGCTATAACTGTATTAATCGGAATTATTAATACACGTGTGATACATAGACAACCAGGTCCCTAGCAAGCCTCTATATGAGCTAGTCCATTGGCAACAGTTGATCGAGATTCCCGATCAAGGACAATGACGTCGGTTGACAATGGGGTCATCTTGTTAGTTGAATAAGGTGGTGGACATACGCAAAGTATTGCAATAAGATCGTATTACGATGTTTGTCATTTGCAATAGATAAGAATATGATAGCTTATTCCTTAGACCGTGAGACCGTACTTATTAATGCTTCGTAGGGGTGCTTTGAGAGCATCAAACGTTGTGTCTTATATAGCATGACAATAACGGTGTCCATCTTGGGTATTCCGAAAGAGCATCAAGACGTAAGGATCAAGAGCGGGCTTTGTTCATTCTTGTAATGGAAAGATACTCTGGGCTCACTCGGTGATATTGCATCTATATAGCTGCGCAGCTTATAACTAGGTCATGGAGATGTAATATCGCAGACGAGTTAATAACCTTCGTCGGTAACGAGATACAACAAAGACATCGGTGTGTCTACGATCATATCTCGGACAAGGTAGTATCGCAGAGACAAAGGGAATGAATGTCATATTTATGGTTCAACGACGATATTCGTGGAATGCACAGGGGTCGTCATATATTTCCAGGTATCCCTGACGATCATTGGTGAGCGGAGTGTCTCGACCATGTCTGGAGTGTTCTCGAACCGTAGCGTAACAAACTTAAGGTCTTAGCGACGCTAGGAGATAGGTTCTGAAATATTATAGGAATTTGTTGGAGAGAGAGAGAAATGATCCGGAAAGAGTTCCGGTGGTCCGGAAGGAGTTCCGGAGAGGTCTGGAATGGTTCCAGGAATGTCAGAAAGTTGTTCGGGTGGTCCGAAAGAGTTTTCGGAGTCACGGGATATTAAATTATATATAAATATATTAATTATGAATTAATGGGATTTTTATATTAATTTAATATTAATTAAATAAAGGAAAAAGGGGGCTCCCACCTACATGGGCCCTAAGAGGGCCCAAGAGGGGGGAGCCGCACCCCACAAGGGGGGTGGGCCCCATGGGAGGTTCGGCCGGCCCATGGTGGGGCGCACCACCCCCTCTCCTCCTTTAGTCCCACATGGGGGAGCCAAGGGGTTTGCACACCCCCTTCCCCCTTTATATACCAAGGCATATTAATTGATTTAATTCATAGGAAAATACAATTAATTCCCGATTTCTCTCTCGATCTCGTGGTTCCCAAGTTGGAGCCGCGCCGAGCTGAGAAAAGGGGGTCTCTCTCCATCCAAGCTATACCGCAGAGCGCCGTTGCTCTGCGGGATTCCAGATAAGATCTACTCCTGCGATTTCAGCTGGATCTGAATGACCGGGAGTTGTCGCTAAGCTCCGTATTTGTGAGTGCTCGGAGGCAACTCTTTTGAGGAGCTTGGGCGACGTCGTCTCGCCCCCTGCAGCCGCCGCGCCCCCCTCCCCTCTGCTGCCGGCGCACCAGCCCTGGTGCTGGCGCTCTGCCTTCTTCCGCCCGACGCCCGTCGACGCAGATCATCATCGACACCCCGGCGTCATCGACTTCGACATCGCGGCAAGATCTTCGCGACCTCGAGGTCGGCTACGTACGACTTCATCGTCAACGCTTGTGCGGGAGCGTAATCCCCGCTATCGGTCTACATGGAGGTAATGTAACCCGTTCCGCCACCGTTATCGCATGTACTAGATAGATAGATCCTGGCTAGTTAGGGTTTCGTTCGCTAGAAAAATTATTGTTTTCTGCACCGTAACCCCTTCAATTTCTACATAGCCAAAGCGACCATATTACGGCCAGTGCTGCCACCCTAACAAGTTGTTTGAACCTATTGTCCACACCATTTAGCCATGCACCAAAAAAATTAGCGACACTTGTAGGTGGGTATAAGGTAGAACCTATCTGGATGATTGACCATATAGAACTAGCAAATTTGCACTCAAAGAATAAGTGTTTAATTGTCTCATCTTTGTGACAATATACACACTGTTTAGTTCCATGCCAATTGCGTTTTGCAAGGTTATCCTTTGTTAATATCACCCCTCGACGTAGATACCACGCAAAGACTTTGTTTTTTAGTGGTATCTTCATTTTTCAGAGTTTTTTATTATTCTCGACTGGCACGTTTGGTTAGATTAAAGCTTTATACATAGAGTCCACTGTGAATTTACCAGATTTGTGTAAATTCCACCGAAACTCATCAGTCTCATGTGACAGGTTGACCAAAGCCAGTCGTTGTAGCAACTCATTCCAAGATGCTAGTCGGGGACCAATAAGATCTCTTCTGAACGTCACATTAGGTGGGAAATTCTCCAACACCGTAGAAAGTGTATCACTTTTGTGACGTCCCATGACTATATTGTATAAAGCCGGATATTGTTCTCGAAGGGACGTAGAACCTAGCCACCTATCTTCCCAGAACCTTATCTCTGACCCATCCTTAATGGAAAAAGTACCATATGGATTCTTCTTCGTAGCCATTAGGCCAGCCAAAAAATGCGAATCACCTGATTTCCAGGAAATCTGTGAAACCGCATTCCTTTCAATGTACTTTCTTCTTAGTATAGTTTGTCAAACCCCGTTCTCAGATAATAGCTTAAACAACCATTTACCAAGAAGAG
Organism: Poa annua; assembly: GCA_026929855.1. Lineage (NCBI taxonomy): Eukaryota > Viridiplantae > Streptophyta > Magnoliopsida > Poales > Poaceae > Poa > Poa annua. Next base: position 40,181,218 of record CM049427.1, read on the forward strand.
CTCGGTTTTTCGCCTGAAGATCATGGATCCCTAGACCACCAAATTCCTTGGGGCGGCATACTATACTCCATTTAGCCAGTCGATACTTCTTTTTCTCATTGTCCCCTTGCCAAAAAAATCTTGATCAAAAGTAATCCAATCGAAATAAGACACCTTTTGGCAAGTGGAAAAAGGAAATCATGTAAAGTACGATATTGGTTAGAACTGAATTAACAAGAACCAGTCTACCACCTAGGGACAATAATTTTCCTTTCCAGTTAGATAGTCTTTTCTGAATCCTTTCCTCGACATGTTTCCATTGTGCGATCGTAAGCCTTCTGAAATGAATCGGAATGCCTAGATAATTGATTGGAAATTGGCCTTGTCCACAACCAAATAATTCAGCATACTGGGCAGCCACGTCTTGGGCCTCACCAAAACAGAACAATTCACTTTTATGGAAGTTGATTTTAAGACCGGAGAGTTGCTCGAACGTTGATAATATTAATTTCATGTTCTTCGCTTTTTCCATATCGTGTTCCATAAAAAGAATTGTGTCATCGGCATATTGTAGAATAGATAACCCCCATCAACTAGATGTGGAATTACCCCTTCAATTTGGCCGTCTGTTTTAGCACGCTCAATGATAATAGCTAACATATCAGCAACTATAGAAAATTGCGACCTGATAGGGCCAAGTTAACCTTCTATGCTTACTTGCATTAATGAAGCTCAAAACTTGTGATGTGTAGAGGGTTCAACCATGCATACCTTAACATCATAATCATGAATCGTTTACGTTTCATGTGGTTTATTTGTGCACTTATGATCTATAGTATGAGTTTGACAAAAGTTGCATTACATTTTGCCATGCTATAGGAGGCCATGATACATCTATGCACCTACACATTAAGTTTGAATCCATTTTTCCTTGTTGCTCCCAGAACCTCTTTAGTCTTGCCTACCTTTCCTGTTGGGGCAAGTCTGACATGCAATGTAATATTCTAGTACTTAAGATGGATTTATTGATGTTTGTACAGGACGTGGTCATGCAATCCTGCTGCTACCCTGCTAGGTGTTGGCAGCATAGGACTTCGATCAGATCTCACACATCCAGTTTTCCTGATAAGTTAACCTCAACACTTATTACTGCACCGAAATTATAATTGTTAGTTCTTTGCTTCTTGTCTGTCACATTCATGTCCCCTTACTGTGATGCGATGCGCATCATTCATGGATTTGGCAAATGGAAACAGAAACTGTGACATATGAATGATTAATATTAGGTAGTCTTACTCTAAAAAAAAATATTAGGTAGTCACTCTCTTGCTTCCTTACCATTTTGAGAGTTCTGTACTTCTCTGCCAACTTTTCCACCTATGCAAACCAACTATGATGAGTTATGTTAATGTGATATAATGTAGGTGCACAAAGCCAGTGCAGTATCTCCAGTGCCTTACAAGAGGAATTGTATAAAGGGTGGCTGGCTTTATACAGGAGGACACCATCACCCGCTCTTCTCGCTAAAAGATACTCCCAGTTCATCTTGCTGCAGAGCATACACTGGTAATGACTTCTAGTTTCTCTTATACTGTTTTAGAGCACTCCTTTACTAATATAGGATGTCGGAGAATTGAAGTTCTGCTTGATCTCCCACTTAATTTGTGTATTTTAAAATGTTTTCTGTATCTACATGGGCACCCACACGTTTACGAAATAAACATTTTTTTATGGAGTCTGGCATTTTAGTTACACAAGCTGCTGTATTGTCCTTTTGCTAGTTTGTTATGCCTTCATTCTATAAAAGAGAGTTGCACTAGACAAACGGTCCACTTTGCTTGATCCTTACTCATACGTGGTAAGCTTGATTTGCAGAATGAAGTCTAAAGACCGGCCAACACAAAACAGTGATGTTTCTTACATGTCGAGCATACTGGCTTGTCGGATTCTCATGGCAATGCAGCCGACAAGGAGTTTACTTCGCTGGACCGATGATCTCCATAGGATCTTCGTGAAAGCTGTAGCGTATCAAGGAGGTCCCTATGGTTTGGTTTCTTGAACTTTCAGCGTATAATTTCCAGCAATTCATTATCTGTTACTTTGATCTGAAATTTTGTCGATGAAACTGACGCTGTGTTATTCAACACTTGCAACTCTCTAGAGGCAAAGCCAACTGCGGTGAAGCAGGAGATGGAAGATATGGGAGTCACAGGCCTCACAATCTGGAACATAAAAAGCCACCTCCAAGTACATCTTTCTTCCCTGATACTTTTGAGCATTTGTCCTTCTCCTGTCCAGGATCTCACTACACTTTGTTCGTTCTTGCGTTCCAGAGATACAGGGAGAAGTGCGATTCAGGAGCTGGACCTCCTCGGGGTGTTCTAGGTGCTGCATCACCAAGCAACGCAGTACATGATCTGTATGGGTCTCTTAAGTAATCAGATTGTTGGATCTTTCTTAGAATAGACTGATTGATGCTGGTGCTAGTGCTAGTGCTTAAGTTCTGATGCATGTTCTGATTTGCAGGACATCTGAGACCGAGATGGTGATGGACAATGATGCAGCTATGAATATGACTGAAATGGAGGTACAAATTCAGTTTTCAGTCATGTGGAATATTGGAAAATGCTCATCACTTGTTCCTAATTGAAGCTATATTACTTGTGATTCAGATGGTGAACTATTTGCTTATGGATGACACGGAGGTACATACCTGCAAATGCACTTGATCGATCTGAAATTCTGAAGGATGTGATAACAGCTTACTGTCTATGTTGCCTCTTGCAGATGGTGGACGCCTGTTTTTCTGCAGACGAGGTGCAGGTACATTCGAAACATATGTTCATTGTTATGTGGTAACACACAGGAACACCTGCTGAGTACAAAAAACGAATGGATTTTGATACAGATGATGGAGAATGAACTGATGAGTGAAATCGAGGGGCCACCGGGTTCTCGAAAAGAAGTCCACCTATTTAGGGAACACATCTGTTGATTCTAACGTGCATAGACATGTTAATGTCTGAAATCTAGCAAGAAGGATGGCAACAAGTACTCTGATGATATTACCCCTGTGATTGTGAAGCTGATCAAGCACAACTCACAGTCCCATTATCGCTGTTTTCAGTATTAAAGCGGTTCTATATCCACTGATAAGCACGTCTGTATACCATCCTTAACCGTATCAGACCAGACTATGTAAAAAAGAAGGAACTGTATCTGACGGAATGTCTGAAACACTTTAAATTGATTTTTATCTAACTGAATGTCTGAAACACTTGAAATTGTTTTGGTTGGGGTGTGCCGGGCCTGGGCACTAGTGCAACGCCCAGGCGACACGTGAGAGCCTCAGTAGCAAGCTACTGTGGCGGGCCCTCCCCCAGAAAAAATAAATTTAATATCGTTGTGGGCACATGGCCCACATATCAGATATTAAACTGATAAGAACAGATACTACACTTGATCTTAGCCAAAAGGCCGAGAAAGGTATGAGTTGCAAGCCTGGCCACCCCTTCAGTTTTATAGCAAAGACTCGCCCCGCATCCTCTTAGCTAGGCAAGGTGGGACTAATCCAAGGACCAGCTGCACCTCGTGCTGCACGGCAGGTTCCACGCTGTGAATCTGTGGTCGATCTAACTGGGCTTTGGTTTCGGCTGGTCCGATGGGCTGGGAGTGATGCGCCTCATCCACTCAGAAAAGAAAGGCCCATCTCTTCCACTCAAACTAGGACCGATGCTTGATGAGTTGTGCTCTCTGTTTTTAAGGAACGGAAAGAATACAAGTTCTTTTTTAAAAACAGATCATACATGTTCATATTAAAAAAACATGTTCGCTAGTACCCTGACTCAGCATACCAAGGGAATAGAAGCTCTTTGAACGCACATAATAAAACTGTCGTGGAGAGTGTACTGTCGTCTGCTGCAGTATAAAATCCATATACATTAGAGGAAGAAGGAACATGTTGCATGTTTATGTTTAATGTAATTATGTTCCATTGAACTAGATGTGCCCAAGGAGAAATGACACAGAAACCCATTACGGTCTAGCTAGCTAGAGGTGAAATTCCGCTAAACATAAAGATTTTTCTTTGGTTTATGCAAAGGAAAGAATTATTGACGAAAGATAATCTTAAAAGAGAAATTGGAATGCATGTACAAATGCGTGTTTTGTCATATGGACGAATCAGTACATCATCTTTTTTATATCTTGTTAGTTTGCCCAGAATATATGGCGGTTATTTCATTTTATTTTTAATTTGTATCCTCCAACTAGTATTGCTAATTTATTTGGGAGCTGGTTGAATCGTATTGATAAAAAAAACAAAAGGCTGGATTTGAATAGGTGTTGCGGCATTCTTATGGGCGATTTGGAACTGCCGTAACGATGTTATCTTTAACAAAATAAATGCTATTCACTATTTGCAGGTGGTCAACAAGGCGGTTTTGTCACGTCCCAAAATCGGGCTTAAATGTATCAACCGCCACATGTTCACAAACCTCAAGATTATAAACATGTTAGGCTAGAAACTCATATTCATTTCACAAGACTACAACGGAGAAACCACTTTATTCATTAGAGAGCACAACTACTACACACATGCTGCTGCACAAGTACGACTACATGCATCCATTTTTATTCATAACCCTCCCGTAGCACTACACCTACTCGTTGCCATCCACTCCAACAGTGCTCACCTCTGCAAAACATAGAAAATGGCAAGAATGAGTATGATGATATACTCAGCAAGCACGCAAGAATTGAACACATACTTGATGACAGAGATAATCAAGATATAAAAAAATATGATCAATGAACAAAAGAAAAGATACGATTTTTGCTAGAGCACAAAGGAAAATAAAATAATTGGTATCACGTGTGACAGCAAGTTTCTCGACCCGGGAATCACAGGGGTGAATATTCACGCTTATACGCTCTGCAGAGGGGTACTCCGACGTCGGCAGTGAAAGGACAATGATGTCGCCTAGAGGGGGGGGTGAATAGGCGGTTTAAAACTTTTCCGGTTTACGCTTATTAATTACGGAATAAAACTAGGTGTTTAAATTAACAAGCCGACAACCTAAATAAACTAGGCTCACCTATGTGCACCAATAACTTATGCTAATAAAGACAAACAACAAGGTGATAGCTATAGAATACTTCAAGCACGAAGGCTATCACAATGTAAATTGCATAAGTAAAAAGCTCGGATATAGAAATAACCGAGGCACGCGGAGACGAGGATGTATTCCCGAGTTCCTCCTTGTTAAGGGAGTACGTCTCGTTGGAGAGGTGTGAACCGACACAACGGTTCAACAAACACAAAGGTTTCACCTTCTTCTCCGATGAACCGCACCACAAAGGCTTGGTTCACCTTCCACTATCGGAATTCCTTCGAGGCGGAATCCGGAGCCTTTCAACAACAATCCGAGGCATAACCCACAATGGGATTGGGGGCTCCCGAACGGCATCCAACAACAACAATCCGGGGCACACCCACAATGGGATTGGGGGCTCCCGAACGGCTTCAAGTGACCACACAAGGGTCCAACCACCACAAAGGCGTCTAGGGTCCAAGGACCCAAGAGTAACAAGCTCACAAACTTTCAACTTCCACGAATCATCGTGGAGAGCACACCGATGCACCAAATGCAAAAGGCAAGAGCACAAGTGCTCAAATCCTTCACTCTCGAATTCCAACAAAGCAACAAATGCTTATGGGGGAATAAGAGAGGAAGAACAAAGAGGAGATGCACCAAGAACTCCAAGATCAAGATCTACTAGGTTCCCCTCACTTAGAGGAGAGATGGATTGGTGGAAATGTAGATCTAGATCTACTCTCTCAAATCCCTCAAAGATATGCAAGAATCATGGGAGGAAATGAGAGAGGGGCAAGCTTTCCAAGGTCAACAATGGAGGAGAGAGAGGGGGAAAATTCGTGCTTGGAAGAGCTACTCTCTCTGGGGAAGAAGGGGCCCTTTTATAGGTCCCACGAAAAAGAGCCGTTGCAGGAAAGCTTCACACCGGAGTTTCCGGTCACAAGGGCTGGAAACTCCGGCCAGGGGCGGAAACTCCGGCCCCCACCAGGGCCTGAACACCGTCAACACATCCGAGGCTTGGGCAAACTCTCCGGTGCCCTGGGCCGGAAAGTTCATCCATGGGCGGAAACTCCAGCCTTTGAGGTCGGAAACTCCGCCCCCCCACCAGGGGCTGAACAATTTCAAAGCAGCTTCAGAGAAAATGTTTAGTCCGGAGACTCCGGTCCTGGGGACCGGAAACTCCGGCCTAAGAAAAACTGCAGCAAAACTGAACACGAAAACTGCTATAACTTTTGCGAATGAACTCCGAATGAGGTGAGACCACTTTTGTTGGAAATATTGCATCCCATAAATAGAGTAAAATCACCACACATGGAAAGGTGTGGGACTTTCCTCACGGTTGAACCGGCAATATTTCCGCCACCGAAAACGCAACAAGTTTTCCAAAGTAAAACTGTTTTCGGTGAACTGGTGCTTGACATGGAGATGAAGCAAGCTCTAATTTCTCACCACAATAAAATCCAAATAAGAACCAAGAAATATGAGAATCCAAGTATGCAAAGGTTTGAGCTCTCCACAACTATGCGATCAAGTTACTCACTTGAGAGCCCCTCTTGATAGTACGCCATCTATCCTAAAACCTGGTCTCCTACTAACACCATGAGACCGGTAAGAGAGAAAGCCTATCAAGATCATACCTTTGCCTTGCGCATTCCACTTGAGCTCGATGATGAAGATCTTTACTCTCTCAAGTTGAAACATCTTTCTTGATTGTGCTTGCTAGCACATGCTTGATGAAGACTTATTCAAATGCTCCCCCATACTCCGTTATGGGAGGGACTCGTTAAGCTTTGTCTTCATGTTTCCTTTGCAAGATTCAATCAAAGGATATCTTCCGATATGCATCATATTGAACTTGCACTTCATCTTCTTCTCTTGATATGTATGATGGCTTGGAGGTAAACATGATTGTTCACTCAATCTTCTATTCCAAGCCATACTTGCAATGAGCTCAACTCTACACATGACCATTCATCATATAAATCCTTGAATAGAGCATTGGTCATTAAGTCATTTTGAAGAGTCCAACACATGAACTCCTATAGTTTCCCATGGACAAGATCTTCAAAGAATATCTCAATGTAACATTAGTCCATAAGGATTGTCATTAATTACCAAAACCACGCGTGGGGGCAACCATGCACTTTCAGGCAGCCCCGACCAGCACCTCACAAGACACCAGTCGGGCAGAGCTCTTTTACCCACTAAGACACCGGAAACCTTGACCTACTCATGCCGGTCGCTCCTACGGATCCATCACCGACACTTTCCCGAACAAGGGCCGCCCCTAGCGGAGAACTCAGACAGACGGACCCATTCCCGTGCTACGAACGGTACAATAAGTTTGCCGTCGTGATACCAGCATTTTTAAGAAGTGGCAAAGGTAATAAAAGTAAGAAGCATAATAAATGATAGCATGATACTTCTTGACTGTACCCAAACTTTTGGAAGATAAATTCTCTAGCTATTCTACAAAATATGTTAGAGATATGCATGAACTTTGCCAACGGCACAAAAAGTTCAAGAGAGCTGACTTTTCACACTAGAGTAGAGTACCAGATTCTTAGCAGGGTAATAAAAAAGTGAAATGATTAAACTGTAGCTAGCAGTGCACATGAAATTACGGCAAGAACTTGGCATGCGAGATGAGCATGCACTAAACACTGATAAGGATCTCCTCACCTAATCATTGTTCCATATCTAGTACTATTAGAAGGACATGCTTGAGCAAGAAATTAAAAGAACGGTGCACTACTTAATCAGATAGCTAGACATTGAGGAATCGGAAGAGCAAGTGTGAAAGCAGCAAGGACATAGGGTTTCATCGACTTGTCTATTCAACCCTACCTCACATAGACTAGAAAAATGGCAGGAGGTAGTGTACAAGAATCAACCAGGACAAGGCGACAGTAGGGCACTGTGCTAGGGAAAAAGAAAGGATTTAGGGTAAGACGCATGCTTGCCTTCGATGCCTCCAGTCAACTCCGCAGCAGAAATGCCCTCTACTCGGTACTGCTCCGCACGCAGTCTACTTTGATTAGTGTATATGAGAAGCGTGTATGATACCTATATATAGCACTTACTGACCGCTTAAGCGATGCGGTAGGAATTTCCAGCACTGACGCGTAGCCCTTCCAGATCCTTTTTAGCCCATGCGACGTAACACGTCAACCGACATGCAGTTGAGTCAGCTCTTTTATGCTAAATGCATGGTACACTCCCAACCCAGGTGAGCGTTAGCAGATATGAAAATATCTAGAGACAAGGAATATATCTGGGGACCACTCTCAGTTTAACTAAGTGCACAAGACTGCTATATCCACACCAAAATCAACCAAAAATTCTTCTCTAGCTATGAATATTAATCTATATGTAAGACTATTTAATTACTTTAATTTCCTACTAATGCACCCTATTTACCTTGGGTATTACAGGTTTACTGGATCAACATGTGGTCTGTGCTGCTCCCTGTCGACCAACGTAGACTTATGAATTTTAGGTGTTTTGTAATAAATTGTGATGGCTGTGTGCATCAGTTTGATGCAGAGACCGGGGATCCGCGCCCTTTATTCTAAAAAAAAGCTAGTTAGAGGTGTAAAGCGTCTCCACATATGTGTGCCTATATATGAACCACAAACTCCACATTTGCTCACCTACCTCAAGATGTATAATTTAGCGTGAAGCACACACGAACCATCAAATCGTAACTAAAATACTCCATGGCCCATGGGGGAAGGCAAATGCTCGAGCTAAAATCCTTTATGTGCAAGTGCAAGATGATCAACATAAGTGTGTGAGGCATTGGGAGTTCTTAATATGCCAGAACAACAGAAAGTCTTCTTGTGTATATTATTCATTGAAGGCCACAGATCTTAGCAAATTGCACGGGGACACCTTCATGTGCAAGGCAACCCCATCGAGCTAGATTTTTCCTCTTTTTATATACAGTACTAGATCATGTAGGCGCGTGTTGCCGCGCCCGTCTATTAGGCAAATAGATTTATACTCTTTGACAATATATTTATATTTTTTAGGATGAAAAATCGCCTAGTAGAGAATAATATTAAACCAATGATAATAATTTGTCAATAAATCAAGTCGAGCAATACCAAGATGAAAATAATAAATAAAAATAGATATGAAAACACATTCCTATTTCAGAGGGTTGAAAAGAAATACAAAAACTATTATTTTCTAAAGAGCATTTACTCACAATACTTACATCTAAAGAAAAGTAATAGTATTTTAGTAGAGCGTCGTATCCTGTGCATTTGCTCCTTTTATGCATCCGTGCATCCAGATGGTTTCAGCCGATCGATATAATCGTGTGTGCCTGATTAATCGTATGAAATTTTGCAATAAAGCGCCCACGGCTGACCCGTTCATTTTACAAATTACCACTTGAACATCATGAAGGGGATCGTGAGCAGAAAACAAAAAAATTCCTACCGACGATATCCTAAAAGCATGCCAAGATCTATTCTATGTAGATATAGTAGTACGGACGGAGATCGGAATACGTACCCTTGTAGACCGAAAGCGGGGATTACGTTCCCGCACAAACGTTGCCGATGCAGACCGACGAAGCCGACCTCAAGGTCGTGTAGAGGAAGCAGGCCTCCGAGTACCGCTAGCGCAGCACCTCACAGGGAGTCGCACACGTACGGTGGAGACGACGGCCTCCGAAGCTCCAGTCCAGGACGAGCAGCGGAAGATTTGGACCGGAACACCAGCAGCGCGGCAGCGGGCTATAGTGGAGGAGATCCCCTTGCTCTGCTCGACGCGGCTCCAACTTGGGAACCACGAGATCGAGAGAGAAATCGGAAATTAATTGGTGAATTAAAAGGCTAGGGGTGCCCCTTCTTATATAGGCTCCCAGGGGGAGCCTACCTTGCGAGCCAGGCAATGTGGGACTATCCCCCATTGCCTGGTGCGGCCAGCCATGGTGCGCCGGCCTTAGGTGGGCCCACCTAGGCCGGCCCTCCCTCAATCTCAAAAGATATCATTCATATAAATAGCACAATTGCTTGACACTGATTTAAATGAATAACCGTCTTGTAACAGGCAAGACCCACTTATAATGTTTACACTCAAGGATGGCACAAAATAACATTTATTTAAAACCAAAACTAATCCCGATGGTAGATGTAGAGGGAGCGTGCCGACAGCCACCACGTCGACTCTCTATCTGTTGCCGACGCGCATCGTCACCTCATCCTTCGCCAGCCGCCTTCTATTCCGTAACTCCTCCTGAGAGTTACATATATGAGCAACAGAACCAGTATCAAATACCCACGTATTCCTCCTGGCGGATGTAAGGTACACATCTATAACATGTATATCAAATATACCTTGCTCTTTGTCGACCGTCTTGCCAGACTTCTTATCCTCCAGATACTTGGGGCAGTTACGCTTCCAGTGACCCTTCCCCTTGCAGTAGAAACACTCCACGCTAGCTCTGGGACCAGACCTGTTAGTCCTGGGCTTGGCAGCCAACTTTGCCTCCCTCCGGGACTTCCAGCTCTGCTTTCCCTTGCCACCGGACTTCTTGAAATCAACGGTCTTGTTGACCATCAACAGCGTGTGCTCCTTCTTAATCTCTACCTCAGCAGTCTTGAGCATCACGAACACTTCACCCAGGGACTTAGCCATGCCCTGCATGTTGTAGTTCATGACGAAGCCTTTGTAGCTTGGTGGCAACGATTGCAACACCCTGTCAATCGCCAGCTCATCAGGAATCTTGCACTCCAGAGCATTCAGGCGTTGAACGTAGCCAGACATCTTGACTACATGCTCGCTCACACTGCTATGCTCTTCCATCTTGGCTGAGAAGAAAAGCTCAGAAGCCTCATATCTCTCAGCCTTAGCCTGCGGCGCAAAGACAGCCTTAAGATCCGAAATGATCTCAAAGGCGCTCATCTTCTCAAAGCGCTTCTGCAGGTCGGCTTCCATGGCGTAGAGCATGCCACTCTGGACAAAGGCAGAATCCTACGATCGGGTCTGGAAGACCTTCTTCTCATCCTCAGAGGCATCATCTGCAGGAGGGTCACCTATGGCGGCCTCAATGACGTAGGCCACCCTATGGGGAGTGAGGAGGATCATCAGGTTGCGGAACCAGGCCATGAAGTTTGACCCATTGGTCTTAAGCTTTTCTTTCTCAAGGAACAGACCTAGGTTAAACGAGGGGCGAGACATCTACAATGGAATTTGCAACAACATAAGACTTTGTTCATAATAATTTTGAGTTAGAGTATTTTACAAAATAACTAACATAACTCCCACTCAAACGAACATCCCTCCTGGTCGTTTAAGCGATTACACGACCCCCATCCATCGCACCACCCCTCATCATCAAAGCCGGCGGCACAACTTCAAGAGTAGACAAAATCATCGGCCACACCAATTTTGTGACTCGTGCTCGACCTTTCGGTCTTCCTGTTCCGAGGCCATACCTCTGAGTATGCTAGGCTCGCCACCAAAGACCTCCACGCTGACGCTTGTGCAACATGGCTTACACCCACTGTATGCGAACGAAGAGATGTATGACACCCGATCATCACGGCCTGCCTCATAACGTAGAACTTTCTTGGTGGTGCGCGTTGGAGGGAGAACACTAGTGGTATTTTGAAGGGATCATCTTATTCAGCTACCGCCGTCTAACTAATGTATACTATACACACAATCACACAAAATAAGATGCACACAAAACATCAAATGTAATGCAATGTGATATAGTCCATTGCGCCATGGTATTCTTGGCGCCCGCAGTTTATAAACAATTTAATAAACCTACCTTGACCATATCACATAGCCTCTGCAAAATAAAGTTAGACGCTTCTAATTTATCTTTTGCATATTTTACGTGGCTTGGGGCTTTCGTAAATAGAACCGCTTCATACCTACGAATCTTATGACCACAACAACGATCCAATAATTGCATGTTTAAGCATCCCTTTCGGGCCCTCCATTGAAAATGCGAAGACCAACTAAAGAGAGAGAAACTGTCACCCGCCAGCCACATATACGGTACAAGTCGTATGTCAGTAGTGGAACCAGTCTCGCGTAAGTGTACGCGTAAAGTCGGTCCGGGCCGCTTCATCAACTCAATGCCGCTGGAAAACACAAGTGCACGCTAGAGGGTAGCAAATAACAGGAACGGTGCCCCGTGCAGAGCACGGGTTCTAACAGCGTACAGCTATATCTACGATAGATCGGCTCTGATACCACTGAAGGGGATCGTGAGCAGAAAACAAAAAATTTCCTACCGACGATATCCTAAAAGCATGCCAAGATCTATTCTATGCTCATATAGTAGTACGAACGGAGATCGGAATACGTACCCTTGTAGACCGAAAGCGGGGATTACGTTCCCGCACAAACGTTGTCGATGCAGACCGACGAAGCCGACCTCAAGGTCGTGTAGAGGAAGCAGGCCTCCGAGTACCGCTAGCGCAGCACCTCGCAGGGCCTCCAAAGCTCCAGTCCAGGACGAGCAGCGGAAGACTTGGACCGGAACACCAGCAGCGCGGCAGCGAGCTATAGTGGAGGAGATCCCCTTGCTCTGCTCGGCTCCAACTTGGGAACCACGAGATCGAGAGAGAAATCTGGAATTAATTTGTGAATTAAAAGGCTGGGGGTGCCCCTTCTTATATAGGCTCCCAGGGGAGCCTACCTTGCCAGCCAGGCAATGTGGGACTATCCCACAGCCTGATTCGGCCAAGGAGGGTGCGCCGGCCCCCTGGTGGGCCCCATCTGGCCCACCTAGGCCGGCCTCCATGCCCCCACCGAATTCCCAAGGGGGTCCCCCCCCCCCTCTTGGGCCTTCTTTCGTCCGGAAGGCCCATTTAGGGAAATCTGCCTAACTAAATTCGAAAATAAATATATAAAATCATATTTGCATATTAATAACACTAATTAATATCAAACATAATATATATAATTTTTCCTAGCTCCGAAAACTCTTTCGGCGTTGTCCGATCTCCATCGGACCCCTCCCGGGACGCTCCCGGTGATCTCCTTCCTTTCCGGTTGTCTTGTCGAAACCCCTTAAGTGTGTTACCCTAGCGGTTCGATATAATATCAGGTATGACCAAGACTCCTCAATGATCAACGACTAACTCGTAGGCCTGGATCCCATGAATTAATCCCTGAGATATAACGAATGACTTTCATCTATCAAACCTGAACGTAAAGTCTTAGACCTTTTGCCATAGCGATACTTAGCACGTCCGAGCGTCGTTCCATAGATATCTCCATACCTAATCCCGAGCCGACGACGCTATCTTCTACTCGTTCATGATCTCATGTCTCCGTGACCTAGTCACATGCTTGCAAGCTCATTAGACATGATCTCACCGAGTGGGCCCGAGAGTATCTATCCTGCTATGCGGACTGGCAAATCCCGCTCTTGACCCCTCGTCTCAACTACTCCTTTCCGATACCCAAAAGTATCACCGTTATTGTCATACTAAATAAGATACGACGTTTGGTGCAATCAAAGTATCTTCCGGGAATAACAATAAGAGTTGATCTCACGGTCAAAGGCGTAACGACTACGTTCTCCAAATCTGGGTATGTCCATCACATCGTTCTCTAGCGATATGACTCTCATTGCCGACCGGCGCCATGCCCCATGACCGGGAAACCTCGATCATCAATCGCGCAACGAAATTAGTCTTAGTAGAGGCTACTAGGGACCTAGTTGTTTACGTATCACACCCGCATTAATGTTTCCGCTTAATACGGTTCTAGCATGACACAAAAACCTATTATGAACAAACGAGATATGATAAAGAATACACTTTATTAATTGCCTCTAGGGCATATCTCCTTCACAGTAAACCGGCATAAAACTGAATCACTCCTCACAACCCTAAAAAACAAAACGCGGGCTTGTTCCTTCGATGGCAACGACGGCGGCGGCAGCAAGCCCGGCTCAAGTCTGCCACATGCGTCGGAAGGCCCGGAACCGAGATGACATTGTTCGGCCCCAACGTTATCTGTCGTGTGCCTAGCTAGGGTATGTGTCCTCCGCGCACACATCCTCTTCTCGCCGGTCCTAACACCGATCTCACTCGTGTTTGCAATCTCCACACCGTCGGCTTGCACTGATGCTCGTCTTGCAGATACCTGCTAACATACTCACGTGTGCTGTGGACATGGCCTGTGAGCCCTTCAGAACAACGAGAATAGCTTGGGAGATTTGTTCACTACAGACTGAATTTCCTTGTACAGAACATGCAGATTGGCTACCTGAATTGATTCCAGCTGATGTGCATGTAGCTCGGGAGTCTAGATTTTGAATGTACATCGTTCGTGAATATTGATGTATAGAAAGACTTGAGGTGTTCTTTGTGTGACTTGAATTAAGCCATATATGTTCTTATATGTTAGTAAACAAAATGAAAGAATGTATGGAAGTTTACATACTGAAATCTTTATCATGATACCAATTGGTACTAAATTTGTTTTTTTAATAATGGTACCTAAACATTTTCTTTTGGAGGTTTCTCTCAAGTTCGGTGAAGCAAATATCAGCTAGATCGGGTATTCCACACCATCAATGTGAATATACTTCTCACTCTTGTTTTCCTCGACTTTTTTGGGACGTCTGTACTTACACATGTTGTAAACTAAGCTAAAATCAATGATTCATGTCAATTAATAACTCTTACAAAAATTTGTTGTTGCTGATAGCTTCCAAACCTTACTGAGAGGATTCTCAAAAGAAAAACCTGATTCACTGAATTTGTGGTGAACACCACAAGACAAAATAGAAATTCTGATCCATTACATGAAGACAATTTGTACACCGAATAAAACAGTACAGTGATAAGGCATTCTTTTTCTTGCGAGTTCCAACTTTCATCTTGCACAATGTGTATGCATCTCATGCACATTCATGACTTCTTTCTCTCCACCCTTTTTGTTTGGGCAACTGTGACTATCCTGGAACCCTACTTGTAGAACTTCTCAACAACCTCCAGTTCTTTAAATGTCCCTATTTGGACTTCATATTTTCTTCACATTCCGGTGTAAAATATGAACACTTCAACATAAACAATGAATCAATGAGCAACACTCTGTATAATTAACATAACTGAATACAACCAGCAAAAAATTGACTTACGGGGAGAGGAACACTTGGTTCCTTTACAGGTATGCAAAATTGTTCCTCGTCCAACTGCATTTGCAACCTGTTCGTAAGATTGAATGGCTGCACAAAGCCAAAAATAGGTACATAATTAGCCTCTGAAACAAAGAGGTTTCCATGCACAACATGCATAATCTGTCTTTGGCCATCTGCATGAATTCTGCATGCATGTGGTTGCCGCTTGCCAGTTCATACCATAGAAACACATCCTGCCATAAATTTTGCACTATTCACTACACTAAAATCCACAAACTTCACCCGTACTAGTGAGCAAACCTAGCAGAGCCCAGCGTTCCATGGTCTGCATGAAGACAGCTAGCTATGTTTTGGTAGTCCCTACGCGAGCCACATTAGCAAACGTAGCAGATCACAAAATCGAGTCAGCGCTTGGCGTGCATACCTCGCTAGGAGGTAGATGGCGGCAACAAAATCGAGTCAGCGCTTGGCGTGCATACCTCGCTAGGAGGTAGATGGCGGCAACATCAGAAGATCTGGCTGAAGTCAAGTGCAATCGATCGGGATCTTGTGCCGTCGAAATTTAGGGCGCACGGCGAATTCTCCATCTCTAGCTTCGGGTCGTTGGCGATCAATCAGGCGGAGGCGTGGGGTTCAGGGGTATCCGTGCAAATTCACAGGACTAACATACGGTTGCGGGTGTTTTTCTGGAAGAATACAGCCGAATCTGATCTAACGCTGCGTTTTAGATCGACCGGCTGAAACCCTCTGGATGCACGGATGCATACAAGGAGCAAATGCATAGGATACGACGCCTTTTAGTAGCTATACAGCTACACTATTTGCAATACAAAACTTAATCCGTTTTAAGTTTGACTATTACAGTGGAAAACAAACTGGTTAGATAACCAAATTATGTAAAACGACACTAATTTTGGCCAAATCTGCATGAACAGAGTAGAGAGTAAGAGGTTAGTAAGCTCATTCTAAATCATAATTAGAAAAAATATGAGATTTACACCCTGAGTTGTTTACTACGTAGGTCGCTTGTATGCACCCATCAGATCATTCTGAAATATCACAACGGAAGAGGATTGTTATAGATGGGTCAATATTTAGTCAAATTTAAAAGAAAATCATGAAAAAATGGAAGTCTACTCCAAAGAATATCGAAGAAAAAATCCTGTGCAATCCAAGTATACTATGCAAAATTCTTTATTATTTCTACCTGAAAGATATAAGAACATACACTAGGTGCTGTGAACTTAGTATGTAGTAACAGATTCCATATACGATATGGCCGTTCGGTTCACCAGCCCAACTAACCAGGATGCGGGAATTTGA
The DNA here is from genome assembly GCA_026929855.1 of Poa annua. NCBI lineage: Eukaryota > Viridiplantae > Streptophyta > Magnoliopsida > Poales > Poaceae > Poa > Poa annua. The sequence goes on from CM049427.1 coordinate 40,197,745, forward strand.
TGCTGGGAGTAGCGTCCCGTAAGGACTTCAATAAACGGACATGATTAGCAAAGTATATCAATCCAACGGTTAAGAAAGATAATGACCTGATAAGTCTCCAATTTATACCAGTTATAATATCCCTAGTAAACCAACAATCACAGGACCATGTAGTTTGTGGCTACCAGACCAAGTCACTCGGCCAAGTAGCCATTTGGCCATCTAAAACAGAGAGTAGCCATCTAGCATACGCATGTGATCCTGTATACGTGACATTGGAACTATAGAAACTAGAGGATACCCCGCGCGTTGCGGCGGACAATTGAGCGTAATTTAATGCGAAAAAAGAAGATGATGTGCATGATGCATTTTGTTAAGTCAAATGTCACCAAATTGCACATGTTCTTCTAATTCCTTGGAAGAGGATTACGCTGACATATGACATGGATTTGAGTTGTGCAACAACGCTTCTTGTTGAGCAACTATAGTTGTTATTTAAGGAGTTGTTGTATTTTATCGATGATAAGCTTTTTGTAGTATAGTTTTTCACTTTCACATGTAAACATTCTGTGTAAACTTTACTTGACATATTTTACATATAGAAAAGTGTATTTCGAGATCTATAAAGTAAATAAAGAATAAAACATATTATCATGCAAAAGGCAAAAAGAAGAAGCAAAACTGAAGTCCAGACCAAAATTAAGCCAGATACATAAGGAAAAAGATCGACATGTCTCAAGATAAAGAACATAAAACATCTAAATGCATTACAGATTGCAGAACTAATTTTAGAAAAAGAATTGCTCTAAGTAGAGTAGCTACTGATGGCGGTTTGTTTATAGGGGTATCGCACAAGCCCAAAACATTTGGAATCTAACACCCTTCCTTATCTCTTAATCCATAACTGCAAAATGATGATGGAGCATTTTCACCACACATCTGGTATTTTTTCCTTGATGAGTGTCAAATATCCGTAAATTGAGAAACATTGTTGATAAAAAAACAAATTCATGTGCCAGTACTTCGATAAAAACTGAGTTGCATAATAGTTGTTCCACACCTAAAATAAAAAACAAACATAAATACTTACGGATTACTATACCAACACCGTAGAGAGAGAATTTCGCATAGCTAGTGGGATTTTTACAGCCGCATACCTTGTTGCTTTGTATGGTAATGATAGAAAGATCAGACAATTAGAAACTTCAGAATAAATAAACTCAGATCAGACAATTAGAAACTTCAGAATAAATAAACTCTTACATGAGTTTCTTACTTTTTACCCACTTCATTGCGCCCAGTATGCAAAGCCTTTGTTAACTTGATCAAACTGATATCCAGGTTGCCCAATTTGTTGCCTGAAGCCAGACCATAATCAACGGATAGAAGAAGTATGTACCAAACTTAAGTAGCTCGATCAGCGATGGCATACAAAATAAAGCACCGAGCGATAGGTGACGCATCAACAACAATGGCTGCTTTGTCCAATCGATTTGGCACATGATAAATTCAGGTACTGACCAGCCCCCGACTGATGAAGAATGCCTAACCGTAGTGGAGAAAAATATGCTGGAGTGTGGCGAACAACAACGATGGTGAATATGGTCAGACACTGCCGATGTGCAGATGCCTCCACCGATGGTTTTTATAGCACAATGTCTTCTTGAATCTTTATCAGTTTCAACCGATGGCTGTTGATGCCTCCATAATTTTCCTGTTGTAAAGATAATGGAGGAGAGAAAGTGGTCAGGCGTTAGTGTGCCAGTTTCTTAGTGGATTTAATGGAGAAGAGGAAGAGGAGAAGAAAGTGAAACTATATATGTAAGAGATACGTGTTATTTACCAACATATGTGTATGCCACTGTAGGTAAAGAGAAACAAAGAGATGAGTCGGTGGCTAATCATAACACTTGAGAAAGAGAGGAACGTATGTGAGAGAGGTTAATGGATGGTGCAAGGAGCCTATTAACGGTCTGATCGAAAGATGATACACTGAGGCTTAACCAAAGCAGAACTGGTCGTGCACTAAGCCTATTAATAATGAGTGCGTCTTTTGCATGTGGAGGTTTCTATTAGCTCTTAACTGTAGGTTAGTAGATGAGGATGGGAGGAGGCACGCATCAATATTAATAATGTCAAGATAAATGGGGGAGGGAGATGTGGCCGGCTGATGCTGTGATATATTGTTCTCTCCTCACATGATGTTTTTTTCCTTTTCATTAGGTGGCATGTTTGCTTAGGTGGAAGGCTATGATTGCTTTAAGATGTTTGATGAGGTGGACACCTTGCATGTTGAGAGAATTCCTTGCAGTGGGTCTTTACTATTTAGATATAGAAGATTTATGTATATTCACTTTTGAAGTAGTATCATTAAAAAAAATCGTGAATGAGAGGACAGTGTGCCATGCTCGGCGCCAAGCATGACCTCCTGAACCGACTTGTGGATTCAGGGTGCGTTTGGTGTTTTGGGTATGATAGGGTCGCCGTACTTAAACACACTGTATGTTAGACAAGTTCAACTAGGTTAATCCATGTTTGGTTGTAGGAACCCTCACGACAAAACTTTGTGGTGAACTACACATGGTTGTTTTGTATTACCAAGTATACATTTGGAAGTATGGTCTTTATCTAATTTTTTTTTGGAAGTATTAGTTGTATTTCCATGGCACATATATAATTTGCTGCAAAAACATCATGTTCTTACGATGGAATAATTTTTTATTTGCAAGAGGAAGGATCTATTGTCACCTAATTAATAATGATAAATTTAGCTATATGTGAAACTATTACCACCCTGATATTTTTGTTGCATCAGGAGACTCTATTGCAAGAAATATGCACTTCTTGTTGTGTTAACAAATCGTTGCAATAAGACAACATTCCTTTTGGGCAGCAGAAAAACTATGAAAGGACCGAGATGGTAACTTACAGGGGGGGGGGGGGGGGGGTGAATAGGTTTCTACAAATTTTACTTTTCTTTTCACAAGTTTTAGGCTATGCGGATAAATAAGATGTGCCTAACAACTAGATGAAACAACCTATATGATGCAATACAATACTTCAAGCACGAAGGCTATCACAAATAGAACAACAATAGTGAAAGAGCTCGGATAGAAATAACCGAGGCACGCGGAGACGAAGATATATCCCATGCTCCTTCTCTTGACAGAGAAGTACGTCACGTTGGAGAGATGCGGGATATGATGCGGGATTCAACATCGTTCTAGCCATCTCAATGATTGTCCGGTTCTTCCTCTCCACAACACCATTTTGTTGGGGTGTGTAAGGTGAAGAGTATTGATGCTTGATACCTTCCCAATCAACAAAATCTTGCATGGTGTAGTTCTTGAATTCGGTGCCATTGTCGGTTCGAATTGGCTTGATCTTCTCATCATATTGACGTTGAGCTTGAGTGGCAAATTCGATGAAGCATTTTTGGGTCTCATCCTTGGATTTTAGGAGAAATACCCAAGTGTATCTTGAGTAGTCATCCACGATCACAAGACCAAACTACTTCCCGCCAAGAGTATCATAGTTGGAAGGCCCAAAGAGATCCAAATGAAGGAGCTCCAACGGCCTAAAGGTGGTGACGATGCTCTTGGAGGGGTGAGCCTTGCCCTTTTGCTTCCCGGCTATGCATGCACTACACACACGATCTCTTTCAAAGTCAACATCGGTTAGTCCAATAACGTGATCGTCTTTTAGGAGTAATTTAAGATTTCTCATGTTGACATGGCCTAGCCGGCGATGCCAAAGCCAACCCTTGTCAACCTTGGCCATTAGGCATAGTGAGGAAGAGGGGTTCTCTTGCGAGAAATCAGCCACATAAAGACCGTCCTCAATATGCCCAACAAAGACCAATTTGAGATTATCACTCCTAAAGACCATCACCTTATCTTTAGTAAAATAGCAATCATAGCCAATGTTTGTAAGATTATTGATGGAAAGTAAGTTGTAACCAAGGGATTCAACAAGCATGACATTCTCGAGAGACACGTCTTTCGTGATTGCCACCTTGTTGTATCCCAATACCTTTTGCTTTGTATTATCTCCAAAAGTGATGTAGGAGGTGCGGTTGACATCATCAATGAAACGCTCAAGCAACTCCTTTTCACCGGTCATATGATGAGTGCATCCACTATCAAACACCCATTTAGGGCCACCGGAGAGATATCCCTACACACAATCAATTCTTGGATTTAGAAACCCATTTAGAAATGGGTTCCTTGGCATTAGAAACAAGAGATTTTGGTACCCAAATCGAGTACCATCTAAAAGCATTGCGGGGACAATTAAATTTAGCATAAACGTCACCTCTTGTGTCCTTACACAACACATAAGATGGGTTAGCTTTTCCCGCGGAAAGTTGGTTAGAATTTTCCTTATAGACACTTTTCTTCAACCACAACTTTCTTGCATTTGTCAACCTTCTTGTGTCCTTCACGCACAAAGGTAACATTCTTCAAAGGATTGGTCTTCTCCTTACCATTTTTCATTGTGGTGTAACCAAGTCCTTGATGTGGAGCTCTCATCTTTTGTTTAGTAAGGATCTCATTTAGAGTCTTCTCACCTTGACTAGATATGAGACGTTCCTTCTTGAGTTGCACCTTCAATTTCTTATTTTTCTCAACAAGTGAGACTTGACCATTCAAGGGGTTATAAGTACTAGCAATATTTTCAACAATAATGGGAGCACTTGAAGAAACAAGATACTTGTCATAACTAGCTTGAAGTTGATCATACTTCTCCTCAAGTTTCATGAACTCATCCTTGATAAGCTTATGGGCATTCTCAAGGTGTTAAAGTTCCTTAGTGAGAGAGGCATGAGCAACCTCAAGTTTCTTTTTAGAAGCATCAAGTACTTGGGAAATTTCAAGTGCCCTATCAATCGAATCAACATCTTTAGCTTTGTCAATCTTATAAGTTTCCAATTGTTGAGATAGAGTAAAAGAATTATGTTTTTCATTAGTGAGTTCTTGCTTAAGGAGATTGAATCTCCGTATCCCATCATCAATAAGGGATTCAAGTTCCTCAATGGTATCGTCACGTGAAGAGACGGTGTCCATTAAGTACTCGAATTGAGATAAAGCATCACCACGTAGGGAGCACATAACTTTATGCAAAGCAAGCATCCTAGCATTTCCATCCTCATCAATATTGCCTAACTCATGAGAAGGTAAAGGTGGCTTAGCATTAAAGATAGGAGCATTTGAAGGAGTAGGCACCTTTGGTCCCTTTGCCATGAGGCATTTTTGGGATTTCTTCTTGGAGGTAGAGGTGTAGTCTTTGGTGTAGTCGTAGGGGAGAGAGGACCCAAGTCCACACTCCAACTTGGCTACTTCATCTTGATCATCCTCGCCCCCCTTTGTCAATCTTGCCATGAGACACTTCTTGGAGGGAGATGCGTAGTCCTTGGTATAGTCATATGTGAATAAGGAGCCGGGCTTAGCATGAGCTAGACCGGCTACTCCAACTTGTGCATCTTCCTCTTTCTCCTCATCATCGGACATGTACTCGACCCAAACAAAAGCTTTGCCTTCTCTTCTCTTGTTGATGGGGTTGGGGAGGAGCTTCTTCCTTGCCTCCTTGTCATACTTAGGCTTGTCTTCTCTTTTCTCATAGGGACACTTGTCGGAGAAATGACCCGGTTGATCACAATTGTAGCAATTCCTCCTTGTGTTCTTTGGGAGGCTTGCATTCTTGTTCATGAAGTTCTTGCCCCACTTCCTAGCAAAGAAGGCAAGATCCACCGGTAGCTCACTCGTTGAAGTCATCTCTTCAAGCTCAACTTCTTCTTCATATTCTTCCTCAACAACACGAGTCTCCTTGGCCTTCAAAGCAAGGTTGGGAGAGTTCATGGCGCGGACCAGTTGTCTTGTTTGGTTTCCTTGATCAACCATAGTTTGGTTGGCAATGAAGAAGGAGATAAGGTCATCCGGAGACATAGCCTTCTTGGCATCCAAGACTTGCATCATGAGAGCCATTTTCTTGTCATCGGGAGCAATTATTTGACAAATCTTGTTCTTGACAAACTCATCATTCACATCAAACCCATCATTGTATTTGTCACACCCAAGGCATTGGATCTTTACACGAAGAACGTCAAGTCTTGAGTAGGCATCTCTAAGGTTCTCACCACCCTTGATCACAAATAAATCCATCTCCCTCTTGGCATATTCATAGTTGGTCTTTTGGGTGATGGATGTTCCTTCTTGAAGAATCACAACTCTATCCCACAACTCCTTGGCCGACTCAATGCGGTGCACTTGATTGTAGAGACTTCTTGGAAGAGCACACCAAATCTTGTCACGAGTCGTGGAATTGAGTTGCCGAAGTACCCATTCATTAGACGTCAAGCTATTTGCATCCATGGACACAAAGCCTTGCTCAACAATGTCCCAAAGCTCCTCGCACATACTGCGAAGATAAGATTCCATAGAAGATTTCCAAAAGGAAAAGTGAGTTACATCATACATGGGTGGGGCACCACCATTAATCATGTTTGGCAATGAGATAGGGGGGAGAGGATACGTGTGACCAACGACGCCGTATGCGGCGCTAAGTTTGGTTGAGGGAGCGCTCTCCACCTTATCCTTTCCATCTCCACTAGTGCTAGTGTCGGGGGAAAGAGATATGGCGGCCAAACGCTTCTCAACTTCATTAGCCACGTATAATTCAAAGTTCTTGTTCACACGATCCTCAATGGTTTTCTGAAGGGCAGCTTCACGGGAGGCCCACTTGTCCTCCTCGGTTTTCCTTGCTAACTCCTCTTTAGAAGGATAATCCATCTCGCTCTTAAGGCGGTGAAGCCCTTAAAAAGAGACCTCGGCTCTGATGCCAATTGAAAGGACTGAGATGGTAACCTAGAGGGGGGGGGGGGGGGTGAATAGGTTTCTACAAATTTTACTTTTCTTTTCACAAGTTTTAGGCTATGCGGATAAAAAAGATGTGCCTAACAACTAGATGAAACATCCTATATGATGCAATACAATACTTCAAGCACGAAGGCTATCACAAATAGAACAACAATAGTGAAAGAGCTCGGATAGAAATAACTCAGGCACGCGGAGACGAAGATATATCCCGTGTTCCTTCTCTTGAGAGAGAAGTACGTCACGTTGGAGATATGCGGGATACCACGAAGGACACCCGAGCGCCACGAAGGCTCACCTTCTTCTCCTTGAGCCTCTTCCACGAAGAAAGAGCTCAATCCACTATTGGTAGGCCTTGAGGCGGCCTCCAAACCTTTACAAACTTTCCCGAAGCAAGAACCACAACTCGGAAGCTTCCGGGTGACCCTAGCCGCCTAGGGTTTTAACAAAACCCAAGAGTAACAAGCAACTTGATGAAATCAAGGGGGAATCACTTTTGGCTCGGTGGAATCAAAGATCTAGACCTCCTCTTGGTTTTCACCAAAGGGATTTGAGTTTGAGTGGAGGGCTAGAGAGATCTTGAAGCTTTTGGAGTCAACAACAATGGAGGGGAGAGAGCTTAGCCTTTTTCGTGTTTGGAACTGGTTGACTTACCTCTTGGAGAAGAAGAGGTAGGCTTATATACTTGTCTATTAAAATCTGGCCGTTATGCAGGAAATCTAGTCCACCCGGTATGGATTCCGATTTGCACCGGACTGTGTACCGGATGGGTCCGGAATGAATTCCGGACTGCAAACCGGCAAGTCCCTGGACTCGCCCGGTTTGCACCCGGAATTGATTCCGGGCCCATCCAGTACCAGATCCGGTATATACCGGATCCCATACCAGATGAGCAGTTTCCTGAACATGCCCAATATTTCAAGAGACAAATATATTAAACTTTCTCATATTTTGTGGAGGCTTTAGGAGGTGAATGGAAAGTGATATGAAATAGAGTTGCAAGAGTTCATCCCCAATGAAAACAACAAGTTACCCCTCTTAATAGTGCGGTGATCCTATTGACTCAAGAAGTAAATAGAGAAAGATATAAATAACACCGTCACTTGATCATCCAAAAATGAGGGGCCTCCAATATCCAACCATCATCATACGAGCGGACTAAAACCTGAGAATACACTTTAGAGATAGCATTAGTCCTCACTAACTCGAGTGTCATCTTAACCAAAATCTTAGGAAGGGACATGCCCTTTCAAACTATATCTCAACGAATTTTAGTTCTCGCAATTCATTGTATTATATACTGATTCTTTCAACGACTCTAGGAAATTATGGAATTGAATTAGCTAGTATTGTGAAAATTTATCGTGTCGTGGTCACAAATTCGGTTCAGTAGTTATTGTTGTATTGGACCCCTAGAGTGTCAAACAACCTATGCATACTTAAAGTATTGGATTTGTAAGAAGAAGAAACCATGCAAAATTTTCTAGTTAATCCATGCATGTATTCGTGATCAAGAAAACATATACTTAGCTTTGCGTATGAATAGAAGTACTCCAGCGCATACACACTTTTTATGTAATGCGGGAACACATTTGACCATGCCAAAAGGTGTAGAAACCTTAGCATATTTAGTTCACATGTAATTATTTTCCATTGAACTAGATATACGCAAGATCAATTGCAATCAGGGCCGGCCCTGGAGGGGGTCTGGAGGGGGCCGCCCCGGCCCACAAATTTTGGGGGCCCACTAGATATATACATGTAGTATATATGTATAGTAGACATAGTCTGTACAGGAAATAGAAAACAAACTAACGATTGGGCCATCAGCGCCAGCTCTCTCTTGATCGCCGTAGAAGGTCTGCTACCTGCTGGCCTGGCCGCCTGGGCCGTCCGGCCGTGTCTTAACGAAAACGACTTGTACTCGATTCCAGCTCGTATTCGTACTCGATTCCAGCTCGTATTCTATTGGGAGACCGACAGGCGACAGCCAGAGGGCACAAATCGCCATATATTGTCGCCTCGACGGTTCCTCTCATTAGAAATTAGTCTTCCGTCGCCCCGCCGAATCAACTGGAATAACTCGATCCAAATTCTCCCGTTCTAAGTTTTGTCCCGTTAGCTGGTTCCCAGATTTCTGATCGCCCGCCGACGGAATCAGGTATACTAATCGATCCCCTGATCTTCTCTAATTTTTAGTATATGTTCTTTATGCCCTAATCTTAATAAATAATTCCTTTTTTATTATTTTCAGCGTTACTATGAAACCTTTATCTGGTGCTGCAAAACGGAAAAAGAGAAAAGATGATCAAAAATTGGTAAATTCATAGAGAGGATCTATTCACAAATATTTGAAGAGTAACACGAACACTCCAAGAAATCCAGACGACTGGGCGCTAGTTCTTGTGGGCGAATAAAGTGATGCAAATTTGGAAGATGAGACTCATACAGAAGACAATGTTGAGGACAATGCGGAAGATAACAATGTGAGTGATCATGAACCCATATTTAATTCATCTCCTACAGAATCTGCTAGTGTTGATGAGGAACCAGTTGTCGTGGTGGAGTCACGGCAGATGCCATAGGATGGCTAATCTGTGGGGCCGATGGACGTTGGTGGATCCGGGGAGGGATAGCGAGTTGAAGAACTCACACGGGGAGGATCCCGGTAAAACCGGAATCTCCCAAGAACACGAAACAAGGACAACGTGCAAAGAGGAAGATCTAACAAATACAAACAAATGCACGAAGGCACAAAGCACTCACACGATATACCCAAGTTCAGGGCCCTCGTGAGGAGGTAACACCCCTACTCCTGCCTTTCCTCTCTATATAATGGTGGTATAAGAACTACAACTTGCTACAAGATCTGTCAAAGGTAGAAGTACAAAGAACTGGATGAACTTAAGGTGAAGAAGAGTAACTGCTCTAAGAGTAAATGCAACTATAGCTTTGGCTCTGAAGTTGGTCTCTCCCTCTCAGGAGCAGTTATGGCGCCTTTTATAGAGTTCCGGCCGGGAGGGCCGGAAACCCTAAACTGCCTCGGCCCCACCGGACAGACCTAGCCGGAATGTCGTCACCGGCTAGTGCGACCTAGTCGCCGGACTATCCGGTGTAGCCCCTGCGTCGTCATCTCGTTAAGGACGGCAGGCGCCGTCCTGCATCATCATTGTCCCCTTGTCAGAGACAGGACATGTCTTTTCCCATCCCGGATAGCCTTTTCCGGATTGCCGGGCTAGGCATGTCAGGTCTTGTCGTACCGTTGTCGTACCGGCTGACGCGCTTCCGTGTCAGGCGGGAGGTGACCATGCTTCCGTGTCAGGCGGAATGGTACTTCCCCCCGCGATATACGAGAAAGCCTGCTCTAGACCGTTGACGGCCTACCGGGAGCTCTCTTGCCGGCTACCTCCTCTCTTGCCACTGGGAGCCTCTTCAGCATAAGATCAAGATCGACACATACATTCCGGTTAGTGCTTACCCGGGATACCTATCCGGTAAAGCCGAGTACACCAACATTCGGGAACCTCCTCGGTGTCCCAGGTCCGGGATCCTTTCCGGAGATGTCCGAACTTATCTCAGGATGAGTAACTCTAGGCCTAGCCTCCCGAAGATGTCTTAGCCTATCAGCAAAGACATCTTCGAGAAGTTAGTTCTTAGAGGAACCACCCGCTCCTGCCCGTGCTGCGAATGTGAGGGTCGGGGGTGTCTATTTATAGCCGCAAGACCTGATCCTTACGGCTGCCACGGGGCACCTTGGCCTTTCCCCGTGTCCAAGTGTCCAGCTGCCCTTTCGGCACACCAAGGGGTGTCCTTTTCTGTCGCCAACGGTCAAGCACTGTTGATATTCATTATAATGTACCGGGATCTGCCCCTACCCGGGGGGCAGCCCCCCGACACTAGTCCCCGAAGCTGGTGCGGCACAGCGACCCCGGATGATGTGCGGGGTCAGCTTTAATAACAAACTTTCTTCCGAGAACACACGACATCATTCTTTTAATCCATGCCGAGATTAATTCTTTCCGAGATCCTCTCACCGAGATGGTCTCAACCGGGAGGCGAAGCCTGCGACCGAGTAGCACCATCTCAGCAAATCTTGACCGTTGATTTCCCGATGAATTCGAGACAGCGAGTCTGGGCCCACCCGACGTCCCGTCTGCGCAGAGGCGCACTCGAGTGCTTCTGCGCACGCACGGTGTCGCTTGGGTTCCCGCGCCGGGGAGCCGCATCTGATCCGGAAACGAACCGTTGGGGCCGTGTGGCCCTCGGTGTGGCCGGATCGAGCGCTCCGGATAGCGCCACGTGGCTCACGGCACAAAACAGATCCCACCCACGATCGTGGAGATCGTGGGCGGGAAAAACGGGAACCGCTCCGGAATCCCCCCCATAAATAGGGGACCGGAACGGTCTCCCTCACTTCTTCTCCTTCGCACTTCCTCTCCTCCACCGTCTCGAGCTCGCCGCCGCGCTCGTCGCCCGTACGACATCGCGCTCGCCGTTCGCCGGAGTTCACACCCCGCCGTCGCCCTCGCACGCCGTCGATCTCCTTCTTCACCGGTAAGTTTTCCCTCTCCGTGCCATTGCGTTTCTCCGGTAGATTAGTTGCCCGACTCCGGCCGTGCCCTAGCACGAGCATGGTTGCGCCGACGCCGGTGACCACACACGGGCGGCGCGCACGAGGTGCACGGTGAAGAACCACCGTGTCGCTAGGATGTAGATTAGTTACCCTTATTCGTGCCTCGTTTGAGTTTAGCGCGATCCATTTTTCCTCCCTTTAGTTTTGATTATTTTACCCACGGTAGATCTTGCTTCCCATGAATCCGGTAGCTTTTAGCAGTTTGCGCCCCGACATCCCCGTCTCCGATAGACTAACTCCGACTAACCGCCACTGCGCCTGCAGAATAGCCCGGATACTCCTGCTTACTTCTCCGACATGGGTGAAGAACGTGCTCGGGGGTGTTGGGATGGGTCCGAGACGAAGCAGTCGGATCTTGACTGGCTCTATCGGACTCACCGGATTCCTCCGGAAGTCGAGAGCCGTCTACCGGGAGAGGAAGTTGCGCCGGAACCCCAACCCGGGGAATTCGTGGTATTCCTCTCGCACTTTGAGCGCGGGTTTGGGCTTCCGGCTAGCCCCTTCTTCCGCGACTTCCTCGACACGTACGAGGTCCAACCTCACCACCTTCCCGCCAACGCTATCATGATGCTCTCGGTCTTCACCACCTATGCGGAGGCGTACCTTGGCATATGGCCTTTTGTGGATCTCTGGGCCAAGTACTTTATCCTTCGCCGACAAGCCATCCCCAACCCGGATCAGAAGGTAAAGGACTTGGTCGACTGCGGAGCGGCCACCGTCATCCCTCGCGCGGACTCCGGATTCCCCATCGTCAAGGGATTAGAGTCTTGCCGGAAATGGCAGCGCAGCTTCTTCTACGTGAAGAACCGGGAACCCTTGGGAGAAGGTCCGGGATCCTCGAACCCGGACTTCCTCAACCTGCCGGAATTCGTCATGGGTCCTCCGCGCGAATTCCGCCGCTGGAAGTATCTTCCCGACAGCGAGGAGATCGGATACATGCACGATGTTCTGCATGTGCTAACCCAGGATATGACCGGGGATGATCTCTTGCGCTGCTTTATTGTCCGCCGGGTCTGCCCCCTTCAAAACCGAGTGCACAAGATGTGCCACATGTCCGGGAACTTCGACCCCACTAGGACCAGTATCAAAGGGCTAACCCACGGGGGGATCGTCCGTCGCGCCCGAGCTATTGCCCGGACGGAGATGACGGAGGATTACAGTTGGGGGGTCATAGGGGGATCTCGGAAAAGACCGGTTGACCAGGTGCTTATATCAGTCTTTCATGCCTACGCCTTCGTACATGCGCTCACCTGGACTCCAACACGACCTAATTTGTTTGCGCAGTTGTTCGAGCGTCAACACGAAGAAGACGCCGTCCACGTCAACGGGAACTACGTTCCGGATTTCCCGAAACCGGACGTGATGCCGAGAGAGGATCCCGACGGCGAGGACCATCTCGCCATCCCCTTCGTTAAGGCCCCGGGTAACCCTTCAACTTCAGAGCCAGTTTTCATTTCTTCGGATGATGAAGATGAGATTGACTGCGAGATCCTTGACGTTATTGACGCCCTCCCTCTGAATTGGGCCTCAGCTGTGGTTCCGAAACCGTCAACCGGGACCAAACGTGCCGAGAGCCGGAAGCGTGCGGCTTCCGACACCGATGGGGCTGAAGCCTCCGGCAACCCCCCCAAGAAAAGTAAACCGAGCAAGAAGACGACCGAGAAGCCTCCTCGGCGCCGGCCGAGGGGTCCTCCCCTTGTGGATTCCGGGTATGTCTTTCTTGCCTTATGCTATTTGACTTCGCTCTCTCCATAACTTTTACTGACATTTTCTTTCAGTGACGCGCTCGAGCTCCCGACACCTGCTGTTCCTCCTCCTCCGGGAACTCGGACTCCTAGTCTGACTCAGGCCTCTCCTTCACCTCTTCGCCCTTCTGCTCGAGGAAATGAAGCCGCCGCCTCCGGTGCCGCACCGGCCAGCGTCGCGACCTCGGATGCACCTCCGGTGATCGACGAGATCGCGGTGCAGGCCACGACCACCTCGGGAGAGATTGTTCTTCCGGATAGCCCGCGCCGGGTTCCCGGACTGGAGGCAGAGATCGCCAGCCCTCGCCGGCAACCTGCGGCGAGTGGAGCCTCTCGGCCAGCCGCGCCCAAGGCCATCCCGGAGAAACCGCCTACCGCCTCCTCCCGACCAGCAGATCAAATTCCCAAGTCTCGCGGCAAGACTCCTGGGCAGAAAACATCTGCTCCGCCCGCAGCTGCTCCGACATCTTCTTCCCAGGACTTGGTGCTGCGCCCGGGTAAGTTCTCATCGTTACCACCACCTCCTGCCGAGATCCCTACTGCCGCTTTGCGGATGCTGCGAGCAACGGTCAGCTCCTTTGCATCTTCAGGATCTCGGGACATCGCTTCCACCCGGGCTGCCGGCAGCTCCGGAATCCGGGTTGTTGATGACTTCAACAAGGCCTGGCTTGCCGCCGATGCTTCCAAGACTGCAGGGGACTTGCACGCTGCAGGTCCGAGCCACAGCGCTCAAGCCCTGCATGCTCTCCAAGTGGCCGCGCTGGACGTCACCCGAATAAGCGAGGTAAACTTTTCTTCTTTTATCCGAAACACACTTGTTCTATCCATCACCACTAGTCCCCGAGATTGGTGCCTAGTGCCCTAGATTCCACCGAATAGCAGATCACTAGGTTCCAATCTTAGAGAAAAATTAGGACTCGGACACCGAGTCCCCGAGACCCTCCCAACCGGATAGGTTGGTTAAAAAATTGCTCCATCACCACTAGTCCCCGAGATTGGTGCTTAGTGCTCTAGATTCCACCAAATAGCAGATCACTAGGTTCCAATCTTAGAGAAAAATTAGGACTCGGACACCGAGTCCCCGAGACCCTCCCAACCGGATAGGTTGGTTAAAAAATTGCTCCATCACCACTAGTCCCCGAGATTGGTGCTTAGTGCTCTAGATTCCACCGAATAGCAGATCACTAGGTTCCAATCTTAGAGAAAAATTAGGACTCGGACACCGAGTCCCCGAGACCCTCCCAACCGGATAGGTTGGTTAAAAAATTGCTCCATCACCACTAGTCCCCGAGATTGGTGCTTAGTGCTCTAGATTCCACCGAATAGCAGATCACTAGGTTCCAATCTTAGAGAAAAATTAGGACTCGGACACCGAGTCCCCGAGATCCTCCCGACCGGGTTCCTTACACCTTTCCCATACTGATTTTGCCTTTGTCTTGCTACCAGGAGTGCAGCCAACAGCGCCGCAACATCTTCAACCGGGTTCTCTCTGAACTCGGTCAGGCGAAGAAGTGCGAAGATCGCCTCCGGGAAGAACGGGATGCCGCGCGCCAGGTCTCGGTGGACCAGAAGGCTGCCCTTGGTACCGCGCAGGCCGAGATTGCGCGCCTCAACGGCGAGCTCGCCAAGACCCAGGCTGCCATGTCGGATATGAAGAAGGGCTTCATCGAGGCGACAAAAAAGCAGAAAGAGACCCTGGACCAGTCGCTGGCGCGCGCGGATAACGCCCAAACCGAGCTGGCTCTCCTCCGGTCGCGGTCTGATACCTGGCTCACCGAGCTCACCGTGCTGAACCGGGACCTCAACAGTGAGTAATCCGACAACCCTCTTCTCCTGTTTCCTCCTTTATTTGCTGTCGCTTTTCTTGTGACTTAGTCGTTTTGACAGCTCTTCTCTTTAAAGGAGAGTTTGAGCACTCCCGCGAAGCTGCCGCCAAAGCTGTTGCCGCCGCCCGAGAGAAGCGTGCCGGGAAGGGTCCCATCACGGATGCCTGGGACATTGAGGATCACCTCACTGCCCTGAAGGCCCGGATAGTACCTCTCCGGACTATCGGGACGGAGCTCCTCAGCGCGGCGATCCATGTCCACGGCGCCTTGTGGCCGAGCATCCGCGGGAAGCTCTCGATCCCGGAGCTCTCGCGCGCACTCCTGGGTGCCGGGAGTCGCATCCACGCTTGGAAGCGCTCCGGTGCGCGAGCTGGTGCAGACCAGGTTTTGACCCAAGTACTTAGCTGGTACGAAGGTCTCGACCTGGCAGCGATCCTGCGCCTGCGGACGGTGTCGCCTTGGGTAACCGATCCGGAAAAGATCCAGCAGCGGCGGGAGGTGGCGCACCGCATTGCGAAGTGGGCCAGCATCCGCGCCTTCACCGCCAGCACCGTTCCTTCGGAGTCCGAGTCAGATAACGAGGACTCCGACGAAGATGATGTCGCTTCCGGCGATGGGGAAGAAGAGATCCCGGAGGAAGATGACGCTGCTTCCGGTGCTGCGCCCAAGAAGGTGATTTCCCGGGATGCCACATCTTCGCCGATACCCGAGGCCACCGAGACCGAGGTGCATCCCGACGTCCCGAGTGGTGCTGCCGATGCTGAAGGTGAAGCCATTCCTGCTGCTGCCGGTGCTGCTGCTCCCGAGGTCGTCGCTCCGGAAGTCGCCGTCGAGAAGCCTACTTCCCCCACTGCTTAAAACACTTAGCAGTAAATTTGTCAAATCCCCGGGATGCCGGGTGCAATATGTATCGTACACTTAACTTATTTCTGTTTCACCGTGAACCATTTACTCGAACAATCTATGTCAATGTACTCAGCTTTTAGTTCTCGAATTGCCTTTCATGTTTACCGTACTTAGGTAATTTCTGCTCTTGTCTACCATTTCGGCGTTCGACAGTCGAGTCACAAAACTCCTCATACGGCATACATTACTTAAAACAATCCGAGTTCCTACTAACCGAATTCCCGACATAAAAAACAACTAAGTTAGCAAAAACAAGCATGCCGGATAAGTTCCTTTTCCAAGTCCCCGAGACCATTTTCGTGTTCCCCACCTTCCCTCTCTTTGCTCTTGACTACCATTTCGGCGTTCGTCAGTCGAGTCACAAGATGATTTCACATGACATACATTACTTCGACTTTGAGAATTGGATTCGGAACTTTCCCGGCATGCACACAATAAAATACAAGATAGCTATCCGGCAGTCCCCGGGTTCCTTCCCGGGATGCCGGTAGAAAAACAGTAAATAAACTTGACAAAAATAACAAGATATGCTCGTAACCAGGCAGTCCCCGGGTTCCTCCCGGGGTGCCTTACTTTCATTGATAAAAAACCGAGATGTACATACATTAAGCCTTTTACGTGTAAAAGGGGCGAAGTAGAGCTACATTCCATGGACGTTTGGTTTCCTCACCGGATTTGTCCATTACACCTTTCCTAGCCTCCTGTGCATCTACAAGGTAATAAGAATCATTGTGCAATGCCCTGCTTATCACAAAAGGTCCCTCCCATGGAGGTGACAGCTTATGCATTCCGGCCGTGCGTTGGATGAGCCTCAGCACCAGATCTCCCTCCCGGAACACCCTCGGGTGCACCTTCCGGCTATGATATCGGCGAAGATTTTGCTGATAAATTGCAGATCGAGACAGTGCCAACTCTCTTGCTTCTTCGAGTAAATCCACATCATCTTCTCGGGCCTCCTTTGCCTCGGTCTCGGTGAACATTGTCACTCTCGGGGAGTCATACTGTATGTCGGTCGGAAGCACTGCCTCAGCACCGTATACCATGAAGAATGGCGTGTAGCCGGTAGATCTATTCGGAGTGGTCCGGAGACCCCACAACACCGCCGGTAACTCCTCTATCCAGCATCCCGGAGTTCTCAACAATGGTTCAATCAAGCGAGCTTTGATACCAGCCAAGACTAAGGCGTTCGCCCTCTCGACTTGCCCATTTGCTTCCGGGTGTGCGACTGATGCTACATCTAGCCGGATTCTTTTCTCAGCACAAAATCGAGCGAATTCCCCCACAGCAAAGTTTGTCCCATTATCCGTGATAATGCTGTGTGGGTATCCGTATCTCAAGATGATGTCTTTCAGGAATTGCACAGCTGTGTGTCCATCGCACTTCCGGATTGGCTTGACCTCTATCCACTTGGTGAACTTGTCCACCATCACCAGTATATGTGTCATGTTGCCCCTTGCCGGTTTGAATTGCCCGACCATGTCCAAACACCATACTGCAAATGGCCAAGTGATGGGGATTGTTTTCAGTGCTGACGCTGGCATGTGTATCCGGTGAGCAAATCTCTGGCATCCTCCACACTTCCGGACAATATCTTCTGCTTGCTGTAATGCAGTGGGCCAGTAAAACCCATGCCGGAACACCTTTGCCACCAGGGCCCGGGATGATGCATGATGTCCACACTCTCCCTGGTGTATTTCCAGGAGCATCTCTTGTCCTTCTGCCGGCTCCACACATCTCTGGAGTACCTCGGTGACACTTCTCTTGTACAACTCTTGGTTGATGACAGTGTATGCTTTTGATCTTCGCAGTATCTGTCGGGCTTCCACTTCATTCTCCGGGAGAGTCCCCTCCAAGATGTAAGCCATAATGGGCTGTGCCCATCCCGGGACAGGTCGCACCGGGAACGCGGGAGCGTCTATGTCCATTGGTTCTGCCGACATCACCTCTATCATCATCTGTCTTTGCCTCTCTGAGCACTGGGAGGCAGTCCCCGGGTTCGATGTTATGCTCCCGACATCTGCTTCCATGGGTACTGCCTCTGAACCGGGTTCTTTGGGGATGAAGATAGAATCTGACTCGGGTGATGGCTGTATAGATGGCTTCCTCAAATGTTCCAGGGCGATCCCGGGTGGGATGGCATCCCGGGATGACCCTAGCTTGGACAAGACATCCGCTGCTTCGTTTTCTCCTCTGGGTATGTGCTTGAACTCGCATCCCTCAAAAAATCCGGAAATTTTCTGCACATGAAACCTGTATAAGGCCATGTTTGCATCAAGGGCATCCCAATTCCCCGACACCTGTTGCACCACGAGGTCGGAGTCACCGAAACATTCTATCCGGCGGATACCGATTTCCTTGGCGACGTTCAATCCATGCACCAGAGCCTCATATTCCGCGACATTGTTGGATGCCCGAAAATGGATCTGCAGCACATACTTCAGCACATCTTGTTTTGGGGAAGTGAGAACCACTCCGGCACCCAATCCGATCTTAGCCTTTGAGCCATCGAAATGCATCCTCCAGAAATTGTAGTCCGGCATCGGAGGTTCATATTGCATCTCGGCCCAGTCCACCAAAAAGTCCGGCAGCGCCTGCGACTTGATGGCGTCACGTCTCTCATATGCCGGCATCCTCCTGCTCCCGGGGGGCTATCTCTTGCTCCCGGGTTACTGCTGCGACATGCTGCGCTGCATGGTGGTACTCGGGCTGATTCCTCTTGTGGCCGAACTCCTGGCGATCATGGCTCCTGCTCGGTCCTGAACGCTGAGGTCCCGCATTCCTCCTGTTGGAGTCTCCGACATCCACCAGGGGTTGCATGGGATCTCCAAGCGTATAGGTATCAGCGATGCGCATGGTTTCTGCCAAAGTCGTTGGCATCTTTCTTTGCAGTTTCTGCCACAGCATGGAGCCATGCCGGCATCCCTGCGCAAACCAGGAGATGGCCTGTGCCTCCACCACTCCTTCGCACGAGTTGCGAATGTTGCTCCACCGGGTAAGGTACTCCCGGTCTATCTCATTGTTCCTCTGCCTACAGATGGCGAGCTGCTGAGGTCTGTTGGGCCTCTTGTACGTGCTGGTGAAGTTGCTGATGAATGCTTCCTCAAAATCTAACCAGCTGTCTATGCTGCCAGCCCTTAGGTTGTTCAACCAGATCCGGGCTGGTCCTTCCAACATCTGCGGTATATAACGTACCGCCCAGCGTCTGTTCCCACCGGCTATGCTTACTGCAGTTACATAGTCGGTCAGCCAGTCCTCCGGCTTCTTGCTGCCGTCATAGGTCTTGGCACCCCTGTTGAGCTGAAAGTTCCGAACAGGTGGTTCTCGCATAATCCGAGGTCCAAAGCAAGCAGGTCCCGGAGGTCCTTGCTCTTCCACCAACTCGGATTGGTGAATCCGGTCAAGCCGGAACCTCGCATCTGCCGGATTCAGCTGCCTTGTTCCTATCCGAGATCCCAAGGGGTTCTCGTCCGGCTGATACTCGAGTTGCTGCATCCTCGAGTTACCATCATTGAGCCTATCCTGCATAGGGATCCCAGCTTGACGGGGAACCGAGATGATTTCTCTCTGCGGGTTTCCCTGTACATGGGGAGGATTCCGGGGTGGATTACCACGGCCAACCGGGTTATTGTTTCCAAGACCCAGGTTACCATCCCCACGGGTACTTCCCGCTTGTCCCGGGTTGTTCTGTCCGGCTTGCCCTGCCTGCTGGATACCGGCGAATGCCGGGTCATATGTTTGCAGCTGCTTGTTCCTCCCAGAACCTCTACTCCGGCTCCGGCTCTTGCTCTTGCTCTTGCTTCTGCTCGGATGTGGGGAAGAGGCCTCTCCGTCCGACATCCGGCTGTTGGGTCTGGCTGAGTGCACCTGGGACCCTGCCCCGGGGTTCTTCTTCTTGAAGGCTTGGTTCTGCCGGTTGGCCTCGATCACCAACTCGTTGACCCTCTCCTGTTGCTTGCGCAGGGCTTCACCGGATAATCCCACCAACTCGGCCATGGCGGCTTCGGCGGCCCTAAGAGTCTTTGCCTGTGAGCTGTACACCGGCTTCCCCGCAGAGATCCGACTTCCGGTGTTGCTAGTGGTGGCTCCACCAGCCAGCTCCTCATTCACCATCCTTCCCTTCTTGCGCAGATCTGCAATGCGCTTCTCCCGGGAGTCTATCTTGGTGAATCCGTGAGCAGCATTGTACTCCCGGAGGCTAACGCTGAGCTCGCGACGGAGCTCGGCGATCTCCTTTGCCTCGGCGAGTAACAACTTCCGCTGCTCCTCCAACTCAGCCGAAGTGGCCTGGGTATCCGCTCTGGCAACCACAGGCACAGCTAACTTGGCTACCAGACCCGAGAGGGGATCCGGACGGCGTCGCGGCTGGGACGGCTGTGGATCACCATCTCGGGCCGCAGGTCGTTCCTGCGGGGGTTTGGCCAAGCGAGGGACGCCGTCGGTATCGCCATCAGCATCCTGGTATTCCTCCTCGGTGGTTCCGACCATCATCACTGCGACGGAACTCGGGGAGCGATCGGTACGCCGACCCCGAGCAGCGCCGAGCATGGGAGGGTCCTCAGCCTCCAGGACTACGTCCGGGTAGCTACAGATAACCTCGGTGGCCACGTAGGTGGTAAAATCACCGAAGTCAATAAGACACCCGTTCACCGGGAACGGTTTGTTCCGGAAACAACCAGCGTTGTCGGCGACGAAGTCCATCTCCCCTAGCCTTACAACCAGACCAGAGAGAACCCGAACGTAGAAACGAACTGGGGAGCCCGTCCGGATGTGTACACCAGCCAACGCCACTGTCTGCCCCACGGTGGGCGCCAACTGTCGTGGTGGTGTCACGGCAGATGCCATAGGATGGCTAATCTGTGGGGCCGATGGACGTTGGTGGATCCGGGGAGGGATAGCGAGTTGAAGAACTCACACGGGGAGGATTCCGGTAAAACCGGAATCTCCCAAGAACACGAAACAAGGACAACGTGCAAAGAGGAAGATCTAACAAATACAAACAAATGCACGAAGGCACAAAGCACTCACACGATATACCCAGGTTCAGGGCCCTCGTGAGGAGGTAACACCCCTACTCCTGCCTTTCCTCTCTATATAATGGTGGTATAAGAACTACAACTTGCTACAAGATCTGTCAAAGGTAGAAGTACAAAGAACTGGATGAACTTAAGGTGAAGAAGAGTAACTGCTCTAAGAGTAAATGCAACTATAGCTTTGGCTCTGAAGTTGGTCTCTCCCTCTCAGGAGCAGTTATGGCGCCTTTTATAGAGTTCCGGCCGGGAGGGCCGGAAACCCTAAACTGCCTCGGCCCCACCGGACAGACCTAGCCGGAATGTCGTCACCGGCTAGTACGACCTAGTCGCCGGACTATCCGGTGTAGCCCCTGCGTCATCATCTCGTTAAGGACGGCAGGCGCCGTCCTGCATCATCATTGTCCCCTTGTCAGAGACAGGACATGTCTTTACCCATCCCGGATAACCTTTTCCGGATTGCCGGGCTAGGCATGTCAGGTCTTGTCGTACCGTTGTCGTACCGGCTGACGCGCTTCCGTGTCAGGCGGGAGGTGACCATGCTTCCGTGTCAGGCGGGAGGTGACCATGCTTCCGTGTCAGGCGGAATGGTACTTCCCCCCGCGATATACGAGAAAGCCTGCTCTAGACCGTTGACGGCCTACCGGGAGCTCTCTGGCCGGCTACCTCCTCTCTTGCCACTGGGAGCCTCTTCAGCATAAGATCAAGATCGACACATACATTCCGGTTAGTGCTTACCCGGGATACCTATCCGGTAAAGCCGAGTACACCAACATTCGGGAACCTCCTCGGTGTCCCAGGTCCGGGATCCTTTCCGGAGATGTCCGAACTTATCTCAGGATGAGTAACTCTAGGCCTAGCCTCCCGAAGATGTCTTAGCCTATCAGCAAAGACATCTTCGAGAAGCTAGTTCTTAGAGGAACCACCCGCTCCTGCCCGTGTTGCGAATGTGAGGGTCGGGGGTGTCTATTTATAGCCGCAAGACCTGATCCTTACGGCTGCCACGGGGCACCTTGGCCTTTCCCCGTGTCCAAGTGTCCAGCTGCCCTTTCGGCACACCAAGGGGTGTTCTTTGCTGTCGCCAACGGTCAAGCACTGTTGATATTCATTATAATGTACCGGGATCTTTCCCTACCCGGGGGGCAGCCCCCCGACACCAGTTCATGTGGATATTTATGACCCGACAAATTGGGCTAGTCTTGATAACAAAGCAAGGGACACATTGAAAGAGCATTTTCCCTCATGTGTGGTTTTGGTAATTGAATGACAATCTCTATGGACTAATGTTTGCATTGAGATATCATTATAGATCATGTCCATGGAATTGTGGAGTTCATGTGTTGGACTCTTGAAGCTTATGTGTTGAGTGGAGCATATTGCAAGTATGTCTTGAAGGATTCAAGACATCATCTTAGTGAAGAAAAGATGAGTTGTGCAAGACCAAAAGAAGCTTTCTCTAAAAGATCCTATGCTTGGTGCTTGCAATGGATACATGAAGACGAAGCTTAGCGAGACTCTCCCATTGTGAGCATGGGGAAGTATTTGGAGAAGTCTTCATCAAGCAAGTGTTTGGACGCGCAATCAAAAAAGATGTTCCACTTGAAGAGATCAAGATAGTCATCATCCAACTCAAGTGGAATGCTCAAGGCAAAGGTATGATCTTGATAGGGCTATAGGATAGATAGGCGTACTATCAAGAGGGGTTCTCAAGTTAGTAACTTGATCGCATCGTTGTGGAGAGCTCAAACCTTTGCATACTTGGCATATCATATTTCTTGGTTCTTATTTGGCTTTTATGTTGGTGAGGAGTTAGAGCTTGGTTCATCTCCATGTCAAGCTCTTGTTCATCGAAATCGGTTTTACTTTGGACAACTTGTTGCGTTTTTGGTGGCGGAAATATTGCCGGTTCTACCTTGAGGAAAGTCCCACACTTGTTGCGTTGGGTACTCATCGTCGCTATCTTTCCAACAAAATTGGTCTCACCTCTTTTGGAGTTCATTTGCAAAAGTTATAGCAGTTTTCGTTTCGGTGTTCTGCTGATTCGGATTATTGGGGCCGGATATTCCGCCCTACCGGAATTTCCGGTTCCCCAGCTCATCCAAGAAAACGGCTAAGGAAAGGAGAAAAAGGGTTCTGACTCCAGTCGGAAATTGTGCTCGGAAATTTCCGTCTACCGGAATTTCCGAGTGCCCCCAGAAAAGTCCTCCAGAAATGGCTAAGGAAAAGTTTGGTTTTGCTTCTGACCCCAGCCGGAATTTCAGCTCGGAAATTTCATGGACTCGGAATTTCCGGGTGACCGGAATTTCTGAGTCTCTCTTAGACCGGAAATTCCGGATGACCGGAATTTCCGAGTCTCACTTATACCGGAATTTCCGAGTGTCGAAACAGCCAACGGCTATATTTCCTGGAGGGGTATAAATACCCCTCCCCTTCTTCCTCCCCAGCTAATCCAAGGCAGCACGACTTTCCCCTCTCTCCCACTCCATTGTTGACCTTGGAAAGCTCACTTCCATCTCAATCCCTTCATTGAATCTTCCATATTCTTTAGGGAAAGTTGAGAGGGGATCTAGATCTACAATCCTACCAATCCTTCTCTCCTCTAAGTGAGGGGAACTTAGTGGATCTAGTTCTTGGAGTTCCTTTGTGGTTCTTCTTCTTTGTTCTTCCTCTCTTCTCCCCCCATAAGCATTAGTTGCTTTTGGTGGGATTTGGGAGTGAAGGATTTGACTCCTTTGTGGTTTCCTTTGTTCTTCCTCTCTTATTCCCCCATAAACATTTGTTGTTGTGTTGGAATTTGAGAGTGAAGGACTTGAGCACTTCGTGTGCTATTGCCATTGCATTTGCATCGGTTTGAGCCCTCCACGAGGATTCGTGGTGGTGATACTTGTGAGCTTGTTACTCTTGGGTCTTTGGACCCTAGACGCCTTTTGTGGCCGGCCTTTTGTGGCCAAGACCTTTTGTGGTCAAGACCTTTTGTGGTCACTTGAGAGCCCCCAATTAAGTTGTGTGTGTGTGCCTCAAGTCTTGGGAGCGCCCAATTAAGTTGTGGGTGTGTGCCTCAAGAGTTGTACGGGATTCGATCTCCGCCCCAAAGGAGATCAATAGTGGAAGGTGAACTCGAACCTTTTGTGGTTGAGTTCATCAGGAGAAGAAGGTGAGCCTTTGTGGCGTTGCGGCTAACCTGTTGTGGTTGCGCACACCTCTCCAAACGAGACGTACACCTTTGGGTGGAACTCGGGAATACGTCCTCGTCTCCGCGTGCCTCGGTCATTTCTATACCCGAGCTCTTTACTTATGCACTTTACATTGTGATAGCCTTCGTGCTTGAAGTCATATATCTTGCTATCATCTTGTTACTTGTATTGCTTAGCTTAAGTTGTTGGTGCACATAGGTGAGCCTTGTTTATATATCTAGGTTGTATGCTTGTTAAAGTAAACCTCTAGTTTTATTCCGCCGTTATCAAGCATACCGGAATTTCCGGGTCATTCGTGGACCGGATATTCCGGCCTCTCGGAATTTCCGGGTCACTATTGGACCGGATATTCCGGCTCCTCGATTTTTTTTTTAAATCGCCTATTCACCCCCCCCCCCCCTCTAGGCGACGTCTATCCGTTCACACATTAGTTGAGAAGGGGCCTATTAGAGAAGATAATATTGTTTTTCCTTTAACTGAGAAGAGAAGACATTTTTCATATGATTATTACTCTAGGAAAATGGGCAATGGAGAGGTACGAGATCGAAAATGGTTAGTTTATTCAAAGCAGGTTGACAAAGTGTTTTGTTTTTCATGTAAGTTGTTCAATCCTATCAATTGCAAGAGTGTTTGGCGCACAATGGGTATAATGATTTGAAGCATATTACTGATAGAATGAGAGAACATGAAGGTAGTGTGGAGCATATTACCAGCATGATCTCTTGGAACGAACTGAAAAATAGACTTGACAAGCATGAAACAATTGATAAGGAGTTACAACATCAGATCACAAAAGAGAAGGAGCGATTAAGAAAAGTTTTGCAAAGAATAGTTGCTATTGTGAAATTTCTTGGTAAACGCAGTTTGTCATTTAGAGGATCGAATGAGCAGCTTTACAATGATTTTAATGGTAATTTTTTAGCTTGCGTTGAGATGGTTGCAGAATCTGACTTGGTAATGCAAGACCACATTAGACGGTTTCAGAACAAAGAGATTAAGTATCATTACCTCAGTCATAAAATTCAGAATGAGTTGATTTCTCTTTTGGGTTCTAGCATTACAGACAGTATTTTGAAGGTAGCTAAAGAGGCCAAATATTTTTCGGTTATTCTTGATTGTACCCCTGATGTGAGTCACCAAGAGCAAATGAGTATGTTGGTTCAATGTGTTGATATGTCTAGTGCCCAAATCAAAGTTGAAGAATACTTTCTTGGTTTCTTAGTGGTGAATGACACATCTGGTGAAGGTATATTCAGTGTGTTGGTTGAATCCATCAATTCATATGGTCTTCTTATTGATGACATTAGAGGTCAAGGTTATGATAATGGGTTTAATATGAAAGGAAAGTACAAAGGAGTAAAAAGCAGGTTGCTTAAAGTAAATCGAAGGGCTTTGTATATGCCATGTGCTTGCCATAGTCTTAATCTCACTCTTTGTGATATGGCCAAATCTTGCGGTAAGGCTGTTTCTTTTTTTGGAATTGTGCAACGGATTTATGTTTTATTTGCTGGATCTACCAAGAGATGGAAAGTTTTGCTTGACCACGTTGAGGGTTTAACTGTGAAGTCCTTGTCCAATACTCGTTGGGAGAGTCGGATTAAAAGTGTCAAAGCAATCAGATATCAATCTCCTCAGTTAAGGTCTGCTCTTCTTGAGTTAAGTGAAGATGGTGATACAGAGCCCAAGGATAGGAGTGATGCAAAAATTTATATGAAGTGCTTGGTAGCTTTGAATTTACATTTGGTATGGTTATTTGGCATGATATTTTGTTTGCAGTAAACACAGTGAGCAAGAATTGCAGTCACCATCCATGTGCATTGATACTACAATACAACAAATAGAAGGTATACGCACATACTTTCACACCTATAGAAATGAGGGGTTTGCTTCTAGTTTGATTAGTGCCAAGGAAATTGCATCTAAATTGGGTGTAGACCCAACATTCCCAGTAAAATGTCGTGCTTCTAGGAAAAGACAATTTGATGAAATTGAATGTGAGGAAGCAATTTTGGAAGCCCAGGAGGACTTTAAAGTTAACTAGTTTTTGGTTATGGTTGATATGGCAATCACATCACTGACGACTAGATTTGACGAACTCCAGACATTCAAAAACATATTTTGATTTTTAATGAGTCAACGGATTTGAAGTCATTGGATGTTTCTCAGTTGAAAGAAAGGTGCACTAACTTCGCAAATACTTTCACTGGAGCTAACAAAAGTGATGTCGAGTTAAATGATCTAATTTCTGAGTTAAGTGTTTTGAAGTTGACTTTACCGGATAGAACAATGTCGGCTATGGAGATTTTTCAGTTTGTGAGAGAATCAGATTGTTATCCTAATATTTATATTGCTTATCGGATCTTCTTTACTATGCCTGTGACTGTTGCATCAGCTGAAAGAAGCTTTTCAAAGTTGAAACTGTTGAAGAACTATTTGAGATCTGTAATGTCACAAGAGAGGTTAAATGGTCTGGCTACTATGTGCATCGAGAAGAAGTTATTGGACGAGATTGATACTGATTCCATTATCGACGACTTTGCATGTAGGAATGTAAGGAGAAAGTTTTAGGCTATGTTAAAACTGTAACACTCCTCTATCATAATGAAATAAAGCTCGTGGTTTTTACCGTAAATTTTTTTTTAGGGGCCCAAAATTTAAATTTCGCCCCGGTCCTCAAAAGCTCAGGACCGGCCCTGATTGCAATCCTCATTTTTGGGAGAAATGGTAGGATCTAAAAGTAACTATCACAATCCTAGGTGTTCGGAATAGGGTCACAGAAAATTGGTTGTGTTTACTTCCCATCTAACTAGCTAGTGTCTTTCGGCCCGTAAGATTCCATAAAAAAGGTTGTCTATAAAAGAACATCAAACTCCGCACTTGCTCACCACTTCAAGCTGTACAGTTTTAAATAAATCACACATGTACTAATAACTCATAACAAAAAAAAACCCAGAGAAGACAAATGCTCAACATCTTTTTTTTCTTCATGTCAGATAGATCAACATTGGCATGTGAGGCATCAGGAGTGCTCCGGTGTAAATCAACATTGGCATGCCAAGACAACGGGAGGTGCTCTTGCGTAGATTGTTCAGCGAAGTCCTAAAATCTTTATGGGAAAGTATTCTAATCTGTAGTACGATACAGTCGAAGCGTCGGACGAGCCGTGCGTATCAGTTGAAACATACAAACTGTTTGCACTGGAGCACTTCGTACCAGTAGGATGAACCCCACCGACTATATATTTACATTGTGTGATTAACCCATGTGCCTAATCAGCCAGCACATTGTGTGATTTCCAAACATGCGTAGTACACTCCTAATTAAATTTTAGTTTAGGTTCACATTTTCAATGTGTATTTTGAGTGGGAGTATATATATTCTCCTACAAGCGGAAAATTGATTTCCGAGTATATTGTGCCTTTTTTTAAGTTATTTTTCAACAAGACTCGCTTATTTTCAAAACAAAAAAAAAACAAAACAATACTGGCCCCTATTCCTGTAACAAGCTCAGTACTTCGCCGCCCCGCGCTGAAAATTTTGAAGAAAAAAAAGGGTCCCCTTTCCTCTGTCCCCTCCGACGGCGGCACAAATCCTAGGGTTTCGCCACTCACCGGCGATGCCGAACGCCGATGAGCTGGTGGGCGCCCGGCAGTTGGCGCTGCTCACCTTCGCGAAACTCTCTCAGTACGGTGCCAGCCCGTCCCCCGCTCCGACCGCTGACCTCCCGCCACTCCTCAGTTGCTGCTTCCAGTTGCTGCGCCGCCTGGACTACGCCGACCCCGACGTAGCGAGCAGATGCGCCAGGCGTCTCCGCGCCTTCATCCACAGCGTCATCTCCCGCGACCCCGACCCCTCCATTCTCCCCGCACTCGAGGTACCCTGCCCACACGCATCCTTTGTTTCTTCATAGACGACCCATCTATCAGACTGTAATGGCCATGGAGACGAGTTGTACAAACTTTTAAGCTGGGCCGATTATTGTTCCGTGAAGAAGGGAGAAATTTATTTCAGAAATTTCATCAGGCATTCGACTATTGCAGGTGTTATTTGATAATTTTGTGGATGTCAACCAGCTGAGGTGGAATTACACCGTGCTCAATAATGATGCTGTACAGAAAGGATCGAGTATCTCTACGGTGTCCAAACCATGCCAGTGTGAGCTCCTTGTCAGCCTGGAGCTCATGTCCCACCATTTCATCTCATCAGTGCAAGATGAGGTGGAAACTGAGCAGTTTTGGGGTGCACTTGATTGGTCGGAGAAGGCGACACAGCGCATCCCAGAACTTGGCTTGGCTGCAGCTATTTCCCTAGTCCGAAGGAGCTATTCGTTCTCTATGCCTGTCGTCGCACAAGCTCATTTTGTATTGCTTGCATCCAGATGTGTCGCCAATGGGGATCTAGACCTGCATTTGCAAGTGTTTCAGCATACCATGAGTGCTTATTTGATACACTTGCCAGCATTGGGTGTTTTTGACAGAAATAATGCCGTGAAAACTCCGTTCAGTTGCTACACCAACATGAGATTTCCTAACGCCTGTGTCCCAGACACGACCAATCAGAAACTGAACTGTCAGGTCAATAGGCTGCTTTCGTGCTGCAAGACACACTCTGATGATGGCCTGCACGTCAATGAGATGGATGTCTTTGATATTTGTGTGAGCTTCATTGAAGAGAACCAGCATATGTTTCCTGAGCAACTGAGGCAGGAAGCTGTTATTGTTGTGAAGAGAATAGTGTCAAATAGCCTTGGTTGTGCTAAGCAGAAGGAGACACACGGATTGGATGCTAAAGTCTCAGAGGAGGTGATCTACCTTGCTGCTGTACTTAGGCTAATGGGTTCTTCTTTTCTAGAGATTCTTCACAGTCTTAGGAAAATGAGGGTTGAAGATGACATGCAACTTGAAAATTCTATTGTGCTTTGCATATCTGAAACCATCCGCTTGCTTGGGGAATATGAAGCTAATGGACTCAATAGACATGACTTGTTTGGCATGTCGGAGAAGCCTGTTGACAGGGAAAGGCCCTCGTTACTGATGCTTTTTCATTTTGCCAGCCTTTTAGTCTTTTGTGTGAGAATGAGGTTTGGTTATATGTGGAAAGGTTGCATTATGATGATGATGATGGCCATGAATCTTGTGATTGATCAGGAGAAAAGTCTGAATGCATTTCAGTTTCTTCTTTCTTCTAATGATTCTGCAACCTCTTCCGTTCAGCAAGAGGGCAGTTTGAAGGGTTCTGTCCGGAGAAAGACATCTGCATCAATAGCTTCACAGTTCAGTAACTTGCGTAAACTTCGCTTTCGAGGTGACAGCAGTTTGGGCACCTCTGAGAGGTGTAAGTCTAGAGACGGAAGAGCCTTTTTTGAGTCCATTCCGGGATACAAGGAGAAGTCTTTAGAGTGGCATGATCTTGTGGACTTTGTTGAATGCAAAGAAGATGAGGATTATTCAAGTATGTGGGCGCAGCTCAGGAAATTCAAGGAGTATAAGGACGCCAAATGGATCAGAAGCAAGCGAACCATGGGGAGGTCTCCAAAATAAAGGCATACAGTGAGGACAAAACTAAAAGTCAGAAGACCTCACGGTGAATCATCTGGCTGGAGTGCATCGATTGGTCCAAAGAACAGATTGGCACTAGTCGCTAAACTGTTCTGTCATTCTGTGATGTGACAGAAGTGAATGTATGTCCATTTACTGAAGTGTGTATATGGTAGTTGACTGCTGGTCAGGGGACCTTTTTAGCCGTTATTTTTTTTTCTGTACTATCATGTAAAAAAAGATAATTAAGCAAAATCGTATCCGTGCTTACATGATGTTGGCTGTGTTTGAAGAGTTCATCATTTTTCTAAACAGTTTCGCCCTATCTTAGTTGACTGAAATAGCTATTTGTATCTTTGGAACATGTGCAGAGTTGAATTTCAACAGTCATACTAACTATCTGTCTATTCACAGCGGTCAAACTATATTTTTTCTTGGATGTAATCAGATGGTTGGATCTGCATGCTTCATGGCTATGTTTATTTATTTGGGGGAATAACTGACTGATTGATTGTTGTGCTTGTGCATAAGAAGCATATTCTGATGTGCAGGAAATCTGAGACTGAGATGGCGGTGGACAATTATGAATCTATGAATACGACTGAAATGAAGGTAGAAATTCAGTTTTTTGTCTACTTAGAAGTCAGAAAATGCTCATCACTTGTTCCTAATTGAAGCTATATTTTTACTTTTGATTTAGATGGTGAACTATTTGCTTATAATTTATAAATGACAGGAAGGTGTGACGACAACTTACTACGTCAGTAATATCTAAGTTGCCTCTTGCAGATAGCGGATAACAATTTTTCTGCAGAAGAGGTGCAGGTATCAAATCATGTGTACCTCATTGTTTCCCTCATATTATTAGCAAAGCCTACATGCTGATATTATGTAAGAAGACCAAGTTAATTTTGATACAGAATTACAGATGGAGAATGAAATGAGTTCACGAATACAAATCCAGGCATGACTGGGTTCTCAAAGAAAAATCACTGTATCCGCATACAGAGCTTCGGTGAGCACCAAATTGACAGGACGTGTGGATAATGTAATTCGCAGAACTACTAGGTGTTGTACAGTATTGTTTCTTCATTGAAAGGGATGCAGATAGCATTACATTGACAGAACATGATAATTCACTCAGGCTGCTACCTTGCTGCTAGGTGTTTGCAGCATAGGACTTTTATCAGTTCACACACACCCAGTTTGCCCGCTAACTTAACCTCAACACTTCATTACTGCACCTTAATTGTCCTTCTAGTTATTTTCTTCTTGTCCGTCACATTCATGGCCTCTTTCTGTAAATGCGATGCGCACCATTCATGGATTTGGCAGGGTCTGCATGTGCTATGGAAACATTAACTCGTGACATACCACTGATTAATATTGGGTAATCATTCTTCTTGCTTCCTTACCATTTTTGAGTTTTGTACTTCTGTGCCAACCTTTCCACCTATGCAAACCAACTGTGATGAATTGTGTTAATGTGATAGCATGTAGGTACACAAAGCCAGTGCAGTATCTCTAGTTTTTACAAGAAGAACTGTATAAAATGGTGGCTGGCTTGATAGAGGACGGTATCACCCACTCTTCTTGCTAAAAGAGAGGACATACACTCCCAGTGTGTTTTGCTTCCGCGCAATCACAGGTACTAGCAGTTTTAATTAGTTTTACTTTCTCTTGATGCTTTTTTAGTGCATTCTTTTTCTCATATAGGATTTCCGAGAATTGATGTTCTGCTTGACCTCCCACTTAATTTCTGTATTTGGAAATGTTGTCTGTACATGGGCACCCACGTTTATGCAAAATAAACAATATTTGATGGAATCTTGCTCTGTAGTTACACAAGCTGCTGTATATAGTATATTTGCCAGTTTGTTACTCCTTTATTCTAAAAAAAATGTTAATTGTTTCGCTCATATTAGCACAAGCTTTATGTGGTAACACACAGCAACACTTGCTAATCTTAATTCTGAAGTACAAAAAACAAACGAATTTTGATACAGATGATGGAGAATGAACCGAGGAGTGAAATCCAGGGACCACCAGATTCTCGAAAATATGCAAGTGTGCCACCTTGTTCACTGTAATGTGCATCAATTGGTTAATATATGCACTGCTGCAAAAAAAGAAGGTGGCAACAGTATGCAGCTGATCAAGCACGACTCACTGCCAATATCCTCAGAACATAAAATGGTCAGAGCTCGGTTAAATTTGTTCAGACTACAGGCACGTCCATCCTCTTTAACTGAAAATTTGATGTTTGATTTGGTTGGGTGCACAAGGCCTGGGCAGTAGTGCAACGCCAAGGCAACACGCGAGGGACCCAGTGGCAAGCCACTGTGGTGGACCCTCCTCCAGAAAAAATAAATTTAATATCATTGTGGGCACATGGCACACATATCAGATATTAAACAGATAAGAACATATACTGTACTTGATATTAGCCAAAAGGCCGAGAAAGTTATGAGTTGGAAGCCAGACCACCCTCTCCATCTTAGGGCATCTCCAGTCGTCCCCCCAGCGTCCCCCAAGAGACCTTTTTAGCGTCGGTGGAAGGAAAAATTTACTAGTCGCCCCCCCAAAATCGATTTAGCGCCGGTTAGCACCTTTTTTTTGCGCCGGCGAACCTAGGCTGATCTTAGGTTCCTGGTTACCCCACCGCGGGCCAGACCTGTCGGCGAGACCGGGCGATTTCCCTACATAATTTTGAGCTTCCCTCCCTTTTTGCCCCCCAAATAGCTCGCCCACCGTCCGATCCCGCCATTTCCCCCCAGTTCTTCAGCTCGAGCCCGCCATGCCTCCCGCCAAATTCGCCGGCCCCCGAGCCGCAGCGACCAACGCCGCTGCCGCCCTCGCCGCTCTCCACGTCAAAAATCCGCGCAAGCCGAGACCGCCGAAGCAAACGCCGCCGGGCATGACCAACAAAGATTGGATCGCCGAGCAGGAACGCCGGAGGGCGGAGAACCTCCAGCGCCGGGAGAGGGAGCTCAAGCAGCGGCAAAGGGAGCTGGACGAGAAGCTGAAGGCCGCGGGCGAAGCTGCCGCCGCGGAAGAAGAGCAGGAGGAGGAGGAAGTTCAAGATGTGGAGCCGCCAACTCCGGCCGTTTCTGCGGCGCCGCCGGCCCAGCGTAGGACCGCATGGCCCCTCATCCTCATCTCTACCCCCAGTTCGCCGGCTGGGGCCAATCTGCGTCGCCATCACCTTCGCCGCGCTGGTGCGCGTCGCCACACTACTCGCCTTCCAACGCCGACGGCGAGCTCCATGGCGGCTTCGACCCCAACGTCACTTTCCCCTACCATCCGACCATGATGTACGCCGGCTTGCCGGGCTACGTGCCTTCGCCGCCGCTGCGACGCTCCCCGAAGAACGCCACAACTGCTACGACGGCCATCGACCTGGAGGATGCCGTCCCCAAAGATGCCACTCCAAGCTCGGCGCCAGCTTCGACCGCCGCGCCCATCTACGACGTCGACGCCACGCCGGCCTCTGCCTGACTGCCGATTGCGGCCATATCGCCCAACTGTGGCGTCTTTTTTGTATGATCGCTCGCCCACCTGTGGCGCTTTTTGTATGGTCGATAACTATGACCATGGATCGCTGAAGTTGGTCTGTTTTTTTTCGACGGGAAAAAGAACTTTTAATTTATGTTCCATCTATTTGCTGGGCGCGTCAAACGGATGGTGAAATTGCCCTTATAACACAGCCTCGACCCGCATCCTCCTTCGCTCGGCGAGGTGGGACTAAAGAACCGGACGCTGCTGGGACGTGGTCGTCTACCTAGCTGGGCTTTTTATTTTTGTTTTTGCAGGCCCGATGGGCTTCGAAGTTGAAACACACGATGAGGCCACCGCTTTGTATAGTCCAGTAGCCTCTATACTTGCCCACCGCTTGATGCGTCTAATTTCCAGTCCCAACACGGCTCTTGCGGGAGGCATATTAAAACCAAAATTTTGCATTTTGCACATATAGCAATAGCAAGATCAATCTCGATTGGAAGAAACGGTAGGTTCCTGAAATAACCCACCGACCCAGGTTTTATATTTGAGTAGGTCAATACGACAGAGATAAGAGATTGGTTGCACTTAATGCCCAGCTAGCTAGTGCGTCTTGTCCGATCTATAAAAAGAGCTGCAAACTCCATACTTGGTTACCTACTCCAGGTTGTACAATTTCTAGTTAAGCATACACTCACCACCAACTTGTATCTAAACATTCTTACTGTAGAAATCAAATGCTTGCTCGAGTATGTTTTGTGTGATATATCAACATAGGGATGTGACGTGTCAGGGGTTATTAATATGGCATACAAATGGAAAGTTGCATTGTGTAGATTGTCTCATCTTGCCTGCTCCAAAGAACAACAAGCCGTACCACGAAGAGAACAAATACTTGTACGGGAGGAGCAGTTTTATACAAAAACTTGTCAGTGTGTACAAACTTATACAAAAACTTGTCTAGTTGTGCAAACTCATACAAAAACAGTCTGAAACCATCCGATTCGTCCACATGACAGCCACGTCATATACGTATATTTGTAGAAACCCCCTCAGAAACAATTGATAGGATGATTGGGTCCAAGGAAACGTGCAGCTAGCTTATTTTCAGAAACCCCCCGGATTATGTGTACCATGACATCACGGTGACACAATCTGCAACAGAGGTGTAGTACCTCCGGCCGCCGCCGTCGTCGTGATGTTGTAAGATCCATCTTCTGGGTGGCCCAATCATCCTAAAATCGCACCTTTTATTCATTACAGTGCAAAAAAAGCAGAAACAGGGCATGCACCAAATCGTTGCCCAATATTTGCAAAACCTTAATACAAACACATATATGATAAATATGCAAACAAAACACATTACAACCATTGAATCATTGCTAATTTAGACGCACTTTGCCACCAGCGATGCACGAACCAACTCTAGATCGAAACCCACAATCAACACGAAATCGACCACAAATTCATGCATCAAACCATTATCAACTAATACAATTGCGATTCCAAACATTTATTCGATCAAAGCCTCATCTGATCGTCACCACGACGGAGAAGAACAAAGCGGCGGACAAATACATGCGGGAGAGAAGAACAGGGATGCCACGAAAATATACCGTACTCCGGCGCCTCCATATCGTATCTACGGTAGTACAGATCGTCCTCCATGATCTCAGGACGGCGACACAGCGACCACGGCGGCGCAGTGGCGACGGCGCGTACAGAGCGGAAAGAGAAGGCAACTACCGTCAATCAGGTTCCGTTTCCTTTTATGAGTCCTCGGTGGCCCAATCATCTTATCATTGTTTCTGAGGGGGTTTCTGGAAATATACGTATATGACGTTGGCTGCCATGTGGACGAATCAGAGGGTTTCAGACTGTTTTTGTATGAGTTTGCACATCTAGACAAGTTTTTGTATGAGTTTGTACACATTGACAAGTTTTTGTATGAGTTTGTACACATTGACAAGTTTTTGTATGAAACTGCTCCTCTCATGTAAGTATTTGTATCCCTAGTGCTAATACCTCTACCACGAACTACTCGAAACTTTGTGAGCTGTCACTCAGTCATACCTTGACAGTCCGACTGGTGGGTGGCCCTTAAAACTTTTGTGACATTAGCGAATCATTCTAGTTTTTCGTTTAGTTGGTCAAGTTTGAAGAGTTTACCATTTTTTCTGAAATTTATGTGAGTGAGTGGTGTTCAAGATGTTTGTAATCCTAAAACATGTACATGTTTGAATCTCAGCGAGCGCATGACCTGTTCACATGATCATATCCTTCATCTAAGAGAAAAATCCCTAACTGTCACCTGTCCTCTCCGACCTCGTCGGTCCTGTCTCCTCTTCTTGGTCAACATGCAACGATATAATGCTAGCTACTATGGTGCTATACAGAACAAGAATAATGTTTAAATGTCTCCTTGTCCGCTTCGTTGATAGCGATCTTGTAAGGTTAGCGTTGAGGACAATGAAGAATTGATTGTCGCCACTCCTTTAGACGCGCGGCTCTACTTTGTTATGTATGTTGCAAACTTGGTGTCTGTACATTCAGATCTACTCCCTCTGTTCCGAAATCTAAAACGTTAAAGCAATTTCCGACAAACCTCCAAAATCGCTAATATGATATGTTTGCCCTCAAATCAACGTTTAAATTACAGTTGGTGCCATCCGCAAGTTCCTGGGAAACTACTCGCCCAGTGAAACAGAAAAAACGCCCGTCGTCCCCTCCATGGTTGTTTTGCCCATATCTCCTCAACCCTGTGTAGCCTTACTCCCCGTCGCATGCCCAATCTCGTCGCCAGGTCCTGGTCCGCCTTCCCCGCCTCCGCTCCCTATTCCTCCACCGTTTTCGCCGCATGAGCCGCGGCCTCCTCTCCTCCCGCCCCATCCCGGCCCGCCCAATTCAATCACGCACCAACCCTTAATCAGAAGCACGAGGTAAGGACTACAGAGCGCTGTTGCGCCTGCTCTGGTCGATAGAGAGAAGGAGTCTTACCCGGCCAACCCCCTACTTCTCCACGCCATCAGGGAGTAGATCAAGCACCACCGGCACAAGATCCATCACCACCGCCCAGGGATCTGTGACCGAAGCGGGAACAAAAAAAGAACTTCCCTCGCCTACAAAGCTATGTCCGCAACGGGAACGACTCGGCACCGGCGAGAGGGAGGGAGGGGACGCGCCGACAAGAGAGGGAGGGGAAGCACACACGTCGGCGAGAGCTACTGAGGGAACGGCCACGTTCCGACCGGGGGCAATTTGGGAAGAAGTCGTTTTCGCTTCAACGTGACGGAACTTGTACATGGAATGCTTAAACGTCTTGTAAATCGGAACAGAGGGAGTAAAATATTTTAGAGTTCGATTAACAAGGAGTTTGAATTTGAACGGTCATGCTAATATCTCTCCATTTACAACGGTCAACCAATAATTCTTTCTTAATCACTTGGCTGCCCAAGTGTCCCTACAATAAATTCAGCAAAAGAAGAAACCAATGTCTCTCTTCAGTACACACGCTTTCCCCGACAGATGAAGGGGGTTTCTTAAACACGAAGGAAGAGCTGCCCGCAGCGTACACCCCAAAGCGCCGCCGCGGCCCGGAGATGGCCCCCGCCGCCGCGGATACCCTGTCGGCGGCCCCCGCCACCACCACCTGGTCCTCCTCAGCGAACGCCGCGCGCCCCACAGCCACCTCCTCCTCCCAGTCGCCGTCCCGGCGCCCGGTCCCAGGGCTCCTCGTCTTCTTCTCCCTCGCGGCCCTGCTCATCCTCTCCTCCGGCGATGACGCCGCCGCCTACGAGGCGGCCGCATCTGAGCGCCCCCTCAAAGGTTCGTGTACCCCCGAACAAAAATCGTTCCGCGACTGCTCTCTTTGTTCTGATTTAGAGCTCTTGCTGTGTGTGTGCGCGCGCGCGAGGGTTGCAGTCTTGCAGACTCCCTCTAGGGTTTAGGGTTTTCGGGCGGTCCTGCCTTTGGGATGTATCCTGTACGCAGTAGCTGCTCGGAACTATGGTTTGGGCTTTTTTTCTCTTCCGAGTAGGGTTTTGGAGTGTACTTTGCAGTAGTATTTGTGGGAGAAGGAAAGCAGCGAAGCTGCATCTCCTTTTTGGGCGAAGGTATTCAGTAATATGCCGTCAGAACCGGTACTGTGGGGGTCAATTGTGGGGGGATTGAGTGTTGATTTCGTTCGTGTTGCAATATCCAAATGCCGTTGTAGTCTGTAGTTTCCGTGCTGCCCTTGGGTTGGCTAGTTTCTCAAGTATGGTTGATTCAACAGTTGATACTAATTTCGTGCCTATTTGCTGTGATACTTACGTGCGTGCACACAGGCATGTAGAATGGTAGATGCGCTGATATTGACCTAATTAGTTATCACTGCAGATGTTAGTTTGGAAAATCCTGAGGTGACTTTTGCTCCCTCATCTATGGGTGGAAAATTTTGTGAGCGGATCCGCGTATCTGGAATACCAAGGTGGCGTCTGCGAAGTTATGCAAATCAAATACATGTTAGAATGAATGTTTCTCATTCAATGCCAGAAAAGTTCCATTGGAAAGTAGGGATTTGCTTTCATGGGTAAGTTTTGGATTGTCGAAAATATTGACATGCATCTTTGCTATGCGGAAATCTGAAGCAACTTTCGTTTACAGGAATGTTTCTATGGGTTTGTGCGAATGTGAGACGGGTGAATGGCAAGTTTTGCAAGATGGCATGTGGAATGCAGTGAAGTCTCCATATGGTAGCAAATATGTTGATGTGAAGTTGGCTGATAAAAAATCTACTGCCTTCAGCCTTTCCATTCAGGAAGGTAAGGAATCCCCCCCCCCCCCCCCCCCCCCCCCCTTGAAATGATTATTTTTCTGCCAGTCACATATGTTTGAGAGCATCGGCACTGTATCTGCCTTTTCCTCTCAACTAATCTGTTCTCCTTCTGTGTAATCAAATTTTGCAGATCTTCAGAAATGGCGTTTAGCTTGCCTTGGTATTGGATTTGCTCTGCTATTTTTGTCACCCATTGTCAGTAAATGGGCACCTTTTTACTATAGCAGCTCCATGGCTCTTGGAATCCTACTGGTGGTGCTGATTGTCCTTTTCCAGGTATTTTTATAGTCAAATACTTGTACTCCCTCCGTTCATAAAAGGATGTCTTAACTTTGTCTAAATTTACATGTATGTACACACTAAAACATGTCTGGATACATGTAAATTTAGACAAAGTTGAGACATCCTTCTATGAACAGAGGGAATATGACTAATGAAATTAATGCATCATGTTAAGATGACGTTTCTTATGGCTTTCTTAGAAGTGTGTTATAATTGTTTGATGTTCCAAAATACGAAGTACATCTGTACATGTAAGCTGTGTGGATGCAGTGCAAACAGGCCTTGTTCTTACTATGCTAGTACGTTAGTTTCAAGTGAAGTACAATATAAAACATGACATTACTATTCCTCTAAGGATCCTTGCAGTTATAGGCAAAGTGTTAATCCTGACCTTTTTTATTAAAGCTAGACACTCAAGTTCACTTCTTTGAGGAATATAGTTAGGCCCATTAGCTTTCTCTGGTTAAAATTTATTCTTAAGGAGATTCAGTGTACTCTGTATTATACTATGCTAATTCAATAGCCTGTTGGTCGAGCTTACCACTGCTGTATTTGAAGTCTCTTATACAAATACCTGCCTTCTCAGAAAATTGGCTCAAGTTCATTTATTTTGACATGAAAATAAAAAATGGTGAGATTGTAGGATAAGACCTTACCAGTTTGTATTGAACTTTGTAGCTCATTGTACCATCAGCTGGTGAACAAACGAACTAGCATTCTGTGAATCTTTACCATTTTGTGCTCGTAAGAGCCCTATGTAAAGTTATAAAGTGGACCAGTGCAAGCAAGAACACCATAATCTCAAAGCTCTGATCAACCAGCATCAAACTTTTGCCTTTACTCTAGTACATTTAATAAGGAATGCCT
Source organism: Poa annua (assembly GCA_026929855.1). Lineage (NCBI taxonomy): Eukaryota > Viridiplantae > Streptophyta > Magnoliopsida > Poales > Poaceae > Poa > Poa annua. The sequence continues at coordinate 40,236,927 of CM049427.1, forward strand.
TCTTGTCATTGGTACTGATTTTGCCTGTTTGACGGAGTTATGGACATTTAAGATGAGGAAATAATTTTTTATTTGGTTCCTGTTTCTTTTATCTGTCTTGTAGATAACCAGTATGATGTTACAGTAGTCCAGACTCTCCACTCCCCAACTTTTGTAAATTTCGTGCTAAGTTATTTGAACAGTTATTTCGTGCTCTGATAAAGAACAGTCGTTTTCAACCAGATTTCTGTTTATTTGCTGATGGGAAATGGTTAACCTTATTTATGTTCTAACCTAGTTTGTATTACAGGGGATGAAACTGCTACCAATGGGCAAGAAAAGTTTTCTTTACCTTACAGTTTATGGATCTGTAGTAAGTTTCATATATCCACAGCATTTTGCTATAATACTTTATTACAACACAAATACCCCTGTTGAATATTTCTCTCTGATTCTTGATTTTCCTTTCCAAATATTTAGTTAGGTGTTGGCTCCTACGCTGTACATTACTTCTCCACATTGGTTGCTTCTATTCTGGAGAACTTTGGCTTGAGTGAGGAGATGCACAACCCTGTAAGTAATTCATCCATTTGTCAACTATAGATTATTTGATCAAAGAAAGTTAGCTCAGTACGGTAGCAGAATGCATAATTATGAAAGTGCCATCTAGTGTGAGAGACATGTGGCTGTTTGCATTTTCCTAATTATCCATAATTGTGATGGTACTGACCTAATTCTTAGTTTTTGTTCGCCCTTTTGCATGTTATGGTATTATTTTCAAATATTGCTCTTCCTAGTTTTTGTTCGCCCTTTTACATAATGTGGTGTTATTTGCCAGCAATCTGCTAACTTTTCAAACATTTTTCCTGTCAGAAACGGGGCACATCATCTTATCTTGTCTAGTAAAATACTCATCTATCACTACTTGGGTAATCTTTAAGCCCGTCTGATATACACAATAATTAATAATGAATTGCAGGTGTCAATCTTCCTGCTAGTAGCAACTGTCTTGACTGGAGCTGGCTTTGGATATTGGATGGTGAGGAGATTTATCATTTCAAAAGATGGAAGTGTTGATACAGGGATAGCACAGTTTGTGAAGTGGGCTATGCGTGTTGTCGCAACATTCTTTGTTATGCAGGTAGTTTTTTTCAAATGCTAAGTATTCTTCTCATGCATCTAAGGACTCTGAACCTGGGTTGCTGCCTACATCAGATTTAACTGTCTTGATAATTATTTTTTTGACATACTATCTTGTAGAGCACACTTGATCCTATTCTTGCATCGGTTGCTCTAGCTGGTAGCTGGTGGGTTTGCTCTGTATTGACAGCAGACAAAGTTCACAAAACAATGGCACGGTGAGTCCGTTGAGTTAGTTACTGTTGATGTTATGCTTACTGTTGCTATTGAAGCCCTGAATATGCCGATTCTGCCGCAGGAAGCAAAAGCAATCAAAGGTTTCTTCTCATCCAAGGTTTAATCAAGTATCACCCAACACTCGCCAGGTCCAGTTCTTAAGTCCATCATCCAGGGCGGGTCTTGGAAGAGTCACATCAAACAGTTCGGCCACACAGTTCGGCTGGAACAGTTTATCCAATGGAGGTAAAGTAACAAAGTAATGATGCTCTATTAGGCATGATTAACTCCAGACCTATAAAACCATCAACTTTGATACATTGAAGCATTTGACATAACTAGCTACATGTTAATCTTTGCAGGTCTGGTCCCCTCAACACTTACAAGGAGGGTAGCACCCACTCAAGGTAAAGTAACAGCACTATTATCAGTGTACAACTAGAAGTCCAATGTACTGTACCTCTTCTGTAAACTGACAAACTGTCATAAAGAACCTCGACATATTTTTGTGTTGGTCTCGGCTTGTTTTTGGTACTACAAACTACACAGTATGATGCTCTTTTAGGCATGATTAACTCCAGACCTATAAAACCATCAACTTTGATACATTGAAGCATATGACATATCTAGCTACATGTTATCTTTGCAGGTCTGGTCCCCTCAACACTTACAAGGAGGGTAGCACCCACTCAAGATGAAGACTACTACTCCACCTTCCACAATATCGACCCACGAAAATATTCAAAGAGGGAATGGGAGGACTTCACCGAGGAATCAACCAGAAATGCACTGATGGAGCACACGGCTACCCCAGAGTTTGCCCAGTGGGCTGCTGACAATGCTCACCGGCTGCGGGTGGAGCGAGACGAGGCATCCGAGGATGAGACAATAGAGAGCTCCTCGAACTCTTCCGAAGAAACCGAAGAAGTCGATGAAGCTCCTGGTCTGTTTAGGTGGTATTGACATTGTCACAGACTAAAGCATCGAGGATGAAGGTGCACGATGTGTGTAAGTAGGAAGACCGTGCTGAAACTTGGTAGCCGTAGGGGTGGAGGTTCATCATTTCCAATCGTTGCCACAGTTCGCTATTGTAGAATACTTGGTGACTTTGTAGGCTTTAGTTGGTTAACCATCTCAGTTCAACTAATGTTAGATTTAGCTAGCAGTCATCCATGGAACGTTTTGTGTAGTTCAATTTATGGGATACAATCGTGTTGGAAATTTGTTGTTCTATTGAACATTTCTTGGTGCTCTCATTCTCAGATGCAGAGTAGCATTTCTAGGATGCCGTTTTCTAAGAAGTTGAGCTTGTATGTCAAGAAATGCCAAAATGTGGGGTATCCGTGTTGATATAAATTGGTAATTTCGGCAAGAATCTGCCATGCCATATAAGCAGATGAAGAACTAGGCATGGCATGGAAATGAAGTTGCAGGGTAATATGGTTCTTGAAAGAGCGTGTCAGTTATCTTACTGTCATTTCATTTGGATTGTTGTTGCTGCTATAGGCGATACGCCTGTGTTTTTGTAAGGGATGTCATTGTGACCAATGTCAGCACTACAGACATCCCTGTAAAGGATTCCTATGTTCGTGCTCTTTTTCATTATGGCAAGACAACCAATTCCTTTAAAGTTCTTTGTTGTTGATCCTTTGTGTCGTATCAAGCTGATGTCATATACGCAAACTATCACTCCCTCCGTTCCAAAATAAGTGTGTTAAGTCTCTCAAAAAGATGACATGAAGTACTACCTATAAGGCCCACAAATCATGTACTCGTTGTGCTCCGGACATGCTAGTATGGACTCTGATACAAGGAGACGCCAGAAGGGGAACACACCATGTTCCTAGTTGGCAAATTGCTACGCCGGTGTTCCGTTGGCAAATGGCTGCAAATCGCTATACGCCGATGATCCGGATAAATATTAGTGTTCAATATTCTCCCTTGTCTCGTGTGGGCGCCTTTGTGAACCGACCGCCATAGGAGGACATACTTCCTCCATTAGAGCAAGTCCAGTAGTTCACTCAAACACTCCCCTATATGTTTTTTAGGGAAAAGCTCAACAATAACCGCCCAGTAGTTCGCTCAACGCTTCCCCAATTTATAGGCATTTCCGCTTCTGCTCACTCGTCTCCCCTACAAGTAGGGGAGGTGGAAGACTCCCCTATCCCAGTGGCAAGTTAGCAATTGCAGAGGTAGCTGTTGGATTTTAAATGTAGTTATACAATATTGTTAAAATATTAAATAGGAAAGATGTTGTAGGGAAACTGTCGTAGTTTAACAAGTTTTAGGGAAGACTTTTTTAGGGAAAATCCCCTACATGAAAGACTAGTTTTGAAACTTTAATTCAAGATTCGCGTGCACAAGAAGTAGTAGGGAATGTAATCTATCTTTTGGTTCGATGTTTAGTGCGGAAAGACTGAACAACTAATTTTTAGCATATCCCTGATAGTGTAAGCTAACATCCCTCGCAGATGTTCGCCAACCAATTATAAAACTAGTCTACACATCCCCTATAAAATAAACTAGTCTACACAATACATACCAGTTGGAATGTGATGAATTATGACAAATTCTCCCAAATTTCATCAATTTGTATGCAGAACGAATACAGTTCTGAGTCGTTCACACAATTCTAACACGTGGATCTGGCTTGTCAGTTTAGAAAATACTACTGTAATAAATACGAAAATAACCATCACAAAGTTATTGCAACTAATAAAGAGCAAAATATAGCAATGTTTTAAAAAGAAGTACATATTATATTGTTGCACGGTCACAATTGGAAGCTAAAAGTGCTAAAATTTACACCCGAGCATTTGAAGCCAACTAGAATTCTTGAAGATTTATTTTTGTTCAGAAGCATCATGGGCTTGATCCAATCCGGCCGATTCCTACGTGAGATAGATGATTGCGTCTCGTGTGGGATCTGAATTTTGGACCAACAAAAATGGATGACGAGCCGTATGGAGACAATAACACGCGACCAATCAGTGGAGGCGCACGCAGATCATAGCACACAGAGAGGAGGCGGACAGGTGGGACACATACGGATTCGTTTTGCTTCTTCATTTTTTTGTCTTCATTTCTGCTGCCGTGGCTCGTGGTTTCTGGCTTTCTGCTGTGTGTTTATGTGTGGTTCTTTCGTATACTCTAGGAGTTCAAAATTAATATTTATACTTTGATTCGTTAGAAACTGGACAGGTAAATAAATTTCTGAATGACTCATGTAAACATCTAAAAGATACTAATCCTCGGTTTCAAGAAATTATACCTTCTATCAAGATATTTATCGAGCAAGCGGAAATCCTCCTGAAGGAATCTAGTCAGGAATGACTGAAACGGTTTTCCTTTCAGCAACAAACATAAAATTTTCATGTCTACTCTTGTTAGTAGAAGAGGAATCGTTTATTACCTCACGAGATCTGTACCGTATGAGCTTAACCTCTAGGGTCAGACATGCAACGACCCTGCTGAGCGATCATAGCCTGACTTTGTTCTTCTTGATTCCGTGTATCGTGATGATGTTGGTCAGGCGATTTTTTCCTTCTCAAAGGTGTTGGTTTTGGAGAACTTTTTTTTATATCCGCGTACGGCCATTGATAGTGGTAGCTCCTATTGCTTTGCTGATCAGTTTGATGGATTTTTTCTTTTCTTTATTTCTTTTTGTTTGGTCGTGTGCATACTTGATGTCTTTCTAAGCATTATGTTGTTACATGCATGGTGTAATTGATATCTATTTGGTATTAACATATTCCTTTAATCAAGAAAAGCAAGGAATGTGTTGTTGAATTGTATTGTCAAATAGTGGTACACCAATGATAGTTATACAACAAACAAAAAACAAGATGATACTTACAAGATCACATGACCAATCCAAACCCTAGGCCTCGAGCCCCTCCCAGTTGACAACGTCGGAGCCAGACATTTTGGAGGGATGGGTGTGGGGACTGGGTGGAGAGTGTGTGGGTGGGGTGTGGGGGAGGGGGGAGGGGGGAGCAGATGCATTTTTTGCCAGTCTGATGTGGAGGGCGCATATGGGCTTGTCTGAGTCGTCCCATACCTGATCCAAATATGGACCGTACTTGATAAGTGTCGAAAATCCGAAAGTTTGGGCTGAGTGGAAGGGTTCTATTCGGTGTAATTTTTTCAGTTGGTGTGCCCATCCATAGAAATGGGGGAAATAAGGTGTCCCGTTAGAGATGCTCATAGTGAGCCTAAAACTTGCAATATGAAAAATAAGGAGCTTTCAAAACTTCAATGTACGTTTCACTCCCCAACTTATGTTTGGGGCGAGGCAAGGATATTGAGGAAATCTTATTCAAAGGCTTAAAATTATGATCAAGATCAAAAATATCTTGCAACTTAATTGCAAAATCCTAAAAGAAAATTATCTACATGTCTTTTATGCAGATTCGAAATAAGACTTCAAATTGGAGGGGAGAAGAAACTTTTAGTGTGTTCAGGTTAGAAAGCGTAACGTTTTTGTATAAAGGAAATATATTCACGAGTAGATTCTTATCTATATATCCCGCAATAATAGAATCCAAGAATCTCGAAGCCCAGCCGAATCAGCCGAGTCAAGAATCTCAGTTCTTGGCTCGCATAAATCGCAATCCTAGAAGTAAAACCTCTAGGCGGATCACTATAAGAACTCCTCTCCTCGACTCTCTTTCCTTCCGAGAGAGAAAAGAACACGAACACAGGACAGACGAAGCTGTCCTGTTCTTTCTCCATCTCTACTATACTTCCGTCGCTTCCCCCCCCTCGCCTCGCCGTCCAATCTCCGCGTTAACCCGATGCCCTTATCCACCGTGTGATCGAAACCAGATTGCTTCGTTAATTTATCGCAATCAAGATGACATTGGAGGGCAGCGGCGGCGGCGGCGGGTTGCGGAGCCTGATGCGGCGGAAGCCGGTCGATTCCGATAGGGTCCGCGCCGAGGGGCAGGAGCTCGCCAAGGAGCTCAACGTCCTGGAGTTAATCGCGATTGGTGAGGCCTTGTCTCTTCCTCTTTCGCCGTTATTGTTTTCTCGTGTCCGCCGTTCTGTGAAAGTTTCTGAATTCCAGCTTCCTTTATTCTGCAATTGGAAAGTGAAGCATTTTTTGTGTGGTTTTGGGTACAGCGGAACTTCAGTAATTCTACAAGTTTCGTACTGGAATTAGTTCAGTTTATGGTGAATGTTGTCAAATTCACGGGTCTTGGATCAATGGAACTGCTAATTTGGAGGAGTTTTTTGTTCGTTGTGCTTATGTACAGTTGAAAATGTTTTTACTTATGACTAGCAGAATGCCCGTGCGTTGCAACGGGAGAGAAAAAAATTAAGCCCTACAGTACAACCCTATAAAGTCATATCTAGTTGGTAGAGGTCCAGTGTCTCTGAATTTCTAATTAAGCACTTATTAAGCTTAGTAGTCAACGGGAACAATAATAGTGGGAACGGCTTATTCACACGTACGGTTGTTGAGTAGTTCTCCGTAGTTGGTAAATAGATCATGCTAAAGCCTGATGGTGTTGTTTTAAATACCTCACACTGATGGTGAACACAAAATTCATTATGTTCTTTTGTATATTATTTAAAATTGTCAATATGAAATGCATAGTAATACAAGAAATGACGGGCATAAGACAAATCTTGCTAACTGGTTTTACATAAATTTCATAATTACCTGAAATTTGACCATTTGTGAAGTTCATGGGAAGACATATTGTAGGTGTAGGAAGCAGGATTGTGCTCGATATCCAATTTCCAGTTTTTTTATAGAACATGCAGTAGGGATGCATATCGTTACATTAGGATAGAGAAACAACATTTACAACTTTGACCCCTAACCTAAAAACAAACTGCCAGATTTTGATTGAAGCAATACATAGAAAAGGGTAAAAGAACAAAAGATAAATTATATAGAGTAGACCATCCTCAATATTTAAGTGGTCATCTGGTTCTTGTTGCCCTATTAAAAGTGATTAGCCCCCAACAAATGGTTGACATGTCTATCTCCAACACCAAATGCCTCATTACTTTCTCGGAATTTTGGACAAACCGCCGGCTGTTGAAGTTCCCTGCATGATTCAATATGTATGAGTATTTGCAAATTTGAAGAGGAAGAGGCAAAAATAGGGAATGGTCCTAACAAATTCAATTAACCAAAAAATATTAGGCACACTGATCGATACCATCATCACAGGCTGCATACAAGTCTTCAAGACATAAGTATGAATATTGTTTAAAAAAATTACACCAAGAGTTAGAAACTACAGGACTGTTGTATCTCAGGGTTCTCTACAACATTTCTACACGTGATAAAAACTTATCAGTAAACTTTACAGATCCGAGTTATATATGGCGCTCAGAGCTTTGAAGGTCTGTCTCTTACACTACAACATGAATGTACATTTCCTGCAGCAGAAACCCAAATAATTTTGAAAATATATTGCATGACCTAAAGAACAATATGCAAAAATTAGCAGACACAATAAAGTAAACCAACAATTGCTGCAGAAATTTCTCATTTTATGATATTTCAAGCGAGCATTAGGTCGCCTACATCCATACCAAATAGTGAAGAGAAAATATATGACAATGCTTGATAAAAGCACCAAACCGAGTACTCACTGACTCTAATTTCAGCACATAGTAATGATCATGCTTCTTCAGACAAGTGTTTTTCTGAAGTCCTTTATCAGCAAAAGGAACTGTATTTTACTGGGGCTATTCTCAGGTTGAAAGGATTTTGAAAATGATCTAGATGATGAAAAAAGATGGGCACACAAACAAATTCAACACTTGCAATATTCTCAGGTTGAAAGGATTTTGGAAATGATCCAGATGATGAAAAAAGTTTGGCAGACAAACAAATTCAACACTTGCAATATATAAATTGCACAAATATCAGGCACAGATATATCAGTAAGCAGCACACAAATTGCACAAATATCAGGCACAGATATATCAGTTAGCAGCACACAAACACATCTACTCCAGCATCTAGGAACAAACACAACCGCTCCGTCTAGACAACAACAAACATATCTAGCACCCTAGCAGTGTACGCATGAAGCAAATATTGACAGCCGTAGCAGTGCCGCAGCTAAACGCACGAGACCAGGAGCATGAAACAAATTCGAGATGCTGGTCCAGCTCCACACCCATGGCGGTCATACGACAGAACCAAGAAGTCCTTGTTTAAGAGCATCAAACACAAAGGGGAATAGCATAGGAATTAAGCATCAACTCACTGCAGCCTCGACCGTCCCCCACCGTCAGTTGGACGAGCGACTCCCTTGGCTCCGGACCCGTTCCCATCCCTCTCATCCTCCTCTCCTCACCCTGCAGCAATTAGTTCTTGGACGGATCCCACCAAATCCACGGCGAGGCCGTGTCCTGTCCGGGCACCAACGCTTCCCAGAGAGGTGAGCGTGTACGTGACGTAGATCCTGGTGGCTAGGCGCCACCCACGAGAAATCGAGCTGGGCAGAGGAAGACGGAGGAAGGCGGGGTCGCGGGGGTGAGGCACCGCTCGTCGTCGACGAGGAAGATGGGGAGGCAGGGATGATGGTAGGTGCTGATCGCCGAATCCGTGTAGTAGAGGCGACGATGGTCGGATTCGGCGTCCGGTGTGAGGAGGCGCAAGCTGCCGGATGCTATGAGAGCCTACGTGATTAGGGGATGTGGACGGACAAAAAGTAACGCAAATAAAGGGTTGGACGAAAGGGTGGGCAGAAAGAGGAACAAAACTTTCTTTTTAGATAGGAGAGATTTGTTCCTTTTTCTGAAAAAAAAAGTAACGATAGTAAGGAACAATCTTGCCAGGGTACTTTGGCATTGTTTTTTTTTTTGAGAAACACATAACAAACACAACCTCTATGAACACACACACGCGCACCATACCCCCATGAGCACCTCCGAAATACTGAGCCGGCGGATCGAGTCTTGAGATTGACGAAGTCACCACGGATGGCTCGCTGTCGACGGGAACGTCGCCACAGACGTCAAACCTGGGGTTTGAACTCTGGTGGGCTGAGGGTATAAGCACCCTGCTAACCATCCAACCACATGTTGGTTTGCCTTTGGCATTGTTTTTATCAGGCACTACATTTATTTTTTGGATGCTTGCACTAATATTCTTTATTTTGAAGAAAACTGAAAGCTTACATTAGCTTGTGACAGACGTTTAGATAGATATCAACTGAATTTGTGTGTGGCAGAAGTTATATTTTCAGTAGTTGTTTTTGTTGTATTCTTGTTAAGTAATATTTGTTAAAGTTTTGCTAAAAAGTTGTTTAAATTAATAGATGTTAAGAAATAAGTCGGTGTTGGTTGTCCACTGAAATGTTGTGGCTGTCATCCTACGATTTTGATACCATCATGTTTTGTGCAGTAAATTAGTTGAAATCATAGTTCCACCTGTGTAGTGTAGTAGTATTATATCTACTGGTAAGCTCGCTAGGCTTTGCTTAAGATTTGTTTGTTGTCGCCGAACCTATTTTATAATATACTGAAAAAGAAAACAGTCACATAAGTATGAAAAAGTTGTAAAACAAATGGTAAAATAGGCAAAAGCTGTTTAGACAAATGAAGTTATCAGTTTATCATAATCCAGCACAGTGCTTACTCTTGATGTTTTCGATTTAGATTTTAGAGTGAATAAAGTTTAATATATGTGATTGCTAATGAACCCTTGCCTTATCCACCAGGGGTTGGTTCAACAATTGGAGCTGGAGTATATGTTCTTGTGGGAACAGTTGCTAGGGAGCACGCTGGTCCAGCATTGGCAGTTTCATTTCTGATAGCTGGAATAGCTGCTGCTCTTTCAGCATTCTGTTATGCTGAGCTTGCTAGCCGTTGCCCCTCTGCTGGAAGCGCCTATCATTATACATACGTCTGCATTGGCGAAGGGTAAATTACTGACCCAGTTGCATAGAATGCATTCTTTTTAGAGGAATTTTTTTTACTGTGTTACACTTAGGATCCTACAAACAGATGGCTGGAATGATCTAACATGGTTCGCATGTTGTATATATCTAGTGTTGCCTGGTTGATTGGCTGGGCTTTAGTACTGGAATACACTATTGGCGGATCTGCTGTTGCACGTGGCATATCCCCCAATTTAGTAAGCGTGACCTGTCTTGTGTAGAGCTTGCTCAGTGTAATTTTGATCCATGCTTGCTCTGCTAGATTCCTGATTTTATAAATTAATTTCCCTTTCCAGGCCTTGTTTTTTGGAGGACCAGATAGCTTGCCGTGGATTTTAGCACGTCATCAACTTCCATGGTTTGATGTTATTGTTGATCCCTGTGCTGCTGCACTTGTTTTAGTTGTCTCTGTTTTGTTGTGCCTGGGGATAAAAGAGGTTAGCACTTTGCTCAGGTCATAAGTTGAACTCATTTTGCCCAAATATAGGACCGTGAATGATTGTTCTATTCGAATTTCTTGCAGAGCTCATTCGTACAAGGAATTGTAACAACTCTGAATGCTTGTGTGATGCTATTTGTGATTGTAGCTGGTTGCTATATTGGCTTCCAGATTGGATGGGATGGTTATAAGGTTACTGGCGGGTAGGTACCCTGAAAAACATGTGGTACTCTGCATCCTGCATATTGATTGCTGGTAAAATCACACAGAATTTTTTTTCAGGTATTTTCCATATGGAGTCAATGGAGTGCTTGCTGGATCAGCAACTGTTTTCTTTGCATACATAGGCTTCGATACAGTAGCTAGTACTGCTGAGGAGGTAAGGACGGTCCTAATAACTTTGTCCACTTCCTTTGCAGAGTTATTGATTTTTTTTCAACCTCTGCAGGTAAAGAATCCACAACGTGATCTACCACTGGGAATAGGAGCAGCATTGTCTATCTGCTGTATGTTGTACATGATGGTCTCCATTGTTATTGTTGGGATTGTACCATATTCCGCTATGGATCCAGATACACCTATTTCATCTGCCTTTGCAACACATGGAATGCAGTGGGCAATGTAAGGACTCATCTTCCGTTTTGTTTATCCCGTTAGCTTCAATCGTCTTCTAATGTGCTTCTGGCTGAATTATTTACTATCTTCTTTTTACCTATTTTAGGTATGTTGTGACAAGTGGTGCTGTTCTTGCACTGTGTTCAACCTTAATGGGCTCACTTCTTCCACAGGTACACATACATCATCTGATGTGTGACTCGAACTCCTGTTAATCTTAACATATTAAACTATTATATTATTTAGACTTTACCCCCGTGGATTCAGTAGTCTACCCCTGTAACATTTAGTTTATATTGGAGTTGTCAGTCTAAGGGCAGCTACTATTCCCGAGTACATAGGTGAACCTAGCCTTAGCTAGCGGAAGCCCGGAGCCGAATACTTCTAAATAGTTGCTAACGTATGTGAATTTTATTTCTCACAGCCCAGAATACTGATGGCCATGGCCCGAGATGGACTGTTGCCATCTTTCTTCTCTGATGTTAACAAGCAGACACAAGTACCTGTTAAAGGCACAATTATGTCTGGCATATGTGCTGCTTCTCTGGCTTTTGTCATGGATGTTTCCCAGTTGGCAGGAATGGTAAGAAAACATCAAGCCATTATATTTTGCATATTTTCATGTCCTACAAAAAAAAATAGACGCACTCTGCAAGAATATATGCGTGCATGTAAGCACAGCATAGATTTGACATAAAGAGAGAACTAACTGCTTGAGTGTTACAGGTCAGTGTAGGCACACTCCTTGCCTTCACCATAGTTGCAGTATCGATCTTGATACTCAGATATGTTCCTCCGGATGAGGTCCCTCTGTCAGAATCTCTCCGAGAATCACCCCGTTCGAACCAAGAACATGATGAGGAAAAGGGTAGGGATCCACTTGGAGATGAGATCTGCTACACATCTCAAATAAAGGATCTGATTGTGATAGAACCAATGAAGGACCCTCTTCTCGAGAAAAAGCAATGTACAGGTAGTGTGCACACAGTTGTTTTAGATTTGAACTAGCTGTACCATTTACCCACAAATCATGATTTTTTAACTTTAGCTAACCAAAAGGAATGTACCTTCCTTAGGCATGATGGACGAAACAAAGCGTCGAAAGATAGCTAGTTTCAGCATAGGATCTGCTTGTGTAGGAGTCCTGGTCTTCACATCTTCAGCTTCCGCCACATGGCTACCTTTGTAAGTATGCGTATATAGTACTTTGAAAGAGATGTACTCATTGCTCTAACAGATGTATGCTTGTTTCTTATTGTCAGTCTCCCACTTTGCATTGGCTGCATCATTGGTGGTCTGTTACTTATTGCTGGTCTTGGAGTACTCTGCTGCATCGACCAAGATAATCGCAGACACTCTTTTGGTCATGCTGGAGGTAAATTGAACTGTTTGCCTTTTTCTATCTGCTGTTTTCATTTCTTTTTGTTGAAGAAGTTGCAAAATAAAAATAAGCTGCATTTAAACTTTCCTGATGTCTTTGCTGCAGGATTCACATGCCCATTTGTTCCATTCCTACCAGTTCTATGTATCCTCATTAACACCTATCTGTTGATAAACCTGGGGTTAGTCCTGTTCCAATGCACATAATTAGATGCTTATTTGCTCTGTTTTCCCCGTTATTTATCCGGAACAACCATCTGTATCTTGTTTTTTAGCGGAGACGCGTGGTTGAGAGTCAGCATATGGCTGCTGATAGGTGTTCTCGTGTACATCTTCTACGGGCGAACCCGCAGCTCGCTAATCTACGTTGTCCCTAGTGCTCAGGTCGATGATTGCAGGAGTTCATCAGGTTTGGTGTCCTAGAAAAAAATTGTGTCATTGGCATGTTCTAGATAATCACATGGATTAGCCTGGAATCAGCCAGGAGGTGGCCTCTTGAACCGTTGAAGCAATAGTCCACATGATCTCATGGATGCAAGTTTTGCGATATCCATGAAAGAGACAGATCAATATGCATACTAGAGTTTGGATTGATGTGCATATGTGCACCCAATTGGGTGGGTGGAGTGTGTGATTCTGTTTGTAACTCATGTATAAGCCCCTTTGTACCAGAATGGGTAGAAACTGAAAAAGAGTGTGGAATCTTACAAAATAGCAATAGAGGCGGAAAGTCCATTTTGAGCACAGGCTCCATGGCGCCATTTTTGTTTCCTTTTTAAATCAATATTTCAAAGTTCAGAAGATTCTGCAAACAATTCTAGATGGTGAAAATGATGTACTCAACCGTTCTGTAAATTTGCAATCCAAAATATTTTGTATTCCGGCCTACACAGAAATGAATAATTCTGATAAATCTGAAAACATCAAATTTTGCAATGTTCGCATCTCAGATCCAGAAATTTGTGTCATTTTTACACAGTCCGAAATACAAAACACCGAATTTTTGGACATAAATAATCATTTTCAGCATCTAGATTCCACCCCCCCCCCCCCCTTTTTTTTACAAACTTAAAAAATATCGGTTTTGTATTTTTCAAAAAAAGAGCTCCGTGGAGCTCGTCCTCCAAATCACCTCAAGAGAAGCCACTTCTTTAATGTCCATTGTTTTTGTTGACCATTGTTTGGCTCAGGGTAGCATCTTACTGTAGGTAATAAAGCCATGTTTCTCTTGTTTTTGTATTGTTTCAGAACATCCTGTTTCTCTTGTTGCTCACCTTTACAGTGGCCTCTTTGACCAGTTTTTGCTTAGGCATGCACTCAGCCTCCAACCAAGATTTGGTTGAGCTTGCTTCAACCGAGTCATCGAAATTGTCCTTCAGGGCGTAGGGTCCATGCTTCAATGCTCGTGGATTGGGAGCTCCCTACCCTACTATTGGTTTCGCCTGGTGCTCCTTCTTCAACCTATCTCCGAGCCAAGGGCTTTCGTCTGATCTTGTCAAAACATAGAGCACCTTGAATAGTCGTATTGGGCGAGTAGCAACAACAGCAAGGAGTCATCCTTGGATTTAGCTCACTTGCACTAGCTATACTGGTCGTTCACAAAAAATAAAAATAGACTAACTATATTGGGACTTGAATTTTAGATAAACATGGAAAACTCCAGATTCATTCACTGCTATCCTACTTTCTGGCTTGTCAAAACATGCACTCAAACTTGATAATAGGAAATGAGATTTAAGAATGCTCTTCTACTTCTTTCATGTTTGAGGATGGCTCCTGCCAAGATAATTCTACCAGCCAGGTGGCAATATCTTCCATGATGGAGAATTAACTAGACTTCGTTAAATGCTTGTACCTCAGAAGCTGGGATAACGAGTAGCATCATCTAGGAGTTATCCCTCAGACCCTTACTAGTAATCAAATAACAACAGATTTCAACCAAAGAGGCCACCAGTGTCGAGGCATGCAGGCCCTTGTATTTACTTCAAATCAGTATGAGCAAGCTGCATCAGAACTAGCCCTTCAGTTTTGCTGACACAAGCGCAGCGACAAAGGCGCCTCCTAAATGAGTAGTACTTGAGCCACGCCTCCGGCCCTAAAAAAATGAGCGGCCATCAATTAGTATTCTAGAACAGATATGCTATCTTTTATGATTGGTTATCTTTTATGATTATCTTGATGTACAATGTATGAATGCACACATATGCTGGGGGAATGCATGTAAGGTGATCACCGTAGTGTAATGAATTGAGAACGACGGGACGGAGTCGAGAGAAACCGGAGTGTGAGACTTTGAGTTACATTAGGGGGGATATATATAGGGGACCCTAAAACTAAAAACTATGGTGGTACATTTATGTATTAATAACTCCTTTGCTTGCTCACGTACGTGGCCTAGGACCCAGTTGTGTAATTTGCACATTTACTTGGCTACACCTACTTATGGCTCCTTCCTAAAAGAAATAATAAACAAACGAATGAAATAACAATTGGTAGAACAATTACTCCCTTGAGGAAACTTGCTACTTGAGATATTTGCTATTTTGAGATACTTGCTACTTTAAGAAACCTGTTGTGAGAAACTTGTTTGAGAAAACTGTTGTGAGAAACTTGTTTGAGAAAACTGTTGTGAGAAAATTGATTTTCAAACTTGCTTAAGACGTGACACTTGAGAAACTTGTCCCCGCATCACTCAAGCTTTCCAATTTTCCTATATTAGTTTACTTGTAGTTTTAGTAATTTTCTAGTTAATAGTAAAAAGTTCATTTCATATTTAAATTTATTGCTTTGCATAAAAGGCCATACAAGAGGTTTATAGGCTTTAGAGAATAGATAGTTTACATTCACCTCCTCGTGGGTTTGAGACTCAAATACTTATCGAATTGTGCTACAGTGACTCCTCACTCTTGGGGATTACCACTAGTCATAAAAGGCCAGATTATAGTCTCAATGTCCAACACTTAGCCTGTCAAGTTAGAATTGAAGATGTTCATCTAAAAAGGCTAGAAATGGATTCACTGTCATTATGTTTATATTCTATATATGCATTCTTTAGTTAGATATATGAACAAAACGTAGACAATATATAAACAATTTTAGCATGCATGGCTAATAGAGCAATATAATTTGTTATTCCTGCTAAAGTTGTAAATGGTATAAAACCGACGACATGCTGCACTTCACAACAGTGGAGGAGACCCCAATTTCTTTGGTAAAATACCTCCAAATGTTACAGTTTTGTACTTCGGACCTCACTAAAAATTGGCAAGAGTGGAATTGTTTCACCAGCCCTCCCTAAATTATTTTCCGTCCTTTCTTCATGGCTGCAGCAAGGATAGCAATCTCGGCTTTCTAGATGCAAGATCAAATACTCAGGCCTAGCAAAAACATGACATGAGTGCAAAAGAAGATGTCAGAGGGTGATCCTGCCCGTGCGTTGCAACGGGCTATTATTTATAAATAGGAAACATGCCCGTGCGTTGTAACGGGAGAAAAATTCTACGTCGTTGAAACTCATAATCATCTTCTCCAACATTGACAACATCTAAAACTTTACCGACGAATTCTCCTTAATTTTGTTTCATGTCCACGAGGGTTTGTGGATAGGACGATGATAGAGAAAAAGAATCTTGTTTGTTGCATCGTCATATAAATTCCTTTCTATTTCTCACATAAACATGCCCATACTTTACTACGAGGTTGAAAAGCAAGCAAGTCGTTTGGTCGAAAAATGTCTGCACAACCCAAATAATACCCAAAGTTGGTTAATCCACGTAGAATATCATTAGTTTTTTCTTTTTCTTTTAGGAGGCCGACATATCGCTTGACACAAGACCAACAATTGGTAGCACTCTGTTTACATTGCATGACCATCCAATTTGCTACTTTGTGGGTTGGTAGATTCAACTTACGTTTACAAGTAATCACATCTTGTATGTGTGATGACCTGATATAAATTTATCTTACACTATCTTTTGGTATAGATTGAAGATTTACATCTATTTATTTCCTCTTCTGATTCGATATATGCAGGGTTCACCATCGTAATTGATTCTTTGCATGGTGTGTTACGTCTAATCTTACGATTCGTTGTGATTTGTTCTATTCTAGCCTTTTTTTATTCTGGCCGCAAATTTGCATATTTCTGCTTTTCTGCTTTTCTCGTGCACATTTTTTCTTCTTCAGTTCAGGTTCTAAATTTGCATATTTTTTCCTCCCTTTTGTGTATCTTTTTTGCAACCGGGTTGAATTCTTAATTGTCTTCTTTTGCTGATAGACTTGATGACGCTTTTTCAATTTTTCTTGTTTTTCTTCATTAGTCATTCGTGCATATCGATCTTTGTCTTTTCTTCTTCTTTCCGCCTTAGCATCTATAATTGGAGATTGGGTTTGAAATTGCTCGCCTGCATGAGAGTTGCCCGTCGATTAAAAAGAAGGAATTGATTAGATTTTACCATCAAATGTATAAGCTTTAGTCCACTGAGATAAGCACATAGTGGCAAGCTAGTCAAGACTGATCCTAGTCGATATTAGTTAAAAGACGATTTGATTGTACGTGTTGTGATTTCTTTTAATGGGACATTGCACACAGATTGTGTATATAGCAGTTTTGTGTAGCTAACCTAATTCCAGTCGCACCATGGGCCTATATAAAACCAGCCGACAATAACGGTACGGTGCCAAACTCATCTAGGTTCACCGAGGTTGTGTGTGGCGATTTCAGCGATGACATCATGAACTAATGTGTAATTTAAGATTAGAGCACATAATAATGCAGAAAAGAGTAGAGGTTGTGGGCTTACGTAATTCCATGTAGTGCTCATGTGGCGGCGTAGCTCCTCACGCAGGCCAATGTCGTCGTAAAGGTGAGGCGGCGGAAACGTCCAGTACTCGACTCGTCTCGTATTCGGGGGTCGTGAGGTGCTGCTCGATTTGATCGGGAGCGTGTAGATTGTATATTTACTAGAAGGTAAATGCGCGCTTCGCTGCGCCCGCTCTTCATATTCGCTAAAACATTAATTGAGGGTCTACTTTCTTACATGACTCTACTTTTGTTGTTACATACAACCCGTTGGACAATGCATGTCATAAAAAAATGATTAAAAGTCATCGATGCCTCTCAGGCATTGTGTAGAACACAACCTATACAATTGGTTCAAGTTTTTTACTCCATCACACACACACCACACCTGATGTAAAAACTTGCCATGGAAATTAAAAAACATACATATTAACCAAGAGTTAAGTCCAACCTTTCATGGCTAATTGTAAACATAATTTGTTGTTGACAACGGAAAAACATCATTGATCATTCAAAGTTCTCCACAGTAACAACTCATCCATTGTCAACCACTTCTGAGTAATACAACCATCCACTATTCTTCTCCAGACTGCAGAGAACGGGGTGGAGGCCCAAAATTCTCACAAATGAGCAATTGTTTTATAAAACAAAGAAAACAAGGGCTAGTATTGGTTGGTCTCATTTTCTTTCTCTCCAGGTTGCATGGTTCTGAGTAATACAACCATTCATTATTCTTT
Source organism: Poa annua (assembly GCA_026929855.1). Taxonomy (NCBI): domain Eukaryota; kingdom Viridiplantae; phylum Streptophyta; class Magnoliopsida; order Poales; family Poaceae; genus Poa; species Poa annua. Next base: position 40,255,149 of record CM049427.1, read on the forward strand.
TCCAGGCTGTAGTGTTCTGAGTAGTATAACCGTTCAATATTCTTCTCCAGACTGCATTCTTTGGATTACTCCCTTGGTGCATATATTATTCCTTTCTATTTTGCTACAGCGGCAACAACAAATGACCAAATGATTCTGATTCTGAATATAGAAAGAAGAATACTGACATGTATCTTTAGCTAAAGCTATACAAGGAAATAATAGGGACTCAAATGCAAATAAAGATAAATGGTGCCAAATACTAACAAGACTTGCGCTAAACATAATCAACATAGCCAAGAAATTAATAGAAACATATTGGAAGTATAGCCAAGAAATTAATAGAAACATACTGGAACTGAAACTTTATACAAAATCATGGTGCATTAGTTCTAGCAGAAGGACGTCATTAATACAATCTTTACCCGACCTAGTCCAAAATATATGGCATAAGGACATTGATATTCTGGGATGAGGTTCACCTGAATCAATCTGTAGTCAAGTGAATTGAATAGATGGTATGAAGAATCATTGGTGGAGCTTCAACAAATTTAAGAGGGGCTATAAATAAGGATACCCAAGTGTATTATGTTAAATATGTCACAGATTGTTAGCTTATTTGTTTAGATAGATTGCACTTTATACCATGTCTCAAAAGCAAAGTAAGTGATATTGGAATATGAGTGACATGTGTATTACTAAAGGAGCTCCTTTTATATGTTTTCTATCTTGTTTTATCAATTCATTAAGTATAAATGTTATTTGAAACATGCACACTATTAAAGAATTATCGTTTAAATTGGATATCATTGAAGTACATGAACTTGTAACAAAATATAAAACTGGCTGGTGTGATTATTAAATATAAATCTTGACACGATTATTTGTGAAATCCACAAATGACCTTAACAAAATCTTTGACCTGACTTAGCAGTGCACACTATTAAATAATACAGATTGCAAGATGCTTTGCTTCAAGGGTACATGACACAAGTAGAGGAATGGTAAAATCAATCAAAGGCTAATCAACACCAGCATGTTGACAACTGTAGTATGATGGTTAATTTACTATGTATACAGGTACATAGCATATATAGCACATAAAATAATATGGAGTTATGGTCAATTAAAGACGAATACTTATTTCTTTGGATAGTTCAAGCAATGATGCTTCCTCATTCTTCATCCCATGAAATCATTCATATATCCAAGATAAAGGTAATGGAAAATATGAGGGAAACATATTGGAGCTTCACATTATCTGCAAACTGAATGTTTTAAGCATTGCCGGCTTTAATGCATATTATTTTAATGGCTAGAGCTAAATTTCAATATGAAGCAGAACATGTGAAGTGCATAGATAGAGAAATCTTTATCAAGCAAAAACCACAAAGCCTAATCTGTATTCTGGCTGTTGTAGTCATAGAATCTAGCCAATGTAAGAAATGACAAATTGTATAAATAAGATGATATGTCATCCTCCATCACGCATGGAATGACAATTATTTATGCAACAAAGAAATAAGAGATGTGCGAGATAATGAAGAACCAGATGGCAGTGGTAAATACACTGAAGATGTTGTCAAGCATTCTTCTTATTCCTGCCTTTTATTGTCTTCAATGAAGAAAACAATACATTTTCCTTCTTAGAAACTGAAAACAATATACTTCAGAAGTACATCTCCATTAGTGCAATCTATTAACTAAGCTAATCATTGTCAAGATTGATTAGGCTATACACCAAACTATATTCAACCACGTTTCTCTGTTTTGATCCCCTCTAATTCCATTGTTATCTGAATTCACTCTTGCTGTCTTGCATCAATCCTTGATTAATTTCGCCCCCAAACAGCTATTCCAAAAATCCCATCCACAGCGACGAACTAACAGGAAAGTTCTTCCTCATCCTCTACACTACAACGCGTATCTTACACACCAAAAAATTCGAAAAACTACGTCAGCAGGGTCACAGATCGTGAGCTACAATGATAAGATCGAACTGCTGAAGCAAACAGCCTGCTCAAACTTGTAACTTGTAACGAGTACATCTCATGGGGATTTCATAAGCGCAGTTTGAGAGTATTGACCTATGATCAGGATAGCACGAACCTGGTGGCAGACTGGCAGGGACTGCTTGAGCTTGTTGGCCTTGTCGAGGTTGAAGATGTAGAGGGTGTAAAGAAGCAGCGCACCTTGAATTTGACGCCTTCATTGGTCCTCTTGATCCGCACGGACCACGCGTCTTCCCGGCGCGCCGTCAGTAGAAAGTTCTTGATCTGATCTCGTGGCTCTGCTTCGGCTCACTCCAGTGGGAACGACCGGTGGCCAAGCAAGTCCAGGTGAGGAATTTATCTTTCTCCGGTGCTCCTCTAGGACCAGGCACATGCCAGAATCGATGCCGCATCAGGGCGCCGTGGTGGCGAGCTCGGTTGAGCACGAGCAGGGAGGGGAATGGCGGATCCGGCCAAATGCGAGCCATGGGGGCCACCGCCGTCCAAGCACGAGTCAAGAGGAGGCGCGCAGTTGACTTCCAGTGCCCGTCTGGTGAACTTTCGTGCGGGGACGACTGGATGAGTGCGGGAGCTTTCTGGCTGCCGGCCGGCGGCGAGCAGAGATGGCGAGTGGAGGTGGACCATGGACGTCCCAGAGGCTTATGGCGAGACGCTCAGTTCACACGCGGCGGCGACCAGAGCGAGGCAGAGGCATGGCGTGAGGTAGGAGGCGGACGCCGCTCCCGGCAACCTAGAAGCGCTCGTGGCGGCGCCGAGGAGAGCAAGGAGACGGCGTAAAGCCCCAATAAACTGAGAAAAACATTGGCGAACCGACCACGGTCGTACGTACACAAACTAACCACCCTATAAACCAGACGACAGGACGAGCAACCAAATGCGTTCCAACACGTGGAACGCTCCACTGCTCGCTATTTTCCGGGAGCTTAGATGTCTTAGATAAGGGAAACGCTGTTTAACAGCCGGGGGATCGCGCGCTTGGCATCCTCCGGGTCGAGCGAACGACCCGTGGCGTTCACGACCGCCCAACGATCACCATCATCTAGACCTTATCTCTTTCGCTCCGTCTCACATCCTCTCATTTTCTTCTGTCTCCTACTTTTCCCCATGGCCGTGGAGAAGCACGCTGCACGCGCCCCTGTCGCTAGCCATGACCTTACCGTCGTAGCACGCCTCACCGGCGTGGTAGCCTTCCCTCACGCCTCCACATCATGGCTGCCGACCTTCGCGCCTCCTGGTCCGGCCGCCGCCGCGCGTCTCCTTGGCGAGGTCGCCGCCCCTGTGCGCCTCCACGGCAAGGCCGCCGCAACCTAACCGCGTCTGCTTCCCGGCCAACGGCGCCGTTGGCCCCAAGCCCACCTCCGTAGGTTTCCTCGCGGCGGTGCTGGAGCTGAGGCTGAGGCTGGTCGTCCCGGGCCTCCAAGCGGCAACGGGGATGGTGTCCGCGTAGCCGTTCATGTTCCTTGATACCGGCAGCGGGCTGTAGTGCTCCCATGGGGGCGACGCCACGACGGTGCTACCGGCGGCACGCTGCGGAGCTGCCATGGGGGACGGCAGTGCTGCCATGGAGGGCGGAGGTGCTACTGCTCTCCGGCATCCACAGCAGTGCTGCCACGGTGGGCAGTTTTGCTCCCGTAGGTCGGCAATGGTGCTGCTAGAGCTAAAACAATTGTTGATTTTTGTGTCTTTTTTGCAATTTTTATGAAGTTTTGTAGCATAACAATTTATCTATTGATGCAAATTCATAAATCATTTGTAGCAAATTTTTGGTTTTGATACATTTTTTGTTTGATTGTTGGTGAAATGTTTGAAAGTTTTGTAACATTTTTTTCAGTGTTGATGCAAATCTCTAGATTTTTTTTAGCAATTTTGTTGGATCTGCCAAGTAGCAATTCCTTATGTTGTCGAAGAAGCTTGCTTTGCTACTGCTACCGTGCGCACTTTTGTAAGATTTGCAGCAAAAAATATCCTTTTAATGCAAATTCACAATGTTCGTAGCAATTTCTTCTTCACATGATGTAATTTTTGTGTGCAAATTTCTATAAGATTTGTAGCATTTTTTCTCTATTGACGCAAATCCTCATAACAATTTTTTTGCTTCCTGAAAGCAATTCCGGGACTTAGATGAAAATTGAAATTTGCTGCAATAACGTAAAATTCTTATAACAAACGAATAGTTTTTTGCTTCACGGGAGCAAAAGCGGGATTAGGAGACAAAATTGGACACGTGTCGACATGGGGATGCAGGGGCTGGAAAGTTTCTGGCCCCCGGAGGACGCTCAGCGCTCCCCCTTAGATAAGCATCTGTGAGGAGTCTGGTTCGGATCCGATACAACGGGAATTTTTTTTGTCTTAAAGAATTGACCGATCGCTACTCTGATCTTCTCCTCCGGATGGCTACTCCTACTGGGCCAGTGGCCTTCAGCTGGGACCCGGGCTAGCCCAAGTAGCAATCAGCGAGGACTTGACGAAGCGGCAACGTCAAAGTGGTACCACAAAATTTGAGGCAGTTTTTCTAGTACCACATCGCCAGTTCGTTTGCATGGCTGCATACGGAACTTTGAGGACGACGTACCAAAGCGAACGTACGAAAATTGTGAGGAAGAAACACAAGCCGTATTATATAGTAGAGAAGAGATAGAGATAGAGATAGAGAAGAGAAGAAGAGATATATGTATTCTTTAGTTAGATATATGAACAAAACGTAGACAATATATAAACAATTTTAGCATGCATGGCTAATAGAGCAATAATTTGTTATTCCTGCTAAAGTTGTAAATGGTATAAAACCGACGACATGCTGCACTTCACAACAGTGGAGGAGACCCCAATTTCTTTGCTAAAACCCCCTCCAATTGTTACATTTAATACTTCGGCCCTCCCTAGAAATTAGCAAGAGGTGATTTTTTTCACCAACCCTCCTTACATTTCTTTCTGGCCTCTCTTCATGGCTGCAAGGATACCACTCTCGGCTTTCGAGATGCAAGATCAAATACTCAGGCCTAGCAAAAACATAACATGAGTGCAAAAGAAGATGTCAGAGGGTAATCCTAGTAACTAGTATAGTAATTTAAGAGCAAAAAGTAGAAAAAGCACATGTACAAGAAAATCAGGGACAACTAACATTAATTTTAGGAGCAATTACCGGGTGTAATTAATCTAGGAGAACTATCTAACATGTTTTGATAGAAGTATCGTTCAATTTTCAACTACATGTTTAGGATTGAGAACAATACCGATGCATTCAAGAAAGCATGTAGCCAAATTTCTCAATCTTTGATAAAAAATTAAGTAATAAGATAATATTTTTATGTGATAGAGGAAAATTGTAAAGTAGGTTTGTCACTACAGCTGTTTGATGATACACCTATTAGTTAACTGCTTAGTTACATATTTGTAAAATAATCCATTGTCAAGCTGCCCGTTAAAGATTGTCGGGCTATACAACAAAAAAATGTCGCTAAATAAACTGATCTGAGTACACTACTGCTAGTGAGGATCAGTCATGAGGATGATTAGTTACCCCGTCTCGAAACTTTTGTTTCACCTTCCACTTGACTGGTTCGTCATTCCGCCAATACATTAGTCCTTTGTTCCTAAAATTAAATTGTTGGTTAACAATTTTTATTATGATAAACAACTAATTAAGTGCGCAGAGCATGCATACCAGTGATGATTGCTGCAACATGTGAAGACATGGTGGATAAGGGTATATGGTCCTTGTGCCAAGTCTGTCGTGCTGGATCCATCGGGCGCTGGCGGCCAGCAATTGGTCCAGCCGTGACAGTATTGTTGGTCGAAATCTTGGCTGATGCAGCATTCATCAGTTGCTCGCGACATGGTGCTAGTGCGGAGGCAGTACTGCGCGAAATGCACCTGCCGTGGATGGCGATAGACGACGGTGTCGCCCGCAAGGGTAGGTACCGCCTTGGAAGAGACGCACAGCACCCGTTCTCCCACGAAGATGGCTTTGTCTCCTATGCTCTCTACCGGGACGTCGTACCTTCCCATGACGAGATCCGCGAGCTTGTGAACCTCCAAATGCGTGACCGAGATGTCCTTGTGCCCGACCACTAGGATCTCCGAGTCGCATTCTACCAGGTAGACAGGCTCGCAGAGCTTGTCCCTTGGGAGCGTTGCGATCAGCTTTGGTGGATCCTGCAGGTGCGCCTCCATCTGAAATATCTGTGATACGTAAGGACTAGTATCTCCAACTCCAACGACGATGGCTCTATGCACCAGGTAATGCTTTCCTCGCGACGACAATGGTGCAAAATGACTCGGAACACTCCAAGGTAGTAGAGTCCACTTCGTATCTTGGGATGTGGCGACAGCGGCCCGCATCGGATTCTTCAAGATAATCAAGACTCTCACGACTCCGTCGGCGGCGATGGAGAGGAATGCAGAGATGCTCCTCAGTGGGTTTAGTTTGGGTTCCTCTGGGCGAATCGGGGCCATCGGATCGTTGAGAAGGACGATCAAGCATTGGGCCTGCACGTCGGAGAACGTGTCTCTGGAACCCCTGTCCATTTGCATGACAAGAGATTCGAGGGGTGGGAGCTCGACGATGTCGCCAGTGAAAGGGTGGAGGAGGCGGATGGCACTGTCGTCGTCACGCTGGAGTACCAGGAGACCCTCCACGGAGTCGAGGGCACAGTGGTCTGAGAACAGCGGCAGCCGAACGCGGACAAAGATCCCGGAGTCGAGGTTGAAGAACCGGACGTGTTCGTCCAGACCTTCGTGGCCGGGGTGAAGTCCATGGCCCTCAGGGAACATCATCCAGCGGCGCGGGTGGAAGCGTGGATCGATCACGCCTCGGCCGCGCGGGGACAAGGTGGAAGACCGCCAGTTGGTGCAAACAGCGCGGAAGCGGAGGTAGTCCAGCATGTCGCCGGCCAGCAGGCGCCACGCAACAAGGCGAGCCAAATCCTCTGGCAGCGATGCCCATGGAGACCGGATGGCCGGCGGCATCTTGCTGTTACAGATTAACGATCGAACCTGCAGGGAACAACCTTTTGTTCGTAAAAACAACACAGTAGAACGGGCAACTCGGAATTCACACCTTAAAGATAAACAAAATGCATGGAGTTAGACGTAATTAAGTACATACGTGCTAGTTTCAAATAAAAGTACGTACGTGCTATATATCGGATGTAAACTTTATTATGTCCAGGCGACCAGGCCGGGCCTTAGCAAGAGAGCTTCACAGCAGGCGGGAGAGAAGATACGCCGCGATTTAGCCAAGCGATAACGCAGCTCGCATCAGTTTAGGGTCGCTACAGTCTAATTTTCGATTCTCCTTCGTTGGATCATATGCTCATGTAGATATATGACCATAGTAACCCTTTGAAAGTTTGAATATGAAGCGGAATATAGTTGGGTTTATGTACGAAACGGACAAGAGTTCGCATAGTAATCAAATTCAAGATGGACTCCCACTGTTCCACAACGCCTGTTTAAAATAAATAGATAAAAGGCATTTATTGATGCCCAGCTTTGAGTTAATAAAGCGGGAGATTTCAAAAAGGTTCATTACAGTGTTGCGGCATATAACCTCGCCAAATTAAAACAATATGATGTGGCTTACAGCTTTGTCAAAGGGAAACTACAGCTAACTAGACTAAGAAGACACCAAAGCGCAGTTACAATCTCGCTGGTGTGCAGGACGCGATCTCCATAAGCTTTCCGACCAGCCAATTGCTCCCACCCGATCCAGCGGCTTAAGAGGTGGAAGCCATGCCTACATAAAGAGTATAGATTTATTGATAATATCAGTAGGGTGCTTACTAGCTTTCTTTTCAAGGGTGAGCTTGTTTCTATCATAACAAAGGGCCCAAAGTAAATACTACTAGTAGTAAAGAAGAACCAAATAAGTTTGTGAGCACGATCTGAAAACTGAGCAAGAATAGCATAGAATTGCGCGAATTAGCAGGGCACCAATCCCTCCTAGAGTCCTAGGGCTTGGCGCACAACAGACCATGCAAACAAAGCGATTGAGCATTCACAAAACATGTTCTGTGAGATGCGTCTTCCTCAGCAGCACACAACGCACATTTGCCATCCAAAGGCCCGTGCCGCCGCGTGACCTTTTGAGACCCAGAGGACAGCCTGTCTAGCACTTATTGCCATGAGAAAAAATTATCTTAGGGCATGTATAATGCGGTGACGTCAGCCTTCCATTAGAGATGCCACGTCAGATTTTTGCTTAGTTGGAGGAAAGAGAATGAAGAGAGAGAGGGTTGCCTTCCCTTACCTAAGGGATGATCTCTTAAAATTAAGAGAAGACTATTTTGTGCATTGTACCATATGCCTTCCCTTATTAACATAATTTCTTACTAAATTTAATTAGTTCTCATTAATTGCTAGAGATGACAACAAGAGTTAACGCATTGTATGACTACTACTTGTTGCTTTCTCTAAGTAACATGGAGAGGTAAAAGAAAGCCGACCTTCTCTACCATTGTACATATCCTTAAGGGGGAGTTTAGCCTTCAAAAACTCCTTAAACTGCACCATTAATGCCCCTTGCGACAGCTGCTTATACAGCGAATTAACTGACTATTGACCAGACAGATCAAGAGTCTAGGAAATGGTATCGTGGCAGGTGGTAAGAGTAGTAGATCCAATTGATGATGAGGTCAAGCTCCCTACATTGGTTTGCCACCCAAGCATTTAAAATCACATACTACAAGCATCGAATTAACTGAACCAATGATGCATACTACAAGCATGTAAAATCACAAAGATAAACTCATTATGTTATGTGCTATAAAAATGATAAAAATTTGGTACACACTTTCCCGTTCTTGTGTAGATCGGAATATAAAGTATTTCAAACTAAAAGTTTCCACGTTTGTGGATACATCCTAAACAACATGCATAATTTTTCCTCTGATCTTTTAATGCTTGCAAAAAAAAAAATAAGGGGATCACCGAAAGTCAGGCGGCAAAAAATCTCCACTCCGAGATTAAAGCTACTAGGAGTAGGAGTGGCTGACGTTGGGGTACACCGTGGCCGGTAAAGGGTTTCCCTTCTCTTGTTTAGTGGAGGACGTCGAGGGCTCAGTGCACAAACTCCAAACCTCGACACTGACACCATGAGACCAAGGTCACCGCGGCGATGTCACTTGTGCGCGTACGCCCCGTGGAAGCAACCGAAGAGGCACTTAGTGCAGGTGTTGGAGTGGTGTTCTTGTTGCTCAATCAGGTACTCGTGAATGTGTAGTAGCAGGACCCGTTATTTTTCTAAGCATATTGGCTTGTGAATGATAATTCTCTTATAAATACTACTCCCTCCATCCTGGTATATAGGATCTAATTCCAAAACCAGATTTTATCAAGTATATGATGCAATTTAGTCAATTACCCATGGTGCTTCCCTCCACCAATCATCATGTGTTTTATTAAAAACTCCAATTAATTAGACTAATGCATGTGCTAGTCATTGATCATTTGTATAATAAAGATTGTATTTAAGAAAAAAGAAAAAAATCGTCCAATACTCATGCCTTGGTTCTAGAGAATTGATAATTGCATACTCCCTCGATTTCAATTTAGTTTGCGTTCTGGGTTTAGTCACAGTCATACTTTGTCATGTTTGACCAAATATTGTGAAAAAACAATTAACATTTACAATAAAATTTTCATAGTATTAAAATCATTATAACGTATATTTTTTTATTATATGTATTTGATTTTATGAATGTTGATATTTTTTCCTATATTTTTTATCAAACTTACTAAAGTTTGATTTTGACTAAACCTAAAACGTAAACTAAATTAAAATAGAGGGAGTATTATAAACCGGGATGGAGGGGAGTAGAGAATTCCGTGTTGCATGTCTCGATGGACAAACATGTTTCTAGCTGTATTGGTTGTTGCTCATACCGATGGGCTCTATTCTGAGTTGAAAGACGACAGTCTCCATTCTGAGTTGAATTCACTGGCTCACTGTCCAACTTCCTCTCGTATTTTGTCCCACATGCTGACGAGCAGATTAACGATCGAGAACTCCTTTGTGCGCTTATCCTCCTCATCGTGCAGTACCCAGATCCTTTGAACAGTTTGCTCGGGCTAATAATAGGAAAAGACAGTGTTGTATTTTATGATAAAACCAACTGCAATTTCCACGTAGGCACAGATAACCAACCACCGTCTAGGCTGAAGAGATTGGAGGATTACACCTAATAACTGGAGTTTGTGCCACAGTTTGCATCGAGTCCTTTTTATTCGCAAGTATTGAATTCAGGGAACAAACAGAGTTCCCAGTTTCTAGGAATTGTGAATCTACTTTCAGCATAGAGCATAGTGCTCAGATACTGTGTACAAGGACTAGAACGAGGAATGCACAGAACATCTCTAAATTCACCCATATGGTTACAACTTACAACTGGGGAATTTGTAAGACGAGTTCCAGATTCCAACAGTTCCAGTCTGAAAATTACAAAGACTGCACTGATTAGCCCTACTGTCATGGCACCCTAGTTAGGTTGTACTGACAGTTCATCCTCGAGGTAGTTGTATTCAAATGTGAAGTCGTTCTTGATTCTTTGGACCCTGTAAGCAGTATTAACGGGTTAGCAGCACTCACCTTTAACAGTACTGGTCTCAACACACGTGACGAAAAGTGATACATTTGCAGTGCGGAGCCAACAACTTACCACCCGTTGCCATCATCCGCGAGATGGAAATCAAAGTACACGTATGATCCCCGCTCATACTCATCTGTTGTGACTTGTGGCTCCACATGCCGTTGGAACCAAGTATTGTACTTCCTGTGAAATCTCCATGACTGTTTTTTTAATTCTTTCGCAGCCAAATATTGTTGGTACGAGTTCTACCAGAGTGAACAATAAAATAATGTCAGGAGCAAGAGCAAACAGTTTACAACTCATTAAACTATGAATTGACAATTTGAGAAATATGAAGCCTGACCTGTTGATAGTAGAATGCAAAGAATAACATATCTGTAGATAATGTATCACTACCAAGTCTTTCCCAAAAGGCAGGATTTGTCACTATTGGGGCCTGAACTTGTGGGAAACTAGTTGGGTTTTGTGACGGGTGCTTCTGAAAATATGGTGAGATAAGAAGGTTACAAATTCACATCAGGGCATTTGGTGCGAACATAAATGTACCCAGCATCCATACCGGGGTATAATTTCTTGCACGCTCAGAGTCCTTGGGTTGTGGTAGTCTGTGGTACGCAGCTTCGAGCATTTGCAAATTATAAAGCTGATCATGACCAGAAGTTGCAGAAGTCCCACTGAGATTGTCTCCTATCGCACCGAAATCAGATACACTCCTCCGGCCGATAACACCGACACCAGATGATGGCATGCCAGGTTGCATGGGCTGCCCAGGTGATAAATCAGAGTCTCTAGATAGCTGGGTAGCTTCTCCTATGGATGCTGAAGGATTCTGTGAATACCATACAAGAAAAATAAATGTTCCGGTAATAAAGAAAATAAGCAAGACAAAAGGCAATACATAAATCCACACAGATTTAGAAGTATGTTTGGTTGTGACCAAACTGTACCAACTTTGGGCCATAACATAGATTTGCCCTTGTGGTTCATGCCACCAATTGTCCATTTGCCTATGCTAGTTAATTTTCTTGCTAACATGAGCAAGCAGCGAGTCCCAGGTGGTTATGTCATCAACAGAAGTAATAGTGTACTATATAGTCATTCAGTCAAATACTACTAAGGATTTAACTGTTTAGCGCATTGTAGAAGAAAACAAAAGATATGCAGATGACAACATGCGTGACCAGTTTATGTTTGTTTTGCAAGAAAGGTAAACCATCACAATATTAGCAACAGACCAAAATCCTGGATGTGGATGTTTTATTTATTTCTTCTTTAGGAAAGTGCCAGCAGAGGAAAGCAATACACTATTGCGAGTTACTCCACTTGTCCAAAAGTCATTGCACCATTAGTTACTCCTAGTATTCATACTGACAAATGCAGTGTCTTAGAAACTGGGACATACCAAAAATGGAGTCTTCGTGTCATCTTCATTGGTATTTTTGTTTGTTCCAGTTGTTGCAGCAGCCTCTACACTAACATCATCAGCCAAACCTGTTTGTTCTTCACTTTTTGTATGCCCAGTATCTGCACATAATTACAAGTACTTAATGCATCTGATAAACTAGTGGCCAAACACTATGAACTACCAACTTTCTATGCACACAAAATGAATGCATGAACGTTACATTGCTCGAGAATTTGGAATTCATGAAACTGTAGCTGAGACGAGTAGGCAGAAGGGATACCTGGGCCCTGAACCGCCATCCCAAGACCGACTTGAGAGGAGATCGACGGATTCTGAGAATTTAACTGCATAAACGAATAAATAAGAAATGTGGAAGTGATGACTATACAGAATTTCGTTCATACTTAAAATATTAAGATGGTACATGGCATTAAGGAATACCTCTAAAATTATTACAGACTTTACTAATAGATTAATGCCTTAGTAAAGTCTGTAATAATTTTAGAGGTATTCTAAAGAGGATTAGCATCAAAAGAGGAGATTGCATTAGATGTCAACCAAGAAGACTTTGAAGTAGAGAAGCACCTATGTAACATGCATAGAATCAAAAGTCAATATATTAAACTATTTTATACTTCTTGACCAAAGGAAGCCTTGAGATATCACAACAATTTTTATTTATATATGGTAACAGCAGGAACAACCTGTTGTAAGAGGGGATTTGGCGGCTGGGTAGAAAACTGCTTCTGACTTGTGCCCGAAACATTAGAAGCACTAGGAATGTTGCCTTGCTGCTGCTGTACTTGCAATCTTTGACTTGGAAAAAATTTCTCCCTATGATCAGCCACCTCGGGTCTTCCACGAAACTGAGCCTGCAAATATGAGCAAGTAAATGTCATATATTTCCACAATCATACTAATATATTTTTTACAAACTGAGGCATTAATAAAAATCTACAGGAAAGCACGTTATTTGGATGCATCAAACCGAGACACTGAATCAAGATGATACAAAAAACAAGAGTTCATGAATGGTACAATAGAAAAGCTCAAAATAATCGCCATATGATTCGACTAAGCTGAAACTTGAACAACTTAAGAGAACTAAAGTATTTACAGAACTTAACAGGGTCAAAGGCACGTACAATTTCACTTTGATTTTGAAAGCCAGCAGGAGCCTGCGACCTCCACTGAACACCAGAAACAACTGGAGGAGAAAAGACTCTTCCTCCAACAATGGCACTTTCACTGGTGTTGACGGAATCAGAGCTAATTGCATCGTTGGTCCTCAGAACTGGCTGAGGTTGAACCTTATTACCAAGAGGTGAAACCAACTGCTGAGAAAGACCGCCAGTGATAACTCTCTCATCAGTATTCAATATGTTTCTTTTGGACAAGTCATTTATGGTAGGAATTGCACCAATCGATCCATTTCCTGGAACTGGACCTGCACTTATGGGAGCAGCACCTAGTGACTGACTATTTAACCCACGAGTAGTACCCCTGCCAAGACCAAGGTCACTAATTGCAGGAGACGGTCTACGTGGAGGAAAGTTCATGCTATCATCATCCTTCAGGGCACTAGATGAGTTTGCAGGAATTGAAGTAACAGTAGGCATGCTCTCTGGAGCACTTCGAACAGGAGCAGAAGCAGAGAATATTGTGGGTACTGTGGTAGGAATAGATGGTCGTACTGGGCCTGGGGAATTAATGGTATCTGCCAAAACAGAAACAGGTGCAGCAGTGGTACTAATGACAGTGGGCACAACTGGTACTGAAGGTCCAAGGTTTCCAACTTTCGGAGGTGGTGTTTGTGGCACCAATTCAGGATTACTTTCTAGTGAAGTTTCCTCTGCTTGATCTTGTGATGTCCCTTGTGAGATTGTTGATACAGTAGCCTGAAGAAAAGGGAGAAAAGGTTGGTAAATCAGCATGACAATCAGGATTCTACATTAGAAATAACCTAGCTGGACATACTTCCTCAATCCTGTTAGTGTGTGTTATTATTAAATGGACAAATTAGTAAACAGCATGGGTATTCATATTCAACCATTAATTTTAAAGGAAGTGATCAAATTAATAACCAATTCTGAGTAGCATGTACCTGGGTAGGTGATGTTGCTGTCGGACTCTTCGTACTCATAACTGCAGTCGTAGAAATAGCAGCAACACCCTGCCAGACAAAAAGTCGTGTTGGAAGTTATATAATTACACATATAACTAAAAGATTAAGAGCTGCATAACCTCAAACACATGGTAGAGAAATTATCTCCACCAATGTAGTAGACTAGCAGTATTTATAACTTTATAAGAATGTTCACATATGAACTGGTAGTTTTGTCCGTTGTTTCTTTTAACATAATCAGAATAACAAAAGGAAAACAAAGCAGTAACAACTTAGATCCACCTTAATAAGACTGGAAGGAGCAAGTGAAACCATATCTTCAAGTGCTTCAACCTTCTCCATAGGTAATGTGCTATACAGATCCTCAACATCACTGAATTCATCAAAATCTTCCTAAATTGGATAAAAAGATTAGTAATCAGAACAAACAAAAAATCCACAACGTGCTTGTAGTTTATCACAACTCTCACTCAATTATATAAAAAATAGCGATTAAGACAGCTAAGCAGTAAAACAATCACACCTGGTTACGTTCAACATAGTCTTCTAGGAAATCTTTCACATCATTGACTTGCTCAGGACTCAACTCATCATTATCCAAGAGCCTCAAGATTGACTCCAATTTTTTTATATGAGCCTTATGCCGTGTAATAGATTTCTCCAGATGTACCTGATAATACATATTTAGTTCCTTTATACTAGAAATTGTCGGAAACAAGTTTCAGTATAGTAGACAGTAAATCAATATCAGTTTGCAATGCTATACAACTGATCATACCAATCGAGGAGGTCTTTGTTTTCCTTTCTTAAATGACAGTCCTTCAAGCTCCGCTTCAAAATTGTCAATCTGATTTTCCAAATCACTAACCTGCAAACACAACCCAAAAGTATATTACGTTGTTGTATCAATATACAACAAATAGAATAGAACAAATAATGACAGCAGAAAACACAAAGTAATGAGGTGCAAAGTAATACTAATAAACAACAGCATAGTCAAGTATGATGCTAGTGGTACTTTCAGAGTAATCATATCAAAGAAATTAGCCATGAAATTTAGAATAGTCCAATAAACATTTTTGCGACATACACAGTAATGACTGATATAAATATCAATAAACATTGGCAGAGCCAAGTTCGCATGCAAGTGATATTTTCAGAATAATCAGATCAAAGAAATAAGTCATCTACATTCTGAATCGTCTATTATCAGTAGTGATGAGGCAGAATCTGCAAATCCCATGTCTATCGGAACAAACAACAAACTATAGAACAACAATACAAATTGTACATGTGGTGGGTAACTTAAGGTGCATCCAACATACCACACTGTTAAGCCAATCTATCGGAACAAACAACAAACTATAGAACAACAATACAAATTGTACATGTGGTGGGTAACTTAAGGTGCATCCAACATACCACACTGTTAAGCCAATCTCTTGTTTCAGCTTTAGCCTTCTCTCTAGGATCCTGCGTCATATAAAAAATGTTGTTGTGATTCACAACTGAAGAAAAAAGGATTCAATGAATGTATAGATCAAGGCTCAAACTCTTGAAAAGCTCATGTGTGTCAAACCAGCCACTAATCAGATAGTGAAGACAGGAAAATTATGTAAAGCTAGACCAAATGTTACAAATGTGATGCCTATTGCCGATTATCACTTAAGATGCATATGTAACTTTTGAAACTGCCCCTTGTAATTGGTTCTGGTCTTTTGTTACTTCTGCTCATTTGTGAAGAGAAAGTATAGGTCCAGATAAAGGTGTATTGAGTTTTGAAAGATGGGTAAAGCAATGTTGTTTGTCACATGCAGACACTAAACTATTGCCACAGGTTTATTAGTCTAAACCAACAACGTAAGAGCATTTTACAACATGTCAGCCAGTGAAAGGGAAGAACCATGCGATACAAAAAAGAAAACCATTTAGAAGATTACAAGAAGCAGATTGCAGAAATATAAGTGTATGCAGTCTTGGAAAGAAGAGGTGCATAAATGAATTTGCTGCAAGCAAAACTGTGATAACAAGAACAAAGACCTAGCACTTACGGTTTTTGGTTGTTGACCTAAGCCTTCTTTCGAAAAGGCCTTGGTTTTAGTTTCCTTCTCACAGACCTTAAATCGCTCCATTTCGCGTTCAATCTGCTTGCGGGCATCCATGAGAGCCTGCTCATAAGAGGCACTAACCTATGTCAACATATATCACAAATGTATTAAACCCAGAACAAAAAGCTATGCCCAACTTCAAATGATAACATATAAAGAAATACGATGGGCCAAACCACAAATAATATTGAACCAAAGGAACACTGGTACAGTAAAGAAATAACTACAATCAAGAATCCTACCATAGTTCTTCAGTATTCTTCAGTCCCCAAAGCAAAAATGCATCATATAATAGCATAATTAACATACTGAAATTGGGTTGCAAACAATTCTTTGAATTGGCAAGAAATGGATGGTTTAACATGGAGCAAACAATTCTTTCAGCTGGTAAGAAAGGGATAATTAAAACACAACTGGAATAATGGATCAGAACCGTGTTATAGACATTATGTCCTCACATTTAAATCTGAATATCAAAGGTAAGATCCACAATGTTCCAGCATTCCAAAGATATTAGACCATGAGATCTCCCAAATTCTCATCCAAATTCGTTGACTCTTAGGGACACTTCTTTTGGGCTTCTGGGGCTGCTTATAGGTCCCAGGAAGCGGAAGCCCAAAAGAAGTCTCCTGCTTCGTGTTTGCTTATTTCCACCGAGAAGCGAACCGCATGTGTATTTGCAGAAGCGACGAGCGAGCGGATTCCCGAGCTTCTACGCTCTGCTGCCGAAACGGAGCCCAGAAAAAGAAATGTCCTTCCAGAAATTTACGCCCAGAATGCCACCGCGTATTCTCTCTCCAATCCCAACCGGTCAAAACAGATCGACAAAAAAAGAAAACAAATACCCCACCAACCCATGCCCAACCTCCACCCACCCATCCCTGACCTCCACCCCGACCCCTCCCCGGTGGGCGGTGGCGCTCACCTGCCGCCGTCGCTGCTCGCCCACGCCCGCCACACGCCGCTACCAGATCGTGGCATCGCCCTCCTGAATCCCACTCGCCCGTCCCGATTTGGGCACTGCCCCGACGGCTGCGGCCAACATCTCATTGAGCTCGTCCGCACCAAGGCCGGCGTTCTCGAGCTCTTCCGCACGAACCAGAGAGTCGACAACCCTGCCCAGCTGGGTTCCCGCGGCGCCGCCGCTCCACGGCCGCCGCCAGAGGGGAGCTGCAACTACATGGTCCGATCTGCAGCGCTAGATGGCTGCGATGCGTGGCGCAGTGTCATCTCTGTTTACTCGTAGGATGACACGAACTGGACTCTCTTTCAAGTCTCAACGATCGATCAAGGCTGAATTGCAGCGGGCGACAGCACTGCTGTAGCGGTAACTAGTACTATGTACATGAATTTTTATTTAATTTTGCTCAATTCTCACAATCAACACAACAAATAAGCCGTACTATCGATATTATCAAATCCAGGGGCATTCCGGACATCTCACAACTACACACAACAAATAAGCAAAATCGGTAGAAGCCTAAAAGAAGTGTCTAGACAGTTCCTAGGAGTTTCTACCCACAACAGTTTCTCCCCACCAAAATCCATAAGCAGAAGCCCAAAGAAGTGTCCCTTACTACCCCACTTGTGTTTGTAACTGTTCGTAGTTTATTCAGCTATCATTCCTTTTCATCTTAGAAAAAACAAATCACTGATATTCTTATACCATTTAGAATGTCATTATGCACAAAATAACCTCAAGTGCAGTTATTTCGTATTCCACACAACGATGATAAAAGTCATATCAATTTAATTCAGAAGATAAAACATATCATTCCAGTTGTCAAGGAAGGTCTATCCTTGAGGTAAATAAACGGACAAATTTAAATATCTTCATCTCTATTATTATGAATATACAAAAAACACAGGCTGTGGCAAATCCAGAATATATTAGCCATGCAACTACCTAAATCAAAAGGCGCCATGTTGCTCCAATGATGTTGCACATCACATCACAACAAATTTGAAAAGCTCACAATCACTTTCAAATATTTGGAAGTCCTCGATAAATTACCAATTAATCCATTGTTTGGAAAGCCCCTCACAGTCGAGATGTGCATTGCAAGCACACGATTACTAGTACGCCATAAAATCAGAATCGACCAAGAGTATCAATGTAAAGACAAATACAGAAGCACCAGCTGGATTCAGGCTCTCCAAATGCACTCTCAGCATGCTCGTCATAATTGCAGTAGCATATATATTTGCTAGTTGCCAAAAGAGAAATTACACGACAAGACAACTACTCCTAGGCCACAAGACATGGTATATATCAGCAAGAAAAAATAGAAATTACACGACAAGACTCCTAGGCAGGCAAAGAAGGTGGATTTTCATATCAGGAAGAAGAAAAAAATGAAAACGTCTTTTCATCCTACTCCTAGGCCACAAGACACGGTACATATAACAGGCTGCCGCAGCAGGCAACAGCACGTTCACACAAGTGATAAATATTATGGGATGTCCACCAAGGGACTACTTAGAATCCGTTGAAGCTCCTTGCTCAATTCCAACCCGCATGCGCATGGTAAGTGGTAACAGAGATACTACATATGGTCATGGAGTTGACTAAACAGAAGAAGAGAGCAGCACAGCGCATTGCATTGACAGCAGCACATACACAACACAGGCGTTGATAAAGGTAGCTAGGGCGTGTGTGTGGGCGGGGGAGCTGACCTTCTTGTCCTTGATCTCGCTGGACTGGATCCAGGTCTTGATCTGGTCCCTGTATCGCTGCAGCTTCTTGATCTCCTTCTTGAGGTCGGCCTCGAACTTCTCCTTCTGGTTGGCATTCTCGGTGTCGTAGACCTGCCCAAGAGGCACCCCCAAACCAACGGTGAGTGAGAGGGAGAGAGAGAGAAATCACGGAAAATCGGGGTGGGGAGGGAGGCGTGCCTTGTTCCAGATGCTGTCGAAGACGTCGACGCCCTCCTGGACCTTCTTGAGGACGCGGTCGATCTCGCCCTGCAGCTTCCGGCTGGCGCCCATGGCATCCAATCCAACTCCGGCAGGCGAGGCGGGGCGGGGCTAGGGTTTACGATTTGGGAGCGAGTAAAGAAACGGGGAGTGGAGACTGGGGAAGGAAGGAGACGATGATGGATTCAAGGCCAACTAACCGGTGGACGTCGGCCGACGTGATAGGGTGGATCGTGCTTTCGTGGGTCGAATGTTCGTTTGGTCCATAAGTAAGGCCCATTTATCCATTTGTCAGATAAGCGGGCTGAGTTCGTTTAGATGGCGGGCTGGAATCCTGGAAGTGCCTAACAGTCGATGCGTTTTCTTAGGGACAGTGCGGATGCTCTCATTGCTCTAGAATATTATACTTTAGATACATCATCTTTTTGACAAATTTAAGATATTTTTATTTGAATGGAGAGTAGATTTTATTCTATTGTAAGTTATCTAATTTTAAACAGAGAGAGTATGTGGTATCCTAATGAAAGTTTCTAATCTGTAAATAACATGTACGAGCTATTTTTTAATTTATAAAGAGAAATCATCAATTCTACACATTATGTAGTCTAGAAAAGGCATAATATTTATTGCTTACATCATGAAGGAGTGATCCGTACGATGAAAGATCTAGGACACTAAAAACTTAATCTTCAAGATCTTTGAGTGATGTTAACTTTATTGTTGTTTTATCGTTGCAGCTGATTCCTAAATTTTAAGATCTCCGAGTTAATGTGTCTACTAGTGACGACTAAAAATTCAACATATTGAACATAAACATGCAAATAATGTATAATCAGCAGGATGATCAAGTCGCATACGTTAGCCGTAACAATTTGATATCATTTGAATTTCAGGATAAGCCTCTCATAAGGCTGTGTAAAATTTGAGGTAACATTATGTTCAAGAAAATAAAATTATTAAATGTGCAAAGCAGGATATAAGTTGTAGTTGTTCATTAAAGAGTACAAAGTGGAATTGTAAGTTGTGCTGAATTTACCTCTGTACAAATTGACTCTGCAGTTCTCATTCCTCAGGGCTAAATATTTAACTGGGAAAGGCGCATGATGCCCCATGGAGGATCTAACACTACCCTATTTCTTATATCTTGAAGGGTTGATCCATACGATGAAAAATCTAGAGACTGAAATCTTAACTCTACAAGGGGGAGGGGGAGGGCGCCCCCCGTCAGCAATCGCCTTCAACAAAGCAACCTCATGTCAAATAAATCATATAAATGTCAAACTCAGATTGTGTACAACATGAAAATGTTGGAAATATTTTGGTTAGATAATCTTTTCTAGACTAGAAAAAGGTATCCACACATTTTAGAACAGTGGTAAGGTATTGCATCGGAATAATAGATACAAAGTCTACAAACTCCAAAAGTAGGTCGTTTGAAAACAAAAAAATACCTAGAAATAGTAGGAAGCTTGGTCTTATATCCAAAAGCATGGATACGGGTACATTGCAAAAACCAGGAGCCTGCAGATGTTGAACAAAATGTTCATCAACAATTCATGTATACTCATGATAAGCATGGT
The DNA here is from genome assembly GCA_026929855.1 of Poa annua. Classification (NCBI taxonomy): domain Eukaryota; kingdom Viridiplantae; phylum Streptophyta; class Magnoliopsida; order Poales; family Poaceae; genus Poa; species Poa annua. The sequence goes on from CM049427.1 coordinate 40,275,862, forward strand.
TAGTACATAAAAATAATTTGAAGTTTCTCTAAACTTAACTGTATGCTATTTTACTTTGACAAGATCAATGATAACACCTGAAAGTATCTTTGTGACAATTTTTAATTTCAGCTATGCAAATTTTGGTATTAGGTGACGAAAAAGTAAAAATTGGAATACACCTTGTGTGTTTGTCTGAAGGCATAAGTGAAATTTGATTCGGTCATATTATTCCCCTCTTCATAGTTGTTAGTTCAAGTTGTGAGCTTCTACATGTTCCTGAGCTAACAATCGCAGCTCTATCTTTATCCAATTTGATAAACCAACATGCACGTGAGATGATGCGATCATTTTTTTGGTAAGTTTATGCACGAACGGGTAAATATGTTGTACAAGTATTATGGAAAATATGTATACTATGTAGAAGCTGACGCTACAATTTGCGATCTATTCGAGCACTGTTAGCTGTGAAGTTCAAATGTTCTGGTGATTTCAGAGACATGGTTAGACATGTCAATATCTAAACATGTTAATCTAGAATTAACTAGCTAGGGTACTAATTCTTTGTTGATCCACCAAAATCTTGGGGGGAGGGGGGCATGCGCCCCCCACCCCGACATATTTTTCTTTTTCTTCCAAGCAAACCCCAATCAGAGAGAAAAATATGTCATTAGAGGTATTAACTAGCTACAAAAAAATTAAGCAACTCAGTCTAAGTCTTATCCAAGTAATGATTCATTTGCAAATAGTTTTAAAACAACTAGTACCCTTTAGAGATGCTTCCCAATCCATAGTATCTAAATGGGAGCAACCCACTATGTGTATTTCTCTCAACATGCAAGCATGCCACATCACCCTAATTCTTTCTATTGGTTGTCATCTTAGCAAGAAAATATTACCCAAGCCGGACCACCATTTTATTTTTTATTTCTCCAGCAAAGCCGGACTACCGGATCATTTATTTCAACTCGACCGTCTCTCTCCCTATGTGTTACATTTTCTCTTCGTTTCCTCTATATGGAGTCCATAATGTCCACGTCTCTTCCCATCCTTGCACTAACATCCCACTACACGATCAAGGTTTATTGCCTTGCCTGGTCATCCTTCTGCCGCACTATCTATTTGGAAACGGAAGGGACTAGCGAATGATTTCCTATAAATTTGCATTCAACTCTCGTTCGTCATGTATCTCTTCCCCTTCTTCCCCTTTCTGTGTTTAAGTTCATGTCCGACAGGCTGAATGATACGTCTCCAACGTATCCATAATTTTTTCTGTTCCATGCTATGTTATACCATGTTATTACATGTTTTATACGCATTTTATATAGTTTTATATATATTCTGAGACTAACCTATTAACAAGATGCCACAGTGTCAGTTCTCTGTTTTCTGCTGTTTTTGGTTTTAGAAAAGCTCTTAAGGAAATATCTGCCAAATTGGAAACGAGTCAACCAGTATTAATTTTTAAATTATTTGCGACCAGAAGAACCAAGGCGGACCCCGAGGGGCCCACACCACCTGGTGGCGCGGCCAGCATGGGGCCCGCGTCGGGAGGTGGTATGGCGCCCTCGACCTAGGGCTTTCGCCCATAAAAGCCTCCCTGACCTAAAAACTCGACACGGTTAATCACTTTTTCCTCCACGGGTCCCGAGCCGCCGCCGTCGCCGCCACCACTTCGGAGAGATCAAAAGTGCTCCATGACACTCTGCCGGGAGGGGGAATCGTCTTCGGAGGCCTCTACGTCGCCATGACCGCCTCCGGACTGATGCGTGAGTAGTCTACCTTGGACTACGGATCCATAGCAGTAGCTAGATGGTTTTCTTCTCATCTTGTGCTCTCATGTTTAGATCTTGTGAGCTGCCTATCATGATCGAGATCATCTTTATGTAATTCTACATGTTGTGTTTGCTGGGATCCGATGAATATTGAGTACTAAAGTTATTACTTCATAATATATCATGTGTGTGTGCTATTTAATGATCTTGCATGCTCTCCGTTACTTGTGCATGCTCTAGCCAAGTAGATGCTTGTAACTCCAAGAGGGGGTATTTATGCTCGATAGTATGTTCATGTCTCTATTTAATCTGGGGCAGTGACAGAAAGCTCTAAGGTTGTAGATGTATTGTTGCTACTAGGGATAAAACAATAGTACTTTGTCTAAGGATGATGTTACTTACTTACTTTACACACAGTGTTTAAGGCGATAATCTGTTGCATGCAACTTAATACTGAAAGGGGTGCGGACGCTAACCGGAAGGTGGATTATTAGTCATAGATGCGGTTGGAACGGTCTATGTATACTGTTGTAATGCACGAATGAATCTCACTAGACACCATATCATTAGTATATGCATTGGGTTGCTTATCATTATTCTGTCAATTGCCTAACTGTAATTTCTTTACCACGCATGGATGAATGTTATTATTATTTATGGAGAGACACCACTAGTGAACTGTGGACCCCGATCCTTCTCATTAATCTGATAAAACCACAACTGCAAACCTGTTACTTTCTGCAAACACCACTCTTTCTTCCACACATACGTTTAATCCTTTGTTACAACCAGCCGGTGAGATTGAAAACCTCACTCTTAAGTTGGGGCAAAGTATCTTGATTGTTTGTGTGCAGGCTCCACGTCGTTCGTTGCTGACGCTGGTGTTGCGCCGTGCCAACGTCTCCACCAACAACCTCGAAGGAATCATTCATCTCCTACTGGTTCGATAACCTTGGTTTCATAATTGAGAGAAATTTGTTGCTGCACTACTTCACACCTTCCTCTTGGGGTCTCCCAACAACACACCCACCGTGTGCATCAAGCACTTTTCTGGCGTTGTTGCCGGGGAGACAAGCATTCTTCACGAGGGGAGTTTTCGCACTTTCAATCTTTTTATTTTGTTATTGTCTTGCTTAGTTTATTTGTATTACTGTTTTGTTTGCTTAATATAAAAAATACAAAAAAATAGTTACTTGCATTACTTTTCTTATTTTGGTTTAGTCATTTATTTTCAGTTTTGTTGCTTTGTTTATTTCGGTTTGTCTTTATTTTCTGAATTTTGTTATTTCGGTTTTTAGTTTTACCATTATTACAATGTTGCTTGTAAGTACACTTTTGAGGATCTCTCAGTCGGTAATGGTTCTACAATTGGAAAAAAAATATTGGAGAGTTCTTTAATCATATTAGTAAGAATGGTGATCTTGAAGAGAAATTCATAGCCGAACTTGCTCCAAACTATGAAACTGCTGCAACTTCTTTAGTTCATGCTAGACACTAGGTTTGTTAACCTTCACCCCATAATACAACAAATGTTTCTTGATCTTCACAATGTTAAAAATGCTGAAAAGAATGGTTTTATCATGGAAACCTTGCTTAAAGAATTTGGTGATGTTGCCATAAAAGCTAGGAAAGTTTTTGATTGATTTAATATGCTTGCCTCATGTGTAGATGTTATTAATGCACTTCAAAAACTAGCGAAAACTGAACCTATAAAGGGGGAAGAAATGGAAGTTCTAATTCATGTTAAACTTGTAGCTATGCATGAAGCTTTGAAAGAAATTTTTGATTGGATTGTCCCTCAAAACCCATTTGATGAAAGTACTAAGACTAAAAGAAATGAAAGAGGAAACTTATATAGATAAAATACAATGCATAGTTGAAATGGTTTCTACTCTTGATCTTGATAATACTTGAGTTTCACTTTGTGCCTACCTCAAAGGTGTTAAACAAAACGCTTATGGGGGACAATCCACTTTTATTTCCTGTTATTTTCATTTATTTTGCTTGTGTCAAGGAACATGTCTACCTCTGTAGAATTTTTTTTGTATCTTATTTTTATTACAATGTTGTGTCAAGTTCAGCCTCTATTCGAAAGTTGATGTTAAAATTCAATTTCTGTGCTGAAACAAATTACTGTTGTCCACCGTAAAAATTATATAACATCACTGGAACGTCAGAAAAATCTTCCATTTTTTGTGCCTAGTCCTCAGATGTATACGCAACTTTCATTAATTTAAGTTTTCTGATCTGAGCAAGTTAAGTGCCTCGAAAAAAATTGTCTTTACGGATTGTTCTGTTTTTGATAGGTTCTGTCATTTTCTTTTGCAATGCCTCTTTTGCTATTTTGATTGGATCTTTTTATCCTTTTAAGTATCAGTGGCTGTAGCTAATGTCCAGTAGCAATGGTAGCAATTGTGTTCTTATAGAATATCATAATTTTTTGTGCACTAACCCTCTAATGAAGTTACTCTAAGTTTGGTGTGGAGGAAGTTTTCAAGGATCAAAAGAAAAGGATGATACAATATGATCAAGAGGATAGTAAAGCCAAAGCTTGGGGATGCCCTGGTGGTTCACCCCAATATAATTCAAGAATATTCAAGCGTCAAAGCTTGGGGATGCCCAAGGCACCCCCTTCTTCATCGACAAGCTATCATGTCCTTTCTAGTGAAACTATATTTAAATTCCGTAACATCTTATGTGCTTATCCTGAAGCGTTTTTTTTTTCTTTTTATTATTTTCTGGATAAATGTAGATCCTAGCATTATTTTGTGTGGGAGAGAGACACGAATGCGCTTTTTCATATGAATACTCGTATTCTTCACTTATATTCGTTGAGTATTCTTCTTTTGTTATCGTTTGCTCTCTAGCTCTTGTTTTTCATGCATCTCGTGTAGAGCTGTTAGCTTTGTTATATCATACTCTCATATCTCATTGTTTAATTACCTGGAGAGTTTATCTTTTAAATAAATTGATTGGTGTTTGGTTGAGAATAGAAAATGCTAAATGTGGTAGATGGTATAATTAAATGATACATTAATCTTGTAGATCATTAAATTGTGTCACTTGAATTATAGATATTGTTTTGAGATATTAATTTGCTTAATGGTGAAGTGTAACATCCCAATATTTTTTAAATGTTTCAAAATCACTAAAATTTTAAACTTTTATTTTGATTAAAATAAAATATTAAAATGCATAAGAAAACCAACTATAAAAGACTTCAAGCCTCTTGAAGAAGTTTTATATTTCAAATATCTCAAATAATCATTTTTCCAAAAGTTGTTTCAAGTTAAACATTATATTATCCATTGTATTTTTTTAAACCTCAATATATAACTTGACAAATGATTTACAAACCTTCAAACCATTTTCATATAATAAAAAGTTTATTATTAAGTATTTGATTTCAACCACTTAGCCATAGCTATTCATAAATTAAAATAATATTTACAAGTGTTATTTTAAACTATTTAAAACATGGTCTATTTGCCAAATGATTTTCATTCTTTTACCTGAGTTCGAAACATAGTTTTGGAAATTATAAGTCTATAGTTTATATCTTTAAAACTTCAAGATTTTATAATAATGAATTATCCAAATAGGCATTTCATTAACTTAAAATATTTTCAAAACATAAAATGATTTTCATATATATTCAATATAAGAAATGAAATAAATCTAGAATCTTTTCCAAATGTATTTTATGAAGTTTCAAATGATTTATCATAATATAAAACTTAATGGTGCACAAAATATTTTGAATTAGGAATGAATACATTATATTTCTCTTTTCTTTTCAAATAGCTCTGTTATGTTATTTAATACTCCCTCCGTTCCGTAATCCAAGAGCTATAGTTTTTTTACAACTTTTTCAAAATGAATGGGCTTCAGCTGATTTTGATGTGTCCCGCGTGCACAATTGATGGGAATCACTGAAAATATGGAGTTTGTTTGATCGCTCAGCTAACTTTCGAGAAAAACTAATCACTATTTCCATCTAATCTAACTACCGCATGCAACATCTCAACAGAAAACAAACGTGCGCTAATTCCCGTGCAGAAAAACTATAGCTCTTGGATTACGGAACGGAGGGAGTATTGTACTAAAGCCAAAAATGATTTAATATTGTAAAATGAGTTTAATTAACTTAATTTTAAACTTGTATAAGTGTTGTATTTTTATAAAATTTAGTTAGCCAAAAATGAAATTATGTAAGCCATGTTTTCAAATTTGACATTAAGTGTCAGATTTGTATTCAATCAATAATTCAAAATTTTGATTTTTGAAAAGAGCTCAAAATATGGCCACAAATGGTTTAACACAAATATATTGTTTTTACAAATTCTTAGAAATTTATTTGACTTCATTTGGACACTTAAAACAAATGATGTGAAATAAATCAGAAAAATCAGAAAAAGAAAAATTGCTGACGTCAGCTCGTTTTCAATCTCCAGAACAGAAACGCACGCGTAAACAGCTCGAAAAACTGCAGCTATTAATCCATTGATTCGGGCGATTTACTCGACCAAAATGAGCGCCGTTTGTTGCTATTAGTAGCCCTCGGCTTCCTCCATCATCCCCCTCCCCCCCGAAAGCCCTCTTCTAAACGCCCCCAGGGTCGCGATTTTTTTCGCAAGAGCCGCAAGGTCGCCGCTGCGAGTTTCTCATATTTCGGCGAGAGGAAGTCACCTCCATCCCCGAGACCCCACTCATTCTACTCCCCAGCCCATTGCGCACCACACCAGCGTCCTTGGCGAGTTTTATCGCGACCAAATTGTGCGGGGCGAGCAATACCCGAGACACCTGCGTCGCCGCACCTCCGACCGCTTCTCCAAGCCGTCCTGAGAAGCGCTGCTCGACGCCGAACCCTCCTTCATCCTCGGTGTGACGCACCGTGTCCGAGGAGGTCCTCCGCAAGCTCGGGGAAGAACCACATCGCCCGGAGCATCTCCGCCCGAGCCGCCGCCGCCGTCGTCCTCCAGTCCGGCGACCGGAGTGTCGCCCGATCTGATCAAAGTCCTGTAAGCCCTCCGATCTAAGATTAACGTCCGGGATTATATCTCTTAATTCCAACCGGTACCAGCAAGTCAGAACTTGCCATGTCTTTGCCTCGTCAGCGTCCAGTCAACATCCACGTCAGAAAATGATTTTCCTATTTAATTCATTTTAGCAGTTTTACAGAAAAGTCCCCGCATCTTAGATTTATTATAACTTTTTATTGGTTTGGCCAAATTTAACAAACCTTATATTTTTGGAAAGATCTTGACATATAGAATATTTGGGTACTGTTAGAATGCAAAATTGACTTAGTTTAAATTATTCAAATCTCAAATGGATGATTGGAGAATATTTATCATAAGTTTAAATCTATAAGTTCAAAAATTGAAAATAAAATTGTTTTAGAAACCTTAGAGTATTTGTAATATAATTCCCCTGTTAGAAAACATTTTTGATCATTAATTGTGACGATTTAACAATTATATGTTTAATTTGAATAGTTTGAGTAATTTTGACATAACTATGGATAGAAACATTATTTTTTAATAAATCCAATTGCTATGAATTTATTTAAATTCCCTGTGTCTATTAACACTATTTATAAAATTTAGTTATAAAAATTTAATCAAAGAAAACTTTAATCTTATATTTATTCCTTTATTTATATTTTGCAAAAATATAAATTAATTAAATTGTATTTATAGCCTCATGCATACTTTATAAATATCACAAAAAATAGTATGATGTTTGTTATGATTAAAAAGTGCATTGCATGCATAACATAGTTTCTCATATAGATATGATTCTCATAGAAAAACCTCTTCATTATTTTCTCTATGTTAGGATTATTTACAACATAGTATTTTGGTAAAGTGCTATGCACTTAGACAGTTGGTTGGGATTTTCAACATGGAGCTAGAAGGCCAATGAAGGACTTTGCAAGAAAACAAGACTTCAGAAGCATATCCAAGGAGTAGAAGCACTTAGAAGAAATTCATGAAGACCAACCAGCTACATTTTCTAAGTCTTGCTTCCCCCCCCCCCCTCCTCTTTTCTCCATTATTCTCTTAGACCTCATGATGACTAAGTTAAATCGAAGACCAGCCTCGATGATACAAGAATCATCAAGTCTAAAGATTTATCAAGTCTACCAAAAATTCAATCAAGACATCATCAAGGAGAAAGTTACAAGTCTGGAGATGAAGCCTGAAAGACCAACTTCATCCTTCTTTCTATCTTTTCCCTCTTTCCTAATCTTGTCTTTCACTTTAGACATAATTTTTTTATCATGTTATTACCACATTTGAAGTATGTTGGATCATAGCGGCATAGTGAGATGAAGCGGCACGGAGACAAACTTTACATGTCCACGTACATGAGACCTGTCCCACAAGCAAAAGTGGTTGGCCGGGTGTTTGTCTCTCTCACTATAGTGAATATCGAATTTACAAAGAGTTGTTAATCATTGTTGATCATCTTGAAAAATCGATTTGGAGTGCTAATTGAAGATGAATAAAGCTACAAGGGAATTGAAGATTTCGAAAAGCATTTGAAGACTTGGAGCAGCTTTACAACTTATTGAAGTTGATTTAGAACAAAGTTATTTTGTCCAACCTATGACCTTAGTCCTTGGTCATTTTTTGCCAACATATCTGCATTGCATTAACTTAGAATATTTTCATGGCATGACATGCATCCTTAGAAATATTTTGCACATCATGCATGACATATTTTTCCTTAGAAGTTTTATGAAACTGGTTTGTTCAGTATGTATGTGTTTGCATACGTTGTGTTGTTTTGTTTTATGTTGATTGTTATATTGTTGTTTGTCTATATTGTTGAGGTTGAACGGAGAGCTCCGAGTTACGTTGAAAAGAGTTTGTGAGCAAGTGGCACATTCATAAACCTCCTACTATTTTCTATATCCATTACTTAGTGTATTTTTATATAAGATGTGTAGGATAATATTGCTATGCTAGACCTGTGTAGAAATTTCTTACCCCTGTGTCTAGGTTCCAATGCAATACTTAGTAGAATTATTTGATGCTATGCAAATGTTGTTTTGTGAAAATCTAAATTCTACTAAGTTAATAAAGAACCACCTGGGTGGAATGGTTGAATGGTTTATGTTGAGTGGCTACTCAGAGCTGTGCTCGTGGTTATCTTCGCCTAAGGTAGTTTCTACTATACTTAGGGCCATGAGCATGGTGCTTTTCACCTGAGAGTACACTTGTGGACGTCCACCCAGGAACAAAGGGATCTGAAGAACTCCGAGTGAAGATTGCTTGCAGTGCAACCATTGCCATATGGGCTCTGACTTGATCAACTAAGTTGCGTGGACTCGCCCCGGCTTGACTTGATCAACTAAGAGTGTAAATGATAGTTTAGGCTGAATGGGTACAATGGTGAACGTGCACAACCTCTGCAGAGTGTAAAACTAAGTACTTATCCGTGTCCCCGGTACGGACAATTTGAGCAGCTGATCAAGGATGTCAACGGAGGATTCCACCATTCCAACTTCAAAAAAAAACTTGATGGGTGAACAAGGGTAGAATGAGACAGTGAATTTCATGACACTGATGTCTCGAATAGAAGAAAAGTGTTTTCCAAAGAGTTAGAAAAAATTAGCTTTATGTAAAATAGTCTTGAACTCCACCAGCCAAATGTAGATAGAGGTTATCTCTACTATATAATATGGCTTAAGGTGAGGATGGTACGTCATTTTTTTCCGATTTTACCCCTATAGTTATGGGATATTACCCACCACTGCCACCCGCAAGTAAAATAACGATTCGATTGTAGGATCCAATCACGGCCCCGATCACGGTTCCGCCCAGCGAGTTTCGGTATGTCTTTCTCGGCGTCGCGCCCACGCGCTTTGCATCTGCACGCGGTCGACGTCAACGTCTCCCTCGTCCGGCCGGCGCGCCGCCTCGCCTCCATCGTCGTCTCTCCTTCGCTTCTGGCACGGCCTGGGCAGGGTGCCCCACCACGCTCGAGCTGCCTCCATCGCGACCCCACGGTGACCAGCCGCCCCTGACGCCGGCACGCGCCCCTCGGCCCACGGCGAACCCCTCCGTGCGCCTCTGCTACTCCGGCAGGCCCCCACCGCCTCCGGCGTCCATCCCGGCAGGCTTCAATCCGGCGCTCCTCGCGCGTCGACTACCGCGCGCCTCGCTCCACACCCTGCATGTCGGCCTTCTCGAGTTCAGCGGGAGACGAGGGCAAGGCCGAGGACGGAGGCAGGGAGCCAGGGAGGGCATGGGGGTGGAGCCCAGCGCACCAACTGATGGCGGGTTGGTGAACTCGGGCGAGGAGGTGGTGGTGGCTACGAGCGGTAGACCAGGTAGCAGGCGCGTCGTCCGCCATGCGATGACCGGGGCAGCAGAGGAGAGCTGGCAAGCGTGGGGATCGAAACAAAGCGTGTTGTTGGGTCTGCAGGGTGTGAGCAGCGGGAGACGAGGGCGGAGGCAGTTGCTGAACTCGTTCCCCTCCAAAACTATTTTTTTCCCTTGTCTCGGTTCTGTAGATCGTCTAGCCAGCCACCAAACAGATTTTGAGCCAGCCAACCTCACCATGTTTTATTATCAGTTCAGCTGCTAGATGATATCACCATCTCGGCGTAGTAATGCATGTTTTCCCCCTTTCCTATTTCTGTTGTCAGCTTTGGTATTGTCTTGCTAAAACGTTTGCTGAAGAGACAACCTTCGAATATGCAGAGAAAAATTAGCTAAATGTTGTTACAGTGTGTCCTTGTATTGTTTTTTGTCCACAACTGCAACCTGTTGTCAATACCAGCAATATCAGCAGTGAACTCCTCATCTATATAATAAAATGTCCCCTCGATTATTTCATGTTCTTTATGTTTCTTCTTGTTTACATGTAAGATTACCACTTATCTAACCAATATATTATCTGTTTCCTCCTTCAAAAAATATATTCTCTCTCTAGTGGGCACAACTGAATAACAGCTTGCCAAGCCGTCAGAATTTTGAAAGGATTTTCAAGGATTGACATCAAGTCAAAAAAATTCTATATACTAATTTGAAACAAATATTGAGCTTATAAATCCAATGAAAATCATATTTAGTTTATTCGTTTCATCTGAATTTTGAATAAATTGGTTTGTCATTTTTAAAGAAAATCTAACATGATCATAGACCCGTCTGGAAAAATTAGTGTATTCCTTAGATACAAGGACAAATTAATTTATTATCAGACAATAGACAATAGGCTCATAGAGTACAACTTTTATGAAGCATAGAACACAATTAAGTGGGAAGACAAAACGTACAAGGAAATTCAAAATACTTGGAACATATTTTACAAATTTATTCATATAACAAGCAGTGTGTCGCGTGAACTACTTTTTAAACATTTGGGAAAAAATATGATAACCCATTTTGATTTGTTTGTCCGTATTAAGCCAAATTTGTTGCCCGTAGCAACGCACGGGTATTTTGCTAGTTAGAGTTATTCCACTAAGTGTCCACCATAGTGTCACTTGCCAGACTCCATTGTTAATGGAATCTGACCCACGTTGTTGCAATATTTTTCTCATTGCAGATTGTTCATATGACGAGAGAGGTTTCGTTTAAAGGTTTCGAGTCTACAACCAACATGTTTTCGCCTGTGGCAACATGAAGATGATGGAGACTCACAGCTATTTATTTCCGTTGTTTACCCTTTCTGTGCTAGCTTTATGCTATGCAAGTTGTAAAAGAAAATTTTCCAAGTCTGGATCATCGATGTAATAAAACTGATACTTTGTTGTGATATTACATCGTAAACAGTGTGTGCAAATGAATCGATCCAGGGATTTGCAATATACACAGGTAACTTGCCATATTTTAAGTGCAGGTACACTACATGAACATGATGGTCTAATAAAGCGGAATGATTAAATGGTTGGTCTAGAGAAACTTGAAAACTGTGCCACACTAAAATTTCCAGTTGATTGCATAATGATATATAACTTCTTTTTGTCTAAGGCAACCGTAATGGCTTTATGTTATGCGCTACGGTCGGATCCCCAACAGTGAACTTGTTCATTTGCCACAACACCCCTAGGAGTAATTTTCATTATGCCTTGCATGATCATATTTTTATTTGGAATCTTTTTACTTGTGAGTTCTAAAAGTGCGGTTTTCATGGCACTTCCACCCCATATTGCTAGCCTCTTCGGTACTTTGCTTTGCCCATTCTCACATTGAGAGTTGGTGCATTTTTCGCGGGTACATCCAAACTCGTGGAAGATCTTCATCTTGTTCTCCTACACATAAGCCAAACATCTTCCTCAAAACATCCACCATACCTACCTACTACATCATTTTCATAGTTGTTCCGAGATATATTGGCATGCAACATCCATCTTATATTACATGAATTGTTGTCATTCATTAATTATTTATTGCTTTGCGTGTTTCTATAAAGCTGATGTGTGGTTTTACCCATGTTACGCTAGAGCACTGCATAACCTGCTACATTGGCAGAGGCAACGTTGTCATATGTATTCTTATGGCACATTCATATAGTTAATTATATCATGAGTATGTTGTTTTATCATCATTAGTGTGTTGTCATATATCATGTATCATACTAGAATGCTTGCCCCTAAAAGTGAAAATAGCCATGGAGGCCATCGAAAAGAGAAGCAAAAAAGAAAAAGAAAAAAGAGTAAAAAGAAAAAGAAAGAAAGAAAAGAAATAAAAAAGGGGCAACATTACTATTCTCTATCACACACTTGTGATTATGTTACAACACCATATCATTTATAGTCATCACTTGTACTCATGTTATAGCACCATATCGTTTGAGATCATCATTTGTGCTCATGTTTAGCACATTTACTCCATATGAGAGAGTTTTCATGTCTTAGTTGCATAACTATGTGGGGAACTTTACACTATAGAAGTTGGCTATGAGCCTCCTCAAAAGTGCTCTAGCTCTTCGTGAGCAAGCAAGTTGGATGCACCCCCACTAGTAGCTCCATGTGCATACGTTGTATGGCAATCACTACTCTTTGCATAGCTTCGATTGTATGGCTTTCTCTTGTCTAATCATCATCTACAACTTTGTGAGCCTTTCTTTCGTTGACCTTCCAAACCTCCGTTAACATTCTCTAAGCCATAAAATCCTGGTGCCAGGAACCAACGTTGAACGCTTGCTTGTTTATTTTGAACAAATAATATATTGATCATCTACGTGCATATTGTCATTACTTGACTTGATCCTTTCATAAAGTTGTCATGTTTGTTGGAAGCATTAGATGATTATATTGTTGTGCTTGAATCTTAAATCATCTTTAATATCTACTTTGTATAGTTGATTGCTATCTAGTACTATATCATTTAAAGTTTTGCTTGCTTCACCTACTTCTTTGTTCATTACTCATTTGATATCAATATAAACTACAACCCTTATTCATTTGATTTCAGTTTACATGTCTTGCAATGAATTACATGATCAAGATTGTGTTTAACCATGTCACTTCAGAAATTATTCTTCTTTTATCGTTCTTGCCTACTCGGGACGAGAAGAACTAAGCTTGGAGATGTTGATACGTCTCCAATGAATACATAATTTCTTGTATTACATGCTATGTTATATCATGTTATTACATGTTTTATATGCATTTTATATAGTTTTATGCATTTTCTGGGACTAACCTATTAACAAGATGTCACCGTGCCAGTTCTCTATTTTCTGTTGTTTTTGGTTTTAGAAAACCTTTTAAGGAAATATCCGTCACATTGGAAACGAGCCAACCAGTATTTATTTTTGGAATATTTGCGACCAGAAGAACCAAAGACGAGACGAAGGCGGACCCCGAGGGGCCCACACCACCTGGTGGCGCGACCAGCATGGGCCCCGCACCGGGAGGTGCTGTGGCGCCCTCGGGCGCCCACCGACCTAAGGCTTTCGCCCATAAAAGCCTCCTTGACCTAAAAACTCGACACGATTAATCACTTTTTCCTCCACGGGTTCTGAGCCGTCGCCGTCGCCGCCACCACTTCGGGAGTGATCAGAACTGCTCCCCGGCACCCTGCCGGGAGGGGGAATCGTCCCCGGAGGCCTCTACGTCGCCATGACCGCCTCCAGACTGATGCGTGAGTAGTCTACTTTAGACTACGGGTCCATAGCAGTAACTAGATGGTTGTCTTCTCCTCTTGTGCTATCATGTTTAGATCTTGTGAGCTGCCTATCATGATCAAGATCATTTTTATGTAATTCTCCATGTTGTGTTTGTTGGGATCCGATAAATATTGAGTACTAAAGTTACTGCTTCATAATATATCATGTGTGTGCTATTTAATGATCTTGCATGCTCTCCGTTACTTGTGTATGCTCTGACCAAGTAGATGCTTGTAACTCCAAGAGGGGGTATTTATGTTCGATAGTAGGTCTCTATTAATCTGGGGCAGTGACATAAAGCTCTAAGGTTATAGATGTATTGTTGCTACTAGGGATAAACACAGTAGTACTTTGTTTAAGGATGATGTTACTTACTTACTTTACACACAGTGCTTAAGGCGATAATCTGTTGCATGCAACTTAATACTGAAAGGGGTGCGGACGCTATCCGGAAGGTGAAATTATTAGTCATATATATGGTTGGAACGGTCTATGTATATTGTTATAACGTCCAAATGAATCTTACACTAGACATCATATCATTACTATATGCATTGACTTGCTTATCTTTATTCTGTTAGTTGCTTAGCTGTAATTTGTTTACCACACATGGATGAATGTTATTATTATTTATGTAGAGACACCACTAGTGAACTGTGGACACCGATTCTTCTCATTAATCTGATAAACCACAACTGCAAACATGTTACTTTTTGTAAACACCACTCTTTGTTCTACACATATGTTTAATCTTTTGTTACAACAAGCCGGTGAGATTGACAACCTCACTGTTAAATTGGGGCAAAGTATCTTAATTGTTTGTGTGCAAGCTCCACGTTCGTTGCTGACGCTGGTGTTGCGTCGTGCCAACATCTCCACCAACAAACTCGAATGAATCGTTAATCTCCTACTGGTTTGATAACTTGGTTTCATAACTGAGTGAAATTTGATGCTACACTACTTCACACCTTCTTCTTAGGATTTTTTAACAACACACGATGATCCATCGTGTGCATCACTGAACCTGTGGACGAGATGAATGCCACCCACGCAGTTCCGGAACAGCGCCTCTAGACAGCATGCCGTCGAGAAGTCGTTGCCGCCGTTAGCTGTTGTTTTGCCACTTCGATGCATGTAACAAGGAGAGGCTGCTAGCTAGCTTCACACAACTGACGACTTCAATTCTCTCTGCTGCTGCAAGCAACTCCGCTCTCTCTCTCTCATTATGTTAATGAACTTCTTTTTGTAGGTACGTGCATCTAAATTTGTTGTTCAGTGGTTCTTCTGCATTGACAAATTAACCTACAACGGTGCTACTTTTAGGTATGTTTTTTGATTCTGATGGAACTAGATGAAACTCCACGCGTTGCTGCGGGCATAACAAAATAAATCACGAACAATATTTATGAATAATCTTGCATGGAAAAGAGACTTTTTTTCTGCACACACAAACTATATATATATATTTGAATGCAAAATGGCTTTTCATGCAGTATAATAGCTAAAAGCTCTCATTTCCTTTCCGATTGAGGGTCTTTAAACCTTCAATGTGATTCTCACAAATCCTTGCATATCTATTACAACATATAAGAGACTGTCATGTGGACTGTACAAATTATTTCTTAATGTGATTCGATGGCACCAATATGTTGCCACCACATTGGTCGAAATAACTAAATTAATAATATGCATCACCTCAATTGTTACAAAAATATATAATAAAAGGTTAATCCAAATAATTTGCGTTCTGCGTGGTACATGGCCGGGAACCAGTTACGTTGTAATTCAAATAAAATATGTATACTGACAAAATCTAGGTATACTAAATCAGCTTGGATCACAAAATCTCACAATTACCAACATAAATAGTAATCTAGGAAGTATTTACGAAGTAGTGGAATGTTGCAACTTATTACATGATGAAGTGCATCAACAAAGGCTTTGCAGAAAAATCTACCGACAATATCACATTATTCTTGCTAAGGACTACCAAACAAAAATAAAAGCTTGACAACAAAAGAGATAACACAAATGCACATGTACAATTGATTTTTAAAACATATGCTCTTCCTTCTCAGTTCATGGGCTCTAGATGTTATAGAAGGACAAATTCATCAAAAGGAGCAAATCGCCAAACACTTGATCTGCAAGAGCGAAAGAAAACAGAGTACATCAGAGGAAAAAAAACTGTGAAATAACGTTAGTGCAAGTGGTAAGGCATCGAGAGGAGGTCCAGAAGCCGAAAGCTGTTACTTGAGGCGGAGGCAAGGCAGAGTCGAGGTTGTCACAACTGTCAAGAAAATGCGAGCCCCGTCCCATCCCTTACCTAACCCTAGCCGCCAGCCGCCGGGAGTGATCTCCACCGGTGAAGGAGCTGGTTCCCTCTCCCTCCTCTTGCCGCTCCGGTGGCAGGAGGGAGGGGGGACCTTGTTTCTCCATCTAGTAGGTAGGGTTTGGTTCTTTCTGCTGTGGTGCGCCGTTGGGGTGGTGGGAGCGGCGTCCGGACAAATAAATATGCCTCAACTCTACACCCACAACGGCGGCGACCTTCACGGCGGCGTCTCGGAGTTGATGGCAAAGTTTGCTCGTCGGTCCTTCAGATCGACAGCTTGGTCTTCTCGTCGGTCTTCAGATCTGGCGAGATCTATTTCTCGGTGTACCGCTAGCGCTTGTCGTTTTCTACGACTGCGTTGACAACCGGGGCGAGGTGGTTCTTCTGGAGCACGAAGGTTGGTCCGGAGGTGGTGGATTTGTCGTTCTTCTCCGACTTCGTCGACGGGAGGCGACGGATCTTGGTCCAAGACAGCATGGGGATGTCCCCCGGTCGACGTGCCACAGCGACATGTGCCTCGCTGCATGCAGCAGGCGTGTTCATCGATTCACAAAGCCTCGTTGGCGATGGTGTTTTATTAGATCTTGCAATGGTGGAGGCTCGACGTCTCTTTCAACGTTCGTCTCGACGAAACTGGATCACGACGGCAGTCGCTTGCTACGGTGGCTGCAGGAAATCCTACGGATCGTTTTGTATTTCTCGATTTGTTAGGTTTTTATCTGCATTTTCAGAATAATCAGTTTATCCCGGTCAGTCTTTTAGTTTTCATATGTGTTGCTTCTTGTAACTTGATTTTCGTTTATTGATATATATATATGGTTGCCTTAAAAAAACTGTCAAGAAAATGTCACAAAAGTTGGGTCAGTGAGGCTTTCACAACTCACAAATCCAGAGGATGTCGCGTGTTCGTTGCCGTCGTTACCACTCGCCGTATCATCGCAATTCTTATAGATGGGGCCTGCTTTTACTTCATGGCGAATTCTCGTGGAATAAATATAGAAAGGATTGGAGGCTAGTTCCGAATGATCGGCCCCAGTCAATCGTTGGCCTAGGCAAGGGGAGATGGTGAGGTTATATGGGTGTTGTGAGGAGAAACACTGACGTTGGTGGATATTGAAGGAAGAAGATCAGCAGGCAAAGGTGGAAGTCATGGGAAGCTGCGTCGCTTCACGGAAAGCAGCGGAATAGACAAAAGGATAGGCTGTGTAACAGATTGAATGGAAATCACAGGAGGCTGGAGGCGAGCGGCCAACTAAATAAACTAATGGAGTAAATACATGAGGAAATAAACAGGGAAGCTAAACCATCAAGTCGGTTTGGTGGCTTTTCAATTGGCAGGTCTAAGCTGAAGGAGTGTGGAACGGGATTTTTTTTTGGCTGAGGTGGCAACGTTGAGCATATGTGGCCGTCTTTAATTCGTTGATGAGGGAAATTGATCTCCTTCTAGACTGTCCTCCCGAGTCGCTCCAGCGAGCGACGGGGGGGGGGGGGGGGGACCCTAGCGCCGCCAGAGCCTCCCCGTCCAGCCCTCCCACGCCGTCGCCGGTGGGCACTGCCGGGCTAAGCCTGGGGCGTCGGCGGCGGCGCGGTTCTCCTCTTCCCTGTCTCAGTGGTGGCCGTCGCGGGACGACCGTGCTGGGTCGAGGCGGCGTGCTGGCGTTGGGCACGTCGGCGCGGAAGCTGGCACTCGCGGGAGCTCGGTGGTGCTGGCCATGGCGCGGAGGGCTTCGCGGCCAGGAGGAGGTGGTCTGGGGTGCGGCGCCCCGATCTGGCTCGGCCCAGATTGGGAGGCCGGTGGCCGGCGCGGTCCGCCTCGGGTCCTTAGGGAGGCGTCCCTGGCAGCTGGCCTCGACTGCGTCGGCGTCGTTCTCCGGCGTGTTGTGGGTGTGGCTTGGAGGTGTCGGCTGGATCTGGGCCAGGTGGGCCAGATATGTCGTTCTGCTGCTGGCCGGATCTGGGCCAGGTGGGCCCGGGTCTACCGGCGGCTGTGCCGTAGTGCCCGCCACCCGCGTCGGGTCTGCCCCTTCCCGTGCGTTGTTGCTACCTAGTGGGGAGCTCGGCCGCGGTGTTGCTCGGCTTGTGACGGTGCTTTGCTCCAGTCCTGGGGCTGTCCGGGATGGGTAAGGCCGGACTTAGTGCAGGGGCGCCTCCTCTTGGTGGCAGGGCCGTGTCCGTGGTGGTGCTGGACTGACGCGCCGCCCCGGCCTAGATCTGGGTCTTCGGACTCCATCTAGGTTTTAGGCGGGTCGGACCGAATCTCCGTTGGCGCGGTTCTCTATACACTGGTGTTGAAGAGCAGCTCGGATCTGGGGTGGCAGCTCTAACGATGTGCCGTCTGCGGCGCGACGGCGGGAGCTTCACGGGCCTCGAGGGGCTCGGCCGGGCTTGCGGGCCTGGTGTGATCCTGCTGCCGTGTCCGGTCGGTTACCGTCTTGGACGGTGGAGGTTGGTCCCTCCCGCAAGTCGGTGGTGCTGCAGCTGCTAGTCCCGGCTCTTCTTCTTTGGTGTGTAGACCTCTCATCTTTGTGCCGTGGTGAGACATTGTGAGCGGCTTCGCGATCGTGCGCTGGGTGGTGGGCAGTATGGTGGAGTGCTCCAGAGCGCCTGGGGTGATGGGGGTCGGGAGAAATCCTAGTCGGCGTCTCTGACTCCGGCGCGGTGGCGCTTGCGGGTGCCGCCAGTCCTTCCTGAAGGGCGTCTGGTGATCCCCTTCCTCTCCCCGTCGCGTACCGGGGGAAACTCTTGGCAACAGCGTCGTCTTCGTCGCATCCCTTCATGAAGGTGTTGATTGGTACCGACGCTCCGGAGCACTAGGAGCTTGGTGGCAGGCCTCCGGTGGGCGCAACGTTTGTGGAGCTTGCTTACTGTTGTCTTTCCGCCGTTATCAGCATTTTTCTTTTTCTTTTTCTCTTCGCTTTTCTTTTGGGTGTACTTGTGCTGTTTCCACCCCAACACTCTCTTGTGGGCGTTGTGTTGTCTGGCCCAGCAGCGGTCTCAAACGGTATGGCTTTATTTATAAAGCGGGGCGAAAGCCTGGTTCGAGCAATTCGTTGATGAGGTGGGCATCTTGCATGTTTAGAGAATTACTTGTTGTTGGTATTTGCTATTTAGATATACTAGATGATGCCCCGTGCGGTGCAGCGGGATATTTGCATAAATATAAAGAGCGCATGCACCTAGAAATATGAAACAAACAATGTTCTAGAATGTTACTTAGACGAGATATATTTCCACAGATCTAGATAAACAATAATGACTTTGGCGTCAAAAGGAAGACCAATAAAGATGATTTTATCCAACACACGTTGAGGGGAAAGAAAAACATAACGAAATCAGTAACGGTGTCTACTCCAGAGAATACCATAACCCCATAACACATAAGGTATGAGAATCTGAGATCATTGAGTGAGTGTTCTGTATGATCCATCTATAACCACGCGAATTTCTACATTCAACAGATGAACACGGAAGGTAAAAAATAATGCATCTACAAATTTAAGTTTGACCGTGGGAAGTATCCTGAAATTAACATGTATAAGGAAGATATACATGGATGGTCGTCTGATATATCTGAAACCATCCTAGTGGCTGCAGGTCTAGCTTGCGTATGAACCTTCCCCGCAGCCTGCAAGATTAGTGTAGGTGAATGAACTAATAAACAAATTATAAGGATGTGTCTTGAAAGGACTTGATTTATGATGCTCTAGAGTTTGGAATATTCCAGTGGATGATCTGATTATCTGATATGCAAGGAGAAGTAGAAGATCAAGAAAATATGCATGCGCAATGGGCCGTTAAACGCTCCCTCATGGAGACTAACTCGTTGCTCTACACATACAAATAGGTGAGTGAATATAAAGAAACACACTTACCGGTGGCCGGCACTTGATGATCGTGCAATGGAATTGTTTATACCAGAGATGATTTTATCAGCCGTTCTGCAGAGGCAACACTCACCCTCGATCTTCAGGGCCGGATCGTTGGAGAGCTTGAGAACCGTACCAGCAAAAACATTGCGTAATTTTCAATCAGAATTTTGATTCAGCAGACAACTGATTTGCTATTCTCTGTCGGAAGATCCTCGCCACTCGAACCATCTATAAAAATCCTGCCATGAACATCAGAAAATCTTAGAAAAAAGTACGGGAGGCCGGGATAACAAAATTAACTTGGTGGTGGATTCATTCTCCTCGAAGTATAAAAAAGAAAGGACCGGCAGATCAATCTTCTCCAACATGCTGTTCATCCTTTACTACATAGCCCCAAGCACAATGGTGCAAACAGTCAAGGCCAGAGAAATCCACGTTGAGACAGTGGTTCCCAAACCATCAACCGAGTTGGCGTACTCTCCTCTGTCGCTTCCCTTTGTTACCTTGCAGCGGAAAGGGCAATAGGGCATACGAAGGTGCGGGATGAGGAAAGAGTGTTGGGGATTTGGGATGGTAGATTGGCGCTGCCTGGGAATGTGAAGGATATATGGGTCGGTTGACTGCTGGCTTTCCTTGCCGATCATGCGGATTGAAGGGTCCGTGCGTTACTTCTTTTCTGCGGGAAGGTCGAAGCGTTACTAACGCACGCGCTACTAACCCACGAAAAGCACAGACTGTCTAAACTAATATAAGGTGACGTGGCTGCACTAAATTGCAGAGAATTGCTTGTAGTGGATCTTTGCTATTTAGATATAGAAGATAAGATGAGACAAGGTGAATCTGGCAGTATTGTGAAGTTATAGCATTTTGTTTTCTCAACATATCCTGAAAAAAATGGATTTAACATTTCTACAGGAGTAGTATAACGGATGAGGTATTTTATCGCTTCCTGCAGTTTAAATTTTCCACGGCTCTTAACCATTGCTATCCAGATTTCAGTGAAGCTCGGGACCGGTGATGCTAGCACTTGGGGAGGGCAAGAATGGGCACGTGGTTTTGCTTTGTGTATAGTTTTGTATGTCATTTAATGTGTATCTATATTTTCCTCTCCAGTTTGGAATTCTGGGTTTATATTTTGGATTACTGAATGGAGTTTTATACTAGATCCTCTACCTTTCATCTCAACAGATAAGAGATAGTTTTGAAGTCACCTTGTGGTAATGAAAATGCTATGTCAAGTGCTTATCCGGTTTTATGGAAAGAAGTGCTTAGTCGGTGGATAGAGAGGTGTCCAACTTTTGTGTTATTTAATATCGTTACTGGTATGAGTATAATTTATAATCCTTTTAATGTTCTCCCTATATCATTGTACAACTCCATATTACATATTGCTACACGTAAGTTCAGTGAACCGATGTATATGTCAGTGGAAGGAAAACCTATTACTATTTTGGCTCAAAGATTCTAATAATGTCAAATTAACAATAGTATATATCATTATTTTAACTGCGACGTTAACATGCCATTATTTTTTCACATCTAACACTGGCTACTGAAACTCAAATGAACAACATAAGCAAGCTAAAGGTCCCACGGCAACGCACAGGGTTTTATCTAGTTCCCATAGTAAATACTACAAATGTTTGGTTGGTTTAATATTTTAGTTATATATACATAGAGTCGCTGATCATTGTGCACCAGTTCTTTTGCAGCTGATTCAGCTAAGCAAGATGACATCGAGAGCATTGATACCCTCCTCCTTGATCTATCGACGTTGCGGGCTGCAACAGACAACTTCTCTGAAAGCAACAAGCTTGGCCAACGGTGTTTCGGTGCATTTTACAAGGTGTCGATCATATACACATTGTAACATACATACTACTAAGTGGAAACTTGTTCGTGGTAAGTAATGTAGTATATACATTTTCTTCGTTGATGCTTAACTAACTGTGTTGGATTGCACAGGGAATCCTTTCCGAAGGTCAAGAAGTGGCGGTGAAGCGGCTCTCTCAGACATCCACGCAAGGAATAGAGGAGCTGAAGACCGAGTTGGTTCTACTTGCTAAGCTTCAGCACAAGAATTTTGTCAGACTTCTTGGTGTTTGCCTAGAAGGACAGGAGAAGCTACTCGTGTACGAATACATGCCGAACAAGAGCCTTGACACCGTTCTCTTTGGTACGTATCATTCTAGAGCTCCGACAGTGAGTTCAGGAATTTATTGGAGGGTGGGCTGAAAGTTAACATTGGGTACATTCAAAAAAATAGACAGTATGAAAGACATAAAAGTATTGAATGCAAAATATCATAAATTTTCAGGCTAAAAGCGTACAGATCACACACACTAATACATGTGTGTAGTACGGGAGAAGTTAGAACAAAATGCACACGTATACTAAGAAATCACATCATACTCACGACAAATAGCCTCTACCATCTCTCAATTTTTGATATTACTAGATCATGTAGGCGTGCGTTGCCGCGCCCGTCCATTAGAAAAATATTTTTTTAGGTGTTGATGAAAACATATTTAATTTTGAAGGGACATTTGGCCCATTTAGAATGCACAAACAAATTGAATGGTCTGGATTGTGAGCTGAGCCGAATCCAACGGTTCAAAAGTGAGGTGGCCTAAGAGAGGTCGAATTTGAGATAGGGGAAATCGAAGCTTTGGTTTGGGTTTTAGGGAACCATACCACCATGGGTTCTCGGGAGGCGCTGAAAGCCTGAGAGACAGAGCGACAATGAGAGGAGGAGGAAGAGGAGGCGAAAGGGGACATCCAGCGAGAGAGACGGTGTGTTTTCGCGTGTTGGGCCCAAATCAACCGCAGCGGGCCGATTTGACGCCGGGAGCAGCGTCCCCTAGGGATTTTGGGTTGAGAGAAAATGAACGGTCTTGATTGAATAAGGAGAGTAATCGGACGGTTGAAAATGATGATAGCCCGAGAGCTTGTTTTTTATGCAGTTATAATATCCCTAATATCCTGAGCTTGTTTTTTATGCAGTTATAATATCCCTAATATCCTGATCTGATTATTATAAATGCTTCTAAATACCTTCCCGAACGTCAAAACTCTCGCTGGCCAAATCTAGGCGGCGAGGGGGGCGCTCCTCTTTCCGCTCTGGTGCACATCGGCTTTCGGACGCGCTACTCGAGCTGTTGCTCAAACCTCTGATCAGCGGCTTACTAGCCGCTAGGGTTTGGCGATTGGGCCAACTCGTGCTTTAGAAATAGTTTATGTGCCCTATTTCTATAATTGATGATTCCATTATTGTTAATAGCCATTGGTTCTAAAATGAAATGTGTTAGGTGCTCTACCATTTAATTTTATTTGGTCGTCACAAATATCTTATGTGTACACACAAAATGCACATAGATATCATATAATAAAATATTTAAATATGTTTGCATACGTTATACATAATCTCAAATATGTGTCGTTCTGTTAAATATAGCTATGGGCGAAGTTACAAGCGGACACGTACATCGAGTGACATACGCGCGTCGTGCTGGCAATGGGCCTGCTAGCTATGGGCCTGTGCGTGTGCGACGTAGGCGACGAAGTGCGAGGCCTAGTAAGTAAAAAAAAACCTAAATAGCTACTTTTGGCTTTTGACTTATGTTAGACTATAATATAAGTCAAAAGCCAAAAGTTAAAAGCACAGGTATCAAGCACCATTGGTAACACATGGAACGGAAACAAAGGAATCCGTCGTGCTTCTTCGTTTATGTCGTTCATATATTGAGCCGTTGGGAGAAAGACAACAATACGTACGTAATCGTCTTGATCGGTTCATCCCGTCTCGCATGTAGTACGTGCGTACACTGTTGCAGTATATACGTCCTTGTATTAAATTATCCAAATAAAGTCGTGATCAGATCAAGAGGGGTAGGGGCGACACTAGAACTAATCCGGATATAATAAAATTGGGCTTAATTTAGCTTCAGAAGAAGAGAAAACGACGACGACCGAAGTACAAGCTTGGTTGATGGGATCCAAATCGGCGAGCTCGAACCGGACTAAAAAAATGGGCGGGATCCAAATCGGTGTCGCGGCACATGATCGGTCCGTGCACAAGCCAGTGAGTCAGCGTAGTGCAGCCTCGTGCGTGCGTGCACGCAATACTACGAGTGTTCCTTACGGCTTACATTCCGGGCCATCATTCATCGCTGTTAGAAATTAATTAATTATGTAATTAGGGATAATCCTATGTTGTAGTAACTTCACGTGAGGATGTCTTCCAAGGCAACCGTCGTGACGGTTTTCCCTCGCTCCTGATAGGACGTGACTCTCTCTCGCGTCTCTTCACCTTGTATAAATACGTTGCATCAATGGAAAGTTAGAGTTTGATTTATTCTTGATTTCACTCGCAACACGTTATCAGCACTTCGTTTTGACATGTAATCCACCGCAAACTCCGATGTCGTTGACGAGCAACCACCGCCATCGCCATCGAGCACAGAACCGGCACCGTCGCCTTGCCATCAGCCATGTGGCCGAAGAGGGAGTCAAGTGGGCGCGGGAACAGCTCCGGCGGAGACGGCTACTTCTACGACGAGGCGCAAAAGTGCTCTACAAGCGGACTACGCGGGATTTGGCGGAGCTCGAGTTGAAGCGATGTCGCGAAGAGGAGCTCAACGACTTCCTCTTCAAGCAAGGCGTCGTCGCCGAGCTCGCGAGAAAGGAGAAGCAGGTCGAGTGGTGTCGCCTTGCCGAGAAGGAGGCTTTTCCTCTACATCAACCTCGTCTTCGACGACGAGTGAGCGGAGCCGGCGCCGCACCTAAAGGGTCTGGTGAGCCGATCATTCTCCTGTTAGGGTTAGGGTTTAGTGCTTCGGTGATCTGCATTTTCTGAAACTATACACGATTTTCAATCAGTGTTAGCTATGCTCTAAGTCCATGTGAGATGTTTAGATAGGTGTTTACAAAATAAACCAACTTTTTTCATAAACACTAATGACTATTCCTATAAGAGTGGTGTCTAGTTAAATATTTGTCTAATACATATAAACATTGATGCTTAGTTAAAAACCAAAACACTGCCAAAAACACCTTCTATAGTGTTAGCTCCGTCCGGCCAGTACACTCGGTCCCTAGTGCACACGTTGCAAAGGCAGGCGTCCCAGACTCCCGGTGCGTCCGTACGCTTTGCATCAGCGGATAACTGGTCGTGCGGCCCCTCATGTCCCGAAGTATACGTTGCAAAGGTGGCCTGCAAAACTCAGCTAGCCGCCACCGCCCACGCAGTGCATTTGCCGGCGCCATTACCCGTTTGATGTGACCAATTTATGCCTCCTGGCCCCTCTGCGCCGGTTCTCCACCAGCTCGCGCCCGGCTCTGGCCGGAACATGGCAGTGGCGAGCTCGTCAGCATTGGACCGTTTAATTGGCGATAGTTATTACTACAAAGTGAAATTTCCTTATCGGGGCTACCATGTGGACATTTTCGAGCCATGGAGACGTTGAGCTTAATGGATCCGTGTGTTTGTTGTGTGCAGACACCACTGGGAAGTGGGAAGTGTGCGTGTAGCAATCACACCTTGTGGACTTCACTTCATTGTTATGTCTACATGTGACACATTCTAATGTACGTGCATACATTTTTAAAAATGGAGTTTAAAATGAGTTTTTTTTAGTTGCAGGCTACATATATGGAGCTCGGTTTCAGGTCGACATTTTCAGTGAACTAAGTACATGCTTTCGCCCATACCAAGGAAAACTAGCTAACTACTCGTTATTTGCTACATAAAAGACTTGTTCTACTCAACATAGTTGTTACTCCGTCACATGCTCGCCTAAGTTAATTGTGTTGAAGCGAAAGCCAACATCTTTGTGACATTTTTCATGCGATTTGTATATAGAGTGGTTAATCGGTATGTTGAAATGAGCATACGCGTGTCTCAGTTACTTAATTAGATTGTTATTATTTGTTCGGCATTTCTTGCAACATAAAAAGTGACCATTTGTGTGGATGAAGCACCTTCAACTCTTATTTAATACTCGTAGTAGAAACTAGCACTCATCCTTCCCTCAGACATCCCCAAGTTTTCAACGGACTTCCTGGTTCCTATGAGATGGGAAAGCTAATTTGTTGGTTTCGCTGAAAATTCTAGGCTCACATTGTCAATTGATATAAAAGGTACCTGCGAGTGAGCCAAAGGCACACATTGTAGTTGAGAAACGATCATCATAAAACTAACTCGATTTAAAAACTACCCTACATCACAACTCAAAAAAAAAACTATCATAATATCTCGTTACTTCGGAGAGTGGAAGGCCCAACATTTACCACAACATTAATTTAGTGTAAATGTACAAGTTGTCACTTTGTTGATCTGAAGCTAACCTCTACTATTGTAACCTTAGGATGTGCGGCCAAACAAAGTAGGGGGGGGGGGGGGGGGGGGTAGAACATGTTCTTGATATTTCTAGTAATCTTTGCTATTTAAGTTGTACAATTAAGATTATTTTTCTAGAGGGGGCATGGCCCACTTTGGCCATATAAAACCTTGGGCCCGTGAACACAAGAGATAGAAAAACAATGAAAAAATCCCTTCTATGATACCGATGGTGTGGGAGATGGAGACTATGTCCCTGATTTCATTCGAGTAACTGATATCAACGTGTAAGTTATGGGGTCATCTGACATAACCCCACATCTTTTCTATCAACCCCTTCACTTTATAGATATTTATATATATGTCATAGGTATCTAGGCAGTATAACCCACATATTTTCATTGCTGACTTGGCTACTAGTATCACCATAATAAATTATGCTCGCCATATTTGTAACCAAAAACAGCCTCTCGGCCTTTATTAGCAATTAGCTTCACGGTCACAACGTTGTCATAACCAAATCTGACACACCGCAATTGTATAGCTATAATGTCAAATTGCTAATTTCACCACATCGTGTTTCATTGCTAAATTCAAGAGATCGGACCCATCATGTGCGTAAAAATAAAATATCTTCATTCTCTCTCTAGTACCTATCACCGTCTCATTTTTCCCAAGTGTATGAGCTTACTAATATTCTCACTTGATACGGAGTATCCTCTTGTTATGTTTTTTTGGATCTACCCTCACAATGCTAGGAACTACTCCCTCCATTGAAAATTATGAGGTGGGGTGGGGGATGTAAAACATGTTCTTGATTTTTTAGTAATCTTAGCTATTTAAGTTGTACAATCACGATTATCTTTGTAGAGGGGGCATGGACGACTTTGGCCATATAAAAGCTTCGGCATGTGAACACAGGAGATAGAAAAACAATGAAATGATGTCGTTATATGATATCGATAGATGGTGTGGGTGAGACATGTCCCCAATTTTGATTATAGTAGTTGATATCACCAGTTGCGCGAGCTACGTGTAAGTTTTGGGGCCAACAGACGTGACCCCACAACTTTTCTGTAAACCCCCTTCACTTTTTAGACATTTATGTATATGTCATTGGTATATAGGCAATGTGACCCACATATTTTCATTGTTGGCTTGGCCACTTGTTATCACTAGGTGTGATAAAAACACAACAGTAAATTATGCCCACCAGATTTGTAAACAAAAATAGCCTCACCGCCGTTGTTCACAGTTAGCTTCACGGTCACAACTTTACCATAACCAAATCCGACACGTGACAATCTTATAGCTATAATGTCAAATTGCTAATTTCGCCACATCGTGCTTTGTCGTTAAATTCTAGAGATGAGACCCATTATGTGCGTAAAAGTAAATATCTTCATTCTCTCTGGTACCTCTCATCGTCTCATTTCTTTCCAAGTGTATGAGCTTAGCAATATTCTCAGCTTGACATCAGATTATCCTCTTGTTATGGTTGTCCATTTTTATTGATTTGGATCTACCCTCACAGTGGTAGGAAGTACTGGTAGTTCTAAATGCAAAAAACTCAAACGTGGGGCACAACTTTGTGGCTGCCCTTGTACAGCTCGGAGTATAGCAGCTAGGTGCATGTCTATACTCGAGGAGGAGACGGTGCAAAGTCAATCAAAAGGAGAAAAAAGAAATGAGGACGAGGTTAACGAAAACGTAAAGCAGAGAAACAAGCGCCGTCGAGGAAGCGCGGCACACGATTCCCCTGGCCGGGGGATTCCCGCCGCCGCCGCCATTGCCGGCGGTGTGGCGTCAATGCCGTTACCGTTAAATCACGTCACAACCTCCCGACCATTTCACCGTCCACATCCACTACCGGACAAGCCTCCGTGCCCGCAGGCGTCCCGTCCACGTGGCGTCCACCCGCGTCCTACGTGGTCGCGGCCCCACCCCTCCCGGCCGTTGCCGCCTTTTAAACCCCCGCCGCCCACCTCTTCCGCCATTCCCCACTCTCCGCTCCCCGCCGTCTTCCTCCCTCCCCTCTCTCCAACGGTCATATTATCTCCTTAACTCCCATCGCTCTCACGACACGAAGCCCACAGCACCGGGAGGATTTTCCGAGAATCAATCCGGCAGCCTTTCCTTTCTTGCCCGCGGAGAAGAAGCTTCCAGGATCCGATTTCCATCGAGCGGAACTCAAGCTCGCTGCTTTCGCCATGGTGGAGGAGGGGGCGCGGCGGCGCGTGGTGGTGGAAGTGTGCAACGCGCGGAACCTGATGCCCAAGGACGGGCAGGGCACGGCGTGCGCGTACGCCGTAGTCGACTTCGACGGCCAGCGCCGCCGCACGGCCACCCGGCCGCGGGACCTCAACCCGCAGTGGGGCGAGCGCCTCGAGTTCCTCGTCCACAGCCCCGGCGCCATGGCCGCCGAGACGCTCGAGCTCAACGTCTACAACGACAAGAAGGCCATCGCCGCCGGCAGCGGCGGCGGAGGGCGCAAGAGCGGGGGCACCTTCCTCGGCAAGGTCAAGGTGGCCGGCGCGTCATTCGCCAAGGAAGGGGACGAGGCGCTCGTCTACTACCCGCTCGAGAAGCGGAGCGTGTTCTCGCAGATCAAGGGCGAGATCGGACTCAAGGTTTGGTTCGTCGACGACCCGCCGCCGCCTCCTGCCGCTGCTCCTGCGACGGAGGAGAAGGGCGACGCCTCTGCTGCGGACAAGAAGGAGTCGGCCGACGAGCCCGCCGCTGCTGCTGCACCACCCGCCGGCGAGGAGAAGAAGCCGGAGGCGGCGCCCGCCGCCGGCGAGGAGAAGAAAGCAGAGGAGGCCAAATCCAAACCGGAGGAGAAGAAACCTGCTGAGGATGGCAAGAAGAAAAAGTCGCCGGAGAAGGGAAAGAAGGACGGCGAGAAGCCCAAGGAGGAAGGTAATAAAGCCAAGGAAGAGGAGGGGAAGAAGGATGTCGTGCCTGCTTCTCCGTCCAAGGCCCCGCCGCCCTCGCCATCGAAGATGCAGCTGGCAATGGCCGGAGTCGCCGGCGATCTCGAGATCCGTCCCCAGACCGCCGCCGAGCGGAGCATGGCCGCCTCGGGTGGTGGCAGCGCGTCGTACGATCTGGTGGATCGCGTGCCTTACCTGTTCGTCCGGCTTCTCAAGGCGAAGCATCATCAAGACGGCGCCAACAAGCAGCAGCCCCTGTACGCGCAGCTGTGCATCGGCGCTCACACCGTGCGGACTCGAGCGGCAGCCGGCGAGTGGGACCAGGTGTTCGCCTTCCACAAGGCTAGCCTCACCGCCTCCTCCCTGGAGGTCACCATTCATGAGGAAGCCAAGAAGCCGGAGAAGGAAGGAGAGCCCACTCCGGAGGACGCCCACCTCGGCTTCGTCTCCTTCGACCTCCAGGAAGTCCCCAAGCGCTCGCCGCCAGACAGTGCGCTCGCGCCGCAATGGTACACTCTCGAGGGGCACGCCGAGGATGGCACGGCGGCCTGCGACGTGATGCTCGCCGTGTGGGTCGGCACGCAGGTAGACGAGGCGTTCCAGGAAGCGTGGCAGTCCGACTCAGGCGGCAACTTGGTCCACACCCGCTCCAAGGCGTACCTGTCACCCAAGCTCTGGTACCTCCGCCTCAGCGTCATTCAGGCACAGGACTTGCGCTTGCCGTCCCCGCCGGATGCCAAGGCGAAGCAGTTCGGGCCAACCTTCCCCGAGCTGTACGTCAAGGCGCAGCTCGGCGGTCAAGTGTTCAAGACCGGCCGCATTGCGCTCGGCAGCGCGGCGGCCGGGGCGTCCAACCCAAGCTGGAACGAGGATCTGCTGTTCGTCGCCGCCGAGCCATTCGATCCTTTCTTGACCGTCGCCGTGGAGGACGTCTTCTCCGGGCAGCTCGTCGGCCAGGCGCGCGTTCCCCTGTCCTCGGTTCACCGGCGCTCCGACGACCGAGCCGAGCCACCGTCGCGGTGGCTCAACCTGTGCGGCGACGAGGCCCGGCCATATGCCGGGCGAGTGCACGTCCGCGTCTGCCTGGAGGGCGGGTACCACGTGCTGGACGAGGCGGCGAACGTGGCGAGCGACGTCCGTGCGGCGTCGAAGCAGCTGTCCAAGCCTCCGGTGGGCATGCTCGAGGTCGGCATTCGCGGCGCATCAAACCTAGTGCCGATGAAGATCGCCAAGGACGGTTCCAGCGGCTCGACGGACGCGTACGTGGTGCTCAAATACGGGCCCAAGTGGGCGCGCACGCGCACCATCCTGGACCAGTTCAACCCGCGGTGGAACGAGCAGTACGCGTGGGACGTGTTCGACCCCTGCACCGTGCTCTCCATCGCCGTCTTCGACAACGCTCGGTACAAGATCGCCGACGCCGCCGACGCCGGGAAGCTGCCCAAGGACGCCCGCATCGGGAAGCTCCGCATCCGCCTCTCCACGCTCGACACCAACCGGGTGTACGTCATCAACTACGCGCTCACGGCGGTGCACCCCGTCGGCGTGCGCAAGATGGGCGAGCTGGAGCTGGCCATCCGGTTCACCTGCCCGTCGTGGCTGACGCTGATGCAGGCGTACGGGAGCCCGCTGCTGCCGCGCATGCACTACGTCAAGCCGCTCGGCCCGGCGCAGCAGGACGTGCTGCGGCACACGGCGATGCGCATCGTGTCGGGGCGGCTGGCTCGCTCGGAGCCGCCGCTGGGGCCGGAGGTGGTCCAGTACCTGCTCGACACGGACACGCACACCTGGAGCATGCGCCGGAGCAAGGCCAACTGGTTCCGCGTCGTCGGCTGCCTTTCGCACGTCGCCACGGCGGTGAAGTGGGCGCACCGGGTGCGCACGTGGGAGCACTCGCCGACCACCGTGCTCGTGCACATGCTGCTCGTCGCCATCGTGCTCTGCCCGGAGATGATCCTGCCCACGGTCTGCCTGTACCTCTTCCTGGTCCTGCTCTGGCGCTACCGCTCGCGGCCGCGCGAGCCGACTGGCATGGACCCGCGTCTCTCCCACGTCGACAGCGTCAGCCCCGACGAGCTCGACGAGGAGTTCGACGGGCTCCCATCAGGACGCCCCGCCGACGTCGTGAGGATGAGGTACGACCGGCTGCGCGCCGTGGCCGGGCGCGCACAGACGCTGCTCGGCGACGTGGCGGCGCAGGGGGAGCGCATCGAGGCGCTGCTGTCCTGGCGCGACCCGCGCGCCACGGGGGTGTTCGCCGTGGTGATCCTGCTGACCGCGCTGGTGCTGTATGCCGTGCCGTTCAAGGTGCTGCTGCTGGGGATGGGGTTCTTCTACCTCCGGCACCCGAGGTTCCGCGGCGACATGCCCTCCGCCGGGTTCAACTTCTTCCGGCGGCTGCCGTCGTTGTCGGACCGCGTTCTCTAGGATCGAACCGCAGCTCACGCCAACGTTTTTCTTTCTTGCTTGCTTGCAGTTGAGTTAGTTGATGATGTGTTGGCGTGTAAATTGTGATCCTGCTTAGGAGGATCGTTTGATCATTTGTTTGCACACAGAAAGCCTCGGCTCATGAGGCCTAAGTGATGCTAATCTCAATAATAAAGATGGCGCTGCTGCCTGCTGTATTTTTTGCTTCAGAATCAGGGTCTCGATCGTCTATTTACTGCAAAATTGATGGTGTTAATTGCTGATTTGCTGCGAGTTAAGATCATGAATCGTGATCCCGAAAATAAAAGAAAAATACGAGTATTCGGACGTATGTTACTAGTAAAACTCTCAAACAGTTGAGAGTAGACTAATTTCTCACTGTATTTGACTTCTTCCACTGTCAGTGTTGATGCTCGCGCGCGCCACTGTCTTAAGCCTGAAAACTTCATCGTCCAATTGTTAGGTACTTTCTCCGTCCACTATATGATGTCTTAGTTTTCGGTGTTGTAATTTTGACTAGCAATTTGACAAATGATACATTAGAAGTTTGAAGACGAATTCAGCGTCATATTTTCCCCTGAAAACTTTTTCTAAGGGATATCTACTGTACTAACTGAAACAACTTTGAGCTGCATGTTATCTCCCCGGATCCTTCTACTAGGCGTGAAACCACTTCTTCAACACCTCGATGGTCTTTGCCGCCTGAAGGTACGGTCTTCATTAATGTCGATGCAGCTCTCTTCAATATCTCTCGTCAGATGGGAATCGGCGTCGTGATCAGGGACCACAAAGGCGACCGCTTGCTGGCTTGCAGCGAGCTCCGCGAAGATGTCACGACGCCTGAACTTGCTGAAGCGTTGGCGCTCCGCCGCGCGGTTTCCCTTGCTGTCGAGGAGAAATCCGACAAGGTAATTGTCGTGGGATTGTCACGACAGATGTTTCCGGGTGGAAACTTGAGATAAGGGGCATGGCGGCTTCCGACATCAGGAGCTTGTCTAGTGTGGCGTGGGGAAATAAGGGTTTACCCAGATTCGGCCCCTCGTCTTGAGTTAAAGACCTACTTCCTGCTTCGGCTTTATTGATTAGGGTTTCGAGGACTCGGCGCCTTAACTTCCGGGTCTCAAGATTACAATGGTGTCTCTCCTATGACTTGTGTTGATTGAACTTAGATCTCTAGGAACCAGGAGGCCCCTTTATATAGGCGGCGGGTCTCCCTGGAGGTACAAGGCCGGATCCGGCTTCCTATCATATCCGGACTTTACTCTAATTCCTCTAAACCTCTTTTTTCCTTAGCAGGACTCCGTCTTGTACTTGGTCTCCAGCCTTCTGGATCCTTCTCGCTTGCGGGTCAAGGCGCACGTTTCGCATCGGCTTACGTGTTACCCGACCCATATCTTTATGCTTGATCCGGCTCAGGCTATTGCTAGGCCGTCTTATCTTCTATGTCGGTGGGTCTACTGGGTTATTATCCCCCCAATAGTAATGGTAGGTTCAGACTGCCTTTCGTTGGTTCAGAGGATGCTTTCTTCTAAAGAGGACCGAAGCACTATTGGAGTGGTAACCAAGGATATTAAAAGCCTCCGATCAAGGTTACCGGCTTCTCCATCAGTCATGTTCGTCGGTGTAGTAATGAATCAGCTCACATTCTTGCTCGCTCTGCGCAGCACTTTAGTTCTTCTATGTTTAGAAACGTTATTTCGGAGTGTATCCGCAAACTCTTTGTGTTGATGTGCTTTGATTAAATAAAGTGATTGTATTAAAAAAAACTGAAACAACATTCTTCCATCTGCACAATCTACACCCTACCCTCAGATTATTACCGTTCTAAGTTCCGGAAGGATGTTTATCACACTTGAGTTATTGCCTAACATGAACTGAGAGAGTAGAGTATAAAATGAGTGTTGATCAATTGTAACTAAGAATAGTAATGTAACTGCAGCACACAGCAACAAAAATGCACCCTAACACGTCACAAAATTATAATCTAATTAGCAGCAAAAAGAACACTGTTACTAGCCGGTTGCATACCGTTGAAGGGAATCAATTTTGCTTAGAAATGCTACAAGAGCTGCTGCTGCCACTCAGGTCACTACTGGGCAGACATGCACCAAGTGAGCCAAATTAGGCAGCAGGATCCGCATCAGCAGAAGGGATTGATTCCTCCTTATCATATGCTCGCGGGAGACGAGCACCTTCTGAACTCGCAAGGCTCACCACTCGCCTAAACAAAACATCCGTACTCTGGCACTGGCTAATTTAGACGTAGATTTGTTCGGATCATCTGCCACCACTTGCCATGCACTCGCACGCATCAACGGTGCCGACGTGTTTGGGCTCTCAAACGTCGGCCGACTAGACAGTGCTCACTGAAACACCTCGATCGAGTTGCTTGATCATACTCGAGTTTAATTTAAAACAGTAAGAAACCTAGTGCTTAATTGATCATACTCGAGTTGCTCTGAGTTTGATCGGATCTACCACAGCACTGTGCATCGCACGCGTACGGGAACGGCAGTGGTAATGCACGTGAATGTGCTTTTGCCACCATATGGCAGACAGGATTCAGATTTTCAGATTCAGACAGAAAACTACAAGAAGGCGCCTGTGAAAAAAACCATGGTTTTGGTACGGCACAACAAGGGCGGCACTGTAGGACTGGGAGTGAACTGGTAGTTTATCGTCTGAGCGACTGAGCCTGAGTGGGTGGGTGAACCTGAGCGCGCACTGAAAATGGTGTGGTGGCGGCCTGATCTAGGGGACGATTGGACGGCCTGATATCGGAGCTCGTCTTTTCGTGCAGCTCAGCTAGCTCCATATGGGAAGGTGCCTCTTTGCCCTGCTCTCGCCATTGGCTCTCAATGTGTGGTGAATCTTGGCACTTGCAGGGTACATCTGTCCTTTTCCCTTAAGTTACATGCTTTTGGTTTAAGTTTCAAACTTCACAACACATACATGCATACATCCTCTATTGCATGATTTCATTTTTTTCCGTTTCTTTTGAATTTACTTTTATGTGATCAGAACTGCCCATGTTTAAAATTGCTTTATATGGTTGGCTACGGCATATTTGCATGCACAATATTATATTTTACTTATTTATTCCACACTATATTTCAGAGGAATTTAATAAAAAAATACACATTTTAAAATTTGAGTTCACTGAAAAGTGAAAAACATATAAAATATTATTATGAAATTAAAAAAGGGGAACATCCTCCTAGATGGGCCTATTTTGGTAAGTATGATGCTGGTTTTCTTTGGAAAATTTCTTTAGCACACTAAAGATCCCAACAAACGGATCAAATATCTTTCACCGGTTAGATACCATCCTCACAATGATTTTCTTCACGGTGAAATATCTATAGCTTCGAACATCACTATATCAACCTTCGGTCCAAATACAAAATGAATAACTCAAACTATGGATTGATCTTTTGGGTTATTTTATAATGTCTTTCTACTGAACTACAATAAACTTTCTCCTAAAAGATTAATAATAAAGTCATTTTTATCTATTTGAGATGAAAAAACCCGGCAAAAACAAAGGAGGACGTGAGCCAAGTCCTTGATGCACCTACACTGATGTTCCAGTCGATGCTAAGAATAGTAATAAAATTGGATGATGAAAATACCGCTGAAAACGAAAGTGTTTACATGGTATCGGGGTGTTATCCTCACCAAAGATAACCTTGCTAAGCGTAATTGGCACGGAAGTAAAAAATGTGTTGGTCGCTATGGCTATGTAGAAATGATAAGGTTTTTAATGATGTGAATGTTAATGTCTTGCAGGCCATTTATCGGTGTACGGCTACCTTACGGGCATGGTCGGCACTGCAGCGTGTGAAGCACCGAGACCTTTTTTCGGAGGCGGCGGCAAGGGAGATTCTCTGCCGGCATGGATGGCAGCATAGTCTCCGGATAGACCTACCAGTACCTTAGGCGGATCTACAATTTCTCACTATGATATGTAATTCGCCTATTTACTTTCCGTTTGAGTTGGTGAATGATGAACTGGTGGCTGTGTGCATCTCAGTTATGCAGAGTCCGGGTGTAATGCTTAAATCTTTTAAGTAATAAAACTCCCTTTATCTAAAAAAACACGAAGGCTTCTTTGATTTTGAAGATGGGACAAAGGTCATGCACGATCTTAATTTTTCTGAGCATTGGCCATGGATGATTTTTTTTTTCTTTTGAGAAACTTGACACTCGCGATCTGGCGGTATGGACTCAAGGATCGAACGGCATGGTGGGCTTTCACGCCTACCCATGGGCTAGTAGTATGACACCAGGACACATCAATCCACATCCTGTGTCAGAATATCTGGAGCCCAGCCTTTTACAGAAAAGTAAAGTTTCCAAGTCGGCCCACTGATGGCACCTTTCCTTCGTCGATCTCCCTCTGCCCCCACCACCCCCCCACGATTTGCTTCCTCATTATTCCCCGGAAAAGGAAAACTTGACATTTCTTTTCCTTCTCCTGTGGATTCCATGCGTGCGGTGCTCATTGGCTTCCATGTCCCATCCACGAAGAGCACTAGTCAAGTGCTCTGCTCTACCATGAAAAGGAGAAAGAAAACGGGATGAAATCATTCGGAGCCGTATGTGGACTCTCTGTCTCATGGACATGATTGGCACTCCCATGTAGAGACTGGCGGAGTTCCTCAAGAAACTTACATGTCTTTGCATCGACCTTTAACTTATCGCATCCGAAATTCTTTGGTGACTTTCACTTTCTCTCTTAGCCACTCGTCTCCCTCAGCTCATCCACTCCTTTCCCTTCTTCACTCATCTCGTGTTCGTTCTCGATCAGGAACTAAGAGGGATGTTTTACGATACATACATCGTACTGTATATTTTGATGCGTGGTACATTTTTTATCCGCCAGTGATACTACATTGTCTATCCGTCGGTGATAGATTGGGCTGGTTTGGGTTTCAGGAGATTTGACCCGTGTTAGTCGAGCGGTTTAGGGTTATAACCGTACAAGTGCATTTTCACTTTTTTTTCACTCCTATGGCTATATACTACACTACTTTGGTGTAAAACTTTTAACCTAAATAGATCTGATCTAAAATCAATAGAAGGGTGCTAATTCAAATTAATTCTAACTATCGCGTGATGGACTGCACGCCTTAGTGAAGAGCGCCGCCCCCACATGACCTATCTTCTCCATTTAAAAAAAAACATGACCTCACCACTCTTTGCATCACGAGAGCGCGCGGAACGCACACGCTTGGAGAGTCGCCCCGTATGCTCGCATTCCCACCCCTGTTCGGTGAACCCTCATACTACGAAGCGTGGAGCCTCACAATGATTTCCACTGGATCAAGATCCGACGCTACTGAATGTCTCAATGTGTGCGTGTGCGCGGTGATCTTGGTGCAACAACTGTTTGTTATCATCATCGTGCGACACGATGAAGGCTTCCATGCTGCTACGGCAACAACACAATCTCACGCCCTGGTACACCATGGGCACTGTTATCTCGGCCGAGATCATCATCATCTTCGTGGTCATCTAACCCTATCGCACCACCTTTAAATGTGTACAAAACTCTACCACTGGCTGCTCATGAGTTCTCGTTTGTGCCTATTGTTGTGATGATCTTTTGTCACAAGTAAGTAGGTATGTGATTTTTTTACATAATGTTTTTACTTGTGTAAACAAATATTATACTCCCTCTGTTCCAAAATAAGCGTCTCAAGTTTGCCACAGAGGGAGTATAAGAAATGTCGTAGTTGGAACTGCAAAAAAATTATCATTCCAAGTGTTCTTACATTAGGTGATCAGTCATATGATACCTTAAAATTGTTGGCAGAAAATTGTTGGTGGTATAAACATGAATCCTTTAGCTCTATGAACCATGAGCTGGATTTAGTTCAACCGTACATTCAAAGCTTGTCATGAGACTATTATTAGTTTTACATAATGTATTTGATTGTGTACAAAAATATGATAGCACAAAGTGTTAAACACAGGGGTTGGCGTAATATCACTTCAAAGGTTTAAATTTAGGTGATCATACGATATACCAACAATACGGAACATGAACCCCTCCCATTCTTGGTGAGACATGACATAGATTTAGTTTAGCCGGAATAGAAATTCCAATGAGGATTTATAAGAACAAGTGGACGGTGAAGATTATCCCTGATTGGAGTAATTAAGAAAAAAACATTTTTGGGAGCAGAAAATTATTCTTTAGCCCTACCAGGAAGAAATAAGTACAAATAGACTTGGGTAGATGGAACCGAGTTAGAAAACAAATTAAATTAGTTTATTAGATTATTATTTTGTATGGTTTGCATATGTAACATGTTCTATGGGTTTGCCTTGTCAGTTGTCAGCATAGCATTAAGGATGCTTGAGAGACGATGGTCTTGAAGACATGTCTCGTAAAGACATGACTGGTTGAAGAAATGGTCGCTAAACACATAACTGATACTCCCTCCAGTACATATTAAGTGTCGGACAAAAACAACTCTGCAGCTACAAGTCATAGTACACCTTGCGACATTTATTTAGGATTAGAGGGAGTAAATATAATGATGTAACTATTAGTGCTTTGGGGTTGTGTGTCTCTTTTGGGGGCATCGTTGTGGTCACCTTCCCCGCACGAGGCCTCTAGGTGAAATCCATGATCATTTCTTCGGTCTCGACAACGTCGGAGGTTGATGTAGCCACCCTCTTGAGAGCGTTGTCGTGGAGCTCAGCTCACCCTCGGTAGCGTCTTGTCATCATCGGCAGGCAAGCTAAGATTCGAACTCGAAACTTTTTGGGTTCTGATGAGTGGTTGTATCCGTGGCCTTCAACCTTGTACACATGACTGATGACTTTGAGGTCACCAATCCCGATTCTCATATTCTGCTGTTAGGATCGGCGATCCGGCCCCGAAGTGAGAGGCGGATGACAAATGGGGTGTGGCTTTTTTACTCCTATTTTTATATTTTATCCTTCTGATGGTTTTATTTATAAGCGGGACAGAATACTGTATCTAGCCGGATGCCAAATCGAAAAGCATGTGAGCCAGAAAAAAAGTTGGAGTAAAATCAAACGCGAGCGATTTTTTGCGCGCACACGCAATTCTTTATGTGCCACCCAGCCACCGGTAGCATCCGCATGTTGCTGTCGTTTATTTACTCAAAGAAAGAAATCAGTTGAGCAAAGGATGAACCAGAATCACCCATATCGTCCAACAGTCAACACCCATAACCCCACTCTCCCCACGACTCAAAAAAAGGAAACAAGCAGAGCGCGGGGCAAAGGCAAAGCGAAAGCGAGAGCCAAAGCAGATTGATGATTTGATACGACGGGGCCGCCAAAGCCACTCACGGATTAAAGACTTTAGAGAGAGGAAAGCAAAGAAATCAAGGGAGCCGCGGCGGCGGGGACGGCACGGCGCGGCGATGGCGAGGCAGAGCGTCATCGGCGAGATCACGCCGGCCACCGTTGGCATTGCGTACCCGGGCGGGGCGGCGCACACGCACACGCCGGCGCCGAGCCCTCACCAGGTAACCGGCGACCTCCTCCACCCACCCGCTCTCTCTCGCCCCTCCTTTCCTTCCGTCTGCTGCGAGCTCCGTGCGCTCCCGCTCGGCGTTTGACTCCGACCGGCGCGGCGGTCGCGCCCGCTGCTTCTGCTGGGGGAATTCCCCTCTCGCGCGTGCGCTGGAGTCGGCCGATTCGATTGCTGGTAGCTTGTGATTTGGGGGGTTTACTCGTCCCGGTTCTGCTGGAGCCATCGGATCATTCGAATCAGTTTTCATGGTTTCATGCACGCACGCACGTTGATACAGTATGTTCGAATTGGGCTTTCGATGCTGTTGATGCCCTAGAATTGGCTGTAGAGGTCCGGTGCCGGATTGTTCAAGCTTACAACTACTCTGGTGTTTTAGGTACGCCGATCATGCTTGTCGAAATGCCTGAGTGAAGTACTCTAGTGGTTCGGGGTTTGGCGGCCTACTTGAGAAATGGCAGCTTGAGACTGATATGTGATGACATGATTGGTGCTGGGATTGCACAACTTTGATTGATTGATCCGTTAGGTGAATATGTTTTGACTTTCACACCCACACTTCTCTGATGAAACAGTGATGATCAGATATACATTTGGCTTCGTGATAGAAGAAAATTGCTAGTGCTTTGCACACCAACTCTCTGCTACAGTACTTCTGAGTTGTCTGAAG
Organism: Poa annua; assembly: GCA_026929855.1. Taxonomy (NCBI): domain Eukaryota; kingdom Viridiplantae; phylum Streptophyta; class Magnoliopsida; order Poales; family Poaceae; genus Poa; species Poa annua. The sequence goes on from CM049427.1 coordinate 40,315,832, forward strand.
CAGTTGCCATATCATGTCAGTTTCTTATTGATGTGTGTGACTTCATTTTGGTTGTCGATACCGTGTTGCATGATTTGCTCGTGCTACATCACTATTATTAAACTTGGGTGAAGCATCATTCCTGCATTTTATTTCTAGAATTAACCCCAAATACGAAATTGCAGCTGATTTTATTTCGGAAAGAAAATGATTGTTGCTTACATATATCAAATAATAAGATACATTTGGGATCATCTTCACAAATCACCACGTACACCACTTAGCTCATAGGCTCATACTGAGAAGTGCCATTTTATTCAGACGCAAACACAATTCCATGCTACTTTTTGCCTTTTAGCAACATGAGTGAATTATCTGTTATCAGATAAACTGACAGTATAAACTCTGACTCACATTAGTCCCTCAATTTGATATTTTAAAGTTAGACATGATTCATCACTTTAACTTCGTTATGTATTAATCTTAAACATCTGTGACAGATATAAATTTTGGAAATAACTTCTGGGAATCACTTGTAAGGCATCATTATATCATATATGCATGTGATTTCTTATATTATGAATGCACCATGTTCTAACAATAATGGATTCATCTCTCTAGTAATGTTTTTTACTGGTGATCATAATATCCCTTTTTGTTCTTTTTGGAAGAGCAAAATTTTGTATGCTTGCAACAAATTTCTTACTAAAAAACTATGTTGTTCTGGTTTCACGATCCCACTTCACTAATGTTCTGACTATTACTTCCTCAGGTGCCAATCGAAATTGAAGAGCAAATATACTCCCCAGCATTTGGTAACATTGCTGTGCCCGACAGTCGTGGTTGCTGTAGTGGCTTCTTAGCCAGTGTCACAAAGATCTTGTTCATCTTGCACCTCCTCGCTTTCATCGCCCTCACAATATTCCTGGGAGTCAAGGCTTCTTCCCACCAAAACCCTACTTACAAGCCCTTTGCCAACTTTGTTCCTCTTGCCTCTTCCGTGATATTATCGGTTATTGCTGCATGCTTTTGGACTATCCTTGCTGTCACTAACCCTCCAAAAGCCATCAAAATGTCTCTCTGGGCAGCTCCTGTTCTTGCACTTGCCTGCGATGTAGTCATACTCCTTGTTGGTGATGGTGCTGCCCTTGGTATTGGAGTGCTCATAGTTGTTATTGCCATTGCAGCGGCACTATACAGCTGTTGGGCCACTGGCCCACGCCTTCAGCATGGCGCTGCAGTACTTGCCACCTCTATCAATGGAGCACATTTGCCGTTTAGTGCTACATGCCTTGTTGTTTTTGTTATCCTTGCTGCAGTTGGCTATATGGCCTTCTGGACAGTTGCCATTAGCAGCATTGCAGCTACAGCAGGACACTTCATGAACTTCCAGATGGTTTATGTGGCTGCACTCCTGGTAAGCATGTCATGGACCATGCAAGTGCTCCGGTACTTTGTCTATGTGGCTGTGGCAAGAATGGCACATGCACGGCTAGTCTATGGAGTCCGTATGCCAGGCGGTGCTATTGAAGCATTCTGTGGCACACTATCGGGGCCAGCTTTTGGTGACATATGTATGGGGGCTGTGGTTGTCCCGGTGATTGCAGCAGTAAGGAGTTTAGCTCGAGCGACAAACACTCTCACAGGGGGCAATGACGAGTTCCTTTTCGCATGCCGGGGCTGCTGCCTGACTGCATCAGAGAAGATGATGGGACGGGTGAATCGTTGGGGTTTTGTGCATGTGGGAGCACGGGGGAAGGCGTTCTGTGTGGCTTCGCGGGATGTGTGGTCCCTTTTTGTTCTCCGGGGGATGGCAAAGCTTGTTGATTCAGACCTCACTGGTTCCTTCTGCTTCCTTTCGGCTGTCACAGGAGGCGCTTTGGCCTCACTGGTGGCTGGCTCATGGGCACTAGCAATGGATAGGGATCATAAGGAGCTAGCTCTGCCCATAGCGATCTATTCATTTTTCATCGGTTATTACATGGTATTCTACTCAATCCCTCTCTGGCTGTATTTCCTTTATTTATTTGCATTAGTGACAACTTATGTCTCTTTATTTGTCATTTGTTAGCAAATGGCAAAAAACAGCATATCATCTATCAGTGAAACCTGGTTAAATATATTTTACTGTTCTGTTGGCAAGAAGAAGCATATTATCTCCATTAGTAAAACTGATAGAATATGTCTTGGTGTTTGTTTACGACAAGTAGCATAATTCTGTTTAGTTCAACAGTTTGGATACATATCCCACTGAAGGTTATAGTCAGTTTTATCCATAAGCCTCACAAGCTAGTTGGTACAAAGAATATATATTAGTTAGGAGAATAAAACTACAAATTTTGTATGGATATGCCTTTACGATGTTTCCCCCTTTGTAAGTTCAAGAAGATTCTTTTATCAGAATGGTTTGCAAATGAGATATGTTTATTTTCCAAAAGAGAGAGAGATGCTGTTATTTATCCTCTGAAAAGGGAGAGATATACTGTTATTTATTCATGAGAAGGGTAGTGATCCAACATTATTGCTTTCATTGAATTATGAGGTGTGGAAGTCCCTTACTGTTCTATACTTCCTGTTTCTAATTTGCCTGTTGCAATGTTGCAGTGCCGAATGATGATTGCGTGGCCGCAGGCTTGTGTTGCAGCATATCATGTTGCATATGCAGAGAACCCACAAAATCCTCACCTGGGAACACTGATACCAGACCACCTGCGTGAGCTCCAAGCTCTGGCCGCAGATTGATCTCTTGCTGATCTTCCCGGGTGATCATCGTGGAGTTGTAGATTCCTTGGACTACTTACCTTGATGATTCATAGATTCTTCGATTCATTCATTCAGCTTTCTGACGCCTGAAATTTAGAAACAAGACTTCAGCCAGAGTTGAGGTGTTGTACATATGATTCGAGACTCTGCTGCTGGATTGCCTGACTTAGGAATGCTGCTTATGTACTACAGGGAGATGTCAAACAGTCACTTGTGCAGATACTGCAACAGACTGGATGATCTGTGATAGTAGCACATATGTGCAGTCATACATGTAAAAGAAAATTTTGTGCATGGAACACATTTATAGAACAGAAGATATTGCCCTTTCCTGGATGTATTGCTGTCACCCGCTGCCAGTTTTTTCCTTGTCTTTCAAAGCGTATACCCAAGCTATCTTACCCGCGCGGGAATCTGGAGATGGTGCCGATTTTCCATGTCGCCACGAAAGTAGGCTCGTATGAACCACTCGATCACGAACCAATTAATCAAGCGGCCCAAGTGTCAAGTTCAGACAACACTATGAGGTTCAGTTAATAACCAATGGTTGAGATGGAAGACTGTGACATCTACGGCGCACAGTAGTTGTTACGTTAAATATTTTCCTGTACAGTTGTCACTATCGCCCTCAGGCTATATGTGCCGCAGTCCTCCATTATTTTAAGACTGGCTTAGTGGCTTTTGCCTAAGGCAAACTCATAAACCCTAGATAATATATACATCTGAAATGATATTTAAACTTGTTATAGGCTTATAGACATGGAATAATGTGATACATCAGGTATCAGCGAATTCGTCATCGTTGTCGAAATCATCATCTAGCCACTCCACACGAGAATAATCTGCTGATTTCATCAGCTCCGTGAGGCCTGTAAGGCGTTCCAGATAGGTTGGTTCGTTGATCACCTGCATCACAAAATCCATTCCTCTACTCCTGTATTCAGACAACACCTGCCATTGTTTTTTGCACGAAAAATACAGGTATCAGCTAGCGAGACAATGATGCAGCTATAAATGTTTGCTTACCATGTCGGAACATGCAATGCAACTGCTCGAGGAATATCCCAAGAGGGTTAGCAAGTTGTAGCTCGATAGTGATCCTCGTATCTGGTGTGGCAGTAGACCCAACGGACGCTCATTGGTCGTGCTAGCGATATCTCCTGGTGCATGTATCCTGCAGCAGAAGGTAGTAAATCAACTATCAGTTCACAATGTTTCCTCGTCAGGAATGTGTTTCCCATCTTGCATAGAAACAATAACACACGGCATGCTGTTCCAAGTGGTTACCCATCCGGATGATTTAACATTCTTGCCAAGAGGTCTGCAGCATGGCCAGATGCGATGGAGGCCAGTCCAGGTCGTGTTACTGTACACTGTTGGTCCAGTGTTCGGTTGGAGACCGACTGCATCAGAAGATCGCAAAAGCATTGATATTGAATTATTGATATATGATGATTGTACTCCCTCCGTTCAGGAATAATTGTCGTGGTTTTAGTTCAAACTTGACCTAAAATCACGACAATCATTTCGGAACGGAGGGAATAGTAGATAATATCTTGAGGAAATGAGTATAATTTTAAGGCTAAGGCAAAAAATGTTACATCAACAGGAGCAATAACGACATTGCAGAAATAACAGTCCAGTCTTTGACGGCCAATAACATCTTCTGCACCTTGAGAATTTGTTCCTGGACCAGCTCCATGTCGCATGGCAAGGTAGCTATCGTATCCTAGGGCTGCAGTAATAGCAATCTGCAGTAGAATGAGAGGCATTAGCATATATGATTTTTTTGAATATGGACATATTATTCAAGAATATGTACAGAGTTTACCTTGTTTTCATTCGCACACAGAAGTGTTGGAAGCCACCTACTTTCTCTTGTGTCAGTCAACAAGAACACAGCATCATGCCTAGCTACTAAGTCCTGGAGTTTCTCGCAATTTTTGTAGACACCATCTGCTTCTTCATCTGATACAGGATGCCCCCGGCATCGGTATTTCCATTTGAAAATCTTCAAAATCCAGTACATCCTATACGGCAGAAATTGAGATGAAAATGTTGTCAAAACTAAAATAAAAACGAATGTACGTTTTCGAAGGGAAGTGAAAACTCACCACTGACGACGGATATCTCTCCTTTAGATGCTTAAGTATTGTTTCTGCTTTTGGGGCATCATAGTCATCATATGTGTAAAGTGATAGTCTTGCCAAATTTGACACAACAACACGACCACTGTCGACCACTGTTAGCTTCCGAACACCATAATCCTGAAAAGTTGGTATCCAGCATGATTAACAATATGTTATGCGGGTACATGTCTAAAGTTCAATATAAAAGTGGCATCAACCATAACACTAACCATAAGAATACAAGCAACATCACACCCAAGAGTTCCAGCACCTAAAAGTAGACATCCAACACCAGACAACTTCCCTGAATTTACAGGAAAGTTGGCAGGCAAATCCAAACGAGTGTCCGTCTCTCTCAAATTATTAGAAATGCCAGTAATACGGTCCTTTAAATAAGCTGGTTGGTTGATGGCTTTCATAATAAAATCCAATCCTTCTCTTTTATATTCAGATAGTACCTGAAATGTTTAGAAAGCAGAAAACATCAGAATATACAGAACTCTTACAATGTAGCGTTAGGTGTGCTAGAATCTGGAACATCAAAATAATAAATCTTATAGTGTGTCTCAATGTATCCTGTAATTTACTTACAATACTGGAACATGCAGTACATTTGCTTGAAGAATTGCCTATCACAGTGGATAAAACACACTTTGGAAGTGATCCTTGAATCTGATGCGGCAATAAACCAAGCTGATGTTCAGTATCCATACCAGCAATATCTCCTGGAGCATGAGTCCTGCCAGAAGTATGATAGAATCCTTAAGGAACAATGTACATGGACTGATTAGTTTTCTTTAGTTCTAGCTTAATCAACTACTCTTTACTGATACATGGACTGATTCTGCAGTTATCTTTCAGGTATTTAATAGCTTACCCCTCTGGATGATGTAATATCCTGGCAAAGAGCTCCACTGCTTTGCCAGCTGCAATCGAGGTCAGCCCAGGTAGAGCTACTGTTTCATTAGAGAGTGGTGACTGCAAAAGCATACAATCAAGCAAATATGAAATTAATCAACTATTGTAAGAAATTCTAGGTATAAAACAAAAAAAGTAGGGCAGTTCCACAAATTTAAGTATAGGTATATTATACATTGAAAAGGGAAGTCTTCTCGTTGCAGAAACAACAGCCCAGTCTTTGACGACCAAGAGCATCTTCAGTGGACAAATTCTGCATCTGAGCAATCACGTCATCCGTGCCTCCACTTCTTGTTCCCGGACCAGCACCATGTCGCATGACAAGGTAACTGTCATATCCTACTGCTGCAGTGATAGCGATCTGCAGTGCAGACAACCTTTAGTTCACAAGAGCTCACTGTATGATGAAAGAGACAGACAGGGGAAATCATACTCAATTTAACCGAGCCACATGACCAGAATATATTAATTATCCACTCAGGTCACTATGAGTTGAGAATTGTTGCACCCCCACAGATGAATAATGTGTCTGAGATCTAATCACCTTGTCTTCTTGTGCGCACAAAAGAGTTGGAAACCATCTTCCCTCCCATGTGTCAGTCAACAAGAAGACCACATCGTTGGAAGCTACTAATGTTTGAAGACGCTTGCAATCATCAAGCACACTTGGAGAAACCAGATTCCCAAGCGCTGGTATTTCCATCCGGATGCCTTCGACCTCCTAAGTCCTAAATGACAGCAACTGTTGTCAACAAGATCTGTAGAAAGCATAGTATTCAAGAAAAAGTAGCAATCACTTACCACTGCAGGGCATCTCTCTTTTAGATGTGCAACTATTGCGGTAGCTCTCGGAACTCCACAATCTGTTTTTACGTAGAGTGATTGTTTGAATAGATCAGTAATGGCAACACAGCCGCCGTCAACCACTGTTAGTTTCCGTACACCCCAGGTCTGAAAATTTGGTAACACCGTAAATAAATGGAGTAGAAAAGATGTGTAAGTGCATGTACCGTTAAAATGTGCTGGAAGAGACACTATTCCAGTTTGCTCCATAGTAACATAGATATAGCAGAAAGTACTAACCATGAGTAAGCGAGAAACTTCACAGCCAAGAGCTCCAGCACCCAACACAAGACATCGAGTGCCAAGCAACTTGTCCAAATTCACAGGGAAGTGTCGCCATCCCATAAGCTTCAAGTGCATCAACTGCTGTTGTTCAACCTGACTGCATAGACAATCGAATAAATCACATTAGTAGCCGATGATGTGCAGAGGAAGGTAAACACTCAATCTACCTTTCTGGGCTCTCAATTTTGATTGATTTCAGTTTCTTTTCTCCCCTTCCATCCCCAGGCGTTTCTCCTTCCCATCCACGAACTTCAGGCACATAGTTAGAGCCATCCCAGCCTGTAATAATAACCAATGTCAGAAAAAAGAAATTACTAGTGAGATTGTTATGGTCTTATCCAGATCGATCATATATAATACCATGAGGTGCTGCAAATGATGCTTCACCAATAAGGGACTTCTCTAGGTCGAGCCCCCCTTTTACTTTCTCACGGTAGCATAAGAACTGAACTGTCTCAATTTTCCACCGCAAGCTTAGGAATGCAATGTAGTTTCTAAGAGCCCAACCAGGGTAATCTTGACGACATCCATTATCATAAAATCCAAACAGGACCTGCATTTAAAAATTAAAATGTCAAGAAATGAGCAATGCATACTTGGAAGGTCCTAGAAATACTGAGAAAGTTGAGAACTCTAAAGTAAAAAATATTATCCACCATAGAGCACTAATCAACATAGTAAGACTACTTATTTAGGTGACATCCCTCTCACCAAGTCAAGCAAAGAGAAGAAGATGAACTACAAGTATAAAATCTTCCATAAGAGAGACATAGAGTACGAAATGTTAACAACATATACCTTCCGATATTTAAAAAAGAAAACACAGTAATATGTACGTTTAATGACATAAAAATACCTTTTGGCTATCATCCTGACGACATTTCCAGTCCTTAAGTTGTCTTATAATAACTGAAGAATCTGAGGATATCTCTAACCAAAAAAATGGATGAACTACAAAAAAACAATTTAGCTGCAACAGAAGTATAGCAAATTAAGGAAACATATCCAGGTTGAGATAAGAAGCATATATCAAACCTGTTGTTTCATTTGAACCACGCCACACTTCCATTGATTTAGACAATGATGTTGCCTGTGAGACAATAATAATATTTTAAGATTAGCCATTAAATATAGAAAATAAAAACCTAAAATTATGTAACATTTAAGTGCAAAGATCATGACCTCTTGTTGGTTGAGCACCTGTGAGGCACTATGTAGACTGAGAAGAGTCATTTCAGAATTAAAAACCAATGAGGGAAATGCAACATCGTAATGGAGCATCCAATTCTTCAAGTCCACAAATGATACCATAACAAATATTAATAGCAGAGAAGGACACTCTTCTACTTCACCCGATAGAATGGCATGCAAGATCTGGGTCCACAATACATGCACCAATGAATTGTGAAAATGCAACAAACTGAAAAGGGTACAGATTAGCAAATCTCATATCAGAGTTCAATCAATGTACCTTCTTTCCTTCTTCTCTGATAAGAGAAGCTAAATCTAGATTTTGAAACCCCAACATGTTATTAGTATTTACGAGTGTCCCCGGTACTAGACAATTGCTCATTTTGACAGAAGATGATGGCGCTAACGATTCTCCACATAGTCCTAAGCGCGCCGGAATTTTTGGGTATATGCATGGAGTATAGTAGCCTAGCACAAACAAATTTGTTAGTATATAAAAAATAATACATAACTAAACTATATATAAAAAAATAGACGAGCCACAACACACATAAACAGTTAATCTGAAGATGGAAATTTCACAAAATTGGAGCATTTTGTAGTTGGGGAGGGAAATCACACTTCTTATTCGAAATCACACAAGTTGTATCCCGTGTCAGAATTTATTGTTATGACTGCCCACGGCAGAGTGTACAAGCAATCAGCAACTACATCAGTTACACTAAGCTGATAGATAATTCATCTTGGCACAGGCCAAAATTGATACCAAGTGGAACAAATATTGCTGCTACCAAGATGCCCACAGAGAGCACCATTTTTTTAGATTAATAACACCCACCATCAACAGCGAAAGTGATACACAGAGCTGATCACCGGCACGGGCGCGAGGAGGTTTGAGGTTTCACAGCCAGTTCCTCACAGCCCGCGCCGCAGCCACCAGGGGAATTCCAAGCAACATTCGAAGCATAACCTCCTCCGTACCTAAATCGCTAGATTTGGAAGAGAGCTAGGGGATGCTGACCAAAGACGGGAGCGCCTATTTGACGACCTGGTCGTGCGTTAATAGTGCACGACCCCCCCCCCCCCCCCCCCCCCCCGCGTAATGGGCCGGCCCAATAACAGTTCCCCTTTTTTTCAGTTTTTCTTCTCATTTCAGTTTTTACAGAAAAAAGCATAAGTTGAAAGATATTTGTGTATGATTTTTTTTTCGAATTTGAACAATTTTTTAATTTGAACAGTTTTTAATTTGAACAATTTTTCAAAATCTAAAACTTTTTAATTTGAATAATTTTTTAATGTGAACAATTTTCATTTTTGAACATTTTTTTAAATCTAAAATCTTTTTAAAAATGAATCATTTTTATGTGTGAACAATTTTTGTGTTTGAACAATTTTTCAAATCTAAATCTTTTTAATTTGAATAATTTTTATATGTGAACAATTTCTGAATTTAAACAATTTTTACATTTGAACAATTATAAAATTATACTTTTATGTCAACACAAAAAATCCCATGAACAGAAAAAATCCATGAATATAAAAATAATAGAGGAAAGAAAAAACTATATTTATTTTTTTTTAAAAAAAGGAAATATTTTAAAACTAAAAAACAGAAAAGAAAACGAAAAAAGAAACATAAGAAAAATAATAAAACGAAAAAAGAAAATATAAACAGAAAAAGAAAAGAAATAGGAAAAAAGAAAAAAAATACCAGGCCGTGCGCTATTGGGCCGGCCCATTCGCCCCGAAGGGGGTGGTCGTGCGCTAATAGCGCACGACCTGGTCGTCAAATAGGTACAGCCACCAAAGACGGGGATGAGGGAGTCGTCAGTGCCGAGGACGTCGAGCTTAAGGCCTTGTTTCGTACACATGGGTGGGCCGGGGTTTGAAGGGAAATTCCCCTAGGGGCTCAAAATCTCCACAATTCCCACGTGGGCTGTTTGGTGCATAGGGGTGGGGTTGGGCCAACCCGGCCAAACCACCCCAAACCCTTCCGATCCATGTGTGTTCTACGCCTCCTGCACTCCCTCGTGGAACGATCGGGAACGAGAGAAAGAAGTTGAGCGACAGGGAAAATTGGGGATTGGGTGAAGGCAAGGGTTTCACCAGGTCCCTACAATTCCCCAATCCCCTTGGGTTGGAAAACCACCCATACCAAACAAGGCCTAAGGCGGCGGAGGGCGTCCGGGAACGTCCTATCGACACGGCTCTCGAGGGCATCCACCTTGAGCGGCCGCGGCGGCACCTCAGCTTTCGCCGCCATATTTGCGACGCGACTCTCGACGGCGTATCTCGCACGGAGCTAGAGAAAAATACGGCGGGTGTTTGACGGCCACGACCGCGAGGGCTGCAACATCCATCCATAATCAAACGAAAGTCCTCCTCCGTTCTGTATAGGACTCCGAAATTCCCCTCGGATCATATCTCATCCAACGGGAATCGTATATCAAGTAAGCACGTTTCCATCCCTAATCGCGTCGCACCTTCGTCGATCTTTAATTAACTATAAATGTCGCCGCCGCTGGCTGCCCGGTCCCCATGGCCATCGTCAAGGAGGAGTGGTGATGATAGATGGCGACCATATAAATGTAGTTGATGGAGAGACCTTCCTATGTGGAGTAGGAGTGGTGATGATGTTGGCGACGATTTCCCCCCCTCTGAAAACACCGGAGCAGTAGGATCTACCATTTCCCGAAGTATGAGAGAGTTTTCGTCTCCGTCACCGCCTTAGTAAATTTTGAGAAAATTAGGGCGTAAGTTTTCTGTCGAGTCGGAGGCGTGGTTAAAAGTGGGGGGGGGGGGGGGGGGGGGGAGAAACGATTATTGAGACCCGAACGACCTACCAGGCGCAACCAACATGTGGGGCCTCGCCTGGCATACTGTTTCGAGCATCGTGGCCCCCCTCGTCTGGATCTTTCAACGACGGTCTTTTTTAAATAAAAAATGGCATTGCATTTTTTCTCGAATTGTTTGACACCCCTAAGGTTTTTGAAACATTAAAATAAGAAAACGGAGATTTTCTACCTCACAGAAATTAAATACCAAAATAAGGAACTTTGTACAAAAGTAAAAAAAAACCTAAACATGCATGAATTATAATAGAATAATGCAAATAATATTTTAACCCGATAATATTAGTCGTTGATATGATCATATAAAATGCACGTATCAGATACTTCCAAAAATCAGAGTGAGAAAGATGTCGCGAACATCCAAAATCTAAGAAGCTTGCCTCATAACATGTAAATCTTGGAGCTAGCAAATAGGTCTGTTGAAAAAAATCGAGAAGCTAGCAAATTACGATAGCCTTGATCTCTCCATTTTCTTGTTTGTATGCTCACTTTACTGTAAAAATCACGATTTTTTTTTGAAGCATCTCCCACCTGGCTACTCAGACCGGTTTGCTCTAGTGAGACCAACCTCTTCCTCATGCAACGGGCTAAATTTGGCTTAAAGTGGGCTTCCAGTCCCAAAAACAAAAGAGATGTCGCGTCAAACATTTTTTTGACTTCTCCTACCGAATTGAAGATCTTAGAGAAGAAGTGAGAAGTTGAATTGAGAAGTCAGAAAGTTACCGAACACACCCTTCCTTTACTAATATATCATTAAAAAAACTAAAGTAACAAATTGACCATAGCACTCTTGACAAATTTTAATTAAACCTGGTGAAAAATCTCTAATGAAGTGTTCAGTCCCTACATGTCACAAAGATGCCGGTTTCGGCCAAAACCTTGGCGGTGAAACCGAGATACTCTCTCTGTGAGAGTTATTTATAAGGTAAAATAAGTTTGTTTTCTAGCGAAGCATAAAAGAAAAATTGGCTAGTTTTTTTCCTCACGATTTGAACTCGAAATAAAAAAAAATCAGGCTTTTTCTCAATGTTTTTTAGAGGATTTTTTTTCTCTTTTTTTTAGAGGAACTTTGTTCTCATTAATAAACCACCGTGTGTCGCCTGTCGGTGTGTGGCCGTGGGGATCCATTTAGGCCCTTTCAAGCCCAGCTGCCCAAGTAAATGCGCTTCATTTACAGTTCAACCCCTGGAAATACTGATATTTACGGGGACAGGACACGAACCCTCCTTCCTCCTTACCGTAGCTCGGAAGCAACGGCTCATTTCTTCTTCGGCCGTCGCGGCGTCCCCCAAAACCCTCGAGATCTCTGCCCCTTCAAGCTCTCGATCCCAGCCCGGCGGAGCCACCAGCACCGGAGGAGAGCCCGAGATGCGCCCCAACATCATCACGGAGGTGCGGTTTCCTGTCCCCCAATCCCGATTTTTCGGGTGAATTTCTGTGAAGGCGGCTTTGGATCTGATAGGAACTAGTCTCAAATTGCTGCGAAGTTCGGCTCTCCACTGAAACCTATGGATTCCGCAGAGAAGCGCTATTGGTTCGTGGGGGAAATTATGGTTCTGTCTTCCGTGGATAGGAATCCAGCCGGTTGTTGCGGGTGTTCGCCAGGGGACGGGTTGCTTGAATTAAGCCAAAAAAAAGGAGGTTTACATGTTTTGAGCCAAATTATGATGGGGTTTATTTCTGGGCAGCGGGCTTAGTTCCCCTGGTTTGACTGTACTGCTGCTTCGCTGTTAGGTTTGTAGGAGATCGCTGTACTATCTCTCAGAGCAGGGTTTTTATGCAGTGCGTTCTACTGGAGTGGACGATAGCAGGAAATGTGGCACCACTTTGGCGTTCTATGCTTTCTAACACGTATGTTTTCGTGGATGCAGGCTGGGATTCCGACCAGGTTGAACCAGTGGTGGACCAGCACCCCGTTCATCACTTCCGGTGTTGTCTTAATATGTGGGGTGATATATCTGGCGTGCTTGTTAATTGGATATGACTCCTACAGCGAGATTTGCTTCTTGCCCTCTGCAGTAGCCTCACATTTTCAAGGTCTGTTTAGTTCACCTTTCTGTTTTGTTGGAACATGATATGGTTTCTGCAATGGTGCTCAATTGTAATTCATTGAAATAGGAAACATATCATTTACGTTGAGCATATATATTCTGTTAATGGTCACCTGGCTTAAACCGCTCTCCATCCGCAGTGATTTTTTTAATGGTGCACATTCAAGTTCTGTTGATATGCATATAACACGAGAAGTGCCAGTTACATGTCATCAATTCATAAAACACAGGTTGATCTCTTCTACAAGTTAATAATACATGCTGAGATGTTCACAAACGGTGAAAATAAATGGCAATGGGCTCTTGTTAGATGGATATGCACTCTTCTAAAAATCCAAAGGCTGAAGAAGCTCAAGACTGCTTACTTGTGAAATTTATGTTATACTTCTCATGTGCTTTTGGTATATCTGACGCGGTCCATATTTTCTTTCAGTGTACAGGTTCTACACATCTGTTCTGTTTCATGGTTCTTTGCTTCATGTGCTATTCAACATGCTGACCGTCGTACCCCTGGGTACCGAGTTGGAGAGAATTATGGGATCAGTCCGCCTCTTATTCCTGATGTTCCTTCTTGCAACAACTAATGCAATTTTCCATCTCATCGTTGCCTTCTTGATGGCTTATAATCCTTTATATCCGTTTTTGTATCTCGTGGATGAATGTTCTATTGGCTTTTCTGGAGTTCTATTCTCAATGATTGTCATTGAGACAAGTCTGAGTGGAGTGCAATATCGAAGGTACATTGCTTCTCTTGTTGTTAATGTTATAGTCATTTTGATGATTTGCATGAGGGCTCAGTTCATGCGGAGGAATCGAATATACGCCTAATGTACAAACAGTTTGCTTAGACAGATTCTCTGCTGAGTTCATGCCCTTTTCGCAGAATATAAGATTGTAAGCTGTTGTTCAAAATGTTTAAACATGATAACATGCTGTATGATAAGCTGGTAGAGCTTTTAGACTAGTATGGATATGGTTAGTTGATGCCCTTAGTTTTTGTAAGAACAACAGACTGCATGCTAGCCAAACATCTAGAAAAGTTAAACTGTAACCATTTTCCGAAGAAATTGCCCCTTCTCTTTGAATGTGCACACATATAAGCCATTACTTTTTATTTTATGACCTTTATTGCTTGTCAAGTGACATTCTCTCTCATTTACCAGCGTCTTTGGTCTCTTCAATGTCCCTGCAAAATGGTATTCATTCTATGCACTCTTTGAATTTCTTACCATTCAGTTTACCGTCTGTAATATACAACAATATTTTATACTTGTCCATTGCCAGGTACGCATGGATTTTGCTCGTACTGTTTCAGATTCTTGCGAGTAATATTTCATTACTGGGGCACCTATCTGGCATCTTGTCTGGGTTTGCATGTTTGTTCCTCGTACCTATTCACTTGTTAAGTTTTCATGAGCTAGGTTAGGTATTATCATCTTTGTTGATCTTCTTTATTTCTCTCAGACACTTATGGTCTATTCAACTACTTGCTGCCTGGACCCTCGTTCTATTCTAATATTGAAGGCTTGTCCGTGCTAGTAAGTTCATTTCCAAATTAATCAAACTGTCCTTATCATACAGTCTTTCATAATTCCATCCTCCTCAGGGAGATGTTTCTTTTTGTTGATATTTATGGCCTGAGATATTGGATGTCAGTCTGTTTGCGTTAGGCGTCCTGGCTTTATTCTCTGTACTGGAGGGACTACCTATGGCCAGCTTCCTACACATTCGAACACGTCCATTGCACCAAGGTACTTTTTCAACACTTATTTATATTGGCACGGTATCCACTGTCCTGGAAAGTAATAAATTAAATGATTGAATCCACAGCTCTCTGATAAATGGAAATTTCTTGAGAAATATTTCGTCATGGATGCCAAGTAGGCAGGCATCTACTATTCAGACATCTAGTACTCAGGTATGATAAGTAAGAATACATCTTACTAAGTGTAATCATCTGTTCCTCTTAATCTACTTACAGTTTAGGTGATCATTGTTGCAAAACTCTTAGAGCTTCTCCAATCTGATTGGGTTTCACCCATCAAAAAGAAATAATCTTACCATTATTGTACTTGTAGAATGGGAGCTTCTAGAGCTGCTATTGTTTTACGTTGATAGTTCTGGTTCTACATGAAAGAAACCACATTATATGGAGGTACAGCTGATTGATTCATGGAGCTTTTCCTTGAAACTGTGTTGTGAAGCTTCGATGAGCTTTTCAAAGACCTACTGAGACTGAATCATTCCATGAATAGAGTATATGATTAAAGTAATAGTTGGTTTCGTTTGTTAATTTTTGTAAGGTGGATTATCCGAGTGGGTGGAAACTTATTCAAGGCATTCATCTAGATATTTGATAGGACCAATCAACCAAAATTTACACAGATAGTGTAGTATATGCATTCTCAGAAGATAAATGTGTACCTAACATGTACTACCTCCGGTTGGAAATTATTGTCGCGAGAGCAAAGCTAAGTCTGTACAAGTTTCTTCACCGCCCCCGCCAATCATTACTGACCGGAGGGAGTATATATAACTCTACTCTGGAACAATTCCCATTGAAGCTGCAGTCTTACTTGATTCGTAGTTCATATGTGTGTTAACTCCTGTATGTCCTATCCTCTTTATGGTAGTTCAGTTGAAAGTTATAAATAGCACTTGCTTATTGGTAGCCATCAAGCTGATGTTCTCCTGAGCCTACATGGTCTTACTTGATACGTAGTTCATATCATCATATGTCTGTTAGGTCCTGTATGTCCTATCCTCTTTATGGTAGTTCAGTTAAAAGTTATAAGTAACACTTGCTTATTGGTAGCCATCAAGATGATGTTGTCCTGAGCTTACATGGTTGTTCATTTTTATGTAATCAATACTGTACAAATGTATATACACAATCTTCCTAATATATGGATTATCCCTATTATGTAGATCTTTAAGACTTTGCTTATATTTTCCCATAGGAACAAGAAGATCCCAGATTTCCAGGGAGAGGACGGACGCTTGCTTCTACAGGAACTGAACCAACTCCAAGGGAGGCAAGTGCGAATTTGCATGCTAGGTTGTTGGATAACACAACCCCAAGTGACCCTCTAACGAATTCACAGTAATGCATTTTCTACTCGACACTTGTTCAATGTATTACACATTTTACGTGGTAGTCACATATATAACGAAAGCAGAATTTGATATAAAGCAACATTGTCTTGGAATAGAAGGATATAGCCGCAAGTATATCTCAGTTCATATGTCTTGGAATAGAAGCATACAATCACAAGATCATTTAGATGATGGTTTTGTTTGATGAAAAAGAAACTATTCTGATGCAAGAGCGCCCAGGAAACTTACTGTTATGTTGCAATGCCTATACTAATACACCAACACTATTGGGTTGTTTTCTGAATAGAAGCATACAATCAAAAGGTCATATAAATGATGGTCTTGTTTGATGAAAAAGAACCTATTCTGATGCAAGAACGCCCAGGAAACTTATTGTGATGTTGCAATGCCTATACTGATACACCAGCACTATGGGTTGTTTGCTATCAAAGGATGGATGATGTTGTGTCATATATTTTCTAATTTTTTGTTATTTAGCAATTATATATATTCTCCCAAGCATTCAGCTTATTTATGGTTGTAATTAATATCGATCTTTATTAACCAGTTATTTTAATGATGTGCTTTAAAAAAAATGAAAATGTTGAATCTCATGTACTAATAAATGATGCTAACTGTTTTTGGCTTCTAAAGGATGGATCACATTTTATACTTCTATAGTGTTGTTTCTAATATTTGATGCAGTCTATTTCCATAGCTGAATGACATAATAAATATATTAACAGAATTTACCTCTATGAACCATCAGGTAGCTGTATAAACAGTGTCTTTTTTTTTGGATAGAATCAAGATACCCTTGAAAAGCTACTCAGCGGCTTAGGAAGCTTATTCCATTTCCCTTGATATCAAGCAAAACCATTTTTGCTTGCTATTCGATAACACTCATAGAAATTATTAATTATGGCATCTTCTAATTTGAGAAATTGATAATGTACTTAATTAATTTGTATTTTGACCTTTGTTATGACAGGCATACGGCATTAAACACGGTCAGGGCCGATGCAACAGTAACAGCTGACCAGGTATGATCTACCCTCTCATTTCTTTTCTATTGTTGCTATGGGCTTAGAACTGATTAGTGGACAAATTATTCTTGCAGAATGATACATTTGATGAAGAGCTTAAAAAGCTGGTTGGTATGGGTTTTGAAAAGGTACTACTCCGCAGCCTTATTGAAGTTTGTACAATGTTCCCACCTATCATGCTAGTCAGCTAGTGCATTCGTTTATCATGGCCTTGTGTGTTGAAGTCCATCCATACTAGATAGAAGAATTGGGTGAAACAAACCAGACTGTTTCCAGTATCATGTGTGATTGGCTAGTGCACTGTGTACGACTAGTAGGTTGCTAGATGACTGCTGTGCTACATGCTTACTAGTATCGTATTGGATGAAAAACTAATACAAATTGTAATTAATATATGTTTTAGTTAAAGGGGTTTGATATATTTATGTTGACTTGACTTATATGCTACCGCAAGAATCTCATGAATGGACTGGTTTCCTTTCTGTAGACTCAGGCTGAAGTTGCTCTCGCTGCTGCGGACGGAGATACAAATGTTGCTATTGAGATTCTGATGAGTCAGCAGGTTAGTGCTGATATGTTATTTTATACTTGCATTGTATTTCATTAGTTGTCCCGAGGTATGTGATTCGCCATGACCTGATTGTCTTCTATCTTCTTGTGGAAATATTCCAGGATTAGAGTTTAGCCATGCAATACTGTTCGAAGCAAGCACAGTTATCAAGCTGCATATCTCTTATGAAGGTTAGGTTTAGACTGGATAGTGGAATCTGAGAACAGAGCAGAGGAAATGGTCGTGACAGAATAGTTGTCGAAAAAGATGTTGTTGATCATGATTTTTGTAAAGGTGCAGAAGCTACTCCCGGGTCCCGGCTTGTATTTCTCAGAACTTGTATGTACTGGACAAGGAGTGTCAAGGGCTCCAGGCATCAGCCGACTGATTTCATCACCACGTATAGACCTCCACCAGATCTAGTATTGTCAACCTTAACTTAATGGGTATCAATCCGGCACGATTATTCAGACAAAAGGAACTTGATGAACCAGACAACCTGCCCTTTTTGGGCACTGGCTGATTCAGGTCGACATTCTTTAACAGTGTCAAAAAAGCAGTCAGTCAAGTTAAAATGTAACCGACATGTTAGAACGTAGTTGACATGCTTCTTTATCTGTCACATGAAGATCAGCCCTAGGTAAGGAACTATCTATTTCACCACCTAGGCAACAATGGCCATCTGACTGGAAAGATAAACGTAGTTGACATGCTTTTTCGTCAGAAATGTATAGACTGAAATCTCGACATCCATTTACACCACAGGGGGTTAAGATAATCATTTAGGTCATCATTGGCCTCTTGCTCTGCAGCAAGGAGAAACATCTCCAGCCACTCGTCGAATAGCGCCGCACTCTCATCTCTCCCGTCTATCTCAGCACACACCACTACTCTCAACCATCTCTCTCGCAAATCATAAGAAAGAAGATTGTCACTCGTTTGTTGCGTCAGAACCAAGGCCCGGAACTCCCTCGCCTCTGCAAACGTCTCCAAGTTGCCGGCGACGATGTCCAGGCAGTGCACCCGTACCTCGGCAACGTCGTACATGTCCGACAGCGTCAGCCAACGGCAGAGCTGCGCCGGCGAGACGAGGTCCAGGTCCAGGTGTGGCAGCAGCAGGTCGGACACGGCTCGCTGAAGCGGAAACAGCAGGTACCTCGACGCGACGTCCAACAGCTCTTCCGCCTGCGCAAGAACATCGTCACCCAGAAGGTTTAGCTCATCGGTGTAGACGTACTCGAGCATCTTCTCAAACGCTTCTGCACTCACGTCGTGCTCCTCCAGGAAATCGTCATGGCGTTCGAGGAAATCGGCTCGTCGAGACAGCCTGGTTCTGAAGTACTCCGACCTCGAGGCCAGAATCATCTGGTGGCAGCGGAAGACCCTGTCGCCGACTTTTATGCGTACATCAGCAAGATCGTCGTACTTGTTGCTGGGAAGATCATCATCATCTTCTCTGGAGGAGTTAGCTAGACAGTCCTGCAAGAGCCGCCGGAGCGCCGACGGGAGGCTGTCTGGTGCGAACCGCCGCTGCAGGACGACACGCTTCTGTGGGTACTCCTCCCGAACCAGCTGTATTCCAGCCTCTCGTCTAAACCTCTTGCTCGGAAATAATCTGTTGATCATCTCTAGGAGGCCCTCGCACTGGCAGGCTGCGCAGACTCGGGCCAGGTCATCGATGTCGTCCGTGGGCACCTCGAGCCTGTCGGTGTAGAAGAAGTGGACGAGGCCGTACACGGCCTCGAAGGACACGCTAGAGCCGCCGCCGGAGAATGTCAGAGTCAGCCCCTTGCGGTCTCTCCACACCGTCGTGAGCTTCCTCCGGAAGAATGGGGACCGGGCGGCGAGGATGACCCGGTGAGCCTCGATGCGTCTTCCTTGCACGTACAACGTGATGTCTGGCGACAGCTCGGCGCTGGCGAGGAACGCCGACCGGAGGGCGGCCGGAAGCGGCGCGAGCGGGGCCGCCTCGTACTCCCGGAGGAGTCTCCGTGTGTCCACGTTGAGCGCGGCGAGGTAGCAGCGCTGGCCTGCCGAGGTGTTCTTGGAGTAGTCGGCGCCGGCTTCGAGCAGCATCCGCACGGCCTCGCGATGGCCGCCGAGGCAGGCGTAGTGGAGCGGGACGGTGTCCCAGGGGTCACACGAGTTCACGTCGGCGCCGCATTCTAGCAGGCGGGCGAGCTGGGTGCGGTCGCCGGTGCCCGCCGCGTGGAAGAGCTCCAACTGGACACCGCCGGCCGTTGATCCCGCCTTTTTGCTTTTTGAGAAGAATGATCCCATCTCTTGATTGTACGTTGCTGCGGGCTTCTCGTGTTCGTTTTTATAGATCATCAATAGTCTCGTGTTCGTTGCTGCGGGCTTTGTGTCTTGTTTTTTTATCAATGAGAATCGTATTACCTTGCAAAAAAAAAAGTACAAACGCTACATATATAAGGACGACCGGCAGAGCAGAAGCTGCCCTTTTCCTACTACATCTCGAACACTTATGCGGTTAGGATATGGACTCTTCTACTTCTTTTTAGCAGACTAGGAAAAACGCCCGTGGGATGCCACGGGAGATAAGGTAGATATTTCATCAGCCCAATTAACAATACTGCATTATCATCTGACACATGTAGACATAGCAGATTCAGCTACTCCAACATAGTTGCAGCAATAGAACATCCTTATTCAGAGAAGTGCTTGATTTATAGGAACATGAAAAACCGCGATAAGTATTCAGATGATTCAAAGAGTTTTGGATGATAAGCAGTGAATCCAGAACAAATCTATTAATTTGTGTCTAGGTGAATTGATCAATTCAGAAACACTATGTTGAGAAAAGTTGCTATCTGAACAGTCATCCTCTCATTAACCAACTGCAGAAGCAATTATTAAAACTGCTATGTCCAATTGGTATGTAGCCTAGCTATGTGAGCTGCAATTTGCATAACTGGTTAGTTTTTAAGTTATTACCATGCACACATATGTATTGTAAAGTATCTTTTTCTCATACTAAACACAAAAGAATTAAATAAGGACAAACCCTTGTCCGGATCGGTAGGTAGTATCATTTGAATTTTACCGCAAATAATCTAACAGAGGATAATGACCTTGTCCTATACAGTCTGTTCTATGTTGGAAGTCATTTTATGAAAGCAGAACAATTAGAATTGGTGGTTAGTTACTTTTGCATGTTGAACCTAATGATAATGACAATTTGTAGTCTCTCGTCTTATGTAAAATGAGCTACAGTTTATGGGTTTCACTGACTGTAACTTACATAATTAAAAGAATATTCAGTTAGATAGATTTGGACCAAGAACTGTAACTAATCACACCTGATAGGCAGTACACATGTTTTGCACCTAATCACACTTGACAGGCTGACAATACAAAAAACACAGGAACTCAAAGTTAACATAACCTGATTCTATATCATGGGAGATCTTCATGACTCCATTGGTCGAACAACAAGAGCAACGGACATGACGAAGGTGGAAAACATTTCAGATTTTTTTTTGTTTTGAAACATTTCAAAAAAATTCAGACTTGGCTCTAATAGCAGGAGGCTGTTGGATCAGTTCGATGCTTCACCCGTGTCCCCAGGCACCTCCTCGATCGGGCACTCGAGCTTCTAGCAGAGAACGACGACGGGTCCTCTCCGTCGAAGATCGACCACGGCCGCTGGCGACCCGGCATGCCAGTTCTCCAGCCTCCAGCGGAAGCGACCACGGGATCTCTCCGTCGAAGATCGGCCACGGCGGATGTCGAGTGTCGAGCGCGTCCAGAGCGCTTGACGACTCCACCGCCGGCGAACCTCCGCCGCCCCTGCTGCTTCCCGCAGCCCGCCTCAACCTTGGAGCCTTTCTTCCTTCATTCCCGCCGGTGAGCACAACCGCCTCCCATCCTCCACCGCCCCTGTTGCTTCCCGCTTGCCCGCTAAGGATTGAGGCCTTGAGCTTGAGGGAACCGAGGAGACCAGTGCACGGGAGCAGGAGATCGTGTGACGGGCTGGAGCACGGGACAGATACGGGGAGGGAAATGGCGGGGGATCATTGGTAGGCTTCGATGGGAAGCTGGCGTCAATGGGGATGGCCACGATTGGGGAGGTTTTTTTCTTCTTTTCCATAGGAAAAGCGAACAGGTAGTCTCACTTAGCGGTGGCAGTTTGTGTAATATTGTCATGAACGTAGCTGCAAAATCAGCCATAGCTCCTTTAGTATTAGGTAGAGATATGGACTCTTCTACTCAGTCGTGGGTGGCATCCCTAAAACCTGTGTGTGTATTAAGGCGTAAAAGAAAATCAAAATACAGCAATATATGACCCATAGTCCATAGAGTATCGATCCGCTGAAGTAACAAAAAGGTATAAGTCGTTTTTTTTGCCAAATTATATTGCCACATTTCTAATTTTTATGCACTAAACAAAAAAGTTTTTTTTGGGTGAGGTCTAAAGCAGCAAGCTTTAAGCAAACGAACAAGCGAAGCAAAGTGAACAAGAGCTTGCAGTGACTGAAACACAGACTCGGGGTGATAAGAGGGACACTGCATACAGATTGATAAAATCATCAAAACAATAGTTTTAGAACAAAAAGTAAGTGTGGCCATGTGTTTCATAAACCCTAATCGTCGAAAGAGAGCCCGACAATCGCACTGTCCTCACCGAGGCTATATAAAGGAACTAATGGGCAATTAAGGGTTGATCTTTTCAGGTTGGTAGGAGCAAAGACATTAGCACTTTTTTTTTTGACTTTGTGAACACATGTAATGCTCAAGCTATATCCCTTCCGCGTGGCGTTGATATCCCTATATGTTGATGTCGACGCTTCCCACTTCAACTATGACATGTGATAAAATTTGGATGTAAAATCCAAAGACAAAATTATAATGGAACATAAAATTTTCTGATCTAATTAAGATCATGCCACTAGCTCAGGCTCTAATTTGAAAAATTAGACATAAGAAAAAATAAATTAAATACGGAAATAATATATTTTCATAGATAAATCACGTCAACCAATAAAAACATTAAAGGAAACATAATAAGCATGAAAATTAACATAAGGAAATAAGATACAAGTAATAAAGTTCAAATTAACGTGTTGGGCATATCAACACCCCAAACATAATCTATATATGCTCGTCCTCAAGTACAAATAATATGACTGGATTTTTTTGACTTTCGAAGTTTATTATCATATAATTTCTATTACATGTAGGTCTTACATGCACTTGACTATCTTTTGGTCAGAACGTATGAAATTGTGCTATTCCAAATAAGTAATTGACTTGACATGAAAAGAAAACTGCAGCAAAACTAGGCTCTCACTTCCGCTGCTTCTCATCGTATTCTTGCTCTGGCGGCAGTATACAACAGAATACTTCCCTCAATCTTGATGCGATCTGACGACACAGAGATGCACATGACCCATCGCGAACAACGCTAGAAGATCGGTGTTGGTCATCGTTGGCGGCCTCTTGCTGCGCAGCAAGGACAATCATCTTCAGCAGCTGGTCGAACAGCGCCGCACTCTTGTCTCTCCCGTCTAGCCCATCAGCCGCTGCTCTCAACCATCTCTCTCGCAGATGATGAAGTAGATCGCCTCGGCCGCCATCGCTCGTTCGGGACGCCAGAAGCAAGGCCCGGAACTCCTTTGCCTCTGTAAAGGCCTCCAAGTTGCAGGCGATGACGTCCAGGCAGTGGTTCCGTACCTTGGCGACGTCGTGAACGTCCGACGACAGTGCCAACCAGCGGCACAGCTGCGCCGGCGAGGCGCGGTCCAGGTCCAGGTGCGCCAGCAGCAACTCTCCCACGACTTGCTTAAGCCCTGGCATGAGGTATTTGGACGCGACGTTCAATAGCTCTTCGGCCAGAACAAGAGGATGGTCGCCCAGATGCCCTACCTCGTACGTGTAGACGTACTCCAGCATTTTCTCAAACGCTTCTGTGCTCACATCGTGCTCCTCTAGGAAAATGTCATGGCCTTCTTGAGAAAGATCGGTTTGTGCAGCGGACAGCCTGGTTCTGAAGTATTTCGACCTCAGGGCGAGAATTATGTGGTGGCAATGAAAAACCCGGTTGCCCACTCTGATGTGCATATCGGCAAGATCGCCGCCGGAGTTGCTTTCTTCTCTGGATTTAGTTAGAGCTGCTAGACAGTCCGGCAGGAACTGCTGCCGGCCGGCAGCCAATGGGAGGCGGTGCTTTGCAGGCTGCGCTTGCAACACAAAACGTGTCCGTGGATCCGGTTGCCCCGTCCCACTATCTCGATACAGCCACTTGCGCGCATCTAGTCTGTTAGCCATCTCAAGGAGCCCCTCACCACCAAAAGCTCTGCATAGTTGTGCCAATGGCTCCATGGTGTCGGCGGATACCTCCAGCCTGTCGGAGTAGAAGAAGCGGATAAGGCTGTACATGGCCTCGAAGGAAAGGGTATGGCTGCTGGGGAGCTCCGTCGAGAGTTTC
Source organism: Poa annua (assembly GCA_026929855.1). Taxonomy (NCBI): domain Eukaryota; kingdom Viridiplantae; phylum Streptophyta; class Magnoliopsida; order Poales; family Poaceae; genus Poa; species Poa annua. The sequence continues at coordinate 40,339,983 of CM049427.1, forward strand.
GCACGGAAGTATGGTGACCGGGCGGCGAGGATCACCCGGTGAGCCTCGATGGGTCTTCCTTGCACGTAGAAGGTGATGTCTGGAGGGGCTACGCCGGCAGCATCCGTCGGCGTGGGCTCGGCGCCTGCGCGGTTGCAGGCGAGGAACGCCGACAGGAGGGCGGCGGGAAGCCGCGCGAGCGGTGGCGGCGAGGGCGGCGGCCTCCCATCGTATGCCAGGAGGAGACGCCGTATCTGCTCGTTGAGCGCCCCGCGGTAGCACCGCTCGCCTTCGAAGGTGTTCTCGGCGTAGATGGCGCCGGCCTCGAGCAGCATCCGTGCGGCATCGTAATGGCCATTGCGGCAGGCGTAGTAGAGAGGGAAGGTGTCCCAGCGATCATACGCGTTCGCGTCGGCGCCGCCTTCGAGCAGGCGGGCGAGCTGGGTGCAGTTGCCTACGCGCGCCGCCTCGAAAAGGTCCATGCCGGCCGGTGATCGCATCTCGATCTTGTGCGTCGCGTCTTCTCGTGTTCGTTTCTCTAGGTCAACATATACGACCGCTGCATATATATAGGCACGTTCGGCAATGCTTGGTTTCGAGGAAAATAGTTAACCGAGATGGACTCTTAACTTCTCGGGATTAAAGAGAGTTTCTAGCCGATTCAAATTACCTTTCGTTTGAGTCCGGATTCTCGTGTTTGTTTTTTAAAAATTGCTTTGTGTATAAGGACTCTTCGTATACGATTTGTGTACGACTCACTAATCCGGTGGCATTAAGGGCCTCTTTGGATTGCATGATTTTTAAAGAAATTTCATAGGATTCTTCAGACGAGACTATGTAGAAGGTGTCTTCTATTTGGCAAATCCGTACACACACTCATTTCCTCTTTTCTTTGCATGCATGAAAAGTAAAACTTAGAGCACACTCACATCCTGATCCGTTTGATCTTTCCTCGCTGTGAGACGTGCTGTTTGTTTCGTTCGGCCGTTGCTTGGTTGAGCGGTTTTTTTTTTCCGTTGATGGAACGTTTTTGAATTTTCTATTTCGCCGTTGATTTTTTTCTTCCCCACCGGCCACCGCTGCATCATTCTTTTTCCCCACCTCTTCTATCCCCCTCGCGAAACAGAGAGAACGAAATAGCAAAGTCCCTAGCGTCTTCCAGTCGGCGGAGGAGGGTCTGAGGGGTGGCTTCCTGGTCGCCGGAGGAGGGTGCGGGCAAGCGGCGGCTTCCTCGTCGCCGGAGGAGGGTGCGGGCAGGCGGCGGCGAACGTTCCATCGTCGGCGGAGGCGCTCGACGAGTGCTGACCGACGAGCTGCGATTTTCTGCCTAGTAAGATGTCTAATCCAAGAGCTTGTCCTACTGTTTTTGTGATTTCGTGCGCCTTGTTCATGTTAGAGGTCTAATCCAACATCTGTGATTTGTTTCGGTCGCCTAAATCAAGCTAGCTTTGTCGCTGGGATTTGTGTTTGTCTTGTTGATCTGTGGCCTCGGGCAGGGCGTGGCGGCGGCGGAGGTGGAGGAGGAGCGGAGAGTGGTAGGGGCTGGACGCGGAGGCGAGAGGCTTGAGGAGAAAAGGGGAGGTGACCGGGGCCGTGAGCGCGAGGGAGGGAGTCTAGACAGGGTAGAGCGGCGTCGCTGCAGTTGCCCGGACAGGCGTTGCTGCTGTTGCCCGGACAGGGGACGCACGCAGCAGGAGGCGGATGGAGGGGCAGCGACGGCGACGACATGGTGGAACTGGAGGCGACGGTCACTTCGGGACTAATCGTGCCGATCTAGATGATTTTGCCTGTCAGTTTTTATTTATTTTTGTGTTTTGTGCGGTGATTTTTGCCTCGCGTGAGCTAGATGATTTTGCCGTCAGTTGGCGAGAGCTAGATGATTTCGCGTGAGCATGTGCAGTTTCTAATTAGCGCGCTTGTGCGCTAACAAGAAACCACCAGTGCTGTGGCCTGTGGGAGCGGTGAGCTGTGGCGTGAAGCACGCGGATGTGATGGAACGACGACGTTCATGTGTGTATGATAGATGAGATTCCAAATTTGTGCGTAGTCTATACCGGTGTATCTTCGTGCCTTGTGCTGGCGCCGGAACCATCAGCGAGTAGCCGTAGCCGTGTGATGTTGTGCTGTTGCAACAACAGCCGTGTGCGCCTTCTTTTGGTTACATGTTTTTTGTGATGTGCTTTTGTGATGGGAGCAGCAGAGAAGGTGGAGGAGTGCCATGCATAGAGTGGCTTCAAGCGTGTCGATCGGTCTGACTTGGAAAATACTCAGTTAGAGTGGTGTAACAATTTAGTTAGTGCTATTTTTGTTGGTTCAGGTTGAGTTTGGAGTTAGCTAGTGTTTTGTGTTGCCACAGAAGAGCTGGGGTGTTTGGAGTTGGTATGAAGTTTATTTATCTGTAGTTGGAGATAGCTATAGTAGTGGGTTTTTTGTTGATTTTTTGAACCAGTTTTGTTAGTTGTAGTTGGAGTAAGCTAGATTAGTGTGGTTATGTTAATCAAACCATTTGTGTTTAGTTTCTACTTGTAAGGCTTCGGACTAGTTTCATTTGTCATGGTGCTCTGACATCTTGGTTTGCTCTGTTTATACTTGTAAAATTTCAGTCTAGTTTCATTTTTCATATGCAGTGGGTGATGTGCAGTTTCAGTGTTTAGCTACTAGTATTTGGTCATGTTTGTGTAGGGATGTCCCGTGAGATTTCAGGGTGAAAGCAGTCCGATTCACTAGAGTAGAATATGCTAATGGTCCCGGGCTCTATTTGTCCTGGGCACGCTCCCGGGACAACGTGCTCGGGACAAATAGGGTGCCTTTTTGTCCCGGACACGCAACGACCCGGGACTAATTGGGGGGCACGTGGCCGCGCCAGCTAGCCTTTTTGCCGGATGCTATTTATCCCGGTTCGTATTACGACCCCGGACAATAGTGTATTTTGTTTTTTTCCTATTTTCTCTTTTTCTTTTTCTTTCGTATTTCTTTCCCGGTTCGTATTGCTGGCTGCTATTATGTTTTTTTTTCGTGTTTTCTATTTTACTTTTTTTTGTTTCTCACTTAGCCACACATTTAATTACCTACTAACCCACATATTTCATTACTAACTACACATTTAATCTAAGTCAAACTTCCCGTTCGGTCACCCATCCTTAAACTACTCCAACCCCAGCACGCTTAAATTTGATACTAAGAGAGAATTGAGAACTTACTGATATTACTATCTTATCAATCATATTAACCACTCAGTCATCATGTTATACTTTTTCATTACTTGTATTATAAAAATTAAGTTGAATAAACAAGAATGACTATAGAATAATAATAATATTGTAATAAATAATGATAAAATAAATATTACTTTATTTTTGCCTTTTTCATTTAGTATGGAATAATTCGTATCTTTAAAACCTTAAATCAGAATTTAACAAATAAAATGTCTAAATTGATCAAAAAAATTAGAGGATTTCCAATATGACATCCAAATAATCTTTTGCATTACAAAACATAGATAGTCATGGTGAGCATTTTGATCGATTTTATGGAAAAATAAAATAAAGTGATAAACACCTCAAAAAAGGATATCCTTTGGCATGGGGTCCTTATACGTGTACTAGTTGCTATGAAAAATGATAAACTTTATTTTCACAAAATTTCCAAAAAAATCTTCCTAAAAAGGTCTTTCATCTATAAACATCTAGAAGTTTCAAGTCAAATGATCAAGTTATGGTCATTTCCACGGCATAATTTGTGATAAAGATCTCATATTGCACAAATAGGTGCATGTTGGTACACAACTATTGGTTATATCACATAAAAATTGATAATTCTAGAAAAAATCTTACCTCTTTTGATGAATAGTCATCGCGGCCATTTTGATCGTTTTAATAAAAAATGAAATAAAATGATAAACATCTCAAAAAAGGATATCCTTTGGCATGGGGTCCTTATATATATACTAATTGCCATAAAAATGATAACTTGATTTTTGATAAAATTTGCAAAAATAAGTGCTCACAAAACAATCTATCATCTATAAACATTTAGAAGTTTCAAGCCAAATGATCAGTTATGGTCATTTCCACGATATAGTTTGTGATATAGATCTCATATTCCCCAAATAGGTGCATATTGGTAAAATAAACAATCATGCCAAAGGGATTTTTCAAATTATTTTCATAAATATAATTTTCCATTTTTAAGTGCGAAAAATGACTTTTTTGAACATAGTACAAGAAATATGATGAAAAATGGCACCCATTCATTTTTCATGGAAACTAGTACACATATAACGGATAATCCCCAAGTATTAGGTTTTCCTTAATTTCTACCTAATTTCGCATAGTTAAATGAGTTGATGTCGATTATTTGAAACTAATTCAAATTTGAACTACAACTATTTGATAGTTTGGTCTTAATCTTTTGGAAAAATCATTTTAAGGTACACAACTATTGGTTATATCACATAAACATTGATTATTCTAGAAAATTTTACCTCTTTTGATGAATAGTCATCGCGACCATTTTGATTGTTTAACGAAAAATGAAATAAAACGATAAGCATCTCAAAAAAGGATATCCTTTGGCATGGGGTCCTTATATGTGTACTAGTTGCAATGAAAAATGAACTTGATTTTTGACAATTTTTTTTTAAAAAAGTATTCACAAAATAGGTCTATCATCTATAAACATTTAGAAGTTTCAAGCCAAATGATCAAGTTATGGTCATTTCACAGCATAGTTTGTGATTCAGATCTCATATTCCACAAATATGTGCATATTGGTATAATAAACAATCATGCCAAAGGAATTGTCCATATTATTTTCATAAATATCATTTTCCATTTTTTGAGTGTGAAAAATGACTTTTTTGTAAACAAAGTACAAAAAATATGATGAAACATGGCACCTATTTATTTTTCATGGAAACTAGTACACATATGATGGATAATCCCTAAGTATTAGATTTTTCCTTGATTTCTACCTAATTTCGCCTAGTAAAATGAGTTGATGCTGATTATTTGAATCTAATTCATATTCTTCATATTATTTGTGAAAAGTTCTCGTATTCCACAAATGAGTGCATCTTGATATAGTAAACAATCATGCCGAAGGGATTATTCAAATTATTTTCATAAATATCATTTTCTATTTTTTAAGTGTCAAAAATGAATTTTTGTAAGTGTCAAAACATTTTTTAAATATATAGGCACCTAACTTTTGTCCCGGTTCGTGTCTAGAACTGGGACGATGACCCCATTTGTCCCGGTTCGTGGCTGGAACCGGGAGAAAAGATTCGATTTTAAAGCACATGGAGGCTAAGACCAACTATTTGACCCCATTTGTCCCGGTTTGTAATACGACCTGGACAAATGGGGTATTTCTGTTTGGTCCAATGGCTTGTTCTCTACTAGTGATTCCTCTTTGTTTGCACGGACAGTTGCTTTTCACTGTGACTTCAAGTCTGAATTATTCTTTCAATTTTGTGGTTTGTTAGATATGGAGGCTAACAAGCAGGGATGTGCATGAGCTCCAGATTTTGTCTTTTTAGTGCCACGCCTACCCATTTTTGTGTGTGTGTGTTTCTGTCAGAGTCGTGCAGAAAGTTTTGGAGCGTCAGCAATTGCATGGCATTGGCCACGTGGATGTGTGTAAAGTAGTTCTTTCTCGGAGTTACATTTGTTTATATGTTGCGCCTTGTCTGATTATATATTCTGGGCAAATAATTACTTTGAGGTTGAGTTTTAGAGCTAGCTAGCGTGGTGCTACTACAAGTTCATGCTCTCGTTCATGTGTGTTATTTAGTTTTAGACTTATGATTTGGCACATCATATATGTCTGACTGTTTTATTTTGATAAGAATTTTAGTTCGCTAGTGGAGTTGCTACCAGTTGTAGCAGTTCATTCACGTGTTGCTCTAACTGAATAGCATGTTGTGTTTATGTTGCTCTGAAGTTTCATTTTAGCTAGAGTTGGAGCTAGCTAAGTGGTGAAATTCCAGTGTTTCTGGTAAAATGAGCAAGATGTTGTTGTAGTGATGTTTTTGTATATGCCATGTATGTATTTTTGCTTGGATGTTTACTTAGTGTTTTATTTGTTTTCTAGTTATGATGCGTGATTTAAAGAGCTGCATGTGCAACAGTGTCATATAACTCGTCTTGAGCCTAAGTTGCATGTGCAACTTTCCGAGCCCGAGTTGCATGCGCAAGTCAACCGAGCTCAAGTTGCACATGCAATTTGTTTTCTGGATCCAGTTTTTTCAACTTAGTGTTTTATTCTTTTTCTAGTTATGTTGAATGATTCACAATTGACTGTCCTACAACTCGTCCGAGCCCGAGTTGCACATGCAAATGATGTTTTCTGAAACCATTTTTATGATGGTTTTTGAGTTGCATTTGCAACTAAATTTCCTCCAACTCGTCCAGAGGCATGAGTTGCATGTGCAACTCGTTCGAGCTCAAGTTGCATGTGCAAATGATGTTCTCTAATGATGCATACTAATCATGCATTCGTGCTTATCCTTTGAGTTACATTTTTTATGGACCTGAAGGATCCTGTGCATCATAAACTGGTTAAATGTGTTTGCCCTGTGTATTACACTGTCCAAGTCAATGAATGGTGTTTTTCCAAAGCTGAGATGGACGATTATCACTCTGGTAATGATGTAGCAGGTTGCAAGGAAATGACCATTTAGCATAAGGTTGCATTTTAGGATAAATCTGTAGAGTAGTTGTAGATTTTTTGTATCTGCTATGAGGTAGCATCACGCTGAAGAATATAAAGATTATTTTGTATCTTCTGTTGTCTTACAATGTGTTTTCCGTTGGCTATGTAGCTCTTTATTTGCTATTTGTTGGTACTAGTCAAATTAAGTACACCCTTCGCTTTCATCTCAACCCCCTTCATAGTAATGAGATGAACGAGAAGTTTTTCTGAATCCACTTTTTTTTACGGTTTTTGAGTTGCATTTGCAACCGAGTGTCCTGCAACTCGTATAGAGGCCTGAGTTGCATGTGCAACTTGGTCTGAGCCGAGTTGCTTGTGCAACGCGATCTTGAGTTGTTCTGAACACATATGTTTGTGATGGTTTCTTAGTTGCGTTTTTGCAACTGACTGCCCTACAACTCGTCCTGAGGCTGAGTTGCTTTTTGATGGTATTCTTTTTGTTCTTACCAGGATTTATTACGTGAAGAAAACAGGAGTCAAACACTGCCAAGGATAACAACCTTGTACTATCTGGAGAAAGGAATTATTATGTTCAAGAACCTAAGAGCCATGCAGGTATAACTGTTGAAGAGATGACTGATACCGAGCTGTCTCAGGAATTGTTTTATGAGGGGGTCAAAAATTTGTATGTCATAACTATTTTCATAGCATTTATAGTTCTTTTTTTTTGCATTGTTTTCTGCAATATATTTGTGTACTGACAACTAACTTTGTGGCGTCTTTTTGTGCAGTTGACGAAAAGTGTTAAGAGGAAAGCTGCTCGCCAAACTATACGAAATAACAAAAGGAAGGTATATCTATGATACATTGGGGTTTAGTATCTGGTTATGCAACCACGATGTTATAGCCAACTCCCACTTTTGTGTTTTGCTACTTCTCCTTTTTTTGTGTTCTGATTTTTTCTTTTTTTTGCTGATGCATTTATACTCAGAAGTCAAAGTTGGGAATGCACATAACTGCTGGGAATGATGATGATGCTGATGTGGCTACAACATATAGCAGATGCAGTATATGCTATTTCTCTGAAATAATTAGGCATTTTCGTAGGAGTGAGCACAGGATGAGCTTGGTTCAGGGTTTGGGTTTTTGGGGAACTATTAGAACTTGATGACTGCTATGTATCCCAAGACCATTGGCTCAGTGGATAGCTGATCATTTTTCCTCTGATGGCAATGCAATTGTTTTTGGCAGTAAATTGATACCAATCAACCTATTGTCAGTCAAAGATATCTTGGATTTACCGGCAGGTGATCTCCCTGTTGATGGCGATGAAGAGGAAGGGAAGACAAGATTCCTATCTTTATTTGGCTTATCTGAAGTACCAAAAATCAGATTCTTTGGGGACAAGATAAAGAATGATGAATTGAACGATGACGAGTTTTGCCAATGTTTCATGGGCGTCGCACTAGGGACTTTCTTGTGTCCAAAATCAAGTACGAAGATAGGAACAAAGTATCTTGGAGCACTGGTTGATGTTCGTAACATCAGGAACATGAATTGGTGTAAATTTGTTGTCGAGTGGTTGATATTCTACATCAAGAAATACCTAGGAGAGAAGAGGAAAGAAAAACGTGTCTCTGGCACACTTGGCGGGTGTATATACACTCTAACAGTAAGTCCTTTTTATTCGCAAACTCTGCATTTTTTCTTATGTCTTCAGTTTTATATGTTGGGGATATGTCAACTAGGGGTATCACCAACATGGATCAATCCGGCTAGTCCAGGGTGGCCCAAGGGTGGCAAGGCTGAAGCCTGCCGGGCGACCCAGATAGCTGACGTACAAGGAAGTAGGCGGACGGTCCAAGGAAGGCGGAAGGCCGAAGCCCATCAAGCCACCAGGTCCAAGACGGAAGGCGGCAACCAAGCCGGCTAGGTCTAGGACCCTGATTACTTGCCGGACAAGTATTTGCCTTGTACCCTGGGGTCTGGCCGCCTATATAAGCCGGCCACCAGGGAGCCTTTAGGGCACGCTTCAATACGCATCATACACATTGTAACCTGTTCACGGCTATTGCCTCATAGTGAATTATAGCAGCACGTAGGATCTCGCCACCGCTGTGGGATCCGAAGCTGGGTAAACTCGCCGTGCCCAATCCCGTCCTCGGCGACACCAACCTTCTTCCCCACAATCCATACGTAGGCTAGAAGACCCCCATCTCCTATCAATTATGCCGATACCACGACAGTTGGCGCCCACCGTGGGGCATAAGGTTCCTGGCGTCACGTTCCAGGCGGGAACACTTGGCGGCGTGGGCAAGCAGATCGCCGTCGGTCGCGTCACAAGGTATGGCGGCCACAGCTACGTCAACTCGGATGAGTCCTGGCTCCCGGCGGACGACTACCTTATCGGATGCGCAATCGTACCAATCGGAGGGATCGACGTCTTCATCGGGTATACGCCAGAGGCGTACGGCCTACCGCGTTTCTACAACCCCACCCACCAACCCTTCGACCAAGCAGTCGACCGACAAGATGGATCTGGATCCGCCTTCTCCCAGGAGTCGGTCGAATCTGATTTCCACTTCGTCGGAGTTGTCGGACTGGGATCAGACTCCCAGCCGGAAAACAACGATCCTGAATCAATCCTCCCTGCTCTCCAGGAGGATGCGATGTCAGATGCCGGATCCAGATCTACCGTTCAAGTCAACGTAGACTCTGACTCTGATGATGATGCTTGTCTCTTCGAAGAGAAGATCAAAACCCGCTTTTCCAGTGGTCATTCGGCTCCTTCAGAGGGCACAGCGGATACTGACATGCCTGACAAGCTGGCTATGATGGTTGTTGTCGGTCACGAGACAACCCCAGTTGCTTCGGAAGCGCAAAACAAGCCGGTGTAAGATGCCGGTGACACCACTGCCGGTCAACTCATTGAAAGTTCCGACAAGGTGCGCGCGAAGAAGAAAACTGGCCTCGAGAAAGGCGGTAGCAGCAAACCCACGGATTTGCTCTCCGTCATCAAAGAAGTAGACGAGATCATGAATACTCCGGTGAATAAAGACACCCCACTCGACGAAGTGGAAGAGCTTAGAATTAACATGCTCAAACACTCTGACTTCCTGCGAAAAAGAGAGGAGCACGTTGAGAGCCTTGCGAAGAAGATCGAGAAAGAACAGGAGAAGATGTCGGCCAAAACAAGCCGGCAACTCTTTGAGGAAAAAAGGTCATAAAAAAACCACGGTGGCAAGGAGCCGCCAACAAGCGCAACGACATCGGCTCAAGATCTCGGGTTCGACTGGCGTACGGCACCACAGCGCGTGGATAGAAGGGGAGATGTTGTTTTCTGCACCCCCATCCTCAACGCGGCTGCCGCGCTAGATACCCTGGACGACAACAGTTACACGGCGGAGGAAAAGCTGGCCAATGCAAGACACTTCGTGAGCAAGGCCCTAGAACAACAGGCTCGCGCTGATTCCTACGGCCACATGGCGGACGCTCGCGGGGGAGACCTAGAGTCTAAGTCAGGAAAGTGCAAAGTAGCACCTGGCGATGACCCCGAAGGTCCGTCCGGCTCCAGTAGCCATGGCGACAAAAGGAAGGCAACGCCACCTCCAAAGAAGACGCCACCGCCAAAACCAAGGCGGGACGAGAATTCAAGGACAGGAAGCAGGGGAGACCTGCCACCTCCAGCCCAGCCAAGACGCGACAATGGCGGTAGCCGGAACAACAGACTGCCGCCTAGGAAAGATGCCGGTAACGACCCTCCCAAGAGAAGTCGAAGTCGGTCTCCGCAGCGTAGCACCGGCAGCAAGAGGAAAGAGGAGGCAGAAGGGCCCAGGCGCAGCATAAGCCGGGCAGCGCAGGACAAGCCAGACGCAAACAGAGGCGCACGACAGCTCGATCCAAAAGACGCACAACACCGCCTACAAGACATAGCAAGAGGAAAGGAGCCGCTATATTCTGGACCAAAGTGCTTCGGCGACGCCATCCACAGAGAGCCGTTCCCTAAGGACATGACATCAGTGTCAAAAAATTGTTCTAGGTACAACGGCCTCGTTATGCCGGATTCATGGCTAGCCGACTATGCCATGGCCATAGAAATTGCCGGCGGGAGCAGCTTTATTGCCGTCCGTTACCTACCTCTCATGTTGGAAGGCACGGCAAGGGCTTGGATCGACAACCTTCCTGAAAAGTCTATCCATAGCTGGTACGACATGGAAAAGGTTTTCTCCCAGCACTTCCAAGGAACATACAAGCGTCCAAATACCTACACGGATTTGCAACGCTATATCCAAAAGCCGGACGAAACCATGACAAACTTTGTCAGCCGTTGGATATCCGAAAAAGCCAACTGTCATGGTGTTTCGGACGCATAGGCTATCCACGCCTTCTACACGGGCCTGCAGAAGAAGTCCTTGCTCCGTCATCGTCTCGTCCGCGAGCAAATCTCGGACCTTGGTGAGATGCTCAACCTAGCCGCCCAATACGCGGCCGCGGATGACAACGCCCGGGACGATGACCCAGACGTCAACATCATACCAAAACGGAACAACAAGCGCAAGCAGGCGGCGGATGACAAAGCCGGACCTTCCAACGAGGTAGCTGTCGCTTTCCAAGGGAATGCCGGCAAAAAGAAGTGGAAGAATAAGAAAGATGGTCGCGACGCCGGCTCAGGGCCTAAAGCGGCGCGAATCACTTATCAGCAGGCAAAACTTTTGCCATGCCCCATCCACGCCTCACTCGGCAAGGTCAACCATATGCTTGGCGAATGTCGTTTCATGGACGACTTCAAAAAGGACCCCACAGTCGGCTGGAAGTCAAAGAAGTCAAAGAAGAACGACAAGAAAGACAACAAGGAGGATGAGGATGACGACGACATGTCTGTCTCAAGCGAGGATGACGCGGCCGCCAAGAAAAAGAAACCATATCCGAAGGTCAAAGAATCTCTGGTATGCTTTGTCGGCACACCTTCGGCCAAGGCGGATAAGGCGGAAATGCGCGAACTCAACGCGACAATGCCGGACGTCCCTCAGTATTTGAACTGGTCGGAAGCAACGATCATGTAGTGTACCTCCACCTAAAATATGGCAGATACCTGTGTATAGTGCAAATCCCTGGATCGATTCGTTTGCACACACAGTTACGATGTAATATCACAACAAAGTATCAATTTATTACAACGCTGATCCAGACATAGAAAAATGTTCATTACAAATTTGCATAGCATAAAGCTAGCAGTACACAGAGTAAACAACGGAAAATTTATTCTTCGTGGAGTCCCTAAACATCATCATGTGCCACATGCGAGCATGTTGGTTGAAGACTCGAAACCCTTAGTAAAACTTTCACTCATCATCAGGACAGTCTGCAATAAGATATATATTGCAACAACGTGGGTCAGAACCATTAAAAATGGAACTGGCAAGTGACACTATGGTGGACACTTAGCGGAATAACTCTATGACCTATATGCTTATTTGGCTGGTGGAGCTCAATGCTATTTGCAGAAAGCAAGTTTTTCCCTAACTTTTTGAAAATCACTTTTCTTCTATTCGAGACATCCGTGGCATGAAATCCACTGTCTCATTCTACCCTTGTTCACCCATCAAGTTTTTAATTTATAAGTTGGAATGGTGGAATCCTCCGTTGACATCCTCGTTCAGCTGCTCAATTGTCCGTTTCCGGGGACACGGCTAAGTACTTAGATTTTAACTCTCCAGAGGTTGTGCACGTTCACCATTGTACCCATTCAACCTAGGTTACCCTTTTCACACCATTTGTGATAAGGAAAGAAAAGAATGAGACGAGATCTTTCAGAAGCATTTTCCCTTCCACTCTGGCCTGACACGCTCCACCTACAAATCCTCTACCACCACCTGTCAGGCCGGGAAGAGTCCACGCAGCTTAGTTGATCAAGCCAGAGCCCATATTGGCAATGGCTGCACGAGAAGCAATCTTCACTTGGAGTTCTTCAGATTCCTTTGCTCCTGGGTGGCCATCCACAAGTGAATATTCCACAGGTAAATCCCCTGGGAACAACACTCAACTCATACAGCCATGCAACCAATTCCACCCAGGTATTTGATTAAAACTTAGTATACTTTATCTTTTTCATCAAAATAGTTTTTAGCATAGCATCACTATTCTACTAAGTATTTTCATAGGAACCTAGACACAGGAATAAAGAGGTCTAACATGGCTTGCATAGCAATACTATCCTACACATGCTTATAGAAAATAATCTACTCATGCATAGAAAAATAATAGGACTTTTATGGGGGTGTGCCACTTGCCTTGGCAACCGGGAGTGCAGCAGTTACAATTGCAAAGATTCTCGTTTCCCTCCAAATAGTCTAACAAAGAAATAAAGAGCCACACATAAACACACAAGCAAAGGTTCATACAAAGAAAAATATATGCTATGCATGAGATGATATGCAACAATTTATTTCCAACGTCTAGAAACTAATAAAAGTATCCCTTTGGATTTTCATGATATATGCATGAATAAATTTTTGATTTGTTTCTATTATTTAATCATGAATAAAGGGGTAATGACAAGGACTTTAGTTCACTTAAATAAAATTTCAAAATCAAATTTTGTAAAAATGACATTTGGGCAGAGGGCATCTAAACAAGTTGTTAGCAATTTGATTTACTCAAAATAAATTTTCTAACTAAAGTTATGTCAAAAACACTTAAACTACTCTCAAAAATATTTGAAAATTTTGTATGTGTCAAAATAGAAAACTAATGAAGCCAAAGTGTTCTACTGGTTCTAAGGATTTCAAATATATAAAAATATTTAAATTTGGTTAAACAGATAAAAAGTAATGATGAAAACAGTGTGCATGGGGTTTTCTGCAAAACTGCTAAATTAATTGATTTAATAAAAATTCAGAAAATAAAATCTGACGTGGCGCTGACGCGGCGCTGACGCGGCGTACCGGTTCGGAGTTTTAAGTGATCTAATCCTAGCCGTACACGGGAGATCTAACGGTCTAGATCAAAACGACCAGAAGCGAGCGGCGCGGCTGGCCGGAACCCTAGCCCGAGGCGTGCCCGCGGCGGTGCCATCGCCGGAGTTGCTCGCTTCGCACGCCCTACTGCCTACGAGGACGAACGAGTCATAACCGTGCGTGGAGGAGGTCGAGGCGGGGACGATGGCGAGGTGGTCGACGATGGAGTGCTCTGTCGCGCCGGAATTTGCTCGTCGGAGTCGTGCTCGGCGGCGGTCCTCTTCGGGCGTGGATGGAGACGATGTTCTGCTGCCCGAGAAGACGCAAAAACTTGTCAAAACGGTGCGCGAGGTCAAGATAGACCAGAAGGAGGTGGAGGGAGGGCTTGAGAGGGACGCGGCTCACCGGAGTTCGTCGAACTTGCCGTCGGTAACGGCGGGGCTCGGGGGGTGCTCGTGGGCGGCCTGGTGGCTCTCGGGAGGTGGTGCTTGGGGCAAAAGAGAGAGGGGATCGAGGGGATCTTATAGCAAGAATCGGCGAGTTAAATGAGTGAGTAAATCGCCGGGAATCAATCGAATTGATTCGGCCGTTTCTCGGCGTCGTCGTGGGCGTGATTTGGGGCGAGCCGTTGCAGCGGGAGGGATGACAGGTGGGCCCCACCTGTCAGCGAGTGAGCGCACGCGCGCGGGCGGGGACGGGCCGCTGGCGGGCTGGATTGCGTCGCGCGCGCGATAGATAGCTAGTGGGCTTCGGCCCACTGGCTGGCCCGACTCTATTTTTTTTCTTTTTGAAAATTCTTTTCTGTTTTTAAATCTTTTGAGTATAAAACAAATTCAAAACTATATTAAAACTTCTCAGAAAAATTCATAAAAATATAATTTGAAAAGCTTATGAAAAATAGATCCTTTTGACATTATTTTTGTCTAAAACAAAAATAGAATAAAAGGAACATTATTATAAATTCAAAATAACAATTTTAAGGACATAAAGTCAATTAAAATATATTTAAATAATTAAATTCAGATTCTATGTGATTCATATGACAAGTTTAATGATGATGATGCATGGATGCAAAAGTTTTAAATTTTTCTAAAAATTGGGATGTTACAGATCACTTGGGACCGGTCCGACCACCCTGATCATGTTCCTCACCCAGGCAAGTACGCCCTCGTCGTCGATCCTATTGTCGACAACTTCAGACTCACAAAGGTACTCATGGATGGCGGCAGAGCCTCAACATCCTGTACTACGACACACTAAGCCGCATGAACTTGTCAGAGGATCAGCTGGACCACAACTACCTCACCTTTCACGGCATAGTGCCCGGCAGGCAAGCAAAGTCAATGGGGAGCATTAGGCTGAAGGTAACTTTCGGACCAAAAGAGAACTACCGCTCAGAGTTCCTCCGGTTTGAAGTTGTCCCCTTCAAAAGCGCCTATCATGCAATCTTCGGACGACCGGCTTTCGCCAAATTCATGGCAAGGCCGTGCTACATATACATCAAGCTTAAAATGCCGGGGGAAAACGGAACCATCACGATTTCCGGCAACTTCAAGAAAGCCAAGGAGTGCGAGCGTGGCATGGCCGCCTTCGCAGAAGCCGTCATCCACAAGGAAGAACTCGCACTGCTTGGGGCGGATTCAGACAACTCCGTGCCCAAGCCAAAGATTGATGTCAAGAAGACCTTTGAAGCTTCAGAAGACACCAAAAAGGCGGACCTCATCCCAGGCGACAAGTCTAAGCAAGTCGTCATCGGCTCCAACCTTGACAGCAAATAGGAAGGCGCGCTCGTCGAGTTCCTCCGTGAGAATCGTGACATCTTTGCATGGTCGCCTTCCGACATGCCTAGTGTACCGAGGGAACTTGCCGAGCACTCACTCAACGTCATAAAAGGATCCAAGCCGGTGAAGCAAGCAACAAGACACTTTGGAGATGAGAGACGCAAGGCTATAGGAAAGGAGCTAAATAGGATGAAGGCCGCCAATTTCATAAAAGAAGTTGTACACACTGATTGGGTGGCAAATCCTGTACTTGTTCCAAAGAAGAATAAAGAGCTGAGGATGTGTATCGACTATACCGGTGTTAACAAGTGCTGCCCAAAGGATCCCTTTGCGCTGCCTAGAATTGACCAAGTCGTAGACTCCACAACAGGCTCCGAGCTGCTTTGTTTTTTGGACGCCTACTCAGGATACCATCAAATCAAGATGAGAGAGTCGGATCAGCTGAAAACATCTTTCACCACTCCATACGGGACTTTCTGCTACATCACAATGCCTTTTGGCCTGAAGAATGCAGGGGCAACATACCAGCGCTGTATGCAAAATTGCCTGCACGAACAGATCGGCCACAATGTTCACGTCTACGTAGACGACATCGCGGTGATGTCAAAAAAGAAGGCAGATGTCCTAGAGGATTTGGAAGAAACTTTTCAGAATCTCCGGAGGTATCAGATGAAACTCAATCCCGCCAAGTGTGTTTTCGGCGTTCTAGCCGGCAAACTGCTCGGGTTTATCGTCTCAGAACGAGGGATCAAGGTTAATCCGGAGAAGATCAAGGCCATCCAAAACATATTCAGACCTACTTGTCTGAAGGACGTGCAACGTCTAGCCGGATCGGCAGCGGCCGTCAGTCGTTTCATAAGCCGCCTAGGGGAAAAGGCAATGCCTCTCTACCGGCTATTGAAGAAATCCGACAACTTTGAGTGGACAGTAGAGGCAGATGTCGCCTTACAACAACTTTAACATTGAAATGAAAGGCCCTTTCCTACCATCCAATCTTAAAGGAGGCCCTCATATCCGCTCCGATATTGGCATCACCTCGATCACAGGAACCAATGCTGCTATACATCGCGGCAAGAGGAGCAGTCGTCAGCGTTGTCTTGGCTGTGGAAAGAAAGGAGAACGAAGCCGCGACGTCTGAGCAACGACCGGTCTACTTCATCAGTGAAGTATTCTCCGCCTCCAAGCAGAGGTATCCGCATTACCAAAAGTTGGCTTATGGTGTATTCTTCGACGCTAGAAAGCTTAGGCATTATTTCCAGGAGCACACAGTGACAGTAGTCAGCAAGGCACCGTTGGGAGACATAATCAACAATGCAGAGGCAACAGGTCGAGTTGCCAAATGGGGCATCGAACTTGCCGCCTTTGATATAGTCTATAAGCCACGGACCGCCATTAAGTCTCAAGCACTTGCAGATTTCGTCGCCGACTGACAGAAGCCATGGAGGAAACGACACTCCCCAAATCAGAATATTGGGTCATGCACTTTGACGGATCAAAGATGCTCAAAGGCTCGGGGGCTGGAGTTGTTCTACGCACGCCTAAAGGTGACAAGCTTAGCTACGTCTTGCAAATCCACTTCACAGCAACCAACAACGTTGCCGAGTACGAAGCTTTGCTTCATGGGTTACATGTGGCAAACGACCTAGGCGTCAAAAGAATCCTCTGTTATGGCGACTCAGATTTGGTCGCGCAACAAGTAAGCGGAACATGGGATGCGAAAAGCGCAACAATGGCGGCATACAGAGCCAAAGTTGACGAATTCGCAAAAAACTTCGCGGGCTACGAAGTCCGGCATGTTCCAAGAGCTGAGAACGAGGCGGCAGACACCCTTGCCAGACTAGGGTCAGAACGCAAAAAGGTACCAAAAGATATTTTCCTGGAACATTTGCACAAGCCATCCATTAAAGGCGCCGATTTGATGGACCCCGATGCAGAAGAACCGGTAGAAGCGGCAAGTCTCGCTGTCTACTCGATACAGCCGGATTGGACTGTCCCATATCTCGATTTTCTAATCGACAAAAAGTTGCCGGAAGACGATGAGGTGCTAAAAAGGCAGATCATAGGGCGAGCCAAGGCATTCACGATAATAAAAGGCGAGCTATATAAGAGAAGTACGTGTGGCATCTATCAGCAGTGCATACAACCAGAAGAAGGCCGGGAAATTCTGAAAGACATACATATTGACACCTGCGGGCATCATGCTTCCGCCAGGTCCATTGTATCCAAAGCTTTCCGCCAAGGTTTCTACTGGCTTACTGCCAAAGAAGACGCCGAGAACATCGTAAAAACATGCAAAGGCTGCCAGTTGTACGCTCGTCAACCTCACTTGCCCGCACAAGAACTAAGGACGATTCCAATCACATGGCCGTTCGCGGTCTGGGGCTTAGACATGGTGGGCCCCTTCAAGAAGGCGCGTGGTGGGTATGCCCACCTACTGGTCGCTGTCGACAAGTTCACCAAATGGGTCGAGGCTAAGCCGATCAGCAAACTTGACGCACGAACATCCACCAATTTCCTCTGGGGAATCATCTCTCGGTTTGGAGTTCCACACAGCATTATCACCGATAATGGCAGCAACCTATCTCAAGGCGACATAGAAGAATACTGCAGTGATCTGGGTATCCGGCTTGATTTGGCATCCGTGTCACACCCTCAATCAAATGGACAAGTAGAGCGTACAAACGGCCTAGTCTTATCAGGACTTAAGCCTCGTCTCGAAGCTCCATTACACAGGGCAGCCGACGCTTGGGCAGATGAGTTACAGTCGGTACTATGGAGTTTACGCACAACGCCAAACAGGTCTACCGGCTACACTCCTTTCTTCTTAGTATATGGCGCTGAGTCAGTGCTACCTATCGACATGAAATACGATTCCCCAAGAGTTCAAGCCTACATCGAGCAAGACGTAGAAGGTGCAAGACAGGATAGCCTAGACCTGCTAGACGAAGAAAGAGACGTCGCTCTATATCGCTCCGCCTTGTATCAGCAACAACTTCGTCGCTATCATAGCCGGAGAGTGCGGAAGCGAAGCTTCCGAACAGGTGACCTGGTTCTCCGCCTAATTCAAGACAGAAAAGGCTTGCACAAGTAATCCCCGCCATGGGAAGGACCGTTTATAGTCACAAAGGCGCTGCTCAATGGTTCCTACTACCTGGCCGACATCCGCGACGAAGACGAAAAGAAGAGACGCAAGAAGGCGGCAGGAAAAAGGGGAACCAAGCGCAAAAGAGGCATTGACGATCCGTTCGAACAAACAAGACGACCTTGGAATATTGAGCAGCTACGTCCTTTCTACACTTAGCAATTTATAATTGTAATAAGTTATATATGGTTATGAAATAAAAGTCTATGGTTCCTCATCTGTGTTGAAAAGCATGCCATCTTTTGTCTTTTCTTGCAATCATATTTCCCCTATGTATCTAAGTTACCTATTTTTCTAGCTCCGTGCAAAGGTTCAAACTGGTAGATACTTGCAGCTTTCAAGCCAACCTAAAGCAAAAATAAACTTTTTGCGCCGCCTAATTCCTTTACCTCTGATTACTTATGTGTGGTTCGCCTAGTAGTATGTCTTTGGCACCAACATGTTGGCTTTGGTCTCTGATCCTAAACGCATGGTTTAGCCCTGGTTGTTTCAGCTAAAGTTACCGGATGAGGTTCGTCAACATACAAAACGTCAAACATATAAGTCAGGGTAAAATTAAGGCGGGCCATATAAATAAGGCAAAATAAAAACTTGTCAGCTAGTTTCTCGCCTAGCAGAGCAGTAACAAAAGTATATACAAATATTACAAGTTAAAGTTGCATTGTTTCAGGGGCTGGCAAAACATGTCAGAAGAAGGCAAGGACACTACGGCTCGGGGGAGCGTCTACATCAGGCTTGGGGGCTGACAACTTCAGCCCCGGAACTGTCACTCCCCTCCGCCTCGGCCGTGCCGGCAGCTCCAGCTTCCCCTCCGGCAGGCACATGATGGCGCCGGTAGAAGATGGAAGTATCCACCATGTCGGCAACACGCGTGGCGTAGCCGGCAACGCTCTCCAGAACAGCGGCCGGCTCGACCTCGCTGCCGTCTTCATATGTAGATGGCATGCCTTCGGTGACGGCTTCTATCTCCGCCTCGGGGTAGTGCGCCATGAATAGTCCAAGTGCAGTCTTGGCACCACCCCGCGCCGCCGACTTCAGCGAGCTCTTGTGCAGCTTGGTAGCTTGATCCAACATAATGGGCACATCGCTGAATTCGGTCGGTTCCTGGCTGCTAGAGGAGATGAAGAACTTGGCGGCAAACCGCTTGGACGCTGCCAAAGTCTCGGTGATCAGCTCGCATAGACGCGCAAGGCGATCCAGGCGGGGGCTGACAACCTTGTCGTCGCCCAAACCGGCGGGAACTGCATCAAAAATAAAACCATCAGTTTGGCTCAGGCTAAGAAAAATGGCAAAATCAAAGTAAGGAGTGAGAAATTACCAAGGGCCGAGTTATGGAAAGCAGACAGCTCAACCATATGAGCCGCCAACGCATCCTCAGCAGTTTGGGCGCGAGAAGTCTGCTTGGAGATTTCCTCGGCAGCCGTCTTCTCCGCCTCCGCCAACTTCTTGCGCAGTCTTTCCAGCTCACCAGTGAGCTGGCTAGATTCCAGCGCAAACTTCAGCTGCTGGGCCTCCATCTCCTTCGGGTGATCCTCCTTCATCGCCGAGTTGGCGGCTGCCAAATCGGAAGCTTCATTCATAAGAGCTTGCATATCAGTGGACGCCTTCAGTATATCCTGGGCATGGTCTAGCAGTTCTACAAATATGGATTCGCTAACTAAATGATTGACGGCAACATAATTCGAAAATATAGCTGAAGGCAAAAAGGATCAACTCTACCTTCATCTTTTTGGCGGGCCGCCTCCAACTCGACAATCCGCAGGTCCTTGGCCTCGCAATCCTTCTTCAGGTCGCGGCACCGCTGGTTTATCTCGACTCGGGAGGAGACAAGCTCAACGTTGGCGGACACAAGGCTCTGCAGGAAAAAGCAAAGGCATAAAACATATTGTCGAATAACCACTAAGCCGGCAGCCAATTTTTTTTTGACTTGCCATCTAAGTGCTCGGGGGAAAGACTATGTATATGCCGGAGTTATAAAAACTTACAGACAGGTCGCCCTCTAAATCGGCGAAGGCCTGGGAAGTGAAGTTGGCAAAAGCCAAGGCTGACTCCTTGGCCTTCGTGAAGGTGGACCAAGGGTCCCTAACCTTGCCACCTCCGGCAGTCGGGGCTGCTCTCTGGGACCCGCTGACAGCCACCTCCAGTAACTCCCCCTTGGCGGCGCGTGATTGAGCGGCTTCATCGGCCGCAGCCTCAGCCAAAAGGAGGGGAGTCCTGGGTGCGCGGTCAGTGGAGGAGGTCCTTGGCGGCACGCCAGAAGCCGGAGCCGGGGACTGGCGACGAGCGTCGCCCATAAAGTTGCCGGCCCGGGGCTGGGGAGTTGGCGGCACAGTAGCAGGCGAGCTGCCTTGAGGCCGCTTACCCTTGGTAAGAAGCCTGGTCGGCAACCGGGAAGTTGCGACCCTTTCCCTGTCAATAAACAGCAAGCATAGTCAATTGGGTGCCAGTATTAAAGAAGCTCGTCGTCAACGGTTAAAAGCAAAATTGAGTACCTTCGGGGGATGTTAATCCCCACGTTCTCGTCAATGTTGACGAGAGTCGGCTCGGTAGCCATTGCGATCCGTTTCTTCCTCTCGGCGATCGCCGTGGAGGAAGCGGCGCCGGATGCCTTGCGCTTCTTAGTCTTCCCGGCTTCCGACTCGTAAAAGTCGGGAGCCAGGTCATCCTCCCCCAAGTCGGAGAGCTGAAAAAGAAGACAAGTATTAATGGAACTCAAGATTAGCCGGCGAAGCTGTCAAAAAGGGGCAAGGAGCAAGATATCTACCTCGATGGGAGTGTTGTCGTGGGTGTGCATGGGCACACCCTCCACTGCCTTCACCAGCCCCGCCTTGACGAGGCTGCGGAGCCGGAACGCTAGGTCGGCAACCAGCAACCTCTCTTCGTTTACGCGGAGAGAGGCCGTGGCAGTAGGCGAATACTGACACATTTTGTGCGGGCTGTACCGCAGGGGGAGAATCTGCCGGCCGAGCCAGCAGATGACGGTGTCGACCCCGTCCAGCAGAGGGGGAGCCATCGTCCGGGTGAGGAATTCAATCCGCCTTTGGAAAAGGCGGAGTTCCTCCGTCAGCTTGGGCACCGCCTCGTCCCAGCATGGCCTTGGCATAGGCGGCGCGTTGACAAATTCCGGGATGCCAAATTGGCGCCCCGGCGCTGCCATGTCTTGGCAGTAGAAGAAGGTGGACGTCCAGCCCTTGACGGACTCGAGGTATGGTATCTTAGGATACCATTGGCGGCCCTGGCGGCAGTTAAAAGTAACACTGCCGCAGGTTGCCAGCCCGCCGTCGGGCATGGTCTGACGCCGGCAACGAAAACAGTATCTGAAGAAGTCTAAACTAGGCCTAATTCCTAGATAGCCCTCGAACAGAGCTGTGAAGCCGTCTAAGAGTAAAATGCTATTGGGCGCTATGTTGTGGGGTTGGAGCCCATAGTGATCTAAGACCTCGCTAAAAAAGGCGGAAGGCGCAGAGCCATTCCCCTAACTAGATGGGAGGTGAGGATTACCCGTTCCACGACTTTCGGAGCCGGGATGACGTCTCCTAAGGCGAATCTCCATTGGCAGTCTTCCCGAGTGGGGAGATAGCTGACGGCCTCCAAGTCTTGGAGGGCGTCTTCTCGACTATGGAGGGGAGCCAGTAGCGGGACCCGAGG
This sequence comes from Poa annua, assembly GCA_026929855.1. Classification (NCBI taxonomy): domain Eukaryota; kingdom Viridiplantae; phylum Streptophyta; class Magnoliopsida; order Poales; family Poaceae; genus Poa; species Poa annua. Next base: position 40,362,143 of record CM049427.1, read on the forward strand.
TCTGCCGCTTATTCTTCCCCGTCGACGGGAGCGCCTCTCGCCGCCGTCGCCGCGGTGGAAGATGGAGGAGCCGAGGAGACCGCCGCCGACGCGCGCGCGGTAGGAATCCGAGAGGCGACGGTGGCGACATTGCCCGTCGCCGCCATCGCGGGGCGAGATATCACGCCGCCCATCACTGCCGCGGGCGCGGTTTCGGTCGCCGGACCGCTGGACGCCGTGGAAGGAATGTCTTGGCCGGTGGACATCGCCGTGCGCGGAGGTCGTCGGAGGAGAGTGCTCGTCGGAGTTCGCTCGGAAGCAAGAAGCAGAGAAGTGGAAGGGCAAGAGGTCGAGGAGAGCAAAGGCAGGGGTGCAAAAATGAACCGTTCGGTTCCCTATTTATAGGTCCAGGCGTTGCTCCCTGTGCAAACGGCGTTTTTAGTCGGACACGTGTCCAGCATCCGCTGCGGCGCATGATCGCATGATCTCCACGCCTCCTCTTTTCCCGCGATTCGTGATCATGGCGAGATTCCCGCCTAGGCCGTTTTCAAACTGTCGAGAGCCGGCTAAGTGGAATCCGTCAAGAAGAACGAAGTAGTCGTCTTTTTCCATGTTGGATAAAGGCGGCCGCGCGCCAATATCAAGACACGCATGCCTCGTTGATTTTCAGAATGGTTCAAGTCCTGCAGCCGCCAACATTGGCAAATGAAGAATCAAGAAGAAGCCGGCGCCTGGAGAACTCCAACCTTTCTGGGGGCTAATGTTGGGGATATGTAAACTAGGGGTATCACCAACATGGATCAATCCGGCTAGTCCAGGGTGGCCCAAGGGTGGCAAGGCTGAATCCTGCCGGGCGGCCCAGATAGCTGACCTAAAAGGAAGTAGGCGGACGGTCCAAGGAAGGCGGAAGGCCGAAGCCCATCAAGCCACCAGGTCCAAGACGGAAGGCGGCAACCAAGCCGGCTAGGTCTAGGACTCTGATTACTTGCCGGACAAGTATTTGCCTTGTACCCTGGGGTCTGGCCGCCTATATAAGCCGGCCACCAGGGAGCCTTTAGGGCACGCTTCAATACGCATCATACACATTGTAACCTGTTCACGGCTATTGCCTCATAGTGAATTATAGCAACACGTAGGATCTCGCCACCGCTGTGGGATCCGAAGCTGGGTAAACTCGCCGTGCCCAATCCCGTCCTCGACGACACCAACCTTCTTCCCCACAATCCATACGTAGGCTAGAAGACCCCCGTCTCCTATCAATTATGCCGATACCACGACATTATATTCCCATTATTTGTTACTTATTACTTTTGCCTTTTTGTTTTCTGATATTTGTTGCCTTATATAGGTTAGATGCCTAGATTTCAAAGATTTTGGTGCAATCAAGTTACCAACTACCCTGCCAAGAATACGTGTCTGGAAAGGACACTTAATTAAGCAGTTTAGTGATATGGATATTGGGAATAGTGGGAAATATGGTGCACTTCAAGTGAGTTTTTGTTTATATTAATTTTTTTCCTGCGCTTTTTTGAATATTACAAGCATTTTTGGGTCTAGTGTATTTTCCTCTTTTAACAATTCTTATGTCACTTGTTTGTATATGAACTAGATAAAAGACATCACTCAGACTTGCTATGCGTACAAAAGTAACATCACTGATGCAGAATTAAGGGAGTCCATTGAAGAAATATTAGGGAATTCTATTGGTGACTTGGTAAATATTTTTCTGTTTCTGTATGCTTTTCGTTGGTTAAGTTATCTGTTTTGAAAGCATTGTTTTCATTCTAACTAAAATTCTTATTTTTTTCTTATATATTTCTCTTTTTCAGGTCAAACTTGACATGATCAAAACATTCCAGGTTCACATGAAAGACCAAGAACCAAAATTCTTGTCCTTAGCTCATGGGTTTTTTCTTGATATACTGCGGAACATCAAAACATGTGCAGTTGACTCGAAAGATACAGTTATAGTTGATTCTTCAGGTGCAAACCGGGTTTCTACTAACATTATTGAAGGTGATTCTGGCAGCACAGAAAAATTCAAGAATGCAAGGATGAAGAATTGGAAGCTGACGAAGAATGTAAGCCTGTTTATTGTGTTCCATAATCTGTTTTTGTTCTTAAGAATTTACTAATATGTTTCTTTTTTGTCAGGTGAAGGTCTGGTACCAAGAAAGAAGAGGAAGCTTACTGAACAATCAAGCAGCCAACAGTCAAGTAGTTTGAATAATGCTACTGTTAAACAAAATGACATGATCGCCGATCATCATGGGATCGAGAACATCAACTTGGTAACTATTGCATTGTTAAGGAAAGCATTCATGTTGGTAGTAACTAGTATTTTTGAGATTTTGATATTTTGTTCTTCTTGATACTTTTTTGATTGTTCCCAATACTTACTTATAAATTGACTTTACTTCAAATCAGAATCCTCAAGGACTTAATGTTGGCATAAATGCCAATCAAGTATGTGACAAAACTGCAAGCCTGGATTATTTGATACCTAAAATAGAGCAACAGAACTGTACTACTGGAGATCTTTGTTCCGCTAGTCAATATCGTTGTCATGGCGTATCCAACGAAGGCATGTTTTGTACCGCTTTTTCATATTGATAATAGCTATCTATTCTTTTTGTCCGCTTGGAGACTTTCAGCTTTCAATTTTATGCACATATGTTAATGATTTTCATAACAATGCAGTAGCCTATGACGCAAAAATAGAAGCAAGATGCATTGATCCAGATCATGGTAACTCATCATTTTCTGGTTTTGTAAAGGTTACAGGTGACGAAAAGGTATATAATCAACTTTTTTCTTTGGAAATCACAATGGCAACAGGTTTTACAATTAGTTGCCTGAAAGTACATGTTTCTCTGTTCTAATTTCTTAAAATAGAATCTAAACAAAAATCTTGATGTTTCAAAAGCAGCAGCTACAAAAAGCATCAATACTCAGAGATGCTTGTCATTGATTGGTATGATAATATTTTTTTGAAGTTCAGATGATTTGATGCCCAATGTGTTTGTACGTTTACTAAACCTTTTATTTCTACCAGCGGAGGAATATGGTAACTCTGACAGCGGATCAAGCAGTGCATTGGACAGGATTGCATATCTCAAGGAAGCGGCTAAGAAATATCACTTCAATGGTCCAGAATTTCCAACATTTAGATTGTTTGAGAATGAAGATGATAACGGTAAAATCATACTCGAGAAGGAACTATGCCGACCGTTGGGTCCCCAATCACACAACATAACTGTTGAGGTGATTCTTTTTTCTGTTTTTTTGTTTTCTTTATGAGCTTACTATTTTTCTTTTCTTACACCCATTTCCCCCGTTATTGTCAAAAAAGGAGAAGAATGGTAATGTGTTAGAGAATCAAACTAAGTCAAGGAATGAAGAAAGGATTTCAGGCGTAGGTGCCTCAGACAGCAAGGTGTGTTATATGTAATTCTTGTTTGGGAATAATTTTTTTCACCTTTGTGTTTCTAATACCCCTTTTCATATGAACTTATTTATTTTCATAAAAGGAGAGGAATGGTAATGTGTTAGAGAATAAAACTAAGTCAAGTAATGAAGAAAGGATTTCAGACATAGGTGCCTCAAACAGCAAGGTGTGTTATAAGTAATTCTTTTTGTTTGGGTATATATTTTTACATTGTTTTCTAATTCCTTTTTTTTACAGAACACATATCTCTCTGATTATGATAGTGGTGTACAGTGTGCTCAAAAACCACCAAGTTGCACGTACCTTAGTGACTCGACTGTTGGAGGGAACAATTTTGATGGGAATTCAGTTTTAGACCTTGTAAGTAAACTCTGTAAACAAGAATCTAGACATTTGTTCACCTTGTTTATTTTCCCTTTGTCCTTCAATTTTTTTTCTTATTTGAGTTCTTTTACATGATGTAATATATGCTATGTTACAATATAGGTTTCTCCAATTCAATCTACTCATGGAATTTACTCACAAAGTTGATTGATGAGAATTGATAAATTTAGTCAGTCATCGGAGCAAACCAACCACGATGTAAGTTTATCTTCTGTTTGTCTTTTTAAGCATTTAAAGCACATTCAAATTTACCTTCATGATTTCAAACTTCTCAATAAAATTGGTTCTCATATATATTTTATATTTACTTTTTTATCTAAAACTTGAAGAAACATGGTCAACAATCTGGATATATCAAAGGGTGTAGGCTTTTTTCTCAGACAATGATGTGGATATAAGCGACAAAGAAAATGTTTCTCCAAAGAGAGTACCACACGAGTTTGAACATGTAAGTTAATGCAGCTTTTTAAATGTATTTTATTTCTTTTTAGCTTTTGGTGTGCAATTTTTCAGCTTGAATATGGTTATATCAAAGTTGATGTGCATTTTTCACCTTGAATACTTTGAATGTATATGCAGTTGCATTTGCAACTGTTTGCTAGCTAGTGTAGTTTGGTTTTTCCCTTCCTTAAGTCGCATGTGAAACTGAACTCTAACTAGTTGAAGTGCAATTTTGATCAAGTATGCTCAGTTGCATATGAAACTTAACTCTAACTAGCTGGAAGTGAAATTTTGTTTACTGTATGCTCAGATCCATGTGAAACTGAACTCTTTTAACTAGTTGCAGTTGAAACTTTGATTATTGTTTGTTCAGTTGCATGTGAAACTGAACTTTAATTAGTCGCAAACTGCATTTTCGTTTATTTGGTTGCTCAGTTGCATGTCAAACTGAACTCCAAGTAGCCGCAACTGAAATTTTGATTATTTTTGGTTGCTCAGTTGCATGTGAAAATGAACTCCAACTAGTCGCAACTAAAAATTTGATTATTCTATGATCAGTTGCATGTGAAATTTAGATTATTCTATGACCAGTTGCTGTGAAACTGAAGTTTAAAGTAATTAGTTTCCCATATAAAACTAGTTGCATATGCAATTTGATTTTTCCTTAAGTTGTATGCGCAAACAGCAAAGAACCGCCATATAACTGCAGTTGCATGTGCAACTCAAATATTTTCTGTCGTGTTTAAGCCATCATAGCATAGTTGCACATGCAACTGTCGTTGATTTTTGGTAGTGACCAAACAGGGATCTCTTTTTAAGTTGCATCTGCAACTGTGTTTTGGGTCTCCAGTTTCACTGGGTGTATCCATTTTTCTTGCTGTTTTAATTTTTTTCTGTTTTCCTTATAGGATCCACAAGAGATTCAATTTTTAGAAGATAAGGTGTTCAAAAAGACATGCAGCAAAATGTGTGACAAGGCAGATAAATACTACAGCAACCAAATAAACACTGTCAGTGATGGATCATCTTTTGGGAAGGAAATTTCTCAACCTAGGAGGCCTGTATACCAAAGCAGGTACATGGCTTCACCGTACGACAACAACCAAAGAGCAGTGATACAAGCGAACAAACTAAAGCTATACGAGTCTATTGTGGTAATGTCTGAAAATGAAAGAGCACACAGAGTAAGCCTTTTGTTTATTTTGCATGTTTTCCTACCATTGAAATAAACTTTTATGGAACAAGAAGAATTTTTGATGATGCTACTTTTTTTTGTTAGTATTTTTATTATTACTCTTTTTGTTTGCTATACAGCACATGGGTTGTGAATATAGACAATTGTAGAGCATCATTGTTTCAAGTTGGACAATCTTTTCAACCTGAGGGATGGGTAGAAGCATACGTCATCAACACATTTTTGCCGCAAACTCTCCAGGGACAAACATCCTAGGATATCGAAGAAACATTACTCTTTCCATACAGTATCTGTATGTTATTCTTCTTGTTATTTATATTTTCCTTTTTAAATTTTTAAAATTCATACTTTGATGCATTTATGCAACTACTCGTTTCACAGGAGTATTTTCTAGAAAATGGCCTTCCGATCACATGAGAGATAAGTGGAAACAAAACGTGATAAGGGATTTCATGGGGCTGGATCAGCAAAACCACTCCATCAATGTGACCGGGTAATATAATTGTTCATGTAATTTTTATGTTGACCTTTTATATGCACTGAGCATAAATTGTTTCTTACTTACTGAAACTTATATTTTATTTTTTCTTATCTTTCCACAGCTGTATTTCCCCTCGTTGTTTGAGGCCCACTATTTCGTGTTTGTTGTTGACATTAAGAATCACAAATTTATATTCCTTGATTCAGTATTTGGAAAAGAAAGCTCATACCACAAGGGTTGTGATAATATGTTGGTAAGTGACTGTTTGTTGAAATCTCAGTGCCTTTTCCTGTATTATTGCATTTACCATTGTGTTGCTGTGATGTGAATACCAGATGCATGTTCATTGTTATGAAGCTCGTCTGAGCATATTGCGCTGTTAACCTAGTGTCCTAGTTGTGTTTCAGTCTGCTGATTCTGATTAGATGTGCATCTGTGAGTTTTCAGTGAATCTAACTAGTCAATTATGTTTGTAATCTTGCATGGCCTCGTCTGGTCTCGTCGGGGATCCCTAATTGCCCTATGTAGCAACAGTGAAACGAAATGGAAATGCAGCTGCATTCTATCCAAATTCTGTTGTCTGTGGTCATTGTTTGCTTTCTAATTATTTTGATGTGTTGTGTTTGCATGATGCTGCTGCTGTGATGGCAGCGATGAATGCATGATTCAGTGGATCTGGTGATTTTTCATGTCTGATGCTAGTTTGGATTCTATTAGCTACACTTGAGTTGCATGGGCAACTGAACATTCTTTTCCCCAGCGAGTTGCATGTGTAACTGAACAATTTCACCCTCAAGTGCGTCGCATGTGCAACTGAATATTTTTCCTCGGCGAGTTGCATGTGCAAATAAACTATTCCCCCCCCCAGCGAGTTGCATGTGCTACTGAACAATATTTTCCTAGTGAGTTGCATGTGTAACTAGAACCAATCTCCATAAACGAGTTAGAATTTCGCTGAACCCTGACACGGAATTAATATATTGTTTGCTAAAAAAACTTCCATGTGAAACTAATGAAGTGATACAGTTGCATGTGTAACTGAATAAGAGATTGTTTTTATTTTAAGTTTTTGCATTTGCAACTTTTGTAAGATTTATTTTTTGATAAATTTGCATTTTTCTTGTCAAATACAGGTTAGGAATTTTGTAAACACGTGGTATGAAGCAGGGTTGAGAACTATGGACTTTGGAAGTTTCGAACATATTTTCCCCAATGTTCCTAAACAGTAGACAGGGTATGCACAACGATTTTAATAACTGAAATCATTCAGGTCTTCTCTAGTTGTTTATTCAATTCCAATTGAGACTTTACTTTTGGTTTCTTTCCAGCAATGATTGTGGAATTTTTGCCATAAAATTGATGGAACTTTTCTGCCCGAGGAACCCTACAATGTACGCTTTTTCAGCAGCTGATATACCCGGCTTCCGTAAACAACTCGCTGTTGACACTGTGTTCAACCAGCACAATAAAGAAGTTGAAGCTAAAAATCTGATTCAAAACTTAAACCCTAAGGTAGTACCAAAGGTTTTGTTCACTAGTAATATTTTTCAGTTTTGTTGACAATGTACTAATAATTTCCTGCAGTTTCAATTGACTTTGATGCACAGGTCCACAAGAATACCGAGTGTTGATGACAACACTAGTCTGAAGGCAGTGAATGAGGCAGTGTTTGGATAGTTCGAAAGTGTTAAAAGCTTTGTAAATGTAACAGGGGTGTATGACTAGAGTGTTTTTGTTTCTCATATAGCACATTGTGTGTCTTTCATAGTTGTTGATCTTGAAATATTGCCAACATAAGTTCTACTGAATTTTTCTTATGGTTCGAATGATATATATATATTTTTGATCAAGTTCTCCTTTTTCATTATGTCAATATCATATGGGTATTCTCTGTTCTTGTACCATCTTTTAATGTATCCTATCAGGCAACTACTACTTGCAAGCAATATGAGACATGGACATTGATGATTAAGTTTCAAGCAATAATGGAAAAGGAACAAGAGATGCAAAAGGTATTTTCTAACATTGCAAAGTAGTATAAATTTCTGATCCACCATGTACAATAATAGCTAAAACTTTTGGCATGCAAGCACATAATCTAGTGTTACAATAATTTATAGGACTTAATTTCTAGCTAAACTTCTTCTCCTGCTGACTAAAGTTCAAGCCTTCATTGATTCTTTGTCTCCTTTTTTCTGCGATTTCCCTTGAGCCCTTGGTTTATTTGGATTGGCAGTTCCTTTCTTTGTTGCCGAGGTTCCTGCACCTGTGTCAAATAAAAGATACACACATAATTAATGATTTCAGTTCCTGCATATTTATCTTTGGTGCTACTAAATTATAGAGATGCAGACCTTTGGTGATCTTCTTTTTGGGAGTGCTTTTTTCAAATAGGGCTTTATTTAGATGCTTCTTTGTGCATGTAGCATAATTGTGTTCATGAGAACCACAATGGCTACATGTGATCTGATGCCTTGTCAATAAATCCTCCACAAAAGTTTTCTGCCACCCACCTGTTTTTGGCCTTCCTTTAGAAGGAGCTACATCTGGATTCTGCAAGAAATTGCCATATCCATCAGGATGATCGACAATGGGGGCTGCTGTCAAATTCTCTATTTGCCTCTTTTCTTGAATTTCTTTCAGTTCTTCAGCTGTAGTCATATCATCCAAACCTTTCTCTGTTTTTTTGCATTGTTCAATCACATACAAATACTTCTCATTGGTGGCAGCACCATCTGAAGCCATATCATTTAGCCTCCTTGAGAGTACATTGTATCTTAGGTGTCTGCTACTTGCTGCTAGGTCTAGCGGTATGTTAAATTGCTTGTCTCGGATATCTTTTCTTTCCTTAGGTTTCCACCTTTCATTGTAATACTTCTCTGGAAGTTCAGAAATGTTTAACTGCACGAGCACCCTTAGAATGTGAGCACACAGAATACCATCTTTCTGGTATTTCCCACATATGCAACTATAATTTTGAGCTGGCAGGTCAACCAACACAACATATCTGTGACTCCGGAAATCATTCATAGCTGCAATGTTTGACTTGTAAACCTCATACCTAACATGTCTTTCAACCTCCTCGACATGTAGTTTTGTGGTAAAAACTATTTGCTTTTGAAATCTATAAAATATTTTGCGGTTGTATTGGCGTCCAGCTTGTATTTCAAGCTCACCTCGTACCCAATATTCAGGGTCAGTTGTCCTTGTTATCGAGTCTTGCTCTCTTTCACTTTCCTCAATGCTTTCAGAAATTCTTTGATACTCATGCAAGAAACTGATGACACTGAACGTTGAGCAAATGTTGTCTTTAAAAACAACATTTGTGCCTTCACTTCTCGCTGTAGAGTGGATGAAGGGGAAGAAATCTTGCTTGAAATACACAGGCACAAATTTCTCTTTGTATTTCCACATGTCTTGAAAGTATTTGATGTGTCCCACTTTGTATTTGAGAATCATTTCCTGCCACAACATCTCAAACTCATGTATTGTCAAAGAATTCTGTAGGACATCACTGAAATCTGCATGTACTGTCAAAGAATTCCACACGTCTCCTCGACTTTTTTCTTGATATGGAAGAAACAGTTTCTGTGTCGACTGTCAGGAAAAACTTTAGGGATTGCACTCCTCACTGAGACACATTGGTTTGTTATGATGGTAAGCGGTTGTTTCCCACCCATGCAATGCAAAAATGTTTGGAACAACCATTCAAAAGTATCTATTGTCTCATTTTCCAATATTGCACAAGCAAACAGAGCATTTTGTCCATGTCCACTAATACGGACAAAAGGAGCAAACGGGAGTGTTGTATTTATTGGTCTTGTAGGTTGTGTCAAAACTTAGGCAGTCACCATACAGGTGTACATCTTTCTGTTGTAAGTGTCAGCCCAGAAAATGCACATGACTTTGTTCTCTGGGGTTACCTTGAAAGCATAGTAGAACATTGGATTTTGTGCCTGCCTTTTTCTGAAGTATTCAAAAACCTGCATCATATCATTGAGGCTATTCTCTTGCCTAATTGCAGTCCTAACATTGCTCACATGTTTTTTGTTGTAAGGAACCTTCTTAGGATCACCACCTCTAAGATAGGTTAGGATTGAAAATATCTTTCTTGTAGGTAGCTTCACAGAGTTAAATGTTCGGATAAACAACTTCTCATCTTCTGTCATATGCTTGTGAGACCTTAGAAATTTGGACTCATCATGAGGGCTTAACTCATGGTTGTGCTCAAGGTCAACACTTGTGACTATCCATTTGGAATTTTTCAGCGACACAACCATTTTAGCTTCACAACCTGTAATCTCGATAGTGTTTCTCTTTCTTTTTCTTGTTTGAGTTGGTGCAGCTTTCCCTGTTCTTTCTTGCCTCTTCAATTGATTTTGCTTTTTCCTTTCTTCCAATACTTCCAATGGAACAACCTTCCCAGACCGGTTGCATCTGTATGTTTTTCTGGTAGATGAAGCATTATCAGCTGTTTTTCCTTTGTATTTGTTTGCTATCTTAACAGAGAAACCACATATTGATGCATACTCATTGTAAAATCCATAGGCTGCTTTTTCCGAGTCGAATACCATGTTCATTTGTGGAACATGATGGCTGAGAACCTCCTGGCTGCAGGTTTGTGCTGCGGTGACACTATCATTCTCCAGGAATATGAGTATGTCATCTTGTGTCAGCTGTTTCTCAGTCTCATGGTCATCTTCAACAGGTTCTCCAGTACCACTAGACACTACCTCCGATGAACCAGGAATACTGACAGATACTATCTCCTTCCCTGAATTCTCATGCATGACTTCCTCATCGGAAAACCCCAAATAAGCATCTGCTTCAACTTCATTGTTGTTTGAACTTTCAACATGTAGGTGATGAGTATTGATGTATTGTTCCTCCTCATCGTCACAATATAATTCTTGGTTGCCATTGTTCACAATGTGTCTTTTTTCTCTGTAATTATGTACACTTTTTGGATCATCAACTGCATCTTCGTGATTTAGCGAATCGTTACAATACCTCCCCGTTATCATGAACATTTGATTCTGTCAAGTGTGATGAAAGTCTAGTTAAGTTTTAAATGCTCTTCTAATTAAATGTTGCACTGAAAATGGATCTGCTTGCAAACTCACCTCAGCGCCCATTGGCTCGACTATACTTGATCCATGTGTCTCAAAGCTGCCCTTAATTTTTTTGTTTGTGTTAGTCAGTAAGCATTGCATTTTTCTTCAAAAGTATTAAAAAGTTGTTACTCTAAATTTTCTTTTGTCAGTTGTCATTTCTCTGATATTTTTTGTATACCCGTGAAAGTCTTGATGCTTCACTACCCTGAAGGGGATCGTGTGCAGAAAACAAAAAAAAATCTAGCGACGATATCCTTAAACTAGCCAAGATCTACACTATGCAGATATAGTAGTACGGCGGAGATCGGAATACATACCCTCGTAGACCGAATAGCGGGGATTACGCTCCCGCACAAGCGTTGACGACGAAGACGACCTCTAGGTCGCGGAGAACTCTGCGCGACGAAGACGACGAAGATGACCCCGAGGTCGCGTGGAGGAAGTAGGCCTCCGAGTACCGCTAGCGCAGCACTTCGCAGGGCGTTACACACATACGGTGGAGACGACGGCCTTCGAAGCTCCAGTCCAGGACGAGCAGCGGAAGACTTGGACGAAACACCAGCAGCGCGGCAGCGGGCTATGGTGGAAGAGATCCCCTCGTCCTCCTCGGTGCAACTCCGACAAAGGGAATCACGAGATCGAGGAGAAATAAGAGAATTAATTGGTGAATTAAAAGGCCAGGGGTGCCCCTTCTTATATAGGCTCCCGGAGGGAGCCAACCTTGCCAGCCAGGCAATGTGGGACTATCCCCCATTTCCTGGTGCGGCCAGCCATGGTGCGCCGGCCCTAGGTGGGCCCCATTTGGCCCACCTAGGCCGGCCCTCCCTCAATCCGAAGCCCTGGGGGGACTCCCCCCCCCTCGTGGGCCTTCTTTCCACCAGAAGGCCCATTAAGGGAAACCAGCCTTTAAAAATTCGAAAATAAATATATAAAATCATATTTAATCATTAATTACACTATTTAATATTAAACATATTATATATAATTTATTCTAGCTCCGAAAACTATTTTGTCGCTGCCCGATCTCCATCGGACCATTCCCGGGACGTTCCCGGTGATCTCTTTCCTTTCCGGTTGTCTTGTCGAAACCCTTTAAGTGTGTTACCCTAGCGGTTCGATATAATAACAGGTACGATCAAGACTCCTCTATGATCATCGACTAACTCATAGGCCTGGACCCCATGAATTAATCCCTGTGATATAACGAATGACTTTCATTTATCAAACCTGGACGTCTAGTCTTAAACCCTTTGTCATGTCGATACTTAGCGTGTCCGAGCATCATTCTCAGATATCTCCATACCATGCATGATCTCGTTACCGATAACACTATCTTCTACTCGTCCATGATATTATGTCAGCTGGTGACCTAGTCACATGTTTGCAAACTCATTTGACATAATCTCACGGAGTGGGCCCTAGAGTATCTATCCGGCTATGCGGACCGACAAATCCCGCTGTTGACCCCTCGTCTCAACTACCCCCTTCCGACACCCAAAAGTATTACCTATCATTGTCACACTATATAAGATATGACGTTTGGTGCGATCAAAGTATCTTCCAGGGATAACAATAAGAGTTGATCTCACGGTCTTAAGGCGCAATGACTATGTCCTATAAATACTGGGTATGTCCATCACATCGTTACACCTAACGTTATGACTTCCATTGCCGACCGGCGCCATGCCCTATATCGGAAAACCTCGATCATCAATCGCGCATGAAACTAGTCTTAGTAGAGGCTACTAGGGACCTGGTTGTTTTATCTACCACACCTGTATTAATTATTTCCCTTAATACAGTTATAGCATGGTATAAAACATATAATGAACAATTGGGATATTGCCAATAAACTATGTTTAATAAGTGCCTCTAGGGCATATTCCCTTTAGTCTCCCACTTGCACTAGAGTAACACTTAATCTAGTTTACAACTTGGTAAAAGCTCAACACCCATAGCATCTAGGTGCCTGCTCGCCTCGTGGAAGAGGAATACAGTCAATAGATCTCACACAATGAGACCTATATGTGCTTTGCAACACTTCTGTGTCACCTAGTTTGACATCATCCCGTATCTTACGATGACGGAGAAATATATCCTAGTGGTGAAGGGGATCGTGTGCAGAAAACAAAAAATTTCCTACCGACGATATCCTAAAAGCATGCCAAGATCTATTCTATGCAGATATAGTAGTACGAACGGAGATCGGAATACGTACCCTTGTAGACCGAAAGCGGGGATTACGTTCCCGCACAAACGTTGTCGATGCAGACCGACGAAGCCGACCTCAAGGTCGTGTAGAGGAAGCAGGCCTCCGAGTACCGCTAGCGCAGCACCTCGCAGGGAGTCGCACACGTACGGTGGAGACGACGCCTCCGAAGCTCCAGTCCAGGACGAGCAGCGGAAGACTTGGACCGGAACACCAGCAGCGCGGCAGCGGGCTATGGTGGAGGAGATCCCCTCTTCCTCAGCTCGGCGCGGCTCCAACTTGGGAACCACGAGATCGAGAGAGAAATCGGGAATTAATTGGTGAATTAAAAGGCTGGGGGTGCCCCTTCTTATATAGGCTCCCAGGGGGAGCCTACCTTGCCAGCCAGGCAATGTGGGACTAATCCCACATGCCTGGTTCGGCTCTGGAGGGTGCGCCGGACCCCCTAGTGGGCCCTTGGCCCTCTTGGGGCAGCCCCTCCTGGCCCCCACCGAATTCCCCTTGGGAATTTTCCCCTCTTGGGCCTTCTTTCGTCCGGAAGGCCCATTTAGGGAAATCTGCCTTAATAAATTCAAAAATAAATATATAAAATCATATTTGCATATTAATAACACTAATTAATATCAAACATAATATATATAATTTTTCCTAGCTCCGAAAACTCTTTCGGCGCTGCCCGATCTCCATCAGACCCCTCCCGGGACGCTCCCGGTGATCTCCTTCCTTTCCGGTTGTCTTGTCGAAACCCCTTAAGTGTGTTACCCTAGCGGTTCGATATAATATCAGGTATGATCAAGACTCCTCAATGATCAACGACTAACTCGTAGGCCTGGACCCCATGAATTAATCCCTGAGATATAACGAATGACTTTCATCTATCAAACCTGAACATAAAGTCTTATACCTTTTGCCATAGCGATACTTAGCACGTCCGAGCGTCGTTCCATAGATATCTCCATACCTAATCCCGACCTCGTTACCGACGACGCTATCTTCTACTCGTTCATGATCTCATGTCTCCGTGACCTAGTCACATGCTTGCAAGCTCATTAGACATGATGTCACCGAGTGGGCCCGAGAGTATCTATCCTGCTATGCGGACTGGCAAATCCCGCTCTTGACCCCTCGTCTCAACTACTCCTTTCCGATACCCAAAAGTATCACCGTTATTGTCATACTAAATAAGATACGACGTTTGGTGCAATCAAACTATCTTCCGGGAATATCAATAAGAGTTGATCTCACGGTCAAAGGCGTAACGACTACGTTCTCCAAATCTGGGTATGTCCATCACATCGCTCTCTAGCGATATGACTCTCATTGCCGACCGGCGCCATGCCCCATGACCGGGAAACCTCGATCATCAATCGCGCAACGAAACTAGTCTTAGTAGAGGCTACTAGGGACCTGGTTGTTTACGTATCACACCCGCATTAATGTTTCCGCTTAATATGGTTCTAGCATGACACAAAAACCTATTATGAGCAAACGAGATATGATAAAGAATATACTTTATTAATTGCCTCTAGGGCATATCTCCTTCAGTCTCCCACTTGCACTAGAGTACAACTTAATCTAGATTACAACTTGGTAAAAGCTTAACACCCATAGCTAACTGGTGCTGTTCATGCTTATCAAGCGGGAGAGGCTTTGTCAGCGGATCTGCCACATTCAGATCCGTATGCACTTTGCAAATCTTCACATCGCCTCCTTGTACGTACTGACGTATCACATGGAAGCGTCGGAGAATGTGTTTGGCGGTGGAGTGAGACCTTGGCTCCTTGGCGTTCGCAATGGCACCCGTATTGTCGCAGAAGAGGATCACGGGGTCTTGCACGCTCGGGAACACTCCAAGTTCGATGACGAACTTCCTCAGCCAGACAGCTTCATTCGCGGCCTCGCAGGCAGCAATATACTCCGACTCCATTGTAGATTGTGCGACTATGGGTTGCTTCCCATTTCTCCGGCACACGGCGCCTCCATTCACCTTGAACACGTAACCTGTCTGTGACTTACAGTCATCGGGGTCTGAGCAGAAACTTGCATCTACGTAACCCATTACGCCAAGTTCTTCATCGCAGCCACCATACACAAGGAACATTTCCTTTGTCTTATT
Source organism: Poa annua (assembly GCA_026929855.1). Classification (NCBI taxonomy): domain Eukaryota; kingdom Viridiplantae; phylum Streptophyta; class Magnoliopsida; order Poales; family Poaceae; genus Poa; species Poa annua. The sequence goes on from CM049427.1 coordinate 40,377,510, forward strand.
GAGATACTTAAGAATGCTCTTAACAGCTACCCAATGCGGCATTCCAGGATTACTCTGGAACCGGCTTGTCAAACTTAGAGCTAATGCCACATCCGGTCTAGAACTCAACATTGCATACATGATCGATCATATGGCTGAAGCATAAGAATGTTTCGTCATTTCGGCCTTACCCAGTTCCGTCACCGGACACTGCGCCTTACGCAATATCTTATTCTTGATAACCGGCAGAGAACCCTTCTTTGCCTTCTCCATATGAAAACGCTTCAATATTTTATCAAGATAAGTACTCTGACTTAGTGCTAATAGGCGCCTTGATCTATCACGATAGATTTTTATGCCTAAAACATACGCAGCTTATCCTAAGTCCTTCATGAAAAACTTACTGTTTAAATATTCCTTCACGCTATTCAGAAGTTCCACATCATTCCCTATTAGCAATATGTCATCAACATACAGTGCTAAGAACACAACCGAGCTCCCACTCATTTTCTTGTAAATACAGGTCTCTTCCACATTCTGGATAAATCCAAAACCTTTGATTACCTCATCAAAGCGAAGATTCCATCTCCGAGATGCCTGCTTCAATCCATAGATGGATCGCTGAAGCTTGCACACCTTGTTAGCATTTCCTGGATCGACAAAACCTTCCGGCTGTACCATGTACAACTCTTCCTCAATGTTTCCATTCAGGAAGGCCGTTTTGACGTCCATCTGCCAGATCTCATAATCATAGTAGGCAGCTACCGCTAACAAAATCCGAATAGACTTAAGCATCGCTACCGGTGAAAAAGTTTCATCATAGTCAATTCCATGAACTTGTCGGAAACCCTTTGCGACAAGCCGAGCTTTATAGACGGTCACATTACCATCAGCATCAGTCTTCTTCTTAAAGATCCAGTTATTCTCGACGGCCTTGCGCCCTTCGGGAATATCCACCAAAGTCCACACTTTGTTATCATACATGGATCCTATTTTGGATTTCATGGCTTCAAGCCATTTCTCGGACTCTAGACTCTCCATCGCCTCCTTGTAGTTCGTAGGCTCGTCTTGCTCGACTAGCATGACGGTGCAAACCATGTTGCCATACCATTCTGGTGGGATCCGAGATCTACCAGACCTACGAGGTAGAACATCTTCCTCGACAGTTTCTCCCACTCCTTCCACGGAGGACGTTTCCGGAATTGCTTCCATTGCGCCACTCGGAATCTCGAGTTTAGGATCAACGATTTCATCGAGGTCTACCTTCCTCCCACTTACTCCTTTCGCGAGAAACTCCTTCTCTAGAAAGGTACCGGTCTTCGCGACAAAAGTTTTGCCCTCAGCTTGGTTGTAGAAGGTGTACCCAACGGTCTCCCGCGGATATCCTACAAAGACGACTTTCTCCGACTTCGGTTCGAGTTTGTCGGGCTGTAGTTTCTTAACGTACGCCTCACAACCCCAAACCTTCAGAAACGATAACTTAGGCTTTTGGCCATACCATAATTCATACGGCGTCGTTTCAACGGACTTGGACGGAGCCCTATTTAAAATGAATGCGGCTGTTTCTAACGCATAACCCCAGAAGGACACTGGCAGATCGGTAAGAGACATCATAGATCGGACACTATCCAGTAGAGTACGATTACGTCGCTCGGACACACCGTTACGCTGCGGCGTTCCGGCGGGCGTAAGTTGGGGCACTATGCCACAACTCTTCAGATGTGTGCCAAACTCAAAACTCAAGTACTCTCCACCGCGATCGGACCGGAGATGCTTGATTTTCCTATTAAGCTGATTCTCAACTTCACTCTGGAATTCTTTGAACTTTTCAAACGTTTCAGACTTGTGTTTCATTAAATAGATATAACCGTATCAACTCAAGTCATCAGTGAATGTGACGAAGTGATAACCATTGCGTGTCGAAACGCTCATTGGTCCACACACATCTGTATGTATGATCCCCAACAAATCCGAAGCCCGTTCAACGAAACCTTTGAACGGTGTCCTGGTCATTTTGCCCATAAGGCATGGTTCGCATGTATCGAGGGATCCGAAATCCAACGAGTCCAAGAGTCCATCGGAGTGGAGTCGCTTCATGCGCTTTATACCAATATGACCAAGACGGCAATGCCACAAAAACATGGCGGTATCGTCACTACACTTAATTCGTTTGGCTTCTATGTTATGGATGTGAGTACTACGATCGAGATTCAACAAGAATAAACCGTTATTCTCGGGAGCATCAACATAAACGATATCATTCATATAAATAGCACAATTGCTTGACACTGATTTAAATGAATAACCGTCTTGTAACAGGCAAGACCCACTTATAATGTTTACACTCAAGGATGGCACAAAATAACATTTATTTAAAACCAAAACTAATCCTGATGGTAGATGCAGAGGGAGCGTGCCGACAGCCACCACGTCGACTCTCGATCCGTTGCCGACGCGCATCGTCACCTCATCCTTCGCCAGCCGCCTTCTATTCCGTAACTCCTCCTGAGAGTTACATATATGAGCAACAGAACCAGTATCAAATACCCACGTATTGCTCCGGGCGGATGTAAGGTACACATCTATAACATGTATATCAAATATACCTTGCTCTTTGTCGACCGTCTTGCCAGACTTCTTATCCTCCAGATACTTGGGGCAGTTGCGCTTCCAGTGACCCTTCCCCTTGCAGTAGAAACACTCCACGCTAGCTCTGGGACCAGACCTGTTGGTCCTGGGCTTGGCAGCCAACTTTGCCTCCCTCCGAGACTTCCAGCTCTGCTTTCCCTTGCCACCGGACTTCTTGAAATCAACGGTCTTGTTGACCATCAACAACGTGTGCTCCTTCTTAATCTCTACCTCAGCAGTCTTGAGCATCACGAACACTTCACCCAGGGACTTAGCCATGCCCTGCATGTTGTAGTTCATGACGAAGCCTTTGTAGCTTGGTGGCAACGATTGCAACACCCTGTCAATCGCCAGCTCATCGGGAATCTTGCATTCCAGAGCATTCAGGCGTTGAACGTAGCCAGACATCTTGACTACATGCTCGCTCACACTGCTATGCTCTTCCATCTTGGCTGAGAAGAAAAGCTCAGAAGCCTCATATCTCTCAGCCTTAGCCTGTGGCGTAAAGACAGCCTTAAGATCCGAAATGATCTCAAAGGCGCTCATCTTCTCAAAGCGCTTCCGCAGGTCGGCTTCCATGGCGTAGAGCATGCCACTCTGGACAAAGGCAGAATCCTCCGATCGGGTCTGGAAGACCTTCTTCTCATCCTCAGAGGCTTCATCTGCAGGAGGGTCACCTATGGCGGCCTCAATGACGTAGGCCACCCTATGGGGAGTGAGGAGGATCCTCAGGTTGCGGAACCAGGCCATGAAGTTTGACCCATTGGTCTTAAGCTTTTCTTTCTCAAGGAACAGACCTAGGTTAAACGAGGGGCGAGACATCTACAATGGAATTTGCAACAACATAAGACTTTGTTCATAATAATTTTGAGTTATAGTATTTAGAAAATAACTAACATAACTCCCACTCAAACGAACAGCCCTCCTGGTCGTTTAAGCGATTACACGACCCCCATCCATTGCACCACCCCTCATCATCAAAGCCGGCGGCACAACTTCAAGAGTAGACAAAATCGTCCGCCACACCAATTTTGTGACTCGTGCTCGACCTTTCGGTCTTCCTGTTCCGAGGCCATACCTCTGAGTATGCTAGGCTCGCCACCAAAGACCTCCACGTTGACGCTTGTGCAACATGGCTTACACCCACTGTATGCGAACGACGAGATGTATGACACCCGATCATCACGGCCTGCCTCATAACGTAGAACTTTCTTGGTGGTGCGCATTGGAGGGAGAACACTAGTGGTATTTTGAAGGGATCATCTTATTCAGCTACCGCCGTGTAACACACAATCACACAAAAATAAGATGCACACAAAACATCAAATGTAATGCAATGTGATATAGTCCATTGCGCCATGGTCTTCTTGGCGCCCGCAGTTTATAAACAATTTAATAAACCTACCTTGACCATATCACATAGCCCCTGCAAAATAAAGTTAGACGCTTCTACTTTATCTTTTGCATATTTTACGTGGCTTGGGGCTTTCGTAAATAGAACCGCTTCATACCTACGAATCTTATGACCACAACAACGATCCAATAATTGCATGTTTAAGCATCCCTTTCGGGCCCTCCATTGAAAATGCGAAGACCAACTAAAGAGAGAGAAAATGACACCCGCCAGCCACATATACGGTACAAGCCGTATGTCAGTAGTGGAACCAGTCTCGCGTAAGAGTACGCATAAAGTCGGTCCGGGCCGCTTCATCCACTCAATGCCGCTGGAATACACAAGTGCACGCTAGAGGGTAGCAAATAACAGGAACGGTGCCCCCGTGCAGAGCACGGGTTCTAACAGCGTACAGTTATATCTACGATAGATCGGCTCTGATACCACTGAAGGGGATCGTGTGCAGAAAACAAAAAAAAATCTAGCAACGATATCCTTAAACTAGCCAAGATCTACACTATGCAGATATAGTAGTACGGCGGAGATCGGAATACATACCCTCGTAGACCGAATAGCGGGGATTACGCTCCCGCACAAGCGTTGACGACGAAGACGACCTCTAGGTCGCGGAGAACTCGGCGCGACGAAGACGACGAAGATGACCCCGAGGTCGCGTGGAGGAAGTAGGCCTCCGAGTACCGCTAGCGCAGCACTTCGCAGGGCGTTACACACATACGGTGGAGACGACGGCCTTCGAAGCTCCAGTCCAGGACGAGCAGCGGAAGACTTGGACGAAACACCAGCAGCGCGGCAGCGGGCTATGGTGGAAGAGATCCCCTCGTCCTCCTCGGTGCAACTCCGACAAAGGGAATCACGAGATCGAGGAGAAATAAGAGAATTAATTGGTGAATTAAAAGGCCAGGGGTGCCCCTTCTTATATAGGCTCCCGGAGGGAGCCAACCTTGCCAGCCAGGCAATGTGGGACTATCCCCCATTTCCTGGTGCGGCCAGCCATGGTGCGCCGGCCCTAGGTGGGCCCCATTTGGCCCACCTAGGCCGGCCCTCCCTCAATCCGAAGCCCTGGGGGGACTCCCCCCCCCCCTCGTGGGCCTTCTTTCCACCAGAAGGCCCATTAAGGGAAACCAGCCTTTAAAAATTCGAAAATAAATATATAAAATCATATTTAATCATTAATTACACTATTTAATATTAAACATATTATATATAATTTATTCTAGCTCCGAAAACTATTTTGTCGCTGCCCGATCTCCATCGGACCATTCCCGGGACGTTCCCGGTGATCTCTTTCCTTTCCGGTTGTCTTGTCGAAACCCTTTAAGTGTGTTACCCTAGCGGTTCGATATAATAACAGGTACGATCAAGACTCCTCTATGATCATCGACTAACTCATAGGCCTGGACCCCATGAATTAATCCCTGTGATATAACGAATGACTTTCATTTATCAAACCTGGACGTCTAGTCTTAAACCCTTTGTCATGTCGATACTTAGCGTGTCCGAGCATCATTCTCAGATATCTCCATACCATGCATGATCTCGTTACCGATAACACTATCTTCTACTCGTCCATGATATTATGTCAGCTGGTGACCTAGTCACATGTTTGCAAACTCATTTGACATAATCTCACGGAGTGGGCCCTAGAGTATCTATCCGGCTATGCGGACTGACAAATCCCGCTGTTGACCCCTCGTCTCAACTACCCCCTTCCGACACCCAAAAGTATTACCTATCATTGTCACACTATATAAGATATGACGTTTGGTGCGATCAAAGTATCTTCCAGGGATAACAATAAGAGTTGATCTCACGGTTTTAAGGCGCAATGACTATGTCCTATAAATACTGGGTATGTCCATCACATCGTTACACCTAACGTTATGACTTCCATTGCCGACCGGCGCCATGCCCTATATCGGAAAACCTCGATCATCAATCGCGCATGAAACTAGTCTTAGTAGAGGCTACTAGGGACCTGGTTGTTTTATCTACCACACCTGTATTAATTATTTCCCTTAATACAGTTATAACATGGTATAAAACATATAATGAACAATTGGGATATTGCCAATAAACTATGTTTAATAAGTGCCTCTAGGGCATATTCCCTTTAGTCTCCCACTTGCACTAGAGTAACACTTAATCTAGTTTACAACTTGGTAAAAGCTCAACACCCATAGCATCTAGGTGCCTGCTCGCCTCGTGGAAGAGGAATACAGTCAATAGATCTCACACAATGAGACCTATATGTGCTTTGCAACACTTCTGTGTCACCTAGTTTGACATCATCCCGTATCTTACGATGACGGAGAAATATATCCTAGTGGTGAAGGGGATCGTGTGCAGAAAACAAAAAATTTCCTACCGACGATATCCTAAAAGCATGCCAAGATCTATTCTATGCAGATATAGTAGTACGAACGGAGATCGGAATACGTACCCTTGTAGACCGAAAGCGGGGATTACGTTCCCGCACAAACGTTGTCGATGCAGACCGACGAAGCCGACCTCAAGGTCGTGTAGAGGAAGAAGGCCTCCGAGTACCGCTAGCGCAGCACCTCGCAGGGAGTCGCACACGTACGGTGGAGACGACGCCTCCGAAGCTCCAGTCCAGGACGAGCAGCGGAAGACTTGGACCGGAACACCAGCAGCGCGGCAGCGGGCTATGGTGGAGGAGATCCCCTCTTCCTCAGCTCGGCGCGGCTCCAACTTGGGAACCACGAGATCGAGAGAGAAATCGGGAATTAATTGGTGAATTAAAAGGCTGGGGGTGCCCCTTCTTATATAGGCTCCCAGGGGGAGCCTACCTTGCCAGCCAGGCAATGTGGGACTAATCCCACATGCCTGGTTCTGCTCTGGAGGGTGCGCCGGACCCCCTAGTGGGCCCTTGTCCCACTTGGGGCAGCCCCTCCTGGCCCCCACCGAAATTCCCTTGGGAATTTTCCCCTCTTGGGCCTTCTTTCGTCCGGAAGGCCCATTTAGGGAAATCTGCCTTAATAAATTCAAAAATAAATATATAAAATCATATTTGCATATTAATAACACTAATTAATATCAAACATAATATATATAATTTTTCCTAGCTCCGAAAACTCTTTCGGCGCTGCCCGATCTCCATCGGACCCCTCCCGGGACGCTCCCGGTGATCTCCTTCCTTTCTGGTTGTCTTGTCGAAACCCCTTAAGTGTGTTACCCTAGCTGTTCGATATAATATCAGGTATGATCAAGACTCCTCAATGATCAACGACTAACTCGTAGGCCTGGACCCCATGAATTAATCCCTGAGATATAACGAATGACTTTCATCTATCAAACCTGAACATAAAGTCTTATACCTTTTGCCATAGCGATCCTTAGCACGTCCGAGCGTCGTTCCATAGATATCTCCATACCTAATCCCGACCTCGTTACCGACGACGCTATCTTCTACTCGTTCATGATCTCATGTCTCCGTGACCTAGTCACATGCTTGCAAGCTCATTAGACATGATGTCACCGAGTGGGCCTGAGAGTATCTATCCTGCTATGCGGACTGGCAAATCCCGCTCTTGACCCCTCGTCTCATCTACTCCTTTCCGATACCAAAAAGTATCACCGTTATTGTCATACTAAATAAGATACGACGTTTGGTGCAATCAAAGTATCTTCCGGGAATATCAATAAGAGTTGATCTCACGGTCAAAGGCGTAACGACTACGTTCTCCAAATCTGGGTATGTCCATCACATCGCTCTCTAGCGATATGACTCTCATTGCCGACCGGCGCCATGCCCCATGACCGGGAAACCTCGATCATCAATCGCGCAACGAAACTAGTCTTAGTAGAGGCTACTAGGGACCTGTTTGTTTACGTATCACACCCGCATTAATGTTTCCGCTTAATACGGTTCTAGCATGACACAAAAACCTATTATGAACAAACGAGATATGATAAAGAATACACTTTATTAATTGCCTCTAGGGCATATCTCCTTCAAGTGGATGGAGTGAGACTCGAACATCCGCGTAGCATGGGCCTTAAAAGTCTAAGAGATCTATTAAGGAGACCACATATGCCCAAAAAACTGCTCAGTCCAATCACACTTGCTACTTCTGAAGTTGTGATATATTTCTATACCTATGTAGATTATGCGACAGTGCATTCATACTAACCATGTCTATCTTCAAAATAAAGGACATCTCCTATATGAGATTTCTAGTCATATGGGTCAGTGTCATAACTTTTATCATCGTAACTGCTTTACGGCAAGTTGTCTTTCCACTCTTACCCTTTACTAGAAAACATATCTTCAGTTCTCATAGACACTTCAGTTCTCATAGACACTGAAGAATAAACTTAACGTTTGTTCATTGATCCACACAAGGATCACTCTAGAACCTGTTCTTCAACCAAGAACTCGGGTCACACTAATCGAGCTTTCAGTCTGATAGCATCTATGTCTGATACATAGATAATGTCGAACATCATTTGCTATCACTGAAAATGCCAAGATAAACTTAATATTTTACCTAGTCATACAAGCAAGAACCTCTTTCTTCGCTTGTTCTATTCTGAAACGCTTCAGAATCTTAACTTAGGAAATATTCCGACCTAATGTTATTAAGCCCCTTCTGATCTATACAATTTATAAATCGGATGCCTAATACTCCTAACTTCATTTCATAGAAAATTTAATCACTTAAATAATCCTTTACACTCTACTAGAGGATCTGTGTCATTCAATATGTCGTCACATACAAAATCACGAATGACACCTAGCTCCCACTCAAATATGCGTTCCGCATATAAGATCAAGGAAAACTAGTTAGCTCCCACTCAAATATGCCTTCCGCATATAAGATCATGGGAAGCTACTTTGCTCCCACTCACTTCTTTGCAAATGTAGGTTTCTTCAACTATTTTGGACAACTCCAAAATCTTTTGATCACATTATCAAAGTGAAGATTCCAGCTCCGATATGCTTGCTTCAGCCCATGAATGGACCACTGAAGTTTGCATACATGTTTAGCATCCTCAGGATCACCAACTCTTTCTTAATGACACTATTAAGAAACATGGTTTCCTTATCCATCTATCAATTTCTCATTCGAAATTATAGTTATGCTAAACGACCCAGAATAGATTTAGGCTTCGCCACTCGAGACAAACTCTCATGTGGTCAACTTTTGAATCTGTCGGAACTGTCTCACGACAAATCGATCCTTCTCAATGTCTATTCTCTCATGAAATTCCATATACTATTAACATCCTAGATGCCATCAAGAAGATCTCCCAAGTCATTACCTGGTAATCGTATATGGATTTTATTTCGGATCATAAATGACTCATAGCCATTTCTCGGACTTAGGTCCATCATCTCTTCTTCGTAGTTCGTAGGTCTATCATATTCCATTAATATGACCTTCATAACAAGATTGTCGTAACACACAGTGTGGAACACAACCTTGTATGCCTGCGCTCTTAGTATGAGCTCAGAACATCATGATCTTGTATCATCAGCTTTTTCAAGCTATGGAGCCTGACACCGAAAACACTTTCGGTTGCACCACTCTGATGTCTGGAGAGGAAGTTCACCAACTTCGTCTTGCTCTACTTTATTTCTCACTTATACACTTGGACAAGAAACTATTTCTTTCGCAAGCTATATCCCGGCAACAGTTTTGCCTATGTCGTGAGACATGTACCCAACTAACTCTTTAGGTACAGTACACTACAAAGATTAATCCATTTTACGTTTGATCACGTCGAAACACTAAATTGTTGAAATGACAATCCAGGCTAAAAGCCATGTCATTACTCATATGGTATTGTCTCCATGGATTTAAATGGTTTCCCTATTACCTAACGTGAATGTTACGTTTCTACCATATAACTCTAACAATCACAATAATTCGGTAAGAGATTTATTTACCACACACTATCCGATAGAGTGCAATTACGACGTCCTAACATACCATAACACTATGGTGTTCCATGCGACGTAATTTGTGGAACTCTTCTCACAAGTCTTCCAATGATGTGCCAACATTATAACTCATATCATTATTTCCTCGATCTGTATCGCACGAAGGAATTTGATTTTCTTGATCCACTCCATATATCTACTCGAATGTTCATGAAGTGTTTGAAATAAATACTTCCACTGCATCTTGATCGCAGGAATTTGATTTTCTTGTTAAATTTATTTCCTACTTCATTCTGAACTTTATTGATCGAATCAAAATTTCCAGGCCAACATTCCCCGAGTGGATATCCATATATCTACTCGAATGTTCATGAAGTGTTTGAAATAAATACTTCCACTGCATCTTAAAGTACTTCATTGATCACATACACCCATATGCATGATTCTCAACAAGTTATACTCAAAAGTTCAGCGAAGTTCACGAAATAAAGGTCTCCACTACTCGTCAATTACTTCATTGAACCACATACATATATATGCATGACTATCAATAAGTTATATGCCCATTTTCCGAAAATGGTGACACAGTTATTTTGCAAGTGTCAAAAGATCAAATCTTAGGACTTGTAGATCCATCCGGTATGGAGCTAATGCATTGACTATAACATTGACATGAACTAAATGGTAGTGCCACACATATGTGGTGTCTTTATTAAGTTTGTATCGTTTGGCATTGATATTATGAATGTGGGAGCTTCTACCATCTAAATTCAAATCGGCATATGATCATTACTTCATAAATATAGGACACCAAATTTGTCACTATCATGTATGAACAAGTGTCTCGCTAGAGGAGACACACTTGTAATGATCATACTAACAGGCGATCATAAAGAATTTATTCAAATGGTAGATCTAGAGGGAGAGTGTCTATGGCCATCACAACAACTTGACTGCCATTATCAACACGCAATGTCGCCTCATCCTTTCAATCTACTCAAGCAGTAAACCTGGTTTTCACAAAACATGACTAGTTCAAAACTTAGTCACTACTGCGAGTACTTGCTTAGCTAAAACATTCATAACATGTATATCATATATACACCATCATCATTGATGACTTCCGGCGATCTGTTTCATTTTCTTGATACTTCCACCGTAATCAAGAACCATGAAGGTGAACGATTCCCCTTGCATGACATAGTCTATGACAGAGGATTTACACTTGGCAACGATGTCTGTCATCCAGTGATTGAGCTGAGCGAGGCGTCTTAATGTTCATTAAGTATGAACATATGTCATTAAGTATGACCGCCACGTGCTCCCTCAATGTGTGTATTCTCTTCCATCTTGGTTGAGAAGACAATCAGTCAACATACTGATAAACTTCATCAACCCAATGTTTGGGGTACCCCGAGTTTAGCGACCATATCATATGTTCGCGATCTAGAAAACACGTACCCACTGTAACGCCCCGGAATTTATCCCCTTTTAGTTTTGGTGTGTTTTCTTTTTTGCATCAACATGACATTGCATTTCATCTCATCATTTTAATTTGTTGCATTTAAATCAAATTCCCACAATTAAATTCAAATGCATTTCAAATTAATTAAAATTGTGATATTTCAAATCTTCTGCAGATGTTAAAAATTAGTTTATTAAATTGTCTATTTAAAACTAAAAATATTTTGTATAGTTTTCGTATTCAAATTCCTCTTCGTTTTGATTTTAAAAATATAAATCGAAAAGTTTAAACGGGAGAGAAATTAAAGCCCAAGCCCCTCTAACCCCAAACCCTAGGGTTTCACCTGGAAACTTGTTTCCCACCCCCTGCATTTTTCCAGCCACCCCCCTCCACTTTCTCCTTTTCTTTTTTCCCTTTTCCCCTCCTTTTTCTTTTTTTTTCCTTTTTCTTTTTCCTCTTTTCCTTTTTTTTTTCTTTCTCTCCTTCTCCTTCCTCCTCCCGCACCAACTCCCGTGCTTTTCCCCTGCACCGCATCGCAGCGCCCGTGCTCACCGGCCCGAGCCCGTGCGCCTCCCCCCGGGTCGCCGCCTCCGGCATCGCCCCCTGCTCCGCCTCAGCGCCGGAGCGAAACCGCGCCGCCCCGGCCACCTCCGTCGCGCGCCCCCCCGCGCCACCTCGACCTCCCCTGCGCCGCCCGCTCCCCGGCCGCGCCCCGGCCACCCCACGCCCGCGTCGACCCTTGCGCCTCCGGTCGCGCGCCCTGCCGCCCGCAGACGCCGCCGCCTCGCCCCCCGGCGCCGGCCGCCGCCGGCCTGAGCTCCGCCGCGCAGCCGCTCCTCCCGCACCGGCCCCGGCCGCCCCGCGCCCTGCTCGCGCACGCCGCCGCCAGCGCGCCCGACGCCGCGCCGCCCGCTCCCCGCCCCCAGCGCCGCGCCGCCCGCTCCCCGCCGCCCGCGACGCGCGTCGCGCCGCCCCACAGCCGCTCCTCCGCCCCGCGCCGCCGTGCTCCACCGGCGCCGCGCTCCACCTGTCGCCCACGCCGCGACGCCTGCGCGCGCCGTCCCGCGCCGCGTCGCCGCCGCGTCCGCTCGTGCCCGCGCGCTCGCCTGCGCACGTCGCCTCCGGCAGCCCTGCGCGCCTCCGCTCGCCCACCTCCATCCGACGCCCCGCGTCCCCGTGCGCTCGCCGCCGCCGTGCGTTCCACTCCGCGCCTCCGCTTCATCCGCCGTCTCTGTCCGGTGGCCTCCTCGCGTACGCCGCATGCCGGGTGTTTGACGCAATGGCCGCAAGACCCCGGCGTCTTTTGTTGTCCGTGTTTGTCCACCCTTCGAGGTGTTGCCCGCCCGTGCGTTTTCCCTCCGGTGTCCGTTGCCGTGCTCCTACGTGTCCGCGCCCGTCAACGGTGATGACCGAGTTCGACTACTTCCCCGACCACTTCCACGACACCGACAAACGACGATGCCCCGGTTCCGCGACGACTACTTCCACGACGACGACTACTTCCTCTACGGACCGAAGACGTCGGTTTCGAACCCTGTCTCTCCCGATCCGACGTACGGACCCATACCCTAAGCCTATAACTATTTTATTAAATGTCATCTATCTTGTGCATATCGCATCATAATTGCCTGTGTTGCATCTCTTGGGTTTGGTGGTGTAGCAAATCACCTAAACAATAAATATGGAATGTGTTTAGCAAATCAATATATGTATTGCTCGATTCCATTTAAATTGACTAGATCATCCATGCCATGTCTTGCCATGTTAACCAACATTTAATATTGCTGGTAAATAAATAACTTGCACCTAAATAATTAATTGTCGGGGTTGCTATCCCGGTTAATTTGGATTACCTTCATTGTATTGCATCTTGCCATGCCATGCATCATTCTCGTATGATCATGCTGAATCTTTTGCCGTAGTTGTAAAATGCTTCTTTTACGCTTTCCAGTGTTTGTTGCTTCTTCGCGGATAAGACGTTGAGATGTGTGAGCACCGACAAGATCTGCTTCCATGCGGGATTCCAGGCAAGCAAAATTTGCTTGTTTACCTATACATTGTCTTTCATTCCTGCCGTTGGTCTCTGCTACCCTAGTTATCGATTCTTGAACTGCGATCCCCTCACATGTTTATCATGCAGCCCATACAGCTTTATCCCCACAACCTAATACCCGTTGCATGTTTATCTGTTGGCCTTGCGAGTCGTAGCGCATGCTTAGAGTTGTTTGTGCGAGTCGTCTGTTGGTCTTATGTTTCATCTGCTTAGTATGATAGATTGTTCTACCTTAATAAATTGTTGTCTTATATTGGGGTATTATAATTAAAAAATAAGGCACCAGGCGGAAGGCCTTGCGAGGTGTTTTGTTATGCTCAGTGTCGTCCTAGGAACTGAGATTTTGTCCTCGGATCCAATTTTGAGCGCACTAACCACTTGTGGGAGGCCCTATGGAGCCCCCCTCGACTTTGAACGGATCCACAACTTGTCCATGTGCCGCAACTAGTTCGGGTGTTCCATTTGCTCATATGCATGTGCATAATGATGATGATTGATGAGAGGTTATGTTACTTGGGGGTCATATAGGGGTGGTGCGCGCGAAGCGGACAGTTCCTACTGTGGTTTGAGCCGCATGGCGCGTGGACACAAACTAATGAGTCCGCAATTGAGATTCGGCCGGACTCTTGACGCGGGTAACAACTCATATGGGTGGCACTTGGACTTGCTGTAGTGAAGGAATAAGTCGTGTTGAGAAGCCCTGATGCTTGCTTGGGTTGATCATGCGAGTATGGGTACAGTAGTGCACCCCTGCAGGGTATAATCTTATCGATGAGCCGTGTCCACGGTTATGGACGACTTTGGTGATGATGCTGGCTAACAAGATCTAGACAACTTGCACCTAATCAATGTTAATTAAATTAACTAGTAATATAGAATTACTTTCACAATAAATTATAATTAAAACTGTTCAACGTGTGAGTTTCCCGAATTGCTTCCTCATACTTGGTTGAGGGGGTTAATTCGAGAATGGGTTATGTTTGGTGTTAGTAGTAGTTGGCTACTTTATGTGCTCTCTTATCCCTCTCTAATTAGACGGAAGTTGTAGCGTGTATCTCTAGGTTGCTAGTGCTGCTGTCGCTAAGTCCACCTCCCCCATATTTTGGGAGATGGTGTAGAAAGTAGGCAAGTCGGTTTTGCTTGCCAGGGAGTGCCCTGGCCCTCTTTTGGGATGTGCTTTATGTGTAGTCAACAGGTTTGAAGTCTGACGACGTTAGCTTGGGAATCCCTCCGGCTTGGCTGGGCAGGGATATGGCGCCATCACTTATCTTCAGGACTCTTAGTCCAATTTGCATCTTATCCTTAGACGGATACTATTTTGCTTCCGATGTCAATTGTATCTTTGTATTGTATCTTTTGTATCTTGACTCGTTCGAGTCGTTGTTGTATTATATCTTCTGTTGTATTTGTCGATGTATCGGAACTGTTGTAATGTTATCACAATTCCACCCACATAATGCGCATGTTTTCGGCGTGCACATTATGTCTGGTGGGTGGCCTAAAATCGTTATTATGCGGATTTCGGCGGGAGCGCTTAAATCTACATAGTACCGATTTTAGGGCGTCACACCCACCGTTGGTTCTCTATGGCAGAGATCATAGCATGCACTAGACTATGATGATATCATCCGCACAAAATCTGATAATCCAAATTATCTTTTGTTAGCGGAATCTCCGGGTTTATCTCCTAGCGGGTATTGTAACACAAAGAGCTAATGGTTTAAACAAGGAGTATCCTCAAGCTAAAGAATAAAACTATGAAGTTTGGACCCAACCTTTTAAGTTTCTCAATCGCAGGAATGCGCCTAATTTGAAAAGATGCTATCACAATGGTTAATATCTACAAAGGTTTTGCAAAACAGCCTCTGTTCATTATATTCTGAGTTCTATTATTTTAGAAAATAACTATCCAAACTCCCACTCAAACGAACATCCCTCCTGGTCGTTTAAGCGATTACACGACCCCCATCCATTGCACCACCCCTCATCATCAGAGTCGGCGGCACAACTTCAAGAGTAGACAATTGTCCGCCACACCAATTTTGTGACTCATGCTCGAACTTTAGGTCTCCCTGTTTCGAGGCCATATCTGCATATGCTAGGCTCGCCACCATAACCTCCACGATGACGCTTGTGCAACATGGCTTACACCCACTGTATGCGAACGACGAGATGTCTGACACCCGATCATCACGGCCTGCCTCATAACGTAGAACTTTCTTGGTGGTGCATGTTGGAGGGAGAACACTGGTGGTATTTTGAAGGGATCATCTTATATATAACTACCGCCGTGTAACTAATATATACTATATATATAATCACACAATATAAGATGCACACAAAACATCAAATGTAATGCGACGTGATATGGTCCATGCGCCATGGTCTTCTTGGCGCCCGCAGTTCATAAAAAATTTAATAAACCTACCTTGACCTTATCACATAGCCCCTGCAAAATAAAGTTAGACGATTCTACTTTATCTTTTACATATTTTACGTGGCTTGGGGCTTGCGTAAATAGAACCGCCTCATACCTACGAACCTTATGACCACAACAACGATCCAATAATTGCATGTTTAAGCATCCCTTTCGGGCCCTCCATTGAAAATGCAAGATCAACCAAAGAGAGAGAAACAGGCACCCGCCAGCCACAGATACGGTACAAGCCGTATGTCAGTAGTGGAACCAGTCTCGCGTAAGCGTACGCGTAAAGTCGGTCTGGGCCGCTTCATCAACTCGATGCCGCTGGAATCACAAGTGCACGCTAGAGGGTAGCAAATAACAGGAACGGTGCCCCCGTGTAGAACACGGGTTCTAACAGCGTACAGCTATATCTATGATAGATCGGCTCTGATACCACTGAAGGGGATCGTGTGCAGAAAACAAAAAAAATTCCTAGCAACGATATCCTTAAACTAGCCAAGATCTACACTATGCAGATATAGTAGTACGGCTGACGTGGGGCTACCTTGCGGGTAGCCCACGGTGAGGCTACCTGGGCCGCGCCAAGGATGGAAAGGCCCACTCGGGGTATCTCGTATCCTAGTCCAACTCGGTTAGGACTCGTAACCTGCCGTATCTGTACCAACCACCCGAGACCTGGCTGCCTATAAAGCCAGGAGGGTTGCCCGTCCTAGAGGACACGTTCAGAACCACAAACCCTAGCGAGATCCCAATCTCGCCATTGTAATCGCTACTCGCATCAATAACCAGACAAGCAGGAGTAGGGTGTTATCCTCCGGGAGCCTGAACCTGGGTAAACCTCGCTTGTCAGCCGTCGTGATCACCTTGCACTCTCCTATCTCCCCATCAATCAACCCGGGGTGCACAACCCTGGGACTTGCCGAGTTAGAACCTCGTCAATTGGCGCCGTCTGTGGGAAGTTCAAACAAGTGCTAGGATCATGGTCACGCCGGCTCCATCCGCAATGAAGATCGACGCACCCGCCATCAGGGAGTCGATCCGATTCGGCTCCTTCGAGTACGTCATCCACTCGAAAGCTCATCAATCGGTGTACGCTGATCTGGACAAAGGTATACACATCACCTTCGGCTCCATATTCTGTTGCATCGATAGTCGTGGCATACTCAGGTCTACGACTACGGCGTTACGCGCGGCGGCATCATCAAAATCGCCGACCACCGCGCCCGCTGGACCCGCGAAGATCGCATCTGCCGCACCCGCGGAGATCGCAACCGCTGGACCCGCGAAGATCGCATCTGCCGCACTCGCGGAGATCGCGACCGCCGGACCCGCGAAGATCGCATCTGCCGCACCCGCAAGGTTTGCGCCAGCTGTACCCGCGAAGAGGACATCTACGTCGACAATCTCGACAACGACCACGCGAATCGAGTCTACTACCCCAACCTCGATCACGCGGTCAATCATGTCAAGCCCCACCTCCACCGTCGCGCCCGCACGTGCGACCGGAGGCCCGCGTCCGACATCAACGTCACGCGTGCCCTCATCTTCCTGGAAGTCCCAGGTCTACCCCAAGCCACTCGCACTCGCCCCGTCAAGTGCGGGCACATGGACAATCGCGAAGAGACGCGACAGCGGGTGCGCCGCTCTCCACGTTGCGGCAATTTTCGACCCCGAGCAAGAAGCGGGTGACATAAGTAGCAGCGGCAGCACCAACTCTCCAATCCATGCCTACCCCAGGCAAGTTTTCATGGCCGGCACATCGCCGCATGACGACGAAGACGAACCCGCATACCCACTGGAGGTGGACATGCCGGACCAGACGAAACTTGTCATCACGCGTGACATGGCGATCCAAGCCATGAAGCATGTGGACGAGGGCACGTTCCCGCCACCCAACGCACATCGAGAAGATCACCTGGCGGTCCAGTACTTGCTACGCAAGGAAGGCGAACGAATTCGTGCCGAAAAGGCCGAACTTCTCAGGCGCAAAAGGGACGCGGATGCGTCGAGTGCCAGGCGAGCTGCTCTCTCCTTCACATCCTCCACAGAGGTGACTCAGGGATCACGGCGAACCAGAGCCCGTATCCCCCACATGGGAGAAGCTGATCGAACAAGGCTCACCCGCAACCTCGACTCGTCCTTCGTCACCGAAGACGAGAATGGGATACCCGTCCCGAAGACGGCGAATGCCGCCCTGATATCAGTCGAGACATACCTCCGGCTCACGCAGCCACCGGAGGGTGACGCGCGCTCCCTCCTCCACAAGCAACAAATTGCCTCCATAAGGGCAATCGAAGAAGCTCTAGCGGCCAAGGGGCCAGGTAATCAAGCTCACGAACCAACGATGTCGGGCGCCCCTGCGGCACAGCGACAAACAGTCAAGGACCTCCGTGACGTCCTGACGCAGAAGACGGTGGACCGCAATCGCAAGGAACGTTCGGCTAGCGTGGCACACGCAAACGACCACGCCGACCGCGATTTCGAGCCGTGTGGCGCAACATGTTTCTCCTTCAACATCCGCGACACCCGCATGCCTAAAGGCTTCAAGTTGACGGCCGGCACACCAAAATACGACGGGAAGCAAGACCCGAAGCTATGGCTCGAGGACTACCTTATTGCTTGCACCTGCCAAGGCGGAACATCAACCACGGCAATGCAGTACATCCAGCTCATGCTGACAGACTCTGCACGCGGATGGCTCACAAGCCAACCCAAAGATTCTTTCCGAACATGGGAAGAGTTCCAGGACAACTTCATCAAAAGTTTCTCGGGAACATTCGCCAGACCAACGACCTACATCGAGTTGCAGGCCTGCAAGCAAGGGAAGGACGAGTCGCTCCGATCTTACATCCAGAGGTGGACACTCCTCCGCAATACCATGGAACCCGTATCAGAGGACAGGGTGATGGACGCCTTCATGCATGGCGTTGCTCGCCGCGACCTCCGGGAGGAATTTGGTAGGCTCCAGCCGAAGACCACAATAGAGTTAATGAAGACAGCCAACCAATGGGCTGAAGGAGAGGACTACGTCCGCGAAACTTCTCCCAAAAAGGAAGGCGAAACAAGCAACTGGCGCGAGTCACGTCAGAAGAGGAAGGCACGCTACACGCACGACTCAATCGAGTTAGTAGCGGCGGGTTATGAAACCCCCCGCGAGATCAAGCATGAGGGCGGCAGACAGCACGAGCAAAGTCGACAGCCCAGCTCGAGTCAGTACAACCGTGGCAGCAGCAGCATCGACCACAGCGATGGAAGTCAGAAGCGCGAGTGGAAGCGCCCGCTGACCCCAGCAGAGGAACTGATGCAACCCTGTAAGCATCACTCGTTCCGCAATCCGGCAACAGGGAAGTGGGGTTCAAATCACCTGTTAAAAGATTGCCGCAAAGCAAGAAAGATCTACCATGCCATGCAGCAAATCATCGCCCCAGTGCAGGCCATACAAGCGGCACCACAGCTAGCCATCCAGGCAGCACCCGCAAACAACAATCAAGTGCAGGCGGCAGGAGCGTTCCCCCAGCCGCAGCAGCAGCAACAAGGTCCGCCGGCAGCAGCCGACGCGTACCCAGCCGCACGTGGACAGTTGAACATGATCCAGAAGGGACCCCCGTCGAACAGGAGGCAGAAAATCATCACACGCCAAGTACTTCAAGCCATCAACAGCCCGCGCGCGGTACCAGACTACCTGCGCGGGTCGGAGACACCAATCACATTTTCCAGGGCAGACCACCCTGCGGAGGTAGTCCGACCAGGGCACGCCGCACTCGTGATTGAGGCTTTGATCGGCGACTACAGCCTGAAGAAGGTGTTCCTAGACGGGGGCAGCGGCATCAACATCATATTCGCCGATACCCTCAGACGAATGAACAGGTCGACAGAGAAATTGCCGGAGTCGGAGACCACCTTCCACGGCATAGTACCAGGGCAGCCAATCACACCCATGGGAACCATCACACTCGACGTCATCCTCGGAACACCCGAGCACTTCAGGAAGGAGTCGATAGACTTTGAAGTCGTCGACTGGAAGTCACAATACCACGCCATCCTCGGACGCCCAAGCTTTGCCAGGTTCATGGCAGTACCCCACTACGCCTACCTGATGATAAAGTTACCCGGGCCAAAAGGAGTGATCACCGTCCGCGGTGACTTTGGGCTCTCCAACAGCTGCGACCGGGAGTTTGCCAAGATCTCCGAGTCCTTCGGTGTCGAAGAGCGGTTCAAAGCCATATCAGCCGACAACGACAAGACCGTCTTCCCGGCTCGCAAGAAGCCTGCCAAAGACGCAGCGTTCAACACGAATGACGACACCGTCACCCACCAGGTCCATCCGACTGACAGCGGAAAGACAGTCAAGGTCTCATCAAGCCTGACACCCGCATAGGAAAGCGCGCTCGTCGAGTTCCTACGTGAGAACTGGAAAATCTTCGCATGGCAACCCTCTGACATGCCAGGGATACCCAGGGAACTCGCCGAGCACTCTCTAAAAGTCCACATGGACGCGAGGCCAGTCAAGCAATCCATGCGACGCTTCTCAGGACCCAAACGAGACGCGATCACCATGGAAGTCGACAGATTACTGCACGCCAAGTTCATCCGAGAGATCAAGGACTCGGACTGGGTCGCTAACCCGGTTCTAGTTGAGAAAAAGAAGACGAAGAAACTACGCATGTGCGTGGACTTCACCGCAGTCAACAAATGCTGCCCCAAAGACCACTTCCCGCTCCCGCGGATAGACCAGATCATCGACTCGACTGCAGGTTGCGAACGCCTATCCTTCCTGGACGCCTACTCAGGTTACCAGCAGATCAGGCTGAAGGTCGAGGACGAAGAGAAGACAGCTTTCATCACACCCGACGGCGTTTTCTGCTACCAGACGATGCCGTTCGGATTAAACAACGCAGGTGCCACGTACCAGCGGACAATGCAAGCATGCCTCAAGGGTCTAATCGGGCAGATCGTCCAAGTCTACGTCGACGATATCGTCGTCACTACCCGGAAGGAGGATACCCTAGTCGACGACCTACGCAAGGTCTTCGCTGCACTGGACGTGTACCAGATCAAACTCAATCCAGAGAAGTGCGTATTCGGCGTGCCAGCCGGAGAGCTACTAGGGTACCTTGTATCCGCAAGAGGAATCGAAGCAAATCCCGAGAAGGTGCAGAACATATTCACAATGCCAGCACCAACGAAGCTCAGGGAGGTGCAACGATTAGCCGGCCGAGTCGCAGCTCTCAGCCGGTTCGTTAGTAAGTTGGGAGAAAAGGCCTTACCCTTCTACCAACTGATGAAGAAGTCAGACAAGTTCGAATGGACGCAAGAGGCGCAGGACGCATTCGACCATCTCAAGAAGACACTGACAACCTCTCCGGTCCTCGTGGCACCAGTGGAAAACGAGCCGCTCTACCTGTACGTCTCAGGAACAAACAGGGTGGTGAGCACGGTGCTCGTAGTCGAACGCGAAGAGGAAGGGCACATCCACCCGGTGCAGAGGCCCGTCTACTACCTTAGCGAAGTGCTCACCCTGTCCAAGCAAAATTACCCGCATTACCAGAAGCTGGCATACGGAGTCTTCATGACCTCCAGAAAGGTCGTCCACTACTTCTCCGAGCACCCGATCACGGTAGTAAGCTCCTCCGGACTAGCAGACATCCTCACAAATCAGCGCGCGACAGGACGAGTCGCCAAGTGGGTTGTCGAGCTAGGACCATGGGGGCTGAGGTATGCTCACCCGAAGTCTATCAAGGCCCAAGTCCTCCCAGAATTCACCACTGAGTGGATAGAAGCCCAGCTACCGAACGTCCCCGACTTGTCCAACGCGTGGACAATGTAATTTGACGGCTCCAAGAAATTCAAGTCAGCCGGGGCAGGAGTCGTGCTCGTTTCCCCCAAAGGCGACAAGCTCAAGTATGTCTTGCAGATGGACTTCCCGAAGCCGTCCAACAACGAAGCCGAATACGAGGCCCTGATCCACGGCATGCGGATGGCCAAGAACTGCGGCGCCACGCACCTCATGATCTACGGCGACTCCTACCTGGTGGTACAGCAAACCATGAAGTCCTGCGACGCCATCGCTGACAACATGATCGCCTACAGAGACCTCTACAATCAGATGGAAGGAAACTTCGACGGCTGCGAGCTACGCCACATCGGCCGTGAAAGCAACGAGGAAGCCGACGCCCTAGCCAACATGGGCTCGGACAGGGTACCAGTCCCACCCGGCGTTTTCCTCGAGTGCATCACGCAAAGATCCATCAAGACTCAGGGTACAGCAAGCACTGCAACCACAAAAGGCGATGTCAACCCGCCAAGCCAGGACAAGGTCCCCATGGAAGTCATGCTAGTCGAAGCCACATGGACAGGACCATACCTGGCATACATACTGCATCAGAAGCTGCCAGCTGACCCAGTCGAAGCAAAGCGCATCATCAGACGCTCCAAAAGTTTCACCGTCATCAACGGGGAACTCTACAAAAGAAGCATATCAGGAATCCTGCAAAGGTGCATACATCCAGTCGACGGCCAAGCCATCCTACTCGACATTCACGCGGGTACATGGGGACATCACGCAAGCAGCCGGGCACTGGTGGCCAAGGCGCTACGAGCCGGATTCTATTGGCTCACAGCCATGCAGGACGCCGAGGAGCTGGTGAAGAAATGCACAGGGTGCCAGGAATTCGCCAACAAGCCGCACGCCCCAGCATCAGAGCTCAAAACAATACCACTAGCCTGGCCCTTTGCCCAATGGGGCTTGGACATGGTGGGCCCGCTGAAGAAATCCTCACCCGGAGGTCATACCCACCTCCTGGTCGCAGTCGATAAATTCACAAAGTGGATCGAAGCTGTGCCCATCACAAGTTCGACTGCGTCCACAGCGGTCAACTTCATCAGGTCAATCATCTTCAGGTTCGGAGTACCTAACGGGATCATCACCGACAACGGCTCGAACTTCACAGCCGAGGAATTCAAAGACTTCTGCTCAGAGCAGGGGATCAAGCTCAACTACGCGTCGGTCTCGCACCCGCAGTCCAACGGACAAGTAGAGAAGGCCAATGGCTTAGTCTGCAACGGAATCAAGAAGCGACTACGCGTACCCCTAAAACGCGCAGCGGGCGCATGGGTGGAAGAACTGCCGTCAGTCCTCTGGAGCCTGCGAACAACGCCGAATAGATCTACCCAGTACACGCCATTCTTCATGGTGTATGGTGCAGAAGCGGTCCTCCCCTGCGACATCAAGTTCGACGCACCAAGAGTAGTCGCCTACGACGAGTCAGAAGCAGAGGAAGCACTCGAAGACAGCAGAGACGCCCTGGATGAAGCACGCGACATCGCCCTAGCACGATCAGCCGTGTATCAGCAAGACCTGCGTAACTATCATACTAGGAGGCTGCGACCAAGAGCGTTCGTGGCAGGCGACCTGGTTCTTCGACTCAAGCAAAAGAAGGTGCACAAGCTCGCTTCCCCGTGGGAGGGCCCGTACATCATAACAGAAGCAATAGGCAATGGAGCATACCGCCTAAAGGACTCGAAGACAGGAGCAGACTGCAGCAACCCGTGGAACGTAGCACAACTCCGCCGGTTCTACGCCTATTTCAAAGCAAGCATTGTACAAGAAAGTCAGCGCGGCAGGTTTCATACGCACTCTTTTCCTTACCAGGGTACCTGAGGGGACTGGAGGGTTTTTAATGAGGCGGCCTGTTCGCATGAATCAATAAAGTGATTTGAAGAAAATCTGTCTCCTTTTTCCCCGTCACTCAAGAAGCTCAAAAATCCTAGGCCGCCACTCGATCCACTCGGGGGCTGGCCACACAGGTTGAAATAATAGCTTAGGCCGCTACCCGAACCTACTCGGGGGCTGCGCCATACAAGCACGCCAGAAATCCTAGGCCGCCACCCGAATCGCTCGGGGGCCGCGCCATACAGGTTGAAATAAAAGCTTAGGCCGCTACCCGAACCACTCGGGGGCTGCGCCATACAAGCACGCCAAAAATCCTAGGTCGCCACCCGAGCCACTCGGGGGCTGCGCCACACAGGTTGAAATAAAAGCTTAGGCCGCCACCCAACTTACTCGGGGGCTGCGCCACACAAGCACACAAATCAAAAATCCTAGGCCGCCACTCGACCGACTCGGGGGCTGCGCCATACAGGTCAAGTCCAAAATCCTAAGGCGCCACCCGCAACCCACGGGGGCTGCGCCACACAGGTCACACTTGCAACCCTAGGCTACCACTCGACTTACTCGGGGGCTACGCCAAACAGGCTTCAGAAAAATCCTCGGCCGCCACTCGAACCTACTCGGGGGCTGCGCTGCACAGGTCAAGTTCCAAATCCTAGGTCACAACCCGACATACTCGGGGGTTGCGCCAAACAGGTAACACTTGTAATCCTAGGCTGTCACTCGACCCACTCGGGGGCTGGGCCAGACAGGAATTATTCAAAATCCTAGGCCACCACCTGAACGACTCGGGGGCTGCGCCGCACAGGTCAAGTTACAAATCCTAAGTCGCCACCTGATAAAATCAGAGACCGCGGCGTACAGGTAACACTTGAAAAACCTAGGCCGCTGCTTAGCACACTGGGCAGATGCGCCACACAGGTCGCAAATCGAATCAGGCACCCTCACTTTCGAGTAAACATATCAATTCTCATTACTCGAAACAGTGCTATAATCTACTACAGTGTATTTATACAAGCAAATTTGCCCTCTATAGCTAACCCTGTGCATCAGACGACAGCTACTTTAAACTGCAGGTTCAGCCTTTGGCGCATCGAGAGGACCTACAAGCCGCTCGCTCAAGTCCTGAACTTGCCGGATAATCCGGCGCGCAGCCGGCAAGGTCTCGTCGAAGTCGTCGTCACCTGGCAGGCCTTCAAGCACCCGCTCAAGCGGAAGATGTGGCCGGTGCATCCGAACATACGCCAGCGCCGCGTTTGCACCAGCCACAAGCTGAGCGTCGACAACTTCCTTCAGCCCTTCGCCATCACGGAACCTCTCCAGCAAGGCAGGCAACCCGTTCGGCTGCGCATTATGCGGGAAGTACACGCGGTTGACGTGCCAAAGTGTCTTCCGGCAGCTCTCCAGAAGAAAGGCAGCGCGCCACGTTCGATCAAGCATCGTGGCAAGGACGCGCCCCCTCGACTTGTTCACCCAGAACTGGCGAGCCTCATAGGAGTCGCCGGACGCCTCTCGAGTGACTCGCTCTTCAACGCGAGCCCGCTCGGCCTCCCAATCAGGATTAACATCTGCGCACACGAACTGCAAGTCAGAACGAGAAGGACAAACAACAGCGACGGCAGCCGCCAACATAATACATACCCTGCAACTGCCGACTGATCAAGTCCATCTCTCCAAGCAAAAAATCTTCACGACGTGAGAACTCCGCCGTGGGATGCGACTGGGAGCGCTGCAACAGCCGCTCTGTATTCTTCAGGGTCGCCTCAAGCTCCACCACCTTGTTCTTCAAGTAGGTGATTACCCGCTGGTCATTCGCACTGCGCGGAGGAGCCGGCGCCGCCCGACGACGGCGAGCACCCGAAGAGGAAGACGCGCCACTCGGCTCGGCCAAGGGAGAAGGTGGAGCATCGTCGCGCATGGCACTCTGTCAGGAATACGCAGGGTCAATACAGAAATGCGACTGCCGAACACAGTTCAACTTAGAAGACGGAAAAGTCAGCAAATTCAATACTGAAGAGCAAAAGACCCGACAGGGCAATATTCATTACAAACATGAAGTTCAAAATACAGGTCGCAGCGACTGCCGCATCCCTACAACTATGCCTACTCTAAGGCCGCGGACTGCGACCGGGAACGGCCCTTCCGAGCAGCCGCTTCAGTCGCCTTAGCAAGGGCCCTCTCGAAGAGTGCCACAAGCTGCGCAGCCAGCTGCGAGGCGCGCTCCTTCACGCCACTCAGCGACGCGGTCCGACCATCAGGTTTGCGAGGAAAACCGCTGACGATCTTCTCGAAGTCACCTGGACCTTGGTGGCCTAAAAGGAGCTGGAAGGTGAGCTCGGAGCCGCGTACCGTCTGCGACCGCGTGAAGTCAGCGATGGTGGTCGCGTCCCCAAACGGTGCAGCCAGAGCGTCCACGGTCGCTGGCGGTGGGTTGCCCGGGAAAATGCTCTGATGCACCACGGCCAGAGCTCCGGTCGACTTCTCCAACGCGGTGGAAGACTTCTTCAGAGCATCCGAGGCATAGGCGCAAACCCGGTCGAAGAAGCCAACCGCGGTCGCCAGGTCAACTGTGTCACTCGACGCATCTTCTGGAGGAACTCCACCGCAAGTCTCTGCGCCAAAAGTCAAAGTCAGGACAAGAAAAGGGACGAAGACTCAGTAGGCGTCAGGCCGATACTCACCTCCAAGAACAGCGGCGAGTGAAAGGAGACGACCGATTTGAGTTTTCTCCTGGGCGACCCGCGCCAACTCCCGCTCTTGAGACTCACGAAGAGCCTTCTCAAGCTCATCCACCCGGCCAGTAGCCTGGTCCAGCGAGGAACGCAGTTGGTCCCTCTCCTTCTCCAGGCGAACATAAGCCGCGGCTGCGTCAAGCTGCTGGCGATAGTATGGCTGAAAATAAAAATAAAAAAGAGCCAGGTATCAATAAAGTTGCGGGCGACTATACTAGTCACCCACACCTTCGGGGGCTACTCCCATCGGGAGCGCTGATCGCGCACCCGATGAGAAATCAGGAATACAAGAGAAACAAGAGATGACTTACGTGGTCCAGGAGCTCAAGGTCCTCGGCAGCCGAAGGAGGAGCCCGGCTAGACGAGGCCAGGCCGGCGGCCTCAACATGCACCTTCTCCACCACCACAGGCGTCTCCAGACCAGTCGAAGGGCCAGAAGTAAGCTCCGTGTCCCGAAGGGGGGAGCTGATGTTGTCAGAGCGGTGGCTGCAGCAAAATCAAGAACACAAGTCAACTAAACGGCGAACCCGCAAAGTACTACTCGAAGAACATGTTGCAAAGAAACTAACCTGGGGGTGCTGGCGTCGTCGAAGCTCGACAGAGAAGGTGAGGGCATCCGAGCGAATGACAGAGGCGCTGCGGAGCTGACTGGAGGAACGTTGAGAGGTTCCTCCCAGCCACCCGAAGATTGCGCACCTGGGGACGTCGCCACGGTCTCCTCCTCAGCAGCATCCACACCCCTGGCAGGCGACGACGCGGTGGCAGACTCGCCGCGACTCGGAAGCTTGCGCTTCTTCTTCGCGGGTTCCGCCACTTCGTCTTCCTCCTCCACCTCATCGCGGGGAGAATGTGCGGAAGGGATTTCTTCATCCTCATCCTCCTCCTCGACGAACCTCGACTCATCGTCAGGTCCGTTCTCGGGGAGAGGAGGATAGCTGATGAGAAGAGCCCGACCCTAAAGCAAAGTAGACGCAAGTCGAATCAAAATGAAAAGTAGACTCAAGTCGAACAAGTACAAAAAGAGAGCAATATCAGACTCACCTCAGGAACGGGTTTCGCGGCCCCGTAAGGAGCAAAGGGGCACTTGACGTTGCAGGCGTCCGCGGCTCGAAGGTTGGTGATGGACCTGACGTTGGCCTCCACCTCCTCGTCATCCAGCGGCTTGGCGCTAACGCCCTCGGCGGCCCACATCGGGTGGGGCCGAGCGCGGAGTGGCTGCACCCGAAGACGGAAGAAGGTGGCCATCAGAAAGACGCCACCCGCATCACGCCCAAGGGTCTGAGTCAGCTCGTGCAGCAGGGTCAGCAGGGGCCGCACAGCCTCCTTCTCCACGGCAGACAGCGGGTGCGCCCAGGCGCCAGTCTTCCGCAGTCCGCGCTTGCCGTCGAATGCGTCCAGTCCGTCGTCGTTCGACTGGACGTAGAACCATCTCCGGCGCCACCCTTGGACGGAGTCTGACTTCTTCATCTGGAAGTACGCGGTATCACCGCGCACCTGGATTCCGAAGCCGCCCACTGGGAAGGTCAGCCCACTCTTCCCTACGTTCTTGCGAACGAGGAAGAGCGACTTCCACAGGCCCCAGTGGGGCGCGACGCCCAGGAAGCACTCGCATAACACGATAAAGCCCGCGATGCTCAGGACGCCATTGAGGGTCAGATCATGGATCTGAACCCCATAGGCGTACAGGAGCCCGCGCACAAAATCGTGCATGGGGAACCCGAAGCCACGCGGAATGAAGTCCGCGAAGCAAACGCGCTCCCCATTGCGGGGAGTGGGAAACACTTCTTTGCCAGGGACTCGTACCTGGACTTCGTCCGCAGGTGGCAGCAGGCCTTGCGCGCGGAGCAGCTCGACATCGGTTTTCTTCGTCAACGACCTCTGCCAGTCGCCCTCGGGCTTCTTCATCAACCCGGCGTCATCAACGGCAGCGGCGGAGGAGCCAGCAGTGCCCTTCGGCTTGCCCATCGCCTAGGTCGCAGGGTGCGTGGAGAGATTGCTTTGAGCTCGGGACGGCGGCGGCAATGGCAGAGCGCAAGAGGAGAGGAAAAGGCAAGAATGGATTGGAGAAGATGACATCCCAAACGCCAGGGCGCAGTACTTATTCCTCGAGGATCGGCATCTCAACCGTCCATCACGCGGGGGCCCCGAGCGAGACCATCTGGCCGTCCACGTGTCGCACGGAGAAACCAATCGTCGCCGCCAACTTCCTCCACTACGCACGAGAACCGAGGCGTCGTCATCGTGCCGCGCAAATTTCGCGCCCACTTCGGGGACGTGACAACTGTGGACGTGGTCAGCTCTGACAGCGGGGCCCACCACGTCACGTCCCATCGGGCGCAGAGGCGTGCAGCAAAACCGTCATCAATGACGTCAACAAGCCAACGGCTCCGAAACCAACCGAAGAAACTCGACAGACTCATTCGAGTGGTAAGTTTCATAGCTGAAATCAACAAGGTAAGATCAGCCAGTGATCTGAGCACTCGAGGTAACCTTTCGAGTGGTAAGCTTCACAGCTGAAATCAACAAGGTAAGATCAGCCAGTGATCTGAGCACTCGAAGTAACCTTTCGAGTGGCAACACAGTAAGCTCAAGCAGCCGAATCCATCCAACAAGTAAGCCAAAGCAGGCCGAATAGAAGCAAGCTTCACAAGAAGAAGTCAAAGAAATCCGACTGCACAGATTACTCCCATCGGGAGCGGCTGGTTCGACTGAAGAAATTCGAGTTCAGGCTCAAGATCAAGCAATCCAATGGCGCGTCCAGGAAGAAGGAGTCCTTTGTCCGACTCTGAGACTCGATCAAGCACTCGGGGGCTACTGACGTGGGGCTACCTTGCGGGTAGCCCACGGTGAGGCTACCTGGGCCGCGCCAAGGATGGAAAGGCCCACTCGGGGTATCTCGTATCCTAGTCCAACTCGGTTAGGACTCGTAACCTGCCGTATCTGTACCAACCACCCGAGACCTGGCTGCCTATAAAGCCAGGAGGGTTGCCCGTCCTAGAGGACACGTTCAGAACCACAAACCCTAGCGAGATCCCAATCTCGCCATTGTAATCGCTACTCGCATCAATAACCAGACAAGCAGGAGTAGGGTGTTATCCTCCGGGAGCCTGAACCTGGGTAAACCTCGCTTGTCAGCCGTCGTGATCACCTTGCACTCTCCTATCTCCCCATCAATCAACCCGGGGTGCACAACCCTGGGACTTGCCGAGTTAGAACCTCGTCAACGGCGGAGATCGGAATAGATACCCTCGTAGACCGAATAGCGGGGATTACGCTCCCGCACAAGCGTTGACGATGAAGACGACGTAGCCGACCTCTAGGTCGCGGAGAACTCGGCGCGACGAAGACAACGAAGATGACCCCGAGGTCGGGTGGAGGAAGTAGGCCTCCGAGTACCGCTAGCGCAGCACCTCGCAAGGCGTTACACACATACGGTGGAGACGACGGCCTCCGAAGCTCCAGTCCAGGACGAGCAGCGGAAGACTTGGACCGGAACACCAGCAGCGCGGCAGCGAGCTATGGTGGAAGAGATCCCCTCATCCTCCTCGGCGCAACTCCGACAAAGGGAATCATGAGATTGAGGAGAAATAAGAGAATTAATTGGTGAATTAAAAAGCCAGGGGTGCCCCTTCTTATATAGGCTCCCGGGGGGGACCAACCTTGCCAGCCAGGCAATGTGGGACTATCCCCCATTGCCTGGTGCGGCCAGCCATGGTGCGCCGGCCCTAGGTGGGCCCCATTTGGCCCACCTAGGCCGGCCCTCCCTCAATCCGAAGCCCTGGGGGGACGTTCCCCCCTCATGGGCCTTCTTTCCACCAGAAGGCCCATTTAGGGAAACCAACCTTTAAAAATTCGAAAAAAATATATATAATTATATTTAATCATTAATTACACTAATTAATATTAAACGTATTATATATAATTTATTCTAGCTCCGAAAACTATTTCGTCGCTGCCCGATCTCCATCGGACCATTTCCGGGACGTTCCCGGTGATCTCTTTCCTTTCCGGCTGTCTTGTCGAAACCCCTTAAGTGTGTTACCCTAGCGGTTCGATATAATAACAGGTACGATCAAGACTCCTCTATGATCATCGACTAACTCGTACGCCTGGACCCCATGAATTAATCCCTGTGATATAACGAATGACTTTCATCTATCAAACCTAGACGTCTAGTCTTAAACCCTTTGTCATGTCGATACTTAGCGCGTCCGAGCATCATTCTCAGATATCTCCATACCATGCATGATCTCGTTACCGACAACACTATCTTCTACTCGTCCATGATATTATGTCAGCTGGTGACCTAGTCACATGTTTGCAAACTCATTTGACATAATCTCACCGAGTGGACCCTAGAGTATCTATCCGGCTATGCGGACTGACAAATCCCGTTGTTGACCCCTCGTCTCAACTACCCCCTTACGATACCCAAAAGTATCACCTATCATTGTCACACTATATAAGATATGACGTTTGGTGCGATCAAAGTATCTTCCAGGGATAACAATAAGAGTTGATCTCACGGTCTTAAGGCGTAATGACTATATCCTATAAATATTGGGTATGTCCATCACATCGTTACACCTAACGATATGACTTCCATTGCCGACCGGCGCCATGCCCTATGATCGGAAAACCTCGATCATCAATCGCGCAATGAAACTAGTCTTAGTATAGGCTACTAGGGCGGTTGTTTTATCTAACACACATGTATTAATGTTTTCGCTTTATACAGTTATAGCATGGTATAAAAGATATAATGAACAATTGGGATATTGCCAATAAACTATGTTTATTAAGTGCCTTTAGGGCATATTCCCTTCAGTATATGAAATGTTCATGTCCCAGCACATTTCATCATTTTTCTGTAAAAAAGATTAGTGCATCACTGCACCAATGATTTTTTCATCAAAGCAAAAGTACTGACAGTATGTTCAATTACTGGGTATGCTTGAGTGTGATGAGCTATGAATGTATTTTGAGCACAAGAATTGCTAATCTGCAAGTGAAGAGCAGGTTAACATACATTCAACTAAGGTACATGTAATTAAGCTTCGCTTTTTGGGTTCCCATTTTGTACCTGTTTTTGGAAATTGTTTCCATGAGAACTTGTTTCTGGGCAAGTTTGTTGCTGGTACAACATTTGTTTATCTGGTTTTGTTTCTATGTTCAGACTTAGTAACCCATTGTGGTGATTTTCATTTCTGAAGGACATTGGTACCTGCAAATCACACATAAATTGTTTATCATTTCTTTTTATTTTTGTTTTCACCAATAATAGTTACACGGTAAAAACAAGATGCAGGATAGATGCAACTGACCTGTGTTCCTATGATATTTTCTTCATGGATCAATGGTCATGTTTGATAAAAAGGTGGACCTGTAACAGTAGCACAACAAAATGTGTTCAAACTGTACAAAGCAATATTGATAATAGCATTGACCTATAGTTTTCGCTTTTATCTTTTGGCACTGTAATCTACATGTATGAAACTGAATACTGACGATATAGGTTTTGAAAATTTGTTATCTGCATGTATGAAACTGAAACGACCTATAGTTTTCGTTTTTCATGTGTCTTTGCTGATCAAAAAAGGACATTTATCAATATTGTTAAGTTATATTTCAACAATAACCAGGGGAAAGTGGTGCTTTCTGATACAGTGCAGGTTCTGGTTAAGCATTACTATGGCTGGATCTGCACGTTCAGGTTTGAGAAAAGCAAGAAAGGGGGGACGGGACATGAAGAACTCGAGGGAGTTGTTGCTAACCTGGGTAAGGATTTTCTTTGATTTCCATCCTCGTTAGGCCGATCATCAATGTATTGGGTTTGACTCTGCCATTTTCTTCAAGATCTGATTCTTCTGTTTTTGTTTTCCTGGACAAGGCGATCAGATTGGACGAGAAGCCCTTCAAAGATTCGAGAAGAGGATGAAGAAGGAGAAAAACGGAGGAAAAGCACTTGTCAGATTCGTTTTTGTCTAGCTCGGGGTGTTAGGTGGGGTTGCAGAACTTGTCGCCGTCAGGTTTGCTTTTCGTGAGCTCCAAGATGACCGTGGCCTTTTTAGTTCTCACTCAATCCCATTAGTTCTCACTCAAGCCTAGCCCAAAAAAGTCCAGTAGAAACAAACAAACAATCAATCAAACCAAAACAGGCCACAACCGTACAAACTTGGCCCACCTATTCAGGCTGACATAAGGTCGAGTGAGAACTTAGTTCTCACTCGAGTGTGCTCTAGGCAAACCCAAAGTAAAATGGTAATATCAGCATGGATTTAATGAAAATTCAAAATATTTTACAGTTCAAACTGTTTATTCAATTTAGAATCCGTTTGCACCGTTGAGCTAGTTACGACGAGATCTTCGAAACTAGATCCCATGTTGACATATTATGTCAACTTTTTTTTCGTCCCAAAAGTTATCCACCTATAACACAGTAGTTATCGAGATCGTAGTATATAAGTTATCACCGTATTAACAATTAGTTTTTGGATTGAAAATATCTTCTTTTTTTTCTCCGGTTTGAAAGTTATCACACCTAGTGTTTCATAGGTGGATATCATTTTGAAATGGTGAACAAAAAATGTGCATAAGTTGGTAACTATACACTTAAACATTTGTAAAAATTCTTCTATCAATTTCATAGTGACTATTACACCATATGATGGGCATTGTGTTTGTAACTATTAATTATTTAGAATTCATGATAACTATAATGATTTCGTGGTTGATAACTTTGTATGTAACGGATGGTAAGTTCATCACTACCGGGTGGTAAATATTGCCGGAATAGTATGGTAACTTCTAGGGATTAAAGAGAGAAAATAATTATTTAGGCACGTTCGGCAATGCTTGGTTTCGAGGAAAATAATTAACCGAGATGGACTCTTAACTTCTAGGATTAAAGAGATATTCTCTCCGTTTCAAATTACCTTTGGTTTGAGTCCGGCTTCTCGTGTTCGTTTTTTTTAAATTGCTTTGTGAACGAGGACTCTTCGTACGTATACGATTTGTGTACGACTCTGTAATCCGGTGGTCCTCGTTCAGGCCTCTTTCACTACGGGAGTCACAGCGCAGTCCAACGGCATTTTCAACGCCGACGGTAATTTGTCGGGGCCTTCGGCGTCACAACGTAAAACCGACGAACCGAGAAATATTGTCGGCGTCGTTTTGCCGTCGGAGTCCTTGGTCGTCGGGCTCATAGTGTCGTCAGCGTCCATTTAATCGCATTATGAGCCCGACGGTAGATTACATTCAAAAAAAAGTATGAAAAAGTACTAAAAAAACACTTTGGCATGCAGCTTTTAAGGTGTACTACTTTTTAGAAAATGATAAACTTGAGTTTTGGTAACTTTTCAAAACAAAACTTTACAAAAATATCAATCATATACAAACATGCATAAATTTTAACACATATGTGTGACCATTATCATGTCATAGTTTGTGATAAAGTGCTCATATTCAGCACATATGTGTGTCATGGTATGGTAAACAATGTCGCCGAAGCAATTTTTCAAAATTCTTTTTAGAAATATCATTTTCCATTTTTTAAGTGTAAAAAATGATTTTTTTTGTGAAGCAAGTACATAAAATATGGTCCAAAATGAAATCCATTTACTTTTCACAAAGAGTAGTACATATTTGATGGATAATAACTGGATATGAGAAATTTCCTTGCTTTCTATCTAAATTCACCTCTTTAATAGACTTTATGTCAATTTTTCGGAAGTAATTCAAATTTGAACTACAACTGTATGATAGTTTGCTCTGAAATGCTTATAAAAAATAATTTTAAGGTACACAAGTAGTGGTTACAACATAGAACCATCAATAGTTTTAAAAAATTCGACCACTTTTGATGAATAGACATGCTCTCCATTTTGACCGTTTTTTGAAAGAAATGACAACAATATGAAAAAATACTCAAAAAAAGAAACCCTTTGGCATGGAGTCTTTTTACGTGTACTAGTTTATCGGGAAAAATGATAAACTTGATTTTTGGCAAACTTTTCAAAACAAAACTTCACAAAAATGTGAATTATCTATAAACATGCATAAGTTTCAACACAAATAATCGATCTATGACCATTATCATGTCGTAGTTTGTGATAAAGTGTCCATATTCAGCACATATGTGTGTCATGGTATGGCAAACAACGTCACCGAAGCGATTTTTTTTTGGAAATACCATTTTCCATTTTTTAAGTGCCAAAAATGACTTTTTTGTGAAGCAAGTACATAAAATATGATCCAAAATGACACCCATTTATTTTTCACAAATAGTAGTACATATTTGCTGGATAATAGCTGAATATGAGGATTTTCCTTACTTTATATCTAAATTTGCCTCTTTAATTGACTTTATGTCAATTTTCCGGAAGTAATTCAAATTTGAACTACAACTGTGTGATAGTTTGCTCTGAAATTCTTATAAAAATATTTTTAAGGTGCACAGGTAGTGGTTACAACATAGAACCGTCAATATTTTTGAAAAAATCCACCACTTTTGATGGATAGACATGCTCTCCATTTTGACCGTTTTTTGAAAGAATGAAAAAATATGAAAAAAATACTCAAAAAAAGAGACCCTTTGGCATGAAGTCCTTTTACGTGTACTAGTTTATAGGAAAAATGATAAACTTGATTTTTCGCAAACTTTTCAAAACAAAACTTCACAAAAATGTGAATCATCTATAAACATGCATAAGTTAATATATGACCATTATCATGTCGTAGTTTGTGATAAAGTGCCCATATTCAGCACATATGTGTGTCATGGTATAGGAAACAACGTTGCCGAAGCGATTTTCAAAATTCTTTTTGGAAATATCATTTTCCATTTTTTAAGTGCCAAAAATGACTTTTCTTGTGAACCAAGTACATAAAATATGATCCAAAATGACAACCATTTAATTTTCACAAAGAGTAGTACATATTTGATGGATAATAGCTGAATATGAGGATTTTCCTTGCTTTCTATCTAAATTCGTCTCTTTAATTGACTTTATGTCAATTTTCGGGAAGTAATTCAAATTTGAACTACAACTGTGTGATAGTTTACTCTGAAATTTTTACAAAAATATTTTTAAGGTACACAAGTAGTGGTTACAACATAGAACCATCAATAGTTTTGAAAAAATCCACCACTTTTGATGAATAGGCATGCTCTCCATTTTGACCGTTTTTTGAAAGAAATGAAAATATATAAAAAATACTCAAAAAAGAAACCCTTTGGCACGGAGTCCCGTGTACTAGTTTATAGGAAAAATGATAAACTTGATTGTTGGCAAACTTTTCAAAACAAAATTTTATAAAAATGGCAATCATCTATAAACATGCATAAGTTATAAGACACATGACCAATGTATGACCATTATCATGTCATAGTTTGTGATAAAGTGCCCATATTTAGCACATATGTTTGTCATGATATGGTAAACAACGCCGCCGAAGCGATTTTCAAAATTCTTTTTCGAAATATCATTTTCCATTTTTTAAGTGCCAAAAGTGACTTTTTTAAGCAAGTACATAAAATATGGTCCAAAATGACACCCATTTAATTTTAAAAAAGAGTAGCACATATTTGATGGATAATATCTGAATATGAGGATTTTACTTGATTTGTATCTAAATTCGTCTCTTTAATTGACTTTATGCTGATTTATGTTGGTTCTTGTTTGTTTTAAAAGACATCATTCATTATGAAAATGATGACATGTATGTCATATTTGGATTCCTCTCATTTTTATGATCGACATAGACATTTTATTTAGTAAATTCTGATATACAAATATGAAGATATGAATTATTTCTTATTAAATGGAAAAGACAAAACTAAAATAAAATAATTGATTATTATTATTCAAGTATTATTAAATATAGTTATTTTTTCATTCAAATATTCCCTCCATTCCTAAATGTAAGAGATATAGTTTTTTGAGAAAAAATCCAAAATGTATGGTTTACAACGATTTTTGGATGAATTTACCGATGAAAAAGTGAGTTTCATTCTCGAACGGAGTGATTTTATGGATTGTTTTCATTTGTTGTCTATTAGGGAGTCCTCTCTTCTGAATTTTTTCTAAAACAAATGAGTCTATAGTATGTCAAATACTCATATCTTAATATCCGTGCAGAAAACTATAGCTCTTACATTCAAGAACAGAGGGAGTATTATTTTTGAAATTATAAATATTAAAAAGTATAATATCTTAAATGAGAGTTAATATGATTGCTATCATACTAATAGCAGTAAGGTATGGCATCTCAACTGAAATCTCAGTTGAATAGAACTCAATTGTTAAGCGTGCTTTGCCGGGAGCAATCTGAGAATGGGTGACCATCTAGAAAGTTTGACTAATGTTGGATAGTTTAAGCTAAGATTATGATTAAGGGGGTGTTTGTTTGGGTTGTAGTTGTCTGGCTGTGGCTGGCTGCGGTGCTGTGTAACGAAAGTTGCTTTTCTGAATGTCACTGTTTGGCGACTTGACTGGTTGTCTAGCTGTGTGTTTAGGAATTGTCTTAAATACCCTGAGAGCGACGAGGATACATGTATTTATTGACCGAAGTGTATAAGTGTGTATATTTTTTACTGATTTAATTGTAAATAAGTTTTTACCACTTAATACCCCGGACTATACAATAATATACGTGCCAAGATAATTCATCAAATATAATTCTATATAAAATACATATCCATACCACTACGCAAAAAAAAACTTAATTGTTTATTTTCCATCGAGACAAAAAAACTTCCAAAAAACAAGAGAGAAGATACTATGCATTAACACTCACGTATACAAATTTATCAATACATACAAATATGAGACCTGCTTGTACCTGGTAGTTTGATACCCAGCAAATCACAATAGTTTAGATGTCATTATGTCGTGTCTCAGCTCAACAGATTATGCATGAGCACTCACTTATGCCAGCTAACCACGATAGCAAACAGCGGTACAAAGTTTTTGTACGTGGCAAAGGATATAATGATGGCATAGAGTGCCAGATTCCTGTAAATATGATCAACGCTAGTGGCAAACCAATATACCCCTTCGCTTTAAGTCCCAAAGCTGCGGGAAGCACCTCCCATGGTGGTTCGCTAGCGTAGTGTATTACTAGCTTTTGGCTTTAGCAAATCTGACTATGAAGTCACCCTGTTTGTTTCAAATATGTGGCTTATATCTGTGGAAAGCTGAAAAAAGGTCAAACAAACATCTCTAAGTGTGTGATGTGAGATTAAATATATGACTAAATTGGAGTTAAAATAATAATAAAAAATTGATTTTTTTTTAAATGGTTTTCAAAAATATTTGGTAGAGCTATCTATGAGCCCGATGGCAATACCGTCGACGTAGCTAGCTATGAGCCCGACGGCATTTGCGATGCCGACGGTAACGGCGTGAGCCCGATAGATTATACGCTGATGGCCTTAGCCCGACGGCCACCGTGTACGCCGAGGGTTTCCAGCCAAATGCTGTCGGTTTAAGCTGTTACCCCCGTACTGTTTGGATTGCATGATTTTCAAAGAAATTTAATAGGATTCCAATCCTTAGGTTTATTTTTCCAATGGATTGCCTTTGGTTTAGGAAAATGACACATATACATGTGAATATGATGATCGGTATGATCGAAACTTACGAGATGCGCACAAACACGAACTCGAAGAAGGCAGCTAAATACTAAAAATTGGACCTTCACACACACGAACTCGAAGAAGGCAGCTAAATACTAAAAATTGGACCTACGAATCTGCGATGAAGGGGCCGCGAGTGCTACGATCATGCCCATGAAGGTCGACGTGACGAGATGCATCAACTCGTGCTATCTGCTATCTGTATGTAATACTCGAACCCCAAACCATCTTTGAGCGGAAGTAAAGAATCCACGGGAGGGAGCACTGGAGCGCATACTCGTATGTGTCCGCCGGTGGATATTGGAGACGTTCTTGTTGCATTTAGTCCATAGTTGTGGGGGTTCTGCATCCAAGCTCTAATAGTTGGGGGTTATAATGAGCTGCACGTGATATGAATCAACATCCGTAATACAAGTTATTTACATTCGATAGACATATTGAAAGGAGCCTGGTATAAATTCAGTTCAAAACATATTGACGTGTTACAGATGGATCTTCTAACTCTGATATACCCAATACGTTCCTCATATTTCTGAATCATACAGATCAGCCAAAATGACTCCAAAATTAACTAGCTTGATGATTTCTGTTTTGCTGGTTCCATTGTTTCACCATGCTTTGTTGTACACCCAAATTTTTTTTTTTAAATATCACAATTTGATCTACAGACTACAGGTTTTCACTGGTCAGCACTCTTGGCACTTTGATGTATGGATCTTCATAACTCGGAAGGGCTTCAATTATGGCATCTCTGCATTGATGAAAGCGGAAAGGGTACTCAGGCTTTGCTGCAAAGCATGACAATGGTTCACTCGAAGACACATGAAGAGTAATTACCTGTTAGTAAATGGTTCCGCCTTATCTTCTCTCAAGGAACTGCCCACTGCGGTATCTGCGACCAAGAATCAAACATTAAAAGAAGTATACAAAGGTGGTGAACACACAAATAATGTGCTGGGAAACAAAACTGCTTAGTGGAACTTCTAGGACCCCTCACAGCTCAGGAAAAGATGTATGTCGGTACAACATATGCAGCCCAAGAAAGCATGATTATAGTACAATATTTCAATGAAAAAGAAATGTAGAGAAAGGCAATTTTTTTCTT
The DNA here is from genome assembly GCA_026929855.1 of Poa annua. Taxonomy (NCBI): domain Eukaryota; kingdom Viridiplantae; phylum Streptophyta; class Magnoliopsida; order Poales; family Poaceae; genus Poa; species Poa annua. The sequence goes on from CM049427.1 coordinate 40,416,523, forward strand.
CAAAAATAACAATTTAATAACCATGCACAGGAATTGATCGACAACGGCCCTATGCGTGCCATGAGACCTAGATGATGTGAGGCTCCTCCATTTATTACCATTTTGCACAGAATACCGCACAACATCTCAGCTTCCTGCAGCCAATTGCATGTTCGCGGATCAACTATTGCATATCTCCACAAAGTTTGACTTGCACTAAGTACATTACAGTGGATAAAATCATACAAGGTCAGAAACAATGAACTAAATTAACCAAAGAAGAGAGGAAGATCTCTTCGGTCACAATGCAGATGGCCCACTGCCTTGTTTTGAAATATAAATAATTTATGAGATTGTGATCATTCTTCTTTAGTCCTTCCATTTCAGCTTTGTTCTCTATATACTATAATGCCAATTCAAGTGAACAGAACAAAGTCACCCTGCACACTGCACAGTAACTGAACCTGGGGTGTACAGAAGGAGAAGAGTATATAAAGTACAGACCATACGTATTGTGAAGTGTTGTACTACCGAACATATAGCACCCACATACATATCAAGATTTAAAAAATGCATATTGTTACTAATGAATAAATTTATCTAATTAACATGGCTATTCAATATGAGTTGGACAATTGCAGGAAACAGAGTTAAGCCACTAGTGAAGAAAATGCCTAAGTGGTAGTTGAACACTACAAGGGGCTCTACTTCGTCATATATAATTGAGTTTCTATTTTGGCATCATGCTATACCATGTGACAGGATTAAGGTACAGTATTTTATTCAAATGCAATCATCACAAGCATATGGAATTGTCTTTGGAGTAATAAGCAACCATCCTACACGGAAATGGGAAGGATTCACATGGATGAATACCAGCTCTAAGTGAAGGCTCTATGGATTCAAGATCAACCGCTTGTAGCTGCCCAAACCTGTAAAGTGAATAGAACATAATAAGCATTTCTAAACACCTCTGCTGGGATGCATATAGACATAAGTTCAGACCCACAAACAAGCATGTTATCTTGCAGCCCACCCAAACATCAACCAACGGAAGGAGACATAATTTGCTAGCCTAGAGTCAGCCATGACTGCTACTGCTAACAGGATTACAGGAACCTTCAGTTTGCCATGAGGAACCACACAATGTTCCAACCACCATCCGAGCCTAATCTAATCTTTGTCGTTACAGTCTAACAGACACTACAGATTCCAAATTTCAGGTAGTGAAGTCCAAGTTTTCAACTGTACAGACGGAGAAGGAACAGAAAAAGGGATCATAACTTACCAGTCCACCACCTGCTGAATCTTGGGGGCGAACTCCTCAGCCTAGCGGTCCAACACACAAACACGAAGAAAGCATCAGGCTCATCATATCGGCTGGAAATTTAAGTTTCCAGAGGGTTCCAAACGGGAGAGAAAAACAAGCCAGCTGACCTCTTGCGGCGAGAGGGATATGCGGGCAGAGTTGGCGAGGCGGGGAAGGTCCGGCGGCTCCAGCGGGCCTGGCCCCGCGGTCGCGGCGGCGGGCTTTAGGACTGGAGAGGAGGAGAGCGGGCGCCGCCGCAGCAGCGTCCACTGGGTGCTGGGACTAGCGAGCCTCGGCGGAGCAGCCCACCGGAGCCTGGGGATGGCCGAGGCGGCGGCGGAGAGCATGGCCGTCGTTTGTTGCCGGCGGCGCTGCCCTCAGGCGTGCAAGATGGGAAGGTGACGTGACGAGGCTATTGCGGGGTTTGGATTGGGATTTGATCTGGTTATTATCCACAGTAAGCATGCTCCCCTCCCAGGCTCCCGCATGGACCGTCCGATCTCGACTCGACGGCTCTGATTGAGACCGTCTGGACTCCTATACTGTAATCCTTTCCAAACCTATACTCCCGTGAAATAGCGAGCTGTGGAGACGTATACGTGTTGAAACATCGGTTAAATCCTGACCCCCTCGCATATGATTGGTTGGCATACGTCGGTTTAGCAGAGGGGAAGAAACTAAAAAGGGCCACTCCTCCCCCAATCCCCTCCTGTGTCTCCTCTTCCATCTCGCCCGTGCGCCGTCGTCGCGCGCCTTCCTTGACTCTGTCCTCCCAGCCGTCGCCTCTCCTGCGCGGCGAGTGGACAGAGCTGGAACGGGCGATCGCGGTGTGGTGGGAGGAGGCGATATAGGAGCACGTCCCGGAGGAGGGCGGTGGCGCGCAAGGAGAACTGTGAGCGGACGGAGTCGGACGGGACGTCGCTGCAGATCCGTGCTCCACAACCTCTCCTATTCCCGATCTGGAACCAGCGCGCTTTATGGTGAAGGAGAGGATGAGCTTGAGGGCCACACGGGGAGTCTGGATGAAGGTGCACGAGGGCCAGACGATGGACACCGAGGCCAGTACCATGGCGAGGCGGCTTTTGGCGACGACCAGATCCCTGGCGGCGTTGTTCTCATTGATCTCGTGCATCTTTCCAGGTTCCCTTCACGGAGCCATCTACTGGAGAAACACTGTTCCTCCTCGCAACAGTGCTGCCAGAAATGAGGCGGGTTGAGACATGTTCTACCGTCTCCTCTAGAACAAGGACTCCATCAAGGTCTGAAGAAAAAGAGGAGAAAGAAAAATATGGCGGGAAGTTGTGTGAAGAAGAACACCAAGGGCATTTTCTGATTCATATTTCATTCAGTTAAGTTCTCAGTTGATTGAACTGTGTGAATTGATGTTTTTGTAAAACATTAAGAAGAAGAAGAAGAAGAAGAAGAAGAAGAAGAAGAAGAAGAAGAAGAAGAAGAAGAAGAAGAAGAAGAAGAAGAAGAAGAAGATGTTGAAGAAGAAGAAGAAGAAGAAGATGATGATGTTGTGTGTGGGTTTTCATTAAGTTGTGTGTGGGTTTTCATTAAGTTGCTTTGTACACCAATACTTAATGGCATATAAAGTTTCATGCAAACAACTGAGTTTTCTGAGTTAAATACTGATTAGTCTTCGGCCTCTCCTAAATAAGTAGTAAGTTCCTAGAGAATTTGGTTTTTTTATCTACCAATGATTGTGAGAATTGCAGTGACACAACTATTCATGTTTAGTTTATCGTGTGGAGTGTTGAAATAAATTGAGGGAGAAACCATAGAAATACAAGCTTGATGTAGTTCAACTTGCTTTGCTTGTTGGCTTAAAGTAGACCCCTGCCACTCTTTCCAATAGCTTTTTATTTATTATTAGACCGAGCTATGACATATAAATATACTCAGCTTTTATGGGCAGTGCTTCAGTTTAAGACAATCAATACTCTTTTCTATATAGCAAATTTTCTTATCTCTCTTTTCAGACATATGTTTACTGGGTTGAACTGCATGATGCTTGTCCATCCGGTGTCACAGTAGACCAAGGTTTTCATGCAAGCAATTAATTTTTATGTGACTATCTGATCGTTTTGATTGCCAAATTTCATTCCTTAGGCGACGGCAACACTCCTAATACTCCAATCTCCCCTCCAGCAGCAAGGTGAGACCATCTCCCCACCACCAGACCGCTGAGAAAATCTCAGTCCTATTTCGGGAGAGGATTTTGTGGGGAGCGAGAGTGAAAGAGCAGCGATAGGGAGAGTGAGGTACATGGCGGCGATGGGTGGAGGTGGCAAGAGAGACCGGGGCAGCGGCAGCGGCGGCGGGTGGAGGCGGCCGCGTCTAGGGTGGAGAGGCGGCTGGAAAAAAATGAGGAGGAATAGATCCTAGTTATGTGGTGATTGTTTTGTAATTTAATGCAAGTGCAAGAGCTTGATCAGGAATGGACGGCATGGAGGTTGCAACTGGAGTAGTAGGTTATTACTTAATTGTACTCAACTGGAGTCATAGGAGTAGTGTACTGAGCAGTGCTCCCTCCTTTGGGGTTAACTAGGCAATTTAGCGCGCCGCGCACATGGATTAGTTAAAATATAAATTTGGTAATTTAGATGTTTAAATCTTATGTAGGTTTGAGAATTAATGAAGTTGTTTTCTAGTTTTAGAAATTGGTCTATAAAAGAAACTATAGTATGTATAGTAATTACAATTTTGGTTATAATTTTGCGTACATTTGAATTTTGATTACCTGGACCTAATAACCATTTTTTATTCCTCATGATGGTATTTATAGAAATGCTTTCACGTTTTAAAAATTGGACCAGTTAATATAAAAAAGTTATAGCATTTCTTGTAGTTATTATTTTTTGAGTTCTGTAATCATGAATATAAATGTGTTGGTTGTAAGAATATATTTTTTCTTCAAATTTTGTTGTTTTGTTCGTCTATTGATGAGTTGCTTGTTGGAAGATATGAATTTTTTAAATTGTAATTTTCCCTGTAACAAAAAAGTTATTTCATTTCATTTCGTGTAGTTATTATTTTTTGAGTTGTGTATTGTAGGTGTTATTTTTTGAGTTCTGTAAACATGTATGTAGATGTGTTGGTTGGAAGAATGTATTTTGTCTTCAATTTTGTGTATGTTTTATTCACCTTTTTCTAAGTTGTGTGTTGGAAGATATATTTTTTAAAAAAATAGTTTTCTCTATAAACAAGAAAACTATATTATTTCTTATATTCATTCTGCTTTGAGTTGTACAAACATGCATATAAATGTTTTGGCTGCAAAGATAATTTTCTCCGCAAATTTTGGTTTTTTTTTTTACATTTTTCTGCGTTGTGCATTGAAAGATATGCATTTTTTGAATTTTAACCTTTTCTGTAATTGAAATTCGTCTGACAGGCGGAACCCACCGGCCAGCCTCACCGTGGTGATGTCAGCCCTTGACATCACCAGGCCGCGGAGGCGGACGGCGATGGCGAGTCCGCGTTGGGCGGCGTCGTACGCGCGTGGCTCCGAGATCGCTCGGATCCGTAAGAGGAGAGGGAGGGGAGCGAAACGGGCGGCGCGCCAGACCGTTTGGTGATCGCCGAAGTCGCCGGTGGCGACCTAAAAAGCGGCGGTGGAGGCAGAATACGGCGACGACAAACTCGGGCGACTCCAGCCATCACGAGACGAAACCGCCGGCGAGGTCGTAGAAGACGCGGCGGCAGAGCTCCTCGTGTCCATAGATTGGACCGGGGTGACGCCTAGCAGCGGCGCGGCGGTCGTCGGACCGCGGGAGGGAGAAGGGGCGCGAGGGGATTATGCGTGTGAATTTTGCAGAAAAGCATCTGAGGTTTCTTGAATTTGCGAAGAGGTCCTACACTGTTCTGAAAAATGGATTGCGGGTTACGGATTGATTTTTCAGTGGCTTTTATGCAAAAAGACACGGTGACCGGTGGAAACCCGAGACGACCGACCGGCTACCGGGAGATATGGCGCGATTTGATTGGCTTAGAGCCCCGTGCTACAGTAACTCGCATTTGGGGGTGGTTCTGTGCGCATCCTGGCCGTCGGAGACGTCAATCGGACGGCCGGTGGCATTCGGGTGACGTGGACAGCAGATTGGGATGCAAATCTTACCAACTTTCATATATAGAGTATTGGGTTAAATAAATTAGTTGAACCAGTGAGGTTAATTACCGACCTTATTAATAACTGCATGCAACGGTAGTTGAGTGAGGAGAAAAATATGCATTGAAGAAATGAGCAAGGTTATTAAAAAGTGCCTAGAGTCATAGTGGCAGTAACGTAGTATCATGCATGCAACATTGGTAAAAAGACGATGTGGAACTGTAATTAATGATGAAATAGATTAAAGTGGTATCATACTTCTCATAGTGGATCGATATAATAACATAACGCATTTCGACACAAGATGAGTTTACAATATAATTAATACAACATATATCACAAGATTATAGTGGTATCATACTCCCAATAGTGAAAGTAGTAACATAGACTAGTATCATATACATGATACTAGTATATGATACTCCCCACTATGATTAGGCTAAGCACACACTTAAAACTTGCTTAGACACTGAGCATAGGCAAAACATGTAGCGCTCAACTGTGTTAAAAACGCGCTTAGTGTTTTAATCCTTCGGAAAAGAGAAATGCATAAGTAATTCGTTAAATCAGTGTCTAACTCTTACTCCATCCATCCGTATATTATAACTAGAAGGAGTAGGCGCACATTGCTGCGCCTGTTTTGTACAGGAAGCTCATGTTTTCTTAGTATGCAGCTATATTAAATATTGTTTATACCAACAACATGAACATACAATCTAGGGGAAATATCATTATTTAAGAAATATCATCATTTTGCTACCGCAAACCAAAGCTCATTTCACAAAATTAGAAGAGCTAACAAGATAAAGGTGAGGGTCTAAGGGAGAATGAATAATTGTGCAATTTGTACATTTTCATTCGTCTTCAGCAAAATAATACAAAAGTCTAACCTCACACACATTAGCTTTAACCATATGACAACAATTGCAAATAAAAATGTAGTTTCCACATATGTATTCCCTCATAAGATAATTATTTTTAACTAATAACACAATAAAATATGTCACAGTGATCCTTTTTTCCGATGCCATGGTCTCCCACTTGACAAACCTATACGTGCTTCCCTGTGATCAAATAAGAATATAAGATGCTAACTCTATTAGACCCTGGAGTGTATGTTTCCTAGCTAGATAACCAGATGCTACCTGCTTCCTCCCATCCTGAAATATAAAGGAGTACTCTGAAGCTTAAGAGCAAGTCTAACATGATGATGAGCTGTAATTCGAATCATCCAAGGAAATGGATGGTACCATATCAGCAAGTTGCAGTCCGATTGCTGAGTGTCCTCCTGTGTAAAGGAGATCCCTAGAGGCAACTTGCGATCTTCTTGAGTGCCGCATCGCCAAGTGAGAGACTTGGTTACGTGTTTATGTAATCACTCTATTGTAATCCGTGCTTTATAATGAAAGTGATGCTTGGTTGTGTTAAAAAAAAATCGGATGTGATACAGAAGTAAAGCAGCATATCATTGTATTACAGAATCAATATTGATTGTCTGCTGAAACAACTGGTGAGAATGAAGAAAACGGTTGCAAGAAAACCAAACCACGATATCAAGCATGCATTGTTATTAAGGTAAATAGCATACAAATTATTTAGTGTTCACCTAGAATAATTGCTACCTTACCGGATATTGTTGGCAGCTTACATATAATTCAAATTTTGTGTATGTTTGTACACGGTAACATTTTTGGCTTCAGTAATTGCCAATCCATGGGAGTATTTATACATAATCTAAGTGCAAGTGGTATTGTACACACATATACATATACTACAACCTATAGTGAACACTAAAATGATAATGACACAAGAATACAAGATGCTCGATTCAAACTATGCAACAGATCAATCAAAAATAATTATATGGAACATGAGGATATTCAAAAGTCAGTAGCATGCATGCAAAGCTAGAAAGATGACTTTGAAGATCTTAAAATAAAAGATCTGAATATTTTGAAACAAAATTATCCCCAAACCAATATTTAGAAAAATAATTACCAATATTTCTAGCTCCAGTTTCTGTTATAACATGTCTAACAAATTTACACATGCTCCTACATAATTCTTTCACCGGAACACAGGAAGGGTTAAACATAGGTAATGTATTTGGACTTGCTACTGGAGCAAAACTTCCGCAAACATGTGGGTAAGAAATAAATACATAGATAATGGGAATGGGTCAAATATATTCACATAGAACCAATGTTCAAAAACGTTAAGCGCTGAGCGAGTTGTGAGTCACTGATTAGAGAAATTGCAGATTTGACGAGTTTAGCCGTAACATAAGTGTTATGTATGGAATGTATATGCGTCGTACCGATAGAAAACATGGAAGACAATCTGGGCATATATAAACATGTAATGTTTCATTTCAGAGGAAGAAAGTGGATCAAGCCCTTATTTGCCGCGGTTTTCTTCTCTTTTCTTACTCTCCCAGTGCTACAAGCCATTTATCCAACAAAAGAGCTCCATGGACATAGATCAAAATTTTGGCAAGCAAGTAACAACCAAGCAACTATGTAGAAATTAATTGTTAGCAATTACTGACAATGAAGCAATATTATCTAGTTTATCCGCCTCCGGACATGCAAGCCTTATGAAACCGCTTTGCTTAATTTGCCTCTCAAGATCGAGTAAGTGTATGCTTTTTTGAAGCTTGCATAGAACTGAAGCATATTTATCAGATGCAACTAAGATAGCTAACAAAAATAAGAGTGTTTACATACCTTCCTACAACTAAAATATTACTCCCTCCATTCTGAATTAATTGACTCAGATTTAGTACAAGTGGAACTAAATCTGAGTCAATTAATTTAGAACGGAGGGAGTAGTAAGATAATTCTATAAGATCATCACTTGACATGCTAGATCTATTTTTCCAAACATGAACTTGCTACAGAATAACATGATAAATAACCATCTTGTCGAGCATGAAGGTACTCCGTACAATATGGTTAGACATGAATTGAGCTTAATGCTAATAGTCGTGTTTGATCGTGGCCAATTTTCTGTTCTCATGATGAAAATGTTGGTTATGTTTCGCCAATTTTTTGACAGGCTGCTTGCTAAAAATAGCCAAAAAGAATGCAATCAGACGCTATTCATAATTTATCTTGTAAATGGTTAGGTTTAGATCAAAGCAAAAAATACCTAAGGGCGGTTGCAACTGTATATTTCAAGATGTGCTACCCATTAGCTAGAGAGTACAAGAAAAGGCCTAGGGAATTTCATAGTACTATTCCCCGTCACATCACTATAATAGCGTGCAAAGCCAAAATCTGAATTCAGTGTCAGGTAATCCTGTCCATGAAAAAATTCATCTGCTGATTGTTGTTCAAAACAGTTAAAAAATGATAAATGGCTTTAAGCAATACATCTAAATAAAGCACAAGCAATTCTGAACCATACCCTACTGCTACCAATGCAAAAATAAATAAATAAATATATACTTTTTGGGGGGTGAAAAATAGATGGACTTAATATGTAGATGTTATCACTATCATCAACAGAAAAAACACTAAGCAGTATACAAGTTAAAGGCAGGTCATCTCTGACTGCAGCTAAATTTCAGAACAAAATTATTTAGTAGGCAGCCAAGCAGAAATGTTTCAAAAGGAAATTAGTTATTAGGTAACCGAGAATAAATACACCATGGTATAATCTTCCCTTGCAGCTTGTTAGGAATTTTAACAAACACTTGTAGTTGTAGGCATAAAGATGAAGCTGGGAAAACAAACATGAAAAAGATATGAGTGGAAGAGAGGGTTACCTATATTGGGGCCATGCTTCTGAAATGTAATAAAAAAGTTGTCTGTGTTGGCAGAATCAGGTTTTAGTAACATCACAGACATTATATAAGATCAATTTTGTAACATCATGGAGCCTGATACAAAGAAAATCACTGATATCTATCACAATGCATGAGGACATTGTAAGGTTTGGGAACATCAGAAGACACAATGTTTGTGCGAGACTATGACAAGTCATTGACACACCTATCTATATTTCAAGCTGCAAATGAAGTTAAGCAAAATGTGGGGCATACACACCCCGAGGTTCATATGTATTTTGATCTGAACAATTAATCATACTTTATCCAAATTAAGTATACACAAAGAGGGCAAATTAATCAAATGCGCCTGAACAAAAGAACTTAGCTAGGAATTGAGAAGAGAGGTGCACCAGGAATTGAGAAGAGAGGTGCGACTGAACAAAACTGACCTACCTTCCCTGTTGGTCTCCCATATCTTTGAGTGCTACCTTCCTTTAAAAAAAGGGGTGGAGTGATAATCTGATTACAAAACTTAAGATGACCAAATGAAAGGAGAGAACAATTTACCTAGGTCTTCAGACTGATGCATGTCGTGGATGGAGGACTCTATGCGGATGCGTATCAGAACCTGCCCTTCTCCCTTGTATCAAACTGCAGCTCCACAAGCTGCCTCACACAGCACTGCACAACCTCATCATCGTCTTCCCAACTTTCATTAATTCAAACATCAGATGCTATAAAAAATACATGTAAATGGCACCTTTGTTGGTCAAATAAGGCGTACAGTGATGCAGATTGATCCACAAAATCCTCCCAATGCATCGACATTTATGGTTTCCTATCATACCGAGCTGCAAAAAAAAAGGCTGCTGATAGCAAATTGAGAGATTGTTTGTTCCAAACAGACCACCCTTACGCCAACTTCTGTAGCAGCCAACACACTGTCAGCTCCAGGATGTATGCCCAACTTGGCAAGCCTTGCATCTGAACCTATAGAAAATAATCACATATATGATCGAATTATAACAATATATGCCCATATAAAAAAATCACAGGATTTAAGGCACGTACACATGTTCGACATAGTTGTGTAGCAATGTTGTAAACAAGAAGTTGTGATACACAATGCACAACATCATGAATGTAGGTATGTTACCAGGAATCACTAAGTTGTGTTGGCCAGAGACCACTGTTGCATTCTAGAAATCTTACATAAAGTGAGATTAATACTGTATCAGATAAACAAACTACTTCCAAGGACTGAGACAGAAGAACTTGAAAAATAGAAGAGCAATACTCTGAATCGGTTCCTTTCCGAAAAAATGAAGCAAATATATTATCAACATGCTAACTTTCATTTTCACAAATATAAGTAGAGAAGTGCTCCGGTGCTTTCCCAAAAAATAAGTTGCACGAATTTTAAAGCGCATAGACGGCTATGATTAAGTTCACAAAGTGATCAAAGAGAGTATTAATCATGTGGGATTAACACCTTTAATCCCCACCCCTAATCACAACCATCGATTTGCTTTAAAATTCGTGCAACATGTTTTTTGGGAAAGCACCGGAGCATTTCTCATATAAGTATTGTATGGAGCTACATAGCTAAGAATGAAAACTGATACTGTATTGCCATCTTACTAAGCACATCACGTAATTAATCAGTAAGGGCTGGCTGACAAATATTGGTGTCATGGCATCTGATTCTCCAAGGTAGCACCTCTGTCTTTTTTCGTCACTGAAATTTAAACTCCAATGCCCTCATATAATTTTTTTATCTAGAAGCAACACTGCAGTAATTTAAAGAACCTGAATCACACAATGCGAAGGGAAAAGGGCAATTCGATAGTAACATTCACATGTGCCTAAAATCTTTCGAAGAGCTGATGCTCAAATCCACAAGGAACTGCTTGTCATAGGCTAGCTCATGCTTTTAGTAGTAATGCTCTATGCTCCCATGATGAAAGGAAGCCCCCCCACCCCCATGGGAACTCACCAGACGGATTTGAGCACTCGTTCCATGGTGATGTCCCTCCTTTGGTGTCGTGCGTGACCAAAAGGGGTGGAGGTGGATCGGATTGGGACTCTGTGGCCGGCTGCCATGCGGGAAGAATATGAGCGGGGGATAGAATGTGGAGCTCGTTGACTCGTCATGGCCACCATGTCACCCGAAGAACGTTTGCCGTCGCCGCTAGGGTTTGCGATGGGTGCTTCGACCCCAACGAACACGGAAGCGGACGAGACTACTGAGCGTGTTGGATTGGATGCTGGCGGCGAGAGAGAGGGGATTGAAGGAGGATGAAGGCCCAGTTCTTTTGACGGCTTCTCCGATAAGCCACCCCTCCCCCAGCTTTCTAGAGAAGCCGACTTAAAATTTTATCTAGACTTCCAAAATAAGAACCTTATATTGAGTTTAGAAGCCCTCTCAAATTTTTAGGGCGGCTTCTGCAGGAAGCTAGGGGAGGGGCAACTTCTTGGAGAAGCCGCCAAAAGAACTGGGCCGAAGACGCTTGAGTCAAAGACGGTTTGCCGAAGGCGGCCAGCAACCACGTACACGGGCGGACGAACGAGAAGGCATGATCCATCTGCCACCGACAGGGGGACCCATGACACCATCACACACCCAAACATGTATCAACACGTGGGATGCTCCACTGCTCGCTATTCCCCGACGGTTTATATGCGGTCATAGGGGTGTCTGTTCGTACGTGTTTGTGAGCGTCTGCGTCCTGTACTGTGTTTCTCAAGAAAAAAAAAGGTTTTGTAAAGGATATGTTTAAGCTGCGTTTGGTACCAGCATACTTTTAAAGTATCTCAATTATACTAGTATATATATTCAAAAGACAACGGTTTAAAATGCTTTGATCGTGTTTAGCGGTGACTAAATATTTTAGTATGAACACTTTAGTATCCTTTTAAAAATGTGCTATTTTTGAAGTATTGGGGAAACAACAATGGGCATCCTTCTCAGAAACTGAGCCATCTGCTCGCAAAACGGTAAAATGTTTTGGTTTTGGTTTACTACAGTTTTTAAAATGCTTAGCTACCAAAGGGAGCCGTAGCTTTTTCAATATGGACTACATACATACTGAGTAAAATGAGTGAAGCTACACATCGAAATACGTCTAAATACATGTGAATCAGAAGAAAAAAAAGGCTAAACATCTTGTAATTTGGAACATAGGGAGTATTACACATGAAGAGGAAAATGTGGTTCATCGGGAGTAACAGTTGCATGTCTTAGTGAAGTGAGCGAATTTATAACAAAGTGACGCTTGTGTCGTTTGAAGCCTAGTAAGTTTTTATTGTCAATAATCTCTCCTAACTAAAAAGAAGATTTGGTTCCTCTTTCTGCCCGGATGACGTCATGGTTTTCGTCCGACGCCTCTCCGCTCACCTCCCGCGGACACAAATGTGCCAAGCCAAACAGAACCGACGTGACCTCATGCCGTTCGAGCAAAAGAGCGGAGTCGTTGCCCCTCCTCAAACCCTAGCGTCGCCCGCCTTGGTCATCTCCTCCATCTCTGGTGACCGGGAACCAATGAAGCCGCCACCGCCGCCGCCGCCACAGTCTCCAAGCTCGTCGCGGTGGCCGGCCCATCGTCGTCCCCGCCCGCGCGTCGCATCCTTGTTCCGTCAACAACCAAAGCTGGCGAGGGGCGTTGCCCTTCACGTCCGGCCTCGCGGGCCGCCTCTTGGCATGGTCACCGCGTCGCCACACGCTACTCGTCCTCTTCTGCCGCCGTCTTTGAGCACCGTTTCGTCTCCGCCACCGTCGTCTTTGAGCGCCGTTTCGTCTCCGCCGGTAAGGAACACGACCTTGAACATGCTTCAATCATGGCGTCGCATTTTGGTACACATCCTCCTTTTCTCTCTGGGAATTAGAAACTGCGATGAGTTCCAGCTTCCAGGTCATGGGAAGAAACTTAAAAATATCCTATACTTGGAGATCAGCGCCACGAAGCAGGTTGGAATCCAGTTCAGGACAGCCAGTGTACTCCAGGTAGTGATCCTACCATCATCTCCACTTTTTTGTTGTGTTGTCCAGCTGTTGTGGAAAGAATATGATGATCCTGAAGACAGAAAGTTCACTTGCGACAAATATAATAATCGATGATCTTAGTCTCGATGATAGACTACAATATGTATGCGTTATCAGACAATTGCTTCATTTTGGAGCTTGACAAGTTCAATGTCTGTTTAAACCTACTCCCAGCAATACACTGCTTCATTTTGGAGATTAAATAAGTTTTTATGCACTCATGCATCTCTTACTAATTTTATCTTATGCTACCCCACTTATGAATATTATCCTTTTTGGTTATTAAGATCTCCTCAGATCCCATTGCCCTCGTGAAAAGCACTCTTTTTACGAAATCAAAGGTGTCTTTTGATATTCAATAACTACTAGCTACAGTCTATAGCGTATGCCACACAATGAATAACTAGCACTTTCGATTTGAGTGTTTATTGTAAGTGTCACTGGTAGATTGAGATGGACAACAAAGTAGAGACGTTTTTATCAAATGCTTATGTTGATGCCCATCACTCTGACCTGAATTAGCTTGCTTCAGTTAACTACCTGATAGATTTGTACATTCTTCAGAACTTTGTCCCTTTTAAAGATGTTTGTCCTTCAAATTTTATTGCCTACATCTTGTTCTATATATTTTCATTGAATTATTTCCTATACTTGCAGATCAATTTATTCTTGTAACAATTTCTCTACGTGAAGCCTAGCATAAAGAATTTTGAGAAAGTGTCTGATGAACATATGCGTGAGATGGACCTATTAAACTAATTACTTTTGTGAGAAAATGTCGAGAACTTGAGTGGTTGTTCAATGCTTTTGTAACATTAGTTGCATGTTAATTAGTGTAGGTAAAAGACAAAATGCATATCCATCATATTTGTTTGCAGTGTGCAAATATTTTGTTAGCAGACATAAGATAATTGAATTTTCCTATTTTTACACCTATTCGATGTTGGGAGCTTCTTTGAACACCACTTTGTAAAATGAAGAAGTGATTTTTTTCAAGATAAATCTTTACTAGGTATTGGGCCTTGCAATGGTACTACATGGTTTACTCATTACCTCTTCTTCTGGTAGGCGTTATTTGCAAAGACAAGTGCTCAAAAGGCCCTACTCAAGTGCAAACACAAGTGCTTAGACTTATATGAGGGAGTATGCAATACAGATGGGGAAAGTTGTATAAAGGTCAGTATATATGAAAAAACCTCTTGTATCATCTTCATGGCTTTCTCACTTAGCCAAATATATTTGTTGGTTGGCCATGCAAGTGGGTAGTGCTATGTAGAGATGAATGTTTATTTTGTCTAGCCTTTTATCTAAACCATGTTTGTTATATAATTCTAAGGTAATCAGGCTAACTGAAGTTTAAACTGAAACTATGAAATTAGTTTTGGTCAATACTTGTAGCGGCAATTGAGGTGCGGGTATGTTCTTATACTCACAAAATATCATGCAAATGGAAACAAGACTGCAAAATACATTTTGGTTTCTGTCGTCTCAGATTATATGACATCTGGTTTCTGTCGTCTCAGATTATGGCCGTGTTATTGATGGGTTGCCTTCCATTTTGTGGACTCGGCATGGGACGGAGGCTGTTAGTGCTTTTGTACAACTGCTATTTGAAGGGAATATACCCTAGAGGCACTTAATAAACATAGTTTATTGGCAATATCCCAATCGTTCATTATATGTTTTATACCATGCTATAACTGTATTAAGCGAAAACATTAATACATGTGTGGTAGATAAACAACCAGGTCCCTAGTAGCCTCTACTAAGACTAGTTTCGTTGCGCGATTGATGATCGAGGTTTTCCGATCATAGGGCATGGCGCCGGTCGACAATGGAAGTCGTATCGTTAGGAGTAACGATGATGGACGTACCCAGTATTTATAGGACATAGTCATTACGCCTTAAGACCGTGAGACCAACTCTTATTATTATTTCTGGAAGATACTTTGATCGCACCAAACGTCGTATCTTATTTAGTATGGCAATAACGGTGATACTTTTGGGTATCGGAAAGGAGTAGTTGAGACGAGGGGTCAACAGCGGGATTTGTCAGTCCGCATAGCCGGATAGATACTCTAGGGCCCACTCGGTGAGATTATGTCAAATGAGTTTGCAAACATGTGACTAGGTCACCAGCTGACATAATATCATAGACGAGTAGAAGATAGCAATGTCGGTAACGAGATCGTGCTAGGTATGGAGATATCTGAGAATGATGCTCGGACACGCTAAGTATCGCCATGACAAAGGGTTTAAGACTATACGTCCAGGTTTGATAGATGAAAGTCAATTGTTATATCTCAGGGGTTAATTCATGGGGTCCAGGCCTACGAGTTAGTCGTTGATCATTGAGGAGTCTTGATCATACCTGATATTATATCGAACCGCTAGGGTAACACACTTAAGGGGTTTCGACAAGACAACCGGAAAGGAAGGAGATCACCGGGAGCGTCCCGGGAGGGGTCCGATGGAGATCGGGCAGCGCCGAAAGAGTTTTCGGAGCTAGGAAAAATTATATATATTATGTTTGATATTAATTAGTGTAATTAATATGCAAATATGATTTTATATATTTATTTTCGAATTTATTTAGGCTGATTTCGCTAAATGGGCTTTCTGGTCGAAAGAAGGCCCATGGGGGGGAAAACCCTCAAGGGAATTTTGTGGGGGAGGCTTGGCCGGCCTAGGTGGGCCAAATGGGGCCCACCTAGGGCCGGCGCACCATCCCTAGCCGCACCATGGCTGTGGGATAGTCCCACATTGCCTGGCTAGGGAGGTTGGCTCCCCCCGGGAGCCTATATAAGAAGGGGCACCCCTGTCCTTTTAATTCACCAATTAATTCCCAATTTCTCTCTCGATCTCGTGGTTCCCTTGACGGAGCCGCGCCGAGTAGAGGAGGGGGATCTCTTCCACCATAGCCCGCTGCCGCGCTGCTGGTGTTCCGGTCCAAGTCTTCCGCTGCTCGTCCTGGACTGGAGCTTCGGAGGCCGTCGTCTCCACCGTATGTGTGCGACTCCCTGCGAGGACCTCGGGGTCATCTTCGTCATCTTCGTCGCGCCGAGTTCTCCGCGACCTAGAGGTCGGCTACGGCGTCTTCATCGTCAACGCTTGTGCGGGAGCATAATCCCCGCTATTCGGTCTACGAGGGTATGTATTCTGATCTCCGCCGTACTTTTATATCTGCATAGTGTAGATCTTGGCTAGTTTAAGGATATCGTTGGTAGGAAAAATTTTGTTTTCTGCACACGATCCCCTTCAGTGGTATCAGAGCCGATCTATCGTAGATATAGCTGTACGCTGTTAGAACCCGTGTTCTGCACGGGGGCATCGTTCCTGTTATTTGCTACCCTCTAGCGTGCACTTGTGAGTCCAGCGGCATCGAGTTGATGAAGCGGCCCGGACCGACTTTACGCGTACTCTTACGCGAGACTGGTTTCACTACTGACATACGGCTTGTACCGTATCTGTGGCTGGCGGGTGCCTGTTTCTCTCTCTTTAGTTGGCTTTGCATTTTCAATGGAGGGCCCGAAAGGGATGCTTAAACATGCAATTATTGGATCGTTGTTGTGGTCATAAGGTTCGTAGGTATGAAGCGGTTCTATTTACGAAAGCCCCAAGCCACGTAAAATATGCAAAAGATAAAGTAGAAGCGTCTAACTTTATTTTGCAGGGGCTCTGTGATATGGTCAAGGTAGGTTTATTAAATTGTTTATAAACTGCGGGCGCCAAGAAGACCATGGCGCAATGGACTATATCACATTGCATTACATTTGATGTTTTGTGTGCATCTTATATTGTGTGATTGTGTGTATAGTATACATTAGTTACACGGCGGTAGCTATATAAGATGATCCCTTCAAAATACCACTAGTGTTCTCCCTCCAACGCGCACCACCAAGAAAGTTCTACGTTATGAGGCAGGCCGTGATGATCGGGTGTTAGACATCTCGTCGTTCGCATACAGTGGGTGTAAGCCATGTTGCACAAGCGTCAGCGTGGAGGTCTTTGGTGGCGAGCCTAGCATATTCAGAAATATGGCCTCGGAACAGGAAGACCGAAAGGTCGAGCACGAGTCACAAAATTGGTGTGGCGGACGATTTTGTCTACTCTTGAAGTTGTGCCGCCGGCTCTGATGATGAGGGGTGGTGCAATGGATGGGGGTCGTGTAATCGCTTAAACGACCAGGAGGGATGTTCGTTTGAGTGGGAGTTCGGATAGTTAATTTGTAAAATACTAGAACTCAGAATATAATGAACAGAGTCTGTTTTGCAAACCTTTGTAGATATTAACCATTGTGATAGCATCTTTTCAAATTAGACGCATTCCTGCGATTGAGAAACTTAAAAGGTTGGGTCCAAACTTCATAGTTTTATACTTTAGCTTGAGGATACTCCTTGTTTAAAACGTTAGCTCTTTGTGTTACAATACCCGTTAGGAGATAAACCCGGAGATTCTGCTAGCAAAAGATAATTTGGATTATCGGATTTTGAGCAGATGATATCATCGTAGTCCAGTGTATGCTATGATCTCTGCCATAAAGAACCAACGGTGGGTACGAGTTTTTAGATCGCGAACATATGATATGGTTGCTAAACTCGGGGTACCCCAAACGTTGGGTTGATACAGTTTATCAGTACGTTGACTGATTGTCTTCTCAACCAAGATGGAAGAGAATACACACATTGAGGGAGCACGTGGCGGTCATGCTTAATGACGTATGTTCATGATTAATGAACATTGAGACGCCTCGCTCAGCTCAATCACTGGATGACAGACATCGTTGCCAAGTGCAAATCCTCTGTCATAGACTATGTCATTTAAGGGGAATCGTTCACCTTCATGGTTCTTGATTACGGTGGAAGTATCAAGAAGATGAAAAAGATCGCCGGAAGTCATCAATGATGATGGTGTATATATGATATACATGTTATGAATGTTTTAGCTAAGCAAGTGCTCGCAGTAGTGACTAAGTCTTGAACTAGTCATGTTTTGTGAAAAACCAGGTTTACTGCTTGAGTAGTTTAAAAGGATGAGGCGACATTGCGTGTTGATAATGGCAATCAAGTTGTTGTGATGGCCATAGACACTCTCCCTCTAGATCTACCATTTGGGTAAAAAATTTATGATCGGGTGTTGGTATGATCGTTACAAGTGTGTCTCCTCTAGCGAGACACTTGTTCATACATGATAGTGACAAATTGGTGTCCTATATCTATGAAGTAATGATCATATGCCGATTTAAATTTAGATGGTAGAAGCTCCCACATTCATAATATTAATGCCAAAGGATACAGACTTAATAAAGACACCACATATGTGTGGCACTACCGTTTAGTCATGTCAATGTTATATGCATTAGCTCCACACTGGATGGACCTACAAGTCCTAAGATTTGATCTTTTGACACTTGAAAAATATCTGTGACACCGTTTTCGGAAAACGGGCATATAACTTATTGATAGTCATACATGGAGATGTATGTGGTTCAATGAAGTAATTGACGGGTAGTGGAGACCTTTATTTCGTGAACTTCACTGAACGTTTTGAGTATAGCTTATTCAGAATCATGCATATGGGTGTATGTGAATCAATGAGGTACTTTAACGTGTAGTGGAAGTCTTTATTTCATAGACTTCATGAATATTCCGAGTAGATATATTGATATCCACTCCGGGGAATGTTAGTCTGAATTTTTGATTCGATCAAACGGAGTTCAGAATGAAGTAGGAAATAAACGTAACAAGAAAATCAAATTCCCGCGATGCAAATCGAGGAATGAAGATTTGAGTTATAATGTTGGCACATCATTGGAAGACTTGTGAGAAGAGTTCCACAAATTACGTCGCATGGAACACCATAGTGTTATGGTGTGTTAGGGCGTCGTAATCACACCATATCGGATAGTGTGTGGTAAATGAATCTCTTACCGAATTATTGTAATCATTAGAGTCATATGGTAGAAACGTAAACACTCACGTTAGCAAATAGGGAAACCATTTGAATCCATGGAGACAATACCATACGAGTGATGGCATGGCTTTTGAGCCTGGATTGTCGTTTCAGCAATTTAGTGTTTCGATGTAATCGAACCTAAAATGGATTAATCTTTGTAGTATACCCTACCTAAAGAGTTAGTTGGGTACATGTCTCACGACATAGGCAAAATCTTTGCCGGGATATACCTTGCGAAAGAAATAGTTTCTTGTCCGAGGGTATAAGTGAGAAAGAAAGTAGAGCAAGACGAAGTTGGTGAACTTCTTCTCCAAACATCAGAGTGGCGCAATCGAAAGTGTTTTCGGTGTCAGGCCCCACAGCTTGAAAAAGCTAATGATTCAAGATCATGATGTTCTGAGCTCATACTAAGAGCGTAGGCATACGAGGTTGTGTTCCACACTGTATGTTACGACAATCTTGTTATGGAGGTCATATTAATGGAATATGATAGACCTACGAACTACGAAGAAGAGATGGTGGACCTAAGTCCGAGAAATGTCCATGAGTCATTTGTGATCCAAAATAAAATCCATATACGATTACCAGGTATTGACTTGGGAGATCTTCTTGATGGCATCTAGGATGTTGATAGTATATGGAGTTTTATGAGAGAGTAGATATTAAGCAGATTCGATTTGTCGTGAAACAGTTCCGACAGACCACATGAGACTTTGTCTCAAGTGGCGAAGCCTAAATCTATTCTGGGTCATTTAGCAATTACTATAATTTCGAATGAGAAATTGATAGATGGATGAGAAAACCATGGTTCTTAATAGTGTAATTAAGAATGGTTTGTAATCCTGAGGATGCTAAACATGTATGCAAACTTCGGTTGTCCATTCATGGGCAGAAGTAAGCATATCGGAGCTGGAATCTTCACTTTGATAATGTGATCAAAGGATTTTGGAGTTGTCCAAAATAGTTGAAGAAACCTACATTTGCAAAGAAGTGAGTGGGAGCAAAGTAGCTTTCCTTGATCTTATATGCGGAAGGCATATTTGAGTGGGAGCTAAGTAGCTTTCCTTGATCTTATAAGCGGAAGGCATATTTGAGTGGGAGCTAGGTGTCATTTGTGATTCTGTATGTAGCGACATATTGAATGACACAAATCCTCTAGTAGAGTGTAAAGGATTATTTAAGTAATTAAATTTTCTATGAAATGAAGTTAGGAGTATTAGGCATCCGATTTATAATTGTATAGATCAGAGGGGGCTTAATAACATTAAGTCGGAGTATTTCCTAAGTCAGGATTCTGAAGTGTTTCAGAAAAGGACAGGCGAAGAAAGAGGTTCTTACTTGTATGACTAGGTAAAAGATTAAGTTAATCTTGGCTTTTTCAGTGATAGAAAATGATGTTCGACATTCTCTATGTATCAGACATAGAGTCTATCAGACTGAAAGCTCGACTTAGTGTGACCCGAGTTCTTGGTTAAAGAACAGGTTCTAGAGTGATCCTTGTGTGGATCAATGAACAAACGTTAAGTTTATTCTTCAGTGTCTATGAGAACTGAAGATAGGTTTTCTAGTAACGGGTAAGAGTGGAATGGCAACTTGCCGTAAAGCGGTTACGATGATGCAAGTTATTACACTGACCCATACGACTAGAAATCTCATATAGGGGATGTCCTTTATTTTGAAGATAGACATGGTTAGTTTGCGAAGTCGCATATGAATGCACTGTCGCATAATCTACATAGGTATAGAAATATATCGCGACTTTAGAAGTAGCAAGTGTGATTGGACTGAGCAATTTTCCGAGCGTAGGTGGTCCCTTAATAGATCTTTCAGACTTTTAAGGCGCATGCTACGCGAATGCTCGAGTCTCACTCCATCCACTGGGATATATTTCACCGTCATCGTAAGATACGGGTTGATGTCAAACTAGGTGACATAGAAGTGTTGCAAAGCACATATAGGTCTCAATGTGTGAGGTCTATTGACTGTATTCCTCTTCCACGAGGCGAGCAGGCACCAAGATGCTATGGGTGTTGAGCTCTTACCAGGTTGTAAACTAGATTAAGTGTTACTCTATTGCAAGTGGGAGACTGAAGGGAATATGCCCTAGAGGCACTTAATAAACATAGTTTATTGGCAATATCCCAATCGTTCATTATATGTTTTATACCATGCTATAACTGTATTAAGCGAAAACATTAATACAGGTGTGGTAGATAAACAACCAGGTCCCTAGTAGCCTCTACTAAGACTAGTTTTGTTGCGCGATTGATGATCGAGGTTTTCCGATCATAGGGCATGGCGCCGGTCGGCAATGGAAGTCGTATCGTTAGGAGTAACGATGTGATGGACGTACCCAGTATTTATAGGACATAGTCATTACGCCTTAAAACCGTGAGACCAACTCTTATTATTATTTCTGGAATATACTTTGATCGCACCAAACGTCGTATCTTATTTAGTATGACAATAACGGTGATACTTTTGGGTATCGGAAAGGAGTAGTTGAGACGAGGGGTCAACAGCGGGATTTGTCAGTCCGCATAGCCGGATAGATACTCTATGGCCCACTCGGTGAGATTATGTCAAATGAGTTTGCAAACATGTGACTAGGTCACCAGCTGACATAATATCATAGACGAGTAGAAGATATCGATGTCGGTAACGAGATCGTGCTAGGTATGGAGATATCTGAGAATGATGCTCGGACACGCTAAGTATCGCCATGACAAAGGGTTTAAGACTATACGTTCAGGTTTGATAGATGAAAGTCATTCGTTATATCTCAGGGGTTAATTCATGGGGTCCAGGCCTACGAGTTAGTCGTTGATCATTGAGGAGTCTTGA
The DNA here is from genome assembly GCA_026929855.1 of Poa annua. Taxonomy (NCBI): domain Eukaryota; kingdom Viridiplantae; phylum Streptophyta; class Magnoliopsida; order Poales; family Poaceae; genus Poa; species Poa annua. The sequence goes on from CM049427.1 coordinate 40,438,538, forward strand.
TCATACCTGATATTATATCGAACCGCTACGGTAACACACTTAAGGGGTTTCGACAAAGACAACCGGAAAGGAAGGAGATCACCGGGAGCGTCCCGGGAGGGGTCTGATGGAGATCGGGCAGCGCCGAAAGAGTTTTCGGAGCTAGGAAAAATTATATATATTATGTTTGATATTAATTAGTGTAATTAATATGCAAATATGATTTTATATATTTATTTTCGAATTTATTTAGACTGATTTCGCTAAATGGGCTTTCTGGTCGAAAGAAGGCCCATGGGGGGGAAAACCCTCAAGGGAATTTTGTGGGGGAGGCTTGGCCGGCCTAGGTGGGCCAAATGGGGCCACCTAGGGCCGGCGCACCATCCCTAGCCGCACCATGGCTGTGGGATAGTCCCACATTGCCTGGCTAGGGAGGTTGGCTCCCCCCGGGAGCCTATATAAGAAGGGGCACCCCTGTCCTTTTAATTGTCCAATTAATTCCCAATTTCTCTCTCGATCTCGTGGTTCCCTTGACGGAGCCGCGCCGAGTAGAGGAGGGGGATCTCTTCCACCATAGCCCGCTGCCGCGCTGCTGGTGTTCCGGTCCAAGTCTTCCGCTGCTCGTCCTGGACTGGAGCTTCGGAGGCCGTCGTCTCCACCGTATGTGTGCGACTCCCTGCGAGGTGCTGCGCTAGCGGTACTCGGAGGCCTACTTCCTCCACCCGACCTCGGGGTCATCTTCGTCATCTTCGTCGCGCCGAGTTCTCCGCGACCTAGAGGTCGGCTACGGCGTCTTCATCGTCAACGCTTGTGCGGGAGCGTAATCCCCGCTATTCGGTCTACGAGGGTATGTATTCCGATCTCCGCCGTACTTCTATATCTGCATAGTGTAGATCTTGGCTAGTTTAAGGATATCGTTGGTAGGAATTTTTTTTTTCTGCACACGATCCCCTTCACTATTTACATTACTTCCTGAAGCTATATATACCAGTATACTGGTTTCTCCCTGGTTGCCATTCCATGGTGGATATGTAGCCTGCACTATTGTTGTAAGTTGTCTCTCTTATACAATTGCATGACACTATACTGCTATTAATATTTTTACTTCAAAAATTTAAGATTGTGAGCTGAAATAATTTGCAAGTAATACATAAACTCTTAGAATCACAAACAAGACGCTATAGAATCACATTGTTTTCTTAATATTAACTAACCCATATTTTTTTGTTATTTTGCACAGCACAACACTAAACTGATTTCACTTCAGATGATCAATATGTAGTTTTAAGGTTCTTTCATGCAACTTTTATGATTTTTTATGCATACTAGATTGTAAAAAATTATTCACATCTTTCCATGTAATTAAATCTTGTCGCATGGCTTGGTGGGTGGTGGAGTCACCACATGGAGGATGGGCGCAAGATGCAGGCTTGCGCGCTTCCTGGGTCGGCGTCTTTAAGTTGAGCGACAGAGAGTAAAAGAGAGTTCTTAAATATGTGCAAAACATTAATTCTAAGAGTAGCAATTGTAGAATAAATCCTTGCATCTATTTGCAATCGAGAAATAGATGCATGACAGCGATGGCGAGCCAGGTTGCCTCTCAAGAAGAGGTTGATATTTGTCAGGATACGCACCAGTCATCAAATAAGATAATTGATATATCAAGCGTGAAATATGCCCAAAATGAAATAATCAACTTCTCTGTCTCGTGAATATTATAATTTACTGGCTTCGGGGTTTAGATAACTTTATGTAAGCATTTATGTCAGATGTGATGGGTAGTGATGTATTCTAAAATCTTGGATCTGAGATTCTTTTATGATTGAAGAATATATATTTTATTTATGTATCTTTCTATGTGATTTGATAATATTGAAATGTTTCATTGTAAACTTATAATAGTGAAAAGTAGGCTCTTTTGAGAGGATTATTTTATAACGGAACATGTGAACTAAGTTTAAAGTAAAATATTTAATGTTCTAATGGTATATACACATATGTAAATTTATTTCTTAGATTTTTTTTTGAGTTTTAAAGCAGTCGAGCCTGCCGTCCGATTAGATAGAATAAAAGTTGAAATTTATCTCTTTTTTTTCTTAGATTCTGAATATATATATTTTTAAATCCGTTGCAACGTACGGGCATTTTGCTAGTAATTTGAAAAACGAGATGTGGGCAATGCAAAACAAAAACGGAGGAAGGGGAAAACAATTTCACAGCCGACAGCGTGTCCCCATGGATGTCTGCTGGTTCCTCTGGCAATGCACGGCCCCAGCTGCCAGCCAGTCGAACGAGAGAGGTACTACAGTAAGCTCCTGGCGCCTAACAAACTTCTCTCTCCGAATCTTTTCCTCTGCAAACCACAGCTCACCATCCCCCTGACACACACACACACACTCTCTCTCTCCACGTAACAAACCCTGGCACGCACCCTCCCTCCCTCCCGGCCGGGGTATATCTCAGCGCAAAGCCCATCGCCTGCCCGGCCATTACTAGCTACTTACTTGATTCAGTCTCGTCCCATTTCGTCTGAGTATATCGGAGAGAAATCACTCGTCGCCGGCCACCGCGTGCGGTGAGTGTTCTTCCGTTCCGAGCAACCAGGCGCATGCATGGAAGGATCTATCGACCTCGCTCCATCTTTTTCTGTTGATTTTTTTGCTGGTCCATTTCGGGATGGATCTGTTCGTATCTACTCTACTTCCTCGTTTTTTTGTCTCAAAAGCAACGTTGGTCGAGGGCAGGAGACGGGTGATCCGATGGCAGAACCACGGTGTTCGTCTTCTTCCCGGTCCCATCCTTTTTCGCTTGATTTCCCTCAGCTTTTCCTTCCCGGCCGCCGGCCTATTTTCCGCTCGCCAATGCAGCAAGCTCTCCTGCTTTTACCATCACGTCCGTACGAGTCCGCCTGCTTCATGCCATGCGAGATTCAACTAGCGCTCCGGATTCTGGGTTTTATTTCGTCGTTTTGATGATGCGATAGTATATACAGTACGTATGTATGCTTGCTTCGACTATTTGAGTGCACTTTTTCTTCATCTCGAAATTAAGCAAACGTTGGTCCAGGGGCAGGAGACGTACGTGTGTCAGCTTTGATCTGAGCGATTCATCCCGGACGACCACATCCTTTTTGGTTGATTTTTATCTGCTTTTCGATGCACAGGCCTTCCCTTGTTTTTCGCTAGCCAATGCAGCAAGTACTCTTACTTTTACCATCACGTACGTGTGATCGATGCCGGCCGCTTCAGACACTTGATGCAGATTATCGATTGTTCCAGCAGATCTGGGCACCTGGTGTCGAGTCTAGATTATTCGTTCTCTGATGATAAGGTAGTATGTATGCTTGCTTCGGGTGCACTTGGACGTTTTTTTTTCCCGCTATGTTTCTGATAGGTAATGGCAGAAATGGATAGGCTAGCGAGGGTGTTTTTATTGTTCATCGATTAATCGATCGTCACAGTTTAGTGCATACGCCCTAGCCGATCCAATTAATGCCGGCTGCTTGTTCATCGTCACATGTTATTATTACAGCTGGTGTCCTATGCACGTGTCGATCGATATCCCTCACGTCTTGCTGAATTTATGGAGAAACTTACAAAAAGCCACCACAATTGCGACTAGGTTTTCGTAAAAGCACTGGGATTTCTAAAAATTGCGCGCAACCACCGGTGCAGAGCTAATGATTTTCGGACAGCCACCACTTGGGCGTTAACCATCCGTGAATCTCAGTTAAGCATGAAACTGACACGAGGGACCCAGTTTCAGGAGTGATGTGGCAATTTAAACAGCCGCAGTTAGACTAGGCCCACATGTCAGGTTATTTTTGGGTTTTTATGCAAATTTTTTGTGGGACCCACCTATCAACAGATCCATCCATTAGATACCCGCGTTGACCCATGCGTTGACCCGTGCGCAGCACATCACGTCGTATAGGCTGGGGCGGCCGGCGGCGGATCCCCGTGCTGGCTCTGCTCCAGGCTGCGCGAGCCGGCTGCTTGCCGGGGGCGTCCGCCGCGCCTGCCTGCTGCTTGTCGCGTGAGGTCGCCCTTGCCCGCTGTTGGACTCGCCACCTCCGAACGCAGGCTGTACCCCACCGCCCCAATGTGAGCAGAGGAGGAAGAGCGCCAGGAGCAAGATCTGCGACGCCATGGGCAAGAGTAAGTGCAGCAGTCGACGGCGTGGTTGTGGTGTCTTGTAGACGCTGCACTCAACGTACCGGTTTTATATCCATGATCTTTGATGACAACCTCTCAACTACTCGCGCCGGGAACAAGTTCACGCGCAGCTCATCAAGTAGGCGGCAAACGGGGAGCGGCGGCCGCCGCGGCGAGCGAACGGGGAGCGGCGGCCGCCACGGCGAGCGGGCGGGCGGGGAGCAGCACGGCCGCGGCGAGCGGGCGGCCGTGGCGAGCGAGCGGGGAGCGGCGTCGGCCGCGGTGAGCGAGCGGGAGCGGCGGCCGCCGCGGCGAGCGGGCGGGCGAGCATGTGTAGCGGGCGGGCGGGGAGCAGCACGGCCGCGGCGAGCGAGCGGGAGCGGCGTTGGCCGCGGTGAGCGAGCGGCGTCGGCTGCGGCGAGCGGGAGCGGCCGCCGCCGCGGCGAGCGGGCGGGCGAGCGTGTGCAGCGGGCGGGCGGGGAGCAGCACGGCCGCGGCGAGCGAGCGGGAGTGGCGTCGGCCGCGGTGAGCGAGCGGGAAGCGGCGTCGGCTACGGCGAGCGGGAGCGGGAGCGGCGGCGGCCGGCGGTGAGCTGCTTGGCGGCCGGATCGGGGAGGGCTGCCTATATATTTTATTTTTTTGGGATGTTTAGTTTTTGGAAAATTGCACAAAAGACATAGAATGAACCGCCATTCATGATGCAGTGTTAAACTTGCCACGTGTCCTCTGAAAATGGGCCCCGTTGTCATAATCAGTGTTAACTGAGCATCATGTCTGCTTACCTCACAAGTGGTGGCTGTTCGAAAATCATTAGCTCTGTGCCGATGGTTGCGCGCAATTTTTGAGAATCCCCGTGGTTTTACGAAAACCTAGTCGTAATTGTGGTGGTTTTTTGTAATTTTCTGACTGAATCGCTTTCTTATGCATGTAGGATTGATTCTTGAACTCTTCTTAATCCAGTTCAGCTAGGACTTCGATCACCGGCTCAAGGACATGGATCCCCAAGCTGCTCTGTGGGTGTGCAGTGTGATGGCATTGGTGCTCTTCGGCACACCGGTGTACGTATAATCGACCATCTACATACTTACAGTACTATAGACCATTAATAGATGCACCGGTCAGGAATATCAAAGAAATGACCTATGTATTTCCATACAGGGCTGTGTTCTATCGGTCTGGCTCCTGCGTCAGATACTCTCCTTACACGTATGCACTCACAGCACTGAACTGTGTATTTGCCGTGGTGTTCGGCATCTGGAGTGACACGGTTCTGGTGTATGTTATCAATGGTATTGGCGCGGCTGCCGAGGCTACATATGTTGGGCTGTTTTTTCTGATGAGCGAAGCCGCCGATAGGCGCCGGTGGTCGGTTAATCCGCATTGTTAGACTAGTCATAGTGGGGAGTATCATAGAGTGATATCATGCATATGGCTATGTTACTATCTCAATAGTAGATGGTAACATATGTGTAGTATCATATAGTCATGCATTTATTACTCTATACTCTCATCTTGTCTTGAAATCCGCTATGTTACGGTATCTAACTATGATACCACCACCACCTCTCTCTTTATTAAATATTTGCCACATCATCATTTTTGCCTATGTGGCGCTTATGTTACTACCTATGTTACTCCCACTATGACTAGTCTTATTGATGATCTCGTCTTGTTTCTTTTGGACATTGTCCTTCTGTTCCTAAACATCGATCTCTGCAAAGACATGCGTTGTCTGATTGGGATAGCCGTGGCGACCGCGCCGCTCATCAAAGTGGTAAAACGCCTTGATTTCCATCCTTATCAGCCTTAAACTGCTAAGTTTTATGGAGTACAAATGTCAACACTAAACGGAATTTTCATTTTCTCCGATGCAGCCCTACTGTCTGCCGAACTGGAAGTGTCGCTACCCTGCCTCCAAAGCTCCTGACCGTTGTGTCATTGGTGAACGCACTTCTTTGGGGCATGTACTTCAAATGGATTCAGTTTGACAATTACTTAGGCGTATGCACTAAACTCTGACTTCCTATCATCTATCCTTCGTAATTTGCTTGATCTTGACTGCCAGTATTGTCATCTCTATGCAGGCACCCAACTGGGTAACAGTTGCATCAACTCTCTTCCAGCTTACACTGAGGTTTTTCTTCTGGTGGAGGCCGAGGCAGCAGCTGCCCATCGTCGGCGGCGTGCATCAGCCGCTGCTAGCTGGAAACGACAATGCAGCGGCGCCACAGGACATTGATGTTCACCATGCACCGGAGCATCACCCTCCACCACCCCTGCCGCCGCCGCCGCCGCCACCACCACCACCACCACTGCCGCCGCCGCCGCCACCACCACCACCACCAGCACCACCATGCGGAGACGATCTCTTGGAGGAAGCGCAGGACAATGATGTCGACCATGCACCGGCGCAGCACCTACCATCCCCGCCGCCGTCGTCGCTGCCACCACAACCACCCAGGGACGATCTCGTGGAGGAAGCGCAGGACATTGATGTCCATGCACCGGCGCAGCACCCACCACCTCCGCCGCCGCCGCCACCAGCCGGGGATGAAATTTTGGAGGAACGGCAGGAGGTGAATGCGCCGGTGCCAAAGGTGCAGCTGCCACCACCGGGGGCTCCCCCTCCCCAAGACAACAACATGCCGGAGCCGGAGGAAGTACTTGCCGGGCAGCCGCCGGAACCGGGACTCGTGCATGTTGCTGAAGCTAACGGCAGTGCGGCCGAGGTGGTGGCCGACGGGGAGGTGCATGTTTAGGCGTCCAACTCATACTGTGACGTTCACTATGCTACGTACTGTCTGTATTTCTTTCAAACCTCGTTTACTACTGTACTAGATTTCGGAGAGAAGCGATTCAAACATAAATTAACCAACGAGTAGACGCGCTTGATTTATGTACATTGAACTTGGTGTAGTATTCCAGAAAGTTTCATGCATGGGCAAGCGATCAAGAGTTCAAGACTAGTCCCTCCGGATCTTGATCTCTACTATATAATATTGCTTGGGGAAACCGGTCGTACGTCGTGGCTATTTTGTGTTTTAGTCCTTACCTTTTTCAGAAATTAACCCGCCGTCCATGTGTAAAGGGTCGAAACGTTTTTTCCCCGTCCCAGCTCACTCTTCTCCTCCAACAGATCGACCAGCAGGCGGCGGACACGGTCGGCAAGTCCATCTCCGCCTGCGACCTCACCGCCCTCCACCACCCTCCCCCCTCACCCGCGCTCCTCAACGCCCCTGCGCCGCGCATCCCGCCGCCGCCCTCCCTCGGCCTCCGCCTCACCGCCAAGCGCCACTCCCAGCCTCCCCCCTCTACGGCGCACCGACGCTCCGGACCGGGTGGCGTGCCTACGGGGCCGGCCGAGGCCAAGGCAGAGGAGGAGGATCGGAGGGATTGCGGTGCGAGGAGGACGAGAAGGGACATGGCCCGTCCGACAGCGGGAGCGACGACGATTTGGAGGAGGAGAGGCGGAGGGACGAGGAGAGGAGCCGCCGGCGCGCTGAGCGGCGAGCGGAGATGGCGGCAGCGGCGAGCGGCGATGGCAGCACATGCGATAGCTGAGAGGGTGGAGGCCGTGGCCAGGCTCGAGGGGGTGTTCTATATATTAATCCGCACTCCCACATCTGTTCCCCTCGCTCGATTCCACCGACTAGATCAACCAGATGCTGCCCGCCATCTCCTGCCCAGCACGGCATCACGTCGCCTGGAGCTGGGCCGACTAGATCGACCTGATCCTGCCGGCCATCTCATGTCCCCGCACGTCGCCTGGAGGCTGGATGGCCTCTGGTCCCGCCCTTCCGGCTGCTGCTCGCGCCGGCGCAGCGGATGGTGCACGTCGCCAAGAGCTGCAGCAGATCGTCGTCGCTTGCGCCGGCCGGGCATTCTGCGAGGTCTGGAGCCGCCTCGATGGATCGCTCTTTTTTCTGGTGAGCTTTGCTCTGATCCTCATCTTCTGTTGTGTTTCAGTCGGACAGAGAGAGGCAGAGAGCAGTGCCCGGTGGTGGGAACTGGAGATGGACTCATGGACACCTGGTGGTCGCGGGCGCTGTTGACTAACTGCAGCTTAAAAAAATGCAACCAAAAGTGCAACTCGTCATATTTTTTTAGGAGACTGAGACTTTAGAAAATTTCAGTCACCTGAGAATTAGGAAAACCGTTTGTTGTAATCGTTTGTGCTTTATAGCTGATCTTACTTGATGTTGCTATACGAGAGGCCTGAGTATATTGGAATATATGTGTATTAAATACTTACAATTTTCTTTCGCCGTGTTGGAAAACTACTTTAGCACTACAACATCTAATAATCGTGCATTGTGGACCTCTTTCGATGTTTTGCTTATTCAAATGGAATCACATCCAAATTCTTTTGTGATCTAATGAGATTTATCTTATCACTGACCTTCCATATAATTTGGGATTTTTTCGGGGTGACTTTGTTGACTAATCAAAAGTATATGTGATAATTTCATCATTTCTCTATATCCCGGATATGTAAACACAAAAGATTGAAAAATAAATGTTAACTTTTTATTGGTTGTTATATAGAGGTATAGTGGAACATGTAAGAAAAATAATTCATGGGTGTAACCAGTATATTTTGAAGGATAAGTTTGACATGTCACTATGAATTTTGAAATTTAGACCCGTTGCAGCGCACGGCCACTTTGCTAGTTAACATAATCTTCGTCATTAGGAGTCAACTCTAAATTTCGAATCTTGGTGTATTTTGAATAATTTCGGATCTTGATGCACTAAAAATAATATGTTTTTGTTTTTCTGAAAATATGTATTGATTTTTTTCGACACTGACATAAACGAAAATAACAGAAAATAGGCATTATTATTGTCTGAATAAGATGCATTAACAGGGAAGAAACATATTAAAGAATTTCATGAACCACGATTCCAATAATCACCAAAAGCAAAAAGAAACACCATTATGGCAGTTCGGCCTGCGTCCCAGATCTGAACATGAATGAATCTGAAACAATATTTGAAGGCTCAAACCATACAAAATTGTTCCCATGCATTAGGATTTTTTTAATGGTGCATTACCAGAATGTTCACTATGCATGCCGTTTGCAGCTTGTACATGAACCATACAAAAAGAATTTGCCACTTTGTACGAGCATGAAGAGAAAAGTATACATAACCCCCCACAAGTTTCAGGAAAAAGTATACCTCTCTTGTTCAACACAAGCTTTTGAGAGAGGGTTGAACACAAGCTTCCTATCTCTCTCTTGTTGCCGCCTCCCTCCTCCAGTTTTCCCCTGCACCGGCTTGGCGAAGCCCTGCTGGACTTTCTCCACCACCACCACACCATTGTGTTGTTGGGATTCTCGGAGGATCTACTGCATCCGTTGGATCGAGGGAACGGAGATCGTCATCAAGCCGTACGTGTGACCGAGTACGGAGGCGCTGCCGGTTGCAGCGTTTGTCTTAACAATCTTGAGAGCAGCAAGTGATCCACTACACCGTCCATGAGAATCTCTCTTGAAACGCATTCGGTCTTCGAGGGTGAGTTTCTCTTGGAGCATGTTCAACTCGTACGAGCATCTCCTACATTAGATCTTGGCACATTGCTTGTTTCGACCGTAGTTTTTTTTCTATGCTACAAACCCATCAATATGCGCGTCCTTCTCTTCATGGTCGTTGTCGCTGTTCGAATGGTTGTCATCCTGGTAGCGCCACCAACAGTCCGCAGCAAGGTGACCATGGATCTTGCAGATCTGACAGGTCACATCACGAACGGAATAGCATGACGCCGATCATCATTGCGGCCAACTTTCCGACGCCCATTATCTCCTCCATTGTGCCCGCGGCATCATCCATCACCCCGACAACGTCTTCAATCGCCGCGGTCACAGTGGCGGAGCCACCATGTAACCATTGGGTTCACATGAACCCAATGAAAATTGATTACTCTTTCTATAGTCACTATATATTTGGTGTTTATATTAAATATACTAGGAAACATGCCCGTGCCCAACCAATACACATGCATGTTCGAGCATCCACAAATCAGTCATGCGTGTTTACAAAAAAATTGAACCTTGTAGAACCCATTATAATTCTATGCGCTAAGTAGAGTTAATCCTTGTTTAATTAAGGATTGATGCAATCCTTTTTTTCTTGCATCTATGTAATCTTCTCCAACCAGCATTGTGGCATGTATGTTCGAAAGCAAAAAATACATAAAAAATAAACTAAATGGAGAATTTGTTCATCATCGCACCACCTGGACGATATATCTATGAATTGTCTGATTACTTGTTTCAGTGCTGAGGGCTTGCATATGGGTACCAGCTCGAGGACAAAACGTGGGTACAGTGAGCACACGACCCTTTGGCTAGGAGACGAGTCAAGTGTCAAGTCACAATTCTCCTACTCCGTTCGTGAACAAATAACATAATGGCAACGACGGAGACCACCAAGGCGTGAGTGTTGAATATATGAGCAATTTAACACAAAATAAAACTAGTGGAAATAGTAGATCAAACACTACTAACAGTATCGGAATTAAGCTAGTCATGGCATGTAACAAATTGTAGGAGAAGACCATAGCAAAAGTAGATGAAAGCAGCACTAATGACAGTATGATCCTAAACATGAAGATCACCTCTAAACATGCAGCAGCAGACATATTCGATCCCACTATTACAACTAGAAAGAGCAGCAGTAGGCATAAATGGGATGATATGAAAACATACGGTGCGGGTGCTGGATGAGCAGGCCCGTTGTTGCCGTTGCCGTGACCGTCGCTGTCCATGTGGAAGATGTCGTTGACGTCCGGGAAGGAGTCGTCGTTGGGGAAGTAGTCGTCGGCGTCCGTGATGAAAGCCAGTAGTCGCGCAGAGCGCTCCCCAAAAACCTTATCGCCCTTCTCCCGTACAGGACTCGAAGTGGCGCGGTTCCGGAGGCCTACTGTCCCGACAGGCGGTGCACGCCGCAAGCCGGGATGGGGAAGATCTTGGCAGCGCAGTGCTCTGGAACTTGCAGGCAGAAGGTAGTGCTCTGGTGTGTGTCGCGTAAGGCTGGGCGTAGAGGAGCGACCTCTTTATATAGCCGCAGCGGAGGAGGCGAGCAGGCTGCGAAAGAGGAAGAAACGGCCGCACTTAAGCGCCAGAAAATGCCGCACTTAAGCGCCAGAAACTGCCGCATTTAAGCGACGGAAACTGTCGCACTTAAGCTCTCGGCTCGAGGCATTCCCGCAACCCGCGGCGCGTCGTGTCGTGACGTGACGTGCCGAGGCGAGGCGTGGCGAGGCGAGGCGGGCGGCGGAGGAGGAGGAGCGCGCGTGTACGTGTCTCCTCTTCTCACACTCTTACTAGTGGAGGAAAAGATTGGGTATTTAAGTTGGTCCAACTCTCTCTCAACTAGCAATGTGGGACTAAACTTCCCACCTCTTGCCATGCATGAATGGGCCACATGGGCCTCTAGGATTTATAATATAGTGACATTTAATTTATTGGGCTGGGCCAATATACAATATATGTCACATATATCTAACAGTGAGCGCCAGAGAGACAGTCCCTCAATGCTAAGACGACGATGCTGGCGGCACCCTCTTGCTCTCGGACTAAGGCGACGCTGGGCGAGGCACTGTCTCTGTTTTTGACATCTCTGTATGGAACAATGGGAGGGCCTGATCAACGACATCGGCGGCCGCTTTGCCAGCAAGGTCGACATCCTCGTGAGCGAGAAACCAATCCTCCATGGCTCCATCCAGTTTGTTTCGTCAGGGGATATGAACGCAGTGGTGGGGCGCACCAGGGATTTTGCGTGCAGTGCAGGCGCGGTGGGATGGGTCTTGGAGACCCGAGGTCGGCGAGGTGAGCGGAGGAGGCCATGCATGGCCATCCCATCGTCAAGCATGGTCGCGAACAGGGAGTTCAGAAGCGCCGGAGAGAATGTAGAGGATCTCGCGGTCACAATCGAGGTGAGCGACCAGAGGTTGGTGTGGTCAGTAGGTCGGAAGCTACGTCGCCGGCATTGGGAGCTTGCAGGCGCGCGAGGGCGGCGGCGTCTGAGAGCTTGCAGGCAATTATGATATGGGAGAGGCTTGGGCGGTCGTGGTGGTCCGGTGGATAGGGTATCCTTCCGGTGCGGCGCGGCGCTCGGAGGAGATCCCGTAGAGGGCGCGCAGCTGCGGATGCGTACAGAGCAGGAATCAGGAGGAACGGAGGAAGCGCCGTCGTTCTCGACGAGAGAAGAAGAAAAAGAACGAAACGGTACGATCCCCCTTTATTGTTATTGGTGGGAGGGTAAAACCAGACAATAAAATGACGTACCGCAAGAAAGCTTTCCCCCTTTATTGTTACTATAAAATGGCCGTATGTTGCTACAGGCAGACTATTTGGGTAGACTATTTCTTATAAATAAAATCAAAATACCTATACGTTGCAACCGGGAGGGAAATATGAAGATTGTGTAAATAAATAAGTTTTTTGTGTACAAAGATCATGATCAAGAAAATTACAATGAATATAAGGTCACAAAAATTTGAAACAAAATATACGAATTATTTTCTATACATGCAATAACATGTCTTGAGTAGCACATGTTTCTTCCACCGTAATAACCCATGTTACAAAAAGTTCTAGTTCGAAAGTGGGACGGTAGTTACGGGATAACGAAAAATTATACAAACACATTTGAAATTTAAAAAGTGTGAAACGGCATGACAAGACATGGTTTCAATTAATACATCAATACCAATTCTCTCGCCTAATTATATCCTTTTTGTCACTTTTTCTAAAATTTATGAAACGATACTGCCGCAAGCGAAACTATCTAATTGCAATCGTTTCAAGGATTTTTCTTGTTTAGAACTTTTTTTTCAATCTCAGAATGTCTTTCCATATCTCTATTTTCCTCTTAATGCGTCAATTTTTGGCTCATCCTCAAAAAGTAAATACACATGCAAAAAAGAGACACGAGATGTATAGGACTCTAACGAAGGGTGCCATACTCTGTCGGGTTGCGCCTAGTTTTTTATATGTAGGAGAAGATCCTCTACTCGTCATTGTCAAGCTTACCAATGTCAATGGAGCGACACGACCACTCATAGTTTTAGTATACCTCATGATCATAACAAGTAGTCTTTAATAAATCACATTGTGGCGATGTAACTACTTATATCTAACTTTATGTGGGCTATATCATACAAGAAGAAAACAATTCAATTCCAAGAAGTGGATGGCATAGTAGCTCTGAATGGACATGACATTGCAATAGATTCAGCGCAAGGGGTGTTCCGTCTATCCGCGAGTCTTGCATTGCGCTCAGCTAGTAGTGCCTGCTTTTTCTCCGGTGGTATGTTTTGCCAACGTTTTCTTCGATTGGCGTTCATCTCTTGTCGCTCCTTTGCTGGTACATTTCTCCTTGCCTGCCTCTGACGAGCATTTCTCTCATCTATTGTTTTCTTTTGCCTGGCTACTCTTCTCAAGGCATTCATTTCCTCCCTTTTTTCGTCAGTTAAACTATTTCGCCGTGCTCTGTCACGTTTCCGTCTCGCTTGATTTCTATCTTTTCTCACGTTTGCAATTGTATCATGTTGATGATCAATTGAGGTTGTCCAAATGAGTTCACAATTGTTTGGTGCGCCCTCGCGCAGTACAAGGGAGGTAGCAAGTTCAACCTTTTCACCTTTGAAAAAAACTCTATATCATAACTCTAATCCAGGTTGTAATTCATATTCAGATAATTGGTGTAACTATATTCAGATGCATGTGATGTTTAAAATGCAGGGGTGTAGGATGGTACGGTTAAAAGTTTCACCAGGATCTGTTAGATGAGCTGACGTGAGTGTATTGTTCACTAAAAGTGTTGAATATGCTTGAACTGGTACGCCGTTGTACCCATCTACATGTTGTTTTGCGTGTGACATCTGCATGAAAATGGTTTATATGTGCACAGTTAGCATGATTGTCCCCCAACAACCCGGAGAGAAATATAAAATTAGGTCCTATGAAAATAAATATTAGTGTGGACATAAAAGGTTTTATTAAAACAATCTTAGGAACTGCACGTATTAGAAGAGAGATGGGTTATTTATATGCTGCTGTAATCTGTCGACACAATCCACCGAGCAGCCAGGTGGACGTTGATCGATCCATATGCTAGCTAGCAACGTGTTTATAAAGAAAATTGATCGATTCACCTGGCTGTCTAGCAGATCGAAATGCAGCACGGGTGGACGGAAGCCAACGATGTCGATGTTGATCGATCCCTATGCTAGCAACGTGTTTATATAAAAAATTGATCGATTCACCTGGTTGTCTAGCTGATCGTAACGCACCATGGTGGACGGAAGCCAGCGGCAGATCGTCCAACCAGCGGTGGACTGGAAGATTAATAGGCGAGGTGTGGTACCGAATCGTATATAAGTTGTACTCTCATCGTTCAATCAGAGTTCGGCTGGGATCACTCGAGTTCGTCTCGGATCGCTCGCGATTTTTCCTCCTGTCGTTTGGCTGCCATAGTTTTGTTGGGCCGGCCCACTTTGATTGGTTGGATTCTTGAATATCGATCACAACGATCTGAGCGATTTGTTTGTACGAGCGAGCGTACGTACGGGCGTTGGCTAGCTTTTAGGTCGATCGTAGCGCTAACCGAGAAGATTAGGATTAACATACGGGATCGATCATAGCACGTAGCGCTCGCTTTGGCCGGCCGGATGAAGCGTATATAAATTGTACTCGGCTGCAAATACAACAATTACTGTCGGAATAGAATTAGAGACAAGAGGCACGCTGTATGACGTACCACCCGCAACTTATGATTGGTTGGATTCTTGAATATCGATCACAACGATCTGAGCGATTTGTTTGTACGAGCGAGCGTACGTACGGTCGTTGGCTAGCTTTTAGGTCGATCGTAGCGCTAACCGAGAAGATTAGGATTAACATACGGGATCGCTCGTAGCACGTAGCGCTCGCGTTGGCCGGCCGGATGAAGCGTATATGAATTGTACTTGGCTGCAAATACAACAATTACTGTCGGAATAGAATTAGAGACAAGAGGCACGCTGTATGATTCGATCGACGTACCACCCGCAACTTATGATTGGTTGGATTCTTGAATATCGATCACAAAGATCTGAGCGATTTGTTTGTACGAGCGAGCGTACGTACGGTCGTTGGCTAGCTTTTAGATCGATCGTAGCGCTAGCCGGGAAGATTAGGATTAGCATACGGGATCGATCGTAGCACGTAGCGCTCGCTTTGGCCGGCCGGATGAAGCGTATATGAATTGTACTCGGCTGCAACTGCAGCAATTACTGTCGGAATAGAATTAGAGACAAGAGGCACGCTGTATGATTCGATCGACATACCACCCGCAACTTACCATCACGGCAGCTTTCAATCTTATAGTAAAGATTAGATATAAACTTTGATTCTAGTCTTGCAAAGCAATGAACCCAATAAAAATATAATCTACCTCCGCTCTGTGCGGTCACCATGGTCAAGAAGATCATCTCAGCGGTTGCGATCTTCACCACGATCAGTGCGACCATTATGTCGTCCGCAATCACCGCCTCCATAAGGGCGGATGTGGTTGTCCTGGTTGTCGTGGCCGCGTCGAGCACGTTGGCGGAGAAGGTGAAGGATCCACCACCTTGGCCGATCTGGCGTCATGGACAGAGATCTTCCCGAACAGATCGTCGAGCGAGGCGTCGGGGTTGACAATGGCAGATGCGACGATGGAGTCGTAGGAGCCATCGAGCCCGTTGAGCAGGTACCTGACTAACTCATCTTCTTCAACAGTTTTGCCTACGGTCGCCAGCTCGGACGCAAAGCCCTTCATCTGAGCGAAGTAGGTGAGGTCGTTCTTGTTGGTGTTGTTGAGGGAGTCGCAAAGACTGTTGATCCTGGAACGGGTGTGTGACGAAAACATGTCGGATATAACACTCCATACCTCGATGGTTTTTCGAGTCCAACCACGTGAGCAAGAATCTCAGTCGAAAAGGAGTTCAGAAGGAACGTCGGAACAACGACATCCCGGGTGACCCAGACAACATATGCATTTTTGGGGATGATCATCTTATTCCTCTTGTCATCTTCAAGCTCAAGGACCTGTGACGGAGCAACATCTCTCCCATCGAGCGGGGCAATGGCTCCGGCACTGCGCGGGGTTAGGGAAACGAGGGTTTTCTAGAACAGAAAATTCCCTCGGTTCAACTTTTGCGAAGGAGGAGAGCCCGGCACATAGTCCACGCCGGCGCTGATGTAGATCCCATGGAAGCACGTGAAGGAATTGAGTCGTGGTTTTTGGTTTTCTATATCATATAGATCATGGTTTTTATCCTTGCGATACAAGAATTGAAGTTCTGATTGTACTCAGTTTTTATTCCCTTTAGAGTGGGATTTGGTGTAGATCGTAGCTTTAGGTGGTGGTGTTGTTTTTGTGTTTTTGTGGATCGTAGAACGGCGGCTAGGTCATGGAAGAGAGGAACTGTGATACCGTACTGAATACCTCGGGTTTGACAGAAACGATACCTCCGTTAGAAGGCCGGGTACGTGTTTATATAGCACAGGAAAAACCCCTGGCGGTGGTGTGAATAAAGGGTACAGATATACGGTGGAGTACTACTCCATACGTATATATACTGTATGTATAGTACATGTTTAACATAAAATGTGGCTGTGCTATCTAGTCGTCCTCTCCAAAACAAAAACGGTACCAAGCCGGCTGATCATCTGGATGAATCAAGATTGGATTCTGGGCGTCGCGCACGATGACATCAAGAAGATTAGCACCTGGCCCTGGATCCATGAGCCTATCAACAAGCCTGTGGCCCTGTGGATTCCCGAAATAGCAGTCGTGCGCGAGGATGCTGAGAAGGGCGCATAGAGCGACGGAGAATAATCCGGCGAGGATACTCACGATCGCCCCGACGGCGGTCATCATCCGGGTCCTCGTCGCTCGGTGGGAGTCAAGGAGCTCCGCAATCGATTGGAAGATGACGAAAAACGCGATCCCGGCGCATGCAATGGAGCAGATGACCGCGCGCCTGCTGCACTCCTCGGGCTCCGCCTCCGCCCCCGTCTCGCTTCCGAAGCCGCCGCCGCCGTCGGGGTCCTCGATGTCGGCCATCCCGTGCTATCGATCGCCTTTGTTGTGCGCAAGTGTGCAGTCAAGGCTGGTTTGGGCAATTGAGAACCTTTGCCTTTGTATATGGACGGTGATTGGGTGCTGAAGGTGAGAAGGAGATCGATGCAAGTTCGTTCTCTAACGAGATAGGGCCTCTTGGTTTTTTTTTGTATTTTTTTTTTTGAAGAAAACGACAGGCGGAAGAGAGGATTTTGGTTTTACGGTCACGTATCATGGATTGGGGTTGCATCAGGCGATGAATTGTACTTGAGCGAGCCACCTCGTATACCTTCCTATGATCCTATCCGAAATCCTTATAAAAAGAAAATCTTTACGAAAAACAAAAACGAAAGTCCTCTCATGGGCTCCGGTGCTGACAAGTATCGCAATTTCATTTGTTTTTACTCCCACCTTTTATCCTTTTATCCATGCGGTGACAAGTGGCGGCTCTTTGGTGGTGCGCAGAGTGATATACATGCATTTATTTTGAGATTCGTTTTTTCAAAATGAAATATCTTAAGAACCGTTTATCCGATTTACGAACGGTTTTCACTTTTGAACTCGTCGCGTCGAGATCTTTAAAATAGACCCCATATCGATAGGTTTCGATAAACTTTTTTTTTACTTCGAATTGTGTATGTTTTGTACAACCTAACTGTAACTAAAACCTACATTTTGTAGTTGTACGTATAACCTGTTAGGTGTAGTTGTATGTACAACCCGAATGTAGTTGTTGTACAATCCGGTCTCTATTGCTGTGTAACCTAGTTTTTGTGTTGCTGTACAGCCCGGTATGTATTGATGTACAACCCGTTCTGTGCTGCTGTGCAACCCTGTCTGTGTTGCTGTACAACCCCGTCTATGTTGTTGTACTACCTAACATTGTGTTTTGTACAAAACTAGATTTGGATCTGTATTTAGGGACAGTGGGTTCGAACCCCGTTTTCCCCGCCCGATCTTCCTCTTCCTGCCCGACTCATTTTGTCATACTAGACACGTGGCAGGACCACGTCACGGGTCGAATTGCGAAAGTCGACCTTTTTCTGATACCCCTTCCTATCTACACTAAAATAAGACAATGAAGTGGTATTACGGCCAAGTTCACCGGCTCAACCCATGGGCTGAGCAGCAGCAGTGTTGACACTATTTGCCACTTAACTCGGAACGCGGTCACGTTGTAACATGCCTTATCAAATCAACCATCCATTAATCATCTAACGACAAGTAGCGAGCGATCGAAATTTACTTATACATAAAAATAAATACTGTAATTTTTTTAATAAAAATCCAGTAACTTATTCTCCCTTCGTTTCAAATTAGATGACTTCCTTTTCTTTTAAAAAATGGATGTATCTAGCATATCTAGATACATCCACTTTAGTTCAAATTGAAGTTATCTAATTTGAAATAGATGGAGTATATGGCTTGTTTTTGTTTTGTGAACATTTCGTGATATTTGGATAATTTGTTTATGAGTTAATAACACTTTAAGATCAAAACATGAAAAGTTGTGTAACGCTAAATCAATTTCCAAATGATGTGAAATTTTCTTAGAATACAAAGCGAACCACATACACTTGCAAGATTATTTTTAAAATATTTTCTAAAGTATTTGATTTTCAAATTCAAATTTTGAATAGTCTATGTCCGTTTGATGATGGTTGGATGACAGTGACGGGTCATGTTACAACGTGTCACCTGATCTATGTCCCGCTCCCGTGCACCCTCCATAGGCCCGCCTGTAGGTCGATCCCCTTTTTTGCCGTCTCTTACCTTTTACCATTTTACTATTTTTTGTTCTTTCTCTTTGTTCAAATAAGGTAAATGTGAGGTTTTTATGCTCAATTTGTGTAAACGTTTATACTTGAAAAAATCGTTCAAATCATATAAATGTTCATGTTAAAAAAGTTGGAACAACATAAATTTTAATTAAAAAATCGTTCAAATTAAATAATTGTTCTATCAAATGAGATGGGTTCTTCCTACCTACTCCTACCTCTGCTCTGCTGCTCTCCGGCGCTGAGTGCCCCGCCCACCAAGCAACACCCTTGATGCATGAAGTCATTCTTTGCTGCCGCCGTGCCGGTGCGTGCTAATCATCATCATTCTGTTGGCCACTGATGACGACCATCCAATTGACCAGACCCTAATAAAGCAGCCGCCAGGTGGGCCCAGCGCGCTGCTAATCCGCCCAGAGTGCTCTTTGGCTCTGCCTACTGCTTCGCCGCCCTAGCTAGTTTTTTTTTTTTGAAATTCACCGCCCTAGCTAGTTTTTTTTTTAAAAAAAAAGCGCCGCCCTGGCTAGCTTAGTTAGCACTAGACTACTCTGTCATTTTATTTATCAAAACAAAAATTTGTATAAAAAAATTAAGAACAGCGACATTTTTTTTTTCTGAGAGGAGATGACTTGCACGTCGGATCTGTGAGGCTGCGATCGCCGGATGACAGCCGTCGGAACTCGGAGTACGTTAACAGCCTGTGCTGTGTTCCGCGCGCGTGCGTAGGACGGAAGCGTAGCCAAGTACGCGACGTAACCACGTAAACGCAAAGCAGCGGGACATCCGAATGAATCTCCGGAAAGCCAGCGGGCCGCTGACCCTGGTCCGCGGGCCCCACGACGCGCAACCCATGTCAATGAAAAGCCTCGACGCGGAACGGACAGCGGGAGTCGTCCATCCATCTGAATCGAGCTGCACAGGAAAGTTTCGCTTCGTTTCGTCCGGAAGCCCGTGCCCGAAGCGCCGTTTCCCGAGGGCACTCTGCCGCCGCGTGGCCGCCGCCGCCCGCCATCCAGCCAGCCATTAAAACAGGCGCCGCCGCCTCCTGGTCCTCCTTCTCTCCCCCTGCTCGCGCCCTCTCCTCCGTGAACCTGGGAGGGCTCTGCACCTCCTCCTCCTCCTCCTCCTCCTCCTCGTGGGCAGCAGCCGCCTAGGGACGCCGGTCGATCCTTGCCCTGAGTCCCCACGCATGCAGGTACTGAAATCTCTCTCCCTCCATCGCCTCCATGGCTGGTTGCACCTTTCGTTGTCTGCGTGCCGCGTCATTTCGTCGTCGTCTTCGCTGTTGTTTACGGATTGATCTAGGATGATTTGGCGTTGCGGCGTGGGCGGTGCTCGGGAATCCGCTGTTTCGTTTCTTTTCTTCAGAACCGTTTATCTATTGTTAAGGTTTCAGATTTTGCTTTCAGCGAATCAACAAGCATCGCACCGTACGGAAACTCTGAAAGTAGTGCAGTTCCATGGTCCTGATCCGCGTTTGTTCGATTCTCGCAGGAATGGATTCGCTTTGCCCATGTCACATTGTCTTGTTGTTTGCTTTATCTTGCTACGTATTTCTTTTCTTATTTTTTTTACCAGCTTTTCAGTTTAATGCCCTGTTTCAAGCCACTGATTCCATTGAAATGCCCACAAGCAAAAGACAAATATCGTTGCGGGATTCTTGTTTAATTGCTGGTTAAGCTACTCAGCCTCTGAGAAGTCAAATGCCTTGCCCCTTATCCAGTTAGCTTAAAATATTTGTTTCTTGGAGGAACGGGTATACACGTCCCTGTAGAATAAGAGAAGATACAAGATTGGGATGTCTTCTGATCAAGCTGGATTGATACTTTAATATATTCAGTTTTAGATTCAGAGTCAGCGCTCATTTTGTTGTTTAGGATTATGACCAGATCCGCATGATGAAACAATCGATCTGTCATTTTCTTACCCAGGACAGTACATTATAGAAAACTCTGAACCCTCATACATATCTGATCACATCGCGATAAGACAAATCGGATGGGCGAGTGCTACTTTTTTTAAACACTTGTCCGACAAGCGACAAGCCTTTCTTTTCTAGCATTGGCGGGCCTTGTCCAGTTCCGATGACGATAAGGCCATATTATCAGCTGCACTGTGTAATCTCAAAAGTAGGGATGAAAAACTCCAACTACAACTCAAAGGTCAACTGTTTGAAGCAGCAAGACCAGTAACAATGCTGTGATAGTGAGTGCTACTGTACTGTAAGAACGCACTAATGTACCGAAGGTTGCCTGATTCTTGGGGCTGGTTTTGTAAAGTAATTCAGATAACTTGGCTAATGTGGTGGCTAGCGAGCCTAAAGATACAGGGATGTAGAGGTGGCCATACAATAGGCTCTGCCGGGTCGCCACATTATATACTTTTCAATGTTTTGTCTGCTTCGAAGAACAATAAAAACAGGGAAAAGAGTGTTTCTTTCCCAGATATCAATATAAAAAATCTTGTTTTTGGAAAAAAATAGTTTAGTTGGTGGATGTGCGTATGAATATTTCTGCTCCATAGTTTTACTACTTTGTTAGCTTATTGCTTTAATCTATTGCAGTATGACTACACATCCGGGCGAGCTTTCTTCTGTATGTTATTTCTAAAAGAGTGCAAGCCCTTGTTAAGATCTGAAGGTGGGTTCTCTTTTGGTTTAATTCGGTGTTTGGGTAATTAGATTTGAAAGTCAAATTATTCAACAAAATGGTTAATGCATTGTTAAATAGAAAAGTGGGAACATCCTTTCTTCGGTCTTCGGTATAGCAATTTGATGTTGCAACTAATTGCATTCTGTAGATGTGACGCGGTGTGTTTTCATATTTTTTTAATCTCAGAACAAGTGTCTGTAGCTAATTTTCAGATTTCACTGCAGGAAAAATGAAGTTTGGTTCAATATACGAGGAGTACCTAAGGGTGGAGCAGGAGAAGTATCTAGCAAAGTGCTCCCATGTAGAGTACAAACGCCTCAAGAAAGTATTAAAGCGTTGTCGACTCGATCGCTCACTACAAGCAGAGATTAGCAGTGGTGAAGATATACAGGACGAGAACGACGAATCTTCAGACATTTGTGAATGCAATTCCTGCACATGTATGTTCAGCTCCTAGCATACTACGCATCATTGTTTATGTTTTGTTTTCATGATTTTTTGCGATATGACGATGAAAGTTATCAGATTTCATTTTTCTGCTCTATATCTGAAGTCTTATCCAGGATGTGAGATTTGACACAGAACTCAGAGAATAGTCATATGTTCTGTACTCTCTTCTTATGACGACATTAAGCTTACTATATGTTAGTAGAACCTACGAATTAGAAGCACCCAAGAAGATACCAATATTCATTCTTCCCCTCTATCAAAGAGTTTATTTTTGATAAATTGTATCAAAGATTAGAAAAGTGTAATGTACATTTGTACAATCTAGTGCCTTGCTTTTATACCATTCGTCCTTTCTGGCTTTCTGTGAA
The DNA here is from genome assembly GCA_026929855.1 of Poa annua. NCBI lineage: Eukaryota > Viridiplantae > Streptophyta > Magnoliopsida > Poales > Poaceae > Poa > Poa annua. Next base: position 40,461,013 of record CM049427.1, read on the forward strand.
AGGTTAGGAGAATATAGGTTCAGTTCGTAGAATATCCATTTCTTTTTTTCAAATTTTATAGGTTTTGTAGGGGTGGGTACCTCTGGTTGTACATTTGGTATAGCTGTCAAATATTATAGAATACGAACAAAGCTGCTGATTTTGCTGTACAGCCCAAAATAATTTGGTTTCATTGATTTTCTTGATATTACCTTAATATTTTCGTGCTTTTTCCACGATGTATACTGCTTGTGTTGTTGATATCCTGACGTGTAAATTTTTTTTAGTGTGTGATCAAATGTTCTTTACAGAACTCAACAAGGAAGCTTCAGACATAGCTGGCTGTTTCAGCTCTAGAGTACAGCGACTTCTAAATCTTCATGTTCCTTCCGGACTACAGCGGTATTTATGGCGTGTACGGCAGTGCTTCATAGATGATCAACAAATCATGGTTCAGGAAGGCCGAGTGCTAGTAAACTATGTCACCATGAATGCTATTGCTATCCGCAAGATTCTCAAGAAATATGACAAAGTAAGTTGTTCATCTCTGAATTGTGTTATACATCATTCAAATCACCATGCTAATATGGTGTGGACTTTGCAGGTACATGGTTCTGTGAGTGGTAGAGATTTCAAGAGCAAGATGCAAACTGAGCATATTGAACTGTTGCAGTCACCGTGGCTTATAGAGCTGGGTGCTTTCCATCTGAATTGTGACAGTTTAGATATTGATGAACCTGTAGGGTTCTTCAAGAATGGATTCTTCAAGAACTTTTCCTGTGACTTGACAGGAGAACAGGCAGTAATGACTATGGCCATTTCTGAAACTATTAAGTATGAGTACGGCTTAACTTGTCCAATTTGCTTGGTGAGATTTGTTTTCTTAAGTTCCACTATCTAACTATTTTGATTATCTTGTTCTTAAGTATGAAAGTGAAAATAGCCAACCTACTACTATTCTGCAGTAGCACAAATTATTTTGAGCTGTTCCTTCAACCAGCAGTACACGTTTGTTTATTTCTCGTAATGTTGTTTTTTTACACGTTGCTAGTTTTGTCTAGGCATTGGCCACCTGAAATTGTAGAAATAGGATTTGAAATGGTAGTCAGTTTGTTCTATTCGTCTGAAGCAAAGCATCAGCATGAACATCATCCTATATATGATTGATATTACTTATATTTTAATAAAAGAAAAAATAATGGAAAAGTGAGCTTTTACAACAACAAAAACAAATAAATTTTTTTCACGGATTTATACACATGTTGAAGGCAAAATTCCAGTTTTATCATCTTTCAACATTTTAGTTACAATATTCGAAATTTCCGCCACAGAAAGAGGCAAGTGCTCTAGTCTTGTTGGGTTGTTCATGCAGCATGAAACTCATCCAAATATTGGGAACTGCTGCACATTGTCGCTGGATGACAATATTCTATTTTTCTAGAAAACATTTTTTTCCCGATACATGTTGCTTGAAAGATTTCTGGCTTATGATTTGGCCATTTGGACAGGACACTTTGTTCAACCCGTATGCACTCAGCTGCGGTCACCTCTTCTGCAAAGGCTGTGCGTGTGGTGCTGCATCTGTCTACATCTTCCAGGGTGTCAAGAGTGCGCCTCCGGAGGCCAAGTGTCCTGTATGCCGAGCGGTATGTGAGCAATCCTACATGCTTTCATGCATCTTTGTTACTCTGTCTGCTTGTTTTCCAGTCTGACAGTTGGTTGTGTACTTGAACTTGCTGCTAGGCAAATACAACTACCCTGTAAATAAGAATGCGGAATAGCTTTGACTTCCATGGTAATGGTTTGCATTTGATAACATGCAGGTCGGTGTCTTTGCCCATGCCGTGCATATGAATGAACTTGACCTGCTCATCAAAACAAGGTACCAAGACTCAACGGAGACCCCTCTCAGTCTCATGCAACAAGAATTACGGAAAAGAGAACACTTTTTTCTAACTCTGGTTTACGTCTATGGCTTTCACCAGGTGCAGAGATTACTGGAGGTGCAGGATGCGCGAGGAGCGGACCGAGATGGTGAAGCAGTCCAAAGAATACTGGGAGTCCCAAGCGATGTTGTCGATGGGTATCTGAATCCTGTATTCATTCATTTGTGACTGTCAGAGAAATTCATCCCGCCGTCAAATCTCAGGCGCGAATAGTCCTCCAAGCGTAATTTGATTTATTATTCACTGTTACTCTGGTACTCTGTACCACCGATCAAGAAGATCTACCAAAGGTGGCAGAGATTAACATAACCGAGGAGAGAGCTACATACAAAGTGAATTCTCTTGCTTCATGTCGTTGTCCACCTCATTAGATCTGGAGAGAAACCGGATCCAACCAATTGCTTTGTTCGATTCTGTTGTACTAGTAGTTTGGAATGATGTACTTTCGGTTTAGCTACTTTGCTCACCTATCTACTGCCGTGCTCTTTCATTTGCAGTCAGGGGTTGCTGAAGTGAACAACTGGGATCGTGTGCAGTTTCTTCAGATTCAGGAATCTTGCTACTTGATATCTTTTTTTTTTTGAAACGTGGGGCAAAAGCTTTGCCCCGTATATTAATTAAGAGAGGAAATTACGAGAAAGTAAATTCGGTTACACTTGATATCTTTAGTGATTGTTCCACATGGCCTGTTTCACACAAGTTCGCTACCGTGTTCACATGTTCAAGATGACGCCTAACTATCAATTGTATACTCAAATTCCTGGTCTGCAAATGCTGCAGCTCCTTAGGCCATTGCCGAGAACATAGAAGGTTACTTAGCTGAAGGGGATGATCAGCCAAAGCATGTCTTTCTACCCTGTTACTCAAATACTCAAATATCAGATGATATATCACCAATCATAATTCATACATACACAACAAATGCTTGATACTGTAACCCAGATTCAACGATTCACAGCTCAGCAGATTTTGTACTGGCAAACAAGGAACATATCATTTACCCTTTGCACAAACGTGCAGCTATATTCCTCGATAATTATCTCATCAGTAATCAATCTGAGGCAACAAAAACAGCCAACCACCACCACGCGTCACACACGCACTATACATCCATACAGCTTTTGCTGGTGAGAAATAAGCAGAAGCGTCACAAAACCCCCCAACATAGCACAAGGGTCTTCACCCCCCCTGGGGACAAAGCGGAATCAACAACTAAAGAATTAAAACAACACTGGCTCAGCCAACTCTCCAAATAAGAAAATGCAACTTGATGCAGATTTCCCAACCGACGGCTATGTTATTTACAGCAGCAGCTTCTTCAGATAGGCTTACTTTCTTCTCATGAGACTTTTCTGAACCCTGGGGCACTTGTCCAGAAGTATGAGCAAACCGACATTGTTACTTGACAAGCCAAATGTATACCTATCAACAAAGCAGATAAGCAGTCAATATCAGCATATGTTTTTATGGATAAAATAAACATGAATCATTAACTGTATTCCCATGGAAGCCTCTTGTACCTGCTTTGCGATGGCTTCTTTTTCTGAGAGCAAAATAAAGTAATGACCCACTGAAAAAGATGATAACAAAAAGTTAATGTAGGGCAAGAACCTGCCATATTGTACTCAAGAACAGTAAACTAGAGTAAGTAAATATACTGTTGAGTCCACAAGGATCACAACAAGGGACATTTATATCAACGTGCAAAATAGCAATGCAGTTAAAATAGAGGGCACCCCGCAGTAGGTGAAGTACGAGGTCACAAACATGCAGCTGCGAACAACACCAAAAAGGAAGAAAATCTTGCACCAAAAGGATTCTGATAGACAAAGCTTCACTTCGTCAGAGATTCTACAATACTATCCTTTTTTTCTTCATGCTGTTGTGCGACCTTTAAAACAATAATAACTTGCAAATTTTTCAGAAGTTAGCAGAGCTAATGACTTGCCAACTGTATGAAATTGCTATATTTGTTCTCATTTCAAAAATTAACTAGAACTAGCACGAAGACAGGACATCAACAAAAACAGCTAGGACTTGGGCAGGATATCAATTGAAATAAATTATGCTGCCAGTTAACGTTGCCAACCTTCTACATGCCATCGAGCTCTACCACCACTGCACATTCAGTGCGCACTGCCATGCTGTGGCAATTGCTGATGGCAAAGGGAAGGTGTAGGTGTTTGTGTGGGGGAACAGATGACAACTATGGTAGTCTCATGTGTTTCTATGTGACTGCCACCGCCAATCCACCATTCCCGGCAGGCCATTCATTACACCATTGTGCTCCAGTGGTTGCTCTACACACTATTTGTGATGTCAATTGATATAACAAATTGTCTAAACCCATCATGGTTTTTTTTATTCACAAATGAATTCATACAATAGGAGGAGAGTAAATGGATTGACATCACAGAGTTGCAAGTCTATCACTGCCACTGCTACTTTCCCACCGAATTTCGCAGGGTTATGGTGAACATACAGGTGGACGGATTTGGGGTTTAGTATTCCCCAAAGCTTGCAATCCCTCCGTCTCTATTTACCTGGCAACCATGTATTTTAAGGTTCAACTTTGGGTATCAATTTGACCAATAAAACATGGATTATATGCCACAAAAATTATATATTTGAAGTCGTGGTATAATTTTATGATTCTCATATATCATCAGTCAAACTGATGGTCAACGGTTTTAATAACAAAACACGAAGGTGCCATGTAAATAGGGACAGAAGGAGTGTATATGAAAGAACATACAAAAACTTAGTTCCATGGATAAGCATTTACTCATCCAAAGGTTTTATACGCATATTGTCCTATCCAATTCCGCGTTGTACTAATTTGAAACTTTGAAAGCACGTGCATAAAATTATTTAGTAAGTAGTGAGCACAATTAATCAATTACCAAAACACTGAATTATCTATATTCAGTCTATTGAAATTAACTAGAACTAGGTCACAGAGAGCACATTACCAAAATCAGTTAGAACCGGGGCTAGGACAGGATTTAATAGTAACAACATTGCGCAGCAACATACACGACAATCATTCGGAAGTTATCACAGAGGCTATGCAAGATTAATGATACATAATATTTCGTATTCAGATCTTGCTTTACTTAATCAACGCATCTGCACAGATGCTCTCCATCAAATTTGGAAAGAACCACCAATGCTTCAAATTCATAAATTATCTAATACTTGAACCAATCAGACTAAAGAAAAGCCCAATAAGAAATCTTGACGACTCAGCTAATTCTGTAACAATTTGTAAAGGTAACAATTGGGGCATGCATTAAATGGCATCATAACTGTGCTATCAGCACAGAGAATCATCATACCTTAAACAACACAGCCGATGAGTATGTCCTGACAAGTGCCGTTTTCTTGTCTTCCCTAACCCTCCCGTCTGCAACCCCCACAGCTTGCTTCCCGCGTGGATGGTGAATGACTGGAACAGACCCAACCCCAGCGCCGCCTGGAGTGGCATCTTTGGCTAGCTGCTGCGCGATCTCACGAAGAAGCATAAGCTGGGCCTTCTCAGTGCGCATTCCCACGAGCGCTTGCCGCATCGACTCTCGGTCGGCCTCCAATGCCTCCAGTCTCATGTATAGCTTCTTAATGTCTGGCTCTACCATATCATCTTCGTACTCCTGCAGGACCCTGGCTGAAGGAGCTGCGGCACCTTGATGCACCTTGTCAATCATGTAGACCCTGTCGCTACCACTGCCAACATCATCACAATCACTTCCACCCTCGTCGGCGCCATATCGAGCAATGGGAGACTCCGGCAACTCCTCACCATCATTGTAGAGGTGGTTCCTTTGTTCAAAAGTCTCCTCCGGTAACACCTCGTCGGTTTCCTGTACGGCCGACTCGGGCAACGCCTCATCTGCGTATAGATGGGCGCCTTCCTGTTCCTCTTCCTCTTCCTCCAGGGACGGTTCACGCAGGTGCCTATCTTCGTCGTGCTCGAGGAGGCAGATCCGGTGCTCCAGATCCCCCGCTACCGCATCCTCCTCGCTCTCCTCCTGCCCGTCGTCGTAGTAGTACTCCCCGTTGTAGCAGCGGAGCTGGGGGTAGTATTCGCCGTCTTCGCCCTCGATGAAACCGCCGTCGTCATGATCCCGCTCCTCGCCTTCATCGCCGTCGGCGAGCGGGATGCCAAGGCGGAGGCACGTCTGTCGGTAGTCGCGGAGCCTGGAGCGGACGCGCGCGAGGTGGCGTGCGCGGCGGGCGATTAGGGCACGGAGGTGGTCGATCTCGGCGGCGTCGAGCGCCATCTTCTCGTCGGCGAAGCGGCGGAACTGGCGGAGCTCCATCTGGACCTCGGCCTTCTCCCTCTGCAGGCGGAGCATCATGGCCATGGCCTCGCTGGCGGCGCTGGCCGCGGCGAGGCGCTCCTCCTCCACCTCACCCTGCAGCGCCGCCACGGTGTCCTGCGCGTCCCCCAGAGCCTCCCGCAGCGCCGCGGTCTCCTCCTCCGCCTCCACCCGCGCCAGCCCCGTCTCTCCCTCCTCCCCATCCCCGCCCCGCTTCTCCTCATCCAGCTTCCGCTTCACGGAGCGCCGCCACGTGACCACCGCAGACGGCGAGGAGCAGCAGGGGGATGGGCCGGCCCCCGCTAGGTCGGCCGAGTCGGGGTCGAAGTCGTGGTCGTCGTCCTCCATGACGGCGGCGACCGGGCGCGAGGGATTGGAGCGGGAGCAAATCGCAGCGCCGTCTCTTCTCTTTGTTGTGTGTGTCTGTGTTTCGATTTGGGGAAAATCGGTCGGCGACGGGTGTATTTTTTGGTGGCGTATGGCGTTTCATGTTCTTTTCGAGAAGGTGGGGCTCGAGGAGGAGACAACGAAGAAGAGTAGGATTATCCGGATTTTGATTTTTACTCTTCACTTTCTTCCATTTCAAATGCTATATGAATGAAAGGCCCCAAGTGATTTCACCTTCCAAAAGAAAAGAGAATTCTATGGCGTGAAATTTCGGAACGCAATTGAGCTGCGCAATGGGCCAAAGTCGGTCGACGTACTCGCGAGTGTCGCTAATGTTTGCCGACAGTAAATGGAAGTGATGTGCACGTGTCCTGCTCAGAAGTTGTCACCGGATGTTGTCTCAAAGATAAATAGATTTCTTTGGCAACAAGAAGACCCTCTTTATGGATGTACATGAATATGGACGATGACGATATTGCTGGTGTAGGCTCAAAGAGGGCGATAAAGGTGGTGGTAGCAAGTGGCAAGTAACAAGAAAACATGTCGAATTAGGGGGGCTGGAATAAGGTATGGAATGAGCAAAAACATCATGAGGATGTCCTCGTACATATACGGTGAACAGGGGAGGGGACGGAAGCAAAAAAAACAAGGGTGTAGTCATTGTTGTTAGTGAAGAATTAAGCTTGAACGAGACAGGGTAATGAACTAATGATTCAAAACATACATTTGATCAAACCTCATTGTCTACCATAAAAGAACTAAGAATAATCAAATTTGATCTCGGGAAGAGATATAGTATGTGTGAGGTTTAGTTTAGAACTTAGCTAAGTTGTGAATGCTCATGCACTAGTTTTTGGTTTCTAAAAGTAAAGGTATGCTTTATTTTATGTTGATCTTTATTATATCAGCTATATAGAAAAGAACATGGTCAATATAAAATTTTCATGGTGTTTGTCCCAGTAGTTGTTCACACTATTGCTTCTTCCTTAGAGAGCGGTAGTAGATATGTTTTTCTTTGGAAAGCGACGTTCTTGAGATATTTATGGATGTAGAGAGCTTAAGTGTTTTAATCTATGCATGTTTGACACTGAGAACTTTCTTGGAAAAAAGACCCCGAACATATTCTCGAAAATGAACCATGTAAACCCTAACCTCATCGGCTAGAGAGGCCGACATGAATCTACAACAATGAGCACAATATTGCCACAACCTATGTCGCCGAGATGAAGAAGCTTGAAAAATTATTATTTGCTAGATCAGCAACGTTGCCGCCATCAATAAAGTGTCGCAAAGCCCTATTAAAAGCCTTAAAGCGGGAAAACTAGAACTCCATCCTACCGATTGGAGACTCCCTGCACTCCCAACCGTTAGAGCCGTTGGAGGGGGGTGTTATTTGTTTGAGCACCGCTTGGCGTACGACGATTTCCTGTACGACGCACGTCCGACGGACTGATCGTTGCTTTGCAACAGCGATTGAGCCAGCAACGTCGGATTGGTGTATCGTACAGAAATCGGACGGAAAACGTCGGATGCAAAGCAATTTCGTATTTGTTTTTATTGGGTATCATAGGAATCAGCCAGACTAAATCTTGGTTGGAAAAGAAGATCCTAACAACTCTGTTCTATAACGTAAGTACTTTTAGCTAGCTAATACCTCTGTTCTACTCCCTCCGTTCTAAATTAATTGACTCATATTTAATTCAAGTTGTACTAAATCTGAGTCAATTAAATCAGAACGGAGGGAGTACAATGTAAGCATTTTAGCTAGGTAGTTTAGCTTTCTAAAAATGCTCGTATTATGGACAGGGAGTAAGTAAATTCATTGACATCACAAATTGGTCCTTGGTGCATAGATTGTACAAACTTATTGTCGCCAGCTAGTACACGCACCACATACTTGGAATGTGAATGACTATCTGCCAAACACTCGATCAAACGCATGGAAGACAAATTGGCCAAAAATACTGCCAGGTTAATTTCGTACTCATCCTATGGAAGACAAATGCTTCCGAATACCATTTCAACGTCGATCGATGTCAAATCGAATAATTAAGTACCGATAGTAGCGATCAAACGCGCGATCTGACGATGACCGAATCTCCGGTCGATCGGGAGCATGATATATGGCCAAGTCCAAGAGGGAGTTACGAGCGTGCGTAAAGAGCAGCAGCTGTCATGTTTCGGTTACTTTCTCACGCAGCTAGCAGCTGTTTCCTCTCGCGATTACACAGCTATAGCCCCGTTGAGTCGAGACCTGCACGTCGCCTAGCAACGCCGAATAGATGTGGGTCAGCAGTCAGCACCGTACTCGGGTTTATTTTGGTTTTTTTTATAAATATGACCCTCTACCGAACAGATTTGTAAAAAATGATCCCTCTGAAAATCTTTGTCAAAAATGGCCTGGTGGGTAGCTAAAAAGGCGACACGTTGTCACCTCCCTCCGTACCGGATGGCGGGAGGTTCTTCCCTCCATGGGGAGTGGCGGGAGAACTGTTGCCGCCACTTGCATCAACGGGACGTGGCGGGAGGCTAGCGTGACAACGTCACGTCATCCCGCCAATGCGGTTGGAGGGAAGCGGGTGGGCCCCTTGGCGGGAGGTTCCTCCCTACGGAGGGAGTGGCGGGATGTGCTGGCCACGCATGTCGACCGGACGCAGTTGCATGCAGGGGATAGGCGCGGATTCTCTCATGATGGGACGATGCAATGGCAAGCAGTCCACCGAAAAAAAAAAATTCTCCCGCCTCTTTTTCCTGTATGTGACCACCGAAAGCAGCTAATTTGTTCCAGCGCTGTGCTTGGTTCTCGTTCTATAAAACCCCCTCCTCGGCGAGATGTTTCATCGTCCAGTGTACTCACTCAGTATTCAGTTGAGTTTATTATGTCGAAGGGTAAGGGTAAGAGTGTTACAATGGGTAGTTGTGCGGATCGTCGTTGGCCGAAAGGCATGTCCTTGTCTCTTCTTGATTTTTCCACTGAATTAAGGGTAGACAACAAAGAAGTTTCATGGGAGGAACTAATTAGTGGTGATGATAGACATCTCGCGGAGGTGGGGGCAAAATTATGCCAAAGCGTATGGCCATGGCGGCACCCCCAAGAAATTCGTGAAGAACTTCTCAGGATGCATGGAAGGTATAAGAAGCGAGTTGTGGCGGGGAAATATAAGAGTGAAGCTGAGCGTAAGGAATTTGAAGACCATTCATCATGGTGGATTGGTGACAGTGAGGACGAAGACAATATCTTCATGCCGCCTGGTGCATTATCGTTGAAACGCAAGTGTTGCATCATCGAACCCCAGGAATTGCCGCCTTTCACCGGGTGTTATGCCCAGCGGCAACCTTCTGAGAATCTCTTACAGATGACAACCTCAACAATCATTTTTTTCTAGCCATCTCCGGCCCAAAGAGTGTGCAAATGCGCCTCCTAACATCTCTGAAACTAATTCTCTCTATTCCATCCACAGTAACATAATGTGATTGACATCCCGACAGATCAAGCCCTTGAGGCCCATCACATGTGATATCATCACCATAAAAGACACACAGATTGTTCATCACACCTAAACGCAACAATTTTTAAAATCACAAAATTTACCCAATAATTTATTTAACATTATCATACACGTTGCTATCAAATAAACACAAGACATTAAAAAGCATATTTACGGAGCTAAGTACGACCTAATCTGCAAAGCAAAGTCATGTACCATCATGCATGCATCCATCAACTTAACTTAGTATAATAGTGATCTGCTGCTAACTTCAACTTATATCTCATGGATCATAAGCTAGATAACTCACGTCCGTACATAGCTAATTGCATACCTTCAACAAATCATGTTCAACAAATCATGCATTTACGAATAAGTATAAGTACGCGTTGTAAAGTTTTTACCTTGATCTATCCTTTCTTCCACTATATCAGTCTCTAAATCTCACTCCTAAACCATCTCAGATGGTTCAACTTGGTATTGTGTGTGTTCTTCACAGCAATCAGAGAGCAGCTCTCTCTGCTCACGAACTACGGGAGCGTATATTGTGAGACTGTGCTGCGGGGCGTCTTTTTAAAGGCCCAAATGGAGAACTGATCGGAAATCACGGATACAAAACATACCGTCAGTGGTCACATACAGTAAAATAAAGACAAAAGAAAAGAAATCAATGCACTGATTACTTGAAATGGACAAAAGAGTGCACATTCTTATGCCAAAACAGTCCCTAGCGTCACGTCTTGCTCCCCGCATGCGCGCACCAGCTGCACCGTGCGTACAGGCGAGTGGGTCCCCCATGCATGCACATCCCGCCACTCCCTTGGGAGGGAGGAACCTCCCGCCAAGGGGCCCACCCGCTTCCCTCCAACGGCATTGGCGGGATGACGTGGCACTGCCACGCTGGCCTCCCGCCACAGACGGCCACAGGGCCCACCACGTCCCGTCGATGCAAGTGGCGGCAACAGTCCTCCCGCCACTCCTGATGGAGGGAAGAACCTCCCGCCATCTGGTTGAAGGAGATATGCCCTAGATGCAATTAATAAAGTGTATTTCTTTATCATATCTCGTTTGTTCATAATACGTTTTTGTGTCATGCTATAACCGTATTAAGCGGAAACATTAATACGGGTGTGATGTGAAAACAACGAGGTCCCTAGTAGCCTCTACTAAGACTAGTTTCGTAGCGCGATTGATGATCAAGGTTTCCTGATCATAGAGCATGGCGCCAGTCGGCAATGAAAGTCATATAGTTGGTGGAACGATGTGATGGACATACCCATATTTGTAGGACATAGTCCTTACACATTTGACCGTGACATCAACTCTTATTATTATCCCTGAAAGATAATTTGATCGCACCAAACGTCGTATCTTATATAGTATGAAAATAACGGTGATACTTTTGGGTATCGGAAGGGGTAGTTGAGACGAGGAGTCAATAGCGGGATTTGCCAATCCACATAGCAGGATAGATACTCTAGGACCCACTCGGTTAGATTATGTCTAATGAGCTTGCAAGCATGTGACTAGGTCACGGAGACATGAAATCATAGACGAGTAGAAGATAGCATTGTCGGTAACAAGGTCAGCTAGATATGGAGATATCTATGAACGATCCTCGGACACGCTAAGTATCGCCATGACAAAAGGTTTAAGACTTTACGTTCAGGTTTGATAGATGAAAGTCATTCGTTATATCACAGGGATTAATTCATGGGGTCCAGTCCTACGAGTTAGTCGTTGATTAGAGAGGAGTCTCGATCATACCTGTTATTATATCGAACCGCTAGGGTAACACACTTAAGGGGTTTCGACAAGAGAACCAGAAAGGAAAGAGATCACCGGGAACGTCCCGGGAGAGGTCCGATGGAGATCGGGCAGCGACGAAATAGTTTTCGGAGCTAGAATAAATTATATATAATATGTTTGATATTAATTAGTGTAATTAATGTCTAAATATAATTATATATATTTATTTTTGAATTTATTTAGTCTGATTTCTCTAAATGGGCCTTCTGGTCGAAAGAAGGCCCAAGAGCGGGAAAATTCCCTAGGGGAATTCGGTGGGGGCATGATGACCGGCCTAGGTGGGCCAAAAGGGGCCCACCATGGGGCCGGCGCACCAGCCATGCCACACCAGGCAATGGGGGATAGTCCCGCATTGCCTGGCTAGCAAGTTGGCTCCCCCCGGGAGTCTATATAAGAAGGGGCACCCCTGGCCTTTTAATTCACCAATTAATTCTCCAATTCTCTCTCGATTTCGTGATTCCCTTTGTCAGAGTTGCGCCGAGTTGAGAGGGGGATCTCTCCACCATAAGCCCGCTGCCGCGCTGCTGGTGTTTCGGTCCAAGTCTTCTGTTGCTTGTCCTAGACTGGAGCTTCGGAAGCCGTCGTCTCCACCGTACGTGTGTAACGCCCTGCGAGGTGTTTCGCTAGCGGTGCTGGGAGGTCTGCTTCCTCTACACGACCGTGAGATCGGCTTCGTCAGTCTTCATCGTCAACAAGGGTATGTATTCCGATCTCTGTCCGTACTACTATATCTGCATAGAATAGATCTTGGCATGTTTTAAGGATATCGTTGCTAGGGAATTTTTGTTTTCTGCCTACGATCCCCTTCAGTGGTATCAGAGCCGATCTATCGTAGATATAGTTGTACGCTGTTAGAACCCGTATTCTGCACGGGGGCATCGTTCCTGTTATTTGCTACCCTCTAGCGTGCACTTGTGATTCCAGCGGCATCGAGTTGATGAAGCGGCCCGAACCGACTTTACGCGTACGCTTACGCGAGACTGGTTCTTGTACCGTATCTGTTGCTGGTGGGTGCATGTTTCTCTCTCTTTAGTTGGTCTTGAATTTTCAATGGAGGCCCCGAAAGGGATGCTTAAATATGCAATTATTGGATCGTTGTTGTGGTCATAAGTTCATAGGTAAGAAGCGGTTCTTTTTACGAAAGCCCCAGCCACGTAAAATATGCAAAAGATAAAGTAGAAGCGTATAACTTTATTTTGCGGGGGCAATGTGATATGGTCAAGATAGGTTTATTAAATTGTTTATGAACTGCGGGCGCCAAGAAGACCATGGCGCAATGGACTATATCACATGGCATTACATTTGATGTTATTGTGTGCATCTTATATTGTGTGATTATATATTAGTATATATTAGTTACGCGGCGGTAGTTATGTATAAGATGATCCCTTCAAAATACCACTAGTGTTCTTTCTCCAATGAGCACCACCAAGAAAGTTCTACGTTATGAGGCAGGCCGTGACGATCGGGTGTCAGACATATCGTCGTTCGCATACAGTGGGTGTAAGCCATGTTGCACAAGCGTTACGTGGAGGTTATTGTGGCGAGCCTAGCATATGCAGATATGGCCTCGGAATACGGAGGTCGAAAGGTTGAGCACGAGTCACAAAATTGTTGTGATTGACAATTGTCTACCCTTGAAGTTGTGCTGCCGGCTCTGACGATGAGGGGTTGTGCAATGGATGGGGGTCGTGTAATCGCTTAAACGACCAGAAGGGATGTTCGTTTGAGTGGGAGTTATGTTAGTTATTTTCTAAAAATACTATAACTCAAAATTATTATGAACAAAGTCTTATGTTGTTGCAAATTCCCTTGTAGATGTCTCGCCCCTCGTTTAACCTAGGTCTGTTTCTTGAGAAAGAGAAGCTTAAGACCGATGGGTCTAACTTCGTGTTTTGTTCCGCGACCCGAAGTCCATTCTTGAAACTCATAAGGTGGCTTACATCCTTGAAGCCCCCTTAGGTGATCTGCCAACCACCGCCTCAGAAATTGATAGGATAGTCCTTAAGTTTAAGGCGGAGATTTCTTCTTATGTCCAGAGTGGCGTGCTCTTTGCCATGGAGGCTGACCTGCAAAACCATTTCGAGAACAAGGGTGCTTATGAGATAATCACTGAACTCATGGTTGTTTTTGCACGACAAGTCAAGGCTGAGAGGTTCAAAGCTTCCATGCTTTTCTTCTCAGCCCAGATGGAAGAGCACTTGGGTATAGATGTGTACCTTACATCCGCCTGTAGCAACACTTGGGTATTTGATACTGGTTCTGTTGCTCATATTTGTAACTCTCAGGAGGAGTTGCAGAATAAGAGGCGGCTGGCTAAGGATGAGGTGACGATGCGCGTCGGCAACGGATTAGGAGTCGACGTGGTGGCTGTCGGCACGCTCTCTCTAAATCTACCATCGGGATTAGTTTTGGTTTTGAATAAGTGTTATTTTGTACCATCCTTGAGTGTAAACATTATCAGTGGGTCTTGCTGTTACAAGATGGTTATTCATTTAAATCAGTATCAAGCAGTTGTGCTATTTCAATGAATGATATCTTTTACGTTGATGCTCCCGGGAGTAATGGTTTATTCTTGTTGAATCTCGATCGTATTACTCACATCCATAACATAGATGCCAAAAGAATTAAGTATAGTGATGATACCACCATGTATATGTGGCATTGCCGTCTCGGTCATATTGGTGTAAAGCGCATGAAGAAACTCCACGCAGATGGGCTTTTGGACTAATTGGATTTTGGATCGCTCGATACATGCGAACCATACCTTATGGGAAAAATGACCACGACACCGTTCAAAGGTTTCGTTGAACGGGCGTCGGACTTGTTGGTAGTCATACATACAGATGTGTGTGGACTAATGAGCGTGTCGACACGCAATGGTTAACGTTACTTCGTCACCTTCACCGATGACTTGAATAGATACGGTTATATCTATTTGATGAAACACAAGTCTGAAACTTTTGAAAAGTTCAAAGAATTTCAAAGTGAAGTTGAAAATCAGCTTAGCAAGAAAATCAAGCACCTCCGATCCGATCGTGGTGGCGAGTATTTGAGTTTTGAGTTTAGCACACATCTGAAGGCTGTGGCATAGTGCCACAACTTACGGCTGCCGGAACACCGCTATGTAACGGCGTGTCCGAGCGACGTAATCGTACTCTATTGGATAGGGTCCGCTCTATGATGTCTCTTACCGATTTGCCTGTATCATTCTAGGGTTATGCGTTAGAAACAACCACATTCATTTTAAATAGGGCTCCGTCCAAATCCGTAGAGACGACACCGTATGAATTATGGTATGGAAAAAGCCTAAGTTATTGTTTCGGAGGGTTTGGGGTTGTGAGGCGTATGTTAAGAAACTACAGCCCGACAAACTCGAACCAAAGTCGGAGAAAGTCGTCTTTGTAGGATATCCGCGGGAAACCGTAGGATACACCTTCTACAACCAAGCTGAGGGCAAAACGTTTGTCGCGAAGACCGATACCTTTATAGAGAAGGAGTTTCTCGCGAAAGGAGTAAGTGGGAGGAAGGTAGACCTCGATGAAATCGTTGATCCTTAACTCGAAATTCCGAGTAACGCAACGGAAGCTGTTCCAGAAACGTCCTCCACAGATGGAGTGGGAGAAACTATCGAGGAAAGTATTCTACCTCGTAGGTCTGGTAGATCTCGTATCGTACCAAAATGGTATGACAACATGGTTTGCACCGTCATGTTAATTGAACAAGACGAACCTACGAACTACAAGGAGGCAATGACGAGTCTAGAGTCCGAGAAATGGCTAGAAGCCATGAAATCTGAAATAGGATCCATGTATGATAACAAGGTGTGGACTTTGATGGATATTCCCGAAGGGCGCAAGGCCGTCGAGAATAAATGGATCTTTCAGAAGAAGACTGATGCTGATGGTAATGTGACCGTCTATAAAGCTCGGCTGGTCGCAAAAGGTTTCCGACAAGTTCATGGGATTGACTACGATGAAACTTTTTCACCGGTAGCGATGCTGAAGTCTATTCGGATTTTGTTAGTAGTTGTTGCATATTACGATTATGAAATATGGCAGCTGGATGTCAAAACAGCCTTCCTAAATGGAAACATTGAGAAAGAGTTGTACATGGTACAAACAAAAGGTTTTGTCGATCCAGAAAATGGTAGCAAGGTAGGCAAGTTTCATCGCTCCATCTATGGATTGCAGCAAGCATCTCGTAGCTGAAATCTTCGCTTTGATGAGGTGATCAAAGGTTTTGGATTTGTCCAAAATTTGGAAGAGACCTGCATTTACAAGAAAATGAGTGAGAGCTTGGTTGTGTTCTTAGCACTATATGTAGATGACATATTGCTGATTAGGAATGATGTGGAATTTCTGAATAGCGTGAAGAATTATTTAAACAGTAAATTTTCCATGAAGGACTTAGGAGAAGCCGCATACGTATTAGGCATTAAAATATATCGTGATTGTCGAGGTATGCCCCCGGCAATCCTAGAGTCGAAGACCCTAGGTATACTTTGAGGAAGAAGATATGCGTGCTGGTAGTTCCGGACGGCTGACAAGCAAGGATTTACCCAGGTTTGGCCCCTCATTGTGAGGTAAAGACCTACTCCTGCTTGTCTGATTATGATGATATATGAGGTTACATGGTGGCTATGTCTAATTGTGTCTATGCTATAGCCCGTGTTCTATGATGTGGCGGTCTGTCCTTTTGTCTACTCCTCCATGTCTTTACATATGCAGCCAGGGTCGGTTTACATGAGTCCTAGTAGACTACGAAATAAGAGTCCTTATCTTGTGCTTCAAGTAATTTCCTTAATTGCTTCTTGGTCTTCTTGGGCCACCCAGTGGGCCTTCGTCTGGGCTGCACCAAGTATACCAATGGTGGGGTGCCCGGAGGGTATACCCACGTCAGTGATAGATCAAGACGTATATTAGCGTTAAGTCAGAGTACTTATCTTGATAAAATACTGAAGCGTTTTGGTATGGAGGTGGAAAAGAAGGGTTCTCTGCCTGTTATCAAGAATAAAACATTGTGAAATGCACAGTGTCCGGTAACGGAATAGGGCAAGGCCGAAATGACAAAACATCCTTATGCTTCAGCCATAGGATCGATTATGTATGCAATGTTGAGTACTAGACCTGATGTGGCATTGGCTCTAAGTTTGACAAGCCGTTTCCAGAGTAATCCAGGAATGACACATTGGATTGTTGTTAAGAGCATTCTTAAGTATCTCAAAAAGACAAAGGAAATGTTCCTTGTCTATGGTGGTTGCGATGAAGAACTTGGCGTAACAGACGTTGATGCAAGTTTCTGCTCATACCCCGATGACTCTAAGTCACAGACAGGTTATGTGTTCAAGGTGAATGGACGCGACGTGTGCTGGAGAAGTGGGAAGCAACCCATCGTCGCGCAATCTACAATGGAGTCGGAGTACATTACTGCTTGTGAAGCCGCGAATGAAGTTGTGTGGCTGAGGAAGTTCATCATTGAACTCGTAGTGTTCCCAAGCGCGCAAGGCCCCGTGATCCTCCTCTGCGACAATACGGGTGCCATTGCTAACGCCAAGGAGCCAAGGTCTCACTCCACCGCCAAACACATTCTCCGACGCTTCCATGTGATACGACAGTACGTACAAGGAGGCGAAGTGAAGATTTGTAAAGTGCATATGGATCTGAATGTGGCAGATCCCCCGACGAAGCCTCTTCCGCTTGACAAGCATGAAACACACCAAGTAGCCATGGTTGTTAAGCTTTTACCAAGTTGTAATCTAGATTAATTTGTACTCTAGTGCAAGTGGGATACTGAATGAGATATGCCCTAGAGGCAATTAATAAAGTGTATTTCTTTATCATATCTCGTTTGTTCATAATACGTTTTTGTGTCATGCTATAACCGTATTAAGCGGAAACATTAATACGGGTGTGATGCGAAAACAACGAGGTCCCTAGTAGCCTCTACTAAGACTAGTTTCGTTGCGCGATTGGTGATCGAGGTTTCCTAATCATATGGCATGGCGCCAGTCGGCAATGAAAGTCATATCATTGGTGGAACGATGTGATGGACATACCCATATTTGTAGGACGTAGTCATTACGCCTTTGACCGTGAGATCAACTCTTATTGTTATCCCTGGAAGATACTTTGATCGCACCAAACTTCGTATCTTATATAGTATGAAAATAACGGTGATACTTTTGGATATCGGAAGGGGGTAGTTGAGACGAGGGGTCAATAGCGGGATTTGCCAATCCGCATAGCAGGATAGATACTCTAGGGCCCACTCGGTGAGATTATGTCTAATGAGCTTGCAAACATGTGACTAGGTCACGGAGACATGAAATCATAGACGAGTAGAAGATAGCCTTGTCGGTAACGAGGTCAGCTAGATATGGAGATATCTATGAACGATACTCGGACACGCTAAGTATCACCATGGCAAAAGGTTTAAGACTTTACGTTCAGGTTTGATAAATGAAAGTCATAGGTTATATCACAGGGATTAATTCATGGGGTCCAGGCCTACGAGTTAGTCGTTGACCAGAGAGAAGTCTCGATCATACCTGTTATTATATCAAACCGCTAGGATAACAGACTTAAGGGGTTTCGACAAGAGAACCGGAAAGGAAAGAGATCACCGGGAACGTCCCGGGAGAGGTCTGATGGAGATCGGGCAGCGACGAAATAGTTTTCGGAGCTAGAATAAATTATATATAATATGTTTGATATTAATTAGTGTAATTAATGTCTAAATATGATTTTATATATTTATTTTCGAATTTATTTAGGCTGATTTCTCTAAATGGGCCTTCTGGTCGAACGAAGGCCCAAGAGGGGGAAAATTCCCTAGGGGAATTCGGTGGGGGCATGATGGCCGGCCTAGGTGGGCCGAAAGGGGCCCACCATGGGGCCGGCGCACCAGCCATGCCGCACCAGGCAATGGGGGATAGTCCCACATTGCCTGGCTGGCAAGTTGGCTCCCCCCGGAAGCCTATATAAGAAGGGGCATACCTGGCCTTTTAATTCACCAATTAATTCCCCAATTCTCTCTCGATTTTGTGATTCCCTTTGTCGGAGTTGCGCCGAGTTGAGAGGGGGATCTCTCCACCATAAGCCCGCTGCTGCGCTGCTGGTGTTCCGGTCCAAGTCTTCCGCTGCTCGTCCTGGACTAGATCTTCGGAAGCCGTCGTCTCCACCGTACGCGTGTAACGCCCTGCGTGGTGCTGCGCTAGCGGTGGTGGGAGGTCTGCTTCCTCTACACGACCTTGAGGTCGGCTTCGTCGGTCTTCATCGTCAACGTTGGTGCGGGAAGATAATCCCGCTTTCGGTCTACAAGGGTATGTATTCCGATCTCCGTTCATACTACTATATCTGCATAAAATAGATCTTGGCATGTTTTAAGGATATCGTTGCTAGGATTTTTTTTTGGTTTCTGCCTACGATCCCCTTCACCGGTACGGAGGGAAGAGACACGTATCGCCTTTTTAGCTACCCGCCGGGCTATTTTTGACAAAGATTTTTATAGGGGGTCATTTTTTACAAATCCATTCGGAAGAGGGTCATATTTGTGATCTTTATTCTGGCGCAGAATAGATGGTGGTGTCACGATCAATCCTTCTCTTCTCATGACGTTGCATGTACGCCAGAGGAGACGGTGCATGCACATTGCACATGGTACATAGAGTACTCCCTACATTCCACAATTTAAGGGCTTCTTTGGATCACATAGTGAGAAAACAGAGGAACTAAAAAAACACAGAAATTTGATATCATTGCATGTGTAAAATAGAGAATTATAAAAAAGAGAAAAAGTAATGGAATGATCATTTGGATGATACACAAAAAACATAGGAAAAATGTCTGGATCCTACACAAATGAGTGAAAAAAGAGATTAGAGTGGATATTGAAATTTCTGTGAAATTGGGATGTAGGAATGCAATCCATATGAATTTTAAATGTGTCATTCATTTAATCCAAAGGGATAGCTTAGCAAAAAATCCTATGGAATGGAATTCTACAATATTTATATGAAAATTTTCACTCCAAAGAGGGCCTAAGATGTTTTAGGCACTTTCCACATTCACATATATACACATATAAACACATGTATCTAGACTACACATTTATTTCTTTTAGTACCCATATGTTAGTTTTTGTGTCTCTTTCTTCAAGGATATATTTAGCATAGTTTTGTCGGGCACACCCTATTCATCGACAACCATAATCGGTGAACAGTAGACCAATGGAGCAATCGTTTTCGGACATCTCCTATACAACGTGACTCTAGGGTGAGGTCTGCATTACCTATGGGTCGCTTCTATTCGCTTAATCAAGATTTGGGTGGTGTTGGGATGGGAGAGGTTGATAGCTGGGGCCTATCCAGTGGGGGTGCCATGGATGTCATGACACTCCCTCCAAAATACATAAATTATTTTGCCTACCAGTTTTTAGGCTTTTTCCTTGAGAAATGAACAAATCTTAAGTAAATGCTAAGCTATATAGAGTTTTGTTTAGCTTGGCACCCCAAGTGATTTTACTCTAGATCCGCCACAGGTTGATAGGCATACGCGTATGCTGTATTATCACCACGAAACAGGTTTTCGCCCCGTTTTATAAATAAAGCCACACCGTTTGAGACAGCTGCTGGGCTAGACAACACAACGCCCAAAAGACAACGGACGAGCTGATACAAGGTGAAGAGGAACCCTCTAACAAGACATATCAAAGATAGAAAACAAAGAAAAAGGAGAACCGGACCTGCTACCGAGAACTCTGATGCGGGATCGAGAGAATCGAGATTCCATGACGACGCCCCAACAGGTTGACGACGCAAAGTGCCGCCGCCGTCTAGACCAAGAGGTCAAGGTTTTCACCAAAGCCCTAGTGTGGAGAAGGCACCCACAGCAGCGCCCCCAGAGGGTAACGAAGCGCAAAGCTTTTGCTCGGAAGCTGCTTACTACCACGCTAAGTGCAGAGAAGGCACCCACAACAGCGCCCCCAAGAGGGTAACGAAACCCAAAGACGTCGTCGCTGTTGGCACCGAAACGCAAGGCTTTCGCTCAGAATCACCTTGCTACCACACTCGAAATCACGAAGCGCCAAATGTATCGAGCCAGGTCACCGGGACGTGATCTGAGAGCCGCCACAGCCGAAGCGAAGCCAGCACCAGGAATTCCACCAGCCAACTCCCCGCCACCCACGTGAACCGAGAAGACGGCCATCACTGTTGACACGTCACTCGCCGCAGAGTCACACGCGCACAGCACCTTCCGAGGCCGCCGCCCCGGCATCCAAGCTCTCACCCCCAGGGAAAAGCAGCTGTCTAGACAATAAGTCCATCGGAACAGACAGTAGAAGGACCGAGATCGTCTGTCCTAGGACGGTGGGGGTACGTAGCCACACCGGTCATACGCGCAACCTCGTGGAAATGAGGCTGATAGGCAGTCACCAGATCCAGCACCCCAACCACTCCATGGTCGAGGGAAGGGTTCCCGAACACACCGGGAACCATTGAAACCACCAGGCAGCAGGGTTGAGAGCCCGCCCCCTCCGGCCAGCTCCGCCAGCCACCGTCCCGAGACCAAGTTGCCACAGCACCTTCCCGTAACCTGCTCCAGAGGAGAGCCGCCATCGAGCCTCCTTCAATCCCTGACCGAGAACTCCGGCCCAAAGCCGCAACCCGCGTGATCCGAGCCGTCGCCACCACCACATGACGCCACCATCCCTGACCCGCCCCACCGCCACGAAGCAACCGCACCGCCGTCGGAGCACGGGAAGCAAAAGCACGACACGTGCCCGACGCCGTCCATGCCACGCAACATCGGCCCAGCGGCCCCAGCACACGGCTCCGAGGTGCAGGGTGGCCACACCGTCCCCGCCGTCGCAGCTTGCACCGCCGCCGCCGCCGCTGGCGCGCCAAACCCGAGGTCGAAGCCGCCACACAGCCACCTGAGCGGTCGCGCCACCGCGCCCTTCGAGCAGCGCGACGCCCAAGTCGACTCCCCGACCCCTGACAAGGCCTCGCGTGAGGGAGCAGAAGAACCGCCGCCCGCGCTCGGTCTACGGCCCAAGACGCCTTCCGACGGCGGCGAGGAGGAGGGAAGGTCGAGGGGGGGGGGGGGGGGTAGAGAAGGTAGAGCTAGGGTTCCCCCGCCGCTGCTCACGGGACCGACGAGGAGTGGGCGACGCGGCCGGCCGGCGGCGGTGACGCTAGGGTTAGGGTTAGAGTATGTTGTATTATGAAGAAGGAAAACAAAACAATTTAGAAGAAGAGAGTCACTGGATTGAAATCAGTCAATTTATTTTTGTATGGTGTTGGGTTGTTTATTTTCTGAAAGATGGAAAACGGAACAATTTAGAAGTTGGGAGTGACTGAAGGCAGTTGTATCAATTTATTTTTGTTTAAATAAAAAGTTGCAGTTTAGTTGGTCTACAACTGAGTTTTCAGCCCCTTTTTTTCTCTAATCTCCACATCAAACTCTTGCAAAAGGAGAACCCAACGAATGAGTCGAGGTTTAGCATCCTTCTTACTCAAAAGGTACCTGATGGCTGCATGATCAGTGTACACGATGCAACAAAGTTGTAGGTTCCTCAGTAAACAACTCTAATTTTCTTATTGGTTGGTGATTCTTGAATTGAAAGTCGTCGATTCTCCAGCGAAGTGCCCCAATTAATTTGTTGGAGTGTGAGAATTCATGAGTTGAAAGTTGTTGACTTTATATACTAGTATGTTTTTGTAGTTGGAAGTTGATGACTTTTGTGTTAAGTTTCAGTCCGTTTCAAGTTGCATGCATTTATGTTTAAGTGAATGTTGTGTTAAGTTTCAGTCGGTTTCAAGTTGCATGCATTTGTGTTGCATGTCTATGCACGTTAAGAAGAGAGGACGAGAGAGTACAAAAGAAATAAATGGATAGTGAAAAGGCCCGAATGAAAACATAAAACCTCCTCGAAACAGTCTCACGCCCCGCTTTATAAATAAAACAACCATTCACAGTTTACAACCACACGAGGAAAACAATACGAAATGCGAGAGAATAAAGGTTTTGCTGGGGACACAGCACAAGAAAGACCAAGGGTACAACAACTACTCCTGATACAAACTCCACCCAGTAGAGCTCAACGGCTGAGCGGTGAGAAAAGAATGCGTGCCGCCTTCAGAAGATTCTCAAGAATGCCGTCCAGCCGATGCTTGTCCCTCTGTCTAGCCAACGGGTGTCAATCCTGTAGAAAAGCCAAGAATTTAAAAATTGAGTCAGCAACCCGCCTTGGAAAGACATGCTCGATGACCATCTTGTTACGAATCGTCCAAAGGGTCCAGGTCATTGCCACGAACACCAACCAGAAGAGGGATCTCCTCCTCCCGGTATGGTTCGCCTGCACTTTCAGGAACTCTGCCAAGTCAATGATCTGCCACTCAGAACCCAAGGCCTCAGCGAGGAAGCTACACAGAAACCGAGTAGCGGGACAGAAGAATATGATATGGGTCCCCGTCTCAGGGACCGCACAAAAGGGACAAATGACATCACCAGGTCCCAAACGCTTTGCCACCTCCACGCCTGAAGGGAGGCGGTCGCGGAGAAGCTGCCAAGTAAAGATCTTTTTTTTTTCTACTGTTTGACCAGTATCTAATGCAATTTCTTACTTCGACCAGACGGGCACTAACACATTACGCAGTGAGATGGCCTACTCCTCTCGAGGTCTATACATTTCCTAGTGGTGAGCAGAGCCCTCGCTTCTGCAGAGTGGCAACGCTTGTTCGCTCATCAACCTTGTGTTCTCCCGGTCAGGCTCAGGCCACCTAACTTCATGTTCCTCGATCGTCTGCAGCTTCACGTCGCCAACTTGTTTGGAGGGTCGCACAAAAGGAGAGGCAATCGACGTGATGCGAGCACCGGAAATGACAACGTGGATCGCACGTAGAGCTAACTGTTAGGCCGGCGTCTCACGTGCGGCAGTCTGGATGCGTGAAACCATGCTTCTGTCGGAGTAGCCGAACATCTGCACATGATTGCTTATATTCAGAAACGAGAACAGCAGTTCAGCATCGATCTGTTCATAATGCCACTATGTTTTCTTTTTTGCGGATCGTAATGCCGCCATGCTACAGCCTAAAATCAACCCGAACTACTGCCTCACAGCCACAGGGAGTTGGAGTGTTTGAATCGGGCGCCATGCCGAACCTAGATCAGGCCACCGAACAATCGAAAGACGCTGGTCATTCATGTTCCTCGTCTACAGCTTCTGTTCCCCTTTGAGCACTTGGAGAGTCGCAGCTGAACTGACAACGTCGAATCGTCGATCGCACGTACCCTGTCGTTGGGCCGAGGTCGGGTATGGCGTCTGTCGGAGCAGCCGAACGAACATCCAGAATTCCATTTCCAGTAGCTCTGTAGCTGTTCAATCCGGAAAGGCTGCTTCGACAACCTCTGAACTTTTTTTTTTGAAACACATTACAAACACGCTCACATACGCGTGCATACTCCCTCTACACACGCACACCCCACGCCTATGAGCACCTCCACAATACTTAGCCGACATATTGAGTCTTGTGATTGACGAAATCACCATTGACGCGTCACCGTTGACATGAACGTCGCCTCCCACTGAATGAATATTTCAGCTAAATGCATCACACATACGTCAAACCTTAGATTTGCACTTTGGTGGCATGAGGGTACAACCACTCTTCTAACCACACAAACACATGTTGGTTTGCACAACCCTGAACCTCAGGCGTGAAGAAACTCGGCCTTCAGACTGAAGCCAAAGTCTGAACCCAGTCGTGGTCCCTGCCTGAATTAACCATCAGAAACGACGACGACGCTGATTTTCAGGCTTCCACTTCAAACGGATTGTAAATCTTTTGGTAAAAGAACTTACCAAATTCATGCCAACGAGCTTTGTCAACGTGCCAAGCCCATGAAAAGTAGAGGAAACACATGCAAATCAAATCACCAAAAAATCTCGGACTGTTTATCTTTTTCCTTTTTGACGCCACCCTGATTGATTACCTCTCCTACTGGAAACCTTCCGCTAAGCAAACTTTCCGGTTCCGCGCCGCTGGCCATGAATTCTTGCACAAGGAAGCGCCGGCGCTCAGCTACGGTGGCAACCTCGCATGCTGCCATGGCGGTGCCCTCTTCTTCTTCCTCGTCATGGACGTCTCTTCTTCCTGAAGATTTGCTTCGCCTGATAGCATGGCGTGTTTTGGAGGACGATTTCCTGAACTACGTCCGCCTCCGCGCCGTCTGCACCGGCTGGCGGTCCGGCACCGTCTGTCCGCGCGGTCGCGGAGTGACTGATCCGCGCTTCCACCCGCGCCGCTGGAGGATGCTGACCGAGGGCCACGGCCTCCACCCCGGCCACGGCAAGCTGGGTGGGTACGTCCGCTTCTTCAACCTCTACACGGGGGCCTTCGTCCGCGTCAAGCTCCCGTTGTTCAGGAACCATTGCGCGTTCGACAGTGCCGACGGCCTGCTCGTACTCAGGGCCGGTCCTGACATTTTAAGGGTCCGGGGTAAACTAGAATTTAGGGTCCTTTACTATAAATAATTTAAAAATAGATATATAAAATATAGATCAAACAAGAGAAGCGCGATATAAATTTTAACGTCAATTTTTTTCTAAGTGCTAATCTTACTATTCAATGATCCGTAAAGAGGTGCTCTATGTGATTCTATAAGTTTTGATTCGCCTTTTCTACTTCTCTTTTTCCAACATCGGACATATAATACCATTAGAAATAAACTGAAATTAGTGATTGAAATTATGTGCTAAACATTCTAAACGGCTAAATCATAAATTAGAGAAGATAAAAAGTAGTTAATGAATATACCTAGTACGCCCAGTTGGTCGTCTGACTGCGCACGCCTTTCGTAATCAGATATAAATAGGGCACTGGGTATGTAGGAAAATATCAATGGCATGACGCTTTGGGTGATTAGACGCAACACGTCCTGAGATGTACGGTAAGCTACTGAGGCGGAGCTGTGCTGTGGCGGGCGAGGGACGAGATTAGAGTGAGGTTTTAATCAAACAAGTGAACAATTAAATTTATTATTTATGAAACAAACTGCTTGGGCGATGTATGGCAAGTTTTTTTTTGACTAATGATCGACTCAATTACATTCTCCCCGGACCCGTGTCTCCGAAGTAAAAGGGCCCAATACACCAATCGTTAAACGCCTGCACCACGAAGCTGTTTGCAATTGTTTTTACATGTGATGTATACGTGCTACGCCTATTATACATGTATACATCTGGAGGCCCTAAAAAATTTCTGGATCCGGGGCGACCGCCCATCTCGACCCCCCTAGGACCGGCCCTGCTCGTACTGCAAAGGGACGAAGACACCGCCATCCGTGTCCTCCACCCTTTCACCGGCGACATCGCTGAGCTCCCACAACTGGCGGACTGGCCACCCTCCTCACCCAGCTGGACAGTAATGATCACAACGGATTGCCTGAGTCGGAGAGGTGGTACTTGATAAGACACAACGTGTGTGCTTCAGTCTCCTCCTGCAATGCCGGAATCACCACCGTCATCCTTATGTTCGGTGATTTGTCTCGTGTAGCCTTCGCTACCTCTGAGGACCGGCACTGGACTATGCCAAGCTGGAGGGAGGTCCCATGTAGCCATCGACCCTTGTCATTCCGTGGTAGGCTATACGTGGTGCATAACAAAGCTGGTACCCCCTGCAGGACGAGCTCCGCTCGGTTTCTCGGCAGCAGCCACCACCACGGTTGCTCGCCTCATGTCCGGCGGATATTCTCGGCTACCCCGTCTATCTGGTAGAATGTGACTCGGAGATCTTGGTAGTTGGTCACAGGGACAATTCGTTTTCTCAAATCTTAGTATACAAGCTTGCGGATCTTATGTTGGGAAGGTTTATCCCCGTAACAAGCATCGGAGACCGTGCCCTGTTCATCGACCAATGGACTCTCAGTGTCTCCTCTAAGTTTTTGCCTACCGTCAAGGATGTTACTGTCGTCTACACACATCCAAAAATGGTTGGTTTTGTACAATTCCAACTTGGTACTGCTATTGTGTCTCAAACCATCGATGAACGCGGGATGGATGGCTTTGCCCCAGGTCCTTGTAGCCTCATCCAGCATGTCTTGAGCTGCTGCACTCCCAACATCTGGTATGTAACTTGTTATTCTCGCGGATCCTTGCACATATCTTGTTTACTCGGCTAGCTAACTGTTTACTTCCAGGAGCTAATTGGTTATTTGCTATGTGTAGGAACAAAGGGCTGATATATTCTAAAAAGGAATATAGTAAGTCTGGATTGCTTCTTTGGAAGGTCACAAGAAAGTTTCGTACTGCTGGGGTAAACGTTGCTCACAGATAATCTATCTATACTTCTTATAAAGAAAAATCCCACTAAACATGCATTAAAGTAGTCTATCTCTATATGTAAAGTGTCCACAACATTCACTATATATTTTGATCCAGTCATTTATCCATATCACATCGTCCACTATCACTAGTAGAAAACAGGCTAAAGGACCAAACAGAAATACCCCATTTGTCCCGGTCGTACTGCAAACCGGGACAGATGGGGCCTAAATCCCGTCGACCGCTCCATGCGACACTCATTTGTCCCGGTTCCATCCACGAACCGGGACAAATAAGGTACCACCCGCCCAGCGCACCAGGCGTCACCCATTTGTCCCGGTTCTACGCACGCGGAAGCCGATCCATCGCCGCGTTTTTTCGACGCGCACGGAAGACGAGCAGAAGTACGCGCCGCCGGCGATTCCTCTGCTTTCCGGCGATTAATTCCTCTGCTCCGGCTGGCGATTCCTCTGCCTCTGCGGCGCTATAAAATGCACAGTACGGCTCCTCCACACACATCTCTCCTCTCTTTTCTCTGGTCCTATGGAGCCACTCGCGCGTCCGCCTCGGTCCGAGTTGTACTACTACAAGAAAGAAGGCATGCGGTTCAAGGTGTGGGTCACCCTTCGTGCATGGCGCGTGGAGAAGTGGATCCGCGACGTGAAGAACTACTTCCTCGACGCCGCTCCGATCAAAGCCGTTGGGCTCGATTGCGAGTTCATCGACCCTCGACGGAAGGATACTCCGCAGCGCGCCGGCGTCCTTCAACTCTCGGTGGCGACCGAGACTCTTGTCTTCCAAATTTACGAAGCTGACTGGGTGCCACAGGTCCTCGTGGATTTCTTAGGTGATGAGACAATCAATTTCTACGGCGTGGCAATCCATAATGACATGAAGATGCTAGCCTACTATGAAATTATTATTCGGTCCGCGGTCGACCTGCAGAGTGATCGCCGAAACCCTACCGGCAATTTTACTCCGAGTCTTTATGCTCTCTCTAATGCTATCATTGGGACAAATCTTGAGAAGAAGAAGAAATACAAGAAGAAGAACACGGACGACGACAAGGACGTCGACGATACGTTAGAAGAAGACCTAATTTTCGGATGTGGCAAAGTTCCATTGAGTTACGATCAAATCGTATATGCTGCTTTAGACGCTCGCCTTGTCTTCTAGATTGCACGGAAGTGGGATAGTCTACACGGCTATAATACTGAGTATGATCATCTTAATGTCGTTGATAAGTAGACTATCTATGTATTCGGTTACGCAAAAATTCTATGTGCGCGTGTTCTCACGTATTAACCGAAATATATCTAAAGTTTGCAAAAGTTATTCTAAACCGTGTCAAAGTTTTTTCAAATTCCAAAGTTTGCAAAAGTTATTTAAAATAGAAAACAGACTATAATAATTTTGAGGAAATTCCGCCTTTCGTAGTGACATTGACCCAATCATCAAGTTGATTGAAGAAGATGCTCCATGGTTCCGACTCAGAAGAACTGGCGGTGTTGTGTGATGGAGATGTTGGTGCGATGTGTAATAATTAATATATTAAACTTTTTATATGAAGAAGATGCTCCATTTTTACCTGCATATCAAATGGATCCGTCGGCGTTGGTAGAACAAAACACACGATTTCACCTGCATACAGCCCCACGGTGGCTCCTGATGAGTGTCTGCATATTAAATGCACCGTGGCGTATGCAGGGAATCCGAGTGATTTGTATATATTTCTCAGTAGATGAATTGAACTATTCTTTTGATAGAACAAAACACATGATTGCACCTGCATACAACCCCACGGTGGCTCCTGAGTGCCTGCATATCAAATGCACCGTGGGGCGTATGCAGGGAATCTGAGTGATTTGTATACCACACCACCCCGCCGGGCACTAGAAGGAGGAAACACTGAGTGCTCGCCTCGTCCGAGAGGGGGCTATATATAGGGTCACGGGCTCAACCAGTGGTACTAATAGTGTTGATCCGATAGCTCTCAAGTGCTGAAAAGAAGCACACCCCTGATCCAACGGCTAACAAGTGTTTCAAAGAAACACACGATCCGTGTGCTTCTTTAGTCCCGGTTTGGAACTGAAAGCGTTAATCGAACAGCTCAGAAGCAATCAAAAGAAACACACACCTGATCAAACGGCTAATAAGTGCTTGAAAGAAACACTTTTCATATTGAAAGTTTTTTCAAATTCCAAAGTTTGCAAAAGTTATACAAATTCACATTCAAACTAGTTTTAAACTAATTCAAATAATTATTATAGAAAAGAGAAAATGTTTTTGTATTAGTTAGTTAAATTCAAACACTTTTCATATTGAAAGTTTTTTCAAATTACAAAGTTCGCAAATGTTATACAAATTCTCATTCAAACTAGTTTAAAACTAATTCAAATAATTATTATAGAAAAGAGAAAATATTTTTGTATTAGTTAGTTAAATTCAAACACTTTTCATATTGAAAGTTTTTTCAAATTCCAAAGTTTGCAAAAGTTATACAAATTGTCATTCAAACTAGTTTAAAACTAATTCAAATAATTATTACAGAAAACAGAAAAAAACAGAAAAAGAAAAGAAAAAACCCCATCTATCCTGGGTGGTGGCTCAGCCCGGGACAAATAGGGTGTCATCTATCCCGGGTGCAGCCACGGCCCGGGACAGATGACCCCCTATTTGTCCCAGGCAGAGCCACGACCCGGGACAAATAGCATTATCCTATATAAGCAACACTTACCCACGGGTGGTGGCTCAACCCGGAGCAATTCCCCATTCTTACCAAAGTGCTGGCGAAATTTTTCGTCGAACCCTAACCGCTGCCGCCGCGCATCTCCCTCTACTCCGGCCGCTGTAGCCCGTGCGCTCCTCCGTCCCCACTCTACTCCGGTCGTCGTGCCCGCGCGCTCCTCCGTCCCCGCTCTACTCCGGCCACCGTAGCCCGTGCGCTCCTCCGTCCCCGCTCTACTCCGGTCGTCGTGCCCGCGCGCTCCTCCGTCCCCGCTCTACTCCGGCCGCCGTAGCCCGTGCGCGAATCGTCCCCGTCCACGCCCGGCCTCCGTCCTCGCCAAACTCCAGCCGCCGCATCCGTCCGTGCACGCGCGCTTCCGTCCGTGCGCAACACCGGCCGCCGTCGTCCCCGTGCGCGCGCGCTTCTGGCCGCCCCCAAATTCGGCCGCCGCCGTCGCCGTGCGCGTGCGCCTCCGTCCGCCCCCAACTCCGGCCATCTGCGAGGTGCGACTCTCTTTCTCCCTCGCCGGCCATCCCTACTCCGGCCGTCCCCGTGCTCGACGTCGGCGCAACGGCTCTCCGGCCATTTGTTCTCCGGCCATCTGATTTCCCTTACCTCAGCGTGACGTCAGCCCTTGTAAATTTAATTTTGCCACTGATTTTCATGTGTTAATTGTTGCAAATTGAAAATACAAAATGTGTTAATTGTTGCAATGTGTTAGCAAATTGAAAATATATACAAAATGTGTTAATTGTTGAAGTGTGTTAGCAAATTGAAAATATATACAAAATGTGTTAATTGTTGCAATGTGAAAATACAAAATGTGTTAATTGATTTTGCCACTGATTTTACAATGTAGTTAGTTGTAGGTATAGTTAGTTAAAGTTACTTGTAGGTTTATTTAGTTAAGTTTTTAGCTAGTTAAATATCAATGCTATGTGATAAATATCATTTACATTGTAATATGTTTAGTTGTTCAAGTCTAGGTCAAATTATTAATGTAATGTGTTGAAATTATTGCTAGTTAAATAATACTCAGTTTTGATGATGCAGATACTCGGATTTGTCACGGTGTCGGAGCCGCCGCCGTCAGGGAGCCCCAGATTTGTTGGACTACTCCGCCACCGCAAGAGACGAGCAAGAAAATGTAATAGCTTTGTTGCTTCAAATGGATTATTCGAGATGTATATTAGTGATATTTAACCTTCTTTGCTATAATCGAGATACTACAAAAGAGAAATGTAAAAGAGAAATTGAAATACTCGATACGATTTAAATGTTTTTATAAAATTGAAATGTCTTAATGTGTTTGTACAATTCAAATAACTTTGCTCCGGGTTGAAATTGAAATGTCTTTGTACAATTGAAATCTTGCAAAAACTATGGACACCGGTAGAAACCTTGAACAAGAAGAGGACATGTTCGGCATCATCCGCGAAGGTGATAAATTGGACCGCGGTAGAAACCATGAACAAGAAGAGGACCACTTAGATGATTTCACCGAACAATTTCTGAACGAGTCCGGTGATGGATCGGACGGAATAGACGTCACCGACAGTTCAGCTCACCGACAGTTCACCGACTCTACTGTTGGAAAGTCGTCCGCCGATGTAGATATATGCCCTCGGGTTTTTGTCTCTGTTGAATAGATTTGTGTGTATACACATATTAACTATCACTTTTTCTTGTGTTTAGCCATCGGCGGGCCACGAACCGGGACCAAAAAGCTGCAAGGGAAACAGAAGTACCACATCGACGTAATCAATGAAAAAGGAAAACCGATTGCTCCCGCTAACCACGCCAGGAAATTTATAGCTCAGTGCGGAGTCATCGTTCGGGACAGACTCTCCATCAAGGCTCAAGAATGGTATAAGCCCAAGGTGCCAAAAGAGGGGGTTATTTATGTCTCGGATGAAGATAAAAAACTCCTTTGGGACGAGCTCATGCAAAATTTCACTTTACCGGAAGAGGAGGATGTAGAGAAGTCGGTTATAGAGAATCAATGCAAGGCCTGGACTTATATTGAGATGGGTGAACTGTTCCGCAGCTAGAAGAAAAGGCTAAACAGGTTCATAACTGAAGGTCAGACTCCAGAATTTGTCGGAGTCTATGAAAAGATAAAAGATGAGTGGCCCGCATTTAAGGCGTACAAGCAATCGGAAGCCGCTAAGAAAATCTCAGCGAGAAATAAGAAAAATGCACAGAAAAAGATATATCACCATAACATGGGGTCAGGTGGCTACCTGACGGCCATGCCTAAGTGGACGAAAATGGAGGATGAGTTTTTGGTTAAAGGTATAGAGATCGAGATATTTGGCTGGCCAGACCAGCTTAAGGCTTGGTTCTATGCGCATGGTGAAAAGTTAGACCCTGAAACAGGTGACTATCTTTTTACCAAGGAGCACGGAGCTGACCCTATTAAAGCTCTCAGAGAGGTATGGAAGGAGGTCATAGAAGGCAGGTTCCACCCTAATAGAGAGAAGGACGAGCTATCGCGAGCCCTTGGGAATCCTGAACACAGTGGACGAACACGAGGAACCGTCGGCTCCGTACTGTGGATAATTGGGTTTCCCAAAGATGTTGGCACTTACAGAAGCCGATCGAGAAAGAAGAAAGAGCATGTCGACCGGGCCCAGTGGATGGAAAATAAAATACTAGAGCATGAGAAGGAGATAGCAGAGCTGAAGGCAGACAAGCAGACTCGACGGATGCCCTGCGAATCTGAGACGCCCGAAGATCCTTCTCCTGATCCAAAATCAATGCGGAGAAGTAGCGTGGCTTCGACGGAGCTCGATCGCCACAATGATATGCCGGGTCCTCGTCACCCAGTGGATAATATCGTGCAGCGGGAACTTTGCGACCTACATGTGCCATGCTTGAACATAACCGTGAGGGTGGCGCACGGCTTTGCCCTACCGCCTAGACCAAATATAACTTACCATTGCCGCCCTATTCGAGATGGCTATGCTGTTGTCGGGGTTGATGAGGTTATCAAGACATATGAGAGAATTAAGCTGGACTTCCCTACGGGTGAAGACGAGGTTGAGTTGAGATTTGCCCTCAAGAGTACCTGCTTATGAAAAAAGGAATACACCGTGTTCCCACACATGCAGCAAAATCGCCCTCCCAGTCCACATGCCAGTCCACATAACTTCAACAACGACAACCAATGCGCTAGTCCAGACACCCCCCACAACGACAACCAAGGCGCTAGTCCATCTCCGCCGTCGCGTGAGCGTACTCCGCCACCGCTTCAACGGACTCCGTCGCCTCCGTAAAAGAAGCGGAAGTGCACCGCTGCGTCGACTAGTACTCAGAAAAGCAAAACGGGGAAGTCTCGCTTTGTGAACTCTCGCGAAGATGTCGATATATGGGTCAACGAGATCCGGACTGTCCAGAGAAAGAAGGCAAAAAAGATGACTTTGCCTTTTCCGGTATATTCTTCGGAGGCGATACGGTGGGCCATAGAATTTCTTACGCATCCGTCTGAAGGAGATATGCCCTAGAGGCAATTAATGAAGTGTATTATTTATCATATCTCGTTTGTTCATAATAGGTTTTTGTGTCATGCTAGAATCGTATTAAGCGGAAACATTAATGCGGGTGTGATACGTAAACAACCAGGTCCCTAGTAGCCTCTACTAAGACTAGTTTCATTGCGCGATTGATGATCGAGGTTTCCCGGTCATGGGGCATGGCGCCGGTCGGCAATGGGAGTCATATCGTTGGAGAACGTTGTGATGGACATACCCAGATTTGGAGAACGTAGTCGTTACGCCTTTGACCGTGAGATCAACTCTTATTGTTATTCCTGTAAGATACATTGATTGCACCAAACATCGTATCTTATTTAGTATGACAATAACGGTGATACTTTTGGGTATCGGAAAGGAGTAGTTGAGACGAGGGGTCAAGAGCGGGATTTGCCAGTCCGCATAGCAGGATAGATACTCTCGGGCCCACTCGGTGAGATCATGTCTAATGAGCTTGCAAGCATGTGACTAGGTCACGGAGACATGAGATCATGAACAAGTAGAAGATAGCGTCGTCGGTAACGAGGTCGGGATTAGGTATGGAGATATCTATGGAACGACGCTCGGACGTGCTAAGTATCGCTATGGCAAAAGGTTTAAGACTTTACGTTCAGGTTTGATAGATGGAAGTCATTCGTTATATCACAGGGATTAATTCATGGGGTCCAGGCCTACGAGTTAGTCGTTGATCATAGAGGAGTCTTAGTCATACCTATTATTATATCGAACCGCTAGGGTAACACACTTAAGGGGTTTCGACAAGACAACGAGAAAGGAAAGAGATCACCGGGAGCGTCCCGCGAGGGGTCCGATGGAGATCGGGCAGCGCCGAAAGAGTTTTCGGAGCTAGGAAAATTATATATATTATGTTTGATATTAATTAGTGTTATTAATATGCAAATATGATTTTATATATTTATTTTCGAATTTATTTAGGCAGATTTCCCTAAATGGGCCTTCCGGACGAAAGAAGGCCCAAGAGGGGGGAACCCCCTTGGGAATTCGGTGGGGGAGTTGTGGCCGGCCAAGGTGGGCCAGATGGGGCCCGCCAAGGGGCCGGCGCACCATGTGCCAAGCCAGGCATGTGGGGATAGTCCCACATTGCCTGGCTGGCAAGGTTGGCTCCCCCTGGGAGCCTATATAAGAAAGGGCACCCCTGACCTTTTAATTCACCAGTTAATTCCCGATTTCTCTCTCGATCTCGTGGTTCCCAAGTTGGAGCCGCGCCGAGCTGAGGAAGGGGGGATCTCTTCTACCATAGCCCGCTGCCGCGCTGATGGTGTTCCGGTCCAAGTCTTCCGCTGCTCGTCCTGGACTGGAGCTTCGGAGGCCGTCGTCTCCACCGTACGTGTGCGACTCCCTGCGAGGTGCTGCGCTAGCGGTACTCGGAGGTCTGCTTCCTCTACACGACCTTGAGGTCGGCTTCGTCGGTCTTCATCGACAACGTTTGTGCGGGAACGTAATCCCCGCTTTCGGTCTACAAGGGTACGTATTCCGATCTCCGTTCGTACTACTATCTCTGCATAGAATAGATCTTGGCATGCTTTTAGGATATCGTTGGTACGAAATTTTTTGTTTTCTGCACACGATCCCCTTCAGTGGTATCAGAGCCGATCTATCGTAGATGTAGCTGTACACTGTTAGAACCCGTGCTCTGCACGAGGGCACCGTTCCTGTTATTTGCTACCCTCTAGCGTGCACTTGTGATTCCAACGGCATCGAGTTGATGAAGCGGCCCGGACCGACTTTACGCGTACGCTTACGCGAGACTGGTTCCACTACTGACATACGGCTTGTACCGCATCTGTGGCTGGCGGGTGTCAGTTTCTCTCTCTTTAGTTGGTCTTCGCATTTTCAATGGAGGTCCCGAAAGGGATGCTTAAACATGCACTTATTGGATCGTTGTTGTGGTCATAAGATTCGTAGGTATGAAGCGGTTCTATTTACGAAAGCCCCAAGCCACGTAAAATATGCAAAAGATAAAGTAGAAGCGTCTTACTTTATTTTGCAGGGGCTATGTGATATGGTCAAGGTAGGTTTATTAAATTGTTTATAAACTGCGGGCGCCAAGAAGACCATGGCGCAATGGACTATATCACATTGCATTACATTTGATGTTTTGTGTGCATCTTATATTGTGTGATTGTGTGTTACACGGCGGTAGCTATATAAGATGATCCCTTCAAAATACCACTAGTGTTCTCCCTCCAACGCGCACCACCAAGAAAGTTCTACGTTATGAGGCAGGCCGTGATGATCGGGTGTCAGACATCTCGTCGTTCGCATACAGTGGGTGTAAGCCATGTTGCACAAGCGTCAGCGTGGAGGTCTTTGGTGGCGAGCCTAGCATACTCAGAAGTATGGCCTCGGAACAGGAAGACCGAAAGGTCGAGCACGAGTCACAAAATTGGTGTGGCGGACGATTTTGGCTACTCTTGAAGTTGTGCCGCCGGCTTTGATGATGAGGGGTGGTGCAATGGATGGGTGTCGTGTAATCGCTTAAACGACCATGAGGGATGTTCGTTTGAGTGGGAGTTATGTTAGTTATTTTCTAAAATACTATAACTCAGAATTATTATGAACAAAGTCTTATGTTGTTGCAAATTCCATTGTAGATGTCTCGCCCCTCGTTTAACCTAGGTCTGTTCCTTGAGAAAGAAAAGCTTAAGACCAATGGGTCAAACTTCATGGCCTGGTTCCGCAACCTGAGGATCCTCCTCACTCCCCATAGGGTGGCCTACGTCATTGAGGCCGCCATAGGTGACCCTCCTGCAGATGATGCCTCTGAGGATGAGAAGAAGGTCTTCTAGACCCGATCGAAGGATTCTGCCTTTGTCCAGAGTGGCATGCTCTACGCCATGGAAGCCGACATGCAGAAGCACTTTGAGAAGATGAGCGCCTTTGAGATCATTTCGGATCTTAAGGCTGTCTTCGCGCCGCAGGCTAAGGCTGAGAGATATGAGGCTTCTGAGCTTTTCTTCTCAGCCAAGATGGAAGAGCATAGCAGTGTGAGCGAGCATGTAGTCAAGATGTCTGGCTACGTTCAACGCCTGAATGCTCTGGAATGCAAGATTCCCGATGAGCTGGCGATTGACAGGGTGTTGCAATCGTTGCCGCCAAGCTACAAAGGCTTCGTCATGAACTACAACATGCAGGGCATGGCTAAGTCCCTGGGTGAGGTGTTCGTGATGCTCAAGACTGCTGAGGTAGAGATTAAGAAGGAGCACACGCTGTTGATGGTCAACAAGAGCGTTGATTTTAAGAAAGATTTCAAAAAATCCGGTGGCAAGGGAAAGCAGAGCTGGAAGTCCAGGAGGAAGGCAAAGTTGGCCGCCAAGCCCAGGACTAACAGGTCTGGCCCCAGAGCTAGCGTGGAGTGTTTCTACTGCAAGGGGAAGGGTCACTGGAAGCGCAACTGCCCCAAGTATCTGGAGGATAGGAAGTCTGGCAAGACGGTCGACTAAGAGCAATGTATATTTGATATACATGTTATAGATGTGTACCTTACATCCGCCCGGAGCAACACGTGGGTATTTGATACTGGTTCTGTTGCTCATATATGTAACTCTCAGGAGGAGTTACGGAATAGACGGCGGCTGGCGAAGGATGAGGTGACGATGCGCGTCGGCAACGGATCGAGAGTCGACGTGGTGGCTGTCGGCACGCTCCCTCTACATCTACCATCGGGATTAGTTTTGGTTTTAAATAAGTGTTATTTTGTGCCATCCTTGAGTGTAAACATTATAAGTGGGTCTTGCCTGTTACAAGACGGTTATTCATTTAAATCAGTGTCAAGCAATTGTGCTATTTATATGAATGATATCTTTTATGTTGATGCTCCCGAGAATAACGGTTTATTCTTGTTGAATCTCGATCGTAGTACTCACATCCATAACATAGAAGCCAAACGGATTAAGTGTAGTGACGATACCGCCATGTTTTTGTGGCATTGCCGTCTTGGTCATGTTGGTGTAAAGCGCATGAAGCAACTCCACTCCGATGGACTTTTGGACTCGTTGGATTTCAGATCCCTCGATACATGCAAACCATGACTCATGGGCAAAATGACCAGGACACCGTTCAAAGGTTTCGTTGAACGGGTGTCGGATTTATTGGGGATCATACATACAGATGTGTGTGGACCGATGAGCGTTTCGACACGCAATGGTTATCGTTACTTCGTCACCTTCACTGATGACTTGAGTAGATACGGTTATATCTATTTGATGAAACACAAGTCTGAAACGTTTGAAAAGTTAAAAGAATTCCAGAGTGAAGTTGAGAATCAGCTTAATAGGAAAATCAAGCATCTCCGATCTGATCGCGGTGGAGAATACTTGAGTTTTGAGTTTGGCACACATCTGAAGAGTTGTGGCATAGTACCCCAACTTACGCCAGCCGGAACGCCGCAGCGTAACTGTGTGTCCGAGCAACGTAATCGTACTCTACTGGATAGTGTTCGATCTATGATGTCTCTTACCGATCTGCCAGTGTCCTTCTGGGGTTATGTATTAGAAACAGCCGCATTCATTTTAAATAGGGCTCCGTCCAAGTCCGTTGAAACGACACCGTATGAATTATGGTATGGGCAAAAGCCTAAGTTATCGTTTCTGAAGGTTTGGGGTTGTGAGGCGTACGTTAAGAAACTACAGCCCGACAAACTCGAACCGAAGTCGGAGAAAGTCGTCTTTGTAGGATATCCGCGGGAAACCGTTGGATACACCTTCTACAACCAAGCTGAGGGCAAAACTTTTGTCGCGAAGACCGGTACCTTTCTAGAGAAGGAGTTTCTCGCGAAAGGAGTAAGTGGGAGGAAGGTAGACCTCGATGAAATCGTTGATCCTGAACTCGAGATTCCGAGTGGCGCAACGGAAGCAATTCCGGAAACGTCCTCCGTGGAAGGAGTGGGAGAAACTGTCGAGGAAGATGTTCTACCTCGTAGGTCTGGTAGATCTCGGATCGCACCAGAATGGTATGGCAACATGGTTTGCACCGTCATGCTAGTCGAGCAAGACGAACCTACGAACTACAAGGAGGCGATGGCGAGTCTAGAGTCCGAGAAATGTCTTGAAGCCATGAAATCCGAAATAGGATCCATGTATGATAACAAAGTGTGGACTTTGATGGATATTCCCGAAGGGCGCAAGGCCGTCGAGAATAAATGGATCTTTAAGAAGAAGATTGATGCTGGTGGTAATGTGACCGTCTATAAAGCTCGGCTTGTCGCAAAGGGTTTCCGACAAGTTCATGGAATTGACTACGATGAAACTTTTTCACCGGTAGCGATGCTTAAGTCTATTCGGATTTTGTTAGCGGTAGCTGCCTACTATGATTATGAAATCTGGCAGATGGACATCAAAACGGCCTTCTTAAATGGAAACATTGAGGAAGAGTTGTACATGGTACAGCCGGAAGGTTTTGTCGATCCAGGAAGTGCTAACAAGGTGTGCAAGCTTCAGCGATCCATCTATGGATTGAAGCAGGCATCTCGGAGCTGGAATCTTCGCTTTGATGAGGTAATCAAAGGTTTTGGATTTATCCAGAATGTGGAAGAGACTTGTATTTACAAGAAAATGAGTGGGAGCTCGGTTGTGTTTTGACACTGTATGTTGACGACATATTGCTGATTGGGAATGATGTGAAACTTCTAAATAGCGTGAAGGAATATTTAAACAGTAAATTTTCCATGAAGGACTTAGGAGAAGCTGCGTATGTTTTAGGCATAAAAATCTATCGCGATAGATCAAGGCGCATATTAGCACTAAGTCAGAGTACTTATCTTGATAAAATACTGAAGCGTTTCCGTATGGAGAAGGCAAAGAAGGGTTCTCTGCCGGTTATCAAGAATAAGATATTGCGGAAGGCACAGTGTCCGGTGACGGAACTGGGTAAGGCCGAAATGACGAAACATCCTTATGCTTCAGCCATAGGATCGATCATGTATGCAATGTTGAGTACTAGACCGGATGTGGCATTAGCTCTAAGTTTGACAAGCCGGTTCCAGAGTAATCCTGGAATGCCGCATTGGGTAGCTGTTAAGAGCATTCTTAAGTATCTCAATAAGACAAAGGAAATGTTCCTTGTGTATGGTGGCTGCGATGAAGAACTTGGCGTAACGGGTTACGTAGATGCAAGTTTCTGCTCAGACCCCGATGACTGTAAGTCACAGAACGGTTACGTGTTCAAGGTGAATGGAGGCGCCGTGTGCTGGAGAAGTGGGAAGCAACCCATAGTCGCACAATCTACAATGGAGTCGGAGTATATCGCTGCTTGCGAAGCCGCGAATGAAGCTGTGTGGCTGAGGAAGTTCGTCATCGAACTTGGAGTGTTCCCGAGCGTGCAAGACCTCGTGATCCTCTTCTGCGACAATACGGGTGCCATTGCGAACGCCAAGGAGCCAAGGTCTCACTCCACCGCCAAACATATTCTCCGACGCTTCCATGTGATACATCAGTACGTACAAGGAGGCGATGTGAAGATTTGCAAAGTGCATACGGATCTGAATGTGGCAGATCCGCTGATGAAGCCTCTTCCGCTTGATAAGCATGAAAAGCACCAGTTAGCTATGGGTGTTAAGCTTTTACCAAGTTGTAATCTAGATTAAGTTGTACTCTAGTGCAAGTGGGAGACTGAAGGAGATATGCCCTAGAGGCAATTAATAAAGTGTATTCTTTATCATATCTCGTTTGTTCATAATAGGTTTTTGTGTCATGCTAGAATCGTATTAAGCGGAAACATTAATGCGGGAGTGATACGTAAACAACCAGGTCCCTAGTAGCCTCTACTAAGACTAGTTTCGTTGCGCGATTGATGATCGAGGTTTCCCGGTCATGGGGCATGGCGCCGGTCGGCAATGGGAGTCATATCGTTGGAGAACGATGTGATGGACATACCCAGATTTGGAGAACGTAGTCGTTACGCCTTTGACCGTGAGATCAACTCTTATTGTTATTCCTGGAAGATACTTTGATTGCACCAAACGTCGTATCTTATTTAGTATGACAATAACGGTGATACTTTTGGGTATCGGAAAGGAGTAGTTGAGACGAGGGGTCAAGAGCGGGATTTGCCAGTCCGCATAGCAGGATAGATACTCTCGGGCCCACTCGGTGAGATCATGTCTAATGAGCTTGCAAGCATGTGACTAGGTCACGGAGACATGAGATCATGAACGAGTAGAAGATAGCGTCGTCGGTAACGAGGTCGGGATTAGGTATGGAGATATCTATGGAACGACGCTCGGACGTGCTAAGTATCGCTATGGCAAAAGGTTTAAGACTTTACGTTCAGGTTTGATAGATGAAAGTCATTCGTTATATCACAGGGATTAATTCATGGGGTCCAGGCCTACGAGTTAGTCGTTGATCATAGAGGAGTCTTGGTCATACCTGTTATTATATCGAACCGCTAGGGTAACACACTTAAGGGGTTTCGACAAGACAACCGGAAAGGAAAGAGATCACCGGGAGCGTCCCGGGAGGGGTCCGATGGAGATCGGGCAGCGCCGAAAGAGTTTTCGGAGCTAGGAAAATTATATATATTATGTTTGATATTAATTAGTGTTATTAATATGCAAATATGATTTTATATATTTATTTTCGAATTTATTTAGGCAGATTTCCCTAAATGGGCCTTCCGGCCGAAAGAAGGCCCAAGAGGGGGGGGGGGGGAACCCCCTTGGGAATTCGGTGGGGGAGTTGTGGCCGGCCAAGGTGAGCCAGATGGGGCCCACCAAGGGGCCGGCGCACCATGTGCCGAGCCAGGCATGTGGGGATAGTCCCACATTGCCTGGCTGGCAAGGTTGGCTCCCCCTGGGAGCCTATATAAGAAAGGGCACCCCTGGCCTTTTAATTCACCAATTAATTCCCGATTTCTCTCTCGATCTCGTGGTTCCCAAGTTGGAGCCGCGCCGAGCTGAGGAAGGGGGGATCTCTTCCACCATAGCCCGCTGCCGCGCTGGTGGTGTTCCGGTCCAAGTCTTCCGCTGCTCGTCCTGGACTGGAGCTTCGGAGGCCGTCGTCTCCACCGTACGTGTGCGACTCCCTGCGAGGTGATGCGCTAGCGCTACTCGGAGGTCTGCTTCCTCTACACGACCTTGAGGTCGGCTTCGTCGGTCTTCATCGACAACGTTTGTGCGGGAACGTAATCCCCGCTTTCGGTCTACAAGGGTACGTATTCCGATCTCCGTTCGTACTACTATATCTGCATAGAATAGATCTTGGCATGCTTTTAGGATATCGTTGGTAGGAAATTTTTTGTTTTCTGCACACGATCCCCTTCACCGTCGCAATATGAACTAAATATGGACGATGACTACACACGCGTTCTGGTGCGTACATCTAGGAGAGTGCGGGAAGAACAAAAATTTGCTGCCACCCAGAACAGAGATGTTCCACAACTCGGAATGCATGCGGGACAATCAGCCACTCCACTCATATTGGCGCCTTACAACCGGAACCCGGTCGATGATGTACTTTCGCAGCAAGCTAGAGATATGTGTCTAACTCTGGCAGAGCTTAAGGCATTACAATCTCGCAAGAGTGTCACCATACATGAGGTGGTACGGAAATATGTTAGAGGAGAAGATCTTGTCGAGCCTGCTATGGTACGCACTCTACCAGCTAGGTTGCACCAACTAAATGCATGGTACATGCGTACTACGAAAAGTCAAGAAGAAGACTGACTCTATGGAAAAATTCCAACGGATTTTTATGGCCGAGGTGATGATGAGATTCAAATTGAGTATTGCGAATTATGGCAGTTATTTAATTTTGACGCGCTCGACAAATCTATCATCAGTGCCTTTTGCATGTAAGTAATTAAATTATGTATATATGTCATTAATTCTCTAGCTCAACTTATTTTTCATTGCTTGTAATTATCCTTATCACTATATTCCTTTTGTACTCTATTATGCAGGCTGAAAATTATACAATCTCGAAAGTTGGGACTCAATCACAAGATTGGATTCATTAACCCTAATCGAGTTCATCGTCATGGTTTGTTACATTACCCAGAGAATACGGAGAAGCTTTTGCTTACTTATTTGATGACGCAACATTATAAAAACACCATAATTTTTCCGTACAACTTCGAGTGAGTTGTTTACTTTCTTATACATACTCGATGTTAAGTATATGTAATTGATGATTTAGTTATTAACAAATATAAACATATGGTAGATTTCACTGGGTATTATTTGAGATTGATGTTGAAAAGGCAATCGTTGATGTCTTCGACCCATTATCGAAACCTGAAGAAAAGTTCGACGGAACGAAACAGATGCTCCAGAGGTAATTTCGTTCATTATCACAATCGACCTCGTCTTTTCTAATAATATATCGTAATTAGTAAACTTCTTTTCCTAATTTTCCATACCGTAAACTTCAGTGTTTGGGACAAGTTCACCTCTTTCCACAAGGACGTCGGTATAGCCCGGAACCTCACTTTTAAATGGCGAGAGGTAAGCCATACTAGCTAGGTTCCACATATGCATATTTTTAATTTTAGTCTCACAATACCATTTTTTCAATATTTTTGATTATTTTTTGATTGGGTTCTTATCTTATTCTATCATAAAGTGCGCGAAGCAGCAACAAGGCACCAATTTGTGTGGATTCTATGTCTGCGAGTTCATCCGAATTCACTTCAATGAGGGGGCAGACTGGAATGGCGTACGTTAACAATTTATTCAAACTTGTTCACTTTTCGAATTGAATTATTTCAATATTGGTTGATATATTGGTGTTGATCTCTCCTTTTTTAGTTTAAGACGCGGAACATGCTTAATGCAAAAGACCGCCTACTACCAATTGCGGAGGAAATTGCGGGCTTTCTGCTTGACTATGTGATAAAGGCAGGCGCAGAATGCAGTATAATCCAGCCGCCGAAAAAGACCATCCGGAGGAAAAAATAGGGTCTAATGCCTCTCTGTCATGTAATGATCTCTGTTTGTAAATATTTAGACATGAACTTCCGGTTGTAAATATTTGTTTCGGAGAACTCGTGTATTAGTAGTATTCATGACTATCCCGAGGAAAAAATCATGTATTCATGATATATATTATATAGTAG
Organism: Poa annua; assembly: GCA_026929855.1. Lineage (NCBI taxonomy): Eukaryota > Viridiplantae > Streptophyta > Magnoliopsida > Poales > Poaceae > Poa > Poa annua. Next base: position 40,504,603 of record CM049427.1, read on the forward strand.
CGTATAATATGCAACTCGATCTTGTTTAAAATGAAACATAAATATAAAAAACAGAAACACAAAAGAATCAATAAAATAGAAAACATGAAACAAAAAAAAAAGAAAAAAAACATATATACTGTCCCGGTTCGTATTATGAACCGGGACAAATTAGTGCCAGCCAGAGGCTGGCTGGTTTGGCCACGTGCCCCACCTAATGGTCCCGGGTCACGGCATGCCCGGGACAAATAGGGGTGGCTATTTGTCCCGAGCACGTTGTCCCGGGAGCGTGCCCGGGACAAATAGCCCTCCCGGCCCGGGACCATTGGCTTGTTCAGCTCTAGTGTATCTAAAACATTCATTTATCCATGACATCACATATTTATTAATAATATTCATCCACATGTGGCTATTCACATTATAGATTCTTTTAACCATACAATTTCCACATCAACAATTTTTAATTGTTAAATACATGAACATGTCATATGATCAAATTTAGAGTATTGACTATTATGGCTAATCAAATCCTCACGTCTGACAGTAGTATTCGTCTGACATGTTGTTAAAACGCCTAACTGCATTTGAAAGTAAAGTGGCGGAGTTCAAATTCTTTGTTTTGTAAACTGTTGCTAGGTGGATTCAGTCAAATTTGTTGCATTAAAATTCAGTGTTTGGATACTTGGTTATTGGCAACACCAATATGGGGTTAAATCATCCGGTTCTGAAAGTCATGTGAATAATTTAGTCTTTTTGACACGTTATATTAGTTCTAGACAAAAAGAGCTAACTGACCATGTATTTTCCCGTCACTATGTATGGACGGAAGTTATTGCAGATTTAGAAGCATACACGTTTTACTTTGATTGTATGATGATCAACATGACATATTGTTGTTTGCTAATTGCTTGTGTGTTCTTTTTGCTAGCGCTGAATAACTCTTGTTGCGTGGAGATGCTAGCTGGTGCACGGATTTGATCACCCTTATCACCATGAACTAGAGAGGCTACTCAGTCAGGATACACTGTCCTGCTGTGCCGCGCATTGACAGAATCTATGGATCTCTGTGTTATTCCTGATGTGTGCCGAGCTGCTAAGTTAAGTTATTGTGTTTGTTGTTTGTTCAGCAGTAATGTACCAGCTTTGGTTACATCCGGCAGTATTTTCAGTTTCGAACAGTCACATTGAGTTAATTATCGGGTGTCTGGCTATGAAGTAATTGTAGTCTGTATATGTGATGTGAGTTCGTTGCCTTTTCAAGGACTCTCCATGTTGTCTTGACGGCAACAAGGCGGCCTAGCATGCACGGTCCTACTAGTTAGTGTTTCGAAGGAGTTGACATTGCAACACCGCCCTAAGCTCGGCACAAGGATTAATTCTTCTCTGAAGAAAGAATGTTTGTGCGGAAACACTACGTACGTAACTGAAGTGTCCTCTCTTTTATCCAAGGCAAAAGAACAAAAAACAACTCTGCATCTAATCTGCTCCTGGACTCAACATGAGGAACCTCAACAAAGTAAACCTGTTGGAACTTCATCTTTGGTCAGACCGAGCATGACCAAATTGTTCGGTGGATTGTAGAGAAAGAAAAAGGCGAGGTAGTTCATCCACCGGAGCTGACAACGTCGATTGCAGTATTGCACATAGAGCTGTTAGGACGGGTTGGCCGGTAGTGGGGGAATGATACCGAAAACATGTTCTAGCCGGCAGAGAATGTACCCAAATGGTGTGTGTAACATGTTCTTGCCGGAACCTGTTCAGTAGCTTCCATGTTGAGGAACTCGTTTCAGCTGATGCAATAGTCACGGATACAGTCAAGAAGATAGGATACGCAATTGAGACATTCAGATACAAATCCGCATCTCTAAAAAATTCTAATATCTGATCCACTAACATGAGTGTGTTTGGCATTCTCATTTGCAAAAAAAAATAGTTCGGAAAAAAATCTAAAGCAACATTTGCTAACTTCCCATAGTCCCTGCATGTCGTCATAGCTTGTTGTGACGGCTGCCTCAGAGGATGATGATATAGGTGGGATCTTGACTCTTGCCCTGCAGATCACACCAGAGCTTCAATAGTCTTCTGGGAATTCATATGGTGTGCTTCCGATGGGGCTTGACTCGTTTGAGTCTTCGGTAGTGGTGGTGGCCTCGACACCGTCTGGGAAGTGGATGAGTGTTGACGTCTAACACTGAGGCCTTTTTTGCTCAAGAGTTTTGCTGCTTACTCGCCTGCTAAGAGGCGTCAAGCCCTCTATATGATGACATTGCTTGCATCTTGGTAGGGAAAGCACTGGATAAAGTAACCAGGAAGGTGGAGAAATCTCATGAAGGTTACTTTAAGCGGTAAAAGAAGAAAGAGGGGAACAACAAGGAAAGTTTCGGCAACTGCGTGGTACTAGAGTTGTCGTAAGTTCCTGGTTGGTTTAGGTGTAGCGAGGTTGCTCTTTGTGTTTGTGCGAGTTCCTTTCTGTGGTGTTGGTGTTTGTCAGTATGTTTTTTGCCTGCTTTTTTTCATTTTCTCCTGCTAATAAATCGAGCACATTCTTTTTAATTTATAGATAAGACAAAGTTTTACGTTCATTAAAGAAAGTGCTCCGCAAAATTTGTGCAACATCTTCATAGATCATTTTGAGTAGAACAAGAAGCCAAATATGATCTCAAATGACTCAGTTCGTGCGTCGTGATGACATACGCCTGACGATGGAAAGTCCTGCCACTGCCATGAAAACAATAAGGTGCCTCTACTACGCCATGTCAACCTCTAGGATGCACCGAGGGAATATCAATGCTACCACATGTTTAGCTGATCCTCGTGCTAACACTGAAAAAAAGATTTTACATCTTTCAGCGAAATTCTTTGAACAAGTATGTGTGTTCACAACATTCTACAATCTCTAAAATTTCAGATCCACATTCAAAAGGAGCATTGAGGACAAATCTAGCATGAATAGTGACATTAGTGTCACAAAAAGATGGAACTGGGGGTTTAACTCCATATCAGAAAAAATGTGTCAGAAAAAGAAAAAAGAAAAAAATGACACTATTCCACAGAAAAGATGATCATTTATATTATTCTGAATAGCAAGGAAAATGTTTGGCCACTTATACGTAGGCAACTTTATGGCCTATATGGAATTAGTATTCAAGAATAGTTCTTGATGTCTCTTTCGTCAGAGAGTATGTAGTCAATTATTTCATTCATCATAAAAGCTAAATGATTATTCTACAAGAAAAAACAGGTTTATCATATAATCCTAGTTAACTAAACTTAAAGGTACTGCATATTTAGCTATTGCCAAACATTTTGTCCAGAAGCCTCTTTGGCTCTTTGCATATGGGCTTTTTAATAATCATGGGGTTATAATATTGAGTAATTATCATAATCACTCATCTGACATCTTTTTTATACTTTTTTCTATATTTTCGTAGTCGAAAAATGATCCAAGAATCTAGTGCACGGATGTGCATTACTGGACTTCTCACAAGGAGGCACAAAGAAGGAAGGACTATTGGTTATTGCAAAATATTATAGTAATTTTTTTGTTACTACAACTTGTTATTGTTGTATTTGTATTCATAGATTTGTGTGCTCTGCTTTTTTTTATAGCAAAACCATGTAGTGTGCAACTATGCCCTAAAAATGTATCCTTTTCAACTTAACTTGTTAAGGAAACTAACTGTATACCCAATTCAGGTGTGCATTTATTTATCGTAATTAGTATGATCTCGCTAAGCACAATTGGCCTGTTTGTAAGGTGGAAAAAGTTCTGCACTAGGTAGCAGTGGCGGAGCCAGACAAATTCAAAGCCTGGGCACTTGGCCCAAGCCCATCCGTGAGGGAGAGGTGGAGGCGTGGCCCAGTAGAGGAACAACCCGAGAGAAGACAAAACACCAGGCTCATGAAGCAAAATTGGCCCAAATAACGTGTCTTCTTCGTCTGAGATCGAGATTTCAGCACCCTGCCGCCCTATCCATGGCCGGAGCTCCTTGGGTCGTCGGAGCAAAGCCCGGGCACGTGCCCTAGGCAAAGGTATGGTAAAATCGCCACTGCTAGGTAGGTCTCGCTTAGAATGTGTCCACTTCTTCATTACTAGTTATTTAGTGTACAATTTGGATTTAGAATTTCACTCTCAAATGCTCAACCCTCATAATAATGTCCATATGCCCTCAGTTATGTAGTTGTTTTTTGTCAACTAAGGAAAAAGTTATGCACTAGGTAGGTCTCGCTCAGAATGTGTCCACTTCTTCATTATTAGTTATGAAAGTGAAAATTGTAGTTCAAATAAGGTATTGTATGTTTTTCTTAACATATGGTACTGTATGTTGTTAGGTGGACTTTCAACTGATGCTCGGTTTGATAAAATTATTTTTTAATTAATCTATATAGCAATTATGGTATCTATATAGTGTATAGATGATGTAGGCCTTTTCATATAATACATTAGATAATATATAGAGCTTTCTCTAAAAAAATAGGACTTCCCAAAATTGGGAGTTAACGCCATCTAACCCTACCCTAATTTATTAACGCTTAGAAAATATGTTAATGCTCCTCCAAAACACCCTCACTTATTCTAAGTAAAATCTTACTGCTCCATGATTGACCTCCTAGTTGGTATTTATTTTGTGCACCCTCCTCCGCCTCCCGTCGCTGCAACGCTAGCTCGACTCCAGCTCTTTTCGTGCCCATCCTTTGCAAGAATGGATTCGGAGCACCCCCTCAACAATCAGTGGAGGCAAACATTGTAGTGCCTACGCCCATCGATACCAGGGCGCCACATCCCTGAAGGGGATCGCATGCAGAAAATAAAAAATTTCCTACCAACGGTATCCTTAAACTAGCCCAGATTTACACTATGCAGATATAGAAGTACGGCGGAGATCAGAATACATACCCTCGTAGACCGAATAGCGGGGATTACGCTCCCGCACAAGCGTTGACGACGAAGACGACGTAGCCGACCTCTAGGTCGCGGAGAACTCGGCGGACGAAGAAGACGAAGATGACCTCGAGGTCGGGTGGAGGAAGTAGGCTTCCGAGTACCGCTAGCGCAGCACCTCGCAGGGCGTTACACACATACGGTGGAGACGATGGTTTGCGAAGCTCCAGCCCAGGACGAGCAGCGGAAGACTCGGACCGGAACACCAGCAGCGCGGCAGCGGGCTATGGTGGAGAGATCCCCCTTCTCTACTCGGCGCAACTCCGACAAGGGAATCACGAGATCGAGAGAGAATTAGAGAATTAACTGGTGAATTAAAATGCCAGGGGTGCCCCTTCTTATATAGACTCCCGGGGGGAGCCAACCTCCCTAGCTAGGCAATGTGGGACTATCCCACAGCCTTGGTGCGGCTAGGGAGGGTGCGCCGGCCCTAGGTGGGCCCCATTTGGCCCACCTAGGCCGGCCAAGCCCCCCACCGAATTTCCCTTTGAGGGTTTTCCCCCCTATGGGCCTTCTTTCGACCAGAAAGCCCATTTAGGGAAATCAGCCTAAATAAATTCGAAATAAATATATAAAATCATATTTTAACATTAATTACACTAATTAATATCAAACATATTATATATAATTTATTCTAGCTCCAAAAACTATTTCGTCGCTGCCCGATCTCCATCGGACCATTCCGGGACGTTCCCGGTGATCTCTTTCCTTTCCGGTTGTCTTGTTGAACCCCTTAAGTGTGTTACCCTAGCGGTTCGATATAATAACAGACATGATCGAAACTCCTCTCCGATCAATGACTAACTCGTAGGCCTGGACCCCATGAATTAATCCCTGTGATATAACGAATGACTTTCATCTATCAAAACTGGACGTATAGTCTTAAACCCTTTGTCATGACGATACTTAGCGTGTCCGAGCGTCGTTCTTAGATATCTCCATATCTAGCATGATCTCGTTCCCGACATCGCTATATTCTACTCGTCTATGATATTATGTCAGCTGGTGACCTAGTCACATGTTTGCAAACTCATTTGACATAATCTCACCGAGTGGGCACTAGAGTATCTATCCGGCTATACGGACTGACAAATACCGATGTTGACCCCTCGTCTCAACTACCCCCTTTCGATATCCAAAAGTATCACCGTTACTATGTCCTATAAATACTGGGTATGTCCATCACATCGTTCAACCAACGACATGACTTCCATTGCCGACCGGCGCCATGCCCTATGATCGGAAAACCTCGATCATCAATCGCGCAACGAAACTAGTCTTAGTAGAGGCTACTAGGGACCTGGTTGTTTTATCTACCACACATGTATTAATGTTTCCGCTTAATACAGTTATAGCATGGTATAAAACATATAATGAACAATTGGAATATAACCAATAAACTATGTTTATTAAGTGTCTCTAGGGCATATTCCCTTCAGTCTTCCACTTGCACTAGAGTAACACTTAATCTAGTTTACAACTTGGTACAAGCTCAACACCCATAGCATCTTGGTGTCTGCTCGCCTCGTGGAAGAGGAATACAGTCAATAGATCTCACACATTGAGACCTATATGTGCTCTGCAACACTTCTATGTCACCTAGTTTGACATCATCCCGTATCTTACGATGACGGTGAAATATATCCTAGTGGATGGAGTGAGACTCGAACATTCACGTAGCATGGGCCTTAAAGTCTAAGAGATCTATTAAGGGGACCACCTATGCTCGGAAAACTGCTCAGTCCAATCACACTTGCTACTTCTGAAGTCGCGATATATTTCTATACCTATGTAGATTATGCTACAGTGCATTCATATGCGACTTCGCAAACTAACCATGTCTATCTTCAAAATAAAGGACATCTCCTATGTGAGATTTCTAGTCGTATGGGTCAGTGTCATAACTTGCATCATCGTTACCGCTTTACGGCAAGTTGTCTTTCCACCCTTACCCTTTACTAGAAAACATATCTTCAGTTCTCATAGACTGAAAATAATACTTAACGTTTGTTCATTGATCCACACAAGAATCACTCTAGAACCTGTTCTTCAACCAAGAACTCGGGTCACACCAAGTCGAGCTTTCAGTCTGATAGACTCTATGTCTGATACATAGAGAATGTCGAACATTATTTTCTTTCACTGAAAATGCCAAGATAAACTTAATATTTTACCTAGTCATACAAGCAAGAACCTCTTTCTTCGCTTGTTCTATTCTGAAACACTTCAGAATCTTAACTTAGAAAATATTCCGACTTAATGTTATTAAGCCCCTTACGATCTATACAATTATAAATCGGATGCCTAATACTACTAACTTCATTTCACAGAAAATATAATCACTTAAATAATCCTTTACACTCTATTAGATGATCTGTGTCATTCAATATGTCGTTACATACAAAATCACGAATGACACCTAGCTCCCACTCAAAAATGCCTTCCGCATATAAGATCAAGAAAAGCTACTTAGCTCCCACTCACTTCTTTGCAAATGCAAGTTTCTTCAACTATTTTGGACAACTCCAAAATCCTTTGGTCACATCATCAAAGTGAAGATTCTAGCTCAGATATGCTTGCTTCCGCACATGAATGGACAACTGAAGTTTGCATACATGTTTAGCATCCTTAGGATCACCAAACCATTGTTGTATTGATTACAACTCTTTCTTAATGACACTATTAAGAAACATGGTTTCCTTATCCATCTATCAATTTCTCATTCGAAATTATAGTAATTGCTCAATGACCCAGAATAGATTTAGTCTTCGCCACTTGAGACAAACTCTCATATGGTCAACTTTTGAATCTGTCAGAACTGTTTCACGACAAATCGATCCGTCTCAATGTCTATTATCTCATAAAATTCCATATTCTATTAACATCCTAGATGCCATCAAGAAGATCTCCCAAGTCATTACCTAGTAATCGTACATGGATTTTATTTCGGATCATAAATGACTCATAGCCATTTCCCGGACTTAGGTCTACCATCTCTTCTTCGTAGTTCATAGGTCTGTCATATTCCATTAATATGACCTTCATAACAAGATTGTCGTAACACACAGTGTGGAACACAATCTCGTACGCCTACGTTCTTAGTATGAGATCAGAGCATCATGATCTTGTATCACTTTTTCAAGATGTGGAGCATGACATCGAAAACACTTTCTGTTGCGCCACTCTGATGTCTGGAGAGAAAGTTCATCAACTTCGTCTTGCTCTACTTTCTTTCTCACTTATACCCTTGGACAAGTAACTATTTCTTTCGCAAGGTATATCCCTGCAACGATTTTTCCTATGTCGTCATACATGTACCCAACTAACTCTTTAAGTATGGTACACTACAAAGATTAATCCAATTTAGGTTCAATCACATCGAAACACTAAATTGCTGAAACGACAATCTAGGCTAAAAGCCACGCCATTACTCATATGGTATTGTCTCCATGGATATAAATGGTTTCCCTATTACCTATAGTGAATGTTACGTTTCTACCATATAACTCTAACGATCACAATAATTCGGTAAGAGATTTATTTACCACACACTATCCGATAGAGTTCAATTACGACGTCCTAACATACCATAACACTATGGTGTTCCTGAAGGGAATATGCCCTAGAGGCACTTAATAAACATAGTTTATTGGCAATATCCCAATCGTTCATTATATGTTTTATACCATGCTATAACTGTATTAAGCGGAAACATTAATACAGGTGTGGTAGATAAACAACCAGGTCCCTAGTAGCCTCTACTAAGACTAGTTTCATTGCGCGATTGATGATCGAGGTTTTCCGATCATAGGGCATGGCGCCGGTCGGCAACGGAAGTCATATCGTTAGGAGTAACGATGTGATGGACATACCCAGTATTTATAGGACATAGTCGTTACGCCTTAAGACCGTGAGATCAACTCTTATTGGTATTCCTGGAAGATACTTTGATCGCACCAAACGTCGTATCTTATTTAGTATGACAATAACGGTGATACTTTTGGGTATCGGAAAGGAGTAGTTGAGACGAGGGGTCAACAGCGGGATTTGTCAGTCCGCATAGCCGGATAGATACTCTAGGGCCCACTCGGTGATATTATGTCAAATGAGTTTGCAAACATGTGACTAGGTCACCAGCTGACATAATATCATAGACGAGTAGAAGATAGCAATGTCGGTAACGAGATCATGCTAGGTATGGAGATATCTGAGAATGATGCTCGGACACGCTAAGTATCGCCATGCCAAAGGGTTTAAGACTATACGTCCAGGTTTGATAGATGAAAGTCATTCGTTATATCTCAGGGGTTAATTCATGGGGTCCAGGCCTACGAGTTAGTCGTTGATCATTGAGGAGTCTTGATCATACCTGATATTATATCGAACCGCTAGGGTAACACACTTAAGGGGTTTCGACGAGACAACCGGAAAGGAAAGAGATCACCGGGAACGTCCCGGGAGGGGTCCGATGGAGATCGGGCAGCGACGAAAGAGTTTTCGGAGCTAGGAAAAATTATATATATTATGTTTGATATTAATTAGTGTAATTAATATGCAAATATGATTTTATATATTTATTTTCGGATTTATTTAGGCTGATTTCCCTAAATGGGCCTTCTGGTCGAAAGAAGGCCCATGGGGGGGAAAACCCTCAAGGGAATTTTGTGGGGGAGGCTTGGCCGGCCTAGGTGGGCCAAATGGGGCCCACCTAGGGCCGGCGCACCTGGTTTGGCCGAACCAGGCAATGGGGGATAGTCCTGGACTGGAGCTTCGGAGGCCGTCGTCTCCACCGTATGTGTGCGACTCCCTGCGAGGTGCTGCGCTAGCGGTACTCGGAGGCCTACTTCCTCCACCCGACCTCGGGGTCATCTTCGTCATCTTCGTCGCGCCGAGTTCTCCGCGACCTAGAGGTCGGCTACGGCGTCTTCATCGTCAAAGCTTGTGCGGGAGCGTAATCCCCGCTATTCGGTCTACGAGGGTATGTATTCCGATCTCCGCCGTACTTCTATATCTGCATAGTGTAGATCTTGGCTAGTTTAAGGATATCGTTGGTAGGAATTTTTTTGTTTTCTGCACACGATCCCCTTCAGTTCCATGCGACGTAATTTGTGGAACTCTTCTCACAAGTTTTCCAATGATGTGCCAACATTATAACTCAAATCTTTATTTCCTCGATCTGTATCGCAGGAATTTGATTTTCTTGTTATTTATTTCCTACTTCATTCTGAACTTGTTTGATCAAATCAAAATTTTCAGACTAACATTCCCCGGAGTGGATATCCATATATCTACTCGGAATATTCATGAAGTCTACGGAGTATGAAATAAAGACTTCCACTACACGTTAAAGTACTTCATTGATTCACATACACCCATATGCACGATTCTCAACAAGCTATACTCAAAACGTTCAGTGAAGTTCACGAAATAAAGGTCTCCACTACCCGTCAATTACTTCATTGAACCACATACATCTACATGCATGCCTATCAATAAGTTATATGCCCGTTTTCTGAAAATGGTGTCTTAGTTATTTTGCAAGTGTCAAAAGATCAAATCTAATGACTTGGAGATCCATCCGGTATGGAGCTAATTCATTGCCTATAACATTGACATGAATTAAACGGTAGTGCCACACATATGTGGTGTCTTTATTAAGTTTGTATCATTTGGCATTAATATTATGAATGTGGGAGCTTCTACCATCTAAATTCAAATCGGCATATGATCATTACTTCATAAATATAGGACAACGAATTTGTCACCATCATGTATGAACAAGTGTCTCGCTAGAGGATACACACTTGTAACGATCATACTAATAGGCGATCATAAAGAATTTATTCAAATGGTAGATCTAGAGGGAGAGTGACTATGGCCATGACAACAGTTTGTCTGCCATTATCAACACGCAATGTCGCCTCATCCTTTCAAGCTACTCAAGCAGTAAACCTGGTTTTCACAAAACATTACTAGTATCAAAAACTTAGTCACTACTGCGAGTACTTGCTTAGCTAAAACATTCATAACATGTATATCATATATACACCATCATCATTGATGACTTCCGGTGATCTGTTTCATCTTCTTGATACTTCCAACGTAATCAAGAACCATGAAGGTGAACGATTCCCATTTGCATGATATAGTCTATGACAAAGCATTTGCACCTGGCAATGGCGTCTGTCATCCAGTGATCAAGCTGAGCGAGGCGTCTCAGCATTCATCAAGTATGACTATATGTCATCAAGTATGACCACCCCGTGCTCCTTCAATGTGTGTATTCTCTTCCATCTTGGTTGAGAAGACAATCAGTCAACGTACTGATAAATTTCATCAACCCAACTTTAGGGGTTCCCCGAGTTTAGCGACCATCTCATATGTTCGCGATCTAACAACTCGTACCCACCGTTGGTTCTCTATGGCAGAGATCATATCATACACTGGACTATGATGATATCATCCGCACAAAATCAGATAATCCAAATTATCTTTTGTTAGCGGAATCTCTGGGTTTATCTCCTTGCGGGAATTGTAACACAAAGAGCTAAGAGTTAAACAAGCAGTATCCTCAAGCTAAATGTCGGGTTGTGACTCCCGCAGAACAGGGGTGGTCACTTCCTGAAGAGTAGTTCGTGAACGGGATTGAACGCGGAGGTCAAGACCCTTGAGAGGCACGACGACGGTGCTCGCCGGGCCTGGAGAGGAACGCTCACGACAAGCTGCCGATCGCGTAGAGCAGCTTGCAGGGTTCGCAGTCTCCGGAGTGGAGGCCACAATGACGATCTTCTTGGAGTGTTGCGCCGTCGATCTGCTTTATCATCAGAGAGGAAGGCACCAGCTGTCCTGGCGCAACCGACGCAACTTTATTGACTCCTTTATCACCAAAACGGCAAGGTGAGCGCCTGCATCACTGAAGGGAATATGCCCTAGAGGCACTTAATAAACATAGTTTATTGGCAATATCCCAATCGTTCATTATATGTTTTACACCATGCTATAACTGTATTAAGAGAAAACATTAATACAGGTGTGGTAGATAAAACAACCAGGTCCCTAGTAGCCTCTACTAAGACTAGTTTCATTGCGCGATTGATGATCGAGGTTTTCCGATCATAGGGCATGGCGCCGGTCGGCAATGGAAGTCATATAGTTAGGTGTAACGATGTGATGGACATACCCAGTATTTATAGGACATAGTCATTACGCCTTAAGACCGTGAGACCAACTCTTATTGTTATTCCTGGAAGATACTTTGATCGCACCAAACGTCATGTATTATCTAGTGTGACAATAACGGTGATACTTTTGAGTATCGGAAGGGGGTAGCTGAGACGAGGGGCCAACATCGGGATTTGTCAGTCTGCATAGCCGGATAGATACTCTAGGGCCCACTCGGTGAGAATATGTCAAATGAGTTTGCAAACATGTGACTAGGTCACCAGCTGACATAATATCATAGACGAGTAGAAGATAGCGATGTCGGTAACGAGATCATGCTAGGTATGGAGATATCTGAGAATGATGCTCGGACACGCTAAGTATCGCCATGACAAAGGGTTTAAGACTAGACGTCCAGGTTTTATAGATGAAAGTCATTCGTTATATCACAGGGATTAATTCATGGGGTCCATTGATCGGAGAGGAGTCTCGATCATGTATGTTATTATATCGAACCGCTAGGGTACACACTTAAGGGGTTTCGACAAGACAACCGGAAAGGAAAGAGATCACCGGGAACGTCCCGGGAATGGTCCGATGGAGATCGGGCAGCGACGAAATAGTTTTCGGAGCTAGAATAAATTATATATTATATGTTTAATATTAATTAGTATAATTAATGATTAAATATGATTTTATATATTTATATTCGAATTTTTAAAGGCTGGTTTCCCTAAATGGGCCTTTTGGTGGAAAGAAGGCCCATGAGGGGGGAAGTCCCCCCAGGGCTTCGGATTGAGGGAGGGCCGGCCTAGGTGGGCCAAATGGGGCCCACCTAGGGTCGGCGCACTTCCCTAGCCGCACCAAGGCATGTGGGATAGTCCCACATTGCCTGGCTAGGGAGGTTGGCTCCCCCTGGGAGCCTATATAAGAAGGGGCACCCCTGGCCTTTTAATTGACCAATTAATTCCCCAATTCTCTCTCGATATCGTGATTCCCTTTGTCAGAGTTGCGCCGAGTTGAGAGGGGGATCCCTTCCACCATAGCCCGCTGCCGCGCTGCTAGTGTTCCGATCCAAGTCTTCCGCTGCTTATCCTGGACTGGAGCTTTGAAGGCCGTCGTCTCCACCATATGTGTGTAACGCCCTGCGAGGTGCTGCGCTAGCGGTGCTCGGAGGCCCAGTTCCTCCACCCGACCTCGAGGTCATCTTCGACGTCTTTGTCGCGCCGAGTTCTCCGCGACCTAGAGGTCGGCTACGTCGTCTTCGTCGTTAATGCTTGTGCGGGAGCGTAATCCCCGCTATTCGGTCTACGAGGGTATGTATTCCGATCTCCGCCGTACTTCTATATCTGCATAGTGTAAATCTTGGCTAGTTTAAGGATATCGTTGCTAGGAAAAAATTTGTTTTCTGCACACGATCCCCTTCAGTCACCCCACGGGTACGGCAGAGGCCATGTGCGTCGTGTCGTACTTCCTTGGCCGCGAAGTTTCCCCACAGGCCTGGGGCGCCCTGTGGAGGGGTTTCTGTTGACCTCCCTCCAGGCGCGTTGCGCCTCGGGAGGGTCTCTTGAAGCGCGGGTCCTCTTCAGGCCCTCGCTTCCTCTTCAGGCCCTCGAGGGGATTTGCCTCTCGGGGGTCTCTCCAAGCGATGGCTTCGTCATTAGTCGTTTCGTCTGATGAGCCCGCTTGCGTGGCCTGGGAAGAGTGGGCTCTCTATACCCCAGTCTCCACTCAGCCGACACTAAAGTATAAAACTATGAAGTTTGGACCCAACCTTTTAAGTTTCTCAATCGCAGGAATGCGCCTAATTTGAAAAGATGCTATCACAATGGTTAATATCTACAAAGGTTTTGCAAAACAGACTTTGTTCATTATATTTTGAGTTCTAGTATTTTAGAAAAAAACTATCCAAACTCCCACTCAAACGAACATCCCTCCTGGTCGTTTAAGCGATTACACGACCCCCATCCATTGCACCACCCCTCATCGTCAGAGCCGGCGGCACAACTTCAAGAGTAGACAACTGTCCGTCACACCAATTTTGTGACTCGTGCTTGACCTTTCGGCCTCCGTGTTCCGAGGCCATATCTGCATATGCTAGGCTCGCCACTATAACCTCCACGATGACGCTTGTGCAACATGACTTACACCGACCGTATGCGAACGATGATATGTCTGACACCCGATCGTCACGGCCTGCCTCATAACGTAGAACTTTCTTGGTGGTGCGCGTTGGAGGATCATCTTATATAATTACCGTCGCGTAACTAATATATAATAATATATATAATCACATAATATAAGATGCACACAAAACATCAAATGTAATGCGATAATATATAGTCCATGCGCCATGGTCTTCTTGGCGCCCACAGTTCATAAACAATTTAATAAACCTACCTTGACCATATCACATTGCCCCTGCAAAATAAAGTTAGACACTTCTACTTTATCTTTTGCAAATTTTACGTGGCTTGGGGCTTTCGTAAATAGAACCGCTTCATACCTATGAACCTTATGACCACAACAACGATCCAATAATTGCATGTTTAAGCATCCCTTACGGGCTCTCTATTGAAAATGCAAAGCGAACTAAAGAGAGAGAAAATGACACCCGCCAGCCACAGATACGGTACAAACCGTATGTCAGTAGTGGAACCAGTCTCGCGTAAGCGTACGGTCCGGTCCGCTTCATCAACTTGATGCCGCTGGAATCACAAGTGCACGCTAGAGGGTAGCAAATAACAGGAACGGTGCCCCCGTGTAGAACACGAGTTCTAACAGCATACAGCTATATCTACGATAGATCGGCTCTGATACCACTGAAGGGGATCGCATGCAGAAAACAAAAAAATTCCTAGCAACGATCTCCTTAAACTAGCCAAGATCTACACTATGCAGATATAGAAGTACGGCGGAGATCGGAATACATACCCTCGTAGACCGAATAGCGGGGATTACGTTCCCGCACAAGCGTTGACGATGAAGACGACGTAGCCGACCTCTAGGTCGCGAAGAACTCGGCACGACAAACACGACGAAGATGACCTCGAGGCCGAGTGGACGAAGCAGGCCTCCGAGCACCGCTAACGCAGCACCTCGCAGGGCGTTACACACATATGGTGGAGACGACGGCCTCCGAAGCTCCAGTCCAGGACGAGCAGCGGAAGACTTGGGCCGGAACACCAGCAGCGCGGCAGCGGGCTATGGTGGAACAGATCCCCCTCTCAACTCGGCGCAACTCCGACAAAGGGAATCACGAGATCGAGAGAGAATTGGGGAATTAATTGGTGAATTAAAAGGCCAGGGGTGCCCCTTCTTATATAGGCTCCCGGGGGGAGCCAACCTCCCTAGCCAGGCAATGTGGGACTATCCCACAACCCTTGTGCGGCTAGGGAGGGTGCGTCGGCCCTAGGTGGGCCCCATTTGACCCACCTAGGCCGGCCAAGCCCCCCACCGAATTTCCCCTTGAGGGTTTTCCCCCTTATGGGCCTTCTTTCGAATAGAAGTCCCATTTAGGGAAATCAGCCTAAATAAATTCGAAAATAAATATATAAATCATATTTAAACATTAATTACACTAATTAATATCAAACATAATATATATAATTTATTCTAGCTCCGAAAACTATTTCGTCGCTGCCCGATCTCCATCGGACCATTCCAGGGACGTTCCCGGTGATCTCTTTCCTTTCCGGTTGTCTTGTCGAAACCCCTTAAGTGTGTTACCCTAGCGGTTCGATATAATAACAGACATGATCGAGACTCCTCTCCGATCAGTGACTAACTCGTAGGCCTGGACCCTATGAATTAATCCCTGTGATATAACGAATGATTTTCATCTATCAAACCTGGATGTCTAGTCTTAAAACCTTTGTCATGTCGATACTTAGAGCGTCCGAGCATCATTCTCAGATATCTCCATACCTAGCATGATCTCGTCACCGACATCGCTATCTTCTACTCGTCTATGATATTATGTCAGCTGGTGACCTAGTCACATGTTTGCAAACTCATTTGACATAATCTCGCCGAGTGGGCCCTAGAGTATCTATCCGGCTTTACGGACTGACAAATCCCGCTGTTGACCCATTGTCTCAACTGCCCCCTTCCGATACCCAAAAGTATCACTGTTACTGTCATACTAATTAAGATACGACGTTTGGTGCAATCAAAGTATCTTCCAGGAATAACAATAAGAGTTGGTCTCACGGTCTTAAGGCATAATGACTATGTCCTATAAATACTGGGTATGTCCATCACATCGTTCAACCAACGACGTGACTTCCGTTGCCGACCGGCGCCATGCCCTATGATCGGAAAACCTCGGTCATCAATCGTGCAACGAAACTAGTCTTAGTAGAGGCTACTTGGGACCTGGTTGTTTTATCTACCACATCTGTATTAATGTTTCCGCTTAATACAGTTATAGCATGGTATAAAACATATAATGAACAATTGGAATATAACCAATAAACTATGTTTATTAAGTGCCTCTAGGGCATATTCACTTCAATCCCATGCTTGCATCCACTGCCGTAATGATCCTTGTGCCCACCTTTATGTTCGACATGGTGTTCATTCTTACCGAATGTCGCTGATACGTATCCAACCTATCTATAATTTCTTATGTTCTATGCTTATATTATACTACAAACTATTACATGTTTTATATGCATTTTATATAGTTTTTTGCATTTCCTAGGACTAACCTATTAAAAAGATGCCACAATGACAGTTCCCTATTTTCTGTTGTTTTTCGTTTCAGAAAACCACTAAAGGAAATATTCTTGGAATTGGACGATTTCTTTACCGAAGCTCCTATTTTTCCCGACACGCTCCAGAAGTCCAAAGGAGAAACGAAGACGGAGACTGAGGTGGCCTCACCTGGTCAAGGCGCGGCAGCTCTTATGGCCGCGCCAGGACCTGGTGAGGGCCCTGATGTCTGCTAAGCGTGTGGTTGGTGAATCCCCAAGAGTAGGGGTGTGAAGTAGATGAGCAGCAAGATTTCTCTCAGTTAACAAACCAATGTGTAACATCCCAACATATTATAATGTTGAAAATCCCTAGAATTTAAAACTTTTGTTTTGATTAAAAGAAAATATTAAAATACATAAGAAAACCAACTACAAAAGACTTTAAACATGATAAAAGGGTTTAATATTTCAAATATCTCAGTTTAACCTTATTTTCAAAAGTTGTTTCAAGTAAACAATTTATTATCCATTGTAATTATTAAAAACCTCAAAATCTCATTTGACAAATGTTTTACAAACCTTCAAACCATATTCATGAAATCAATAGTTTCCTCATAAGTATATGATTCCAACCACATAGCCATAGCTATTCATAAATTAAAATAATATTTATAAGTGTTCCTTTTAAACTATTTAAAACATGATCTAATTGTCAAATAGTTTTTCATTCTTACAACTAAGTTCAAACTTAGTGTTGAAATTACAACCCTATAGTTTATAACTTTAATAACTTCATATATTTTATAATACATGGATTATCCAAATAAACATTTCATTAGCTTAAAATGAATTCCAATTATTTTCAAAACATAAAATGATTGTCATGAATATATATTCTATATAAGAAAAGAATTAAATTTAAAATCTTTTCCAAAGTTGTTTATAAAATTTTCAAATGATATATCTTAATATAAAATATAATGGTGCACAAAATAATTTGAATTAAAAATGATTACATTACATTTTCTCTTTTCATTACAAATACTTGTAATATGATATTTAATAATCTATTAAAGCTAAAATTTATTTAATATTGGAATATGAGTTTAAATAACTTAAATTTAAACATATTGGAAATGTGGGTATTTTACAAATTTTATTTAGCCAAAAGAAGATTTAATTAAAATATAATTTCAAATTTGACTTTAAGTGTCAAATTTGTATTTAATCAATATTTCAAAATATTATTTTTTAAAAATGTTCAAAACATTCCCACAACTGGTTTAACACAAAGATAATAATTTTACAAATTTTAAGAAATTTGTTTGACCTCATTTGGAGTTATAAATCAAAAGTTATAAAGAAAATAAATAAAACAGAAAAGAAAAAGAAAATAACCTGACAGCGGGACCCACCTGTCAGCCCGAGTCGTCTTCAACCTCTGCCCAAATCGCGCCCGAGTTATCCGCCGGCGATCCCCTTCCAAATTCGAGCTGTGATCAACGCGAGTGTTCCCTCCTCTTCCCCCTACAAATACCCCAGCTCCTCTTCTTCGTTTTCCCCCAAAAACCCTAGCCCAATCGCCGTCGGGCTGTTCGAGTTGAAGCCGCCACCGTCCGCCATTGCCGCCGACGAACTCCTCTATTTCCGGTGAGTACCGAACCTCTCGACCTCTCCGTTCACTTCCTCTCGCTTTGCCTTCTCCGTGCGCATCTGCGTGACCCCTCTGTTCTTCTCTCAACGCACCAGGGCATCGTGTTCTTCCCCGCCCGAAGCAGGTCGCCGCGGTCCCCGAGTCCGGCGAGCGATACAAGGAGGAGAAGGACACGCCGGAGCTTCCTACTGCGCCACCGAGACCACCGCGACCTCCTCTTCGTTTTGGTAAGACTCGTTCGTCCCGGAGAACCGTGTAACGTAAGGAACGCTGTGACGCCGCCACAGACGCAACTCCGGCGAGGTCTCCGGTGACCTAGCGCCGCCCGCGTTTGGTCGTTATATCTGGACCGTTGGATCTTGATCCAACGGCTCCTGCCTTTTGTTTTCTTGGAATCGGTACGATCTGTTTAGCACCGTTAGATCTAGATCGTGCGGACCAGATCCAATGACTTATCCAGCTCAGCACTGAGTCAGCATGCCTAGTCAGCGCCACATCGCATCCAGTCAGCGCCAGCGTGGAATTTCGTTTCTAATTAAATTAAAAATGGCAGTTTTGCAGAAAAGCCCCTGTCTTTTCAAACTATCATATCTTTTTCTCTGTTTATCCAAATTCAAATATTTTTATATATTTGGAAAGCCCTTGACATGTAGATTAATTTGGATCTGCAAAAATTCAGATTTGACTTAGTTGAAATTATTCAAATTCCAAATGGTGAATTTGAGTATTTTTGCCATAACTTTAAATCTGTAAATTCAAAAATTGTAAATAAAATTGTTTTAGAGACTTTGGAATATTTATAATGTGATGACACTGCTATGAAATATTTTTGAGTAATATTGAATAAATTCATAGTTATATAGTTAATTTGAATAGTTTGAGTATTTTTCCACATAACAATTAATAGAAATATTATTTTTGATTAAATCAAATTGCTATAAATTTAATTAAATGCCCCCTGTCTACTAACACTAATTACAAAATTTTGCTATAAAAATTTAATTATAGAAAACTTTAATATTATAATTATTCCTTTATTATATTTTCCAAAAAATAGAAATCAATTAGATTGCATTTATAGCCAAATGCATACTTTATAAATATCCCAAATTTTGTATGATATTTCCTAGGATTTAAAAGGTGCATCGCATGCATAACTTATTTTTCACATATAGATATATTTCCCATAGGAAAATTTCCCTTCATTATTTTCTCTAAGTTAGAAGTATTTTCAACTTAGCATTTTAGTAAAGTGCTACACTTAGACACTTAGTAATTTTCAAGATGGAGCTAGAAGGCCATTGGAGGACTTAGCCAAAACAAGACTTCAGAAGTATCTTCAAGGGGTAGAAGCACTTAGAAGAAAAGCAAGAAGAAGTTCAAGAAGACCAACCTCCTCTATTCTCTAAGTATTTCTTGCTCTCTCTCTCTTTCCTTCCTACTTATCTGAGACTTCATGAAGACTAAGTTAAATCCAAGACCATCCTAGGTGATACAAGAATCATCAAGTCTGAAGATTCACCAAGACTACCAAGAGCTCAATCAAGACATCATTCAGAAGAAAGTTACAAGTCTGGAGATGAAGCCTGGAGGACAACTACATCTTTCTTCTATCTTTTCCCTCCTTTCGAATCTTGTCTTTCACATTTGACTTAAACAAATTTTGATCTTGATATTATCATCTTGAAGAAATGACTTAGTATCTTCTCTAAATATTTCTACACATGAAGACAAAGCCATTAGAGGGCTTATTCAAGATGATATAAAACAAAATATTTTATTCAACTATTGACATTAGTCCTTAGTAATTTTGACATACATTTCGCTTGCATTAACTTAAAAGATGTTCATGGCATGACATGTTTTCCTTAGAAGTTTTACAAAACTTGTTTGTTCATTTGATATGAGCATGTATGTTTGATGATTGTTGTTTGTTGATTGTTGTATTGTTGTTTGCTATTATTGTTTAGATTAAACGGAGAGCAAACGTTCGTTGTTGAAAAGAGTTTGTGAACAACGACAACATTCAAAGGCAAGTGGCACATCTCATAAAACTTCCTATTATTTTCTATGCGCATTACTTAGTATTTTTATATGCATGAGTAGGATAGTATTGCTATGCTAAACCTGTGTAGAATTCCCTTACTCCTGTGTCTAGGTTCCTATATCATACTTAGTAGATGTATTGATGCTATGCAATTGATGAAAAGTTTTACAAAATGTTAAGTGACTACTCAGGGCTGTGCTCATGGTTGTCGTCGCCTAAGATGAATGCCTATTCTACTTAGGGCCGTGAGCATGGTGATATTTACCTGAGAGTGCACATCCACTAAGTTAATGAAACTCCTGGGTGGATTGGTTGTATGGCGGCAAAGTTGAGTGGCTGCTCAGGTCCATGTCTATGGTTCCTGGAGTACGTGCACTTGTGGATGGCCACCCTGGGAACAGAGGAATCTGAAGAACTCCGAGTGACGATTGCTTCCAGTGCAGCCATTGCCATATGGGCTCTGGCTTGATCAATTATGTTGTGTGAACTCTCCCCGGCTTGACAAGCAGATGTAGAGGGTGTTAGGTGGAACGGGTCAAGCCAGAGTGGGAGGGAAAATGCTTCCGAAAGATCTCGTCTCATTCTTCTCCTTTCCTTATCACAAATGGTGTGTAAAGGAAAATCTGGATTGAATGGGTACAATGGTGAAAGTGCACAACCTCTGCAGAGTGTAAAACTAAGTACTTAGCCGTGTCCCCGGTACGGACAATTTGAGCAGCTGATCACGGACGTCAACGGAGGATTCCATCATTCCAACTTTTTTTTTGAGGCGCAAAACAGTAGGGAAAATCCCTACTACTTAATTTTCTATTTTCTCACGGAGTCCAAACTGTACATACAAGAGAAGTTCATAATGTATCGACCCATTGGGTCATACCCTCTTTAAGAGAGGGTTTAGCTCTATGCATAATAAGATTGAACGAATAAATAAAGTCTTGAAAACAATTCTCCAGATAGACAGGTTGGTTATCAACGATGCTTCGGTTTCTGTGATTCCATAGGCTTGCTGTAACAAAAGATTAAACGTATGTGTGGAAGAAAGATGTTTGTTTGCAGAAAGTAACAGGTTTGCAGTTGTGGTTTTATCAGATTAATGAGAAGGACCGGGGTCAACAGTTCACTAGTGGTGTCTCTCCATAAATAATAATAACATTCATCCATGCGTGGTAAACAAATTACAGTTAGGCAATTGACAGAATAATGATAAGCAACCCAATGCATATACTAATGATATGGTGTCTAGTGTGAGATTCATTCGGGCATTACAACAAGATACATAGACCGTTCCAACCACATCTATGACTAATAATCCACCTTCCGGTTAGCGTGCGCACCCCTTTCAGTATTAAGTTGCATGCAACAGATATCGCCTTAAGCACTGCGTGTAAAGTAAGTAAGTAACATCATTCTTAGATAAAGTACCACTGTTTTATCCCTAGTAGCAACAGCACATCTACAACCTTAGAGTTTTCTGTCACTGCCCCAGATTAAATAGAGACATGAACCCACTATCGAGCATAAAAACCCCCTCTTGGAGTTACGAGTATCTACTTGGCCAGAGCATACACAAGTAACAGAGAGCATGCAAGATCATTAAATATCACACACATGATATATTATGAAGCAATAACTTTAGTACTCAATATTCATCGGATCCCGGCAAACACAACATGGAGAATTACATAAAGATGATCTTGATCATGATAGGCAGCTCACAAGATCTAAACATGATAGCACAAGAGGAGAGGACAACCATCTAGATACTGCTATGGACCCGTAGTCCAAGGTAGACTACTGACGCATCAGTCCGGAGGCGGTCATTGCGACGTTAAGGCCTCCGGGGAGCAGTTCTGATCTCTCCCGAAGTGGTGTTGACGACGGCGGCGGCTCGGGACCCGTGGAGGAAAAAGTGTTCAACCGTCCTCTGTTTTTAGGTCAAGGGGGTATGTGTAGGCGAAAGACCTAGGTCGGTGGGCGCCCGAGGTGGCCTCCTCCCCTCCTGGCGCGGCAGGCACGTGATGAGGGCGCCTCGCGGCCCCTCTTCGTCTTGTCTTCGGTTTTCCTGGACGCATCTATTCCAAAAATAAATACTGGTTGGCTCATTTCCAATTTGGCGGATATTTTCTTAAGAGCTTTTCTGAAACCAAAAACAACAGAAAACACGGAACTGGCACTGTGGCATCTTGTTAATAGGTTAGTCCAAGAAAATGCATAAAACTATATGAAATGCATATAAAACATGTAATAACATGATATAACATAGCATGGAACACAAGAAATTATGGATGCGTTGGAGACGTATCAACATCCCCAAGCTTAGTTCTTCTCGTCCCGAGTAGGCAAGAACGATAAAAGAAGAATAATTTCTGAAGTGACATGCTTAAACACAATCTTGATCATGTAATATTGTAAGGCTTGTAAACTGAGATCAAATGAATAAGGGTTGTAGTTTATATTTATATCAAATGAGTAATGAACAAACAAGTAGGGGAAGCAAGCAAATCTTTCAATGATATAGTACTAGATAGCAATCAACCGTGCAAAGTAGATATTACAGATGATTTAAGCTTCAAGCGCAACAATATAATCATCTAATGCTTCCAACAAACATGACAACTTTATGAAAGGATCAAGTTAAGTAATAGCAATATGCACGTAGAAGATCAATATATTATTTGTTCAAAAGAAACAAGCAAGCCTTCAACGTTGGTTCCTGGCAGCAGGATGTTATGGCTAAGAGAATGTTAACGGAGGCTTGGAAGGCCAACAGAAGAAAGGCTCACAAAGTTGTTGATGATCATTAGACAAGAGAAAGTCATACAATCGAAGCTATGCAAGGAGTAGTGATTGCCATACAACGGATGCACAATGAGCTATAAGTATATGAAAGCTTTCCAATGGAACTAGTGGGGGTGCATCCAACTTGCTTTCTCACGAAGACCTAGAGCACTTTTGAGGAGGCTCATCATTGGAATATACAAGCCAAGTTCTATAGTGTAAAGTTCCCCATATAGTTATGCAACTAAGACATGAAACTCTCTCATATGGAGTAAAGGTGCTAAACATGAGCACAAATGATGATCACAAATAATATGGTTCTATAACATAAGCACAAGTGTTTGATAAAGAATAGTAATGTTGCCCCCTTTTTTATTTATTTATTTCTTTTTTTCTTTTCTTTTTCTCTTTTTCTATTTTTTTTCTTTTTCTGTTTCTCTTTTCGATGGCCTCCATGGCTCTTTTCACTTTTTAGGGGCAAGCATCCTAATATGATATATGATATATGACAACACACTAATGATGATAAACAACATACTAATGATATAAGTAACTAATATGAATGTGCCATAAGAATACATATGACAACGGTGCCTCTGCCAGTATAGCAGGTTATGAAGTGCTCTAGCGTAACATGGGTAAAACCACACATCGGCTTTATATAAACACGCAAAGCAATAAACAATTAATGAATGACAACAAGTCATGTAATGTAAGATGGATGTTGCATGGCAATATATCTCGGAACAGCTATGGAAATGTTGTAGTAGGTAGGTATGGTCGATGTTTTGAGGAAGATGTTTGGCTAATGTGTAGGAGAACAAAATGAAGATCTCCCATGAGTTTGGATGTACCCGTGAAAAATGCACCAACTCTCAATGTGAGAAAGGGCAAAGCAAAGTACCGAAGAGGCTAGCAATATGGTGGTGAGCCATGAAAACCGCAGTTTTAGAACTCACTAGTAAAAAGATTCCAAATAAAAATATGATCATGCAAGGCATAATGAAAATTACTCCTAAGGGAGCAGTGGCAAATGAACAAGTCACTGTTGGGGACCCGACCGTAGCACATAACATAAGGCTATTACGGTTGCCTTAGGCAAAAAGAAGTCATATACCATTATGCAATCAATTGGAAATTTAAGTGTGGCACAATTTTCAAGTTTTTCTAGACCAACCATTTAACCATTCCACTTTAATAGACCATGATATTTAATATTAAGCAAATTCATATCTCAAAACAACATCAATGATTCAAGTGACACAATTTAATGATCTACAAGATTAATGTATCATTTAATTATACCATCTACCACATTTAGCATTTTCTGTTCTCAACCAAACACCAATCAACTTATTTGAAAGATAAACTCTCCAAGTAAATAAACAATGAGATATGAGAGTACAATACAACAAAGCTAACAGCTCTAACAAGAGATGCATAAAAAACAAGAGCTAGAGAGCAAACGATAACATGAAAAGAATACTCAACGGATATAAGTGAAGAATACGAGTATTCATATGAAGCGTGTCTCTCTCTCCCACACAAAGAGTTCTAGGGTCCATTATATTCAGAGAATGAAAATAACAAAACAAAAACAAACAGATGCTTCAAGATAAGCACATAAGATGTGACGGAATGAAAATATAGTTTCACTAGAAAGGACCTGATAGTTTGTCGATGAAGAAGGGAGTGTCTTGGGCATCCCCAAGTTTTGACGTTTGATTCTTCTTGAATTATATTGGGGTGAACCACCGGGGCATCCCCAAGCTTTGGCGTTACTATCTTCTTGATCACATTATATCATCCTCTTCTCTTGATCCTTGAAAACTTCCTCCACACCAAACTTAGAGTAACTTCATTAGAGGCTTAGTGCACAAAAAATTATGATATTCTATAGGAACACAATTTCTACCAATGCTACTGGACATTAGCTACAACCACTGATACTTAAAAAGATAAAAAAGATTCAATCAAAATAGCAAAAGAGGCATTGCAAAAGAAAATGGCAGAATCTGTCAAAAACAGAACAGTACGTAATGACGATTTTTTCGAGGCACTTAACTTGCTCAGATCAGAAAACTCAAAACTAATGAAAGTTGAGTATACATCTTAGGATTATGCAAAATAAGGGCAGATTTTTCTGACGTTCCAGTAGGGAGATATGAATTTTACGGTGGACAGCAGAAATATGTATAAGCATAGAAATTGAATTTTAACATCAAATTTCAACTAGAGGCTTAACTTGACACAACATTGCAATAAAAATAAGATACAAAGGAATTGCTACAGAGGTAGGAAAATTCCTTGACACAAGCAAAACAAAATAAAATAACAGAAAATAAAAGTGGGTTGTCTCTCATAAGCGCTTTTGTTTAACGCCTTTGAGCTAGGCACAAAGTGAAACTCAACTATTATCAAGAGATGAAGCATCAACACCATAGTTTGAACGAACAATAGAATAAAAAGGTAGTTTCATTCTTTTACTAGGGAAGTGTTCCATACCTTTCTTGAGTGGGAATTGGTACATGATGGTACCTTCTTTCATATCAATAATAGCATCCACAGTTCTCAGAAAGGGTCTTCCCAGCACAATTGGACAAGATGGATTGCATTAAATGTCCAAGATATAATAAAATCAACGGGACCGGGTTATTATTAACCATAATAGGAATATCATTGATCCTCCCAAAAGGTTTCTTCAAAGCATTATCAGTTAGAAAAACATCCAAATAGCAATGTTCCAATGGTGGCAAGTCAAACATAGCATAGAGCTTTTTAGGCATAACAGAAATACTTGCACCAAGGTCACACAAAGCATTGCAATCAAATTTATCTACTTTCATATTAATGATGGGCTCCCAACCATCTTCTAACTTCCTAGGGATAGTAGTTTCAAGTTTTAATTTATCTTCCCTAGCTTTAATGAGAGCATTTGTAATATGAGCAGTAAAAGCCAAACTAAGAGAGCTAGCATTAGGACTTGTGGCCAATTTTTGCAAGAACTTAATAACTTCAGAGATATTACCATTATCAAAATCAAAAATATTATCATCAAAACAAACCGAACCACTTTCTCTCACGTTTTTAAAAATTTCAGCACTTTTATCAACTCTAGTTTCAGCAGTTTTAGGCAATTTTAAATTTTTGGGTGAAATATAAGAGACATTTCCAAAACCAACTATGTTATCATGGATAATAGGAGGCTTACTAACATGTGAAACACCATTATTTTCAGAGGTAGTAATAGTAAAAGACCTTAACAATATTAGCCTCTTTCTCTAGTTCTCTCTCTTTCCCATCTAGCACGTAATTGAGCCATTAATCTAATATTTTCATCAATTTGAACTTGGATGGCATTAATTTTAGCAAAGGGATTATTCTCTTTAGTTTCAGTAGGCATGATTTTAGATTTTAAAAGATCAACATCAAGGACAAGACTATCAACTTTAGACGCAAGAATATCAATTTTCCCAAGCTTTTCCTCAACAGTTTCATTAAACAAAGTTTGTGTAGTGATAAAATCCTTTAGCATGGTTTCAAGTTCAGAGGTGGTAGTACTATTGTTGTTATAAGAATTACCATAAGAGTTACCATTATTAGGACGATATGGCTTATAGTTGTTGTTACCATAGTTGTTCCTATAGGTATTGTTGTTAAAATTGTTACTTTCAATAAAGTTTACATCAACATGCTCGTCTTGTGCAACTAAAGAAGCTAAAGGAACATTATTGGGATCAATGTTGGATTTACCACTAGCGAGCATAGACATAATAATATCAATCTTTTCACTCAAGGAGGAGGTTTCTTCAACAAAATTTACCTTCTTACCTTGAGGTGTCCTCTCCGTATGCCATTAAGAATAATTTACCATCATATCATCCACGAGTTTTGTTGGAGCCCCCAAAGTGATGAACATAAAGGTACCTCCAGCAGCTGAATCCAATAAGTTTTTTGAAGAAAAATCCAGTCCTGCATAAAAGGTTTGGATGATCATCCAAGCAGTGAGTCCATGGGTTGGGCAATTCTTTATCAAAGATTTCATTCTTTCCCAAACTTGAGCAACATGTTCATTATCAAGTTGTTTAAAATTCATGATGCTACTTCTTAGAGAATTAATCTTAGCAGGAGGATAGTATTTTCCAATGAAAGCATCTTTGCATTTAATCCATGAATCAATACTATTCCTAGGCTGTGAAAGCAACCATTCTTTAGCTCTTTGTCTCAAAGAGAAAGGAAATAATTTCAGTTTTATAATATCACCATCTATATCTTTATATTTTTGCATTTCACATAATTCAACAAAGTTATTTAGATGGGCAGCAACATCATCAGAACTAACACCGATTGCACTCTCATAACAAGGTTAAATAAAGCAGGTTTAATTTCCAAGAACTCAGCTTTAGATGCAGGTGGAGCAATAGATTTGCATATAAAATCATTATTGTTGGTGCTTGTAAAGTCACAAAACTTAGTATTTTCAGCGGAACTCATTTTAGCAAATTACTTAACAAACCGAAATAACAATATTAAAGAAAATAAAGACAAACCAAAATAAACAAGAGCAACAAAACTGAAAAATAAAATAGCAAACCGAAATATAAAAAGTAATGCTAGTAACTATTTTTTTTGTATTTTTAATATTAAGCAAACAAGACAGTAATAAAAATAAACTAAGCAAGACAATAACATAATAAAAAGATTGGAAGTGCAAAAACTCCACTCGTGAAGGATGCACAAATCCCCGGCAACGGCGCCAGAAATTCTTTGATGTCTGCTAAGCGTGTGGTTGGTGAATCCCCAAGAGGAGGGTGTGAAGTAGCAGAGCAGCAAGATTTCACTCAGTTATGAAACCAAGGTTATCAAACCAGTAGGAGATGAACGGTCCCCTCGAGGTCTCAACGGCGCCAGAAACTCTTGGTGTGGCGTCTGAGACGTGGAATCTGCACGGAACACAATCAAAATATTTTTCCCCAACTTAACAGTGAGGGTGTCAATCCCACCGGCTTGCTGTAACAAAAGATTAAATGTATGTGTGGAAGAAAGATGTTTGTTTGCAGAAAGTAACATGTTTGCAGTTGTGGTTTTATCAGATTAATGAGAAGGACCGGGGTCCACAGTTCACTAGTGGTGTCTCTCCATAAATAATAATAACATTCATCCATGCGTGGTAAACAAATTACAGTTAGGCAATTGACAGAATAATGATAAGCAACCCAATGCATATACTAATGATATGGTGTCTAGTGTGAGATTCATTCGGGCATTACAACAAGATACATAGACCGTTCCAACCGTATCTATAACTAATAATCCACCTTCTGGTTAGCGTCCGCACCCCTTTCAGTATTAAGTTGCGTGCAACAGATTATCGCCTTAAGCACTGCGTGTAGAGTAAGTAAGTAACATCATCCTTAGATAAAGTACTACTGTTTTATCCCTAGTAGCAACATCACATCAACAACCTTAGAGATTTTTGTCACTGCGCCAGATTAAATAGAGACATGAACCTACTATCGAGCATAAATACCCACTCTTGGAGTTACGAGCATCTACTTGGCTAGAGCATACACAAGTAACGGAGAGCATGCAAGATCATTATATAGCACACACATGATATATTATGTAGCAATAACTTTAGTACTCAATTCATCGGATTCCATCAAACACAACATGAAGAATTACATAAAGATGATGTTGATCATGATATGAAGCTCACAAGATCTAAACATGGTAGCACAAGAGGAGAAGACTACCATCTAGCTACTGCTATGGACCCGTAGTCCAAGGTAGACTACTCACGCATCAGTCCGGAGGTGGTCATGGTGACGTAGAGGCCTCCGGGGATGATTCCCCCTTCCCGGTAGGGTGCCGGGGAGCAGTTCTGATCTCTCCCGAAGTGGTGTTGACGACGACGGTGCTCGGGACCCGTGGAGGTAAAAGTGTTCAACTGTCCTCTGTTTTTAGGTCAAGGGGGTATTTGTAGGCGAAAGACCTAGGTCGGTGGGCGCCCGAGGTGGCCTCCTCACCTCCTGGCGCGACAGGCACGTGGGCCGCGCCACCAGGTGATGAGGGCACCTCGCGGCCCCTCTTCGTGTCGCCTTCGGTTTTCCTGGACGCATATATTCCAAAAATAAATATTGTTTGGCTCGTTTCCAATTTGGCGGATATTTTCTTAAGAGCTTTTCTGAAACCAAAAACAGCAGAAAACAGGGAACTGGCACTGTGGCATCTTGTTAATAGGTTAGTCCCAGAAAATGCATAAAACCATATAAAATGCATA
Organism: Poa annua; assembly: GCA_026929855.1. Taxonomy (NCBI): domain Eukaryota; kingdom Viridiplantae; phylum Streptophyta; class Magnoliopsida; order Poales; family Poaceae; genus Poa; species Poa annua. The sequence goes on from CM049427.1 coordinate 40,534,144, forward strand.
TAAAACATGTAATAACATGATATAACATAGCATGGAACACAAGAAATTATGGATACATTGGAGACGTATCTGGCCCCTCGGCCCTCCACCGCCTTCGCCCTTTCACATACTTATACCCCCTGACGATACAAGACCTAGAAATTAAGCCTTTTTCCTCCACGAGTTCCAGAGCGCCGCCGCCATCAAAGACAAGATTTGGGGGACAAAAGTCTATGATCCGGCAACCTGCCGGGACGGGGAATCGCCCCCGGAGCCATCTCCATCGACTCCACTGCCGTTTCCATCGCCGTTGTTGACTCCTATGATGAGGAGTGAGTAGTTCTACCCCGGGGCTGCGGGCTGTACCGGTAGCTATGTGGTTTATCTCTCTCTCCCATGATGTGATCTTTATGTGATCATGAGCTTTGTAATCTAGTTGAATATGTGATGATACTCTTTATCTATTATGCACTCTAGAGGTTACTTTAATATGAACTCCGTGGTTAATCACGGTTGTAACGGTGACAGTGTGTGCACCGTGTGTGATTCCTTTATGACATTGTTGGTGTTAGTTTACTCTGACTTTGAGGGTGCTCTTGTAGCCCTACACAATGAATGGTGTTTATCATCCAACATGAGAGTGTTTGAGAGTAGTATTTATTATTCAGCTTTGATGTCATTATTGAGAGTGTCCACTAGTGAAAGTATGATCCCTAGGCCTTGTTTCTAAGCATTGAAACACCGTTTCCAACAAGTTCTACTACATGTTTGACACGTCTCCGACGTATCCATAATTTCTTATGTTCCATGCTATGTTATATCATATTATTACATGTTTTATATGCATTTTATATAGTTTTATGCATTTTCTGATACGAACCTATTAACAAGATGCCAGTGCCAGTTCTCTGTTTTCTGCTGTTTTTGGTTTCAGAAAATCTCTTAAGAAAATATCCGCCAAACTGGAAATAAATCAACCAGGAAATATTTTTGTAATATTTGCGTCGCGAAGAACCGAAGACGAGACGAAGAAGGGCCATGAGGGGCCCGCGCCAGCCTGGCCATGCCAGGGGGTGAGGAGGCCGCCTCGGGCGGCCACCGACCTAGGTCTTTCGCCCATATAAACCCCCCTGACCTAAAAATAGAGCACAGTTGAAGAATTTTTCCTCCACGGGTCCCGAGCCGCCGCCGTCGTCAACACCACTTCGGGAGAGATCAGAACTGCTCCCCGGCACCCTGCCGGGAGGGGGAATCGTCCCCGGAGGCTTTTACGTTGCCATAACCGCCTCCGGACTGATGCGTGAGTAGTCTACCTTCGACTACATGTGAACGGATAGACGTCGCCTAGAGGGGGGGGGGGGTGAATAGGCGATTTAATTTTTTTTCCGAGGAGCCGGAATATCCGGTCCATGAATGACCCGGAAATTCCGGTATGCTTGATAAAGGCAGAATAAAACTAGAGGTTTACTTTAGCAAGCATACAACCTAGATATAAATACTAGGCTCACCTATGTGCACCAACAACTTATGCTAAGCAATACAAGTAACAAGGTGATAGCAAGATATATGACTTCAAGCACGAAGGCTATCACAATGTAAAGTGCATAAGTCAAGAGCTCGGGTATAGAAATAACCGAGGCACGCGGAGAAGAGGATGTATTCCCGAGTTCCACCCAAAGGGTGTTCGTCTCGTTTGGAAAGGTGCGCGCAACCACAACAGGTTAGCCGCAACGCCACAAAGGCTCACCTTCTTCTCCTGATGAACTCAACCACAAAAGGTTGCGAGTTCACCTTCCACTATTGATCTCCTTTGGTGCGGAGATCGAATCCCGTACAACTCTTGAGGCACACACCCACAACTTAATTGGGGGCTCCCAAGTCTTGAGGCACACACCCACAACTTAATTGGGGGCTCTCAAGTGACCACAAAAGGTCTTGACCACAAAAGGTCTTGGCCACAAAAGGCCGGCCACAAAAGGCGTCTAGGGTCCAAAGACCCAAGAGTAAATAGCTCACAAGTATCACCACCACGAATCCTCGTGGAGGGCTCAAACCGATGCAATGGCAAGAGCACACGAAGTGCTCAAGTCCTTCACTCTCAAATTCCAACACAACAACAAATGTTTATGGGGGAATAAGAGAGGAAGAACAAAGGAAACCACAAAGGAGTCAAATCCTTAACTCCCAAATCCCACCAAAAGCAACTAATGCTTATTGGGGGAGAAGAGAGGAAGAACAAAGAGAAGAACCACAAAGGAACTCCAAGAACTAGATACACTAGGTTCCCCTCACTTAGAGGAGAGATGTATTGGTAGGATTGTAGATCTAGATCTCCTCTCAACTTTCCCTAAAGAATATGGAAGAAACAATGGAGGGATTGACAGGAATCAAGCTTTCCAAGGTCAACAATGGAGTAGGAGAGAGCGGAAATTCGTGCTCCCTTGGATGGGCCAAGGAAGAAGAAGAGGGGGAGTTTTTATACCACCCCCAGAAATTCTAACCGTTGGAACCAGAGAAAACCGGATATTCCGGTCGGAAATTTAGACCGGAAATTTGCTCCAGTCGGAAATTTCGGTACTGACTTGAACCGGAAATTGTGATCGGAAATTTCACTTTTTCGGAATTTCCGAGTCCCCGAAAACTGACAGAAACTACGAAACAAAAACTGCAGTAACTTTTTCATCCGGACTCCGTTTTCGATGATTTTCGGCTCGTTGTAATCGTTACAACGAGCTCTATAAGAATGTGCATAGAAACATCATAGTCCATCATGTGAGGATAAAACCAAAAGGTTTAACTTTTCTAAAACATTTAAACCGGTAAAACTTCCAATATAAAAAACGTAACAAGATATTCATACGAAATCCGTTTTTTTATAAATTAGATCTTAATATGGAGATAAACCAAGCTCTAAATCCTCACATGGATGAAAGCCAACAATTTCCAAAGTAAGACCGTTTTCGATGAACAAGAGCTTGACATGGAGATGAATCAATCTCTAGTTCTTCACCACCATAAAAGCCAAATAAGAACCAAGAAATATGATATGCCAAGTATGCAACGGTTTGAGCTCTCCACAACGATGCGATCAAGTTACTAACTTGAGAGCCCCTCTTGATAGTATGCCTATCTATCCTATAGCCCTATCAAGATCATACATTTGCCTTGAGCATTCCACTTGAGTTGGATGATGACTATCTTGATCTCTTCAAGAGGTTCATCTTTCTTGATTATGCGTCCGAGCACAAGCTTGATGAAGACTTCTCCAAATACTCCCCCATGCTCACAATGGGAGAGTCTCGGTACGCTTCGTCTTTATGTATCCATAGCAAGCTCCAAGCATAGGATCTCTTCAAGAAGCTTCTCTTGGTATTGCACATCTTACCTTGATGACGATCACCATATGACGTCATCCTACATGAGCTATATGAAATCTTCATTTGATGCAAGCCCATGGGAAGATACCATCCCAAGAGATACATGATCGCTCTTGGTACATCTTGTAGCTTTGTGTGTTGATCAACATCTTTATCAACCTTATATCTTCCAACATTTCTTCACTAATATGATGTCTTGAATCCTTCAAGACATACTTGCAATAAGCTTCACTCAACACATAAGATTCAAGAGTCCAACACATGAACTCCACAATTCCATGGACAAGATCTATAAGGATATCTTAATGCAAACATTAGTCCATAGAGATTGTCATTCAATTACCAAAACCACACATGAGGGAAAATGCTCTTTCAATCTCCCCCATTTTGGTAATTGATGACAATCTCTTTTGAGAGGGTTTATAATATGGAATTTAACGAACAATAATGGTTTTACTAACATCAAATAATACAAAGGTATGTGGTGTTAGTCCAACCACATATATATAGCAAACTCCCCCATAATTTATGCACGTGTGTATGAACATGAATTCATTGCATATATTGTCAACCTTTACCGATGGTGGAGTTTCCATTATATATAAAATCAAGCAACAAATGCAAAGGCAAGGAAGGAAAATACTTAAGAATAAACCAAAGTACAAATCCAATTCCATACAACCCTCCAAAACTTCTCCCCCACTGGCAACGATTGCCGAAATGGGCGAAAGGCTTTGGAAAGGTAACATAATAAGATCTCCTTCATGATTTATAAATTTCTAATGATATGAGTGAAATCAAATGCACTTATCCAATGACGAATAGATGGAGGGGATCAAACTATATTGTGGATCGAAAAATTGCACAAGAAATATATCAATTGAAATCCACTGGAAGGATACCAATTGCAAAGGGGGAAAGCATTCACAAAGAAGCAAGAAATCAAGGGATCCAAAACCAATTGAGCACAAGAAGATATTATGATAAGATCAACCAAGTGTTCTAATGAAAAGATTTGTATTTCAATATGGTGTGCATAACATGGAATCCTCACTTCCTCCTAGATAATTTTGAACACAAAAAGTGCAAGGTTGTATAGTTAAGAAAATAAGTACACCTTGCAACAAACAAATGTTGAGCAATAAAGGAGAGGAGTGGAAAATAAAGACTTGCTCAAACAAGATAGGATGGGTGTGTCATGAAAATACATTTTAGGAGACTAAACAAGGATGTGCCTTAGCATCACCATAGTCTTTCAAATTATGAGGCACATAGTGCATATCATGTATTCTGCAAACAAGCACACCCAAGAACACCCAAGAGGATAAATCAAATAGGATCACAAGCTTATTAAGAGGCAATGTGAAACCAATAGAAAAACAAAGCTTGTGCCTTTTAGAGATCACCAAAGAATCAAGAAAGTAATAAAAGGTGATCACTAAAGATTTTGAATATCAATTAAATATGTTACTACCCTCATGTGTATAAGTTTCTAAGTGGACACTAAGTCCTCAAAGAAACATGCACACACAATGTAGGTACAAGGTAAAGCACATGATATCCAAGAGGAAGTCATAAATACACCGATAAGATTTTTGCTTAAAAGCAAAGCACATAGCTCAAATTATTCTTAGAGGGTATAGATGAACTTCCAACACCAAGTTCTCGAAGCATCACAAATACCCACATATGATAAGTGATAGTTGTGATACTTCGAGACACAAAACAAATATCACATAAGGCAAATGATTTATGAGAATTCATCAATATTGCACATGAGAGACTTTGAAATGAATTTGCTAGATTAACATATTTGGGATTGGTGAATCATAAAGATGATTATATAAATCCCCTTAATGTGTAATCATCCCGGCTTACTCACATTAGCAATGAAGATATTTTGAAAGAAACTTTGCAAAAACCATATCAAATGCAACTTAGAGAAACTCATGCCAAAGAACAACCTACTCAAGGTTGAGAGCTAGAAGTAAATGGATGAGTTAGATACTTGTTACCGAGATAGCATTGACGGTGTAGAAGATGAGAGTTCACAATCATCCAAGCTTGGCTCCAAGAAGCACATGGTGAAGACATCTTCTTTAAATAGAGGCAAGATTCCAATGCATCTCTCATGTACCTAAAACAAATCAAGTACACTATGGCACCCAAACTAATTGGGTCCAAAGTAGTTAGACCAACTACAATACATAGGACAAACTCCACATAAATATGTGCATATTGATGTGAAATCGAATTTCATGCACATCTTAGCCATTTAGGATTTGATGGAGTTTATCCTATATATTGGATCAACGAAAGTAAGCATGCCATAAGATATACATATAGTAAATATGCATGCACAAAACTTTCAAGAACCAAACGAGATACAATTTGGACAAAACACCAATTAAATCAAAAAGATACACAAAAGTGTGGCAAGAGAAAGATTTGTCCTCATTCTATCAAAGACTCAAACCAACCCATGATTGGAGAAACCAATTTGAGAATATATCAAATGAAAACAAGGTCAAGGCTAAACCAATGAGCATAAGAAATAGATCAAACAAACATGCTCGAAGGTTTATCTCATCCAATAAGGTAGACTAAGAACCATGGGATGAGATAGCCAACTCCACAAATAAGAGTAAGGTTACAACAAATAAACCAAGCCCTCTACACTTTTCATGATGGCACAAAGTACCAAGACGAAAAATGTTTGTCTTTCAAAGAGACATGTCATCAGGATAAAAAAACAACTGAAGACAACTAATGTTCAATAACATATAGGATTGCTCCCCCAAGATTTGTGCATTCTTTATGATCTTGTATATGAATAAAAAATGCACATAAATGAGATCATCACATTCCATATACATTGTTACAACATTAGTCATGTTCAAGAAGAGCAATAAGATACCAAACCAATTTTAAAGAATAGTGTTCTAAAGAATATAGAGTAGCTTCCCCATGATAAGTGCATTTTTAAGATCTTGTATGTAAATATAAATTGCACACAAGTGGGATCATTACCCTCCATATATATTTTTGAACACAAAGTTCAAGAAAATCAATAAGACCCGATAACAATTAAAAGGATGATGTTCTACTCAATGTAGGATAGCTCCCCCAAGAATAGTGCATTACTTAGAATTAAGTCTGCGAATGTAAATGCACAACAATGGGATCCTTGCTTTTCCTAACTCAAGAAAGCACAACACAAATTATGAGTAGAGCAACAAAAAGATCCAAATGAAGCAAAGAAGACAAAAGGAAGGTTAAACCAAAACAAACTTGACAATAGAATAATACAATTTAGGAACAATAGCCAATGTAAATATGATCAATAATTTTACCACCAATATAATTATCACTTGTCAAATACAATGATTGTATGGAGATATTTCTCGGTGGTACATGACATATATGTATTTAAGATCATATTCACAAAACATAAGCATGTGGCAAAATAAAAGAATTGAAAAACATGCTTATCTAGATATTCTTGATGACTTCACATATTCAATGATCATTCTAAGCATCAAGAAAATTTCTCACAAACAAGATACCAAAAGATGGTTGATCAAAATGCATTTAAGCAAATATGGAACTTGTTTGAGTACCATGCTACCTAGGAACAAGATAATCAACAATATCAACTCTAGGTGACACTACCTCACATGTTCACATTTTCTAGGCTTGTAATATGCACATAGCTTATTACTCCCCCATAATGTGATAATCCATTCTTTTTAACAAGAGGCAAAAGAAATCCAACAAGAGATAATTAATGGACATTAGAATTTGAATTTCTCACGAGTAAGACATATCACAAAGAGAGTAGATAATATTGAAATATCACCACTAAGTGGTATTCCTCATGAATACACATTTTAGGGTGGTGAGTTACCAAAAAGCACATCACTCCCCCAAAATGGGATAGTCCATTAATATCCCTACAAGAGCCACTTAAGATCAAAGCAAATAGACAAGAGGCTCCAAACATACATGGTGTGCAAACCAACATACACAAGCTTGATTATTCAATCAAAAGTAAGTAGAGTGCACAACACATATAACGCACTAGTAAGGTACAAAACCAAACACATGCAAGGGTGCAAGTAACTTTCAATGTATACAAATGAATTTAAATACAAGTTACCGCAAGGAGGAGCAATGGATATATGCTAAGACAATATAATCCATTTGACTTGACTTGAGATAATATGGATGATGAAGATCCCTTAATTCTTCATGATGTAGTCAAGTCTCCAATGTCCTCGGCTTACACCTATTGATCAAGTTTTAGCTTGTTGGTCCCCAACCAAGTTAGGTCCTAAGAGGTTAGTCACAATAGGCTTGGCAACCCAAATGGTTCTTTTCTAGACACCACTTTGAGTACCAATAACTTTGGCAAACACATTGCCAACCTTATCCTTCCGAAGAGAATGAACATTATCAATAGTAGAAGGGTTGGATAAGGTACCTTGAGTGCATGAAGAAGCAAAGTGATCCTTCCCACGACATTTGTAGCAAAGTCGGCTTTTACCTTTCTTTTTGGGAAGGGAAGGTTCTTCAACTCGGGAAGCTTGAGTTGGGACTTGAGGTCGCTTCCCTTGTTGCTTCTTACTAGGAGGCTGTAACATCCCAACATTTTATAATGTTCAAAAATCACTAAAATTTAAAACCTTTCTTTTTATTAAAATAAAATATTAAATGCATAAGGAAACCAACTATAAAAGACTTCAAAGTTTAATATTTCAAATGTCACAGTTTAAAACATTTTATTATCCCATGTATTTCAAAACCTTAAAATATAATTTGACAAAAATGTTACAAACTACAATTCATTTTATTTTAAATAAATTAGTTCTTTATAAGTATTTGAAGTAAACCACTTAATTACAAGATTATTCAAAAGGTTATATAATTACTAAATGGTTGTCATTCCTTTAACTAAGTTCAAAATATAGTTTGGAAATTATAAGCCTATAGTGTATAACTTTAAAACTTCATAGAATTTAAATTAATGAATTAGCCAAATAAACACTTCATTTGCTTAAATGAATTTCATCTATTTTCAAAGCATGAAATGATTAATAGATTTTAAATAAGAATAAAATTAAAACAAAGGTCTTGTCCAAAGTTGTTATAAAGTTTCAAATGCATTATCATATTATAAAATATAATGTTGCACAAATTATTTTCAATTAAAAATGAATACATGATATCTTCTCTTTTCCATTTTCATATAGTTGGGTTATATCATTAATAATTATACCAAAGCCAAAAATGAATTTAGAATTTGAAGATGAGTTTAAATGACTTAAATTCAAACATAATTGAATATGGGTATTTCATATAATTTATTTAGCCAAAATTAAAATTAATTAAACCCTAGTTTTAAATTAAACATAAAGTGTCAATTTCACATTTAATCAATATTTCCAAATTATTATTTTTGAAAAGTGTTCAAAACATACCCACAACTGGTTTAACAGCAAGATAGGATTTTTACAAATTTTTAGAAATTAATTTGACATCATTTGGACATATAAATCAAAAGATATGAATTAAATAAATAAAACAGAAAAGAAAAAAACCTGCTGACGTCAGAGGTGACGTCATCATCGTCAACCTCCAGAGAAAATCGCGGCCGAAACTACTCCCCCGATCCTTTCCAAAATCCGAGCGCGTTGTTCGCGATTTCTTTCCTCCGTTCGGTCCTATAAGTAGCCCTCCCCCTCCTCCGCATCTCCCCTCTCGCTCCAGACCTAATCGCGCCGCCAGGCCGTCCCCAGAGCTCGCCGGAGATCGCCATCGCCGCCGGTGTTTTCCTCGAGTTCCGGTGAATGAAGACCCCCTCTTGCTCTCTCCTCTGTCCCATCTCCTTTGGTTCGTCCGTGCGCAACACACTGAATTTTTCCCGTGATTTGTTAGGCGCCAGAAAGACGGGTTCGTGCTCGACCCGAGGTCGCCGGAGTGCCGTGGCTCCGCCTGCGTGTCCACGCTGCTCCAGGAAGAACGGGAAGACGCCGCCGCATCCATCGCCCTCCCCGCGACGCGCCGCGCCCGGGGCTGCCCTCCGTTCATCCGGGGAGGAGCTACAACCCCGGCGCCGTCCTCTCCCGAGAGCGCCGCCGCCACCTCCTCCAACTCCGGCGAGTTCCCGCCGCCACCTTCCCCCATCGCACGGTGAGCGTCCGATCGCTTATATACGGTCACGATTAGAAGTCGAGGACGAAGCGGTACGATCTGATCTGGACCGTCAGATCCAGATCTGACGGCCCAGATCTGTTAACTTATCCACGTCAGCGCCGCGTGGCAGCCACGTCACTGCCCAGTCAGCTGCTCGTGGAAAACAATTTCCTTAATTAAATTTAATTGGCAATTTTACAGAAACACCCATGTCACTTAGATCTCTCACAACTTTTTAACCACAACTCCAAATTTAATAATTTTTATATATTTGGAAAGCTCTCGACATGTAGAATATTTTGGATCTGACAAAATTCAAATTTGACTTAGTATAAAATATTCAAATATCAAATGGTGAATTTGAGTGTTTTTGGAATAACTTTAAATCTATAAATCCAAAAATTGCAAATAAATATGTTTTAGAAACTTTAGAGTATTTGTAAATTAATGCTACTGCTATAAAATATTTTTGAGTAATTTTTGAATGATTTCATAGTTGTGTGTTTAAATTGAATAATTTGACTAATTTTGAAATAACTTTTAATAGAAACATTAATTTTGATTAAATCCAATTTCAATAGATCTAATTAAATGCTCTCTGTCTATTAACACTAATTATAAAAGTTTGTTATAAAAATTTAATCATAGGAAACTTTAATCTTATAATTATTTCCTTTTATTATATTTTCCAAGACTAGAAATTAATTAAATTGCATTTATAAAATTCATGCATATTTATAAAGAAACCACAAAAGTTATTTTTGTGTTTCTTGTGATTTAAAATTCCATTTCATTCATAGCATATTTTATTCTCATAGGAAAACCCCTTTTCATTTGTTTTCTCTAAGTTAGGACTATCTTCAAACTTAGTAGTTTAGGAAAAGTGCTATGCACTATACACTTAGGATTTTCAACATGGAGCTGGAAGACCAATGAAGGACTTAGCCAAAAACAAGACTCCAGAAGTATCTTCAAGAAGAAGAAACACTTAGAAGAAAATCAAGAAGAAGTTCATGAAGGACTTAGAAGAAAACAGGCCCTGGAAGCATCCTCAAGATGTCAAGCACTTAGAAGAAAAGTGAGAAGAAGTTCAAGAAGGCCAACCCCTTATATTTTCTAAGTCTTTCTCTCTTTCTTTTCTTCTCCTCTGAGACTTCATGAAGACTAAGGAAATCCAAGACCAGCCTCGAAGATACAAGAACCACCAAGTCTGAAGATTTATCAAGTCTATCAAAACTTCAATCAAGACATCATCCAGAAGAAAGATACAAAGTCTGGAGAGGAAGCCTGGAGGACAACTACATCTTTCTTTCTATCTTTTCCCTCTTTCCTAATCTTGTCTTTAGACTCAAACAAATTTTGATCATGATGTTATCATCTTGAAGTTGTTGGATCCTAGCAGCATAGTGGGATGAAGCGGCATGGAAACAAACCTTACATGTCCACGTACATGAGACCTGTTCCACAATTTAAGTGGTTGGCCGGGTGTCTGTCTCTCTCACTATAGTGAATATCCAATTTACAAAGAGTTGATAATAATTGTTGATCAACTTGAACAAATGACTTAGTATTTTTCTCTAAGTATTTTGCACATCAAGAATAAGCCATTAGAGTGCTTATTCAAGTTGATATAAAACAAAATATTTTATTCAACTTATGACCTTATCCCTTAGTCCTTTTGGGACCAACCTAATTGCCTTGCATAAACTTAAGATATTTCCATGGCATGAAAAAGCATTTCTAGCCTTAGGAATATTTTGCACATCATGCATAAACATATTTTCCTTAGAAAGTTTTATGAAACTTATTTATTCATCTAGTACGTGTCTGTGTGCATTATGGAGTTGTGCTTGTTTGTTGATTGTTGTATTGTTGTTTGCTATTATTGTTAGATTAAACGGAGAGCAAACGTTCATTGTTGAAAAGAGTTGTGAACAACGACAACATTCAAAGGCAAGTGGCACACCTCATAAACTTCCTATTTTTATATGCATTACTTAGTGTATTTTTATATGCATGTGTTGCTATGCTAAACCTGTGTAGAATTCCTTATACCTGTGTCTAGGTTCCTATGCAATACTTGGTAGAATTATTGATGCTACGCAAATGTTGTTTTGTGAAAATCTAAATTCTACTAAGTTAAGAATGAAACACCTGGGTGGTAATTGGTCGGATGGTTTATGTTGAGTGGCTACTCAGGTCCATTTCTATGGTTCCTAGAGTATGTACACTTGAGAACGGCCACCCAGGAACAGAGGAATCTGAAGAACTCCGAGTGACGATTGCTTCCAGTGCAGCCATTGCCATATGGGCTCTGGCTTGATCAATTATGTTGCGTGGACTCTCTCCGGCTTGACAAGCAGATGTAGGGGGATGTTAGGTGGAACGGGTCAAGCCAGGTGGGAGGGAAAATGCTTCTGAAAGATCTCGTCTCATTCTCTCCTTTCCTTATCACAAATGGTGTGTAAAGGATACCTTGGATTGAATGGGTACAATGGTGAAAGTGCACAACCTCTGCAGAGTGTAAAACTAAGTACTTAGCCGTGTCCCCGGTTACGGACAATATTGAGCAGCTGATCAAGGACGTCAACGGTGGATTCCACCATTCCAACTTCAAAAGTAAAACTTGATGGGTGAACAAGGGAAGATGAGATTTATGGTTTTCATGCCATACTCGTCGAGATTTCAAGAAAAGTGTTTTCAAAAGAGTAGGAAAAATTGGCTTTATGCAAATTAGCCTTGAACTCCACCAGCCAAATATGCATATAGGCTTTAGAGTTATTCCATAAGTGTCCACCATAGTGTCACTTGCCAGACTCCATTTTTAATGGAATCTGACCCACGTTGTTGCAATATTTTTCTTATTGCAGATTTGATCAGATGACGAGTGAGGTTTCGTTAAAGGTTTCGAGTCTACAACCAACATGTTTTCGCCTGTGGCAGCATGAAAGTTATAGAGGCTCACTGCTATTGTATTTCCACTGTGTACTTTTCAAAGCTAGCTTTATGCTATGCAATTTGTAAAGAATAGTTTGTAATTCTGGATCATCGATGTAATAAAGTTGACGCTTTGTTGTGATATTTCATCGTAACTGTGTGTGCAAATGAATCGATCCAGGGATTTGCACTATACACAGGTATCTGCCTTATTTAAAGTGCAGGTACGCTACAGAGGCTTCTTCTTCAAAGGGCAAGATCTCACATGGTGCCCTTCAACCTTGCACTTGAAGCACACAATCTTGGCCGAATCAATAGCTTGTTCTTGGCCCTTCTTCTTGACGAAATTGTGCTTCTTCTTGACATTGGACTTGTTCTTGTTATTGGAGTTGAATCCAAGTTCACTCTTGTCATGAGGAAGTTGTTGCACTCTCAACATGTTGTCGAGGGTGGACTTCCCTTCATGACACTTCTTCAAGTATTTCTTCAAAGAAGTGACTTGTGCCTTGAGCTCTTTAAGTTCCTCTACATGGTTAGTGTCAAAACAAATACTAGAGGAAGTAGATGCTACATTGTTAGAGCAACAAGGCAAGGAATGTAATTCATCACAAGATTTAGCAATGGTATGTGATGTAGAATTACTAGTACTAGCACATTGCAATAAAGCATTAGTAGTAGAAGTTGTGCTAGTGTCCATAAGAGGCTCACAAGATGTTACCTTAGTAGTGACCGCCTCATGAGCTAACTTTATCCTAGCATGGGATGCTAGAAGATCCTCATTAGAGCTAAAAATATTTTCATGAGTTTCTTCCAAATTACCATACTTAATAGTTAGCAAATCAAGTTGAGCCCTTAGCTCAACATTCTCCTTCAAAATAGATGCTTCACACAGAGTGGAGTTAGTAGCACAAGCATCATTATCATTAGAAGTGGAAGGAGACAACATGACAAGCTCACTATTTAACTTAGCATTTTGTTTACTAAGCACATTACATTTAGTAATAGCATGATCATATTCTTTAGTGAGTTTAGCAATTTAGGAGTTATGAGACTCCATGATAGTTTCAAGTTGCTCTTGAAGGTGAGCATTAGTTTCTTGTTGATCTTCTAGAGATGATTGAAGATATACCTTTTCATAGGCATCTTCTCTCTCAATCTCACCTTTTAGCTCAAGAATATCCTCAAGCTCACCTATACGGCTCATAAGAGAGCCAAAGTGTTTCTTGCCAACTCCTTGCAAGTTAGTCATGAAATGATCAAAAGCAATAATTTCTTGTTTGATTTCAAGACTAGTATCATCATCAACATCATCATCATCATCACCATGAGATATATTGGAGTGCACGGTAGGAGATACCTTAAACTCCTTAGCCATAAGGCAAATGTGAGTAGTGGATGAAGACGATGAAGAGTTACTTGAAACACCAATGGGGTCCATGTCTTGTTCCAACAATTGTTGGGATTCCTCTACATTGTTAGCCAAACAAGTACTAGAGGAAGGAGAAACATTTTGATCATGGCAACAAGACAAGGAAAACATATCATCATGAGTTTTAGTTAAGCAACTACTACATGATATGCAAGGACTATCAGCACTAGCATGTATGACATTTGGAGTGCTAGAGGTGTTTAAGTCCAAAGATAGAGCATTGCAATAAGATGAGTGTGAAGAATAGTCAATAGTAGATTCACCATCAAAAATGCAATTTCTATCACCACTCACCATATATTTACCTTGTGGAAAACCACATGTCGGTGAAGTGGAAGAAGACGTGAGCGCTTCACGACCGGATGTGGAAGGAGGACAATCATCCTTGGAAATGTTGGACACCTCATATATATCTTGAAGCTTTGTCCATAATTCATGAGCGCGCCGAAAAGGCATGATTGACGCAAGGACTATATCGCTCAAAGCACATATAAGACCGTTAGATGCTAGAGTATCGAGATAAGAGTTTTTCTCATCCTCTAAAGATAATTCCTGTGAATCCTTTGGAGGAGAAAAACCCATATCTACAATACTCTCTAAATTTGAACCCATGTCTCTAAAAAGATTAAGCAAGCGAATATTCCAAACATCATAATTTGTGCCATCGAATCTATAAGTGGGATTGCGCACTAGATCTCTAAACGACATCTTTGTCTCTAGGCGGTTAGTCCTAATAATGAGATAACCTGGCTCTGGTACCAATTCAATGGATAGACGTCGCCTAGAAGGGGGGTGAATAGGCGATTTAAAACTTTTTCCGAGGAGCCGGAATATCCGGTCCAAGAATGAACCGGAAATTCCGGTATGCTTGATAAAGGCGGAATAAAACTAGAGGTACTTTAACAAGCATACAACCTAGATATAAATACTAGGCTCACCTATGTGCACCAACAACTTATGCTAAGCAATACAAGTAACAAGGTGATAGCAAGATAGATGACTTCAAGCATGAAGGCTATCACAATGTAAAGTGCATAAGTAAAGAGCTTGCGTATAGAAATAACCGAGGCACGCGGAGACGAGGATGTATTCCCGAGTTCCACCCAAAGGGTGTACGTCTCGTTTGGAGAGGTGTGCGCAACCACAACAGGTTAGCCGCAACGCCACAAAGGCTCACCTTCTTCTCCTGATGAACTCAACCACAAAAGGTTGCGAGTTCACCTTCCACTATTGATCTCCTTTGGGGCGGAGATCGAATCCCGTACAACTCTTGAGGCACACACCCACAACTTAATTGGGGGCTCCCAAGTCTTGAGGCACCCATAACTTAATTGGGGGCTCTCAACTGACCACAAAAGGTTTTGACCACAAAAGGTCTTGGCCACAAAAGGCCGGCCACAAAAGGCGTCTAGGGTCCAAAGACCCAAGAGTAACAAGCTCAAAAGTATCACCACAACGAATCCTCGTGGAGGGCTCAAACCGATGCAAATGCAATGGCAAGAGCACACGAAGTGCTCAAGTCCTTCACTCTCAAATTCCAACACAACAACAAATGTTTATGGGGGAATAAGAGAGGAAGAACAAAGGAAACCACAAAGGAGTCAAATCCTTAACTCCCAAATCCCACCAAAAGCAACTAATGCTTATTGGGGGAGAAGAGAGGAAGAACAAAGAGAATAACCACAAAGGAACTCTAAGAACTAGATCCACTAGGTTCCCCTCACTTAGAGGAGAGATGGATTGGTAAGATTGTAGATCTAGATCTCCTCTCAACTTTCCCTAAAAAATATGGAAGAAACAATGGAGGGATTGACAGGAATCAAGCTTTCCAAGGTCAACAATGGAGTAGGAGAGAGGGGAAATTCGTGCTCCCTTGGATGGGCCAAGGAAGAAGAGAGGAGTTTTTATACCCCCCCAGAAATTCTAACCGTTGTACCCAGAGAAAACCGGATATTCCGGTCGGAAATTTAGACCGGAAATTTGCTCCAGTCGGAAATTTCGGTACTGACTTGAACCGGAAATTGTGATCGGAAATTTCATTTTTCGGAATTTCCGAGTCCCCGAAAACTGACAGAAACTACGAAACGAAAACTGCAGTAACCTTTTCATCCGGACTCCGTTTTCGATGATTTTCGGCTCGTTGTAATCGCTACAACGAGCTCTATAAGAATGTGCATAAAAACATCATAGTCCATAATGTGAGGATAAAACCAAATGGGGAAAGGTTTAACTTTTCTAAAACATTTAAACCGGTAAAACCTCCAATATAAAAAATGTAACAAGATATTCATACGAAATCCGTTTTTGATAAATTAGAGCTTAGTATGGACATAAACCAAGCTCTAAATCCTCACATGGATGAAAGCCAACAAGTATTCCAAAATAAGACCGTTTTCGATGAACAAGAGCTTGACATGGAGATGAATCAATCGCTAGTTCTTCACCACCATAAAAGCCAAATAAGAACCAAGAAATATGATATGCCAAGTATGCAACGGTTTGAGCTCTCCACAACGATGCGATCAAGTTACTAACTTGAGAGCCTCTCTTGATAGTACGCCTATCTATCCTATAGCCCTATCAAGATCATACCTTTGCCTTGAGCATTCCACTTGAGTTGGAAGATGACTATCTTGATCTCTTCAAGAGGTTCATCTTTATTGATTATGCGTCCGAGCACAAGCTTGATGAAGACTTCTCCAAATACTCCCCCATGCTCACAATGGGAGAGTCTCGTTACGCTTCGTCTTTATGTATCCATAGCAAGCTCCAAGCATAGGATCTCTTCAAGAAGCTTCTCTTGGTATTGCACATCTTACCTTGATGACGACCACCATATGACGTCATCCTACATGAGCTATATGAAATCTTCATTTGATGCAAGCCCATGGGAAGATACCATCCCAAGAGATACATGATCGCTCTTGGTACATCTTGTAGCTTTGTGTGTTGATCAACATCTTGATCAACCTTATATCTTCCAACATTTCTTCTCTAATATGATGTCTTGAATCCTTCAAGACATACTTGCAATAAGCTTCACTCAACACATAAGATTCAAGAGTCCAACACATGAACTCCACAATTCCATGGACAAGATCTATAAGGATATCTTAATGCAAACATTAGTCCATAGTGATTGTCATTCAATTACCAAAACCACACATGAGGGAAAATGCTCTTTCAACGTGTCCATAGCAGTAGCTAGATGATTGTCTTCTCCTCTTTTGCTATCATGTTTAGATCTTGTGAGCTTCCTATCATGATCAAGATCATCTTTATGTAATTCTTCATGTTGTGTTTGCTGGGATCCGATGAATATTGAGTACTGAAGTTATTGCTTCATAATATATCATGTGTGTGCTATTTAATGATATTGCATGCTCTGCGTTACTTGTGTATGCTCTGGCCAAGTAGATGCTCGTAACTCCAAGAGGGGGTATTTATGCTCGATAGTAGGTTCATGTATCTATTAAATCTGGGACAGTGATAGAAAGCTCTAAGGTTATAGATGTATTGTTGCTACTAGGGATAAAACAGTAGTACTTTATCTAAGGATGATGTTACTTACTTACGTACTTTACACACAGTGCTTAAGGCTATAATCTGTTGCATGCAACTTAATACTGAAAGGGGTGTGTACGCTAACCGGAAGGTGGATTATTAGTCATAGATGCAATTGGAACGGTCTATGTATATTGTTGTAATGCCCGAATGAATCTCACCCTAGACACCATATCATTAGTATATGCATTGGATTGCTCATCATTATTCTGTCAATTGCTTATACCACGCATGGATGATTGTTATTATTTATGGAGAGACACCACTAGAGAACTGTGGACCCCGGTCCTTCTCATTAATCTGATAAAACCACAACTACAAACCGGTTACTTTCTGCAAACAAATATCTTTCTTCCACACATATGTTTAATCTTTTATTACAACAAGCCGGTGGGATTGGCACCCTCACCGTTGAGTTGGGAAAAAAATACTTTAATTGTGTTGTGTGCAGATTCCACGTCTCCGACGCCACACCAAGAGTTTCTGGCGCCGTTGACACCTCGAGTGGATGTTCATCTCCTGCTGGTTCGATAACCTTGGTTTCATAACAGAGGGAAATCTTGCTGCTCTACTACTTCACACCTTCCTCTTGGGGTTTCCCAACAACACACCCGTGTAGTGCATCAAGAATTTCTGGCGCCGTTGCCGGGGAGATAAAGATTCATTCTGAGGCGAGTTTTCGCATTTCCAATCTTTTTATTTGTTTTGTTATTGCCTTGCTTAGTTTTTTTATTACTGTTTTGTTTGCTTAATATCAAGAACACCAAAAAATAGTTACTTGCATTAATTTTCTTATTTCGGTTTGCCATTTTATTTTCAGTTTTGTTGCTTTGTTTATTTCGGTATGTCTTTATTTACTTTAATATTGTTATTTCGGTTTGTTAAGTAATTTGCTAAAAATGAGTTCTGTTGAAAATACTAAGTTGTGTGACTTTACAAGCACCAACAATAATGATTTTATATGCACACCTATTGCTCCACCTGCATCTAAAGCTGAGTTCTTTGAAATTAAACCTGCTTTATTAAATCTTGTTATGAGAGAGCAATTCTCTGGTGTTAGTTCTGATGATGTTGCTGCCCATCTAAATAACTTTGTTGAATTATGAAAGGAATATGCCCGAGAGGCAATAATAAAGTGGTTATTATCTTATTCCATGTTTATGATAAATGTTTATTTCTCATGCTAGAATTATATTAATCGGAAACATTAATACATGTGTGACTAATGAACAAATTAGAGTTCCTAGTAACGCCTCTCGTTTAACTAGCTCGTTGATTAACTGATGATCAAGGTTTCCTGATCATGAACATTGGATGTTGTTAATAACGGGATCGCATCATTAGGAGAATGATATGATGAACACACCCAAATTAAGTATAGCAATACGATCAAGTCATTAAGTTTATATTGTTGTACTGAGAATACAAAGTAACACTAATCCTTAGACCATGAGATCATGTCAATCACTAACACCGGAAGAATGCTTTGATGACATCAAACGTCACACCGTGACAGGGTGACTATAAAGGTGGCGTTGGGTATTCCGAAAGTATTAGTTGAGGCTCATGGATCAAGAAGTGGGATTTGTCCATCCGGATGACGGAGAGATATACTCTGGGCCCTCTCGGTGATATCACATCGACACCGCTTGCAAGCACGTGACTAGGTCACAAGGATGTCATATCACAGAACGAGTAAAGAGTACTTGTCGGGAACGAGATCGAACAAGGTATAGATGATACCAATGATCGGATCTCGGACAAGTAAAATATCGCGAGACAAAAGGAATTGGTTATGACGTTTCTGGTTCACACGATCACAAGATTCATCGTCGAATATGTAGGAGTCATTACGGATCTCCAGATCCCGCTGTTGACTATTGATCGGAGAGGTGTCTCGATCATGTCTACATTATTCACGAACCGTAGGGTGACACACTTAAGGTTTTTCGACGCTTTTGGGTAGACACGGAATTTTCGGAGAAAAAGTTTGGAAAGCACCAAAATTGTTTCGGGTAATATTGAAATAGTTCAAGGGGTTAATTGTCAATGTTTGACAATGGTTGTTAATAGAATTAACAAATGAACCAAGGGGGTAAGTGTTAATGTTTATTAATAGAATTAACAAATATTAAAAACAAATGAAATTGTTTTATTTAATAAAGAAAAAAACCTTGGGATTTTTTGAGTGGAGTTTTAAAGAGAGTGAGTGGGCATGAGTGGATGCTCCACTCACATGAAGAGGAAGGGGTGGGGGCTCTTGAGCCGCACCACCCCCTTGGGCTGCCCCCTTCTTCTATATAAGGAGAGGTAGAGCTCCCTCTTATGCACACACTTGATCCTCTCTCCCTCCTCCCGCTGCTCCACCTCTCGGCCATCCGCTTGGCGAAGCCATGGCCGTTTAGTTCTCCTCCACACCACGCCGTCGTGCTGTTGGAGTTCCTTGGTGGTTCTACTACTTCCGCTGCCCCGCTGGATCGAGAGAACGGAGGTCGTCATCAAGTTGTATGTGTGACCGAGTACGGAGGCGCTGCCCGTTGCAACGCACATCTTCGCGATCTTGAGATCGTCAAGTGTTCCACTACATCGTCCACGAGAATCCCTCTTGAAACGCTTTCGGTTTTCGAGGGTGAGTTCTCTTGGAACATGTTCCACTCGTTACGAGCATCTCCTAGATTAGATCTTGGCTTGTTGGTTTGTTCTCACCGTAGGAAATTTTTTGTTTTCTATGCTACGAACCTATCAGTGGTATCAGAGCCGTGTCTATGCGTAGATGCTTTGTACGGGTAGAACACATATGTGTATGTGGGCGTTGATGATCATGTTATTGCTTCCTTTGTATATTTTGTATCTTAGTGGCATAGTAGGATGAAGCGGCCCGGACTAACCTTACATGTCCACGCACATGAGACTTGTTCCACGACTGACATGCAACTTGTTTTGCATAAGTGGCTTTGCGGGTGTCTGTCTCTCCTACTATAGTTAAGATATAAAATAGAACATGTTGCTAATAATATTTTCATCACCGTTGTGGTTTCATGTTCGTAGGTAAGAACGGTTCTATCTTCGAAAGCCCTAAGCCACGTAAAATATGCAAAAATAAATTAGAGGACGTCTAACTTGTTTTTGCAGGGCATGTGATGTGATATGGTCAAAGTTACAAATTTGATGTATGAGATGATACCTTTTGTAAATTATGACAAACCGGCAGGAGCCAAATGGTTGTCTTTTTAATTTATGGCCTGCGTGATAAATATCATATCTAGATGATATGTTGTAAATTTGGAGGACAATCAAGAAGGAGGCGCCATGGACCTTGGTGCCACGCCGGTGGAATGATGGAGATCATGCCAAGATGCACAAGATGGAGATCAAGTGCAAGAAGGACCATATCATATCACATTATCCATGCATGTGATGTTAATCCTTTTATGCATCTTATTTTGCTTAGATCTTTGCTTAGATCGCGACGGTAGCATTATAAGATGATCCCTCTCACAATTAATATCAAGATAATAATGTGTTCTTCCTTAGTATGCACCGTTAAGAAAGTTCGTCGTTTCGAAGCACCACGTGATGATCGGGTGTGATAGACTCAACGTTCGCATACAATGGGTGTAAGCCAGATTTACACACGCAAATACTACGGTTCTACTTGGCGAGCCTAGCATGTACAGACATGGTCTCGGAACACGTAACCGAAAGATAAAGCATGAATC
This sequence comes from Poa annua, assembly GCA_026929855.1. Classification (NCBI taxonomy): domain Eukaryota; kingdom Viridiplantae; phylum Streptophyta; class Magnoliopsida; order Poales; family Poaceae; genus Poa; species Poa annua. The sequence continues at coordinate 40,555,344 of CM049427.1, forward strand.
ATATAGATGATATGATGAACATGTCGATGTTCGCCTTTGCAGCTGCACCATCTCTCGTGATGATCGGTTATTGGTGTAGTGAATTTGGTTCGTGTAATCACTGAAACGACTAGAGGGATGTTGTTTTTGAGTGGGAGTTCACGTAATAATTTTGAATTAACTTGAACTTAATTTATCATAATCTTAGTCTAAATAGTCTTTGCAAATATGTTGTAGATCATGGCACCACCTGCTTTCAATTTCAATATGTTCATGGAGAAAGAGAAACTAGCAAACAATGGAAGCAACTTCACCAATTGGGCACTTAACCTGAGGATTCTCCTCACAGCTTGTCAAAAGCTCTATGTGCTTGATGCACCGCTAGGTGCCCCGCCCGCTGATGACGCTCCCGATGATGTGAAACATGTTTTCCTGACTCAGAAGGAGGACCACAGTGTAGTTCACTGCGGCATTCTGTATGGTTTAGAGCCGGAGCTGCGAAAACGTTTCGAGAACATCAACGCTTTTGATACAATGGGAGAATTGAAAATGATTTTCGATACCCATGCTGTCGTAGAGAGTTATGATGCTTCAGAAAAGTTCTTTAGCTGCATGATGGAAGAGAACAGCTCCGTTAGCGAGCACGTACTCAAAATGTCTGGGTACGCCGATAAGCTCATAGCCCTGGGTATATCGATCCCCAATGAGCTAGGAATTCATCGTGTTCTCCAATCACTCCCACCAAGTTACAAGAACTTTGTGATGAACTACAATATGCAAGGCATGAAGAAGTCTCTCCCCGAGCTTCTGTCAATGCTCAAAACTGCTGAAGTGGAGATCAAAAAGGAGCATCAAGTGTTGATGATCAATAAAACCACTAGTTTCAAGAAAGGCAAGAAAGGCAAGCCGAAGGGTAATTTCAAGAAGGGCGGCAAAACTGTTGCCGCACTTGAGAAAAAGACCAAGGCTGGCCCTAAGCCTGACACTGAGTGCTTTTACTGCAAGAGTATTGGGCACTGGAAGCGTAATTGCCCCAAATATCTGGCGGATAAGAAGGCCGGCAAAGTGAACAAAGGTATATGTGATATACATGTTATTGATGTGTACCTTACTAGTACTCGCAGTAGCGCCTGGGTATTTGATACTGGTTCGGTTGCTAACATATGTAACTCGAAACAGGAACTACGGAATATGCGACAACTAGCAAAGGATGAGGTGACGATGCGCGTCGGCAATGGATCAAAGGTTGATGTGGTCGCTGTCGGGACGCTACCTCTTCGTCTACCATCAGGGTTAGTGATGAACCTAAATAATTGTTATTTGGTGCCTGCGTTGAGCATGAACATTATTTCTGGATCTTGTTTAATGCAAAACGGTTATTTATTTAAGTCTGAGAACAATGGATGTTCGATTTATATGAATGATATCTTTTATGGACATGTACCTATGAAGAATGGTTTATTTCTTTTGAATCTTGATAGTAATGATACACACATTCATAATGTGAATGCCAAAAGAATCAAGTTGAATGATGATATTGCTACGTACATGTGGCATTGCCGCTTAGGTCATATTGGTGTTAAGCGCATGAAGAAGCTCCATTCTGATGGGCTTCTAGAATCACTTGATTATGAATCATTTGAGACATGTGAACCATGCCTTATGGGCAAGATGACTAGAACCCCGTTTTCCGACAAGATGGAACGGGCGACGGATTTATTGGAAATCATACATACCGATGTGTGTGGTCCAATGAGTGTGTCGGCGCGCGGTGGATATCGTTATTTTGTTACCTTCACGGATGATTTAAGTAGATATGGGTATATTTACTTAATGAAACACAAGTCTGAAACGTTCGAAAAGTTCAAAGAATTTCAGAGTGAAGTTGAAAACCATCGTAACAGAAAGATCAAATTTCTGCGATCCGATTGTGGAGGTGAGTATTTGAGTTACGAGTTTGGCACACATATGAAAGAATGTGGAATAGTTTCACAACTCACTCCTGCCGGAACACCACAGTGTAATGGTGTATCTGAACGTCGTAATCGTACTTTATTGGATATGGTTCGGTCTATGATGTCTCTGACAGATTTGCCACTATCATTTTGGGGTCATGCACTAGAGACAGCTACATTCACTTTAAATAGGGCTCCATCTAAATCCGTTGAAACGACACCGTATGAACTATGGTTTGGAAACAAACCTAAGCTATCGTTTCTAAAAGTTTGGGGATGCGATGTTTATGTGAAGAAGCTTCGGCCTGATAAACTCGAACCCAAAGCGGAAAAATGCGTCTTCATAGGATACCCTAAAGAAACAATTGGGTACACCTTCTATCACAGATCCGAAGGCAAAGTTTTTGTTGCCAAGAACGGATCCTTTTTGGAGAAGGAGTCTCTCTCAAAAGGTGTGAGTAGTAGGAAGGTAGAACTCGACGAGGTTATTGAACCTTCTCTTCTTGGAATGGCGAGTAGCGCAGCGCCGGAAATTGTTCCGGAGTTGACTTCACCAGATGAAGAGGGAACTAATGATAATCAAGATCATGAAACTCCGAAAGAGGATACTACTGTACTTCGCAGGTCAACAAGGATGCGTACAGCTCCTGAACTGTACGACAACCCCGTCATGAATGTCATGGTAGTTGATAATGATGACCCTGCGACGTATGATGAAGCAATGATGGGCTCAGATTCCAACAAATGGCTAGAAGCCATGAAATCCGAAATGGAATCCATGTACGAAAACCAAGTATGGACTTTGGTGGACTTACCCAATGACCGCAAGGCCGTTGAGAACAAATGGATTTTTAAGAAGAAAACTGACGCTGATGGTAATGTGACCGTCTATAAGGCTCGACTTGTCGCAAAAGGTTTTCGACAAGTTCAAGGAATTGACTACGAGGAGACGTTCTCTCCTGTAGCGATGCTGAAGTCTGTTAGGATTATGTTAGCAATTGCTGCATTTTTCGATTACGAAATCTGGCAAATGGATGTCAAAACTATGTTCCTTAATGGTCACATTGAGGAAGAGTTGTACATGGTGCAACCCAAAGGTTTTGTCGATCCTAAGGATGCTGACAAGGTATGCAAACTTCAGCGATCCATTTATGGACTGAAGCAAGCATCCCGAAGTTGGAACCTCCGCTTTGATGAAGTGATCAAAGGGTTTGGATTTGTCCAAACTTATGGAGAAGCTTGTATCTACAAGAAAGTGAGTGGGAGCTCTGTAGCATTTCTAGTACTATATGTGGATGACATATTGTTGATTGGAAATGATATAGAATTTTTGAATAGTATAAAAGGTTATTTGAACAATAGTTTTTCGATGAAGGATCTCGGTGAAGCATCGTATATATTAGGCATCAAAATCTATAGAGATAGATCAAGACGCTTGACTGGGCTTTCGCAAAGTACATACCTTGACAAGATTCTGAAGAAGTTCAGAATGGATGAAAGTAAGAAAGGGCTATTACCTATGTTACAAGGAAAGACATTGAGTCAGACTCAAAGTCCAGCTACATCGGAAGATAGAGAATTGATGAACAAGATCCCCTATGCCTCAGCCATAGGCTCTATCATGTATGCTATGCTATGTACAAGACCGGATGTGGCACATGCTATTAGCTTGACTAGCAGGTACCAATCTGATCCAGGTTTGGAACACTGGATGGCGGTAAAGAATATCCTAAAGTACTTAAGAAGGACTAAGGATATGTTTCTCGTGTATGGCGGTGAAGAAGAGATCGTCGCAATATGTTACGTCGATGCTAGCTTTGACACCGATCCGGATGACTCTAAGTCACAATCTGGGTACGTATTTCTTATGAATGGAGGAGCAGTAAGCTGGAGGAGTTCCAAGCAACCCGTGGTGGCGGGATCGTCGACAGAAGCGGAATATGTTGCTGCCTCGGAGGCAGCGCTGGAAGGAGTTTGGATGAAGGAGTTCATATCCAAACTAGATGTGGTTCCAAGTGCGTTGGATCCGATGGTTATCTATTGTGACAACAATGGTGCCATAGCCAATGCTAAAGAACCAAGGTCTCACAAGAATTCCAAACATTTCAAGCGCCGTTTTCACTCCATCCGTGAGCATGTCAAGGATAGTGATATAAAGATTTGCAAAGTACATACGGACCAGAATGTGGCAGATCCTTTGACTAAACAACTCCCAAGGGCAAAACATGATCAACACCGGAACTCCATGGGTGTTAGGGTCATTACAATGTAATATAGATTATTGCCACTAGTGCAAGTGGGAGACTGAAAGGAATATGCCCGAGAGGCAATAATAAAGTGGTTATTATCTTATTCCATGTTTATGATAAATGTTTATTTCTCATGCTAGAATTGTATTAATCGGAAACATTAATACATGTGTGACTAATGAACAAATTAGAGTTCCTAGTAACGCCTCTCGTTTAACTAGCTCGTTGATTAACTGATGATCAAGGTTTCCTGATCATGAACATTGGATGTTGTTAATAACAGGATCACATCATTAGGAGAATGATATGATGAACACACCCAAATTAAGTATAGCAATACGATCAAGTCATTAAGTTTATATTGTTGTACTGAGAATACAAAGTAACACTAATCCTTAGACCATGAGATCATGTCAATCACTAACACCGGAAGAATGCTTTGATGACATCAAACGTCACACCGTGACAGGGTGACTATAAAGGTGGCGTTGGGTATTCCGAAAGTATTAGTTGAGGCTCATGGATCAAGAAGTGGGATTTGTCCATCCGGATGACGGAGAGATATACTCTGGGCCCTCTCGGTGATATCACATCGACACCGCTTGCAAGCACGTGACAAGGTCACAAGGATGTCATATCACAGAACGAGTAAAGAGTACTTGTCGGGAACGAGATCAAACAAGGTATAGATGATACCAATGATCGGATCTCGGACAAGTAAAATATCGCGAGACAAAAGGAATTGGTTATGACGTTTCTGGTTCACACGATCACAAGATTCATCGTCGAATATGTAGGAGTCATTACGGATCTCCAGATCCCGCTGTTGACTATTGATCGGAGAGGTGTCTCGATCATGTCTACATTATTCACGAACCGTAGGGTGACACACTTAAGGTTTTTCGACGCTTTTGGGTAGACACGGAATTTTCGGAGAAAAAGTTTGGAAAGCACCAAAATTGTTTCGGGTAATATTGAAATAGTTCAAGGGGTTAATTGTCAATGTTTGACAATGGTTGTTAATAGAATTAACAAATGAACCAAGGGGGTAAGTGTTAATGTTTATTAATAGAATTAACAAATATTAAAAAGAAATGAAATTGTTTTATTTAATAAAGAAAAAAACCTTGGGATTTTTTGAGTGGAGTTTTAAAGAGAGTGAGTGGGCATGAGTGGATGCTCCACTCACATGAAGAGGAAGGGGTGGGGGCTCTTGAGCCGCACCACCCCCTTGGGCTGCCCCCTTCTTCTATATAAGGAGAGGTAGAGCTCCCTCTTATGCACACACTTGATCCTCTCTCCCTCCTCCCGCTGCTCCACCTCTCGGCCATCCGCTTGGCGAAGCCATGGCCGTTTAGTTCTCCTCCACACCACGCCGTCGTGATGTTGGAGTTCCTTGGTGGTTCTACTACTTCCGCTGCCCCGCTGGATCGAGGGAACGGAGGTCGTCATCAAGCTGTACGTGTGACCGAGTACAGAGGCGCTGCCCGTTGCAACGCACATCTTCGCGATCTTGAGATCAGCAAGTGTTCCACTACATCGTCCACGAGAATCCCTCTCGAAACGCTTTCGGTCTTCGAGGGTGATTTCTCTTGGAACATGTTCCACTCGTTACGAGCATCTCCTAGATTAGATCTTGGCTTGTTGGTTTGTTCTCACCGTAGGAAAATTTTTGTTTTCTATGCTACGAACCTATCAAATTATGTGAAATGCAAAAATATAAGTATACAGATGGTGATATTATAAAACTGAAATTATTTCCTTTCTCTTTGAGAGGAAGAGATAAATAATGGTTGCTTTTATTGCCTAGGAATAGTATTGATTCTTGGATAAAATGCAAAGATGCTTTTATAGGAAAATACTATCCTCCTACTAAGATTATTTCTCTAAGAAGTAGCATCATGAATTTTAAACAACTTGATAATGAACATGTTGCTCAAACTTGGGAAAGAATGAAATCTATGATAAAGAATTGCCCAACCATGGACTGACTGCTTGGATGATCATCCAAACATTTTATGCAGGACTGGATTTTTCTTCAAGAAACTCATTGGATTCAGCTGCTGGAGGTACCTTTATTTCCATCACTTCGGGGGCTGAAACAAAACTCTTGGATGATATGATGGTGAACTATTCTGAATGGCATACGGAGAGGACACCTCCAGGTAAAAAGGTAAATTATGTTGAAGAAACCTCCTCTTTGAGTGAAAAGATTGATATTATTATGTCTATGCTTGCTAGTGGTAAATCTCATATTGATCTCAATAATGTTCCCTTAGCTTCTTTAGTTGCACAAGAAGAGCATGTTGATGTGAATTTCATTAAAAGTAACAGTTTCAACAACAATGCATATAGGAACAACTATGGTAATAACAACTATAAGCCCTATCCTCCTAATAATGGTAACTCTTATGATAATTCTTATAACAACAATAGGACTACCACCTCTGAACTTGAAACCATGTTAAAATATTTTATCACTACATAAACTTTGTTTAATAAAACTGTTGAGGAAAAGCTTAGGAAAATTGATATTCTTGCGTCTAAAGTTGATAGTCTTGTCCTTGATGTTGAACTTTTAAAATCTAAAATCATGCCTACTGAAAATAAAGATAATAATCACTTTTCTACAATTAATGCCATCCAAGTTGAAATGGATGAAAATGTTAGATCAATGGCTCAATTACGTGCTAGATTAGAAAGAGAGAGAGAATTAGAGAAATAGGCTAATATTGTTAAAGTTTTTACTATTATTACCTCTGAACATAATTGTGTTTCACATGTTAGTAATCCTCCTACTATCCATGGTAACATAGTTGTTGTTGGAAATGCCTCCTCTACTTCCTCTAAAAATTTAAAATTGCCTAAAACTGCTGAAACTAGTGTTGACAAAAGTGATGAAATTTTTAAGAACGTGAGAGAAAGTGGTTCGGTTTGTTTTGATGATAATAATTTTGATTTTTATAATTTTAATATCTATGAATTTATTAAGTTCTTGCAAAGATTGGCCACAAGTCCTAATGCTAGCTCTCTTTATTTAGCTTTTATTGCTCATATTACAAATGCTCTCATAAAAGCTAGGGAAGATAAATTAAAACTTGAAGCTTCTATCCCTAAGAAATTAGAAGATGGTTGGGAGCCCATCATTAAAATGAAAGTAGATAAATTTGATTTTAATGCTTTGTGTGACCTTGGTGCAAGTATTTTTGTTATGCCTAAAAAGCTCTATGATATGTTTGATTTGCCACCATTGTAACATTGCTATTTGGATGTTTTTCTTGCTGATAATGCTTTGAAGAAACATTTGGGGAGGATCAATGATATTCCTATTATTGTTAATAATAACATGGTCCCCGTTTATTTTATTAACTTGGACAATGAATGCAATCCATCTTGTCCAATTGTGTTGGGAAGACCCTTTCTCAGAACTGTGGGTGCTATTATTGATATTGAAGAAGGTACCATCAAGTACCAATTCCCACTCAAGAAAGGTACGGACCACTTCCCTAGGAAAGTAATGAAGCTACATTTTTATTCACCTCTTTCAAATTATGGTGTTGATGCTTCATCTCTTGATAATACTTGAGTTTTACTTTGTGCCTAGTTCAAAGGCGTTAAACAAAAGCGTTTATGGGAGACAACCCACTTTTATTTTCTGTTATTTTATTTTGTTTTACTTGTGTCAAGGAACATGCTAACCTCTGTAGAAATTACTTTGTATCTTATTTTTATTGCAATGTTGTGTCAAGTTAAGCCTCTAGTTGAAAGTTGATGTTAAAATTCAATTCATGTGCTGAAACAGATTTCTGCTGTCCACCGTTAAATTCATATCTCCCTACTGGAACATCGTAACGATCTGCCATTTTTTGTGCGCAATCCTCAGATATATACGTAACTTTCATTAGTTTTGAGTTTTCTGATCTGAGCAAGTGAAGTTCCTCGAAAAAAATTGTCTTTACGGACTATTCTGTTTTTTACAGATTCTGCCATTTTCTTTTGCAATGCCTCTTTTGCTATTTTGATTGGACCTTTTTATCCTATTAAATATCATTGGCTGTAGATAATATCCAGTAGCAATGGTATCAATTGTGTTCCTACGGAATATTATAATTTTTTGCGCACTAACCCTCTAATGAAGTTACTCTAAGTTTGGTGTGGAGGAAGTTTTCAAGAATCAAGAGAAGAGCATGATATAATGTGATCAAGAGGATAGTAAAGCCAAAGCTTGGGATGCCCCAGTGGTTCACCCCAATATAATTCAAGAAGACTCAAGCGTCAAAGATTGGGTATGCCCAAGGCATCCCCTTCTTCATCGACAAACTATCAGGTCCTATCTAGTGAAACTATATTTTAATTTCGTCGCATCTTATGTGCTTATCTTTAAGCGTCCGTTTGTTTTTTTTTGTTTTTTTTTCATTCTCTGAATAAATATGGATCCTACCATTCTTTTGTGTGGTAGAGATACATGCTACGCTTTTTCATATGAATACTCGTATTCTTCACTTATATTTGTTGAGTATTCGTCTTTTGTTATCGTTTGCTCTCTACCTCTTGTTTTTCATGCATCTCTTGTTAGAGTTGTTAGCTTTGTTATGTCATACTCTCATATCTCATTGTTTAATTACTTGGAGAGTTTATCTTTTAAATAAGTTGATTGGTGTTTGGTTGAGAACAGAAAATGCTAAATATGGTAGATGGTATAATTAAATGATACATTAATCTTGTAGATCATTAAATTGTGTCACTTGAATCATTGATGTTGTTTTGAGATATGAATTTTCTTAATGTTAAACATCATGGTCTAGTAAAGTGGAATGGTTAAATGGTTGGTCTAGAAAAACTTGAAAATTGTGCCACACTTAAATTTCCAGTTGATTGCATAATGGTATATGACTTCTTTTTGCCTAAAGCAACCTTAATGACTTTATGTTATGCGCAACGGTCGGATTCCCAACAGTGACTTGTTCATTTGCCACAGTTCTCCGAGGAGTAATTTTCATTATGGCTTGCATGATCATATTTTTATTTGAAATCTTTTTACTTGTGAGTTCTAAAACTGTGGTTTTCATGGCACTTCCACCACCATATTGCTAGCCTCTTCGGTACTTTGCTTTTCCCTTTCTCGCATTGAGAGTTGGTGCATTTTTCGCGACTACATCAAACTCGTGGGAGATCTTCATCTTGTTCTCCTACACATAAGCCAAACATCTTCCTCAAAACAGCCACCATACCTACCTACTACATCATTTCCATAGTTGTTCCGAGATATATTGCCATGCAACATCCATCTTACATTACATGACTTGTTGTCATTCATTGCTTATTTATTGCTTTGCGTGTTTCTATAAAGATGATGTGTGGTTTTACCCATGTTACGCTAGAGCACTTCATAACCTGCTACACTGGCAGAGGCACCGCTGTCATATGCATTCTTATGGCACATTCATATTAGTTACTTGTATCATTAGAATGTTGTTTTATCATCATTAGTGTGTTGTCATACATCATATATCATATTAGGATGCTTGCCCCTAAAAGTGAAAAGAGCCATGGAGACCATCGAAAAGAGAAACAGAAAAAAATAGAAAAAAATAGAAAAAAGAGAAAAAAAATAAGAAAGGAAAGAAATAAAAAAGGGGGCAGCATTAATATTCTTTATCACGCAATTGTGCTTATGACGTTATAGCACCATATCATTTATAGTCATCACTCGTGCTCATGTTATAGCACCATATCATTTGTGATAATCATTTGTCCTCATGTTTAGCACCTTTACTCCATATAAGAGAGTTTTCATGTCTTAGTTGCATAACTATGTGGGAAACTTTACACTATAGAACTTGGCTTGTATATTCCAATGATGAGCCTCCTCAAAAGTGCTCTAGGTCTTCGTGAGCAAACAAGTTGGATGCACCCTTACTAGTTCCATTGTAGAGTTTTCATATACTTATAGCTCATTGTGCATCCGTTGTATGGCAATCACTACTCCTTGCATAGCTTCGATTGTATGATTTTCTCTTGTCTAATGATCATCTACAGCTTTGTGAGCCTTTCTTCCGTTGGCCTTCCAAACCTTCGTTAACATTCTCTTAGCCATAACATCCTGGTGCCAGGAATCAACGTTGAACGCTTGCTTGTTTCTTTTGAACAAATAATATATTGATCTTCTACGGGCATGTGCTATTACTTGACTTGATCCTTTCATAAAGTTGTCACGTTTGTTTGAAGCATTAGATGATTATATTGTTGTGCTTGAAGCTTAAATCATCTCTAATATCTACTTTGCACAGTTGATTGCAATCTAGTACTATATCATTGAAAGCTTTGCTTGCTTCACCTACTTGTTTATTCATTACTCGTTTGATATCAATATAAACAACATCCCTTATTCATTTGATCTCAGTTTACATGCCTTACATTATTACATGATCAAGATTGTGTTTAAGCATGTCACTTCAGAAATTATTCTTCTTTTATCGTTCTTGCCTACTCGGGACGAGAAGAACTAAGCTTGGGGATGTTGATACGTCTCCAACGTATCCATAATTTCTTATGTTCCATGCTATGTTATATCATATTATTACATGTTTTATATATATTTTACATAGTTTTATGCATTTTCTGTGACTAACCTATTAACAAGATGCCACGGTGCCAGTTTCCTGTTTTCTGCTGTTTTTGGTTTCAGAAAATCTCTTAAGGAAATATCCGCCAAATTGGAAATAAATCAACCAGGAAATATTTTTGAAATATTTGCGTCACGCAGAACCGAAGACGAGACGAAGAAGGGCCGCGAGAGGCTCTCACCACCTACTGGCACGGGCCCCGTCCTGGTCGCGCCAGGGGTGAGGAGGCCGCCTCGGGCGGCCACCGACCTAGCTCTTTCGCCCATATAAACTCCCCTGACCTAAAAACAGAGCACGGTTGAACACTTTTTCCTCCACGGGTCCCGAGCCGCCGCCGTCGTCAACACCATTCGGGAGAGATCAGAACTGCTCCCCGGCACCCTGTCGGGAGGGGGAATCGTTCCCGGAGGCCTCTACGTCGCCATGACCGCCTCCGGACTGATGTGTGAGTAGTCTACCTTGGACTGCGGGTTCATAGTAGTAGCTAGATGGTTGTCTTCTCCTCTCGTGCTATCATGTTTAGATCTTCTGAGCTGCCTATCATGATCAAGATCATCTTTATGTAATTCTCTATGTTGTGTTTGCTGGGATCCGATGAATATTGAGTACTAAATTTATTGCTTCATAATATAGCATGTGTGTGCTATTTAATGATCTTGCATGCTCTCCGTTTTTTGTGTATGCTCTGGCCAAGTAGATGCTCGTAACTCCAAGAGGGGGTATTTCTGCTCGATAGTAGGTTCATGTCTCTATTTAATTTGGGGCAGTGACAGAAAGCTCTAAGGTTGTAGATGTACTGTTGCTACTAGGGATAAAACAGTAGTACTTTATCTAAGGATGATGTTACTTACTTACTTTACACACAATGCTTAAGCCTATAATCTGTTGCATGCAACTTAATACTGAAAGGGGTGCGGACGCTAATCGGAAGGTGGATTATTAGTCATAGATGCGGTTGGAACGGTCTATGTATATTGTTGTAATGCATGAATGAATCTCACACTAGACACCATATCATTAGTATATGCATTGGGTTGCTCATCATTATTTTGACAATTGTCTAGCTGTAATTTGTTTACCACGCATGATGATGTTATTATTTATGGAGAGACACCACTAGTGAATTGTGGACCCCGGTCCCCTTCTCATTAAACTGATAAAAGCACAATTGCAAACCTGTTACTTTCTGCAAACAATCATCTTTCTTCCACACATACTTTTAATCTTTTATTACAGCTAGCCGGTGGGATTGACACCCTCACCGTTGAGTTGGGGCACAATACTTTGATTGTGTTGTGTGCAGATTCCACGTCTCCGACGCCACACCAAGAGTTTCTGGCGCCGTTGACACCTCGAGGGGAACGTTCATCTCCTACTGGTTCGATAACCTTGGTTTCATAACTGAGAAAAATCTTGCTGCTCTGCTACTTCACACCTTCCTCTTGGGGTTTCCCAACAACACATCCGTGTAGTGCATCAATGTTTGCTTGCTGCCATTTTTATTTCAGATTGCAATTACTACTTATAGTCATCCATATTACTTGTATTTCACTATCTCTTCACCGAACAAGTGCACCTATACATCTGACAAGTGTATTGGGTGTGTTGGGGACACAAGAGACTTATTGTATCTTAATTGCAGGGTTGCTTGAGAGGGATATCTTTGACCTCTACCTCCCTGAGTTCGATATACCTTGGGTGATTCACTTAAGGGAAACTTGTTGCTGTTCTACAAACCTCTGCTCTTGGAGCCCCAACACTGTCTACGAGGATAGAAGCGTGCATAGACATCAATCGCGTAGAAGCATCGTCGCACTGTGCACACACTGACCGGTGGCATAGTGGCTTTAGAAATGTCTGTGTCACCATTACCCACTACAATGCCATTGGAAGTGTTGGGTAACCTCAAAGGCTAGGTGACACATACTTTGTCCTCTTATGACATGAGTTAATCCAACATCTGACGTGCTCACCAAATGCAGGTGGAGGATATTGGATCACATATCACAAAAAACACACAACCATCCAATTTCAAGCCCGAGGATGACAAAATTTTGTGTTATGCTTCGATAAGCGTCGGGAAGTCGAGGTGATTTCCGTCAATCAATGTACTTATTGAAAAAGGATTTCATGATGCTAGGAAATCCATGTTCCGGTTCCTTCGAATCAAACACAAGGTTCTCACATCCCACATTGCTTTTATAATTCTAGATTGTTAGAACTAATGGGCAGATTGTGTTGAACAAGCAAAAAATGGAGAGCCATTTGATCCATTAGATATAAGTACAGAAAAACAAGAGAAATGGGCATACACCCTTCACTTTAATACTTTGTTTTAAAGTGCTTAAAGGAAGTGAACAACGAAGATCCTTGTGGTTGTGGTGGATTTAGAATGAATATGTATATTGTTTGTATTCAGAATGTTGTTAAGTTTATGTACTTTGTTGTTCTATGTTGCTAAATTTGTTTGGATTTGAATGTTCTTTGAATTTCGATTGTTATTAGAATTCTGAATTTGAAATGTCTTTGAAATATGTGCAGTACATATGGCAAGGTTTGAACTAATATGATGGGAAAATGCAGTACTTTTCACATTAAAAGAGATAAGAGATATAGACACACCCAAAAAGTTTAGCGAGTTAAGTTTCCGAGAAGAACTGGGTCCAAGACTCTTATAACTCCAAAAATAATTGAGAACTAGTATAGGGAGATGATATGGGGACTTAAGTGTTAAAGGAGGGGCTAGATATTCTCTTGGTTATAATCAAAAATCCTTACCAATTTTGTTTCATTCCGCACTATGAGTGGACCAAAGTTATTGCATATTTGGAAGCTTACTGTAACTGGTTTCTTGCCTCGAGTGGCACTTCTTTACATATGAGTTTTTCTTTCTTATTTTTTGTTTGCCATATGAGTGTAGTTGTGTCTGTGGTCACCTATACGAAATATACATGTGTGTTCGTGTTATGTTTACTATTCCATTCGTTTCTAAATGTAAGACTTTTTCTACACACATATATCTAGACATGTTTTAGTGCAATGTTCACATGAATATTACACTAAAACATGTCTAGATACATGCATGTGTAGAAAAAACCTACAAAATCTTACATTATATATGGAACGAAGGGAGTACTTCTGAATGACCCTTGTGGTGCGGAGAAGCTACTCAAAATTAATATGCATCCTTACAAGTGAAGCTTAGAGGCCGACCAATTTGGATCTTACGTTAGACACGACAAAAAATTGATATGTTTGTATGTCCTGTTGTGTATTGCACTATCAAACTATTGTTCAGTTTTTTTGTCGACCTATTATGAACAACTTTGATAAATTTGGTGCAAAATAATTATTTGGATGTAGGGACTTTGAGGCATCCTAGATATGTGAACTTCTTTTATTTGGAAGTACTTTTTTATTTCTTGAGTGTACGCTCCTATGCATAGGTGTAGTTGATTTTCTTTGATGTTTTAAGACCAAGCGTGGGTTGTCCTTAATAATAATAATAATAATAATCAATTGACGAAATGGTAGATATCTCTTCCCGTAGTGCGACACGCGAACCACCACCATGACGTGGACCTATTCCATCCTTTTATATTCATACCTACCTCTCTCCTAAATGAAAATTTCATTTATTACCATTTTATCCCACTCCTCGTTCCCTTCGCCGCCTGCGCCGCCACCGCATTTTCTCTCTCCCGCATCTGGTGGCGGCTGTAAAATCAAGACCGTGTGTTCACAATTTCACATCGGTGAGGTAATCGTGACTCTCTTGCGTCTATGGTTGTCTCGTGTTGGGATTTGGGGGTTGTGGGATTGGAATTTAATGAGATCTGGCGGTGACGCCTCTTCAGTGGGGGTGATGCTTGTATGTGTTGCGGGTTGTTTGAGATTTGGAGGAGGTGGGGGTGGAGGGGGGAATGCATGATCTAGTGTTGTTTCTTATATGTAATAGGACTTGAGGTGTGTGTGGTTGCTGTCAGATCCATCCTCCGCATGGGAGGGTGAGGGCGTCAGTGATAGGCTGAATCTAATAGAGGAGGTGTGAATCAAATAACTGAACAAGTGATTCTAGAAATAAATTGCGAAATCTCGATGGAGAGACAAATGGGTGGCGAGACTCTTTGAATACAACTATAGTCATCATGGAGAGTGTTAAGGAGTCATAGGTGGCATCACTGTTGTGAAGATATTAGTTGGAGGGAGGTTGGTCGCAATTCGTAGATTTGAATGAGAATTCATCAATTTTAATTTCTAAATATGGATGATTTGTGGTAGTTTTATGTGGGTAATATATGGAGTTATTATTGTTGTATGTTGTATCATGTTGACTTTGGATCTAGTTCTAGGGAAGGGAAGATGGAATGTGCCTTGCGTTATCTCTGTTTGCAATGTGTATGGTGCTGCCAACCATGCCATGTATTTTCATGTAGCTTAACTCTATTATAATTTTTTCTCAAGGTTCTGCTATTTTAAGTGAAAACCTATGAAAAATGAGCACATGAAGTTCTTTGTACCCATTGTGGTCTCAAATTCACTCTATAAACTTACTACTATACCATTTATTTCAATTGATTTTTTACGACCGATTGCATGCTCCTTCGAGTTTTTGCATGTGTATGTCATGTTGTCCCCCATGTGGCCATGGTTTAAGAAGTTGAATGCATTGCATTGTCCAGGTCTTAACAGAGAAGGTATATTTCCCATGCCCATCTGCCCTCCCCCACCACAAAGAGAAGGAAATTAACTTGTATGTTCATGCACCCACTCTATTTTATCAGTATGGATCTTCCAAGATTATTTGTCACATTCAATTATGCAATAGTTATTTAGTTGTCATTTCCATGAACTTTTGTTCTTTTTTTAATATATTTCAAATATTGTTTTCTACATGTCTAGCTTCTCTAGAGCTTGCTAACACCATCATCGAGACATTAAATGACATACAAGCTAATGTTTTATGTGCTTATGCTTACTTTCTATTTGAGTTAGCACTGATCATACTTTCTACTCTGAGCATGCGACATACATTAAGAAACAAACAAAAATTGTGATCCACTTATATATAGTGTATGTCAACTTAGTCATAAAGCAACATCATGAAAATATAACATCGTTTAAGGTAACTGCATCTCTAAAAGTATGTTAACTTGTGTGTAGCATTTGGGATGTCAACCATTGGTGCGCATGATCTGCCACACAAAATATGTATATGTGTCACCTCTTGGTTTTTGTCACACTACTTCTTAAGCATTTTCTCGCTTCTTTTATAGTTGGTTGTCATATACTACACCCTACATTGTTTGCACGTTATTTTACCATGCTGTTGTGAGTTGTGACATGTTCTTTTGTAGAAGGATTTCTGAGAAATATGCTGTTGCGATTTTTTTTTACTGTTGTGGAGTTTTTTAGTCTTAAGAAGTTGCCTAGATGTTACGTACTCCATAGCACCGCCACTTCTTAAGGCTATTCATTTATGTAGATCATGTGAGGCAAGAAGTTGGACCTTTGCAGGCCCAAACTCTTAACATATTTATTTTATAAAGTTGTCCAGATATATTTACCATGTTTACTGTTTACCAATCAATTAGAAGAAAGTCTAATTTGAGTTCACCTATTATCAAAGTATATCTTTGGTCCCTCCAGTTTCAACACTTTCTAGGTCTCTTACTCAGTCAAGATGATTTTCGTAAGATGTGAAGGCAGCTACGCATGCATGAAAACCCAGTTAGCACAGCAAAAATAAATTAATAATCAGATACTAATCGCCGTGTTAAAGCTTTTGTCAACTACTCCCTTCGTTTCACGAAATAAGATGTCGTCGAGATTCACATTAAAATGAATGTACATCTACACTAACACATGTGTATATTTCAATGTGAAATGTCTAGAACATCTTATATTATGAAACGGAGGGAGTATACAACAAAAGCTTCTACTCAGATTTGTTATACCTCGTTGCCTACTAAAAAAAATCTAAAATATGTCAAGTAGCACTTACTCCCGCTGTTTTCTAAATAATCCCTCTGTTTTCTAATAAGATGTTTTAACCTTTTTTCATTTTCATATGTCTAAACTTGTATCTAGACATGTTTTAGCGTTCATATTTACTCATTTTTTATATATCTAGACAACGTGTGTAAAAGCTAAAACATTTTATATCAAAAATGGAGGGAGTAACTTAGAAAAAACATATTTGGAATTTTCATTTCCACAACCAGAAATATGATGATCCATGACCCTCAATCTTGGTCACTAAATTGTCATTATGTTTTGATTTATGATGATTTTGGGACAAAAACAGATCGCCGTCAATATTAAAAATTAAGACGTTTCCCTGAAATCTTAATAATCGTCTATGACAATTTAGGAGCGTCATAAAATTGTGATGATCTATACATGATGTTTCCAGCTTTAGTGTTATGCTGACTTGCTAACAGCTTCTCCATTTCTTACAGGAAACGCTTGAATTTTAATGACACTAGTGTGAGGTACCGCATTACTACTCGGTGAACCAGAAACTCGATCGAGAGGAACGCGGTGATGCGACCGGTGATGAAAACGAAGCGCCGCTGCCCCTCAGACGTTTCTACAGATGAATACTCCTCCTTGTGGACAGTGTCGCTGCCCGGAGACCTGCTTCTCCTGGTGGCATGGCGCGTTCTGGCCGGTGACTTCCTAGACTACATCCGCTTCCGCGCCGTCTGCAAGCCGTGGCGCGACGGCACCGTGTGCCCGCGCGGGCGCGGGGTCGCCGACCCACGCTTCCACCCACGCCGTTGGCTAATGTTTCCCGAGGGCCACGGCCTCCACCCCGGACACAAGAAGCTCCACGGCCGCCTCCGCTTCCTCAACCTCGACACTGGATCTTTCGTGAGTGTAAAGCTCCCGCGCTTCAGCAACCACTGCATCCTCGACTCCGTGGACGGCCTTCTCCTCCTCCAGCGCGACCACGACACCGCCGTTCGCCTCCTCCATCCTTTCACTGGCGACCTCGCCGAGCTTCCGCCGCTCTCCTCTCTCCACGAGCAGATGCAAAGGTACAAGCACAACCACTACTACAGCCCCGTGGACGAGAGCGACATGTGGTTCTTTGTGAAGCATGGCATGGTTGCCGCCGTCTCTTGCGATGCCAACAATGCTGGAATCATCACCGTCATGATCGTGTTCCGTCGTGTGTCGGTGGTTGCCTTTGCTACCACGCAGGACACACAGTGGACCGTGCCCAACTGGAGAATCGCACCATATTGTGCACCCCTGTCATTTGGTGGCAAGATATACCTGGTGCAGTTTCCGATGTTGGGTGAATTAGTGCTCGGTGGTTCACTGGTAATCCGGATCGACCCGCCCCTGCAGGTGGGTTCACCTCCACCGCCTCCAAAGCTGATCGCCACATGCTCCGCGGATAAAATCTACTGGGGTTACAGTCTGGTAGTATGTGACTCGGAGATCCTGCTCGTTGGCCATACCGACAGTTCCCGGTGCCGTATTTTGATCTACAAACTTGAGGACATCATGTTGGAGAGGTTTGTCCCCGTGAAGAGCATCGGAGAGCATGCCCTCTTCATCTTAGCAGATAGATCCCTGTGTGTATCCATCAAGGCGATACCTACGGTCAGGGCGGGGACGGTCGTGTGCCTAGATCAAGAAATGAACAACTGCTCGCAGTTCAACCTTGATACTGGCACTTGGTCTTTTCCGGTCGATGATTGTGGCATCGGTGGCTATGATCCGGGTCCTCGTACCCTCATCCAACATATCATTACATGTTGCCTTTCCCGTGCATGGTGCGTAGGTCTATTCCTCACCATGTTCGCTTGTTAGAATTATTTTTCATCGTATCATCTTATTTACTGAACAAGCTAATATGCTCTTCCTGCCCTTTAATTAAAAGGAATAAAGGGCACATATATTCGGCAAAGGAAGCAGCTAAGGCTGGATGGCTACGTTGGAAGATCAAGAGGAAGTTTCGCCATTGGGTAATTTCTCACAAATCATCCTCATGGTTTCCTTTACTCACAGTTATGCCTTTGATTAGCTCCTAGCTGACGAAATTTTAACTGTCATAAGCCTCCATTGCATAACCAGCTCCATACGAGCATGTTCTTTTTTTGGATATATTCTAGCACACCTGTTTTAACCTGGCATTTGCCGATGTCCTTTATATCATCCTATGCAACAAATTAGACGAATGTCCACTACTTCTTGTCATGATGTCAGTTGTAATCATACAAGTTTTTGTGTGTGTGTGGGTTACGCTTTGGAAGTTGTGGTATTGCCGGACGTACATACATTGTTCAGTAGAAGCTTTCCATAACTTGTGCCGAGGATAACTTTCTGTAAGCTGTCCTGACGATAGAGGCCATGTAATTTGTTATTTCTTTCACACGAGGGCAAGTTAAATGATTATGCTTGAAGAAACAGGGTACTGATATTATGTTAGTAGTACTTTGTTTTTCCTACTGGAGTGTGCTGAGTAACTTGTATGTCTAGATGCCCCTTTAATTTGGCTCTTTGCACATGTGATTTCCGTTATTTTTATATTTGACGTAATCAGTATGAATCATCCATCTGACATCTCCTTGTGTACCTTCTCTGTAGTTATAGATGCCTCGAAGAAGCTGGTGGACGGATCTCCTCGGCCTAACCAGGATGCATGCATGAAGAAGCGATGAGAGATCACCGTAGAAGAGACCATGGCATTGCTGCAAATTTATTTCTGCGCTACCAATTCGGAAGTCGAATTTAGACCCATAAATTTGTCCTAATGTTCACTTTATAAGCCTCAACTCTGAGTTGGTTTAACTTTCACCCCGAAACTCAATAAACCGTTCGGATATGCAAAATGCAAAACCACATATAGGAGGATATTCCCTGCTTATTCCAGACGTTCAAAATGGTTTAAGATCCGTACACAAAGTATCAACGAATGTTTAAATTTCAACGCATTATAAATATTTTTTGGATTTATGTAATTTAAATTTTTGATTCATGTACTAACATGGAATGTCTGCACATGCATTGACAAAAAAAACGCATGAACATATTTATTTATTATTTTATTTTTTAAAAAGGATCCCCTGCTTCAGTAACGAAACACAACGGGCTACAGGGTTTTTAACAAAGCACTGCTACATTGAACTGGGACACAACCTGAAGGTGCAGCACCGGAAAGATCCTATGAATACAGAAACATAAAGGGGAATGCGGCAAGTAGTAAGTAGTAGCAGCAAACTGAATTACAACAACAACCCGAGATGCACCATAATCCCAACAGAAGAAGAGACCAGGTGCAATCATTCCTGATGAACGTCAACCACTGTCTATTCTTCGACATGTTTGGATTCCACCCCCTCGTCTGGCTGAAGACGTCACGCATCACCATCTTCATCACTTCAGTTCCTTGCCGAAGCGCTTTTGCCACCCTTGGTTTATGCAATTCACACCAGTCAGAATCCATTTGACAGATGTGATAAACAATATCACATGGATCATTTGGCATAATGTGATCAATGCAAGCTCGATTTCTGGTTTTCCACAGAACCCAGAACCATAGCTGCCAAGAAAACTTTCAAAGCAATCTTCTCAAAACCATTAAAGCTGCCAATCCAAACCCCCAGTTCATCCAGCGAATGTGGTTGATTAGGGGCACTAGAAGCACACCGAAAAATTATCCAAATTAATCTTGCAACAGGGCAGTTGAAAAACAAGTGCTCGATGCTTTCATCAGACGCACAAAACATGCATTGATTGCCAAATATCCAACCTCTCCTTTTCAAATTATCCTTAGTTAGAGTTCTTATCCACATCACCAGCCACAAAAAAGTTTTGATTTTCCCTCGCACTTTCATTATCCACAAATTCTTAAAGATTTTAGCAGGGCGTCTTGTTTGCAAGGCATTATACAAGGAATTTAACTGTAAAACCTTTATTTCCCAGCTTCCAGAAAACCCTGTCATCCATGTCAGTCAAATGAACAGTATTGATGATCCCGAGGAGATCATCCCACTGTTTTGCAAACTCACCCCATAGGCATCTTCTAAAAATTAGGCAGGAACCCCTAGAATGTATGACCTTATCTACTTTAACATTTTTGTTAAAAGACATATCATATAGTCTAGGGAAAGTCTCCATCAAAGGTTTGTTGGTTTGCCAGTTATCTTCCCAGACCCTGCCAGAATCTTTCAAAAATGTCCTTAACCTTTATTAGTCCTGACCAAAGTTGAAAATACCCAGGTCTCTCTTTTATCTGAGTCGGAGTTTCTTTTTGAAGATATTTTTTCTTCAACAGTGTTTGCCAAATCCCATCATCATTTTCTAATTTCCAGAGACACTTACACAATAAACTAATATTCATTAGCTCAAGGTTAAGCACACCCAGCCCACCAAAATCTTTTGGGGAACACACCGTTTCCCAGTTCATCGGTGATATTTTCTTATCCCCTGTTCTTCTTGTCACAAAAGCCTGGTCAAACACCTATTAAAAAAATCCTCACACAAACAGGAAGATAGTAAAAAGAAAGCACATAAAAAGGTATTGTAGTGAGGCAAGAATTAAGTAGAATGGTTCGAGAACCAATATCCGTAAGCTTTTCTAGACCGCAACCCAACCGTTTTGCCGGTTTCTCTTCAGTAGGCCGCCAATGTTTATTAAGCAAACATTTTTTATCAATAGGTAAACCAAGATATTGTAGTGAGCAATATTTTTCCAGAGATTTGAGGAGAGCAGAATGTAGGCTTAGATGGACAGTTACCTGGTTGGAGTTTGCAGAAGACAACTCTCCATAGAATAAATGCATGTGAGGGAGTGTGTTTAACATCACGGTTATCCTGCTCCATCATTTCTGAATTCTGTAGAAAATATTATTCCAATATTAAAGTGGTGCGAAATGGTGAAATGACTCACCCTAGGTATGTTAACCAGGCTTTTTTTCCAGTTTAATTTCTCAAAACATGTTACCCAATGTGCTTCTTACCACATTAAATTGAAAACAAGTAAAATTCAACGCACATACAGTGAGATGAGTCGTTTAAGTTGCTCTATTGCAATTGACCCTTGTTCTTGGTAAAACATAATGATCTAATTCAAGCTAATGTCATTCTGATACTCTGAATAAAACATAAGCACAACCACCAGTGTCACCAACATAGGTTTAGAACAATATCCACGAAATGAAACTAGCTGTAATATGTTACCATATTTTCCATGTACACAAAAACTATGTGTGCAACACACAGCTAAAACATAATATCCAAGGCCAGTAGAGCGTACCTGAACGAACTGATTCAGTGTGCTGGTCTTCCCAAGGATCATAAGGATGGTCATCTTGGGCCATCTCCTACCTATCAAGAAACCCATTTTAGACATGCTATGTGTTTCCGTCACTGTGCTGTGCCCTCCTACTCCTCTATGAAGGGGATCGTGTGCAGAAAATAAAAAAATTCCTATCAACGATATCCTTAAACTAGCCAAGATCTACACTATGCAGATATAGAAGTACTGCGGAGATCGGAATACATACCCTCGTAGACCGAATAGCGGGGATTACGCTTCCGCACAAGCATTGACGATGAAGACGTCGTAGCCGACCTCTAGGTCGCGGAGAACTCGGCGCGACGAAGATGACGAAGATGACCCCGAGGTCGGGTGGAGGAAGTAAGCCTCCGAGTACCGCTAGCGCAGCACCTCGCAGGGCGTCACACACATACGGTGAAGACGACGGTCTCCGAAGCTCCAGTCCAGGACGAGCAGCGGAAGACTTGGACCGGAACACCAGCAGCGCGGCAGCGGGCTATGGTGGAAGAGATCCCCCTCCTCTACTTGGCGCGACTCCGACAAAGGGAATCACGAGATCGAGAGAGAATTAGGGAATTAATTGGTGAATTAAAAGGCCAGGGGTGCCCCTTCTTATATAGGCTCCCAGGAGGAGCCAACCTTGCCAGCCAGGCAATGTGGGACTATCCCCACATGCCTGGTGCGGCTCAAGAGGGTGCGCCGGCCCTAGTGGGCCCCTTGTGGCCCACTAGGGGCTGGCCGAACCAGCCCCCTTCCCTTGGGGGGAAGCTTCCCCCCCTCATGGGCCTTCTTTCCACTAGAAGGCCCATTTAGGGAAATCTGCCTTTAAAAATTTGAAAATAAATATATAAAATCATATTTAAACATTAATTACACTAATTAATCTCAAACATATTTTATATAATTTATTCTAGCTCCGAAAACTCTTTCGTCGCTGCCCGATCTGCATCGGACCATTCCCGGGACATTCCCGGTGATCTCTTTCCTTTCCGGTTGTCTTGTCGAAACCCCTTAAGTGTGTTACCCTAGCAGTTCGATATAATAACAGGTATGATCAAGACTCCTCTATGATCAACGACTAACTCGTAGGCCTAGACCCCATGAATTAATCCCTGTGATATAACGAATGACTTTCATCTATCAAACCTGGACGTATAGTCTTAAACCCTTTGCCATGGCGATACTTAGCGTGTCCGAGCATCATTCTCAGATATCTACATACCTAGCATGATCTCGTTACCGACATTGCTATCTTCTACTCGTCTATGATATTATGTCAGCTGGTGACCTATTCACATGTTTGCAAACTCATTTGACATAATCTCACCGAGTGGGCCCTAGAGTATCTATCCGGCTATGCGCACTGACAAATCCCGATGTTGACCCCTCGTCTCAACTACCCCCTCCGATATCCAAAAGTATCACTTATCATTGTCACACTATATAAGATATGATGTTTGGTGCGATCAAAGTATCTTCCAGGGATAACAATAAGAGTTGATCTCACGGTCTTAAGGCGTAACGACTATGTCCTATAAATACTGGGTATGTCCATCACATCGTTACACCTAACGATATGACTTCCATTGCCGACCGGCGCCATGCCCTATGATCGGAAAACCTCGATCAGCAATCGCGTAATGAAACTAGTCTTAGTAGAGGCTACTAGGGACCTGGTTGTTTTATCTACCACACATGTATTAATGTTTTCGCTTAATACAGTTATAGCATGTGTCGTGGTATCGGCATAATTGATAGGAGACGGGGGTCCTCTAGCCTACATATGAATTGTGGGGAAGAAGGTTGGTGTCGTCGAGCACGGGATTGAACACGGCGAGTTTACCCAGCTTCGGATCCCACAGCGGTGGCGAGATCCTACGTGCTGATATAATTCACTATGAGGCAATAGCCGTGAACAGGTTACAATGTGTATGATGCCTATTGAAGCGTCTGCCCAACTTGGATCAGCTTGGCCCTAAAGGCCTCCCGGTGGCCGGCTTATATAGGCGGCCAGACCCCGGGTTACAAGGTAAGTGCTTGGCCGGCAAGTAAACAGAGTCCTAGTTGTAGTCGGCTTGGTTGTCGCCTTCCATCTTGGGCTTGGTGGCTTGATGGGCTTCGGTCTGCTGCCTTCCTTGGACCGTCCGCCTACTTCCTTGTACGTCAGCTATCTGGGCCGCCCGGCAGGCATCAGCCTTACCACCCTTGGGCCACCCTGGACTAGCCGGATTGATCCATGTTAGAGATACCCCTGGTCGGTATATCCCCAACATTAGCCCCCAGAAAGGTTGAAGTTCTCCAGGCGCCAGCTTCTTCGTCTTCTTGATCTTCAGTCTTGAATGTTGGCGGCTGCAGGGCTTGAACCATTCTGAATAAAAATGGGGGACACGTGTCGGCTTGATGACCAGCGCGCGGCCGCCTTTAACCTACATGGGAAAGACGGCTGGCTTAACTTGTCGGATGACTTCTCGGAGAAGCCTTACCCTTACTGACAGGTCAAACTAATGTCTGATAGATGACGTCATTTGGTCCACGACAGTTTGAACTCGAATGTAACGAAATCATGCATTGTCGGCCATACCAAGGAGGCGGCCTTTAGCCACGGAGGCAACCATGTCGCTGACGACAATGACGGTTATGCCATGAAGGCGGTTATGTCGTTGACGACAAGACAGTCATGCCACCAATGTGGCCTTCTTGTTGACAATAGGGCTGCATATCGTGCAGCCCCCAAGTATCGAACGAGGGCAAATATCGATGTCGAGCCGCCGAGTGTCGGAGTTTTTCTTGATCCGCCTATCTTCAGCCCCCAAGCGTTGAGTCGATGTACTCGGAAGTTGTCTCGACGCTTGGAAGAAATTGTGGCGTGGTAAGTCGATGATTGCAGTCCCCGAGGCTTGTGCCGGCTTAACTGAAAGACGGCTTGAGACGTGATGAAAATGCTGCGGTTGTAGCCCCCAGGTGTTAAGTATCCTGTATAGTAGACATAGCTGCATTAAGATGTACTTTTAATGAAAGCTGAATAATTGGAAAGCTTGAGCCGATAGATTTTTAACAAACACGTATGGGTTGTAAATTTTGTGTGGCCCGCCTTAATATTTATCTGGTTTATATGTTTAACTTTTCGTATGTTAGCAGAATCGCAGCCGGAAACTTTAGCTGAGACAACCAGGGCTAGTACCAAATAGTTTAGAATCAGAGACAAATTAAAGCCGGCATGTTGGTGCTAATGACATACTACTAGATAACCCGCATATAAACAATCAGATAACAGTATTAGGCGGTGCAAACTGATTGCTTAATTTGGCCCGGAGGCGGCAAGTATCTAAAAGTTTGAACCATGCAGCGCAGAGCAAATATCAGGTAACTTAGATACTAAGAGGGATATGATCAAATGAAAAGACAAAAGATGGCACGATCTCAAAGCATAATGAGCAAACCACGGACTTTTATTTCATGACCATAAATAAAATGTTAAGTGTATATAAACTTAGCTTATTTGACGTTGATGTCGAGAAGACGGGCGTGGCGGAAGACGCCAGCCCCAGGCTGAAGAAAACAGCCCCAATATGTTAATGGCAGCCCCATGCTGACAATATTAGCCCCAGGATTCCGAAGATGGTCCCAGCAAGGCGGCGACGAGTAGAATATACTGCAAAGCATCATGCCGCGTTAGCGTTTAAGCCGGAACGCGACGATAGATGCGCCGACAAGACGTGTTGCGTTAGCAATTAAGCCGAAACGCAGAGGTTTGTTGTTCTATATCGATCGATGTCACCCCAAATTGATCAGGTTTGGGCGACCGTAAATAATAACTAGAAACCTAAATCGGTCACGATGTTGGCGGCGTCCCGAATGACATCGAGATCACAATTGGAGTTGATGACTTGAATAGCCAGCTTTGTCCATAACGCGGCGCATGCGAATCGCACGAAGCGATGCGGACCGATTGTACATGTACAATAGTATTGCTCGCTAAAAGATCCATCACGGTTCGATTGATGCTTGCATGCACGTCACGTAACACAATTCTTCGTGTGTACGAGTAGCAGTAGCAGCAAGCAAATCCCCTTGATTGCATCAACGAGTAGCAGCGATTTCCTTTCTTGTAATGGAAGGAGACGGGGTCACGTGACATTAGCAAATTAAGCTCTTGCATGTTGCATGCAACTAGTCGGATAGGATCCAACTCCTCCAGGTTACCGCCTAGAGCATGCTGCCCGGAATTTCAATTTCCATATTCTATGGAAATTGTGGGCGTCTTGGCAGGCTTGCCATATTTTGATTTACATCCCAGCGTCTTGACGAATCACATGCCGCCGAGTCTACGGAAGATCGGCAAGCTGATATCTCGTAATGTTCGCTGTGTAGAATGGATCCGTCGGGTGCAAGGATGTGCTGAATCGATCTTGCACAAGGATATTGGATCCTGTACGTACCGGTAATTATCCGGCTAGATGCGATCAGCAGATGACAACAAGATTGAACTTACCGATCTGCCGGAGCAAGATTACCGGCTGACGTAATCAGTTCTTGTTTGATCGACCCGGCCTGCCGGAGCAGAATACACGGCTAGATGCTTTGCGTTGTTCGATCATGCCGGTCTGCCGGAGCAGAGTACACGGCTAGATGTGATTTGGTCGCGGTGGGTGAAGATGACGATCGGAATCGCCGGCTGCGACAACCAATATTGTTCCCGCCTGGAACATGACGCCAGAAACCTTATGCCCCACGGTGGGCGCCAACTGTCGTGGTATCGGCATAATTGATAGAAGACGGGGGTCCTCTAGCCTACGTATGGATTGTGGGGAAGAAGGTTGGTGTCGTCGAGGACGGGATTGAACACGGCGAGTTTACCCAGTTTCGGATCCCACAGCGGTGGCGAGATCCTACGTGCTGCTATAATTCACTATGAGGCAATAGCCGTGAACAGGTTATAATGTGTATGATGCCTATTGAAGCGTCTGCCCAACTTGGATCAGCTTGGCCCTAAAGGCCTCCCGGTGGCCGGCTTATATAGGCGGCCAGACCCCGGGTTACAAGGTAAGTGCTTGGCCGGCAAGTAAACAGAGTCCTAGTTGTAGTCGGCTTGGTTGCCGCCTTCCATCTTGGGCTTGGTGGCTTGATGGGCTTCGGTCTGCTGCCTTCCTTGGACCGTCCGCCTACTTCCTTGTACGTCAGCTATCTGGGCCGCCCGGCAGGCATCAGCCTTACCACCTTTGGGCCACCCTGGACTAGCCGGATTGATCCATGTTAGAGATACCCCTGATCGGTATATCCCCAAAAGCATGGTGTAAAACATATAATGAACGATTGGGATATTGCCAATAAACTATGTTTATTAAGTGCCTCTAGGGCATATTCCCTTCAGTCTCCCACTTGCACTAGAGTAACACTTAATCTAGTTTACAACCTGGTAAAAGCTCAACACCCATATCATCTTGGTGCCTGCTCGCCTCGTGGAAGAGGAATACAGTCAATAGACCTCACACATTGAGACCTATATGTGCTTTGCAACACTTCTATGTCATCTAGTTTGACATCATCCCGTATCTTACGATGACGGTGAAATATATCACAGTGGATGGAGTGAGACTCGAGCATTCGCGTAGCATGCGGCTTAAAAGTTTAAGAGATCTATTAAGGAGACCACCTACGCCCCGAAAACTGCTCAGTCCAATCACACTTGCTACTTCTGAAGTCGCGATATATTTCTATACCTATGTAGATTGTGCGACAGTGCATTCATATGCGACTTCGCAAACTAACCATGTCTATTTTTAAAATAAAGGACATCTCCTATATGAGATTTCTAGTCGTATGGGTCAGTGTAATAACTTGCATCATCGTAACCGCTTTACGGCAAGTTGCCATTCCACTCTTACCCTTTACTAGAAAACCTATCTTCAGTTCTCATAGACACTGAAGAATAAACTTAACGTTTGTTCATTGATCCACACAAGGATCACTCTAGAACCTGTTCTTCAACCAAGAACTCGGGTCACACTAAGTCGAGCTTTCAGTCTGATAGCATCTATGACTGATACATAGATAATGTCGAACATCATTTGCTATAACTGAAAATGCCAAGATAAACTTAATATTTTACCTAGTCATACAAGCAAGAACCTCTTTCTTTGCTTGTCCTATTCTGAAACACTTCAGAATCCTGACTTAGGAAATATTCCGACTTAATGTTATTAAGCCCCTTCTGATCTATACAATTATAAATCGGATGCCTAATACTCCTAACTTCATTTCATAGAAAATTTAATCACTTAAATAATCCTTTACACTCTACTAGAGGATTTGTGTCATTCAATATGCCGTTACATATAAAATCACGAATGACACCTAGCTCCCACTCAAATATGTCTTCCTCATATAAGGTCAAGAAAAGCTACTTAGCTCCCACTCAAATATGCCTTCCGCATATAAGATCAAGGAAAGCTACTTTGCTCCCACTCACTTCTTTGCAAATGTAGGTTTTTTCAATTATTTTGGACAACTCCAAAATCCTTTGATCACATTATCAAAGTGAAGATTCCAGCTCCGATATGCTTGCTTCAGCCCATGAATGGACCACCGAAGTTTGCATACATGTTTAGCATCCTCAGGATTACAAACCATTCTTAATGACACTATTAAGAACCATGGTTTTCTCATCCATCTATCAATTTCTCATTCGAAATTATAGTAATTGCTAAACGACCCAGAATAGATTTAGGCTTCGCCACTTGAGACAAACTCTCATGTGGTCTGTCGGAACTGTTTCACGACAAATCGAATCTGCTCAATGTCTATTCTCTCATAAAATTCTATATACTATTAACATCCAAGATGCCATCAAGAAGATCTCCCAAGTTAATACCTGGTAATCGTATATGGATTTTATTTCGGATCACAAATGACTCATAGCCATTTCTCGGACTTAGGTCCACCATCTCTTCTTCGTAGTTCGTAGGTCTATCATATTCCATTAATATGACCTTCATAACAAGATTGCCGTAACACACAGTGTGGAACACAACCTCGTATGCCTACGCTCTTAGTATGAGCTCAGAACATCATGATCTTGAATCATCAGCTTTTTCAAGTTGTGGAGCCTGACACCGAAAACACTTTCAGTTGCGCCACTCTGATGTCTGGAGAAAAAGTTCACCAACTTCGTCTTGCTCTACTTTCTTTCTCACTTATACCCTCGGACAAAAAACTATTTCTTTCGCAAGGTATATCCCGGCAATGATTTTGCCTATGTCGTGAGACATGTACCCAACTAACTCTTTAGGTAGGGTATACTACAAAGATTAATCTATTTTAGGTTCGATTACACCGAAACACTAAATTGCTGAAACGACAATCCAGGCTCAAAAGCCATGCCATCACTTGTATGGTATTGTCTCCATGGATTCAAATGGTTTCCCTATTTGCTAACGTGAGTGTTTACGTTTCTACCATATGACTCTAATGATCACAATAATTCGGTAAGAGATTTATTTACCACACACTATCCGATAGGGTGCAATTACGACGTCCTAACACACCATGACACTATGGTGTTCCATGCGACGTAATTTGTGGAACTCTTCTCACAAGTCTTACAATGATGTGCCAACATCATAACTCAAATCTTTATTTCCTTGATATGCATCGCGGGAATTTGATTTTCTTGTTAAGTTTATTTCCTACTTCATTCTGGACTTGTTTGATTGAATCAAAATTTCCAGGCCAACATTCCCCGGAGTGGATATCCATATATCTACTCGGAATATTCATGAAGCCTATGAAATAAAGACTTCCACTACACGTTAAAGTACTTCATTGATTCACATACACCCATATGCATGATTCTCAACAAGCTATACTCAAAACGTTCAGTGAAGTTTACGAAATAAAGGTCTCCACTACCCGTCAATTACTTCATTGAACCACATACATCTCTATGTATGACTATCAATAAGTTACATGCCCGCTTTCCGAAAACGGTGTCACAGTTATTTTGCAAGTGTCAAAAGATCAAATCTTAGGACTTGTAGGTCCATCCAGTGTGGAGCTAATGCATATAACATTGACATGACAAAACGGTAGTGCAACACATATGTGGTGTCTTTATTAAGTTTGTATCCTTTGGCATTAATATTATGAATGTGGGAGCTTCTACCATCTAAATTCAAATCGGCATATGATCATTACTTCATAAATATAGGACACCAATTTGTCACTATCATGTATGAACAAGTGTCTCGCAAGAGGAGACACACTTGTAACGATCATACTAACAGGCGATCATAAAGAATTTACCCAAATGGTAGATCTAGAGGGAGAGTGTCTATGGCCATCACAACAACTTGATTGCCATTATCAACACGCAATGTCGCCTCATCCTTTCAAGCTACTCAAGCAGTAAACCTGGTTTTTCACAAAACATGACTAGTTCAAAACTTAGTCACTACTGCGAGTACTTGTTTAGCTAAAACATTCATAACATGTATATAATATATACACCGTCATCATTGATGACTTCCGGCGATCTGTTTCATTTTCTTGATACTTCCACCGTAATCAAGAACCATGAAGGTGAACGATTCCCCTTGCATGACATAGTCTATGACAGAGGATTTGCACTTGGCAACGATGTCTGTCATCCAGTGATTGAGCTGAGCGAGGCGTCTCAATGTTCATTAAGCATGAACATATGTCATTAAGTATGACCGCCACGTGCTCCTTCAATGTGTGTATTCTCTTCCATCTTGGTTGAGAAGACAATCAGTCAACGTACTGATAAACTTCATCAACCCAACGTTTGGGGTACCCCGAGTTTAGCGACCATATCATATGTTCGCGATCTAAAAAACTCGTACCCACCGTTGGTTCTTTATGGCAGAGATCATAGCATACACTGGACTATGATGATATCATCCGCACAAAATCCGATGATCAAAATTATCTTTTGTTAGCGGAATCTCCGGGTTTATCTCCTAGCGGGTATTGTAACACAAAGAGCTAATGGTTTTAACAAGGAGTATCCTCAAGCTAAAGCATAAAACTATGAAGTTTGGACCCAACATTTTAAGTTTCTCAATCGCAGGAATCCGCCTAATTTGAAAAGATGCTATCACAATGGTTAATATCTACAAAGGTTTGCAAAACAGACTCTGTTCATTATATTCTGAGTTCTAGTATTTTAGAAAATAACTATCCGAACTCCCACTCAAACGAACCTCCCTCCTGGTCGTTTAAGCGATTACACGACCCCCATCCATTGCACCACCCCTCATCATCAGAGCCGGTGGCACAACTTCAAGAGTAGACAATTGTCCGCCACACCAATTTTGTGACTCGTGCTCGACCTTTCGGTCTCCCTGTTCCGAGGCCATATTTCTGAATATGCTAGGCTCGCCAACAAAAACCTCCACGCTGACGCTTGTGCAACATGGCTTACACCCACTGTATGCGAACGACGAGATGTCTGACACCCGATCATCACGGCCTGCCTCATAACGTAGAACTTTCTTGGTGGTGCGCGTTGGAGCGAGAACACTAGTGGTATTTTGAAGGGATCATCTTATATAGCTACCGCCGTGTAACTAATATATACTATATATACAATCACACAATATAAGATGCACACAAAACATCAAATGTAATGCAATGTGATATAGTCCATTGCGCCATGGTCTTCTTGGCGCCCGCAGTTTATAAACAATTTAATAAAGCTACCTTGACCATATCACATAGCCCCTGCAAAATAAAGTTAGACGCTTCTACTTTATCTTTTGCATATTTTACGTGGCTTGGGGCTTTCGTAAATAGAACCGCTTCATACCTACGAACCTTATGACCACAACAACGATCCAATAATTGCATGTTTAAGCATCCCTTTCGGGCCCTCCATTGAAAATGCAAGACCAACTAAAGAGAGAGAAACAGGCACCCGCCAGCCACAGATATGGTACAAGCCGTATGTCAGTAGTGGAACCAGTCTCGCGTAAGCGTACGCGTAAAGTCGGTCCGGGCCGCTTCATCAACTCGATGCCGCTGGAATCACAAGTGCACGCTAGAGGGTAGCAAATAACAGGAACGGTGCCCCCGTGCAGAACACGGGTTCTAACAGCGTACAGCTATATCTACGATAGATCGGCTCTGATACCACTGAAGGGGATCGTGTGCAGAAAACAAAAAATTTCCTAGCAACGATATCCTTAAACTAGCCAAGATCTACACTATGCAGATATAGAAGTACGGCGGAGATCGGAATACATACCCTCGTAGACCGAATAGCGGGGATTACGCTCCCGCACAAGCGTTGACGATGAAGACGCCGTAGCCGACCTCTAGGTCGCGGAGAACTCGGCGCGACGAAGATGACGAAGATGACCCCGAGGTCGTGTGGAGGAAGTAGGCCTCCGGGTACCGCTAGCGCAGCACCTCGCAGGGCGTCACACACATACGGTGGAGACGACGGTCTCCGAAGCTCCAGTCCAGGACGAGCAGCGGAAGATTTGGACCGGAACACCAGCAGCGCGGCAGCGGGCTATGGTGGAAGAGATCCCCCTCCTCTACTCGACGCGACTCCGACAAAGGGAATCACGAGATCGAGAGAGAATTAGGGAATTAATTGGTGAATTAAAAGGCCAGGGGTGCCCCTTCTTATATAGGCTCCCAGGGGGAGCCAACCTTGCCAGCCAGGCAATGTGGGACTATCCCCACATGCCTGGTGCGTCTCAAGAGGGTGCGCCGGCCCTAGTGGGCCCCTTCTGGCCCACTAGGGGCTGGCCGAACCAGCCCCCTTCCCTTGGGGGGAAGCTTCCCCCCCCCCCCCCCCCCCCCCCCATGGGCCTTCTTTCCACTAGAAGGCCCATTTAGGGAAATCTGCCTTTAAAAATTCGAAAATAAATATATAAAATCATATTTAAACATTAATTACACTAATTAATATCAAACATATTTTATATAATTTATTCTAGCTCCGAAAACTCTTTCGTCGCTGCCCGATCTACATCGGACCATTCCCGGGACATTCCCGGTGATCTCTTTCCTTTCTGGTTGTCTTGTCGAAATCCCTTAAGTGTGTTACCCTAGCTGTTCGATATAATAACAGGTATGATCAAGACTCCTCTATGATCAACGACTAACTCGTAGGCCTGGACCCCATAAATTAAACCCTGTGATATAATGAATGACTTTCATTTATCAAACCTGGACGTATAGTTTTAAACCCTTTGCCATGACGATACTTAGCGTGTCCGAGCATCATTCTCAGATATCTATATACCTAGCATGATCTCGTTACCGACATCGCTATCTTCTACTCGTCTATGATATTATGTCAGGTGGTGACCTAGTCACATGTTTGCAAACTCATTTGACATAATCTCACCGAGTGGACCCTGGAGTATCTATCCGGCTATGCGGACTGACAAATCCCGCTGTTGACCCCTCGTCTCAACTACCCCCTTTCGATACCCAAAAGTATCACCTATCATTGTCACACTATATAAGATATGACGTTTGGTGCGATCAAAGTATCTTTCAGGGATAACAATAAGAGTTGATCT
The DNA here is from genome assembly GCA_026929855.1 of Poa annua. NCBI lineage: Eukaryota > Viridiplantae > Streptophyta > Magnoliopsida > Poales > Poaceae > Poa > Poa annua. Next base: position 40,589,010 of record CM049427.1, read on the forward strand.
CACGGTCTTAAGGCGTAACGACTATGTCCTATAAATACTGGGTATGTCCATCACATCGTTACACCTAACGATATGACTTCCATTGCCGACCGGCGCCATGCCCTATGATCGGAAAACCTCGATCGGAAAATCTCGATCATCAATCGCGCAATGAAACTAGTCTTAGTGGAGGCTACTAGGGACCTAGTTGTTTTATCTACCACACCTGTATTAATGTTTTCGCTTAATACAGTTATAGCATGGTGTAAAACATATAATGAACGATTGGGATATTGTCAATAAACTATGTTTATTAAGTGCCTCTAGGGCATATTCCCTTCACTCTAGTCACGCTATTTCAGCATAAGGATTCAAGGTCTCTATTTCTTCGTGAGGATTTACACTAGGTACCAAATTTTTATGTGTATCTAATAATTAATACAATCAAGAAGAGTAACAGTCTAACAGATGTGAATTGGTATACAGTGGTGCCAAGGAACTCGTCTTTGAAAGCTTCCTACTGTGAGCTCTTTTTTGCCTACTCCTGCTGCCACAGTGCTTGATCATTGGGCAAATAGCCAAGTAGCAGCGAGCAACCGGCACATGTACAATGAGTCCGTGGCTGAGGAAGGAAAAAACAACAGTTTCGACAGCATCTTTTCCCCCACATATCAGGACAATTCAAACAAAAATAAGAGTACCGAGTAGATGAAACCAAAGAGGACAAAAATGCAGACAATTTTAGACATAACATTGGCATCAAAAGGTGATAAAAATAGACTAAAACACAGACGATTTCTGAACCCTGTCAAATACACAGCTTGCACGATAACATGATTAATGAGCTTAAGATTTGGATCTCTCTATTTTTGTTACTGTCTTCTTCTCAGATTTGCATTTAGAAACGAAACCAAGGTTTTCAGTTACAGCACTCGGAACGGACCAAGAGTTAGCTGTTCAGGAATTTAACGACAAATCCTTGGGAGGACAACAAAAGAAAGACGCTAGAACTATCCTGTTACATCTTCCAAGCGGTCTTTTATAAATAAAAAAACAAATAGCTGCTTTCTTCGATTCAAAAGAAAAATACGAACTTTCCATGAACTCAGAAACCTCGCTAAGCACCCACGGCAAACCTTTTGGCCTTCTTGGATGTTGATGATCCGCTCTCTGCCAAGATCCTAGACAGAATGTGTTAGAGTAAGTAATGGGCCTGGTCCCATTAGTCTTAGGGTTTGCTTAGGGGTCAAGTAAGCCTTGCTTGGGAGTCAAGTAAATCCCTCTATATATGGAGGAGAGATGTATCAATCTAAGGAAGCAAGAATTTAGAAGGAAAACCTTCCCTCTTGCCTGGCCGTGGGAGAGGATCCCCGTGGCCGGCTCTCTCTCGCGCCCTTTCTCTCCCGCTCAAACCCTAGCAACCATAACAGAATGTCAGCTTGCTTTGAGTATCCTCCAGATTTTAAGCTACTCAGCAATACATCACAGCCCTTCTGGTCTACAACGCCTCCTTTGTGCTTGATCTTGCAGAGTATGGAGTAAGCTGGCAATGTCTTCTCCTCAGTGTACAGGGCTTCCAGGACTCTGTCATAGGTTGAGAAGCTAACTTCAAAGTCCCTGTCCAACGCAAAATCAGCCAGCTTATGAGCCTCCATGACCTTGTCCTTCTGGCAAAGAGCAACCAGCAACTTATCTAGATCAGGCATACAGCCAATTTCCACCATCAGATTGACCCGACCAATCGCCTCATCCACATGTCCCCTCATGAAGAGAGCTTCCAGGATCTTATGTGCCATGTCCATGTTCTCAGTAATCCCCTTCTCGATCATAGTCTTCATGACCCTGCTTGCGGTCTGAACACGACCATCATCTAAAAGCGCTGCCATGACAGACTGGAACAGACCTGGTCTTGGCAAGTGCCCCTGTTCCATCATGCTGTCCAGAGCTGTCTTTGCATCAGCTGGCTCGTTCTTCTTCAGGAAGCCATCAACAAGCAGAGTATGCGAATGGGGATCAGTAGGGACACCGCGTCGTGTCATAATGGCAAGAATCTCCTGTGCGGCCTCCAGCGCACCTTCCTTCGCATGACCACGGATAAGACTGTTAAATGCATACTTATCATCCACGCCTTTCTTCATCAGCTGCCTTAAGAACGTCTCAGCCTTGCTGGCATTCCCATTGTTGCACAGATACTCAATAACTCGATTATAAGCCGGTGCATCCAGGACTGGACTCTTTGGGCTAAGCAGCGTGCCCTTCTCAAGAAGATCATCTAGCACCTCGACAGCATCATCACACTTTCCACCTGCACACAAGCCCTCCATCAACACACCATACTGTCTCGGATCCACCAGAACATGCTTGAACTGCCCGCTCTTCTTGTGCACCTCCAATGCCCCATCCAAATCCCCAGCTTTGCACAATGTCGTCACAAGCCTCAGAAAGAAAGATTTGTCCTTTGGCGTGAGTCGTCGTTCTGCCATATCCTCCACTGCCTTCCGAGCCTCCACAGTTTTCCCCTCATTGTCACAAAGTCCTGGCATCAATGCCGCGAAAGTCCATCTCTGTGAACAAACCCACTGCCTCATCGACCTTGTTTGCCTCAACATATCCCTTGATCATGACATTGTATGAGACCGAGTTCCGTTCAAACCCAGTTCCCGGCATTTCATCAAACACCTTCCGTGCACTCTCCAGATCACCTGCCCGCACCCAAGCATTGAGCAGGGTGTTATAGGTGGTCACATCCGGCGTCACCCCATGAGTCTTCATATCCCCAAACACCCTCACTGCAGACTCCGTCTTCTTGCACAGGCCAAAGCCCCAGATGAGCGTGTTGTAGGTGGAGAGAGTCGGGACGACGCCATCAGCGATCATGGCATTGTAGATCCGCCTGGCCATGGCCTCCCGGCCACGGCAGAAGATGGCCTTGAGCACCGCGTTGTAGGAGAGCGCGGTACGGGTGATCCCGAGCTCGGGCATCAGGCGGAACAGCTTAACGGACTCCTGCGGGATCCCGGCCTTGCCGTAGGCAGCCACGAGGGCCGCGACGGTGGCCTCGGCTGGGGCGACGGAGAAGGCCGGCATGGTCTCGAGGAGGACGCAGCGGGCGTGGTTGAGCATGCGCTTGGAGGCCAGAATCGGGACGAGCAGCGCGAAGGTGGCCGGCTCCGGGCGGAACCCTGCCCGGCGGTACGCGAAGCGGAAGAACTGGAGCGAGAGGTCGGCGCGGTTGGCGGCGGCCGCGGCGGCGATCACGCCGTGGACTAGCGTTGGCGAGAGCGCCGGGGAGAGGAGGCGGATCGAGTTCTCCATTCGGGTCGTCCACTTGCGGCGCAGGATCATTTGGAAGATGGTCTCGTGCAGGGGCTCCTCCTCCCGCGGTGCACGGGGCGAGACCGCCGACGCAGCAGGGGCGTCGACGGCGGAGGCTGCGGCAGTTGGTGGGTCGACGGCCGGGGCGCCGATGGTGGCGGTGGAGCATACGGCGTGGCGGAGGTGGAGCGGGGTGGGGGCGTGTGGGTGGCGGGAGAGAAGCCGTAGGAGGGGGATGGGGAGGTGGCGGCGCGCCATGGCTGTTGGAGCTGAGAGCGCTTCCAATCAAACAATAGATTTTGCGGGTGTGGCGTTTGGAACCCAAGCTCACTTTCTTTTGAAAAACCGAAAATGGTACGTATTTGAAAGTTTCAAAAAAATCAGGCAAATTTTAGATGTAGATAATGATGAGGTCTACTAGTATGCAAAAGAAACAAATCGAGAAGTGCTCCTATGCTTTTCGAGAAGTTTTCTGCATGAATTTTAAAACGCATCAACGACTGTGATTAAGGGTGAGACATGAGTTTGGACCCTTACCACATTGCCGAGTTTTACATGAAATTTAGAGGTGACGTAAGAGGAGTACTAATCATAGCCGTCGACGTGTTTTAAAATTCATACAAAGAAACTTCCCGGAAAACACAGGAGCATTTTTCATCCTGAATTCGTTGTATTCTCGACCAATGAAAAATATGTGGATCTGGGTACGGTCAAGTGCACATTTTTAAAACCTGAAAATTTATCAAATTTTGTAATTTTTGTGTACCATAGAGTTATAACGAATTCTGAATTTTGAAATTTTGCACGCATGTATTGCCTACATCTACGATTGTTGTTCTGAATTTTCGAAACTTGCAAATGCTAATTTTGAATTTTTCAAAATAACAGGCTCTATGGAGCTGGGGCTCCATATGAGGTTCACCTAGTTTTCGCTTGCTTTTGCCTTTGCATTGGATCTACAAGTCTGGCCAGATATTAGTCCACTTTGTGCACAAACAGCACTTGCTGTTTGCTGAACATATCATCTCAACTTTCAAGAAGCAAATCATACGTGCCATTTCCCCAGAGCCCAGACTTGGGGTATGTCTGACAATTTAAACAGATTTGGTGAAATTAGTGCCAATGATTGATGACCTGCAGGGATAGAAATGCAAGAAAAAACTCTCTCGGCGATGTGGAATGCATTGTACAAGTTCATAAGATTAGCAGTTCTAAAGAACTAGGCCACTATGTCTTTTTAAGACAAGCTTAAGAGAACTGAACCAATATGGCAGTACAGAAAAAAAAAACATCAATAGTTTGAGATTTGCACCTTAATCAAACCATGTCAACTGGCAAGCCGAGGTCTTCATTTCAGATACCGGCATACCGAACATAGAAGAAATTAGCACCATCTTACTAAGAAGACATACTCGGCATGTGGTCGCCATGGAAGATCCTTGGGAGTTGGGACGGGTCAAGTCCAGGAGCTGACACCGTCCGACGGTATGCCCTTGTTGATGTACCCGTCCAAGTGGCCACTGCCATGGCGGATTGTGTCATCGGAATTGACAGAAATCTGCTGGAGCATGTTTTGCTGCGACAGGTACAATGTGTTACAGTGTGAGCAACTGCTACTGGGGGCACAAGAACACTACTTATACACATCTAATACCCCCACTTAAATTCATGGTACGTCAATAACACTGAGTTTAGAGAGGAAGAACGCATGTTGCGCTTGAGTTTGTGCCTTCGTGAAGTCCGCCAGTTGTAACTCGGAGGGCACATAGTGAAGAGCAAGAATTTGATCCTGCACAGCAGCACGCACAAAGAAGGCATCCATGCCGATGTGCTTGGTGAGCTCATGTTTCACCGGGTCACGCGCAATGCTGATGTCACATGTACTGTCTGATAATAGAGAAGTCGGTGCAGCAGCAGAAACACCAAAGTCTGCTAGCAACCATCGCAACCAGGTCACCTCAACCGTCAACATAGCCATCGCTCGCAACTCAGCCTCTGCACTGGAGCGGGAAACTGCCTTCTGTTTCTTCGTCTTCCAAGCAATGAGAGATCCTCCAAGAAAAACACAATAGGCAGACAGCGAGCGGTGATCAGAAGGATCACCGGCCCACGTAGCATCAGAGTAGGCCTGGAGATGGAGAGAGCTGTTGTCGTGGTGGTGTCACGGCAGATGCCATAGGATGGCTAATTTGTGGGGCCGATGGACGTTGGTGGATCCGGGGAGGGATAGCGAGTTGAAGAACTCACACGGGGAGGATCCCGGTAAAACCGGAATCTCCCAAGAACACGAAACAAGAACAAAGTGCAGCAGGGAAGATCTAACAAATACAAACGAAGGCACGAAGGCACCAAGCACCCGCACGATATACCCAGGTTCAGGGCCCTCGTGAGGAGGTAACACCCCTACTCCTGCCTTTCTTCTCCTTATATTGGTGGCACAAGAACTACAACTTGCTACACGATCTCTCAAATGAGGAAGTATCAAGAACTAGATGACCTCAAGGTGAAGAGGAGTAACTGCTCTAAGAGTAAATGCAACTATAGTCTTGGCTCTGAAGTAGGTCTCTGGCCTGTCCTCTAGTTTCTTCCTTCATGAAGTCCGCCCCCTCTCCTCAGGAGCAGTTATGGCGCCTTTTATAGAGGTCCGGCCGGGAGGGCCGGAAACCCTAATCTGGCTCGGCCCCACCGGACAGGCCTAGCCGGGATGTCGTCACCGGCTAGTGCGACCTAGTCGCCGAGCTATCCGGTGTAGCTCCTGTGTCATCATCTTGCCAAGGACGGCAGGCGCCGTCGTGCACCATCATTGTCCCCTTGTCAGAGACAAGACATGTCTTTGCCCATCCCGGCTAGCCTTTTCCGGATTGCCGGACTAGGCATGACAGGTCTTGTCGTACCACGATCGTACCGGCTGACGCGTTCCCGTGCCAGGCGGGTGGTGACCATGCTTCCGTGTCAGGCGGGAGGTGACCATGCCTCCGTGCCAGGCGGAATGGTACTTCCCCCCGCGATATACGGGAAAGCCTGCTCTAGACCGCTGACGGTCTACCGGGAACCAGCACGCCGGCTACCTCCTCGCTTGTCGCTGGGAGCTCCTGTAAAAGACCAAGATCGACAGACACATCCCGGTTAGCACGTACCCGGACTACCTATCCGGTAAAGCCGAGTACACCGTCAACCGGGAACCTCCTCGGTGTTCCGTGCCCGGGACCCTTTCCGGAGAGGTCCGAAGTCCTGCCGGGATGCGCAGCTCTAGGCCTAGCCTCCCGAAGATGTCTTAGCCTACCAGCAAAGACATCTTCGAGAAGCTAGTTCTTAGAGGAACCATCCGCTCTTGCCCGTGCTGCAAATGCGAGGGTCGGGGATATCTATTTATAGCCGCAAGGCATGACCCTTACGGCTGCCACTGGACCCCTTGGCCTTTCCCTGCGTCCAAGGGACCATCTGCCCTCTCGGCACACCAAGGGGTGCCCCTTGCAGCTGCCAAAGGTCAAGCACTGTTGTTATCCCTCAAAACTTACCGGGATCTGCCCCTACCCGGGGGGCAGCCCCCCGACACTAGTCCCCGAAGCTGGTGCGGCACAGCGACTCCGGATGATGTGCGGGATCAGCTTTTAATAACAAACTCTCTTCCGAGAAGACACGGCCTCAGTCTTTTATTCCATGCTTAGACTAGCTATTTCCGAGATCGTCTCACCGAGATGGTCTTAACCGGGAGGCGAAGCCTGCGACCGAGTAGCACCATCTCAGCAAATCTTGACCATTAAATGCCCGATGAATCCGAGACAACGAATCTGGGCCCACCCGACGCCCCGTCAGCGCAGAGGCGCACTCGAGTGCCTCTGTGCACGCACGGCGTCGTTTGGGTTCCCGCGCCAGGGATCCGCATCTAATCCGGAAATGAACCGTTGGGGCCGTGTAGCCCTTGGTGTGGCCGGATCGAGCACTCCGGATAGCGCCACGTGTCCCGCGGCACAAAACAGATCCCACCTACGATCGTGGAGATCGTGGGCGGGAAAAATGGAAACCGTTCCGGAATCCTCCCCATAAATAGGGGACCGGAACGGTCTCCTTCTTCTTCTTCGCACTTCCTCTTCTCCACCGTCCCGAACTTGCCGCCGCCGCTGCGCTTGCTGCCCGCTCGTCGCCTCGCCGGAGCTCGCGCCCTGTCGTCCTTCTCGCGCGTCGTCGATCCTCTCGCACGCCGTCGAGGCTCTTGCTCACTGGTGAGTCTTCCCTCTCCACTCCGACGCATTTCTTCGGTAGGATAATCGCCGGAGCCCGGCCGTACCCTAGCACGGGCATGGTTACGCCGCCGCCGGTGACCATATCCGAGCGGCGCGCTCGAAGCGCACGGCTAAGAATCACCGTGGCATTAGGACGTATATCCGTCACCCATATTTGTGCCTCGCCTTAGCCTAGCGCGAGTCTTTTTCCCCTCCGTTTAGTTTTGATTATTTGTTCCACGGTAGATCTTGCCTCGCATGAACTCGGTAGTTTTCAGCAGTTTATGCCCCGACATCCTCATTTCGGGTAGTCGAACTCCGACTAACCGCCGCTGCATCTGTAGAACAGCCCGAATACCTCCGCGTACTTCTCCGAGATGGGTGAAGAGCGCGCCCGGGGGTGTTGGGATGGATCCGAGACAACCCAGTCGGATATTGACTGGTTGTATCGGACTCACCGGATTCCTCCGGAAGTCGAGAGCCGTTTACCGGGAGAGGAGGTCGCGCCGGAACCCCAACCCGGGGAATATGTGGTATTCCTATCACATTTCGAGCGCAGGTTTGGGCTTCCGGCAAGCCCCTTCTTCCGCGACTTCCTCGACACGTACAGCGTGCAACCTCACCACCTTCCCGCTAACGCCATCATGATGCTCTCCGTCTTCATCACTTACGCGGAGGCGTACCTTGGCATATGGCCCTTTGTGGATCTCTGGGCCAAGTACTTTATCCTCCGCCGACAAGCCATCCCCAATCCGGATCAGAAGGTGAAGGACTTGGTCGACTGCGGAGCGGCCACCGTCATCCCTCGCGCGGACTCCGGATTCCCCATCGTCAAGGGATTGGAGTCTTGCCGGAAATGGCAGCGCAGCTTCTTCTACGTGAAGAACCGGGAGTCTTCGGGGGATGGTCCGGGATCCTCGACCCCGGATTTCATCAATCTGCCGGAATTCGCCATGGGTCCTCCGCGCGAATTCGGTCGGTGGAAGTATCTTCCCGTCAGCGAGGAGATCGGCTTCATGCACGAGGTCCTGCATGTGCTCGCCCAGGATATGACCGGGGATGACCTCCTGCGCTGCTTTATAGTTCGCCGGGTCTGCCCCCTCCAACACCGAGTGCACAAAATGTGTCATATGTCCGGGAACTATGATCCCACCCGGACCAGTATCCATGGGCTAAGCCACTCGGCGATCGTCCGTCGTGCCCGAGCTATTGCTCGGACGGAGATGGCTGAGGATTACGAATGGGGGGTCATAGGGGGATCCCGGAGACGACCGGTTGAGCAGGTGCTTATATCAGTCTTCCACGCTTACGCCTTCGTATATGCGCTCACCTGGACACCGACACGACCTAACTTGTTTGCGCAGTTGTTCGAGCGTCAGCACGAAGAAGACGCCATCCACGTCAACGGGAATTACACCCCGGATTTCCCGAAACCGGCCGTGATGCCGAGGGAGGATCCCGACGGCGAGGACCATCTCGCCATCCCTTTCGTTAAGGCCCCGGGTAATCCTTCAACCCCAGAGACAGTTTCGATTTCCTCGGATGATGATGAGATTGACTGCGAGATCCTTGAGGTTATTGACGCTCTCCCTCTGAATTGGGCCCCAGCTGTAGTTCCGAAACCGTCAGCCGGGACCAAACGTGCCGAGAGTCGGAAGCGCGCCGCTTCCGACACCGAGGGGGCTGAAGCTTCCGGCAACCCCCCCAAGAAGAGTAAGCCGAACAAGAAGACAACCGAGAAACCTCCTCGACGCCGGCAGAAGGGTCCTCCCCTTGTGGATTCCGGGTATGTCTTTCTTGCGTCATGTTACTTGACTTCGCTCTCGCCATAATTTTTTACTAAGGCACTTTCTTTCAGTGACGCGCTCGAGCTCCCGACACCCGCGGTTCCCCCTCCTCCGGGAACCCGGACTCCCAGCCCGGCTCGGGCCTCTCCTTCACCTCCTCGCCCTTCGGCCCGAGGAAATGAATCCACAGCCGCCGGTGCCGCACCGGCAAGCATCGCGACCTCGGATGCACCTCCGGTGATCGACGAGATCGCGGTGCCGGTTACGACCACCTCGGGAGAGGTTGCTCTTCCGGATAGCCCGCGTCGGGTTCCCGGACTGGAGACGGAGCTCGCTAGCCCTCGCCGGCAACCTGCGGCGAGTGGGGCCTCTCGGCCAGCCGCGCGCAAGGCCATCCCGGAGAAACAGCCTACCGCCTCCTCCCGGCCGGCAGAACCAATTCCCAAGTCTCGCGGCAAGGCTTCTGGGCATAAAACATCCTCTGCTTCGCCCGTAGCTGCTCCGACATCTTCCTCCCAGGAGTTGGTGCCGCGCCCGGGTAAGTTCTCACCGTTACCACCACCTCCTGCTGAGATCCCTACTGCCGCTTTGCGGATGTTGCGAGCAACGGTCAGCTCCTTTGCATCTTCAGGATCTCGGGACCTTGCTGCTACCCGCGCTGCCGGCAGCTCCGGCATCCGGGTTGTTGATGATTTCAACAAGGCCTGGATCGCCGCCGATGCTGCCGAGACTGCAGGGGACTTGCACGCTGCGGGTCCGAGCCGCAGCGCTCAAGCCCTGCACGCTCTCCAGGTGGCCGCGCTGGACGTCACCCGGATAAGCGAGGTAAACTTTTCTTCTTTTATCCAAAACACACTTGTTCCTTCCACCACCACTAGTCCCCGAGATTGGTGCTTAGTGCTCCAGATTCCACCGAATAGCAGATCACTAGGTTCCAATCTTAGAGAAAAAATCCAGGACTCGGACATCGAGTCCCCGAGACCCTTCCAACCGGATAGGCTTGTTAAAAAATTGCTTCATCACCACTAGTCCCCGAGATTGGTGCCTAGTGCTCCAGATTCCACCGAATAGCAGATCACTAGGTTCCAATCTTAGAGAAAACATCCAGGACTCGGACACCGAGTCCCCGAGATCCTCCCAACCGGGTTCTTTACTTCTTTTTCCATACTGACTTTAACTTCCTCGTCTCGCTATTAGGAGTGCAGCCACAAACGCCGCGACATCTTCAACCGGGTTCTCGCTGAACTCGGTCAGTCGAAGAAGTCCGAGGAGCGCTTCCGGGAGGAGCGGGATGCCGCGCGCCAGGTCTCGGTGGACCAGAAGGCCGCCCTTGGCACCGCACAAGCCGAGATCGCGCGCCTCAACGGCGAGCTCGCCAAGGCCCAGGCTGCCATGTCGGAGATGAAGAAGGGCTTCGTCGAGGCGAGCAAGAAGCAGAAGGAGACCCTGGACCAGTCGGTGGCGCGTGCGGAAAACACCAAGGTCGAGCTGGATCTTCTCCGGTCGCGTTCCGACGCTTGGCTCGCCGAGCTTACCGTGCTGAATCGGGATCTCAACAGTGAGTAATCCGACAACCCTCCTCTTCCGTTATTTCCTTTATCTGTTGTTCCTTTTCTTGTGACTTAGTCGTTTTGACAGCTCTTCTTTTTAAAGGAGAGTTCGAGCATTCCCGCGAAGCCGCCACCAAGGCTGTTGCCGCCGCTCGAGAAAAGCGCGCCGGGAAGGGTCCCATCTCGGACGCCTGGGACATTGAGGATCACCTCACTGCCCTGAAGGCCCGGATAGTACCTCTCCGGTCTATTGGGACGGAGCTCCTCAGCGCGGCGATCCATGTCCACGGCGCCTTGTGGCCGAGCGTCTGTGGGAAGCTCACGATCCCGGAGCTCTCGCGCGCACTTCTGGGTGCCGGAAGTCGCCTGCATGCGTGGAAGCGTTCCGGCGCGCGGGCTGGTGCCGACCAGGTCCTGACCCAAGTACTCAGCTGGTACGAAGGTCTTGACCTGGCCGCGGTTTTGCGCCTGCGGACGGTGTCGCCTTGGGTCACCGATCCGGCAAAGATCCGGGAGCGGCAAGAAGCGGCGCATCGCATTGCGAAGTGGGCCAGCATCCATGCGTTTACCGCCAGCACCGTTCCTTCAGAGTCCGAGTCAGATACTGAGGACTCCGAAGAAGATTACGCCGCTTCCGGCGACGGGGAAGAGATCCTGGAGGGGGATGACGCTACTTCCGGTGCTGCGTCCGAGAAGGCAGCTTCCCGGGATGCGACATCTTCGCCGGTACCCGAGGCCACCGAGACCGAGGTGCACCCCGACGTCCCGAGTGGTGCTGCCGATGCTGAAGGTGAAGCTACTCCTGCTGCTGCCGGTGCTGCTGCTCCTGAGCTCGTTGCTCCCGAGGTCGCCGCCCCGGAAGTCACTGTCGAGAAGCCTACTTCCCCCACTGCTTAAAACACTTAGCGGCAAATTCGTTAAATCCCCGGGATGCCGGGTGTCATATGTATCGTATACTTAAATTATTTTTGATTTGCCGAGAACTAGTTACTTGAAGAACTTATGTCAATGTACCCAGCTTTTGGTTCCTGAATTGCTTTTCATGCTTTACCGTACTTAGGTAATTTCTGCTCTTGTCTACCATTTCGGCGTTCGACAGTCGAGTCACAAAACTCCACATACGGCACATACACTACTTAAGCAACCCGAGTTCCTACTAACCGAATTCCCGACATAAAAAACAACTAAGTAAAAACAAGCATGCCGAATAAGTTCCTTTTCCAAGTCCCCGAGACCATTTTCGTGTTCCCCACCTTCCCTCTCTTTGCTCTTGACTACCATTTCGGCGTTCGTCAGTCGAGTCACAAGATGATTTCACATGACATACATTACTTAGACTTTGAGAATCGGACTCGGAACTTTCCCGGCATGCACACAACAAAACATAAGGTATCTATCCGGCAGTCCCCGGGTACCTTCCCGGGATTGTCGGTAGAAAACAGTAAATAAATTTGACAACAATAACAAGACAAGCAAGCAGGCAGTCCCCGGGTTCCTCCCGGGGTGCCTTACTTTCATTAAATAAAAAACCGAGATGTACATACACTGAACCCTTTACGTGAAAAAGGGGCGGAGTAGAGCTACGTTCCATGGACGTTTGGTTTCCTCACCGGACTTGTCCATTACACCTTTCCTAGCCTCCTGTGCATCTACAAGGTAATAAGAATCATTGTGCAATGCCCTGCTTATCACAAAAGGTCCCTCCCATGGAGGTGACAACTTATGCATTCTGGCCGTGCGTTGGATGAGCCTCAGCACCAGATCTCCCTCCCGGAACACCCTCGGGTGTATTTTCCGGCTATGATAGCGGCGGAGGTTCTGTTGATAAATTGCCGACCGAGATAGTGCCAATTCTCTTGCCTCTTCGAGTAAATCTACATCATCTTCTCGGACCTCTTTTGCCTCTGTCTCGGTGAACATTGTCACTCTCGGAGAATCATACTGTATGTCGGTTGGGAGTACTGCCTCAGCCCCGTATACCATGAAGAATGGGGTGTAGCCGGTAGATCTATTCGGAGTGGTCCGGAGACCCCATAGCACTGCCGGCAACTCCTCTATCCAGCATCCCGGAGTTCTCAACAATGGTTCGATCAAGCGAGCTTTGATACCAGCCAAGACTAAGGCGTTAGCTCTCTCGACTTGCCCATTTGCTTCCGGATGTGCGACTGATGCTACATCTAGCCGGATTCCCTTCTCAGCACAAAATCGAGCGAATTCCCCCACAGCAAAGTTTGTTCCATTATCTGTGATAATGCTGTGTGGGTATCCGTATCTCAAGATGATGTCTTTCAGGAATTGCACAGCGGTGTGTCCATCGCACTTCCGGATTGGCTTGACCTCTATCCACTTGGTAAACTTGTCCACCATTACCAGTATATGTGTCATGTTGCCCTTTGCCGGTTTGAATTGCCCGACCATGTCCAAACACCATACTGCGAATGGCCAAGTGATGGGGATTGTTTTCAGTGCTGACGCCGGCATGTGTATCCGGTGAGCAAATCTCTGACATCCTCCACACTTCCGGACGATATCTTCTGCCTGCTGCAATGCAGTGGGCCAGTAGAACCCATGCCGGAACACTTTTGCCACCAGTGCCCGGGACGATGCATGATGTCCACACTCTCCCTGGTGTATCTCCAGGAGCATTTCTTGCCCTTCTGCCGGTTCCACGCATCTCTGGAGCACTTCGGTGACACTCCTTTTGTACAGCTCGTGGTTGATGACAGTGTATGCCTTTGACCTTCGCATTATCTGGCGGGCTTCCACTTCATTCTCCGGGAGGGTTCCTTCCAAGATGTACACCATAATGGGTTGTGCCCAATCCGGGACAGGTCGTACCGGAAACGCTGGAGCATCTAGGTCCATTGGTTCTGCCGACATCACCTCTATCATCATCTGTCTTTGCCTCTCTGAGCACCGGGAGGCAGTCCCCGGGTTCGATGTTATGCTCCCGACATCTACTTCCATGGGTACTGCTTCTGAACCGGGCTCTTTGGGGATGAAGATAGAATCCGATTCGGGTGATGGTTGTATAGATGGCTTCCTCAAATGTTCCAGGGCTATTCCGGGTGGGATGGCATCCCGGGATGACCCTAGTTTGGACAAGACATCTGCTGCTTCGTTTTCTCCTCTGGGTATGTGCTTGAACTCGCATCCTTCAAAAAATCCGGAAATTTTCTGCACATGAAACCTGTATAAGGCCATGTTTGCATCAAGAGCATCCCAATTTCCCGACACCTGCTGGACTACGAGGTCGGAGTCACCGAAACACTCTATCCGGCGGATACCGATTTCCTTGGCGACATTCAATCCGTGAACCAAAGGCTCATACTCCGCGACATTATTGGATGCCCGAAAATGGATCTGCAGCACATATTTCAGTACATCTTGCTTTGGGGAAGTGAGGAACACTCCGGCACCCAATCCGATCCTAGCCTTTGAGCCATCGAAATGCATCCTCCAGAAACTGTAATCCGGTATCGGAGGTTCATACTGCATCTCGGCCCAGTCCACCAAAAAGTCCGGCAGCGCCTGCGACTTGATGGTATCTCGTCTCTCGTATGCCGGAGCGTACGGAGACAACTGGATGGCCCATTTGGCTACCCGGCCGCTAGCATCCTTGCAACCGATGATCTCGGCGAGAGGAGCTTCGCACACCACTGTGATCGGGTGTTCCTGAAAATAGTGCTTGAGCTTGGTCACCGCCATGTACATTCCATATGCCATCTTCTGGTAGTGCGGGTAGTTCTGCTTGGATTCCGAGATCACCTCACTGAGGTAATACACCGGTCTCTGAATCAGCTTGCCCCCTTCTTCCCTTTCTACCACCATTGCGACACTGACTACCCGGTTGGTTGCTGCAATATATAACAGCATAGGTTCCTTGGGCAACGGGGAGGCCAACACAGGTGCGGTTGAGAGCATTCTTTTCAGATCGTTGAACGCCGCATCAGCTTGCGGGGTCCAGACAAATGTTTTGCTCTTTTTCATCAGTTGATACAAAGGCAAGGCCTTCTCCCCAAGTCGGCTCACAAACCGACTTAGGGACGCCAGACACCCGGTAAACTTCTGCACATCCTTGAGACGCACCGGCAACTTCATGCTCTCTATAGCACGAATTTTTCCCGGGTTGACCTCGATTCCCCGGCTTGAGATGAGGAAACCGAGTAGCTTTCCCGCCGGAACACCAAACGTGCACTTATCCGGATTCAACCTCATCCGGAACCTTCTTAGGTTCTTGAATGTTTCCCTCAGATCATCTATTAATGAGGCTTTTTCTTTTGTCTTTATGACTATGTCATCGACATAGACCTCGGCATTCCGACCTATCTGATCATGCAAGCATTTCTGCATGCATCTCTGGTATGTAGCACCAGCATTCCTCAATCCGAAAGTCATAACACGATAGCAATAAGCCCCGTAAGGGGTAATAAAAGCGGTTTTTAATTGATCATCCGGATTCAAAGGTATCTGGTGGAAACCCGAATAAGCATCTAGAAAAGTTAAAAGCTCACTCCCGGCAGTGGAGTCTATTACTTGATCTATCCGGGGCAGCGGAAAGGGGTCTTTCGGGCATGCCTTGTTGAGGTTTGTGAAGTCGATGCACATGCGCCACACCTTAAGCAGGAGGGGATCATCCTTCTTCTTTTCCACCAGGACTGGATTCGAGATCCAATCCGGGTGCAGTACCTCCATGATGAATCCGGCAGCCAGCAGTATGGCTAGGTGCTCCATGACCGCAGCTCTTCTTTCATCCGAGAGGCGCCTAGTTGGTTGCTTCACCGGCTTCGCATCCGGTCGAACAAACAGAGAGTGCTCAGCCAACTCCCTCGGGACGCCTTGCAGATCGTCACTCGACCACGCAAAGGCATCCCGATTCTCACGGAGGAAGTCGACGAGCTCGCCTTCCTATTTGCTGTCCAGGTTGCTGCCAATGATAACTTGGCGCTCCGGGTTGCTGGGGTCTACCGACACCTTCTTGGTCTCCTTGGGGGGCTGGAATGACGCACCCTGCTCCGGGTTCACCATCCCGGGCATTCCGAGTTGTGAAGTCTTTGCCATCGCCACCACCTGCTGGATCCTCTTCTTTTCTTCCGAGATCACCAGTGACTCAGCTAAGCACGACCCCGCCGAGGCACATTCCATGGAGCGCTTGTGATCTCCCGAGATGGTGATCACCCCATTGGGTCCCGGCATCTTCATCTTGAGGTAACCCATGTGTGTTGAGATCATGAATTTGGCGAGGGCCGGTCTGCCGATCAGAGCATGATATGGGCTCTCGAGGTCCACGACCTCGAACTCCAAGCTCTCGGTTCTGCAGTTCTCCCGAGTTCCGAATAGTACCTCCACCCAGATCTTTCCCATGGGTGAACAAGAGACTCCGGGCACAATGCCATGGAAGGTGGTCTCGGTGGGCAAAAGGGTGTTCATGGATATCCCCAGCTTCAGCATCGTGTCCTTGTACATGATGTTAATGGCACTGCCATTGTCAATCAGAACCCGGCTGAAGCGGACGTTGAGGTTTGGTCCGATAAAGGTTGGGTCCACCACCAAGGCATACGCTCCCGGCTTGGGCATTACCCGGGGGTGATCTTTCCGGCTCCAGGTGATCTCCATCTCGGACCAGTGCAAGAACTTGGGCACCGCCGGGATCACAGCGTTCACCTCCAGGGCGCGCTGTCGCACACTCTTCCGGTCCGTCGGCTCAGTCACGAAGACCACATAGCTCTGGTGCGCCTCCCGGTAGCTACCCTGCTGCTGTCCGCCTTGGTTGCCGTTGTCGTTCCGGGTGTGCATCACATTCACCGGGCGAGGTGGAGGTCCTCTCGGCGGAGGGGGGAGTCGGACATTGTTGGCCCCCGATGTCGGAGGAGGTGGTCTCGGAATATTGGGCCGAGATGCCGGAGCACTCGGCCGAATACCTCCCGAGCTGCCCTCCTGCAACGTGCGCTGATACCAGCTGCACTGCCGAGTAGAATGGTTTGCAGGCTTGTTGGCCTCCAGAGTGTGATAGCAGCATGGCTTATTCAGCATCTCCTCATATGTCAGGGGCTTCTTCTGCTCCACCCAGGTCTTCTGGACCTCCTGACTTTGACCCCAAGCTGGGCCACTTGTCTTCTGACGCTGGCTATTACCGGCATCCTCCTGCTCCCGGGTCACTGCTGCGACATGCTGCGTGGCATGGTGGTACTCGGGCAGATTCCTCTTGTGACCGAACTCTTGGCGATCATGGCTCCTGCTCGATCCGGAACGCTGAGGTCCCGCATTCCTCCTGTTGGAGTCTCCGACATCCACCAGGGGTTGCATGGGATCTCCAAGCGTATAGGTATCAGCGATGCGCATGGTTTCCGCCAAAGTTGTCGGCATTTTCCTCTGCAGTTTCTGCCATAGCATAGAGCCATGCCGGCATCCTTGTGCAAACCAGGAGATGGCCTGCGCCTCCACCACTCCTTCGCAAGAGTTGCGGACATTGCTCCACCGGGTAAGGTACTCCCGGTCAGTCTCATTGCTCCTCTGCCTACAGATGGCGAGCTGCTGAGGTCGGTTGGGCCTCTTGTACGTGCTGGTGAAGTTGCTGATGAAAGCTTCCTCAAAATCTAACCAGCATTCTATGCTACCAGCCCTTAGGTTATTCAACCAGATCCGGGCGGGTCCTTCCAGCATCTGCGGTATATAACGTACCGCCCAGCGTCTGTTTCCGCCGGCTATGCTTACTGCAGTTACATAGTCGGTCAGCCAATCTTCCGGCTTCTTGCTGCCGTCATAGGTCTTGGCACCCCTATTGAGCTGAAAGTTCCGAACAGGCGGTTCTCGCATAATCCGAGGTCCAAAGCAAGCAGGTCCCGGGGGTCCTTGCTCTTCCATTAATCCGGATTGGTGAATTCGGTCAAGCCGGAACCTTGCATCTGCCGGGTTCAGCTGTCTTGTTCCTATTCGAGAACCCAAGGGGTTCTCGTCTGGTTGATACTCGAGTTGCTGCATCTCCGAGTTACCATCGTTGAGCCTATCTTGCACGGGAATCTCGGCTCGACGGGGAGCAGAGAGGTTGTTCCTCTGCGGGTTTCCCTGTACATGGGGGGGATTCCGGGGTGGATTACCACGGCCTACCGGGTTATTGTTCCTCACACCCAGGTTATCCTCTCCACGGGTACTTCCCGCCTGTCCTGGGTTATGCTGTCCGGCTTGCCCCGCCTGCTGGATACCGGCGAATGCCGGGTCATAGGTCTGCAGTTGCTTGTTCCTCCCGGAACCTCTACTCCGGCTCCGGCTCTTGCTCTTGCTTTTGCTTCTGCTCGGATGTGGGGACGAGGCCTCCCCATCCGACATCCGACTATTGGGTCTGGCTGAATGCACCTGTGACCCTGCCCCGGGGTTCTTTTTCTTGAAGGCCTGGTTCTGCCGGTTGGCCTCAATCACCAGCTCGTTGACCCTCTCTTGCTGCTTGCGCAGGGCTTCACCGGATAACCCTACCAACTCGGCCATGGCGGCTTCGGCGGCCCTGAGAGTTTTTGCCGGCGAACTGTACACCGGCTTTCCCGCAGAGATCCGACTTCCGGTGTTGCTAGTGGTAGCTCCACCAGCCAGCTCCTCATTCA
Source organism: Poa annua (assembly GCA_026929855.1). Lineage (NCBI taxonomy): Eukaryota > Viridiplantae > Streptophyta > Magnoliopsida > Poales > Poaceae > Poa > Poa annua. The sequence goes on from CM049427.1 coordinate 40,607,459, forward strand.
CCATTCTTCCCTTCTTGCGCAGATCTGCAATGCGCTTCTCCCGGGAGTCTATCTTGGTGAATCCGTGAGCAGCATTGTACTCCCGGAGGCTAACGCTGAGCTCGCGACGGAGCTCGGCGATCTCCTTTGCCTCAGCAAGTAACAACTTCCGCTGCTCTTCTAACTCTGCCGAAGTGGCCTGGGTATCCGCCCCGGCAACCACAGGTACAGCTAACTTAGCTACCAGACCCGAGAGGGGATCCGGACGGCGTCGCGGCTGGGACGGCTGCGGATCGCCATCTCGGGCCGCAGGTTTTTCGTGCGGAGGTTTGGCCAAACGGGGGAGACCGCCGGTATCTCCATCTGCATCCTGGTATTCCTCCTCGGTGGTTCCGACCATCATCACTGCGACGGAGCTCGGGAAGCGATCAGCACGCAGATCCCGAGCTGCGCAGAGCACGGGAGGGTCCTCAGCTTCCAGGACTACGTCCGGGTAGCTACAGACAACCTCGGTGGCCACATAGGTAGTGAAACCACCGAAATCGATAAGACATCCGTTCCCCGGGAACGGTTTGTTCCGGAAGCAACCGGCGTTGTCGGCGACGAAGTCCATCTCCCCTAGTCTTACGACCAGGCCAGAGAGAACCCGAACGTCGAAACGTACTGGGGAACCCGTCCGGATGTGTACACCAGCCAACGCCTCTGTCGGCCCCACGGTGGGCGCCAACTGTCGTGGTGGTGTCACGGCAGATGCCATAGGATGGCTAATTTGTGGGGCCGATGGACGTTGGTGGATCCGGGGAGGGATAGCGAGTTGAAGAACTCACACGGGGAGGATCCCGGTAAAACCGGAATCTCCCAAGAACACGAAACAAGAACAAAGTGCAGCAGGGAAGATCTAACAAATACAAACGAAGGCACGAAGGCACCAAGCACCCGCACGATATACCCAGGTTCAGGGCCCTCGTGAGGAGGTAACACCCCTACTCCTGCCTTTCTTCTCCTTATATTGGTGGCACAAGAACTACAACTTGCTACACGATCTCTCAAATGAGGAAGTATCAAGAACTAGATGACCTCAAGGTGAAGAGGAGTAACTGCTCTAAGAGTAAATGCAACTATAGTCTTGGCTCTGAAGTAGGTCTCTGGCCTGTCCTCTAGTTTCTTCCTTCATGAAGTCCGCCCCCTCTCCTCAGGAGCAGTTATGGCGCCTTTTATAGAGGTCCGGCCGGGAGGGCCGGAAACCCTAATCTGGCTCGGCCCCACCGGACAGGCCTAGCCGGGATGTCGTCACCGGCTAGTGCGACCTAGTCGCCGAGCTATCCGGTGTAGCTCCTGTGTCATCATCTTGCCAAGGACGGCAGGCGCCGTCGTGCACCATCATTGTCCCCTTGTCAGAGACAAGACATGTCTTTGCCCATCCCGGCTAGCCTTTTCCGGATTGCCGGACTAGGCATGACAGGTCTTGTCGTACCACGATCGTACCGGCTGACGCGTTCCCGTGCCAGGCGGGTGGTGACCATGCTTCCGTGTCAGGCGGGAGGTGACCATGCCTCCGTGCCAGGCGGAATGGTACTTCCCCCCGCGATATACGGGAAAGCCTGCTCTAGACCGCTGACGGTCTACCGGGAACCAGCACGCCGGCTACCTCCTCGCTTGTCGCTGGGAGCTCCTGTAAAAGACCAAGATCGACAGACACATCCCGGTTAGCACGTACCCGGACTACCTATCCGGTAAAGCCGAGTACACCGTCAACCGGGAACCTCCTCGGTGTTCCGTGCCCGGGACCCTTTCCGGAGAGGTCCGAAGTCCTGCCGGGATGCGCAGCTCTAGGCCTAGCCTCCCGAAGATGTCTTAGCCTACCAGCAAAGACATCTTCGAGAAGCTAGTTCTTAGAGGAACCATCCGCTCTTGCCCGTGCTGCAAATGCGAGGGTCGGGGATGTCTATTTATAGCCGCAAGGCATGACCCTTACGGCTGCCACTGGACCCCTTGGCCTTTCCCTGCGTCCAAGGGACCATCTGCCCTCTCGGCACACCAAGGGGTGCCCCTTGCAGCTGCCAAAGGTCAAGCACTGTTGTTATCCCTCAAAACTTACCGGGATCTGCCCCTACCCGGGGGGCAGCCCCCCGACAGCTGTAGCGAGGAAAGAAAAGGCTGCGAGATATCGTAGAACACGGAGAAGATGACTATAGTAGACAGAACTGGGAGCAGAGACGAACTGACTCAAAATGTGGACATGATATGATATGTCTGGACGAGTGACAGCCAGATAGACAAGACTCCCAACAAGATGGCGATAGCGTGTCGGGTCGGTGAGGGGATCACCATCGGTAGCACGAAGCTAAACATTGAGCTCCATAGGAGTCTCAACAGTGCACTCATCACCAAGAGTGGTGCGAGCAAGAAGATCCTGAATATATTTTTTCTTGGGAGATGTAGAAGCCATCAGAAGTCCAAGAAACCTCAATCCCAAGAAAATAGCGAAGAGGACCAAGATCTGACATCAGGAACTGCTCACGGAGGCGGGCCTTAACAAAGGCAATATACTCAGAGTCATCGCCAGTAATGATCATGTCATCAACATATAAGAGGAGGAGCGTCCGACCACGAGGTGGGGTGTGGACAAACAACGCAGGGTCATGGTCGCTAGGCACAAAACCGGCGGCAGTCACCACAAAGGCGAAACGCTCAAACCAGGCGCGAGGGGCTTGTTTAAGGCCATAGAGAGAGCGCCGAAGACGACAAATCATACCATCAGGAACATAGTACCCCGGTGGTGGTTGCATATAAACCTCCTCACGCAACTCACCATTGAGAAAGGCATTCTGGATGTCAAGCTGAGACACAGACCAATGATGAACAGAAGCCACAACGAGAAGAGTGCGAACAGTGGTCATGTGGGAAATAGGAGCGAATGTCTCATCATAATCATGTCCCTGCTCCTGCTGAAAGCCACGAGCCACAAGACGAGCTTTGTAACGCTCAAGAGAACCATCGGAACGAGTCTTGATCTTATAGACCCACTTGCAAGTGATGGGACGAACACCGAGAGGAGGGGAAACAAGATCCCATGTGCCAGTGCGCTCAAGTGCAGCAATCTCCTTAGCCATCGCAAGCTGCCATTCAGACTGAGCCATGGCATCCCGATAGGAAGTGGGCTCGGCAACAGCAGAAAGACTATATTGGGAAGGAGAATAGCGATCAGAAGACCGTAGTGAGGTCCGAGAACGAAGGTTATGAACCGATGTACATGGGGAAGGAGGCGCACTGGAAGTGGAGGGCACGTCAGAAGGATCATCCACAGCACGAGGGCGACGAGTGTAGTGGAGAGGAAAAGGAGAGAGGGGACGATGTATCGGAGAGAAAGGTGGAGAGGTGGATGATGAGAAAGGAGTGGAGGAAGGTGGAGAGGGTGGCGTCGGTGGTGTATCAGGAAGAGTGGGACTCATCATAGGAGGAGGTGGAGGAGGAGGAACATGAGGCAAAGAGGGAGAGGTGTCGGGAAGAATAAGGAAGGAGATATCCTCAACCGAGAAGGGCGAGGCAGTAGGACGCGGATAGTACGAACGAGACTCATCAAAAGTCACATCACGGTAAATACGTAGCCGACGACTAACAGGATCCCAACATCGATAGCCCTTGTGCTCATCACTGTAGCCAAGAAAAACACACTCCACCGACTGAGCGGTCAGTTTGGTGCGTTCGCGGGGAGCAAGGAGAACATAGCACACACACCCAAGCATTCGAAGAGCAGAGTAGTCAGGAGAACGACCAGAGAGACGTTCCATAGGAATACCACCCTACAAAGCAGCCGAAGGCTGGATATTGATGAGATAGGTGGATGCGGAGATAGCCTCAGCCCAAAAGTGGGGTGGAAGAGAGGCAGCTATCATCATCGCACGAGCCGTCTCAAGAAGGTGACGATGCTTGCACTCAGCAACGCCATTTTGAGCGTGAGCACCAGGACAAGAGAACTGGGCGAGAGTACCCTGTTCGGCAAGAAAACCACGCAACATCTGGGAGATATACTCACCAGCCGAGTCAGCACGAAAGACATGAATGGGCGTGGAGAACTGGGTGTGCACCATGGCAGCAAATCGCTTGTATATAGGGAGGACCTCGCTGCGAGATTTCATACAATAGAGCCAAGTGTAGCGAGAGAAGTCATCAATAAATAAAACATAGTAGCGATGACCACCTTTCGAATCAAAGGGAGCAGGACCCCATACATCAGAATGAATTAAGTCGAAAGGACGCTGAGAGACTGAGTCACTCGTAGGATAAGGTAATTGAGTCTGTTTTCCAAGTCTACAACCATTACAATGAAACGATACATCGCTAGAGACAGACCCTAAGACACCTTGATGCACTAGTGAGGACAAGCGAGAGCCATATATATGACCAAGTCGATGATGCCACTGTTGGAAGGATGCAGAGGAGGAGGCAGCAAGAGCATGCGAGCTGGTGGATGTGGTGGCAGAGGAAGGAACACAAAACCACTCAACCTCCCAAAGGCCCTGAGCCTCACGGCGTCGAGGGCCAGCTCCAACTAGAACCTGGGTGCGACGATCCTGAACAGAGCAAGAGTCGGTATCAAGAATAACACGACGGCCAGAATCAGTAAGTTGAGCAGCGGAAAAGATATTCATGGTAAGACGGGGAACATGGGAAACACTGGGAACAGAAAAGGATGGAGTAGCAACAGGAAGAGGTGTGCCATCGGCAGTAAGAACATTGACGGGAGAATCAAGAGGGCGAAGAGAAGACAGAGCGGAAGCATCAGAAGACATGTGAAAAGAAGCTCCAGAATCCAGAACCCACAGAGATGTACCTGACTGTGTAGGCGGCGGTGGCGGAGTAGCAGTAGTGGAAGCAGTCAGCGAAGCAACAGTGCTCGTCGAAGAAGAGCCATAGGAAGCCAACATACGCTTGAGCTGGGCAATATCCTGGGCAGTAAATGACTATGCAGACAGAGGCGCACGAACTGCAGGAGAGGAGCGACCCATGTCACGCTGCTTCTTGAAACAATCAGACTCTAGGTGGCCGGGCTTCTTGCAGTAGTCGCAGAACATGTGAGAGTGAGGCCGGCCCCCCACTCCAAAGGGCCATCCGCCCACCCCCCGTGAAGGAGTGGGTAGCAGCGGTGGAACATACGACACCGGAGCACGGGCAGCAAACACCGTGGGAACCACAAGCAGGCCAGCAGAACGAAGTCAAGTCTCCTCAGCGCGAAGCTCAGCAAGTACCTCTGAGATGGGAACACGTCGACCACGGGCAAGCAAGTGGGCACGCCGAGGCTCAAACTTAGAACGCAGGCGAGACAAGAACTCATGGACACGCTGAAACTCCAAGTCTGACCTCACTGTCTGACAGCATCGACAAGTACCGCAAACAACAGTCCTCAGAGAGTCAAGCTGACGCCAGATGGCAGAGCAATGTGTGTAGAACTCATAAAAAGTAGAGTCACCCTGCTGAAGAGCATGCTCCTGACGCACCACAGACAAGTAGAGAGCATCACCAAAGGGCTGATAGCGCTGACAAAGATAAGTCCACATCGCAGCAATGGTGACCAATCCCATAAACTCAGAAGCAAACTGGGGTAGAACACTAGCCGTGAGGACAGCAGCAGCACGAGCATCATCATTGCACCACTAAGTGTAAACAGACATACCATCCCGGTAAATAGAAAGGGAGTCAGAATATTCCGATACCTGCTGGTCGTAGGCTTCAACTGCACGATCATCAGCATCCTTGGCAGCATCCCGATCAGCCTGAGAAGCATCAGCAGCAAGAACAGGTGGCACCGTGGAGTAGGCGCCACAGGAGCAACGGGGCATGGCGAACAAGAGACCTCGCCAGAGAGAACGCCCCACAACAGGAGGCCACGCATGTTGATACGCATAAAGCCCACAAACTCGACGTAGTTGGTGCCATCAAATATCACAGAGCACCAAGAAACAACAACATAGCCCGACGGAGACATCGCAGGCTCGCTCTCTTTTTTTTTAAGTCAAACTAGGAGAGAGAAACCAGATCGAAATCGACTTCCTGTGCCACTTGGCAGACCCGAGTGCGTCGGCGGCCGGCGACAGCATGCCGCAGCAAGGCGACGTCCGATGGCGGGCCGGAGCAAGGCGGCGGCCGGCGACGTCCGGCGGTGGGCCGTAGGAGGGCGGCGACCACGACCAAGCTCAAGCGTGCCGTGGACGAGCCGGACCGCGACGAGGCGGCAGGCCGCAGCAGGGTGGCACCTGGCGACCGCGACCTGAATGGAGCTCCTGCGCCACGGGCCGGAGCAAGGCGGCGGCCAGCGACGAGCCGGAGGAAGGCGGCGACCTGGAGGACGAGCACCGCGACCTAAAGACGACGGCTCGTACGACGAGGCCACGAGCCACATCAAGGCACCGGCGGCAGGCCTAGATACGGCGGTGGCACGAGCAGGCCCGAGGGCCGCAGTGCAGCAGGCCGGAGCAACGGCGACGGAGGACGCGTGGAGTTGCAACGCGCATGGGAAGGAGAGCTAAACCGAAGCTTCTGATACCATGTTACAGTGTGAGCAACTACTGTACACTAGGGGCACAAGGCCACTACTTATACACATCTAACACAATGTACAATCGACCTGCGTAACACAATGTAGGTGTCCATTTTTTCAAGAGGATCCCAGGACAACCAGTGGCCTAGTGATTCTAATGCTCTGTTCTCTAATGGGTGAGGACATGCAGTATGATAAATCTTAGTTTACTGCCATTGTTACATACCTGGGTAGAACACTGTCTAGAAATAGATGGCAGTGGCAAAAACTCAACAAAAGCAGTCACAACGTCAGTAGCATACCATTTTCAATGCACACTGTGTACTGTCATAGTATACAACTGGATCAGAGATCAAACACATAGCAGCACGTATTTAGAAATTGTTGAATCAGTCTATAAATGGAATGGACAACTATGTAAGTGCATATCAAGAGAGTGTGTGCCAGAACAATGCCGATTTTCTGTAGTTTCATAAGCCAAACCAAGCAAGAGAAACAACATGTGTGCTAAGCAGTGATATAGAACTCCACAAAAGACATACAACTCCAGATCATCTTTTGCCAAGGGTCTAAAGCTATCAAAGCAAAGTGAGTAACTGGTGTTCTTGTAACTCAAATCACATCCTCCTTTTTTCTACCAAGAATAGTTGAAGGAATTTATTTCTCAACTATAGGCTATCGCCTAACTCGTTTACCTCTGCTTTTGATTTTTTTTATCTACTAAAATGGTGGTTTTGCTTTAGTTTCGGCATCTGTAACCTACAGCGTTAGCTAAAAGGCATACCCCCATAATTGAACTGGTGCAACCCGGTAACCAGTACGGACTAACACGGTTCTTTCTTTCTATAAAAATAATAAGACAGTGGAGAAAAGGCTAGATTTAACGTTGGAGATCGACCATGGAAATTATAAATCTTCTGATCCAGCCTGTATGTGGACATCTACATATGCAGGTTCTAGTGTAAAGCATGTGTGCATGCACCGTGGAGTCTTAAGGCAAGGAGCAGACCTTCATAAAGGTAGCAACAGAACCCAAAATCTATAGCAAATAATCATGCCCTGAAAACACATTTATAGATTTGCTAGTCGATCAGCTAGGTAGGAGTATAATTGAATTAACCAAACACGTGTGTTCTAAGTTAAAAAACAGCAGATGAAGAAGCTGTACCCTGCTTAGTTGTTTCACACGTGTGGCTGTTTCAGTGTAAGGTGTGCTATATTTTCCTATGTATCATGCCGAGATAAACTCAGAAAATACAAAGCTAGAATTGAAGCAGAACAGTGGCCTTTTTATTCTCTGAAATCATGTAAACCGCAAGAGCTAATTGCATGTCCAGGTAAATCATGAAAAGGGACTTTACTTGTCAAGCGAATAGTAGTGCTACTTATCATGCAAAACGATACCAAGACAGCATCAGGTAAAGCTGGAACCAACTGATACTTGGTTGCTATATGAGATGGTAGAACTCTGTAAACAGCGAAAACGAGGCATTTAAATTTTGATTTTGTTTCTAATCAGATCATAGCACAGAGAAATATGAGTGGGCGTTCAGCAAAAATATCAAACAGGCCAAGCATGCAAGACATAAGTTTATGGTCAGCAAATCAGGAACGATCTGGTCTGATACAAAACCGTAAATCACAGAAAAGCAAACTAATCGGCTGTAAACAGGTGCCACATGCAAGAATCTTGGTGGATCAACCAGAGAGCCCCATTTCATTCACCGCTCCTGATTGGGAAAAATATATGCTTCCCCATGATATTTGTTGATAACAGGGCAAAAGCAGAATATATAGAGACTGCAAAAAGGTCATTTCACCATTTTCCCCTCACCCCACAACATATCCAGAGAGAACCATGAAAAGTGGGAATCCATGTTAAACTTGAAATAGAAGACTTACCGAAATATCCACAACACAATCTTTGTACTGAGTGTGAAAGTATGTTCTGCCTCCTGAAATTCTCAAGAAACACACCCACAACTTACTTTCTGCAAAACGCCTCTCCTATAAGTATGGTCTGCCTCCCGAAACTCCTGGGCTTATATTTTGATTATTGAATTTAGAAGGATCACAGCAAGAGCTTTGAAAGTGAAGTTGTCAAATGTTAGAGCTCATTGTAAAACCATACTAGTAAAATGCCCATGCGTTGCTACGGGCGAATAGAAGGACCTATCCTTCACACACAAAATGACTTATCTCACTCTATCATAAATTAATATTTCTTCTTATATAATGATCAAGTTCATATAAAACATGATCATATCAAATTTAGATAGTGCAACACAATGTAATTATCGATTTACTTAAAACAACCAGGACATTGGATGTGCTAGCAAAAACATTCTTATTTGGATGTGCCTTGACAAAATGTTTTCACCCAACCTCTTCGGTTCATCGTAAATCTTATCATATTCATCGTTCAAACATAAGTCTATGCACAAATAAAATTATACTTATACTAATATACACTACCTCTAAGAATCAACATCACCTTATTTGTGCTGACCCATGCCTCTCATTACTGCTTAGCTATTGATGATTCTTCTGCTCTCATGGAAAACCGAGGGTTAGGGATGGGAGGGGAGGGGAGAGCAAGTGACAGTGGCGACCTTGGTTAGACTTTTTATTGGCTTTTGTTTTTGGCTTATAAGCCATAAAATCACCTAAATATGTGTTTTTGACTTTTGTCTTATACCATAGTGTAACATAAGCCAAAAGCCAAAAGCCAAAAGCACTTATATAGGTGCTTTTTTGACTTATAAGCGAAAGCCAAAAGCCAACTAAAAAGCCGAACCAAACACTCTAAGTGGTATTGATAGAAGGGTTGAGTCTCGGACTGACGTGGTCGCCGGCCACCAGAAACTCCGGTCGGTGCCCCCGTATGTCCACAAGAATCACCTCTCCAAGGTCGTCAGAATCTCATGGATAATTCACGCTATCTTCGGACCATGTTAGGCATTGCACCGGGCGCATACACACCCATCATTTAATTACGCTTCTTTTTTGCGTTTGTCAGTGCTACATATAAGTATTGACTAATTAGCCAGATCAGTAAATATTTTAGAGTTTATCAAATCTGAATTTAATGTTATCATTAGGAAAAAAAATTGATGAAAAACCGCTGGATATGGATTATTTTGCCTATTCTTTCCTAAAATAGTAAAAAGATTGAATATTTTCACTTGCACTAATGATTAATCTGCGTGCTTTGGCTCAGCTCAGTGCAGAAAATATTCTAGTAGCAATATGATGACTGAATCAGTATTCACAGTCATGGTATATCAAGGTACCGGTTTGTCGCCGCAGAGGTCGATGCCGTGCTGCAGCCTGCTTGAGCTGTCCATCTTGGCTTGTCCTACCGCACTTCAAAGAGAGAAAAAAACATGGAGATAGAGGAAAATCATAAACAACACCGTCGCCGCCGTTCATCCACTCCACCTCGTTCTCACTACCGCCATCACACGCTCGCCGCTAGCCCAATAGACATAGGAGGTCCCGAGAGAATGAGAGAAATTAGGGGAAGAAGCTCGTCTCCCGCGGCCGTCCCATGACCATGCTCGCTGCGGCATCGGGCGGCTTGCAGCTTCCGTGCGACGCTGCCGACCCGGCTGGTCGTGCCCTCGTAAGCGCGTGGTGTCTCCGCTTATGCTGGGCCGTGGCCGCACTCGTGTGTCGCCCTGCCGAGGATGCTCCGCTCGCGACCGCATCGGCTTGAATAAGACGGCGAGGCCGCCGTCCACGGAGACGAAGAAGGACTGCTGGGACAGCGAGCTCGGAGGAGGTCGCGTGCGAGGGGTGGCTGCGGTCGCCTACCACTGGCCGGGTCAGGGTTAGGGATCAAGATGGGAGGAGGCGCTACCGGAATCGGGACCAGGATTTGATCGAATCATAGGAAGGCGTGGGGGCTCGTGGCTAGCGTTGGGGATGAAGGAAAGTGGAGAAGCGGTGGCTGCGACGGGCGCGCGGTCACGGCGAGCGCAGGCAGGAGCAGCCCCGTGGCGGCGACATCCTCGACCCCAGGCGTGAGGTCAACGGCGGCACCGAGCAGCTAGCCGGGGCAATCATGGTCCTCTTTCAGGAAAAATAACGATAAATAACGATTCGGGCTAGGTTTAGAAATAAGTGGACTGCGGGTTATTTTCACAAAATGGCAGACTACGTACGACGCCTCACCTTAACAGATATTATATAGTAGAGATTTCTCAATGCTGAGTGACATACTCATCTCTCTCCAAGTATACTGTTGCTGTAATTAAGTTCTGGCACATATTTGGTTTCATGAGTGAATACTCCCTCTGATCCGGAAAATATGTCGCTAGAAACAAACTACCCACGTACAACTCGATAGCATACCAAGGGACAGTTTTTGTGGGCCGGAGGGAGTAGATGTTATAGAATAACCCGCAAAACGACTAACAGCAAATAGAGACTCAGACATTGAAGATCAAAACAACACTTCCACAGATAATGCAAAATTTGTCAACGCGGTCAAACATAGCAAATAATTAGGAGCTGGTGGAAAGCAAAACTTCTGATCAAAATATATCTGCTTGCTCAGCCCACCTGGGTTAGAGGCCTAGCCTCCCGCCATAGTGCTAGGCTGTTTCTTCTAAATATAATGGCAACAGGTACTAGTGCCTGTTGATCGAGTTTTTTCATCAGAATATATGTAAGATTCAGATACAGCAGTGTAGTCATAGAAACGAATTTAACCAATCCAAGGGAATATTTATTAAGTTGAGGCTTTCAAAACCAGCTTAGCATTAGTCACTAAGGAATTTCAGACATCAAAATTCAGCTACAGTTAGGACCTATAGCCAGTTACAAAAGGAAAACCCACTATTTATTTCCAGGGCACAAAAGAAGATAGGTAAACCAATATCATGGCCAGAGATATCATATAAGTGCCCCAAAACACTCCGGAAGGTAGATGATATACAGCAAGTTTCATATCATCCAGTTATGTTATCTAATGCATATTTACCAAGACACAGAAGACGACTGGTTATTTTTACAGTCTCATCAAGAATGTCCAAGAGCTGTGAACTAGTAAAAGATATGCAAAAACAAATGTGCCAGCAAGTTCAAATTGGCGTTGGCTCTAACACGAATAGCATAACATGTGCTGAGAAAAAAAAATAAGGAGGAGAGCATATGCAGTAGCTTGCACATCTTCACATAAAGCTTAACATCCATCTTCAAGCTATACTGTAAGAACGGAAACTCAGATAGCAACATAACTAGTTGGCTTAGGAGAACAAAACAATCCTGTTCCGCTATTGCACCAATCGGACAATTCAACAAGTATGTGCATACCCTCTACTCATCTTTCCCTCAAGGGAAGCAATAAAAACAATGCAGTGCAAGTCTTCTCCTGACACCACAGTAGTTAGCAAAGACAGAGAAAATATCTGTTTGCCGCAACGCATAGCTCAACCAAGAAATAGCAGCAATCCGTAACTCGTCATTAATCTTTTTTAAGGGATAACTCGTCATTAATCACTCCCTAAGATAGCAGTGGTAGAGGTCTCAAGTTATCCAGTAATTATGAGAAAAAATCAAACAAAAATGGGCACACCACATAAATTACATAGTTGATTCTATTTCAAATTTCAGTTTACCATAACAAAATCTGGAACAAAGATGCAAGCCTTTTTTTAAAACAAGCTTGAGAGAATTAAACTGCCTAATGCAATAGCAATACACATATACAACATCAATAGTTTGAATTTGCACCCCTAAATCAAACCATGTAAACTGACAAGCGGAGGCTAAGTGTTGTGGTACATTTCCAAAGACAATGCAAAATATGTCGATGTGATCAAAGCATAGCAAAATAATTAGGAACCAGCGGAAAGCAAAACTTCTGATGAAAATATATCTGCTCGCTCAGCCCACTCGGGTTGGAGGCATAGTCTCCCCCAGCAGCGCTCAGTTGTTTCTTTCCACATAATGCCAGTTACTAGTGCCTGCTGAATCTGATCCATGTTTTTCTTATCAGAATATAACTAAGATTTAGATCCTGTAGTGTAATCATAGAAATGAATTTAACCGAGCCAAAGGAAAGTCAATCTGTCATTTAACAAGTCAAGGTTTTCAAGACATCTCAGAGAAGATATTACAGAGGGAAAATATACCAGCTATAGTTAGTCACTTTAAGGAATTTCAGGACACCCAACAGGAACCTACAGATTGTTAAGGTGAATATGAAACGATCAATTATTTCCAGGAAGGAAAAGAAAATAGATCAAATCAATGTAACATAAAACAGAGATCACTGCGAGAATTATCATGCAAGTTCCCAGTAAATGGTGGAACTGTCGGAACTCACACTGTGGAACTAGATGATAAGCAGCAACTTGCACATGGCTATATTCTGCTACATGGAGAGCTTGAGAGGCATTTGCAGTGGTATTCCTATGGTTTCCCAGCTAAAAACTACTTCCCCAGCCACTGTGTTGTGATTGTCCGCACAGTGTACGGGACACTTAGGCACGCATAAGTGAGCTAGACGCAAGTAGGTCGCAAAACACAAAATTCACGCCTAGCACCTTTTTGAACTTTGGCAGCAAGTCAAAACACAGATGTTTAATAGTTATTTCTAACTGGCTACTATAAGAATATCCAACTGCTGTGAGCTCAAGATAACAAGTAATAACAACTTGAGTTAAAACGAATGGAAAGAACAGAACCAAGTGGACAAAAAAGATCTCTTGTACAACTCAAATGGTCTGGTACCAAAGAAAAAAATAAGAGGTAGGTAAATACAAACCTAGACAGTTCCTAATGACTAATGGATGTGATCCAAAGGGGGTAGTTCATCACATAATATGAGAATTTAGTCTATTACTTTTTTCTGTCGTTTCTTTTACTAAGTAAAATGAGGAAGTAACCAGGCTGATTAGAGCCTGATTTCAAAACTGAATATCTGAACTCTGAAGAGATATGCAAACATCAAATGTGCCAATAAGTTGAGATTGGCTTTGCTTTTACATGAACAGCACATAAAGCACTGATGGTCTGACGAATCTCCAAGTCATTGTTAATGTGCCGAGAAAAGAAAAGGCAAATCAGGAAAGTATCCACAAAAGCATAACATCCAGCATCATGCTATAATGTAACAAGGACTCAAGGAGAGATGATTTTAAGGTTCGGACAAGTTTTTTTCAGAAGGTTAAGCTACAAGCTTTAAGACATTAAATTCACAGTAAGATCAAGTGAAAAAAGCATACTTCAGTCTGAAGGGATACAAGGGGATATGGCCATATGGGTACTTTGATTAGGTGGTGTCAAAAAAACCTGAAGTCACCACTATGGAGAACATAAAATTGTGTGTACTCGAAATTATAGAACCAGAGGACAGTCAGCATGAAAATTTTGAACGACAGGTTATCAACATCAAATTAGGCAGAACCAATAATATATTGACCAAAAGCGCATAGTAGCAGCATAACTTGAGGTAGGAAGTTGGCTTTAGAGGCGTAAAAGGCCATTCCACTATTGCACCAAACTGATAAATTCAAGAATCATGTGTACATCCTCCTAAACATGATACTTCCTCCGTTCCACAATATAAGATGTTTTAGCATTTTTTTTCCACATGCACATGTCCAAACTTGTATCTAGATGTATGTGTACAATTATTTTGGTATGAATCTAGAAAACATGTATAACACCTACAACATCTACTATTATGGAACGGAGGGAGTATTTTTTTTTACCTATTCTTTCTCTCAGGCAAACAATAAAATAATGCAGTGCAGGTATTTCTATTTTGACACCGCACGGCACAAGTTAGCAAACATAGGGTTAATTGTCCACAGCAATAGCTCAAACAAGAAATAGCAGGAATTCATAACTCATCAGCAATCATTCCCTAAGATACCAATGTCACACAGGTCTCGAAATTATCCAGTAATAATAAAAATCAAAACTGTCTGGGCACATAAACTCCATATATGATTCTATTTCAAATTTCACTTTATCAGGACAAAATCTGGAACAAAGGTACAGTTTCCCTACCTCCAAGAAAAGTACAGCTACACTTTCTTAGCAAGTGTTCGTTGTTTCGAGCCATGCTCCACAACTTTCTCTTCAACATGCAGTCCTTTCCTACGCCTCACAGAATTCATAAGTTTCTTAGCCAAATTTGGCCCAATGCTTGCCCCATCTCCAAATTCTTCAATCTCCTCCTGTGACTTTGGGATGAAAAAAGGGTCCTCGGGAATAGCATCCCAGTGGCTAAGAACAAGCAGAGCACTGGCTGCACCTGATGTTACGGTCCTGAGCTGATTAGAAAATCCAATGCTCTCAGCAACAGGCAAGTAAGCATGCACTGTAAATACTGAAGTTCCTTCTTGCATCTCTTCTTTCAAAATCTTTGCTCGCTTCTTACCAAGAACTGCATAGGTTGAACCTAGTTGCTCAGTCGGTGTGGTCAATTCACAGAAATACATGCCTTCAACAAGCCTTGGGTTGTTCTGAAGAACGGCTGCTCGGCATGCTTCCTTAACTGCAGTTATTACTTGGCCACTAAAGATGTTGTATTGATCAGATTGATGGGCAGCATCAGAATTGTCAGCAAATATATAAGGCTCAATAATAAATGCCAGACCCCACATAGGTTCATCACATAATGGCCCAGCGTTCGTGGCAAACTGAAATCCTGAAAGAATGCTGTTCCTTAGGGCCATAGATTCCAGATGCAACGATTCAGGAGCATCTGCTGATGATTTACCGTTGTCAAAAGCATTATTATCATCACCATCAGATCCACTCCCAAACCCCAATCTCTCAGAAAAATGTGCTCTACCGCGTACAAGAATACCTTGCCTTCCATCTTCCATGGTAATCATAGCATCACTAGATTCCACATCAGGCAAGAGAAGGAAGTTTGGACCAACCTGCCAAGGACCCAAAGACCAGATCCGTTGGAGGTATCCAAGCCATGTCTTTCTAAACTTCTCAAGCTTTTCTTTATCCACTTGCTCAGAAATGGCTTCCAATTCACTGTCTATGGCACTGACCATACGCTGCCTAAGCATTGCAACAGCATCACAATCATCTTGAGAAACTTGTGGGTTTAACATCACATTTCTCTTTGCTATTTTTCCCTCAACTATTTGACCGAGCAATTGATCACTTTCTTGGAGGACTTTAGTCAGAGCATTGGGAAGTCTTAGGACCTGGACTCTCACAGTGCATCTCCCATTTGGAGTAGTCCTCTCAACAAATGCATGAGGGGCCTTCAAGCCTTCCAATAAGCCAACACCTTCTCCTTCGATCGTCTCTTTAAAAGAGACCAGGGGGTCCGAAACGAGCAACTTCACCTTTGCAAACCTCTCCTCCAAATCTTTTTTGCACCGCTCCAAATGAATCTCCCCAGCTGCGGCAAGGATATGTTCACCCCTGTGTGAGACAGTGTACTCAACAAATGGGTCTGCCCGGTTAAGAAGCTTAATCCCTTTAACAAGAGCTGCCAGATCTGCAGGGTTGGAGGGCTCAATTGCAACCTTAAGCATCGGAGATACCTGGAACATCATACTTGAGAAGGGCCAGCAATTCTTGGTGGATGACAAAGTGGCACTCTTCAATATGTGCTGCCCAAGGCCCTGTATTGCGACGACATTTCCAGCACTCACACTTGCAACTGGCCTCAAGCCCTGCCCCAGCATTTCATACAAGTAGTGGAGCTCAACCTCCTGTACATGCTTCTGCGTTGCATCCCCTTTCAGTGGGTCATACAACGCCGACAGCACAAACACCTTCTGCCCTGCACGAAGAACTCCACTGAACACTCTCGCAAAGGCCATAAAACACTCCTCTGACTCACTTGCATCCTGGTGGCTCAACAACTCCCCGTGCACCCCCTTAGGTGGTAAAGTTTTATATGGCACAGCAAACATCTTGGACACATACACCACCACCGGTGAATCTGCACCCACATCACAGGTCTCCACACACCTCCTCACCCTCTCTGCCTCTAAAACAACCTCTGAACAACTAGCAGCATCATCTGGCACAAACTCCCTTTTTGGCATAAGCCTAGCAACCCTGGCCCCCTGAGCAACAACAGGGTCGGGGGTGCATTCGACCACCATTGCCATCACCGCATCTGCCAGTGGCAGCCAGCGGCTCATCACAGACTGCAAAACTAGCTTTGGGTCCTTGTTTTGCAGCTCCCGCTTCGGAATGTTCAATTTGAAGTTGCTAATGACCTTCTGCACTATATCGCCGTCCTGTCCCAGCACTCCCTCATACAATTTCCACAGAGGCTTCAGAACGAACTCCACAAACATGGGCTCCCGATCAGTACCCTCCATTGCCTTCTTCCCCACAATCATAAAACTCTTCTTACCATTCTTATCCACCTTCTTTTCCAGGTATCGCGGCCCCCAAAATCCTCTGAGCAAAGCAGAGGCGCTGGCGCCCAGCTTGGTGGCGTACAGGTCGGCGAAATGCTGGATACGGAAGCCCCAGCCATCGAGGGCGCAGGCGAAGACGACGTTTCCCTTTTGGGGCTGGAAGGCGTCCTCGTCGTCGTCGTCAGCATCCTCAGGGAGATCGTCCTGCGAGGATGCGTCGCTGGAGGAGGGCTGGTCCTCGAGGGAGGCGAGGACGGAGAAGTAGGAGTGCGAGCGCAACGCGGAGTAGATGGAGTTGACGTCGGAGAGGATGCGGTATAGGCGCAGGTAGGCCTCGGCGGGGGTGAGGTGGAGCTCGGTGATGAGCCGGTCGAGCTTGTTGAGGACGAGGCAGGGGCGGAGGCGCTCGAGGAAGGCCTGGCGCAGCGCGGCGTGGGTCTGGATGTGGACGCCCTCGACGGCGTCGACGAGGATGAGCGCCGAGTCCGAGAGGCGCGCGGCGGAGGAGACCTCGGAGCAGAAGTCGATGTGGCCCGGGGAGTCGATGAGGTTGACCCTGTGCGCCGCGGGGCCGTCGCCGTAGCGTAGGAGCACGGCGGCGGACTTCATGGTGATGGCCCGGCGCTGCTCCTCGTCGAGGTAGTCCATGAAGCGGAGGCGGCCGGCGAGCCGCGGGTGGAGGAGGCCGTCGCCGCAGGAGGCGACGAGGTGGTCGGCCAGCGTGGTCTTGCCGTGGTCGACGTGCGCCAGGATGCACGTGTTGCGGACGTGCCGCGGGTTCTCCGGCGGTGGCGCGTCGGCGGCCGGCTCCGCGGCCGCCATTGCAGCGGCGGTGGTGGTGGTGGTTAGGGTTGGGCTTTGGACAGGGAAGAAGAAGTGGAGCGGTGGTCGGGCCTGGCTGCCGTATGTTGGGCCGGGTGTGTGTGTGTACTAAAAGCAGCACAAACTTGGCACGCGCGTGTTATGAGATGTCAAAAAGGAAGGAAACTTGGCACCAACGAAAAGCATTTCGATCGGAACTGGGCTCCACCAGTGATGCCAAATTCTTTCTGATTTTTCTGTTGAATTATCTCAATTCTTTTTGATACTTGGGCACAGGTTATGTTACCCTCTTTTTTTTCTTTTGAAAACCATAAAAAAAATGGGAAACCAATCCTAAAATGAAATTGTGAGAAATCCTGAAATTCTACTCCTAATTCATGTCGAACTCGGCTCATTGGGTGCTCTAGGTTGTCCCGCTCTCATTTATGTTACCCTCTTATCGGTAAAACTCGTCACGTTGGATGGTAAAGAGCCAACCAGCTCACACACATTTGGCAAATTAAGCTCTAATCTAGCTCAAGGGTAAGTTTGTCTTTGTTCCGTTTGACCTGCTTCTCGGTTACAATGATTTACCTTTTTCCTTCTCCTCGGTGGTCATTTTTCTCAAATGATATCTGACATGTGAGGAACACCAAATTCCTATGCAATTATACTTATAATGCTGGATATATGGGGGTCGCTCTAACAATTTCATTTGTGGGGTCTAAAACTAATAGTAGAACTTCTTAAGATAAAACTTATTTCACATCTAAGAAAAATGCAGTGTCCACCCATTCTCAGAATTTTTGTGATCCATAAATCATAAATAATCTTATCAGATGGGCAAAATAATTCAGTGTAGAATGAAAACTCTATATTAAACCGTTTCTAGCTCACGTAGATATGATTCGTGATCTGATTTGCAGATTCCATTATGTTTAAGTTTTAATAATCCCTCCATTCATGAATGTAAGAGGTATAGTTTTTTGAGAAAAAAAGCTAAATATAGGGTTTACAGCGATTTTTGGACGAATTTATCGATCAAAAAGTGAGTTTCATTCTCGAACGGAGTGATTTTATGGATTGTTGTCATTTGTTGTCTATTAGTGAGTCCTCTCTTCAGAATTTTGTCTAAAACAAATGACCATAGTATGTCAAATATGCATGTCTTTAATATCCGTGCAGAAAATTATACCTCTTACATTCAGGAACAGTTGGAGTATAGTGTATGCAATGATCATTATAGATGTCAGGTTTGCTTGGTCCATGTGTTCTGACAATTTTTTTTTGAAAGTTTTCCATTAAATAAAACGAGCAGCAAGCCGCCTCATTAAAAACCTTCCAGCCCCCGTAGGTACCCTGGTAAGGAAAAGAGTGCGTAAGAAACTTGCTGCCCTGGAC
The DNA here is from genome assembly GCA_026929855.1 of Poa annua. Lineage (NCBI taxonomy): Eukaryota > Viridiplantae > Streptophyta > Magnoliopsida > Poales > Poaceae > Poa > Poa annua. The sequence continues at coordinate 40,626,545 of CM049427.1, forward strand.
AGTTACACAGAATTCTTACAATCTAGGGTGACCAGGTCCCGAACGCAGTCAGGAACTGAATCACGAAGCACATCAGACACACCTGATTTACCTAGCTGGCCTAAGACATGAGCTACTCCATTACTCACTCGGTCCACCTTTAAAACAGAAATATCCTGGAAGATTTTCAGAATCTTCCTAGCCTCCAGAATTAAGCTCCAGCTAGTTGATTGTTCAGTATTGGTAGTTGTTATCGCATGTACAGCACGTAAACAATCCGATTGAACGATAGCAGGCCACCGACGAATTGAAATCAGATGTCGGAGGCCTTCAAGGCGGGCAAGAACTTCAGCCTCTTCTGCACTCCCACAACCAGGTATAAATTTCCACTCTGAGAGAATTGGGAGCCCTGAATGATCTCGAATGATAATACCAATGCCTGCATTTTTCGACACGTGATCCCAGCCGGCATCGACATTGGCTTTAACTGAACCCATATCCGGCGGTACCCAACCAGCTAAACTGACCTGGTTATCTGTACCAACTCCTGCAAACGACTGGAGATAATTAACAAGATAAGGAACAGACGCCGAAACAGAGGCCTTCCCATCCCTGTGGACAATATTGTTGCGATGGTGCCAAACCCGCCATAGCAGAAAAATAATATTCGGCCTTTGATCCTTCGCCGCATTGCTAAGGAGAGTAAGAATCCATTCATGATGATTGCCGCTGAACATCGCCTCATCTGGCAGTGACCAATGCACACGTAGCTCCTCACGGAGAGCCCTGGCAAGCGTGCAAGTAATAAGGGCATGGTGGGCATCTTCGATCACATGTCCACAAATTGTGCAAATTGGATCGACGTGATCTATGCGTCAGCTCAGGTTCAGATGGGTGCCAAGCGAATCCGTCGCCACCCGCCAAGCGAAAACCCACAACTTTGGCGGAACATTTGATTTCCAGATAAGATTCAAAATTTTCCTTTCACCAGACGCCTAAGAACTAGTAGACTGTCCGCTGCTTAAAGCCTGTAGTTTAGGTTGCATGCCAATGTGATAAGCGGACCGAACGCTGAAAATACCATTGGTTTCACCGCTCCAAGCCACAAAATCTTCAGAGGCACGAGGCGCTAGTTTGATATTGAGGATAATGGCAGCATCGTGTGGGTAGCAGCAGCTTCGCACCGCCCCTTCATTCCATGTCCGTGTGTCATGATTAATAAGATCAGAAACCCACTTCATACGACTATTACCTCTCCTACCATCCACCTGGAGAGCACCGGTTCTAGGTAGCCAATTATCACGAAATATTCTTACACTGGTACAGGTACTGATCCTCCATATAATCCCTTCCTTCAAGAGTTCAAGGCCATGAACACTACCCTTCCAAGTCTGAGATTGATTTTGGATGAATGCCGTATCCAGGAGGTGACCAGAAGGATAGTACCTAGATTTTAGAAGTCGAGCACAAAGGCTATCCGGGTAATGCACAAGTCTCCATGCTTGCCTGGCTAAAAGAGCTTGATTAAACATGCCCAAGTCACGAAAGCCAACACCACCATGGGCCTTAGGCCTAGCAATTTTGTCCCAAGCCAACCAATGCATCTTACGTTTGTTTGTTTCGTCGCCCCACCAAAAGTTACGAATAATTTGGTCAAACTCCTCAATCAGACCAATAGGAAAACGGAAGACGCCCATAGCATATGTCAAAATTGACTGCAGTACCGATTTAATAAGAGTGTGCTTCGCACCCGAGGACATGTACTTTTCAGACCAATCGCTAGCATACTTTGAGAACTTCGCTTTCGTAGACTTAAATTTACCTTTTGACATTCTTCCATCCGGGAATGAAAGCCCTAGATACTTCTCTTCAAAACAGTTTGTATCATATTTTAAAATTTCCTTTATCTCCGCTTGCACCTCAGGCGTGCACTCGTCACCATACAGAATAGAACATTTGCCAAGGCTAACGAGTTTTCCAGTTCCATGCTCATATTTATCCAGAATAGACTTGATGACAGTGGCTTGATTCACTGATGCTTCAAAGAAAAGGAGACAATCATCCGCAAATAACAGAGGGGAAATACCTGGAGCTCTTCGACAAATGTGCAGCTCCCGCAACGAGTTATACTCAATTTCCTTGCGGATCAGACAAGACAAGCCATCAGCAACAAACAAAAAAAGATATGGTGAGAGGGGATCACCTTGGCGGATACCACGAGACGGAGTGAAGGAGTCCAACATATGTCCGTTAAAGCGAACTGAATAACGAACGGTGGTCACACATGCCATGACCCACCGAATCCATTGACTGTGAAAGCCCAACTTCGCTAAAACCCCTTCCAGAAATCTCCAATCTACATGATCATACGCCTTGGCCATATCCAACTTGTAAGCACAAATTTTTTTACGAGCTGACGAGCCTGACTGAATGGAGTGTAAGCACTCTAAAACCATGAGGGCATTGTCTGTGATTAGGCACCCCGGAATAAACACGCTCTGAGTTGGCGAAATAATGTCCTCGAGGATGGGCCTTAATCTGTTCACCAAACATTTCGAGACAACTTAAAAAATCACATTGCATAGGCTAATTGGCCTAAAGTCCTTCAAAACCTCGGGATCATTCTTCTTTGGAATTAAAACAATTGTAGTATCATTCACCTCCTCAGGCATGATGCCGGAGGAGAAGAATTCCTGAACCCCATGCACCACCTCCACCTTCAGAAGATCCCAATTACGTTGCAAGAAGCGAGCCGAAAATCCATCCGGACCAGGAGCCTTCAACGGCCCAATCTAAAATAGGGCGTCACTGATTTCTTTTTCTGTAAACGGGGAACACAATTTCGCATTCATATCCTCATCAATACACCTGCGCATAGCATCAATAACCGGGGCTGGGTTAATATTATCCTCCCTTGTGTATAAATCCCTGAAAAAATCCGTAGCCAATTTTTCCATCTCAGTTGTATCAGACGTCCACGTGTTCTGACAATTTTAAAGTGATGAACAAACCAATTTGGTAGAATCGCCTTCCAACCATGTGTAATTGCCTAATCAAGACGGTGCTTCTTAGTTTCTTATAATAGAAGAGAACTTGCAACTCCGGTTAACTCTCTCCTTTGCATTATGCTGTTTCATTTTGTAATATAAGTGGCTCTGTCTGTGTAACTTGGATGTTATTGTCACTTCAATAAAAATCTGGGTTGCGTTGCTCCCCTTTCTAGAAAAAAAATAGTATGGTTATAAGTATCTTAAGCCCTTACATTTTTGTCTAATATATGCTCTTGGCTCTCTTGCCGGTTTACTAGACTAAGAATTGTAGAACACGTAAATCTCTGAGATGGGTTTTTAGATGTTACACGGGCACATTATTAATGCACAATGCTACAAAAAGAAAACTCAGGTTCTTTGAGAATGTTAATTCGAATGTTTCTTTTTGCAAGATGCATGTATACCGAGTCTGAATGCAATGAGCCAGTGAGCCATTTATGCACAGGCGGAGTAATTTTAGAGGAGAAGGTCATTCGAGACCCAAGGCAAATATAAATTTCGATGCCTGTCACTGATTCTGATCCCTCGCCTCTGATGGAGCTAGCGGAGGCCGCAGAGTAGAGGCTTCAGAGTAGAGGCTTCATTCAGTACGAGGTGAACACGGAGCTGATCGGCTTTGCTGTTTCACCTTCCACAGACAGAATTTAGTTATTGAACCACATCAGAGAATAGCTAGGTGGAGGTAGAACCGTAGAAATATTAACAAATCATTGTCAGGAATCAGGATAAACATAATCTGGCCATCGAGTTGCCACCGACAGGGGTGGCCTGACATTGGAGAAAAGTATGCAAGTTTAAATAATAAGCTTTTGTATGAGATTTGACCATTAATGGAAATTATTAGATTCTATATCAAATTATACATCCACATAGTCGAAAATTGTGCCTTAAATATACTGCTCGTCCAACCTCAGAATTAAATCATGTAGTACATTGGCTAAACTAGTATTCTATAGGTAAAGTCTAGTAAATCCGAAGACAATCCTGCAATATAATTTAGTGTCCCAATATTATTCAGACACGCACTGACACACATATTAGGTAGTCTCTTGTACTGGGTAATGCAGTAGTTAATTACAAAGAGAAGGGGATAAAACAGCAAAAGACGCATGTTGAATCATATCTACTTGTACAGTACGTACATATCGATAAAGAATGGAGTTTTCACAGCAAAGACACAGTCAGAGCACCGCCTTAATGGAGTGGTTGTTGGTATCTCTAAAAATTCTAGACTTGTGCTTAATCATGCGGAGCCCCTTGCCCTTGCTGTTGCCATTGCCACGCACTGTTGGATTTGCCCCTATACGCCGAGTACTTTCCGACGCAGACGACGACGAGTTTCTGACGAGACGTGCGTACTCCAATCCGCTGCGATATACGTGCGTGCAAACCAAGCTCTCCGATCAGTACGGTCGATCGATTTCAGCTAGTATTACTTAGACACACACGGAAACAACGATTTGGTGACCAGAGGCTCGTATCGAGCCTTGCTCTTCTTTTTCTTTTCTTGTACAATCTGGTACTCTTACACGGGGTCTCTACATGTATTTATAGCGGTACTAGTGCATCTAACCTAGTAGGATTAGAACTCCTAATTCCTATCCAAATCGAATTGCACAACTCATGCTTATTTCCAACATTCACCCCCCTAAGCATGACAACATGACGTGCTTTTCTCTTCCTCCCGGGTCCCAAATACGCCTTTGCGTAGGTGTTACCCTCGACAGTATTTTCGCCGCTTCAGCCTCCATCATCGACATTACTTTCGTTGTTCCTTGAGACTTCCATGACATGGACATTGATTTTGTCGACTCATCTACATTCCGGAGGCGATCATCCTTTTTGTCGACCTCTTCAAACATCATCTTTGCTTCGGTGCTTCTGAAGCAATCTTCTGTGTACTTCATCGACTTCATCTCCGGAATAATCACCTTGAACAAATGTAGTCGCGCAAAATGCATATCACCTTCATCTTGTCGCTCTTCTGCCAGCGGCGTTGGCCTTTCTTGACGCCAACACTCCATCGTATTCGTATCCTCAAATTTCGCCATTTCCTCAGAGCGCTTCCTTTCCCCTTGAACACTTCTCTGCGGTATAGGTACTCCTTGTAGCGTTCCCTGCATGCCGTCTTCTGGGCTGGGCGCCCCTTGAATTTCCTTTGACCGTAGCCCCTCATGTGGTAAACCTTCTCCTTGGTCATCAGCTGGACTCGCTTTGTCCCCTTCTCCTTTTTCTGAACTGCCTCCGGGTACGTTGCTTCTTTCTTCCATAACGATAGGTTTGCCCCATGACGCAACAATGCACCTTACTCTTCCCTGCGACACCATGACTTGCCGCACTTCATGGACTTCTGACGCCATGTATGTATTCTCTTATTTTTTCTGTGACGCGACACTACGCCACATAACATGGACTTCTGGCACCATGTATGCCACTTCTTTTGCCTTCAACGTGACACTACGCCGCTCATCATGGACTTCTGGCGCCATGTACGCCTTCATACCAGTACTATCGGCATGAGTTCTTGAATCACCTCCTGTGTCAGTAGCATCGACACGAGTTAGTGGAACTTGAATGCAAACTTTCTCTTCCACAAGTGTGTCAGTTTCTTTAGCCACCGCTTGAAGAACTGGATCATCCTCGTCCATCAGTTCACAAATCAGGTGCATCGGACTATCGTCTTCTTCCTGGGCCAAGAGAGCCCTATGCTTCGTTAGTTTTCGGCAATCAGACTTGAAGTGCCCGAGTTCTCGGCAGTTATGACACCTTACTTTCTTTATGTCAAACTTCCTCCTCGGCGGAGTATCCTCCTCCTCCTCTTCTTCATCGTCGTCCTCTTGCTCATCATCATCTTGCTCATCATTATCCTGCTCAGTGATGTACTTTTTCGCTGGGCGTTGCTTATCCTTCCTTTTCTCTCGCTCTTTAGCAAGTCGAGCCTCAAGATCAGCATGAGAATACAAAAGTTTCTCACCATTGTCCTTGGACTCTTTCCTTCCCTTCTGATTCTCTTCGTGTGTCCTCAATCTTCCAATCGCTTCAGGCACCGTCATCTTTGTGACATCGCTGAACTGCTCGATCGTCCCGATTATATTCGTGAATTCGTCGGTGACCGATGAAAACAGCTTCTCGACGATATTTGTATACGTGATGGCTCCTCCGAGAGATTTAATCTCACTTGCCAAATTCGTTAGCTTCTCGGAATACTCAGCGATTGTTTCTCCTTTGGACATCTCTAACTTGTTAAGCTGCCTCTTAAGCACTTGTGCACGGGCACGCTTCACCTTATCTTCGCCAACTCGCATCTCCCGTATTGCTTCCCATGCTTCTCTTGCCGTCTCGTAATTGGCAAGAGTCATCACCATGGAATCTGGTACGGACTGCGAGAGAGCAGCCATGGCACCATCGTCAACCTCGACCTCCACCGCGCCATCGCCTTCTATAGCCTTCCAGACACGGAGGTTTGGGAGAATGAATTTCATCTTTGTGGCCCAAACCACATAATTTGTGTCGGTCAGCATTGGATACTGAATCGGCACATAACTTGTTCTTGACATCATCATGAGCGGCTTGCCGCTACCTTCGGACGTCACCGGCGCCTGCTTCGCCGCAGTCGCCGCCTTCTCCTTCTTCGTTTCCTCGTCGTCGCTTGACCAGGCTCTGATACCACTTGTTGGATTTGCCCCTATACGCCGAGTACTTTCCGACGCAGACGACGACGAGTTTCCGACGAGACGTGCGTACTCCAATCCGCTGCGATATACGTGCGTGAAAACCAAGCTCTCCGATCAGTACGGTCGATCGATTTCAGCTAGTATTACTCAGACACACACGGAAACAACGATTTGGTGACCAGAGGCTCGTATCGAGCCTTGCTCTTCTTTTTATTTTCTTGCACAATCTGGTACTCTTACACGGGGTCTCTACATGTATTTGTAGCGGTACTAGTGCATCTAACCTAGTAGGATTAGAACTCCTAATTCCTATCCAAATCGGATTGCACAACTCATGCTTATTTCCAACACGCACCACCTGTAAACCAGAGAAAACAACCGTTGGAATGCCATCTGTATCATTCACCCAATGAGACTTGCCTTTCATATCTCGGAAGAAGTTGATGATACAAAACCTGCCGGAACCCAAGCTGACAATGTTGGCCGGAGTATAGAGATCCGGGAGCCAATCCACCGGTAGATGTGAATCCCGGCCCCAGATACAGCGCTTCTTCGGCGCATGCCCTCCAGGGACAAGGGAGAGGTCGGCCGCGCAGGGGAGCTGGTGGTTGTCAGCGGAGGCGCCAAACCAGAGGTTGAGCTCTGGGTCCGTGGGTCGTACTCGGCCTTGCCGGAGAAGGGCATCAGCCAGTCGCCGGCCAGGCTCCACGTCCGGCTCACCGTGTCGAAGCAGTATGTGCCGGCGTTGGTCACAGAGACGCAGATGATGTCGCCCACCAGAGCATGAGATAGTACGGAGATATGCTGGTCCTGGTCAGCTGGCCGGCGATCGAAGAAGGGCGGCCGCGGGAGGGCGTCGCAGTGCAGTGTCTTGTGGTCAGTGAAGTGTTCGTATCTGCGGATGCGCCAGACGAGGGCCTCGAACGGAGTGTCGTTCCTCGGGTCGAGCGTCGTGTCCAGGATACAGACGCTGCCGCAGTCCTCGTCCGGCTCGCCCTCACGTCGTGGAGGGCTGGGCACGGAGAAGGCGACGGGGAGCTTCTTGCGCGCGTGGAGGAAGGGCGACGTGATCGCGGAGCGGGCCTCGGCGTCGTACAAGACGGTGCGTCTTCCACCGTCGGCGAAGAAGATCTTGGTTCCGGTGAGAGGGAAGGAGTGCAGCTGGGGCTGGTCGTTATTGGTCATCGGGCACTTCGTCGGGCGGACGTTGAAGATTGGCCGCGGCGGCCGGATGGTGCTCCTCTCCAGCGGATGACCTGAGAGAGTTGTCGGTTGTTTCTTCTTCTTGTTCTTCTTATTTCGGGTCATCCAGATCGACGCATCATGTGGCGGCGCTCTGGGCAGATCGGGTGAATAGCTCACATGCGACGTCGTTCAGCGTAATCGTTCAAATGCGATGGAGTTGGCTAGAATAGCTCCCATGCGACGTTGCTCGACGAATAAATAGCTGTTGTGCGACGGAGTGACTTAACCGCAAAAGACAGGTTAAGACCAGACCCGCTGGGACCCACACTTAAACCGGACCCGCATAGGCTTCTCCACGTCATAAGATCCATCTCGTCCCCCGTGCCGGAGCCGCCATCCCCGCAAGCTGCTCTCGTTCCCCTTCTTCTTTGGCGAACCCCTTCTTTTCCGGCGAATCCCTTCTTCTCCGCCGGCATGCCGTCGAGCTCCGCTTCCGCCTCCCACTCCAAGTGGCCACGCCTCGGTCCAGTTACGCTAGGAATCTACCCTGAGTGCGGACGGACGGCGTCGCTGAAGCGGCGGGTGACCACGAGCGACAAGAACGGGACCAAAGGACGCGAGTATGTGAAATGCGAGAGCAAAGAACAACCGGGGGAGGTGAGATATGTGTTTCCCCTCTCCCAATTTCGTATTATGTTTGGTCAATTTTGGTTTCTCATCCGATTTGATTTTTTATCCGATTTTGGGGTTCGATTTGGGTATGCATCTGATTTGATTTGGTTTCTCATTCGTATTTGCAGGATTCGCCTCTATGCGAACACTTTGAGTGGCTTGATGCATATATGAAGAGGATTCAAGAGGAGGGCAATTCTTTGGGGGTAGCTTCGATGCAGAATGGGGCGCGGAAGGAATCGGGTTCTGCCCTGACTACGGTGCAGAATGGGTTGCAGAAGGACGAGTTGAAGAAGATGACCAAGCAGCTGGAGAAACTTGTCGATCTAAAGAAGCAGCGCAATGTGCTGGCTGCAATTTTTTATGTATGTGTAATTGTTCTTGTAGTTCTCTATTTGTCGATCATTAGTCAGAAAAGAATGTAGTTTAGGTTGCAGTTTGGTAGACATGATCAATTAGTCCATGGCTAAAACATGGAATATATGCACATTCAGTGTGCAATGTTCAGTGTGTTTGGTTTGGTTAGTTTCAGTTCGGATGTTTGGTGTGTGCAATGTTCATTTCAGAGAAGAAGAAGAAATTGAGAAGAAAACGCGTGTGCAAAACCCATGTAACTAGCCGAGTCCAATGTTAATACCGCGCAAGGCCCATTTAAAAAAAAAACATGCACTAAAAAAACACTAGCAGGAAGGGCTAGGGACCATGTAAATCTAAAACTAAATTACGTGCACACACTTTAGAAGGATGCTTGTTTTTTCATTTTGCTTATGTTATTTTCTTTATTATTTCATTATTTCCATAGCATTTTAATGGTGAATAAGTTTAGGTTTAAAACACGAGCACACACTACTTCTTATTTCATTGTTTCACACATTTGTAAAACACGAGCACTTTTTCACACATTTGTAGAACACGAGCACACACAACTTTTTATTAGCACGAACGACCATGGGGCACAAACACAAACATTTGCATATAGGAAATAAATCTAAAACAGGGGCATATATGCCCAAGTAAACCTAAGACAAACAGGTACCCAAGAGAAACATTGATGGCATAAACCTAAGACAAACATGGAAATAAAGCTAGCTAAAAGAAACCGAAACATTCGAGCACGCAAACAAATTAGAACGACACGCAAACATTGAACAACTCCTTCTTCACTTCTTCTTGGCTCTCCTTGCGGGTGGCTCACTCGTCATCCTCCATGTCGTACGGGAGGGAGTGCACGACGCCGTTGTAGCGGATGATGTCGATGAAGTCCGTGAAGACGTTGTAGTTTGTGAATGCAATGAACTCGCACCCACGCCAATACACCTGGCCGAGGAGATGGTGAGCGTCGAACAAGTTGGTGAAGGTGACGGTGTAGCCGATCACAAGCGAGTTGTTGCCGTCATAGTACTCCTCAAGACGGAACATGCGTGGCGAGCCCGCAGGGAGGTGACGGTAGCCGGAGGAGAGGAAGAAGTGTGCTACATCCCTTGCACCCCTCCACCTCGAAAATGCCCACACTCGCAGCTTGTTCTCGACGACGACCCCGGACGGAAACCGTATCTCCGGCACGGTGGCAGGGTGTAGGAACGTCGGTCCGTTGTACTGCATGATGGCTAGAGTTGGAGTTTCTTGTTTGAGAGAGAAGAGGAGGAAGGATGTGTCTTGAGAGAAGAGAAGAAGAGGGGGGCGTTATATAGCCGACAGTGAAAGAAATGGATGGTGCGGTGGCGTTTCTAGTCATGAACGTGGCACTTATGGGGAGAGCATCCAAAACGGCCGCACACAACGCTCCCTTTCACCCGTGATGCAAAAAAAGACGCTGGCACGCTTGCTTCCTTTCACCCGTGATGCAGAAGAAGCGCTGCGACGGCTGAGACAATGTGCTACAGCCGGTTGCGACCCACTTTGACTGCGATGACTGAGACGATGCGAGCTTCGTAAATAGCCGTGCTGCGACGCTGAGATGATGCCTAAATAGCCAGGCTAGGACGCTGCATGAGCCATGCATGGCACGTTAGAGGCCCGGTCGACGATGCCTGGACGTGTTGCGCATCAGCGCATGCATGGCAGGCCTAGGGGAAGCTAGAGGAAAAACAAAGCAAACGCTGGCCCAACGGCCCAACGGTCTCACGCTCAACATTTCCCACGTCATAGAGGAAAAAAAACGGTGGCCAATCATGTCGAACAAACGGTGCTCCCGCGGATCGCTTGCGATTCCTTCTAGAAGACCTAATCGCACGGCAGCATTTTAGCGCAGCAGAGTGAGATGAACGGTCCATGATGCGTTTCAAATAGGCCGAATTTGAAATAATCATAAGATATTTAAAAAAATCAAAAAATTGCAAATCCAGTGCACATGTTATTATTATGTACTGTACGAGTAGCTCCAACTGATAAACAAGGTTTAGATACATATTAAACAAGAGATCCTTCAATATGGTGTGAAATAGGCCGAATTTGAAATAATCATAAGATATTCAAAAAACATCAAAAAAATGCAAATCCAATGCACATGGGCTTGTTTTGTCATGTACTATCTGGTGCAACTGAGAAAACAAGGTTCAGACGTAAGATATTCAATTAACATCAAAAAATGAAATCTCACATCTCAAACTAAGACATGCTTCAATATGGTATGAAATCTCACATCTCAACTGCTTTAATATGTGTTTATCTGCTGAATATGTTAGTAAATGACAAAGTAAGACCATGTGCATTGGATTTGCATTTTTTTGAGCTTTTGTGAATATCTTATGATTATTTCAAATTGGATTGACTTTTGTTGACCTGGTTTTGAAATAATCATAAGATATTCATAAAAATCAAAAATATGTGAATCCAGTGCACATGGTCTTACTTTGTCATGTACTAACATCTTAAACTGAAAAACATATATTAAACAACAAATGCTTCAACATGGTATGAAACCCCACATGGTTAAGCCATATCTTAAACATATCTTAAACTCTACTTCAACTGACAAATGGTTAAGCCCTCTGCTCGTGTTGACCACTTGTTGTACCACTGCAGGAAGCTTATCCCCTTGAAGTAGAGCACCAATTTTGCTTCTTAATTCCCACCAACCCATCATCAAGATCCTAATTTGGTTAACCAAGTCATGGACAAGCAAGTTTTTCAGCTCCTTCACCCTGTTGTTAAAGCTTTCGGCCAAATTGTTGTTTATATGATCACATTTGATGGTAGTATTGAAATCTGCCCTATACCATAGAAGAGAATGATATGTCTTTTGGAAGTAAAGTTAGGTTTCTTCGCTAAAATAGGTGTGATTTTTTATGTAGCCCAAAGTTGAGATGTCATACTTGAAACTCGTTCTCCACTGGGCATACAAGTATGCTGGTTTGGAATTTGATTTACCCTGACTGTGCTTCCATCAGGTTGCCGTCTAGCTGATATGTACCACTTGCAAGGCTTGGCACCCCCATCAAAACCTTTACACTTTGCATAAAACTTGGATTTGTCAGTCCACTTAGTCTTGGCATCAAACTTTGCTTTCACTGCATAAGTCCTAAAACACATTCTAAACTCAGCCATATTGAAACAATTTCCCAACTGCAATTACAGGGTTTTCTTTATCATACCGATTTACTAGCTCATCATCATGTGCATCCCCTACTTCCTCTGCTGCCTCTTGCATCAACTCTTCGTTAACATCTGACCCATCCTCATCTCTGTTTGCAGATTTATCTCTGTCTTGCTCTTTATCTTTGTCATCTACAGGAATGCCATACAACTTTGCCATCTCACAATGACCAAATCAGTACGCTCAGGTATTTCTACTATATTCCAATCAACTACAGTTGCTTTGACAGCACCATGACACCCCTCTTCTGCAGCTGCATCAGATTCAGGTATAACTGTCACTTCAGTAACTATGGGCATGATTGGCCTTTGTGAAGCCCATTCATCATCTGCAATTTGTGCAGCCAACTTAGAGACCACATATCCAACTTTGGAGTCAGATTTCAGATCAACAAGCTTTGCACAAAAATATGCATGTTTGCTTGCCCAAGCTTCTTGCCGATCCATTTCAGTGACCAAATCTTCTCCATCTTCAATTCTAACATACTCGCCCTTCCAATTGTCGAACCTTAACAGTGAAACTTCTTGCTCCGGACCCCAAAGTACACTCTCCCCTATTTTTTCCATCCAATTGCGCACTGCCTTCTCTTCCATGTCCTCTATGTCTTGAGGATTAATCTCGTCAAATTCAAGCTCCAACTTCACCATTGTATCTGCCTCGATATTTCTCACGCTACCATCACTCAACTGGGCCTTCGAAAAGAAAAAACTCCACTTCAATTTCGAAGAACCGTGCACTGTCGCCCCTGCTTGTCAATGGTGGACACCGTCAGTGAGCAGCAACACGTCGAGCCCCAAATCGAAATCGAAAACAGAGATGGGGGAAAGGGCCATTACCGATCTGAAGCTGCCTCTCCTCGCTCCATCTCGGTATTTCAGCCCACGCGCAATGATCCCCTGTTTCAAATCCCGCAAATCAGGGTGGACAGATCCATCAAATTGAGAAGGTGGGGACGGGGATTAGGGCTGTGAAATGGCTCACCGCATTCGCACTTTCAAACCTCCTCCCCAGGCACCAGAATGCGACACCGTCGCCACCAGAAAGCTCCACCGCCGCCGCCACCGCCGCCGCCGCCGGACAAGAACAGAGCACACTGAACGGTTAGATTGCGTGACTAGATGTTTGGCACTTGAGTGGGTCCCACTGTCGGAGAGAATAACTGCCCGTCCTAACAAACCAAGAGTGGGGTTAAGACATTGCTTAACACAGCGACGCCCGTTTTCTGTCCGTAGCTATTTCCACGTGAAGCAACGTCGCATGCGAGCTATTCTAGCCAACTCCATCGCACTCCCACCAATTCCACTCAACGACGTCGCATGTGAGCTATTCGCCCGGGCAGATCTCGCGCCTTTGTTGCTGCTTCGTTTGCATGGTAGAAGAAGTTGTCGCTGTTGAGGCGGCGCAGCGAATAGATGCCTTGCCGACTGTTCGCTGTCACCAGATTCACGTACTGCTGGAGGCTCATGGAGGTTGACGAAGATCAGCTGCGGGCGAAAAGACGGCGGCGGGCGGCGGGGACGGGGAAAGAGGACAGCCAGGGAATTGGTACTGGTCGTGGGTTCTTGGGCCCAACCAGTTGATTCACGCGGCTAGCGGACCAAGTTAACGGCCTATCATTATCAGGCCCATGAAGGTTGTACGAGCTTCGTTCCCCAGTTTTGTGGAGCGCCTAGGCGATTTCCTAGTCTCCACGTAGGGCGGAGTTACCAAACCTCCACTCACCCCTGGGCGGAACAGACCGGTCAATAAGGTTCGTCTCCTTATTTTTTTTCTGTTTGTTTTTTCTTTTTTTGTTTCTTTTTTTGTTTTTGCTTTTTTTTCTTTTCTTTTTGGCCCCCAATGCCTAGCTGCGTCCATGCACCCTCTCGTGCTAATGGGCCGGCCCACTTCTTGTGGTTGGTTCTAATGGTTCTCTTTTTTCTTGTTGAAGTTTTTTAAAAAAGTGAACAAAAAGGTATTTGAATATAAATCATTTTTTATTTTTTTTAAGTGCATGGAAAAAGCGTTTAAACATAAAATTACTTTTGAATGGCTAAATATTGAATAAAATAGGTATTTGAACGAAAACTAGTTTTGAACAATTTTTTTAAAGTGCACATAAAAAAGTTTATGAACATAAGATATTTATGAACGATTTTTAGTTTCAAAATTTATGAATTTCCAAATTTAGACTTTTTTCAAAATTGAATAATTTTTTAGTCTCAAACAATTTTATGTTTGAACATTTTTCATTTTGAACATTTTTCAAATTAAAAAAGATTTCTGAAATTCAAAATATTTTGATAACTTAACCATTTATTATTTTCAAAAATGATCTTTTTAATTGTAAAACATTGTTTTTAAATATATCCACAAAAAACAGAAAATAAAAAAAACTAAACAGGAAAAACAAAAGCAAAAAAAAACATACTGAACTTACCTGGGTCAGGCCACTCCGCCTTGGGGTACGTGGAGCGCGGTTATCTCCGCAGTATGCAAAGACTAAGATTTCATCAGTTTTTGTTCGTTTCCTTTCCTGCTCTCACATACGGACATACGCTTTTTTTTACACTAAAGAAACGTTCACTTTTTTCTTCTTTCTTGTGTATAATTTTCCTTTTATATTTCTATTTATTTTCATTATTTTTGTTCTCGATTTCCATAATATGGTTCTCTTTTGAGCTGGATTTCTTGGAAACTCATTAAGCCAAAATGTTGTTAATATTGTAGTACTTAGTGGATCTCGAGCTTTAAAACTGGCCCAGACAAGTGTGATTTGTGGGTTTCGAAAGTGGAATTCATATATTATAGTTATTTGATTTCTCAATGTATTAAAAAAAACCACTGAGATCAAAATTGTGTGCCACTAGTTGTCACATTTTTGTTCCTCATGTATTAACAGTTTGTTCCTCTTAGTTGTCGTGATTATTTAAATACATTTTGTTTCTAGTTAGTTGAAAACTATGTGCCACTAGTCTTGATTTTGTTTCTCATGCATAAACACTTAGTTCCTTGCGTGGTAAAAGTTTTCTCCTCTTAGTACTCGTGATCCTGATTTGTTTCATATGTTTCATAATTACTGTCGTGATTTTTATTATACTTGCTTATTTTTTTCCTGGGCACTGAAATATTGGTCCATCTATTCTAACAAAAAAACACCTTAACTTTATTGTTCCATTAGTAGTCGTGACTTATGTTCCTTAGGGGTTATATTTCTTCCGGTTAGTCTAAAATCTTGTTCTCTTGGTTAAGATTGTGTGTGTGTGTTTGTCGTTTTAATTTGTTCCAACATAGATAAAACTTCTCTTACAGTTGGTTTTTTTCCTAGCCATGATTTATTCCTCCGACACAATTTTTCGCTCTAGTTTCTCCAATCTTTACTCTTTTGTAGTCATGATTTGTTCTAGAAGCACTTAAATTTTGTTCCACCTCTTTTAGATTTTCTTCTTGCTCCACATGTACTTGTAGTTGTGTTTTGTTCCACGGTCATGATTTGTTACGTAGAGGCTAAAATTTGTTCCTTTTGTAGTCTTGATTTGTTCCTGGCGTCCATGCAAGCAAAAAAAAGTTCCACTTAGACCAATTGTTTGTTCCTCAAGTACTCATGATTTGTTTCGCACATATTATTGTGTTCCACCTATTATAAATTTCTGTTCCGGTCGTAGTCGTGAATTTTGTTCCACTTAGAATAGATCTTTATACAAGTTGGTATAACTTTTGTTTCCACCTATTTTTTTGTCCTACTATTTATGGAGCCATAATGTTTTTGTCGGTACACATTTTAAATGGACTTTGAATTAGTAAACCCACTCCGGCAATTTTGCAAGGGATAATTGGTTATGTGCCATACCTATCTGAGTTCTATCGGTCTATGCCATATTTGCGCTGTTTCTCTGGTATGTGCCAAGATTTACTCGCATATCGCTCAAACGCTCGTTTCCCTCTGGTCAACCTCCTTTGACCCGCACTTGGCCTGACTGGTGGGGTCGGCCTGGCGCGGCTCGGCTCGTTTGTCGGCTCGGTTGGGATTTCCTGGGGTCGACGCGTGGGGCCGGGGCACTAGTCTGACTGGTGGGGCTGGGGCACTAGGCTGACTGGTGGGGCTGGGGCACAAGTCTGACTGGTGGGGCAGGGTCACAAGTCTGACCTGGTGGGGTATTGACTTGGTGGGCCAGGCCCATCGGATGTGGAACCCACAAAGAATCACCACCGCTAGTTGGGTGTGTGCGTGACCTCTTTATATTATACTCACTCCGTTCTAAATTGACTCAGAAGAGGGAGTAAATTCAAAAAAAAATCAGAAGAGGGAGTATATCACAGTATTCCAAAGCTATCGTTAGCATTGAACGTGTTGGTGTATATATCTGCCTCTTATTTCTGTAGTAGAAGCGATTGGTCCAAATGAGACGACTGGCTTATCATAAAAGCGGTTGGTTACATAGAGGTTACATTGCATTAATTATGCTTACATCACATTAATTACCTGCGACTGACAGTCAGCAGATAAACAAATCCTAGAGCAACTATACAGAGATAAAATCTTGCAGCTATCAAATTAGCCTGCTTCTGCAGATCATTCATCTACCTTAAGTGCTTGTTCAACTTCTTCAGTTCGCCTCTCACTTCCGCTTCCGCAAGCCCCATCGGCGGAGCAGAGGGTGCAATCTCCACATCAGACGGTAGAGGAAGGTCGGTGTGCGCGCACCTCTCCTGTTTAAGCTGTGCAGCGTATTCATCCAACCACTTGAAATGGTTGCATGGATCTATAACCTGAAAAAGTCTACCTGAACCCTCAATCCTAGATCTGAGCAAGATATTTAAAACAGTGAAGAAATCAAATCAAAAGGATGCGAGAGAAAGATCTTTACATCTTGTGGTAGGCTCCCGCATGTCAAATATTTGCGCCCCATGTTCCTTCCATGCTTAGTAATCTGACGGAGCAGTGGTTCCTTGCGTGAGCATTTAGAACATGGCGGCAACGTCACCTCAGGCTGCCCTGGCCAATTGGGGCGAGCGGATGAAGTGTAGGAGCTCGACATTGCTGCCGCCCTTCGTCGCCGAAGAGGAAGAAGAGGAAGGAATAGGAAGAAGAAGATGGTCCAAAGAGGAGGATGGATGCTCTGTCTATGCGAGCAAGGATGGGTGCTCTGTCTATGCGAGCAATAATGGATGCTCTGTGTATGCGAGCAAGAATGGATGCTCTGTCTATGCGAGCAAGAATGGATGCTCTGTGAATGCGAGGAAGAAGAAGAGGAACAGGAGGAAGGAGGAGTATGGGTGCTCTGTCTATGAAGAGGAGGCAAATGGTGGGTCCGCGGTGAGCGTGTAACGGTCACATGCGAGGGTGCGGCTGTTGCAAGTCCACCAACTCTTTTTGCTTAGAAATGTGGCCATTTACCATACCTTTGGAACTCATTTGAAACACATCGAACGCGTTGTGCAGAATGATTACCGCCAATCAGATCGCAGAATGAGCCCCGAGTCTGCCAGATTCCTTCTAGAGGACGATCAAACGGCTGCAGTTCAGCGGTAGGGTTAGATCGACGGTCAATGTTCAAATGGGGTTTGGAGGCACTCAACGGGGTTTTGAAAAGTTTGATCAAGTGTCCAAGTTTCATTTTGAAGTGGCTAAGAAGTCATTTTTATCGAAACCTAAACCCTCTCTCACTCGTCTACGAACTCTAAAACTCTTTGTACGTGATAGCTCATTTGTGCGTACCATTTTTCATGAAATTAACCAAACCGAGGTTTATATTTTTTATCATAACTATGTCACATAATAAGAAAATGTGCGCTGGTTTCACACTTTTTTCGATTTTTTTGAATCATTTATGATCATTTGAATGTCTAGTCAAACCTGATCAAACGCACTTTGAACGTCTCCAAAAGAAGTTTAAAATATGAAAATGAAAAACGAAACGCAGATGATTCTTAGTAACAATGAAATGAAGCTTTTGTGATTTTTATGATTTTTTTATTTTATCGAGACCTAAAACCTCTCACTCTTCTTCGAACTCTATAACTCTTTGTACGTGATAGCTCATTTATGCGTAGCATCTTTCATGAAATTAACCAAACCCAGATTTATATTTTTTTTCATAAATATGTCACATAATAAGATAATGTGTGTTGGTTTCACATTTTTTTCGATTTTTTTGAATCATTTATGATCATTTGAATGTCTGGTCAAACCTGTTCAAACGCACTTTGAACGTCTCCAAAAGAAGTTTAAAATATGAAAATGAAAAACGAAGTGCACATGCTTCTTAGTAACAATGAAATGAAGCTTTTGTGATTTTTTTGATTTTATCGAAACCTAAACCCTCTCACTCTTCTACGAACTGTATAACTCTTTGTACGTGATATCTCATTTGTACGTACCATCTTTCATGAAATTAACCAAACTCAGGTTTATATTTTTTTATCATAATTATGTCACATAATAAGACAATATGCGCTGGTTTCACATTTTTTCGATTTTTTTGAATCATTTATGATCATTTGAATATTCACGCCCAGAGCGCGCACAGTTCATGCTCAGAGCGCGCACAGTTCATGCCCAGAGCCCATAAGATGTTCGACCAAATTACATCCGACCAAAATACAAGGGATTAGTAATATTAATCGGTCTCTTCGCTGTCGTCGTCAAAGCCGGACAACATCTCATCAACCCACTTGTCGATCTCTTCGCTGGGGTCGCTGATCTCTTCGTCCAACTGCTCGATTTCTTCGCCCGACTGCTCGATTTCTTCGTCCGACTGCTCGATCTCTTCACTGACCTTCACAAATGTCAGTTGGATGTACTCCACCTTGATGATCACCTTGATAACGTAGAGATCACCATATCGAATCGGCAGTTGCTCCCAGAATAGATCCCAGTTCCTCCCGAACTTGAGGTATTCGTAGCCGTTGACCACATGATATGATCCAAAGATCTCGACATGATTCCCCAAAAGACGAGAAACTTCGTGATCTTGCCGTAATATGAGCTCACGCGGTGGAAAAACCTCGGGGTAGCCATCTAGTAACTCAATCTTGAGATGCTATGAAAACAACATGAGCATCATATCAGAATAGTTCAAATGACATAACTGAGAGATCATCCGAATGACAGAATATGAGCATCATATCAGAATACCAGAGAATCTTCATCTAAAGAATCATTCTCAATCTTGCGCACGTAGTATTGAGGGATCTCTTCCAACTCCATCGTGGCATCTTGCAATAAAACGAGAGATATCGCATTCATGTCTGAATAGGTGACATCTCTCGGTTCGTGAAATATGCTCGACACGAGGGCAGGCTTGCAGCGTCCGTCAATATGTTGAAACTCTGATCAAAGAGAGGAAGACATTCACAAAACTTGTAAACTACTCAATGTGTAAGAAAACGAACACTTGAAATATGAGCTTTGGACGTTAAGGAATGAGTGGAATGAATAGACGACGTACTCTCTCTAATCGGTGCAGCCTGCTGAGTGCCCTTACTCTTGGTCATAGGCTTCGGAGAGTCAGACTGGAACTACGGCTATGGGAAAGTTCGCTATGGAAGGAAAGCATTTAACTACCTCACATCTGGTAAGTGTAGCAAGTCCAAATCCCTCATCTCATACGTTTCCCTCCACCTCCTCCGCTGGCCTCATAAGCCTCGTGGCCAGTAGTCAATGATCTGACTTGGGCGACGGAATGTGTTTTTTCAAACGAGCATACCCGTGTGTTGCACAAGAGGTTTTGCAGCATTGTGCTTGTTAGTCACTTCAACATTGAACAAATGCAGATCTTCATGCCAAGCAAATTTGACAACATCGCCCTCCTCGATGTCGTAGCCTTCACATAGTGCTCTCCACTGCGTTTCACAGATCTCCGTGTATATAAGGATGTTCAGAATACCACTTAGCTGCTTAACAAGATATGGATGTTCTACGTCATCTTCTACCCACTTATCCAGGTAGAACAAGTACTAGTCTCCGTTCGGACACCTAGCCTCCATCCAGTTCTTACGAGGGCCAAGTCCCCGGCTCTGATCTAGAAGATATCTTAAAGGGCATGGCAGAACCTACATGTAATACCAAAGCGGAGAAACTATGAAGACATTCGTTGAAGGAAAAACAAATGACATTCACTCGAATTTGAAAGGTAATACTTACAACGGCCATTTTGAAACGGCGTTCCATCGGGACTTTGAAAGTGGAATCACGAGTTAGTGTGCGACAGAGAGTTGCTTCGTAATTGCACATAGCACAACGATCGACGACATCGTTATCGCTATCGGAATCCTATTTTAACAAATGAAATTTACAACCAGATAAATAGGCGGAGGGTTTTTCTCCATTCCACAATCCAAATACAAAATCAAATCTACTCACATATAATGCACCAAACAGGAAAATGAAACATGTAGAGAAGATAGCACTGACCATCGGCGACAAAATGGGGTTGATGGACTGCATATGGAACCGTCGGCGACCAAAAAACCCCAAACGGCGAAGGCGGCCGTATAATGGCGTGGGCAATGGAGCTCCTTGCTTGTCCCTCCTTCTCGACGGGCGACGGGAGACTGGCAGTCTAGATAAATGGCGATGGAGCTCCTTTGCGCCTTCAATCACCCTGCTCTCCGCCCTCAGTCCAACTCCTATTGCTCTGTTTTGCTCTGTTCTTGGGGGTTCATCGGAGGTTCTATGGGCGACAACACAGCAGTGAGGCAGGGAAGAAAGACCATGTGGGCCCCATCGGCGTTTTCCCTTGATTAAACAAGTCCCCCGGCCCCAAGCCGACACCTCGAAATCCCAACCGAGTCGAGCCGCACACAAGCCGACCCCAGGAGATTCCAGCCGAGCCGTGTCAGGCCGATCCCACCAGTCAAGCCAAGTGCGGGTCAAAGGAGGTTGACCAGAGGGAAACAAGCGTTTGGGCGATATGCGAGCAAACCAGGGCACATAACAGAGAAACAGCGCGGGTAGGGCACACACCGATAAAACTCTAGGGAGTGAACCATGGCACAGAACCAATTGACCCATTTTGCAACTGGAATCCAACTGGCTCTAGGGAGCGGGACCCATGTACTGCTATTGCGTGCGCCGCGTCACTCACACGTGGTTATAATGGGCCGACCCACAAACATGTTCATATTGTTTTTTAGTCTTAACAATATTAGTTAATTAGTTTTATGTAATCAGTTTACTCAATACAAAACGTGGAGATTTAGAGTCCAAAAAAATTCGAAGATTATTCAGACTCATACATTATGTGGTATCTTGTAGTTGTAGTGGGTATTTCAAGGAGGTTTCAGAGCGGAGATAAATAATGAGGGCTTGTTTGATTCAAAGAAATATGATAGGATTTTTGTAAGATTTTTACCCATATGAATTTTTCCTTAGCTGGTCATTTGATTCATAGGACTAGTTCCTATCGGAATCTTTTTACTACTTCCTATAGGATTTCTAACATCCACTCCAAGCTCATTTTATAATTCCTTTGATGGAATCAAACAAACTTGGGTACAAACCAAATACTATAGGATTGGAGTGGGCATGACATAACAATCCTATACTTTTCCTATTCCTATATCTTTCCTATCCTACAAATGAAATAAGCCCTGAGTGATAGCTATGTCTCTTTAAATAAATAGATGGGAAAGCTACTTGGAAAAGCCGCACAGAGGTGCTTCGTATGCGGCGATTTGCATGACTTTCCTATAGGGAGAGCACATCGAGGCATGCAACACTGTGTGCATTAATTACCAAATTCAAAATTTTAAAATGGCTTATCTTCTAAACTTTTATCCCGATTAGACATATGTTTATACTGCTAGATTAACTCGACGAGGGGTTTGTTAATATGTTTAGAAGGAAACTAAAATTCTACATCAACTACCAGGTTGCGGTACTATGACTATTAGATTGACACACACAATTATCAAGATAATTATATATCATTACTAGATGGAATTTTGGATGTTTTGAAACACTTAAGACACATCTTCAGTCGGGTCGGATGAATATTTCCCGTCACATCAGTTGTCATATTAAACACTATATGTACCGGATTAGTATTGAATAGTTATCATGATAATTATACATGTTTATCATATACTTTTTGAATTTTTTTACACATTGTAATGATATCTACAACTAGTGAGTAAGAGTTTTAGTGTTTTTAGGACCCAAGAAATGATACCGTTCTATATAAAGTAGTACTATTTGACCTTATATTGGGGTAGAATGGGGTACATAAACCTGATTGTCAAGTTATTATAATGTGATAAACTAGTTATAATAATCTAATAATTGAAGAAAAAGTTTTCAAAATATGGCACCTTATATTGGGGTAGAATGGTGTACATAAACCTGATTGTCAAGTTAATATAATGTGATAAACTAGTTATAATAATCTAATAATCGAATAAAAACTTTTCAAAATATGGCAACATAAGATCTAGTTTTGTAGATTTTATGAGGACTAAGCCAACAATGAAACATATTTTCAATCGGATTAATCATCTAAAAGATAAAATATTTTTAATCTAAATAATAAAAAAGATAAAATATTTTTAATCTAAATAATAAAGGGAATCTAAACAATGTTTTTTTTGAAAGATCCAGCAACTACTGGCTTTTTGATTGATTAGAAGGTAGAATAATTATATAGTGACTCGAGTGCCAAGGAGTAACGGGAAAGAAATTCAGAGAAAACAAAACTATCTGCTAATTACAGGAGGCGCTCAAGGAGGTTCCCATATCAGACGCCTAAGCTTCTTTGCTCCCGCGCTAGCCCAAGAGATGGAGTCCTCTTGAGCCACAGAGAGCACGCGCCTTAGGCTAGAAGCATGGTTCTTGAAGACCCTACAATTCCTTTCTCGCCACAGCTCCCAGCCACAAGAGCAAAACAGGCCACTGGTCCCGGGCCGGGAGGGCTTTTTGTCCCGGTCACGCGCCCGGGACAGCGTGTTCGGGACAAATAGCCTCCCCTATTTGTCCCGGGCACGCCACGGCCCGGGACCAGTAGGGGGGTCACGTGGCCAAACCAGACAGCATCTGGCAGTCACTCATTTGTCCCGGTTCGTAATACGAACCGGGACAGTATATATGTTTTTTTTTGTTTCTTTTATTTTGTTTCCTGTTTTCTATTTTTGTTTCTGTTTTCTATTTATGTTACTGATTCTTTTGTGTTTGTGTTTTTTCATTTATGTTTCATTTCAAACAAGATCGAGTTGCATATTATACGTTACTATGTAATATATATCATGAATACACGATTTTTTCCTCGGGATATAGTCATGAATACTACTAGTACACGAGTTCTCCCAAACAAATATTTACAACCGGAAGATCATGTCTAAATATTTATAAACAGAGATCATCACATGACAGAGAAGCATTAGACCCTATTTTTTCCTCGGGATGGTCTTTTTTGGCGGCCGGATTATACTGCATTATGCGCCTGGCTTTATGACATAGTCAAGCAGAAAGCCCGCAATTTCCTCCGCAATTGGTAGTAGGCGGTCTTTTGCATCAAGCCTGTTCCGGATCGTCTCAAACTAAAAAGGAGAGATCAACACCAATATATCAACCATTATGAAAATAATTCAATTTGAAAAGTGAACAAGTTTGAATGAATTGTTAACGTACCCTATTCCAGTCTGCACCCTCATTGAAGTGAATTCGGATGAACTCGCAGACATAGAATCCACACAAATTGGTGCCTTGTTGCTGCTTCGCGCACTTTATGATAGAATAAGATAAGAAATCAATAAAAAATAATCAAAAATATTGAAAAAATGGTATTGTGAGACTGAAATTAAGAATATACATACGTGGAACCTAGCTAGTATCGTCTTACCTCTCGCCATTTAAAAGTGAGGTTCTTAGCTATACCGACTTCCTTGTGGAAACCGGTGAACTTGTCCCAAACCCTGAAGTTTATGGTATGGAAAATTAGTAAAGAAGTTAACTAATTACTATATATTATTAGAAAAGACGAGGTCGATTGTGATAATGAACGAAATTACCTCTGGAGCATCTGTTTCGTGTCGTCGAACTTTTCTTCAGGTTTCGATAATGGGTCCAAGACATCAACGATTGCCTTTTCAACATCAATCTCAAATAATACCCAGTGAAATCTGTCATATGTTTATATTTGTTAATAACTAAATCATCAATTACATATACTTAATTAACATCGAGTATGTATAAGAAAGTAAACAACTCACTCGAAGTTGAACGGGAAAATTATGGTGCTTTTGTAATGTTGCGCCATCAAATAAGTAAGCAAAAGCTCCTCCGTTTGTTTTGGGTAATGTAACAAACCATGATGATGAACTCGATTATGGTCAATGAATCGAATCTTGTGATTGAGTCCCAGCTTTCGAGATTGTATAATTTTCAGCCTGCATAATAGAGTACAAAAGTAATATAGTGATAAGGATAATTACAAGCAATGAAAAATAAGTAGAGCTAGAGAATTACTGACATATATACATAATTTAATTACTTACATGCAAAAGGCACTGATGATAGATTTGTCGAGCGCGTCAAAATTGAATAACTGCCATAATTCGCAATACTCAATTTGAACCTCATCATCACCTGGGCCAAAAAAATCCTTTGGAATTTTCCCATAGAGCCAGTCTCCGTCTTGACTTTTCGTGGTACGCATGTACCATGCATTTAGTTGGTGCAACCTAGCTGGTAGAGTGCGCACCATTGCAGGGTCGACAAGATCTTCTCCTCTCACATATGTCTGCACCACCTCATGTATGGTGACACTCTCGCCAGATTGCAATGCCTTAAGCTCTGCCAGAGTTATACCCATATCTCTAGCTTGCTGTGAAAGTACATCATCGACCGGGTTCCGGTTGTAAGGCGCCAATATGAGTGGAGGGGCCGATTGTCCCGCCTGCATTCCGAGCTGTGGAACATTTCTCTTCTGGGTGGCAGCAGATTTTTGTTCTTCCCGCACTCTCCTAGATGTACGCACCAGAACGCGTGTGTAGTCATGGTCCATATTTAGTTCATATTGTGACGGATGCGTAAGAAATTCTATGACCCGCCGTATCGCATCCGAAGAATAAACCGGAACAGGCAAAGACATCTTTTTTGCCTTCTTTCTCTGGGAAGCCTGGATCTCCTCGACCCATGTATCGACATCTTCGCGAGAGTTCACAAAGCGAGACTTCCCCGTTTCGCTTTTCTGAGTACTAGTCGACGCAGCGGTGCACTTCCGCTTCTTTTGCGGAGGCGATGGAGTCCGTTGACGCGGCGGAGTACGCTCACGCGACGGCGGAGATGGACTAGCGCCTTGGTTGTCGTTGTGGGGTGTGTCTGGACTAGCGCATTGGTTGTCGTTGTTGTAGTTATGTGGACTGGCTTGTGGACTGGGAGGGCGATTTTGCTGCATGTGTGGGAACACGATGTATTCTTTTTTCCGTAAGCAGGTACTCTTGAGGGCAAATCTCAACTCAACCTCGTCTTCACCCGTAGGGAAGTCCAGCTTAATTCCCTCATATGTCTTGATAACCTCATCAACCCCGACAACAGCATAGCCATCTGGAATAGGGCGACAATGGTAAGTTCCATTTGGTCTAGGCGGTAGGGCAAAGCTGTGCGCCACCTTCACGGTTATGTTCAAGCATGGCACATGTAGGTCGCAAAGTTCCCGCTGCACGATATTATCAACGGGGTGACGAGGACTCGGCATATCATTGTGGCGATCGAGCTCCGTCGAAGCCACGCTGCTTCTCCGCATTGATTTTGGATCAGGAGAAGGATCTTCGGGCGTCTCAGATTCGCAGGGCATCCGTCGAGTCTGCGCTGCCTTCAGCTCTGCTATCTCCTTCTCATGCTGTAGTAATTTATTTTCCATCCACTGGGCCCGGTCGGCAATCTCTTTCTTCTTTCTCGATCGGCTTCTGTAAGTGCCAACATCTTTGGGAAACCCAATTATCCACGGTACGGAGCCGACGGTTCCTCGTGTTCGTCCACTGTGTTCAGGATTCCCAAGGGCTCGCGATAGCTCGTCCTTCTCTCTGTTAGGGTGGAACCTGCCTTCTCTGACCTCCTTCCATACCTCTCTGAGAGCTTTAATAGGGTCAGCTCCGTGCTCCGTGGTAAAAAGACAGTCACCTGTTTCAGGGTCTAACTTTCCACCATGCCCATAGAACCAAGCCTTAAGCCGGTCTGGCCAGCCAAATGTCTCGATGTCTATACCTTTAGCCAAAAACTCATCCTCCATTTTCGTCCACTTAGGCATGGCCGTCAGGTAGCCACCTGACCCCATGTAATGGTGATATATCTTTTTCTCTGCATTTTTCTTATTTCTCGCTGAGATTTTCTTAGCGGCTTCCGATTGCTTGTACGCCTTAAATTCGGGCCACTCATCTTTTATCTTTTCATAGACTCCGACAAATTCTGGAGTCCTACCTTCAGTTATGAACCTGTTTAGCCTTTTCTTCCAGCTGCGGAACAATTCACCCATCTCAATATAAGTCCAGGCCTTGCATCGATTCTCTATAACCGGCTTCTCTACATCCTCCTCTTCCGGTAAAGTGAAATTCTGCATGAGCTCGTCCCAAAGGAGTTGTTTGTCTTCATCCCTTACATAAATAACCCCCTCTTTTGGCACCTTTGGCTTATACCATTCTTGAGCCCTGATGGAGAGTCTGTCCCGAACGATGACTCCGCACTGAGCTACAAATTTCCTTGCGTGGTTAGCGGGATCAATCGGTTTTCCTTTTTCATTGATCTCCTCGATGTGGTACTTCTGTTTCCCTTGGAGCTTTTTGGTCCCGGTTCGTGGCCCGCCTCGTTTCACCGCTGCTTTTTTGCTTGGTCCCGGTTCAAGGCCCGCCGACGGCTAAAAACAAGAAAAAGTGATAGTTAATATATGTATACACACAAATTTTTTCAACGGAGACAAAAACCTGAGGGCATATATCTACCTCGGCGGCCGACTTTCCAACAGTAGAGTCGGTGAACTGTCGGTGAGCTGAACTGTCGGTGACGTCTATTCCGTCTGAATGCCCCTCCAGTCCATCACCGGACTCGTTCAGAAATTGCCCGGTGAAATCGTCTAAGTGTTCCTCTTCTTGTTGGTCCAATCCATCACTTTCGCGGATGATGCCGAACATGTCCTCTTCTTGTTCAAGGTTTCTACCAGTGTCCATAGTTTCTGCAAGGGATTTCAATCCATTTACATTTGCAATAGTAATGTGTTAAATCAGAGAACCTGTATCAACACATTACAATATTTCAACACATTACAATAATTCAACACATTACACTACTTCAACAACTAAACATAATTGCTAATGACCTAACAATTTTCTATGATTTTTTTTTCAATGACCAAGTGTTGAGCTATGAAAATTCAAAACATTTGCTTCAATGTTGGAAAAGTGTTTGAATTCAACAAATTTTGTCATGACACACAAAATAATATCACATTTGCATTTGCAACGATATTCCAACAATTTTTTTTGTTTATTCAAACTTATTCAAACACACAAAATAATGGCACAACAACATCCGTAAAACATTACAATATTGAGTATCATATTGCATATTGCTAATGAACTAAAAAGAAAATGGGACGATGACGTCATCGTGGAGTCATCGTGGAGTCATCAATGGAGGCTACGGGGATGGGGATGGCCGGAGGCGCGGCGAGCTATACCTCGGAGGCGGCGGGGATGGCCGGAGGCGCGGGAAGGCTTCAGGGATGGCCGGAGGCGGCGGTGATGGAAGCGGCCGGCGCGGGGAGGACGGAGGCTCGGCCGTGCGCGCGACGGGGATCGACAGAGGCGCGGGGATCAACAGAGGCGCGGGGAAGACGGAGGACGGAGGCGCGGGGATCGCCGGAGGTCGCTGGCGACGGGGATCGACGGAGGCGCTCGCGGCGGCGGCGCGACGGAAAATTTCGGCAGCGTAACGCTAGGATTAGGTTCGGGCTCCGGGTTGAGCCACCACCCGTGGCTAAGTGTGGCTTATATAGCCCCACCCATTTGTCCCGGGTGGTGGCTCAGCCCGGGACAAATAGGGGTCATCTGTCCCGGGCCGTGGCTGCACCCGGGACAGATAGCACCCCTATTTGTCCCGGGCTGAGCGACCACCCGGGATAGATGGGGTTTTTTCTTTTTCTTTTCTTTTTCTGTTTTCTGTTTTCTGTTTTAAATAAATTTGGAATTTGAAAAAAACTTTCAATATGAAAAGTGTTTGAATTTGACTAACTAATACAAAAACATTTTCTCTTTTCTATAACCATTATTTTAATAAGTTTAAAACTATTTTGAATGTGAATTTGTATAACTTTTGCAAACTTTGGAATTTGAAAAAACTTTCAATATGAAAAGTGTTTGAATTTGACTAACTAATACAAAAACATTTTCTCTTTTCCATAACCATTATTTAAATTAGTTTAAAACTATTTTGAATGTGAATTTGTATAACTTTTGCAAACTTTGGAATTTGAAAAAACTTTCAATATGAAAAGTGTTTGAATTTGACTAACTAATACAAAAACATTTTCTCTTTTCTATAACCATTATTTAAATTAGTTTAAAACTATTTTGAATGTGAATTTGTATAACTTTTGCAAACTTTGGAATTTGAAAAAACTTTCAATATGAAAAGTGTTTGAATTTGACTAACTAATACAAAAACATTTTCTATTTTCTATAACCATTATTTAAATTAGTTTAAAACTATTTTGAATGTGAATTTGTATAACTTTTGCAAACTTTGGAATTCTGAGCTGTTCGATCAACACTTTAACTTCCAAACCGGGACTAAAGAAGCACACGGATCGTGTGTTTCTTTCAAGCACTTGTAAGACGTTTGATCAGGTGTGTGTTTCTTTTGATTGCTTCTGAACTGTTCGATTAACGCTTTCAGTTTCAAACCGGGACTAAAGAAGCACACAGATCGTGTGTTTCTTTAAAACACTTGTTAGCCGTTGGATCAGGGGTGTGCTTCTTTTGAGCACTTGAGAGCTGTTGGATCAACACTATCAGTACCACTGGTTGAGCCCGTGACCCTATATATAGCCCCCTCTCGGACGAGGCGAGCACTCAGTGTTTCCTCCTTCTAGTGCCTAGCCGGGTGGTGTGTGGTATACAAATCACTCGGATTCCCTGCATACGCCCCACGGTGCATTTGATATGCAGGCACTCAGGAGCCACCGTGGGGCTGTATGCAGGTGAAATCGTGTGTTTTATTCTATCAAAAGAATAGTTCAATTCATCTACTGAGGAATATATACAAATTACTCGGATTCCCTGCATACGCCCCACGGTGCATTTGATATGCATGCACTCATCAAGAGCCACCGTGGGGCTGTATGCAGGTGAAATCGTGTGTTTTGTTCTATCAACGCCGACGGATCCATTTGATATGCAGGTAAAAATGGAGCATCTTCTTCATATCAAAAGTTTAATATATTAATTATTACATATCGCACCAACATCTCCATCACACAACACCGCCAGTTCTTCTGCGTCGGAACCATGGAGCATCTTCTTCAATCAACTTGATGATTGGGTCAATGTTCACTACGAAAGGCGGAATTTCATCAAAATTATTATAATCATCTGACATGTCTGTCTTGTCCTCCACTCCCACGATGTTTCTTTTTCCTGAAAGAACTATGTGACGCCTCGGCTCCTCGACTCCCAGGATGTTTCTTTTTTTGGGTCTGCTAGACATGTCTTTCACATAGAAAACCTGAGCCACATCATTGGCTAGCACGAATGGTTCGTCTCTGTACGCAAGATTGTTTAGATCCACTGTTGTCATTCCGTACATCTTGTCTACCTCAACCCCGCCTTTCAGATTGACCCATTTGCACCGAAACAAAGGGATCTTAAAAGAAGGTCCATAGTCAAGTTCCCATATCTCCTCTATGCAACCATAATATGTGTTCTTCTGCCCATTGTTGTTTGTTGCATCAATGCGAACACCACTGTTTTGGTTCGTGCTCTTTTTATCTTGGACACTCGTGTAAAATGTATTTCCATTTATCTCGTACCCTTGGAAAGTACATATAGTTGTAGATGGTGCCCTGGCCAACAAGTGTAACTGTTCATCAACCTTGTCTTTATTTTCAAGATATGCTCGCAACCAACCGCCGAACGTGGCCATGTGTGTACGTACAATCCAGTTGTCAGACTTCCCCGCGTGTAGAGAGCGTACAAAATTCTTGTGTTCATCGATATACGGGGCCACCAAGGTAGAACTTTGTAGAACTGTATAGTGTGCTTCAGTGAAAGAATGTCCATCCATACAAATTTTTGTTTTCTTTCCTAGTGTGCCTTTTCCACTAAGTCTACCCTCATGTCGTGATTGTGGAACACCTATCGGCTTAAGGTCATGAATAAAGTCAACACAGAACTCAATGACCTCCTCGTTACCGTAGCCGTTGGAGATGCTTCCCACACCCGTACACCTTCTTCCCGCCACAACTGTAAAAGTTCTTCAAATAATGGCCTGAGGTACACATCAAGGTCGTCGCCGGGTTGCTTCGGGCCTTGGATGAGCAATGGTATCATAATGAACTTTCGCTTCATGCACAACCAAGGAGGAAGGTTATAAATACATAGAGTCACATGCCATGTGCTATGACTGTTGCTCTGCTCCCCAAACGGATTGAAACCGTCTGTACTTAGACCAAACCTTAAGTTCCTTGCGTCATCTTCAAATTCCGGGAACTCTCTCTCAATTTTTCTCCACTGCGACCCGTCAGCGGGGTGTCTACACATCGCGTCTTTCTTACGGTCCTCTTTGTGCCATCGCAACAACTTGTCATGCTCTTTATTCGCGAACAGGCGTTTCAACCGTGGTATTATAGGAGCATACCACATCACCTTGGCAGGAACCCTCTTCCGGGGACGCTCACCCTCAACTTCACCAGGGTCATCTCGTCTGATCTTATACCGCAATGCAGTGCATACTGGACATGCATCCAAATTCTCATACTCACCGTGGTAGAGGATGCAGTCATTAGGGCAGGCATGTATCTTATGCACGTCTAATCCTAGAGGGCACACAACCTTCTTTGCTTCGTAAGTGCTGTCGGGCAACTCGTTGACCTTTGGAAGCATCTTCCTAATTATCTGCAGCAACTTTCCAAATCCCTTGTCAGTCACACCACACTCTGCCTTCCACTGCAGTAATTCCAGTGTGGTACCCAGCTTTTTCTGACCATCTTCGCAACTTGGATACAACAATTTCTTGTGATCCTCTAACATCTGGTCGAACTTCAACCTCTCCTTTTCAGTTCCGCATTCTCTCTTTGCATCAGCAATGGCCCTACCAAGATCGTCAGTGGGCTCATCTGGTGCCTCTTCAGCTTCAGCTTCCCCCGTTGCAGAATCTCCGTACTCCGGGAACATAGGATAGTTGTCATCATCTTCCTCTTCTTCATTGTCTTCCATCATAACACCTTTTTCTCCGTGCTTCGTCCAACAATTATAGCTGGGCATGAAACCATGCCGAATAAGATGACTTTGAAGGGTTCTCACGTTTGGGTGATCTGTCTTATTCTGACAGTTGACACATGCACAACACATGAAACCATTGGTACTGTGGGCCTGGGCTTTCTCTAGAAATTTCCTCAAACCTGTCATGTACTCGGCAGTGCGTCGGTCACCATACATCCATTGTCGGTCCATCTGCATTATATAATGAACTACATCAATAACCATTACAGAACATCGACAAATAAACACTGAACATGCACGGTATCAATTAATTACAAATGAAATGAGAGAAAAATTAACCTTGATCGAAAATAAGAATAAACTTCTTTAAGTGTACATCAAATCATTTCGTGAACTCTCTCGGGCATTTCATCAAACACCTTGCATGCATACAAAAAAACAGACTAGCACACACCCCCTCCTTCCATTTCAAAAAAAAATGGCTCCAATGGTTTTGGGAGGGGGCTGCTGATCAGTATATATAAGAACCCCCCCATTTGTCCCGGTTTCAGTCACAAACCGGGACAACAAGGAGGCCATTTGTCCCGGTTTGTCACTGAAACCGGGACAGATGGAGGTTTTTTCATTTTTTTCATTTTCTTTTTCTGTTTTCTGTTTTAAATAACTTTTGCAAACTTTGGATTTTGGAAAAACTATGAATATGAATTTTTTTGAATTTGACTAACTAATACAAAACCATTTTCTGTTCTCTGTTTTAAATAACTTTTGCAAACTTTGGAATTTGAAAACACTTTTGCAAACTTTAGATATATTTCGGTCAATACAAGAGAACACGCGCACACAGAATTTTTACGTAACGGAATACATAGATAGTCTACTCATCAACGCCATTAAGATGATCATTGTCCGTATTATAGCCACGTAGACTATCCGACTTCCGTGCAATCTCGAAGCCAAGGCGAGCGTCTAAAGCAGCATATACGACTTGATCGTAGCTCAATGGAACGTTGCCCCATCCGAAAATTAGGTATTTTTGTAACGTGTCTTCCTTGTCGTCGTCCGTGTTCTTATTCTTCTTGTATTTCTTCTTCTTCTCAAGATTTGTCCCAATGACCGCATTAGAGAGAGCATATAGACTAGGAGTAAAATTGCCGGTAGGGTTTCGGCGATCCCTCTGAAGGTCGACCGCGGACCGAATAATAATTCCGTAGTAGGCTAGCATCTTCATGTCATTATGGATTGCCACGCCGTAGAATTTGATTGTCTCATCACCTAAGAAATCCACGAGGACCTGTAGCACCCGATCAGCTTTGCAAATTTGGAAGACAAGAGTCTCGGTCGCCACCGAGAGTTGAAGGACGGCGGCGCACTGCGGAGTATCCTTCCGTCGAGGGTCGGTGAACTCGCAATCGAGTCCAACGGCTTTGATCGAAGAGGCGTCGAGGAAGTAGTTCTTCACGTCGCGGATCCACTTCTCCACGCGCCATGCACGAAGGGTGACCCACACCTTGAACCGCATGCCTTCCTTCTCGTAGTCGTAAAACTCATCGGACCGAGGCACGAGTGGCTCCATAGGGACGGAGAAAAGAGAGGAGAGATGGCCGGAGAAATGGTGTGTGGAGGAGTCGTATTGTGCAGTGCATTTTATAGCGCCGGAGAGGAAGATGAATCACCGGCGGAGAGCAGAGGAATTAATCGCCGGAGGGCAGAGGAATCGCCGGCGGCGCCGTATTTCCGCTCGTCTTCCGTGCGCGTCGAAATAACGCGGCGATGGCTCGGCTTCCGCGCGCGCGCGTAACTGAAACCATGACATTTGTCCCGGTTCGTGACTGGAACCGGGACAAATGGGTGTCGCCTGAAGCGCTCGGCGAGTGCTACCTCATTTGTCTCGGTTCGTGGCTGGAACCGGGACAAATGGGTGTCGCCTGGAGCGCTCGGCGCGTTTTATGCCCCATCTGTCCCGGTTTGCAGTACGACCGGGACAAATGGGGTTTTGGAGTTTGGTCCTTTAGCCTGTTTTCTACTAGTGAGCAGAGGAAGATTAGCAAAGATCGCACATTCGCACCCGTCACAGTTGACAGGAGTCGTGGCCGAGATGATCTGGTGCCACGCCTGATCCACGGTGGTGCAGTCGCTCCAAACATTGGGGTTTAGAGAGACGCAGTTACGCTAGTTTGCCGCCGAGAGCCAGAACAGACGCGCGAACGGGCACTCGAAGAACAGGTGCCAAGCAGTTTCCCGGTTCCTGATGCAGAAAGGATAGAAGTAGTTGTTTGGCCACCCCCTCCGCATCAGCCTATCCGCGCACCATAGCCGGTCTTGAAGCAGCAGCCATGCGAAGAACCGGCATTTGGGTGGCGCCCAAACCGACCAAACCGTATCCGTCATGTTCCTAAGAATCCGGCCTTCATATTGCATGCGATATGCGGACTTGGTGCTGTACTCTCCGTTCTCGGAGAGGGTCCACAGGATGGTGTCAGGTTCGGCGTCGCTGAGCTGGATGTTGGTGGCGCTGAGGGTCCTCCACAACACAAGGAATTCCCGCAGGATCAGGTGTTGCGGAGCGCGTCGTAGGTCTAGCACCCACCGATGATTTTCCAGGGCGCTTGCGACCGAGCGAGTTTTCCGCCTGCAGTGCTTGAAGAGGATGGGGAAGCTCGCACGCAGGGTGGTTGATCTGAGCCACCTTGAATACCAGAAGCTGGCAGTTTGTCCATTGCCGAGCCCCACCTTGGTGGCAGCAGCAAACATCTCCTGGTCCAACTCATCGCATGGCACTTCCATGGTGACCCACGGCCAATCTGGAAACTTCCAACACTGCCACAGCCAACGCATCCGCAACACCCTCACGAAGGCGTCCAAGTTTAGCAGCCCGAGCCCGCCATACTCCTTTGGCGAGCAGACGAGCTGCCACCGTACCTTGCACTTGCCTCCCGCCGCCTCTTGTTCCTCAATCCCCCAAAGGAAACAACGACGGATTTTGTCCATCAGCCTAAGTAGTTTCTTGGGCACCCACAAGGCCGTCAACGTGAAGATGGAGAGGGCGTCCAACACCGAAGCCGTGAGCGCCATCCGCCCTGCACAATTTAGGAGTCCACTTTTTCCAAGCAGCCAGTTTTGCGTGGGCACGGTCGATGATGTGTTGCAGATGAATGAGCCTGAGCCGTCCGAGAGCTAGAGGCAGCCCAAGATAGGTGAGGGGGAAGGTTTCAAGAACGCCCTCGAACCCCTGCAGCAACGCCTCCAGGTCCACCGCTTCGCAACGAATCGGCGCGACCGCACACTTGGCCGGATTGATGACCAAACCTGACGCACTGCCGAAGTTGTTGATGATCGCTAGCAGATGCATGATCTCTTGCCTATCAGGATTGGCGAAGAGGATGGCGTCATCGGCGTAGAGGCTAACTCGTATGGAAGCCTCCTGCACCGGCAGGGGATTGAGTATCCCCAACTCCGTTGCCGTCTTGATTAGCCGTTGTAGGGGATCGATCGCCAGATCAAAGAGGAGGGGGGATAGCGGGTCCCCTTGACGCAGTCCTCGACGGTGCTTGACGGCGTTCCCGGTGGTTCCATTGAGCTGGACGCGAGAGGTTGTTGAGGCGAACAACACCACGAGCCAGTCACGCCAACGCGGCGGGAAACCTAGTTTCTGCAGAAGCTCGAGCAGGTACTCCCAGGAGACTGAATCAAAAGCGCGCGCAAAGTCCAGCTTGATCAGCAAGCACGGTCGCTTTCTTCGGTGCAGGATGCACGCCAAATTCCGCACATACAAGAAGTTCTCGTGTATGGAGCGGGTTTTGATGAACGCGCTTTGCGCCTCTGATACCAGCTCTGTCATGAATGGAGCAAGTCGCCTGGCCAGGATCTTGGAGACGAGCTTGGAGAATGAATGGATAAGGCTGATGGGGCGGTAATCCCCGATCGTGGCCGCGGGCGATCGCTTGGGGAGGAGGCAAATCAGCGTTGTGTTGAGCTGGGCAAAGTTACCTCCCGCAGACAGGTAGAACTGGTTCAGCGCGGCGAGGACATCAACTTTGATGGTTGGCCAGCAATGACGGTAGAACACACCAGTGAACCCGTCCGGGCCTGGCGTTTTTTCAGCTGGCATGGCTTGGATCGCCTCCCAGACCTCGGAGCTTGAGAACGGTAGGTCGAGAGAGTCCAGGTTGATCGTTGGCAGCTGAATCTTGTCCCAATTGATCATTGACTGTCGTTCGAGCGCACTGCCGAGCGTCGCACCGAAGTGCGAGTGCAGGAGCTCCTCCTTGTCCTTGTGCGCAGTATGTATTACTGACCGGAGGTGAGCGTGTGCACGAAGTTCTTGCGCCGCCTTGACCTAACCTTAATGTGGAAGGACCGGGTGTTGGCGTCGCCTTCCCGGAGCCAAGTTTGGCGCAAAGCCTGTCGCCGTCGTGCGCGCTCGACAGCAGCGAGGCCCAAGATCCTTTGCTTCAGGATTGACCTTAGTGCATGCTCCGCAGCGGTTAACTGGCGCAACTCCTGGGCGAGATCGAGGTTGAGCACCAGCGCCTGAGCCAAGCACGCAAAGCACGGGCAGTGCGCTGCAGCTTAACACGTAGGCGATGAAAGGATTTGAGGCTGAGACAGGGACAGCCCAAGCCGTGGCGACCGTTGCGTGGAAGCCTGGGTGACGCGGCCAGAAGGCCTCAAACTGAAACGCGGCGCGGCGAGGCGGGGTCTGAATGTCGCTCAGGAGGAGAGGGCAGTGGTCCGAGTGGGCCGTGGACAGGGCTTGCACAAAGCAGGCACTGAAGCTTGTC
This sequence comes from Poa annua, assembly GCA_026929855.1. NCBI lineage: Eukaryota > Viridiplantae > Streptophyta > Magnoliopsida > Poales > Poaceae > Poa > Poa annua. The sequence goes on from CM049427.1 coordinate 40,662,888, forward strand.
TCCCGCTCAATGTTGAAGAAACGATCAAGGCGCACCATTGTCGGTTTCGCCGCTCGTTGCTCTAGGAGAAGAAGCGGTTTTGGCAGCGAAGCTCCTTGAGCTCAGCCCGGTTAATTGCGGCCCAGAATTGCTGCATAAGCCTCCTGTTCATGTTGGCGTTATTCTTGTCGATTAGGTTGAAGTCGCCGGTGATCAGCCAAGGCGTTGCAGGCACAGGTTTCAGATTATCCATCTCGCGCATGAACTCCACCTTGCCGTCGTCCTCCGCCGGGCCATAAACTACTGAAAGGAGAAACTCGGTGTTCGTGTGCAGAAGCTTGACCACCGCGGTGATGGATAAGCGACGCACATCGCAGTTGGAGAGGGAGACAAAGTCAGGATCCCAGAACATGGCCACGCTTCCCCGCGTTCCGATCGCAGGCAGGAAGCAGAACTCAAAGAGAGCAGGACCGGCGATCTCCGCCGTGATGCCCGCGGTGATGCAAGCCAACTTAGTCTCCTGGATGCACAGGATGGCCGTGCGAGCCGCACCGGCCATCTGTGCCACCACCTCACGACGCACGGCGCTGTTGAGCCCCCGCGGGTTCCAGCTCATGATGTTGCAAATTCGCCCACCAGAGCATGAGATAATACCGACGCACACTGGTCAAGTCGATCATCATCGAAGAAGGGTGGCCGCGGGAGGGCGTCGCGGTGCCATGTCTTCTGGGCAGTGAAGTGTTCGTGTGCGCCGACGCGGCAGATGAGGGCCTCGAACGGAGTGGCAGTACGCTGCCAGAGCGTCGTTTCCATGATGTAGAGGCTGCCACCGTCGACCTGCTCGCCTTCAGGTTTTTCAGCGCTGGGGACGGAGAAGGCCACGGCGAAGTCCTTGCGCTCGTGGAGGCATGGCGTGGTGATCGCGCAGCGAGCCCCTGTGTCGTACAAGGCGGTGCGTCTCCCGCTGTCGGCGAAGATCTTGGTTCCGGAGAGAGGAAAGGACCGCAGCCGTTGGTTAGCATTGGTAAACGGGCAATTCGTTGGGCGGATGTTGAAGATTTGTCGCGGCGGCCAAATAGTGCTCTCCAGCGGATGGCGGCCGAATAGTGCTCTCCGGCGGATGACCTGAGAGAGCTGCCGCCTGTTTGTTCCTCCTCCTCTTCTTTTGGGCCATCCACGCGGGCGGCACTCTTCTAAGTCTCGGCAGATTTCGCGCCTTTGCTGCTGCTTCGTTTGCCGAGTAGAAGAACCTGTCGTTGTTGAGACGGCGCAACGCATAGATGCCGTGACCGTGATGGCCGTTCACTGTCACCAGATTCACGTACCGCCGGAGGCTCATGGAGGTCGACGAAGAGGAGCTGAAGGGCGACACGACGGCGGCGGGCGGCGGGGATGAAAAACATGACACGCAGCGAGGGGATTGGGACGGCAAAACCTATTTCACGGAACTAACCGCTCCCGCACACCCCTCCGTGGAGAGGAGGGCCGGCCCAATTAGATCCGACCAAGTTTTTTTCTTCTATTTCTGTTTCACTTTTTTCTTTTTTCTGTTTGTATTTCTTTTTCGATTTATTTGTTTTTGATGTTCCTTCTTCGTTTTTTCTCTTATAATTTTTAAAATATTTCTTAATTTTGTTCAAATTTTTTTCTGTTCAAAGACTTTTTTTCGTTCACATATTTTTTTCGTGCTCACATTAAAAAATTGTTCAAATTCCAAAATTGTTCAAATTTAAAAATGTTCACATTCAAAAAATATTCAGATTCAAAAATTGTTCAAATTCCAAAAAAAATCAAATTAAAAAGGGTAATTGCCACGAAGCGCAGCTGCGCTATCTCGTCATCTCGAGTGCCCACTGGATGCCGCACCGAATCTGTCTCCACACGCCACGCACTCAACCTGCTCTGCACACTCGTGCGCCGCCGGTGATGGTACTGACTCCCGAGAAGCCATGGCGAAAGGAGCCGCCGACGCAAGACAAGGCTCCGAGCGGCGGTACGCACCAGGTCGTTGCTCCTAGGCACCAGCCCACTCCCGTCGCGGCTGGTCGCGCCTCGGCTCGGAGGTGACATTTCCGAGCGGAAATCGCCGCGCACGGCGAACTGCGACACCTGAGCTCAGCCCCAGCGCGGAAGCTACCGCCGGTCTTTCATCCAATCGAGCGGGACTTCCTCGTGGTCGGCGCCGGGAAGGGCGACGCTGGAGTGTCGGGAGTACAAAGCTGTACGGCGACGAGAGGTTACCCCACGCGGCGCCGGCTGCAGCGGTGCCAGAGCTCGGCCCGGTGGAAGGGGGCGGGAAGATACGCGAGGGGAGGAAGGCATGGCGTAGCGCAGCGTCGACGCATCCATCTCTTTGAGAAACCTCCGTCCAGACCCACGTCCTTGCAACGCGACGGCGCCCGTTTTGGGGAAATCCTGCAAACTGCTCGCGAAAGAGATAAACAAAGCTCACTCTTATCTCTTCGCCGCTCCTGCACAACCCTTCGTGGCGAGGAGGGCCGGCCAAATTAACTCTGATCTGGTTTTATCTTTGTTTTTTCCTGTACCAGTTTTTTTTCTATTTGTATTTCTTTTTCGATTTATTTGTTTTGGATGTTTCTTTTTTGTTTTCTGTTATATTTTTTAAAATATTTCTTAATTATGTTTAAACTTTTATTTTTTATGTTTTCGTTTCTTTTCTCTTCTATTTTTCTGTTCATAGATTTTTTCGTGCTCACATTAAAAAATTGTTCAAATTCGAAAATTGTTCATATTCAAAAACTGTTAAAATTAAAAATATTTAGATTTAGAAAATGTTCAAATTGAAATTTGTTCATATTCAAAAATTGTTCAAATGCGAATATCTTTCAAATAAAAAAATATTCACCTTCAAAAATTATTCAAAATAAAAAATATATTCAAAATACTTTTTTGAAACGATGTTTTTCTTTTTTCATCATGTTATTTTTCTGTAAAACTGAATTAAAAATACAGGAAAAAATAGACAGGGGAAGGAGCGGTTTGTGGGCCAGCCCACCTACCCTGTATGGGAGCGTATCGCTCCCGCATGGGTCGTCAAGTAGGCGCTCCCCGATTGGGACTGACTGTGTTGGGTACTTTTGGGCCCAAAAGTACCCAAAGACACGCCGTCCAGTTGATTCTTGATTGTTCATTCAGAGTTGTTTCATGTGTTCCTCACATTTGGTAGCATATGGGCCCATCCACATCAGGTTTATGCCCTTAAGGTTTATGTTTTGATATTAATATCTCAAAAAAAAATATTAATATTTTAACATAAATATAGTTAATTACTTTTATCAAATCAGTCCAATAAATTCAAAATATTCATGGAAAAACGTGGGACATTGTTAATCTATAGTTTATATCAACATATTCATTCATAAATTTTGTTTAGTGTATTTTGAAATATGTCCTTGAGAAAATTTTGCACACATATCAGAACATATGTTTATTTAAAATATAAGAGTTCACTTTTTTTGAAAAAGAGAAGTTGACGGCTCCTTAAATATTAGAAAATAAATGCTAAAACATATGTAAGGGGCGGTGGCAGGTGGAACATGTAGCACCATGCACTTCATATGCATGGCAAAGGCCCCGAGGCGCACCCCATGTCGCGTTTACTTTATGTGGTCCTCCTGGACATCGTCGTAGATGTGTATTACCTTTGAGGAGAGGCACATCATGATTTTTGTCCGCACTGTAAAGGCAATGTCAAACCCAAAAGCATCTCCTACATCTCTACAACCTCCTAAAGGGAGTAATCGTCACCATCAGTGACACCAACACTCCTCGGTGTGGGGAACATAATCTCCAACACTATCTTCACCGTCTCGTCCGATAACTTTGACTCATATTCATCATCGACTTCGCCGACCCCCTCTCATAATTTGTATAGCCCTAAGGAACCTCTTTGAGTTATTATCATGTTAATCGATATCATGTTATTATTGGTTGTCTAAGGTATACTTTGAGTTTGTCGTTGTATTTTATATCCCTCTCGTCATTGCAATATTAAACCGTTGTAGTAGATCTTTATACAAACCTACATGCCAGCCAATGTAGTAGTAGTGGTGGTTTGTTCTTCTATTGTCAGATTTGAGGATGGAAATCCTTGATCTGACATTCATGTGTCATTTCCTTGAATTGTGTTTCATTGTATGGTGAAGACAACCACTTGCTTAAAGTGTTGTTTCAAGTGTGGCCTTTAGTTGTTGAACAAACCATTGTTTCAGGTGTTTGTTTGTCACTTGGTTAGTTTCACCCATTGTGCTTCAAATGTACTCCGTAGTAATAAATCATGGTTGCGTGAATCATATAAATATATAGGAAAATGGTAAGTAATTCGCTTGTTTGCAAGGAACCACACGGTGATCAGACTGAAATATAGGACTGCAGTACTAGAACCGAAACGCACTACTTGTCATTTACTTGCAACTTGTTGAATCTGAGGATATAGCAGTGCAACAGAAGTACCAAACAGACACATTCCACTTCAAAATTCAAACGTGTCACAAAAAGGGCAGCCGAAGCAACAGACATACTGAAGTCATCAGGTGTTGGCAAGTCATCAACCAATACATCCTTGACACGAACTAGAATCTGACCAAATAATGGTGTAAACTGCTGCTACTGGGGAAACCAGGTGTAACTGTAACCAATAACCAAGATCATGTACTAGTTCTTTCTCGATTTCCTTAATCTATTCTTGTTTCTTTTATCTTATCCTCTCTATGTTTTGTGCATTTTTTTTATATCTTATATGGTATCACATCACCGTACCGATCGTAAGAGAAAAGCCATATCCGGTAGGCGTATGCAGGGGAGGAGCTCAGCAGTAGAAGGGAGTGCCGAGGGCCAGTTCAGTGCCCACCTCCGCGTTGGGCATGGCCATCCTCCCCCCCTGCAGAAGACTAGCACCGCAGGGTGACGGCAGCGACGACGGCGAATCCTGTGTGCCAAACATGCATTGGATGACATCAGCGTGCCATGATTTGGCAAGGAGATGAAGATTTAGCAGGGTGTCTGTGATGAATACTAACCATATGGCGCAAGGTGAGGCCGGCGAAGGAGTGCAAGGAGCTGAAGAGTGGCTGTGGCTTGAGGGGTGACCTGGGGCTGGAGGACAGGGGCAGCAGCTTGGTGGCGTTGGTGGACGACGCCGATGGCGGGGTGGAGTAGTAGCCCCCGCCCATCACCTGCTCCTCCAGCGGCGACTCGATCAACACCTCAACTGGGGCTCGAGACGACGGCGGGATACTGCTGCCGCTGCGTGGGAAGGCGATGCTGATGCCGCTGCTGCCTCCCCCGCTCATGTCCATGCCAGACCCCATGCATGGCCACAGGAACGTGCCCTGTGGCTTGCAGATGCGGAAGCTGCTCTTCCTCGTCGTCCTCTTCTCGCCGGCTTGGACGACGGTGCTATCTGCGCGCTGGCTGGCCTGGTCACCACCACCAATAGGTCCTATTGCCTTCTTGCCATCATTGTGAGCCACAGCCACCTGGTCTATTCCCATCTTCAGCTTATCTCCATTCCTTGCCACCAGAAATTGTTCCTGTGGAGTCAAAGGGAGGCAGCTGTTTCAGCATTCAGGTACACATACAGAAAACAGAGTGCAGTAAATTGTATGCAAGAGGAGGGCTCTGCTTTCCTACCTTCAAATACAAGAAGGAGCTAGAGAGAGAAGTCATCTGCTCCTCCAGCTTATCATTCTTTTCGACTACAAACTCATATTTATCCTGAAAATAACCCAGTTGATATCAGTACTAGTTAGTGTCAAAATGTACTCCAGACATCTACAGCAGAATACGCAGATGAACAGTTTTACTAAATCAAGAATTCTTAGCAAATTCATGGCTTATTCAGATAGATATCACAAACACACATTGCAACAGTCCTACTCCAGACAAATAGTGAAAAAAAATCAATAAGCAAGAGAAGTGTACCTTCAGTGACCGCACCTCCTTCTTTAACTTACTGTTTTTCTGAACCACATTCTCGTATGTGTCCTGTAGTTCAACAAAGTAAGTTCATTGTTTACTTGCAGTTAACAAATGTGACCAATGGTTGACCAGAACGGTGTGCAGTGCAGGTACATACTATACTGAAAACGGCTCAAATATTCATCAAGTGTGACAATTATCTTTGAAATCTTAGTCATATGTATTATTTGCTCAGTTGTGATGGACTTTAGAATTTTTAAAGGTGGACAGTGATTGTTCCATGCATGTAATTAATTACCTTTAAAGACAAAACCTGCTTATCCAGCTTTTCATTAGCCTTAATCACCTTTTGGTACTTCTCCTGAGAAACAAATGTAAATGAAGTTAGTACACCAAAACAGGAAACAGAGTGGTTTAGCTACAGTATGGTATAACACAATTCCAAGCCAAACAGATTGAAAAACCGAAACAGCGACGGCGGAGATGTTTCGTCGTGCAGCGATCGGATGAAAACCGTCGTATGAATTGCATCGCGCTAAAGAGATTCAGGCGAACTAAAGATAGCATTGTTATTAATGTACCCATAAAACTTCAGAAAAAGCAGAATTTAGACTAGCACTATAAAGAGAAGATCTGATCAACTGAAGAAGCTGCTAGCTATCCAAACAAATACCCATGTGCATCTTGTTAACTTATTTTGGGGGGATGAATTTATGTGGTTAACTGTGGGGGTTTTATCTCATGAAAATAACCTTTTGAGTTTAAAATCACCTTTCTTCAGAACAGAAGTAGAGAGAAAAGAACAGAGGGGAAATGGTTGGACAAGGATATCGACAGGATCTTATACTCAGCTGGGCATGGTTAGTTGGTTACCTTCCATGAACTGTAAGCACTTTCTGCCTCAGATTTCGCATCCTTGCCCAGCTGCATCATGTTGGAACTCAGCTGTTCCATGTGCCTTGCAATTACCATGAAGTGGAATAATATTGGTATCAGTTAATTTGCACTACTATAGGCGAATGCAAGAAGAGGAAACACCAACGGGGAGTTGGACAAATGGATACCTTTTAACATCATTGAGCTCCTCAGCGAGTTCCTCCACCTGCCTCTTGATTAGGAGATCACCGGCAGCTGGTGACACGTCATCACCGGGCTTCCACCCGGGTGGCGGCACCCAGTATGGGTCAGACACACCGGCCTGTTGCCGCACCTCTGCCAGATCGGCTGGCTCCAGCCAGTACTCCATGGCGCCATCCGCATTGTGCCGGCGGCGAAACCGTTCGGTGCTGCCATCCGGTACCCTTCCGGCCATGTGCTTAAGCAGGTGGTCGAGGAGACCAGTGTCGCCGATGCGCTTGCGGGCTTCGTCCCGCAGCGCCTGCCGCATCACCGGCGCGCCTAAGCTGGCGCCGCTGGAGTGCATGATCTCAAGCAGGCTCCTCTCCGCCGCCGCGTACCTCTCGGCCGACCACCGGTCCTTGCCGCGCCGAGGGTCACCGTCTTTAGACTCCACGTTGCGCTTCTTCTGCTTCTTGGGACTCTTATATGTCTTCTTCTTCTTCTTCGCCCACCTATCGTTGCTGGGCTTGTCGTTGCTTATCTCTGAATCGCCCCGCTTCCTCTTGCCGCTGACAGAGCTCCTCTTATCCTCCTGCTGCGCAGAACGCTCCTTGACGCTGTCCTCTGTTTCGTAGCCACCGATGCTGGCCTCCTTGGAAACATCGCGGTGTCGGCCAATGTACCTGACGCGGCGCCGCACGCCCCACCCGGCGCCATCGCACTTCAAGGTGTCGATGAGGCAGGAGCTGGGTGCCGGCGCCTTGGGCTGAGCTGGTGGAGCTTCAGGCGACGACAGCGCGTCAGGTAGCGTTGCTGGGTGGGACGACGCGCTGAAGTCGTAGAGGCAGGGGTTGACAAGCCAGAAGCTGTCCTGGTGCATCTCGCCCTGGAGCTCCAGGTCGGCCACCCGGCGGCGCAGGATGCGTGGGGCGTGGTTGCTGCTCATGACGAAGCGTTCGTCAAGCTCCGGCCCGGCGCTGGGCGCCGGGAATGAGGAGAAGAAGCTCCGGAGCGCCAGGAGGGACGGGAAGCTCACGGTGATGTCGAGGCTCGTGTACTCACTCACCTGCATACCCAGCACAAAAGTCACATCAGAGACGGACCAAATCAAACACTTCACACTCGAGGAGCGACAGAGAGAAACAAAATCCTCACCTTCACGACGCGTATGGACTTGAGATGGATTGGTGTCCTAGGGGGCAGCCTCTCGTGGTCGATCTCGTAGAATACTCCTAATCACACCAAATCACCAAGTGAAAACCATAATATCAACAACTTGACATACACAGGAAACTGAAGATTGCTCAAAAACATGTGTCCGAGACCAGCATTGCTCACCAGCATGGTAGTTGGGGATGGCAGATACGGACAGGTTCTGTCTGTTCAAGGGCGACTGGCTCTTGGGGTCCTGTCTGCTATCATCCTTGCCGTTTCTGCTGTGGCCAGTCGGCCTCTTCTTGGAGTAGCAGAACTTGATCACCTGTGGCCTCTGAAAAAAGTTGTACTGTCAGAAACAGGTGAAGCAGATGCATGGTTCGTCGAAAGAGAGGCAAGAAGAACACTGTAAGACTGAAATGGAAATGCTTTTGGGGAGTGAACGTGCAGTGTATGTGCGTGCGATGGGAGGACCTAGTCTTACGCAGAAGAGAGACACATCAACATCACACATGCATATGTACCGCTGTACCTTCAGAACATATTATTTCCTGTTCTTGTTGGACAACCTGACAAAGCTGAGACTGGATTTTGCCCAGTGTAGCTGGTCTGTTCTCCATATGGAGGGTTGCGTGCATTATTCATTAGCTCTCACTCAGCACATGCGAAAATTCATAGTTCAGACTTTACACTATTAGCTTGAAGATTGTCTATGGTGGCCATACATTTACAGATTCCGGACGACAAGGCAACTAAATCAAACTACAGTACTACCGTCAGCACAACTGTCCATGCAGCATCACGAACTTAAGTAGTCAGTACGAATTAAGGAAAACCATTTGTAGTTACATCAGTTACTAATGGTGTAGGAGTACAAAAAATCGACAAAATAACTGCTGGAAGTGAGATTAGCCACGCTATTTGTACTGAAAACGAAAGTGTCTAGTTCTGAATATCTTGTTTTCTCTGTCCAATGTGAAGCAGATTTCAAAGCAGATTTGGTATTGGGCTGCAAATTTGAATAAGTGGACTCACACTTGTAAAATGTTCAAGTATCAACTGCACAAATTACCTAAACTGTATCAATAGACTAGCATAAGAACCTGGCATTGATTACAGTGAGTTCTCGTGATTGGAACAGTCCATTTACAGTCTCGGAATCTAACTAATTTCCAAAATTCGCGTGAACTGCATGCACATGTAATAAATTGAACTCATTAGCGAGATGACATTAACACGGAACTAGCCAATTCATTAGCAATCCATCTACTACTTCATTGATGCAACAAACCCTGACGACACAGCACCATCTACAGCTTGGTCGCGGCATGCGTAAAACATCCCATCCCATCAGACCGTAAAGCACGGCCGGTACGCAAAAGGTAGACGGATCCAAACAGATCGCCCCGGCCGGATGAACAAAACGGAAAAGCAATCGAACGAAAAGGAACCGGGAGAAAAGCTGATGCTCCTGTGGATCGTACGCACGTCACGTACCATGGGCGAGTCCAGCTGCAGGCGAGCCGCGGATGGAGGAGGAGGAGCCGCCGTGTCCGCGTCCATCTGCCTCCGCGCGCGTGCAGCGTCAGAGCCTCCTTTGCCTTGCCTGCCGCAACAGCAAACAAAAGCACCAGGATTAACGACGAACCACCAGTCGATCCATCCGCCTTGCAGTTAGTTAACGAAGCACTACAGATTTGGGAGACGCGAGTTAAACCACGACGAATCTGGCGTAACGAAGTGAAAACCCTAGCCGATTACCGAGCGAAAAAGCATGCGAAAAAATCGGGAAGATGTCCGAAAACAAGGCACGAACACGGACCAAAAACGATGGACGAACCCAAGATGACGCTGGCGCGCGCGAGGTAGGCATTGCGCCGAGCAGCAGCAGCAGCGCATGTGCGTAGATCGTACTGCTTGGGGTACCTACGTCGTGCGGTTGCCGCTGCTGGTCGCCGTGTGACGAGCGGAAAAAGCAGGGAAGAGGCCGTCGATCGAAAAGCAGCGAAAAATCCAAGAGAAGTACTCCCGAAAGCGAAAAATCCAAGGGAGTAGCAGTAGAAGGGATCGGGGGAAACTCCACGCTTTTGCGAGCAGGCAGATGAAAGCAGCTTTGGGCCTGGCATGGCATTGAATCGCGCGCGCAGTCTGATCCGCTCTGCCGCATCGATCCCCAGTTCCTGCAGCTTGTCTCCCCCACAGGCCACCCCGGAACGCGAAAGAAACACAGCAACGAGAGACGTACGAGAGCACGAGAAAGGAGGAGGGGGAGGAGAATCTCGATGGCCGCCTGCAGAAACCACCAGAAAACGGATCCGCCGCGGAGAACACCAGAAAAACGCAGCAAGCGGCAGAAGGAGATCGGGAAATCCTCAAGGGCACGCAGACGCACGCGCGCGTGCTCTCGAGAAAAGCACAGAACACTCACCGTTTTGCAGCCGCCGCCGACGAAGTTTTCGGACGCGCCGCGCGTGGGATCAATCGACGGGAGTAAATATATGTGGGGGTGCGTAGGCCGGAATGGGGGGCGGGGCAGTGCTTTCGTGGCGGAATAATAGTAGATCGGAGAGATGGGAAAGGTGGGAGATTTTAGGCGAGCGGTGAGTTCATCGCGGACGGCGCGGCCGGGGTTCTGGGTTTCTCCCACCCTCCTCCTTCTCTCTCCGATCGCCGATCTCCCGTGGTGGCCGAGATTAAATAGAGAGAGAGTGCGTGCGAGACCTCGCTACTACGTCGAGAGAGAGAGAAAGCACGGTGGTGTGTGTGTGTGACTTGTGGCAGGGGCAGATCGTGCTGTGCTGTAGAGAGAGAAAGTGATAGTACTACGGAGATTCGGAGAGAGAATTCGGTTACGGCGTGCTCCGCCGGACACTGTAGCGGCCAGCCACCCTGGACGCCGTCGCGCGCTGACATTGGTAAGGTCGCTGCCATGTGGGGCCAGCGTTGAGATTTTGAAGTACCGACGTCGGTGGGCCACTCCTGTCAGCGAGCCACAGTGGCACACGCGCGCGCGCGGCGAAGTGTGTGTGACTGTGTGTGTGTGTGCATGCGGCGCGAAGAGGAGTTTTGGGCTGGCGGCAAAGGGGGGAAACCACCAACTCCAGTTGCAATTATTACTACCACCACCGGGCTGTAAAAATGGGCAGACCAGCTAAGAACTGTAGCAGTACAGCTGCGCGCGTCCTGCGCTGCGCTGCGCTGCACGGCATGCAGGCGGAATGTTACTGCAACGAGGGGAATGGCTCGCTCGTGGTGGTCGATTAATTGATCGTGCAGTGCTCCTTTTTCCTGGAACAGTTCATTTTCGAAGGAGGGGATTTTTTTTCTTTCTTTTTGGCATGTAACTAGAAAAATTCAGTGGGAATATTTCGGTTGCGACGTGTACAATTCCTACCACGATTAGGAACATTTCAGTTGCGTGTTAGACCAGTCGGCACCAGATCTTCTTGGCAAGCCAAATGGCTTAGGACTGGATCGAGGTCTAATAACTCGAGTCCCATCTCACCGAGAACCGGCGAAACTATTTTTGAACTTGGGTGGTGCGCGATGGTACATTTTTTGAAACCATGCAACTTTTTTTTTGTTCATTTCATGAACTGAGGAGAAGATTTTAGTAAAAAGGCTAAAACCTTAATTACACACTTGACTTGAAGGTCACAAAGATGCGAAAGTTCCGCTCTTTCGACATCAAAATGTCTTGGTGTTTTGCTCCCACATGGTTCCTTTTCGGCACTTATTTTTTTCATTCTTCACACGATGATTATTGATTATCAACATGGTGGAAACATGATAGACGCAACCATAGTAATAACAAAGTGTATAAAATTTTAACATGATTCCAACTGTAGACGGTGGTCGCAAATGGTTCTTTTGGCACAAAGATGGTTCCTCTACAACAATTCGTATAAAGAAGAAATTGTCTCGTGTCCACAACTCAACCGTGAAAACAAAATACTAATTATAAAATAAATACAAAAGGTGCCATGGAGAGCTGTGTAGGTGGAACTAGTATGCAAAGTATAAATCTAAACGTACAATATTTTATATTTGTTGAACATTTAATAACTTAAAATATAAAATATAGTGCAAATATGTAAAAGGTGTCTGTTATAGTAAAAACTGGACCGAAGTTCATGACTTAATTTGACCTCTCTCTCTTAAATATGTTGGCAGGAATATAGCAGCGAAAGACAAGTTAAATTTAATGCAACTTCTTATTCGCAATGTTTTAATTCACATTCCAATTGTTATCACATCCTAATGTGGAGATGATACATCACATCTTCCTAATAAAACCCAAACAAGTGGGTTGTTCGTATGCTCAGAATTAAGTGGGTACACTATTATTTGATTTTTTTGAAATAGGGTGCAACATGATGTGATGTCATGCACTACGTTCCTCGAATAAACAAGACCACCTTTTGCTTCACTAGGTAGATAAAGAACAAAACATCTCACTAGTAGATAGAGTAACATAAAAAACCATAGTTGTTTCCATTTTATTCTATCACTATCTAGTTGCTACTATTAGGTAACTCCATCCAATACACATGTTACCCCTCTCGTGTCCTAACATACTAGTTTGCATGGAGAATTTATAGGAGAACTTGGTAAATATGCATCTACAAATACATCAAACACATATGAAATTGTATCTCATACCAAAATATCCACCATAGGGTAACACAAATATGGCCATAATCATTTAGTGCAACTCATGTGCTTGTAAACATGATATCACCTTGGGAAAGATATATGAAGAAATTGTTACAAACCCATAGTCTAGAGGCGTGAAAGAGGATGGTGCCCCCATGTGCGGTTTTGGTAATTGATGACAATTCACATGGATTTATATCTGCATTGAGTTATAGTTGGGATTTGTCCATAGTCAATGCTTGAAGTCCATATGTTGGATTCAAGGTTGAAAAAAGAAGATGTGATGATCATAATGTTGAAGGTGTGGTCTGAAGAATGATCATGGTAGTGTTTAGTTTTTTTAGCAAGTATGTCTTCAAGAAGAATATTGTATGAACATCACGTTTTATCTTTAAGACATCATCATTATGGAAAATATAAAAATAAGCCAAAAATTCACAATGGCACCCGAGCTCATATGCTCCTAATAGAATAAAATATTAAAAATAGTAAAATATTTCAAAATATTCTAAAAAATAAGATTAACATAAAAATATAAATAATAATAATAATAATAGAAAAAATGACTTATAAAGAGGAAAGAGATATAGAAAAAGAAGAAAAAAAATGCTCCCCCATTTTTAAATATACTAAGTTTTACCTTTTTCCAGATTCAAATGTAGCTAGACATGTTTTAATATGTATGTTCACCAGTGCCAACTTTAACATTTTGAGGAGCCATGTGTAAACATCATCAATGGGCCCATTTTACATAGGCCTCTCATATTTTTTTTACTATATATCTTATGTACATACCTACTAATTATGAGCCCTTATTCTAAAAAAAAATTATGAGCCCCAAATTTGGTTGGGCCCTATGCCATCACACTTCTCCCACTGGGCCAAAGTCAGCCCTGATATTCACTCATTTTGATCTATATATAGTCCATATTTGAAATATTTTTTTAAACATCTTATAATTTTGAACGGAGAGAGTACAAATGTATAAGCAGATAGTAAGACTAGAATAAAAATAAGACAAAAAAAGAAGAAAGAAAAATGGGAAAAATAAAAAGAAACACAAACAGGAAAAAAAATCAAACATACCGATCGGCCCTAACCAAACGAAGTTACCGATCGATATTATGCTCAGCTGGGTCCAAGAAAAATCACAAGGGTTTTTGACCGAGGGCGACGCATACAAAGACAACTCGATGATGCGGCGATCAAGGCGTCGACTCGGTTCGCCGCCGCCGCATGGAGCACGCCTCCTCTCCGGTTCCGGTGGAGCCGGAGTGGACCGCATCAGTTATTTGTCTGATTCAGTTATCTGTCTGATGATCTGCTCCGCCAGGTCCTCCTCCTTCTGGACGACGGCGGCGTGCGCGCCGCCGCACGCACCAGCCTCCTCTCTCGCCGGTGGCGCGGCCTCTGGACCAGCCTCCCCGTGGCCATCTTCCGGGACGTCCCGTTCCACTCCCTCGAACCGGCGCTCGGCCGCATCTCCGACTCGTCGGCGATGACCCTCTTGGACATCCGCTTCCCGAACGATCGATATGACCACAAGCCGGACCCAGCAGGCCTGAACTCGTTGCTGCGCGCCGCCTCACGCCTCTCGCCGGAACGGCTCATCTTGGATCTTCCGTCGGGCCGGAAGGACTGGTCCAAGACAATACTCCCAGCGCACCACCTCGATCGAGCTTGACGGGATTTGGGTCTCCCTCCGCGTGCCGGTGCGCGGCGACTTCGCCGCGCTCACGACGCTCTCCCTGTCAAGCTGCGTCGTCGACCTCCGGAAGCTGATCCGCCGCTGCCCCCGCCTGCGCGTGCTCAGTCTAATCCAGCCCTACAACACGGGCGACCAAGACTTGGCGTTCTCCTCGGCTTCGCTACAAGAGCTCGTCCTGCATTGCAATGGCGGCGCAAGGACACGCCGCATCAGCATCGTGGCCCCGGTGCTTGAGCGATTGACCGCGTCCTTCCAAGTTCCCGAGAAGCTCAGCGTCTCCTTCACGGCACCAAGGTTGGGGGACTTGTCGTGGAGCTCAGCGTACATCTACCGGAGCCGGATCATTTGTTTTGGTGTTTGGACACTCGACGGCCTGACATTACGGCAGTCGGCGCCGGAGAGACAGCACGGTTCGCTGCACGTACATGCCTCCATTGTGTGTGTCTCCTCCCTCTCTCCCCCTGCTCTAACTAATTAACTAAGTACTCCCTTAGTTCCACAATATAAAAAGTTTGACCCATTTTTCACATTCATGTGTATGTACATTATTAGACACATTTTAGTATACATGTCTATTCTTTTTTTAGTACAAATGTAGGCAACATGTGTAATACTTAAAATATCTCATATTGTGGAAGGGAGATTACATTCTTCATATGAATTAGTTAATTGAATAGTACAAATTTTGTTCTTTCTTTTGCAGGACTACGCAAAGGATTTTCCCGACAAAAAACCCAACTTTAAGCAGGAGGTAGAGAACCACCTAAAGGTTGCTCGCAGCGTGTGTGTTTTGGAACTACATCTCACTGCATGTGGTCATGTCTATGGAGCACTAGTGTTGCACCTTCTCGGGGCGAAGCATATCCGCGGTGTTGCTACTTTGCAAAGGATTAAGATTGTAGTGCTTAAGGTAACCGCTCATCAATACATACACATATGTGCCTTAAATCATACTTAATGTTACTAGAGGTAGTAATTCATGTTTGTTTTAGGCGAAAAGACTATATTGCATGGGAAACTGTCGTTGCCAGCCAACCAATTGGAGAACCCAAACTATCTCCTTGAGTGAACTTGAACAACTGGAAATCGACGGCTTCCAAGGACTAGATCATGAATTTGACTTCCTAAAGCTGATATTCAGATGTGCGCCAATGCTGAAAAGAATGGATGTAAAGATGGCACCTGAAGAACCAAGGAATGATGAATTATGAATACACACAAACAAACATATACAAATTTTTCAAGGATTATCCTTCCGTAGAATGCTATGTAGAAGTTTCGAAAATGCCTTATCACAACTAGTTGGACGTCCCCGACTTATCCGGGGCGTCCAACTTTGTTGGAAATTCAGGCAAAGGTTTTGCAAAAGAGTCCCTCTCTCTTCGAATTTTTTTTATCGTTAGGTCCTCATCACATTTAGGTCCTCACAACATCATGATCAAAATTCAAGATTTGATCTTAAGTGCACCATATTAACATGAATTTGTCTAGGCGGATATTTTTTTATATATGTAGTAACATTTTTTGGTAAACATATGCATTGACTTTTACTGTACCCCAGAATTAATTAGAGCCATCTTTTTCTAGCGATCCAATGGTTCATGTCTGGTACTCCACGTCTGGCCAAGGGAGTACCAACTAAAAACTTAGACCAATCGCACGGAGTACCTTTATCTGAGGGGTATTTTGGTCATGTGGTGTCTCCGATTTTTTTGTGACAAAAGAAAAGTTTACCCCGTTGAAATATCGTAACCGTAATCAGATCCCTAGATCCTCAGCTCAGAAAAGATCCCTAGATCCTAATCCGGAACAAAGTGGGATTAGGAGCCGACCAGGATGAAGCTCTGGGCAGCAAGGAGGACGATGAGGCACCAGCCAGTTCTACGATCGACGGAGGAGCGCTGATAGGGTATGGGAGGAGGAGCACCTGTCCGTGCAACTACGCTCGCCATGTCTGCCACCGCCGGCGAGGCAGCTGGTCGCTCTTGGCACATCCACCACCAGCGCATGCCGCGCGCAACCGCTACTCCTCGTCCAGCTCTCCTACTACAGCATGGCGTCCTCGTGTTTTCCGCAGCGCTGTCGTTAATGATGATACCCCGCGCGTTGCTGCGGGAATGTATTTGTGAAGGAGTCAAGGAGATACTCAAATAAGATAACAATAAGTACACACATTTACGTTCAGTTCATGGATACACATGTAAAACATGTATATCTACATGCATCACACTTTTTCGTTGTTTTGCGGAAAGGGTTATAAAGAATGTATATTGTTGGATGCAGTCATTGTTGGATCTTCTTGCTGGTACTTATGCAAACTTAGGTGCCACACTTATCATCTTGCACCCATTTGATATGAGGAAAAGGAGAACAGTTGAATATGAGACATCACATGCCAGTTCTGCAACACACAATATTCATAAAAAAGGAACGAAAGTACAACTATTTGGTTTTTTAACTATAGTTGAAGTGCACAACTAAGGGTGTGTTTGGTTTAGCTGTGGATTTTTAAAAAGCTGCTGTGAACTGTGAACTGTGAAAAAGCTGCTGTGAGGTTAGAACTGTGGCAAAAGCTTAAAGTTGTTTGGCTGAAACAACAGTGAACTGTGGATTATGTGTGAAATCATCTGTAACACCCATGTGAGCGCCTTTAGCAGAAACATCGGTGGAGTTGTTCAGAACCTCGTTAGAGTTCGCCACGCCTTGCAGCACCATCGCACCGGAGCACCTTGTGGGAGCTCTAACGCGCAAATCCTTCACCCCCGATCGGAACACAATACCGGAAATCGGCAAAGATACGATGTTCTTGACGGAGCCACCTTCAACCACTTTGGTTATTGTCGGACACTTGCCGGAGTTGGCCTCGCCGTAGCCTTGCTGGACCGCTTCTAGTCACCTTGATTATCACCGGACCCTCGTCGAAGTTGGCCGGACCTTGTTGAAACCTTGTGAGAGATGGCCCAAATTAACCTCGCTAGAGATTATCGGAATCACCCCAAAACCTTTCTAAACAATCTAGCAAACTAGCTAGCTAGTACGTGCCTGGGTGCTAGATGATCAATGTAGTCAAACTAGTACTAGCGGGCATGTAGGATGTGCAAGTTCATTCGCATCTTGTAATATACAGTTCAGTCTAATATGTGACCAGATCGATCTTCATCTCTATTTAGCACCTTGGCATATCTGTTGTGTATGCCACTGTCATCTGATCATCTCTGCTTGCACTTGAAGTAGTAGTAACGACGACGACGATCCAAGGCTTCAAGCAATATCACGTACACCATGCCATCCACCTCGATCATTGCTGCATTAGGCACGCACGTTCGCTGGAGGACACCCTATCCACAATCTATGCGGCCAACACCACGGTCGAGGCGCTGACTACCGGCCGAGACGATGAATGGCGGCGGAGGAACTACACACAGAGGAGAGGGACGGATGACCGAGCGCTTCGCCGCCGGCTGGCGGGCTTGGGCCGGAGAGGCGCCGGCTGGAACCCTAGCCATTTGTTGGTCCCCGATACAAGGAAACGAGCTTCGCTCGACCAGCGATGGAAAAGAATATCGAACCGGTACGACTTATCAATGGCAACGTGGGTAAATTTACGTAGACGAAAGTATTCACCGCGATAGAAGCTGGACCATTGGCGCTACGAGAATACTACTGCCGAACGCAGGTGCGTTCGGTGAAAAAATCGTTTGGTTCAGATTCTCTGTTTGCCACCGCGAAGTTGATTTGGAAGTCAAACCAAACGGAGCCTAAGTAGACTTATTTGGAGCAAAAGTGTGCAACAATTTCGAAGTACCTGTTTGGAGCGAAAGTGTGCAACAATTTAGAAGTACTTCTTTTGCCATGCAAACTCAGTCTTATTATTGCTGAAGATGTAATATTTGAGTAATCGAACAACGAAAAGTGCATAACTAAATAAAAACAGAACATGATATAAACACAACATCACAATACAAACGGTTGTCTCTATATCCATCTACAACAACAACACATACCAGAAATGATGTTAATAATATTTGGTTGCTCAAATAAACCTGTATATAGTTCTTGATGATCAAATCAGAACAAAAGCCTTTGTTCTAACACACCTCCAGAACCTGCAGTCCAAGCTCATCATAAAAAAAAGTATATCAATTTTCCTATGCTCATGTCTCAAAACTCAATGCCATTTGTACGAACATACCGAGTGGCTGTGGTAGGCTATATGAAGATCCCATGCTATGCCTTTATAATAACATGCTAAATCCTTAAGGAGTGCAGGGTGTCGAGTTGGATAAAAAGTATATGCTCAACTCTCTGAAGGCCAGCTAGCTCAGATAGTAGACAAATCAAAGTAATTGTCACCGGTTAGACCAAGAGAAGGAAAGAAGATGGAGGGTAACTCATATAACTTATGGAGATGCATTGGAAAGAAGTTGAAATAAAGTTATCACCAGAACTAACCTGATTCATATGGTCTTGTCTGCAACTAATATATGATCTAAATCATACGTGCAAATATTTCTGGACTTCTAGGTCAATGTTGAAAGAGAGAACATATATGTTGGTAGAAAAATGCCTACTATGAAACATATGTTAACATCAGTGCTAGTAACGCACAAAATGCAGATTCTCACGTAGACAGTAAGAAGCAAAGCCTATGCATGAAAATTAAATCGAGACCAACATCACTGACCAGACTAATTTCGTGAACCAACACGAATGTCAGAAAAGGACTGACCTCGCAGATTGGAGACAGTTCAAGGAAATCCAAACATGGAAAACTCCATTACGGGAAAATAACAGCGTGACATTAGATTAGTCTGGTTATCTGTATATAGATTAAATACGATCATTTGCCTTCTTGACGTTCTTGGCTTAGCTTGAGTATCGACGCAGTGCAGTGCGGCCTTCATTGAGAAACTGTAGAGAAGAAACGCATAGTACGAAACAAAAGCAAATGAACGAACTTTCTGTAACAAAGAGGAGGAAAACCATTGAGAAGCACAAAACCTTGGCTCCGACCTTCTTGAGTACAGCGGCATAAAGAAGAACGAAGTGGGCGGCTCGCTCCATCCGTGCCTCTGCCACGGCCGCCACTACATCAACCCCGCCTCAACGCCACACCAGCCGCCGACACCTTGTGCGCATCATCTCGTCGATCCGGAAGGGCTATCACGATATCGCCATGCAACCATGTTGTCTCCTCATCCTCCAGAGCCTCCTTCCCCGCACAAACACAACAATGGCCATTCTGCCATCTCCTGGAGTGCTTTATTAACGCTAGGACGGCTGTGAAGGGGGAGAGAGAGGTTAACGGAAGGGCAAGGAATGGGGATAAATGATACACTGATGGGAGTAGTCAATGCATGGAATGGGTAGGGGCGAGGCTAGCATCGGTTTCGCATGCAATGCAAGCAGACCAAACGATGGTGGAACAAAACCGACTGCTAACTGACCGAGAGTCGCTACTCGCTACAAACGTGAGAATATCACTGAGTTGTGGCTGCCAAAGTTTATAGGGTGACGTGGCTGCACGGAATTGCAGAGAATTCCTGTAGTGGGTGTTAGCTATTTAGATATAGAAGATTCATTTTCCATAACCTTTGATCTGAAGAACATGCAGATCAACATGCAACCAACCTGAAACAAGGCAAAACAATGCTATCTTCTAGCACTCTCACTCTCTTCAGAAAAGTTAACCTCAATATGGAGAACACCCGTAAGAAAAAGTTGTGCGAACAGTATAAAATTATGAGTGTACAGACAGTTCCAACAACTCAGAATTTCTCATGTATATTCCAGACTAGTGTACGAGGACGTACTTGAACATTTAGGGCATTGCAAATGCTATAGAAGTCTACAACAACAAAACCAGTTTTCATCTATCTTGCAAGGCGATAAACTAACGGGGAACAATCCGGGACGCTGGATCAGGAGGGCGGCGTGAGAGGCCAGTCAATCGTGGTGGAGGCGGCGGCGCGCTCTCGATCCGTTGGCGCAAGGATGGCAGCATGGGTGCACGCGGTCGCGTCGGATGTGGCGTCGAACAGTCGATTGGTCGATCAAGGCGGAGGCGGAGGCGGCGGCGCTAGGCCGGCGATCGACACGGAGCTAGGCTCGCTGCTCCTGGTTGACTCGATCTAATTTGTTTTAAAAAATTCAAACCGACCGTGTCATGCCAATCGAGATAAGTATAACAGGTTAAAAATTCAGAATTGCCCTTCTCCAAGGACGGCCAGAGGGAGCAGGTACTCCATAGCATCGTTCTGGAGTACCCGGGTACCGTAAAAATCAAGGATCAGATGCAGTAGCATTTTTTCATGGGAATCATGTAGCAAGAAATTCATGTTGTACCAAGTTTTTTTCGTGGGAATCATGTAGCAAGAAAATTTCTTTCGTGCGAATCATGTATCAAGAATTTTTTCGGATCAACATAATTTGGACTAGAAAATTTCCAGATGAACAAAAGCAAGAATCGGGATCTAGCGTTCATATACATGAACACATGTAAATTAACATTTGCTGGACCATTTCTACATGATTACCACGTCAAAATGTTCCATGTATTAACAGAAAAAATCATGTACAAATGCCAAGAAAAATCAAGATTGCCAGATTTCTCAGGAAACTTAGAATATAGCCATACCCATAACCGTCAAGCAACTAGACAAGGTTTTTATCGTGGGAAGTGTGTACGAAACATCTATGGGCTGCAACGAGAGCTAACTCTGGCGGATAAGCAAAACAGGGCCGAACACACACAATAAAAAACCCGCCTCCAGATAGTCAAAAGTGGCGGGTACTCACTTTCGGAAGACTGGTCCACTCGTGTCCTTTCCTCTGTTCCTCACGCACGCAAGGCGAAGGAAGACGCCAGCGATGGATTCCGGTGCCGGAATCGTCACCCACGGTGAGTCTGACACCCCCATGGAGCCTTCTCTCCCGTATAGCATGTCCCGTTGCAGTGGTGGTGATTGCCGACTGGCTGAGGAATTTCATAGCGGCGCCGTGGATCGTGCAGGTGAGGTGTTCGACCAAAGGCCGCCGAAGAGACCGTGACTTGACGCCGGACGTGAGCTGGTGCCGAAAGCGGCACCATGGGCGGACATACATCTAGACATGCTGCACCCCGTGCTGGGCTTGCTGCCTTGCCTTGCCGACCACGCCATAGTGAGGTCGGTCTGCCACCACTGGAGAGTGGCGAGCCATCGCGCGCAGCCCGCTCCACCTTCTGATGCTCCATAGGCAGTGGGAGGCGTCGTACGGCCTTCAAGCAAGTATTGCAAAGAAGCCAATGGCAATTGCTGAATGCCTTCTCCCAAGAGGTGGTCCATCTCCCGCATCTGAATGCTTTCAATTTTTTCAATTATTCTGGTACACAACAAAGAGCAGACTCCCCATCATCAATGGTTCCTTTGTGGTCCATTGCCAAATCAGTGCTTGGGAGTTGGGAGTACTCGATGTCATTTGACAACGTAGTCCTATCTGATTCACCTGACTCAGGATCCAAGTGCATTGTGGCTGCTTCAACCTGCATGGATAGAACCAAGCTCGCTCTTTGGAGATATGGGATATGATCATGGTGTGTTTGCTGAGGTGATGCTGTGATGGCATCTTTGGGGATAATGATCTTGCTTTCTACCGGGGGAAGCTATACATGCTCTCAAGGGCAGGGTCCATACTACGCCTGTATTCTTTTGAGACCGAGTAGGATGATCGTAGGATCATGGTGTCTCGTGTTGAGCATTGTATGACTGACTCACTGGGCTGCTTGGAGCGTTTTGGCCAGGGTTACAATCTGGTGACATGACGAGGAAAGCTGTTGGTGATCATGAGGATGCCTTATGATGAGTGCAACATGCGCCAAGTGAAGGTGTTTTCACTGGACTTCAGCACAAACCCTTAAACACTCAGTCAGATGCACATCTTAGACGGGGATTGTATATTTATCAACTCATGCAGCAGTAGGTCTTTCCCTGCTCATCTGTATGATCGGGTTCAAGGTGACCTCATCTACTTCCTTAATGACCAGGACTACTACACGGCCCTTCTTATGATACATTTGTGTACAACATGACAGATGGTACAGTAAATCATTTGCTGTTAAGTTAACGACGGGCGACTTTGGCACACCGGAGGACAACCTTGCTCACCCGATTTGGCTTTTGTCCTTCTAAATAACCTGCTGCAGAGCTAATCTGAGCGTACAGAGTGTGTGATGGTTAAAGTGTTTTCATCTCTCCAAGCCTGAATACTTGGACACTTGTGGTGCCGAAGCTTCTTTTTGGAGCACGGTCATGTGTATTTTCTTTCCAACCTCATGTGTATGGTAAGTGATATTACAACTCTTGGATAAATTTATTTGTGCAGTGCTCTTTACCGTAGATGCTCAAATCTTTAACTAGTGTCATTTTCCGTTCATTTCCTGGACCGAGGAACGTGTTGTGTTGTTAGTGACGTATGCCTGAATTTTTTTGCTATTTATTAAACAACTTGCTGTGTGTGGGAAAACATCTGGTTCCTTTCTTGATGAAGCTTACCTTCTCATGATCGGTGTCACAAGCAGGTCCTCCTGCGTATATTTTTATCAAGGTGGTTAGTTTGGTCTTTACTAATGCTACTTCAGTTTGCCATTGCGTTGATATGTCCAGTCTCCCCATCATTTTGACTGGAGAAACCTCAAATTACGTTATATAATTATGCGAGATTATTTAGTATCCAATATTTGAAAACAAGACCATCATCACAGTGGAATAATTCTATAAACATATGCGGTCACTTACTCCCCAATCGTCTTTGTAGTACCCAAAGGTGTCAATTTGGTCAGGCGTTGTATCTTAATCCATCCATTATCCTTTAAGTTATTGTACTGAGTATGTTATGGTTTAAGTGTTTTCATCTCTCTACGATTCAAGTACTATGACACTTGTGGTGGTGATACTTCTTTTCCAATCACGGTCATGTGTATTTTCTTTCCAACCTCCTGTCTATATGATGATTTTGCAAATGTTGGATATATTTGCTTGTGCAGAACTCTTTACCACAGATGCTCAAATCTGGAATGTCATTTTTCCTTTATTTCCTGGACCGAGGAATGTGTTGTGCTGTTATGCCTAAAATTCTCTGCTATTGTCAAACAATATAATTAATGAATCAACAAATCAAGGATGCATGCTATTTTCGCAGTTTTGTTTTGTAAGATAGATAGGTGACGGAAAGAACAAACATTGCAATTTTTTTTGGGACAAATATGTTGGAGCAAGGCACGTTACTTGGGTAGGCCAAATTTATAGACGTGGCCTATCCAAAAGTAGTCTTTCCTAGGCAAAAGAAGCAGACACAAACGATTTATGACATGCATACAATAAACCCTTTTATTCATGGTGTATCTCACATAGGTACATACACCATTTGATTAAATTTGTGCGCACGACACAAATTAAGACGCAGATTCATGACACAACATAGAACCTTCTCATTCCCTTCTGTAGCACACATATGCTTTTTGTGCGGAAGCATCAAGGATGATGGGTAGCTTGCAGACAGCCGGGATGCTCGCTACCGTGAACTTCATCGCCTCCCTCCGGCAGCCCCGGAATAGCTCCGTCGCCGCCTGTCCCTCCTGCACGCCAAGATCCTTATACATGCTAGCCATCGTGCTGAAGATGGCCTCACACCTGCACCAGTCTCTGATTTTAGCGACCTGCTGGCAGCAGTTCCTTAGGACAGCCTCAGGCACCTGGCTGCCCACACATTGGAGCTTCACAAGTGCCTGGCAGGCTGGGACTGGGTTCACCGGGAAGGTAAACCCCGGATAACACTGCCAGGGACCACTGTTATCGCTCCATGTGCCGTACTCGGCTGCCATGGGTGTCGCCACAAGCATACATAGTAGGAGCACCGAGAATACGGTCTTCATCGACACTTTGCTCTGTGTGTGGTCTTTTCGTCTTTGATTTAGTACTGTTTTAATCAGTTGTGTATATGTATAACTACACTCTTGATCTCTGGATGGTTTATATAGCTAGGGAAAGCTAAAGAGGTGCAAGGAAACAGACATAAGTTGTTCATGATCTACGTCGGTGGCTTGTGCTTGGTGCCTACAGCTTGTGAGGTATGTTGGCATGCATTCATACATTGTGACTGCAACCCATAGTTTGTTACTCCCTTCTAAAAAGGTTGGATGACAACAAAATTAGCTACATCTTCTGTCCATATATGGCTACGGAAATGCAAAGAGGTCCACGGAATGGAGATAAAACCCTAGCTGTCCATCATCTCATCTGCATGAGTGGCTTGTCAGGTTGTATATATTATGCTCACACGTCACAACTAGTTTTCTTCCAACTTGCAAGTGTGTCATTACTCATGACGATCTGTTAGCGTAATTGGCGCAGCTTTCTGAGTGCTGAGTAAAATAGGGCATTGTAGAACCAAATCCAAACTGTCTTTGTCGATCCTCTTCGTTGTAGAAACACACACTGGTTAGTTATGGCGGTTCAAACAAGAAGATATATTACCTCCATCAGTCCATATGCGGTGCCTGCTAGCTATGCACACAAATACAATACTCGATCTTGAAGGTCTAACGATGCCCATCATGGAACCAGTTACTTGAGGCAATGGTCCTCTTTTACCCATCAGCTCTCGTCAGTTGGGGAGTATAGGAATACACACTGAATATTTTGTCAGGGTTATTTTAAAATGGACCAAGAGCACTACAAGGACCATGGCAAATCACTACGAGTCATCAGGCAGAAAGATAAGAAGATATCAGTACCACTATACCCAGCAGGGTTACCTTTCTTGATGAAGCTTACCTTCTCATGATCGGTATCACATGCAGGTCCTCTCGAGCACATGTTATTATGAAGGTGGTTAGTTTAGTCTCTACTAGTGCTATTTCTGTACCAATCGCGTTTGCCATTGCCTTCATATGTTCAGTCCCCCCATCATTTTGACCGGAGAAACTTCAAATTACGTTCTACTATGTGAAATTATATAGTATCCCATATGTGAAAACTGATGGATTTTCCAAAGGATCAACGCACACATATATAACCGGCGCTATGCTTTCAGTGGGAGGTGACGTGCCCGTCAACAGCGAGGCGCCTGTGGTGACTTCGTCAAGCTCAAGTTATGCCGGACCAGTCTATCGGAAGTGCTCATAGGGGTAGGGTTTGCGTGTGTACGGTCATAGGGGTGTCTGTACGTGCGTGGTTGTGAGCGTTTGCGTCTGGACTGTGTTTCTAAAAAAAAACATATATACACATGGAGATGAAGAACACACAGGCGATTTTCTGGCACCGCACCTTGTGCCTGTATGGGACAGCTCACCACATAAAGTTTGAAGGTAGAATCAGTTACAAGTTCCCGTTGACTGTATGGGACTCCGATGCCCCCCCTTTGAATTATCAGTTTTTTACCTTGGTAGCTACGCTCAGTCGATGCCTTACAGTTACACCTGACAATAATCATCATTATCACCATCACCACTAATATAAAAAGGCACCGAGTGTGGGGATCCAAACGATCTTGACCGTCTAACGCTAGATCCAACGGACCCAATCACCGCTAAAACGCATTGTCAGCCTTCATCCTTTTGAACCGTCTAACACTAGATCCTACGAGCACTTATTTTCCTATCAAATTAATAGCAGAGTTAATAGGGGAGTAATCAAGAGAATTAATTAGGGACGCAGATTTTTAAAGGAATAAAACCTCCACCCTTACATACTGTGCTGTTATTTTAGAAACTGCCAGTAATTTGCCATAATAGCGACAATCAATTTGGATACTATTTGAGGGTAGCAGACTGTGAAAATTAATGCAGCGATTTTATAGAAGAAATATCATGGCGATGATATGTGATGTTTTGACCTTGGATAAAAATACAGTCTTAAATTAGACAGCACCACAAAACCAGTTTCAGGAGGGCACAAAATTTTGACGCGCATTGCGCGTGCAAAATTACTAGTCTGTACAAAAGAGAGGATGGACCAGTAGCCCCAGGTGCCAGTTGTGTCAATTGGGGTGGGAAGGCCATGCATGGTCTTATGAAGGATGATAGTGACGACAATGGAAGTCGGTCCTCTATAAAGAAACAGAATAGAGATTGGATTGTGCCATGCTTCAATGCATCGGCGTTCATGTGCCAGTTGTGTCAATTGGGGTGGGAAGGCCATGCATGGTCTTATGAAGGATGATAGTGACGACGATGAAAGTCGGTCCTCTATAAAGAAACATAATAGAGATTAGATTGTGTCGTGCTTCAATGCATGGGCGTTCAACTCTTTATATACAGCTCAAAGGCTAGGGTTTACATATACTTTTAGTATCTAAACAATCTTAACCAACACAATGTATCTGTTGGGTTTAGCCATAGTGGTTAGGATCATATCACAACTATCTCTAACCTCTTTTAACACTCCCCCTCGATCCAACCATATACTTGCTAAACACAACTCAAACTTCAGACGATCAAACATATCTCGGCTGAGGGCCTTTGTGAAGATATCTGCTAATTAGTCGCGAGAAGAGATGAACTGAACTTTCAGTGCACCTGCTGCCACCTTCTCTCGTACAAAGTGGAAATCAATCTCTATGTGCTTTGTCCGAGCGTAAAACATCGGATTAGCAGTAAGGAACTGTGCTCCGAGGTTGTCACACCACAACGTCGGAGCTTGCGACTGAAACACTCCTAGTTCTCTAAGAACTGGTTGCAACCAAGTAACCTCTGCTGTTCCATTTGCAATGGCCTTGTACAGACTCCGTACTTGACCTGCTAACGGTTGGTTGCTTCTGTAAGCTCCATGACACCAGGTTGGGACCATAGAACACGGCATAGCCACCGGTGGACCTTCGATCATCGGGACAACCCGCCCAGTCTGCATATGTGTATACGCTGAGCTCGGTTGATGTCGACCTCTGAATCCATAGACCGGAATTCATTGTTCCCTTAACATACCGTAGTATCCGCTACACGGCTGTCCAATGCACCTCACTTGGTGTTGCCAGAAACTGACATACTCGATTCACGGCAAACGAGATATCGGGCCTGGTCAAGCACAAGTATTGCAATGCACCAATGCTTCTGTACTTGAAGGCTTTAACATCTGTCAGCAGTGTTCCGGCTGTTTTGCTGAGTTTTTCCCAGGAAGACATTGGGGTGGCTATGTCATGGCATTTGTGCATTTTCACTCGGCGAAGAAGATCTGATGCATACTTCGCCTGAGTCAGTGCAATCCCATCATCTGTATTTGTTACTTCAATACCAAGAAAATAAGATAACTTTCCCAGATCCTTAACAACGAATGATTCGCGTAGCTTCTGCATCAAGATACTGACAGCTTGCTTGCAAGATCCAGTAATGATAATGTCATCGACATAGATTAACATATAGATTATCACCCGCTGGTTCACGAAGATGAACAACGACGTATCTGCTTGAGATGGAACAAACCCCAAGGACTGCATCTTTGAACTGAGCTTGGAATACCATGCCTTTGGCGATTGCTTTAACCCGTAAAGTGACTTCTGCAAGCAACACACACGATTTGGATAATTCTTGTCAATGTACCCGAGAGGTTGATACATACACACCTCCTCCTGAATGTCGTCGTGGAAAAAGGCGTTCTGAACATCCAGCTGACGCAGCATCCATCCCTGGGACACGACGATAGACAGAATCAACCGGACAGTGGTGGGCTTGACAACAGGAGAGAACGTATCGTGTAGTCAATACCATGGCGTTGCGTGAATCCTTTGGCGACAAAGCGGGCCTTGTAACGATCCACCGAGCCATCCGCTTTCTGTTTCAGCTTGAAAACCCATTTGCAGCCAACAATGTGACAACCAGGAGGTGGATCAACGAGTCACCATGTGTTGTTTAGACGAAGAGCACTGAATTCTTCGTCCATCGCCGACTTCCATGCAGGATCACTCAAAGCATTGATGTGCGAAGCAGGCTCAACAACGAAAGCACGCTTCTTGGTATCATATCGGATGAGGCCGTCGAACAGACGAACATGTTTAATGGGTCGCTGAGCCAGAAGAACGGTGGAGGAATCAGGTGCTGATGCAGTTGACGGAGCCGGCGACGGCTCGTGTGACGGAGATGAGGCAGACGACTCATGGGCCGGCCCATGAGCAGCAGGAGACGGGGTGCGCGGTGGAGAGTCAGCCCCATCTTGGGCCTCGTCATCAAACGACCCACCATGGGCTGCATGAGGTTCCTCCTCCGGATCATCGCGAGGTGGCTCGGGGAAGACCTGAAGATCGACGTGCGCTGGTACCTGCGAGGATTCAGAAGCACGAGGAGATACAAAACCATCAGTAGCACTAGCCCTATCCGTACACAATGGATCATCAGTTTCTGGTTCAGGAAGGAGAATGGCGTCTTCGGTGGGCGGAAGAGATGGGATGGGATTGGTGGAGAACGGAAAGACGTGTTCGTCGAACACGACATCCCGAGACACATTGATGCGGCCAGTGGAGCGGTCGAGACAACGAAAACCAAGATGATCAGCGCTATACCCTAAGAAGACACAAAGACGCGAGCGAAAACTCAGTTTCCGATTGTTGTAAGGCCGGAGGTTCGGCCAGCACGCACAACCAAAGACTAGGAGACGAGAGTAATCGGCATTCTTGTTAAACAATGTTGTGACAGGAACCTGATTATGGATAACACGGCTGGGCACGCGATTGATAAGATGGCAGGCTGTGAGAACGTCATCATCCCAAAACAGTAGAGGCGCAGAGGATTGGGCAAGAAGAGCTAAGGCGGACTCAACAAGATGACGATCTTTTTGCTCGATGGCGCCGTTTTGTTGATGGGTGTGTGGGCATGATAAGCGATGTGTGATGCATGTCTGTTTAAAGTATGTGTGTAAGCGCTGGTATTCGCCTCCCCAATAAGATTGAACCGATAAGATTTTAGTACCAAGAGACAATTCGACTTGCTTCTGAAATTGATAAAAAACATGCTCAACATCGGACTTATGTTTCAACAGAAAAACCCAAGTGAATTTACTGAAATCATCAAGGAAACTAACATAATATTTGAACCCGCCAGCAGACTTAATTGCTGGACCCCATACATCTGTATGAACGAGCTCTAAAGGAGAAAGGGAAACACGACTGGATGTTGCATAAGGCAACTGATGGAGTTTGGCCTGCTGGCATGCATCGCATCCATGTGACACTCCATTATCTTGACTAGAACCTAACTTGTTCATCTGAAGGATAGCGTGGACGACAGGAGACGACGGTGCCACAGTTCCTTGGACGGCGAGGTGGAGAAGGCTTGCGGAAGGCGTGATGGTGGAGGAACGGGAAGAAGGCCACCGTGTGATCTACCTTGAAGCAGAGTTGCCCTCGTGGTGCGATCCTTGACATAAAAGGAATGAGGGTGAATTTCAGTTATTATCTCGAGCAAGTTTATGAGTAGCAATAAGATTTTTGGACAGTTGAGGTGCATGCAGAATATTAGTTAAACGAAGAGGACGAACTGAACCAGGTAAACTAGATTCACCAATATGCAGGATGGGGATATGCGTACCATTGGCAACTTGGATCTGCTCGTTGCCTCTGTAATTCTCATGGGTGTGGAGGCGCTCGATGTCGTTCGTCATGTGGTCAGTGGCACCTGAGACTAGGTACCAGTTCGGGTCGCTGGTGTAGGCATCATTGGAGGTGGAGTAGTGAGCAGCCCGGTTGCTTGATCCACCCGCCTCTGGCTCGATGCTGTGGTTGAAGCGCTGGTAACAGCGCAGGACGTCGTGGCCGTAGATGTGACATATCTGGCACGTGGACTTGCCTCCACGTCCACGTCCACGTCCTCTACCCGAGGTCCCGTCACGCCCCGAGTTGTCGCCGTGGCCACCACCGTTCCCGCCTCCTGGGTAGCCGCCGTTGCCACCGTAGCCATTGCCACCGTTGCCGTTGTAGCCACCGTTGTGGCGGCCTCCTCCATTGCCGCGGCCACCATCACCGCGGCCGCCTCCGCCTCCGCCGCGAGGGTAGCCTCCACGCTTGCCACCGCGTTTAGCATTGTTGGAGGAGTGTTGGAACTGGGCGTTGTTGTAGCCGCCGGAAGTGCGATCGCCGGTACGCGCCTCGTAAGCCATCATGTGGCTTATTATGGGCTATCTGGAAATGTAGGAATGACATTGTTTTTAATAAAGTGAATTCAACTCATTACTTGCAGGTTATCCACAAGGCGTGCTTTTGGATCCACTCATGGTCATTCCTACTTCCTGTGGACCAGCGTGGACTTATGGACGCTGGATGTACCCGTATGCTGACGATTGTGCGGGCTATCTTCAGCCGGGGCGGATGGCTTCAACCTAGACGTCTAGATGCTTAATGATATTTTGTTTGAGTGGTTGATCTTTATAGCCACCTTAAGTGACCCATAAATTGTGAACTTATTTTGTTGGATGGTTAAATAATTGCGGGCGGCTGTGTGCATCTTTTGGATGCAGAGGCCGGGGATCCGCACCCCCTTATCTAAAAAAAAATCATGTGGCTGTACAGATCGCTGAGGGTGAAATCCTCGTTACCTGCAAGTACAACCATGGAGGTGGTGAAGTTGTCGTAGTCGTCACCGAGTTCGGCGAGCACGTAGGAGACGATCTCGTCGTCACTGAGGGGCTTGCCGATCACCGCCATCGTGTCGGCGATTTTCTTCGTGTGGTTGAAGTAGCCGGACATGGATATGTCCCTCTTCTTGGGTTTCACCAGCGCGGTGCGAAGCTGCACGATCCGCGCTTTGGACCGAGACGCGAAGGTACGATCCAGGGCCTCCCATACCTGCGCGAACGTCTTGAGGAGCTGGACGTGGCCGAGCACAGACGGCGTGAGGGAGGCGAGCAGGCCGCTCAGGACCTGCTGATCTTGCTTGAACCGGATCGAAAACTCTGGATTGGCGATCAGTTCAGAGCCGCCAGCTGCATTTGGAACTTTCTTGGGTGGCGCCGCCTTCGACCCGTCGACAAAGTCGAACAGATCGTTGCTGTAGAGCGCGGGCAGGGCCTGCGCCTTCCACGGCAGGAAGTTGTTGCCATCCGAGCTTGATGGTGATGGCGGCGCTCAGAGCGGCGATGATGTTGATCTGCACCGGAGACGACGATGGTGCGGTAGGAGCCATGGACGGTTAGGAGTGTAGGCTCTGATACCATATGAAGAAACATAATAGAGATTGAATTTTGCCGTGCTTCAATGCATCGGTGTTCAGCTCTTTATATACAGCTCAAAGGCTAGGGTTTACATAGGGTTTACATATACGGTTAGTATCTAAACAATCTTAACAAACACAATCTATCTGTTGGGTTTAGCCGTAGTGGTTAGGATCGTATCACAACTACCTCTAACCTCTTTTAACATCCTCCACACCCCTCGTTTCTTGGTGCTATGAAGGGGAGAAAATTGAGCATATCTTCAATAATCGTTTAAACCCTATTGTCACCACCTTCTTTAGGACCTGACTCTTCGCTGAAAGATCTCTCGATCGGAAGCTGGGCAACAGATGTGGAGAATCAGGCTTCTACAACGGCATACCTGCTTCGGCTTCTAGCTGAGTTGTAGCCTGGCAAATGCCTTCCTGAAAATGTTGTTGTTCGTTATCCTTAAAAAAAAGTTGTTGTTCGATCTCCCCCCCCGCCCCCCCCCCCCCCCCCCGTTTTTTTCAGCCCTTGGCTGATCTTGTTAACACAATTTCACCCTTCTTTCATTACTCAATGGATGTAGTTGTATCAAAACAAAAGTTACAGGCTAGCCTTGGACTAATGCACAACATGTACACAGAACACCGTGGAAGTTCTCTATCTATAGAATTCTAATATGAACTACTCTTTTTTAAAGGAATAAATTTGAATTATTACCATATTTGTACATGCACGGATAATCTGTTTAAGCCTCTTCATTACGCAAAATCGTGTGCATGACAGAATCAGCTAATATAAGAACGATTCAGGGATTTCTGATGGCAATCCTCTCCCTGAGTATATAGCAAGGGAGACAACGAGTAACTGATGGTGACTGTGTTATTCCCACGTGCCAGCCGGCAGCATAACACTGTTCGACCTTCTACCTAGATTGTCACTAGTCAGCTTGGACCACCGCTCGCACGTAAAAGGTTCTGCCTAGGCCGTTCAGGTCACGATGTACCTGAAGTCCTGAACTCGAAGCTTCCTTAAACATCACCACACTCTACTTGGTGCCAAAGGACCGCACATTATCCAATTAGGACACATGAAATCTGGCTCTCACAGCATGATCAGGTATTTTCACACTTCCTATGTTTCCCAATGCCGCCCCTTCCAAGGTGCTCCATGTGTTTCATCGTGTTTTCTATCGTGTTGATGATCCACAGCAGCACAAAATACATGCTTGATCATTGCCGCTGTGTTTGCTAGCTTATACAGTAAATGTGCAAGCTTGAACCATAGAAAACAAATATATTTCAAGGAAGAATGCAAGCTAGCTAGCTAGTGCTGGTACGGGGATGCACAAACAAACGTGGGAGCATGTGACTGGATAAATCGATAGATGCTCCGTATAGGACTTCAAGCGTTTATAAGCCACGGTGGTGTACATGGGATAAGCAGTGGCCACCCACAAGTAAACAAGAGAGCATTAAAAATCGCCCCCCTTCGTATACAATGGTAATGAATGCTTGGTACCATAGGAGTGTAGCAAATGGATAGTGATAAAAAGTGGACAACAAATATTGTACTCCTGGTCTCCTACACGCTGACGTTACTCATGCATCACCGTTCTACACGCACTCGTTTCTGGAGGGCGTCGTATCACGTAACTCACGTATCAGCTTAATCACGAAACGCCAGCTTCAGCCCTCCAGGTTTCTCACTCACGCGAGCTTCGTTTCCCTTGCCTTCTTGTCCAGATAAAGCCACTGAGCTGATACGTCAGCCGGCCGGGTCACCGACCTGCTTCTGCTCCTAATCCTGCTGGTGAGAAACACGCATTGGGCAATGTAGGCCGGCATGGGAGGTGGAAGCTGCACATGTTGTTATAAAAGATAGCAAGAAAATGATGAAAAGTGAAATCAACGGGTACACGAGATTTTAACGTGAAAAACCCTCCAAACAAAGGAGAGGAAAAACCACGAGCGTCAGCCAGCAATACTTCACTATATCGGGTGAGGTTACAAACGTTGTGGGTTTACAATGTGTGGCTTACCCTAACAGGCGACTTACAAGATGTATTTATAGAGGGCAGACACGATCCGTACCGTACGCTACGGTCCAAGCCTCTCGGTGACGGGACTCCGCTTCGCTCCGAAGTTAGCCCCTCACTTCACATCATCATATGAATTTAGATCACCATAAAACAACACTCCACCTTGAGACAAATTCCATCTTGTACTATGAACGAGAACCTTCACCTCTGAAACAACAAAGAGAACACTTTCGGCACCAAATAACCTCTTGGGCTAAACAGTGATACCAACTAAGACTGAGCATAGCTCAAACTTAGATAGAGGAACATGCTTTGTCATCATATCAGCTGGATTATCAAGAGTACTAATAGTGCATACCTTCAACTTACCTTGTGCAACAACATCATGCACATAATGGTATTTGATGTAATGTGGTTTGTTCTCTCATGAAACATCTGATTCTTAGTAAGGTAAATAGCACTCTGACTATCACAAAACAGGTTAATGCAAATATCAACTTCACAAAGCTCAGCAAACAAACCTTTCAACCAAATAGTTTCTTTAACTGCTTCTGCAATGGCCATGTATTCAGTCTCCGCGGTGGACTGGGCAACAACCGGCTGAAGTGTTGCCTTCCAACTAACAGCACAACCACCAATGGTGAATATATAACCTGAGGGACCTCCTCTTATCCAAATCGGCAGCAAAATCTGAATCCACATAGCCAACGAGTCCCTCACTAGCTCTGCTAAACTTCAAGCAAGCATCAGACATGCCACAGAGGTACCTGAAAATCCACTTAACAACTTTCCAATGTTCTTTACCAGGATTAGCCATGTATCTACTCACCAAGGACATAGCATATGATAAATCAGGACGTGAACAGATCATAGCATACATCAAGAAACCAACATCATTAGAATAGGGAACTCCAGACATGTACTCCAAATCATCATCAGTAGTTGGACATTGAGTAGATGACAACTTAAAATGAGAAGCAATAGGAGTACTAACATATTTTGCATCATGCATGTTAAAACGATGAAGAACTTTTTTAATATAACTTTGCTGACTAAGAAATAAGAAACCAGACTTTCTGTCACGTGTAATTTCCATATCTAGGATTTTCTTAGCAGCACCAAGATCGTTCATCTCAAATTCGCTACTCAACTATGACTTGAGAGCAGCGACATCTTTCATGCTCTTGGCAGCAATCAACATGTCATCGACATATATCAGCAAGTATATAGGCAATCTATCAACCAACTTAATGTACACACAGCTATCAAATTCAGACCTCTTAAAGCCATGTGACAACATAAATGAATCAAACCTTTTATATCATTGATGAGGGGATTGTTTCAAACCGTAGAGAGACCTTTTCAACTTACAAACAAGATCCTCCTTACCCGACACTATGAACTCTTCTGGCTGGTCCATGTATATCTCCTCCTCCAACTCTCCATGCAGAAACGCAGTTTTAACATCTAACTGCTCAAGCTCAAGATCACGCATAGCAACAATAGAGAAAAATGTCCGAATAGAACTATGCTTGACAACCGGAGAGAAAACATCATTGTAATCAATATCAGGAATTTGACTGAATCCTTTTGCCACTAACCTTGTCTTAAATCTTGGAGGCTCACTTGGAGACAAACCCTTCTTTCTCTTGAAGATCCACTTACAACAGACAACCTTATTTTGTTTAGGCAAGCGCACAACATCCCATGTGCAATTCTTCTCAAGTGACTGCATCTCCTCTTGCATAGCGGAGATCCATTTATCACGATCAATTGTGGCAATAGCTTCAATATACGTGGACGGCTCATGTCCATGCTCCACCTGTTCTGCACAATTCAGAGTATAATTAACAATGTTACACTCCTCAACTAACCGTGTAGGTTTAATAATATTCCTCCCTGTTCTGCGATCAGCGATGGACTGATTTTCTGGCTGCAAAATAGGAGGTGAGTGCTGAACAGTATCATTATCAGAATCATCTGATGTATCACCATCATTGTCAATGATGACATTATCCTTTTCCACAGGGTGATCTACCTCGACACGAACTTGTTCCTTATCAGAACTTTCTGAAACATCTGAGGACAACTTATCAAAGTACATAGTATATTCATTGAAACAACACTCCTACTCATGAATGCCTTGTTAGTTTCGGGATTCCACAACTTATATCCTTTTACTCCCAAACCATAACCAATGAAAACAGATGACGAGGCGTCAACTCGACAAGTCCCAGGGTTGTGCACCCCGGGTTGATTGATGGGGAGAGAGATGAGTGCAAGGTGATCACGATGGCTGACAAGCGAGGTTTACCCAGGTTCAGGCTCCCGGAGGATAACACCCTACTCCTGCTTGTCTGGTTATTGATGCGAGTAGCGATTAC
The DNA here is from genome assembly GCA_026929855.1 of Poa annua. Taxonomy (NCBI): domain Eukaryota; kingdom Viridiplantae; phylum Streptophyta; class Magnoliopsida; order Poales; family Poaceae; genus Poa; species Poa annua. The sequence goes on from CM049427.1 coordinate 40,698,963, forward strand.
AATGGTGAGATTGCCATCTCGCTAGGGTTTGTCGTAGTGGTTATGAACGTGTCCCTTCGTTGGTTGGTTCTCTTGGGGACGAGCCACCCTCCTGGCTTTATAGGTAGCCAGGTCTCGGGCGGTTGGTACAGATATGGCAGGTTACAAGACCTAACCGAGTTGGACTAGGGCACAAGGCACCCCGAGTGGGCCTTCCGCGGGCCTTTCCATTCTTGACGCGGCCCAGGTAGCATCATCGTGGGCTACCCGCAAGGTAGCCCCACGTCAGTAGCCCCCGAGTGCTTGGTCGGAGCGTAGAGTCGGACAAAGGACTCCTTCTTCCTGGACGCGCCGTTGGATTGCTTGATCTTGAGCTTGAACTCGAATTTCTTCAGTCGAGCCAGCCACTCCCGATGGGAGTAATCTGTGCAGTCGAATTATTTTGTCTTCATCTTCTTTGCGAAGCTTGCTTCTGCTCAGCCTGCTTTTGGCTTACTTGTTGGATGGATTTGGCTGCTCGAGCTTACTGCGTTGCCACTTGAACGGTTTCTTCGGGTGCTCGGATCGTTCGCCGATCCTACCTTGCTGATTTCGGCTACGAAGCCTACTACTCGAATTATTTCTTCGAGTTCTTCGGTTGATTTTTGGAGCCGTTGGCTTGGTGACGTCATCGATGACGATTCGTCGTACGCCTCTGCGCCCGATGGGACGTGACGTGGCGGGCCCCACTGTCATAGCTGACCACGGTCCGCAGTTGTCACGTCTCCGAAATGGGCGCGAAATTTGCGCGACACGATGATGACGCCTCGGTTCCCGTGCGTAGTGGAGGGAGTTGGCGGCGACGGTTGGTTTCTCCGTGCGACACGTGGACGGATGGATGCTCTCGCTCGGAGCCATTGCCTGATGGACGGTTGAGATGCCGATCCTCGAGGAATAAGTACCGTGCTTTGGCTTTTGGGATGTCATCTTCTCCAATCCATTCTTGCCTTTCTTCTCCTCCTGCGCTCTGCCATTACCGCCGCCATCCCGAGCTCCAAACACTCCGTCCGCGCACCTTGCGACCTAGGCGATGGGCAAGCCGAAGAGCGTCGCTGGCTCCTCCGCCGCCGCTGACGACGCCGGGGTGATGAAGAAGCCCGAGGGTGATTGGCAGAGGTCGTCGACGAAGAAGAGCGATGTGGAGCTGCTCCGCGCGCAGGGCATGCTGCCGCCCGCCGACCAAGTCCAGGTACGAGTCCCTGGCAAGGAGGTCTTCCCCACTCCTCGCGATGGGGAACGTGTTTGCTTCGCGGACTTCATTCCGCGAGGCTTCGGGTTCCCCATGCACGATTTTGTGCGTGGTCTCCTGTACGCCTATGGGGTTCAGATCCACGATCTGACCCCCAATGGCGTCTTGAGCATCGCGGGCTTTATCGTGCTCTGCGAGTGCTTCTTGGGTGTCGCGCCCCACTGGGCGCTGTGGAAGTCGCTCTTCCTCGTTCGCAAGAACGTGGGGAAGAGTGGGCTGACCTTCCCAGTGGGTGGCTTCGGAATCCAGGTACGCGGTGACACCGCGTACTTTCAGATGAAGAAGTCCGACTCCGTCCAAGGGTGGCGCCGGAGATGGTTCTACGTCCAGTCGAACGGCGACGGACTGGACGCATTCGACAGCAAGCGCGGACTGCGGAAGACTGGCGCCTGGGTGCACCCGCTGTCTGCCGTGGAGAAGGAGGCTGTGCGGCCCCTGCTGTCCCTGCTGCATGAGCTGACTCAGACCCTTGGGCGTGATGCGGGTGGCGTCTTTCTGATGGCCACCTTCTTCCGTCTTCGGGTGCAGCCGCTCAGCGCTCGGCCTCACCCGATGTGGGCCGCCGAAGGCGTCAGTGCCAAGCCACTGGAGGACGAGGAGGTGGAAGCCAGCGTCAGGTCCATCACCAACCTCCGAGCCGCGGACACGTGCAACGTCAGGTGCCCCATTTCTCCTTACGGGCCCTCTAACCCCGTTCCTGAGGTAAGTCTTTTATTGTCTTCTCTCTGACCTTGTTCGACTTGAGTCTACTTTTCTCTCTGATTTGACTTGTGTCTATTTGCTTCAGGGCCGAGATCTTTTCGTCAGCTGTCCTCCCCTCCCTGAGAACGGGCCCGACGACGAGTCGAGGTTTGTCGAAGAGGATGATGAGGACGAAGAGATTCCCTCCACGCATTCTCCCCGCGACGAGGTGGAGGAGGAAGATGAGGTGGAGGAACCCGCGAGGAAGAAGCGGAAGATTCCGAGTCGCGGCGAGTCTGCCACTGCGTCGTCGCCTGCCCGGGGCGTGGACGCTGCTGAGGAGGAGGTCGCCGTGACGTCTCCGGGTGCTCGTTCTTCGGGTGGCTGGGAGGAACCTCTGAACGTTCCCCCAGTCAGCTCCGCGGCGCCACGCTCGTTCGCGCGGATGCCTTCGCCTTCCCTTGAGAGTTACGATGACGCCGGCACCCCCAGGTGAGTTCCTTTGTAATGTGCCCATCTAGTTGTACTTTGCAGTTTGGCCGTTATTTTGATTCGACTGGTGTTCTTGGTTTTGCTGCAGCCATCGTTCGGATGACGTTAGCTCCCCCCTTCGGGATGTGGAGCTCACATATGCCCCTTCGGCTGGCTTGAAGACGCCAGTGGTGGTGGAGAAGGTGCATGCTGAGCCTGCCGGTATTGCATCTTCTAGCCGCGTGCTTCCTTCGACTGCGGAAGACCTTGAACTCCTGGACCACGTAAGTCTTGCATGCTTCTTCTTTGTGTTCTTTGATTTTCATCGGGTGCGCGATCAGCGCTCCCGATGGGAGTAGCCCCCGAAGGTGTGGGTGACTAGTATAGTCGCCCGCAACTTTATTGACTTCGTGCTTTTATTGCAGCCTTACTATCGCCAGCAGCTCGACGCAGCCGCAGCTTATGTTCGCCTGGAGAAAGAGAGGGACCAACTGCGTTCCTCGCTGGACCAGGTTACTGGGCGGGTTGATGAACTTGAGAAGGCTCTTCGCGAGTCCCAAGACCGAGAGCTGGCTCGGGTCGCCAAGGAGAAGACTCAAGTTGGTCATCTCCTTTCGCTAGCCGGCGTACTCGGGGGTAAGTTTCGGCTTGATGCCTGCTGAATCTTTGTTCTTTTTCTTGATCTGACTTTGAATTTTTGCGCAGAGACTTGCGGTGGAGCTCCTCCCGAAGATGCGTCGAGTGACACGGTTGACCTGGCAGCCGCTGTTGGCTTCCTCGACCGGGTATGCGCCTACGCTTCGGACGCGCTGAAGAAGTCTTCAGCCGCGCTGCAGAAGTCGACTGGAGCTCTGGCCGTGGTGCACCAAAGCATCTTCCCGGGTGACCAGCCGCCGGCGACCGTGGACGCCCTGGCTGCACCGTTTGAGGACGCGACTACCATCGCCGACTTCACGCGGTCGCAGACGGTACGCGGCTCCGAGCTCACCTTCCAGCTCCTATTAGGCCACCAGGTCCCCGGTGACTTCGAGAAGGTCGTCAGCGGTTTTCCTCGCAAACCCGACGGCCGGACCGCGTCGCTGAGTGGCGTGAAGGAGCGCGCCTCGCAGCTGGCTGCGCAGCTTGTGGCACTCTTCGAGAGGGCCCTTGCTAAGGCGACTGAGGCAGCAGCTCGGAAGGGCCGCTCCCGGTCGCAGTCCGCGGCCTTAGAGTAGGCATAGTTGTAGGGATGTGGCAGTCGCCGCGATCTGTATTTTGACCTTTATGCTTGTAATGAACATTGCCCTGTCGGGTCTTTTGGTCTTCGATATTGATTTTGCTGGTCTTTATTTCTCCTGAGTTGATTTGTGCTTCGCAGTCGCCTGATTGTATTGACTCTGCGTATCCCTGGTAGAGTGCTGCGTGCGATGATGCTCCACCTTCTCCGGTGGCCGTGCCGAGTGGCGCGGCTTCTTCTTCGGGTGCTCGCCGTCGTCGGGCGGCGCCGGCTCCTCCACGCAGTGCCAACGATCAGCGGATAATCACATTTTTGAAGAACAAGGTGGCTGAGCTTGAGGCGACCCTGAAGAATACGGAGCGGCTGCTACAACGTTCTCAGTCGCATCCCACGGCGGAGTTCTCGCGACGTGAGGACTTTTTTCTTGGGGAGATCGACCTGATCAGTCGACAGCTGCAAGGTATGTATCCTCTTTTTGGCGGCTGCCGTCCTTTTGTGGCTTTACTTCTCATTCTTAGTTGCATTTTGTGTGCGCAGACGTCAATCCCGACTGGGAGGCTGAGCGGGTTCGCGTTGAAGAGCGAGTCACCCGGGAGGCGTCCGGCAGCTCGTACGAAGCTCGGCAGTTCTGGGTGAGCCACTCGAGGGGGCGCGTCCTTGCCACCATGCTTGATCGCACGTGGCGCGCTTCATTTCTTCTGGAGAGCTGCCGGAAGACACTTTGGCACATCAATCGTGTGTACTTCCCGCATAATGCGCAGCCAAACGGGTTGTCTGCTTTGCTGGAGAGGTTCCGCGATGGCGAAGGCTTGAAGGAAGTCGTCGACGCCCAACTTGTGGCTGGTGCGAACGCTGCGTTGGCATACGTCCGGATGCACCGGCCACATCTTCCGCTTGAGCGGGTGCTTGAAGGCCTGCCGTGTGATGATGACTTCGACGAGACTCTGGCTGCTGCGCGTCGGATTATCCGGCAGGTTCAGGACCTGAGCGAGCGTCTTGTAGGGCCTCTTGATGCACCGAAGGCTGAACCTGCAGTGTAGAGTAGCTGTCGTCTGCTGTGCAGGGTTAGCTATAGGGTGGCAGATGTTACTGTGTAAGTAAGACGATTGATTGAAATACTCTGGAATTGTAAGAGGTAATCTGTTTTACTCGAAAGTGAGTGCTTGATTTGGTCTTGTGACCTGTTTGGCGCAGTCGCTTAGAATGCTAGGCGGCGACCTAGGTTTCTCAAGTGTGACCTGCATGCCGCAGTCTCTGATTATATCAGGTGGCGACTTAGGATTTCTGCGACTTGACCTGTATGGCGCAGCCCCCGAGTCGCTCGAGTGATGGCCTAGGATTTTGGCGAAGACCTGTATGGCGCAGCCCCCGGGTAGGTCGAGTGGCGGCCTAGGGTTACAAGTGTTACCTGTTTGGCGCAGCCCCCGAGTATGTCGGGTGGTGGCCTAGGATTTGGAACTTGACCTGTGCAGCGCAGCCCCCGAGTGGTTCGGGTGGCGACCTAGGATTTTTTGGCTTGGTACTTGTACGGCGTAGCCCCCGAGTGAGTTGGGTGGCAGCCTAAGCTTTTATTTCAACCTGTGTGGCGCAGCCCCCGAGTGGTTCGGGTGGCGACCTAGGATTTTTGATCATTCTTGTATGGCGCAGCCCCCGAGTGGTTCGATTAGCGGCCTAAGCTTTTATTTCAACCTGTGCGGCGCAGCCCTCGAGTATTTCGAGTGGCGGCCTAGGATTTTTCATCTTTCTCTGAGTGACAGGTAAAGGAGACAGAATTTCTCCCATGTTCGGAAAGAGTCTTTGGGTTGGCTTGTGAGCCACCCGCGTGCCGAGTCTGTCAGCATGAGCTGGATGTACTGCATGGCTGTAGTCGACGTTCCGCCTTGACAGGTGCAAGTTTTGGGTCTTGCTTCCCGTCGTATTTTGGTGTGCCCGCCGTCAACTTGAAGCCTTTAGGCATGCGGGTGTCGCGGATGTTGAAGGAAAAACATGCTGCGCCACATGGCTCGAAGTCGCGGTCGGCGTGGTCGTTTGCGTGTGCCACGCTAGCCGAACGTTCCTTGCGGTTGCGGTCCACCGTCTTCTGCGTCAGGACGTCACGGAGGTCCTTGATTGCTTGTCGCTGCGCCACTGGGACGCCCGACGTCGTTGGCTCAGTCGCTCTGTTGCTTGGCCCCTTGGCCGCCAGAGCCTCTTCGATTGCCCTTATGGAGGCAATTTGTTGTTTGTGGAGAAGGGAGCGCGCGTCTCCCTCCGGTGGCTGCGTGAGCCGGAGGTATGTCTCGACTGATATCAGGGCGGCATTCGCCGTCTTCGGGACGGGTATCCCATTCTCGTCTTCGGTGACGAAGGACGAGTCGAGGTTGCGGGTGAGCCTTGTTCGATCAGCTTCTGCCATGTGGGGGACACGGGCTCTGGTTCGCCGTGCTCCCTGATTCACCTCTGTGGAGGATGTGAAGGAGAGAGCAGCTCGCCTGGCACTCGACGCATCCGCGTCCCTTTTGCGCCTGAGAAGTTCGGCTTTTTCGGCGCGAATTCGTTCGCCTTCCTTGCGTAGCAAGTACTGGACCGCCAGGTGATCGTCTCGAGGTGCGTTGGGTGGCGGGAACGTGCCCTCGTCCACATGCTTCATGGCTTGGATCGCCATATCGCGCGTGATGACAAGTTTCGTCTGGTCCGGCATGTCCACCTCCAGTGGGTATGCGGGTTCGTCTTCGTCGTCATGCGGCGCTGTGCCAGCCATGAAGACTTGCTTGGGGTAGGCATGAATTGGAGAGTTGGTGCTGCCGCTGCTGCTTCTGTCACCCGCTTCTTGCTCGGGGTCGAAAATTGCTGCAACGTGGCGCGCGGCGCACCCGCTGTCGCGTCTCTTCGCGATTGTCCAGGTGCTCACACTTGCCGGGGCGAGTGCGATTGGCTTGGGGTAGACCTGGGATCTCCACGAAGACGAGGGCGCGCGCGACATGGTTATCGGACGCGGGCCCCCAGTCGGCCGCACGGGTGCGACGGTGGAGGTGGATCTTGCCGAGATTGTCGTTGTAGATGTCCTTTTCGCGGGTGCAGCTGGCGCGACCCCTGCGGGTGCGACAGATGCGATCTTCGCGGGTTCGTCGGTCGCGATCTCCGCGGGTGCGGCAGATGCGATCTCAGCGGGTCCAGCGGGCGCGATCTCCGCGGGTGCGGCAGATGCGATCTCAGCGGGTCCAGCGGGCGCGATCTCCGCGGGTGCGGCAGATGCGATCTCAGCGGGTCCAGCGGGCGCGATCTCCGCGGTGCGGCAGATGTGATCTCAGCGGGTCCAGCGGACGCGATGGTCGGCGATTTTGGAGACGCCGTCGCGCGTAGCGCAATAGTCGTAGACCTGAGTATACCACGACTATCTATGCATCAGAATATGGAGCCGAAGGTAATGTGTATACCTTTGTCCAGCGGCGTATACCGATTGATGAGTCGGCGAGTGGACGACGTACTCGAAGGAGCCGAATCGGATCGACTCCCTGACGGCGGATGCGCCGATCTTCATTGCGGATGGAGCCGGTGCGACCATGATCCTAACACTTGTTGAACTTCCCACAGACGGCGCCAATTGACGAGGCGTTAACTCGACAAGTCCCAGGGTTGTGCACCCCGGGTTGATTGATGGGGAGAGAGATGAGTGCAAGGTGATCACGACGGCTGACAAGCGAGGTTTACCCAGGTTCAGGCTCCCGGAGGATAACACCCTACTCCTGCTTGTCTGGTTATTGATGCGAGTAGCGATTACAATGGTGAGATTGCCATCTCGCTAGGGTTTGTCGTAGTGGTTATGAACGTGTCCCTTCGTTGGTTGGTTCTCTTGGGGACGAGCCACCCTCCTGGCTTTATAGGTAGCCAGGTCTCGGGCGGTTGGTATAGATATGGCAGGTTACAAGACCTAACCGAGTTGGACTAGGGCACAAGGCACCCCGAGTGGGCCTTCCGCGGGCCTTTCCATCCTTGACGCGGCCCAGGTAGCATCATCGTGGGCTACCCGCAAGGTAGCCCCACGTCAACAGACTTAATAGCTCTCGGCTCTAACTTTCCATTATCAACATGAGCATAAGCAGTGCAATCGAAAACCTTAAGCTGTGAATAATCAACAGGAGTACCAGACCATACCTCAATGAGAGTTTTCTTGTCAAGGGGAATAGATGGTGACCCGTTTATCAAGTTGAACGGATAGACGTCGCCTAGAGGGGGGGGGGGGGTGAATAGGCGATTTAAAACTTTTTCCGAGGAGCCGGAATATCCGGTCCAAGAGTGACCCGGAAATTCCGGTATGCTTGATAAAGGCGGAATAAAACTAGAGGTTTACTTTAACAAGCATACAACCTAGATATAAATACTAGGCTCACCTATGTGCACCAACAACTTATGCTAAGCAATACAAGTAATAAGGTGATAGAAAGATATATGACTTCAAGCACGAAGGTTATCACAATGTAAAGTGCATAAGTAAAGATCTCGGGTATAGAAATAACTGAGGCACGCGGAGACGAGGATGTATTCCCGAGTTCCACCCAAAGGGTGTACGTCTCGTTTGGAAAGGTGTGCGCAACCACAACAGGTTAGCCGCAACGCCACAAAGGCTCACCTTCTTCTCCTGATGAACTCAACCACAAAAGGTTGCGAGTTTACCTTCCACTATTGATCTCCTTTGGGGCGGAGATCGAATCCCGTACAACTCTTGAGGCACACACCCACAACTTAATTGGGGGCTCCCAAGTCTTGAGGCACACACCCACAACTTAATTGGGGGCTCTCAAGTGACCACAAAAGGTCTTGGCCACAAAAGGCCGGCCACAAAAGGCGTCTAGGGTCCAAATACCCAAGAGTAACAAGCTCACAAGTATCACCACCACGAATCCTCGTGGAGGGCTCAAACTGATGCAAATGCAACGGCAAGAGCACACGAAGTGCTCAAGTCCTTCACTCTCAAATTCCAACACAACAACAAATGTTTATGGGGGAATAAGAGAGGAAGAACAAAGGAAACCACAAAGGAGTCAAATCCTTCACTACCAAATCCCACCAAAAGCAACTAATGCTTATGGGGGGAGAAGAGAGGAAGAACAAAGAAGAAGAACCACAAAGGAACTCCAAGAACTAGATCCACTAAGTTCCCCTCACTTAGAGGAGAGATGGATTGGTAGGATTGTAGATCTAGATCTCCTCTCAACTTTCCCTAAAGAATATGGAAGATTCAATGGAGGGATTGAGAGGGAAGTGAGCTTTCCAAGGTCAACAATGGAGTAGGAGAGAGGGGAAAAACGTGTTGCCTTGGATTCGCTGGGGAAGAAGAAGGGGAGGGGTATTTATACCCCTCCAGGAAATATAGCCGTTGGCTGTTTCGACACTCAGAAATTCCGGTATAAGTGAGACTCGGAAATTCCGGTTACCCGGAAATTCCGAGTCCATGAAATTTCCGAGCTGAAATTCTGGCTGGAGTCAAAAGCAAAACCAAACTTTTCCTTAGCCATTTCTGGAGGACTTTTCTAGGGGCACTCGGAAATTCCGGTAGACGGAAATTTCCGAGCACAATTTCCGACCGGAGTCAGAACCCTTTTTCTCCTTTCCTTAGCCGTTTTCTTGGATGAGCTGGGGAACCGGAAATTCCGGTAGAGCGGAATATCCGGCCCCAATAATCCGAATCAGTAAACACCAAAACGAAAACTGCTATAACTTTTGCAAATGAACTACAAATGAGGTGAGACCAATTTTGTTGGAAAGATAGCGACGATGAGCACCCACATGGCAAGGTGTGGGACTTTCCTCATGGTAGAACCGACAATATTTCCGCCACCGAAAACGCAACAAGTTGTCCAAAGTAAAACCGATTTCGATGAACTAGAGATTGACATGGTGATGAACCAAGATCTAATTCCTCACCAACATAAAAGCCAAATAAGAACCAAGAAATATGATATGCCAAGTATGCAAAGGTTTGATCTCTCCACAACGATGCGATCAAGTTACTAACTTGAGAGCCCCTCTTGATAGTACGCCTATCTATCCTATAGCCCTATCAAGATCATACATTTGCCTTGAGCATTCCACTTGAGTTGGATGATGACTATCTTGATCTCTTCAAGTGGTTCATCTTTCTTGATTGCGCGTCCAAGCACATGCTTGATGAAGACTTCTCCAAATACTCCCCCATGCTCACAATGGGAGAGTCTCGCTTAGCTCCATCTTCATGTATCCATTGCAAGCACCAAGCATAGGATCTCTTCAAGAAGCTTCTCTTGGTTTTGGTCTTGCACATCTCACCTTGATGACGATCATCACATGACGTCATCCTCCATGAGCTATATGAGATCTTCATTTGATGCAAGCCCATGGGAAGATACCTAACCTCATATAATGATACCACACACACATATATCATGGGTTAGTTCACAAAGCTATGCGGACAAGTGTTTACCATCCCAAGAGATACATGATCGCTCTTGGTATATCTTGTAGCTTTGTGTGTTGATCAACATCTTGATCAACCTTGTATCTTCCAACATTTCTTCACTAATATGATGTCTTGAATCCTTCAAGACATACTTGCAATATGCTCCACTCAACACATAAGCTTCAAGAGTCCAACACATGAACTCCACAACTCCATGGACATGATCTATAATGATATCTCAATGCAAACATTAGTCCATAGAGATTGTCATTCAATTACCAAAACCACACATGAGGGAAAATGCTCTTTCACAAGTAACATGCGGTGGCAGCCGTCTCAACCCAAAAACGTTTACTCATGCGAGCGTTAGATATCATGCAGCGAGCTTTAGACATGATAGCCTGTTCATCCGCTCCGCTACACCATTCTGCTGGGGCGTGTACGGGATGGTGAGGTGCCTGACAATCCATTATGTTCTGCAAAAAATCATCAAAAGCATTCGAACAAAATTCGCCACCATTTTCAGTACGAAGTATTTTCACCTTCCTCTCAGTTTGTCTTTCTATCATAGCTTTCCATTCTTTAAAAGCAGCAAACGAATTATCCTTATTTTTCATGAAATAAGGCCAAACTCTTCTAGAGTAATCATCAATAATAGTAAGCATATAACGAGCACCACCATATGAGGTCTTACATGATGGCCTCCAAACATCAGCATGTACATAATCAAGTGTATCTTTGGTGGTATGAACGGAAGCATTGAACTTAACTCTCGTGTGCTTACCAAATATGCAGTGTTCACAGAACTGCATCTTACCCAAACTGCAGTCATGCAGCAACTCTTTCTAGATCAATTCTGCCATACCAAGTTCGCTCATGTGTCCAAGACGTTATGCCAGAGGTTAGTTTTATTTGCGTCATCATGAGAAACAACAGAACAGTACCAGATAAAACGCTGCCTCTAAGAACATATAACTTAGCAAATTCATATCACCAACCATAGTAATGAGAGAACCTTTTGATACCTTCAGAAGTCTGTTCCCGCCGGTATGCTTGTACCCGTCACAATCAAGGGTACTGAGCGAGATCAAATTTCTTGCCATGCTTGGTATGTGCTTCACATCCGTCAACGTGTGTGTCATGCCATCATGTGTCTTAATCTGAACTGATCCAACGCCAGCAATGGTGCATTGCTGGTCGTTCCCCACACGCACAAAGTCTTCAGTCTTCACTAACTCATAAGAAGTGAATCAATCTCTGTTACAACAAATATGAAAAGAACATGCAAAATCTAGAATCCATTCATCCTGACGTGAAACACATGCAGCTAAAACAGCTAGGCATGCGCCATCAGAACTACCATCAACAATAGCAGCCTCACCGGTATCATTAGCTTTATTATTTTTTCTGTTGGTAAGTACCTTTTCTTTTCTCCTTGTTCTGCAGCTTCCAAAAGTTATCAATGATGTGGTTAGTCTTCTTACAATACCTGCAGAACTTATCACGACCTTTAGACTTTGAGCGACCTATGTCGCCCTTGCTCTTGTCTCTGTTGTTGTTGTAGTTGTTGTAGTCTCGCTGTTGAGGCCTTCCACGGACCTCCAAAGCATCACCCTTTGAAGAGGATGACTCCTCCTTCTGTATCATACCATTCATCTTTTCCCTCGTCATGAGGGTCTCATAAACTTTAGAGGTGGTTAGTTCATCACGACTAAGCAGTATGGTATCACGGAAATTTGCATAGGAATTTGGTAGCGAAACTAGGAGTAAGAGAGCTAGATCTTCATCCTCATATTTTACCTCCATGAACACTAGGTCGGAAATGACCTCCTTAAAGATTGATATGTGATTCATTACAGAACCACCTTCTTGCAACTTGTGCGAGAACAACTTCATCTTCACATGCATCTTGCTGGTTAGATCCTTTGACATGCAGATCGACTCCAGCTTAGCTCACAGCGCGGTTGCGGTTTTTCCTGTAGAACTTCTTGCAGGATATCATTAGACAAATGTAGTTGAATAAGAGACGTAGTCTTACAGTCTTTTTTCTTCTCATCGGCGGACCACTCGGCCGCCGCCTTATCGCCGAATTTCTCCATTACTTCGTCAAGATCATTGGACTGTGCAAGGATCGCACGCATCTTGACGTGCCATAACGAAAATCTCGTCTTGTAGTCCAGCAACGGTACATCGAACTTTATCGATGCCATCTAAAACCCTAATCTGAAAACAGATCTGAAACACGGCCTCTGATACCACTTGTTATAAAATATAGCAAGAAAACGACGAATAGCGGAATGATCAAACCAACGGGGACACGAGATTTTAACGTGGAAAACCACTCCAAACAAAGGAGAGGAAAAAACCACGGGCGCCAACCAGCAATACTTCACTATATCGGGTAAGGTTACAAACGCCGTGGGTTTACAATATGTGTCTTACCCCAACAGACGAATTATAAGATGTATTTATAGAGGACAAACACGATCCGTATCGTACGCTATGGCCCAAGTCTCCCGGCGACGGGTCTCTGCTTCGCTCCAAAGTTAACCGTTCACTTCACATCGTCATATTTTAGATCACCATAAACAACACAGGTCTCGCCCCTATTGCGGCGGCGTCGGCCGTGGTCACACTGGCCACGGTGCGGCTCTACCGCGTCCTGGTCGGACTTCAGGAAGAAGATTCAGCTCCAGTAAGGTACGCAATACGCTATGTGCGCGCTGAGCGCTCCTTAGAATTTTGCCCAGCAGGCTGTAGTGTTGATCTTGCACGGACAGATTTGATCGATTGATCAATTCAGGTGGGAAGCCGAGTGGCGTGAGGATGGTGACGGTCCGGAAGAAGGTGCGGTTCACGGACAACATGATGGAGCCGTCGTCAAAAAATATTGATTACCGGAGAAGAAGGGCAGCGGTTCGCGTTGGTGTCTGCACACTCGTAGCTAGCCTTTCTAGCCGGTACTTAAACGCAAATATATTGGTACGAACGTGGTATTACAAGTATTATTGGAAATCCACCCGATTCTCACTTTTGGGTCATTCTACTGGCGGCAAAAATAATAATTTCTTCTACTTTAGGGTATTTAAAACTAAATATGGATCGGAAATAAAATTCCAAGAGGACAACTTTTAGGTAATACCACCCTTCGGGATCAATATCCGACCCTATACAATTTTGTTCGTCGCAAAGGGGAATAACATAACCACGCTTATGCAGTCATCACCTCTTAATGTGACGTTCAGACGAAATTTAAATGGGCCGAGACTAACGTCTTGAAATATCTTACTAACAAGGTTGATATCAGTTCAACTTACACAAGGTTCTGATGAGTTTTGTTGGGGCCTATGTGGAAAAATAAATCTCGGTAGATTCCATGTACATGGCGTTAGTCCATTCCAACAACCAAGTCGATGATAATAAAAAAGTATGGCTAATGAAGATTCCGCTCGAATTAAAGCGTTTACTTGATATCGTCATAGAAGTATCATTTTAACATAGTGAAACCTTGTTAAGCGAAACTGGAATGGAAATACAAAGTGTATGTTCTGTCCATAACAAGAGACAACTAAACACTTATTCTTTAGATGTATCTTTGCTCATTTATTTGGTCATCTATACAGATATCTTCTAATTTATATCCACTTAAGTTTGTTGCAAATGTACTTGAGAACTAGTTATACGGGACAGATAACAGGTTAAGAAGTGTTATTATGGTGGGAGCGATAACCTTCATTGGTCGTTTTGGCTATATAGAAATGATAAGATTTTCAATGATAAAAGATTCCCCATGTTTGCAAGTACTGATAGTATTCTCCGTTTATGGGACACATTACAGCGGGCGGGGCATCGAGATCTCTCTACGGAGACATGTGCATGGTTACAAAAGGTGGCGAGGGATATTTTCATCCAACATGGATTGTCGTAGTAAATATTCTTGTTGTCGTGGCGAACAGACAGATGCCTACGGGTAGGCTAACTTGTGGGGCCGACGGACGCTAGGGGATCTCGGGGAGGGATTGCGCGATGAACTCGCGCGCAGATAAACTCAACCGGCATGGTGACGCGACGATTTACCCTGCTTCGGGGCTCTCGTGAGGAGATAAAACCCCCACTGCAGCATCTAGCCTACTCGGTATATTTCTTCTCTTAATATCCGGGCTACAATATGCTCCGTGAGCTACTAGGCATGCCTCCACGAAGTCTTGAGAGCAAATGAGAAGGGGGGAAATGAAGTGGTGGGGTGGTGGTCTCTCTTCTCTCCCTCCCCCTGGTGCCCTTTATATAGGGAGAGCCCAGGGAACAAGCCGGGGAAAAGGGGACAAAGAAGACTATTCACTGCGCACTGTAGCTGAGGTGACTACTGGGGTCTAATCGGCACTGTAGCGTATGTCATAAAGTTGTACTGTTGTCACATCCGGGTACTGTAGCCCTGCTGTACAGGTACTGGATTCCGTCTTCTAGCGCTTGTCTTCCATATCTCCACGTCCTCTTCTTATCCTTATCGCTGATCCCCCTACCGAGATAGGGGGTGTCGGTGCAGTGGTGCTGGGGCAGATCTTTGCTTGTCGGTCTTGGAGCTATCCCGGTCAACCCGAGATGGGGATGCACACAGGCCCGTAGAAAGTGATTCCGGCGTGACTATGACGACCGAGGCGATGCCGGGGATGGTGGAGGCGATGCCGGAGACAGGGGGCGCGAGAGCACCGGGAGTGCGCTCGGGATGCCGGAGGTCGGGAAGGTGCCGCCGGGGTGGAGATGCCGGGGTGGTGCGCTGCCGAGGATGCCAAAGTCGAGGAGGCCGGGACGCCGGGCACGGAGATGCTGGAGGTGGCCGGGCGCGGATGCGGACGAGGGCGTCGAGCTACGGCCGGGGATGCAGAGGAGGTCGGCCCCCGGGCTGAGGCCGTGGCCGGGCCGAGCCGGGGTCATGGCGGCGGAGGCGGTGCCGGGGTGGTGCGCTGCCGAGCTCGGGGTAGTCGGTGAAGGTGGTGGGGCAGCCGGGGCGGCGATATCGAGCGGTGCA
The DNA here is from genome assembly GCA_026929855.1 of Poa annua. Taxonomy (NCBI): domain Eukaryota; kingdom Viridiplantae; phylum Streptophyta; class Magnoliopsida; order Poales; family Poaceae; genus Poa; species Poa annua. Next base: position 40,714,039 of record CM049427.1, read on the forward strand.
GGGCGAGGGAGACCGAGGCGCTGCCGAGGAGGAGGTGTGCCGGGGAGGATGCCCGCCGGGGCGTGTCCGCCGTCGGGGGCGATGCAGGGGGCGGCGGAGCTGGGCAGGCGCTCGGGAGATGCGGTGGGCCGCGCTTGATGCGGGCACGTTCGAGCACACGCCGCCGGCGTCCGAGAGCGCGGAAGACGCCGGAGTCGAGGCTCCGTCGAGAGGGGATCCGGAGCGAGGTGAGGTTGGGGACGACGCTTCGGTCGCTGGCGGTTGGGGACGAGGAAGACACGATCTCTAGCTGCGGTCGGTTCGGTTGACCGAGTAGAGGGGATTCCGGCCCACCGAGTTGCATTATCTCGGCCCAGGAAGGTGGATCCCGGCCTGGGCTTTGCCAAATTGAGCCAGGGACACCGTCTCCTCTTTTTCTTTTATTTCTTTATTATTTAGATGCACCTGTTCCTGCAATATTAACACAACACCCCCATACCTTCAGGGTACCGGGGAAGTACATCCCCGACACTAGTCCCCGAGTTTATGGGGGATTCACAGAATCGCGCATCAACTTAAAAATCAAATAGTTACAGGAATTTTCCATACCGAAAGCCTTGTTATTAGAGGTCTCGGGGATCACATCCCCGACACTAGTCCCCGAGGCTGCGGGGGACTCGCAGAGTCGCGCGCAGACTCAGAAAAGATCCAACATCACCGTTTTCACTTTCTCCACCGGGTACCTGCAAAAGTACAATCGTATGCCGGTTTCTTAGCCACTCCGGACGTTTTACCGACATAGATGTCTTCGGCCACCGCCGGTCGGCCATAAACACATAACACATGCCGGAGTTTAGCCACTCTGGACGTATACCGACACGGACGCCTCATGTGCCGGCGTTTAGCCACTCTGGGCGTATACCGACACAGAGTCTCATGTGTCGGCGTTTAGCCACTCTGGGCGTATACCGACACAGACGCCTACACACACAATGTCACACAGGTATCTCGGTATGTCGGTATGTCGGTATGTTGGCATGTCGGTATGTCGGCCACTCTGGGCATATCACAGGTGTTTCGGTATCTCAGACGTTGCCTTTGGCGAACTTCGATACATCGAAATAAACGACGATTTGGAAATAGTACCCGATGCCATGATACATTGGCGAATCGAAATAAACGGGGATCTGGAGATATGGTATGATGCCACGATATGTCGGCGAACCGACATAAATAGCGATATGGAGATATCGCAGTATGCCATGATATATTGGCGAACCGAAATAAACGGGGATCTGGAAATTTTGCGTGATGCCGCGATATATGGGCCAACTGATACCCCAGACCATATGCAATATATCTTGAGAAAATAACTAAGCATAAGATGGATCCAAGATAACCAGTATAACAATCGGTACCCCCAGAATGCTTGACATGAATATTCTCTCGATAAGGCGGTTTATCCAACATGGGTACCATCTCGGTAAAACCAACATTCCCTTTTAATGTTAGCACATATAGATATGTATACCAAATATTTGATGCTAGTGAAAACTTTAAGCGACATGCCCCAGAGAATTTAACGCGAGATAGAAGAATACAACTAGCCGCCGAGTCAGGCATGGGGATACCGGTTTCACCGAGTCCCCGGGTAAATTTTCAGATACAGCGGGAAGACAAAGGAGCTCGGCAGTCCCCGAGTCCAGTTTCGGGATGCCGGCTCACAAATGACACAACAAGAAGCAAGATACAACAATCATATAAATAAATATTAAGCGAGTTACTCTACCGACTAAGCATGCCAGGTAGAACTAAACAGCAAGCCAGTCCCCGGGTCAAGACATCTTGCTCTCGGGGAAAAACACATAGATGACAAACAGGTGAAACAGGGCAGTCCCCGGGTTACGATATCTCGTTCCCGGGTAAACAATTAAACTAGGCAGGCAGTGGCGGTTCCCGAATAATATCTAAGATAACATAATTGCACAGTACAGAGGATGATACTCACGGAGCACAGGAGCGGTTGGGGATGTCGGAGGCGACATAACCCGGGTAACTGGTGTGTAACTGCCAGGGGTCCGTTGATGATGAGTGTCGGGGCAGACGCCGACGGCTGGCGCCCGCGATGCAAGGATGCCGGTTTGGGATGTCGACGACCGGTTTCCGCGATGCGGGGACGTCGATGATCTCCACCCGCGGTGCAGGGATGTCGGCGACCTCTACCCGCGGCGCAGGGATGTCGGAGACCTCTACCCGCAGCGCAGGGATGTCGGCGACCTCAACCCGCGGCGTAGGGATGCCGGCGACCTCAACCCGCCGCGCAGGGATGTCAGCGACCTCAACCCGCGGCATAGGGACGTCAATGACCACTGCCCGCAGCGTAGGGATCCCGGATTTAGGATCCCGGATTTTGGGATGCCGGTGACCGCTACCCGCGGCGCAGGATGTCAGTGACCACTGCCCGCAGCGTAGGGATCCCGGTTTGGAGATGCCGGCGACCGCTACCCGCGGCGCAGGATGTCAGTGACCCCTGCCCGCAGCGTAGGGATCCCGGATTTAGGATCCCGGATTTTGGGATGCCGGTGACCGCTACCCGCGGCGCAGGATGTCAGTGACCACTGCCCGCAGCGTAGGGATCCCGGATTTAGGATCCCGGATTTTGGGATGCCGGTGACCGCTACCCGTGGCGCAGGATGTCAGTGACCACTGCCCGCAGCGTAGGGATCCCGGATTTAGGATCCCGGATTTTGGGATGCCGGTGACCGCTACCCGCGGCGCAGGATGTCAGTGACCACTGCCCGCAGCGTAGGGATCCCGGTTTGGAGATGCCGGCGACCGCTACCCGCGGCGCAGGATGTTAGTGACCACTGCCCGCAGCGTAGGGATCCCGGTTTGGAGATGCCGGCGACCGCTACCCGCGGCGCAGGATGTCAGTGACCACTGCCCGCAGCGTAGGCATCCCGGATTTAGGATCCCGGATTTTGGGATGTCGGGTCCCGTCCGAAATTGTTCCCGCAAGCGCCACTCTGCCCACGGTGGGCGCCAACTGTCGTCGTGGCGAACAAACAGATGCCTACGGGTAGGCTAACTTGTGGGGCCGACGGACGCTAGGAGATCTCGGGGAGGGATTGCGCGATGAACTCACGCGCAGATAAACTCAACCGGCATGGTGACGCAAGGATTTACCCTGCTTCGGGGCTCTCGTGAGGAGATAAAACCCCTACTGCAGCATCTAGCCTACTCGGTATATTCCTTCTCTTAATATCCGGGCTACAATATGCTCCGTGAGCTGCTAGGCATGCCTCCACGAAGTTTTGAGAGCAAATGAGAAGGGGGGAAATGAAGTGGTGGGGTGGTGGTCTCTCTTCTCTCCCTCTCCTGGTGCCCTTTATATAGGGAGAGCCCAGGGAACAAGCCGGGGACAAGGGGACAAAGAAGACTATTCACTGCGCACTGTAGCTGAGGTGACTACTGGGGTCTAATCAGCACTGTAGCGTATGTCATAAAGTTGTACTGTTGTCACATCCGGGTACTGTAGCCCTGCTATACAGGTACTGGATTCCGTCTTCTAGCGCATGTCTTCCATATCTCCACGTCCTCTTCTTATCCTTATCGCTGATCCCCCTACCGAGATAGGGGATGTCGGTGCAGTGGTGCTGGGGCAGATCTTTGCTTGTCGGTCTTGGAGCTATCCCGGTCAACCCGAGATGGGGATGCACACAGGCCCGTAGAAAGTGATTCCGGCGTGACTATGACGACCGAGGCGATGCCGGGGATGGTGGAGGCGATGCCGGAGACAGGGGGCGCGAGAGCACCGGGAGTGCGCTCGGGATGCCGGAGGTCGGGAAGGTGCCGCCGGGGTGGTGCGCTGCCGAGGATGCCAAAGTCGAGGAGGCCGGGACGCCGGGCACGGAGATGCTGGAGGTGGCCGGGCGCGGATGCGGACGAGGGCGCCGAGCTACGGCCGGGGATGCAGAGGAGGTCGGGCCCCGAGCTGAGGCCGTGGCCGGGCCGAGCCGGGGTCATGGCGGCGGAGGCGGTGCCGGGGTGGTGCGCTGCCGAGATCGGGGTAGTCGGTGAATGTGGCGGGGCAGCCGGGGCGGCGATATCAAGCGGTGCAGGGGCGAGGGCGACCGAGGCGCTGCCGAGGAGGAGGTGTGCCGGGGAGGATGCCCGCCGGGGCGCGTCCGCCGTCGGGGGCGATGCAGGGGGCGGCGGAGCCGGGGAGGCTCTCGGGAGATGCGGTGGGCCGCGCTTGATGCGGGCACGTCCGAGCACACGCCGCCGGCGTCCGAGAGCGCGGAAGACGCCGGAGTCGAGGCTCCGTCGAGAGGGGATCCAGAGCGAGGCGAGGTTGGGGACGATGCTGCGGTCGCTGGCGGTTGGGGACGAGGAAGACACGATCTCTGGCTGCGGTCGGTTCGGTTGACTGAGTAGAGGGGATTCTGGCCCACCGAGTTGCATTATCTCGGCCCAGGAAGGTGGATGCCGGCCTGGGCCTTGCCAAATTGAGCCAGGGACACCGTCTCCTCTTTTTCTTTTATTTCTTTATTATTTAGATGCACCTGTTCCTGCAATATTAACACAACACCCCCATACCTTCAGGGTACCGGGGAAGTACATCCCCGACAATTCTACACTTAGGTTTGGCTGAAACTTCTAGGGTTCAACATGTGAGGTGAATATGTACATGAGGCCCATGTTAGAAAAATAGCTTCGATCGTGAGATTGAGAATCGTGGTAGTTGAGAAGGTCAATGAACCTAGAGTGAACATATATACTACATGACTATGATAGGGTTGAACGAACATATTTATTCGTGCCAGGAGGTTAATTACAATCCTCAGTAACGAGAAAATACCCTCTCACTTAGGGTTCCCTGCTCCAGCGATGGCGGCGATGCCGTTTCAGTGAGATTTGTCTTCCTCGTAGTCGATTCCGGCTGGGATTATAATTCCGTTCGTACTTAGATCGCATGGTGTTGGTCTCGTTCCCGTTCGCGGCTGTTGTTTTGTCTGCCCGGAGAGTCTATCCTGAGCTCGCTAGGGTCTGCGCCATGGCGGATGGGATAGGAACACTAGTAGAAAACGAGCCTTTGGTTCACCCCTTTAGTCTCGGTTCATTTTTTGAACCCAGACTAAAGGGGTGAGAGCCACACCGCCGGATTTTTGAGGGACCTTTAGTCCCGGTTCGTGTTACGAACCGGGACTAAAGGTTCGGGCCCCAGCGCCAGAGACCTTTAGTCCCGGTTCGTAACACAAACCGGGACTAAAGGTCCTCACTTTATCAGCTTCTTCCACCCCTGCTCACTCCATTTTTCCCACCGAGCCCGAGCTCAAAATCATTTCCTCTCCATTTCTTCTCCATTTCCTCTCCCCAAGACTAGATAATCCATAATATTTTACACCATTTGGCAAGATTGAAGCCACCCCACGGTTAGCCTCTTCATCCTCTTTCCGGCATTGCTTATTTAGCTCATTTTGCTCATTTCAATTTTTTTGTGCAAGCAAGGTGTTCGATGTAATGCCTAAGTTATGATCTCATTTGTGTATATGTGCAATTTGTTCTCAAACTAAAATAATGATTTATGTGTTTTAGTGTGGTGAGGAGCCTTATCGACGTCGATCGCCCGCGCCGTCCCGTCACCACCTCGGTGAGCCTCTATATTTTATTTTATTTTATTTTATTTTATTTTAAAAACATAGCTTTTATGATTTAGATGCATAGTTACTACTTGTATAATTTTCTAACTTGTATTATATGTATAGTGTCATGGTTCTGATATCCGTCCCCGTCGGTCCTCGTCCGGTCTATGATTCGGATGTGGTATATTTTCAAAACTATTTATTTCATTCTATGTTTCTGGCAATTATGGCAACCAACTTGACATAGAATTATTTTTATCTAGGAGGTAGTTGAACCAGAAATTGAACCTGACCCTATTGTCGAGTTTTTGGATAAAGAAAACAATGATTTGAAAGCAAAATTGAAAATAAGTGAAGCTCTTTATCTTCAATGCTTAGAAGATAAGATGAAATTAGAGCTCAAACTTGCCGACGTGGTCGATGGTAACGAGATCAAGATGGATGCAATGCGCTTGAAGATAAAAAGGATTAGAAAATATGCCATTAATCGGGAGCCTTGGTATCATTATGCTGTGGGTTCAGTATTTACCTTAGTTCCGATTTTGATCGCATTTGTTGTTGGATTTAAATTCTTTAGATAATTTTTATATTTGTTTCAGTTAATGTATGTTTTATGAGAACTATGTATTACCGCTTGTCAATACTCTACTCTTATTTTAATGGATGACATTGTATTAATTAATTTGCTCTTACATATTATTTATGACAGTAGTGTAATAATGGGGTTCGATATACTTTTATGTAATACAGATGAACCGACAATGGATGTACGGTGACCGATGTTGTCCTGAGTTCATTGATGGCATGCATAATTTTCTCCATATGGCTGAGGCAAACAAGCCGAAGAACGGTTTTATTCGTTGTCCATGTAGTGCCTGCAAGAATATGAGTGATCACTCTACCTCAAAAGTCATTCACTCGCACCTCTTGCATAATGGTTTTATGTGTGGTTATTATTGTTGGACCAAGCACGGAGAAACAGGGGTTATCATGGAAGAAAATGAAGAAGAGGAGGATAATGACAAGTATCCTTGGTTCAGTGATACTACAATGGGAGAAGACGAAACTGAAGAAGATCCCATTATTGATGAGCCCGACGATGATCTTCGTCGGGCCATTCGTGATGCACAAATGGACTGTGGAAGTGAAAACGAAAGGTTGAAGTTGGAGCGTATGTTAGCTGATCACGCCAAATTGTTGTACCCAACTTGTCAAAATGACCAGAAAAAGCTAGGTACCACACTTGAATTGTTGCAATGGAAGGCAGAGAATGGTACTTCTGACAAGGGATTTGAAAATTTGTTAAAAATAGTTAAGAAGATGCTTCCAAAGGATAACGAATTGCCGTCTAGTACGTATGAAGCAAAGAAGGTGGTATGCCCTCTAGGATTAGAGGTGCATAAGATACACGCTTGCATTAATGACTGCATCCTCTACCGCGGTGAGCACGAAAAATTGAATGCATGTCCTGTATGCGGTGCTTTGCGGTATAAGATCGGGCGAGATGACCCTGGTGATGTTGAGGGCGAGCCGCGCCCCAGGAAGAGGATTCCTGCAAAGGTGATGTGGTATGCTCCTATAATACCACGGTTGAAACGTTTGTTCAGCAATAGAGAGCATGCCAAGTTGTTGCGTTGGCACAAAGAAGATCGTAAAAAAGACTTGATGTTGAGACACCCCGCGGATGGGTCCCAGTGGAGAAAAATTTACAGAGAGTTCCCGACATTTTCAGATGACGCAAGGAACTTAAGATTTGGCCTAAGTACAGATGGCTTTAATCCTTTTGGAGAGCAGAGCTCCAGTCACAGCACTTGGCCCGTGACTCTATGTATCTATAACCTTCCTCCTTGGCTGTGCATGAAGCGGAAGTACATTATTATGGCCGTGCTCATTCAAGGCCCGAAGCAACCTGGCAACAACATTGATGTGTACCTCAGGCCATTAGTTGAAGAACTTTTGCAGTTGTGGTGTGAGGAAGGTGTACGTGTGTGGGATGAGCACAAACTGGAGGAATTTGATCTACGAGCTTTGCTTTTTGTAACCATCAATGATTGGCCTGCTCTAGGCAACATTTCAGGACAGTCAAACAAAGGATACAATGCATGCACGCACTGTTTAGCTGAGACTGATAGTATACATTTAGGTAACAAGAATGTGTACCTAGGTCATCGTCGGTTTCTTGTACCCAAGCATCCGTTAAGGAAGAAAGGCAAGCATTACAAATGTGAGGCAGATCATCGGCCGAGGCCTACCCGCCCTTCTAGTTCTGCTATACATGATATGGTCAAGGATTTAAATGTAATCTTTGGAAAGGGTCCTGGCGGTCTCACTGTTCCGAATGACGCAAACAACCACGTACCCATGTGGAAGAAGAAATCTATATTTTGGGAGCTGCCATATTGGATAATGCTAGAGATTCACTCTGCAATCGACGTGATGCACGTGACAAAGAACATTTGTTGCAATTTGCTAAACTTCTTAGGCGTGTATGGGAAGTCAAAAGATGGGAAGTCAAAAAAAGGTACACCGAAAGGAAGGCAGACCCATCAACGTATGAGCGAAGAGATGCATCGAGACGATACTCATTCAGAGAATCAGCCAGGTTCTGCAAGCTACGCTCTTACTAAAGAAGAGAAGAAAATATTTTTTGAGTGCCTTCGCAGTATGAAGGTTCCATCTGGCTTCTCATCAAATATAAAAGGAATAATAAACATGGGAGAGTAAAAATTTCAGAATCTAAAGTCTCATGACTGTCACGTGATTATGACACAATTACTTCCGGTTGCATTGAGAGGGCTTCTACCGGAAAATGTTCGAGAACCCATTGTGAAGCTATGTGCATTTCTCAATGCAATTTCTCAGAAGGTCATCAATCCACTAACTCTAAAAAATTTAGAGAAGGATGTGGTCCAATGTCTTTTCAGCTTCGAGTTGGTGTTCCCACCAACCTTCTTCAATATTATGACGCACCTTGTAGTCCACCTAGTCGAAGAGATTTCTGTTCTCGGTCCTGTATTTTTACACAACATGTTCCCCTTTGAGAGGTTCATGGGAGTTTAAAAAAAATATGTGCATAACCGGGCTAGGCCAGAAGGAAGCATCGTCAAGGGTTATGGAACAGAGGAGGTCATTGAGTTTTGTGTAGATTTTATTCCTGATCTGAAGCCGATCGGTGTTCCTGAATCACGTCATGAGGGGAGACTGCATGGAAAAGGCACCCTTGGAAAGAAAGCAACAATATGTCAAGACGGGGATTCTTTCACTCAAGCACACGACACTGTTCTACATAATTCCAGTTTGGTGGGTCCGTATGTCGAGGAACACAAGAATGTTTTATGCTCCAAGTACCCGGAGAAATCTGAAGATTGTATTGATGGAGAACACATGAAGACTTTCAGCAGTTGGTTAAAAAGACGTCTCATTAATGACACCAATGTTGAAGAACAGCTATAATTGTTGGCCACATCACCAGCTTCAACTATATTGACTTTTCAAGGGTACGAGATAAATGGAAATATATTTTACACAGCCAAACAAGATAAAAAGAGCACCAACCAAAACAGTGGAGTACGCTTTGATGCAACAAACTGCAACGGGACAAAGGACACATATTATGGTTACATAGAGGAGATATGGGAACTTGACTATGGACCTACTTTTAAGGTCCCTTTGTTCAAGTGCAAATGGTTCAACCTACGAGGCGGGGTAGAGGTAGACCCACGATACGGAATGACTACAGTGGATCTCAACAATCTTTCGTACGAGAATGAACCATTCGTCCTAGCCAGTGAAGTTGCTCAGGTTTTCTATGTGAAAGACATGTCTACCCTACCGAAAAAAAGAAAAGATAAGCAAGCGAGTACATCATACGATGAGCCAAAGCGCCACATAGTTCTTTCAGGGAAAAGAGTCATTGTGGGAGTGGAGGACAAGACAGACATGTCAGAAGATTACGATAAGTTTCATGACATTCCGCCCTTTAAAGTCAACACTGATCCAAGTATCAAGTTAAATGAAGAAGATTGTCCGTGGTTACGGCGCAATCGGAAGAACAAGTAAACACTAGAGAGGGATATTATTGTTGATGTGTAATATCCGAATGCTTTGTATCAGAAGAACAAGTGAACTGAAGTATTTTGTAGATGCATGGAACAAAACACACGATTTCACCTGCATACAGCCCAACGGTGGCTCGTGAGTGCCTGCATATGAAATGCACCGTTGGACGTATGCAGGGAATCCGAATGCTTTGTATTCTGTCGATGAAGTAGAATGAGGAGACAATGACTGTCGAACATGTTCAAGAGGGGGCTATATATAGGGTCATGTGACTCACGAACTGGTCATGATAGTGCCCATCCAACAGCTCAGAATCTCTCAAAAGAAACACATCTCTTCATCCAACGGCTCACAAGTGCTTTAAAGAAACACACGATCCATGTGCTTCTTTAGTCCCGGTTGGTGTTACCAACCGAGACTAAAGAAGCACATGGATCGTGTGTTTCTTTCTAGTGCTTGTGAGACGTTGGATCTGAGGTGTGTTTCTTTTGAGAGATTCTGAGTTGTTGGATCTGCAGTATCACGACCACTTCGTGACCCACATGACTCGGTTGTTGTTACCAACCGGGACTAAAGAAGCACACGAACCTTATATATATCCCCCCTCCCGGACATGTTCAGCACTCAGTGTCTACTCATTGTAGTTCATTTTGGCAGCACACGGGTAGCAGAGAGCACTCAGTGAAGGCTGAAGGTGAACCCTCCCCTCGGCAGAGGCATCTCTGGGCAACCAGCGGCAAGACGTCTCTGATGATCTGCGACCGTTTCAAACGGTTGCAGATCATCAGAGATGTCTTGTCGGACGGTTGTAGATCATCAGAGATGTCTTGCCACGGTCATTTGGCTTGGCTTGAAATGACCATAACTTGGTCATTTGGCTTGAAACTTCTAGATGTTCAAGGATTTGATTTTTTGAGGTGTTTATCATTTTTCCTAGCAACTAGTACACATATAAGGAGCCCATGCCAAAGGATTTGATTTTTTGAGGTGTTTATCACTTTATTACATTTTTTCTTAAAAACGATCAAAACGGTCGCTACGACTAATCATCGGAAGAGGTGATATTTTCTAGAACTATCAATGTTTCTGTGATATAACCACTAGTTGTGTACCTTAAAATGATTTTTCCAAAAGTTTCAGACCAAACTATCAAATAGTTGTAGTTCAAATTTGAATTACTTTCGATAAATCAACATAAACTCAATTAACTAGGGGAAATTAGTTAGAATTGTAAGAAAAAACTCATACTTGGGGATCATCCATCATATGTGCACCACTCTTAGTGAAAAATAGATGGGTGCCATTTGGAATCATATTTTCTGTACTCACTTCACAAAAAACCTCATTTTTTGCACTCAAAAAAAGGAAAATGATATTTATGAAAATAATTTGAAGAATCCCTTTGGCATGGTTGTTTAATATACCAATATGCACCTATGTGTGGAGTATGAGATCTTTATCACAAACTATGTCGTCGAAATGACCATAACTTGGTCATTTGGCTTGAAACTTCTAGATGTTCATACATGATAGACCTTTTTGTGAAGACTTTTTTTGCAAATGTAGGCAAAAATAAAGTTTATCATTTTTACTAGAAACTAGTACACATATAAGGAGCCCATGCCAAAGGATTTGATTTTTTGAGGTGTTTATCACTTTATTACATTTTTTCTTAAAAACGATCAAAACGGTCGCTACGACTAATCATCGGAAGAGGTGATATTTTCTAGAACTATCAATGTTTCTGTGATATAACCACTAGTTGTGTACCTTAAAATGATTTTTCCAAAAGTTTCAGACCAAACTATCAAATAGTTGTAGTTCAAATTTGAATTACTTTCGATAAATCAACATAAACTCAATTAACTAGGGGAAATTAGTTAGAATTGTAATAAAAAACTCATACTTGGGGATCATCCATCATATGTGCACCACTCTTAGTGAAAAATAGTTGGGTGCCATTTGGAATCATATTTTCTGTACTCACTTCACAAAAAACCTCATTTTTTGCACTCAAAAAAGGAAAATGATATTTATGAAAATAATTTGAAGAATCCCTTTGGCATGGTTGTTTAATATACCAATATGCACCTATGTGTGGAGTATGAGATCTTTATCACAAACTATGTCGTCGAAATGACCATAACTTGGTCATTTGGCTTGAAACTTCTAGATGTTCATACATGATAGACCTTTTTGTGAAGACTTTTTTTGCAAATGTAGGCAAAAATCAAGTTTATCATTTTTACTAGCAACTAGTACACATATAAGGAGCCCATGCCAAAGGATTTGATTTTTTTAGGTGTTTATCACTTTATTACATTTTTTCTTAAAAACGATCAAAACGGTCGCTACGACTAATCATCGGAAGAGGTGATATTTTCTAGAACTATCAATGTTTCTGTGATATAATCACTAGTTGTGTACCTTAAAATGATTTTTCCAAAAGTTTCAGACCAAACTATCAAATAGTTGTAGGTCAAATTTGAATTACTTTCGATAAATCAACGAAAACTCAATTAACTAGGGAAAATTAGCTATAATTCAAAGAAAAAACTCAAACTTGGGGATCATCCATCATGTGTGCACCACTCTTAGTGAAAAATAGTTGGGTGCCATTTGGAATCATATTTTCTGTACTTACTTCACGAAAAACCTCATTTTTTGCACTTAAAAAATGGAAAATGATATTTATGAAAACTAGATACCAAACAAAAATAAATCAAAAATGGAAAATGAAAGAATATAAAGCAAAACAGAAAAATAAACTAGAAACAAAACAATTCAAAAAATAAGTAAACCAAAGTAAATAAAAGAAAACAAAAACAAAAACCAGTAAAAAGAAAACGAAGCAAAGAAAAAAAAAGACTTTAGTCGCGGTTGGTGTTACCAACCGGGACTAAAGACCCTTTAGTCGCGGTTCGGGGCTGGAACCGCGACTAAAGGTCCTTCCCGCGACACTTAGTGTGTCGCGGCCAATTTTTCCCCATTCTTCCCCAAATTCGTCTCCATTCTCTGAAACCCTAGCTATCTCCGGCGCCGCCGCCCTTTCCTCTCCGCCGCGCGTGTTGCTCGCCGTCCGCGCCGCCCGAGCTCCTCCTCCTCGCGCCTCTGCCCGCCCGAGGTGCTGCTCGCCGTCCGCGCCGCCCGAGCTCCTCCTCGTCCTCGTCCGCGCCGCCGTCCGCGCTCGCCGTGCTGCCCACCTCCTCCTTCACGCGCCCGAGGTGTTGCGCCGCCCGACCTCCTCCTCCTAGTGCCCGAGGTGCTGCCCGCCCGACCTCCTCCTCCTCCTCGCGCCCGAGGTGGCTGCTGCAGCGGCGGCCTTCTTCCCATCCGTAAGAAAAATAGGACTCATGCTTCTCTATGTTTAATATGCTGTCAATGCCTAATATTTAATTTAATCCAAGGTGGCTACTATTGTGAAAAATATTCCTGGCAAATAGATCTTGTTTCTCTATGTTTCTTTATGGCAATCAGCCTCGATTTTGCAGCAACAAAATCCATTTGCAAGTCATTTCTAAACTGACATTGTTGCTATGTCAGGTTTTGGTAATAATAAGCTATCAAATAAGAAGGTCCACTTGGTCCTTATTAACAAGCCTTAGTTGATCTGTGGTGATGACCCTAAAAATGGCGATCAAGGGGAATATTACTTTGTCTGATGATCCAAATGAACTCAGTGTGCAAGTAGCAAACTCTTCAGAGTTTTGGATATGCACCTTAGACATGTTTTTTAGTGGTCTTTAATATTATCCTAGATGATCTATTTTACGTTTTCCTAGATGCTCTGTATGTCACGCCTAACTTAATTCTCTTACAACCAAAAAAGGTGTTTGTGTTTGAGAGTGCAAATCAGCGTGCCTGACAATGGAAGACTAGAATTGAGGACACCCAACAGTGCCAAAAGAATTTATATTAAATTCAAATCAAGATGAAAAATGGGTGATATTTAGTGATGTGAATACACCATAGCCTCCTGGCTTCCTTCCATGCCTTGCAAATGCGTCATTTTATTGACATATTGACCTATGCCCCGTAGTTTACTTGTGTTCGCCATTTTTATGAAGTGCTGAATCTGATAATATATACTCTCTCCATCCACTTGAACTAACACTTGACTTCCTTACATACTCCATGTCATGTGGTTAATTACCTAACTGTATCTCCTTTGCTTGCAAATAGTTGGTTAATTACTCCATGTCATGCTCAGATGGGTTTATGTAACTGGCAGATTCAGAACAAGATGCTCCGCTTAAACTCACTTCTTTTTGCTAGCTTTATACTCCAAAATATAGGTATTCAGCGAACGAATTAACATGTTACTCCACTGTTTACAGCCTTAATAAATAATTACTTGACGCGTTTATGATCTGCATACGCCAATTTGGTCGAGTTCTCATACTACATTCACGTTGATTAGAGGATATCGTTTAGCTTGATCGTGTTGTCTGAATTTGCAGCTAAACACTGCCAAATTATCCTTTTTCAGCATAGCTTCTGATTTGAACATCATGTCTTCTTACAATTGGGAGTTTTCAATTTCTTAATTTTTTTGCGGGTAGTGTTAATGAATAGCAGAGGCTTGAGCCTTAAGAGTTACGAATAGCACTAACCTTGCTCTGATTCTGTCTTGATCCATAGAGTGGAGTTCAGAAGATAGAATCTGCCCGCCCGAGGTGCTGCTCGCCGGTCCGCTGTGTCGCTCCTCCTTGCCGAGACTGTGCCGCTCCTCCTCGTCGTTGCCTCGATTTCAGGTGTAAAAGACATGCCTATATGATCCAGTAGTAAAGAAAATCCAAACTATTTGTATATAAAGCTGATGGAATTCTAGATTCCTCGATATGTCTACAACATGTATATAAAGCTGATGGAATTTAAAGCTATTTTAGTTGTTGGAGAACTTGAGGTCTGAAGATGAGACATTGCCTTCATTATGTGTATGGAATTTGGGTTGCAGATATTTGTTTGAACTGTGATGTGAGTTAGCCGAGGTCTGAAATTAAATCTTAGACCTTTTGTGTGTTAGATATGCAAATTGAGATGATTGTAATATATATAATATATATGACCCAGTTGTATCAGCAGCTTCCTCCCAGTTTTATTTATGAGAGTTACACTTGGGTGCATTAGTTTGACATGCTTGAGTAGTAAACAGGTACATTGTAATTTATAGAATATTTTAAACAATCATTCAACCCAATATTCATATTCTTGTAATTTATAGGATTGCATACTTGTATCTTTTTTAGAATAAATCTAAACTTGATTGCAAATTTGATTGATTGCAGGTACATTTGAGCTATGGAGCACTTGCGAGACGAGCAGATAGAAGAAGCACAATTTCAACGAGACGAAGAGATGGAAGACCAAATGGAACAACTTATTTTTAATGATGCCCGAGCTGGAGGAGATGTAGATGATTATGATTTCGACCAATTTTTGAACGACTTTGGAATCGAGTCACAAGACTTTGATGTGGTGATAGCAAACTCCGGCGGAGAGGTGTATATGTGTTTATAATAAATATGGCGATATGTTGTTGTTAACTACATGCATTAATTGATTTATGTTGCATTTATTAACGACTTATTTTTCTTTTAGCCATCCGGATCGAGCAAATCTGCAAAAAAGCAGCCACCATGTGCTCCTCGAGGCAAGGCAAAAAGAATGACGAGCGAGGATCCAAAGTTATCGATTGAGGAAATTGCTGATTCCGGCGAACCGCTCGAACCAAAACAGAACCGCAACAAATTTATAAGTCAAGCTGGAGTTATTGTTAGGGACATGATCCCAATCAGCATACGCGAATGGAATAAGCCGGCGGTCGCAGATGTGGACGACCCATGTTATGTCCACCAAGTTCTTAAGGATTTGGTCTATAACACGTTGTTGTCACATTTCACCCTCCCGCCAGATCTCTCTAAAGTGAAGAAGGACAACCTCAAGAGGTGGACTCTTATTAAGATGGCGGAACAATTCCGGAACTGGAAGAAAAAGTTATGGAATCAATATGTAGAAACAAAAGAAGTGCCAGATTTCAGTGGAGCACAAGGGAAGAAATTAGAATCTGAATGGGCGGCGTTTAAGGCGTATAGGGAATCACCTATGGCTGTGGCCCGATCGACGATAAATAAATTGAATGCTGGGCTGAAGGAACACCACCATACATTGGGGACAGGTGGCTACAAGAGCGTCATTCCTAAGTGGTTAGCCTATGAAGAAAAACTGCTTCAATCGGGGGTCCGTCCACAGACACTTGACTGGCCCGAGAGGTCGAAATTCTGGTTGTTCGCGCATGGGGCAATGTTGGACCCTAAAACCGGAGAGATTGTTGGAAGGGGAAAATGGAAGGTTCTCGTGGAGCGTATAAAAAAGAAGCTTGAAGAAGCAATTAATGATGTTCGCAATGGTGTGTTCAAACCCGATAGAGAGGATGACGAGCTGACACGGGCACTAGGGAATCCTGAACATGTTGGACGAGCTCGAGGCTTTCCTGGCGGTGCTACGTTTAAGACTGCGTGGCCGGAATCCGCTCACACTTATAGAAGCCGTAGCAGAGGTAAGAACAAGGAGGCCGACCGGATATTACAATTGGAACGTGAAATGAAGGAGCAACGGGCGGAAATAAAAGCATTGAAGGAGCAAAGAACGGAACCTCAGGAGCGGCACCAATTAGACCATGAAGCGCATGCCGCCCCATCTCAGCGTAGAAGCAGCGTTGGTTCCACGCGTCAGGTCGACGTTGGTGCCTACCCAGTGGATGACATCACAGAGCCTACAGGTTGTGAGCTACATATAGCAATGCGAAACATAACTTTGAAGGTGGCGGTGGGGCAAGCTTTAGTAATTCAACCTGGAGAACTCTACCATTGTGGTCAAATTCCAGATGGCTACGCTCGTGTCGGGGTGGACGAAATTATGCCAAGATTTGAATCCTTGGAACTTGAGTTACCTGGAGGTGACGAGGAGAAAACGTTGGCAGACGTCAAGCATGCCTTTGCCCTATGGCCCAAGAAATACATCGTCCTTCCAGAACAAGCAAAGTCCACTCCTCGTTCTAGGAGTCCAGCTCACCAGCCAAGTCCACTCTTCCTCGAGAGGGATCAAAGACGGAGTCCATCTCCACCCCATCAGCAAAGCCCACACCTCCCCGATAGGGACCCCAGCCCGAGTCCATCTCCAGCTCAACAGCAAAGCCAACCGCCCCCCGAGAGGGTTCCTAGCGTGAGGCCATCGCAGTCTGTGCCAGTCCGCCAGAATGTTAAGTCGCTCTCGAGTAGGCGCCAGTCTGGTTCTCTTGTTAGGAAGAAACCTAGAAAGCAGAAAACACCGCCGCCTACTCCAAAGTTACCTTGGGAGAGAACCGTCGAGGAAAACGATATCGCATGCAAAGAACATACGGATGCCTGGCTTGCTGGCGTGAAACAGAAAGCGTTAGCGAAACAATTGCCTCCTGTAAAATTTATTGCCGGAATTCCTCAGGAAAAAATTGACCGTTGCATCGATGCCCTATACAACCCCCCACCATCGCCGCCAACAGACTATGATCGCAACATTGGTAAGTCATATGACGAAGAGATGGATGATCGATCGAAAAAAGGGAAACAAGTTGCCCAACTCGGAGAACAAGACGCACAGTCGCCCCCCCCCCCCCCCCCCCCCCGCTCAAGGTGCTTGATGACAGAGTTCTCAAAAACATCAATGTGCGGGAGCTGGTATATTCGGGAGATGATATCCCCTTCGCGGATGTTGTTCGTACTTATGTTCACGGGGAGAATTTTGTTGACGGCGACTTACCCACAAGAATGCGTCAATTTCAAGCCTGCTACAAGGATACCGTAAAGGAGACGAATAAAGTCGCTCTCCAGATGGCAGTTAAGGAAGAGCATTATTTCCAAGAATACTCCGTTGTCCTTTACTTCGCCGAAATCTTTCAGTTATACAATCTCCGGGCCCTCGACAAAAACATCATAAGTTCATATTGTCTGTAAGTCATCTATTCCTGTAATTTAATGTTTTAATTAGCTCTACTCGTTCATTGTCTGTGATAATACTCTCTATAATATTTTGTGTGCTTTATTACGCAGAATGAAGATGCTCGAATGCAAGAAGAAGAAAATCAACCACATTGGGTTCATTGACCCCTCTATAATGCATGAAGATAACATAATTGATCCACTAGTTAACAAGGATACACCGGGGAATTTGCTAATGTTTTTCAAGCGACAAGCTTACAAAAAATATATATTATGGCCTTACAACTTCAAGTGAGTGTTACTGCTTATTACACATTCTATTTTTCTCACCCGATAGTTATGCATGACTATTTATAAACGTGCGCAGCTACCACTACATTCTTATCGTTATTGACTTGCGAAAGGAGAAATTGTTGTCCTTGACTCGTTAAGAAGATGCCCTAAACAATACAAGACCTGTTTTGATTTGGTGGCAAGGTACTTTCTTTTCTTATCGCCTCTTTCGTTCATTTCCTAATATCAAGGAATTTATGACTCATTCATTCAGTTTCTTGTCATGCAGCGTTTGGAAAATATTCCTCGCGGAACATCCGAACTGTGGATGGCCAGAGAAACTGCGCTGGCGTACTAACGATGTAAGTAGTACTATAACTAGGCCCATGCACCATTATCATACTTTATTATTATTTGATTAAATTTTATTCTTCTATAGACCTGTCTTAAACAGCCAACCGGGACTGATCTATGTGGACTCTTCGTTTGCGAGTACATGCACACTGTGGTCAACGAGAGTTTGAAGAGCAAAAGAAGTATCGAAGTACGTAAAGCTCTAGTCACAACATTATTTTTGTATCATCAATCGTGATGAATTTTATTCATTTCATATCTCATGTATTCATTGTGATATCATTTTTTTACAGTTGGCAAGAAAGCGCAACGAGCTACCAATAAAGACCCGCTTCAGGGCAATTGCAGAGGAGTTGACAGGATTTTACCTCACCGATGTCATACCGGAGACCGGAGAGTACCACTATGTTGACTAGTGCGGACATGTAATATATAGTGATCTCCATGTAACAAAATATTTCTAAGTCTCTGGAACCGAGAAACGTGATATTCATGTACCACGCGTACTTAAATGTGTATGTGTTATGAACACATGATCTTCATGTAATTGTATATATGCATGATGCAACTTCATCTAGGTTCGTATAATAATTTATACGTGTTTTTTGCCCATCGAAGCTGTAGCATCCGAAACCCCTACCCCCGACGCATCGACATGCATGGTACCATCCGAAACCCCTACCGAGAAAACCGGTCGAAAAAAAAAACAAAGCACTGAAATGAAAATAAAAACAAAACCCTGAAATCTAAAAAAAAACAAAACCCTAGTCCCGGTTCGTAACACGAACCGGGACTAAAGGGTTCGCCCTTGCGCGCCCCTGCCCCCTCCACGTGCGGAGCTCTAATTGGTGGGGGGGGGGCTCCGGTCCCGGTTTGTGCTGAGCCGAGACGAAAGGGGGGGGCTCTAGTACCGCCTTGGTAGTCCCGGTTGCTACACCGGGACTACAGGCCCTCTGGAACCGGGACTAGAGCCCCAATTTCCACTAGTGGAACTTCCGCTGCAGCAGGCGGTGAGGATCAAGGTCTGGGCGACATGCTCGCTCATCTGGAACTAAACGATGATGATTTGGGCGACGTGGTTATCGAAGTGGAGGCGGCAAAGGAGTATCACGAGGCGGCGCGCTGGCTCGCGATCGGGAAGGTGCTCACGAACCAAAACTTCAGTGCAGAGGCATTGTTTGAGAAGATGAGAAGCGTCTGGAACCTATCGCGCGACCCGATCTTCCGTGAAGCTGGTGAAAATCTGTTTATATTCCAGATGTACTGCCTAGGCGATTGGAAGAAGGTTGTCCACTCTGGACCTTGGATATTTCGGGGGTTCGGCCTCATGGTAGAGGACTACGATGGTCTCAGCGCTCCGGAGGAGTTCGTCTTCAACGGATTATTTGTTTGGGTTCAAATTCATGGCATCCCAGAACTTTACCGGAAAATAGAGGTGGTAGATGATCTTGCTCGCAGAATTGGTAAAGTAAAAGAGGTTCAGCTAGCCCCAAAGTTGTTTTTTGAAGGTAATTATGTTCGTATCCGGGTGCGGATTGATACAGGTAAAGCTCTCATGAGGTTTGTCTCTCTTACGGTACCAGAGGGGAAAAACGACTTATGATCAAGTATGAAAAGGTTCCGTTCTTCTGCAAGAGGTGTGTATTGCTTGGGCATGATCATGAGGAGTGTGGCAATGGTGTGTGGGAGGAGAAACAATTGCAGTTTGGAACCTGGATGTTAGCTGTCTGTAGGGCAAACATATCGGTGGTTGCTCCGCGCCGATTTAATCCGAGGACCCCAACCCGTGGTGGCTTTACGGGTAGAGGTGGGGCAAATTCTGTATCATCGAGGAAACGCTCGTCGGAAGATGCCTCTCTTGATGATGATGCTGATCTGCAGGATACATGTACTAGCCCTATGAAAGTTACGCCCCTTGAGTTGCCATCTGTAGGAAACTTGATATGGGCAGTGCGGCAGTAGGCAACAAAACGGATGATGTGGGAGATGAAAGACCACAGCTAGATGGTTCGGGCCATCCCATGGTACCCCCACAGCCTACGGTTTATATGGATCCGCGTGTTCTATGGATCCGCGTGTTCGTTCAAAATTACGGAAAACTGGTGACAATTCTAAAGACTTGGCAACATCGGCGGCCTCCGAGGTGGAGGACCGCCGGGCCCAATGACGACATTAGGTTGGAACAATCGTGGGGTGGGGCTACCGGCGACTGTTCATGAACTTGTCTGTCTAGTACAGACTCATAAGCCCAGTCTAGTCTTCATCTGTGAAACTAGGCAAAGTAAGGAGCGTATGGAGAATTTGCGTTTTAGACTTGGTATGAAGGATAGTTTTTATGTCAAAGGAGATAGTAAGGGAGGGGGTTTAGCTCTATATTGGACGGAGGATGTTACACTGTTGATCTTTTGTCGTTTAGCAGGCGCCATATCGACATCCAGATTAGTGGTGGTCCGTATGAGCATATTGAAGGGGATCGTGTGCAGAAAACAAAAAAATTCCTAGCAACGATATCCTTAAACCAGCCAAGATCTATTCTATGCAGATATAGTAGTACGAACGGAGATCGGAATACGTACCCTTGTAGACCGAAAGCGGGGATTACGTTCCCGCACAAACGTTGTCGATGTAGACCGACGAAGCCGACCTCAAGGTCGTGTAGAGGAAGCAGGCCCCCGAGTGCCGCTAGCGCAGCACCTCGCAGGGAGTCGCACACGTACGGTGGAGACGACGCCTCCGAAGCTCCACTCCAGGACGAGCAGCGGAAGACTTGGACCGGAACACCAGCAGCGCGGCAGCGGGCTATGGTGGAGGAGATCCCTGACTCCTCTTGCTCGGCGCGGCTCCAACTTGGGAACCACGAGATCGAGAGAGAAATCAGGAATTAATTAGTGAA
Source organism: Poa annua (assembly GCA_026929855.1). Taxonomy (NCBI): domain Eukaryota; kingdom Viridiplantae; phylum Streptophyta; class Magnoliopsida; order Poales; family Poaceae; genus Poa; species Poa annua. The sequence continues at coordinate 40,735,218 of CM049427.1, forward strand.
TTAAAAGGCTGGTGTTGCCCCTTCTTATATAGGCTCCCAAGGGGAGCCAACCTTGCCAGCCAGGCAATGTGGGACTAACCCCCCACAGCCTGGTTCGGCCAAGGGAGTGCGCCGGCCCCCTGGTGGGCCCCTTGTGGCCCACCTAGGCCGGCCCTCCTGGCCCCCACCGAATTCCCCTAGGGAATTTTCCCCTCTTGGGCCTTCTTTCGTCCGGAAGGCCCATTTAGGGAAATCTGCCTTAATAAATTCGAAAATAAATATATAAAATCATACTTGCATATTAATAACACTAATTAATATCAAACATAATATATATAATATTTCCTAGCTCCGAAAACTCTTTCGGCGTCGCCCGATCTCCATCGGACCTCTCCCGGGACGCTCCCGGTGATCTCCTTCCTTTCCGGTTGTCTTGTCGAAACCCCTTAAGTGTGTTACCCTAGCGGTTCGATATAATATCAGGTATGATCAAGACTCCTCAGTGATTAACGACTAACTCGTAGGCCTGGACCCCCTGAACTAATCCCTGAGATATAACGAATGACTTTCATCTATCAAACCTGAACGTGAAGTCTTAGACCTTTTGCCATAGAGATACTTAGCACGTCCGAGTGTCGTTCCATAGATATCTCCATACCTAATCCCGACCTCGTTACCGACGATGCTATCTTCTACTCGTTCATGATCTCGTGTCTCCGTGACCTAGTCACATGCTTGCAAGCTCATTAGACAAGATCTCACCGAGTGGGCCCGAGAGTATCTATCCTGCTACGCGGACTGGCAAATCCCGCTCTTGACCCCTCGAACTCAATACTCCTTTCCAATACCCAAAAGTATCACCGTTATTGTCATACTAAATAAGATACGACGGTTGGTGCAATCAAAGTATCTTCCGGGAATATCAATAAGAGTTGATCTCACGGTCAAAGGCGTAACAACTACGTTCTCCAAATCTGGGTATGTCCATCACATCGCTCTCTAGCGATATGACTCTCATTACCGACCGGCGCCATGCCCCATGACCGGGAAACCTCGATCATCAATCGCGCAACGAAACTAGTCTTAGTAGAGGCTACTAGGGACTTGGTTGTTTACGTATCACACCCGCATTAATGTTTCCGCTTAATACGGTTCTAGCATGACACAAAAACCTATTATGAACAAACGAGATATGATAAAGAATACACTTTACTAATTGCCTCTAGGGCATATCTCCTTCAGTCTCCCACTTGCACTAGAGTACAACTTAATCTAGATTACAACTTGGTAAAAGCCTAACACCCATAGCTAACTGGTGATGTTCATGCTTATCAAGCGGAAGAGGCTTCGTCAGCGGATCTGCCACATTCAGATCCGTATGCACTTTGCAAATCTTCACATCGCCTCCTTGTACGTACTGACGTATCACGTGGAAGCGTCGGAGAATGTGTTTGGCGGTGGAGTGAGACCTTGGCTCCTTGGCGTTCGCAATGGCACCCGTATTGTCGCAGAAGAGGACCACGGGGTCTTGCACGCTCGGGAACACTCCAAGTTCGATGACGAACTTCCTCAGCCACATAGCTTCATTCGCGGCCTCGCAGGCAGCAATGTACTCCGACTCCATTGTAGATTGTGCGACTATGGGTTGCTTCCCACTTCTCCAGCACACGGCGCCTCCATTCACCTTGAACACGTAACCTGTCTATGACTTACAGTCATCGGGGTCTGAGCAGAAACTTGCATCTACGTAACCCGTTACGCCAAGTTCCTCATCGCAGCCACCTTACACAAGGAACATTTCCTTTGCCTTATTGAGATACTTAAGAATGCTTTTAACAGCTACCCAATGCGGCATTCCAGGATTACTCTGGAACCGGCTTGTCAAACTTAGAGCTAATGCCACATCTGGTCTAGTACTCAACACTGCATACATGATCGATCCTATGGCTGAAGCATAAGGATGTTTCGTCATTTCGGCCTTACCCAGTTCCGTCACCGGACACTGCGCCTTACGCAATATCTTATTCTTGATAACCGGCAGAGAACCCTTCTTTGCCTTCTCCATATGAAAACGCTTCAATATTTTATCAAGATAAGTACTCTGACTTAGTGCTAATAGGCGCCTTGATCTATCACGGTAGATTTTTATGCCTAAAACATACGCAGCTTCTCCTAAGTCCTTCATGGAAAACTTACTGTTTAAATATTCCTTCACGCTATTCAGAAGTTCCACATCATTCCCTATTAGCAATATGTCGTCAACATACAGTGCTAAGAACACAACCGAGCTCCCACTCATTTTCTTGTAAATACGGGTCTCTTCCACATTCTGGATAAATCCAAAACCTTTGATTACCTCATCAAAGCGAAGATTCCAGCTCCGAGATGCCTGCTTCAATCCATAGATGGATCGATGAAGCTTGCACACCTTGTTAGCACTTCCTGGATCGACAAAACCTTCCGGCTGTACCATGTACAACTCTTCCTCAATGTTTCCATTCAGGAAGGCCGTTTTGACGTCCATCTGCCAGATTTCATAATCATAGTAGGCAGCTACCGCTAACAAAATCCGAATAGACTTAAGCATCGCTACCGGTGAAAAAGTTTCATCGTAGTCAATTCCATGAACTTGTCGGAAACCCTTTGCGACAAGCCGAGCTTTATAGACGGTCACATTACCATCAGCATCAGTCTTCTTCTTAAAGATCCACTTATTCTCGACGGCCTTGCGCCCTTCGGGAATATCCACCAAAGTCCACACTTTGTTATCATACATGGATCCTATTTCGGATTTCATGGCTTCAAGCCCTTTCTCGGACTCTAGACTCTCCATCGCCTCCTTGTAGTTCGTAGGTTCGTCTTGCTCGACTAGCATGACGGTGCAAACCATATTGCCATACCATTCTGGTGCGATCCGAGATCTACCAGACCTACAAGGTAGAACATCTTCCTCGACAGTTTCTCCCACTCCTTCCACGGAGGACGTTTCCGGAATTGCTTCCGTTGCGCCACTCGGAATCTCGAGTTCAGGATCAACGATTTCATCGAGGTCTACCTTCCTCCCACTTACTCCTTTCGCGAGAAACTCCTTCTCTAGAAAGGTACCGGTCTTCGCGACAAAAGTTTTGCCCTCAGCTTGGTTGTAGAAGGTGTACCCAACGGTTTCCCGCGGATATCCTACAAAGACGACTTTCTCCGACTTCGGTTCGAGTTTCTCGGGCTGCAGTTTCTTAACGTACGCCTCACAACCCCAAACCTTCAGAAACGATAACTTAGGCTTGTGGCCATACCATAATTCATACGGCGTCGTTTCAACGGACTTGGACGGAGCCCTATTTAAAATGAATGCGGCTGTTTCTAACGCATAACCCCAGAAGGACACTGGCAGATCGGTAAGAGACATCATAGATCGGACACTATCCAGTATAGTACGATTACGTCGCTCGGACACACCGTTACGCTGCGGAGTTCCGGCGGGCGTAAGTTGGGGCACTATGCCACAACTCTTCAGATGTGTGCCAAACTCAAAACTCAAGTACTCTCCACCGCGATCGGACCGGAGATGCTTGATTTTTCTATTAAGCTGATTCTCAACTTCACTCTGGAATTCTTTGAACTTTTCAAACGTTTCAGACTTGTGTTTCATCAAATAGATATAACCGTATCTACTCAAGTCATCAGTGAAGGTGACGAAGTAACGATAACCATTGCGTGTCGAAACGCTCATTGGTCCACATACGTCTGTATGTATGATCCCCAACAAATCCGACGCCCGTTCAACGAAACCTTTGAACGGTGTCCTGGTCATTTTGCCCATGAGGCATGGTTCGCATGTATCGAGAGATCCGAAGTCCAACGAGTCCAAGAGTCCATCGGAGTGGAGTCGCTTCATGCGCTTTATACCAATATGACCAAGACGGCAATGCCACAAAAACATGGCGGTATCGTCACTACACTTAATTCGTTTGGCCTCTATGTTATGGATGTGAGTACTACGATCGAGATTCAACAAGAATAAACCATTACTCTCGGGAGCATCAACATAAAAGATATCATTCATATAAATAGCACAATTGCTTGACACTGATTTAAATGAATAACCGTCTTGTAACAGGCAAGACCCACTTATAATGTTTACACTCAAGGATGGCACAAAATAACATTTATTTAAAACCAAAACTAATCCCGATGGTAGATGCAGAGGGAGCGTGCCGACGGCCACCACGTCGACTCTCGATCCGTTGCCGACGCGCATCGTCACCTCATCCTTCGCCAGCCGCCTTCTATTCCGTAACTCCTCCTGAGAGTTACATATATGAGCAACAGAACCAGTATCAAATACCCACGTATTGCTCCGGGCGGATGTAAGGTACACATCTATAACATGTATATCAAATATACCTTTCTCTTTGTCGACCGTCTTGCCAGACTTCCTATCCTCCAGATACTTGGGGCAGTTGCGCTTCCAGTGACCCTTCCCCTTGCAGTAGAAACACTCCACGCTAGCTCTGGGACCAGATTTGTTAGTCCTGGGCTTGGCAGCCAACTTTGCCTCCCTCCGGGACTTCCAGCTCTGCTTTCCCTTGCCACCGGACTTCTTGAAATCAACGGTCTTGTTGACCATCAACAGCGTGTGCTCCTTCTTAATCTCTACCTCAGCAGTCTTGAGCACCACGAACACTTCACTCAGGGACTTAGCCATGCCCTGCATGTTGTAGTTCATGACGAAGCCTTTGTAGCTTGGTGGCAACGATTGCAACACCCTGTCAATCGCCAGCTCATCGGGAATCTTGCACTCCAGAGCGTTCAGGCGTTGAACGTAGCTAGACATCTTGACTACATGCTCGCTCACACTGCTATGCTCTTCCATCTTGGCTGAGAAGAAAAGCTCAGAAGCCTCATATCTCTCAGCCTTAGCCTGCGGCGCAAAGACAGCCTTAAGATCCGAGATGATCTCAAAGGCGCTCATCTTCTCAAAGCGCTTCTGCAGGTCGGCTTCCATGGCGTAGAGCATGCCACTCTGGACAAAGGCAGAATCCTCCGATCGGGTCTGGAAGACCTTCTTCTCATCCTCAGAGGCATCATCTGCAGGAGGGTCACCTATGGCGGCCTCAATGACGTAGGCCACCCTATGGGGAGTGAGGAGGATCCTCAGGTTGCGGAACCAGGCCATGAAGTTTGACCCATTGGTCTTAAGCTTTTCTTTCTCAAGGAACAGACCTAGGTTAAACGAGGGGCGAGACATCTACAATGGAATTTGCAACAACATAAGACTTTGTTTATAATAATTTTGAGTTATAGTATTTTAGAAAATAACTGACATAACTCCCACTCAAACGAACATCCCTCCTGGTCGTTTAAGCGATTACACGACCCCCATCCATTGCACCACCCCTCATCATCAAAGCCGGCGACACAACTTCAGGAGTAGACAAAATCGTCCGCCACACCAATTTTGTGACTCGTGCTCGACCTTTCAGTCTTCCTGTTCCGAGGCCATACCTCTGAGTATGCTAGGCTCGCCACCAAAGACCTCCACGCTGACGCTTGTGCAACATGGCTTACACCCACCGTATGCGAACGAAGATATGTATGACACCCGATCATCACGGCCTGCCTCATAACGTAGAACTTTATTGGTGGTGCGCGTTGGAGGGAGAACACTAGTGTTATTTTGAAGGGATCATCTTATTCAGCTACCGCCGTGTAACACACAATCACACAAAAATAAGATGCACACAAAACATCAAATGTAATGCAATGTGATATAGTCCATCGCGCCATGGTCTTCTTGGCGCCCGCAGTTTATAAACAATTTAATAAACCTACCTTGACCATATCACATAGCCCCCTGCAAAATAAAGTTAGTCGCTTCTACTTTATCTTTTGCATATTTTACGTGGCTTGGGGCTTTCGTAAATAGAACCGCTTCATACCTACGAATCTTATGACCACAACAACGATCCAATAATTGCATGTTTAAGCATCCCTTTCGGGCCCTCCATTGAATATGCGAAGACCAACTAAAGAGAGAGAAATTGTCACCCGCCAGCCACAGATACGGTACAAGCCGTATGTCAGTAGTGGAACCAGTCTCGCGTAAGCGTACGCGTAAAGTCGGTCCGGGCCGCTTCATCAACTCAATGCCGCTGGAATACACAAGTGCACGCTAGAGGGTAGCAAATAACAGGAACGGTGCCCCCGTGCAGAGCACGGGTTCTAACAGCGTACAACTATATCTTACGATAGATCGGCTCTGGTACCACTGAAGGGGATCGTGTGCAGAAAACAAAAAAATTCCTAGCAACGATATCCTTAAACCAGCCAAGATCTATTCTATGCAGATATAGTAGTACGAACGGAGATCGGAATACGTACCCTTGTAGACCGAAAGCGGGGATTACGTTCCCGCACAAACGTTGTCGATGTAGACCGACGAAGCCGACCTCAAGGTCGTGTAGAGGAAGCAGGCCTCCGAGTGCCGCTAGCGCAGCACCTCGCAGGGAGTCGCACACGTACGGTGGAGACGACGCCTCCGAAGCTCCAGTCCAGGACGAGCAGCGGAAGACTTGGACCGGAACACCAGCAGCGCGGCAGCGGGCTATGGTGGAGGAGATCCCCGACTCCTCTTGCTCGGCGCGGCTCCAACTTGGGAACCACGAGATCAAGAGAGAAATCAGGAATTAATTGGTGAATTAAAAGGCTGGGGTTGCCCCTTCTTATATAGGCTCCCAAGGGGAGCCAACCTTGCCAGCCAGGCAATGTGGGACTAACCCCCCACAGCCTGGTTCGGCCAAGGGAGTGCGCCGGCCCCCTGGTGGGCCCCTTGTGGCCCACCTAGGCCGGCCCTCCTGGCCCCCACCGAATTCCCCTAGGGAATTTTCCCCTCTTGGGCCTTCTTTCGTCCGGAAGGCCCATTTAGGGAAATCTGCCTTAATAAATTCGAAAATAAATATATAAAATCATATTTGCATATTAATAACACTAATTAATATCAAACATAATATATATAATATTTCCTAGCTCCGAAAACTCTTTCGGCGTCGCCCGATCTCCATCGGACCTCTCCCGGGACGCTCCCGGTGATCTCCTTCCTTTCCGGTTGTCTTGTCGAAACCCCTTAAGTGTGTTACCCTAGCGGTTCGATATAATATCAGGTATGATCAAGACTCCTCAGTGATTAACGACTAACTCGTAGGCCTGGACCCCCTGAATTAATCCCTGAGATATAACGAATGACTTTCATCTATCAAACCTGAACGTGAAGTCCTAGACCTTTTGCCATAGCGATACTTAGCACGTCTGAGTGTCGTTCCATAGATATCTCCATACCTAATCCCGACCTCGTTACCGACGATGCTATCTTCTACTCATTCATGATCTCATGTCTCCGTGACCTAGTCACATGCTTGCAAGCTCATTAGACAAGATCTCACCGAGTGGGCCCGAGAGTATCTATCCTGCTACGCGGACTGGCAAATCCCGCTCTTGACCCCTCGTCTCAATACTCCTTTCCAATACCCAAAAGTATCACCGTTATTGTCATACTAAATAAGATACGACGTTTGGTGCAATCAAAGTATCTTCCGAGAATATCAATAAGAGTTGATCTCACGGTCAAAGGCGTAACAACTACGTTCTACAAATCTGGGTATGTCCATCACATCGCTCTCTAGCGATATGACTCTCATTGCCGACCGGCGCCATGCCCCATGACCGGGAAACCTCGATCATCAATCGCGCAACGAAACTAGTCTTAGTAGAGGCTACTAGGGACCTGGTTGTTTACGTATCACACCCGCATTAATGTTTCCGCTTAATACGGTTCTAGCATGACACAAAAACCTATTATGAACAAATGAGATATGATAAAGAATACACTTTATTAATTACCTCTAGGGCATATCTCCTTCACATATGTGGAGGGGGACCTTTGTCTATGGTGAGCCAAAAGCAAATGATCGTCATCTCATGTGGACAAAGTTGCGACAAATGAAGGATCAATCAGATAAGCCCTGGCTCATGATGGGGGATTTTAATGAAGCGATGTGGCAAGAGGAACACTTCTCGCGGACGGCTAGATCAGAGAGGCTTATGATGGACTTTCGGGAGGTTTTGTCACACTGTGATCTCCATGATACTGGATTTAGTGGGACTCCTTGGACTTTTGATAATAAACAGCGCGGGGATCGCAATGTTAAAGTCCGGCTGGACCGTGCCATGGCTTCACCAGCTTGATCTGCTCTTTATCCTGATATGCGGCTACAACACGTGGCCTCCTCTCGCTCTGATCATTGTCCAATTTTGTTGTCTGCGGATGTTCCCAATATTAGACATGGTGCACATTAGAAGATACGAGGTTGTCTGGGAACGTGAGCCTTCATTACCGGCTGCGGTAGAGGAAGCTTGGTCGCGGCGTATCCCTGGCCATGATCTCGGTGATGTGGCTGCTTCACCACGTTCAGTGATGGAAAATCTCCAAAATTGGAAGAAGGTACACTTTAAATATGTTCCTAAGGAGATAGAGAAAAAACGTGTGGAGCTGGAAAGACTTAAGCTATTGTCGGATGAAGAGAGCAATGCTGCTCGTTTAGGACTGGAAAAAGAATTAGACGAATTATTGTACAGAGAGGAAATTATGTCGATGTAGAGATCTCAGATTGCCTAGCTGCGGGAGGGTGATCGTAATACTAAATTCTTTCACCGTCGTGCTTCGGCGAGGCGACGGAAAAATAGAGTACGGCGTCTAAAGCGGGGTGATGGCTCCTGGACCTCGAATGATCAAGAGATGGGCGACATGGCGACGGAATTTTTCCGGTCGTTATATACACAAGAGGAGGATGTCAACCCGAGCATCATTACTGATTGCATGCGTTCATGTGTTGATGAGGATATGAATAACAAGCTTTGTGCCCCTTTCACTGAAAAAGAAATTAGTGATGGCCTCTTTCAAATTGGGCCGCTTAAAGCTCCAGGTCCGGATAATTGGCTACAGCGGCCGGGCTCTCTAAAGTTAGATGGGAAACGCGACTTCTCTCGGAGGAAGTGGGTGTCCGAGCTCATCGACCACATGTCGCGGACATGGAATGAAAGGGTAGTGCGTGAGTGTTGTTGGCCACATGACGCTAAGGAGATCTTGAACATAAAATTAAGCTCCCGGGCGACCGAGGATTTTATTGCCTGGAGCGGTGAGAGTAATGGCTTATTTAGCGTTCGATCAGCTTATCGGATTGGTATCCAAGAGTCTCTACAGAAACTGAGCCGCGGACAAGCAAGCGCGGAACCATTGGGAGATCGGAAAATCTGGGATTTAATTTGGAAAGCGAAGGTACCCCAAAAGATGCGTATTTTTGCCTGGCGTGTTGCGTCTGATTCCCTCGGAGTGATGACGGCGGTACATCAACAAATTGAAACGGTCCTACCCACTTGCTCCATTTGTGGCCGAGAAGAGGAAGACTCCCATCATGCCCTTGTGCGGTGCACTCTAGCGCGGGCTTTGCGAACTGAACTTCGTGACCATTGGAGCCTTCCGTCAGAGGAGAGATTTCTTGTGCATCACCGTGACTGATTCCTTCAGCTAATGAGTAACGCAAAACCTGAGGATCGGCCAAGAGTAATCTACTTGCTCTGGAGAGTGTTGCATCATCGGAATTAAATTGCCCATGGCCTCTGTACATTATTTGATTAATTATCATTCTACATTTGCTGCAGCCATAGGTGGTGACCTGACCAGCTCCATTGATCATCTGTCGTGGAAACCTCCCGCTGAAGGTACAATTAAGGATAATGTGGACGCAGGCTGGATTCAACTTCTAAACATGATGGTATTGGCATCATAGTTCGTGATCATCATGGTAAGGTGATGCTTTTGGAGTGGGAATTCATTCTGACATGTGCTAGTGCGGAGGAGGCTTAAATCCTTGCATGCCTCGAAGGACTCCGCCATCTTATAAGGCTCCGACGTTGGCCGACACAGTTGGAGTCCGACTGTCTGAGAGCGGTGCAAGCTTTTATGGGGGATGCCTCTGAGCAATCTTCTAGCTGGGGCTTAGTTCTTGAAGGCCGAGAGTTGCTGAAAATATATCCAGATATTGTAGTCGCAAAGGTGGACCGGGTGGCCAATGGTGTTGCTCATGTTCTAGCTCAATTAGGAAAGTCTGGGTGCAGTGATATTTTATGTGATGCTGCTCCGACCTGCGTGTTGGATCTCATCACAACTAATTGTAACTGAACCAGCATCAAGTTTTTGGACGCACTCTTTTCCTTATCAGGATACCTACGGGAACCAGAAGGTTTTTAATGAGGCGGCTTGCTTGCTTATTTTACCCATCAAATAAAAAAAATTACAATCCTCAGTATGTGCAAGACATGGACAACTAGACATAGTGGATCATCTCGATCACAATCTCGAAATTAGCTTTGTATGGATCTGTTAGACTCTTAGAAATTTGATCTTGAGAAGCCTCTTGGTGCTTTGTTTACTGATGACACCAAGTCATAACACTCGTGATTCGTGGCGACACCCCTTCACAAGCTCTCCCACGTACATGCACTCCGAGTGGCCTTAAACATCCACACGGACTACTCAGTTCCGTCGGACTGCTTAGCGTCCAATTAGGACACTTCGCATCCGGATGTGCCGACGTGCCGTATTTTGAAAGAGCACATGCATCATGATCACTCAATCACATTCCTGAGCGCTTCACATGCTTCCCAAGGCCGCTCATTCCAAGGAGGTCCATGTGTTTCATATAAGTTTTCTATCGTGTTGAATATCCACGTCAGTGCATGAAACATGCTTGATCATATCATACGCATGAAAAATGCTTGAAAACTCCATAAGAACACAGCTACGCGGAAACGCTAGCAATACTGGGGAGCATGTGTCTCTACAAAAATATATACATGCTGAGCTAAACGTCAAGTGTTTTTATAGCCGCGATGGTATACACGGGAGAAGTAGTGCCCAAACACGAGCAAATAAGAGAGCATTAAACACCGATCCCCTTGGTATGCAATATTGCTAGGTAATGAATTATTGGTACATTCGGAGAGTACCAAATGGGTGGTGATAAAATGGTGACAATCCAAGGCGAAACCCTCCTACACATGCCTCACCTCTCTACATGCATTCGTGCATCTCCTAAAGCATGCCGATTTGGGTTTTCTCCACCATAGGCCACCGCTGGTGCAAAATTTACACTCAACTCGGGTCGTGCTTGGATGGAAAATATTAGCCAATACGACAGGCTAAAACTATAGCAGTGTAATCGTGCAAAATATTTGACGGGTTAACAAAGCGCATTGGAAAAATATTCGGGACTGTATTCTGCAATGTTTTTTCTTTCGAAAAGGGAATGCGCAAAAACACACCAAACGGGATTTGGCTTCTTGCTGACTTGGTCGATAAACGATCGTGACGATGCGGGCATGCCACGATCAATTTACGTCTCAAAGTGCACAATCCAAAAATCACGCAGTTCTAAAACCCCCACAGCACATTAGTATGTACTAGGGGATATTAGCGCGGCGATGCCGCGCCCGTGTGTAAAGAAATATTTAATTCGGTAATTTGCATATGTTTAGACTATATAAGTTTAAAAATTAGTGGAATTAAAAAGATCGTGGGGAATTTGCAGTCATCAAACCTATTGCACTTTTTATCTACATAAGAGAATCTTACACTGAGCAAAAATCTAGAAATGAGTAAATGAAAAAGATATCGGCGACTATGTAGTCATATTGTTCACAATGCATTATTTCTCACTTATGTTGTATTCAGAATTATGCGGTGTGTCGCTCATAAATATTACCTTGACTCGACTCGTTGATTCGTTCATAGCTTGTCTTTACACATATATTAAACTTGCCATTAACAATCTATGCTTGAAGCGATGGTAAAAAGTAAGCAAATTGTAAGAACAAATGCAATAAAATTAAAAGTGGATCAACTTTATTATTTACATGATTCAAGAGGTAAATTATTATAGTAGCAATGAAGTAACTACTCTGGCCTTGTAGTTGTAGAGAAATCAGAGTAGAACGGAGGAAATATGACATTTTAAACACCTATGTTTGCTCTCAGAATACTTCATGTAGAGGTCATCCATATCTGTGGCGTATATCATCACTCTACTATTTTGGCATAAACATCCTTGTAGACCAGGATGATGAAAAATGTTTGCATGAATCTACAATATAATTATCACTATGGGTTACTATATGTCTATATTTTCGCATTGAAAATCATTTACTATGGAACCTCACAATGGGGAGTGGAAGATACTACAGAAATATTTTTAAACAGAGCTAGTACTAACCTTTTCAATGCCGGTAATAACTCTTGATCATTTAGATAATCAATTTTTGGTCGATCCTCTAGCTCTAGACCCTTAAAAAAGTGGATTTTCATGTTGGCAGCATTGCTTCATAGAAAGGGCATTTTTCTTCCTTCAGAGGTTATACCTCACCATCAACAGATTCAGTCAACGCCCAGAGATAGTCAACGCCCAGAGATGTTCCATTGTGGACAGTGCGAGCCACAAAGCACCATTGTCGGCTACTGACTTCTTCCATCTCTATGATAACTCTTGAGCAGTTCGATAACCAATTCTGATGATCCTTTTGCAGGATGTAGACCTATTGATGTTAGACTCACAAGTAAAGAAACCTAAACTATTATCTAATCCATGTATTATCCACCAAGTGATTGGATTGTAATTTGTTAGAAGAGTAACAAATAAGATGAAGGAAATCACATATTCGGATTCAGAAGCAGAAATACAACAGATGCATGCTTGATTTTTTGTAATCTCACAGATAAAGTTGAAGTTCGAGAACACCTGGATTTTTTTACTGCTCAAGACATGCACCAAAGCCAAAGGAAACGTATTTTTTATAATACCACAAATAAAGTTCTAGTTTCAAAAACACCTGGAATTTCTTTATCTTCTTGAGAATATCGACCAAAGGAAACCATAACAAACAACAGGTTTCCAACATTTTAATAAAACCATTAGAATGTACCCTTCCCAAGCAAACACGTTGCCCATAGTAAGAAGCAGTTGAAAAAATAAGCAGTGCTCATATGTGCTGATGTCTACATATCTACAGTACATCGACACACCACTTGAGTAGGTTAACTAATAATTGGCCTCCTTTGTAGCCCCTACAGACCACAACTAAAGTATCGTAGAAGAACTGAAACCTGTAGACCTGTAGTGCCACATCAACATATGACAACAAAGAATTAAGATCTTATTTCACATATATGTTTTTGTTTCAGAAGGAATATACAACCTCAAAGAAATATGATTTTCTCTGCAGATTAGCTATTAAGTTCGGATCTCATCGCAAACTTTAGTACAACATTGACCATAAGCGCAACAGTACAATCCGTGGATTGCATCCAATCTAGAGCATGACATACATTTAGTAGCTGGTAAGCGTAGAAGTAGAACAGCATGACATTCATCTCGAGCATCGATTTACTTTTACTTACCCATGAAGGCTATATACTGCTCCTATATGCTTGTCACACATGAAAAATATAATGTTGTGGTAAACATGATTGATTCAGAAACAACAAAATAGCCAATTGTTCCCATTGAGAAAGTCCAATGCATATCCTGTGGTGTTGTGAACATGTATATCGTTGGTTTGTAAAAGAAGCTGACTATTTTTAAGGAGAGAAGGGCATAGTACATATAAAAATCTACCGTACTTGACTTCAAGAATCTGCTCATCCACAAGCATGTCTGTACTATGGACTACAACTCCCAGTACTGTAATTAGCAAGAAAAGTTAATTAATGGTCCACTGCTTTGCTAACAAATAACATTAGTATAACAACTAACTATTTTATCTTATGGATGCCACCACGCGCAAAATTGGGAACTTATATATGTACATAGATGAGAGATTAGTGGATATTAGGTATCTGTACTATGGACTACAACTCCCAGTACTGTAATTAGCAAGAAAAGTTAACTAATGGATCCACTGCTTTGCTAACAAATAACATTAGTATAGCAGCTAACTATTTTATCTTATGGATGCCACCGCGCGTAAAATTGGGAACTTATATATGTCCATAGATGAGATATTAGTGGATGCTAATTATACCCACGTGTGGCACTGAAAATGAACAAAATAGTTATGTACCAGATTATAGAAAAGAATGGTAGGATAGCTGGGGCAAATCATGTCAGAAAAGAACGAACAGGCACAGATCCGGTGGTGATTAGCTGCTATTGCTAGCTTGCTATGTGATTAAAAAGTTAATTAGTTCCGGCAGAAGAATAAAATAATGATAGGGATCGGTAGGTGGACATGGAGATTGGAGAGAGATTGAGAGGGAGCGACGGCAGACATGGTGCTTACCTTGGAGCTTGGCGGAGGAGACGGCGCTTCTTGCGAGAGGCGGGGCAGCTGGAGCTCCGGCCGGCCGTGTCGTGGGGATGGATGCAAGCCGCGGAGCAGAGGCAAGGGGGCAGCGGAGCTGGGGCAACACGGGCGCGGGCGGGCGGCGGAGAAGAGGCGAGGCGAGCTCGGACGGCCTTCCAGGCTCTGAGAAGAGGAAGAGGCGGTCGTGGTGAGCCGCCGCCTGCAGGTCACCGGTGGCGCGCGGACACAGGTGTGGACGTCGAACGCGGCGGCGACGATCCCTGCACGTACGGAGCGGCCCGGCGTCCGATCTCTGGCGGGGATGTGGAGGGTGGGGCGGCGGACCTCCCCGTCCCCGTCGATCTGACCGGGGAAGCGGGGACCGGCGGCGGCGCGGAGGCGACGACCTGGAGGTCGTGGGATGGGAGAGAGACGGGATCCAGGAGGTCTACCGAGGAGCAGGCAAGCCTCTGGCGGCGCTCCCTGACTCCAACCGCGCAGCGCCGCCACCCGCGCGCGTCGCCTCCAGCGCCGCCACACGCGCGCGCCGTCCCCAGCGCCTCCACCCGCACGGCTAACCCTAGCTGTGGGGATTCTGCGGGGTGTTTTGACACAATAGTGTTTGAAGTTTCCCATATTTGCGAATACATCCTTCGCAGTGGTAAAATATGGACTGCGGGGTGCATACACGATTTTCGAGGCGCTTTTCTGCAAAATAGCCGTGATGACCGGTGGAACCGGGGGCGACCGAGCGGCAACCAGGAGACGTGGCGCACTGCGATTGGTGGAGACGACCGTGCTACAATAACCCGCGATCTCCACCTCAGAAACTTGCAATCTGGACCGTCGGACGGCGCGATCGGACGGCCGTCATTCAAAGGGTGACGTGGATGCTGGAATTGGACGCAAATCTGACCAACTTTCATATATAGAGTATATTACCTTTTAATTAGTGCCTGGTTATCTATTCCGACCTATGCTTGCAGGATTTCAGCTATAATGAATTAGCACGTTGGCACCATAGATTTTCCGACTAAGCTCTTTATAGGGATAGAGGGAGTAGCAGGGCCGGTCATGAGATTATTAGGGCCCAGGGCGAATTAGAATTTGGGTCCCTTAATATAATTTCTAAAACATCAATGGATACTTGTAGTATATAACATATGGTGATCCCTACCTTTTCTATGTCATGTTTTAAACTACCATGAGGTTTGTGTTTGGCGATTAATGCTATGCTGCGTGGTTTCTGGTGGGGCAGCAAGGATGGCAAACGCAAGACGTGTTGGGTGTCATGGGAGACTATGTGCTCACCAAAATTCTCTGGAGGAATGGGATTCTGAGATATTGAATTATTCAACTTGGCAATGTTAGCTCGTCAGGCCTGGCGTATTCTCCAGAACCCAGATGCCTTGAGCTCTAGAATCTTGAAGGATGTCTATTTTCCGGAGACAGATTTCCTTGACGCGTCCTTGGGCTCGGCTCCTTCCCAAGTGTGGAGGGCGATACTGGAGGGGCGGGATGCCATGAAGCAAGGTCTAGTTCGGCGCATTGGAACAGGCGAGGACACACACACATGGAACCAGAATTGGTTACCGCGTGATCACATGTTGCGACCGCTGGCTTGCAGGAAGCAGGAGGAGCCGCCAATGACGGTGTCTGATTTTATTGATGCCACATCGGCCTCATGGCGAGAAGATCGGGTGAACGAGTGGTTCCTTCCCATGGACGCTGAGGTCATCTGATCGATACCCCTGAATACACGAAATCAAAACGACTTCTGGGTGTGGCATTACGAGAAGAACGGCCTCCTTACGGTAAAGTCTGTCTATCGCCTCCTGGTTAACACGAAAAAGAGGAGAGAGGACTGGCTGGAAGGTAATTCGGCAGGCTCTGACACTGCAAGTGAGGGTAGAGCATGGAAGAAGCTTTGGTCTGTCCAGGTTCCGTCCAAGCTCCGTGTGTTTCTCTGGAGATTGGCACACCAATCAATACCCACTGCAGATGTTCGTCGCCATAGACATATGTCAGAAACAAGTTTGTGCACCATCGGAGGGGAAGACTCATGGCGACATTCGTTGATCGACTGCTCAGTTGCTCGTTGCGTTTGGGCACTGGCGGATGAAGGTGTCACCGAACATTTATGCATGAATGAGGATCCGTCAGCGAAACAATGGCTCTTCGCAATGATGGAATCTTTGTCGAAGGAGGACTTTGTCAGAATAGCTGTTACGCTGTGGGCGATCTGGTATGCACGGCGGCGGATCATCCATGACGAGGTATTTCAAAGTCCCTTATCTATGCACCTGTTCATCGAGAGCTACCTTCATGATCTCTCGGTCGTGGGCGTGGTCAAGAAGAAGGGTGTGGTCACCTCTACTTCATGCCATCCTAAGTGGATTCCTCCTCACAATGGGTGCGTGAAGATGAACGTTGATGCAGCAATGGCGAAGAACACAGCTGGTGGGGCTGTTGGTGTTGTATGCAGAAGTGCAGAGGGAGTGTTCCTCGGGGCGTCAGCCTTAACCATACAGGGGATCACGGACCCAACCACCATGGAGGCTCTCGCATGCAGGGAGACCTTGGCTTTGGCTCAGGATCTAAATATCCAACGTGTCACGGTTGCGACGGATTGTCCAGCGGTGTCAACGCTTTGGAGCGCCCTTTCTCTGGTAGCTATAGCATGGTTATTCATGAGATTAAATCCAGTGCAAGTTTGTTGGTAGAAACTAGTTTTAGACATGAAAATAGAGCTTCAAACTCTGATGCTCATAAGTTAGCTCGTTCTGCAGTTTCATGCAGTGTTGGACGTCAGGTTTGGTTGCTTCAGCCACCTGATGGTGTTTGTATCCAAACCAATATTATTGATCAATAAAGTGTGATGTTTACCCAAAAAAAACTTGTAGTATATAACAAATGTTACTAATAAATATTTCCGGTGCATTCATTAAATTATTATATATGAAAACGTTGTAGGTTTTCCTTATCTAGGCAGTAGTAGAATCAAATCAACAACCTTACAGTGTTCGATCTAGATTCTATGTAGAATTTGCTATTAAACACTTAGAGTGCATACAAGAAACATTGTCATTAAATAATTTATGCATACTATACTAAATATTTGTTCTAATATTATGCCGCCTGAAACTGAAACCGTCTAGTGTTGTCGCTTGTCGAGGACTCCACAGCTCGCTAGTCGTTGTGGTCGCGAGACGGTAAATGATTGCAGTAATCACTACCGGAAAAACGGAATGTGCCGTCATGCACAAACGGTCGGCAAAGGCGTCATTGAACCCGGCAAAGGCTTTGCCGTCAGGACTCGCACGTCAAACATTGGACGGCATAATACCCGTAGGCAAAGATCCTTTGCCGTGAGCTTTTTGCAAAATGGAAGGCAAAGCCTTTGCCGTGAGCTGCACGAGCGCCGCACGGCACATATCTGTCAGGATATTGTCAGCCCTTCGTCCACCTCAGCAACGATTTGCCGTGCGTCCTTCGTGCCCATGCACGGCATATCTTCAAATTTTGCCGTGTGTCCTGCGAGTT
Source organism: Poa annua (assembly GCA_026929855.1). NCBI lineage: Eukaryota > Viridiplantae > Streptophyta > Magnoliopsida > Poales > Poaceae > Poa > Poa annua. Next base: position 40,753,125 of record CM049427.1, read on the forward strand.
CACGCACGGCATATCTTTAAACTTTGCCGTGTGCACTGACGGCCAAGCACGGCTTATCATTTACCTTTGCCGTGCACTCCAGATGGTCACGCACGGCATAGATTTTTCCTTTGCCGTGAGCCGTCACCACAAACGCACGGCACATAAATGTTGGCCGGTCTGGTCGATTGTGCCTTTGTCGTGTGTCTTGACCAGAAACGCACGGCATATGTACCATATGGTCATCTTCCGGCCGCCGGGAGCACAGTCTCACGACACGTACCCCGATTTGCCGTGAGTATCAACATGGCAAAGGGCTTTGCCGTGTGGTAATACACGGCAAATCAGCCATTTGGCACCATTTTTACTAGTTTTTGAAATATCCCTGCATTTCACACAAAATTCACAAATAATTCACAGCTGACAATTCAAACACACATATGACTAAATAGTGCTCCATAGCATGTATAAACAGGACATAACCTCCTCAATATGACTAATTAAACATAGTTCATACTCCAGAAAACATAGACATAATCTCAAACACCACATAGTCATAATTCAACATAGCATTCTCCTTTCATGCATAGACATAATCTTGACCACATGAACTCCACTACGATAGAAGGATGCCGAAGATAGACGCTCATTGTCCCTGCTGCAAGTTTATATACAAATAATGAGTATAGGTAGGAAAAATCATGTGCAAGGAAAATTTGGAGCACGACTAGTATACATTGTTGCTAGTTCTATGTGCACTCCTTAGCTGTCATTCATGTGCAAGGAAAATTTGGATATTTGAAAGCATAGGAGAAGTACAGGAATTTGAAAGCCAACTTTTGACCGCAGCAGACTCTTTTGCCATTCATGTGCAAGGAACGAAGCAAATGCATGGCTAACTAATAGTATACATTGTTGCTCCATTTGTCTGTTTACAAAGGATAGTTTTTCATGTAAGGCAAAACTAGCTAAGTTGAAATGGAGCCTAATTAAGTTGCAATGGCTAGTTTGACAACTAAAATAGCTAAGTGTCAATGTCATCGAAAAATTGAACTAAGTTAAAATGGCAACTTTGACAAGTAAAGAAGCTAAGTCATGTGTGCGTACCCACTGGAGCGCCTTCACAACGGTAGAGTTGGAGACGCGGGGCTGCCCCTCCGGATCATCCTCGCCACCAGGCGGCGACGGTGCAATCGAGTGAGATCCACCTACCGATCCTGGATCCATCTGCAACATGGAAAAATACTCACATTACCGGCCAAAGGGGTAGATCGACAAGTTAGACTTTATCCAACAGGGAGCAAGGTTTCGCCGTAGAGGGGGTCCGGATCGTCGAAACCCCACCAAAACTTTCATAGACCCCTAACATATGTATAATAGTGTGTTGGTAGGATGTGGGAACCAAGATACAGCTCCGAGACGCGACCCACTTCATCAACCCCTCTTACTCTGTAGTAAGTTCTTGCACTTAGAGGTGAAATCTCCCGTTTCGGGTGCCGAGCATGGAATCATGCGACGGAACACATAAGATGTTGGTTACTCATGGTCCTATGTAACAAACTAACATAACCAAGCGAAAAATTTCATGCGTCTACACTCTCTCAGCACCGGTCAAAGGGGTAGATCGACATGTTGGAGTTTTCTCCAGCGGGAGCACTATTTCGCCGTAGAGGAGGCCTGGAGCGTCGGTACCCCACCAAAACTTGCATAGAACCCTAAAATATGTATATTAGTGGGTTGGTAGGTTGTGGGAACCATCATACAGCTCCGAAGTGCGACCCGCTTCACCGACACCTCTTACTCTGTAGTAAGTTCTTGCACTTAGAGGTGAAAACTCCCGTTTCGGATGTCGGCCATGGAATCTTGCGATGAAACACATGAAATGTGTATTCCCCATGTTTATATGTAACAAAATAACACAACCAAACAAAAAAATTCATGCGTCTACCCCCTCTCAGCGCCGGTTAAAGGGGTAGATCGACATGTTGGACTTTTTTCCAACGGGAGTATGGTTTCGCTGTAGAGGGGGTCCGGATCGTCGGAACCCCACCAAAACTTGCATAGACCCCTAAAATATGTATAATAGTGTGTTGTTAGGTTGTCAAAACCAAGATACAGCCCCGAGACGCGACCCACTTCAACGACCCCTCTTACTTTGTAGTAAGTTTCTTGCACTTAGAGGTGAAATCTCGCGTTTCGGGTGTCGGTCATAGAATCTTGCGACAAAACATATGAAATGTGTGTTCCCCACGGTCCTATGCAACAAACTAACACATCCAAGCAAAAAAGTTCATGCGTCTACCTCCTCCTGACGCCGGTTAAAGGGGAAGATCGACATGGAATCATGTGGTAACATGTTCCCAAAGTTTGGTTGAGATGTTCATATGATCTAACCTAACATCACGAAGAAAAGCCGACCGAGCAACCCATTTTCAACGCCTTGAACGAGTTCGATCCACTCATTTGGGGGTGTTGAGGCATATTATTGAGATAAATATAATAAAGTGTAGTAAATAAACGTACTATAAGCCTTTACAAAGAAAAAAATATAGTAAGCTTATCAAAACAGTGTAAACAGATGCTTTGCCGTGCACCACACCGAAAGGCACACGGCAAATCTAAACTATGCCGTGGGCTAACATAACAAACGCACGGCAAACCCACAATGTGCCGTGCGCTGAGATATTTGTGCACGGCATAGCGTTTCCCGCGAAATTATTTGGAGCGCGGGAAATGGGTTCTTGTTGGGGGGGAATAAAATTTGAGACTCTTTGCCGTGAGTTCTGTCATACACGGCCGGCAAAGATATTTCCCACGAATTATTGGTTAGCGCGGGAAAGTTGGTGAATTTAGTGGTCGCCGGTCCCCGTGTTTTGCCGTGCTGGAAAAACTTGTCGCACGGCGGCTACCGTATCTTTGCCGAGTGTTTTGTGTCCGTTGTGCCGTGTCCAATACTTTGCCGTGCGTCCTGGGTAGTATGTGCCATGAGTGGTTTGTGTGCCGTACGCTGATAGTTCTTTGCCGTGTTCCGCAAATTTTTAGCTCACGGGCAAATATAACTCCACACGGAATACACAGATTTTCTGGTAGTGAATGCTACACCTACGGACGCGAAGCCTACGGAAAACGCTACGGGCTGACGTGTCTCGAGACGTGGCGCTTGCGTGGAAGAGAAAATAGAAACCGCTCGGTGAGGGGAAAACAATCAAGAAATCCCCAATCTTGGTCGCACAGGCGGACGGAAAGCTGCTTGTCGACGGCGGCGGCCGCGTCGCCGGGCCAACCCTTGGTCGCAGGCACCACGGCGAGCTCGTCCTCGTCCTCGTAGGAAGAGGTGCAGTGAGCTACCTCTTTTCCATCGGCGGCACGGCGACCTGCTCCTCTTCAGCAGCTGGACGACGACCTCGACATCTCCCTCACCATCGGCAGCACGGCGAGCTCGTCCTCGTCGGAAGAGTCGCGGTGAGCTACCCCTTTTCCATTGGCGGCACGGCGACCTGCTCCTCTTCAGCAGGTGGACGACGAAATCCCCATCAACATAGGTGGTGCGGCGAGCTCGCCTCATAGGCTGCACGGCGACGGGCCGACGGACAACTGCCCGATGGATATTGACCTTAGCAAAAGCATGCGATGAAGCTTTCAAGTCGATATATGTTCAGTTTCAATGTGTGCATATGTTTCGGCTACTGTTTGTTGCGAGGAGTCACAATTGGCAGGTTCGTATGCTTCTTGTCTCTATTTCTCAACTTGTCCTTGCAGAAATCATAGCATGTTCAGTTCTGCTTGATCTCTCTGCAAGCTTGTTTTCATCGATGCTAATTTTGCCTTTTGTTAAACAGCATGTGTTTGCTTTCAGATTGATGAGCCTGGCTACATTATTCTTCCCGAAGAAACGTCAAGAGAAAATAGGCCTGTACTAGTGTGAGATAATGTATTCCTATGATCAGTGAAAGGGAAATTCAGTCTGCATAAGTGTTGTTTGCAGCCCTGACATCTTATCATGTATATATGTACTTCTTCAGTATTAATGAATAAATATTGCTTGGTTCTAAAAGATTATAGAAGGTGTAAACCCTGTCCATTTTGCTGGCATGTGCACTGAATATTCAGTGAAACTGTAGAAACAGATAAAGCAAGAAACTAAAAGAGTCAACACTAGTTAGTGGAACAGTGGATCATAAAGAGAGTGAAGATAAGTAAGATTTAGCAACACATTTGAACTGAGAAAACATCCATTGCAATGTTGAGCACAGTACATAAATATTGTAACTTGAGAAGTAGAGAAAGAAAATTGATGGATGGTCTCCTCATCATTACATTAAAGTAGTCAAGTGCATATAAAGGGTTGCATCCAACACTCTAATTTACACAAAAATCATGTCTAACTATGGTCCATCATATCATTGATCCTTCCAATTCCGTTCAAGTTTAACTCTGCATAATTGGATAGAGCGGCAGAGCTTTGTTCAACTTGAAGCAACATACTTGTGTATTTTCCTAAAATTGGAGGCATAACCATTGCTGATGAACTTCCCGATGGTAATGACGCTGTCATGGTTGGATTTACGTTCCTAATGCCAAAATCAAACGAATTATGTACAAAAAAAAACCATAAGGTCACTTGCTGAAGAAGTACTTATCGTAGATTTAAAAAAATATACCTGAATTGCTCCATATGGTACTTCATCTGTCATTGTTGGGTTCAGGTTACTGGTACTAATGCCCGAGTTAAATGGTGTCATTGTTCCATATGGTGTTGTAGCTGTCATGGTTGGATTTATGATGTCGGAGCCAACTCCCAAGTCAAAAGATTCCTGGTGGATCTTTCAAAAAAAAAAGATTCCTGGTGTAACGAAATCAATAAAATGAGTTGGATGTTCTAGTATGTAATAAAAATAAGGAGATGAGAAGCAAATATACTAGATTTTCTTGCTGTAGAATGTCATTCTCTAGTGATTTTCTTTTTGCATTGGATCTTTTCCTTTTCAAATTCATGGAGCGAGCCTGAAATAATTACTAAATTGTTGAACTTGAAAATTTTAGAGCATTTAAACAAAAACAAATGTTGGCAGCAATACCTCTTGTTCAACTTTCTTCTTCTCCTTTTGTGCAGCTTTTATTTTCTCCCTTTGTTCAGCCTTCTTCTTCTTTTCTCTTGCTTGACGAATAGGTTTATCGACTTTAGACTCTTTTCTCAATGAAGGAGGACGGCCAGCACATCTAACAGCTATTGGACTTAGTATACTTTTATTTGTTGTCTCACCATACAATGGTGCAACTTCCTGTGCAATAACTTGTTCGCTATTAATTTCAGAATTTAAGATATTAGATGGCTGAATTTTCAGAGTGCCAAGCTGTTCAATCAAGGCATTGCATGAATCATCTGTCATGGCGCCTATCTCTGCCATTGGGAAGAAAAAGTTGCACAACTTATCAAAACGTTTTGCATCAGGAGTGTCTTCCATGCCCACCATATGTGCACCGGATAAAGTTATGTTTTCTTTTCACATCTTTTCTCCACCGATCAAGGATGTACTGTGAAGGAACCTCCTTGATTTTCTTGTGAGTGAGCACACATAACACATGCCGACAGAGAATACCTCTGAACTCAAAACGGCGACATGTACACTTGACTTCCAACTCTTCCTCATTAAAATATACATGGTACACATAATCTTTCCTCCATCCTTCATCTATATTAATTAGCACATCCTCAATTATTTTGTATGTTTGTATTGCCCCTTCTTTTTGTGTAAAGTTCCGGTCACAATACATTATGTGTGTTAGCTCCTCTTGAAACTCTTTGAACTTCGAATTTGTATATACTGATTGGAACTGCTTCTCAATGTCAAAGTGTGTGATAGTAGGTATTGTTGAATGGAAAGAATTAAAATCAGACATTATCTCCTTCTCAACTTTATCACGAAGGGCATTCTCATATTGGCTCGCAAAATGCTTCAATGTTGTCTTGGCATTGACATACCCATCAAAGAAGGCATGCATACTCTCACTACGTTGTGTAGTGGACATGCCTGCCCAAAAACAATCTTTCACAAATGCTGGAACCCAACGGTGCCGAAATTCATAGAGTCCTTTAAGCCATTCATTATCAGCAATATTATACCTTTCAAGCATACGCATCCAAGAAACTTCAAAATCTGTAATTGTTAATGAATCGTAAACTGCTTTGCCAATAGCAGTCTTGATGTACTCATATTCCTCATATCCACCTAGCTTCGCAGGAAGCTTATTCATTATATGCCACAAGCACCACCTATATCGAGCCTCTAGAAAAACTATTTCCACGGCATTCTGAATTGCTTTTGCTTGATCAGTAACAATAGCTCTTGGTTGACAATTCAACATACATGTCAGCCATGCTTTAAACAGCCAAACAAATGTTTTAGTATCTTCATTTGATAATAAAGCACATCCTAGCAACACAGATTGTCCATGATGATTCACTCCAACAAAAGAAGCAAACGGCATATCATATTTGTTCACCAAGTATGTGGTGTCGAAAGTAATAACATCACCAAAGGAGTCATAAACTGCTCTACTTCTTGCATCAGCCCAAAAAACATTCCGAAGACGAGATTCGTCATCAACATCCACGAGACTAAAAAAATTCGGATTGTCAGATTGCATTTTCATAAAGTAATCACGGATGGCCTCAGTATCACCACTTCCAAGTTTCAATCTTCTTGTTTTCTCTAGAAAATTGCGACATTCTTTCTCACCAAAGGTCATGTTGTCATGACCATCCGCTGCCACAACAAAAGAATTGAAATTCTTGTTTACTCGAATTCCAGCACAATCATTCAACTCAAGCCTCCGCTTAACATGAAAGTCTAACTTCTTGTTGCATCGAAATAACCGTGATTTATGTGGACTTAATGTATGGTTATGATCCAAAATGACCGTCGAAAGATGAAACTTTCCTTCAAGACCACGAACAATATTAACTTTAGCTTTACATCCTAATCCAGCTGTTGGATTTGGCTTCAACATATTTCTTGAGTTGGATGTGGTCTTACCATGACGAGAGCAACAAAGTGTAAGGTACTTTATTTCTCCATTATCATCTCTGTTTGAGCTTCTTCTCGTCACACCAAACCCTTTTGCTTTAGCATAATTTTTGTAGTACTCTCGAACATCATTCTCTGTATCAAATGTCATTCCCAATTCAAGATCTTCAGGCAACACATTTGCATGAGCTTCACCATGGTCCTCTTCAATTTCAACACTGTTTTTCTTCTCTTGCTCGATGCAATCATCATCGCTAGAAATAGACATGTCACACGATTCTTCAAAACAACCAGCCCTATCACTCATTTCAGAAACCTGCCTGAACATGATGATCTTGGGCATGAGGACGAATTCTAACTGTAAGGTGACAAAGATTGTGATTTACGCCACACAGACTAGCTGTTCATGACGACGCGATGAAGAAAGCTGTCTAACTCGATCTGAACAAGGACAAACCTGTGTGTACTAGTGCAGCTCGTTCCTCTTGAATCTGGGTAGTCACGTCCACGTCAGTCCACGGCGAGCAGGCGAGCAGCTCGACGGCGGCACCACGACGTCCGTCCACGGCAAGCAGGGTGGTGCGGCGAGCAGCTCGACGGCAGACCTCCGGGCGTGCGCTAACGACGTCCAAATCGATATGTAGCTTGACGAAGATGGTGAGCACGGCCAGGCTGACGGCGTGGGCGATCTGAATCAAGGGCAAAACGACAGGAGTAGTCCAGATTTTGGTTGCAAAATTAACGGAGCATCTTATTTGGTTGCAGAATCAGCGCGCGCACGTTGGATTCGGTCCGAGTTAGCGCGTAACTCTTCCGTTCGTACGTGTAGCATTATCGAAATGATTGGTAGTTTCCAATTCATTTTTCCGGAAGCAGTGGAACAATATTGTGCACGGCACCCAGTGGACGGAAAACTAAACTTGTTTCTAGCCATGGCCTTGCAACCCGCCTTCTCCAACTAGTAGAGAAATCAATGCACAAATGAAGATACGAAATGCGTCAAACTCTTTTTAGCAGGAAAATGAGAGTGGTTGTCCTGGATAATCTTCTGACCATTTGCCAGTCCATGGGGCCCTCCCCACTTAATGCAAAACACTAACCAGTTCAAGGACCAAATAAGGCCCAAGCTAACAAATAGGAAAAGGGTCCAAATTCATTATTACGATTAGTCCATAACGTTTCCATGTCATCTTCCTTGTCTAGCTCAACCGTACGCGATTACGAGAGAAGAAACGCCGAGCTGCTCTAATGGAGTTCCCGCACCTCTGCTGGTAGTTGCGAGTGGGGGGCCCTGGGTATCGGGGGCCGGGGCGGCCGCCCCTCTTGCCCTCACCTCAGAACCGGGCCTGGCCGTGCCACAGGTGATTCGCGGCGACCCCCCTCCATGAGCTCTCCTGCCTACCAGTTGGATCTGCCTTTAACTGCAGACACGTAGCCGCACGCTTCTTTCGTCCACGTTGGTGCGTGCGTCCTTGCCGTGTAAGGTCTGCAACTGTACGAGCACTGGGAGTGACCTTAAACATTCGCAGGAGCTACTCGGTCCTACAGGAGTTTGCAGTGTCCAATTAGGACACGTCGCATCGTGATGTGCCATATTTTGAAAGAGCCCACGGAGAATGATTACTCCACCAGATTCTTGGGCGCTTCAAATGCTTCCCAGGGCCGCTCATTCCAAGGAGGTCATGTGTTTATGCATGTATTTTGTCTTGTTGAATATTCGCGCGTCAGGGAATGAAACATGCATGCTTGATCATTTCATGCGCATGGAAAATGCTTGAACTATCCAAATGAACACAAATTCGCGGAAGAACGCTAGCTAGTACAGTACTACTTGGGTAGCATGTGTCTACAAAAATCGGTACATGCTGAGTTAAACGTCAAGCGTTTTATAGCCGCGACGATGGTATACACAAGCGAAGAAGTAGTGCCGATACGATACCCAAGCAAACGAGAGGGCATTGAAAGCATTAAACATTGGCCCCCTTCATATGCAGTGGTAATGAATTCTTGGTACCTTAGGACTTTAGGAGGAGGCGAGTAGCAAATGTGTACTGGTGATAAAATATAGTGATAATGGAAGGCCAAACCCTCTAGTCCTCTACAAGTTGACGGGAGATCTCTGCGCGGAACTCCGTGGTATCCTAGCGATTCGTTTTTCAGGTCGCGGGTTTGTTTCCACCTACTGATCGGACCTGTTACCCGGATTCCACTTGTTTCGAACCATTTTTTTTTTTTGCTTTTCCCTTTACGAATTATGAGCAATGTTTAAAACATCTTTTCATCATTTCCCTTTTAATTTTTCCCTTTATTATTTTCGGGCATAGAGTTTTAGGGGAAAATATGGAAAGGAGGTGGCACTTTCAACTAAAAGCTTGTCGGTCGGCGTATCGCCGCCTGGAGCTCGCTTGGCGTGGACACCTGACCCCTCTGAAGACGATGTGATGCACCTCGTTAAGCAGAGCACGAGAGCATGGGTCGCACCATGGGAAGTTATCGCCTCAGAGAGGACAATTGGAGTACGAGAACAGCCATGCGTTGACGTGGAACATGTAGCCGCCTGTCGGCAATAGCCGGAGCGCATCATGTCAGTGCCTGCAGCCAAATGCGCACATTCAGGCTCTGCGCGACAGTAATCTACTTGAGAAAGCAGTTCATTCGTCGCGTAGTGTCCGCCACATTGCCCCTCCGGCGTGGATCATGTCGACCCCTGTCGTCACATCCTTCCCCTACTCGTCCCGCTCGTCATGATCTTGGCCGGCAACGTTCATCGACCCGAGATAGGCTTCCAGCTTTTGGAACTAGCAATTGGTTGCTCAACTGTGTGAACAATTCCCGTTTGAAATCAGAACTCCTTATCAGAATGAACACGATTGGTTCCAGTCCAGGATATCGCCCAAGCAGCCGGCGACTCTTACAACTACTGCGGATGGTGCATTAGTCCTTTGTAGTGTGCCAGCAGTCGTATTGCTTCCGAACACGCGGCAGTCCACCTCGATGAGCTCTCCGACGTACGAGTTGGACCTGACGTCGTCGTCGTGGAATGGTCGGGGACGTGGCCACACGCTGTGACACCCACGGCGGCACGTGCGTTTTCGCGCCAGAAGTCGGCGGCAGTGAAACTCGTCGGGGAAGGGCACGACGTTGACCAGGTGATATGGGGCGACCAAGCGTCGAGGGCTGCATCATGTCAGAGTTGTGACCTCGTCTAATTTAAACAGAGAATGAACATAACTGAATACGGTCTCGGTAATAAACTTTGAAGTTCTCTGTCTCTATCATGTTCGAACAATTGAACTACTCTTGTATTAGCATAATCCTTTCAAAGTTGTCCGTGACAAAGCATTTGGACTTGAGGTAGCATGCGGCACTGAGTTCCCCGTGCTCCGCCAAGCCGCCGCTCAGCCTAGAACTCTAACCGTAAATTAGAAATAGGGAATATCGAGTACACAGAAGTTGTGGTTGTGTTCTACGCAGAAGATGTTGAAAGTACTCCAGACCAGAGTGTACACAAGGGTCCAAGGTTACCCACTTCAATTTATGGGTATTCAGTTGGATATCTATTTTTTCGTCAAAATACTATGTATATATATGCTGCTAGTACGTACTTACATTTTTTTTTTGAGAATAAGCTAGTACGTACTTACATGTGTAGAATAAGGAAAATGACATAACATATGAGGTTCACTCTGCATTAAGCGCAGATGAGCATATCCCCCTCTCTCCGTACCCCACGTCCCCACATGGCCCATCCCATTGGCCCATTATCTCTGCTTATCCAGGTCCAATACGAAAATATCTTCTGCCTGAAAGTTCGCGCGAATCTCAGAAATAGATCGATCAGGGACCAGCTCTGTGGCTTGTTGCATCCCTAATTCCAATTTCCCACACGGCCAGGTATGGTTGTGGATTACTGGGTTTGATCGGCCTTCAGCGTGGGTTAATCTGGATTATCTCGCTAATTTGTTTTGTCAGGCGATTATATGGCTAACTAGACGTATTTCGATATGACATTACCCTACAAATGCGCAAGATCACTTTATGTGGTCTCCAAGCGCTTCACATGCTTCCCAAGGTCGCTCGTTCCTAGAATGTCCTTGTTCTGTTTCATGCGGTTTTTCTATCGTGCTGAACATCCAGAACAGTGTGCGAAACATGGATGTGCAAACTTGAACCTTACAAAGGAAACAAAACTACAGGGACGCTAGGTAGCGCTGATGTGCAAACATAAGTCTGAAAGAAATGACCTTAGAAAAAATCGATGCATGCTACGGGGAACCTCAAGCATTTATATAGCCGTGTACACGGGAGAAGTAGACGCAGATAAAAGTCATATATATCTTGATGCAAGCGCGTGTGAGCATTACATAGGATGAGCACGAATTCATTACCGTGGGCCTACTCTAGAGCACGACGTGTGGAAGAAGATATTGAGGTAACGGGTTGGAGTGACTCCATTCCACAGGCATCTGGCTGGATTAGGACTACGGATTCCTAGCAAGCACGCTCTTGCTCCATCTCCTTGCTAAGTTAGAAACTTAGAATACGAATCCTCGCCGAGATCTGGCCACAATGAGGCGCGTGAGTACATTAATTATGCACTCAGCAAGAGGTAGTCCCTTGCTACAAACAATCCAACAATCATGCAGCAAACAATCATGTGACAAGTTATTCATTAGATAACAGTCTAAAACATGACAAAACCAACGTGAAGCACGGTATAATATGGTAGCATGGCATAGTTCAGAATATAGCATGGCATATGTTCAGAAAATAAAATGTATCGTTCACATGGGTAAGATCACAATTCCTGGCACTCCGGCCTCTCGCCAACTCTGGGGCAACACTTAGACTCCACGAGTGTCACAAACTGTTTCAGCAATCAGTTTCAGTAACTTGTTTCAAGTTCATTTGCAAAAGTTTTCCCCGTGAAAAGACCGACTCTAAGTGTGACTCGATCCAAACGTGTCCCGTGGCCTTGGGACTAGGCTAGAATCTAGATTGACACTCTCGAAAGGTTGCAACAATACACACGCTGAAGTGCAGACAGATCCCGTCAGAAAAGTCCACACTCCCCAACGCTCCACAAAATCAATACGCCCCCTGTATAGTTACCGACATGCCCTAGGGCCTTGCCTTAGGCTGAACTACAATTCCGGCACGTCCCCAACCAACGAGCGACGCCGAGCTCCGGAACCATCACAAGACTAGCCCCGACCACACAGGTAACCGACTAGACTCACTAAGGGGTGACATCAAAGGGGAATCTCGATAATGCTACTAAGTTGGGTCTACCCATTCCGACGACGCGTGACTGAACTAAAAGGTTTGGTGAATGGCACCAATGACTGAATCAAATCGAGGGAGGTGATTAATTTATTAGTCAAGTTTCTCAAGATCTTTCCAAATATGTTTCCACCACAATGATTGTAAAACCAACATCTCCGATGCAGCAATAAAACAGGGTTAGGATGATAGCAGTCAAGTATAATGAGAACAACATCCACATATATTCATACCACAAATAAGAAACACTCAAGTCAATTGAACCGACCGGGTATTCGCGGCGGGTGTGCCGGAATTGCCACATGTCGTCTTTAGTGGGTTATTAACAATAATAATATCATCAAACAGAAACAACCAAAAGCAATTGATCGACCGGGTATTCGCGGCGGGTGTGCCGGAATTGCCACGTGTCATCTTTAGTGGGTTATTAACAGTGATAGTATCCACAAACAAGAAAACACTCAAAACAATTTATCCGACCGGGTATTCGCGGCGGATGTGCCAGAATTGCCACGTGTCGTCTTTAGTTGGTTATTAAAAGTGATAATAAGTCAACGGGTTAGATGGGTCAGCAAGTTAGATATACCACTCCACACATAAACACACGACATGATAATAACAAACAAGCAAATAGACAATCAAACATTGCGGGACAGATCATAGCAAGGGGTTAGCTTGCCTAAGACGGTTCCAAATGCTCCGGAAAGTCTCAACGTCGTCGTGCGTCGGAAACTCGAAAAACAACTAAACCGCGAAACGGAAAATAACGTGTTTAAAAATGACAGTGAAATAAAATGTTTCCAAATGATATAAAACTAGTACCAACAGTTAGATCTTGTCGAGACAAAGATTGAGAAATTTGAATCATCGAAAATGGATCTACGGTTCAAAAGTTACGAAGGTTTGAAAACTGTCCAGCACGAAAGAAAAACATACGCACGGAAAAAAACAGAACGGGCCGCACTGGCCGCGCGACATGGGCCGCGGCTGGGCCTCTGCGAGCCGCGCGCTGCGCGCGCCTGCGCTGCTGGGCCGCTAGCAGGCCAGCTGCGCTGCTGCTGAAGCTGGGCCAGAAACGGTTCGCTGGAGCAAAACGAAAAAAAGGGAAAATCAACCACTGGTCATCTTCTTCATCGTGCGTGAGCACTGGAAGAGGCCAGGGACGACCGGGGGTGGCCAGGGACGGCCGAGAAGGCTCGCCGGAGGGCGGACGGCGGCGGGGATGGGCACGGGGAGGCTTCCCATGGTGGTCAAGGGCGAGTCCTGGCGAGGGGCTGGCATCCCACGAGCTCGTCCAAGCTCCGGCCATGGTGGCCATGGTTGTGTTTTTAGTGGAGATTATCCCTCACTCATTGAGCTGAACGAAGAGGGCAGGGGAGTGGGAGAGGAGAGGAATGTCTAGGGTTTCGGTGGTGGCTCTTGGGAGAGGGCTTATATAGAGGGAGATGAGAGGAGAGTGGGTGAGTGCCATTGATGACCATGGAGGTCATCCATGACGTTTCTCCCTTCAATCAGTGAAGAGAACAGAAGGAGATGAAGAGTGGCTGGGGTTTTGGGGACGTGGAGAATCGAGAACCACTTGGTTAAGCTGGGGTTTAGGGCTATGTTAAATTACGCCATGCCAAAGTGTGCGTCCCGAGCGTTCCGGTGGATAGCGAGCGACATCGTCGCATTCCCGGAGACTTGGAGCTCCAAATGCGAAAACAAGGGTACCTATGGCTTGCTAAGGAGAATCCCTACGCCACTGCACTGGTCTCACACTCAAACGATGCACTTGGCAGAACAAAGTGTTTGCGAAAACTCCACGCACGGAAGGTGTTCGACGAAACGACCGGGGTTTTACTCAACTCAGGAAAATCCCAAATAAATACCACAGAGTACTATGGGTTTATGGAGAGTGTCTACGGAGTTTGAGATCATTTAGAGGTGTGGAAAAAGGTTTTGCAAATATGCGCTAAGCCGCGTACCGACATCGGTGTTTGGCTTACAAAGGAACTTGGTCAAGACTTGCTCAAATGGGTTCGGGTTCAACTAACGAAGTGTAGGAAATGCAAAAAGATGCATCCTTCCGGGCGTTACAAACCTGCCCCACTTAAAAGAAATCTCGTCCTCGAGATTAAAAAGGTTTTACAGGAAATTTTTAAACCGTCAGATACGCGCAAGTCCAAACTTTTCCACAAAAATATAAAAGTTTAGTATCAAAATATTTGCCCTCAACAGTTTTTATCAAAATTGGTATCGTCAAACAAATATACAAGCACAACAAGATCATACAGGTATACGAGCAATTATCAACCAACAACTACTATTATTATTTTTTCCTAGTCAAACAATTGCTAGAATTTTGGAAACTATAAGGTTAGAAATATAGAAATTATATCTCGATCATACCTTGAATATTTTGAAGAAGCAACCAATTTTTCAAAAACAACAAATTTTTATGCTGCCAATAATTGGCTCATGCAGACTGTGGGGTAGGGCCATTCCCAAAAATAATTTCAAAGCGCACGCTCGAGTATACGGGGGAAAGCGAGAGATACGGCTTGAAAAAGGGTAGAAGCACACAGAGTGATACTCGCTTACTCGCTGACGGGTGGGGCCGGGGTCCACCTGTCGGTCTCCTTCTTCCTTCACTTTGCGCCTGGCCGGTCCTGAGTGCGGCGAGCATTCGCCGCGGCACTGCCGCGTGCGTGTTCCGTCGGTGCGGCGGCCGTCCCGGCTTTGGAGGTGGGTTTCGCGCCATTGGCGAGCACTGCACCTGATTCTCTCCATTTCTCCCGCGTAAAACTGTGTCGAGGCGCGACATCTGAGATTCGGCTATAAATCGGAATCGCCGAATCCTCTTCTTCCCCATCACCACCATGGGTTTCATCCGTGACATCCTGGACGCCTATGTTGTCATGCTGCTGGAGGCGGGCTACATCGAGCAGTTCTTCATCATCGTGATCTTCTCGGTCTGCGCCTCCGTGGTGGCCGCTGTGTTGTACGCGATAGTGATCTTCCTCGCCGTCGGCTTGTACAACTGGTGGTTTGATGCTGGCGGGGATGCTGCGGCGGAGGGGCGGGCTTTGGCGCCAGTGGCTGAGGTGGCTGCGCCTGCGGCTCGAGGGGAACAGGTGGTGCGAGCCGTCCGTCGCCGTCGCGCTGGTCGCGACTCGGCGTCGAGTGAGCCTGGCTCGTCTTCAAGCAGTGCCGTGGAGCACGAGAGGGAGTAGAATATGCGGGGTGCCTCTACATCTCCACTAAGTACTTGTAGTGTCCCGCGTTAGAGTAGATCTTGTATCTTCTGTTTCTGTAATTTTCCTTTTACATTTAGACTGTAATGGACGTGCCGAGTTTGTATCCTCTAACGAACTGGAGCAAGATGCGTATTTTTAGATTTCTGTCTTTGTCGCCAATCAAATCTTGCAACATAGATAGATTTTCGAGGTAATAGCATTTGGGGGAAGAAATTTTGGTTCTACAAAGGAGGTATCGTTTCAGAAAATAATTGGTTTGTTTTTGGTAGCCCAAAATATTTACAGAGGTACGGTATAATCATTTAAACCATACTGGTTATAACAAAAGGATAGAACATCAAATTTAATAATAGACTAATTGGCAACTGCTAACAAACAGGCTACAACAAGCATCACAAACCATACAAGAGAATCAAAACCACCTCCTAACTTTTCAGCTACTAACACACAAGCGCCACTCACGCTAACTAAACGCGGATTCTACTCTGCTTGACAGTCTCCTGCAGTTGGCGGAGTGCGACCGAGCCGAAGAGTGGTGTCCACCTTCCTCCCTCCCGCGGACTGAGGAATCACATGAACGCCTTCGAGTACCGCGCCTTGTGCTTCAAAGAACTTGCAACCTATGGACACTGCATCCATCGGGGCGGCATAGAGACTGGATCCTGGCGCATCGCTTGAGATTGGGAGCTCCTGACTCGAATCTTGTATGCGGGAGGGTGGGTTCCTTGATTCTACGAGTTGTAGGCTAACGTGGCTAAGGGTGCGCCTAGTGGTCACGAGTTCCTCCAACAGGGAATCACAGAGCGTCGACATTGCAATCCCGTAAGCGACGATGCTGATTATGGTTGGGTCGGCTTCTATGTTGGTTGAGGTTTGGATTAACTCCACACCAGGCTCGGGTCTAGCTGGGAAAAAGCAGTATGCTCGGCTTTGCGCCATCGCCGGTTCCGAGTGCCGGAGCTGAGCGAGGTTTTCGCAGGCTGCTTTCTGGATGGCTTGGCTAAGAGTAGGCATATTCCTACCCCGGATCACATAGGGCTGCTTCAGGCCTGAAGGGCACGGTCTGATGTGTACGTCTGCTCAAAAGTCACCCCCGGGATACGGGACTGAACTTTTGAACACAACATACCGAGGGCGACCAGGGCAACCGAGAAGATTACAGACTCTCCTAAGGATCAGTGGAAAGCCAAGGTGTTCGTTGGCAGTGGTTTCTAGGAGGAAAGAGGGAAGCGGTTCACTCAGGGCTGGGGGGCTAAGACAAGACATGAGGGTGAGGTTCCTCAGTTGGATCTACTCGAGAGTTGGGTTGCCAAGGTTAGCAGGTGAGGGTGAGGATGAAGGGCAGATAGGACTTGGGTCTCTTATAGCTGGGTTGTGTCGATTCCTTCTCATGGAAGAAACCGGCTGGACTCACACAGGGAAGGGGACCAATCCTACTGTACCTTACTGTGGACCGACAACAGCCATGTCGGTTAGGCGGGGACGGGTTAAATCCGTCAGGCTCATTGTCGGGTAAAGTAAGGCGGGGCTTTCCATTCTAGGGTAGTCTACAACCAGCATGGGCTCTGATACCACTCTGTAACACCCCTCCCTGGCACAACTTGCCAGCGAGGCGGTCGTCTCATGCGCCAGCCCAAGATATCTGGCCGCACATCGCGACAGTGTAACATATACGATATCATTACACAATAGGCACATAAGTGCTACAAAAGGGTTTACGAGGCCATCGAGGCACGACTAAATATCGAGCCAGGCATAACACAAGTCAGAGTTTAACTGGAAGCGGAAGAAGATATTGAGGCAACGGCTTAGAGCGACTCCATTCCACAGGCATCTGGCTGGACTACGGATTCCTAGCACGCACGCTCTTGCTCCATCTCCTTGCTAAGTTAGAAGACGAATCCTCGCCGAGATCTGGCCACAATGAGGCCCGTGAGTACATTAATTATGCACTCAACAAGAGGTAGTCCCTTGCTACAAACAATCCAACAATCATGCAGCAAACAACCATGTGACAAGGTATTCATTAGATAACAATCTAAAACATGACAAAACCAACGTGAAGCACAGCATAATATGGTAGCATGGCATAGTTCAGAATATACCATGGCATATGTTCAGAATATCGCATGGCATATATTCAGAAAATAAAATATATCGTTCACATGGGTAAGATCACAATTCCTGGCACTCCGGCCTCTCACCAACTCTCGCGCAACACTTAGACTCCACGAGTCTCACAAACTGTTTCAGCAATCAGTTTCAGTAACTTGTTTCAAGTTATTTGCAAAAGTTTTCCCCGTGACAAGACCGACTCTAAGTGTGACTCGATCCAAACGTGTCCCGTGACCTTGGGACTAGGCTAGAATCTATATTGACACTCTCGAGAGGTTGCAACAATACACACGCTGGAGTGCAGACAGATCCCGTCGGAAAAGTCCACACTCTCCAACGCTCCACAAAATCAAGACGCCCCCCTGTAAAGTTACAGACATGCCCTAGGGCCTTGCCTTAGGCTGAACTACAATTCCGGCACGTCCCCAACCAATGAGCGACGCCGAGCTCCGGAACCATCACAAGACTAGCCCCGACCATACAGGTAACCGACTAGACTCACCAAGGGGTGGCATGAAAGGGGAATCTCGATAATGCTACTAAGTTGGGTCTACCCATTCCGACGACGCGTGACTGAGATAAAAGGTTTGGTGAATGTCACCGATGACTCAATCTAGTCGAGGGAGGTGATTAATTTATTAGTCAAGTTTCTCAAGATCTTTCCAAAGATGTTTCCACCATAATGATTGTAAAACCAACATCTCCGATGCAGCAATAAAACAGGGTTAGGATGATAGCAGTCAAGTATAATGAGCACAACATCCACATATATTCATACCACAAATAAGAAACACTCAAGTCAATTAAACCGACCGGGTATTCGCGGCGGGTGTGCCGGAATTGCCACGTGTCGTCTTTAGTGGGTTATTAACAATAATAATATCCACAAACAGAAACAACCAAAAGCAATTGATCCGATCGGGTATTTGCGGTGGGTGTGCCGGAATTGCCACGTGTCGTCTTTAGTGGGTTATTAACAGTGATAATATCCACAAACAAGAAAACACTCAAAACAATTTATCCGACCGGGTATTCGTGACGGGTGTGCCGGAATTGCCACGTGTCGTCTTTAGTTGGTTATTAACAGTGATAATAAGTCAGCGGGTTAGATGGGTTAGCAAGTTAGATATACCACGTCACACATAAACACACGACATGATAATAACAAACAAGCAAATAGATAATCAAACATTGCTGGACAGATCATAGCAAGGGGTTATCTTGCCTTAGAAGACGGTTCCAAATGCTCCGGAAAGTCTCGACGTCGTCACGCGTCAGAAACTCGAAAAACAACTAAACCGCGAAACGGAAAACAACGTGTTTAAAAATGACGGTGAAATAAAATGTTTCCAAATGATACAAAACTAGTACCAACGGGTAGATCTTGTCGAGACAAAGATTTAGAAATTTGAATCATCAAAAATGAATCTACGGTTCAAAAGTTATGAAGGTTTGAAAACTGTCCAGTATGAAAGAAAAACAGAGGCGCGGAAAAAACAGAACGGGCCGCACTCGCCGCGCGACATGGGCCGCGGCTGGGCTTCTGCGCGCGCCTGCGCCGCTGGGCCGCTAGCAGGCCAGCTGCGCTGCTGCTGAAGCTGGGCCAGAAACGGTTCGCTGGAGCAAAACGAAAAAAACGGGAAATCGACCACTGGTCATCTTCTTCATCGTGCGTGAGCACTGGAAGAGGCCAGGGACGACCGGGGGTGGCCAGGGACGGCCGAGGAGGCTCGCCGGAGGGCGGACGGCGGAGGGGATGGGCACGGGGCGGCTTCCCATGGTGGTCAAGGGCGAGTCCGGGCGAGGGGGTGGCCTCCCACGAGCTCGTCCAAGCTCCGGCCATGGTGGCCATGGTTGTGTTTTTAGTGGAGATTATCCCTCACTCATTGAGCTGAACGAAGAGGGCAGGGGAGTGGGAGAGGAGAGGAATGGCTAGGGTTTCGGTGGTGGCTCTTGGGAGAGGGCTTAATAGAGGGAGATGAGAGGAGAGTGGGTGAGTGCCATTGATGACCATGGAGGTCATCCATGACGTTTCTCCCTTCAATCAGTGAGGAGAACAGAAGGAGATGAAGAGTGGATGGGGTTTTGGGGACGTGGAGGCTCGAGAACCACTTGGTTAAGCTGGGGTGTAGGGCTATGTTAAATTACGCCATGCCAACGTGTGCGTCCCGAGCGTTCCGGTGGAACGCGAGCGATATCGTCGTATTCCCGGAGACTCGGAGCTCCAAATACGAAAACAAGGGTACCTATGGCTTGCTAAGGAGAATCCCTACGCCACTGCACTGGTCTCACACTCAAACGATGCACTTGGCAGACCAAAGTTTTGCGAAAACTTCACGCACAGAAAATGTTCGACGAAAAGACCGGGGTTTTACTCAACTCAGAAAAATCTCAAATAAATACCACAGAGTACTATGGGTTTATGGAGAGTGTCTACGGAGTTTGAGATCATTTCGAGGTGTGCAAAAAGGTTTTGCAAATATGCGCTAAGCCGCGAACCGACATCGGTGTTTGGCTTACAAAGGAACCGTGTCAAGACTTGTTCAAATGGGTTCGGGTTCAACTAACGAAGTGTAGGAAATGCAAAAAGATGCATCCTTCCAAAAGATGAGAATTTTCCGAGACTCGTAGGTTGACGGAATAAATTGAGGCGAGTAGCGACACTCGACAGTTAACTCTGAAACTGAAAATATTGGATTGGACTATGGAATATTTTTGGACGGGTCTTTTAAAAATGGATAGGGAAGTCCTCTGGTAGATAAGCGAGAGAAAACGCTAAGTCAACTCATCTCGAAATATTTTAGAAACATTATTTCAAAAGAGAAAAGTATTCTGACGTCAAAATTAAATTTTAAATTCGGTCTAAATTTTCGGGGCGTTACACGCCGTGTAGAGCGTGGATGCGCCGGCGGACCTTTGACAGGAGCTCGAGCTCCATTGGCGCTAGACAGAGCTCGATAGGCGACGAGGCGGAGAGCGACAGGGCGCCGACCGGAGAGCAACCTTGCGGCGGCCAGAGAGGACGTGGGGCCGACTTGAATCGACAACAACGGCTCCGGGAAGAGTGAGGCAACGCCGGCGGACCGAGAGGACGCGAGAGAAGAAGACAAGGCGTGCAGGGAAAATGGGGAAGAATATCGGGCGGGGCTAACCGCTGGCTCACGACGCATGGGTGGGGCCCACGCGTGGGAAATTTTTCGGTATGACCTCGCCCAGGCCAAGGAGATCAGAAGCTCGATTCCCACTTCTCTAGTCGGCATGGCCGAGAGGCGTTTTTCATATCAGATGGGCATGACCCAGATGACCAATACGGGCTAACAAACACGTGAAACTGGGGTGAGATAGGAATCTCTCAGCTCACCCAACCTACCAAACACGCCCTAAGTACAGGGACTGTGTTGGACATGTAAGACAAGTTCCCAGGGCCGGCCCACAGGCCGGGGCGACGGGGCGACCGCCCCGGGCCCCAGGGCGAAGGGGCGACCGCCCCGGGCCCCAGGGCGAAGGGGCCCCGGCCCATGAATATTAGTCTACTATATTTAGCATACAAGAAAAACAAGTTTGGGCCTCCACGCACAGACGGAAACTGGATTACTCGCGCACGGAAGGCATCCATGGGCTCCCACATGGCTCGTTGACTTGCTTGTTCGTCTCCTCGCCTCCTCCCCCAGTTTCTCCAATTGAACGAGAGGATAGCGCCGGCGATACCGCTCCTATCCCCTGCCAAATTCGAGGCGACGAAGCCGCCGTTGTCGTGCAGCGAGATTAATGCAGACCAACAGTGCTATTCTCTTCCCCAATCATCTCTATTTCCATCCTCAAGGCCTCAACGTTTACCTCCATGGCTCCATTCTCCAATACTCTTTTTGTTTGCTGTTAAATAGCTCGGATGACTGCTCCATCTCATCTCACATCTCCAATTCTTCTCTTATTCCTCGGTTGCAGGCATGTCTCTACACCACAAGGTCAAGCTCCCTGTCGTCATCTCCCACCACGAGGTCAAGTACAGGGAACTGGGCTACTCGGGAAAGATTCATGACTCAGGAGTGCAGGGAGCTCGGGAACGATTCAAGATTTCAATTGGGGGCTTGCAGATCCGTTAAGCTACATCAGCAATTCGACAAACATCGATCCAGACAATATCCAGGTGCTTTTGTTCTCTAATATCTTTTTTTTTTGTAAATCTTTGGTGATATGTCTTCCAGAAAATATTTATCTGGTAGTGAGAAAAGGAAGAACATGGAGTGAACACCAAATCTGATTATATAGTTCTTTGGATCATTACAAATGAATATTTATTGGTGTGCATTTTAATTGTCTCAATACAAAGACATGATACGTTACAAATAAATTGCTAGCTCTATGCTATGTACTGATAATTTTGAGTGAATTAATTTTTTTTGCCTACAAGGGCCTCATTTTATCGTCTTGCCCCGGGGCCTCAGAAATGTATGGACCGGCCCTGCAAGTTCCTGGACCGTATATGCATTTCACTCAGAAAACAACCCGCCGAGGAGCTACGCTTAATTACGACTGGTCAAAACAGTTACCCAAAGAGATAAGTGCTCATACATGATTCAGTTTAGCAAAGTTAACTCTGTTCTTGCCTCCTTTTTTGCTTCTGTTAAATCTGTGGGGCTAGTAAACCCAATCGGCCGCTAGCAAATGTGCTACGGATGAAGGGGTCATGTTCATCAAGCTATACGACAACGAGCTGGCTATGGTTTAAACTTCTACATATCGTTAGGAAAGCCACAAGACATGCACTGACAACTTACAGAGAAAAACACCTACATCTCTATTGCATGTGACAACCTTTATCATGTCGTAGTTTTGTTCGTTTTGTTGCCACCTCATCTCCTTCCCTGGCTAAGTACTTTCTCCATTCCTAAGAGGTTGTATTTCGATAGGCCAATGTCAGATACCAGCTGGTTGCGATGAGATTGCTCTGCCACCGACATCAACGAACTCATCAAAAAAGATCGTTAGGTTGAAGATACCAACATCGTCAGATACGGTGAGCGACTAATCCTTATCAAAATTGTGCTTGCGGCCATGCTGATCTTAATTGAAGATGTTGTTCTTCTCTTACTCAATGAATGAAAATTCGTCAAAACAAAAGTTATAAAGTAGCCTCAGATTGACAACATGTAGAAAAAATTGTCTCGTTATAAACTCGGAATCCAGTTCTCTATCTCTAGACTTCTAATATGAAATAACCATTTTTAAGATTTTTTTATGAACCACTATAGATTTCGTACATGCACACACAATCGAGCCATTTAAACTTCTTCATTCCACAACACCGTGTGCATGACAGATTCATATAATATAAACATGGTTCAAAGATTTGTGGTAGCCAGTCTAGCAATACAAAAAATGACTGAATGTGTTACCCCGATCTGGGAGAAGTGGGCCACAAAATAAGATACCCAATGTTGCCAATTTTTTGGATACTCTGTCGGAATTTATAAGGCCATCGGGAGGTGAACCCGTTGCGCTTCCCCTTATGGGAAAAGAATCACACAACTAAGTTCCACGCTTTCAGAGCAAGTCTAAGGGATTCCAGTCAGCAGGCTATAAGTAATTACAACTATAAGCAATTACACATCACCAAAATCCGAGGTGGAGAGAGAACTTGACTGTGACAAGATGGTTAGGAGGATGGTTGTATCCCCAACCCACCAAAGTTCAAACCCCATGTTTGACGCTGATGTTTCTCATTTAGTCGGAATATTCTTTCAGTGGGAGGCGACGTTCCCGTCGACAGCGAGACGCCTGTGGTGACTTCGTCAATCTCAAGACCCGCCGGCTCAGTCTCTCGGAGGTGCTCATAGGGGTAGGGCGTGCGTATGTGCGTTCATAGGGATGAGTGTGTGCACGTGTATATGAGCGCTTGCGTTGTACTGTGTTTCTCAAAAAAAAAATCTGAGGTGGAGGAGAGAGAAGGGAGGAAAGAGAAGGCAGCGGGTGCTACATCTACAGCCTGACTATAGTGTTAGGAATTAATTAATTATGTAATTAGAGATAATCCTATGTTGTAGTAACCACACGTGAGGATGCCTTCCAAGGAAACCGTCGTGATAGTTTTCCTTCGCTCCTGATGGGACGCGACTCTCTCTCACGTCTCTTCCCCCTTATATAAATACATTGATCATTAATGGAAAGTTAGAATTGGATTCATTTGACTCGCAACACGTTATCAGCACTATGGTTTGCCAAGAGAGCGAACAGACCGAACTCGCCTCGTCGGCAAAATCGCCGGAAGGAGAAGAACAGAAACGAAAGAAGAACATAGGGGAAACAACAATCGGTAAGATGAACGCATGTTTCCTTGAATCTTAGAACGCTTCGCGAAGATGGTCGCCGGTCGTGCTGCTTGCGGCGTCGACGGCGCACAAATCGCTGGAAGTCGGGGCTATGTCGCCGAAAGTCGAGTTCGGGTTACGCCTCACCGCGCTGACCGCCACATATGGGATGTCCTCAACAACCAGATGAGGATCCCCACCGCGCGGCATACTCGCAAGCGCCAACGCCGGTCGTCGGTCGGGCGAGTGGAGGCCGGCGAGGCTTGGACTCGCGAACGGCCGTTTGGCCACCGCTGGACAAAGGGATCGGGGAGAGCGGTTTCTCTCGAGAAGAGGGACGACCGTCTATTCCCCTTATCCGATCGTGAGCGCTGGGCTGGGCCTAGTTCCGGCCAAAAGGCCAGACAGGTTGCAGCCAATGCTCCGTACGAACAAAAAAAATGAAAAAAAATGGATTGCATGAGCCATGGTACTGGGATGCCGAGTTCGGCCTAATGCTATTTTTTTTTATTTTGTATCTCTTTTCTGATTAGCTTGAAGCTCTTTCAGTTTTCGTATACAAATGATTGTCAGTTATTCTTTTTTCTTAACATGTGGCTACATAATGTCTGAAAAATTGTCAACATTTGTATGAATGCAATGTTAATTGCTATATGTTGACAACGCTAAAAAATAATATGACTTCTTAAATTTTTTGCATAACTTTATACACAACTAAAGGTCTACACCATACTGTGGTGATTACCTAGAATGTGTTTTAATCAACACAAGGTTGTGTAAAGTAACACGAGGAAAGGTCTACACTACCTAGTAGTGATTACTCCATGTGTTCAGAGTAAAAACTGAAAAACACGGATTATGGCTTGAAAATAGTCATACGAATGAAGTTTAGCCACTTGTTGGTAATTATCTCGATGTGTTCTACACAACGAAGATCTACGCCATGTTATGGTGATTATCTTTTTGTGGAAAGTCATATTTAGAGTTGTTTAGGTTTATCCTAGACCTTTGTATTTGAATCTAGCATGTTATTACACACAAATTAATTTACTATCAAGGTAAATTACACACATGATTTTTCATGCAGGATATGAGTGACATATCAAAGAAATATACATTGTGTGTTGTAATATTATAATATCATGACACATATGATATTGTAATAATTATGTGAAAAATGAAGACACATAATTCATGACATAGTGTCATAGGAACAAAATATATTTTGTTCAGAACTATGATGCCTACACCATTGGAGTGGAATCCAAGACATTGGTGGAAATGAATGCATGAATATTTCATGCAAAATTTGGCTACCCTTTTCCGAAAGGAAATGCGATGTAATGACAAAGGTGGGAGTAAATTTGGAACATGGGTCATGGATATTACTAATTCCATTGACCAGTGGCATTGTCGCTACATTAACTCCACCTTCATAGAATGTCATGGATATTTATGCAGATTTGCATTTATATGTCATCGCAATGACTCAGTTCTGAAACTGAGTATTTAACGGGTTATGAAAAATCGTTTTCCTTTTGAGACTCCATTCAGGATAGATATGTTGTCATTAGCATTATACGAATGGCTATTCATTCGTATTCGGATTTTTAAGTCTGTTGAGGCTTAAACTTATGTTATCTATAAATCAACATGAAGTTGATAGTGTGTGATAAGGCAATCTCGGATCTTGATCTGAATGTATGACCTTATTGCACTTTATGTTTTCCTATGATTATAAAAGAAATATCTGAAGGGGATCGTGGGCAGAAAACAATAATTTTCCTAGCAACGATATCCTTAAACTAGCCAAGATCTATTCTATGCAGATATAGTAGTACGAACGGAGATCGGAATACGTACCCTTGTAGACCGAAAGCGGGGATTACGTTCCCGCACAAACGTTGTCGATGCAGACCGACGAAGCCGACCTCAAGGTCGTGTAGAGGAAGCAGGCCTCCGAGTACCGCTAGCGCAACACCTCGCAGGGAGTCGCACACGTACGGTGGAGACGACGCCTCCGAAGCTCCAGTCCAGGACGAGCAGCGGAAGACTTGGACCGGAACACCAGCAGCGCGGCAACGGGCTATGGTGGAGGAGATCCCCGACTCCTCTTGCTCGGCGCGGCTCCGACTTGGGAACCACGAGATCGAGAGAGAAATCGGGAATTAATTGGGTGAATTAAAAGGCTGGGGGTGCCCTTTCTTATATAGGCTCCCAAGGGGAGCCAACCTTGCCAGCCAGGCAATGTGGGACTATCCCCACATAGCCTGGTTCGGCCAAGGGAGTGCGCCGGCCCCCTGGTGGGCCCCTTGTGGCCCACCTAGGCCGGCCCTCCTAGCCCCCACCGAATTCCCCTAGGGAATTTTCCCCTCTTGGGCCTTCTTTCGTCCGGAAGGCCCATTTAGGGAAATCTGCCTTAATAAATTCGAAAATAAATATATAAAATCATATTTGCATATTAATAACACTAATTAATATCAAACATAATATATATAATATTTCCTAGCTCCGAAAACTCTTTCGGCGCTGCCCGATCTCCATCGGACCTCTCCCGGGACGCTCCCGGTGATCTCCTTCCTTTCCGGTTGTCTTGTCGAAACCCCTTAAGTGTGTTACCCTAGCGGTTCGATATAATATCAGGTATGATCAAGACTCCTCAATGATCAACGACTAATCCGTAAGCCTGGACCCCATGAATTAATCCCTGAGATATAACGAATGACTTTCATCTATTAAACCTGAACATGAAGTGTTAGACCTTTTGCCATAGCGATACTTAGCACGTCCGAGTGTCGTTCCATAGATATCTCCATACCTAATCCCGACCTCGTTACCGACGACGCTATCTTCTACTCGTTCATGATCTCATGTCTCCGTGACTTAGTCACATGCTTGCAAGCTCATTAGACATGATCTCACCGAGTGGGCCCGAGAGTATCTATCCTGCTATGCGGATTGGCAAATCCCGCTCTTGACCCCTCGTCTCAATACTCCTTTCCAATACCCAAAAGTATCACCGTTATTGTCATACTAAATAAGATACGACGTTTGGTGCAATCAAAGTATCTTCGGGGAATATCAATAAGAGTTGATCTCACGGTCAAATGTGTAATGACTATGTTCTCCAAATCTGGGTATGTCCATCACATCGCTCTCTAGCGATATGACTCTCATTGCCGACCAGCGCCATGCCCCATGACCGGGAAACCTTGATCATCAATCGCGCAACGAAACTAGTCTTAGTAAAGGCTACTAGGGACCTGGTTGTTTACGTATCACACCCGCATTCATGTTTCCGCTTAATACGGTTCTAGCATGACACAAAAACCTATTATGAACAAACGAGATATGATAAAGAATACACTTTATTAATTGCTTCTAGGGCATATCTCCTTCAATATCATCTTTATGTCAGTGTGAAATATATGATGAACTTCTTATGAAGAATCATCGGGTACATCCAACGGGTGCTATACCATTATCTGAAATTCATGCTGATGCTTATAGTTATAAGCAAGTTAGTGGTTAAAGAACACTGAGGATTTGAACATAAAGTGAATGGGATATGACATACATAAATGGAGTGTACATCTCAAGAGGGAATGGATCATACAAGATCATATACTACTGAATGTAGTATAATTTAGAACATCTTGTCCATGGGACATGGTAGTTGAGAGAAAAAAAAGTTGAGTGTGTGAATCAATTCATACTCAATATTGTTATGTACACAATAATATTTTCTCATTAACCAATCAGGTATAAGATGATTCGAAAACTTATTGTTGATTCTGTTGGCCAGAATATTCCCGACAATCATTAGATTTTATATACACTACACGTGACAGAGGGGAATTAATTTTAAGGCACTCTTACCTTAAAATTTGAAATTGACCAGTCATTATTCTTGGACCCATTGAATAATGGGGAATATCCAACCATTGTATGGGTTATGTTGGTATTTCATGGTATTCATAGACACATATAGAAAATGGTCTTAGGTGTGGATCCTCTACACAAAACCATTTGTTTACTGAATTAATTGCTCAAATTGACGAATTTGGAGCAAATTATCCTAAATACTGGATAGTTCCATTGGAATGGAAATGTTGTTGAATTTTATTCACGAACATTCAATGGTCATATTCAGTATGTTGTTGTACCTTCCCAAAATGGTGTGGCTGGATCTCTTACGAAAGAGAGTAAAATTGAATGGCCATCGTTATAGAATTTTGATTAGCCAACATTCATTGGTAGTAACATGCGGTCTCACACGCCGCATGTTTGGTCCTACGTAGATCAAATGCATATTATACTGCATCCCATTGCAGTTTGTACATGGAAATCAATGAAGTATTTCCCATCTACGGTAATTCGGTTGCATACCGATATCAGCACCCCAACGAACTTAAGGGAATTCACATATATTTGGGATCTATGTGAGGAATGACTGTGGTATGATTATTAATCCATCAAATACCTTAACCCTAGCAAGGGAGTCATTTGCAGCCCGTGCGTTGATTGCTTTTGCAATAAGGACATTTTTTGGCATTAGGGGGAGAAATGTACCACATAGAATGTCAGGAAATTAATAAGAAATGTAGTAACATTGTATCCACGTACTTAAAAATCTGAACCGCAGGTTCAGGTCATAAGAAATTTGCAATGTTTTGCAAAAAATCTGCCATATACATTTACTGATGACAAAGGTGTCATTGAAATGAAGTACCAGAACAAGTGGAGGTACCTAATAAACCACTTGTGTCCCCAAATGAGAGCATGAGGGGGAGAATTCTGGACGCATGGGATTAAGTTCTCATGGGAGGAGATGTTCTCCTCGATCAGTAAATGTAATTCAACCTCGGGTTGAAGGACACTTGCCGGATGTGCATCATCCAGAACCCAACACAAATGTGCACACAATTTAAGTGTTGGGGCATCGAAACACCTTGACTCTGTTGTTGTGGGAAATAACAAAAAGTTAAGAGGCGTAATGGGAATTCCACAAAAGATGTTGATTCATGAGAATCATATATGAAAAGTCTACATATGTCGACATAAGTTTCTTCTTGAGAATTGTTGATATCCTTTTGGGCCCTGAACCAAAATCCATGGAGAGTGTTGTTATGCACTAATACTGGTTCAATTAAAAGGAAGCAATTAAGAAGAGTAGCACTCACTCATCAAAAGATAGGTGTTTACAATAGTAAAACTAGTTCCTCATTAGTATCTTTGGTAGGGAAGAGAAGTGACTTTTTCATTCAGAAACAAAAATGGATGAGGTGGTGAAAAGGTGAGGCTTGTAGCACAAGGGTTTCCGCAGAGACCCAACATCGAATACGATGTAACATACCTTTTTGGTATGGGTGGAATTATGTTTCGATATTGAAATGGAAGTACTGATCCATGCGGTTGATGTATGTGGTGGCTATATACTCACATGGATCACTAAGTTCAGATATAGAAGTCATTGAAAGGGCTTAATATTCTAAATTCAATGGTAAATCGTAACATGAGTATGTGAAGTTTCAGAAGTCATTCTATGACTTTGAAGATGTCGGAGAATTGTGTGGTACAACCGACTAAGTGAGTTACTCCTTGATAAGGATTACTCTAATACTGATGATTGTTGATGTGTATTCATGAAGATATCCTGAATTGGATTTGAATCATCTTAGTGATGGCCACTGATCTTATCATCAATGTCTATAAACGACATAGATGAGATACACACAATCATTTTAAGACGGATATTTGGGTCAAACCAAATTAAGCTATGTTTATAGCTTGAGCTATTCCCTTCGGAATGAATGTATATCAGTCTTCATATATCTAGAAATATTGGAGAAATTCCATATGGATATATATTATCAAACACCTATGGTCATCTTATACATGACGTGGGATACAATCCCATTTAGACTTAGGGGAGATGGTGAAGTGATAGTGGACCTGAAGTTCCATATCCGAATACCATCAAAACACTCATATATCTTGTAGAATACGCCAGGCTGACATTATATTTGTTGGTAATTTATATGAGTGCAATCCCCAAACAAAGGTATAAGATTTGTGTAAGGAATATTCTCGGATATGTCCAAGGCACAAAAAGTTTTTGATTAGTTCCATTCGGAAAATCAAAGACTGGACCAAGTTGTGAAATCTCGATAGTGGCTAATTATGTGATCCCAACCGTGTCATATGAAAGACTGGATTTAATGGAAGAGTATTCTGAGGAGAGCCTTCAGAATAGACTATAAATGGGTCCTTCAGGTGACCATTCTGCAGTAATGAAGCATCAAAAGATGTGTATGGCTTCACGGAATGATTGGCCACACGTGAGATCATATGGAGATTTGATAGAATCATCGAGATAATGTCATTTGTTTTGTCTACGGGTTATAATTATCCTCGTGAGTTACAGAAATGTAAGAGGATAATTTGCAAACAAACTATTGTGATATTCACAATGTCTCTACCCACATTGATGTTCCGGAATTATACTCGAGGAATTAGTGGGAGACTACCTTGAGGTTTGCAATGTTCAGGGGGAGTAAAATCCCAAATTATACCCCGTTTATGATTTTTAGATCATTAGTATTGTACTCATTTTCCCTTTTATGAGTTTTCCATGATGGTTTCTCATATATGGTTTTTAACGAGACAATATATATACAAGTGTGGATATATGCCATATCGGTTCTCCTTATAATTTTTCCCACTGGGTTTTTAAAGGAGGTTCCAATGGCATTTAACATCACAAGAATGTGTATGCCTTCAAAGGAAAATGAACTTTATCCAGAGTTCAAGTGGGATCGGTTCATTGGAATCTCCCGCAATTATCTATAAGGATAATGTTGGTTGTATTGTACAAATGCAGACAAGTTATAGTAAGAGCAACATTTCAAAGCATATTGCTTCTAAGCTATTTTATTCCCATGTACTACAAAGAATGTGGAAATAAGTATTTTGCAAACAAAGTCATGCGATAACCTCATTGATTTGTTTACCAAGTTCTTTGAATGGAATTGTTATGAAGGGACTTTGTGACTTGCAAAATTTAGGGGGAGAAATCTCCAAGGTTATAACTTGTTGAAAATCATAAGATTTTCAGTGTTGCACTCTTTTCCTTTGTGAGTTTTCCTGGTGGTTTCTCATGTAAGGTTTTAATGATGCAATAGTAGTACAAGAATGAACGATATATGTCGATTTCTCCTTATTTTCCCACGGAGTTTTTAAAAGGAGTTGTTCAGGACATATTGTATATTTCCTCTATTTTTTCCCACAGTGTTTTTGGAGGAGATGATTCCAAAGTATGATCAGACGGAGGGACAAACAAGGATTAGGGGGGTCTTAGGAATTAATTAATTATGTAATTAAGGAGAATCCTATGTTGTAGTAACCGCACGTGAGGTTGCCTTCCAAGGCAACCGTCGGACATTTTTTCCTCGCTCCTGATGGGACGCGACTCTCTTTCGCGTCTCTTTCCCTTGTATAAATACGTTGATCATCAATGGAAAGTTAGAGTTGGATTCAAGTTAGAGTTGGATTCATTCTCAATTTGACTCGCAACATATAGCATAACATGTGAGAGAAAATAATGACATGCAAGCTACAAAAGCTGCGGCTGCTAACTTCCTTCCAATCAGATGCTTGTACCTCCCTCGCATGCATATTAACTACTATGCGGCAGCTCGCTTATGGCCGGCATTATTATTCAAGATTTTTCCTACAAAGAGCGCGGACCACCGCCTACAGCTCATACGTTAAACTCGTGATTTTCGTAAACAACTGCACAAACAACTTTGGGCTGGAGTTCTGCCAACTGTTCGAATAAGACACGTCACATCAAGTACATCTAACATGATCGCCTCAAAGTCCATCTGCACGCTTCACATACTTCCCAGGGCCGCTCATTCTAAGGAGGTGTATATGTGTTTCGTGCGTGTAATTTATCGTGTAGCAATCCACAACATGCTTTATAACTTTGTTAAACCGAGCTTTATAACTTGAACCATATGAAATAAACACAACTATACAAGCAAGAACGCTAGCTAGTGCTGGCAACTTCGGTTGTGTCACTACAAAAATCGATACGTGCAGTTTGAAACTTCAAACGCTTATATAGATGCGGTGGTATACACTTGAGAAGTTGTGGTCACGTAAAAGCAAAGAAGAGAGCGTTAAACATCGATCTCCTTATATAATGGCAATGAATAGTTATTGGTATTATAGTAGTAGCAATATGTATACTCCCGAGTCCCTGTAACTCAGACTTTGGGATAAACCCCAGAAAGGGTTGAAGTCTGTCTTTAAACAATATAGCTGCTCAAAGATGCAGAGTATTAATTTCATTTTAAATGTTTCTTAAAATTATGGGTGTTCCATGAAAGTAATTGTATCCTAAACATTTTAGGATGAATACACCTGCCCCGATAAGATAACGAACATGTTCATCAGCTTGTCCATCCTCTATTGGTGTGACAAATAAAATGGAAAAAAATATAAAAATGGCCAAAATATATAATCCACTATATTAAAAGCATAAGAGATAGAGGATCTCTCCGTATTAGGCCTTATCGTGTCTGAAAATATTCTCCAATATCATCATCAAATTTTGAGCTCTTTTTCGGTGATTGACACGGTACCGTGTGGTACTATCGGTACCATAGACTACTATTTTTCTTAACCGTTCATTACGATATGATTTATTTGAACCGTTGATTAATTCTTGATGAAGTGCACCAAATTTTTATCTAAAACTAGTCACCGGTTTCCTTAAAGTAATTGTTCTGATTTGTTCACGCACGTAGAGCTAGGGCTGCCGCCGACGACGCCATGTTGCGAGTAGGGCTAGGTCAATGTTCCTCTCCGGCGTGCCTCCCTGGCGACTGCCTAGTCAACCTCTTCCTTGCACCCACGTGCGACGAGCGTTGAATGTGAATGCTTCCGCTCCGGTCCTGTCTTTGTAGATGATTCATCGGTTTCCTCGATCCCTGTCCCTCCGTATGCCTGAACTCTGAACTTGCATACACCGTCGTCACCCATTGATTGCTCCCAACTATAGCACGTCACCAAAATCTGAGGTGGAGGAGAGAGAAGTGACGAAAGAGAAGGCAGCGGGAGCTACATCTACATCCCAACTATAGCATAATATGCGAGAGAAAATAATGACATGCAGGCTACAAAAGATGCGGAAGCTAACTTCCTTCCAATCAGATGCTTTTACCTCCCTCGCATGCATATTAACTACTATGACTAGTGCAGCAGCTCGCTTACAACCGGCATTATTATTCAACAATTTTCTATGAAAACTGTATGTGACATGGCACCCATATATAGCCGGCTGCTTATATGTGACATGGCACCATATATAGCTAGCTGCTGGCTCTTCTATTAGCCATGCTTTCAACCAAGCCGCCGCAAAGCGCGGACCACCGCCTACAGTTCATACGTTGAACTCATAATTTTCGTAAACAACTGCACAAACTACTTGGGGCTGGTGTTTTGCCAAGTGTCCGATTAAGACACGTCACATCGAGTACATCTAGCATGATCACTTCACAGTCCATCTGCACGCTTTACATGCTTCCCAGGGCCGCTCATTCTAAGGAGGTGTCTATGTGTTACGTGCGTGTAATTTATCGTGTAGAGATCCACAACATGCTTTATAACTATGTTTAACAGAGCTTTATAACTTGAAGCATATGAAATAAACACAACTATACAAACAAGAACGCTAGCTAGTGCTGGCAACTTCGGTTGTGTCACTACAAAAATCGATACATGCAGTTTGAAACTTCAAGCGGTTATATAGATGTGGTGGTATACACTTGAGAAGTAGTGGTCACGTAAAAGCAAAGAAGAGATCATTAAACATTGATCTCCTTATATAATGGCAATGAATAGTTGTTGGTACTATAGTAGTAGCAGTATGTATACTCCCAAGTCCCTGTAACTCGGACTTTGGGATAAACCCCAGAAAGAGGTTAAGTCAGTCTTTAAACAATATAGCTGCTCAAAGATGCAGAGTATTAATTTCATTTTAAATGTTTCTTAAAATTATGGGTGTTCCATGAAAGTAATTGTATCCTAAACATTTTAGGATGAATACACCTGCCACGTTCATCAACTTGTCCATCCTCTATTGGTGTGACAAATAAAATGGATAAAATATAAAAATGTCCAAAATATATACTCCACCGTATTAAAAAGCATAAGAGATAGAGGATCACTCTGTATTAGGCCTTATCGTGTCCGAAAATATTGTCCAATATCATCATTAACTTTTATATCAACTGCTAACTGACTGAAACAATTTACGTAATGATTCACACCATTTATAATCAAATATATGCAACACTTGTTTTACTATTTAAAAATTACTCTATTGTAACCTTTCTCAAAATCCAACTTGAAATGAACTTGACATCCATTTTCTTCCTATTAAGTGCACGGATGATTTTGACCACAGCCTCTGCGTTGCATCGACCGATGCACACAAATGTATTTCAATGGTTGAAATCTTATATTTTACAATTAGTAACTAGGGAAAATTGGCATCGGAGCACGGAATTGATCTGGTTTCCATCTTCTCTAGTTTGAAACGATTCTCCCAACAGTAAACCTAGTTTGAAAAGAAAAAAATATGGGACTATATTCAAACAATGTGTCTTTGACTCCCTAGCTCCAGTGCACCCTCCATTTATTTTTATTTTCTAAAATCCTATTTATGAGTAAAAAATGAAAAAACCGGGATGTAGATAGGGCTGGACTAACGAGCTACTCGGACTGTTAAGGCTCGGCTCGCTAAGCCTCGTGATCCTTAAGAGTCGGATCATTAAGCTCATTAAGGATAAAGAGCTGAAACTAAAACGCGGCTCGGTTCGTTTGGTGTTAACGAGCCTCACGAACAGCTCGTTAAGACTCGTTAAGAAGATGTAAAAAACTTAAAATGCATCGGGCAGACCAGATTTCAGCCGTTTTATAAAAGTACTTTAAAAATGTTAAATCGACAGCTAATAGTTCACAGACTCATAAAAGAATCACACATTGAAAAGAAAATAAATATAACTAACTTGCCGAATGCCAGCAACCCAACATAATACTTAATAGAAATTAGGGATATTATAACTGAGTCAAATTCGAGCTCCCTCAGGCCACCTCACTTTTGTACTGTTGGATTCGCCTCAGCTCACAATCTTGACCATTCAATTTATTTGTGCAGTCTAAGTGGGCCAAATGTCCCTGAGGGACGCTGCTCTGGGCATCAAATTGAATCACTGTGGTTAATTGGGCTCCTAATATCCACCAAAGCCCATGTACTAGAGGACCCCATATCCATAGTAATCCCACCGAACAAGCGAGTCCATCTTCCTGGGAGGGCAAGCGGCGGCGGCGTGAGTAATACGATTCATTATCCGCCGAAGCACGTCAAATTAATCTACCGTTACTACAAGGAATTAGTGGCGGTGGAGCTGCACCACTCAAAACCAGCATTCATCCCCTTCACTCTTCAAGGCGTACTTAACTACAAGGAATTAGTGGCGGTGGAGCTGCACCACTCAAAACCAGCATTCATCCCCTTCACTCTTCAAGGCGTACTTAATTGCCCAACCCGAATCGATTTCTACTTGCGAGAGAGAAGTTAGAAAAGGATCGTGAGATATGTGATGCAGCAGGGTATGAGAGGAGTCGGGCAACTCGGCAGGGCGCCCAAATTGATGCGCGGAAGTGGTGCCTCCCCTATGCCTTCCGGGCAGAAGGCCACGACCTGCCATCTGCTCCTCCCCAGCATCTTTGGTTTACTGTACGGCTCTCTCCTTCATGCGGGTTCCGTTTTTGCAGGTTCCATTAGATGGAACAACTAAAAATAAATATCCACTTGGTGTTGTTTTTGCAGGTTCCGTTAGATGAAACAACCGGAAAAAAATACAAATTCGCAAAGCAGTTGAGCGGAGTGGAAAGGTAATACAGTATGTGTTTTCTTCCATACCCTGACATGAAACTTGGCACCATCTCAAGATTTTTAGTGCAATAGGATGTTAAAAAGCAATATTTATGGCAAAACTGGCTGTCAAGAATCGGTAGAAAAAGAATAAAAGAAATGGAAGAGGTTTTAATTACTATAATATTGTTTTGATTTTCTCAGGAACATAAATGACACATGACACATGATAACTCCCTGACAATGATTTGTTCATCTGAACATTTCAGTGACTGAATCAGCGACTGAATCTTGAGGTAAACCAAGCCATCTTTGATTAGTGACATTTTCTACATTTTTCCTAACATTACATGATAGCCAGTTGATTATCAAGAAGTTTTACATTATTTACTTCCTGCTATGTTGAGCAACAACACATTTTAATATATTTCACACTTTCAGAACTTTCTTGTTCTTCAAGGAAAAAGTGAGTCATAGAGAGTTTTACCTACTGTCATCAGGTTTGGTTGCATTTGTCGTCTTTGGGCAGGTTTGGTTAAAAATGCTTTCCTCCCTGCATTCTGGTAATGGTTCAAAATGATGTAATGGCGTTTGTATTATTGTTGAGTTACAACTCTAAATTCATTATATTTTACAAATTCTTAAAAAAAAAATATAATTTCTTATAAATCCATATTCATAATGCCCGGGCTCAGCAACGCGCCTACATGATCTAGTATAACTAACGATCTTAACGAGTAGCTCACGAAACTTGTTAGTTCGTTTGTTAAACTCGTTAGTATTAACGAGTTGAAACTAAACCTCAGCTCGGTTCGTTAAAATAACGAGTCGAGCGCAAACGAGTCAAGTTACCGAGCGCTCAACAAGCTTAACGAAATTCGAGTTTTATGTCCAGCCCTAGATGTAGCCACCGGTGTATCGCACAAACTGTAACTATAAATCAAAAAAATTATATTATAGTCTACCTAAAAATAACAAAATCTGCTAAAATTTAGAGAATTAAAATTAAGCATGGTGTGATCTATAATTTAGTCAATTCTGTGCGGTTAAGAATACAAAATATTTGAAGTTTATACTTTGGACGAATGCTGCATAACGATTATCTGCATCTGTTTTTTTTCAGATATTTATAAAAACATATAAATATTATTTCCAAAAAATAATAATTAGATGGAGCATCCGGAGCTCAGAAATATCCACTCCTACATTAACATCAACGTTGTGGCCGTCCACTGAACTCGTACGGCGCATACACGTTGCTGCCGATACCTCCACTCCGATCGACGGATGCCGGCCAGCCAGGCCAGTCCGGTCGGCTTCTCTTGCGTCGAAACGTGCGCGGTGGCATGGCATGTCTGTTGCTCTGCGTAATTGCTTTCCGTTTCCAGCTTCGTCTCCCAATAATGGACAGACAGAGAGGCCGGCCGGCTTCGCCGCCGCGATCGGCGCCCAACCCGCAGGAAGAACCAATTTAAGCGCGAGGGCTCGTCATCCTCCCACGATTCCTCTCCCAGGACCTTCTTTACATCCCCCCACCGGGCGCGCGGGCGATCCATGCGGTGCAAACTCTGATCGAGTCCACCGTCCCGCCCGCCCGCCCGCGCGCGCGCGTCGACGACCCGCCACCCATGGCCTCCAGCAAGGCCCCGCGCCCGCGCGCCGAGGCCTCCGCTCCGGCGACTTCGGTGGCCGTGGCGGCCGCGAGGGCCCAGGACGCGCACCCTCTACAGCGGTCCGCCGCCTTCCCGCCGCGCCGAACGCATCACGGCCACAGCCACAGCAGCCCGCACACCACCCCGCAGCGCTGCGACAGCGAGCGGATCGGCGGCAGAACCAGGCAGCCGCGGTGCGGCGAGGTGGCCGGCGGCACGGCGGCCGGGTGCGCCGCCGTGTGCTGCTGCTTCCCGTGCGTCATGGTGGAGGTCGTCGTGCTCGCCACGGTCCGCGCGCCCGCCGCGCTCTGCCGGCGCGCGGTCCGGGCGAGCCGGCGCCGGCGCTCGGCATCGGCGGGGCAGGCAGCGGACATGTACGAGCTCCTCGTGGACGACGGCACCCTGCCCGTGCCTGGGGACGCGGCGGCGGTCTGGCCTGCGGCCAAGCCGTCGGAGGAGGCCGGGGAACTGGAGAAGGAGGTGTGGGCGCAGTTCTACGGCGCTGGCTTCTGGAGGAGCCCGTCACAGCTCGGCGACGAGATCAGATGATCGGAAACAGCCATGACTTTCTGCAGGTTTCTTGATTCTTGCTCGGTCTCCTTCTTTTTCCACTGAAGGAAACCGACGTAGATGAGGAGAAGAAAGGAAGCTCGTGTGTCGTTTTGATCGATACCGCATTCTTGGTCCACCTTTTCTCTTTTTTTTTGGTTTTTGGGAGTCCTCTAGAAGGGAAAAATGATTCTCTTCTTTGTTGCCATTTTACGCAACTAAATGTATATACTGAGTCATGTGATTAATAAAAAAGATCACTTCCAAAATTGCATCAGTCATATGACACTAGCCCCACTCCTACTCCCTCCGTCCATATTAGATGACTTCCTTTTATCAAAAAATAAATATATCTAGACTTATAACATATCTAGATACATCCACTTTTGTCCAAATAGAAATCATCTAATTTGGAACAGATGGATCAGTTCCTAAGACCTAGGTACTTTGTAAATTTGTTGAATCGACAAGTCCTCAGAAAGTCTAGGAATTTGTCCATTGTTGGAGTGATAAAAATCCTAACATCTTATTTCATATCTTGCATCAGTCATATCTGATCGGCCTTCTTAGGAGTTGTCTATGTTTATATCTTCATATAAGGATCCGTTTTTTTGATAAAAATAGTCACTACTGATGTTCTAGGACTGGTTTAGTTTGTTTTTTATAGAAATTTGGGAGAATTGGAATCCATAGAAATACTTTCTGTTCTAGTTGTTTAATTTGTACAATATGGAATGCTACATAAATTTATTATAAGTATCCCCATGTAACTTCAAACCTCTTTCAAAGAATCATTTGTTTTTCTCTATGGTGCATCAAATAAAAAAATCTTACGTTTGTATTTCACATTCCCGTATTTTTTTGAATCTTGCGAATCAAAAATACTTTAAGTTAAATTTCAAAAAAAAAAGATACTTTAAGTTTGTCGGCATCGCGGGAAACTTCCTACCTAGCAAGACGTGCATATGCATAGCGTTTCACAACGACTAAGTTTCACAAAGAAATAGGTCGGGCCAGGTTGCATGGTAATACTATAATGTGCTGCTTAATAAATTGGGCTTCACAAAGCGTAGGCCTTAAAGGGCTTTTTTTTGCTACTAGGCTCGGCGAGGCATGGTCCGGTTTTGCCCCAACCAAGCTTCGCCCTTTGGCCAAGTGTAGACCCATGCACAAAGCTCGGGGTCTCTTTGGATCAATGGACTGATAAATGTAGAAATAAGAAATACATATGATTCAGATTAGTTTGTAAATACACAATAAGGGATAGCAAAATACATTAAAAACGTCTAGATTCTATGTAATTGACTTTTACAAACAATTCAAGCGGATGTTCAAATTCCAATGGTGTTCAGACATAGACAAAAAATCATAAAACTTTGATAGCATAATTTCGTTGATCCAAATGTAGGAAAAACTTGTAAGGATTGAAATCGTACAAAACCTTAACTATTTGTACAACCCGTGCAAGGAACCGGGGGGAGGGGTGGGGGGGTGGGGGGTGAAGGAGATATGCCCTAGAGGTAAATAAATACACGTGTGGTACATAGACAACCAAAGTCCCTAGTAAGCCTCTATATAAACTAGTCCATTGGGCAACATTTGATCGAGATTTCCGATCAAGGACACTGACGTCGGTTGACAATGGGGTCATCTTATTAGTTGAATAAGGTGATGGACATACGCAAAATATTGCAATAAGATCGTATTACGATATTTGTCATTTGTAATAGATAAGAATATGATAGCTTATTCCTTAGAACGTGAGACCATACTTATTACTTCTTCGTAGGGGTACTTTGAGAGCATCAAACATTGTGTCTTATTTAGCATGACAATAACGGTGTCCATCTTGGGTATCCCGAAAGAGTATTGAGACGTAATGATCAAGAGCGGGATTTGTTCATTCTTGTCATGGAAAGATACTCTGGGCCCACTCGATGAGATTACATCTATATAGCTACGCAGCTTGTGACTAGGTCATTGAGATGAAATATCACAGACGAGTTAATAACCTTTGTCGGTAACGAGATACAACAAATACATCGAATGTCTACGATCATATCTCGGACAAGGTAGTATCGCAGAAACAAAGGGAATGAATATCATGTTTATGGTTCAACGACGATATTTCGTAGAATGCACAGGGGCCGTCATATGCATCCAGGTATCCCTGGCGGTCATTGGTGAGCGGAGTGTCTCGACCATGTCTGGAGTATTCTCGAACCGTAGCGTAACAAACTCAAGGTCTTAACGACGCCAGGAGATAGTGAAAGGACACATATGTCGCCTAGAGGGGGGGGGGGGGGGGGGGTGAATAGGCGATTTAAATTAATACAGTTTAATGCTTGAATAGATGCGTAATAAAACTAATGTTTAATCTATGAAGCAAGAAATCTAAACAAACTAGATTTACCTATATACACCAACAATTTATGCTAAACAAGATAATCAACAATGTGATAGCAAGCTATATTACTTCAAGCTCGATGACTATCACAAAGTAAATTGCATAAGTAGAAGCTCGGGTATGGAAATACTGAGGCACTTGGAGACGATGATTTATTCCGAATTCACTTCCCAATGGAAGCTACGTCTCCGTTGGAGCGGTGCGGAGTCACAAAGTGATCCCCGAGTAGCCATCAATGACACACCGTAATCTACTTCGTGCCTCCACCAATGTGGAATACCACGAACCACTATGGGACACTTGAGGTGGTCACCGAACCCGTACAAGGATGAGGCACACTCAACAACTTAATTGGAGGCTCCCAACAATCCCGCGAGCCACCAAGACTCCGAGATAAACTACAACCGTCTAGTGTCCCCAAGTACCCAAGAGGAACAAGCTCTAGGGCACCCAAGCACCCAAGAGTAATAAGCTACTCAACTTCAATCACCACATATCACCGTGGAGAACTCAAACCGATGCAACCGATGCGCAAGAACACAAGAAGTGCTCAAAATCCTTCACTCTCAAATCCAATCAAAGCAACTAATGCTATGGGGGGAGAGAAGATGAAGAACAAAAAGAACTCAACAAATGGAAGTCCAAGATCTAGATCAAAAGGCTTCCCCTCACTTAGAGGAGGAATGGATTGGTGGAACAATAGATCCAGATCTCCTCTCTCTTTTCCCTCAAGAAATAGCAAGAACCATTGGAGGGATAGAGAGTTAGAAGAGTTTGGGAAGGTCAACAATGGTGGTCAAATTCGTGCTCTAGAGGTGGGGACTCTTTGGGGAAGAAGACCCCTTATATAGGCCACCCAAATGGGTGACCGTTGGTCTCAGATTCGTCCCCGGTCGGTACTACCGAACCCGGGCCGGTACTACCGGTACAAGTAGGCTGAGATAGTCGGTACGCATCCGGATAACCGGTACTACCGAATTTGGGCCGGTACTACCGACCATCACAAAAACTGCTGAAAAATCAAACACGAAAACGAGCATATCTTGATCGTCTGGACTCCGTTTTCGATGTTTTTGGGCTCGTTGAAATCGTTACAACGAGCACTACACGATCATACAGAGAAAAATCATAGTCCATCATAGTAGTAAAAACCAAATGATGAAAGGTGTTATCTCTCAATTGGAGAACAACCAGTAAAAACTCCAACACAAAAAACGCAATAAGTTTTCCATAAGAAATCCGTTTTTGGTGAACTTGGGCTTGCCATGTAGAACACGTCAAGCACCAAAACCTTACAAGGAGAAAATCCAAATAAGAACCAAGAGAGATGATGATGGCAAGTATGCAAAGGTTTGATCTCTCTCCGATAGATACGATAGAGCTTAGTTGAGAGCCTCTCTTGATAGTACGGTATCTAACCTATACATCTATCTAGATCATACTTTTGCCTTACGTATTCCACTTGAGCTAGATAATGAAGATCTTGATCTATTTAAGTGGATCACCTATCTTGATTGCGCTTCGCTTGGTGAAGACTCACATATTGCTCCCCCATACTCCAATATAGGTGTCTAGTTTAGGCACATCTCCACATGACCATTTTCTCCAAATGGGTTGCTAGCTTCAAGCATAAGATTTCTTTGAGATGCTTCTCTTGAACTTGCACTTCAACCTTGATGACGATCCCCACTTGACGTCATCCTTCATAGGGTATATGAATATTCATTTGATGCAAGCCCATAGAAATGTACCTAACCCCACATAGATAAACCACACACATAGATAATGGGTTAGTTCACAAAGCTATATGGACAAGTGCTTACCACACCAAGTGATACATGATCCCACTTGGTACATCTTGTAGATTTGTGTGTTGATCAAACATCTTGATCAACCTTGTATATTTTCTTCTCTCTTGATTAGATGATGTCTTGAAGATAACCATAATAATCACATAATCATTTTCTTCAAGACATACTTGCAATATGCTCCATATGAGAGAGAGCAAGATTTAGCTGAATGGGCAAGATGGCCCCCTATTATACCCCTCACCAATAAGTGACCGTTGGGCACATAATTCGTGCCAGTCGGTACTACCGATTGGGAATCGGTACTACCGGCCAGTCGGTACTACCGGTTAGGTGCCGGGAAACTAAGTGAAAACGACAGGAGGTAGTCAGTGTTGATTGTGCTAATCGGTACTACCGGTCATGTCTGGCCGGGACTACCGATTGGCACAACCAACACTGAGTCTAGGTATATGGCATAAACCTTGAATCCAACATATGGATATCAAGCAAGGTCTATGACCAAACACTGCAAGTATAACTCATTGCAATCATTAGTACATAGGGATTGTCATTAATTAGCAAAACCATACATGGGGACTCCATGCCCTTTTAATCTCCCCCATTTTGGTAATTGATGACAATCTCTTTTACGAGGGTTTATATAACGAATTAAGCAACTATGTATGCATGAACCAAGCAAGAATGCATGAGCATGAAAGGTAAATGCTTATGAACACAACAAAAGCATAAAACCAATTCTCTTAAACCCTCTAAAACTTCTCCCCCATTGGCATCCATTTCCGAAATGGGCGAAAAATCTTAGAAGGTCAATATAGTAAGAGCTCCCCCATAACGTGTGCATCTATCAAAATTTGAATGAAATTAAATGCACATATTCAAAGAATAATAGTACTAGGGAGATCGAACTATATTTAGGATCCAAAGTTTCCAAAAGAAAGATACACAAAATATTTTAACCTTCTCCCAATACAAAGCAAACAAGTGATCTAACAAACAATTGATCAAAATATCTTACAATTTGAGTGAAAGAAAGTTTGAAAGAAAACTAGAGGAGCTCCCCAATATATGTACACAATGTGGATTATGGAATTTGAAGGCAAGTTGTACAAACATGGCATCCTAACTCCTCATCATTGTTTGAGAAACAAAACATGTGCAATAGAGAATAGGATATAAGACGAGGTATATCACTTGCAAAAAATATTCATATGGTTGGGTATAAAGTAGAAGAGTATCAATGAATACAAGATTAAAATGCATCAATAATGAATAAAAGTCCCAACCAAATGACATGTGTGTGACATGGCAAAGGCTTGTATAAGACTAATAAAGAGTGAGCAATGATCATCATCATAGTCTTATATAGATGATAAGATATAGCCAATAATGTCATTTAAACACACAATGAAACTAATTTCAAATGGTAAATAGGTTCACAAGCACAAAAGAGATGCAAATCAAAATCAAGACTTGTGTATTATCTCATGGTGAAGATAGTTGGCTTGTCAAGACAAACATGAGGTAAAGGATATTTACCAATATGAGTGCACAACAATGTGGTAATATAGGATAGGCACTCATAATAAAATTCTTTCCGGAGTCACATCAAAGAATCAAAACGGATAGAAATAGGTTTCACCACAGAAATTAGGATGTCGAGTAAAGATGGAAATTCTCTCATGTATAAAGGTTTCTCAATGGAAAAAAATCATATGATATACATCCGCAAAGAAACATGTACACACAAAATTAGTTACTAAAGAAAAGAATCAAGATATCCATAAGGATGTCATAGAATATACACATATTATTTATTTAGGATCATAGCCCATAGCTCAAAATTGTCATAGTGTATATTAATGAAATTCAAACTCAACCATATCAAGGCATCACAAAAATCTATAAGGGAAAATAGATATTTGGGAGGTATTGACAAACACAACAAGTATCAATAAAACTAAGTACGTTTTGTAAATGCATCAATATTGCACATGAGGGTATTTGACTAAGAGATATAAAATAGTATTATTAGGTTGGTATATTTGGGATGGGTATCCCTTAATACACAATCATCTCAACTTACTCTTGCTTGCAAT
Organism: Poa annua; assembly: GCA_026929855.1. NCBI lineage: Eukaryota > Viridiplantae > Streptophyta > Magnoliopsida > Poales > Poaceae > Poa > Poa annua. Next base: position 40,797,542 of record CM049427.1, read on the forward strand.
AAAGAAGTTCTTTATGATTTTGCAAAATCCCACAAACAAAGACAAATAAATCATGTTGATGCCATGACGCAACCTAAACAAGGTGGAATGCTAGAAAAGTATGCATGAGGGTAGATACTTGTTACCAAGATGACATTTGGTGATGGAGTAGAGATGAGTTCATCCACCGTTCTAGCATGAATCAAATAAGCTTGTGGTGAGAACCTCTCTTTGCGAGTGAGCCAAGCATCCAATGCATCTCCCAAGTACCTAAAAACACATTTAAGTACAAATTGGTTTCCCAAACTAATTGGGTCCAAAGTAATTAGTCAAACTACAATACATAGGAGGAACGCCACATAAATATGTGCATATAGATATGAAATTGAATTTCGTGCACATCTTAGCCGAATTAGTATTTTGTGGAGTTTCCCTTATATATTGGCACAAGAAACAAATCATGCCATATGGTAAGCATGTAGTTGATATGCATGACTACAACCTTTAATACCGAAGGAAATATAATTCGGAAAAATCATCAATAAATCAAAGAAAGTCCAAGCTATATCAAAGATCTAAATTAACAAATTATTTAGATACAAATGGATTCCAAATCAAGTCAACACATGATTGATCGATTACCAATTTGAAAAATGATACCAATAAAACATACATCAACGAAGTGGCAATCAAATTTCAAATTAAGATACCAATTGAGACTAAGTCCTACGAGGATCAAGGTTCCAACAAATAAATCAAACCCTCCACATAATTCATGATGGCACAAGTACAAAGACGAGAAGGTTTGTCTTCCATAGAGACGTGTCATTGAGATTAGAGAGCAATAAGAGGGCTCTAACGACACAAGAATACAACTAGTGTATATAAAAGGATATAAGGTAGCTCGCCCAATAATAGTGCACTATATATGATCTTGCATAAAAATACTAAATGCACAAGTGGAATCATTGTTCCTCCAAATGTCTATTAAAATACTAGTCATATAGCAAGAGAAAGCAATAGGATCCAATATGAAGATGTAGATATGGTTTACTCAATATAGGATAGCTCACCAAAGAATAGTGCTTCATCTATATCCTTTGAAGGCAACATGCACAATAATGGGATCAATGCCTCTTCTACTCCAATTGAAACACTAGGAAAAGTTGGGAGAAAACAAGAGGATCCACAAGTGGCAATGAAGACAATGAGAGTTAAAACATAATGATTATTGGCAAGAGATAAGGCAATAAATCAAGAGCCTATATATATGAAGATGATCTTCAAATTTCACCACAATTATGAATATCACTTGTCAAAGACAAGGAATATATGGAGATATTTCTCGGTGGTATATTGGAATGATTTCTAAGATCATCTTCACAACAACTAAGCAAATGACAATGGATAAGGTTGAAGCATAAAGCTTAGATAGATAAATGTTCTCGATAGCTTCAAATATTCATGAGAGCATGGAAAGAAACTACAAAGGGTAGCTTGAAGAAATCGGTTCCCAAAGGCATATATAGATATCATATTTAGTGAGAACCATTTCAAGAGCATTTGTTTCAAACAAGATTGACAAGTTGAGCATATTTAAACATTTGGGAGAATTGGAACTTTGTTTGAGCACCATGCCACATGGAAACATGATAATGCACAATATCAATCCAACCGGCATTACCTCACATGTTCACATTTTCTAGGCTAGTAATATGCACATAGCTTATTACTCCCCCATAATGTGATAATTCATTGGTTCTCAACAAGAGGCAATAAAATCCAACTATAGATAATTAATGGACATTAAAGAATTCGAATTTCTCATGAGAGTGAAGTACCACATAAAGGCTAGATAAAAGTGATATATCAACACTAGGTGGTATTTCTCATGAATACACATTTTTAGGATTGTGAAGAGCAAAAAGCATACCACTCCCCCAAAATAGTATAGTCCATTAATTTCTCCAACAAGAGCCAATTAAGATATAAGTACGTTGATATAAAGGCTCAACATAACACCACACGTAAATGATGTGCAAACCAACATACACATACTTAATTACTTAAGATAAGTAAGTAGAGAGCACAACATATACAAACACTAGCAAGGTACAAACCCAAACACATGCAAGGGTGCAAGCAACTTTCAATGTATATTTGTTTTAACTACAAGTTACCGCAAGGAGGAACATTGGCTATGAGATAAAACAATGTAATCCATGACTTGGCTTGAGATGATATAATTGATGAAGATCCCTTAATTCTTCATGATGTAGTCAAGTCTCCAATGCCCTCCTTCCACACCCGTTGATCAAGTGATAGCTTGTTGGTCCCCAACCAAGTTGGGTCCTAAGAGGTTAGTCACAATAGGCTTGGCAACCCAAATGGTTCTTTTCTTGACACCACTTTGAGTACCAACATATTTGGCAAACACATTGCCTACCTTATCTTTCCTAAGAGAACAAACATTATCAATTATAATGGGGTTGGATAAGGTTCTACTAGTGCATGAAGAAGCAAAGTGACCCTTCTCATGACATAAGTAGCAACACTGGCTTCCTCCTTTTTTCTTAGTGGAAACTTCAACTTGAGGAGGAATGTCTTGTTTGTTCTTGGGAAGGGGTCGTTCAAGAACTTGAACAAGAGGCCACTTCCCTTGTTGCTTCTTGCTAAGAGACTTCTTCTTCAAAGGACAATATCTAACATGGTGCCCTTCAACTTTGCACTTGAAGCAAGTAATGTTGGCCGGATTCTTGACTTGTTCTTGGCCCTTCTTCTTCTTGACATTTGTGGACTTGTTCTTATTCTTGGAGTTGAATCCAAGTCCACTCTTGTCATTGGGACGTCTTTGCACAGTCAACATATTATCAAGTGTGGTCTTCTCAACATGACGCTTTTCCAAGTCTTTCTTCAAATAAGTGACTTTGGCCTTGAGCTATTTTAATTCCTCTACATGGTTAGTATCAACACAAGGACTAGAGGAAGTACATGCTTCATTGTTAGAGCAACAAGGCAATGCAATTAATTCATCACAAGATGTAGCAATGTTATGAGTGGATGAATTACAAGGAGTGGCACATGGGAATAAAATATTTGGTTGAGTAGAAGTTGTGCCATTATCCACATGAGGCTCACAAGATGTTACCTTTGTCATAATAGCCTCGTGAGCTATCTTTAGCTTGTCATGGGAGACTAGAAGATCTACATGAGAGCTCGAGAGCTTTTGATGTAGTTCTTTCAATTTTCCATAACCACTAGATAGCACCTCAAGTTGAGCCTTTAGCTCAACATTCTCCGTTAAAATGGATGCTTCACAAGAGATAGAGTTAGTAGCACAAGCATCACAATTAATTGGGATAGGAGATGATAAATTGAAAAGCTCTTTTGAGTGTGAAGCTTTAAGGTGCGCATGAGACTCGGTGTGTTTGATGAGCTCACCCTTAATGACCTTAGAGTCATTATTTAGGCGCTCAAAATCCCCAAGGAGTATAGCATGAGCCTCTACAAGCTCAACACTTTTTATTTTAAAATCATTAGCCACATCAATAGCTCTATCATGGGATTCTTTTACTCTAGAAAGTTCAAGAGCAAAAGTCTCCTCAAGAGACTCCTTAGTGGTTTGTTCTTCTTCAAGAGTTTCCTTGAGTTCCGCAATCTCATATGCATATTTGTGTTCACGGTCTAGATCTTTCTCAATGGTGTCCTCATGCTCATCAATAAGCTTCTTTCTCTCAATTGCAATTGTCAATATTTCAACGAAGTTAGAGCAAGCAATTTTATTTTTACTTAGAGCATGATTGACAATTGCACTTTTACTTTTTAGAGAAGACATTCTATCATCACAATCATCATCACTACCATCATGAGATAAATTGGAGTCCAAAATAGAGGATACCTTGGAAGCCTTAGCCATAAGGCAAAATTGATTAGTGGATGATGAATATTTACTTGATGCACCATTTAAAACCATATCTTGTTCCAACGAGTGTCCAGTTTCCTCTACATTGTTAGTCAAACAAATTCTAGAGGAAATGGAAGCATTTTTATCAAGGCAACAAGACATAGAGAGCATTTTATCATGATGATCAATTAAGCATTTTGTACATGATATTCACGAACTATCAACACAAGCATGCATATCATTTTGGATGCTATATGTGTTTATGTCCAAAGATAAATCATTGCAATTAGATAGAGGTGAAAAATCATCACCAATAAACTCACTATCAACATTACAATATTTATCACTACTCACCATTGCATCAATTTGTGGCTTACCACATGTAGGTGGAGTAGAGGAAGTTGAGAACTCATCACGACCGGAGGTGGATGGAGAACAATCATCTCCATCAATTTTGGACAAACTATATTTATCTTGAAGCTTTGTCCAAAGCTCATGAGCATTCCGATAAGGAGAGACCGACATAATTATTACATCGCTCAAAGCATTGAAAATCACATTAGAAGCTTGAGCATCTAGATACGAGTTATTCTCATCCAATAAGGTTAATCTATTTGGATTCCTTGGAGGAGAATAACTCATATCTAAGATTCGCTCTATGTATGGGTCAATGCCCAAAGAATATCAAGCATGCGAATTTTCCAAATATTATAATTTGTGCCATCTAATATAATAGAAACATTGTGCACTAGTCCACTAGTCGACATCTTTACTCTCTAGGCGGTGAAGCCTACTAATGAGAGAGCCTGGCTCCGATACCAATTGAAAGGACCCAGATGTCGCCTAGAGGGGGGTGAATACGCGATTTAAATTAATACAGTTTAATGCTTGAATAGATGCGGAATAAAACTAATGTTTAATCTATCAAACAAGAAACCTAAACAAACTAGATTTACCTATGTGCACCAACAACTTATGCTAAACAAGATAATCAACAATGTGATAGCAAGATATATTACTTCAAGCTCGATGGCTATCACAAAGTAAATTGCATAAGTAGAAGCTCGGGTATGGAAATACTGAGGCACTTGGAGACGATGATTTATTCCGAAGTTCACTTCCCAATGGAAGCTATGTCTCCGTTGAAGCGGTGCGAAGTCACAAAGTGATCCCCGAGTAGCCGTCAATGGCACACCGTAATCTCCTTCGTGCCTCCACCAATGTGGAGTACCACGAACCACTATGGGACACTTGAGGTGGTCACCGAACCCGTACAAGGATGAGGCACACTCCACAACTTAATTGGAGGCTCCCAACAATCCCGCGAGCCACCAAGACTCCGAGATAAACTACAACCGTCTAGGGTCCCCAAATACCCAAGAGGAACAAGCTCTAGGGCACCCAAGCACCAAAGAGTAAAAGCTACTCAACTTCAATCACCACGTATGACCGTGGAGAACTTAAATCGATGCAACCGATGCAATGGGCAAGAACACAAGAAGTGATCAAAATCCTTCAATCTCAAATCCCACCAAAGCAACTAATGCTATGGGGGGAGAGAAGAGGAAGAACAAAGAAGAACTCAACAAATGGACCTCCAAGATCTAGATCAAAAGGCTTCCCCTCACTTAGAGGAGGAATGGATTGGTGGAACAATAGATCTAGATCTCCTCTCTCTTTTCCCTCAAGAAATTGCAAGAACCATTGGAGGGATAGAGAGTTAGAAGAGCTTGGGAAGGTCAACAATGGTGGTCAAATTCGTGCTCTAGAGGTGGGGTCTCTTTGGGGAAGAAGACCCCTTATATAGGCCACCCAAATGGGTGACCGTTGGCCCCAGATTCGTCCCCGGTCGGTACTACCGGTACAAATAGGCTGAGATAGTCAGTACGCATCCGGATAACCGGTACTACCGAATTTGGGCTGGTACTACCGACTATCACAAAAACTGCTGAAAAACCAAACACGAAAAACGAGCATATCTTGATCGTCTGGACTCCGTTTTCGATGTTTTTGGGCTCGTTGAAATTGTTACAACGAGCACTACACAATCATACAGAGAAACATAATAGTCCATCATAGTAGTAAAAACCAAATGATGAAAGGTGTTATCTCTCAATTAAAGAACAACCAGTAGAAACTCCAACACCAAAAACGCAAGTTTTGCATAGGAAATCCGTTTTGGTGAACTTGGGCTTGCCATGTAGAACACGTCAAGCACCAAAACCTTACAAGGATAAAATCCAAATAAGAACCAAGAGAGATGATGATGGTAAGTATGCAAAGGTTTGAGCTCTCTCCGATAGATACGATAGAGCTTAGTTGAGAGCCCCTCTTGATAGTACGGTATCTAACCTATACATCTATCTAGATCATACCTTTGCCTTGCGCATTCCACTTGAGCCAGATGATGAAGATCTTGATCTCTTCAAGTGGATCACCTATCTTGATTGCGCTTCGCTTGGTGAAGACTCACATATTGCTCCCCCATACTCTGCTATGGGAGAGTCTAGTTTAGGCACATCTCCACATGACCATTTTCTCCAAATGGGTTGCTAGCTTCAAGCATAAGATTTCTTCGAGATGCTTCTCTTGAACTTGCACTTCAACCTTGATGACGATCCCCACTTGACGTCATCCTTCATAGGCTATATGAATATTCATTTGATGCAAGCCCATAGAAATATACCTAATTCCACATAGACAAACCACACACGTAGATCATGGGTTAGTTCACAAAGCTATATGGACAAGTGCTTACCACACCAAGTGATACATGATACCACTTGGTACATCTTGTAGCTTTGTGTGTTGATCAAAAATCTTGATCAACCTTGTATATTTTCTTCTCTCTTGATTAGATGATGTCTTGAAGATAACCATAATAATCACATAATCCTTTTTTTCAAGACATACTTGCAATATGCTCCATATGAGAGAGAGCAAGCTTTAGCTGAATGGGGAAGATGGCCCCCTATTATACCCCTCACCAATAAGTGACCGTAGGGCACATAATTCGTGCCAGTCGGTACTACCGATTGGGAATTGTACTACCGTCCAGTCGGTACTACCGGTTAGGTACCGGGAAACTAAGTGAAAACGACAGGAGGTAGTCAGTGCTGATTGTGCTAATCGGTACTACCGGTCATGTCTGGCCGGGACTACCGATTGGCACAACCAACACTGAGGCTAGGTATATGGCATCAACCTTGAATCCAACATATGGATATCAAGCAAGGTCTATGACCAAACACTGCAAGTATAACTCATTGCAATCATTAGTACATAGGGATTGTCATTAATTAGCAAAACCATACATGGGGACTCCATGCCCTTTCAGATAGGTTCTGGAATAATATAGGATTTTGTTGGAGAGAGAGAAATGATCCAGAAAGAGTTTCGATGGTCCGGAAGGAGTTCCGGGAAGGTCTAGAATGGTTCCAGGGATGTCCGAAAGTTGTTCGGGTGGTCCGGAAAATGTTTCGGAGTCACGGGATATTAAATTATATGTAAATATATTAATTATGAATTAATTATATTTTATATTAATTTAAGTATTAATTAAAAAGGAGAAAAAGGGGGAAGCCCACTTAATGGGCCAAGAGGGGCCCATGTGGGGGCCGAACCATCATGAGGTGTGGCCCATGGCCACCACGCACCATGCATGGTGCGGCCGGCCACTCCCTCTCCTTTAGTCCCACATGGGGGAGGCAAGGTGTTTGCACACCCCATCCCCCTTTATATAGCAAGGCATATTAATTGGATTAATTACATGGAAAATACAATTAAATTTGCAGCAAGCCGGCCGAGCTGTTTCTCCGCCCTTTTTGCCTCCTCTCTCCAGAAAAGTTCTACCCCTGCGATTTCAGCTGGATCTGAATGACCGAGTGTTGTTGTTAAGCTCCGTATGTTTGCGAGTGCTCGGAGGCACCACCTTTGAGGATCCTGGGCGACATCGTCTCTCCCACCCAGCAGCCCTGCCGCTGCCCTGCCACCGGCGCCTCCCCCCCCCCCCCCCCCGTCGCCGGCGCCTCGCCATCTTCCGCCCGACGCCCGTCGACGCAGGTCATCGTCGACACCCCGGCGTCATCGTCTACGTCATCGTGGCAAGTTCTCCGCGACCTCCAGGTCGGCTACGTAGGACTTCATCGTCAATGCTAGTGCGGGAGCGTAATCTCCGCTATCGGTCTACATGGAGGTAATGTAATCCGTTCCGCCACCGTTATCACATGTACTAGATAGATAGATCCTGACTAGTTAGGGTTTCATACGCTAGAAAAATTATTGTTTTCTGCAACGGAACCCCTTCAGTGGTATCAGAGCCGATCTATGCGTAGTACTGCTGGTACGGTTAGAACTCATGTTGAATGAGGACGTCTTTCTTATATTTGCTACCCTCTAGCGTGCACTTGCAATGCCTTCGGTATTGAGTTGATGAAGCGGCCTGGACCGACTTTACGCGTACACTTACGCGAGACTGGTTCCACTACTGACATACGGCTTGCACCGTATCTGTGGCTGACGGGTGTCTGTTTCTCTCTCTCTAGTCGGCAAAGCATTTTCAATGGAGGGCCCGAAAGGGATGCTTAAACGGTGGAGGGCCCGAAAGGGATGCTTAAACATGCAATTATACGATCGACGTTGTGGTACAAAGTTCGTAGGTAGAGAAGCGGTTCTCTTACGAATAAGCCTATATGCCACGTAAAACTTGCAAAACTAAATAAAGGTAGATCATCTAACTTAGTTTTGCAGAGGCGTTATTTTATGTGACATGGTTACGGTAAGTTTGATATTACTCGTACTGTAGAAGACAATGGAGGCCACCGTAGACTCGGAGCTATGCCGGGGCGCCGGGGCCAGGCACATGGCGCCATGGAGGTCCAGGCGCATCGACCATGTCCCATCGCCTTCATTGCATCATTTGATTGTGTGTTGTTGTGTGGGCATCCTATTGATTGCTTATATTCTAGATATACAACGGTAGCATCATAAATAGGATGATTCCTAACAAATACCAAAATTGTGTTCTCCCTCGTTGCGCACTACCAAGAAAGTTCTACGTTATGAGGCAGGCCGTGACGATCGGGTGTCATACATATCGTCGTTCGCATACAGTGGGTGTAAGCCATGTTGCACGCGAAGGGTCTTCGAGATTTGATGGCGAGCCTAACATATGAAGATATGGCCTCGGAACACGGGAAGATCGAAAGATCGAGCATGAGTCACAGAGTTGTTGTGATCGACATTTTATGTCTACCTTTGAAGCTGTGCCGCCGGCCGTGACGATCGGGGGTGGTATGGTGGATGGGGGTCGTGTAATCGCTATTACTATTTTAGGGATAATAATTTTAGTGGAGTTTGTTTGATAATATGATTATAAACTAAAATTCACATATATTATAAACTTTACCTTACCTCTTTTGCGATCACATCTGGAGACTACGGAACTACACTTCAGTTACTTCCTCAAGAGCGCGGATTCTACCATAGAAGCCGACGGGTCCAACTTCATCAGATGGTACAATGGTTTTAGAAACATTCTCCAACACAACAACATCATATATGTGTAACATCCCAACATTTTATAATGTTCAAAAATCACTAAAATTTAAAACTTTTGTTTTGATTAAAATAAAATATTAAAATACATCAGAAAACCAACTATAAAAGACTTCAAACATATTGAAAGGATTTAATATTTCAAATATCTCAAGGAAACATTATTTTCAAAAGTTATTTCAAGTTAAATATTTTATTATTCCATTTTTTTTCTTATTACCTAAATATGTAATTTAATAAATGTTTGACAAACTTTCAAACCAATTTCATATAATAAAAATTTTCTTTTAAGTATTTGACTTCAACCACTTAGCCATAGCTATGCATAGATTAAATTAATATTTACAAGTGTTCTTTTAAACTATTTAAAACATGATCTATTTGCCAAATGGGTTTCATTCTTCTTAAGTTCAAAACATAGTTTTGGAAATTACAAGTCAATAGGTTATAACTTTAAAACTTCATAGATTATATATTAAAGAATTTTCCAAATAGGCATTTCATTAACTTAAATTACTTACATTAATTTTCAAAACATAAAATGATGAATATGTTCTATATAAGAAATGAATTAAATATAAAATCTTTTCCAAAGTTGTTTTATGAAGTTTTCAAATGAATTATCTTAAAATAAAATACAATGGTGCACAATATATTTTTGAATTAAAAATTGAATTTATTATAATTCCCATTTTTCTTAGAAATAATTATATTTAGTTATTTTACCATTATACCAAAATGAAGATTGATGGTTATTGAAAATGAGAATTAAAATAACTATTGTCAACCATATATGATTGTGATATTTTCATAAATTTAATTTAGCCACAAATAAATATTTTAAAACTCTAAATTTATTTTGGACATGAGGTGTCCATTTTGCAAATAGTCGATATTTCAAAAATATTTAAAAGTATTCAAAACATACCCACAAATGTTTTAAAGCAAAGATATGATTTTTACAAAATTAAAGAAACTAATTTGAGGTTATTTGGATTCATAATTTAAAAGTTATTTAAAAATCCACAAATAAGAAAAGGAAAAGAACAAAAAAAAAGGGGAGAAAGATTAACTGGGCCGAGGCCCATCAGCTCTTCCTCGCGCGCGCAGACAGCAGCAAGCCCAGCAGCAGCCCAGCCCGGCTCCCTCTCCCACTCCCACTGACGTGTGGGGCCCACATGTCAGCATCTCCTTCAATCTCGCGCCGAAGATCACGCGCCCGACAGTTTCGGGCGAGATTTTCTCGTCGTGATTCCGCGCGATTAAGGGGATTAATGGGCACCCCGACCCTGCCCTATAAATCGACTAGCTCTCCTCTCTATTTCCCCTCTCCTCCCTCTTAGTTTGCGCCCCCCGGCTGCCCACAATCACCGCCGCCGTTCATCCACTGCCGCCGCCGTGATCTGCACACTCCGGTGAGAGTAGACCTCCCCGAGCTCTCCCTCGTGTCTCCTACTCCTTCCCTTGACCGTGCACGTCTGGCTGAAATTGTCGTGTGTCCTTTCATGCGCCAGATCAAAGATCCCGTGCGCGACCGAAGCATGTCGCCACCTCCGGCAACTTCGGCGAGCAATCGAGGACGAACTGAGAAGCACCGGTCGCCGCCACCTCGCCAGCGTCTTCGTCATCGTCTCCGCTACGCTCGGGTATGACTCATTCATCTCGGGGTAGCCTAGAACGCGTAGAATGGCTGTCGCCGGCGATGGCGCCGCCGCGTGCACGCATCCGGCAAGGTTTCCGACGGAAGCGCCGCTAGCTCTAGGTCGTATTAATTTGAGCCGTTGGATCGCGTACGTACGGCCTAGATTAGAATCTTTAAATTGAACCGGTACACACAGTCAGCGCCCGCGTGGCAGCCGCGTCAGCGCCACGTCATCCCAGCCTTTCTTTATTTTTTCCCGAATAGAAATTAGATGGCATTCTTGCAGATAAGCCCCTCCCTTTGAAAAGTGTCATAACTTTTTAACCACATATCCAAATTTGAAAAGTTGTATATTTTTGGAAAGCCCTTGACATGTAGAATATTTTAGATCTGTTAGAATTCAAATGTGAGCTAATTTAAAATATTCAAATTTCAAATGGTGAATTTGAGTATTTTTGTCATAACTTTAAATCTATAATTCCAAAAATTGCAAATAAAATTGTTTTAGAAACTTTAGAATACGTGTTATAATATGCCTATGTTATAAAATAATTTTGTGCATTAGTTTTGATAATTTAATACTTGTATGTTTAAATTAAATAGTTTGAATAATTTTGATATAACTCTTGATAGAAAAATCATTTTTGAGTAAATCCAATTGGTATAAATTTAATTAAACCCCATTTGTCTACTTACACTAATTAAAATTTTATTATAAAAATTAATCATAGAAAACTTTAATCTTATATTTATTCCTTTTATTATATTTTGCAAAAATAAAAAAATTAATTAAAATTACATTTATAGCCTAATGCATATTTTATAAATATCACAAAATTTAGTATGATGTTTATTATGATTAAAAAGTGAATTTCATGAATAACTTATTTTATTATAAAGTTATACCTCTCATAGGAAAACTCCTCCATATGTTTCTCTAAGTTAGGAAAATTCTCAAACTTAGTATTTTGGTAAAAGTGCTACGCATTAGACACTTATGATTTTCAACATGAAGCTAGAAGACCAATGAAGGACTTAGCCAAAACAAGACTTCAGAAATATCTTCAAGGAGCAGAAGCACTTAGAAGAAAAATCAAGAAGAAGTTCATGACGACCAACCAGAAATACTTTCTAAGTCTTGCTCCCTCTCTCTTTCTTTTCTCCTTTCTTCTCTAACACTTCATGAAGACTAAGTGAAATCCAAGACCAGCCTAGCTGATACAAAAATCATCAAGTCTGAAAATTATTCAAGTCTACCAAGAATTCAATCAAGACATCACCAAGGAGAATATTACAAGTCTGGTGAAGTCTGGAAGACCAACTACATCTTTCTTTCTTTCTTTCTTTTCCCTCTTTCCTAATCTTGTCTTCCATTTCAGACTTAAACAATTATTGATCATGTTATTACCATCTTGAAGTTGTTGGATCCTAGTGACGTGGGGCTACCTTGCGGGTAGCCCACGATGATGCTACCTGGGCCGCGCCAAGGATGGAAAGGCCCGCAGAAGGCCCACTCGGGGTACCTAGTATCCTAGTCCAACTCGGTTAGGTCTTGTAACCTACCGTATCTGTACCAACCACCCGAGACCTGGCTACCTATAAAGCCAGGAGGGTTGTCCGTCCTAAGCGAAGACGCTCAGAACCACTACGACAAACCCTAGCGAGATCGCAATCTCGCCATTGTAATCGCTACTCGCATCAATAACCAGACAAGCAGGAGTAGGGTGTTATCCTCCGGGAGCCTGAACCTGGGTAAACCTCGCTTGTCAGCCGTCGTGATCACCTTGCACTCATCTCTCTCCCCATCAATCAACCCGGGGTGCACAACCCTGGGACTTGTCGAGTTAACACCTCGTCAATTGGCGCCGTCTGTGGGAAGTTCAACAAGTGCTAGGATCATGGTCGCACCGGCCTCATCCGCAATGAAGATCGGCGCATCCGCCATCAGGGAGTCGATCCGATTCGGCTCCTTCGAGTACGTCATCCACTCGCCAACGCATCAGTCGGCGTACGCCGATCTGGACAAAGGTATACACATCACCTTCGGCTCCATATTCTGCTGCATAGATAGTCGTGGCATACTCAGGTCTACGACTACTACGCTACGCGCGACGGCGTCACCAAAATCGCCAACCGTCGCGCTCGCTGGACCCGCCAAGATCGCATCTGCCGCACCCGCGGAGATCGCGACCGCTGGACCCGCCAAGATCGCATCTGCCGCACCCGCGGAGATCGCGACCGCTGAACCCGCGAAAATCGCGTCTGCCGCACCTGCGGAGATCGCAACCGTTGAACCCGCGAAGATCGCATCTGCCTCGCCCGCAGGGTTCGCGCCAACTGCACCCGCGAAGAGGGCATCTACGTCGACAATCTCGACAACGGCCGCACGAATCGAGTCTACAACCCCAACCTCGGTCGTGCGGTCAATCAAGTCAAGATCCATCTCCACCACCGCACCCGCACGCGCGACTTGGGGCCTGCGTCCAACGGCCATGTTGCGCGCGCCTTCGTCTTCGTGGGAATCTCAAGTCTACCCCAAGCCAATCGCACTCGCCCCGGCAAGTGTGAGCACCTGGACAATCGCGAAGAGACGCGACAGCAGGTGCGCCGCACGCCACGTTGCGGCAATTTTCGACCCCGAGCAAGAAGCGGGCGACAGAAGCAGCAGCGGCAGCACCAATTCTCCAATTCATGCCTACCCCAAGCAAGTTTTCATGGCTGGCACATCGCCGCATGACGACGAAGACGAACCCGCATACCCACTGGAGGTGGACATGCCGGACCAGACGAAACTTATCATCACGCGGGATATGGCGATCCAAGCCATGAAGCATGTATACGAAGGCACGTTTCCGCCACCCAACACACCTCGAGAAGATCACCTGGCGGTCCAGTACTTGCTACGCAAGGAAGGCGAACGAATTCGCGCCGAAAAAGCCGAACTTCTCAGGCGCAAAAGGGACGCGGATGCATCGAGCGCCAGGCGAGCCGCCCTCTCCTTCACATCCTCCACAGAAGTGAACCAGGGAGCACGGCGAACCAGAGCCCGTGTCCCCCACATGGCAGAAGCTGATCGAACAAGGCTCACCCGTAACCTCGACTCGTCCTTCGTCACCGAAGATGAGAATGGGATACCCGTCCCGAAGACGGCGAATGCCGCCCTGATATCGGTCGAGACATACCTCCGGCTCACGCAGCCACCGGAGGGAGACGCACGCTCCCTTCTCCACAAGCAACAAATTGCCTCCATAAGGGCAATCGAAGAGGCTCTGGCGGCCAAGGGGCCAAACAACAGAGCGACTGAACCAACGACATCGGGCATCCCAGCGGCGCAGCGACAAGCAGTCAAGGACCTCCGTGACGTCATAACACAGAAGACGGTGGACCGCAGCCGCAAGGAGCGTTCGGCTAGCGTGGCACACGCAAACGACCACGCCGACCGCGACTTCGAGCCGTGTGGCGCAGCATGCTTTAGCTTCAACATCCGCGACACCCGCATGCCTAAAGGCTTCAAGTTGACGGCTGGCACACCAAAATACGACGGGAAGCAAGACCCAAAGCTATGGCTCGAGGACTACCTCATCGCTTGCACCTGTCAAGGCGGAACGTCGACTACAGCCATGCAGTACATCCAGCTCATGCTGACAGACTCGGCACGCGGGTGGCTCACAAGCCAACCCAAAGACTCTTTCCGAACATGGGAGGAATTCCAGGACAACTTCATCAAGAGTTTCTCAGGAACATTCGCCAGGCCAACGACCTACATCGAGTTGCAGGCCTGCAAGCAAGGGAAGGACGAGTCACTCCGCTCTTACATCCAGAGGTGGACACTCCTCCGCAATACCATGGAACCCGTATCAGAGGATCGAGTGATGGACGCCTTCATGCATGGCGTCGCTCGCCGCGACCTCCGGGAGGAATTCGGTAGGCTCCAGCCGAAGACCACAATAGAACTCATGAAGACAGCCAACCAATGGGCCGAAGGAGAGGACTATGTCCGCGAAACTTCTCCCAAGAAGGAAGGCGAAACAAGCAACTGGCGCGAGGCACGTCAAAAGAAGAAGGCACGTTACACCCACGATTCAATCGAATTAGTAGCGGCAGGGTACGAAACCCCCCGCGAGGAAAAGCGTGACAACAGCCGACAATACGAGCAGAGTCGGCAACCCAGCTCGAGTCAGTACAACCGTGGCAGCAGCAGCATCGACCACAATGATGGAAGTCAGAAGCGCGAGTGGAAGCGCCCGCTGACCCCAGCAGAGGAACTGATGCAACCATGTAAGCATCACTCGTTCCGCAACCCCGCAACAGGAAAGTGGGGTTCAAACCACTTGTTGAAGGATTGCCGCAAAGCAAGAAAGATCTACCATGCCATGCAGCAAATCATCGCCCCGGTGCAGGCCATACAAGCGGCGCCACAGCTAGCCATCCAGGCAGCACCCGCGAACAACAATCAAGTGCAGGCGGCAGGAGCGTTCCCCCAGCCGCAGCAGCAGCAGCAGGGTCCGTCGGCAGCAGCCGATACGTACCCAGCCGCGCGGGGACAGCTGAACATGATCCAGAAAGGACCCCCGTCGAACAGGAGGCAGAAAATCATAACACGCCAAGTACTTCAAGCCATCAACAGCCCGCGCGCGGTACCAGACTACCTACGCGGGTCGGAGACACCAATCACATTTTCCAGGGCAGATCACCCAGCGGAGGTAGTCCGACCCGGGCACGCCGCACTCGTGATTGAGGCTTTGATCGGCGACTACAGCCTGAAGAAGGTATTCCTGGACGGGGGCAGCGGCATCAACATCATATTCGCCGATACCCTCAGACGAATGAACAGGTCGACAGAGAAATTGCCAGAATCGGAGACCACCTTCCACGACATAGTACCAGGGCAAGCAATCACGCCCATGGGAACAATCACACTCGACGTCATCCTCGGTACACCCGAGCACTTCAGGAAGGAATCGATAGACTTTGAGGTCGTCGACTGGAAGTCACAGTACCACGCCATCCTCGGACGCCCAAGCTTTGCCAGGTTCATGGCAGTACCCCACTACGCCTACCTGATGATAAAATTACCTGGGCCGAAAGGAGTGATCACTGTCCGCGGCGACTTCGGGCTCTCCAATAGCTGCGACCGCGAGTTCGCCAAGATCTCCGAGTTCTTCGGCGTCGAGGAGCACTTCAAGGCCATTTTAGCCGACAACGACAAAACCATCTTCCCGGCTCGCAAGAAGCCTGCCAAAGACAACACGTTCAACATGAATGACGACACTGTCACCCACCAAGTCCATCCGACTGACAGCGGAAAGACGGTCAAGGTCTCATGGAGTCTGACTCCCGCATAGGAAGGCGCGCTCGTCGAGTTCCTGCGTGAGAACTGGAAAATCTTTGCATGGCAACCCTCTGACATGCCAGGGATACCCAGGGAACTCGCCGAGCACTCTCTCAAAGTCCACAAGGACGCAAGACCAGTCAAGCAATCCATGCGACGCTTCTTAGGACCCAAACGAGACGCGATCACCATGGAAGTCGACAGATTACTGCACGCCAAGTTCATCCGAGAGATCAAGGACTCGGACTGGGTTGCCAACCCGGTTCTAGTTGAGAAAAAGAAGACGAAGAAATTGCGCATGTGCGTTGACTTCACCGCAGTCAACAAATGCTGCCCAAAGGACCACTTCCCGCTCCCGCGGATAGACCAGATCATCGACTCGACAGCAGGTTGCGAACGCTTATCTTTCCTGGATGCCTACTCAGGTTACCAGCAGATCAGGCTGAAAGTCGAGGACGAAGAGAAGACAGCCTTCATCACACCCGACGGCGTCTTTTGCTACCAGACGATGCCGTTCGGGTTAAAGAACGCAGGTGCCACCTACCAGCGGACAATGCAAGCATGCCTCAAGGGGCTAATCGGGCAGATTGTCCAAGTCTACGTCGACGACATTGTCGTCACTACCCGAAAGGAGGATACCCTAGTCGACGACCTCCGCAAGGTCTTCGCTGCGCTGGACGTATATCAGATCAAGCTCAATCCAGAGAAGTGCGTGTTCGGCGTACCAGCCGGAGAGCTACTAGGGTACCTCGTGTCCGCACGAGGAATCGAAGCAAACCCCGAGAAGGTGCAGAACATACTCACAATGCCAGCACCAACCAAGCTCAGGGAGGTGCAACGATTAGCTGGCCGAGTCGCAGCTCTCAGCCGGTTCATTAGTAAGTTGGGAGAGAAAGCCTTACCTTTCTACCAACTGATGAAGAAGGCAGACAAGTTCGAGTGGACACAAGAGGCGCAGGACGCGTTCGACCATCTCAAGAAAACCCTGACAACTTCTCCAGTCCTCGTGGCACCACTGGAAAATGAGCCGATGTACCTATACGTCTCAGCAACGAACAGGGTGGTAAGCACGGTGCTCGTAGTCGAACGCGAAGAAGAAGGGCACAACCACCCGGTGCAAAGACCCGTCTACTACCTCAGCGAAGTACTCACCCTGTCCAAACAGAATTACCCTCATTACCAGAAGCTGGCATACGGAGTCTTCATGACCTCCAGGAAGGTCGTCCACTACTTCTCCGAGCACCCGATCACGGTGGTAAGCTCCTCTGGACTAGCAGACATTCTCACAAACCAGCGCGCGACAGGACGAGTCGCCAAGTGGGTTGTCGAACTAGGACCATGGGGGCTGAAGTATGCTCACCCGAAGTCTATCAAGGCCCAAGTTCTCCCAGAATTCACAACCGAGTGGATAGAAGCCCAGCTACCAAATGTCCCCGACCCATCCAACGCATGGACAATGTACTTTGATGGCTCGAAAAAATTCAAGTCAGCCGGGGCAGGAGTCGTGCTCATCTCCCCCAAAGGCGACAAGCTCAAGTATGTCCTACAGATGGACTTCCCGAAGCCGTCCAACAACGAAGCCGAATACGAGGCCCTGATCCACGGCATGCGGATGGCCAAGAACTGCGGCGCCACGCACCTCATGATCTACGGCGACTCCTATCTGGTAGTACAGCAAACAATGAAGTCATGCGACGCCGTCGCTGACAACATGATCGCCTACAGAGACCTCTACAATCAGATGGAAGGGAACTTCGACGGCTGCGAGCTGCGCCACATCGGCCGTGAAAGCAATGAGGAAGCCGACGTCCTCGCTAACATGGGCTCAGACAGGGTGCCAGTACCACCCGGCGTCTTCCTCGAGTGCATCACGCAAAGATCCATCAAGACTCAAAGTACAGCAAGCACAGCCACAACAAAAAGCGATGCCAACCCACCAAGCCAAGACAAGGTCCCCATGGAGGTCATGCTAGTCGAAGCCATATGGACAGGACCGTACCTGGCATACATATTACATCAGAAGTTGCCAGTGGACCCAGTCGAAGCAAAGCGCATCATCAGGCGCTCCAAAAGTTTCACCGTCATCAACGGAGAACTCTACAAAAGAAGCATCTCAGGAATCCTGCAAAGGTGTATAGATCCAGTCGACGGCCAAGCCATCTTACTCGACATCCATGGGGGTATCTGCGGGCATCACGCCAGCAGTCGGGCACTGGTGGCCAAGGCACTACGCGCCGGATTTTACTGGCTGACAGCCATGCAGGACGCCGAGGAGCTGGTGAAGAAATGCACAGGGTGCCAGGAATTCGCCAACAAGCCGCACGCCCCAGCGTCAGAACTCAAGATAATACCATTAGCCTGGCCCTTTGCCCAATGGGGTCTAGACATGGTGGGCCCGCTGAAGAAATCCTCACCCGGAGGTCACACTCACCTCCTGGTTGCAGTCGATAAGTTCACAAAATGGATCGAAGCCGTGCCCATCACAAGTTCGACTGCATCCACAGCGGTCAACTTCATCAGGTCAATCATCTTCAGGTTTGGGGTACCAAACGGGATCATCACCGACAACGGCTCAAACTTCACAGCCGAAGAATTCAAGGACTTTTGCTCAGAGCAGGGGATCAAACTCAACTATGCGTCTGTCTCGCACCCGCAATCCAACAGACAAGTGGAGAAAGTCAACGGCCTTGTATGTAGCGGCATCAAGAAACGGCTGCGCGTGCCCCTAAGACGTGCAGCGGGCGCATGGGTGGAAGAACTGCCATCGGTCCTCTGGAGCCTGCGAACAACGCCGAATAGATCCACCCAGTACACTCCGTTCTTCATGGTGTACGGTGCAGAAGCGGTTCTCCCCTGCGACATCAAGTTCGACGCACCAAGAGTAGTCGCCTACGACGAGTCGGAAGCAGAGGAGGCACTCGAAGACAGCAGAGACACCCTGGACGAAGCGCGAGACATCGCCCTGGCACGATCAGCCGTGTACCAACAAGACCTGCACAACTATCACACCCGGCGGCTGCGACCAAGAGCGTTCGTTGCAGGCGACCTGGTTCTTCGACTCAAGCAAAGAAGGTGCACAAGCTCGCCTCCCCATGGGAGGGCCCGTACATCGTAACAGAAGCAATAGGCAATGGAGCTTACCGCCTAAAGGACTCGAAGACAGGAGCAGACTGCAGCAACCCATGGAACGTAGCACAACTCCGTCGATTCTACGCCTAGCTCAAAACAACCATTGTACAAGAAAATCAGCGCGGCAGGTTTCAGACGCACTCTTTCCCTTACCAGGGTACCTGAGGGGACTGGAAGGGTTTTAATGAGGCGGCCTGCTCGCAAGAATCAATAAAGTGATTTGAAGAAATTCTGTCCCCTTTACCTACCACTCAGGAGGAACTCAAAAATCCTAGGCCGCCACTCGAACTACTCGGGGGCTGCGCCACACAGGTTGAAATATAAGCTTAGGTCGCCACCCGAGCAACTCGGGGGCTACGCCACACAAGCATATCCAAAATACTAGGTCACCACCCGAGCTACTCGGGGGTTGCGCCACACAGGTTGAAATAAAAGCTTAGGCCGCCGCCCAACTCACTCGGGGGCTGCGCCATACAAGCGTAAAGTCAAAAAATCCTAGGCCGCCACTCGACCGACTCGGGGGCTGCGCCATACAGGTCAAGTTCAAAATCCTAGGGCGCCGTCCGCCACACACGGGGGCGGCGCCACACAGGTCACACTTGTAGCCCTAGGCTACCACTCGACTTACTCGGGGGCTACGCCAAACAGGACCTCCCAGAAAAATCCTCAGCCGCCGCTCGAACTTACTCGGGGGCTGCGCTGCACAGGTCAAGTTCCAAATCCTAGGTCAACACCCGACATACTCGGGGGCTGCGCCAAACAGGTAACACTTGTAACCCTAGGCCGCCACTCCACCCACCCGGGGGCTGCGCCATACAGGCCTTCGCGAAAATCCTACGCCACCACTCGAGCGACTCGGGGGCTGCGCCATACAGGTCAAGTTACAAAAATCCTAAGTCGCCACCTGATGTAATCAGAGATTGCGGCATGCAGGTGACACTTGAGAAAACCTAGGTCGCCGCCAAACATTCTAGGTGACTGCGCCATACAGGTCGCAAACTCAAATCGGGCACCCACTTTCGAGAAAAAAGATCAACTCTTATAAGTCCAAAGCATTTCAATCAATTGTCATACTTACACAGGCACATTTGCCACCCCTATAGCTAACCCTGTACACCAGACAACATCTACTCTACACTGCAGGTTCAGCCTTCGGTGCACCAAGAGGCCCTACAAGACGCTTGCTCAGGTCCTGAACCTGCCGGATAATCCGACGCGCAGCAGCCAGGGTCTCGTCGAAGTCATCATCACTCGGCAGGCCTTCAAGCACCCGCTCAAGCGGAAGATGTGGCCGGTGCATCCGGACGTATGCCAACGCAGCGTTCGCACCAGCCACAAGTTGGGCGTCGACGACTTCCTTCAAGCCTTCACCATCGCGGAACCTCTCCAGCAAAGCAGACAACCCGTTCGGCTACGCATTATGCGGGAAGTACACACGATTGATGTGCCAAAGTGTCTTCCGGCAGCTCTCCAGAAGAAAAGAAGAGCGCCACGTGCGATCAAGCATGGTGGCAAGGACGCGCCCCCTCGACGGGCTCACCCAGAACTGCCGAGCTTCGTATGAGTCGCCGGACGCCTCTCGGGTGACTCGCTCTTCAACGCGAACCCGCTCAGCCTCCCAGTCGGGATTGACTTCTACGCACATAAAATGCAACTAAGAACGAGAAGGAAAGCCACAAAAAGGACGGCAGCCGCCAAACATAGGATACATACCTTGCAGCTGTCGACTGATCAGGTCGATCTCCCCAAGCAAAAAGTCCTCACGTCGCGAGAACTCCGCCGTGGGATGCGACTGAGAACGTTGTAGCAGCCGCTCCGTATTCTTCAGGGTCGCCTCAAGCTCCGCCACCTTGTTCTTCAAAAATGTGATTATACGCTGATCGTTGGCACTGCGTGGAGGAGCCGGCGCCGCCCGACGACGGCGAGCACCCGAAGAAGAAGCCGCGCCACTCGGCACGGCCACCGGAGAAGGCGGAGCATCATCACGCGCAGCACTCTGCCAGGGATACTCAGAGTCAATACAATCAGGCGACTGCGAAGCACAAATCAACTCAGGAGAAATAAAGACCAGCAAAATCAATATCGAAGACCAAAAGACCCGACAGGGCAATGTTCATTACAAGCATAAAGTTCAAAATACTGATAGCGGCGACTGCCGCATTCCTACAACTATGCCTACTCTAAGGCCGCGGACTGCGACCGGGAACGGCCCTTCCGAGCTGCCGCCTCAGTCGCCTTAGCAAGGGCCCTCTCGAAGAGTGCCACAAGCTGCGCAGCCAGCTGCGAGGCGCGCTCCTTCACGCCACTCAGCGACGCGGTCCGGCCGTCGGGTTTGCGAGGAAAACCGCTGACGACCTTCTCGAAGTCACCAGGGACATGGTGGCCTAATAGGAGCTGGAAGGTGAGCTCGGAGCCGCGTACCGTCTGCGACCGCGTGAAGTCGGCGATGGTAGTCGCGTCCTCAAACGGTGCAGCCAGGGCGTCCACGGTCGCCGGCGGCTGGTCACCCGGGAAGATGCTCTGGTGCACCACAGCCAGAGCTCCAGTCGACTTCTGCAGCGCGGCTGAAGACTTCTTCAGCGCGTCCGAAGCGTAGGCGCATACCCGGTCGAGGAAGCCAACAGCGGTTGCCAGGTCAACCGTGTCACTCGACGCATCTTCGGGAGGAGCTCCACCGCAAGTCTCTGAGCAAAAAATTCAAAGTCAGATTAAGAAAAAGAGCAAAGACTCAGTAGGCGTCAAGCCGAAACTCACCCCCAAGTACACCAGCTAGCGAAAGGAGACGGCCAACTTGAGTCTTCTCCTTGGCAACCCGCGCCAGCTCCCGCTCTTGGGACTCGCGAAGAGCTTTCTCGAGCTCATCAACCCGCCCAGTAGCCTGGTCCAGCGAGGCACGCAGTTGGTCCCTCTCTTTCTCCAGGCGAACAAAAGCTGCGGCTGCGTCGAGCTGCTGGCGATAGTAAGGCTGAAACAAAAGCAAGAAGTCAATAAAGCTGCGGGCGACTATACTAGTCACCCACACCTTCGGGGGCTACTCCCATCGGGAGCGCTGACCGCGCACCCGATGAAAAATCAAGAACGCAAGATAACGCATGCAATACTTACGTGGTCCAGTAGTTCAAGTTCTTCCGCAGTCGAAGGAGGCACGCAGCTAGATGATGCAATACCGGCGGGCTCAGCATGCACCTTCTCCACTACCACTGGCGTCCCCAACCCAGTCGAAGGGGCGG
This sequence comes from Poa annua, assembly GCA_026929855.1. NCBI lineage: Eukaryota > Viridiplantae > Streptophyta > Magnoliopsida > Poales > Poaceae > Poa > Poa annua. The sequence goes on from CM049427.1 coordinate 40,820,314, forward strand.
ATGTGAGCTCCACGTCCCGAAGGGGGGAGCTAACATCGTCAGAACGATGGCTACAGCAACACAAAGAACGCCAGTCGAATCAAAATGTCCAAACTGCAAATTACAGCTCGAAGGACATATGGAAAAGAAACTCACCTGGGGGTGCCGGCGTCGTCGTAGCTCTCCAAGGAAGGCGAAGGCATCCGCGCGAACGAGCGTGGTGCTGCAGAGCTGACTGGGGGAACATTCAGAGGTTCCTCCCAGCCACCCGAAGACCGAGCACCCGGAGACGTCACGACTACCTCCTCCTCAGCAACGTCCGCGTCCCGGGCAGGTGACGACGCAGTGGCAGACTCACCGCGACTCGGAAGCTTCCGCTTCTTCCTCGCGGGTTCCTCTACCTCCTCTTCCTCCTCCACCTCGTCGCGGGGAGAATGCGCGGAGGGAATCTCTTCGTCCTTGTCGTCCTCTTCGACAAACCTCGACTCGTCGTCGGGTCCGTTCTCAGGGAGAGGAGGAAAGCTGATGAAAAGATCTCGGCCCTGAAGCAAGTAGACACAAGTCGAATTAAAGAGAAAGGTAGACTCAAGTCGAACAAGGGCAGAGACAAGACAAGACAAGACCTACCTCAGGAACGGGGTTCGAGGCCCCGTAAGGAGAAATTGGGCACTTGACGTTGCACGTGTCTGCGGCTCGGAGGTTGGTGATGGACCTGACGCTGGCTTCCACCTCCTCGTCCTCCAGCGGCTTAGCGCTGACGCCTTCGGCGGCCCACATCGGGTGAGGCCGGGCGCTGAGCGGCTGCACCCGAAGACGGAAGAAGGTGGCCAGCAGAAAGATGCCACCCGCATCGCGCCCAAGGGTCTGAGTCAGCTCGTGCAGCAGGCCCAGCAGGGGCCGCACAGCCTCCTTCTCCACGGCGGACAGCGGGTGCGCCCAGGCGCCAGTCTTCCGCAGACCGCGCTTGCTGTCGAATGCGTCCAGGCCGTCGCCGTTCGACTGGTCGTAGAACCATCTCCGGCGCCACCCTTGGACGGAGTCGGACTTCTTCATCTGAAAGTACGCGGTGTCACCGCGCACCTGGATTCCGAAGCCGCCCACTGGGAAGGTCAGCCCACTCTTACCCACGTTCTTGCGAACGAGGAAGAGCGACTTCCACAATGCCCAGTGGGGCGCGACACCCAAGAAACACTCGCAGAGCACGATAAAGCCCGCGATGCTCAAGACGCCATTGGGGGTCAGATCGTGGATCTGAACCCCATAGGCGTACAGGAGACCGCGCACGAAATCGTGCTTGGGGAACCCGAAGCTTCGCGGAATGAAGTCCGCAAAGCAAACGCGTTCCCCATCGCGGGGAGTGGGGAAGACTTCCTTGCCAGGGACTCATACCTGGACTTGGTCGGCAGGTGGCAGAAAGCCCTGCGCGCGGAGCAGCTCCACATCGGCCTTCTTCGTCGACGACCTCTGCCAATCACCCTCGGGTTTCTTCATCACCCTGGCATCGTCGGCGGCGGCGGAGGAGCCAGCAGCGCTCTTCGGCTTGCCCATCGCCTAGGTCGCAGGGTGCGTGGACGGATTGCTTGGAGCTCGGGATGGCGGCGGAAATGGCAGAGCGCAAGAGGAGAAGAAAGGCAAGAATGGATTGGAGAAGATGAAATCCCAAAAGCCAAAGCGCAGTACTTATTCCTCGAGGATCGGCATCTCAACCGTCCATCAAGCAATGGCTCCGAGCGAGAGCATCCAGCCGTCCACGTGTCGCACGGAGAAACCAACCGTCGCCGCCAACTTCCTCCACTACGCACGGGAACCGAGGCGTCGTCATCGTGCCGCGCAAATTTCGCGCCCACTTCGAAGACGTGACAACTGCAGACTGTGGTCAGCTCTGACAGCGGGGCCCGCCACGTCATGTCCCATCGGGCGCAGAGGCGTGCAACGAATCATCATCGATGACGTCACTAAGCCAACGGCTCCAGAATCAACAGAAGAAACTCGAAAAAGTCATTCGAGTAGTAGGCTTCGCAGCTGAAATCAGCAATGTAAGATCAGCCAATGATCCGAGCACCCGAAGAAACCGTTCGAGTGGCAACGAAGTAAGCTCGAGCAGCCGAATCCATCCAACAAGTAAGCCAAAACAGGCTGAGCAGAAGCAAGCTTCACAAGAAGATGAAGACAAAGTAATTCGACTGCACAGATTACTCCCATCGGGAGTGGCTCGACTGAAGAAATTCGAGTTCAAGCTCAAGATCAAGCAATCCAACGGCGCGTCCAGGAGGAAGGAGTCCTTTGTCCGACTCTGCGCTTCGACCAAGCACTCGGTGGCTACTGACGTGGGGCTACCTTGCGGGTAGCCCACGATGATGCTACCTGGGCCGCGCCAAGGATGGAAAGGCCCGCAGAAGGCCCACTCGGGGTACCTAGTATCCTAGTCCAACTCGGTTAGGTCTTGTAACCTACCGTATCTGTACCAACCACCCGAGACCTGGCTACCTATAAAGCCAGGAGGGTTGCCCGTCCTAAGCGAAGACGCTCAGAACCACTACGACAAACCCTAGCGAGATCGCAATCTCGCCATTGTAATCGCTACTCGCATCAATAACCAGACAAGCAGGAGTAGGGTGTTATCCTCCGGGAGCCTGAACCTGGGTAAACCTCGCTTGTCAGCCGTCGTGATCACCTTGCACTCATTTCTCTCCCCATCAATCAACCCGGGGTGCACAACCCTGGGACTTGTCGAGTTAACACCTCGTCACCTAGCGGCATAGTGAGATGAAGCGGCCTGGAGACTAACCTTACATGTCCACGTACATGAGACCTGTTCCACAATTTAAGTGGCTGGCCGGGTGTCTGTCTCTCTCACTATAGTGAATATCCAATTTACAAAGAGTTGATAATAAAAGTTGATCACCTTATAGACTTAGTATTTTTCTCTAAGTATTTTGCACATCATGGCTAAGCCATTAGAGTGCTTGTTTCAAGATGATATAAAACAAAGTATTTTATCCAAACTATGACCTTTGTCCTTAGTCATTTTTGACCAACACATTTCCTTGCATTAACTTAAAAGATTTTCATGGCATGACATACATCTCTAGGCCTTAGAAATAATTTGCATATCATGCATAAACATATTTTTCTTAGAACTTTATGAAACTTGTTTATTCATTATGTATGCTTGTATGTGTTGTGTTGTTTTGTTTTATGATTGTTGTATTGTTGTTTGTTTATATTGTTTAGACTGAATGGAGAGTTCCGAGTATCGTTGAAAAGAGTTTGTGAACAACGACAACATTCAAAGGCAAGTGGCACACCTCATATACCTCCTATTATTTTCTATATGCATTACTTAGTGTATTTTCAATAAGCATGTGTAGGATAGTATTGCTACGCTAAACCTGTGTAGAAATTCCTTATTCCTGTGTCTAGGTTCCTATGCAATACTTAGTAGAATTATTGATGTTATGCAAATGTTGTTTTGTGAAAATCTAAATTCTACTAAGTTAAGAAAGAACCTCCTGGGTGGATTGGTTGTATACGGAGGCGAAGTTGAGTGGCTACTCAGGACCATTTCTATGGTGTATACCTGAGTATGTCCACTTGTGGATGGCCACCCAGGGAACAGAGGAATCTGAAGAACTCCGAGTGACGATTGCTTCCAGTGCAGCCATTGCAAATGGGCTCTGGCTTGATCAATTATGTTGTGTGGACTCTCTCCGGCTTGACAAGCAGATGTAGAGGGTGTTAGGTGGAACGGGTCAAGCCAGAGTGGGAGGGAAAATGCTTCTGAAAGATATCGTCTCATTCTTCTCCTTTTCCTTATCACTATAAGTGTGTAAAGGATAGTTTGAGTTGAATGGGTACAATGGTGAACGTGCACAACCTCTGCAGAGTGTAAAACTAAGTACTTAGCCGTGTCCCCGGTACAGACAATTTGAGCAGCTGATCACGGACGTCAACGGAGGATTCCACCATTCCAACTTCAAAAATTAAAACTTGATGGGTGAACAAGGGTAGAATGAGACAGTGGTTTTCATGCCACGAATGTCTTGAATAGAAGAAAAGTGTTTTCCAAAGAGTTAGGAAAAACTCGCTTTATGCAAAATAGCCTTGAACTCCACCAGCCAAATAAGCATATTGGTTATTAGAGTTATTCCAATAAGTGTCCACCATAGTGTCACTTTCCAGACTCCATTTTTAATAGAATCCGACCCACGTTGTTGCAATATTTTTCTTATTGCGGATTGATCAGATGACGAGTGAGGTTTCGTTTAAAGGTTTCGAGTCTGCAACCAACATGTTTTCGCCTGTGGCAACATGAAGTTGATGGAGACTCACTGCTGTTGTATTTCCGTTGTGTACTATTTCAAAACTAGCTTTATGCTATGCAACTTGTATTGAATATTTTGTAAGACTGGATCATCGATGTAATAAAATTGATACTTTGTTGTGATATTACATCGTAAACTGTGTGTGCAAACGAATCGATTCAGGGATTTGCATTATACACAGGTATCTGCCTTATTTTAAGTGCAGGTGCTGACGTGGGGCTACCTTTCGACTAGCCCACCGTAAAGCTACCTGGGCCGCGCCAAGCATGGAAAGGCCCACAGAAGGCCCACTCGGGGTACCACGTATCCTAGTCCAACTCGGTTAGGTCTTGTAACCTGCCATATCTGTACCAACCGCCCGAGACCTGGCTACCTATAAAGCCAGGAGAGTTGCCCGTCCTAGAGGACACGCTCATAGCCACCACAAATCCTAGCGAGATCGCAATCTCGCCATTGTAATCGCTACTCGCATCAATAATCAGACAAGCAGGAGTAGGGTGTTATCCTCCGGGAGCCTGAACCTGGGTAAAACCTTGCTTGTCAGCCATCGTGATCACCAACACCTCTCTCTCTCCCCATCAATCAACCCGGGGTGCACAACCCTGGGATTTGCCGAGTTACCACCTCATCAATTGGCGCCGTCTGTGGGAAGTCAAAAAAGTGTTGGAATCATGGTCGCTCCGGCTCCATCCGCAATGAAGATCGACGTCCGCGTCGCCAGGGAGTCGATCACCTTCAGCTCCTTCGAGTACGTCCTTCACCCTCCGGCTCACCGCTCGGTGTACGCCGATCTGGACAAAGGTATACGCATCACCTTCGGCTCCGTGTGCTTCTTCGCCGACAGTCGCGGAATACTCAGGTCCGCGGCAACCGCGCCATGCGCGGCGGCACCCGCATCGGCGAATCTACCGCCGACTTCATCAAGACCCGCGAAGATCGCATCTGTCGCACCCGCGAAGATCGCATCTACCGCGCCCGCGAAGACCGCGTCTGCTGCACCCGCAGAGATCGCTCTTGTCGCGCCTGGGAAGATCGCATCTGCGATGACTGCCTCGACAACCCCAGCAATGGCCGCGCGGACCGAGTCTGCTACACCAATCTCGGTCGCATGGTCGGCCAAATCAAGATCTGCCTCAACTACTGCGCCCGCGCGCACGACCAAGGGTTTGCGGCAGACAGCTACGTCGCGCGCGTCTTCGTCTTCGTGGAGCTGCCAAGTCTACCCCAAGCCAACCGCACTCGCTCCGACGGCTGCGAAGCCTCAGAACACGTGGACGATCGCAAGGAGGCGAAACAACGACTGTGCCGCGCGTCACGTTGCAGCAATTTTTTATCCTGAGCAAGGCTCGGACGACGGAAGCAGCAGTGGCAGCACGAACACACCGACCCAAGTCTACCCCAAGCAATGCTTCATGGCGGGCACAACGCCACCCGATGACAACGAAGAACCCGCATACCCACTAGAGGTGATCATGCCGGACCAGACTAAAATCGTCATCACACGGGACATGGGAATCCAAGCCATGAAGCATGTCGACGAGGGCACGTTCCCTCCACCCGACGCACCTAGAGAGGATCACCTGGCGGTCCAGTACTTGCTACCCAAGGAAGGCGAACGACTCCGCGCCGAAAAAGCCGACTTACTCCGGCGCAAGAGGGACGCAGATGCATCGAGTGCCAGGCGAGCTGCCCTTTCCTTTACCTCCTCCACGGAAGTTAACCAAGGAGTACGGCGTAACAGAGCCCGCGTTCCCCTCCTGACAGACGCCGACCGAACCAGAGTCACCCGCAACCTCGAGTCGTCCTTCGTCACCGAGGACGAGAACGGGATACCCGTCCCAAAGACGGCGAATGCCGCCCTGATCTCAGTCGAGACGTACCTCCGGCTTACGCAACCACCGGAGGGAGACGCACGTTCCCTGCTCCACAGACAGCAAATCGCCTCCATCAAGGTGATCGAAGAAGCTCTAGCGGCCAAGGTACCAAGCAACCGAGCGCGCGAGCAAGCAACCTCGGAGATCCCAGCAGCACAGCGACAACCAATCAAGGACCTTCGCGACGTCCTCACGCAAAATATGGTGGACCGCAACCGCAAAGAACGTTCGGCTGGAGCTGCGAACCTCGACGACCAGGCCGACCGCGACTTCGAGCCATGTGGGGCTGCATGCTTCAGCTTCAACATCCGTGACACCCGCATGCCTAAGGGCTTCAAGCTGACAGCAGGCACCCCAAAGTACGACGGGAAGCAAGATCCCCGACTGTGGCTTGAGGACTACCTCATCGCCTGCACCTGCAAAGGCGGGACGTCGACTACGGCAATGCAGTACATCCAGCTTATGCTGACGGACTCGGCGCGCGGGTTGCTCACAAGCCAACCCAAGGACTCTTTCCGAACATGGGAAGAATTCCAGGATAATTTCATAAAAAGTTTCTCGGGAACGTTCGCAAGGCCAACGACCTACATCGAGTTGCAGGCCTGCAAGCAAGGAAAGGATGAGTCGCTCCGCTCCTACATCCAGCGGTGGACACTCCTCCGCAACACCATGGAACCCGTCTCAGAAGACCGGGTGATGGACGCCTTCATGCACGGCGTCGCTCGCCGCGACCTCCGCGAGGAATTCGGTAGGCTCCAGCCGAAGACCACAATAGAGCTCATGAAGACAGCCAACCAGTGGGCCGAAGGAGAGGACTACGTCCGCGATACTTCCCCCAAGAAAGAGGTTGAAACGAGCAACTGGCGTGAGGCACGCCAAAAGAAGAAACCACGTTACACCCACGATTCAATCGAGCTAGTAGCGGCGGGATATGAAACCCCACGTGATGACAAACGCAACAACAGTCGACAATACGATCAAGGTCGACAGTCCAGCTCGAGTCAGTACAACCGTGGCAGCAGCAGCATTAGCCACAATGACGGAGGCCAGAAACGCGAGTGGAAGCGCCCGCTAACCCCGGAAGAAGAGCTGATGCAACCCTCTAAGCATCACTCATTCCGCAACCTGGAGACAGGCAAATGGGGTTCCAGCCATCTGCTGAAGGATTGTCGCAAAGCAAGAAAGATATACCAAGCCATGCAGCAAATCATCGCTCCAGTGCAAGCAATACAGGCAGCCCCGCAGCTAGCCATCCAGGCGGCACCCGCAAACAACAACCAGGTGCAGGCGGCCGGAGCATTCCCCCATCCGCAGCAGCAGCAACATCAACAAGGTCAGTCGGCAGAAACCGACACGTATCCACCCGCACGGGGACAGCTGAACATGATCCAGAAGGGACCCCCGTAAAACAGGCGCCAAAAGCTCATCACTCGCCAAGTACTTCGGGCCATCAACAGCCCGCGCGCAGTACCAGACTACCTGCGCGGGTCAGAGGCACCCATCACGTTTTCCAGGGTAGATCACCCATCTGAGGTAACCCGGCCCGGACACGCCGCACTCGTGATTGAGGCCCTGATCGGCGACTACAGCTTGAAGAAGGTATTCATGGATGGAGGCAGCGGCATCAACATCATATTCGCCGACACCCTGAGAAGAATGAACAGGTCGACAGAGAAATTGCCGGAATCGGAAACCACTTTCCACGGCATAGTACCAGGGCAAGCAATCACGCCCATGGGAACAATCACGCTCGACGTCATCCTCGGCACACCCGAGCACTTCAGGAAGGAGTCGATCGATTTCGAAGTCGTCGACTGGAAGTCGCAGTACCACGCCATACTCAGACGCCCAACTTTTGCCAGCTTCATGGCAGTACCCCACTACGCCTACCTGATGGTCAAGTTGCCTGGACCTAAAGGAGTAATCACCGTACGCGGTGACTTCGGGCTCTCCAACAGCTGTTATCACGAGTTCGCCAAGATTTCTGAGTTCTTCGGGGTCGAGGAGCACTTCAAGGCCATATCAGCCGACAACGACAAGACCATCTTTCCATCTCGCAAGAAGCCAGCTAAGGACGCATCATTCAACACGAACAAGGACACCGTCACCCACCAAGTCCATCCGACTGATAGCAGAAAGACGGTCAAGGTTTCGTCAAGTCTGACCCCCGCATAGGAAAGCGCGCTCGTCGAGTTCCTACGTGAGAACTGGAAGATCTTTGCATGGCAACCTTCTGACATGCCAGGGATACCCAGGGAACTCGCCGAGCACTCTATAAAGGTCCACAAGGACGCAAGACCGGTCAAGCAATCCATGCGACGCTTCTCAGGACCCAAGCGAGACGCGATCACCATGGAAGTCGACAGATTACTGCACGCCAAGTTCAACCGAGAGATCAAGGACTCGGACTGGGTCGCCAACCCGGTCCTAGTGGAGAAAAAGAAGACGAAAAAACTACGCATGTGCGTTGACTTCACTGCAGTCAACAAGTGCTGCCCCAAGGATCATTTCCCGCTCCCGCGGATAGACCAGATCATCGACTCGACAGCAGGCTGCGAGCGCCTGTCCTTCCTGGACGCCTACTCAGGTTACCAGCAGATCAGACTGAAAGTCGAGGACGAAGAAAAAACGGCCTTCATCACACCCGACGGCGTCTTTTGCTATCAGACGATGCCGTTCGGGTTAAAGAACGCAGGTGCCACGTACCAGCGGACAAATAAGGCGGTCGACTTGAGTCTTCTCTTGGTCAACCCGCATCCGCTCCCGCTCCTGGAACTCGTGGAGAGACTTCTCAATCTCACCTTGACTCTGAATCTTCAGCTCAAGTTCAGCAACCGCTTATCAGCCTGGTCAAGGGAAGCGCGAAGCTGGTCCCTCTCCTTTTCTAGGCGAACGTAAGCAGCGGCCGCATCAAGTTGTAGGCGGAAGTAGGGCTGAAACAAAAGCAAGATCTTAATAAAGCTGCGGGCGACTCTACTAGTCACCCACACCTTCGGGGGCTACTCCCATCGGGAGCGCTGATGGCGCACCCGATGAAAATTCAAGACTACAAGTACAAGTACAAAAGACTTACATGGTCTAGAAGCTCGGCATCAACGGAAGGCGGCGGAGGAGCGCGACTTGAAGACGCGATGACAGCAGGTTGCGTGCGCTCCTAAACTGCCACCCGGGTCACCAGGTCGGTCGAAGGGGCGAATGTATGCTCCACCTCACGAGGAGGAGAGTGGACATCGCCAGAACGACGGCTGCAGCAATAGTACAATGACCAACTGCAAGATTGGAACTACAAAAGACAACTCGAAGTCAACGAGGTACTAACCTGGTGGTCTCGAGTTCATCATCACTCCCCGGGGAGACGGACGGCAGCCGCGCGAACGCGCGCGGTGGCGTGGAACTAACAGGGGGAACAACCAGGGGCTCGCTCCAGCCACCTTGGGACCGCGCACCCGGCGACGTCGCGACGACTTCCTCTGCATCAGCTTCTGCACCCCTCGCAGGCGACAAAGCAGTCGCAGAGTCACCGCCGCTCCGGCGCTTCTGCCTCTTCCGCGCGGGTTCCTCGTCATCATCATCGTCGTCCGCTTCGTCGTTGGGGGAGACAGCGGACGGAAGGTCATCATCATCATCATCCTCCTCCTCGACAAATTTTGACTCGTCGTCGGGCCCATTCTCGGGGAGAGGAGGAAGGCTGATCAGCAGGGACCGACCCTGAAGCGAGTAGACGCAAGTCGAATCAAGAAGCAAGAAATCAAGAAACATAATAACAAGGAGAACAAGTCAAGAACTTACCTCAGAATGGGGTTCGATGCCCCGTAAGCAACAACCGGGCACTTGACGTTGCATGTATCAGCGACTCGGAGGTTGGTGATGGACCTCACCTTGGCTTCCACCTCTTCATCGTCAAGTGGCTCGGTGCTGACGCCCTCAACAGCCCACATCGGGTGGGGCCGAGCACTAAGCGGCTGCACCTGAAGACGGAAGAAGATGGCCATCAAGAAGACGCCACCCGCCTCGCGCCCAAGGGTCTTGGTGAGATCGCGCAGCAGGCCCAGCAGAGGCCGCGCGGCTTCCTTCTCCCCCGCAGTCAGCGGGTGCGTCCAGGCTTGGGTCTTCCGCAGCCCGCGTCCGCTGTCGAATGCCACCAGGCTATCCTGGCTGGACTAGACGTAGAACCACTTCTTGCGCCACCCTTGGACGGAGTCCGACTTCTTCATCTTGAAGTACGCGGTGTCACCGTGCACTTGGATTCCGAAGCTGCCCACGGGGAATGGCAACCCGCTCTTCCCAACGTTCTTGCGAACGAGGAAGAGCGACTTCCACAGCGCCCAGTGGGGCGCGACACCTAAAAAGCACTCGCAAAGCACAATGAAGCCCGCGATGCTCAAGACGCCATTGGGGGTCAGATCATGGATCTGAACCCCATAGGCATACAGGAGACCGCACACAAAATCGTGCAAGGGGAACCCGGAGCCCCGCGGAAGGAAATCCACGAAGCAAACGCGTTCCCCATCCCGGGGTGTGGGGTAAACTTCTTTGCCAGGAACGCGTACCTGGACTTGATCAGCAGGCGGAAGAAGACCTTGCGCACAGAAGAGTTCGACCTCCGCCTTCTTCACCGACGACCTTTGCCAGTCGCCGTCGGGCTTCTTCATCAGCCCGGCTTCGTCGACGGTGGCGGAGGAACCAGCGGTGCTCTTCGGCTTGCCCATGGCGTCGCGAGGCAGCGCAAGGTGCACGGACAAAAAGCACGGAGCTCTGGTGAGGGCGAGAATGGCAGAAGGCAGAGGAAAGGAGGCGCGGATGAATGGAGAAGACAATGCCCTCGCGTGGCGGCGCAGTACTTATGTCTCAACAAAATCAATCTCAGCCCTCCGTCGTGCAGCGGTTCAGAGCATCTTCATCCCGTCATCCACGTGTCAAGCAAAGAGGCCAACCGTCGCCGCCATCTTCCTCCACTATGCAGGAGAATCGAGGCGTCATCATCGTGCGCGAAAATTTCGCGCCCAGTTCAGGAACGTGACAACTGCTGACCGCGGTAAGCGCTGCCAGTGGGCCCCGCCATGTCACGTCCCATCGGGCGCAGAGGCGTGCAAGGAAACGTCAGCAGCGGCGTCATCAAGCCAACGACTCCAAACAACAAGACAGCGAGATAACTCGAATCCAAGGTTTGGGTGGTAGGCTTCTTAGCTGAAACAACTGAAGACAATGCGCTGGCCAAGGAACCCGAAACGTTTATTTGGGTGACGAAGAAAGTCGAGTAAGCTCCCGCAGCCGAATCAGATCTACAGGTAAGACAACAGGCTGAATAGAAACAAGCTTCCCATGAAGAACAAGACAAAGTAATTCGACTACAAAGGTTACTCCCATCGGGAGAGGCCTGTTCGACTGAAGGAATCGGGTTCAAGCTCAAGATCAAGCAATCCAATGGCGCGTCCAGGAGGAGGAAGTCCTTTTCCCGACGCTGCGCTTCGACCAAGCACTCAGGGGCTACTGACGTGGGGCTACCTTTCGACTAGCCCACCGTAAGGCTACCTGGGCCGCGCCAAGCATGGAAAGGCCCACAGAAGGCCCACTCGGGGTACCACGTATCCTAGTCCAACTCGGTTAGGTCTTGTAACCTGCCATATCTGTACCAACCGCCCGAGACCTGGCTACCTATAAAGCCAGGAGGGTTGCCCGTCCTAGAGGACACGGTCATAGCCACCACAAACCCTAGCGAGATCGCAATCTCGCCATTGTAATCGCTACTCGCATCAATAATCAGACAAGCAGGAGTAGGGTGTTATCCTCCGGGAGCCTGAACCTGGGTAAAACCTTGCTTGTCAGCTGTCGTGATCACCAACACCTCTCTCTCTCCCCATCAATCAATCCGGGGTGGACAACCCTGTGATTTGCCGAGTTACCACCTCGTCAGGTGCGCTACAATATGTCCTAGAACATTAGTTAGGAGTTAGACCAGATAATTCTGCTAGCAAGGAGGAAGATGATGAGTTCCGTAAGCATCATGATATTTTCATGGAAGTGAAGGTCGTCATGAGCGTATGCCTAGCACCAGAGTTGAAAGTTGTTTCAACACGTGGAGCCATATGTCGTGATTGATGCGATCAAAGGACACTTCAAAGATGAATTGATTCTTGAGCAGTTCAGACATATTAGAAAGTTCCGGACCATTCACATGGGGAGCATACCTGTCTGGAGACTCAATTGAAGAAGTTGTATGACATCTACTTCAGTCTTACGAATATCTACGATTTCTAAATAGCAAATTCCATTGCAATAGAGATTGGGCTTTGCCTCCTAGCTATGAAGAGCATGTGCATGAATATGCCATAGAGACACGATGAGCTTATTCACGTTCGTGAGCAAGTTCAAATCTCTAAAAGTTGATTCCATCGAAGAAGAGTTCTTCGACGCTACGGGTATATTTGATATACGAAGATATAAATGTATTCTTCTCATACTTGATGAAAAGTATTGGATATTTGTTCTGTTTATGAAACAGTCCCTGATTATCACAAGTATGCGGTGATGGGTGACGTGACAGTGCACAAGTGATGGCAATCAAGGAAGTTGTTGGCCAGAAGTGCTCACGCCCTCGAGATATCATATTAGTTATCATCAATAGTTTTTTATAAGACATTTTGTAATAGTGAGAGTGTGATCTAGTTTGGTGTCTTGAATGTTACAAGACATAGTTATTCATATAGAACAAATCAATTGTTTTATATTACGAAACAAAGCAGTTGTTTTATATTATGAGTAATTTGTATCACATCTCAATTACATTATGTGTATGATATACATTTATAATAGTGGGAATGATAAAATTATGTGTCCAAAGAATAAAAGTTATGTTACTAGAACAAACACCATCAAATTTAGTCATAAAGGCAATGAAAGAAGTAATGGACATTTTTGGTCCATTTAAGTATTTCGAGTGCCGAATTGATTAAGTTTGAAATGTAGTATTGAAGTGTCAATACGAAAGGTAATTAATTAAGAGTCATTTCGAATGATTATTAATTTAATTAAATGGTGTATTTTACTTGATCTGAATTCTTCTATGATTATTGGCGAATAAGTGTATTTGCATAATAAATCATGAGTCTGAAATTAATTTGATAAGAGATGAAATGGGGTTTTTCAGAAGAAAGATTAGTGAATATTGTATTCACAAGATTCGATCAAAGGACAATATTTTTGAATTAAGGTTTCAACACAAAAGACTTGTGGAAATTTGTTTCACAATATTATAATATCATATATGTTGATATGTGAGGTATTATAATCATACTCTATTTTAGATAAAGTATGGTCTGTCAGAATCTGTATTAGAATCTCTTAATATGTTCGAAACATTATAGTCGATGTCCACTTTAAATAGATATTTTTCTCAACGAGAATTCGTGTGATCGACAACAGTGTCGACATGTATATGATTATACGATAATTCAGAATATACATGAATAGTTCTTTGTAGATTGCTCGCATTGGATGAGAGTGTATTCCAAAACCAAATAGAAACAAAACTTGGTTTGTTGTCTATGTAATTCCGAGGAAAATATGATTTTTTGAATTATGGTTTATGGATTGGAATTAGAAGCTTGAAATAAGGTGTCAGACCTATACTTATAAAAGTAGAATATTGGAAGGTTTTCCAAAGGGTATATGTCTACAAATTAAAATTTGGTGATTAAGAGTGAAGGAGACTAGAAAATTGTTTTCTGCTTGCAATCCTCTTCGTAAAGATCATAATATTTTCATGAAAGAAGCTTCTAAATAAAGTGTTGTTATATTTAATATTGCTATCAGGTCACAGCATAATATTAAGTGTTTCAGATCTTGTTGACAGATCAAGATGCACTTTATGAATACAAAGAAAGTTGAGAAAATATCAGAATACGAACAAAGGCTTTTTAGCCTGAAAATCCAAGTTACATTTGAAAGGATTAAAATAGTAATTGTTGCTACAATTCTTATTAGAGGAATAAGATTGTTTAATCATCATATAAAGTGTTATATGAGAAATGTAACTATAAGAAAGACGTGGAAGCATGTTTTGTCAAGAAATGTGTCTTGGACAAGATCAAATTTTGTTGACTACATTTATGTAGACATGCTTGAAGTTTGAGGGATTTGTATTAATGTAATACTGCAGTTTGTATTGAATTCGAATTGATAAGAGATCAATGATTTTGGTTTGACAAAAATGTCGAAATTAATTTAAGTGGCAGTCAAAGTTAGTTCACTCGGGTAGAATATGTAAATGACATATTTTTTAGTGGGAGCTTAGAACCTCAAATATGTAGATGACATGTTTTTGAGTGGGAGCTCGCTTTCTAAAATATGTGGAGACATAATTTGAGTGGGAGCCAAATTCATCTTGTGTAAATGACACATTGTGAAATTGTACCAGTAGAATTGATAAGAAGGATGAAGTTGTGAAACTATTTGAAAGTTAGTGTCTATTTGAAATAGAACGGGAATTTTAAATAGTTAATCGAGTTGTTTTGGATTATATCTGAGGATTCAGAATAGAATCAAAAGGATGGTCCTTGGAAATCCAATTGATCATTAAGAGTAATGATACACAGTAATAGTGGTTGTATGACATGTTGGTCTATTGTTAGACATCATACAGAAACCATATTATCTGCTCGAATGAAATATGACCGATGTTCTTAGAATAAGAACAATTATAAATGTAAATTTAGAATTTACTAGAAGTAGAAGTGCATTAGTTATTAGATTGACATTGGAATGTCGAGTTTTCTACATTGGTGTGAAAGTATATATATATCGATATCGCGAGGTTGTAATTGTTACAAGGAGCTCTCTATGACTGAGTGTGTTTTCAAGGCAGTTATCTGGTTGGCAGAATCCGAGTAAGCGCTGGGAAACTGAAGTCTCACTTAGTTACGGTATTTGGATATATGTTATTGGATAACATGATGATATCAAGCAAGTTGATATCAATGAATCGCAAAAGAACGCACAATTATGTATTGTACAGATTGTCAGAGTAACACTCTTCCACAAGCAAGCATTATCATATGACGCTTATTTGATAAGAGATTTTGATGAAGTAAAATGCAGCTAGTTTACTTGTACTCTAGTGCAAGTGGGAGACTGAAAGAGATATGCCCTAGAGGCAAATAAATAAGTAGTATTTATTACATTATCTCATAAGTTTATAATAGGTTTGTGTATTATGATATAACTGTATTAATCAGAATTATTAATACACGTGTGATACATAGACAACCAGAGTCCCTAGTAAGCCTCTATATGAACTAGTCCATTGGGCAACAGTTGATCGAGATTCCCGATCAAGGACATTGACGTCGGTTGACAATGGGGTCATCTTATTAGTTGAATAAGGTGATGGACATACGCAAAGTATCGCAATAAGATCGTATTACGATGTTTGTCATTTGCAATAGATAAGAATATGATAGCTTATTCCTTAGACCGTGAGACCATACTTATTACTACTTCGTAGGGGTACTTTGAGAGCATCAAACGTTGTGTCTTATTTAGCATGACAATAACGGTGTCCATCTTGGGTATCCCGAAAGAGTATTGAGACGTAAGATCAAGAGCGGGATTTGTTCATTCTTGTAATGGAAAGATACTCTGGGCCCACTCGGTGAGATTACATCTATATAGATGCGCAGCTTGTGACTAGGTCATGGAGATGTAATATCACAGACGAGTTAATAACCATTGTCGGTAACGAGATACAACAAAGACATCGGATGTCTACGATCATATCTCGGACAAGGTAGTATCGCAGAAACAAAGGGAATGAATATCATGTTTATGGTTCAACGACGATATTTCGTAGAATGCACAGGGGCCGTCATATGCATCCAGGTATCCCTGGCGGTCATTGGTGAGCGGAGTGTCTCGAGCATGTCTGGAGTATTCTTGAACCGTAGCGTAACAAACTTAAGGTCTTAACGACACCAGGAGATAGGTTCTGGAATAATATAGGATTTTGTTGGAGAGAGAGAAATGATCCGGAAAGAGTTCTGGTGGTCCGGAAGGAGTTCCGGGAAGGTCTGGAGTGCTTCCGGGGATGTCCGAAAGTTGTTCGGGTGGTCCAGAAAATGTTTCGGAGTCACGGGATATTAAATTATATGTAAATATATTAATTATGAATTAATTATATTTTATATTAATTTAATTATTAATTAAAAAGGAGAAAAAGGGTGAAGCCCACTTAATGGGCCAAGAGGGGCCCATGTGGGGGCCGAACCATCATGGGGTGGGGACTTTGGCCACCACGCACCATGCATGGTGCGGTCGGCCACCCCCTCCATCTCCTTTAGTCCCATATGGGGGGAGGCAAGGTGTTTGCACACCACCTCCCCCCCTTTATATAGCAAGGCATATAAATTGGATTAATTACATGGAAAATACTATTAAATTTGTAGCAAGACGGCCGAGCTGTTTCTCCGCCCGTTTTGCCTCCTCTCTCCACCAAAGCTATACCGTCGGGCGCCGTTGCCCTGCGGGATTCCATAAAAGTTCTACCCCTGCGATTTTAGCTGGATCTGAATGACCGGGGGTTGTTGTTAAGCTCTGTATGTTTGCGAGTGCTCGGAGGCACCACCCCCCCCCCCCCCCCCCCCCCGTCGCCGGCGCCTCGCCATCTTCTACTCGACGCCCGTCGACGCAGGTCATCGTCGACACCCCGACGTCATCGCGGCAAGTACTCCGCGACCTCAAGGTCGGCTACGTACGACTTCATCGTCAACGCTTGTGCGGGAGCGTAATCCCCGCTATCGGTCTACATGGAGAATAGGTACATTTGAGTTTCATGCACACTTAGGATGTGTTTGGTAGCCCGGCCCGACTGAGAAAATCTCCTCTCATCCAATTTTCGGTTGTTTGGTAGCCCGGTTTTCTCTCCTCAGCCATGCCCAACTCATACGAAAAAGGCCCCTCGGCCATGCCCACATGAGAAGTGGAAATTGAGCTTCATAGTCGGGCCAGGTTGAGCTCATATGGAAAAAATCCCACGTGTGGGCCGCACCTAAGCGTCGCGCAACACGCCCCTCCACCCCGTGAGCTCATTTTCCCATCCCACCCACGCGAGCCCAGGCCACGGAAACGAGTGGGCCGCCCCGCCGCCGCCCAGAAGCCCTACAGCGTCGACCACCGCCCCGCTGCCGCCCAGGGCCTCTCGCCCCGCCACGGCCGCCGTGGAGACGAGAGCCTCCACGTCTTCCTCGTCGTTCGGCCTCCACGGTCGCTTCGTCGTGCCTCCGCGAATGAGAACGACGGCCTCCTCGTCGCGCCACCGTGGAAGACCACCGCCGCCGCCAGAGACGACTACCGGAGCCACCACCGGAATGGAGGACTTGATTGCTTTTTTTCCTTTTTTGTTTATGGACCTTTCTCTAAGAGTTTGGATCTATTTGCATTTTTCAGTTTCTGTAACCTAACCCAGCGTGGCCCAGTTCATACGGGCTACCAAACAGCCTCTTATTCGAACCCGGCCCAGATTGTACACGCTACCAAACACAGGCAATTTTCTCAGCCCAACCAAGCCTAAGTCAGCTAGTATGAGGTGAGATAGGCCTTCCCACTTCATACACCCTACCAAACACACCCTTACTGACTCATGTCTCATGTTACGTTAACTGAAATGTTCACATCAAAATTTAACTAAAAACATTGACTGGAAAGGACCTCCCGATGTTTACCAGACTAAAACTTAAACACTCTATTCTATTGTTTTTATTTTATTTTAAACTAAAAACTAGCAAGGTGGCCCTCGCAAATGCGAGGGCATCACCTGTAATTGGTTGAAAGTGTTTCAGAAATAACATTATGTTTTCACTTACAATATATCACAATGGTTTCCATAATGTGACAATAAATAAAATTGTCACAACTATTGCAAATGATTGGTAACCTAATACTCCCTCCGCCCAAAATAAGTATCGCATATTTACAAAAATATGGATGTATCTAAACATGAATCATGTCTAGATACATCTACTTTTTGGTAAATTTAAGTCAGTTATTTTAGGAGGATGGAGTATTACCTATGCGTGTAACATATTTGGTATAAATTTTGTGGGAAAACGATTGTCATGCCATATTTTGAAACACGGATGTAAGTGTATTGGATCCGTGAAGTGAACTACTGGTTTACATGATATTTCTATCAGTAAGGAAAGTTAGATACCTTTATAAAAAATAATAGTTGTATTAAGATAAACGTTTTATCCTCCTTAATAGATAGGTCACATTAAATTACAGTGATATATCTTGTTATGAGATATTTCTTCCACTCATTTACTCACTCCATGTCACAATGTGTAAAATTTTACACATGTAAACATGCTAAAACTTTGCCAATTATCTTTTTTCTATATGAAGCTAAAGATAGTTGTTTTCTTCTAGGCATACTCGTCAACATTTTGATACATCAATAATCAAAGTTGGAGAAGTACGACTCTATGTTTGCTGGAGTCCTACATGTTTTTTATCTTCATTCAATGGTTTACACACTTGGACACATATTTTTTTTCCGAGTTATGCAAAATTACTATGTGGCTTGGATAGAATAGTTCAAGAGTATTAATCAGTCATGAGTTTTACTGTGCAACTTGAATGACATGCGTTCTTATGTTGAATTTTTTTACTGACGTAAATGCACATACAATAAGCCAATTATGTCTACAAATCAAGCAGCATCGACGAAACAATTCTAAATGTATGATTTTCATGTCCTCATATGAAACATAGTATTTACTCATCGTATGGATATTGTATGAAATACATCAAGTGGTAATCTGTGCTCACAACTGAATTTCAAACTGCCGTGTGCGTTTTGTAAGGCAGTCGGTCACATGGTGGCCGAGTAAAATAGTCATTTATGTGTACTCAATATTATAAACAGTCTACGCCAGTGCGATTAATTTTGCGATGTTATTAGTTTTTATAAAACCACAATTCCAAACTTTTGAAGACTTTTTGTGTGGTTTGGTCACGTGATACTTAAGTAAATACCATTTATGTGTACTCAATCATCAAAAACAATCTACTCCCTCCACAATCACTCCTTACTTTTAAAGTTTGGCCAAATATATACAAATATATCAAAATCTAAAATATAAATTTATCATTATTAGAATAATCATAAATAATATTTTCACATTTTCGGAATTTAATATTATGAATGTTTATATTTATTGCCACATTGTTGGTCAAAGTTTACAACTTTTGATTTTACTGAACTTAGAAGAGGATAAATAAAACGCAGAAAGACTGATGTCTATATTTTTATT
Source organism: Poa annua (assembly GCA_026929855.1). Taxonomy (NCBI): domain Eukaryota; kingdom Viridiplantae; phylum Streptophyta; class Magnoliopsida; order Poales; family Poaceae; genus Poa; species Poa annua. The sequence goes on from CM049427.1 coordinate 40,839,799, forward strand.
TAAATTGTCCATAATCTGGCCGCTCCTACCTTTGCCACCATGTTCGAGTATTTTTTTTTCATTAAGTCCATAATTTTCTAAGTGTGAGGGGCACTCCTTTTGATAGTGCGAATAATCTTGTGACTTTATTAATATTCAAATTCTATGACCCTGAAAGGCGTTTATGAGCTTGGTCTAATGGGGGTCTAACAAAATTTCCATTCACGTGTACTAAATAATAGAATGAAATTCATAGGGCGACTAATGTCGTGACTTTATTAATTTAGAATTTCACAACTTCAAAATTTTAGTAGAATTTTAGTGAGTACTTTGGTTAATATGATGGTAGTCGCATGATTATTTTTATTTGTGTATACTCGACCATAGAAACAACATAGTCCATCCGTTCACAAACATTCTATGTTCTAAATTTAGACAAAATAAAACTCTTTAAATTTTGACCATATCTAAAAAGAAAATCAACATATATAGTATAAATTCTTATTATTCTAATTATCGTTGATAGTGCGATTAATATTGTTATTTCATTAATATTAAAACTCCACAACTCCAAAAAAAATGTCTGAGCGTGTTGGTCTGGTGGTGGTCAAATAATTGACATTTATGTGCAAATAACAGAATAATAATGTAAGTAGTGCGAGTAATTTTGTGAACATCATTAAGTTCAAACTTACATGGCTCCAAAACTTCGAAAAACCTTTAGAGTACTTTGGTTAATTACAATGTCAATTGAATAAAAATTTCATTTATGTACTCAACCATAAAATTAATATACTCTCTCCGGTCACAACATCTTTTGTTTCTTCTCAATTTAGTCAAAATGAAACTCTATAAATTAATCAATTACATAGGGGAAAATCAAAAACTAAAATATAAAATCATTATTAGAATCATCGTAAATATTATACGAAACTGTTCAGAAATTTATATATTATTACTACTTATTATCTAAAGCTTACAAAAACCAAGGACTAAACATAAAATGATGGTAAATAAAACAACTAATCTTACTGATTATTTTCGTTTTTTACTAAACTATATATCCATATCTAGGAACTCCTATCGTTTGCGACCAAGTTTAGTAAAGGCTTTTTTCTTGTAGCTACTTATCAGATTTTTTTCCTTTTTGAACTCACAACTCCTAGATATGTTGGTACATACTTTTCTTTCGCAGATCGCTCCAGCTAAGCTGGCTAGTCCGGCTGGTTCTCTAAACAGATCAGGTGTGTTATCGTAGTACGTGCTTTTTCCATATCGTTGTAGCTAGGTCCGTACGTTTTTTTTGTTTTGTCAATCGCTCTATGTGTTATCGTGGCTGGTGGCCGGTCCGGCTGGTTTTTTTAAGAGGTAGGTGTTATCGTGTCAAAACATGTTACGTAGTACTAATGTTTCATTAAATCCTAATCACAGATTATTTTAGATCTAACAATCAAAATTAATTAAAATAATGTAGCTTAATATGGTGGCTTTATTAGACATCCGTATATTGTTTTTAGTATATAATAGACATTCTATTGTTAAATAGTTGAAGAGCTGCTGGACTACTAGCATCCAAGTAGCGGTTGACTCTCAACTTTTATTTTGAGAATTAATAAATATATTAAATCAGCAAGTCGCCTCATTAAAAACCTTCCAGCCCCCTTAGCTACCCTGGTAAGGAAAAGAGTGCGTAAAAAAACTTGTTGCTTCAGTCTGGTTTACAGTCCTTCTTAATACATGGATCAAGGAAGGTGGGAATATAATTAATCCAGAGACATCTCCTCCTATCAGAACTACACTGCTTAGCACACAGATGTGCTACTTCATTAGCTACTCGGGGTACAAAACTGAGCGAAAAAGAAGTAAACATGCCACTGAGCTCACGAATATCCACTAGGATTGCCGCAATTTCCGACCGCTCATAATTTGCCGTACCCCACAAATTTACCAACTGTAGTGCATCTGTTTCAATCATCACTTCATGAATCCCAGCATCCATGGCTAACTGTAAGCCATCTCTAACCGCATAAGCTTCCATAGCAAGAACACTATACGCTGATTCGTACCAAATAGCCTGGGCACGTAGCAACTTTCCGTTGTGATGTCGTAGACCTATCCCCGTCCCCCCCCCCCCCCCCCCCCCCCCTCCCCCTTGCCTAGAGGACTCTGAAAAGGATGCATCTACGTTAATTTTAAACTGGCCACTCGGGGGAGGACACCACTTCGCTACCCGCCTTCCGTTGTGGCCCTCTAGCTTCTTTTCCGGTCTTTATTAGATCACAAACAATATCACAAGCCCACTTGACTGACTGTGAGACAGATCGTGTAGATTCACCATGTTTCCTAGCATTTCTTTCAGCCCAGACGGCCCAGGCACCGCATCAAATGACAGGAAAAACCGTACCATTCTCACCTTGCTGTTCAACAAGATCAAATGCCCATGACTCCGGATACAGCTCCGGTACTTTAATACCTGTAATCTCCTTCACTTCTGACCAGAATAACTTTGCCCATGTGCATTCAAAAAACGCATGAAATAAAGATTCTTTAGCTCCACATTCGTCACATAATGGAATCCTCTCAATATGACGGTCGCATAGAATACCTTTAGTTGGGATAAACTTATGAATAACTCGCCACCAAAAATTCCGCACCTTGGGAGGGATGGACATCTTCCACAACCTCTTCCACACCGGAAGCTCTGAGTTGCTTAAGGATCCCCCCTCTGGGCACGCTCAGATTGCATTAGTGATTTATATACCGACCGAACAGTGAAAAATCCCAATTTCTCCGGTTGCCAAGCCCAAGTATCCTCCACTAATTTTCCAACTGGAATCCTCATAATAGCTTCCGAATCACAAGGTACAAAATTATCATTCACCTTGTCCATGTCCCAAATACCAGTTAGTGGGTCCAGGAGTTCAATATTAGCCTCTACTTTTTTAAATAACGGCCTTTTACTCGCATTGTCTGGAATCCAGGGGTCGTTCCACACATTAACTGATGATCCATCGCCAATACGCTTAATTAATCCCAATTTAAGAGCCTCTCTACCATGAAGAATCGCCCTCCAAGTGTGTGAGCTGCCTCTCTTCTTTGTTGCGGACATAAAATCACAGGAATTATAGTATTTGCCTTTCAACACACGTGCACACAAGGAGTTCGGTTTAATTAAAAGACTCCATCCTTGCTTAGCTAACAATGCTTGGTTGAATTTCTCGAGATCTCTAAAGCCCATTCCACCTTCGGACTTTGGTATTGACAATTCACTCCATTTGCGCCAGTGCATCTTGCGGGTATTTTCATCACCACCCCACCAGAAACGAGCTATGATACCGGTAATATTTTTCAGCAATTTCTTGGACAGTTTAAAGCAGCTCATTGAGTATGTAGGGATAGCCTGACAGATTTCTTTAATCAACGCTTCTCTGCCTGCGCTGTTTAAATGTTGCGGAACCCATCCATTAACCAGCCGTTTAATCTTAGTAAGAATACCTTCAAATTGGTCATCAGTAGATCGCAATGCTGTCGGAAGGCCTAGGTATTTCTCAACCAGCGCCTCATTTGATATAGATGAAGCCACATGAACCTCTTGTTTTTCCTCAGCCAAGCAGTTTGCACTGAAGAAAATAGCTGATTTTTCTTTATTCATCAATTGTCCCGAGCCAATATTATATCTGTCCAGGATGTCGTTGATCCGCTGAGCACCCTCGGACGAAGCTTGTGTGAATATGATGCAATCATCGGCAAATAATAAATGGGATATCCATGGTGCATGGATCCCCACTCTCACTCCTCGAGCTAAATGACTTGTACCAAAACGTTTCAGCAAACACGTTAAACCTTCATAACATAATAAAAATAGATATGGGCTAATCGGATCGCCCTGTCGAATCCCCCTTGAAGGTTTAAAAACCTCTGAAAAAACACCGTTCACTCGCACATAAAAGGAAGCCGATTCGACACACGTCATGATTCTGTCAATCCATGGCGTCGCAAAACCTAGCTTTTCCATCACCTTCCTGAGATAACACTACTCCACCCGGTCATATGCCTTTGCCATATCAAGTTTAATCGCACACGCCCCTGTTTTACCATTCTTCTTTTTCAGATAATGGATGCACTCATATGCTGTAAGTACATTATCTGTAATTAACCTCCCTAGCACAAAGGCACTTTGTTCTTCCGAGATTATCTCTTCAAGGATAAGACGCAACGCCAACACCTTTGACACTATCTTATATAAGACATTGCAAAGTGAGATGGGTCTGTACTGTGACAAATTTCTAGGATCTTTCACCTTTGGGATCAGCACGGGTACCGTTTGGTTCACCTCTTCTGGCATATCTCCTGTTTCAAAAAACCGTTTAATTGCGTCGCTGACCGGTTGCTTCAAAATATTCCAGTGCCGAATATAAAACCCCGCAGTAAAACCATCCGGGCCTGGTGATTTATTTGGATGCATCATAAACAGTGCATCTTCAATCTCCTTATCTGTAATGGGTGCACAGAGATTTAAATTCATCGAGTCATCCACCTTCCTCTCCATAAATTGCGTGATCAACTCCGGATTAACACCCCCACCTGACGAGAACAAATTTTGATAGAAGCCTATTGCTGCAGCCTCCATCTCTGATTGTGTATCCACTCTAGCTCCACAATCCAACTTAAGTGATTTAATCCTGTTTTGTCTAGATCGTTCCCGCGTCTTGGCGTGGAAGAAGGCAGTATTGCGGTCTCCTTCTCTCAGCCATTGCACACGAGATCGTTGTCTCGCAATCATTTCTTCCCTTGATAGTAACTCAGAAATCCTCGTCATGAGTGATTTCTCATCTCTAGACGGCCCAGTCCTCAAAGAATTAGCACGTAAATATTCCAAATGATCCCTTAGTTTTTTAAGTTGTCTCCTGACATTACCAAATTCCAACCCACTCCAGCTCTGTAGCTTTCTCTTGGTTAATTAAAAAAAAAGGATCGAAAACAACGATCAGTAGCAAGCCTCACGTACGATCGGAAGCTAGTTATACGAATCTTGCCACGCACACGTACATGTCTGTATCTGAATAAAGCATGTATAACTATGTAGAAAATAGTGTACTTAAATATGTTTTAGGTTATACATACACCTATCTAGATTAGGTTGTACAGATTAGGTAGAATGTAGAGCTACACCCACCAGGTCGTACAACTATACATATCTGCTTGTACAGATTAGGGTTAGACGTACAACTGACAGATCAAGTTGTACAGATCAGATTATACGTACAACTACACTTAGTTTCAGTTGGACGTACAACTACACATATCAGGTTGTACAAACTATACACATTCCGAAGTACAAAAAAAAAGTTCATCAAAACCTATCAACATGTGATCTATTTTTGAAAATCTCGACGTGAGGAGTTCAAAAGTGAAAATTGTTCGTAATTCGGATAAACGGTTCTCAATATATTTTATTTTGAATGAAAAAATATTAAAATAAATGTACCTATAGCCCTCTGTGCACCACCAGACAGCCACCACTTGTCACTTACAGAGGAAAAGTGGGAAACGAAAACGAATGAAATTTCGACACGTGTGGACAGCAGAGTGCACGAGAAGAGATCTTCGGGAAGGGAAACCTTTCCAAGGATTTCGCTCTCAACTAGTACTAGTATTTTCGATGGGCTCTCGCGCATACATGAGTCTTGATGGGCCATGGTACTGCGTATGGTTGGGCCCGTTATGGGTAGAAGATGGCGAGAGGCATTTTGGATTGCACTGCAGCACTTAGCGCGCGTACGCTAATTCTCAAAAAAAAAAACTTAGCGCGCGTGCGCGTACTTGGATTTATTTGTCCTTCGACCATCATCTCTCAGCTGATGTGTAGGGCTGACCATGTCGACACTACTTTATTCGACCGGTGCCTTCTCGATCGATGGTACTTTGCCACATCGATCCCAAAGCTCGTAGCAAAATTTTATACGTGCAGAAACACATGCTAGCTAGCTAGACAAGATAGAGTACATGTACATCCTATGTGGATTCATGGGAATCTCGGAGCAAATCAGAAGGTGACCACGTGAAAGATCGAGATTGATGGTGCATGGTGTACGTAAATCTCTTCCTTTCTCCTAAAGGAAAAAAATGCTCTCTCTGCTCATGAATGGCGGTGCATGACGGATATCTACATTGAAATTGAATGTGCGTGAGCCAGAATGATTGTACTGCCATCGATCGTTCATTATAAGATGAGAGGGTTGGAAACGCTGAACAGGCCAGCAGAGAGAGCAGTTTTTTTTACCTTCAGGAGATATAGTGGAAAAACTAAGAAGCATTGCAAACTTGAAGGCTGAAGCCCAGTGTCAGTGATCTCTGAGAGCAGAGTACTGATCGAGCTAGAGATTCCATCCATCAATTTCTCCAGCACATAACTGGTGGCACGCGCGCGCGTGCGTTGGGGCCATGTATGCCATGGCAGAACGTCCGCATATGCATGCGATCATACACGCGGGCCGACCGACGACGATGTCATTGCCGCAGTCCACAGTGAACAAGCCTGCGGACGCGTGCATGTTTCGACTCTCTAGGTGAGCTCTGAAGCATGATTTAGTGCTCCTGCCTTCCAATTGAAACTTTTCTAAAGCCCCTACCGAAGATCTAAAGACTACGCCCGCATCGACATGATGATCTACTGCAACACCACTACAGGGAGACCCGTTCTTCGGCTGCCGCGACAATGTCTGCTCAATGTTATTGCTTTTCCACTAGCCAAACTTGAGACAGTTATTTTGGGACGAAGGGAGTACTTCACTAGCCAAACAACTCCAAGTACAAAAGAAACAACAGGATAATTATTTTCAAGCAATCAAATAACAACATGGACCGATCGAGGGGTTTATTCAGACGTCTTTCCAATGCATGCATGGACGTTAGCTAGCTGGTTGCATGCACTTCCCATGTGCTCATCTTTCTCACGTACTACATGCATGCATACACTGCTCGTGACTATGTACGCACTCACAAACTGATATCGAAGTAAGTTAGATTCCCTTAAATTACTTACAATATGAAAATATCATGCATATAGAAATTTATATGGATATATGTGTCTCAGACTCTCAGTACTTCAGGAGAGACCTTGTACTTTCTGGGGGATAAGCGGCGGGGCGATGGCCTCGTCCAGCTTCTTGCTGCTCCCATTGGAGCCTAGCCCGAAATGAATGTTTGGGAAATGCGCCCACTGAAATACAAATCGGTAGAGATATGTAAACAAAATATTATAAGTTCGTGTCAATTGTCTCTGGAGAGATTCAGTTCAGATATGGATTTTACGGAAACACTACTTGCTAATGCGCGCGCCTTTTGGGACAAGGCAGTGAAAACCTGAGTTCTACAGGAATGTTCTGCTAGTGTTCCACACATGCCTAGACAAGGAAGTGTATGCAGTAAAGGCGGAAGCAAATGATAGAACAGCATATGAGGTCAATTACTATCTGTATTGTGATCTTGCTATTGATTTGTGGCTCTCGTTTAATCTATTTTAACCGTTTATATGAATAAATGATACTCTGTGGTTTGGTCAACTGTGAACCGGAGTGGCTTATACTAACATTCTTTGCTGCAGTGCTGAAGGCTTCTCTGTGGCTTATGTCAGGGTTGTTTGTTTTTATCCTCCGTATCTCCTCCCTGAAATTGATGTGTCAAAATCGGATGGTAAGTTACGGCTAGTAGAAGAAAATACAGCTTAATTATGGTTAGTACACAATTGATTGATTTAAACTCACTTAATAAATCGGTTGTACGCTGAAGGAACCCGCTGCCTCTTCTCAGAAGTTGCTGCAGCATGCAAATGTTAAACCATATAAAAGTGGACGTTTGGCCCTAACTGCTAAGAAAGTATATATACTTGGTATCATCTTAGTACTACAAATATTTCGCCATCTATTGGAAAAAAACAACTGATAAATTGTAGAAATAATCTCTACTCAGAAACCAAACATCTTGTCCATAAACTTAAACCGGATACTATTGGAGTCTTGGTCCCTCATGCAAGTTTTTACGGTTTTGGCACGAGTGACCCGGTGTTGACTTCAGTATATGCCTACCATATGGACGCTCAGGGGTCGAGGGCAATTGGTCAAACTTTGCTATTCTGTCAAGTCTAGATTAAAACCAGACCACTTCACCACCATAGCCAAACTCTTCAACAGTAAGAGTCACTAAATATAAATATGCAATTTCAAATTGAATGAGGCTGTTGTGATGGTTTCAGAATTCATGAACTATTTCTAGATTTCGGCAACAATGAGGGATGAGAAGATACTTTTGCTAACTTGCTAGGGGTGGAATCAGGCCGAGCCGAGCCGGCTCGAGGCTCGGCTCGACCAGGCTCGGTAATATTCGACCCGAGCCTGGCTTGGTGTACAAAATAGTGTGGAAAGTGGGCTCGTGGGTCGGCTCGGTGAGCTTACGGCTCGGCTCGGAAGGCTTGCGAGCCCGACTGATTTCTGGACGTTTGACCGAACGTTATTGTTCGATTCCCCTAGATCCCCCATGCTCGCAACTCTCTGCTCGTCGTGCTCGAGCTCCGTCGGTCGCTGGGTTCGCCGTGCGCCACCGCCGGCACCTCCCCGATTGACTTCTCGCATGGATTTCCCTCTACGTCGTGCTTCTCCGCCGCCCCGGACTAGTTCTGGCTGAACAGACGTGTGTGGCCCCATTTGTCTTGGTCACCGCCGCCAGCCCTCTACTACCCGATTCACCTCTTTTCCAGACATCTACGCCGGCCGGCACTCCGAGCTCTCGCTGCTCTTCTCTAGGCTCCACCACCGACCAGACCTGGTACTTGCAGTCGTCGGCCACCACTAGCTCCAGGGCTCCAGGCTCCGGGCAAACTGCAGGCTACACCACTGAAGATGAAACCTGGAGAGTAGAGTACAGCATCACGGGCACCTACCCAGAATATGCACGAGAAATTTTGTTCACGGGTAGGCAAAGAAGCACTGCCTGCACCAACGCCTTGAATTCCAAGACCGCATATTGCTTGGCATTGCTTCAAATAGACTTGTTGGATTTTTCTATACAACAAAACACTAGGATAAAATAGTGTAAATTAGTCTTTCTTGATGTATTTGCTTGCTGGAACTTCTTATATAGACAGAATTCTGAAGCAAAATAATGTGAATGGTGCTTATTGGATGTATTTACCTTCTGGAACTTTGTATACATCCAAAATATTGAATCAAAATAAAGGAAATGGTGATTAGTTGGGCTATGTTGACGGCGAGAAGGAGATGAAGTGAAACTTATTAGACTATATTATGGATATATTCATGTTCTATTGTGTATTATTGTTGATTATAACTGTCAATTGTTATACTTTAGTAAAGATCAAGTCATATATTTAAACTGTATCGAGCCTTCGAGCCGGCTTGCGAGCTTCATCGAGCCGGCTTGTCGAGACTCGAGCCTTGCTCACAAGGTTTAGGCTTGACTTGTCCGACCTTCGAGCCGGGCCAAGCCCGAGCCGAGCCTTGTCGAGCCCGAGCCGAGACTCGAGAATCGAGCTTTGTGTCCACCCCTATAACTTGCCAAGGTGGACGCAAATCTAGCTTTTAACTATCGTTGTTATCAATATCAGGCGTCCCTCGTATTGGAAATTTTAGCCAAATTGAGCTTTTGGGATGCTTCTATACTATCCAGTAGATGTTGATTTGCAAAGACGTGACTCGCTTTTCCTACCCCCAACCCTAGCCGCATCTCCCCCAACCCCAACCCTAGCTGCCGCCACCCCCGAGCCCCTCGTCGCCGGCCACTCCTCCTCCTCTCGCTATTCTCCGCTCCCGTGTGGCCGCATCGCCCCCCCCCCCCCACTCCTCTCCCCCGCAAGAGCACCCGCGGATTCTTTGTCTCTTGCCGCCGTCGGTGGTGTCGTCTGGGCAAAGCCCGAAGGCATGGCGGTGGCGGGATCCTTTTGGCGCTAATCTGAGCGGAGCGGCAGCACCCACGCCGATCCACAATGGTGGGGCGGCGGGGAAAGCGGCGTCCAGGCGTTGATGCGCCTGGGCGTGCGGCTGCCTGCAGCTTGAGGACACCGGGGCAGCGGCCCCGGGATCACGGTGGCGACATCTATCCACCAGAGGTGATGGTTAGGTGGCGGCTTCAGGCGGTGGAAACGGGTGCAGTGGATCTAGGGATCTCGCTCCTTGTTCTTACCGTCGGCGAGTTGAGAGGCGCGGCTGCCGGTAAAAGTCGGCCTTTGGGCGGGCTATGGCAATGTCCCGACGCTGTTACCTTGTTGAAGGCATCGTCCTAGCAGCCCACGTCTTCTCGCTTGCGATGCTCCGGGGGAAACCCTAGATGCGGTCACTCTGATCGGATGATGACAACAACTTGTGTCGATCTCCACCAGGGCATTGTTTTGGAGCATCTGCTGGAGGAAGGAGGCAGGGTGAGGAGCAGTATTGCATCTACCGTCAATGTTGGAGGTCTTGGCGGCATGGTGTAACAGAGTCCCGACAATGGACGTGGTTTGATGGACTCGTGCAGGATGGTGGCGCTATTTGGCATCATGACGGCTACGATGGCAAGTCTATCGGAGGTTATGCAAATTTTTAACCTGATGAGAGCTTCGTGATTCGACAGCGGTGATGACTTGTTGAGAGTCTGCTATACCGGATGAGCGCTCACATTTCACCTAGCTAGAGAGTGATCTGGGGTATGTGACCGTTTCCGATCTCTAGCTGATGGGGTTATTCGTGTTTTTGGTGCACAAGGTTTTGCTAACATAAACTTCTCTCATTGTCAGGTTTGTAGGTGTTGTGTGGTGGCTTTGGGCTTTCTGGATGTATTCTCTTTGTAAGATTTCTGCGAATAATTCTACAAAGAAAACCTTATGCATCTCTTCCATGCAGAGGCTGGACTGCCCTTTTCTAAATAAACATGAGATGTGTAGATACAAACTCAAATCCTAATAATCGTAACATGATATTCTGAAACCTTAAATTTCTTTATGAAATGATCAGCAGTATAATGTTAATTGGTCATAAAAGGCAAGTATTAATCATTCACTTTTTTCAGATAAACTATGTCCGACACACATAAATTTATAACTAACGTTGACTTAGAAATAGCTATTCATCAGTCGATAGTGTCTGGTTAAGATCTTTTCCTCCTTTTGTACTTTTTGGCAGGAGGGGATGATCCTTTTGTACTTGAACGAATCTTGATATTCATACCAGAACAGTGCTTAGTGGGACTAATGGTTATTGGATGCTCTTCCCCAGAACAGATTCTGGTACATGCGCACACTTTAAAACCACTCAAAGAGGAATTTGGATTGGTTTCATAGGTTAGCTCGAGAGTTCTTGTTCAAGGTGTAATACAGTATTTGTAAGGGAAAATTGTCCACATACTAAAAAGAAAAAAAATGCATTGATCTTACGTCGCATGTGTAGCATATGTTCTTGGTCGCTTTTGGATGAGAACATCATTGGCATGCGGTATTTAGAAGAAGAAGTATAGTCATGGTAATTTCCACGAAAGCTGATATTGTGGGCCTTGAGATTTTCCTGCCACCAAGCCAAATAATAAACTTAATCCATTAGCTCCAAGCATCATTCAATTTTGAGCATAGTACAGTATATACTAATAAAATATATATTCACAGAAGGATTTTTTTCTTTCGAAAAGGGGGTATATATTCACGTAACGCCCGGGCCTCTGCATCGATGATATTCACCGCAGGATATGCAATCCACAAACAGCACAAGCTGTGCAATTAGGCTCTTCGTCGAATTTAATAAAAGTAGCAAAGAAAACCTTCTGGTGGTGGTGGACGACACTAGAGACGTAGGAGTATGGTTTTTGCATGTGAGCTTTAAACCTCTTTCCTGTGAGCAAATAGTGTGCATTCTGTAGTTTGTCTTTACTGTATAAAGTACTGAAGCATGACATGACGGATGCATGCTGGCTTTTCTCTGCTACAAGCTAGATTAGCTGCTAGGGTAAGGTAAGCTAGCTAGGAGTTTGGTTTGGCATCTCCCTTCCAGTTCTGAAACTCGCCATATCTTTCTAGCTTCTGTGGTACTAGTAGGAAGATATAATGCAGACACTAGGCAGCACGAGTACATTATCCTTAAGAACAAGAATATGACGTTTCTGTAAATGAGACTAAATCCACCAGAGAGTTCAACCGGGCAGAGACATATATTTGCTTATCCTTCATTTAGGCGACTTAATTTCATGCAAACACGATATTTCATGAACTATTACTTCGACCCATGCCAACCTGGGATTGGGAATGTTGCTGCACTGGTGGTGACTGGATTAACCCTCTCAGGTTCACCGACAGCAAGCTAGTGCAGTGCCCACAACGGACGGTCACGATGTTCAGCATGCTATTACTGGGAACACTGACCTGCAGATTGATCAGAAGGAGACACAATCGTTAGCTCACGAAAATTACCACTTCAACTTAGCAAGAAAATAACACAAAGAAGAAGGTAGAAACAGAAGAAAATAACCAGCTCCCACTGAATGAATTAAGAAGTGCTAAACTCCAAAGATACACTACTTACAATTACACAAAGAACAAGGTAGATAAACAGAAGAAAATAACCAGCTCCCACTGAAATGAAGTAACAAGTGCTAAACTCCAAAGATACATTTTCATAGCCATAGATTTTGCTTTGGACATGCTCTCCCTCTAATTAAGTTGTGCCTGCTGTAAAACAGTTGCTCTCCATGACTTTTATCAGGGGTCTGCTGGACCAAATCAGGACTGGGGGCTACCTTTTCCAATGCCTGTCCATTGGTTGCACTCTTGCCGTTTCCATTTTCTTTTCAGGGGTGCTCTGCAACCACAACCTGAAGAAGGACCAGGTCTTTGCTAGCTATACTTTGTTTGATACCTCAACCCTCATCTTTTGGGCACTCACTCCCATAAGAAAGAGTAGTATAAGCAAGTGAGCCAAATGCATCTGCAAATGATTGTGTTTTGGTCCCCAGAGGGAGAATTGGCCCAAATCACACTCCATAATCCATACACTATCAAGCTTCCTATATTCAGAAAAATACATGTACATTATTTTTCAGAGAAGCATACCGCATTACCTAAGTTGAGGATGTTTTTTCTTACTCAAGATTATCTTAATGCAATTGTAAACCATGGCATGCCATTCTCCCAAGCTATATACCATCATCCCTGCTCCATGCTCTCCTTCAGTGCAAAAAGGATTAAAGATCTCAACTATAAACACTGTAGGAAAGAGGGGAGGATGACGGCGACGGTTCATGCAGAAGGCACTTCACGCGCGCTAGCTACACTAGCTAGCTCACGCTCGAGCACACAGCATGCACTGTGCATAGTACATCGTAGTGGGTCATGCCGGTGTGTCAACAAGCTAGATCCATCTCTTCTTTTCATCTATGATGGGTGGCACTGGCACCGTAGAGAGGATCAGAAGGCAAGATCTTGTGTAATTAATTCAGGAGGCACACGGTACATGATGAAATGAACATTAGATATGGTTAGCAAAGACCAAGACGGCAGCAAGTTCGTAGTGTAGACATCATACTGGAAAACCTCTCGACATTTCCCCCCTTATCAACAATTAGTAGAACACAAGTACATGTACCATGCATATACACACATTGACAAACCACACACTAACATAGATATTAATGACACTCGTCAGCACCACTACAAACTGGACAGAGAGAGAGAGAGAGAGAGATCTTTGCATTATGTGATATGTCCTTCGGAGGAGTATAATAAATCATCCAATTTGGCTGTACACGCTGTTTCAGTTTCAAATACGTACTTAAGCACTCAAACCACTAGTTGATTAACTCCTCTGCAAAGTTACACCCTACATGCAGACAATTGGCAAATTAATCATATTCAAGGAACAAAGTACTTTGTAAACATCAGAAGAACCAAGATAATCAACGTACGAAGCCCCAGCTAGCTGCACATGAGCATGGGGAAGAGAGGGAGGAAATAAGAAGACAGGAAGCATCCATTACTCGAAATTTCTTGGTGACAACTCACGAGCTACCACAGTATGCTACAGTTCCTCAGCTCAGACAATAAATAAATAAATAAAATGGTGTACGTGGACGTCTAGAAGGCGTTAGAATGTATAATACTTATTAAGGCTACCATTTCCCAGGAAAAAAACGTGATTCGATCAGATAGATAAAGAATAACAACATTGCTGCAGCCAATATTTCACTGCTAATGAGATTAATAAGTAAAATCGGTACCTTCTTTGGGAGTATTGGTTAACATATATACGGACGTTATCATTGTTATTGCATGCTCAGGTTCCAAATTCAAGTCCCAAAAATTTCTTCATGTAGGGATGTAGCTACATGCATGAAGAAATGCCTATAACTGAAATATGCATGTTAGGGTTGTTCTGTGTAAGAGATTTGTGTTCTTCATCTTCTTGGAAAAGAAAATATAAAGTAATATATATATGTACAGTTCCCACACCATCTAGCAGCCTAGCACAACACAACTACTCAAGAACGCTTGGCAAAAAATCCACAAGTTCGATCAAGATCTAGATTTCTAGACACATCACACATATAAAATCCCAGATAAAATGAAGCAACAATGAGGATATATAAATATTCGAGAAAGAGATATGAAAGACGCCATACTTGTTGTAGCAAATTCAGAATTGACTAAGATATATCAAAGCACACAAATTGATGAGTATATGCATATGCAAATTAGCGCACAAAGCACTCCAATCATGAGGCCATGAGCATAAAATCGATGAGACGCTGCAAGAAGAGAGAAGCAGTTCGATTGATTGTCAGTATGGGACTATGGGCTGACCTTGACTTTTCCTTTTGTTTTGTTCCTAGGGAGTCTTTGAAAATCCTACTGAATTAACAAGTAGAAGCGGAAAGGAAAACTCAGCTGCAGTTAAAATATAAAGCTGGGCGTAGCGACAGAAAAGAGGAACAACTCAAAATTCCTTGGTTTCCCTTCTCGACAAATCTGAACAAAGAGATAAAATCCAGCTAGAAACTTGCCAAATCATACTGAATTATTTCCGCGCATCTCTTTATGTAGATCTGCTCATCAATAGAAGAGAGAGAGAGAGAGAGAGAGAGAGAGAGAGAGAGAGAGAGAGAGAGAGAGAGAGAGAGAGAGAGAGAGAGAGAGAGAGAGAGATTTACCGCGAGAATTGTGTTGCAGAAGTTGCAGTGCACGTAGCACACATGCTCCGCCGGCGCGATCTGTGCCGACATTCTTTTCCGATCCCGACGTAGCAAGATATATCGAATAAAAGAAGGAAAGGAGGGGGGCGGGGGAGAGGATGAGGAAGAAAGGAGGAAGATGAAGAAGAAGTGAAGGACCACCAGAGGTCAGAGTGCCGTCTTCTGATATTTATATCAGTACAACTTGTAAATACAGCAACGTAAAGAGACAGAGAGGAGCTTGGTAGCGCAAGCGCAAGCAGGAGGTGTGCGTGGGCGGGGTGGCTTTTTTGCTGTGTCGCTCTCTATCCCGGATATGCTGATAGAACTATTGGTGTTGGGGACTCCCCTTTGGTCCCGTGGAAGAATGGTCTAGGTGCATTTTGGTCACCTGCGTCCATCACACAACACAAATCTTCACTGATTGAATCCAACACGTGCAAGAGAACTTGCCTGTGGCAAGATGGTTAGGAGGATCGTTGTATCCCCAGCCCACCAGAGTTCAAACCCCAGGTTTGACGCTGGTGTTCTCATTTAGGCGGAATATTCTTTCAGTGGGAGGCGACGTTCCCGTCGATAGCGAGGCGCCCATGGTGACTTCGTCAATCTCAAGACCCGCCGGCTCAGTCTCTCGGAGGTGCTCATAGAGGTAGGGTGTGCGTGCGTGCGTTCATAGGGGTGAGTGTATGCGCGTTTATATGAGCGCTTGCGTTGTATTGTGTTTCTCAAAAAAAAAGAATCCAACACGTGCAACGTTAGCTCAAGGCATGGCAGAGAGTAAGAAGAGGTAATTCACTTAAAATCCTTTTTATACCACGCCATCAGTTTTATTGTGTACACAGTTTTCTTGTCGCCTGGTAGAGGGGCTAGCTATATATACATGATTATATATGCTATCAACTTGCCATTGTGCACCCGGCCAAAGGATTTTTGGCTGTATCATTTTTCTCCATATCTCAGCAATCTCTTCTTAGTTGCCATGACAACTTTTGTGATAATTTTTTGAACATGCATATCCCTTGTCATAGAATTTGGAATATGTCAAGTATCATACATGCACCAACTAGATAAACTAGACTTACCTGTTAGATGTACCTAGAACGAAAGTGTTTTCTAGATAGATATGTTAGTTGGATTCAACTATGGTGAATGGACAAGTAGAACTTTATTTTGGAACCAAGAAAGGGTTCATGCATGGGATTCCCTTTGACCTATCTCATTAAATATATTTATAGATGACACCGCCTTTTTGTTTTTAAGCGGACTAAATAGTGCTAGAAATTTCATGAATTTATCATGTTGTTTATCTCGCATAAAGATCAATTTATATAAAAGGAAACTTACATATTTGTTTTTGAGAAAACGAGGATTGGGAACTTTGTCAGGTGTTTTTTACTTATGTTGAGAGAGCTTGCATGTAAATTTTCTAGGGATACATGTTCACAACTCTAAACTTAGAAACATAGATTGAAGAAGCCATAAGATAAAATGATAAAGTACAAAGTAATCTAGACACTTGCCAAGGAAAATTTATTCCTGATGTTGTTCAATGAGCTTTTGCAATAGGTTGTCTTAGTGACGTACCTTTCTACAAGATGTCTCTGTACTATCTGCCTAATAGTGTGAGGAAAAGATAGATATTTTTTAGAAGAAGAATGATGCATGTAGTAGACAAGATTAGATGATCATGAGTATCACCTTGTTAAAAATTGTGAACCTATTGATCAAGAGGGGCTAGGAGTAGTAGACCTAGAAGTTACGAATATGTGTCTTCTAAGTAAGAAAGTTACATAATAATGAAGAAGGTATTTGGCTTTTATCTGTGCAAGATATTCTGCTCTTATCTACCTTGAGCACCCCTTTAATCGGGTGGCATACTTATGACTCACATAAAGGTATAATGCATGAAATTTTATCATCTTGTCTTTTTATGTCTTGTTAAATTGCCCTCTCTCTTACTATTGCTAAACCCCCAAGTGTAAAAACTGTAGGTTTAGATTAGATCTTGATCATAGTGTCAACTTCATCAAAATCCTTATAGGGATTAAGATGTCATTTTAACAACGTAGACATACATCCAGACTCAGCATCAGAAGTCTACCGAAGATCAGAGTCGGGTAGATTCGTGAATGGAAAAAGGCTACACTTGTGTCTTGCTATCTACCGGAACTATCACTAGAGCAGAACAGGCCACTTATCCCGGTTCGTGTGGGCTATTTGTCCCGGGCACGCTCCCGGGACAACGTGCTCGGGACAAATAGGGGTGCATTTTTGTCCCGGGCACGCCACGACCCGGGGCCTAGCTGCTATTTGTCCCGGTTCGTATTACGACCCCGGACAATAGTAATTTTGTTTTTTTCTATTTTCTGTTTTTTATTCCCATTTAAGTTTCTGTTTTCTGCTTTTCTTTTTTTTCTTTTTCTTTCATGTTTTCTGTATTACCTTTTTATTTCTCACTTAACCACACACTTAATTACCCATTAACCCACACCCTTTATCACTAACTACACACTTAATCTCAAGTCTAACTTCCCGTTCGGTCACCCATCCTCAAACTACTCCAACCCCAGCACGCTTAACATTTAGATTCCTTTCGAATTGAATACTAAGAGAGAACTGAGAACTTACTGATACTACTATCTTATCAATCATATTAACCACTCGGTCATCATGTTATAATTTTTCATTACTTGCATTATAAAAAATAAGTTGAATAAACAAAAATGACTATAGAATAATAATATTGTAATAAATAATGATAAAATAAATATTTCTTTATTTTTGCCTTTTTGATTTAGTATGGAATAATTCGTATCTTTAAAATCTTAAATCAGAATTCAACAAATAAAATGTCTAAATTGATTAAAAAAATTAGAGGATTTCAAATATGACATCTAAATCATATTTTGCATTATAGAAACATAGATAGCCATGGTGACCATTTTGATCGTTTTATAGAAAAATGAAATAAAATGATAAACATCTCAAAAAAGATATCCTTTGGCATGGGGTTCTTATATGTATAATAGTTGCCATGAAAAATGATAAGATTCATTTTTTAAAAAATTTGTAAAAAAAAAGTGTTCACAAAAAGGTCTATCATCTATAAACATACAGAAGTTTCAAGCCAAATGATAGAGTTATGGTCATCTCCACGACATAGTTTGAGATACAGATCTCATATTCCACAAATAGGTTCATATTGGTATAAGAAACAATCATGCCAAAGGAATTTTTCAAATTATTTTCATAAATATCATTACCATTTTTTAAGTGCGAAAAATGACTTTTTTGTGAACAAAGTATAAAACATATCATGAAAAATGACACCCATTTAAATTTCATGGAAACTAGTACACATATGAAGGATAATCCCCTAGTATTAGGTTTTTTCTTGATTTCTACCTAATTTCGCCTAGTTAAATGAGTTTATGTCAATTATTCGAAACTAATTCAAATTTGAACTACAACTATTTGATAGTTTGGTCTTAATCTTTTGGAAAAATCATTGTAAGGTATACAACTATTGATTATATCACGGAAACATTGATAATTCTATAAAATCTTAACTCTTTTGATGAATAGTCATCGCGACCATTTTGATTGTTTTAAGAAAAAAATGAAATAAAATCATAAACATCTCAAAAAAGGATATCCTTTGGCATGATGCCCTTATATGTGTACTAGTTGCCATGAAAAATGACAAACTTCATTTTGGACAAAATTTGCAAAAAAAATGTTCACAAAAAGGTCTATCATCTATAAACATCTAGAAGTTTCAAGCCAAATGATCAAATTATGTTCATTTCCATGACATATTTTGTGATACAGATCTCATATTCCATAAATTGGTTCATATTGGTATAAGAAACAATCATACCAAAGGAATTGTTCAAATTAGTTTCATAAATACCATTTTCCATTTTTAAGTGCGAAAATGACTTTTTTTGTGAACATAGTATAAAAAATATGATGAAAAATGACACTCGTTTATTTTTCATGGAAACTAGTACACACATGATGAATTATCCCCAAGTATTAGGTTTTTTCTTGATTTCTGCCTAATTTCGCCTTTTAAAATAAGTTTATGAGGATTATTTGAATCTAATTCATATTCTACAAATTATTTGTGAAAATGTCTCGTACTTCACAAATGAGTGAATCTTGATATAGTAAACAATCATGCCAAACGGATTTTTCAAATTATTTTCATAAATATCATTTTCTATTTTTTAAGTGTCAACAATGATTTTTTTAGTGTCAAACCATTTTTTAAATATATATATGCCCTAACTTTTGTCCCAGATCGTGTCTGGAACCGGGACAAATGAGGTCCGGTGACCTTTTGTCCTGGTTCGTGGTTGGAACCGGGACAAAATGTTCGATTTTGAAGCGCGTGAAGGATGAGACCAACTATTTGGCCCCATTTGTCCCGGTTTGTAACACGACCGGGACAAATGGGGTATTTCTGTTTGGTCCTATGTCCTGTTTTCTACTAGTGTATGTCAACACCAACTGAATGAATAATGCGCTTTAACAAGAACAAAATAAGTGACCCTAGGATTTTTTGTCACTACTACGTTGGGAGTTCAACCGCTGCCTTAATTTATCTTCCAATATGATCGAATATACATCGTCGATCTGGCAATTTGTTAGTAGATAGTGTTGTAGCCTATATATGACATGTTTACCTATGAATCACACCCCATTCTTTAACGTTGCTACACCGGGAATAAAGGTCCTCTAGAACCGGGACTAAACGTGCCCAACCCTTTAGTCTCGGTTGCTTACGAACCTGGACTAAAGGCCCTTCCACATGGTCACGTGTGCCCGCGGCGTTTGGACCCTTTAGTCATACAAACCTGGACTAAAGGTTTTTAACAGATTTTTTCTTCAAAAAATCAACTATTTATATTTTTTCTAGGTTTTTTTATTTCAAGTCTTTGAATTGTTTTTGAATCTTTCAATTATTTGACCCTTATTCTCAAGTCAAAGTGCATACCTACGGTCAAACTTCCCGCTCTGTCACCTATCCTCACACTACTCCACCCCAAGCACGCTTAACATTTAGGTTCCATTCAAATTAGATACTAATAGAGAAAGAGAACTTACTGATATAACTGTCTTATCAATCATATTAACCACTCGGTCATGATGATATATTTTTTCATTGCTTTATTATAAAATTTTAGTTGAATAAATAAAAATGATAATACAAAAAATATTGAAATAAATAATGATAAAATAAACATTACTTTACTTTTGCCTTTTTATATAGTATGGAATAATTTGTATCTTTAAATCATTAAATCGGAATTCAACAAATAAAATGTCTAAATTGATCAAAAAAGTTAGAGGAGTCCAAATATGACATCCAAATCATATTTTGCATTACAGAAACATCGATAGCCATCGTGACCATTTTGATATCTTTTACGAAAAAATGAAATAAAACGATAAACATCTAAAAAATGATATCCTTTGAAATGGGGTCCTTATATGTGTACTAGGTGGTATGAAAAATGATAAACTTGATTTTTGACAAAATTTGAAAAAAAAGTCTTCACAAAAAGGACTATCATCTATAAGCTTCAAGCCAATGATCAAGTTATGGTCATTTTCACGACATAGTTTGTGACAAAGGTCTCATATTTCACAAATAGGTGCGGATTTATATACTAAACAATCATGCCAAATGGATTCTTCAAATTATTTTCATAAAATATCATTTTCCATTTTTTAAGACCAAAAAATGACTTTTTTGTGAACAAAGTACAAAAAACATAATGCAAAATGGCACCAATTTAATTTTCATGGAAACTAGTACACATATGATGAATAATCCCCAAGTAATAGGTTTTTCCTTGATTTCTACCTAATTTCGTCTAGCTAAATGAGTTTATGTCGATTTTTGAAAAGTATTTCAAATTTGAACTACAACTATTTGTTAGTTTGGTATGAATTTGTTAGAAAAATCATTTTAAGGTACACAACGGTTGGTTATATCACGGAAACATCGATAACTCTTGAAAACCCTACCTCTTTCGATGAATAGTCATCGCAGCCGTTTTAATCATTTTTATGAAAAAATGGTATAAAGTGATAAACACCTCTAAAAATGAAATCATTTGACATGGGGCCCTTATATGTGTACTAGTTGCCATGAAAAATGATAAACTTGATTTTTGACAAAATTTACAAAAAAAATCTTCACAAAAAGGACTATCATCTATAAACATCTTTAAGTTTCATGTCAAATGACCAAGTTATTGTCATTTTCACAGCATAGTTTGTGATAAACATCTCATATGCGTATTCGTATAGTAAACAATCACGCCAAAGGGAATTTTCAAATTATTATCATAAATATCATTTTCCATTTTTTAAGTGCAAAACATGACTTTTTTCGTGAACAAAGTACCAAACATATGATTTAAAATGGCACCCATTTAATTTTCATGAAAACAACTACACAAAATATGATGTATAATCCCCAAGTAATAGGTTTCCCTTTATTTATACCTAATTTCGCCTAGTTAAATGAGTTTATGTCGATTTTTTAAAAGTAATTCAAATTTGAAATACAACTATTTGCTAGTTTGTTATGATTTTTTTGGAAAAATCATTTTAAGGTACACAACTATTGGTTATATCACAGAAATATTGATAATTTCTGAAAATCTACCTCTTTCGATGAAATACTCATCGTGGCCGTTTTGATCATTTTTACGAAAAAATGGAATAAAGTGATAAACACCTCAAAAAAGGAAATCTTTGACATGGGACCCTTATATGTGTACTAGTTGCCATAAAAAATGATAAACTTGATTTTTGACAAAATTTGCAAAAAAAGTCTTCACAAAAAGGACTATCATTATAAACATCTATAAGTTTCATGTCAAATAACCAAGTTATGATCATTTGCACGACATAGTTTGTGATAAAGATCTCATATTACACAAATAGGTGCGTATTGGTATAGTAAACAATCAAACCAAAGGGATTTTTCAAATTATTATTATAAATATTATTTTCCATTTTTAAGTGCAAAACATGACTTTTTTTGTGAACAAAGTACCAAACATATGCTGCAAAATGGCACCCATTTAATTTTCATGAAAACTACTACACATATGATGGATAATCCCCAATTAATTGGTTTTTCCTTGATTTCTACTTAATTTCGCCTAGTTAAATGAGTTTATGTCGATTTTTCAAAAGTAATTCAAATTTGAACTACAACTATTTGATAGTTTGGTATGAATTTGTTGGAAAAATAATTTTAAGATACAAAAATATTGGTTATATCATAGAAATATTGATAATTCTTGTAAATCTTACCTCTTTCGATAAATAGTCATCACGGCCGTTTTGATCATTTTTATGAAAAAGTGGAATAAAGTGATAGACACCTAAAAAATGAATCTTTGACTTGGGGTCCATATATGTCTACTAGTTGATATGAAAAATGATAAACTTGATTTTTAACAAAATTTGCAAAAACAAATCTTCAAAAAAGACTATCATCTAGAAACATATGTAAGTTTCAAGCCAAATTAACAAGTTATAGTCATTTTCACGGCATAGTTTGTAATAAAGATCTCATATTTGACAAATAGGTGTGTATTGGTATACTAAACAATCATGCCAAAGAGATTATTCAAATTATTATCATAAATATAATTTTCCATTTTTAAATGAAAAAATGATTTTTTGTGAACAAAGTACCAAACATATGATGCAAAATGGCACCCATTTAATTTTCATGGAAACTAGTACACATATTATGGATAATTTCTAAGTAATAGGTTTTTTCTTGATGTTTACCTAATTTCGACTAGTTAAATGAGTTTATGTCGATTTTTCAAAAGTAATTCAAATTTGAATTACAACTATTTGATAGTTTGGTCTGAATATTTTGGAAAAAACATTTTAAGGTACACAACTATTGGTTATATCACATAAATATTGATAATTCTTAAAAATCTTACCTCTTTCGATGAATAGTCATTGCGGCCGTTTTGATCGTTTTTACGAAAAAATTGTATAGAGTGATAAACACCTCAAAAAGGAAATCCGTTGGCATGTGGCCCTTATATGTGTACTAGTTGCCATGAAAAATGATAAACTTGATTTCTGACCAAATTTGCATAAAAAAAGATTCCTCCGGTCGTGCAAGATGTGCATTTTATCATTCCATCCGACACTAAACTTTGGCTACAATTAATATAAAAGAACCTAAAATGGTAAATCACCACACAATGTCATTTTATGTGACCTAAGTGCGTAGATAGTTTTTCATATATACACAATGTTTTCTGCATTTGTACGCAAAAGTTATAGTTTTTTAAATTGAGATCACTTTTTTTTATAAAAAATCAAAAATGAAAATTTTAAATTTTCTCTAATAATAGGTTGCGATAGGTACCGGCACGTCAAAGGATTTTTAAATTTGAAGTTTTTTCATTTTTTAATTTATTTTAAACATTGTTTTTTCAAGATAAAAAAGTAGTCTATCGTAGACCCTTTAGTCCAGGTTAGTGCCACGAACCGAGACTAAAGGGTCACACAATGGGCCCCGCCTCTGCAGCCGCATGTGGTGACACGAACCGGGACTAAAGGTACCTCTGAAATTCAATTTGGTGGCTTACACCCTTTAGTCTCAGTTCCTTTTTAAATGTGGGATTGAACCAAAACCCCATTTTCTACTAGTGATCATATTCTTTACCGAACCCAGGGAGTACCTAGCACATACAAGTAGATCTTGTTGACGTGGACAAGTCGATGGCGATGAACTAATTGCCGCCAATGACAAGTCCATGTTGATCGCTAGATCGCTGCACGGCGATTAGCGATCGAGGGCGACACCACGTTCGTAGCCATACGTGCGTAAGTACCCTGGTCCTTGAGATGATATATAAGTGAAACGTCCCGTTCCGCTGTGTCAGTTTGGCCGTTGTCAACCGTCGGCCGTTCGTCCTGTGTTCCACGAATTAATCACGCACGTACGGCCAGTGTTGATATTTCACTTTCTACGTGTGGCACGGCACGCTTTCTCGAGCATGAAAATTCAGACCGGCCGCCTCTCCGAGAAATGAGACTTGTGGAGCTGCTCTCGAACTGAAGTCGTGAAACGCCCTACCCCGAGGTGGAGGAGACAGCGCCTCGTGCTGAAGTACGGTACCATGTTACTAAATTTTAAAAAAATAAATAAAATATTTATTGCCTTCAATTTTTTATTTTTCATGTAATTTTCCACAAGGTATTGGTTTACAACACACACAAAAATCAGATCCGAATTTGAAATACACATTGAGAAAAATAAGATAAATCTAGCATAAATAGTGTACAAAAAGCGAAATTGACACTATTTACATATAGACTTGTCTTTTTTTTCGCAATGTGATTTTGATTTTGTACCTATACTTTTGGAGATTGTAGACACCTTACTTTTGAACATTCATATGTTTGATTAGATTCTTTTAATACAATATGTTAGCTTCTAAGAGATGGTAGCACTATATATATATTCTCCGCGGTGGAGGGGGCCGATGGAGCGGCACGCCAACTCCGGTTCCGGCTATGTCTCTATCTATATTACCCAGGCATAGACGTTACCACTATTATCTCGCATATATATCTTGTTTGCACTAGGTGCACCAGATGCATAAAACCCATGAATAAATATTTCAAAAATTATGAAAAATAATTTTATGCATAATCTATATCTACCATACCATAAATTTATGTTTATAGATTCCACTCACAAGTTAAAAACATAAAAGACGAATCATGACATACATGTAGTTAATTTAAATGTGTATATGAATTGAGCCTATTAACACTATTAGAGATGAATTTGTTACTTTCATTTTGTTGATTATGATTTGAACCGAAGAATTGGAATATTGTGACATGTTAGATATATCATTATATGTACTAAATTATTTGTTTGGACGCAAAGACTGGGTCAAAGATCCCCATTGCAAGAAAAAATGTACTAAATTATTTCAAAAAAGAAATTATAGCATATATTTTAAACATTGTATGCACCGGTTGCGCTACAACTCTGAGGGCATCGAATACGTCCTCTCTTCCCAGGCCGCAGTACCACTGTGAAAAAACTGAGAGAATTAAGTTAGCAGGATTGGTAGGCCCAAACACCACCAACTTTGCCGAGAAGATGCTACCTTCGCTGGCTTGGAGTTCGACATGGCGTCGCTGGAGGTTGAGCACGGACGAGATGGAGGTGAAGCACGGACGGCCGCGGCGGAGGAGCGGAGCAGCTGGAGCTCGACGTCACGAGGAGGAGCCGGCGGCGGGGTGGCGACTTCGGGCGAGATGGCGGCGGGGCGGCGACTTCGGGCGAGATGGCGGCGAGGCGGCGACGGATCCGTCCGTGCTCGCCGGGATCTGGGGCTGGAGGCGGTAGAAGAGAAGGTACAACGCCGGGAACTGCCGCCGGCGCTGGGGGAGATGACTACCTCGGGGCGCTGGGGAGATGTGCTCGGGACGAGGGGAGTCGGGGTATTTTTTTCCTTTTCGTTTTACCGGTTCGGTCAGATAGGGAGACACTGGGGCAGTTCGGTGGTAATTTTGATGAAACGATTCGCGGGCCGAGCGACAGAAGCTCGAGAAACTGCTCTCACCCAGTTTCTCTCCACTGTGTGTAATTGGGCTAGAAGTCACTTATGCGGTGGGGAGAATCTGTAGAGTTCTTTTAAGCTTTTGGGTTTCTGAACCCAGAAACTGCTCCACGAGCCCAAAAGAAGTCAGCCTATGTGGCTTAACGTGGTGGCTTTATTGTACATCCTTATATTGCTTTTAGTATATAATAGATTATTTGTTTCGACGCAGAGACTGGGTCAAAGATCGCCATTGCAAGAAAAAATGTACTAAATTATTTCAAAAAAGAAATTATATCATACATTTTGAACATAGTATGCACCTGTTGCGCTACAACTCTAGGGGCATCGAATACGTCCTCTCTCCCGAGGCCACGGCCCACAGTACCAGTTTAAAAAAGTGAGGGAATTAAGTTAGCAGGAGTGGTGGGCCCGGATACCACCTAATCTGCGAAGAGGGTCGGGCCTGGCCCGGACCGTGTGCAGGCAGGAGAGCAGACCCATGTACTGTCATCTCGACGGGACGCTTTTGATCCACCCTCTGCCACTCTGCACCCATGATTAACTGTCCAACAGCACCTTGCATTATCTTCCTTTTCTTTCTTTCAAGGCTGAAATGCAGCAGATGGCAGGTTTCATCAATGGCGGAGGGTCCCTTGGCACCACCGACCGGCGGCAGTGCACGGTGGCACGGCGCCACTGTGGTCGATGCGAACGCCCGTACAGGCACCACGCGTGCGTGTGCTCCTGTTCTCGCTGCCTGGTGGCCTGCTCTCTTCCTCCGCGCGGCTTGCTAGGCAGCATTGTAGAAAACTGTGTGTTGCGACTATATTTTTTAGCATGTCTACAAGTTAAGGAATGCCCAACGAACATCCAAATTAGTTTTGAGCCTGTGGGAAACACTAAAAGCATCACGTCATCACGAACGAGCGACTGCATGTTACTCAATGTCATGCATGGGCCGTCTATCGGGGGATCGGCTGATGATTAAGTTGGCTCTAGGAGCATACAACGTGTGAGTTTATACAGATAATATAAACTCCTGAGTTCATTACGTGGCGTCGGTAAGATCTTCGGTCCAGCCAAATGTCCTCAATCATCAACCGATTCAAGGGTATGTACATGCATGACGCTTCCCATGTAAAGTGGGTGGTGGCTAACACGTTTTTAAATACATTTTCCTCTTTCCAACATGGTGAGGACTTTGTGCTTCCGTCGCCGTGTGGGCCCAAATTGCAGCCTATATATCCTTGTCAACGATCTACCACCTTGTCCAATAACCTCACCCCACCAACTGGGTTCGTAGCATAGAAAAAAAATCTACGGTGCGAACAAGTAAACAAGTCAAGATCTAGTCTAGCAGAATCTCGTAACGAGTGGAACATATTTCAAAAGAACTAACACTTGAATACCGTAAGCGTTTCGAGAATAATTCTCGTGGAATGATGTAGTCGACACTCGCCGATCTCAAGATCGTGAAGATGTGCGCTGCAACGGGCAGCGCCTCCGTACTCGGTCACACGTACGACTTGATGACGACCTCCTTTCCCTCGATCCAGCGGGGCAGCGGAAGTAGTAGAACCACCGGAAACTCCAGCAGCACGACGGCGTGCTGTGGTGGAGAAACTAATCGGCCATGGCTTCGCCAAGCGGATGGCTGGAAGGTGGAGCAGCGGGGGAGGGAGAGAGAGACAAGTGTGTGGGGGAGAGGGAGACTACACTCCTCTTTCTATAGGAGGGGGAGGGAGCCACGAATTTGGAGTGCCCCCACCTCTCCCCTCATCATGTGAGTGGAGTCTCCACTCAACCCACTCATTCTCTCATCAGTTCCCACTCAAAATTACAAGGGGTTTTCTTTATTAAATAAACCAATTTCATTTCTTTTAAATATTTGTTAATTCTATTAACAAACATTAACACTTACCCCCTTGGTTCATTTGTTAATTCTATTAACAACCATTGGCAACCATTGACAATTAACTTCTTGAACTATTTCAATATTACCCGAAACAATTTCGGTGCTATCTAAACTTTTCTTCGAAATTCCGTGTCTACCCAAAAGCGTCGACAAACCTTAAGTGTGTCACCCTACGGTTCGTGAATAATGTAGATATGATCGAGACACCTCTCCGATCAATAGTCAACAGCAGGATCTGGAGATCCGTAATGACTCCTACATATTCGACGATGAATCTTGTGATCGTGTGAACCAAAAACGTTATAACCAATTCCTTTTGTCTCGCCCTATTTTACTTGTCCGAGATCCGATCATTGGTATCATCTACATCTAGTTTGATCTCGTTCCCGATAAGTACTCTTTACTCGTTATGTGATATCACATCCTTGTGACCTAGTCACGTGCTTGCAAGCGGTGTCGATTTGATATCACCGAGAGGGCCCAGAGTATATCTCTCCGTCATCTGGATGGACAAATCCCACTTTTGATCCATTAGACTCAACTAATACTTTCGGAATAGCCAACGCCATATTTATAGTCACCCTGTTACGGTGTGACGTTTGATGTTCAAAGCATTATTCCGGTGTTAGTGATTGACATGATCTCATGGTCTAACGATTAGGATTACTTCGTATGCTTAGTACAACAATGTAAACTTAATGATTTGATCGCATTGCTATACTTAATTTGAGTGTGTGTTCATCACATCATTCTCCTAATAACGTGATGTCGTTATTAACAACATCCAATGTTCATGATCAGGAAACATTAATCATCAGTTAATCAACGAGCTAGTTAAACGAGAGGCGTTACTAGAAACTCTTATTTGTTCATTAGTCACACACATATTAACGTTTCTAGTGAATACAATTCTATCATGAGAAATAAATATTTATCATAAACATGGAATAATATAATAACCACTTTATTACTGCCTCTCGGGCATATTCCTTTCAGTCCCCCACTTGCACTAGAGTCAATAATCTAGTTAACACTTGTAAAGATCCAACACCAATTGCTTTCTGGTGATGATCATGTTTAGCTCATGGAAGAGGTTTTAGTCAACGTACCTTGAACGTTTCAGATCCGTATGTATATTGCATCTCTTTTACGTCTCTACGCACGACTCATTCCGAATGAGATTATGCATGACTTAGTAAAGCTTTGGTCACATGGTGGAACCTTTAGTTCATCGGTCCGAATCACGTTGCTAATAATGTCAAAACAATATTGCTACATAGATCTGACACACATGGAACTACACCAAGTTTGCAAGAACTTATTGACTCAAAATTTGTTGTCAAAACAACGATATACTTAGCTATCGTTTGCTAGTCATAGCAATGATATATTTAGCCTTAGGCTGTAGTATGCCGTTTGTCACAACGACAGTACACTTATCCTCATTTGTAGAATCCGTCATATTGTTGAACTTTGGAACTCATCCAAAACCAACACGGAACTTCTTTCCATCCTATTGTGCCACTTTCACTGAACACACTCATTTGTAGATCAAAATTAATTTTATTTGGATATGTGATACAACTCCCCTCAATGTAACATATTACAGCGATATGTTTGTCACTTTCGTACCCAAAATATATTATTCGTTCTTCCAAAGCACCCAAGAATATCTTACTTTTATCCAGTGATCATCACACGAATCACTCTGGTATATGCTTGTAACTATTTTACATCATATGATATCTGGTTGTGTACATCATGGCGTTTATAATTATATCATGGCGTTTATAATTGATATAAAAAAACTCATATTTCTAAACTCATCAAGTGTCGAATACAATCAAGTCTTGTTAACACGCCATGTAACAAGAACACTTCTTGATGTTTCCATATCGAACTACTTCGATATCTCTTTTATGTACTTTGACCCAACCTTTTAAGCGTACCAATTCATCCCCATGAATCTTAGATGCCTAACATGATTTTTGGTCTAAGTCCTTTCAGTGAAAACTATTTTCAGTGAAACTTTTAATTATGTCAAGTAAATATACATGATCTTTTAGTCAACAATATGTCATCTACATAAAGTATCATGAATATGTCTTAGCACTCCCACTTAATTTCTTGTGAAAGCAAGCATCTTCATTGTTCATAATGAAATCAAAAATTCATTTGACTATTTCATTCAATGAAGATATCATCTCCGTGATGCATACTTCTATCATGGAAGTTTGCATTCCCCTTTCTAGCTCTATCGGGATCAACAACTCCCTCGGATGTATCAGCTATACGTCCTTGGTTAGTACTCCAACTAAGGAACACAACTTTGTTACCCCGCACAACTCTGAAGGGGTTACGGTGCAGAAAACAATAATTTTTCTAGCGAACGAAACCCTAACTAGCCAGGATCTATCTATCTAGTACATGTGATAACGGTGGCGGAACGGGTCACATTACCTCCATGTAGACCGATAGTGGGGATTACGCTCCCGCACAAGCGTTGACGATGAAGTCGTGCGTAGCCGACCTCGAGGTCGCGGAGAACTTGCCGCGATGACGAAGACGATGACGCCGGGGTGTCGATGATGACCTGCGTCGACGAGCGTCGGGCAGAAGGTGGCGAGGCGCCGGCGGCAGGGGGGCGCCGGCGGCAGGGGGGCGCCGGCGGCAGAGGGGGAGGTGGCGCGGCGGCTGCAGGGGGGCGAGACGACGTCGCCTAGGCTCCTCGAGATGAGTTACCTCCGAGCACTCGCAAACATACGGAGCTTAACGATAACACTCGGTCATTCAGATCCAGCTGAAATCACAGGGGTAGATCTTATCTGGAATCCCGCAGGACAACGACGCCCGACGGTATAGCTTAGGTGGAGAGAGAGAGGGAAAAACGGGCGGAGAAGCAGCTCGGCCGGCCTGCAATGCAATTAATTGTATTTTCCAATGAATTAATCCAATTAATATGCCTTGCTATATAAAGGGGGGAGGAGGTGTGCAAACTCCCTAGCTCCCCCATGTGGGACTAAACAAAGGAGAAGGGGGGGTGCGCCCCCACATGGGCTGGCCGAACCAGCCATGGGGCCCACCCCCCTTTTGTGGTGCGGCTCCCCCTCTTGGGCCCTCTCAGGGCCCATGTAGGTGGGAGCCCCCTTTTTTCCTTTATTTAATTAATATTTAATTAATATAAAATCCTATTAATTCATATTTAATATATTTATATATATAATTTAATCTCCCGTGACTCCGAAACATTTTCCGAACCACCCGAACAACTTTCGGACATCCCTGGAACCATTCCAGACCTTCCTGGAACTCCTTCCGGACCACCGGAACTCTTTCCGGATCAATTCTCTCTCTCCAACAAAAACCTATATTATTCCAGAACCAATCTCCTGGTGTCGTTAAGAACTTTAGTTTGTTACGCTACGGTTTGAGAACACTCCAGACATGGTCGAGACACTCCACTCACCAATGACCGTTAGGGATACCTAGATGTATATGACGCCCCCTGTGCATTCTACGAATATCGTCGTTGAACCATAAACATGATATTCATTCCCTTTGTTTCTGCGATACTACCTTGTCCGAGATATGATCGTAGACACACCGATGTCTTTGTTGTATCTCGTTACCGACAAAGGTTATTAACTCGTCTGTGATATTACATCTCCATGACCTAGTCATAAGCTGCGCAGCTATATAGATGTAATCTCACCGAGTGGGCCCAGAGTATCTTTCCATTACAAGAATGAACAAATCCCGCTCTTGATCCTTACGTCTCGACGCTCTTTCGGAATACCCAAGATGGACACCGTTATTGGCATGCTATATAAGACACAACGTTTGATGCTCTCAAAGCACCCCTACGAAGCATCAATAAGTACGGTCTCACGGTCTAAGGAATAAGCTATCATATTCTTATCTATTGCAAATGACAAACATCGTAATACGATCTTATTGCAATACTTTGCGTATTTCCATCACCTTATTAACCTAATAAGATGACCCCACTGTCAACCGACGTCATTGTCATTGATCGGGAATCTCGATCAACTGTTGCCCAATGGACTAGCTCATATAGAGGCTTACTAGGGACATGGTTGTTTATGTATCACACGTGTACTAATAATTCCGATTAATACAGTTATAGCATAACACACAAAGCTATTATAAACTTATGAGATAATGCAATAAATACTACTTATTTATTTGCCTATAGGGCATATCTCCTCCAGTCTCCCACTTGCACTAGAGTACAAATAAACTAGCTGCATTTTACTTTATCAAAATCCCTTATCAAATAAGAATCATTTGATAATGCTTGCTTGTGGAAGAGTGTTACTCTGACAATCTGCATAATACATGATTGTGCATACTATTGCGATTCATTGATATCAACTTGCTTGATATCACCATGTTATCCAATAACATACATGCAAATGCCGTAACTAAGTGAGACTTTTGTTTCCCAGCGCTTAGTCTGATTATACCAACCAGATAACTGCCTAGAAAAACACACTCAGTCACAGTGAGCCCCTTGTAACAATTACAAACTCGCGATATCTACATACTTTCACACCAATGTAGAAAACTTGACATTCCAATGTCAATCCATCAACTAACGCACTTCTACTTTCAGTAAATTCTAAATTTACTTTTACAACTGTTCTTTTCCTAAGAACATCGGTTATATTTCATCGAGCAGATAATATGGTTTCTGTATGATGTCTAATATTACAGAATAGACCAACATGTCACACAACCATTACTACCGTGTATCATTACTCTTAATGATCAATTGGATTTCAAAGGACCATCCTTTTGATTCTATTCTGACTCCTTAGATATAATCCAGAACAACTCGACTAATTATTTAAAACTCCCGTTCTATTCCAAATAGACACTAACTTTCAAATAGTTTCACAACTTCATCCTTCTCATCTATTCTACTGGTACAATCTCACAATGTGTCATTTACACAAGATGAACTCGGCTCCCACTCAGATTATGTCTCCACATATTTGAGAACACGAGCTCCCACTCAAAAACGTGTCATCCACATATTTGAGTTTCTAAGCTCCCACTCAAAAATATGTCCTTTACATATTCCACCTGAGTAAACTAACTTTGACTCGCACTTAAAATTGACATTTTGGTCAAACCAAAATCATTGATCTATTTTCAATTCGAATTCAATACAAACTACAGTATTACATTAATACAAATCCCTCAGACTTCAAGCATGTCTACATAAATATAGTCAACAAATTTGATCTTGTCCAAGACACATTTCTTGACAAGACATGCTTCCACGTCTTTCTTATAGTCACATTTCTCATATAACACTTTATATGATGATTAAACAATCTTATTCCTCTAATAAGAATTGTAGCAACAATTACTATTTTAATCCTCTCAAATGTAACTTGGATTTTCAATCTGAAAAGCCTTAGTTCGTATTCTGATATTTTCTCCACTCTCTTTGTATTCATAAAGTGCACCTTGATCTGTCAACAAGATCTGAAACACTTAATATTGTGTTGTGACCTGACAACAATATTAAATATAACAACACTTTTTTTAGAAGCTTCTTTCATGAAAATATTATGATCATTATGAAGAGGATTGCAAGCAGAAAACAATTTTCTAGTCTCCCTCACTCTTAATCACCAAATTTTCATCTGTAGAATTATACTCTTTGGAACACCTTCCAACATTCTACTTTTATGAATATAGGTCTGACACCTTATTTCAAGCCCCTAATTCCAATCCATAAACCGTAATTCGAAAAATCATATTTTCCTCGGAATTACATAGACAACAAACCAAGTTTTGTTTCTATTTGGTTTTGGAATACACTCCCATCCAATGCGAGCAATCTACAAAGAACTATTCATGTATATTCCGAATTATCTTATAATCATATACATGTCGACATTACTGTCGATCACACGAATTTTCGTTGAGAGAAATATCTATTTTCTAAAGTGCACATTGGTTATAATGTTTCGAACATATTAAGAGATTCTAAGACAAATTCTGACATACCACACTTTATTTAAAATAGAGTATGACTATAATACCCCACATATCACCATATATGACATTATAATATTATGAAACGAATTTCCACAAGTCTTTTGTGTTGAAACCATAATTCAAAAATATTGTCCTTTGATCGAATCTTGTGAATACAATAGTCACTAATCTTTCTTCTGAAAAACCCCATTTTATCTCTTATCAAATTAATTTCAGATTTATGATTTATCAGGCAAATACTCCTATTCACCAACAATCATAGAAGAATTCGGATCAAGCAAAAACACCATTAATTAATTTAATAATCATTAAAAATTGACTCTCAATTAATTTCCTCTCGTATTGACACTTCAATACTTCATTTCAAACTTAATCAATTCGGCACTCGAAATACTTAAATGGACCAAAATTATCCATTACTTATTTCATTGCCTTTATGACTAAATTCGATGATGTTTGTTCTTTGGACATATAATTTTATCATTCCCGCTATTATAAATGTATATCATACGCGTAATGTAATTGAGATGTGATGCAAATTACTCATAATATGAAACAACTTCTTTGTTTCATAACATAACACAACTGATTTGTTCTATATGAATAACTATGTCTTGTAACATTCAAGACACCAAACTAGATCACACTCTCACTATTACAAAATGTCTTATAAAAAACTATTGATGATAACTAATATGATATCTCGAGGGTTTGAGCACTGCTGGCCATTAACTTGCCATCACTTGTGCACTGTCACGTCACCCTTCACCGCATACTTGTGATAATCCGGGACTATTTCATAAACAGAGCAAGTATCAAATACTTTTCATCAAGTATGAGTATAATACATTTATACCTTCGTATATCAAATATACCCGTAGCGTCGAAGAACTCTTCTTCGATGGAATCAACTTTTAGAGATTTGAACTTGTTCACGAACGTGACGAAGCTCATCGTGTCTCTATAGCATATTCACGCACATGCTATTCACAGCTAGGAGGCAAAGCGCAATCTCTATTGCACTGGAGTTCGCTATCTAGAAATCGTAGATATTCGTAAGCCTGAAGTAGATATCATACAACTTCTTCAATTGAGTCTCCAGACAGGTATGCTCCCCATGTGAATGGTCCGGAACTTTCTAAGCTGTTTGAACTGCTCAAGACTCAATTCATCTTTGAAGTGACCTTTGATCGCATCAATCACGACATATGGCTCCATGTGTTGAAACAACTTTCAACTCTGGTGCTAGGCATACGCTCATGACGACCTTCACTTCCATGAAAATATCATGATGCTTACGGAACTCATCATCTTCCTCCTTGCTAGCAGAATCATCTGGTCTAACTCCTAACTAATGTTCTAGGACATATAGGATGTTTGTTGTGTTTGGAGAATGTTTCTAAAACCAATGTACCAGCTGATGAAGTTGGACCCGTCGGATTCTAAGGTAGAATCCGGGCTCTTGAGGAAGTAACCGAAGTATAGTTGCGTAGTCTACATATGTGATCGCAAAAGAGGTAAGGTAAAATTTATAATATATAGGTGAGTTTTAGTTCTATAATCACATTATCAAAACACACCACACCAAGATTATTATCCCTAAAAATAATAATGGTGATTACACGACCCTCATCCACCACACCACCCCCGATCATCACGGCCAGTAGCACAGCTTCAAAGGTAGACATAAAATGTCGATCACAACAACTCTGTGACTCGTGCTCGATCTTTCGATCTTCCCGTGTTCCGAGGCCATATTTATGAATATGCTAGGCTCGCCAATCAAACCTCAAAGACCCTGCGCGTGCAACATGGCTTACACCCACTGTATGCGAACGGCGAGATGTGTGACACCCGATCATCACGGCCTGCCTCATAACGTAGAAGTTTCTTGGTGGTGCGCAACGAGGGAGAACAGAATTTTGGTATTTGTTAGGGATCATCCTATTTATGATGCTACCATTGTATATCTAGCATATAAGCAATCAATAGGATGCACACACAACAGCACACAATAATGATGCAATAAAGTGCGATGTGACATGGTCGATGCGCCTGGACCTTCATGGCGCCATGTGCCTGGCCCCCGGCGCCCCGGCATGGCTCCTAGTCTACAGAGCCCTCCATTGCCTCCGACAGTACGAGTAATATCAAAACTTACCGTAACCATGTCACATAAAATAACGCCTCTGCAAAACAAAGTTAGACGCCTCTAGCTTTATTTAGTTTTGCAAGTTTTACGTGGCATATAGGCTTATTCGTAAGAGAATCGCTTCCCTACCTACGAACTTTGTACCACAACGTCGATCGTATAATTGCATGTTTAAGCATCCCTTTCGGGCCCTCCATTGAAAATGCTTTGCCGACTAGAGAGAGAGAAAAAGACACCCGCCAGCCATAGATACGGTGCAAGCCGTATGTCAGTAGTGGAACCAGTCTCGCGTAAGCGTACGCGTAAAGTCGGTCCGGGCGGCTTCATCAACTCAATACCGAAGGCATCACAAGTGCACGCTAGAGGGTAGCAAATATAAGAAAGACGCCCTCATTCAACATGAGTTCTAACCGTACCAGCAGTACTACGCATAGATCGGCTCTGATACCACTGAAGGGGTTACGGTGCAGAAAACAATAATTTTTCTAGCGTACGAAACCCTAACTAGCCAGGATCTATCTATCTAGTACATGTGATAACGGTGGCGGAACGGGTTACATTACCTCCATGTAGACCGATAGCGGGGATTACGCTCCCGCACAAGCGTTGACGATGAAGTCGTACGTAGCCGACCTCGAGGTCGCGGAGAACTTGCCGCGATGATGAAGACAATGACGTCGGGATATCGACGATGATCTGCGTCGACGGGCGTCGGGCGGAAGAAGGCAGAGCGCCAGCACCAGGGGTGGTGCGCCGGCGGCAGAGGGGAGGGGGTCGCGACGGCTGCAGGGGCGAGACGACGTCGCCCAGGCTACTCAAAAAGAGTTACCTCCGAGCACTCACAAACATACGGAGCTTAGCGACAACCCCCGGTCATTCAGATCCAGCTGAAATCGCAGGGGTAGATCTTATCTGGAATTCCGCAGAGTAACGGCGCTCAGCGGTATAGCTTAGGTGGAGAGAGGGGGCAAAACGGGCGGAGAAACAGCTCGGCCGGCCTGCAATACAATTAATTGTATTTTCCAATGAATTAATCCAATTAACATGCCTTGGTATATAAAGGGGGAAGGGGGTGTGCAAACCCCTTGGCTCCCCCATGAGGGACTAAAGGAGGAGAGGGGAGGGGGGGTTCGACCGAACCCCCCTTGGGCTTCTCCTACTCCTAGTCCAACTCGGACTAGGAGGCCCAAGCCTCCCTTTCCTTGTGGGTTGCGGCTCCCCCTTCTTGGGCCCTCTTAGGGCCCATGTAGGTGGGAGCCCCCTTTTTCCTTTATTTAATTAATATTAAATTAATATAAAAATCCCATTAATTCATAATTAATATATTTATATATAATTCAATATACCATGACTCCGAAACTATTTCGGAACCACCCGAACAACTTTCGGACATTCCCGGAACCATTCCATACCTCCCCGGAACTCCTTCCGGACCCCCGGAACTATTTCCGGATCATTTCTCTCTCTTCAACAAATTCCTATAATATTCCAGAACCTATCTCCTGGTGTCGCTAAGACCTTAAGTTTGTTACGCTACGGTTCGAGAACACTCTAGACATGGTCGAGACACTCCCCTCACCAATGACCGTCAGGGATACCTGGAAGTATATGACGACCCCTGTGCATTCCACGAATATCGTCGTTGAACCATAAATATGACATTCATTCCCTTTGTCTCTGCGATACTACCTTGTCCGAGATATGATTGTAGACACACCGATGTCTTTTTTGTATCTTGTTACCGACGAAGGTTATTAACTCGTCCGCGATATTACATCTCCATGACCTAGTCATAGGCTGCGCAGCTATATAGATGCAATAGCACCGAGTGGGCCCAGAGTATCTTTCCATTACAAGAATGAACAAATCCCGCTCTTGATCCTTACGTCTTGATGCTCTTTAGAAATACCCAAGGTGGACACCGTTATTGTCATGCTATATAAGACACAACGTTTGATGCTCTCAAAGCACCCCTACGAAGCATCAATAAGTACGGTCTCACGGTCTAAGGAATAAGCTATCCTATTCTTATCTATTGCAAATGACAAACATCGTAATACAATCTTATTGCAATACTTTGCGTATGTCCATCACCTTATTCAACTAACAAGATGACCCCATTGTCACCGACGTCATTGTCCTTGATCGGGAATCTCGATCAACTGTTGCCCAATGGACTAGCTCATGTAGAGGCTTGCTAGGGACCTGGTTGTCTATGTATCACACGTGTATTAATAATTCTGATTAATACAGTTATAGCATAATACACAAACCTATTATAAATTTATGAGATAATGCAATAAATACTACTTATTTATTTGCCTCTAGGGCATATTTCCTTCAAAAGCATCTTTGTCTCTAGAGGTTGAAAGCTCACGGCTTAAACCTCCAAGCTCCAAAGGCTTCTCTCGAGGGTAAAACCTCCGAGCTCTCCATTTAACGAGCCACCTCAGTCCGTTGAGAGTCTCTGCCACTAATGGGTGGTCCCCATGCCTCGACATGGTCAAAACATTAACTTGGCAACCCCAAGCATAATGAGTCAATTTCGTTCCCAAGTGAACTTAGCGCCTCGGCGCCGCTTTGGAATATATTTGGTGAGTTTTATTTACGCATTACTTTGTTTGAACTGCTCAAGACTCAATTCATCTTTGAAGTGACCTTTGATCGCATCAATCACGACATATGGCTCCATGTGTTGAAACAACTTTCAACTCTGGTGCTAGGCATACGCTCATGACGACCTTCACTTCCATGAAAATATCATGATGCTTACGGAACTCATCATCTTCCTCCTTGCTAGCAGAATCATCTGGTCTAACTCCTAACTAATGTTCTAGGACATATAGGATGTTTGTTGTGTTTGGAGAATGTTTCTAAAACCAATGTACCAGCTGATGAAGTTGGACCCGTCGGATTCTAAGGTAGAATCCGGGCTCTTGAGGAAGTAACCGAAGTATAGTTGCGTAGTCTACATATGTGATCGCAAAAGAGGTAAGGTAAAATTTATAATATATAGGTGAGTTTTAGTTCTATAATCACATTATCAAAACACACCACACCAAGATTATTATCCCTAAAAATAATAATGGTGATTACACGACCCTCATCCACCACACCACCCCCGATCATCACGGCCAGTAGCACAGCTTCAAAGGTAGACATAAAATGTCGATCACAACAACTCTGTGACTCGTGCTCGATCTTTCGATCTTCCCGTGTTCCGAGGCCATATTTATGAATATGCTAGGCTCGCCAATCAAACCTCAAAGACCCTGCGCGTGCAACATGGCTTACACCCACTGTATGCGAACGGCGAGATGTGTGACACCCGATCATCACGGCCTGCCTCATAACGTAGAACTTTCTTGGTGGTGCGCAACGAGGTAGAACACAATTTTGGTATTTGTTAGGGATCATCCTATTCAAGATGCTACCGTTGTATATCTAGCATATAAGCAATCAATAGGATGCACACACCACATCACACAATAATGATGCAATGAAGTGCGATGTGACATGGTCGATGCGCCTGGACCTTCATGGCGCCATGTGCTTGGCCCCTGGCGCCCCGGCATGGCTTCGAGTCTACGGAGGCCTCCATTGCCTCCGACAGTACGAGTAATATCAAAAATTACCGTAACCATATCACATAAAATAACGCCTCTTCAAAACAAAGTTAGATGCCTCTAGCTTTATTTAGTTTTGCAAGTTTTACGTGGCAAATAGGCTTATTCGTAAGAGAATCGCATCCCTACCTACGAACTTTGTACCACAACGTCGATCGTATAATTGCATGTTTAAGCATCCCTTTCGGGCCCTCCATTGAAAATGCTTTGCCGACTAGAGAGAGAGAAACAGACACCCGCCAGCCACAGATACGGTGCAAGCTGTATGTCAGTAGTGGAACCAGTCTCGCGTAAGCGTACGCGTAAAGTCGGTCCGGGCCGCTTCATCAACTCAATACCGAAGGCATTGCAAGTGCACGCTAGAGGGTAGCAAATACAAGAAAGACGTCCTCATTCAACATGAGTTCTAACCGTACCAGCAGTACTACGCATAGATCGGCTCTGATACCACTGAAGGGGTTACGGTGCAGAAACCAATAATTTTTCTAGCGAACGAAACCCTAACTAGTCAGGATCTATCTATCTAGTACATGTGATAACGGTGGCGGAACGGGTTACATTACCTCCATGTAGACCGATAGCGGGGATTACGCTCCCGCACAAGCGTTGACGATGAAGTAGTGCGTAGCCGACCTCGAGGTCACGGAGAACTTGCCGCGATGATGAAGACGATGACGCCGGGGTATCGACGATGACCTGCGTCGACGAGCGTTGGGCGTCGGGCAGAAGGTGGCGAGGCGCCGGCGGCAGGGGGGCGCCGACGGCAGAGGGGGAGGTGGCGCGGCGGCTGCAGGGGGGCGAGACGACGTCGCCTAGGCTCCTCGAGAAGAGTTACCTCCGAGCACTCGCAAACATACGGAGCTTAACGACAACCCCGGTCATTCAGATCCAGCTGAAATCGCAGGGGTAGATCTTATCTGGAATCCCGCAGGGAAACGGCGCCCGACGGTATAGCTTAGGTGGAGAGAGAGGGCAAAAACGGGCGGAGAAGCAGCTCGGCCGGCCTGCAATACAATTAATTGTATTTTCCAATGAATTAATCCAATTAATATGTCTTGCTATATAAAGTGGGAGGAGGTGTGCAAACTCCGTAACTCCCCCATGTGGGACTAAACAAAGGAGAAGGGGGGGGTGCGCCCCCACATGGGCTGGCCGAACCAGCCATGGGGCCCACCCCCCTTTTGTGGTGCGGCTCCCCCTCTTGGGCCCTCTCAGGGCCCATGTAGGTGGGAGCCCCATTTTTCCTTTATTTAATTAATATTAAATTAATAAAAAATCATATTAATTCATATTTAATATATTTATATATATAATTTAATCTCCCGTGACTCCGAAACATTTTCCGAACCACCCGAACAACTTTCGGACATCCCTGGAACCATTCCAGACCTTCTCGGAACTCCTTCCGGACCACCGAAACTCTTTTCGGATCAATTCTCTCTCTCCAACAAAAACCTATATTATTCCAGAACCTATCTCCTGGTGTCGTAAGACCTTAAGTTTGTTATGCTACGGTTCGAAAACACTCCAGACATGGTCGAGACACTGCGCTCACCAATGACCTTCAAGGATACCTGGATGTATATGACGGCCCCTGTGCATTCTACGAATATCGTCGTTGAACCATAAACATGATATTCATTCCCTTTGTTTCTGCGATACTACCTTGTCCGAGATATGATCGTAGACACACCGATGTCTTTGTTGTATCTCGTTACCGACAAAGGTTATTAACTCGTATGTGATATTACATCTCCATGACCTAGTCATAAGCTGCGCAGCTATATAGATGTAATCTCACCGAGTGGGCCCAGAGTATCTTTCCATTACAAGAATGAACAAATCCCTTTCTTGATCCTTACATCTCGATGCTCTTTCGGAATACCCAAGATGGACACCGTTATTGTCATGCTATATAAGACACAACGTTTGATGCTCTCAAAGCACCCCTACGAAGCATCAATAAGTACGGTCTCACGGTTTAAGGAATAAGCTATCATATTCTTATCTATTGGAAATGACAAACATCATAATACGATCTTATTGCAATACTTTGCGTATGTCAATCACCTTATTCAACTAATAAGATGACCCCACTGTCAACCGACATCATTGTCCTTGATCGGGAATCTCGATCAACTGTTGCCCAATAGACTAGGTCATATAGAGGCTTACTAGGGACCTGGTTGTCTATGTATCACATGTGTATTAATAATTCCTGTTAATACAGTTATAGCATAACACACAAACCTATTATAAACTTATGAGATAATGCAATAAATACTACTTATTTATTTGCCTCTAGGGCATATCTCCTTCAAACTCATATGCAGCGATTGCTAGAATAATCCCATTCAGATTTAAAGTTTCGCTACGGAAGATCCAAATCTTAACGTAGTCAACTTCTTGAACTTTGTCGTAAACAATTTTTGAAAACTCAAACCTTTTATGGATATGACATCCAATTCTGTTTATAGACTCATTTTCATTTTACCAAGTTCCAAGCTTGATTTCGTCTATGAATACTATCTTGGATTTTATGGCGTGCGACCATTTTTAACGGAGTTAAGTGCCCATCATCGCTTCCTTGTATACAATCGGTTTACTATTGTCCTACAATAATATTTCGTTCTCAAATCATTATTATTCGATTACGAAAGCGTACCCGACTAGTGAGGTTCAATATATAATTCAATCTCCAGAGCTTAAACAACTTGTAGTTGTGGGTGTCATGGGCGACATGGCTGCTTCCAGAACAAATTCTGGTGTTGAGCCACTCTGCTCATCTTAGTTATTGAATTCTATTGCCCTCCCACTCAAAACTTTCACGAGAACATCCTTCTCGGAAATAAGCCATTCTCAGCGACAACAACACTTTGTCTTTGGCTTAAAGTGGAAAGAATTCCCAATGCTTCCTTGGGATAACCTACAAAGATATTTATCCATTTTGGTTGGAAAATCATTTGCATACCAAAAATAAAGAAAAGACCGTTGGGTAACTTCCCGTCACATATCTCATATGGTTGTCAATTAAGTGGATCATATATGATGGTACTCTTTTAACTATAAAAGCGGTAGTCTCTAAAGCATAGCTCTTCAAAAATATAATGGTAATTTCAATTTACATCTTTGATATTCCATGTCAAAACACGGTCTGATTATATCTCTCGAACCCACCATACTTCTGTGGTGTTTTAGGGAGGCAAAATTTGTGGAATTAATTCCACAACACTAAGATGTCTTGTGCTAAACCTGTAACTTAAATAATCCCTTCTATGAACTCATCATAGATATTATTGTTATGATGATTTTCTACGTCATGTTGAAATCTTTGAACATATTTAAATGTTTCAGACTTCTCTCTCATTAAATAGGTAAATCCGAATATATCTATTCAAATCATAACCGAAGTAGATGAATCTAACGCTTATGGCTACACCCAATGGATCACATACATCAATCATGTGTGATTTCCAACATGTTTAGCCATTCGTTCAATCTTAGGCCTCTCGAACGAAGTTCAAGTCATTTTCCTTTTAGAAAGTGTTGCAAGCGTCAAATGATTCAAAATCAAGTGACTCTGAAATTTAACAACATTGAGTTTTTTTATGAAATTATTTCTAATATGACTTAAATGGCGGTTCCACAATTATGTGGAATTCAAATCATTAGTCTTGTGGCGTTTAGCGTTAGTATTATAGATATAGGTTTTACCAACAAGATTTATAATAACTTATC
The DNA here is from genome assembly GCA_026929855.1 of Poa annua. NCBI lineage: Eukaryota > Viridiplantae > Streptophyta > Magnoliopsida > Poales > Poaceae > Poa > Poa annua. The sequence continues at coordinate 40,883,074 of CM049427.1, forward strand.
CATCTTCTATGGATTATGGTCAAAATTTGAACAACTACTTATTTTATTTAGACAAGAACAAAATAACAAATTTATTAAGTTATTTTAGAATAAATCTCGTGGGCTAGTTATAATACCAACTAAAAACACAATAACCAATTATCATATTTTCGTTGCGTATTGTTACCACATTTCTCCTAAGTCACTTAGGCCATTGTATTCTTGTATTGAGTTGTATGACAGTTCATACCAACCAATCTAGTACAAATACCCAAGAATTACAGTACGTGACTAATAGGAAAAATATCTATAACATGTATATCAACCATATACACCTGAACTAGACTTTCTAGTCTTTTTTTTCTGCCAAATACTTTTGCAGATCCTCTTTCAGTTTTTCCTTTGTATGCGGAAGAAGCATTCAACATTAAAAATATGTGCCAATCAAATTGGAACAAATTCCTAGGCGTGAATAGTCAGTATTAGCACCCTTTGGAGTTTTATGTTGAAGTTGATCATCATATGATAAGTGTTCTTCTGGATTTCACTATTAGTGGTCTTTTAATGCAATGAACAAATTCACTTACACTATTTATCCATCCCATCATGAATCCTATCATGATGAAGCTACCATGGCTCAATTAGATTGGATATGAATCAGTGCCAAACTAATTTGGATATCGAGATGCCTAGCATCTTTTATCTTGTAGTACATACTCATACAATATGAGCTCAGGTACTCCCACTGAAATTCATAAAAACTAGCAACCAAAACAAGGTCCTAGATATCATTCATATCTCATACCTCATTCATTTCTGGAAAAAAAATCGGCTCCATCATTCTCCTCAATTATCAAACAAATTCGAAAACTAAGTTTCACGGAGACAAGAATGAATTAAGAAACCAATAAGAATTGTTGCCCATTTTAGATTCCAAATCACATGGAGCAATTTTAGTGTTACCGGAAGTTTACAATAGAACTTTAAAACTTTTCTATACATAATTACTTACTAACAATATGGTACCAGTCCATAGAGTAAATATCAGATTTTGAACAGTTTTGATCTCAACTAACAAGGCTAGTGCGTAGTGGACTACGGATGCCAATACTACAAATATTCATGCAAAGAAAATTTTAGACTATGTTTATGATAGATGTATGGAGTTAAACTAATTCTAAATTATTACGTCAACTCCCACTCAAAAACAACATCCCTCTAGTCGTTTTAGTGATTACATGAACCAAATTCACTACACCAATAACCGATCATCACGAGAGATGGTGCAGCTGCAAAGGCGAACATCGACATGTTGATCATATCATCCATATTACTCATGCTTTACCTTTCGGTTGCGTGTTCTGAGACCATGTCTATACATGCTAGGCTCGCCAAGTAGAACCGTAGTATTTGTGTGTGTAAATCAGGCTTACACACGTTGTATGCGAACGTTGAGTCTATCACACCCGATCATCACGTGGTGCTTCGAAACGACGAACTTTCTTAACGGTGCATACTAAAGAAGAACACATTGTTATCTTGATATTAACTGTGAGAGGGATCATCTTATAATGCTACCGTCGCGATCTAAGCAAAGATCTAAGCAAAATAAGATGCATAAAAGGATTAACATCACATGCATGGATAATGTGATATGATATGGTCATTCTCGCACTCAATCTCTATCTTGTGCATCTTGACATGATCTCCATCATTCCACCGGCGTGGCACCAAGTTCCATGGCGCCTCCTTCTTGATTGTCCTCCAAATTTACAACATATCATCTAGATATGATATTTAGCACGCATGCCATAAATTAAAAAGACTACCATTTGGCTCCCGCCAGTTTGTCATAATTTACAAAAAGGTATCATCTCATACATCAAATTTGTAACTTTGACCATATCACATCACATGCCCTGCAAAAACAAGTTAGACGTCCTCTAATTTATTTTTGCATATTTTACGTGGCTTAGGACTTTCGAAGATAGAACCGTTCTTACCTACAAACATGAAACCACAACGGTGATGAAAATATTATTAGCAACCCGTTCTATTTTATATCTTAACTGTAGTGGGAGAGACAGACACCCGCAAAGCCACTTATGCAAAATAAGTTGCATGTCAGTCGTGGAACAAGTCTCATGTACGTGGACATGTAAGTCTAGTCCAGGCCGCTTCATCCCACTATGCCACTAAGATACAAAATATACAAAGGAAGCAATAACTTGATCATCAACGCCCACATACACATATATGTTCTACCCGTACAAAACATCTACGCATAGACACGGCTCTGATACCACTGATGGGTTCGTAGCATAGAAAACAAAAATTTCTACGGTGCGAACAAGCCAACAAGCCAAGATCTAGTCTAAGAGAAGCTCGTAACAAGTGGAACATATTCCAAGAGAACTAACCCTCGAAGACCGTAAGCGTTTCGAGAATAATTCTCGTGGATGATATAGTCGTTCACTCGCCCATCTCAAGATCGTGAAGATGTGCGCTGCCACGGGCATCGCCTCCGTACTCGGTCACACGTACGGCTTGATGACGACCTCCGTTCCCTCGATCCAGCGGGGCAGCGGAAGTAGTAGAACCACCGGAAACTCCAGCAGCACGACGGAGTGCTGTGGTGGAGAAACTAATCGGCCATGGCTTCGCCAAGCGGATGGCTGGAAGGTGGAGCAGCGGGAGGAGGGAGAGAGAGGCAAGTGTGTGGGGAGAGGGAGCCTACACCCCTCTTTATATAGGAGCGGGAGGGAGCCACGAATTTGGAGTGTCCCCACCTCTCACTTAACATGTGAGTGGAGTCTCCACTCAACCCACTCATTCTCTCATCAATTCCCACTCAAAATTCCAACGAGTTTTCTTTATTAAATAAAACAATTTATTTATTTTTAATATTTGTTAATTATATTAACAAACATTAACACTTACCCCCTTGGTTCATTTGTTAATTCTATTAACAACCATTGACAATTAACTCCTTTAACTATTTCAATATTACTCGAAACAATTTTGGTGCTATCCAAACTTTTCTCCGAAATTCCGTGTCCACCCAAAAGCGTCAACAAACCTTAAGTGTGTCACCCTACGGTTCGTGAATAATGTAGAGATAATCGAGACACCTCTCCGATCAATAGTCAACAGCGGGATCTGGAAATCCGTAATGACTCCTACATATTCGACGATGAATCTTGTGATCGTGTGAACTAAAAACGTCATAACCAATTCCTATTGTCTCGCGATATTTTACTTGTCCGAGATCCGATCATTGGTATCATCTATACCTAGTTCGATCTCGTTCCCGACAAGTACTCTTTACTCGTTATGTGATATCACATCCTTTTGACCTAGTCACGTGTTTGCAAGCGGTGTCGATGTGATATCACCGAGAGGGACCAGAGTATATCTCTCCGTCATCTGGATGGACAAATCCCACTTCTTGATCCATGAGCCTCAACTAATACTTTCGGAATACCCAACGCCACATTTATAGTCACCCTGTTACGGTGTGACGTTTGATGTTATCAAAGCATTCTTCCGGTGTTAGTGATTGACATGATCTCATGGTTTAAGGACTAGGATTACTTCGCATGCTTAGTACAACAATGTAAACTTAATGACTTGATCGCATTGCTATACTTAATTTGGGTGTGTGTTCATCACATCATTCTCCTAATAACGTGATCCTGTTATTAACAACATCCAATGTTCATAATCAGGAAACCTTAATCATCAGTTAATCAACGAGCTAGTTAAACGAGAGGCGTTACTATAAACTCTTATTTGTTCATTAGTCACACATGTATTAATGTTTCTAGTTAATACAATTCTAGCATGAGAAATAAACATTTATCATAAACATGAAATAATATAATAACCACTTTATTATTGCCTATCGGGCATATTCCTTTCACCAACACCCCCGACGAAAGTTCAAAACAAAAAAACACACGAATGAAGGGAAAAAACCTCAAGAATTTTAGTTTCTGAGTACATATATAACTATATCTGGAATATCACTACATACATGCACATATGTGCGTGCTAGGTTGTGACTACAATATATGATCTCTAAGATTAGGTTGCCTTGGAGGAGTTTGGATTCGTTTCAAGCATGTAGGGGAGACACCAAGTTGCAGCCCCAAAATAGGTACACCGTACAAACATTTTTCAAAGGTTCCAGCATAAAAATAAGGTGGACAACATTCCAATTTACTAATGTTCAAATATTAAAAATCCTATAACACTTAGTAAGCATTAACCATCTCAAAAAAAAGTAAGCATTATCAACAAGCAAGAATACAAGTGCATGGCTGTCGTCAGCTCGTGCCGTAAGGTGTTGGGTTAAGTCTCGCAACGAGCGCAACCCTCGTGTTTAGTTGAGTAAAAATTCCATTTTTTATTTATTTTATCTTACAAATGGGATTTGTTTCGTACATTTAAGGATTTGAAGACATACTTTGGCGCTTTATACAATAAAGAATTACAAGTTTTGCATAACTAAAATTGACAGTCTCGTGAATCATGTGCCAAGTTATCTACTAGATCAAGAGGCTCTGAAATACTCTAGCAACTTCTATAGATATTTAGGGATGTTGCTGAAAATGACATATAAAATGCATCATGGAACATGCATGACTTAATTTCTGGTGTAATTTGATAATACTTGCTTGCTCAAGCTTTGCACTAAAATAAATTCATTATAACAATAATTATTGTTAAACATGCCGAGTAAATAAAATACCTTTTTTTGTATAAGAAATTTTAAGTTTAAGCCGCTAAAAAAATTCATTGTAAAAAGAATTTTTCTTACACTTGCCGAACAAATAAAAACCTTTTTTGTAAAAGAAAATTTGAGTTTAAGCCTTAAAATAATGTGTATTTAAAGGTATTATAACAATACTAATATGTGCCATAATAGACTTGATAGTGTTTATATTGCAAATTCTAACAAAATGTTAGTGAATACATGATATATGAAAAACAAAACTTTAGAGGTAATATGAATTACGACAACGTAAAACAATTTGGTATAAATATTTGAATTCTTCCTATGATCACAGAAATGTCGCTTACCTCAACATTGATTTTGACAAAAAAGATTATTTAATTTTATTTATTCACGTCGAAGTGGTGAATGGGTTTCAAAACGTAATAAGGTCAAAATGGATAAGAGCTGTGCATCTTTGTGAATGCGTGAAAAGAGGCATCACTTATAGACAGTCTTTCAATATTATCCATTGATTCTTACGCCACTGCTCCACCAACTCGCTCATATAAAACCGTTGGATTCTTCGTATGTTTGAAAGATATCGGAGAATCTTCGTATGTTGGACCGATGTGCTAGGGTATTTTTTTGCACACGAATAATTCTTATTTAGGAAATTTATTTCGTTTTGCAAATTCTGAAATGTAATCTGTATTTTTTAATTAGTCCAACTCTGTCAGACAAATGTCAACATGAACTAAACAAATTAACTTGCATGCTGACATCAAAAAATGTCAGGAGCCTTTGTTACACCCATTTATAATCCCATTCAACCACAGCCACACGTTCAACTGGAAAATTCGTCATAGTCCATCTTAAGTGCATAGATGTTCTTCGCCGACAGGTGCTGGTTGGCCCCTATGGAAGCGAGGCAGTGACGCAGAAATGATACTCCCTCTGCTAGACATAATTTTATCTAGATACATTTTCTTTTTAATAAGTTCATAAATAAGTGTCTTAACTTTAATAAAAAGAAGATGTATCTAACATAATTTTGTTTAGATACATTTTCTTTTTAACAAACTTGGGACACTTATTTATAAACGGAAGGAGTAGAATCTTCCATATGCGCAACAGCCCAATGCTTCCAAACCTATAATTTTGTTCAAAAAGGCTGGAGCTGCTTCTGGTAGCGCAGCTACTGTAGGGAGTGCGCACGGCTCCATCCACAAAAACAAAGCATGGGCTTGCACATGCCTTGATATCAAGCGGCTAGCTTAGCTGCTTTGGTCCTTTTTCTTCTTCATTGTGTACCATGTCTAGAATTTAAATTCGACAATGTATGAACACTCAAGAGTGACATGTATAGTACTTCAGTTGCTTCCGTCGCTAGCTTAGTAACTTATTCGATCGATCTCCCAGATGTTGTGTGCCTCCTCGTAAGCTGAAAGAATTAAGGAACTAATGTTTCCGATCCACACGTAATTTGACCTCAGTTCTCTGTAAAAAATACTCGGATCAATTTCGCATGGAGAAACACCAGAGGACATTTTTCTCATGCCTAACGATGGCGCATATGCTTGCAAGATCTAGGTAGCAAGAATGGCCAATATATACGCATCTCGATAATAAGCGCTTTTCGGTTGATAGGACAATGCATGGTGAGAAACTAGCCAGCATGCATCCAAATTCAAAGTGGTGAACAGCTTGCAGCGAGACGATGCCTCCTTTCCAATTCTCCACCGGCCGGTGGCTAGAGAGAGTAGAACGGAATCAAGCTTCTTCGAGCCTTTTCCATCCTTTCGCGTGGAAACGGGAGGGAACGGCCGAAGAGACGTGACCAGAGTGCACGGGCGCTGAAAAGATGGCGCCGGTGGTACATGTTCCCGTTGCGTACGTTGCGTTTTCAACTCAACTTGGATGTGCATGCTGTGATGTGTGAAGAAAAGTTGGATGACTTTTAGCTCCAAAATGCTTCAGATGGCGTCGGCCAGATGCATGCAGATAATTCAGTGCCTCATGCAGCTCTATGTTGTGTCTTTCCACTTGGAAGAGCCAGGGACGGAGCCAGCCCCAGGCATGGAGGGGCGGAGCTTTGTTGGAGGGAGCAAGTAAGGATTAGAATCCTAATTAGAAGCAAGTTTAGTAGAGGATTTAGGAAAGAAATCTGAATGGGGGGAGGGCTTAGCCCCTCCGTTCCTGGGAAGAGCTATAGCAAAGACATATCACGCGGAACATGCATAGATGTTTTAGCACTTTCTGATTTAAACGTATATCGCCAGCCCGACGGCATTTGTCATCGGGCTCACGCTAAAAACCGTCGGCGTACACGATCCCGACGGTGGCCGTCGGGCTAAGGCCGTCGGCGTGTAATCCATCGGGCTCACACCATTGTCGTCGGCGTCACAAATACCGTCGGGCTCATAGTGAGCCCGACGGTATAACCGTCAGACTTATAACTAGGACGCCGACAGCAATGCCGTCGGGCTTATAGATGGTTCTACGAAAAAAAATTCAAAATTATTTTTTTCCAACTTTTTTTATTATTATTTTAACTCCAATTTAGTCATATATTTAATTTCATATCACACACTAAATCATAATCTTAGCTCAAACTATCCACTCACACACTTAATCATAATCTTAACTCAAACTATTCACCCTTATTCAAACTTCCCAGACGGTCACCCATCCTTAGAGTGCCCCAGGCCAAGCACGCTTAACTATTGAGTTCTATTCAAATGAGATTCCAGTTGAGATGTCATACCTTGTTGCTATTAGTATGATAACAATCATATTAACTCTCATCTGAATATTATACTTTTTAATCTTTAAAATTTCAAAAATAAGATTTGAATGAACAAAATAACTATGTTTAATAATACTTGAATAATAATAATAATAATCAATTATTTTAATTTTGTTTTGTCTTTTCCATTTAATAAGAAATAATTCATATCTTCATATTGATATATCAGAATGTAATAAATAAAATGTCTATGTCGATCATAAAAATGAGAGAAATCCAAATATGACATCCATGCCATCATTTTCATAATGAATGATGTCTTTTAAACATAAATCAACATAAAGTAAATTAAAGAGGCGAATTTAGATAGAAAGTAAGGAAAATCCTCATATTAAGTTATTATTCATAAAATATGTTCTACTCTTTGTGAAAATTAAATGGGTGTCATTTTGGACCATATTTTATGTACTTGCTTCACAAAAAAAGTCATTTCTGACACTTAAAAAATGGAAAATGATATTTCTAAAAAGAATTTTGAAAATCGCTTCGGTGGCGTTGTTTCTCATACCATGACACACATATGTGCTGAATATGCGCACTTTATCACAAACTATGACATGATAATGGTCATACATTGGTCATTTGTCTTGAAACCTATGCATGTTTATAGATGTTTGACATTTTTGTGAAGTTTCGTTTTGAAAAGTTTGCCAAAAATCAAGTTTATCATTTTTCCTATTAACTAGTACACGTAAAAGGACTCCATGCCAAAGGGTTTCTTTTTTTAGTACTTTTTCATATTTTTCCATTTCTTTCAAAAAACGGTCAATATGGAGAGCATGGCTATTCATCAAAAGTGGTCGAATTTTTCAAAACTATTGACGGTTCTATGTTGTAACCACTACTTGTGTACCTTAAAATTATTTTTGTAAGAACTTCAGAGCAAACTATCACACAGTTGTAATTCAAATTTGAATTACTTCCGAAAAATTAACATAAAGTCAATTAAAGAGGCGAATTTAGATAGAAAGTAAGGAAAATCCTCATATTCAGACATTATCCATAAATTTTGTTCTACTCTCTGTGAAAATTAAACGGGTGTCATTTTGGACCATATTTTATGTACTTGCTTCACAAAAAAAGTCATTTTTCACACTTAAAAAAATGGAAAATGATATTTCTAAAAAGATTTTTGAAAATCGCTTCGGCGACGTTGTTTTACATACCATGACACACATATGTGCTGATTATGAGAACTTTAATACAAACTATGACATGATAATGGTCATACATTGGTCATTTGTCTTGAAACCTATGCATGTTTATAGATGTTTGACATTTTTGTGAAGTTTCGTTTTAAAAAGTTTGCCAGAAATAAAGTTTATCATTTTTCCTATTAACTAGTACACGTAAAAGGACTCCATGCCAAAGGGTTTTATTTTTTAAGTACTTTTTCATATTTTTCCATTTCTTTCAAAAAACGGTCAAAATGAAGAGCATGGCTATTCATCAAAAGTGGTCGAATTTTTCAAAACTATTGACGGTTCTATGTTGTAACCACTACTTGTGTACCTTAAAATTATTTTTGTAAGAACTTCAGAGCAAACTATCACACAGTTGTAGTTCAAATTTGAATTACTTCCGGAAAATTGACATAAAGTCAATTAAAGAGGCGAATTTAGATAGAAAGTAAGTAAAATCCTCATATTCAGATATTATCCATAAAATTTGTTCTACTCTTTGTGAAAATTAAATGGGTGTCATTTTGGATCATATTTTATGTACTTGCTTCACAAAAAAAGTCATTTTTCACACTTAAAAAACAGAAAATGATATTTCTAAAAAGAATTTTGAAAATCGCTTCGGCGACGTTGTTTTACATACCATGACACACATATGTGCTGATTATGAGCACTTTATCACAAACTATACTATTGCATATTTGTATATGATTGATATTTTTTGTAAAGTTTTGTTTTAAAAAGTTGCCAAAACTCAAGTTTATCATTTTTCTAAAAACTAGTACACGTCAAAAGACTTCATGCCAAAGGGTTTCCTTTTTTTTAGTATTTTTTCATTTTTTTTTTTGAATGTAATCTAATTTTTTGAGAAAAACTGAAAAAGTGTATAGTGAGCCCGACGGTAATACCGTCGGGCTTACAATGTGATTAGATGGACTCTGACGGCACTGTAAGCCCGACGGTGGCCGTCAGACTCACTTAATAAACGCCGACGGTACTGCGAGCCCGACGGAGGCCGTCGGCCTTACAACTAGAACGCCGACGGTTAAACGACGCCGACGATTTTTTCGTTTCGTCGGTTTGACGCCGACGGCCCCGTCGGCGTTGAAATGGCCGTCGGGCTGCGCTGTGTTTCCCGTAGTGTATATATAGACACGTTTTAATACGAAGGTTCAATCATTTCAGTCCGTACGTAGCTTCAGCACACGCGTCAATATGTTTTCCCGAGCAACAGCATTGAGTTAATCGCCATCCGACGGATACGAGGGATGCCAAGTACGGTGTGGCTAGTCACGGGCGTCCAAAAGTAAAACAAAATCCCACACACAAACAACGGGATCGAACCTGTCCGTGACTGGTGCAAACACAGATCGAAGTACACGGCCCGCATACAGGCATGCAGGGTAGGAGAAGGACTGAAGTAATGTAAAGGGATGGATGCTTTTTATGCTTGTTCCATTGACGGGTCATGTCACCTCACAACGCATTGACGTCTCCACTGTACTCGTGTCGCCCATGTTTCCGGGATAACGATACCCGGGTCCCAAGAAGCACCATAGCCCACAGGCACCCAATCAGTGACCCCGTATCTCTCTATCTCCGAGTAGCGATCGCCATGGCGAACGTGCGTACGCCCTGTGCGGCATACCATGTGGAGCGAGCTAGCCATGGGTTGTGAGTCTTGTGACATGAAGTCATTGATACTCCGGCAGGTCAGTAGCAGCTGTGAGCTTGGCAGTCTCGTAGGTCATAAGCAATGAAATTTCACTAGGAGGATTCATTAATATACATCTAGATATTCACAAGAAAAGAGGGGCTCGCGGCGGGAGGGGAGGACGGTCTTGTTGTCAGGTGAGGGGATGACCGGGGTGACGGTCCCGGACGGTGGCGGTGTGTTGGGACGGTGGTCTTGAGCTCCCATGCTATGATGGTTCCATGAGGCGGGGCCATTTTCTAGCGAGGGTCTAGGTGACGACCTAGATGAAGATTGCATGAGTAGAGGGTTCGTCGACCTGACTGGATCACCTTCGGTTAATGTGAAGATCGATCTGGTTGCTACACGGGGCGGCGGCCCCGACACAGGTGGTTTTGGTGACAGTATGGATGAATACTGCGTGGGCAGTGAGTTTGTCGACCATGACTGGATCATTTTCCGTCTATGCGAAAGTTGATCTGGTTGTTACGCTGAGGTGGTGGCCCGGAGCTGGTGGTGTGTTGTGGCGTTTGTCGACTTGGATCGTGTGGGCGGCGGATCGTTTCCTTTGTGTCATTCTTTTGTATAGATTGTATAATTTTTAGACCATGTTTTTCTTATAAACTGGGTTAACTCTTTCTATCTATTCAGTCGGTGGATATGGTCACCTTTATACCCAGAAAAGAGAGTATCTCATTTAGTAGTGATGCAAAACCATGCATGTGAATGTACGATCCTAGCGTGCACACCACAGAGTAGCAACAAAATGAAACCCTTTGGGAGGTTTAATGCTCTAATAGCCTACACGTTTTAAAGTATCTGCTAGCGAACAAATGACTTCATCTCATCATCTACCACCCAAGTCTAATATAAGGTGCAGGACTTGTCTAAGCCAGAGAAGAGCTTTTTTCTCATCTTACTTCTTTTTTCAAAATTATTCAGTTTCATTCATGCTTTATTTTGTGTGTTCATAGATATCAGAAATAGGCATAGCACTATAGCAGGCACCAGGAATTACTGACATGCAAAAGGCTCATATTGGTCCTCTGTGGCCGGTTCTCGCACGACTGTCATGGACGTACCTGCTAGTTCTCAACTTTATCACAGGAACAATTCACCCTGTAACCTCTTTCTCGTGCCTCGTCTCTAACAAGGAACACTCCATCCAGTGGTTGTACTGTGAGGTAACTAAGTGGCGTGATGGGCATGGGAGGGCCACCAATTCCGAGCACCACGGGAGCAGCAACAACCACGGTAGCTGCCCTTCCAATTCTGAGCACCACCAGGACAAACGCACGCGTCTTGAGCAGCAGCAGCCGCGGCGGGGACCTCTTGTCGAATAACAACGCCGTGTGTAGCTCTCTTGCCATGGCTATGGAAAAAAAATCACCGCCGATGGTCCTCGGATTAAAATGAGTGCGCGAGAGCTATGTTCCTCGATTAATTGGATGGAGAAAATCCTGATACCCCTAGATCCCACCCTAGCTCAGCAGAAAAACGAGAGGAGGTTTGAGAGATTCATTCCAGGAGGCGGACGCCATTTTCGTAGGAGCAAGATCCGGAGGAGCTCATAGAAGCTGTCCCGGTCCGTCCCCATCCCTGTATGTGGCGGGCCTTGAGGATGTCGCATCGTTCGTCGTACGGCCTCGCCATGCCGCCTGCTGCCGGTTGTGAGTCGTTGTAGTTCACGATGAATTCGTCCGGAGGAAGACGAAAGAAAATTCCAGTTGGTTATTGATCAAATCCCTGACCGGTGGGTCCGTGTTGTCAATGAGCGTAGCATATTATCACGATCTATTTCTTGCTTTCCCGAGTTGCCAAACATATCTAGGGTTCAAAATAGATCAGGATTTGATAGTTTAGAGTGTCAATTTCCGGGATTCACAGTTCATGGTTTGATTTAGCTTTCATCTACAACTTTGGGTTTGTTTTGGACTTTTTCCTTCGCACCGGCATGCCATACAGACTGTTTTTTTTAGCTTAACCATGAGCTTTATTCAGTTGTAATATTGATAAGGATATGCAAGACGAAACTGCAACCATACATGTCAGGTTGTAAAACAGCATGCTATCGTCGCGTGTGTTAAAAAATAATAATGCCTTTAAAGCATCGTTGCCTTTCCCTGATCTCTTTCATAGTTGCACCACAGTTTGTTAGATGGCTCCCATACAGGTTGTTACGCCCTTGATAGGTTATACCGAACCAACAACCATGATGTGCACTTCTAAATCAAACGCGAAGTAAGAGTGAAATGCATCTATAGTCCTCGAAGTCGTTGGCCATGTTAAATTATAGCCCTCAAACTCAGTGTTTACCTCGGTAAACTCCTAGAAGTTGCTCTCCATATCATCTACAGTTTTAAATACAAATGACTAGCATATAGTGCTGACATGGCAATATAGCAGACTCACGACGGTCCTTTAAATTACTGATAATGTCTAAAACAGTACTAAATTGCAAAATGCCACGTGTGGACATGGACCCACCTATCAGACAAATAAAAACCTAAAAAAATAATCAAAAAACAAACATGGAAAAAAAACTTGGCTCTCCACCACAGTCTCTTCTCCCTTCTCTTTGTCCCAACAAGTCAACGCCGGTGGGTGTCATCGTTTCTGAGGCAAAAATCCTAAATTTAACGACTGCTTTGGACATGGTCAACAACTTCAGGTACCGTGAAATGCTTTCACGCCAAAAGTAACACTTGGCAAAAACATCGTTGTCAACCTTTTTTGTTTTGCCACTCAACGTTTGACCGTCTCGTGCCACTGTGCCCTTTCCATTAATCTTCACCTAGGATCATTCCTAGGGAAGATCGGATCCAATTACACGTGCACATAACTTGTTATAGACATACATGTCAACTACAAGTCCGACATAAATTTGTTGATGAGACTTACACCTCGTCTTCCACATTGCGCAAAAAATGATACACGGATAACAACCCTTTTTTTTATAGATGATGTGATTTGTTCTAAAAACTTCCTCCTCGTCGCTTGCCCGCCCTCCGCTCTGCTCCATCGTCGTTACGCCACCCTCCTGCCAGATGATAAAGCTGATAAAGCGCTCCCCGGACGAGGGGTGATGGATCACCGTACCTCCACCACGCCGCCCTTCAAGTATGCATGATGACGTTGGGGCTAGGCCTAGGACATAGCTCCTTGGTGAGCATTGCCGTCATTCTATTTCAAAGGCGCACGGATGGGTTGCCCCGCCCCCATCCACCACCACCGTTGCTTCAGTTGCACTGGACTGACACGGGGTGCCTCTCGTGCAATCTTTCATGGACAGCAATTCTATTTGAATTGTTCAGTTACACGTGACAGCAACGATACGGGATACTCGGGGCAAGTAGTTAACTACCTCCTCTCTTTCTTCACCGTAGGTCACACATGCGTTAATGTTGTTCTTTTCTACTAAAAAGGAATATTGATTGCAAATTTAGTTCTGCATGCAAGAAAAAATGGAACCACATAAAAGAACTCATGTCGTGGTTTTTTTTATCTTCATAGATTATCTCTAGAAGCCGATGTCAAGATTATTTCAAAATTAAACCTTACTAACAAAGAAATTATATTGCATAAGCATGATACCAAACATGTGAATAAATTACTTTGGACCAATCATGAAATCTCGAAAGAAATTTTATGCTAAGTGCCAAGATTTTGTTGGAGGTGACAATCCTTCCAAGTGCTACATATCTGTCAGACAAATACCTGATGGAAGTACAATCAGGATAAATCAAATCCCATATCATCATACTTGTATTACCAGTTCACAGAAGGTTTCAAAGATGACATCACATATTTGGATTATAGAAAAGATAACTCCTATTTAGCCAATACACCAAACACTACAACAAAGAGTTTGAAAGTTGACTTGGAAAAGGCTGTACCCCATTATGCTAAAATATACCAGAATATGGAAGGCACAACAAAGTGCAATGGAATCATTATATGGTGATTGGACAAATACATTTAGGATGTTATATAGTTCTAAAGCAGAGCTGGAGAAGAGGTCACCTGTATGACGAGGTTACCAAACAATTAGTTCCTTCGACCTTGATTGTGACCAACAAATATGGGTTATGCCATAAATATTATACCATTGTAAACTTCTTTCGAATAAGAATACAACGGTACATGTTTTGTCAGGTAAAGCATATTTTATTATTTAAGTTTGTTGTCAAAATTGAACTAAAAATATTCTCCAAATTAAAAATGTTGAGGTTTTATTGGTAGCAAAAACTAATGTTTGGTTTATAATTTAAAAGTAAATAAAATGTAACTAATTAGCAATGAATTCATTAGTGTTGTTTATTATGCGTATCTCACGCTTTTGAAGTCTTTTTCAAGCTACAATTCCTATGCACCATGCTTTGTTGGTTCTACTTGTGTTTTTTCTTTTTTTTGAGAGTCGAGTACTAGCCACTGTTCTGTACTTTTTTATGTGGTGGTCAGAGGACCAACAAAATAATTCGTTTTCAAAGGCGAACACTTTGGAAATTTAATGCTGCCTATACCTGCATGAGGACCGTGCAAGCTCATCAGTAATGCACTCTTACACATTAATGTGCCAGATAACAAATGAATTCATCTCATCATCTACCACCCAAGTCTAATATAAGGCGCATAACTTGTCTAAGCCAAAGAAGAGCTTTTTTCTCAGCTTGCTTATTTTTCTCGAAATTATCCAATTTAGTTGGGGCTTTATTTGGTGCGTTCATAGATATGACGCATAGGCATAGAAGGCACCAGGAATTACTGACATGCAAAATGCTCCTACTCATCCTCTAGGGCGTTCGATGTACCTCCTAAGTTTTCAGCTGTTTCACGGGAACTATTCGCCTTGTAACCTGTTTTTGGTTCCTCGTCTAACAACAAATACCCCAATCCCTCGGTCGTTCTGTACGCCACACGCTGATCTTCCGTCCGAAGGAGTGAGTTGTGTGATGTTTTTTTTCCTAGCTAGTAAGGATAGAATGGGGATCATAGGAGATTTTTCACGTCGATCATTAACCGAAGGAGAACCGGGCTCCGGTTGGAGCCGGCGATGGTGGCGTCCTCGGACGTCAATCACCTTGTTGAAGGCATCGTTGCTCCGCCCTCAACCGTTTCGTTCCGGGGGAAACCCCAGATCTGGTTTTCCAGATCGGACGATGACGTTTTCACCCTCTTGAGGGCATCGTCTTGGAACACGAACTACCTGGAAGGGGGTCAGCTGGCGGAGCGATTGTCATCTACCACGTCGAGGTCGGTGTGTCTCGGCGGCGTGGCGCTGCGGGGTCTAGATTTCGGGTCGATGGACTCACGCTTGGAGCCGCTGTCTGGCATTGTGGCGATGCCGACGGCAGACCGGTTTTGCGAGGCTATGGTGTTGATCCTTGCTGAATATGGGTTCATGGAAGACGGCGGCAACGACTAAAGCGTGCATGTCGGTGTGCGTTGAGTGTTTAGCTGAATCGGTTTTAGATGATGTGCGTTGGTGTTAGTCACCCCCATCATAGTGGTAGCGACCCTTGTTGTCGAGAGGTTGATTTCAGTTTCTCAACATTATACTTTGTAAATCTGGTTGGAATTAATAAATGCGTATGGCTGTGTGTATCTCTCGATGCAGAGGCCGGGAATTCGCACCCTCCTTTTCTAAAAATTAACCGAAGGAGAAAAGGGAGCAACAAAATCTACAAAGCAGAGACGTGTGTACGCATGGGCATGGTATGCACACTTTTTTCAGCTTAAGCCCGAGCTTTATTCACCTGTAACATTCGTATAAAGGATGCAAGCCGAAACTGCAACCCATACATATGGCAGAAAACTTGGAGAGGTTGATCTCAACATTTATCACGTTGTGAAACAGTATGCTATCGTCACGTGTGGAAAGAAATAAGGCATTAAATCCTTAACAATTGTACCATAGTTTGCGAGATGTCCGACATTGTAGGTGTTAATAACGCCTCGGAGAAGCAACAACCATACTTGAAGATTATCTCAAGTGTTGTGTTTAGATGTGTCAAACCTTGGTTTGTCAAGTGTCAGGAGACTTGAAAGAAGGATGTCGAGCGGGTATTTGTTGCGTTGCAGTCTTGATTTGTCATTGTCTGATATCCCGCTCTGACTTGGTCGAAGTGTCACATGTGGGAGGTGATAAACTGTTGTGGTATCTTACACAACATGATCATTGAGAGCAAGCGGGGTGAGACGGTGCTCGACGCTAAACCATACTACAGACAGGCTCCGCTTACAGATGTTGATCACCAGGTGCCAACAATATTGACACGCTTTCTCGCTATGTGCTAGGAGTTTCGAGATCCACGTGTGTACAACTAACTTCAGAATTATCTGATGACCCATATGTGGACTCTTAAAGGCAATGTCCAGTTTGATTTGTTGTAATTTATTTATCAAACATGATAAATTATTTATACGGTTTTGTTATATGACTTTGTATGTGAAACTATTTATGTATTGTTTTTTGATTAAATTATGTGAAAAAATTTATGAATATATCAATATTTATGCTAATTTCGGCCAAAATCATCGGACTGGACGCCGATTCAGCAAACGGCTGAAAATCGGCGCACCAAGACGCCGATTCTGGGGGGAGGATTGGAGGTGCCCTAATCGTGTGAGGGACCTTAGCACACACATACACGGTGTTACATTTTTGTTTTTGGAGCCCGTATGATTATAACTGGGCCGTGGGCTGTTGTAGTACTAGTTGCCTTCCTTTTACAGCAGCCTAACAATCAAACAAACAAATAAGCCCTCGTGGCCCGTTGATTTCTCTTACCTACGAGGCACTCGCACATGTGAAGCGGCGACATTCTCAAAAAACAAAAAGTGAAGCGGCGGCGATTCCATCGGCAACGGCCACCGCCAGGCGACCCAAGATCTCCGTTGGCGGCGGTGGCGACGGAGGCAAGGACCGCCTAAGCGCGCTTCCCGACGACCTTCCTTTCGACATCCTTGACAAGATCCTCAACTCTGCCGTCGCCGCGCGGACCAGCGTACTCTCCAGCCGCTGGCGCCGCCTCTGGAGGCTGCTCCCCAGGCTCTGGTTCAACTCCCCAACTGATCCCCACGGCATACGTGCATCCCTGAAATCCTCGCCGGTCTTCGGCAGCCTCGCCGTCCGTTTACAGGACCGCTCAAGGGGAGCTACGTGGCCCCAGAAGGCTCCGCCTTTGAGCTGCCCTGCTTCGAGAGCTCCACTTCGATCCGCCTCGAAGTGTATCTTGGTCTCTCGCTGCCGCCATTGGGCCTATTCCTCGGGCTCACCGATCTCTTCCTGGCTTACATCAGGCTACATGGTCCTTATATGCTCGGCGATGTTGTTTCCTCGCCACGATGCCCGGCCTTACAGAGACTAAAAGTTTACCATGCCTGGGGTCTGCCAAACATTGCAATGCACTCTGATTCTCTACTAGATTTCAAGCTACATTGTGTGAATGACTTGCAGCAGCTCACTGTTGTGGCGCCGACACTCAAACTGTTATATGTGTCTACTTGATTTGCCAAAAGTTTCAGTAATAATAATCAACAGGTTGCAAACATCTCCGCCTCTCAGCTTGCGTCCCTCGAGTGGAGGGATGCTTATGATCCAAGATTCATGCAGTTTGGCGAGATGAAAAATCTACGATCGCTGAGCACCTATCCTTTTCATGTGTATAGAGAAGATAACTACGCACCAAACAACTACTGTCTGGGGCTTCTACGGTGCTTTGAGATCGTCCAAAGTCTCACATGCATGCTTTACTGTCGCCCGGCCAGTTCATTTTTAAATGAGTTATGCCATCATTGCATGAACTTGTGTTCAAATCACTAAAGTAGCCATAGGCGTAGAACGAAATTCTCACTTGTTTTTTCTTTGCTGAAGCCCCTGAAACATGGCTTAGCATACTCAGTCATTTTGTCCCTCATACTAGTTTTTCTATTCTGTGAGTTGATGTTGCCTTTTCTGCCTTTGAGTAGAGTAGTCAACGTTGTTGTCAAACCACAACAATGCCCTACTATATTGGTTATTCAAGGGAGCACATGAGCTCAGACTTGGTAGCACAAAGAACCATCTATTGTATGTTATTGACTGTGTAAACAAGATTTCCATGTGCTCAGTAATTATCCCTTTTTGCGACTTCACACAGATCTACTGACCAAGACATTGAACTAACCATCAGAAATGATAATTTATTCTGTCTTTGCTCGATTTATGACACCATAACATTACTAACCAGCGGTACCTGATGAAAGACATTACAAGACTCCCGAACATTACAAAGATGGTTATGAGAATAAGAGTAAAACGCCTATGCGGTCACGAAGTTGCCACGAACGAGCGCATTGGTCACTAACTGAAAAAACGCTAGTCACTCCGTCGAAATGGACGTTAAGTCGGTGACGTGGTAGTATGACTTTTTCAAATACACCCTTATAATTTTTATTTCTTTTAATTTCTAGCTCCTTTTTCATGCGCATCCACTGTCTCGTCGGCAGCTTGCTAGTAACGTGCTGGCAAGCGAGCATCTGTGCATTGTGGGGCACGCGGAGGCGGACGGCAACGGTTTTCCGACATGTTCATGCCTGCTTGGATACTGCGTCGTCGTCCTGAGAAGGTGTTCTTCCTGCAGCTCGGCGGTGCCATGGGGCGGTCAGAGAGCACAACGAGCGACGTGGAGGAGCTCTAGTTCTTGCGGTCAGACGTCAGAGCATCCTGTGGTACGACGTGGAGGAGCTCTAGTTCCTGCTCAACGCCGAATACGCGAGTACATCAAGGCCGACTGGTTTCTCCTCGCAGCGCTGGGCCGGAGCATCGAGCCGTCGACCACAACCTCTTGGCTTTGGCGGAAGATTCACCGGGAAAGAGGAGCAGCCAGGAGGACTCACACGTCTTCCGCGCCGTATGTGCCCTCTTTAGAGCTCGTCGTGCCATGCTGCACGCCATGGACGGGCGGCCGCGCCGCCGGGCCAGAGCATGGTCATGCCGCGCACTGAACGTCTCCACGGGCCGCGACGCCGGGCCAGAGCATGGTGATGTCACGTGCGTCGGCCGTATGCCCGTCTCTCGCCCGCGACCAAGCTCCACCACACTCCACCACCGGCTGCCTGCGTGCCGGTTTCCCACGGGCCGCGACCATCTGCCGCCGCACGCCACCACTGGTCGGCCTACTCCCGCCTGCGCACCGCTCGCCGCCGCTCGTCGCCACTGGCTGGCCGCCTGGGGCACCGCTCGCCAGCGGGCATCCGCCGCCGTGACCGCCGAGCTCGGGGCGCGGTTGGTGGGCATAGAAGCAGCAGCTGCTGCAGGCGCCGCCGGGGCTGGGTGGCCGCCGCCGGCGTCGCACCGCAGTGCACAACAGAGAAGGCGCATGGTGTGATCGCGGGCGAGCAGACGCGCGCCGACGGTACTGATGCAGCTCATCTCCTGCGGCTCCATCCCCGCGCCCGCAAAGCAGGACAGACCTCGCTACACCTTGGAACGGCGGCTCCCACGTGGACGGTCAGACTTGAGCAGCGGCCGGCGGCAAGCCACGGCGGCCGCACGGGAGCAGAAGATGTCCATAACCTGTTTGACAAAATGCTTATGACAAACAGATGTGAAGAAGAAAATATAGGGTGTATT
This sequence comes from Poa annua, assembly GCA_026929855.1. Lineage (NCBI taxonomy): Eukaryota > Viridiplantae > Streptophyta > Magnoliopsida > Poales > Poaceae > Poa > Poa annua. The sequence continues at coordinate 40,903,069 of CM049427.1, forward strand.
TTGTAAAAAGACAAGGTGCCACGTCACCGACTTAACGTCCATTTCGACGGAGTGATTAACGTGGCTCTACCACGCAACTAAGTGACCATGATTTGACGTTTTTTCAGTTGGTGACCAATGCGCTCGCTCGTGGCAACTTCGTGACCACACAGGCGTTTTACTCTGAGAATAATACCAAATGGACATTCCTTTGGAGCTAGCGTGTTTCATCTTCTCAAGATGTGTACTGGTGTGAGAATGCTGGTACTTGAATTTCTTCATTCAACTAGCTGCCTTGAGGTAATACTGTCTGTACCCTGTTTGTCTGATACATGGTATGCATTCATATATCTTCGCGTACCTAGGTTTAGCTGCTAGTAGCCCTACTCTCTAAGAGTTGGCTTTTGATACTGGATGGTTAGCTCCAGATTATATCTGTGACAAAATATACGGGTTATAGATCTGCCATTAACAATGAATGTTACTGTAGGTTTTGGTAGCGTAGTAGTTGGTACTATGATTTATCTTTTAAAGATGGTAGTTCGTTGGAAATAAAAGGGAATGCACGATTCAGGATACTATATGTACTCTGCTTGTCTGATACATATATGCATTCATATTTTTTGGCACACCTTGGTTTAGCTGCTAGTAACCCTACTCTCTAGGAGTTGGCTTGATACTGAATGGTTAGCTCCAAATTATATCTGTGATGTATATACAGATTTTAGACCTGCCAATGAAAATGTATGTTACTGTAGCCTGTAGGTATTGGTAGCTTAGTAATAATATGTTTCAGCTTTTAAAGATGGTTAGTTCGTTGGTAACAACAGGGAATGCACAATTCAGGATTTTTTCCCATCAGCAAAATGGAATACCACATTTGCTCTCTCTCTCTCTCCCCCCTCTCCCTCTCTCTCCCCCTCTCCCTCTCTCTCTCACACACACCATTAAAGTATTTAAATGTTATTTGTCAGACTTCAAATTCTCTGCAACAGGTTGGCTTCAAATTGTTTTCCATGTGTTATTCTTTTGTAAATTTGTTAAAGACTTTTTAGTTCCGTTGTTCTTAAATTATGGCATTAAATTATATCGGCGGATCTTATTAAGCGGATATATGCACCTTGTTTCAGGAACAAACTGCATGTCCATCAGTTTTTTGTTTGCGATCAGCCACTAACCTGGAAAACCGAGAAACTTGCATTGAATCGCCTCCAAGAAGTAGCAATACGTGGCTTGGTAGGAACTGAACACGAAGCTGCTCTTGTGAAGCGGTTATTCGACTGGGCAACAGTGCTAAAAACCATGACAGTAACACGAAAGCAAGGCCAAGCTGCTCTTGTGAAGCGGTTATTCGTCAGATGCTACAAAGCTTCTCAAGGCCAGCAATATGTATGAAAATGCTACCCTTCGCATGAAAATTTCTTTAGTCGATAACCATATTGTTGACTTTGCGGAAGTGCTTAATTATGTGACAATCTGTTGCGTGTAAAATGTTATTTTATATTTTACTTTGTACGAAGTACGATATCGAAAGGTGCAAGAGAGTCACTCTGTCTTTTCGACCGAATGCATTGTAGATGTAGGTTGACGTTCAGCACCGAGGTTGGGAACATCATTTCATTGTTCGTAGGAAGTAATGAAATAGACGGCTAGTAAATAAGAGAGTCCAGATTCTTCAAGCATGTCCATTACACGATGGCATGTTGTGGATTATGTGGACGTAAGAAGGTGCCTTTGGCAACCCTTTCCGTCTGTGGCCTCGGCCTGCTGTGCCCGTCCCAATCTAACACTGTACTCTTCGTGCAATGGGCCTTAAACAAGTTGACTAGACTCTTATCCACTGACCTCACACGAGCAATGGCATTTTCTACGGTTACCTTTATTTGTTCTTGCCACACGTAAAGTTAAATCGCACCCTGTTATACGAAAGTAAAAGTGAAACCGATGAGTATTGCCTACTTCCTATTTGTTGAACTAGAAGTGTGGCCCTCGCAAATGCGAGGGCGAATACTTAATGTTTTGAAAGTGCTTGTGGAATAATTCTACATTTTATTTTTATTTAGGTTTTGTTGAAGAAATTATATACTTATTTCTATAACCACTTTTAACATAAACTGAATATACCATTGCATGTGATATAATATATGTGCAGGTGAATTGTGACTATGCAATCCCCGAACACCATATCAGTGACCATAAATATTTTGTATGTCATATTATTTGTGTGCACAAAAACCAATTTACTTAGTGAATAGATATAAATAAAATTTATTGTTGTTAATAGGACCCTAGCTAAACTCTCAGTTTTACATAATATTTCGTGTGCAAATTGTCCATTATTTTTGTATGGATATTTTGTCGGTCGGTTATCGTTTATAATGAATGAAGAGTTCACCTCGTATTTTAAATGTGAGAATTCTTGTCACTATTTTTGTGATCTTGTAAGAATTAAATCCAGCTCCATTAGATTGATGTATTAGATTTTTTCCTTGAGCTGTGCATTTCCACGGCTAGACCTACTATATTTTTTTCTTTCTAAAAAGGCCTTCTTTGTTCATTCACGCAACATGAGTAGTTATATACAAATGTTTTTACAAGGATATGTATAAATATTATTATCAAATATGGGCCTTCAGGCACCTGCATCAATTGGTTTAATACATCATCATTTATATCGAGTTGATTCCTTATTCGTAAATATCTGAATGCGGTATCTAGTTTTGTCTATTTTACCCCTTCTAGTACTCGTCATTTTTCCTTTGCACCATGAGCTGGATGTGGTATCTAGCTTTTCATGTTACGCTTCTCACCGCTCATCCTTTTTCCTTTGCATCGTATTTTATAATAATTCTTAGATGTTTGATTTATCACCTTCCTCAAACATATCGGGGCTATGTTTTTGGTACATCATACATCCACATAAGGTGATTTGTAAAATTCACAAAACATATTATGCCGGTCTCGCTCTTCTACGTAGCTTGGTTTTTCTTAATGTCGCTCTTTTAGATTGAATTGAGAAAGACTTAAAATGAATATTATGCATCTAACATGAATTGTTGCTTCTAATTGGTAAAATATTCTACATAGCTCACTCAAGGATTATGGTTAATTAAGTTTATGTGCAGTATTTTTTTGTAAGGACATGGCTAAGTGACAATGGATGACTAATCAGCATACAAACTGTCAATTTCCTAATCTACATCTCACGTTCACCTATAGGCTATGCCTATGCATGTGCAAACATATGGAGAAGAAAAATGAAAATTCTGAGATATCAAAGATACGTACACGCTTGTAAGTTGTACACACATGGAGACAATGAATAGAAGCTCAACGGAAAGAGATGACGGAAATCAAAACTGTGCCATTGAAAATAGGCACAGATGTAGTGTACCACTGAAAATAGGAACAGATGTCGCCATGTCGGTGATTTTTTATTTTCCTATTTTCTGATCGCAGATCGGGGGTGGAAAATCTGTATGTCCTGGCATGGAGCATATGCCTTCCACAGCATTGTATTTTTTCTGCTGTTGCCTTGGCGTGGAACGTGTTGGAGATATATTTTTTTCTTTTAAGTGGCATGGAACGTGTTGGAACCTGTGGGAGTTGCGTACGGTTTTTTTGTGAGATCGTACGTGAGGTTATACAGAACATAGAAAATTTGAAAGATTATTGTGTTGGTTGTTTTATCCGTGTCAGATCTGGTCTTTTTAGTACATGACTAACGTTGTACGTAACTTTTCATCTCTAAATCTCAGCCACTAATTGTATATCTAACTGTCTAAATAATTTTAGTGATGTGACTTAATGTGGTGCCTTCTAATAACCTCTTATATTGCTTTTAGTATATAATAGATTGTGCTGACTGAACTCAACACTCTAACTCCTATTATACAAAAAAATAAGAGAAGTACACCACTTCTGCGTAGAGAACAACGAATCGTTTGTTAGTGAGTCGAGAAAAGCACTTCGTTTGCCCCGAGGACGTGCTATTTTTCATCTGTCCTTCTATCAGTGAAGACAGACGTTTCTTTTTAACAAAACGGGTAACATTACCTTATTTTATTTAAAAAGTAGAAGAGAATTGACCGGTTCATTTACAGGGGAACCGGCAGAAAACCCGTACAATGCACCAATGTCATCATGGAACATGACAATACTGGGCACACCACCACAGCCAATTCGGCTACCCACACGAAGCACAAACACACAAGGAGACCACGTCGAGGTTGCCACGAAGTTTCATCGTCATCACTCCGATGTGAGCCAGCGACACCGACTTCCCTAGCAGCTTCCCAAACACAGACGGCGTCGAGCCCATGCCCATGCCGGCCTATGCCACCAATTGGCCACACGCACCAAGGATAGACAGCTCCAACTCAGACAACGAGCTTCAAAATGGAATTATGTTGTTCTTGCGCCAATCGAGCACTCCACCAAGACCACCGGCGGCCGGTCATCGTCGCCGCCTAGACACGCTCCACCGCGGCTCTAGGGCTGGAACTAAAACTCAAAACTCGCGAGTTAAACGAGTAGATCGGAGCTCTCGGCTTGGCTCGAATTCGTTGCTAAACGAGTCGAGCCGAGTTTTCATTTTAGAAGATAAACGAGTTCGAGTTAAACGAGACGAGTTCCGAGCTACTCGTTTAGCTCGTTTAACTCAGTAAATAAAATTATTATTGAATTATTGCCTTTATAACATTTTTTGGATTATTATAGTTTCATGACTAAATATTATCACATTGTCATTAAATTATGTGATAACTACATTACACATGCCCAAATAATTAGACATAAATGTATATAAAATTAATTATATTTTATTCTAATAGTTTTACCGAGCTAAACGAGTTAAACGATCAAACTCGCGAGTTCAGCGAGCCGAGTCGAGTTTCATTTCTGGACTTGTTTGTTAAACGAGTCGAGCCGAGCTGACTTGATTGTTGACCGAGTTTGAACGAGTCGAGCCGAGTTGGCTCAGCTCGGCTCGAATTCCAGGCGTACGCAGCTCCGACTCCACAACAACACAGCGAAGCAGGAAACCCATCGGACACGCCGGGAAAACCGACTACCAAAGAACAGCCGCGACCCGACCTCAGCTCGAGGCGTCATCTTTGCCGAACTTCACCCTTGGACCTCACGCTGCTGCCCGGCACCAAGACCCCTTCATCGAGCCCCTAGCCGTAGGCGACTCCAAGATGATGCCCCAAGAAGGTAAGAGACGCAGATGCGCCTCCATCGTCCGATTCCCGGATATGACGTTTCCCTCCGGAGTCAAGCTGCGGGGGAGGGGAGAGCACACCGTACGACAATGCTTTCAGGAAAGTCCGTGACACCCGCGGACGACACCATTATCGGCTCCGGCCAAACCAGAGAAAGGATTTCTCCCGGATGTGCTTCGCCACCTACCACCTGAATCAGCTGCCAACAAGCCACCGCCACGCGCGCCGAAGCCTGCCGACCCACCAGTCCCTGCCGGAGACAGCGTCGCACCTCCAGGCCGAGCAATCCGATGCAGCACATAGCCGAAACAAGGACAAACCTTGTCGCAGCTTGAAGTGTAGCCCCGGGAACCTCGCCGCCGGCCAGTCCTCATTGCCGCCCCCACGGTCGAATCAGACTGCCCACCACCCCCAGCCAGGTAGAGACCAGCACAGCCACGACCGGGCTCCAGGGCCGCCGCCTGAGCACCACCGGCCTCCGCGCCGACAAGCACGCTCCACGGTCGCCGCGCGCACGAGAGGAACCGCACCGCCTCCACCATCACGGGGACGCGCACGGCTTCGCCGGCGTCCCTCTGGCGGCGGCAACGCGAGGGGGGAGTGGAGGAGGACTCAACGTCGCCCTCCTCTGGCGACCGTCGTTTTTTTTTGTGAAACACAGTACATGACGCAGACGTTCACAAACACGTACGTACAGACACCCCTATGACCGCACACACGCAAACCCTACCCCTATGAGCACCTCCGAGAGACTGGTCCGACATATTTTGAGGTTGACGAAGACACCACGGGCGCCTCGCTATTGACGGGCACGTCAACTATCACTGAAAGCATAGCGCCGGTTAAATCCTGAAAAATTCAGCAAATGTGAGCACCCATGTCAAGTCTTGAACTTGAACCTGGGTGGATTGGTTTCACCACAAGTAACCAAACCAGTAGAGCTAGGCTTTGATCCTTTTGGTATAGAAAAACTGGATCAGACAAACCCTATTAGTATTTTATTTACGATTTTGATCCACCGTGTAAAGCCGTTTGCAATCTAAAATAATCCAGATTGACATTCTAATACTCTGAACCAAGAGCGTCATTATGTATGCAAGTCACATGATGAGATTCCGATCGATAGCGAGTGCTCATATCACAGGGGTCATCACCGGAATGGGCGGCGTTATCTTAAAGCAGAATTTTCGTCATGGCCATCGCCGGCCAACCTAACCACTCTCTACTCTATTGCCAACAACCACTCCATGCCCTTCTCCATCGAAAGCCTTCGCCGTCCATCCATGGCCATCCTCCCACAGCCACAGCTAGCCCACAGACGCACAAACTAATTGCTAACTAATCATGCCATGATATGGCCTGAATTATGACGAGGCTGGATGATGATTTAGACAAATGGGAGATCCTGCCTCTTGGCAGGCATCATTCCTTGGCATCGATCCTCTCTCTTTGGGTGCTACTCAACGATGCTTGAAGCTTTTGCTCTCATGGGGCCAGTTGATCTCGAGAAAATGAACCTTGGTGCTTGCTGCTGTCACCCAGACGTACACGTGCTACGTTATTCTCCGTGCGAATAAAGAAAAGTGTGGTTAAGTAGCTCAAAAGTAAAAAAAAAAAAAGGTGAAACCATTGGTCGTGTGAAGCTAGTGAAATCCAGGTTATAGTATGTAGTCAGTAGAAGTAGGAACTTACAACGAGTCAGCTTTTCAAGGAGTCCCTAGAAAATGGCAGTCTTGTATCCATGGTTTTGGTTAACGGTTGGGAAATCCGGTTACCGGACATCCCTACCACCCCCGGGAAATGGTCATACCAAATAAGAAATTCCGAATTTTTTGAATTTTAATGAAAACTCTCGATAAATGATCATATTGTGATTTTTTTAAAATTTTCGAATTTCAGTGTTCAAATTCATCCGGTAACCGGTCGGGATTTTACGGTAACCGTGGAAACCGGAAATCCTGACCCCCTTGGAAAAAAAATCTTCGGGTTGCTACTAGACATGCATGTCAAACCTTCGTCAGATTATTGTTAAACCCCCTTTAAATTTAGCAAGCTCAAAATCTAGAAGGTTTTGGCAGTTGTGATGGCAAAATCTCCACACTTTAGCAATAGCTGAGATATCTAAATAGAATATTTTTTGTTCAAGGCACGAAAGTTTTAGGTTGGAAAAACAGGCACCAAGTTGAGGATGACGAGACGAGCCAGTAGAAGTTTTTATGCATGCTGTTAATCTCACCTCCGCTAGCTAAAGTGTAAAATTATTCAGGGAACGAATCTTAGGCCGAGAAAGAAAAAAGGTTTTGTGCATGGACGTGTGTTGCGATACTAGTGGAAAAATGACTTTACGTTCAGAGAATTAGTCCTGCTTATATTTGCGGCCGGTACTAATGAAAATCAGTACCGATTCGAACTATCAGAGGGGAGGGGGGCAACACTACCGGTCCGTAAGGGACCTTTAGTACCGGTCTGTAACACAGCCCGGTACTAAATCTCAATGGGATGGCAACGGCCACGAGGGGCTTGCGAGGGGAGCTTTAGTACCGGTCTGTGTTACGGTCTGGTACTAAAGGTCCTAACCGTTCGACTCTCGCCACGATTTTAGACGGGAGTGGACAGTTTTCTTCCCGTGTCTCTTCATTTTTTGATACGACCGGGGCTTTCTCTTCTTCCTCTCTCCCTCCGGCGACACTCTCTCCCCTCTGATCTCTTCATCCACTCCGGCCACCATGAGTCCGGCGCCACCAATCGCGCGCTGTGCACCGGTGCTTGCACACACCGCGAATCTGAAGGTGGTTTATACCAACGATAGCACGTTGGTGGGCGGTTATCTCTCCGATTTCAAGAAATGGATTGGTAAAGCTCGGGATCAAGAGAAGTTCATCGGTCTCGATTTCGAGTACACCGCCAATCAGCAAGAGGTTGCGGTGATCCAACTATGTTTTAAGAAGTATGTCTTGGTCTTCCAATGGGCAAGGCACAAAAAATCTCATCCGATCCAAATGTTATATTTTGGGGCAATTTTACTTTAATTTTTTGATTGTAATCAATATATATAGTTGGCCGAAATGAGATTTGTTGTTTTGTTCATCAATATATAGTTGGCCGAAATAGATATTACAATAGTTGGGCCAAAATGAGATTAATTATTGTTCAATAAATTAATTAGTTGGCCGAATTATAAATGAGAGATTTGTTGTTAATTATACATTCCAATGAGATTGTGTTGATCAATATATATAGTTGGCCGAAATGAGATTGTTGTTGTTTATCAATATAGTTGGCCGAAATAAGATTGTTCAAAGTTGGCCGAAATGAGATTTAATGAGATTGTTGTTGTATACATATATATAGTTCCAATGAGATTAATTGTTGATCAATATATATATATATATATATATATATATATATATATATATATATATATATATATATATATATATATATATATATATATATATATATATATATATATATATATAGTTGCATTGGCCGAAATGAAATTGTTGTTATTCATCAATAGTTGGCCGAAATAAAGATTGTTCAATATGGCCGAAATGAGATTGTTAATTAATTCAATAGTTGGCTGAATTATACAATGTTCAATTGTCTATATATATTGTTGTTGGTTAGATTGTTCTATATAGTTGTTGCATATATATATTGTTGTTGCATATGTACATTGTTGTTGCATTGCAATGTACATAGTTCTTGTTAGTATTTTTAACATGTGTTCCATTTTTGTTGCAGAAGTGACAAGCAATGTCAAACACTCATGGATTTTCTTCGCAGCAGCGGCATTCAATTTGCTAGCGTTGATATAACAAATGACAAGATCAAGATGAAACGCACCTGGCCGGGACTTGAGATACCATCTGCCTGCCACATTGATCTCCAGGCTATCTTTAGGCTTGAGCATCTCAAGACTGGAATGGCAGCTATGGCAAGCGATGTGCTCGACGAGGACGCGTACAAGGATATGAAAAAAAGATTCAAGAGTGGGCAGCATTATCTTTGAGAGAAGTACCCACTTGACGGTTGCAACATTGAGTATGCAGCAATATGCGTATGTTACATACGAGGTGTACCGTAAGATTAGAATCATCAACTACGGGCAGCGTCACCTCGTACTGGACCGGTGCGCCAGGAGCATTCTGATTATTCGGATGACGATTACTAGCTAGTGTTTGTAGTGCCTTGAGGGTCCCCTCATTTATATATGCAGTACTGTTGTTGTTGGGATGTGAGCTAGTAGTGTTATTGTTGCAAACACTCTAATATTTTGTAGCTAGTAGTGTTATGTTGCAAACAATTGATACTAATATTTTGTAGTAGTGTTATTGTTGGATGTGAGTTGTCTTATTATTGTAAAAAAATTATCTCTAATTCTTTTTTTGAAGTGTTTACCTTTCTTTGAAGTGTTTATCACATTATTTCATTATTTAAAGATTTATTATTATATAATCATTTTTTAAATAAAGTAATCTTTGTTTTATCATTATTTATTTCAATATTATTACTCCATAATATAACCACTAGTTGTGTAATTTTCCTAAGAAAGATTTCTTTCTTTGAAGTGTTTATCACATTATTTCATTATTTAAATATTTATTATTATATAATCATTTTTTAAATAAAATAACATTTGTTTTATCATTATTTATTTCAATATTATTACTATATAATATAACCACTAGTTGTGTAATTTTCCTAAGAAAGAATTAATTATTTGAAGTGTTTATCATATTATTTTATTATTTAAATATTTATTATTATATAATCATTTTTAAAATAAAGTAACATTTATTTATCCTTATTTATTTTAATATTATTACTATATAATATAACCACTAGTTGTGTAATTTTCCTAAGAAAGAATTAATTATTTGAAGTGTTTATCACATTATTTTATTATTTAAATATTTATTATTATATAATCATTTTTAGAATAAAGTAATATTTATTTTATCATTATTTATTTCAATATTATTATTACATAATATAATTATTTAATCAAGTAAAATTTTATAGTATAAGAAATGAATAAGTGTTTAATCATGACCGAGTAGTTAACATGATTGATAAGATAAATATATTAGTAAGTTCTCACTTCTCTCTTCGTATCAAGTTTGAAAGGAACCTAAATGTTAAGTGTGCTAGTGTTATAGCAATTTTAAGATGGGTGACCAATCGGGAAATTTGACAGTTCTCAAATAGATTAAGTGTGTAGAGGTTAAATGTGTAGAGATTAAGTGTGTACAGTTAGACTAGAGATTAAGTGTGGGTTAGTGGATAGTTAATTGAGAAATTTCGAAATTCTAAAAAATATTTGTTTCTATGCCGCTCCTGACTGGTATTGCTGCTTCTTTTTTCACTAGTGCGACTGAATCCACTAATATGGATCAGTCGGCAATATGATACTAGACGAGAAGATTAACTACCTAATCCTAGTTGGCACTCCAGCTTTTTCTTCGACCCTACTACAGCCACTGAAAATTCTGTGGCCAGTTTGCGATCAAGCGTGCGTGCACTGCGAGTGCTTGTCTCTTTCAGGTTTAATTAGGGCTTTACGGGAGGGGTCACTATACGCTACGGCACTTTAAGTAGCTCGGGGCTTTGCGGCAACCGGCCGTCGATCGCTCGAGAGCCGGCGGAAGTGGATTTGCTTGGCCGCCGGTCGCCGTCGCCGTGCGTGGCCTCCGGCGATACTCTCCACTTCTAAGTTTCATGGCGCGGATGCCACCACGCGTCGTGCACGCACGATACTCTCACTTTCCTCTTTCAAGCTCAAGCTTAACAGATGTATTCGCGCGATCTAGATCCACTCACTGCAGCATCGATCGCTCTAACGTGTTGTATAAGCAGCTAAGCACTCAGGGGGTTGAATTTACGGCCGGCCGGACGCCAGACCGGAAGAGATTATACGGGCAGCAAGTAGTCGACGCTCGTGCGATCCACGTCTATTTTTTTTAGATAAACAATCCACGTCTATTTGAAGAGGGTTATTCGTTCTAGTACAACAAGCTGACGGCTGACGACATGATTCCTTACAATATATCGCCAGCAAAAGAAGAGAAAAAACTTTATAGACAAAAGACTGAAATTCATAAGAGTGAAATGCTCTGCTATGGCAAGGAATGAGAGACTTATTTTCTTAATTGGGTGAGAATTTTCACTCTCATGGCTTCTGCACTAACTAGTTACGCACCAAGACTTGTTCTTAAGGATAAATGCGTTAGTATCAGAACATTGTGGTTGTCAAGAATAAATACGGATTCTAGATTCGCGTCGATGAGGAGAACCTAGATGTTGGGTTCGTAAATCCACTCTGCCCAACCAAACGTAAGGAATTACTAATGAGCTCTTAAGTGTACTGAAATGAAGAATTCATGGTTCCCCACATAACCACACTGGTTTCGGAGCTTGACATCTTAGATTGAAAATGAGTAAAAAAACTGTGAAAGAAAAATAAAATAGGACACGGACTATTGAAAAAATAAGCACTTTTCCAATAGAGGTCGTCTTGTACTTATCGATTCTGTCCTTAGCAACATGATCTTATTTGAAATTTCACATGGTGCCCCCTTGAGATTAGATTACTCCCAATTCCTAATATTCCTCAAAATAAATAAAGGTTGCTGATAGTGAGTATTCCATTTCGAATGATGGATTTGCACTCTTGGGAATTCAAGATCTTGGTCCACAAAAAACCGAACTTGGAGTGGTTGATACATTTGTTAACCATTGATAGGGTATGGATGATTTTTTAGGAAACAAATAAATTTAGTTAAAACTGGAGAGCTTTCATAATTGGAAGGTGTGCATAAGGTCAAGTGGTATATGTTCTCACTAGTACAGAATGATACATCAGACATACCGCAAAGTCAACGGGTGAATCGTTGATCCACATTAGTAGCGGTAAATTTATTTACGCCCGTTTTCAATAAGGTATCATCGCACACGAACATTTCAACAATCTTTATTGCCATAACAAGTAACCCGGCAGCCAACGGACCCCCCCCCCCCCTTCCCCAACTCCCTTCACTTTTAGTGTCTCTCTTATAACCCTAGTCGCCGCACACTCTCTTCACACTCCCTCTCATGGTTTCCCCTACCGACGCTTCTAGATCCAGCCAGCGCGGCCACCACTCTATCGGCATGGGCATTCGGTAAACCGAACCAATCGTTTCCTAAATTATGCACCGATCGATCTTCAGGGAAATAGCTAACCGACTAGTGAAAAGTTCGGTTCAGGTCTCGGTCTTCCCAAAATTGATCGATGAGCATTGCATGCAAGAAACCGATGTGTAGCATAGTGAAATTTGTCGCCGCCTTTCCTACATGCTGCTACGGTAATGGCTGTATTGGTTGAGGGATTGAATGGGATGCGTGGGAGTTTGGCGCCGCAACTTGCATGTGTGACTAGAAAATTCAGGGGGCTGGCAACCGTGAGGGCTCTATGCACGAGAATGGTTGGCTTTATTCAGGTTTTGGACCATCTCACATTTATGTGGTTCTCTTCGGTTACTTGAGGCTTAAACCGAATTAATCAAAGTAAATTCAATTTCAATGACCGAACTTAACCAAATATATTGGTTTCGGTTTATTCGGTCTCGGTTCCGATTTTCGGTTCAGCTTTTCGATCATCGGTTTATATGCCCAACCCTGGCCACACCATTGGTTGCTGCCAAATGCATTATCTCGCCCGCCCTCCTTGCTTTGTGAACCCACTTTCACCCTCCTCGTCGTCGATCGTGATCTGGATATTGCAAGCCGACTCTCGAGCGCCAATTTCTTGTGCGAGAATGTCTGGCGTCGTCAGGGCAAGGCCAATCTGGAGGAGCTCTTCGTCTTCTCCAAGGCCTCAAACCAGATTGAAGCGCAAATGAAGCGGTCTTCCAGTTAGACCACTAGGCCGCCATAGCCCTCTATTTGGTCCCTGACGAGGGCAAGGGGCTCGAGTGGAGCTCCGCCAGGGGAGTCCGACGCTAGGTGCGTCGCCGACGACGCTAAGCGTGCCCGCTCTCCTAATGTAAGACCCCAAAACCTAAAGTAGTTTTTTATATCTGTTTTGCATAGCTTATTAGATTTTGGTCTATTATAATTAAAGTATGATTGCTCTCTTTGAATACTTGTTAGCACTTAATTTTCCTCTATTTTAGTAGTTCAAGTACGTTTGCACGGTTTTAGACATTTTTGCTAAGCATTGTCTTCGAGTTCTAGTTGTAAGTAGTTATGCTCAGTTTAGACATATTTGATGTCTTGTAAGTAGTTCTACTATTTTTTGCTTTGTTTAGAAATATTTTTGCTCAACATTATCAAAGAGTTCTAGTTGTAAGTAGGTATACTAGTTATGCTGGCTTAGACATATTTTCTCTAGGCATGTTCTAAGAGTTTTAGTTGTAACTAGTTATAGTAGTTCTGCTTTCTTTAGACATACATTTTTTGTTTAGACATAGTTATGCTCTATTTGGACATAGTTTTTCTCATTCCTTGTCTTCTAAGTCTTGTTACATAAGTATTTATATTATTTATGTTATGTTTAGACATATTTTTGTAATGTAAGCATATCTTTTCAAAATTTTCATATCGTTAGGGCGAGTAGAAACCCTCTAGACTATGCCGTGGTCGTGTAGACGTAGGAGTGGTCCACATGGTCCACTGAAGCCGGCGTTTTTAGAAGCAAGAATTTTGTGCAACACTGAATAGGTGGAAGACGACGACCATCCAACGGCTGCGAATATAAGACTGGGTCTCATGATGCACGGAAGAACCAGGATTGAGAAACTACCGTTCGCCGACTTTACTTATTGTCACCCATTTGATTGAATATCAAAAATTTAGATATGATGCTACAATGTATATCCCGGTGGGAGAAAATAGTACGTCTCAAATGTATTGGCAAAATATCTAATATTATTTTTGTTCCAGTTGTTGTATCAATAACTGCATCCAACTACCAAGGATTAGGGCCGGTCCAATGAAAATTAGTCCCTGTGACAAATCGAAGTAAATATAATTTGTACTAAACTTGTATACTTCTATATATTTTACTTTTAGCATATACAACATTATAAGTATTTTTTTGTTTGTTTAACCACAAAAATAAAATGTTACTAAATATTAGTTGGTGTTCTTATTGTGATGAATATTACTATCAAAAATCTATTATAGAACTTGTTTCCCTACAATGCATAATTTATAGTTATTTCTGATAAGGACCTGGAAAAATATGATCTACAAAATATTTCAGTAGCGGTTTCTAGCTAGTGTATGACTAAGTATGCATTTTACAGAAACTTGTAGATTATTATAAACTTAAACAGTGACACTACTTTTTTCATGGTCCAATTTTCTCTAGCAACTCAAAAGTTAAAAAAGGTGTGCATGCTCTGTACTTGGTATATTGAAACATGGCTAGAACAATCAGCAATAAAAATAAAATATTATATATTCTAATATGTTTGCACAGTTCGATTTTATTATCTGATACAATCCTATGCAACCGGCTTGCTATCATCTAGTGTACACAAGACCCTGATAATTTATGACATAAGAATGTGTTACACGGAATAAAACATGAAAATCTAGTTACATGGATTTTCGTAAAGCATACTGGACCTCTGTACTGAAAAGAACATACCATGCTAACTAAACTTGGTGTTGCCGGTCAAATTGGTTTGTGCTTACAGTCCTAAGAGTCACGTGGTGTGTACTTGGGTCAGCAAATTAATCATGTCATTACGTTAAGATATTCACTCCGTCCCAAAATGTAAGACAAGCATGAATTTTCATCGAAATGTATAGACTGAGCTTTTATAATGACTTAGTTGCATTTTATCTTGTGGGATTTGTTTTCATATGTATTTATACTATTTTATTAGGAATATTATATGTGAAATTATAGTTAAATTTGTGCATTATTGACCGGAATCATTTATGCTTTACTTTTTTACGGTGATTATTTAAATAGTTTTATGGGTGTAATACCTATTAGCATATTTATTACTTTAATTATAATAGGTATTGTGGTTAAAATCAAGCCGCGGTCCATAGGATGTTTCATTCTAGTTTTTTGATATTCCAAAGATTGTTCACTTTTGAGTGAACCCGCGTGAAAAAATATGGAAATAAAATTACAAGTTTATGGATATTTCAAAATGTTTCGCTATAACAAGATGTATGTTGCTGCGTCTATTCCTAAACACGTGTGAAATCTCAATGAAGATTTCTATGAGACTGTAGGCTCTTTTTTGCAAAATATAAGGCTCTATATGAAAATTGAAAAATATACCACAATCAACAGAACAGCCGTCCATGCATGAAGCAAAATGAACGAATGAGTACGCTGCTACACCAGTCACAGCCGTGAGTCAAACCCGTGCGTCTGGATGCAAATTACATATCGCTAGGAAATGGAGGTTTTACAAAATCACCATGGTAGGTACAAGTAGGAATAGTATCTAGGTCACCCTTCTGAATTATTGTGGTGCTTGTGTCCATGGACACCAATAACAAGATGCCGGCCATTGTTGGTGACACGCAAGAGACCTACATGATGGTGTTCGTCTAGAAGGCATTTTTGATACATAGGCCGCCGGACCTAACGAGGAACCGAGCTGCGTGTCACCCCCGGACTGGCCTAAAATGTCCTGCATCTGTATTGCAACACAAATATCTCCCACAGAGTGACCGGCCGGTGCTTCCTGCGTAGGGCGGCAACAAGTGCTCAAAGTGGTGATGCAATTTGACGTTGACAAAAGGCAGTCGGTCCTAAGCTATATATAGTAGAGATATGGATTTTTGGGAGGTCAAGTTTGGCCTGTAGCTCAGTGGGTGGCGGGAGCAGCCGGTGTTGTCTGGTAGTGGAGCCGAATTGACTCTGAGGCCCTCCACAGCGTATGCTTTTATCGGTGCCCAAAACGACTTTGAGGCATCGATCACCGATGCCCTCCTCTGCGGAGGCGGTGCCACAAATTATTTCCAGGGAATCGGAGCACCTAGCTGCTCCGATGCCTCAACTCCTTGGCCAGTTTAATATTGTTGGTAATGAATGAATCAACCAATAGAAAGGAAGGGAAGGAAAGAGGAAAGCTGGCTTTGGTCAGATTTACTATCCTCTTATGGGTCCCATTTATCTATGGGAGTCGGCTGTACACTGTGAGATCGGAGCCTCAATATTTTTCTTGGGCATCGCTATGAGGTGGCAAACTTTTCAGAGTTCTGGGCATCGCTACGCTGTGGAAGGCCTGAAAGAAGGCACTGAGCATTCACGCACAGTGGCCTGGTTGACACCACGAACACTATCTCTAATGCTACTATTGGTTCAGGTTTCTGCACGGAGTTTTGGTGGACGTCCCTGTTTCGCTACATCCGCACACGGAACACGCGTATCGAGGCTGAGATACATTCATACGCCTCCCCAGTCTCGATCCTGTGAGATGCCGAGATGTCCCGGTCGAACTGGATTCCCACTGTTACCACAGTGAACCCTGATTAGGCTATTCCGACCAGGGAGATAAACCACATGGATGGACAGAATGGCCACCGGTAGATGAGTTTACACTAGTGGAAAAAGGGGCACTAGTCCCGGTTCCAGACAGGTTCTAGTCCCGGTGTAGCAACCGGGACTGTCAGGCCGGGACTAGAGCCTCCTGACCCTTTGGTCTCGGTTTAACACGAACCGGGACCGGACCCCCCCCAATGAGTGCAGCGCACGTGGCCGCGGCAGGGCGTGCGGGGGGCGAACCCTTTAGTCCCGGTTCGTAACACGAACCGGGACTAGGGTTTTTATTTTTTTTACATTTCAGGATTTTGCTTTTTTTCATTTCAGGGTTTACTTTTTTTTATTTCTACCGGTTTTCTGGGTAGGGGTTTCGGATGGTACCACGTCGATGCGTGACGGTAGGGGGTTTCGGATGGTACCACGTCGATACTATAGTCGATGTGTGATGGTAGGGGGTTTCAGATGGTACCATATCGATGTGTCGGGGGTAGGGGTTTCGGATGCTACAGCTTCGATGGGCGAAAAACACGTATAAATTATTATACGAACCTAGATGAAGTTGCATCATGCATATATACAATTACATGAAGATCATGTGTTGATAACACATACACATTTAAGTACGCGTGGTACATGAATATCACGTTTCCCGGTTCCAGAGACTTAGAAATATTTTGTTACATGGAGATCACTATATATTACATGTCCGCACTAGTCAAAATAGTGGTACTCTCCGGTCTCCGGTATGACATCGGTGAGGTAAAATCCCTTCAACTCCTCTGCAATTGCCCTGAACCGGGTCTTTATTGGTAACTCGTTGCGCTTTCTTGCCAACTGTAAAAAAATGATATCACAATGAATACATGAGATATGAAATGAATAAAACTCATCACGATTGATGATACAAAAATAATGTTATGACTAGAGCTTTACGTACTTCGATACTTCTTTTGCTCTTCAAACTCTCGTTGACCACAGTGTGCATGTACTCGCAAACGAAGAATCCATATAGATCAGTCCCGGTTGGCTGTTTAAGACAAGTCTATAGAAGAATAAAATTTAATCAAATAATAATAAAGTATGATAATGGTGCATGGGACTAGTTATAGTACTACTTACATCGTTAGTACGCCAGCGCAGTTTCTCTGGCAATCCACTGTTCGGATGTTCCGCGAGGAACATTTTCCAAACGCTGCATGACAAGAAAATGAATGAATGAGTCATAAATTCCTTGATATTAGGAAATGAACGAAAGAGGCGATAAGAAAAGAAAGTACCTTGCCACCAAATCAAAACAGGTCTTGTATTGTTTAGGGCATCTTCTTAACGAGTCAAGGACAACAATTTCTCCTTTCCGCAAGTCAATAACGATAAGAATGTAGTGGTAGCTGCGCACGTTTATAAATAGTCATGCATAACTAATCAATTAAACTTAACATCGGGTGAGAAAAATAGAATGTGTAATAAGCAGTAACACTCACTTGAAGTTGTAAGGCCATAATATATATTTTTTGTAAGCTTGTCGCTTGAAAAACATTAGCAAATTCCCCGGTGTATCCTTGTTAAGTATTGGATCAATTATGTTATCTTCATGCATTATAGAGGGGTCAATGAACCCAATGTGGTTGATTTTCTTCTTCTTGCATTCGAGCATCTTCATTCTGCGTAATAAAGCACAGAAAATATTATAGAGAGGATTATCACGACAATGAACGAGTAGAGCTAATTAAAACATTAAATTACAGGAATAGATGTCTTACAGACAATAGGAACTCATGATGCCTTTGTCGAGGGCCCGGAGATTGTATAACTGAAAGATTTCGGCGAAGTAAAGGACACCATAGTATTCTTGGAAATAATGCTCTTCCTTAACTGCCATCATGAGAGCGACTTTATTCGTCTCCTTTACGGTATCCTTGTACCAGGCTTGAAATTGACGCATTCTTGTGGGTAAGTCGCCGTCAACAAAATTCTCCCCATGAACATAAGTACGAACAACATCCGCGAAGGGGATATCATCTCCCGAATATACCAGCTCCCGCACATTGATGTTTTTGAGAACTCTGTCATCAAGCACCTTGAGCGGGGGGGCCGACTGTGCGTCTTGTTCTCCGAGTTGGGCAACTTGTTTCCCTTTTTTCGATCGATCATCCATCTCTTCGTCATATGACTTACCAATGTTGCGATCATAGTCTGTTGGCGGCGATGGTGGGGGGTTGTATAGGGCATCGATGCAACGGTCAATTTTTTCCTGAGGAATTCCGGCAGTAAATTTTGCAGGAGGCAATTGTTTCGCTAACGCTTTCTGTTTCACGCCAGCAAGCCAGGCATCTGTATGTTCTTTGCATGCGATATCGTTTTCCTCGACGGTTCTCTCCCAAGGTAACTTTGGAGTAGGCGGCGGTGTTTTCTGCTTTCTAGGTTTCTTCCTAACAGGAGAACCAGACTGGCGCCTACTCGAGAGCGACTTAACATTCTGGCGGACTGGCACAGACTGCGATGGCCTCGCGCTAGGAACCCTCTCGGGGGGCGGTTGGCTTTGCTGTTGAGCTGGAGATGGACTCGGGCTGGGGTCCCTATCGGGGAGGTGTGGGCTTTGCTGATGGGGTGGAGATGGACTCCGTCTTTGATCCCTCTCGAGGAAGAGTGGACTTGGCTGGTGAGCTGGACTCCTAGAACGAGGAGTAGACTTTGCTTGTTCTGAAAGGACGATGTATTTCTTGGGCCATAGGGCGAAGGCATGCTTGACGTCTGCCAACGTTTTCTCCTCGTCACCTCCAGGTAACTCAAGTTCCAAGGATTCAAATCCCGGCATAATTTCGTCCACCCCGACACGAGCGTAGCCATCTGGAATTTGACCACAATGGTAGAGTTCTCCAGGTTGAATTACTAAAGCTTGCCCCACCGCCACCTTCAAAGTTATGTTTCGCATTGCTATATGTAGCTCACAACCTGTAGGCTCTGTGATGTCATCCACTGGGTAGGCACCAACGTCGACCTGACGCGTGGAACCAACGCTGCTTCTACGCTGAGATGGGGCGGCATGTGCTTCATGGTCTAATTGGTGCCGCTCCTGAGGTTCCGTTCTTTGCTCCTTCAATGCTTTTATTTCCGCCCGTTGCTCCTTCATTTCACCTTCCAATTGTAATATCCGGTCGGCCTCCTTCTTTTTACCTCTGCTACGGCTTCTATAAGTGTGAGCGGATTCCGGCCACGCAGTCTTAAACGTAGCACCGCCAGGAAAGCCTCGAGCTCGTCCAACATGTTCAGGATTCCCCAGTGCCCGTGTCAGCTCGTCATCCTCTCTATCGGGTTTGAACACACCATTGCGAACATCATTAATTGCTTCTTCAAGCTTCTTTTTTATACGATTAACGAGAACCTTCCATTTTCCCCTTCCAACAATCTCTCCGGTTTTAGGGTCCAACATTGCCCCATGCGCGAACAACCAGAATTTCGACCTCTCGGGCCAGTCAAGTGTCTGTGGACGGACCCCCGATTGAAGCAGTTTTTCTTCATAGGCTAACCACTTAGGAATGGCGCTCTTGTAGCCACCTGTCCCCAATGTATGGTGGTGTTCCTTCAGCCCAGCATTCAATTTATTTATCGTCGATCGGGCCACAGCCATAGGTGATTCCCTATCTAAACGCCGCCCATTCAGATTCTAACTTCTTCCCTTGTGCTCCACTGAAATCTGGCACTTCTTTTGTTTCTACATATTGATTCCATAACTTTTTCTTCCAGTTCCGGAATTGTTCCGCCATCATAATAAGAGTCCACTTCTTGAGGTTGTTCTTCTTCACTTTAGAGAGATCTGGCGGGAGGGTGAAATGTGACAACAGCGTGTTATAGACCAAATCCTTAAGAACTTGGTGGACATAACATGGGTCGTCCACATCTGCGACCGCCGGCTTATTCCATTCGCGTATGCTGATTGGGATCATGTCCCTAACAATAACTCCAGCTTGACTTATAAATTTGTTGCGGTTCTGTTTTGGTTCGAGCGGTTCGCCGGAATCAGCAATTTCCTCAATCGGTAACTTTGGATCCTCGCTCGTCATTCTTTTTGCCTTGCCTCGAGGAGCACATGGTGGCTGCTTTTTTGCAGATTTGCTCGATCCGGATGGCTAAAAGAAAAATAAGTCGTTAATAAATGCAACATAAATCAATTAATGCATGTAGTTAACAACAACATATCGCCATATTTATTATAAACACATATAAACCTCTCCGCCGGAGTTTGCTATCACCACATCAAAGTCTTGTGACTCGATTCCAAAGTCGTTCAAAAATTGGTCGAAATCATAATCATCTACATCTCCTCCAGCTCGGGCATCATTAAAAATAAGTTGTTCCATTTGGTCTTCCATCTCTTCGTCTCGTTGAAATTGTGCTTCTTCTATCTGTTCGTCTCGCAAGTGCTCCATAGCTCTACCTGCAATCCATAGCTCGGGCATTATAATCAAGTTTACATTTATTCATCTGAAAAACATATACAAGTACAATAATTGCAACAAGTATGGATCATATAGCACAACAAGGTGGCAGCCAAGAAAACAGTGTGTGCTCATCTTGCATATCTAACACAAAACTATATATATATGGATCATATTTTAGAATTGTGCTTATCTAACACAAAATCATCTTTTTCGTACACATTTACAATCATCTCAATTTGCATATCCAACACACCATAATATAGATACGGATCATATATTACAATTTCATATCTAACACATTTACAATCATCTCAATTTACAAAACAAAGATAGCCACTGAAGCAAGACCTCCTGAAAAGCCGTGGACACAAGGACCCGAGCAGCAGACCTCCTGCAAGTTGTATAATGAATTGTATATCAATCAAATTAGCATTGAGTCACAGAGAGATATAAGAGTCAAACACAACAAGTTAGCAAATAAACGCATGAGTCGACCGAAGTTCATAAAAAGCTTCATCTGATACAACAAGTTAGCATTGCCAGTGAAATAGCAAATGCACAAAGATTTCCATGACAATCAAGTAACTACAGATTGCTAGCCAGTATAATGATTATAAAAGTATATTCGTGGTAAAGCACCATGTGAATATAAGAGTCAAACACACAGGCTGGAAGGGAGCAGCCTAACATTTGACACAAGTACAATATATCTAGTATACTCTGTTACCTGATGTTACACTCTTTACAGACTTACAGTCTCAACAATTTTTCAGATTAAAGATATTACTTAAACCTTTAACATGTGTTACTTATTTTCTTAAATAAAATATGGATATTAATGGAAGCATGAATGATAAAAGGAAATCAGAAAAATTGCCGTGATTAAGTTGCATTTGCTTCCATGATCTTTGTTTTGTGTCATCATTGTTCAAACATATCAACTGAATCAAAATAATTGGATATTACCGTAGGTAATTATGCCTCTGGTTCCACAACATACACAAACAGTAAGTACAGCAAAGACATATCATGAGTTGATTCTAAACATTAGCTATTGTTACTAAGGTTGTGTATTGCTCCTTGATCAAAAGAACCACACAAAACACAAGTAATGAGAGTAATGCAAAATAAAGACATAATATGTCAAAAACTGGACAGCCCGTAAAGAGTGAATTTTCAGAGGCACTTACGGTGCTCAAATCAGAAAACTTCGAACTAATGAAATGTGTATTAATAACTGAATATTTCGGTCGTAAAATATCAAGTCAATTTTCCTTTTCTGTGATTTTATACCTTTTTCCCAGTAAAGATCAGGAATCTGTTTTCTAGACAGCCATGATAGTTTTAATGATGCTCACATAGGAATAATGATTAAAACGCAAAAGAGAGCATCAAGGGGAAATATGAAACAAATTTGATTCTAACCCACTTCCTATGCATTGGGATCTTGTAAGAAAATAAATCAATGGAACACAAAGCAAGTAGCATAGGAAGATAAAAAAAGAGCAATTTCCATACTTTCAACTTAAAGAGAGGGCATGTAATAATATTGAAATATTTAGAACCATGTTTTCCCTTCTCATAATAACTTTCAGTAGCATCATGAATAAATCCAGCAATATAACTATCACATAGAGCATGTCTTTCATGATCTACAAGCATAAAAGTATTAATACTCTCCACATAAGTAAAATCCTTCTTATTAGTGATAGTGGGAGTAAAACATTCATAACAATCATTATAATCATCATATATAGGATGCATATCATAATCATAATAAACTTTATCCTCAATAATAGGTGGACTGAAAATATCATATTCATCACTGTAATCATTATATATAGGAGACATAGTATCATCAAAATATATAGGAGACATAAATCAGTGCATGAACTCTATAACCCTAATGCGCCGGAGGGCGGCGTGGAAGCTAGCTAGGGAGCCCGAGGGAGGGAGGGGACTGAACTAGCTAGGCATACCGGCGCTGAACGGCGGCGTGGTGTGCAGAGTCACTGGACGGCGGCGTGGTGGGCGGCGTTGTAGGGGTCGTGGGGAGCAGACGACGCGGCGGCGCGTCAGATGGCCGTGGGGAGCAGACGACGCGGCGGCGCGTCGGAGCGGCAGGGCGACGGCGCGGCGACCTCGAGGCGGAGCGGCAGGGCGACGACGCGGCGAGCGGCAGGGCGACGGCGCGGCGACCTCGAGGCGGAGCGGCAGGGCGACGGCGCTTTGGAAGATTTGGGGAAAGAATGGAAAAATTTGAGCCACGACCACCCTAAACCGGCGCGGACAATACCTTTAGTCTCGGTTCTAGCCACGAACCGAGACTAAAGGGTCTTTAGTCGCGGTTGGAGTTACCAACCGGGACTA
Organism: Poa annua; assembly: GCA_026929855.1. Lineage (NCBI taxonomy): Eukaryota > Viridiplantae > Streptophyta > Magnoliopsida > Poales > Poaceae > Poa > Poa annua. Next base: position 40,926,582 of record CM049427.1, read on the forward strand.
AAGGGTTCTGGCTGGAGCCCAGCGCGGCTCTTTAGCTCTTTAGTCTCGGTTGGTGTTACCAAGCGAGACTAAAGGGTTCTTTTTTCCTTATTTCTTTTTACTGATTTTTGTTTCTGTTTTCTTTTAAATTGTTTAGATTGCTTACTTTTCTATTTCTTATTTTGGTTTACTTATTTTTTGAATTGTTTTGGTTTCTAGTTTATTTTTATGTTTTGTTTTATATTTTCTAACATTTTAAGATGCCAAGGTGATTTCTTCAAATTATATCATAAATATCATTTTCTATGTTTTAAGGTTTTTTGTGAAGTAAGTACATAAAATATGATTCCAAATGGCACCCAATTATTTTTCACTAAGAGGGGTGCACATATGATGGATGATCCCCAAGTTTGAGTTTTTTCTTAGAATTATAGCTAATTTTCCCTAATTAATTGAGTTTATGTTGATTTATCGAAAGTAATTCAAATTTGACCTACAACTATTTGATAGTTTGGTCTGAAACTTTTGGAAAAATCATTTTAAGGTACACAACTAGTGGTTATATCACAGAAACATTGATATTTCTAGAAAATATCACCTCTTCCGATGATTAGTCGTAGCGACCGTTTTGATCGTTTTTAAGAAAAAATGTAATAAAGTGATAAACACCTCAAAAAATCAAATCCTTTGGCATGGGCTCCTTATATGTGTACTAGTTGCTAGGAAAAATGATAAACTTCCGACATTTCCAAAAAAGTCTTCACAAAAAGGTCTATCATGTATGAACATCTAGAAGTTTCAAGCCAAATGACCAAGTTATGGTCATTTCGACGACATAGTTTGTGATAAAGATCTCATACTCCACACATAGGTGCATATTGGTATATTAAACAACCATGCCAAAGGATTCTTCAAATTATTTTCATAAATACCATTTTCCTTTTTTTGAGTGCAAAAAATGAGGTTTTTTGTGAAGTGAGTACAGAAAATATGATTCCAAATGGAACCCAACTATTTTTCACTAAGAGTGGTGCACATATTATGGATGATCCCCAAGTATGAGTTTTTTCTTTGAATTCTAACTAATTTCCCCTAGTTAATTGAGTTTATGTTGATTTATCGAAAGTAATTCAAATTTGAACTATAACTATTTGATAGTTTGGTCTGAAACTTTTGGAAAAATCATTTTAAGGTACACAACTAGTGGTTATATCACAGAAACACTGATAGTTCTAGAAAATATCACCTCTTCCGATGATTAGTCGTAGCGACCGTTTTGATCGTTTTTAAGAAAAAATGTAATAAAGTAATAAACACCTCAAAAAATCAAATCCTTTGGCATGAGCTCCTTATATGTGTACTAGTTTCTAGGAAAAATGATAAACTTGATTTTTGCCTACATTTGCAAAAAAAGTCTTCACAAAAAGGTCTATCATGTATGAACATCTAGAAGTTTCAAGCCAAATGACCAAGTTATGGTCATTTCGACGACATAGTTTGTGATAAAGATCTCATACTCCACACATAGGTGCATATTGGTATATTAAACAACCATGCCAAAGGGATTCTTCAAATTATTTTCATAAATATCATTTTCCTTTTTTTGAGTGCAAAAAATGAGGTTTTTTGTGAAGTGAGTACAGAAAATATGATTCCAAATGGCACCCAACTATTTTTCACTAAGAGTGGTGCACATATTATGGATGATCCCCAAGTATGAGTTTTTTCTTTGAATTCTAACTAATTTCCCCTAGTTAATTGAGTTTATGTTGATTTATCGAAATTAATTCAAATTTGAACTACAACTATTTGATAGTTTGGTCTGAAACTTTTGGAAAAATCATTTTAAGGTACACAACTAGTGGTTATATCACAGAAACATTGATAGTTCTAGAAAATATCACCTCTTCCGATGATTAGTCGTAGCGACCGTTTTGATCGTTTTTAAGAAAAAATGTAATAAAGTGATAAACACCTCAAAAAATCAAATCCTTTGGCATGGGCTCCTTATATGTGTACTAGTTGCTAGGAAAAATGATAAACACCTCAAAAAATCAAATCCTTGAACATCTAGAAGTTTGAAGCCAAATGACCAAGTTATGGTCATTTCAAGCCAAGCCAAATGACCGTGGCAAGACATCTCTGATGATCTACAACCGTCCGAAAAGACATCTCTGATGATCTGCAACCGTTTGAAACGGTCGCAGATCATCAGAGACGTCTTGCCGCTGGTTGCCCAGAGATGCCTCTACCGAGGGGAGGGTTCACCTTCAGCCTTCACTGAGTGCTCTCTGCTACCCGTGTGCTGCCAAAATGAACTACAATGAGTAGACACTGAGTGCTGAACATGTCCGGGAGGGGGGGTATATATAAGATACGTGTGCTTCTTTAGTCCCGGTTGGTAACAACAACCGAGTCATGTGGGTCACGAAGTGGTCGTGATACTGCTGATCCAACAGCTCAGAATCTCTCAAAAGAAACACACCTCAGATCCAACGTCTCACAAGCACTAGAAAGAAACACACGATCCATGTGCTTCTTTAGTCTCGGTTGGTAACACCAACCGGGACTAAAGAAGCACATGGATCGTGTGTTTCTTTAAAGCACTTGTGAGCCGTTGGATGAAGAGATGTGTTTCTTTTGAGAGATTCTGAGTTGTTGGATGGGCACTATCATGACCAGTTCGTGAGTCACATGACCCTATATATAGCCCCCTCTTGAACATGTTCGGCAGTCATTGTCTCCTCATTCTACTTCATCGACAGAATACAAAGCATTCGGATTCCCTGCATACGTCCAACGGTGCATTTCATATGCAGGCAGTCACGAGCCACCGTTGGGCTGTATGCAGGTGAAATCGTGTGTTTTGTTCCATGCATCTACAAAATACTTCAGTTCACTTGTTCTTCTGATACAAAGCATTCGGATATTACACATCAACAATAATATCCCTCTCTAGTGTTTACTTGTTCTTCCGATTGCGCCGTAACCACGGACAATCTTCTTCATTTAACTTGATACTTGGATCAGTGTTGACTTTAAAGGGCGGAATGTCATGAAACTTATCGTAATCTTCTGACATGTCTGTCTTGTCCTCCACTCCCACAATGACTCTTTTCCCTGAAAGAACTATGTGGTGCTTTGGCTCATCGTATGATGTACTCGCTTGCTTATCTTTTCTTTTTTTCGGTAGGGTAGACATGTCTTTCACATAGAAAACCTGAGCAACTTCACTGGCTAGGCCGAATGGTTCATTCTCGTACGAAAGATTGTTGAGATCCACTGTAGTCATTCCGTATCGTGGGTCTACCTCTACCCCGCCTCGTAGGTTGAACCATTTGCACTTGAACAAAGGGACCTTAAAAGTAGGTCTATAGTCAAGTTCCCATATCTCCTCTATGTAACCATAATATGTGTCCTTTGTCCCGTTGCAGTTTGTTGCATCAAAGCGTACTCCACTGTTTTGGTTGGTGCTCTTTTTATCTTGTTTGGCTGTGTAAAATATATTTCCATTTATCTCGTACCCTTGAAAATTCAATATAGTTGAAGCTGGTGATGTGGCCAACAAGTATAGCTGTTCTTCAACATTGGTGTCATTAATGAGACGTCTTTTTAACCAACTGCTGAAAGTCTTCATGTGTTCTCCATCAATACAATCTTCAGATTTCTCCGCGTACTTGGAGCGTAAAACATTCTTGTGTTCCTCGACATACGGACCCACCAAACTGGAATTATGTAGAACGGTGTCGTGTGCTTGAGTGAAAGAATCCCCGTCTTGACATATTGTTGCTTTCTTTCCAAGGGTGCCTTTTCCATGCAGTCTCCCCTCATGACGTGATTCAGGAACACCGATCGGCTTCAGATCAGGAATAAAATCTACACAAAACTCAATGACCTCCTCTGTTCCATAACCCTTGACGATGCTTCCTTCTGGCCTAGCCCGGTTATGCACATATTTTTTTAAGACTCCCATGAACCTCTCAAAGGGGAACATGTTGTGTAAAAATACAGGACCGAGAACAGAAATCTCTTCGACTAGGTGGACTACAAGGTGCGTCATAATATTGAAGAAGGTTGGTGGGAACACCAACTCGAAGCTGACAAGACATTGGACCACATCCTTCTCTAAATTTTTTAGAGTTAGTGGATTGATGACCTTCTGAGAAATTGCATTGAGAAATGCACATAGCTTCACAATGGGTTCTCGAACATTTTCCGGTAGAAGCCCTCTCAATGCAACCGGAAGTAATTGTGTCATAATCACGTGACAGTCATGAGACTTTAGATTCTGAAATTTTTGCTCTGCCATGTTTATTATTCCTTTTATATTTGATGAGAAGCCAGATGGAACCTTCATACTGCGAAGGCACTCAAAAAATATTTTCTTCTCTTCTTTAGTAAGAGCGTAGCTTGCAGGACCTGGCTGATTCTCTGAATGAGTATCATCTCGATGCATCTCTTCGCTCATACGTTGATGGGTCTGCCTTCCTTTCGGTGTACCTTTTTTTGACTTCCCATCTTTTGACTTCCCATACACGCCCAAGAAGTTTAGCAAATTGCAACAAATGTTCTTTGTCACGTGCATCACGTCGATTGCAGAGTGAATCTCTAGCATTATCCAATATGGCAGCTCCCAAAATATAGATTTCTTCTTCCACATGGGTACGTGGTTGTTTGCGTCATTCGGAACAGTGAGACCGCCAGGATCCTTTCCAAAGATTACATTTAAATCCTTGACCATATCATGTATAGCAGAACTAGAAGAGCGGGTAGGCCTCGGCCGATGATCTGCCTCACATTTTTAATGCTTGCCTTTCTTCCTTAACGGATGCTTGGGTACAAGAAACCGACGATGACCTAGGTACACATTCTTGTTACCTAAATGTATACTATCAGTCTCAGCTAAACAGTGCGTGCATGCATTGTATCCCTTGTTTGACTGTCCTGAAATGTTGCCTAGAGCAGGCCAATCATTGATGGTTACAAAAAACAAAGCTCGTAGATCAAATTCCTCCACTTTGTGCTCATTCCACACACGTACACCTTCCTCACACCACAACTGCAAAAGTTCTTCAACTAATGGCCTGAGGTACACATCAATGTCGTTGCCAGGTTGCTTCGGGCCTTTAATGAGCACGGGCATCATAATGTACTTCCGCTTCATGCACAGCCAAGGAGGAAGGTTATAGATACATAGAGTCACGGGCCAAGTGCTGTGACTGGAGCTCTGCTCTCCAAAAGGATTAAAGCCATCCAAATCTTAAGTTCCTTGCGTCATCTGAAAATGTCGGGAACTCTCTGTCAATTTTTCTCCACTGGGACCCATCCGCGGGGTGTCTCAACATCAAGTCTTTTTTACGATCTTCTTTGTGCCAACGCAACAACTTGGCATGCTCTCTATTGCTGAACAAACGTTTCAACCGTGGTATTATAGGAGCATACCACATCACCTTTGCAGGAATCCTCTTCCTGGGGCGCGGCTCGCCCTCAACATCACCAGGGTCATCTCGCCCGATCTTATACCGCAAAGCACCGCATACAGGACATGCATTCAATTTTTCGTGCTCACCGCGGTAGAGGATGCAGTCATTAATGAAAGCGTGTATCTTATGCACCTCTAATCCTAGAGGGCATACCACCTTCTTTGCTTCATACGTACTAGACGGCAATTCGTTATCCTTTGGAAGCATCTTCTTAACTATTTTTAACAAATTTTCAAATCCCTTGTCAGAAGTACCATTCTCTGCCTTCCATTGCAACAATTCAAGTGTGGTACCTAGCTTTTTCTGGTCATTTTGACAAGTTGGGTACAACAATTTGGCGTGATCAGCTAACATACGCTCCAACTTCAACCTTTCGTTTTCACTTCCACAGTCCATTTGTGCATCACGAATGGCCCGACGAAGATCATCGTCGGGCTCATCAATAATGGGATCTTCTTCAGTTTCATCTTCTCCCATTGTAGTATCACTGAACCAAGGATACTTGTCATTATCCTCCTCTTCTTCATTTTCTTCCATGATAACCCCTGTTTCTCCGTGCTTGGTCCAACAATAATAACCAGGCATAAAACCATTATGCAAGAGGTGTGAGTGAATGACTTTTGAGGTAGAGTGATCACTCATATTCTTGCAGGCACTACATGGACAACGAATAAAACCGTTCTTCGGCTTGTTTGCCTCAGCCATATGGAGAAAATTATGCATGCCATCAATGAACTCAGGACAACATCGGTCACCGTACATCCATTGTCGGTTCATCTGTATTACATAAAAGTATATCGAACCCCATTATTACACTACTGTCATAAATAATATGTAAGAGCAAATTAATTAATACAATGTCATCCATTAAAATAAGAGTAGAGTAGTGACAAGCGGTAATACATAGTTCTCATAAAACATACATTAACTGAAACAAATATAAAAATTATCTAAAGAATTTAAATCCAACAACAAATGCGATCAAAATCGCAACTAAGGTAAATACTGAACCCACATCATAATGATACCAAGCCTCCCGATTAATGGCATATTTTCTAATCCTTTTTATCTTCAAGCGCATTGCATCCATCTTGATCTCGTTACCATCGACCACGTCGGCAAGTTTGAGCTCTAATTTCATCTTATCTTCTAAGCATTGAAGATAAAGATCTTCACTTCTTTTCAATTTTGCTTTCAAATCATTGTTTTCTTTATCCAAAAACTCGACAATAGGGTCAGGTTCAATTTCTGGTTCAACTACCTCCTAGATAAAAATAATTCTATGTCAAGTTGGTCGCCATAATTGCCAGAAACATAGAATGAAATAAATAGTTTTGAACATATACCACATCCGAATCATAGACCGGACGAGGACCGACGGGGACGGATATCAGAACCATGACACTATACATATAATACAAGTTAGAAAATTATACAAGTAGTAACTATGCATCTAAATCATAAAAGCTATGTTTTTAAAATAAAATAAAATAAAATATAGAGGCTCACCGAGGTGGTGACGGGACGGCGCGGGCGATCGACGTCGATAAGGCTCCTCACCACACTAAAACACATAAATTGCACATATATACAAATGAGATAATAACTTAGCCATTACATCAAACACCTTGCTTGCACAAAAAAATTGAAATGAGCAAAATGAGCTAAATAAGCAATGCCGGAAAGAGGATGAAGAGGCTAACCGTGGGGTGCCTTCAATCTTGCCAAATGGTGTAAAATATTATGGATTATCTAGTCTTGGGGAGAGGAAATGGAGAAGAAATGGAGAGGAAATGATTTTGAGCTCGGGCTCGGTGGAAAAAATGGAGTGAGCAGGGGTGGAAGAAGCTGATAAAGGTCAGTACCTTTAGTCCCGGTTTGTGTTACGAACCGAGACTACAGGGTTCTGACGCTGGGGCCCGCCTCTGCTGCTGCATGCGGTGAACCTTTAGTCCCGGTTCGTAACACGAACCGGGACTAAAGGTCCCTCACAAATCCGGCGGTGTGGCTCTCACCCCTTTAGTCTGGGTTCAAAAAATGAACCGAGACTAAAGGGGTGAACCAAAGGCTCGTTTTCTACTAGTGTTAGAGCAACTCTCTCCGAGAGATGCCCTATTTATTTTAGAGTATGGAGAAGTTTTCTAGATAAAGAGGGCCTCACCCCGGTTCCAATAAAGAAACCACCAACGTTCAACAGAGTTTAAACAGTCATAAGGCACAACACACTACAGGCAGGGCTCCCACACCAAAAAGCCACAGAAGTCACCTAAATAAACTACCAGTTCTCATAAAATCTACCACAACTACAAAGCAGGCGACGAACAGGAAGAAACAAGGCCACATCCTAAACTGGGGAAGGCTTCAGGGATCAGCCACAGCAAGAAAACGATCATCCCCCACCAGTGTCAACCCTTCAGCCATCATCCTTTGCGCTAGCCCTTCAGTGTAAATCCTCCACGCCGTGTCCTCGTCCACCTCCATCATGTTGCTTGTATGGGCAACCACCAGATCCTTGCCAATCAACTTCTACAGATTCAGCCAGGATCCGGCCAGCACAACGGGAGGGGGCTGTGTGCTAGCCTCTCCAGTTTCCCGGTCATCTCGGTCAGCTTTCCTTTTGCGTCCTCCAAGAACAGGACCGGCCACTATGACAGTAAAGAGGCCATCTTTCTCCACATCACCTGTAGACCAGGCCAAGCAGAGCGATTAAATCACATATCATTCCTTGTATTCCAGATAACCCACATAGCTACGGCACATGTAGAATTATGCACATTAAACTTTTTGTTACACAACCACATAGTTGTGATTGACTCAAAAGAGGTAACAGGATGTTCAACACCAAGGATATCATTAACTTCTGACCAAATTCTTTTAGCAACCACACACTCAAAAAAGAGGTGATTGCAAGATTCAGGTTCTGAACAAAAGACACAAGTGAGGTCATCAAAATTCTGTCTCTTAGCTAAATTATCCCTAGTAAGGATTTTATTGTGTGAGATCAACCAAAGGAAAAAAACGAATTTTCGGGGGCACAGTGGTTTTCCAAACAACTTGGACATACACAGGGGAAACACCTCTAAAGTTGATCACAACATACAAAGAGCTCACACTATAAGTACCCTTGGTTTCATACTTCCAAATCAAGGCATCCTCATCTCCACTAAGGTGGATACTCTGAGCCACCTGAAGGAGGTCATACCATTGGGTCATGAGAGCATGAGAAAAGGATCTCCTGAAAGTAACTTTGAGTTGATTACCATCCCAAAGTTCTGCTACAGTGGAGTTTTTCTCATTAACAATCTCATAGAGATCCCAAAATTGGACAACTAGACTAGAGGAACCAAACCACTGATCTTCCTAGAACTTAAATCACATATTTTCCAGTGATAGCCCATTTCAGCAGCTTTAGCTGCCCAAAGGACTCCCTTCCAAAAGGGGGAGACCCCCCAAGTTGGAAGAAGAGAAAATGTTGGGATTATTCACATTATACTTATAATGAATGATCTGCTTACAGAGTTTGTCACAATCTAAATGATATCTCTTAACCAGGAGGCCAGAAGGCAGAGTATGGAGAAGTAGCTTTAGGGCATGAGGAAACTGGGTTTTGGACAATTTAGGACACGAGAAATTGCCATGTTTTTGGGCACGAAAGTTTTTCTGCCGTAGAATATGCCCTAGAAATAGGGCACGAGAACATATTTAAATCTTGAGATAGTTGATCATAATTCATAGATTTCAAACTAGGAACCATGCATACACTAAAACGTTCAAACTACAAAACATGAAAACATTGTTAGTGTAGACTACATTTTGCGGATCAAACTAGAACATGCCAATTAAACATTGTTCGGATCAAACTACGGGCCAAGAGTGAGATCCTTCGCTGACGCATTCCAATCAACATCGGATTCATCATCGAAAAAATCAGAAATCCCAGATGATGAATCATCTCGACCTTAATAACCAGAGTCAACATGCAGAGTCGTCTAGGGGTCTCACTCATTGTTTTTTTTCTAGACGTCACGACTCGCCCAATACGCGTGCTCCTCGTACAAGTTTATGGTTTTCCTTGCAAACCTTCGTTGTTGTCGCCTCACCGCTCTCATGTGACTTGATATGTCGCATTGTCAAGTGGTTTTCATTCTCAATCTTGTGAGACGTGATTCGAAAATCTGGATCTCGGCTTCGTTGCGCCTCTTGATCTCAGGAAGTTCATCTCAGACCTAGGTCGACCATACTGCCACCGCCATGCCACGACGTTATACGGATGTGCGGCATGCTCCAGACATTTTGGATATAACGAGCCACATTGTCGGTGTAGTGTCCCGACCGTCGCACCCACACGCTGCGGTAACCGGCGTTAATCCTCACCGCGGGCTTGGGGCGCGGCCACATAGGGATTCAAGGCTGGCTTTGGGTAGCCGGAGTCGAGGTTGACTCTGAAAGAAGGCACTGAACACGCACGCACAGAGGCCTGGTTTGACATATCCACCTCGACCACGAACGGAACAGTATCTCTATTTCTATACGACAAAACTTCCGTTTCAAAAACAAAAGATATCTCTACTATATAATATCCCTTAGGGTGAGGCGTCGTACGTCGTCGCACGTTTTTACAAAAAGCCCCCTAGAAAATATGGGAATCAACCCGCAGTACACACTTACCGGTTCGTTACACATCGTATGTCACGGCAGTTTTAGATTAAGCCCCCGTAAAACTTTGAAATAAATCTGTGGTCTGTTTCAATCCCCATCCTTCTCCCCGGTCACGGCAAGCAGGGGACACCGACGCAATGGGTTCGGAGGTGGCAGACGGCGAGGAGCTCTGCTCTGGACGGACAACAAGCGGAGGGGATGGAGGAAGTAGGGGAGGTGGTGAGGAAGGAGGGAGGGGCTGGAGGTGAGCAGCGTACGGCCACAGGTGGAGATCTGCGAGAGCGAGAAGGAGCGCCCCCGCGGGAGCGAGGAGGAGCTTGGTGCGAGCTCTGTCCGAGCTCCAGAGAAGAAGAGATTCACGCTGAGGTTCATGTTTCCACTTGCTTTGGTCCTGTTCATGCATGCTGCGTTTGTGTGTGTGTGTCGCTGCCACCTCCTACTGGGAGGCTTTCGTTTCTACTCAAGAACAAGAGTAGTTTGGTCTGCACTTTGCAGCCAATCTGAGTGCTGGATCTGCAGATGCGGATCATGGTGCTTATTTCTACTACACTTTTGTTGAAGCATCGACAATGGCAAGAGTGAAGAATATGTTGGTGCCACTGAAGAGCCGTTTAAGTTTCATGACGATGTTTCAGCAAGCAGTACTAACTTGTCCTTTCTCTACTAGATTATTATTTTATGATTAATTGAACTGGATCTGCTCCGAGCCTTTCTTTTTATTGAGAATCTGTTTTGGTCGTATGCATATATTAACTATATATGTGGTCATATATATCAGGGCTACATCACAACCTGATATATCTTGTGTCAGACTATGGTTTTTTAAGGTCCAGAAGAACATCTTGCTCTATAGTGAGAGATCTTTGTATGCACATGAAATGAAATTGATTGTTAGCTGAACTTGCATAGTAGCTGATTGTACGGTAGTAGCACATAAGTTTCAGGTCGGTGACCATACCAGGTGCTAGCAATGAATACGATGTTAAGTCAAGTACATATGTACTTCTGATATATTAACATGTCGTTTTAGTATGAAATGGTGTAATGTTCTGGTGCATCTTACCCCATATTGTGCTCGTGCAATGGTGGGAAAGGATTTCTAAGTTAATAGATTTGTGTAAAATAATCTGCAGTTTGCTGGATGCTTTTATTCTGAAACTGTGTACCACTATCTGGTAATAGAATTCATCAAAATAGAAGCACCGCATAAATCAGTGAGTTAATGTTCAGTTCATTGGTCTCTGTTTCTGACTTAGTGCAACTTCATGATTTAGATATGGTGCCAAGAGGAAGAACTCGGAAACATGCGTTGCAACAAATGCAAGAAGAGCTTCCCCATTCTTGGAGGCCACATGTCACACCATTGGCGCATTGTTGTGAGATGTATTGTTCTTCCCAGGTTTGTTGGATACTTCGCCGTTCCTGTGAAAAATATGCGAGACACAATAAATTCGTCTACAGATATGAATTCTTCATTTGAATCTCCTGCATATTTGATTTGTATTCACCGTACTATTGGTTTGTTACTCCATTCAGTCTAATTCTGAATTTCCCCCGAATTGTGCAAGTTAATTGGCAGTGCAAAATATGGGCATGGATTTGCTCTAGGAAAAGCTGGCACAACGGCCAGTGTATGAGGTCTTCCGATTTGCAACTGTAGTATATAGCCATTTCACTTAAAGTTTAAAATATATTGCAATTTAAGCCGTGTGAATATTCCATGTGATTTGGGGATTATGATTTTGTATGTGGGTGTACTGAGGTCTACATCATTTACACACATGCTATTTTTACTATAAAGGGGGGAAAGGAGTGGTGTTGACTTCATATTTGCAGCTGAACATTTCGTTTCATATCATCTACATAGTGATGAAAAAGAAACACTTTCTGAAACAAGTGTCTATTAATCAATATAGTTATTATGTTATCTTACACTTCTATGGGATCTATGCATATGGACCTATTGGAAACATAGTGACCTTACTCTTACCATATTTGGATCAACCTAAAGAGTTATTTTGTATGAAAAAAATAATTAAATTATTTTATCAGCCGTAGCAACGTACGGGCATTTTGCTAGTCTGTATTACTACGTACAAAACTACTGGTTCAAGTTTGAGCACGGGGTTTTGGTGGACGTCCCTGTTTCGCTGCATCCGCATCCGCACACGGAACACGTACTGGGAATGAATGATTCGTACGCGTCCCAAGCCTCGATAGTGTACGAATTTTCAAGATTCTCGATCGAGCACACGGTTCGACATGTCCCGATCGCCGAATTGGGTTCCCACTGCACTGCAGTGAACCATGAGATGGATCGATCGATTTGGCTATTCTGGATCTGGTGGCCACCGGCCGGAGATAGAAGAGGATTAAGTCAAACAAACATGCGCACGTGGAACCCACAAAGGGGCCATCAGAACAAGATGGAACACTTCTTGGCCTGTGTGCGGTCGGTTGATCTTGTTGCTGAGATCAGGCACCATGATCTTGTTGATGCAAGTGCAACGCATATACATGCACCCAACACCCTGACTTCCCATTTTGTCTCCCTAGCTATCATATCTCGCATTCTAATTAGTTTCTTTCTGTTCTTCCAACTGTAGGACTCCTAAAACTAATCAGGATCAACTGATGAGGGAACAGTTAGCAGATGGCTCCTACTACGAACAAACATAATAATTGAGCTAGGAGGGGATCTTGTTACTATGCAGTTTGGATCGCGACAAGTGGAATGTATATATGTGGTGACGGAGCCTTGGATGGAATTAATCGTGCTATCTTAATCAAATTCAATCAACAGCAAAGGCATCTATTCTATTCCTAATGGAATAACAGCACAATGCCACAATTAAGCTGTCTGCCTCGCTCCCAGCTGGATCAGAGAGAGGCCAGCCACAGACCGACGGATTCACCTATATACATGTGGTGTGGTGTTAATTTGCAACCTAATTAAGCTGATGTACCAAGCATATTCTTGGTTAATAATCCGATAATCTTTTCTGTGAGAAGGGCGACGTCGCAGCAGTAGTGCATTCTAAGGAAAGACCGGGATCATGCAACGATATTTTTTTGGGCGTCAGCATAGGCCGAATGATCAATTATTGGTGCAAGTGGTCATTGGGGGAGCTTGAAATAAAATCATGGGTGGGCCGGGAAATGTGATGACACGATTTTTTTGCTCTAAACCATACCACTTCACTGGACTTTGGACAATAGTATTGTATTAGCTATTACTCCAATTTGTCCTTTTGTTGGTTACAAGATACATATACACACATATATAATTATTACAAAACTTCACGAACAACATTTATTTTTCTTTTCAAATAAATATCAATTCTTCTCTGATAAAAATCAATGATTTCTATGTAAAACTAGAAAAAAACTTGCAATAAATCTTCTATGCTATCAAATTGCCAACCAAAATTTATGGAAAGAAAGAAGAAGTACCTAGGCAGGGAAATTGCAGAAGAATAAGGCTTGATCCATTAGGTCTCATCGTGCATTGCCGAATTTGCAATTTGTTGTCGATGACATGTCATAAGTGCTTAGTATATTTTTTATGCCTGGGTGACCTTGTAACCCATTTGTAGCACTTATGTGTCTGATAATGCAATGATTTCCCTTATATTGCACTCGTCTGACGTGCAGCCAGATTTCTTGGGGTATCGCACGGGGGTGACCGTCTCTGTGGCAAGATGTGTCAGGGAGGGTATGAACTACATCTATTTTCACTACAATTTTATTATAATTCATTTCTTATGTTTTTTATCCAACGAACAACATTTAGGTTTGGGGCGATGGAACTTTAGGTCGGGGGCAAATTCATGTAAATACAATTTGTACTAAACTTGAATACTTCGCTCGATTTTATTTTTAGAATGTAGACTATTACAAGTATATAATTTTTTCACGTAATTTAACAACATAAGTGAAAATTACTAGATATTGGTTGGTGTGTTTTTATTATGAATATCTTGTAACGAAAGTATGTTATAGAACTTGTTTCCTACCATGCATAACCTATATAACCTAGTTATTTTTGGTGAAGATATGTAAAAAGTATGATCTAAAAAATATTTCAATAGCAATTTCTAGTGTATGATTAAGTATGAAATTATATTGAAACTTCTACTTTATAACTTACCAATGTCACTACTTTTTTCATGGTCCAATTTTTCTGTACTGGGTATTGAAATACCATTGGTTAGGATAATCTCCAACACAAATCGAATAGTGTCCATTCAAATATGTTTACATATCTTGATTTTTATTATTTGACATGCTCTTGTGTAACCAACTTGTTATCATCTGGTGTATACATGTCTCCCTGAAATAAAAACGTCACAAGGCCACAATTAAGTTGTCCGCCTCGTTCCCAGCCGGATCAGAGTGAGAGGCCAGGCAATGACAGGGACCGACTGATACATGTGGTGTACTGTTAATTTGCAAACTAATTAAGTTTTTGTACGAGTAAGCATATTCCTGGTTAAGATTTTTAAAAAGCATATTCCTGGTTAATAATCGAATAATATTTTCTTTGAAAAGGGCTGCGTGGCGGCAGTAGTGCATTCTAAGGAAAGACCGGAATCATGCAACCTTTTTTTTTGCGTCAGCATTGTCTCGAACTCAATTATAGGTGCAAGTGGTGCATGTTGATTTGTGCCGTGAATGTGCTCATGCATCTTCTTGACCACTAGGAGGATGAATGGTTCTAAATGGATGGTTATATGGACATAATTTTCTTGTTTTCATTCCAAAAGGTTTTATTGGCATCTGACTCGTGTTTTCTGTAACAAATTTCATTAAATAGCACACAAACCTAGAGTATCTCAGAAAAAAGTAACAAAATTACGAGTTTATGTACTCCCTCAATCTTTGTGTATAAGCCTATAAGGCACTACGGAAATCCTTACTTCTATAGTGCGTTGTCTTCTCAAATCATGAGCCCATCTATGTACTTCATGATGCCAAGTCACATGTTTGGAGGCTTTTAGGACAAGGGATGGTTGGCTCAATGGAAGATGATACATGGTGTGCTATTATGACCCTGTCGGATAGTTTGGCAAACCACCATTACTTGTTGGTGGCAAGATCACATGTGGCAACATTTTATGTCGAAACTCTTTCATATGTTGTGACTGCTACCGGTGGTTATCCCCCATTGTTTCGAAGAAATATTAGCCGATTTGGAGCGACACTATGGACTTACTCTCTCATAAAAAAACTAGTATGTCACACGAGTGTGGTAACCCAAAGCTTTTAAAATTTTGCTGAATAATTATGTCTTGTTCAACTATATCGTAATTTTTAGTAGGAGTTTATCCAATCGTTCACTAATATAAGAAATTTATTTTGTTCTTGATTCAAATGTACCTGGACATATTTTATACGTGTATTCTCATTTTGTATGTATGCATTTAGTCAATAACCAAATACTATCCCGAAGGGGAGTATTTTAATTCGTTACGTCAACAATACTATTAGCTATGTGCCAATAGCATTGTCTCTTAGCACGTTATCATATAAGCATTAAAATTTTAAGAAACGACCTGTTGAATGCCTTATCTCTTGTGAGTTGTATCGAAATTAAATGATTTAGTGCTAATGCATACATATGATTAGGTTAGCAACATTTTGTACCTGTGACCACATGCAAAGGTTGTATGTTGATACAAATTCATTTTCTTCTTCGTTAACTACCATGCAGCATCAGCGAAATGCATATGAAACCGTGCTAAGAAACTCGATTGTCATAGTCCCATTTATGTTAATAAAACTGATATCAATATACTAGGAACATAATTTCTTATTATTGTGATTATTAAAGCAACAGCTCATCTCAACGAGTCTCCGAAATAATCACCAAAACGAAACCTTGCTACGGGTAATAAAAATGACAGCGTAGAAAAAGCCGGCAGAGGGCCCACTCCGACAAGCAGAGAAAAACAAAAGCGGGCCCCACCGCACTGGCCCAACGTTTCTCTCCCTATTTATTCCCCAGACCAGCCTCCCTCTCTCTCCTCGTGTCTCCACTCCCCAACCATCTCTGCTCCTGGAGCCGGCTCGTCTGACTTTGCTCTTACAAAGTCAGGACCCTGACATAGCCTATATCCACCGTACAAAACCAATCCAACGTCTCTCCTCCTCCTAGTACTAGTTGCTGCTGCTACCGCTCAATTAACATTGAAGTCCAGCATCCCGTGACCGCGCCGCCGTCGTCTCGCTTCCTCCCTCGGACGAGTCCGTCCTTCCTCGCCTCCCTCCCCAATCCTTATTCTCCTAGCCATAGCCGAGAGCACAGCGTAGGGAGCAATGTGTGGGCGCCCGGCGTCTCGGCGGCGTCGCTCCGACAGCGCCGCTCTAGCGTAGGGAGCCATGTGTGGGCGACCGGCGTCTCGGCGGCGTCGCTCCGACAGCGCCGCTCTGGTAGCCATCACCAGACCATCTGCTCCGGTGAAAGATGAGGCGCAACAGGATTCTCTAATCCAATACTCCAATCCTCCAAGCGTTGCAACCCTCCAGATCAGGTACTCTGCTACTGCCGGCACACTTGAGAATTCAACATAATAGCAATTTTGTAAAATTTAAATAACTTCATGGTTGCAAAAGGGAGTCTATAAATGTTCTGAAAACATTCGTTTCCTCGCAAAATATAGAATAGAGTTGTCTTGTAGCTTCATGGTTGCAAAATATACAATAGTTCAACAAAATAGCCTCCTGGTTGCTTGATCAAAATATGTCTTCTCCAATGGAGGTTACAGAGCTAGGCATATTCAGTAGCTGCGTAAAGTTTGCAATATGGTCATATCCATGCAAGTCTTTCTGTACAGTACGCTCTACCGAATGATTTTCTTGTATATTAACCTTCTTCTTTTTCTGCTTGTGTCCCTGCTACATATGCAAATTTAGATATCAGTGTTGGAGGAAACTACATTTGAATGATCCAATGTGTGATTTATATACCTTAGATAATGGTGCAGTGGTTGTAGTTGGTCCTATCTTTTTTGAAAGGTACACAATCCATGTCGTGCTTCTAGGAAAATATGTTCAACTGCATTTCCCATTGTTGTGTCTTGATCAGTATATATGGTTCTAGGATGCTTCTGGTTATGTATTGATAAGAAAGAAGCAAACAACCATTTGAAAGATTCAAATGTCTCATCATAAAGAAGAGAAGCACCGAATATAACCGTTTCTCGAAAATGGTTGAATCCAACAAACACACCAAATGGCCTATGTTCTTTGTTTGTTCCAAA
Organism: Poa annua; assembly: GCA_026929855.1. Lineage (NCBI taxonomy): Eukaryota > Viridiplantae > Streptophyta > Magnoliopsida > Poales > Poaceae > Poa > Poa annua. Next base: position 40,943,965 of record CM049427.1, read on the forward strand.
AGTGGTGTCAAATGTCATAACATCACCAAAATGAGCATAATCAATAATCATCTTGGCATCAGCCCACATAATGTTTGTTATATCTTCATTACAGTCTAGTTGTACCTCATATCTGAATGATGGATTCTCTGTAGCCCTGTCTTGAAAATATTTTAACATACTACCCGCTTCACCATATTTCAGGTCTCTTTGGCGCTTGGTTCTCAAATGATTTTTGTGATCTCGGCGAGTGTAGCTGAGATTAGATGGTCCACCAACTCGTCGACTAGCAAACTCATGAGCAGCTTTTGGTGTAATACCCGAGTCATCCGCAATCTCAATTTCAAGCGCCTGCACTTCAGAGATCATTCGTTGTGATGTCAACAGGTGGCATGCTTCTGGCAGTTGAAGTACGATGGTTATGTTCAAGAAAAATATCAGATATTGCCCAATTGCCAGCTTCACGATTTATTGAAAGGGTCATACGAACTGGGCAGTCAGTTCTAGTCTCAGCTCGAGGATTCTTAACCATATTATCTCTTTTATCTACAGACTTTAAACCCTCTTTGGAACAAACAAACTTGCAAGAGGTAAATTTACCATCAAATTTGCTTTTATTTTTGTACCTCTGTCTGATGCTGAACCCTATCCTTCCTCCATAATCCCCCCAAAATTTCCAAGCATCCTCTAGGGTGCTAAATTTCTTACCAAGCTGAGGTATCCAAACAGATGTTACATTTTCTCTGTAAAATGCACAAATTTAGTTGCAGAAAAAACATGCAGAAAGCACAGTTGTAGAAAACATGGGCTGATTTATTTGTAGAAAACATGCATCAAGCACACGTGCAAACATGAGCTACCATTTATCTATAGAAAGAACAAGCAGACATAAGAAAAAAAATTCTCTCTTACTTGTTTGAATCTGCAGTGGATTGGGTCTCCATTAGAGATTAACTAGCTCAAAGCGTCTAGCAAATCGAATCCTTGCTCCTTGTTCTTCTAATCTGGATGGTCATACTGGCAGGAACAAGCAAGGAAAAGGTGAACATTTAGAAGCAGGGAGAAGATGAATCGTGAGAACTGAGAAGAAAGGAGAAGGGAAAGCGCGGGAGTTGTAAAAGGAGTGGTCCTATTTTCCCTCCAAAACAGATCAACACCCGTAAGTAGTAGTACTAGACGCGGTAGCAACAGCAACTAGTACTAGGAGGAGGAGAGACGTTGGATTGGTTTTGTACGGTGGATATAGGCTATGTCAGGGTCCTAACTTCGTAAGAGCAAAGTCAGACGAGCCGGCTCCCTCTGCTCCTCTCTCTCTCTCTCCCCCTCCGTGAGTCAAAACAAATCGAGCGAAATCGCCGGCAAAAATCCGGCCTTTTCCTTCTCCTTCGCGTCGAATCCAAGGCGTTCTCGGCCACCGAGCGATCTCGCCGTCGGACGCAGGATCCATCTCGGTTTCCTCCAGCTCACATCGTTTTGTCGTTCTTGGAGCAGCGGCCGCACACACGGGCGCGAGCTACTGTTCTACCAAGATTCCGGTCGGGTCTTGGTGGCCGGGCCGAGGCGTAGTAGTTTGTCCGGTCTTGGGGGGAGATTTCTCCGCGGATAGATTGGATATATAGATAGATGGTGGCGAGGATGATGCGGTGGCCGCGGCCGCCGGCGGCGCGCAAGTTCCGCGTCCGGCTGGTCGTGCGCCGGGCGGAGGGGCTGCCAGCGGAGCCCGCGGAGCAGGAGGGGAGCGCCGCGCAGCCGAGGGTCGCTGCGGAGGTTAGGTGGAAGGGGCCGAGGGCGTCCGGCCTCAGCTCGCTCCGGCGCGCGGTGCGGCGCAACCGCACCAGGGAGGAGGAGCTGGCGGCCCCAGTCCCAGACGCCGCCGCCGCCTCCGATGGTGGAGGCGCAGGCGCGGTGGCGTGGGAGGAGGAGTTTGAGAGCGTCGTCACGCTCGCGGCCGCGTCTCACCGGGAGGCGGCCGTGTTCCAGCCGTGGGAGCTCGCCTTCACCGTGTTCACTGTGAGCATCTCTCCCCTCTGCTTACTGAAATTGGATTCATTATTGTTGTCTCAAAAATCTCTTCCTCGCGATCAGTTGAATTATCTCATCCGTGGAGGCATGGAGCAGTTAATGCTTGCTAGAATATGCGTAGTTGCTGGATATCAATGGATCAACCATAGCATGCAACTGTATTCCAGTCAATATGATAGTAACATTACACCTTCTACTTTGGCTGGATTAGATTTTCATTTCCACTTAGTAAAATTTTGAACTAGTCAACATACCTAGAGCTAAATAAGGATATCCTGAACAACTGCAACTAATTCCTTAGCAAGTTGGCATATGCTTTTGTTTTCAGTGGTTTCTTGTGGTCAGTTTGCTTGAATGACTTCTGCAGACAATCTGACCCGCCTTGTTTTTCTTTTCCCCGTTGCAGGATATGACCAAAGGCCCAAAGACTAAACCAACTATTCTGGGAACTGCTTCCCTCAACCTTGCTGATTATGCATCAGCAGCTGAAGAGGACATTGAGATAATTCTCCCGCTGTCTGTGCCATGTGGTACACCTGAGTCTGCTCCATCGCTTCATGTGAGTTTGTGATGTGAATAACAAGTTCTAGCTAATAACTATCGTTTTAATTGTCATCTGTTCTGACTTTGAAATCATATTTTCCATTGTAGCTTACTCTGAGTATGGTGGAACTGAGAGCTCTTCAAGAAACCTCGGATGCTTCACAACGATCTGCTGTGGCCACTCCTTTATCTCCGTCATCTTGTGATTCTCTACCTGGAGGAAAAGATGAGGGGTCAGTCATTAAAGCAGGCCTGAGAAAGGTGAAAATCCTCAAGGATATGGTGTCGACTCGAAGGTCCAAGAAGACGTTCCAGAGCGATGAAGGCAGTGACGAAAATTGCTATGTTCACAGTGATGGTGCTGAATATCCATATGGTACCGAGCATGTTGATGAAGATCTTGATGATAGAACACATGAAGATGAAGTTGCAGATCCAGCAATCAGGAAGTCATTCAGCTATGGTTCTCTGCAGTCTGCCAACCATGTCGGTGGCCTAGTTTATGCAGATGCAAAGATTGATGAGAATCATGAGGACTGGGTCTATTATAGTCACCGGAAATCTGATGCCGGTTACCATGTGGAGCAACCGCATTCATCAACTGCTGAGGAAACTGTGTTACCAACTGCCAAACGGAGTATCCTTCCTTGGAGAAAGAGGAAACTGAGTTTACGGTCATTAAAGGCTAAAGGTGAACCTCTGTTGAAGAAAGCAAATGGAGAAGAGGGAGGCGATGATATTGACTATGATCGTCGGCTGCTAACATCTTCCAGTGGATCGGAGGTACAGTTTTCTTTTAATTATCACTGCATTGTAAAAAATAATCAGCATCCTGTTTTTGGCCAAGAGGCAGTTCAAGTACTTCTCCAAGAGTGGATTGTTGGTATATAACAGAACTATTTCTTAATGTCCATGATGTTTGTTCTGAGCAATGCATCTTTCTACTGCAGGGACCGAGAAGTGAAGATGGTGGTATGATGTCAGAATTCGGCGATGACTATTTTGTTGTGGGGAATTGGGAATCAAAAGAGGTACTCAGCCGTGATGGTCATATGAGGCTTTCTTCCGAGGTGTTCTTTGCATCAATTGACCAGAGAAGTGAGCGGGCTGCTGGGGCGAGTGCATGCACAGCACTTGTGGCTGTTATTGCAGACTGGTTCCAAGCGAACCAGGATGTGATGCCCATCCAGTCGCAGTTTGATAACCTGATCCGTGAAGGATCACTGGAGTGGAGAAACCTTTGTGAGAACAAGACATACCGAGAGCTCTTTCCTGACAAACACTTTGATCTTGACACTGTCCTTCATGCCAAGATCCGTCCACTTACAGTCTCCCCCAGCAAGTCATTCATTGGATTCTTCGTACCCGAAGGCGCTGATGACATGAGAGGATTTGACTTCCTCAATGGTGCAATGTCCTTTGATAACATCTGGGATGAGATCAGCCGGGCAGCAGAGTTCTCATCTAGTGAAAACCCTAACCTCTATATAGTGAGCTGGAATGACCACTTTTTTCTCCTCAAGGTTGAGCGTGATGCATATTACATCATTGACACCCTCGGAGAAAGGTTATATGAAGGATGCAGCCAGGCCTACATTTTGAAGTTTGACGACACCACCATGATTCATAGTGTATCTGGTGAAAAGGAAACATCTAGCCCGGACTCCAGTGGACCTTTGAAGGATTCTTCAGGTAGTTCCTCTCAGAGTAGTGAAGATGGCATGGAAGAGACCATACTCGTGTCGAAGGGCAAGGAGTCGTGCAAAGAATACATCAAGAGTTTCTTGGCGGCCATACCAATCAGGGAGCTACAGGGGGACATCAAGAGAGGACTGATGGCATCGACACCACTCCACCACCGCCTCCAGATCGAGTTCCACTACACCGAAGCATCACCCCAGGAAGAGGTTGCCTCGCCCCCTCAAGCTCTCGCCATCGAAGCCCCGTTCGAGTTCTCATGGCCTGATCCACCACCACCAGCCATGGAAGTCGCCCTAACACCTGCGGTCGCCGTCGCATAGCTTGCCACCACGTTGGCTGAGACCTGACGACAGTCCGCTTGACACAGACATGAAGAGGTTCTTTTTTTTCCCTTGGGGGAAACCTGCTCGAAGATTTTGTTTCGTTTTTGTTTGTGCTCATCTCATGTCTAATATGACCTGGCTAGTTAGTATAGGTGTCCCTAGAGGTATCGGAGCCTTGTGCCTGCTGTTTTGTATAAAGAGGCGACTGCTCCTACCCATCTTGTATCAACCGACTGATGTTGTAACCATGTATTAACCTTGTACTACTACTAATCAATGAGTAATGCCCTCATGTTAGTTAAGTTTTGGTCCTCTGTTGCTGCATGCAACTTTTTTTGAATTAGAATATAGCAGAGATTGTTGAAACTCTGAACCTTCCTTTGATGCTGCTTGTCCGTCTCTGAAAAAAACTGGGTGTGCTCTCCAGAGTACTGGCTGTTAGCTGTAGCTTTTCTTCCCCCATTTTTAATGTGCTGTAGCTTCTTGATGGTGCAGTATCGTCAGGCATTCATGTTGGATTACCAGACTCAAGCTGTCACCAGCATCGGGTACATTTTCAGTGAAGGCGACACACGAGCTGCTGCAAAATGTGGATGGAAAGCATACTTTCAATCTTTCTTGGGTCGCCATGTGACAACGTTAATATTCACAGTTGATTCTTTGATTCTTTTGCGTGTACCTTTTGTCCTATTGGAACTGCTGTTTTTTTTTCCAGCACCTTCCACATATCTCTTTTGTTTTCAGGGAGTTTGAAGGATAACTTTCAGGAAAACATGAGTGTCTCAGTCTGAACTGTAATCTGCCACTCCTTTGGCTACATGCCGACTTTTAAATTAAGTCACCACTACAAAACTGTCTGGTTACTGTTAATATACAACACAATAGTACATTAGAAAAATCGTCGTGGCTGTTCACAGTATCACTAGTCCGTGAATGATGTAACAGCCAAGACATGCATTACAGAGTAGAGCGGCCAATCATCTTCCACAATGCACGGGTTCGACAAGGAACATATAATGATATTTTCCCCATGTTTTTCATGTCTCTTTCTTCGAATGTCACCTTCACAATGTTTCTGGGGTTAAGCTGGCATAATAACATATTCAGTTATTTTCCCCGTGTTCTTCATGTCTCTTTCTTCAAATGTCACCTTCACAGTGTTTCTGGGGTTAAGCTGGCATGATAACATTTGATGATTCAAAATTACTTCGCAAGAAATGAGCCGCTGTCTAACTCATTTGATTCATAGTCGAGAGCACAGAGGAGATCAATGGCTATTTGAATTAAAATGTCATGCCTGGGAACTAGGTACACCATAATCATTTGATACTGGTCTGCTGTCTAGCTGTACAAAATGCTTCTCAGGAAGCAAGCTTAGCAAGTTAGCAGGTTCTGGGAAGAAAAAATTCCCCAGATTTCGGGGTGAGTAGGACCAGACAGCGAAAGATGAGTCTGACTAAGGGCATAGATCAGACACAAGCTCCACAACTCCCCTCATTGGCGCGTCATTCTGCATTCATTTGAATCATCGAAAGAACATGATGTAAGAACTTGGTACTGGATAAACTGTAACCATGAAAACCAAAAGTAATTACAGTGTACCAAATCATACTCACCAAATACACAACGTCAAATGCCTCAGAGTAATCTTTCAGAGATTTCTCGATGTTGGTATTCCTACAAAACAAGCTCTTTTTCAGCTGATGCGTGAATCTATAGAAAACTGAGTCTCATCGCTGACAGAATGCTCCATGGACACTATATAACGCTGTCTATAGAACACTCCATTGGCACTGACATATTTTCTAGTTTTAATGAATTATTTTCTAGTTGGAGCTTGACAAGAAAAATATCAGGCCTCCTTGGCTAAGTGACTTATTTAAATGTTAATTAGTCACATAAAGTTTCATGCGGTCAATTTTTGGCTTTCATTGATTACAGGATACCAGTATCACACAAACATGAGCTTTCCTGTGATTGCTCACCTTTGGTACAACCTTAAAGAAACTTTACTTTAAAGGAAACAGAAATTCATGAACAAGACTCTCTATAGTTGAAACTTACATAGTAACAGAGCTTGTGAGGTATGCAAACTCTCCAAAGAAAAAACGAAGTTCACACATCTAATCACATTTCTATCAACAAAATAAGCAGCTTCGATGATAAAAGAGTCACTCGAGGATAAAAGAGTCACAAGACAAATGGGAAAAGGTCAGCTGAAAATTTTGGAAACTATGTCAAGGCCAGAGAAAGGTCAGGATTATTTTATCTTAGAACTCGTCCTAAGGAATCTACAATAGAAAAAAGGGTTAACTGGATCTATGAAGTTGCAATTTTTACTGGTTGGAGAGTAGGCCATTACAAAAACCAAACTTGGAAATATGCCTCTCTAACTTCTTCATACCTCTACATATGCCATTTCCTTCACTATAGAGAATAACGGTTAAAAAAATACATGTATTGACTTTATAGTGCTTTATTTACCATACTACCCTGTGCCCAACTTTTTGGCAGCACTGTGGAGTCGTCCGGGGCCAAAATTTCAGAAAAATCTAAAAACATTACAGAAATTTATAAACTGTAATATGAGACTACTCTTCAATATGAGCCCATTCTGGGCATACATGGGCCCTTAAACTGACATATGTCAAATTTTGGCAGAAAACTGCATCTTCTCAGAAAATCCATACCCTCCTCCAGCAGCGCCTCCGGAAAGCCCTGTTGCAGCAGCCCGCTTACAGAGCAGCGCGCAGACCAGACCCGTGCGGAGTTGCTGAGTCGCGCGAGAGGAGCCTTCAGCCACGGCCGCCGTTGGCGCTTGCTGGCGCTGCGTCGCGCATGCGCCTCAAGCCAAAGCTGATTCCGTCTACCTGCCACCACTAGGGTTCGTCGGGCGGGGGAGCCTCTTTTCTCTCGCGAGATGTGATTCTGGATCGAGCGTACCCAGGCTTTCAGCTACCGATTGGTTCAGTATTGGAAGAAATGGCATATCCAGAGGTACGAAGAAGTTAGAGTGGCATATTTTCAATTTTGATTTTTGTAATGGCGTATCTCCAACTGGTGAAAATTGCAATGGCATAGATCCTCCATAGAAAAAAGGTACACCGGAAGCAAATATATGTATATAACCTACTATGTTGTTTAGTAATTTACTTGCTTCATTGCAATAGCGAAGCAAAATTCAGTATGAGCAACAGTTGTCCACACACTTTCAAAGCAAAATGATATACTCCAAATGACCGAGTCCATCGAATATATACGTGAACGGCATAGAAAACCTAAATGATTCTTCTCAGTATGGTAAGCTGTATGTCCCGGCTAATTATTAATGAAACAAGCAAAAGGCAAGCGAATGGGGAAGTTACTTACAGGAATCCAGCAGCAATCCTGTTCTCGTAGTTTAAACCATCAGACATTCCCAGGTCTCCAATGTGATCTCCAAGTAGCAGCACGTTGGTCCTCTTTTTCACCAATGAATAGTCGTCAGTAGATCCATTTGGATCGCCCAAACTGTAATGTACTGGAGCTGCCATGTCCAAGGAGTGTTCATTTTTGTTTAGAACATGAATTGTCTTCCCTGCATTAGACGTTGTTTAATTTCTATGAGATAATGAGACAATAAGCTAAACGCATATTTGACATAAAGAAGCAAATCATGAGTTAAAGCATGAGTTTGGAAAGATTGTTTAGTGGAAAGGGATAAACGTATCCACATTGACAGAGATACACAAATTACAAATCAAAGGTCCTATGGGACAGTCAAGTAAATCTTAGAGATTTGATCGTAACATATTTTCATAAATTAAAGAATTCGCTAAGTGTAGGGCAACCGCATGAAAACAAAAAAAAAATTGTGAGCTGAATATCATCAACATTTATACCGCATTAGCATTTGATAGAAACAGTTGGTGAATCTTCAAAATTCGTGAGGACTAAAAATCACCTTTAAATGCTACAAGACAACCCTCTTCGTTAAATACCATCCTATTGGACACAATCTTGATGTTCTTGAATGATCGGTGGAGTTTCTGCCGGAAGACCTAAAAAAGGGAGCAGGTGTGTCATATTCAACGAAGTTCATTTTAATGTATGGTACCATGCTTTCGTAGACCTTACCTCCTCAATTATGTCTGCAAGTCCAGCAGAAAATACTAACACTGGAATATCTCTAGCCTGAAAATTGCATTTAAAGGCTTTATCAGACACTTATATATCCTAATGGATTTTGAACTTTACATGGTTTTGCTAGAATATAACCATAAAAGAAACTATTTCTTATTTATATCCCGAAAATGTTGAAATCACAGGTAAGACAACTCGATCTACCAATAATATCAACATGTGTGAAAGAAACGAACAAATGAAACATGTGCCAGAGAACTCCATAACACAATTTTCAGTAGCACATTCCATGTTGCCTAAACGAGGTGCATAGGATAGGATTATTCATCCGATGAAATAAACTGAAGAGGGGAAAAAAGAAGCAGACCAAGGGAAAATATGAAATAGAATCATAATTTGAGGTCTCTTATGCTTATACAAATGTTTCTAGTACGATGAGCAGAACCCTTACTTAAATGCTTAGAATAGCTTGATCATGAAGACTAGCTTACTTCCAAATGTGAAGTCAAACTTGCTGAAACATCAGAATAAGAAGAATTCCGCAAGCGTGGACGCACACACGCAGATTATGACTTTTTTTCAATCAGCACATTTGTATGCTTGTGGATACAAGTAATAAAAAACTCTACAAAAGAAACATCCAAGAAAGTCACCGAAATGCTTCCTATTTGAAAAATCGATCACAGGGAAAGGAACCAACATAAATAAGTTAGACACACCAATATAGTTACCTACCTAACCTGTACCCAAATACCAGGTGAAAATGTAACTACATATGTCCGAGATGCTTATCTGCCTTGTCAGTAAAATTGGAATACTAAGCAAACGTGAGAAAAGAAAATAAAACCTCCAAGAACTCAAACAGCTCCGCCACTCCATCTCGAAAAGCAATTGCAGCATCAGCCACTGATTTCTTTATAGCTTCCTGTGTAAGCCCCCCTTCAATAAGGAGACCGTGAGTCTTCCCCCACCTGTAGCAAGCAACATCAGAGGCTAAAGGTACACTACACTGAATATCTAACTGAGATGCATATTATATTCAAAAGTGAAAGTGAGGGTATACTAGGCAATAGATGAATGACCTGAATACATTACAAAGCATCAAAAGAACTACAATAAGTTACATTTTCAGTTCTTACTGTACACAGTTCCATATACATACAGAGAAATACATATCAATCGTGTTTTTTCTAGAGAATTATTTGTGAAACTGATGGCCCATGCATTAGGTTCTGCTAACTACAGTACTAGAAAGTATTAGGAATTCAAACTAATATGCAACACGGATACAATAAGCTAATATGCCTGATGAACCATGTGGGTCACAACTCACAAGGAAGCTACGGTACAAAGAATGACCAATTTACATTCACCATCACTTGATAACAAAAGACTTCTGAACTAAGCAACCATGGGCCAATGTTATTGTCCCAATTTAAAATGCATGTACTCTGGAACTTGCAACCTTGACCACATGACCTCTTAGATGCCACCTTGACCACATGACCTCTTAGATGCCAACCCAGAGACAAGAACTAAGCATTACAAGCTCCAATGTTTCGGTGATGCAAACCTACAAAAATGACTCAGACCAATACCACAACATCATACCGATGCCAAACCTAAGAAGATATGTTCACTTCACTCGTATATCCGACAAGCATTGAAAGGTGGGATATAAACGAATGCAGTTTGCAAGAGCAGCCGAAGTGCCGAACACACTCTCCTGTAGAAGATTCTGTTCTGGTGCTCACCATTCTTCCATGAGCATGGCCTTCTCCGGAAGCGGGATGTCGGGATTGATCTCAATGGGGTGGTAGTGCTCAAACAGCGCCTCCCTCTTGGCGTCGAACTCTTCGTTCCCCTGCCTCAGCAGCCCATGGCTAGCTACGACCACACATAGATACACATGCCGTCAGGAAACTTCGAACCTGAAATCCAAGCTCTCAACTCCGAAGAAGATAAATCAGCAGAAATGAGGAGCGTACTCTGGCCGCGGGAGCCGTCGTACCAGTACCGAGTGAGCGTGCCGTCGAAGTCAGCAATGACCTGCGCGACGGAAGAACCTAGTTAGCAACCGAAACCATATCCATATACAGAAGAGGCGGTGATACTGGCCGGGGAGCGGACCTGCAGCTTGGCTGCGCCGGCGGTGCGGATGGCGGCGACCTTGCGAGCGAGGGCGTCGTCGTCGGCAACGACGGAGTCGGGGTTCCGGGTACTCGAGGGAGACATGGAGGCTGGGGGGAGGAGGGTGAGACGGCGGCCGAGGTGTGGAGCGAGGGGCGGCGGGGAGATAGGGCTCCGGCGGCGAGGGGCGCGGGAGAAGAGGCGGCGGAGGAGACGGGAAGGGGATGGGGAGAGCAACGGTGGGCTCGTCATGGGCCGCATTTCGAAACGGTGGGCCGCAGCAAGGCGAACTTTTCTACTGTCTCTAGGGCTCTGCGCCCGTGGTGTGGCGAGACAATGTCGTCGGCGGCGACGGCGTCGCTGCGCCACCTCTTCCACCTCCCCACCCGCCGCCGCCTCCTCCGCGCCTGCTCTTCCTCGACGCTCGGCGGCCATGGATCCTCCTCGGACGTGGGGGTGGTGGAGCTGAACCCGCCGCGCGGCACCAGGGACTTTCCCCCGGAGGAGATGCGGCTCCGCAGCTGGCTCTTCGGCAACTTCAGGGAGGTGTCCCGCCTGATGGCGTTCGAGGAGGTGGACTTCCCGGTGCTAGAGTCCGAGGCGCTCTTCGTCCGCAAGACCGGGGAGGAGATCACCCAGCAGCTCTACAGCTTCGAGGACAAAGGCGGCCGCCGCGTCGCTCTCCGGCCGGAGATCACCCCGTCCCTCGCGCGCCTCGTCATCAAGCTAGGGACGTCGCTCTCCCTGCCGCTGAAATGGTTCACCATCGGACAGTGCTGGCGGTACGAGCGTATGACTAGAGGGAGACGCCGTGAGCATTACCAGTGGAACATGGATATCTTTGGCGTGCCTGGTGTCCGCGCTGAAGCTGAACTTCTTCAGGCCATTGTTCTCCTGTTTGAGCGTCTGGGAATTGCATATTCAGATGTGGGGATCAGATTATCCAGCCGGAAGGTTCTTCAAGCCGTGCTGAACATGTACTCCGTACCAGGGCACATGTTTACTCAAGTCTGTGTCATTGTTGATAAATTGGGAAAACTGAGTAGAGAAGAGATTGAGAAACAGCTGGTCTCAACTGGGCTGTCATTTGAAGCTGTACAGGGTATCATCCAGGTGCTTTCTCTCAAGTCACTCTCTGAGCTTGAAGAGGTGCTAGGCTCTGGTGCTGAAGCTGTTGCTGACTTGAAGAAGCTCTTCTCGTTTGCTGAGCAATATGGTTATGCGGATTGGATATGTTTCGATGCATCTGTTGTTCGCGGACTTGCATACTACACGGGGACCGTCTTCGAGGCATTTGATAGAGGAGGGGAACTCAGAGCAATTTGTGGTGGGGGGCGATACGACAGGCTACTTTCAACATTTGGAAGTGAAGATGTACCAGCATGTGGGTTCGGATTTGGAGATGCTGTTATCATGGAATTGCTGAAAGAAAAGAATCTTCTGCCTGATCTGTCGCATCAAGTAGATGACATTGTCTTCCCATTGGACGAGGAGCTTCAGGGACCAGCATCTTGTGTTGCATCCTCTCTGCGGAAGAAAGGCAGATCTGTAGACCTTGTAGAAGACAAGCGTCTGAAATGGGTGTTTAAACATGCTGAGAGGATAAATGCTAGCAGGCTGATTTTGGTTGGAAAATCTGAGTGGGAGCGAGGGATGGTACGCGTAAAGATACTAACATCCAGAGAAGAAATCGAGGTCAAGGCAGGCGAATTGCAATAGTTATGTGTTAGCCAGTCTGAAGGTTTTACTTCCAAAACCTAGCCCCTCTTTTCTTCATTTTTATCGTCTTTTGTTGTTAGTCCTTCCTCTGCAACATTGCATCTTGTCATTCCTACAATATAGAGAAAATAACGTGGAAACATGATCATTGAGGCTTAGGTTTCAGAAATCGCAACTTAACAGAATTCCAAGAAATGATGCCTTAATAAAAATGTATATTATCTATGATTAAAATCGTATTACTGGACAAATGATCAATGACATGAAACTATCACAGGTGCATCAAGAGTTCAAGACTACCATAAGAAATATTTTTATTTCTGTTGGAAAAGGTTTTATATACAAATATAAATACATATGACTTATTCGTGCATTTGTTTTTTTGAGAATTATTTGTGAAATTGATGATTCATGGATTGGCTTCTGCTAAATACTAAGACAGTAACATAATACAAAAAATATGCAGTGTCAATCATCATAGCCTGACAAAAAGACTACAGAATTAAACATTCATTTATCCAAGTTATTATCCCATTTATCATGTTTGTATTCTGATACAACTTCCATCATGTAGTCCGTTAGCTGTCGACCCAGAGACAAGCACAAAGCATTTGAAATTCTTATGTTTCAGAAATGCAGACATTTTAAATACCTAATCTATATGGCAACATATTATCGACAGGCAGACCAAAGGATATTCACTTCACATGCTCCACCCTCTCTATCAAACCTGAGAATATATGTTGAGTTATATGGTCATCATAACCGAACAATTTGACTTGTACATTAAACACTCTAGTATTTATAGCTTGATATCAACATTGAGAATGTGTTAATAATCATGTTTTTGAATAGCACAGACGGCGTCTAGATCTTCTGACAACAAACACAGGGTTGATTTGGTGGATATTGGGGACAAGTTTGCTGAGCCAATTAGAAACATACGATAAATTGAACATACCTAACCTAGGCGAATTCTGGAAGGTTACTGGTGATGAAGGAGTTTAAGGAAGCACATCCAACCTGATCACAGATATTATTCCTGCAAGCAATCGCAAAACGAGCAAGAGTTCCAATTTGAGATGGTGCTGAACTGCTGATGCTAGTTTTGATGGTATATGTATGTCCAGACATTAGCGATGATACACAAGTTGCAACAGTGGCTCTTTTTTTTTTTGCGGGGGCAACAGTGGCTCGTTAACTAAAAATATCCGAATATAAACTCTAGGGGCTGGCGGTGTCCAATGGGATCAAGGAGTAGGACTTCACTATGTTGCCAAACTGCTGGATGGAGGATGCAGAAATCTTAAATTTGAAAACTACTTCGGTTTGATGCAATAAGAGGTGGCGCAACACCATGTTGTGGAGGAGACATGAAGCATTTGATGACTCATGTAGGTTTCGAAACATTGACATAGTAGGGAAATAGACAATCAAATCTTTGTATGGTTAGTGAGAGGAATTGATCAAGAGCCAGGTTCTCCCTCGTCTCTTCTCTACTCACTACACCTCCATTCCCATCAGTTGCCCCCATGTTTTGTTACTTAGCGCATGCCACCCCTACTAGCCCTCTCGCATCTCCATGTTAGCTGTCCTCGCATATGTGAGCAGAAGCAAGAGGGAATAAGGGAAGTCCACTGCTCAATAATTTTTTCAAGTGTATTGTACACTCATTTTCTTTTCTTTCAGAGTCCTTGCAGCAACACGCAACGCCAGGTTTCTGCTACTTTCATCAGCCCTTTATCTCCGTGTGCAAGACTGAAAGGAGCATAGTACTCTTCACACATGGTAAACCAGCATATACAAGTGTCCCCATGGCATCTATGGCAGCAATGTCACGAACCTTTATTCACGGTTGGAACCCCCATGTGATGAATTATTGCATAGTAGTGTAGTACCCCATGCTCCTATGGACACATTATATATAAGAGCAGGTAAATATAAAAGCTAAGATGGCATGCAATACTCGGTTTACCAATACATATACCCTGCTCGTTGTATTACTCCATCTAGGTTTTGCTTGGTTATCTAGCATTACAGTCTGTAACTGCCTATGCCTATGCGAATTTCAGTTTATATAAGATTGGAAGGCATCATGAATAGCCGTAGTCCCTACCCGTGTTGTGGCGTCAAGTTAGCTAGATAAGGAGCCACCTTAACTCCTTAAGGGGTCCGGGAATAGTGTTGTGGCCGGCAGGCCGGACGTCAAGATATTCAGCAAGGAGCAATCAAGGCTTGAGGAGTCCAGCAGTAGGAAATAGAGATTAAGTTAGGAAGTACAGTCAGGCGAGTACAGTCCCTGTCAAGCTTCTAGTACTTCTAGTTAATCAAGTCCCAGACTCCCAGTCAACGGCTCAACGCTATAAAAGCAGGCCCATTGCATCGTTATGGTCAACCAATATACGGAAGTCTCTTTCTGCCCGTATGCTCTCCCATCCAATCTACTTCTGTAATTACCCAATCCCCTGCTTCCTACAATGGCACCTACTCGACACCGCCGGTCACCTACCACGGCACCTACCCGACACCGCCGGCCAGGGCCTCCGGTGAACTACCCATATGGCCATATACAACAACCCGGATCTCACCACTAATCTTAGTAGTGTCAGCGTCTCAGGCATTTGGGAAACGGGTCACTACCCCAATTGTTAGGGATGCAATTAGGAATGTAGCAACCAGAATTCGACTACTATCTCCTCCAAAGAATGCCTTTTCTATTAGTAAAAAATAACCACAAAGAGTTAGTATTGAATGTTCTTTTTTTTAAAGCGTCAGCCCATCTATGTTCCCTTAAGTGGTTTCCTTGTACTGATTTGCATCATTTTATTTTTTACATGCACCAAATAAATGAACTACTACATGATTTACTTAATATGAATCAACAGTTATTAGCAGGTCATTTAGAAGATAAATGGAAAGGGTATTCCTGTGGTCAGGGGGGCACATCCAAAGGGTTCGAGGGGTACGATTCCATCATGCAGCCAAACTAGATGGAGCTCTGCAGAAATCTGAAATTTCAAACTACTTAGGCCTGATCGAACAAGGGTGGCACAGCACCATGTATTGGAGTAGTCATAAAGCACTTGATGACTCATGTAGGTTTTGGTCTGTCTTGTAAACATATCAGTATATCATGGTGGGGAAATATACAATCAACCTTCATGTGGTTTAGTGTTTGTCTTGTATCTTGATTACCGCCTTGCCTTTTTTAGTGTTATTTTTCTTGTACTTCACATTCTCCGGGCTAGCACTTCATGGGTGGAAGTATAGTTATAAGTGGATGTATTCACGGGGATATTTTGTTCTTTTGCGGCGGTAATTATGAGTACTGGTCAAGTCTTGCTCTATATCTATTCCCTTTTGTGTGTCATGTTCCTATCTAACCGAGCACATTTTTTGTTTGTTTTGTCACCTTTCCCTTTCAGTTCCAGCACTTTCATCTTGCTTTGTTTATTTCTTCATTCGGCCAGTCGTCTCATGCTCAGACTCAAACTATTACAAGAAAAATCTCAAACCCTGCATAGTACTCTTCATTCGGCCAATCGGTTTGTTTTATGTTTGTGTGCAAAACCGAAATGAGCATAGTACTCTTCGCACATGGTAACCAGCATATATAAGAACAAGTCCCCACCCCATGGCATCTATGGCAGCAATGTCATTAACGTTTTTATTCACGGTTGGAGCCTCCCATGCGATGTATTATTGCATTCTAGTGTGGTACTACATGCATCTATGAACACATAGCTTATATAAAAGAGCAGGTAATACGAAAGCTCAGCTGACATGTAATTTTTTATTTACCAATATATACACCCTGCTCGTTGTATTACTCTGTCTATGCTTAGGTTGGTTTTCTAGCATTATATATGTATGTAACTGGCTATACCATTTTTCCTTTATAGAATTGTGAGGCATCATGAAATCCCGTACTCCCTACCCGGGTTTCAGTATTAGTTAGTCAAACTGACTAGGGGATAACCACTTTACGTTCACCACTTCTTCTTCTTGGACAGTTGCTTCCTCTCGTCGGATCTGTATCACTGTTTGCTTTCCTGCACGTACAAAACAAGATCTTGTACTGAATTTGCTTAACGCTGAATAAGCTCAATTATATATAAACTATGAGCCAGTCATTCAGAAAAGGACGGAAAGAACATTCATTAAACACTCTGAACTTCTTATACCAAATAAAAAATGATGGCAGCGGCGCGCCTTCGGCTCGCTCTAGTGTCTGTAGTCGTTGCTAGGTGGTCTTCGGACCTAGATGTAATTTTATTGCTTCTGGTGTTCTTTGTATCGCCTTGATTGATGATGAATAGATTGGGAGTTTCTTCGGAAAAAAAAAATGATGGATGATATTCTCGAAAAGAAAAATGATGGATGAGGGGGGAAAAAGAGAGCATACATAGCAACTATTTTGCCTTGTTTACTTCTCGTGTATTTGAAGTGTATTCAAGTGATTATTCCAACCTAGATTGAGATCTCGAAAAATCTGCAATAACATGTTTACCGAACAGGTTTTTGATAGAATTATCCCGAGATATCTCCGGCAAACCTTCTCATTTTGGTTTAAATTGAAAACACTTCACCAGACCATTCTGGTTGGAAGATCTGAGTGGGAGCGAGGCATGATTCATGTGAAGATACAATCAACCAGAGAAGAGATTGAGGTCAAGGCAGGAGAATTACAATAATCGCTAGTCACTCCGAAGGTTTACTTCGAGAGCCTAGTGCGGTAGTGCATCTTTTTCTCATTTTTATCATCTTTCTTTGTTAGTCCTTCCTCTGCAACATTGTAATTTGTAATCGTTTTTACCATGTGGAGTAAATATGATGGAACCGTGATAGTTGGGGCTTAGGTTTCAGAAAACAACTTAAAAATTCCAAGAAATGATGCTCTAACTGAAATACATATATATCTATCTATCTATCTATCTATCTATTATATATACTAAAAGTAAAATGAGTTAGTTTTTTGAGACACCCCATTAATCCATATAGGCTGAAAAAAATACTATCCATTGATTTTGAACATAACGGTTGAGATTTAAATGTAAAAGCGTTACGTACAACATAAGTGCACACAAATATGTTCACAGTTAACACGTACGTGAAAAAAAAGTAAATCTCTGGCCGACCGGCCGTTTCCAACAAGCTAGCCAACCGTGCGTCCAAAAAGAAAATCTCCCATGGGCCGGCATTCCGAAGAAGCTAGCCTAACGTATGTGAAAAAAAAAAATCTTCGGCCGGCCAGCCATTCCAAAACAAGCATGATCTAATTGATTACGTCTGATGGATTTAAATTTATGAGCATGGAGTTTCATGGACAATTCTTTTAATTGCTACGGGCAGATGTAGAGGCCTACACTAACTAATGGACCTATGTCCGCACGTCCACATTCTTCGCAGTCATATGCCAAAGCGACCGCGCTGCACGCACAAAGCCACAACTAATCGGAGCGCCACACCCTCATCTGGCATTGGACATAGGAAATCTCATGGAAGGAAATATTGTTTTGGTCACACGGAAGAACCAATCAATGTCAGTGTTGCTGGTTGACGCATACCCACGCGCGTTGATAAGCTATAGGATTTTGGTATAGAATCTGCGGCCACGACAAGGCTGAAGGTGGACTTCTTGCCTCCATGACCGAAATGGCAATTGTCTTCCTGAGTAAGAGATACCGACAAACAATAGTTGGTAGAGTGCTGCACACACAAAGCCACAACTAAATCGGAGCCAACATACTCATCTGGCATTGGACATAGGAAATCTCATGGAAGGAAATATCATTTTGGTCTCACGGAAGAACCAATCAATGTCGGTGTTGCTGGTTGACGCATACCCGCGTTGATAAGCTGTAGGATTTTGGGCTAGAATCTGCGGCCACGGCAAGGCAGAAGGTGGCCTTCTTGCCTCAGTGACCGAGATGGCAATTGTCCTCCTAAGTAAGAGATGCCGACATGGTAGCAATTCCGGCCATTAGAGAATTAATGGCCGTATTGCTTGAAACTGCAAACACAATGTTATCTTTTCAGGTTTACACACTACAAGCTTGAAAGGAATATGCCCTAGAGGCACTTAATAAACATAGTTTATTGGCAATATCCCAATCGTTCATTATATGTTTTACACCATGCTATAATTGTATTAAGCGAAAAAATTAATACAGGTGTGGTAGATAAACAACCAGGTCCCTAGTAGTCTCTACTAAGACTAATTTCGTTGCGCGATTGATGATCGAGGTTTTCCGATCATAGGGCATGGCGCCGGTCGGCAATGGAAGTCATATCGTTAGGTGTAACGATGTGATGGACGTACCCAGTATTTATAGGACATAGTCATTACGCCTTAAAACCGTGAGACCAACTCTTATTGTTATTCCTGGAAGATACTTTGATCGCACCAAACGTCGTATCTTATTTAGTATGACAATAACGGTGATACTTTTGGGTATCGGAAGGGAGTAGTTGAGACGAGGGGTCAACAACGAGATTTGTCAGTCCGCATAGCCGGATAGATACTCTAGGGCTCACTCGGTGAGATTATGTCAAATGAGTTTGCAAACATGTGACTAGGTCACCAGC
Source organism: Poa annua (assembly GCA_026929855.1). Taxonomy (NCBI): domain Eukaryota; kingdom Viridiplantae; phylum Streptophyta; class Magnoliopsida; order Poales; family Poaceae; genus Poa; species Poa annua. Next base: position 40,963,092 of record CM049427.1, read on the forward strand.
TGACATAATATCATAGACGAGTAGAAGATAGCGATGTCGGTAACGAGATCATGCTAGGTATGGAGATATCTGAGAATGATGCTCGGACACGCTAAGTATCGCCATGACAAAGGGTTTAAGACTATACGTCCAGGTTTGATAGATGAAAGTCATTCGTTATATCACAGGGATTAATTCATGGGGTCCAGGCCTACGAGTTAGTCGTTGATCATAGAGGCGTCTTGATCATACCTGTTATTATATCGAACTGCTAGGGTAACACACTTAAGGGGTTTCGACAAGACAACCGGAAAGGAAAGAGATCACCGGGAATGTCCCGGGAGGGGTCCGATGGAGATCGGGCAGCGCCGAAAGAGTTTTCGGAGCTAGGAAAAATTATATATATTATGTTTGATATTAATTAGTGTAATTAATATGCAAATATGATTTTATATATTTATTTTCGAATTTATTTAGGCTGATTTCCCTAAATGGGCCTTCTGGTCGAATGAAGGCCCATGGGGGGGAAACCCCTCAAGGGAATTTTGTGGTGGAGTCTTGGCCGGCCTAGGTGGGCCAAATGGGGCCCACCTAGGGCCGACGCACCAGCCTTGACCGAACCAGGCATGTGGGATAGTCCCACATTGCCTGGCTGGCAAGGTTGGCTCCCCCCGGGAGCCTATACAAGAAGGGGCACCCCTGGCCTTTTAATTCACCAATTAATTCCCAATTTCTCTCTCGATCTCGTGGTTCCCTTGTCGGAGCCGCGCCGAGTAGAGGAGGGGATCTCTTCCACCATAGCCCGCTGCCGCGCTGCTGGTGTTCCGGTCCAAGTCTTCCGCTGCTCGTCCTGGACTGGAGCTTCGGAGGCCGTCGTCTCCACCGTATGTGTGCGACTCCCTGCGAGGTGCTGCGCTAGCGGTACTCGGAGGCCTACTTCCTCCACCCGACCTCGGGGTCATCTTCGTCGTCTCCGTCGCGCCGAGTTCTCCGCGACCTAGAGGTCGGCTACGGCGTCTTCATCGTCAACGCTTGTGCGGGAGCGTAATCCCCGCTATTCGGTCTACGAGGGTATGTATTCCGATCTCCGTCGTACTACTATATCTGCATAGTGTAGATCTTGGCTAGTTTAAGGATATCGTTGCAAGAAAATTTTTGTTTTCTGCACACGATCCCCTTCAAAGCTTACGTACTCACATATTATACATTGTTATTTCCGTGCTATGAACTAACATTCACAACACCAAAGCGTGCTTTGAGTCGTCGTTATCGCGTTTTGCTGAAGTTGTGAGAAAATTAAAATGTCTCTGATCAAGCATTTGAATTTCGTTGATTTTATGATTGCATGCAATCGTACAATCAGGTAACATCAACACTAAGTTACTCTTTGCTAATTGTGTTAATTCTACCAAGATTTATATCGGCAATATTGCAATTTGTCTAGGTTTACAACAACAGAAATAACAAATTCATATGTCTCAGAATCGCGTGTTTTATATTTTAAATAGGTCAAGTTTGGCGAATGTACGGATTATTATAATTTCACAAAAAATAAGGTACATGTCTGCTGTAAGAATAATGTCCTAATTATTTAAAAGCAATATGAGAAGAGATACAACAACACTAGATTTTTATTTCAGCACCCACATGAGTTCAAAAAATCATTGGACGGAAGAAATAATTTGACCATATAAAAAATATAGAAATGTGGATTCCAAGCCTCTCTAATAATGAAATTAGCAATCGATTGTTTCTTAGTGTCTATTTTTATGACAAATAAATCATATTATGTTACTTAATTTATTGATTAAGTTTTACTCAAACCTTGAGGGTTGCTCGCAGTCCCAAACAAATGTAGTAGCTTATAGAGGAGCAAGTGTACCAATAAAAAGTTTGGAAAATGAAAGACAAAGAAATAAAATAAATCTATGTCTTAATTAAGTCCATTAAGGGAACACTTAAGTTTTCTGGGATGTGATTCGCTTCTTCATGTTTGTTTTGGCCGCATCTTTCATCTGACTTGACTTGCTAAAACTAGAGACAGATTTATGCCTTACAAAAAAGAGCTTAAATGATCGTACTCAAGAATAGCCTATTAGCTAGACATCATGTAAGAAATAGGCACATAGACGAGTAAGGATGTGACCAACAAAATGCCAAAACAAATAGACCAAGATAACAAATGAGGGGAAGGTCAGGTCATGTCAAGAAGTGGGCAGAAGGGACTAATGTTTTGTTTCCTTTGTCGTGATTTTATGTATATTTTTGAAGATTAAATTAGAAATATCAAAACAAAATAAGAGTACACAATTTCTAAGCTTTCAACTTTTTTGTTACATTACATCACTACGCTCACAACATTTACGAAAGAATATACCCCTCCTTCCTAAAATGTGAGACGACCTATCTTTGCCTGCCAAGAACTTCCAAGTTTCACTATAAAGTGTACTTATAATTTGTCTAAAAAGTTGGTATATAGATATATAAAATGATACGATTTTGTTAAAAATACAACGATAACATTTATACATTCTCGGTCCATATAATTTTATCTTACTGTTTGGATGGAGAAAGTAAATTATTAAACTAATAAACTCATTCCACAAAAAAATTGGAGTTCATGAATTCAATATGACATTATTTATACCTCAAAAATATTTGAATAAAATATGTTGTGATGTTTTCGCATCTCCACGGCTGACGGTATAATAAACCAGCCGCCGTTAAACAATGAATCTAGGATGTCATGCTTTAATAAAAAAAGTCATAATCATGTTTTAGTTTTGTTCGTAACATAATTATATATATTTATATATATATAATTAAAAAAATATGCGTAAAATAAATAATTCTTTTTATATGCTAAAGGTGATGCTCTCGCATTTGCGAGGGCCCCTGTTCTAGTTATATAATAAAAGAAAAATAAGTTAGTTTTTCGAGATACCATGTTAATCCACATCACATAAATTAGTTTTAGTGGTTAGATCTAAAATAGATGGTTAAGATTAAAACAAAACGTTACAGAACTGGCTTGACAAAACTTATGTTGATAGATGTGACATCCCATAGTTTTTTTACTTGAGGGACGTGGCCTCCGTTTAAAGAAGGTACCGTGATAGTTAAAGAAGAAGAAAACTACATTGGCAAAGGAGATCATCGTGGACTAGTTTTTTTTCATTGTTCGCACATGGACTAGCTAATTACATGATTTGGCCAAATAAATACACGTATCTCCTTTAAAAAACAGATTGCATACCAGAGTAACACACCACTTTGATTGTGATCTAAAATAAAAATGGTGACAAACGATTGGAACCGCTAAGATATGCACACCTAAACTGATCATTTAGTATGTTCTCTATTATATTTTACCTGCGTCTCTGATAGATTTAGCAATAAATATCATAGTAACAAATATATACAATATGAAAAAAAAAATATGATAAGAATAAGAATGACTTTTATTTTAGATATAGATTTTTATATATACTTGGTGAAACTTTCTAAAATTTGATTTCGACTAAGCACCAGAATGCAGGTTAACTGTGAATCGAGAGAGTATATTGTTGTCATGACTAAGTATACATAATTGAAAAAAAATATTCGACAATTATCAGACTCACACACTCAAAAAGCATGTGTAGGAGTTTGAAGTCGTGCATTTTTAAATTTAATGAAGTCACACCATTAATCGGACTAGATACATTGTTTCTATTACTAAGTACACATAAATGAAAAAAATATTCGACTTCAGACCAACACTCTCACAAAATGCATACACAAGTTACGAGTTGTGAGTCATGAAATTTTAAAATGGATGATTAACAACATAAGTCAAATTATTGATAGGAACGTCCCTAACACTAAAAAGTTTCTGACAAAATGAGACACATACTCTCCCCGTGCGGAGTAGATATTCACATATAATGAGACACAAAGCGTCAAAATCTTAATAATCGGTGAAGATATAATGTTAGGCGACACACTAGCCATGAGAACATCATCTCTGACCATATAGGGCCAAGTCGCCACATATTCTCGATTGGTATGTTTTATATATTTAGTATTCACATGGTGTGTCAATATAATTTATAATCCAAGGACATAAAAGCTTACACTTAATTCTTATGAATTGTTTGACCGATATGCTTACTTTGTATGGAAAACATATTTGGAATGTTGTACATGTCAAAAAAAATTGGAATGGTGTATGTGTATTTTTCTCACATTACAAAATCAACATAAGAGCACATGTCATTTCAATTGGATTAAGTGTTTTGAACTATGCTATCGAAGTCGGGTAGACATCTTGCATAACACATAAAATGACCGAAGTGCATAGCCATTGAATAAAGATCATGCTAAGTTTTGAATATATAAAACATAGAGTAGTACTTCTCTAACTTTGGCTATTGATGCATAAACATGTTGACGAATATGCTTAGAAAAAATAATTTATGTTTAGTAGTATATTCATACAAAAATATAATGGCCAATGTTTCATCATGATCATATTTTTGATTGTGCACAGTGGTGTGGAGTAAGTAAATGGTAGGAAGAAACATCATACAAGATAATTATCACTCTTTAGTATGCACCACGCCTGTAACGGAGGATAGAGTGTTATTCAATGTTTTTATCAAAATTAGCTACTCGCCCTTACGGATCCAACATCATGTAAGAACTATAGGTCAGTGCAATATTCCTGACATGGATGTTTCAACATATGGCCATATAATCTTTGCCCAAAAATTTCAGATTGTCAAAGATGTTTCGCATACTTGCTAGTTTGCTTACCAAAATTTAGGGATAGTTGTAGTACAAATTTTATTTATCGTCGAATAAGAGGAAATAATATGATATCGGTGAAACCTTAGTTTATTTCCAGAACAGTTTCAACCATTGATAGAGGATCATGATAAGTTAAGAGCCTGTAAAACTTAGAATAGTACTTCTTTAACTTTGACTATTAATGTTGAAATATGTTAAGGGATATGCCTAGAAAAAGTAATTATCTTTAGCATTATATTTATGTGAAAGCATGATGGCCAACGTTTCAACATCTTCATCATTTCTAAAACTTTGCACATTGTGACAGGTACTGAGTAAATGAGAGAAAAACATCATAACAATATAAGTTTCACTCTTTAATGTGGCCTACCTATTAAGAAGGATATTTTTTTAGCTTAATTCAAAGTTTTTATCAAAGATAACTATTCTCCCATATTGATCTAACACCGTGCAAAACCTACGGTTCAATTTACATATCCAGATTGCAACGATGTTACTCATAGACCAATTTTGATTACTGTCGCATAATAAGAAAGAATATGATATCACTGAAATCTTATATTTTTTTTATGAACACATCCAACCAACAACAAATGATGCCCTCGCATTTGTGAGGGTCACCATGCTAGTTACATTAAAAATTAAATGGTCGGTGCCATGAAAATGTCACTAATGCATCAAGAAAACTACCATAAGAAACAATTTATTGACAGTTGACACCAGTTTATGCTTAATACCTGCACATTAATTTCGTATACTTTTATTGAATGCTGGACCTGTCATGTGACGAATTATTGTGTACTAGTAGTAGTGTAGTACTCACATGCATATTTCTACAACAGCTTGGATCAAATAGAAGTGCTGATAAATATGGAAGCTCCTTTCACACTCTATGACTGTGTACATGATTTGCTTGGTTTTGTAGCACTACGTTTGTCACTGGCAATACAGAATTAATTTTATAGGAAAGAGAGGCATCGGGAATTCTTATATCACTGTGAGCCTCTTCCAAAGTGATCTTCTTCTTTTTGCGGTGAACGAGATTGCTTCACTGATCAAGATCAAGCTGACACCCTCTAGCACGTAGGATCTAGGAATGACCAGAGCCCGGCCCACATGGGTACCAGTTGTGGCCCATACATTTTGGAGGCCCCAAATTTTTGTACAGGTAGTACACATACTCTATTTAACTTATAAAGGCTGAAGGCAAACCCGGCCAACACAAGCGTTTCGCCAAGCGCACATCTTCGTTTTTTTCTGTTTTGCACACACCCTCTGTCTACCCTTCTCGCTGATGACTGGGCCCAACTACGATTTCGCAGGCAAGGGCTGGGTGGGCGAGGAGAAAACCGTCCCGAGCCGTTCGATCATAGGACGAGCTCCACGTCGATCTGGGCCGCTCAATTGTCTAACCTAGCCGCCATTCCCCGCACCCATGCTCGCGACCCCGAGCTCCATCGACTCCTCTCCTCCGCCGCCTCCACTCAGCCCCTCGACTCCGCCCGTGGCTCCTCTCCTCCGCCGCCTCCACTCAGCCCCTCGTCTCCGCCCGCGGCAGGTTCGGCCGCGGCGTCGATGCCCGTCGCCCTCGTTAATGTCGGGCTCCCACGCGCCGCCCCTCCTCGTGTTGCTTCGGTCCTCTTCGAGCCCCTTCTCACCCCCCCTTCGTTTCTCTCTTCCTCTACCCCTTCCAGATCGGCCGCGCTTCTCATCGTGGGAGAGCAGAGCGACGGGGTCTTCACGGTTGGCGTGGAGGAGCAGGACAGGCCGACGGTGTGGGGAAGGAGCTCACGGTTCGGCGCGCTCTCCTCTGCTTGCTGCGTGCCCTTTTCCTCGGCTGCTTCACTCTGATATCATGATGGAGCTCTCTGTTGATACCGAGTATGGTTGAGGTGTGTTCTTTCTTCCTTTCGTTCTTTTCCTGTGATTTGCTTCCTTTTTAGTTTCCTTGCGTAAACCTTCTCTTCTTTTTTCCTGCAGGTCCAAGTTGCTGCTCTGTTTCTTCCACTGCTCACGCATTGTGGTTGGTCTTCATCTCTAGATCATCTTCTTTCTCTTGGTCAAGTTACCTTTCAATTACCTGCGGCCATTCTGTTTGATGAAATGTCTACCTGATAATTTGGTTTTTCCTTGCTTTGTTTCTTCTAGGTTGTGTTGTCTGTACTCTGCGCTTCTCCTCAAGGCTTATGGCTTCCTCTCCGGCCCTCATGCGAAAGGTATCTCCTATCCCTGGTTCTTTTATATGTATCGCATGACCGGGGTCTGTGTATAGCATGCTTGTCAATATCGTTAGTGTGCCATGCACTGTACTGTCAGCAACAATGCTGCTAGGCGATTTCCATCAGTGTGAGCAGTCATGTTTGAAGAGGTAGGGGTCTTTTGTTAGCAGTACAATGCCTAGCTCCACCTCTTATATTCTTTTTATGCTTCTGCTCTTCCTAAAGTCTACTGCGAGGTGAACCTGCATTTTATCTCCCGCGGTGGTAAAATATACTTGCTTCTCTGTACTCGACACCAAGACATTATGGACTCATTTATTGTTTGCTGCTTGCTTCCTTTAGAAACTCTGATAAACACTTGGTGAGGAATTTCAATCAGTGGCTACTTTTTATTACGCATTATGTTCTTGTAACACAATTGAAGCGAGTTACTTTTACAGGGAGGTTTTGGTCACATAGTCTCTTGATATATTAAAAAATTTAACCGTATGTACATAGTTTAAATAATCATGTGCCACATGATTTCTGCAATAGAATAATGGATATTGTTGGATAATTTTGCACATACATACGATCATTGACATTTTAAAGTGGCTTTAACTTTTTGTAGACATGTAAAGTGGTGTCAGGCGCTCTCTTTTCTTTGGATCTCCAACCACCAAAAAAAACCTTCCAGGAAATTTCTCTCTGAATATTAAGCTGTGCCAAAGCATACGTCCTGCTAATTTAAATTCTTTTGATTGTGTCTTGGGCTTCCTACTTGGCTTGACTACTATCTGCTAATTTAAATTCTTTTGATTGTTTCTTGGGCTTCCTACTTGGCTTGACTACTATCTGGTATGATTTTCTAGACTTCTTATGTGGCTACTGTGTCTTAGACTCTGCAAACGGACGACCTTTCCTTTGTGGATGTTGTGTCTGAATCGCTGCAATCCGACGTTGTTTCTTCTGTGCATGCCCCAGCGCAGATTGATAAGCCCCCTATCCCGTTAAAAAAGAAGAGGCGATCCTCCTTATTCATGTGTATATCCTTTTCCCATGATAGTTCCATTGTAACTTCCTACGCGATCCTAACTTTTGTCATCATTGGTGCAACCATGCTACCTTTTACTTGCATTTTATGATCACAGTCTTAGTTTCTTTGTTATTGCCTTCTTTTTTCGTTCTCTTTCAGCTTAGATTGTTCTTTCGCTCTAGAGTTGGGGTCTTTATCTTTTGTTTATTCATAGTCAAATTGATTTCTAAGTCTAATCATACTTTTACCTTCGGTTTATTCACATCTACTTCCTGTTGTAAACTGTTACAATCTACGGTATGCGTTGCAGTCGTTATATATACATGCTGAATTTCTCTGCCATCTGTATTGTGTATTGTTGCTACAGATATTCATTTTTCTTGACGTTTCTTACAACTTATAACCTATGGTTGCTGGTGGCAGCAAGAGTGGTGGTCCTCTGAAGAAGATGAAGTAGTAGTTCCTCTGCTGTCTATAGACATCTACAAACATTGCTTGTATATACGGTATGAATTGTGATTATATATGCGATCTTTTCTCTATCCGGTAACACTGTCATTCTATGATAAGTCCCGGCTTTGATTTTCTCTGTCATTCTACAGATCGTTCGCTGTACGGTAGATCCTTTGGGACAGGGCGCATGATATTTGGGTAATGCATCTTGGCTGCTTTGACTCACGCTGTAACTCAGCGTTGTTCCTTCATTGCACTATCGAGCTGATTCGAGAGTCTATCTATCTACCTATGTGCTATCTCATGCCTTCCCTTATTAAGTTATGGCTAAGACCATGCCTATGTGGACTATATTTTGCACTACCTCTGGCCCGAATTGATTGGCGTGGAAACTGCACTGAGGTAGTACAAACTTCTACTACACTCACGATAATAAATACCGACTGGAGGGAGTATAAGTGAATTATATCTACTTTTGTTGATGCCAACTGTTGTGCCCGCCCAAAGATTTAGAGCTTTTAGTATGTTCATATTATATTTCTTAGGCACACGCAACACTATAGTTGTATATCTATGTTCCATGAACTGTAACTCTGTAAGTCTCTGATTGGTTTCTTAGCAGCATTAGACTGGATTGCTCTTTTGCAAGGCAGCTGAGCAGATCATGATAGCTTAAGTAGAATATATTGCTTTTTACAAAGCAGTGGCCCCATGATTAATTTATAAAGTTTTTCTTATGCCAATAAATTCGCGTTAACTCGGACATTTGCGCCAGTCGGCGCAACGGGTCATCTAGTATATGAAAGATCAACATTTTCACACCCAAAACAACAAGCCACGTCACTCGAATGCCCCCCGGCCGTCGGATCGACGAAACGAACGATCAGTGCAGTCCAAACGACCCCCAAATGCAATCTACTGTAGCTCGGGTGTCTAGGCCAATCATACGCCGCCACGTCGCCCAGTCACTGGCCGGTCGGAGCCGGTTCCACCGGTGGCCGGGTCATTTTGCAGAAAAGCATCTGAAAGAAATGAGTCGTCGCTCCGCAGTCCACGAGTTAACACGTCCAGGGACCGTGCTGCGAATACGCGAAACCCGACGGACTTTTTTCACAAAAAATACCCGCACAACCAGCCCGCCTCCTTCCTCTCCTCCCCCACGTCCGAGGTCGCCGCCGCCGCCTCCGCGCCGTGCCGCCGCTACGGGCCTCCTCCCTCAAATCAGACCATGCACGGAGCTGCGCCGCGTCGAGCACCACCTTCTCGCCACCAGGCGCGTCCCGGGGTGGCCAGTTCTGCGCGCAGTCGCCGCCGCGGTTCACCGGCTGCGCCGCCGCGCTTTCGGCTGCTGGCGGCGGCTCCGGCGACCATATGGCTCCGCCCGTCGCCCGAACGAGTCCCCTCCTCCTCCTCTTGCTCTTCCGTGCGGCCACGACCCCGCGGGAGCTCGCCGTTGCGCCGCCCGAGCTCGACGTCGCCGCCCGGTCCGCCGCCGCTGACGTCGAGGGCTGACGTCAGCGGTTGGTGGCTGACGGGTGGCCCCCTCCTGTCAGCGTTCAATTTTTTTTAATATCAACTATGTGTTTTCTTTCTGGGAAAATCACTTAATGTAGAGAGAAAATTATATTAGTTGGATAGCTGTAAACACTGTCTGGCATATATACTACTCCCTCCGATCTGTAATGAGATCTGTAATGATTGGCGTAACCTGTGTACGATTTTGTACAAGGCTAGTGGTAATCTACGACGACCATTTCCGACCGGAGGTAGTACCTATGTTCCAAATATAAAACGCTTTGGTATACCATTGTGTCCTGACAACTCATTTCATACTTTGAAATAGGGGTAATATTAGTTTTCTCAGCGTTGAAGATAGGAGTTCCTGACATAGAAGAAAAGCCTTTCATCAAAGAAGATCAGAACCACACGCTGATAGTGTATAGATAAACGGCACGCCATATTGAAAAGGCGGAAAAGAGAAGAAGTTACTACAGAGACAATTACAGTACAGTAGATACTTGCTGCAACGCGCCGTTGAGAGATAGGAAGTGGTCAGAGGAAGATGAAGCAGTCCATGGACATGAGGGGATTGTTGAGGTCGTCTACCAATTCTCCACCACCAACACCAACACCGACGGCGGCCACCGTCACCCCGGCGCTCTTCCTCCGCCCACCTGAATCCGCTGTTCTGCACGAGGACGAAGAAGATGAAAGCCTATTCTTCCTGTAGGTCGCCGAGCCTCCTGCCCCTGCCCTTGCTCCTGCTACTGCGGAGGGCGCACGAGGCGGCGACGGCCGGACGCGCCTCGCCGCCGTCGTCGTCGGAGTCGTTGTACGGATACGGCGGCCGTTGATGTTGTTGCTGCTGCTAGGCTTCTTCTTCCTCGGAGACTTGACCACGGACAGGGCGGGAGGCGTTCTTGGTGACGATGATTGCCGTGGAGCGGCGGAGGCGAGCCGGGAGAGCTTCTTCTTCTTCTGGGGGTCCAGCACCACGACCTCCATGTCCAAGTCCCTGCATGTGCGCACCTTGCGGAACTCAGCCGAGAAGGGCCGTGATGACGACGAGGACGAACACGTAGCTGTTGTTGAGGAGCAGGTGGTGGCCATGGAGGCGAAGGAGCTTGCGGCGGACAGCAATGAGGAGCTGGTTGATGTGGAGGCGGCGATGGCCGCGGGAGAGCTGGAAGCGAGCGGGAGTGGGTGCACGGCGACGGCATGTTTGGCGCTCTGGTGGCGGCTCAGTGTTGGAGAATCGCCGCCACACAAGGACAAGGAGTCGTCGCCGGCGGTGGGAGGGGGAGAAGTGTAGGGGCAGCATCTGCTCACAAAACTGCCCATTGATCGAGCTCTGCTGGTGTTGATCTCAAGGGTCAAGGCTCAGGCCAGGCAGGCAGGGTATATGTATGTGCAGTTAAGGCCGAATATTTGTGCGATTAAGGGCAACGTGCCGACCAATTATGAAGTATAATAACGGATGCAAGGACAACAAAATTTATATAAGCAAATGGAGGGACAAAGCAAATGCAAAAAGACATAGTTGTTGCAGACCTAGTAGTGGTAGTAGACTTTTTGCACCAAAACAAATAAAGCTGGCATGGCCATTTGGTCAGAGAGAACTAGCACGCGAGCGCAAAGTGTTTGAATTTGCAACGGCAGGCACCAACACACAGAGAGACTCCAGCCAGCCAGCTGCTTCAGTCAGTTCAATTCCAGCTTCCAGCTTCCGGACAGCACATTGCAGCACAAATGCCCGTTTCAACATTCAGGGCGAAATTTCACAATGAACACTGAACAGGCAGATCACACGCAAAATGTGATGACGTCGAGCTGCATCAGTCAGTTTTTTCCAACTTCCAACAACACGTTGCAGCCCAAATGCCAAAACATGCAATATGCCGTTCCCTATTAAGACTAGTTAAGATCATCAACAGCTGCAGATGCCGTGCCCTCTGATCATATGCTGTAACAATCCGAGAGTTAAGGATGTTGCACCAGATAAACACGTTCACACATATATTCTGAATCGGCGAGGCTAACGGCAAATGATGACTCGTTGTCCCTCGGTCTTCCAGCTTGCCTGTTTTATTTAGTCCTGCTCATTACCTTGTAGAAGATCAACATGGTCAATAAAGCATCCGACACTGTTAACGTCGTAGCCGAGCTCTGGGGGAAGCCCATGATGAACTGTTTTAGGTTCATCACGGAGCTAGTGCCACGCCTGCTTGTGCAGAGGCAGAGGATGGTGGTAATAGCATTGACTCCATTGATGTAGGAAATCACAAGAAGTTAAAAGGAGTAAATGAGGTTTTCCCAAATGATATTGATACGACATGGGTGCCCACCCCACCGGTAGCACCGCCGCCACTTGTGCCCAACGTGGGAAAGTATTACGTTTGTTGATATGTATTCTTTCTTGAAAATTGCTAAATCATGCTGGGCATGAACCAAAATCCATGGTAGGGTGTTGTTTGCACTTATATAATATAAGGAAGCAATTAAAGAAGAGAAGCATTCGCTCATAAAAAGAGAGGGATTTGGCATAGTAAGACATACTTCGCTTAGTATCCTCCCCGTGAAACAAGAGCGGATTTTTATCATTTAGAAACAAAAATAAATGAGATGATGAGAAATCGAGCTTTATTGCACAAGGTTCCCTCGGGTCCCCAACATTGGTCACGGCGTGACATACCTTCTCAGTACGGGTGTAGTTATGTTTTGATACTGAATATCATTGTTAGTATATATCCATGCAGTTGATGGATGGAGTGACTAGACATTCATTTGGGGACACTCAATTTGGGTATCTGTAATAAAATCTTTGAAGGACTTAAAATTCTGAATTAAAGGACAATTGTAACATGTATTTGGGTAAGTGCGATCACATGGCGACAAGTATTTGGGTAAGAACACAATTTTTTCTTTAGTTTAAAATTTTGTCATATCCACTCGAAACTAAATGTACACCATTCTTCATATCTCCAGAAATAAAAGAGAAGTTCAATATGAATATATTATATCAAAGACACATATGTGATTCCTAACATGGGAGGGCTAGAGTGGAGTTCTATATCTGAATACCATCGGAGGACTCACATATCTTGCAAAACATGTCAAGCTTCATATTATAATTGTTGTCAATTTTTTTGAGAGAATTTAACAAGAGAACTTTGCCGACTTTTTTGATCTCTGTGACATTCATACTATAACAAAACTCATTTAGTTTTTTTTCCAAAACGAGGGCGACCTACGATGTGTCACCAAAGCGCATACCACACAATAAAACTAACACATGTTCGTGACAAGGTGACCCACAAGACTGTGTACCCAAATGACATTTATATGACCTTTCTGACACTTTTTTGTGCACTTGTGTGAAAGACATACAATGGTTATGTTGCGAATGTTAGTAATATTGTGTTTATTAGTGGAATCAACCGAGTTTTTTTAAACCTCATTTAGGTTCTCAGATTTTACGCACGAATTAATCACATGAGTCAAATTTGCACCATGAAAAAAACAAATGTACAATAACAATAGTTGAAGTGCGAGGTGATAGTTCGAGTGCTTCAGCTATTATAATTTGAAGTGGCTAGTGAAGAATGGTTTCCTAATAAACTTGTCCGTGGGCACACGTTTTATAACAGGATAACACACATATTGTTTCACCATGTGTTTGTAGAGAGTGTAGAATATCCACAGGAAAACATGAGCGCGAACAAGAAATAAAGTTTGCTAGTAAGCCGTATAACATAATTGATATATAGTTGCCGATACCAGAACATATATATGTTAATGATACATGATTTGTACCATGTACTTAACTCTATTACTTCCCATTAAGTGAAGGTGGGTGAGAAACCTGAAACTAAAGTGAAGGAGTACGTGAAGTACCAAGTAATACTTGGATATAAATATCAAAAGGTAAACAACTACACCTTGGGAGAAGTACGATATATGACTGGAATGTATAAGATAAACTTGTCGGTGTGCACCTCAATATGTTGGTAAATAGGCTTGGGATGCATACGGGGCATGTACACCAACGATTTAATCCATTTGGTAAGCAAATATTATTGCAAGACCTATATGGTTCATTGGATATGATGTGATTTACAACTCTAATATACCGAGGCAAAGTTTGAGCGTTGTTATTCATATATAAATATTTTTTCCTATTAGGTTGATCGATGATGATGTGTGAATCTGATGTGAATCTATATTCATAAACAAATGCTAATGTTTCCACAATTAACTTATATTCTTTAATTTGCAGGTGTCGAGAATAGTTAATAAAGCATATGCGGGAATGGTGACAAGGGTTTGCATGCTAGCCCCAACAAGAGTTTTCCAAACTAGTCAACCGTGAAACTATTGCTCAAGCTCGAACAAAAAGTACAGTAAAGCCCAACATTGTTGTTGTAACCACGCTCGATCGGTTTTCTTCGGCAGCTCTGTTGATTGGCATGAGAAGCCATCTTCATGCAGATCACGAAAACTAACTGAATGTAGCTTGTGAATATTCCTCAATATCAGGCTAGTTGGTTCTTCCCTCTTGTCCTTTCGAGAGAACCTTTGGGAGTCGACTTTCCTTCCCCATCTCGAGCCCGATCCCAAGTCTTCTCCAGCGGCGATGCCGTCTGGTGCCCGACGTCCTGTGTAAATAATAGTGATAGGTTTAGGTTTGGTTAAGGGTTTGTGGTGTTTGTCACTATGTTGTTTGAGAGTAGGTCGTGGCCTTGGCGACCTGATCCGGCAAGTCGTGAGTTTCCTCTAGCTCGATGTCTTTCGCTGGTGGCAACCAGTGGCGCAAGTGAGAATGAGGGACCCTTGCATCCCTCCCCATAAGGTCTACGCCAGGAGTTTGGAGCTAGGATTTTTGAGTCATGATCTGCTTTGCATGGTGACTCTCCTCTTCGCGGTGGTGCTCCCATGGGGGAAGCCGAAGATGGCGACCAAGGCACTAGGCAACTCCCATAATAAGGTTTGAGTTTTGGTATTCTGCTGCTGCAATCTTATCCTGCATCCGCCAAACTCCATGCAAACCAAATTAAGAATAAATAGATTATAGCCTTAGGTGCTTTGACATGATGTCTGAACGATAAATGTGCTACCTTGAACAAACAAGATCATGTTGATGTCTGAATGTATGTGTCTGAACGACACATGCATTCATTGTATTCCTAATGAGGAAACAAAAGAATGGTAATCTTGAATTTTGGTATCACTATCCAGTCATCACCACCATGTTACTCCAACTGATACACATGTTTCCCCACACATGCCCTTACATATAAGTTTGATCAAAATAAGTACTTAATAATCGGGGTACATAATATGTATCTATTAATACATCTTACACAAAATAGAATTCCAATCTCAAATCAACTCATAAAAGAAACATCCACCATGTATGATTTGCGTAGATGAACATAATCATGTTGGGAAGCTCGTATGGTACTAAAACAATGATAACACGAGATAGATAGATCAAGCTACTGCCACAAACCCATAGCCCAGAGCTAGTCTATCCCCCCCCCCTTCATCATGGTGTTGATGTAGATGATGTTGGAGAGGATGGAGATCCAACCGGCAATGGGCCCGATGGTGTTTGATCCCCTCAAATATTCTTCACTGGCTCTGGCTATATTTCGTTGTTTCTGTCTTTCCATGCCACCTCCTCGGAGGACGCGTCGAGGGACCTTTTTATAGGCGTTTTTAGTCCAGGACTTCAAATTAGGGCTAAATATGGACGATAGACGATATTTGAGGAAGAAAATATCATGGGTGGGGCGGTCCCCCTTCTGGGCCGCGCCACCTGTGAACAGGAATCCGGCACCTAGAGGGGGGGGGTGAATAGGTGCTATTACAAATTTTAGGTCTTTTCAAATTTAGGCTCAACACAAAGGTAAATTCTCTAGATATGCAACTACGGTGAATTTACCTAAATGAGAAACTAAGCAATAATAAGATAAGCAAGTAAGGGAGCAAAGGTAAAGGGAACCAAGTGAAGCACGCGGAGACGAAGATGTAATCCCGAGTTCCACCCAAGGGTGTACGTCTCGTTTGGAGAGGTGTGCGCTACCACAACAGGTTAGCCGCAACGCCACAAAGACTCACCTTCTTCTCCGATGAACTCAACCACAAAGGTTTCGAGTCCACCTTCCACTATTGATCCCCTTTTAGGGCGGAGATCGAATCCCTTACAAACGCTTGAGGCACACACCCACAACTGAATTGGGGGCTCCCAAGAAGACCACAAAAGGTCAAGGACCACAAAAGGTCAAGGTAACACCAAGAGTACAACAATGGTGAACTAGATTTTCCCACCGGAAACCCGAGCCACGAAATCCCCAAGTGAATGGGGGAGAAATGCAAATCCCTTCGGTGAGGATGTAGATCCGGGCCTTCTCCTCCAATCCTCCAAAGATCAATGAATTTGGGTGGGGGGATTGGGAGATTTTGATGATTTGAGCTTTCAAGAATGGTAGGAGAGAGAAAATCTGAGAGCTATATTTTCTTGAGTGAGTGAGGGGGTATTTATACTCCCCCTCAAAATCTGGCCGTTGGCTGTCTTGGGCACCCGGAAATTCCGGTTTAAGTAACACCGGAAATTCCGGTCACCCGGAATATCCGGGCCTTTGAAAATATCCGAGCTGAATTTCCGGTTGAGATCAGAACCAATTCTGAACTTGACTTAGCCGATTTTCTGAGGTTGACTCGGAATATCCGGGTGGGTGAACCGGAATATCCGGGTCCTTGAAATTTCCGAGCTGATTTTCCGATTGGAGTCAGTGCCACTTCTGAATCTTGACTTAGCCAATTTTCCTGGGGATGACTCGGAATATCCGGGTTGGTGAACCGGAATATCCGGGTCCTTGAAATTTCCGAGCTGATTTTCCGATTGAAGTCAGTAGTACTTCTGAACTTGACTTAGCCAATTTTTCTGGGGATGACCCGGAATATCCGAGTTGGGGATCCGGAATATCCGGGTGTGGGAAGAATTCCAGAAACTCTTTTTCTCTACAATTTGGCTTTAGGATTTGTGAAATGAGTTTCACCCAAACTGAAATACTTAGCAATAGGATTAGTATCATTGGTATTGTTAACTAACACACAAAACATTAGGGATTAAGAAATGTTCTTTCAATCTCCCCCTTTTTGGTGTTAGATGACAATACCAAGATTTGCATAGAAACAAACAACAATATCATGTTTTTGGCAGAAAATGGCTCCCCCTAAATAAATGCAAGTATGCAACACAAAATAACAAAGGATAGGAGCAATTTTATAACAACAACCACAAGATATCACAAAGAAGAAACGAGACAAAATGTAAGATTATGGACGCAATTGAGACTAGATAGATTTTCATACCTTGTGCATATAGAATATGAAGAGAATACCAACACAATCAATTCGAAGTCTCAAGCATAATATAATGATAGCATCAACCATTGTCTCAATACAAAGATATCACAAATGAAATAAAGAGAGTTTCACAATTAACTAAAAACACGATAAATGGACACAAGCGCAAATAAATGATAAACGCATAAGCTTGTGCCCGACCCTTGCAAATCCCCGAAGAAGTCCTAGTAGAGCAACTTCTCCCCCTTTGGCATCGAAACGCCAAAAAGGAAGAAGAGCGATGCTACGTCCCATGGAAGTCTTCAGTCCGAGGGGTCCTCCTCATCATCATCATTATCATCATCAGCCTCCTCCTCATCATCATCGTCCTCATACTCCTCATACGCTGCCTCCTCATCATCATCTTCCTCCTCCTCATCATAGTCATAGCCAGTGGTGTATGAGCTGCCGCCAAGGTCCTGGTCAATCAGTGTCCATGGAGCCAAGGAACCCTGGTTCCACTGAGCAAAGGTCAGGGGCTCAGACAGGGCAGCAGGAGCAGGAGAGCCAGAAGCATGGTGAAGGATCAAGTCTTGCTTGTAGTCCAGCTGACGGCGATCCTTGTAGGCGTTGTATTGCTCTTTGCGGATGTCCACATTCATGCAAAGGATGTTGCGCTGGAACCAGTTCAGCTTCTTGACATGCGCATGAGTGGTAGGAACATGAGTAGAGGTAGCAGCAGCCCTCCTAGCATCACCCATGAAAGATCCACCTGTAGCTGATGTAGTAGAAGGCCTAGGAGGGGGCTTGACCACAATCTTCTTCACATAGAGCTTCTTGAAGTCATGTGGCACCAAATCACTGCTGCTGACGTTGAGGTTGGGGAACTTAAATTGGAGGAGCTTCATTATGTATGGAGCATAAGGTATAGAGACCCTGGTGGTCATAGCTTCATACATCTCATTGTAGATGTAATCCATAACATCTACTCTCCAGTCAGTATCAGAACCCGAGTCCTCCACAATGCGGTTGGCGTGAAGGAGCAGGTTGCAGAGAGGGGTAACCACGTTGTCGTTGTTGCCACCACTCGGTGCAATGTTCTCACGCAGGATGCGCACAAGAACATCATACAAAGGGAGCAAGTCACGAGTGAATCCAGGGGTGGCTCCCACACCATATAAGTGAGCTGTCTCCTTCTTGTTGAGCTTGTATGGGGAGTGCATGCGAGTGCCTTGGGGATTGTCACCAACAAACCTGTAGCCCAGTATCTTGCCAAACTCCTCGAAGTTGGACTCACAGTATGATTCCCCAGTCATCCACTTCATGGTCTTCTTTGAGTCACCCTTGATCACTAGGGTGGCGAAGAACTGCATTACAAGCTGCGCGTTGTAGGCACAACGGATGAGCGCCAACCTCTCCAAACCCATGGTCTTGACAATGTGGATGGCCTCAGCAAATGCGGTTTTCTTCTGCAGGGATGCAAAGTCAAACGGGTGCATGGGTCGAATGGGCTTCGACAGTGAGAGATAGAGATCCACAAATATGTGCTCTTGTGCTTGGCACCAAAAGCTGCGATCATCGAGAGAGGTGTCTCTTGCGCCGAGGTACCAGTCCCCCTGCCTCAGCTAAGAGTAATCCACAAAATGCATCTTGGAATAGTTCGGACGTTGGGGACTAGGGGCATTCTTTCTCTTCTTGGATGAGGGCTTGCTGGCAACAACTTTCTTCTTCCTCTGAGGTGCAAGGCCCTTTCCCTTGTTGACTGATTGCTTGGAGACAGGTGCTCTATCTGTGTGCCTTGATCCCCCTGCGGACGGACTTCCACCTGAACCTGTGAATTTGAGCATAGAGGGTAGCATAAGGTAAGTGCACACAAGTCAGGAGATAATACACACATTAGATAGGCATTTGATGGATCATATGTAGTTAAACATGAGTTAATCTTAAAACTGCAGTGTTTGGCTCGGAATATCCGGGTCAGATATGACCGGAAATTCCGGGGGACCGGAAATTCCGAGTCAATCTGGACCGGATATTCCGAGTCAGACAGAAACTGCAGATCTGAGATTGACTCGGTCTAAAACTAGATCGATCCAACGTAATGCAAACCTAATGTATGTAGAAGGCAGGGAATAGTCCTAGGAACAATCTCTACCAAGCAACATTGAAACAAATAACTCCACATCAAGATCCAAGTGCAAGCACATAAGGAAGAAGAAAAGTGAAGTTACCCTCATCCATTGAGGCCATTGCTTGGAGGAGTGAGTTCCCGGGGCGGAGGAGGAGCAGATCCCGCCGAGAAAGAGGTTCCCCGGCGGTCGGAGTGCTCCGAAGGGACTTGGGAACAGCAGGGGCGGCGGCTGGAGGAGAGGGAGGTCGGTGGTGGAAGAAGGGCACTAATGAGCCCTTCATCCCGAGCCTGCCATTATATTTCTGGACAAACTGCCAGACCGGATATTCCGGGTGTAACTTACACCGGATATTCCGAGTCACCGGATATTCCGGTTCAAAATGAACCGGATATTCCGACATGCTGAACAAAATCCCAGTTTTCAAAAGGATGACTTGTGTGCAATAGAGAGAAATGTTTTCAGGGGAAAGTAGGCTTGGGATAGATTTCCAAACTGATATTGGTACACCATACTCAACTCACAACAACCAAATCAAACCAAAAGAGCCAAGTTGAGTAGGTTTCCCACATGCATGAAAAGGAGGGCAAATAGCAACAAAAAGCTCCAAATAAAATCAACTCTTCAAGGAGAAGAGGTCGGTGGCCGAGGCCACCATGTAGGAGTGTATGACATGTTACCGCGAAGATGTATCTTGGGTACATAACCAATACTCGTCGTTTTAGCTCATTAGTCACAAGAATGAATATAGAGATACAAGAACACTTGTTATCGGCATAATGGGGGGAGGGATGGTCCAATGTATTAGGACCGCACTCCCCCTATTTCCATGCCTACATCTAAACTAGATAAGATGCAATTACGCCCTAGGTGAGTGTGCAAGCGATCAAGCCAAGGACCTCGAATCAATGATATTAAGCTCATTCCTCAAAAAGCAAAACCTTCCTTCCTCAAGGGGCTTCGTGAAGATATCCGCCAATTGATCCCTTGTGCCCACATATGATAAGTCAATGTCTCCACGGGCCACATGATCTCTTATGAAATGATGGCGGATCTCAATATGCTTGGTTCTTGAATGTTGCACCGGGTTGTAGGCAATCTTGATGGCACTTTCGTTGTCACATAAAAGAGGCACTTTGTCGCAATGGACTCTGTACTCCTTTAAAGTTTGCCTCATCCATAGCAACTGAGTGCAACAACTAGCGGCTGCAACATATTCGGCTTCGGCGGTGGAGAGAGATATGCAATTTTACTTCTTAGAAGACCAACTCACCAAGGACCTCCCAATAAATTGACAAGCACCGGAGGTTGACTTCCTATCATCATGATCTCCCGCCCAATCGGAATCCGTGAATCCACATAATGAGAAATTTGCATCCTTGGGATACCACAATCCGTAAGTTGGGGTATAAGCCAAATATCGAAAGATTCTCTTGACCGCCACATCATGGCTTTCTTTAGGAGCCGCTTGATATCTTCCACACACTCCTACGGCTAGCACTATATCCGGTCTAGATGCACAAAGGTAGACGAGAGATCCAATCATGGAGCGGTATACCTTTTGATCCACATCCTTACCCTTCGGGTTGAGCTCAAGGTGGCATTTGGTTTGCATTGGAGTAGAGGCACCCTTGAGATCAAGCAACTCGTACTTATTGAGCATGTCTTGAATGTACTTTGCTTGGTTGATGAACGTTCCTTCCCTCAATTGTTTGATCTCAGATCCGAGGAAGAACTTCATCTCGCCCATCATAGACATCTCAAACCTGTCAGTCATAAGCTTAGAGAATTCTTCGTTAAATGCTTTGTTAGTCGATCCAAATATAATGTCATCCACATATAATTGACAAATGAAAAGCTCCCCATTAACTTTCTTAGTGAAAAGTGTGGGGTCGACTTCCCCAACTTGGAATCCACGGTCTACAAGTAGTTCCCTAAGGTGCTCGTACCACGCTCGTGGGGCTTGTTTAAGGCCATAGAGTGCCTTATCAAACTTGTAGACATGGTTCGGATACTTGAGGTCCTCGAACCCCGGTGGTTGCTTAACATAAACAAGTTCATTTAGTGGACCATTTAGAAAAGCGGATTTAACATCCATTTGTTGCAACTTAAAGTTATGGTGAGAGGCATAGGCAAGAAGAATACGGATTGACTCAAGTCGAGCCACGGGCGCGTAGGTTTCTCCAAAGTCAATGCCTTCAATTTGAGAGTAACCTTGAGCCACCAATCTTGCCTTGTTCCTTATCACCATGCCATGTTCATCTTGCTTGTTCTTGAATATCCACTTGGTGCCGATAACATTGCGGCAATCTTTGGGTATTTCCACCAACTTCCACACTTTGTTGCGCTCAAAGTTGTTGAGCTCTTCATGCATGGCATCAAGCCAATCTTTATCTTCAAGAGCTTCAAAGACCTTCTTGGGTTCCACCATGGAGATGTGAGCTTGATGTTCACTAAAGCTTGCGAGTTGTCTTCGGGTAGAGACCTTGCTTCTCACATCACCAAGCACCTTGTCAAGAGATAGAGCTCTTAATTCTTGTGAGGTGCCAACCCTATTCAAGCGGCGGATCTCGATTTCCCTCCGAGTGGTGGGAGGAATCGCTTGATCATCTTGATCATTCATGTCTCCGCCTTGACTGAATTGATGGCCTTGATCAACCATTGGAGTGGTGCCCATTGGTGAGGGAGAGGGTTGATCTTGGCCTTGCGAACTGCCACCGGGAATGTCAGCAGGACCGGAGATTCCGGGTTCAGGGACCGGATATTCCGAACCACCGGAATTTCCGAGTCCAGCTTGAACCGGATTTTCCGGTCCTCCGGAAATTCCAGGAGCAGCTGTAGAATCTTGTTCTTCTTCTTGGCAAGGGGCATTGGGCACAGTGTTGTCGATGGGTGTTTCTTGTGTTGGGGTGGTCACCACTTGTGAAGAACTTGGTCCTTGTTGATCAACCTCATAATAGAGTTCAACGGGGCGGTGGACTCCCAACCCCATTCTTCGGATAGCATCTTGAGGTTCATCATCACCTACACCGGAAACACCACTTTGCTCCACGAGGGAGCCGTCATTCTCCTCGAATACCACACTACAAGTTTCTATGATTATGCGCGAGGCCTTATCATAGACTCTATAAGTGTGGGATTCGGATCCGTAGCCCACAAATGTCCCTTCAAGAGACTTAGAATCAAACTTGCCCAAACGAACACCTTTGATGAGATAAAAACACTTACAACCAAATACTCGGAAGTAGGAGATATTGGGCTTGTTCCCGGTAAGCACTTCATAAGGTGTCTTCATGAGTCCTTTGCGAAAGAAGAGCCGGTTGGATGAATGACAAGCGGTGTTGACGGCTTCGGCCCAAAAGTTGTGAGGGGACTTGAACTCGTCCATCATCGACCTTGCCATCTCAATAAGTGTGCGGTTCTTCCTTTCGGCTACACCATTTTGTTGGGGAGTATAAGCAGCGGAATACTGATGACGAATCCCTTCTTCACTAAGGAACTCGTTTAAGGTGTAGTTTTTGAACTCGGACCCATTGTCACTTCGTATCACCAAGGTAGGGACATTGTGTTGACGTTGAGCTTAATTGGAGAAGTCGATGATAGTTTGTTGAGTCTCCATCTTCGTCTTGAAGAAGAAAACCCATGTGTATCTTGAATAGTCATCAACAATCACCAAGCAATATTTCTTGCCACCAAGACTAGCTTCCGGAATGGGACCAAAGAGGTCAACATGGAGAAGCTCCAAAACCCTCCTTGACGAAATGATGGTCTTGCTTGGATGGTAGATGTCATGCATTTTTCCTTCAACACACGCCCTACACATTCGATCCTTCGAGAAAGAAACATGGTCTTTTAGTCCTAGGATATGGCCACCTTTGTGGAGACTTTGCAAAGTCCTCATGTTGACATGGGCTAGTCGGCGATGCCATAGCCAACCCAAGTCCGCCTTTGCGAATAGGCACATTGTATGGGAAGTGGTGACTTCGGAGAAGTCAACCACATAGAGCCCATTCTCAATGTACCCAACGAAAGACACATTGAGAGACTTGCAACGCAAGCGAATGACCATTTCCTTTTCGAAGACAACGGTATAGCCCAAACAAGTTAAGGAATGGACGGAGATCAAGTTGAAACCTAGGGACTCGACAAGCAAGACATTCACAAGTGTGATGTCCGGTGCCACTACCACCTTGCCGAGCCCTATTACCTTAGACTTAGAATTATCACCATATGTAACGGTCATTTGATCATCATTGGGCTTCAACTCCGTTAAAATATCCTTGCTTCCGGTCATATGACTAGTGCACCCACTATCAATTATCCATTTCGATCCTCCGGAAGCAAGGCCCTACACACAATCAATTCTTGGGTTTAGGTACCCATTTTGCAATGGGTGCCTTTTGGTTAGCAACAAGGGTCTTTGGTACCCAAATAGCATATTTAATGTAACCATCAAAAGGACCAATGTATCTAGCATAGACATCCCCATAATAATCAACATATAAAGCATAGTTGGGGTTAGATATGCCCGCAAAGTCATTACGAGTGGGAGTGTCCCTTGTGGCATTTCCACTCGCAATGTCAATCTTCTTGGCTTGTGCGGACTTGGTCTTCTTCTTGATCTCCTTCTTCTCCTTAGCAACATAGCCTAGACCTTCCATACCCTTGTGGGGCACTCGCTCATGAAGAGGAGTAGTGAGTGTCCCCTTACCTTTATCAAGAGAGGTCTTGGGCTTGGTTGCCATAGAAGGAACAAACACAACCCTAGCAATACCCTTCACAACATTTGCATTAGCATTCAAAGGAGTAGAGGTGCTAGGTTTCTCAAGAGTAGATATCCGAGATTGGAGTTGATCACGAGACTTGAGAAGACGTTCGTGATCACTTGTCAACACCTTGTGAGCATTGTCAAGTGACTCGAAGTCTTCGCAAAGTCTAGCATGAGCAACTACAAGCTCGGACTTTTCATTTTGCACAATTTTACATTTAACAAAGTAGAGATCACGATCCTTAATGATCTTAGCAAGTTGCTCCTCGAGGAGAGCATGAGCTTCTTGTTCATCTTCGAGAGAGGATTGGAGAGACACCTTAGTGTGTGCATCCTCTCTCTCAATCTCACCTTTTAGTTCAAGCTCATCCTCAAGCTCACCTATACGACTCATGATTGAGCGAAAGTGTTTCTTTCCTTCTCCTTGCAAGTTAGTCATGAATTTATCAAAAGCAATGATTTCTTCCTTGACTTCTAAACTCATAGCATCATCAATGTCATGTGATATGGAGTTGGGGGATAGTTGTACCTCGGATGTCTTTGCCATAAGACATCTTGCATTCTTGACGATGGGGCTCTCGTTTGGTGAGGAGAAGAGTGATGGAGGTGTGGAAGACATGGCTAGTGCGGCCACTTGCGTTGGAGTATCCTCCTTGTCACTATCTTCATCATCGGTGGGATATTGCTCTTGAGTCACCAAGACAATCTTTTGGTTCTTCTTGAAGAAAGGCTTCTTCATGGGCATGGGCCCCTTGCCCTTCGTCTTGGCCACGAGCCTCCCACCATGATCCTCTCTTCTCTCCCATGGGCAATCGGCAACAAAGTGGCCCTTGTCATCACAGTTATAGCAAAGCCTCACTTTGTTGAATGGCTTTCCTCCGTTGGGGGGAAACTTCTTATCAATCCTTGCTTTGGCCCTTCCGGGGTTCTTCCAAAAGGTTCTTGCCGCAAGACCCATGTGTTGAGTGAGAGTGCTTGAGAGAGCTTCACTAGATAGCTCGACTTGATCATCACACTCCTCTTCATCCTCTTCTTCAACGGTGGCCTTCAAAGCAATTGAGGCATGCTTGTGCATCCCTATGGCTCTAGCTCTTGCATCTTGTGCAATCTTGGAGGCCACCTTGTATGCGGTCATCTCTTGCATAACTTCATTGGATGTCATCTTTGCAAAGTCATGTCTCCCTTGGAGTGTCTTCAAATCCGTGTCCTCAAAGGGCATGAGAGCGGTCACAAACTTTCTCTTGATCCAAGCATCATTGATGTACTCCGCCCCGAGGTTCTTGAAGGAGTTGGCAACCAACACCAACCTCCGGTACATGTCCTCGTGGCTTTCTCCATCCAACTTGTAGAACCCTTCCACCTCATTGCATAAGGCATCATACCGGTTCTTCTTCATGCTCTCATTCCCAACGAAGATGTCGGAAAGAGCATTCCAAACTTCCTTGGCGGTGGAGAATTGTTGAATGAGCGCCATGTCCTTCTCTCCAACGGCCATTTGGAGTTGATGAAGAGCGGTGGCGTTGAGTTGACTATCAACCACCTCTATTCTTGTCAAGTTGGTTGGATCATGGGGCTTGTATCCTTCTTCAATGATGCGCCAAAGCTCAATGGAGGCACTACATAGATGAGACTTCATTAGAAATACCCATTGAGAGAAATGAGTAGGTTTAAGCTTAGGAGGATCACTTCTAAAGTTTACATGAGGGTGAGGGATAGGAGGGTTAGGAGAGTAATTATGGTTGACATTATGAAATTCCTCTCCTTTGGGGGTGTTAGAGGAGCTAGGTGGTTCATCCTTTTCCGCCATCCCGGGAACACTTGAGGTAACATCTTTGGACCCATCCGAAGATGACTCCTTAGAGTTCCCCACATGTTCCTTAGGAGGAGGAGAGGGAGAAGTAGCCTCGGGCTCCTTAGACTTCAAGAGTGCCATCAACATCTCATTCATCTTGAGGAGTTGGGCCTCCAAGGACGATCTCATATCAATAAGATCGGCCATGGTTGCCCCTTTGGCTAACGCCTCCTTCTTCGCCTCTAATTTTTCACGGGCGGCCCTCTCGGCATCGGATTCCGTCATCGTTGCACTTAGGCGGTTAAGCCTTTAAAAGTGAACAAGGCTCTGATACCAATTGAACGGGAATCCGGCACCTAGAGGGGGGGGAGGGGTGAATAGGTGCTAATACAAATTTTAGGTTTTTTCAAATTTAGGCTCAACACAAAGGTAAATTCTCTAGATATGCAACTACGGTGAATTTACCTAAATGAGAAACTAAGCAATAATAAGATAAGCAAGTAAGGGAGCAAAGGTAAAGGGAACCAAGTGAAGCACGCGGAGACGAAGATGTAATCCCGAGTTCCACCCAAGGGTGTACGTCTCGTTTGGAGAGGTGTGCGCTACCACAACAGGTTAGCCGCAACGCCACAAAGCTCACCTTCTTCTCCGATGAACTCAACCACAAAGGTTTCGAGTCCACCTTCCACTATTGATCCCCTTTTAGGGCGGAGATCGAATCCCTTACAAACGCTTGAGGCACACACCCACAACTGAATTGGGGGCTCCCAAGAAGACCACAAAAGGTCAAGGTAACACCAAGAGTACAACAATGGTGAACTAGGTTTTCCCACCGGAAACCCTAGCCACGAAATCCCCAAGTGAATGGGGGAGAAATGCAAATCCCTTCGGTGAGGATGTAGATCCGGGCCTTCTCCTCCAATCCTCCAAAGATCAATGAATTTGGGTGGGGGGATTGGGAGATCTTGATGATTTGAGCTTTCAAGAATGGTAGGAGAGAGAAAATCTGAGAGCTATATTTTCTTGAGTGAGTGAGGGGGTATTTATACTCCCCCTCAAAATCTGGCCGTTGGCTGTCTTGGGCACCCGGAAATTCCGGTTTAAGTAACACCGGAAATTCCGGTCACCCGGAATATCCGGGCCTTTGAAAATATCCGAGCTGAATTTCCGGTTGAGATCAGAACCAATTCTGAACTTGACTTAGCCGATTTTCTGAGGTTGACTCGGAATATCCGGGTGGGTGAACCAGAATATCCGGGTCCTTAAAATTTCCGAGCTGATTTTCCGATTGGAGTCAGTGCCACTTCTGAATCTTGACTTAGCCAATTTTCCTGGGGATGACTCGGAATATCCGGGTTGGTGAACCGGAATATCCGGGTCCTTGAAATTTCCGAGCTGATTTTCCGATTGAAGTCAGTAGTACTTCTGAACTTGACTTAGCCAATTTTTCTGGGGATGACCCGGAATATCCGAGTTGGGGAACCGGAATATCCGGGTCTGGGAAGAATTCCAGAAACTCTTTTTCTCTACAATTTGGCTTTAGGATTTGTGAAATGAGTTTCACCCAAACTGAAATACTTAGCAATAGGATTAGTATCATTGGTATTGTTAACTAACACACAAAACGTTAGGGATTAAGAAATGTTCTTTCAACCTGGCCTCTTTCGGCTTTGCGGGCTCCGTTTGTGAGGTTCCATCATTATAGTTCATACTCTTGGTAAAATAATAATCCTTGAAAATCCCTTCTATTTGACTCTGTTTAGGCCACTAAAAGATAAAAATACGTGCACAAAATAAGGTTTTTCTGTTATGGAGAGTTATAACCCAAATAAAAGAGATCATTAGCCATAACTGAATGAAAACATGGATATACCATCTATATGATGTACATATGTAGAAATATATGTAATAAAACTACAAAGTTCATGTATGCATCAGCAACTATACACGCTTCCACTATGTTGTCGCCTCGATGGACCCAACCATGTTTGGCCTGTCGAGGATATGTGAATAAGGGAAGATATTTCTTACTATCCCATTCATAATAGATCTGTTAGTCGATGCGATCGATATGACGCACGGACCACATGTGTAATCAATCTTAGATAAATACTTTCCGTAAAATGGAACATCCACCAACACATGCATACTATACCATTGTTCCATCATCCGCCAACAGTAGTATATAAAAATTCACACCATTCAATAATAGCAATTTATTAAATGTAGATGACATACTTTGCAAGTAATTTGATAAAATACTTCAACACAAGACCTGCAAGTTGAAACTTGCCTTGAGAAAATATCTCACCGTCTTTCGATTTGAATAAGAAAAACATGAGCGCCAACAAGAAAATACAACAGCCACAAAAGTTTGCTAGTATAAGATAATTGATAGTGAGTACCCCTATATACGACAGATAAGTCACGCTTACTGTCCCTTTACAGAACCGTACATGAGATTTTCACCTCATACGGCTCCTCGGTCAATTCTTTCGAAGGGATCCTTTTCCTCGTCGAGAGTCTCCGCTCTTCTTCCACTCCTCCCCGAAGACTAACTAAGACCAATTAAGTCACATTTTCATGTTCTAATTGAATACTTTCCATTTATGATATGAGCAAGTCCAGCAGTTCCCTCAAACCCTTCCCTATACGTTTTTTAGGGGGAAAAGCTAAAAAACAACCGTCCATCAGTTCTCTCAACGCTCCCCTGATTTACAGGCGCTCCCGGTTCTGCTCGCTCGTCTTCCCTACAAGTAGGGGAGGTGGAAGACTCCCCTATCCTGATATTAGTGAGCTTTTTGACACTGCAATATGCCGATATTCGTGAGTTTTTTGTTTATCTATCAGATTTTGGTGATGGACAAGTTTTTGACACTACAAGTTAACAGTTACCGAGGTAGCCGTTGGAGTTTACATGTTAGTTATACAATATTCTTAAAATATTAAAAAATAGATAAAGAAAAATTAAACATGGGAGATGTTTTAGGGGAACTTCTAGAGTTGAACATGTTTTAGGAGAGATTATTTTAGGGGCAGTCCTCTACATAGACATATATGGGAGACATTTTAGGTGAACTGCTGGACTTGCTCTTAAGGATACATGAATTGTATAAACGTACTCAACTCAATCACTTGTAATTGACTCCTCTTAAGTGTAGGTGGGTGAGAAAGCTGAAGCAAGAGAGAACTATAGCGTTTATATTTATGTTTTCATCCGTAGACTTTTATTTTGAGTAACACATAAGCACGGATATAAATACCACTAGGCTAAAGAACTATACCATGAGAAAGCTACGATATATGACTCTGGCCGGAATGCATACAACAAACTCGTCGGTGTGCACTGAATATGTTGGTAAAATGGGATTGGGATGCATTCGGGACTTGTACACCAATGATTCGATCCATTTGGTAAGCAAATACTGTAGTAGTGCAGACCTATACGGTTCATTAATTGGATATGATGTGATTTACAACTCCAATAGTCTGAGGCAGAGTTTGGGCGTCGCTACTCAAACATGAATATTTTTATCCTTTTACGTTGATAGATGATGATGTGAATCTATGTTCATAAACTAATGCATGCTAGTGTTCCATCAGTTGACTCGTATTTTTTGCAGGTGCCTAAAATGGTTAGTTCTGCGTACTCGGGAATGAAGCCAAGGGTTTGCATGTTAGCCCTAATAAGAGTTTCGCAAAATAGTCAATTTTGAACCTGATCATCAAGCTCGAGCAGAGAACAGACTCCTGTCACCATGCTGGGTTTTCTTGCGCAGCTCCGTGGATTGTGAGGAGAAGCCAGCTCCAGGCAGACGACGACATCTTTTTTGAATGTAGCATATGAATATTCATCGATGCCATAAAATTCCCGATTTCCTCTCTTCCACATTTTCCTTTCCTTACGCTCAAGAGATTCCTTTTTACTGGGTGAGGACATTTTTCTTGGTCTGCATTTTTTTAAGAAAAGGGGGTTGCGGATTCCCGGCCTCTGCATCAAATTGATGCATATAGTTAGCCACATTTATTAACAATCAAAGCATGGATCACATAAAGTGGCAATGTAAATCAACCCATGAAAAAAGTTCTTGGTTTGCATAGTGTGAATGAGAGAGCAACTAATTCGTAATGAACGAAAATGAGCCTACTTCGCAATCAGGTAATGCCGTTAATTTTCAGTTGCAACACATGCCTAACACGAACCATTAAGAAAATTTAACAGTGTAGAATCAGCTACAAGTCTACAACCCCACCTACGATTTGGGATAATTTCTCTTGACAAGCGAACTTGCAACTTAAAAATGCACAATCACGATCTAAATCTGGTATAGGACGTGCACTGACTAATTGTAAAGCTTGTCAAACTCGACAGTTCTATTCCATTCCATCTCAAAACTGACACACCTTTTTCACTGACTTTGCAATATCCTACAGCTGATTTACGTCGTGATTTGTGCGTATATTTTGGTTGCTTACCAAATATAGGCATATATTTGACCTAAACAAATATAGGCATATAGCTAGATTAGAAAATACAATGTAACTAACCAAACAGCTATACCATGTTTTCCCGAATAATGCAAAACAATACCTTTGTTCCAGGAAAAAAAATGTCAGCAGACTACCAATCACGCCCTAAAACCTTCGTTGGTACTTTTGTGTAGTTTCATCGAGTTGCGAGTTCTAAATACTTACGGTTCCAAGCTCCCTCTACTTAAATAAATTAAAAATAAAATTTTGAGCTTTATTTTTATAATCCTACATATTACCAATGATGTATGACAAAATCATGATTTTAAATATGTTATATTATAATATGCTACTCACTCTATTTTTTAATATAAGATGTTTTAGCTATTACACACACTGTTTAGATACACACAAATATGAGTGAATATGGACACTAAAAAATATCTGATACAAATTTGGGCATGTGAATGTGAATTTTTTTTAAAACTCCCATTAAAAGAAGAGGTAGTAGTACATAAGACTGACAAATATTGTATATTTTGAAAATTGTAAAATGTTTACATTTAGATCCACACGTTTTGTAATTTTTGTGTAGATCCAAAGAGGCAGTATTTAAAATTGATATTTTACAAGTTTATGGAGGATATAATACTGACAACATACATGGTTTTTCCAAAATAAAATAAACTTATAAATATGATTTTAGTTTTTTAAGTCGATGGAGCACCGGGAGCTCCGATCAAGAAATCTCCGCTCCAAACGCTTCTACTCCCTCCGTCCCATGACTTGAAGTGCACGTGCCAGTAGTCCAGTACCATCCCTCCCAGCCCCGGCTACTAGGATCGCACATACTACCTCTGATCCAAAACTAGACCAAACCACCCACGTGCCGCGCATCCCTCTCGCCACGCACCGGGCAGAAAACATAGAGCGACGTCCCGTTACTAGCCCCCTCTGAATGACAAGGTGGGCCCCAACACTGTGCGTCCCCACATGACAATCTCCTCGACGTGACCGTTCTGCCACTTTCTCTTGGTGTGGGTGTGAGCGCACCGCCTACCGCAGGCCTAGAAACGTCCAGAGAAAGGCCACGCCGTCTGTTGCTCCCCTCGGTCGGCTGCCCTGGCACGTACACCCAGTCCATGGTCCGTCCGCACATTCCCACTCCCAGGGACGCCGATTGTCGGAAACGTCCATAGACCGTGCGCAGGCAAACCCGCCGGCCCGCTCACGCCGTCCGCGTGGCACGCCAGGCCACGACGAGAGCCGTTATCTCCACCGTCTCCCCGCTCCGCTCCCCCACCAAATCTCGAACAGAAAACACAAATCCATTCCCCTCCTCCGCGGATCCATTCCAACCACGCAGCGAGAGCGGGAAGCGAAAACTCGAACCCCACCCGGCGGGAAGCGACGACATGGCCACCGGCGGCGAGCACGTGGCGACGGCGGCGGCGGGCGAGGAGACGCCGCTGAAGGAGCCGCAGCAAGGCGCGGACACCACCGAGCTCGAGGCGCCCTCCGGCTGGGCCAAGAAGGTTCGTGCGCGCTCCCCTTCCCCTCCTCGCTCCAGTCCCCCCCCCCCCCCCCCCCCCCCCAGCAAATCCGGCCGCCGTGGTTCGCGGAGAGGAGGTCCGAGCTCGAATTCTAGGGGTGGGGCTCTTGCTCGGTGGTGCGTCTTGGCGTGTTTCGCCCGCGCGTTCGGGGGTCGTGTTCTAGGGTTTCGGAGATAAATCTCGGGCCCGTGCTGCTCGGGGGTTGCGCCTGTTGACTTCTTCGTTTTGCTTCGGCTCTAGCTTGTTTGCAGGCTGGCTTGCCGTGCGACTCTCAAGCGAGCGTAGTTAGGGTTCGTGGTTCTTGGCGTGCCTGTGACTCTGCTCTCACCGTAGGGATTTCGTATGCTTCCGATCTGTTCCGCTAGTGGTGGCCGTGGGGCTTTGGTTGGACTAACCAGTCCGTGCTGCATGGTAGTTTGCTTGTGTGCCTAATAACTGTGGTGTATGATACTCTGTTTAGGTGACTGATAGAGTCATGAACTCATGATGTGTGGTTGTTTGTTTATGGGCAGTTCATTTAAGTTTGTATTGGCTGAATTTTAGATACTCGAGCTTGCTATAGGCTGTAGCTAAGTTTAGGTTAACTTGTACTCTTTCAGTGCAGCGTGAAGGGTTCGATTTGAGCAAATGTGAGTCCAGTGTGTCTCATATGTAATTTTATCAGTTTTACATCAGGGCTGAACACGTGCTAGTTGGACCGAAGCTGGAGGGGAGCCTGTGTTGGGATGTTCGAAATTTTGATCCACAATCGTACCCACCTTTGTTTTTTCGAACGAGCTAGCGGCGTATTTAAGGGATTCAACGTGTTTGTAATTATATAATTTTATGAACATCACAGTGAATGAGTCTGCTCAAGGCTCCTGGGACCATTCATTAACCAAAAACAAGTAGGTCTAACCTGCCATTTATGGAATCTGATAGTGAGTCATTAATGTTCCTTGAGTTATGTGATACTTTGTCAGGGGGTTTCCATTTCTTATGCTGCACAGGATGCCCTGAATCCATGTCGGATTCAGAAACCTGCATCCATGTACGAGTCGGATATAACGTGTCCAAACTACTTCTGCCAAATCAGACACCCAAACCTGGGTTGGATTCCGACACCCGTGCCCGTGTTCAAGTAACATTTCTCTAGTGTGAAACTGTGAATTCTGGTAACAAGCTAGTAACAACCATTTGAATGCGGTCCAACTTGTGCTGTTGCGGGGTGGTCTTCTCGATATGGTCGGTAGTGTAGGTCTCGTGACCTCAGTTTGTACTATGCACTGGTTTATCTGCTTCACTAAAATTGCGCCCACGCCCTTCTTTCTGGGAAAACCTGCAAAATATCTAAGACCTCGTATGGACGGAGGGAGTAAGTTAGATGGCAGAGTTGATTAAGTAGCAAGGAGACTGTCAGATTGGGGGCGAGATCTTTTCTTGTGACTAAAGGTTCGCTTGGACAGAGTTATTTGCAGTGCTCTTTGCCACATACTTCTTTTTGATGTGCTTTGCCATATACTTAACGTCTTCACCTATTTGCGATTTTGTTTCCCAGCTAATTTTCCTTGTGATGCTTCCTTTGTGATGCTGTTGGACTGATTTTTCCTATTTGTTACTAGGTGCCAGTGTGGTTAATATTTGCCGTTACTCTATATGGAAATGTCTTTTCTGCTCTGTAAACTTTTTTCTTAGCTGCAGCATTCCCGAGCTTATGTTTGCTGATTTTACTAATGTTTAGTCAAACCCTTTTTCTTGTCCATGTACTAAAGAGTTTCTCATGTCTTTGAACTATACATTTATTCCAAATTCCAATACATAATGTTTTGCTGTCCATGATGTTAAGTTCACCTTTTTGTCCATATTCTCCTGTGCTCAACCTTCTTTATCCATTCAACATATTATGTTGATATATCTATTAGCGCTTATCAACTACTTAAGTGATTATCCAATATACCTTGTACAGACTTCGTTGGTCCAATCTAGTATGTTCACTAGTATTATGTAGCCAGTATCATGCATGGTTTATATATGATAGTCTCCTTTCCTTTTTGAAAAATAATACCATTTCTGAATTCTGTCATCGTGTGCAATACCGTGTGAAATTTTGTGGAACTTAGGGTACTAATATCGTGTGCAATTTTGTGTTGCTTTGGAGGAATATTCACTGCAAAACTTTTATTGTTTCTTTGATAATGTTTATGGTAATGTTAAATTTTTAGAGCCACATTCAGCATAGAGGGCTACTCTTCTGTTGGCATAATTTATTGTGATTACTTCCTTGTTTTGTATGTCTGCTCATATCCAAAGCAAGCATGGCTGTCGACGTCATCTATTGTATGTATAGGTTATGAATTAGTATGTTGGTGTTTCATTTTTGTACTTTGTTGATTCTGATTTCTAAAGTGTGATAACCAGTTAAACAAGTACTGGAAAAGGCCAAGAAGTGACACCTTTGGGGACAGATACTGTAGAATTGATCGGACTTTATTAATATTAACTGAAATTACTGTTTCGTTTTTCCTAATTTGGGGGAGGACATTGTTGTGAATATGTATATGGAGGGAGAGCCTTGTCATATACTACGGTATCACAGGAATGAGGGTCCATCATAGTTAGATGTCGTGATGCAAGATTTTATTTGTGGACTAATACTCCTAAATCATAACGACTTCTTGAATCTGTGATGTTTTTTATGAAGTATAATCAATTGAACCTGTGTTTTTGGATGTTCTCTCTCTCTCTCTCAGCATCAGATGGCCTGCACTGTGTTTCTTTTTAAATATGCTAACTATATTATTATAGCACTTTAGGTGTATTACTGTTGTAGTAGGGCATTTGCATGGGAGTTAAATCATGTAGACCATGCTTTCAGTTTTTCTTCTCTACTTGTGCATGTATGAATACCATTTTTTTCTTCTGCCGATCATTTTGAAAACTGAAATGAGATATGTAGGTGCAGTCTTAACTGAAAAATAGCTTATGTACATATATTGTGCTGTCTGAGCACTTGCCTGTTAGTGTTCAAAGTTCACCAAAGATCTTCGGAATCTAGTGTTTTAGATTCGACAGCTCGAGTATGCAGAAGAGAATATTGCGTGTACTGGAAACATTTCCTCCGAAAAGGTTCATGCGTAGATTGAATATACTTCTAGCAGGCGAATCCTCCAGTACATTCTGCATGTTCTGGACTTATGTTCTTGGGCATGACTAGTTATGGCTGCTTCACTCATTAACAAAATATCTCCGAACAGCAATATTTTATTTTAGTCGCCATTTGATTGTCTGTAACAAAATGTGCTTACTAGAGTCAATGCTGTTCTTGTGCATCTCATGGCTGGTCCCCATCTGATACTTCTCTGTTCAAGTTACTACCAGACAAAATTTATCTTTCTGTTGACATAGTGTGGTCTTTGTGGTGATGACAGTCCATGTCTGTTTTTGTCCAGGATAAGTACTCCATTCTCTAGAATGGTTACTTGCAAGTACTTAGTTTAGTTATTCTCTTTCACCGCCTATCTACCCGGAAGATCTTTTTCCTTCATACAGAAATATATAGCATTTGCTGGCCAAATCTAACACTTCCATTTTTGTGCAAATGCAGCTTAATCCCATTCGAGTTGGAAAATTCGAGGTTATTTTTGTTGCACCAACTGGTGAGGAGATCAAGACCAAGAGAGCTTTAACGCAGTACCTAAAAGCACATCCTGGAGGCCCTGCGCTTTCAGAGTTCAACTGGGGAACTGGTAGAAACCTTGGCTCGTGATCCTAATTGATTTGGTTGTTCTGTTTCTATGCAAGTAGTACTGTCGATATAGGATAAAAGCTCTGCTGCTCCCTCTAAAAGATCTGTATGCAGGGAATACTCCGAGACGGTCCTCACGGCTAAGTGTGAAGGTTAAGGCTACCGAGAGCCCGGAAGATGAGAAGCCCGCCAAACGGGGAAGACCATCAAGCTCTAAGAAAGGCAAAAAGGGGAAACAGGAGGATGCAGAGGAAGCACCAGCAAGCTCGGAAGATGAGAAGCCCGCCAAACAGAAACGGGGAAGACCATCAGGCTCTAAGAAAGGCAAAAAGGGGAAACAGGAGGATGAAGAGGAAGCACCAGCTGAAAGTGGAGATCACGTTGATGCTGTAGAAGCGAAAGGAACTGAGGTGGAGATGAAAGATGCTGACAACGCTGAAGAGAAGAAAGAGGCTGACGGATCCCAGGAAGAGAAGGAAGAGGCTGACGGATCCCAGGAAGAGAAGGAAGACGTCTCCATGATAGATGCTTCAGAGAAGACCGAAGAAGCTGCAGAGAAGACAGAAGAAGCCAAAGTCAATGCAGAAGTCTCGGAGCTTGCTGAGGGTGCAGATGCTGCAGGAAAGACTGAAGATGCGGAAATCAATGTGGAATTTGTCTCGGAGCTTCCTAAGGGT
The DNA here is from genome assembly GCA_026929855.1 of Poa annua. NCBI lineage: Eukaryota > Viridiplantae > Streptophyta > Magnoliopsida > Poales > Poaceae > Poa > Poa annua. Next base: position 40,999,512 of record CM049427.1, read on the forward strand.
GCAGATGCTGTAGAGAAGACAGAAGAAGCCGAAGGCAATGCTGTGCCTGAAGTAGCTCCCCTGGAGGGTGACAAAACCGAGAACGACGTGGCCATCGAATCTACAGAACCACTTTCAGTGGAGAAGAAAGAAGAGGCTGATGATGGCACTATCAATCCTGCAACACCTCCTCCAGTGGAGATGAACGCGGACGCTCCAGCAGCAGAGGCAGCAAAAGAGGCAGAGAATTCAGCGGACAAGGGTGACGAGGCAAACGCTGTGAAGGTCGACAGCAACGGGCAGATCCAGCCAGGTGCTTCAACAGTGAAATGCACTTGAGGGCCACTTGAGACACAGAATGGCTTGTCTCTCTCTTATGTTTAGGACGAAATGTTGGCATTTGCTTTGAGAACTGTAAGCGTGTTAAAACTGATAGCGACGCATACTTGTAGGTGTTCTTCGCATATACTTCACTGCCTGTTGTCTGAAGCCCTGTATGGGGCAGTAGGCTGGCCCTATGCCGCCACGGCCATTACTAGAATTTGTAATTTGTTTAGAGTGAACATTAATCTCAGGAGGATAATCACATAATACTCTGCTGTTGTTGTTGTAACCTGACAATATGCCTTGCTATGCATGAATAAGCCTCGAGGTGGCAGTTAAGTTCCATCTCACTGTGGGGCGACTGGCACCTCTGCCTTCCGTGTTGAAAAGATGGGTTGCCTTGGCTTTAAGATACAGTAGTTTCTTCTGGAGCGCTTCTCTTGTGCACATATTCATCTAGGCCCTGTTATTGGTTTGTTAAAATCAGCAGCTAGGATCAGTCATTGCTTTACAAGTTTGTACGTACTCATAACAGAAATCGTCGCATTGGATCTTTTTTACCTGATTGCATCTTCTGCTGTTTGAAGGAAGTGGAGCCATGTTTTTTTTTGTCTTGTTTGACCCCCCAATTGGATGACTGGACCTCTTCTTTTTAATTGTTCTGGGTCTTGGTTGCTCCGATAGCCGTTGCTCTTCTAGCCGTTGGGGTACTTCAGTTTCTCTCTCTTGCCGTCTTCGCCAACATCGTAATTATCAGCAGCATCCTAGGCGGCAATCATTGTCCCCTTCCTTGTTGATTGCAACACTCAATCAAGAAGAAATCACAGCTCGCGAGCTGCCGCACGGCGAGAGATCGGGGAGGAGGAGGAGAATGAGAGGGATCAGATCGCGGATCCTGCGGACCTTGCAGTCCGCCGCCGCGCAGACCAATGCGCTCCTCCCTTCGACCGCTGCTACGCCACCCGAGAAATGCCGCCTCCAGGAGCGCGCGTCGTCTCATGTGCCGGCCGGAGCAGAGGCTGTGCCTGAGCCGCCCACCGTCTCCGACGGCGGTGGCGATGGCGACGGCGACAAGGAGAACTTCTCGCCCGAGGCCAACCCGCGGAAGGCCAAGAAGATGAAGGTGAGCTCGGACGACGGGGCCGCGGAGGCAGGCATCTGCTACCGCCGCCCGGAGCTCGAGTCGGTGACCCTCTTCGACCCGGACCTCCTCGCCGCCTTCCGCGGCGTCGTCGACGCCTACACGCAGGCCCTCGAGAAGTCCGCCAGGCGCCACCCCGCAGACGACGAAGACGACGACATCGCAGCCGCGTTGGAGGACGGGAATGTCGACCCCTTGGCGGGGCTCGAGGCCCGGTGCCCGCCGGGCGGCGAGCGCGCGGTGGTGCTCTACACCACGTCGCTGCGCGGGGTGCGCAAGACCTTCGAGGACTGCGCTACCGTGCGCCGCCTCCTCGACGGCCTCCGCCTCGCCTTCTTGGAGCGCGACGTCTCCATCCACGCGCCCTACTGGGACGAGCTCCGCGCGCTGCTCCTCGCCACGGACGTAGCCGGCGCCGGCAGCATGCCGCTGCCGCCGCGGCTGTTCGTCGATGGGAGGTACGTCGGCGGTGCCGACGAGGTGGTGGCGCTGCACGAGCAGTCCAGGCTCCGGCCGATGCTCCGCCGCGCCGCGCGCCGGGGCGCGGGCGAGGCGGCATGTGCGGTGTGCGGCGGCGCCTGGTTCGTCGTCTGCGGAGGGTGCAGCGGCCGTCATTGGCTCTATGACGGCGGTCCGGCCGCCGCCGCCGTCGCCGCCAACCGCGTGACGTGCCCCGGATGCAACGAAAACGGCCTCGTGCCATGCCCGCTCTGCAGCTGAGACGATTCTTGCCCTGCCATGGCAGACATGTAAATCCTTTTTGTGTAGTATTACCATGGAGAGAACCCGCTCGGTGGAGAGATTCTTTGCGATTGTTTCACCCTGCAATATAATTTATCATTGATTATCCGTAAATAGAGTTACTGCACCAATCTGAACCAAGAACAAAATCAGTCACTCTGAAACCCAAGTCGAGCGCTACTGCAACTGCATTCCACCATTCCTGCTGCTGTATAGAATTGAGCTCCATAGGTTGATTTTTGCTAGGCATGTTCGGTGCTCATTCACCCTTCAAATTCTGAAATCGAAGAAGCCATTCTGTACGACATGAATCGATATCAATCACAATTCATCCACTCGGTCCAGCTCTTGAAGTGGTTGTGCTCATGCCGTGTGACTCTTTCGTCTGTCGTTCAGACCTCACGGGGACAAAGGACAATTGGGATGTCATGACGAGATTTTATTTTAAAAAAGGGCGCGCCTGGAGCTCAGCGAGTTCTCAGTCGGCTGCCTTCTTCCTCAACTCCGGCGAGGTCGCCTCCCCCGCAGCCACCGCCGGCCGAACCGTCGACCTCCCCGCCCACGGCCGGCGCGCTGCCGCGACGCCTCGCCGCCCCGCCCTGCCCAATCTCCTCCTCCGCCGGTCCGCCGCCGCCCAGCCATCCCTCTAACCCCGCCCCCTTCTCCGGCACCGACGAACCCTCCCCCACGCACCCCCCAAGTTAAGTTACTTCTCGTCTCCGCCGCCTCCGCCGCGGAAGCCGCGGCTGCGGCGGCTTCGCCTCGGCTGGTCGCCGGTGTCGGGAGGAAGAAGAAGACTAGAACGAATCGTGAGGAAGATCGATGGTTCTTGGCGTCGACTGAGAACTGGTGAGTTCTCAGTCGACTGAGAACCAGCAATTCCGTTTTAAAAAAGACACAGATGCTTAACTGCATTTCGCATAGCAAAAGCAAGATTTGAGGTTGATACTTAACTTATTTTGGTTCTGACTGACCAAAGCTGCCGTCAGGTTGTACTGTAACAGGGAGTTAAATCTCAAGCTAGAATTCCCCCAATATATACGTGGAGAGAAAAATAGTGTATTATATAGAAATTTGTTTCAGGTATTTCAGTCCAAATTCCAAACCCATCTAGCTGAAATTTTCTATCTGCTCATATAAATGGATATATCATTACTTCCAATAGAATGACAATGTGGCCCATAAACCCATGGGCAATTCATCTATTAGGGGACGAGTATGGGGAAATTTGATCCCCGCCATGTAAATGGGGATGGGATAAAAAATCTCTCCCCATCCCCATTGGACGCTATACCGTTATGTACATATACAAATGGATATATTTTTGTATGCAAGATGTTGTGATATTGTGTCTAGCATAATGTGTTTTAATAATATTTATAGTGTGTTTTAATAATATTTAACATATGACCTAATGTTTTGTCATTTTACCGTATACTCCATCCGTTCCAATGAATAAGGCCTATATTTTTTTGGAAATGCCAAGCCAAGTAAAGTTTGACCAAACTTTTAGAAAAATCTATCAACAAATATGATACTATATAGATATCATATAAAAATATAGTTCGTGATGTTTCTAATGACATTGAATTTTATATTTTGCATGTTAATATTTTTTCATAAAAACGTGGTTAAACTTTACATGTGTTGACTTTTCCAAAATAAAATAAGCCTTGTTCATTGAAACAGAGATAGTACGTGTTACACAAGTTATGTTTTTCCTCTATCCAAAGGGTACGTTTTTGAAATTCTATCAAGATTGTTTGAATTTAGCCACTTAGTGGGGAACCTGGTACCCACCCTGATTTCGATAGGGATGGGGATGGAGATGGGGCTGGCGAAGAAGTCTCTCCGGTTGTTAAATGGGGATGGAAATGAGAAGGCACTCCCCGGTGGGGATTAGACATGTTCCTATCCCAACATCTAGATCTGCATCAAGTATCAAGTAGAGAAGACAAAGAAACAAAAATGCATGATACAATAAAAGAAAGTTGGATGAGAGAAAAGGGAATAAAATGCTACCTGTAAAATAAAAGGTTTATGTTTTCATACGATCCAAACTCTTCTCACTAGATTTTTTTTTTAAGATAAATGAATAATTCCTTACTATTACAGCTTTAGACAAACCAAAGTTATTAACTCTTACCGATCCATAATAAATGTCATTCATTTAAAATTGTACTAAATAACTGACACTTATTATGTATCGGAGGGAGTACCAAACCTACAAGATGGAACAAACAATCCAGAACTCCATAAAATATGAAGAAAACAGGCACATGAAAATAAATTGTTCTAAATATTATTATGCCTAGTCAATGTCGTGCCGCAAATCTATTTTAAGAATATTGTACAACTTTATTTCGAACATATATATTTTATACAACTTGCGTTAGGACCTCTTTGATTGCATAATTCCCAAAGTGCAAGAACCAATAGAAAAAAGCATAGGAACAAAGCCCTATGAGGTGTGTTTGGTTCACGTAGTCTCCATTATGAAGTTTGCCTCCAGAGTCTTGTATGCGACATTTGCATATACCCACAGGGTCGTGACATGTCAAATAAACGAGTTAATTGTAGAAAAAATAGATGGGGTTTGGCAGGTTGGTTGTGACATCGTGTTCCATGTGATAAGAAAGTATAGCAAGGTGCCTGGAACAATGGTGGATCTCAGGGTATAACTTAGCCAAGTATCAAGTTAACAATGGTAAGGAATTATTCCATGTGATAAGAAAGTAAAACAATGGTGGGTCATGACATGTCAACAACTTAGTTTAGTTAGTCTGTATAACTTAGCCAAGTATTAAGTTAACCCGAGTTCTGATTAGAAAACAAGATTGTCACCACACAACGTCAATATGCTATGAATTTTTTCAAGGCAATTTTGGAAAAAGGTCAATCCTCCAGGCATTCTTTAGAATTCTTACATTGACATAAGCATATATGATAGTATGTGATACCATGGCGTCCTTTCTTCCCGTAATTAGTCGGAGGTGACAGCCTCTTGCCACATCTACATTAATGGCAAAGAAAGTTGTCAGGAAGAAGCGAAAATAGTCTCTAATATATATCAAAATTGTCTCGGATGTTAAGCTAAATTTTAGTTAACTACTCCCTTTGTTTCAAAATATATTGTGTATTTTGGTCTTCCGAATAGCATATTATGTCTTGTAGAAAAAATAGAGTCAATAATTACAAATTCAAAATCATACAAAATGTTTTTCGATACAAATCCAAAGTTGTGAAATTGTGTCAAATCAAGGCTTTCCGATTTTGGAACAAAATTCCATTTGAAATGAGATAGTGTATGTGGAGATCCTTCCTTGGATCGGAGCAACTTTGGTCATTGCATCTCAAACGGCTGGTCTTCGACGTACACCATTTGGAAAACCCTAGCTGCTCCCACGAGCGACCGGGAGCCCTGGCGGCGCCACCCCCTCCAGCCCCTCCCCTCCTCGCCGCCGCCGGAGGGCGCCACCGGGCAAAGCCCAGGCGGCGTCGGCGGCGGCGGGGCCTCTCCTCTCCCCCTCGCGCGGTGGCGTTGGCGCGGGCCTCCGCGGTCGGCGAGGGCGCCAGGCTTCCTTGTGCACGGTGGCGCGGCTCCTGCAGCGGCGTGGCGACCTGGTTGTCGCGCTGGCGGCGGCGGAGGCGCAAGCTGTGGCGGTTTGGACGGCGCGGCTACCTACACTGCGGTTCTACAGTCTGGGTGCGCGGGGGCGTTGGGCGCGCGGAGGCGGCGCTGGGCGAGGGTGTGCTGAGGTCTGCACGCGGTGCTGCGCCTGGCGGCATCGGATGGCGAGGGTGTGCTGCGGCAGGGTTGCTCGGGCTCGATCTAGGCCTGGCATGCCCCAGCCGGGGAGCTCGGCCACCGCGGTTCAGTGGTGCGGTTGCTCGCCGGTCACCCCTCCCCGGCTACACCTTGTGGTCGGGGCATTGGATCTGGGCCGGATGGGCCTAGATCTGGTGGCCGTCGCATGGATCCTGCTGGGGTCCGCGTAATGCGTGTCGGGGTTGCTGCCCGTGCTTTGACGGTGTTGCGGTTGTTTGGTGGAGGTGGGGCGGGTCAGGGACGTCGACGTCATGTGGTGCCGGCGACGACTCAGATGACGCGGGCTGCGGCTTCGGGCCGGAGGTCTCTGTCAGGGGTTGTAGGAGGCTCGATGGCGACTCTCCTCTAGAGCAGGTGACGGGATGGTGTTGAGACTTCTCGGTCTCGAGACAGTGGCTGGTGGAGCTGGCCGGAGGCGGCGGGCTCTCGGCCCTGCTCCTGGTGGTTTCAGGGGTTCCCGGTGTGTACGGGAACCCCTCCCCTGGCCATGGAGTGGTTGGGGTGCTGGATTCGAGCCAGGAGGGCCTGGATCCGATGACCGCCTAGCAGCCTCGTTTACTCGAGGTTACGGGTATGACCGGTGGGTGCGTCCTGCTAGTTGTACCCCCACTGTCCCAGGGCAGGCGGTCTCGGTCCTTCGACTGTCCGTTCCAATGGATTTGTTGTCTAGACACGTGCTTTTCCCTGGGGGCGAGATCTGGGATGCCAGGGCGGCGGCCTGGAAGATGGTCTGCGCGTGCGACGAGTGACGTGGCAGCGGTGATGGTCATCTTCTCGGTCTAGGAGGGTGGCATAGAGTTGGCGGGAGGAGTGCCTGGAGCTGGCTTCGCTTTGGCTGTGGCGGTGCCCAGATCGCGTACTGGTGACCTGACTCGAGGCTTTTGGCGCTTCGTGAGTTCGAGTGTGGTAGCAAGGTGCCTCCGAGCGAAAGCTTTGCGTTTAGGCGCCAACAACGACGACGCCTGCGGGTGTCACTACTCTCTTGGGGGCGCTGTTGAGGGTGCCTTCTCTGTACTTAGCGTGGTAGTAAGGTGCTTCCGAGCGAAAGCTCTGCGCTTCGGCGCCAGTAGGGACAACACCTGCGGGTGTAACCCTCTAGGGGGCGCTCCTGTGGGTGCCTTATTGATGTCTACGCACGCTTCTATTCTTGTAGACAGTGTTGGGCCTCCAAGAGCAGAGTTTTGTAGAACAGCAGCAAGTTTCCCTCAAGTGGATCACCCACGGTATATCGAACTCAGGGAGGTAGAGGTCAAAGATATTCCTCTCAAACAACCCTACAATTAAGATACGAGAAGTCTCTTGTGTCCCCAACACACCCAATACACTTGTCAGATGTATAGGTGCACTAGTTATGCGAAGATATAATGAAATACAAGTAATATGGATGATTACAAGTAATGATTGCAATCTGTAATAAAAATGGCAGCAAGCAAAAATATAGCAGAACTTGTTGGAAACGGTGTTTAAATGCTTAGAAACAAGGCCTAGGGATCCTACTTTCATCTATGGACATTCTCAACAATGACATCAAAGTTAAATAAATAAACACTACTCTCAAAGACTCTCATGTTGGATAACAAACACCATCCATTGTGTAGGGCTACTGTCGGCCCAGTGAGAACTGGGGTGTGCAGAGCCCACTCCCCCAGGCTTCGCACGCTGACAGATCAGACAAAACGACTAAGGACCAAGACCCTGCTTGGAGAGACCCTCGAGAGGCAACTCCTCTTGAGGGCCTGAAGAGGAAGCGAAGGCCTGAAGAGGACCTGCGCTTTAAGAGACTCTCCCGAGGCTCCACCCTGCTGGAGAGAAGTCAAATGGAATTCCTCCGCAGGCCGCCTTGGCCCTGTGGAGAAGCTTCGCGGACAAGGAAGTGCTGCAGGGCGCACATGGCCTCTGCAGCGGCCGCAGAGTGACGCGAGCACTCCAATTGCCATTCTGGTGATAAAGGAGTCAACAAAGTTGCGCCGCCTGCGGCAGGACAGCTGGGACTTTCCTCTCTGGTGATAAAGCGGCTGGACGGCGCAACGCTCCAAGAAGATCGTCATCATGAGCTCCACCACGATCACTTCAACACCAGCGAGCCGTTCTGCGCGGTCTGCAGCCTGTCGGCCACCGCGCCCAACTTTATCGCGGATGGACCGCGTCCATGGAGGATTGAGCAGTGGTGGGCTCCGAATCCTCCGCGCCACTGCCGTGTGGGAGCCCACCTTGGACGCCCTGCGCAAGGAAGACATCCCTGGCGCCTATTAAAGGAGCAATAGCCCCACCGTAGTAATAGGTCGGCCAATTGCTTGCTAACCACTTGTAAACCCTAGCCGAGCGGGTAGGATAGCCATCTGCTGGAGGAGGAAGACGACCATTGTGTCCCTCTCCAAGCACGAACTGCCACAAGAGAGCCCTTGGCAAGCTCAGTTGTACTGCAATCTTGGAAGTGCAATACAGACAAGCAGGAGTAGCGGTGTTACCTACTCCCGAGGGCCGTGAACCTGGGTACCGGGCCGGTGTCCATCTCTGTTGTGGGTGTTCCTCCCCAGGCCCGACGAGCACCGTCGTTGTGCCTCTCGAGGGTCGCTTGACCTCCGTGTTCAATCCCCCTCTCGAACTACTCTTCAGGGTGTGACTATCCCTGTTCCGTGGGAGTCACTCTCCGACATTTGGCGCGCCAGGTAGGGGATTGAGGTGCGTCAACGACCTTCGAGTTCGCCTCCGCGCCATGGCGGACACCCGCGCTACTCGCGCCGCCCGCGCCAACAGACGCGCATCAGAAGGATCTCGTGCCGCGCCCGGCGCCACGGCCACGCGCGGACGGCGGGGACGTCCCCGCCGTGAGGAGCGCGCCAACTCCGGCCCTCATTTGGAGGAACCCGAGCACGACGCCGAGCACGAAGAGGACGCGCAATCCTCGCACCCGACGCAACGCCCGAGCGGCTCCGCCCAAAGAAGGACGGACCCCGCACCGCACACCGTCCTGCTCATGGCGCAAGAGCTTCTCCGCTACCAGCCTACCGCTGAGGCCCATGAGCAGTGGCTGGAGCGCCTCAACACCTCGTCGGCATCGCCACGACTCGCCCCGCACCATCGCAGTCCATCACGCACCCCTCCCTCGCGCGCATGGCTGCGCCAGACGCGCCTCCGCCTCCTCCAGGGCCTGCACCGGCCGCGACTCAGAGGGCTGCCTCCCACGCGTCCTCGCCTCACGACTGCCTGATCGTGCAGCGCACAGCGCCAGACGAGCGCGTGGGGATGGAGCTCCAGCGCAACCGCCAGAACCGCCCCATGGAGGAAATTGTCCAGGCGGGCCAGCAGAACCGCGTCGCACTACAGCACGGGGTCGCCACGTACGCCACAGGCTGCATGGCGTTCACCCGCTCCCTGCGCCGCGTGGTCTGGACCCCAAAGTTCAGGCCGGCTCTCCCCAAGGGCTACGACGGCTCCAGCAACCCCATCGAGTTCCTGCAGCTCTACACCACCTCCATCCAGGCAGCAGGCGGAGACGACAAGGTCATGGCCAACTGGTTCTCCCACGCGCTTCGCGACTCCGCGCTGTCATGTCTCCTGAACCTCCCGGAGGACTCTGTGAACTCTTGGGAGGAGCTCTGCAAGCAGTTCGTCTCCAACTTCAAGGGGAAGTACGAGCGCGCGCTGACCCACAACGACCTGCGCGCTGTGGTGCAGAAGAAGGATGAGACCATCCGCAAGTACATCCAGCGCTTCAGCCAAGTGCGCAACAAGATCCCGAACATCCCTGACAACCAAGTCATCGCCGCCTTCCGCGAGGGCGTCACGAACAGCAGGATGCTCGAGAAATTGGGCATCCATGACAAGCTCACCTCTGTGGTGAAGCTGTTCAACTTGGATAACAAGTGTGCCAAGGCTGAAGAGGGACTCCTCTTCATCAAAATGTCCTCGCGAGGGGACGGCCACACTGAGGGGTCCAAGAGCTAGAAGAAGAAGGAGGAGCCCAAGCGCAAGGCCACCATGGTCCCAGCGGCAGAGCCTGACGCTAAGGGCACCCGCAGAGACTCTCCTGAGCCTGGGGAGAGAAAGGACGACCATCGCCCATTCTGCATCTACCACAACAGGCGCGGCCACTCTACGGAGACCTGCTTCGACCTCAAGAGGCTGAGCAAGGAGCGCGAACAAGCTGAGGGCAGCGTCATCCGCGGTCGAGGCCGTGGCTACCGTAGAAGCGGACGCAAGGGCGGCTACCAGAAGCCATCAAGCAATCGCTGAGAAGAACGGCAACCTCCCTGACGAGGAGGATGGAGGCTACCAAGCCCCGAGAGGCGCCATTGCCTGCATCCTCGGTGGGGCACATGCGCCCAAATCGAACAACCAGTTCAAGCAGTTCGCTCGCGAGCTCAACGCCGCCCTCCCCAGCCTCGAGACCTCCAAGCCCCTCAAATGGTCGCAGTACACCATCGCTTTCGACGCTCAGGACCACCCCAAGTCCACCAAGACTGTTGGAACCCTCCCGCTGGTCTGCAGCCCCACCATCGACAACATCGCCGTCTCCAAGACACTCATCGATGGCGGAGCAGGCCTGAATGTCATCTCAATCGAGACGTTCGAAGCGCTTCAAGTGCCCTACGAGCGGCTCATGCCCTCTAGGCCCTTCACGGGAGTCACCAGCAGCTCAATCGAGCCTCTGGGGTAGGCCAGGCTTGCCGTCACCTTCGGGAGCGAGGAAAACTACCGCACCGAGCACATCGACTTTGACGTTGCGCATATCGGTTTGCCGTACAACGCCATCCTCGGCTACCCCGCCCTCGCGAAGTTCATGGTCGTCACGCATCATGCCTACAACATGGTCAAGATTCCCGACAGCGCTGGCACCATCACCATCCGTGGACATGTCCTGGATGCTACGCGCGTTGTCGAGATAGCCTACAAAGTAGCCGCCATGGAGTTCCCTGCTGATGAGGACATGGATCCTCTCGAGGAACCCAAGAAGAAGAAGAAGAAGCAGTTGTTCTCACAGGAGCCAGCAACTACCCAGAAGGTCTCTCTAAGCTCCAGCAGCTCGGGGGCTGAAGGCTCGGGGGCTAGCGTCACCATTGGCGCTGCTCTGCCTCCCAAATAGGAAAGCGCGCTCGTCGCCTTCCTCTGGGCAAACTCTGACATGTTCGCATGGACTCCGTCAGATATGTCTGTGTACCGAGGGAGGTGATTGAGCACCACTTAGCCATGTGTCCAAACGCACGCCCCGTCAAGCAAAAAGCAAGAAAGCAAGCCCCCGAGAAGCAAGCATTCATCGTCAAAGTGGTCGAGAAGCTAAAAGCGGCAAATGTCGTTCGCGAAGTCGCGCACCCCACTTGGCTCTCCAACGGCGTGGTCGTCCCAAAACCCGCCGGAGGAGGCCGCCTCTGCATCGACTACACTGATGTCAACAAGGCCTGCCCCAAGGATCCTTATCGCATGCCAAGAATCGACCAGATCGTGGACTCCACGGCAGGCTGCGACCTCCTCTGCTTTCTCGATGTCTTCTCTGGTTATCACCAGATCAAAATGGCTAAGGAAGACGAGGAGAATACGACATTCCTCACCCCTTGTGGTGTGTATTGCTATGTCTGCATACCCTTCGGGCTGAAAAACGCTGGCGCCACCTTCCAGAGGCTCATGAGGATAGCACTTGGCGAGCAAATGGACAGAAATGCAGAGGCTTACATCGATGACATCGTCGTCAAGTCTCGAGAGGGAGATAATCTCCTCAGGGACCTTGAAGAGACCTTCGCCAGCCTGCGCAAGGTGAACATCAAGCTCAACCCCGCCAAGTGCGTCTTCGGAGTGCCTTCAGGCAAATTGATTGGCTTCCTCGTGTCCCACCGGGGCATAGAGGCAAACCCTGACAAGATCAAAGCCATAGAGGAAATGCAACCTCCACGCCGGCTCAAGGACATGCAACGTCTAGCAGGCTGCATGGCCAGTTTGGGTCGGTTCATCTCCAAGTTTGGCGAGAGAGCTCTGCCATTCTTCAAGATCATGAAGAGAACTGGCACTTTCAAGTGGATACCTGAGGCGGAAAAGGCCTTCAAGGACTTGAAGAAGTACCTGGCCAGCCCACCAGTCATGGTTGCCCCAAGGACAGGCGAGCACCTGAAGCTGTATCTATCAACCACTCCACAGACCGCCAGCGCCGTCTTGGTGGTAGAAAGAGAAGAGCCAGTCCTCCACAAGAAGAGTGCAACCGCTCCAAAGGAAAAACCGCCTGACGAAGAGCTTGACAAAGGGACAGGCTCCACAAACCCACCGCCAGGCCCAGATCCACTAGCGGAGCCTGCCCCAAGTCAACCTCCACAAGCTGATCTCGCCAGGGGCCCTGAAGAGCCTCCACAGGCCAACCCCCTTGAGGGCCCTAAAGAGCCTCCACAGGCCAACCCCCTTGAGGGCCCTGTAGAGCCTCCTCAGGCAGACTGCGCCAAGCCTAAACTGACGGCCCTTGTCGAGCATCCCGTCTACTTCGTCAGTACAGTGCTACGAGATGCTCGTGAGCGGTACACAATGCAGCATAAGCTCCTCATTGCGCTCCTCATCGCCTCAAGAAAGCTGCGACACTACTTCCAGGGGCACCCCATCACGGTGGTCACCTCGTTCCCTCTGGAGCAAATCTTGCGTAACCCCAATGCCACAGATCGTGTCGCGGGATGGAACATAGAACTACAGCCATTCAACTTGCGCTTCGATACCACAAGGGTAATCAAAGGGAGAGCCCTGACAGACTGTGTCGCTGAATGGACTGATCCAACCCCTGAAGAGCCTCTAGAAGAAGAACAAGAGCCCTCTGGAGACAAAATGCCCAGCCACTGGACCATGAAGTTCGATGGAGCCTTCGCTTACCGCCATGGCGGGGCTGGCGTCGTCCTAATCTCGCCCAAGGGCGACAAGCTCTATTACGCGGTCCAATTGTGCTTCGAAATCGACAAGATTTCCAACAACATTGCTGAGTACGGAGGCTTGCTCGCCGGCCTACGTGATGCCATTGCCCTAGGCATCAGTCAACTACTCATCAAGGGCGACTCCCAGCTGCTCGTCAACCTCTCCAACAAGAGCTACAAGCCTAAGGACGACCATATGGCCGCGTACCTTTAAGAGGTCCGCAGGCTTAAGAAGCCCTTTAGGGGCATGGAGCTCATGCACATCCCAAGGAAGGAAAATCAAGAGGCCGATGACATCGCCAAGCGCGCATCAAGGAGGCAAGCTCAGCTGCCAGACGTCTTTGAAGAAAGACTCGTCAATGCATCCATAAAGCAGCCTCAAGAGGCCATGCCCACACAAATGAAGTGCTCCCGCCGCCACCTACAACTGGGGCTCCCGATTGCGGGCCCCCCTACAGGGGAGCGTCGGTTGCTCACTGCGGCGCATCAAGAAACAGGCTGGATCGACGAGCTCAAAGACTACCTCGCCCAAGGGATCCTTCCCGAGGAAGATGTTGAAGCGGAGCAAATTGCCCGCCAGGCAAAGTCCTACCACATCCTCGAAGGAAATCTCTACGGCAAGCGCCCAAATGGCATCACCCTCAAATGCGTCTCTCCTGAAGAAGGCAGAATGCTTATCAAGGACATCCATTGTAACATTTCAATTTTTACAATTCAAAAACATGCATACATCCATCAATTCATCATTGCATTTTAAATCTGTAGTTGACACTTTGTCTCCTTTTAATCAAATAACAAATAGGACTAAGTATATAATGCACAATTTGTGTCATGGACAATAATTTTAATTTTCACTAAACTATTTTTATTCCTAAGTGTTGCCAAAGAGTTCTATTTTTTATAAGATTTTCAAAACATATTTTTGGTATTTTCCCTGAAGAGCTTTGAATCAAATTATGTTTTTAGTTCGAATTCAGAACCTTAAAACAGAAAGAATAAGAACAAAAAAAGAAGAAGAAGAAACCAGGCCGGCCGGCCCAGCAGCAGCCCACACGCGCGCAGCCCCTCTCCTCTCTCTCTGCCAGGCGGGACCCGCGCGTCAGCGCCTTCGTCCCCAACCGCCCGAGCGAGGCGTACGCCAACGACACCGTCGACCACGTCGAGCACGCCCCCACTCCCCCGAGCCGAGCAACGGTCCGCTGACCTGCAGCTTTAAAACCCCTACCCCTCCGCTCTATCTCGCCCATCACGCACACTCTCTCACACCGGCGGGCCGCAGCGACGGGAGTTCACCGCACTGCCGTGAGCCGCCGCCGTGCGTCCACGATTCCGGCGAGTTCGGTACGCCTCTGCCCCTCCTGTCTCTTCCATCCGCATCCCCTCTTCTTTGCGCACACCGCTGACACGTTTTCGTGTTACCCCGCACTCCAGAACGACCGCGCCGTCGTCGACCGGATCCGCCGCCCGCAACTCCAACGCCGGTGAGGCCCTGCCGGCGCACAAAGACCCCCCGACAACCGCGACCGCGCCCTCAACTCCGCCTCGACTCCCTCTGTCCCCAGGTACCAACCGCGTAGCCCGAACCCCTCTGTTCATCCGCATCCGTGCTCACCGGGCATGGCGCCGCCGCGGCCGGAGTTCGCTCCGGCGTACCGAGCCGCCCGTTCGGGGTCGATAGGACCTGGACCATCAGATCTCGATCTGACGGATCCGATTCGTTTCGTTCTGAACCAGTATCTTTTAATTCGGAACGTTCGTGTTATTTAGATCGTGCGGTCCAGATTAATCGCCTGTCTGGAAATGTACTAAATAAAACAGAAAATAATAGAAATTTCAAAATTTCATAACTTCCAAGCTACAAGTCCAAATTTAACAAACTTTATATCGTTGAAAAGCTCTTATCATGTAGATTAATTTGGAATCATTACTTTTCTATTTTGCATCTGTTAAAAATAGTATATTTTACAGAGAGTCATTTCGGCCATTTGGTCCATAACATATTGTCCAAAAATATTTTTAAAATGAAACCTTTTGATAAATGTTGCTACATGGTAACCTCTGTCCAGAGAAACTAAAACATGAATTTTTCAATAATTATCTATACAAGTGTAATAAATTGTGTAACACTATTTAATCAAATAATTCTTAAAATGGTAATTAAGTTAAACTTTGGCTTATGCCATCATGCATGCATTTAGTAACCAGAGAACTATTAAACATTTTTCATATTGCATTCATAAATGCATAGCATTGTTTTCGTATCGTGCATATGTATTGAATCGTTGAATGTTTGTTGTTTGTTAGATTGTACGGAGTGTCTTACGTGTTGTGAAGAGTGTAACTTCAACTCTTCAGTTGGCCAAGGCAAGTGACACTCATAAACCACCTATTATTTTCACTATATGCATAGTAGTGTTTTTCTGTTGTATGCATGTTAGGAGTTGTGTGCAGTTAGTTTATTATGCTATGCTCCTATGTAGTGTTTAGCTATCCCCCACCCTGAGCTGAGAAGCAAGAAAACATAGTAGGATGCTTAGCCAAGCAATGATTTTTTTTTAATTAGTTGGATAGTGAAAATTAATGAAGTTAATTAATGAACTACCTGGGTGCTAGTTGGAGAACCATGTTGGGTGGCTACTCAGGGGGTCCATGTCTATGGTTCATGTCTATGGTAATTACCCTTGGTGGAAGCGCACAATTGTGGAAAGTCACCCAGGCTTAAAGAGATTGTGGACGCACCTTGTTTAGTAGCTTCTAGTGCAACCACTTGTCAAATGAGCTCTGTCTTGACCATACATGTTGTGAGACCCCGATCCGTCGTGACCAGCAGATGTAGGGGGATGATAGGTTGGTTCGGGTCATGCGTTGTGACTCGGGGAATTGTTTCGGAAAGGTCTCGTCTCGGTCTTCTCTTTTCCATTTCATAATTGGGTGACATGGACGAGGGAATGATTGGGTCTTGTGGTGAAAGTGCACACCCTCTCGAGAGTTAAAACTAAGTATACTTAGCCGTGTCCCCGGTTATGGACATTTGAGCAACTAGACAGGGCAGATGTTGAAGATCTCCTCATCCCAATTTCTATAATAAAATTTGATGGGTGAACAAGGGTTTGGGAGAGCTCACCGCTGACTATCGGTGGTGCTCGTTGTGAGTAGTTTTCAAAGTTGTTCACAATTTTCTATCGGTGGTACTCTTTGTTCTCAAAGGTGTTCACTGTTTTCTATCAGTGGTACTCTTTGTCTAAGATAAAAAGTTGTTTTATAAAAGATAGGACAAAACTGGCTTTATGCAAATAAGCCTGAAACTCCACCGAGCCAAATATGCATGTAGATATAGTCTTAGTAATTATAATTACCAAGTGTCATCTTGCCACCACAATTCAATTGTGCTGACCCAATATAGTTTGGGCTGCAACTCACCATTGCAGGACCCTTAGACGAGGAGTAAGGATTGTTAGGGTCGTGAGTCTCCAACCAACATGCCTTGCCTGTGGCACATGATGAAGATCGAGCTCACTTATCCATTTGCTTTCCGCTGTGTGTTTATTTCGGTTTGAGCTAGCCATGGGTTATGCACCTTGTATCGAACCCTTTTATTTCTGGATCATCGTGTAATGAATATTGATGCAATGTTATGATATTTCATCTTAAACTGTGTGTGCTAGCAAGTCGATCCAGGGACTAGCACTATACACAGGAGGTCGCTACCTTATAATAAGGAGGGCCTTTACAGATGGTATCAGAGCACTGTGTTGCCTGTAGGTTCGTGACCCTAGGTTTGGATTAGTATTTAGGAATGCCCATAAGAAATAAAACCATATTTTATCAAGTTTCGCATAAAATGTCTATTGTAATCTTATCTAATCTTTTACCTCAAAAACATTTTGTAGATGTCCACCTTCACGCATCGTGCCGTAGCCGGAGAAGGGGTGACCATCTTTTTCGACAGACACCTGGCTGAGCTCGCCACCCTTGTTGGGATACCTCCGCCGATATTCCAGGGCCAGCAGCTGTATAAGCAATCCGAGATCGATAGGTGGCTGATTGAGACTACCATACCGGCTAACCCCGAAGATCCGTCGACTCATGAGGAGATTTATGAGGAGAGATACCCAGACTGGGAGATATCGCCGTCGATAGCCATGCAGGGAGCTATTGGACGCATCTGTGGGATTTATCGTCATCTTATACCCACAGGTTCCCCCTATCGTACCCTGAGCAGACGCAGCATGGATGGTGTCCCATTCTACTACACCATGACCGAGCACTGGCCGTTGCAGCGCCGCTACTTGATGGAGCACGAGTGTGGTGCAGCAGCTCTTGAGGATTTGTTGAAGGAAGAGATGAAGTTCGTTGATCAAGCGGTTGATGTAGTCAAGGAGGCTAATGATAGGCTTGAGACGTTGGAGAATACAGTGCTATATTTGGATCAAAAGAGGGAGGAACTTCGGGAAGCCAACAGTAGGCTGGAGGAAAAGAAGACCAAGCTGGAGGAAAGGATCAAGATGTTGGAGGAACCCCAGAAGATGGAAGAGGAACTACTAGAGCAGACATCGTACAACAGAGTCATAATCAAGACCTTGTCATTGACAGTAGAGATACGTGACATGTTGTTCTTGGAGAATGTAGAGTTGAAGAAGAAGCTTGAAGAGGCACTAGCAGCACAGAATAAGGCTATAACCATCTAGGAGGACCAGGAAATGACTGAAATGGAGGAGGACCCAGAAGAACGCACCATAGAGACGGATGATGGAGAAACACTTTGGATCGTCCCCGAGAAGGATGACAAACCCGCGTTCAACACCCGATCCCACTCTTGTAAGGTCATTTGCACCAAGGCCATTAGAGGATTTCGGCGGTAGTAGCTTGACCACCATTTTAGTTGTTTTCATCATTCGATTAGAGTGTTGACCTTACCGAAGCTTGTGGTAAGGCAATACTAGAACGTTCTACTTTCCAAGAAAAACTTATTGATGATTTCTAGTATGAGTTGTGATGGTTGTTTGTGAGTGACTTGCTGTTTTGTTTGTATTGTGCTGTTGGGTAGTAGTTTCCTTTTAGATCTTTCCACCCCTTTTCTCATCTATGCCCTGCCCACAGATGCCTCCTCGTCGCAACAACAACCGCAGCAACGAAGAGGACAACAACAACAATGGGATGCAGCAAGTGATGACCCAACTCATGCAAGTGATGACCCAGATCTTAGCAAACAACAACAACAACAACAACAACCCACCCCCGCCACCTCAAGTGGATATGCTCACTAGGTGCCTAAGGTTGAGGCCAGCAACGTTCACCAGCGCCTCAGAACCCGTGGTGGCAGATGATTGGCTGCGTTCCGTGAACAAGAACCTGGTAACCATCGGATGCACTGAAGCCGAGAAGGTCAGATTTGCGGCACATCTGCTAGAAGGACCTGCGGCTAGCTGGTGGGACAATTTCCAAATCACCCACCCATTAGAGGAGGTTACCTGGGAGCTGTTCCAAGAAGGTTTTCGCACTGCCCACATATCCAATGGAGTGATGAGTTTGAAGAAAAGGGAGTTCCGCAACCTGCGTCAAGGCAGTCGCACGGTTGCAGCATACAGAGAAGAATTCAACAATCTGGCACGTTATGCACCAGATGATGTGGACTCAGACGCCAGGAGAAGGGAAAGATTCTTGGATGGTCTGAATGATGAACTAGCCGTTCAGCTATCAGTTGTCTACGCACCCAACTATCAGTCCCGGCTTGACAAAGCCACTATCCTAGAAAGCAAACAGAAACAAGCCGAGAATAGAAAGAGAAAGCACAGCTTCGACAAGCATTACTCTGGAACACCTCAGAAAATGCGTAGTCATCATGAGGGAAGTGGCAGCTCTGGATTCCACAAGCATGGTGGAAATGGACACCAGCATGGAAACAATGGACACAACAACCACGGCCACAACCCAAATGGAGGATATCGAGGTAATAACCACAATGGTCAGGGAAACCACAATGGACAACCCCGTCACAACCACGCCGAGAAGAGGGATATCAGCCAAGTGCAATGCTACTCGTGCAAGAAAATGGGACACTACTCCAACGTGTGTCTGGAAAATAAAATAGATGTCAACAAGCCAAACCCATTCCAGAAGGGGCATGTGAACCATATGGATGTGGAGGAAGTCATGGATAACCCCGACCTTGTGATCGGTAAGTTCTTAATCAATTCATGCTCAGCTCTATTACTCTTTGATTCTGGAGCATCCCATTCATTCATATCAAGGGCATTCATGGATAAGCATAAATTACCCACTAAGACCCTAGCGAGACCAATTATAGTAAGTTCTCCTGGGGGAAACATGTTGGCTAACTCAGGTAGTCACACACTGACACTAAATATTGGGAACCACAACTTTCCTAGCGAACTTATCATACTGGAAAACCAAGGGATTGATGTCATTTTAGGTATGGACTGGTTGTCCCAGTATAGGGGACAACTTGATTGTGCTAGTAGAGCAATCACTCTCACCACCCCGGAAATGAAGAAAATCCGCTACCAGTCATTTTATGGATCAAAAGAGGCTTAGTTGAACTCTCTTAAGGGGGTTAGCATGGAAGAGGTACCTATTGTGAAGGAGTACCCCGATGTGTTTCCAGACGAACTACCCGGAATGCCTCCAGATAGAGATGTAGAGTTCCTGATAGAATTGTTACCAGGAACAGGACCAATAGCAAGAAGGCCTTACCCCATGTCTGTGGAAGAGCTGAAGGAACTCAAGGCACAACTTGAGGAGCAGTTGGGAAAAGGATTCATCCGTCCTAGTTCATCGTCTTGGGGAGCACCTGTGTTGTTCGTGGAGAAGAAGGACAAGAGTATGAGGTTATGCATGGATTACCGTTCCCTGAATGAAGTGACCATTAAGAACAAATATCCACTACCGAGAATCAATGACCTGTTTGACCAGCTAGAAGGAGCTAGTGTATTTTCCAAGATCGATCTAAGATCTGGATACTTCCAGTTAAAGATTAGAGAACATGTTATACCTAAGACAGCCTTCACCACTAGGTATGGACTATATGAGTATACGGTGATGCCTTTTGGGCTAACCAATGCACCTGCTTATTTCATGAACATGATGAACAAGGTATTCATGGAATACTTGGACAAGTTTGTTGTAGTTTTCATAGATGACATTTTGATATATTCCAAGAACAAAAAGGAACATGAAGAACATTTGCATTTAGTTATGGAGAAACTTAGAGAGCACAAGCTTTATGCAAAGTTCAGCAAATGTGAGTTTTGGTTAAGTGAAGTAGCATTCCTGGGACACATAGTGTCAGGGGAAGGGATTGCTGTGGACCCCGCGAAAGTAGCAGCGGTGACAGAATGGGAATCACCAAAGAATGTGGCAGAAATCCGCAGCTTTCTGGGCTTGGCGGGATATTATAGGAGGTTCATCGAGAATTTCTCCAAGATAGCCAAACCTATGACTAACTTGTTGAAGAAGGAAAAGAAGTTTGAATGGACTGATGCATGTGAGGCCAGTTTCCAAGAACTAAAGAAGCGTCTAGTGTCTGCCCCTGTTTTGTGTCTACCTGATTTAGAGAAAGACTTTCAAGTGTATTGCGATTCTTCACGTCAAGGACTGGGATGTGTGTTAATGTAGGTGGGTAAAGTGGTGTCCTATGCTTCTAGACAACTGAAAAAGCATGAAGGCAACTACCCCACACATGACTTAGAATTGGCTGCAGTAGTGCATGCCTTGAAAACATGGAGACACTACCTGATGGGAAAAAGTTGTGAAGTGTTCACCGATCACAAGAGTCTGAAATACATTTTCACCCAGAAGGAGTTAAACTTACGACAAAGAAGGTGGTTAGAATTAATCAAGGATTATAACCTTAGCCTTCAATACCACCCTGGGAAAGCCAATGTAGTAGCAGACGCCTTGAGCCGTAAGGTCTACGTAAACGGCCTTACAAAAGGTTAATTGCCAGGAGACTTGTGTGAACAATTTAAGGATCTCAGGCTGGAAGTAGTGACAGAAGGATTTTTAGCATCCTTAGAAGTCCAATCGACCTTGACAGACAAGATCAGAGAGACACAGAAGACAAATAAAGAAATGGAAGAGATTAAAATTAACATGAGCAAGGATAAGGCAAAAGGGTTTCATGAGGATGATCTAGGTACACTATGGTTTGAAAAGCGCATATGCGTACCTGAAGACAAGGAGCTTAGGAGGTTAATACTACAAGAGGCTCACGATTAACCATACTCAATTCACCCTGGCAATACCAAGATGTACATGGATGTAAAGAGTAGATTTTGGTGGAGCAACATGAAGAAAGACATAGCAGAGTATATTGCCTTGCGTGACGTGTGCAACAGAGTCAAGGCAGAACATCAGAAACCAGCAGGACTACTACAACCGTTACCGGTACCCGAGTGGAAATGGGACAAGATCGGAATGGATTTTATCACAGGTTTACCCAGGACCAAATCAGGATATGATTCCATTTGGGTGGTTGTCGACCGTTTGACTAAAGTGGCTCATTTTATACCAGTAAAAGCCACATACACCAGTGCTAAGCTAGCCAAGATATACATGAGTAGGATCGTATGTTTGCATGGTGTTCCAAAGAGCATTGTTTCCGACAGGGGAACACAATTTACCTCGCATTTTTGGAAGCAACTACATGAGTCCCTGGGAACTAGACTGGAGTTCAGCACAACATTCCACCCACAGACTGACGGACAGACCGAAAGGGTTAATCAAATAATTGAAGACATGTTGAGAGCATGTGCATTAGATTATGGATCAAGTTGGGATGAAAATCTGCCATACGCAGAGTTCTCATACAACAACAGTTACCAAGCTAGCATAGAAATGGCTCCATTTGAGGCCTTGTATGGGAAGAAATGCACCACCCCATTACTATGGAGTGGAGTAGGAGAGCGTAGCCTCTTCGGACCAGATATTATCCAAGAGGCAGAGGAAAAGGTCAGATTGATCCGAGACAGATTAAAGATAGCCCAATCCAGACAGAAGAGCTATGCTGATTCTAAGCGTAGGGAGGTTACCTATGAAATTGGTGATAGAGCATATCTTAGAGTTTCCCCGCTACGAGGCGTAAAGAGATTCGGAATCAAAGGAAAGTTAGCGCCACGGTTCATCGGACCATATAAGATTCTCTCTCGAAAGGGAGAAGTAGCTTATGAGTTGGAACTTCCTGAGGTCCTCTCTGCTGTACACAATGTGTTTCACGTGAGTCAATTGAAGAAATGTCATCCAGAAATGGCAGAAACCCCATTGAGTGATACAGTACCAGAAGAAGAGATACAACTGGAAAGTGACCTCACTTACGAAGAGAAACCCGTCAAGATACTCGAGACAGCGGAAAGATTCACTCGTACCAAGACTATCAAGTTATGCAAGGTTCAATGGAAACTCCACACAGAAGAAGAAGCAAATTGGGAACGAGAAGATGATCTTCGCGAAGACCACCCATACCTATTTGCTATTCCATCCGAATCTCGAGGGCGAGATTCATCTTAAGGGGGTTAGTCTTGTAACATTTCAATTTTTACAATTAAAAAACATGCATACATCCATCAATTCATCATTGCATTTTAAATCTGTAGTTGACACTTTGTCTCCTTTTAATCAAATAACAAATAGGACTAAGTATATAATGCACAATTTGTGTCATGGACAATAATTTTAATTTTCACTAAACTATTTTTATTTCTAAGTGTTGCCAAAGAGTTCTATTTTTTATAAGATTTTCAAAACATATTTTTGGTATTTTCCCTGAAGAGCTTTGAATCAAATTATGTTTTTAGTTCGAATTCAGAACCTTAAAACAGAAAGAATAAGAACAAAAAAGAAGAAGAAGAAGAAACCAGGCTGGCCGGCCCAGCAGCAGCCCACACGCGCGCAGCCCCTCTCCTCTCTCTCTGCCGGGCGGGACCCGCGCGTCAGCGCCTTCGTCCCCAACCGCCCGAGCGAGGCGTACGCCCACGACGCCGTCGACCACGTCGAGCACGCCCCCACTCCCCCGAGCCGAGCAACGGTCCGCTGACCTGCAGCTTTAAAACCCCTACCCCTCCGCTCTATCTCGCCCATCACGCACACTCTCTCACGCCGCCGGGCCGCAGCGACGGGAGTTCGCCGCACCGCCGTGAGCCGCCGCCGTGCGTCCACGATTCCGGCGAGTTTGGTACGCCTCTGCCCCTCCTGTCTCTTACATCCGCATCCCCTCTTCTTTGCGCACACCGCTGACACGTTTTCGTGTTACCCCGCACTCCAGAACGACCGCGCCGTCGTCGACCGGATCCGCCGCCGCAACTCCAACGCCGGTGAGGCCCGGCCGGCGCACAAAGACCCCCCGACAACCGCGACCCCGCCCTCAACTCCGCCTCGACTCCCTCTGTCCCCAGGTACCAACCGCGTAGCCCGAACCCCTCTGTTCATCCGCATCCGTGCTCACCGGGCATGGCGCCGCCGCGGCCGGAGTTCGCTCCGGCGTACCGAGCCGCCCGTTCGGGGTCGATAGGACCTGGACCATCAGATCTCGATCTGACGGATCCGATTCGTTTCGTTCTGAACCGGTATCTTTTAATCCGGAACGTTTGTGTTATTTAGATCGTGCGGTCCAGATTAATCGCCTGTCTGGAAATGTACTAAATAAAACAGAAAATAATAGAAATTTCAAAATTTCATAACTTCCAAGCTACTAGTCCAAATTTAACAAACTTTATATCGTTAAAAAGCTCTTCTCATGTAGATTAATTTGGCATCATTACTTTTCTATTTTGCATCTGTTAAAAATAGTATATTTTACAGAGAGCCATTTCGGCCATTTGGTCCATAACATATTGTCCAAAAATATTTTTAAAATGAAACCTTTTGATAAATGTTGCTACATGGTAACCTCTGTCCAGAGAAACTAAAACATGAATTTTTCAATAATTATCTATACAAGTGTAATAAATTGTGTAACACTATTTAATCAAATAATTCTTAAAATGGTAATTAAGTTAAACTTTGGCTTATGCCATCATGCATGCATTTAGTAACCAGAGAACTATTAAACATTTTCATATTGCATTCATAAATGCATAGCATTGTTTTCGTATTGTGCATATGTATTGAATCTTGAATGTTTGTTGTTTGTAAAATTGTACGGAGTGTCTTACGTGTTGTGAAGAGTGTAACTTCAACTCTTCAGTTGGCCAAGGAAAGTGACACTCATAAACCACCTATTATTTTCACTATATGCATAGTAGTGTTTTTCTGTTGTATGCATGTTAGGAGTTGTGTGCAGTTAGTTTATTATGCTATGCTCCTATGTAGTGTTTAGCTATCCCCCACCCTGAGGTTAGAAGCAAGAACACTTAGTAGGATGCTTAGCCAAGCAATGAATTTTTTTAATAGTTGGATAATGAAAATTAATGAAGTTAATTAATGAACTACCTGGGTGCTGGTTGGAGAACCATGGTGGGTGGCTACTCAGGGGGTCCATGTCTATGGTTCATGTCTATGGTAATTACCCTTGGTGGAAGCGCACAATTGTGGAAAGTCACTCAGGCTTAAAGAGATTGTGGACGCACCTTGTTTAGTAGCTTCTAGTGCAACCACTTGTCAAATGGGCTCTGTCTTGACCATACATGTTGTGAGACCCCGATCCGTCGTGACCAGCAGATGTAGGGGGATGATAGGTTGGTTCGGGTCATGCGTTGGGACTCGGGGAATTGCTTCGGAAAGGTCTCGTCTCGGTCTTCTCTTTTCCATTTCATAATTGGGTGACATGGACGAGGGAATGATTGGGTCTTGTGGTGAAAGTGCACACCCTCTTGAGAGTTAAAACTAAGTATACTTAGCCGTGTCTCCGGTTATGGACATTTGAGCAACTAGACAGGGCAGATGTTGAAGATCACCTCATCCCAATTTCTATAATAAAATTTGATGGGTGAACAAGGGTTTGGGAGAGCTCACCGCTTTCTATCGGTGGTGCTCGTTGTGAGTAGTTTTCAAAGTTGTTCACCGTTTTCTATCGGTGGTACTCTTTGTTCTCAAAGGTGTTCACTGTTTTCTATCAGTGGTACTCTTTGTCTAAGATGAAAAGTTGTTTTATAAAAGATAGGACACAACTAGCTTTATGCAAATCAGCCTGAAACTCCACCGAGCCAAATATGCATGTAGATATACTCTTAGTAATTATAATTACCAAGTGTCATCTTGCCACCACAATTCAATTGTGCTGACCCAATATAGTTTGGGCTGCAACTCACCATTGCAGGACCCTTAGACGAGGAGTAAGGATTGTTAGGGTCGCGAGTCTCCAACCAACATGCCTTGCCTGTGGCACATGATGAAGATCGAGCTCACTTATCCATTTGCTTTCCGCTGTGTGTTTATTTCGGTTTGAGCTAGCCATGGGCTATGCACCTTGTATCGAACCCTTTTATTTCTGGATCATCGTGTAATGAATATTGATGCAATGTTATGATATTTCATCTTAAACTGTGTGTGCTAGCAAGTCGATCCAGGGACTAGCACTATACACAGGAGGTCGCTACCTTATAATAAGGAGGGCCTTTACAGATGGTATCAGAGCACTGTGTTGCATGTAGGTTCGTGACCCTAGGTTTGGATTAGTATTTAGGAATGCCCATAGGAAATAAAACCATATTTTATCAAGTTTCGCATAAAATGTCTATTGTAATCTTATCTAATCTTTTACCTCAAAAACATTTTGTAGATGTCCACCTTCACGCATCGTGCCGTAGCCGGAGAAGGGGTGACCGTCTTTTTCGACAGACACCTGGCTGAGCTCGGTACCCTTGTTGGGATACCTCCGCCGATATTCCAGGGCCAGCAGCTGTATAAGAAATCCGAGATCGAGAGGTGGCTGATTGAGACTACCATACCGGCTAACCCCGAAGATTCGTCGACTCATGAGGAGATTTATGAGGAGAGATACCCAGACTGGGAGATATCGCTGTCGATAGCCATGCAGGGAGCTATTGGACGCATCTGTGGGATTTATCGTCATCTTATACCCACAGGTTCCCCCTATCGTACCCTGAGCAGACGCAGCATGGATGGTGTCCCATTCTACTACACCATGACCGAGCACTGGTCGTTGCAGCGCCGCTACTTGATGGAGCACGAGTGTGGTGCAGCAGCTCTTGAGGATTTGTTGAAGGAAGAGATGAAGTTCGTTGATCAAGCGGTTGATGTAGTCAAGGAGGCTAATGATAGGCTTGAGACGTTGGAGAATACAGTGCTATATTTGGATCAAAAGAGGGAGGAACTTCGGGAAGCCAACAGTAGGTTGGAGGAAAAGAAGACCAAGCTGGAGGAAAGGATCAAGATGTTGGAGGAACCCCAGAAGATGGAAGAGGAACTACTAGAGCAGACAACGTACAACAGAGTCATAATCAAGACCTTGTCATTGACAGTAGAGAGACGTGACATGTTGGTCTTGGAGAATGTAGAGTTGAAGAAGAAGCTTGAAGAGGCACTAGCAGCACAGAAGAAGGCTATAACCATCCAGGAGGACCAGGAAATGACTGAAGTGGAGGAGGACCCAGAAGAACGCACCATAGAGACGGATGATGGAGAAACACTTTGGATCGTCCCCGAGAAGGATGACAAACCCGCGTTCAACACCCGATCCCACTCTTGTAAGGTCATTTGCACCAAGGCCATTAGAGGATTTCGGCGGTAGTAGCTTGACCACCATTTTAGTTGTTTTCATCATTCGATTAGAGTGTTGACCTTACCGAAGCTTGTGGTAAGGCAATACTAGAACGTTCTACTTTCCAAGAAAAACTTATTGATGATTTCTAGTATGAGTTGTGATGGTTGTTTGTGAGTGACTTGTTGTTTTGTTTGTATTGTGCTGTTGGGTAGTAGTTTCCTTTTAGATCTTTCCACCCCTTTTCTCATCTATGCCCTGCCCACAGATGCCTCCTCGTCGCAACAACAACCGCAACAACGAAGAGGACAACAACAACAATGTGATGCAGCAAGTGATGACCCAACTCATGCAAGTGATGACCCAGATCTTAGCAAACAACAACAACAACAACAACAACAACAACCCACCCCCGCCACCTCAAGTGGATATGCTCACTAGGTGCCTAAGGTTGAGGCCAGCAACGTTCACCAGCGCCTCAGAACCCGTGGTGGCAGATGATTGGCTGCGTTCCGTGAACAAGAACCTGGTAACCATCAGATGCACTGAAGCCGAGAAGGTCAGATTTGCGGCACATCTGCTAGAAGGACCTGCGGCCAGCTGGTGGGACAATTTCCAAATCACCCACCCATTAGAGGAGGTTACCTGGGAGCTGTTCCAAGAAGGTTTTCGCACTGCCCACATATCCAATGGAGTGATGAGTTTGAAGAAAAGGGAGTTCCGCAACCTGCGTCAAGGCAGTCGCACGGTTGCAGCATACAGAGAAGAATTCAACAATCTGGCACGTTATGCACCAGATGATGTGGACTCAGACGCCAAGAGAAGGGAAAGATTCTTGGATGGTCTGAATGATGAACTAGCCGTTCAGCTATCAGTTGTCTACGCACCCAACTATCAGTCCCGGCTTGACAAAGCCACTATCCTAGAAAGCAAACAGAAACATGCCAAGAATAGAAAGAGAAAGCACAACTTCGACAAGCATTACTCTGGAACACCTCAGAAAATGCGTAGTCATCATGAGGGAAGTGGCAGCTCTGGATTCCACAAGCATGGTGGAAATGGACACCAGCATGGAAACAATGGACACAACAACCACGGCCACAACCCAAATGGAGGATATCGAGGTAATAACCACAATGGTCAGGGAAACCACAATGGACAACCCCGTCACAACCACGCCGAGAAGAGGGATATCAGCCAAGTGCAATGCTACTCGTGCAAGAAAATGGGACACTACTCCAACGCGTGTCTGGAAAATAAAATAGATGTCAACAAGCCAAACCCATTCCAGAAGGGGCATGTGAACCATATGGATGTGGAGGAAGTCATGGATAACCCCGACCTTGTGATCGGTAAGTTCTTAATCAATTCATGCTCAGCTCTATTACTCTTTGATTCTGGAGCATCCCATTCATTCATATCAAGGGCATTCATGGATAAGCATAAATTACCCACTAAGACCCTAGCGAGACCAATTAGAGTAAGTTCTCCTGGGGGAAACATGTTGGCTAACTCAGGTAGTCACACACTGACACTAAATATTGGGAACCACAACTTTCCTATCAAACTTATCATACTGGAAAACCCTGGATTGATGTCATTTTAGGTATGGACTGGTTGTCCCAGTATAGGGGACAAATTGATTGTGCTAGTAGAGCAATCACTCTCACCACCCCGGAAATGAAGAAAATCCGCTACCAGTCATTTTATGGATCAAAAGAGGCTAAGTTGAACTCTCTTAAGGGGGTTAGCATGGAAGAGGTACCTATTGTGAAGGAGTACCCCGATGTGTTTCCAGACGAACTACCCGGAATGCCTCCAGATAGAGATGTAGAGTTCCTGATAGAATTGTTACCAGGAACAGGACCAATAGCAAGAAGGCCTTACCCCATGTCTGTGGAAGAGCTGAAGGAACTCAAGGCACAACTTGAGGAGTAGTTGGGAAAAGGATTCATACGTCCTAGTTCATCGTCTTGGGGAGCACCTGTGTTGTTCGTGGAGAAGAAGGACAAGAGTATGAGGTTATGCATGGATTATCGTTCCCTGAATGAAGTGACCATTAAGAACAAATATCCACTACCGAGAATCAATGACCTGTTTGACCAGCTAGAAGTAGCTAGTGAAACTCCACCGAGCCAAATATGCATGTAGATATAGTCTTAGTAATTATTATTACCAAGTGTCATCTTGCCACCACAATTGAATTGTGCTGACCCAATATAGTTTGGGCTGCAACTCACCATTGCAGGACCCTTAGACGAGGAGTAAGGATTGTTAGGGTCGCGAGTATCCAACCAACATGCCTTGCCTGTGGCACATGATGAAGATGGAGCTCACTTATCCATTTTCTTTCCGCTGTGTGTTTATTTCGGTTTGAGCTAGCCATGGGCTATGCACCTTGTATCGAACCCTTTTATTTCTGGATCATTGTGTAATGAATATTGATGCAATGTTATGATATTTCATCTTAAACTGTGTGTGCTAGCAAGTCGATCCAGGGACTAGCACTATACACAGGAGGTCGCTACCTTATAATAAGGAGGGCATTTACATCCACAACGGGGAATGCGGCCACCATTCGTGCGCCCGCACCCTCACAGGCAAAGTCTTCAGGAGTGGCTTCTACTGGCCTCAAGCACTTTAGGATGCAGTTGACATCGTTTAAACATGCGAAGCTTGCCAATTCCACGCCAAGCAAAGCCATCAGCCTGCGCTTGGACTTCAAACCATTCTGCTCTCCTGGCCGTTCGCGGTCTGGGGACTGGACATCTTGGGACCATTCCCAACAGCGGAAGGGGGTTATCGCTACCTCTTCGTGGCCATCGACAAGTTCACCAAATGGCCCGAGGTGGAGGCGACGCGCACAATTCCAGCAGGCGCGGCGGTGGAATTTATCAGAGGCCTGGTCTGCCGCTTCGGAGTGCCTAATCGCATCATCACCGACAATGGCTCACAATTCACCAGTGGCATCTTCAGGGCTTACTGCGAAAAAATGGGCATCAAGCTCTGCTTCGCCTCGGTCGCTCATCCACAGAGCAATGGTCAAGCCGAACGAGCAAATGCAGAAGTCCTCAAGGGCCTAAAGACCAGGACCTTCGACGTCCTCAAGGGCCACGGCAAGGGCTGGATCAGCGAGCTCCCTTCGGTGCTCTCGTCCATCCGCACAACGTCACCCAAGACTACGGGAGAAATACCGTTCGCCCTCGTATATGGAGCCGAAGCAGTCCTCCCCACAGAGATAAAGCACGGATCCCCACGGGTCCTTGCCTTTAACGAGACGAGCAAGAAGATCTACACAAAGATGACCTGTTTCTTCTCGAGGGACAACGCCGCCGTGCCGCCCTCTGGGCGGCAAAATACCAGCAGGACCTATGACGCTACCACAGCCGCAACGTGCGCACGCGCACGCTGGAGACAGGTGATCTCGTCCTCAGGCGAATCCTCTCCAGGGAAGGCCTCCACAAGCTGTCAACCATGTGGGAAGGCCCCTACAGAGTCATCCACATCGCCAGGCCTGGCGCGGCTCGCCTCGAAACTCAAGACGGCATCCCCGTCAAGAATCCGTGGAACATCATGCACCTGTGCAAGTTCTACCCGTGATCATTGCCACGTCAAAGACACCAAGCGAAAAGAGGCAACTCACGGCTCAACCTCCAAGCATTTTTGTCTCTAGAAGGATACAAACGTGATCATCGTCACGCCCGTGATCATTGTCACGTCAAGACATCTGGCGAATGAGGCAGCTTACGGCTCAACCTCCAAGCATTTTTTGTCTCTAGAGGTTAAAAGCTCACGGCTTAAACCTCCAAGCTCCAAAGGCTTTCTCTCGAGGGTAAAACCCTCCGAGCTCTCCATGTAACGAGCCACCTCAGGCCGTAGAGAGTCTCTGCCACTAATGGGTGGTCCCCATGCCTCGACATGGTCAAAACATTAACTTGGCAACCCCAAGCATAATGAGACAATTTCGTTCCTAAGTGAACTTTGCGCTAAGGCGCCATTGTGTAATATTTGGTGGTGAGTTTTATTTCTGCATTACTTTCTTGAAATGTGCGCTTATATCTATCCACATGCGCACCTCGCGAGCGGGGGGATGAGTACGGTGCCAGTGCCTCAAATGACACACCAGCAACGCTGCAAAATCCAAGGATCCGAGCTCTGACTGGAGGGCAAGCTCCCACAAACACGCCATCTCTACAAAGGACCTTGGTACTTACTCTCCTCGCAAGGAACGCCTGAGGGGACCTATAAGCGTGCACGAGTCCCCAGCACCGTGTACAAGCGTTTGGGTGCGCCCCTCTAACATTTACAGGGAAGGAACGTCCCTACAAGCCTGAGGAGGCAGCAGGGAAAAATCCCTGGAGAGGATCTCCTCGCCAGGCAAAAACCTCTACAGGGAAAAAGCCTCGAGAAGCTAAGTCACGCACCCATGCCTCGAGAGCCTTTTTCCTCTGCAAGTGCGTGTTTGTCCCTCGAGCGTTTTCGTTTTCCCTTGAAATTCATGGACTACTCGTATGTCTAAGGGGGGCACATGGGCATCGCGACTCAGGGCTCTTACCTCTCCTAGGCTTAAACTCCCCCGGCCTTGCTGAGTAATTGCTCTAGCATACCGAAGTGGCAGAGTCATGGCACGAAGAGACGGGTCATAACGACGCAGAGAACCTATAGACATGAAGATAAGACAAAAGGGACCTCTCGAGGGGCACACGAGATAAAAACAAATTGCCAAAGAGAATATATTACATGCCCAAAAGTTGCATAGTGTCTAAGCACGAAATTGTTTCAGATACAAGCGCACGCAGGCGCAATGATCAAAGCTCAGGCCGAGTCCGCGCCATCGTGCTACTCCTCTACGGCACCCTCCACGTCCTCATGCTCGCTCTCCTCTGTAGCGACCTCCGCGCGCTTGAAGCGGTTGCAAAAGGCATCGAATTGCTCGCGGAGGGAGTTGGAAACCCGCCTTACGTGCTCGCCCTGACGAGCCTCAGTCACGGTGGAGAGGTCAAAGCGTGGCGTGAGGAGCCGAAGGTTGGTGAAGAGGCGATCCACGACCACGCCCAGGAGCTGGCGGCTCTCGACCTCGATCACCTCGCGGAGATCAGTGACGGGGTGCTCGAGTGCCGTGAAGAGCTGGTCGAAGTAGACCAGATACATGGCTGTATCACCGCGGCCTCAAATCTCGGCGTGCGGCACCTCCGCGCCCAGCTGGGCTGTAAGCTCGTTGCCTCTGGCCACCAGCGCCTGGAACATGCGCTCCCGCTGCTTCGTGAGCACGTGAGCCGCCTGCGCTGTGTGAGCAGCCTCCGCCGCCTGCTCCACCGCGGGAGCCACCTGCTCCTCCATGTCCTTGACGATGGCGTTGAGGTCCTGGACGGCTGCCCTGCGGCTGTCTTCCGCCAGTCGATGAGCTTCCTTGGCGCGTTGGAGGCGGGCCTCGAGCTTGGAGTTGGCCTTTTCGAGCTCCGCAATCCGCCGGGCATCAGTAGCGTGGTTGGCCTTGAAGCGGTCCTCCTGCTTCTTGGCCTTGTCGCGGTACGCTTGGGCGGCGTTCTCCCTGAACGACTTCTCGCGCGCCACAAGGGCGTCATCCGCCTCCTTCTTCTTCTGGGCGTACCGCTGCTCGAAGTGCTCCAGGGCACGCTTCTGGGCGGCGACGTTCTCGTCGTATTTTCGGAGTACCTGGGCCAGGTCCCCCTCACGCGCCTCAAGATCTTCGCGGTGGGTGGCGAGCTCGCTCTCCGCCTGAAGCCTCTGCTCGTCGCGCAGCTGCACGTCCTTCTCCCTGGAGGCCAGCCGCCGCTCGCGGTCCTCCTCCAGGGTCTCCTGCGCAGCCTGGTGGGCGGAGAGCAACTAGGTCTCCAACTGGCCCAACTCGCGGCGTCTCTGCGCCAGCGAGCCCTCCATGGCTTCCCTCTAGGCCGTGGTGGTGGCTAGGAGCTCGGCAGCAGCGTCACGCTCCACCTGGAGGGGCGCGAGGAGCTCGGTGGCGTCGCGGATGGCCCCATCACGGACCTCCTTAGCAAAGCGGGTGGCTTCCTCGCGCGCGGCCTGCAGCGCCATGTCCTCCTGTCGACGAGCCTCGACAGCCGCATGGAAGGACGCCCATGCCCTTGCAAGCTCTTCGCGCTGCTGGGCGAGCTGCACGTCCTCGAGGGCGAGGTGCACCTCCAAGCCCTCTAGGGATTCACTCACGAGGCGGAAGGCGACCTCGCGGTGCCCAGCGCTCCAGCCCCAACCGCTGAGGACCAGGTCTCGGCTTGTGGAGGGCCCAGCCCCGGCGTGGAGGCCTGAGAACCTGGCCCCGGGGCGCGCTTGGGGGCTGGGCTGCACTCCGTCCCCGCCTGCACCGAAAGTATCCTCGCCGCTCGCGCCAGCCTAGCGCTCGTCCCCTGCACCGGGCGGAGACGGAGGAGCTCCCCATGCAGATTCGCCAGCGCCTTGCGGCCCTTAGTCTGCCTTTTCCTCCGGCTGCACGGGGGGTGGGGGCGCACGCGGCGGAGTGGCCGCGTGGGCTGGAGTTGCCTCGCGCGGTGGAGTTGGCTCACACGGTGGCGTAACCGCGCGAGGCGGAGTAGAAGTGCGAGGAGGGGTAATGACCCTCTCCTCCGGCGCCTCAACCACCATTGGCTCGGAAGGGGGCGCAGATGCCTCCAGGCGAGGCGCGGCTGCCTCTGCCTGGGGCACTGCCGCCTCCGCCCGAGGCGCAGCCACCTCCTCTTGAGGCACCTCCCCAGTTGGGCCAGTGGAGGTTGTAACATCCCAACATTTTGGAATGTTTAAAAATCACAAAAATTAAAACTTTTGTATGATTAAAATGAAATATTAAAATGCATAAGAAAACGAACTATAAAAGACCTCTAGCATATTGAAAAGTTTAATATCTTTAATATCTCAAATTTTTTGACAGGAAAACAGTAGGGAAAGCCCCTACTGCATTTTATATATAAAAGGGATGGATTTACAGTATGGATGCAATAGTTTTCCTGTCAAAAATTACATGGCATCAAGCCATTGTTGCATGCCTTCTGTAAGAGATGGCTTAGCTCTATGCATAGTAAGGGTAAAAACCTCTTTGAATAAGAGGAAGCAAAGATCAACACTACACTGCCCAGCCTCAAATATGATGTCATTCCTGTGCTTCCATAAACTCCAACATCCAATGATTAAATATTCAGTGAAACAGGTTTGTCCTGATCGGTCTTTCCCATCCATAAGCATCTGGTATAGGTCTAGATCATAATTCCACTCCTGGTTTAATCTCCACCAGAATGTTTGACTGAAATCACATCCAAAGAATAGATGTTGCATGTATTCCAGGTGGGCATCAGGGCAAATAACACATGACATGTCGTCTATGTAAAAGGTTTTTCGACAAAGGATGTCTCTAGTATTCAGGCGATCATGGAGTAAAAGCCAAAAGAAGAATTTATGCTTTAATTGTGCACATGATTTCCATAACCATTGAAAAGGTGCGGGTGCCTGCTCAGCAGGGGTCATAGCATCATAAACCCTTTTTACAGAGAACCTAGCCCCATTAAGCAGATTCCAAGCATCATATTGAGTAGATCTTTCTCTGAGATTTAAAACAGTCAGTACCTCTTGACTCTGATGAAAAGAATCCATCGATAGTGGCAGATGAAAATGATTTAGGATATTATCTGCATCTGAATTTAGCATCTGCTCTAAGGTGATGTTCTGCTGTCGTGCAAAAGAGAACAGATGGGGGTAGTCAACCACAACAGTCGTGTATCTCCACTTATCTTTCCAAAATCTGATAGTCCTCCCATCTCTGGCCAAACAGGTAGTAATCTCCATGAACTGGTCCCACAGTGAGCACACATCCTTCCACCAGAAAGAGCCACATCGGGCTTGCACTTGTGGTAACTTGTAATTGGGATAATGGGCTTCCCAAATAAGTTGAACCCAAGGCAAGTCAACCCTATTCATAAATTTGTATAGATGCTTCATGAGTAGAGCAATATTGTGATTTCGTAGGTTAATAACTCCAAGTCCACCTGCCTTTTTGGGTTTACATATTTGCTCCCATTTAATGAGACAATTCCCCCTCTTATGTATGTCTTTATTCCTCCAAAGAAAGCCTCTGGCAGATCCTTCCACTATGTCAAGGAATCTCATTGGCGTTTTAATGGTGCACATAGCAAATAGTGGGATGGAGATGATAATGGATTTAACTACCGTTAATCTTCCATCATAGGAGAGCAAATTAGATATCCCTCCTAATCTCATGTCAATCCTTTCCAAAATGCCAATAAAGTGCTCTAACCTTGGCTTAGTGGTTCCCATAGGTAACCCTAAATATGTAAATGGCAGGGCTTCAGGCTTACATGATATGATCTCAGCCAGTTCACTGCATCTCTCAGGGCTAATATTAATAGGAACCAGAGATGATTTGCTATAGTTAACTCTAAGTCCAGTAATGGATGTAAAGATAACTAAGATGTGCTTGAATGCATTCAACTGATCCACACTAGCAGGCAAGATAACAAGAGTATCATCAGCATATTGGATAATAGGAAATTTCAATCCAAATGAATAGTCTAGAGGAAGGTTAAGGTCACCATCTGACCATGCTTTGTTAACCATATACTGTAGCAATTCAGATGCCAGGACATATAGCTGAGGTGAAAGGGGATCTCCTTGTCTGACACCTCTCTTGCAGTGATTTTTTTTTCCAGGGACACCATTAAGTAACACAGATGCAGATGCAGAAGAGAAAATGCACTTAATCCATTTGCACCATTTGTCACCAAAACCTAAGCATCTCATGGTTTCAAGTGTCGTGGTATCAGCATAATTGATAGGAGACGGGGGTCCTCTAGCCTACGTATGGATTGTGGGGAAGAAGGTTGGTGTCGTCGAGGACGGGATTGAACACGGCGAGTTTACCCAGCTTCGGATCCCACAGCGGTGGCGAGATACTACGTGCTGCTATAATTCACTATGAGGCGATAGCCGTGAACAGGTTACAATGGGTATGATGCCTATTGAAGTTGTCTGCCCGAAAGGCTCCCTGGTGGCCGGCTCATATAGGCGGCCAGACCCCAGGGTACAAGGTAAGTACTTGTCCGGCAAGTAAACAGAGTCCTAGACCTAGCCGGCTTAGTTGCCGCCTTCCGTCTTGGGCTCGGTGGCTTGATGGGCTTCGGCCTTCCGCCTTCCTTGGACCGTCCGCCTACTTCCTTGTACGTCAACTATCTGGGCCGCCCGGCAGGCCTCGGCCTTACCACCCTTGGGCCACGCTGGACTAGCCGGATTGATCCATGTTGGTTATACCCCTAGTTGATATATCCCCAACATTAGCCCCCAGAAAGGTTGAAGTTCTCCAGGCGCCGGCTTCTTCTTGATTCTTCATCTGCCAAAGGTTGGCGGCTGCAGGACTTGAACCATTCTGAAAATCAACGAGGCATGCGTGTCTTGAGGTTGACATGCGGCCGCCTTTATCCATCATGGGAAAAGACGGCTGCTCGGCAATCTTGCCGAGCATCCTTCTTGGCGGTCTCCACCTAGCCAGCTCACGACAGTTTGAAAACTGTCTAGG
Source organism: Poa annua (assembly GCA_026929855.1). Lineage (NCBI taxonomy): Eukaryota > Viridiplantae > Streptophyta > Magnoliopsida > Poales > Poaceae > Poa > Poa annua. The sequence goes on from CM049427.1 coordinate 41,035,635, forward strand.
CGGGAATCTCGCCATGATAACCAATTGCGGGAAAAGAGGAGGCAGGGAGATCGTGCAGTCGTGTGCTGCAACGGATGCTGGACACGTGTCCGACTAAAAACGCCGTTGCACAGGGAGCAACGCCTGGCCCTATAAATAGGTAGCCAAACGGTCCATTTTCACCACCCAGCCTTTGCTCTCCGTGCACTCTTGCCTCTTACACTTCTCCGCTTCTTGCCTCCGAGCGAACTCCGGCGAACTCCTCTCCTCCGACGACCTCTCCCTGCGGCGATGTCCACCGGCCCGACCCTTTTGACGGCGTCGAGCGGTCCGGCGACCGAGACCGCGCCCGCGACGACGATGGGCGGCGCGATAACCCGTCCCGCGGCGGCGGCGACGGGCAATGTCGCCACCGTCGCCCCTCGGACTTCCACCGCGCGCGCGCCAGCGGCGGGTTCTTCGGCTCCTCCACCAACCACCGCGGAGATGACGGCGGCGGGCGCCCCCGCCGACGAGGAAGAGGAAGCGGCGGACCTCGGGTCCCGCTACTGGCTACCTTCCATCGTCGACGAAGATGCCCTCCAAGATTTGGAGGCTGTCGGCTACCTCCCCACTCGGGAGGATTGCCGGTGGAGGGCCGCCTTCGGAGACGTCATCCCGGCCCCGAGAGCCGGGGAGCGGGTAATCCTCACCTCCCATCTAGTTAGGGGAATGGCGCTTCCGCCTTCCGCCTTTTTTAGCGAGGTTTTGGATCACTATGGGCTCCAGCCCCACAACATTGCACCCAATAGTATATTAGTCCTAGCCGGCTTCACAGCTCTATTCGAAGTCTACCTAGGTATTAGGCCTAGTTTAGACTTCTTCAGATACTGCTTCCGTTGCCGGCGACAGACGGTGCCGGACGGCGGGCTGGCAACCTGCGGCAGCGTCACCTTCAACTGCCGCCAGGGCCGCCAGTGGTATCCTAAGATACCATACCTTGAGTCCGTCAAGGGCTGGACCTCCACGTTCTTCTACTGCCAAGATATGGCAGCACCGGGCCGCCAAGTTGGCATCCCGGCATTCGTCAACGCGCCACCCAAGCCTCGGCCATGCTGGGACGAGGCGGTGCCAAGTTGACGGAGGAACTCCGCCTTATTCAAAGGCGGATTGAATTCCTCACGAGGACGATGGCTCCCCCTCTGCTGGATGGGGTCGACACCGTCATCTGCTGGCTCGGCCGGCAGATCCTCCCCCTACGGTACAGCCCGCACAAGATGTGTCAGTATTCGCCTACTGACACGGCCTCTCTTTGCGTGAGCGAAGAGATATTGCCGGTTGCCGACCTGGCATTCCGGCTCCGCAGCCTCGTCAAGGCGGGGCTGGTGAAGGCGGCAGAGGGCGTGCCCATGCACACCCACGACAACCCTCCCCTGGAGGTAAATATTTTCTTCCTTGCCCCTTGTTTGATAGCTTTGCCGGCTAGAATTGAGTTCCATTACACTTGTCTTCTTTTTCAGCTCTCCGAGTTGGGGGAGGATGACCTGGCTCCCGACTTCTACGAGTCGGAAGCCGGGAAGACGAAGAAGCGCAAGGCGTCCGGTGCTGCTTCCTCTACGGCGAATGCCGAGAGGAAGAAACGGATCGCGTCGGCTACCGAGCCAGCTCTTGCCAACATTGGCGAGAACGCGGGGATTAACATCCCCCGAAGGTACTCAATTTTGCCTTTAATAGACGACAAACCTCTTCAATACAGGCCAATTGACTGTGCTTGCTTTTTGTTGACAGGGAGAGGGTCGCAACTTCCCGGTTGACGAACAGGCTTCTTGGCAAGGGTAAGCGGCCACAAGGCAGCTCGCCGGCTACCGTGCCGCCAACTCCTCAGCTCCAAGCCGGCAGCTTTATGGGCGACGCCCGTCGTCAGCCCCCGGCTCCGGCTTCTGGCGCTCCGCCAAGGGTCTCTTCCACCGACTGCGCGCCCAAGACTCCCCTACTGTTGGCTGAGGCTACGGCCGATGAAGCCGCTCAATCGCGCGCCGCCAATGAAGGGTTGCTGGAGTCGACCGTCGGCGGGTCTCGGAGGGCAGCCCCGGCTGCGGGAGGCGGCAAGGTCAGGGACCCTTGGTCCACCTTTAAGGAGGCCAAGGAGTCAACTTTGGCTTTCGCCACCTTCGCCTCGCAGGCCTTCGCCGACTTGGAGGGCGACCTATCCGTAAGTTTTTACCACTCTGGCATATACATAGCCTTTCCCCCGAGCACTTAGATGGCAAGTCAAAAATAAAAGAAATTTTGACTGCCGGCTTAGTGGTTATTCGACAATATGTTATATGCCTTTGTTTTGTCTTGCAGGGCCTTGTCTCCGCCAACGTCGAGCTTGTCTCCTCCCGAGTTGAGATAAACCGGCGCTGCCGCGACCTTAAGAAGGTGTGCGAGGCGAAGGACCTGCGGATTGCCGAGCTGGAGGCGGCCCGCAAAAAAGATGAAGGTAGGGTTGATCCTTTTTCGCCTTCAACTATGCTTTCGACTTATGTTGCCGTCAATCAGTAAGTTAGCGGATCCATATTTGTAGAACTGCTAGACCACGCCCAGGATATCCTGAAGGCGTCCACTGATATGCAAGCTCTTATGAATGAAGCTTCAGACTTGGCGGCCGCCAACTTGGAGTTGAAGGAGACTCATCAGAAGGAGATGGAGGCCCAACAACTCAAGTTTGCGCAGGAATCTAGCCAGCTCACTGGTGAGCTAGAAAGCCTGCGCAACAAGTTGGCGGAGGCGGAGAAGACGGCTGCGGAGGAAATCTCCAAGCAGACTTCTCGCGCCCAAACTGCGGAGGACGCGCTGGCAACTCATATGATTGAGTTGTCCGCTTTCCATAACTCGGTCCTTGGTAATTTCTTACTCCTTTTTGATGCTGCCATGTTGCTTTAGCCTGAGCCAAACTAATGGCTTTATTTTTTGATACAGTTCCCGCCGGTTTAGGCGATGACAAGGTTGTCAGCCCCCGCCTGGATCGCCTTGCGCGTCTAGGCGAACTGATCACCGAGACTTTGGCGGCGTCCAAGCGGTTCGCCGCCAAGTTCTTCACCTCGTTCGGCAGCCAGGAACCGACCGAGTTCAGCGACGTGCCCGCCATCTTGGAGCAGGCGACCAAACTGCACAAAAGCTCGCTGAAGTCGGCGGCACGGGGTGGAGCCAAGACCGCCCTTGGGTTGTTCATGGCGCACTACCCCGAGGCGGAGATAGAAGCCGTCACTGAAGGCATGCCGTCAACATATGAAGACGGCAGCGAGGTTGAGCCGGCCGCTGTTCTGGACAGCGTTGCCGGCTACGCCACGCGTGTTGCCGACATGGTCGACACTTCAATCTTCTACCGGCGCCATCCTGTGCCTGGCGGAGAGGGAGCTGAAGCTGCCGGCGCGGCCGAGGCGGAGGGGAGTGATAGTTCCGGGGCTGAAGTTGTCAGCCCCCAAGCCTGATGTAGACGCTCCCCCGAGCCATATTTTTTCTGTCCTTGCCTCTTGTTAGCCTTACTTGTCGGCTCCTGAAACAATGCAACATTGACTTGTAATATTTGTATATACTTTTGCTGCTGCTTTGTTAAGCGGAAACTAGCTGATAAGTTTTATTTTGTCTTTATTTATATGGCCCGCCTTAATTTTACCCTGACTTATATGCTTGACTTTTTGTATGTTGACGAAACCTCAGCCGGTAACTTTAGCTGAAACAACCAGGGCTAAACCATGCATTTAGAATCAGAGACCAAAGCCAACATGTTGGTGTCAAAGACATACTACTAGGCGAACCACATATAAGTAATCAGAGGTAAAGGAATTAGGCGGCGCAAAAAGGTTTATTTTTGCTTTGGGTTGGCTCGAAAGCTGCAAGTATCTACCAGTTTGAACCTTTGCACGGAGCTAGAAAATAGGTAACTTAGATACATAGGGGAAATATGATTGCAAGAAAAGATAAAATATGGCATGCTTCTCAACACAGATGAGGAACCATAGACTTTTATTTCATAATCATATTTAACTTATTACAATTATAAATTGCTAAGTGTAGAAAGGAAGTAGCTGCTCAATGTTCCAAGGCCGTCTTGTTTGTTCGTACGGATCGTCAATGCCTCTTTTGCGCTTGGTTCCCCTTCTTCCTGCCGCCTTCTTGCGCCTTTTATTTTCCTCTTCGTCGCGGATGTCGGCTAGGTAGTAGGAACCACTGAGCAACGCCTTTGTGACTATAAACGGTCCTTCCCATGGCGGGGATAACTTGTGCAAGCCTTTTCTGTCTTGAATTAGGCGGAGAACCAGGTCACCTGTTCTGAAGCTTCGCTTCCGCACTCTCCGGCTATGATAGCGGCGAAGTTGTTGCTGGTACAAGGCGGAGCGACGGAGAGCGACGTCTCTTTCTTCGTCTAGCAGGTCTAGGCTATCTTGTCTTGCACCTTCTACGTCTTGCTCGATGTAGGCTTGAACTCTTGGGGAATCGTACTTCATGTCGGTAGGTAGCACTGCCTCAGCGCCATATACTAAGAAGAAAGGAGTGTAGCCGGTAGACCTGTTTGGCGTTGTGCGCAAACTCCACAATACCGACTGTAACTCATCTGCCCAAGCGTCGGCTGCCCTGTGTAATGGAGCTTCGAGACGAGGCTTAAGTCCTGATAAGACTAGGCCGTTTGTACGCTCTACTTGTCCATTGGATTGAGGGTGTGACACGGATGCCAAATCAAGCCGGATACCCAGATCGCTGCAGTATTCTTCTATGTCGCCTTGAGACAGATTGCTGCCATTATCGGTGATAATGCTGTGTGGAACTCCAAACCGAGAGATAATTCCCCAGAGAAAATTGGTGGCTGTCCGTGCGTCAAGTTTGCTGATCGGTTTAGCTTCGACCCATTTGGTGAACTTGTCGACAGCGACCAATAGGTGAGTGTACCCACCACGCGCCTTTTTGAAGGGACCCACCCTGTCTAAGCCCCAGACCGCGAACGGCTAGGTGATTGGGATCGTCCTTAGCTCCTGTGCCGGCAAGTGAGGTTGTCGACCGTACAGCTGGCAGCCTTTGCATGTCTTTACGATGTCCTCGGCGTCTTCTTTGGCGGTGAGCCAGTAGAAACCTTGGCGGAAAGCTTTGGATACAATGGACCTAGCGGAAGCATGATGCCCGCAGGTGCCAATATGTATGTCCTTTAGAATTTCCCGGCCTTCTTCCGGCTATATGCACCGCTGATAGATGGCGTAAGTGCTTCGCTTGTATAGTTCGCCTTTTATTATCGTGAATGCCTTGGCTCGCCTTATGATCTGCCTCTTTAGCACCTCATCGTCTTCCGGCAACTTTTTGTCGATTAAAAAATCGAGATATGGGACTGTCCAATCCGGCTGTGTTAGGTAGACAGCGAGACTTGCCGCTTCTACCGGTTCTTCTGCGTCGGGGTCCATCAAATCGGCGCCTTTAATGGATGGCTTGTGCAGATGCTCCAGGAAGATATCTTTTGGTACCTTTTTGCGTTCCGATCCTAGTCTTGCAAGTGTGTCCGCCGCCTCATTCTCAGCTCTTGGAACATGCCGGACTTCGTAGCCTATGAAGTTTTTTGCGAATTCGTCAACTTTGGCTCTGTAAGCCGCCATTGTTGCGCTTTTCGCATCCCATGTTCCGCTTACTTGCTGCGCGACCAAATCTGAGTCGCCATAACAGAGGATTCTTTTGACGCCTAGGTCGTTTGCCACGTGTAACCCGTGAAGCAAGGCTTCGTACTCGGCAACATTGTTGGTTGCTGTGAAGTGGATTTGCAACACGTAGCTAACTTGTCACCTTTAGGCGTGCGTAGAACGACTCCAGCCCCCGAGCCTTTGAGCATCTTTGATCCGTCAAAGTGCATGACCCAATATTCTGATTCGGGGAGTGTAGTTTCCTCCAAGGCCTCCGTCCAGTCGGCGACAAAGTCTGCAAGCGCTTGAGACTTAATGGCGGTCCGTGGTTTATAGACTATATCAAAGGCGGCGAGTTCGATGCCCCATTTGGAAACTCGACCTGTTGCCTCTGCATTGTTGATTATGTCTCCCAACGGTGCCTTGCTGACTACTGTCACTGTGTGTTCCTGGAATGTAATGCCTAAGCTTTCTGGCGGCGAAGAATACACCATAAGCCAGCTTTTGGTAATGCGGATACCTCTGCTTGGAGGCGGAGAACACTTCACTGATGAAGTAGACCGGCCGCTGCTCACACGCCGCGGCTTCGTTCTCCTTTCTTTCCACAGCCAAGACAACGCTGACAACAGCTCCTGTTGCCGCGATGTACAGCGGCATTGGTTCCTGTGATCGAGGTGCTGCCAATATTGGAGCGGATGTGAGGGCCTCCTTAAGTTGTTGTAAGGCGGCATCTGCCTCTGCTGTCCACTCGAAGTTGTCGGATTTCTTCAATAGCCGGTAGAGAGGCATTGCCTTTTACCCTAGGCGGCTTATGAAACGACCGACGGCTGCTGCCGATCCGGCTAGGCGCTGCACGTCCTTCAGACAAGTAGGTCTGTATATGTTTTGGATGGCCTTGATCTTCTCCGGGTTAACCTCGATCCCTCGTTCTGAGACGATAAATCCGAGCAATTTGCCGGCTGGGACGCCGAAAACGCACTTGGCGGGATTGAGTTTCATCTGATACCTCCGGAGATTCTGAAAAGTTTCTTCTAAGTCCTCTAGGAGATCTGCCTTCTTTTTTGACATTACCGCGATGTCGTCTACATAGACGTGAACATTGCGGCCGATCTGTTCGTGCAGGCAATTTTGCATACAGCGCTGGTATGTTGCCCCTGCATTCTTCAGGCCGAAAGGCATTGTAATGTAGCAGAAAGTCCCGTATGGAGTTGTGAAAGATGTTTTCAGCTGATCTGACTCTCTCATCTTGATTTGGTGGTATCCTGAGTAGGCGTCCAGAAAACAAAGCAGCTCGGAGCCTGCTGTGGAGTCTACGACTTGGTCAATTCTAGGCAGCGCAAAGGGATCCTTTGGGCAGCACTTGTTAACACCGGTATAGTCAATACACATCCTCAGCTCTTTATTCTTATTTGGAACAAGTACAGGATTTGCCACCCAATCGGTGTGTACACCTTCTTTTATGAAATTGGCGGCCTTCAGCCTATTTATCTCCTTTCCTATAGCCTTGCGTCTCTCATCTCCAAAGCGTCTTGTTGCTTGCTTCACCGGCTTGGATCCTTTTATGACGTTGAGCGAGTGCTCGGCAAGTTCCCTCGGTACACCAGGCATGTCGGAAGGCGACCATGCAAAGATGTCACGATTCTCACGGAGGAACTCGACGAGCGCGCCTTCCTATTTGCTGTCAAGGTTGGAGCCGATGACAACTTGCTTATACTTGTCACCTGGGATGAGGTCCGCTTTTTTGGTGTCTTCTGAAGCTTCGAAGGTCTTCTTGACATCCATCTTTGGCTTTGGCATGGAGTTGTCTGAATCCGCCCCGAGCAGCGCGAGTTCTTCCTTGTGGATGACGGCTTCTGCGAAGGCGGCCATGCCACGCTCGCACTCCTTGGCTTTCTTGAAGTTGCCGGAAATCGTGATGGTTCCGTTTTCCCCCGGCATTTTAAGCTTGCTGTATATGTAGCACGGCCTTGCCATGAACTTGGCGAAAGCCGGTTGTCCGAAGATTGCATGATAGGCGCTTTTGAAGGGGACAACTTCGAACCGAAGGAACTCTGAGCGGTAGTTCTCTTTTGGTACGAAAGTTACCTTCAGCCTGATGCTCCCCATTGACTTTTCTTGCCTGCCGGGCACTATGCCATGAAAGGCGAGGTTGCTGTGGTCCAGCTGATCCTCTGATAGGTTCATGCGACTTAGTGTGTCGTAGTACAGGATGTTGAGGCTGCTGCCGCCATCCATAAGTACCTTTGTGAGTCTGAAGTTGTCGACAATGGGATCGACGACAAGGGCGTACTTGCCTGGGTGAGGGACGTGATCAGGGTGGTCGGGCCGGTCCCAAGTGATTGTTGCCTCCGACCAGTTCAAGTACTGAGGGACGTCCGGCATTGTCGCGTTGAGTTCGCGCATTTCCGCCTTATCCGCTTTAGCCGAAGGCGTGCCGACAAAGCACACAAGAGATTCTTTGACCTTCGGATACGGCTTCTTTTTCTTGGCGGCTGCGTCATCTTCGCTTGAGATAGACATGTCGTCGTCATCCTCATCCACCTTGCTGTCTTTCTTGTCGTTCTTCTTTGACTTCTTTGACTTCCAGCCGACTGTGGGATCCTTTTTGAAGTCGTCCATGAAACGGCACTCTCCAAGCATATGGTTGACCTTGCCCAATGAGGCGTGGATGGGACACGGCAAAAGCTTTGCCTGTTCATAAGTGATTCGCGCCGCCTTAGGCCCTGAGCCGGCTTCACGACTACCTTTCTTATTTTTCCACTTCTTTTTGCCGGCGTTTCCTTGGAACGCTGCGGCTACCTCATTGGAAAGCCCGGCTTTGTCATCCGCCGCCTGCTTGCGCTTGTTATTCCGCTTTGGTATGATGTTGACGTCTGGGTCATCGTCCCGGGCGTCGTCATCCGCCGCCGCGTATTGGGCGGCCAGGTTGAGCATCTCACCAAGGTCCGTGATTTGCTCGCGGACGAGCCTATGACGGAGCAAGGACTTCTTCTGTAGGCCCGTGTAGAAGGCGTGGATAGCCTGTGCGTCCGAGACACCATGACAGTTGGCTTTTTCGGATATCCAACGGCTGACAAAATCTGTCATGGTTTCGTCCGGCTTTTGGATACAGCGTTGCAAATCCGTGTAGGTATTTGGACGCTTGTATGTTCCTTGGAAGTGCTGGGAGAAAACATTTTCCATGTCGTACCAGCTATGGATGGACTTTTCAGGAAGGTTGTCGATCCAAGCTCTTGCCGTGCCTTCCAACATGAGAGGTAAGTAGCGGACGGCAATATGGCTGCTCCCGCCGGCAATTTCTATGGCCATGGCATAATCGGATAGCCATGAGTCCGGCTTAACGAGGCCGTTGTACCTAGAACAGTTTTTTGACACTGATGTCATGTCCTTAGGGAACGGCTCTCTGCGGATGGCGTCACCGAAGCACTTTGGTCCAGAGTATAGCGGCTCCTTTCCTCTTGCTATGTCTTGTAGGCGGTGTCGTGCGTCTTTTGGATCGAGCTGCCGTGCGCCTCTATTTGCGTCCGGCTCGTCCTGCGCTGCCCGGCTTATGCTGCGCCTGGGCCCTTCTACCTCCTCTCTCTTCTTGCTGCCAGCGCTACACTGCGGAGATCGGCTTCGGCCTCTCCTGGGAGGGTCGTTGCCGACATCTTTTCTAGGCGGCGGCCTGTTGTTCCGGCTACCGCCATTGTCACGTCTTGGCTGGGATGGAGGTGGCAGGTCTCCTCTACTTCCTGTCCTTGAATTCTCGTCCCGCCTTGCTTTTGGCGGTGGCGTCTTCTTTGGAGGTGGCGTTGCCTTCCTTTTGTCGCCATGGCTACTGGAGCCAGACGGGCCATTGGGGTCGGCGCCGGGTGCAACTTTGCACTTTCCCGACTTAGACTCTAGGTCTCCACCTGGGGCATCCGCCATATGGCCGTAGGAATCAGCGCGAGCTTGTTGTTCTAGGGCCTTGCTTACGAAGTGTCTTGCATTGGCCAGCTTCTCTTCCGCCGTGTAAGTGTTTTCGTCCAGGGTATCTAGTGCGGCGGCCGCGTTGAGGACCGGGGTGCAGAAGACAACATCTCCCCTTCTGTCCACGCGCTGTGGTGCCGTGCGCTAGTCGAACCCTAGATCTTGAGCCGTTGTTGTTGCTTGCGCAGGCGGCTCTTTTCCACGGCGGTTTTTTGATGACCTTTTCTCCTCGAAGAGTTGCCGGCCTGTTTTGGCCGACATCTTCTCCTGCTCTTTCTCGATCTTCTTCGCAAGGCTCTCAACGTGCTCCTCTCTTTTTCGCAGGAAGTCATAGTGCTTAAGCATGTTAAGCCTAAGCTCTTCCACTTCGTCGAGTGGGGTGTTTTTGTTCACCGGAGTATTCATGATCTCGTCTACTTCTTTGATGACGGAGAGCAAATCCGTGGGTTTGCTGCTGCCGCCTTTTTCGAGGCCAGTTTTCTTCTTTGCGCGCACATTGTCGGAACTTTCAATGAGTTGACCGGCAGTGGTGTCACCGGCTTCTTCCGCCGGCTTGTTTTGCGCCTCCGAAGTAGCTGGGGTTGTCTCATGACCGACAACAACCATCATAGCCAGCTTGTCAGGCATGTCTGTATCCGCTGTACCCTCTGAGGGAGCCGGATTACCACTGGAAAAGCGGGTTTTGATCTTCTCTTCGAAGAGACTAGCATCATCATCGGAATCAGAGTCTACATTGACTTGAACGGTAGATCTGGATCCGGCATCTGACATCGCATCCTCCTGCAGAGCAGGGAGGATTGACTCAGGATCGTTGTTTTCCGGCTGGGAGTCGGATCCCAGTCCGACAACTCCGACGAAGTGGAAATCAGATTCGGCCGACTCCTGGGAGAAGGCGGATTCAGACCCATCTTGCCGGTCGACTGCTTGGTCGAAGGGTTGGTGGGTGGGCTTGTAGAAACGCGGTAGGCCGTACGCCTCTGGCGTGTACCCGATGAAGACGTCGATCCCTCCGATCGGCACGATTGTGCATCCGATAAGGTAGTCGTCCGCCGGGAGCCAGGACTCATCCGAGTTGACGTAGCTATGGCCGCCATACCTTGTGACGCGACCGACGGCGATCTGCTTGCCCACGCCGCCAAGTGTTCCCGCCTGGAACGTGACGCCAGGAACCTTATGCCCCACGGTGGGCGCCAACTGTCGTGGTATCGGCATAATTGATAGGAGACGGGGGTCCTCTAGCCTCCGTATGGATTGTGGGGAAGAATGTTGGTGTTGTCGAGGACGGGATTGAACACGGCGAGTTTACCCAGCTTCGGATCCCACAGCGGTGGCGAGATCCTACGTGCTGCTATAATTCACTATGAGGCGATAGCCGTGAACAGGTTACAATGGGTATGATGCCTATTGAAGTTGTCTGCCCTAAAGGCTCCCTGGTGGCCGGCTTATATAGGCGGCCAGACCCCAGGGTACAAGGTAAGTACTTGTCCGGCAAGTAAACAGAGTCCTAGACCTAGCCGGCTTAGTTGCCGCCTTCCGTCTTGGGCTCGGTGGCTTGATGGGCTTCGGCCTTCCGCCTTCCTTGGACCGTCCGCCTACTTCCTTGTACGTCAACTATCTGGGCCGCCCGGCAGGCCTCGGCCTTACCACCCTTGGGCCACCCTGGACTAGCCGGATTGATCCATGTTGGTTATACCCCTAGTTGATATATCCCCAACATCAAGAATAGCACTGTATTCCACTTTATCAAAGGCCTTTTCAAAGTCAATCTTAAAGATGACAATTTCTTTTTTGGATTTATGACATAAGTGGAGATATTCATATGCCCAGCCTAGACAATCCTGGATTGTTCTGTTTTTTATGAATCCATACTGATTCTTGTGCACCAAAGATATCAAGACAGTCTGCAATCTGTTAGCCAGTAGCTTAGTAAGGAACTTCAGAGGTAGACTCACCAATGATATTGGCCTAAAATCATTAGTATAGATGGGGGAATTCACTTTGGGTATCAGTGTGATATAAGCTGTATTGATACTCTCAATGTTAACATTTCCCTCATAGAAATCAAATCATAGTTTAAAAAAACCATTTTTAACAGTATTCCAATACTTTTTGAGAAAAGCACCATTAAATCCATCTGGCCCAGAGGATTTGTCCGAGGGCATATTCTTGACAATATCATCCATTTCCTTCAGTGTGAATGGCACTTCTAATTGAGAGAAGTCAATGTTCTGAGCTGGCTGAATATATTGACCGATAAGATCAGTATACAAACTGTTTTCAGATATACCAATTCTGTTTTTAAAAGATCTCCAAATATGAGCCGCTTTCAGATCATGGTCCAACAGGATAATATTACCCTCAGTGTGGATACTAGATATAAAATTACATCTGAAATTATGTGAAGCCACTGTATGGATTTTTTTGTATTTTCACCCCCAAGTTTTTCCCATTTTATTTTAGCTCTATTTCTCCAAAAGATTCTCTTAGCTTCTAAAAGTTTACCCACATGAGCTTTTAGAAGCCTTCTAAAATTATTCTCTTGGACAGACAGGTAACAGAGCTAAAACATAGTTACAGGAGGTGATAATGTTACTGAGATGTGAAATATTTTTAATCCATTTTTAATACCATTCCTCAGAGCTTTCAATTTAGCAGTAATGTCTTTTGCAGAGTTACTGAAATACCCTGATTCAGCCCAAGCCGTATTGACAATCTCAGATAGTCCATCAAACTCAACCCAGTATTCCTCAAAGCGAAATAGTTGGGATTTCGGCATCTCAGACCCAATAGACACTAAGATTGGCACATGATCCGAGGTGTTGTTGCTCAGTGGTGTGGCATATGTGTTGGGGAAGGTACTGGTCCAATTTGGGGATGTGAAAACCCAGTCTAATTTTTCTAATAAGGGGGAATCCTGCATGTTACTCCAAGTATATTCTCTTCCTTTTAGAGGAATTTCAACCAGGTCTAGATGTTGTAATGTCTGGTTAAAGCGCAACATATTATTGATGTCACCACCAGGTCTATTCCTGTTGTCAGGTGATCGAATAAGATTAAAATCCCCTATAATAATCCAATATTCCATAAGAGAAATGTCAACCTCATGCAACCAGTTCAGGAAGGTGTCTCTCTCTGTCGCCTCAGTGGGGGCATAGACATTTGTAACATACAGTACACGGGCAGATAGTTTGCAGATCAACTGAATAGTTAACTGATATTTGCTGTTATTAATCACTGTACCATCAAATAAATTACCATTCCAGAGTGTGATGATGCCTCCAGAGTTTCCATTGGAAGGAGAGAAAGCAAATTGGTTGATTCTTCGTGGACATAAATTCCTGATGTAAGCGTGATCAAAGTGCTCTCTCTTAGTCTCTTGAAGGCACATGATGTGGCAATTGCTTTCATCAGCTTTTGCTCTAATCTCGTCCCAACGAGTTTGGGAATTAATCCCTCTTAGGTTCCAGTCCACGATGTACCAGACTCTACTCATTGGAAACAGGTGATAAGTGTGGCCACTGGGAGTTCATAAAAGTCCCAGGTGAGGAGTACATGTCAAGGTGCAGTAGATCTTGTGATCTGAAGTGATTAATAGTACAGACTGAATAAATGCACCAACCACAGAGCTTATATAATATCGATAATATCAATAATATCCACCACTGAGCTAACACCAACATAACATGACTCACATAGATAAAATAAAGAGACTGACATAGACCATGTTCAACATAACTAATACAAAAAGCAGTGGCAAAATCATAGTTCACAACACCAAAATATGAGAAGCACAACCAGATAAACTGAAACAACAATTCACTGATTACAGACTGCATAAGCTAACAACAAAATTCAGACTCTATCGATAAACAACTGCCTAGACTGACTATGAGGCACTTAATGGTTGTCTCAGGACCATTAGTCACTTTCAACACTATCATAGGAACTGTCATAGTTCAGTTCAGCCTCTGACAGCGTCGTAGACGCCATCTGACAGTGGGACCCACCAATGGCTTGTAGGATCGCAGTAGGCAGATAGGGTGGAGGGAGTGCCGAGGTGTCAATCACATGAGCTTCAAATTCAACAGAGAGGTTCTTTGATGTGCTAGAACCTCCTTCAACCAGGGTAAGATCCATTGGGGGCTTATCTTTGAATCCAGCTTTAAGACCAGCGAGTCTGTTACTACGACGCACACCCTCCACATTTGGTGGAACAACAGTCTTACCACGCATTCTCCTCTGAGGCGCCTAGATAACTGGCATTGGTTCTTCTGCAGGTGCATCAGCTGGGGCTTGGTCAACATGATCTTGTGGAGCTTGCTCTGCAATAGCGTCAATCAAAGGAACAACAATTTGCACCTCCTCATTATCAATATGCATCTAATTATCCTCTTCCTGAGCAGGGACAGGGCTCTGGGGAGGTGTCACAATTACAGGCTCCACAATGTTCTTATTATCATTAGCATTAGCAACTACTTCATCTTGTGCTCCACCATGTTGTATATCACCTTCATGGTCAGCATGCCAGAAGTGAAAATCATCCACAACAATAGGCACAGGATGGGGGTTCTCACCTTCAGGGGGTAGAAGGTCTTCATCACCTGGTCCTGCTCCCAACATAACAGCAGATAAGATTATTGTTGGGCAAGTCCAGGAGTCCCCAGTACCAAGGTTGGAGGTGGATTGTGATACAACAATACTAAGTGGTATGTTATCAATGCTGAAGGCTCTCAACTTAACCAGGATTCTTGACATATTAGAATCATCTCTGTTCCATATTAAAACTCTATCAAACTGAGCTAAAGAAAGAACAATGGTATCCAGGTTCCAGCATTCTTGAGGGTAATTCATGAGCATTAACCAGCAATCATGCGTATAGGTGACAGATCTATGATTCCTGCCCCTGTTCTGCTCAATGATATGAACTACTGTGTCGCCAATGAAGTATGGGCTGTTCATGACTGCACTATCTCTCTCCACAACATCCAGGAACCTAACAAGCATAGCTCCTAATCCACTGCGGGAAGTAGCCCTCACATTGAGATGCCTCTGTTGCTCAAGAAACTGAGTGATCAGTAAAGTTGTACCTTCGAACTGCTCTGGATGTGGCTCTGGTTCGATGACGACAATAGCCCAGGTGTCACAAGAGTTGGGCAGCGAGCCTCCCACCGTAACATAGCCGTGTTGTGGCCTCAATCCATTTGGTGGGATGAAGCCGACGCCAGCCGGGAAGTGGGGAATGAAATCACAGGGGTAGTTTGCCATCAGCAATGGTGGAGACGGCGCTGGCGGATTGGAGGTGTCGTTGTGTTCGAGATGGCTTCTGAGGTTTTTTGGGGGAGGAGCAGCGTCCCCCTGCCTTCTAAATAGAATATTGCCTGGCTGAACTGATTTTTTCCGGTAAATACGTGATTTGCTACCTTTTTTTAAACAATTCCTGCCAATGTGACCATATCCATAGCAAATTCTGCAGCGGATTTTACTAAGGCAGTTAGGAGCGAGATGACCTTCAGCAAGACAATTACGGCAGATGATCCGATCACAATGGGGATTAGTCTCCTGACAGGGGACAGCTGGTGAAGCGATCGGCGTGGGTGATTGGCTGGTCACATAGTAGGCCGACTTAGATGGGCCGACCCTGGCAGATATGGCCCAACATGCATTCCGATTTGAAGATCCGTAATTCCCGCCTCTTTCCAATCCTTGGTTGACGGTACCAAAAACAATATTGTCAAATCTAATCTGATCAACGTTAGCTCTAGGGGAAGCATCCAAATTCACTGGAATGGATCCAATTGGCACTGTATTAGCCCCTGTGAGAACAACTGGAGGTTTGTTGGGCACACTGTTAAGACCACGGTGGATTGAGCGGAAAGCCTTATGAACTGGGACATAAGATACATTTGGCCGACGTGATGAAATCTGATGCTTTCTAGCCATAGTCCATTCTGAGTCTAATTCCGTGTAATATTCTCGTTCCTCTCTAATCCAATTCGGACCACCAAAACCCCACAAATGGAAGTAACAAGCAAAATGTTCACAGGCATAAGATCTCAGATTCTGAACGAAAAAACCCAACTGCTTGACAACTCACAGAAAATCTGAACACTCTATCTCTCAGATGCATAACACCAATCTCATCAAAAGCTGTTCCCAAGCAGGACGAGATAGCAAGGCTGACATTCAGATCCGACAGACGAAACACAGATCGACCAAAGGAAACCACTAGGAAGAAACGATGTGACTTGGAGACAGGGTTCACCGAAGTAGCGAAAAGATGACGAACCTTGGTCCGGATCTTGTGACCAGGGGAGAAATCCAGAACGTGCACAATGGAGGAGGGATCCGCGTAGGGATCGCAACCCATTGTCGCCATTGGATGGGAGTCCAGATCGCCTAAACATGGAAATTGCCATGAGAGCCGCCGGTGGGAGGAGGGGGTGGGAGAGCCATGCACTTTGTGAATTTTAATATCTCATTATTTAAAAAGTTGTTTCAAGTTAAACATTATATTATCCATTGTAATTCTTAAAACCCTCAAATATCTAGGATGACAAATGTTTTACAAACTTTCAAACCATTTTCATGTAATAAAATGGTTTCTTTATAAGTATTTGATTCCAACCATTTAGCCATAGCTATTCATAAATTAAAATAGTATTTATAAGAGTTATTTTAAACTAATTAAAACATGATCTATTTGCCAAATGGGTTTCATTCTTTTAACTAAGTTCAAAACATAGTTTTGGAAATTACAAGTCTGTAGTTTATAACTTTAAAACTTCATAGATTTAAATTAATGAATTATCCAAATAGACATTTCGATTGCTTAAATGATTTCATTAATTTCTCAAAAACATAAAATGATTTTTCATGAATAGATTCAATATAAGAAAAGAAATAATTCTATAATCTTTTCCAAAGGTATTTTATGGAGTTTCAAATAATTTATCATAATATAAAACTTAATGGTGCACAAAATATTTTAAATTAAAAATGAATACATTATATTTTTCTCTTCATTTCAAATAGTTGTAATATGTTATTTAATATTCTACCAAAGCTAAAAATGATTTAATATTGGAATATGAGTTTAAATAACTTGAATTCAAAAACTTATATAGTAGTATAATTTTATGAATTTATTTAACCAAAATAAAAAAAAGCATTTAAACCCTATTTTCAAATTCAACATAAAGTGTCAAATTGTATTTAATCAATATTTCTAAGTTAATATTCTTGAAAAGTATTCAAAACATACCCACAAATGCTTTAAAGCAAAGATCTGATTTTTACAAAATTATAGAAACTAATTTGAGGTTATTTGGATTCATACTTTAAAAGTTATTTAAAATCCAGAAAACAGAAAAAAAAGGTACAAAAAAAGGGAAGAAAACCAAATGGGGCGAGCCCAGCGCCTAACGTGTGCGCGCGCAGCCAGCTGCGGCCCAGCATGCAGCCAACCCGGCTCTCTCTCCCTCTCCCGCTGACGTGTGGGGCCCACACGTCATCTTCGTCTTCAAGCCCGGAGATCACGCCCCCAACCTCGCCCGAAACAACCGGTTGTTTTCCTCTCTTAAATCCTGATGATTGTGTCAAAAAAAATCCCGATGATTAAAGCCGTGAATCCCTCCTTCGCCTGCTCCTTCAAATAGCCCCTGATCCCCTCTCGCTTTTGCCCCAAACGCCACCTCCAGAGAGCCACCAGGCCGTCCACAAGCGTCCCCGGAGCCCTGCCATTGCCGCCGGCGAAAACCGCGACTCCGGCGCCAACCAGTGAACCCCGAGCCCTCACATCTCCTCCTTTCTTCTTCTTTAATCCGTGCGCATGTTTTTGACAAAGTTGCGCACATTTAGAATATTTTAGATCTGTTAGAATTCAATTTTGACTTAGTTTAAAATATTAAAATTTCAAATGGAGAATTTGAGTATTTTTGTCATAACTTAAATCTGTAAATTCGAAAATTGCAAATAATATTGTTTTAGAAACTTTGGAATATTTGAGTAATAAATGACTTTGGAATATTGTTTTAGAAACTTTTAGAAATTGCAAATGACTTTGGAATATTATAAATTGCAAATAATATTATTTTGGAATATTGCCTCTGTTATAAAATAATTTTGAGTAATATTTGAATGATTTCATAGTTATACATTTAAATTGAATAGTTTGAATATTTTCAACATAACTTTTGATATAAACATTATTTTTGAATAAATCCAATTGCTATGAATTTAATTAAATGCCCCTGTCTATTAACACTATTTATAAATTTTTGTTATAAAAATATTAATCACATAAAACTTTAATTTTATATTTATTCCTTTATTTATATTTTGTAAAAATAGAAATCAATTAAATTGCATTTATAGCCTAATGCATACTTTATAAATACCACAAAATTTGGTATGATGTTTCTTATGATTAAAAGTGCATTGCATGCATAACTTATTTTCACATATAGATATATTTCTCATAAGAAAACTCCTCCCCCATTTTCTCTAAGTTAGGATTAGTTTCAAAACTTAGTATTTTGGTAAAGTGCATAGCACTTAGACACTTAGGATTTTCAACATGGAGCTAGAAGACCAACGAAGGACTTAGACAAAACAAGACTCCAGAAGAATCTCCAAGAAGTAGAAGCACTTAGAAGAAAAATCAAGAGGAAGTTCATGGAGACCAACCAGAAATATTTTCTAAGTCTTGCTCCCTCTCTCTTTCATTTCTCCTTTCTTCTCTTAGACCTCTTGAAGACTAAGTAAATCCAAGACCAGCCTAGGTGATACAAAAATCATCAAGTCTGAAGATTATTGAAGTCTACCAAGAATTCAATCAAGACATCACCAAGGAGAATATTACAAGTCTGGAGATGAAGCCTGGAAGACCAACTACATCTTTCTTTCTATCTTTTCCCTCTTTCCTAATCTTGTCTTTCACTTTAGGCTTAAACAATTTTTGATCATGATATTATCATCTTGAAGTTTGTTGGATCCTAGTATCCAATTTATGAAAAGTTGTTAAAAATTGTTGATCACCTTGAAGAATAGACTTAGTATTTTCTCAAAGTAGATATGCACATCATGACTACGTCATTAGATTGCTTATTCAAGATAAATTATAACAAAGGTATTTTATCCAACTTGACCTTAGTCCTTAGTAATTTTGACCAACACATTTCCTTGCAATTAACTTAAAAGATTTTTCATGGCATGACATGCATTCCTAGTCCTTAGAAATAATTTGCATATCATGCATGTCATGTTTTCCTTAGGAGTTTAAGAAACTAGTTTGTATGTGTTGTGTTGTTTTGTTTTATGATTGTTGTATTGTTGTTTGTTTTTATTGTTTAGACTGAACGGACAGACCCGAGTTCGTTGAAAAGAGTTTGTGAGTAACGACTTCATTCAAAGGCAAGTGGCACACCTCATAAACTTCCTATTATTTTATATATGCATTACCTAGTGTATTTTTTTATAAGCATATGTAGGATAGTATTGCTATGCAAGCCATGTTTAGATTTCATTATTCCTGTGTCTAGGTTCCTATGCAATACTTAGTAGAATTATTTGATGCTATGCAAATGTTGTTTTTGTGAAAATCTAAATTCTACTAAGTTAAGAATGAAACACTTGGGTGGTAAGAGGTTGTATGGTTTATGTTGAGTGGCTACTCAGGCCATGTCTATGGTTCCTGGAGTATGTACACTTGTGAACGGCCACCCAGGAACAGAGGAATCTGAAGAACTGCGAGTGACGATTGCTTCTAGTGCAGCCATTGCCATATGGGCTCTGTCTTGATCAATTATGTTGCGTGGACTCTCTCCAGCTTGACAAGCGGATGTAGGGGGATGTTAGGTGGAACAGGTCAAGCCAGAGTGGGAGGGAAAATGCTTCTGAAAGATCTCGTCTCATTCTTCTCCTTTCCTTATCACTATAAGTGTGTAAAGGATAGTTTGGGTTGAATGGGTACAATGGTGAAAGTGCACAACCTCTGCAGAGTGTAAAACTAAGTACTTAGCCGTGTCCCCGGTTTGGAAAATTTGAGCAGCTGATCACGGACGTCAAACGGAGGATTCCACCATTCCAACTTCAGAAATAAAACTTGATGGGTGAACAAGGGAAGATGAGATTTATGGTTTTCATGACATACTTGTCTTGATTTGAATAAAGTGTTTTCCAAAGAGATAGGAAAAATTGGCTTTATGCAAAATAGCCTTGAACTCCACCAGTCAAATATGCATATAGGCTATAGAGTTATTCCATTAAGTGCCCACCATAGTGTCACTTGCCAGATTCCATTTTTTATGGAATTTGACCCACGTTGTTGCAATATTTTTCTTATTGCATATTATTAAGATGACGAGTGAGGTTTCGTTTAAAGGTTTCGAGTCTGCAACCAACATGTTTTCGCCTGTGGCAACATGAATGAGATGGGAGACTCACTGCTATTGTATTTCCGTTGTTTACTTTTTCAAAGCTAGCTTTATGCTATGCAACTTGTATTGACTATTTTGTAAGTCTAGATCATCGATCTAATAAATTGATACTTTGTTGTGATATTACATCGTAAACTGTGTGTGCAAACGAACGATCCATGGATTTGCACTATACACAGGTATCTGCCTTATTTAAAGTGCAGGTACGCTACAGAGGTCGTCTCCACATGACTCGCGGCCTCTTTAGCCACGGCCTTAGCCATGGCTCTCTTCACGTCAGCTGCCTTGCGAAACACTTACCCGGATGGCACAAGATCACTGGCAAGAACCAAGGAAACATCTTCCAGAGAGGATCAAGGGGGAAAGAACAAGAATCAAGCAACAAAATGCTAGAAACACTTACCGGATGGCTTGGCGCCGGTGTCGACCCACGCCAAGCCTGGCGAGCGCCAGGAGGGCGTGGCCTTGGCACCAGACCCCTCCGGAGGCGCCTCAACTTTCCTCTTGGAGGGGACATCGGACGGCCTCGCCCCAGAATGGTCCACGGCCGCCTTGGTGCATGGCTCGCGCCGCCCCGGTGTGGCCTCCTCGTCAGAGGCCTCCTCCTCCTCCTCCACGAGGCGCGAAGGCGCCACCATGAAGGCGTCATCATCACCTGACAAGATGTCGCATATCTTGTCAGTAAAGGGCCCTGGCCTCGAAGAGGACACCTCCCCTGCCGTGGCCTCCTCCTCGCCTCGCCCAGCTCCCGAGGCAGAGGGAGATTCTTCCCACTCCGCTTCCCGTACCACCGGCACAGGCACCTCCTTCCCCGCCAGGCCTGCCGGGGCAAACAGGGGCATCCCCTCCAAGATGGCCATGCGCTCGGTCATGTTGTACTGGTGGAGCGGCCGGAGCGTGATGGGGACCTGGTCCATGGCAGGCACCACCGGGTTGATGAAGAGCGCAGACAGGACGTTGTCGACGGTGTCCTTGTCGTTGTTCTCGCGGTGGAGCCGCATCTTGTCATGGGGGCCTGAATACATCCACATGGGCGTCGAATGCGCGTGGAGGGGAGCGATGCGGCGCGTCACGAAGTCCGCAATGATGATTTGCCCCGTGAGGCCCTCCTTGCGAAGGTAGCTCAAGCGGCCCATCAAGCTTGCGTTCCGCGCACCGTCGAAGGGGGACCTTGCCCCAGTGGGAGTTTTTCACGGGCGACGCGTCGGGGACCTCGAGGAAGGCGCAAGGCTGCTCCACCCCGACAAAGAACCACCGCCGGCAGAAGTCGTCCACCTTCTTCGTCACCGAGGTGACAGTCTTGCCATCGCTCCACGACATGGGAATGTAAACGCTCCCCATGCCGTCCACGATGCGGAACGAGACACAACCCGAGCGCTCGTTCTTCGCCGTGTTCCGGAGCGCGTAGAAGCACCGGAAGAGCCCCACCGTAGGCTCCAGGCCCAAGTACGCATCGCAGAGGTAGGCGAACACGGCGAGGATGAGGACGGAGTTGGGGGGGGGGAGATGCAGCAGTTGAATCTGGTAGAAGGCCAACACTGCCTCCAACAATGGAGAAAACGGCGGCACCAGCCCGGCGGAGACGCAATGATGGAAGACGGGGGAAAACCCTCGCGGGCGTTTCCCGTGCGCCGCCGGCTTGAGCGCGGTAGCGCCGTGCTCATTGGTCCGGTCCGCCACCAGGTAGCGGACCTTGGAGAGCGCCTTGTCATTGACGTGCACCCCGAGCAGCGCATCGCCGTGCGCGACCTCGGCTGGCGCCGCCTGGGAAGAGGATCCCACGGCCGCCTTGCCCTTGTTCTTGGCGGGACTCATCGCCGGAGTTTGGTGGGTCGCTGGAGGCAAAAGGAGGCAAGAGCGCTAGAGAGCGGGAGCGGAGAGCTCGAGAACGGCGAAGGCTTCTGCGAGAAGTAATGGAAACATTAACATCTCCCTGCTCCGGCGCCCAAACTTTATGTCTTCTCAAGGAGCAGTTACCGAGGCGTGGTGGGACCCGCCACTACACACGCCCCAGATCGTACACGACCGTTACTCATCTGAGCGACGCGTGGCTCGGGCCGGCCGGACACTTTGGGACCACGACGCTCCAACTGCGCCCATGGGCTCAATCGCGCCCATAGCGGCCCGGTGACTACTGTCGTCCCAGTGAGGACTGGGGTGTGTAGAGCCCACTCCCCCCAGGCTTCGCACGCTGACAGATCAGACGAAACGACTAAGGACCAAGCCCCTGCTTGGAGAGTCCCTCGAGAGGCAACTCCTCTTGAGGGCCTGAAGAGGAAGCGAAGTCCTGAAGAGGACCTGCACTTCAAGAGACTCTCCCGAGGCTCCACCCGCCTAGAAAGAAGTCAACATGAATTCCTCCGCAGACCGCCTTGGCCCTGTGGAGAAGCTTCGCGGCCAAGGAATTGCTGCAGGGCACACATGGCATCTGCAGGGGCCACAGAGTGACGCGAGCACTCCAATTGCCATTCTGGTTATAAAGGAGTCAACAAAGTTGCGCCGCCTCCGCCAGGACAGCTGGGACTTTCCTCTCTGGTGATAAAACGGCTGGACGGCGCAACGCTCCAAGAAGATCGTCAACGTGGGCTCCACCACGATCACTGCAACCCCTGCAAGCCGTTCTGCGCGGTCTGCAGCCTGTCGGCCACCGCGCCCAACTTTATCGTGGATGGACCACGTCCATGGAGGATTGAGCAGTGGTGGACTCCGAATCCTCCGCGCCACTGCCGTGTGGGAGCCCACCTTGGACGCCCTGCGCAAGAAAGACGCCCGTGGCGCCTATAAAAAGAGCAATAGCCCACCGTAGCAAGAGGTCGGCCAATTTCTTGCTAAACACTTGTAAACCCTAGCCAAGCGGGTAGGATAGCCACCTGCTGGAGGAGAAAGACGACCATTGTGTCCCTCTCAAGGCACGAACTGACTCAAGAGAGCCCTCGGCAAGCTCAGTTGTACTGTAATCTTTGCAGTGCAATACAGACAAGCAGGAGTAGCGGTGTTACCTCCTCCTGAGGACCGTGAACCTGGTTACGGGCCGGTGTCCATCTCTGTCGTGGGTGTTCCTACGAGACCCGGCGAGCACCGTCGTTGTGCCTCTCGAGGGTCGCTTGACCTCCGTGTTCAATCCCCCTCTCGAACTACTCTTCAGGGTGTGACTATCCCTGTACCCTAGGAGTCACTCTCCGACAGCTACAAGAGCACCCTCAAAGTCAGAGTAAACTAACACGAACAACTTTATAAAGGAATCGCACACGGTGCACACACTGTCACCATTACAACCGTGAATAACCCGGAGCTCATATTAAAGTAACCTCTAGAGTGCATAATAGACAAAGAGTAGCGTCACATATTTAACTAGATTACAAAGCTTATGATCACATAAAAGATCACATCATCGGAGAGAGAGATGAACCACATGGCTATCGTAGATCCCGCAGCCCAGGGGGAGAACTATTCACTCCTCATCGTAGGAGTCAGCAACGGCGATGGAGATGGTGGTGGAGTCGATCGAGATGGCTCCGGGGACGATTCCCCGTCCCCTGAATCTTGTCTTCGATGGCGGCGGCGCTCGGGACCCGTGGAGAAAATATTGAACAACGTGCGATTTTTAGGTTTTTTGGGGTACTTATAGGCGAAAGGCGAAAGCGGTGGAGGGTCGAGGCCGCGTTACCACGTGCTCGCGCGGCCCCACTTCTGGCCGCGCCAGCACCTGGTGACGGCCCCTCGGTCGCCCACTTCGTCAAGTCTGCGGTCTTCTGAAACCTTCATATTCCAAAAATAAGTCCAGGATGTTTCTTTTCCAATTCCGAGAATATTTCCTTAAGTACTTTTCTGAAACCAAAAAAGCAAAAAACAGAGAACTGACACTTTGACATCTTGTTAATAGGTTCGTCCCAGAAAATGCATAAAACTATATAAAATGCATATAAAACATGTAATAACATGGTATAACATAGCATGGAACATAAGAAATTATGCATACGTTGAACACGTATCACTTATCGACACTTGGGTTTCGGTGAAAACCCTGACCTCTTGGTCTGGACGGTGGCGACGCTTTGCGTTGTCACCCTGTTGGGGGCGTCGTCATGGAGCCTTGTTCTTCTTGATCCTGCGTCGGAGTCCTCGGTGGCAAGTCCGGTTTTTCTTTTTTCTTTGTTGTAACTTTGATCTGTCTGTGGGGTTTCCTCTTCACCTTGTATCGGTTCGCCGTGGTATTTTGGGCGTTCTGTTGTCTGGCTCAGCAGCGGTCTCAAACGGTGTGTCTTTATTTATAAAGCGCGACGAATGCCTATTTCGTGGAGATCCCTCCTTGTATTATTTCTTGGGTTTGTTTTCTTTTGCCGTGCAATATCCATCCGCGCTGGTGTGAGGAGTGGGCATAGGAAAATCATAGCTTGATTGCTTGAACGTGTGCTTTCAAGACTTTGTCGACACCGTTATCCTTTGAGAAGTTTCAAATTTTAGAGGTTTCTCTTTCAGAAGTTGACCGAGGTTAATGCTTTATGTTTCTATATGTTTTTCTGGTAGCTAACTGATCGATTCTTGTTTATAACACATGAAAAACTTCGCTATGCTCTGTTTTTTTGTAATCTACCTCTAACATGACAACCATATCTCTTAAGGTGAAGTTTACTGAACTCGGTGAAGGGATACAATGATGCTCAAAATAAACAGTGTTATGGCCATTCTCATGATGCCAACAAGGCAACAAACTGACCATAGTCTCAACAAGATCGGTTAAGGTTGGCAAATTCTCTATGACCATTACTAATTGACAAAGTTATTTCGCCAAGAGTTCATCGAATCCAACCCGACAATACAATACTTCATTCGAATCAAATGGAGTACTCACTACAGGAGTAACAGCACAGCCCGACGGCATTTGCCGTCGGACTCAGCACAGAAACCCTCGGCCTAAGTGAGTCCGACGGCCACCGTCGGCCTAAGGCCGTCGGGCTGTGATCCATCGGGCTCACGTCGTGGCCGTCGGCGTCGCAAATACCGTCGGGCTCATAGTGAGCCCGACGGTATAACCGTCGGCCTTATAACTACCAATTTAGTCAGCAATGCCGTCGGGCTCATAGATGGCTCTACCAATTTTTAAAAAAAATTATTTTTTTCAACTTTGTTATTATTATTTTAACTCCATTTTAGTCATATATTTAATCTCATATCACACACTTAATCATAATCTTAGCTCAAACTATTCACCCTTAGTCAAACTTCCCAGACGGTCACCCATCTTTATAGTGCTCCAGGCCAAGCACGCTTAACTATTGAGTTCTATTCAAATGAGATTCCAGTTGAGATGTCATACCTTGTTGCTATTAGTATGATAGCAATCATATTAACCCTCATCTCAGATATTATATTTTTTAATCTTTAAAATTTCAAAAATAAGATTTGAATAAACAAAATAACTATGTTTAATAATACTTGAATAATAATAATAATAATCAATTATTTTATTTTTGTTTTGTCTTTTCCATTTAATAAGAAATAATTCATATCTTCATATTGATATATCAGAATTTAATAAATAAAATTTCTATATCGATCATAAAAATGAGAGGAATCCAAATATGACATCCATGCCATCATTTTCATAATGAATAATGTCTTTTAAAACAAACAAGAACCAACATAAATCAGTATAAAGTCAATTAAACTGGCAAATTTAGATAGAAAATAAGGAAAATCCTCATATTAAGTTATTATCCATACAATATGTTCTACTCTTTGTGAAAATTAAATGGGTGTCATTTTGGACCATATTTTATGTACTTGCTTCACAAAAAAAGTCATTTCTGACACTTAAAAAATGGAAAATGATATTTCTAAAAAGAATTTTGAAAATCGCTTCGACGACGTTGTTTCCCATACCATGACACACATATGTGCTGAATATGGGCACTTTATCACAAACTATGACATGATAATGGTCATACATTGGTCATTTGTCTTGAAACCTATGCATGTTTATAGATGTTTGACATTTTTGTGAAGTTTCGTTTTGAAAAGTTTGCCAAAAATCAAGTTTATCATTTTTCCTATTAACTAGTACACGTAAAAGGACTTCATGCCAAAGGGTTTCTTTTTCTGAGTACTTTTTCATATTTTTCCATTTCTTTCAAAAAACGGTCAAAATGGAGAGCATGGCTATTCATCAAAAGTGGTCGAATTTTTCAAAACTATTGACGGTTCTATGTTGTAACCACTACTTGTGTACCTTAAAATTATTTTTGTAAGAACTTCAGAGCAAACTATCACACAGTTGTAGTTCAAATTTGAATTACTTCCGGAAAATTGACATAAAGTTAATTAAAGAGGCGAATTTAGATAGAAAGCAAGGAAAATCCTCATATTAAGTTATTATCCATAAAATATGTTCTACTCTTTGTGAAAATTAAATGGGTGTCATTTTGGACCATATTTTACGTACTTGCTTCACAAAAATGGTCATTTCTGACACTTAAAAAATAGAAAATGATATTTGTAAAAAGAATTTTGAAAATCGCTTCGGTGACGTTGTTTCCCATACCATGACACACATATGTGCTGAATATGGTCACTTTATCACAAACTATGACATGATAATGGTCATACATTGGTCATTTGTCTTGAAACCTATGCATGTTTATAGATGTTTGACATTTTTGTGAAGTTTTGTTTTGAAAAGTTTGTCAAAAATCAAGTTTATCATTTTTCCTATTAACTAGTACACGTAAAAGGACTTCATGCCAAAGGGTTTCTTTTTTTGAGTACTTTTTCATATTTTTCCATTTCTTTCAAAAAACGTCAAAATGGAGAGCATGGCTATTCATCAAAAGTGGTCGAATTTTTCAAAACTATTGACGGTTCTATGTTGTAACCACTACTTGTGTACCTTAAAATTATTTTTGTAAGAACTTCAGAGCAAACTATCACACAGTTGTAGTTCAAATTTAAATTACTTCCGGAAAATTGACATAAAGTCAATTAAAGAGGCGAATTTAGATAGAAAGAAAGGAAAATCCTCATATTAAGATATTATCCATAAAATTTGTTCTACTCTTTGTGAAAATTAAATGGGTGTCATTTTGGACCATATTTTATGTACTTGCTTCACAAAAAAAGTCATTTTTCACACTTAAAAACTGAAAAATGATATTTCTAAAAAGAATTTTGAAAATCGCTTCGACGACGTTGTTTTACATACCATGACACACATATGTGCTGATTATGAGCACTTTATCACAAACTATGACATGATAATGGTCACACATATGTGTTAAAACTATTGCATATTTGTATATGATTGATATTTTTTGTAAAGTTTTGTTTTAAAAAGTTGCCAAAACTCAAATTTATCATTTTTCTAAAAACTAGTACACGTCAAAAGACTTCATGCTAAAGGGTTTCCGTTTTTAATGTAATCTAATTTTTTGAGAAAAACTGAAAAACTGTATAGTGAGGCCGACGGTTATACCGTCGGGGTTACAATGTGATCAGGTCGATTCGTCCAGGACGCCCACGCGGGGGAGACGGGGGGAGAAGTCCGACGGTGTTTTGACGCCGACGGTGGTCGTCGGGCTCACATTAGAACGCCGACGGTGTTTTGAGCCCGACGGTGTTTCTCTGGCCGTCGATGCTAGATTGTGACGCCGACGGCCCTGACGTTTGGCCGTAGGCGTTATAATTGCCGTCGGGCTGGTCTGCCACTCCCGTAGCGACTTCCTAACATCAGTCATCGTAAATGATGGACGAACCACGGGTTGACTAAACTAACGAGACGTCCCCTGCGGCGGCATCGTTGGGCACTCGGGCAGTGTCATCCTCGGTAGCGGCAGCGGCTGCGGCGGTATCATTATCGCTATCGGCGGCGGCCACAGTCCGCCACGGCAGAGCGGGCAGGTGCGGTGCGCCCGGAGCCACCGGTCGACGCCGCACTCAGCGTGGAAGAAGTGCCCGCACGCCGGCACCACACGCACCAGCTCGCCGGCCTCGCCGTATTCCGACAGGCAGATGGCGCACCGCTCCTCCAACTCCTCCGTCTTCTCCTTGCCGGTGGCCGCCTGCTCGTACGTCATGAGCGTGACGCCGCTGAGGGCACTCTCGACGTCGCCGGCGGCGTGCACTGGGCCAGCTGCTGCGTCGCCGCCGCTGTCAGCTCCATCGCATGCGCCGCCTCCGGAGGCGACGACGGCCACGGCGACGATGAGCAGTGCCATCGCGACCACCGCGGCGATCTCCAGGTGGAACGCGACGTCCGGGCCCATGCTAACCTTTGGCCAGTGGCAGCGAGGTAGCTCAAGCTTTTGTATACGAGCTGAGTTGAGGTCCAGACACCAGAGCCTTCTCGGCCAAGTCATGAGGTACTGAGAAAGAAAAGACACGGGTTGAGGCTTCCCAGAATCTTTCAGCTAATTTCGTGTCTTCTTCCAGTCGACAACCCTGTTGTGCTGTCCTGTTGTGGTACTTCTGTTTTTGAACTTAACTGTCTTTGTTTCACTTGCAAATCTTTATCTGCACGATCGACATTTCACTAGCCAATAGAGAAGCAGGTTTCCCTGTAACTGTCTACTCCAGTGTACATCTAACTTTTATAATAAGTCAATATTTTAACATTTTGATCAAATTTATAGAGAATTATAACAATATGTATGACATAAAATTGAGATATTTTAAAACTTCATTTCAAAACGAATCTAGTGATACTAATTTAATGTCATAAATGTTGGCATGTTTCTCTAAACGTTTGATCAAATTCTAATAACTTTGATTTACTATAAAAGATATTAGTACTCTTTGAAGGACGGACTGAGTATGTTTCTATAACGAA
Organism: Poa annua; assembly: GCA_026929855.1. Lineage (NCBI taxonomy): Eukaryota > Viridiplantae > Streptophyta > Magnoliopsida > Poales > Poaceae > Poa > Poa annua. Next base: position 41,064,449 of record CM049427.1, read on the forward strand.
GATGCAAAATCGATGTCTTCCGATGCAAAAAATCGTAACTCTTGATTTCTTGGTTGACTGATATTTTCTTAAATCTCAGTCATATTTCCTATTACTATTTTTAATGAAAAAATCTAACTATTCACATCCAGTTACATATGTAAAATTAATCTATGTCAGATAGAATTTAAAAACTGATTAAGGATGACAGAATAGTAAAATACATATAGGGATATGAAATTTATAAAAAATTGTGGCCGAGAGAATAGGGAGTAGTTAATTTTTTATGTTATCTTTTTACATTCTAATCACAAACAAATTGCATAGTTGACATGCTTAACAACAAATATATTTAATATTAATCCGAAAATATGTTACACCTGTTTTCTTACATAATAATTGGTGTACGCACACTTTAACTGAACCGTCACAATAACTCAAACGATGATCTATCAAACTAATGGGTGCACCACAAATTTTTCACCATTAATGGGATATAATAAATAGCTACCTTGTTTGCTTACTGAAAATTACAAATGTTAACATCTTCATATTTAGGTTCACGGTGATTCTAAACTAGATCGTGGGTTTGCTTATGTGCACGCTGCTCAAATAGGAATGAGATGCATCGGAATGATTAGCGTCAAGGTCATATGCACAGTTCGCGGATTTACTTTTAGGAAGTGTGTTTTGGAGGTTGATTGTTGCCGATTGCCGATACCATTGAGGTCCGTCCTGTTCTCTGCCAGCCAGTTTGTCATGTCTTCCCTACGCGCTGAGCTTGCTTGCGGCGAAACACAGTCAGCGGCAGCGGCAATCTGGTTGTGTCGCTCGATGCGCATGGCTTCACAAATCACAACGTGTCTTTTGTTCCCGAGTTTTCACCAGCCTGCGAAATGATTTGATCAAAGGGTATTCTGCTGTTTAATTTCCACGTATTTTGGCGTCTGAGTCCCGTGACGATAGATAATCATGCGGAGCTGAAAGCTGATACTGCAGACATACTAAACGCTTCTGTTTGCACGTGAATGTCCACGGATTGGTTTAGTATACGTAACCATCTTCAAAAACTGTGATGAGCTAAAAGCATTTCAAGACAGCAGACCCCCGCGTCGCCTCCTCTGGCGGCTCGGGGGAAACCCTAGAGCCGCCGCCGCCGGGGCCGTCCCCGCCTCTCCCCCTGCATCGCCGTCACCGGAGGGGGCGCCGGCAAAGCCGGGCGCGCCCGGGGAAGGTGGCGGCGGGCGATTTTCTTCCGTTTTGTAGCTCCCTCGCGCTGGTGGATTCGAATGGAAATGGAGGCTGCTGTGGCGCGGCGGCGCGGGCTGGCGGCGCTGCGGTGCGTCGCGGTGTGCCCGACGAGACGGAGAGGGGCGCTGGCGCAAGAGGCAGGAGGGGTCCGAGCCCCATCTGGGCCAGGGCGGGCTGGGCGTGGGGCGCGGCCGCGCTGTGGACGGCGCTGCGGGCTGTGCGCTGCTGAAGGAGCTGTGGAAGCGGCGGCGCGCGGGGGCTGGAGCTGGGCCTGCAGGCATGCCATGGGCTTCGGCGGCGGTGGAGGTCTTCGATCTGCAGGCGTCTGAGGTTCCCGGGCGCCGTGGAGTTGCTGTGATGCGGGACTGGAGATGCTGTGCACGCATGGTGATGTACCTGTGTGCTGCTGGTGGAGGGCGCTGAGCAGGGGAAGAGTTGCAAGGAGATGGAGGGGACTCCGACGTGGAGGCAGGAGATTGCCTCTCATGCCGCCGTGCTCCGGCGTCCGGCCGGCGTGGAAGCCGGGGCGGCGGCCCTTGACAGTGGTGGCTACTCCAGCGGTCGTGGAAGGAGGTGCTGCGGCTGCCGCGGTATGCGGTGGAGCTCGGTGGTTGACGGCATGGCCGGGACGCCATCCTGCTGCTCCCGGAGCTTTGTGGTCAGGTTGAACTCCGGGCGAAAGCTTGCAACTTCGGTCGGTGCCGACGACGGCGGCGCCCTCGGGCGTCGTTTCCTTTCTTGTTTGCGTCGTCGTGGAGCTTTTCGACCTCGTCTAACGCGTGGTGGTTCCAAGTTCTCCGGGTGAAAACCTTTGCTCCTTCGTGAGCGAGCGGCGGTGACGATCTCGTCACTACCTTGTTGGAGGCGCCGCTTTGGAGCTCTTGGCCAGCGTGGTGCAACGGTTTCACGATGGATGTGTAGAATGGCGTGTGGTCGTGGGTGGTGGATGTCGGAGCGGCGGCTCCGGAAGGTGGTGGTGCGTCGAGGCAGCGGCCTCGATCCCCCACGCTACGACGGTTCTATGAGGCAGAACCGTGGTATACCGTGGGTTTGGGTGGCAACCTGGATAAAGACTGCTTGGACAGAGGGTACGTCGACTCGATTGGATCGTCTTCGGGCAATGCGAATGTCGATCTGGTTACTACATCGGGGCGGCGGCCCCGACAGAGGAGGTTTCGGTGGCAACCCGGATGAAAACTGCGTGGGCAGAGGGTTCGTCGACCATGACTGGACCGCTTTCGGGCAATGCGAGAGTTGATCTGGTTGTTACGCCGGGGCGGCAGCTCCGGAGCAGGTGGTGTGTGTTGTGGCGTTTGTCGACTTGGGTCGTGTGGGCGGCATGTCGCTTCGTTTGTTTCATTCTTTTGTACAGCTTGCATGGTTTTTGGACCCGGTTTCTCTTATAAACTGGGTCAATTCTTTTCTATCTATTCGGACAGTGAATATCGACCACTTTTACCTCAATAAAAAACTGTGATGGAGAGATTTTTCCATGCAATTTTGGGTTACGTAGGTCGGTCTGCAACTGCTGATTGTTGAAGATAGTGCCATACCATTGTTTCTCTCAACATATCTGATCTCCGCCCGTGTACTTGAATGCCATTCGGGCACAAGAGCGGACCATATATGTGTGGCGCTAGCATGTTTATCTTTCCACCTGGCCTCAAGAAAACTAGCAATCAGGTTTTCTACTAGACCTTTGTACCTGTGTCAATATTTAAAAGGTATACCTATAAAAAACCAAGGCGAAGAACACCGGGCAGCAGTAAGTAAAGAAATTTTTGAATTTTCCTAGTCAAATCAAGCCATGGGAGGGTGGAACTGAAGATACATATCAATTTATCATTCATTTACACATATTACATAACCCGTGATAAAAAATGCATAAATTCAGTTCCCAAGAGGCGACTAGCCGACGAAACACAAGTTTCGGTGCCAAATACGTCTGATACGATAATTTCTCCACTCTACAAAGAAACTGCTTCCTGCACAACAAATAAATGGCTATGTGTTGTAGTTGTGTTTTCTTGCTACATATTATGTTGTCTTAGCTCACAACCCAATTAACAGTTATGTTGTCTTTCACTCTAAACTACTTGATCACTGCCAAGAATAAAATTGCTTAGTTATTCTCATTTTCCCAGGGTTTATTTTTGGTCCTTACGATGATGTCGAGACATCATTGTAGGGTGCCTGTGCGACAGGGATCCCATGTGTTGCTCTTCGCCATGTGATTGTGAAGGGTGCCAAGAAACGGTCAGGACCACGTCACTGTGCTATAGTTGACATGCTTAACAACAAATATAAAGAATATTAATCCTAAAATATTTCCTTTGTTTAAGCTGTTTTTTACATAAATAATAATTGGTGTACACACACTTTAACTGAACTTTCAAAATGTCTCAACGATGATCTAATGAGTGCACTACAAATTTTCCACATCAACTGGATTGTAACAAAATAGCTGCCTTGTTTGCTTATACTTGATCTGATCATTAATAATAACTGGACTCTAAACCTTGATCACTTTTCTTGTGACGACTGTGAGTCATAGCTCATGCAACAAATGGATGATTGTTCAAATAGTACATGTCTAGCTACGGGGAATGATATGCCTTTTTCAAGGCTACATAAGGATGTGTATCTCGATAGCCTTTTTCCACAGCTTGCTAGGTTGCTCTATTGGTTAATAGAAATTACAAATATAAGTATCTTCACATTTAGGTTCACGGTGATAACACTAGACCGTGGGTTTGCTTAAGTGCACGCTGCTCAAATAGGAATGAGATGTATCAGAATGCTTAAAGTCAAGGTCATATGCATTAATTGCGGATTACCAACAATATGGGTCTTAGTCCTTCCTAACAGCTTGCTTGACATTTATTCTTGTCAACGCAGTGAGTTTGCTGGTTGGGGAAACAGAGTGCGGCAGAGCGTCGCCGATGCTCTGCTTCTGCACCATGTGGCTGTGCAAAGTTGGAAGATCGTCCGAGGACGACTGTGCCACACTGCCACTGTTCGCTCACTCCACCTGGCTAGTGTGTTCGATTATGCAAAACGATGAAATTAATTTCATCCTGTGAGGCCTACTTCAAGATTGTTATGGCACTACGTGCTGTCCTCCGTGATGTTCGCGAGAAAGTGACAAGGTGTTGCTCCTACCAGTTTCAACTCACCAAATTTACTCTGTCAGTTCCTACATGTTTACGAAACATCTCTTCACGCGTGGGTGTTCACCGGCCAGCTAAATGCTTGGATTAATGTGGATTTTGCTGCTTAATTTTCTATAATAGGCCAAATATGGCTGCCAAATTAGTGTTTGTGATTTTTGTGAGGGCAGAGATACTCGCGTGTGTAGCTGAATGTTTGTACATGCCACAAAAGCTTAATGCCCACGTATTGGCTGCGCATCACTGTCCCTAATATTAGGACTAGGCAACTTTGCGCGGCATATGCCGCGCCCGTGTGGTAAACGTACAAAATTAGTCACCATTCAATAAGAATCTTTGGTACCTTTGGTAGTGTTCAACTATTCATAACTCATAACATGATACGTATGTGGAGTTACATGAACTGTTATAAAGATAGAGCACAACTATAAGAATGCCCTGCCGTACGGAAAATAGAGCAGCAATTACTAATTGATTTATGCAGAACCTTTGCCACAACAGCGGTTCAGGCAAATGACGAAAAAAATACCGCTGGTAAGTACAATCTGTACAACTAAATCATCGATACAATATTATCCAACCGTATACCTAGTTTGATTCTGAATTTATCCTAATGGCTAACAACACCGACACAAAGAAATCTCAATTAACATGTTTGAAACAATAATTAACATTCAAGTGGCTAGTAAAAAAATCTATCAAGAACCATGAAAAAAAAGGAAAGGACGTGAAACATGAAAGACTGACAGGGCAATGGCCAATTACTCAATATGCAGACAGTGAAAGGCTTCCAACCTATAACTTACTCAGTTGCTAGCCAAAGTCATTTGCAATATCCTTATAATATATTACACTGAACAAAGGAAAAGGACATCAAACCAAGCATTGAAAGTGTAAGACTGGATAAGCATTTAAGACTGAAATAACATGGGTGCCAATCTTCCTAGTATGATGAAGCTGCTGCTCCTCGAAAACACTCGTATGCTCCCTCTGACAGGGTGATGTTGTCTTCTATGTCCTCACATTGAACCAAAGATAATTATAGTTTACATAGTAGTTAATCAATGGCGCATATAGCTACTCACTGATCCGAGCAATTATCCAGTAGCATTATCATAGCAGCTTAGTTTATTTTTTCATGAATTTGATTCACTTTCATCGACATAGACATAATACAATATATCTTAATAAGTGACTAACTAATAGGGACTGAATTTTGGCATACAATGGGTAAAGAACATTCGAAATTACCTGCATGCTGCGAGCATACACTATCCTCTGACAATACTTTTTCTTTCTCCCGGCTGCAACCCAACCCAGGCTTGCAGCCTCACGGTACATAGACCAATGCAGTCGGGTTAGCATACAAATAACTATGTTCCAAGGAGGAGAAGAGCAGAAGTATAAGGTCAAGAACATGAAGTGTGATGTGGTAGTAGTAGAATTTTTTAAGCAGATAAAAGGGATAAACTGAGTTAAAGCCCAGGGAAGAATAATATGTACATAACATTAACACTATTGGCTCAAGCACTGCAAACTATGCAGAAATCAGTATGCAATTATAAGCACTTCTTTATTCATTGACCAAATGGTTTAGCTTGGGATTACCTCCTAATACCTGATAAAAAACATATTCAACTATTTGTAATATGACTGCTCGTTGGTGAATACAAAAAACATGAGAAAGGAGAGATAATTCCTAGCTAAGAGAAGGAAATCTAAGAGCATATGGTGATATGTAGACAATAAACATCCAGGGAGAAAACAATTGGCAATGGGTTATTCAAACTAACCAAACTATGCAAACACAAATTATCTTAGTGTAATAGTTGGGATGGAAAGATACCTGTCAATAGGGGAAAATGCCTTTGCATCCTAGTAAACCATTAAACGATTTAGGCACACAACGATTGATTTGTTGAGACTTGAAAGTCCTGGAAAAATTATCTGCAGATAAAAATGATCCCTGGCCATATTAAAAATCTACAAAAGTACCATGAGAAATGGGTAAAAACAATTGGGATCATCCCATGTTTTAGCAAGCAGAAACATGCAAGAGTATCTACCTAACTACGGCCGGTGTAAGATCGATTCACCTATCAAGATCTAAAGATGCAAACAAACCTATGAAAATGACTGCAAATAAAGGATGGAAGCTCACAATTTTTCGACTGGAATTTTGATCATACTTTTCTCGGAATTGAAATATCCATTCATCAAAGGGTGTTTGAATCATGTGCACACCAACCTATTAAATAATGTGATCATATCTGGATACCATGTTCTGGGGTGGGAGAGGAATACCATGAGCACTGTGAAGCTGCCTTCCTCGTTGGTCATGCATGTCCTCGCGTGGCACTACCTTGAAAAAGCCTGTGAATGGGTTATTCTGATTCCCAAATTGATGATGATATCTTAAAGATAAACAATCATACTTTGGTTACGTAGTACCTGCTGGCTAGTGTTGCTTTCTGGAACAGGTGCGGGCTTGGAGGAGAACGTGTTGGGATGTGAGCTGCAACACGCAGTGCGTCTTCTCTTCCTCATTCATCCGCCTGGTAGGACCTTTCATCAAACACCTTATAGGCATATACAGAAAATCATGTGCACAAATAAAGATGGAAAATTATGGAGAGGAGAAGAGAGATGGAAGGAGGCAAAGCAAGAGGAAGAGAGGATCGAAACCTAGAAGAGAAGTACGAAGTCTTACATAGGTGTGAAGGTGGAGGAGGATCGGCAGCCTGACACAACGCATCAGTGACGGGCCAGCGGAGCTCACCAGTTGATCAGACCCATGGTCGCACGCGGAACTCCTTCGCCGACCTCCCGCCATGCACGCCTCTGGTCCCCTTTCTCTTGCCCTGACCCCCACTGCCCGCTTGACGGACGGGGTCGTGGATCCTCAAGAGGAGACAAAGGCGAGGTGGATGGGCGGCGTGGCACCGGCGGCGACCAATCTGGCGGTGGCGGATGCAGAGCACAGCGGCGACGAACTCCGGAGATTCTGGACGTCCCGGGACGCGGCCGCCGGAGAGTATGGAGAGAGCGAGGCGGCGGAGCTCCCCGTTCTCGTCGATTTGACCGGGGAGGAGCGGAGTGGCGGCGGCGGCGACCTTGGGGTCGCGGAAGAGAAGGAGGGGGCGATTCTGCGGGGGTCATTTTGCAGGAAAGCCTGTGAGGTTGAACGAATTTGCGTTTAGGTCCTTCTCTACGGGTGCGCTGCGTCAGTAAGTGAGTGGTTTTTCTGCAAAATAGCCATGGTGACCGGTGGAACCGGAGGCGGCCGGCGGGCGACCGGGCGACGTGGCGCGGTACGATTGGCTAAAAGCCGGCTGCTACAGTAACACGCGTTTGGGAGGTGGGCGTGGGTGCATCTGAGCCGTCTGTCGCGTCGATCGGACGGCCAGCGAAAAAAGAGCAACGTGGATGGCCGAACTGGACGCTAATATGACCATCTTTCATATATAGTATGCTGTGACTTCTGTTTGCGTTTTGGGTTACTGTAGATAGGTCAACGAGCTGCTGGTTGTTGAAGGGAGAGACAAAGCGATGTCCGGAAAAGCAACGCCACACCATCGTGGGGGTACCCGGTCTATCTGGGACGTCATTTTTCCATCCCACGATCGCTCAGTGTATTGTTGTAAAAAACACCCTGCACTTTGACGAAAATATGATTTTGATCCCGTTATAAAGCACCATAAATAGCCATCATTTTCTCCTCCCACCACCCCGAGCTCCCCGCGCCGCCCCAACCCCACCTCCCACATTCATCCCCGGGCCTCCCCACCTCCAGCCACGGCGAGCTGCTCCACCCACCTCCAGCTCGACGCGCCGCTCCCACCTCCTTACTTTGAGCCATGGACGAAAAGCTCGACCGTGGAGGGTCGAGATCCGGCGGCGGAGGGACGAGATCCGGCGGTGGAGGCTCATGATCTGCCTCTCCTCCTCCCCGATCCGGCGACCTGCGGCGCCGATCTGCCTAACTGCGCCGACCTGCAGTGGAGACACAACCGCGCGCCCGACGACCTTGCATGGTCGGCGACGTGGGTAGGCACCCGAATCCGGCCATGGTGGCACTAGATCTGTTATCCCTTCCTTTGGATCTCGATTTTGTGGTGTGATTACATTTTGTTTTTATCCGGTTTTATGTTCGGATCTAGGTTTATTTTGTTTTTTAATGCATAAATTTCATGTTTGGTTAATGTGTTCATGTATGGAGGATCCGAATTTTTTGTTCAGATCCGAAAAACATTATGTAATGTTTGTTCATGTATGATCATCAAGTTCCTGTCTTTGTGCATGAAAAATGTAAATGCATGGATTTTTCCTTCTGAAAATGCAAAAAAATTCATGTATGGAGGATCCGAATTCATGTATGAAGAAAATATCCGAAAAACATTCTGTAATGTTTGTTCATGTATGTTCATTAAGTTCCTGTTTTTATGCATGAAAAATGAAAATGCATGGTATTTTTCCTTCCGAAAATGCAAAAAAAATCATGTATGGATCGGATGATCCGAATTTTTTGTTCATGTATGAAGAAAAAATCCAAAAAACATTCTATAATGTTTTGGTACAGAATGAAACACACAATAACCAAATAATATGGGGCATGATCTGCAAAATCGAAAGGACCAGCTGCTTAAGAAATGGAGTAGTTCAGCGTATTTTCTGCAATGTGAAAAAAAACTCGCACATATCTCAAAGCAGGATTCAATGCAGGGATAGGCCGGGTACCACCACCGGTACCCACACCGTGACCGCTCAGCGATGTCCACTATCTTCAGCAATCAGTAATGCATATTTAGGCCGGGTCAGCCTGCTACACTCTGGTTCTAGTAGATTGTGTACAAGTGCCAAAAAAAAGGTAGACCTCTAAAAAACCACGGGGGAAGCACTGAAAAGCACGAAGTAATGAACTAAGGATTTGCTAACCCAAGCGTGGCACTGAATACACAGATTCATCGACACTTCACGAGTGATAAACATGACATCATCGCATTCCCGTGTGGAACTAGTGGGTAACTTACAACTAGTCTCTTGGGAACTCTAGGTTGTTCGGTGTATTCAGTGTTCAAAACATCATCGCATTCCCGCGTGGAACACAAATGCATAAGAAAAGAAACGGCCTGAGGCTTCCCAGAATCTTTCAGCTAATTTCCTTTCATCTTTCAGTCCGCAACCCTGTTGTGATGTCCTGTTGTACTACTTCAGTTTTTCAACTTAATTGTCTTCGTTTCACATGCAAATCTTCATTTGCACGATCGACATTTCACTAGCCAACCTAGATGGACTTACCCTGTAATTGTCCATCTTTCTATAACGAGATGCAACATCGCCGTCTTCCAATGCAAAACAAAAAATGGTAACTATTGATTTGTCGGCTGACTTTGAAAATTTCTTAGATCTCAGACATATTAACTGAACCTTCACGATATCTCAAACTATGATATAATTAGTACACAATAAGTTTTCCACTATCAATCGGATTATTATAATAAAAGAGCTGCCTCGTTTGCTTATTCTTGAACTGACCATTTATAATACCTGATAAAACTCAGCTCTACTCCTAAATTTCTTGTAATGGCGTGAGTCAGCTTATAAAGAGGCATGCAATAAATGGATGGTTGTTGAGATAGTACTTATCTAGCTACATACAGGTATGCCTTCCCTGCTTTCCAAGGCTACATAAGGATGTGTAGCTTGATATGCATTTTTTCACTGCTTGCTTGGTTGCTCTATTGGTTACTGGAAGTTACAAGTATGAACATCTTCATATTTAGGTTCACGGTGATTTTAAACTAGACTGCGGGTTTACTTAAGCGCACGCTGCTCAAATAGGAATGAGATGTATCAAAATGCACAGAGTTAAGGTCATATGCAGAGTTTGTGGATTTACTTTTAGGAAGCGCGTTTAGGAGGTTGATTGTTGCTGATTGCCAATACCATTGAGTTTCTCCGCGTTCACTGCCAGCCAGTTTGTCAAGTCTTTCTCACGCGCTGAGTTTGCTAACGGCGAAATAGAGTCAGCGGCAACGGCAACATCGATCCCTTGGCTGGTTTACAGAGCTGGTAACTGCCTTAGGCGAGCCAGAGACCTTCCGATTATAGGCAGGTGGTCGGTGAAGACGGGAAGGCCTATTCTCAACATTGTTCTCGGGCTACTCTCCTCCATGTTGTTGTGCGGATCGCGCCACAAGGTGCCGCTCCAACAGTTTTATTCTCACCAAATTTAGTCTCTAGGTCTGTAATGGCTTCACAACATGTCTTCGTATCTGAGTTTTCACCAGCCCGCGAAATGCTTTGATCAATGGGTACATGAAGTAGGCTTGGAGGAGGTCACGGTCGTGTACGATGAAGATCCTGGAGATCGGATGGAGCGAGATCGTGTCTGATGCTGCTTTTGTTTGGAGACTGTTGTATGCTCACGACGATGTGGATGGTGCGCCTGGACGATCTCGCGTTCGTAATCGACGGAGCCAGCGAGTGGCCTGCAGCTGCAGGGCGGCCGCCTGGTGCCAGCGTTGCCTCATACCGAGATTTGTCGGGGAAGTAGCTCATCGTTGCTGGAGTTCGATGAATCATGTCGATCTTGCAAGAATTTCCACCAGAGAGTATCTAACAAATCTAGAGATTTTATTTGTGGCTACTAACTGAATCTAATTTAGGAGATTGGAGTTTAGAAATTGATCGAATCTAAACTAAAAAATTGATTTGATCATTCATCGAAACCACTTGTCGCACTCCCGAAAAGAGATTAATCTCAGAAACATAGTACCTTCGTTGGAGGTGATCGGCTTTCTCTATAGGTGATAATAGGATTAGCAAACAAGTACGTGGCACTCAAATTATCACACCATAAGTATTATTTGTCTCTTAACGAGCCATGAAGTTCTTTGACAAATTCAACTAGCATTTGCTAATGCCTTGTACTCAGGTTTAGTACTTTGACCGTGACACTTTTCTTTTTAATTTCTGTGCATTCTAAGAGACCAATTTATGTTTAAGAAATATAGTAAATCCTCCCGTGGATGTTCTATCATTCAGACGACCTGTCCAATCTGCATCGGCCTCCCGTGAATGTTCTATCATTCAAATAGCCCGACCAATCCCCAAATGAGAAAGCACTAAGCAAAGTAGATAAGGATTTCTGATATGTCAACCAACATGTTACATGTAGAGTACCTTAGGATTTGTTTTCATTAATGCTACCTTATAAATCTTAAGAATGGTTCTCTACTGATCGGACATAAATAGATTTTTTTATGAAACCTATTTGAAAATCGAATACTCTTTGAATGATGGAAATGTAAGACATACATATTTTAGTAGACATCATTGACATCAAAGTTTTTATTTGGTTTTGTTGTTTTAGGTATGTCAGTCAAATAATTGACGTATCGGGAATAATGGCTTAGTTACCAAGGTGGGTTGATGAAAAGGTGAATCAGATTTGGTGGTGTCGTGGAAATAGTAGAGACTAGAGGACACGTAATAAACAATAATTTTTCTGAAAATAGTAGGTTTGAAGATACCTTGGATTGAAGAGTTGGGAAAATATGACAGGAGTACAAATTGATTAAAATAGCGCTACCAGCATTATAAAGAGGTATTAGCACGGGAGGTACAAATAATTGCCTGGGAGGAGCAGTTTCATACAAATTCTTGTCAAAGTGAACAAACTCATACAAAAACTTGTCACGCTGTGTAAACTCATACAAAACCAGTCTGAAACCATCCGGTTCGTTCACGGTGGCATCCACGTCATATACGTAATTTTTAGAAAACACCCTCAGAAACAATTGATAGAACATTTGGGTCCCTGTGAACTCATAATAGGAAACTGGTACTGAACCTGCCTTCTCTGTCTGCTCCGTCCACGTCATAGCCATTGCGCCGCCGTCCTGCTATCATGGCGGATGATCCCTTCTACCGCAGATATGACATGGAGGCGCCATAGTACATTATGTTTTCGTGCTCGTGGCATCCGTATTCTTCTCTCCTACACGTTCTTGTTCGCCGCTCTGTTTTTCTCCACCGTGGTGACGATCAATTGCGGCTTTAGTCGAATAAACGTTTGGAATCGCAATTGTATTAGTTGATAACGGTTTTATGCATGCATTTGTGGTCGATTTGGTGCTGATTTTGGGTTTCGATCTAGAGTTGGTTCGTGCATCTCCGGCGGCAAAATGCGTCTAATTTAGCACTGATCCGGTGGTTCTAATGCGTTTTCGTTTGCAGGTTAATATTATATGTGTTTGTAGTTAGGTTTTGCAAGTGCACACACGTCGCCTCTGCGGCAGCCGTGCACGGAGCCGCCCCTGCCGTTCAACCGTGTCGCCTCTGTCGCAGTCATGCACCCGCGTCACCTCTGTCGCAGTCGTGCACCCATGTCGCCTCTGCCGCCAGCTAGGGTTAGGGATTGGAAAACGAATTGGGAAATTCGTGCGTGAGCTAACGGGTTTCTAAAATTTAAGTATATGACGTGGCTGCCACTGTGGACAAATCGGATGGTTTCGGACAGTTTTCGTATGAGTTTGCACAATCTGATAAGTTTTTTTAGAGTTTGTTCACTTTGACAAGAATTTGTATGAAACTGCTCCTCCCGTGCAACTATTTGTACCTCTGGTGCTAATACCTCATGATTTTAGTATCTATGAAACCTAAAATGAAATTATAAACCTATTCAATAGGCTAAAGATAATGCTATCGCATTTGTGAGGGCCACCTTGCTAGTTGAGTATAAGTAAAAGATATTACAATTTGTGTTTTCATACAAAAAAACGACTGTGTCCCTCGCATCTTTGTCTATTATCTCCCCAGATTGAAGTTCTCCTAAAGGGTGTACAATTTTGGCTTATCATTATCAAATATTCAAATTCGTGACAAACAGCAACCGAGAGTTAGCAAACGTTAAACTTTTTCGAAAGTGTTCTTAGAGCATCTCCACCCTGGGCCTCTAAAGGACCCCCTAAATGCCTTTTCCGGACACCAAAAATTTGCACCAGCGGCACCCCTCGAAGTCTCGTCCCGAGTGATTTTATGTCCAACACTCCCTTTAGGGCCTCTATACTTGGAGTCCAGGGGTGCCGGACATCGACCCGGCCATGGTCCTGACAGCGCTGGCCCACTTGTCATACACACGATGCACCGCACCCGTTTTAATGAAGGCATACAGGAGGCCGTTCCGCCGCGTTTAATGTTGACGAGTCGCCGGGCAGTCTCCCAGGCGATGGGACTGGACAGGAGGCGATGCGACGAGATAGAGGCGGCAAGCCTGCCGGTACGCGTCGCATTAACGCCGGCGACAGCGTGCGCGGCAGTCCATGCAACACATTTACACCGGCGCGGATGCTCGCGCACCTTCCCCTCCCCTGCCGCCCTTAAATCCCCTCCCGCACGACGCCCTATGTTCTCTCCCTCTGCGACCCTCTGTCGTCCACACCGCCCTCGACCTCTGCATCCATGGCGAACAACTGGGAGGGCAGCAACAGGCGCAGCAGGCGCACGGTCTCCACTCAAGAGGCGTGGGACCTGTACCACTACGGCCTGCTTGTGCCACCGGACGCGCGTCTCCCCACAGGGTGGCGCACGTCCCCTTGGGGCGGCCTCCCCATGTCGGCGCTGCCGGAGACGTAGGTCCAGATCCGGCGCAACATCACGCGTCGCCGGTCCTGGCTGACCCCGCTAGAGCGTACCCTCTCCGAGTACGACGACAACAACTAGGGAGCGTGGATGCGGCGGTTCGGGCGCGAGCAGACGGATACTCTCGCGTTCTACGGTGGCCTGAGAAGGCCTGGCCGTCACAACGCGGAACACCGCCACCTGTGGTGGGACACCACAGGCCACACAGTGGAGTCCGCCATCTCCATCGCGCGCCAGCACGCAAGGACGGGGAACACCACCCCGTTGTGGCTGCTGCCCGTGCGGCCACGACACCAAGAGGTGCAGCAGCCGCAGCCGCAGCCACCGCCCGGTGAAGGACGATCTGCGCTCGCCTCCGTGTCGTGGAGGAGGAGGCACCGGCATCGTCATCCACGAACACCGCGAATAACGACGTTTGCCCCACGCGGACGTCTGTACCTGCGCCGCCCCAGGACGCCTCCACCTCCCGTCGAGACGATCACGTACGGGTACGACGTGTCGTCCCCGCTGCGAAACGAGGAGGACGACGACGCGCCGGGGTTCCTGACCGCAATCGCGGACTCGGTGACTACCATCGAGCGCGACAACACCGGCTACCTCGCCGCCATCACGGACTCGGTGTCAACAGCGGCCTTGTCCTTTTCCGGCGGCACCTTCTGTTGTCGTGCACCACGTCGCCATGACGACGCGGCGGGCGTGTTGTTGGGAGACCCTAAGAGAAAGGTATGAAGTAGTGCAGCAAAAAATTTCCCTCAGTTCTGAAACCAAGGTTATCGAACCAATAGGAGATGAGAATTCCCCCGAGGTATCAACGGCGCCAAAAATTAGCTTTCTGGTAGTTGACGTGGAGCCTACACACAAACAATCAATATACTTTGCCCCAACTTAACAGTGAGGTTGTCAATCTCACCGGCTTGCTGTAACAAAGGGTTTAACGTATGTGTGGAAGAAAGATGTTTGTTTGCGGAAAGTAACAGGTGTGCAGTTGTGATTTTATCAGTTTAAAGAGAAGGACTGATACGTCTCCAACATATCTATAATTTCTTATGTTCCATGCTATATTATACCATGTTATTACATGTTTTATATGAGTTTTATGCATTTTCTGGGACTAACCTATTAACAAGATGCCACAACGCCAATTCCCTGTTTTCTGCTGTTTTTGGTTTCAGAAAAGTACTTAAGGAAATATTCTCAGAATTGGAAAAGAAATATCCTGGAATTATTTTTGGAAAAGGAACGTTTAAGAACACCGAAGACGAGACGGAGAGGGGCCACGAGGCTGCCACTGTCGGGTTATGACTCCCAGGAATCGGGGGTAGTCACTTCCTGAAGTGTGATTCGAAAGGGGATTGAACGCGGAGGTCTAAACCCTCAAGTGGCTCCGCGACGTTGCTCGCCGGACCCGAAGAAGACGCACACCCGACCAAGGAAGACACCGTCCTTTACCCAGGTTCACGGCCCTCGTGAGGAGGTAAGACCGCTACTCCTGCCTGTCTGTATTATATGTGGAAGGTTACAGTACAATTGAGCTTGCCGGAAGCCCCCTTGAGGCAGTTCTTGCCTGGGGAGGGAAGCGATGATCTTCTTCCTCCTCCAGCCAGAGGCTAACCTAACCAGTGTTGCTAGGGTTTACAAGGGTGTTTTGCACGCAAAGGGCCGACCCTTGCTACGATGGATGTCTTCTCTCTTTTATAGGCGCCTCAGGCCTTCTCCTTCGGCTTGGCCTTCAAGGTGGCTCCCACATACCAGCGGCAGGGCGGAGCACGATTCCACCGTGCTCCATTCGTCCATGGACTCGGTCCATTGTTGATAAAGGTGGCGCTGTGGCCGACAGGCGGCCGACCGCGCGGTACTATCAGCAGAGCGGGCAGTCTCTGAGGTGGAGCCCGCGATGACGATCTCCGTTGGAGGGTTGCGCCGTCCACCTGCTTTATCGTCAGAGTAGAAGGTCCTCAAAGCTGCGCAGCAGGCGGAGCAGCTTTGTTGACCACTTTATCGCCAGGGACAGCGACGGGGGTGCGTGCGTCACTGCATGAGCGTGGCAGAGGTCACGTGCGCCCTGCCTTGCTTCCTTGGCCGTGACGTTTCCCTTCAGGCCTAAGGGGAGATTCCTGTTCCTCGGGGGGAGGATCCCCTGATGCGAGGGGTCCCTTGAGGCCCTCGTTTCCTCTTCAAGCCCTCGAGGGGAATTGCCTCTCGAGGGTCTCGCCAGGCGGTGACGCCTGGTCCTTAGTCGTTTCGTCTGACTGGCCCGCGTGCGAGGCCTGGGGGGAATGGGCTCTTGATACCCCAGTTCCCACTGGGACGATAGTAGCCCCCGGGCCCATGATGGGCACTACTGAGCCCATGGGCTTAGGCGAAGCGTCGTGGGCCGTTAGTGCCTAGCCGGCCCGAGCCACGTGGCACTTGGACGATCAACGGCCTCGCACGATCTGGGGCGTGAGTCGTGGGGGGTCCTACCACGCCCCGGTAACTGCTCCTGGAGGGGACATAAAGCACGAGCACGGCGGCAGGGAGCCGTTACCGTTTCCAATTCTTCGCAGAAAATTCCGCTCCACCGAGCTTTCCGCCCCCGCTCTCTCCTGCGAGTTTCTGTTCTCCAACTTCGCTGAAACTGAAGTCCTCTCCGATGGGCCCGATGAAGAGCAAGAGTAAGGCTACAACGGGGTCTTCTTCCTGGGCGGCGGTCATGGAGGTGGTGCAGGGCGTGGCACTCGTGGGGGCGCGCACTGATCTTCATGCGTTGGGGAAGATTCGCCACCTGGTTGCGGGGCCGACCAACGAGCACGGTGCCAGCAAACTTCAAGCCGCCCGGTTCGGGAGATTTCCTAAAGGGTTCTACCCCATTTTTCTCCACGCCATCACCGTCGGGCTGGTGCCGCCGTACTCGCCTTTCTTGGAGGCAGTATTGGAATTCTACCAAATTCAACTCCTCCATCTTCACCCAAACTCCATACTCATCTTGTCCATCTTCGCCTACCTCCGCGAGGCTTATCTGGGCGTGCACCCTTTGGTAGCGCTCTTCAGGACCTTCTACTCGCTGCGGTGCACGGCTGCTGGCGAAAGGACAGGGTGCGTCTCCTTCCGCATTGCGGATGGCATGGGGCACGTATACATTCCCATGTCCTGGAGTAGGGATAAGCCTGTCACGGCCCTGCTCAAGAAGGTGGGTGACTTTCGCCAGAAGTGGCTGCTCATCGGCGTCTCGTCGCCCTGCACGTTCCTGGACGTCCCGGAGGCGCCGCCCGTGAAGAACTCCCACTGGTGCAATGTCGGCCCAGTGGGAACTGGGGTATCAAGAGCCCATTCCCCCCAGGCCTCGCTCGCGGGCCAGACGGACGAAACGACTAAGGACCAGGCGTCATCGCCTGGCGGGACCCTCGAGAGGCGATTCCCCTCGAGGGCCTGAAGAGGAAGCGAGGGCCTCAAGGGACCCCTCGCCTCAGGGGATCCTCCCCCCGAGGAACCAACCCGCCTGAGGGAAGTCCGACAGGAATCTCCCCTCAGGCCTGAAGGGAAACATCGTCGCCAAGGAAGCCCGACCGAGCGCACATGACCTCTGCCACGCTCGTGCAGTGGCGCTCACACCCCCGTCGCTGTCCCTGGCGATAAAGCGGTCAACAAAGCTGCTCCGCCTGCTGCACAGCTGTGAGGACCTTCTACTCTGACGATAAAGCAGGTAGACGGCGCAACCCTCCAACGGAGATCGTCATCGCGGGCTCCACCTCAGAGACTGCCCGCTCTGCGGATAGTACCGCGCGGTCGGCCGCCTGTCGGCCACGGTGCCACCTTTATGAACAATGGACCGAGTCCATGGAAAAATGGAGCACGGTGGAATCGTGCTCCGCCCCGCCACTGGCAAGTGGGAGCCACCTTGAAGGCCAAGCCGAAGGAGAAGGCCTGAGGCGTCTATAAAAGAGAGAAGACATCCATCGTAGCAAGGGTCGGCCCTTTGCGTGCAAAACTCCCTTGTAAACCCTAGCAACTCTGGTTAGGTTAGCCTCTGGCTGGAGGAGGAAGAAGATCATCGCTTCCCTCCCCAGGCAAGAACTGCCTCAAGGGGGCTTCCGGCAAGCTCAATTGTACTGTAACCTCCCACATAATACAGACAGGCAGGAGTAGCGATCTTACCTCCTCACGAGGGCCGTGAACGTGGGTAAAGGACGGTGTCTTCATTGCTCGGGTGTGCGTCTTCTTCGGGTCCGGCCAGCAACGTCGCGGAGCCACTTGAGGGTTTAGACCTCCGCGTTCAATCCCCTCTCGAACTACACTTCAGGAAGTGACTACCCCCGATTCCTGGGAGTCATAACCCGACATTTGGCGCGCCAGGTAGGGGACTGAGGCGCGTCAACAACCTTCGAGTTCGTCTCCGCGCCAAGGTGAACACGCACGCCACGCGCACCGCTCGAGTCAACCGACGTGCGCCCGCGGGAACACGCGCGCCCCCAGGTGCCGCGACCACCCGCGCACGGCGGGGCCGACCCCGCCACGAGGGGCATGTCCCTTCTGGCCCTCATGCGGAGGCACCGGAGCACTACGCCGAGCACCAGGAGGACGCGCAGTCGTCGCACCCGACGCAGCGCCCGAGCGGCTCGGGCCCGGGGAGGACCGACCCCGCGCCCCACACCGCGCTGCTCATGGCGCAGGAGCTGCTCCGCTACCAGCCCACCGATGAGGCCCACGAGCAGTGGCTCCAACGCCTCAACCACCTCGTCGGCATCGCCACAACGCGCCCCGCTCCGTCGCAGTCCAACATGCACCCCTCTCTCGCGGGCACGATCGCAACAAATGCGCCTCCGCCACCTCCGGGGCCTGCACCGGCTGCGGCACAAAGGGCTGCTTTGCACGCGTCCTCGCCGCACGATTGCTTAATCGTGCAGCGCACCGCGCCCGACGCTCGTGTGGGGATGGAGCTCCAGCAAGACCACCAGAGCAGGCTCGTGGAGGAGCTCGGCCAGGCGGGACAGCAGAACCGCGGCGCGCTTCAACACGGGGTCTCTACGTACACCTCTGGCTGCATGGCGTTCACTCGCTCTCTGCGTCGCGTGGTCTGGCCGCAGAAGTTCAGGCCGGCTCTTCCCAAGGGCTACGACGGCTCCAGCAACCCCGTCGATTTCCTGCAGCTCTACACCACCTCCATCCAAGCTGCGGGGGAGACGACAAGGTCATGGCCAACTGGTTCTCCAATGCGCTACGCGACTCTGCGCTGTCGTGGCTCCTGAATCTCCCGGAGGACTCTGTGAACTCCTGGGAGGAGCTCTGCAAGCAGTTCGTCTCCAACTTCAAGGGGACGTACGAGCGCGCCCTCACCCACAACGATCTGCGCGTTGTGGTGCAGAGGAAGGATGAAACGCTCCGCAAGTACATCCAACGCTTCAGCCAGGTGCGCAACAAGATCCCGAACATCCCCGACACGCAAGTCATTGCCGCTTTCCGCGAGGGCGTCACAAACAGCAGGATGCTCGAGAAACTGGGCATCCACGACAAGCTCACCTCTGTGGTCAAGCTGTTCGACATGGCGGACAAGTGCGCCAAGGCTGAAGAGGGAATCCTCTTCGTGAAAATGTCCTCGAGAGGGGACGAACATACTGAGGGGTCCAAGAGCCAGAAGAAAAAGGAGGAGCCCAAGCGCAAGGCCACCGCAGATTTCGCGGCAGAGCCTGACACAAAAGGCACCCACAGGGACTCCCCCGAGGCTGGAGAGAGGAAA
The DNA here is from genome assembly GCA_026929855.1 of Poa annua. Lineage (NCBI taxonomy): Eukaryota > Viridiplantae > Streptophyta > Magnoliopsida > Poales > Poaceae > Poa > Poa annua. Next base: position 41,084,207 of record CM049427.1, read on the forward strand.
GATGATCACCGCCCTTTCTGCATCTACCACAACAGGCGCGGCCACTCTGCGGAGTCCTGCTACGACCTCAAAAGGTTGAGCAAGGAGCGTGAGCAAGCAGAAGACGGCGTCAGCCGCGGTCGGGGCCGTGGCTACCGCAGGAGCGGACGCAAGGGCGGCTACCAGAAACCAGCTGGAAATCGAGCCAACGCCGCAGAAAAGAACGGCAACCTCCCTGACGAGGAAGACGGCGGCTACCAAGCCCCGAGGGGCGCTATTGCCTGCATCCTCGGGGGGGGGGGGGGGGGCGCAGGCGCCAAAGTCGAACAACCAGTTCAAGTAGTTCGCCCGCGAGCTCAACGCCGCCCTCCCAAGCACGGAAACTGTCGTGGTGGTGTCACGGCAGATGCCTACGGGTAGGCAAATTTGTGGGGCCGATGGATGCTAGGTGATCTTGGGGAGGGATTGCGCGATGAACTCGCGCGCAGGTAAACTCAACCGACACGGGGACACAAAGATTTACCCTGCTTCGGGGCTCTCGTGAGGAGATAAAACCCCTACTGCAGCATCTAGCCTACTCGGTGTATTTCTCCTCTTCATATCCGGGCTACAACACGCTCCATGAGCTGCTAGACATACCTCCATGAGGTTTTGAGAGCAAATAAGAAGGGGGGAAATGAAGTGGTGGGGTGGTGGCCTCTCTCTTCCCTCTCCCCCTGGTGCCCTTTATATAGGGAGAGCCCAGGGGACAAGGAGACAAAGAACACTATTCACTGCGCACTGTAGCTGAGGTGACTACTGGGGTCTAATCAGCACTGTTCATGATGCCAGCGCGCAGTGTACTATTGTCACATCCCGGGCACTGTAGCGCTACTGTAGCCCTGCTGGACATGTACCGGATTTCGTCTTTAGCGTATGTCTTCCACATCTCCACGTCTTTTTCTTATCCTCTTCGTTAACTCTGCTCCCGAGATGGCAAAATGCAGATCAACCACACTTTGGAGGAGATCCTCTCCGACGTCTTGGGACTAATCTCGGTCAACCTGAGATGGGGGGTACCCGGGTGCATAAGAGATGATGCGGGCACCGCCGGAGCGGCGAGGCCGGGTACTCCGGCGCTAGGAAGTCATGGGCGGCGTGCCCGGGCAGTCGTGGGCGACCCTCGGGGGCGAGGCCGAGGTATCGGAGAAGCCGGACACGCCGAGATGTGGAGGGGACGAGCTCGGTGCTGGTGGCGAAGTCGGGGGCGCCACGGACACCGGGGTTGAGGGCGATCTTGTCGGTCCGGGAGGAGGTGTTGGCGGAGGAGCCGGGGTCGCAGCCAGGCGGAGCTCATCCGAACTCAGGGAAGCCGGGGGGCGCTGCCGGGCACCGGGATGCCGAAGGCCCGGGAAGACGATACCGGGAGCGGCTCGGGCCGGACTGTCGCGGATTCCTCCGTGGTCGAGGATGTCGAGGCGGCGCGGGGTCGAGGTAGCCGGGACGCGGGCGGCGAAGTGCGTGGAGAAGGTCGGGGCGGTGATGCCTGGGGCGGCCGATGTCGGGCCGCGCTGGCGATGCCGGGGGCGAGGTCGAGGGAGGCGCGAGCGCGAGGTTGAGGGAGGCAGCGAAGTAGGCAGCCGAGGAGGTCGGGGCGGCACGGAGGAGAGATTGGGGGAGCAGGTGGAGGTTGGGGAAGACGAACTCGGGCGCGCGGGGGTCGTGGCAGTGGGAGTCGTCGAGGAGTTGGTGGAGGTCGTTGACCGAACAGAGGAGACGCTGGCCCGTCCGGGGTCCATCAGTCTCGGTTTTACCGAGCTGGACCCGAATCCGGCCCAGTTCTCCTGATTTCAGCCCGGGATCTCTTCTTCTTCTTTTTCTTGATCCTTCTCCTATTTAAATGTACCTTCACCTGCAATATTAATACAATAACCCCATACCTTCAGGGTACCGGGGAAGTACATACCCGACAGAAACATCCATGCCCCTCAAGTGGTCGCAGTACACCATCGCCTTGGACGCTCAGAACCACCCCAAGTCCACCAAGACTGTTGGAACCATCCCGTTGGTCTGCACCCCCACCATCGACAATGTGGCCGTCTCCAAGACGCTCATTGATGGCAGAGCAGGCCTGAACGTTATCTCCATAGATCCGTTCGAAGCGCTTCAAGTGCCCTACGAGCGGCTAATGCCCTCGAGGCCCTTCACGGGGGTCACCAGCGGCTCGATCGAGCCTCTAGGCCAGGTCAGGCTTGCCGTCACCTTCGGAAGCGAGGAAAATTACCGCATCGAGCACATCGACTTCGATGTTGCACACATCGGCCTGCCGTAAACGCCATCCTCGGCTACCCCGCGCTCGCGAAGTTTATGGCCGTCACGCACCATGCGTACAACATGGTCAAGATCCCCGGCAGCACCGGCACGATCACCATACGTGGGCATGTCCTGGACACTACGCGCGCTGTTGAGACGGCCTACAAGACCGACGCTATGGCCTTACCCGCAGACGAGGACCAAGAGCCTCTCGAGAGGCCCAAGAAGAAGAAGCCGTTGTTCTCCCAGGAGGCAGCTGCTACCAAAAAGATCTCTCTGAGCTCAGGGAGCTCGGGGGGCTGAAGGCTCGGGGGCTAGCGTCACCATTGGCGCCGCGCTGCCTCCCAAATAGGAAAGCGCGCTCGTCGCCTTCCTCCAGGCAAACTCTGACATGTTCGCATGGACAACGTCAAATATGTCTGGTGTACCGATGGAGGTGATCGAGCACCACTTGGTCGTGTGCCCAAATCCGTCAAGCAAAAAGCAAGAAAGCAAGCCCCCCCAGAAGCAAGCATTCATCATCAAGGAGGTCGAGAAGCTCAAAGCGGCAAAAGTCATCGGCGAAGTCGCGCACCCCACTTGGCTCTGCAACGGCGTGGTAGTCCCAAAACCCGCCGGCGGAGGCCGCCTCTGCATCGACTACACTGATGTAAACAAGGCCTGCCCCAAAGACCCTTATCCCATGCCCAGAATTGACCAGATCGTGGACTCCACGGCAGGCTGCGACCTCCTCTGCTTCCACGATGCCTTCTCTGGTTATCACCAGATTAAGATGGCTAAAGAGGATGAGGAGAAGACAGCTTTCCTCACCCCATGCGGTGTGTATTGCTACGTCTGCATGCCCTTCGGCCGAAAAAATGCCGGAGCCACTTTCCAGAGGTTAATGAGGATAGCCCTTGGCGGGCAAATGGGGCGAAACGCTGAAGCATACGTCGATGACATCGTCGTGAAGTCACGAGAAGGAAATACTCTTCTCGGAGACTTTGAAGAAACCTTCGCCAGCCTGCGCAAGGTGAACATCAAGCTCAACCCCGCCAAGTGCGTCTTTGGAGTACCTTCAGGCAAATTGCTGGGGTTCCTCGTGTCTCATCGGGGCATAGAGGCGAACCCAGACAAAATCAAGGTTATAGAAGGCATGGAACCTCCACGCAGGCTCAAGGACATGCAACACCTGGCAGGCTGCATGGCCAGCTTGGGTCGATTCATCTCCAAGTTCGGCGAAAGAGCCCTACCGTTTTTCAAGATCATGAAAAGAACGGCACTTTTAAGTGGACCCCTGAAGCTGAAAAAGAATTTGAGGACTTGAAGAAGTACTTGGCCAGCCCACCTGTAATGGTCGCCCCAAGGCCTGGCGAGCACCTGAAGCTGTACTTGTCAGATACTCCACAAACAGCCAGTGCCGTCCTTGTGGTGGAAAGAGAGGAGCCTGTACTTCACAAGGAGAGTGCAACCACTCCAAACAAAAAGCCTCCTGATAAAGAGCTCGACGAAAGGGCAGTCCTCACAAAGCCACCGCCAGGCCCAAAGCCTCAAGAGGGGACCGCCCCGAGTCAACCACTGCAAGAGGTTCATGCCGAAGGGACTGAGGAGCCTCAAGAGGCTAACACACTCGAGTCCCAGGAGGAGCGCTACGAGGCCACGTCCCTCGAGGCCAAGTCCCTCGAGGCCACGTCCCTCGAGGCCAAGTCCCTCGAGACCACGTCCCTCGAGGCCAAGTCCCTCAAGGCCACATCCCTCGAGGCCAACACCCTCGAGGCCCAGGACAAGCCCCTTGAAGCCAACCCCATCGAGGGCCAAGCTGGGCCACCTCAGGAAAAAGACGCCAAGGAAACAGGAACTACTCTCGTCGAGCATCCAGTTTACTTCGTCAGCACAGTACTGCGTGATGCTCGCGACTGGTACCCGATGCAGCAGAAGCTTCTCCTCGCACTCCTCATCGCCTCCAGAAAGCTGCGACACTACTTCCAGGGGCACCCCATCACGGTGGTAACCTCTTTCCCCCTGGAGCAAATTCTGCGCAACCCAAATGCAACAGATCGTGTCGCAGGATGGAACATCGAGCTACAGCCATTCAATTTGCGCTTCGATACCACAAGGGTAGTCAAAGGAAGAGCGCTGGCAGACTTCGTCGCCGAATGGACTGATCCAACCCCTGAAGAGCCTTGGGAAGAAGAGCACGAGTCCTCTGGAGCCGCAATGCCTAGCTACTGGACCATGAAGTTCGACGGAGCTTTCGCTTGTCGCCACGGTGCGGCAGGTGTAGTCCTGACCTCACCCAAAGGCGACAAATTGTATTACGCAGTCCAGCTGTGCATCGGAATCGAAAAGATATACAACAACATCGCCGAGTATGAAGGGCTGCTTGCTGGCCTACGCGCCGCAATCGCCCTAGGCGTCAAGCATATACTCATCAAGGGCGACTCTCAGCTGCTCGTCAACTTCTCCAACAAAAGCTACAAGGCCAAGGACGACCACATGGCCGCGTACCTTGAAGAGGTCCGTAGGCTGGAGAAGAACTTCAGGGGAATGGAGCTCATGCATATCCCAAGAAAGGAAAACCAAGAGGTTGATGACATCGCCAAGCGCGCATCAAAGAGGCAAGCCCAGCTGACTGGTGTCTTTGAAGAAAGGCTCGTCAAGGCATCCATAAAGCAGCCCCTAGAGGTCCTGCCCGCAAGCACAGACGAAGTGCTCCCGCCACCACCTGCAAGAGGAGCTCCATGCTGCGGGCCCCCCACAGGGGAGCGTCTGTTGCTCACAGCGGTGCACCAAGAGGCAGGATGGATCGACGAGATCAAAGACTACCTCCACAAAGGGATCCTTCCCGAGGAAGATGTTGAAGCGGAGCGAATTGCCCGCCAAGCAAAATCGTACCAAATCCTCGAAGGAAATCTCTACCGCAAGCGCCCAAACGGCATCGCGCTCAAGTGCGTCCCTCCTGAAGAAGGAAAACTGCTGATTAAGGACATCCACAGCGGGTAATGCGGCCACCATTCGTGTGCCTGCACCCTCGTAGGGAAAGTCTCCAGGAGCGGCTTGTACTGGCCTCAAGCGCTTCAAGATGCAACGAACATCATTCAAGCTTGTGAAGCCTGCCAATTCCACGCCAAGCAAATCCACCAACCAGCGCTGGGGCTACAAACCATTCCGCTCTCGTGGCCGTTTGCGGTATGGGGGCTGGACATCCTGGGACATTTCCCAACGGCGCAAGGTGGATATCGCTACCTCTTCGTGGCCATTGACAAGTTCACAAAATGGCCTGAAGTGGAGGCGACGCGCACAATCACAACAGGCGCGCGGTGAAATTCATCAGAGGCCTGGTCTGCCGCTTCGGAGTGCCTAACCGCATCATCACCGACAATGGCTCGCATCTCACAAGCGGCATCTTTAGAGCCTACTGCCAGAAAATGGGCATCAAGCTCTGCTTCGCCTCAGTCGCCCATCCGCAAAGCAACGGACAGGCCGAGCGCGCAAACGCAGAGGTCCTCAAAGGCTTAAAGACCAGGACCTTCGATGTCCTCAAGGGCCACGGCAAGGGCTGGATCAACGAGCTACCCTCGGTGCTCTGGTCCATCCGTACCACGCCACCCAAGCCCACCGCGGAAACGTCGTTCGCACTCGTCTATGGAGCCGAAGCAGTCCTCCCCGCAGAGATAAAGCATGGGTCCCCACGGGTCCTTGCCTTTAATGAGGACCAGCAAGAGGACCTCCACAACGACGACCTGCTGCTCCTTGAAGGGCTAAGACGCCGCGCCGCCCTACGGGTGGCCAAGTACCAGCAGTCCCTAAGGCGCTACCACAGCCGCATTGTGCGCTCGCGCACCCTGGAGGCAGGCGATCTCGTCCTCAGGCGAATCCTCTCCAGGGAAGGCCTCCACAAGCTGTCCCCGATGTGGGAAGGTCCCTACAGGGTCACCCACATCGCCAGGCCTGGCGCGGCTCGCCTCGAGACGGAAGACGGCGTCCCCGTCAAGAATCCATGGAACATCATGCATCTGCGTAAGTTCTACCCGTGATCATTATCACGTCAGGGCATTTAGCGAAAGAGGCAGCCCACGGCTCAACCTCCAAGCACCTTTTTGTCCCTCAAGGTTAAAAGCTCAAGGCTTAAACCTCGCAAACCTTTGTATCCGCAAGTAACAAGTTAAAAAGTGATTATTGTCACGCCTGTGATCATTGTCACGTCGAGACGTCAAGCGGACGAGGCAGCCTACGGCTCAACCTCTAAGCATTTTTCGTCTCTAGAGGTTAAAACGCCGAAAGGCTTAAACCTCCAAAAGCATAGCTTTGTCTCCTAAAGGAACAAATGCCAAACTGTTCATTGCCACACCCGTGATCATTGTCACGTCGAGAAGACAAAGCGGAAGAGGCAGTCTTCGTCTTCGTCGCCTGACCACCACGAAGGCGTCTTCGTCGCCTGACGAGATATCACGAATCTCATCAGTGAAAGGCCTAGCTCTAGAGGAGGAGACCTCCCCAGCTGTGGCTTCCTCCTCACCTAGGCCAGCTCCTGAAGCCAAGGGAGAATCGGCCCCCTCCGCTCCCCGAGGGGCCGGCATCGGCACATCAGAGTCCGCCGGGCCTGTCGAGGTGAACGAAGGCATCTCTTCCAGGCGGGCCATGCGCTCCGTCAGGTTGTACTGGTGAAGGGGCCGGAGAGAAGCGCGAACCTCATCCGCGGGGAGCACAGAGGGGTTGACGAAGAGCGCGGAGAGGATGTTGTCGATGACGTCCTTGTCGTTGTCCTCGACGTGGAGCCGCATCTTGTCGTTCGGCCCCGAGTTCATCCACATGGGGACCGCGTGAGCTTGGAGGGGCGCGATGCGGCGAGTCACGAAGTCCGCCACGACCATCTGCCCTGTGAGGCCCTCCTCGCGAAGGAAGCTCAGGCGCCCCATCAGGCTCGCATTCTTGGCGCCGTCGAAGGTAGCCTTGCCCCAATGGGAGTTCTTCACCGGAGGCTCGTCGGGGACCTCGAGGAAGGCGCAGGGACGCTCCACCCCGAGGAAGAACCACTTCTGGCGGAAGTCGTCTACTTTCTTCGTCATGGACGTGATGGCCTTGCCCTCGCTCCAGGACATGGGGATGTAGACGCCCCCCATGCCGTCGACGATGCGGAACGAGACGCACTCGGAGCGCTCGTTCTTCGCCGTGTTCTGGAGCGCGTAGAAGCACCGGAACAACCCCACCGTGGGCTTCAGGCCCAGCTACGCCTCGCAGAGGTAGGTCAAGACGGCGAGGATGAGGACGGAGTTGGGGTGCAGGTGCAGCAGCTGCACCTGGTAGAACGACAGCACCGCCTCCAGGAACGGAGAGAAGGGCGGCACCAGTCCCGCGGCCAGGCAGTGCTGGAAGACCGGGAAAATCCCCGCGGGCGCTTCCCGTGCGCCGCAGGATTCAGGGCGATGGCGTCGTGCTCGTTCGTCCGGTCCGCCACCAGGTATCGGACCTTGGAGAGCGCCCTCTCGTTGACGCGCACGCCGAGCAGCGCCCCGCCCATCACGGTCTCCGCGGCCTCCGCCTGGGAGGAGGACCCCGCGGCGGCCTTACCCTTGCTCTTGAGAGGACTCATTGTGGCGGGTGCGGAGGTGGAAGGAGTCGGAGAACAGAAACTCGCAGAAGAGCGCGGAGGCGGAGAGCTCTATGGAGCGGAATTTTCTGCGAGGAGTTGGAAACGGTAACGGCTCCCTACCGCAGTGCTCGGGCTTTATGTCCCCTCCAAGAGCAGTTACCGGGGCATGGTGGGAGCCCCCACGACTCACGCCCCAGATCGTGCGAAGCCGTTAATCGTCCAAGTGTCGCGTGGCTCGGGCCGGCTGGGCACTAAGGGCCCACGACGCTTCGCCTAAGCCCATGGGCTCAGTCGTGCCCATCATGGGCCCGGGGGCTACTGTCGGCCCAGTGGGAACTGGGGTATCAAGAGCCCATTCCCCCAGGCCTCGCTCGCGGGCCAGACGGACGAAACGACTAAGGACCAGGCGTCATCGCCTGGCGGGACCCTCGAGAGGCGATTCCCCTCGAGGGCCTGAAGAGGAAGTGAGGGCCTCAAGGGACCCCTCGCCTCACGGGATCCTCCCCCCGAGGAACCAACCCACCTAAGGGAAGTCCGACAGGAATCTCCCCTCTGGACTGAAGGGAAACATCGTCGCCAAGGAAGCCCGGCCGAGCGCACGTGACCTCTGCCACGCTCGTGCAGTGGCGCTCACACCCCCGTCGCTGTCCCTGGCGATAAAGCGGTCAACAAAGCTGCTCCGCCTGCTGCACAGCTGTGAGGACCTTCTACTCTGACGATAAAGCAGGTGGACGGCGCAACCCTCCAACAGAGATCGTCATCGCGGGCTCCACCTTAGAGACTGCCCACTCTGCGGATAGTACCGCGCGGTCGGCCGCCTGTCGGCCACGGCGCCACCTTTATCAACAATGGACCGAGTCCATGGACGAATGGAGCACGGTGGACTCGTGCTCCACCCCGCCATTGGCAAGTGGGAGCCACCTTGAAGGCCAAGCCGAAGGAGAAGGCCCGAGGCGCCTATAAAAGAGAGAAGACATCCATCGTAGCAAGGGTCGGCCCTTTGCGTGCGTCCTCTTCGGGTCCGGCGAGCAACGTCGCGGAGCCACTTGAGGGTTTAGACCTCCGCGTTCAATCCCCTCTCGAACTACACTTCAGGAAGTGACTACCCCCGATTCCTGGGAGTCATAACCCGACATGCAAGTTTGCTCTTCGCGGTGCGTATAACGCTTATTTGGAGGGGCGTTTGAGATTTCTCCGTGAGGAGGATCTCACGGGTCAGATGGTCGCGGCGGACTTCGTGGCACGCCGCATCGCCCCCCTTCAGGCGCACTCGGAGCCGATGTGGATGTATGCTGGCCCCTCCGACCCAATGCGGCTTCATCCGGAGGACCTTGGCTCGGACGTGGTCGACGCCGGTGCTTCTCCTTCATGGTGAGTATTCCCACCACTTGGTCATTTTTGGCTTTTGTTGTCCCCCTACTCCGTCTTCTCCTGAACAGTCTTCTTTGGGCTTTTGCCAGTGATCTGGTGTCGGCGAAGCGTCGCCGGCTTCGCGAGGCAGCAGGTGTGCAGAGAGCCGCAGCTGCGGTGGCGTCTGGCCAGCGCACGAGGCCTGTGGAGACGTCCACTCCAGGCTCAGTTGAGGAGGCGCCTCAGGAGGGAGCGGTCGTGCCCCTAGTGGGGGCGGCTGAGCCTCAAGCAGCGCCTCCCGAGCCTCTGCTAGTGGACAACACGGAGGAGACGGCTCCCGCGTCACCTCCCGACCCGACTCGTCCTCGCGCAGCTACGCCACCACGCGAGGCAATTTCGCTCCGCGTGCTGCCATCGCCGCGCGCAGTGATGCCAACGCATGCGTCACCTCCACCATGCTCGCCCGCGCCACCTCTGGAGGGAGCGACCGAGGCGCCAGCAGGCGCAAGTGCGGCCGCAGGAGGGGGTGCTTCCTCGCCACCTCGCCCTGCCGGAGAAGATGAGCGTCTTAATGGCTCGAGCGCCGAAGCGGAGGCTGGCGTGGATGGAGGTGGAGCCACACCCAGCCCCCGAGCTCGACCTGGGGCTGGGCTCACGGGACCGGCCTCTACAGTTGGGCCCTCATCTAGCCAGGAACTGGTTCTCCGAGGCTGGGATTGGAGCGCGGGGCGCCGCGGGGTGGCATTCAGCCTTGTGCGGGAGTCCTTGGAGGGCCTGGAGGCCCACCTCGCCCTTGGCGACATACGGCTCGCCCAGCAGCAGGAGGAACTCACGAGATCATGGGCATCCTTCCATGCGGCCATCGAGGCGCGCCGGCTGGGGGACCCGCAAAGAGGCCATCAGCTTTGCCAAGGAAATCCGCGACGGAGCCATTCGTGATGCCGCAGAGCTACTCGCACCCCTCCAGGCAGAGCGCGACGCCGCTGCGGAGCTCCTGCGAGAGGCCACAGCCGAGCGTGAGGCCATGGAGGGCTCGCTGGCGCAGAAGCGCTGCGAGCTGGGCCAGTTCGAGTCCCAGCTACTTTCTGCCCACCAGGTCGCGCAAGCCGCTCTGGAGGAGGACCGCAAGTGCTTGGCCGAGCGCGATCGGCAGCTGGCCCTCAAGGGGAGGGAGCTGCAGCGGCGCGAGGAGCAGTGTCTCCAGACGGAGAAGGACTTGGCTGCCCAGCGTGAGGCCCTCGAAGCGCGCGAGGGAGGCCTGGCCAAGGCGATCTCGAAGTTCGACGAGCACGTCGATGTACCGCGCTCGGCTGCGGAAACGGGAGGACCGCCTCAAGGCCAAGTATGCTGCGGACACTCAGCGGCTCGCTGAGCTCGAGAAGGCCAACTCCAAGCTAGCGAGCCGCTTCAAGCGCGCCAAGGCCGGTTGGCGCCGAGCGGAGGAGGCTCGCGACGAAGCGACTCACGGCGCTGGCCCTTCGTCCAGTGCGCCCGCGATGCAGTGTGAGCGCCTGTTTGAAAAGCTGGCCGCGCGCGGTGGTGAGCTTGCGGCGCGGCTCGGCGCGGACGCGCCGTGCCATGGGACCCGAAGCCACGACGACGACGCCGCGTTCCTGGCCTATTTTGACCAGCTCTTCGCGGCACTGGAGGGCCCCGCCGCCGAGCTTCCCGAGGTGATCGAAGACGAGAGCAGGCAGCTCTTGGGGGTGGTTGTTGATCGCATCTTCACCAACATCAAGCTCCTTGTGCCGGACTTCGACCTCCGCTTGGTGACGTAAGTTGCTCACGGCGAGGGCGCGCGGCTGGGAAGTCCTTGGGCTTGAAGGTTTTGTTGGAGAAGTTGACGAGCAGCTGGGAGTCGCCCTTGATGAGTATATGCTTGACGCCTAGGGCGATTGCGACGCGTAGGCCAGCAAGCATCCCTTCATACTCGGCGATGTTGTTGGATATCTTGTCGATTCCGAAGCACAGCTGGACTGTGTAATGCAACTTGTCGCCTTTGGGTGAGGTCAGGACTACGCCTGCCCCACCGTGGCGACAAGCGAAAGCTCCGTCGAACTTCATGGTCCAGTGGCTGGGCATTGCGGCTCTAGAGGACTCGTGCTCTTCTTCCCAGGGCTCTTCAGGGGTTTGATCAGTCCATTCGGCGACGAAGTCTGCCAGCGCTCTTCCCTTGATTACCCTTGTGGTATCGAAGCACAAATTGAATGGATGTAGCTCGACGTTCCATCCCGTGACACGATCTGTTGCATTTGGGTTGCGCAGAATTTGCTCCAGGGGGAAAGAGGTTACCACCGTGATGGGGTGCCCCTGGAAGTAGTGTCGCAGCTTTCTTGAGGAGATGAGGAGTGCGAGGAGAATCTTCTGCTACATCGGGTACCGCTCGCGAGCATCACGCAGTACTGTGCTGACGAAGTAAACTGGATGCTCGACGAGAGTAGTTCCTGTTTCCTTGGCGTCTTTTGCCTGAGGTGGCCCAGCTTGGCCCTCGATGGGGTTGGCTTCAAAGGGCTTGTCCTGGGCCTCGAGGGTGTTGGCCTCGCGGGGCTTGGTCTCGAAGGACTCGGCCTCGAGGGACTTGGCCTCGAGGGGCTTTTCCTCGAGGGGCTTTGCCTCGAGGGACGTGGCCTTGAGGGACGTGGCCTCAAGGGACTTTGCCTCGAGGGACGTGTCCTCGAGGGACGTGGCCTCGCAGCGCTCCTCCTGGGCCTCGAGTGTGTTAGCCTATTGAGGCTCCTCAGTCCCTTCGGCATGAACCTCTTGCAGCGGTTGACTCGGGGCGGTCCCCTCTTGAGGCTTTGGGCCTGGCGGTGGCTTTGTGAGGACTGCCCTTTCGTCGAGCTCTTTATCAGGAGGCTTTTTCTTTGGAGTGGTTGCACTCTTCTTGTGAAGTACAGGCTCCTCTCTTTCCACCACAAGGACAGCACTGGAGGTTTGTGGAGTAGCTGACAAGTACAGCTTCAGGTGCTCGCCAAGCCTTGGGGCGACCATTACAGGTGGGCTGGCCAAGTACTTCTTCAAGTCCTCAAATGTTTTTTCAGCTTCAGGGGTCCACTTGAAAGTGCCCGTTCTTTTCATGATCTTGAAAAATGGCAGGGCTCTTTCGCCGAACTTGTAGATGAATCGACCCAACCTGGCCATGCAGCCTGCCAGGCGTTGCATGTCCTTGAGCCTGCGTAGGGGTTGCATGCCTTCTGTGGCCTTGATTTTGTCTGGGTTCGCCTCTATGCCCCGATGAGACACGAGGAACCCCAGCAATTTGCCTGAAGGTACTCCAAAGACGCACTTGGCGGGGTTGAGCTTGATGTTCACCTTGCGCAGGCTGGCGAAGGTTTCTTCAAGGTCTCCGAGAATAGTATTTCCTTCTCGCGACTTCACGACGATGTCATCGACATATGCTTCAGCGTTTCGCCCCATTTGCCCGCCAAGGGTATCCTCATCAACCTCTGAAAAGTGGCTCAGGCTTTTTTTAGGCCGAAGGACATGCAGACGTAGCAATACACACCGCATGGGGTGAGGAAAGCCGTCTTCTCCTCATCCTCTTTAGCCATTTTAATCTGGTGATAACCAGAGAAGGCATCGAGGAAACAGAGGAGGTCGCAGCCTGCCGTGGAGTCCACGATCTGGTCGATTCTGAGCATGGGATAAGGATCTTTGGGGCAGGCCTTGTTTACATTAGTGTAGTCGATGCAGAGGCGGCCTCCGCCGGCGGGTTTTGGGACTACCACGCCGTTGGAGAGCCAAGTGGGGTGCGCGACTTCGCGAACGACTTTTGCCGCTTTGAGCTTCTCGACCTCCTTGACGATGAACGCTTGCTTCTCGGGGGCTTGCTTCCTTGCTTTTTGCTTGACGGGGCGCGCGTTTGGGCACACGACCAAGTGGTGCTCGATCACCTCCCTCGGTACACCAGACATATGTGACGGTGTCCATGCGAACATGTCAGAGTTTGCCTGGAGGAAGGCGACGAGCGCGCTTTCCTATTTGGGAGGCAGCGCGGCGCCAATGGTGACGCTAGCCCCCGAGCCTTCAGCCCCCGAGCTACCTGAGCTCAGAGAGATCTTCTTGGTAGCAGCTGCCTCCTGGGAGAACAACTGCTTCTTCTTCTTGGGCCTCTCGAGAGGCTCTTGGTCCTCTTCTGCGGGGAAGGCCATGGCGGCGGTCTTGTAGGCCGTTTCAACAGCGCGCGTAGCGTCCATGACATGCCCACGTATGGTGATCGTGCCGGTGCTGCCGGGGATCTTGACCATGTTGTACGCATGGTGCGTGACAGCCATGAACTTCGCAAGTGCGGGGTAGCCGAGGATGGCGTTGTACGGCAGGCCGATGTGCGCGACATCAAAGTCGATGTGCTCGGTGCGGTAATTTTCCCTGCTCCCGAAGGTGACGGCAAGCCTGACCTGGCCCAGAGGCTCGATCGAGCCACTGGTGACCCCCGTGAAGGGCCGCGAGGGCACGAGCCGCTCGTAGGGCACTTGAAGCGCTTCGAACGTATCTATGGAGATAACGTTCAGGCCTGCTTCGCCATTGATGAGCGTCTTGGAGACAGCCACATTGTCGATGGTGGGGGTGCAGACCAGCGGGAGGGTTCCAACAGTCTTGGTGGACTTGGGGTGGTCCTGAGCGTCGAAGGCGATGGTGTACTGTGACCACTTGAGGGGCCTGGAGGATTCCGTGCTTGGGAGGGCGGCGTTGAGCTCGCGGGCGAACTGCTTGAACTGGTTGTTCGACTTCGGCGCCTGCGCCCCGCCCCCCCCCCCCCCCCCCCCCCCGAGAATGTAGGCAATGGCGCCTCTCGGGGCTTGGTAGCCGCCATCTTCCTCGTCAGGGAGGTTGCCGTTCTTTGCCGCGGCGTTGGCCTGATTTCCAGATGGTTTCTATTAGCCGCCCTTGCGTACGCTCCCGCAGTAGCCACGGCCTCGACCGCGGCTGCCACTGCCTTCTGCCTCCTCGCGCTCCTTCCTCAACCTTTTGAGGTCGTAGCAGGACTCCGTAGAGTGGCCGCGCCTGTTGTGGTAGATGCAGAAAGGGCGGTGATCATCTTTCCTCTCTCCAGCCTCGGGGGAGTCCCTGCAGGTGCCTTTTGTGTCAGGCTCTCCCGCGAGAACTGCGGTGGCCTTGCGCTTGGGCTCCTCCTTCTTCTTCTGGATTTTGGACCCCTCAGCATGATCGTCCCCTCTCGAGGACATCTTCACGAAGAGGAGTCCTTCTTCAGCCTTGGCGCACTTGTCCGCCGTGTCAAACAGCTTGACCACAGAGGTGAGCTTGTCGTGGATGCCCAGCTTCTCGAGCATCCTGCTGTTTGTGACGCCCTCGCGGAAAGCGGCGATGACTTGAGTGTCAGGGATGTTCGGGATCTTGTTGCCCACTTGGCTGAAGCGCTGGATATACTTGCGGAGCGTTTCATCCTTCCTCTGCACCACAGCGCGCAAATCATTGTGGGTGAGGGCGCGCTCGTACGTCCCCTTGAAGTTGGAGACGAACTGCTTGCAGAGCTCCTCCCAGGAGTTCACAGAGTCCTCCGGGAGGTTCAGGAGCCACGTCAACGCAGAGTCGCGTAGCGCGTGAGAGAACCAGTTGGCCATGACCTTGTCGTCTCCCCCTGCAGCTTGGATGGAGGTGGTGTAGAGCTGCAGGAACTCGACGGGGTTGCTGGAGCCGTCGTAGCCCTTGGGAAGAGCCGGTCTGAACTTCTGCGGCCAGACCACGCGACGCAGAAAACGAGTGAACGCCATGCAGCCTGATGTGTACGTAGCGACCCCGTGCTGAAGCGCGTCGCGGTTCTGCTGTCCCGCCTGGCTGAGCTCCTCCACGAGCCTGTTCTGGCGGTCTCGCTGGAGCTCCATCCCCACACGATTGCCGGGCGCGGTGCGCTGCACGATTAAGCAATCGTGTGGCGAGGACGCGTGCGAAGCAGCCCTATGCGCCGCAGCCGGTGCGGGCCCCGGAGGTGGCGGAGGCGCATTTGTTGCGACCGTGCCCGCGAGAGAGGGGTGCATGTTGGATTGCGACGGAGCGGGGCGCGTCGTAGCGATGCCGACGAGGTGGTTGAGGCGTTGGAGCCACTGCTCGTGGGCCCCAGCGGTGGGCTGGTAGCGGAGCAGCTCCTGCGCCATGAGCAGCGCGGTTTGGGGCGCAGGGTCTGTCCTCCCCGGGCCCGAGCCGCTCGGGCGCTGCGTCGGGTGCGACGACTGCGCGTCCTCCTGGTGCTCGGCGTCGTGCTCCGGTGCCTCCGCGTGAGGGCCAGAAGGGACATGCTCCTCGTGGCAGGGTCGGTCCCGCCGTGCGCGGGTGGTCGCGGCACCTGGGGGCGCGCGTGCTACCGCGGGCGCACGTCGGTTGACTCGGGCGACGCGGGTGGCGCGCGTGTTCACCATGGCGCGGAGACGAACTCGAAGGTTGTTGACGCGCCTCAATCCCCTACCTGGCGCACCAAATGTCGGGTTATGACTCCCAGGAATCGGGGGTAGTCACTTCCTGAAGTGTGATTCGAAAGGGGATTGAACGCGGAGGTCTAAACCCTCAAGTGGCTCCGCGATGTTGCTCGCCGGACCCGAAGAAGACGCACACCCGACCAAGGAAGACACCGTCCTTTACCCAGGTTCACGGCCCTCGTGAGGAGGTAAGACAGCTACTCCTGCCTGTCTGTATTATATGTGGAAGGTTACAGTACAATTGAGCTTGCCGGAAGCCCCCTTGAGGCAGCTCTTGCCTGGGGAGGGAAGCGATGATCTTCTTCCTCCTCCAGCCAGAGGCTAACCTAACCAGTGTTGCTAGGGTTTACAAGGGTGTTTTGCACGCAAAGGGCCGACCCTTGCTACGATGGATGTCTCCTCTCTTTTATAGGCGCCTCAGGCCTTCTCCTTTGGCTTGGCCTTCAAGGTGGCTCCCACATGCCAGCGGCAGGGCGGAGCACGAGTCCACCGCGCTCCATTCGTCCATGGACTCGGTCCATTGTTGATAAAGGTGGCATTGTGGCCGACAGGCGGGCGACCGCGCGGTACTATCAGCAGAGCGGGCAGTCTCTGAGGTGGAGCCCGCGATGAGGATCTCCGTTGGAGGGTTGCGCCGTCCACCTGCTTTATCGTCAGAGTAGAAGGTCCTCAAAGCTGCGCAGTAGGCGGAGAAGCTTTGTTGACCACTTTATCGCCAGGGACAGCGATGGGGGTGCGTGCTGCATGAGCGTGGCAGAGGTCATGTTCGCGTTGCCGTGCTTCCTTGGCCGCGACGTTTCCCTTCAGGCCTGAGGGGAGATTCCTGTTGGACTCCTCTCAGGCTGACGCGAGGGGTCCCTTGAGGCCCTCGTTTCCTCTTTAGGCCCTCGAGGGGAATTGCCTCTTGAGGGTCTTGCCAGGCGGTGACGCCTGGTCCTTAGTCGTTTCGTTTGACTGGCCCGCGTGCGAGGCCTGGGGGGAATGGGCTCTTGATACCCCAGTTCCCACTGGGCCGACAGCCACACCACCCCGTAGCGCGGCTCCCTTCTAGGCCGCGCCAGGAGGTGGTGTGGGCCCCTTGGGCGCCCACCGACATCGCCCTTTCGCCCATAAATACCTCCCGGACCAAAAAACCCTAGGAGGATGTTCAATATTTTCTCCACGGGTCCCGAGCGCCGCCGCTATCGCCGACAAGTTTCGGGGGTCAGAAGTTCCTGTTTCGGCACCCTGCCGGGACGGGGTTTGACCCCCGGAGCCATCTCCCACCATCTCCACCACCTCCACTTCGACTAGATGATGGTTTGTGAGTAGTTCCCCCATGGACTATGGGTTCTTGGTTGTAGCTAGTTGGTACTCTCTCACCCATGTACTTCAATACAATGTTCTCAGGAGCTGCCAACCATGATTGAGATCCATATGATGTAATCCGTGTTGTGTTTGTTGGGATCCGGTGAATTGTTACATTATGATTAGTCTATCTATATAAGTTTGTGAAGTTATTGTTGATGCAATCTTGTTGTGTTTAATGCTTGTCACTAGTGCACGAGTGGCATGATCTTAGATGTAAGCTTTATATTTCTTGCTTAGATAGTATCTACAAGTTGTATGCACATGTCATTGTCCGGAACCGATGGCCCCAAAGTGACAGCAATTGAGATAACCGGAGGGAATGACTGTGATGTGAGGATCACATGTTTTCACCAAGTGTTAATGATTTGCTCCGGTACTTTATTAAAAGGAGTACCTTAATTGCCAGTAGTTTCCCTAGAGGCCCCGCTGCAAACGAGCTGGCAGGACAAAAGATGTTATGCAAATTTCTCATTGCGAACACGCACAACTATATATGAAAAACATGCATACTTAATTAATAATCTTGATATTCTCACTCAATGTTATTTCAATGATGTCAATTGCCCAACTGTAATTTGTTCACCCGACACTTGTTCTTGAGAGTTACCACTAGTGTAGATAGTTGGGAACCCCGGTCCTTCTGTCATCATCATTGCTTTCCTGTCAACTCCACGCAAACAACTATCCTCTAGTGCCATTATCTCTGTGTTACTGTTACTATTGCTCTGATATTACTGCTGCTTTCACATCACTCCCGGTACTAGTGCTTTTCCAGGTGCAGCTGAATTGACAACTCGGTTGTTAAGACTTATAAGTATTCTTTACCTCCCCTTGTGTTGAATCAATAAATTTGGATTTTACTTCACTCGAAGACTGTTGCGATCCCCTATAATTGTGGGTTATCAAGACTATTTTCTGGACCGTTGCCGGGGAGGCATAGCTCTACTCATAAGTTCACCTGGGGAGTACACTCTACCTCTCTCTCTGTTTTTATTTTATTGTTTTTTTATTTTCTTGTCTAGTTTATTTGTGCTTAGTTTATTTCTGTTTAGTTTTGTTTTGTTTAGTTTACTTTTGTCTAGTTTATTTTTTGTTTAGTTTATTTTTGTCTCGTTTTATTTTTGTCTAGAGAATCATATATGGGAAAAGTCATGAGAGGCGTGTCATGAGAGTCCTTGCATACGACGTTGCTGACTATGTGCGCCTCCGTGCTGTATGCCGCCCGTGGCGACAGTACTCTTCCAAAGAACCGCGCGCACACAGTGGCCTGGACCGGCGGTTCCATCCCTGGAGGTGGACCATGCTCCGGGAGAAGCTCGCCGAGCCGGACCACCGCTGCTTTCTCAACACATACACCGGTGAGTGCGTAAAGGCTTATATCTCTGAGCTCCATGACTACGAGCTGCTCGCCCATACCCCTGAGGGCCTCCTTGTTCTCGCCCGCAAGCCGCCTTGCACCATCGACATGTGCCTGCTCAACCCGTTCACCCGCAACCTCACGCAGCTCCCGCCACTCAGCACCTTCCACTAGTGGAAAAAGGGGCACTAGTCCCGGTTCCAGACAGGCTCTAGTCCCGGTGTAGCAACCGGGACTGTCAGGCCGGGACTAGAGCCCCCTGATCCTTTGGTCTCGGTTTAACACGAACCGGGACCGGAGCCCCCCCCCCCCCAATGAGCGCAGCGCACGTGGCCGCGGCAGGGCGTGCGGGGGCGAACCCTTTAGTCCCGGTTCGTAACACGAACCGGGACTAGGGTTTTATTTTTTTTTACATTTCAGGGTTTTGTTTTTTTTCATTTCAGGGTTTACTTTTTTTTATTTCTACCGGTTTTCTGGGTAGGGGTTTCGGATGGTACCACGTCGATGCGTGACGGTAGGGGGTTTTGGATGGTACCACGTCGATACTATAGTCGATGTGTGATAGTAGGGGGTTTCGGATGGTACCATGTCGATGCGTCGGGGGTAGGGGTTTCGGATGCTACAGCTTCGATGGGTGAAAAACACGTATAAATTATTATACGAACCTAGATGAAGTTGCATCATGCATATATACAATTACATGAAGATCATGTGTTGATAACACATACACATTTAAATACGCGTGGTACATGAATATCACGTTTCCCGGTTCCAGAGACTTAGAAATATTTTGTTACATGGAGATCACTATATATTACATGTCCGCACTAGTCAAAATAGTGGTACTCTCCGGTCTCCGGTATGACATCGGTGAGGTAAAATCCCGTCAACTCCTCTGCAATTGCCCTGAAGCGGGTCTTTATTGGTAACTCGTTGCGCTTTCTTGCCAACTGTAAAAAAATGATATCACAATGAATACATGAGATATGAAATGAATAAAACTCATCACGATTGATGATACAAAAATAATGTTGTGACTAGAGCTTTACGTACTTCGATACTTCTTTTGCTCTTCAAACTCTCGTTGACCACAGTGTGCATGTACTCGCAAACGAAGAATCCACATAGATCAGTCCCGGTTGGCTGTTTAAGACAAGTCTATAGAAGAATAAAATTTAATCAAATAATAATAAAGTATGATAATGGTGCATGGGCCTAGTTATAGTACTACTTACATCGTTAGTACGCCAGCGCAGTTTCTCTGGCCATCCACTGTTCGGATGTTCCGCGAGGAACATTTTCCAAACGCTGCATGACAAGAAAATGAATGAATGAGTCATAAATTCCTTGATATTAGGAAATGAACGAAAGAGGCGATAAGAAAAGAAAGTACCTTGCCACCAAATCAAAACAGGTCTTGTATTGTTTAGGGCATCTTCTTAACGAGTCAAGGACAACAATTTCTCCTTTCCGCAAGTCAATAACGATAAGAATGTAGTGGTAGTTGTGCACGTTTATAAATAGTCATGCATAACTAATCAATTAAACTTAACATCGGGTGAGAAAAATAGAATGTGTAATAAGCAGTAACACTCACTTGAAGTTGTAAGGCCATAATATATATTTTTTGTAAGCTTGTCGCTTGAAAAACATTAGCAAATTCCCCGGTGTATCCTTGTTAAGTATTGGATCAATTATGTTATCTTCATGCATTATAGAGGGGTCAATGAACCCAATGTGGTTGTTTATCTTCTTCTTGCATTCGAGCATCTTCATTCTGCGTAATAAAGCACACAAAATATTATAGAGAGGATTATCACAGACAATGAACGAGTAGAGCTAATTAAAACATTAAATTACAGGAATAGATGACTTACAGACAATAGGAACTCATGATGCCTTTGTCGAGGGCCCGGAGATTGTATAACTGAAAGATTTCGGCGAAATAAAGGACAACGGAGTATTCTTGGAAATAATGCTCTTCCTTAACTGCCATCATGAGAGCGTCTTTATTAGTCTCCTTTACGGTATCCTTGTACCAGGCTTGAAATTGACGCATTCTTGTGGGAAAGTCGCCGTCAACAAAATTCTCCCCGTGAACATAAGTACGAACAACATCCGCGAAGGGGATATCATCTCCCGAATATACCAGCTCCCGCACATTGATGTTTTTGAGAACTCTGTCATCAAGCACCTTGAGCGGGGGGGCCGACTGTGCGTCTTGTTCTCCGAGTTGGGCAACTTGTTTCCCTTTTTTCGATCGATCATTCATCTCTTCGTCATATGACTTACCAATGTTGCGATCATAGTTTGTTGGCGGCGATGGTGGGGGGTTGTATAGGGCATCGACGCAACGGTCAATTTTTTCCTGAGGAATTCCGGCAGTAAATTTTGCAGGAGGCAATTGTTTCGCTAACGCTTTCTGTTTCACGCCAGCAAGCCAGGCATCCGTATGTTCTTTGCATGCGATATCGTTTTCCTCGACGGTTCTCTCCGAAGGTAACTTTGGAGTAGGCGGCGGTGTTTTCTGCTTTCTAGGTTTCTTCCTAACAGGAGAACCAGACTGGCGCCTACTCGAGAGCGACTTAACATTCTGGCGGACTGGCACAGACTGCGATGGCCTCGCGCTAGGAACCCTCTCGGGGGGCGGTTGGCTTTGCTGTTGAGCTGGAGATGGACTCGGGCTGGGGTCCCTATCGGGGAGGTGTGGGCTTTGCTGATGCGGTGCAGATGGACTCCGTCTTTGATCCCTCTCGAGGAAGAGTGGACTTGGCTGGTGAGCTGGACTCCTAGAACGAGGAGTGGACTTTGCTTGTTCTGAAAGGACGATGTATTTCTTGGGCCATAGGGCGAAGGCATGCTTGACGTCTGCCAACGTTTTCTCCTCGTCACCTCCAGGTAACTCAAGTTCCAAGGATTCAAATCCCGGCATAATTTCGTCCACCCCGACACGAGCGTAGCCATCTGGAATTTGACCACAATGGTAGAGTTCTCCAGGTTGAATTACTAAAGCTTGCCCCACCGCCACCTTCAAAGTTATGTTTCTCATTGCTATATGTAGCTCACAACCTGTAGGCTCTGTGATGTCATCCACTGGGTAGGCACCAACGTCGACCTGACGCGTGGAACCAACGCTGCTTCTACGCTGAGATGGGGCGGCATGTGCTTCATGGTCTAATTGGTGCCGCTCCTGAGGTTCCGTTCTTTGCTCCTTCAATGCTTTTATTTCCGCCTGTTGCTCCTTCATTTCACGTTCCAATTGTAATATCCGGTCGGCCTCCTTCTTCTTACCTCTGCTACGGCTTCTATAAGTGTGAGCGGATTCCGGCCACGCAGTCTTAAACGTAGCACCGCCAGGAAAGCCTCAAGCTCGTCCAACATGTTCAGGATTCCCCAGTGCCCGTGTCAGCTCGTCATCCTCTCTATCGGGTTTGAACACACCATTGCGAACATCATTAATTGCTTCTTCAAGCTTCTTTTTTATACGATTAACGAGAACCTTCCATTTTCCCCTTTCAACAATCTCTCCGGTTTTAGGGTCCAACATTGCCCCATGCGCGAACAACCAGAATTTCGACCTCTCGGGCCAGTCAAGTGTCTGTGGACGGACCCCCGATTGAAGCAGATTTTCTTCATAGGCTAACCACTTAGGAATGGCGCTCTTGTAGCCACCTGTCCCCAATGTATGGTGGTGTTCCTTCAGCCCAGCATTCAATTTATTTATCGTCGATCGGGCCACAGCCATAGGTGATTCCCTATACGCCTTAAACGCCGCCCATTCAGATTCTAACTTCTTCCCTTGTGCTCCACTGAAATCTGGCACTTCTTTTGTTTCTACATATTGATTCCATAACTTTTTCTTCTAGTTCCGGAATTGTTCCGCCATCTTAATAAGAGTCCACTTCTTGAGGTTGTCCTTCTTCACTTTAGAGAGATCTGGCGGGAGGGTGAAATGTGACAACAGCGTGTTATAGACCAAATCCTTAAGAACTTGGTGGACATAACATGGGTCGTCCACATCTGCGACCGCCGGCTTATTCCATTCGCGTATGCTGATTGGGATCATGTCCCTAACAATAACTCCAGCTTGACTTATAAATTTGTTGCGGTTTTGTTTTGGTTCGAGCGGTTCGCCGGAATCAGCAATTTCCTCAATCGGTAACTTTGGATCCTCGCTCGTCATTCTTTTTGCCTTGCCTCGAGGAGCACATGGTGGCTGCTTTTTTGCAGATTTGCTCGATCCGGATGGCTAAAAGAAAAATAAGTAGTTAATAAATGCAACATAAATCAATTAATGCATGTAGTTAACAACAACATATCGCCATATTTATTATAAACACATATACACCTCTCCGCCGGAGTTTGCTATCACCACATCAAAGTCTTGTGACTCGATTCCAAAGTCGTTCAAAAATTGATCGAAATCATAATCATCTACATCTCCTCCAGCTCGGGCATCATTAAAAATAAGTTGTTCCATTTGGTCTTCCATCTCTTCGTCTCGTTGAAATTGTGCTTCTTCTATCTGCTCGTCTCGCAAGTGCTCCATAGCTCAAATGTACCTGCAATCCATAGCTCGGGCATTATAATCAAGTTTACATTTATTCATCTGAAAAACATATACAAGTACACTAATTGCAACAAGTATGGATCATATAACACAACAAGGTGGGAGCGAAGAAAATAGTGTGTGCTCATCTTGCATACCTAACACAAAACTATATATATGGATCATATTTTAGAATTATGCATATCTAACACAAAATCATCTTTTTTCGTACACATTTACAATCATCTCAATTTGCATATCTAACACACCATAATATATATATGGATCATATATTACAATTTCATATCTAACACATTTACAATCATCTCAATTTACAAAACAAAGATAGACACTCAACATGGACTGAATGTAGCAATCAATCTAGCCAAGAGTGAGAACAATGGAAAATTCATCATACAAGCTAGGTCCGTCTTGGCAGCAAGAAGCAAGACCTCCTGCAAACCGTGGACACATTCGAGCAGCAAGGACCTCCTGCAAGTTGTATAATGAATTGTATATCAGCTCTAGCAAAAAACAGTAGAGAATGTCTTGCACCTAGCCCTCGACATACAAAATCAGTAGAGAAAATGTCTTGCACTGTTTAAACATGGTAAGAGATCTAGCCAAATCTATCTAAGGATACATTGCTAAAATCATTTCAGCAATATTAGCATCACCAGATCATGTTGCTCACTAGCAGCAGCCAGGAACTATCCAAGGATTGAGGAGGTTTTATCAAATTATTTTTTACACCAATAATAGAATAATAGAAATATAAGAAATCACTACAAGAAATAGTGTTACACAACTCAGCTGCGCTTGATTCAACTTTCTAAATGTCTTTAGAGTGATGACATGTAGATTGAGGTCAACCAATAATACAACATAAACCACACCAGTCACAAGACCTACCATTCATGTTTGTTTGGTTTTAAAAAAATATCGGAGCTCCTTGTCTCCTCTTCTCTTTTCTCAGAGAAGAATTTTTAGCTTTTTCAAAGTACGATAATTGATGAACATAAGCAAAACAACAAAACCTAGCCTGACATATCCACGTTCTGCTGCCTGAACAGTGGTGGGTTTGTTTTTTCAGTTCTAGTTTACAGAGAACAATTTGCCTAGTTTTCAGTTTTTATTGCCTCACTCGGAAAATTACCAATTACCTTAAAAGACGGCGATAACATTTCTCCATGTTATAAAATACTAAAGTTTGACCAAATTTGTAGAAAAAAACTATTAACATCTGAAATATCAAATGCATATCACTAAATGAATCATGAAATGAATGTGATACTAATACATGCATAATATCAACCTACTGCTACTTATCAACAGGGAAGATTTGGAGTGCTCTGCTCCTCAACATTTGGTGCCATGCATGTTAATCCTTGACACAGTTTGGTGCGATATATGTTGTTCTTTGCATTTTGTCTTGCCACAGCTAGGGTTTGAGCTTACGAAGAGGATGGCGAGCGACCGGAGAGGAGCGACCGGAGAGGAGCGCGTCGATGCGGAGGAGGCCGAGCCGTGGGCGCGTCGATGCAGAGGATGGCGAGCGACCGGAGAGGAGGTGCTGGCGGTGAGCGTGGCGGAGCGAGGACGGCGGACGACGGAGGCCACGGGTGCGTCGATGCGGGAGGAGGCCGAGCCGCGGGCGCTTCGATGTAGAGGACGGCGAGCGACCGGAGAGGAGCGCGGAGGCGACGGTGAGCCACCGGAGCAGCACGGCGGAGAGGAGAGGAACGCCGGGAGGCGGCGCAGGAGCGGATCGAGCAGGGCTTCGCCGCGCGAGAGGATTTGGAGAAGAATGCCCTAAAAATTGGCCGTGACCACACTAAACGGCGCGGCCAGACCTTTAGTCTCGGTTCCAGCCACGAACCGAGACTAAAGGGTCTTTATTTGCGGTTGGTAACACCAACCGCGACTAAAGGGTCTGTCTGGACCGAGACAAATGACTTTTTTTCTTCCTTTTTTCTTTTTACTGGTTTTTGTTTCTGTTTTGTTTTAAATTGTTTGAATTGTTTACTTTTCTATTTCTTATTTTGGTTTACTTATTTTTTGAATTGTTTTGGTTTCTAGTTTTTTATGGTTTGTTTTATATTCTTTCATTTTAAGATGCCTAGGTGATTTCTTCAAATTATTTCAAGTGCAAAAAATGAGGTTTTTTGTGAAGTAAGTACAGGAAATATGATTCCAAATGGCACCCAACTATTTTTCACTAAGAGTGGTGCACATATGATGGATGATCCCCAAGTTTGAGTTTTTTCTTTGAATTATAGCTAATTTTCTCTAGTTAATTGAGTTTTCGTTGATGTATCGAAAGTAATTCAAATTTGAACTACAACTATTTGATAATTTGGTCTGAAACTTTTGGAAAAATCATTTTAAGGTACACAACTAGTGGTTATATCACAGAAACATTGATAGTTCTAGAAAATATCACCTCTTCCGATGATTAGTCGTAGCGACCGTTTTGATCGTTTTTAAGAAAAAATGTAATAAAGTGATAAACACCTCAAAAAATCAAATACTTTGGCATGGGCTCCTTATATGTGTACTAGTTGCTAGGAAAAATGATAAACTTGATTTTTTCCTACATTTGCAAAAAAAGTCTTCACAAAAAGGTCTATCATGTATGAACATCTAGAAGTTTCAAGCCAAATGACCAAGTTATGGTCATTTCGACGACATAGTTTGTGATAAGGATCTCATACTCCACACATAGGTGCATATTGGTATATTAAACAACCTTGCCAAAGGGATTCTTCAAATTATTTTCATAAATATCATTTTCCTTTTTTTGAGTGCAAAAAATGAGGTTTTTTGTGAAGTGAGTACAGAAAATATGATTCCAAATGGCACCCAACTATTTTTCACTAAGATTGGTGCACATATGATGGATGATCCCCAAGTATGAGTTTTTTCTTTGAATTCTAACTAATTTCCCCTAGTTAATTGAGTTTATGTTGATTTATCGAAAGTAATTGAAATTTGAACTACAACTATTTGATAGTTTGGTCTGAAACTTTTGGAAAAATCATTTTAAGGTACACAACTACTGGTTATATCACAGAAACATTGATAGTTCTAGAAAATATCACCTCTTCCGATGATTAGACGTAGCGACCGTTTTGATCGTTTTTAAGAAAAAATGTAATAAAGTGATAAACACCTCAAAAAATCAAATCCTTTGGCATGGGCTCCTTATATGTTTAATAGTTGCTATGAAAAATGATAAACTTGATTTTTGGCAACATTTGCAAAAAAAGTCTTCACAAAAAGGTCTATCATGTATGAACATCTAGAAGTTTCAAGCCAAATGACCAAGTTATGGTCATTTATACGACATAGTTTGTGATAAGGATCTCATACTCCACAAATAGGTGCATATTGGTATATTAAACAACCTTGCCAAAGGGATTCTTCAAATTATTTTCATAAATATCATTTTCCTTTTTTTGAGTGCAAAAAATGAGGTTTTTTGTGAAGTGAGTATAGAAAATATGATTCCAAATGGCACCCAACTATTTTTCACTAAGAGTGGTGCACATATGATGGATGATCCCCAAGTATGAATTTTTTCTTTGAATTCTAACTAATTTCCCCTAGTTAATTGAGTTTATGTTGATTTGTCGAAAGTAATTCAAATTTGAACTACAACTATTTGATAGTTTGGTCTGAAACTTTTGGAAAAATCATTTTAAGGTACACAACTAGTGGTTATATCACAGAAACATTGATAGTTCTAGAAAATATCACCTCTTCCGATGATTAGTCGTAGCGACCGTTTTGATCGTTTTTAAGAAAAAATGTAATAAAGTGATGAACACCTCAAAAAATCAAATCCTTTGGCATGGGCTCCTTATATGTTTAGTAGTTGCTATGAAAAATGATAAATTTGATTTTTGCAAACATTTGCAAAAAAAGTCTTCACAAAAAGGTCTATCATGTATGAACATCTAGAAGTTTCAAGCCAAATGACCAAGTTATGGTCATTTCTACGACATAGTTTGTGATAAGGATCTCATACTCCACACATAGGTGCATATTGGTATATTAAACAACCTTGCCAAAGGGATTCTTCAAATTATTTTCATAAATATCATTTTCCTTTTTTTGAGTGCAAAAAATGAGGTTTTTTGTGAAGTGAGTACAGAAAATATGATTCCAAATGGCACCCAACTATTTTTCACTAAGAGTGGTGCACATATGATGGATGATCCCCAAGTATGAATTTTTTCTTTGAATTCTAACTAATTTCCCCTAGTTAATTGAGTTTATGTTGATTTATCGAAAGTAATTCAAATTTGAACTACAACTATTTGATAGTTTGGTCTGAAACTTTTGGAAAAATCATTTTAAGGTACACAACTAGTGGTTATATCACAGAAACATTGATAGTTCTATAAAATATCACCTCTTCCGATGATTAGTCGTAGCGACCGTTTTGATCGTTTTTAAGAAAAAATGTAATAAAGTGATAAACACCTCAAAAAATCAAATCCTTTGGCCTGGGCTCCTTATATGTTTAGTAGTTGCTATGAAAAATGATAAACTTGATTGTTGCCAACATTTGCCAAAAAAGTCTTCACAAAAAGGTCTATCATGTATGAACATCTAGAAGTTTCAAGCCAAATGACCAAGTTATGGTCATTTCTACGACATAGTTTGTGATAAGGATCTCATACTCCACACATAGGTGCATATTGGTATATTAAACAACCTTGCCAAAGGGATTCTTCAAATTATTTTCATAAATATCATTTTCCTTTTTTTGAGTGCAAAAATTGAGGTTTTTTGTGGAGTGAGTACAGAAAATATGATTCCAAATGGCACCCAACTATTTTTCACTAAGAGTGGTGCACATATTATGGATGATCTCCAAGTATGAGTTTTTTCTTTGAATTCTAACTAATTTCCCCTAGTTAATTGAGTTTATGTTGATTTATCGAAAGTAATTCAAATTTGAACTACAACTATTTGATAGTTTGGTCTGAAACTTTTGGAAAAATCATTTTAAGGTACACCACTAGTGGTTATATCACAGAAACATTAATATTTCTAGAAAATATCACCTCTTCCGATGATTAGTCGTAGCGACCGTTTTGATCGTTTTTAAGAAAAAATGTAATAAAGTGATAAACACCTCAAAAAATCAAATCCTTTGGCATGGGATCATTATATGTTTACTAGTTGCTATTAAAAATGATAAACTTGATTTTTTCCAACATTTGCAAAAAAAGTATTCACAAAAAGGTCTATCATGTATGAACATCTAGAAGTTTCAAGCCAAATGACCAAGTTATGGTTATTTCTACGACTTAGTTTGTGATAAGGATCTCATACTCCACACATAGGTGAATATTGGTATATTAAACAACCTTGCCAAAGGGATTCTTCAAATTATTTTCATAAATATCATATTCCTTTTTTTGAGTGCAAAAAATGAGGTTTTTTGTGAAGTGAGTACAGAAAATATGATTCCAAATGGCACCCAACTATTTTTCACTAAGAGTGGTGCACATATGATGGATGATCCCCAAGTATGAGTTTTTTCTTTGAATTCTAACTAATTTTCCCTAGTTAATTGAGTTTATGTTGATTTATCGAAAGTAATTCAAAATTGAACTACAACTATTATATAGTTTGGTCTGAAACTTTTGGAAAAATCATTTTAAGGTACACAACTAGTGGTTATATCACATAAACATTGATAGTTCTAGAAAATATCACCTCTTCCGATGATTAGTCGTAGCGACCGTTTTGATCATTTTTAAGAAAAAATGTAATAAAGTGATAAACACCTCAAAAAATCAAATCCTTTGGCATGGGATCCTTATTTGTGTACTAGTTGCTATGAAAAATGATAAACTTGATTTTTGCCAACATTTGCAAAAAAAGTATTCGCAAAAAGGTCTATCATGTATGAACATCTAGAAGTTTCAAGCCAAATGACCAAGTTATGGTCATTTCAAGCCAAGCTAAATGACCGTGGCAAGACATCTCTGATGATCTACAACCGTCCGACAAAACATCTCTGATGATCTGCAACCGTTTGGAACGGTCGCAGATCATCATAGACGTCCTTCCGTTGGTTGCCCAAAGAAGCCTCTGTCGAGTGGAGGGTTCAACTTCAGCCTTCACTGAGTGCTCTCTGCTACCCGTGTGCTGCCAAAATGAACAATAATGAGTAGACACTGAGTGTTGAACATGTCCGGGAGGGGGGCTATATATAAGGTACGTGTGCTTCTTTAGTCCCGGTTGGTAACGAAGTGGTCGTCATACTGCTGATCCAACAGCTCAGAATCTCTCAAAAGAAACACACCTCAGATCCAACGTCTCACAAGCGCTAGAAAGAAACACACGATCCGTCTCACAAGCGCTAGAAAGAAACACACGGATCGTGTGTTTCTTTCTAGCGCTTGTGAGACGTTGGATCTGAGGTGTGTTTCTTTTGAGAGATTCTGAGCTGTTGGATGGGCACTATCATGACCAGTTAGTGAGTCACATGACCCTATATATAGCCCCCTCTTGAACATGTTCGGCAGTCATTGTCTCCCCATTCTACTTCATCGACAGAATACAAAGCATTCGGATTCCCTGCATACGCCCAACGGTGCATTTCATATGCAGGCACTCACGAGCCACCGTTGGGCTGTATGCAGGTGAAATCGTGTGTTTTGTTCCATGTATCTACAAAATACTTCAGTTCACTTGTTCGTCTGATACAAAACATTCGGATATTACACATCAACAATAATATCCCTCTCTAGTGTTTACTTGTTCTTCTGATTGCGTCGTAACATCGGACAATCTTCTTCATTTAACTTCATACTTGGATCAGTGTTGACTTTGAAGGGCGGAATGTCATGAAACTTATCGTAATCGTCTGACATGTCTGTCTTGTCCTCCACTCCCACAATGACTCTTTTCCCTGAAAGAACTATGTGGCGTTTTGGCTCATCGTATGATGTACTCGCTTGCTTATCTTTTCTTTTTTTTTGGTAGGGTAGACATGTCTTTCACATAGAAAACCTGAGCAACTTCACTGGCTAGGACGAATGATCCACTGTAGTCATTCCGTATCGTGGGTCTACCTCTACCCCGCCTCGTAGGTTTAAGCATTTGCACTTGAACAAAGGGACCTTAAAAGTAGGTCCATAGTCAAGTTCCCATATCTCCTCTATGTAACCATAATATGTGTCCTTTGTCCCGTTGCAGTTTGTTGCATCAAAGCGTACTCCACTGTTTTGGTTGGTGCTCTTTTTATCTTGTTTGACTGTGTAAAATATATTTCCATTTATCTCGTACCCTTGAAAAGTCAATATAGTTGAAGCTGGTGATGTGGCCAACAAGTATAGTTGTTCTTCAACATTGGTGTCATTAATGAGACGTCTTTTTAACCAACTGCTGAAAGTCTTCATGTCTTCTCCATCAATACAATCTTCAGATTTCTCCGGGTACTTGGAGCGTAAAACATTCTTGTGTTCCTCGACATACGGACCCACCAAACTGGAATTATGTAGAACGGTGTCGTGTGCTTGAGTGAAAGAATCCCCGTCTTGACATATTGTTGCTTTCTTTCCTAGGGTGCCTTTTCCATGCAGTCTCCCCTCATGACGTGATTCAGGAACACCGATCGGCTTCAGATCAGGAATAAAATCTACACAAAACTCAATGACCTCCTCTGTTCCATAACCCTTGACGATGCTTCCTTCTGGCCTAGCCCGGTTATGCACATATATTTTTAAGACTCCCATGAACCTCTCAAAGGGGAACATGTTGTGTAAAAATACAGGACCGAGAACAGAAATCTCTTCGACTAGGTGGACTACAAGGTGTGTCATAATATTGAAGAAGGTTGGTGGGAACACCAACTCGAAGCTGACAAGACATTGGACCACATCCTTCTCTAAATTTTTTAGAGCTAGTGGATTGATGACCTTCTGAGAAATTGCATTGAGAAATGCACATAGCTTCACAATGGGTTCTCGAACATTTTCCGGTAGAAGCCCTCTCAATGCAATCGGAAGTAATTGTGTCATAATCACGTGACAGTCATGAGACTTTAGATTCTGAAATTTTTGCTCTGCCATGTTTATTATTCCTTTTATATTTGATGAGAAGCCAGATGGAACCTTCATACTGCGAAGGCACTCAAAAAATATTTTCTTCTCTTCTTTAGTAAGAGCGTAGCTTGCAGAACCTGGCTGATTCTCTGAATGAGTATCGTCTCGATGCATCTCTTCGCTCATACGTTGATGGGTCTGCCTTCCTTTCGGTGTACCTTTTTTTGACTTCCCATCTTTTGACTTCCCATACACGCCCAAGAAGTTTAGCAAATTGCAACAAATGTTATTTGTCACGTGCATCACGTCGATTGCAGAGTGAATCTCTAGCATTATCGAATATGGCAGCTCCCAAAATATAGATTTCTTCTTCCACATGGGTACGTGGTTGTTTGCGTCATTCGGAACAGTGAGACCGCCAGGACCCTTTCCAAAGATTACATTTAAATCCTTGACCATATCATGTATAGCAGAACTAGAAGGGCGGGTAGGCCTCGGCCGATGATCTGCCTCACATTTGTAATGCTTGCCTTTCTTCCTTAACGGATGCTTGGGTACAAGAAACCGACGATGACCTAGGTACACATTCTTGTTACCTAAATGTATACTATCAGTCTCAGCTAAACAGTGTGTGCATGCATTGTATCCCTTGTTTGACTGTCCTGAAATGTTGCCTAGAGCAGGCCAATCATTGATGGTTACAAAAAGCAAAGCTCGTAGATCAAATTCCTCCAGTTTGTGCTCATCCCACACACGTACACCTTCCTCACACCACAACTGCAAAAGTTCTTCAACTAATGGCCTGAGGTACACATCAATGTCGTTGCCAGGTTGCTTCGGGCCTTGAATGAGCACGGGCATCATAATGTACTTCCGCTTCATGCACAGCCAAGGAGGAAGGTTATAGATACATAGAGTCACGGGCCAAGTGTTGTGACTGGAGCTCTGCTCTCCAAAAGGATTAAAGCCATCTATACTTAGGCCAAATCTTAAGTTCCTTGCGTCATCTGAAAATGTCGGGAACTCTCTGTCAATTTTTCTCCACTGGGACCCATCCGTGGGGTGTCTCAACATCAAGTCTTTTTTACGATCTTCTTTGTGCCAACGCAACAACTTGGCATGCTCTCTATTGATGAACAAACGTTTCAACCGTGGTATTATAGGAGCATACCACATCACCTTTGCAGGAATCCTCTTCCTGGGGCGCGGCTCGCCCTCAACATCACCAGGGTCATCTCGCCCGATCTTATACCGCAAAGCACCGCATACAGGACATGCATTCAATTTTTCGTGCTCACCGCGGTAGAGGATGCAGTCATTAATGCAAGCGTGTATCTTATGCACCTCTAATCCTAGAGGGCATACCACTTTCTTTGCTTCATACGTACTAGACGGCAATTCGTTATCCTTTGGAAGCATCTCCTTAACTATTTTTAACAAATTTTCAAATCCCTTGTCAGAAGTACCATTCTCTGCCTTCCATTGCAACAATTCAAGTGTGGTACCTAGCTTTTTCTGGTCATTTTGACAAGTTGGGTACAACAATTTGGCGTGATCAGCTAACATACGCTCCAACTTCAACCTTTCGTTTTCACTTCCACAGTCCATTTGTGCATCACGAATGGCCCGACGAAGATCATCGTCGGGCTCATCAATAATGGGATCTTCTTCAGTTTCGTCTTCTCCCATTGTAGTATCACTGAACCAAGGATACTTGTCATTATCCTCCTCTTCTTCATTTTCTTCCATGATAACCCCTGTTTCTCCGTGCTTGGTCCAACAATAATAATCAGGCATAAAACCATTATGCAAGAGGTGTGAGTGAATGACTTTTGAGGTAGAGTGATCACTCATATTCTTGCAGGCACTACATGGACAACGAATAAAACCGTTCTTCGGCTTGTTTGCCTCAGCCATATGGAGAAAAATATGCATGCCATCAATGAACTCAGGACAACATCGGTCACCGTACATCCATTGTCGGTTCATCTGTATTACATAAAAGTATATCGAACCCCATTATTACACTACTGTCATAAATAATATG
This sequence comes from Poa annua, assembly GCA_026929855.1. Lineage (NCBI taxonomy): Eukaryota > Viridiplantae > Streptophyta > Magnoliopsida > Poales > Poaceae > Poa > Poa annua. The sequence continues at coordinate 41,117,203 of CM049427.1, forward strand.
TAAGAGCAAATTAATTAATACAATGTCATCCATTAAAATAAGAGTAGAGTATTGACAAGCGGTAATACATAGTTCTCATAAAACATTCATTAACTGAAACAAATATGAAAATTATCTAAAGAATTTAAATCCAACAACAAATGCGATCAAAATCGCAACTAAGGTAAATACTGAACCCACAGCATAATGATACCAAGCCTCCCGATTAATGGCATATTTTCTAATCTTTTTTATCTTCAAGCGCATTGCATCCATCTTGATCTCGTTACCATCGACCAAGTCGGCAAGTTTGAGCTCTAATTTCATCTTATCTTCTAAGCATTGAAGATAAAGATCTTCAATTCTTTTCAATTTTGCTTTCAAATCATTGTTTTCTTTATCCAAAAACTCGACAATAGGGTCAGGTTCAATTTCTGGTTCAACTACCTCCTAGATAAAAATAATTCTATGTCAAGTTGGTCGCCATAATTGCCAGAAACATAGAATGAAATAAATAGTTTTGAAAATATAACACATCCGAATCATAGACCGGACGAGGACCGACGGGGACGGATATCAGAACCATGACACTATACATATAATACAAGTTAGAAAATTATACAAGTAGTAACTATGAATCTAAATCATAAAAGCTATGTTTTTAAAATAAAATAAAATAAAATAAAATATAGAGGCTCACCGAGGTGGTGACGGGACGGCGCGGGCGATCGACGTCGATAAGGCTCCTCACCACACTAAAACACATAAATCATTATTTTAGTTTAAAAACAAATTGCACATATACACAAATGAGATCATAACTTAGGCATTACATCGAACATCTTGCTTGCACAAAAAAAATGAAATGAGCAAAATGAGCTAAATAAGCAATGCCGGAAAGAGGATGAAGAGGCTAACCGTGGGGTGCCTTCAATCTTGCCAAATGGTGTAAACTATTATGGATTATCTAGTCTTGGGGAGAGGAAATGGAGAAGAAATGGAGAGGAAATGATTTTGAGCTCGGGCTCGGTGAAAAAAATGGAGTGAGCAGGGGTGGAAGAAGCTGATAAAGGTCAGGACCATCAGTCCCGGTTTGTGTTACGAACCGGGACTAAAGGGTTCTGACGCTAGGGCCCGCCTCTGTTGCCGCATGCGGTGAACTTTTAGTCCCGGTTCGTAACACGAACCGGGACTAAAGGTCCCTCACAAATCCGACGGTGTGGCTCTCACCCATTTAGTCTGGGTTCAAAAAATGAACCGAGACTAAAGGGGTGAACCAAAGGCTCGTTTTCTACTAGTGTTCGTGCCCTCCGAGTACCACGACGACATGCTTCCGAGTCGTTGCCTTTTTTTAGAATCGGACTATAGAGCATGGGGCTCTGGCATTGCCAATGATGACTCCACAGTGGTGCTCTGCTTCCTCCAGCTCAATATGCTTGGGATGGCCAAGCCCGGTGACGACCACTGGACGCTGTTAGAAGAATTTGATGGTGGTCGGTTGACATCAGCACCCATAATGTTTGAAGGCCGCTTCTACTACGTTAACCACGGTGGTGTCATGGTGCTGGAAACGGGTGCGCCACCGCGCCTTGGGCTGGCTGCCAAGCTGAATAGGCGTGTCTGCGTGATGGCGGATCGTTTCCACCTCTTCAACAATTGCGGGGAGTTGATGCTGGTGCACTCTCGCGTGAGAAGGGGGAGTGTATCGGGGCAGTTCTACGACACGTATCGTGTGGATTTGGACACCAGGACACTAATCCCGGTCAAGAGCTTGGGCGGCGCGGGGCGTGCGCTGTTCTTGGGACTGTTTTGCTCTCTCTGTGTGAATCTAGAGGTTTTCCCCTCCGGCTCCATTAGTGCTGACACCATCTACTTGAGCCTTGACATGTACGAGAGAAGTCAGTTAGTTGTTGGAGCGTATCATATCGCAGATGCCAGTGTCCAAGCCCCCAATAGCTCTGTGCCACTGCCGCATACTCTTGCTGACTGTCTAGCTCTGGCCAATACTATAAGATGAATGAACCTAGCTAGAGTTATTTTAATTTGCATCTTGAATCCACCAACCCAGTACATATAGAGTTGTAGCATCTATCTAAACTAGTCTACCACAACGAGGAGTTTCTACTGCTGTTATGTGGGGAGGTAATGATACTGAATAAACACTGCTGCACAGTGTGTAAAACAAATCTATTTACTTGAGACTGAAGTTTGATTGGAGAAATATCAGTATATATTGCTACCCGTTAGTATATCTTTATTTATATTCATTTATGTATTATGCAGCAAGGTCTGTGCAATTTAAACTGTGATTTGCACAGGTTGGACTGAATACAGTTCAGTATAATATGTCACCTCTCTAGTTTGTTTACCATGATCTGTATCAGGAATTCAGGATGTTATTATGGTGTGCCAATGTGATTATGATATCTGAGTACCTTCGTTTTGAATGTTGGACTTCTTATTGTCAATGTAGTACTGAATGTGTGTCCACTGATTGGCATCACAACCTGATGGATCATAAGCTTCAAATATTACTCAAAACTGAATATGATGATTTGTGGCTGTGTGGTGATTTGTGGCTGTGGAAGAAGAGACTAACTGCTTTGAGATTGTTGAGGACAGGTGGCAACTCCTAAAAGAGGTCTAACAAGGAAAAAAGAGATAGACCCAGTCTCATAGGATTATTTTTCTACCAATTCGATCAATGTTGACAATACAGTGAAATAGTATAATTGCAGAATGTTCAAAAAGTAATATTACCAAGTTTGAAAAGCAATAGCGAAATATCTTGTGACATTATTACAATCAGAAAGCTCGAGGGAAATGTAAATGTGAAGTGACCCATCTATCCACGGGCAATCCATGTAGTCCACGAGGTCTCACTGTTAAGCGTCTTCTCCTTCTTTGTAATGCTCTGAATAATCAATAAAACCAATGCGATGAGTACATAATGTACTCAGCGTACCACATCCAAACCTATAGTAGTTACATGTGGCTCCAAAGAAAAGTTGTATGGTTCTTTTACATAAATCCAATTTTATATGCAGTACGATAACATTTCATTTGGCACCCATCATTTCATTTGGCTAAAATGAAATGAAATGTAATAAATTTCAGAGAAATGACAACATTAGGTAGGAATAGACATAACATAACATATGCATTTTTTGAAATTTCAGTTGAAATGACACTCCAATTGCATGATAGCCAAATATGTTTGGTATGAAATCTGAAATGAATTTCATGAAAACGATTGGTGCCAAACAAGTTATGAAAATAGATACTACCTCCGATCTGAAAAAAGTTCAAAATTCTACCTACCCATTGTACTAGGTTGATATCGCGCCATAGATTTAGTGGATCGGAGGGACTAACTTTTTCAATAAATTTGTTCAAGGGTTATATGGTTTGATTTAAATATAATTGTTCATATCTACTCCGTATATTAATTATAGCAAGGAGCCGGTACGGAGGAGTAGTGCAACAAATGCATTAGGTGAAGCAATGCACATCGCACGTAAGTAGGTACATATAAGGATATGTCTTTTTCTGAAGCTAGGATTCAGTATGCATTCTCTATAGCTTGGTAGGATGGTCTATAGCGAGAAACGTTACTATATATATATAGATGTATTTACATTTAGCTTCACTAGAGTGTGTGCCCATAAGATAGGAATGAGATGTATCAGAATGCTTAGACATACATTAGAGCTCAAACGGGTAAAGTTAGGATGACACTAGGCCTCAGAAAATCTGCAAAACTGTAGCTTCAGTATGTCCTCCCGTTCACCTTTGCGTAGTTTATTTGGTGAAATTGTATGTCGCAGTACTTGTAGTTACGAAGCTCTATGCCGCAACATTGTACCGTACTCCTCTGCTTTGTTTCAAAGCCAGGCCTATGTCTTTTATCTTAACAAAAATAGCTAAGCTTCATGTTGTGCTTTAGCCTAGGGTGTGACTCTTCTCAGGTGAATAGAAGGTGTGATTTTTTGTAACGCTGAACTTATTGTATCGACATTTGGGTTTCTTTTATAAATAAGGTTGTGTGCATCATTGTAGAGCCCGGAGACACACATTTCTAAAAGAAAGGTGTTTTATAGAGTACGTTTTGGTGTCTTACCGTTATTATTAACGGAAACCACAGTCTCGTTGGCATCATTGTTAAGGTTCGATTGGGTCAATCACACTTAGATTGAAGTTCTCGTACGTGATGTATAATTTTTTGCTAATCACTGCCAAATTCGTGGCAAGTAGCAACCGAGAGTCAGCAAACTTTTGTCTTTAGACCGATCTCTATCAGCGAAAGCATTCTCAATGCTAAAATCTTCCTTTTCTATCCCTTTTTATAAAACGTTTTCGCACAAAGTCGGAGTGTATTTTCTCTTTCGAATGATGGGCCGGACTTGCATCATGTAACTTGTATGGTTTAAAACCGTGCAGAGAGTGTACCTTACGTACAACATGTCAAAGTCCACACAAAGACTAGTCTAGTACTCTGAACTTAAACTACACCGCCTAATTCGTGTACTTATGTGGAATAATGTATCAGAAATCTGCATCACTTAAACACGTTGTTACGTAATTCCATTTTCTTTTCTGCCGTTGCCACGTTGCAGTGCAGCGAATGTAGAAGCTGCACAAGGTAAGAGCAGCTGCATCTTTCTCTACTGGAGTACTGACCACGACGAGGGCGGACGCGGCGAAGCGTGGGCAGACAGAACAGGTAAACAGCCATAATGTTGGTGACAAGGAAGCTAGGAACTAAGGTCAGCCAACTATCGATTACTTTGCAGCAACGGGCAGGCAAATCTCGCACACAAATGAGCCGGTTGATTGGCGTTTCCATACACATTGAATTACAAAAGTAGTGAAAGAGGAAACCCCTGATTTTCTTGTAAACACCTTAGCGGATGATGTAACTGTGATTATGGCTTAAAGGCGGCCAGTTTCAGACGCACTCTTTACCTAACCAGTAGACTGGCAGGATTTTAATGAAACGGCTTGCTAACCTAATATATGTGGTGAAAAATTCAAAAGATATATAATGAAAAAGGAAACTAGCTCTCCAACTTCATCAAAAATTGGTGCAACGACCAATCTAGAATTGGTGCAACGACAATGGGCCATGGCCGACGTATTGGCAGCAAATTAGATACAAGCCCATGAAACAAGAATGGGTATCATTAGAAAAAGATCGGCCTTTGCGAAGGTCTCTTTCTGCTGAACAGCGCGCAGCATGGTCCCGTCACATGAACACGCAAACCAACCGAGCGAGCGACTATGACAAATCTAGATTCAAATTTTAGATCTGGTGCACAAATCAAATGTACAAATATGTACAGATCTGGTTAAACGTATAACTACACATAACAGGTTGTACAGATTAGGTCGTACAAACAAATTAGGTTGTATAGATCAGGTCAAACGTACAACTACACACATCAGGTTGTACAGATCAGATCGTACAACTACACAGATCAGGCAGATCAGTTTGAACGTACAACTACACCCATCAGATTATATAGATCAGGTTATATAAACAACTGCACTCAGGTTCAGTTGGACGTACAACTACACATATCAGGTTGTACGTCGTCGGCGTAGTCGTGGAAGGCGCTGGAGGCTGTAGCGGCGAGGGCGACGATGAGCACAACCTTGGCGACCGACCACGACGGCCACCTCGAGATCGAGCGCCGCGTCAGGACTCATGTCTTCCTTACGGAATTGAGCGCTCGAGCGGGCAATGCGTGTGGCTCTTTCCCTTTCTTGGCCTGACCTTGATCAGTATCCTCCTTCTTTCGGCTAACTAGTTTTATTTCTGTTATATTTAGAAACTCTATTCCAGATTGTATCCGACATACTATTTGTAATGGTTTATCGTAATTAATAAAGTGGCATGTTCTATCAAAAAAAAATAACGGCAATTTTGGTGGCCATCTTTTCGGTGTCTCCCCTCCCTCGGCTCATCCAGCTCTGCTTTTGTACGAGCTCCTTTTACTGTGACCTGATCCTGAAGTTATTTTTGAAGTTTAAAGTTAAGTGCCTACAAGTGTGAGAAATATCACAAGTTTGCTTTTTACCTAGCTATCACATGCCTAAAAGTGTAAGATTTGATAAAACTGACAGAATAGTTACAAAAAACAAAAAGGAAAGTAAGTTAAGATTATATATGGTTAGAGTCAACCTCTCATTCTTAAAAAAAATCAAAGTTGACTGAAACATAAATATTACGAAGTATAATAAAATTGTTGATATTTTATGTTTTATTGATTATGGGTGTCTCCTAGCTACAAAGGCAGGTCAAGCAGAGCCAGAAAGGATCTAACGGTGACATGTGGGCAACGGCTACCTCCCATATCTGATTTTCAATAGAAATGGCTAAACATTGTAGTTATGGGTTTCTTTTGAGGAATTACATTGGAAGAGTCTCCTAATACTTAATATATTTGAAAGATTGAAAATACTTACATGGTGTACACACATGTGCCAGCTTCCTCCTCCGTGCAGCGACCCACTCGCGCGCGTCGACTTGTCGCTCGGCTTCGTTCTCAGCGATGGTGGCGATGTGCCATGTAGCTGCTTCACCCACCCCCACGCACACACACACACACCACCCACACACACATAGACATATGCTTCAACAACACGTTAACCCTGGTCCACGTGGTTGCGGTGGCCTACTGCCCGCCCAGTCCTAGGCCGGCTGACAACTGGTGGCGACGCCGATGAAGATGGACCGGATGAGGACGGGAGCGCCCTCTCCCCTGGGAACCACGTCAAGATACTCTTTCTGTCCCATAATATAAATCAACATGTGATGTTGGTTGTATTGACATCATACATTATGAGATATGGATAGCAACTTAAGGGGCCTAAAGCAAATGCATGGTGGGTGAAGCAGTGCACATCGTACACTTATACTTGCTACATAAGGATATGCATTCTCAAAGCTACGTAAGATTTGTGGCTGGGTATGCATTCTTTATAGCTTGATAGACTGGTCTATGTGTTATTACAATTACAAATAATTTTACGTTTAGGATCACCCTACAAGGGCTAGAGTGTGTGCCACTAAGATGGGAATAAGATGTACCAGAATGTTTGGACACACACACAGTCAGGCACTAATGGTGTGGAGTTTTATGTTCAAAGAGGGCATCCCAGTCACTACATGGAAAACCCTAATTCCCAATAACTTTCTATATGCCGATTGTATCTTATTGGGGTCGTGAGCATACATGGGATATCCCGATTTTCGAACTGGTGTCGGCATATAGGAGCTATCATGTGTCCGGTAGCATTTCCTTGATTAGAAGTTGTATCCTCAGGACAATAAACAATAAGGATTATTAATGTGTAGATTTTTCTTCAAAAAAAATATGTAGAATTGTAGAAGATTGGCAGGTGAAAAGTATAGATAATTTAGTATTGATAGTGGTTTGAACACATATATCAGCTCAGGCTCAAATTTGGTGAATCATGTTGTGGAAATCTAATGCAATGCTGCAATATATACGTTGGTACCATTAGAAAGTGTACAAAGAAAATTTGTAAATATCATTAGCCGTTGGTGACGTATCTAGAAAATATCATTTGTTATGTATGGGTTGGTGCTAGCGTTTTGTTTTGTTACATTATTTTCTAGCATTCCTGTTTATTTTTGAATTTGTGAAGAAGCTTTCATGTTTATTCATCTTGCTCCTGCTTGTGCAGACAAAGAGAAAGAACTTGGGGACGTACATGGGTCACTACTCGGTGGCGATGGTGGCTTACACAAATACCTCTTGTACACCTCCGTCCTAGCTGCCAACCATGGCCTTCTACGCCTCCGTGCTCGGGAGTCGGGAGTACTGCTTAATCTATGAGGGATGATGTTCACCAAATCAACGTACAGTGATTATTGTAGCTAGCTATACTGTTCAAATAAGAAATTTAATGCTAACAAGTAGGTAGTGTTTTAGGTTCTAGCTAGGTATGGAAGAACATGGTAGGTAAGCTCACTGGATGTTTTTGCTTATCACTGTCCAATGTGTACGTATTTCTAATCATCTCATGTGTAATTTTATTGTGGTAATATCGATCCTAGGCAAGGTTGTTTTCTACATTTCATAGATTTGTTGCCGGTATTTTCTGTAAATTGCTAGCATGTTATTTGATTCTTGTTTTTTCTCTGATCAGCAAGTAAACGCCTCGGCATATACTCCAGACATGTCTTTGTCCTCGGAATATACATGGACGGAAGTGAACTTGGAGGTGCCACGTGGTGTCAAAAAAATTGCCGACGGCTTTATTTTCTGACGGTCCAAGAAAAACGTCTCCACGGGAATGTATGCAGACAAGTTTCATTTGCTGACAGTCTTTCCAATGTATTCCAACCGAGAATAAGCTTGGAACCGGGCCTGGCGTGATCACCAAACTCCAATTGACGATCCATTGCCCATGGTCTCGCATTGCCAGCAAATTTGCATATAAGTAAGCCAAGTAAACAAAAATCTCAGGGACAAAAGAATGATACATCTAAGACGTTCGTCACAGCGGGAAGGTGACGTGCCCAGGAGCAGGTGTACAATGCATCTTTCTCTTCTACGCAGCACAAATGAACGGCTATGGTACATCCAAGACGACGGCCCCGCCGCCGCCGATGCCGATCGCCCCCGGCCAGAGCACGCCACGGCAGAGCGGGCACGTCCGGCGCGTGCGGATCCACCGGTCGGCATCGCAGGCCGCGTGGAAGAAGTGCCCACACGCCGGCACCACGCGCACCAGCTCGTCTGGCGCCTTGGCGTACTCCGACTGGCAGAACGCGCAGCAGCGCTGCCGCGCCCTCGCCGCCTCGGCCGTCTGCGCGTACGGCACGAGCGTCGCGTCGCCGAGTGCGCGCTCCACGTCGTTGGCCGAGGTGGCGCGGCAGTTGCTGCGACAGGCGCCGGTGGCAGCGGTGGCGAGGGCCACGATGAGCGCCGCCACGGCGACCACCGCGGCCACCTCGAGGTCGAGCACCACGTCGGGGCTCATGTGCTCGTCGATCGAACGGCAATGCTTGTGGCTTCTTCCCTTTCTTGGCCTGAACTTGCTTTGTATCTTCCTTCTTTCAGCTAACTAATAAACGGCAATCCCAGTGACCTCCTTTTCCGTGTTTCCCCTCGCTAGGCTCATGCTCTGCTTTTTTTTTGCACGAGCTCTTGTTTCCTAGAATCTTTCGGCAAATGTCCTTCATGCTGTGGCCAATTCACTTACGTTATAAGTTTATTTTTGTGCCCCGGCTGCCTACGTGTACGTGTGGTTCATTTTTTGGTTTTATACTTTTCCTGCGGTTGCAAGACAATTGTAATGTAAGGTCCTTCTACGGTGGCCTCATCCTGAGATCTTTTTCAAATTTGCCAACAGATGCGAGCAATATCATGATTTTGCTTTCAGACTAGCATTTGCTTTTCCCTTTCTAGAGAAGGAAATTGAGAATTAAACAATCCGGCTTCAAGCTTAATGGAAGATCATCTAAGATCGCGGTCAGCTCCAACAGTGGCAACGAAAACGCTAGAACCACCTAACATATGAAGGCCGGTGACCAGCATGACACCGCCACAAACTCAACATTAAAAAAGTGTAGAACAAACTGAATCAGATCGACATCAAAATGCCAGCAGGTCACATGATAGGATAATCATATTTCTAAGAGAGAATTCCTTATTTGACCCTTCCTTAAAATTTTCTTTCCTATTTGGCCCTAATATTTTTTTGGTTCCCTATTTGACATCTTAACTTTATTTTCTTTCTTATATGGTCTTATAATGCATTTTGAACATCAAAAGGACTCTTTTGTCCCTGATAAATTATGTGGCAATTTTTTTAAGCATATTCTTGTATACACACGCTCTAAACAGTATACATGAGCATCTATACATATAGACGGGCAATACGCAAACAACATCTTCGAAATTATGCACCGTCGTGCAGAACAGTTAACACCATGTCCCGTGAAACTCTTCTCCATCGATCGATCTGCGGCCACACGGCCGGACCACCACGCCGGCATGGCTGAGGCCTAGCCAGGCAGCGTTCCGTCCGTCTAAGTCTGGATTCCAGTATAGAAGATTTACACTGAGTAATGACCACTTCTTAGATAACGATGGTCAATTTCTTTTTCGTGTGTCTAGACGCCCCAGCAGCACCAAGAAAGAATTGTCTTTCATCTTTCCCTTCTACAACACTGAACAAATCAGCTAGTAGATTGATTTGTTATTTCTTGATGTGCAAGCGCACAGTAAATAGCTGACCTTAGGAAGTTCCGCCAACGCCGACGTACCGTTCCACCAGCTCCCGCATGGTGTGCAAGCCCACGGGCCGTATCTTTAGGGAGTAAATAGCTGACTATAGGTGGGATATATGTTTGACCATATCTTGAAGGTGGACACAAACATTTTTTGAGCTCATAGACAAGTCAGGGGCAAAAGAGTCCTTTTGATGTTCAAAATGCATCATAGGGCCATATAAGGAAGAAAATGAAGTTAAGATGTCAAATAGGGAACCAAAAAATAATTAGGGTCAAATAGGGAAGAAAATTTTAAGTAAAGGTCAAATAAGGAATTCTCTCTATTTCTAACTCCAGCACAGCATCCAAAACTGAAAGAAATAGGTACCTCTGTTGACTGGAGTGCCAAACTATTACTACCTCCGGTTCAGATTAAATGTCGCGGGGACAGCACCGCCGCAGTGTACAGTTTGTTGACGGTTCGCGACAGTTTTTCTAGATCAGAGGAGTAACAAAAATGCACGGTGTAAGATTATGTTGGGGTCGACGACACTCTTCATTCTCCGTCGTCCTCATCACCATTGGCAGTACCAGTAGAGGAATTAAAGGGTCGAGCCTTTCCACCAGACCAGCCTTCCTCAGCTTGTAGGTCAGCCTCTTAAGGTAGCATTTGTCTCAAGGAGCCAGGTTAAAACGCAACTTACATCAAGATGGATAATCCTTGGTCGATTTTGACACTACAGTAAAATCAGAAAGGGAATTGATAAATGAAACAGAGCTCGACAACAACGACAACAAATGAGATGATGATCACTGCTTTAACCAGGAGCTCAAGTTTCTGGTCAAACACACATAGCACAGCTGCACAGCACAACTATCGATTATACCAGTAGATCACAGTAAAACTAGCAGGAAAGAATGCAAGAAAAACTAAAGCACATATATGTCACAAGATCATTAGCTAGAGAAACATATAGTATTAAACATCAGATTTGGTGATCATATGATCACCACGAGTCCAAACACATGCCCAATTATTAAATTGCAGCAACATATATTCAGTAAGTTAACTTTTCTCCTCAATCAAATGATCATATAGAGCAAAACTAGACCATCATAAAAAAAATCATCTAGAAATCAATATCAAACAACTAAATGTTTCAGATTATGACCATATGATCATCTACTCCAATACCAGCATGTATACTGACACCAACAGGACTAAATGACCAATATATCAAGCATGTAATCATATAAAAAATGCAAATATCCTCTAAATAGAAAAACTAGGCCGTATGCATCAATCGATGCAGAGGCTGGGACTGCCCCTTTTCTAAAAAAGAAAAAATAGGATAAACTAGACAATTTGATCGTATGATCAACTACAACATCGTAACATTAATAAATTTACTTAAGTGCATATAAATATTCAATTATTTACCCATAAACAGTAGCAGTTGTGACCATTATGAAGCCAATCATACAAATGCAGAGCCATTTTAGCTAATAAACATAACATATAGACCAACTCGAACCTGGATAGAGTAAAGTTTGAATTTTTTAGACGGAAGATACAACGTGCCTGACTTTAAATTAATAAAGTGACCAGGCAGAGTACAATAGAATGAGAAATATAAAAGTTAATACAGGTCAGCTTAAGGGATAAGCAAAGTGCAGAACAAAAGCTACACACGGAACACACGCCATCTGCAGACGCAGCTGCCAACTAGATGAAAACGGGCTAATGAGCACGAGGTGGGGCACTATAGATGGCGTTGTTGATAGCTCTAAGCAAGGCAACCAGGGCGTCCAGCAACGGTGCAGCTCCTCCCATGAGCAGTGGCCTCCATTGCTGCATAAGAATTAGAATTTTGAAGAAGCAGCCGGTTATTTTGGAAATTTGACTTCAATAGTGCACTAAGTTTGAATATAATTCCAACCAATCATTCAAATTAAATCAAACATTGCACAGTTTAAACATGATTCGATGGCCGGAACAAAACGAAAACACAATTACCGGGAGATGTAGTTGTGACCAATAGACACCGAGCCACCACCACTAGAACCGTCCAGACATGTGGCGTCATCACAGCGTAGTCTGCGACTAGGTTTTCAATGTATCAACTATGGTTTTATTAATATTTGACCCAACAGACACAATTTGGGGGCATTCGGACATCTTATCGACAACATCCTTGAAGATGCACTAACAACTATACTTGACATACCTTGACTACTTTTTTCATGTAGTGAGCTAAGTAGCTCTGCCTTTTAACTGGTTGCATCTTCAAAATCATAGTTTTTTTGCTCTTTTATTTTGCTACCTACTAACTACTAAGGACGCATGCAGCAAATGCATGGTGGGTGGACAAGTGCACATCACACCCAACTACTTACTCTGTTTTTAAATATATGATGTTTTAGGTGTTACAAATTTTATCTAGATGCATATTGAAATTAGTGAACATACGCAATAAAATATATTAGATACATGTGAATGCTGACAAAGACTAAACATCTTATATTTAAAAACAGATGGAGTAGCTATATATAAGGATATTTCCTCCTAAAACTAAGCAAGGTTCGTGGCTCAGTATGCATTCTTTGTAGCTTGCTATGATGCTTAAGAGGTTACTACAAATACAAATATATGTATATTTAGGTTAACCCTACAAATTGATAGAGTGTGTTCATGTGAGATAGGAATGAGATGTATCAGAATGTTTAAGCACACAGCTACGTAGACGTGGTCTGAAATTTTGTTTACAGAGTGTGCTTTGGTGTCTCATCTCTGCCCATGACAAAAATCACGGCCTTCCAGATAGCAACATTGAGGTTTGGGTCAATCACACCCGGGTGGCAGCTCTCGTCAATTCTGCGGGTGTATCATTATGAAATTCAAGTGGCAACCGAGAATCAGCTGAGTCTTTAGACGGATCCCCCTTACCCTTCTCAATGCTAGAATTATATAGTACACTTTTGGTGCTTGTGAGCTTTCATTTGGATGGTTTTCAAGAAATCTGTGAAAAGACTGCTTACGTACAACATGGCGAAGTTCAGACAAGGACTAGTCCACGCGGGGAAAAGGGGGATAGTGTACTAAACTTGAGGTCGAGCGCCACGTCGGCGTTCAAAACAGACGATTTTGTGCTCGTATGGAGGGCAGCCAGCATGGTCGCCAAAATGGGGAGGACCCGGCACCCAGCCGGCCTCCCCATTCGGTCCCCAAAACTAAATTTTTGTTATAAAATATGAATCAAAATAAACATAATTTATTTAGAGTTTTACCAGAGAAGCAAATGATAATAACGATAATAGTTTTACAAACCGTACACTCAAATAATGAAGGTTTCACACAAGCAAATAAATAAATTTGAATCACAATGACAAATAGATGAAATCATGCAGCTTCTCCTTTCAGCATCCACAAATGCTCCACCATATCATCTTGTAACTGGTGATGAGTGTTTGTGTCTCGTAGCTCTTGCCGCCTAGCGAGGAGTTTGTGTGGCACTGGTGCACGGCGGTGGGTGCTATGCGACGGGGAGGGGTGGTCGCGCTGAGGAGGAGAGGTGGACGGCGACGAACGAGCTCCGTGGAGGAGGTGGTGGTGGCGGGCAGGGGTGGTTGCGCCTTGGTGGTCGTCGTTAGGAAAAGGGGCAAGGTGGGTTTTCTACCTCTCTCCCCGACAGGTATGCCACACGGCGTGTTTTCGTCACACCGGCGTCCCCTGTGTATTAGGTTCGGCCGTGGGGATACCAGAGTTCTATTTGGGCCACGTCGGTGCCAAAAAACAAATTGGGGGCTGCGGCTGGACACGTTTTTTGACGCAGCACCCCCCATAGGCCTATGGAGGAACGAGTGGGGATGCTCTAATACTTTTCCCCTAGCGTATGCAAAATAATGTACCACGCAAAGAAAAAGGTTGCAAAATGTCCTTTTAACAGTGTCATGATCCTTAGATGTTATTTTAAGGGAAAATGTTGTCTATCACCCGGCTGTAGCTACAGCCGGGTCGCTCGACCGCGCGAGACGCGAGTGACGCAAGGCGTTACCTCCAATCCCTGCTCTCGAGCGCTCGCCGCTCCCGGCCACTCGCCGCTCCCGGCCGCTCGCCGTCTACCCCGCGCTCCTGGTCGCCGGTGTGCGCCGCATGCATCTCTGCCGGCCGCCGGCCGTCAGCCGCCGCGGAGAGCACCGTCGCCGTCGCCCTAGAGCCAACACCCACTGCGTCGGGTCAGGAGCTGCACAGCTCCTCGCCTCCAAGGCGGCCTGCCGGCGTCGATCCGAGTTCGCCGCCGGGAGGAACACCCTCACATCCTCAACATATTCCTTCTCTCTCCTCTCTTCCCCAAGAGATCCACTACCAGGGCAGCAGGGCTTGGATACGAGGTGATATGATTTGCCTCCGACGACCTCCGGCGAGTCACGAATCGTCCATAGCTATTGCTCCATGGCCACCGGTGGAGGTTAGTACATCTTGCCATCGATGTTGTGTTGGGATGCTACATGTTCTAATTGTTTTTGGTGTATAAGTACCAGAAAAGTGCTACACACGGTCCATAGCTATTGCTCCATGGCCACCGGTGGAGGTTAGTACATCTTGCCATGGATGTTGCACACGTTGTGTTGGGATGCTACATGTTCTAATTGTTTTTGGTGTATAAGTACCAGAAAAGTGCTACACACGGTCGAATAAGCTATGGCGGTGCCTCCATGACTGATGGTTGAGGTTAGCCTTTTCTGGGGATTTTTCAATGTTAAATGCAGCGTTCGGTTTTGCTACATGAATGTGGCGTTTTTGTTTTATAAATATAAGTGCTACACTGATTTGTTTTGGTGACGTTTTGCTATAACTAATTGAGGATTTGTTACATAGTCTTTTTGGTTTTACTACATGACCGTGTTTAAATTGTTTCAGCATTATTTGCTATATGATCGGGGATTTTTCACATCTGAAATTTTTGCTACACTGCAGCGTGTGGAAGGGTGACTGTAGCCAGGCTTGCCTACAGCCGGCTGACGAAACGGTGTGGAAGGTGACTGTAGCCAGGCTTGCAGCCGGCTGACGCCTAGCGTTTGCCTATTTTAAGTTGCCTACAATGCGAGCTATAAATTTAGTTTGCTTCTGTTATTTGCTTTGCCCAGTCTAGATTAGATATTTGCCACCACAAAGGCAGGCTTCAAGCTAAATACGAAGATAATGTAAGATACCAGCAACAGAAATTTCAATGGGGCAGCGAAACAGCTAGAACAACATATAAGGACAGCACAATACCACCACAAGAACAACACAAAAATGTTGAGAACCAACTGATTCAGATAAAAATCCAAATGCCAGCACGTCACATGGTAAGATAACAATCTATGACTCCAGCACAATACCCAAAACTGAAAGCAACAGGTCCTTTGAGCAGAGTGCCAAACTTCAACAAAAATGCACGTTATAATGCTACGCTGCAGTCGACAACACTCTTCACTCGTCGTCGTCCTCATCATCATCGGCGGCACCAGCGGAAGAGTTGAGGGCGTTGAGCCTTTCCACGAGGCTGGCCTTCCTCTGCTCATAGGTCAGCTTCTTAAGGTTGTACCTGTATCAAGGAGCCAAGTTAAAATACAACTCACATCAAAATGGAGAAATCTGTAACCTAGACTAATGAACAGCTAGCAATATAATACCTCTTGTGCGTCTTTGGGGCCTCCTTGGTAGATTTGGCTGGGGTGGGATCAGCACGGATGGCAGCATGAACCTTCTTGTATATTGCTTCCATGTCCTCAGCAGAGAGTCCCCTCTTAATGTACTCACTGAAGTGAGATTGGTACTTCTCTGGCTCCTCCTCTGCTAGTGTCTGGAACAAGATGGAACAAATTTGAAATGTGAATCAGTAAAGGTATTTCAAATGTCATTGCTTCAATTAAGCTAATGGCGTGAAGAACACGGAATAAAAAGGCTTTTTAACATTACAAAATCATGAGAGCAATGGCATCAATTCACCTTCATGTACTCAGCAACATGTCCTCCATAGATGTACTTGCGGTGGACCTCTGCATCAAGCTGCTTCTCATCCTTCTTGAAGCCAGCAAATCTCTTGTCACTGTGGGGAATGTCAAGACCACCATCCAAAGCTCCCTGTGGCAAAATAATAATGAATTGCTTAACACAAGTGGTACTACAATGCTCAAATGGGATAAATATAAATTTTGGAACTGCAAACCGAAGATGAGAAGAAATAAACAAGAACAATTTTTTAACCAAGTTAAAAGGGACATTGAATAATTGAAGAAACTAAGCTGATTAAACAGAACAAAGCAAAAAAAACATTGGCAAGCCAATGGTGTAAGTTATAATAAACTAACAAATGTAAGGTAACAACAATTAAGGGTGATCTGGTGAGAGTTTTAATTCAAAAGGCTTGTGACATTGAATATCTCAGGGCAAAACTTAAATTATAGAATTATATATACCTTAAGTGCGCCAAACACACGGTTCCCGGTTGTGGTCCTAATAAGACCAACATCCAAGAGTGCACGGAATGGCCTCCTCTCATCAGCTGGCTCAACAGAGAAGTCCTCCCCAGTGGCCTGACCTCAGAGAGAGATTATGTGTCTATCAGAAGCAGCAACACAGGGAATTGGTCTAAAATTAAATTTACAAAAAAATTATACCTCAATGTTGCCAACATACTCCTGGTCCAAATTACGGCACTTGAGCACACGACGAGCCAAAAGAAGACCAGTGCTGTAGGCTGCATGATGGATTCACATAATTAAATTAGATAGCACGCATAAAACATTAAAGTCACAGCACCCATTTCAGTATATAAAATCTACCTGCCGCATAGTTCGTGAGGCCAACTTCAAGGCCATATCGAGGCAACTCATGGGAGTAGGCAGCAGCCATCACAATGTCACCAGCAATGGTAGCATGAACAATTTGGGCAGTAACATCCTTGTTGGTCTAAAATACTGCTGTTAAGGAATACAATAGACCTCCATGGTAATGACAAGCAGCATAGACAATAAAATATGTTTGAACTGTACACAAATTACAGTGCCGGTCTTAAAAGGATACAAATCGCACAACAAAGCGGTACTTCGGTGTGTTGTACTTGTTTTTGTCCTGGGTAGTGAGCCTCAGCCTGGCCCTGTAGTCAGTCTTCCCCTCTGAGAAAACAAGGTAGAGGGAAAACACCCAATCAAAAACACTGTCAAGTGACAGGTAGCAAAGCAATGGTAGTCAAGGGTTGAACATACGTCTCCTTCTCTTGTACTTGACTTGGAAACGCTTGGAGTACGCCCTAGTCTTCTGGTTCTTGACAAACACCTACAAGATATATTCAAGAGAAGCACATGAATACAAAATGGTCATAAAAATGATCAGAAACCTAACTGAAGTTCCACACTTGGGTTGCAAGTTCCACTACATAATAACCCCTTTCTATGGTCAAAAAAGGGAAAAAATCACCCCATTCCACTGACCTACACATCCCCATTGAAGACACTGATGAATCAGGTCTAGGAAATGGAAACTTCAATAGGCGCCAGACATGTGAGAACCCTAAAAACGTAACAAGCATCACAAACGATTGGGTAAAACCCCGCTGGGAATAACTCTAGATCTAACAGATTCTGCGGGCTGGGAGGGAGATTTCTCCAGTATACAGAGAAAAACCTCGGCAAATCTCATTGCAGGTGCTGCTTTATTCCTAAAGCCCTGAGCTAGCAGCAAAACCTAGTAGAAACGTCGAAAACCTAGGCCAACGATGATTCCTACAACCGGAGGTACACGAGAGCCACAAGGCTACAGGGAGCAGCGCATGGATCGAAGCAGCAGCCATGGGCGAGGAACAGGGGAGAGATCGTGGACGTACCATCTCGCCTGCGAGGAGGGAGCTCCTGCGAAAATAGGGCGGCGGCGGCGCAGATGGACGAGAGATAGGGCTGGGGAGCGAGACAGCGTCGTAGCACTTATATATACGAGAAGATGGACCTGGGCTCTGCCGCAAACGTGGGCTACGATGGATGACTGTGGTGCTTACTATTAGGCTTCTGTTGGTCTATTTCTTAGGCCCATTAAGGTTTTTTTCGTTTGTTTTTTTCGACGAGAGTTTGATTTGCTCGTGCGAGGCTTGAGAGAAACGCACGCACGCTCGTGGAGAGCAGTTGCACATTTCTTGGCTCGTCTTCCATCTCCCTCCGTCCCGTGAAGGTCGATCATGGCCATATCACCTCTGCTGACGGCGCTCCTGGCCAGTTGCTTCCTCCTCGCCGTGCCGCAGCCCTGGTCCGCTGTGGCGGCCACCGACCACGTCGTGGGGGACTCGATCTGGTCCATCCCTACCAGCAACGACCACTACCGCGTCTGGGCGAGCAACCAGACGTTCGTCGCCGGCGACAACCTCGGTGAGTCAGCAACATCGATCTCTAATGGAGTACTCCCTGGCAGTCAGCACTGTTGTCTCTATCTTGCTGTTCCACTTCCATCACAGCAAAGAATGCAACCCATTGGTGCGTGCAGTGTTCAGGTTCGATACGGGAATGTACAACGTGGTGCAGGTGGGCAGGGGTGGGTACGATGGCTGCACGGCGGACGACCCCTACAGGACCTTCCACACCAGCCCCGCCGTCGTCAACCTCGACTTCGCCGGCGTTCGCTACTTCATCTGCACAGTTGGGAACTACTGCGCCCTGGGCGTCAAGATCTACGTCCAGATCGCAAAATAGAAGCCCTGCTCTGATTTCTGTATGGTGTAACCTTCAATTACGTCCTGTACTTATCAGTCCAAAATCCCACGATATATGTACTGCCATTGGCATCGATTCAGTTATTATTCCAGGAACGACCTAACAAAAGGAATAGATAACTTGTACGCTGAGCAACACCACAAACATACTTGCACAATCGTTTAGACAACATATTCAGACAGCGTGCATTATAGTTTTCACCACAAGATAACCATTATAGGGAGCACTATTAGGATGGGTATCATACTACAGCAAAAGTAGCCAGCTATTCCTGCGTAGCAATTTCCAAAAGCGAGAAGGATACAGTCCCGCCATACGGGCCTAATTCAGCTTCATCGGTAACGACACCAAAACCAGAGACCAGGGCATCTTGGGTACCAAAAATCTTGCTGCCACCCTTGCAGCCGTCATGACTTACCGCAGCAATGACAAGTTCCTACACACTGTAATCCGCTTACTGCTGTGCACACTGCACTCTTTGGCCAGCGCCTCCAGGCATCTCATCATCCTCATCGTACGCCTCCTGAGCAGCATGGGCTTTCCGACGCATCTCTTCCTCGATGTTGTTGACATCATGCATCGTGGTCTCCTCGCATTCATCAAGCTCCATGTCAGTCAGCTTGGACGCAGGCTTCGGCGGAAGCACAGCTTCGAGAGCCTTGCATTGATCAGGTGTCAGTGAGTCGGGGAAGTCTACTGTGAAATGAATGTACAGCTTGCCCTTCATGAAAGGCCTCTGGTACATCGGCATTCCCTCATCACTTATTGCCTTGAACGAATCTGCTCAAGTTTTAGAAACAAAAATTGTCAACAAGTATATCTACAGAAGTAAAATTGCCCCACGTTAGATTTACAAGGCCTTACCAGGCTTAACGACTTCACCAGGGTTTGACTTAACGAGCAGCTGCCTGTTGTCCAGATGGGTCAGAACAAGTTGGAACCCGCAGAGAGCTTCAGTGAGAGAGATGGTGTGCTCATAGAAGAGATCATCGCCCTTTCGTTTGAACTTTGGGTGTTCCTTCTGCTGGATGACGAATACAATGTCTCCAGTAACAGTATCAGGCTGAAAACAAACCACACTGTAATTTAGTGGACATCAAAGCGCTATAAGTAGTACAGACTACCATAGATTGAACAACCATACCGCTTCATCAGCTTCTCCAGGGAAGGTGATCTTCTGGTTGTGTTGCATCCCCTTCTCAACATGAACCTCCAGAACCTTCTTCTCCTGATGAACCTTCTCACCCTTGCAGCCTGGGCAGCGATCCTTCTCGTTAATACTTTCTCCAGTGCCCCTGCACTCATTGCAAGCCTGCTGCATCTGCTGTATCATGGAAGGCCCCAACTGACGGATAGTCACTTTCATGCCTGAACCCTGGCAACCTGGGCACCTCGTGGAAGCACCAGACTTGGAGCCCTTGCTGAAATAAACAAAGAACTATGTTCAAGAGCAGTATTCTGAGAAACACATGGCCAGCTGGGTTACTTGCATAGGACAAACAAGACTTACCCCTTGCACTTGGAGCAGAGGACACTACGGGAAAGAGAGAGCTTCTTTGAGGTACCATTGTATAGATCTTCTAGAGAAGCTTTCAGTGGATGAACAACATCCTCTCCCCTCCTTTGCCTCCTGCCCCTGCTGCTGCCACCACCACCTGAATATGCAGATGGAATTTATTACATCACAAACACATGGACTATAACAGAGTTTGACGATATAAGAGGAAAACAGGTAGTCTTCAAACAATACCTCCAAATGAGGGCCCAAAGAATGATGAGAAGATGTCAAATGGATCAACTCCACCTCCTCCTCCTCCCATTCCTTCCTTGAGGGCATCTTCACCATACTGATCATAGATCTCACGCTTCTCAGGGTCACTCAAAACCTCATAAGCTTGTGCAAGCTCCTTGAACTGAAATGTTAAACAGCAAATACATCAGAAATGAGACTTTCATTTTGCATGTCAAGATAAACAGCCAGCAAGTTTAGCACAATAACTAAAGCAGTCCAGAAAACAGGGACAATATATGGCTGAGCACCTAAGCCATTAAATGATATTTGAACCTTTGCAAGCAGATACAGGATTATGTTCAATAGACAAACTTGATTCCGAGAGTAACATTTGGTAAATATAAAGCAAGTTGAGGAGTATAATGATATACAACATAACCAAGAAAAAATTGCATCATACATCTTCTTATGCTGCTAGCATGTAGCAGAGCACATATTTTAGATTTTTCAGACAGATCAAATACCCCAATATATCACAAGTAACAGCATTATGATACGCATCACAAGTAAGAAAAAAACCACATCACAAAGATTTAAACTGACAGGAGATATAAACCCAAATGATCACAACGATGAACTAATAAACATCATCTCAAACAAATTTTACATGTTTACCAAGGGATTCTGCGCCACAGCTAATGTAGGAGTACTGCAGGAAACCATAATTTCTGCCACACACACGAGTTACATGATATAAGCTTTCACATAAATCCAAAGGCAGATAAAGCTAAAGATCATCAAAAAAAAATCTTAGTCTGAAAAAGCAGATTAGAGCACTGCACATCATTTCCAGCTACCTGCATGGGGTTCTTCAGTCATGAAGTGTATAACCAACCCATGCACAATTATCAGCAAGAACATCATGCATGAAACAGACCGTACGGCCGCGCCATATGACAAACTAGATAAAACATGGGCTCACGTGCTAGGGAAACATTGGATGTCCCACAAAGCTGCCCTATTGTTGCCACTCCTATCAAGTACAATAACTGAGCACAATCACTGTCAAGTGGTGGTAGAACTATATCTTCTTATGAAGGTATAACAAAACAGGTAATAGCTTTAACTAACATTCTAGCAAAGCCATCTATAAAATGCATTATTCCTAGGTAAATCACCCAAGATGAGTACTTTTAAACCACGAGGCTAAATAAACTAGCCAAACTGACATAATGGAACACAAGAAGCTTCACTGGCGCTACAGAAATGTTCCTAGGTCTTGTTTTGGTACCAAAAGACAGAACCTTGGAGACGGAAATACCGATCCCTGGTCACATCCAAGTTTGCTATCATGATCACATCACATAAAACCCCATTACAAACGACCCGAGATAGAAGACCCTGATCAGCCGGGACGCAACGCGAACTACCCATCCCCATCAGAACCAGATCATGAATCCACAACGAAATTCGCAGCGTAGATACACCTGGGCCAAAGTGAACACCTGTACCAGATGGCCCGATCTATCTACCAGAACAGATCATACCAGATCGCGCGGGGGTACCCAAAAAGTAGGCATGGGAACCAGCTAAGATCCGATCATGGGAGAGAGGGATGGAAGGGGAGTCGGACCTTCTCGGGGTCTCCGCCCTTGTCGGGGTGGTTCTTGATGGCGGCCTTGCGGTAGGCCTTCTTGAGGTCGTCCTGGGCGGCAGTCTTGGGCACCCCGAGGATCTCGTAGTACTTGGTGTTGTCGCTCTTCTTGGGCGCGCGGCCGAACATCTTCGCCGCCGGCTGCTTCCCTCCTCGCGCGCCGCCGCTGGCCTCACCGGCGGGTGGGTGGGGCGGGGGCGGAGCAGAGGAGGAGGCGGTCAAAGTCGGAGCGAGTGAGAGAGGGTTTGGCCGCGTTGGAGACGCCGGAGCTAATGTAGAGTCAGGAGTACGCCACTGGTCTTGCGGAAGCGTACTCCGTGTTCTGGCCCGGGACGCGGACCAAGGTTTTTTGTTGCTTTCGAGGGAGACCCGGGCCGTAGTTACTGACCAGGCTCGGTTGTCAGGACGAGATTCCAGCCCATTTATGCTTGCTACGGTCGTGCTTTTTTTTTATTCGAAACTAATTGAGATTGTTCGATGGATTATATTTTTATTGAACTGTCTAAACTCATAGAGCACAATTTGTAGTTAGTGAGTTGTGGAGTTCATCCATCGAACAACAACTCAGAACTTACTTACATGGTCATTATACAAACTACCTGGAGTATAACTTTGCTAGGATATTAGGTTGTTGAGCGATTATTTTAAATCGTGTGGGTTGACGTATATATGTGCGTATCGATCGGATTAATTTTAGTTTCGCTCGGAATTTACAACCATTACTTATCCGATTCAAAGCTGAATCTGAAAAAAAAAGGTAAAGGATATGATAGAGGTAAAACTCAATCTGATTCGATTCTTTTACATCCCTAGACACAACACATCTAAAAGGACTGACATCTACTTTGTCGGTCGGCGTTCTAAGCACAGAGCTTGCCCTTTCTTACACAGCTTATAACCAAACCTGAATACCCAAGTTGCCATTAAAAAGAAAATTGCATATAGGACCCAAGTATCAGTGAGATAGTTTTTTCTCTTGTTCCCTTCTCCTCTATGTGCCTCCATCCCCGCAACCCCACCCAGGGGTGAGCTCGGCGGTACCGCTCAGCTCTGGCATCCCCCCCCCCCCCCCCACCCCGCTCGGTAAGGACGTCGTCGACATGTGGTGGTCGAGCTAGGTCGAGCATCTGGTAGGTCAGTTGTGGGACGGGGTTTGCGGTCAAATCAAAGTCTTCGGCTGTGGGGCTCGGGAGTGGTAGCGGATGAGTTTGGAGGATGCAAACATTCCGGATGCATTTAAAATCAAAGACTTCGTCAAGGTTTTGGTGACTTGAATTTTTTTCTTGGGCATTTAAGTTAAGAGGTGTTCAGATGGTCTTATTCTGACCAAAGAAAAAATGGTGTTGATTTACTTGCAAATGTTCATATGTGAATGTGATACGTACTACACAACTGTTCATATGCCCCATTTGCCTATCAAAATCTTGTTGATTTACTATCAAACGAGGTATCGTGTATACGGCACCACCTTGTATACTTCTTCGGGGCTACCCCGATTCACAGTTCACCTACTTCTGCCAAAGATGATGAACTGACAAATGCCGCACCTGGATTGCCATGAATGGCTTTTTAGAGACAGTAAATTAACTCCCGAAATCCAGCGAGTGAGCTCCAATCTACAGCCATGACGCTTCGTTCTCCCAACCGTCGTTCTCCCGAAATCCGATCTAACGCCATTAAACAGGCAGTGGACAACCCGGCGGGCCTCCAGCCCTCCATCGATGCTCCACCACTTCCACTTTGCCTATCCAGCGATCTGATCAGCCATGGTCGACTGGTCGTCGCTTCCTCCGGACCTCATACGCCATTTGGGCGACCGCCTCCTCGCAGACAACAACGACGTCGACTACTACATGAACATGCGGGCCGTGTGACACAACTGGCGCTCGGCCGCCGCCGACCCATGCCGATGCATGCGGCCACGACGCCTCCTTTCGGCCTCGGCAATGGGTCATGTTGGACGAGGCATCTAAGGACGACGACACCCGCCTCTTCATTAACGTCTTGACGGGGCGATTCCTCGTGCTGCGTTTGCCGTTGCTCCGCGTCCACGTCCTGCTCGGCTCCTCGGACGGCCTCCTCGTCCTCAGGGACAGGCTGTACTCGCGTCTTCAACCCCTTCACCGGTTCCATGCATGGTGATGTTCGCCGCGGCGCTCCGTCCTTATGAACCGGTGTTCGTCGCGGTGACCGCCTCCGACGGCGACCAGACGCTGCTTTTGGCAATGGATGGTCACTATGGGTTCGACCTATGGTGCGCCAATCCAACCAGCAAACGCTTCTGGCCGCAGTTGGACCCCTCTCGCCCTCACCTGCTCGAGCGTAGAGACATGGTGGACCCCTCTCGCCCTCAACCTCCCGAGCGTACAAGCATGCTGGCCTACAGAGGCGGCGTCTTAGCGTCTACATGATGGATCAGTGTGCAACGATAGTCAAGATGGCGGGGGCGATACGGAACTCTTTACTACGGGCGGGCTAGTAACCGAGTTCGTGGATGTGATCGTCTCTCTGGAAGGTGCAGGGACCCAAGTCAAGAAGTTCAATGGTTGTTGCTACCTCGCCGAGTCAGGCGGCGACCTCCTACTCATTCGTCTTCTACCTGGTGCCTTGGGAGTCAGCTCTAGAAGAAATAAAAGTCCCTTGGATGGAGTCATGGAAGTTTACAGGGTGGACGTCGAGAAGAAAGAGGTCGAGCTGCTAAGGAGCATCGGCGGCCGTGCGCTCTTCGTTGGAGCAAGGTGCGTGTCCGTGGATGCTGCCAAGTTCCCGTCCATCGACAGCGACTGCGTGTACTACACCACTTGTCGGTAGGATTCCGCTGCAAAGGGATCTACAGGTATAGCCTAGCGAAAACGAGCCTTTGGTTCACCCCTTTAGTCTCGGTTCATTTTTTGAACCCAGACTAAAGGGGTGAGAGCCACACCGCTGGATTTGTGAGGGACCTTTAGTCCCGGTTCGTGTTACGAACCGGGACTAAAGGTTCACCGCATGCGGCAGCAGAGGCGGGCCCCAGCGCCAGAGACATTTAGTCCCGGTTCGTAACACAAACCGGGACTAAAGGTCCTCACTTTATCAGCTTCTTCCACCCCTGCTCACTCCATTTTTCCCACCGAGCCCGAGCTCAAAATCATTTCCTCTCCATTTCTTCTCCATTTCCTCTCCCCAATACTAGATAATCCATAATATTTTACACCATTTGGCAAGATTGAAGCCACCCCACGGTTAGCCTCTTCATCCTCTTTCCGGCATTGCTTATTTAGCTCATTTTGCTCATTTCAATTTTTTTGTGCAAGCAAGGTGTTCGATGTAATGCCTAAGTTAAGATCTCATTTGTGTATATGTGCAATTTGTTCTCAAACTAAAATAATGATTTATGTGTTTTAGTGTGGTGAGGAGCCTTATCGACGTCGATCGCCCGCGCCGTCCCGTAACCACCTCGGTGAGCCTCTATATTTTATTTTATTTTATTTTAAAAACATAGCTTTTATGATTTAGATGCATAGTTACTACTTGTATAATTTTCTAACTTGTATTATATGTATAGTGTCATGGTTCTGATATCCGTCCCCGTCGGTCCTCGTCCGGTCTATGATTCGGATGTGGTATATTTTCAAAAATATTTATTTCATTCTATGTTTCTGACAATTATGGCGACCAACTTGACATAGAATTATTTTTATCTAGGAGGTAGTTGAACCAGAAATTGAACCTGACCCTATTGTCGAATTTTTGGATAAAGAAAACAATGATTTGAAAGCAAAATTGAAAAGAAGTGAAGCTCTTTATCTTCAATGCTTAGAAGATAAGATGAAATTAGAGCTCAAACTTGCCGATGTGGTCGATGGTAACGAGATCAATATGGATGCAATGCGCTTGAAAATAAAAAGGATTAGAAAATATGCCATTAATCGGGAGGCTTGGTATCATTATGCTGTGGGTTCAGTATTTACCTTAGTTGCAATTTTGATCGCATTTGTTGTTGGATTTAAATTCTTTAGATAATTTTTATATTTGTTTCAGTTAATGTATGTTTTATGAGAACTATGTATTACCGCTTGTCAATACTCTACTCTTATTTTAATGGATGACATTGTATTAATTAATTTGCTCTTACATATTATTTATGACAGTAGTGTAATAATGGGGTTCGATATACTTTTATGTAATACAGATGAACCGACAATGGATGTACGGTGACCGATGTTGTCCTGAGTTCATTGATGGCATGCATAATTTTCTCCATATGGCTGAGGCAAACAAGCCGAAGAACGGTTTTATTCGTTGTCCATGTAGTGCCTGCAAGAATATGAGTGATCACTCTACCTCAAAAGTCAATCACTCACACCTCTTGCGTAATGGTTTTATGCCTGGTTATTATTGTTGGACCAAGCACGGAGAAACAGGGGTTATCATGGAAGAAAATGAAGAAGAGGAGGATAATGACAAGTATCCTTGGTTCAGTGATACTACAATGGGAGAAGACGAAACTGAAGAAGATCCCATTATTGATGAGCCCGACGATGATCTTCGTCGGGCCATTCGTGATGCACAAATGGACTGTGGAAGTGAAAACGAAAGGTTGAAGTTGAAGCGTATGTTAGCTGATCACGCCAAATTGTTGTACCCAACTTTTTAAAATGACCAGAAAAAGCTAGGTACCACACTTGAATTGTTGCAATGGAAGGCAGAGAATGGTACTTCTGACAAGGGATTTGAAAATTTGTTAAAAATAGTTAAGAAGATGCTTCCAAAGGATAACGAATTGCCGTCTAGTACGTATGAAGCAAAGAAGGTGGTATGCCCTCTAGGATTAAAGGTGCATAAGATACACGCTTGCATTAATGACTGCATCCTCTACCGCGGTGAGCACGAAAAATTGAATGCATGTCCTGTATGCGGTGCTTTGCGGTATAAGATCGGGCGAGATGACCCTGGTGATGTTGAGGGCGAGCCGCGCCCCAGGAAGAGGATTCCTGCAAAGGTGATGTGGTATGCTCCTATAATACCACGGTTGAAACGTTTGTTCAGCAATAGAGAGCATGCCAAGTTGTTGCGTTGACACAAAGAAGATCGTAAAAAAGACTTGATGTTGAGACACCCCGCGGATGGGTCCCAGTGGAGAAAAATTGACAGAGAGTTCCCGACATTTTCAGATGACGCAAGGAACTTAAGATTTGGCCTAAGTACAGATGGCTTTAATCCTTTTGGAGAGCAGAGCTCCAGTCACAGCACTTGGCCCGTGACTCTATGTATCTATAACCTTCCTCCTTGGCTGTGCATGAAGCGGAAGTACATTATGATGCCCGTGCTCATTCAAGGCCCGAAGCAACCTGGCAACGACATTGATGTGTACCTCAGGCCATTAGTTGAAGAACTTTTGCAGTTGTGGTGTGAGGAAGGTGTACGTGTGTGGGATGAGCACAAACTGGAGGAATTTGATCTACGAGCTTTGCTTTTTGTAACCATCAATGATTGGCCTGCTCTAGGCAACATTTCAGGACAGTCAAACAAGGGATACAATGCATGCACGCACTGTTTAGCTGAGACTGATAGTATACATTTAGGTAACAAGAATGTGTACCTAGGTCATCGTCGGTTTCTTGTACCCAAGCATCCGTTAAGGAAGAAAGGCAAGCATTACAAATGTGAGGCAGATCATCGGCCGAGGCCTACCCGCCCTTCTAGTTCTGCTATACATGATATGGTCAAGGATTTAAATGTAATCTTTGGAAAGGGTCCTGGCGGTCTCACTGTTCCGAATGACGCAAACAACCACGTACCCATGTGGAAGAAGAAATCTATATTTTGGGAGCTGCCATATTGGATAATGCTAGAGACTCACTCTGCAATCGACGTGATGCACGTGACAAAGAACATTTGTTGCAATTTGCTAAACTTCTTAGGCGTGTATGGGAAGTCAAAAGATGGGAAGTCAAAAAAAGGTACACCGAAAGGAAGGCAGACCCATCAACGTATGAGCGAAGAGATGCATCGAGACGACACTCATTCAGAGAATCAGCCAGGTCCTGCAAGCTACGCTCTTACTAAAGAAGAGAAGAAAATATTTTTTGAGTGCCTTCGCAGTATGAAGGTTCCATCTGGCTTCTCATCAAATATAAAAGGAATAATAAACATGGCAGAGCAAAAATTTCAGAATCTAAAGTCTCATGACTGTCACGTGATTATGACACAATTACTTCCGGTTGCATTGAGAGGGCTTCTACCGGAAAATGTTCGAGAACCCATTGTGAAGCTATGTGCATTTCTCAATGCAATTTCTCAGAAGGTCATCAATCCACTAACTCTAAAAAATTTAGAGAAGGATGTGGTCCAATGTCTTGTCAGCTTCGAGTTGGTGTTCCCACCAACCTTCTTCAGTATTATGACGCACCTTGTAGTCCACCTAGTCGAAGAGATTTCTGTTCTCGGTCCTGTATTTTTACACAACATGTTCCCCTTTGAGAGGTTCATGGGAGTCTTAAAAAAATATGTGCATAACCGGGCTAGGCCAGAAGGAAGCATCGTCAAGGGTTATGGAATAGAGGAGGTCATTGAGTTTTGTGTAGATTTTATTCCTGATCTGAAGCCGATCGGTGTTCCTGAATCACGTCATGAGGGGAGACTGCATGGAAAAGGCACCCTTGGAAAGAAAGCAACAATATGTCAAGACGGGGATTCTTTCACTCAAGCACACGACACCGTTCTACATAATTCCAGTTTGGTGGGTCCGTATGTCGAGGAACACAAGAATGTTTTACGCTCCAAGTACCCGGAGAAATCTGAAGATTGTATTGATGGAGAACACATGAAGACTTTCAGCAGTTGGTTAAAAAGACGTCTCATTAATGACACCAATGTTGAAGAACAACTATACTTGTTGGCCACATCACCAGCTTCAACTATATTGACTTTTCAAGGGTACGAGATAAATGGAAATATATTTTACACAGCCAAACAAGATAAAAAGAGCACCAACCAAAACAGTGGAGTACGCTTTGATGCAACAAACTGTAACGGGACAAAGGACACATATTATGGTTACATAGAGGAGATATGGGAACTTGACTATGGACCTACTTTTAAGGTCCCTTTGTTCAAGTGCAAATGGTTCAACCTACGAGGCGGGGTAGAGGTAGACCCACGATACGGAATGAATACAGTGGATCTCAACAATCTTTCGTACGAGAATGAACCATTCGTCCTAGCCAGTGAAGTTGCTCAGGTTTTCTATGTGAAAGACATGTCTACCCTACCGAAAAAAAGAAAAGATAAGCAAGCGAGTACATCATACGATGAGCCAAAGCGCCACATAGTTCTTTCAGGGAAAAGAGTCATTGTGGGAGTGGAGGACAAGACAGACATGTCAGAAGATTACGATAAGTTTCATGACATTCCGCCCTTTAAAGTCAACACTGATCCAAGTATCAAGTTAAATGAAGAAGATTGTCCGTGGTTACGGCGCAATCGGAAGAACAAGTAAACACTAGAGAGGGATATTATTGTTGATGTGTAATATCCGAATGTTTTGTATCAGAAGAACAAGTGAACTGAAGTATTTTGTAGATGCATGGAACAAAACACACGATTTCACCTGCATACAGCCCAACGGTGGCTCGTGAGTGCCTGCATATGAAATGCACCGTTGGACGTATGCAGGGAATCTGAATGCTTTGTATTCTGTCGATGAAGTATAATGAGGAGACAATGACTGCCGAACATGTTCAAGAGGGGGCTATATATAGGGTCATGTGACTCACGAACTGGTCATGATAGTGCCCATCCAACAACTCAGAATCTCTCAAAAGAAACACATCTCTTCATCCAACGGCTCACAAGTGCTTAAAAGAAACACACGATCCATGTGCTTCTTTAGTCCCGGTTGGTGTTACCAACCGAGACTAAAGAAGCACATGGATCGTGTGTTTCTTTCTAGTGCTTGTGAGACGTTGGATCTGAGGTGTGTTTCTTTTGAGAGATTCTGAGCTGTTGGATCAGCAGTATCACGACCACTTCGTGACCCACATGACTCGGTTGTTGTTACCAACCGGGACTAAAGAAGCACACGTACCTTATATATATCCCCCCTCCCGGACATGTTCAACACTCAGTGTCTACTCATTGTAGTTCATTTTGGCACCACACGGGTAGCAGAGAGCACTCAGTGAAGGCTGAAGGTGAACCCTCCCCTCGGCAGAGGCATCTCTGGGCAACCAGCGGCAAGACGTCTCTGATGGTCTGCGACCGTTTCAAACGGTTGCAGATCATCAGAGATGTCTTGTCGGACGGTTGTAGATCATCAGAGATGTCTTGACACGGTCATTTGGCTTGGCTTGAAATGACCATAACTTGGTCATTTGGCTTGAAACTTCTAGATGTTCAAGGATTTGATTTTTTGAGGTGTTTATCATTTTTCCTAGCAACTAGTACACATATAATGATCCCATGCCAAAGGATTTGATTTTTTGAGGTGTTTATCACTTTATTACATTTTTTCTTAAAAACGATCAAAACGGTCGCTACGACTAATCATCGGAAGAGGTGATATTTTCTAGAACTATCAATGTTTCTTTGATATAACCACTAGTTGTGTACCTTAAAATGAATTTTCCAAAAGTTTCAAACCAAACTATCAAATAGTTGTAGTTCAAATTTGAATTACTTTCGATAAATCAACATAAACTCAATTAACTAGGGGAAATTAGTTAGAATTGTAAGAAAAAACTCATACTTGGGATCATCCATCATATGTGCACCACTCTTAGTGAAAAATAGTTGGGTGCCATTTGGAATCATATTTTCTGTACTCACTTCACAAAAAACCTCATTTTTTGCACTCAAAAAAAGGAAAATGATATTTATGAAAATAATTTGAAGAATCCCTTTGGCATGGTTGTTTAATATACCAATATGCACCTATGTGTGGAGTATGAGATCTTTATCACAAACTATGTCGTCGAAATGACCATAACTTGGTCATTTGGCTTGAAACTTCTAGATGTTCATACATGATAAACTTTTTGTGAAGACTTTTTTTGCAAATGTAGGCAAAAATCAAGTTTATCATTTTTCCTAACAACTAGTACACATATAAGGAGCCCATGCCAAAGGATTTGATTTTTTGAGGTGTTTATCACTTTATTACATTTTTTCTTAAAAACGATCAAAACGGTCGCTACGACTAATCATCGGAAGAGGTGATATTTTCTAGAACTATCAATGTTTCTGTGATATAACCACTAGTTGTGTACCTTAAAATGATTTTTCCAAAAGTTTCAGACCAAACTATCAAATAGTTGTAGTTCAAATTTGAATTACTTTCGATAAATCAACATAAACTCAATTAACTAGGGAAAATTAGCTATAATTCTAAGAAAAAACTCAAACTTGGGGATCATCCATCATATGTGCACCACTCTTAGTGATAAATAGTTGGGTGCCATTTGGAATCATATTTTCTTTACTCACTTCACAAAAAACCTCATTTTTTGCACTCAAAAAAAGGAAAATTATATTTATGAAAATAATTTGAAGAATCCCTTTGGCATGGTTGTTTAATATACCAATATTCACCTATGTGTGTAGTATGAGATCTTTATCACAAACTATGTCGTCGAAATGACCATAACTTGGTCATTTGGCTTGAAACTTCTAGATGTTCATACATGATAGACTTTTTTGTGAAGACTTTTTTTGAAAATGTAGGAAAAAATCAAGTTTATCATTTTTCCTAGCAACTAGTACACATATAAGGAGCCCATGCCAAAGGATTTGATTTTTTGAGGTGTTTATCACTTTATTACATTTTTTCTTAAAAACGATCAAAACGGTCGCTACGACTAATTATCGGAAGAGGTGATATTTTCTAGAACTATTAATGTTTCTGTGATATAACCACTAGTTGTGTACCTTAAAATGATTTTTCCAAAAGTTTCAGACCAAACTATCAAATAGTTGTAGTTCAAATTTGAATTACTTTCGATAAATCAACATAAACTCAATTAATTAGGGAAAATTAGCTATAATTCTAAGAAAAAACTCAAACTTGGGATCATCCATCATATGTGCACCACTCTTAGTGAAAAATAATTGGGTGTCATTTGGAATCATATTTTATGTACTTACTTCACAAAAAACCTTAAAACATAGAAAATAATATTTATGATATAATTTGAAGAAATCACCTTGGAATCTTAAAATGTTAGAAAATATAAAACAAAACATAAAAATAAGCTAGAAACCAAAACAATTCAAAAAATAAGTAAACCAAAATAAGAAATAGAAAAGTAAGCAATTCAAACAATTTAAAAGAAAACAGAAACAAAAATCAGTAAAAAGAAATAAGGAAAAAAGAACTTTTAGTCTCGGTTGGTAACACCAACCGAGACTAAAGAGTTAAATAGGCGCTCCCTCTCCAGCCAGAACCCTTTAGTCGCGGTTGGTAACTCCAACCGCGACTAAAGACCCTTTAGTCTCGGTTCGTGGCTAGAACCGAGACTAAAGGTCCTTCCGCGCCGGTTTTCGTCGCCCTGCCGCTCAAATTTTTCTTATCTTTCCCAAATCTTCCAAAACGTCGTCGCCTCCCGCTCCGCCGCGCCGTCGCCCTGCCGCTCCGCCGCGCCGTCGCCCTATCGCTCGCCTCGCCGTCGCAACTAGTGCTCGTCGCGCCGCGCGTCGCCCTTCCGCTCGCCGCGCCGTCGCCCTGCCGCGTCTGCTACGCCGCGACGCCCCTACAATGCCGGTATGCCTAGTTCAGTCCCCTCCCTCCCCTAGCTAGCTTCCACGCCGCCCTCCGGGTTAGGGCATTAGGGTTAGGGTTAGGGCATTAGATGGAAACTCGAATGGTTCAGTTTAGTTTAGTTGCAAACAATGGTGGATTGTATCCTCTATTTCAATAATTGAGCTAGCATCACCAAGAATGATTACTTCCCTTATATTGATGTTTATGGTGGATTCAATTTCAGCAAATAATCAAGATGAATATGATATTTTCAGTCCACCTATTATTGAGGATAAAGTTTATTATGATTATGATATGCATCCTATATATGATGATTATAATGATTGTTATGAATGTTTTACTCCCACTATCACTAATAAGAAGGATTTTACTTATGTGGAGAGTATTAATACTTTTATGCTTGTAGATCATGAAAGACATGCTCTATGTGATAGTTATATTGCTGGATTTTTTCATGATGCTACTGAAAGTTATTATGAGAAGGGAAAACATGGTTCTAAATATTTCAATATTATTACATGCCCTCTCTTTAAGTTGAAAGTATGGAAATTGCTCTTTTTTTATCTTCCTATGCTACTTGCTTTGTGTTCCAATGATTTATTTTCTTACAAGATCCCAATGCATAGGAAGTGGGTTAGAATCAAGTATGTTTCATATTTCCCCTCGATGTTCTCTTTTGCGTTTTAACCATTATTCCTATGTGAGCATCATTAAAACTATCATGGCTGTCTAGAAAACAGATTCCTGATCTTTACTGGGAAAAGGTATAAAATCACAGAAAAGGAAAATTGACTTGATATTTTACGACCGAAATATTCAGTTATTAATACACATTTCATTAGTTCGAAGTTTTCTGATTTGAGCACCGTAAGTGCCTCTGAAAATTCACTCTTTACGGGCTGTCCAGTTTTTGACATATTATGTCTTTATTTTGCATTACTCTCATTACTTGTGTTTTGTGTGGTTCTTTTGATCAAGGAGCAATACACAACCTTAGTAACAATAGCTAATGTTTAGAATCAACTCATGATATGTCTTTGCTGTACTTACTGTTTGTGTATGTATCAGATGAGGTTTTTTATGAACTTCGGTCGACTCATGCGTTTATTTGCTAACTTGTTGTGTTTGACTCTTATATCTCTCTGTGACTCAATGCTAATTTGATTGATATACAATTCATTATACAACTTGCAGGAGGTCTGCTGCTCGGGTCCTTGTGTCCACGGCTTTTCAGGAGGTCTTGCTCCTTGCCGAGGCTGTGCCGCTCCTCCTCGTCGTTGCCTCGATTTCAGGTGTAAAAGACATGCCTATATGATCCAGTAGTAAAGAAAATCCGAA
The DNA here is from genome assembly GCA_026929855.1 of Poa annua. Taxonomy (NCBI): domain Eukaryota; kingdom Viridiplantae; phylum Streptophyta; class Magnoliopsida; order Poales; family Poaceae; genus Poa; species Poa annua. The sequence continues at coordinate 41,151,638 of CM049427.1, forward strand.
CTATTTGTATATAAAGCTGATGGAATTCTAGATTCCTCGATATGTCTACAACATGTATATAAAGCTGATGGAATTTAAAGTTGTTGGAGAACTTGAGGTCTGAAGATGAGATATTGCCTTCATTATGTGTATGGAATTTGGGTTGCAGATATTTGTTTGAACTGTGATGTGAGTTAGCCGAGGTCTGAAATTAAATCTTAGACCTTTTGTGTGTTAGATATGCAAATTGAGATGATTGTAATATATATAATATATATGACCCAGTTGTATCAGCTGCTTCCTCCCAGTTTTATTTATGAGAATTACACTTGGGTGCATTAGTTTGACATGCTTGAGTAGTAAACAGGTACATTGTAATTTATAGAATATTTTAAACAATCATTCAACCCAATATTCATATTCTTGTAATTTATAGGATTGCATACTTGTATCTTTTTTAGAATAAATCTAAACTTGATTGCAAATTTGATTGATTGCAGGTACATTTGAGCTATGGAGCACTTGCGAGACGAGCAGATAGAAGAAGCACAATTTCAACGAGACGAAGAGATGGAAGACCAAATGGAACAACTTATTTTTAATGATGCCCGAGCTGGAGGAGATGTAGATGATTATGATTTCGACCAATTTTTGAACGACTTTGGAATCGAGTCACAAGACTTTGATGTGGTGATAGCAAACTCCGGCGGAGAGGTGTATATGTGTTTATAATAAATATGGCGATATGTTGTTGTTAACTACATGCATTTATTAACGACTTATTTTTCTTTTAGCCATCCGGATCGAGCAAATCTGCAAAAAAACAGCCACCATGTGCTCCTCGAGGCAAGGCAAAAAGAATGACGAGCGAGGATCCAAAGTTACCGATTGAGGAAATTGCTGATTCCGGCGAACCGCTCGAACCAAAACAGAACCGCAACAAATTTATAAGTCAAGCTGGAGTTATTGTTAGGGACATGATCCCAATCAGCATACGCGAATGGAATAAGCCGGCGGTCGCAGATGTGGACGACCTATGTTATGTCCACCAAGTTCTTAAGGATTTGGTCTATAACACGCTGTTGTCACATTTCACCCTCCCGCCAGATCTCTCTAAAGTGAAGAAGGACAACCTCAAGAGGTGGACTCTTATTAAGATGGTGGAACAATTCCGGAACTGGAAGAAAAAGTTATGGAATCAATATGTAGAAACAAAAGAAGTGCCAGATTTCAGTGGAGCACAAGGGAAGAAGTTAGAATCTGAATGGGCGGCGTTTAAGGCGTATAGGGAATCACCTATGGCTGTGGCCCGATCGGAGATAAATAAATTGAATGCTAAGCTGAAGGAACACCACCATACATTGGGGACAGGTGGCTACAAGAGCGCCATTCCTAAGTGGTTAGCCTATGAAGAAAAACTACTTCAATCGGGGGTCCGTCCACAGACACTTGACTGGCCCGAGAGGTCGAAATTCTGGTTGTTCGCGCATGGGGCAATGTTGGACCCTAAAACCGGAGAGATTGTTGGAAGGGGAAAATGGAAGGTTCTCGTGGAGCGTATAAAAAAGAAGCTTGAAGAAGCAATTAATGATGTTCGCAATGGTGTGTTCAAACCCGATAGAGAGGATGACGAGCTGACACGGGCACTGGGGAATCCTGAACATGTTGGACGAGCTCGAGGCTTTCCTGGCGGTGCTACGTTTAATACTGCGTGGCCGGAATCCGCTCACACTTATAGAAGCCGTAGCAGAGGTAAGAAGAAGGAGGCCGACCGGATATTACAATTGGAACGTGAAATGAAGGAGCAACGGGCGGAAATAAAAGCATTGAAGGAGCAAAGAACGGAACCTCAGGAGCGGCACCAATTAGACCATGAAGCGCATGCCGCCCCATCTCAGCGTAGAAGCAGCGTTGGTTCCACGCGTCAGGTCGACGTTGGTGCCTACCCAGTGGATGACATCACAGAGCCTACAGGTTGTGAGCTACATATAGCAATGCGAAACATAACTTTAAAGGTGGCGGTGGGGCAAGCTTTAGTAATTCAACCTGGAGAACTCTACCATTGTGGTCAAATTCCAGATGGCTACGCTCGTGTCGGGGTGGACGAAATTACCTGGAGGTGACGAGGAGAAAACGTTGGCAGACGTCAAGCATGCCTTCGCCCTATAGCCCAAGAAATACATCGTTTTTTCAGAATTAGCAAAGTCCACTCCTCGTTCTAGGAGTCCAGCTCACCAGCCAAGTCCACTCTTCCTCGAGAGGGATCAAAGACGGAGTCCATCTCCACCCCATCAGCAAAGCCCACACCTCCCCGATAGGGACCCCAGCCCGAGTCCATCTCCAGCTCAACAGCAAAGCCAACCGCCCCCCGAGAGGGTTCCTAGCGTGAGGCCATCGCAGTCTGTGCCAGTCCGCCAGAATGTTAAGTCGCTCTCGAGTAGGCGCCAGTCTGGTTCTCCTGTTAGGAAGAAACCTAGAAAGCAGAAAACACCGCCGCCTACTCCAAAGTTACCTTGGGAGAGAACCGTCGAGGAAAACGATATCGCATGCAAAGAACATACGGATGCCTGCCTTGCTGGCGTGAAACAGAAAGCGTTAGCGAAACAATTGCCTCCTGCAAAATTTACTGCCGGAATTCCTCAGAAAAAAATTGACCGTTGCATCGATGCCCTATACAACTCCCCACCATCGCCGCCAACAGACTATGATCACAACATTGGTAAGTCATATGACGAAGAGATGGATGATCGATCGAAAAAAGGGAAACAAGTTGCCCAACTCGGAGAACAAGACGCACAGTCGGCCCCCCCGCTCAAGGTGCTTGATGACAGAGTTCTCAAAAACATCAATGTGCGGGAGTTGGTATATTCGGGAGATGATATCCCCTTCGCGGATGTTGTTCGTACTTATGTTCACGGGGAGAATTTTGTTGACGGCGACTTACCCACAAGAATGCGTCAATTTCAAGCCTGGTACAAGGATACCGTAAATAAGGAGACGAATAAAGTCGCTCTCCAGATGGCAGTTAAGGAAGAGCATTATTTCCAAGAATACTCCGTTGTCCTTTACTTCGCCGAAATCTTTCAGTTATACAATCTCCGGGCCCTCCACAAAAACATCATAAGTTCATATTGTTTGTAAGTCATCTATTCCTGTAATTTAATGTTTTAATTAGCTCTACTCGTTCATTGTCTGTGATAATCCTCTCTATAATATTTTGTGTGCTTTATTACGCAGAATGAAGATGCTCGAATGCAAGAAGAAGAAAATCAACCACATTGGGTTCATTGACCCCTCTATAATGCATGAAGATAACATAATTGATCCACTAGTTAACAAGGATACACCGGGGAATTTGCTAATGTTTTTCAAGCGACAAGCTTACAAAAAATATATATTATGGCCTTACAACTTCAAGTGAGTGTGTTACTGCTTATTACACATTCTATTTTTCTCACCCGATGTTAAGTTTAATTGATTAGTTATGCATGACTATTTATAAACGTGCGCAGCTACCACTACATTCTTATCGTTATTGACTTGCGGAAAGGAGAAATTGTTGTCCTTGACTCGTTAAGAAGATGCCCTAAACAATACAAGACCTGTTTTGATTTGGTGGCAAGGTACTTTTTTTCTTATCGCCTCTTTCGTTCATTTCCTAATATCAAGGAATTTATGACTCATTTATTCAGTTTCTTGTCATGCAGCGTTTGGAAAATGTTCCTCGCGGAACATCCGAACAGTGGATGGCCAGAGAAACTGCACTGGCGTACTAACGATGTAAGTACTACTATAACTAGGCCCATGCACCATTATCATACTTTATTATTATTTGATTAAATTTTATTCTTCTATAAACTTGTCTTAAACAGCCAACCGGTACTGATCTATGTGGATTCTTCGTTTGCGAGTACATGCACACTGTGGTCAACGAGAGTTTGAAGAGCAAAAGAAGTATCGAAGTACGTAAAGATCTAGTCACAACATTATTTTTGTATCATCAATCGTGATGAGTTTTATTCATTTCATATCTCATGTATTCATTGTGATATCATTTTTTTACAGTTGGCAAGAAAGCGCAACGAGCTACCAATAAAGACCCGCTTCAGGGCAATTGCAGAGGAGTTGACGGGATTTTACCTCACCGAAGTCATACCGGAGACCGGAGAGTACCACTATGTTGACTAGTGCGGACATGTAATATATAGTGATCTCCATGTAACAAAATATTTCTAAGTCTCTGGAACCGGGAAACGTGATATTCATGTACCACGCGTACTTAAATGTATATGTGTTATGATCTTCATGTAATTGTATATATGCATGATGCAACTTCATCTAGATTCGTATAATAATTTATACGTGTTTTTCGCCCATCGAAGCTGTAGCATCCGAAACCCCTACCCCCGACGCATCGACATGGTACCATCCGAAACCCCTACCCAGAAAACCGGTCGAAATAAAAAAAAACAAAGCACTGAAATGAAAATAAAAACAAAACCCTGAAATCTAAAAAAAAATAAACCCTAGTCCCGGTTCGTAACACGAACCGGGACTAAAGGGTTCGCCCTTGCGCGCCCCTGCCCCCTCCACGTGCGGAGCTCTGATTGGTGGGGGGGCTCCGGTCCCGGTTTGTGCTGAGCCGAGACGAAAGGGGGGCTCTAGTCCCGCCTTGGTAGTCCCGGTTGCTACACCGGGACTACAGGCCCTCTGAAACCAGGACTAGAGCCCCAATTTCCACTAGTGTGGAACCAGGGAGAGTGTATTCCCTGCCGAGCAGGAGCGCCACGAGGACAGCTTTCGCGTTCGTCCTTTCAGCATCGTTCAGCTCCTCCACACCTGTTGTAAACGTGGCCGTTCTAGGTGTATACGTTCAGGAGCTGGTCTGACTTTACCTTGTGAAGGTTGGAGTAGGGATTGATTTCCGTTTACTGTCAATTAGTCAGCTCTGTGCTGTCATTGCAGTATGTCCGAGTCAGGGAGCTCTTGAGCTACTTCAATCAGGCGAGAATTAATTGTTGTTAATCACTTCCAACAGGACAATGAGTAATGTGCAAGGTATAAGAGATCGGCAAGAAATAGTGAGGCTTGCCGGGCATGACCTTGTGCATTTTCGTTCAGACTTGGTATGTAAGGTGTGTCCTTCACATGAAACTATGTACTTTTATTAGTCGCTGAAAAATGTCATTTTAGTGGCTAATAAGTTTTGTCGAAGTAATATGAGAGGAGAATCGAATGATGCTATAAGGCTAGTCATCGTAGGAGTAACTTAGTTATTAACATAACACACATAAAAAAAATTTGCGATTGAGAAGAATTATGAGTATATAACATAAGAAATATAGTGTTGCATGACGCCAAACATAATTACTACCCACTATATATAGTAACATAGACTAGGAATATATTCATGTTACGATTCTATTTATGTTACTAGTCTATCCCCACTATAACTACTATAGCTAGCTCAAGATGTGTCATCGAAGAACTAATATCAACTGAATTAAACTTTAGCAACACGACAACACCGATGCATCATGGAAGAGCTATCTTCGTACTTAGCACCCGGAAGGAGAACGAGGACAACGAGTGGTAAAAGGGCACAATGCTACTTTTATTTTCTGCTAAATTCTCGTAAAAAGATAATATTTAATGCAACTTGCCCAGTGAAAGGTGGTATGGTCATCATTGTCCCTTGGAAATGAGGCCTTAGAAAGCTTATAAAGGCATATACAATGCAAGGTGCTTAGAAAATAAACCGATTTTTATCTAACCACTGATACTTATTTATACTAGATAAATGTTTAACTAGTCACCCATGCTATAGAAATAGGCACCAGTGCTTATGAGAATGCTTGTTTTATTTTTGCAAACACCTACCTAAGCACCTTGCATTGTACACGGCCTAAGAGATGTCCTTGGTCCCTCAGCACCTATTTTTTTTCAACTCTAGCGACAACCCATAAAACTCACCACCTACGTTTTTCCCTTTACTCTGACACACGGGACCCGTACATGAGTAGTTCCTTTTCTTTCTTCTCCTCTAACCTTGGAGTATCTCGTGGTTGGACCTCCTACCACCAGTGAGTGTGTGACGAGTGTGATTGGGGAGGAGAAGGACGAGGAGTTGCGGCATCGACCAGACGAGAACATGGTGGCGTGGAGCATAAGGGTCGCGCAAGAGGAGGAGGACATCGAGCGAGCGGGAGGAGGATTAGCTAGCGTGAGAGCCACCACATACGAGAAAAGAAGGGGTATTGGACACGAGGACGAGTGCATGTTAGGAGCTAAAAACTCCCTGTGTCACTATGAATTCAACTGTCCAACCTTGGCCCTATTCCGTCTCATACCTTGGTTATTATGATTGAACAGATCACAACATTAAGTTATGTGGCGTCGTTATTGTTTCGGAGATAATTGATTTCTCTCACCGAGTTTCACACATAGACTTTTGTTGTACTCTCCTCAAGACTCTCTATCTTGATCACTCTTTGGTATTGGATACCTGTCAAGTCGTATGAGTGTGGAGTCAACATAGAAAGTACGTATGCAATAACAACAATTAATTAAACTAATATCTCAGGATTAAAAGTGCACAAACGCTGCAAGGTTAGTTCTCAACCCTTATCCCGAGTGTACCCACATACCGCGACCGGATCAATAATAGAAAACATTGTAAAATAGTACATGAATCTGAATATGAAAATATCATTATCACAATTATGATGTGACTTTGGAGATGCTAGATGAGATGGTAATGTAGGTGAGCGATGATGGCGGCCGCACTTCGTGTAGAAATCGACCGGTGGTGACTCACCTCTATAGAGCCGGCGAACGAAATTTACTTTTTGGGATCTTCTTATGTGAATCGGAACGGTGGACCTTTTATGAAAGCTGACCGTTTCGATCTAACGAAACCACCAACATAGGTACAATTTGATTTGACGAAGCCACTGGTAAAATCGATAAGTGTTCATACTTATCTGTTCAACGCCTTGTTAATTTGGGCAACTCCCAACTAAGTAATTCTTCCATACATGTTTTGATTTCTTCATAAATGCTTCTATATATATATGTAAAATTACAATTTTCAAAGATATTTGCACAACTAGTTGAAAATTAGTGATGGGGGCAGGGATTTGGTTACCGGTCAAATACCGCCGGTAACCGGATTTCTCGGTGCCCCCATTTACCGGACAATTTTTTTTGGAGCATTTGAATTTGGACTTATTTCATCTTTTAAAGTCAATTTTTAAATTAATTTGAATGTTTTAAGTTTGAATTTCAAATTTAGTTTGAAAAACTTGACCGGTAACCAACCGGTATTTTTCCGGTAACCATGGTTACCGGAAATCCTAGCCCCCTCCGAGATTTTTTTAGAACTGGTATCCAAAACCTTGGATGGGGGGCAGATTTAGAGTTGGTATCTTACCATTCCTTTGATAAAGATACAGTTTAAATATGGATAAAATATTTGTATTACGCATCATAATCTTAATCGTTGAAGCCGTCATCAGTGCCCAAAAGTAAGATGGGCTTTCCTACCTCTGGCTAGAGGTGACCGATTAAACAGGGTGAGACTAGATTTAAACCATTCCCTCTCTCGCGCTCACCTCGACATGGCTCCATGCAAACAGCTGATTCGAGCATCCCCTTGGACCAAACTTTTCATTGCTTTGAGCATCGTGCGTGCGTAGACGACCACCTCGCGCAGCCAACTAAATGACCCATTTTTGCATCCATTTAACCGGTTAAGAGTGGCTACGACCAACCAAATACGGCCTTGGAAACCGGATTTCTTGTAAGGGATAAAAGTGATCTATGGTGTATAAAACCGTGATACACTTGGCAGATGTGGGGTAAAAGTTGTTTTAAAATTTTCATTCAATGGGGCAATATGTGCCAGAAATGCGCATGAACGAGTTTTTTCTCTTACAAGTGTTTTTTCTTCTCTTGAACCCCTTTTTAATAAAAATATATATTTAAAAACATAATTTGCTCATAAAAGTTGGTGCTAACGGATAAAACTGAACTTTCATATATTTGTGAAGTGAGCAGAACTCAACTGGTTTGGTTTCTTGTGGTGAAACCAGTCCATCCAAGTTCAAATCCTACACTTGGCATTGGTGCTCACATTTTCTTGGATTTTCCAGAATTTAACCGGCGCTATGCTTTCAGTGGTAGGTGATGTGTCCGTCAATAGCGAGACGCCAGTGGTGACTTCTTCAATCTCAAGATATACCGGACCAGTCTCTCAAAGGTGCTCATGGGTCTAGGGTTTACGCGTGTGCGGTCATAGAGGTTAGGGATATCTTTACGTGCGTGTTTGTGAGCGTATGTATTGTACTGTGTTTCTAAAAAAAACTTTCATTTTGTGGCAGCACTCAGGCAGATCTATTTCTCCTTTTCTGCTCTTCTCCTATTTATTTTTTGCTTCGAAGAAACGAAAAGTGCAAGGAGGGAATAAAAAAGCGAAACCCAAAATGCAGAGAGGAAGAGAGAGGTGGGCACGATTGGCGACAGAAGAGGAGAGCTGGGGAGGGAATGGCCTCCACTCTGCAGCCTGCCGTCTCAGGCTCTCCTCTTCGCCGCCCAGGTGAGCCCCAACCCATCATCCGACGCAAAGAGTCTCGCAATCTGTAGGCATTTCGGTGAGCCGCCGCTGGGCTGTGCGTTCATCTTCGGCGTCTCTGTAGCGCGATTTAGTCTACTCCGAGGCCCCGATTGACCAATGGATGGGGCGTGTTCTAGGATTTTGAGCCGCATTTTTTGCTAGATTCTGGGGAATTTTCTAGCATCCGAGTTCTGTATCCCTTGGTTCGCTCCTTTCGTGGCGATGTGCCTCCCTCTGGCGCTGATTTGTGCGTGCGTTTCGATGGTTTGGAACTGCATTGCGTATATAATGTGTTTTTGTTGAAGTTTCTTATAGAATTGGTTTGAAAAAACAATGCTTATGGTTTCTCAGAAACGAAGTGCTTGCATCCTTGTGCAAGATTATAGACGGAGAGCTGTAAAAAGGGTTCCATTTAGTACAATCTTCTCCCCCTTAGTTTTTCCATTCTCAAAAGCTGGCTCCTTTTGGGGGCCAGCCGTGTCTTCGTTTAGTGTAAAGTGTCAGTCAATCTCCAAGGCATTTGGTGTTCCAACTTATTGTGTGTTACATCAATTAGCATATCTTGCATTTTTGGTCGCCTGCAACTTTCCGTGTTGAAATGCTATCCTCTTGCGATTAATTTATGAATTTCGCTCATCTGATGGCTGCGTTCACAGAGTTCAGTTGCTTACATTTTGTATAAAAAATGCCAAATTTTCAGAAAAATATTTTTCTTTTACCTTCTGGGTAACAGGTGTGGCTATTCCTCAGTAGCCTGCTGAAGTGTTCCTCAGTTTCAGTCTAATGTGCAAACCTTTTTTTTTTCTTTGACTGTATATTAGGTCGTGGAGTAGGATTTGTTATTAGCATCTTTGCTAGTTTGATGCCGTAGTCAGGTGCTCTTGACTCGTATTATCTACTTCCATGTCAACCACCAGTGAAGAAATGGCAGAATAATTTTGTTGCTTCCAACTGACCTCATCATACAATTTAGGTTCTTTCTTGCATTGTGATGATTGGCCTGAGTCATGCCTATTTTCAATGGTTCATGTGAAGACTTCTGAACTATTTGGTCATTTGCTTAGAAAGTTGCATGCGCACTCTTACAGTAGTATTGCTATACATTACTTGAGATTATAGGAATTTTATTCAGTGTTTCTTGGTTTCGAGCTGCGAGCCATCTTTGATCTTTTACTCCAAGTTATATTATAAGCACAAGGCAGCTTTACTTCATTAGTATAGTTAACATTACAATATCCTGAATGCAGAACTTAGGTGATTGAACTAGAAGAAAGAAAAAGGTTGGGATCATGGGTATCTCATCCAAGTGGATTAAATCACTGGTTCGCATAAGAAAGAAAGAAAAGGGTCAGCATTCGCAAGATCAAGAAAAGGCACAAAATGCTGAGAGCGGTGAAACTGTAAGTCGTGCTATTCACCTTAGTTTACAGCGTGTACTGTATTTAATGGTTTGTGACAATATTCTTATCAACTCTGAACTCTGAAGCTATGGTTATTTTGTTTGTCTTTTGTTTCTGTTTCCTTCTCATATGTGTTATATGCACAACTTGATTGGCGCATACACTTTTGGTTTTTGTCTTTCTATGAGAGATTTGGGAACATGGCAAATCTTAAAGAATGAGCAAAACCGCAGAAGTGGACGGTTTACCAAATTTGGTTTGTCAGATGCCACACAAGTGCTGTTGTTGACATGTCTTTATCATGGACTTGCTGCTCAACAATTCTGCTCCACTGATCAGTAGTTTCAAAAATAGATTTTTCTGTGTACGCAAGTGTTGTATCAACACTACAAATACTATGGGAACAGATTCTAAAAAAACTATGGAAATGGGAACAAACAACGATCACATTTTAAATGTTGTGCACTGTTGTAGCAATATACTGGTATTGCCAGACTTCTTTTCTTCGGTCTCCTTACCTACAAAGTAAGAGAAAGAAAATGAAAGCATTTTGGAATGAAGCTTTGAGTGAACAATTGATGTCTTGTTTTTTGTTTTCAATCTGTTAACTTGTCTGTCAGTAATGGATAGCTAGTTGGTTTATTTTAGTTCTCATCGTGTCACTATGTGAATTTGACAAAACAAAACTTACAGCATTTCCCAAAATAAGAAAAAACTAAACTTCCACTAGGAGTTTAACCTACTTCAAAGGAGACAATACAGTTGAACCTTAAGTATGTATACAATATGTATCATAGTCTGTTGTGCACTGCTTAGAATTTTTATATTGTAAGCATGAATTCCTTACTAGCAGCGTACTTTATTGGGTTATATATTTTGTAGAACATTTTTCTACTTGAGTTATTCTAGTTGTTACTGCTACCATGGCAAATATCATAAATATTGCAGAGTTCTGCTGCTCTACAGCTACACAAACCAAAGCATTCTCTGGATCCCGCAGTAGAAGAACTTGCAGTAGTTAGTGAAACATCGGCTGATGACATCAACATACAGATAGTTCCGAACTCTGTATCTTCAGAAAGTGCATCACTTGATGTGCATGTTTCTCAAACTGAAGAACTTTCTAGAGAAGATGATTTGGCTGCAACAGTTATTCAGTCTGCATTTCGGTCATTCTTGGTATGCTATCTTTGAACACTGTTGCGGTAAACAATGGTTAGCATTATGTATTCGCTTTGGCATGTCGAGAAAGCAATGCCACCAAATAGTGAACGTGCTCATATTCATGTTTCAGTTATTTTCAATTAAACCTGGAGATTGTCAGGTAATATAATGGCAAAGAGATTGTATATGTTATCAAGAAATCCAAGAAAAACAGAAAATGAGAGATTTAGTGTTATTAGGAGGTCCTAGTTAATTCTTCAGTGATGATGAAAAGACGAAGTGAAGCCATTCCTGTCCTGAATTCAAATTAATAAATTGTTCAGCTAATAGTTCTAGTGTATGGCAAAGCATTGGTTGAAGAAGCCATGACTTCCATAATATGTGAGCTCATGATTCCAAGTATCCATAACAGTTCACTGGTTCTGACATTTTGATCTTTTGTGTTTCTTCTATACATAACAGGCGCGGCGGGCTTTACGAGCGCTGAAAGGTATAGTTATACTGCAGGCCCTTGTTAGGGGTCATATTGTGAGAAAGCAGACAGCAGAAACACTTCAGTGTATGCATGAGCTGGTAAGAGCTGAAGCTCGTGTCAGAGCAAGAGAAGTTGGTGTTTCTGTAAAAAACCAGGTGGCACGGAAAAAGGTCCCTGAGCAAGATGATAGTGAGAATTATGTTCGAGAAATTGAGGTGGGCCATCTGATCCCTTATAAATAATATACTACCCTACGCCCCTATATGACATTCAGTTAAATATGTTAGATCGAATAATCCTTTGGGTGGAACGGTGTAGCCCTCTAGGGTCACCGGGTACGTGTTAATATAGGCCAGGAAGAGCCCCTGGCGTGGCAATACAGGAGAGATACGTAACTACATTATAATACATATAACAAGAGCAAGTCATATTTTTTTTCTGTATAGGGATGAAAGGAAACAAACTGGATATTATAAAGTTTAATTTTTTACTTGCTGTATTAAATTTATTACAAGTGATCAGTTTGAAGGATGATGAGAGAGTACACATGCTATCAAAGCAAACACGGTTCATCGGCTGATTTGGATTGAACTTGGGTTAGGGCCATGGAAAACGTTTTTCAAATAATGAGGGTTGACTAGCTGCTATGGAATATTCAGTCTGTGTGTCCATCCAGCTGTATGTCCTTTGGGCCTACATGTTCTGAATGAACATCATTTCTCTTAAGCCTTTTGATACCCTGCCAATTATTGCAGCAATAATTCAGTGGCATTAGACCCGTTGATCATTCATATTGTTTGGTAATGGTTGTCGTTGATCATTCACATTGTTTTGTTAACGTTTGTGTTTTCCGAGTTGGAAAATATGTTTCTGACTAGACTCTGTTTAAGGGATAAGTTTTTTTAACTCTGCAATAACAAATGCAGGAGGGTTGGTGTGGCGGTACCGGGTCCATGGAAGAAATACAAGCTAAAGTACTTAAAAGGCAGGAAGCTGCTGCGAAACGCGAGAGAGCAATGGCGTATGCATTGACTCATCAGGTAATTTGGAGGGAACTACGCCAGAATACATGAACTAGTTGAGACTTGTTAAATGAGTTCGAACTTGATGTTCTTGAATCAAAATATTTGTTGAATATGCACTTGTATAGTAATGTAGTCAGGTCGGGAAGTTAATAACGCAAGCGAGAATTACATTAGTCAGGATTCTATCTTATTAGAGTACATGTGCCAGCCAAACAGTGATAAATGGTACTTTTCGTGCTTTCTCTGCTTGTTAATTATGTAATAGTTTAGTGGAGAAGACATCACCGTTGAATAAATATATAGTAAACTCTAGGTTAATAAAACTGATCTGACTGAAACCTCCATGATGGTAAATATCAAACAGTAATTACATTTGTGTAACATGCTTATTTTTCTGAGGGATATTTTTTCTCGTTTGCTGCTTCTTGTGTATGAATATAAAAAGCTGGTAAGACTAATGGCATTATCTTCTATCTGACGACTAGAAATTCTGAAAAAAAACCAGAAAATAAAAAAGATCATACTCAAATAGTCAAGACAAGGAAAATATATAACACCTCGGCTAGATTAAAATAGTTTAGACTAACCAAATATTGATAGTACAGTTGAAAAAAGTAAAGTTATGTTTTGAATCATAGGTATTCGAGTCGTATAGCAAATATACAATTTCAAGTCCAGCCATATTGCAAGAAAAAGAGAACTGTGCGATAGGGTGAGTAGTTCAGCTAGTTGTATCATTCCAAAGTGCAGGGGACACACTTAACCACGTATATGCCAATATATCCTGTTTTTATGAATCTGACTACCTGAGAACCTCAGATCATCCCTTTTTCGTTCTGTACACTTCAGTTTTTTATTTCTAATCTTCAAATGAATCATAGGTATATAACATTTTGAATAACTGTGGATACAAAAATATGGCCACATGTGCATAGTGGAAATACGTATTTCTTGTTCGTGTTGTACTGAACCAAAACAAGGGTTCATGCGATCTAGGAGAAGATGCGCCTGTTTCCTTCCAGATATTTTCTCACTGTGACTTCACCTAAGTGCAATCGATGTGCTTTATTGTTCAATAGAATGCAGCAACGGTATCACTGTTGTACTCCACAATTTAGTATGAATTGCTGCACCTAGTAAACTATTGCTGCATTTGAGAATGATCTTAAGGTGCAGATGACGATTAGTGCTCAAGCTGAAAATATGAAGTAATTTTTTATATCTGTTTTTCTTTTATCAGAGGCAAGCTGGTTCAAGGCAACAGAAAACTACAAATCTGCAAGGGCTTGAACCTGATGACAACCACTGGGGATCAAACTGGGTAGACAGATGGGTGGCTGCACGTCCATGGGAGAACAGGTTACTTGACAATAATGCCAAAGAGAGCGCGCCGATGTGTGATGATAATCAGCATGAGGAAGGAAAGTCTCAGGTCAAAGTGCCAAGTTCAAATACTCCTCCAAATGGCCCGAACAAGAAGAAAGGTGTAAACCACAAGAAGTCATATTCTGATGTAAACTTTACTTCATTTGGGAGATCGTCAACTATGCTGCCTTCCACCTCTTTGGGGTCGTCCAAACTGAAGCCAAAGTTGGTAGATGAGGGGTTTGAGGAAGTCAGCTCTCAGCCCATAGATATAGCTTCCGTGTCTGCGCTCAACCAGAAAGAAAGGCGTGTGCAGCTGAACACATCAGCCAAGAAGCGCCTATCCCTGCCAAACGACGGTAAAACACACAATGGTCCCAAGTCACCATGTACTACTTGTCTCGGCGATCATTTGATAACTGTTGCACACCATTCCATTTTTTATCCAAAAGAACCAACTGATATCATGTACTCCCTCCGTCCCAAAATAAGTGTCACAACTTTGATAGAAAGTGGATGTATGTAGACATGTTCATGTCTACATACATCCACTTTTTATCAAAATTGTGACACTTATTTTGGCTTTTTATCAAATTTGTGACACTTATTTTGGGACGAAGGGAGTACTACAGAATAGTTAATACCAAGATTGCATCCAACAATAGTTTCTTTATTGCACCAATAATATAGGGCTGAAATGCTGTAAAAAATAGACCTGTACTCCAGTGAACAACCTGCTGATCTGCTTACCTAATTGTTTTTCTACTACAATTTGGTATGATCAGCTAGCTTATCTGCCTTCTGTCAAGTTCCTTATCACTGTTATTGATGTATGTCTATCATGCTTGCGATGTGTCATTCTGGAAACTGAATTTCTATACACCTTTTTTCTTTCTTTTCTGCCATGCATTTCCATGAAACCATCACTCCACGATTCAGAATTTTTTGTTGTTTCTTACAGTTGGCGAGGGAGCAGCCAAGGGGACAAACAGCAAAAAGGCGATGAACCGGTCTGCCAGTGCTAAGTCCGACAGGAAACCACGGGCAAGCGCTCCTAACCAAGCCTTGAAGCAGGTTGAGTTACATGACTGACTTGGGGAAATCTGCTCTGCTCCTACTGTTCCTTTTCCCCAGCTGTGCATCTCCGTACATATTTTTTGTGTGTGGAAAAGTTGTGCATCTAGGTTAACGGCATGTGTCTATCTTCCCATAATCCCATTGTGCGAGGTCCGGTATATGCTATCTACTATCTTTGTTCTTGTTGGATTTGCTTATGTTTGCCCTCTCTTATGTTGTTCTTACTGCGCTGAAAGGAGTGTTTGTGTTGTTGTGATGACAAACACGATGTGCTCCTTTTGAGTTTATCTTGCTCATTCTTGTGTCGATCTGATCAATTATCATCACCATGTATATCAAACGATGCACAGTTTTCGAGATCTGCTCTAGTGCTGCACTATGATTGAGCTCTCCTTCATCAGAGTGTGGAAATGTCTTGTGAATCCTTTACTTTTACAGAGCACCAGCCTCTGCTTGTACTGTTGCATCTTTGGGGGTACAATCATGCAGGTCAAAAGCTGCAACCTTTTGCTGATTTGTGTACGATTGAAAGGTGAAGTTAGTAAACTGCATTTCCTTTGCCTTCTTACATCGGAGAATTTCCTTTAACGTTAGCTATGAAACCATGTGCAATTTATCGAATCCGCAATGAATCTTACTTTTAAGGTGACCAGGCCGGTCCGCTTAAGATTTCAAATACAGATCTATTACCGTCAACAATTGGATCAGAAATTTCAGCGGCATGCCAGATCTAGTTTTTCAGGGACTACTAATATATACAGTATCTTATTTTTTTTTTAAAATACACTATATTTATTCGTGACCAAACAAGTAATGAAAAAATGAAACAACGATAGGGAATTTATCAAATTAGCGGCATGTACTAGATAATTCGGTGATGATTTCAAAGGACAGTGATCCGTTGGAGTACGCCCATACTCCACGATGGCCGAAGCCCGGTTCGTGGGCTGTTGTGCATTGAGCTTAGTTACATGTGTATGCAATGGATCAAATAATTAGTACACTACATAATGGCCTAATTAAGCGTGATCCAGTGTTAGGTGTTGATTTGCTTAACTAAAGAGACAGGAAGAACACAGGATCATTGCGGAATTGCTGTGAGATGTATTAATTCAAGATACACATCTCAGATCCAAGTCTGGCGGCATAAAGCCGTGTCTACCAAGCCAACCTTCCTCGTAACCAGTTTCTGCATACATATACTCTAATCGCGAAGACGCCCAGGAAGCCGTCGAGCATGAATGCTCCTCCTAGTTGGGCCTGGGCCTTCTCCTGGGCCGGTCAGTTGGCTTGTACTTGAATTGCTGACATTCCCCTCTCCTTGAGAACAGTGCTGCCAAGAAGTGTTGAAGCAGTGCTTTGGCGTCTTCCCAGGTTGCCAAGGTTTTAGGCAACCCTGACCATTGTATCAGCACTTGCGAGACTGCAGACGAGCCCTTGCGCACCATCCGCCTTTGCAGTACTTTAAAAGGCACCTGCAGGTTAGCATCAAGTTCTGGTAATTCAGTTTGTACCTGCACTGCGGCGCCAATTACTTTTTTGGATTGAGATACATGAATGATCGGGTGGATCTTGCTTGAATCAGGCAACTCCAGGCGGTAAGCCACACACACCCCACACGCGCTAGCACACGATACGGTCCGTAGAACTTAAAGGCCAGTTTCTGATTGGATCTTGGTGCCACTGATGTCTGAATGTAAGGTTGTAGTTTGAGGAACACATGATCATCAACAGCGAACTCCCTGAAGGTCCTCTTCTTATCAGCCGAACTCTTCATTTTCTGCTGCACGCGAAGTAACTGTTGCCGGAGCAATGCTGTGACAGTGGTTCGTTCCTCTAACCACTTCTGAAGTTCTGGCACCACACAAGATTCTTCCGTTATGCCAAAGTGACGAGGCGTATGATTATACAATACTTCAAATGGGGATTTGTTGAGGGCCGAATGCTAGTTGGTATTGTACCAATATTCAGCTAGTGATAACCATTGAGCCTAGCGGCGAGGATAGGCTTGAGCAAAGCAGCTCAAAAAAGCTTCCATCGATTGATTGACTCTTTCTGTTTGTCTCTCAGTCTGTGGATGGTAGGATGAACTCATCCGGAGCATTGTGCCTGTGAGGCGGAACAGTTCCTTCCAGAATAGACTCGTGAAGACACGATCCTGGTCAGAAATGATGGACAGTGGCATGCTATGCAGCTTGAAAACATTGTCCATCTAAAGCTGTGCAATTGTATGGGTGCGAGGTGGGACAAAATGAGCATACCGGGAGAATTTATCCACCACCACAAAGACACCATCATAACGGACAGAACGGGGAAATCCTTCAACGAAATCCATGGATACGATCTCCCAAGCATGTGTAGGTACTGGCAAAGGTCGCAACAGTCCAGGGTAACGCACTCGTTCTGGTTTAGCATGCTGGCAAGGCATTCCTGAACTGTTCTACATACAAATTGCTTCATCAATGGCCAAATGAACAGATTTTTAATTCTCGTATAAGTAACTGGGAATCCCGAGTGACCTCCTGTTACAATGGCATGGAAAGCAATGGTTACTTTTTCTTGCGGCCCTGGATTGAAACCCAACCAGATTCGACCTTTCTTGCGTATAACACCATCACGCAACACAAACCCATCAACACCATTTGTATGCAGTGCCGGTTTGGCTAGCAACCGTTGAGCAGCTGGGTCTTGTCGATATCTAGTCACAACATCCTCAATCCAGGTAGGTTGCACCGATGAAATAGCCAGTAAGGATTCTTCTGGAGATGGGCGCCGAGACAAGGCATCAGCAGCCGAGTTCTCGACTCCTTTTTTGTACACAATCGTGTACTGCAGTCCTAGCATTTTTTTCAAGGCTTTATGTTGCCACTACGTGTGCAAGTTGTGATCATTCAGGTGGGCTATGCTGCTGACGAGGGTGTAACTCGACAAATCTCAGGGTTGTGCACCCCGGGTTGATTGAGGGGGAAAGAGAGGAGCGTTGGTGATCACGGCGGCTGACAAGCAAGGTTTTACCCAGGTTCAGGCTCCCGGAGGATAACACCCTACTCCTGCTATGGCGGCGAGATTGCGATCTCGCTAGGGTTTGTGGCGGTGGCTGTTGGCGTGTCCGCTAGGACGAGCAACCCTACTGGCTTTATAGGTAGCCAGGTCTCGGGCGGTTGGTGCCGATGGCAATTACAGATATGGAAGGTTATGAGAACTAACCGACTTGGACTAAGATACATGGTACCCCGAGTGGGCCTTCTGTGGGCCTCCCTGTGCTTGGCGCGGCCCAGGTAGCCTCATCGTGTGCTAGTCGAAAGGTAGCCCCACGTCAGTAGCCCCCAAGTGCTTGGTCGAAGCGTAGAGTCGGGCAAAGGACTTCTTCCTCCTGGACGCGCCACCGGATTGCTTGATCTTTGAGTTTGCACTCATTTCTTCAGTCGAAGAGGACACTCCCGATGGGAGTAATATCTTCAGTCGAATATCTTTGTCTTGTTCTTTCTGTGAAGTCTGCTTCTATTCGTCCTGTTGGCTTACATGTAGATTTGATTCGGCTGCTTGAGCTTACTCAACTGTCTTTGCCACCCGAATAGAAGTTTCGGGTTCTCATACCAGCACTCTGTCCTACTGAGTTGTTTCAGCTATGAAGCTTACTAGTCGAATCTTGCGTTCGAGTTATCGCTCTGTTTCACTTGCTTGGAGCTGTTGGCTTGATGACATCACTGCTGACGTTTCCTTGCACGCCTCTGCGCCCGATGGGACGTGACGTGGCGGGGCCCACTGGCAGAGCTGACCGCGGTCAGCAGTTGTCACGTCTCCGAACTGGGCGCAAAATTTCCGCGCACGATGATGACGCCTCGATTCTCGTGCGTAGTGGAGGAAGTGGGCGGTGACGGTTGGCCTCTTTGCTTGACACGTGGACGGCAGGATGGAGATGCTCGGAACCGTTGCGCGACGGACGACTGAGATGGATTTCACTGAGGCATAAGTACTGCGCCGCGGCGCGAGGGCATCATCTTCTCCAATCGTCCGCGCCTCCTTTCCTCTGCCTTCTGCCATTCTCTCCCTCATCCGAGCTCCATGCTATTTGTCCTCGCACCTTGCGCTGCCCTGCGGAGCCATGGTGTCGTGGTATCGGCATAATTGATAGGAGACGGGGGTCCTCTAGCCTACGTATGGATTGTGGGGAAGAAGGTTGGTGTCGTCGAGGACGGGATTGAACACGGCGAGTTTACCCAGCTTCGGATCCCGCAGCGGTGGCGAGATCCTACGTGCTGCTATAATTCACTATGAGGCAATAGCCGTGAACATGTTACAATGGGTATGATGCGTATTGAAGCGTCTGCCTTAAAGGCTCCCTGGTGGCCGGCTTATATAGGCGGCCAGACCCCAGGGTACAAGGAAAGTACTTGTACGGCAAGTAAACAGAGTCCTAGACCTAGCCGGCTTAGTTGCCGCCTTCCGTCTTGGGCTTGGTGGCTTGATGGGCTTCGGCCTTCCGCCTTCCTTGGACCGTCCGCCTACTTCCTTGTACGTCAGCTATCTGGGCCGCCCGGCAGGCTTCGGCCTTACCACCCTTGGGCCACCCTGGACTAGCCGGATTGATCCATGTTGGTTATACCCCTAGTTGATATATCCCCAACATTAGCCCCCAGAAAGGTTGAAGTTCTCCAGGCGCCGACTTCTTCTTGATTCTTCATCTGCCAAAGTTGGCGGCTGCAGGACTTGAACCATTCTGAAAATCAACGAGGCATGCGTGTCTTGATACTGACACGCGGCCGCCTTTTTCCAACATGGTAAAAGACGGCTGCTCTGCAATCTTTGCCGAGCATTCTTCTTGACGGTTTCCACCTAGCCGGCTCACGACAGTTTGAAAACGGCCTAGGCGGGAATCTCGCCATGATCACAAATTGCGAGAAAAGAGGAGGCGTGGAGATCGTGCAATCGTGCGCTGCAACGGATGCAAGACACGTGTCCGACTAAAAGCACCGTTGCACAGGGAGCAACGCCTGACCCTATAAATAGGTAGCCAAACGGTCCATTTTCACCACCCTGCCTTTGCTCTCCGTGCCCTCTTGCCCTTCCACTTCTCCGCTTCTTGCTTCCAAGCGAACTCCGGCGAGCTCATCTCCTCCGACGACCTCTGCGCGCGGCGATGTCCACCGGCCAGAACCTTTCCACGGCGTCGAGCGGTCCGGCGACCGAAACCGCGCCCGCGACGGTGATGGGCGGCGCGGTAACTCGTCCCGCGACGGCGGCGACGGGCAATGTCGCCACCGTCGCCCCTCGGATTTCTACCGCGCGCGCTAGCGGCGGGCCCCTCGGCTCCTCCACCGACCACCGCGGCGACGACGGCGGCAGGCGCCCCCGTCGACGAGGAAGAGGAAGCGGCGGACCTCGGGTCCCGCTACTGGCTTCCTTCCATAGTCGACGAAGACGCCCTCCAAGACTTGGAGGCCGTCGGCTACCTCCCCACTCGGGAAGATTGCCGGTGGAGGGCCGCCTACGGAGACGTCATCCCGGCTCCGAGAGCCGGGGAGCGGGTAATCCTCACCTCCCATCTAGTTAGGGGAATGGCGCTTCCGCCTTCCGCCTTCTTTAGCGAGGTTCTATATCACTATGGGCTCCAGCCCCACAACATAGCACCCAATAGCATATTAGTCCTAGCCGGCTTCACAGCTCTGTTCGAAGGCTACCTAGGTATTAGGCCTAGTTTAGACTTCTTCAAATATTGCTTCCGTTGCCGGCGACAGACGGTGCCGGACGGCGGGTTGGCAACCTGCGGCAGCGTCACCTTCAACTGCCGCCAGGGCCGCCAATGGTATCCCAAGATACCATACCTTGAATCCGTCAAGGGCTGGACCTCCACTTTTTTCTACTGCCAAGATATGGCAGCTCCGGGCCGCCAATTTGGCATCCCGGAATTCGTCAACGCGCCACCTATGCCCCGGCCATGCTGGGACGAGGCGGTGTCCAAGATGACGGAGGAACTCCGCCTTTTTCAAAGGCGGATTGAATTCCTCACACGGACGATGGCTCCCCCTCAGCTGGATGGGGTCGACACCGTCATCTGCTGGCTCGGCCGGTAGATCCTCCCCCTGCGGTACAGCCCGCACAAAATGTGTCAGTATTCGCCTACTGCCACGGCCTCTCTCCGTGTAAGCGAAGAGAGGTTGCCGGTTGCCGACCTGGCGTTCCGGCTCCGCAGCCTCGTCAAGGCGGGGCTGGTGAAGGCGGTGGAGGGCGTGCCCATGCACACCCACGACAACCCTCCCCTCGAGGTAGATATCTTGTTCCTTGCCCCTTGTTGATAGCTTCGCCGGCTAAGCTTGAGCTCCATTAAACTTGTCTTCTTTTTCAGCTCTCCGACTTGGGGGAGGATGACCTGGCTCCCGACTTCTACGAGTCGGAAGCCGGGAAGACGAAGAAGCGCAAGGCATCCGGCGCCGCTTCCTCTACGGTAATTGCCGAGAGGAAGAAACGGATCGCATCGGCTACCGAGCCGGCTCTCGCCAACCTTGGCGAGAACGCGGGGATTAACATCCCCCGAAGGTACTCAACTCTGCCTTTAATAGACGACAAACTTCTTCAATACTGGCACCCAATTGACTGTGCTTGCTTTTTATTGACAGGGAAAGGGTCGCAACTTCCCGGTTGACGACCAGGCTTCTTGGCAAGGGTAAGCGGCCCCAAGGCAGCTCGCCGGCTACCGTGCCGCCAACTCCTCAGCTCCAAGCTGGCAGCTTTATGGGCGACGCTCGTCGTCAGCCCCCGGTTCCGGCTTCCAGCGCTCCGCCAAGGGCCTCTTCCACCGATCGCGCGCCCAAGACTCCCCTACTTCTGGCTGAGGCTACGGCCGATGAAGCTGCTCAATCGCGCGCCGCCAAGGAAGGGTTGCTGGAGTCGACTGCCGGCGGGTCCCAGAGGGCAGCCCCGACTGCGGGAGGCAGCAAGGTCAGGGACCCTTGGTCCACCTTTAAGGAGGCCAAGGAATCAACTTTGGCTTTTGCCAACTTCGCCTCGCAGACCTTCGCCGACTTGGAGGGCGACCTGTCTGTAAGTTTTTACCACTCCGGCATATACATAGTCTTTCCCCCGAGCACTTAGATGGCAAGTCAAAAATAAAAGAAATTTGACTGCCGGCTTAGTGGTTATTCGACAATATGTTTTATGCCTTTGTTTTGTCCTGCAGGGCCTTGTGTCCGCCAACGTCGAGCTTGTCTCCTCCCGAGTCGAGATAAACCGGCGCTGCCGCGTCCTGAAGAAGGAGTGCGAGGCTAAGGACCTGCGGATTGCCGAGTTGGAGGCGGCCCGCAAAAAAGATGAAGGTAGGGTTGATCCTTTTCGCCTTCAGCTATATTTTCGACTTATGTTGCCGTCAATCATTTAGTTAGCGAATCCATATTTGTAGAACTGCTAGACCACGCCCAGGATATACTGAAGGCGTCCACTGATATGCAAGCTCTTATGAATGAAGCTTCTGATTTGGCGGCCGCCAACTTGGAGTTGAAGGAGGCTCACCAGAAGGAGATGGAGGCCCAACAGCTCAAATTTGCGCAGGAATCTAGCCAGCTCACTGGTGAGCTAGAAAGCCTGCGCAAGAAGTTGGCGGAGGCGGAGAAGACGGCTGCCGAGGAAATCTCCAAGCAGACTTCTCGCGCCCAAACTGCTGAGGATGCGTTGGCAACTCATATGATTGAGCTGTCCGCTTTCCATAACTCGGCCCTTGGTAATTTCTCACTCCTTATTTGACGTTGCCATTTTGCTTAGCCTGAGCCAAACTAATGGCTTCATTTTTTATACAGTTCCCGCCGGTTTAGGCGATGACAAGGTTGTCATCCCCCGCCTGGATCGCCTTGCGCGTCTAGGCAAACTGATCACCGAGACTTTGGCGGCGTCCAAGCGTTTTGCTGCCAAGTTTTTCACCTCCTACGGCAGCCAGGAACCGACCGAGTTCAGCGACTGCCCGCTATCTTGGAGCAGGCGACCAAACTGCACAAGAGCTCGCTGAAGTCGGCGGCGCGGGGTGGTGCCAAGACCGCACTTGGGTTATTCATGGCGCACTACCCCGAGGCGGAGATAGAAGCCGTCACCGAAGGCATGCCGTCTACATATGAAGACGGCAGCGAGGTTGAGCCGGCCGCTGTTCTGGACAGCGTTGCCGGCTACGCCACGCGTGTTGCCGATATGGTGGACACTTCAATCTTCTACCGGCGCCATCCTGTGCCTGGCGGAGAGGAATCTGGAGCTGCCGGCGCGGCCGAGGCGGAGGGGAGTGATAGTTCCGGGGCTGAAGTTGTCAGCCCCCACGCCTGATGTAGACGCTCCCCCGAGCCATATCTTTCTGTCCTTGCCTCCTTTTAGCCTTATTTGTCGGCCCCTGAAACAATGCAACATTGACTTGTAATATTTGTATATACTTTTGTTGCTCCTTTGCTAGGCGGAAACTAGCTGGCAGGTTTTATTTTGTCTTTATTTATATGGCCCGCCTAATTTTAACCTGACTTATATGTTTGACTTTTTATATGTTGACGAAACCTCAGCCGGTAACTTTAGCTGAAACAACCAGAGCTAAACCATACGTTTAGAATCTGGGACCAAAGCCAACATGTTGGTGTCAAAGACATACTACTAGGCGAACCACATATAAGTAATCAGAGGTAAAGGAATAAGGCGGCGCAAAAAAGTTTATTTTTGCTTTGGGTTGGCTCGAAAGCTGCAAGTATCTACCAGTTTGAACCTTTGCACGGAGCTAGAAAATAGGTAACTTAGATACATAGGGGAAATATGATTGCAAGAAAAGAAAAAAGATGGCATGCTTCTCAACACAGATGAGGAACCATAGACTTTTATTTCATAATCATATTTAACTTATTACAATTATAAATTGCTAAGTGTAGAAAGGACGTAGCTGCTCAATATTCCAAGGCCGTCTTGTTTGCTCAAACGGATCGTCAATGCCTTTTTTGCGCTTGGTTCCCCTTTTTCCTGCCGCCTTCTTGCGCATTTTCTTTTCGTCTTCGTCGCGGATGTCGGCCAGGTAGTAGGAACCATTGAGCAGCGCCTTTGTGACTATAAACGGTCCTTCCCATGGCGGGGATAACTTGTGCAAGCCTTTGCTGTCTTGAATTAGGCGGAGAACCAGGTCACCTGTTCTGAAGCTTCGCTTCCGCACTCTCCGGCTATGATAGCGGCGAAGTTGTTGCTGGTACAAGGCGGAGCGATGGAGAGCGACGTCTCTTTCTTCGTCTAGCAGGTCTAGGCTATCCTGTCTTGCACCTTCTACGTCTTGCTCGATGTAGGCTTGAACTCTTGGGGAATCGTATTTCATGTCGGTAGGTAGCACCGCCTCAGCGCCATATACTAAGAAGAAAGGAGTGTAGCCGGTAGACCTGTTTGGCGTTGTGCGCAAACTCCATAGTACCGACTGTAACTCATCTGCCCAAGCGCCGGCTGCCCTGTGTAATGGAGCTTCGAGACGAGGCTTAAGTCCTGATAAGACTAGGCCGTTTGTATGCTCTACTTGTCCATTGGATTGAGGGTGTGACACGGATGCCAAATCGAGCCGGATACCCAGATCGCTGCAGTATTCTTCTATGTCGCCTTGAGACAGGTTGCTGCCATTATCAGTGATAATGCTGTGTGGAACTCCAAACCGAGAGATAATTCCCCAGAGGAAATTGGTGGCTGTTCGTGCGTCAAGTTTGCTGATCGGTTTAGCCTCGACCCATTTGGTGAACTTGTCGACATCGACCAATAGGTGGGTGTACCCACCACGCGCCTTTTTGAAGGGACCCACCATGGCTTAGCCCCAGACCGCGAACGGCCAGGTGATTGGAATCGTCCTCAGTTCCTGTGCCAACAAGTGAGGTTGACGAGCGTACAACTGGCAGCCTTTGCATGTCTTGACGATGTTCTCGGCATCTTCTTTGGCGGTAAGCCAGTAGAAACCTTGGCGGAAAGCTTTGGATACAATGGACCTAGCGGAAGCATGATGCCCGCAGGTGCCAATATGTATGTCCTTCAGAATTTCCCGGCCTTCTTCCGGCTGTATGCACCGCTGATAGATGCCGCACGTGCTTCGCTTATATAGCTCGCCTTTTATTATCGTGAATGCCTTGTCTCGCCTTATGATCTGCCTTTTTAGCACCTCATCGTCCTCCGGCAACTTTCTGTCGATTAGAAAATCGAGATATGGGACTGTCCAATCCGGCTGTGTCAAGTAGACAGCGAGACTTGCCGCTTCTACCGGTTCTTCTGCATCGGGGTCCATCAGATCGGCGCCTTTAATGGATGGCTTGTGCAAATGTTCCAGGAAAATATCTTTTGGTACTTTTTTGCGTTCCGATCCTAGTCTTGCAAGTGTGTCTGCCGCCTCGTTCTCAGCTCTTGGAACATGCCGGACTTCATAGCCCGCGAAGTTTTTTGCGAATTCATCAACTTTGGCTCTGTAAGCCGCCATTGTTGCGCTTTTCGCATCCCATGTTCCGCTTACTTGCTGCGCGACCAGATCTGAGTCGCCATAACAGAGGATTCTTTTGACGCCTAGGTCGTTTGCCACGTGTAACCCATGAAGCAAAGCTTCGTACTCGGCAATGTTGTTGGTTGCTGTGAAGTGGATTTGCAACACGTAGCTAAGCTTGTCACCTTTAGGCGTGCGTAGAACGACTCCAGCCCCCGAGCCTTTGAGCATCTTTGATCCGTCAAAGTGCATGACCCAATATTCTGATTCGGGGAGCGTCGTTTCCTCCATGGCCTCTGTCCAGTCGGTGACAAAATCTGCAAGCGCTTGAGACTTAATGGCGGTCCGTGGTTTATAGACTATATCAAAGGCGGCAAGCTCGATGCCCCATTTGGCAACTCGACCTGTTGCCTCTGCATTGTTGATTATGTCTCCCAACGGTGCCTTGCTGACTACTGTCACTGTGTGTTCCTGGAAGTAATGCCTAAGCTTTCTGGCGGCGAAGAATACACCATAAGCCAGCTTTTGGTAATGCGGATACCTCTGCTTGGAGGCGGAGAATACTTCACTGATGAAGTAGACCGGTCGTTGCTCACACGTCGCGGCTTCGTTCTCCTTTCTTTCCAGAACCAAGACAACGCTGACAACCGCTCCTGTTGCCTTGATGTACAGCAGCATTGGTTCCTGTGATCGAGGTGCTGCCAATATCGGAGCGGATATGAGGGCCTCCTTAAGTTGTTGTAAGGCGGCATCTGCCTCTTTTGTCCACTCAAAGTTATCGGATTTCTTCAATAGCCGGTAGAGAGGCATTGCCTTTTCCCCTAGGCGGCTTATGAAACGACTGACGGCTGCCGCCGATCCGGCTAGGCGTTGCACGTCCTTCAGACAGGTGGGTCTGGATATGTTTTGGATGGCCTTGATCTTCTCCGGATTAACCTCGATCCCTCGTTCTGAGACGATAAAACCGAGCAGTTTGCCGGCTGGAACGCCGAAAACGCACTTGGCGGGATTGAGTTTCATCTGATACCTCCGGAGATTCTGAAACGTTTCTTCCAAATCCTCTAGGAGATCTGCCTTCTTTTTTGACATCACCGCGATGTCGTCTACGTAGACGTGAACATTGCGGCCGATTTGTTCGTGCAGGCAATTTTGCATACAGCGCTGGTATGCTGCCCCTGCATTCTTCAGGCCAAAAGGCATCGTAATGTAGCAGAAAGTCCCGTATGGAGTGGTGAAAGATGTTTTCAGCTGATCTGACTCTCTCATCTTGATTTGGTGGTATCCTGAGTAGGCGTCCAGAAAACAAAGCAGCTCGGAGCCTGCTGTGGAGTCTACGACTTGGTCAATTCTAGGCAGCGCAAAGGGATCCTTTGGGCAGCACTTGTTAACACCGGTATAGTCAATACACATCCTCAGCTCTTTATTCTTCTTTGGAACAAGTACAGGATTTGCCACCCAATCGGTGTGTACAACTTCTTTTATGAATTTGGCGGCCTTCAGCCTATTTATCTCCTTTCCTATAGCCATGCGTCTCTCATCTCCAAAGCGTCTTGTTGCTTGCTTCACCGGCTTGGATCCTTTTATGACGTTGAGTGAGTGCTCGGCAAGTTCCCTCGGTACACCAGGCATGTCGGAAGGCGACCATGCAAAGATGTCACGATTCTCACGGAGGAACTCGACGAGCGCGCCTTCCTATTTGCTGTCAAGGTTGGAGCCGATGACGACTTGCTTAGACTTGTCGCCTGGGATGAGGTCCGCCTTTTTGGTGTCTTCTGAAGCTTCAAAGGTCTTCTTGACATCAATCTTGAAGGGGTTACGGTGCAGAAAACAATAATTTTCTAGCGAACGAAACCCTAACTAGCCAGGATCTATCTATCTAGTACATGCGATAACGGTGGCGGAACGGGTCACATTACCTCCATGTAGACCGATAGCGGGGATTACGCTCCCGCACAAGCGTTGACGATGAAGTCGTACGTAGCCGACCTCGAGGTCGCGGAGAGCTTGCCGCGATGTCGGAGTCGATGACGCCGGGGTTGTCGACGATGATCTGCGTCGACGGGCGTCGGGCGGAAGAAGGCAGAGCGCCAGCACCGGGGCTGGCGCGCCGGCATCGGAGGGGGGAGGCGCGGCGGCTGCAGGGGGCGAGACGACGTCGCCCAAGCTCCTCAAAAGAGTAGCCTCCGAGCACTCGCAAACATACGGAGCCTAGCGACGACTCCCGGTCATTCAGATCCAGCTGAAATCGCAGGAGCAGATCTTATCTGGAATCCCGCAGAGCAACGGCGCTCTGCGGTATGGCTTAGGTGGAGAGATTCCCCTTTCCTCAGCTCGGCGCGGCTCCGACTTGGGAACCACGAGATCGAGAGAGAAATTGGGAATTAATTGAATTTCCTATGAATTAAATCAATTAATATGCCTTGCTATATAAAGGGGGAAGGGGGTGTGCCAACCCCCTTGGCTCCCCCATGTGGGACTAAAGGTTGGGGGGGGGGGGGTGCGCACCCACCATGGGCCAGCCGAACCCCTTTGGGGCCCACCCCCCTTTGTGGGGTGCGGCTCCCCCTCTTGGGCCCTCTTAGGGCCCATGTAGGTGGGAGCCCCCTTTTTCCTTTATTTAATTAATATTAAATTAATATAAAAATCCCATTAATTCATAATTAATATATTTATATATAATTCAATATCCCATGACTCCGAAACTATTTCGGAACCACCCGAACAACTTTCGGACATTCTCGGAACCCTTCCATAGCTCCCCGGAACTCCTTCCGGACCACCGGAACTCTTTCCGGATCATTTCTCTCTCTCCAATAAAAACCTATAAAATTCCAGAACCTATCTCCTAGCGTCGCTAAGACCTTAAGTTTGTTACGCTACGGTTCGGGAACACTCCAGACATGGTCGAGACACTCCGCTCACCAATGATCGTCAGGGATACCTGGAAATATATGACGACCCCTGTGCATTCCACGAATATCGTCGTTGAACCATAAGTATGATATTCATTCCCTTTGTCTCTGCGATACTACCTTGTCCGAGATATGATCGTAGACACACCGATGCCTTTGCTGTATCTCGTTACCGACGAAGGTTATTAACTCGTCTGCGATATTACATCTCCATGACCTAGTCATAAGCTGCAGCTATACAGATGCAATATCACCGAGTGGGCCCAGAGTATCTTTCCATTACAAGAATGAACAAATCCCGCTCTTGATCCTTACGTCTCGATGCTCTTTCGGAATACCCAAGATGGACACCGTTATTGTCATGCTATATAAGACACAACGTTTGATGCTCTCAAAGCACTCCTACGAAGCAACAATAAGTACGGTCTCACGGTCTAAGGAATAAGCTATCATACTCTTATCTATTGCAAATGACAAACATCGTAATATGATCTTATTGCAATACTTTGCGTATGTCCACCACCTTATTCAACTAACAAGATGGCCCCATTGTCAACCGACGTCATTGTCCTTGATCGGGAATCTCGATCAACTGTTGCCCAATGGACTAGCTCATATAGAGGCTTGCTAGGGACCTGGTTGTCTATGTATCACACGTGTATTAATAATTCCGATTAATACAGTTATAGCATAATACACAAACCTATTATAAACTTATGAGATAATGCAATAAATACTAATTATTTATTTGCCTCTAGGGCATATCTCCTTCAGTCTCCCACTTGCACTAGAGTACAAATAAACTAGCTGCATTTCACTTTATCAGAATCCCTTATCAAATAAGAATCATTTGATAATGCTTGCTCGTGGAAAAGTGTTACTGCACAATCCATGATTGTACATGCTTTTGAGATTCACTGGCATCAACTTGTTTGATATCACCATGTTGTCTAACAACATATATGCAAATACCGTAACTAAGTGAGACTTCTGCTTCCCAGCGCTTACTCTGATTATACTAACCAGATAACTGCCCTGAAAAACACACTCAGCCATGCAGAGCCCCTTGTAACAATTACAAACTCGCGATATCTACATACTTTCACACCAATGTAGAAAACTTGACATTCAAATGTCAATCCCTTAACTAACGCACTTCTACTTCCAGTAAATTCCAAATTTACTTTCATAACTGCTCTTATTCCAAGAGCATCGGTTATATTTCATCGAGCAGATAATATGGTTTCTGTATGATGTCTAATATTACATAATAGACCCACATGTCATACAACCATTACTTTAATGCATCATTACTCTTAATGATCAATTGGATTTCAAAGGACCATCCTTTTGATTCTATTCTGACTCCTCAGATATAATCCAACACAACTCGACTAACTATTTAAAATTCCCGTTCTATTTCAAAATAGACACTAACTTTTAAATAGTTTTACAACTTCATCCTATTCTATTGGTACAGTTTCACAATGTGTTAACTACACAAGATGAATTCGACTCCCACTCAAATTATGTCTCCACATATTTGATAACACGAGCTCCCACTCAAAAACATGTTATCCACATATTTGAGTCCCCAAGCTCCCACTCAAAAATATGTTCTTCACATATTTCTCCTGAGTGAACTAACTATGACTCCCACTTAAATCGACATCTTGGTTAAACCAAAATCATTGATCTACTATCAATTCGAATTTAATACAAACTACAGTATTACATTAATACAAATCCCTCAGACTTCAAGCATGTCTACATAAATGTAGTCAACAAATTTGATCTTGTCCAAGACACATTTCTCGACAAGACATGCTACCGCGTCTTTCTTATAGTCACATTTCTCATATAACACCTTATATGACGATTAAACAATCTTATTACTCTAATAAGAATTGCAGCAACAATTACTCTCTTTATCCTTTCAAATGCAACTTTGGATTTCCAGGCTCAAAAAGCCTTTGTTCGTATTCCGATATTTTCTCAACTTTCTTTGTATTCATAAAGTGCACCTTGATCTGTCATCAAGATCTGAAATACTTAATACAGTGCTGTGACCTGACAGCAATATTAAATATAACAACACTTTATTTAGAAGTTTCTTTCATGAAAATATTATGATCTTTATGAAGAGGATTGCAAGCAGAAAACAATTTTCTAGTCTCCCTCACTCTTAATCACTAAACTTTCATTATCAGACATATACTCTTTGGAACATCTTCCAACATAAGTCTGACACTTTATTCCAAACTTCTAATTTCAATCCATAAACCATAATTCGAAAAGTCATCTTTTCTCGGAATTACATAGACAACAAACTGAACTTTGTTTCTAATTGATTCTGGAATACACTCTCGTCCAATGCGAGCAATCTACAAAGAACTACTCATGTATATTCCGAATTATCGCATAATCATATACACGTCGACATTACTGTCGATCCTATGAATTCTTGTTGAGAAAAATATCTATTTTCTAAAGTGGACATCGACTATAATGTTTCGAACATATTAGGAGATTCTAAGACTGATTCTGACAGACCACACTTTATTTATTTAAAATAGAGCACGCTTATAATTCCCCACATATCACCATATATGACATTATAATATTGTGAAAACAAATTTCCACAAGTCTTTTGTGTTGAAACCATGATTCAAAAATATTGTCCTTTGATCGAATCTTGTGAATACAATATTCACTAATCTTTCTTCTGAAAAACCCCATTTGATCTATTATCAAATTAATTTCAGACTCCACAATTTATCGGGCAAATACTCCTATTTACCAAAATCATGGAAGAATTCGGATCATGCAATAACACCATTGATTAATCATTAAAAATGACTCTCAATCAATTTCCTCTAGTATTGCAACTTCAATACTGCATTTCAAACTTAATCAATTTTGGCACTCGAAATACTTAAATGGACTAAAATTATCCATTACTTCTTTCATTGCCTTTATGACTAAATTCGATGGTGTTTGTTCTTTGGACACATAATTTTATCATTCCTGCTATTATAAATGTATATCATACGCATAATGTAATTGAGATGTGATGCAAATTACTCATAACATGAAACAACTGCTTTGCTTCATAACACAGAACAACTGATGTGTTCTATATGAATAATTATGTCTTGCAACATTCAAGACACCAAACTAGATCACACTCTCACTATTACAAAATGTCTTATCAAAAACCATTGATGATACCTAATATGATATCTCGAGGGCGTGAGCACTACTGGCCATTAACTTGCCATCACTTGTGCACTGTCACGTCACCCTTCGCCACATACTTGTGATAATCAGGGACTGTTTCACAAACAGAACAATTATCAAACACTTTTCATCATAGCGTCGAAGAACTCTTCTTCGATGAATCAACTTTTAGAGATTTGAACTTGTTCACGAACATGAAGAAGCTCACCGTGTCTCTATAGCATATTCACGCACATGCTATTCACAGCTAGGAGGTAAAGCGCAATCTCTATTGCACTGGAGTTTGCTATCTAGAAATCGTAGATATTCGTAAGCCTGAAGTAGATGTCACACAACTTCTTCAACTGAGTCTCCAGACAGGTATGCTCCCCATGTGAATGGTCCGGAACTTTCTAAGCTGTCTGAACTTCTCAAGACTCAATTCATCTTTGAAGTGACCTTTGATCGCCCATCTCCTCCAGATAGTCGTCATCGTCACTGAGGAAAGCGTTGTTCTCCTTGCGGAGATCCTCGCCCTCCTCCTCCATCTCGTCAGTACGGAGCTCCAAATCCTCTATCAGCTCATCCTGCTCGGCAACCTTCTTGCGGAGCTTCGCTATGGTCTTCCCCATCTGGGTTCCCTTCTTAAGAAGAGCGGTCTTCTCAGTCTTCAGCTGTGCCTCACTCTCGCGACTCTCCTTGAGCGAGAGACGCTCAAAGTGAGACCGAAGCCTGGCGCACCTCAGATCCTCCTGGGTGCGAAAGAGCATAATCTCCATGTCCAGGATATACTCTCCGAATGTCGGGTGCAGAGGGGACCGAATTGGGTGTCCATCGATGGTGCGCCTCCCGTAGAACTGGAAACGAGAGTTTACCAGCTCCGCCTTGTGCTCCTCACAAAGCCGGGATAGCATCCGCTGCATGGAACGACACAGTCCATCGTCCCAGTGGACGTCCATGAGGGTGAAAGAGAGTGCCCTGGATCCGGGGGACTTGATGTTCCCGCGAACAGACGCCTCAATCAACCAGGACAGGTTCCCGTTACCGGGAGCGTCCACCTGGGCTCCCTTAAACTCAGGAGTGGGACGACCTAGCAGCTTGGTCAACTCGAACAAGTCCTTCTCGAACATCAACTTGCCGTCCTTCTCCAGCTGAACGAACTCGGTGAAATGGATCGCCATCTATAATTTTTAGTCAAAATTTTTTAAGTTAGTGAGATGGCAAGTATATCAAATTTTTAATGGAAGGGACCATATGTGAGCAGATTTTTAAGTTTATTAAAATGACAAGTGTGGCAAGTTTATATGAATATGAAAGAAAACTTAGTAGTTGGTAAGAAGAGAATTTTGCACAAATGAGAGGGTAAGAGATAAGCAATTTTAAACTAATTTCTTACTTTGTTTTTCTTTGAAACTCAACTTTTGCAATCACTACCTAACGACCATGCTAATCTAAGGCTCCTAAAGTCGAGATGGCTCTGATACCAATTCTGTGGGCACCCCGGACTAACTGTCCGAAATACCCGATTATGCTTAAGGCAACAATCCCATGATCAGTCTGTCGTTGCACATAACCCGAACTGAATACCAAAGTTTACATCCATTACAATACCGAATAAAAGTCTTACATAAAATGGTCATCTAGACCAAGTCTTACATAGGTGCCTTCAAGGGCCAAACCAACACAATCAGCGGAAATAAGGCGTAGTAGACATCAAATCCTAGCGATGACCCGACAGGCAGTCGACTTATGAAGATCCTTAGTTGGCATAGATGTCGCCATACTCTTCCTGGGCGTAGTACTCCTCCATGTCTGGCTACGACAATAGCCAGAAGCAAACTAGTATGAGTACATTTGAATGTACTCGCAAACTACTCCAACATGAGTGCTCTAGTTCCATTTTTAGTTTCTCACTTTTATTCATTTAAAACATCTCTGTATCTTTGTTGAAGAAGATAAGGAAATTATGACTAGTAGATATTTCAATTTTATTAGTTTTATTCCAAAACTCCTCCTTTTTCCGATCATAAACCATTATGGCAATATCTTTCCAACTACCTCATACCGATCCGTTGGTATAGGTGTATGGAACACTCTCCATTTTCCTTTTTCTTTTAAAACTCAACTCTTTTCCAAAAACTTGCACATGGTCTAAGTAGGGTCTTCAACTGTCCATATCCGAGGACTCGGCTATTCGAATAGTTTAATTACCCTCTGCAGAGGTAGCACGCTTTTCCCACACTCATCCGATAACTCACCGTGTCAGCCACGTCTCGCCATACCAGCGGTATGTGAAGTTGAGTCACCGACCCTAGTCTTTCCTTTGCTCATGCTAGTATAGGATCCTGCCCCTATGAACCATTCCATCTACACCTAGTCCAGTTTCCCGTCGGAAACCCTAAGTGTGAGGACTCATAGGTTTTATCTGGCGGTGTATACGGACATCCTTCTATCCTCCTCCTTATCTACTCATAGATTTTTGAGCGAGGACCCAGGTCAGGGTTAGGTCACCAAACCACTCCCTCATGCATAACAGAGTCATCTCTGTTGATGCAGTGTCCCATACTAATAAGAGCAAACTATATGACTAAGCCCTTTCCCATATGTGGGTAAATGTGGTCGCACAGAGTATCGGTTGCTTGACTGAGTACTAGGACACAATGTGCTTTTCTAAAACCATCTTTCTCCATTTCCTTAATTTAACACCACATCTTGGTGATATATATCCACACAAGTTTTCAAAGGAGTTTTGAATAAACAACCTTGTTTTTCCATCCTATAGTTTTAGTATATACTTCTACATATGGTGGCAAAATAATCTCTATATACTTTTGAAAAAGGGTTTTTGTAAACCTTTGCTTTTAAAAATGATTTGTAAATCTAGATACATAAGTTGGGTGCAAGCTCAGAGAGTAGCTTGCCTTGCTCGGCAAAGTGATCTTGGTCTTGGTCTTCAGGTTCTGCAAATCCCTCCTCCTCGATATATCCGGCAACGTTCTCGTCTAATACACAATCAATCAAATACAAACAATCACTAGCCTATTCAATCAATCATCATAGCAATACACTCTTAGAGGTTCTAATTAACCATTTCACATACCAAACAATATCATGTGGTTTCAATTTAATTGAATTAAACATTATTCCCTTGTATTTCAATTAGGGCAGAAACTTGTTGCACATGTTTAATTGCATAGATTGAGTTATGTTTGTCACAAAAATACAGACTAAAATTCTACAGAAAGCTAATGATGTGTAGAAGATGACACAATTGGGTTTGGGTCATTTGGAGTTACCAAACTCCCTACACATTGTTTTGAATCCAGAAGCCAATTAGTAAGGTTTTGGCTATTATTTAAATTATATTCATCTAAAAATTAAATCCTTTTAGGATTGACTAACCATGGTTAAAGGTGATCTAATAAAATTAGTTTCAACTAATTTGGATCATCAGAGTATCAGAAACAAACAAGTTTAGAATTTAAACATGCTACTGTAATTTGAATGTTGTATTTTTATTATACATCCAAATGGAGTGAAACTAGTTTAGTTGGATAGGGAATTTCATAAGCTTTCCAGAACAGTTGGATTTGCTAAATTTGGAGTTGTAAATCTAAAGTTATGGAATTTCTAAAATTGGGTTCAGTACTGGTTTTTAAATGAAATTTAAATTCGAATTTAAATCCAGAACGGATAATGATTAAAATCCTGACAGAGGGGACCCACCAGTCAGCGACTCAGCGAGCGCGCGCGGTTCATTTAAACCTGACGCGTGGGACCCGCATGTCAGATCTTTATTAATTAAAACGAACCGGTAAGCTACCGTAGGATGGAAATCTAACGGCCCACGACGCTCGCGTCGCCGACGACCTAAATCGGGCGGCGCCGCGGCTCCGGCGACGGCGTCGAGGACGGGCTGCTCACCTACGGGCTCGGGAGGCGACGGCGACGGTGCAGGAGGGGTGCGGCGGCTCGGGGAAGCTCGAGGGCGTGAAGGCGAGGCTCGGGGACACTCCTGGCGGCGACGGCGTCGGGCTCCTGCTTCCGCGGCGGGGCTCGAACTCCGGCGAGCGATCCCTGGCGATCCTGGGCACGGGACAGGGGGAAAAGGGGCGTGGGTGAGCGCGGGGTGCAAGGGAAAGAGAAGGGGGCAGGGGGGAGCGAAGGGGAGGGATGCCGTGGCCTGGCCGCGGTCGTCGTCTACCTCGGGCACGGCGAGCTCGAGGAGACCACGGGCGGCTAGAGCTTCGCGGCAACGGCTCCGCCCTCCTGGTGGTGCACGAGAGGGTGGTGATGTGAGGGGGAGAGGCAGTGGGGTGGTGCGGTGAGAAGAGGGGCACGGGGCCATTTTATAGCGGCCGGGCGGCGCACGGTGGGCGCGGTGCAGGGGCGCCCGCGGCCGTGCTAGCCCGCCGTAGGCCGGTGGAGGGGGTTGGCTGGGTTGCGGGGCGCT
The DNA here is from genome assembly GCA_026929855.1 of Poa annua. Lineage (NCBI taxonomy): Eukaryota > Viridiplantae > Streptophyta > Magnoliopsida > Poales > Poaceae > Poa > Poa annua. The sequence continues at coordinate 41,187,768 of CM049427.1, forward strand.
CAGGGGACCGAGCGGGCAAGGTGGGGTGGCGTGGCGCGCTCGGGTGCGTGCGGGGGCTTGGCCCTGCCGTGAACGGGCTCGGGCGGCGCACGGCGTGCGCGTCGTGGCGCGGGCGCGGCGTGCACGGGCTGGTGCTGGTGCGTGCTGTGGTTGCGGAAGGGGACCAGGGGGTGAGGGAGAGCGAGGGAGGGGGGCACAGCGCGGCCGGCACGGCGCGGCGTCGTCGCGGCCACAGTGCCGACCACGGCGACGTGCGCGCGGCCGTGGCTGTCGCCAACGCCTCCTCGACGACTCCGGTGACCATTTGGCGTGATCTCGGGCGCGCTGTGATCGGGGTGAAGAGAGGAGTGCAGTGGAGGCTCCAATTTAACAAGTTAAACCCTCAATTGCTCGATTTGATCCGAGGCTTGGTTCGGTTTGGGAAGAACAGGTGGTGACCACCAGGTGTTTGGTGAATTGCCCGAACCAAAACAGTAGCATTTTGCTATTTTAATTTCCTATTTCTCTTTATTCTTTTGAGCTAAAACTTAGGATCTAGGCTAACTATATTATTGGTAAGTGTTACAAAGTCTTTTTGAAATATTTTGAATATTTCAATCATGAATTTCTAATTTGAATTTGAAGTTTTGAATTTGAATTTTTGAAAGGGAATAGTTTGTAAAATTAACTAGGAGTGTCAATAATATTACTCCATTGATTTTGGTGAGAAAATAAATTTACATACCTTAATTTGGAAAATAATGTGACATGTGTCACATGGTGTTTTGCTTTTGTGATTTGTTTTATTTGTTTTCTTTTTCCTCAAATTTTTAATTAGAGCTAGAATTCAACACTCTTGCAAACAATGCAACAAGCAACACTCAAGAATTAAACATACACACATTTTTATAAGAAAAGTTTTTGTTGGCCCACATTTTTGCACTAATAATTATATTAATATTTTTGGGGATGTTACAGACTTCCCCCCTTAAAATAAATCTCGTCCCGAGATTTGCTAGGCCTGGGTACTAAAAAGGTTGGGAAACTCGCTCCTAAGATAGTCTTCACGTTCCCAAGTTGCTTCATCCTCCGAGTGGTTAGTCCACTAGACTTTGTAGAACTTGATTGCTCGCCTGCGGGTGAGACGAACATCTTCGTCGAGAATCTTGAGGGGCGTCTCACGATAAGTCAGATCTTGATTCAGGTCGACGGACTGGTGATCGATGTTTTTGAAAACATCAGGCTGGTCAGGAACTTCAAGACACTTCCGGAGCAAGGAAATGTGGAAAACATCATGGTAATCTTCTAACTCTCGGGGCAACTCCAGTTGATAAGACACTTCTCCTCGGCGGGCAAGGATCTTGAAGGGTCCAATATACCTTGGCGCTAATTTTCCTTTGACATGGAAACGCTGCATTCCCTTAAGGGGTGTCACTCGGAGATAGACATAATCCCCGATATTGAAGGTGACATCACGGCGCTTGGGATCAGCGTAACTCTTCTGACGGGATTGGGCGGTCTTGAGTCGCTCACGGATAAGCTGTACTTGCTCTTCAGCCTCACGGAGGGTATCTGGTCCAAACAGTTTGCCTTCTCCGGTGTCGGACCAATTCAGGGGTGTACGACACTTCTTGCCGTAAAGGGCTTCAAAAGGGGCCATTTGCAGACTAGACTGGTAACTGTTGTTGTATGAGAATTCTGCAAATGGAAGACAATCTTCCCATTTGGATCCATAGGCTAGGACACATGCGCGAAGCATGTCCTCTAATATCTGGTTCACTCGTTCAGTTTGGCCATCGGTCTGGGGGTGATAAGCTGTGCTAAACGCCAACTTGGTTCCGAGGGCTTCATGCAGGGCTTTCCAGAACCTTGAGGTGAATTGTGTGCCTCTATCTGATACAATCCTCTTAGGCACGCCATGCAGGCTTACTATTATGGAAATATACATGTCTGCTAACTGATTTCCCCTATAGGTGGTGTGGACGGGAATAAAATGGGCCACTTTGGTCAGCCTGTCAACGATGACCCATATTGAGTCATGGCCTCGGTTGGACCTTGGAAGTCCGGTGATAAAATCCATTCCAATCTCATCCCACTTCCACTCGGGAATCTTTAGGGGTTGAAGCAATCCAGCGGGTCGCTGATGTTCAGCCTTGACTCGCTGACAAATATCACACTTGGCTACGAAAGCACCAATTTCTCGCTTCATTCCATGCCACCAAAATCTTTCACGAAGGTCTTGGTACATCTTGGTTCCGCCGGGGTGGATCGAGTAAGGGGTCTCGTGGGCCTCCTTTAGGATTAACTCCTTGAGTTCCGAGGTATTGGGGACACAGATACGACCATTGAATCTCAACACTCCTTCTGCATCCTCGGTAAAACCAGGCGCTTTACCGAGAGAAACCTTCTTCTTGATTCCTTCTATGCTCTCATGAACTTTCTGGGCCTCCTTGATTTGATCTATCAGAGTTGGAGCTAACTCTAAATGGGCGAGATAGCCGTGGCTAACAAGCTCTAGTCCAAAATCTTTGAACTCCTTAAACAGGGCTGGCTGCTCTGCTTGGATCATGGCATTCAGGGTGCAGGGTTTGCGACTAAGGGCATCGGCAACTACATTAGCCTTTCCAGGGTGATAATTGATGCCGATATCATAATCCTTGATTAATTCCATCCACCTTCTCTGTCGCAAATTTAACTCCCTCTGCGTGAAGATATACTTCAAGCTCTTATGATCCGTATAAATCTCGCAACGATGTCCCGCCAGATAGGAGCGCCATGTCTTCAAAGCAAGAACAACAGCGGCTAACTCCAGGTCATGGGTTGGGTAGTTCTCTTCATGTGGTCGCAACTGTCGAGACAGGTACGACACCACCTTGCCTTCTTGCATCAGAACACAACCCAGTCCTAGACGTGATGCATCGCAATACACGTCGAAACTCTTGGTGACGTCTGGCATAATCAGGACAGGGGTTGAGGTCAATCTCTTCTTTAATTCCTGGAAACTCTCTTCACACTTCTGAGTCCATTCAAATTTCTTGTCCTTTTTCAGCAGTTGGGTAAGGGGCTTGGCTATACTGGAGAATCCCTCAACGAACTTGCGGTAGTATCCCGCTAGTCCGAGAAAGCTTCGGATTTCAGTCACACTAGTTGGGGCTTTCCAGCCCACAATGGCTTGGATCTTTTCTGGGTCTACAGAAATTCCTCCCGCAGACACAACATGTCCGAGAAATGAGACTTCACTGAGCCAGAACTCACACTTGCTAAACTTGGCATACAACTGATGCTCTCGGAGGGTTGCTAAAACTAGACGCAGGTGTTCAGCATGCTCTTCTTCTGTTTTGGAGTAAATAAGGATGTCATCAAGGAAAACTACCACGAACTTGTCAAGATACTCCATGAAGATCTTGTTCATGAGATTCATAAAATAGGCTGGAGCATTGGTCAGACCAAAGGACATTACGGTGTATTCAAATAAACCGTAACGGGTTGTGAAGGCAGTCTTGGGAATGTCTGTCTCTCGGATTCTTAACTGATGATACCCTGACCGAAGATCGATCTTAGAGAAGACTCGGGCTCCGTTCATTTGATCGAACAGATCCTCGATCTTTGGGAGAGGGTACTTGTTTTTGATGGTCACATCATTTAACCTGCGATAATCCACACACAGGCGTGTGGTACCATCTCTCTTATCCACAAAAATAATGGGTGATCCCCAGGGTGAAGCACTTGGGCGAATAAGCCCTTTGCTGAGCATATCTGCTAACTGCTTCTTCAACTCAACCAGTTCTTCTGGATTCATCCGATAAGGCCTTTGGGATATGGGGGCTGTCCCGGGGATAAGTTCAATGATGAACTCAATATCCCGATCCGGTGGCATACCAGGCAATTCTTCAGGAAAGACATCTTGGAACAGGTGAACAACACGGATCTCATCTAGGGCTGGTCGAGCTATGCGCTCATGGCATCCTGGTTGGGGTCGACTGGTTTCTGACACATACTCCACTTCTACTCCTTTGTCGGTGGTGAGGGCTACAGCTCTTCTGGCACAGTCAATTCGACCATGGTATTTGGCTAACCAATTCATACCCAGTATGACATCTATTCCTTGGGTTCCTAGGATGATTAAGTCGACTAGGAACTTTTCCCCTTTGATCTCAAGGGAAACGTCCGGGCAAAATGACTTGGTATCTATAGTGGATTCTGGGATTTGGATGACCATGGGTTTGGGTAAGAGGTTTCCGACTAAACCTCCCTTATCAACAAATTCTTGGGTAACAAAAGAATGAGTAGCACCAGAATCAAACAGAACAGTTGCAGGTACTGAGTTGACAAGGAACGTACCCATCACAACATCTGGTGCATCCATGGCCTCTTCAGCATTGATGTGGTGCAGGCGTCCCTTGGCAACAGCCACATTTCCGCGGGGTGCGGGGTTCTTGCCATTTCCATTGCGGCCTTGGCCGTTGTTCGGCGCCTGTGCATCGGGGCGCGGACCATTCTTCTTAGGATTGGGGCATGCCTTGGAGTAGTGACCCTTGGTGCCACAATTGAAACAGACAACATTGGCATTGAGGTTGGGGTTGCTAGAGTTCCCTCCGGGACGGGTGTTGTCATTGGGACGGTTGAACTTGTTTGGGTTGTATGGGGGCTTAGGGTAACTGGGGTGCGAAGTTGGTGGTGGTATATATGCTGGCTTGGGGTTTGGTGGGTGGGTGCGAGGTTTCTGGCTGCTCGAACCTTCCTGGGCAATCATTCTCCTCTTACGACCCTCAAACATGGACTTGCGCTTGGTCTCCAACTGTATGGCCTTATCCACAAGTGATTCCAAATCAACAAAGTCATGGATAACCAAGGCGCATTGCAGTTCATCATGAAGTCCGTTCATGAAACGCTCCATCTTCCTCCCCTCGGTGTCGACGTCATCAGGAGCATACCGAGACAAGTCAGTGAACTCATCGAGGTATCCGACCACATCCTTACTTCCCTGCCGCAACCTGCGGAATTCATCCTTCTTCCGCTCAATGAGTCCGCGGGGAATGTGCTTCTTGCGGAACTTCTCCTGGAAATCATCCCAGCCGATAGCATAACCAGCTTGCTGTAGAGCCTTGGTAGCTTCCCACCAAGACCGTGCTGGTCCTGCAAGATAGTGGGTCGCATACAGCACCTTCTCAGGTTCTCCCACGGCTGCAACTACCAGGTTGTTGTTAATGGTGCGAAGCCAGTCATCGGCCTCAAGTGGGTGAAGTCCCTTGGAATAGGTGGGTGGGTTGGTCTTTTGAAAGTCGCTCAAAGTGGACCGCTGATTTCCTTCACCATTGCCATTGCCATTGCCATTGCCATTGCCATTGCCATTGCCATTGCCATTGCCATTGCCATTGCCATTGCCATTGCCATTGCCATTGTTGTGGTGGTTGTTGTTGTTGTTGTGAGCGGCAGCTATCTGTTGCAGGGCAGCGATATGAGCTTGACGCTCAGTTCGGGCAGCTTGGCGTTCCTCCATGATGAGCGCCAGAAGTTGGGCGGTGGTTGGGTCCGGTGGGGGTGGTGGTGCTCCTCCATCCGTGTTGGTGCGACGAGTGTCCACCATCCTGAAGCACACCGGGTATAAGGGGCAAGCAAAAAGGGGGTTGACCAAGGGAAGATGGGTTTTTACGTAGAGGTTGATTTACTAAGGATTATAAGAGAAACATTTAACACATGTTAACAAGACTAGCACACACTTTCATAGCACAACCATTACATCAAGAGTTCATCCAATTCTAGCTTACAACATTCTCCCTAACTAATATACATAAAGCAAGTTCCAAAAGAACCACAACTTTGACTCTACTAGCGATAGGGGGGTCGACCTAATCCTGCGGTAGAACTCAAGTAACTCGCCTACTGAGGTGGAACCTCAGGCTCTGCCATGTCAGCATCGGACTGGTAGGGTGGCTCCTCTGGATCCTCCTCCTCGTCATCCTCATCTTCATCGCCCATCTCCTCCAGATAGTCGTCATCGTCACTGAGGAAAGCGTTGTTCTCCTTGCGGAGATCCTCGCCCTCCTCCTCCATCTCGTCAGTACGGAGCTCCAAATCCTCTATCAGCTCATCCTGCTCGGCAACCTTCTTGCGGAGCTTCGCTATGGTCTTCCCCATCTGGGTTCCCTTCTTAAGAAGAGCGGTCTTCTCAGTCTTCAGCTGTGCCTCACTCTCGCGACTCTCCTTGAGCGAGAGACGCTCAAAGTGAGACCGAAGCCTGGCGCACCTCAGATCCTCCTGGGTGCGAAAGAGCATAATCTCCATGTCCAGGATATACTCTCCGAATGTCGGGTGCAGAGGGGACCGAATTGGGTGTCCATCGATGGTGCGCCTCCCGTAGAACTGGAAACGAGAGTTTACCAGCTCCGCCTTGTGCTCCTCACAAAGCCGGGATAGCATCCGCTGCATGGAACGACACAGTCCATCGTCCCAGTGGACGTCCATGAGGGTGAAAGAGAGTGCCCTGGATCCGGGGGACTTGATGTTCCCGCGAACAGACGCCTCAATCAACCAGGACAGGTTCCCGTTACCGGGAGCGTCCACCTGGGCTCCCTTAAACTCAGGAGTGGGACGACCTAGCAGCTTGGTCAACTCGAACAAGTCCTTCTCGAACATCAACTTGCCGTCCTTCTCCAGCTGAACGAACTCGGTGAAATGGATCGCCATCTATAATTTTTAGTCAAAATTTTTTAAGTTAGTGAGATGGCAAGTATATCAAATTTTTAATGGAAGGGACCATATGTGAGCAGATTTTTAAGTTTATTAAAATGACAAGTGTGGCAAGTTTATATGAATATGAAAGAAAACTTAGTAGTTGGTAAGAAGAGAATTTTGCACAAATGAGAGGGTAAGAGATAAGCAATTTTAAACTAATTTCTTACTTTGTTTTTCTTTGAAACTCAACTTTTGCAATCACTACCTAACGACCATGCTAATCTAAGGCTCCTAAAGTCGAGATGGCTCTGATACCAATTCTGTGGGCACCCCGGACTAACTGTCCGAAATACCCGATTATGCTTAAGGCAACAATCCCATGATCAGTCTGTCGTTGCACATAACCCGAACTGAATACCAAAGTTTACATCCATTACAATACCGAATAAAAGTCTTACATAAAATGGTCATCTAGACCAAGTCTTACATAGGTGCCTTCAAGGGCCAAACCAACACAATCAGCGGAAATAAGGCGTAGTAGACATCAAATCCTAGCGATGACCCGACAGGCAGTCGACTTATGAAGATCCTTAGTTGGCATAGATGTCGCCATACTCTTCCTGGGCGTAGTACTCCTCCATGTCTGGCTACGACAATAGCCAGAAGCAAACTAGTATGAGTACATTTGAATGTACTCGCAAACTACTCCAACATGAGTGCTCTAGTTCCATTTTTAGTTTCTCACTTTTATTCATTTAAAACATCTCTGTATCTTTGTTGAAAAAGATAAGGAAATTATGACTAGTAGATATCTCAATTTTATTAGTTTTATTCCAAAACTCCTCCTTTTTCCGATCATAAACCATTATGGCAATATCTTTCCAACTACCTCATACCGATCCGTTGGTATAGGTGTATGGAACACTCTCCATTTTCCTTTTTCTTTTAAAACTCAACTCTTTTCCAAAAACTTGCACATGGTCTAAGTAGGGTCTTCAACTGTCCATATCCGAGGACTCGGCTATTCGAATAGTTTAATTACCCTCTGCAGAGGTAGCACGCTTTTCCCACACTCATCCGATAACTCACCGTGTCAGCCACGTCTCGCCATACCAGCGGTATGCGAAGTTGAGTCACCGACCCTAGTCTTTCCTTTGCTCATGCTAGTATAGGATCCTGCCCCTATGAACCATTCCATCTACACCTAGTCCAGTTTCCCGTCGGAAACCCTAAGTGTGAGGACTCATAGGTTTTATCTGGCGGTGTATACGGACATCCTTCTATCCTCCTCCTTATCTACTCATAGATTTTTGAGCGAGGACCCAGGTCAGGGTTAGGTCACCAAACCACTCCCTCATGCATAACAGAGTCATCTCTGTTGATGCAGTGTCCCATACTAATAAGAGCAAACTATATGACTAAGCCCTTTCCCATATGTGGGTAAATGTGGTCGCACAGAGTATCGGTTGCTTGACTGAGTACTAGGACACAATGTGCTTTTCTAAAACCATCTTTCTCCATTTCCTTAATTTAACACCACATCTTGGTGCTATATATCCACACAAGTTTTCAAAGGAGTTTTGAATAAACAACCTTGTTTTTCCATCTTATAGTTTTAGTATATACTTCTACATATGGTGGCAAAATAATCTCTATATACTTTTGAAAAAGGGTTTTTGTAAACCTTTGCTTTTAAAAATGATTTGTAAATCTAGATACATAAGTTGGGTGCAAGCTCAGAGAGTAGCTTGCCTTGCTCGGCAAAGTGATCTTGGTCTTGGTCTTCAGGTTCTGCAAATCCCTCCTCCTCGATATATCCGGCAACGTTCTCGTCTAATACACAATCAATCAAATACAAACAATCACTAGCCTATTCAATCAATCATCATAGCAATACACTCTTAGAGGTTCTAATTAACCATTTCACATACCAAACAATATCATGTGGTTTCAATTTAATTGAATTAAACATTATTCCCTTGTATTTCAATTAGGGAAGAAACTTGTTGCACATGTTTAATTGCATAGCTTGAGTTATGTTTGTCACAAAAATACAGACTAAAATTCTACAGAAAGCTAATGATGTGTAGAAGATGACACAATTGGGTTTGGGTCATTTGGAGTTACCAAACTCCCTACACATTGTTTTGAATCCAGAAGCCAATTAGTAAGGTTTTGGCTATTATTTAAATTATATTCATCTAAAAATTACATCCTTTTAGGATTGACTAACCATGGTTAAAGGTGATCTAATAAAATTAGTTTCAACTAATTTGGATCATCAGAGTATCAGAAACAAACAAGTTTAGAATTTAAACATGCTAATGTAATTTGAATGTTGTATTTTTATTATACATCCAAATGGAGTGAAACTAGTTTAGTTGGATAGGGAATTTCATAAGCTTTCCAGAACAGTTGGATTTGCTAAATTTGGAGTTGTAAATCTAAAGTTATGGAATTTCTAAGATTGGGTTCACTACTGGTTTTTAAATGAAATTTAAATTCGAATTTAAATCCAGAACGGATAATGATTAAAATCCTGACAGAGGGGACCCACCAGTCAGCGACTCAGCGAGCGCGCGCGGTTCATTTAAACCTGACGCGTGGGACCCGCATGTCAGATCTTTATTAATTAAAACGAACCGGTAAGCTACCGTAGGATGGAAATCTAACGGCCCACGACGCTCGCGTCGCCGACGACCTAAATCGGGCGGCGCCGCGGCTCCGGCGACGGCGTCGAGGACGGGCTGCTCACCTACGGGCTCGGGAGGCGACGGCGACGGTGCAGGAGGGGTGCGGCGGCTCGGGGAAGCTCGAGGGCGTGAAGGCGAGGCTCGGGGACACTCCTGGCGGCGACGGCGTCGGGCTCCTGCTTCCGCGGCGGGGCTCGAACTCCGGCGAGCGATCCCTGGCGATCCTGGGCACGGGACAGGGGGAAAAGGGGCATGGGTGAGCGCGGGGTGCAAGGGAAAGAGAAGGGGGCAGGGGGGAGCGAAGGGGAGGGATGCCGTGGCCTGGCCGCGGTCGTCGTCTACCTCGGGCACGGCGAGCTCGAGGAGACCACGGGCGGCTAGAGCTTCGCGGCAACGGCTCCGCCCTCCTGGCGGTGCACGAGAGGGTGGTGATGTGAGGGGGAGAGGCAGTGGGGTGGTGCGGTGAGAAGAGGGGCACGGGGCCATTTTATAGCGGCCGGGCGGCGCACGGTGGGCGCGGTGCAGGGGCGCCCGCGGCCGTGCTAGCCCGCCGTAGGCCGGTGTAGGGGGTTGGCTGGGTTGCGGGGCGCTCAGGGGACCGAGCGGGCAAGGTGGGGTGGCGTGGCGAGCACGGGTGCGTGCGGGGCTTGGCCCTGCCGTGAACGGGCTCGGGCGGCGCACGGCGTGCGCGTCGTGGCGCGGGCGCGGCGTGCACGGGCTGGTGCTGGTGCGTGCTGTGGTTGCGGAAGGGGACCAGGGGGTGAGGGAGAGCGAGGGAGGGGGGCACAGCGCGGCCGGCACGGCGCGGCGTCGTCGCGGCCACAGTGCCGACCACGGCGACGTGCGCGCGGCCGTGGCTGTCGCCAACGCCTCCTCGACGACTCCGGTGACCATTTGGCGTGATCTCGGGCGCGCTGTGATCGGGGTGAAGAGAGGAGTGCAGTGGAGGCTCCAATTTAACAAGTTAAACCCTCAATTGCTCGATTTGATCCGAGGCTTGGTTCGGTTTGGGAAGAACAGGTGGTGACCACCAGGTGTTTGGTGAATTGCCCGAACCAAAACAGTAGCATTTTGCTATTTTAATTTCCTATTTCTCTTTATTCTTTTGAGCTAAAACTTAGGATCTAGGCTAACTATATTATTGGTAAGTGTTACAAAGTCTTTTTGAAATATTTTGAATATTTCAATCATGAATTTCTAATTTGAATTTGAAGTTTTGAATTTGAATTTTTGAAAGGGAATAGTTTGTAAAATTAACTAGGAGTGTCAATAATATTACTCCATTGATTTTGGTGAGAAAATAAATTTACATACCTTAATTTGGAAAATAATGTGACATGTGTCACATGGTGTTTTGCTTTTGTGATTTGTTTTATTTGTTTTCTTTTTCCTCAAATTTTTAATTAGAGCTAGAATTCAACACTCTTGCAAACAATGCAACAAGCAACACTCAAGAATTAAACATACACACATTTTTATAAGAAAAGTTTTTGTTGGCCCACATTTTTGCACTAATAATTATATTAATATTTTTGGGGATGTTACATGACTCGTGCTCGATCTTTCGATCTTCCCGTGTTCCGAGGCCATACCTCTGAGTATGCTAGGCTCGCCAATCAAACCTCGAAGACCTGCGCGTGCAACATGGCTTACACCCACTGTATGCGAACGACGAGATGTGTGACACCCGATCATCACGGCCTGCCTCATAACGTAGAACTTTTTTGGTGGTGCGCAACGAGGGAGAACACAATTTTGGTATTTGTTAGGGATCATCCTATTTATGAGGCTACCGTTGTATATCTAGCATATAAGCAATCAATAGGATGCACACACAACAGCACACAATAATGATGCAATGAAGTGCGATGTGACATGGTCGATGCGCCTGGACCTTCATGGCGCCATGTGCCTGGCCCCCGGCGCCCCGGCATGGCTCCGAGTCTACAGAGCCCTCCATTGCCTCCGACAGTACGAGTAATATCAAAACTTACCGTAACCATGTCACATGAAATAACGCCTCTGCAAAATAAAGTTAGACGCCTCTAGCTTTATTTAGTTTTGCAAGTTTTATGTGGCAAATAGGCTTATTCGTAAGAGAATCGCTTCCCTACCTACGAACTTTGTACCACAACGTCGATCGTATAATTGCATGTTTAAGCATCCCTTTCGGGCCCTCCATTGAAAATGCTTTGCCGACTAGAGAGAGAGAAACAGACACCCGCCAGCCACAGATACGGTGCAAGCCGTATGTCAGTAGTGGAACCAGTCTCGCGTAAGCGTACGCGTAAAGTCGGTCCGGGCCGCTTCATCAACTCAATACCGAAGGCATCGCAAGTGCACGCTAGAGGGTAGCAAATATAAGAAAGACGCCCTCATTCAACATGAGTTCTAACCGCACCAGCAGTACTACGCATAGATCGGCTCTGATACCACTGAAGGGGTTACGGTGCAGAAAACAACAATTTTCTAGCGAACGAAACCCTAACTAGCCAGGATCTATCTATCTAGTACATGCGATAACGGTGGCGGAACGGGTCACATTACCTCCATGTAGACCGATAGCGGGGATTACGCTCCCGCACAAGCGTTGACGATGAAGTCGTACGTAGCCGACCTCGAGGTCGCGGAGAGCTTGCCGCGATGTCGGAGTCGATGACGCCGGGGTTGTCGACGATGATCTGCGTCGACGGGCGTCGGGCGGAAGAAGGCAGAGCGCCAGCACCGGGGCTGGCGCGCCGGCATCGGAGGGGGGAGGCGCGGCGGCTGCAGGGGGCGAGACGACGTCGCCCAAGCTCCTCAAAAGAGTAGCCTCCGAGCACTCGCAAACATACGGAGCCTAGCGACGACTCCCGGTCATTCAGATCCAGCTGAAATCGCAGGAGCAGATCTTATCTGGAATCCCGCAGAGCAATGGCGCTCTGCGGTATGGCTTAGGTGGAGAGATTCCCCTTTCCTCAGCTCGGCGCGGCTCCGACTTGGGAACCACGAGATCGAGAGAGAAATTGGGAATTAATTGAATTTCCTATGAATTAAATCAATTAATATGCCTTGCTATATAAAGGGGGAAGGGGGTGTGCCAACCCCCTTGGCTCCCCCATGTGGGACTAAAGGTTGGGGGGTGGTGCGCACCCACCATGGGCCAGCCGAACCCCTTTGGGGCCCACCCCCCTTTGTGGGGTGCGGCTCCCCCTCTTGGGCCCTCTTAGGGCACATGTAGGTGGGAGCCCCCTTTTTCCTTTATTTAATTAATATTAAATTAATATAAAAATCCCATTAATTCATAATTAATATATTTATATATAATTAAATATTCCATGACTCCGAAACTATTTCGGAACCACCCGAACAACTTTCGGACATTCTCGGAACCCTTCCATAGCTCCCCGGAACTCCTTCAGGACCACCGGAACTCTTTCCGGATCATTTCTCTCTCTCCAATAAAAACCTATAAAATTCCAGAACCTATCTCCTAGCGTCGCTAAGACCTTAAGTTTGTTACGCTACGGTTCGGGAACACTCCAGACATGGTCGAGACACTCCGCTCACCAATGATCGTCAGGGATACCTGGAAATATATGACGACCCCTGTGCATTCCACGAATATCGTCGTTGAACCACAAGTATGATATTCATTCCCTTTGTCTCTGCGATACTACCTTGTCCGAGATATGATCGTAGACACACCGATGCCTTTGCTGTATCTCGTTACCGACGAAGGTTATTAACTCGTCTGCGATATTACATCTCCATGACCTAGTCATAAGCTGCAGCTATATAGATGCAATATCACCGAGTGGGCCCAGAGTATCTTTCCATTACAAGAATGAACAAATCCCGCTCTTGATCCTTACGTCTCGATGCTCTTTCGGAATACCCAAGATGGACACCGTTATTGTCATGCTATATAAGACACAACGTTTGATGCTCTCAAAGCACTCCTACGAAGCAACAATAAGTACGGTCTCACGGTCTAAGGAATAAGCTATCATACTCTTATCTATTGCAAATGACAAACATCGTAATACGATCTTATTGCAATACTTTGCGTATGTCCACCACCTTATTCAACTAACAAGATGGCCCCATTGTCAACCGACGTCATTGTCCTTGATCGGGAATCTCGATCAACTGTTGCCCAATGGACTAGCTCATATAGAGGCTTGCTAGGGACCTGGTTGTCTATGTATCACACGTGTATTAATAATTCCGATTAATACAGTTATAGCATAATACACAAACCTATTATAAACTTATGAGATAATGCAATAAATACTAATTATTTATTTGCCTCTAGGGCATATCTCCTTCAAATCTTTGGCTTGGGCATGGAGTTGTCTGAATCCGCCCCGAGCAGCGCGAGTTCTTCCTTGTGGATGACGGCTTCTGCGAAGGCGGCCATGCCACGCTCGCACTCCTTGGCTTTCTTGAAGTTGCCGGAAATAGTGATGGTTCCGTTGTCCCCCGGCATTTTGAGCTTGCTGTATATGTAGCACGGCCTTTCCATGAACTTGGCGAAAACCGGTCGTCCGAAGATTACATGATAGGCGCTTTTGAAGGGGACAACTTCGAACCGGAGGAACTCTGAGCGGTAGTTCTCTTTTGGTCCGAAAGTTACCTTCAGCCTAATGCTCCCCATTGACTTTGCTTGCCTGCCGGGTACTATGCCATGAAAAGTGAGGTTGCTGTGGTCCAGCTGATCCTCTGAAAGGTTCATGCGGCTTAGTGTGACATAGTACAGGATGTTGAGGCTGCTGCCGCCATCCATAAGTACCTTTGTGAGCCTGAAGTTGTCGACAATGGGATCGACGACAAGGGCGTACTTACCTGGGTGAGGAACGTGATCATGGTGGTCGGACCGGTCCCAAGTGATCGTTGCTTCCGACCAGTTCAAGTACTGAGGGACATCCGGCATTGTCGCGTTGAGTTCGCGCATTTCCGCCTTATCCGCCTTAGCCGAAGGCGTGCCGACAAAGCACACAAGAGACTCTTTGACCTTCGGATATGGCTTCTTTTTCTTGGCGGCTGCGTCATCTTCGCTTGAGATCGACATGTCGTCGTCATCCTCATCCTCCTTGTTGTCTTTCTTGTCGTTCTTCTTTGACTTCTTTGACTTCCAGTCGACTGTGGGGTCCTTTTTGAAGTCGTCCATGAAACGGCACTCGCCAAGCATATGGTTGACCTTGCCCAGTGAGGCGTGGATGGGACATGGCAAAAGCTTTGCCTGTTCATAAGTGATTCGCGCCGCCTTAGGCCCTGAGCCGGCGTCGCGACCATCTTTCTTATTCTTCCACTTCTTTTTGCCGGCGTTCCCTTGGAATGCTACGGCTACCTCATTGGAAGGTCCGGCTTTGTCATCTGCCGCCTGCTTGCGCTTGTTGTTCCGCTTTGGTATGATGTTGACGTCTGGGTCATCGTCCCGGGCGTCGTCATCCGCCGCCGCGTATTGGGCGGCCAGGTTGAGCATCTCACCAAGGTCCGTGATTTGCTCGCGGACGAGCCTATGACGGAGCAAGGACTTCTTCTGTAGGCCCGTATAGAAGGCGTGGATAGCCTGTGCGTCCGAAACACCATGACAGTTGGCTTTTTCGGATATCCAACGGCTGACAAAATCTGTCATGGTTTCGTCCGGCTTTTGGATACAGCGCTGTAAATCCGTGTAGGTATTTGGACGCTTGTATGTTCCTTGGAAGTGCTGGGAGAAAACCTTTTCCATGTCGTACCAGCTATGGATGGACTTTTCAGGAAGGTTGTCGATCCAAGCTCTTGCCGTGCCTTCCAACATGAGAGGTAGGTAGCGGACGGTAATATAGCTACTCCCGCCGGCAATTTCTATGGCCATGGCGTAGTCGGATAGCCATGAGTCCGGCTTAACGAGGCCGTTGTACCTAGAATAGTTTTTTGACACTGATGTCATGTCCTTAGGGAACGGCTCTCAGCGGATGGCATCACCGAAGCACTTTGGTCCAGAGTATAGCGGCTCCTTTCCTCTTGCTATGTCTTGTAGGCGGTGTCGTGCGTATTTTGGATCGAGCTGCCGTGCGCCTCTGTTTGCGTCCGGCTCATCCTGCGCTGCCCGGCTTATGCTCCGCCTGGGTCCTTCTGCCTCCTCTCTCTTCTTGCTGCCGGTGCTACGCTGCGGAGACCGGCTTCGACCTCTCCTGGGGGGGTCGTTGCCGACATCTCCCCTTCTGTCCACGCGCTGTGGTGCCGTACGCCAGTCGAACCCTAGATCTTGAGCCGCTGTCGTCGCTTGCGTTGGCGGCTCTTTTCCACGGCGGTTTTTTGATGACCTTTTCTCCTCGAAGAGTTGCCAGCTTGTTTTGGCCGACATCTTCTCGTGTTCTTTCTCGATCTTCTTCGCAAGGCTCTCAACGTGCTCCTCTCTTTTTCGCAGGAAGTCAGAGTGCTTAAGCATGTTAAGCCTAAGCTCTTCCACTTCGTCGAGTGGGGTGTCTTTATTCACCGGAGTATTCATGATCTCGTCTACTTCTTTGATGACGGAGAGCAAATCCGTGGGTTTGCTGCTGCCGCCTTTCTCGAGGCCAGTTTTCTTCTTTGCGCGCACCTTGTCGGAACTTTCAATGAGTTGGCCGGCAGTGGTGTCGCCGGCATCTTCCGCCGGCTTGTTTTGCGCCTCCGAAGTAACTGGGGTTGTCTCGTGACCGACAACAACCATCATAGCCAGCTTGTCAGGCATGTCAGTATCCGCTGTGCCCTCTGAAGGAGCCGGATTACCACTGGAAAAGCGGGTTTTGATCTTCTCTTCGAAGAGACTAGCATCATCATCAGAGTCAGAGTCTACGTTGACTTGAACGGTAGATCTGGATCCGGCATCTGACATCGCATCCTCCTATAAAGCAGGGAGGATTGACTCAGGATCGGTGTTTTCCGGTTGGGAGTCTGATCCTAGTCCGACAACTCCGACGAAGTGGAAATCAGATTCGGCCGACTCCTGGGAGAAGGCAGATTCAGATCCAATTAGTCGGTCGACTGCTTGGTCGAAGGGTTGGTGGGTGGGGTTGTAGAAACGCGGTAGGCCGTACGCCTCTGGCGTATACCCGATGAAGACGTCGATCCCTCCGATCAGTATGATTGCGCATCCGATAAGGTAGTCGTCCGCCGGGAGCCAGGACTCATCCGAGTTGACGTAGTTGTGGCCGCCATACCTTGTGACGCGACCGATGGCGATCTGCTTGCCCAAGCCGCCAAGTGTTCCCGCCTGGAACGTGACGCCAGGAACCTTATGCCCCACGGTGGGCGCCAACTGTCGTGGTATCGGCATAATTGATAGGAGACGGGGGTCCTCTAGCCTACGTATGGATTGTGGGGAAGAAGGTTGGTGTCGTCGAGGACAGGATTGAACACGACGAGTTTACCCAGCTTCGGATCCCGCAGCAGTGGCGAGATCCTACGTGCTGCTATAATTCACTATGAGGCAATAGCCGTGAACAGGTTACAATGGGTATGATGCGTATTGAAGCGTCTGCCTTAAAGGCTCCCTGGTGGCCGGCTTATATAGGCGGCCAGACCCCAGGGTACAAGGAAAGTACTTGTCCGGTAAGTAAACAGAGTCCTAGACCTAGCCGGCTTAGTTGCCGCCTTCCGTCTTGGGCTTGGTGGCTTGATGGGCTTCGGCCTTCCGCCTTCCTTGGACCGTCCGCCTACTTCCTTGTACGTCAGCTATCTGGGCCGCCCGGCAGGCTTCGGCCTTACCACCCTTGGGCCACCCTGGACTAGCCGGATTGATCCATGTTGGTTATACCCCTAGTTGATTTATCCCCAACACATGGGCAAGTCGAAGATCGCCGCTGGCACCTCCGTCGCCACCGACGAAGCCGGGCTGATGAAGAAACCCGACGGCGACTAGAAAAGGTCGTCAGTGAAGAAGACGAAGTTCGAACTCCTCCGCGCGCAAGGCCTCCTGCCTCCTTCTCATCAAGTCCAGGTACGCGCTCCTGGCAAGGAAGTCTACCCCACACCCCGCGAGGGGGAACGCGTATGCTTCGTGGATTTCCTTCCGCGGCGCTTCGGGTTCCCCTTGCATGATTTTGTGCGCGGTCTCTTATACGCCTATGGGGTTCAGATCCATGATCTGACCCCCAATGGCGTCTTGAGCATCGCGGGCTTTATTGTGCTCTGCGAGTGCTTTCTGGGGGTCGCACCCCACTGGGCGCTATGGAAGTCGCTCTTCCTCGTTCGCAAGAACGCCGGGAAGAGCGGGTTGCCATTCCCCGTGGGCGGCTTCGGAATCCAAGTGCACGGTGATACCGCGTACTTTCACATGAAGAAGTCGGACTCCGTCCAGGGGTGGCGAAGAAATGGTTCTACGTCCAGTCGAACCAGGACGGCCTGGCGGCATTTGACAGCGGGCGCGGGTTGCGGAAGACTCACGCCTGGTCGCATCCGCTGGCCGTGGAGGAGAAGGAAGCCGCGAGGCCGCTGGTGAGCCTACTGCGCAACCTCACCAAGACCCTGGGGCGCGAGACGGGTGGCGTCTTCCTGATGGCCACCTTCTTCCGTCTTCGGGTGCAGCCGCTTGGTGCTCGGCCCTACCCGATGTGGGCCGTGGAGGGCGTCAGCAACGAGCCACTTGACGACGAGGAGGTGGAAACCAAGGTGAGGTCCATCACCAACCTCCGAGTCGCGGACGCCTGCAACGTCAAGTGCCCGGTTGCTGCATAAGGGGCGACGAACCCTGTTCCTGAGGTAATCTTCTTGACTTGTTTTCTTTGTTTCTTCTTGTCTTGACGTCCTGCTTCTTAATTCGACTTGCGTCTACTTGTTTCAGGGTCGATATCTGCTGGTCAGCCTTCCTCCTCTCCCTGAAAACGAACCCGACGACGAGTCGAAGGTTGTGGAGGAGGATGACGACGACGATGAGCTCCCGTCCGCTGTCTCTCCCAACGATGAGGTGGAGTATGATGATGACGAGGAGGAGCCCGCACGGAAGAGGCAGAAGCACCGGAGTGGCGGTGACTCTGCGACTGCTTCGTCGCCCGCTAGGGGTGCGGATGCTGATCCAGAGGAAGCCGTCGCGACGTTGTCAGGTGTGCGATCTCCGGGCGACTGGATCGAGCCCCTGGCCGCTCCTCCTGTTAGCTCTGCGCCACCTCGCGCGTTTGCACGGCTGGCGTCTGTCTCCTTGGGGAGCAACGATGAATTCGAGACCACCAGGTTAGTATCTTGTTGGCTTCGAGTTTTCTTTTGTAGTTCCAGTCTTTTAGTTGGTCATTGTACTGTTTTGCTTCAGCCGTCGTTCTGGCGATGTCAACTCCCCTCATCGTGAAGTGGAGCACACGTCCGCCCCTTCGACCGAGCTGGTGACTCGGGTGGCGGTCGAGGAGCGCGCGCAGCCTGCTGTCATCGTGTCGTCGAGCCGCGCTCCTCCTCGTCTTCCGAAGATGCCGACCTCCTGGACCACGTAAGTCCTTTGTGTTTGAGCTTGTAATACTGCAGTTTCATCGGGTGCGCGATCAACGCTCCCGATGGGAGTAGCCCCCGAAGGTGTGGCTGACTAGTATAGTCGTCCGCAACTTTATTAATTTCTTGCTTGTGTTTCAGCCGTACTACCGCCAGCAGCTTGATGCAGCCGCGGCTTACGTTCGCCTGGAGAAGGAGAGGGACCAGCTGCGTGCTTCTCTGGACCAGGCTGATAGACGGGTTGCTGAGCTGGAATTGAAGATTCAGGCTCAGACTGAGCTTGAGAAAGCTCTTCACGAGTCCCAGGAGCGGGAGCGGGTACGGGTCGTCCAAGAGAAGACTCAAGTCGACCGTCTCCTCTCACTCGCCGGTGTTCTTGAGGGTGAGTTTTGGCCTGACGCCTACTTTTTCGTTTGCTTTTACTTTGTCTGACCTTAGATCTGTTGTTTAGATGACTGCGGTGGAGCTCCTCCGGAGGGCTCGTCGAGTGACACCGTTGACCTGGCGACTGCTGTCGGCTTCCTTGACCGCGTCTGCGTGTATGCGTCTGATGCACTGAGGAAATCGGCAGCTGCGCTGCAGCAGTCGACTGGTGCGCTTACGACGGTGCACCGGAGCATCTTCCCAAGTGATGCGCCGCCGGCTGCCATTGACGCTATTGCCGCTCCGTTTAAGGATGACGCGACCACCCTTGCGGACTTCACCCGGACGCAGACGGTACGCAGCTCCGAGCTCACCTTCCAGCTCCTTCTAGGTCACCAGATTCAGGGCGATTTCGAGAAGGTCGTCAGCGGCTTCCCTCGGAGGGCTGATGGCCGGACCGCGTCCCTGGGCGGAGTGAAGGCGCATGCTAAGCAGCTAGCTGTGAAGCTTGTGTCTACCTTTGAGAGGGCGCTTGCCAAGGTGACTGAGGCGGATGCTTCCCGGAAGACTCGCTCCCGGTCGGAGTCTGTTGCCCCGGAGTAGTAGTGGTGTAGGGATTTGGCAGTCGCCGTGGCCTGTACTTATAACTTTTGCTTGTAATGACTGATATTTTGTTTGGTCTTCTGACCTTGAACAGTATTGTTTGCTGAAATTGAGTATGTCTTCAACTATATTTGTTTGTGCTGCGTAGCCGCGCATCTGTATTGACTCTGTGAACTTATGGCAGACTGACGTGCGCGGCGGCACTTCCTCTGCGTCTGCGGCTGGGCCGAGTGGCGAGGGATCTTCTTCGGGTGCTCGCCGTCGTCGGGCGACGCCAGCCCTTCCGCGAAGCGCGAACGACCAGCGGATCATCACATATTTGAAGAATAAGGTGGCTGAGCTTGAGGTGAACCTGAAGAATACTGAGCTGTTGTTGCATCGGTCCCGGTCGCATCCTACCGTAGGGTTCTCCCAGCGTGAAGATTTTATGATCAGGGAGATTGATCTGATCAGTCGACAACTTCAAGGTTGGTATCCTCTGCGTCTGCTTTTCCTTGTTAAAACTTGATGGTTCTGACTTCTAGCTTGTGTATGCAGATGTGAACCCGGATTGGGAGGCTGAGCGGGATCGCGTTGAAGAGCGTGTTACCCGAGAGGCGTCTGGCGACGCTTACGAAGCTCGCCAATTCTGGGTGAATAAGTCGAGAGGACGCATTCTTGCTCTTATGCTTGGCCGAACTTGGCGTGCGGCTTTCCTTCTGGAGAATTGCCGGAAGACCCTCTGGCACATCCACCGTGTTTACTTCCCGCACAATGGGCAGCCGCATGGGCTGGCCACCTTGCTAGAGAGGTTCCGTGATGGTGATGCGCTGAAGGAGATCGTCCATGCTCAGCTTGTCGCTGGGGCGAATGCGGCGCTGGCGTATGTCCGGCTGCATCGGCCGAACCTTCCGCTGGAGAGGCTTATGGGTGGACTGCCTGGCGTCGCCGAGTACGCCGATACCCTGGCGGCTGCGCGTCAGATGATCGAGCAGGTGCAGAAGCATAGCGAGCGCCTCGTAGGCCCACTCGGTGCGCCGAAGGGCGAGCCTGCAGACTAAGAATAGCTTTATTCTGATGTACAGGGTTAGTTATAGTTGGCGAATATGCCAATGTAAATGACAGTGTATGAAGTTAAAAGAGTTCTCGGGTAACGAGTGAAATTATTTGCATTACTATGCGAGTATTTGCTTCGGCTTTGACTTGTGTGGCGCAGCCCCCGAGTACCTTGGGTGACAGCCTTAGCCTGCGTTTTGAACCTGTGTGGCGCAACCCCCGAGTGAGTCGAGTGGCGTCCTAGGATTTTTTCAAGTGAGACCTGTGTACCGCGGCTTCCGATTATATCGGGTGGCGATTTAGGGTTTAGGACTTGACCTGTATGGCGCAGCCCCCGAGCAGCTCAGGTGGCGGCCTAGGATTTTTTCAGTGAAGCCTGTATGGCGCAACCCCCGAGTAGTTCGAGTGGCGGCCTAGGGATTTTTCCAACTGTGACCTGTGAGGTGCAGCCCCCGAGTGCGTCGGGTGGCGACCTAGGATTTCTGACTTGACCTGTGTGGCGCAACTCCCGAGTAGATCGAGTAGAGGCCTAGGATTTTGCGAGTTGTGCCTATATGGCGCAGCCCCCGAGTGGTTCGAGTGGCCGCCTAGGCTTTTTCAAGTGTGACCTTAGGGGTGCAGCCCCCGAGTGCGTCGGGTGGCGACCTAGGATTTCTGACTTGACCTGTGCGGCGCAACTCCCGAGTAGATCGAGTAGAGGCCTAGGATTTTGCAAGTTGTGCCTGTATGGCGCAGCCCCCGAGTGATTCGAGTAGCGGCATAGGCTTTTCTTTCAACCTGTGTGCCGCAGCCCCCGAGTGATTCGAGTGACGGCCTAGGATTTTTGTTTACCTTGACTGAGAAGGTAGAGTGGACAACATTTTTTTCAAATCACTTTATTGATTGTTGCGAACAGGCCACCTCATTAAAACCCTTCCAGTCCCCTTAGGTACCCTGGTAAGGGAAAGAGTGCGTCTGAAACCTGCCGCATTGACATGCTATCCTTGTTACAATGGTTGAGTCGACTAAGCATAGAACCGCCGGAGTTGTGCGACGTTCCACGGGTTGCTGCAGGCTGCTTCTGTCTTCGAGTCCTTTAGGCGATATGCTCCATTGCCAATTGCCTCTGTCACAATGTATGGTCCCTCCCATGGGGAGGCGAGCTTGTGCACTTTCTTCTGTTTGAGGCGGAGGACCAGGTCACCTGCGACGAAAGCTCTTGGTCGCAATCTTCGTCTGTGATTGTTGCGCAGGTCTTGCTGGTATACGGCTGATCGCGCCGGGGCGATGTTGCGTGCTTCGTCCAATATGTCCATGCTGTCTTCGAGTGCCTCGTATGCATCTGACTCGTCGTAGGCAACCACCCGTGGTGCGTCAAACTTTATGTCGTAGGGTAGGACTGCTTCTGCACCGTACACCATAAAGAATGGAGTGTACTGGGTGGATCTGTTAGGCGTGGTCCGCAAACTCCACAGGACTGACGACAATTCTTCGACCCATGCGCCCGCTGCGCGTCTGAGTGGCACACGCAATCGTTTCTTGATGCCGCTGCAGACGAGGCCGTTGGCCTTCTCCACCTGTCCATTGGATTGCGGGTGTGAGACAGACGCATAGTTGAGCTTGATACCTTGATCTGAGCATAAGTCTTTGAATTCTTCGGCTGTGAAGTTCGAGCCATTGTCTGTGATGATCCCGTTTGGAACTCCAAATCTGAAGATGATGGACCTGATGAAGTTGACCGATGATGATGCAGTCGAACTTGTGATGGGTGCGGCCTCGATCTACTTGGTGAACTTATCGACTGCAACCAGGAGGTGAGTGTGCCCTCCGGGTGAGGATTTCTTTAGCGGGCCCACCATGTCCAGTCCCCATTGGGCAAAGGGCCAGGCTAGCGGTATTGTCTTCAACTCGGACGCCGGCGCGTGCGGCTTGTTGGCGAACTCCTGGCACCCGGTACATTTCTTTACTAGATCTTCTGCGTCTTGCATAGCTGTTAGACAGTAGAACCCGGCTCGTAGTGCTTTGGCCACCAGTGCTCGACTGCTGGCGTGATGCCCGCAGATGCCCGCGTGGATGTCGAGTAGTATGGCCTGGTCGTCGACTGGATCTATGCACCTTTGCAGGATGCCTGAGATGCATCTCTTGTAGAGTTCTCCGTTGATGACGGTAAAACTTTTGGAGCGCCTGATGATGCGCTTTGCTTCGAGTGGGTCTGCTGGCAGCTTCTGGTGCAATAGGTACGCCAGGTATGGCCCCGTCCAGGTGGCTTCGACTAGCATGACTTCCATGGGCTCCTTTTCTTGGGTTGGCGGGTTCGCGGTGCTTTTTGCTGGTGTGGAAGATTTTGCTGCGGGTCGAGTCTTGATGGACCTTTGCGTGATGCGCTCGAGAAAAACGCCGGGTGGTACCGGTACCCTATCTGATCCCATGTTGGCGAGGATGTCGGCTTCCTCGTTGCTGTCGCGGCTGATGTGTCGTAGCTCGCAGCCGTCGAAGGCGCCCTCTAGCTGATTGTACAGGTCTCTGTAGGCGATCATGTTGTCGGCGATGGCGTCGCAGGACTTCATGGTTTGCTGCACAACCAGGTAGGAGTCTCCGTAGATCATAAGGTGCGTGGCGCCGCAGTTCTTAACCATCCGCATGCCGTGGATCAGGGCTTCATATTCAGCTTCATTGTTGGCGGGTGTTGGGAAATCCATCTGCAGGACATACTTCAACTTGTCACCTTTGGGGGAGATGAGCACAACTCCTGCACCAGCCGACATGAATTTCTTGGAGCCATCGAAGTACATGGTCCATGCAATGGGTAAGTCGGGGATGTTTGGTAGCTGGGCTTCTATCCACTCGGTAGTGAATTCCGGAAGGACTTGGGCCGTCGGGTGAGCATACTTCAGCCCCCAGGGTCCTAGTTCGACAACCCACTTGGCGACTCGTCCTGTCGCGCACTGATTGGTGAGGATGTCTGCTAGGCCGGAGGAGCTTACCACCGTGATCGGGTGCTCGGAGAAGTAGTGGACAACTTTCCGTGAAGTCATGAAAACCCCGTACGCCAGCTTCTGGTAGTGCGGGTAGTTTTGCTTGGACAGTGTGAGAACTTCGCTGAGGTAATAAACTGGCCTCTGGACGGGATGAGGATGCCCTTCTTCTTCTCGCTCAACCACGAGTACCGTGCTCACCACCCTGTTTGTCGCCGAGACGTATAGGTATAGCGGCTCGTTCTCCAGTGGTGCCACCAGGACTGGGGAAGTCGTCAGGGTCTTTTTGAGGTGGTCGAACGCCTCTTGCGCCTCCTGTGTCCACTCGAATTTGTCCGTCTTGTTCATCAGTTGGTAGAAGGGTAAGGCCTTCTCGCCCAACTTACTTAGGAACCGGCTGAGAGTTGCGACTCGGCCGGCTAACCGTTGCACTTGCCTGAGACGACGCCAATTGACGAGGGTGTAACTCGACAAATCCCAGGGTTGTGCACCCCGGGTTGATTGAGGAGGAGAGAGAGAGGAGCGTTGGTGATCACGACGGCTGACAAGCAAGGTTTTACCCAGGTTCAGGCTCCCGGAGGATAACATCCTACTCCTGCTTGTCTGTTATTGATGGTGAGTTGCGATTACAATGGCGGCGAGATTGCGATCTCGCTAGGGTTTGTGGCGGTGGTTGTTGGCGTGTCCGCTAGGACGAGCAACCCTCCTGGCTTTATAGGTAGCTAGGTCTCGGGCGGTTGGTGCCGATGGCAATTACAGATATGGAAGGTTATGAGACCTAACCGACTTGGACTCGGATACAGGGTACCCCGAGTGGGCCTTCTGTGGGCCTCCCTGTGCTTGGCACGGCCCAGGTAGCCTCATCGTGGGCTAGTCGAAAGGTAGCCCCACGTCAGCTGCACTGGTCAGTGACGATCCTGAATTCACCTGCCTAGGTATGGTCTCCACTGGTCAATAGCTAGCAGAATTGCCAAGTGTTCTTTCTCGTAGGTGGATAGTCCTCGCGTCCGAGGGCCCATAGCTTTGCTGACAAATGCTACCGGATGCCCTTCCTGATGTAACACATCCCTTATCCCTGTGTCAGATGCATCGGTTTCCACCGTGAATGCTTTGTTGAAGTCTGGTAGAGCTAACACTGGCGCATACATGAGGGTAGTTTTGAGCGTGCGAAAAGCTTGTTCTATCTCAGATGTCCACACATAAGGAACTCCTTTGCGTAACAGATTTGTCAGCACCTTGGCAATGATCCCAAATAATTGGATGAATTTGCGGTAAAATCCCACAAAGCCCAGCCAACTGCGCAGATTCTTTAGGTTAGTGGGTGATGGCCAGTCCCTGACTGCAGCAAGCCTTGTTGGGTCTGTTGCAACTCCTGATGCAGAAATCACATGACCTAGATAGGTAATGCTTTGTTGAGCAAATTCACATTTGGACATCTTTACCTTCCAGCTGTGCTCTTGTAGTTTAGCTAACACATTTGCTACATGTTCTAGATGTTCTTCATAGCTGCTGCTATAGATGAGTATATCATCGAAGAAAACTAGCACAAACTTGCGCCAGAATTCGGCTAGGGTGGAATTCATTTCGTTGAGAAAGGTTACAGGTGCTCCTGCTAATCTGAAGGCCATAACAGTGAATTCAAACTGCCCATGGTGTGTTTGAAATGTTGTTTTGTGTTCCTCTCCTGGTGCCAATCCGATCTGGTGGCACCCTGCTCGGAGATACAATTTAGAAAACCAGGATGCACCGGCTAGTTCATCAAGGAGTTCATCAATAATAGGTACATGATACTTGCTTTTGATGGTCAATGCATTGAGGTGTCTGTAGTCAACCACAATGCGCCATGTGCCATCTTTTTTTACGCACCTGAATAATCGGAGAAGAGAAAGCACTTGAGATCAAACGTATGACTTATTTCTTTAATTTGTTCCTCAATCTCTGTCTTTAATTGAGGTGTGTACCGATATGGTCTCTTGTTCACTGGTTGTGCACCTGTGATCAAACGAATGGAGTGATCACATAAGCGCCTTGAAGGTAACCCCACTGGTTCAGCAAAAACCTCACTAAACTCATCCAGCAGTTGTTGTACTTGCTCTGGTATCTTGGGAGTAGGAGCTGATGGTGCATGCATAAGTGAAGTTCCACCACAGTGCAAGCAAATGCCTCTGAGATTTTACCTGCAGTGTCATGGTTTCTCCTTTGTACACAAAGGACATCAGTGCTCTTCCCAATCAACATGCATCGGGCTGTGACGAGCCAACCAATCAAGACCCAGAATACCATCATGATTACCAAGGGAAAGGAATTTACAGTCTAACCGGAATTCATGTCCTTCACACTTCCAAGAACACTGTACCAGACCCTGATCACAAATCATAACAACGGCGTCATCAATTTTCACCCTTAGCTTGTTCTTCAGTGTTTGAACCTCGCTGAAATTTGCTTGGAAACTGTCATTGAGAAATGAGTGTGTACTCTCAGAGTCTACTGATGCACACGATGGGTGTGTTGTTGGAAGACCCCAACATGAAGGTATGAAGTAGTGCAGCAGAAAATTTCCCTCAGTATGAAACCAAGGTTATCAAAACAGTAGGAGATGAAGAATTCCCTCGAGGTATCAACGGCGCCAGAAAAGAGCTTGACGTAGTTGACGTGGAATCTGCACACAACACAATCAAAGTATTTTGCCCCAACTCAACGGTGAGGGTGTCAATCCCACCGGCTTGCTGTAATCAAAGGATTAAACGTATGCGTGGAAGAAAGAGTGATATTTGCAGAAAGTAACATGTTTGCAGTTGTGGTTTTATCAAATTAATGAGAACGACCGGGGTCCACAGTTCACTAGTGGTGTCTCTCCATAAATAATAATAACATTCATCCATGCGTGGTAAATAAATGACAGCTAGGCAATTGACAGAATAATGATGAGCAACCCAATGCATATACTAATGATATTGTGTCTAGTGTGAGATTCATTCGGGCATTACAACAATATACATAGACCGTTCTAACCGCATCTATGACTAATAATCCACCTTCGGGTTAGCGTCCGCACCCCTTTCAGTATTAAGTTGCATGCAACAGATTATCGCCTTAAGCACTGCGTGTAAAGTAAGTAAGTAACATCATTCTTAGACAAAGTACAATTATTTTATCCCTAATAGCAACAGTACATCTACAACCTTAGAGCTTTTTATCACTACCCCAAATTAAATAGAGACATGAACCTA
This sequence comes from Poa annua, assembly GCA_026929855.1. Lineage (NCBI taxonomy): Eukaryota > Viridiplantae > Streptophyta > Magnoliopsida > Poales > Poaceae > Poa > Poa annua. Next base: position 41,214,723 of record CM049427.1, read on the forward strand.
CTATCGAGCATAAATACCCCCTCTTGGAGTTAAGAGCATCTACTTAGCCAGAGCATACACAAGTAACGGAGAGCATGCAAGATCATTAAATAGCACACACATGATATATTATGAAGCAATAACTTTAGTACTCAATATTCATCGGATCCCAGCAAACACAACATGGAGAATTACATAAAGATGATCTTGATCATGATAGGCAGCTCACAAGATCTAAACATGATAGCACAAGAGGAGAATACAACCATCTAGCTACTGTTATGAACCCTTAGTCCAAGGTAGACTACTCACGCATCAGTCCGGAGGCGGTCATGGCGACGTAGAGGCCTCCGGGGACGATTCCCCCTCCCGACAGGGTGCCGGGGAGCAGTTCTGATCTATCCCGAAGTGGTGGTGACGACGGCGGCGGCTCGGGACCCGTGGAGGAAAAAGTATTCAACTATGCTGGCAGTGGGGTCGCGCCACCAGGTGATGAGGCCGCCTCGCGGCCCTTCTTCGTCTCGTCTTCGGTTTTCCTGGACGCAAATATTCCAAAAATAAATCCTGGTTGGCTCGTTTCCAATTTGGCGAATATTTCTTTAAGAGCTTTTATGAAACCAAAAACAGCAGAAAACAGGGAACTGACACTGTGGCATCTTGTTAATAGGTTAGTCACAGAAAATGCATAAAACTATATAAAATGCATATAAAACATGTAATAATATGATATAACATAGCATGGAACATAAGAAATTATGGATACGTTGGAGACGTATCAACATCCCCAAGCTTAGTTCTACTCATCCCGAGTAGGCAAGAACGATAAAAGAAGAATAATTTCTGAAGTGACATGCTTAAACACAATCTTGATCATGTAATAATGTAAGGCATGTAAACTGAGATCAAATGAATAAGGGTTGTCGTTTATATTGATATCAAACGAGTAATGAATAAACAAGTAGGTGAAGCAAGCAAAGCATTCAATGATATAGTACTAGATATCAATCAACTGTGCAAAGTAGATATTAAAGATGATTTAAGCTTCAAGCACAACAATATAATCATCTAATGCTTCCAACAAACATGACAACTTAATGAAATGATCAAGCAATATCAATATGCACGTAGAAGATCAATATATTATTTGTTCAAAAGAAACAAGAAAGCGTTCAATGTTGGTTCCTAGCACCAGGATGTTATGACTAAGAGAATGTTAACGGAGTTTTGGAAGGCCAACGGAAGAAAGGCTCACAAAGCTGTAGATGATCATTAGACAAGAGAAAGTCATACAATTGAAGATATGCGAGTAGTGATTGCCATACAACGGATGCACATGGAGCTATAAGTATATGAAAGCTCTCCAATGGAACTAGTGGGGGTGTATCCAACTTGCTTGCTCACGAAGACCTAGAGCACTTTTGAGGAGGCTCATCATTGGAATATACAAGCCAAGTTCTATATTGTAAAGTTCTCCACATAGTTATGCAACTAAGACATGGAAACTCTCTCATATGGAGTAAAGGTGCTAAACATGAGCACAAATGATGATCACAAATGATATGGTGTTATAACATGAGCACAAGTGATGACTATAAGTGATATGGTGCTATAACATAAGCACAAGTGTGTGATAAAGAATAGTAATGCTGCCCCCCTTTTTATTTCTTTTATTTATTTATTTTTTCTTTTCTCTTTTTCTAATTTTTTCTTTTTCTGTTTCTCTTTTCGATAGCCTCCATGGCTCTTTTCACTTTTAGGGGCAAACATCCTAATATGATACATGATATATGACAACACACTAATGATGATAAAACAAAATACTGATAATATAAGTAACTAATATGAATGTGTCATAAGAATACATATGACAACGGTGCCTCTGCCAGTGTAGCAGGTTATGCAGTGCTCTAGCGTAACATGGGTAAAACCACACATCAGCTTTATAGAAACACGCAAAGAAATAAATAACTAATGAGTGACAACAAGTCATGTAATGTAAGATGGATGTTGCATGGCAATATATCTCGGAACATCTATGGAAATACTGTAGTAGGTAGGTATGGTGGCTGTTTTGAGAAAGATATTTGTCTTATGTGTAGGAGAACAAGATGAAGATCTCCCACGAGTTTGGATGTACCCACGAAAAATGCACCAACTCTCAGTGTGAGAAAGGGCAAAACAAATACCGAAGTGGCTAGCAATATGGTGGTGGAAGTGCCATGAAAATCGCAGTTTTAGAACTCACAAGTAAAAAGATTCCAAATAAAATATGATCATTCAAGGCATAATGAAAATTACTCCTAGAGGGATCGTGGCGAATGACAAAGTCACCGTTGGCTTCCCCGACCGTAGCGCATAACATAAATTCATTAAGGTTGCTTTAGGCAAATAGAAGTCATATACCATTATGCAATCAACTGAAAATTTAAGTGTGGCACAGTTTTCATGTTTCTCTAGACCAACCATTTAATCATTCCACTTTAGAAGACCATCATGTTTACCATTAAGCAAATTAATATCTCAAAACAACATCAATGATTCAAATGACACAATTTAATGATCTACAAGATTAATGTATCATTTAATTATACCATCTACCACATTTAGCATTTTCTATTCTTAACCAAACATCAATCAAATTATTTAAAAGATAAACTCTCCAAGTAATTAAACAATGAAATATGATAGTATAATATAACAAAACTAACAGCTCTAACAAGAGATGCATAAAAAACAAGAGCTAGAGAGCAAACTGTAACATGAAAAGAATACTCAACGAATATAAGTGAAAAATACGAGTATTCATATGAAAAAGCGGAGCATGTCTCTCTCCCACACAAAATAATGCAATGGGTCTATTTTATCCAGAGAATGAAAATTTAAAAAACAAACAGACGCTTCAAGATAAGCACATAAGATGTGACGGAATTAAAATATATTTTCACTAGAAAGGACCTGATAGTTTGTCGATGAAGAAGAGGATGCCTTGGACATCCCCAAGCTTTGACGAAGTTTTGACGCTTGAGTCTTCTTGAATTATTGGGGTGAACCACCGGGGCATCCTCAAGCTTTGGATTTACTATCCTGTTGATCACATTATATCATCCTTCTCTCTTGATTCTTGAAAACTTCCACCACACCAAACTTAGAGTAACTTCATTAGAGGGTTAGTGCACAAAAAATTATGATATTCTGTAGTAACAAAATTGCTACCAATGGTACTGGACATTAGCTACACTGATACTTAATAAGATAAAAAGATCCAATAGAAATAGCAAAAGAGGCATCGCAAATGAAAATGGCAGAATCTGTAAAAAACAGAACAGTCCGTAAAGACGAATTGTTTTGAGGTTTTTAACTTGCTCAGATCAGAAAACTTAAAACTAATTAAATTTGCGTATACATCTAAGGATTGTGAACAAAAAAGGGCAGATTTTTCTGACGTTCCAGTCGGGAGATATGAATTTTACGGAGGACAGCAGAAATCTGTTTCAGCATAGGAATTGAATTTTAGCATCAAATTTCAACTAGAGGCTTAACTTGACACACCATTGCAATAAAATAAGATACAAAGGAATTGATACAGAGGTAGAACAAATCCTTGACACAAGAAAAACAAAATAAAATAACAGGAAATAAAAGTGGGTTGTCTCCTATAAGCGCTTTTGTTTAACGTCTTTGAGCTAGGCACAAAGTGAAACTCAAGTATTATCAAGAGATGAAGCACCAACATTACGATCACGAGCAACTCTTCGTTTGTTTCTCTTACCATCTTACTTACCTTTGTTTGTAGGGAACGTTTGCCAACTTCCACGGGAGGTAGTGAAGCTCATAGTACCTTTCCCACATCAATTTTCGCTCCTAAAAGTTTCAGCAATGATCTTCCAATAATAATTTGTCCTGTTCCTGCACATTCAATGACATGGTAATCAGTGGATACAGTTCTTCCCAAGAGTGTTGTAAATACTCCTTCAGCTACCCCAATGGGTTGTTTCTTCCAATAGTATTATTTGTAAGGGATATTAAGCAAACAAAATAGTGATAAAAATAAACTAAGCAAGATAATAACAAAATAAAAAGATTGGAAGTGCGAAAACTCACCTCGTAATGAATCTTCAAATCCCCAGCAACGGCGTCAAAAAAGAGTTTGATGCACACGGTGGGTGTGTTGTTGGGAGACCCCAAGAGGAAGGTATGAAGTAGTGCAGCAACAAATTTCTCTCAGTATGAAACCAAGGTTATCGAACCAGTAGGAGACGAAGAATTTTCTCGAGGTATCAACGGCGCCAGAAAAGAGCTTGACGTAGTTGACGTGGAATCTGCACACAACACAATCAAAGTATTTTGCCTCAACTTAACGGTGAGGGTGTCAATCCCACCGGCTTGCTGTAACAAAAGGATTAAACGTATGTGTGGAAGAAAGAGTGATGTTTGCAGAAAGTAACAAGTTTGCAGTTGTGGTTTTATCAGATTAATGAGAAGGACCAGAGTCGACAGTTCACTAGTGGTGTCTCTCCATAAATAATAATAACATTCATCCATGCGTGGTAAACAAATGATAGCTAGGCAATTGACAGAATAATGATGAGCAACCCAATGCATATACTAATGATATGGTGTCTAGTGTGAGATTCATTCGGCCATTACAACAATATACATAGACCGTTCCAACCGCATCTATGACTAATAATCCACCTTCCGGTTAGCGTCCTCACCCTTTCAGTATTAATTTGCTCCGTTTTTAGGTCGGGGGGATTTATATGGGCGAAAGACCTAAGTCGGTGGGCGCCCGAGGGGCCCTCCTCACCTCCTGGCGCTGCAAGCAGTGAAGCCGCGCTACCAGGTGATGAGGCCGCCTCGCGGCCCCTCTTCGTCTCTTCTTCGGTTTTCCTGGACGCAAATATTCCAAAAATAAATTCTTGTTGGCTCGTTTCCAATTTGGCGGATATTTCCTTAAGAGTTTTTCTGAAACCCAAAACAGCAGAAAACAAGGAACTGGCACTGTGGCATCTTATTAATAGGTTAGTCCTAGAAAATGCATAAAACTATATAAAATGCATATAAAACATGTAATAATATGATATAACATAGCATGGAACATATGAAATTATGGATACGTTGGAGATGTTTCATCTACAAAGAATTTCACTTGCTGCCCATGCACTGTAGGTGTTAACTGAAATGTCAGAGTACTAGGATTCTTTATCATAGTTTCACCTGTCATCAAATGAATTTCAGCTGCATTCTCTGCATCTTCAACCATCATCTCCTCATTTGCAGTCATATCAAATAGATCCATTATTTCATGTAACACATGCATTTGTACCGTTGCTTTGCACTGATGATCACGAGCCCAACGTTCTCCGCAAGTGAAACAGAGGCCACGAGCACGCCTGTAAGCCCTGAGAGTCGCGAACTTGTCTTCAACCGATGGTGATCGATTTGCTTCAGGTTGTGCTCTGTTCTCCAACTGCAATGGTGGTCTAGCAGCTTGCAGCATTAGTGCTTGTACCGTTGGAGGCGCTGGCAGTGGTAGAGCTCGACGAGGTGGTAGCAAGGCCATTGGTGCAGGTGCTTGTCGGTATAATAAGGCCTCGATATGTTTGCCACCTCTTCCTACAATAGAGCCAGAGAATACGCAGTATCGAGGTCGACAGGACTTTGAATTGCAATAATTGAACGGATATTAGGATTGAGACCATCTTGGAATCTAGTGATGTAATGTAGTGGCTTTAAATTGGGTTCATAAGCAGCGAAACGATCTATTAGGTCAGCGAAACACTCAACATAATTGGTGATAGTGGACGTTTGGTGAATCTGATATAACTGACGAAGCAAGGCTTGGTGTTGATTGCGGCCAAAGCGCACAAGCAGCCAACCACAAAATTCTCCCATGTGGCGGTGGCAATTTTGCGAGTTGATGTGCCATCGAACTGCATGGTGGCTACAGAGATCCAAACTGTTTTGGGAGTGCTATAGAGATGGAAGTAATTCGTTGCAGCGCTGCTGCCAGAATTTTGGACAGGTGTCATCGAATTGAGGGAAATCAATTTTTGGTAGAGATCTATGGAGCGGAGGAGGTTCAGCAGAATTATGGGGAGTAGTGGGTCGGCCGAAATGGGCACCTCTTGCCGGAGGAGGCACGTAGAGAGGTTGAACCTCGTGTACTTGGGTCGGGCGTCGTGGGTGATGACGCCGACGTGGGAGACGTGGTGTAGACGTTCCCTAGCGGGACGACGCGATCCAGACGGAGAAGAAGATCTCCGAGATCCGCTCGGATTTCATCGAGCATCTCCATGGTGTGGCGATGATGAGCCGCCATCGCCTCCGAACTCGCGGTGCGTTGTTCCTCCAACGCCTGCTTCTGGCCATCCATGAGCTTGTGAATCGACTCGAGCAACTCCTTGTTGGAGAGATCTTCCACTCCCATGGCGAGTTTGGTGGTGTACTGGCCAGTACGATGGTGGGTGGTTGGGGAAAAAATTGCTCCAGATCGTCGGCTCTGATACCAGATTGTTGGGTGCCGATTTGCCTAACTAAAGAGACAGGAAGAACACATAGATCATCACGGAATTGCTGCGAGATGTATTAATTCAAGATACATATCTCAGATCCAAGTCTGACGGCATAAGCCGTGTCTACCAAGCCAACCTTCCTCTCAACCACTCTCTGGATACATATACTCTAATCACGAAGACGAGCAGGAAGGCGTCGAGCACGGACGCTCCTCCGTGTTGAGCCTGGGCCTTCTCCTGGGCCAGTTAGTGGGCTTGTGCTTGGGTCGCTGACATCCAGCAATTAGCACAGTGCAAGTCTGCACATTTGATGCGCCCGCGGCATTCCAATGTCATCCTCCTCACTCGGGTGTATATGGGGATGGAGGCGCGGGCCATGAAGGAGGATCGTTCCGGCTACCTCCTCCATTGGTGTCGATTTGGGGATTTAAGCGCGTGCTGCGTCGACGGGTCATCTCGTCGCCGCCGAGACCCAGAGAACACCATAGCGTGGATGTCTGACTAGGAAGTTTAACTAGTAGACTACTACTATAGACTCCTGAAATTCTACCTAATAAAATCGTCAGCATGGATTTACTAAGTTATATAGATTACGATCAGAGGAGCACAGGCGCTTGGTTGTAACCGAATTCTTGATGCCTCCCAACCCCATTGGTACACCCCGATAAGAACAACCTCGCATAGGCAGGTTTTTGGTCTATCGTAAATTACACCAAAGGTTCTCATGGGAGTCTATTTATATTGTCTCGGTACTGGACGGACACATTTACGTGTGTGTTTAATATGAAGATAGGCATCGGTGGCTCCCATCAAAGACATGAGTTAAGTGGATTCATCCTTCTGAGCCATAGCTTGTGCGTTGTGCAATTGGTCAAACCAAATCGTTACAAAAATATCTTGATGAAGATATTCAAACCTGCATTGTAAGATGGTATCTTGACGAGTATGTAATTGACTAGCCTCAAACAATTACACACTTCTAGTTGCGAAAGCGGCGGAGGAACCGAGCGTCGGTGACCAGGCCTCGCCAATGGTTGCAAACGACGAAGGCAGACATGAGGGGCTCTCCCAGAGCATGTCATCGTTGGACGACAGGGATTTGGGCGCTGCCGGCGATTTATCGCGGCGACGACAACGGATGCGGCGGGGTATTCAGGTGGATTTGGGGATGGAGAGGTGCGAGCTGCGGTGGAGGGTCATTCCGGCTACCTCCTCACGGATGTCGATATAGGTATTTAGGCGTGGGCTGCAACGGGCGGGTCATCTCCTCGCATGTGAGACATAGAGGACATGGAATGGAAGAAGGCGTCAGGTCTACTCGAGGCGGACGAGTGCACTGACACTGTCGTGACAGTGATGAATCGATTGTGGATTTATGACCACAGAGCTTAGCTAGTCAACTACTTTGGTGTAGAATATAGACTCGTGAAATTCTCGTTAAGCTTCACGACTTCTTCTTTTTTCGGTGAAGAGAACTACTCACTTGCTAAATCAAGGTAGGATTACAGTCAGCGATAATGGCTGGTTCAAGTTCTGGTGAAGCTTCACGACTTGCTAATGTACCAAACAGGCGACATAAGTCAATCAAAAATACAGTACAGCACTTGACTGTGTTGCTAGCTCTGTTTTGGGATTTTGTAACTAGGATCTAGCCGACAGGACAGGTAGCTTCTCAAGTTCTTACCACATCCTAATAACTTGCCTCATTGTTCTCTTGTGTTCACACAAGTCGGTCAGACCATGTAATTAAGCATATATCAACGATATCCTGCACTTCGGCATCAGTTTGCTTACACAAGTTACGATTAGGTCATATAGTCCTCTTTGTTGTAACCAAATTTTCGATGCCTCCCAACCCCACTGGTACACCACAATAGAAAAATACTTGGCATGCATAGCTTTTTCTACGTATATTACACCGAAATGTTCTCATGAAAGTTTATTTATATCATCTCCATATTGGATGGACGTGTTTACGTGGGCATTTAATATATAGATAGGCATTTAGTGCTTGTCATAAAAGTCGTTGAGATTGAGTGAGTAAAGTGGATTTATCCTTCTCAATCACATCATGTGTATTATGCAATTAGTGAAAATCATAATATGCTAAAATATCTTTACAAAATGCATAAATCTACAATGCAGAAATAAAGGCCGTATGCATCACCCCGATGCAGAGGCTGGGACCCCCCTTTTCTAAAAAAAAGCTACATTGCAGAATGACATGTGAATATAAATATGTAATTTACTAGATTCAAACAACTACACACACTTTTATTTACTATGTGGGTCTTCCTCGTCTACTTCTCCCGTCTCAACCTAATTGTTTTTTTATAATTTTCAGTTGACCAGTCATCTTAAATTGCATATAACAAGCATGACTGAAATTGCACCCTTTCAAATTATGCAACTTTAGTATACAGCTAGTGCAATTGTATTCCTTGTGTTATATGTATGAAGTAATATAAAGGTGGAGATGATTGGATATTGATCAAAATACTTAGAAAAATGACTGTACGAAAATTGTAGGCAAAATATAAATACACCGTCCTAACAAATAACCATCACAAAATATTTTTCCATGAGTTTTATGGTTGTGTACTTTTTTTGGTAGTGACCCAAGAGGCTAATTTTGCAGCTATAAGTATGTTTATTGCAAGGCCCAAGCAAGGAGTTATAAACTCGCTGCAACATGAGAGTCTAGAAACTAGTCAAGATTCTACGTGCATTTCTAAAAATTACTATCACTTAGACTGCTCACAAATAGAAATGAGAAGTGTTGAAAAAGAATGACATTTTCTGTGGATGTTCTCACACTCCTTAATAACATAAGTTTTTAAGTTTAGTTTGACCAATTTAGGACCTACAAAGTTAGTCCATAATTAGCTAACTTGCTAACTCTTTAATTTGAAATGAAGAGAACGACTGCATAACTTTGTGATCCCTCATACCACCTTCTTCCATCTGAAACCCAACTGTGTGGGAAGGAGAGGCAACCAAACGACTGGATCCGTGTCGTTCAACAAGAGTTTTTCAAAATGCTAGAATCACATCACGTTGCAAGGTTGCCCACTGGATGTTTGCTCTTCATTTATCCCCTTTTAAATTTTTTATAAAGGTCATTAGCTGATCGGTTTTGATCTGTCTTCTTCCCGAATGATGTCAGACTCACGGGTCGCCATGATTGCCTTTTATGGGATGCTCACAAACTTTTCATGGACACGTCCTATATAGAGATCCAAGACCACACAACTCCAAAGAACGAGGAGAACTCCGAGATGACCCCTCCTTGGCGAGGAGACCATGTTGCTCTCGATTTCCTGTTGGTGAAAACCCTAGTCCCTGATAGTCGCATCACAAACTCGGGCTCTTTTTTCTAGTTTTCTATACTAACAACTTAGTATTTTTTTCTCTATGGTGTGTGAAACTCCTTTTGTCGCCATTTTATGTGCTTCTCCCTACTTCTACTAGTATATGTTTCAGGAGCACATGGCATTCTATCGTGTGTCCTTTATTTTATTTTAGAAATTTAGTGAATAAAGTAGTAGGCTTTAAGATTAACATCAAGGTACGATTGTAGACCGTTACTCCCCGTTTAGGTGTATAAGTATTGGGTCCTAATGAATTGTGCTATGATAAAAAATGGTTTCTACTAGTTCCAATCAATATGTTTTTTTCTACATGTATTGGTGGCACTGGAGTTTTGCGTCCATGCATTGGTTATTGCTAACATACACTGGTCATAGTCCATCATTTTATTAGTTTAATTAATTAATTCAAACTCTATTTCTTATTTTCGAATAAATAATTTTTCGTAAAAGACCTTTTTTAAATAAAAAAAGGGCGTGCCTAGAGCTCAGTCGACTTAGAACTCGTGAGTTCTAAGTCGGGTGACGTAAGCATGACATACGCATGCGTTTTGGCTAAAAAATATTCAAATTCAAAAATTGTTCTAACAAAATTCAGTTGCAACCCACTTGCAACCGAAAAATCCAGTTACAACCCACTTGTAACTAAAAAAAATCAGTTTCGACCAACTTGCAACTGGAAAAAATTCAGTTGCAAACCACTTGTAACTAGAAAAAACGTGAAAAAGAAAAGAAAAAAGAAAAACGCACGCATCTTGACGCATGATTAAATGGTGGTGGACGCGACTTAGAACTCGTGAGAACTAGCAAAACCGATAAAAAAATACCTAATACATCTAAACAAATACGGAGGGATTAAGAAAGATCGTGCTTCTACACGAGCTGGGTGCATCAAGATCAACGCTCGAGGCGGACCCAACCGCCCCGATGTAAAGAGAAGCAGGCGCATGACAGAGACAGTGGCGACCACTAACTATAACTGCCCCGCCGCGTCACCAAATTACACCTCTATTTAAGCCGATTAATTAATCCGACCGGTGGGCCCGACCGCATGACAGCAACGAATAGCCCCGTCACGTCACGCCACGCACGCACCTCTCCTACCCTCTTCCTCCTCCTCACTCCCACCATCTTCCCCAACCTCCCTCCTCCTACCCCCTTCTCGGCCTCACATCACAAAGATCTCCCAAAATCTCCCGATTCCTCGCCCGCTCTCGACTCCGGGGATCCCGTGTCCCACCCCGCCGCTCCCTCGCCCGCGCGGGATCTTGTAGGATCCTCCCGCTGCGAGAAGGAGCAGCAGCAGCCGCCATTTTCCGTGGCTCGCCCACGCCGCGTCCGGTTGTTGGCGTCGGTTGCTCCGTCTCCTGCGATTACCGGATCTTGCGAGCAAGCCAGCCGACATGGGCGGGGTCTGGGTGGGACTCGGAGCCTAGGGCGCGCGCGGCGGGCGCCACTCGCCATTTGATTCGATTCCGAGGAGGGGAGGGGACGACGCCATGTCCGGCTGCTCCTCGGATTGATGATATTTTGGCCCGTGCTGTCTCCCGATTCCCCTCGCCTTTCGTCCTCTCTGAAACCCGGATCGCAAGATCCAATTCCCGGAGCAAGCATTTCTCCCTCATTCTATTGGCTCCGGATAGACTGTCCCTGTCAATCGCTCTCATTCTCGCTCGCCCTCGTTAAAAATCCTCTCTTTCTCCCACCAAGATCCAATCCCCACCACCCCGCCCGCCGCTCGCATTCCGCGAATCTCCTGCGGTTGTCGCCGGGGATGACGCCGTCGGTGACGACGCACGCCTCGCCGCTGGTGCTCTCCCTGCTCCTGCTCGTCTCCATCCCTGTCGTCTTCTTCCTTGCGCCGCGCCTCCTCCCGCCCAAGACGCTCCCCGCCATCCCGGACGCCGACGAGTCCGACGACCTCGCGCTCTTCCGCCGAGCCATCCTGTCCTCCTCCTCCTCCGCCGCTGCCAAGCCGGTGGCGACCAACTCCTTCTTCCACCGCCGCCCTACGGCCAAAGTTGCCTTCCTATTCCTCACCAACTCCGACATCGTCTTCGCGCCGCTCTGGGAGAAGTACTTCCGTGGCCACCGCCAGCTCTTCAACATATATGTCCACGCCGATCCCAACTCTGTCCTAGAGCTGCCCCCGACGCCCACCTTCCGCGGCCGCTTCGTGCCAGCCAAGGCCACGCAGCGTGCTTCCCCCACACTCATCTCTGCTGCCCGCCGCCTCCTCGCCACCGCTCTCCTCGACGACCCATCCAACATTTTCTTTGCGCTCATGTCGCAATCCTGCATCCCACTCCACCCCTTCCCCACTATGTACAATGCACTCCTCTCCGACAATGCTGGTCCTCACGGCCGCCACCGCAGCTTCATAGAGATAAAGGACAACGACTGGGTGCTTCATGATAGATACTATGCCCGGGGTGAGGGCGTGATGCTGCCAGAGGTGCCTTATGATCGGTTTCGCGCTGGATCGCAGTTCTTTGTGCTCACCAGGAGGCATGCCATCATGGTTGTGCGTGACATGCGGCTCTGGAAAAAGTTTAAGTTGCCTTGTTTGATCAAGGAAAAGGACTCGTGCTATCCAGAGGAGCACTACTTCCCGACATTGCTGGATATGCAGGACCCTGAGGGGTGCACCAAGTATAGCCTCACAAGGGTGAACTGGACAGATCAAGTCGAGGGCCACCCACACACATATCGTCCCGGGGAGGTGTCGGCAAAACTCATTAGGGAGCTGAGGAAGTCCAATTCGACATATTCATACATGTTCGCCCGAAAATTTGCCCCTGAGTGCCTTGAGCCGCTGATGGAGATTGTGGACTCTGTGATCCTACGTGACTAGGCCAGCAGCACCACCATTTGGGGTTGTCGAATACACTGGGATTATGAGGTATGAAGATGTGCACTTGCTGCTGCCCTGTTGAAATAACTAATCTGATGTTTAGGTGTTGTGTTGAGAGAGTTCTCTCTAAGTGGAGTGTACATAGTATGAAATGCAGGAGTTTTAGGATATGTGAAATATGTATGCTTTAACACTTAAGTAATAAATGTTGCATACTTCATTAAGCTGTTGTGCTTGTGTCATTAGTTGGAAGTTTTTTTTTGTCTTGTTATATTGTTGTTGGGTCAGCTTCTTATAGGTGCCTGTTTATATCAAATTTAGTACTGTAAATGTATTTCCTCTCTTGGTAGATGTTCCATCATTGAATGTAAGTTGTCGTACTGCTTTCTCAATGGAGTGAAAACGCATCTGTTTCTATTTGTGTTGCAGTTTGTATATGTGCATTGCTACAGAATCTTTATTGTCTTTCTTGATTCTTGTCAAACTCAAGCAGTTTGCTCTGGCAACATATACGTAAATTAGCATTAATTGTAACTCATGGCTCTCTAGAATTTGCACTTCTTGGGCTCTGTTAGCAAAGAAAATTTAGGCATTGCTTTTTTTGTTCCCGTGCAGGGTTGTGATGTGATGAGCAAGCGCAAGCTGGTCCGTCTATGCCCTCCAGATCGTTCTTGAGGACAAACTTGTCCATCCTTGCTCTTCTCTTCCGTGCATCAAAGATTTTTTGGTAATAGATGGTGCTGGTCGGAGAGTATGGTATGGCCATGGATTATCGCTATGTGAGTATGCTGTTTGAACGGGACTACTTGGCAAGCAATAGGTCAGTAGGTAGCATGATCATCCTCTGTATTACACGGACCTGAAGGCACTCTGTCAATACATTCAGCGAAGGACTGATCATTTGTAGTTTTATTGCGTATATACATGACATGCCTGTTGTTGATAATATATTTTGGTGTTATTTTGTGAACGCCACGGTTCCATTTTGTCACGGTTCCATTTCTTATGCTAGACTGGCAGTTTGAATATATAAATAATATCAGCTAACAGACATATTTGACTTTGGCTGTACGCTTTTTTATAAGGACTTAACAAGAAGATAAAGAAGAGTAGAGCTGCACTAACAATACAAGCCATGTGATGCAAGCAGCCTTAAACCCTAATATGCTGCTGTTCAGTGTGATGATTCTTCCTTTACATATTTTGAACTCGTTGGCCACACTTTGTTAGGCTACCTTCTTCCCTGGGCCAAGGACTGTTGATATTGCATTGTGTTGCCCTTAATCTTGGCCGCCCCTATTAGACATACTGATTGTCATGCTGTTTTGGGATGCAACAATGTAGGTTTGTTATGCTGGTATATTAGAAATGGTTGGTAACGATGTTCCTGGAAAATACACGCATAATTTCAGGTCACAGATTGGTAACAGTAGATTCTGTCAGAAGCACCTTAAAAGTTCTTACTGAGATTCTACGTAAAATGTTTGGATTTATGATACATTCAAAATAAATTAGTAGCATACATGTGATAGAAAGTTGTGGAGTAGAGACATGTCCTCTTCTTTCTATCAATATATGTTAATCCTAAAGCCCTAAACCAAGTTGATCTTTCTTTTGCCCTCACTTGCTGGCTTTCTCTGATAGAAAAACATGGGCAGTACAGATGTCTTTATCTGTCTAATATATATTGTTGTGCATAGACCAGGATGATGATGCCTCTTTTAGACTGCCTCACACTTACCAGCTTTCTCAGCGAGTTTGTTTCAACTTTCAATTGCTTAGATTTACTTATGGCCGTGAATCGGAATGGTTGAAACCACCAGATGAAAACCACACTCTGATGTGAAGAAAATCTGTTGCACTTTTGTATCAACTATCATCTCACTTCATGTTATCTACAAGTTACTGTGAATCTGTCATGTACTCGGTGAGCAGTTGCCAGGACTTTTGATGGCTGATTCAAATTGGAGTTTGGAAATACTGGATTCAGGCGTGCATTATGACAGTTATGAGTTCTCTCCAAGTAAGCACAGACCATATGTGGCTGTTATTCTCCTCATCTGTATGGTTCCATTTCTTAAGCCAGTCTGGGAGTTTGAACAGATAATAGCAACTAACAGGCATATTTGACTTTCCGCTGGGATTCTTTTTCATAACGACTTTGTAAAAAGGATTAGTAGGGCTGCACTAACAATACAGTTCATGCAAGCAACCCTAAACCACTATTATGTGTCTATTGGGTTGAAAGATTTATCTTTTACTCCCTTCGTCCCAAAATAAGTGTCTCAAATCTCTATCTAGACATGATTTCATGTCTAGATACATCACCTTTTTGAGAGACTTGAGACACTTATTTTGGGACGGAGGGAGTAAAAGATAAATCTTTCAATGTCTAGAAACATCACCTTTTTGAGAGACCTGAGACATTTATTTTGGGACGGAGGGAGTACATATTTTGAACTCATTGTACAACTTTGTTAGGTCGCCGTGACCCCTTCTAAGGGGCCTTGTGTTGCCTTTAATCTGTTTATCTCCCGTTGCACAAATTGAACTGTTTATAAACCCTAAAGCCCTAAACTAAGTTGATCTCTTTTTTTTCTCCTCAATTTGCCAGCCTTGTAGAATATCCTGGGATTCTTTCTTTTTCTCCTCATTTTGCCAGCCTTATAGAATACCTGGGGAATCGAGAGATGTACTTTTCGTCTAATTTGAAACCACCCTTTGATGGGAATAAAATGCATTGAGCCTCGAGACTTGTATTAGGACCGCACTATCACTAAAAAAATATAGTACCTGCAGGTCAATCGCCAGCTCTATCATTCAGGCAGATAACATTGCTGTTAACATTGCTCAGGTAAAAGCGACCAATTCTGGGTTATTACTGGGAATAATTCTAGCTCGACCCCGGAAGATATGTTTGCTGTGAACGCCAACTCGTTTTCCCTATTGTTCAGAAACGTCTCTTATCTAGGGCGCGTTTGGTAGCCTGTAACCATTTTTCATCTCACTGCGCTAGTGAGATGAGACGACATGCGCGTCTGAAATGGACCACATGCCATTAAGCCCTATGGTTTGGTTGCTCGAGAAGGCATTTTATGCAGCGGAGAGGGAAGACAACCCCAATTGTTTGGATGCTTGCGCTCTGCCTTTTCTTCCTTCTCGATGCAACACACACCTTGTTTGGTTGTATCCGTGAGCATGTTGTGCTAACATCTTTCTATCGAGTGGTGAGGTTACCAACAACAACACATTCAAGAATATTCAGTTAACATTCAGTTCATACAAAAGGTGCTGGTAGTACATATCAACTAGTTACCCTACTGGTAGATGCATCACGAGTAAACCATCCATCATGATGCACACAAGTTCATCGGACGAGGGGTTAGTGTATATACCACCTCGAGGAAGATTATCATTACATACCGACGATAAGGTTTAACCAAGTCCTAGCTAATGGAGGGCTATGAGGCCACTACCCAAAATATACAACAAATCGTTAGCATTGTGGAGAAGATGAAGAAAGAGGCACTCAAACACCTGCATCAAACTGCTTGCGAAGCCAAGTCCTAAGCCAGCTCCTCCTCTTTGAGGCCTGCAATGCCCGATTGAAAGAGCATTTTCCCTCATGTGTGGTTTTGGTAATTGAATGACAATCTCTATGGACTAATGTTTGCATTGAGATATCATTATAGATCATGTCCATGGAGTTCATGTGTTGAACTCTTGAAGCTCATGTGTTGAGTGAAGCTTATTGCAAGTATGTCTTGAAGATTCAAGACATCATCTTAGTGAAGAAAAGATGAGTTGTGCAAGACCAAGAGAAGCTTTCTCGAAAAGATCCTATGCTTGGTGCTTGCAATGGATACATGAAGACGAAGCTTAGCGAGACTCTCCCATTGTGAGCATGGGGGAGTATTTGGAGAAGTCTTCATCAAGCAAGTGTTTGGACGCGCAATCAAGAAAGATGATCCACTTGAAGAGATCAAGATATTCATCATCCAATTCAAGTGGAATGCAAAGGCAAAGGTATGATCTTGATAGGGCTATAGGATAGATATGCGTACTATCAAGAGGGGCTCTCAAGTTAGTAACTTGATCGTATTCTTGTGGAGAGCTCAAACCTTTGCATACTTGGCATATCATGTTTCTTGGTTCTTATTTGGCTTTTATGTTGGTGAGGAATTAGATCTTGGTTCATCTCCATGTCAAGCTCTTGTTCATCGAAATCGGTTTTACTTTGGACAACTTGTTGCGTTTTCGGTGGCGGAAATATTGCCGGTTCAACCATGAGGAAAGTCCCACACCTTGCCATGTGTGGTGATTTTATTCTATTTATGGGATGCAATATTTCCACACCTTGTTGGGTAGTCATCGTCGCTATCTTTCCAACAAAATTGGTCTCACCTCATTTGGAGTTCATTTGCAAAAGTTATAGCAGTTTTCGTTTCGGTGTTCTGCTGATTCGGATTATTGGGGCCGGATATTCCGCCCTACCGGAATTTCCGGTTCCCCAGCTCATCCAAGAAAACGGCTAAGGAAAGGAGAAAAAGGGTTCTGACTCCAGTCGGAAATTGTGCTCGGAAATTTCCATATACCGGAATTTCCGAGTGCCCCAGAAAAGTCCTTCAGAAATGGCTAAGGAAAAGTTTGGTTTTGCTTCTGACTCCAGCCGGAATTTCCGAGCTCTCTTAGACCGGAAAATCCGAGTGTCACTTATACCGAAATTTCCGAGTGTCAAAACAGCCAACGGCTATATTTACCCTTCTTTTTCCCCAGTGAATCCAAGGCAGCACGACTTTTCCCTCTCTTCTACTCCATTGTTGACCTTGGAAAGCTCACTTCCCTCTCAATCCCTCCATTGAATCTTCCATATTCTTTAGGGAAAGTTGAGAGGAGATCTAGATCTACAATCCTACCAATCCATCTCTCCTCTAAGTGAGGGGGACTTAGTGGATCTAGTTCTTGGAGTTCATTTGTGGTTCTTCTTCTTTGTTCTTCCTCTCTTCTCCCCCCATAAGCATTAGTTGCTTTTGGTGGGATTTGGGAGTGAAGGAGTTGACTCCTTTGTGGTTTCCTTTGTTCTTCCTCTCTTATTCCCCCATAAACATTTGTTGTTGTGTTGGATTTTTTGAGAGTGAAGGACTTGAGCACTTCGTGTGCTCTTGCCATTGCATTTGCATCGGTTTGAGCCCTCCACGAGGATTCGTGGTGGTGTTACTTGTGAGCTTGTTACTCTTGGGTCTTTGGACCCTAGACGCCTTTTGTGGCCGGCCTTTTGTGGTCAAGACCTTTTGTGGTCACTTGAGAGCCCCCAATTAAGTTGTTGGTGTGTGCCTCAAGACTTGGGAGCCCCCAATTAAGTTGTGGGTGTGTGCCTCAAGAGTTGTACGGGATTCGATCTCCACACCAAAGGAAATCAATAGTGGAAGGTGAACTCGGACCTTTTGTGGTTGAGTTCATCAGGAGAAAAAGGTGAGCCTTTGTGGCGTTGCGGCTAACCTGTTGTGGTTGCGCACACCTCTCCAAACGAACGTACACCTTTGGGTGGAACTCGGAAATACATCCTCGTCTCCGCGTGCCTCGGTTATTTCTATACCCGAGCTCTTTACTTATGCACTTTACATTGTGATAGCCTTCGTGCTTGAAGTAATATATCTTGCTATCATCTTGTTACTTCTATTGCTTAGCTTAAGTTGTTGGTGCACATAAGTGAGCCTAGTTTATATATCTAGGTTGTATGCTTGTTAAATTAAACCTCTAGTTTTATTCCGCCTTTATCAAGCATACTGGAATTTCCGGGTCATTGTGTACCGGATATTCCGGCTACTCGGAATTTCTGGGTCACTCTTGGACCGGATATTCCGGCTCCTCGAAAAAGTTTTTAAATCGCCTATTCACACACCCCCCCCCCCCTCTATGCGACGTCTATCCGTTCACCGATACTTTATATGCTCTTCTTTGTTGTCAGCAATGAAATAGAGTGCCCTGAGCAGCAACTTAGGTGTGAACAGCTAGTCTGACTGACAAACCGGAACACGAAGATCGTCTTCATCTGCGCATAGTTGATGATATTGTTGTTGATGAACTCTTGCCGCTTTGGGTGACACTGCAATTCACAAGGAGCAATTGCCATGGCAGATGTCTGTGGAGGTACTCTAAGAACAAGAAACTAAATAAAGTTTTATTACCTTCATGTACTCTCGGTGCCTCCGTTCGTCTAATAGCCGGAAGCAGCAACAGTCTTTGTTCCAGTCTAGTGCTCCCTCGGCTTTCATCACCCTTATAATTGACCACTTGTTTTTCCACTTTCTCACGTGGTTGTAGACATGTAGGGTGTTGGCACGTACGCCTGCACAAACTCGAACATCGCCGGTGACCAAACCATGGGAGGTTTAAACATCACGGGGCGGTCATGATCATTCACAGATGGAGCAGACAGATCCGGGGAAACCGATGGTTTGATCGCCTACATTACAAGTACCATACGAACATCGCAAAATAAACTACATCACGAACATCAGTAAGCAGTTGCGTCATCTATCAACCATCCTAAGCTACAAGCAGAAGAGAGAGTTACTCCTTACTCTCAATGGAGTCACACAGAGAACCGAGGTCGGGGAAAGGAGGAGTCTGTGGCGAAGTAGCAGTTTGCTCAAACTCCCCCGTGGTGACATCAGATCCAACCATCACCACCGTGCAACTGCGTCCCGAGATCCAGTGGCGGTCACCGGCGACGAAGGGGCGGCCTACAATGGCGGATCTCATATCTCCCTGTGTGCATACAAGTTCTAAGGCAAGTGTTCGAGGAGCTTACAACAACTAGATGGGCCGACGCAGAGGAAGAAGACGAGTAGCCGTGGCCAGACGTCGCTGGCGGCAGCCGCTCCGATCCTTCCAGTGAGGAGGACCAGACCATGGCGCCGACCGGGGATGGTTGGACGAGCTCGAAATGGTGAGGAATTGGTGAATTTGGATTTGGCGGTGAGAGAGGCCTCCCTAAATACGCGATAAAATTTTGAGAGCGGGGACCGAATTTGTCCCGCCGACACCATTCCGCGCGAGCTTGCCCATCTCCGTTGGATGACTATACGGGAACGGCGGCGCGTTGTGTGAAACTGCGGAAACGAAGGTGGTTCGCTGGAAATTTCACCGAACCAAGCGCACAGCACGAGTCTAGAAAACCAAAGGGTCCAAAAATTGCGCCCCCCATGCAAGCCAAGGCTTCCAGGTTACCAGACGGGCCCCTAGTGATTTCAATTAGAATCTGAAGGTTCATTCCCTGCCAAAAAAAAAACTCGGGCCATCATTCTCGAATTTGAGGCCAGTTACTCGATGCAGAAGTTTTGACAGCCCACCTGGTTGCAGGCCCATCTGCGCACCATCTCCACCGAACGAAGCCATACTCCGCACCCACTACCATCGCTGTCACCCACGAGCTTTTCCTCAACTCCCCTCTCTGTCTCTCTCGCCAGCTCTTCCAAATTTCACACCAAGTTTAAAGTTGGCAGCTTTAGTGCCGCTCCGGCCTCCGCGAATCTCGCCGCCGCCGCCATGGCCGCCGCCCCCGCGCCGCTGCTGCTAGCCCTGGCGCTCGCCGCCCTCGCCTCGCTGGCCTGCGTCTCCGGAGACACCAACGGGGTGCACGACCCGTGCACGGACACGAAGATCCAGCGCGGGGACGGCTTCACCTTCGGGCTCGCCTTCGCCGGCCGCGGCGCCTTCTTCTCCGGGCCCACACAGCTCTCCCCGTGCGACCGCCGCCTCAACCTCGCCTCCCCCTCCCAGCTCGCCGTCTTCCGCCCCACGGTCGACGAGATCTCCCTCCTCACCGTCAACACCACCGCGGGCTTCAGCCCCGTAAGCGATCTCCCCTTTCTCCTTCTTTCCCTATGTCTTCTACTGTAATACCTTTCTTGGTCATCTCCGTTTGCTCGGCATAACATGGATTCGTAGATCATGCGCTGCATGTGCTTGTGGAAATGCGGGAGTAGGTGGAGGTCGGTTGGGTTGTTGCCGCTGTTCTGCTGTGCTGGCATCTTCTGTTTTCGCCTGTGCTGGAGTGAGTCCGCGGTTGGTTGGTATGATCCGTGTGATTTCTGTAGAATTTCTTGATCTACTTGGAGCGAGACAGAGTAACGTTGCTGCTCAATTGGTTGCCATGCACGCACGCAAGATCCTCTTCATTGAGTCAAGTATAGCATGGATCAATGCCTCAGCAATACCGTCATGATGGGGATTGGGAACTAGTTGTAATGTGAGGGGAGCTGACATAATCTCACGGTTTCCTCTGTGAAGAATGGTAGGATTGGCATTGCATGTGTTCTTATTTTTCTGCGGGGATAGTATGGTTATATAGTCTTATACGAGAACATATTAAGGTAAAAGCTCAGTCTTGGTGAACCATCCACCTTATTAATGCGAGAACTTCGTTATGTGATTCGTCGTTCAACCAGCCACCTAGAACGTAAAACCTCATTTATATCTCGTTGAAATGCCCTAACTTGCTGCCTCCTGAATTCGAACAAAGCAAATAGAAAATGTTTGCTATGGAAGTTATGCTGACAGATAACTAGGTATATCTAAGAGAAAGGGGCCTGGCTGGCTTCGTTGAAAACTTTGCTATGTAGCCAATATGGTTGCTGCTATATATTGGTATGATAATGGACCTCATAGCTGCCTAGTCTGATTATGTTGCTCGCTTCCAAAGTGAGAAACTCAGACTAGGGAAGGGAAACATGAGTCTTTGTGTTTTGGTGCTATTGTTGGGTAAATGTTTACATATTTTCCGCACGATGCAATTTGGCTAGTTTGGTGTATCTTCCTTATTTGGAATTTAGTTCTGTCTTATTTAGTGGCAAGAGATTGGACAGATGATCTTTCTGCCTATACCCCTCTCCATTAGAAGTGGGTCCTATGTGGCTTGCGTAAGTTGGGTAAACCATGGTGCAAATTGTAGTAGTATTTGTCACTCCGCTACCCTTAAAAGCATCACGCTCCATCAGCCGCCCCTTTAGCAGCTACGGGATTTGGCAGCCCATTACCCTCCCAAATAATAGTGTTCTCGTTATGACTGTTTCACCCTTTGGGGATTGTTAAGTTTCAGGATTAGTAGTCATTGTTTCGTTCTCGTCCTCATCCCTGCTCTTTCCCCCAATTCAAAAACTCAGGGGTTATCATGGAGACTTGATCAGCTCCTGACGCAACTGAACAAATAAGTCTTAACTTACATTAGGATAGTGTGACTGAGGAATGCTGCTCTTTTTGCCGATGCGATATAACCTGAAATTATATTGTATCATGGTTGACTAGTCTCTGGATAGTTGTTCAGTGTGTTTATACGACTGAAGACTTATATAACTAAAGTTCTTTGTCTTTTGTAGGCCTCAGCTGGTGGGTTCATGGTAGCATTTGCTGGTAGGAAGTATGCAGCCAGATCTATGCCAGTCTTTGTCTCCAATAGCTCAGTCACAGTGTCCAGCTTCACCCTGGTATGGGACCACAGATTTACTACTGCCTCCATCCTCTATAAACTTTTAAAGCAAGCAAATTCTGAATGTTTCCACTCTATGTTGATGTATTTATAGGTCCTTGAATTCAACAAAGGCAGGCTTCAGAACTTGCACTGGAAGAAGGATGGATGTGGCGCATGCTCAGGGAAGCCAAACTTCATTTGCCTGGGCAAGGAAACTTGCGCCATTAGATCAAATATGTGCAAGAGCAATAACCAGGGATCCATGGACTGCAGTGTCGGCATACAGCTGGCCTTCTCTGGCACCGACAAGCACGAGTCGGTCCTCAACTCGTGGTATGAGGTGTCAAACCTGCAGCAGTACTCGCTTTACGGGCTGTACTCGAACGTGAAGGGCTCCCTGAGTGGCCAGTTCGACAAGTTCTTCTAGGCGTACTGAGTGGCCATTGTCTATATCACTCACTACCCTGCCACTGCCGGTCTGGAACTTCCTGATGCTGTACTTAACGTTCTTTTAGGTTTTGCCTCCGTCAGGCTGATTGCACGCAAACTGATTTAGCTTGTGTGGAGACCAAGCTCATGTGTATGTACCTACCTATTGAGTCATTTTATGCTGTGTTCTTTCTATTACTGTTTGCTTTAACTTCAACTGTGTGACTGATTGTTCACTGTCAGTGTAGTTGTCTACTGTATCGAAGAAAATATCCTCACGATCGATTTGTGATTTTGCGTTGTTGTACAGAATAGCCCTAGAATTCATGTTGATGTCAACATCACGTATATCTTTGGGTATTAGTTCACCCGATTGGGAAAAATCCAGAAATATTTAACCTCCACTGTAACAGAAAACAAACTAATTGAAACTAACTTTCCTAATATGTAACTTGGATAACAAAATTAAACATCCTATCTCACAACTCAGGAGCTAGACATGCTACTACTCCATCCGTATCAAAATGTAAGATGTTTTAACAATTTTTGGTCCATATGTATCTATACATATTTAAATGTAAGATTCATTGAACCTTACACTAAAACGTGGATAAATACGATTTGGACCCCAAAAATAGCGATAACATCTTACATTTCGATACGGAGGGAGTAATATGCATAATTAGACGTAACTGTACCTCAGGTAATCATACACAATTAAATAATTAATAGAGTTTTTAAGCTTAACTTCCTAATGCGTAGTTAAGCAGAGTTTCTCATATTAACTTCCGAATGTGTCTTAAACATAATAACCTGTTTTTAGAACACAATATGACCGAGTCAAGACAAAACTCTCTTGTTTTGTTTTGTTTGTTTCGGAGTCATGCCAAAACTCTAGTAAATGGAGCTGGAGCTCGGCTTTTTTTTTCTAAAAACAAACAAAGGTACATTTCAAATAATTTTGAAAAAAACCATCTGGGCCTACAGCCCGCTACTCTCGCATCAGGCCTCGTCCCTGAGCCCACGGCCGCAGGCCCGAGAGCCCGATGATATCCGATCCCGCCGCTGTAGCCTTCGTCTACCTACAGTTGCTGCTGCCGCCTCCCGCGACCATAGCCTCGCCACCGCTCCCGGCGACGAACCGCGCGGCTCTGTCTCGTCCTCGTAGACCAGCTCCTCCCGCTGAAGACCGAGCAACTCTGCCTCCAGATCGACGCCGTCCACCCCGAGCTTTCTCCAGCTCCGACCTCGTCCCCTTCACCCGAGCGCCACTACCGTCTCGGTCCATCTCCGGTCGACGCCGCCGGCCGCGCGTACCCGACACTCCCAGACGATCTCGAAGGTAATTTTTGAAGTATTACCCAAGCTTCCTCTTCAAAAGGGAAACTGGATGGTGGATTATCACGACAGATTCATCAATAGACGCAATTCTGAATCTTTGCAAAGAACAGGGCGTGCTTTGGAGTCTCATTGCTCACCCTGCCTGCTCCTGTCTTGCTTGGTCAATGTGCATGTGATCTTGTTTGTTTGCGTAGTTCTTGGAAGGTGATCGATTGCTCGGCTGGAGATCTAGTGACTGACCAAACTTGAAATTTGTGTGTCTACGAGACCAGCGTGAATTAGAGGAATTTTTCTCTGTACTGTGAAGTTGGATCAGTGCAATTTTGGTTGATTCATTTTTTCAGTTCTGAGAAATTTAGCATCAGCATTGTGAATAATTAGTGTACATGCATTATATATATGAACAACAGATTTTGCTAGCATATGACAGAATGAGCATGTTTAATTACCATCATATGTGAATAATGATTGTACACGTCAGGTCATGACTCCTGTATCAGTGTAATACGAATATATGATGCAGGCTATTTCTGTTAGCTGCAGAATTCTACTGGAAATTATTTTCTGGGGCCTTATGAGCTTATCTGCTTAAGCTAAAAAGAAGTGGCCCTCACTCTGCAGGTTATCAACCACAGGGATATCTCCGTATGACCGGAGGAAGAACTAGATGTGACGGATTTAAAAAGCTGAGCTAGATCTGGCTCGTATGTTCAAAGATGCTCCGTGCCAAGGATACATACAGGAAGATGTACTCAGCTGCCAAGAGCTACTACTGCGGAGGGCTAGCGGCGCCGACTGTTTTTTCAGGTAGCGTTCAGAGTTCTATAATAACTAACATCTGTTTTCCAGCTCTTTTACTTTCCAATCAAACACAATTCTAACTCGTTTTCCTTCTTAGCAACAGCCTTGGATCCTAGGTGTTCTCTCAACAACTCAAGAAAGGCACCGGCGCATGCTAATCCGTATAGGGCCCGTTCATATACACAATGTGCGCTTGCGGGGGATTCTTCTGATCAAGAGATTGTGATTGCTCTAGGAAGCAATGTGGGAGATAGAATCGGCACTTTTGACAGAGCACTGCGGCTGATGAGAAACTCGGGTATCAAAATCACCAGGCACGCCTGTTTGTATGAGACTGCCCCTGCTTATGTGACCGATCAGCCGCGGTTCCTGAACTCTGCTGTTAGGGGCACGACTATGATGAAGCCTCATGATTTGCTCAAGAAGCTGAAGGAGATTGAGAAGGAAATAGGGCGCACTGCTGGAATAAGATATGGTCCAAGACCAATCGATCTAGACATTCTTCTATATGGTGACTCCCAGATCAATACTGAGACCCTGATTGTGCCACATGAACGCATCCATGAGAGACCATTTGTTTTGGCGCCTCTTGTTGACCTTCTGGGTTCGTCGGCTGACGATAGTACGGAACAAAGCTGGCATTCTCTCTCAAAGTGCAGTGGTGGGTTCTTTGATTTGTGGAATGAGCTTGGCGGTGAATCTGTAATTGGAGGAGAAGGTATTAAAAGGGTCATTCCTGTTGGAAATCGTCTGTTAGATTGGCGTGAGAGGACCCTTGTTATGGGGGTGCTTAACCTGACGCCGGACAGCTTTAGTGATGGAGGTAAGTTTCAAGAAGTGGAAGCTGCCATTTCTCAGGCCAAGTTGTTAATATCAGAAGGTGCAGACATAATTGATATTGGTGCTCAATCCACCAGGCCATTTGCAACAAAGCTATCAGCAAACGAAGAACTTGAGAGGCTGGTCCCTGTTCTGGATGCAATCACAAAACTCCCTGAGATGGAAGGGAAGTTGCTCTCAGTAGATACATTCTATGGGCAAGTCGCTGCTGAAGCTGTAAAAAGAGGAGCCACCATAATTAATGATGTATCTGGTGGACAGCTTGACCCAAATATTCTTCAAGTTGTTGCTGAACTTGGAGTTCCATATGTTACCATGCACATGAGAGGGGATCCATCAACTATGCAAAGTGAACAGAATTTACACTACGACGATGTCTGCAAAGAAATTGCTTCCGAGTTATACGCTCGGTTGAGAGCAGCAGAGTTGTCTGGAATTCCTTTAAATTGCTTCCGAGTTATACGCTCGGTTGAGAGCAGCAGAGTTGTCTGGAATTCCTTTGTGGAGGATAGTTCTTGATCCTGGCATTGGGTTTTCTAAGAAATCCAAACATAATCTTGATGTAATTATGGGCTTGGAATCCATTAGAGAAGAAATGGGTAAAATGAGTATAGGTGCTTCACGTGTGCCAATATTACTTGGACCCTCAAGGAAAAGATTCCTAGGTGAAATATGCAATCGTGCCGATCCGGTTGAGAGAGATGTTGCTACTGTTTCTGCTGTCACAGCCGCGATCTTGAGTGGTGCTAATATAGTAAGGGTCCACAATGTTAGATACAATGTGGATGCTGCTAAGGTCTCTGATGCATTGCGCAAAGGGAGAAGACGATAATAGAAAGTATATCACTGGCATAGAATCAAAGCCAGTCTCCAGTTTTGTACTGTACAAGAAAATGGTGATGTGGAGTAGTTGCTGACTTGCTGTCACATCATTGGAGTACCATATATAGGGTGTTTCATCACTTGAAGCAATCAAAAGATGTGAAAATAACTATTACAGTGAGCCAAAGATATACAGTTTTTCTTGTGCCTCCTTCCTAGAATCTTCAAGGAAGCAAATATAAAATCAACTAAGGCCACCCAGTGAGTGACCAAGAAAAAGACGTTGTAAAGACTGGTATAAGGGCTAAGACAATATCCATGCATCTTACATAGGTTTCTGGCATAATTTCTTATGCAACACTGGTATAAAAGAAATATCCCACAACTTCGAAACAGTATTGACATTTTTGGAATTCCAAGTCAAATTTTTGCAATGTTGGTTCATCATATGTATATTATATAGGTTGAAGCTATTCCAGCTTGCCTTTTTGTGAAACTTCTTCTTATTTGTGTTTGATCTTGTTGTACCGAATGATGAAGCTAATGCATTGCAAGTGCTGTAAGATACTAGGCCTCTAGGGAATAGGGTTGGTCTGTGATCCAACCAGTTTTCTGAGGGTTCAATTGTCTAATCGTGAGACCTTTGTAATACACTTTGCTTGGAATTGTCTAGTTGAGAGCATCATTAGTTTCTACAGAGTTGATTTTCAGCTTTCAGCATAAGAAATGGAAGCTATTCCGGCTTGCCTTTGTTCTTGTTCTACCCAGTGAGGATATTCATGCATTGCAAGTGGGCCATATGAAATACAAGGCTTCAAGGCTTCTTTGTTTAACCAGATTTCTGAGGGCTTTATTGTCAAGACTTTTTTAATGTACTCTTCTGAGTATTTTCTACTTTAGATGTTATTTGTTGCTGCAGAATTGTCGTCCACCTCGTCATGCCCATGGGACCACATATTTACCATTGTTACCAACATCTATAAATTTGAACCAAGCAAATTCTGAATGCTATTGGTCTATGTTGATGCGTTTCTAGGTTGTTGAATTCAGCAAAGGCAGGCTTCAGAACCTGCACCGGAAGAAAGGATGGGCGTGGTGCTTCTTCTGTGGGGGAAGCCAAACTTCATTTGCCTTGGCAAGCAAACTTGCGCCATTAAAACAAATATGTGCAAGAGTATGTCCTCAACTCGTGGTACAATGTGTCAAACCTGTGAATGCTGTAACTGATTGTTCAATGTCCATCCCTCCATCCATGGTGTCGTCATGTCCAATTTGTGATTGTGCGTTGTTGTAGAGAAAATAGCCCTATACCACACATTGGTATCGACAGCTTGTATATCTGTGTATTTTTTCTGTTTAGCCTATTTGGACTAATTCGTGGTACCAAATGTATTCATTTGTTGTGTTGTTTGTGTATGCATTTTATTCCACGTGTGTCCACTGATGAAACCTTAAGAACGGCAAGTGCTGAAATATTATACTGAGATCGATAATGGCTGTGCTAATGATATCACCATAGGTTTGCCGAGGGCTTATCTTTATATATATATACTAGGGGACATTTATTTACATATATGTTGTACAAAGTGGAGCTATCCCAGCTCACATTTATCTTGTTCTGCTCAATGAGGAATTCCATGCATTAATATGACATACTAGGCCCCAAGGCTTGGACCTTGGATTAACCAGATTTCGGAGGATTTTATTGTCTAAATGCAAAACCAGATTTCCATGCATTGTCTACCGAATGAGAATTGAGAAACTCATATATTGCAAGTGTCTAGCCTCGAAGCTTGGTCAATGGTGTACCCTCGAAATGTCTGCCATGTCCAGTTTGCGATTTTTGCATAGTTGTACTGAAGCAATAGCTGTTGCCAACAGCTCTGTCTGTCTCTGTATGTTAGTTTAACCTATTAGGTCTATTTCGTGATACAGAAAACAAACTTCATTTGTTGGCTTGTGGATGTATTCTGGCATAGCTCACGTTCTTGCTCCCAGAATAAGGTCCCAAAGTCCACCGATTTTTTTATCTGCAATGAGGCGAATCAGGTGAGGATTCCCAAGAAAAACGTAAGCGGAGCTGTCTGTCTCCCTTGTGGTAGCAGGCGGACCGGGCAAAAACTCGTCGTTGGTGCGGCGACAAATTTGGAGCAATTTGAAAGGGAATCCAAAGCTTTGAAAGGGAATCCTAAGCTGAGAGCCGGTGAATATTCTTGTGGTAAACGTCAATTTTTTCGTCTGTCCATTAGCGCGTGTGCAAGAAACATTCATATGTCTCCTCCTCCTGTTTGTTGTCTCTCTGAAGTCTGAACCAGAATTAGCTGTTGCGTCGCAGTCTGCTGCTCTGGCTGGCCTTCGTGCGCACAGCCTGCTAATAGCTTGCTGCACCATCAGCCAGAAGATTTCTTTGCCACATTGTGATGGGTCAGCGTAACTACATCATAAGCATCACACTTAAAGAAATTAAAGCGTTGTTAGAAAAAGATGTGCGCGCACAGCTCAGTAAAGCTCCGGAGCCAAAAGGGAACCGAGCTTTATGTCATCCGAAAGAGGCATAGGTTCTTGCACTATGAGAGGTCAGTGTGAAGGGACAGATGCAGCACTGTCCAAAAGGCTCTCAAACTTTTGCAAACAGTTTAGTAATCAACAGAGCACCTGAGGCTAACTGCCGATCGAGCTCTGAACCCAACCAGCACTTGCTAGAACCTGAGTGTGCTCCGCATTGCCAAAACTCTTAAACATTTTATTGGTAAAGAAATATACTATACTAAGTTGCAAAGGACAAGATGACTACAGAAGGGTGTTAAAAAAATTAGGAATAGAGAGAAGATAAGGTGGTGAGGTCAGGGCAGGGAAAAAGAGTGGTGGCCACGCATCACCACTGTGAAAGATTTTCAGTGCAGCATTGGGAAAGAAAGATTGTTCGTGTGAAAAGATTTTTCCTCAGTGCAGAAACGACAGGCCCATACGGAGTATTTTTAATGGTTGCTGACTGCATGGCTAACTAACTGTTGCAAGTGGTTAGATTAATCTGTAGTTTCAGTATCGAATGCAGTTTGACTAGTCGTCCGTTTGATTCATCTTTTAAGTATGCAAGGCACTTGATGCTTAAGACAACATGTTAGGAAGAGAGGCCTCTAGGAAGAGGTCCTTCCAATGCTTCTAGAGGTGTGAACAATAAACTTTTTTGCGGCGGACCTCTTAAAACAACTTGAATTCCACGAAACTAGGAAATAGATGGAGTATTTTATACTGAAATTTGCAAGTAATTTATCAGAAAAGAAGAGGCCACTATCATAAAAGAAGAGGCCATAGGGTTGGCTTCGCATCTCCCTATCATGGAGCCACACTCCGAATCCAAAAAATACTCCTACTTGCCCGTGTCTTTATCAGGCAACGCTTCAGATGTTATTCTGAACAACTCTACACATCAAATTTCCAATTACCGAAGAGAGAAATATCTCTTCGAATTTATACATGTACAGAAGTTGAGAGAAGGTGAGTAATATCACCCAGCTTCCGTTATTTTCTAATATGGCTTCTGCCTTCTGGACAACTCTACACATCAAGCATTCCCAGTAATAATGAGTTCAATAAAATTCACATATTTGTTGTTAAGTCTGATTCTTCATGTTAGTGTTCCCGGCTTTAACAATTCACAGTTTGCTAGTTACTCGAATGCAACACTTATAGAGAGGACAACTGTCTATAATTTTGCAGCAACTTAGCACCATTCCTTCATTCTAACTCCTATAAATTTTGCGGAATGACAGCAAAGGAACAAAACAGTTACTAGTCGTGCCAAAGTACTGAAGTACATTAGTCAAATTTTGAGCCTTCCGCTGTTATGCATTGTTTATGGATGCCCTGAAAGTACATCCAAACCGTTTCGATCTTTAATTGAACTGCATAAAAAATATTTGTGGTTTTCAATGACGGTCGCCAATTCATTAGGTCGTAGCCTACTTGTACTTACCTACCAAGAGTTCTATAGAAACGAAAAGCAGATAAAAATGGAAGCAACTTGCGTTATGCAAAACCACCTCCACCACTAATGGTGGCCATCAAAAGAGATATAACAAGAACAGGATTCTGCTGCAAAGGTAGCTGATACTGTATCTCTCCAGTTTTAAAGATTCTGTCTGCGACCTTTTCCACTACACAATGCAGCTGCTGTTTAGTTTTGTCTGATCAAAAGAAGGAAATAAATAAGTGGCAAGTGCTAAACGCACAAGTGTTTACCTGAGGAGTGGTTGTATTGTTATTTCAGAAATAAAGTTGCATAAAATGCAAAGTACTCATGTGGTGGTGCTAATGGTTAGATGACACCAGGAGTTTGTACTATCTCTTGTATTTTGAATATGTTCTTATCCAGACGAACTGGTGCTACTTGATGTCAGTGATGATTTTAGAGTACCCATTACTGTCACAACGGTCAAGAAAATATAAATGATATATTGTCTAGTTCCCTTGGTGGTTGGACCTTCTTTTATCCTTGGCTTTGTCTTGTCTTAGGGTCTCTTTGATTAGAGAAAAGTAAAAATAGGAAAAACACAAGATGACAATGTCATGCCCATTCATTCCTACATGATTTTATATGCATCAGAATTTATTTGATTTCATCACAGAAAAAAGCAAAATATTTTGAAAATGAGGTTTGAGTGGATCTTAGATTAACTATAAAATCTAGTGCAAAAGAATACTTGCCAAAAAATACCATGGGATTCAATGCTAAGAACAACCACAATAGGAAAAAATATAAGGATTTAAATCATCAAAAAGTTCTATGCAAAATATTTTGAATCATATAGGCCCGTAACGTTTCGTACTCGTGTATTTGTACTCTCAAACTCACATCTATCTACAAGGGAAAATTTATGCTGAAAGAACTCGGAAGTATGTTTGGTCGCAGCCACATCCAAATGAGAGAGGGGAATATATTCTCGTCATAAGTGAGATACTCATTTCATCATTTTCCCACTTTTTTTAAAAAAAGTATTGTGAATTTCATAAATTTAGTGGAATGCAAATTAAAAAAATTCCAAACCGGGTATTATACTGCTTTCGAGATAATTTTACAATAGTTTCAAATATAAAAGTACAAAATAGCATTTATAGAAATCTTGGTGTTATGTAAAAATGGTAAACGTGAAAAAAGAAAGGAAAATACTATTCGTATGTAAAAATGATACAAGTAAAATGACAATTTTCTACGTTCTCAGATTTTTTTTATTGCCATGACTCAGCAGCCGTGGCAAGAACATTTGAATAGTTTGTGAATAATAATAATAATAATAATAATAATAATAAAAAATTAAAAAAAATAAGGGCGAAGTTGTTTTGCAATGAGCATTCATAACATTTAGATGTAGATATTCTCATCTTTTTGTAGGTATCAGGATTGTATTTATCTGAGCGGTTCTTAGCGTTCACTTAGACTTAACTATTTCTCGGTCGCTTGAGAAATAGCAATACATTACTACTAATACATCGGGACATGATTTATTTTGTGAAATCTACCATTTGTATACAAAAAACCTTTTTAGAGCAACATACATATTTTTTTTGACTCATTCCACTAACAACAATGGCAACAACAGCTAGCGGAAGAATGCAAGAAAAAGTGTTTGTGAAATGAAAGTGTAAATTCCACATTGGATAGACTATACAATAAAATTTGTTGGGGCCCAAAAAAACTCAGCAGACTAACGGGTTGAAGTAGATAAAAATCAGGATTTTAAGTTTGTTGTTACGTATGTTACATGGTGATGTTTTCCAATCTGGTTCAACATGTAATAATGAGAAAATATCATAAGAAATTATTTGAGAGCGGGGAAGTTGCTTTCGCGATGATTGTCTCATTGTACGGCTATCAGGTGTGCATCGTGTTGATGAACCGGCTTGCATTTTAGGGTTAGTTTTGGGTCAATGACTTTGCCCGTGCAAACAATATGTAGCGTGTATTGGTGTCTGTTTTATAGGGTGAGTTTCGGCCCAATAACTTTACCCACCTAGTTTGTTCTCAGTTTCGTCGGAGTAGTTCTTAAGTTGGTCTTGCTTTGTGCCTGTAGTATTTTCGGTTGTATATTTTGTATGTGTGCAGTTCGGTGTTGTAAGTTGAGTTTAACACTATGTATCTTTTTCGCCTTCGTGAGTTATTAATTTAACCACGGGCTTTGACCTTTTATCTGAAAAAAGAATTATCTGACTAGTTTAAAGAATTAGTACTCATATAATCTATATATTTGTATCCAAATATAATTATTTAAGCATTATGGACTCACACGCACGTTCATCTACTAGTTGTGCACTGACTTGACGCGCCATCCGACTCCTTGAGCACTACTCTGTACCCGCCGTATTGTTTACCAATAGCCGCTTAATTAGCTGGTTTTTATTTAAACGTGATTTGCTGTCTTTGTTTTGTGACTCAGACTTAATTAGCCGTATGTTAGCATGAACAAGCAGCGTATATAGATTGCCGTACTAATATAGATGTTCCGGGACGCTGTGTAGGGCTGTAGGCCATACAACATTGAATTACTATAAGTTGCCTATGTACATGGAAAAACATGTGGAATGTCGTTTGTTTTGTTGGTTTCATTCTTGTGAGGTACTAGAAACAGTGAACAGTTATGTAGGATCAATGATCATGTTCCACTGTTCTCGCACAAAATATGATCATGTTCCACTGTGGTCATGTTTATAATTTTTATATCTGTACTTAAATCCCAATTCTTCGCTTAATGGACATTGTCCAGGAGGTGGCCTTGCAGCCGACGCCCGGACACTATCGCCTGACCAGCCCCGTTCAGCCTTACAAAGATTTTACTTTTAACGGGGAGGACTGAGAACTTGCAATAACTATGAATGACTAAGACACAACTTACACAGAGGACCTCAGAAAGATATGAAACTATGAACATGTTCTGCGGCTTTACACAAATACCTCATATCCATTAAAAAGAAGGTGATCAAGTCAAGCTCCTTCCTCACCAGGCTCGCAACTCAACTTGATGAGATCAACTATGAAAACACCGAGTAGGAGCTCTGAAGGGCCTCCTAAACTGGAGGCTGAATAAGACCTCTGCGCTGGCCATTGGACACCAACATCCAAGGGGGGGGGGGGGGGGGCACCCTTCTCCTGAAAATTCGACAACGAGCTCGTCGTTGAGGATGCACTGCCATGATTTGTGTCTCCATACATGTAGGTGCGAAGTAGTTCCATCTAGACGTAGAACACATCTTTCCCTGCTAGATTCTGAGCAAGAAGAATTTAGGCGAATTCCATCCACATATGCCCTCCCCGTCTTCGAGACAATAAGAACTGAGGATGGAATCTTCGGATCTTCCTGCTTCGAATCGAATTAAACTTATACTTTGTATAGAGAAAGGTGAGGCTGCCGCCGCTCACCTTCGGCTCAGAGCATCATCACCCGTAAGCCTCGACCACCAAGACTCCCCAATGTGCGGGATACACGTCGGCGCGGTGCACGAGTGAAACGGTTGGGCAACAACTCGAATTCGAGTGTCGCGGTCACATACTCACATGGAGAGCGTGGGAGTCGATAAAAGAGGTGAGAGGTTCGCTGACGGGTGAGCCCCATGGGCCCTAGTGCCTACATGGGGATGGGTTGTCTAGAGAAATTGTTCGGGTAAGGTATCCTTAGACATGATTTAATCCCGAGACGATTGCACCCGGAGTACACTAACTTGCTAGGTGGTAACAAATTCATACACAAAGTTCAAAATGCAATCAGCTGATCCATAAACTTGTCTTGCAGGTCCATTTTACCCCAAAACGTATCTGCTTAGCTAAAACGCACCACAGTGGCACCCCACATCAGCACAGAGGTCACACGGGAGGGGGGGGGGGCATGAAGAGCAGGCATGATGTACTTTTAACCTTTACCACCTGGTTTTTTCGCATTCTGCATTTCTCATCCTTCTTCTCCAAATCCCTAGTTGTGGAGAATTGGGGATCGACGATGCGGTGTGTTAGGTCGATGTAGGCATTGCGTCCTGGCATTGGAGGAGCTTTGCAAGCGGGCGTTGGAGGCGGCACTTTTTGTGATCTAATTATGTGTTGTTGCGGTGTGTAGCTCGTAGGGTCGTGGTTTCGGCGCCGAGCCGACGACACTAGGAGATGGAGCCGAACACCAACGGTGGTTGGGCTACAATTATGCTAGTTGTGTATTACGACTGGAGCAAGAAGCAGACAGAGAGAAAGGCCAATCTAACGACAAACACATGCATGCGACGGTCAGTTATGTGTGTGTTTAATTCAGCCAATTTTGGAGTGTGTTGATCTGAATCCTTGCTGAATTTGTTTTACCACAATTTGTTGATGGTCAGCTCCAATAGAGTATAGCTGCAATAGAGTATGATCTTTACTACCGTGAAATTGAGCGGAGCAACAATGAGAGGTCACATTTAGCTGACCCTGCTCGCCAAGTTTGCAATGAAGGTTCAAACACCTAGGTTGTCCACATGAGGTGATTTGGGAAAGGAGCGCAATAGATAATTGAGAAGCTGCCAGGGTCCGCTTGGAAAAACTACATCGCTTTGTGTGTGTTGCGCTCCTCACTGCGTGACCTCTCCGCTGATGTGGCATGCCATGGGGGCGCAATTCAGCTAACCAAATACGTATTGGGTAAAATAAACCCGCATATTTTTGAACTTTGTGTATGAATACGTCCCGTGTGGCAAGTTCGTGTACTCCGGGTGGTGCAATTACCTCTTTAATCCCGGCCCTGAACAGACAGATGGATCGGTTTAAGCATGTTGTTGGAGAAGTCATTAGCTGTGACCAGGGGAATCGTGTGGGACCAACCGTGGCGTTGGCCACGGCCCATGAAAAGTCTCACTCAATATGACGCACAAAACTCCAACTTGTTTAGCTGTAGTGGAGGCCGGATCGGATGGCTTCATGGCCAATAATTGAGATCTCCCTGGAGCTTGGTTTATAAATTAAAGCACCCCGCACACACATAGACGCATTATGGCCTTGTCTTTTCCTCCACCACTTTCTCTGCTTTGCGTGGGGTGAAGGCATGCATCGCTTGGGACTTTTCAAAAGAGAAAGAAATAATATTGCACAATATTTCAAGTTTAGGGCCCATGTAAATGTAAGCAAAGCGGAGAGGAAAGAGAAGAAATAAAATGAATAGAAGTACTCTGGTGCTTTCCGACAAAACATGTTGCACAAATTTTAAAGCGCATCAACGGCTACAATTAGATTTATATGGGATCTAGAAGTGATCTAAGAGGAGTATTAATTCGTGCAACATATTTGCTCGAAAAGCATCGGAGTGTTTCTCTAAAATGAAAGCAAAACATAGTCCCATACAAATGCTAGTGGTACACCATATATAGAATTTGAACAATATGAGTTTCAACCAATGTTTTTAAGTATTTATCTACTTAGAAAACACGTTGTTTCGGGCATATATCTCACACACGTATCTTACCAAAATGAGTGCGGGCATGAGTGGACATTGAAATGATTTTAATTGCACATCACAAGTTGAGTAACTGCAATTACTGTGTCGAATTAAACTAAGTTTGTAAGGACTCAACTTAATTTGTGAGATACTGAATAAGAAATAAATGACCGACTCATCTAGACATTTCACATAATTGTTTTTCACTTTGTAGATATTTTTATACCATCACTTTTATATCTTAGAATTTTAGTAATTTATTGTCAGTAGATGGGCAAACTTAGAAACGACTCCATGGATGTGAATC
Organism: Poa annua; assembly: GCA_026929855.1. Lineage (NCBI taxonomy): Eukaryota > Viridiplantae > Streptophyta > Magnoliopsida > Poales > Poaceae > Poa > Poa annua. The sequence continues at coordinate 41,250,894 of CM049427.1, forward strand.
AAGTAGATTTCCGTCTCCATGAATGTTGAAGACCTTGTTTTGAGAGCGGGGACTATCTTCAGGGTGAAAACCCAAGGTCTGGCCTTAATTGGTTGTGTATGGCACTGTTTCCTTCTTGAATGCGTTGCTTTTGAAGATTTGACATCACGTGTTGGCTTGTTGGTGGTTGTGTTGGTGCTGCAAGGATTGTAACTCTATAACGGGGCTTTTCTTTTTTTAGTTGTTTTTGTTTTTCGGCTGTGTGATTACGTTGTTGCAGAGACTTGGTGTAACTCGTATCTCCGTGATATTAATATAGTTTCCCTTTATCTAAAAAATGAGGGCATTCTATAACCAATATCAATGTTCCCTCTTAATCATGGGGTTTGGTTTGCAAATTTCAAATTATTTCCTTTTGAATCAATGGTAGTGATCGTCCTGCCCTAGGTCATTCTACAATCTCTTATAGGTTTGCAAGTGTCTGGCACCATAGCTCATGGTATTCTCTGTACCGAATTGTTCGAAAGAACGGACATCTTACGACATCTTGACTTGTGGTATGTGACATCCTACACTGGGTTTAAATGGATTCATAGGATAATCATATCACAATATGGTGTATCTTTTTAAAAAAACCTCTTTTCCAAAAGAACCTCAAGACCTATGGTATTTTGAGTACGGGTAACCGACCGAGAAGTTCTTACTAGGTGCACACTAGTAAGCACAAAGTGTCTCTGGGTGGCTGGGTTGCTACATGGTTATATGCGCATAAAAGCGTATTGTTGGTTTACGGGTCAGTCCAAAGATGTAGTTGATAATCAGAGAGATAACATGAGGGTAACAACCACTGGCCCCATGGTATTGGCGTGTTACATGGTTTGTCCCGGTTTCAAGAAGTTTCAGGATTGATCAGGTCTATTTTTAGACCTAACAAATTCAAATTCAAAATGAGTTATATTGTATGAGTAATTAACAAGATGCTCCTATGTTCTTAGAAAACAAATAATGCTACTAAATGACTTGCATTTTGGATTGCAGGCAGACAGGTAGTATAGTCAATAAGACGGTCAAGAAGGAGCTGAAAATCTTGGTCGGAGGAGAAATATGGGTCGCCGCATGCATGCACGGCCGCCACATTCGGCGACCCTATGTTGCCAATGGCCAAGATCTCCTATGCCTTTCTGAGACGGGGAGAAGGAGAATAGCCAACAGTTGTCACTTGCAGGTGATCGCACGACCAATTTGGCAAAGGAAACTATCCATACCATACCACACCAGCACGGCCAGAATAATCTTACGTACGTGCTCTCTCACTGATCAGGTACTCTAGTACCAGTACCTGTACTACTACGGGATATAATCGAAAGCTGCGAGGCTCTACTTCGGTAGACATACGCTCGTGGTAACACCAACTTGCACCAAACTAGGCAAGAACCGATCTTTTCAGCTCAAACCGGGAGGAGAGAGAGAGCTCAGAGAGGAGGAGAGGGGGTGCCTCCCTTTTCTTGGTTTCTGCTCCTCAGTGACCCCATTGGCATTACTATATTACCAGTACTGCATCCACATCTCTCCCTCTCTCTCTCTCACGCTTGTTGCCATTATTAGATGGTCTCCTCTCCAGCAGCTGAGATGCGAGCGGGCTCTCTTGTTTGATTCCCCTCTCCGGCCGTTCGTCGATGCGAAACCCTCACCACCTCGCTTAATTTGGTTCGTCCTAAATCCCTCTGCCGTTTTTTCATTCATGGCCGCAGTACTGCTCTGCTCTTGCTTGCTCTACTGAAACTCCTCTGTGCTCTGCTCTGCTCTTCTTGGAAATCTCTGTCTGCCTTCTGAGAGTCTCGGTGGGGTGGGGCTTTGCTCTGATCTCGCCACAGTCCCTTCTTTCCAAGCTGATCTTCTTCTTATTCATATGGGCCTTCAGCAGATGAAGAAGAAGAAGATCAGCTTTCCTGTGCTTACTTTGTGTTTGGGTCCGCCAACACAAACTGGGTTCTTTTTCTTCGCTCTCTGCATCAGTTTCTTGACTTCTTCCGACTTCTCTGGAATTTCAGTTCCTTCTTCTTCCCCTCCTATCTGGGTTTTCTTGCATGTCTGTGTAGGGTTAATCCACTAGCTTCGCCATGTGTTCCGTAATCCTTTCGTCCGTTTATATTTCCTCCCACTTGCTCTTTTTTAATTCCGCTAATATGATTTTGGGTTTTACCTCTGTTCTGTTCCTATACACAAATGATCTCTTCTAATATGTACCTTAATTATTGGTTCGGTACAGGTGGTTGGGTGATGCTTAGTGTGCCCAGAAGCTAAAGATCCTGCGAAAGCATTCTTGTCTTTGGCCCAGACGAAATCCGGGCTCTGACACTCCGGCATAATTCCTTGGCCAAGGCAGCAATGATGAGCTTCAAGAGCCATGAGGGACTCGGCCAGGTTGCTTCTGGTGGAGGTGGAGCCCCGGTGCCGTGGTGGGCGGTATCCCAGCTCATGTACGGGGAGCCGGCGGCTGCCTTGGCGTCGTCGCCGGAGGCGGAGGCTCGCCGGGGCGGCCAGTTTCAGGTCGTGCCGAGAGCTCCGGGCACCTTGGATCCGGCACCGTCGTCATCGGCGAAGAGTGGGGCTTCTGAAGTCCTCAAGTTCTCGATGTTCCAAGGTGAGAACTTTTGGCTAGTAGTTTGTGGAATGATTGCAAGAGTTTGGTACTTGGATCCGTGCATACTACTACTAGTACTATGTTAGTAAACAGAAGGGAATATCACAGGTTGAAGATTAGTTGTTTTTCCCATTGCGGCGAAATTTGAAATTGGGTTCCGTAATCCTATAAAGCTAAAATCTTGGAACAACTGTTAAATATATTTGTAGGTGAATTCAGAGTGAAGTGATAGCTAGTACTAGAAAATTAAGCTCTTTCTACTCTTCACATGAATAAATCATAGACTTGTTGCAAGAATTTGGTGTGAGCTAGAAAAATTTGCACATTTCTTCTAAGAAAGAGCTGTTATTATCTTCTTAATTTATAGGAATATATTCATTATGATTTGTAGTATCTCTATTGAAAGACTTGTCAATTAGATCCATGAGTACTTATGGTTGCAGCCTTGGTTAAACATAATAAGGTAACAGATTAGCTAATCCCATGAGCTAGGAGCCTAGGACAGGAAAGACAAGTTAGACTACTAATACTAAAGTTTTGTAATATGTTTTGAGGGTGTATCAGTTGGGCCTATCTTATTTTTGTACCTAAGCTTTCGTTTCAAGAACAAGAAACTAGTTCGGCAGCTGGGCTGGATATTCCGTGCCCTTGTTTGTAGAACACATAATCAACTCTCTATTTTTAGGGATGACAAAAGCCTGGCGTAGATAAATTTATGGAATAGTCAATGAACAAGTGAGAATAAGTTATAACCCACATGTTTTATGGTCACCAGAAGCCAACCAACTCTCCAGTTACACCTTTTAAACCGTGGAATCAGGTTTTGCCTTGTACAATCTTATAATATACTAGAGGTGGTAGCTCTTGATGGAATCCAATATACCCTCTCCGATTCCATAAGTACCATACACGTAAGTCCAACCACGTGGAGTCCATTTCTATAATATAAAGCTTACATCTCCTTTTCTAGAATATTAATGCAGATAAGCAAGCATCAGCATTTAGCAAAGACTGCATTAAACTAAAATGCTCTGAATGAGACCTGTAACCACTTTAACTTATTAGTTGGATAGTTCTTAAAGAGTTCATCACTTTACTATTTGGTCCCATCGTTTCCGCATTGTGGAAACAAGAGAGGCCGCAGACCTGTGGCGTGGCCATCTCACCTCTTGTAATGTGTAAATTTCTCCCGTTTTGAGTAAACATCCATGTGGGAATACATTTAATTGAATTTTTATTTAAACTTGTCACAACCAAATCTTTCCTCATCCAAAGAAGAAAATATTTCCATTATGTTGTTGCTACGTGGCTTTGTAATCATTAGAATAAGTTAAGTGCTTACCATTTGGCAACTCTGAAAATTGCTTTAGAATCCTGCTTTTGTGGTTGTGGTTTTGAGAAACTGTGATACTCAGGGAATTTGGAGTCGGGCGGTAAAGGAGAGAAGGCCTTGGATCACTCCGCCACTATTGCAATGCAGTCACCGCTCCCGGAATACAACGGTCGTTTTGAGTTTGGCCCAGGTCCATCCATGGTATACTTTTATTTAAAATTAGTCTATTTGGTTTAGAAATAGGTTAACGTAGTTATGGACACAAAAGATGATTACCGCTATTATGTTTCCAAATTGCTTGGATTCTAGATATCTCCACTTTTCAGTTGCTAACTGACCACGTATGTGTGCTTCAGATCTCTTCCAGTAATCCTTCTGCCGACCAATGCTATGGCCTACTTACCCCTTATGCAATGAAATCAATGGTAAGGTTTAGTGTGAATCTAAGGCCATATATTCATTCAGCATATAGTAGTTAATTTGTCCTTAATATTTATATGATTCTATAACACCATATATGACTCGCAACTATTTGGAACCTACTAATTTATATAAGGCCATATATTCATTCAGCATATAGTACTCCTTAATTTTTACCTGCCCCACAATTTTTTTTCCTGTGATATGATTCTCAACACCTTAATTTTTCTGTTCAAAATGTAGCCTGGTGGGCGAGCACTCTTGCCACTGAATGCACCAGCTGACGCACCAATTTATGTGAATGCAAAACAATATGAAGGCATACTTCGTCGCCGTCGTGCTCGTGCCAAGATAGAGAGAGAAAATCAGCTGGTGAAAGGAAGAAAGGTAAACATGAACTTCCACCAAGTGGATGCCATTGCCATTCCAATCATGTCATTCACCGAGACTGGAGAACTAAAACTCTTCCATTTTCAAAAAGCACGCCACTCAAAGACACAAGACATCTCTTTTTCGTTATACTCATTCCTAGTATCTATGATCATGACGCAGCCGTATCTTCACGAATCACGGCATCGTCACGCGATGCGCCGAGCAAGAGGCACCGGAGGGCGCTTCCTCAACACGAAGAAAGAGGGGAAAGGGAAGGATGCTCTCGTCGGAGGAGGCAGCAAGAAGACGGACTACAACCTACCTTCGCGCTTCGCCACATCTCCGAGCTCCGTCATCCCGCAGTCGGAGCCGCGCAACCTGCACTCCCGGAGCAGCATCTCGAGCCTCTCCGGCTCGGAGGTGTCGAGCATGTACGACCACGAAGACGCGGACCACTACAACAGCATCGAGCACCTCCGGACGCCCTTCTTCACCCCGCTGCCGAGCATCATGGACGGCGAGCACGGGGCGGCGACCCCCTTCAAGTGGGCCACGGCGACCGACGGCTGCTGTGAGCTCCTCAAGGCATGACTTGAGGGGGGGTATACGCAGACAACCAGATCAAAGAGCGGTGGTCCACCGGTGGCCATGGCTGGCTCTGGCTCAGGGAGGGACTGACTCAGTTTCCCTTCGCCATCCGGTTGTCTGTAGGCAAATCATTCTTGGCTCTACTGCATTTGGGGCACCTTCTACATCACCTACCTGTCCCTGAAACTGAAGTGCTGGTTCTCAGGGATGTTGTGATGATGAAGCTCCCCATATGCCTGTAAAATAGTATCAGAAGCACTACTGCTTACCAGCAGTGTATCAGGTACCTGTGTCGGAATAAAGTCTAAAATCATGGGTCGTGTGGTTATTTAGGGTCTTTATTATGAAGCTTTCTGAAACTTCGTGCTTTTGAAAATGTACTGTAGTATGTTGAAGTTTGTTTGGTTGATAAGTTTCGAGAGACATGATCTATTGTAATCACAATATGTCTAACATATATATGGTGTTTCAGCTAGCATGCCAACATGATTAGCAATGTGTTAGACGAGATTGATTTGGGGGACTTGCTCGACCCTCTAGGGGTGGCATATCTCTCATATATATAGGGGTATACATGCCATACAAGAATACATAAACCGGACCACATACGGTCGGTATAAGGAAAGCTATACAATATCTAACACCCTCACTCAATCTTAACTCACTCCTGATACATCTAAGAGGTTGAGATTGCGCCTACACACCTCAAACATGGGTAAACTCACTCAATCTTAACTCACTCCTGATACATCTAAGAGGTTGAGATTGCGCCTACACACCTCAAACATGGGTAAAGGTAAAGGCTTAGTAAAGATGTCAGCAAGTTGATCCTTTGAAGAGATGAACTTGATCTGTAGTAGCTTATGTGCAACACGTTCCCTCACAAAATGATAATCAATCTCAATGTGCTTGGTCCGTGCATGAAACACTGGGTTAGACGAAAGAAACGTAGCACCCATGTTGTCACACTAAAGAACCGGAGGATGATCTTGGGAAATTCCCAACTCGTGAAGTAAAGACTGAACCCATATAAGCTCGGCAGTTGCATTGGCAACAACCTTGTACTCGGCTTCAGTGCTACTGCGAGAGACAGTGTCCTGCTTGCGTGCACTCCAGGCGATCAAATTAGGACCTAGAAATACAGCATATCCCCCTGTAGAACGCATGTCATATGGACAACCAACCCAGTCCGCATCAGAGAAGGCAGATAAGACTCCTGATGAACTGGCACGCAGGCAAAGACCAAAGGACACAGTAAGGCGTACATAACGCAAAATGCGTTTGACAGCAGACCCGTGCACATCCGTGGGGGCATGTAGATACTGTCACACCCTGTTGACGTCAAAGGAAAGATCTGGACGTGTAATCGTCAAATACTGCAAGCCACCAACAATGCTGCGATACTCAGTCGCGTCTTCAGGAGACAAGGGAGTACCAGCCGTAGCGGAGAGCTTGTCAGTGGAGGACATAGGCATAGGAGATGGCTTGCACTTAAGCATACCAGCTCGGCGCAAGAGATCAAGAGAATACTTCTTTTGGGTGAGAGTCAATCCATGAGCCGAATGAGCAACCTCGATACCCAAGAAGAAGTGGAGCTTGCCCAGATCCTTGACAGCAAAATCACCACCCAAGGCAACTATAAGAGCATCAGCAGCTGTCTGAGAGGAACTGACAAGAATAATGTCGTCAACATAGACCAAGAGATACATGGTCACACTCTGCCGCTGGAACAAGAACAATGATGTATCCGCTGTCGAGGGGACGAAACCATGAGTGCGAAGAGCACAAGCTAAGCGAGCATGCCAAGCACGAGGCGCTTGCTTCAAACCATAAAGGGCTTTCGTCAACCGACATAGATGATTAGGCTGAGCGTGATCAAGGAACCCAGGGGGCTGCCGCATGTAGACTTCTTCTTCTAGCAGACCATGAAGGAAGGCATTATGCACATCAAGTTGCCGAAGCGACCAACCTCGAGAAACTGCCAGAGACAGAAGAAGACGGATAGTGGTGGGCTTGACAACAGGGCTGAATGTGTCCTCATAGTCCAGACCATGACGTTGTTTGAAGCCCTTGGCCACCAGACGCGCTTTGTAGCGCTCAATAGAACCATCAACATGTTTCTTCACCTTGAATACCCACTTCGAACCAATGATGTTGACACGTGGCGGAGGGGGAACAAGTGTCCATGTCTCATTATGCATAAGAGCCTGATATTCCTGTTCCATAGCAGCCCTCCAATGTGGTATACTCATTGCGGTTTGATAATTGCGTGGTTCAGCAGTGGGATCACCTACAGAATGTGCCAGGCACGCAGCAAGCCACGCAACGGTGCCATCTTTACGCTCAAGGGGGCGAAAAATCCCGCTGCGGCTTCGGGTATGTGGACGTTGCGCAACAGATGCAGGAGGCGCAGCTGACGACGTCGGGGCGGCAACATGGGCCAGCTCAGGAGCCTCGGGCGATGTCGACCGCGTAGGCGAAGGAGATGGAGGAGGCGACGCGGCAGGCGAGGTGGGCGACGCGCAGCCAGGCGACGCCGGCGCAGGCCCAGGTGAGGTGGACGAGGCCGGCCGAAGAGGCGACGACGTGGGTCGTAGGGGCGATGCTGGCGCAGAGAGAGGCCCGACATGCATGGGAGCAGGCGGGCGGACGTCGATCGGCACAGGTGCGCTTCCGACAGCGGGACCCTCTGCATGTGCATGCATGGCCGGATCAACGTGTGGAGCGGTTGGAGAGCTTGCTGATGAATCTGGCGGTAGCTCTAGACGAGCACCACGACCAATCCTTGCACCATGATTAGGCAATAATAGAGGCGAATATGCAACATCTTCAAATTGGTCAGGCAAAGTAGGAGATGAATGCATAGGAGCGGAGAAGTTTGTGTTTTGGGGCATGTTGGAGAACGGAAACAAGGTCTCATCAAAAACAACATCACGAGATATGTAAACTCTATTTGTTGGAACATGGAGACACTTATATCCTTTATGAAGAGAACTATACCCTAAGAACACACACTTCTTAGAACGAAATTCAAGTTTGTGTTTATTATATGGACGGAGATGGGGCCAACATGCACACCCAAAAACTTTGAAGAAAGTATAATCGGGTATCTCATGGAGAAGGAGCTCGATAGGTGTTTTCATATGTAAGACACGAGTGGGTAGTCTATTGATAAGAAAACAAGCAGTGGAAAAAGCATCACTCCAGAATCGAAAAGGCACAGATGCATGGGCTAGGAGTGTAAGTCCGGTCTCAACTAAATGACGATGCTTGCGCTCAACAGCGCCATTCTGTTGGTGTGTATGAGGACATGACACACGGTGGGAGATGCCAATCTTATTAAAGAATGTGTTGAGGTTGCGATACTCACCCCCCCAATCTGTTTGAACATGTATTATTTTATGTTTGAGAAGACGCTCAACATGCAATTGAAACTGAAGAAATATATCAAACACATCAGATTTGCGCTTAACAAGATAAAGCCAAGTAAAGCGACTATAAGCATCAATAAATCTGACATAATAGTTGTGACCACTGACGGAAGTTTGTGCTGGACCCCACACATCTGAAAACACAATTTCTAAAGGACTCTTAACTTCTCTAGTAGACGATACAAAGGTAAGTTGATGGCTCTTCCCTTGTTGACAAGCGTCACACGCGGCTATCTCTTTATTGCTAGACTCTAGAGGCAACTCATGACGACGAAGAACATGGCGAACGATGGGAGTGGCAGGATGACCAAGGCGTGAGTGCCACTGAGACGACGACACACGAACACCACTGAAGACACGAGACGGGGATGGCTCCTCCAAACGGTAGAGACCTTGGCATAAGCGCCCACTAAGCAGGATGTCCCTCGTAGCTCGGTCCTTAATAAAAAGATCAAATGGGTGAAATTCGCATAGGACATTATTATCAGATGTAAGCTTAGGAACGGATAAAAGATTACGTGTGACCGAAGGAACACGTAGAACATTGTGGAGATGGAGTTGCCTAGAGAGATGACTAGTGAGGAGAGATGCTTGACCAATGTGAGAGATGGGCATACCTGCGCCATTAGCGGTGTGGACCTTGTCACGTCCGTGATAGGGCTGGTGGGTGGTGAGCTTATTGAGCTCACTCGTCAGATGATCCGTGGCACCGGTATCCATGTACCATGCGGGATCAACGGGGTAGGATGGCGTAGACCCATGTTCCTTGGCCTTGGCAGGAGGAGCTGGAGGGCCAAAATCAGCCATGGCGACTTGGCGCTCATTGTTCTTGCCGTCGTTGCCGATGCCGAGGAAGCTCCGCTGGAAACGACGGTGACATTTGGAAGCAAGATGACCCGGGCGGCCACACAGCTGGCAGATGCGGCCGTCACGCCCCCCACCCGAGGTCGGAGCAGGGGGTGGAGGAGCAGACTTGCCGGCCGTAGCCGGAGCATAGCCAGCGCCAGGAGGTGCGGACGGACGCGATGGCTGGCCGCGAGCCGTCCAGTTGGCGGCGGAGTGGTCGGCGATGACAGCCGACGATCTGCGGGACTCCACGCGCTGTTCCGTGTTCAGGAGGCGAGTGTAGAGCTCCTGGGGAGTCATCAGTGGTTTGGCGTCGTGGACTGCCTCCGCAAGCATGTCATATTCAGAGTCGAGTCCGTGGAGAACAAAGCCAGCGAATTCCTCATCGTGGAGCGGCTGGCCGATGGAAGTCAGCGTGTCCGCCACCACCTTGAGCTTGTTGAAGTAGGTGGCGGCGGAGGAGTCCAGCTTCTTGATGTCGCCGAGCTCACGACGCAAGGCCATGGAGCGTGACGTGGAGACGGATGCGAACGCGTTCTCCAGCGTGGTCCAGGCGTCCATGGATGTCGCGGCGAAGAGGACAAGGCCAGCAACCCCATCGCCCAGGGAGCCCTGGATAGCGGATAGGATCGCCTGATCTTGCTGCATCCACACACGGGGCTCGGGATTGATGGCCGGGCCGTGCATGGTCGTGATCACCTGCGGAGGACAAGGAAACGAGCCGTCAACGTATCCAAGCAGATAGTGGCTGCGGAGTAACGGCAGGACCTTGGCACGCCAGAACAGGTAATTGTCCTGAGTCAGGCGTAAGGTGATCAGATGGCCAAAGTGAAACGGCGCCGGGGCAAAGGAGGACGGGGCGGCCGAGGTCGCGGCGACGGCAGGGGCCGGCGCAGCAAGAAACGGCGAGGGCTGCAACACAGGCTCAATGGCCAGGGCAGACGACGCCACAGAGGGTGCCGTGAACGGCACCGAAGCGACGGAGGTCGCGTCAACACCCGCGCCAACGCTGGAACGCGGGATCACGGCCGAGTACATGGACCCGACGCTGGTGGTGCCAAAGAACTGTGGCACCGATGGAGCAAGCTGGCGCGGCGGCTCGTTGAGGAGAGCGGCGAGCGACGCGGGGAGGAGGCCGGCGCTAACGTTGCTGGAGACGACGGCGGCGGTGCTCATGGCGTCGATGGAGGCGGAAGCGGAACTCATGGCGGCGGCGATAGTAGATTGCGGCGGCGCACTAGGGTTAGGGTTTTGCGATGAATCGTTTTTCGGCTGATACCATGTTAGACGAGATTGATTTGGGGGACTTGCTCGACCCTCTAGGGGTGGCATATCTCTCATATATATAGGGGTATACATACCATACAAGTGAAGGGGATCGTGTGCAGAAAACAAAAAATTTCCTACCAACGATATCCTTAAACTAGCCAAGATCTATTCTATGCAGATATAATAGTACGAACGGAGATCGGAATACGTACCCTTGTAGACTGAAAGCGGGGATTACGTTCCCGCACAAACGTTGTCGATGAAGACCGACGTAGCCGACCTCAAGGTCGTGTAGAGGAAGCAGGCCTCCGAGTACCGCTAGCGCAGCACCTCGCAGGGAGTCGCACACGTACGGTGGAGACGACGCCTCCGAAGCTCCAGTCCAGGACGAGCAGCGGAAGACTTGGACCGGAACACCAGCAGCGCGGCAGCGGGCTATGGTGGAGGAGATCCCCGACTCCTCTTGCTCGGCGCGGCTCCGACTTGGGAACCACGAGATCGAGAGAGAAATCAGGAATTAATTGGTGAATTAAAAGGCTGGGGGTGCCCCTTCTTATATAGGCTCCCAAGGGGAGCCAACCTTGCCAGCCAGGCAATGTGGGACTAACCCCCCACAACCTGGTTCGGCCAAGGGGGTGCGCCGGCCCCCTGGTGGGCCCCTTGTGGCCCACCTAGGCCGGCCCCTAGGCTCCCACCGAATTCCCAAGGGGGTTCCCCCCCCTCTTGGGCCTTCTTTCGTCCGGAAGGCCCATTTAGGGAAATCTGCCTTAATAAATTCGAAAATAAATATATAAAATCATATTTGCATATTAATAACACTAATTAATATCAAACATAATATATATAATATTTCCTAGCTCCGAAAACTCTTTCGGTGCTGCCCGATCTCCATCGGACCTCTCCCGGGACGTTCCCGGTGATCTCCTTCCTTTCCGGTTGTCTTGTCGAAACCCCTTAAGTGTGTTACCCTAGCGGTTCGATATAATATCAGGTATGATCAAGACTCCTCAATGATCAACGACTAATCCGTAGGCCTGGACCCACTGAATTAATCCCTGAGATATAACGAATGACTTTCATCTATCAAACCTGAACGTGAAGTCTTAGACCTTTTGCCATATCGATACTTAGCACGTCCGAGCGTCGCTCCATAGATATCTCCATACCTAATCCCGACCTCGTTACCGACGACGCTATCTTCTACTCGTTAATGATCTCATGTCTCCGTGACCTAGTCACATGCTTGCAAGCTCATTAGACATGATCTCACCGAGTGGGCCCGAGAGTATCTATCCTGCTATGCGGACTGGCAAATCCCGCTCTTGACCCCTCGTCTTAATACTACTTTCCAATACCCAAAAGTATCACCGTTATTGTCATACTAAATAAGATACGACGTTTGGTGCAATCAAAGTATCTTCGGGGAATATCAATAAGAGTTGATCTCACGGTCAAAGGTGTAATGACTACGTTCTCCAAATCTGGGTATGTCCATCACATCACTCTCCAGCGATATGACTCTCATTGCCGACCGGCGCCATGCCCCATGACCGGGAAACCTCGATCATCAATCGCGCAACGAAACTAGTCTTAGTAGAGGCTACTAGGGACCTTGTTGTTTACGTATCACACCCGCATTAATGTTTCCGCTTAATACGGTTCCAGCATGACACAAAAACCTATTATGAACAAACGAGATATGATAAAGAATACACTTTATTAATTGCCTCTAGGGCATATCTCCTTCAGTCTCCCACTTGCACTAGAGTACAATTTAATCTAGATTACAACTTGGTAAAAGCCTAACACCCATAGCTAACTGGTGCTGTTCATGCTTATCAAGCGGAAGAGGCTTCGTCAGCGGATCTGCCACATTCAGATCCGTATGCACTTTGCAAATCTTCACATCGCCTTCTTGTACGTACTGACGTATCACGTGGAAGCGTCGGAGAATGTGTTTGGCGGTGGAGTGAGACCTTGGCTCCTTGGCGTTCGCAATGGCACCCGTATTGTCGCAGAAGAGGACCACGGGGTCTTGCACGCTCGGGAACACTCCAAGTTCGATGACGAACTTCCTCAGCCACACAGCTTCATTCGCGGCCTCGCAGGCAGCAATGTACTCCGACTCCATTGTAGATTGTGCGACTATGGGTTGCTTCCCACTTCTCCAGCACACGACGCCTCCATTCACCTTGAACACGTAACCTGTCTGTGACTTACTGTCATCGGGGTCTGAGCAGAAACTTGCATTTACGTAACCCGTTACGCCAAGTTCCTCATCGCAGCCACCATACACAAGGAACATTTCCTTTGTCTTATTGAGATACTTAAGAATGCTCTTAACAGCTGCCCAATGCGGCATTCCAGGATTACTCTGGAACCGGCTTGTCAAACTTAGAGCTAATGCCACATCTGGTCTAGTACTCAACATTGCATACATGATCGATCCTATGGCTGAAGCATAAGGATGTTTCGTCATTTCGGCCTTACCCAGTTCCGTCACCGGACACTGCGCCTTACGCAATATCTTATTCTTGATAACCGGCAGAGAACCCTTCTTTGCCTTCTCCATATGAAAACGCTTCAATATTTTATCAAGATAAGTACTCTGACTTAGTGCTAATAGGCGCCTTGATCTATCACGGTAGATTTTTATGCCTAAAATATACGCAGCTTCTCCTAAGTCCTTCATGGAAAACTTACTGTTTAAATATTCCTTCACGCTATTCAGAAGTTCCACATCATTCCCTATTAGCAATATGTCATCAACATACAGTGCTAAGAACACAACCGAGCTCCCACTCATTTTCTTGTAAATACAGGTCTCTTCCACATTCTGGATAAATCCAAAACCTTTGATTACCTCATCAAAGCGAAGATTCCAGCTCCGAGATGCCTGCTTCAATCCATAGATGGATCGCTGAAGCTTGCACACCTTGTTAGCACTTCCTGGAACGACAAAACCTTCCGGCTGTACCATGTACAACTCTTCCTCAATGTTTCCATTCAGGAAGGCCGTTTTGACGTCCATCTGCCAGATTTCATAATCATAGTAGGCAGCTACCGCTAACAAAATCCGAATAGACTTAAGCATCGCTACCGGTGAAAAAGTTTCATCGTAGTCAATTCCATGAACTTGTCGGAAACCCTTCGCGACAAGCCGAGCTTTATAGACGGTCATATTACCATCAGCATCAGTCTTCTTCTTAAAGATCCACTTATTCTCGACGGCCTTGCGCCCTTCGGGAATATCCACCAAGGTCCACACTTGGTTATCATACATGGATCCTATTTCGGATTTCATGGCTTCAAGCCATTTCTCGGACTCTAGACTCTCCATCGCCTCCTTGTAGTTCGTAGGTTCGTCTTGCTCGACTAGCATGACGGTGCAAACCATATTGCCATACCATTCTGGTGCGATCCGAGATCTACCAGACCTACGAGGTAGAACATCTTCCTCGACAGTTTCTCCCACTCCTTCCACGGAGGACGTTTCCGGAATTGCTTCCGTTGCGCCACTCGGAATCTCGAGTTCAGGATCAACGATTTCATCGAGGTCTACCTTCCTCCCACTTACTCCTTTCGCGAGAAACTCCTTCTCTAGAAAGGTATCGGTCTTCGCGACAAAAGTTTTGCCCTCAGCTTGGTTGTAGAAGGTGTACCCAACGGTTTCCCGCGGATATCCTACAAAGACGACTTTCTCCGACTTCGGTTCGAGTTTGTCGGGCTGTAGTTTCTTAACGTACGCCTCACAACCCCAAACCTTCAGAAACGATAACTTAGGCTTGTGGCCATACCATAATTCATACGGTGTCGTTTCAACGGACTTGGACGGGGCCCTATTTAAAATGAATGCGGCTGTTTCTAACGCATAACCCCAGAAGGACACTGGCAGATCGGTAAGAGACATCATAGATCGGACACTATCCAGTAGAGTACGATTACGTCGCTCGGACACACCGTTACGCTGCGGAGTTCCGGCGGGCGTAAGTTGGGGCACTATGCCACAACTCTTCAGATGTATGCCAAACTCAAAACTCAAGTACTCTCCACCGCGATCGGACCGGAGATGCTTGATTTTCCTATTAAGCTGATTCTCAACTTCACTCTGGAATTCTTTGAACTTTTCAAACGTTTCAGACTTGTGTTTCATCAAGTAGATATAACCGTATCTACTCAAGTCATCAGTGAAGGTGACGAAGTAACGATAACCATTGCGTGTCGAAACGCTCATTGGTCCACATACGTCTGTATGTATGATCCCCAACAAATCCGACGCCCGTTCAACGAAACCTTTGAACGGTGTCCTGGTCATTTTGCCCATGAGGCATGGTTCACATGTATCGAGGGATCCGAAATCCAACGAGTCCAAGAGTCCATCGGAGTGGAGTCGCTTCATGCGCTTTATACCAATATGACCAAGACGGCAATGCCAAAAAAACATGGCGGTATCGTCACTACACTTAATTCGTTTGGCCTCTATGTTATGGATGTGAGTATTACGATCGAGATTCAACAAGAATAAACCATTACTCTCGGGAGCATCAACATAAAAGATATCATTCATATAAATAGCACAATTGCTTGACACTGATTTAAATGAATAACCGTCTTGTAACAGGCAAGACCCACTTATAATGTTTACACTCAAGGATGACACAAAATAACATTTATTTAAAACCAAAACTAATCCCGATGGTAGATGCAGAGGGAGCGTGCCGACAGCCACCACGTCGACTCTCGATCCGTTGCCGACGCGCATCGTCACCTCATCCTTCGCCAGCCGCCTTCTATTCCGTAACTCCTCCTGAGAGTTACATATATGAGCAACAGAACCAGTATCAAATACCCACGTATTGCTCCGGGCGGATGTAAGGTACACATCTATAACATGTATATCAAATATACCTTGCTCTTTGTCGATCGTCTTGCCAGACTTCCTATCCTCCAGATACTTGGGGCAGTTGCGCTTCCAGTGACCCTTCCCCTTGCAGTAGAAACACTCCACGCTAGCTCTGGGACCAGACCTGTTAGTCCTGGACTTGGCAGCCAACTTTGCCTCCCTCCGGGACTTCCAGCTCTGCTTTCCCTTGCCACCGGACTTCTTGAAATCAACGGTCTTGTTGACCATCAACAGCGTGTGCTCCTTCTTAATCTCTACCTCAGCAGTCTTGAGCATCACGAACACTTCACCCAGGGACTTAGCCATGCCCTGCATGTTGTAGTTCATGACGAAGCCTTTGTAGCTTGGTGGCAACGATTGCAACACCCTGTCAATCGCCAGCTCATCGGGAATCTTGCACTTCAGAGCGTTCAGGCGTTGAACGTAGCCAGACATCTTGACTACATGCTCGCTCACACTGCTATGCTCTTCCATCTTGGCTGAGAAGAAAAGCTCAGAAGCCTCATATCTCTCAGCCTTAGCCTGCGGTGCGAAGACAGCCTTAAGATCCGAAATGATCTCAAAGGCGCTCATCTTCTCAAAGCGCTTCTGCAGGTCGGCTTCCATGGCGTAGAGCATGCCACTCTGGACAAAGGCAGAATCCTCCGATCGGGTCTGGAAGACCTTCTTCTCATCCTCAGAGGCATCATCTGCAGGAGGGTCACCTATGGCGGCCTCAATGACGTAGGCCACCCTATGGGGAGTGAGGAGGATCCTCAGGTTGCGGAACCAGGCCATGAAGTTTGACCCATTGGTCTTAAGCTTTTCTTTCTCAAGGAACAGACCTAGGTTAAACGAGGGGCGAGACATCTACAATGGAATTTGCAACAACATAAGACTTTGTTCATAATAATTTTGAGTTATAGTATTTTAGAAAATAACTGACACAACTCCCACTCAAACGAACATCCCTCCTGGTCGTTTAAGCGATTACACGACCCCCATCCATTGCACCACCCCTCATCATCAAAGCCGGCGGCACAACTTCAGGAGTAGACAAAATCGTCCGCCACACCAATTTTGTGACTCGTGCTCGACCTTTCGGTCTTCCTGTTCCGAGGCCATACCTCTAAGTATGCTAGGCTCACCACCAAAGACCTCCACGCTGACGCTTGTGCAACATGGCTTACACCCACGGTATGCGAACGAAGATATGTATGACACCCGGTCATCACGGCCTGCCTCATAACGTAGAACTTTATTGGTGGTGCGCGTTGGAGGGAGAACACTAGTGGTATTTTGAAGGGATCATCTTATTCAGCTACCGCCGTGTAACACACACAATCACACAAAATAAGATGCACACAAAACATCAAATGTAATGCAATGTGATATAGTCCATCGCGCCATGGTCTTCTTGGCGCCCGCAGTTTATAAACAATTTAATAAACCTACCTTGACCATATCACATAGCCCCTGCAAAATAAAGTTAGACGCTTCTACTTTATCTTTTGCATATTTTACGTGGCTTGGGGCTTTCGTAAATAGAACCGCTTCATACCTACGAATCTTATGACCACAACAACGATCCAATAATTGCATGTTTAAGCATCCCTTTCGGGCCCTCCATTGAAAATGCGAAGACCAACTAAAGAGAGAGAAACTGTCACCCGCCAGCCACAGATACGGTACAAGCCGTATGTCAGTAGTGGAACCAGTCTCGCGTAAGCGTACGCGTAAAGTCGGTCCGGGCCGCTTCATCAACTCAATGCCGCTGGAATACACAAGTGCACGCTAGAGGGTAGCAAATAACAGGAACGGTGCCCCCATGCAGAGCACGGGTTCTAACAGCGTACAGCTATATCTTACGATAGATCGGCTCTGATACCACTGAAGGGGATCGTGTGCAGAAAACAAAAAATTTCCTAGCAACGATATCCTTAAACTAGCCAAGATCTATTCTATGCAGATATAGTAGTACGAACGGAGATCGGAATACGTACCCTTGTAGACCGAAAGCGGGGATTACGTTCCCGCACAAACGTTGTCGATGAAGACCGACATAGCCGACCTCAATGTCGTGTAGAGGAAGCAGGCCTCCGAGTACCGCTAGCGCAGCACCTCGCAGGGAGTCGCACACGTACGGTGGAGACGACGCCTCCGAAGCTCCAGTCCAGGACGAGCAGCGGAAGACTTGGACCGGAACACCAGCAGCGCGGCAGCAGGCTATGGTGAAGGAGATCCCCGACTCCTCTTGCTCGGCGCGGCTCCGACTTGGGAACCACGAGATCGAGAGAGAAATCAGGAATTAATTGGTGAGTTAAAAGGCTGGGGGTGCCCCTTCTTATATAGGCTCCCAAGGGGAGCCAACCTTGCCAGCCAGGCAATGTGGGACTAACCCCCCACAGCCTGGTTCGGCCAAGGGGGTGCGCCGGCCCCCTGGTGGGCCCTTTGTGGCCCACCTAGGCTGGCCCCTAGGCTCCCACCGAATTCCCAAGGGGGTCCCCCCCCCCCTCTTGGGCCTTCTTTCGTCCGGAAGGCCCATTTAGGGAAGCCAACCTTGCCAGCCAGGCAATGTGGGACTAACCCCCCACAGCCTGGTTCGGCCAAGGGGGTGCGCCGGCCCCCTGGTGGGCCCTTTGTGGCCCACCTAGGCCGGCCCCTAGGCTCCCACCGAATTCCCAAGGGGGTCCCCCCCCCTCTTGGGCCTTCTTTCGTCCGGAAGGCCCATTTAGGGAAATCTGCCTTAATAAATTCAAAAATAAATATATAAAATCATATTTGCATATTAATAACACTAATTAATATCAAACATAATATATATAATATTTCCTAGCTCCGAAAACTCTTTCGGTGCTGCCCGATCTCCATCGGACCTCTCGCGGGACGTTCCCGGTGATCTCCTTCCTTTCCGGTTGTCTTGTCGAAACCCCTTAAGTGTGTTACCCTAGCGGTTCGATATAATATCAGGTATGATCAAGACTCCTCAATGATAAACGACTAATCCGTAGGCCTGGACCCACTGAATTAATCCCTGAGATATAACAAATGACTTTCATCTATCAAACCTGAACGTGAAGTTTTAGACCTTTTGCCATATCGATACTTAGCACGTCCGAGCGTCGCTCCATAGATATCTCCATACCTAATCCCGACCTCGTTACCGACGACGCTATCTTCTACTCGTTCATGATCTCATGTCTCCGTGACCTAGTCACATGCTTGCAAGCTCATTAGACATGATCTCACCGAGTGGGCCCGAGAGTATCTATCCTGCTATGCGGACTGGCAAATCCCGCTCTTGACCCCTCGTCTTAATACTCCTTTCCAATACCCAAAAGTATCACCGTTATTGTCATACTAAATAAGATACGACGTTTGGTGCAATCAAAGTATCTTCGGGGAATATCAATAAGAGTTGATCTCACGGTCAAAGGTGTAATGACTACGTTCTCCAAATCTGGGTATGTCCATCACATCACTCTCCAGCGATATGACTCTCATTGCCGACCGGCGCCATGCCCCATGACCGGGAAACCTCGATCATCAATCGCGCAACGAAACTAGTCTTAGTAGAGGCTACTAGGGACCTTGTTGTTTACGTATCACACCCGCATTAATGTTTCCGCTTAATACGGTTCCAGCATGACACAAAAACCTATTATGAACAAACGAGATATGATAAAGAATACACTTTATTAATTGCCTCTAGGGCATATCTCCTTCAACAAGAATACACAAACCGGACCACATACGGTCGGTATAAGGAAAGCTATACAATATCTAACACAATGTTACCAGTTTGTTTGATAGTCTCTTGATTTTTAGACGACTGCCATATGCGTTGGAGTTGGTTCAAAGTAATTGTTAGAAATCGACTACAAGAAACCGAAGCATGGCAACCTTTGATACTTTAAGGACACAAATGCAACGGAACTCAAAAGTATGGGCTTCCGTAAGCCTAACCACCCTTTCTCAGGCTTTCACCCAATTTGCTCCTCATTCTTCTACATATATACAAAATTACGAAATAGGACCCTCCGCCTTGAAAATAAACAAATTAAAGGCCCGGGGGAGGGGGGGGGATCATCTTCCCCCTACCGAACCAGAGAGGCCGACATGAATCTACCGTAATGAGCCATTGACGTACCTGCAACCGACACCATCAAGATGGAGAGGCTCAAGGATAAAATATTCACCAGATCAGCGCACACGCCACCACCAAAGAAGCTTAGCCGTGTAGCCTTATTAAAATCCCTGAAGAGCAGAACTCCATCTAGCGACGTAGATTGGAGATAGGACAGTTCCCTCTCGAACTTCTCTCCTACTCCTCCCACCTGCATCCGAGGCCCATTTTGTGGTATGCTTTCTTTGGACGGAATTTTTCCGAGGCCGACAAAAATATATATAAACGTGTCTCCCTTTAATAAAATTATAAATAAGTCGGTAACTCATATGGCTTCTATACTGATCACTTGTAGTAAACAAGACTATCTAGCAATGGCCCATCTATTATTATGGTGGTAGTTGGAATGCTATGTTAGTAAAATTTACTAACAACTGAGTTTAGTTTTTTTTTTCTTTCGGAACAACTGAGTTTTAGGTTTTTTTTGGGGGGGGGAAACTGAGTTTTAGTGGATTGAGCGAACCTAGCTTTGATCCTACAGTTCTGAACTGGGCCTGCAGGAAAATATAGGTAGTTAGAAGATGGGCCGTTTCCCAACTCGGCCTGCAAAACACACCGCCTTGGTGCGCATAGGCTCGACGACTCCCAGCCCTGGCGCCGCCGCCGAAGTAGCTCATACGCACAACTCTGCCCTGCTCTCCTGCCTTCCTCTTCCTCCCCGGTGCTACCGACTTGGCAGAGATGGCTGGCGGCGGGAAGAAGGACCGCAGCGAGGGGCTGGGACGCGCGCTGACCCGGCAGCGCAACAAGCAGGCCCTGGCGGCGAAGGAGAGGGGCCAGCAGCTCGTCTTCTCCCGCCGCGCGCAGCAGGCGCTGCCGCTCGAGTCCGTCATCGAGGTCAGCGACATCGACGCCGTCCTCCAGAGGGCCGCCGAGGAGGACCTCCTCCACGGAGACGACGCGGAGGGCGCCGCGGCGCTCACCGCCGCGCTCGGCTCCGGCCTCGTCGATCTGTAAGGGGGACTTCACTTTGTGTGTTTGGTTCACGCAGACACGTGCTCGACGAATTGCCTTTGAGAACTCTTATTACGCTGCACTGCAGGGACGGGAAGGGGGCGACGCAGGAGGAGAGGCGGCTTCTGCGGGAGGAGCAGGAGGCCCTGCACGCCGACAGCCTCAGGGTGCCCCGCCGGTGAGAGAAGAAAAAAAGCACCGTTGTTTTCCTTTCTTTGGGTTCTGACTGTGGTGTTGGATGAGGGATGTGTAGTGGCTGAATGGAGTCGTAATGCTTTCAGGCCCCCGTGGACTGCCGAGATGACGACCGAGGAGCTCAACACCAACGAGAAGCGGGCCTTCCTGGAGTGGCGGAGGAACCTCGCGAGGTTGGTGCAGTTGTTCTCCTATGTTTCTAGTAGTAGTGGCGTTGTTCAAAAACTCCATATTTTTCGGATATACATGTAATGTTTGTCTGAGTATATTTGGAAGAAAAAAACATCTGGTTTTGTGATCTTAGTTGGAGGTACTCTCCAATTTATGGTCATGTTATTTCTTAAACCATATCACTATATATCAATGTAAAGACCAGGTCATGGTTTACAGACCATAAACCCTAGTTTTTTTTTTCCTGTGACCATAGCCATAAACTTGGAATTTACTCATGTCAGAAAACAATACTTGGACTTGGTTCTGAACATTCATGATAAACATCTAAGCTCTTACATTCTTCCTGGGCTTTGAAAATGCAAAGTGCTACAGGGGAAGTGCTAACTGAATTGTTCAAATGGAATAGTATAATTGCAAAGCAAAGCACATGTACACATTTTGTTTGTTTCTTAGGCCTAAATGGAAACAGTGTACATATTCCTAAGTGATTTCTGAACATGTAGTCGGTATACGTAAATTTTAGGTAGATGTTGTTTGTTTAAGTCGATTATAAAAGGACCGCTCTGCAGATTACAAGAGAATGAAGAACTTGTCCTTACACCTTTTGAGAAGAATATTGATATCTGGAGACAGCTGTGGAGAGTACTTGAACGAAGTGATTTGGTAAGTACATCTATCTCAGAAATCTATGGTACAGTTGAGTTGTATATGAATATTGACTGTATACTCATTTGTCGTTTACCTGGAAAAAAACATTTCTCATTTATTTCACTTTCCAATCAGTTGCACATTGCGTAGGCCAATGCAATGTTCGATCTTGCTCAACATCTTGTACCTTTCCTAGGCATGCATGTAAACACCCATTCATCATCAGCAACCTTGTGCCTAACTTTAATGTGTCCCCATTCAAATTACCGAATTCATACACCATCTGTTCTTTTTCTGTTGTCAAGTTAAAGTGTTAAACTATGGTACTTATTGTCTCTAGTATTGGAGCCTTTTTTATGACTGACTACCCCTATTGCTTTTTGTGAGAATGAGCTAACATTTCAGGACATTATCTGGAAGTACTTACTAGTTTTCTTCTTTATTGAAGCTCGTGATGGTCGTCGATTCTCGAAATCCCTTGTTCTACCGTTGCCCTGATCTTGAGGTACCTAGTTAAGAAGAACCCAGTACTTTTTTCCACTTCTACTGGTTTTATTTAAATGGCTGTACATATGCTTTATCACTAAACTCCCATTGTGGTTAGATGACATGTGCCTTGGGTAAAACTGTTTGCAACTGCTGACTGTTGCATTATTTGTTCTATGGTCTTCAAAGCATTAAATTCAAGTTTGCCTTGAGATTTTTTGCTGCTTAAAACTTTATTCTCAAGCACGCATCAAATGCGTGTCTGTTTATTTGAAGGACGCCTAGAAGGTGGAAAAACATATAAATCGGCAAGAGGACATAACAATAAGAAGCAAAAAAAAAACTTGCCTACAAAAAAAACAGAAATTTGAACGCAAAAACTGTAAACTAAGCTAGGCTACACTGCAGTGTAACCGCCTCGAGTGTGTGCTGCTTGAAACATAAAATTGAAAAATGTAGGACTCACAAAATTATCAGTACTTCCATCCTTTGTTGCTTTCGTTCTCGGAGACATTATTGTCTAGATTCCTCATGCACTGTCAAACTGCAACTGTACACCGTGCAATCTCACAGGCATGAAGATAATGCATCTTGTAAAGAAGTACTGGTGATGTGGTTGTGAAGAAGTACTGGTAATGGTTTATGGTTTAGTTTTGTTAGTAGCAACAACTTAGGCTTAAAAGACTTGTTTTCTGTGTTTTGATTTTGCTATTATGTGGTGCTGTGACCTTCTCGGATACTTATGTTCTATCTCCTGTGATAATGCAAGGAATTTTTTGTTATCTTTGTGCCAGCAACATAGGCGTACGTGCTTGTTTTTGGTGTGTCACAATGTTGGTATAATGTGGTACTGAGTTCGCCAATCTCCTGGGATAGTTTTTTGTCAACGTTTATCGAAGTGTTCTTGTATGATCTCTGCCAATATGAGGAGTTGTGTGCTACCTAAGATGCATGGTAGAAATATATTTGACCTCAGAATTGTCAACACTCAACAGGATGCCAAATAAAGGATATGTGACCAAATGTTAATGCAACCTACATCATTGTCAAATTTTCATTTTTGCGTGTTGAGATAAATACATTTGTGGTGTTTGATAATAGCTGTGAGCTACGGAGTAACATAGAAGAGAAAATTTCCCCTGGTACTGTAGAACTGTGCTTTTATTGTGGATTTTTGCAGTTCTCTGGTTTTTTCTGACATGTATCTTTTCCTACGAACTAAGGAATACGCACAAGAAATTGATGAGCACAAGAGAACACTACTACTTGTAAATAAGGCTGATCTGCTACCACTGGATGTCAGGTTAGTACCTCTTTGAAGGTGCATCTCGCTTTCCTCAATAACTTTAGTGTCTGTTGTTATCCATGACATTCTCTCAACTTGGAAAAAATGCAGGAGAAAATGGGCAGATTACTTTAAGCAACATGATATTCTCTATCTGTTCTGGTCTGCTAAAGCCGCGACAGCTGCTTTAGAGGGAAAAAAGTTAAGCGGGTATACCATGGAGGAATTGGACACAGATCTTGACACAAAGATATATGGCCGGGACGAACTACTGGTGAGGTTGCAGGGCGAAGCGGAGTACATTGTTAGCCAAAAGGGAACATCAGTTGCTCGAGAGGACCATGAATCTAATTCTTCTGATTCTGCCTCGGCACGACCCAAGCATGTGGTTGTTGGATTTGTTGGTTATCCAAATGTGGGGAAGAGTTCGACTATCAATGCTCTCGTAGGTGAGAAGAAGACGGGTGTAACATCTACACCTGGCAAGACCAAGCATTTTCAGACACTGATAATCTCAGAAGAGCTCATGCTCTGTGATTGTCCTGGTCTGGTCTTCCCTTCTTTTTCAAGCTCAAGGCATGAGATGGTTGCTTGCGGTGTGTTGCCAATTGATAGAATGACAAAGCACAGGGGAGCAATTCAAGTGGTGGCAGATCGTGTTCCGAGACATATCCTAGAACAGGTATACAAGATCACCCTGCCAAAGCCCAAGGCATATGAGCAAGCATCTCGGCCACCAACTGCTGCCGAGTTGTTAATGACGTACTGCCAATCTCGAGGGCATATCAGCCATGCTGGCCTGCCTGATGAGACCAGGGCTTCCCGGACGATACTGAAGGATTACATCGATGGAAAGATTCCGCACTTTGAGCTTCCTCCTGGTGAGATAGACGATGAATCTGATATAGAGGATACCAGTGACCTAGAAGACTCAGCCACCGCAGCAGCTGACCAGTCAGATGACTATGCATCTGATGAAGATGCCGAGGAAATTGATCAGGCTGAAGCTGAACGGAACATCACCCACGCCCTAAGCGACCTTCAGGCTTTTGACCTGAACGGCGAAGCGACCAAGAATTCCACAAAGAAGAAGAAAGAAACATCCCACAAGCACCACCGGAAGCCCCAGAGAAAGAAGGATCGTTCGTGGAGGGTTGGAAACGACGGCGCTGATGGGTCGGGGGTCATAAGGGTGTTTCAGAAACCTGCCGTTAACCTACCTAGCGTTGTAGGTTAGTTCTTCAGTTTTACTGGCTTGTGTTGCCATGTCGAACCCTTTTTCTCTGTAGCGTCCGTCACAGTAAAGTAATTGCCACTCTGTTTGGATGGAAAAACTATACTATCGTCCTAAAATATTTCTCCATTTTGTTTCAACTCTATAGTTCTATGCGTGACTGTGGTTGCTGCAATGTTATGCTCTGAGCTAGTAAATGAAGTTCGTCTGCGAGTAAAATTTGCTTGAGTTTTAGGTACAAACAAAGCGTGGAAGAACTTGCTGTAAAATAGGGGCGTGTGTGTTTTCCTCTAAAGAGGGCAGCCTCATGTGAGATGTACAAACTCAAAACTGGCATCTAAACTTAGCACCACGATGAACGAAACAGTCTGAACGACTCAAACCACTGATCAGCTTCAGCACCTCTGTTTTGGGAACTCCATTCAAAAGATTGCACCACCGCTGCCAACTGCCAAGAATGTTTTTACACAAACACTGTTCTGTATGTTTAATTCAAAGGTTTTTGTTCTTTGACTGTAAGTGAAGAGTTTGAACAACAGCGAATCAAATAAGGTTATGTGACACAAAATTGATATCCATGGATTCATACTCAAAACACAAATTCTTACAGTTTGTTGCAGCGGTGCTCGAATTTACACGCAAAATGGAGGTGGCAATTCCCATCAGCACGATGCATAGGACGCATTCAGCATCTAGCTGAGCTTATAAAGGAAATAGCGATTGATAAAGTCTTTGGCAGCTTATTTTGGAACTGATACTAGGTGGCAATGCTTTTCAATTGTTTTCAAACAAGAACGGCAATTGTAAATTGCAACTACAAAATAATCCAGCACAAGTGCTGACCATGTCAATTAGTGTCAATGCATCAGATTATTGAAGCTCAAGATCTCCATACAATTCATGAGTTAGAACTCACAACTATAATTTCCAAGCAAAAAATCGCATATTTCTTTGGAGACACCAAAGAATTCACATTCACATCTAGGATGCCTCAAATCTCCACCAAAAATCACGAGATCCCACCTAGGCGTGGGATCACGGCGCAGGATCTTGCTTCTCCTCGACCACCACCACCA
Organism: Poa annua; assembly: GCA_026929855.1. NCBI lineage: Eukaryota > Viridiplantae > Streptophyta > Magnoliopsida > Poales > Poaceae > Poa > Poa annua. The sequence continues at coordinate 41,276,896 of CM049427.1, forward strand.
CGTCCTCCTTGGCCTCCTGCTTATTGTCGCCCTGCTCCCCCTCGGCCACCGCCGCTGGCGGCGAGCCGGTGTCGGCTTGGCTGGCCTCGGCCTCGGCGGCCTCCAGATCCTCGCTCATACGGCGCTCGACGCTGAGGATGGGTTCGTAGTAATCGGCGTAGACCTCCATGCAGCTGCGCAGGGCGACGGTGACCTGGGCGCAATGCTCGACGATGTCGGTGTCCTTCTTCTCCGCCTCCTCCATGCACTTCTCCCACGCCACGAACTCGTCCTTGCACCCGCCGCCCTTCATATACGCGCAGAACGGGCACTCCCCTTCCCCCTCCTCCCCGCCGGCTTCAGCAGCGGCGGTGTCGATGAACACCGTATCCCCCTCCGCCTCCGCGTCGCCGACAGGCGCGTCTCCGGCTGCGGAGGGCTGGATCTCTTCTTTGGCCGGTGAGTCGGCGGGAGCAGCGGCCTCCGGGGGCGAATCTGCGGCGGTGGCGGCGGGCTGGATATCTTCTTTGGCCGGCGGATGGGCGGGCGCAGCGGCCTCCGGGGGAGAAGAGGCGGCGGCGACATGCCGGGTGCTTTCTTTGGCTGGTGGATCGGCGGCGGCTTCCGGTGGAGAAGAGGCGGCGGAGGCGGCGACTCCCATCGCGTGAGCCAGGGGTTTTGCTTTTTGGAATCGGACCGGAGGCTGTCGCGACTGGAAGATTAAACCCTATTCGTGGTAGTGCTCCTTTTGGGCCTAATAAACCCATAGAAATAGCCCAACCCTTGGAGCCCATGTCGGAGTCCTTTTTTGAACGTGTGCAGCATTTTAGCTTTATCCACGCGTCTGTTTATATTTAAAAATGTATTTAAGAAAATAACTGGACACGAGTTTAGAAGGAAATATGCTCAAGCATTTAGCTCTCTTCAGCATCTAGAAAAAACAGTTTTCTTTTCTTTCCACAAATAGCTTACAGCTTCTAAAAAATAATTACACGTTTGATTTACCCTCGGCTCGGTTGTCCTCCTGTGATACCACACCCTACTTTCTCAGTGCTGGAATCGTAGAAACAAGAAGCAATTTTGGAACCACTGAAAATCCATACCAATGATTTTGCTCCGGGAAACAATTCAAAAACTATATGCATGTGTAATATCAGTTATAAGCAAAGTTTCAGATGGAGTGTTGGTCCGAACAAATGCCCTCAAATAACAGGTACGATGAGAAACTATATGCTCGTCAGAATGAAAGAACTCTTCAAAATCGAGTATCGTTTGACAGCCGTAATTCAGTAGGGAATATGACTCTACTTCGTACGGACGATAAACGCATGAAAGATCTGCAGCATTTATTCATGGAGTATTGACATGAACATCCATGAACAACATAAAGACATCTTTCACATAAAGTCTCCAAACAAAATACATCATTCTTTTTTGTTCTAGCACATCTGCTGCGAGAAACAGAAATCGGTTACTCTACTCCTCCATGGCATCACCCTCGGTGACCTCAGGCGTCAGCTTCAGCTGTGTGATTTTTGTGGACAATACCTCTGCAAACGACACATGTGGTTATTTTTTAACACTGTATCACTGCAGTACCACTATGTATATTACATCATCAGAAACTTACCAGTATGCCCTTTGGTGAAGCTGAAACCCTTCGAGCTAGCGTAAGTCCTTGGATTTGGTTCCTGGTGGTTTCTCAAGTACTCAGTTTTTCCCTGGTATTGTTAACAGGAAACTTGGTTAGTGAAAAGAGAATAAAAACAATACCATAGTGCATTATACTACTGAATATCATAGAAAAACAGGCCTTATTTTCTGAATGTGAGCACCTAGATAATCAAATGCAACTGCGTATCACCTGCTTAATGTTACACAAATTGCAACTTATAATTAGCCCCGCATGGTGAAACGGATAATGCACTGGCATATATAATGAAACTGAATACTTGATTTACGAGAAATATAGTCAGCCATGTACAACAAAGAAAAACAAGATTGCCTAGGAGAAACTACGTAACTTTTTAAAACATAAGAAATAGGCACCCAAATTCGAGTTGAAGAAGACTCGAACATGGGTAGTGGGGGTGCGCAGCATGCCTCCGACCAACTGAGCTAGGCTCAGTTCCTAGCCATGTGCAACTAAGACTTTCAACATGGAGCACTAGAAAATTAAAATGACATGAAAATAGTTTGGAAAGTCGTTCGCTGACAAGTGCACATTTCATCAATTGTTTGCTAACACTTTGAAGTAGCATTTGTCAAGTATGGAAACAGGACTAACATACCTTGGTTATTACACAAACATCCACATTGCTGCCACTCCCCAAGTCATTGAAGATACCAGCACAGATTGCCTCAGCTACAAGTTGTATTCCCTCCTCCCTCTAGAGTATAAAAGGAATTCTTTAGTACAACGTTGCTAATTTCGGAACATAAAATCAAGGACTTTGATCTGCAAATGCTACTTAAGACAGCTCGCATAAAAGTACTCATATTATCACCATAAGTGCAGGAACTATTGCATTTTTCACTTACAGTGAGGCCTTCTTTGTACTTTGATTCAAACACAGACATTGCGGCAAGGGATCCAGAACCCATTGTAGCAAAAGGAAGAGTATCTGTGGAGCCATGTGGATAAACCTGGAGATGCAAAAATTTCATAAATTACCCAGAACTTCTTTTCCAGAAAATCATCAAACAAGTGTACTTATAATTACTTACAGTGTGTAGATGTGGTCCAGTTACATCTACTCCGCCAAGAACCAGGGCAGCACTGACATGACCTTGGTAGTTAAACAGGTGTGTCTTCAGTAGTGTAAGGGCGGTCACAACTCTTGACTCACGACCAGTAGCATAACGGTGAAGTTGCAGCTGGGAGCTGACCATGTCTGGAGCAAGGGCACACATTATGATGTGTGTGTGATAGATGTACAAACGAATATATGGAAACAAATGAGGATTAGTTTGGTTTCTTTCAGTCAATAACTTCTAACCTGTCACAGCCTCTGTGTCAGCAGCAGTTCCAGCACCACAACAGTATATGTTTGGTGCCATGAAATGAATTTTCTCGCAGTTCTTATCAGCAACTATAGGACCCTCGGTTGCCCTTGTGTCTGCCCCAAGAACCACGCCATCCTAGATATGAAACATAGTTTGTCATCAGGTAAATCTGCATGATAACAGATAAACACAAAAAGGATGCCAGTTTCAAACCATGTTGCCCAATCTTCCATCCAATTTTACGCCGTCAGCAGAGGCGGTGCCTTTTTTTGTCGTTATGGCAATTTCTGTGTAGATCTATGTGAGCTCACTGGTATAGTTATTAAGCTCAGCCTAAGGTTATTGCTTTTGGTAATCAATATTTATTTCTAATTAGTCCTTTTGGTACATTGAAGTAGAATTTATTGATCTTAAACTCCCTTCATAGAAATTGAATTACGAACTGGTTATGTTTGAAGGAATATGTATAACCACAAACCAGGTACCGATTATATATGAGAAGCAAATCAAGTATTGTTTAGTCCATATAGTTGCAACTGTAAATTAGTAAGTAGAAACATTTCTCCTTATCACTCCTCAAAGCCTTAAGCTCATTATTTTGGGGAGGGTGCAATGCTTGTCTCAAAATTATACAACAAATAATGAGGCAAACTGTCAGCCTTTTCTGGAGTTTTCCATAAGTATTATTAGACAAATACCAAGAATTAGGACATAATCCACAACTAGTTGTTTTGTGGTTACCTGCCATTCATACCCAATAAACCATGTCATGTTCTTATTGCCATCTGAGCTCAAAGATATCTCAGAATTAAACATTAGGCAAACTGCGCGGCATACAGTTATACTGTAAAATCTCACTTTCTGTATCCACAAATATAATAAACATGGACTTATTTTTTTGGGTCGTTGATTAAGATTTACTCACGAGCAACCAACTTTGGGACTAACTCCAGCAGGCCGGTGATTCGAATGTAGGAGCGATTGAGACCTTGAAAAAACACTCTACGGGTATGGAAGTAAAGCATCAATTTCGGTGTAAACATACTTTGCATATTTTACACTTTTTGTTTCAGCATTTTGTATTTCTCTGTGCAGTACAAGACCACAATGATAGAGTTCGTCTTGGTACTCTGACTTCTAGCCATGAAACAGGTGGGTTGCATCTTCCCGGTTACATTCTACGAAGGATGTGAATCATACACTTTTGGATAAGACATCAATATGTGGCCACTCTCACTCTTTTTAAAAGGGAAAAACCCAATTTACGTGAGGATTAACGCAGAGCAAGTGAGATGCATGGAGGAAGTAAGCGACTTATTCTTTCTTAAAATATTATAGCTAGCCCCACGAAAATCATATGTCAATGAAGCAAGTAAGCCTCAACTTTATTTTTGTGATTTTACATACTTAGTTTGGCTTAGCCAAAAGCTCTGTTCACATGTATGTTGTTTAATTCAGAAATTAGTGGTGTTATATTCTAGCTAGATTGTGGGAGCATGGAAGCTTGATTATATTGTCATATTGGCTAATCCTTGCATTTCCTACAAGCTTCTTCTTTTGGAGCTCTATTTTGCAGCTCAATGAGCACTCAGTTCTGAGCGAGTCGCTGGATAATAATTGTGTATATTTTTATCAACATTACAGTGCTCCATCCGAATCTTAGAATGCAATAGAGATGGTGATGGTGAAGATCAAGTCGCTCCTGACCTGAAACACGAGGCCCACGATGGTAGTCCCGGTCTTCCTGAACCCGGGCATCTTCAGGCCGTTCTTCTCTAGCATGGCATTCCTGCGGCACAGGTCGAAGCTGAAGCCGCCCTTAGCGGGGAGTTCCATCGATCCAGTCATCCTGCAAACAGAAAACGAATCAAGGTCGCATCAAACAGTTCAATCGAATCACCGCAACCCACACCCCCTATGCACACTCCCCTGACCTCTGTTCCACACTGGTGTGGTCACCTCTGATCTACAGAAGGACGGGCCAAAATGAAACCAACATGGAAGAGAATTCGCGACCGAAACCGTAGAGACCCTTCCCGTGGAGATCTATATGCGGCGAGGAAAGGAAGGAGAAATCGCACAGGGGCTATTAGGGATCAAATAGCGCCGGGAATCGAAACAATACAAGGGAGCGGCGACCAGCCAGCTCGTCGCCGACGGCCGGAGCCCCTACATCCTAAGAATTTCAAATCCTAACCCTAGCTCTCAGCCGTGAGGGTTGTCGCCTTCCTGAGGGAGGAGGTCGTACCTAGCGTCGCGGGGGAGATGTTGATGTGACACCCGGAATTTCGCCGGCAACCGCCGTCAATAGCTCTCGCCGCCGCCGCCGCCTAATTTCTCTGCTTGGGCCGGGACTCTGTTCGAGCGATGCCAGAAAGAACGAACGGAGCGAGCGGTCGACTTGATCGATCCAGGTCAAACAGGTTCGTGCTGTAGTATGGCTATTTTGGTCTTTGTGCAAGGGCCCGACCGGACCGGGAGTCCATGAATGTGTTTGGTTTGGACACAAATCCGGACCGATTTGGTCCGGGTTTCGTCCGTTTGAGTAGACCCGGACACTGCGCGGATACGGGTCGAAACAGGTGCACACCCTACGGGGGTGCTCATTTCAGCCCGGACACAAGGCAAGATTGCGTAGGGGCCACAGTGCCCATTGTTTAACAATAATAAAAAAGAAAAAAACTTATATAAACTAGCCACTGGATAAGCCAGTGGCGGCCGGTGGCCGGACTTCTACGCTCCAGTACTGGGATCGCGTTGTCCCAGTACCGGAGGTGCCGGAGGTGCGGTGGCGCGCGCGTGGCGGCGGGTGCGGGCGGTGGCGGCGACGGCAATGCTGGTGGAGCCGGAGACCGTGAGGAGCGGCGAGAGCTCCCCGCCTCGTGGTCGTTGGCGCCCTTGCCGAGCCACCATCTCCCCTTCCCCATGGCGGCTAGGGAGGGGGGTGCGGTGCGTGGCGGTGGTGGCGTGTTGGTGTGGGAGCAGTGTGGGGGACGGTGGGGGCGGCGACCACATTAAATAAGACCGGTGGGGGGATGCCAAGGGTCCACGGGTCACTGACCGGTGGGGCCGGGCAGTTTGACCGCGAAGAGGCGGGGGCGCGCGCGGGCGTCCGCGGCTGCTCAAACCTGGACCAAATTTGGTCCAGGTTTGAGCAGCCGCAGACACGACGTGGACAGATTCGAGAAATGAGCAGCCCCACAGGGGCCTGGTTTTGTCCGGTCCTGCTCAAATCCGGCCTGTCCGGGGCAATTGAGCAGCCCCGTAGAAGATGTCCTTAAGGCCTAGTTCTTTTTGGAGCTTATCAGCAGCTTCTAGGTGGGAAAAAGTCTAAGCACAAAAGAACTCGATTTTAAACAACTTTTTTGGACAGCCAACTTCCACAAATCCTTCACAGTGGGGAGAAGCTGGGATACCCCAACTTCCCGCCGCCGAGGGCTTCCCGCAAGTGAAAACGAATCGTTTTCTGACTTGCCCTGGTTGACACGAAAATTACACCAACTGCCACCCCGCAGTGAACAACGAATCCTTTTCCTCTCCTGTCCCGAGCTTTTCCTCCTCAGATCCAGTCAACATCGCCGCCTCGTCAACGCCCGCCGCCGCCAACGCTGCCCGCCGCCAAGACGCAGCTAGCTCGCCTCCTCTCCGCCAGCCTTGCTCTGTCCCTACCTACGCCCCTGCTCCACCCACGAGCGCATCCCGGCTGCCCCAGATCCGAGCGCCACCCGGTCCTGCTCCGTCCCCTAGCACCAGCGCCACCACTGCTCGTCCCTCACCATGAGCTGTGTGCCTCATCGATGTGGAGCACCGGCCGCCAGATCAGAAGGACACGAGCTCCTTGATGGCTGACCATGCAACGATCTGTTCTTTCCTGATGCATGCTCGTGTTGAGCAGATCTCGTCCTTTTCCTCAATTCGTTATGTGTATGGAGTGTGAACCGTTGACTGAATCATCTCAAGTGTTTGATAGGAAGAACGTGAATAATGTATGTGACCATTTTGGTAGTGGAATATTGGCTTATATTGACAATTTATTTTAGTTAATTATCTGAAATATTAAAATACAATTTGGATAAAGTATACATTCAGTGATAGATATGTAATTTGGATAAATAAACTATTCATGTAAGTATACACATCGCTAGGAGTGTGTTTCCTTTGAATTAATAGATATTTTTAGTAAATAAAACATTGCATAACTTACTTCTAATTGAGTTGTATAATCAATCAACAATTGATTCTATCTTATTTTCACATTTTAGTAATTAATAGGACATTCAAAATATTAAATTGTGATCATACATGCAAATACAACACAAAGTTAAGTTAGAACATAAGTTTATCATGAGGGTGTTTCAGACTTTTCGTCATACAACTCGAACAATAAACTAGGACTGGAGAAGCCCAAAAGAACTGGACTGCAACTTTTGATTAGCTTAAATTCACATCTGTTTCTCTAGACAGCTCTAATCAGGATGGCTTATGCACAAGCCCAAACTCAAAAGAACTGGGCCTAAGTCGTGGATTCTGAAAAAGCTACCGTGAACTTTGAATTGTGAAAAAGTTGCTATCAGTTAAGAACTGTGAATTCTCTGAAAGTCGTTTGGTTATAACAACTGTGAAATATGGGTTTGGTCAGAAACGTCTATAATATCCCTTACACTTGGAGATATTGTTTTTATGCTAATTTGTGAAAAATGTCGACATGTACACTATTTGATATTTAAATGACCATTTTGGGTCATATTTTTAAATTTCTATATTGTATAACATTTATATATATTATGAATAGAATGTGATGTCTCAAATTATTATAAAAGACTTATAGATCACCCAAAAAAACGTGGTTCACATGATAATATCCTCTCTCAGCATAGATATCATACTCTGCTCTCGCCGTCAGCGAAGCATCGACTATCCTACTTCAGATAACGTTCATGGATTCCTCATTCTCACCTTCCGGAACGTCATTCCCTTGTGTGTGTGGTGTTCCAGGTGCTGCTCAAGTTACATAATCCTCATCTTGATCGCACTTATCAAACTCCCTGTCACGCAATTTGCTATCACGGATAAAATTGTGCAACGCCATGCAAGCAAGAATGATATACTTTTGAGTACGAGGTGAGAAACTTGGCATGGCCTTTAATATACGCCACTTTTGCTTCAAGACGCCAAATGCACGCTCAATGACATTACGAAGTGATGAATGTAGAAAATTGAATATCTCGTACTTCCCTTGAGGTGGACGCCCACGGCGAAGACGAAACTCTGGTAGATGGTATGTACTCCCTTTAGAAGGAGCAAGGTATCATGTTCGATTTGGATAACCGGAGTCAACAAGATAGTATTTTCCTGAAATTAACATGAAGTGAGCATATAAAATAAAAAATGACGGTATTTGTGGCATAGATAATTATTTTATACCTTTAGGAGCTAGTGGAAAAGAAGGAAAATTTGCTAATGCATGATGTAGGATCCTTGTGTCATGTGCTGATCCCAGCCATACTAGCAACATATCCTCTGTGAAACCAACAAGTGTGATGCCATATTTAGATATGAAAAAATGCAGCTAATTGGATGGGTGTTCATTGCTACTGCCAATCCTGACATATCCCTGCTAACTCAACCGTACAAGAAACAAGATTAAAAATAAAAATTCCCGCCATACATCAGGATACCTATTGATCTCGCCACTTTACTACAATTTGTCGGTTGAGCACCCTTTTCAAGGAAATAGAGAATCGCTGGAACATCGAAGCTAGCTACATATACAAGACACGAGCGATCGAAGCTAGCTACATACACAAGCGTCTCAAACTCTTGCTTGCTAGCTTTGCATGCATGTACGTTGCTAGATTTGCATGTAGGCTAGCTGCATATACAAAGACATGAGCGCTCTGTGTTCATTGCTACTGGCAATCCTGACATTTGATTCGATGATCATACATAGAGAATTAGGTAGAATACGCACACAAAAAGGCAGCGCTGGATGTGCCTCGGATCGGCCTTATTATTTCCTAGATACAGTGAGAGAGATCCGTTACCTCCGGTCAGGTCTCGGCTACTTGCCGGTCCAGGCGGTGTTCTGCCGTCTGCACGACGGCGAGTAGACGAGAGACCGCGGTTGGAACCCTGTGTAGCCTGTTGAAAGAGCATTTTCCCTAATGTGTGGTTTTGATAATTATATGACAATTTCTATGGACTAATGTTTGCATTGAGATATCCTTATAGATCATGTCCATGACATTAGTGGAGCTCATGTGTTGAGTTGAGCATATTGCAAGTATGTCTTGAAGTATTCAAGACATCATATTAGGGAAGAAATGTTGGAAGATATAAGGTTGATCAAGATGTTGATCAACACACAAAGCTACAAGATGTACCAAGAGGGATCTTGTATCTCTTGGGATGGTAAACACTTGTCCGTATAGCTTTGTGAACTAACCCATGATATATGTGTGTGTGTGATATCTTTATATGTGATTAGGCATCTTTCCATTGGCTTGCAACAAATGAAGATTTCTTATAGCTCATGGAGGATGACGCCATGTGGTGATCGTCATCGAGGTTGAGATGTGCAAGACCAAGAGAAGCTTCTTGAAGATCTCTTATGCTTGGAGCTTGCTATGGATACATGAAGACGGAGTCTAGCGAGACTCTCCCATTATGGGTAGGGGGGGTATTTGGATAAGTCTTCATCAAGAATGTGCTTGGACGCGCAATCAAGAAAGATGAACCACTTGAAGAGATGAAGATAGTAATCATCTAACTCAAGTGGAATGCTCAAGACAAATGTATGATATTGATAGGGCTATATGATAGATTTGCGTACTATCAAGAGGGGCTCTCAAGTGAGTAACTTGACCGCATCGTTGCGGAGAGCTCAAACCTTTGCATACTTGGCATATCATATTTCTTGGTTCTTATTTGACTTTTATCCTTGTGAGAATTAGAGGTTAATTCATCTCCATGTCAAGCTCTAGTTCATCGAAAAGGGGTTTCTTTGGAAAACATGTTGCGTTTTTTATGTTGGAGGTTTTACCGATTGTTCTCTTATTTAGAGATCTTACATTTCCCTATTTGGTTTTAACCTCACTTGTTGGACTATGATGTTTCTCTGCATGATCTTATAGAGCTCTTCGTGGTGATTCCAACCAGCCAAAAATCATCGAAAATGGAGTTTGGATGGTCAAGATATCATCGTTTTCGTGTTGACGTTTCTGTCAGGGGCGGAAATTCGGGCCCTAGGCCGGAAGTTCCGGCCAAACTTCCGCCCAAACTTCCGGTTTGACCAGAGAACACTTCCCGGCCGCCTTTTAGGGTGTCCGGGGGGTCCGGAAGTTCCAGGGTAGGCCCGGAACTTCCGACCCGAGTGGGAAAAACTGTCCCCAACGGGCAGATTTGTTGGGAACTTATTTAAGGGGTCATCTTCCCTAATGATTCCCAAGTTTTGGTGCTCTCTCTCCTCCTCCATTGTTGACCTCCAAAGCTTTGAGATCTCTCAATCACTCCAATGATTCTTGCTATTTCTTGAGGTGTCGGGGATGTACTTCCCCGGTACCCTGAGGGTATGGGGTTATCGTGTTAATATTGCAGGAACAGATGAATTTAAATAAGAAAGGTGAAGGAAAAAAGAAGAAGAAGGAACACGGGCCGAGACATCTTCTGCTGGGCCAAATTCCTGACCAACTCGGATGGGCCGGCATCCAGTACTCGGTCGAACCGAGTAGGCCCATCCCGGTTGCATTTTTCCCTGCGGTCAACTGCCTCGGCCTCCTCTCCAACCTCGTCACCAACTCGACACCGCGCCCCACTGCGTCCCCGCACCTGCGACTTCCTCAGCGCAGCGCCTCCGTACCTCGCCTACGCCTCCCAGGCTCCCAGTCGCCGGAGCGGCCGCGCCCCCGACACCCCCGCCTTCGTCCGACCTCGGCCCCAACTCGCTCCCGAGGTCGTCCTCGACCTCCCATCACTCCGGCATCCACACGCCCGGGCCCGCCTGCATCTCGGAGCACACGACGCCGCCGCCACGACCTCGGCTGCGACGGGCGCCGAGCCACTCCGCCTCCCGAGTTCGTCCCCAACCTCGTTTCAACCCCGACGTCGCCCGTGCCTCCTCCGACCGTGGCCGCTCGAGCCCTACCTCGGCTCGATCTCGACGACCCGTTCATCCCCGGCATCAGGCACCCCCGACCTCATCACCCACCTCGGCGTGCCCCTGCCCAGCTTCCTCGACCGGCGTCTCCTGCGCCCCGGCTCCGCCCCTGCAACCGCCCCCGCGCCGCACGGCCTCCTCTACCGCGACCCCGACATCTCGGTGCTTCCCGACCTCGGCTGCGAGCGGCCCGCACGCCTCTCCTCCGACGTGCTCTGCCCCGGCGTCCCGCAGACCGCGCCCGAGTTCTCCCGCGCCCCGGACCACCGACCGCCTCCGACTTCGCCGCCGCGCCCCGGACAGGTCTGCGCCGCCCCCGGCATCATCTTCTCCGCTCGGGACCTCACCGCGCCCCTAGTCGCCGCTCGGAGACACCCGAGTTCATCCTCGTCTCGGTGGCCGTCCCTTCTCCGACATCACGCGCCTCCCCATCTCCGGCATCGCCTCGGCCGACGTCACCATCGCCTTGGACATCTTCATCATGCCCACGTCACCTCCTACGAACCCGGGTACCTCCTCATCTCGGGTTGACCGAGATTGGCCCTAGCATCTTGGGAGCGCGATGGACCTGCATCTCACCATCTCGGGAGCAAAGTCAATCAAGAGGATGAGAAGAGTACGTATGGGTATGGAAAACAGACACTAAAGACAAAGTCCAGGACACCTCCGGCATGGCTACAGTACCCGCAATGTGACGACAGTACACTGCGATGCGTCCTGAACAGTACCCGGATGTGGCAACAGTACACTGCGCATGACGCAGTGAATAGTGCCGACAGGACCCCATCGGTCAAATCGTGAATAGTGTACCACCCATAGTGTTTTCTGTTTTCTTGTCCCCCACTTGTCCCCCTGGGCTCTCCTATATAAAGGGCACCAGGGGAGGGGGAGAGCCCAGACCACCACCCCACCACTTCATTTCCCCCCTTCTCCTTTGCTCTCAAGACCTCATGGAGGCAGGTGTAGCAGCTCATGGAGCGTGTTGTAACCCGGATAGTAAGAGAGGAAATATACCGAGTAGGCTAGATGCTGCAGTAGGGGTTTTATCTCCTCACGAGAGCCCCGAAGCAGGGTAAATCCTTGTGTCCCTGTGTCGGTTGTATTTACCTGCGCGCGTGTTCATCGCGCAATCCCTCCCCAAGATCCCATAGCGTCCATCGACCCCACACATTTAACCATGTAGGCATCTGTCTACCCGTAGGCATCTGTCTGTTCGCCACGACGACATGAGGGAAAAGAGAGAGCAGATCTAGATCCACATTTCCACCAATCCATCTCTCCTCTGAGTGAGGGGAACCTAGTGGGTCTAGATCTTGGAGTTCCTTTGTGGTTCTTATCCTTTGTTCTTTCTCTCTTCTCTCCCCATAAGCATTAGTTGCTTTTTGTGAGATTTGAGAGTGAAGGATTTGACTCCTTTGTGGTTTTCTTTGTTCTTCCTCTCTTATTTCCCCATAAACATTTGTTGTTGTGTTGGAATTTGAGAGTGAAGGACTTCAGCACTTCGTGTGCTCTTGCCATTGCATTTTCATCGGTTTGAGCCCTCACGAGGATTCGTGGTGGTGATACTTGTGAGCTTGTTACTCTTGGGTCTTTGGACCCTAGACGCCTTTTGTGGCCAAGACCTTTTGTGGTCACTTGAGAGCCCCCAATTAAGTTATGGGTGTGTGCCTCAAGACTTGGGAGCCCCCAATTAAGTTGTGGGTGTGTGCCTCAAGAGTTGTACATGATTCGATCTCCTCCCCAAAGGAGATCAATAGAAGAAGGTGAACTCGCAACCTTTTGTGGTTGAGTTCATCAGGAGAAGAAGGTGAGCCTTTGTGGCGTTGCGGCTAACCTGTTGTGGTTGCGCACACCTCTCCAAACGAGACGTACACCCTTTGGGTGGAACTCGGGAATACATACTTGTCTCCGCGTGCCTCGGTTATTTCTATACCCGAGCTCTTTACTTATACACTTTACATTGTGATAGCCTTCGTGCTTGAAGCCATCTATCTTGCTAGCTATCACCTTGTTACTTGTATTGCTTAGCATAAGTCGTTGGTGCACATAGGTGAGCCTAGTATTTTTATCTAGGTTGTATGCTTGTTAAAGTAAACTTCTAGTTTTATTCCGCCTTTACCAAGCATACCGGAATATCCGGGTCATTCTTACACCGGATATTCCGGCTCCTCGAAAAAGTTTTAAATCGCCTATTCACCACCCCTCTAGGCGACGTCTATCCGTACAATTGGTATCAGAGCCAGGTTATCTCATTATTTGGACTAACCGCCTAGATATAAAGATGTTGTTTAGAGATCTAGTGCACAATCCCACTTATAGATTCGATGGCACAAATTATGATGTTTGGAAAATTCGAATGCTTAATATTTTTAGAGACATGAGTTCAAATTTAGATAGTATTGTAGATATGGGTTTTTCTCCTCCAAAGGATTCACAAGAATTATCTTTAGAGGATGAGAAAAACTCTTATCTCGATACTCTAGCATCTAATGGTCTTATATGTGCTTTGAGCGATGTAGTCCTTGCATCAATCATGCCTTTTCGGAGCGCTCATGAATTATGGACAAAACTTCAAGATATATATGAGGTGTCCAACATTTCTAAGGATGATTGTCCTTCTTCCACATCCGGTCGTGATGAGCTCACGTCTTTTTCCACTTCACCGACATGTGGTTTGCCACAAGGTAATGATATGGTGAGTGGTGATAGAAATTGCATTTTGATGGTGAATCTACTATTGATTATACTTCACACTCATCTTATTGCAATGCTCTATCTTTGGACTTAAACACCTCTAGCACTCCAAATGTCATACATGCTAGTGTTGATAGTCCTTGCATATCATGTAGTAGTTGCTTAACTAAATCTCATGATGATATGCTTTTCTTGTCTTGTTGCCATGATCAAAATGTTTCTACTTCCTATAGTACTTGTTTGACTAACAATGTAGAGGTATCCCAACAATTGTTGGAACAAGACATGGACCCCATTGGTGTTTCAAGTAACTCTTCATCGTCTTCATCCACTACTCAACTTTGCCTTATGGCTAAGGAGTTTAAGATATCCACTACTCAACGTTGAAAGTTACTTGCACCCTTGCATGTGTTTGGTTTTGTACCTTACAAGTGTTTATATGTGTTGTGCACTCTACTTACTTATGTTGAGTAATTAAGCTTGTGTATGTTGGTTTGCACACCATGTATGTTTTGAGCCTCTTGTCTATTTGCGTTCATTTTAATTGGCTCTTGTAGGGATATTAATGGACTATCCCATTTTGGGGGAGTGATGTGCTTTTTGGTAACCCATCACCCTAAAATGTGTATTCATGAGAAATAACACTTAGTGGTGATATTTCAATATTATCTACTCTCTTTGTGGTATGTCTTACTCATGAGAAATTGAAATTCTAATGTCCATTAATTATCTCTTGTTGGATTTCTTCTGCCTCGTGTTAAAAAGAATGGATTATCACAGTATGGGGGAGTAATAAGCTATGTGCATATTACAAGCCTAGAAAATGTGAACATGTGAGGTAGTGTCACCTAGAGTTATTTGTTGATTATCTTGTTCCTAGGTGGCATGGTACTCAAACAAGTTCCATGTTTGCTTAAATGCATTTTGTTCGCCCATCTTTTGGTATCTTGTTTGTGAGAGAGTTTCTTGATGCTTAGTATGATCATTGAATATGTGAAGTCGTCAAGAATCTCTATATAAGCATATTTTTCAATTCTTATCTTTTGCCACATGCTTATGTTTTGTGATTATGATCTTGAATACATATATGTCATGTACCACCGAGAATTATCTATATACAATCATTGTCTTTGACAAGTGAATATTATAGTTGTGGTAATTTATTGATCATATTCACGTTGGCTATTGTTAATAAATTGCCTTATTCTATCGCCAAGTTTGTTTAGGTTTAACCATCCTTTTGTCTTCTTTGCTTCATTTGGATCCTTTTGTTGCTCTACTCATAATTTGTGTTGTGCTTTCTGAAGGGGATCGTGTGCAGAAAACAAAAAAATTCCTAGCAACGATATCCTTAAACTAGCCAAGATCTACACTATGCAGATATAGAAGTACGGCGGAGATCGGAATACATACCCTCGTAGACCGAATAGCGGGGATTACGCTCCCGCACAAGCGTTGACGACGAAGACGACGTAGCCGGCCTCTAGGTCGCGGAGAACTTGGCGCGACGAAGACGACGTAGATGACCCCGAGGTCGGGTGAAGGAAGTGGGCCTCCGAGTACTGCTAGCGCAGCACCTCGCAGGGCGTCACACACATACGGTGGAGACGACAGCCTCCGAAGCTCCAGTCCAGGACGAGCAGCGGAAGACTTGGACCGGAACACCAGCAGCGCGGCAGCGGGCTATGGTGGAATAGATCCCCCTCCTCTACTCGGCGCGGCTCCGACAAGGGAACCACGAGATCGAGAGAGAAATTGGGAATTAATTGGTGAATTAAAAGGCCAGGGGTGCCCCTTCTTATATAGGCTCCCAGGGGGAGGCAACCTTGCTAGCCAGACAATGTGTGACTATCCCTTCATGCCTGGTGCGGCTAGGATAGGTGCGCCGGCCCTAGGTGGGCCCCATTTGGCCCACCTAGGCCGGCCAAGCCTCCCCCACAAAATTCCTTTGAGGGTTTCCCCCCCCATGAGCCTTCTTTCGACCAGAAGGCCCATTTAGGGAAATCAGCCTAAATAAATTCGAAAATAAATATATAAAATCATATTTGCATATTAATTACACTAATTAATATCAAACATAATATATATAATTTTTCCTTGCTCCGAAAACTCTTTCGGCGCTGCCCGATCTCCATCGGACCCCTCCCGGGACGTTCGTGGTGATCTCTTTCCTTTCCGGTTGTCTTGTCGAAACCCCTTAATTGTGTTAGCCTAGCGGTTCGATATAATAATAGGTACGATCAAGACTCCTCTATGATCATCGACTAACTCGTAGGCCTGGACCCCAAGAATTAATCCCTGTGATATAACGAATGACTTTCATCTATCAAACTTGGACGTCTAGTCTTAAACCCTTTGTCATGTCGATACTTGGCGCGTCCGAGTATCATTCTCAGATATCTCCATACCTAGCATGATCTCGTTACCGACATCGCTATCTTCTACTCGTCCATTATATTATGTCAGCTGGTGACCTAGTCACATGTTTGCAAACTCATTTGACATAATCTCACCGAGTGGGCCCTAGAGTATCTATCCGGCTATGCGGACTGACAAATCCCGTTGTTGACCCCTCGTCTCAACTACCCCCTTCCGATACCCAAAAGTATCACCGTTATTGTCACACTATATAAGATATGACGTTTGGTGCGATCAAAGTATCTTCCAGGGATAACAATAAGAGTTGATCTCACGGTCTTAAGGCGTAACGACTATGTCCTATAAATACTGGGTACGTCCATCACATCGTTACACCTAACGATATGACTTCCATTGCCGACCGGCACCATGCCCTATGATCGGAGAACCTCGATCATCAATCGCGCGATGAAACTAGTCTTAGTAGAGGCTACTAGGGACCTGGTTGTTTATCTACCACACCTGTATTAATGTTTTCGCTTAATACAGTTATAGCATGGTATAAAACATATAATGAACGATTGGGATATTGCCAATAAACTATGTTTATTAAGTGCCTCTAGGGCATATTCCCTTCAGTCTCCCACTTGCACTAGAGTAACACTTAATCTAGTTTACAACTTGGTAAAAGCTCAACACCCATAGCATCTTGGTGCCTGCTCGCCTCGTGGAAGAGGAATACAGTCAATAGATCTCACACATTGAGACCTATATGTGCTTTGCAACACTTCTATGTCACCTAGTTTGACATCATCCCGTATCTTACGATGACGGTGAAATATATCCCAGTGGATGGAGTGAGACTCGAGCATTCGCGTAGCATGCGCCTTAAAAGTCTAAGAGATCTATTAAGGGGACCACCTACGCTCGGAAAACTGCTCAGTCCAACCACACTTGCTACTTATGAAGTCGCAATATATTTCTATACCTATGTAGATTATACGATAGTGCATTCATATGCTACTTCGCAAACTAATCATGTCTATCTTCAAAATAAAGGACATCTCCTATATGAGATTTCTAGTCGTATGGGTCAGTGTAATAACTTGCATCATCGTAACCGCTTTACGACAAGTTGCCATTCCACTCTTGTCGTGGTGGTGTCACGGCAGATGCCATAGGATGGCTAATTTGTGGGGCCGATGGACGTTGGTGGATCCGGGGAGGGATAGCGAGTTGAAGAACTCACACGGGGAGGATCCCGGTAAAACCGGAATCTCCCAAGAACACGAAACAAGAACAAAGTGCAGCAGGGAAGATCTAACAAATACAAACAAAGGCACGAAGGCACCAAGCACACGCACGATATACCCAGGTTCAGGGCCCTCGTGAGGAGGTAACACCCCTACTCCTGCCTTTCTTCTCCTTATATTGGTGGCACAAGAACTACAACTTGCTACACGATCTCTCAAATGGGGAAGTATCAAGAACTAGATGACCTCAAGGTGAAGAGGAGTAACTGCTCTAAGAGTAAATGCAACTATAGTCTTGGCTCTGAAGTAGGTCTCTGGCCTTTCCTCTAGTTTCTTCCTTCATGAAGTCCGCCTCGCCTCCTCAGGAGCAGTTATGGCGCCTTTTATAGAGGTCCGGCCGGGAGGGCCGGAAACCCTAATCTGGCTCGGCCCCACCGGACAGGCCTAGCCGGGATGTCGTCACCGGCTAGTGCGACCTAGTCGCCGAGCTATCCGGTGTAGCTCCCGCGTCATCATCTTGCCAAGGACGGCAGGCGCCGTCCTGCACCATCATTGTCCCCTTGTCAGAGACAAGACATGTCTTTGCCCATCCCGGCTAGCCTTTTCCGGATTGCCGGACTAGGCATGACAGGTCTTGTCGTACCACGATCGTACCGGCTGACGCGCTCCCGTGCCAGGCGGGTGGTGACCATGCTTCCGTGTCAGGCGGGAGGTGACCATGCCTCCGTGCCAGGCGGAATGGTACTTCCCCCCGCGATATACGGGAAAGCCTGCTCTAGACCGCTGACGGTCTACCGGGAACCAGCACGCCGGCTACCTCCTCGCTTGTCACTGGGAGCTCCTGTAAAAGACCAAGATCGACAGACACATCCCGGTTAGCACGTACCCGGACTACCTATCCGGTAAAGCCGAGTACACCGTCAACCGGGAACCTCCTCGGTTTTCCGTGCCCGGGACCCTTTCCGGAGAGGTCCGAAGTCCTGCCGGGATGCGCAGCTCTAGGCCTAGCCTCCCGAAGATGTCTTAGCCTACCAGCAAAGACATCTTCGAGAAGCTAGTTCTTAGAGGAACCATCCGCTCTTGCGCGTGCTGCAAATGCGAGGGTCGGGGATGTCTATTTATAGTCGCAAGGCATGACCCTTACGGCTGCCACTGGACCCCTTGGCCTTTCCTTGCATCCAAGGGACCAGCTGCCCTCTCGGCACACCAAGAGGTGCCCTTTGCTGCTACCAAAGGTCAAGCACTGTTGTTATCCCTCAAAACTTACCGGGATCTGCCCCTACCCGGGGGACAGCCCCCCGACACTAGTCCCCGAAGCTGGTGCGGCACAGCGACTCCGGATGATGTGCGGGATCAGCTTTTAATAACAAACTCTCTTCCGAGAAGACACGGCCTCAGTCTTTTATTCCATGCTTAGATTAGCTATTTCCGAGATCGTCTCACCGAGATGGTCTTAACCGGGAGGCGAAGCCTGCGACCGAGTAGCACCATCTCAGCAAATCTTGACCATTAAATGCCCGATGAATCCGAGACAACGAATCTGGGCCCACCCGACGCCCCGTCAGCGCAGAGGCGCACTCGAGTGCCTCTGTGCACGCACGGCGTCGTTTGGGTTCCCGCGCCAGGGATCCGCATCTAATGCGGAAACGAACCGTTGGGGCCGTGTAGCCCTTGGTGTGGCCGGATCGAGCGCTCCGGATAGCGCCACGTGTCCCACGGCACAAAACAGATCCCACCTACGATCGTGGAGATCGTGGGCGGGGAAAATGGAAACCGTTCCGGAATCCTCCCCATAAATAGGGGACCGGAACGGTCTCCTTCTTCTTCTTCGCACTTCCTCTTCTCCACCGTCTCGAACTTGCCGCCGCCGCTGCGCTTGCTGCCCGCTCGTCGCCTCGCCGGAGCTCGCGCCCCGCCGTCCTTCTCGCGCGTCGTCGATCCTCTCGCACGCCGTCGAGGCTCTTGCTCATTGGTGAGTCTTCCCTCTCCACTCCGACGCATTTCTTCGGTAGGATAATCGCCGGAGTCCGGCCGCACCCTAGCACGGGCATGGTTACGCCGCCGCCGGTGACCATATCCGAGCGGCGCGCTCGAAGCGCACGGCTAAGAATCACCGTGGCATTAGGACGTATATCTGTCACCCATGTTTGTGCCTTGCTTTAGCCTAGCGCGAGTCTTTTTCCCCTCCGTTTAGTTTTGATTATTTGTTCCACGGTAGATCTTGCCTCGCATGAACTCGGTAGTTTTCAGCAGTTTATGCCCCGAGATCCTCATTTCGGGTAGTCTAACTCCGACTAACCGCCGCTGCATTTGCAGAACAGCCCGAATACCTCCGCGTACTTCTCCGAGATGGGTGAAGAGCGCGCTCGGGGGTGTTGGGATGGATCCGAGACAACCCAGTCGGATATTGACTGGCTGTATCGGACTCACCGGATTCCTCCGGAAGTCGAGAGCCGTTTACCGGGAGAGGAGGTCGCGCCGGAACCCCAACCCGGGGAATATGTGGTATTCCTATCACATTTCGAGCGCGGGTTTGGGCTTCCGGCAAGCCCCTTCTTCCGCGACTTCCTCGACACGTACAGCGTGCAACCTCACCACCTTCCCGCTAACGCCATCATGATGCTCTCCGTCTTCATCACTTACGCGGAGGCGTACCTTGGCATATGGCCCTTTGTGGATCTCTGGGCCAAGTACTTTATCCTCCGCCGACAAGCCATCCCCAATCCGGATCAGAAGGTGAAGGACTTGGTCGACTGCGGAGCGGCCACCGTCATCCCTCGCGCGGACTCCGGATTCCCCATCGTCAAGGGATTGGAGTCTTGCCGGAAATGGCAGCGCAGCTTCTTCTACGTGAAGAACCGGGAGTCTTCGGGGGATGGTCCGGGATCCTCGACCCCGGATTTCATCAATCTGCCGGAATTCGCCATGGGTCCTCCGCGCGAATTCGGTCGGTGGAAGTATCTTCCCGTCAGCGAGGAGATCGGCTTCATGCACGAGGTCCTGCATGTGCTCGCCCAGGATATGACCGGGGATGACCTCCTGCGCTGCTTTATAGTTCGCCGGGTCTGCCCCCTCCAACACCGAGTGCACAAAATGTGTCATATGTCCGGGAACTATGACCCCACCCGTACCAGTATCCATGGGCTAAGCCACTCGGCGATCGTCCGTCGTGCCCGAGCTATTGCTCGGACGGAGATGGCTGAGGATTACGAATGGGGGGTCATAGGGGGATCCCGCAGACGACCGGTTGAGCAGGTGCTTATATCAGTCTTTCACGCTTACGCCTTCGTACACGCGCTCACCTGGACACCGACACGACCTAATTTGTTTGCGCAGTTGTTCAAGCGTCAGCACGAAGAAGACGCCATCCACGTCAACGGGAGTTACACCCCGGATTTCCCGAAACCGGCCGTGATGCCGAGGGAGGATCCCGACGGCGAGGACCATCTCGCCATCCCTTTCGTTAAGGCCCCGGGTAATCCTTCAACCCCAGAGACAGTTTCGATTTCCTCGGATGATGATGAGATTGACTGCGAGATCCTTGAGGTTATTGACGCTCTCCCTCTGAATTGGGCCCCAGCTGTAGTTCCGAAACCGTCAGCCGGGACCAAACGTGCCGAGAGTCGGAAGCGCGCCGCTTCCGACACCGAGGGGGCTGAAGCTTCCGGCAATCCCCCCAAGAAGAGTAAGCCGAACAAGAAGACAACCGAGAAACCTCCTCGACGCCGGCAGAAGGGTCCTCCCCTTGTGGATTCCGGGTATGTCTTTCTTGCGTCATGTTACTTGGCTTCGCTCTCACCATAATTTTTTACTAAGGCACTTTCTTTCAGTGATGCGCTCGAGCTGCCGACACCCGCGGTTCCCCCTCCTCCGGGAACCCGGACTCCCAGCCCGGCTCGGGCCTCTCCTTCACCTCCTCGCCCTTCGGCCCGAGGAAATGAAGCCACAGCCGCCGGTGCCGCACCGGCAAGCATTGCGACCTCGGATGCACCTCCGGTGATCGACGAGATCGCGGTGCCGGTTACGACCACCTCGGGAGAGGTTGCTCTTCCGGATAGCCCGCGTCGGGTTCCCGGACTGGAGACGGAGCTCGCTAGCCCTCGCCGGCAACCTGCGGCGAGTGGGGCCTCTCGGCCAGCCGCGCGCAAGGCCATCCCGGAGAAACAGCCTACCGCCTCCTCCCGTCCGGCAGAACCAATTCCCAAGTCTCGCGGCAAGGCTTCTGGGCATAAAACATCCTCTGCTTCGCCCGTAGCTGCTCCGACATCTTCCTCCCAGGAGTTGGTGCCGCGCCCGGGTAAGTTCTCACCGTTACCACCACCTCCTGCCGAGATCCCTACTGCCGCTTTGCGGATGTTGCGAGCAACGGTCAGCTCCTTTGCATCTTCAGGATCTCGGGACCTTGCTGCTACCCGCGCTGCCGGCAGCTCCGGCATCCGGGTTGTTGATGATTTCAACAAGGCCTGGATCGCCGCCGATGCTGCCGAGACTGCAGGGGACTTGCACGCTGCGGGTCCGAGCCGCAGCGCTCAAGCCCTGCACGCTCTCCAGGTGGCCGCGCTGGACGTCACCCGGATAAGCGAGGTAAACTTTTCTTCTTTTATCCAAAACACACTTGTTCCTTCCACCACCACTAGTCCCCGAGATTTGTGCTTAGTGCTCCAGATTCCACCGAATAGCACATCACTAGGTTCCAATCTTAGAGAAAAAATCCAGGACTCGGACATCGAGTCCCCGAGACCCTTCCAACCGGATAGGCTTGTTAAAAAATTGCTTCATCACGACTAGTCCCCGAGATTGGTGCCTAGTGCTCCAGATTCCACCGAATAGCAGATCACTAGGTTCCAATCTTAGAGAAAACATCCAGGACTCGGACACCGAGTCCCCGAGATCCTCCCAACCGGGTTCTTTACTTCTTTTTCCATACTGACTTTAACTTCCTCGTCTCGCTATTAGGAGTGCAGCCACAAACGCCGCGACATCTTCAACCGGGTTCTCGCTGAACTCGGTCAGTCGAAGAAGTCCGAGGAGCGCTTCCGGGAGGAGCGGGATGCCGCGCGCCAGGTCTCGGTGGACCAGAAGGCCGCCCTTGGCACCGCGCAAGCCGAGATCGCGCGCCTCAATGGCGAGCTCGCCAAGGCCCAGGCTGCCATGTCGGAGATGAAGAAGGGCTTCGTCGAGGCGAGCAAGAAGCAGAAGGAGACCCTGGACCAGTCGGTGGCGCGCGCGGAAAACACCAAGGTCGAGCTGGATCTTCTCCGGTCGCGTTCCGACGCTTGGCTCGCCGAGCTTACCGTGCTGAATCGGGATCTCAACAGTGAGTAATCCGACAACCCTCCTCTTCCGTTATTTCCTTTATCTGCTGTTCCTTTTCTTGTGACTTAGTCGTTTTGACAGCTCTTCTTTTTAAAGGAGAGTTCGAGCATTCCCGCGAAGCCGCCACCAAGGCTGTTGCCGCCGCTCGAGAAAAGCGCGCCGGGAAGGGTCCCATCTCGGACGCCTGGGACATTGAGGATCACCTCACTGCCCTGAAGGCCCGGATAGTACCTCTCCGGTCTATTGGGACGGAGCTCCTCAGCGCGGAGATCCATGTCCACGGCGCCTTGTGGCCGAGCGTCCGTGGGAAGCTCACGATCCCGGAGCTCTCGCGCGCACTTCTGGGTGCCGGAAGTCGCCTGCATGCGTGGAAGCGTTCCGGCGCGCGGGCTGGTGCGGACCAAGTCTAGACCCAAGTACTCAGCTGGTACGAGGGTCTTGACTTGGCAGCGGTCCTGCGCCTGCGGACGGTGTCGCCTTGGGTCAAAGATCCGGCAAAGATCCAGGAGCGGCGAGAGGTGGCGCATCGCATTGCGAAGTGGGCCAGCATCCATGCCTTCACCGCCAGCATCGTTCCCTCCGAGTCTGAGTCAGATACCGAGGACTCCGAAGAAGATTATGCCGCTTCCGGCGATGGGGAGGAAGAGATCCTTGAGGAAGATGACGCTGCTTCCGGTGCCGCGTCCGAGAAGGTGGCTTCCCGGGATGCAACATCGTCGCCGATGCCCGAGGCCACCGAGACCGAGGTGCACCCCGACGTCCCGAGTGGTGCTGCCGATGCTGAAGGTGAAGCTACTCCTGCTGCTGCCGGTGCTGCTGCTCCTGAGCTCGTTGCTCCCGAGGTCGCCGCCCCGGAAGTCACTGTCGAGAAGCCTACTTCCCCCACTGCTTAAAACACTTAGCGGCAAATTCGTTAAATCCCCGGGATGCCGGGTGTCATATGTATCGTATACTTAAATTATTTTTGCTTTGCCGAGAACTAGTTACTTGAAGAACTTATGTCAATGTACTCAGCTTTTGGTTCCTGAATTGCTTTTCATGCTTTACCGTACTTAGGTAATTTCTGCTCTTGTCTACCATTTCGGCGTTCGACAGTCGAGTCACAAAACTCCACATACGGCACATACACTACTTAAGCAACCCGAGTTCCTACTAACCGAATTCCCGACATAAAAAACAACTAAGTAAAAACAAGCATGCCGAATAAGTTCCTTTTCCAAGTCCCCGAGACCATTTTCGTGTTCCCCACCTTCCCTCTCTTTGCTCTTGACTACCATTTCGGCGTTCGTCAGTCGAGTCACAAGATGATTTCACATGACATACATTACTTAGACTTTGAGAATCGGACTCGGAACTTTCCCGGCATGCACACAACAAAACATAAGGTATCTATCCGGCAGTCCCCGGGTACCTTCCCGGGATTGTCGGTAGAAAACAGTAAATAAATTTGACAACAATAACAAGACAAGCAACCAGGCAGTCCCCGGGTTCCTCCCGGGGTGCCTTACTTTCATTAAATAAAAAACCGAGATGTACATACACTGAGCCCTTTACGTGAAAAAGGGGCGGAGTAGAGCTACGTTCCATGGACGTTTGGTTTCCTCACCGGACTTGTCCATTACACCTTTCCTAGCCTCCTGTGCATCTACAAGGTAATAAGAATCATTGTGCAATGCTCTGCTTATCACAAAAGGTCCCTCCCATGGAGGTGACAACTTATGCATTCCGGCCGTGCGTTGGATGAGCCTCAGCACCAGATCTCCCTCCCGGAACACCCTCGGGTGTATTTTCCGGCTATGATAGCGGCGGAGGTTCTGTTGATAAATTGCCGACCGAGATAGTGCCAATTCTCTTGCCTCTTCGAGTAAATCTACATCATCTTCTCGGGCCTCTTTTGCCTCTGTCTCGGTGAACATTGTCACTCTCGGAGAATCATACTGTATGTCGGTTGGGAGTACTGCCTCAGCCCCGTATACCATGAAGAATGGGGTGTAGCCGGTAGATCTATTCGGAGTGGTCCGGAGACCCCATAGCACTGCCGGCAACTCCTCTATCCAGCATCCCGGAGTTCTCAACAATGGTTCGATCAAGCGAGCTTTGATACCAGCCAAGACTAAGGCGTTAGCTCTCTCGACTTGCCCATTTGCTTCCGGATGTGCGACTGATGCTACATCTAGCCGGATTCCCTTCTCAGCACAAAATCGAGCGAATTCCCCCACAACAAAGTTTGTTCCATTATCTGTGATAATGCTGTGTGGGTATCCGTATCTCAAGATGATGTCTTTCAGGAATTGCACAGCGGTGTGTCCATCGCACTTCCGGATTGGCTTGACCTCTATCCACTTGGTAAACTTGTCCACCATTACCAGTATATGTGTCATGTTGCCCTTTGCCGGTTTGAATTGCCCGACCATGTCCAAACACCATACTGCGAATGGCCAAGTGATGGGGATTGTTTTCAGTGCTGACGCCGGCATGTGTATCCGGTGAGCAAATCTCTGACATCCTCCACACTTCCGGACGATATCTTCTGCCTGCTGCAATGCAGTGGGCCAGTAGAACCCATGCCGGAACACTTTTGCCACCAGTGCCCGGGACGATGCATGATGTCCACACTCTCCCTGGTGTATCTCCAGGAGCATTTCTTGCCCTTCTGCCGGTTCCACGCATCTCTGGAGCACTTCGGTGACACTCCTTTTGTACAGCTCGTGGTTGATGACAGTGTATGCCTTTGACCTTCGCATTATCTGGCGGGCTTCCACTTCATTCTCCGGGAGGGTTCCTTCCAAGATGTACACCATAATGGGCTGTGCCCAATCCGGGACAGGTCGTACCGGGAACGCTGGAGCATCTAAGTCCATTGGTTCTGCCGACATCACCTCTATCATCATCTGTCTTTGCCTCTCTGAGCACCGGGAGGCAGTCCCCGGGTTCGATGTTATGCTCCCAACGTCTACTTCCATGGGTACTGCTTCTGAACCGGGCTCTTTGGGGATGAAGATAGAATCCGATTCGGGTGATGGTTGTATAGATGGCTTCCTCAAATGTTCCAGGGCTATTCCGGGTGGGATGGCATCCCGGGATGACCCTAGTTTGGACAAGACATCTGCTGCTTCGTTTTCTCCTCTGGGTATGTGCTTGAACTCGCATCCTTCAAAAAATCCGGAAATTTTCTGCACATGAAACCTGTATAAGGCCATGTTTGCATCAAGAGCATCCCAATTTCCCGACACCTGCTGGACTACGAGGTCGGAGTCACCGAAACATTCTATCCGGCGGATTCCGATTTCCTTGGCGACATTCAATCCGTGAACCAGAGCCTCATACTCTGCGACATTATTGGATGCCCGGAAGTGGATCTGCAGTACATACTTCAATACATCTTGCTCTGGGGAGGTGAGAACTACTCCGGCACCCAATCCGATCTTAGCCTTTGAGCCATCGAAATGCATCCTCCAGAAATTGTAATCCGGTATCGGAGGTTCATACTGCATCTCGGCCCAGTCTACCAAAAAATCCGGCAGCGCCTGCGACTTGATGGCATCTCGTCTCTCGTATGCCGGAGCATATGGAGACAACTGGATGGCCCATTTGGCTACCCGGCCGCTAGCATCCTTGCAACCGATGATCTCGGCGAGAGGAGCTTCGCACACCACTGTGATCGGGTGTTCCTGAAAATAGTGCTTGAGCTTGGTCACCGCCATGTACACTCCATATGCCATCTTCTGGTAGTGCGGGTAGTTCTGCTTGGATTCCGAGATCACCTCACTGAGGTAATACACCGGTCTCTGAATCAGCTTGCCCCCTTCTTCCCTTTCTACCACCATTGCGACACTGACTACCCGGTTGGTTGCTGCAATATATAACAGCATAGGTTCCTTGGGCAACGGGGAGGCCAACACAGGTGCGGTTGAGAGCATTCTTTTCAGATCGTTGAACGCCGCATCAGCTTGCGGGGTCCAGACAAATGTTTTGCTCTTTTTCATCAGTTGATACAAAGGCAAGGCCTTCTCCCCAAGTCGGCTCACAAACCGACTTAGGGACGCCAGACACCCGGTAAACTTCTGCACATCCTTGAGACGCACCGGCAACTTCATGCTCTCTATAGCACGAATTTTTCCCGGGTTGACCTCAATTCCCCGGCTTGAGATGAGGAAACCGAGTAGCTTTCCCGCCGGAACACCAAACGTGCACTTATCCGGATTCAACCTCATCCGGAACCTTCTTAGGTTCTTGAATGTTTCCCTCAGATCATCTATTAATGAGGCTTTTTCTTTTGTCTTTATGACTATGTCATCGACATAGACCTCGGCATTCTGACCTATCTGATCATGCAAGCATTTCTGCATGCATCTCTGGTATGTAGCACCAGCATTCCTCAATCCGAAAGTCATAACACGATAGCAATAAGCCCCGTAAGGGGTAATAAAAGCGGTTTTTAATTGATCATCCGGATTCAAAGGTATCTGGTGGAAACCAGAATAAGCATCTAGAAAAGTTAAAAGCTCACTTCCGGCAGTGGAGTCTATCACTTGATCTATCCGGGGCAGCGGAAAGGGGTCTTTCGGGCATGCCTTGTTGAGGTTGGTGAAGTCGATGCACATGCGCCACACCTTAAGCAGGAGGGGATCATCTTTCTTCTTTTCCACCAGGACCGGATTCGAAATCCAATCCGGGTGCAGCACCTCCATGATGAATCCGGTAGCCAGCAGTATAGTCAGGTGCTCCATGACCGCAGCTCTCCTTTCATCCGAGAGACGCCTAGTTGGTTGCTTCACCGGCTTCGCATCCGGTCGAACAAACAGAGAGTGCTCAGCCAACTCCCTCGGGACGCCTTGCAGATCGTCACTCGACCACGCAAAGGCATCCCGATTCTCACGGAGGAAGTCGACGAGCTCGCCTTCCTATTTGCTGTCCAGGTTGCTGCCAATGATAACTTGGCGCTCCGGGTTGCTGGGGTCTACCGACACCTTCTTGGTTTCCTTTGGGGGCTGAAATGATGCTCCCTGTTCCGGATTCACCATCCCGGGCATTCCGAGTTGAGAGGTCTTGGCCATCGCCACCACCTGCTGGATCCTCTTCTTCTCTTCCGCGATCACAAGGGACTCAGCTAAGCATGACCCCGCCGAGGCACACTCCATGGAGCGCTTGTGATCTCCCGAGATGGTGATCACGCCATTGGGTCCCGGCATCTTCATCTTGAGGTAACCCACATGAGTTGAGATCATGAACTTGGCGAGGGCCGGTCTGCCGATCAGTGCATGATATGGGCTCTCGAGATCCACGACCTCGAACTCCAAGCTCTCGGTTCGACAGTTCTCCCGAGTTCCGAATAGCACTTCTACCCAGATCTTTCCCATGGGTGAACAAGAGACTCCGGGCACAATGCCATGGAAGGTAGTCTCGGTGGGCAAAAGGGTGTTCATGGATATCCCCAGCTTCAGCATCGTGTCCTTGTACATGATGTTAATGGCACTGCCATTGTCAATCAGAACCCGGCTGAAGCGGACGTTGAGGTTTGGTCCGATAAAGGTCGGGTCCACCACCAAAGCATACGCTCCCGGCTTGGGCATTACCCGGGGGTGATCTTTCCGGCTCCAGGTGATCTCCATCTCGGACCAGTGCAAGAATTTGGGCACTGCTGGGATCACAGCATTCACCTCCAGGGCGCGTTGCCGCACACTCTTTCGGTCAGTGGGCTCGGTCACGAAGACTACATAACTCTGATGTGCCTCCCGGTAGTTACCCTGCTGCTGTCCGCCTTGGTTGCCATTGTCGTTCCGGGTGTGCACCATATTCACCGGGCGAGGTGGAGGTCCTCTCGGCGGAGGGGGGAGTCGGACATTGTTGGCCCCCGATGTCGGAGGAGGTGGTCTCGGAATATTGGGCCGAGATGCCGGAGCACTCGGCCGAATACCTCCCGAGCTGCCCTCCTGCAACGTGCGCTGATACCAGCTGCACTGCCGAGTAGAATGGTTTGCAGGCTTGTTGGCCTCCAGAGTGTGATAGCAGCATGGCTTATTCAGCATCTCCTCATATGTCAGGGGCTTCTTCTGCTCCACCCAGGTCTTCTGGACCTCCTGACTTTGACCCCAAGCTGGGCCACCTGTCTTCTGACGCTGGCTATTACCGGCATCCTCCTGCTCCCGGGTCACTGCTGCGACATGCTGCGCGGCATGGTGGTACTCGGGCAGGTTCCTCTTGTGACCGAACTCTTGGCGATCATGGCTCCTGCTCGATCCGGAACGCTGAGGTCCCGCATTCCTTCTGTTGGAGTCTCCGACATCCACCAGAGGTTGCATGGGATCTCCAAGCGTATAGGTATCGGCGATGCGCATGGTTTCCGCCAAAGTTGTCGGCATCTTCCTTTGCAGTTTCTGCCATAGCATAGAGCCATGCCGGCATCCTTGTGCAAACCAGGAGATGGCCTGCGCCTCCACCACTCCTTCGCAAGAGTTGCGGACATTGCTCCACCGGGTAAGGTACTCCCGGTCAGTCTCATTGCTCCTCTTCCTACAGATGGCGAGCTGCTGAGGTCGGTTGGGCCTCTTGTACGTGCTGGTGAAGTTGCTGATGAAAGCTTCCTCAAAATCTAACCAGCACTCTATGCTACCAGCCCTTAGGTTATTCAACCAGATCCGGGCGGGTCCTTCCAGCATCTGCGGTATATAACGTACCGCCCAGCGTCTGTTTCCGCCGGCTATGCTTACTGCAGTTACATAGTCGGTCAGCCAATCTTCCGGCTTCTTGCTGCCGTCATAGGTCTTGGCACCCCTATTGAGCTGAAAGTTCCGAACAGGCGGTTCTCGCATAATCCGAGGTCCAAAGCAAGCAGGTCCCGGGGGTCCTTGCTCTTCCATTAATCCGGATTGGTGAATCCGGTCAAGCCGGAACCTTGCATCTGCCGGGTTCAGCTGTCTTGTTCCTATTCGAGATCCCAAGGGGTTTTCGTCTGGCTGATACTCGAGCTGCTGTATCTCCGAGTTGCCATCGTTGAGCCTATTCTGCACGGGGATCTCGGCTTGACGGGGTGCGGAAACGATGTCTCTCTGCGGGTTTCCCTGTACATGGGGAGGATTCCGGGGTGGATTACCACGGCCGACCGGGTTATTGTTTCTCACACCCAGGTTACCATCCCCACGGGTACTTCCCGCCTGTCCCGGGTTATGCTGTCCGGCTTGCCCCTCCTGCTGGATACCGGCAAATGCCGGGTCATAGGTCTGCAGTTGCTTGTTCCTCCCGGAACCTCTACTCCGGCTCCGGCTCTTGCTCTTGCTTTTGCTCGGATGTGGGGAAGAGGCCTCCCCATCCGACATCCGATTATTGGGTCTGGCTGAATGCACCTGTGACCCTGCTCCGGGGTTCTTCTTCTTGAAGGCCTGGTTCTGCCGGTTGGCCTCAATCACCAGCTCGTTGACCCTCTCTTGCTGCTTGCGCAGGGCTTCACCGGATAACCCTACCAACTCGGCCATGGCGGCTTCGGCGGCCCTGAGAGTTTTTGCCGGCGAACTGTACACCGGCTTTCCCGCAGAGATCCGACTTCCGGTGTTGCTAGTGGTAGCTCCACCAGCCAGCTCCTCATTCACCATTCTTCCCTTCTTGCGCAGATCTGCAATGCGCTTCTCCCGGGAGTCTATCTTGGTGAATCCGTGAGCAGCATTGTACTCCCGGAGGCTGACGCTGAGCTCGCGACGGAGCTCGGCGATCTCCTTTGCCTCAGCAAGTAACAACTTCCGCTGCTCTTCTAACTCTGCCGAAGTGGCCTGGGTATCCGCCCCGGCAACCACAGGTACAGCTAACTTAGCTACCAGACCCGAGAGGGGATCCGGACGGCGTCGCGACTGGGACGGCTGCGGATCGCCATCTCGGGCCGCAGGTTTTTCGTGCGGAGGTTTGGCCAAACGGGGGAGACCGCCGGTATCTCCATCTGCATCCTGGTATTCCTCCTCGGTGGTTCCGACCATCATCACTGTGACGGAGCTCGGGAAGCGATCAGCACGCAGATCCCGAGCTGCACAGAGCATGGGAGGGTCCTCAGCTTCCAGGACTACGTCCGGGTAGCTACAGACAACCTCGGTGGCCACATAGGTAGTGAAACCACCGAAATCGATAAGACATCCGTTCCCCGGGAAAGGTTTGTTCCGGAAGCAACCGGCGTTGTCGGCGACGAAGTCCATCTCCCCTAGTCTTACGACCAGGCCAGAGAGAACCCGAACGTCGAAACGTACTGGGGAACCCGTCCGGATGTGTACACCAGCCAACGCCTCTGTCTGCCCCACGGTGGGCGCCAACTGTCGTGGTGGTGTCACGGCAGATGCCATAGGATGGCTAATTTGTGGGGCCGATGGACGTTGGTGGATCCGGGGAGGGATAGCGAGTTGAAGAACTCACACGGGGAGGATCCCGGTAAAACCGGAATCTCCCAAGAACACGAAACAAGAACAAAGTGCAGCAGGGAAGATCTAACAAATACAAACAAAGGCACGAAGGCACCAAGCACACGCACGATATACCCAGGTTCAGGGCCCTCGTGAGGAGGTAACACCCCTACTCCTGCCTTTCTTCTCCTTATATTGGTGGCACAAGAACTACAACTTGCTACACGATCTCTCAAATGGGGAAGTATCAAGAACTAGATGACCTCAAGGTGAAGAGGAGTAACTGCTCTAAGAGTAAATGCAACTATAGTCTTGGCTCTGAAGTAGGTCTCTGGCCTTTCCTCTAGTTTCTTCCTTCATGAAGTCCGCCTCGCCTCCTCAGGAGCAGTTATGGCGCCTTTTATAGAGGTCCGACCGGGAGGGCCGGAAACCCTAATCTGGCTCGGCCCCACCGGACAGGCCTAGCCGGGATGTCGTCACCGGCTAGTGCGACCTAGTCGCCGAGCTATCCGGTGTAGCTCCTGCGTCATCATCTTGCCAAGGACGGCAGGCGCCGTCCTGCACCATCATTGTCCCCTTGTCAGAGACAAGACATGTCTTTGCCCATCCCGGCTAGCCTTTTCCGGATTGCCGGACTAGGCATGACAGGTCTTGTCGTACCACGATCGTACCGGCTGACGCGCTCCCGTGCCAGGCGGGTGGTGACCATGCTTCCGTGTCAGGCGGGAGGTGACCATGCCTCCGTGCCAGGCGGAATGGTACTTCCCCCCGCGATATACGGGAAAGCCTGCTCTAGACCGCTGACGGTCTACCGGGAACCAGCACGCCGGCTACCTCCTCGCTTGTCACTGGGAGCTCCTGTAAAAGACCAAGATCGACAGACACATCCCGGTTAGCACGTATCCGGACTACCTATCCGGTAAAGCCGAGTACACCGTCAACCGGGAACCTCCTCGGTGTTCCGTGCCCGGGACCCTTTCCGGAGAGGTCCGAAGTCCTGCCGGGATGCGCAGCTCTAGGCCTAGCCTCCCGAAGATGTCTTAGCCTACCAGCAAAGACATCTTCGAGAAGCTAGTTCTTAGAGGAACCATCCGCTCTTGCGCGTGCTGCAAATGCGAGGGTCGGGGATGTCTATTTATAGTCGCAAGGCATGACCCTTACGGCTGCCACTGGACCCCTTGGCCTTTCCTTGCATCCAAGGGACCAGCTGCCCTCTCGGCACACCAAGAGGTGCCCTTTGCTGCTACCAAAGGTCAAGCACTGTTGTTATCCCTCAAAACTTACCGGGATCTGCCCCTACCCGGGGGACAGCCCCCCGACAACTCTTACCCGTTACTAGAAAACCTATCTTCAGTTCTCATAGACACTGAAGAATAAACTTAGCGTTTGTTCATTGATCCACACAAGGATCACTATAGAACCTGTTCTTCAACCAAGAACTCGGGTCACACCAAGTCGAGATTTCAGCCTGATAGACTCTATGTGTGATACATAGAGAATGTCAAACATCATTTTCTATCACTGAAAAATCCAAGATAAACTTAATATTTTACCTAGTCAAACAAGCAAGAACCTCTTTCTTTGCTTGTCCTATTCTGAAACACTTCAGAATCTTGACTTAGGAAATATTCCGACCTAATGTTATTAAGCCCCTTCTGATCTATACAATTATAAATCGGATGCCTAATACTCCTAACTTCATTTCATAGAAAATTTAATCACTTAAATAATCCTTTACACTCTACTAGAGGATCTGTGTCATTCAGTATGTCGTTACATACAAAATCACGAATGACACCTAGCTCCCACTCAAACATGCCTTCCTCATATAAGATCAAGGAAAAGCTACTTAGCTCCCACTCAAATATGCCTTCCGCATATAAGATCAAGGAAAGCTACTTTGCTCCCACTCACTTCTTTGCAAATGTAGGTTTCTTCAACTATTTTGGACAACTTCAAAATCCTTTCATCACATTATCAAAGTGAAGATTCCAGCTCCGATATGCTTGCTTCAGCCCATGAATGGACCACCGAAGTTTGCATACATGTTTAGCATCCTCAGGATCACCAACTCTTTCTTAATGACACTATTAAGAAACATGGTTTCCTTATCCATCTATCAATTTCTCATTCGAAATTATAGTGATTGCTAAACGACCCAGAATAGATTTAGGCTTCGCCACTTGAGACAAACTCTCATGTGGTCTGTCGGAACTGTTTCACGACAAATCGAATCTGCTCAATGTCTACTCTCTCATAAAATTCCATATACTATTAACATCCTAGATGCCATCAAGAAGAACTCCCAAGTCATTACCTGGTAATCGTATATGGATTTTATTTCGGATCATAAATGACTCATAGCCATTTCTCGGACTTAGGTTCACCATCTCTTCTTCGTAGTTCGTAGGTCTATCATATTCCATTAATATGACCTACATAACAAGATTGTCGTAACATACAGTGTGGAACACAACCTCGTATGCCTACGCTCTTAGTATGAGCTCAGAACATCATGATCTTGAATCATCATCTTTTTCAAGCTGTGGAGCCTGACACCGAAAACACTTTCGATTGCGCCACTCTGATGTCTGGAGAAGAAGTTCACCAACTTCGTCTTGCTCTACTTTCTTTCTCACTTATACCCTCGGACAAGAAACTATTTCTTTCGCAAGGTATATCCCGGCAAAGATTTTGCCTATGTCGTGAGACATGTACCCAACTAACTCTTTAGGTAGGGTATACTACAAAGATTAATCCATTTTAGGTTCGATTACATCGAAACACTAAATTGCTGAAACGACAATCCAGGCTAAAAAGCCATGCCATCACTCGTATGGTATTGTCTCCATGGATTCAAATGGTTTCCCTATTTGCTAACGTGAGTGTTTACGTTTCTACCATATGACTCTAATGATCACAATAATTCGGTAAGAGATTTATTTACCACACACTATCTGATAGGGTGCAATTACGACGTCATAACACTATGGTGTTCCATGCGACGTAATTTGTGGAACTATTCTCACAAGTCTTCCAATGATGTGCCAACATTATAACTCAAATCTTCATTCCTCGATATGCATCGCGGGAATTTGATTTTCTTGTTAAGTTTATTTCCTACTTCATTCTGGACTTGTTTGATTGAATCAAAATTTTCAGGCCAACATTCCCTGAGTGGATATCCATATATCTATTCGAATGTTCATGAAGTTTATGAAATAAAGACTTCCACTATACGTTAAAGTACTTCATTGATTCACATACACCGAAATGCACGATTCTCAACAAGCTTTACTCAAAACGTTCAGTGAAGTTCACGAAATAAAGGTCTCCACTACCCGTCAATTACTTCATTGAACCACATACATCTCTATGTATGACTATCAATAAGTTATATGCCCGCTTTCCGAAAACGGTGTCACAGTTATTTTGCAAGTGTCAAAAGATCAAATCTTAGGACTTGTAGGTCCATCCAGTGTGGAGCTAATGCATATAACATTGACATGACTAAACGGTAGTGCCACACATATGTGGTGTCTTTATTAAGTTTGTATCCTTTGGCATTAATATTATGAATGTGGGAGCTTCTACCATCTAAATTCAAATCGGCATATGATCATTACTTCATAAATATAGGACACCAATTTGTCACTATCATGTATGAACAAGTGTCTCGCTAGAGGAGACACACTTGTAACGATCATACTAACACGCGATCATAAAGAATTTACCCAAATGGTAGATCTAGAGGGAGAGTGCCTATGGCCATCACAACAACTTGATTGCCATTATCAACACGCAATGTCGCCTCATCCTTTCAAGCTACTCAAGCAGTAAACCTGGTTTTTCACAAAACATGACTAGTTCAAAACTTAGTCACTACTGCGAGTACTTGCTTAGCTAAAACATTCATAACATGTATATCATATATACACCATCATCATTGATGACTTCCGGCGATCTGTTTCATTTTCTTGATACTTCCACCGTAATCAAGAACCATGAAGGTGAACGATTCCCCTTGCATGACATAGTTTATGACAGAGGATTTGCACTTGGCAACGATATCTGTCATCCAGTAATTGAGCTGAGCGAGGCGTCTCAATGTTCATTAATCATGAACATATGTCAAGTATGACCGCCACGTGCTCCCTCAATGTGTGTATTCTCTTCCATCTTGGTTGCGAAGACAATCAGTCAACATACTGATAAACTTCATCAACCCAACGTTTGGGGTACCCCGAGTTTAGCGACCATATCATATGTCCGCGATCTAAAAACTCGTACCCACCGTTGGTTCTCTATGGCAGAGATCATAGCATACACTGGACTATGATGATATCATCCGCACAAAATCTGATAATCCAAATTATCTTTTGTCAGCGGAATCTCCGGGGTTATCTCCTAGCGGGTATTGTAACACAAAGAGCTAACGGTTTAAACAAGGAGTATCCTCAAGCTAAAGCATAAAACTATGAAGTTTGGACCCAACCTTTTAAGTTTCTCAATCGCAGGAATGCGCCTAATTTGAAAAGATGCTATCACAATGGTTAATATCTACAAAGGTTTGCAAAACAGACTCTTTTCATTATATTCTGAGTTCTAGTATTTTAGAAAATAACTATCCGAACTCCCACTCAAACGAACATCCCTCCTGGTCGTTTAAGCGATTACACGACCCCCATCCATTGCACCACCCCTCATCATCAGAGCCGGCGGCACAACTTCAAGAGTAGACAATTGTCCGCCACACCAATTTTGTGACTCGTGCTCGACCTTTCGGTCTCCCTGTTCCGAGGCCATATTTCTGAATATGCTAGGCTCGCCACCAAAAACCTCCACGCTGACGCTTGTGCAACATGGCTTACACCCACTGTATGCGAACGACGAGATGTCTGACACCCGATCATCACGGCCTGTCTTATAACGTAGAACTTTCTTGGTGGTGCGCGTTGGAGGGAGAACACTAGTGGTATTTTGAAGGGATCATCTTATATAGCTACTGCCGTGTAACTAATGTATACTATACACACAATCACACAATATAAGATGCACACAAAACATCAAATGTAATGCAATGTGATATAGTCCATTGCGCCATGGTCTTCTTGGCGCCCGCAGTTTATAAACAATTTAATAAACCTACCTTGACCATATCACATAGCCCCTGCAAAATAAAGTTAGACGCTTCTACTTTATCTTTTGCATATTTTACGTGGCTTGGGGCTTTCGTAAATAGAGTTTCATACCTACGAACCTTATGACCACAACAACGATCCAATAATTGCATGTTTAAGCATCCCTTTCGGGCCCACCATTTAAAATGCAAAGCCAACTAAAGAGAGAGAAACATGCACCCGCCAGCCACAGATACGGTACAAGCCGTATGTCAGTAGTGGAACCAGTCTCGCGTAAGCGTACGCGTAAAGTCGGTCCGGGCCGCTTCATCAACTCGATGCCGCTGGAATCACAAGTGCACGCTAGAGGGTAGCAAATAACAGGAACGGTGTCCCCATGCAGAACACGGGTTCTAACAGCGTACAACTATATCTACGATAGATCGGCTCTGATACCACTGAAGGGGATCGTGTGCAGAAAACAAAAAATTTCCTAGCAACGATATCTTTAAACTAGCCAAGATCTACACTATGCAGATATAGAAGTACGGCGGAGATCGGAATACATACCCTCGTAGACCAAATAGCGGGGGTTACGCTCCCGCACAAGCGTTGACGACGAAGACGACGTAGCCGACCTCTAGGTCGCGGAGAACTTGGCGCGACAAAGACGACGAAGATGACCCCGAGGTCGGGTGGAGGAAGTGGGCCTCAGAGTACTGCTAGCGCAGCACCTCGCAGGGCGTCACACACATACGGTGGAGACGACGGCCTCCGAAGCTCCAGTCCAGGACGAGCAGCGGAAGACTTTGACCGGAACACCAGCAGTGCGGCAGCGGGCTATGGTGGAAGAGATCCCCCTCCTCTACTCGGCGCGGCTCCGACAAGGGAACCACGAGACCGAGAGAGAAATTGGGAATTAATTGGTGAATTAAAAGGCCAGGGGTGCCCCTTCTTATATAGGCTCCCAGGGGGAGCCAACCTTGCTAGCCAGACAATGTGGGACTATCCCCACATGCCTGGTGCGGCTAGGATAGGTGCGCCGGCCCTAGGTGGGCCCCATTTGTCCCACCTAGGCCGGCCAAGCCTCCCCCACAAAATTCCCTTGA
Source organism: Poa annua (assembly GCA_026929855.1). NCBI lineage: Eukaryota > Viridiplantae > Streptophyta > Magnoliopsida > Poales > Poaceae > Poa > Poa annua. The sequence goes on from CM049427.1 coordinate 41,314,264, forward strand.
GGGTTTCCCCCCCATGGGCCTTCTTTCGACCAGAAGGCCCATTTAGGGAAATCAGCCTACATAAATTCGAAAATAAATATATAAAATCATATTTGCATATTAATTAAACTAATTAATATCAAACACAATATATATAATTTTTCCTTGCTCCGAAAACTCTTTCGGCGCTGCCCGATCTCCATCGGACCCCTCCCGGGACGTTCCCGGTGATCTCTTTCCTTTTCGGTTGTCTTGTCGAAACCCCTTAAGTGTGTTACCCTAGCGGTTCGATATAATAACAGGTACGATCAAGACTCCTCTATGATCATCGATTAACTCGTAGGCCTGGACCACATGAATTAATCCCTGTGATATAACGAATGACTTTCATCTATCAAACCTGGACGTCTAGTCTTAAACCCTTTGTCATGTCGATACTTAGCGCGTCCGAGTATCATTCACAGATATCTCCATACCTAGCATGATCTCGTTACCGACATCGCTATCTTCTACTCGTCCATGATATTATGTCAGCTGGTGACCTAGTCACATGTTAGCAAACTCATTTGACATAATCTCACCGAGTGGGCCCTAGAGTATCTATTCGGCTATGCGGACTGACAAATCCCGCTGTTGACCCCTCGTCTCAACTACTCCCTTACGATACCCAAAAGTATCACCGTTATTGTCACACTATATAAGATATGACGTTTGGTGCGATCAAAGTATCTTCCAGGGATAACAATAAGAGTTGATCTCACGGTCTTAAGGCGTAACGACTATGTCCTATAAATACTGGGTACGTCCATCACATCGTTACACCTAACGATATGACTTCCATTGCCGACCGACGCCATGCCCTGTGATCGGAAAACCTCGATCATCAATCGCGCGATGAAACTAGTCTTAGTAGAGGCTACTAGGGACCTGGTTGTTTATCTACCACACATGTATTAATGTTTTCGCTTAATACAGTTATAGCATGGTATAAAACATATAATGAACGATTGGGATATTGCCAATAAACTATGTTTATTAAGTGCCTCTAGGGCATATTCCCTTCACTTTCTTGAGTTAGGAAAAGCAAGGATCCCATTGTTGTGCATTTACATTCGAAGACTTTATTCTAAGTAATGCACCATCCTTGGGAGAGCTACCCTACATTGAGTAGAACATCATCCTTTTAATTGTTATCGGGGCTTATTGCTTTTCTTGAACATTGTGCTCAAAAGGATATATGGAGGGTAATGATCCCACTTGTGTGCATTTTGTATTTACATACAAAATCTCAAATAATGCACTAATCATGGGGAAGCTACTCTATACTCTTTAGAACACTATTCTTTAAATTGGTTTGGTATCTTATTGCTCTTCGTGAACATGACTAATGTGTTAACAATGTATATGGAGAGTAATGATCTCATTTGTGTGCATTTTGTATTCATATACAAGATCATAAATAATGCACAAATCTTGGGGAGCAATCCTATACGTTATTGAACATTAGTTATCTTCAATTGGTATTTGATCCCGATAACATGTCTCTTTGAAAGACAAACATTTTTCGTCTTGGTACTTTGTGCCATCATGAAAAGTGTAGAGGGATTGGTTTATTTTTTGAAACCTTACTCTTCTTTGTGGAGTTGGCTATCTCATCCCATGGTTCCTAGTCTACCTTCTTGGATGAGATAAAGCTTCGAGCATGCTTGTTTGATTTTAATTTTTATGCTCATTGGTTTAGCCTTGACCGTGTTTTCTTTTGATATATGTTCAAATTGGTTTCTCCAATCATAGGTTGGTTTGAGTCTTTGATACAATGAGGACAAATCTTTCTCTTGCCACACTTTTGTGTAGCTTCTTGATTTAATTGGTGTTTTGTCCAAATTGTATCTCGTTTGGTTCTTAAAAGTTTTGTGCATGCATATTTACTCTATGTCTATCTTATGGCATGCTTACTTTCGTTGATCCAATATATAGGATAAACTCCATCAAATCTTAAATGGCTAAGATGTGCATGAAATTCTATTTCATATCAATATGCACATATTTATGTGGAGTTTGTCCCATGTAATGTAGTTGGTCTAACTACTTTGGACCCAATTAGTTTGGGTACCATAGTGTACTTGATTTGCTTTAGGTACATGAGAGATCCATTGGAAGCTTGCCTCTTTTTAAAGATGTCTTCACTATGTGCTTCTTGGAGCCAAGCTTGGATGATTGTGAACTCTCATCTTCTACACCGTCAATGCTATCTCGGTAACAAGTATCTAACTCATGCATATACTTCTAGCTCTCAACCTTGTGTAGGTTGTTCTTTGGCATGAGTTTCTCTAAGTTGCATTTGATATGGTTTTTGCAAAGTTTATTTCAAAATATCTTCATTGCTAATGTGAGTAAGCCGGGATGATTACACATCAAGGGGATTTATATAATCATCTTCATGATTCACCGATCCCCAATATGTTAATCTAGCAAATTCATTTCAAAGTCTCTCATGTGCAATATTGATGAATTCTCATAAATCATTTGCCTTATGTTATATTTTTTTTGTGTCTCGAAGTATCCCAACTATCACTTATCCTATGTGGGTATTTGTGATGCTTTGAAACTTGGTGCTGGAAGTTCATCTATACCCTCTAAGAATAATTTGAGCTATGTTCTTCGCTTTTAAGCAAAAATCTTATCGGTGTATTTATAACTTCCTCTTGGATACCATGTGCTTTACCTTGTATCTACATTGTGTGTGCATGTTTCTTTGTGGATTTAGTGTCTACTTAGAAACTTATACACATAAATGTAGTTACATATTTAATTGGTATTCAAATCTTTAGTGATCATATTTTATTTCTTTCTTGATTCTTTGGTGATCTCTAAAGGCACAAGCTTTGTTTTTCTATTGGTATAACATTGCCTCTCAATAAGCTTGTGATCCTATTTGATGTATCCTCTTTGGTGTGCTTGTATGCGAAATACATGATATGCACTATGTGCCTCATAATTTGAAAGACTATGGTGTTGCTTAGGCTCATCCTTGTTTATTCTCTAAATTGTATTTCCATATCACACCCATCCTTTCCCGGTTGAGCAAGTCTTTGTTTTCCCTTTCTTTTTCTTGTTGATCAACATTTGTTTGTGTTCAAAATTATCTAGGAGGGAGTGAGGATTCCATGTTGTGCACACTATATTGAAATACAAATCCTTCATTGTGCACGTACCTTGGGGAGTTACCTCTTGATTTTTAGAACACTTGGTTGATCTTATCATAACATCTTCTTGTGCTCAATTGGTTTTGGATCCTTTGATTACTTGCTTCATTGTGAATGCATCCCTCTTTTGCAATTGGTATCCTTCTAGTGGATTTCAATTGATATTTTTCTTGTGAAATTGTTGGATCCTCAATATAGTTTGATCCCCTCCATCTATTCGTCTTTGGATATGTGCATTTGATTTCACTCATATCATGAGAAATGCATAAATTATGGAGGAGATTTTATTATGTTACCTTTCTATAGCTTTTCGCCCATTTCGGCAATCATTACCAATGGGGGAGAAGTTTTGGAGGGTTGTATAGAATTGACTTTGTAATTTGATATATTATTAGGTATTTGCCTTTCTTGGCTTTGCATTCGTTCCTTGGTTTTATATATAGTGGAAACTCCACCATTGGTAATGGTTGACAATATATGCAATGAATTCATGTTCATACACATGTGCATAAATTATGGGGGAGTTAGCTCTATATATGTGATTGGACTAACATCACATACCTTTGTAGTATTTGATGTTAGTGCAACCATTCTTGTTCCTTAAATTAAATATTATAAACCCTCTCAAATGATATTGTCATCAATTACCAAAATGGGGGAGATTGAAAGAGCATTTTCCCTCATGTGTGGTTTTGGTAATTATATGACAATCTCTATGGACTAATGTTTGCATTGAGATATCCTTATAGATCATGTCCATGACATTAGTGGAGCTCATGTATTGAGTTGAGCATATTGCAAGTATGTCTTGAAGTATTCAAGACATCATATTAGGGAAGAAATGTTGGAAGATACAAGGTTGATCAAGATGTTGATCAACACACAAAGCTACAAGATGTACCAAGAGGGATCTTGTATCTCTTGGGATGGTAAACACTTGTCTATATAGCTTTGTGAACTAACCCATGATATATGTGTGTGTGGTATCTTTATATGAGGTTAGGTATCTTCCCATGGGCTTGCAACAAATGAAGACTTCTTATAGCTCATGGAGGATGACGCCATGTGGTGATCGTCATCGAGATTGAGATCTGCAAGACCAAGAGAAGCTTCTTGAAGATCTCCTATGGTTGGAGCTTGCTATGGATACATGAAGACGGAGCCTAGCGAGACTCTCGCATTATGGGTATGGGGGAGTATTTGGAGAAGTCTTCATCAAGAATGTGCTTGGACGCACAATCAAGAAAGATGAACCACTTGAAGAGATGAAGATAGTCATCATCTAACTCAAGTGGAATGCTCAAGGCAAAGGTATGATCTTGATAGGGCTATAGGATAGATTTGCGTACTATCAAGAGGGGCTCTCAAATGAGTAACTTGATCGCATCGTTGTGGAGAGCTCAAACCTTTGCATACTTGGCATATCATATTTCTTTGTTCTTATTTGGCTTTTATCCTTATGAGTATTAGAGGTTGGTTCATCTCCATGTCAAGCTCTAGTTCATCGAAAACGCGTTTACTTTGGAAAACATGTTGCGTTTTAATGTTGGAGGTTTTACCGATTGTTCTCTTATTTAGAGATCTTACATTTCCCCATTTGGTTTTAACCTCACTTGTTGCACTATGATGTTTCTCTGCATGATCTTATAGAGCTCTTCGTGGTGATTCGAACGAGCCAAAAATCATCGAAAACGGAGTTCGGATGGTCAAGATATCATCGTTTTCGTGTTGACGTTTCTGTTAGGGACGGAAATTCCGGCGCTAGGCCGGAAGTTCCGGCCGGCCGGAAAGCTCTGGCCAAACTTCCGCCCAAACTTCCGGTTTGACCAGAGAACACTTCCCGGGCGCGTTTTGGGGTGTCCGGGGGGTCCGGAAGTTCCCGGGTAGGCCCGGAACTTCCGATCCGAGTGGGATAAACTGCCCCCAACGGGCAGATTTGTTGGGAACCTATTTAAGGGGTCATCTTCCCCAATGTTTCCAAGTTTTGGTGCTCTCTCTCCTCCTCCATTGTTGAACTCCAAAGCTTTGAGATCTCTCAGTCCCTCCAATGATTCTTGCTATTTCTTGGGAGAAAAGAAAGAGGAGATCTAGATCCACATTTCCACCAATCAATCTCTCCTCTAAGTGAGGGGAGCCTAGTGGGTCTAGATCTTGGAGTTCCTTTGTGGTTCTTCTTCTTTGTTCTTCCTCTCTTCTCTCTCATAGACATTAGTTGCTTTTGCTGAGATTTGGGAGTGAATGATTTGACTCCTTTGTGGTTTTCTTTGTTCTTCCTCTCTTATTCCCCTATAAACATTTGTCGCTGTGTTGGAATTTTTTGGGTGAGTGAAGAACTTGAGCACTTCGTGTGCTCTTGCCATTGCATTTGCATCGGTTTGAGCCCTCCACGAGGATTCATGGTGGTGATACTTGTGAGCTTGTTACTCTTGGGTCTTTGGACCCTAGACGCCTTTTGTGGCCGGCCTTTTGTGGCCAAAACCTTTTGGGGTCAAGATCTTTTGTGGTCACTTGAGAGCCCCCAATTAAGTTGTGGGTGTGTGCCTCAAGAGTTGTACGGGATTCGATCTCCGCCCCAAAGGAGATCAATAGAAGAAGGTGAACTCGCAACCTTTTGTGGTTGAGTTCATCAGGAGAAGAAGGTGAGCGTTTGTGGCGTTGCGGCTAACCTGGTGTGGTTGCGCACACCTCTCCAAACGAGACGTACACCCTTTGGGTGGAACTCGGGAATACATCCTCGTCTCCGCGTGCCTCGGTTATTTCTATACCCGAGCTCTTTACTTATACACTTTACATTGTGATAACCTTTGTGCTTGAAGTCATCTATCTTGCTAGCTATCACCTTGTTACTTGTATTGCTTAGCATAAGTCTTTGGTGCACATAGGTGAACCTAGTATTTTTATCTAGGTTGTATACTTGTTAAGTAAACTTCTAGTTTTATTCCGCCTATACCAAGCATACCGGAATATCCGGGTCATTCTTACACCGAATATTCCGGCTCCTCGAAAAAGTTTTTAAATCGCCTATTCACCCCCCCTTTAGGCGACGTCTATCCGTACACCTGTTTTTCCTCGAGCGTAGATTTGAAAACGAGAGGGTTTCTCGGATGGAGAGGGAATATAACGTGAACCGGTATAACTTATTCGATGGCAGTGGGTAATTTTACCCAAAAACTGATAGCCACCGCGATGGAAGCTGGTCGCTAGGGACTGCGGGAGTCGTACGTGAAAAAGCAGCTGTGTTTCGAGAATCTGGTGCAGCAAAAAACGTGTTTGGTTCAACATATGTGTTTGCCACCGTGAAGCAGGTCGGAAAGCTTAACCAAACGGAGCCTTATGCTTATGCAGAAGTCTGCTTATGGATTTTGGTGGGGAGAAACTGCTGTGGGCAGAAACTCTTAAAAACATTTTAGACACTTCTTTTGGGCTTCTATAGATTTTGCTTATTTCCTGTGTTTAGCTGTGAGATGTCCGGAATGCTCATGTATTTGATATGTCTACTTATGTAGCGTACCTGCACTTTAAATAAGGCAGATACCTGTGTATAGTGCAAATCCCTGGATCGAATCGTTTGCACACACAGTTACGATGTAATATCATAACAAAGTATCAATTTATTACAACGCTGATCCAGACTTAGAAAATATTCATTACAAATTTGCATAGCATAAAGCTAGCAGTAAACAGAGTAAACAACGGAAAATTTATTCTTCGTGGAGTCCCCAAACATCATCATGTGCCACAGGCGAGCATGTTGGTTGAAGACTCGAAACCCTTAGTAAAACTTTCGCTCATCATCAGGATAGTCTGCAATAAGATATATATTGCAACAACGTGGGTCAGAACCATTAAAATGGAACTGGCAAGTGACACTATGGTGGACACTTAAAAGAATAACTCTATGACCTATATGCTTATTTGGCTGGAGGAGCTCAAGGCTATTTTGCAGAAAGCAAGTTTTTCCCTAACTTTTTACAAAACCCTTTTCTTCTATTCGAGACATCCGTGGCATGAAATCCACTGTCTCATCCTACCCTTGTTCACCCATCAAGTTTTAAATTTATAAGTTGAATGGTGGAATCCTCCGTTGACCTCCTCGTTCAGCTGCTCAATTGTCCGTTTCTGGGGACACGGCTAAGTACTTAGATTTTTAACTCTGCAGAGGTTGTGCACGTTCACCATTGTACCCATTCAACCCAGGTTATCCTTCACACACCATTTGTGATAAGGAAAGGAAAGAATGAGACGAGATCTTTCGGAAACATTTTACCTCCCACTCTGGCCTGACGCGCTCCAGCTACAAATCCTCTACAACCACCTGTCAGGCCGGGGAGAGTCCACGCAGCTTAGTTGATCAAGCCAGAGCCCATATTGGCAATGGCTGCACGAGAAGCAATCGTCACTTGGAGTTCTTCAGATTCCTCTGTTCCTGGGTGGCCTTCCACAAGTGAATATTCCACAGGTAACACCCCTGAGAACAACACTCAACTCATACAGCCAAGCAACCAATTTCCACCCAGGTGTTTGATTAAAACTTAGTAGACTTTATCTTTTTCATCAAAATAGTTTTTGCATAGCATCACTATTCTACTAAGTGATTTCATAGGAACCTAGACACGGGAATAAGGAGATCTATCATGGCTTGCATAGCAATACTATCCTACACATGCTTATAGAAAATACTCTACTCATGCATAGAAATAATAGGACTTTTATGGGGGTGTGCCACTTGCCTTTGAATGTTGTCGTTGTTCACAAGCTCTATTCAACAACGAACGTTTTGCTCTTCGTTAAATCTATACAATATAAGCAAAAACAAAACAACAATCAACAAACAAACATGCACATTCATACCGAACAAACAAGTTTTGTAAAACTTCTAGGGAAAGTATGTCATGCAATTTATTTCTAAGGACTAGAAATGCATGTCAAGTCATGAAAATCTTTTAAGTTAATGCAAGGAAATGGATTGGTCAAAAATGTTTAAGGACTAAAGTCATCAGCTGAATAAAATATTTTGTTTTATATCATCTTGAATAAGCACTCTAATGGCTTGGTTCTGATGTGGAAAATATTTAGAGAAAATACTAGCTCTATTCTTCGAGGTGATCAACAATTATTATCAACTCTTTGTAAATTGGATATTCACTATAGTGAGAGAGACAGACACCCGACCAGCCACTTAAATTGTGGAACATGTCTCTTGTACGTGGACATGTAAGGTTTGTTCCCAGGCCGCTTCATCTCACTATGCCGCTAGGTTCCAACAAACTTCAAGATGGTAATAACAAGATCAAAAACGTTTATGTCTAAAGTGAAAGATAAGATTAGGAAAGAGGGGAAAGAAAGAAAGATGTGGTTGGTCTTCTAGAAATCTTCTCCATACTTGTAACTTTCTCATGAATTTCTTCTTGATTTTTCTTCTAAGTGCTTCTACTTCTTGGAGATTCTTCTGGAGTCTTGTTTTGGCTAAGCCCTTCATTGGTCTTCTTGCCCCATGTTGACAATACTAAGTTTTGAAAATATTTCTGACTTAGAGAAAATGGGGGAGGAGTTTTATTATGGGAATTATAACTATATGGGAAAACAAGTCATGCATGCAATGCACTTTTGAATCATAAGAATATCATACAAAATTTGTGATATTTATAAAGTATGCATTTAGCTATAATTGCAAATTAATTAATTTCGATTTTTGAAGAAAATAATAAAAGGAAAAGATTAAAGTTTTCTATGATTAATATTTTTATAACTTAATTTTTATTAATAGTGTAAATAGACAGGGAGCAATTAATTAAATATATATAGTAATTTGATTTAATCAAAAATAGTATTTCCATTATTAGTTATGTTGAAAAAAATATTCAAACTATTCAAATTAAATATATATAACTATGAATTTATTCAAACATCGTTCAAAATATTCTATAGTAGTGTCATCAATTTACAATTATTCCAAAGTTTCTAAAACAATTTTATTTGCAATTTTTGAACTTACAGATTTAAAGTTATGACAAAAATACTCAAATTTACCATTTGAAATTTTAATATTTTAAACTATGTCAAATTTGAATTCTAGCAGATCCAAAATATTCTACATGTCGAGGGCTTTCCAAATATATAAAAATATTTGAATTTGGATAAACAGAGAAAAAGATATGATAGTTTGAATAGACAGGGACTTTTCTGTAAAATTGTTATTTAAATTTTTATTCGGGAAAATAAAACAGAAATCCAGAGACACGTGGCGCGATCGGATTGGATCTGACGTGGCGCTGACTGGGACTGCTGACTGGGCGCTGACGTGTTTAAATGAATTGATCTGGGCCGTTAGATCTAGATCTAAGGGCTCAGATCTAACCGTACCTCTTCGTTTTAAAGATCTAATCGTGTGCGTTGGTTGCCGATCAAACAGCTAGGAGTGAAACCGAGAGAGGAGCTCCCCGGTGGTGGCGCTAGGTCACCGGAGCGCGGCGGTGACGGCTCGGCATTTGCGTTCTACGCGCTCTAGGAGAGGAAGGGGAAGAACTGATCTTACCCAGACGAAGAGGAGGCCGTGGCGGACTTGGTGGCAAAGTTTACGACGATGGGGTGCACGGACGCACCGGATATCGCTCGCCGGAGTTGCTCCCGCGGACGGCTTTCTTCGGGCGTGGATGAACGCGAAGACCTGGTGCACAAAGAAATGTCCAAGCTAGTCACGAGGTTGCGCACGGACTTGGAGAAGTGCAGGGAAACGGTCTCGGGCTCGGGGGTTGCTCACCTCGCCGGAGAACGGAGAAAAACGGCGGCGGAAATGGCGGACGGTGGCGGCTTCAACTCGAACAGCCCGACGGCGATTTGGCTAGGGTTTTTCGGGGGAAACGGAGAGGAGAGGCAGAGGGTTTAAATAGGCCGAAGGGGGAATCAAGTCTGCGACAATCTCACTCGAATTTGTGTAAGGATCGGAGGCGGGATTCTCGGGCATGATTTTCGCTGGAGGTTGAAGAAGGTCGACCCCCTGACAGGTGGGTCCCACATGTCAGGTATTTTTCTTTTTCTTTTCTGTTTTATTTATTTCCTTTATAACTTTTGTTTTATAACTCCAAATGATGTCAAATTTATTTCTAAAATTTTGTAAAATTATTATCTTTGTTTTAAACCAGTTGTAGGACTATTTTGAATAATTTTTAAAATTATTAAATTTGAATTATTGGTTTTAGAACCAATTTGACATTTAAAGTCTAATTTGAAATCATTTCTTAATTAAGTTTTCTTTTGGCTAAATAAAATTTGTAAAACCATTGTCAATTTTACATATTAAGGTTTTTAAAATACAATAATAAATGAAATGTTTAACTAGAAACCACTTTTGAAAATAATGTTAAACCGAGATATTTGAAACATTAAACCCTTTCAATATGTTTGAAGTCAATCATAATTGGTTTTCTTATGCATTTTAATATTTTATTTTAATCAAAACAAAAGTTTTAATTTTGTGTGATTTTTGAACATTATAAAATGTTGGGATGTTACAGACTACCACCCTTAAAAGGAATCTCGTCCCCGAGATTCGGAGAGGCTAGGAAGGCAAAGCAATGCTTGAATGATTCTGATAACTCGGGATTGTTTTGAGACATGAAATTTCTGACAGGGAAAACTGGAATTTGCAGGGGATAAGTTTTTCTGATTCGGGGAGGCCAGAAGAACGACAGTTTGGGACCTCCGGATTGAGGTAACGGGGTTTAAATCAATCTGGGTGGCTACCACCCTTAAAAGAAAAGTTTTATTGATAGTCAACATTCTAACTTATACAAGAAGATCTAGACAAATAATTACAAACAATGTCTAACAAACATCAAGCAAACAAACACATTCACAGCTCAAGTTTCAAAGCCACTCTAATTTAAAAATCCTGAACGTGAAGTGTTCAAGTCTCAAATCTGAAAGCGATTTAAGTTCCAAAACAAACACACTGGTACTGCCATATCACATTTTGATAGGTCAATACACTAAAACGATACGATAAGCTAAGATAAATGGTGGTCTCTCTAACGCTGCTTGAATTGCTTCGCTTATTCTTCCTTGATCACACGCTTGCGCTTCATTGCATGGTTATTCACCACAGGTGTGGCTTCTTCCCCACTTGTCCCTTCAGACAGCACCTCTTCGGGGTCTTCTTCCTCCTGTCCTTCCCCCTTCACAACTGCAGGTACAGTCACGTCTCCAGTGCCCTGGTCACCTCCTTCTTCAGCTACCGGCGGTGGTGGAGGTGGAATGAGTTGCGCCTCAAGTGTGGCAATCTGCTCATCCTTGCCAAGGTTCTGCAAATGTAAGTCATGGATGAGTTCCTCCAAATGACCAATAAGGTTTTCAGAAGCCTGGAGTTCTTGGGTTTTTGCGTGTATGACGGCTTGAGCATGATCCGCGACGTCATAAGCCTGTTGAACCTTCCTGGTCAGACAGTTGATGAGAAAATCCAAGTCTTCAAACATCTTGTTAATGATGGGCAGGTCCAGGCGATTTCCCGTGTGAGCCATCGAGAGACCGTGTGCATCCCTCTTCCCAAAGGCACGGAAGGGCGATCCTGGTGCTAGCTTGTTGCGATACTTGTAACACAAACGAGCCATTAAGTCCACCATAGCTATGTTCACTCCTTCAATCCACTCTGGGTAGTAGGTGGCATAGTCCACGGGCTCGAAGTCTGGCATCGTGGGATCGGGGGTCATGATGGTGCGATTTTCCCAACGTGTCCCATGGGGTATGTCGGTCTCCTCCTTCCTTCCTCGGAAATAGGGTGGTGGTAGCTTCAATACACTTGTCAACCTAGACAGCTGCCTCCCGAAGATGAAACCCGACAAAACTCCAGCATACGCAGTCTCAGTGTACTCTCCCATCTAAAATTTTGAACAGGTAAGAGTATTAGAATTTAAAAGAAAAGGGAAAGATGCAAGATAAGATAAATAATGTAAAACAATATTAAAGGAAATTTCAAAATTTACTCATGTTTTGGAAACCTAGTTTAGTTAACTATTTAACTTTTGGGTCTCAGTCCAATCCTAGGGGTTTCGAACCTACAGGAAACACAGTGCTCTGATACCATCTGTAGCGTACCTGCACTTTAAATAAGGCAGATACCTGTGTATAGTGCAAATCCCTGGATCGAATCGTTTGCACACACAGTTACGATGTAATATCACAACAAAGTATCAATTTATTACAACGCTGATCCAGACTTAGAAAATATTCATTACAAATTTGCATAGCATAAAGCTAGCAGTAAACAGAGTAAACAACGGAAAATTTATTCTTCGTGGAGTCCCCAAACATCATCATGTGCCACAGGCGAGCATGTTGGTTGAAGACTCGAAACCCTTAGTAAAACTTTCGCTCGTCATCAGGATAGTCTGCAATAAGATATATATTGCAACAACGTGGGTCAGAACCATTAAAATGGAACTGGCATGTTGGACTTTCGCTCTATTCTTCGAGGTGATCAACAATTATTATCAACTCTTTGTAAATTGGATATTCACTATAGTGAGAGTGACAGACACCCGGCCAGCCACTTAAATTGTGGAACAGGTCTCATGTACGTGGACATGTAAGGTTTGTTCCCAGGCCGCTTCATCTCACTATGCCGCTAGGTTCCAACAAACTTCAAGATGGTAATAACAAGATCAAAAACGTTTATGTCTAAAGTGAAAGATAAGATTAGGAAAGAGGGGAAAGAAAGAAAGATGTGGTTGGTCTTCTAGAAATCTTCTCCATACTTGTAACTTTCTCATGAATTTCTTCTTGATTTTTCTTCTAAGTGCTTCTACTTCTTGGAGATTCTTCTGGAGTCTTGTTTTGGCTAAGCCCTTCATTGGTCTTCTTGCCCCATGTTGACAATACTAAGTTTTGAAAATATTTCTGACTTAGAGAAAATGGGGGAGGAGTTTTATTATGGGAATTATAACTATATGGGAAAACAAGTCATGCATGCAATGCACTTTTGAATCATAAGAATATCATACAAAATTTGTGATATTTATAAAGTATGCATTTAGCTATAATTGCAAATTAATTAATTTCGATTTTTGAAGAAAATAATAAAAGGAAAAGATTAAAGTTTTCTATGAGTAATATTTTTATAACTTAGTTTTTATTAATAGTGTAAATAGACAGGGAGCAATTAATTAAATATATATAGTAATTTGATTTAATCAAAAATAGTATTTCCATTATTAGTTATGTTGAAAAAAATATTCAAACTATTCAAATTAAATATATATAACTATGAATTTATTCAAACATCGTTCAAAATATTCTATAGTAGTGTCATCAATTTACAATTATTCCAAAGTTTCTAAAACAATTTTATTTGCAATTTTTGAACTTACAGATTTAAAGTTATGACAAAAATACTCAAATTTACCATTTGAAATTTGAATATTTTAAACTATGTCAAATTTGAATTCTAGCAGATCCAAAATATTCTACATGTCGAGGGCTTTCCAAATATATAAAAATATTTGAATTTGGATAAACAGAGAAAAAGATATGATAGTTTGAATAGACAGGGACTTTTCTGAAAAATTGTTATTTAAATTTTTATTCGGGAAAATAAAACAGAAATCCAGAGACACGTGGCGCGATCGGATTGGATCTGACGTGGCGGGACTGCTGACTGGGCGCTGACGTGTTTAAGTGAATTGATCTGGGCCGTTAGATCTAGATCTAAGGGCTCAGATCTAACCGTACCTCTTCGTTTTAAAGATCTAACCGTGTGCGTTGGTTGCCGATCAAACGGCTAGGAGTGAAACCGAGAGAGGAGCTCCCCGGTGGTGGCGGTAGGTCACCGGAGCGCGGCGGCGACGGCTCGGCATTTGCGTTCTACGCGCTCTAGGAGAGGAAGGGGAAGAACTGATCTTACCCAGATGAAGAGGAGGCCGTGGCGGACTTGGTGGCGAAGTTTTCGACGATGGGGTGCACGGACGCACCGGATATCGCTCGCCGGAGTTGCTCCCGCGGACGGCTTTCTTCGGGCGTGGATGAACGCGAAGACCTGGTGCACAAAGAAATGTCCAAGCTAGTCACGAGGTTGCGCACGGACTTGGAGAAGTGCAGGGTAACGGTCTCGGGCTCGGGGGTTGCTCACCTCGCCGGAGAACGAAGAAAAACGGCGGCGGAAATGGCGGACGGTGGCGGCTTCAACTCGAACATCCCGACAGCGATTTGGCTAGGGTTTTTCGGGGGAAACGGAGAGGAGAGGCAGAGGGTTTAAATAGGCCGAAGGGGGAATCAAGTCTGCGACAATCTCACTCGAATTTGGGTAAGGATCGGAGGCGGGATTCTCGGGCATGATTTTCGCTGGAGGTTGAAGAAGGTCGACCCCCTGACAGGTGGGTCCCACATGTCAGGTATTTTTCTTTTTCTTTTCTGTTTTATTTATTTCCTTTATAACTTTTGTTTTATAACTCCAAATGATGTCAAATTTATTTCTAAAAATTTGTAAAATTATTATCTTTGTTTTAAACCAGTTGTAGGACTATTTTAAATAATTTTTGAAATTATTAAATTTGAATTATTGGTTTTAGAACCAATTTGACATTTAAAGTCTAATTTGAAATCATTTCTTAATTAAGTTTTCTTTTGGCTAAATAAAATTTGTAAAATACTCATATTCAATTATGTTTGGATTTAAGTTATTTAATTTCATTTTCAATAACCATTCATTTCCATTTTTGGTATAATAGTAAAATAACTAAATATAATTATTTTTAAGGAGATAGGAAATATGATAAATTAAATTTTAATTTCGAAATGGTTTGTGAGCCACTATATTTTATATTGAGATAATTCATTTGGAATCTTCATAACAACCTTGGAAAAGATTTTAGATTTAATTCTTTCCTTATACAGAATATATATTCATGAAAATCATTTCATGTTTTGAAAATAAATGAAAATCATTTAAGCTAATGATGTCTTTATTTGGATAATTCATTAATTATAAAACCTATGAAGTTTTAAAGTCATGAAACATAAACTTATAACTTCCAAAACTATAATTTGAATTTAGTAAAATGAATGAAAACCATTTGGCAATTATACTATTTTAATAGTCGTAAATTTATTAATAGATATGGCTAAGTGATATAAATTACTTTCTTATAAGGAAACTATTTTATTTAAAATGAAATGGTTTGAAATTTATAAAACCATTGTCAATTTTACATATTAAGGTTTTTAAAATACAATAATAAATGAAATGTTTAACTAGAAACCACTTTTGAAAATAATGTTAAACTGAGATATTTGAAACATTAAACCCTTTCAATATGTTTGAAGTCAATCATAATTGATTTTCTTATGCATTTTAATATTTTATTTTAATCAAAACAAAAGTTTTAATTTTTTTGTGATTTTTGAACATTATAAAATGTTGGGATGTTACAACTTAATATCGTTAGTAGGGCTTATTTGTTGTGTTGATTATGAGAAATGAGCAAAATGAAGTTATGCAAAATGAAGTAGCATTCTTTTATCTGTTTTTACTTTACAATTTAGATGGACAACAACAAAAGTTATTCACCAATATTTTAACAATAGTAGTTCTAGCTTAATCTAAAGCACCATGCACTCAGAGCACATCATCAAGCACCATGAGTTAGCAAAACGAATCCCAGTACAGTACAGTATAGTACCAGTGTGTTTGGTAGCCTGGATGGCTTATCTCAGTCCATACAAGCTGAGTTGAGCTATGACCATCTCATACATGTGTGTTTCATTTGTTGTGTTTGTTAGGTTGTATGAGCTGAGCTGAGCTCAGTTGATATCTTGTTTGGTACCCTGTACAAGGTGAACCATGCCACATAAAAATAAAAAGCAAACAGGTCCCTGACTACAAAAATAAAAAGCAATCAGCTCCTTGTTGACTAGGGATTGGGCTCCGGCATCAGCACCGGAACCGGCGACGGCGAGTGAAGCCACCGACGCCGCTACGCACTTCCTCCGGGCATCGTCGCTGTACGCCGTCAGGAGGAGGCCGAGCCCGACGTCCTGGACGAATTCCGCGTCTGCGTCCTGCCGCCAGGACGAGCTCCAGGCTCCGTGTCCGCGCCGCCAGGACGAGCTCCGCGCTCCGCGCTCGGCGTCTGCGCCTGCGCCGCCGCTGTGTGCTGGTTGGCTCCACACCCGCCGCCGGGAGGGCGCTGGATTGCTCCGCGTCCGCATCCTGGATGAATTCGGTGGCGTTGGCCAGCAGATCGGCGGCCGTGAGGAGTGAGGAGGAGAGAGGAGGGCGAGAAGGAGAGAGCATGAGGTGCTTGCGGTGCGTGGTGCTCTGCTCTGAGTTGCCGGCGCGGGGCGGCGTGAGTCGCCGACGCGGGGCGACGCGAGGAGGAGCGCTGGGCACGACGAGCAACGAGGGATGGGGAAATGAGTCACGGGGTGGAGAGGGTTACGCGACGCCCGCGTGTGGGATTTTTTCTGTATGAGCTCGGCCGGGCTGAGTTGTGAAGCTCGATTCGAGCTTCACAATTGGCATGGCTGAGGACCCTATTGGCATGGCCCAAAAGAGAAAATCGGGCTACAAAACATATGAAAGGTGGGTAGGGGGAGATTTTCTGAGCCCACCCGGGCTACCAAACACGCCCTAATCAACCACCAAAAACAATCTATTACCATGATGCAGAACAGAGCTCGTGGAGCAGCTCTTCGCGCCAGATGCGTGCGTGGGTGCCGGATGCGAGCGTGGGCGGTTGATGCGAGCATGGGCGAGCGTGGGCGTGCGGCGGATGCGAGCGTGGGCGGCGACAGAGGAGAGGGATGAGGCGCGGAGCGGCGTCGGAGGCGGACGTGGGCAGGGCGGCCGTGGCGGTGGCGTACGATGGAGACGAGCACAAGGTGGAGAGCGTCGAGCCCACCGGCGAGCCCTCCGTGCTCGACCTCCCGGAGCTAATTCTCGCCAAGCTGCCGTCGGCCGAGCTGCCGAACATGGCCGCCGTCTGCCGCAGCTGGTCGCCCGGACGTAGCTTGGGCGGGAGCTGGGCGAGCAAATGGGGCCGGATCCTGGAGGGAGATGTCGAGATCCGGTGGCGGCGCGCGGTGCCCCGCGGCGGTGGTAGGCGTGGGCGAGCAGCGGAGGCGGCAAAACTGAGATGCATCGCGAGTGCGACTCGCGTGGGGACGAAAGGATGCAGGTTCTTTTTTTCTTTTTTCTATCGAGCTTTTTCTGGTTTGACAAGTGCGGGAGAGCTAGCAACAGGCGGTCCAGCCAGAAGCTCGGGAATCAGCTCGGCGGTGGATTCTGGAAATATACAAAGCATTCGCTTCTCGGTGGGAATAAGCAGATCGGAAGCTAGACACTTCTTTTGGACTTCTGCTTCCTGGGACCTAGAAGCAGCTCCAAAAGCCCAAAAGAAGTGTGCCAATGTACTCCCCTGTTCGACTCCCTCTGTTTTTTAATATAAAATGTTTTATATATTGCACATGTTAGCTAGTACATAGAAAAATGAGTGAATATACATAAAAGTGTCTAGATATAAGTTTAGACATTTGCATGTGAAAAAGGCTAATATGTCTTATATTAAAAAAACAGAAGTAGTATAATATAAGATGTTGTAAAGTGTTGTATATGTTGTATGGACTCATACTGCAGAAAGTGTACACATACGTGTCTAGATATAAATTTGGACATGTCAATGTGAAAAAGGTAAAACATTTTATATTGTAAAACAGAGAGAGCACCTGCAATCCCGTAACTTACCATGGTCGTGCAAAATCGTCCCACGAATTGCAACATGTGATCTTACCATCCCACAACTTCATTACTATGTCAAAGAGGATGGGGTGCATGGGGTCTTCCTGCCTAAGCCCTCTAGAAGTAGAAATAGTAAAGATCTTTTTCAAAAGTGTTGCTGATTTTCACGGTCACTAACCCTCCTATAGTGACCAATTTGACCCAATTCCTCAGATTTGGGCCAAACCCACGTTTTAGGAGAAGGTCATCTACAAAATCTACGCCTACCTTGTCAAAGGCTTTCTCGTAGTCTAACTTAAGCACTTCTCCTTGTTAACCACCGTGGAAGACAGAATGAAACACTTCATTGGCTATGACAACGCTCTCGAGAATATATCTACCCTTGATAAAGGTAGTTTGATTCAGGGCAATTATCGAGTCCATAACCAACCCCAGTATGCCGGTAATGACTTTGGTAAAGATTTAGAAGATGAAGTTATTAAGACTAATAGGTCTGAAATAATTTTTTCCTAGAGGAAGCATCCGATTCTTTCGGCACCAAAATCAAAACCGTGAAGTTTAATCTAAACAGATCTAATTTCCCAAGGTAGAAATCTTGAAAAAGGGCCATAATGTCATTCTTGATAGTGTCTCAACATTTATGATGAAAATAAACGATAACCCATCATGGCCGAGCGTACCATCTAAACGGGATCGCAGGCAGAAAACAATAATTTTCTAACGACGATATCCTTAAACTAGTCAGGATCTATACTATTCAGATATAGTAATACAGAGGAGATCAGAATACATACCCTTGTAGACTGAAAGCGGGGATTACATTCTCGCACGAACGTTGACGATGAAGACGACGAAGCCGACCTCAAGGTCGTGTAGAGGACGTAGACCTCCTAGCACCGCTAGCGCAGCACCTCGTAGAACGTCACACACGTACGGTGGAGACGACGGCCTCCGAAGCTCCAGTCCAGGACGAGCAGCGGAATACTTGGACCGGAACACCAACAACACGACATCGGGCGTATGGTGGAGAGAAATCTCTCCTCGGCGCAACTCCGACAAAGGGAATCGTGTAATCAAGGAGAAAAGGAGAATTAATTGGATGAATTAAAAGGCCAGGGGTGCCCCTTTATATAAAGGCTCCAGGAGGGAGCTAACCTCACCAGCCGGGCGGTGTGGGACTATTCCCACACCCCCACCGTCGGCCAAGGTGGTGCGCCGGGCCTAAGTGGCCCCTTGTGGCCCACCTAGGCCGGCCTCCCTCCCAATCCGCTCCAAGGGGGAACTCCCCCCCCCCCCCCCATGGGCCTTCTTTCCACTAAAAGGCCCATTTAGGGAAATCAACCTTTAAATAATCAAAAAATGTATTTAACTATTAATTACACTAATTAATATTAAGCACATATTATATTATTTATTCTGACTTCGAAAACTATTTCGTCGCTGCCCGATCTCCATCGGACCATCCCGGGACGTTCCCGGTGTTCTCTTTCCTTTTTGGGTGTCTTGTCGAAACCCCTTAAGTGTGTTACCCTAGTGGTTCGATATAATAACAGACATGATCGAGACCCCTCTCCGATCAATGATTAATTCGTGGGCCTGGACACCTTAAATTAACCCATGTGATATAACGAATGACTTTTGTCGATCGAACCTAGACATCAAGTCTTAAACCCTTTGCCATAGCGATACTTAGCGTGTCGGAGACTCGTTCATAGATATCTCCATACCTAGCTTGATCTCGTTACTGACAACACTATCTTCTACTCATCCGTGATCTTATATCTGGGTGACCTAGTCACATACTTGTAAGCTCATTTGACATAATCTCACCGAGTGGGCCATAGAGTATCTATCCTGCTATGCGGACTGGCAAATCCCGCTCTTGATCCCTCGTCTCAACTATTCCCTTCCGTTACCCGAGAGGGACACCTTTATTACTACACTATATAAGATATGACGTTTTATGCAATCAAAGTATCTTTCAGGAATAACAATAAGAGTTGATCTCACGGTCGAAGGCGTAATTACTACGTCCTACAAATAATGGGTATGTCCATCACATCATTCTATCAATGATATGACTCCATTGCCAACTGACGCCATGTCACATGATCGGTAAACCTCGATCATCAATTGCACAATGAACTAGTCTTAGTAGAGGCTACTAGGGACCTGGTTGTTTACGTATCACACGTTTATTAATGTTTCCGCTTAATATAGTTATAGCATGACACAGAAACGTATTATGAAAAAACGAGATATGATAAATAAAACACTTTATTAATTGTCTCTAGGGCATATCTCCTTCACCATCAGTGTAAGAGTTGAAAACTGCCTTTTCCACTTCCTCCTTAGAGAAATGTTTTTCTAACAAGTCGTTATGTTCCTGTGTGATCAAGTTTATGGTGGGGGAGAAGAATTCTCCAGCCAATGAAAAACTGTTTTAGACTCGGCACAAAAAAAAAATTCCGTAGAAATTTGAGGCAATATCAAGCATGGCCTTCAAACCAGAAGTAGGTCCCTCAGGGCCGTCAAGGGACAGAATCATGATTTTCCTTCTACGCTGGTTTGCAACCGCATGGAAATAAGCTATGTTCTTATCTCCCTCTAGGATATCTCTATCTCTAGATCGTTGTTTTGCTTTGACTTCTTCTTTTAGCCATAACTTTTGCATTTCTAGACTTATCTCTTTGATCATTTTGTGTTCTACCTCATATAGATCATCCCCTCAGCTTTGAGATCGCGTTCATCGTACTCTGACATGGGATCTCTCTTAAGATGCCTCAGGTCAACTTCTATGTAACAAAGCATTTTCCCTCATGTGTGGTTTTGGTAATTATATGACAATCTCTATGTACTAATGTTTGCAATGAGATATCCTATAGATCATGTCCATGGGATTAGTGGAGCTCTTGTGTTTAATGAAGCTTATTGCAAGTATGTCTTGAAGGATTCAAGACATCATTTTAGTGAGAAAAGGTTGAGATGTTGATGCACGTGGTTGGTGTATTGTTGGGAGACCCCAAGAGGAAGGTGTGAAGTAGTGCAGCTGCAAGTTTCACTCAGTATGAAACCAAGGTTATCGAACCAATAGGAGATGAAGGATTCCCTTGAGGTGTCAAGGCGCCAGAGAAATGCTGGTGCTAAGTTGACGTGGAGCCTGCACACAAACAATCAAGATACTTTGCCCAACTTAACAGTGAGGTTGTCAATCTTACCGGCTTGCTGTAACAAAGGATAAAACATATGTGTGGAAGAAAGAGTGATGTTTGCAGTTGTGGTTTTATCAAATTAATGAGAAGGACTGGGGTCCACAGTTCACTAGTGGTGTCTCTCCATAAATAATAATAACATTCATCCATGCGTGGTAAACAAATTACAACTAGGCAATTGACAGAATAATGATAAGCAACCCAATGCATATACTAATGATATGGTGTCTAGTGTGAGATTCATTCGGGCATTACAAAAATATACATAGACCATTCCAACCGCATCTATGACTAATAATCCACCTTCCGGTTAGCTTCCGCACGCCTTTCAGTATTAAGTTGCATGCAATAGATTATCGCCTTAAGCACTGTGTGTAAAGTAAGTAAGTAACATCATTCTTAGATAAAGTACTATTGTTTTATCCATGGTAGCAACAACACATCTACAACCTTAGAGCTTTCTGTCACTGTCCCAAATTAAATAGAGACATGAACCTACTATCGAGCATAAATACCCCCTCTTGGAGTTACACGCATCTACTTGGCTAGAGCATACACAAGTAACGGAGAGCATGCAAGATCATTAAATAGCACACACATGATATATTATGAAGCAATAACTTTAGTACTTAATATTCATCTAATCCCAGCAAACACAACATGGAGAATTACATAAAAATGATCTTGATCATGATAGGCAGCTCAGAAGATCTAAAGATGATAGCACAAGAGGAGAAGACAACCATCTAGCTACTGCTATAGACCCGTAGTCCAAGGTAGACAACTCACGCACCAGTACGAAGACGGTCATGGAGACGTAGAGGCCTCCGGGGACGATTCCCCCTCCCAACAGGGTGCCGGGGAGCAGTTATGATCTCTCCCGAAGTAGTGGCGGCGACGACGGCGGCTCGGGACCCGTGGAGGAAAAAGTGATTAACCGTCTAGCGTTTTTAGGTCAGGAGCATATTTATGGGCGAAAGACCTAGGTCTGTGGGCGCCCGAGGGCGCCACACCCCCTCCCGGCACGACATGCTTCTTAGCCGCGCCAGCAGACGATGTGGGCCCCTCGGGGTCCGTCTTCGTCTCGTCTTTGGTTCCCCTGGTCGCAAATATTTCAAAAATAAATACTGGTTGGCTCGTTTCCAATTTGGCGGATATTTGCTCTAGAACTTTTCTGAAACCAAAAACAGTAGAAAACATGGAACTGGCACTGTGGCATCTTGTTAATAGGTTAGTCCCAGAAAATGCATAAAACTATATAAAATGCATATAAAACATGTAATAACATGATATAACATAACATGAAACACAAGAAATTATGGATACGGTGGTGACGTATCAACATCCCCAGGATTAGTTCTACTCGTCCCGAGTAGGCAAGAACGATAAAAGAAGAATAATTTCTGAAGTGACATGCTTAAACACAATCTTGATCATGTAATTCATTGTAAGGCATGTAAACTGAAATCAAATGAATAAGGGCTGTAGTTTATATTGATATCAAATGAGTAATGAACAAACAAGTAGGGGAAGCAAGCAAAGCTTTCAATGATATAGTACTAGATAGCAATCAACTGTGCAAAGTAAATATTAAAGATGATTTAAGCTTCAAGCACAACAATGTAATCATTTAATGCTTCCAACAAACATGACAACTTTATGAAAGGATCAAGTCAAAGTAATAGCAATATGCACGTAGAAGATCAATATATTATTTGTTCAAAAGAAACAAGCAAGTATTCAACGTTGGTTCCTGGCACCAGGATGTTATGGCTAAGAGAATGTTAACGGAGGTTTGGAAGGCCAACGGAAGAAAGGCTCACAAAGCTATAAATGAGAATTAGACAAGAGAAAGTCATACAATCGAAGCTATGCAAGGAGTAGTGATTGCCACAAAACGGATGCACAATGAGCTATAAGTATATGAAAGCTCTCCAATGGAACTAGTGGGGGTGCATCCAACTTGCTTGCTCACGATACCTAGAGCACTTTTGAGGAGGCTCATCATTGGAATATACAAGCCAAGTTCTATAGTGTAAAGTTCCCCACATAGTTATGCAACTAAGACATGAAAACTCTCTCATATGGAGTAAAGGTGCTAAACATGAGCACAAATGATGATCATAAATGATATGGTGCTATAACATGAGTACAAGTGATGACTATAAATGATATGGTGTTGTAACATAAGCAAAAGTGTGTGATAAAGAATAGTAATGCTGCCCCTTTTTTTATTATTTTTTTTCTCTTTTTTCTCTTTTTTTCTTTTTTTGCTTCTCTTTTCGATGGCCTCCATGGCTCTTTTCACTTTTAGGGGCAAACGTCCTAATATGATACATGATATATGACAACACACTAATGGTGATAAAACAACATACCGATGATATGAGTAACTAATATGAATGTGCCATAAGAATACATATGACACCGGTGCCTCTGCCAGTGTAGAAGGTTATGCAGTGCTCTAGCGTAACATGGGTAAAACCACACATCAGATTTATAGAAACACGCAAAGCAATAAATAAGTAATGAATGACACCAAGTCATGTAATGTAAGATGGATGTTGCATGACAATATATTTAGGAACAACTATGAAAATGTTGTAGTAGGTAGGTATGGTAGCTGTTTTAAGAAAGATGTTTGCCTTATGTGTAGGAGAACAAGATGAAGATCTCCCACGAGATTGGATGTACCCGCGAAAAATGCAACAACTATCAATGTGAGAAAGGGCAAAGCAAAGTACCGAAGAGGCTAGCAATATGGTGGTGGAACTGTCATGAAAACCGCAGTTTTAGAACTCACAAGTAAAAAGATTCCAAATAAAAATATGATCATACAAGGCATAATGAAAATTACTCCTAGGGGTGTTGTGGCAAATGAACAAGTCACTGTTGGGGACCCAACTGTAGCGCATAACATAAAGCCATTACGGTTGCCTTAGGCAAAACGAAGTCATATACCATTATGCAATCAACTGGAAATTTAAGTGTGGCACAGTTTTCAACTTTCTCTAGACCAACCATTTAATAATTCCACTTTACTAGACCATCATGTTTACCATTAAGAAAATTAATATCTCAAAATAACATCAATGATTCAAGTCATACAATTTAATGATCTACAAGGTTAATGTATCATTTAATTATACCATCTACCACATTTAGCATTTTCTGTTCTCAACCAAACACCAATCAACTTATTTAAAGATAAACTCTCCAAGTAATTAAACAATGAGATATGAGAGTATAATATAACAAAGCTAACAGCTCTACAAGAGATGCATGAAAACAAGAGCTAGAGAGCAAACGATAACAAAAGACGAATACTCAACGAATATAAGGAGTATTCATATGAAAAAGCGGAGCGTGTATCTCTCCCACACAAAAGAATGCTAGGATCCATATTTATTCAGAGAATTAAAAAAACAAAAAAAAAACAGACGCTTCAAGATAAGCACATAAGATGTGACGGAATTAAAATATAGTTTCACTAGAAAGGATCTGATAATTTGTCGATGAAGAAGGGGGTTCCTTGGGCATCCCCAAGATTTGACGCTTGCGTCTTCTTGAATTATATTGGGGTGAACCACCGGGGCATCCCCAAGCTTTGGCTTTACTATCCTCTTGATCACATTAAATCATCCTCTTCTCTTGATCCTTGAAAACTTCTTGCACACCAAACTTAGAGTAACTTCATTAGAGGGTTAGTGCATAAAATATTATGATATTCTGTAGGAACACAATTGCTACCATTTCTACTGGACATTAGCTACAGACATTGATACTTAAAAGGATAAAAATATCAAATCAAAATAGTAAAAGAGGCATTGCAAAAGAGAATGGCAGAATCTTTCAAAAACAGATTAGTCCGTAAAGAAAAAAAATTCGAGGTACTTAACTTTCTCAGATCAGAAAACTCAAAACTAATGAAAGTTGCGTATACATCTGAGGATTATGAAAAAAAGGGGCAGATTTTTCTGACGTTCCAATGAATTGATATAATTTTTACGGTGGACAGCAGGAATCTATTTCAGCACAGGAATTGAATTTTAACATCAACTTTCGACTAGAGGCTTAACTTGACACAAAATTGAAATAAAAATAAGATACAAAAGAATTGCTACAGAGGTAGGACAAGTCCTTGACACAAGCAAAACAAATTAAAATAACAGGAAATAAAAATGGGTTGTCTCCCATAAGAGCTTTTGTTTAACGCCTTTGAGCTAGGCACAAAGTGAAATAAAGTATTATCAACATATGAAGCATCAACACCATAATTTGAACGAACAATAGAATCAAAAGGTAGCTTCATTCTTTTGCTAGGAAAGTGTTCCATACCTTTCTTGAGTGGGAATTGATATTTGATGTTACCTTCTCTCATATCAATAATTGCACCCACAGTTCTCAGAAAGGGTCTTCCCAACACAATTGGACAAGATGGATTGCATTCAATGTACAAGACAATAAAATCAACGGGGACCAGGTTATTATTAACCATAATAAGGATATCATTGATCCTCCCCAAAGGTTTCTTCAAAGCATTATCAGCAAGAAAAACATCCAAATAACAATGTTCCAATGGTGGCAAATCAAACATATCATAGAGCTTTTTAGGCATAACAGAAATACTTGCACCAAGGTCACACAAAGCATTGCAATCAAATTTATCTACTTTCATATTAATGATGGACTCCGAACCATCTTCTAACTTCCTAGGGATAGAAGGTTCAAGTTTTACTTTATCTTCCCTATCTTTTATGAGAGCATTTGTAATATGAGCAGTAAAAGCCAAAATAAGAGAGCTAGCATTAGGACCTGTGGCCAATTTTTGCAAGAACTTAATAACTTCAGAGATATTACAATTATCAAAATCAAAATTATTATCATAAAAGCAAACCGAACCACTTTCTCTCACGTTCTTAAAAAATTCAGCACTTTTATCAACTCTAGTTTCAACAGTTTTGGGCAGTTTTAAATTTTTGGGTGAAGTAGAGGAGACATTTCCAACACGAACTATGTTACCATGGATAATAGGAGGCTTACTAACATGTGAAACACCATTATTTTCAGAGGTAGTAATACTATTTTTTTAACAATATCAGCCTCTTTCTCTAATTCTCTCTCTCTCTTTCCCATCTAGCACGTAATTGAGCCATTAATCTAACATTTTCATAAATTTGAATCTGGATGGCATTGATTTTAGTAAAGGGATTATTCTCTGTAGTTTCGGTAGGCATAATTTTAGATTTTATAAGATCAACAGCAAGGACAAGACTATCAACTTTAGATGCAAGAATATCAATTTTCCCAAACTTTTCCTCAACAGTTTTATTAAACAAAGTTTGTGTAGTGATAAAATCTTTTAGCATGGTTTCAAGTTCAGAGGTGGTAGTCTTATTATTGTTGTAAGAATTACCATAAGAGTTACCATACGAGTTGCCATTATTAGGAGGATATGGCTTATAGTTGTTGTTACCATAGTTGTTTCTACAGGTATTGTTGTTAAACTGTTGCTTTTAATAAAGTTTACATCAACATGGTCTTCTTGTGCAACTAAAGAAGATAAAAAAAGATTATTGGGATCAATATGGGATTTACCACTAGCAAGCATAGACATAATCATATCAATCTTTCCACTCAAAGAGGAGGTTTCTTCAACATAATTTACCTTCTTACCTTGAGGTGTCCTCTCCGTATGCCATTCAGAATAATTCACCATCATATCATCCAAAAGTTTTTTTGCAGCCCCCAAAGTGATGGACATAAAGGTACCTCCCGCAGCTGAATCCAAAAAGTTTCTTGAAGAAAAATTCAGTCCTGCATAAAAGGTTTGGATGATCATCCAAGCAGTCAGTCCATGGGTTGGGCAATTCTTTATCATAGATTTCATTCTTTCCCAAGCTTGAGCAACATGTTCATTATAAAGTTGTTTAAAATTCATGATGCAACTTCTTAGAGAAATAATTTTAGCAGGAGAATAGTATTTTCCAATGAAAGCATCTTTGCAATTAATCCAAGAATCAATACTATTCCTAGACAATGAAAGCAACCATTCTTTAGCTCTTCCTCTCAAGGAGAAAGGAAATAATTTCAATTTTATAATATCAACATCTATATCTTTATATTATTGCATTTCACATAATTCAACAAAGTTATTTAGACGCGCAACAACATCATCAGAACTAACACCAGAGAATTGCTCTCTCATAACAAGGTTCAATAAAGCAGGTTTAATTTCAAAGAACTCAGCTTTAGATGCAGGTGGAGCAATGGGTGTGCATATAAAATCATTATTGTTGGTACTTATAAAGTCACACAACTTAGTGTTTTCAGCGGAACTCATTTTAGCAAATTACTAGACAAACCAAAATAACAATAATATAGAAATAATTAACAAACATAAATAAGAAAAGCAACACAACTGCAAATAAAATACTAAACCGAAATATAAAAAGTAATGCAAGTAACTATTTTGTTTTGTATTTTTGATATTAAGCAAACAAAACAGTAATAAAAATAAACTAAGCAAGACAATGACAAAATAAAAACATTGGAAGTGCGAAAACTCCCCTCGCAATGAATCTTCAACTCCCCGGCAACGGCGCCAGAAAAATGCTTCAAGCACACGGTGGATGTGTTGTTGGGAGACCCCAAGAGGAAGGTGTGAGGTAGTGCAGTAGCATGTTTCACTCAGTATGAAACCAAGGTTATTGAACCAGTAGGAGATGAAGGATTCCCTTGAGGTGTCAAGGCGCTAGAGAAATGCTGGTGCTAAGTTGACGTGGAACCTGCACACAAACAATGAAGATACTTTGCCCCAACTTAACAGCGAGGTTGTCAATCTCACCGGCTTGCTGTAACAATGGATTAAGCGTATGTGTGGAAGAAAGAGTGATGTTTGCAGAAAGTAACAGGTTTGCAGATGTGGTTTTATCAGATCAATGAGAAGGATCGGGATTCACAGTTCACTAGTGGTGTCTCTCCATAAATAATAATAACATTCATCCATGCGTGGTAAACAAATTACAGCTAGGCAATTGACATAATAATGATAAGCAACCCAATGCATATACTAATGATATGGTGTCTAGTGTGAGATTCATTCGGGCATTACAACAATATACATAGACCGTTCCAACCGCATCTATGACTAATAATCCACCTTCCGGTTAGCGTCCGCACCCTTTTCAGTATTAAGTTGCATGCAACAGATTATCGCCTTAAGCAATGTGTGTAAACTAAGTAAGTAACATCATCCTTAGAACAAGTACTACTGTTTTATCCTTAGTAGCAACATCACATATACAACCTTAGAGCTTTCTGTCACTGTCCCAGATTAAATAGAGACATGAACCTACTATCGAGCATAAATACCCCCTCTTGGAGTTACAAGCATCTACTTGGCCATAGCATAAAAAAGTAACGGAGAGCATGCAAGATCATTAAATAGCACACACATGATATATTATGAAGCAATAACTTTAGTACTCAATATTCATCGGATTCCAGCAAACACAACATGGAGAATTACTTAAAGATGATATTGATCATGATAGGCAGCTCAAAAGATCTAAACATGATAGCACAAGAGGAGAAGACAACCATATAGCTACTGATATGGACCCGTAGTCCAAGGTAGACAACTCAAGGTCGTGTAGAGGACGTAGACCTCCTAGCACCGCTAGCGCAGCACCTCGTAGAACGTCACACACGTACGGTGGAGACGACGGCCTCCGAAGCTCCAGTCCAGGACGAGCAGCGGAATACTTGGACCGGAACACCAACAACACGACATCGGGCGTATGGTGCAGAGAAATCTCTCCTCGGCGCAACTCCGACAAAGGGAATCGTGTAATCAAGGAGAAAAGGAGAATTAATTGGATGAATTAAAAGGCCAGGGGTGCCCCTTTATATAAAGGCTCCAGGAGGGAGCCAACCTCACCAGCCGGGCGGTGTGGGACTATTCCCACACCCCCACCGTCGGCCAAGGTGGTGCGCCGGCCCTAAGTGGCCCCTTGTGGCCCACCTAGGCCGGCCTCCCTCCCAATCCGCTCCAAGGGGGAACTCCCCCCCCCATGGGCCTTCTTTCCACTAGAAGGCCCATTTAGGGAAATCAGCCTTTAAATAATCAAAAAATGTATTTAACTATTAATTACACTAATTAATATTAAGCACATATTATATTATTTATTCTGACTTCGAAAACTATTTTGTCGCTGCCCGATCTCCATCGGACCATCCCGGGACGTTCCCGGTGTTCTCTTTCCTTTTTGGGTGTCTTGTCGAAACCCCTTAAGTGTGTTACCCTAGTGGTTCGATATAATAACAGACATGATCGAGACCCCTCTCCGATCAATGATTAATTCGTGGGCCTGGACACCTTAAATTAACCCATGTGATATAACGAATGACTTTTGTCGATCGAACCTAGACATCGAGTCTTAAACCCTTTGCCATAGCGATACTTAGCGTGTCGGAGACTCGTTCATAGATATCTCCATACCTAGCTTGATCTCGTTACTGACAACACTATCTTCTACTCGTCCGTGATCTTATATCTGGGTGACCTAGTCACATACTTGTAAGCTCATTTGACATAATCTCACCGAGTGGTCCCTAGAGTATCTATCCTGCTATGCGGACTGGCAAATGCCGCTCTTGATCCCTCGTCTCAACTATTCCCTTCCGATACCCGAGAGGGACACCTTTATTATTACACTATATAAGATATGACGTTTGATGCAATCAAAGTATCTTTCAGGAATAACAATAAGAGTTGATCTCACGGTCGAAGGCGTAATTACTACGTCCTACAAATAATGGGTATGTCCATCACATCATTATATCAATGATATGACTCCATTGCCAACTGACGCCATGTCACATGATCGGTAAACCTCGATCATCAATTGCACAATGAACTAGTCTTAGTAGAGGCTACTAGGGACATGGTTGTTTACGTATCATACGTTTATTAATGTTTCCGCTTAATATAGTTATAGCATGACACAGAAACGTATTATGAAAAAAAGAGATATGATAAATAAAACACTTTATTAATTGTCTCTAGGGCATATCTCCTTCACCATCAGTGTAAGAGTTGAAAACTGCCTTTTCCACTTCCTCCTTAGAGAAATGTTTTTCTAACAAGTCGTTATGTTCCTGTGTGATCAAGTTTATGGTGGGGGAGAAGAATTCTCCAGCCAATGAAAAACTGTTTTAGACTCGGCACAAAAGAAATTTTCGTAGAAATTTGAGGCAATATCAAGCATGGCCTTCAAACCAGAAGTAGGTCCCTCAGGGCCGTCAAGGGACATAATCATGATTTTCCTTCTACGCTGGTTTGCAACCGCATGGAAATAAGCTATGTCTGTTCTTATCTCCCTCTAGGATATCTCTATCTCTAGATCGTTGTTTTGCTTTGACTTCTTCTTTTAGCCATAACTTTTGCATTTCTAGACTTATCTCTTTGATCATTTTGTGTTCTACCTCATATAGATCATCCCCTCAGCTTGGAGGTCGCGTTCATCGTACTCTGACATGGGATCTCTCTTAAGATGCCTCAGGTCAACTTCTATGTAACAGAGCATTTTCCCTCATGTGTGGTTTTGGTAATTATATGACAATCTCTATGTACTAATGTTTGCAATGAGATATCCTTATAGATCATGTCCATGGGATTAGTGGAGCTCTTGTGTTTAATGAAGCTTATTGCAAGTATGTCTTGAAGGATTCAAGACATCATTTTAGTGAGAAAAGGTTGAGATGTTGATGCACGTGGTTGGTGTATTGTTGGGAGACCCCAAGAGGAAGGTGTGAAGTAGTGCAGCTGCAAGTTTCACTCAGTATGAAACCAAGGTTATCGAACCAATAGGAGATGAAGGATTCCCTTGAGGTGTCAAGGCGCTAGAGAAATGCTGGTGCTAAGTTGACGTGGAGCCTGCACACAAACAATCAAGATACTTTGCCCAACTTAACAGTGAGGTTGTCAATCTTACCGGCTTGCTGTAACAAAGGATAAAACATATGTGTGGAAGAAAGAGTGATGTTTGCAGTTGTGGTTTTATCAAATTAATGAGAAGGACTGGGGTCCACAGTTCACTAGTGGTGTCTCTCCATAAA
This sequence comes from Poa annua, assembly GCA_026929855.1. NCBI lineage: Eukaryota > Viridiplantae > Streptophyta > Magnoliopsida > Poales > Poaceae > Poa > Poa annua. Next base: position 41,345,508 of record CM049427.1, read on the forward strand.
TAATAATAACATTCATCCATGCGTGGTAAAGAAATTACAGCTAGGCAATTGACAGAATTATGATAAGCAACCCAATGCATATACTAATGATATGGTGTCTAGTGTGAGATTCATTCGGGCATTACAAAAATATACATAGACCATTCCAACCGCATCTATGACTAATAATCCACCTTCCGGTTAGCTTCCGCACGCCTTTCAGTATTAAGTTGCATGCAATAGATTATCGCCTTAAGCACTGTGTGTAAAGTAAGTAAGTAACATCATTCTTAGATAAAGTACTATTGTTTTATCCATGGTAGCAACAACACATCTACAACCTTAGAGCTTTCTGTCACTGTCCCAAATTAAATAGAGACATGAACCTACTATCGAGCATAAATACCCCCTCTTGGAGTTACACGCATCTACTTGGCTAGAGCATACACAAGTAACGGAGAGCATGCAAGATCATTAAATAGCACACACATGATATATTATGAAGCAATAACTTTAGTACTTAATATTCATCTAATCCCAGCAAACCCAACATGGAGAATTACATAAAAATGATCTTGATCATGATAGGCAGCTCAGAAGATCTAAAGATGATAGCACAAGAGGAGAAGACAACCATCTAGCTACTGCTATAGACCCGTAGTCCAAGGTAGACAACTCACGCACCAGTACGAAGACGGTCATGGAGACGTAGAGGCCTCCGGGGACGATTCCCCCTCCCAACAGGGTGTCGGGGAGCAGTTATGATCTCTCTCGAAGTAGTGGCGGCGACGACGGCGGCTCGGGACCCGTGGAGGAAAAAGTGATTAACCGTCTAGCGTTTTTAGGTCAGGAGCATATTTATGGGCGAAAGACCTAGGTCTGTGGGCGCCCGAGGGCGCCACACCCCCTCCCGGCACGACATGCTTCTTAGCCGCGCCAGCAGACGATGTGGGCCCCTCGGGGTCCGTCTTCGTCTCGTCTTTGGTTCCCCTGGTCGCAAATATTTCAAAAATAAATACTGGTTGGCTCGTTTCCAATTTGGCGGATATTTGCTCTAGAACTTTTCTGAAACCAAAAACAGTAGAAAACATGGAACTGGCACTGTGGCATCTTGTTAATAGGTTAGTCCCAGAAAATGCATAAAACTATATAAAATGCATATAAAACATGTAATAACATGATATAACATAACATGAAACACAAGAAATTATGGATACGGTGGTGACGTATCAACATCCCCAGGATTAGTTCTACTCGTCCCGAGTAGGCAAGAACGATAAAAGAAGAATAATTTCTGAAGTGACATGCTTAAACACAATCTTGATCATGTAATTCATTGTAAGGCATGTAAACTGAAATCAAATGAATAAGGGCTGTAGTTTATATTGATATCAAATGAGTAATGAACAAACAAGTAGGGGAAGCAAGCAAAGCTTTCAATGATATAGTACTAGATAGCAATCAACTGTGCAAAGTAAATATTAAAGATGATTTAAGCTTCAAGCACAACAATGTAATCATTTAATGCTTCCAACAAACATGACAACTTTATGAAAGGATCAAGTCAAAGTAATAGCAATATGCACGTAGAAGATCAATATATTATTTGTTCAAAAGAAACAAGCAAGTATTCAACGTTGGTTCCTGGCACCAGGATGTTATGGCTAAGAGAATGTTAACGGAGGTTTGGAAGGCCAACGGAAGAAAGGCTCACAAAGCTATAAATGAGAATTAGACAAGAGAAAGTCATACAATCGAAGCTATGCAAGGAGTAGTGATTGCCACAAAACGGATGCACAATGAGCTATAAGTATATGAAAGCTCTCCAATGGAACTAGTGGGGGTGCATCCAACTTGCTTGCTCACGATACCTAGAGCACTTTTGAGGAGGCTCATCATTGGAATATACAAGCCAAGTTCTATAGTGTAAAGTTCCCCACATAGTTATGCAACTAAGACATGAAAACTCTCTCATATGGAGTAAAGGTGCTAAACATGAGCACAAATGATGATCATAAATGATATGGTGCTATAACATGAGTACAAGTGATGACTATAAATGATATGGTGTTGTAACATAAGCAAAAGTGTGTGATAAAGAATAGTAATGCTGCCCCTTTTTTTATTATTTTTTTTCTCTTTTTTCTCTTTTTTTCTTTTTTTGCTTCTCTTTTCGATGGCCTCCATGGCTCTTTTCACTTTTAGGGGCAAACGTCCTAATATGATACATGATATATGACAACACACTAATGGTGATAAAACAACATACCGATGATATGAGTAACTAATATGAATGTGCCATAAGAATACATATGACACCGGTGCCTCTGCCAGTGTAGAAGGTTATGCAGTGCTCTAGCGTAACATGGGTAAAACCACACATCAGATTTATAGAAACACGCAAAGCAATAAATAAGTAATGAATGACACCAAGTCATGTAATGTAAGATGGATGTTGCATGACAATATATTTAGGAACAACTATGAAAATGTTGTAGTAGGTAGGTATGGTAGCTGTTTTAAGAAAGATGTTTGCCTTATGTGTAGGAGAACAAGATGAAGATCTCCCACGAGATTGGATGTACCCGCGAAAAATGCAACAACTATCAATGTGAGAAAGGGCAAAGCAAAGTACCGAAGAGGCTAGCAATATGGTGGTGGAACTGTCATGAAAACCGCAGTTTTAGAACTCACAAGTAAAAAGATTCCAAATAAAAATATGATCATACAAGGCATAATGAAAATTACTCCTAGGGGTGTTGTGGCAAATGAACAAGTCACTGTTGGGGACCCAACTGTAGCGCATAACATAAAGCCATTACGGTTGCCTTAGGCAAAACGAAGTCATATACCATTATGCAATCAACTGGAAATTTAAGTGTGGCACAGTTTTCAACTTTCTCTAGACCAACCATTTAATAATTCCACTTTACTAGACCATCATGTTTACCATTAAGAAAATTAATATCTCAAAATAACATCAATGATTCAAGTCATACAATTTAATGATCTACAAGGTTAATGTATCATTTAATTATACCATCTACCACATTTAGCATTTTCTGTTCTCAACCAAACACCAATCAACTTATTTAAAGATAAACTCTCCAAGTAATTAAACAATGAGATATGAGAGTATAATATAACAAAGCTAACAGCTCTACAAGAGATGCATGAAAACAAGAGCTAGAGAGCAAACGATAACAAAAGACGAATACTCAACGAATATAAGGAGTATTCATATGAAAAAGCGGAGCGTGTATCTCTCCCACACAAAAGAATGCTAGGATCCATATTTATTCAGAGAATTAAAAAAACAAAAAAAAAACAGACGCTTCAAGATAAGCACATAAGATGTGACGGAATTAAAATATAGTTTCACTAGAAAGGATCTGATAATTTGTCGATGAAGAAGGGGGTTCCTTGGGCATCCCCAAGATTTGACGCTTGCGTCTTCTTGAATTATATTGGGGTGAACCACCGGGGCATCCCCAAGCTTTGGCTTTACTATCCTCTTGATCACATTAAATCATCCTCTTCTCTTGATCCTTGAAAACTTCTTGCACACCAAACTTAGAGTAACTTCATTAGAGGGTTAGTGCATAAAATATTATGATATTCTGTAGGAACACAATTGCTACCATTTCTACTGGACATTAGCTACAGACATTGATACTTAAAAGGATAAAAATATCAAATCAAAATAGTAAAAGAGGCATTGCAAAAGAGAATGGCAGAATCTTTCAAAAACAGATTAGTCCGTAAAGAAAAAAAATTCGAGGTACTTAACTTTCTCAGATCAGAAAACTCAAAACTAATGAAAGTTGCGTATACATCTGAGGATTATGAAAAAAAGGGGCAGATTTTTCTGACGTTCCAATGAATTGATATAATTTTTACGGTGGACAGCAGGAATCTATTTCAGCACAGGAATTGAATTTTAACATCAACTTTCGACTAGAGGCTTAACTTGACACAAAATTGAAATAAAAATAAGATACAAAAGAATTGCTACAGAGGTAGGACAAGTCCTTGACACAAGCAAAACAAATTAAAATAACAGGAAATAAAAATGGGTTGTCTCCCATAAGAGCTTTTGTTTAACGCCTTTGAGCTAGGCACAAAGTGAAATAAAGTATTATCAACATATGAAGCATCAACACCATAATTTGAACGAACAATAGAATCAAAAGGTAGCTTCATTCTTTTGCTAGGAAAGTGTTCCATACCTTTCTTGAGTGGGAATTGATATTTGATGTTACCTTCTCTCATATCAATAATTGCACCCACAGTTCTCAGAAAGGGTCTTCCCAACACAATTGGACAAGATGGATTGCATTCAATGTACAAGACAATAAAATCAACGGGGACCAGGTTATTATTAACCATAATAAGGATATCATTGATCCTCCCCAAAGGTTTCTTCAAAGCATTATCAGCAAGAAAAACATCCAAATAACAATGTTCCAATGGTGGCAAATCAAACATATCATAGAGCTTTTTAGGCATAACAGAAATACTTGCACCAAGGTCACACAAAGCATTGCAATCAAATTTATCTACTTTCATATTAATGATGGACTCCGAACCATCTTCTAACTTCCTAGGGATAGAAGGTTCAAGTTTTACTTTATCTTCCCTATCTTTTATGAGAGCATTTGTAATATGAGCAGTAAAAGCCAAAATAAGAGAGCTAGCATTAGGACCTGTGGCCAATTTTTGCAAGAACTTAATAACTTCAGAGATATTACAATTATCAAAATCAAAATTATTATCATAAAAGCAAACCGAACCACTTTCTCTCACGTTCTTAAAAAATTCAGCACTTTTATCAACTCTAGTTTCAACAGTTTTGGGCAGTTTTAAATTTTTGGGTGAAGTAGAGGAGACATTTCCAACACGAACTATGTTACCATGGATAATAGGAGGCTTACTAACATGTGAAACACCATTATTTTCAGAGGTAGTAATACTATTTTTTTAACAATATCAGCCTCTTTCTCTAATTCTCTCTCTCTCTTTCCCATCTAGCACGTAATTGAGCCATTAATCTAACATTTTCATAAATTTGAATTTGGATGGCATTGATTTTAGTAAAGGGATTATTCTCTGTAGTTTCGGTAGGCATAATTTTAGATTTTATAAGATCAACAGCAAGGACAAGACTATCAACTTTAGATGCAAGAATATCAATTTTCCCAAACTTTTCCTCAACAGTTTTATTAAACAAAGTTTGTGTAGTGATAAAATCTTTTAGCATGGTTTCAAGTTCAGAGGTGGTAGTCTTATTATTGTTGTAAGAATTACCATAAGAGTTACCATACGAGTTGCCATTATTAGGAGGATAGGGCTTATAGTTGTTGTTACCATAGTTGTTTCTACAGGTATTGTTGTTAAACGGTTGCTTTTAATAAAGTTTACATCAACATGATCTTCTTGTGCAACTAAAGAAGATAAAAAAAGATTATTGGGATCAATATGGGATTTACCACTAGCAAGCATAGACATAATCATATCAATCTTTCCACTCAAAGAGGAGGTTTCTTCAACATAATTTACCTTCTTACCTTGAGGTGTCCTCTCCGTATGCCATTCAGAATAATTCACCATCATATCATCCAAAAGTTTTTTTGCAGCCCCCAAAGTGATGGACATAAAGGTACCTCCCGCAGCTGAATCCAAAAAGTTTCTTGAAGAAAAATTCAGTCCTGCATAAAAGGTTTGGATGATCATCCAAGCAGTCAGTCCATGGGTTGGACAATTCTTTATCATAGATTTCATTCTTTCCCAAGCTTGAGCAACATGTTCATTATAAAGTTGTTTAAAATTCATGATGCAACTTCTTAGAGAAATAATTTTAGCAGGAGAATAGTATTTTCCAATGAAAGCATCTTTGCAATTAATCCAAGAATCAATACTATTCCTAGACAATGAAAGCAACCATTCTTTAGCTCTTCCTCTCAAGGAGAAAGGAAATAATTTCAGTTTTATAATATCAACATCTATATCTTTATATTATTGCATTTCACATAATTCAACAAAGTTATTTAGACGCGCAACAACATCATCTGAACTAACACCAGAGAATTGCTCTCTCATAACAAGGTTCGTTAAAGCAGGTTTAATTTCAAAGAACTCAGCTTTAGATGCAGGTGGAGCAATGGGTGTGCATATAAAATCATTATTGTTGGTACTTATAAAGTCACACAACTTAGTGTTTTCAGCGGAACTCATTTTAGCAAATTACTAGACAAACCGAAATAACAATAATATAGAAATAATTAACAAACATAAATAAGAAAAGCAACAAAACTGAAAATAAAATACTAAACCGAAATATAAAAAGTAATGCAAGTAACTATTTTTTTTTTGTATTTTTGATATTAAGCAAACAAAACAGTAATAAAAATAAACTAAGCAAGACAATGACAAAATAAAAAGATTGGAAGTGCGAAAACTCCCCTCGCAATGAATCTTCAACTCCCCGGCAACGGCGCCAGAAAAATGCTTGAAGCGCACGGTGGATGTGTTGTTGGGAGACCCCAAGAGGAAGGTGTGAGGTAGTGCAGTAGCATGTTTCACTCAGTATGAAACCAAGGTTATTGAACCATTAGGAGATGAAGGATTCCCTTGAGGTGTCAAGGCGCTAGAGAAATGCTGGTGCTAAGTTGACGTGGAACCTGCACACAAACAATGAAGATACTTTGCCCCAACTTAACAGCGAGGTTGTCAATCTCACCGGCTTGCTGTAACAATGGATTAAGCGTATGTGTGGAAGAAAGAGTGATGTTTGCAGAAAGTAACAGGTTTGCAGATGTGGTTTTATCAGATTAATGAGAAGGATCGGGATTCACATTTCACTAGTGGTGTCTCTCCATAAATAATAATAACATTCATCCATGCGTGGTAAACAAATTACAGCTAGGCAATTGACATAATAATGATAAGCAACCCAATGCATATACTAATGATATTGTGTCTAGTGTGAGATTCATTCGGGCATTACAACAATATACATAGACCGTTCCAACCGCATCTATGACTTATAATCCACCTTCCGGTTAGCGTCCGCACCCTTTTCAGTATTAAGTTGCATGCAACAGATTATCGCCTTAAGCAATGTGTGTAAACTAAGTAAAGAACATCATCCTTAGAACAAGTACTACTGTTTTATCCTTAGTAGCAACAGCACATATACAACCTTAGAGCTTTTTGTCACTGTCCCAGATTAAATAGAGACATGAACCTACTATCGAGCATAAATACCCCCTCTTGGAGTTACAAGCATCTACTTGGCCATAGCATAAAAAAGTAACGGAGAGCATGCAAGATCATTAAATAGCACACACATGATATATTATGAAGCAATAACTTTAGTACTCAATATTCATCGGATTCCAGCAAACACAACATGGAGAATTACTTAAAGATGATATTGATCATGATAGGCAGCTCAAAAGATCTAAACATGATAGCACAAGAGGAGAAGACAACCATATAGCTACTGATATGGACCCGTAGTCCAAGGTAGACTACTCACGCATCAGTCCGGAGGCGGTCATGGCGACGTAGAGGCCTCCGGGGACGATTCCCCCTCCCGGCAGGGTGCCGGGGAGTAGTTCTGATCTCTTCCAAAGTGGTGGCGGCGACGACGGCGGCTCGGGACCCGTGGAGGAAAAGGTCAGGAGCATATTTACGGGCGAAATACCTAAGTCGGTGGGCACCCGAGGGCGCCACACCTCCTCCCGGCATGACATGCTTCTTAGCCGCGCCAACAGGCGATGTAGGCCCCGCGGGGTCCGTCTTCGTCTCGTCTTTGGTTCCCCTGGTCGCAAATATTTCAAAAATAAATACTGGTTGACTCGTTTCCAATTTGGCGGATATTTCCTTAAGAGCTTTTCTGAAACCAAAAACATCAGAAAACAAGGAACTGCCACTATGGCATCTTGTTAATAGGTTAGTCCCAGAAAATGCATAAAACTATATAAAATGCATATAAAACATGTAATAACATGATATAACATAACATGGAACACAAGAAATTATGGATACGTTGGAGACGTATCAGATGTGCAAGACCAAGAGAAGCTTTCTCGTAGAGATCCTATGCTTGGAGCTTGCTATGGATACATGAAGACGAAGCTTAGTGAGACTCTCCCATTGTGAGCATGGGGGTGAAGGGGTTCCGGTGCAGAAAACAATATTTTTTCTATCGAATGAAACCCTAACTAGACAGGATCTATCTATCTAGTACATGTGATAACGGTGGCGGAACGGGTTACATTACCTCCATGTAGAACGATAGCGGGGATTACGCTCCCGCACAAGCGTTGACGATGAAGTCGTACGTAGCCGACCTCGAGGTCACGGAGAACTTGCCGCGACGATGTAGACGATGAAGCCGGGTGCTGACGATGATCTGTGTCGACAAGCGTTGGGCGGAAGATGGCGTGGCGCCGGCGGCTGGGTGGGGGGGGGTGCAGCGGCTGGGCTGCAGGTGGGCGAGACGACGTCGCCCAGGCTCCTTGAAAGTGGCGCCTCCGAGCACTCGCAAACATACGGAGCTTAACAGCAGCCCCCAGTCATTCAGATCCAGCTGAAATCGCAGGGGTAGAACTTTTCTGGAATCCCGCATGGCAACGGCGCCTCACGGTATAGCTTTGGTGGAGAGAGAGGGCAAAACAGACGGAGACGCAACTTGGTCGGCCTGCTATACAATTAATTGTATTTTTCTGTAATTAATCCAAGTAATATGCCTTGCTGTATAAAGGGGGGAGGGGGTGTGCAAACACCTTGCCTCCCCCATGTGGGACTAAAGGAAAAGGAGGGGGAGGGGGGTTCGGCCGACTCTCCTAGTCCGAATTGGACTAGGGACCCAAGCCCCCTTCCTCCGGCGATTCCTATTTGACGACCATGTCGTGCGCTATTAGCGTACGACCACCCCCTCCGGGGCGAGTGGGCCGGCCCAATATCGCACGGCCTGGTATTTTTTTCGTTTTTCTCTTTTCCTGTTTCTTTTTTCTATTTATATTTTCTTTTTTCGTTTTATTATTTTTTGGATGTTTCTTTTTTTGTTTTGTTTTCTGTTTTTTAGTTTAAAAATATTTCCTATTTTTCTAAAAAAAATCAACTATAATTATTTTTATGTTTTTTCTTTCCTCTATTATTTTTATGTTCATAGATTTTTTCCGTTCATGGGATTTTTTGTGTTGACATAAAAATATAAATTTAAAATTTTTCAAATGCATAAATTGTTCAAATTTGAAAATTGTTCTCATATAAAAATTATTCAAATATAAAAAGGTTTTAGATTTAAAAAATTGTTCAAACACAAAAATTGTTCACATATAAAAATTATTCAAATTTAAAAAACTTTTAGATTTGAAAAATTGTTCAACACGAAAATTGTTCACATTTAAAAAATATTCAAATTAAAAAGCTTTAGGTTTTGAAAAATTGTTCGAATTAAAAAATTGTTCAAATTCGAAAAAAAATCATCCACAAATATCTTTCAAATTATGCTTTTTTCTATAAAAACTGAAATGAAAAGAAAAAGAAAAAAGAAAAGGAGAGGTGTTATTGGGCCAGCCCATTTCGCGGGGTGGTCGTGCGTAAAAAGCGCACGACCATGTCGTTAAATAGGCGCATGTCCATCACCTGATTCAACTAATAAGATGACCCCGTTGTCAACCGATGTCATTGTCCTTGATCGGGAATCTCGATCAACTGTTCCCCAATGGACTAGTTCATATAGAGGCTTACTAGGGACTCTGGTTGTCTATGTATCACATGTGTATTAATAATTCTGATTAATACAGTTATAACATAATACACAAACCTGTTATAAACTTATGAGATAATACAATAAATACTACTTATTTATTTGCCTCTAGGGCATATCTCCTTCAGTCTCCCACTTGCACTAGAGTACAAATAAACTAGCTGTATTTTACTTCATCAAAATCCATTATCAAATAAGCGTCATATGATAATGCTTGCTTGTGGAAGAGTGTTACTCTGACAATCTGTACAATACATAATTGTGCGTTCTTTTGCGATTCATTGATATCAACTTGTTTGACATCATCATGTTATCTAATAACTTATATACAAATATCATAACTAAGTGAGACTTTTGTTTCCTAGCGCTTACTCTGATACTGTTAAGCAGATAATTGACTTGAAAACACACTCACTCATAGAGATCTCCTTGTAACAATTACAACCTCACGATATCGATATATATACTTTCACACCAATGTAGAAAACTTGAAACTCCAATCACAATCTAATAACTAATGCACTTCTACTTCCAGTAAATTATAAATTTACTTTTATAACTGTTCTTCTTCTAAGAACATCGGTCATATTTTATCGAGCAGATAATATGGTTTCTTTATGATGTCTAATATCACATGATAGACCAACATGTCATACAACCACTGTTACCGCGTATAATTACTCTTAATGATTAATTGGATTTCCAAGGACCATCCTTCGATTCTATTATGACTCCTCAGATATAATCCATAATAACTCGACTAACTATTTAAAATTCCCGTTCTATTCCAAATAGACACTAACTTTCAAATAGTTTCATAACTTCATCTTTCTTATTAATTCTACTGGTACAATTCACAATGTGTCTTTTACACAAGATGAATTCGGCTCCCACTCAAATTATGTCTCCATACATTTGAGAACACAAGCTCCCACTCAAATTATGTCTCCACACATTTGAGAACACGAGCTCCCACTCCAAAATATGTCCTTTACATATTCTACCCGATTGAACTAACTTTGACTCCCACTTAAATTCATATTTTATTTTGACATTTTGGTCAAACCAAAATCATTGATCTCTTATCAATTCGAATTCAATACAAACTACAGTATTACATTAATACAAATCCCACAGACTTCAAGCATGTCTACATTAATGTAGTCAACAAATTTGATCTTGTCCAAGACACATTTCTTGACACAATATGTTTTCACGTCTTTCTTATATTTACATTTCTCATATAACACTTTATATGATGATTAAACACTCTTATTCGTCTAATAAGAATTATAGCAACAATTAATATTTTAATCCTTTCAAATGTAACTTCGATTTTCGGGCTGAAAAAGCCTTTGTTCTTATTCTGATATTTTCTCAACTTTCTTTGTATTCATAAAGTGCACCTTGATCTGTCAACAAGATCTGAAACACTTAATATTATGTTGTGACCTGACAGCAATATTAAATATAACATCACTTTATTCAGAAGCTTCTTTCATGAAAATATTATGATCTCTACGAAAAGGATTGCAAGCAGAAAATAATTTTCTAGTCTCCCTCACTCTTAATCACCAAATTTTCATTTGTAGACATATACCCTTTGATACACCTTCCAATATTCTACTTTTATGAATATAGGTCTAACACCTTATTTCAAGCTTCTAATTCCAATCCATAAACCATAATTCGAAAAATCATATTTTCCTCGGAATTACATAGACAACAAACCAAGTTTTGTTTCTATTGGGTTTTGGAATACACTCTCATCCAATGCGAGCAATCTACAAAGAACTATTCATGTATATTCTGAATTATCGTATAATCTTATACATAACGACATTACTGTGGATCACACGAATTCTCGTTGAGAAAAATATCTATTTTCTAAAGTGGACATCGACTATAATGTTTCGAACAAATTAAGATATTCTAAGGCAGATTCTGACATACCACACTCTATCTAAAATAGAGTATGATTATAATACCTCACATATCACCATATATGATATTATAATATTGTGAAACGAATTTCCACAAGTCTTTTGTGTTGAAACCATAATTCAAAAATATTGTCCTTTCATCGAATCTTGCGAATACAATATTCAGTATTCTTTCTTCTGAAAAACCCCATTTGATCTCTTATCAAATTAATTTCAGACTCATGATTTATTATGCAAATACACTTATTCACCAATAATCATAGAAGAATTCGGATCAAGTGAAGTACACCATTTAATTATTCGTATTGACACTTCAATACTACATTTCAAACTTAATCAATTCGGCACTCGAAATACTCAAATGGACCAAAAATATCCATTACTTCTTTCATCGCCTTTTATGACTAAATCCGATGGTGTTTGTTCTAGTAACAGAACTTTTATTCTTTGGACACACTATACTATTATGAATGTTATCATACAAGTGATGTAATTGAGATGTGAAAACTTTATTCATAATATAAAACAACTAGCTTGTTCCATAACATAAAACAACTGAACTTGTCTTATTACATGAATAACTTTGTCTTGTAACAATCAAGACACTGAACACACTTTCTCACTATTACAAAAGATCTTATCAAAAACTATTAATGATAACTATGATAACTTGAGGACGTGAACACAAATGGCCATCAACTTCCTTGATCACCATCTTCAGTGCCAGGTCACATCAAAAGTCGCCGCATATATGTGATAATCAGGATCTGTTTCACAAACAGAACAAGTATCAAATAGTTATCATATATCAAGGGGCGAATTCATAATTTTGTATATATCAAATATATACCTGTAGCATCGAAGATTTCTCCTTCCATGGAATCAACTTTCAGAGATTTGAATTCGGACACGAACTTGTAGAAGTTCATATTGTCGGCCTTCAAAATGTACTTGCGCACATGCTTCTCATAGCTTGGAGGCAAAGATATCAGGACAGTCTGAATGGCACAGAAAATCCGCCATCCAGTAATCGAAGACCATTGTCAGCTGGAAGTAGATGTCATACAATCTCTTCAAATGAGTCTCCAGACAGGTATGTTCCTCCATATGAATGGTCTGGAACATTCTAAGCTGCCTGAATTGCTCACGCCTCAATTCATCTCTGAAGTGCGTTTTTATTGCATCAATCATGACGCATGGCTCCTTGCGCAGAAACAACTCTTTCAACTCAATGAATATGTCTCGACGCCTACGGAAATCATCTTCCTCCTCCTCGCTCGCAGAATCTCCTGGTCTTTCTCCTAATGCTTCATCGAGAACATACATGATGTTGTTGTGTTCGAGGATGTTTCTAAAGCCCCTGTACCAGCTGATGAAGTTGGACCCGTCGGCTTCTAAAGTTGGACCCGTCGGCGTCAGGCGGGAAAGCGTGCTACAGAACGTTGACGGCCTACCGGGATCCCGCTTGCCGGCTACCTCCCCGCTTGCCACCGAGATCCTCTCCTGCATAAGATCAGGACCGAGATAGACACTCCGGTTAGCCCTTACCCGGACCATCTATCTGGGAAAACCGAATACAGCTCCTTCCGGGAGTTTCCTCGAAGCCCAAGGCCCGAGATCCTTTCCGGAGGCATCCGAGTTCGTCTCAGGATGAGTATCTCTAGGCCTAGCCTCCCGAAGATGTCTTAGCCTATCAGCAAAGACATCTTCGAGAAGCTAGTTCTTAGAGGAACCACCCGCTGATGCTTGTGCTGCCATTGTGAAGGCCGGGGGTGTCTATTTATATCTGCCAGAGCTGACCCTTGCGCGTGCCAGGAGGCATTTTGCCCTCTACCAGTGTTCAAGGGTCAAGTTGCCCTTTCAGCACACCAGGAGGTGTCCCTTGCTCTCGCCAAAGGTCAAGTATTGTTGGCACCTTTACTGAATTATACCGGGATCTGCCCCTACCCGGGGGGCAGCCCCCCGACACTAGTCCCCGAAGCTGGTGCTGCACAGCAACCTCAGATGATGTGCGGGATCAGTTTTTAAATAACAACTATATTCCGAGAACGCCTGATATCATCCTTCGTTTACTTGCCGAGATCGATTCTTCCCGAGATCTTCTTATCGAGAATGTTTTAACAGGGAGACGAAGCCTGCAACCGGATAATGCTGTCTCAGTGAATCTTGACCGTTGGCTCCGTATCGAACTCGAGATCTCCAGCTAGGCCCCACCCGACGTCCCGTCTGACCAGAAATGCACTCGAGTGCCTCTGCCCGAGCACGTCGTCGCTTGGGTTCGCGCGCCTGGAGCCGCAGCCGATCCGAAGCCCAACCGTTGGGGCCGTGTGACCCTTGGTGTGGCCGGATTGGGCGCTCCGGCTAGCGCCACGTGCCGCACTGCACAAAATGGATCCCACCCACGATCGTGGAGATCGTGGGCGGGAAAATTGGAAACCGCTCCGGAATCCCCCCCATAAATAGGGGACCGGAACGGTCTCCACTTCTTCTTCCTCTCCTTCGATTCTCCTCCACCGTCGTCTCGAGCGCATCGCCTCCGCTGTGTTCGTCGCTCGAACGGCGCCGCCCTCGCTGTTCGCCGGAGTACGAATGCCACCGTTCCTCTTGCACGTCAACGACCTCCTCTACTCCGGTGAGTTGCTTTCTCCGCCCTGATGATCTTCTTTAGTATAATAACACCTCGCCTTCGGCCGTGCTCTAACACACACGCGGTTGAGCCGCCACCGGTGAGCGCGACTCGAGCGGCGCGCACGGGGTGCACGGCGGTGATGCTGGTCGTTGTAGGACTTCGATCTTTCACTCGCATTACGTCTCGTTCGAGTTTAGCCCGACTATATTTTCCTCATTTTAGTTTTGATTTATCAGCACACGGTAGATCTTACTCGGCCTGAACTCGGTTGTGTTTAGGAGTTTGCGATCCGGTATCTCAGCTCCCGATAGACTAATCCCGACTAACTGCCACTGCGCCTGCAGAGTAGCCCGGATACGTCTGCGGACTTCTCCGGCATGGGTGAAGAAGGTATCCGGGGATGCTGGGATGGATCGGAGACCACCCAGGAGGACTTGGACTGGCTGTATCGGACCCACCGGATTCCTCCGCAAGTTGAGAGCCGTCTCCCGGAGGACGAGGTTCAACCGGAACCCCAACCCGGGGAATACGTTGTATTCCTCACGCATTTCGAGCGCGGGTTTGGGCTTCCGGCCAGCCCCTTCTTCCGCGACTTCCTCGACACCTACCACCTCCAACCCCATCATCTCCCAGCTAACGCCATTATGATGCTTTCGGTCTTCACCACCTACGCGGAAGCATATCTCGGCGTATGGCCATTTCTGGATCTTTGGGCCAAGTACTTCATCCTTCGTCGCCAAACCATCCCCAACCCGGATCAGAAGATAAAAGACTTGGTTGACTGCGGAGCTGCCACTATCATCCCCCGCGCTGACTCCGGATTCCCAATAGTCAAAGGACTAGAGTCCTGCCGGAAGTGGCAGCGCAGCTTCTTCTATGTGAAGAACCGGGAAAGCTCGGGAGACGCTCCGGGATCTTCGAATCCGGACTTCATCAATCTGCCGGAGTTCGCCATTGGTCCTCCGCGCAAATTCAACCTCTGGACACGGCTCCCCGACACCGAGGAAGTCAGGTGCATGCACGACGTTCTGAACGTGTTGAACGACACGATGACCGGCGATGATCTCCTGCGTTGCTTCATCATTCGCCGCGTCTGCCCCCTCCAAACCCGAGTGCACAAGATGTGCCATATGGCCGGGAATTTATACCCTACCCGGACCAGTATCTTTGGGATAGATCACGCTGCGGTCGTCCGCCGCGTTCGAGCTATTGCTCGGACGAAGATGACGGATGACTACTCTTGGGGTGCCATCGGGGGATCCCGGAAAAAACCCCTGAGACAGGTGCTCATATCTGCCTTTCGTAAACTTGCCTTCGCGCCCGGGTTCTGTTGGAAACCGACATGGGTATCATGTGGTGATTTATTTACGCAGTTATTCGAGCGGCAAATCGAGGAAGACGCTATCCACGCCAACGGGAATTTCGCTCCGAACCTCCCAACACCGGAAGAGATGCCGTGGGAAGATCCTGATGGTGAGGAGCACCTCGCCGTTCCTCTGGTGAAAGCTGCCGCCCCGGGTAACCCTTCAACCTCAGAGGCAGTTTCCATTTCTTCGGATGATGAGGATGAGATTGACTGCCAAATTCTCGATGTGATTGACGCTCTCCCTCTCAACTGGGCCTCAGCAGCGGTTGCGAAGCCGACGGCCGTGACCAAACGCGCCGAGAGCCGGAAGCGTGCGGCTTCCGACACCGACGCTGCCGATGACTCCGGCAAGCCCCCTAAGAGGAGCAAACCGAACAAGCAAACGGCCGAGAAGCCTCCTCGACGCCGGCAGAGGGGTCCTCCCACTGTGGACTCCGGGTAAATTTACTTTGCCTTGTGCTACATGATTGTCTTGCCCATAAATTATTACTGAGATAGTCTCTTTCAGGGATGCACTCGACCTCCCGTCACCCGCTGTTCCTCCTCCTCCCGGAACTCGGACTCCCAGCCCGGCTCGGGCCTCCCCTTCTCCTCCTCGCCCTTCTACTCGAGGAAGCGAACCTGCTGCCTCCGGTGCCGCACCGGCTACCGTTGCGACTCCGGAAGCACGCCCGGTGATCGACGAGATCCCGGTGCCGGCCACGACCACCTCGGGAGACATTCTTCTTCCGGAAAGTCCTCGCCGAGTACCTGGACCTGAGGCGGAGATTCTGAGCCCTCGCCGGCAGCTCGCGCCAAGCGGTCCCTCCCAGCAAGCCACGACCAAGACCGCCCCGGAGAAACGTCCCACAACCTCTTCCCGGCCAGCTGATCAGCCTGCCGGGAAGTCGCGCCCCAAGGTTGCCGGGCAGAAAACAACTTCTGCCAAACCTGCAGCTGCCCCGACATCCTCGGCCCAAGACTTGGTGCTGCGCACGGGTACGTTTTCACCGTTACCACCGCCTCCTGCCGAGATCCCTACTGCCGCCCTGCGGATGTTGCGAGCAACCGTAAGCTCCTTTGTACCTCCAGGATCTCGGGATGTTGCTGCTATTCGCGCGCCCGGCGGCTCCGATATACGCGTTGTTGATGAATACAACCAGGCATGGCTTGCCGCCGACGCCTCCGAGAACGTGGGAGATTTGCACGCTGCGGGCCCAAGACGCAACGCTCAAGCCTTGCACGCTCTCCAGGTGGCCGCACTGGATGTTACTCGGGTGACCGAGGTAAGCTTGTTTCCTTTCTTTTTCCCCTAAACATATGTTCCTTCCCCACTAGTCCCCGAGATTGGTGCTTAGTGCTCTAGATTCCACCGAATAGCAGATCACTAGGTTCCAATCTTAGAGAAAACTTCAGGACTCGGACACCGAGTCCCCGAGATCCTCCCCACCGGGTAACTTGTTTCAAAATTTGCTCCATCCCCACTAGTCCCCGAGATTGGTGCTTAGTGCTCTAGATTCCACCGAATAGCAGATCACTAGGTTCCAATCTTAGAGAAAACTTCAGGACTCGGACACCGAGTCCCCGAGATCCTCCCCACCGGGTAACTTGTTTCAAAATTTGCTCCATCCCCACTAGTCACCGAGATTGGTGCTTAGTGCTCTAGATTCCACCGAATAGCAGATCACTAGGTTCCAATCTTAGAGAAAACTTCAGGACTCGGACACCGAGTCCCCGAGATCCTCCCCACCGGTTAGCCATTACTTGCTACTGATCTCGTAATTTTCCGAATTGGTCTCAACCTTCTTTGTTTTGATTTCAGGAGTGCAGCAAGAAACGCTGCAGCATCTTCAACCGAGTTCTTGCTGATCTCGGTCAGTCCAAGAAGTGCGAAGGGCACCTCCGGGAGGAGCGGGATGCTGCACGCAAGGTCTCGATAGATCAGAAGGCCGCACTTGCTACCGCGCAAGCCGAGATCGCGCGACTCAACGGCGAGCTCGAAAAGGCCAAGGCCGCTGCGACCGAGATGAAAACGCGCTTCGTTGAGGCGACGAAGAAGCAAAGGGAAACCTTGGACCAGTCCGAGGAGCGCGCGCATCTCACGGAAACCGGGTTGGCTCTTCTCCGGTCACGGTCCGATAGCTGGCTCTCCGAGCTAACCGTACTGAACCGGGACCTTAACAGTAAGTGGACCGACATCCCCCATGCTTTCCTTGCTCTTTTTTTTGTTGTAGTTCTTCTTATGCTCTAGTCGCTTGACAACTCTTCTTTTTAAAGGGGAATTTGAGCACTCCCGGGAGGCTGCTGTTCTTGCCGTTGCTGCTGCTCGGGAGAAACGTGCCGGGAAGGGTGCTGTCTCGGACGCCTGGGATATTGAGGACCACCTCACCACGCTGAAGGCCCGGATAGTGCCTCTCCGGTCTATCGGGACGGAACTGCTCAGCGCTGCGATCCACGTCCACGGCGCGCTGTGGCCGAGTATTCGCGCGACGCTCTCGGTCTCCGAACTCGCTAGCGCACTCCGGTGTGCCGGGAGGCGCATCCACGCTTGGAAGCGTTCCGGTGCGCGTGCTGGTGCCGACCAGGTCTTGACCCAAGTACTTAGTTGGTACGAAGGTCTTGACCTGGATGCGATCCAGCGCCTGCGGACGATTTCGCCGTGGCTGAGCGATCCGGCTAAGGTCCAGCGGCGACAAGAGGTGGCGCACCGCATCGCCTCGTGATCCAGCATCCGCTCCTTCACCGCCAGCGTCATTCCTTCCGACCCCGAATCTGACTATGAGGATGATGAAGAAACCGACGCGACCGGTGATGCGAATGACGAGATCCCGGAAGAGGACGACGCTGCCTCTGGCGCTGTTGCCGAGACCGCGGTTCCCCGGGAAGTTGCCACTTCTCCGACACCCGAGGCCTCTCAGGTCGAGGTGCGCCCTGATGCCCCGAGTACCACCGTTGGAACCGAAGCCACTGCTGCTCCTGCTGCTGCTCCTGCTGCTGCTGCTCCCGAGGTCGTTGCTCCTGCTGATGTCCCCGTCGAAAAGCCGACATCTCCTATCACTTAGAAATACTTAAGAGTAGATTTGTTAAATCCCCGGGATGCCGGGTGCAAGATGTAACATACACTTATATTATTTTCGTTTCGTACTGAGCTACCTATCCGAACAACTTATGTCAATTTATTCTGTTATGAGTCCCCGAGTTGCTTTTCATGTTTACCGTACTTAGGCAATTTCTGCTCTTGTCTACCATTTCGGCGTTCGACAGTCGAGTCACAAAACTCCATCTACGGCATACATTACTTAAAACAATCCGAGTTCTGGCTAACCGAATTCCCGACATAAAAAATAGCTGAGTTAGTAAAAAACAGGTATGCCGGATAAGTTCCCGCTCCGAGTCCCCGAGACCATTTTCGTGTTTCCCACCTTCCCTCTCTTTGCTCTTGACTACCATTTCGGCGTGCGTCAGTCGAGTCACAAGATGATTTCACATGACATACATTACTCTGACTTTGAGAATCGAACTCGGAACTTTCCCGGCATACAAATAAAACAGAAGATAGTTATCCGGCAGTCCCCGGGTTCCTTCCCGAGATGCCGGTGAAAAACAGCAAATGAACTTGACAAAAATGAAAACAAAATATGCATATAACCAGGCAGTCCCCGGGTTCCTCCCGGGGTGCCTTACTTTCATTAATACTGAAAACTGAGATACAACATACACTGAGCCCTTTATGTGTAAAAGGGGCGAAGTAGTGCTACATTCCATGGACGCTTGGTTTCCTCACCAGATTTGTCCATTACACCTTTCCTAGCCTCCTGTGCATCTACAAGGTAATAAGAGTCATTGTGCAATGCCCTGCTTATCACAAAAGGTCCCTCCCATGGAGGTGACAATTTATGCATTCCGGCCGTGCGTTGGATGAGCCTCAGCACAAGATCCCCTTCTCGGAACACCCTCAGGTGCACTTTCCGGCTATGATAGCGACGGAGGTTTTGCTGATAAATTGCAGATCGGGCCAGTGCCAATTCCCTTGCCTCTTCGAGTAAATCAACATCATCTTCTCGGGCCTCCTTTGCCTTGGTCTCGGTGAACATTGTCACTCTTGGGGCATCATATTGTATGTCGGTCGGGAGTACTGCCTCAGCACCGTATACCATAAAAAATGACGTGTACCCGGTAGACCTATTCGGTGTAGTCCGGAGACCCCACAAAACCGCCGGTAACTCCTCTACCCAGCATCCCGGAGTTCTCAACAGTGGTTCGATCAAACGAGCTTTGATACCGGCTAAGACTAAGGCATTTGCTCTTTCGACTTGCCCATTTGCTTCCGGATGTGCAACTGATGCTACATCCAGCCGGATTCCCTTCTCAGCACAAAATCGAGCGAATTCCCCCACAGCAAAGTTGGTACCATTATCTGTGATAATGCTGTGCGGGTACCCGTATCTCAAAATGATGTCTTTCAGGAATTGCATGGAGATGTGTCCATCGCACTTCCGGATTGGCTTGACCTCTATCCATTTGGTGAACTTGTCCACCATAACCAGTATGTGTGTCATATTGCCTCTTGCCGGCTTGAACTGACCGACCATATCCAAACACCAAACTGCGAATGGCCAAGTGATGGGGATTGTTTTCAGTGCTGACGCCGGCATGTGTATCCGGTGAGCAAACCTCTGGCATCCTCCACACTTCCGGACAATATCTTCTGCTTGCTGTAATGCAGTGGGCCAGTAGAACCCATGCCGGAACACTTTCGCCACCAGGGACCGGGATGATGCATGATGTCCACATTCCCCCTGATGTATTTCTAGTAGCATCTCTTGTCCTTCTGCCGGTTCTACACACCTCTGGAGTACCTCAGTGACACTCCTCTTGTATAACTCTTGATTGATGACGGTGTATGCTTTTGAACTTCGCATTATCTGCCGGGCTTCCACTTCATTCTCTGGTAGAGTTCCTTCCAAGACGTAAGCCATGATGGGCTGCGCCCATTCCGGGACAGGTCGAACCGGGAACACGGGAGCGTCTATTTCCATTGGCTCTGCCGACATCACCTCCATCATCATCTTTCTTTGCCTCTCTGAGCACTCTGATGTAGTCCCCGGGTTCGATGTGTTGCTCCCGACATCTACTTCCATGGGTACTGCATCTTCACCAGGTTCCTTGGGGATGAAGATAGAATCCGACTTGGGTGAGGGTTAAATAGATGGCTTCCTCAAATGCTCCAGAGCTATCCCGGGTGGGATGGCATCCCGAGACGATCCTAGCTTGGACAAGACATCCGCTGCCTCGTTTTCTCCTCTGGGTATATGCTTGAACTCGCATCCTTCAAAAAATCCGGATATTTTCTACACATGAAACCTGTATAAGGCCATGTTTGCATCGAGGGCATCCCAATTCCCCAACACCTGTTGCACTACGAGGTCGGAGTCACCGAAACACTCTATCCGGCGGATGCCGATCTCCTTGGCGACGTTCAGTCCATGAACCAAGGCCTCATATTC
Organism: Poa annua; assembly: GCA_026929855.1. Lineage (NCBI taxonomy): Eukaryota > Viridiplantae > Streptophyta > Magnoliopsida > Poales > Poaceae > Poa > Poa annua. The sequence continues at coordinate 41,366,692 of CM049427.1, forward strand.
CGCGACATTGTTGGATGCCCGAAAATGGATTTGCAGCACATACTTCAGTATATTTTGTTTCGGGGAAGTGAGGACCACTCCAGCACCCAATCCGATTTTAGCCTTTGAGCCATCGAAATGCATCCTCCAGAAATTGTAATCCGGCATCGGAGGTTCATACTGCATCTCGGCCCAGTCTACCAAAAAGTCCGGCAGCGCCTGCGACTTGATGGCATCTCGTCTCTCGTATGCCGGAGCATATGGAGACAACTGGATGGCCCACTTGGCTACGCGGCCGCTAGCGTCCTTGCAACCGATGATCTCGGCCAGAGGAGCTTCACATACCACTGTGATCGGGTGTTCCTGGAAGTAGTGCTTGAGCTTGGTTACTGCCATGTACACCCCATACGCCATTTTCTGGTAGTGTGGGTAGTTCTGCTTGGATTCCGAGATCACCTCACTGAGGTAATACACCGGCCTCTGTATCAGTTTGCCTTCTTCCTCCCTTTCTACCACCATTGCCACACTGACTACTCGGTTGGTTGCAGCAATATACAGCAGCATAGGTTCCTTGGGTAACGGGGATGCCAACACGGGTGCTGTTGAGAGCATTCTTTTCAAATCGTTGAACGCCGCGTCAGCCTGCGGGGTCCAAACAAATGTTTTCCTCTTCTTCATCAGTTGGTACAGGGGCAAGGCCTTCTCCCCAAGTCGACTCACAAACCGACTTAGGGATGCAAGACACCCGGTAAACTTCTGCACATCTTTGAGACGCACGGGCAGCTTCATGCTTTCGATGCACGAATTTTACCCGGGTTGACCTCGATTCCCCGGCTTGAGATGAGGAAACCGAGTAATTTCCCCGCCGGAACCCCAAATGTGCACTTATCCGGGTTCAACTTCATCCGGAATCTTCTTAAGTTCTTAAATGTTTCCCTCAGATCATCTATTAGTGAGGCCTTTTCTTTTGTTTTTATGACTATGTCATCGACATAGACCTCGGCATTCCGGCCTATCTGGCCATGCAAACATTTCTGCATGCACCTCTGGTATGTAGCACCAGCATTCCTCAATCCGAAAGTCATAACACGATAGCAATAAGCCCCGTAAGGGGTAATAAAAGCGGTTTTTAATTGATCATCCGGATTCAAAGGTATCTGGTGGAAACCCGAATAAGCATCTAGAAAAGTTAAAAGCTCACTCCCGACAGTGGAGTCTATTACTTGATCTATCCGGGGCAGCGGAAAGGGGTCTTTCGGGCATGCCTTGTTGAGGTTTGTGAAGTCGATGCACATGCGCCACACCTTAAGCAGGAGGGGATCATCCTTCTTCTTTTCCACCAGGACTGGATTCGAGATCCAATCCGGGTGCAGCACTTCCATTATGAATCCAGCCGCCAGTAGTATAGCCAGATGCTCCATGACGGCAGCTCTTCTTTCATCCGAAAGGCGCCTAGTTGGTTGCTTCACCGGCTTCGCATCCGGTCTAACAAACAGAGAGTGCTCAGCCAACTCCCTCGGGACACCTTGCAGATCGTCACTCGACCACGCAAAAGCATCCCGATTATCACGGAGGAAGTCGACGAGCTCGCCTTCCTATTTGCTGTCCAGGTTGCTGCCAATGATAACTTGGCGCTCCGGGTTGCTGGGGTCCACACACACCTTCTTGGTCTCTTTGGGGGGCTGAAATGATGCACCCTGCTCCGGGTTCACCATCCCGGGCATTCCGAGTTGGGAGGTCTTGGCCATTGCCACCACCTGCTGGATCCTCTTCTTTGCTTCCGCGATCACCAGAGACTCAGCCAAGCACGACCCCGCCGAGGCACACTCCATTGAGCGCTTGTGGTCTCCCGAGATGGTGATTACGCCCTTAGGTCCCGGCATCTTCATCTTGAGGTAGCCCATGTGAGTTGAGATCATGAACTTGGCCAGGGCTGGCCTGCCGATCAGTGCGTGATATGGGCTTTCGAGGTCCACGACCTTGAACTCCAAGCTCTCGGTTCGGCAGTTCTCCCGAGTTCCGAATAGCACCTCAACCCAGATCTTTCCCATGGGTGAGCAAGAGACTCCGGGCACAATGCCGTGGAAGGTTGTCTCGGTAGGCAGTAAGGTGTTCATGGACAGCCCCAGCTTCAGCATCGTGTCCTTGTACATGATGTTAATGGCACTGCCATTGTCGATCAGAACCCAGCTGAAGCGGACATTGAGGTTGGGTCCGACAAAAGTTGGGTCCACCACCAAGGCATACGCCCCCGGTTTAGGCATAACCCTGGGGTGATCCTTCCGGCTCCACGTGATCTCCATCTCGGACCAGTGCAAGAACTTGGGCACCGCCGGGATCACAACATTCACCTCCAGGGCCCGCTGCCGCACACTTCTTCGGTCAGTGGGTTCGGTTACGAAGACCACATAGCTTTGATGTGCCTCCCAATAGTTGCTCTGCTGCTGTCCGGCTTGGTTACTAGGGCCTGCACCGTTGTCGTTTCGGGTGTGCACCACATTCACTGGCCGAGGTGGGGGTCCTCGCGGAGGCGGGTTGATTCGGACAGCGTTGGACCCCGATGTCGGAGGAGGGGGTCTCGGGATATTGGGCCGAGATGCCGGAGCACTCTGCCGAATAGCTCCCGAGCTGCCTTCCTGCAACGTGCGCTGATACCAGCTGCACTGCCGAGTAGAGTGGTTTGCGGGCTTGTTGGCCTCCAGAGTATGGTAGCAGCATGGCTTGTTCAGCATTTCCTCATATGTCAGGGGCTTCTTTTGTTCCACCCAGGTCTTTTGCACCTCCTGACTCTGACCCCAAGCCGGGCCACTTGTCTTTTGACGCTGGCTGTTGCCGGCATCCTCCTGCTCCCGGGTCACTGCTGCGACGTGCTGTGCGGCATGGTGATACTCGGGCTGATTTCTCTTCTGGCCAAAATCTTGGCGATCATGGCTCCTGCTCGGTCCTGAACGCTGAGGTCCCGCATTCCTCCTGTTGGAGTCACCGACATCCACCAGGGGTTGCATGGGATCTCCAAGCGTGTAGGTATCGGCGATGCGCATGGTCTCTGCCAAGGTTGCCGACATCTTTCTTTGCAACTTCTGCCACAGCATTGAGCCATGCCGGCATCCTTGTGCAAACCAGGAGATGGCCTGTGCCTCTACCACTCCTTCGCAAGAGTTGCGAATATTGCTCCACCGGGTAAGGTACTCCCGGTCGGTCTCGTTGCTCCTTTGCCTACAGATGGCGAGCTGTTGAGGTCTGTTAGGCCTTTTGTACGTGCTGGTGAAGTTGCTGATGAATGCTTCCTCAAAGTCTAACCATCAGTCTATGCTGCCAGCTCTCAGGTTGTTCAACCAGATCCGGGTAGGTCCTTCCAACATCTGCGGTACGTATCGTACCGCCCATCGTCTGTTTCCACCGGCTATGCTTACTGCCGTTACATAGTCGGTTAGCCAGTCCTCCGGCTTCTTGCTGCCGTCAAAGGTCTTGGCACCCCTGTTGAGCTGAAAGTTCCGAACAGGTGGTTCCCGCATGATCCGAGGTCCGAAGCAGGCAGGTCCCGGAGGTCCTTGCTCTTCCACCAACTCGGATTGGTGAATCCGGTCGAGCCGGAATCTGGCATCTGCCGGGTTCAGCTGCCTGGTTCCTATCCGAGATCCCAAAGGGTTCTCGTCTGGCTGATACCCGAGCTGCTGCAGCCTCGAGTTGCCATCGTTGAGCCTGTTCTGCGCAGGGATCACGGCCTGCTGGGGAACAGAGGCGACCTCCCTCTGTGGGTTTCCCTGAACATGAGGAGGGTTCCGGGGTGGATTACCACGGCCGACCGGGTTATTGTTTCCTATACCCAGGTTACCATCCTCACGGGTACTTCCCGCCTGCCTCGAGTTACGCTGTCCGGCTTGCCCAGCTTGCTGGATACCGGCGAAGGCCGGGTCATAGGTTTGTAGCTGCTTGTTCTTCCCGGAACCTCGACTCGGATGCGGGGAAGAGGCCTCCCCGTCCGATATCTGGCTATTGGGTCTTGCCGAGTGCACTTGGGACCCTGCCCCGGGGTTCTTCTTTTTGAAGGCCTGATTCTGACGGTTGGCCTCAATTACCAACTCGTTTACTCGCTCCTGCTGCTTGCGTAGGGCCTCACCGGATAACCCCACCAACTCGGCCATGGCGGCTTCGGCGGCCCTAAGAGTTTTCGCCGATGAGCTGTACACCGGCTTCCCCGCTGAAATCCGACTTCCCGTGTGACTGGTTGTTGCTCCACCTGCCAGCTCCTCATTCACCATTCTTCCTTTCTTGCGCAGATCCGCGATGCGCTTGTCCCGAGAGTCTATCTTAAGGAATCCGTGAGCTGCATTGTACTCCCGGAGGCTAGCATTGAGCTCGCGACGGATCTCGGCGATCTCTTGCGCTTCAGCGAGTAGTAATCTTCACTGCTCCTCCAAGTCAGCCGAGGTGGCCTGGGTATCTGCTTCAGCAGCCACAGGCACAGTTAACTTGGCCACCAGGCCCGAGAGGGGATCCGGACGTCGCCGTGGCTGGGATGGCTGTGGATCGCCATCCCGGGCCGCAGCTCTTTCCTGCGGGGGTTTGGCCAAACGGATGTGGCCGCTCCCGGTATCGCCGTCAGCGTCTTGGTACTCCTCCTCGGTTGCCCCGACCATCATTACTGCGACAGAACTCGGGGGGCGACCGACACGCAGACCCCGAGCAGCGCAGAGCATTGGAGGGTCCTCAACTTCCAGGACCACGTCCGGGTAGCTACAGATAACTTCGGTGGCGACGTAGGTGGTGAAACCACCAAAGTCAATGAGACATCCGTTCACCGGAAAGGGTCTGTTCCGGAAGCTACCTGCGTTGTTGCAGACGAAGTCCATCTCCCCTAGCCTGATGACTAGGCCAGAGAGAACCCGAACGTCGAAATGAATGGGGGAGCCCGTCCGGATGTGTACACCAACCAACGCCTCTGTCAGCCCCACGGTGGGCGCCAACTGTCGTGGTGGTGTCACGGCAGATGCCATAGGATGGCTAATGTGTGGGGCCGATGGACGTTGGTGGATCTGGGGAGGGATAGCGAGCTGAAAAGCCCACGCGAGGAGGATCCCGGTCTAACCGAGATCTCCCAAGAACGAGAAACAAGATCAAAGTGCGAGGAGGAAGATCTAACAAACACGAACAAATGCACGAAGGCACACAACACACACACGATATACCCAGGTTCAGGGCCCTCGTGAGGAGGTAACACCCCTACTCCTGCCTTTCCTCTCTATATAACTATGGTACAAGAGCTACAACCTGCTGCTCGATCTCTCAAAGGGAGGAGTACAAAGAACTATATGAACTCAAGGTGTGAAGAAGTAAATGCTGTAGGAGTAAATGTAACTATAGCTTTGGCTCCCAAGTTGGTCCTCTCCCACAGAAGCAGTTATGGCGCCTTTTATAGGGTCTCGGCCAGGAGGGCCGGTAACCCTAAACTGGCTTGGGCCCACCGGACAGGCCTAGCCGGCATGCCGTCACCGGCTAGTGCGACCTAGTCGCCGCGCTATCCGGTGTAGCCCCTTCGTCATCATCTCGCCAAGGACAGCAGGCGCCGTCCTGGATCATCATTGTCTCCCTGTCAGAGACAGGACATGTCTTTGCCCATCCCGGATAGCCTTTTCCGGATTGCCGGGCTAGGCATGTCAGGTCTTGTCGTACCGTTGTCGTACCGGCTGACGCGCTCCCGTGTCAGGCGGGAGGTGACCATGCTTCCGTGTCAGGCGGGATGTGACCATGCTTCCGTGTCAGGCGGAAAGGTACCTCTTCCCGCGTCAGGCGGGAAAGCGTGCTACAGACCGTTGACGGCCTACCGGGATCCCGCTTGCCGGCTACCTCCCCGCTTGCCACCGAGATCCTCTCCTGCATAAGATCAGGACTGAGATAGACACTCCGGTTAGACCTTACCCGGACCATCTATCTGGGAAAACCGAATACAGCTCCTTCCGGGAGTTTCCTCGAAGCCCAAGGCCCGAGATCCTTTCCGGAGGCATACGAGTTCGTCTCAGGATGAGTATCTCTAGGCCTAGCCTCCCGAAGATGTCTTAGCCTATCAGCAAAGACATCTTCGAGAAGCTAGTTCTTAGAGGAACCACCCGCTGATGCTTGTGCTGCCATTGTGAAGGCCGGGGGTGTCTATTTATATCTGCCAGAGCTGACCCTTGCGCGTGCCAGGAGGCATTTTGCCCTCTACCAGTGATCAAGGGTCAAGTTGCCCTTTCAGCACACCAGGAGGTGTGCCTTGCTCTCGCCAAAGGTCATGTACTGTTGGCACCTTACTGAATTATACCGGGATCCAGCCCCCCGGTGTCACGGCAGATGCCATAGGATGGCTAATGTGTGGGGCCGATGGACGTTGGTGGATCCGGGGAGGGATAGCGAGCTGAAAATCCCACGCGAGGAGGATCCCGGTCTAACCGAGATCTCCCAAGAACGAGAAACAAGATCAAAGTGCGAGGAGGAAGATCTAACAAACACGAACAAATGCACAAAGGCACACAACACACACACGATATACCCAGGTTCAGGGCCCTCGTGAGGAGGTAACACCCCTACTCCTGCCTTTCCTCTCTATATAACTATGGTACAAGAGCTACAACCTGCTGCTCGACCTCTCAAAGGGAGGAGTACAAAGAACTATATGAACTCAAGGTGTGAAGAAGTAAATTCTGTAGGAGTAAATGTAACTATAGCTTTGGCTCCCAAGTTGGTCCTCTCCCACAGAAGCAATTATGGCGCCTTTTATAGGGTCTCGGCCAGGAGGGCCGGTAACCCTAAACTGGCTTGGGCCCACCGGACAGGCCTAGCCGGCATGCCGTCACCGGCTAGTGCGACCTAGTCGCCGCGCTATCCGGTGTAGCCCCTTCGTCATCATCTCGCCAAGGACAGCAGGCGCCGTCCTGGATCATCATTGTCTCCCTGTCAGAGACAGGACATGTCTTTGCCCATCCCGGATAGCCTTTTCCGGATTGCCGGGCTAGGCATGTCAGGTCTTGTCGTACCGGCTGACGCGCTCCCGTGTCAGGCGGGAGGTGACCATGCTTCCGTGTCAGGCGGGATGTGACCATGCTTCCGTGTCAGGCGGAAAGGTACCTCTTCCCGCGTCAGGCGGGAAAGCGTGCTACAGACCGTTGACGGCCTACCGGGATCCCGCTTGCCGGCTACCTCCACGCTTGCCACCGAGATCCTCTCCTGCATAAGATCAGGACCGAGATAGACACTCCGGTTAGCCCTTACCCGGACCATCTATCTGGGAAAACCGAATACAGCTCCTTCCGGGAGTTTCCTCGAAGCCCAAGGCCCGAGATCCTTTCCGGAGGCATCCGAGTTCGTCTCAGGATGAGTATCTCTAGGCCTAGCCTCCCGAAGATGTCTTAGCCTATCACTAAAGACATCTTCGAGAAGCTAGTTCTTAGAGGAACCACCCGCTGATGCTTGTGCTACCATTGTGAAGGCCGGGGGTGTCTATTTATATCTGCCAGAGCTGACCCTTGCGCGTGCCAGGAGGCATTTTGCCCTCTACCAGTGTTCAAGGGTCAAGTTGCCCTTTCAGCACACCAGGAGGTGTCCTTTGCTCTCGCCAAAGGTCAAGTACTGTTGGCACCTTACTGAATTATACCGGGATCTGCCCCTACCCGGGGGGCAGCCCCCCGACAGTTTGCGAACGACGATATGTCTGACACCCGATCGTCACGGCCTGCCTCATAACGTAGAACTTTCTTGGTGGTGCGCAACGAGGGAGAACACAATTTTGGTATTTGTTAGGGATCATCCTATTCATGATGCTACCGTTGTATATCTAGCATATAAGCAATCAATAGGATGCACACACAACAACACACAATCAAATGATGCAATGAAGTGTGATGTGGCATGGTCGATGCGCCTGGACCTCCATGGCGCCATGTGCCTGGCCCCGGCGCCCCGGTATAGCTCTGAGTCTACGAAGCCCTCCATTTCCTCCGACAGTACGAGTAATATCAAACTTACCGTAACCATGTCACATAAAATAACGCCTCTGCACAACAAAGTTAGACACCTCTAGCTTTATGTCGGCCCAGTGGGAACTGGGGTATGGAGAGCCCATTCCCCCCAGGCCTCGCACGCTGGCCAGACAGACGAAATGGCTAAGGACCAGGCATCACCGCCTGGCGGGACCCTCGAGAGGCAATTCCCCTCGAGGGCCTGAAGAGGAAACGAGGGCCTCAAGGGATCCCTCGCCTCAGGACCCTCCCGAGGCGCCGGCTCACCTCGAGGGAGTCCCGCAGGAATCTCCCCTCAGGCCTCCCCGCGCCTGAGGGGAAACGTTGCGGCCAAGGAAGTGCGGCAAGGCGCACATGAGCTCTGCCACGCCCACGTGGTGACGCAAGCACCCCCGTTGCCGTTTTAGTGATAAAGGGGTCAATAAAGCGGCTCCGCCTTCTGCGCAGCTGCCAGGACCTTCTACTCTGACGATAAAGCAGGTAGACGGCGCAACCCTCCAACGGAGAACGTCATCGTGGGCTCCACCTCAGAGACTGCTCTCTCTACGGGCAGTACAGCGCGGTCGGCCGCCTGTCGGCCACCGCGCCCACCTTTATCAACAATGGACCGCGTCCATGGACGAACTGACGGCGGTGGACTCCTGCCCCACCATGCCACTGCCATGTGGGAGCCACCTTGAAGGCCAAGACGAAGGAGAGCGCCAGAGGCGCCTATAAAAGGAGGAAGACATCCTTCGTAGCACAGGTCGACTCTTTGCGTGCTACAACCCTTGTAAACCCTAGCAACACTTGTTAGAATAGCCTTGAGCCCGAGGAGGAAGATCATCGCTTGCCTCCTCAGGCAAGAACTGCCTCAAGGGGGCCTCCGGCAGACTCCACTGTACTATAAACTCCATCATCTAATACAGACAAGCAGGAGTAGCGGTATTACCTCCTCACGAGGGCCGTGAACCTGGGTAAGGGCCGGTGTCTTCCTCTGTCGTGTGTGTGTCTTCTTCGGGTCTGGCGAGCAACGTTGCCGAGCCACTCGAGGGTCTAGACCTCCGCGTTCAATCCCCTTCACAAACTACTCTTCAGGAAGTGACTACCCCCGATTCTAGGGAGTACCCGACATTTGGCGCGCCAGGTAGGGGATTGAGGCGCGTCAACGACCTTCGAGCTCGTCTCCGCGCCACCCGCGTCGCCCGCGTCAACCGACGTGCGTCTGGGGGAGCACGCGCGCCGCCAGGCACCGCGACCACCCGCGCGCGGCGGGGCCGACCCCGCCATGAAGAGCATGTACCTTCTGGCCCTCACGCAGAGGCGCCGGAGCACAACTCCGACAACCAGGAGGACGCGCAGTTGTCGCACCCGACGCAGCGCCCGAGCGGCTCGGGCCCGGGGAGGACAGACCCTGCGCCTCACACCGCGCTGCTCATGGCGCAGGAGCTTCTCCGCTACCAGCCCACCGCTGAGGCCCACGAGCAGTGGGTCCAACGCATCAACCACCTCGTCGACATCGCTACGACGCGCCCCGCTCCGTTGCTGTCCAACCTGCGCCCCTCTCTTGCGGGCATGGTCGCTACAAACGCGCCTCCGCCACCTCCGGGGCCTGCACCGGCTGCGGCGCAGAGGGCTGCTTCGCACGCGTCCTCGCCGCACGATTGCTTGATCGTGCAGCGCACCGCGCCCGACGCTCGCGTGGGGATGGAGCTCCAGCGAGACTGCCAGAACAGGCTTGTGGAGGAGATTGGCCAGGCGGGTCAGCAGAACCGCGATGCGCTGTAGCACGGGGTCGCTACGTACGCCTCAGGCTGCATGGCGTTCACCCGTTCTCTGCGTCGCGTGGTCTGGCCCCTGAAGTTCAGGCCTGCTCTCCCCAAGGGCTATGACGGCTCCAGCAACCCCATCGAGTTCCTGCAGCTCTACACCACCTCCATCCAAGCTGCGGGTGGAGATGACAAGGTCATGGCCAATTGGTTCTCCCACGCGCTTCGCGATTCTGCGCTGTCGTGACTCCTGAACCTTCCTGAGGACTCCGTGAACTCCTGGGAGGAGCTCTGCAAGCAGTTCGTCTCCAACTTCAAGGGGACATACGAGCACGCCCTCACCCACAGCGATCTGCGCTCCGTAGTGCAGAAGAAGGATGAGACGATCCGCAAGTACATCAAGCGCTTCAGCCAAGTGCGCAACAAGATCCCGAACATCCCTGACACCCAAGTCATCGCCACGTTCCGCGAGGGCGTCACTAACAGCAGGATGCTCGAGAAGCTGGGCATCAACGACAAGCTCACCTATGTGGTCAAGCTTTTCGACCTGGCTGACAAGTGCGCCAAGGCTGAAGAGGGACTCCTCTTCGTCAAGATGTCCTCAAGAGGGGACGATCACGCTGAGGGGTCCAAGAGCCTGAAGAAGAAGGAGGAGCCCAAGCGCAAGGCCACCGCGGTTCTCGCGGCAGAGCCTGACGCGAAGGGCACCCGCAGGGACTCCCCCGAGCCTGGAGAGAGAAGAGACGACCATCTCCATTTCTACATCTACCACAACAGGCGCGGCCACTCTACGAAGTCCTGCTTAGACCTAAAAAGGTTGAGCAAGGAGCGCGAGCAAGCAGAGGGCAGTGGTAGCCGTGGCCGAGGCTGTGGCTACCGCGGGAGCGGACGCAAGGGCGGCTACCAGAAACCTTCTGGAAATCAGGCCAACACCACAGAAAAGAACGGCAACCTCCCTGACGAGGAAGATGGTGGCTACCAAGCCCCAAGAGGCGCCATTGCCTGCATCCCCGGGGGAGCGCAGGCGCCGAAGTCGAACAACCAGTTCAAGCAGTTCGCCCGCGAGCTCAACGTCGCCCTCCCAAGCACGGAAACCTCCAAGCCCCTCAAGTGGTCACAATACACCATCGCCTTCGACGCTCAGGACCACCCCAAGTCCACCAAGACTATTGGAACCCTCCCACTGGTCTGCACCCCCACCATCGACAACGTGGCTGTCTCCAAGACTCTCATCGATGGCGGAGCAGGCCTGAACGTTATCTCCATAGATACGTTCGAAGTGCTTCAAGTGCCCTACGAGCGGCTCATGCCCTCGAGGCCCTTCACGACAGTTGGCGCCCACCGTGGGGCCGACAGAGGCGTTGGCTGGTGTACACATCCGGACGGGTTCCCCAGTACGTTTCGACGTTCGGGTTCTCTCTGGCCTGGTCGTAAGACTAGGGGAGATGGACTTCGTCGCCGACAACGCCGGTTGCTTCCGGAACAAACCGTTCCCGGGGAACGGATGTCTTATCGATTTCGGTGGTTTCACTACCTATGTGGCCACCGAGGTTGTCTGTAGCTACCCGGACGTAGTCCTGGAAGCTGAGGACCCTCCCATGCTCTGCGCAGCTCGGGATCTGCGTGCTGATCGCTTCCCGAGCTCCGTCGCAGTGATGATGGTCGGAACCACCGAGGAGGAATACCAGGATGCAGATGGAGATACCGGCGGTCTCCCCCGTTTGGCCAAACCTCCGCACGAAAAACCTGCGGCCCGAGATGGCGATCCGCAGCCGTCCCAGCCGCGACGCCGTCCGGATCCCCTCTCGGGTCTGGTAGCTAAGTTAGCTGTACCTGTGGTTGCCGGGGCGGATACCCAGGCCACTTCGGCAGAGTTAGAAGAGCAGCGGAAGTTGTTACTTGCTGAGGCAAAGGAGATCGCCGAGCTCCGTCGCGAGCTCAGTGTTAGCCTCCGGGAGTACAATGCTGCTCACGGATTCACCAAGATAGACTCCCGGGAGAAGCGCATTGCAGATCTGCGCAAGAAGGGAAGAATGGTGAATGAGGAGCTGGCTGGTGGAGCTACCACTAGCAACACCGGAAGTCGGATCTCTGCGGGAAAGCCGGTGTACAGTTCGCCGGCAAAAACTCTCAGGGCCGCCGAAGCCGCCATGGCCGAGTTGGTAGGGTTATCCGGTGAAGCCCTGCGCAAGCAGCAAGAGAGGGTCAACGAGCTGGTGATTGAGGCCAACCGGCAGAACCAGGCCTTCAAGAAAAAGAACCCCGGGGCAGGGTCACAGGTGCATTCAGCCAGACCCAATAGTCGGATGTCGGATGGGGAGGCCTCGTCCCCACATCCGAGCAGAAGCAAAAGCAAGAGCAAGAGCCGGAGCCGGAGTAGAGGTTCCGGGAGGAACAAGCAACTGCAGACCTATGACCCGGCATTCGCCGGTATCCAGCAGGCGGGGCAAGCCGGACAGCATAACCCAGGACAGGCGGGAAGTACCCGTGGAGAGGATAACCTGGGTGTGAGGAACAATAACCCGGTAGGCCGTGGTAATCCACCCCGGAATCCCCCCCATGTACAGGGAAACCCGCAGAGGAACATCCTCTCTGCTCCCCGTCGAGCCGAGATTCCCGTGCAAGATAGGCTCAACGATGGTAACTCGGAGATGCAGCAACTCGAGTATCAACCAGACGAGAACCCCTTGGGTTCTCGAATAGGAACAAGACAGCTGAACCCGGCAGATGCAAGGTTCCGGCTTGACCGAATTCACCAATCCGGATTAATGGAAGAGCAAGGACCCCCGGGACCTGCTTGCTTTGGACCTCGGATTATGCGAGAACCGCCTGTTCGGAACTTTCAGCTCAATAGGGGTGCCAAGACCTATGACGGCAGCAAGAAGCCGGAAGATTGGCTGACCGACTATGTAACTGCAGTAAGCATAGCCGGCGGAAACAGACGCTGGGCGGTACGTTATATACCGCAGATGCTGGAAGGACCCGCCCGGATCTGGTTGAATAACCTAAGGGCTGGTAGCATAGAATGCTGGTTAGATTTTGAGGAAGCTTTCATCAGCAACTTCACCAGCACGTACAAGAGGCCCAACCGACCTCAGCAGCTCGCCATCTGTAGGCAGAGGAGCAATGAGACTGACCGGGAGTACCTTACCCGGTGGAGCAATGTCCGCAACTCTTGCAAAGGAGTGGTGGAGGCGCAGGCCATCTCCTGGTTTGCACAAGGATGCCGGCATGGCTCTATGCTATGGCAGAAACTGCAGAGGAAAATGCCGACAACTTTGGCGGAAACCATGCGCATCGCTGATACCTATACGCTTGGAGATCCCATGCAACCCCTGGTGGATGTCGGAGACTCCAACAGGAGGAATGCGGGACCTCAGCGTTCCGGATCGAGCAGGAGCCATGATCGCCAAGAGTTCGGTCACAAGAGGAATCTGCCCGAGTACCACCATGCCACGCAGCATGTCGCAGCAGTGACCCGGGAGCAGGAGGATGCCGGTAATAGCCAGCGTCAGAAGACAAGTGGCCCAGCTTGGGGTCAAAGTCAGGAGGTCCAGAAGACCTGGGTGGAGCAGAAGAAGCCCCTGACATATGAGGAGATGCTGAATAAGCCATGCTGCTATCACACTCTGGAGGCCAACAAGCCTGCAAACCATTCTACTCGGCAGTGCAGCTGGTATCAGCGCACGTTGCAGGAGGGCAGCTCGGGAGGTATTCGGCCGAGTGCTCCGGCATCTCGGCCCAATATTCCGAGACCACCTCCTCCGACATCGGGGGCCAACAATGTCCGACTCCCCCCTCCGCCGAGAGGACCTCCACCTCGCCCGGTGAATGTGATGCACACCCGGAACGACAACGGCAACCAAGGCGGACAGCAGCAGGGTAGCTACCGGGAGGCGCACCAGAGCTATGTGGTCTTCGTGACTGAGCCGACGGACCGGAAGAGTGTGCGACAGCGCGCCCTGGAGGTGAACGCTGTGATCCCGGCGGTGCCCAAGTTCTTGCACTGGTCCGAGATGGAGATCACCTGGAGCCGGAAAGATCACCCCCGGGTAATGCCCAAGCCGGGAGCGTATGTCTTGGTGGTGGACCCAACCTTTATCGGACCAAACCTCAACGTCCTCTTCAGCCGGGTTCTGATTGACAATGGCAGTGCCATTAACATCATGTACAAGGACACGATGCTGAAGCTGGGGATATCCATGAACACCCTTTTGCCCACCGAGACCACCTTCCATGGCATTGTGCCCGGAGTCTCTTGTTCACCCATGGGAAAGATCTGGGTGGAGGTACTATTCGGAACTCGGGAGAACTGCAGAACCGAGAGCTTGGAGTTCGAGGTCGTGGACCTCGAGAGCCCATATCATGCTCTGATCGGCAGACCGGCCCTCGCCAAATTCATGATCTCAACACACATGGGTTACCTCAAGATGAAGATGCCGGGACCCAATGGGGTGATCACCATCTCGGGAGATCACAAGCGCTCCATGGAATGTGCCTCGGTGGGGTCGTGCTTAGCTGAGTCACTGGTGATCTCGGAAGAAAAGAAGAGGATCCAGCAGGTGGTGGCGATGGCAAAGACTTCACAACTCGGAATGCCCGGGATGGTGAACCCGGAGCAGGGTGCGTCATTCCAGCCCCCCAAGGAGACCAAGAAGGTGTCGGTAGACCCCAGCAACCCGGAGCGCCAAGTTATCATTGGCAGCAACCTGGACAGCAAATAGGAAGGCGAGCTCGTCGACTTCCTCCGTGAGAATCGGGATGCCTTTGCGTGGTCGAGTGACGATCTGCAAGGCGTCCCGAGGGAGTTGGCTGAGCACTCTCTGTTTGTTCGACCGGATGCGAAGCCGGTGAAGCAACCAACTAGGCGCCTCTCGGATGAAAGAAGAGCTGCGGTCATGGAGCACCTAGCCATACTGCTGGCTGCCGGATTCATCATGGAGGTACTGCACCCGGATTGGATCTCGAATCCAGTCCTGGTGGAAAAGAAGAAGGATGATCCCCTCCTGCTTAAGGTGTGGCGCATGTGCATCGACTTCACAAACCTCAACAAGGCATGCCCGAAAGACCCCTTTCCGCTGCCCCGGATAGATCAAGTAATAGACTCCACTGCCGGGAGTGAGCTTTTAACTTTTCTAGATGCTTATTCGGGTTTCCACCAGATACCTTTGAATCCGGATGATCAATTAAAAACCGCTTTTATTACCCCTTACGGGGCTTATTGCTATCGTGTTATGACTTTCGGATTGAGGAATGCTGGTGCTACATACCAGAGATGCATGCAGAAATGCTTGCATGATCAGATAGGTCGGAATGCCGAGGTCTATGTCGATGACATAGTCATAAAGACAAAAGAAAAAGCCTCATTAATAGATGATCTGAGGGAAACATTCAAGAACCTAAGAAGGTTCCGGATGAGGTTGAATCCGGATAAGTGCACGTTTGGTGTTCCGGCGGGAAAGCTACTCGGTTTCCTCATCTCAAGCCGGGGAATTGAGGTCAACCCGGGAAAAATTCGTGCTATAGAGAGCATGAAGTTGCCGGTGCGTCTCAAGGATGTGCAGAAGTTTACCGGGTGTCTGGCGTCCCTAAGTCGGTTTGTGAGCCGACTTGGGGAGAAGGCCTTGCCTTTGTATCAACTGATGAAAAAGAGCAAAACATTTGTCTGGACCCCGCAAGCTGATGCGGCGTTCAACGATCTGAAAAGAATGCTCTCAACCGCACCTGTGTTGGCCTCCCCGTTGCCCAAGGAACCTATGCTGTTATATATTGCAGCAACCAACCGGGTAGTCAGTGTCGCAATGGTGGTAGAAAGGGAAGAAGGGGGCAAGCTGATTCAGAGACCGGTGTATTACCTCAGTGAGGTGATCTCGGAATCCAAGCAGAACTACCCGCACTACCAGAAGATGGCATATGGAGTGTACATGGCGGTGACCAAGCTCAAGCACTATTTTCAGGAACACCCGATCACAGTGGTGTGCGAAGCTCCTCTCGCCGAGATCATCGGTTGCAAGGATGCTAGCGGCCGGGTAGCCAAATGGGCCATCCAGTTGTCTCCGTACGCTCCGGCATACGAGAGACGAGATACCATCAAGTCGCAGGCGCTGCCGGACTTTTTGGTGGACTGGGCCGAGATGCAGTATGAACCTCTGATACCGGATTACAGTTTCTGGAGGATGCATTTCGATGGCTCAAAGGCTAGGATCGGATTGGGTGCCGGAGTGGTCCTCACTTCCCCAAAGCAAGATGTACTGAAATATGTGCTGCAGATCCATTTTCGGGCATCCAATAATGTCGCGGAGTATGAGGCTTTGGTTCACGGATTGAATGTCGCCAAGGAAATCGGTATCCGCCGGATAGAGTGTTTCGGTGACTCCGACCTCGTAGTCCAGCAGGTGTCGGGAAATTGGGATGCTCTTGATGCAAACATGGCCTTATACAGGTTTCATGTGCAGAAAATTTCCGGATTTTTTGAAGGATGCGAGTTCAAGCACATACCCAGAGGAGAAAACGAAGCAACAGATGTCTTGTCCAAACTAGGGTCATCCCGGGATGCCATCCCACCCGGAATAGCCCTGGAACATTTGAGGAAGCCATCTATACAACCATCACCCGAATCGGATTCTATCTTCATCCCCAAAGAGCCCGGTTCAGAAGCAGTACCCATGGAAGTAGATGTCGGGAGCATAACATCGAACCCGGGGACTGCCTCCCAGTGCTCAGAGAGGCAAAGACAGATGATGATAGAGGTGATGTCGGCAGAACCAATGGACCTAGATGCTCCAGCGTTTCCGGTACGACCTGTCCCGGATTGGGCACAGCCCATTATGGTGTACATCTTGGAAGGAACCCTCCCGGAGAATGAAGTGGAAGCCCGCCAGATAATGCGAAGGTCAAAGGCATACACTGTCATCAACCACGAGATGTACAAAAGGAGTGTCACCGAAGTGCTCCAGAGATGCGTGGAACCGGCAGAAGGGCAAGAAATGCTCCTGGAGATACACCAGGGAGAGTGTGGACATCATGCATCGTCCCGGGCACTGGTGGCAAAAGTGTTCCGGCATGGGTTCTACTGGCCCACTGCATTGCAGCAGGCAGAAGATATCGTCCGGAAGTGTGGAGGATGTCAGAGATTTGCTCACCGGATACACATGCCGGCGTCAGCACTGAAAACAATCCCCATCACTTGGCCATTCGCAGTATGGTGTTTGGACATGGTCGGGCAATTCAAACCGGCAAAGGGCAACATGACACATATACTGGTAATGGTGGACAAGTTTACCAAGTGGATAGAGGTCAAGCCAATCCGGAAGTGCGATGGACACACCGCTGTGCAATTCCTGAAAGACATCATCTTGAGATACGGATACCCACACAGCATTATCACAGATAATGGAACAAACTTTGCTGTGGGGGAATTCGCTCGATTTTGTGCTGAGAAGGGAATCCGGCTAGATGTAGCATCAGTCGCACATCCGGAAGCAAATGGGCAAGTCGAGAGAGCTAACGCCTTAGTCTTGGCTGGTATCAAAGCTCGCTTGATCGAACCATTGTTGAGAACTCCGGGATGCTGGATAGAGGAGTTGCCGGCAGTGCTATGGGGTCTCCGGACCACTCCGAATAGATCTACCGGCTACACCCCATTCTTCATGGTATACGGGGCTAAGGCAGTACTCCCAACCGACATACAGTATGATTCTCCGAGAGTGACAATGTTCACCGAGACAGAGGCAAAAGAGGCCCGAGAAGATGATGTAGATTTACTCGAAGAGGCAAGAGAATTGGCACTATCTCGGTCGGCAATTTATCAACAGAACCTCCGCCGCTATCATAGCCGGAAAATACACCCGAGGGTGTTCCGGGAGGGAGATCTGGTGCTGAGGCTCATCCAACGCACGGCCGGAATGCATAAGTTGTCACCTCCATGGGAGGGACCTTTTGTGATAAGCAGGGCATTGCACAATGATTCTTATTACCTTGTAGATGCACAAGAGGCTAGGAAAGGTGTAATGGACAAGTCCGGTGAGGAAACCAAACGTCCATGGAACGTAGCTCTACTCCGCCCCTTTTTCACGTAAAGGGCTCAGTGTATGTACATCTCGGTTTTTTATTTAATGAAAGTAAGGCACCCCGGGAGGAACCCGGGGACTGCCTGCTTGCTTGTCTTGTTATTGTTGTCAAATTTATTTACTGTTTTCTACCGACAATCCCGGGAAGGTACCCGGGGACTGCCGGATAGATACCTTATGTTTTGTTGTGTGCATGCCGGGAAAGTTCCGAGTCCGATTCTCAAAGTCTAAGTAATGTATGTCATGTGAAATCATCTTGTGACTCGACTGACGAACGCCGAAATGGTAGTCAAGAGCAAAGAGAGGGAAGGTGGGGAACACGAAAATGGTCTCGGGGACTTGGAAAAGGAACTTATTCGGCATGCTTGTTTTTACTTAGTTGTTTTTTATGTCGGGAATTCGGTTAGTAGGAACTCGGGTTGCTTAAGTAGTGTATGTGCCGTATGTGGAGTTTTGTGACTCGACTGTCGAACGCCGAAATGGTAGACAAGAGCAGAAATTACCTAAGTACGGTAAAGCATGAAAAGCAATTCAGGAACCAAAAGCTGGGTACATTGACATAAGTTCTTCAAGTAACTAGTTCTCGGCAAATCAAAAATAATTTAAGTATACGATACATATGACACCCGGCATCCCGGGGATTTAACGAATTTGCCGCTAAGTGTTTTAAGCAGTGGGGGAAGTAGGCTTCTCGACAGTGACTTCTGGGGCGGCGACCTCGGGAGCAACGAGCTCAGGAGCAGCAGCACCGGCAGCAGCAGGAGTAGCTTCACCTTCAGCATCGGCAGCACCACTCGGGACGTCGGGGTGCACCTCGGTCTCGGTGGCCTCGGGTACCGGCGAAGATGTCGCATCCCGGGAAGCTGCCTTCTCGGACGCAGCACCGGAAGTAGCGTCATCCCCCTCCAGGATCTCTTCCCCGTCGCCGGAAGCGGCGTAATCTTCTTCGGAGTCCTCAGTATCTGACTCGGACTCTGAAGGAACGGTGCTGGCGGTAAACGCATGGATGCTGGCCCACTTCACAATGCGATGCGCCGCTTCTTGCCGCTCCCGGATCTTTGCCGGATCGGTGACCCAAGGCGACACCGTCCGCAGGCGCAAAACCGCGGCCAGGTCAAGACCCTCGTACCAGCTGAGTACTTGGGTCAGGACCTGGTCGGCACCAGCCCGCGCGCCGGAACGCTTCCACGCATGCAGGCGACTTCCGGCACCCAGAAGTGCGCGCGAGAGCTCCGGGATCGTGAGCTTCCCACGGACGCTCGGCCACAAGGCGCCGTGGACATGGATCGCCGCGCTGAGGAGCTCCGTCCCAATAGACCGGAGAGGTACTATCCGGGCCTTCAGGGCAGTGAGGTGATCCTCAATGTCCCAGGCGTCCGAGATGGGACCCTTCCCGGCGCGCTTTTCTCGAGCGGCGGCAACAGCCTTGGTGGCGGCTTCGCGGGAATGCTCGAACTCTCCTTTAAAAAGAAGAGCTGTCAAAACGACTAAGTCACAAGAAAAGGAACAGCAGATAAAGGAAATAACGGAAGAGGAGGGTTGTCGGATTACTCACTGTTGAGATCCCGATTCAGCACGGTAAGCTCGGCGAGCCAAGCGTCGGAACGCGACCGGAGAAGATCCAGCTCGACCTTGGTGTTTTCCGCACGCGCCACCGACTCGTCCAGGGTCTCCTTCTGCTTCTTGCTCGCCTCGACGAAGCCCTTCTTCATCTCCGACATGGCAGCCTGGGCCTTGGCGAGCTCGCCGTTGAGGCGCGCGATCTCGGCTTGTGCGGTGCCAAGGGCGGCCTTCTGGTCCACCGAGACCTGGCGCGCGGCATCCCGCTCCTCCCGGAAGCGCTCCTCGGACTTCTTCGACTGACCGAGTTCAGCGAGAACCCGGTTGAAGATGTCGCGGCGTTTGTGGCTGCACTCCTAATAGCGAGACGAGGAAGTTAAAGTCAGTACGGAAAAAGAAGTAAAGAACCCGGTTGGGAGGATCTCGGGGACTCGGTGTCCGAGTCCTGGATGTTTTCTCTAAGATTGGAACCTAGTGATCTGCTATTCGGTGGAATCTGGAGCACTAGGCACCAATCTCGGGGACTAGTGGTGATGAAGCAATTTTTTAACAAGCCTATCCGGTTGGAAGGGTCTCGGGGACTCGATGTCCGAGTCCTGGATTTTTTCTCTAAGATTGGAACCTAGTGATCTGCTATTCGGTGGAATCTGGAGCACTAAGCACCAATCTCGGGGACTAGTGGTGGTGGAAGGAACAAGTGTGTTTTGGATAAAAGAAGAAAAGTTTACCTCGCTTATCCGGGTGACGTCCAGCGCGGCCACCTGGAGAGCGTGCAGGGCTTGAGCGCTGCGGCTCGGACCCGCAGCGTGCAAGTCCCCTGCAGTCTCGGCAGCATCGGCGGCGATCCAGGCCTTGTTGAAATCATCAACAACCCGGATGCCGGAGCTGCCGGCAGCGCGGGTAGCAGCAAGGTCCCGAGATCCTGAAGATGCAAAGGAGCTGACCGTTGCTCGCAACATCCGCAAAGCGGCAGTAGGGATCTCGGCAGGAGGTGGTGGTAACGGTGAGAACTTACCCGGGCGCGGCACCAACTCCTGGGAGGAAGATGTCGGAGCAGCTACGGGCGAAGCAGAGGATGTTTTATGCCCAGAAGCCTTGCCGCGAGACTTGGGAATTGGTTCTGCCGGCCGGGAGGAGGCGGTAGGCTGTTTCTCCGGGATGGCCTTGCGCGCGGCTGGCCGAGAGGCCCCACTCGCCGCAGGTTGCCGGCGAGGGCTAGCGAGCTCCGTCTCCAGTCCGGGAACCCGACGCGGGCTATCCGGAAGAGCAACCTCTCCCGAGGTGGTCGTAACCGGCACCGCGATCTCGTCGATCACTGGAGGTGCATCCGAGGTCGCGATGCTTGCCGGTGCGGCACCGGCGGCTGTGGATTCATTTCCTCGGGCCGAAGGGCGAGGAGGTGAAGGAGAGGCCCGAGCTGGGCTGGGAGTCCGGGTTCCCGGAGGAGGGGGAACCGCGGGTGTCGGGAGCTCGAGCGCGTCACTGAAAGAAAGGGCCTTAGTAAAAAATTATGGTGAGAGCGAAGTCAAGTAACATGACGCAATAAAGACATACCCGGAATCCACAAGGGGAGGACCCTTCTGCCGGCGTCGAGGAGGTTTCTCGGTTGTCTTCTTGTTCGGCTTACTCTTCTTGGGGGGGTTGCCGGAAGCTTCAGCCCCCTCGGTGTCGGAAGCGGCGCGCTTCCGACTCTCGGCACGTTTGGTCCCGGCTGACGGTTTCGGAACTACAGCTGGGGCCCAATTCAGAGGGAGAGCGTCAATAACCTCAAGGATCTCGCAGTCAATCTCATCATCATCCGAGGAAATCGAAACTGTCTCTGGGGTTGAAGGATTACCCGGGGCCTTAACGAAAGGGATGGCGAGATGGTCCTCGCCGTCGGGATCCTCCCTCGGCATCACGGCCGGTTTCGGGAAATCCGGGGTGTAATTCCCGTTGACGTGGATGGCGTCTTCTTCGTGCTGACGCTCGAACAACTGCGCAAACAAGTTAGGTCGTGTCGGTGTCCAGGTGAGCGCATATACGAAGGCGTAAGCGTGGAAGACTGATATAAGCACCTGCTCAACCGGTCGTCTCCGGGATCCCCCTATGACCCCCCATTCGTAATCCTCAGCCATCTCCGTCCGAGCAATAGCTCGGGCACGACGAACGATCGCCGAGTGGCTTAGCCCATGGATACTGGTCCGGGTGGGATCATAGTTCCCGGACATATGACACATTTTGTGCACTCGGTGTTGGAGGGGGCAGACCCGGCGAACTATAAAGCAGCGCAGGAGGTCATCCCCGGTCATATCCTGGGCGAGCACATGCAGGACCTCGTGCATGAAGCCGATCTCCTCGCTGACGGGAAGATACTTCCACCGACCGAATTCGCGCGGAGGACCCATGGCGAATTCCGGCAGATTGATGAAATCCGGGGTCGAGGATCCCGGACCATCCCCCGAAGACTCCCGGTTCTTCACGTAGAAGAAGCTGCGCTGCCATTTCCGGCAAGACTCCAATCCCTTGACGATGGGGAATCCGGAGTCCGCGCGAGGGATGACGGTGGCCGCTCCGCAGTCGACCAAGTCCTTCACCTTCTGATCCGGATTGGGGATGGCTTGTCGGCGGAGGATAAAGTACTTGGCCCAGAGATCCACAAAGGGCCATATGCCAAGGTACGCCTCCGCGTAAGTGATGAAGACGGAGAGCATCATGATGGCGTTAGCGGGAAGGTGGTGAGGTTGCACGCTGTACGTGTCGAGGAAGTCGCGGAAGAAGGGGCTTGCCGGAAGCCCAAACCCGCGCTCGAAATGTGATAGGAATACCACATATTCCCCGGGTTGGGGTTCCGGCGCGACCTCCTCTCCCGGTAAACGGCTCTCGACTTCCGGAGGAATCCGGTGAGTCCGATACAGCCAGTCAATATCCGACTGGGTTGTCTCGGATCCATCCCAACACCCCCGGGCGCGCTCTTCACCCATCTCGGAGAAGTACGCGGAGGTATTCGGGCTGTTCTACAGATGCAGCGGCGGTTAGTCGGAGTTAGACTACCCGAAATGAGGATGTCGGGGCATAAACTGCTGAAAACTACCGAGTTCATGCGAGGCAAGATCTACCGTGGAACAAATAATCAAAACTAAACGGAGGGGAAAAAGACTCGCGCTAGGCTAAGGCGAGGCACAAATATGGGTGACGGATATACGTCCTAATGCCACGGTGATTCTTAGCCGTGCGCTTCGAGCGCGCCGCTCGGATATGGTCACCGGCGGCGGCGTAACCATGCCCGTGCTAGGGTACGGCCGGGCTCCGGCGATTATCCTACCGAAGAAATGCGTCGGAGTGGAGAGGGAAGACTCACCAGTGAGCAAGAGCCTCGACGGCGTGCGAGAGGATCGACGACGCGCGAGAAGGACGGCGGGGCGCGAGCTCCGGCGAGGCGACGAGCGGGCAGCAAGCGCAGCGGCGGCGGCAAGTTCGGGACGGTGGAGAAGAGGAAGTGCGAAGAAGAAGAAGGAGACCGTTCCGGTCCCCTATTTATGGGGAGGATTCCGGAACGGTTTCCATTTTTCCCGCCCACGATCTCCACGATCGTAGGTGGGATCTGTTTTGTGCCGCGGGACACGTGGCGCTATCCGGAGTGCTCGATCCGGCCACACCAAGGGCTACACGGCCCCAACGGTTCATTTCCGGATTAGATGCGGATCCCTGGCGCGGGAACCCAAACGACGCCGTGCGTGCACAGAGGCACTCGAGTGCGCCTCTGCGCTGACGGGGCGTCGGGTGGGCCCAGATTCGTTGTCTCGGATTCATCGGGCATTTAATGGTCAAGATTTGCTGAGATGGTGCTACTCGGTCGCAGGCTTCGCCTCCCGGTTAAGACCATCTCGGTGAGACGATCTCGGAAATAGCTAGTCTAAGCATGGAATAAAAGACTGAGGCCGTGTCTTCTCGGAAGAGAGTTTGTTATTAAAAGCTGATCCCGCACATCATCCGGAGTCGCTGTGCCGCACCAGCTTCGGGGACTAGTGTCGGGGGGCTGCCCCCCAGGTAGGGGCAGATCCCGGTAAGTTTTGAGGGATAACAACAGTGCTTGACCTTTGGCAGCTGCAAGGGGCACCCCTTGGTGTGCCGAGAGGGCAGATGGTCCCTTGGACGCAGGGAAAGGCCAAGGGGTCCAGTGGCAGCCGTAAGGGTCATGCCTTGCGGCTATAAATAGACATCCCCGACCCTCGCATTTGCAGCACGGGCAAGAGCGGATGGTTCCTCTAACAACTAGCTTCTCGAAGATGTCTTTGCTGGTAGGCTAAGACATCTTCGGGAGGCTAGGCCTAGAGCTGCGCATCCCGGCAGGACTTCGGACCTCTCCGGAAAGGGTCCCGGGCACGGAACACCGAGGAGGTTCCCGGTTGACGGTGTACTCGGCTTTACCGGATAGGTAGTCCGGGTACGTGCTAACCGGGATGTGTCTGTCGATCTTGGTCTTTTACAGGAGCTCCCAGCGACAAGCGAGGAGGTAGCCGGCGTGCTGGTTCCCGGTAGACCGTCAGCGGTCTAGAGCAGGCTTTCCCGTATATCGCGGGGGGAAGTACCATTCCGCCTGGCACGGAGGCATGGTCACCTCCCGCCTGACACGGAAGCATGGTCACCACCCGCCTGGCACGGGAACGCGTCAGCCGGTACGATCGTGGTACGACAAGACCTGTCATGCCTAGTCCGGCAATCCGGAAAAGGCTAGCCGGGATGGGCAAAGACATGTCTTGTCTCTGACAAGGGGACAATGATGGTGCAGGACGGCGCCTGCCGTCCTTGGCAAGATGATGACGCAGGAGCTACACCGGATAGCTCGGCGACTAGGTCGCACTAGCCGGTGACGACATCCCGGCTAGGCCTGTCCGGTGGGGCCGAGCCAGATTAGGGTTTCCGGCCCTCCCGGCCGGACCTCTATAAAAGGCGCCATAACTGCTCCTGAGGAGAAGGGGGCGGACTTCATGAAGGAAGAAACTAGAGGACAGGCCAGAGACCTACTTCAGAGCCAAGACTATAGTTGCATTTACTCTTAGAGCAGTTACTCCTCTTCACCTTGAGGTCATCTAGTTCTTGATACTTCCTCATTTGAGAGATCGTGTAGCAAGTTGTAGTTCTTGTGCCACCAATATAAGGAGAAGAAAGGCAGGAGTAGGGGTGTTACCTCCTCACGAGGGCCCTGAACCTGGGTATATCGTGCGGGTGCTTGGTGCCTTCGTGCCTTCGTTTGTATTTGTTAGATCTTCCCTGCTGCACTTTGTTCTTGTTTCGTGTTCTTGGGAGATTCCGGTTTTACCGGGATCCTCCCCGTGTGAGTTCTTCAACTCGCTATCCCTCCCCGGATCCACCAACGTCCATCGGCCCCACAAATTAGCCATCCTATGGCATCTGCCGTGACACCACCACGACACTAGGCCAGGTCAGGCTTGCCGTCACCTTCGGGAGCAAGGAAAATTACCGCACCGAGCACATCGATTTCGATGTAGCACACATCGGCCTGCCGTACAATGCCATCCTTGGCTACCCCGCGCTCGCGAAGTTCATGGCCGTCACGCACCATGCCTACAACATGGTCAAGATCCCCGGCAGCGCTGGCACGATCACCATCCGTGGGCATGTCCTGGACGCTACGCGCGCCGTTGAGACGGCCTACAAGACCGCCGCCATGGCTTTCCCCGCAGAAGAGGACCTAGAGCCTCTCGAGAGACGCAAGAAGAAGAAGCAGTTGTTCTCACAGGAGGCAGCTGCTACCAAGAAAATCGCTCTGAGCTCCAGTAGCTCGGGGGCTGAAGGCTCGGGGGCTAGCGTCACCATTGGCGCCACGCTGCCTCCCAAATAGGAAAGCACGCTCGTCGCCTTCCTTCAGGCAAACTCTGACATGTTCGCGTGGACACCGTCAGATATGTCTGGTGTACCGAGGGAGGTGATCGAGCACCACTTGGCCGTGTGCCCAAACGCGCGCCCCGTCAAGCAAAAAGCAAGAAAGCAAGCCCCCGAGAAGCAAGCATTCATCGTCAAGGAGGTCGAGAAGCTCAAAGCGGCAAAAGTCGTTCGCGAAGTAGCGCATCCCACTTGGCTCTCCAACGGCGTGGTAGTCCCAAAGCCCACCGGAGGAGGCCGCGCCTGCATTGACTACACTGATGTAAACAAGGCCTGCCCCAAAGACCCTTATCCCATGCCCAGAATTGACCAGATTGTGGACTCCACGGCAGGCTGCGACCTCCTCTGTTTCCTTGATGCCTTCTCCGGTTATCACCAGATAAAAATGGCTAAGGAGGACGAGGAGAAGACGGCTTTCCTCACCCATGTGGTGTGTATTGCTACGTCTGCATGCCCTTCGGCCTAAAAAATGCCGGAGCCACTTTCCAGAGGTTGATGAGGATAGCCCTTGGCGGGCAAATGGGGCGGAACGGCGAAGCATATGTCGATGACATCGTTGTGAAATCATGAGAAGGAAATACTCTCCTCGGAGACCTTGAAGAAACCTTCGCCAGCCTGCGCAAGGTGAACATCAAGCTCAACCCCTCCAAGTGCGTATTTGGAGTACCTTCAGACAAATTGCTTAGGTTCCTCGTGTCTCATCGAGGCATAGAGGCAAACCCAGACAAAATCAAGGCCATAGAAGACATGCAACCTCCACGCAGGCTCAAGGACATGCAACGTCTGTCAGGCTGCATGGCCAGCTTGGGTCGATTCATCTCCAAGTTCGGCGAAAGATCCCTGCCGTTCTTCAAGATCATGAAAAGAACAGGCACTTTTAGATGGACCCCTGAAGCTGAAAAAGCATTTGAGGACTTGAAGAAGTATCTGGCCAGCCCACCAGTAATGGTCGCCCCAAGGCATGGCGAGCACCTGAAGCTGTACTTATCAGCTACTCCGCAAACAGCCAGTGATGTCCTTGTGGTGGAAAGAGAAGAGTCAGTACTCCACAAGAAGAGTGCAGCCACTCCAAAGAAAAAGCCTCCTGATAAGGAGCTCGACGAAAGGGCAGCCCTCACAAACCCGCCGCCAGACCCAAAGCCCCAGGCACAGGGCAAGCCCCTTGAGGCCAACCCCCTCGAGGCACAGGGCAAGCCCCTTGAGGCCAACCCCCTCGAGGCCCAGGCCAAGCCCTCTGAAGCAAACCCCCTCGAGGGCCAAGCTGAGCCACCTCATAGCAAAAGACGCCGAGGCTACAGGAACTACCATCGTTGAGCATCCAGTTTACTTCGTCAGCACAGTACTGCGTGATGCTCGCGAGCGGTATACAATGCAGCAGAAGCTTCTCCTCGCACTCCTCATCGCCTCAAGAAAGCCGCGACACTACTTCCAGGGGCACCCCATCACAGTGGTCACCTCTTTTCCCCTGGAACAAATACTGCGCAACCCAAACGCAACAGATCGTGTCGCGGGATGGAACATTGAGCTACAACCATTCAATTTGCGCTTCGATACCACAAGGGTAATCAAAGGAAGAGCGCTGGCTGACTTCGTCGCCGAATGGACTGACCCAACCCCTGAAGAGACTTTGGGAGAAGAGCAAGGGCCCTCTGGAGCCGCAATTCCCAGCCTCTGGACCATGAAGTTCGACGGAGCTTTTGCTTGTCGCCGCGGCGGGGCAGGCGTAGTCCTGATCTCCCCCAAAGGCGACAAGCTGTATTACGCAGTCCAGTTGTGCTTTGGAATCGACAAGATATCCAACAATATCGCCGAGTATGAAGGCTTGCTTGCCGGCCTACGCGCCGCAATCGCCCTAGGCGTCAAGCATCTACTCATCAAGGGAGACTCCCAATTGCTCGTCAACTTCTCTAACAAAAGCTACAAGCCTAAGGACGACCACATGGCCGCATACCTTGAAGAGGTCCGTAAGCTTGAGAAGAACTTCAGAGGAATGGAGCTCATGCACATCCCAAGAAAGGAAAACCAAGAGGCTGATGACATCGCCAAGCGCGCATCAAAGAGGCAAGCTCAGCCGCCAGGTGTCTTTGAAGAAAGGCTCGTCAAGGCATCCATAAAGCAGCACCAAGAGGCCCTGCCCGCAAGCACAGACAAAGCGCTCCCGCCACCACCTGCAAGCGGGGCCCCAGGCTGCGGGCCCCCTACAGGGGAGCGTCTGTTGCTCACAGCGGTGCACCAAGAAACAGAAGGGATCGACGAGATCAAAGATTACCTCCACAAAGGGGTCCTTCCCGAGGAAGACGTTCAAGCGGAGCGAATCGCCCGCCAAGAAAAATCGTACCAAATACTCGAAGGAATTCTCTATCGCAAGCGCCCAAACGACGTCACGCTCAAATGCGTCCCTCCTGAAGAAGGCAAACTGCTGATCAAGGACATCCACAACGGGGAATGCGACCACCATTCGTGCGCCCGCACCCTCGCAGGCAAAGTCTTCAGGAGCGGCTTCTATTGGCCTCAAGCGCTTCAAGATGCAATGGACATCATTCAAGCATGTGAAGCCTGCCAATTCCACGCCAAGCAAATCCACCAACCAGCGCTGGGACTACAGACCATTCCGCTCTCGTGGCCGTTTGCGGTCTGGGGGCTCGACATCCTGGGAAATTTCCCAACGGCGCAAGGTGGATATCGCTACCTCTTCGTGGACATTGATAAGTTCACAAAATGGCCTGAAGTGGAGGCGACACGCACAATCACAATAGGCGTGGCGGTGAAATTTATCAGGGGCCTTGTCTGCCGCTTCGGAGTGCCTAACCGCATCATCACCGACAATGGCTCCCAATTCACCAGTGGCATCTTCAGAGCCCACTGTGAAAGAATGGGCATCAAGCTCTGCTTCGCCTCAGTTGCCCATCCGCAAAGCAACAGACAGGCTGAGCGCGCAAACGTAGAGGTCCTCAAAGGCCTAAAGACCAGGACCTTCGATATCCTCAAGGGCCACGGCAAGGGTCAACGAGCTCGCCTTGGTGCTCTGGTCCATCCGTACCACGCCACCCAAGCCCACTGGGGAAACACCGTTCGCCCTCGTCTATGGAGCCGAAGCAGTCCTCCAACAGAGATAAAGCATGGATCCCCACGGGTCCTTGCCTTTAACGAAAACCAGCAAGAGGACCTCCACAACGACGACATGCTGCTCCTTGAAGGGCTACGACGCCGCGCCACGGCCAAATACCAGCAGGACCTGAGACGCTACCACAGCCGCAACGTGCGCTCGCGCACCCTGGAGGCAGGTGATCTCGTCCTCAGGCGAATCCTCTCCAGGGAAGGCCTCCACAAGCTGTCCCCGATGTGGGGAGGTCCCTACAGGGTCACCCACATCGCCAGGCCTGGCGCGGCTCGCCTCGAGACGCAAGACGGCGTCCCCGTCAAGAATCCGTGGAACATCATGCACCTACGCAAGTTCTACCTGTGATCATTGTCACGCCAAGGCATTTAGCGAAAGAGGCAGCCCACGGCTCAACCTCCAAGCACTTTTTGTCCCTCAAGGTTAGAAGGTCAAGGCTTCAACCTCACAAATCTTTGTATCCTCAAGGAACAAATTAAAAACGTGATCATAGTCACGCCCGTGATCATTGTCACGTCGAGACTTCTAGCAGAAGAGGCAGCCTACGGCTCAACCTCCAAGCATTTTTGTCTCTAGAGGTTAAAATGCTCACGACTTAAACCTCTAAAACATGCTTTGTCTCCTAAGGGAACAAACGCAAAACGTGATCATTTTCACGCCCGTGATCATTGTCACATCGAAACTTCTAGCGGAAGAGGCAACCTACGACTCAACCTCCAAGCATTTTTGTCTCTAGAGGTTAAAACGCTCACGGCTTGAACCTCCAAAACATGCTTGGTCTCCTAAGGGAACAAACGCAAAACGTGATCATTGTCACGCACTTGATCATTGTCACGTAGAGACTTCAAGCGGAAGAGGCAGCTACGGCTCAACCTCCAAACATTTTTGTCTCTAGAGGTTAAAATGCTCACGACTTAAACCTCCAAAGCATGCTTTGTCTCCTAAGGGAACAAATGCAACCGTGGTCATTGCCACGCCCGTGATCATTGTCACGTCGAGACTCCTAGCGGAATAGGCAGCCTACGGCTCAACCTCCAAGCGTCTTTGTCTCTAGAGGTTAAAAGCTCACGGCTTAAACCTCCAAGCTCGAAAGGCTTCTCTCGAGGGCAAACCCTCCGAGCTCTCCATTTAACGAGCCACCTCAGACCGTTGAGAGTCTCTGCCACTAATGGGTGGTCCCCATGCCTCGACATGGTCAAAACATTAACTTGGCCACCCCAAGCATAATAACTTAATTTCGTTCCCAAGTGAACTCAGCGCTTCGGCGCCGCTTTAAAATGTATTTGGTGAGTTTTATTTTCGCATTACTCTCTTGAAGTGTGCACTTACATCTCTCTGCATGCGTACCTCGCGAGCGGGGACTGAGTACGGTGCCAGTGCCTCAAATGACACAACGGCATCACTGCTGTCGGGGGGCTGCCCCCCGGGTAGGGGCAGATCCCGGTATGATTCAATAAGGTGCCAACAGTACCCGACCTTTGGCGAGAGCAAGGGACACCTCCTGCTGTACTGAAAGGGCAGCTTGACCCTTGAGCGCTGGTAGAGGACAAAGTGCCTCCTGGCAGGCGCAAGGGTCAGGTCTCGCGGCTATAAATAGGCACCCCCGGACTTCAGAATCGCAGCACAAGCATGAGCGGGTGGCTCCTCTAAGAACTAGCTTCTCGAAGATGTCTTTGCTGATAGGCTAAGACATCTTCGGGAGGCTAGGCCTAGAGATACTCATCCTGAGACGAGCTCGGATGTATCCAGAAAGGGTCCCGAGTCTCGGAGTCCGAGGAGACTTCCGGAAGGAGCTGTACTCGGTTTTACCGGATAGGTTGTCCGGGCGGATACTAACCGGAATATATGTCTCGGTCTTGATCTTATGCAGAAGAGGCTCACGGTGGCAAGCGAAGAGGTAGCCGGCGTGACGGCTTCCGGTAGGCCGTCAACGGTCCGTAGCAGGTTTTCCCGTCTATAGCGGGGGGAAGTACCATTCCGCCTGACACGGAAGCATGGTCACCTCCCGCCTGACACGAAAGCATGGTCACCTCCCGCCTGACACGGGAGTTCGTCAGCCGGTACGATCGTGGTACGACAAGACCTGACGTGCCTAGCCCGGCAATCCGGAAAAGGCTATCCGGGATGGGCAAAGACATTTCTTGTCTCTGACAAGGGGACAATGATGGTGCAGGACGGCGCCTGCCGTCCTTGTCGAGATGATGACGAAGGGGCTACACCGGATAGCCCGGCGACTAGGTCGCACTAGCCGGTGACGGCATGCCGGCTAGGCCTGTCCGGTGGGGCCAAGCCGATTTAGGGTTTCCGGCCCTCCTGGCCGGAACTCTATAAAAGGCGCCATAACTGCTCCTGAGAGCAAGAGACCAACTTCAGAGCCAAAGCTATAGTCACATTTACTCAGAGAGCATTTACCCCTTCTCACCTTGAGTTCGTCTAGTTCTTTGTACTCCTCCCTTTGAGAGATCTTGTAGCAAGTTGTAGCTCTTGTGCCACAAATATATAGAGAGGAAAGGCAGGAGTAGGGGTGTTACCTCCTCACGAGGGCCCTGAACCTGGGTATATCGTGTGCGTGTTGTCTGCCTTCGTGCATTTGTTCGTGTTTGTTAGATCTTCCCCCTCGTTCTTTGTTCTCATTTCGTGTTCCTGGGAGATCTCGGTTTTACCGGGATCCTCCCCGTGTGAGCTCTTCAGCTTGCTATCCCTCCCCGGATCCACCAACGTCCATCGGCCCCACAAATTAGCCATCCTATGGCATCTGCCGTGACACCACTACGACAGTTGGCGCCCACCGTGGGGCAGAAAGAGGCGTTGGCTGGTGTACACATCCGGACGGGCTCCCCTGTTCACTTCGAGGTTCGGGTTCTCTCTGGGCTGGTCGTAAGGCTAGGAGAGATGGACTTCGTCTGCGACAACGCAGGGTGCTTCCGGAACAGACCGTTTCCGGTGAACGGATGTCTCATCGACTTCGGTGGTTTCACCACCTACGTGGCCACCGAGGTTGTCTGTGGCTACCCGGACATGGTTCTGGAAGCTGAGGACCCGCTCATGATATGCGCTGCTCGGGGTCTGCATGTCGGTCGTCCCCCGAGTTCCGTCGCAGTAATGATGGTCGGGGCAACTGAGGAGGAGTACCAGGATGCTGACGGCGATACCGACGGCCACCCCCGTTTGGCCAAACCCCCGCAGGAGAGACCTGCGGCCCGAGATGGCGATCCGCAGCTGTCCGAGCCGCGGCGCCGCCCGGATCCCCTCTCGGGGCTGGTGGCCAAGTTGACTGTACCAGTGGCTGCCGAAGCGGATACCCAGGCCACTTCGGCCGAGTTGGAGGAGCAGCGGAGGTTGCTACTCGCTGAAGCGCAGGAGATCGCCGAGATTCGTCGCGAGCTCAATGCTAGCCTCCGGGAGTACAATGCAGCTCACGGATTCCTTAAGATAGACTCCCGGGAGAAGCGCATTGCAGATCTGCGCAAGAAAGGAAGAATGGTGAACGAGGAGCTGGCTGGTGGAGCCACCACCAGTAACACCGGAAGCCGGATTTCAGCGGGGAAGCCGGTGTATAGCTCACCGGCGAAAACTCGTAGGGCCGCCGAAGCCGCCATGGCCGAGTTGGTGGGGTTATCCGGTGAGGCCCTGCGCAAGCAGCAGGAGAGGGTAAACGAGTTGGTGATTGAGGCCAACCGTCAGAATCAGGCCTTCAAGAAGAAGAACCCCGGGGCAGGATCTCAGGTGCACTCAGCCAGACCCAATAGCCAGAGGTCGGACGGGGAGGCCTCTTCCCCGCATCCGAGCAGAAGCAAGAGCAAGAGCAAGAGCCGGAGCCAGAGTCGAGGTTCCGGGAAGAACAAGCAACTACAGACCTACGACCCGGCCTTCGCCGGTATCCAGCAAGCCGGGCAAGTCGGGCAACGAATCTCGGGGCTGGCGGGAAGTACCCGTGGGGATGGTAACCTGGGTGTAGGAAACAATAACCCGGTTGGCCGTGGTAATCCACCCCGGAATCATCCTCACGTTCAGGGAAACCCGCAGAGGGAGGTCGCCTCTGTTCGCCAGCAGGCCGTGATCCCTGTGCAGGACAGGCTCAATGATGGCAACTCGAGGCTGCAGCAGCTCGGGTATCAGCCGGACGAGAACCCTTTGGGATCTCGGATAGGAACCAGGCAACTAAACCCGGCAGACGCCAGATTCCGGCTCGACCGGATTCACCAATCCGAGTTGGTGGAAGAGCAAGGACCTCCGGGACCTGCCTGCTTTGGACCTCGGATCATGCGGGAACCACCTGTTCGGAACTTTCAGCTCAACAGGGGTGCCAAGACCTATGACGGCAGCAAGAAGCCGGAGGACTGGCTAACCGACTATGTAACTGCAGTAAGCATAGCCGGTGGAAACAGACGATGGGCGGTACGTTACGTGCCGCAGATGTTGGAAGGACCAGCCCGGATCTGGCTGAACAACTTGAGAACTGGCAGCATAGACTGCTGGTTAGACTTCGAGGAAGCATTCATTAGTAACTTCACCAGCACGTACAAAAGGCCCAACAGGCCTCAGCAGCTCGCCATCTGTAGGCAAAGGAGCAACAAGACCGACCGGGAATACCTTACCCGGTGGAGCAATATTCGCAACTCTTGCGAAGGAGTGGTAGAGGCACAAGCCATCTCCTGGTTTGCACAAGGATGCCGGCATGGCTCTATGTTGTGGCAGAAGTTGCAGAGAAACATGCCAACGACCTTGGCAGAAACCATGCGCATCGCCGATACCTATACGCTTGGAGATCCCATGCAACCCCTGGTGGATGTCGGTGACTCCAACAGGAGGAATGCGGGACCTCAGCGTTCAGGACCGAGCAGGAGCCATGATCGCCAGGAGTTCGGCCACAAGAGGAATCAGCCCGAGTACCACCATGCTGCACAGCACGTCGCAGCTGCCGGCAACAGCCAGCGTCAAAAGACAAGCGGCCCGGCTTGGGGTCAGAGTCAGGAGGTGCAAAAGACTTGGGTGGAAAAAAAGAAGCCCCTGACGTATGAAGAGATGCTGAACAAGCCATGCTGCTACCATACTCTGGAGGCCAACAAGCCCGCAAACCACTCTACTCGGCAGTGCAGTTGGTATCAACGCACGTTGCAGGAAGGCAGCTCGGGAGCTATTCGGCCGAGTGCTCCAGCATCTCGGCCCAATATCCCGAGACCTCCTCCTCCGACCTCGGGGGCCAACGCTGTTCGACTTCCCCCTCCTCCGAGAGGACCCCCACCTCGCCCGGTGAATGTGGTGCACACCCGGAACGACAACGGTAACCAGGGCGGACAGCAGCAGAGTAACTACCGGGAGGCACATCAGAGCTATGTGGTCTTTGTGACCGAGCCCACTGACCGAAAGAGTGTGCGGCAACGTGCCCTGGAGGTGAATGCTGTGATCCCGGCGGTGCCCAAATTTTTGCACTGGTCCGAGATGGAGATCACCTGGAGCCGGAAGGATCACCCCCGAGTTATGCCTAAGCCGGGAGCGTATGCCTTGGTGGTGGACCCAACCTTTGTCGGACCCAACCTCAACGTCCGCTTCAGCCAGGTTCTGATTGACAATGGCAGTGCCATTAACATCATGTACAAGGACACGGTGCTGAAGCTGGGAGTATCCATGAACACCCTGCTGCCTACCGAGACAACTGTAACATCCCAGAATATTAATATAATTAGTAATGCAAAAATGTGGGCCAACAAAAACTTTTCTTATAAAAATGTGTGTATGTTTAATTCTTGAGTGTTGCTTGTTGCATTGTTTGCAAGATTGTTGAATTCTAGCTCTTATTAAAAATTTGAGGAAAAGAAAACAAATAAAACAAATCACAAAAACAAAACACCGTGTGACACATGTCACATTATTTTTCCAAATTAAGAAGCATAATTTTATTTTCACACCAAAATCAATGGAGTAATATTATAAACACTCCTAGTTAATTTTTACAAACTATTCCCTTTCAAAAACTCAAATTCAAAACCTCAAATTCAAATTAGAAATTCATGATTGAAATATTTCAAAATATGTCAAAAAGACTTTGTAACACTCACCAATAATATACTTAGCCTAGATCCTAAGTTTGGACCCAAAAGAATTAAGATAAATATGGAAAATTAAATAGCCAAAATGCTACTGTTTTGGTTCAGAAATTTCAGCAAACACCTGGCATGCACCACTCTGTTCTTCCTAATCCGAGCCAACTCTTGGATCAATTCGAGCATGGCGTTGATCATTGGTCGAATTGATGCCTCCTTTGCACTCCCCTCTTCTCCACGATCACGCTGCACGCCGGAGGGAGCCAAACGGTGGCCGGAGTCGCCGTGGAGACGCCGGCGACAGCAACGGCCAGGTGCACGTCGCCATGTCGCGCCGGTCGTCCGAGGTGGCAGCACCGCAGCGCTCAGCTCCGTGCCCCCCTTCGCTCTCCCTCGCCTCCTGGTCCCCTCTCGCACCTGCAGCACGCACCAGCACCAGCCCGAGCACGCCGCGCCCGCGCCATGTCGCGCACGCCGTGCGCCGCCCAAGCGCGCTCACGGCAGGGCCAAGTGCCCGAGCGCACCCGAGCATGCCGCGTAGCCCCTCCTTGCCCACCTTGCTCCCCCGGCAGTCCGCAGCGTAGCCGCACCCCTCCACCGGCCTACGGAGGCCTAGCACGGCCACGGGAGCCTCTGCACCGTGTCCACCGTGCGCCGCCCGGCCACTATATAAGCCGCCCCGTGCCCTGCATTTTTCCACACCGCCACACTGCCTCTCCCCCTCACTTCGCCACCCTCTCGAGCACCGCCGGGAGGGCGGAGAAGTTGTCGCGAAGCTCCGGCCGCCCGTGGTCTCCTCGAGCTCACCGCACCCGAGGTAGACGACGACCGCGGCCAGGCCGTGCTGCCTCTCCCCTTCGCTCCCCTCTGCCCTCAGCCCCTTCCCCATGCACCCCGCACTCACCCGCTTCTTTTTCCCTCTGGATCATGCACATGAGCGCCGCCAATCGCTCGTCGGAGTTCGAGCCCCGCCGCGGAAGAAGGAGCCCGTCGCCGTCGCCGCCAGGAGCTTCCCCGAGCCTCGCCTTCGCGCCCTCGAGCTTCCCCGAGTCGCCGAAGTCGTTCTGCACCGTCCGCACGCCCTCCCGAGCCCCTAGGTGAGCGCACCGTCCACCTCGCCGTCGCCGGAGCCGCAGCGCCGCTCGGGTTTGGTCGCCGGCGACGCGAGCGTCGTGAGCCGTTAGATCGTGATCCTACGGTAGCATACCGGTTCGCATAATTATTAAAAATCTGACATGAGGGTCCCACGCATCAGGTTTAAATGAAACCCGCGCGCGCACCAGCAGTCGCTGACTGCTGGGCCCCCCCTGTCAGGGTTTTAATCATTATCCGTTCTGGATTTAAATTCGAATTTAAATTTCATTTAAAAACCAGTACTGAACCCCATTTTTAGAAATTCATAACTTTAGATTTACAACTCCAAATGGAGCAAATCCAACTGTTCTGGAAAGCTTATGAGATTCTCTATCCAACTAAACTAGTTTCACTCCATTTGGATATATAATAAAAATACACTATTCAAAATACCATAAATGGTTTAAATTCTAAACTAGTTTGTTTCTGATACTCTGATAATCCAAATTAGCTGAAACCAATTTTATTAGGTCACATTTAACTATGGTTAGCCATCCCTAAAAGGGTTTAATTTTTAGATGAATATAATTTAAATAATACCCAAAACCTTATTAATTGGCTTCTGGATTCAAAACAATGTGTAGGGAGTTTGGTAACTCCAAATGACCCAAACCCAATTGTGTCATCTTCCACACATCATTAGCTTTCTGTAGAAATTTAGTTTGTATTTTTGTGATCAACAGAACTTAAGATATGTAATTAAACATGTTCAACTAGTTTCTGCCATAATTAAGACATAATCAAATAATGGCTAATTCAATTAAATTGAAACCAAATTGTGTTGCTTGATATATGAAGTGACTATTTAGAGCATTTAAGGTTGCATTGCTGTAATGATTGTTGTGCTGCTGTTGCTTGCTAGTTGTTGTAGTTTGGCATGTTATAATATGTTAGTACTGTTAGTGTTAGTGGTTAGACACATTGGTGAGTAATATGTTTGCATGGCTTGATGGACTTGATAGTCTTGGAGTGGAATAATAGCTTAAATATCTTGTTAGTGTCTCCACCTTAGCTTGGAGAGGTATTTAAATTATAGAGATTAATTGGTGACTTAACTTTTGTCTGAAGTATTTCCTGATCAGAGAAAAGTGGTTACTAATTACCTCTAATTGAGGATGCCTTGGTGCTCTATATTTTGGCATGTGTATGGTCTTATACTCCTGTGAGTATAATGCCCTAGTAAATATAGATTTAGTTCATTGCTTGATTAAACTAGTGCTATGTATGTGGCTTGAGTGATTAGTTTGATACTTGTGGTTTGTCCCTTGTTTATATGCCACTCGTGGTTTGGTTTGCTTATTGCGTGTTGTTTATTTTCATGTTGCGACGCTAGTTATAAACGTTACCGGAGTGGTATTTGGAAAGGAATTATCGGAGGAGGATGATATTTATTTCTTGAGCGGTGAGAAGAAGTCCAAGAACATCATACTGGAATCAGGCAAGCTATTCCCTGAGCTTGCATCTTTATACACCTATTTTGGTTCACATGTTTTACTTATAAAGAGCATATGTGATTTAAGTGGTGGTTGCCACTAAGGCTATGAGTTTGAAAACCCTTTTTCCAAAATACCAGTATATTATTTTGACACCCTGTATGGAGATATTAGATGGAAATTCTTTTTCAAACTATAGGATGGAAAAACCAAGATTTGTTTATTCAAAACTCCTTTGAAAACTTGTGTGGAGATAAAGCACTATGATATGGTGTTGAAGTAAAGAAATGGAGAAAGGTGGTTTTTGAGAAAAGCACATTGTGTCTTAGTACTTACGTCGATCAGCCGATACTCTGTGCGACCACATTTACCCACATATGGGAAAGGGGCCTAGTCATATAATTTGCTCTTATTAGTATGGGACACTGCATCAACGGAGATGACTCTGTTATGCAGGAGGGAATGGTTTGACGACCTACCCCTGACCTGGGTCCTCGCTCAACATCTATGAGTAGATAAGGAGGAGGATAGAAGGATGTCCCCTATACACCGCCAGATAAAACATGTGAGTCCTCACACTTAGATCCCGACGGGCTGGGTTAAGTGTCGATGGGAAGTATCATATGGGCAGGATCCTATACTAGCATGAGCAAAGGAAAGACTAGGGTCGGTGACTCAACTTCGCATACCGCTGGTATGGCGAAACGTGGCTGACACGATGAGTTATCGGATGAGTGTGGGAAAAGCGTGCTACCTCTGCAGAGGGTTAAAACTATTCGAATAGCCGAGTCCTCGGATATGGACAGTTGAGAGGCCCTACTTTGACCATGTGCAAGTTTTGGAAAGGATTTGAGTTTTAAAAAGAAAATGAAGTGGAGAGTGTTCTCTACACCTATACCAACGGATCGGTATGAGGTTGTTGGATAATATGTATCATGACGGTTTATGGTCAGGAAAAGGAGGAGTTTTGGACAAACAGATAAAATGGTGATTTTTCGATAAAATGTTTATTAAAGAGACTTCTTACCTTTATCAACAAAGATGCCCCCCTTTTTGGGAAAAAGTTTTAAAGAGACTTCTTACAAAGGCAGATTTATGGGAAAAGTTCTGAAGACTTCATTTCCTTTTTCAATAAAGACATAGGGTTTTCAAGGCAAACAAAGTTTTATTTAAACAAATAAAAGAATAGCGCATGCTCATGTTGGGGTAGTTTGCGAGTACGTAAATGTACTCATGGTTGTGTCCCTGGATATTCCCATGTCCAGTGTTCAAGAAGAAGTATGATGAAGACCGAGAGACCGATGACGTCTTTGCGAACTAGGCCGTCTTCCCAGTCAGCTGCCTGTAGGTGTCTTGGCAAATGACTCGGGCCCCACGTTGATTGGTGTTTTCCGCTGCAATAACTTATTGAAGATTATGGCTTCACTCAAGTAAGTAATTCTTTCGGCAATTATGGATGTTCTTTTTGATACCAGTCGATGCCCAGCGACAGACTGATCACGGGATCGTTGATGTTGTAGGCAAAAGGGTATTTCGGACAGCTAGTCCGGGGTCCCCACAACAACCTTCAACGGCATTGTGCCCGGAGTCTCTTGCTCGCCCATGGGAAAAATCTGGGTTGAGGTGCTATTCGGAACTCGGGAGAACTGCCGAACCGAGAGCTTGGAGTTCGAGGTCGTGGACCTCGAAAGCCCGTATCACGCACTGATCGGCAGACCGGCCCTCGCCAAGTTCATGATCTCAACTCACATGGGCTACCTCAAGATGAAGATGCCGGGACCTAACGGCGTAATCACCATCTCGGGAGACCACAAGCGCTCCATGGAGTGTGCCTCGGCGGGGTCGTGCTTAGCTGAGTCCCTGGTGATCGCGGAAGAGAAGAAGAGGATCCAGCAGGTGGTGGCGATGGCCAAGACCTCCCAACTCGGAATGCCCGGGATGGTGAACCCGGAGCAGGGTGCGTCATTCCAGCCCCCCAAAGAGACCAAGAAGGTGGGTGTGGACCCCAGCAACCCGGAGCGCCAAGTTATCATCGGCAGCAACTTGGACAGCAAATAGGAAGGCGAGCTCGTCGACTTCCTCCGTGAGAATCGGGATGCCTTTGCGTGGTCGAGTGACGATCTGCAAGGCGTCCCGAGGGAGTTGGTTGAGCACTCTCTGTTTGTTCGACCGGATGCGAAGCCGGTGAAACAACCAACTAGGCGCCTCTCGGATGAGAGAAGAGCTGCTGTCATGGAGCATCTGGCTATACTGCTGGCGGCTGGATTCAGATTGGAGGTGCTGCACCCGGATTGGATTTCGAACCCGGTCCTGGTGGAGAAGAAGAAGGATGATCCCCTCCTGCTTAAGGTGTGGCGCATGTGCATCGACTTCACCAACCTCAACAAAGCATGCCCAAAGGACCCCTTTCCGCTGCCCCGAATAGATCAAGTGATAGATTCCACTGCCGGGAGTGAGCTTTTAACTTTTTTAGATTCCTATTCTGGTTTTCACCAGATACCTTTGAACCCGGATGATCAATTGAAAACTGCTTTTATTACCCCTTACGGGGCTTACTGCTATCGTGTCATGACTTTCGGTTTGAGGAATGCTGGTGCCACATACCAGAGATGCATGCAGAAATGTTTGCATGATCAAATAGGCCGGAATGCCGAGGTCTATGTCGATGACATAGTCATAAAGACAAAAGAAAAAGCCTCACTGATAGATGATCTGAGGGAAACATTTAAGAACCTAAGAAGATTCCGGATGAAGTTGAACCCGGATAAGTGCACATTTGAGGTTCCGGCGGGGAAGTTACTCGGTTTCCTCATCTCAAGCCGGGGAATCGAGGTCAACCCGGGTAAAATTCGTGCCATCGAAAGCATGAAGTTGCCGGTACGTCTCAAAGATGTGCAGAAGTTTACCGGGTGTCTTGCATCCCTAAGTCGGTTTGTGAGTCGACTTGGGGAGAAGGCCTTGCCCCTATATCAACTGATGAAGAAGAGCAAGACATTTGTTTGGACCCCGCAGGCCGACGCGGCGTTCAACGATTTGAAGAGAATGCTCTCAACAGCACCTGTGTTGGCATCCCCGTTACCCAAGGAACCTATGCTGCTGTATATTGCCGCAACCAACCGGGTAGTCAGTGTGGCGATGGTGGTAGAAAGGGAAGAAGGGGGAAAACTGATACAGAGGCCGGTGTATTACCTCAGTGAGGTGATCTCGGAATCCAAGCAGAACTACCCGCACTACCAGAAGATGGCATATGGGGTGTACATGGCTGTAACATCCCAATACTTTGGAATGTTTAAAAATCACAAAAATTTAAAACTTTTGTTTTGATTAAAATAAAATATTAAAATGCATAAGGGAACCAACTATAAAAGACTTCAAGCATCATGAAAAGATTTGATATTTCAAATATCTCAGTTCATCATTTCTTCCAAAAGTTGTTTCAAGTTAAACAATTTATTATCCATTGTAGTTATTAAACCTCAACATGAAATTTGACAAATGTTTTACAAAATTTCAAACCACTTCATTATAATAAAAAAAAAATCAACATAAGTATTAGATTTCAACCACTTACCCATAGCTATTCATAAATTAAAATAATATTTACAAGTGTTATTTTAAACAAATTAAAACATGATCTATTTGCCAAATGGTTTTTCATTATTTCAACTAAGTTCAAAAACATAGTGTTGAAATTTCAACCCATGGTTTATAACTTTAACAACTTCATATATTTTATAATAAATGGATTATCCAAATAAACATTTCATTAGCTTAAAATGATTTTCACTTATTTTCAAAACATAAAATGATTTTCACAAATATATATTCTCTATATAAGAAAAGAATTTAATCAAAAATCTATTGTAAAGATATGTTATAAAGTTTTCAAATGAATTATCATATTATGAAACTTAATGGTGCACAAAATAATTTGAATTAAAAAATGATTACATTACATTTTCTCCTTTCATTACAAATAGTTGTAATATGTTATTTAATAATCTATTAAAGCTAAAATCTATTTAATATTGGAATATGAGTTTAAATAACTTAAATTCAAACATATTTTGAATATGGGTATCTTACAAATTTTATTCATCCAAAAGAAAATTTAATTAAATATAATTTCACATTTGACTTTAAGTGTCAAACTTGTATTTAATGAATATTACAAAATATTAATTTTCAAACTTATTTAAAACATGCCCACTAATGTTATAAAACATAGATATGAATTTTACAAATTTTTAGAAATTTATTTGACTTCTTTTGGACATTTAAATCAAAAGATATAATTAAAATAAAAAATCAGAAAAAGAAAAACCGATGACGTCAGCGATGACGTCACCGTTTCTTCCTCCTCCGGCCGAGAAATCCGCTTCCGTTTTCGTTCCCAAATCCGACGTGATTGTCGCGTTTTTGGTTTTCCCCGTTCGGCCTATAAAACCTCTGCACCCTCCTCTTCGTTTTGCCCCAAAAACCCTAACCTAATACGCCTCCAGGCTGCCGCGAGAGCTCGCCGGAGTTGCACGGCCGCCGTCGCGTTTTTCTTCGATTCCGGCGGTGTAACCGAACACCCAAGCCCGTACTCACCTCTTTTCTCTAGCCCATGCCGAGACGCACCTTCCTGACCTTTTTCCCTGCCTCTCTCCGCAGCCAGAGCGTGCGGGCCGTGCTCGATGAGGTCGCCGGAGCAGCCACGGCTCCGCCCGAGCAATACCTGCCGCTCCCGGACGCGTGTGTGGTCGAATGCGCGGCCATCTTCTTCGCCGCGACTCTACGCAGCTCTTCGTCGTCTCCTCGAAGCCGGGGACGCTCCGCAGCGCCGTCGCCGTCCGTGCCGAGCTGCCGCGCCGCCACTACCATCAACTCCGGCCACCGGCGCCGCCAGGTGTTTGTCGACGTTCCCAGATCCGTCTGATCTAAAACGTGCGGCCCCGATTAGATCGCTTCGCACGAATCGGTACGGATGAGTCAGATCCGTCCGATCTGGATCTGACGATCCAAATCGACTGGAGCCGAGCCGAGCCGCGACTTATGCCGAGCCAAGCCGAGCCCAGCCAATCACATTGCGTCACGTGGCCGGCCTTTTTCTGTTTTATTTCCGAATAGAATTAAATTGGCTATTTTGCAGAAAAGCCCCTGCCACTTAGAATTATCATAACTTTTTACCCTTGACCCAAATTGGACAAATTTTATATCAAATTGAAGCCCTCGACAAGTAGAATCTGCTGGAACTTTTAAATTTCAAATTTGACCTAGTTTAAAATATTCAAATTTCAAATGGTGAATTTGAATATTTTTGTAATAACTTTAAATCAGTAAATTCAAAAAATGCAAATAAAATTGTTTTAGACACTTTATAAAATGTGTCATATGTTGCATCTATTATAAAATATTTTTGAGAATTATTTTGATGATTAATTTGTTGTATGTTTATTTTGAATAGTTTGACTATTTTGGAGATAACTATTAATAGAAATACTATTTTGATTTAATCCAATTACTATACATTTAATTAAAAGCCCTCTGTCTATTAATCCCATTTGTAAAATTTTTGTTATAAATAATGCTTGAATAATTTAAAATGAATTTAAAGATCAAGAGACTTGA
Organism: Poa annua; assembly: GCA_026929855.1. Classification (NCBI taxonomy): domain Eukaryota; kingdom Viridiplantae; phylum Streptophyta; class Magnoliopsida; order Poales; family Poaceae; genus Poa; species Poa annua. Next base: position 41,409,270 of record CM049427.1, read on the forward strand.
TTTGATTTATTCTAGCACATTATAAAGTTTATTAATTTAAAAATTTATTACTTTGCACCAAAGACATAAATAATTGTCCTAGTCTAGAGAAAGCTCAAAATTTATGTTTATTAATATAATTCATAACATTAATAAGTAAGTTTTGTTTAAAACCTTTTAAATGATTATAGTTCATTTACAAGTGTTTATCAAGGTGATTTAAAACATTATATTATTTTAAATAACTATGTTATTTTAATGATATAAACTTTTAAGTTGGGGATTAAAAATGTTTAGATATGAGAAAATTCAGAAATTCTTGATTTTGTTTTTGGTCAAGTTTTATCTTAAACATAACCTTGGGTAAATATAATTAAATATTTATAGTGGTATTAAAGTTATAAACCTTGCTTTTTAAATTTTGATTTACACTTCTGGATATTCCTTTGTGTAAGCTTTTGAAGACCATTCCAATTGAAACTGTGGAAACACCCAGGCAACCTTTTCGAGTTGAAAGATTTGACTCCAGACCATCCCCTGACGAAACCCTAAACCCAAACACATTAATTCTTTTTGTATATTGAATTATGTGACACCTTGATCAAATCCTCTTCTAAGCCTTATTACGCATGTGTGTTTCAATTTGTGTGGTGTTTGTTGAATTGCTTGCTTATTGGATGCCCTTTTACTATATAGTTTGAAACGGGGAGCAACTTTTGACTTGGACAAGAGTGTGTGAGAAACGACAACCTTCTTCAGGCAAGTGACTTCATAAAACACCTACTATTTTATTCTATTGCATATCTAGTGTTTTTCAAACAGTATTTGCAAAAGTAGTATGCATGATAGGTTTTGGGAGATTGTAGTATGTTATGCAAACCTTTTAGGTTTCCCCTTAGAAATTCCAGATTAGACCCCTATTATAATTTAGTGGAAGCAACTGCTGCAAAAATGATTGTTTTATGGTTGATGTGATAAATGAAAATTTCCACTAAATTAATTTAACGCCTGGGTGGATTGGGTCGATCGAGGAGGTTTCAAGTTGAGTGGCTTCTCAGGGCCAAGTGTCATGGTTGTCTTCGCCTAGGGTAGTTTCTACTTACTTGGGGCCATGATATGCGGTGTTAACCTGAGTTGCTCACTTGTGGTAGGCCACCCAGGGCTCTGAGATTTAAGTTTACACTGAGTCTAGTTGCTTATCGTGCAACCATTGGTCAATATGGTCTCTGTCTTGATGGAGTAAGTTGATGTGGACCTAGGTCAAGAGATTGATGGTGGTAGAGTGGATAGGATGGTGGTAATCTCTTAGTATGATCATGGGAAAGCAACTTCTGAAAAGTCTCGTCTTGATCTTCTCCTTTTCCTTCTCACTAAAGGAGTGTAGAGGATAGTTTGGGTTGATTGAGTCTAATGGTGAAAGTGCACACCCTCTCGAGAGTTAAAACCTAAGATCTTAGCCGTGTCCCCGGCATCGGACAATTTGAGTAACTACACAAGGCTGTGTTCTGAAAATCTCCTCATCTCTAATTTCTTAATAAAACTTTGTTGGATGAACATGGGTAGGAGACATGGACTTGTCTCAAGATTTGTCTCTGAAGGAGAAGATTATTGATTTAAGAAAACTGTTTATCAAAAGTAGGAGAAAATTTGCTTTGCGCAACAGCCTTGAGCTCCACCAGCCAAATTAAGCATATAGTATTAGTAAGATAGAGTATTAGAATTTAAAGTCACTTGCCACCACAATTCAATTGTGCTGACCCTTTATAGCTGGGCTGCAACTAAACCTTGCAGAATGTCCGAATGAGGAGTAAGGGGGTCGTCTTCGAGCTACAACCAACATGAATTGCCAGTGGCTTCATGGAGAAGATGTAGCTCCATGCTACCTTTAGGATTGCGTTTGAACTCTGAAATTAAAGTGTGAACTATTTATTCAGCTAGCATTTCCGCTATGCTAAGTTGTAAGGATATTAATTTTTGGATCATTCGTCTCGTTCTGTAATAAATATTGACATTGTACTGTGATATTACATCTTATTGGAGAATGTGAGACTTATGTGATCCAAGTCTTTACATTATTCATATGTGCCAATGCTTTCATAAGCATGGGCACTACAATGGCAGTGACCAAGCTCAAGCATTACTTTCAGGAACACCCGATCACAGTGGTGTGCGAAGCTCCTCTGGCCGAGATCATCGGTTGCAAGGACGCTAGCGGCCGGGTAGCCAAATGGGCCATCCAGTTATCTCCATATGCTCCGGCATATGAGAGACGAGATGCCATCAAGTCACAGGCGCTGCCGGACTTTTTGGTAGACTGGGCCGAGATGTAGTATGAACCTCCAATGCCGGATTACAATTTCTGGAGGATGCATTTCGATGGCTCAAAGGCTAAGATCGGATTGGGTGCCGGAGTGGTTCTCACTTCCCCAAAACAAGATGTACTGAAGTATGTGCTGCAGATCCATTTTCGGGCATCCAACAATGTCGCAGAATATGAGGCCTTGGTTCATGGACTGAACGTCGCCAAGGAGATCGGCATCCGCCGGATAGAGTGCTTTGGTGACTCGGACCTCGTAGTACAACAGGTGTCGGGGAATTGCGATGCCCTTGATGCAAACATGGCCTTATACAGGTTTCATGTGCAGAAAATTTCCGGATTTTTTGAAGGATGCGAGTTCAAGCACATACCGAGAGGAGAAAACGAGGCAGCGGATGTCTTGTCCAAGCTAGGGTCGTCCCGGGATGCCATTCCACCCGGGATAGCTCTGGAGCATTTGAGGAAGCCATCTATTCAACCATCACCCGAGTCGGATTCTATCTTCATCCCGAAGGAACCTGGTGCAGATGCAGTACCCATGGAAGTAGATGTCGGGAGCATCACATCGAACCCGGGGACTGCGGCACAGTGCTCCGAGAGGCAGAGAAAGATGATGATAGAGGTGATGTCGGCAGAACCAATGGACATAGACGCTCCCGCGTTCCCGGTTCGACCCATCCCGGAGTGGGCACATCCCATTATGGCTTACATCTTGGAGGGAACTCTCCCGGAGAATGAAGTGGAAGCCCGGCAAATACTGCGAAGATCAAAAGCATACACTATCATCAATCAAGAGCTGTACAAGAGAAGTGTCACTGAGGTACTCCAGAGGTGTGTGGAACCGGCAGAAGGACAAGAGATGCTGGTGGAAATACATCAGGGGGAATGTGGACATCATGCATCATCCCGGGCCCTGGTGGCAAAGGTGTTCCGACATGGATTCTACTGGCCCACCGCATTGCAGCAAGCAGAAGATATTGTTCGGAAGTGTGGAGGATGCCAGAGATTTGCTCACCGGATACACATGCCGGCGTCAGCACTGAAAACAATTCCCATCACTTGGCCATTCGTAGTATGGTGTTTGGATATGGTGGGGCAGTTCAAACCGGCAAGAGGCAATATGACACACATACTTGTCACGGTGGACAAATTCACCAAGTGGATAGAGGTCAAACCAATCCGGAAGTGCGATGGACACACCGCTGTGCAATTCCTGAAAGACATCATCTTGAGATACGGATACCCGCACAGCATTATCACGGATAATGGCACCAACTTTGCTGTGGGGGAATTCGCTCGATTTTGTGCTGAGAAGGGAATTTGGCTGGATGTAGCATCAGTCGCACATCCGGAAGCAAATGGGCAAGTCGAGAGAGCAAATGCCTTGGTCTTAGCCGGTATCAAAGCTCGTTTGATCGAACCGTTGTTGAGAACTCTGGGATGTTGGATAGAGGAGTTACCTGCGGTGTTATGGGGTCTCCGGACTACACCAAACAGATCTACCAGGTACACCCCATTTTTCATGGTATACGGTGCCGAGGCAGTCCTCCCAACCGACATACAGTATGATTCCCCGAGAGTAACAATGTACACCGAGACTGAGGCAAAGGAGGCCCGAGAAGATGATGTTGATTTACTCGAAGAGGCAAGGGAGTTGGCACTCTCTCGATCTGCAATTTACCAGCAAAATCTTCGCCGATATCATAGCCGGAAAATACACCCAAGGGTGTTCCGAGAAGGGGATTTGGTGCTGAGGCTCATCCAACGCACGGCCGGAATGCATAAGTTGTCACCTCCATGGGAGGGAGTTTTCGTGATAAGCAGGGTGTTGCACAATGATTCTTATTACCTTGTAGATGCACAGGAGGCTAGGAAAGGTGTAATAGACAAATCCGGTGAGGAAACCAAGCGTCCATGGAATGTAGCTCTACTTCGACCCTTTTACACATAAAGGGCTCAGTGTATGTTGTATCTCAATTTTCAATATTTATGGAAGTAAGGCACCCCGGGAGGAACCCGGGGACTGCCTGGTTATGTGCTCTTTTTTACTTCTGTTTCGTCAAGTTTATTTATTGTTTTATACCGGCATCCCGGGAAGGAACCCAGGGACTGCCGGATAGCTATCTCTTATATTTTGTGCATGCCGGGAAAGTTCCGAGTCCGATTCTCAAAGTCAAAGTAATGTATGTCATGTGAAATCATCTTGTGACTCGACTGACGAACGCCGAAATGGTAGTCAAGAGCGAAGAGAGGGAAGGTGGGAAACACGAAAATGGTCTCGGGGACTTGGAGGAGGAACTTATCCGGCATGCTTGTTTTTTACTAACTTAGTTGTTGTTTATGTCGGCAATTCGGTTAGCCGGAACTCGGGTTGTTTTAAGTAATGTATGCCGTATGTGGAGTTTTGTGACTCGACTGTCGAACGCCGAAATGGTAGACAAGAGCAGAAATTACCTAGGTACGGTAAACATGAAAGACAATTCGGGAACTCATAACAGAATAAATTGACATAAGTTGTTCGAATAGCTAGTTCAGTACGGAACGAAAATAATATAAGTATGTGATACATCTTGCACCCGGCATCCCGGGGATTTAACGAATCTACTCTTAAGTTTTTCAAGCGGTAGGGGAAGTCGGCTTCTCGACGGAGACCTCGGGAGCAGCGACCTCGGGAGCGGCCTCAGCAGGAGCAGCAGGAGTAGCAATCTCGGCGGCATCAGCAGGAGCAGATCTCTCGGGAGACGCAGCGGGAGCGACTTCGGCTTCAGTTCCGGCAGCACTACTCGGGGCTTCGGGGTGCACCTCGGTCCGGGAGACCTCGGGTCTCGGCGAAGTCGCAGCATCCCGGGGCACCACGGTCTCGGGCGCAGCACCGGAGGCAGCATCGTCTTCTTCCGGGATCTCCTCTTCCGCGTCGCCCGTTGCGCCGGTATCTTCGTCGTCCTCATAATCTGATTCGGAATCAGAAGGAACGGCGCTGGCGGTGAAGGCACGGATGCTGGCCCACGAGGCGATGTGGTGCGCCACCTCTTGTCGGCGCTGGACCTTTTCCGGATCGTTGACCCAAGGCGAAATCGTCCGCAGGCGCTGGATCGCCTCCAGATCAAGACCTTCGTACCAGCTAAGTACTTGGGTCAAGACCTGGTCGGCACCAGCCCGCGCACCGGAACGCTTCCAGACGTGGATGCGACTCCCCGCACCCCGGAGTGCGCTCGCGAGCTCGGGAATCGAGAGCGTCCCGCGGATACTCGGCCACAGTGCGCCGTGGACGTGGACCGCAGCGCTCAGCAGTTCAGTCCCGATAGACCGAAGAGGCACTATCCGGGCCTTCAGAGCGGTGAGATGATCCTCGATGTCCCAGACTTCCGAGGCAGGACCCTTCCCGGCGCGCTTCTCTCGGGCGGCAGCAACGGCAAGAACAGCAGCCTCCCGGGAGTGCTCGAATTCCCCTTTAAAAAGAAGAGCTGTCATACGGCTGGGTCATAAGAAAAACAACAGCGAAGAAAGGAAGCAGCAAGAGAAGAGGGATGTCGGTCCACTTACTGTTCAGATCCCGGTTCAATACAGTGAGCTCGGAGAGCCAAGTATCAGACCGAGACCGGAGGGGGGCCAGCTCGGTCTCGGCATTATGCGCGCGCTCCTCGGACTGGTCCAAGGTTTCTTTCTGCTTCTTGGTCGCCTCGATGAAGCGCGTCTTCATCTCGGTCGTAGCAGCCTTGACCTTTCCGAGCTCGCCGTTCAGCCGCGCGATCTCGGCTTGCGCGGTGGCGAGTGCGGCCTTCTGGTCTACCGAGACCTTGCGCGCGGCATCTCGCTCCTCCCGGAGGCGCTCCTCGGATTTCTTGGACTGACCGAGGTCAGCAAGAACCCGGTTGAAGATGTTGCGGCGTTTATGGCTGCACTCCTGAAATCAAGATAAAGAAGGAGGAGTTAGTCTGGAAAGGATGTAAGGAACCCGGTTGGGAGGATCTCGGGGACTCGGTGTCCGAGTCCTGCAATTTTCTCTAAGATTGGAGCCTAGTGATCTGCTATTCGGTGGAATCTAGAGCACTAAGCACCAATCTCGGGGACTAGTGGTGATGGAGCAAATTTTGAAGCAACCTAGCCGGTTGGGAAGATCTCGGGGACTCGGTGTCCGAGTCCTGCAACTTTCTCTAAGATTGGAGCCTAGTGATCTGCTATTCGGTGGAATCTAGAGCACTAAGCACTAATCTCGGGGACTAGTGGTGATGGAGCAAATTTTGAAGCAACCTAGCCGGTTGGGAAGATCTCGGGGACTCGATGTCCGAGTCCTGCAACTTTCTCTAAGATTGAAGCCTAGTGATCTGCTATTCGGTGGAATCTAGAGCACTAAGCACCAATCTCGGGGACTAGTGGTGATGGAGAAAATTTTGAAGCAACCTAGCCGGTTGGGAAGATCTCGGGGACTCGGTGTCCGAGTCCTGCAACTTTCTCTAAGATTGGAGCCTAGTGATCTGCTATTCGGTGGAATCTAGAGCACTAAGCACCAATCTCGGGGACTAGTGGTGGTGGAAGGAACAAGTATTTTTTGATAAAAGAAAGAGAACAAGCTTACCTCGGTCACCCGAGTAACATCCAACGCGGCCACCTGGAGAGCTTGCAGGGCTTGAGCGTTGCGGCTTGGGCCTGCAGCGTGCAAGTCTCCTGCAGTCTCGGAGGCGTCGGTGGCAAGCCAGGCCTGGTTGTATTCGTCAACAACCTGTATGCCGGTGCCGCCGGCAGCGCGAGTAGCAACAGCGTCCCGGGATCCTGAAGGTACAAAGGAACTGACGGTTGCTCGCAACATCCGCAAGGCAGCAGTAGGGATCTCGGCGGGAGGCGGTGGTAACGATGAAAACGTACCCGTACGCAGCACCAAGTCGCGGGCCGAGGATGTCGGGGCAGCTGCAGGCGGGGCAGAAGGTATTTTCTGTCCAGCAGTCTTGCCGCGAGACTTGGGAGGTTGATCAGCTGGCCGGGAGGAGGCTGTGGGCTGTTTCTCCGAGATGGTCTTGGTCGCGGCTGGCCGAGAGGGGCCGCTTGCCGCGGGTTGCCGGCGAGGGCTAAGGATCTCTGCCTCAAGCCCGGGCACCCGGCGCGGACTCTCTGGAAGAAGAATTTCTCCCGAGGTGGTCGTGGCCTGCACCGGGATCTCGTCGATCACCGGATGTGCATCCGGGGTCACAACGGTAGCCGGTGCGGCACCGGAGGCGGCAGGCTCACTTCCTCGAGTAGAAGGTCGAGGAGGTGAAGGAGAAGCCCGAGCCGGGCTGGGAGTCCGAGTCCCGGGAGGAGGAGGAACAGCAGGTGACGAGAGCTCGAGCGCATCCCTGAAAGGGAGTGTCTTAGTAATAGTTGTGGAGAAAACAAAGTCAGATAACATAATGCAAGGAAAACGTACCTGGAATCCACAGTGGGAGGACCCCTTTGCCGACGCCGAGCAGGCTTCTCGGTCGTTTGCTTACTCGGCTTGCTCCTCTTGGGGGGGGGGGGGGGTTGCCGGAGTTATCGGCCCCCTCGGTGTCGGAAGCCGCGCGCTTCCGGCTCTCGGCACGTTTGGTCCCGGTTGTCGGTTTCGGAACCACTGCTGAGGCCCAATTCAGAGGGAGAGCGTCAATAACATCGAGAATCTGGCAGTCAATCTCATCCTTATCATCCGAAGAAATGGAAACTGCCTCTGAGGTTGAAGGATTACCCGGGGCAGCAGCCTCGACGAAAGGAATGGCGAGATGGTCCTCGCCGTCGGGGTCCTCCCTCTGCATCTCGTCCGGTTTTGGGAAGTTCGGCGCGTAAGTCCCGTTGGCGTGGACAGCGTCTTCTTCCATTTGACGCTCGAACAACTGCGCAAACAAATCAGGCCGTGTCGGTGTCCAGGTGAACGCATGTACGAAGGCGAATGCACGAAAGACAGATATGAGCACCTGTTGGCATGGTTTTTTCCGGGATCCCCCAATGACACCCCAAGAGTAGTCATCCGTCATCTCCGTCCGGGCAATAGCTCGAACGCGACGGACGACCCCTGCGTGATCTAGCCCAAAGATACTGGTCCGGGTGGGGTCTAGGTTCCCGGCCATATGGCACATCTTGTGCACTCGGTTTTGAAGGGGGCAGACCCGGCGAATGATGAAGCAACGCAGGAGATCATCGCCGGTCATCTTCTCGTTTAGCACGTTCAGAACGTCGTGCATGCAATTGACCTCGTCGTTATCGGGAAGCTGCTTCCAGAGACGGAATTCGCGCGAAGGACCAATAACGAACTCCGGCAGATTGATGAAGTCCGGATTCGAGGATCCCGGACCATCTCCCGAGTGCTCCCGGTTCTTCACGTAGAAGAAGCTGCGCTGCCACTTCCGGCAGGACTCTAGTCCCTTGACTATAGGGAATCCAGAATCCGCGCGAGGGATGATAGTGGCCGCTCCGCAATCGACTAAGTCTTTTATCTTCTTATCCGGGTTGGGGATGGCTTGGCGGCGAAGAATGAAATACTTGGCCCAGAGATCCAAAAATGGCCATATGCCGAGGTATGCCTCCGCGTAGGTGGTGAAGACCGAGAGCATCATAATGGCGTTGGCGGGAAGATGGTGAGGTTGGAGGTCGTAGGTGTCGAGGAAGTCGCGGAAGAAGGGGCTAGCCGGAAGCCCAAACCCACGCTCGAAGTGCGCGAGGAATACCACGTATTCCCCGGGTTGGGGTTCCGGTGCAACCTCCCCCTCCGGGAGACGGCTGTCGACTTCCGGAGGAATCCAGTGAGTCCGATACAGCCAGTCCAGATCTGACTGCTTGGTCTCGGACCCATCCCAGCACCCCCGGGTACGTTCTTCGCCCATGTCGAAGAAGTTTGCAAATGTATCCGAGCTATTCTGCAGGCGCAGCGGCAGTTAGTCGGAGTAAACTACCGGAAACTAGGATGCCGGAGCACAAACTGCTAAACACTACCGGGTTCCTGGGAAACAAGATCTACCGTGTGCTAAATAATCAAAACTAAAGGGAGGAAAATAGGCTCGCGCTAGACTCGGGCGAGGCGCAATGCGAGTGAGTAATCTACATCCTACCGCGACGGTACAGCATCGCCGTGCGCCTCGTGCGCGCCGCTCAAGTTGTGCTCACCGGCGGCGGCTCAACCGCACTGGTGTTATGGCACGGCCGGAGTCGGGCGGTTGTTCTACCGAAGAAAATCATCGGAGCGGAGAAGAGGAACTCACCGGAGAAGAGAAGGTCGATCGGCGAAGGCGACGGTGTCCGGGCTCCGGCGAACGGCGAGGGCGACGGTGTCCGGGCTCCGGCGAACGGCAACGAATGCAGCGGCAGCGGGGCGCTCGAGACAGCGAGGGAGGAAAATGCGAAGGAGAGGAAGAAGGAGGGGAAACCGTTCCGGTCCCCTATTTATGGGGGGGGGGGGGATTCCGGAGCGGTTTCCAATTTTCCCGCCCACGATCTCCACGATCGTGGGTGGGATCTGGTTTGTGCAGCAAGCCACGTGGCGCTACCCGGAGCGTCCGATCCGGCCACACCGAGGGCCACACGGCCCCAACGGTTGGATTCCGGATCGGCTGCGGCTCCCGGCGCGGGAACCCAAGCGACGGCGTGCTCGCGCAGGAGCACTCGAGTGCGTTTCTGCTAGGACGGGACGTTGGGTGGGCCCTGGCTCACAGTCTCGAATTCATCAGGAGGCCAACGGTCGAGATTCACTGAGGATGTGTTATCCGGTTGCAGGCTTCGCCTCCCGGTAAACATAGTCTCGGTAAGAAGGTCTCGGAAGAACCGACTTCGGCGGAAAGGGAAAGGCTGGTGGCATGTGTTCTCGGAAGATAGTTGTTGTTTAAAGCTGATCCCGCACATCATCCGAGGTCGCTGTGCGGCACCAACTTCGGGGACTAGTGTCGGGGGGCTGCCCCCCGGGTAGGGGCAGATCCCGGTATGATTCAATAAGGTGCCAACAGTACCCGACCTTTGGCGAGAGCAAGGGACACCTCCTGCTGTACTGAAAGGGCAGCTTGACCCTTGAGCGCTGGTAGAGGACAAAGTGCCTCCTGGCAGGCGCAAGGGTCAGGTCTCGCGGCTATAAATAGGCACCCCCGGACTTCACAATCGCAGCACAAGCATGAGCGGGTGGTTCCTCTAAGAACTAGCTTCTCGAAGATGTCTTTGCTGATAGGCTAAGACATCTTCGGGAGGCTAGGCCTAGAGATACTCATCCTGAGACGAGCTCGGATGTATCCGGAAAGGGTCCCGAGTCTCGGAGTCCGAGGAGACTTCCGGAAGGAGCTGTACTCGGTTTTGCCGGATAGGTTGTCCGGGCGGATACTAACCTGAATATATGTCTCGGTCTTGATCTTATGCAGAAGAGGCTCAAGGGGCAAGCGAAGAGGTAGCCGGCGTGACGGCTTCCGGTAGGCCGTCAACGGTCCGTAGCAGGTTTTCCCGTCTATAGCGGGGGGAAGTACCATTCCGCCTGACACGGAAGCATGGTCACCTCCCGCCTGACACGGAAGCATGGTCACCTCCCGCCTGACACGGGAGTTCGTCAGCCGGTACGATCGTGGTACGACAAGACCTGACGTGCCTAGCCCGGCAATCCGGAAAAGGCTATCCGGGATGGGCAAAGACATGTCTTGTCTCTGACAAGGGGACAATGATGGTGCAGGACGGCGCCTGGCGTCCTTGTCGAGATGATGACGAAGGGGCTACACCGGATAGCCCGGCGACTAGGTCGTACTAGCCGGTGACGGCATGCCGGCTAGGCCTGTCCGGTGGGGCCAAGCCGATTTAGGGTTTCCGGCCCTCCTGGACGGAACTCTATAAAAGGCGCCATAACTGCTCCTGAGAGCAAGAGACCAACTTCAGAGCCAAAGCTATAGTCACATTTACTCAGAGAGCATTTACCCCTTCTCACCTTGAGTTCGTCTAGTTCTTTGTACTCCTCCCTTTGAGAGATCTTGTAGCAAGTTGTAGCTCTTGTGTCACAAATATATAGAGAGGAAAGGCAGGAGTAGGGGTGTTACCTCCTCACGAGGGCCCTGAACCTGGGTATATCGTGTGCGTGTTGTCTGCCTTCGTGCATTTGTTCGTGTTTGTTAGATCTTCCCCCTCGTTCTTTGTTCTCATTTCGTGTTCCTGGGAGATCTCGGTTTTACCGGGATCCTCCCTGTGTGAGCTCTTCAGCTCGCTATCCCTCCCCGGATCCACCAACGTCCATCGGCCCCACAAATTAGCCATCCTATGGCATCTGCCGTGACACCACTACGTCAACTGCAAAATCCAAGAGTCCGAGCTCTGGCTAGAGGGCAAGATCCCACAAACACGCTATCTCTACAGAGGACCTTGGTACTTACTCTCCTCGCAAGGAACGCCTGAGGGGACCTATAAGCGTGCACGAGTTCCTTGAACCGTGTTCCAGCGTTTGGGTTCGCCCCTCTAACATTTGCAGGGAAAAATCCCCCCCACAAGCCTGTAGAAGCATCCAGGAGCAACCCCTCAAGTGGACAACCTCGCCAGGCGAAAAGCCTCTGCAGGGCGGAAACCTCGAGAAGCTAAGTCGCGCACCCACGCCTTAAGAGCGTTTTCTCCCCCTAGCGCACGTTTGCCCCTCAAGCGACTTCGCTTTTCCCTTACGCTTCATGGACTACTCGCACGTCTAAGGGGGGAGCTTGAGCATCGCGACTCAGAGCTCTTACCTCTCCTAGGCCTAAACTCCCCCCGGCCTTGCGGAGTCATTGCTCCTGCATACCGAAGTGGCGGAGTCATGGCACGAAGAGATGGGACCTACCGACGCAGAGAACAAATAGACATGAAGATGAGTCCAAAGAGACCTCACAGGGGGTAGACAAGCTCGGATTAAACATCAATAAAGAGTATATTACAGGCCAAAGGTCTCAAGAAATCTAAACACAAAGTTGTTTCAGATACAAGCGCTCGCAGGCGCAATAAGGAGAGGCTTAGGGGGAAACAGTGCTTCCTTGGACCTCCTCTGCAACACCCTCGTCAGCCCCGGCAGAGCAGGCCTCCTCCTGGCTGTCTTCAGCTGCAGCCTCCGCGCGCCTGAAGCGGTTGCAGAATGCGTCAACTTGCTCACGGAGGGAACCGGAGACCCGCTGCGCGTCCTCGCCTTGAGCAGGTTCTGTGACGGAGGAGAGGTCGAAGCCTCGCGCGAGGAGCTTGAGGTTGGTGAAGATGCGGTCAACAACCACCCCCAGGAGCTACATGCTCTCGTCTTTGATCATCCCGCGAAGCTCGGCGACGGGGCCCTCAAGTGCCGCGAAGAGCTGGTCCAAGTAGGCCAGGAACATGGCGGTGTCATAGCCTCGGCCTCCGGGGCACGACGCATCTGCACCAAGCCGTGCCGCAAGTTTGTTGCCGCGTGCGACCAACGCCTCAAACCGGTGCTCACACTGCTTCACGAGCACGCTGGCCGCCTGGGCTGAGTCCTGCGTTCCCTCCGCCCGCTCCATAGCCGGAGCCACCTGCTCTTCCACGCCCTCGACCGAAGGGCCGAGGCCGTGAACTTCTTCGTCGCGAGCCTCCTCCGCTCGGTGCCGACCGGCCTTGGCGCGCTTGAGGCGGCACACCGGTTTGGAGTTGGCCTTCTCGAGCTCAGCGAGCCGCTGAGCGTCCGCAGCGTACTGGGCCTTGAGGCGGTCCTCCCGCCTCTGGACCTGAGCGCGGTACTTCTGAAGGAGGGACCGACGGAACTGCTTCTCGTGCTCCACAAGGGCCTTCCTAGCCGCCTTCGTCTTCTTGGTGAAACGCCGCTCGAAGCGCTCATAAGAAAGCTTCTGAGCAGCGACACGCTCGTCGAACTTCGAGATCGCCTGGGCCAGGCCTCCCTCGCGCGCCTCAAGGGCCTCGCGCTGGGCAAACAGGTCCTTCTCCGCCTGAAGACGTTGTTCCTCGCGCCGCTGTTGCTCTCTCCTCATGAGGGCCAGCTGCCGCTCACGCTCTGCCAGGCCCTTGCGGTCCTCCTCCAGAGCAGCCGGCGTGGCCTGGTGGGCGGAAATCAGTTGGGACTCTAGCTGACCCAGCCCTCGGCGCTTCTGCTCCAGCGAGCCCTCCATCGCCTCGCGCTCCGCCTTGGCCTGGCGCAGGAGCTCCTTTGCGGCGTCATGTTCTGCTTGAAGGGGCTCGAGGAGCTCTGCGGCGTCGCGGATGGCCCCCTCGCGGATCTCCTTGGCAAAGCGGGTGGCCTCCTCACGCGCGGCTTGCAGCGCCGCATCCTCCAGCCGGCGCGCCTCAACTGCCGCGTGGAAGGATGTCCACGACCTCGTCAACTCCTCCTGCTGCTGGGCGAGCTGTATGTCACCAAGGGCGAGGTGCGCCTCCAGTCCAGGCCCTCCAAGGACTCCCGCACGAGGCCGAATGCCACCTCGCGGCGTCCCGCGCTCCAATCCCAGCCTCGGAAAACCAACTCCTGGCTAGACGAAGGCCCAGCCGCGGCGTATGGTCCCGTGAGCCCGGACCCTGGTCGAGCTTGGGGGATGAACATGGCTCCGCTTCCGTCCACACCTGCCTCCGCTTCGGTGCTCGAGCCAATAAGGCGCTCGTCTTCTCCAGCCAGACAAGGGGGCGAGGAAACACCCCCTCCTACAGACGCACTTGCGCCCGCTGGCGCCTCGATCGTTTCCTCCAGGTGCGGTGCGGGAGCCACGGGCGTGCGCGGTGGAGATGGCGCATGCATCGGCGTCAACTCGCGCGACGGGGTCGGCTCGCGGGGCGGAGCTGCCTCACGCGGAGGCGTAGCCGCGCGAGGGAAAGTAGGAGCGCGAAGTGGCGTATAAGCCTTCTCCTCCGCGCCTTCCACCCCCAGTGGCTCGGGAAGCGATGAAGATGCCTCTTGGCGTGGCACGCCCACCTTCACTTGAGGCGCCCCCTCGGCAGGGCCTGAGGTGGCCGTCTCCGCAGGCCTCGTGTGTCCGTCGGCCACTGCCTCGGCGGTGGCTCTCCTCACGTCTGCAGCCTTGCGAAGCCGGCGGCGCTTCGTAGGCACAAGATCGCTGACGAAAAGCACAGGAAAAGACCGTCAAGAGAGAGCAAAGCAGGGGGGAAAACAAGAGCCCAGAATGGCCAGGTGCCATAAATACTCACCCTGAAGGGGAGGCACCGGCATCGACCCATATCAGGCCTGGAGAGCGCCAGGAAGGCGTGGTCTTGACGCCTGATCCCCCCGGAGGCGTCCTCGTTTTTCTTTTGGAAGGGACGTCGGAGGGCCTCACCCCAGAACGATCCACCACAGCCTTGGTGCGAGGTTCGCGCCTCCCCGACCAAGCGCCTGTCTCGGAGGACGTCCCCGCCTTGGTCACCTCCTCCACGGGGCGTGAAGGCGCCACCACGAAGGCGTCGTCGTCCCCTGACGAGATGTCGCAAATCTCGTCGGTGAAGAGCTCGTGCCTCACGGGGGATGCCCCTCCCGTCGCGGCCTTTTCCTCGCCACTCCAGACACGGGAGGCTGATGAAGAGTCCACACCGACAACTGCATGCGCCGACGGAGCGACCACCTGATCCATCACCCCCGCCATACCATATGGAGTAAAGTCCGGCATTCCGTCCAGGATGTCCATGCGATCACCCAGAGGGAGCTGATGCAGAGGTCGCACGGAGCCGGCGATCTTCTTGGGCACCTCCGTCTTGACAAAGAGAATGTTCAAGATGGTGTCGACAACATCCGAGTCGTGATCCTCTGGGTGAAGCCGCATTGGGTCCGAGGGGCCATTATACATCCACATTGGCTCTGAGTACGCCTGGAGGGGCGCGATGCGGCATGCCACGAAGTCCGCCGCGACCATCTTCCCCGTGAGGCCCTCCTTGCGGAGGAAGCTCAAGTGCCCCACCAGGTGTGCGTTATCTGCGCCGCGAAGGGCAGACCTGCACCAGTGAGAGTTTTTCACGGGCGGCGCCTCCGGGACGTCTAGGAACGCGCAGGGCGACTGGACACCGATGAGCAACCACCTCTGACGGAAGTCACCCACCTTCTTGAGCAAAGCCGTGATAGGCTTGTCTCCACTCCACGACATGGGAATATACACACTCCCCATGCCATCCGCGATGAGGAAGGAGACGCACCTAGTCCGCTCGCCGCAAGCCGTGCACTGCAGCGAGTAAAAGTTCTGGAAGAGCGCCACCGAGAGGCGCACGCCCAGATAAGCCTTGCAGAGGTAGGCGAAGATGGATAGGATGAGCACGGAGTTTGGATGAAGATGAAGGAGTTGAATTTGATAAAACTCCAGCACCGCCTCCAAGAAAGGCGAGTACGGTGGCACCAGCCCGGCGGTGATGGCATGGAGAAAAATGGGATAAAATCCATGGGGGAAT
The DNA here is from genome assembly GCA_026929855.1 of Poa annua. Taxonomy (NCBI): domain Eukaryota; kingdom Viridiplantae; phylum Streptophyta; class Magnoliopsida; order Poales; family Poaceae; genus Poa; species Poa annua. Next base: position 41,424,868 of record CM049427.1, read on the forward strand.
CCCCCGAACCGCGCGGCCTGAAGCGCGCTGGCGCCATACTCGTTGGTCGGCCCCGCGACCAGGTGGCGGATCCTCTCCAACGCCTGAAGATCCATGCGCGCCCCCTCGAGAGCCGCGCCCTGCACTACCTCTAGGGTTTCCGCTTGAAAGGAAGGTCCCGCAGCCGCTATGCTCTTGCTCTTGACTGGGCCCATCGTCACGAGTGCGGAGGATCGAAGGAAATGAAGAATGAAGATTCGCAGGAAAAAACGGAGGCAGAGAGCTCTGTAGAGCGGAAAATTCAGCTAGAAGAATTGGAAACGGTAACGGCTCCCTGCTGCCTCGCTCGGGTTTTATGTCGCCTCGAGGAGCAGTTACCGGGACGTGGTGGGACCCCCCACGACTCGCACCCTGGATCGTGCGAGGCCGTTATTTGTCCAAGTGCCGCGTGGCTCGGGCCGGCTGGGCACTAAGGGCCCACGACGCGTCGCTTGAGCCCATGTGCTCAATCGTGCCCATCATGGGCCCGGGGGCTACTGTCGGCCCAGTGGGAACTGGGGTATGGAGAGCCCATTCCCCCCCCCCAGGACTCGCACGATGGCCAGACAGACGAAACGGCTAAGGACCAGGCATCACCGCCTGGCGGGACCCTCGAGAGGCAATTCCCCTCGAGGGCCTGAAGAGGAAACGAGGGCCTCAAGGGATCCCTCGCCTCACGGGACCCTCCCGAGGTGCCGGCTCACCTCGAGGGAGTCCCGCAGGAATCTCCCCTCAGGCCTCCCCGTGCCTGAGGGAAACGTTGCGGCCAAGGAAGTGCGGCAAGGTGCACATGGGCTCTGCCACGCCCACGTGGTGACGCAAGCACCCCCGTTGCTGTTTTAGTGATAAAGGGGTCAATAAAGCGGCTCCGCCTGCTGCGCAGCTGCCAGGACCTTCTACTCTGACGATAAAGCAGGTAGACGGCGCAACCCTCCAACGGAGAACGTCATCGTGGGCTCCACCTCAGAGACTGCTCTCTCTGCGGGCAGTACATCGCGGTCGGCCGCCTGTCGGCCACCGCGCCCACCTTTATCAACAATGGACCGCGTCCATGGACGAACGGACGACGGTGGACTCCTGCCCCACCATGCCACTGCCATGTGGGAGCCACCTTGAAGGCCAAGACGAAGGAGAGCGCCAGAGGCGCCTATAAAAGGAGAAAGACATCCTTCGTAGCACGGGTCGACTCTTTGCGTGCTACAACCCTTGTAAACCCTAGCAACACTTGTCAGGATAGCCTTGAGCCCGAGGAGGAAGAAGATCATCGCTTCCCTCCTCAGGCAAGAACTGCCTCAAGGGGGCCTCCGGCAGACTCCACTGTATTGTAAACTCCATCATCTAATACAGTCAAGCAGGAGTAGCGGTCTTACCTCCTCACGAGGGTCGTGAACCTGGGTAAGGGCCGGTGTCTTCCTCTGTCGTGTGCGTGTCTTCTTCGGGTCCGGCGAGCAACGTCACGGAGCCACTCGAGGGTCTAGACCTCCGTGTTCAATCCCCTTCACGAACTACTCTTCAGGAAGTGACTACCCCCGATTCTAGTGAGTCATAACCCGACACTTTATTTAGTTTTGCAAGTTTTACGTGGCATATAGGCTTATTCGTAAGAGAACCGCTTCCGTACCTACGAACTTTGTACCACAACATCGATCGTATAATTGCATGTTTAAGCATCCCTTTCGGGCCCTCAATTGAAAATGCTTTGCCGACTAAAGAGAGAGAAACAGACACCCGCCAGCCACAGATACGGAGCAAGACGTATGTCAGTAGTGGAATCAGTCTCGCGTAAGCGTACGCGTAAAGTCAGTCTGGGCCGCTTCATCAATTCAATACCGAAGGCATCGCAAGTACACGCTAGAGGGTAGCAAATATAAGAAAGACGTCCTCATTCAACATGAGTTCTAACCGTACCAGCAGTACTACGCATAGATCGGCTCTGATACCACTGAAGGGGTTCCGGTGCAGAAAATAATAATTTTTCTAGCGAATGAAACCCTAACTAGTCAGGATCTACCTATCTAGTACATGTGATAACGGTGGCGGAACGGGTTACATTACCTCCATGTAGACCGATTGCGGGGATTACGCTCCCGCACAAGCGTTGACGATGAAGTCGTACGTAGCCGACCTCGAGGTCGCGGAGAACTTGCCGCGACGATGTAGACGATGACACCTGTAACATTCCAACATTTTATAATGTTCAAAAATCACTAAAATTTAATACTTTTGTTTTGATATAAAATAAAATATTAAAATGCATAAGAAAACCAATTATAAAAGACTTCAGGCATATTAAAAAGGTTTATTAATTCAAATATCTCAAGTAACCACTAAATTTTCAAAAATACTAGATTGCTTTCTTTGTGTTAACACCTTGTTGCTTGATGTTTGTTAGATGTTGTTTGTAATGATTTGTCTTCATCTTCCTGTATGAGTTAGAATGTTTAACTATCAAGAAAACTTTTCTTTTAAGGGTGGTAGCCACCCAGATAATTCAAACCCAGTTACCTAAACCCGGAGATCCAAGCCTATTTTTCTTTCTAGCATCCCGAATCGGCGAAATCATTCTCTCCTGGTTTGCAGTTTCCGTGTCAACAGCTGGATTTCTCCCCCTCTCGAGTTATCAGAATCATTTCAAGCATTTGTCTTTCTTTCTAGCCTCTCCGAATCTCGGGGACGAGATTCCTTTTAAGGGTGGTAGTCTGTAACATCCCAACATTTTATAATGTTCAAAAATCACTAAAATTTAAAACTTTTGTTTTGATTTAAAATAAAATATTAAAATGCATAAGAAAACCAATTATAAAAGACTTCAGGCATATTAAAAAGGTTTATTAATTCAAATATCTCAAGTTATCACTAATTTTTCAAAAATTGTTTCAAGTTAAACATTTTTATTATCCCATTATATTTTCTTAAGCCTCATTATATATAAATTGAAAAATGTGTTACTAACTTTCAAACCATTTTATTCTAATAAAATAGTTTACTTATAAGTAATTGATTTCAACCACTCAGCCATATCTATTCATAAATTCAAGACTATTAAAATGGTATAATTGCCAAATGGTTTTCACTCTTTTAACTAAGTTCAAAATGTAGTTTTGGAAATTATAAGTCCATAGTTTATATTTTTAAAACTTCATATATTTTATAAATGATGATTTATTCCAATAGGCATTTCAATATCTTAAATTATTTTTATCAATTTTCAATACATAAAATGATTTCATGAATATATTCAAAATAAGCAATGAATTAAATCTAGAACATCTTCCAAAGTTGTTATGAAGTTTTCAAATGATTTATCATATTATGAAACTTAATGGTGCACCAAATATTTTGAAATAAAAATGATTACATTACATTTTCTCTTTTCATTACAAATAGTTGTAATATGATATTTAATAATCTATTAAAACAAAATTTCATTTTAGTATTTGGAAATGAGTTTAAATGACTTAAATTCAAACATGTTGGAATATGGGTATTTTACAAATTTTATTTAGCCAAAAGAAAATTTAATTAAGATATAATTTCAAATATGACTTTAAGTTTCAAATTTGTATTTAATCAATATTTCAAAATATTATTTTTCAAAAATGTTCAAAACATGCCCACAACTGGTTTAACACAAAGATAATAAATTTACAAATTTTTAGAAATTTGTTTGACATCATTTGGACAGTTAAATCAAAAGATATGAATTAAAAGAAAAATCAGAAAAGAAAAAGAAAAACCGATGACGTCATGCTGACGTCACCTTCTTCAACCTCCAGCCCAAAATTTCCGGCCAAAACCACTCCTCCAATTCCGGCTCCAATTCGAGCGATTATTACGCGATTTGTTCTCCCGTGCGCGTTTATAAATAGCCTCGATCTCCTCCGCGTTTCCCCCCTCCTCCTCCTCCTTCCTTTTACGCCGCCGGGCTGCCCCATTTCGCTCGCCGGAGTTCTTCGAGCCGCCGCCACATTTCTTTGATTCCGGCGACGAGAGTCACACCCCGGAACCGAGACCGCGCCCGTCCTTCTCCTCGTGTCCGTGCGCACCGGCAAGCTCCTTTTTCCCCTTCTCCACGGCAGACTATCGGGAGGAGAGAAGGAACTGAAGCTCGCCGGCATCGAGCAACCCCGGCCGCATCTCCCCCGCCATTCCAGGAAGAACAAGACGACACTGCCAACCCCTTCGTCATCTACGCGACGCGCCGCCCTCGGGGGAATCATTCGCGCAACTGGGGGCCTCTTCATCGCCGTCGCCGTCAAGACCCAAGCGCCGGCTCCGCCATCGTCCCCAAGTCCGGCGAGTTCCCGCCGCCACCTCCTCTCGATCGCACGGTGAGCGTCCGATCAAGTTTATACGGTCACGATTAGAAGTTTTAGTCAAACCGGTAAGATCAGATCTGGACCGTCAGATCCAGATCTGACGGCCCAGATCGAATCACGTAACCACGTCAGCGCCTACGTGGCATGTACAGTCAGTGCCCAGTCAGCTGCCACGTGGAAAATGAATTTCTTATTTAAACTTATTTGGCAGTTTTGCAGAAAAGACCCTGCAACTTAAATATGTTATAACTTTTTACTCACACATTCAAATTCAAATATTTTTATATATTTGGAAATCCCTTGACATGTAGATTATTTTAGATCTGTTAGATTTCCAATTTGACTTAGTTCAAAATACTCAAATTTCAAATGGTGAATTCGAGTATTTTTGTCATAACTTTAAATCTGTAAATCCAAAAATTGCAAATAAAATTGTTTTAGAAACTTTGGAATATTTTTAATATGATGCCTCTGATATAAAATATTTTTGAGTATTATTTTGATGATTCAAAAGTTGTATGTTTCAAAGTTGTATGTTTCAAATATTTTTGAGTATTATTTTGACTATTTCTGACAATACTATTAATAGAAATATTATTTTTGATTAAATTCAATTGCTATAAATTTATTTGAATCCCCTCTGTCTATTAATACTAACTACAAAATTTTGTTATAAAAATTTAATCACATAAAACTCTAATATTATATTTAACCCTTTTATTATATTTTGCAAAGTTAGAAACTAAATAAATTCCAATGATAACTTTATGCATACTTTATAAATATCACAAAAATTAGTATTATGTTTCTTGTGATTTAAAATTTCATTTCATGCATAGCATATTTTGTTTTGTAGTTATATTTCCCATAAGGAAAACTCCACCCCATTTTCTCTAAGTTAAGATTATTTTCAAACTTAGTATTTTGGTAAAAGTGCTATGCACTTAGACACTTAGTATTTTTCAACATGGAGCTAGAAGACCAATGAAGGACTTAACCAAAACAAGACTTCAGAAGTATCTCCAAGGAGTAGAAGCACTTAGAAGAAAAATCAAGAAGAAGTTCATGAACACCAACTAGAAATAGTTTCTAAGACTTGTTCCCTCTCTCATTCTTTTCTCCCTTCTTCTCTGAGACTTCATGAAGACTAAGTTAAATCCAAGACCAGCCTAGGTGATACAAAAATCATCAAGTCTGAAGATTATTCAAGTCTACCAAGAATTCAATCAAGACATCACCAAGGAGAATATTACAAGCCTGGAGATGAAGCCTGGAAGACCAACTACTTCTTTCTTTCTATCCTTTCCCTCTTTCCTAATCTTGTCTTCCATTTCAGACTTAAACAATTTTTGATCTTGTTATTACCATCTTGAAGTTTGTTGGATCCTAGCGGCATAGTGAGATGAAGCGGCCTGGAGACTAACCTTACATGTCCACGTACATGAGACCTGTTTCACAATTTAAGTGGCTGGCCGGCTATCTGTCTCTCTCACTATCACTACTAGATATCCCAATATAGCCGATGGCTAAACTCCCGTCGGTTATTTTAGTTTCCCGTCGGTTAGTACTATATTTGACGGGGAACCGTCGGCTATCTGCCATCGGCGAAGCTCGGTCGGCCATTACTCTAATGGCCGACGGGACTCTCGGCTATTGTCTTTACCAACGGTACAAATCCAACGGTCAACGGTCAGCTATGACTTGGTGAAATGGCTGCCTTCCTATGTTCTGCACGACATATGGCTGACTGTATACCATCGGTTATATGTTTACCGACGGCTGTTTTCTCCCGTCAGCATTTATAATGGTCGACGTCCAAACAATCTACAAGGATTTGGTCTCACGTCAATTATTATTTCTCCCCTGGAAGGTCTATGAGCGACAGGTTTGGTGCAGTATATTTTCTAATTTAGTACTGGCGTTTCATAATCGTTGCACATAGCACAAATCACAATATCACAAGATTTATTCCAAACTGCATGTGTTCTAGCACAATCACAGAAAGTATCAGACAGAACAAGACTTGAATATAAATCACATTAAACCTTAATTCTAATAAAACAACAACGGTCACAACATCAAGCACACGCCTTGATAACTTCATTTGGTTGAGCTTCTTGTAGTATATTCTACTCGACACCACTCGTACCAGCCAGAGATACTGTTCTCAACTTCTCATCATTGCAACTTCGTCCACTGTCGGGGGGCTGCCCCCCGGGTAGGGGCAGATCCCGGTATAATCCAATAAGATGCCAACAGTACTTGACCTTTGGCAAGAGCCAGGGACACCACCTGGTGTGCGGAAAGGGCAGCTTGACCCTTGAGCGCTGGTAGAGGACAAAGTGCCTCCTGGCAGGCGCAAGGGTCAGGTCTCGCAGCTATAAATAGACACCCCCGGCCCTCACAATCGCAGCACAAGCATGAGCGGGTGGTTCCTCTAAGAACTAGCTTCTCGAAGATGTCTTTGCTGATAAGCTAAGACATCTTCGGGAGGCTAGGCCTAGAGATACTCATCCTGAGACGAGCTCGGACGCCTCCGGAAAGGATCCCGGATCTAGGACTCCGAGGAGACTCCCGGATGCAAGTGTACTCGGTTTTACCGGATAGGTTGTCCGGATAGGTACTAACCGGAATGTATGTCTCGGTCTTGATCTTGTGCAGAAGAGGCTCACGGTGGCAAGCGAGGAGGTAGCCGGCGTGACGGCTTCCGGTAGGCCGTCAACGGTCCATAGCAGGCTTTCCCGTCTATAGCGGGGGGAAGTACCCTTCCGCCTGACACGGAAGCATGGTCACCTCCCGCCTGACACGGAAGCATGGTCACCTCCCGCCTGACACGGGAGCGCGTCAGCCGGTACGATCGTGGTACGACAAGACCTGACATGCCTAGCCCGGCAATCCGGAAAAGGCTATCCGGGATGGGAAAAGACATGTCTTGTCTCTGACAGGGGGACAATGATGATGCAGGACGGCGCCTGCCGTCCTTGTCGAGATGATGACGAAGGGGCTACACCGGATAGCCCGGCGACTAGGTCTCACTAGCCGGTGACAGCATGCCGGCTAGGCCTGTCCGGTGGGGCCAAGCCGATTTAGGGTTTCCGGCCCTCCTGGCCGGAACTCTATAAAAGGCGCCATAACTGCTCCTGAGAGCAAGGGACCAACTTCAGAGCCAAAGCTATAGTCACATTTACTCAGAGAGCATTTACCCCTTCTCACCTTGAGTTCGTCTAGTTCTTTGTACTCCTCCCTTTGAGAGATCTTGTAGCAAGTTGTAGCTCTTGTAACACAAATATATAGAGAGGAAAGGCAGGAGTAGGGGTGTTACCTCCTCACGAGGGCCCTGAACCTGGGTATATCGTGTGTGTGTTGTGTGCCTTCGTGCATCTGTTCGTGTTTGTTAGATCTTCCCCCTAGTTCTTTGTTCTTATTTCGTGTTCCTGGGAGATCTCGGTTTTACCGGGATCCTCCCCGTGTGAGCTCTTCAGCTTGCTATCCCTCCCCGGATCCACCAACGTCCATCGGCCCCACAAATTAGCCATCCTATGGCATCTGCCGTGACACCACCACGACAGTTGGCGCCCACCGTGGGGCAGACAGAGGCGTTGGCTGGTGTACACATCCGGACGGGCTCCCCTGTTCACTTCGAGGTTCGGGTTCTCTCTGGCCTGGTCGTAAGGCTAGGGGAGATGGAATTCGTCTGCGACAACGCAGGGTGCTTCCGGAACAGACCGTTTCCGGTGAACGGATGTCTCATCGACTTTGGTGGTTTCACCACCTACGTCGCCACCGAGGTTGTCTGTGGCTACCCGGACGTGGTCCTGGAAGCAGAGGACCCTCCCATGCTCTGCGCTACTCGGGGTCTGCGTGCCGGTCGTCCCCCGATTTCCGTCGCAGTGATGATGGTCGGGGCTACCGAGGAGGAGTACCAAGCCGCTGACGGCGATACCGACGGACACCCCCGTTTGGCCAAACCCCCGCAGGAAAGACCTGCGGCCCGAGATGGTGATCCACAGGCGTCCCAGCCGCGGCGTCGCCCGGATCCCCTCTCGGGGCTGGTGGCCAAGTTGGCTATACATGTGGCTGCTGAGGCGGATACCCAGGCCACCTCGGCTGACTTGGAGGAGCAGCGAAGGTTGCTACTCGCCGAAGCGCAGGAGATCGCCGAGATCCGTCGCGAGCTCAATGCTAGCCTCCGGGAGTACAATGCAGCTCACGGATTCCCTAAGATAGACTCTCGGGAGAAGCGCATTGCAGATCTGCGCAAGAAAGGAAGAATGGTGAATGAGGAGCTGGCTGGTGGAGCCACCACCAGTAACACGGGAAGTCGGATTTCTGCGGGGAAGCCGGTGTATAGCTCACCGGCGAAAACTCTTAGGGCCGTCGAAGCTGCCATGGCCGAGTTGGTGGGGTTATCCGGTGAGGCCCTGCGCAAGCAGCAGGAGAGGGTAAACGAGTTGGTGATTGAGGCCAACCGTCAGAATCAGGCCTTCAAGAAGAAGAACCCCGGGGCGGGATCCCAAGTGCACTCAGCCAGACCCAATAGCCAGAAGTCAGACGGGGAGGCCTCTTCCCCGCATCCGAGCAGAAGCAAGAGCAAGAGCAAGAGCCGGAGCCGGAGTCGGGGTTCCGGGAAGAACAAGCAGCTACAGACCTACGACCCGGCCTTCGCCGGTATCCAGCAAGCCGGGCAAGCCGGGCAGCGAAACTCGGGGCAAGCGGGAAGTACCCGTGGGGATGGTAACCTGGGTGTAGGAAACAATAACCCGGTTGGCCGTGGTAATCCACCCCGGAACCCTCCTCATGTTCAGGGAAACCCGCAGAGGGAGGTCGCCTCCGTTCCCCAGCAGGTCGTGATCCCTGTGCAGGACAGGCTCAATGATGGCAACTCGAGGCTGCAGCAGCTCGGGTATCAGCCGGACGAGAACCCTTTGGGATCTCGGATAGGAACCAGGGTGCTGAACCCGGCAGACGCCAGATTCCGGCTCGACCGGATTCACCAATCCGAGTTGGTGGAAGAGCAAGGACCTCCGGGACCTGCATGCTTCGGACCTCGGATCATGCGGGAACCACCTGTTCGGAACTTTCAGCTCAACAGGGGTGCCAAGACCTATGACGGCAGCAAGAAGCCGGAGGACTGGCTAACCGATTATGTAACTGCAGTAAGCATAGCCGGTGGAAACAGACGATGGGCGGTACGTTACGTGTCGCAGATGTTGGAAGGACCAGCCCGGATCTGGTTGAACAACTTGAGAACTGGCAGCATAGACTGCTGGTTAGACTTTGAGGAGGCATTCATCAGCAACTTCACCAGCACATACAAGAGGCCGAACAGACCTCAGCAGCTCGCCATCTGTAGGCAAAGGAGCAACGAGACCGACCGGGAATACCTTACCCGGTGGAGCAATATTCGCAACTCTTGCGAAGGAGTGGTAGAGGCGCAAGCCATCTCCTGGTTTGCACAAGGATGCCGGCATGGCTCTATGCTGTGGCAGAAGTTGCAGAGAAAGATGCCAACGACCTTGGCAGAAACCATGCGCATCGCCGATACCTATACGCTTGGAGATCCCATGCAACCCCTGGTGGATGTCGGTGACTCCAACAGGAGGAATGCGGGACCTCAGCATTCAGGACCGAGCAGAAGCCATGATCGCCAGGAGTTCGGCCACAAGAGGAATCAGCCCGAGTACCACCATGCCGCACAGGACGTCGCAGCAGTGACCCGGGAGCAGGAGGATGCCGGCAGCAGCCAGCGTCAAAAGACAAGTGGCCCGGCTTGGGGTCAGAGTCAGGAGGTGCAAAAGACGTGGGTAGAGCAAAAGAAGCCCCTGACGTATGAAGAGATGCTGAACAAGCCATGCTGCTACCATACTCTGGAGGCCAACAAACCCGCAAACCACTCTACTCGGCAGTGCAGTTGGTATCAGTGCACGTTGCAGGAAGGCAGCTCGGGAGCTATTCGGCAGAGTGCTCCGGCATCTCGGCCCAATATCCCGAGACCCCCTCCTCCGACATCGGGGGCCAACGCTGTTCGACTTCCCCCTCCTCCGAGAGGACCCCCACCTCGCCCGGTGAATGTGGTGCACAACCGGAACGACAACGGTAACCAGGGCGGACAACAGCAGAGTAACTACCGGGAGGCACATCAGAGCTATGTGGTCTTCGTGACCGAGCCCACTGACCGAAAGAGTGTACGGCAGCATGCACTGGAGGTGAATGCTGTGATCCCGGCGGTGCCCAAATTCTTGCACTGGTCCGAGATGGAGATCACATGGAGCCGGAAGGGTCACCCTCGAGTGATGCCTAAGCCGGGAGCGTATCCCTTGGTGGTAGATCCAACTTTTGTCGGACCCAACCTCAACGTCCGCTTCAGCCGGGTTCTGATTGACAATGGCAGTGCCATCAACATCATGTACAAGGACACGATGCTGAAGTTGGGAGTATCCATGAACACCCTGCTGCCTACCGAGACAACCTTCCACGGCATTGTGCCCGGAGTCTCTTGCTCGCCCATGGGAAAGATCTGGGTTGAGGTGCTATTCGGAACTCGGGAGAACTGCCGAACCGAGAGCTTGGAGTTCGAAGTCGTGGACCTCGAGAGCCCGTATCACGCGCTGATCGGCAGACCGGCCCTCGCCAAATTCATGATCTCGACTCACGTAGGCTACCTCAAGATGAAGATGCCGGGACCTAACGGCGTAATCACCATCTCGGGAGACCACAAGCGCTCCATGGAGTGTGCCTCGGCGGGGTCGTGCTTAGCTGAGTCCCTGGTGATCGCGGAACAGAAGAAGAGGATCCAGCAGGTGGTGGCAATGGCCAAGACCTCCCAACTCGGAATGCCCGGGATGGTGAACCCGGAACAGGGTGCGCCATTTCAGCCCCCCAAGGAGACCAAGAAGGTGGGTGTGGACCCTAGCAACCCGGAGCGCCAAGTTATCATTGGCAGCAACCTGGACAGCAAATAGGTAGGCGAGCTCGTCGACTTCCTCCGTGAGAATCGGGATGCTTTTGCGTGGTCGAGTGACGATCTGCAAGGCGTCCCGAGGGAGTTGGCTGAGCACTCTCTATTTGTTAGACCGGATGCGAAGCCGGTAAAGCAACCGACTAGGCGCCTCTCGGATGAAAGAAGAGCTGGCCGCTGGATTCATAATGGAGGTGCTGCACCCGGATTGGATATCGAATCCGGTCCTGGTGGAGAAGAAGAAGGATGATCCCCTTCTGCTTAAGGTGTGGCGCATGTGCATCGACTTCACCAACCTCAACAAAGCATGCCCGAAGGACCCCTTTCCGCTGCCCCGAATAGATCAAGTGATAGACTCCACTGCCGGGAGTGAACTTTTGACTTTTTAGATGCTTATTCTGGTTTTCACCAGATACCTTTGAATCCGGATGATCAATTAAAAACTGCTTTCATTACCCCTTATGGGGCTTACTGCTATCGTGTCATGACTTTCGGGTTGAGGAATGCTGGTGCCACATACCAGAGATGTATACAGAAATGTTTGCATGATCAAATAGGCCGGAATGTCGAGGTCTATGTCGATGACATAGTCATAAAGACAAAAGAAAAAGCCTCACTGATAGATGATCTGAGGGAAACATTTAAAAACTTAAGAAGGTTCCGGATGAAGTTGAATCCGGATAAGTGCACATTTGGTGTTCCGGCAGGGAAGTTACTCGGTTTCCTCATCTCAAGCCGGGGAATCGAGGTCAACCCGGGTAAAATTCGTGCTATTGAGAGCATGAAGTTGCCCGTGCGTCTTAAGGACGTGCAGAAGTTTACCGGGTGTCCGGCATCCCTAAGTCGGTTTGTGAGCCGACTTGGGGAGAAGGCCTTGCCTCTGTATCAACTGATGAAGAAGAGCAAGACATTTGTTTGGACCCCGCAGGCTAATGCGGCGTTCAACGATTTGAAGAGAATGCTCTCAACAGCACCTGTGTTGGCATCCCCGTTACCCAAGGAACCTATGCTGCTGTATATTGCCGCAACCAACCGGGTAGTCAGTGTGGCGATGGTGGTAGAAAGGGAAGAAGGGGACAAGCTGATACAGAGGCCGGTGTATTACCTCAGTGAGGTGATCTCGGAATCCAAGCAGAACTACCCGCACTACCAGAAGATGGCATATGGGGTGTACATGGCAGTGACCAAGCTCAAGCATTACTTTCAGGAACACCCGATCACAGTGGTATGCGAAGCTCCTCTCGCCGAGATCATCGGTTGCAAGGACGCTAGCGGCCGGGTAGCCAAATGGGCCATCCAGTTGTCTCCATACGCTCCGGCATATGAGAGACGAGATGCCATCAAGTCGCAGGCGTTGCCGGACTTTTTGGTGGACTGGGCCGAGATGCAGTATGAACCTCCGATGCCGGATTACAATTTCTGGAGGATGCATTTCGATGGATCAAAGGCTAAGATCGTATTGGGTGCAGGAGTGGTCCTCACTTCCCCAAAACAAGATGTACTGAAGTATGTGCTGCAAATCCATTTTCGGGCATCTAACAATGTCGCAGAATATGAGGCCTTGGTTCACGGGCTGAACGTTGCCAAGGAGATCGGCATCCGCCGGATAGAGTGCTTTGGTGACTCGGACCTCGTAGTACAACAGGTGTCGGGGAATTGGGATGCTCTTGATGCAAACTTGGCCTTATACAGGTTTCATGTGCAGAAAATATCCGGATTTTTTGAAGGATGCGAGTTCAAGCATATACCCAGAGGAGAAAACGAGGCAGCGGATGTCTTGTCCAAGCTAGGATCATCCCGGGATGCAATCCCACCCGGGATAGCTCTGGAGCATTTGAGGAAGCCATCTATTCAACCCTCACCCGAATCGGATTCTATCTTCATCCCGAAGGAACCTGGTGCAGATGCAGTACCCATGGAAGTAGATGTCGGAAGCATCACATCGAACCCGGGGACTGCGGCACAGTGCTCGGAGAGGCAAAGAAAGATGATGATAGAGGTGATGTCGGCAGAACCAATGGACATAGACGCTCCCATGTTCCCGGTTAGACCTGTTCCGGAATGGGCACAGCCCATTATGGCTTACATCTTGGAGGGAACTCTCCCGGAGAATGAAGTGGAAGCCCGGCAAATACTGCGAAGATCAAAAGCATACACTGTCATCAATCAAGAGCTGTACAAGAGAAGTGTCACTGAGGTGCTTCAGAGATGCGTAGAACCGGCAGAAGGGTAAGAGATGCTCCTGGAGATACATCAGGGAGAGTGTGGACATCATGCATCATCCCGGGCCCTGGTGGCGAAAGTATTCCGGCATGGGTTCTACTGGCCCACTGCATTGCAGCAAGCAGAAGATATTGTCCGGAAGTGTGGGGGATGCCAGAGATTTGCTCACCGGATACATATGCCGGCATCAGCACTGAAGACAATCCCTATCACTTGGCCATTCGCAGTATGGTGTTTGGACATGGTCGGGCAATTCAAGCCGGCAAGAGGCAATATGACACACATCCTTGTCATGGTGGACAAGTTCACCAAGTGGATAGAGGTCAAGCCAATCCGGAAGTGCGATGGACACACCGCTGTGCAATTCCTGAAAGACATCATCTTGAGATACGGATACCCGCACAGCATTATCACGGATAATGGCACCAACTTTCCTGTGGGGGAATTCGCTCGATTTTGTGCTGAGAAGGGAATCCGGCTGGATGTAGCATCAGTCGCACACCCGGAAGCAAATGGGCAAGTCGAGAGAGCAAATGCCTTGGTCTTAGCCGGTATCAAAGCTCGTTTGATCGAACCGTTGTTGAGAACTCCGGGATGCTGGATAGAGGAGTTACCTGCGGTGTTATGGGGTGTCCGGACTACACCAAACAGATCTACCGGGTACACCCCATTTTTCATGGTATACGGTGCCGAGGCAGTCCTCCCAACCGACATACAGTATGATTCCCCGAGAGTAACAATGTACACCGAGACTGAGGCAAAGGAGGCCCGAGAAGATGATGTTGATTTACTCGAAGAGGAAAGGGAGTTGGCACTCTCTCGATCTGCAATTTACCAGCAAAATCTTCGCCGATATCATAGCCGGAAAATACACCCGAGGGTGTTCCGAGAAGGGGATTTGGTGCTGAGGCTCATCCAACGCACGGTCGGAATGCATAAGTTGTCACCTCCATGGGAGGGGCCTTTTGTGATAAGCAGAGCGTTGCACAATGATTCTTATTACCTTGTAGATGCACAGGAGGCTAGAAAAGGTGTAATGGACAAATCCGGTGAGGAAACCAAGCGTCCATGGAATGTAGCTCTACTTTGACCCTTTTACACTTAAAGGGCTCAGTGTATGTGTATCTCAATTTTCAGTATTTATGGAAGTAAGGCACCCCGGGAGGAACCCGGGGACTGCCTGATTCTGTGCTTTTATTTACTTTTATTTCGTCAAGTTCATTTATTGTTTTGTACCGGCATCCCGGGAAGGAACCCGGGGACTGCCGGATAGCTATCTTTTATATTGTGTGCATGCCGGGAAAGTTCCGAGTCCGATTCTCAAAGGCAAAGTAATGTTGTCATCTGAAATCATCTTGTGACTCGACTGACGAACGCCGAAATGGTAGTCAAGAGCAAAGAGAGGGAAGGTGGGAAACACGAAAATGGTCTCGGGGACTTGGAGCAGGAACTTGTCCGGCATGCTTGTTTTTTACTAACTTAGTTGTTGTTTATGTCGGGAATTCGGTTAGCCGGAACTCGGATTGTTTTAAGTAATGTATGCCGTATGTGGAGTTTTGTGACTCGACTGTCGAACGCCGAAATGGTAGACAAGAGCAGAAACTACCTAAGTACGGTAGACATGAAAGGCAGTTCGGGAACTCATAACAGAATAAATTGACATAAGTTACTCGGATAGATAGTTCAGTACGAAACGAAAATAATATAAGTGTATATTACATCTGGCACCCGGCATCTCGGGGATTTGACGAGTCTACTCTTAAGTGTTTTAAGCGATAGGAGATGTCGGCTTCTCGACCGAGACACCAGCAGGAGCAGCGACCTCGGGAGTGGCCTCAGCAGGAGCAGCAGGAGTAGCAGTCCCGGCGGCATCAACAGGAGCAGCTCTCTCGGGAGACGCAGCAGGAGCACCTTCGGCTCCGGTTCCGGCAGCGCTACTCGGGGCGTCGGGGTGCACCTCGGTCCGAGAGACCTCGGGTCTCGGCGAAGTCGCAGCATCCCGGGGCACCACGGTCTCGGGCGCAGCACCGGAGGCAGCATCGTCTTCTTCCGGGATCTCCTCTTCCGCGTCGCCGGTTGCGCCAGTATCTTCGTCGTCCTCATAATCTGATTCGGAATCAGGAGGAACGGCGCTGGCGGTGAACGCACGGATGCTGGCCCACGAGGCGATGTGGTGCGCCACCTCTTGTCGGCGCTGGACCTTTTCCGGATCGTTGACCCAAGGCGAAACCGTCCGCAGGCGCTGGATCGCCTCCAGATCAAGACCTTCGTACCAGCTAAGTACTTGGGTCAAGACCTGGTCGGCGCCAGCCCGCGCACCGGAACGCTTCCAGGCGTGGATGCGCCTCCCGGCACCCCGAAGTGCGCTCGCAAGCTCGGGAATCGAGAGCGTCCCGCGGATACTCGGCCACAGTGCGCCGTGGACGTGGACCGCAGCGCTGAGCAGTTCAGTCCCGATAGACCGAAGAGGTACTATCCGTGCCTTCAGAGCGGTGAGATGATCCTCGATGTCCCAGACCTCCGAGGCAGGACCCTTCCCGGCGCGCTTCTCTCGAGCGAAGAAAGGAAGCAGCAAGAGAAGAGGGATGTCGGTCCACTTACTGTTCAGATCCCGGTTCAATACAGTGAGCTCGGAGAGTCAAGTATCAGACCGGGACCGGAGAAGAGCAAGCTCGGTCTCGGCAGTATGTGCGCGCTCCTCGGACTGGTCCAAGGTTTCTTTCTGCTTCTTGGTCGCCTCGATGAAGCGCGTCTTCATATCGGTCGCAACAGCCTTGGCTTTGCCGAGCTCGCCGTTGAGCCGCGCGATCTCGGATTGCGCGGTGGCGAGAGCGGTCTTCTGGTCCACCGAGACCTTGCGCGCGGCATCTCGCTCCTCCCGGAGGCGCTCCTCGGATTTCTTGGACTAACCGAGGTCAGCAAGAACCCGGTTGAAGATGTTGCGGCGTTTCTGGCTACACTCCTGAAATCAAGACAAAGAAGGAGGAGTTAGTCTGGAAAAGATGTAAGGAACCCGGTTGGGAGGATCTCGGGGACTCGGTGTCCGAGTCCTGCAATTTTCTCTACGATTGGAGCCTAGTGATCTGCTATTCGGTGGAATCTAGAGCACTAAGCACCAATCTCGGGGACTAGTGGTGATGGAGCAAATTTTGAAGCAACCTAGCCGGTTGGGAAGATCTCGGGGACTCGGTGTCCGAGTCCTGCAACTTTCTCTAAGATTGGAGCCTAGTGATCTGCTATTCGGTGGAATCTAGAGCACTAAGCACCAATCTCGGGGACTAGTGGTGGTGGAAAGAACAAGTATTTTTTGATAAAAGAAAGAGAACAAGCTTACCTCGGTCACCCGAGTAACATCCAACGCGGCCACCTGGAGAGCGTGCAGGGCTTGAGCGTTGCGGCTTGGGCCTGCAGCGTGCAAGTCTCCTGCAATCTCGGAGGCGTCGGCGGCAAGCCAGGCCTGGTTGTATTCGTCAACAACCTGTATGCCGGTGCCGCCGGCAGCGCGAGTAGCAACAGCGTCCCGGGATCCTGAAGGTACAAACGAACTGACGGTTGCTCGCAACATCCGCAAGGCAGCAGTAGGGATCTCGGCGGGAGGCGGTGGTAACGATGAAAACGTACCCGTACGCAGCACCAAGTCTCGGGCCGAGGATGTCGGGGCAGCTGCAGGCGGGGCAGAAGGTATTTTCTGCCCAACAATCTTGCCGCGAGACTTGGGAGGTTGAGCAGCTGGCCGGGAGGAGGCTGTGGGCTGTTTCTCCGAGATGGTCTTGGTCGCGGCTGGCCGAGAGGGGCCGCTTGCCGTGGGTTGCCGGCGAGGGCTAAGGATCTCTGCCTCAAGCCCGGGCACCCGGCGCGGACTCTCCGGAAGAAGAATTTCTCCCGAGGTGGTCGTGGCCTGCACCAGGATCTCGTCGATCACCGGATGTGCATCCGGGGTCACAACGGTAGCCGGTGCGGCACCGGAGGCGGCAGGCTCACTTCCTCGAGTAGAAGGGCGAGGAGGTGAAGGAGAAGCCCGAGCCGGGCTGGGAGTCCGAGTCCCGGGAGGAGGAGGAACATCAGGTGACGGGAGCTCGAGCGCATCCCTGAAAGGAAGTGTCTTAGTAATAGTTGTGGAGAAAACAAAGTCAGATAACATAAGGCAAGGAGAGCGTACCCGGAATCCACAGTGGGAGGACCCATTTTCCGGCGCCGAGCAGGCTTCTCGGTCGTTTGCTTACTCGGCTTGCTCCTCTTGGGGGGGTTGCCGGGGTTATCGGCAGCTTCGGTGTCGGAAGCCGCGCGCTTCCGGCTCTCGGCACGTTTGGTCCCGGTTGTCGGTTTCGGAACCACTGCTGAGGCCCAATTCAGAGGGAGAGCGTCAATAACATCGAGAATCTGGCAGTCAATCTCATCCTCATCATCCGAACAAATGGAAACTGCCTCTGAGGTTTAAGGATTACCCGGAACAGCAGCCTTGACGAAAGGAATGGCGAGATGGTCCTCGCCGTCGGGGTCCTCCCTTGGCATCTCGTCCGGTTTTGGGAAGTTCGGCGCGTAAGTCCCGTTGGCGTGGACAGCGTCTTCTTCGATTTGACGCTCGAACAACTGCGCAAACAAGTCAGGCCGTGTCGGTGTCCAGGTGAACGCATGTACGAAGGCGAATGCACGAAAGACAGATATGAGCACCTGGTCGCATGGTTTTTTCCGGAGTCCCCCAATGACACCCCAAGAGTAGTCATCCGTCATCTCCGTCCGGGCAATAGCTCGAACGCGACGGACGACCCCTGCGTGATCTAGCCCAAAGATACTGGTCCGGGTGGGGTCTAGGTTCCCGGCCATATGGCACATCTTGTGCACTCGGTTTTGAAGGGGGCAGACGCGGCGAATGATGAAGCAGCGCAGGAGATCATCGCCGGTCATCTTCTCCTTTAGCACGTTCAGAACGTCGTGCATGCAATTGACCTCGTCGTTATCGGGAAGCTGCTTCCAGAGACGGAATTCGCGCGGAGGACCAATAACGAACTCCGGCAGATTGATGAAGTCCGGATTCGAGGATCCCGGACCATCTCCCGAGTGCTCCGGGTTCTTCACGTAGAAGAAGCTGCGCTGCCACTTCCGGCAGGACTCTAGTCCCTTGACTATAGGGAATCCGGAGTCCGCGCGAGGGATGATGGTGGCCGCTCCGCAATCGACTAAGTCTTTTATCTTCTTATCCGGGTTGGGGATGGCTTGGCGGCGAAGAATGAAATACTTGGCCCAGAGATCCAAAAATGTCCATATGCCGAGGTATGCCTCCGCGTAGGTGGTGAAGACCGAGAGCATCATAATGGCGTTGGCGGGAAGATGGTGAGGTTGGAGGTCGTAGGTGTCGAGGAAGTCGCGGAAGAAGGGGCTAGCCGGAAGCCCAAACCCACGCTCGAAGTGCGCGAGGAATACCACGTATTCCCCGGGTTGGGGTTCCGGTGCAACCTCCCCCTCCGGGAGACGGCTCTCGACTTCCGGAGGAATCCGGTGAGTCCGATACAGCCAGTCCAGATCTGACTGCTTGGTCTCGGACCCATCCCAGCACCCACTGTAGCGCCCCATCTTTTAAATAAAGATGGAACACCTGTGTTATGTGCTAGTCCCTGGATCACTGCCAGCACCACAGTACAAAATATATAGTATCATTGCATAATACTACATCGAGATCCAAAAATAGCCAAGTATAGCTTTATTACAAGGTGCATAGTCATGAAGACTAGCTAAAATATTCAGAGTTCTCAACGAAAATAAAAGCAATGGGCCTCCTCTTCTAGCATACGCCACAAGCAGACATGTTGGGTGTAGAATTCGAGTCCAAACTAACTCCTCATCAGAATTACCTGCACATTTGAATATGCAGCCCCCGTAGGAGGTCAATACAATGAAGTATTGGCAAGTGACTATGGTGGATAAATTATGACAAGTCTATTCTATATGCATATTTGGCTTGGTGGAGTTTGTAGGCTATTTTGCAGAAAGCCAGTTTTCTCCTAACTTTTGTAAAACACTTTTGTATCTCAAAGACTTGGCACCAAGGGATGAAGCCCAAGTGCACCAATAATTCTTTCCTTAGTCAAATTTTACTTTACGAAAACCATGTTGAGATTCTTCCGTCCATCCTTGTCCAGTTGCTCGAAGTTGTCCATCACCGGGGACACGGCTGAGTACTCAGTTTGTCGACTCTGCAGAGGTTGTGCACTTTCACCTTAAGACTCAATTTGTCCGAGAAATCCTATACACGCGGAGTGTATTATGGAAAGGAGAGAATTGAGACAAGAACTTTCAGAAGAAGAATGCAACCATACTAGCAAGACCCGTTCCACCTATCAACTTTACATCTGCTTGTCAAGCTGACAGGTTGCACTCTCACAACTTAGTAGTTCTAGACAGAGCCCATTGTCAGAAGGCTGCACGGGAAGCTTCTAAACTTGGAAGGACTTAGAAATCTCTTTGTTCCTGGGTGGCCGTCCACAAGTGCGCTTCTGGGTGACAACCACCATACTCATGGCCCTAGGTAGAATAGAAATTCATCCTAGGCAAAGACAACCACAAGCATGGTCCCAAAAGCCACTCAACATAAACCAAACAACCAATTCCACCCAGAAGTGCATTCAAGGTTTTAACACTTAGCAATAATTCTATAACATGATAAGTAGACTCCTTTATAGCATAGCTAAGCATCTAATAAAACTTTTGGTGGCTGCATGAGGAGGGATGGCTACACACTACTAGGATATTTTCAAAGTGTAAACTAACTTAACATTATAAGATAGTATCAACATTTCCCTATCATGCATACTACTCAAAATCTACTAATAATGCATATAGAAAACATGGGATAGATTATGAATGTCACTTGCCTTGGTAACAAGAGGAACAAGCACAGCAAGAATAACAATCACAAGGACCTTCCTCCTCTTCACAATCTAGAGACAAACAATAACACTAAATAAACACACAAGCATAACACTTAAAATATCAAGACAAAAATATGTATGCATGCTTAATATGCAATGAACTTAATAAGACCTCATAATTACCATTTTAATTTCTCTGTTATTAATGCATGAAATGCAATGATCCATATTTTAATATTTTATTTAATCATTTAAAATATTGAGCATATTAGTAGTTTTAAGTTCTAAAACCAATTTCTTTAAGTCTATTATGAGAAGTTTCATATAAAACTCATGTTACACTCTCTGGACAGAGGGCATTAATAAATCTCTAAAACAATTGGATTTATTTGGAAAGAGATTTTATTAATTAAGTTATAGATTTAATATCCGAAAGCTAAACAATTTAATTCCGCAATTTATTATACATTAAAGGATAAACTAATGAAACCATATAAAACTACACGAGCAGAGGTTCACGTGGATATAAAATTCATCAAATTTGGATGAACAGAACAAAAGTTATGAAATTTGTAAGTTTGTGTTGTTTTCTGTTTTTAAAACAATTTATCTGCGAAAATAGAAAAATAAAGATGCCACGCGGCGCTTGCTGATTGGCCGATACTGGTTCGGCGCGGATCGCGTACGCGAACCGTCCGATCTGTTTTAAATCTAACGCTCCAGATCCACCCGATCTAGATCCATTGGATCTAGATCCGACGGCCGAAATCAAAAGGGGGCGAACGGGCGGCGCGGTTCGCCGGCGAACTTGTGTCCGCGGCGGCGCCATCGTCGGCATCGCTTGACTTCGTGTTCTACGGCTAAGGAGAGAGGGAAACTCATACCACTGGACGCGGATCGTCGTGGCGGGCTTGATAGCGGTAGGCGCGGTCGAGATGGCCCTTCTCCTCCCCTGCGTGCTAGTCGGAGATGCGCGGCGGACGGCGGCGTCGGGTCGTCGAAGGATCAGTCGCCCTGGTGCACAAGAGGACGCCGGAGCAAGTCCGTTAGATGCGTACGGAGACGGGGAGTTGCAGAGGGGGTGTGGGGGTGGAGCTCGGGTGCTGGACTCACCGGAACGATGCAAAACGCGGCGGCGGCAATGTCGGAGATGAGCTCTCGTTTTCCGCGATTTTGGCGAGTATTGGTTAGGGTTTTTGGACGCGAGAGACGGCGGCGGAGAGGGGGTTTATATGGGGACGTAGGGGAGCGATTAAACCGCGATTTAACAACGGATTTTGATCCGATTCGATATAGGGTTCGGTAGACTTCGTGTTCTTCACGAAGGAGGAGATGACATGTGGGCCCCGTCTGGCAGTGAGAGAGGGAGTGAGGTGGGCTGGTTGCTGGGCCGTTAGCTCGTGCGCGCGCGGCGGATAGCAGAGGGGGGTCGGCCCAACTAGCCCGACACATTTTTTTTCTTCTGTTTAAAATCTTTTTCAAACAATTTGATTTTTAAAACTTATCAAAACATTTCAGAAAAATTCATAAAAATATGTTTTGAAAAGCTAATTTAATTTATAACCTTTTGATATCATTTTGCTAAATAAATAAAATAATAGAATACACATTTGTATAAGGAGCTCAAATAGACCTCTTTAATGAAAACAATTTTATTTAACTTTATAATTAAAATTCAATTTACTCCTTATGATTTCAATGCCCTACTTATATGATGCATGATGCATGAATGCAAAGTTTTAAATTTTTGAGAAATTTGGGATGTTACAGACTAACCCCCTTAAGAAGAAGCTCGCCCTCGAGCTTCGGAAAGGTCAGCAAATAGGTGTGGGTGGTCTTCTCGGAGGTCATCCTCTCGTTCCCAGGTGGCTTCGTCTTCGGTGTGATGATTCCACTGGACCTTGCAAAACTTGATGGTTTTGGTACGGGTGACTCTTTCTGCTGTCTGTAATATCTTGATGGGCTTCTCTTCGTATGTCAGGTCACTCTCCAATTGTACCTCCTCGAGGGGTACAATATCCTTTAAGGGAACTCCCATCATCTCGGGATGACATTTCTTCAACTGACTGACATGGAACACATTATGAACAGCAGACAGCACTTCAGGTAGCTCTAACTCATATGCCACTTCACCTTTGCGAGACAGAATTTTGAATGGTCCAATGAATCGAGGTGCTAACTTTCCCTTGATTCCAAACCTCTTCACACCCCGAAGTGGTGACACCCTTAAATAGGTTCTATCTCCCACTTCATAGGTGACTTCTCTACGCTTGGAATCTGCGTAGCTTTTCTGGCGTGACTGTGCTATTTTCAATCTGTCCTTAATCAGCCTGACTTTCTCTTCAGCATCCTGTATTATATCAGGCCCAAAGAAACTCCGTTCTCCTACACCACTCCACAACAGTGGGGTTGTGCATTTCTTTCCATATAAGGCTTCAAACGGTGCCATCTCAATGCTAACTTGGTAACTATTGTTGTAGGAGAACTCAGCGTATGGCAAATTATCATCCCAACTAGATCCATAGTCGAGCGCACAAGCTCTTAACATATCTTCTAAAATCTGATTCACTCTTTCAGTCTGACCATCTGTTTGCGGGTGGAAAGCCGTACTGAATTCCAATCTGGTTCCCAAAGATTCATGCAGCTGCTTCCAGAAATGAGAAGTGAACTGGGTCCCCCTATCAGACACGATACTCTTAGGAACGCCGTGAAGGCAAACAATTCTCTTCATGTAAATATCGGCTAACTTTGCACTAGTATAAGTGGTCTTCACGGGTATGAAGTGAGCTATTTTGGTTAGGCGACAAACAATAACCCAAATAGAATCATAACCCGATCTGGTCCTTGGTAATCCAGTGATGAAGTCCATCCCAATGGAATCCCACTTCCAATCCGGTACTTTCAAAGGTTGTAAGAGTCCTGCTGGTTTATGATGTTTTGCCTTTACTCGACTACATACATCACACTTAGCGATGTATTCCGCTATTTCTCTCTTCAGATTATTCCACCAAAATGTTTCTTTCACATCCATATACATCTTCGTATTTCCCGGATGAATTGAATAAGGTGTTTCATGAGCTTCTTGCAGAATTAACTTCCTAATATCAGGGTCATTGGCCACACATACACGTTTTTCAAACCACAAAATCCCCTGCTCATCCTCATGAAATCCTTTAGCTTTTCCAGCTCTTAAATTGACTTTGATCTCTTCTATTTCCTTGTCTCCTTTCTGTGCTTCACGTATCTTGTCCATCAAAGTGGGATGTACAACCAATGAGGTTACAAACCCTTCAGGTACTACTTCCAATCTGAGGTCCTTGAATGCCTTGCATAAATCCTCGGGTAATTCTCCTGTTGTAAGGCCATTCACATACACCTTACGACTTAGAGCATCTGCTACCACATTAGCTTTTCCCGGATGGTATTGAAGACTTAAATCATAATCTTTACTAAGTTCCAACCATCTTCTTTGTCTCATATTCAATTCCTTCTGTGTAAATATGTATTTCAAACTTTTATGGTCCGTGAATACCTCACATCTTTTTCCCATTAGGTAGGGTCTCCAAGTGTTCAGGGCATGCACTACTGATGCTAACTCGAGATCATGAGTTGGATAATTTGCTTCATGTTTCTTGAGTTGTCTAGAGGCATAAGATGCCACTCTGCCTTCCTGCATCAACACACTTCCCAAGCCTTGGCGTGAAGCATCACAGTATACTTGGAATTCCTTCTCCAAATCAGGTAAACATAGAACTGGGGCTGAAACCAGACGTTTCTTCAACTCCTGAAAACTGGCTTCGCATGCCTCTGTCCACTCAAATTTCTTCTCCTTCTTTAATAATTCCGTCAAGGCCTTGGCAATCTTGGAGAAGTTTTCAATGAATCATCGGTAGTATCCTGCTAGGCCCAGAAAACTTCGTAATTCACCAACATTCTTCGGCGGTTCCCAATTAGTTACAGCTGAAACTTTTTCAGGATCCACTGCTATACCTTCCTTGGACACCACATGGCCTAAAAATCCGACTTGTTCTAACCAAAACTCACACTTGCTGTACTTGGCATACAACTTATGTTCACGTAGTCTCTGCAATACCTGACGCAAGTGCTCTTCATGTTCTTGGTGACTCTTGGAGTAGATTAGAATATCATCTATGAACACGACCACAAACTTATCCAGAAAATCCATGAACACTTTATTCATCATATTCATGAAATAGGCTGGTGCATTGGTTAATCCAAAAGGTATTAATGTGTACTCATAAGAGCCATATCTCGTAACAAATGCAGTTTTGGGTATATCCATTTCTCTAACTTTCATTTGGAGGTACCCCGATCGAAGATCGATCTTTGAGAAAACACAAGCACCTTCCAGTTGATCAAATAGTTCATTTATCTTGGGTAACGGGTACTTGTTTTTGATAGTTTGCTCGTTTATATCTCTGTAATCCGTGACTAGCCTCTGGGTTTGATCCTTCTTTTTAACAAATAAGACTGGTGCTCCCCATGGCGATGAACTTGGACGAATGAATCCTTTCTGGATATGTTCCTCCAATTGCTTCTTGAGCTCTTTCAATTCATCGACGGCCATAGGATAAGGTCTTTTAGCTATTGGTCCTGTTCCCGGCTTCAGTTCGATGAGAAACTCTACATCTCTATCGGGTGGCATTCCCGGTAGTTCCTCCGGAAAAACATCTGGGTATTCCTTGACGATAAGCACATCACCAAGGCTAACCCCCTTAAGAGAATTTAGCCTAACCTTCTTAAGTTCGAAAGTTGATCGGAACTTAATCTTCCTTTTCTCTGGGGTGGTGAGGGTGATTGCTCTATTTGCACAATCTATGATTCCTTCAAAACGAGTCATCCAATCCATTCCGATGATAACATCCAAACCTTGGGTTTCTAGGATGACTAAGTCTGTTGGGAAGGGGTGTTTTCCGATTTGCAAGTCTAACTGCCTACACCCGGAATTTACTAGCATCTCTCCTCCAGGTGAACTTACCCTAATAGGTTTTCCTAGACTTTCCTCAGCTAACCCATGTTTGTTAACAAAAGCTCTTGATATGAATGAATGAGATGCTCCAGTATCAAATAAAACTAATGCTGGGAAGGAGTTGAGCAAGAACGTACCAATCACAGCATCAGGTTCATCATGAACTTCTTCCACATTGATGTGGTTCACTTGTCCCTTCTGGAAAGGATTGGGCTTGGAATTTTCATCAGCTTTCTTCTCTTGGCATTCAGTTGCATAATGTCCTGTCTTCTTGCACTTGTAGCAGGTCACATGAGACAAGTCTTTCTTCCCTTCATGGTTAGGACGGTGATTACCATTCCCATGATTATGGCCATGATGATGGTTTCCCCTGGATCCACCATTATTTCCATTGTATCCTCCATTGCTTCCTTTGTTCCCTCCATTGTGGTTATGACCATGATGTTTTTGGCCACTACCAGTGTTGGAGTGGTTCCAGGGTTTATGGCTACTGACTTCAGAGGTGTGTTTCTTATATGTCCCTTCAGAATGAACCTTACTTGCACTGAACTTCCTCTTCCTATTCTCTTCCTTTCTTATGTTGTTGTCCAAGGTGATAGCTTGATCCAGCAGAGCTTGATAGTTTGGAGTATATGCCACAGACAAAGGTATCTTCAGTTCTCCCTTAAGTCCATTGAGGAACTTTTCCTTCCTCTTTGCATCAGTATCAATGTCCTCTGGTGCATACCTTGATAGCATACAGAAGTCATCCATATACTCCTTCAGAGTTCTACCTCCTTGCCTCAAGCTGCGAAATTCGTCTTTCTTCAGGTTCATTATACCTGAGGAGATGTGAGCATTCTGGAAGCCTTCCTTGAACGCATCCCAAGTCATGCCATCCAAAGGATGAGTCACTTGATAATTCTCCCACCACAATGTTGCGGGTCCTTCCAACAGGTGTGCAGTGAACCTCACTTTTTCTGCCTCAGAACATTCACAAGTTACTAAGTCCTTGTTGACTGAACGGAGCCAATCATCCGCCACTATTGGTTCAGTAGCAGAGGAGAACTTATTAGGCCTAAGCCTTAGGAATCTAACAAGTATGTCCACTGGGGGTGGTGGTGGAGGTGGCGGGTTGTTGTTGTTGTGGTTGTTGTTGTTGTTGGTTGCTGCAATGAACTGAGTCATCATATTCATTAACTGAGCTTGAGCGGCCATCAGTTGTTGCATGACGTCGTCGTTGTTGGTGTCACGACGAGGAGGCATCTGTAGGGTTTTTCAGCATAGATGAGTGAAAGATAGACAGAACTAAGAGAAGAAAAATCCTACCCATGCACAAAGCAACCAAGTCAACACAATCAACACTCATAAGACAACTTAAAAAGAAAAAGTCTACTTAGCAAAACAAAACAAGTATTCTAAGTTGATTTAATAAAACAACAGAGTCTACAAACCAAACATTCTATCATTGTCACACCACAAGTTGGAGATCAATGTTTTAAAAGAACGACGAACTAAACGAGGGGGAATATGGTGGTCCAACTACTAAGTCTAAACTTCGTCCATGACGTCTCCTTCATCTTCTTCGATTTCCTCGATGGTGATGCCTTCCTTCGTAAGGATCTCCTTGTAGTCATTCACCTCCTTCTCCAAGGCCTCATTCTTCTCCTGTAACATTGTCGTCTCACGGTGCAGAGTCTCGATTGCTTCCTTTTCTAGGACTTCAATCTTCTCTTGTAGCATTCTCTTCTCACGGCGTAGAGTATTGATCAAATCTCGATCAGCTTCGAACTCGACGTCGTTGCTCAGAATTTCATCCTTCAAGGTCTTGATCTCCTTGTTCTTGTCTCTAATTCTCCTTTCTTGATTTTGGAACTTCTTCTCTTGAGCTCGGAATTTCTCCTCTTGAGCGTTGGCCACCTCTTCTTGGGCTTCAATCTTCTTTTGAGTCTCCTTGACTTGTGCCATTATTTCATCATTCTTCAACAGCTCATTGCGTCTATCCTCTTCTAGTTGCCAGAGATGAAGTTCTAAGTCTTGGAGATATGGGTACAAAGGTTCTGGTTTGTTTTTGTCTTCCTCGCTAACACAGTAAGGAATCCCATGTTCGTCACGTTGGCCAAGGTGAGCAAAATAGTGGTATTTTAACCCCTCTTGGTATTGCAAGCAAAGACGTCCTATTAGCTCCTGTGTGACGAGATTCAGCCCTTTCTCCAAGGAGTCACTAATCGACTTGTATAGGATGTCTTCGGTCTTGGGTTCAGTCTGGCGCCCTTGTTGGTAAAGGCGAATTCCCCATAAGTCTTCTTTGTTGAAGTGCTTCAGCTGGCTAGCCTTGATGATGGGCATTGGAAGTGCCAACAGTTCTACTAACTCTAGAAAATATCTTCCAAAGCGCATGTCCTTGAAGTCCTCCGCGGTTTGATACATGAAGAACGACATCCTTAAGTGATAAAGGTAGAGTTTATTAAAACAAGACAAGGTAAGATATACTAATCGTGGTGTACTTAAGTACTTAGAGAAAAAGAAGTTCTTTTCTAACAGGTAATCAACACTATTATCAACTCTTTTGTAAGTCGGATATTCACTATAGTGAGAGAGACAGACACCCGGCCAGCCACTTATAATTGTGGAACATGTCTCATGTACGCGGACATGTAAGGTTAGTCCCGGGCCGCTTCATCCCACTATGCCGTTAGGATCCAACATACTTCAAAGATGGTAATATTATGATCAAAAATAGGCTTAACAAATCCTAAGGGCTCGAACCTACAGGCAACACTTTTGCTCTGATACCATTTTGTAGCGCCCCATCTTTTAGATAAAGATGGAACACCTGTGTTATGTGCTAGTCCCTGGATCACTGCCAGCACCACAGTACAAAATATATAGTATCATTGCATAAGTATCAAAATACTACATCGAGATCCAAAAATAGCCAAGTATAGCTTTATTACAAGGTGCATAGTCATGAAGACTAGCTAAAATATTCAGAGTTCACAACGAAAATAAAAGCAATGGGCCTCCTCTTCTAGCATACGCCACAAGCAGACATGTTGGGTGTAGAATTCGAGTCCAAACTTACTCCTCATCAGAATTACCTGCACATTTGAATATGCAGCCCCCGTAGGAGGTCAATACAATGAAGTATTGGCAAGTGACTATGGTGGATAAATTATGACAAGTCTATTCTATATGCATATTTGGCTTGGTGGAGTTTGTAAGCTATTTTGCAGAAAGCCAGTTTTCTCCTAACTTTTGTAAAACACTTTTGTATCTCAAAGACTTGGCACCAAGGGATGAAGCCCAAGTGCACCAATAATTCTTTCCTTAGTCAAATTTTACTTTACGAAAACCATGTTGAGATTCTTCCGTCCATCCTTGTCCAGTTGCTCGAAGTTGTCCATCACCGGGGACACGGCTGAGTACTCAGTTTGTCGACTCTGCAGAGGTTGTGCACTTTCACCTTAAGACTCAATTTGTCCGAGAAATCCTATACACGCGGAGTGTATTATGGAAAGGAGAGAATTGAGACAAGAACTTTCAGAAGAAGAATGCAACCATACTAGCAAGACCCGTTCCACCTATCAACTCTACATCTGCTTGTCAAGCTGACAGGCTGCACTCTCACAACTTAGTAGTTCTAGACAGAGCCCATTGTCAGAAGGCTGCACGGGAAGCTTCTAAACTTGGAAGGACTTAGAAATCTCTTTGTTCCTGGGTGGCCGTCCACAAGTGCGCTTCTGGGTGACAACCACCATACTCATGGCCCTAGGTAGAATAGAAATTCATCCTAGGAAAAGACAACCACAAGCATGGTCCCAAAAGCCACTCAACATAAACCAAACAACCAATTCCACCCAGAAGTGCATTCAAGGTTTTAACACTTAGCAATAATTCTATAACATGATAAGTAGACTCCTTTATAGCATAGCTAAGCATCTAATGAAACTTTTGGTGGCTGCATGAGGAGGGATGGCTACACACTACTAGGATATTTTCAAAGTGTAAACTAACTTAACATTATAAGATAGTATCAACATTTCCCTATCATGCATACTACTCAAAATCTACTAATAATGCATATAGAAAACATGGGATAGATTATGAATGTCACTTGCCTTGGTAACAAGAGGAACAAGCACAGCAAGAATAACAATCACAAGGACCTTCCTCCTCTTCACAATCTAGAGACAAACAATAACACTAAATAAACACACAAGCATAACACTTAAAATATCAAGACAAAAATATGTATGCATGCTTAATATGCAATGAACTTAATAAGACCTCATAATTACCATTTTAATTTCTCTGTTATTAATGCATGAAATGCAATGATCCATATTTTAATATTTTATTTAATCATTTAAAATATTGAGCATATTAGTAGTTTTAAGTTCTAAAACCAATTTCTTTAAGTCTATTATGAGAAGTTTCATATAAAACTCATGTTACACTCTCTGGACAGAGGGCATTAATAAATCTCTAAAACAATTGGATTTATTTGGAAAGAGATTTTATTAATTAAGTTATAGATTTAATATCCGAAAGCTAAACAATTAAATTCCGCAATTTATTATACACTAAAAGGATAAACTAATGAAACCATATTAAACTACACGAGCAGAGCTTCAAGTGGATATAAAATTCATCAAATTTGGATGAACAGAACAAAAGTTATGAAATTTGTAAGTTTGTGTTGTTTTCTATTTTTAAAACAATTTCTCTGCGAAAATAGAAAAATAAAGATGCCACGCGGCGCTTGCTGATTGGCCGATACCGGTTCGGCGCGGATCGCGTACGCGAACCGTCCGATCTGTTTTAAATCTAACGCTCCAGATCCACCCGATCTAGATCCATTGGATCTAGATCCGACGGCCGAAATCAAAAGGGGGCGAACGGGCGCCGCGGTTCGTCGGCGAACTCGTGTCTGCGGCGGCGCCATCGTCGGCATCGCTTGACTTCGTGTTCTACGGCTAAGGAGAGAGGGAAACTCATACCACTGGACGCGGATCGTCGTGGCGGGCTTGATTGTGTGGTAGGCGCGGTCGAGATGGCCCTTCTCCTCCCCTGCGTGCTAGTCGGAGATGCGCGGCGGACGGCGGCGTCGGGTCGTCGAAGGATCAGTCGCCCTGGTGCACAAGAGGACGCCGGAGCAAGTCCGTTAGATGCGTACGGAGACGGGGAGTTGCAGAGGGGGTGTGGGGGTGGAGCTCGGGTGCTGGACTCACCGGAACGATGCAAAACGCGGCGGCGGCAATGTCGGAGATGAGCTCTCGTTTTCCGCGATTTTGGCGAGTATTGGTTAGGGTTTTTGGACGCGAGAGACGGCGGCGGAGAGGGGGTTTATATGGGGACGTAGGGGAGCGATTAAACCGCGATTTAACAACGGATTTTGATCCGATTCGATATAGGGTTCGGTAGACTTCGTGTTCTTCACGACGGAGGAGATGACATGTGGGCCCCGTCTGGCAGTGAGAGAGGGAGTGAGGTGGGCTGGTTGCTGGGCCGTTAGCTCGTGCGCGCGCGGCGGATAGCAGAGGGGGGTCGGCCCAACTAGCCCGACACATTTTTTTTCTTCTGTTTAAAATCTTTTTCAAACAATTTGATTTTTAAAACTTATCAAAACATTTCAGAAAAATTCATAAAAATATGTTTTGAAAAGCTAATTTAATTTATAACTTTTTGATATCATTTTGCTAAATAAATAAAATAATAGAATACACATTTGTATAAGGAGCTCAAATAGACCTCTTTAATGAAAACAATTTTATTTAACTTTATAATTAAAATTCAATTTACTCCTTATGATTTCAATGCCCTACTTATATGATGCATGATGCATGAATGCAAAGTTTTAAATTTTTGAGAAATTTGGGATGTTACACCCACGGGTACGTTCTTCGCCCATGTCGGAGAAGTATGCAGGGGTATCCGGGCTATTTTGCAGGCGCAGCGGCAGTTAGTCGGAGTTAGTCTACCGGAAACTAGGATGCCGGAGCACAAACTGCTAAACACTACCGGGTTCCTGGGAAACAAGATCTACCGTGTGCTAAATAATCAAAACAAAAGGGAGGAAAAAAGGCTCGCGCTAGGCTCGGGCGAGGCGCAATACAAGTGAATGACCTACATCCTACCGCGACGTTACATCACCGCCGTGCGCCTCGTGCGCGCCACCCAGGTTGTGCTCACCGGCGGCGGCTCAACCGCACTTGTGCTATGGCACGGCCGGGGTCGGGAGGTTGCTCTACCGAAGAAAACCATCGAGACGGGGAGGGCAACTCACCGGTGAAAGAGGAGATCGGTGACGAGCGAGACGGACGGCAATGTTCGAGCTCCGACGCACGGCGAAGGCGACGGCGTTCGGTGACGAGCGCAGCGGCGGCGATGTGCTCGAGACAATGGTGGAGAAGCAAGAAAGAAGAAGAAGGGGAGGAGACCGTTCCGGTCCCCTATTTATGGGGGGGATGCCGGAGCGGTTTCCAATTTTCCCGCCCACGATCCCCACGATCGTGGGTGGGATCTAGTTTGTGCAGCAAGCCACATGGCGCTATCCGGAGCGTCCGATCCGGCCACACCGAGGGCCACACGGCCCCAACGGTTGGATTCCGGATCGGCTGCGGCTCCCGGCGCAGGAACCCAAGCGACAGCGTGCTCGCGCAGGAGCACTCGAGTGCGTCTCTGCTCAGACGGGACGTCGGGTGGGCCCTGGCTCACAGTCTCGAGTTCATCAGGAGGCCAACGGTCGAGATTCACTGAGGATGTGTTATCCAGTTGCAGGCTTCGCCTCCCGGTAAACATAGTCTCGGTAAGAAGGTCTCGGAAGAACCGACTTCGGCAGAAAGGGAAAGGCTGGTGGCATGTGTTTTCAGAAGATAGTTGTTGTTTAAAGCTGATCCCGCACATCATCCGGAGTCGTTGTGCAGCACCAGCTTCGGGGACTAGTGTCGGGGGGCTGCCCCCCGGGTAGGGGTAGATCCCGGTATAATCCAATAAGATGCCAACAGTACTTGACCTTTGGCGAGAGCCAGGGACACCACCTGGTGTGCTGAAAGGGCAGCTTGATCCTTGAGCGCTGGTAGAGGACAAAGTGCCTCCTGGCAGGCGCAAGGGTCAGGTCTCGCAGCTATAAATAGACACCCCCGGCCCTCACAATCGCAGCACAAGCATGAGCGGGTGGTTCCTCTAAGAACTAGCTTCTCGAAGATGTCTTTGCTGATAAGCTAAGACATCTTCGGGAGGCTAGGCCTAGAAATACTCATCCTGAGACGAGCTCGGACGCCTCCGGAAAGGATCCCGGATCTAGGACTCCGAGGAGACTCCCGGATGGAAGTGTACTCGGTTTTACCGGATAGGTTGTCCGGATAGGTACTAACCGGAATGTATGTCTCGGTCTTGATCTTGTGCAGAAGAGGCTCACGGTGGCAAGCGAGGAGGTAGCCGGCGTGACGGCTTCCGGTAGGCCGTCAACGGTCCATAGCAGGCTTTCCCGTCTATAGCGGGGGGAAGTACCCTTCCGCCTGACACGGAAGCATGGTCACCTCCCGCCTGACACGGAAGCATGGTCACCTCCCGCCTGACACGGGAGCGCGTCAGCCGGTACGATCGTGGTACGACAAGACCTGACATGCCTAGCCCGGCAATCTGGAAAAGGCTATCCGGGATGGGCAAAGACATGTCTTGTCTCTGACAGGGGGACAATGATGATGCAGGACGGCGCCTGCGGTCCTTGTCGAGATGATGACGAAGGGGCTACACCGGATAGCCCGGCGAATAGGTCGCACTAGCCGGTGACGGCATGCCGGCTAGGCCTGTCCGGTGGGGCCAAGCCGATTTAGGGTTTCCGGCCCTCCTGGCCGGAACTCTATAAAAGGCGCCATAACTTCTCCTGAGAGGAAGGGACCAACTTCAGAGCCAAAGCTATAGTCACATTTACTCAGAGAGCATTTACCCCTTCTCACCTTGAGTTCGTCTAGTTCTTTGTACTCCTCCCTTTGAGAGATCTTGTAGCAAGTTGTAGCTCTTGTAACACAAATATATAGAGAGGAAAGGCAGGAGTAGGGGTGTTACCTCCTCACGAGGGCCCTGAACCTGGGTATATCGTGTGTGTGTTGTGTGCCTTCGTGCATTTGTTCGTGTTTGTTAGATCTTCCCCCTCGTTCTTTGTTCTTATTTCGTGTTCCTGGGAGATCTCGGTTTTTTACCGGGATCCTCCCCGTGTGAGCTCTTCAGCTCGCTATCCCTCCCCGGATCCACCAATGTCCATCGGCCCCACAAATTAGCCATCCTATGGCATCTGCCGTGACACCACCACGACATCCACCATTGCTTCACATTCCCTAAAAATAATTACCAAAATGGTTGTAAGAAAAGATGAAAACATTAACATAAGGGACAACAAACGAAAACAATGTAAACAAGATGGCAAGATAAGTAGGACAAGTCACGCAAAATATATTGTTGTAATCAAGACAGATAACAATATTGCTCCTACTTGGCTTAGATTTTGACAAACTAATTCAAACTGAGGAAAAAGACAAACTGTAACTCATGAACTAATGCTATGTTGTATGTCTGTATATAAACTTCATGTGTTGTTTACCTAAAATGAATTGAAAAGCAGACTTGGCACTTCAGAAGTCTAGCAGGTCATTTTGTTACTCCAACTAGGACTACTTGGAAGGCACCAATTACAACATTGTTATGCATTGTCAGTAGTTTTGTGTTGTTTGACTGGCTAGGTACAAGACCTCTGTGCTCACCATATTCATCTCCAAGAGTTGCCCAATTGTTGGACATCGAAAATAAAAATATTAGACCAGTGACATAGAAGCTAATTTCATTAGACAATGAAGACAAAACGATTAATGGAGATGCATGGAACATGTGACATAGACAGTTAGGTCCTTAGCAAAGAAATAGAGCATTACTATAATGGTCAAAGGTTCAGTTAACTGATCTTGTTCTAGACAACTTAAAGTCAATAACTAGTCTGAATAAAACACATGTGTGGCTCGGGCACACGGAGGAGCTCTTGAATAATCAATTGCTACACCTGGTGCATGTTAGCACGAGAAATTATAGCATATAAGTTGTTCACATGGAGCACATTAGCATGTCTAAATCTGGAGCTGTTTGTGTCTTGCTCTGATCAACTTTGGGAGAGAACTATTAAGGAAAAAATCTAAGGAACACTAACAGATCAGTGGAGGAAGAGATAGGTGATGAACAACAAGTTCGTACCTGGCCATTGGTGGAGGAGGTTTTTGACATGGGCATGCAGTCAGCAGAAATCACGGGAGATAATTGACTAATGTGGAACAATGTTAAGCATGGCAATTACTGATATGGTGTGTATTTCGTAAAGGAAATTTCAAACAATTAACTGAAATCAGTGGAGATCGACAATTGAACATCAATTGAACATCGCCATCATTTTATTTTATTACCTGAAACAAAAGAACTGCCAGTCAGAACTGTATCCTAGTGAATGAGAATATCCACCGGAGGCATAGTATATTCAATAAAGTTTTTCTTATGAATCCAGGTAACAACCTAAGAATTCAGAATCATGGTGCACTATTCAGAACATTTAAAATCATACTTGGAGAGCTTCAAAGATAGGAACCCATATATAACTTACTGGTTCGAGTTCATGTTGATTAGAGAGGCATCTCAACTTCTCAACCTGTTGCAGATCCAACTTCAGAGTCTGACGTGGTTTACAATTAACACAAGATTAAATAAATAGCAGATCCGAGATGTGCGTAAGAAATTTACTTCATAACTATCATGATTGCTGCTAGTCTATACAGTAAGGATGTGTAGAAAACAACTTATTGGCATCTACGGAGAAACTAAGCAATAAGACAAGCAGCAAGCAGAACTCAAATTTAAGAGGGATGGAGTGAGGAGATTAGGCGAGCCTTCAAGGTTACCTGCTGGTCCTGCTCGACCGCTCCCGCTCGATCTTGCAGCCGAGAGGAGGGCTCGGGCCGGGGAGATAAGGCGGTAGTGACCAGGGAAGCGAGTCGCGGAGAGGACCATCTCCCTGAGCGACCCACCCTGGTCCTATGGCGGCGGCATATATACTCTCCTCCTTCTGGTCCAGGACGGCCGCGGCTCGGAGGGGGTCGTTGGGAAGGAGACAGATGGCGGCGGCGATTACCGCTGCGAGAACGAGATTTAGGTTTAGGAGGAAATGGGTTACCGCACGATGTGGAGGTGGTGGCTTTGTGGGTGGCCGGACGGTTTTTCTACCATGCTTTTAGCGACAATTTTGTCTGGCGCGCTAGTTAATTTAGGGCTTCCCGCTTGACCGAAAAGCAAATGACGCGACTTTTCTCAAAATGACGCGCACTGCGTGCGCCTGATCGAAATATTAGCGCATTTGAAAACTTCCCCGGGTATTGTTAGTCCTCGGTTATTTGAACATATAGCCGAGAGTTTCTTATGAATCATCGGCTATGCTACCAAATATCCGACGGTGGCAATTGTACTGTCGGATATTACCATGAACCGTAGGCTATTATGTGGTGATACCCAAGTGGAATTTTCTTCCCGTCGGGTATATAAAAATACCGTCGGTTATGTGAGGTAATAACCGAGAGGACAACCCAAATCATCGGCCATTTACAGTACCGTCGGTTATTAGGTTAATATCCGACGGGCCGTCGGTTATCAAAACTCACCGTCGGAAATTAGGGGATTTCTGGTAGTGTATAGTGAATATCCAATTTACAAAGAGTTGATAATAATTATTGATCACCTTGAAGAAATGACTTAGTATGTTCTCTAAATATTTTTGCACATCATGGCTAAGCCATTTGAGTGCTTATTCAAGATAGTTTATAACAAAGATATTTTGTCCAACTTCTGACCTTAGTCCTTAGTCATTTTGACCAACACATTTCCTTGCATTAACTTAAAAGTTTTTTCATGGCATGACATGCATTTCTAGTCCTTAGAAATAATTTGCATATCATGCATGACATATTTTCCTTAGAAGTTTATGAAACTTGTTTGTTCATTATGTATGATTGTATGTGTTGTGTTGTTTATGATTGTTGTATTGTTGTTTGTTTATATTGTTTAGACTGAACGGAGAGTTTCGAGTATCGTTGAAAAGAGTTTGTGAACAACGACAACATTCAAAGGTAAGTGGCACACCTCATAAACTTCCTATTATTTTCTATATGCATTACTTAGTGTATTTTTTATATAAGCATGTGTAGGGTAGTATTGCTATGCTAAACCTGTGTAGAATCCCTTACTCCTGTGTCTAGGCTCCTATGCAATACTTAGTAGAATTATTGATGCTATGCAAATGTTGTTTTGTAAAAATCTAAATTCTGCTAAGTTAGTAAAGAACCTCCTGGGTGGATTGGTTGTATATGGTGGCAAAGTTGAGTGGCTACTCCGGTCCATGTCTATGGTTCCTGGAGTATGTGCACTTGTGGATGGCCACCCAGGGAACAGAGGAATCTGAAGAACTCCGAGTGACGATTGCTTACAGTGCAGCCATTGCCAATGGTCTCTGGCTTGATCAACTATGTTGCGTGGACTCTCTCCGGCTTGACAAGCAGATGTAGGGGGTGTTAGGTGGAACGGGTCAAGCCAGAGTGGGAGGGAAAATGCTTCTGAAAGATCTCGTCTCATTCTTCTCCTTTCCTTATCACTATAAGTGTGTAAAGGATAGTTTGGGTTGAATGGGTACAATGGTGAAAGTGCACAACCTCTGCAGAGTTAAAATCTAAGTACTTAGCCATGTCCCCGGTACGGACAATTTGAGCAGCTGATCACGGACGTCAACGGAGGATTCCATCATTCCAACTTCAGAAATAAAACTTGATGGGTGAACAAGGGAAGATAAGATTATGGTTTTCATGCCATACTTGTCTTGATTTGAAGAAAGTGTTCTCATAAGAGTAGGAAAAATTGGCTTTATGCAAAATAGCCTTGAACTCCACCAGCCAAATATGCATATAGGCTATAGAGTTATTCCATTAAGTGTCCACCATAGTGTCACTTGCCAGACTCCATTTTTAATGGAATCTGACCCACGTTGTTGCAATAATTTTCTTATTGCAGATTGATCAGATGATGAGTGAGGTTTCGATTAAGGGTTTCAAGTCTGCAACCAACATATTTTCGCCTGTGGCAACATGAATGTGATGGAGACTCACTGCTATTGTATTTCCGTTGTGTTCTATTTCAAAGCTAGTTTTATGCTATGCAAATTGTATTGAATATTATGTAAGTCTGGATCATTGTTGTAACAAAATTGATACTTTGTTGTGATATTACATCGTAAACTGTGTGTGCAAACGAATCGATCCAGGGATTTGCACTATACACAGGTATCTGCCTTATTTAAAGTGCAGGTACGCTACAGATGGTATCAGAGCACTGTGTTGCCTGTAGCTTCGAAACCCCAGGTTTGGATAGAAATAGGATTTGACCTTAGGATCAAAAATCTATTTTTTTATTATGTCTTCTAAAAACAAAACTTTTCATTTTATCTTCCTCGTACTCTCATCTACAATCAACCTTCTTAAAATACCTTATCTTACTCTAGATGACCATGTTTTTATAGTCTAAGTCTGAGTCTGCTGCTTCATATGGAAAAGCTACGGTTCAACATGAAGTTCTTCATGCATCGAAGACCACTGAAGAACCAGGATTCGACCAACACTTCGAAGATATCCATAAAAGTGGAACAAGAACTTGAAGCACTCACGATGAAGATAGATTTGACCACCACTTAAATAGAACAACGATATCGTGTTAGTGTATTGTTCATACAAACTTAGGTTGTGTGACAATACTAGATTGTTTGCTTTGTGTTAGCACCTTGTTGCTTGATGTTTGTTAGATGTTGTTTGTAATGATTTGTCTTGATCTTCTTGTATGAGTTAGAATGTTTAACTATCAAGAAAACTTTTCTTTTAAGGGTGGTAGCCACCCAGATAATTCAAACCCAGTTACCTAAACCCGGAGATCCAAGCCTATCTTTCTTTCTAGCATCCCGAATCGGCGAAATCATTCTCTCCTGGTATGCAGTTTCCGTGTCAACAGCTGGATTTCTCCCCCTCTCGAGTTATCAGAATCATTTCAAGCATTTGTCTTTCTTTCTAGCCTCTCCTAATCTCGGGGACGAGATTCCTTTTAAGGGTGGTAGTCTGTAACATCCCAACATTTTATAATGTTCAAAAATCACTAAAATTTAAAACTTTTTTTTTGATTTAAAATAAAATATTAAAATGCATAAGAAAACCAATTATAAAATACTTCAGGCATTTTAAAAAGGTTTATTAATTCAAATATCTCAAGTAATCACTAATTTTTCAAAACTTGTTTCAAGTTAAACATTTTTATTATCCCATTATATTTTCTTAAGCCTCATTATATATAAATTGAAAAATGTGTTACTAACTTTCAAACCATTTTATTCTAATAAAATAGTTTACTTATAAGTAATTGATTTCAACCACTCAGCCATATCTTTTCATAAATTCAAGACTATTAAAATGGTATAATTGCCAAATGGTTTTCACTATTTTAACTAAGTTCAAAATGTAGTTTTGGAAATTATAAGTCCATAGTTTATATTCGTAAAACTTCATATATTTTATAAATGATGATTTATTCCAATAGGCATTTCAATATCTTAAATTATTTTTATCAATTTTCAATACATAAAATGATTTCATGAATATATTCAAAATAAGAAATGAATTAAATCTAGAACATCTTCCAAAGTTGTTATAAAGTTTTCAAATGATTTATCATATTATGAAACTTAATGGTGCACAAAATATTTTGAAATAAAAATGATTACATTACATTTTCTCTTTTCATTACAAATAGTTGTAATATGATATCTAATAATCTATTAAAACAAAATTTTATTTTAGTATTTGGAAATGAGTTTAAATGACTTAAATTCAAACATATTGGAATATGGGTATTTTACAAATTTTATTTAGCCAAAAGAAAATTTAATTAAGATATAATTTCAAATATGACTTTAAGTGTCAAATTTGTATTTAATCAATATTTCAAAATATTATTTTTCAAAAATGTTCAAAACATGCCCACAACTGGTTTAACACAAAGATAATAATTTTACAAATTTTTAGAAATTGGTTTGACATCATTTGGACAATTAAATCAAAAGATACGAATTAAAAGAAAAATCAGAAAAGAAAAAGAAAAATCGATGACGTCATGATGACGTCACCTTCTTCAACCTCCAGCCCAAAATTTCCGGCCAAAACCACTCCTCCAATTCTGGCTCCAATTCGAGCGATTATTACGCGATATTTTCTCCTGTGCGCGTATGTAAATAGCCTCGATCTCCTCCGCGTTTCCCCCCTCCTCCTCCTTCCTTTTACGCCGCCGGGCTGCCCCATTTCGCTCGCCGGAGTTCTTCGAGCCGCCGCCGCATTTCTTTGATTCCGGCGACGAGAGTCACACCCAGGAACCGAGACCGCGCTCGTCCTTCTCCTCGTGTCGTGCGCACCGGCAGGCTCCTTTTTCCCCTTTGTCGGGTTATGACTCCCAGAAATCGGGGGTAGTCACTTCCTGAAGTGTGGTTCGAAAGGGGATTGAACGCGGAGGTCTAAACCCTCAAATTTCTCCGTGACGTTGCTCGCCGGACCCGATGAAGACGCACACCCGACCAAGGAAGACACCGTCCTTTACCCAGGTTCACGGCCCTCGTGAGGAGGTAAGACCGCTACTCCTGCCTGTCTGTATTATGTGTGGAGAATTACAGTACAATGGAGTTGGCCGGAAGCCCCCTTGAGGTAGTTCTTGCCTGGGGAGGGAAGCAATGATCTTCTTCCTCCTCCAGCCGGAGGCTAACCTAACCAGTGTTGCTAGGGTTTACAAGGGTGTTTTGCACGCAAAGGGCCGACCTCCGCTACGATGGATGTCTTCTCTCTTTTATAGGCGCCTCGGGCCTTCTCCTTCGGCTTGGCCTTCAAGGTGGCTCCCACTTGCCAGTGGCAGGGCGGAGCACGAGTCCACCGCGCTCCATTCGTCCATGGACTCGGTCCATTGTTGATAAAGGTGGCGCCGTGGCCGACAGGTGGCCGACCGCGCGGTACTATCAGCAGAGCGGGCAGTCTCTGAGGTGGAGCCTGCGGTGACGATCTCCGTTGGAGGGTTGCGCCGTCCACCTGCTTTATCGTCAGAGTAGAAGGTCCTGAAGGGGATCGTGTGTAGAAAACAAAAAATTTCCTAGCAACGATATCCTTAAACTAGCCAAGATCTACACTATACAGATATAGTAGTACGACGGAGATCGGAATACATACCCTCGTAGACAGAATAGCGGGGATTACGCTCCCGCACAAGCGTTGACGACGAAGACGACGTAGCCGACCTCTAGGTCGCGGAGAACTCGGCGCGACGAAGATGACGAAGATGACCCCGAGGTCGGGTGGAGGAAGTAGGCCTCCGAGTACCGCTAGCGCAACACCTCGCAAGGGCGTCACACACATACGGTGGAGACGACGGCCTCCGAAGCTCCAGTCCAGGACGAGCAGCGGAAGACTTGGACCGGAACACCAGCAGCGCGGCAGCGGGCTATGGTGGAAGAGATCCCCCTCCTCTACTTGGCGCGGCTCCGACAAGGGAACCACGAGATCGAGAGAGAAACTGGGAATTAATTGGTGAATTAAAAGGCCAGGGGTGCCCCTTCTTATATAGGCTCCCAGGGGGAGCCAACCTCCCTAGCCAGGCAATGTGGGACTATCCCACAGCCATGGTGCGGCTAGGGATGGTGCGCCGGCCCTAGGTGGGCCCCATTTGGCCCACCTAGGCCGGCCAAGCCTCCCCCACAAAATTCCCTTGAGGGTCCCCCCCCCCCCCCACATGGGCCTTCTTTCGACCAGAAGGCCCATTTAGGGAAATCAGCCTAAATAAATTCGAAAATAAATATATAAAATCATATTTGCATATTAATTACACTAATTAATATCAAACATACTATATATAATTTTTCCTAGCTCCGAAAACTCTTTCGGCGTTGCCCGATCTCCATCGGACCCCTCCCGGGGCGCTCCCGGTGATCTCTTTCCTTTCCGGTTGTCTTGTCGAAACCCCTTAAGTGTGTTACCCTAGCGGTTCGATATAATAACAGGTACGATCAAGACTCCTCTATGATTGATGACTAACTCGTAGGCCTGGACCCCATGAATTAATCCATGTGATATAACGAATGACTTTCATCTATCAAACTTGGACGTCTAGTCTTAAACCCTTTGTCATGGCGTAGCGTGTCCGAGTATCATTCTCAGATATCTCCATACCTAGCATGATCTCGTTACCGACATCGCTATCTTCTACTCGTCTATGATATTATGTCAGTTGGTGACCTAGTCACATGTTTGCAAACTCATTTGACATAATCTCACCGAGTGGGCCCTAGAGTATCTATCCGGCTATGCGGACTGACAAATCCCGCTGTTGACCCCTCGTCTCAATTACCCCCTTCCGATACCCAAAAGTATCACCGTTATTGTCACACTAGATAAGATATGACGTTTAGTACGATCAAAGTATCTTTCAGGGATAACAATAAGAGTTGATCTCACGGTCTTAAGGCGTAATGACTATGTCCTATAAATATTGGGTATGTCCATCACATCGTTACTCCTAACGATATGACTCCCATTGCCGACCGGCGCCATGCCCTATGATCGGAAAACCTCAATCATCAATCGCGCAACGAAACTAGTCTTAGTAGAGGCTACTAGGGACCTGGTTGTTTATCTACTACACTTGTATTAATGTTTTCGCTTAATACAGTTATAGCATGGTGTAAAACATATAATGAACGATTTGGGATATTGCCAATAAACTATGTTTATTAAGTGCCTCTAGGGCATATTCCCTTCAGTCTCCCACTTGCACTAGAGTAACACTTAATCTAGTTTACAACTTGGTAAAAGCTCAACACCCATAGCATCTTGGTGCCTGCTCGCCTCGTGGAAGAGGAATACAGTCAATAGATCTCACACATTGAGACCTATATGTGCTTTGCAACACTTCTATGTCACCTAGTTTGACATAATCCCGTATCTTACGATGACGGTGAAATATATCCCAGTGGATGGAGTGAGACTCGAGCATTCGCGTAGCATGTGCCTTAAAAGTCTAAGAGATCTATTAAGGGGACCACCTACGCTCGGAAAACTGCTCAGTCCAATCACACTTGCTACTTCTGAAGTCGCGATATATTTCTATACCTATGTAGATTGTGCGACAGTGCATTCATATGCGACTTCGCAAACTAACCATGTCTATCTTCAAAATAAAGGACATCTCCTATATGAGATTTCTAGTCGTATGGGTCAGTGTAATAACTTGCATCATCGTAACCGCTTTACGGCAAGTTGCCATTCCACTCTTACCCGTTACTAGAAAACCTATCTTCAGTTCTCATAGACACTGAAGAATAAACTTAACGTTTGTTCATTGATCCACACAAGGATCACTCTAGAACATGTTCTTCAACCAAGAACTTGGGTCACATTAAGTCGAGCTTTCAGTCTGATAGCATCTATGTCTAATACATAGATAATGTCGAACATCATTTGCTATAACTGAAAATGCCAAGATAAACTTAATATTTTACCTAGTCATACAAGTAA
The DNA here is from genome assembly GCA_026929855.1 of Poa annua. Taxonomy (NCBI): domain Eukaryota; kingdom Viridiplantae; phylum Streptophyta; class Magnoliopsida; order Poales; family Poaceae; genus Poa; species Poa annua. Next base: position 41,467,887 of record CM049427.1, read on the forward strand.
GAACCTCTTTCTTTGCTTGTCCTATTCTGAAACACTTCAGAATCTTGACTAAGGAAATATTCCGACCTAATGTTATTAAGCCCTTTCTGATCTATACAATTATAAATCGGATGCCTAATACTCCTAACTTCATTTCATAGAAAATTTAATCACTTAAATAATCCTTTACACTCTACTAGAGGATCTGTGTCATTCAATATGTTGTTACATACCAAATCACGAATGACACCTAGCTCCCACTCAAATATGCCTTCCGCATATAAGATCAAGGAAAAGCTACTTAGCTCCCACTCAAATATGCCTTCCGCATATAAGATCAAGGAAAGCTACTTTTCTCCCACTCACTTCTTTGCAAATGTAGGTTTCTTCAACTATTTTGGACAACTCCAAAATCCTTTGATCACATTATCAAAGTGAAGATTCCAGCTCCGATATGCTTGCTTCTGCCCATGAATGGACAACCGAAGTTTGCACACATGTTTAGCATCCTCAGGATTACAAACCATTCTCAATTACACTATTAAGAACCATGGTTTTCTCATCCATCTATCAATTTCTCATTCGAAATTATAGTAATTGCTAAACGACCCAGAATAGATTTAGGCTTCGCCACTTGAGACAAAGTCTCACGTGGTCTGTCGGAACTGTTTCACGACAAATCGAATCTGCTCAATATCTACTCTCTCATAAAACTCCATATACTATCAACATCCTAGATGCCATCAAGAAGATCTCCCAAGTCATTACCTGGTAATCGTATATGGATTTTATTTCGGATCATAAATGACTCACAGCCATTTCTCATACTTAGGTTCACCATCTCTTCTTCGTAGTTCGTAGGTCTATCATATTCCATTAATATGACCTTCATAGCAAGATTGTCGTAACACTCAGTGTGGAACACAACCTCGTATGCCTACGCTCTTAGTATGAGCTCAGAACATCATGATCTTGAATCATCAGCTTTTTCAAGCTGTGGAGCCTGACACCGAACACACTTTCGGTTGCGCCACTCTGATGTCTGGAGAGGAAGTTCACCAACTTCGTCTTGCTCTACTTTCTTTCTCACTTATACCCTCAGACAAGAAACTATTTCTTTCGCAAGGTATATCCCGGCAAATTTTTTTGCCTATGTCGTGAGACATGTACCCAGCTAACCCTTTAGGTAGGGTATACTACAAAGATTAATCCATTTTAGGTCCGACTACATCGAAACACTAAATTGCTGAAACGACAATCCAGGCTCAAAAGCCATGCCATCACTCGTATGGTATTGTCTCCATGGATTCAAATGGTTTCCCTATTTGCTAACGTGAGTGTTTACGTTTCTACCATATGACTCTAATGATCACAATAATTCGGTAAGAGATTTATTTACCACACACTATCCGATAGGGTGCAATTACGACGTCCTAACACACCATAACACTATGGTGTTCCATGCGACGTAATTTGTGAAACTCTTCTCACAAGTCTTCCAATGATGTGCCAACTAACTCAAATCTTTATTCCTCGATATGCATCGCGGGAATTTGATTTTCTTGTTAATTTTATTTCCTACTTCATTCTGTACTTGTTTGATTGAATCAAAATTTCCAGGCCAACATTCCCCGAGTGGATATCCATATATCTATTCGAATGTTCATGAAGTCTATGAAATAAATACTTCCACTACACGTTAAAGTACTTCATTGATTCACATACACCCATATGCATGATTCTCAACAAGCTATACTCAAAACGTTCAGTGAAGTTCACGAAATAAAGGTCTCCACTGCCCGTCAATTACTTTATTGAACCACATACATCTCCATGTATGACTATCAATAAGTTATATGCCCGTTTTCCGAAAACGGTGTCACAGTTATTTTGCAAGTGTCAAAAGATCAAATCTTAGGACTTGTAGGTCCATCCAGTGTGGAGCTAATGCATATAACATTGACATGACTAAACGGTAGTGCCACACATATGTGGTGTCTTTATTAAGTTTTTATCCTTTGGCATTAATATTATGAATGTGGGAGCTTCTACCATCTAAATTCAAATCGGTATATGATCATTACTTCATAAATATAGGACACCAATTTGTCACTATCATGTATGAACAAGTATCTCGCTAGAGGAGAACACTTGTAACGATCATACTAACAGGCGATCATAAAGAATTTACCCAAATGGTAGATCTAGAGGGAGAGTGTCTATGGCCATCACAACAACTTGATTGCCATTATCAACACGCAATGTCGCCTCATCCTTTCAAGCTACTCAAGCAGTAAACCTGGTTTTTCACAAAACATGACTAGTTCAAAACTTAGTCACTACTGCGAGTACTTGCTTAGCTAAAACATGCATAACATGTATATCATATATACACCATCATCATTGATGACTTCGGCGATCTGTTTCATTTTCTTGATACTTCCACCGTAATCAAGAACCATGAAGGTGAACGATTCCCCTTGCATGACATAGTCTATGACAGAGGATTTGCACTTGGCAACGATGTCTGTCATGCAGTGATTGAGCTGAGCGAGGCGTCTCAATGTTCATTAATCATGAACATATGTCATTAAGTATGACCGCCACGTGCTCCCTCAATGTGTGTGTTCTCTTCCATCTTGGTTGAGAAGACAATCGGTCAACGTACTGATAAACTTCATCAACCCAACGTTTGGGGTACCCCGAGTTTAGCGACCATATCATATGTTCGCGATCTAAAAACTCGTACCCACTGTTGGTTCTCTATGGCAGAGATCATAGCATACACTGGACTATGATGATATCATCCGCTCAAAATCCGATAATCCAAATTATCTTTTGCTAGCGGAATCTCCGGGTTTATCTCCTAGCGGGTATTGTATCACAAAGAGCTAACCGTTTAAACAAGGAGTATCCTCAAGCTAAAGTATAAAAACATGAAGTTTGGACCCAACCTTTTAAGTTTCTCAATCGCAGGAATGAGCCTAATTTGGAAAGATGCTATCACAATGGTTAATATCTACAAAGGTTTGCAAAACAGACTCTGTTCATTATATTCTGAGTTCTAGTATTTTAGAAAATAACTATCCGAACTCCCACTCAAACGAACATCCCTCCTGGTCGTTTAAGCGATTACACGACCCCCATCCATTGCACCACCCCTCATCATCAGAGCCGGCGGCACAACTTCAAGAGTAGACAAAAGTCCGCTACACCAATTTTGTGACTCGTGCTCGACCTTTCGGTCTCCCTGTTCCGAGGCCATATTTCTGAATATGCTAGGCTCGCCACCAAAAACCTTCACGCTGACGCTTGTGCAACATGGCTTACACCCACTGTATGCGAACGACGAGATGTCTGACACCCGATCATCACGGCATGCCTCATAACGTAGAACTTTCTTGGTGGTGCGCGTTGGAGGGAGAACACTAGTGGTATTTTAAAGGGATCATCTTATATAGCTACCGCCGTGTAACTAATGTATACTATACACACAATCACACAATATAAGATGCACACAAAACATCAAATGTAATGCAATGTGATATAGTCCATTGCGCCATGGTCTTCTTGGTGCCCGTAGTTTATAAACAATTTAATAAACCTACCTTGACCATATCACATAGCCCCTGCAAAATAAAGTCAGACGCTTCTACTTTATCTTTTGCATATTTTATGTGGCTCGGGGCTTTCGTAAATAGAACCGTTTCATACCTACGAACCTTATGACCACAACAACGATCCAATAATTGCATGTTTAAGCATCCCTTTCGGGTCCTCCATTGAAAATGCAAAGCCAACTAAAGAGAGAGAAACAGGCACCCGCCAGCCATAGATACGGTACAAGCCGTATGTCAGTAGTGGAACCAGTCTCGCGTAAGCGTACGCGTAAAGTCGGTCCGGGCCGCTTCATCAACTCGATGCCGCTGGAATCACAAGTGCACGCTAGAGGGTAGCAAATAACAGGAACGGTGCCCCCGTGTAGAACACGGGTTCTAACAGCGTACAGCTATATCTACGATAGATCGGCTCTGATACCACTGAAGGGGATCGTGTGTAGAAAACAAAAAATTTCCTAGCAACGATATCCTTAAACTAGCCAAGATCTACACTATGCAGATATAGTAGTACGGCGGAGATCGGAATACATACCCTCGTAGACCGAATAGCGGGGATTACGCTCCCGCACAAGCGTTGACGACGAAGACGACGTAGCCGACCTCTAGGTCGCGGAGAACTCGGCGCGACGAAGATGACCCCAAGGTCGGGTGGAGGAAGTAGGCCTCCGAGTACCGCTAGTGCAGCACCTCGCAGGGCGTCACACACATACGGTGGAGACGACGACCTCCGAAGCTCTAGTCCAGGACGAGCAGCGGAAGACTTGGACCGGAACACCAGCAGCGCGGCAGCGGGATATGGTGGAAGAGATCCCCCTCCTCTACTCGGCGCGGCTCCAACAAGGGAACCACGAGATCGAGACAGAAATTGGGAATTAATTGGTGAATTAAAAGGCCAGGGGTGCCCCTTCTAATATAGGCTCCCGGGGGGAGCCAACCTCCCTAGCCAGGCAATGTGGGACTATCCCACAGACATGGTGCGGCTAGGGATGGTGCGCCGTCCCTAGGTGGGCCCCATTTGGCACACCTAGACCGGCCAAGACTCCCCCACAAAATTCCCTTGAGGGTTTCCCCCCCATGGGCCTTCTTTCGACCAGAAGGCCCATTTAGGGAAATCAGCCTAAATAAATTCGAAAATAAATATATAAAATCATATTTGCATATTAATTACACTAATTAATATCAAACATAATATATATAATTTTTCCTAGCTCCGAAAACTCTTTCGGCGCTGCCCGATCTCCATCGGACCCCTCCCGGGGTGCTCCCGGTGATCTCTTTCCTTTCCGGTTGTCTTGTCGAAACCCCTTAAGTGTGTTACCCTAGCGGTTCGATATAATAACAGGTACGATCAAGACTCCTCTATGATCGACGACTAACTCGTAGGCCTGGACCCCATGAATTAATCCCTGTGATATAACGAATGACTTTCATCTATCAAACCTGGACGTCTAGTCTTAAACCCTTTGTCATGGCGATACTTAGCGTGTCCGAGTATCATTCTCAGATATCTCCATACCTAGCATGATCTCGTTACCGACATCGCTATCTTCTACTCGTCTATGATATTATGTCAGCTGGTGACCTAGTCACATGTTTGCAAACTCATTTGACATAATCTCACCGAGTGGGCCCTATAGTATCTATCCGGCTATGCGGACTGACAAATCCCGCTGTTGACCCCTCGTCTCAACTACCCCCTTCCGATACCCAAAAGTATCACCATTATTGTCACACTAGATAAGATATGATGTTTGGTGCGATCAAAGTATCTTTCAGGGATAACAATAAGAGTTGATCTCACGGTCTTAAGGCGTAATGACTATGTCCTATAAATACTGGGTATGTCCATCACATCGTTACTCCTAACGATATGACTCCCATTGCCGACCGGCGCCATGCCCTATGATCGGAAAACCTCGATCATCATTCGCGCAACGAAACTAGTCTTAGTAGAGGCTACTAGGGACCTGTTTGTTTATCTACCACACCTGTATTAATGTTTTCGCTTAATACAGTTATAGTTTGGTGTAAAACATATAATGAACGATTTGGGATATTGCCAATAAACTATGTTTATTAAGTGCCTCTAGGGCATATTCCCTTCAGGTCCTCATAGCTGCGCAGCAGGCGGAGCAGCTTTGTTGACCACTTTATCGCCAGGGACAGCGACGGGGGTGCGTGCGTCACTGCATGAGTGTGGCAGAGGTCACGTGCGCCCTGCCGTGCTTCCTTGGCCGCGACGTTTCCCTTCAGGCCTGAGGGGAGATTTCTGTTGGACTTCCCTCAGGCGGGTTGGCTCCTCGGGGGGGGTCCCCTGAGGTGAGGGGTCCCTTGAGGCCCTCGTTTCCTCTTCAGGCCCTCGAGGGGAATCGCCTCTCGAGGATCCCGCAAGGCGGTGACGCCTAGTCCTTAGTCGTTTCTTCTGACTGGCCCGCGTGCGAGGCCTGGGGGGAATGGGCTCTTGATACCCCAGTTCCCACTGGGCCGACAGTAGCCCCCGGGCCCATGATGGGCACGACTGAGCCCATGGGCTTAGGAGAAGCGTCGTGGGCCCTTAGTGCCCAGCCGGCCCGAGCCACGCGGCACTTGGACGATTAACGGCCCCGCACGATCTGGGGCGTGAGTCGTGGGGGGTCCCACCACGCCCCGGTAACTGCTCCTGGAGGGGACATAAAGCCCAGGCGTTGCCGAGTAGAGCCGTTACCGTTTCTAGTTCTTCCCGCAGCAGTTTCCGCTTCTCAGAGCTCTCCGCCTCCGCTCTCTCCCGCGAATCTCCCATCTTCGTCTTCGCTAAAACTCAAGTCCTCTCCGATGGGCCCGGTGAAGAGCAAAAGTAAGGCCGCAGCGGGGTCTTCTTCCCAGGCGGCGGCCATGGAGGTAGTGCAGGGCGCGACACTCGTGGGGGCGCGCACTGATCTTCAGGCGTTGGGGAAGATTCGCCACCTGGTTGCGGGGCCGACCAACGAGCACGGTGCCAGCGAACTTCAAGCCGCCCGGTTCGGGAGATTTCCTCAAGGGTTCTACCCCATTTTTCTCCACGCCATCACCGTCGGGCTGGTGTCGCCGTACTCGCCTTTCTTGGAGGCAGTATTGGAATTCTACCAAATTCAACTCATCCATCTTCACCCAAACTCCATACTCATCTTGTCCATCTTCGCCTACCTTTGCGAGGCTTATCTGGGCGTGCACCCTTCGGTAGCGCTCTTCAGGACCTTCTACTCGCTGCGGTGCACGGCAGCTGGCGAAAGGACAGGGTGCGTCTCCTTCCGCATAGCGGACGGCATGGGGAACGTATACATTCCCATGTCCTGGAGTGGGGATAAGCCTGTCACGGCCCTGCTCAAGAAGGTGGGTGACTTTCGCCAGAAGTGGCTGCTCATCAGCGTCTCGTTGCCCTATACGTTCCTGGACGTCCCGGAGGCGCCGCCCGTGAAGAACTCCCACTGGTGCAAGTCTGCTCTTCGCGGTGCAGATAACGCTTATTTGGAGGGGCGTTTGAGATTCCTCCGCGAGGAGGGTCTCACGGGTCAGATGGTTGCGGCGGACTTCGTGGCACGCCGCATCGCCCCCCTTCAGGCGCACTCGGAGCCGATGTGGATGAATGCTGGCCCCTCCGACCCAATGCGGCTTCATCCGGAGGACCTTGGCTCGGACGTGGTCGACACCATCCTAAACATCCTCTTTGCCAGTCCGGATGTGCCTGGGAAGATCGTCGGCTCCGTGCGTCCTCTGCATCAGCTTCCCCTAAGTGACCGCGTGGATATGCTAGACGGAATGCCGGACTTTACTCCTCATGTTCTGGCGGGCTTGATGGATCAGGAGGTCGCTCCGCCGGCGCGTGCAGTCGTTGGTGTTGACTCTTCATCCGCCTCCCGTGCCTGGAGCGGCGAGGAAGAGGCCGCGACGGGAGGGGCGTCCCCTGCGAGGTACGAGCCCTTCACCGACGAGATTTCCGACATCTCGTCGGGCGATGACGACGCCTTCGTTGTGGCGCCTTAGCGCCTCGAGGAGGAGGCGTCCGAGGCGGGGATGGCCTCCGAGACAGATGCTTCGCCGGGGAGGCGCGAGCCTCGCACCAAGGCGATGGTGGATCGCTCTGGGGTGAGGCCCTCAGACATCCCCTCCAAAAGAAAAGCGGCGACGCCTCTGGAGGGATCAGGCGCCAAGCCCACACCTTCCTGGCGCTCTCCCGGCCTGTCGTGGGTCGACGCCGGTGCTTCTCCTTCATGGTGAGTATTCCCACCACTTGGTCATTTTTGGCTTTTGTTGTCCCCCTGCTCCGTCTTCTCCTGAACAATCTTCTTTGGGCTTTTGCCAGCGATCTGGTGCCTGCGAAGCATCGCAGTCTTCGCGAGGCAGCAGGTGTGAAGAGAGCCACAGCTGCGGTGGCGGCTGGCAAGCGCCCGAGGCCTGTGGAGACGTTCGCTCCAGGCCCAGTTGAGGAGGCGCCTCAGGAGGGAGCGGTCGTGCCCCTAGTGGGGGCGGCTGAGCCTCGAGCAGCGCCTCCCGAGCCTTTGCTAGTGGACAGCGCGGAGGAGACGGCTCCCGCGTCACCTCGCGCTCCGACTTCTCCTCGCGCGGCTACGCCACCACGTGAGTCAATTTCGCTCTGCATGCTGCCATCGCCGCGCGCAGTGACGCCAACGCATGCGTCACCTCCACCATGCTCGCCCGCGGCGCCCGCGCCACCTCTGGAGGGAGCGACCGAGGCGCCAACAGGCGCAAGTGCGGCCGCAGGAGGGGGTGCTTCCTCGCCACCTCGCCCTGCCGGAGAAGATGAGCGTCTTAATGGCTCTAGCGCCGAAGCGGAGGCCGGCGTGGATGGAGGTGGAGCCACACCCAGCCCCCGAGCTCGACCTGGGGCTAGGCTCACGGGACCGGCCGCTGCAGCTGGGCCCTCATCTAGCCAGGAACTAGTTCTCCGAGGCTGGGATTGGAGCGCGGGGTGCCGCGAGGTGGCATTCGGCCTTGTGCGGGAGTCCTTGGAGGGCCTGGAGGCCCACCTCGCCCTTGGCGACATACGGCTCGCCCAGCAGCAGGAGAAACTTGCGAGATCATGGGCGTCCTTCCATGCAGCCGTCGAGGCGCGCCGGCTCGGGGACTTGGCGCTGCAGGCAGCCCGCGAAGAGGCCATCAACTTTGCCAAGGAAATCCGCGACGGAGCCATTCGCGATGCCGCAGAGCTATTCGAGCCCCTCCAGGCAGAGCGCGACGTCGATGTGGAGCTTCGGCGAGAGCCCACAACCGAGCGTGAGGCGATGGAGGGCTCGCTGGCGCAGAAACGCTGTGAGCTGGGCCGGTTGGAGTCCCAGCTACTTTCTGCCCACCAGGCCGTGCTGTCCGCTCTGGAGGAGGACCGCAAGTGCTTGGCCGAGCGCGATCGGCAGCTGGCCCTCAGGGGGAGGGAGCTGCAGCGGCGCGAAGAGCAGTGTCTCCAGACGGAGAAGGACTTGGCTACCCATCGTGAGGCCCTCGAAGCGCGTGAGGGAGGCCTGGCCCGGGCGATCTCGAAGTTCGACGAGCACGTCGCTGCTCAGAAGCGCTCTGACGAGCGCTCGGAGCGGCGCTTCGCCAAGAGGACGAGAGCGGCGCAGAGGGCCCTCGCGGAGCACAAGAGACATCTCTGTTGGTCCCTTCTTCAGAAGTATCGCGCTCGGCTGCGGAAACGGGAGGACCGCCTCAAGGCCAAGTATGATGTGTGCGTTCAGCGGCTCGCTGAGCTCGAGAAGGCCAACTCCAAGTTGGCGCGCCGCTTCAAGAGCGCCAAGGCCGGTTGGCGCCGAGCGAAGGAGGCTCGCGACGAAGCGACTCACGGCGCTGGCCCTTCGTCCAGTGCGCCCGCGATGCAGTGTGAGCGCTTGTTTGAAAAGCTGGTCGCGCGCGGTGGTGAGCTTGCGGCGCGGCTCGGAGCGGACGCGCCATGCCCCGGGACCTGAAGCCATGACGACGCCGCCGCGTTCCTGGCCTATTTTGACCAGCTCTTCGCGGCGCTGGAGGGCCCTCCCGCCGAGCTTCGCGAGGTGATCGAAGACGAGAGCAGGCATCTCTTGGGGGTGGCTGTTGACCGCATCTTCACCAACCTCAAACTCCATGTGCCGGACTTCGACCTCTGTTTGGTGACCGAAGTTGCTCACGGCGAGGGCGCGCAGTGTGTCTCGTCTTCCCTCCGCGAGCAGGTGGATGCCTTCTGCAACCACTTCAGGCGTGCGGAGGCTGCGCCGGACTTCATGGAGGAGGTGGCCCGCTCCACCGAGGTCGAAGATGGTGCTGCGGAGGAGGCTCAACGCGATGCTGCTTCCCCCTGAGCCCTTCTTGACTGCGCCTGCGAGCGCTTGTATGTGTAACAGCTGTGTGCTTTAGACATTGAAGACCTTTGGCCTGTAATATACTTTTAATTGCTGTTTTAATTCGAGCTTGTCTGCCCCTCGTGAGGTCTCTTTGGACTCATCTTCATGTTTATTTGTTCTCTGCGTCGTTAGGTCCCATCTCTTTGTGCCATGACTCCGCCACCTCGGTATGCGGGAGCAATGACTCCGCAAGGCCGGGGGGAGTTTGGGCCTAGGAGAGGTAAGAGCTTTGAGTCACGATGCTCAAGTGCCCCCCTTAGACGTGCGAGTAGTCCATGAAGCGCAAGGGAAAGCGAAGTCGCTCGAGGGGCAAAGACGTGCGCTAGGGAGAGAAAAACGCTCTTAAAGCGTGGGTGCGAGACTTAGCTTCTCGAGGTTTTTGCTCTGTGAAGGCTTTTCGCCTGGTGAGGTTGCCCACTTGAGGGGTCGCTCCTGGGGAGTTTTTTGCCTGGCGAGGTTGCCCACTTGAGGGGTCGCTCCTTGGGAGGCTTTTCGCCTGGCAAGGTTGCCCACTTGAGGGGTCGCTCACGGATGCCCCTTCAGGCTCGCAGGGGAATTCTTCCCTGCAGGTATTAGAGGCGCGAACCCAAACGCTGAAACATGGTTCAAGGGATTCGTGCGCGCTTATAGGTCCCCTCAGGCGTTCCTTGCGAGGAGAGTAAGTACCAAGGTCCTCTGTAGAGATGGCATGTTTGTGGGATCTTGGCCTCCAGCCAGAGCTCGGACTCTTGGATTTTGCAGTGCTGCTGGTGTGTCATTTGAGGCACTGGCACCGTACTCAGCCCCCGCTCGCGAGGTACGCATGTGGAGAGATATAAGCGCACACTTCAACAATAGTAATGCGTAAATAAAAACCCCCCAAATTTTTTTTAAGCGGCGCCAAAGCGCTAAGTTCACTTAGGAACGAGATTGAGTCATTATGCTTGGGATTGCACGGTTAATGCTCTGACCATGTCGAGGCATGGGGACCACCTGTTGGTGGCAGAGACTCTCAACGGCCTGAGGTGGCTCGTTTTAATTGAGAGCTCGGAGGGTTTTCCCTCGAGTGAAGCCTTTGGGGCTTTGGAGGTTTAAGTCGTTGGCGTTTTAACCTCCAGAAACAAGAATGCTTGGAGGTTGAGCCGTAGGCTGCCTCTTCCGCTAGGAGTCTCGACGTGACAATGATCACGTGCGTGGCAATGACCACGGTTGCGTTTGTTCCCTTAGGAGACAAAGCATGTGTTTGAGGTTTAAGCCTTTTGGCGTTTTAACCTCTAGAGACGACAATGCTTGGAGGTTGAGCCGTAGGCTGCCTCTTCCGCTTGTCTTCTCGACGTGACAATGATCACGGGTGTGGCAATGACCACGGTTGCATTTGTTCCTTTAGGAGACAAAGCTATGTTTTTGGAGGTTTAAGCCGTTAGCGTTTTAACCTCTAGAGACGAAAATGCATGGAGGCTGAGCCGTAGGCTGCCTCGTCCGCTTGACGTCTCGACGTGACAATGATCACGGGCGTGACAATAATCACGTTTTTAACTTGTTCCTTGTGGATACAAAGGTTTGCGAGGTTTAAGCCATGAGCTTTTAACCTTGAGGGACAAAAAGGTGCTTGGAGGTTGAGCCGTCTCTTTCGCTAAATGGCCTGACGTGATAATGATCACGGGTAGAACTTGCGCAGATGCATGATGTTCCATGGATTCTTGACGGGGACGTCGTCTTGCGTCTCGAGGCGAGCCGCGCCAGGCCTGGCGATGTGGGTGACCCTGTAGGGACCTTCCCACATCGGGGACAGCTTATGGAGGCCTTCCCTGGAGAGGATTCGCCTGAGGACGAGATCGCCTGCCTCCAGGGTGCGCGAGCGCACATTGCGGCTGTGGTAGCACCTCAGGTCCTGCTGGTACTTGGCCGCCCTGAGGGCGGCGCGGCGTCTTAGCCCTTCAAGGAGCAGCAGGTCGTCGTCGTGGAGGTCCTCTTACTGGTCCTCATTAAAGGCCAGGACCCGTGGGGATCCATGGTTTATCTCTGCGGGGAGGACTGCTTCGGCTCCATAGACAAGTGCGGACGGCGTTTCCGCAGTGGGCTTGGGTGGCGTGGTACGGATGGACCAGAGCACCGAGGGTAGCTCATTGATCCAGCCCTTGTTGTGGCCCTCGAGGATACCGAAGGTCCTGGTCTTTAAGCCTTTGAGGACCTCTGCGTTTGCGCACTCGGCCTGTCCGTTGCTTCGTGGATGGGCGACTGAGGCGAAGCAGAGCTTGATGCCCATTTTCTCACAGTAGGCTCTGAAGATGCCACTTGTGAATTGCGAGCCATTGTCGGTGTGATGATGCGGTTAGGCACTCCGAAGCGGCAGACCAGGACTCTGATGAATTTCACCGCCGCGCCTGCTGTGATTGTGCGCGTCACCTCCACTTCAGGCCATTTTGTGAACTTGTCAATGGCCACGAAGAGGTAGCGATATCCACCTTGCGCCATTGGGAAGTGTCCCAGGATGTCTAGCCCCAAGACCGCAAACGGCCACGAGAGCGGAATGGTTTGTAGCCCCAGCGCTGGTTGGTGGATTTGCTTGGCGTGGAATTGGCAGGCTTCACAAGCTTGAATGATGTCCGTTGCATCTTGAAGCGCTTGAGGCCAGTAGAAGCCGCTCCTAAAGACTTTTCCTGCGAGGGTGCGGGCGCTCGAATGGTGGCCGCATTCCCCGCTGTGGATGTCCTTAATCAGCAGTTTTCCTTCTTCAGGAGGGACACACTTGAGCGCGATGCCGTTTGGGCGCTTGCGGTAGATAATTCCTTCGAAGATTTGGTACGATTTTGCTTGGCGGGCAATTCGCTCCGCTTCAGCATATTCCTCGGGAAGGATCCCTTTGTGGAGGTAGTCTTTGATCTCGTCGATCCACCCTGCCTCTTGGTGCACCGCTGTGAGCAACAGACGCTCCCCTGTGGGGGGCCCGCAGCCTGGAGCTCCGCTTGCAGGTGGTGGCGGGAGCGCTTCGTCTGTGCTTGCGGGCAGGGCCTCTAGGGGCTGCTTTATGGATGCCTTGACGAGCCTTTCTTCAAAGACACCTGGCGGCTGAGCCTGGCGCTTTGATGCACGCTTGGCGATGTCATCAACCTCTTGATTTTCCTTTCTTGGGATATGCATGAGCTCCACTCCCCTGAAGTTCTTCTCCAGCCTACGGACCTTTTCAAGGTATGCGGCCATGTGGTCGTCCTTGAGCTTGTAGCTTTTGTTGGAGAAGTTGACGAGCAGCTGGGAGTCGCCCTTAATGAGTATATGCTTGACGCCTAGGGCGATTGCGGCGCGTAGGCCAGCAATCAGCCCTTCATACTCGGCGATGTTGTTGGATATCTTGTCGATTCCGAAGCACAGCTGGACTGTGTAATACAACTTGTCGCCTTTGGGTGAGGTCAGGACTACGCCCGCCCCACCGTGGCGACAAGCGAAAGCTCCGTCAAACTTCATGGTCCAGTGGCTGGGCATTGCGACTCCAGAGGACTCGTGCTCTTCTTCCCAGGGCTCTTCAGGGGTTGGATCAGTCCATTCGGCGACGAAGTCTGCCAGCGCTCTTCCTTTGATTACCCTTGTGGCATCGAAGCGCAAATTGAATGGCTGTAGCTCGATGTTCCATCCTGCGACACGATATGTTGCATTTGGGTTGCGCAGAATTTGCTCCAGGGGGAAAGAGGTTACCACCGTGATGGGGTGCCCCTGGAACTAGTGTCGTAGCTTTCTTGAGGCGATGAGGAGTGCGAGGAGAAGTTTCTGCTGCATCGTGTACCGCTCGCGAGCATCACACGGTATTGTGCTGACGAAGTAAACTGGATGCTCGACGAGAGTAGTTCCTGTTTCCTTGGCGTCTTTCGCCTGAGGTGGCCCAGCTTGGCCCTCGATGGGGTTGGCTTCAAGGGGCTTGTCCTGGGCCTCGAGGGTGTTGGCCTCGCGGGACTTGGTCTCGAAGGACTCGGCCTCGAGGGACTTGGCCTCGAGGGGCTTTGCCTCGAGGGACGTGGCTTCGAGGGACGTGGCCTCGAGGGACTTTGCCTCGAGGGGCGTGGCCTCGAGGGACGTGGCCTCGAGGGACTTTGCCTCGAGGGACGTGGCCTTGAGGGACGTGGCCTCGCAGCGCTCCTCCTGGGCCTTGAGTGTGTTAGCCTCTTGAGACTCCTCAGTCCCTTCGGCATGAACCTCTTGCAGCGGTTGACTCGGGGCGGTCCCCTCATGAGGCTTTGGGCCTGGCGGTGGCTTTGTGAGGACTGCCCTTTCGTCGAGCTCTTTATCAGGAGGCTTTTTCTTTGGAGTGGTTGCACTCTTCTTGTGAAGTACAGGCTCCTCTCTTTCCACCACAAGGACAGCACTGGCTGTTTGTGGAGTAGCTGACAAGTACAGCTTGAGGTGCTCGCCAAGCCTTGGGGCGACCATTACAGGTGGGCTGGCCAAGTACTTCTTCAAGTCCTCAAATGCTTTTTCAGCTTCAGGGGTCCACTTGAAAGTGCCCGTTCTTTTCATGATCTTGAAAAACGGTAGGGCTCTTTCGTCGAACTTGGAGATGAATCGACCCAAGCTGGCCATGCAGCCTGCCAGGCGTTGCATGTCCTTGAGCCTGCGTGGAGGTTGCATGCCTTCTACGGCCTTGATTTTGTCTGGGTTCGCCTCTATGCCCCGATGAGACACGAGGAACCCCAGCAATTTGCCTGAAGGTACTCCAAAGACACACTTGGCAGGGTTGAGCTTGATGTTCACCTTGCGCAGGCTGGCAAAGGTTTCTTCAAAGTCTCCGAGAAGAGTATTTCCTTCTCGCGACTTCACGACGATGTCATCAACATATGCTTCTGCGTTTCGCCCCATTTGCCCCCCAAGGGCTATCCTCATTAACCTCTGGAAAGTGGCTCCGGAATTTTTTAGGCCGAAAGGCATGCAGACGTAGCAATACACACCGTATGGGGTGAGCAAAGCCGTCTTCTCCTCATCCTCTTTAGCCATCTTGATCTGGTGATAACCAGAGAAGGTATCGAGGAAACAGAGGAGGTCGCAGCCTGCCATGGAGTCCACGATCTGGTCGATTCTGGGCATGGGATAAGGGTCTTTGGGGCAGGCCTTGTTTACATCAGTGTAGTCGATGCAGAGGCGGCCTCCGCCGGCGGGTTTTTGGACTACCACGCCGTTGGAGAGCCAAGTGGGGTGCGCGACTTCGCGAACGACTTTTGCCGCTTTGAGCTTCTCGACCTCCTTGACGATGAATGCTTGCTTCTCGGGGGCTTGCTTTTTGCTTGACGGGGCGCGCGTTTGGGCACACGGACAAGTGATGCTCGATCACCTCCCTCGGTACACCAGACATATCTGACGGTGTCCATGCGAACATGTCAGAGTTTACCTGGAGGAAGACGACGAGCGCGCTTTCCTATTTGGGAGGCAGCGCAGCGCCAATGGTGACGCTAGCCCCCGAGCCTTCAGCCCCCGAGCTACCTGAGCTCAGAGAGATCTTCTTGGTAGAAGCTGCCTCCTAGGAGAACAACTGCTTCTTCTTCTTGGGCCTCTCGAGAGGCTCTTAGTCCTCTTCTGCGGGGAAGGCCATGGCGGCGGTCTTGTAGGCCATCTCAACAGCGCGCGTAGCGTCCAGGACATGCCCACGTATGGTGATCGTGCCGGCGCTGCCGGGGATCTTGACCATGTTGTACGCATGGTGCGTGACAGCCATGAACTTCGCAAGTGCGGGGTAGCCGAGGATGGCGTTGTAAGGCAGGCCGATGTGCGCGACATCAAAGTCGATGTGCTCGGTGCGGTAATTTTCCTCGCTCCCGAAGGTGACGGCAAGCCTGACCTGGCCTAGAGGCTCGATCGAGCCGCTGGTGACCCCCGTGAAGGGCCTCGAGGGCATATGCCGCTCGTAGGGCACTTGAAGCGCTTCGAACGTATCTATGGAGATAACGTTCAGGCCTGCTCCGCCATCGATGAGCGTCTTGGAGACAGCCACATTGTTGATGGTGGGGGTGCAGACCAGCGGGAGGGTTCCAACAGTCTTGGTGGACTTGGGGTGGTCCTGAGCGTCGAAGGCGGTGGTGTACTACGACCACTTGAGGGGCCTGGAGGTTTCTGTGCTTGGGAGGTCGGCGTTGAGCTCGCGGGCGAACTGCTTGAACTGGTTGTTCGATTTCGGCGCCTGCGCCCCCCCCCCCCCCCCCCCCCGAGGATGCAGGCAATGGCGCCCCTCGGGGCTTGGTAGCCTCCATCTTCCTCGTCAGGGAGGTTGTCGTTCTTTTCTGCGGCGTTGGTTTGATTTCCAGATTGTTTCTGGTAGCCGACCTTGCGTCCGCTCCCGCGGTAGCCACGGCCTCGACCGCGGCTGCCACTGCCTTCTGCTTGCTCGCGCTCCTTGCTCAACCTTTTGAGGTCGTAGCAGGACTCCGTAGAGTGGCCGCGCCTGTTGTGGTAGATACAGAAAGGGCGGTGATCATCTTTCCTCTCTCCAGCCTCGGGGGAGTCCCTACGGGCGCCTTTTGTGTCAGGCTCTGCCGCGAGAACTGCGGTAGCCTTGCGCTTGGGCTCCTCCTTCTTCTTCTGGCTTTTGGACCCCTCAGCATGATCGTCCCCTCTCGAGGACATTTTCACGAAGAGGAGTCCCTCTTCAGCCTTGGCGCACTTGTCCGCCATGTCGAACAGCTTGACCACAGAAGTGAGCTTGTCGTGGATGCCCAGCTTCTCGAGCATCCTGCTGTTTGTGACGCCCTCGCGGAAAGCGGCGATGACTTGAGGGTCAGGGATGTTTGGGATCTTGTTGCACACTTGGCTGAAGCGCTGGATATACTTGCGGAGCGTTTCATCTTTCCTCTGCGCCACAGCGCGCAAATCGTTGTGGGTGAGGGCGCGCTCATACGTCCCCTTGAAGTTGGAGACGAACTGCTTGCAGAGCTCCTCCCAGGAATTCACAGAGTCCTCCGGGAGGTTCAGGAGCCACGACAGCGCAGAGTCGCGAAGCGCGTGAGAGAACCAGTTGGCCATGACCTTGTCGTCTCCCACCGCAGCTTGGATGGAGGTGGCGTAGAGCTGCAGGAACTCGATGGGGTTGCTGGAGCCGTCGTAGCCCTTGGGAAAAGCAGGCTTGAACTTCTGCGGCCAGACCACGCGACGTAGAGAGCGAGTGAACGCCGTGCAGCCAGAGGTGTACGTAGCGACCCCGTGCTGAAGCGCGCCGCGGTTCTGCTGTCCCGCCTGGCCGAGCTCCTCCACGAGCCTGTTCTAGCGGTCTCGCTGGAGCTCCATCCCCACACGAGCGTCGGGCGCGGTGCGCTGCACGATTAAGCAATCGTGTGGCGAGGACGCGTGCGAAGCAGCCCTTTGTGCCGCAGCCGGTGCAGGCCCCGGAGGTGGAGGAGGCGCATTTGTTGCGACCGTGCCCGCGAGAGAGGGGTGCATGTTGGACTGCAACGGAGCGGGGCGCGTCGTGGCGATGCCGACGAGGTGGTTGAGGCGTTGGAGCCACTACTCGTGGGCCTCAGCGGTGGGCTGGTAGCGGAGCAGCTCCTGCGTCATGAGCAGCGCGGTGTGGGGCGCGGGGTCTGTCCTTCCCGGGCCCGAGCCGCTTGGGTGTAGAGTCGGGTGGGACGACTGCGCGTCCTCCTGGTGCTCGGCGTCGTGCTCCGGTGCCTCCGCGTGAGGGCCAGAAGGGACATGCTCCTCGTGGCGGGGTCGGCCCCGTCGTGCGCGGGTGGCCGCGGCACCTGGGGGCGCGCGTGCTCCCCCGGGCGCACGTCGGTTGACTCGGGCGACGCGGGTGGCGCGCGTGTTCACCATGGCGCGGAGACGAACTCGAAGGTTGTTGACGCGCCTCAATCCCCTACCTGGCGCGCCAAATGTCGGGTTATGACTCCCAGGAATCGGGGGTAGTCACTTCCTGAAGTGTGGTTTGAAAGGGGATTGAACGCGGAGGTCTAAACCCTCAAGTGGCTCCGCGACGTTGCTCGCCGGACCCGAAGAAGACGCACACCCGACCAAGGAAGACACCGTCCTTTACCCAGGTTCACGACCCTCGTGAGGAGGTAAGACCACTACTCCTGCATGTCTGTATTATGTGTGGAGGATTACAGTACAATGGAGTTGGCCGGAAGCCCCCTTGAGGCAGTTCTTGCCTGGGGAGGGAAGCAATGATCTTCTTCCTCCTCCAGCCAGAGGCTAACCTAACCAGTGTTGCTAGGGTTTACAAGGGTTATTGCACGCAAAGGGCTGACCTCCGCTACGATGGATGTCTTCTCTCTTTTATAGGCGCCTCGTGTCTTCTCCTTCGGCTTGGCCTTCAAGGTGGCTCCCACTTGCCAGTGGCAGGGCGGAGCACGAGTCCACCGTGCTCCATTCGTCCATGGACTCGGTCCATTGTTGATAAAGGTGGCGCCGTGGCCGACAGGCGGCCGACCGCGCGGTACTATCAGCAGAGCGGGCAGTCTCTGAGGTGGAGCCCGCGGTGACGATCTCCGTTGGAGGGTTGCGCCGTCCACCTGCTTTATCGTCAGAGTAGAAGGTCCTCACAGCAGCGCAGCAGGCGGAGCAGCTTTGTTGACCACTTTATCGCCAGGGACAGCGACGGGGGTGCGTGCGTCACTGCATGAGCGTGGCAGAGGTCACGTGCGCCCTGCCGTGCTTCCTTGGCCGCGAGGTTTCGCTTCAGGCCTGAGGGGAGATTCCTGTTGGACTCCCCTCAGGCGGGTTGGCTCCTCGGGGGGGGGGGGGTCCCCTGAGGCGAGGGGTCCCTTGAGGCCCTCGTTTCCTCTTCAGGCCCTCGAGGGGAATCGCCTCTCGAGGATCCCGCCAGGCGGTGACGCCTGGTCCTTAGTCGTTTCGTCTGACTGGTCCGCGTGCGAGGCCTGGGGGGAATCGGCTCTTGATACCTGTAAGGACCCCTCGAAACAAGTCCGAGATGCCCACGTTATGTAAAAGATCACGATCCCAATGATCAGTGCATCGCAATCACTTAACCAACATAGGTATCAAAGAGTTACATCATTCAAGTCGTACGAATAAAAGTCTTACAACACATAGACGGTCATACGACCAAAGTCAACAAACCTCGTGACGCAGGACAGAATTAACTAAGATAGCGGAAGCTCGTGGCTAGCGACGGCTCTTAACATCTCCGAGCGCTGATCCCACAAGTGCAGTTGACCGGTGACAACTAAGTGGCGAAGTCATCGTCATACACCTCCTCCTCGACGTAAGCCTCCTCATTATAATCTGGACATTTGAATATCCAGGGACAAAGCCATATGAGTACAATGACGTACTCGCAAGACCACCTCTAGGTTTTTATAGTTTTTCAAGACTATGCAAGTAAAGCCTTTTCGAAAACTAGGATGGCTCCTATATACAACTATAAGGTTTATTTTCGAATACAATGATTTCAAGCATAGAGAATACGACATCTCTATATCTTTGTTGAAGAAAAATATTTAGAGATAGAATTCTCTCCTCTTGGATATAGCAAGGACATATCTAAGTACTGATAACTTTCTTTTGTAAAAGTTTATCAAAACACTAGGATAGGGGTAACCCTTTTTCCTGACTTGAGATCAGACTGGTTGTCTCCCCGAGATCAACCATCTTCACCCAAATTTCGTACCTCCCAGGTACCAACTTATGCCTTCTTGTTTTCCCCTGGAAAACCTTTTCTTTCCTCTTTTTAAGAACCAAAATGCCCATACGCCTAGATCAGTGGCCTTTCCAACCATCCATGACCGTGGACACGGCTATTCGAATAGATTTACACTCTGCAGAGGTTGCACACTTTACCCACACCTATCGGTTATTCCGCTGTGTCTGCCACGGCCCGTCATATGACAACATGCGGGGGTCCGGATAACACGATCAAAGCTTTCCACTATGACCACCCTAGTATCGGGGCCTCCCGGTAGGTTTGTTCTCCTCGGCACCGTGTGCTCCACTAGATCTCTTGTTCTTTCCTCGGGACGCCGCACCGCCACGTCAGGAGACCTGCCGTAATCGTCCGGCTGCTGATCCGCAGCACTGTATTGTCTCTTCCGGACGACAACCCGGCTTCGAGGGCCCAACCCTCATAGAAAGTTTGAGAGCCCCAACACTAAGACAGACAAGCTTCCGGCTAAGCCCTACCCATGTCAGGTAGTGTGGTTGCACGGGTTAATTGTTCGAGCGGCTGTTAGGGCAGTACTTTGTTTTCAAAAACAACCTCGAATCCTCCGACTACTCCCAGCAGCTCGGGTTTTCGCAAACACCTCCGATTCCTCCCAGCAACTCAGGTTTTAATAAAGCACTTGCTCTCCGATTGCTCCCAGCAACTCGGGTTTTCCTCCATAAAACAGTTTTATCAAATAGGTCCCCATCCTATAGTTTTGAGATAAGTAGATGAAAGTAGTCTACTAGAAATCTTGATCTTTTTGATGGAGCCTTCAACAAGTTATTTGGACTTATCAATCCTAAGTTATTAAACAAATGGTGAAAATAATACTTTTTACTATATCTATTCTACCACCCAACAGAAAATACATTTTGGAACCAATCCAACACCACATGGTTACAAAACGTGCATGCATGTTACAAAATTAGTCTCATCATTTTACTAAATATAGATTTACCACTAAAGATTTAAAAGCTAGACTATAGATTCTCTGGAAAAATAACAGAAAAAAGAATAAAAGGAAAACAAGCCAGAATCAGCCGGATCTTGCGATGGGCCGCGGGGGCGAGCTGGGCCGGCCCGGTCGCTGCGCGCGCGTTGGCGAAGCGGTACGCGGCCGTGGATCTGGGATCCTGCGGCCCAGGATAGATCGGGCGCGATTCAAAGACCGCCGTGGATCTGGAAATCGACGGCCTCCGACCTTCGTCTACCTCCCGACCGGAAACACAGAGCAGGAGCTCGAAACGGCGATGCCGAGCACGCAGGGCTCACCTAGGGCTTACGTACGGACGAAGTGGGGCTTGGAGGTGGACGCGACGTCGAAGGAGAGCTCACGGGAGGCCGCAAAGCTTGCATGCAACACCGGGATCCATGGTGGTGACGACGGCGCCTTCCCCGGGTCGCGGACGAACTAGACGCTTCTGAGCTGCAACAGAGCCAAGAGATGGGGGAGAGGATTAGATCAAGTAGAGGGGAACCCAGGGAACCAACAATGGCGAGGAATGGCGGAGAGAAACGAGTGCTACGGCGGTTTTCTCCCGTCGGCCACCGAAGGGAGCTTCCTCTTCTCTAGGGCAAATGGGGGAGAGAGCTCGATGGTTTTCGCCAGAGGGGAGAGGAGTGGGATGTGGAGGTGACTGGGAGGGGGAGGAAATGAGAAGGGGGGAGCTCGAATGGCTATAACAAGTGCCACCCGATCTAGGGTTTGGCTTGGGCAGGAGAGAGGGAGGGGAGGGTCTCCCTCCTGCTTACTGACTCTGGGGGGCGGTGGAGAGGGGACAGAGAGGGTGCTGGTCGGGATGACTCGACCTGGCCAGTGGGAGGAGAGGAGGGGTGCTCCGGTTGGGTGAAGGAAAAGAGAAAAGGAGAAGAGAGAAGGGGGGGTGACCCAAGTCCATGATAGGTGGGGCCAGGGAAGAGGGTGCTGCTCTCCTTTTCCAGCAGGTGAAGTGGAAATGAGAGAGAGGGAGAGGGTGGAGGGTTTTGAGTAAAAATCCTCAAACCAAAATTTTCAAACCCTAAGTTTGAAACATTCAAACATTACTCACAAAAGAAAATAAGTCAATTTCCCAAACTCACCATATTTTAGAGAAACTACTTAATTTGTAAATGTCCAAGTCAAACATCTTATTTAGCTCTCAAAGAAAAGAAAACTTTTAGTGAGAAGGAAAAGAATAACTCAAATGGTCATGTTATTTTGATGGCTACTAGAGCTAGTGAGATTTATGTGCAAACAAGCTCTTTTGTGAAAACTTAGAGCAGGGTATGAAACTATATAAGACCTAGACCAAAATGTGCTAAATGCATGCCAAAAACCATTTAGGGTTTGCGTAATGAAAGCTTCTAGTTTGGCTAAGTTTTAACAGGCATGAAGATCCCAATATTTTATGTTATATTTTATTTTGTTGTGGTTTTTAGTGTTTCTATCAACTTGGAAGGCTAGTGGAACACAACAAGCATAGAGAGTGCAAACAAGATATCTCATGCTACAAAATTCTCCACACATGAAGGTTTTTGCTAAGGTTGAAAATCTAGGCTAACACCACAATTACTAAAGCTGAGAGAATTGGGGTGTTACAGACCTTCCCCCCTAAGGAGAATCTCGTCCCCTGAGATTCCAGAGTTGAAGAAGAAAGGAAACCAGGAAATTCACGCTCCAAATAATCTTCACGCTCCCAGGTGGCTTCTTCCTCCGAATGGTTGGTCCATTGGACCTTCAGGAATCTGATCATCCATCTCCGAGTCAGACGGACGTCTTCAGCAAGAACACGGAGTGGTCGTTCTCGGTAGGTGAGATCATGGTTGAGATCAATAGTGCGATGATCTATTTCTTGATAAGAATG
Organism: Poa annua; assembly: GCA_026929855.1. Lineage (NCBI taxonomy): Eukaryota > Viridiplantae > Streptophyta > Magnoliopsida > Poales > Poaceae > Poa > Poa annua. Next base: position 41,490,292 of record CM049427.1, read on the forward strand.
AGTACCACCAGGAACTTGCAGGCACTTCCGGAGCAGAGACACGTGAAATACGTCATGAAAATCAGACAGATGGGGTGGCAGGTCTAGCTGATAAGATACTTCTCCCCTCCAACCACTTACTCTAAAAGGACCAATATACCTTGGTGCTAGCTTCCCCTTCACATGAAAACGTTGCATTCCCTTGAGTGGTGTAACACGCAGCTATACCATGTCACCAGCCTTGAAGTTGAGTTCTCGCCTCCTGGAATCGGCGTAACTCTTTTGCCTGGATTGGGCGGCCTTAAGACGGTCGCGAATGAGTTGCACTTTCTCTTCGGCTTCCCTCAGGGTGTCAACCCCAAAAATTTGGTTGTCTCCTGTTTGCGACCAGTTCAAGGGGGTACGACACCTGCGTCCGTACAAAGCCTCGAATGGTGCCATCTTCAGACTGGCTTGGTAGCTGTTGTTGTACGAAAACTCAGCAAACGGCAAACAACTTTCCCATTTGGCCCCATAGGATAGCACACAAGATCGAAGCATATCTTCTAAGATCTGGTTGACTCTTTCTTTGTCCTTTTGTCTGGGGGTGATATGCGGTACTGAAAAAGAGTTTGGTTCCGAGTTCCTCTTGAAGCTTAGTCCAAAATCGAGAAGTGAATTGGGTTCCCCGATCTGATACGATAGTCTTAGGTATTCCATGAAGGCTAACGATACGGGACATGTAGAGATCCGCAAGTGATCTGATCGATGGGTGGTCCGCACCGGTAAGAAGTGTGCAACCTTGGTGAGTCTATCCACAATAACCCAAATAGCGTCAAGTCCGCGATTGGATCGGGGTAATCCAGTGATAAAATCCATGCCGATCTCATCCCATTTCCACTCGGGCAACTTGAGAGGTTGGAGTAATCCAGCGGGTCGCTGGTGTTCTGCCTTGATCCTTTGGCAGATGTCGCAACTCTGGACGAAGAGTGCAATCTCGCGCTTCATGCCATGCCACTAGAAATTCTGCTTCAAATCCTGGTACATCTTGGTTCCTCAGGGGTGGATAGAATACAAAGTCTCGTGAGCCTCCTTCAGAATTAACTGCTTCAAGACCTGATCTGATGGTACGCAGATGCGTCCCTTGTACCAGAGAATTCCCTCAGAATCAACGGTGAACCCAGGGACTTCCTCTTTGTCCATTCTTCGTTTGATGCCCTGAATGCTTTCGTGACCCTTTTGTGCTTTCTTGATCTGGTCCCATAAAGTGGGCTGCAATAAGAGTTGATCGACTGCTACATAGTTGACTACCTCTATACCCAGTTTAGCTAGCTCTTCCCAGAGTTCTGGCTGCTGAGTCTTGATCATGGAGTTGAACGAACACGGTTGTCGACTAAGGGCATCAGCCATAACGTTCGCTTTTCCAGGGTGGTAATGGATGTCCAAGTCATAATCCTTGATGAGTTCTATCCATCTTTGCTGCCTCATATTCAAATCCCTCTGGGTGAAGATGTACTTCGATCTCTTGTGATCGGTGTAAATTTCGCAACGGTTCCCCATCAGAAAGTGTCGCCAAGTCTTGAGCGCATGAACCACTGCATCAAGCTCTAGGTCATGGGTTGGGTAATTCTGCTCATGCTTGCGGAGTTGTCGCGACGAGTAGGAAATCACTTTGCCCTCTTGCATAAGGACACATCCAAGTCCACGTTTGGAGGCATCGCAATAAACCACAAAATCTTTGGTCACATCTGGCATGGTTAAAATAGGTGCGGTAGTAAGGCACTTTTTCAGTTCCTAGAAGCTAGATTCACATTTTTCGGTCCAAACAAACTTCTGATCCTTCTTCAATAGTTGGGTAAGAGGCTTTGCGATGCTTGAGAATCCCTCAACAAACTAGCGGAAATAACCTTCTAATCCGAGGATGGACCTCACTTCGGTCTGGTTGGTGGGGGTTGGGAATTCAAGGATGGACTTGATGTGGGTAGGATCTACAGATATCCCTCCAGCTGAGATAACATGGCCAAGAAACCCTACTTCTTTCAACCAGAACTGACACTTACTGAACTTAGCATACAATTGGTGCTCTCGTAGGGTACCGAGAACCAATCTTAGATGCTCTTCATGCTCCTCTTCTGACTTGGAATAAATCAGGATGTCATCGATGAAGACAACTACAAACTTATCCAAGTATTCCATGAACACCTTGTTCATGAGGTTCATGAAGTAGGCAGGGGCATTAGTTAGGCCGAAAGACATCACCGTATACTCAAACAATTCATAACGAGTGATGAAGGTCGTCTTAGGGATATCGGATTCTCTTACTTTTAGCTGATGGTAACCGGTGTGGAGATCGATCTTAGAGAAGACTCGGGCTCCGTTGAGCTGATCAAATAGATCTTCAATTTTGGGTAGAGGATACTTGCTTTTAATAGTCACATCATTTAACTTACGGTAATCCACACACAAGCGAGTGGTACCGTCCCTTTTATCCACGAAAATGATTGGTGACCCCCAGGGTGACGCACTAGGGCGAATCATCCCCTTTTAAGCAGGTCATCCAACTGCTTCTTTAGTTCCACCAACTCTTCGGGGTTCATCCGGTAAGGTTTTTGAGCTATAGGGCCAGTACCGGGTACCAACTCAATGATGAACTCGATATCCCGATCCGGTGGCATACCGGGTAACTCTTCGGGGAAAACATCCGGGTAATCGCATACCACTGGTACCTCTTCCAAAGCGGTTCCAGCAACAATCTTATGGAAATGACCCGAGGTGGAGTAATGGGTCGAGAAGTGTGTAATCTCCTCTCCTTCCGGGGTGGTTAGGGTGACAGACTTGTTAGTGCAATCAATCTTCCCCCGGTTGACTGCCATCCAATTCATTCCTAAAACCACTTCTATCCCTTGCTTTCCTAAGACCACCAAGTCTGCATGGAATCGGGCTCCCTGAATTTCCACAGGAGTCTCCTTGCACGACAAAGTGGCCTTGGTAGTGGCCCCCGGAATTTGCACCCTCATAGGACGATGCATCAAAGTTGGAACCGTACCACTCTTCCTAACAAACGGCTCCGTAACGAAGGAATGGGAAGCTCCTGAATCAAACAAAACCGAGGCAGAAACTGAGTTGATAGGGAACGTACCCATAACCAGGTCTGGCGTCTCCTGAGCTTCCTCTGCGCTGATATGGTTCAGATGGCCTTGGGTGGCAGGGGCTGCTTGCTTTGGATACGGGTTCTTGCCTAGGTGGACGGGGTGGCCCTTGATTCATCTTTATCGCATTCGGGCGACCACCGGCGGGCTGTCTAGTGGGACACTCCCGCGAGAAATGTCCAGTTTGTCCACAAGTGAAACATCCTCCTGTTGGCTTAGGAGCAGGCGGCCTATTAAAGTTGAGGTCGGGGTTGGAACCACCTCCAGGACGAGGTGCAGGCGGGCGAGGGGAGTAGCTGGGTCTTGGTGCAAAGGTTGGAGGCCTTGGTGATGGATAAGAAGGCCTTGGTGGAGGTGAAGGGCGCGGACGGGGATAACTCCCGGCTGGGCTGCTGCTGCTACTGCCTTGCTGCATCTGCTGGCGACGCTTGCGGTTATCAAACGAAGCCTTACGCTTGTGCTCCATCATAATGGCTGCATCCGCCAGAGACTCCAGGTCGGTGAAAGGCATCACCACCAGGATACACTGCATCTCATCATGGAGCCCATTCAGGAACCTCTCCTTCTTCTTGTCTTCGGTATCGGTATCAGTGGGCGCTACATTGCTAGAGAAGTGAACTTCTCCAAGTACTCACTCACAGACATACCGCCTTGCTTGAGCTGCAGGAACCTCTCTCGCATGATATTGACGAGTCCGGAGGGCACATAACGCTTCAAGAACTTGGTCTTGAACGCCGCCCAAGCCACAACTTCCTCCGGTGGCAACAGAGCACGAATGGCCTCCCACCATGCTCGGGCAGGCCCAGAGAGGTAGTGAGTGGCGTAGACCACCTTCTCGTTGTCACCCACTTGGGCGACTCTTAGGTTGTTCTCGATGGTATGGATCCAATCATCCGCATCCAGCGGCACTTCTTTCTTGGAGAAGACTTGAGGATTGGTGTTCTGAAAGTCACGAAGCTTGGAGCGGGGTTCCTCATTTCCTTGGTCGCCATTCTGGTTGACGGCAATCTGAGCAAGATGCTGCAGGGTGGCAAGGTTGGCATTCCTCTCAGCGCGAGCTGCCTCGCGATCCTCCAAGAGAAGACGTAGCACTTGAGCCATAGATGGCTCGGGTGGTGGGGGTGGTGGTGGATCCCTTGCCATTCTGAATTTCAGAATAAAACACATGTTATTTTTTATTTTATTTTTCCTTTAGAAATTTAAAACAGGTTTTGGAATAGGGGTTCATCAAGCATACGCAGTAGTATACAAATTGCAGCAAGACATTACTCATAAGAATACATGATCCACACCATAGCAAGGTTCCAAAAGCATCATCATATAGTTCACAACCACAAAACACCGAACTGACATAGTCTTACAATAATGCAGACACACACTCATGCTAACTAGACCACACAATCGCATCCACTTATCGCGATGGTTCGGTCCTAACCCAAAAGATACTACGCAACTAGCTACTCCACGTCCACGGCAGCGTCACTGTCAAAGGGTGGCTCGTCGGGGTCCTCGTCCTCGGACATCACAGCTCCCGAGTCCTCACCGTCCTCGCCTCGAAGGTCGTCGTCGTCTTGCCCACTCTCAGGCTCCATATCCATATCCTCCATAGGGTCCTCATCATCGGGCAGCAGATCCTCTTTCTCCTTGCTCAGCGCCTCCACCTCGCTCTCCAGCTTGCTAATCCTCTCGTCGCGGTCATCAATGGTCGACCGGAGCATGTCAACCATACCGTCAAGATGGAACTTGTAGAAGCGAGTAGTCTGGAAATGCGCAGAGACGGATCGGCGCTCCTTGCGCTCCTTCTTGAGCTCTGCCTGGGACTCCACTAGACGCTCCTCTGAGGTCTTGAGCTTCAGCTCCACGGTCTTCAGCTTGTCCTGAGATGCCTTGAGTTGCGTCTCCAGGTCCTCGATCCTCAGCTCAGCTGCCGAGATCCGCACCTCAGCACCGTCGTGATTCAGACCGTGAAGATCACTCTCGAAACGACTAGTGACCAGCTGGGACTGGGTGTACTCGACGAGGAGTCCCAGCTCGGCCAAGTGGTTCCCGAAAGTGGGGTGGGGACGCGGCGGCATAGGGTTACTCTGCTCGTCCAGGCCAGAGTAAAACTCGAAACAAGTGCCGCCCAGCTCTATGCTGTGAGCACACACCAAGCGAGCAAGAGCTCTCTGCGGCACGGTGACGAACGCCCCCATCTGAGTCGATGCAAGGGCATCCTCAATCAGCTCCTCAGCAAAGGGTGGCACCAGCGGTCCTCGAAGGATGCACCTCACGGTCCAGGACATCTCGTCCCCAACCATGGGTAGACAGCGCCCTATCAGCAGCTCAGGTAGCGGACGCCTCAAGTGTAGGGTCAGCTGGAGTAGGTCTTCCTGGAACAGACGCGAAACTCCAGTGTCGGCCACAGCTCCCAACTGAATCGACGACGAGAACTCTCCGCTCATCTACACAAGATTTTAAATGGAGATTGAATTAGTGAACGGTGTGCAAAATTTTAAACAGGTAAAAACATAAGGTTTAATGCAAGTATAATATTAATCAGTAATCAATAACAGAGGGGAGGGGGTAGCAGTATATTCTGCATATTTTAAGTATCTCTCCTAAATTTTTAGGAAAAACATTTTTGCGTGACGTCGACGCCCAACCTAGCTAGAGTCTCCTGAGGTCAACGATGGCTCTGATACCAAGTCTGTAAGGACCCTTCGAAACAAGTCCGAGATGCCCACGTTATGTAAAATACCACGATCCCAATGATCAGTGCATCGCAATCACATAACCAACATAGGTATCAAAGAGTTACATCATTCAAGTCGTACGAATAAAAGTCTTACAACACATAGACGGTCATACGACCAAAGTCAACAAACCTCGTCACGCAGGACGGAATTAACTAAGATAGTGGAAGCTCGTGGATAGCGACGGCTCTTAACATCTCCGAGCGTTGATCCCACAAGTGCAGTTGACCGGTGACAGCTAAGTGGCGAAGTAGTCGTCATACACCTCCTCCTCGACGTAAGCCTCCTCATTATAATCTGGACATTTGAATATCCAGGGACAAAGGCATATGAGTACAATGACGTACTCGCAAGACCACCTCCAGGTTTTTATAGTTTTTCAATAATATGCAAGTAAAGCCTTTTCGAAAACTAGGATGGCTCCTATATACAACTATAGGGTTTATTTTCGAATACAATGATTTCAAGCATAGAGAATACGACATCTCTATATCTTTGTTGAAGAAAAATATTTAGAGATAGAATTCTCTTCTCTTGGATATAGCAAGGACATATCTAAGTACTGATAACTTTCTTTTGTAAAAGTTTATCAAAACACTAGGATAGGGGTAACCCTTTTTCCTGACTTGAGATCGGACTGGTTGTCTCCCAGAGATCAACCATCTTCACCCAAATTCCGTACCTCCCAGGTACCAACTTATGCCTTCTAGTTTTCCCCCGGAAAACCTTTTCTTTCCTCTTTTTAAGAACCAAATGCCCATACGCCTAGATCAGTGGCCTTTCCAACCGTCCATGACCGCGGACACGGCTATTCGAATAGATTTACACTCTGCAGAGGTTGCACACTTTACCCACACCTATCGGTTATTCCGCTGTGTCTGCCACGGCCCGTCATATGACAACATGCGGGGGTCCGGATAACACGATCAAAGCTTTCCACTATGACCACCCTAGTATCGGAGCCTCCCGGTAGGTTTGTTCTCCTCGGCACCGTGTGCTCCACTAGACCTCTTGGTCTTTCCTCGGGACGCCACACCGCCACGTCAGTAGACCTGCCGTAATCGTCCGGCTGCTGATCCGCAGCAGTGTATTGTCTCTTCCGGACGACAACCCGGCTTCGAGGGCCCAGCCCTCATAGAAAGTATGAGAGCCCCAACACTAAGACAGACAAGCTTCCGGCTAAGCCCTACCCATGTCAGGTAGTGTGGTTGCACGGGTTAATTGTTCGAGCGGCTGCTAGGGCAGTACTTTGTTTTTCAAAAACAACCTCCAATCCTGCGACTACTCCCAGCAGCTCGGGTTTTCGCAAGCACCTCCGATTGCTCCCAGCAACTCAGGTTTTAATAAAGCACTTGCTCTCCGATTGCTCCCAGCAACTCGGGTTTTCCTCCATAAAAAAGTTTTATCAAATAGGTCCCCATCCTATAGTTTTGAGATAAGTAGATGAAAGTAGTCTACTAGAAATCTTGATCTTTTTTATGGAGCCTTCAACAACAAGGCTCATCAGGTAAAACTCTTTTTGTAATACCTACAGTATTCTAGCAGATAACTTTGGCCAAACAATATTTTGTAAAATAGTTTTCGGGTGGCGAGGTGCCACAAAAGAAGTAAAGCATGCATTATTTGATTTTGAAAACAAAACATGTTTTGTAAATAATATGGTTGCATAATGATGGTGAGGTGGCTTGCCTTGCTCAGAATACTGTCACTGGTCTTGCTCTTCTCTGTAGTTGTGCTCAGCTACCTCGTAATGCTCTTCCTCGGATTGCGGTTCTACCGTAACATGAAAACAAACAAGACTAGTGTAAATCCTAAAATGCGAGTTGATAACAATCTAAAGTATACTAACAAACAACAAGCACCACAAAACATAAAATACACCTAATGCATTTAAATTGTCATCAAAGGCTGTTTTCATAAAAAAGGCATAACTCCTAAGGTACTGCTCTCCCTTCTACCACATTACTCCTAACTACTATATGGAGCTCTGAAAATTAGCTGAGCACGAAAATCTATCACCAAACAAGAATTAAAAATCAGTTAACGGCTACTGATGTCAAGCTCAAACAGAAGATAGATTTAGTTTTATAGATCCCCTGTATGCATAATTAACTTTTCTGGTGAGATATGAGTTTTCTATTTAAGTGGAGATTTTGTTCATCAAATTTGGCTACTCCTAGCTCAAGTTATCCTTATTTTAAGATAACATAAACTTCTGACTATTATTTATGCCTAGGGAATAATATGGGGTATTTTGATGCCAAACCAGTGGGGTAAGTTAGATAAAACCTGTGGCTATTTCACAAAAATTCCCCAACATTTATTCATGGACAGAGGTGGCTCCACCAAACAAAACTAGACATGCACTAATCTCTGAAATTTCAAAAATGCATTTCAAGAAACTATCTTCCTGTTTTTAGGAAATTTAATCAACAAGTATTAAATACTTACTGGAAAAATCTACATTTGTAGTATGTGATACCCCCAACACATATCTAACACTTCCAATTGGATTTACCTCAAAAGGTGTTTTTATTTAAGAGTTAAAAATCACTAAACACCTACTGGTGTTATTCTTAGACTAAATATATCTTTTGCTAGAGTAATCTCCTGCATGCAAGACTTACCAATCTAGATACACATTTTTACTGGCTTTCCAGAGGATCCAAGTTTGCATGATTTGGACTTATCAATCCCAAGTTATTAAACAAATGGTGAAAAAAATAGTTTTTACTATATCTATTCTACCACCCAACAGAAAATACATTTTGGAACCAATCCAACGCCACATGGTTAAGAAAACGTGCATGCATGTTACAAAATTAGTCTCATCATTTTAGCTAATACAGATTTACCACTAAAGATTTAAAAGCTAGACTATAGATTCTCTGGAAAAATAACAGAAAAAAGAATAAAAGGAAAACATGCCAGAATCGGTCGGATCTGGCGATGGGCCGCGGGGGCGAGCTGGGTCGGCCCGGTCGCTGCGCGCGCGCTGGCGAAGCGGTACGCGGCCGCAGATCTGGGATCCTGCGGCCCAGGATAGATCGGGCGCGATTCAAAGACCGCCGTGGATCTGGAAATCGACGGCCTCCGACCTTCGTCTACCTCCCGACCGGAAACACAGAGCAGGAGCTCGAAACGGCGATGCCGAGCACGCAGGGCTCACCTAGGGCTTGCGTACGGACGAAGCGGGGCTTGGAGGTGGACGCGGCGTCTAAGGAGAGCTCAAGGAGTCCGCAAAGCTTGCATGCAACGCCGAGATCCATGGTGGTGACGACGGCGCCTTCCCCGGGTCGCGGACGAACTAGACGCTCCCGAGCTACAACAGAGCCAAGAGATGGGGGAGAGGATTAGATCAAGTAGAGGGGAATCCAGGGAACCAACAATGGCGAGGAATGGCGGAGAGAAACGAGTGCTACGGCGGTTTTCTCCCGTCGGCCACCGAAGGGAGCTTCCTCTTCTCTAGGGCAAATGGGGGAGAGAGCTCGATGGTTTTCGCTAGAGGGGAGAGGAGTGGGATGTGGAGGTGACTGGGAGGGGGAGAAAATGAGAAGGGGGGAGCTCGGGGTGGCTATAACAAGTGCCACCCGATCTAGGGTTTGGCTCGGGCAGGAGAGAGGGAGGGGAGGGTCTCCCTCGTTCTTACTGGCTCTGGGGGGCGGTGGAGAGGGGACAGAGAGGGTGCTGGTCGGGATGACTCGACCTGGCCAGTGGGAGGAGAGGAGGGGTGCTCCGGTTGGGTGAAGGAAAAGAGAAAAGGAGAAGAGAGAAGGGGGGGTGACCCAAGTCCATGACAGGTGGGGCCAGGGAAGAGGGTGATGCTCTCCTTTTCCAGCAGGTGAAGTGGAAATGAGAGATAGGGAGAGGGTGGAGGGTTTTGAGTAAAAATCCTCAAACCAAAATTTTCAAACCCTAAGTTTGAAACATTCAAACATTACTCACAAAAGAAAAATAAGTCAATTTCCCAAACTCACCATATTTTAGAGAAACTACTTAATTTGTAAATGCCCAAGTCAAACATCTCATTTAGCTCTCAAAGAAAAGAAAACTTTTAGTGAGAAGGAAAAGAATAACTAAAATGGTCATGTTATTTTGATGGCTACTAGAGCAAGTGAGATTTATATGCAAACAAGCTCTTTTGTGAAAACTTAGAGCAGGGTATGAAACTATATAAGACCTAGACCAAAATGTGCTAAATGCATGCAAAACCATTTAGGGTTTGCTTAATGAAAGCTTCTAGTTTGGCTAAGTTTTAACAGGCATGAAGATCCCAATATTTTATGTTATATTTTATTTGTTGTGGTTTTTAGTGTTTCTATCAACTTGGAAGGCTAGTGGAACAAAAAAGCATAGAGAGTACAAACAAGATATCTCATACTACAAAATTCTCCACACGTGAAGGTTTTTGCTAAGGTTGAAAATCTAGGCTAACACCACAATTACCAAAGCTGAGAGAATTGGGGTGTTACAATACCCCAGTTCCCACTGGGCCGACACCCTTCTCCACGACAGACAATCGGGAGGAGAGAAGGAACCGAAGCTCGCCGGCATCGAGCAACCCCGGCCGCATCTCCCCCCGCCATTCCAGGAAGAACAACACGACAGTGCAACCCCTTCGTAATCTACGCGACGCGCCGCCCTCGGGGGAATCATCCGCGCAACCGGGGGCCTCTACATCGCCGTCGCCGTCAAGACCCGAGCGCCGGTGCCGCCATCGTCGCCAAGTCCGGCGAGTTCCCGCCGCCACCTCCTCTCCATCGCACGGTGAGCGTCCGATCTAGTTTATACGGTCACGATTAGAAGTTTTAGTCAAACCGGTAAGATCAGATCTGGACCGTCAGATCTAGATCTGACGGCCCAGATCGAATCAATTAACCACGTCAGCGCCTACGTGGCATGTACAGTCAGCGCCTAGTCAGCTTCCACGTGGAAAATGAATTTCTTATTTAAACTTATTTGGCAGTTTTGCCGAAAAGACCCTGCAACTTAAATCTGTTATAACTTTTTACTCACACATCCACATTCAAATATTTTTATATATTTGGAAAGCCCTTGACATGTAGATTATTTTAGATCTGTTAGATTTCAAATTTTACTTAGTTCAAAATACTCAAATTTCAAATGGAGAATATGAGTATTTTTGTCATAACTTTAAATCTGTAAATTGCAAATAAAATTGTTTTAGAAACTTTGGAATATTTGTAATATGATGCCTATGTTATAAAATAATTTGAGTATTATTTTGATGATTCAAAAGTTGTATGTTTCAAATTGAGTAGTTTGACTATTTCTGACAATACTATTAATAGAAATATTATTTTTGATTAAATTCAATTGCTTTAAATTTATTTGAATCCCCTTTGTCTATTAATACTAACTACAAAATTTTGTTATAAAAATTTAATCACATAAAACATTAATATTATATTTAACCCTTTTATTATATTTTGCAAAGTTAGAAACTAAATAAATTGCAATGATAACTTTATGCATACTTTATAAATATCACAAAAATTAGTATTATGTTTCTTGTGATTTAAAATTGCATTGCATGCATAGCATATTTTATTTTGTAGTTATATTTCCCATAAGGAAAACTCCTCCCCATTTTCTCTAAGTTAAGATTATTTTCAAACTTAGTATTTTGGTAAAAGTGCTATGCACTTAGACACTTAGTATTTTCAACATGGAGCTAGAAGACCAATGAAGGACTTAACCAAAATAAGACTTCAGAAGTATCTCCAAGGAGTAGAAGCACTTAGAAGAAAAATCAAGAAGAAGTTCATGAAGACCAACCAGAAATAATTTCTAAGTCTTGCTCCCTCTCTCATTCTTTTCTCCCTTCTTCTTTGATACTTCATGAAGACTAAGTTAAATCCAAGACCAGCCTAGGTGATACAAAAATCATCAAGTCTGAAGATTATTCAAGTCTACCAAGAATTCAATCAAGACATCACCAAGGAGAATATTACAAGTCTGGAGATGAAGCCTGGAAGACCAACTACTTCTTTCTTTCTATCCTTTCCCTCTTTCCTAATCTTGTCTTCCATTTCAGACTTAAACAATTTTTGATCTTGTTATTACCATCTTGAAGTTTGTTGGATCCTAGCGGCATAGTGAGATGAAGCGGCCTAGAGACTAACCTTACATGTCCACGTATATGAGACCCGTTCCACAATTTAAGTGGTTGGCTGTCTGTCTGTCTCTCTCACTATAGTGAATATCCAATTTACAAAGACTTGATAATAATTATTGATCACCTTGAAGAAATGACTTAGTATGTTCTCTAAATATTTTTGCACATCATGGCTAAGACATTTGAGTGCTTATTCAAGATAGTTTATAACAAAGATATTTTGTCCAACTTCTGACCTTAGTCCTTAGTCATTTTGACCAGCACATTTCCTTGCATTAACTTAAAAGATTTTTCATGGCATGACATGCATTTCTAGTCCTTAGAAATAATTTGCATATCATGCATGACATATTTTCCTTAGAAGTTTATGAAACTTGTTTGTTCATTATGTATGATTGTATGTGTTGTGTTGTTTATGATTGTTGTATTGTTGTTTGTTTATATTGTTCAGACTGAACGGAGAGTTCCGAGTATCGTTGAAAAGAGTTTGTGAACAACGACAACATTCAAAGGCAAGTGGCACACCTCATAAACTTCCTATTATTTTCTATATGCATTACTTAGTGTATTTTTTATATAAGCATGTGTAGGGTAGTATTGCTATGCTGAACCTGTGTAGAATCCCTTACTCCTATGTCTAGGCTCCTATGCAATACTTAGTAGAATTATTGATGCTATTCAAATGTTGTTTTGTGAAAATCTAAATTCGGCTAAGTTAGTAAAGAACCTCCTGGGTGGATTGGTTGTATATGGTGGCGAAGTTGAGTGGCTACTCTGGTCCATGTCTATGGTTCCTGGAGTATGTGCACTTGTGGATGGCCACCCAGGGAACAGAGGAATCTGAAGAACTCCGAGTGACGATTGCTTCCAGTGCAGCCATTGCCAATGGGCTCTGGCTTGATCAACTATGTTGCGTGGACTCTCTCCGGCTTGACAAGCAGATGTAGGGGGTGTTAGGTGGAACGGGTCAAGCCAGAGTGGGAGGGAAAATGCTTCTGAAAGATCTCGTCTCATTCTTCTCCTTTCCTTATCACTATAAGTGTGTAAAGGATAGTTTGGGTTGAATGGGTACAATGGTGAAAGTGCACAACCTCTGCAGAGTTAAAATCGAAGTACTTAGCCGTGTCCCCGGTACGGACAATTTGAGCAGCTGATCACGGACGTCAACGGAGGATTCCATCATTCCAACTTCAGAAATAAAGCTTGATGGTTGAACAAGGGAAGATGAGATTATGGTTTTCATGCCATTCTTGTCTTGATTTGAAGAAAGTGTTCTCAAAAGAGTAGAAAAAATTGGCTTTATGCAAAATAGCCTTGAACTCCACCAGCCAAATATGCATATAGGCTATAGAGTTATTCCATTAAGTGTCCACCATAGTGTCACTTGCCAGACTCCATTTTTAATGAAATCTGACCCACGTTGTTGCAATAATTTTCTTATTGCAGATTGATCAGATGACGAGTGAGGTTTCGATTAAAGGTTTCGAGTCTGCAACCAACATGTTTTCGCCTGTGGCAACATGAATGTGATGGAGACTCACTGGTATTGTATTTCCGTTGTGTACTATTTCAAAGCTAGCTTTATGCTATGCAAATTGTATTGAATATTTTATAAGTATGGATCATCGATGTAATAAAATTGATACTTTGTTGTGATATTACATCGTAAATTGTGTGTGCAAACCAATCGATCCAGGGATTAGCACTATTTATTTAAAGTGTAGGTACGCTACAACACCGGGGTGTTGACGATGATCTGCGTCGACAAGCGTCGGGCGGAAGATGACGTGGCGCCGGCGGCTGGGGGGTGCGCCGGCGGCAGGGGTGCAGCGGCTGGGCTGCAGGTGGGCAAGACGACGTCGCCCAGACTCCTTGAAAGTGGCGCCTCCGAGCACTCGCAAACATACGGAGCTTAACAACAAACCCCGGTCATTCAGATCCAGCTGAAATCGCAGGGGTAGAACTTTTCTAGAATCCCGCAGGGCAACGGCGCCCGGCGGTATAGCTTTGGTGGAGAGAGAGGGCAAAACGGGCGGAGAAGCAACTCGGCCGGCCTGCTATACAATTAATTATATTTTTCTGTAATTAATCCAATTAATATGCCTTGCTATATAAAGGGGGGAGGGGGTGTGCAAACACCTTGCCTCCCCCATGTGGGACTAAAGGAAAAAGGAGGGGGAGGGGGGTTCAGCCGGCTCTCCTAGTCCGAATTGGACTAGGGGGCCAAGCCCCCTTCCTCCTTGGTTGGTGCGGCTCCCTCTTGGGCCCTCTTAGGGCCCTGCTCCTCCGGCATCGGAAGCAGAACTACCTGACCAAAGGAGATAGACAGGAAGGGAAGACGGTCATACAAAGGCCGAATAAAGCTCTCTTGAAGCTGCATCTGAATAGACCTAGAGTCACTCAGTACATACGAACCCTTGAATAAATAAGAATTGAGAAGTATGAAATGTGGGCATCATAACTAGGTGGGCTTCCCTTTTTTCCTTTATTATTTAATAATTAAATTAATATAAAATATAATTAATTCATAATTAATATATGTAAATACTATTTAATATCCCGTGACTCCGAAACATTTTCCGAACCACCCGAACAACTTTAGGACATTCCTGGAACCCTTCCAGACCTTCCCAGAACTCCTTCCAGACCACCGGAACTCTTTCTTGATCATTTCTCTCTCTCCAATAAAATCCTATATTATTCAAGAACCTTTCTCCTGGTGTTGTTAATACCTTAAGTTTGTTACGCTACAGTTTGAGAACACTCCAGACATGGTCGAGACACTTCGCTCACCAATGACCGCCAGGGATACATGGATGCATATGACGGCCCCTATGCATTCTACGAATATCGTCGTTGAACCATAAATATGATATTCATTCCCTTTGTTTCTGCGATACTACCTTGTCCGAGATATGATCGTAGACATCCGATGTATTTGTTGTATCTCGTTACCGACAAGGTTATTAACTCGTCTGTGATATTACATCTCCATGACCTAGTCATAAGCTGCGCAGCTATATAGATGCAATCTCACCGAGTGGGCCCAGGGTATCTTTCCATTACAAGAATGAACAAATCCCGCTCTTGATCCTTACGTCTCAACACTCTTTCGGGATATCCAAGATGGACACCGTTATTTTCATGCTAAATAAGACACAACGTTTGATGCTCTCAAAGTACCCCTACGAAGTAGCAATAAGCACAGTCTCACGGTCTAAGGAATAAGCTATCACATTCTTATCTATTGCAAATGACAAACATCCTAATACGATCTTATTTCAATACTTTGTGTATGTACATCACCTTATTCAACTAATAAGATGACCCCATTGTGAACCGACGTCATTGTCCTTGATCGGGAATCTCGATCAACTGTTGCCCAATGGACCAGTTCATATAGAGGCTTACTAGGGACTCTGGTTGTCTATGTATCACACGTGTATTAATAATTCCGATTAATACAGTTATAACATAATAGACAAACCTATTATAAACTTATGAGATAATGCAATAAATACTACTTATTTATTTGCCTCTAGGGCATATCTCCTTCAGGGGAGTATTGGGAGAAGTCTTCATCAAGCATGTGCTTGGACGCGCAATCATTAAATATGAACCACGTGAAGAGATCAAGATTGTCATCATCCAACTCAAGTGGAATGCTCAAGGCAAAGGTATGATCTTGATAGGGCTATAGGATACACAAGCGTACTATCAATAGGGGTTCTCAAGTGAGTAAATTGATCGCATCGTTGTGGAGAGCTCAAACCTTTGCATACTTGGCATATCATATTTCTAGGTTCTTATATGGCTTTTATGGTGGTAAGGAATTAAAGCTTGGTTCATCTCCATGTCAAGCTCTAGTTCATTACGTTGGAAAACTTGTGGCGTTTTCGGCGGCGGAAATATTGTCGGTTCTACCGTGAGGATATTTCCACACCTTTCCATGTGTGGTGATTTTGCTCTTTTTATCAGGTGCTCATCGTCACTATCTTTCCAACAAAATTGGTCTCACCACATCCGGAGTTCATTTGCAAAAGTTATAGCAGTTTTCGTTTTGGTGTTCTGTTGAACCGGATTATTGGGGCCAGATATTTCGCTCCATCGGAATATCCGGTTCCCCAGATCATCCAAGAAAACGGCTAAGGAAAGAAGAAAAAGGGTTCTGACTCCAGCCGGAAGAAGTTGTGCTCAGAAATTTCGTGGACTAAGAATTTCCGAGTGACCCTAAGAGCTCGAAGAAATTTAGCTAAGGAAAGAAGAACTTTTGGTTCTGACTCGAACCGGAAATTCAGCTCGGAAATTTAATGGACTCGGAATTTCTTGGTCTCACTTATACCCGAATTTCCGAGTGTCGAAACAGCCGACGACTATTTTTCCTGGAGCGGTATAAATACCCCTCCCCTTCTTCTTCCTCTATTAATCCAAGGCAGCACGACTTTTCTCTCTCTCTCTCTCTCTCTCTCTCTCTCCTACTCCATTGTTGACCTTGGAAAGCTCACTTCTCTCTCAATCTCTCCATAGAGTCTTGCATATTCTTTAGGGAAAGTTGCGAGGAGATCTAGATCTACAATCCTACCAATCAATCTCTCCTCTAAGTGAGGGGAACCTAGTGGATCTAGATCTTGGAGTTTCTTTGTAGTTCTTCTCTTTGTTCTTCCTCTCTTCTGCCCTATAAGCATTAGTTGCTTTTGGTGGGATTTGGGAGTGAAGGATTTAACTCCTTTGTGGTTTCCTTTGTTCTTCCTCTCTTATTCCCCCATAAGCATTTGTTGCTTTTGTTGGAATTGGAGAGTGAAGGACTTGAACACTTCGTGTGCTCTTGCCATTGCATTTGCATAAGTTTTGAAGGGGATCGTGTGCAGAAAACAAAAAATTTCCTAGCAACGATATCCTTAAACTAGCCAAGATCTACACTATGCGGATATAGAAGTACGGCAGAGATCGGAATACATACCCTCGTAGACCGAATAGCGGGGATTACGCTCCCGCACAAGCGTTGACGACGAAGACCACGTAGCCGACCTCTAGATCGCGAAGAACTCGGCGTGACGAAGAAGACGAAGATGACCTCGAGGTCGGGTGGAGGAAGTAGGCCTCCGAGCACCGCTAGCGCAACACCTCGTAGGGCGTTACACACATACGGTGGAGACGACGGCCTCCGAAGCTCCAGTCCAGGACGAGCAGCGGAAGACTTGGACCGGAACACCCGCAGCGCGGCAGCGGGCTATGGTGGAAGAGATCCCCCTCTCAACTCGGCGCAACTCTGACAAAGGGAATCACGAGATCGAGAGAGAATTGGGAATTAATTGGTGAATTAAAAGGCCAGAGGTGCCCCTTCTTATATTGGCTCCCGGGGGGAGCCAACCTTGCCAGCCAGGCAATGTGGGACTATCCCCCATTTCCTGGTGCGGCTAGGCTGGTGCGCCGGCCACCTGGTGGGCCCCTTTTGGCCCACCTAGGTCGGCCATCATGCCCCCACCGAATTCCCTTGAGGAATTTTCCCCTCTTGGGTCTTCTTTCGACCAGAAGGCCCATTTAGCAAAATCAACCTAAATAAATTCGAAAATAAATATATAAAATCATATTTAGACATTAATTACACTAATTAATATCAAACATATTATATATAATTTATTCTAGCTCCGAAAACTCTTTCGTCGCTGCCCGGTCTCCATCGGACCATTCCTGGGACGTTCCCGGTGATCTCTTTCCTTTCCGGTTGTCTTGTCGAAACCCCTTAAGTGTGTTACCCTAGCGGTTCGATATAATAACATACATGATCGAGACTCCTCTCAGATCAATGACTAACTCGTAGGCCTGGACCCCATGAATTAATCTCTGTGATATAACCAATGACTTTCATCTATCAAACCTGGACGTCTAGTCTTAAACCCTTTGTCATGGCGATACTTAGCGTGTCCGAGCATCATTCTCAGATATCTCCATACCTAGCATGATCTCGTTACCGACAACACTATCTTCTACTCGTCCATGATATTATGTCAGCTGGTGACATAGTCACATGTTTGCAAACTCATTTGACATAATCTCACCGAGTGGGCCCTAGAGTATCTATCCGGCTATGCGGACTGACAAATCCCGTTGTTGACCCCTCGTCTCAACTACCCCCTTCCGATACCAAAAAGTATCACCGTTATTGTCACACTAAATAAGATATGATGTTTGGTGCAATCAAAGTATCTTTCACGAATAACAATAAGAGTTGATCTCACGGTTTTAAGGCCTAATGACTATGTCTTATAAATACTGGGTATGTTCATCACATCGTTACACCTAACTATATGACTTCTATTTCCGACCGGCGCCATGCCTTATGATCGGAAAACCTCGATCATCAATCGCGCAATGAAACTAGTCTTAGTATAGGCTACTAGGGACCTGGTTGTTTTATCTACCACACCTGTATTAATGTTTTCGCTCAATACAGTTATAGCATGGTGCGACACATATAATGAATAATTGGGATATTACAAATAAAATATGTTTATTAAGTGCCTCTAGGGCATATTCCCTTCAAGTTTGAGCCCTCCACGAGGATTCGTGGTGATGATACTTGTGAGCTTGTTACTCTTAGGTCATTGGACCCTAGACGCCTTTTGTGGCCAAGACCTTTTGTGGTCACTTGAGAGCTCCCAATTAAGTTGTGGGTGTGCCTCAAGTCTTGGGAGCCCCCAATTAAGTTGTGGGTGTGTGCCTCAAGAGTGTTGTACGTGATTCGATCTCTGCCCCAAAGGGGATCAATAGTGGAAGGTGAACTTGCAACCTTTTGTGGTTGAGTTCATCAGGACAAGAAGACGAGACTTTGTGGCGTTGCGGCTAACTGTTGTGGTTGCGCACACATCTCCAAACGAGATGTACACCCTTTGGGTGGAACTCGGGAATACATGCCCGTCTCCGCGTGTCTCAGTTATTTCTATACCCGAACTCTTTACTTATGCACATTACTTTGTGATAGCCTTCGTGCTTGAAGTCATCTATCTTGCTATCACCTTGTTACTTGTATTGCTTAGCATAAGTTGTTGGTGCACATAGTTGAACCTAGTATATCTATGTTGTATGCTTGTTAAAATAAACCTCTAGTTTTATTCCGCCTTTATCGGAATATCCGGGTCATTCTTGAACCGGATAATCCGGCTCCTCGAAAAAAGTTTTAAATCGCCTATTCAGCCCCCCTCTAGGCGACGTCTTTCCGTTCACTGTGTTTTTGCTTCACCCTTTGGATAATTTCTTATGATATGTTCCACCCTTGATTCCCACATGATAGGGATGTGATCACTTCCTATTCTAGACAATGCTTGAGCCGCAGCGAGTGGAAACATGGCATCCAAATAAAGTGGTGGAAAACACCCTATCTATGACTGACATAATTAGTTTTTTTTTAAAATTTCCACATATATTAAACCAACAAAGAGCACACGACTACATCGATTACAAAAACAAAACCGGTTTTCTTGGTTGTTCGGCTAGGTGAATTTTCTGTTGAAAAGTTTCACCTTAAGTAAACCCCAAAGGTCAATCGAAGCATTGAACTTGTCACACTATTTCTGGTTGACAGTCCCGTTCTTTTTTGGTGCCTAACTAAATTAAAATCACCAACGATGTATAAGTATTATCAATGGAAAGGCAATGCAATTAAGATAATTTTTTTGAATCAAGGTAGGATTGAGAAAAACTCTCCTTGTTTTGTTTCTTGGAAAGAAACAATAACAACATCGTTTTTGCTAAAGTTTTATTTTTAAGAATACACCCAAGCAGATGCATTATGTTTCATAGAAGAACAACGCCAAAGAAGGCAAACACCATACAAACACACACCAAACGGCTTACAACGCAACCCACAACCAAACAACGAGAACTCTCCTTGCACCGTCTCCTGCCGTGAGGAAGAAGAGGCAATACACTGAACTCTCAGGCCGCGTCACGCTCGAAGGAGGACTTCTCGGACCAACTCTACCTCTAGAAAGGCACAACAAACGCACCACCCACCCTTAAGCGCCTAAGGTCGGCAAGTGAGCGGCGGGGCCGGACCTTCTTGGAGAGGATGTCGATAGACAAGCGCTGCCGACGATGTACATTGCGCCCCAAGAGGTCACGCTCACAGCGGCCGCCAACCTGGACCACCAACTTGCCACTTCCGTGATTCCTAGAGCAACAAAGATAACGCCTCCAAGGAGGCGACAACCCTGTGGTGTCGCCGCTATCCGATCCGGCAAGCCAAATCTGGGGTTTCCCCCTGCGCTCTAGGTGGGGGCAGCAGTGTCATGACGACGCCCCCAAGGAGGTGACGTCGCCCATAGGCGTCGCCGTCGTCAGCTTCAAGCATGGCTTTCGGCCAGGCACATCTGACAGCCCCGAAAACCGCCGGAAAGTGGCAGACTTGGGCCACCCTTGACCGCGCCGCAAATGGAGAGGATAGCCAAACCTCGATGTCGGCGAAGGGGAGCGCAGACCACCGTTCCACCTCCACCAACAGACGGACTGGACGGTGGAGGTCCAGCCCGCCGCCGCCGCCTGTCTGGCCACCGGCACTACCACGGTGCCAGGAGGCCGTCGCTGCCAGGCGCCACCACGCCCCTCTGCTGCCATGGCCTAGCCCTGCGGCCCAATCGAGCCCGGAGCTGCCGCTTGGCACAGCTGAGGCACCACCACCGAGCAGAGGCTCTAGCCCCCACCGCCGTCGCCGATGAGCCGCCTACCGGCGGGATCCCGCAGCCCCACGCCGCCAGAGCCCGTCAGGGCCGCACGCCGCCGTCGCCTGTAGGGGAGCCGCCGCCCGGGGAGAGAGGCCCCGCCGCTGCCGACCTCACCCGGGCTTTGCCCGGCGAAGCCTCCCGGCGGCGGCAAGGGGAGGGGCGCTGGAGAGGGCCTGGCGGCGGCGCGATCTAGGGTTTCCCCGTGTCGCCTCTAGAGGGACGCGGGGGCGAACACCGAATGGAAGACTTATCCTCTTTCAAGCTTGCAAGTGCAAATGAAGCAGGTTATGGTTTTTGCTAAAGTATCAAGGATGTTCCTTTTCCTACATGGGCATCAATCCCTCTAATACATAAACTACGGCTAATCATGAACTAATTAAACTAATTTAATGCTGACACACTCTGTTATGTAGGAGACACCATTTTCGTTAAGATTGTTTAAGTTTAATTGGGTGGTGATAGTAGTAGTATGATATCTGAGGACATCATAATAGAACTATGTACATTAAATACAGTGTATGGAGACCATGCCTAGATTAAGAGGACTTTAACCGTATTTTCTCATTAATTGTATTATTATTACTTTCTCTGTAACTAAATATAAGACAGTTTTATAGAGGGAGTATATATCACGCGGAGGAGTAGAAAAAGACGGCGCCAATCCAGCCATCCACGAACGGCGCACGCAACAAGTCAGCGACGGAGCAGCGAGCAAAGCGAAGGCACGACCACGAACGAACGGGAAAACCGCAGCGAGTGAAGCCAGAATGTTCTATTTTCCTTTCCCAGCTCTCCTTCTCTCTCCTCCAGCTCTCCGTCCCCCCGTTGTTCGTCTCCTCCTCCGCTCCAACCAAAACCAAACCACCCTCAGATTCGCAGCCCGGCCCCCGGGGACACCCCGAATTCTCCGTTCCATCCCGTCCCACCGCGCCGTCCGGCCGGCCTCCCGAATTCCCACTGTCCTCCCGCGGGGAGCGCCCAGCCTTGGCGCGCGAGCACGCCCCACCCCCCTCTCTCTCTCCTCCCCTCTCCCTCTCCCTCTCCCTCACGCGCTCCTCGCGATCGCATCGACGAATCGCGCGGTGCCGCGGCACGGCAGGCATCCACTCCGAATCTCCGCTGCGGTGCGCGCCGGGCGCGGGGGAATCTAGGGTTCCGGCCGGCGCCCACCCAGTTCGCGCGGCTCCGGCGGACGGCCGCGGTGGCGCGCGCCTCGTAGGGCCGTCGGGGGATCTCGAGGCCCGACAGACCAACCCTAGCCTAGCCAGCAGCGGCGAGGCCGGATGGACGTGGACTCGCGCATGACGACGGAGTCTGACTCCGACTCCGACGCCACCACCGCCGCGGCGGCAGCGCTCGGCAGAGGCTCGGGGAGCGAGACGACGTCCTCCTCGTCGGCCCCGTCCACGCCCGGGACGCCCACGGCGGCGGCGGCTCCGGCCTCGCCGGTCGCGGCGCCGGGGACGGGGCCCAGGCCCGCGCCCGGGTACACGGCGGTGAACGCGGTGATCGAGAAGAAGGAGGACGGGCCGGGGTGCCGGTGCGGCCACACGCTCACCGCGGTGCCGGCCGTCGGGGAGGAGGGCGCGCCGGGATACGTCGGACCGCGGCTCATCCTCTTCGGTGGCGCCACCGCGCTAGAGGGCAACTCGGCCACACCGCCCTCCACCGCTGGCAGCGCCGGGATCCGTATGCCTTTTATCCCATCTCTTCTCTTGTAATTTCTCATGTTGCCACGCTTCTTTATATCAGAGCATTTTTTGGGGTGGGGATAAGATATCAACCTGGCAAAGTGTCTGGTTTACAGAGTTTCTGATTTCATTTTTAAATAAAATTCCATACTTCAGGTTATTTACCGAGCAATCATTACAGTTTCTGGATGAAATCCGCACCCAATCATGACATTTAACCTCAAAGATGGTGAACACCTTATATGAATCTAATCTAGTGGTCTGAAATGCTGAATATAGAATTATAGATACCACTGGGCCGGCTCTTGATGCCAAATTGATTTACTGGGCTGTAATGCTTAATGCCATTTCAAGTAGCAGTAATGCTGAGTAGTGGCCTACTCATACTTTCCGAACAAATTCCCTATTCCTGGGACAACTTTGCTTTCAGCGCTACCATCTAAGAAGTTGACATTCTACTCTCTCCAATCGTGCGTGATCCTGTATTTTGTGTTATCTAGTTGTGCCCATTATATCAATATATAGCAGGATGAACTGTTTCCTTTCTACGCAAACGGAAGTGGAAATTTTCCAAGAGATGGCACTGACATGAAATTACTGTCGTTTTTGTTGGGTGTCTTTGTTAAGTGTAGAATCGTTTGTAGCTGTTTAGTTGCTCCAGTGTCCCAACTCATTATTTGAAATGAAAAAAGAGATGATCTTATCTGGCGAGAAATGCTAAATTCCCAGTCAAATACAATAAGTGACTGTCTCACGATCTCCTTGGTTGCAGGTCTTGCTGGCGCCACAGCTGATGTCCACTGTTATGATGTATTATCAAATAAGTGGAGCAGGTAGGGTACTCCATAAATGGTTCCTACTTATTGTTCTTCAGTATCTGATATTGCTAATTCAGTGAAGTCCTTACAACTCTTGTCTTTTGGGGTGCCATGATTTGTATGTTAGTACTAAGACAATCAGCAGACCTATTTAACCACAACACTACTTTGTCAGGCTTACTCCACTTGGCGAGCCTCCTTCACCAAGAGCTGCACATGTAGCAACTGCAGTCGGGACCATGGTTGTCATTCAGGTATTTGTTATACTAGTGGCGTGTTATTCTAGTGACCAGACTAGTGCATAATCATTGTTTGGGACAACTAGAGTCTGCTATAACCTGTTTTTGGGGTTCGAAACATCTCACTTTTTCAAAGAAGATCATCGTACCTTATTATGACCGTTCTATTCTTATATAATCTACAATGTTAACTAGTATATCATGCTTCTTAAAAATCATGGACAGATTCCTGTAAGGGTTTGGTCTATTGTTTTCTTAAGCTTTATCGAGGCAAACATTAAACATCTCACCTCTCTTTCATCTTTTGTTACCGTCCAGGGTGGAATTGGCCCTGCTGGTTTATCTGCAGAGGACCTTCATGTTCTAGATCTTACACAACAAAGACCGCGATGGCACAGGTGATTATTGTTCCTCACTAGTTTGAGTTTAGAGCTGTATTTCTTCATTATTTCTTCTGAGGCACTTTATGATCTATAGAGTGGTGGTTCAAGGACCTGGTCCAGGTCCACGATATGGACATGTGATGGCCTTGGTAGGACAGAGGTTCTTGTTGACTATAGGTGGAAATGATGGTAGACAATTACTTCCTTAAACATTTGTCACGATTAAGTTATTCGTAGCACTTGAGTCCACCCTGAATGGTTTTGGTACTGGGACAATTTTCATTTTCTTAGGAAAGCGGCCTCTGGCGGATGTATGGGCTCTTGATACTGCAGCTAAGCCATACGAGTGGAGGAAACTTGAACCGGAAGGTGAAGGACCACCACCATGCATGTAAGTTTGGCTAAACGAGAAGTGTTTCATGTGGTAAATTACATTACACTGATGATCTAAAAATCATGTATTCGTGACAGTGGCTTGATATATTATAAAATTATCCTGATAATATACCATTATATTACACAACCAAACTACCATCTTGTACAATTTTACTCCAATTATTAATATTAAGCTATGTATAATATGTGTTGCTATTTATTTTGCATGGTAATGGTACAGAGTAGCATGATGTGGCAAAGTTAACAGCCATATTGGTAATGCCCATTCAGTTTGTTGTGATTCGACTTCTTCATTTAGGTCATATTCTTTAATTAAATTTACTGGAAGTAGAATTAGTTTTGATCTTCTTTTCTAAATTAGTAAATTTTATCGTGGTATGTCCTTCAGGTATGCCACTGCGAGTGCACGATCTGATGGTCTACTTTTGCTTTGCGGTGGGAGGGATGGTAATAGTGTGGTATGTGAGACAATGTTGACATTATTATGTACTCCCTCCATTCCAAAATACAACTTTAATCATTATTTCTGTATGCCAATGACGGTCCAGAAAAAAGCACAATCTCCAACATGCAACATTAATCGCTATTTCAGTATGAATGTATTAATAAATTGAAAATAAGATCAGAACTTTGAAATATTTTTCATGACAAATGTTCTGATGATGTTATTCTCGTTTGACCAACCTCAACAATCTTTAATAGAATTACAGATAGTCAAAGTTATATAAGTTTGACTGCATTTTTTAGGACTAAATCTACTCTGCGGTGGAGTTAGTAGTATGGTGTGAACCTTTTGCTAGAGCTAAATTTATATGTCTAAATGAAATGGAATTTAAAATGTGCTTGCAACATTTTTATAGTCTCTTAATAATAGGTTGTTAGTCTTTGTGCTTTTAGTCATTAGATGTTAAACTATATTAACACAGTTCATTTATATCCTATTATGTAAGAACGGAGCCATTGCACTTTGAGTTTTGATGAGAGAGCGCGTGGATTATGTGAAGTGATTTTTTTTATTAAGTTAACAATTCCATCTCACTTGAATCAAGGGAAAATGATCATTGTTTTTCTTACCGCAATACCGTAGCCCGTAAGGAAAAACCCCTACGGTGTAAACGGAAAATGATCATGATTATGTATGGAAAGTCGTGACTGCATTATTTTCTGTTAGCTAGCTATCCATATTTTTGCAAGGAAAATGGGGTGTGTATTGCTCAGAGGGAAGTGATACAGTTGTTGTATTTGTGAAGTACATGTCCTGAATTTAATTCCAGATGTCTAGTTGTCCTTGATTAGTAAAAGTATTACATATTTCCTTTGCATTACTTCTGTGTGTTCAATATCAATAATAGGAGGTAACAATAGATTTTTTATAACCATCAGCCCTTATCAAGTGCATATGGTCTCGCAAAACATAGAGATGGGCGCTGGGAGTGGGCAATTGCCCCTGGCGTCTCCCCATCACCAAGATACCAACATGCAGCTGTAAGATGTCATTAAATCCCTATCCTTTTTTCTCTAAATGTTTTATCCCGGTGTGGTGTTTGTCTAATGCCCGTTTCATATTTGTTAGGTATTCGTGAATGCACGTCTTCATGTGTCAGGAGGCGCTCTTGGAGGTGGTCGGATGGTAGAGGACTCCTCGAGTGTTGCAGGTTCCGGTTTTAAGACATAATTTACCTCTTTTATAGTACTCCGTAATTTAATACTAATATTTGGATGAAATCATGCATCCCAAGCTCATATTTTTTGCTGATTATTGGCAGAAATGTCTCTTTTATTTTTGGCTTGAATGCATCCTGAGTTCCTTTTGGTGGATTCCTAGTATCCAAATTTCACGTAAAAGCCAGAATTGTACAAAATACTTGAATGCTAGCTGCATTCAATGTTGTAACTTTAATTCATTGCTCAAACTACACTTGCTAATTATGTCGGTCTGTACAAAATTTATAAATAGTAAAATATTTTGCAGTTCATTCTTCTAACCTATGACCGTGTGCTGATATGTGCCACTTTTTCTTCTTCTTTTGCTAGCATTGAAATTAGCTTAGTGCGTTCAAAGCTTCATCAGCATCCTAGTTAGGGGCTTAGGCACTTTGTATACTTTCGTTGTCCACAAGAATTACGATTTGACTCCTGCAAATTTGAATAACCTGTACCATTCTACCTGATCCCAGTGCTGGACACGGCTGCTGGAGTTTGGTGCGACATAAAGTCGGTTGTCACAACTCCCAGGACAGGAAGATATAGTGCAGATGCAGCAGGAGGTGATGCTGCTGTTGAACTTACGCGACGTTGTAGGCATGCTGCAGCTGCTGTTGGTGATTTAATATTTATTTATGGTGGTTTGCGGGGAGGTAAGCTAATAGTTACATTCATTTCGAATCACCATCCCAACTTACATTTTATTGTTACTTACATTCATTTCGATCTATCTTGCTCTGGCATTTTTGTCTCATGGGCTAACTTGTAAAATGGCTGCACACTAAATTCTGACCAACAGATATTTGGGATCTGAGGATAATTTTGTTGGTAGTTCACTAGCATAGTATTGTCATAATCCTTGGTTCCTTTGTCCGAAGCAGTTAAAAGTTAAAACATCTTTAGTCTTCCACAGTGATTTATATATTTTTAGTTCCATAAAATTCATTTAGATTTGTCTGTTGAGTATGATTGGTCATATCTTACGGTTGCATTTTCATGCAGTTGATGCGTACCACCTTTGCTTATTTCGTGCTAACAACATGGGACTACCATTGTAGGTGTACTGCTAGATGATCTTCTTGTTGCTGAAGATCTTGCAGCTGCCGAAACGACAACTGCTGCTAATCATGCGGCGGCCAGTGCAGCAGCCACTGACACACAAGCGGGAAGAGTACCTGGAAGATATCCTTACAATGACGAACGTAGACAGGCAGCTCCAGAGTCAGCTCCTGATGGATCTGTTGTTCTTGGAACCCCAGTTGCCCCTCCTCTTAACGGGGACATGTATACTGATATTAGCCCTGAGAACGCCGTGCAGGGTCAGAGGTACACTATTTGTTTCATAACTGTGTTTTTCTCGTGATTTTGAGTAGCAAGTTGATATTACTTCTATAATTGTTATTCACAATGATTATGTTCTGAAATTAATCACGTAACAGGAGATCAAACAAAGGTGTTGATTACTTGGTTGAAGCTTCAGCAGCAGAGGCAGAGGCAATTAGTGCTACTTTAGCTGCTGTAAAGGCTAGGCAGGTTAATGGTGATGCAGAACAGTTGTCTGATAAGGAGCAATCTCCAGATTCCACATCAAGCAGCAAACATTCAAGCCTCATCAAACCAGACACAGCTCTTTCGAACATGACACCTCCACCTGGGGTTCGGTTGCACCATAGAGCTGTGAGTGCTGAGTTGACGTATGCTCCATTTTGTTGTATCATTTGTAGTTCGTTCTTTGGTTTGACAGTTTATCTTATACCAGGTCAATTTACTGTTATATCTTGCAGTGCTCGTCAAAACTGCTTTTGCATCGCACTGAATGACATGCTCTTTTTTCTTCTTACAGGTGGTGGTGGCTGCAGAAACTGGAGGTGCCTTAGGTGGCATGGTCAGACAGCTTTCAATTGACCAATTTGAAAATGAAGGAAGAAGGGTCAGCTATGGCACCCCTGAGAATGCAACTGCTGCAAGAAAGTTGCTTGACCGCCAGATGTCCATTAATAGTGTTCCTAAGAAGGTACTTCTTATATGGAGTATGGTCACAGTAAAAATTAAACAGCGTATGTTCTTTGATGTAAAGTTAGTCATGCATGCATATATAGAAGTCTGGTAGCTCAACTGCTATGGTAATGATAATGAGCCGTAGCGATTTAGAAATTTAGGGCTCAATGAGCCATAGCAATTTACTGTTCATGACAACTACTTAATAACTCAGCATTCTGTTTGCTGCTATACTGTCTCCAGGTGATTGCAGCTCTGTTGAAACCTCGTGGTTGGAAGCCTCCTGTGCGAAGGCAGTTCTTCTTGGACTGCAACGAGATTGCAGATTTGTGTGATAGTGCAGAGAGAATATTTTCAAGCGAACCAAGTGTTCTGCAACTTAAAGCCCCCATTAAAATATTTGGTGATTTACACGGTCAATTTGGTGACCTTATGCGATTGTTCGATGAGTATGGTGCTCCCTCAACGGCAGGAGACATTGCGTAAGTTCTTGGTCGAGTGAACAAAAGTGACACTTAACTTTCGTTATGTTGGTTTTCAATATTCAAAAATTGCACAACAAATTCTGATGCCATAAGTAATATATTTTCTTAGTGTATAATCTCTAGATATTTCCTCCATTTAATTTCATGCTCCAGTGCAAAATGAGTGTAATTTTCTGTTCCCCCTCTACATCTCTAATAAATATCCAGCTGTCCCTACGTGTGTTGAATATAGTAGCATTAATCCCTGTCCCTGTATGTATTTTGGGGTTAGTTAGTCATCTTTGTCTCGCTTTGTCTTGTCTTAACCTGCAGATACATCGATTATCTCTTCTTGGGTGATTATGTGGATCGTGGCCAGCATAGTTTAGAAACTATGTCCCTCCTTCTTGCTTTGAAGGTATTTACAATCAATTTACCTTCATGCAAACTAGCTTGTTTTGTATGTCTTTTGTTTAAATTGTAATATCTAAACTAAACGTTTCAGGTTGAATATCCGCAAAACGTACACTTAATTCGTGGAAATCATGAAGCTGCAGATATTAATGCTTTATTTGGCTTCCGAATAGAGTGTATAGAGCGAATGGTAACTTTTTCTCTGTATACTGCATGTTGCTCAAGATCAGCATTATTTTCTTACTTGAGTATTATTATTTACTGGAAAAATAGGGTGAGAGAGATGGCATCTGGACATGGCATCGTATGAATAGGCTATTTAACTGGCTTCCTTTGGCTGCGCTCATAGAAAAGAAAATTATCTGTATGCATGGTGGCATCGGTCGGTCAATCAACCATGTAGAACAAATTGAGAATCTTCAAAGACCAATTACCATGGAAGCAGGCTCTGTTGTCCTAATGGATCTCTTATGGTCAGAATTTCGACAACCCCACTGATATTTACCCTTAGCTGGAGATGGATATAATACACATTTTGATGACTTGATCTTGTGATGTTTACAGGTCTGATCCAACAGAGAACGATAGTGTTGAAGGATTGAGACCAAATGCTCGGGGGCCTGGTCTGGTTACATTTGGGGTTAGTGCTCCTTACTCCCTATGTTGATGTCCTTTGCCCCCTTCAATTTTCTGAAGCTAACAAAAGTTGTTGACACAGCCTGATCGTGTTATGGAGTTTTGCAACAACAACGATCTTCAGTTAATTGTACGAGCGCACGAGTGCGTGATGGATGGCTTTGAGCGATTTGCTCAAGGCCACCTGATCACTCTTTTCTCTGCAACAAATTATTGTGGTGAGAATATTGATTTGGCATGGTGTATTTTCGACCTGTTGGCTCGATTTGTTACTGATTGACATCCTACAAATGCAGGCACTGCAAATAATGCTGGCGCAATCTTGGTTTTGGGTAGAGATCTTGTCGTTGTTCCAAAACTAATTCATCCTTTGCCCCCTGCAATCACATCCCCTGAGACCTCGCCGGATCACATTGAAGATACATGGATGCAGGTAAAATACTATTTTGTTGCAAACATATTTCTTTATTTGAACTAGCTATACTCCTATGGTCTGTCTGTTGACACATGAAATGGCATTCAGGAACTGAATGCGAACAGACCAGCTACTCCAACCAGGGGCCGTCCGCAAGCAGCAGCAAATGATCGAGGTGCTCTCGCCTGGATATAGTAGATTCATCAGACATTGGTTGATATGATCCATCTGAAGGCCTGACCCAGCAGAATCTTAACCCTTCTGCACAAGAAAATGATTTGTGTTTGGGAGATGGGCTGAGCCCACAGCCCTGGCAAAATAGAATTTATCTACAAAGACTACAAAGATGGATGGATATAGCTTCATTCAGGACAGTGAAAAGTATGAGCTTTCCAACCCGTTTCCCTAGCATGATAAGTTTGACATATCAACTTGCAGAGATTGTCCGAAGATCCGCGGAGGCTTCTCTTGTATATACTCAGCTGCCGGTGGATATGGTCGTGTATGTGTTTTTTGCATCCAGTTGGTCTGGGAAAAGAGTAGTGCCATTGTACTAGGTATTCTTTATGTTCCCTTGTGGGATCTAGTAGAGTTGTGATTTTGCAAAGGTGTTGTTGAGTTGCCACGGGGACTGGATCGCGGTCTGGTCATGTATAATAGTTCTGTGCCTACTACTTTTGCCCTGGCATATGCGCTGTAACGTCAGCTTGCCGCTGATGCTGTACAATTTTTGTATTTAAAGTTTTGGCTGTGGAATGGAGGTTGTGATCTGATTTATTGGAGGAAAAGGGACGTCACTGGTCGATTATACATGTGTAGGATGAAATACTCGTGTTTTACTGAAGGTTTTTATGCTGATTATTCATGTGTAGGATGAAATACTCGTGTTTTACTGAAG
Source organism: Poa annua (assembly GCA_026929855.1). Classification (NCBI taxonomy): domain Eukaryota; kingdom Viridiplantae; phylum Streptophyta; class Magnoliopsida; order Poales; family Poaceae; genus Poa; species Poa annua. The sequence continues at coordinate 41,521,049 of CM049427.1, forward strand.
ATTTTTATGCTGATTATTCATGTGTATGATGAAATACTCGTGTTTTACTGAAGGTTCTTATGCTGATTCGGAATGGGAATGGTCTCTGTTGTAATGCTGTATGACTGTTTCTTTCTTTTCGCTCTAAAACAGTTTACTTGGACGTTCTTACTGAGTTGTGTTCAGAACTTAGACTGAGTGCTTCAGTGAGAAGGATGCTCCTTTTTTTTTTTGAAGCAAAATACAGTGGGGAAGGCCTGTGAGAAGGATGCTTTGGTGGGAGATTTTTATCATAGCTTACATGTAGAATGCATCTGTATATTTTAGTCCAGATGTATTGCAAAAACACATGCAATGCATGTCGAGAATTACGATTGCATATAAATAGGGACAAGTCTTATGTGGCATTTGCGTAAATTTTGGCTGTGTTAGTGCTGAACATGTGTTTGCATATAAATTTTGGCTGTTATTCACGGTTCCGCGGGCTGAATTCACAGGTCCCCTCAAAATCGTTTACGGGTTGGTGACTTTTAGAGGTTCTGCTATTTTTGTTTTTAAGGTTTTCGAACCGTGTTTGGCAGTTATTTTACGGTTCCGCGTGTTTTGAGGGCTCTGTTAGAGATGCTCTTATATAGGCTAGTTCGGAACGAGACATGCATGATGAACGAGTAGATGGGCAATGGCTTCCATGTGATTGCAGTCTATCTCTTCCCAAAAAGGCTTGGCTGGTCACACTTTTGCGATCACGAGCCGCACTCGATGGCCTTTGCAACTTCTTTAGCACTTCATTCCTATGTGCAAGGTTGATGAGCCGGCCAGAGAGGTGTTTTATCCGTTTCTTTTTGTGAGAGTACTTTGTTTCTAGTTATGGTCGATATATAAGAGTTTGTTACAGGATCCAGAACTGGGATGCTTCGTCAGATCAACAATATAATTGCGTTGCCAAAGCGTTGTGCCACTATTGATCCTAGTGCATAGAATTTCTCTCTCAAACAAAGTGTATACATACACACATGAGTGAATTCCAAAAGACCACCACAATTCGGCTAAAGTTGGTAACCATGTAGAAAAACCACCACATGTGGTGTTTTTTTTAGAATTCACTCACACATGGCCTTGTAGCCTGGCCTTGAAAGCTTTTTCCTTCTTGAAGGCTTTGAACCTCAGTTTGACAGATATAGACCGTCATCGCCATCTCTTTGGATACACATGTAAGAAACAAATGGACCAAACTAAATTCAGTGACATCACATTTTCGATCTTAGGCGAACGATGGGTTACTAGGACTACCACCTCGCCAACCCAAGGCATTACTGTAGATCTCTTTGGGCCAGACGCTTTCTCAATCAAAAATGGGAAGAAGGACATAGACTATTACCTACTCCCTCTGTTTCATAGTATAAGAGGGTGTTTGGTTAGACTTTTCTTCTTTGCTTTTGGCTTTGGCTTATAAGCCATAATAACACCTAAATAGGTGTTTTTGGCCTTTGGCTTATACCATAGAGTAACATAAGTCAAAAGCCAAAAGCCAACTAAAAAGCCTAACCAAACACCCTTAAGACTTTTTAGCAAGCTAAACTAGCTAGCTAAAAAGGCTTACATTATGTACAGTGGTAGTGGTAGTACGATTATTTCAAAAAGCAAAAATGGAAGCATTAAGTCATTGGATAGTTTTCTTTTTGTCTTTTAGCATAGGACTAGCGGTAGCCCGATGGAGATGTCGTCATGAGGCGTGTGGTTTTGGGCTTGTTTACATTGTATTTTCTGAATTTTACAATAAAAAGGTTGCGTGCATGATATCCTATCGATGCAGAGGGCGAGATTTTGTTCCCCATGAGCGATTGCCAAAAAAGCGAGCGCGAAACAATGTGAGCACGTACTGCTTTGCCTAGAGCCCCCGTACTCGGTATGCACCATCTCATAGTAAACTTGCACTCGGTAGGCACCGTCAACATGCGCTGTAATCTCAACCAACCTTACAGTTAAGAAGTCTCAAACAAATCTTAACTATGCGAACTCCGGATACCCAGGGGCGAAGCTGCATGTGTTGACCGACCTTGATCCTGATGCACATGCATCAGTGTCCAAAAACTTTTCTAGACTAACATACTGTATAAAAAGGGACTTCTGCATCAGGTTAGGCTGCTAAATGTGCATCAGGCATCATGGTTATCTTTACTCCAGATTCGCCCCTGTGGCTACCTCAACTAACTTGAAGACCCTTCTTGTGTATGTCAAGGATCACTAGAATAATGAAGCACTACGAAGTAAAAACACATAATTGAGAGCATCGGGATGGTGGAAGTGGCTCCGTGCCGGCCGATCTGCACTCTAGAACTTGCCCTTCACTCAAGGACCTTGAGCGCAAGCCTTGTCTTAGGGAGCCGAAGTGGCTCCGAGGAGTGAGGCACTATAAGCACTGCTGTCCAGGTGACCAAGTTCGACGATGTGGGCAACGTCTGACTTGAACGAACTGACCCTATAAAACGTTATAGGGTTTCCTGGTGTCACCTTGGGGCGCACTGTGCGGCTGTGCACTGCCCATCGATCGTCCTGCTATGTTGGTCCCGGTGCCGAGCGAACATTGCATGGAACTAGGGATGGAGATCGACATCCCCTCATCATGTATGGTCTTCTCGAGCCACTTCCATCTGGATCCCGTCAAACACGGACTCTGAATTCAAAAAGGATTCAAACTCGGTTAAAATTTATAGAACCCTGTCCTTAAATAAGAGGGGGTGCCTATGTTTCAGCTGACTGTTTTTTTTAAGTCTTAGTCGTCTCAGAAAAGTGTAACTACAGTTAAAAAAGAAATGCAATTGCACTTTTCTGAATAGAAATGTGTGACCGAACCAATTGCACATTTCTGTTGCACATTTTATAAGCTGCAATTGCATTTTTCTAAAAAATAACTGAGACTTAAGGAAAAATAAGTCCGCTGAGACTTAGAAAAACCGTTAATAAGATCACTGCCAGAGTTGGCATACTGTGATACTGCTACTACCCGAAGACGTGCTCGTGGCCATCTTCCGGCGTCTCCTGCCGCACAGCCTCGCCGTCCTCCGCTGCATCTGCAGAGCCTGACGCGCCTTCACGCCCGCCGGCTGCTTCGGAAGGAACTCCCGCACTCGCTGCGCGGCTTCATCATAAACCTGCACGCGCTGAAATCCTCGTGGCTGCTCTCCCACCCCGTCGGCAAGTCCGGCGATCTGGATCAACCTCGACCGCGCGATCTCCGGCAAGCTCGACCGCATTTTTCTGAATCCTTCGGTCTACGTCGGTGATCACTGCAATGGCCTCCTGATCCTTGACACTGTTGTCAACCCCGCGACGCACCAGTCGGCACGGTTGCCGTCGTATTATCCACTTCCATGCTTGTACCTTCCCACTATTTTTACACCAACAAGTACATTGCGTTTGATCCCGCCGTGTCTCCGCACTATGTGGTGCTGGGTGCCTGGTGAAGCAGGAAAACCGCTGCTCTGGTCCGAAAACAACTGAATTTGGGAGGCGTGGCTGAGGTTATTACAGTCCATAACTCGCTGAGGGATGATACCAGGTGAGGTGGAATCTCCAGACCATGCAGTTCAGAACAATGCAACGGAGCGGCATTTGTTCGACAATTGGAAAGAGTGTGTGATCTGAAGAATTTACCTAAAATATATCTCAATATACCTACGGCCACACAACAGGACTGTGGAACTTACTCGGCTAAATCGAACTTCCATAAAAAACAATCCGACATTACACCACATAGAAGCGCTAACATTCTTGATAAGAATGGGCGCTTTGTGATTTGATTTCCTCCAATCTCTCCGTAAAGTTAGTATAGCACCCAAGAAACACAAGGCCGATTTTGGTTGAGACGCTAACTAGCATTTCCATTTGTAGGGAAACAAAGTGCGCACCGTTGAAGTGCTTATATAAGCAAACTACGGATTTGTGGAACCCTTTTTGCATGTATAAACACCAGATATGCATGATTAACGATTAGATGTGCAAATGACTTCCCTGTGATTGCCGTTAATTTCTTCCCATGTTACTTTGGCTAGTCACACATTTCGGTGATCAGCACTCAGCAGCCACTCGCTTGGCAGCTTCTTTAGTGTTTCATTCGTGCAAACCAGGAATCCGCTAGAGTCGCGCCTAATGTCCTTCGAAGGGTTTACCCGTTTCTAATTTGCCAAATTGGACCCCGAAACCGGCACCGAGATGCTCGGGTTGTTACGAGTTTCTGGTTGTGTCATACATGTTAGGTTTAGTCAGTGTGTGTTCCCTCCAACCAGTCAGGTTGCATGCGTGCGAGGTGTAGATGAGGAGGCGGCAGCTCTTTTTCTGGCAACAAAGACAACAAAGCCTTCTTCGTCTATATCTTTTTGAAGCAAGAAGATTTTTCTTTTCTTTTTGTAACGGTTCTCGTCTATATTACGTCGCCTTATTCACAGATAATCTGGGTCTGACGAAGGCAGTTGCAGCCACATCAAGCTCGGACAACCAGGTTCTATGGGAAATCGGGAAGCAGGCTGTGGACATCAAGATTGCTTCCCAGTAGCTCGGAGCAAAAATATTTCATATCAGCAGACATCAACGGAGTTATGCATGACTGCAAATCAGGCCATCAGACAATCTCGGTCTGGGCCTACGTATAGTTGTAGCAGTTCAGCTCATTCACAGGGTGCTTGTTCTATTACATCTGTTCTTTTTGCCTCGTCCTTAGGTACATTTGAGTAGTCTAAACTATTCCTTTCGTTCCAAATTAGATGACTTTCATTTATATAAAAGTGAATGTATTGAAATATGCTACAAATCTAGATACATCTACTTTTACACAAATGGAAGTTATCTAATATAGAAGGGAAGAAGGAGTTTGAAAGCCTACTGAATGGCTTCTCCAAAAAGTCCAGGACAGGACAACTTTTCAAGGAAGCCAAGCCCAAAAAACTAGGCCTACATACCGTAATTTGTCCGGGCTGGATAGCTTTGGCGCCTCCAACACCTCTTTTATTTTTGGGTTAATTGGTTATGTGCCATACCTATCTGAGTTTTATCGGTCTGTGTCATACCCGTGCTATTTCTCTGTTCTGTGCCCTGGTTTGCTCGCATATCGCCCAAACTCGTTCGGTTCTCTCTGGTCAACCTCCGTTGACCCGCACTTGGCTTGACTGGTGGGGTCGGCCTGGCGCGGCTCGGATGGAATTTCCACGGCTCGGCTAGTATGCGGCTCGGTTGGGATTTCCTTTGGTCGGCGCGTGGGGCCGGGCACTTGTCTGACTGGTGGGGTCGACGCGTGGGGTCAGCGTGGGGTTCGGCGCGTGGGGCCGGGGCACTAGTCTGACTGGTGGGGTCGGCGCGTGGGGTTGTCGCGTGGTTAGCGTGGGGTTGGCACGTGGGGCCAGGGCACTAGTCTGACTGGGTCGGCGCGTGGGGTTGTCGCGTGGGTTGGCGCGTGGGGCCGGGGCACTAGTCTGACTGGTGGGGTCGGCGCGTGGGGTTGGCGCGTGGGGTCAGCGCAGGCCAGTTAGGGTTTGCCCGCCCACCCCCCGCCACGGCTAATAAAAGGGGGCCGCCCTCGCCGGAGAAACACCATTTTCTCTCCCTCTCTCTCCCCCTCCCTCCCTCGAAAATGCGGTGGAGCCCACCCTCGCCGCAAAGCCCCCCATAGTCGCCGATGTCAGACTCGGAGCTCTACTCGCCTGAGAAACTGCACGACATGCAGGAGATGGAGCGAGAGGAGCGGCTAGCGGAGAAGAACCGCCGGCGGAAGCAGAAAGGTCTCTCCCCTCTACGCGAGAAGAAAGAGCAACCATACGAAGTGGCGCGTGGAGATCTTCCACCGCAATCCCCAGTCTACGAGTATGGGGCATCAGAGTCCTCGGATGAGCCCTACTCCAACGAGGAGCGCGTGCCTGCTGTCGTGGACCAACCGCCCGCGCCCGTCGTCATTGCGCCCATTGCCGAGCCCAATGTTGTCGACGAGAACATCTCTGGCAAGGGGAACTTCGACGACATGGACGACTCCGACGATGAGGATGACATGGATGACTCCGACGCCTCTGACTCCGACGACGAAGACAAATCCGACGCCTCCGAGGACTCTGATGTCACCGTCGGTCCACCGCACCACCCATGAAGAAGAAGAAGTAGTAGAAGTGTTAGCATTAGTATTAGTAATAGTAGTGTAGTAGTAGTAGTATAGTACATGTAACTGACTGTGTTATATGGAGATAATCGTTTGTTTCTATGGAGTAAATCTTTATTCTGATCGTCTATCTTGTTTGACAAATGCATTTACACCGTGATTGGACATGACGGCTAGGCTAGGCTAGCTGTGGTGAGCAAGCAGTTCTGCGCCGCGTTTAATGACCATGCCTATCCGTGCACGCTACATAGACGGCAGGGTGGACTAAGGCATGCCACACACGTATTCAATGTGCACGCAGTGCCACGAACTGGAAGGATCTCAGATGTGTCTCATCGTACGACTCGTAAATATTGGTTTGCTTCGGATTCTTCCTTTCACGCTAGGATAAACATGAACTGATACGTGCCGCTCGTTCTGCCCTATGATCAATGTAGACATAAATTAACGCAGACTGGCGGGGGCGATGGAGCTGTAACGCAAGTACGCGATTGGCGCGACGGACATAGCTATAGCTAGTACTCCCAAATCTGAAGTAAGGCGGCGCAGGCCTGGTTGAGCCGCTAGCGTGCTTCAAACGCACATCGTTCATCACCTCCTCAAACTTGGCATCAAAACGTCGACGCTTCTCCGCGCGGCGCTCCGAACGCACATACTTGGTGAAAACTCGCGCATCCAGCTCGACGATCTTGAGTAGGTGGGCGCCGTCGTCGGTGGAGAGCGATTCGAGACTTGAGTAGGACTCGTCGTCGTCGCTGGACTCGGTAAACGCTGCCGGCGGCGGCAGCTATGGGGTCGCCGTGGCCCGGGAGGACCCAGCCTCCCCATCGTGACGTCGCTGCGGTGGTCGTCGCAGTGTTGGGCGTCCTCTTGCTCGCTGCGGTGCGCTCCCCCTCCTGTTAGCTAGGGTCCTCCTCCTCGTTGCAGCTGCAATGACATTCGATTCACGGCGGCGGCGCTCCTCCTCCTCGTAGTCGCTCTCGGATGGGTCGCTCTCGGAAGGGGATGACATGGCGGTGAGAACGGAGATGGGTGGCAAGAAGGCGGATGGAAGGGTTTAAATGGCTGCGTAGTAGATGGAAAATGCTACGCTATGGAAACTGGCACATAGATTCCAACGAGCACGTACATTCCAGCAAACTGTCAAACTTGGTAAAAAAAAGAGTGAAAAATGTTTGGTACAAATGAACAAGTTTGAACCTAAGTTACGTAAACATATGTTTTTTTAAGTCCGTATGAACACATTTTGCAGCCTACCTTCGGAGTTTATTTGGATCACATTTTTCAGCGAGTCCACTCACTATTTTGACTTAGAAATAGGGTCGTTAACCCTACCTTTGGAGCTCATTTAGAACACATTTTTAATCGAGTTAACAGTTTTTGCTTAGAAATGGGGTCGTTTACCCTACCTTTGGAGCTCATTTGAAACATAATTTTCAGCCAGTCCACTGTTTTTGGCTTAGAAATGAGACCGTTTACCCTTCCTTTGAAGCTTATTTGAAACATATTTTTCAGCGTGTCAATAATTTTTGTTTGAAATGGGGCCGTTTACCCTACCTTTGGAACTCATTTGAAACACATTTTTCAGTGTGTCCACAATTTTAGTTTAGAAATGCATGGGGCCGTTTACCTTACCTTGCGAGCTCATTTGAAACACATTTTTCAGCGAGTTCATAATTTTTGCTTAGAAATGGGGCCGTTTGCCCTACCTTTGGAACTCATTTGAAACACAATTTTCAGCCAGTCCAATGTTTTTGGCTTAGAAATGGGGCCGTTTACCCTACCTTTGGAGCTCAGTTGAAACACATTTTTCAGCATGTCTACAATTTTTGCTTAGAAATGAGGCCGTTTACCCTACCTTTGGAGCTCATTTGAAACACATTTTTCAGTGTGTCCACAATTTTAGCTTAGAAATGCATGGGGTCGTTTACCCTACCTTGCGAGCTCATTTGAAACACATTTTTCAGCGAGTTCACAATTTTTGCTTAGAAATTGGGCCGTTTACCTTACCTTTGGAGCTCATTTGAAACATAATTTTCAGCCAGTCCACTGTTTTTGGCTTAGAAATTGGGCCGTTTACCCTACCTTTGGAGCTAATTTGAAATACATTTTTCAGCGTGTCTACAATTTTTGCTTAGAAATTGGGCCGTTTACCCTACCTTTGGAGCTCATTTGAAACACAATTTTCAGCCAGTTCACTGTTTTTGGCTTAGAAATCGGGCCGTTTTCCCTACCTTTGGAGCTCATTTGAAACACATTTTTCAGCGTGTCTACAATTTTTTCTTAGAAATGAGGCCATTTAACCTACCTTTGAGCTCATTTGAAACACAATTTTCAGCCAGTCCACTGTTGTTGGTTTAGAAATGGGGCCGTTTACCCTACCTTTGGAGCTCATTTAAAACACATTTTTCAGCGTGTCTACAATTTTTGCTTAGAAATGGGGCCGTTTACCCTACCTTCAAATTTTGAAAATTTATATGGATTAGGGTGCATTTGGTGTGCCAAAATACCCATTTTGTGTCACTGAGGCAAATGGGGGTGGGTAAGCCAAAATCCCCATTGGGTCCGCCGTGGTCCACTCGTCAACGGGTGTACAACCCTTGTCCTACGCGCGCGTCCAATAGATCGTAGAATGAGCTTCTCGTGGATTGCCCCAAGTCTACATGCAGATTCTTTCTAGAGAAAATCGGACGGCCGCAGATTCCTTGTAGAGGAAATCAGACGGCTGCAGATTCCTTATAGAGGAAAGGACCATAAAAATTCAAAAATTATCGAAAAATTGAAAAACCGACGAACATAGTCTTCTTATGTCATATACTAACGACTCAAGTTGAAAAACATGGTCTACATACATTCAAAAGGAGAAGGGCATGGATCTCAGGTGATATCGCATAACTCAAACTATGAGGTTGGAGAGAAGTGGTTTTGGAATTGCAACATGAAATTTTCAAAAACCTCACTAAAGCTTTATTTTGGAGTGACTAAGAAGGATCCATGCTTAGTTTTTTATTTTCATGTTTTGAACTTGTTTAAATTTTGGTCAAAGTTAGGTTTGATCAATTTTGAAATAACCATAAAAAAATAAAAAATTATCGAAAATTGAAAAACCGACGCACATAGTCTTCTTATTTCATATACTAACAACTCAAGTTGAAAACCATGATCTACATACATTCAAAAGGAGAAGGGCATGAATCTCAGTTGATATCGCATAACTCAAACTATGAGGTCTAAGGTTGGAAAGAAGTGATTTTGGAATTGCAACATGAAATTTTCAAAAACTCACTATTGCTTTATTTTGGAGTGACTAAGAAGAATCCATGCTTAGTTTTTCATTTTCATGTTTTAAACTTGTTTAAATGTTGGTCAAACTTAGGTTTGACCGATTCTGAAATAACCATTAAAAAATAAAAAATAATAGAAAAAAATGAAAAACCGACAAACATAGTATTCTTATGTCATATACTAACGACTCAAGTTGAAAAACATGGTCTACATAAATTCAAATGAGAAGGGCATGGGTCTCATTTGATATCGCATAGCTCAAATGTGCAAATGAGAATTGGAACATGATAATTTCAAAATACTCACTAAAATATCATTTATGAGTGAGTAAGAATGGTCTAGGCTTAGTTCACGCCCAAATTTTAGACAAATGTGCGCCTGTGCGCGCCAAGAGCACGCTGGGCATGCTCTGAGCGCGCCCGGTGTGCGCACTTAAGGTGTTCGACTGAAGTACAATAACGAATATTACAAATTTCCGCAAATGTTCAGAGCTTTGTCTTGCTCCTTGTGTTCTTAGAAGGAGCTACGGCCTTGCTCCGGGTGCTCCTTGCTACGCCCTCGCACTGCTTGTTCTTCTTGGCTTGTTTGTTCCTAGTTTGTGGTGATGCTCCTCCTGGTGGTGATGCTACTGCTGGTGGTGATGCTCCTGTTGCGGTTGGTGATGCTCCTACTGCTGCTGATGCTCGTGATGCTCCTGTTGCTGATGATGCTCCTGTTGCTGGTGGTGATGCTCCTGTTCTTGGTGATGCTGGAACCCAGGTACTTCCAGTAGCCGAAACTGGTGGTCTCGGAGGCGAAGCTACAAATTCATCTTCCTCTTCCATTCCAGCAACTGCTGCCGAAAAAATGCCTCTCCTTTAGGATCTTCTCGTTCCGTATCTTATGGTGCTCCCCATTCTCCACGAGCTGCTCTTTTCTACGCACGAGTCCTTTTCTGCCAGTAGCCTTTAGTTTTACCCTTCTTGCTTGTCTTTTCCCTGGCATTCGAAATTCAAGTGAAACAGATATTTCCTACCAAATATGGAAAACTCTAGACACACGTACCTTTCAGAAAACTCTCTTGCTATGGCTTTTGCTACTTTGGCGGCTGCTTCTGCTGCTCTAGCGGCGGCTGCTGCTGCTGCTTCATCTGCGCCCCATCCTTCGTCTGTTACAAATGTAGAGGGGACTACATTGTTGCAATTCTTTTGCATGTGCCCTAGTTCCCCACATCTTTTGCACGGATGCCTCTTTACGACTCTACCCTCTGCACCTGGTCTTACTCTGTTTACCCTTGGCCTTCCAGGTGCTCTGTTTAGCGGCGGAGGGAATAGTTTGAATCCTGGATCATACTCATCCCATTGTTCTTTTCCCAATAAAGCAGGCACTGAGGAAACATCTTCTCATCTTCATCGTCGTTCCGCGGCACACGATCGTCGGCTCATCGTCTGAACGCATAGCATCTTCATCATCTGCTGCAGTGGGCTGACTTGAACTACTAATGGATGGATTACTTGTACTGCCACTGGGCTGACTACGAGGTAACGGTGGAAGGTTTGCAGTGGGCTGACTTGAACTACTAGTGGAGGCAACTGCCCCCTTTCCCGTTGAAGTCTTTCGCACTTCATGTACAAGTCGTTTCCGAACGACCTCAATCCTGATTTTACCGAATCGCTCGGTCGCGCTCTGAAAAAATAAGTATCCAATTGCAGTGTCATCGGCGAGTGGGATGAAACTGTCCTCCACAATTGACCAGTATTTGAGAACATCAGTATCAACCGGCCGCCAGCTGTACCGGGCACACATATCATTAAGCAAATCCTTTAGAGAAAAAGACATTTCTTATAACATCCCAAAATTTTGGAATGTTTAAAAATCACAAAAATTTAAAACTTTATTTCTCATTAAAATAAAATCATCAATATCCTAGAAGATCAACTCAAAAGGATTATTTTTGACCTAGTCAAATGTATTATGGTATTAATTCAATCAAGTAAACTTTATTTTCAAACTTGACTGTTGAACTATAAATACATTTTCTAAACATTTATTAAACCCTAAAAGATATTTGCAAAGTACTTCAGGTTATTCAAGTTATGCCTATTTCAAAACAATATATTTGGGTTCTTAATAAAACCCTAGGTCAATGTTTATAGTTACAAAACTTTTGAAACATCCTTTACTTTTAAAATATGGTTTTGATTTAAGTATTGATTTTGAAAATGGGTTTGAAAGATTTATTTTAAACTTATGCATTTGTAAAATTTTACTTAATTTTATTAAGACACAAATTCCATAATTGAGACTCTATTTTAAATCCAACAAAAAGTGTCAAATCATGTTATTTTAAAATTTATATTTGAAATATAATGGAAACATGTGTAAGATGTTTAAAAGGAAAGATATGATTTTACGAAACTATAGAAAATTGGTTTGAGGTCATTTGGATAACTAAAACAAAATATATGAAAGAAATTAGAATAAACAGAAAAGGAAAAGAAAATGTTTCAGAACAAAAAAAAAAGAGAACATGAGAAATGGGCCGAGCCCACACTCACCAGCCGCGCGTGCGGCGCTTAACAGCCCAACACCAGCCCGCCCGGCCTTCTCTCCCCTTCTCTCACTGACCACTGGACCCCACCGGTCAGTCGCCTCGTCTTCAACCTCCGGTCCGCCCACGATGGCCACGACCGCGCCCACGACTCGCACCGCCCCCTCCACTCGCCCCATCCTCTCAAGGGCACGAACGACTCCACCCCCGCCTACCTTAAAACCCCCGCAACCCCGGCCCCCTTTCCCCTTTTTTCCTCTCCGATTCGTGCCCCCAAGCCACGGTAAAAGCTCGTCGGAGTTTCCATTGCTGCCTCCGCCACTTCTTGAAATCCGGCGAGGTTGGTACGCCCCGGAACCCAAGACCCCCCGCAACCTCTTCCCCTCTCTCTTGCACACCTTATGAGCCTCTTCGTAAATTGTTTCCGCAGCTTGAGCGACGAGTTCGTCCTCACCCGAGAGCCACCGGAGTTCGGCGTCTCCGCCCGAGCGGCGTCGTCGCTCGAGGACGCCCCTCCGATCGACGACCACTCCATCTGCGTCGCCGTGCCGAGAGGAGCCCCTCCGTCGCCACCCGGACCCCGGAAGACGTCCGCATCGTCGGCTTCGTCAGCCATTGAGTCGCGCCGCCACCGTCCTCGCCATCTCCGGCGAGACCCGCCGTCAGTTCCTGTTCAAAGCACCAGGAGCCGTCCGATCGAACATCTGCGGACAGGATTAGGAGACCTACGCGAAGAGGTACCTTCTAATCTGAGCGCTTAGATATAGATCCAACGGCCACAACCAAATCATTTAACTACCCGAAGCCAGCCAATCAGTTTTTGCCACGTGTCTAGCCTATTTCTGGATTTTTATTCCGAATAGAATTAAATGGTAGTTTAGCAGAAAAGTCCCTGCCACTTTGAACCATCATAACTTTTTATCCACAAAGCCAAATTTGACAAACTTTATACCATTGGAAAGACCTTGACATATAAGATCTTTTAGCACTGTCTAAATTCAATTTTGAATAGTTTAAATTGATTCAAATTTCAAATAGAAGATTTGAGTAAGTTTGACCTAGGTTCAAATCCATAAGTCCAAGAATTGCAAATAAAATATTTTTAGAAACTATAGGGTCTGTCTAATAATGTTGCACTGTTAAAATTAATTTTTAGCAATGTCATTTGAATTTAAAAATCAGAAACCCTAATTGTATGTTTTTAACATAGTTTCAATTCTATTAACCATATTAAATTGTTTCTTTTACAAAAATAAAATAAGTATTATCTTTTGATCAGAGGTAATAAAACTAAGCCTACTCAAACACTTTTGAAATATAAACCTGTAAAGATATGTTTAAAACCTATTGGATTTCAAGATTATATGTATTCAAATTTCAAATGAAAGAATTAGGTAAATTTGACATAAATATAAATTCATGGATCCTATGAATGCAAATAAAATATTTGTACAAACCTTTCAACTAGTATAACATGATGCTACTACGAGAAATGATTTTGTCTAATTAAATATGGTTTTATTAATCAGAGATATAATTTGTGTAAATTAGATATAACTTAAATTCCACAAATCATTGTTAATGTGAAATCTTCTGCAAAATGTCACTAAAATAACTATAGTATTTGAGGAGCCAATGCTAAACTTCATTAGATCCATATCATTCATAAACATGTGAAGTTGATTAAAATCTTGTGTCTTCCTTAAATCACAACCAGAGTTTGGAACTGTTATCATTTTCCTTTGATAAAAGTATAGTGCAAATATTTTGAACATGACCGAACATTACAATATTGAAATAATATTCATACCTATTCAAATTTGAAATGTACAAGTTAAATTTTGGACCAACCCCTGACCACAACCAGCAAACCCTAAGTCCTATCACATTGATTCTTTTTGTAAATTGAATTATGTGATAAGACCTGACAATAAAATAAATGAACTAAAACAACTAATGTTGAACACATTATTGTGATGTTTGATTTTTGTGTTATGAGTTTGTTGAATTGTTGTTTATTGTATTTCACTTTCATCGTATAGATTGAACGAAGTGAAACGTTCTTCGTTGAAGAGAGTGTGAGAAACGACAAACTATCAAAAGGCAAGTGACGCTCATAAACCACCTATTATTTTCACTATATGCATAGTATTGTTTTTCTGTAGTATGCATGTTAGGAGTTGTGTACAGTTCTATATTATGCTATGCTCCTATGTAGTGTTTAGCTATCCCCCACCCTGAGCTTAGAAGCAAGAACACTTAGTAGGATGCTTAGCCAAGCAATGAAAAATGTTTTGACTAGTTGGATAGTTAAAAAAAATTAATGAAATTAATTAATGAACTACCTGGGTGCTGGTTGGAGAACCATGGTGGGTGGCTACTCAGGGGGTCCATGTCTATGGTTCATGTCTATGGTAATTACCCTTGGTGGAAGCGCACAAATGTGGAAAGTCACCCAGGCTTAAAGAGATTGTAGATGCACCTTGTTTAGTGGCTTCTAGTGCAACCACTTGTCAAATGGGCTCTGTCTTGACCATACATGTTGTGAGACCCCGATCCGTCGTGACCAGCAGATGTAGGGGGATGATAGGTTGGTTTGGGTCACGCGTTGTGACTCGGGGAATTACTTCGGAAAGGTCTCGTCTCGGTCTTCTCTTTTCCATTTCATAATTGGTTGACATGGACGAGGGAATGATTGGGTCTTGTGGTGAAAGTGCACACCCTCTCGAGAGTTAAAAACTAAGTATACTTAGCCGTGTCCCCGGTTACAGACATTTGAGCTACTAGACATGGCAGATGTTGAAGATCTCCTCATCCCAATTTCTTTAATAAAATTTGATGGGTGAACAAGGGTTTGGGAGAGCTCACCGCTTTCTATCGGTGGTGCTCGATGTGAGTAGTTTTCAAAGTTGTTCACCGTTTTCTATCGGTGGTACTCTTTGTTGTCAAAGGTGTTACCACTGTTGTCTATCAGTGGTACTCTTTGTCTAAGATGAAAAGTTGTTTTATAAATGATAGGACAAAACTGGCTTCATGCAAATCAGCCACAAACTCCACCGAGCCAAATATGCATGTAGATATAGTCTTAGTAATTTTAGCTATTCAGTGTCATCTTGCCACCACAATTCAATTGTGCTGACCCAATATAGTTTGGTCTGCAACTCACCATTGCAGGACCCTCAGACGAGGAGCAAGGATTGTTAGGGTCGCGAGTCTCCAACCAACATGTCTTGCCTGTGGCACATGATGAAGATGGAGCTCACTTATCCATTTGTTTTCCGCTGTGTGTTTATTTTGGTTTGAGCTAGCCATGAGCTATGCGCCTTGTATCGAACCTCTTTTATTTCTGGATCATCGTGTAATGAATATTGATGCAATGTTATGGTATTTCATCCTAAACTGTGTGTGCTAGCAAGTCGATCCAGGGACTAGCACTATACACAGGAGGTCGCTACCTTATAATAAGGAGGGCCCTTACATTTCTACCACCAACTTATACAAAAAAATATTGCCTAACTCCTGATCGTCCTCCCAGCGCGAGGCAAATTCGACTGATAAGCGAAAATCGGTATTCGGATTCATCCTATTGAACAAAATTCATGGCGATAAAGGTCAAATTGAAGCCGCATTCAACTACATACATCACGAAATCGAGACAATCGATAGATTAATCGACAGATTATGTACTTACATCCCCATCCAAGTGTTATCTTAATCCGATCTCACCCAGTCCTCGCCTTCAAAAGGCGGAACAAGCGGAACGGCGGGGCCTGGAACTGCCGCCATGGATGTGTCGTCCAAGCGGAGGTTCAGTGCACCACCTGCGGACGGGGCGACGCTAGGGCGGAGGTGGTAAGGCGCGGGGCGGCGCGTCCGATTGGGATTTGGGGGGTGGGTGGCGGGGAAGACGATGATTCAAACCTACCAACGGTCCAATTCGAAAAGCGCAGACCAAAGGAAATCCCAACCGAGCCGCACACTAGCCGAGCCGCAGAAATTCCAGCCGAGCTGCGCCAGGCCGACCCCACCAGTTAGGCCAAGTGCGGGTCAAAGGAGGTTAAACAGAGGGAACCGAGCGTTTGGGCGATATGCGAGCAAACCAGGGCACATAACAGAGAAACAGTGCGGGTATGGCACATATCGATAGAATTCAGCTAGGTATGACACATAACCAATTAACCCTTTATTTTAAAAACCCTTTTCATCCCGGAGGGGGACGAATATATAGACTCCAACCTACCGGCTTGGATGTTGTCGTCATCTCATTCTCAAGGTAAGTGTGGTGATCCTCTTAAGTTCGCTAGATGGCAGTTTACTAAGAGCATCTCTAGCAATGCCGTAAAAGGGCCAAAACCACAAATTAACCGCCAATTTTCCATCCCCACAAAAAATATGGTGCAAATCATTTAAAATCAGCTCCAAATTTCCCCGCCCAGTCTCTACATATGCAGTATGAGCAGCCAAACGGAGCAAGACCCGTAGTCACCTCTCGTTTTTGCGGGGCAGAAGTTTCCACCCCTCCCTTCCCACATCCGCGATGTCGCCACCATCAATCTACCTCCCCACCTGCTCTCCTCCATCCTCCATCGCCTCTCGAAAATCGGCGCCATGGATCCCTCCGAGCTCCCATCGGAAGCTGCTCGGGTCCCGCGGCTGCAATTGCCACCTCCGTTGCTCCGGCAGTCCATGTTGGCTCCCGACTTCCGCCGCTTCCGCCCTCAGGATGATTGTAACGCCCCGGGATTTTTCCCAATTAGAAAATTATTTGTTTTTCTTTTTGCATCAACATGACATCATCATGCATCATTTGCATTTGTCAATCTTAATTTAAATTATTTATTTAAATTCAACTCCATTTAAATTCTTTTCCACTTTTAAATCTAAATGCAAATCAAATTAATTTAAATGTGATATTTAAATTCTTTTTCAAATATTCCAACTAATATATTAAATTGTATATTTTGAAACTATTTAATTTATCTAAATGTTTCTATCTCTCTTCTTTTTCTATTTTTCTTAAAAACACTAAAACAGAAAATAAATAAATAAAAGAAATAAAACCAGAGAGAAAAATACTTACCAGGGCCAAAACCCCCACTCTGGCCCACCTTCTTTTTCTAGTCGAAGCCCACCCCGGCCCACTTCTCCTCTCCTCCTACCTCTCTACGGTCAGAGAAGAAAAGCAGATAAGAAAAGCAAGCCTGACACCATGGTGCCCCCACCTCCGTGTACTCCTGCCCCCCTTTTAGCCGGCCCTCTCCCTCTCCTGCCAAACTCTATATCGCCCCTCTCTTTCCCTCCTCGTGCCGCCGCCGTCGCCCCCTTCTTCCCCATCTCTTTCCCTCCCTGTTCTCCTCCACGAACGCCACCGACGCCCCGCCACTCTGGCGCCGACGAAGGACCGTGAGGAGGCCCAGGAGATGTGCCTCCCCCTCTTCTCCCCCCCCCCCATGCAAGGAATCAAGCTGGAAGTACTCGAGGCCGACGAACTCGTCCTCGTCTCCCCCGCGGCCGGCGGACCTCCTCCTCCGAATTCCGGCCACCACGAGCTCCCCGAGACGAACGCCTCCTCCAAAAACCTCTACGTGAGCTGCTCTCCCCATTCCCCTCTCTTTTTCTTGAATCTGTGGCGTATTTGATCGAGTTCATCCGCGTTACTTCCGTCCGCCATGGACAAACAGAAGGAGCTCCTCCCTTATCTTCTCCTCCTGTGCGCCTTGCCCCTCGCGGTTCTGTTCCTTTTCCCAGCCATCCGCCACACCGTGCAACCGCATCGCTGCCCATGAAGGAGATATGCCCTAGAGGCAATTAATAAAGTGTATTCTTTATCATATCTCGTTTGCTCATAATAGGTTTTTGTGTCATGCTAGAACCGTATTAAGCGGAAACATTAATGCGGGTGTGATACGTAAACAACCAGGTCCCTAGTAGCCTCTACTAAGACTAGTTTCGTTGCGCGATTGATGATCGAGGTTTCCCGGTCATGGGGCATGGCGCCGGTCGGCAATGAGAGTCATATCGCTAGAGAGCGATGTGATGGACATACCCAGATTTGGAGAACGTAGTTGTTACGCCTTTGACCGTGAGATCAACTCTTATTGATATTCCCGGAAGATACTTTGATTGCACCAAACGTCGTATCTTATTTAGTATGACAATAATGGTGATACTTTTGGGTATCGGAAAGGAGTAGTTGAGACGAGGGATCAAGAGCGGGATTTGCCAGTCCGCATAGCAGGATAGATACTCTCGGGCCCACTCGGTGAGATCATGTCTAATGAGCTTGCAAGCATGTGACTAGGTCACGGAGACATGAGATCATGAACGAGTAGAAGATAGTGTCGTCGGTAACGAGGTCGGGATTAGGTATGGAGATATCTATGGAACGACGCTCGGACGTGCTAAGTATCGCTATGGCAAAAGGTCTAAGACTTTACGTTCAGGTTTGATAGATGAAAGTCATTCGTTATATCTCAGGGATTAATTCATGGGGTCCAGGCCTACGAGTTAGTCATTGATCATTGAGGAGTCTTGGTCATACCTGATATTATATCGAACCGCTAGGGTAACACACTTAAGGGGTTTCGACAAGACAACCGGAAAGGAAGGAGATCACCGGGAGCGTCCCGGGAGAGGTCCGATGGAGATCGGGCAGCGCCGAAAGAGTTTTCGGAGCTAGGAATAATTATATATATTATGTTTGATATTAATTAGTGTTATTAATATGCAAATATGATTTTATATATTTATTTTCGAATTTATTAAGGCAGATTTCCCTAAATGGGCCTTCCGGACGAAAGAAGGCCCAAGAGGGGAAAATTCCCAAGGGGAATTCGGTGGGGGCTTGGAGGCCAGCCTAGGTGGGCCAGATGGGGCCCACCAGGGGGCCGGCGCACTCCCTTGGCCGAACCAGGCTATGTGGGGATAGTCCCACATTGCCTGGCTGGCAAGGTTGGCTCCCCCTGGGAGCCTATATAAGAAGGGGCACCCCCAGCCTTTTAATTCACCAATTAATTCCCGATTTCTCTCTCGATCTCGTGGTTCCCAAGTCGGAGCCGCGCCGAGCTGAGGAAGAGGGGATCTCCTCCACCATAGCCCGCTGCCGCGCTGCTGGTGTTCCGGTCCAAGTCTTCCGCTGCTCGTCCTGGACTGGAGCTTCGGAGGCGTCGTCTCCACCGTACGTGTGCGACTCCCTGCGAGGTGCTGCGCTAGCAGTACTCGGAGGCCTGCTTCCTCTACACGACCTTGAGGTCGGCTTCGTCGGTCTTCATCGACAACGTTTGTGCGGGAACGTAATCCCCGCTTTCGGTCTACAAGGGTATGTATTCCGATCTCCGTTCGTACTACTATATCTGCATAGAATAGATCTTGGCATGCTTTTAGGATATCGTCGGTAGGAATTTTTTTTGTTTTCTGCACACGATCCCCTTTAGTGGTATCAGAGCCGATCTATCGTAGATATAGCTATACGCTGTTAGAACCCGTGCTCTGCACGGGGGCACCGTTCCTGTTATTTGCTACCCTCTAGCGTGCACTTGTGTATTCCAGCGGCATTGAGTTGATGAAGCGGCCCGGACCGACTTTACGCGTACGCTTACGCGAGACTGGTTCCACTACTGACATACGTCTAGTACCGTATCTGTGGCTGGCGGGTGACAGTTTCTCTCTCTTTAGTTGGTCTTCGCATTTTCAATGGAGGGCCCGAAAGGGATGCTTAAACATGCAATTATTGGATCGTTGTTGTGGTCATAAGATTCGTAGGTATGAAGCGATTCTATTTATGAAAGCACCCAGCCACGTAAAATATGCAAAAGATAAAGTAGAAGTGTCTAACTTTATTTTGCAGGGGCTATGTGATATGGTCAAGGTAGGTTTATTAAATTGTTTATAAACTGCGGGCGCCAAGAAGACCATGGCGCGATGGACTATATCACATCGCATTACATTTGATGTTTTGTGTGCATCTTATTTTTGTGTGATTGTGTGTTACACGGCGGTAGCTTAATAAGATGATCCCTTCAAAATACCACTAGTGTTCTCCCTCCAACGCGCACCACCAAGAAAGTTCTACGTATGAGGCAGGCCGTGATGATCGGGTGTCACACATCTCGTCGTTCGCATACAGTGGGTGTAAGCCATGTTGCACAAGCGTCAGCGTGGAGGTCTTTGGTGGCGAGCCTAGCATACTCAGAGGTATGGCCTCGGAACAGGAAGACCGAAAGGTCGAGCACGAGTCACAAAATTGGTGTGGCGGACGATTTTGTCTACTCTTGAAGTTGTGCCGCCGGCTTTGATGATGAGGGGTGGTGCAATGGATGGGGGTCGTATAATCGCTTAAACGACCAGGAGGGATGTTCGTTTGAGTGGGAGTTATGTTAGTTATTTTCTAAAATACTATAACTCAAAATTATTATGAACAAAGTCTTATGTTGTTGCAAATTCCATTGTAGATGTCTCGCCCCTCGTTTAACCTAGGTCTGTTCCTTGAGAAAGAAAAGCTTAAGACCAATGGGTCAAACTTCATGGCCTGGTTCCGCAACCTGAGGATCCTCCTCACTCCCCATAGGGTGGCCTACGTCATTGAGGCCGCCATAGGTGAACCTCCTGCAGATGATGCCTCTGAGGATGAGAAGAAGGTCTTCCAGACCCGATCGGAGGATTCTGTCTTTGTCCAGAGTGGCATGCTCTACGCCATGGAAGCCGACCTGCAGAAGCGCTTTGAGAAGATGAGCGCCTTTGAGATCATTTCGGATCTTAAGGCTGTCTTCGCGCCGCAGGCTAAGGCTGAGAGATATGAGGCTTCTGAGCTTTTCTTCTCAGCCAAGATGGAAGAGCATAGCAGTGTGAGCGAGCATGTAGTCAAGATGTCTGGCTACGTTCAACGCCTGAATGCTCTGGAGTGCAAGATTCCCGATGAGCTGGCGATTGACAGGGTGTTGCAATCGTTGCCGCCAAGCTACAAATACTTCGTCATGAACTACAACATGCAGGGCATGGCTAAGTCCCTGGGTGAAGTGTTCGTGATGCTCAAGACTGCTGAGGTAGAGATTAAGAAGGAGCACACGCTGTTGATGGTCAACAAGACCGTTGATTTCAAGAAGTCCGGTGGCAAGGGAAAGCAGATCTGGAAGTCCCGGAGGGAGGCAAAGTTGACTGCCAAGCCCAGGACTAACAGGTCTGGTCCCAGAGCTAGCGTGGAGTGCTTCTACTGCAAGGGGAAGGGTCACTGGAAGCACAACTGCCCCAAGTATCTGGAGGATAAGAGTTCTGGCAAGACGGTCGACAAAGAGCAAGGTATATTTGATATACATGTTATAGATGTGTACCTTACATCCGCCCGAAGCAATACGTGGGTATTTGATACTGGTTCTGTTGCTCATATATGTAACTCTCAGGAGGAGTTACGGAATAGAAGGCGGCTGTCGAAGGATGAGGTGACGATGCGTGTCGGCAACGGATCGAGAGTCGACGTGGTGGCTTTCGGCACGCTCCCTCTACATCTACCATCGGGATTAGTTTTGGTTTTAAATAAATGTTATTTTGTGCCATCCTTGAGTGTAAACATTATAAGTGGGTCTTGCCTGTTACAAGACGGTTATTCATTTAAATCAGTGTCAAGCAATTGT
The DNA here is from genome assembly GCA_026929855.1 of Poa annua. Classification (NCBI taxonomy): domain Eukaryota; kingdom Viridiplantae; phylum Streptophyta; class Magnoliopsida; order Poales; family Poaceae; genus Poa; species Poa annua. The sequence goes on from CM049427.1 coordinate 41,542,608, forward strand.
GCTATTTATATGAATGATATCTTTTATGTTGATGCTCCCGAGAATAACGGTTTATTCTTGTTGAATCTCGATCGTAGTACTCACATCCATAACATAGAAGCCAAACGGATTAAGTGTAGTGACGATACCGCCATGTTTTTGTGGCATTGCCGTCTAGGTCATATTGGTATAAAGCGCATGAAGCGACTCCACTCCGATGGACTCTTGGACTCGTTGGATTTCGGATCCCTCGATACATGCGAACCATGCCTCATGGGCAAAATGACCAGGACACCGTTCAAAGTTTTCGTTGAACGGGCGTCGGATTTGTTGGGGATCATACATACAGATGTGTGTGGACCGATGAGCGTTTCGACACGCAATGGTTATCGTTACTTCGTCACCTTCACTGATGACTTGAGTAGATACGGTTATATCTATTTGATGAAACACAAGTCTGAAACGTTTGAAAAGTTCAAAGAATTCCAGAGTGAAGTTGAGAATCAGCTTAATAGGAAAATCAAGCATCTCCGGTCCGATCGCGGTGGAGAGTACTTGAGTTTTGAGTTTGGCACACATCTGAAGAGTTGTGGCATAGTGCCCCAACTTACGCCCGCCGGAACGCCGCAGCGTAATGGTGTGTCTGAGCGGCGTAATCGTACTCTACTGGATAGCGTCCGATCTACGATGTCTCTTACCGATCTGCCAGTGTCCTTCTGGGGTTATGCGTTAGAAACAGCCGCATTCATTTTAAATAGGGCTCCGTCCAAGTCCGTTGAAACGACGCCGTATGAATTATGGTATGGCCAAAAGCCTAAGTTATCGTTTCTGAAGGTTTGGGGTTGTGAGGCGTACGTTAAGAAACTACAGCCCGACAAACTCGAACCGAAGTCGGAGAAAGTCGTCTTTGTAGGATATCCGCGGGAACCGTTGGGTACACCTTCTACAACCAAGCTGAGGGCAAAACTTTTGTCGCGAAGACCGGTACCTTTCTAGAGAAGGAGTTTCTCGCGAAAGGAGTAAGTGGGAGGAAGGTAGACCTCGATGAAATCGTTGATCCTGAACTCGAGATTCCGAGTGGCGCAACGGAAGCAATTCCGGAAACGTCCTCCGTGGAAGGAGTGGGAGAAACTGTCGAGGAAGATGTTCTACCTCGTAGGTCTGGTAGATCTCGGATCCCACCAGAATGGTATGGCAACATGGTTTGCACCGTCATGCTAGTCGAGCAAGACGAACCTACGAACTACAAGGAGGCGATGGAGAGTCTAGAGTCCGAGAAATGGCTTGAAGCCATGAAATCCGAAATAGGATCCATGTATGATAACAAAGTGTGGACTTTGGTGGATATTCCCGAAGGGCGCAAGGCCGTCGAGAATAAGTGGATCTTTAAGAAGAATACTGATGCTGATGGTAATGTGACCGTCTATAAAGCTCGGCTTGTCGCAAAGGGTTTCCGACAAGTTCATGGAATTGACTACGATGAAACTTTTTCACCGGTAGCGATGCTTAAGTCTATTCGGATTTTGTTAGCGGTAGCAACCTACTATGATTATAAAATCTGGCAGATGGACGTCAAAACGGCCTTTCTGAATGGAAACATTGAGGAAGAGTTGTACATGGTACAGCCGGAAGGTTTTGTCGTTCCAGGAAGTGCTAACAAGGTGTGCAAGGTTCAGCGATCCATCTATGGATTGAAGCAGGCATCTCGGAGCTGGAATCTTCGCTTTGATGAGGTAATCAAAGGTTTTGGATTTATCCAGAATGTGGAAGAGACTTGTATTTACTAGAAAATGAGTGGGAGCTCGGTTGTGTTCTTAGCACTGTATGTTGACGACATATTGCTAATAGGGAATGATGTGGAACTTCTGAATAGCGTGAAGGAATATTTAAACAGTAAGTTTTCCATGAAGGACTCAGGAGAAGCTGCGTATGTTTTAGGCATAAAAATCTATCGTGATAGATCAAGGCGCCTATTAGCACTAAGTCAGAGTACTTATCTTGATAAAATACTGAAGTGTTTTCATATGGAGAAGGCAAAGAAGGGTTCTCTGCTGGTTATCAAGAATAAGATATTGCGTAAGGCGCAGTGTCCGGTGACGGAACTGGGTAAGGCCGAAATGACGAAACATCCTTATGCTTCAGCCATAGGATCGATCATGTATGCAATGTTGAGTACTAGACCGGATGTGGCATTAGCTCTAAGTTTGACAAGCCGGTTCCAGAGTAATCCTAGAATGCCGCATTGGGTAGCTGTTAAGAGCATTCTTAAGTATCTCAATAAGACAAAGGAAATGTTCCTTTTGTATGGTGGCTGCGATGAAGAACTTGGCGTAACGGGTTACGTGGATGCAAGTTTCTGCTCAGACCCCGATGACTGTATGTCACAGACAGGTTACGTGTTCAAGGTGAATGGAGGCGCCGTGTGCTGGAGAAGTGGGAAGCAACCCATAGTCGCACAATCTACAATGGAGTCGGAGTACATTGCTGCCTGCGAGGCCGCGAATGAAGCTGTGTGGCTGAGGAAGTTCGTCATCGAACTTGGAGTGTTCCCGAGCGTGCAAGACCCCGTGGTCCTCTTCTGCGACAATACGGGTGCCATTGCGAACGCCAAGGAGCCAAGGTCTCACTCCACCGCCAAACACATTCTCCGACGCTTCCATGTGATACGTCAGTACGTACAAGGAGGCGATGTGAAGATTTGCAAAGTGCATACGGATCTAAATGTGGCAGATCCGCTGACGAAGCCTCTCCCGCTTGATAAGCATGAACATCACCAGTTAGTTATGGGTGTTAAGCTTTTACCAAGTTGTATTCTAGATTAAGTTGTACTCTAGTGCAAGTGGGAGACTGAAGGAGATATGCCCTAGAGGCAATTAATAAAGTGTATTCTTTATCATATCTCGTTTGTTCATAATAGGTTTTTGTGTCATGCTAGAACCGTATTAAGCGGAAACATTAATGCGGGTGTGATACGTAAACAACCAGGTCCCTAGTAGCCTCTACTAAGACTAGTTTCGTTGCGCGATTGATGATCGAGGTTTCCCGGTCATGGGGCATGGCGCCGGTCGGCAATGAGAGTCATATCGCTAGAGAGCGATGTGATGGACATACCCAGATTTGGAGAACGTAGTCGTTACGCCTTTGACCGTGAGATCAACTCTTATTGATATTCCCGGAAGATACTTTGATTGCACCAAACGTCGTATCTTATTTAGTATGAAAATAACGGTGATACTTTTGGGTATCGGAAAGGAGTAGGTTAGACGAGGGATCAAGAGCGGGATTTGCCAGTCCGCATAGCAGGATAGATACTCTCGGGCCCACTCGGTGAGATCATGTCTAATGAGCTTGCAAGCATGTGACTAGGTCACGGAGACATGAGATCATGAACGAGTAGAAGATAGCGTCGTCGGTAACGAGGTCGGGATTAGGTTTGGAGATATCTATGGAACGATGCTCGGACGTGCTAAGTATCGCTATGGCAAAAGGTCTAAGACTTTACGTTCAGGTTTGATAGATGAAAGTCATTCGTTATATCTCAGGGATTAATTCATGGGGTCCAGGCCTACGAGTTAGTCATTGATCATTGAGGAGTCTTGGTCATACCTGATATTATATCGAACCGCTAGGGTAACACACTTAAGGGGTTTTGACAAGACAACCGGAAAGGAAGGAGATCACCGGGAGCGTCCCGGGAGAGGTCCGATGGAGATCGGGCAGCGCCGAAAGAGTTTTCGGAGATAGGAATAATTATATATATTATGTTTGATATTAATTAGTGTTATTAATATGCAAATATGATTTTATATATTTATTTTCGAATTTATTAAGGCAGATTTCCCTAAATGGGCCTTCCGGACGAAAGAAGGCCCAAGAGGGGAAAATTCCCAAGGGGAATTCGGTGGGGGCTTGGAGGCCGGCCTAGGTGGGCCAGATGGGGCCCACCAGGGGGACGGCGCACTCCCTTGGCCGAACCAGGCTATGTGGGGATAGTCCCACATTGCCTGGCTGGCAAGGTTGGCTCCCCCTGGGAGCCTATATAAGAAGGGGCACCCCCAGCCTTTTAATTCACCAATTAATTCCCGATTTCTCTCTCGATCTCATGGTTCCCAAGTCGGAGCCGCGCCGAGCTGAGGAAGAGGGGATCTCCTCCACCATAGCCCGCTGCCGCGCTGCTGGTGTTCCGGTCCAAGTCTTCCGCTGCTCGTCCTGGACTGGAGCTTCGGAGGCGTCGTCTCCACCGTACGTGTGCGACTCCGTGCGAGGTGCTGCGCTAGCAGTACTCGGAGGCCTGCTTCCTCTACACGACCTTGAGGTCGGCTTCGTCGGTCTTCATCGACAACGTTTGTGCGGGAACGTAATCCCCGCTTTCGGTCTACAAGGGTATGTATTCCGATCTCCGTTCGTACTACTATATCTGCATAGAATAGATCTTGGCATGCTTTTAGGATATCGTCGGTAGGAAATTTTTTGTTTTCTGCACACGATCCCCTTCAGCCCACACCTCTAGCTGCCCCGCGCGCAAACGCCTCCAGGAGCGCACGATCGGGTGTTTGGTCTTCGTCTCCGTCGTTAACTGCATGTCTGAAACTTGTTTCAATTTCAGTTAACGCGCTTCCTACTCTTCTTATTGCATCCGAGTTGGTATCTAACACCAACACCCAATCGACCCTAGTGGCTAGCGTAGCCAACAATCCCGAGCGCGAGATCCCGAGTTCGATCCCCGGCTCTACGGAATAAAAGACACACCTTTTATTTTTCCACAGCCACTAGCAGGTGGGTCCCTCCAGTCAGTGAGAGAGCGCCTGGAATTCTTGCACTGAGTCCCTGTGCTCTCTGGTTTCACCACTAAGTCCCCGAAGACTTTGTTTCCATCACAGACAAGTCCGTGACATTTGCAGAAACACCCCCAAACTTAATATGCTAACACGTTTTATTCTATAACTCAAAATAAAATAATCTGTATATGTATTTTTATCAGAAAAATGCAATGAATATTAATATGCCATTTGTATGCCATTTTGCATCTGTTATTTTAATTTCTTAGTGTAATTTGTTATTTGCAACTAAATGATTAAATATGGAATGTTAGGGGTAATAAATATATAATGCCCTATTCCATTTAATTTAATTAGATCACCCATGCCATGTGTTGCCATGTTAACCAACATTTAAGATTGCTGGTAAATAAATAACTTGCACCTAAATATTTATTGTCGGGGTTGTTTTCCCGCTTAATTTGGATTACCTGCATTGTATTGCATCTTGCCATGCATCATTCTCATATGATCATGCTGGATCTTTTGTAAAATGCATCTTTTACGCTTTCATTGTTTTGTTGCTTCTTTGCGGATAAGATGTTGAGATGTGTGAGCAACGACAAGATCTGCTTCCATGCGGGATTCCAGGCAAGCAAAGTTTGCTTGTTTACCTATACATTGTTTTTCATTCCCGCCGTTGATCTCTGCTACCCTAGTTACGATTCTTTATTGTGATCCCATCACATGTTTATCCTGCAGCCTATACAGCTTTATCCCCACATCCCATCACCTGTTGTATGTTTATCTGTTAGCCTTGCGAGTCGACGTGCATGCTTAGAGTTGGTTGTGCGAGTCGTCAGTTGGTCTTTTATTTCATATGCTTAGCTTGATAGATTATTCTTCCTTAATAAAATTTTGTATTATATTGGGGTATTATAATTAAAAGATAAGACACCGGCGGAAGGCCTTGCGAGGTGATTTGTTCTGCTAAGTGTCGACCTAGGAACTGAGATTTTGTCCTCGGATGCAATTTTGAGCGCACTAACCACTTGTGGGAGGCCCAATGGAGCCCCCCTCGACTTTGACTGGAACTTCGACTTGTCCGGGAGCTGCACCTAGTTCGGGTTTTCCATTTGTCTCATATTGACGTGGGGCTAATCTTCGGCTACCCCACGATGAGGCTACCTGGGTCGCGCCAAGGTTATGGAAAGCCAACGTAAGGCCCGCTAAGGAGTATCAGGTGATCAAGTCCTAGTCGGTTAGGTCGCATAACTTGCCATATCTGTAATTGCCATCGGCACCGTTCACCCGAGACCTGGTCTACCTACAAAGGCCAGGAGGGTTGCTCGTCTACAGGGACGCTCATAGCCGCCACCACAAACCCTAGCGAAATCGCAATCTCGCCATTGTAATCGCTACTCGACATCAATAATCAGACAAGCAGGAAGTAGGGTATTATCCTCGGGGAGCCTGAACCTGGGTAAAATCCCCGCTTGTCAGCCGTCGTGATCACCAACGCTTCTCTCTCTCCCCCTCAATCAACCCGGGGTGCACAACCTTGGGATTTGTCGAGTTACACCCTCGTCAATTGGCGCCGTCTGTGGGAACGACAACAAGCATTGGAATCATGGTCGCACCGGCTCCATCCGCAATGAAGATCAACGTCTGAATCACCCGGGAGCCCATCCGCTTCGGCTCCTTCGAGTACGCCTTCCACCCGCCGGCCCACCGCTCGGTGTACGCCGATCTGTACAAAGGTATACACATCACCTTTGGCTCTATATACTGTTTCGTCGACACTCACGGAATATTCAGGTCCGCGACAACCGCGCCACCCGCGACGGCGGCACCCGCATTGGGCACCCTGTAACATCCCAAAATTTTGAAATGTTTAAAAATCAATAAAATTTAAAACTTTTAATTCATAGTAAAATAAAACAAACATTGTCCAAGAAGATCAACTAAAAGGGTTAATAGAATGTATTCAAAAGTATTATGTTGTTAATTAAGTAAACTTCATTTTGAAACCTGAGTAAGGAACTATGAATACATTTTCTAAACATTTGCTAAACCTTAAAACCATATTTGCAAAGTACCTTAAATTATATGAAGTATACCGATTTCAAAAATGTTTTGGATAAAATATTTAATTCAAAAACACTATATCTGGATTCTTATTAAACCCTAGATAAATATTTATAGTCACAAAATTATTTGAAACATCGTTTATTGTCCAAATACAGTTTTATTCAAATGTTTGAAATTGGAAAAGTGTTTGGAATGATTTATTTTAATCATATGTATCTCTGATATTTTTCTTATTTTGTTAAGACACAATGCATCATATTAAAACTCTTATTTAAATTTGTCAAAAGTTGTTAATTGTCATTATTTGAAAAGATCATAATTTAAAAAGTATTACAAATATGATTTTGAAAGTTTTGAAAGAAAGATCTAGACTTTACAAAGTTGTAGAAATTTGTTTAAACTCATTTGGATTAATTAAACAAAAGTTATGAAATAAATAAGAAAACAGAAAACAAAAACAAAACAAAACAAAAAGATTCAGCCGAGCCAGCCCAGGGCTTACCTGCTGCGCGTGCGGGCAAAATGAGCCCAGCAGCGGCCCGCCCGGCCTTCCCTCTCCTCCCTCTCACTGACCAGTGGACCCTACTGGTCAGCTTCTTCTCCAACTGCCATGCCCACGACTGGAGCACGACCACCACCAAAATCGCCACGGCTTGCACGTCTCGCACGACTCCGGCCTCTTCCGCGCAGACCACTACAAAGGACACGAACCCCTCCCTCGTTTCCCTCTGAATCCGCCCATAATCGTGCCTCCAGGCCGGTTAATTTCCTCACCGGAGTACACCTCGGCCGCCGTCGCATTCCTCCGCTCCCGGCCGACACGGTGCGTCTCTGCAGCCCCTTTCTCTTCCACTGTCTTCCCCGAGTCCATGCGCACCCCCTGAGCCCCTTTTTGATTTGTTTCGCACAGCGTTTCGACGTAACCGTCCTCGCCCGAAACTCGGCGCCGCTGCTCCAACTCCGGCGAGGAAACTACGACGAGCCAGACCATCCCCGGCGTCTTCGAAAGCTCCATAGGATCCGCCTTGTCCTCCTCCGTATCAAGGTATCAACGCCGTAGCCCCGCCCCTTCGTTTTGCCCAAGGACGTGCTCGCCGGCGATGGCACCACCACGGCCGGAGTTGTTCCGATGAGCCGCCCCGCCCGCGTTAGGTCATTTGGACCAGGGCCGTTAGATCTTAATCCAACAGATCCCATTTTCACTTTCTCCGGACCGGTATCGAGCAATCTCGCGCGTCTGTGTTAAGTCACATCGGACGGCTCACATTTAATCTATTTCCCCGAGATTTGCTAAATAGACAGAAAATCAAACAAAACTTCCAAAATTCATAACTTTCAAACCCCAACTCCAATTTTAGCAAACTTTATGTCCCTGGAAAGCTCTTGTCATGTAGTTTAATGTTGCATCATTAGTTTTCCTATTTGCAACTGATAAAATTTAATAATACGCAGAGAGACATTTCGGCCATATAATCCATATCTTGTTTTCCAAAAATATTTTAAAAGTGAAGCCTTCTGATAAATGTTTCTAAATTGCACCCTCTGTCTGGAGGAACTAAAACATAATTTTTATGAATAATTATTTACACAAGAGCAATTGTTTTGTGTAAAACTTATTTAAATCAAATGATTTTCAAATACAAACTCATTAAAATTTGACTCATGCCATCATACATATATTTAGCAACCAGAGAACTATTAAAGTGTTCTACACTTTTAATAATGTGGTTTTCATCCATAGTTGCATAACATTGTTTTTGATTTGTGCATCAGATTGTGTGGTATGTTGATTGAGTGTTATTTATTTATTTAGATTGTGCGGAGTGTTCCCGTTGCTGTAGTAGTCACGCGTGTTCCCCCTGTGATCAAGGCAAGTGATACTTACTCATAAATGTCCTACTATTTTTATTGTATTGCATTTAGTGTTTTCAGTAGTATGCATGATAGGCTTACTACCAGATTTGGTATAATATGCTATGCTATGGGAATCCTATTTAGAATAGCCATCCACTTACACCCCCCCCCTCTAGGCTTAGTGAGCCACTGAACTTAGTTGATACTTGGATATGCTCTGGAAAATGTTTTTAATAGTTGAGTAAGGAAAAACAACTAAGTTTAATGAACTACCTGGGTGTTGGTGGAAAGTTGGGAACGGTGATCCCCCGGGGTAACCCCAGGATGGGAGGATGGATTGCAAGTGTGGAAAGCCACCCAGGATCAAAGAGATTCGAAGTTCCGTGTTTAGATTGCTTCCAGTGCAGCCACATGTCATATGGGCTCTGTCTTGACCATATAAGTTGTGAGACTCCAAAATCCGCGTGACCCGCAGATGTAGGGATGATAAGTGGGGATGGGTCCGTAGTATGATTTTAGGGAATTACTTCTGAAAGGTCTCGTCTCGGTCTTCTCTTTTCCATTTCATAATTGGATGACATGGACGAGTGAATGATTGGGTCTTGTGGTGAAAGTGCACAAACTCTCGAGAGTCAAAAACAAAGTACTTAGCCGTGTCCCCGGTTACGGACAATCTGAGCAGCTGGACAAGGAACTGACGGAGGATCTCATCATTCCAAGTTCTAAATAAAATTTGATGGGTTGAACAAGGGTAAAATATGACAGTTGTGGTGATGCCAACCGACAAGGTGGCACAGGAAACCCACATGATCATATTAAGTGGTGATGCTAACCGATAAGGTTGCATAGAAAACTCGCAAATGGTTAGTAAAAATAATTAGTGGTGATGCTACCTACAAGGTTGCACAGGAAATCCACCAATGAATAGTTGCACATAAAGTGGTGATGCCAACCAATATGGCACAGGTAACCCACATGAAATAAATTGAAGGATAAAAATATTTATTGAAAAATATAGGATAAAACTGGTTTTATGCAAATCAGCCTCAAACTCCACCAAGCCAAATATGCATGTAGATGATAGGATGCCATTAATATCCACTAGTATCACTTGCCACCACAATTCAATTGTGTTGACCCAATATAGTTTGGGCTGCAACTCACCATTGTAGGACCCTCTGACGAGAAGTAAGGATTGATAGGGTCGCGAGTCTCCAACCAACATGCCTTGCCTGTGGCACATGATGAAGATGGAGCTCACTTATCCATTTGCTTTCCGCTGTGTGTTTATTTCGGTTTGAGCTAGCCATGAGCTATGCACCCTGTATCGAACCCTTTTATTTCTGGATCAACGTGTAATGAATATTGATGCAATGTTATGGTATTTTTCATCTTAAACTGTGTGTGCTAGCAAGTCGATCCAGGGACTAGCACTATACACAGGAGGTCACTACCTTATAATAAGGAGGGCCTTTACACACCCTCGCGCCGCACTCGCCGTCGCCCATCGCGGAAGTCGCATCCGCCGCACCCATGAAGATCGCATCTGCGTCGATTACACCGACGACCTTGGCAACGGCCACGCATATCGAGTCTACTCCAACCATCTCGATCGCGCTGCCGCCAAAGTCAAGATCTTCTTCCACAACCACGACTGCACCCGCACGTGCGACCAAGGACATGCTACCGACAGTCGCGTCGCGCGCATCTTCTGTAACATCCTAGGATTTTTCAAATTCTGAAAAATCAGAAAAATTAAAAACTTTTTGAAAACTATTTGTATGTCGATTTTAAAACAAAATTCATGCATGCATTCATCATTTTCTTGCATTGTTTAGATTTGAAATTACAATGGTTGAAATACTATTTCCATTTGAAAATCTATCAGAGAAAATATTAAAAACAAAATAATGATTATGCTATTTATCTTATTTTACTTTAATATTTTGATTGTAATTATTAGAAATAATTATTTTCATATGTTCACAATTGTGGTACCAAATTTTATTTGGCAATAAATAAATTAATTAAATTTCTATTTCCAAATTTGACAAAAGTGTCAAATTTGCATTAAATCAAATAGTCAAAATTAATATTTTTAAAAAGTGGTCAAAACATGTCCATAAATGTTTTAAAATAAAGATATGATTTTTAAATTTTGTTAGAAATTAATTTCACTTAATTCGGAGTTTTAAAATAAAAGTTATGAAGGAATTAAGAAAAAAAAAAAATGGGCCAGCCGGCCGGCCCACCGAACGGAACCAAAGCGAGCTCGTATCCAACTCAAACTCTAAAAATTCGTTTTTCCAACCACGTTTCATTTAAACACGTTTATCTCGAGAAATATAACTCCAAATCCGGATCCGCTTGATCCTACGCGTTCACAACTCCGAGCCCTATCTATTCCACCATCCCTCCGCTTATATAAACCCATGTAGCCGCCGGCATCTCTTTTACTCTTTTCGTTCCACCAAAACCCTAATCAGCGAAATAGTATTTCGTTCGTTCGACGAACAAAACCATCTCCAATCGCGACGGGGCCTTAATCATTGTTGTAGATCTCGTCGATACCTTTCCATCCCAATAAGCCTCAACTCTTTTCATCAAGCGTGGAGGAAGAATTTCGAATCGTCATCCATCAGATCTGAAGTCGTATTTCTCAGATCTCTTCGCGCTCGTTGCGGCAAATCGAAATTCCTTTGTGAAAAGGTAGATCTACTCTATATCTACAACTTTCCTGTTGACAACTTTTTATTTTAACGTACGTAATTTTCTGTATAATACAGATCGTGTTTGATGTTGTTCGAGTAACCAAACCATCTCAAAAGTTTGGGACAACAATACGAAAGTTGTTCCTCTGATCAAGACCTTTCTTTTGCCCCAACCCTCACCTCTTTTGGTTCAGCGAGCTGAGAGATATTCGCATTTGAAGTTTCGGACCAGAAAGGTATTTTGAGATTTGTGACCAATCTATTCATCCACTTAGGTTATAATTGTGATAACTAGAAATAGCACGTAATTCTCTACAACTTTCGTTAAGAGTATTTTTCCATCTGAACAACTTTATTTTTGGTCAAATTCGAAGTCAAATCCCAGTCAGCCTGCCACGTCAGCAAGTCAATTCCCACGTCAGCAGTCAGTCAACAGTCAACCGAAGACCGGCAGTTTTGCAGAAAAATCCTAAATTTTAAATCTATCACTACTTTTTATTGGTTTGGTCAAATTTTACAAATAAAATATTTTTGGAAAGCTTATGACACGTAGAAACTTTTGGCATCATTACTTTTACGTTTTGTCAAATTAAAATTTGTTGAAATTCAAAAGTGGCATTAATGGTAATTTGAACATAACTTCAAATTTGAAATTTAAAATTTATCAAACTCTTTTGCTATAAATTTGAATGTCTAAGTATTGGCAGTAGTATTTTTCTACTAATTTTGTAGAATAAGTTTTCTATGATTTTGTAAATAATATTGATTTAATACTTTAAATGATATTTTAATGAATAAAAAAACTTATTAAAAATATATTAAAATTAATTTCATCATCTCTTCGAATTATAAAGTACTTAGCCATATTATGACCACTTTGGTATTAAAAGGTACTTAGAAATATTTTGCCTCTTTAAACAAAATAAATTCTTCCTTAGAAAATATTTGATAACTATTTTTCGACAACACTCTTCCTTAGAAAAATTTCAACATCTTAAAGATGCTAAATCTTTTCCTTAGAAAATTTTAGCATCTAGAAAACTTAGTTGTTTTATTTTGTTAAGTGTTGTCCTTAGAAATAAATTGCATTGCATGCATGGCATATTTATTGTATAGTTATTGTTTTTTTCTAAGTTACTATTTTTCAACATAGTGTTTTGGTAAAGTGCTATGCACTTAGACACTTAAGATTCTTAACATGAAGACTAGAAGGCCAATGAAGACTTAGCCAAGAAAAACAAAACTCCGAAGGCGTCTCCAAGAAGCAAAAAAAAACACCAAGAAGAAAATCAAGAGGAACTGCAAGAAGACCATCCCCATTTACTTCTCTAAGTCTTTCTCTCTTCTTCTCTTTCTCTTAAACTTCGTGGTGGCTAAGGTATATCAAAGACCTGTCCGGGTGATATACAAATCATCAAGTCTGAAGAACCATCAAGTCCACATGATTCAATGAAGACATCGGAGAAAGTTACAAGTCTGGAGATGAAGCCTAGAAGAAAAACTACATATTTTCTTTATCTTTTTCCGCCATCCTATTCTTCTTTCACTTTGGGCATAAACCAAGTCCTTAGTGATTATGACCAATTCCATAGTGATTATGACCAAGTCAGAATGCTAGTTGAAGAGGAAGAAAATTACAAGGGAGTTGAAGATTTCAAGACCAAGCATGTGAAGACTTGCAGCAGCATTACAACTTATTCAAGTTGATTTATAGCAAAGTTATTCTGTCCAACCTATGACCTTGGTCCTTAGTAATTTTGACTAACACACTTGCCCTGCATTAACTTAGAATAATTTCATGGCATGACATGCATCTCTAGTCCTTAAGAATATTTTTTCATATCATGCATGTCATATTTTTCTAAGTGTTGCATTTATGCTTGTATGTTTATTTGGGGCTTGTTTGACTTGTTAGAAATTTCGGAGAGAAACGAAGGCTTTTGCAACTGTTACTCCTGCTCTCCCTATTGCCAAGGCAAGTGGCACACCCTCATAAACTTCCTAAGTATTTTCTATGCATTACTTAGTATGTTTATTATATGCATGTGTTGGATAGTATTGCTATGCTGAAACTACTATATCCCTTACACTAGTTGTGTCTAGAATCCTATGGGTAACTTGGTAGTAATATTGATGCTATGCAAAAGTTGTTTTGTGAAAAGTTAATTTCTACTAAGTTAAAGATACTTCTGGGTGGATGTGGCAAGAGGATGGAGGTTAGAGTTGAGTGGCTGCTTAGGCTCATTTAGGTGGGTGCACCTGGCTAAGACCCAGGCTCATTTAGATGAGTGAACCTGAGTACGTACACTTGAGGATGGCCACCCAGGAACAAAGGGACCAAAGTTTTCTCCAAGTGAAGATGTTTCCAGTGCAGCCACGTGGTATAATGGCTCTGCCTTGACTTTTCCCCAAAGGTCTCGTCTCAGGCTTCTCCTTTCCTTTTCACTACATGAGGGTCAAGGACAGAAGGGTTGTTTGAGTCTCGTGGTGAAAGTGCACAACCTCTGCAGAGTGTAAAACTAAGTACTTAGCCGTGTCCTCGGTTACGGACAATTTTTGAGCAGCTGATCAAGGACGTCAACGGAGGATCCCAACATTCAAATTTCTAAGTTAAAAGTTGATGGGTGAACAAGGGAAGATGAGATTATGGTTTTCATGCCATACTTGTCCTGATTTCAAGAAAAGTGTTTTCAAAAGAGTAGGAAAAATTGGCTTTATGCAAATTAGCCTTGAACTCCACCGGCCAAATATGCATATAGGCTATAGAGTTATTCCATTAAGTGTCCACCATAGTGTCACTTGCCAGACTCCATTTTTAATGGAATCTGACCCACTCTGTTGCAAAATTTTATTTAATACAGGTTGTTCAGATGACGAGTGAGGTTTTCGTTAAGGGATTTCGAGTCTGCACCAACATGTTTTCGCCTGTGGCGTATCATGAAGTTGGAGGCTCATTGAAGATTTATTTCCGTTGCTTTATTGTTTTGAGCTAGCTTTAAGCTATGCAAAGATGTATCGAACTATTTATTTTTGTAAGTCTGGATCATCGATGTAATAAAATTGATACTTTGTTGTGATATTACATCGTAAACTGTGTGTGCAAACGAATCGATCCAGGGGTTTGCACTATACACAGGTACCTGCCATATTTTTAAGTGCAGGTACGTTACATCTTCGTGGACCCATCAAGTCTACCCCAAACCAATCACACTCGCTCCGGTGACTGCGAAGCCTTCTTCCATGACCACGGTAATGATCGCAAGAAGACGCAACGACGACTACGCTGCGCACCATGTAGCAGCAATTTTCGATCGAGAGCAAAATTCGGATGACGGAAGCAGCAGTGGCAGCGTAAACTCTCCTACCCTAGTTTATCCCGCGCAAGTCTTCATGGCTGGCACGGCGCCCCCAGAAGACAACGAGGAACCCGCATATCCACTGGAGGTGGTCATGCCTGACTAGACGCGGCTCACCATCACGCGTGACATGGGGATCAGGGCCATGAAGCATGTCGACGATGGCACGTTCCCCCCACCCGGCGCACCTAGAGAGGATCATCTGGCGGTCCAGTACTTGCTACGCAAGGAAGGCGAGCGACTCCGCACCGAAAAGACCGAGCTGCTCAGGCGCAAGAGGGATGTGGATGCATCGAGTGCCAGACGGGCTGCCATCTCGTTTACCTCCTCCACAGAAGTTAGCCAAGGAGGACGGCGACACAAAGCTCGCGTTCCCCACATGACGGACGCTGATCGAGCCAGGGTCACTCGCAACCTCGACTCATCCTTCGTCACCGAGGATGAGAAGGGGATACATGTCCCCAAAACGGCGAACACCGCTATCATATCAGTCGAAACATACCTTCGGCTCACGCAACCACCGGAGGGAGACGCACGCGCCCTTCTCCACAAGCAGCAGATCATGTCCATGAAGGCAATCGAGGAAGCTCTGGCGACCAGGGCGCCAAGCAACCGGGCACATGAAGAACGAGAACACCAAGCCCGTGAGCCAGCAACATCAGGGGTCCCGACAGTACAGCCACTACGAAAAGCCCACCCAGGCGAACAACGTCATTACGCAAAGGACGGTGGACCGCAACCGCAGCCAGCGTTCGGCTGACACGACGAACCTGGACGATCAGGCCGATCGCAACTTCGAGTCGTGCGGCGCCGCATGCTTCAGCTTCAACATCCGCGACACCCGCATGCCCAAGGGCTTCAAGCTGACAGCGGGAACCCCCAGGTACGACGGGACGCAAGATCCACGCCTGTGGCTCGAAGACTACCTCATCGCCTGCACCTGCCAAGGCGGGACATCGACTACGGCAATGCAGTACATCCAGCTGATGCTCACGGACTCAGCGCGCGGGTGGCTCACCAGCCAACCCAAGGACTCCTTCCAAACCTGGGAAGAATTCCAAGATACTTTCATAAAAAGTTTCTCTGGAACATACGCAAGTCCGACGACCTACATCGAGTTGCAAGTCTGCAAACAAGGAAGAGATGAGTCGCTCCGCTCGTACATCCAGCGGTGGACACTCCTCCGCAACACCAAGGAACCCGTCTCAGAAGACAGGGTGATGGATGCTTTCATGCACGGTGTCGCTCGCCGCGACCTCCGCGAGAAATTTGGTAGGCTCCAGCCGAAGACCACGATCGAGCTCATGAAGATAGCCAACCAGTGGGCCGAAGGAGAGGACTATGTCCGCGAAGAACGAAGCCGAAACAAGTAACTGGCGGGATGGACGCCAGAAGAAGAAACAACGTTTCACCAACCTCGACACAATCGAGTTAGTAGCGGCGGGATATCAAACCCCCCGTGATGACACACGAGATAACAGTCGCCAATATGATCAGGGTCGACAGTCCAACTCGGGACAGTACAACCGCAGCAGTGGCAGCATCAGCCACAATGATGGAGGCCAGAAGCGCGAGTGGAAACACGCGCTAACCCTAGCCGAAGAACTGATGCAACCTTGCAAGCATCACTCATTCCGCAACCCGGATACAGGCAAGTGGGGCGCCAACCACCTGTTGAAAGACTGCCGGAAAGCACGCAAGATCTACCAGGCAAAGGAGCAAATCATCACTCCGGTGCAAGCACTGCAGGCAGCTCCGCAACTGGCTATTCGGGCAGCACCCACAAACAACAACCCAACGCAGGCGGCTGGGACCTTCCCCCAGCAGCAGCCGCAGCATGAAGTCCAGTCGGCAGCGCACGACGCATACCCGACCGCGCGAGGGCAGCTCAACATGATCCAGAAGGGACACCCTTCAAACAGGATCCAGAAGCTCATCACCCGCCAAGTCCTTCAGGCTACCACTAGCCCGCGCGAAGTACCAGACTACCTACGAGGGTCAGAGACACCGATCAAATTCTCCTGGGCAGACCACCCGTCAGAGGTACCTCGACCCGGTCACGCCGCTCTAGTTGTCGAAGCCCTAATCGGCGACTACAGCCTGAAGAAGGTATTCATGGACGGAGGCAGCGGCATCAGCATCATATTCGCCGACACCCTGAGAAGAATGAACAAGTCGACAGAGAAGTTGCCGGAGTCGGAGACCACCTTCCACGGCATAGTACCAGGGCAAGCAATCACGCCCATGGGAACAATCACACTCGACGTCATCCTCGGCACACCCGAGCACTTCCGGAAAGAGTCGATTGACTTCGAGGTCGTCGACTGGAAGTCACAATACCACGCATACTTGGGCGCCCAACTTTTGCCAAGTTCATGGCAGTACCTCACTACGCCTACCTGATGATCAAGTTGCCTGGACCCAAAGGGGTAATCACTGTGGGTGGCGACTTCGACCGCTCCAACAGCTGCGACCGCGAGTTCAGCAAGATCTCTGAGTTCTTCGGGGTCGAAGAGCACTTCAAGGCCATATCATTCGAAAACGACAAGACCATCTTTCCACCCCGCAAGAAGCCAGCCAAAGACGCCACCTTCAACACAAACGACGACACTGGAACCCACCAAGTCCATCCGACTAACAGCAGCAAGACGGTCAAAGTATCATCAAGCCTGACCCCTGCATAGGAAAGCGCTCGTCGAGTTTCTACGTGAGAACTGGAAAATCTTTGCATGGCAACCCTCTGACATGCAAGGAATACCCAGGAATCTCGCCGAGCACTCTTTAAAAGTCCACAAGGACGCCAGACCAGTCAAACAAGCCATGTGACGCTTCTCAGGACCCAAACGGGACGCGATCACCATGGAGATCGACCGACTGCTGCACGCCAAGTTCATCCGAGAGATCAAGGACTCGGACTGGGTCGCCAACCCTGTCCTGGTGGAAAAGAAGAAGACGAAGAAACTGCGCATGTGCGTTGACTTTACCGCAGTCAACAAATGTTGCCCAAAGGATCACTTCCCGCTCCCGCGGATAGACCAGATCATCGACTCGACAGCAGGCTGCGAGCGCCTGTCTTTCCTGGACGCCTACTCAGGATACCAGCAGATCAGACTGAAAGTCGAGGATGAAGAAAAAACAACGTTCATCACACCCGACGGTGTCTTCTGCTACCAGACGATGCCATTCGGGTTGAAGAACGCGGGTGCTACGTACCAACGAACAATGCAAGCATGCCTCAAAGGGCTCATCGGGCAGATTGTCCAAGGCTACGTCGATGACATCGTCGTCACAACCCGAAAGGAAGACACCCTAGTCGACGACCTCCGCAAGGTCTTCGCTGCGCTTGACGCGTATCAAATCAAGCTGAACCCAGAAAAGTGTGTTTTCGGCGTGCCAGCCGGAGAGCTACTGGGATACCTAGTCTCAGCAAGAGGTATCGAAGCAAATCCAGAGAAGGTGCAGAATATACTCACGATGCCAGCACCCACCAAGCTCCGTGAAGTGCAACGATTAGCCGGCCGAGTCGCAGCTCTCAGCCGGTTCATAAATAAGTTGGGTGAGAAGGCCCTGCCTGTCTACCAACTAATGAAGAAGACATACAAGTTCGAGTGGACAGAAGAAGCGCAAGAGGCGTTTGAACAGCTCAAGAAGACCCTGACGACTTCCCCAGTCCTGGTGGCACCTCTGGAGAACGAGCCGCTATACCTATACGTCTCAGCGACAAACAGGGTACTACCTCAGCGAAGGCCATAGTCACCCTGTCCAAAGGCCAGTCTACTACCTCAGCGAAGTCCTAACACTGTCCAAGCAGAACTACCCGCACTACCAGAAGCTGGCATACGGGGTCTTCATGACTTCCAGGAAGGTCGTCCACTACTTCTCCGAGCACCCGATCACGGTGGTAAGCTCCTCTGTGCTAGCAGACATCCTCACAAACCAACGCGCGACAGGACGAGTCACCAAGTGGGTTGTCGAACTAGGACCCTGGGGGCTGAAGTACGCTCACCCGAAGTCTATAAAGGCCAAAGTCCTCCCAGAATTCACCACGGAGTGGATAGAAGCTCAGCTACCAGATGTCCCCGACTTGTCCAACGCATGGACGATGTACTTTGATGGCTCCAAGAAATTCAAGGCGGTTGGGGCAGGAGTTGTGCTCATCTCCCCCCAAAGGCGACAAGTTAAAGTATGTCTTGCAGATGGACTTCCCAACACCCTCCAACAATGAAGCCGAGTATGAGGCCGTGATCCACGGCATGCGGATGGCCAAGAACTGGGGCGCCACGCACCTCATGATCTACGGCGACTCCTACCTGGTTGTACAGCAAACCATGAAATCCTGCGACGCCATCGCCGACAACATGATCGCCTACAGAGACTTGTACAACCAGCTGGAGGGCACCTTCGACGGCTGCGAGCTGCGACACATTGGCCGCGACAGTAACGAGGAAGCCGACATCCTCACCAACATGGGATCAGATAGGGTCCCAGTACCACCTGGCGTCTTCCTCGAGCGCATCACGCAAAGGTCCATCAAGACTCGATCCGCAGCAACCCACTCTGCACCAGCAACAAGCACCGTGAACCCGCCAAGCCAAGAAAAGGATCCCATGGAGGTCATGCTAGTCGAAGCCACATGGACAGCGCCATACATGGCATACATACTGCACCAGAGGCTGCCAGCAGACCAATTCAAAGCAAAGCGCATCATCAGGCGCTCCAAGAGCTTCACCGTAATCAACAGAGAACTCTACAAGAGAAGCATCTCAGGAATCCTACAAAGGTGCATAGATCCGGTCGATGTCCAATCCATCCTACTCGACATTCATGCGGGTATCTGTGGGCATCACGCCAGCAGTCAAGCATTGGTGGCCAAAGCGCTGCGAGCCGGGTTCTACTGGCCAACAGCCATGCAAGACGCCGAAGATCTAGTAAAGAAATGCACCGGGTGCCAGGAGTTCGCCAATAAGCCACACGCGCCGGCGTCCGAGCTAAAAACAATACCGCTAGCCTGGCCCTTCGCCCAATGGGGGCTGGACATGGTGGGTCCGCTGAAGAAATCCTCACCCGGAGGGTACACTCACCTCCTGGTCGCAGTCGACAAGTTCACTGAGTGGATCGAGGCCGTGCCCATCACGAGTTTGACTGCATCATCAGCGGTCAACTTCATCAGGTCAATCATCTTCAGATTCAGAGTGCCGAACGGGATCATCACGGACAACGGCTTGAACTTCACAGCCAAGGAATTCAAAGACTTCTGCTCAGATCAAGGCATCAAGCTCAACTATGCATCTGTTTCGCACCCGCAGTCCAATGTGCAAGTCGAGAAAGCCAATGGCCTCGTCTGCAGCGGCATCAAGAAACGACTGCGGGTACCTGACGTGGGGCTACCTTTCGACTAGCCCACCATGAGGCTACCTGGGCCGCGCCAAGCATGGAAAAGCCCACAGAAGGCCCACTCGGGGTACCACGTATCCTAGTCCAACTCGGTTAGCTCTTGTAACCTGCCATATTTGTACCAACCGCCCGAGACCTGGCTACCTATAAAGCCAGGAGGGTTGCCTGTCCTAGAGGACACGCTCATAGCCACCACCACAAACCCTAGCGAGATCGCAATCTCGCCATTGTAATCGCTACTCGCATCAATAATCAGACAAGCAGGAGTAGGGTGTTATCCTCCGGGAGCCTGAACCTGGGTAAATCCTTGCTTGTCAGCCGTCGTGATCACCAACACCTCTCTCTCTCTCCCCATCAATCAACCCGGGGTGCACAACCCTGGGATTTGCCGAGTTACCACCTCGTCAATTGGCGCCGTCTGTGGGAATTTGAACTCGCGATCTGTATGGGGTGGGATCAGGAGCGTATCCACTGGGCCGGCTCCGTGTTGGTGAGGATGTCGGCTTTTAAGCAAGATCTTAATAAAATTGCGGGCGACTCTACTAGTCACCCACACCTTCGGGGGCTACTCCCATCGGGAGTGCTGATCGCCACCCGATGAAAATTCAAGACTACAAGCTAAAAATACAAGGGACTTACGTGGTCCAGGAGGTCGACATCTTCGGAAGGCGGCGGAGGAGCGCGACTTGAAGACGCGACGACAGCAGGTTGCGGGCGCTCCTCGGCTGCCACCCGGGTCACCTGCTCGGTCGAAGGGGCGGATGTGTGCTCCACTTCACGACGAGGGGAGTGGACATCGCCAGAACGACGGCTGAAGCAAAATAGTACAATGACCAAACTAAAGGATTGGAAATACAAAGGACAACTCGAAGCCAACAAGGTACAAACCTGGAGGTTTCAAGTTAATCATCACTCCCTAAGGAGACAGACGCCAGCCGCGCGAAAGTACGTGGTGGCGCGGAGCTGACAGGGGGAACTGCCAGGGGGCTCGATCCAGCCACCTGGAGACGGCGCACCCGACGACGTCGCGACGACTTCCTCTGGATCAGCTTCCGCACCTCTTGCGGGCGACGAAGCGGTCGCAGACTCACCGCCGCTCCGGCGCTTCTGCCTCTTCCGCGCGGGTTCCTCCTCGTCGTCATCATCCTCCGCTTCGTCGTTGGGAGAGACAGCGGACGGAAGCTCGTCGTCGTCGTCATCCTCCTCCACAACCCTCGACTCGTCGTCAGGTCCATTTTCAGGGAGAGGAGGAAGGCTGACCAGCAGAGATCGACCCTGAAGGAAGTAGACGCAAGTCGAATTAAGGAGCAGGATTTCAAGACAAGAAGAAACAAAGATAACAAGTCAGGAACATTACCTCAGGAACGGGGTTCGTCGCCCCATATGCAGCAATTGGGCACTTGACATTGCAGATATCCACGACTCGGAGGTTGGTGATGGACCTCACCTTGGCTTCCACCTCCTCGTCGTCAAGTGGCTCGGTGCTGACGCCCTCGACAGCCCACATCGGGTGGGGCCGAGCACTGAGCGGTTGCACCTGAAGACGGAAGAAGGTGGCCATCAAAAAGACGCCACCCGCCTCGCGCCCAAGGGTCTTGGTGAGGTCGTGTAGCAGGACCGCGACTTCCTTCACCTCCGCAGCCAGCGGGTGCGACCAGGCGCGAGTCTTCCGCAGCTCGCGCCCGCTGTCGAATGTCGCCTGTCCGTCCTGGCTCGACTGGACGTAAAACCATTTCTTGCGCCACCCCTGGACGGAGTCCGACTTCTTCATCTGGAAGTACGCGGTATCACCGCGCACTTGGATTCCGAAGCCGCCCACGGGGAATGGTAACCCTCTCTTCCCGACGTTCTTGCGAACGAGGAAGAGCGACTTCCACAGCGCCCAATGGGGCGCGACACCCAGAAAGCACTCGCAAAGCACAATAAAGCCCGCGATGCTCAAGACGCCATTGGGGGTCAGATCATGGATCTGAACCCCATAGGCATACAAGATACCGCGCACAAAATCGTGCAAGGGGAACCCGAAGCCCCGCGGAAGGAAATCCACGAAGCATACGCGTTCCCCATCGCGGGGTGTGGGGTAAACTTCTTTGCCAGGAGCGCGTACCTGGACTTGATCAGCAGGAGGAAGGAGACCTTGAGCACGGAGGAGTTCGATCTCCGCCTTCTTCACATACGACCTCTGCCAGTCGCCGTCGGGCTTATTCATCAGCCCGGCTTCGTCGGCGGCGGCGGAGGAACCAACAGCAGTCTTCGACTTGCCCATGGCTTCGCGGGGCAGCGCAAGGTGCGCGGACAAATAGCACAGAGCTCTGGTGAGGGCGAGAATGGCAGAAGGCAGAGGAAAGGAGGCGCGGACGAATGGAGAAGACGATGCCCTCGCGTTGCGGCGCAGTACTTATGCCTCGGCGAAATCAATCTCAACCCTCTGTCGCGCAGTGGTTCAGAACCGATTAATCCCGCCGTCCACGTGTCAAGCAAAGAGGCCAACCTACGCCGCCAACTTCCTCCACTACGCACGAGAATCGAGGCGTCATCATCGTGCGCGAAAATTTCGCGCCCAGTTCGGAGACGTGACAACTGCTGACCGCGGTCAGCGCTGCTAGTGGGCCCCGCCATGTCACGTCCCATCGGGCGCAGAGGCGTGCAAGGAAATGTCAGCAGCGACGTCATCAAGCCAACGGCTCCAAAACAACTGAACAGCGTGATAACTCGAATGCAAGATTCGAGTGGTAAGCTTCTAAGCTGAAACAACAGAAGACAGTGTGCTGGTCAAGGAACCCGAAACATCTATTCGGGTGACGAAGAAAGTCGAGTAAGCTCCAGCAGCCGAATCAGATCTACATGTAAGCAAACAGGCCGAATAGAAACAAGCTTCACATGAAGAACAAGACAAAGTAATTCGACTGCAAAGGTTACTCCCATCGGGAGAGGCCTATTCTACTGAAGAAATCGAGTTCAAGCTCAAGATCAAGTAATCCAATGGCGCGTCCAGGAGGAGGAAGTCCTTTGCCCGATGCTGCGCTTCGACCAAGCACTCGGGGGCTACTGACGTGGGGCTACCTTTCGACGAGCCCACCATGAGGATAGCTGGGCCGCGCCAAGCATGGAAAAGCCCACAAAAGGCCCACTCGGGGTACCACGTATCCTAGTCCAACTCGGTTAGGTCTTGTAACCTACCATATCTGTACGAACCGCCCGAGACCTGGCTACCTATAAAGCTAGGAGGGTTGCCCGTCCTAGAGGACACGCTCATAGACACCACCACAAACCCTAGCGAGATCGCAATCTCGCCATTGTAATCGCTACTCGCATCAATAATCAGACAAGCAGGAGTAGGGTGTTATCCTCCGGGAGCCTGAACCTGGGTAAATCCTTGCTTGTCAGCCGTCGTGATAACCAACACCTCTCTCTCTCCCCCCCATCAATCAACCCGGGGTGCACAACCCTGGGATTTGCCGAGTTACCACCTCGTCAGTACCGCTGAGACGCGCCGCGGGCGCATGGGTCGAAGAACTGCCATCAGTCCTCTGGAGTCTGCGGACCACGCCAAACAGGTCCACCCAATACACTCCATTCTTCATGGTATATGGTGCGGAGGCGGTCCTCCCCTGCGACATCAAGTTCGACGCACCACGAGTGGTCGCCTACGACGAGTCAGACGCAGAAGAGGCACTCGAGGACAGCGTGGACATCCTGGACGAAGCCCGCGACATCGCCCTTGCACGGTCAGCCGTGTACCAGCAAGACCTGCGCAAATACCATGGACGGAGGCTGCGACCAAGGGCATTCGTCGCAGGCGATCTGGTCCTTCGCCTCAAGCAGAAGAAGGTGCACAAACTCGCTTCCCCATGGGAAGACCCATACATTGTGACAGAGGCAATCGGCAACGGAGCTTACCGCCTGAAGGACTCGAAGACGGGAGCAGTCTGCAGCAACCCATGGAACGTGGCACAACTTCGCCGGTTCTACGCATAGTCGACCCAATCATTGTACCAAAGAAAACATGTCAACGCGGCAGGTTTCAGACGCACTCTTTCCCTTACCAGGGTACCTAAGGGGACTGGAAGGGTTTTAATGAGACGGCCTGTCCGCAAGAATCAATAAAGGGATTTGAAGAAAATATTGTCCACTTTACCTTCTCAGTCAAGGCAACCATTAACCTAGGCCACTGCCCGAACAACTCGGGGGCTGCGCCATACAGGTCAAACGAAAAGACCTAGGTCACCACTCGAATAACTCGGGGGCACTCGGGGGCTGCGCTGTACAGGTTGAAAGAAAAGCCTAGGCCGTCACTCGAATCACTCAGGGGCTGCGCCAGACTTGACCTACCTATAAAATCCTAGGCCGCTGCCTGACCTGCTCGGGAGTCGCGCCGCACAGGTCAAGTTAAAAATCCTAGGCCGCCACCCAATGCACTCGGGGGCTGCGCCTCACAGGTATCACTTGAAACCATAGGCCACCACTCGAACTACTCGGGGGCTGCGTCATACATGCCTTACTCGAAAAATCCTAGGTCGCCACCCGAGCCACTCGGGGGCTGCGCCATACAGGTCAAGTCCTAAAACCCTAAGTCGCCACCCGACACAATCGGGGACCGCGCTATACAGGTCTCACTTGAAAAATCCTAGGACGCCACTCGAAGAACTCGGGGGCTGCGCCAGACGGGTTCACAACATAGACTTAGGCCGCCACCCAAGGTACTCGGGGGCTGCGCCGTACAGGTCAAAATCACAGCAGATACTCGCACAGTAACGCAAATAGTTTCATTCTCATTACTCGAGAACTCTTTTAACCTCATGCATTGTCATTTACATTGGCAAATTTGCCCCTATAGCTAACCCTGTACAACAGAAGACAGCTACCCCTAATCCGTAGGCTCGTCCTTCGGCGCGTCGAGTGGGCCTACAAGGCGCTCACTCAGCTTCTGGAAATGCTCGATCATTTGACGCGCAGCCGCCAATGTGTCGGCGTAGTCATCATCCCCGGGCAGGCCACCCATTAACCTCTCCAGCGGAAGGTTCGGCCGGTGCAGCCGGACATATGCCAGCGCCACATTCGCCCCGACGACGAGTTGGGCGTGGACCACCTCCTTCAGCGCGTCACCCCCGCAGAACTGCTCCAACAAGCCAGCCAGCCCGTGCGGCTGCCCATTATGCGGGAAATACACACGGTGGATGTGCCAGAGGGTCTTCCGGCAATCTTCAAGGAGAAAGGCAGCCCGCCAAGTTCGATCAAGCATGCACGCAAGGACTCTCCCTCTCGACTTGTTTGACCAGAATTGGAGAGCTTCATATGAATCGCCAGTCGCCTCCCGGGTGACCCGCTCTTCAACGCGGCCCTGCTCAGCCTGCCAATCCGGGTTCACGTCTGCATCCAGAAGCTAGAAGTAACAACATGCAAGTATCAATGAAGAAAGCAAGCCACAAAAGATACCAACCTTGCAACTGTCGACTGATCAGATCGATTTCGCCGAGAAAAGAATCTTCACGCTGGGAGAAATCCGCAGTAGGATGCGACTTGGAGCGATGCAACAACAACTCGGTACGCTTAAGACTAGCTTCGAGCTCAGCCACCTTGTTCTTCAAATAGGTGATTATTCGCTGGTCGTTCGTACTTCGTGGAGGAGCTGGCGTCGCTCGACGACGGCGCGCAGCCGAAGAAGAGCCCTCGCCACTCGGGCCAGCCGCCGCAGCAGAGGAAGTGGCTCCGCGCACGTTAGTCTGACATGAATGCGTAGAGTCAATACAAGCAGGCGAATGCTCAGCAAAAACAAAGTTGATGGGAAGAAGCACTTAATTACGGCACAAAATATAGTCCAAGGCCAGAAGACCTGGCGAAACATCAGTCATTACAAGCAAAAGACTTAAGTACAAGACACTGCGACTATTGGAAATCTACACTACAAAAGCCCCTAGGCAGCACTCCGACCGGGAACGACTCTCTTCAGTTGCCTTGGCGAGCGCCCTCTCGAAGGTGGCTACAAGCTTCACAGCCAGCTGTGCAGCATGCGCCTTCACCCCGCTAAGGGACGCGGTCCGGCCATCAGGCCTCCGAGGGAAGCTGCTGACAACCTTCTCGAAGTCGCCCAGAACCTGATGGCCTAGCAAGAGCTGGAAGGTGAGCTCGGAGCCGCGTACCGTCTGCGTCTGAGTGAAGTCGTCGAGGGTGGTCGCATCGTCCCCAAACGGAGCGGCAAGGGCGTCAACGGCAGTCGGCGGCGGATCACTCGGAAAGATGCTGCGGTGCACCGTCGCGAGCGCTCCTGTCGACTTCTGCAGCGCGGCCGTCGAATTCTGCAGCGCATCGAACGCATACGCGCAGACGCGGTCGAGGAAGCCGACAGCAGTCGCCAAGTCAACGTCATCACTCGATGAGCCATCCGGAGGAGTGCCACCGCATCTCTCTGGACAAAAAGACCAACAGTCAGCAAAAAGTAAGGCGAAGACAAAGTAGGCGTTAAGCCGAAAACCCACCTCCAAGGGCACCGGCGAGTGAAAGGAGGCGGTCGACTTGGGTCTTCTCCTGGATGGCCCGCACTCGCTCGCGCTCCTGGGACTCGTGCATGGCTTTCTCAAGCCCCGCCTGAGCCTGAAGCTTCAGCTCTAGTTCTTCAGCCCGCTTGGTAGCCTTGTCCAGAGAGGTACGCAACTGGTCCCTCTCCTTCTTCAGGTGAACGTATGCAGCGGTTGCCTCAAGCTTTTGGCGGTAGTACGGCTGCAAAATAAGCAAGGAATTATAAAGTTGCGGGCGACTATACTAGTCACCCACACCTTCGGGGGCTACTCCCATCGGGAGCGCTGATCGCGCAACCGATGAAATTTCAAGACTACAAGAACAAAAACAAGACTTACGTGGTCCAGGAGGTCGACATCTCCCGAGGTCGAGGGAGGAGCACGACTCGGCTCCGCGAAGCCGCCAGTCGGCGCGCACTCCTCCATCACCACCTGTGTCACCAACTCTGTCGAGGGAGCAGAAGTGTGCTCCACCTCGCGACGAGGGGAGTTGACATCGCCAGAGTGGTGGCTGGAGCAAAGCAAGACAAAACTCAACTCGAAGACTGAAACTCAAAACTACAACCCGAGGAAAGCATGGCAGAAAGTAACTCACCTGGTGGTCCCGAGGTCGTCATCACTCCCCAACTCGAATTCATGATTCGAGTAGTAAGCTTCACAAGCTGAGTACAAACAAGTAGGACAGGGTGCTGATCCGAGAACCCGAAACGATCATTCGGGCGGCAAAGAAAAGAAAGTAAGCTCAAGCAGCCGAATCCATATACAAGTAAGCCAGCAGGCCGAATAGAAGCAAGCTTCACGCAAGGCCAAAGTAATTCGACTGCAGAGCAATACTCCCATCGGGAGTGTCATCTTCGACTGAAGAAAACGAGTTCAAACTCAAGATCAAGCAATCTGGCGGCATGCCCAGGAGAAAGGAGTCCTTCGCCCGACTCTACGATTCGACCAAGCACTCGGGGGCTACTGACGTGGGGCTAATCTTCGGCTAGCCCACGATGAGGCTACCTGGACCGCGCCAAGGTTATGGAAAGCCAACGTAAGGCCCGCTAAGGAGTATCAGGTGACCTAGTCCTAGTCGGTTAGGTCGCATAACTTGTCATATCTGTAATTGCCATCGGCACCGTTCACCCGAGACCTGGTCTACCTATAAAGGCCAGGAGGGTTGCTCGTCTACAGGGACGCTCATAGCCGCCACCACAAACCCTAGCGAGATCGCAATCTCGCCATTGTAATCGCTACTCGACATCAATAATCAGACAAGCAGGAAGTAGGGTATTATCCTCCGGGAGCCTGAACCTGGGTAAAATCCCCGCTTGTCAGCCGTCGTGATCACCAACGCTTCTCTCTCTCCTCCTCAATCAACCCGGGGTGCACAACCTTGGGATTTGTCGAGTTACACCCTTGTCACATATGCATCGATACTAGTGTAGTATTTTACTTTGGCGGTGTGCCTTGTTACATGCATATAGGGCGCGTCCTGTTGGTGCGGAGGGGTATGTCCTGCGGGAGTCCGCACCCTTTTGACCGGGACCAGCATAGCTCCCGTGGCTCCTGGACTTGTTGCGGTGAAGGAAAAGAGTTGGGTTGAAAGGCCCTAATGTTTTTGACTGGGTTGATCATGCGAGTATGGGTCCAGTAGTGCACCCCTGCAGGGTATAATCTTATCGATGAGCCGTGTCCACGGTTATGGACGACTTGGTGATGATGCTGGCTAACAAGATCTAGACAACTTACACCTAATCATCGTTAATTGACCTGACTAGTAATATAGAATTACCTTCACAATAAATGGTAACTAAAACTGTTTAACGTGTGAGTTTCCCGAATTGCTTCCTCATACTTGGTTGAGGGGGTTAATCCGAGAATGGGTTATGTTTGGTGTTAGTAGTAGTTGGTTATTTATGCGCTCTCTTATCCCTCTCTGATTAGACGGAAGTTATAGCGTGTCTCTCTAGGTTGCTAGTGCTGCTGCCGCTAAGTCCACCTCCACTATATTTTTGGAGATGGTGTAGAAAGTAGGCAAGTCGGTTTTGGTTGCCAGGGAGTGCCCTGACCCTCTTTTGGGTTGTGTTTTATGTGCAGTCAACAGGTTTGAAGTCTGATGACGTTAGCTTGGGAATCCCTCCGGCTTGGCTGGGCAGGGATATGACGCCATCGCTTATCTTCAGGACTCAGACGGATACTATTTGCTTCCGCTGTCATTTGTATCTTTGTATTGTATCATTTGTATCTTGAGTCGTTCGAGTCGTTGTTGTAATTATATCTTTGTTGTACTTGTGGATGTATCGGAACTGTTATAATGTTATCACAATTCCACCCACATAATGCGCATGTTTCGGCGTGCATATTATGTCTGGTGGGCGACCTAAAATCGTTATTATGCGGATTTCGGCGGAAGCGCTTAAATCTACATAGTACTGATTTTCGGGCGTCACAATGATGTAGCGTACGCCACACAAGTTCTCAATCCCGGTGCTTCCCTGATGCCCTTTGCTTAGTCGAAAATGGACCAGTTGCAGAAGAAGGCGGGGGTCGGCCGAAGAAGGCGGCGCCCATCGGGAAGAAGCAGAGCGTTGGAGCCTCCATGTTCAGTTTGCGCCTTCGATCGCTGGAATCGTCACCTCACAACCCCCAAGGTACAAGGCGGAACATGTTCCTCTCTCTTTCGTCGATCTTCTCAATGATAAGGTGAGCATCACTAAGCCATCGATTGTTGCGTATGAGTTGGATGGGGTGGAAGAAGAGGAAGATGTTCAGAATGGCGATGGTGAAGATGCGTAGGAAGAGATCCAAGAATCGATCTTTGATGATGCGAAGGAGAAGAAGAAGAAGAAAAAGATGGTTGTGAACTGCACCGAAATCAAAGGCACTTGCTTGGTGCGAGCATGGAGCAAGTGTCACTCGACGCGATCCATGGCACATACCAAACTTGGGACCCACTCCTATCGATCGCTACAAGGCCGGTGGGATGTGATCAAGGCATGTTGTAGTCTATGGAGTGGAGCAATGGAGTTATTCAGGAATGCACCTCCAAAGCAAATGTCGAGCTCCTTACCGGGGAGAATAGGAAAACGATAATGGATCCGACAACCATGGATGCGTACACTAGGGAGTGATGGGATATGAAGAGGCTCGAGATCATCACAAGGAGAAGGCAAGTCATGTATGTTGCTTTTGCTTCGGCGCATTGTACATTCGGCGGAGGTGATGGTGCTTCGGCTCCAGCGACGGTGGTGTGTCTTGAGCTCATCTTGCATATGATGTTACCACATGTTGATTTATTTTGGTGGGTTTGATGCAAACATCACTCTGAAACTATGCACATATTGTCGCATTCGCTGTAATAATTATCTAGCTTTGTGGTTTTATTTACAGTCCAACGTCCAACGTGATGATCAGTTAACGTATATTTTGCGGTTCCAGTTTACGTTAACTGATATGTCCTCGTGACCACTCAAATAGTGTTTTTCACCTCTATATATGTGGGTTTACAGTTCACGATTTATGGCCACCCCTAGCGATGATCTAAGTTTGTGTTACCTGGTCTTATTTGGTTAGCCTTATTTACGACTCTATGTTCCATAATATAAGATGTTTTAGATGTGACAAATAGTGTCTAAACTCGGACTAACATGAGTATATACACATTTAAAACATGTCTAGATATATGTGTACATTTAAGAGCCTGTTCGGATCCTCTCCGCTCCACTCAAATTTTCGACGCCACAGAGCGCACGGAGCTTAGATTTAGCTGCTCCACGAAAATGAAGTGCAACTCCACCAAATCCGCTCTTCCCACTCCACAGAGTTGTTCCGTTCGGCGCCGCTCCGTCCGCTCCAGGAGCGCAGCCACGACGCGGAGGAGATCCGAACAGGCTGTAAATATGGAAAATGACTAAAACA
Organism: Poa annua; assembly: GCA_026929855.1. Taxonomy (NCBI): domain Eukaryota; kingdom Viridiplantae; phylum Streptophyta; class Magnoliopsida; order Poales; family Poaceae; genus Poa; species Poa annua. Next base: position 41,573,168 of record CM049427.1, read on the forward strand.
TTTTAGACTAGTCATAGTGGGGAGTATCATAGAGTGGTATCATGTTTATGATACTATTCTATGTTACTATCTCAATAGTGGAGAGTTTCATAGTATTGGTATCATATAGTGATGCATTTATTAGATTATAGACTTATCTTGTATTGAAATCCGCTATCTTACGGTATCTACCTATGATACCACCATCACCTCTCTCTTCATTAAATACTTACCACATCACAATTTTTTGCCTACGTGACACTTATGTTACTACCACTATGACTAGTCTTATACTACCTCGACTTCAAAAAGAGTGTCGCTACTTGTATTGTTGGTTCTTACATGGTCATGTTATTTACGGTGACAATTAATCTGAATCGGAGGAGTATTATGGAATGAAGAGAGTAGCTTATTTGGTTTGGTTAGGCTTTGCACTATGACCTATTTGGTTATGCTTACTTTTCTGGCTTATTTACTGGTTTATTTGGTTAGGCTAACTGTTAGGATTTAATTAATTAGCTTAATTAAAGGGATAATCCTCCCTATGTAAACCGTCGTACGGTTGCCAGGCAACCGTCGCGGCGCTCCTCTCGCCCCCCCCCCCCCCCCCACACACACACACACACACGATCGGACGCGACTCCCTGTCGTGACGGTTCCCTTGTATAAATACTCGATTCATCAATGGAATAAATCACAGTTCGATTCATTCGCTTCTCTCTCGATCGCTCTCAGTTTCTATTTCGAACACGTTATCATCACGATATGGAACAGAGTGCTGAACTTCAATCCCCAAGGCCATGCAATAGTCATTGAAAGCACGTGAGGAGAATTTTGCAGCATTGTCCATGCGAATTGAATTAATTCGACTTTCTGGATAATGGGCCTGTAACTTAATTACTTCCCTCATTATCTTGGCAAATGCATGATTCCGTGTGGAAAGAAGGCACCCATCCAACCATCGTCTGGACCGTTTAGGTATTTCATGGTTCTTATTGACGCATTTACACGATGGTCACATGTGTGCCTTCTTTCCACACGGAATCATGCATTTGCCAAGATAATGAGGGAAGTAATTAAGTTACAGGCCCATTATCCAGAAAGTCGAATTAATTCAATTCGCATGGACAATGCTGCAGAATTCTCCTCACGTGCTTTCAATGACTATTGCATGGCCTTGGGGATTGAAGTTCAGCACTCTGTTCCATACGTCCATACTCAAAATGGTATGGCTGAATCCCTAATTAAGAGGATCAAACTCATTGCAAGACCTTTGTTGATGAATTGCAGCTTGCCAACGTCTTGTTGGGGTCATGCAGTTTTACACGCTGCTGACTTAATACAATTGCGACCTACTGCATATCACAGTACTTCCCCTCTGCAATTGGTACGTGAAAATCCACCAAGCATTTCCCATATGCGTAAGTTCGGATGTGCTACATACATCCCGATCTCACCACCTCAGCGGACATCCATGGGCCCACTGTAACGTCCCCCAATTTCGCTAATTGGTAAATAGGATTTGTTTGTGCATCATGAACATCATTTGCATCTAATTAAAAGTTGCACAAAATTTGAGTTCTAAACTTAAAAAGAAAAACCCTTAAGTGGCTAAACCACTTGTTATTTTAAATGTGTTCAAAGAATTTCAAAATTTTCAAAATCCAAAGTTGCCAATGGCTTCCTTGTGAAATTCTGAGTCTCCTGGTATTTTTGTATAAATTTTCTATTTGCAAAAAGGCCCTCAAACTCTTTAATTCCCAAACCAGGGGCCTATCTGTGAAGAAATCCAGCAATTGTTAAAATCTCCAGGGGGTTTTCCAGAAAATGGCCGTCGTCTTCAACCTTCTCACCCCGAGCCGTGCGCTGTCCTCTGCTCCGCCGTCCGACGCCGCCCCTGCGCCAAGATCCTCGCCGCCGACGCCGAGCCTCCTACTTATCCCTGCGCCGCCGCTGGAGAAACCCTAGGCCACTCCATCTTCTCCTCTTCTTCCCCCTTCTGGCCGAAACCCTAGCCTCGTGCCTCCGGCGAATTCCGGCGATTGCCGCCGTTTCCGGCCACCCCGAGCTCCGGTGAGGTTCTCTGGAGCTTCTCCATCCTCTCCTCTTCCTCCTCGATGAGCCTCGCGTGCGGGAGAGCAAGCAATCGATGGAATCGGGCCGTCTCCTCCAAGTCCGGCCGCCGGCCTCCGCGGATGATTCCGTCCGCCTCTGACCTCCCCTCGCCTCCCGGACCTCTCCATCGCGCTCCTGGTGAGCGCCTGGTCCTCCCGGACCCCTCCATTCTCCCCCTCCCTCTCTGGTTCCTCCTGGCCGCGTGCGCCGCCGTCGACCTCCGCTCCGGCGAGCTCACCGCCACCTCCGGCGACCATCCGCTGGCGGCGCCGCCCGTTCCGGGTCGCCCGCACTCTGGCGCGTCTAGCGCGTGTGGTCGCGTTGCTCCTCGCGGCCTCCCTCGTCGAATTCGTGCTCGGCAGGGGAGCATTGCTCCATTGCTGACGTCAGCCGACGTCAGCGAAGCTTTTCTATTTTCCTGAAAAGTAATTAAATTGTTTTTAATCTTTTTCTGTAATTCATTTAATTATGACATGTGGGGTCCCCTGTCAGAATTTTATTGTTTTCCAGAAATGATTTCTTAAATTTAGAAATATTTAGAAAAGTTATTTAATTTCATAAATATTTTAAATTAATTAAAATTTGTTTAATCTTTGGAAATTCATAAGTAATTCATTTTAAATCAGAAAAATGTGATTTTTATATCAAAATTTGCAGAAAAATAAGATCTACTTAATTATGTCCAATCATGCATATTTAAACAACTTTGAACCATGTTTATAATAGAGGTACAAATTACACCCTTTCTTTTAAATATGGAATTTGTCGAATGGCACCTCTCGGGCATCCCAACTCCATTTAAAATGATCTTCCATGTGTAGGATTTACATTTCAATACTTTAACTCGTCATGTCATGCATTGTGCGCATTGCATCGATGCCATGGTTGAATGTGGTTTTCCGTTTCTTTTCCGGTGTTTCGTTTTTCGCGGTAGAATGCGAATCCGAAGTGGAGTTCGACAACACCGAAGGCTTGATGAAGCATCGATGATCAAATTAAGAGGATATCTATGAAGAGTTATTTTTGGTTATCTCGATCAAGTGAAGCCGAAGATTTCCAATTGCTATATATCTTGTTTTCGAAGAGCAAGGCAAGCATAACCTCTTATCTGCACATATAAGATTTCAAGTATTTGATTCTAGTATTATGCATGCGATTCAAATGTGGTTTTGAGTTGAGGGTTAGATTGTATGAAGTGTTGCATCGCGAGAGTCTGCTATGCTTAGCCCTGCCTAGATCTTCCCTCTGTTCCATCCGGTTGATGAATCAGAGCTGTGAAGAAAGACGTGGAATGATCGAAGATGTGTTGAATATGCTAAAGACTTGGATGAGAGGCCACAATGGGATTGTGGTGGGTTGTCTCATTCTTGTCGATCTTAGGAACTGAGTTCTCGTCTTCGGAACCAAGACTATTCGTGCATCCACACAGGGTATTCATTTCCCCCTCGACTCCAACTTGCCTAGCCTACTACGTGAAGCCACTAGTTCGAGTTTTCCATTTGCGTGTGCGGTAAAATGAGTTGAAGAGATTTAGGGCCAGGTTCAAGTGGGCTGCGGTCACAGATCTTGGGCTTGGCAAGCCGCACTAGAGACCGCTGCGCGTGGTCAGATCTACTGATGTGGCTCATGGACATAGGCGAAGCTTGGGAAAGGTCGTGGCCAACCCTCCTACCGGCACTCCCCGGAAGAGTGCTAATAGCTGGCGAATCGGTTGGTTGGCGTGTGTGGGTAGTTACACCCCCTGCAGGGTAAAACTTTTCGGAAAGCCGTGTCCACGGTTATGGACGACTTGGTACCTTATGTCTGATGATCATAGATAACAAGAATCTAATTATAAAACTTGCCAACTAAGGGAGGATCGCTTCCTCGGGTTGAGCGAGGGGGTGATTCTGGTGGGTGGTACAACTCATGATGGTCTGGTGGAGACTAAAGATGTGGATGAAGCTAGTGTTACTCCCTTACCCCATTTTAAAGTCTACTGATGCGAGATTCTCTCCTCCCTCGATTTGAAAATAAAGATGGCTTTATGCAAAAGGCATTCATGATATTCTCTGAACGAGCAGATACGTAGCAGGTTAAATAAGTCTTGTTGAGTACCTCCTGTACCCAGCCTTGCGCAATTATTTGGACAGGTGTGTTTTCTGGACATCGACATCGACGAGTAGGTTGGGGTTCCCAGACGGCAGCCTGGAATCTTTGGACTGGGACGTCGCTGTTATGCTTTGGCCTTTTGCTAGTTTTGCTATGTCTAATAGCATAATTTGCCTTCCGTTGTATTGGTGTTTGACAGGTCAGTGACCTTATTTTCGTGATATTTGCTTCTTCGCTCTGTTAAGAGCTTAATATATTGTTTCTTGTGTTGTAGGGTCTCTATTGTGTTACAGATTTTCAACTGTTGGCTTCCGAGATCTATGTTAGGCTTATCTCAGATTAAGGTCTCGGATTTTTCTAGCGTGGCTTTTGGGGGTGCTACACCCACACAGAAAACTGGGGATCTATGTGGGGTACAAATCGCCATCGATTATTAAGTACCTGGAACCCCTTACTGGGGATCTATTCACAGCCCGTCACGCTGATTGTATATTTGACGAGGAACATTTTCCGGCATTAGGGGGAGATTTCAAGTACCAGAAAGAATGCCCGGAAATTGATTGGAATGCTCTTGCCATTTCAGCCTCCGATCCACGTACCCAAGAGACCAAACTCCAAGTTCGTAAAATCATAAATTTGCAACATCTTGCAAATAATCTGCCAGATTCATTTACTGATCTAAAAGGGGTCACAAAATCCTTGAATCCGGCCAGAAATGCGCCCGAAAGAGTGGAGGTACCAACTAAAACCACCCAACTAACCGTTCCCAAAAAGATGGGGAGTAGTACGGCCTCTGATCCGGATCCTGCTTCGCGCAAGCAGCAAAAGAGAGCAAGGAGAAACTCCTCCAAGTCAGTAAATGCAAGTCAGCTCAACGTTGACAAACACCTTATGGGTAGTATACACCCAGTGGAAGGGCAACCTCCACAACCCAGCTCCAGCTTGCACACACTGGTTGGGACATCGGAACACCTAGACTCACGCGTATTGGGAAATCACGAGGAGTCATCAAGGGTGCATGAGATATCGATTCTGGAGAATTATTCAACCGTAAGTCTACGATTGTCGACACTTATTTTTCTGCTACAATTGCATATACCCTTCTTAATGATCATGATCAAAGGACTATCGTTGAGTGTGAAAAACGCTCCGACTGGCCTCAATGGAAGGATGCAATACAAGCAGAATTAGCCTCGCTTAATAAAAGGAAGGTTTTCACATAAGCAATACCAACACCTCCCAGTGTTTTCCCTGTGGGATTCAAATGGGTTTTCCTCTGGAAACGGAATGAGAACAATGAGGTGGTGAGATACAAAGCAAGGCTCGTAGCACAGGGTTTCACGCAGAGACCCGGCATTGATTTCAATGAGACATATTCTCCAGTTATGAGTGGTATCACTTTCCGATATTTAATATCTTTGGCAGTGCAAAATCGTCTATCTATGCAGTTGATGGATGTCGTTACCGTATATCTTTACGGGTCACTAGATTCGGACATTTACATGAAGGTTCCTGACGGAATCTCTGTCCCGGATGCAAGCGCAAAATGCAACATGTATTGTGTAAAACTGAACAAGTCTTTATACGGCTTGAAACAGTCGGGGCGGATGTGGTACAACCGAATTAGTGAGTTCCTTCTTCAGAAGGGTTACTCCAACAGTGATGACTGCCCATGTGTTTTCATCAAGAAGTCCTCTTCAGGATTTTGCATCATTTCCGTGTACGTCGATGATCTCAACATCATTGGCAACGCACAAGATATTGATGAAGCACGCAATCATCTAAAGAGGGAATTTGAGATGAAGGATTTGGGTAAAACCAAATTTTGCTTGGGTCTCCAACTCGAGCACCTTCCCTCAGGAATAATGGTACACCAAGCTGCCTATATCCAGAAAATATTGGAGAAGTTTAATATGGAAAAATCCTATCCGTCTAAAACTCCCATGGTGGTTCGATCTCTAGACGTAGAGAAAGATCCGTTCAGGCCGAGGGATGATGGAGAAGAGATGTTGGGACCCGAGGTTCCATATCTCAGTGTCGTTGGAGCGCTTATGTATCTTGCAAATTGTACGAGACCTGACCTCGCATTTGCAGTGAATCTACTTGCTAGACACAGCGCAGCTCCCACCAAACGCCATTGGGCGGGAGTCAAGAATGTCTTTCGATATCTCCAAGGCACAAAGGATCTTGGCCAATTCTTTCAGTTCCAGAGAAACACGCGGATGCTGGCTATTTATCTGATCCCCATAACGCCAGATCGCAGTCCGGCTTTGTGTTCCTACATGGTGGAACGGCCATATCATGGAAGTCTTCAAAACAGACTCTGGTTGCAACGTCCACCAATCATTCTGAAATAATTGCAATATATGAAGCATCACGCGAATGTGTGTGGCTTCGCAGGATGATAAACCACATACAACAGTCATGTGGAATTGGTTCTATCGAATCACCTACCATTATCTATGAAGATAATGCGGCTTGTGTTGCATAGATGCAAACAGGATACATCAAGAGCAATATCACTAAGCATATTGCCCCTAAGTTGTTTTTCCCCATGAACTCCAAAAGAGTGGGGAAATAAACATCTTGCAAGTCAAATCATGCGATAATCTCGCTGATCTTTTTACTAAGTCTCTACCAACTTCAACATTCCAGAAATACATTCATGGGATTGGTATGCGACGGCTTCGTGATTTGCAAGAGTCTGGTGGAGTATCTTCCTGAACATTCCTGTTCAAAGCATCATATTACACTCTTTTTCCCTTCATGAGTTTACTTCTCAGGTTCTCATCAAGGTTTTTAATGAGGTAATATCAACGTGAGATTATATGTCATACTTTATGTTTTCCCCATCGGGCTTTTTAGGAAAGCATAGACGGCATACTTATTGTCCTCTAATTCTATGATATACCTCATATTGAGTTAACAGAGGCAATAACTATTATATGTTGGATCATGTTCCCCTTATTTTTCCACCGGGTTTGAAGGAGTTTTACCGGCATATACTACACTACTCCTCATATTTTTCCCATGGAATTTTTGGAGGAGATTATTCCAAAGATGTTCGATGACAAGCACAAGGAAGGATCAGGGGGAGTGTTAGGATTTAGTTAATTAGCTTTATTAAAGGGATAATCCTCCCTATGTAAACCGTCGTACGGTTGTCCCCCCGACGCGACTCCCTGTCGTGACAGTTTTCCCTTGTATAAATACTCGATTCATCAATGGAATAAAGCACAGTTCGATTCATTCGCTTCTCCAGCACAGTTCGATTCATTCGCTTCTCTCTCGACCGCTCTCAGTTTCTATTTCGAACACTAACTATGGCTTATTTGGTTAGATTTACTTATCCACAGCTTTAGACTATGGACTTGTCTGGTTAAGACTTATTTGCTGGCTTTCAAATAGGTGCTTTTGACTTTTGTTGGACATTATGACATGATGATATAGACCAAATGCCAAAATCAAAAGCGTTGCTGTGACTTACAAGCTATAAAAGCCACAAATAAGCCCAACCAAACAGGACCTGTGTCATAATCTCAGCAATTGATCGAGATATCTGAACTCTGGTTCAAACGACAATAAGATACGGCTTTGTGATCCTATTTTTGTAGTACTATATTTTGCAGAGTAATAATAAACACCACTAGTAAATGGCTACAAAGTTATATGTCCTCTTACAATCATTTTAAATCTGGGCACACGCCCAACAAGGTAACACGTGCAACTGTCTTTACAAGCATTGTTCAAGTTGAGCTTTTTAAGCCAAGACTGTAACAAGACAGTTTCCATCGATCCATAATAGGGACAAGGTACAGATTATTAGTCCTGTTAGTGAACAAATCCTAAGTAGAGAACCTAAGTCACTTCATGGCTGACGTTTGATCTATCCAAGAACCCTGTCAGAATGTTTCTTCGAGATGCCTAGCCCATAACTTTTTGTGCATCAAAACTTATATCCAAATCGAACTATAATCATACTGCAGAAGTAGTTCCGCAACAAGGTACCCAAGGAAACAGCTGCAGTCAGCCACCCGAATAAGGCATTCAAGCTCAACGTTTCTTATCCTTCCCACCCTTGATCTCACGGGTGAGCATCCTGGGAGCAATCGCCATCGACATGAGCTCCTGGAAGAGGAGCTTACATGCGTATGGTATATGGACCTGTACGAGAACAGAGACAGTATGATTAAACTCTGGCAAAGCATGGTAAGGAAGATAGCTCAAGGGGCTATTTGAAGGAATAGAAGTTTGAACTGAAGAGGCCCTAGGTACAGAGACAAACAAAATTCTACTTACCTGGACAATGTCAGTCTTATTCTTACAGCCTCTGCACTCAAAGGAATTCTTCTTGAGATTGGCAATGGCGACGAGTCCACACTTCTCACATACATGTACTCTGTAAGCATCACTCTGGTCAAATAACCGTTCCTTCAAGAAAAATGCAGCGCCGTGAGCAATCATGCAATCCCGCTCCATTTCTCCAAAACGGAGACCACCATCACGTGAGCGTCCCTCTGCTGGCTGTCTGGTCAGTATCTGGACAGGACCCCGACCTCTAGAATGAATTTTGTCATCTACCATGTGCTTAAGTCTCTGGTAGTACGTTGGACCTAGGAAAATCATTGCAGACAATTTTCTCCCGGTGTGGCCATTGTACATGGTCTCAAATCCACGCATCTGATAACCACACTTGTGAAGTGCCTTACTGATGTTATCCACCTGAAATGAAAGTAAAAAAAGTACATAGTTACGCATAATTCAACATAGCATGTTCAGTTTCAATGCAAGTTACACTCGCTGAGATTGATATTTTTTCATTGAAAAATAATTAGAAAAAAAGAACAATAGTCGATTACTTACAGTAACATCAGTGAAAGGAGTTGCATCTCCTTCCTTTCCCATGTGAGCTGCAACTTTGCCCATAATACACTCAATCAGCTGGCCAATAGTCATACGGGATGGAATAGCATGTGGATTCACAATGATATCAGGCGTGATGCCTTCGATTGTCCATGGCATGTCCTCTTGAGTGTAAGTCATTCCAACAGTTCCCTTCTGACCATGCCTACTACTGAATTTATCTCCTATCTGTGGTATGCGAACCGACCGCATTCTAACCTTGACAAATCTTAAACCATCAGCATTTGTTGTTAAGAGAACCTGCAAAAAATAACAGACTTAGTAGTTGTTTGTTTGAAACTGATTATACCATACCAGAACATTAGCAGTGTGGCCAATATCCAAGAACAAACCTGATCCACCATCCCACTTTCACTGTGACGCAGAGAAGTACTATGATCACGCTTTGAGTATCTAGTGGCTTGCCCTTGAGCATCATCTTGTGGAATAGGAGATGTCTTACCAATAATGACATCTTCCCCAGAGACCCTTGTTCCCTGATACAATGAATTATATGTGTATTAGGGAGTCAGCAGCACAATTGTGTAATAAAGATAAGCCCACAGTAATCAAATCTTCTACTCACTGGTGGTGCAAGACCGTCATCATCTAATTTATCATAGGACCCATGGCGCATTCCCTACAAAAAAACCTCAAGAATATTAGCCACATAAGGACTTGGAAGAGAAATATGTGATGAATTCCCGAAAACATCACCATAGTGTTCTCCCTATTTGGACGACCAAATTCCTCTTTGACAAGAGTTCCCATCTTCTTCTCCTCATCTCTGCATATGAAATCCGGAGATTAGATTGTAAGCATTTAGGTGAACTGAGTGGTGGCATAGCTTACAGTAAAATATGCTGAAATGCCAACTGTACCTGTAAGAGCGGAAAAATAGTGATCTGAAGAACCCACGATCTATTGAAGATTGGTTCATAATAACCGAATCTTCTTGGTTATATCCGGAGTAGCATGCAATAGCAACAATCGCATTCTTCACAAACCACCAAAACAAGGTATTAATGATTGCATAAAATGGAGAAGGAGATTCAAAATATAAATAACAAAACAAACAAAATGCCAAATGTTAAGATTGTTCACTTACAATGCCAGCTGGTAACTGCCTGAAGTGCAAATGCTCCATAGCACGAGTAGTAACAAGTGGTTTTTGTGGGTAGTACAGAACATAGGCCAGCGTGTCCTGAATCCAAATGGCGGAGGATGAAGGTTCAAACCAAGACCATCAAACCAAGTAACCAAGACAAATGGCACACTTACCATTCTTAACTGATAGTTCGTAACATAGATTCCCATAGCTTGCTTTCCCATAGCAGACTGATATGTATTACGAGGTGACTGTAATCAAGGAAATAAATTAGACATGCGTAAAAAAAAGGTGCAGCGCATAGCATATTAAAAGGGGAGGAGTCACCTGGTTGTGATCAGGAAAAGGAATAATCGATGCGCAGACACCAAGGATCAACGAAGGGTGAATCTCACAGTGTGTGTGAGTCGCAAGATATGCCTCCTCTGGACTATTTCTCGCACTTACAAGGTCCTGAAATTTTAATTTATTGGCATTACTACCAGAACCTGAATCTAGGATGAAGGAGAAGGCCTTCGGCATAAAGCAATGCAAATAGAACAAGACAACGGAGATGTTTCATATAAAGGAATGCCAATAGAATGGATCCCCTGGGTACTTCAAGGCGATCAGAACTACTTACATTTATAGTCATAGAGATCATAGTAGTCTCTTCTTCTTCAGTATCTATGTACTCTATAAAACCTTTGGCAACCAAGTCATGCCAACCTTCATCAGGAGTTTCCTGGATAACCACAATAGGATTATAACAGGAGCATATGAGAATAAATACATGCATGCAATCCAAATTTGAATAACAAGTAGCATAAAGTCGAGAATAACAGACTCTTTGCTGCAGTGCTCGAATATGTCTCTTCTTAATGAGAAGCCTCTGGCTTTCAACAATAAACAGTGGACGACTGCAACGCCCATAATCCGTATAGAGTCGAAGTTCTTTAAGACGAATATCACGAACCACACCAACTTCAGTGTTGACGTCAATCTGAAAATTGACATTATTCACCACGTAATTTTTGACACATACAAGCAGTAAATGCTAGAGATAATTCTAGAAAAAAAATCAAGACGTCCATGTTTACCCAACTGCACAACATGATATTACTTTACGCTGAAACAGAGACAAGTTAGAATTGCATATGAGAAGAGAGCAATAAAACCACGTCCACTTTTGTTAAAGAAGTCCTCTCAATCTGTTACATATGCAAATTATGCAGATAATATTGGTTTTCAGTACTCTATCCATTCTACTACATAGCCAGCAGTGTTTAGCTCTAGATAGGAGAAGAAGGGAACCAACCTGTCTTCTCAAACGCCGAAGGGTCTTCACTAACAGGTCAGGATTCCTATGAACTCCAACCCAACAACCATTGACAAAGATTTTAGCAGCTTGAGGAATGACTGCGGGTGATATCTCCTGTTAAAATGAATCCAGAACCAAATCAGTAACTGCCGTAACTGGTAAATGACACAAAACTATAACCTTAAGATTTGGTACGATGATCAAAGTCAAAATTCATGTAGATAAACTGACAAGGAGATAAAGCAAACCTCAAAATTTTCTGTGCCCCACTCTTCCAAAAATTCCAAAATAGGATTTGCGGCAGAACCAACAGTGATATAAACCATCAAGGCGAGATTTTTTACCAAGCCACAAGCCTGAATACAAGGTGTATGGAATATTAACCATTAATCGACTCCTTCAAAAAAAAATACGTCAAGTGACTTACTTGTCCTTCGGGTGTTTCAGCAGGACACATCATTCCCCAATGAGAATTATGAAGTTGACGAGGTTTTGCCAGTTTCCCTGTGATAAGATATTATAAGATCATCAATCCTAAGAAATCAACTTTGAACGGGGAGGAAATACATGAAAAGTAAGAAGCTATATCAACCTTCACGTCCAATAGGAGAGTTCAACCTCCGCAGATGTGATAATGTGGAAGCATAGGTAAGGCGATTAAGCACCTTAGTTCCAAAAGAAGACGAATACACAGAAAACAAATTAGAACTTCTGTTCACCAAACCAAGTTAAGGTAGTAAAGAATACACATGAATGCGGTCATGAAGTACACACCTGAGACACACCAGCTCTTGTACCAGCTTGGTTGGCCTGTCCCCAGTTTCCCGTAGCAAGGGAATACTTCAATCCACTAGTAATGGTTTTCGCTTTGATTGCAAATTGCAAATTTACTTCCTTCCCATTATCGACACACTGGGTTCAACCAGAAATAGCAGTTAATAATTATCAGGATTGAGTAAAAGACAGAGCATGGTCACTTAGGCAAGGGAGGAAACCTTCTGAACATATGACCTCACATCCCTCGTCAATTTCCTGAAAAGCTGATTTTGCAAGGAAATAATAATACATTAAGTTCCCAACCAAAGAAAAAAAATAAAAACACATAAATTAGCTAGCATATTGCAACGAACCATTCTAAAGAGTCCTCCAAGCAATGGACCTGCAAGGTCCAGTCTTTTGTTACCATAATGATCTCTGTCATCTTCAGCTCTTCGACCAAGAGCACACATCAATAGGCGGTGAATAATATACCTGCACAATGAGTATAGGAAATTAGCTTATCTGCTTTCACTCAAGCCACAGGATAGCATGCAAACTTGTCGAGTAGCAAAAGACTAATGTGCAGTTTGGAACACATACCCAAAGTAGTATGCCTTTTTAGTTTCACAAAATTCACCTACACCAACATGGGGCAACATTTCCTTCTGAAGTATCTCTTTGGCATACCTAAGAAGCCAAGGAGAGGTGAGAACTTAAAAATACAGTGTAATCATCTAGCAAATATATAGTTAATTCTTTGGTACAACATACTTGATTCTTTTTTCTCTTGTTACACCAACTGTAGCACCACGCTTTCCAATGTAATCCAGAGCAACCTACAAACAGGCTTATCAAAGCTTTACACATGTGAAACAGAAACAATGTGGCAAGTCATATATGACTACTTAAGTTCTGATCAAAGCCCAACTTAGGAAGAAAGTTTAGTTCATGACAGTAAGAATGAACAATTTTGTTGCACTCAAATAGTTGAAGGAACATGCCTGCTGATTTTGAATGACAAAAGCTTCCTCCAAAGATGGGCGTAGCAATTCCATCATTTGCGTATCGGAGAAATCATAACATATGTGCTCCAGGATATCTTTGTCGGCAACAAATCCTAGTGCTCTAAACACAATAATGATGGGAATGTCTGCACGAATGTAGGGCAAAGTAGCACGAATATATTGACCAGATGTGCCCTGCAGCATAGTTACAATTCTAACATTAGTTCGCTCACTGCACACTTCCAAGTATATGCTATGTGAGAAGGCAACCATAGACACATGGATTTATGACAAACTATTTTGCAAAGCTTCAGTAAGTTACTGACCCCTTTTGCGCCTGCTCGGGAAAGCATCCGAACGAACATGCTACTAGCAGGTCTATTCTGGTTCTCTGCCATTGAACGGACTTCACCCACATATGCAAACTTATTTGGCTGCCTCTTCTTAAAAACATAGACATGGTTGGTGCTCATCTTCTCCTGGGCGATGAGAACCTTTTCACTACCATTGATTACAAAATAGCCTCCTTGGTCAAGAGGGCACTCTCCAAGTTCTGTGAGATCCTTTTCAGATTGTTGATATAGTGTGCAGTAACTAGAACGCAACATGATTGGAACCTACAGGAGGATAAAATGTTGATAATCAAACAATACAAACAGTGGCATGTATTAAATTGTCGGCCACAACACCTTTCCAATGAAGACTTTTGGATACTCCGCAGTTTCTGTAACTTCTTCACAGTCATGTCCTTTCTTCACAACTCTGTACGATACATCAACATAAAGTGGTGCTGAGTATGTCAGATTCCTCAGCCTTGCTGATTTGGGGAATAAGGTAGCGGTCTCTCCATCAGCTTCAGTCATCATTGGTTTGCTCAGATAGATTTGACCAAAGCTGATCTTGTGGAGAGTCTAGAGAAGAATCAATACAATCATAAGTGACAGCTCATGGGAATCGGAGAGAACATATATAAGAAAGCGCGGTTTAAACAGAAAGGGCACTAGCAAGGGTGCACATGGTAGCACTAGGAACATTCTCAATTTTCCATAAATTTACAGAGGGCTTATGTGTGTATTTTCTTTGTTAAACACAGATACATCTACACAATGGTTGGCATGTGCTTTTGTTCCAAATTTGTGAAGTGTTCCTACATAAAGCTATATCTCATCAAGAAGTGAGGACTCTGAGCATGCGTTGCTTACTGGATATATTCATGATTATCAAAACCTTACAACATGAGCGTTACAGTTCAGGCTGTGATTTAGCATAGGCACCCCATTTTAGCACATATTGTTCAGTGGACTGTCAGCCATCAAGGCATAGACTTAACAATGAATAAAACCATATATTCCTTTTCACACCAGTGTGTCAAGATGTTAAAATGTCTTGAAAGTTTGTGAGTTACATATTTATTAATTTGATTATTAACTTTGATTTCTGCTTAGTTATGACAACAGAGTAATATGAATTTCCAGTTCAGGTCCATCAGTTTACACCGTCTCCAAACAAAGGAAAAACAGAAACCATTCTTGATAGCTAAAATCCTGAGACATACACCAGCCTCATCAGAAAATCAGCTGGGCTTTCTCTAGCTATCGCTATCAAGCCAGTGGCAACTGAAACTGAAGTGACAAAGTGATGTCTGATAAACTCATCCTAAGCATTCCTGGTGCCACACTCTCGATTCAAGCTTTCATCCTAAGCTCATCCAGAAGAGAGCTTCAACAGCACTCTCTTCTCAACACTACATAGCAAACACCAGATAGCAAACTATCCAACCATTCAAAATCATAATCCAATCGAACACCAACATCAACGTCTCTAGTTGTTAGACCATTGTCAATCAGCCCCCTACCATAAACACCAGCAAGTAGCTAAATACGCTCGCGAGACCCTAACTGGTTAGCAGTCACCTAGTCGAGCAGCTGGCAATCGAATCTGAGACCCGCCAATGACCCACCACCATGCTCGCCAAACCCTAACCGGCCAATTTTAAGCACAGCAATGAGCAATAGGCAACCTCGGCGAACTCGGCCTGTCGGCCGGGGTTGTGCTGCGACTCGGGTCGGATCTCGATGTCGGCGGACTCGTCGACGATCTCCTGCATGGTGTTCTGGATGAACTCGTCGAAGGAGTCGAGCTGCTGGCGCACGAGGCCCTTCTCCTCGAAGTAGGCGGAGATGACGGCCCAGGCGTCCTCCTGGGTGATCTCGTCCTCGTCCCGCGCCTCCTCCGCGTCCTCGTCCTCCCCGTCCCCGCCGCCGCCGCCGTATCCTCCTCCACCCTCGGCCTCCTCGTCGGCCCCGTACCCGCGGTGGTGGAGCTGCTGGTGCCCTCCCATGTCCATCTCCATCCCCTCCTCATAGTCGTCGTCCTCCATGGACGGAGCTGCCGCAACCCTAGTGGTCGCCCGGGGACGGATGGGCTGTGTCGGCTCACCGCCTCTCGAGAGGGGGAAGTGGGGGATGGGCGGAAGTGACGAATTGGGGACGATTTTGCCGATCTGGTTCAGATTATATTAGGGGAGCAGAGGCCGGTTTGGAGTTGTGGGTTTTGGGGCTGGGCTATACGGTGCTGGGCCTATTTAGACCTCGTTTAGTAGATAAGGAAAGTAGCTGGATCTCAGATACTACGTTCGTTCCGGAAAAAACTTTCGTGAAGTGTACAGTAATTTTATCTACTCGTCTACTCGTTCTATCTATTTTTCAATTTTGTCTAAATTTATATGTAACTAGACATACTTTAACGTGTAGATACATGTAAGTTTAAACAAAATTGAGACATGTTATTGTGGATGGAGTGAGTAAAACAATTGATTATCCCTGACAGTTAATTAGGATCGGAGGGAATATATAGAATCTACACTTACTTTACTTCCTGACCGTCCAGTCAGAGGGCTGGAAAGTAAACAAGTGATAAAAGGGCCAGAAATGCTAATATTTGCTGGCAATATGTTCCTATGTTAGATTTTGGTGTGTTGTCGCGCTCGTCCAATACAAATGTAACATGTGGGGAATTGACTATAAAGTTATGTTTTGAATTTCACTAAGAAGTTTGATTATATTTAAACTGAGATAAGAATTTAAAGTTTATTTTGAGTATTTAATCATTGTTACTAGTTTTGTTTTTATTGTTTTTCTATCTACTCTTGTCGCTCCTTCTCGACCATGCTCATGCATCGATAGCTTCTTACTCACGATTTTTGAAAGCGGTGGAGGATTGGCATCCATCAAAATTGCAGCTAGCTCGGACTTTTGTGAGTGTTCTACTTGGTCGGATCAAAGCAGTTCTAAAAATGACGTCTATGGGATAGAAGCTCTCATCTAATAAAGAAGTTGATAGCATAAAACTACCATTTTTGAATTCAATCACGACATGGTACCAGTAGATCATTCAATTGTATAAAACTACCGGATTAGAGTCTGATTTTCGCATTTTGCCCAAATCGAGCTTAGAGAGCGAATTGACAGGAAGACTGGCAGGTTGAACCCACATGTAAAGATAACTAACGTGGCAAGTTAACACCAAATTAAAGGCGGGACCCACTTGTCAGTATAAAAAAATAAAAAATCTGAAAAAATAAAAATTACAAAAAAAAGTTTGCTCCTTGTTCTCACCCCGTTGACCCACTCGGCCACAGCGGGGAAGACGCCGGTTTTTTTTTTTGAAAGAACTACTATTATTTATTGATATGGCACTAAGCACAAGAGACAACTGGAGAGGAAGCACACCCTCAGCTAAAAAATGTCCAAACAGACTGGACACAGTCTAGTTTGACCCTGACAAACACCTAGCAAAAACTCTGATGTTTGTAGCATGCACCCGAAGAGCAAGCTGAGCCTGGTGGTGAGCTTTCAAATTGAAAGCCCTAGAAATATGAGCTATCCTTGTTATGTCAAAGCTAGGAGAAGTTCTAATTGAAGAAATGATATGTCTAATTGTCCAAGGACCTGCTGAAGCTACGTCCTGGCGCGTGATTGCCTGCACCAAAACTTAAGAATCCGTCTTGAGGATCATGGAGATGTAGGCAGTCTGCTATTTTGACAGCCAGAAACAGCCCAAAAGCTTCAGCTTCAATTGGCGACGACACCGGAGACGATGTAGCTGAGATGTAGATGCTCGTCGTGTGATGACCCTGCAGTTTAACAAAAACACCAAGACCAACTTTTTGGGGCACATGAGCAGGAGATGGGGACCAAGCTGCATCAGAAAAAGAACATGTCCCCCTTCATGAAGATCATTGAAGTCACGTTGTGGTAGTTGAAGTCGTTGATCAAGTGTTTGTTCAGGTTGCACATCTGAACTTAGCTGTTGTGTATATGCCGCATTATCCTGCAACAAAGCAGAGGCCATACAAGAAATTCTTTTCGGATGCATTTTTATCTTGTTGAAAAGAAAAGCACTTCTACTTTTCCAAAGGCACCATAGAAAGGTATATAGAGCTTTGACCGACATGCATGGATGATTTGAAGATAAAAGGAAATGTAGCATATCAGGTAACATATGATGGTCATTAAAGATGAGTTCCGTTTTGGTAAACCAGGGTTCAGAATACCAAGCTGCTTTTGCAAAAGGACAGAGGAAAAACAAATGCATTTCATCCTCTTCTACTCCACATCTAGAGCAATTTGAATTTATACGATTCGAGAAACGTCCTGCTCTTTTACCTGTTGCTAGAGCCTTTCTTAAGAGCCTCCAAGCAAAATTTTGTACTCTAGGTATCATACCTTTCTCTGACCAAACCTGATTGAGCAAAGAGATGACATGCTGGGAAACCAATCTTGGTTGCTGGTTTTGGGGCAGCTGCAAATTGGAGAAACAATGCATGTATGCACTTTTTGTTGAGAATGTACCTGCAGGAGTAAGTTTCCATACCAAAGAGTCTTGGCATGTAGTATCAATAATAGGAGTTTGCATTATTTGAGAGGCCACATTGGATGAAAATAAAGAATTTAGAAGGTTTTGATTCCAAGACTTGTGATTTTGATTCCAAAGATCTTTGATGGTGGTTGGGTACACATAAGGATGTTGTTGAATGATCAAGTTATCATGGATATTTTTCCAACCATGGAACCAAGGTGCACTCCAAATGGAAGAGGAACCATCAACAATTTGAGTAAAACAAGCAGATTCCAAAAGTGGTTATACCTTTAAGATGGCCGCCCAAAAAGCTGATTTTGGACAGCTAGATTTAGCTCTCCAAATAGATGTGTCCGCATGATATTTTGACTTCAAAACAAGAGCAAGATTACTACTTGGGTCCTGGGCAATTCTCCAAGCTGCTGATAGAATCAAACTCTTATTCAAGGCTTGAAGATTTCTAATACCCAGACCACCACTTTTCTTGTGAGTGCAAATATCTGCCCAAGCCCTTAAGCAGAGATATCTTGAATTGTTATCTTCCTTTATCCCTGTCCATCAAAATTTCCTAATAATAGCAGTGATACTAGCAAGAATTTTTTTTGTGAACAAAATATTTGACATGTAATAAACAGGGATAGAAGAGAAAACCGATTTGACAAGAGTAAGTCGAGCAGGGTGAGACATGCGGTTTGCCTTATAAGTCGTAAGTTTCGATTTAAACTTGTCATAAACAAATGAGTAAGCAGCAGATCTATTCTTAGCAGGCAAAATGAGAGGATGACCTAAATGGATAAAAGAGGTTGTCGGCCCAGTGGGAACTGGGGTATGGAGAGCCCACTCCCCCCAGGCCTCGCACGCTGGCCAGTCAGACGAAACGACTAAGGACCAGGCATCGCTGCCTGGCGGGACCCTCGAGAGGCAATTCCCCTCGAGGGTCTGAAGAGGAAACGAGGGCCTCAGGGGATCCCTCACTTCAAGGGACCCTCCCGAGGCGCCAACACGCCTCGAGGGAATCCAACAGGAACCCCCCTCAGGCCTCCTCAGGCCTGAAGGGAAACGTCGCGGCCAAGGAAGTGCGGCAAGACGCACATGGCCTCTGCCACGCCCACGTGGTGACGCAAGCACCCCCGTTGCCGTTTTAGGCGATAAAGGGGTCAATAAAGCCGCTCCGCCTGCTGCGGAACTGCCAGGACCTTCTACTCTGGCGATAAAGCAGGTGGACGGCGCAACCCTCCAACGGAGAACGTCATCACGGGCTCCACCTCAGAGACTACCCCCTTGCGGGCAGTACAACGCGGTCGGCCGCCTGTCGGCCACGGCGCCCACCTTTATCAACAATGGACCGCGTCCATGGACGAACGGACCGCGGTGGACTCCTGCTCCACCATGCCTCTGCCATGTGGGAGCCACCTTGAAGGCCAAGCCAAAGGAGAGCGCCAGAGGCGCCTATAAAAGGGACAAGACTTCCATCATAGCAAAGGTCGGCCATTTGCATGCTACAACGCTTGTAAACCCTAGCAACACCTGTTAGGATAGCCTCTGGCTGCAGGAGGAAGAAGATCATCGCTTCCCTCCCCAGGCAAGAACTGCCTCAAGTGGGCCTCCGACAAGCTCCGTTGTACTGTAACCACCATAATCTAATACAGACAAGCAGGAGTAGCGGTCTTACCTCCTCACGAGGGTCGTGAACCTGGGTACAGGCCGGTGTCTATCTCTGTCGTGGGAGTTCCTTCTTCAGGTCCGGCGAGCAACGTCGCCGCGCCCCTCAAGAGTCTTGACCTCCGCGTTCAATCCCCTTCACGAACTACACTTCAGGAAGTGACTACCCCCGATTTTAGGGAGTCATAACCCGACATTTGGCGCGCGAGGTAGGGGATTGAGGCGCGTCAACGACCTTTGAGCCGTCTCCGCGCCATGGTGAACACCCGCGCTGCCCGCGCCACCCGCGTCAACCGACGCGCGCCTGAAGGAGCGCGCGCCCCACCAGGCACCGCGGCCACCCGCACACGGCGGGGCCGACCCCGCCATGAAGAGTGCGCTCCCTCTGGTCCTCATGCGGAGGCGCCAGAACGCAACTCCGAGCACCAGGAGGACGCACAATCGTCGCACCCGACGCAGCGTCCGAGCGGCTCCGGCCCGGGGAGGACGGACCCCGCGCCTCACACTGCGCTGCTCATAGCGCAGGAGCTTCTCCGCTACCAGCCCACTGCTGAGGCCCACGAGCAGTGGCTACAACGCCTCAACCACCTCGTCGGCATCGCCACGACGCGCCCTGCTCCGTCGCAGTCCAACCTGCACCCCTCTCTCGCGGGCACGGTCGCAACAAATGCGCGTCCGCCACCTCCAGGGCCTGCACCGGTTGCGACGCAGAGGGCTGCCTCGCACGCGTCCTCGCCGCACGATTGCTTGATCGTGCAGCGCACCGCGCCCGACGCTCGTGTGGGGATGGAGCTCCAGCACAACCGCCAGAACAGACTCGTGGAGGAGATCGGCCAGGCGGGTCAGCAGAACCGCAGCGCGCTGCAGCACGGGGTCGCCACGTACGCCACAGGCTGCATGGCGTTCACCCGCTCTCTGCGTCGCGTGGTCTGGCCCCAGAAGTTCAGGCCGGCTCTCCCTAAGGGCTACGACGGCTCCAGCAACCCAATCGAGTTCCTGCTGCTCTACACCACCTCCATCCAAGCTGCAGGTGGAGACGACAAGGTCATGGCCAACTGGTTCTCCCATGCACTTCGTGATTCAGCGCTGCCGTGGCTCCTGAACCTCCCTGAGGACTCCGTGAACTCTTGGGAGGAGCTCTGCAAGCAACTCGTCTCCAACTTCAAGGGGACATACGAGTGCGCCCTCACCTACAACGACCTGCGCGTTGTGGTGCAGAAGAAGGATGAGACGCTCCGCAAGTACATCCAGCGCTTCAGCCAAGTGCGCAACAAGATCCGGAACATCCCTGACACCCAAGTCATCGCCACCTTCCGCGAGGGCGTCACAAACAGCAGGATGCTCGAGAAGTTGGGCATCCACGACAAGCTCACCTCCGTGGTGAAGCTGTTCGACCTTGCGGACAAGTGCGCCAAGGCTGAAGAGGGACTCCTCTTCGTCAAGATGTCCTCGAGAGGGGACGACCACGCTGAGGGGTCCAGGAGCCAGAAAAAGAAGGAGGAGCCCAAGCGCAAGGCCACCGCGGTTCTCGCGGCAGAGCCTGACGCGAAGGGCACCCGCAGGGACTCCCCCGAGCCTGGAGAGAGGAAAGATGACCACCGCCCTTTCTGCATCTACCACAACAGACGCGGTCACTCTACAGAGTCTTGCTTCGACTTCAAAAGGTTGAGCAAGGAGCGCGAGCAAGCAGAGGGCAGTGGCGGCCGTGGCTACCGCGGGAGCGGACGCAAGAGCGGCTACCAGAAACCATCTGGAAATCAGGCCAACGCCGCAGAAAATAACGGCAATCTCCCTGACGAGGGAAATGGCGGCTACCAAGCCCCGAGAGGCGCCATTGCCTGCATCCTCGGGGGGTGCAGGCGCCAAAGTCGAACAACCAGTTCAAGCAGTTCGCCCGCGAGCTCAACGCCGCCTTCCCAAGCACGGAGACCTCCAGGCCCCTCAAGTGGTCGCAGTACACCATCGCCTTCGACGCTCAGGACCACCCAAGTCCACCAAGACTGTTGGAACCCTCCCGCTGGTCTGCAGCCCCACCATCGACAACGTTGCTGTCTCCAAGACTCTCATCGATGGCGGAGCAGGCGTGAATGTCATCTCCACGAATACGTTCGAAGCGCTTCAAGTGCCCTACGAGCGGCTCATGCCCTCGAGGCCCTTCACGGGGGCCACCCGCGGGTCGATCAAGCCTCTAGGCCAGGTCAGGCTTGCCGTCACCTTCGGAAGCAAGGAAAACTACCGCACCGAGCACATCGTCTTCGATGTCGCGCACATCGGCCTGCCGTACAATGCCATCCTCGGCTACCCCGCGCTCACGAAATTCATGGCCGTCACGCACCATGCCTACAACATGGTCAAGATCCCCGGCAGCGCCGACACGATCACCATTCGTGGACATGTCCTGGACGCTACGCGCGCCGTTGAGATGGCCTACAAGACCGCCGCCATGGCATTCCCCGCAGACGAGGACCTGGAGCCTCTCGAGAGACCCAAGAAGAAGAAGCAGTTGTTCTCCCAGGAGACAGCTGCTACGAAGAAGATCTCTCTAAGCTCCAACATCTCGGGGGCTGAAGGCTCGGGGGCTAGCGTCACTATTGGCGCCGCGCTGCCTCCCAAATAGGAAAGCGCGCTCGTCGCCTTCCTCCAGGCAAACTTTGACATGTTCGCGTTGACACTGTCAGACATGTCTGGTGTACCGAGGGAGGTGATCGAGCACCACTTAGTCGTGTGCCCAAACGCGCGCCCTGTCAAGCAGAAAGCAAGAAAACAAGCCCTCGAGAAGCAAGCGTTCATCGTCAAGGAGGTCGAGAAGCTCAAAGCGGCAAAGGTCGTCCGCGAAGTCGCGCACCCCACTTGGCTCTCCAACGGTGTGGTAATCCCAAAGCCCGCCGGAGGAGGCCGCCTCTGCATCGACTACACCGATGTAAACAAGGCCTGCCCCAAGGACCCTTATCCCATCCAAGAATTGACCACATTGTGGACTCCACGGCACGCTGTGACCTCCTCTGTTTCATCGACGCCTTCTCTGGTTATCATCAGATAAAAATGGCTAAAGAGGACGAGGAGAAGACAGCTTTCCTCACCCCTTGCGGTGTGTATTGCTATGTCTGCATGCCCTTCGGCCTAAAAAATGTCGGAGCCACCTTCCAGAGGGTGATGAGGATAGCCCTTGGTGGGCAAATAGGGAGGAACGCCGAGGCATATGTCGATGACATCGTCGTGAAATCACGAGAGGGGAATACTCTCCTCGGGGACCTTGAAGAAACTTTCGCCAGTCTGCGCAAGGTGAACATCAAGCTCAACCCCGCCAAGTGTGTCTTTGGAGTACCTTCAGGAAAATTGCTTGGGTTCCTCGTGTCTCATCGAGGCATAAAGGCAAACCCAGACAAAATCAAGGCAATAGAGGGCATGCAACCTCCGCGCAGGCTCAAAGACATGCAACGCCTAGCGGGCTGCATGGCCAGCTTGGGTAGATTCATCTCCAAGTTCGGTGAAAGAGCTCTGTCGTTCTTCAAGATCATGAAAAGAACGTGCACTTTCAAGTGGACCCCTGAAGCTGAAAAAGCATTTGAGGACTTGAAGAAGTACTTGGCCAGCCCACCAATAATGCTCGCCCCAAGGTCAGGCGAGCACCTGAAGCTGTACTTATCAGCTACTCCACAAACAGCTAGTGCCGTCCTTGTGGTGGAAAGGGAAGAGCCAGTACTCCATAAGAAGAGTGCAACCACTCCAAAGAAAAAACCTCCTGATCAGGAGCTCGACAAAAGGGTAGCCCTCACAAACCCACCGCCAGGCCCAAAGCCCCAAGAGAGGCCCGCCCCAAGTCAACCGCTGCAAGAAAATCCCGCCAGGGAGCCTGAGTCGCCTCAGGAGGCCAACCCCCTCAAGGCCCAGGACAAGCCCCGCGAGGCCAACCCCCTCGAGGCCCAGAACAAGCCCCTTGAGGCCAACCCCCTTGAGGGTCAAGCTGAGCCACCTCAGGCAAAAGACGCCAAGGTTACAGGAGTTACCCTCGTCGAGCATCCAGTCTACTTCGTCCGCACAGTACTGCGTGATGCTCGCGAGCGGTATACAATGCAGCAGAAGCTTCTCCCCGCACTCCTCATCGCCTCAAGAAAGCTGCGACACTACTTCCAGGGGCACCCCATCACGGTGGTCACCTCTTTCCCCCTGGAGCGAATCCTGCGCAAACCAAACGCAACAGATCGTGTCGTAGGATGGAACATAGAGCTACAGCCATTCAATTTGCGCTTCGATACCACAAGGGTAATCAAAGGAAGAGCGCTGGCAGACTTCGTCGCCGAATGGACTGACCCAAACCCCTGAAGAACCTTTGGGAGAAGAGCAAGAGCACTCTGGAGCCACAATGCCAAGCCACTAGACCATGAAGTTCGATGGAGCATTCGCTTGCCGCCACGGTGGGGCTGGTGTAGTCCTGATTTCACCAAAAGGCGACAAGCTGTATTACACGGTCCAGCTGTGCTCCGGAATCGACAAGATCTCCAACAATATCACCGAGTATGAAGGCCTGCTTGCCGGCCTACGCGCCGCAATCGCCCTGGGCATCAAGCATCTACTCATCAAGGGCGACTCCCAGCTGCTCGTCAACTTCTCTAACAAAAGCTACAAGCCTAAGGACGACCACATGGCTGCATACCTTGAAGAGGTCCGTAGGCTTGAGAAGCACTTCAGGGGCATGGAGCTCATGCACATCAAAAGAAAGGAAAACCAAGAGGCTGATGACATTGCCAAGCGCGCATCAAACAGGCAAGCTCAGCCGCCAGGTGTCTTTGAAGAAAGGCTCGTCAAGGCATCCATAAAGCAGCCCCAAGAGGCCCTGCCCGCAAGCACAAACGAAGCGCTCCCGCCACCACCTGCAAGCGGGGCTCCAGACTGTGGGCCCCCTATAGGGGATCGTCTGTTGCTCACAGCAGTGCACCAAGAAACAGGATGGATCGACGAGATCAAAGATTACCTTGACAAAGGGGTCCTTCCCGAGGAAGATGTTGAAGCGGAGCGAATCGCGCGCCAAGAAAAATCTTACCAAATCCTCGAAGGAATTCTCTACCGCAAGCGCCCAAACGGCACCGCGCTCAAATGCGTTCCTCCTGAAGAAGGCAAACTGCTGATCAAGGACATCCACAGCGGGAAATGCAGCCACCATTCGTGCGCCCGCACCCTCGCAGGCAAAGTCTTCAGGAGCGGCTTCTACTGGCCTCAAGCACTTCAAGATGCAATGGACATCATCCAAGCATGTGAAGCCTGCCAATTCCACGCCAAGCAAATCCACAAACCAGCGCTGGGCTACAGACCATTCCGCTCTCGTGGCCGTTTGCGGTCTGGGGGCTGGACATCCTGGGACATTTCCCAACGGTGCAAGGCGGGTATCGCTACCTCTTCGTGGCCATTGACAAGTTAACAAAGTGGCCTGAAGTGGAGGCGACGCGCACAATCATAGCAGGCGCGGCGGTGAAATTCATCAGAGGCCTGGTCTGCCGCTTCGGAGTGCCTAACCGCATCATCACCGACAATGGCTCGCAATTCACCAGTGGCATCTTCAGAGCCTACTGTGAAAGAATGGGCATCAAGCTCTGCTTCGCCTCAGTCGCACATCCGTAAAGCAACGGACAGGCTGAGGGCGCAAACGCAGAGGTCCTCAAAGGCCTAAAGACCAGGACCTTCGATGTCCTCAAAGGCCACGGCAAGGGCTGGATCAACGAGCTCCCCTCGGTGCTCTGGTCCATCCGTACAACGCCACCCAAGCCTAACGGGGAAACACCGTTCTCCCTCGTCTATGGAGCCGAAGCAGTCCTCCCCACAGAGATAAAGCATGGATCCCCACGGGTCCTTGCCTTTCATGAGGACCAGCAAGAGGACCTCCACAACGACGATCTGCTGCTCCTTGAAGGGCTACGACGTTGCGCCGCCCTCCGGGCGGCCAAATACCAACAGGACCTGAGACTCTACCACAGCCGCAACATGCGCTCGCGTACCCTGGAGGCAGGCGATCTCGTCCTCAGGCGAATCCTCTCCAGGGAAGGCCTTCACAAGTTGTCCCCGATGTGGGAAGGCCAGGCCTGGCGCGGCTCGCCTCGAGACTCAGGTCGGCGTCCCTGTCAAGAATCCATGGAACATCATGCACCTACGCAAGTTCTACCCGTGATCATTGTCACGTCAAGGCATCTAGCGAAAGAGGCAGCTTACGGCTCAACCTCCAAGCATTTTTTGTCTCTAGAGGTTAAAATCTCACGGCTTAAACCTCACAAATTTTTGTATCCAGAAGGAACAAACTCAGAACGTGATCATCGTCACGCCCGTGATCATTGTCACGTCAAGACATCTAGCGGAAGAGGTAGCTTACGGCTCAACCTCCAAGCATTTTTGTCTCTAGAGGTTAAAAGCTCACGGCTTAAACCTCCCAAGTACCTTTTGTCTCCTAAAGGAACAAACGCAACCGTGATCATTGTCATGCCCGTGATCATTGTCACATCGAGACATCTAGCGAAAGAGGTAGCCCACGGCTCAACCTCCAAGCACTTTTGTCTCTAGAGGTTAAAAGCTCGCGGCTTAAACCTCCAAGCTCCAAAGGCTTCTCTCGAGGGTCAACCCTCCGAGCTCTCCATGTAACGAGCCACCTCAGGCTGTTGAGAGTCTCTGCCACTAACGGGTGGTCCCCATGCCTCGACATGGTCAGGACATTAACTTGGCAACCCCAAGCATAATGAGTCAATTTCGTTCCCAAGTGAACTTAGCGCCTCGGTGCCGTTTGTAATATATTTGGTGAGTTTTATTTACGCATTACTTTGTTGGAGTGTGCGCTTATATCTCTCCACATGCGTACCTCGCGAGCGGGGGCTGAGTACGGTGCTAGTGCCTCAAATGACACACCAGCAGCACTGCAAAATCCAAGAGTCCGAGCTCTGGCTGGAGGGCAAGATCCCACAAACACGCCATCTCTACAGAGGACCTTGGTACTTACTCTCCTCGCAAGGAACGCCTGAGGGGACCTATAAGCGCGCACGAGTCCCTTGAACCGTGTTGTAGCGTTTGGGTTCGCCCCTCTAACATCTACAGGGAAAAATCCGCCCACAAGCCTGAAGAGGCATCCGGGAATGATCCCTCAAGAGGGCATCCTCGCCAGGCGAAAAGCCTCTACAGGGCGAAAACCTCGAGAAGCTAAGTCTCGCACTCACGCCTTAAGAGCGTTTTCTCCCCCTAGCGCACGTTTTCCCCTCAAGCGACTTCGCTTTCCCTTACGCTTCATGGACTACTCGAACGTCTAAGGGGGGCACTTGAGCATCGCGACTCAGGGCTCTTACCTCTCCTAGGCCTAAACTCCCCCCGGCCTTGCGGAGTCATTGCTCCTGCATACCGAAGTGGCGGAGTCATGGCACGAAGAGATGGGACCTACCGATGCAGAGAACAAATAGGCATGATGATGAGTCCAAAGAGACCTCTCGAGGGGCAAGCAAGCTCAAAGCAAACAACAATAAAGAGTATATTACAGGCCAAAAGGTCTTAAAATATCTAAACACACGATTGTTTCAGATGCAAGCGCACGCAGGCGCAATAAGATGTGGCTCAGGGGGAAGCAGCGTCGCCTTGGGCCTCCTCTGCGGCACCCTCCTCGGTCTCGGCAGAGCGGGCCTCCTCCTCGCTGTCCTCCGCACGCCTGAAGCGGTTGCAGAAGGCGTCAACTTGCTCGCGGAGGGAAGCGGAGACCCGCTGCGCGTCCTCGCCTTGAGCAGCCTCTGTCACGGAGGAGAGGTCGAAGCCGGGCGTGAGGAGCCTGAGGTTGGTGAAGATGCGATCAACAACCACCCCCAGAAGCTGCCGGCTCTTGTCCTCGATCATCTCCCGAAGCTCGGCGACGAGACCCTCTAGTGCCGCGAAGAGTTGGTCGAAGTAGACCAGGTTCATGGCAGCGTCGCCGCGGCCTCGGACGTCGGTGTGCGGCGCGTCCGCGCCGAGCTGCGCGGCAAGCTCGTTGCCACGAGCAACCAGCGTCTCGAACCTGCGCTCACGCTGCTTCTAGAGCGCGCGAGCCGCCTGGGCTGAGTCCGAGGGCTCCGCCCCCCGTTCCATCGCCGGGGCCACCTGCTTCTCCACATCCTTGGCCAAGGAGTTGAGGTTGTGGACTGCCTCGGTGCGGGCCTCCTCCGCTCGGCGACGACCGTCCTTGGCGCGCTTGAGGCGGGCCTCCAGCTTAGAGTTGGCCTTCTCAAGCTCGGCGATCCGCTGAGCATCCTCAGCGCGCTTGGCCTTGAAGCGGTCCTCCTGCTTCTGGGCCAGGTTGCGATACTTCTGCGAGCTCGCCTGGCGGAACTGCTTCTCGCGCTCCGTGAGGGCGTCCTCGGCCTCCTTCTTCTTCTCGGCGAAACGCCGCTCGAAGCGCTCGTAAGCTAGCTTCTGGGCAGCGACGTTTTCGTCCTACTTCAAGGTCGCCTTGGCCAGGTCTCCTTCGCGCTCCTCAAGGGCCTTGCGTTGGGTGACCAAGTCCTTCTCCGCCTGAAGGCGCTGCTCCTCACGCTGCTGCAGCTCCTTCTCCTTGAGGGCCAGCTGCCGCTCACGCTCGGCAAAGACCTTGCGGTCCTCCTCCAGAGCGGCCTGTGCAGCCTGATGGGTGGAGAGCAGCTGGGTCTCCAGCTGGCCCAGCTCGCGGCGTTTCTGCGCCAGCGAGCCCTCCATCGCCTCGCGCTTCGACGTGGCCTCGCGCAGGAGCTCCGCAGCAGTGTCACGTTCCGCTTGGAGGGGCTCGAGGAGCTCTGTAGCGTCGCGGATGGGCCCCTCATGGATCTCCTTGGCGAAGCGGGTGGCCTCCTCGCGTGCGGCCTGCAGCGCCAAATCCTCCAGCCTACGCGCCTCGATCGCCGCATGGAAGGACGCCCACGACCTCGCCAGCTCCTCCTGCTGCCGGGCGAGCCATATGTCCCCGAGGGCGAGGTGCGCCTCCAAGCCCTCCAAGGATTCTCTCACGAGGCCGAAGGCGACCTCGCGGTGCCCCGCGTTCCAGTCCCAGCCTCGGAGGACCAGCTCCTGGCTCGTGGAGGGTCCGGCCCCAGCGTCGAGTCCCGTGGGCCCGGACTCGGGGAAAGCTCGGGGGCTAGCCTAGGCTCCGTCTGTGCCCGCGCCGGCATCCTCTTCAGGCTCCGCAGCTGCAGGGCGCTCCTTGATTACAACTTGACAAGGAGGCGAGGAAGAATCTCCCCCGGCAGACGCGCCCGTGCCTGCTGGTGCCTCGCGCGCTTCCCTCGCAGGCTGCACGGGAGCAGTGGGCGCAGGCGGCGGGGTAGGTGCGCGCGGAGGCGTCGACACGCGCGGAGGCGTCGACACGCGCGGCGGCGTTGGTTCGCGCGGCGGAGTTGCCTCGCGCGGAGGCTTAACCGCGCGAGGAGGAGTAGGAGTGCGAGGCGGCGTGGAAGTTTTCTCCTACGAGCTTTGCACCACCAGAGGCTCGGGGGGCGGTGCAGGTGCCTCTGGGCGTGTCGCGCCCTCCTCAACCTGAGGCTCTGCCGCCCCCGCCTGGTGCGCAGCCGCCTCCACTTGAGGCGCCCTCTCAAGGGGGCCTGTGGAGGCCGTCTCCACAGGCCTCGCGGCCTCGTCGGCCACGGCCTCTGCCGTGGCGCTCTTCACATCAGATGCCTTATGAAGCCGGCGGCGCTTCGCAGGCACAATATCACTGGCAAGAGCCCAAGAAAAGACCTTCAGTAAAGGGTAAAGTGAAAGAGAAAGCTAAAGGCAAACGATCCAGCATCATGAACACTCACCCTGAAGGGGGGGCGCCAGCGTCGACCCACGCCAAGCCTGGCGAGCGCCATGAGGGGAAGGGCTTGGAAGCAGGCCTTGCAGGGGGCGTCTCCGCTTTCCTTTTTGAAGGAACGTCAGACGGCCTCGCCCCCGAGCGGTCCACGGCGGCTTTAGTGCGGGGCCCGCGCCCTCCCGGAGAGGCCTCCGTGTCAGAGGCCTCCTCTTCCTCGGCCTCCTCCTCCACGAGGCGCGAGGGCGCCACCACGAAGGCATCTTCATCGCCTGACGAGATATCACAAATCTTGTCAGTAAATGGCCCGGCCCTCGAAGAGGACACCTCCCCTGCCGCGGCCTCCTCCTCACCTAGGCCAACTCCTGAGGCCGAGGGAGAATCTGCCCCCTCCGCTCCCCGCATGGCTGGCGTCGGCACCTCCAGGTCCGCCTGGCCTGTCGGGGTGAACGGAGGCATCCCCTCCAGGAGGTCCATGCGCTCCGTCAGGTTGTATTGGTGAAGAGGCCGAAGCGCCGCAGGGAGCTGATCCACGGTAAGCACCGACGGATTAACGAAGAGCGCGGAGAGGACGTTGTCGATGGTGTCCTTGTCGTTGTCCTCGACGTGGAGCCGCATCTTGTCGCTCGGCCCCGAGTACATCCACATGGGCACCGAGTGAGCCTGGAGGGGCGCGATGCGGCGCGTCACGAAGTCCGCCACGATCATCTTCCCCGTGAGGCCCTCCTCTCGGAGGAAGCTCAGGCGCCCCATCAAGCTGACGTTCCTGGCGCCGTCGAAAGTGGCTTTGCCCCAATGGGAGTTCTTCACCGGGGGCTCATCGGGGACCTCGAGGAAGGCGCAGGGACGCTCCACCCCAACAAAGAACCACTTCTGACGGTAGTCATCCACCTTCTTCGTCATCGAAGTGATGGCGTTGCCCTCGCTCCAGGACATGGGGATGTAGACGCTCCCCATGCCGTCGACGATGTGGAACGATAAAGGGGTCAATAAAGCCGCGCCGCCTGCTGCGGAACTGCCAGGACCTTCTACTCTGGCGATAAAGCAGGTGGACGGCGCAACCCTCCAACGGAGAACGTCATCACGGGCTCCACCTCAGAGACTGCCCCCCCTGCGGGCAGTACAGCGCGGTCGGCCGCCTGTCGGCCACGACGCCCATCTTTATCAACAATGGACCGCGTCCATGGACGAACGGACCGTGGTGGACTCGTGCTCCACCATGCCTCTGTCATGTGGGAGCCACCTTGAAGGCCAAGCCGAAGGAGAGCGTCGGAGGCGCCGATAAAAGGGACAAGACTTCCATCGTAGCAAAGGTCGGCCATTTGGATGCTACAACGCTTGTAAACCCTAGCAACACCTGTTAGGATAGCCTCTGGCTGGAGGAGGAAGAAGATCATCACTTCCCTCCCCAGGTGTTGGGGATATATACACTAGGGGTGTCTCCAACATTGATCAATCCGGCTAGTCCAGGGTGGCCCAAGGGTGGTAAGGCTGAAGCCTGCCGGGCGGCCCAGATAGCTGACGTACAAGGAAGTAGGCGGACGGTCCAAGAAGGCGTAAGGCCGAAGCCCATCAAGCCACCAAGCACAAGACGAAAGGCGGCAACTAAGCCGACTAGGTCTAGGACTCTGATTACTTGCCGGACAAGTACTTGCCTTGTATCCTGGGGTCTGGCCGCCTATATAAGCCGGCCACCAGGAAGCCTTTAGGGCACGCTTCAATACGCATCATACACATTGTAACCTGTTCACGGCTATTGCCTCATAGTGAATTATAGCAGCACGTAGGATCTCGCCAACGTTGCGGGATCTGAAGCTGGGTAAACTCGCCGTGTTCAATCCCGTCCTCGACGACACCAGCCTTCTTCCCCACAATCCATACGTAGGCTAGAGGACCCCCATGTCCTATCAATTATGCCGATACAACGACAGTTGGCGCCCACCGTGGGGCATAAGGTTCCTGGCGTCACGTTCCAGGCGGGAACACTTGGCGGCGTGGGCAAGCAGATCGCCGTCGGTCGCGTCACAAGGTATGGCGGCCACAGCTACGTCAACTCGGATGAGTCCGGGCTCCCGGCGGACGACTACCTTATCGGATGCGCAATCATACCGATCGGAGGGATCGACGTCTTCATCGGGTATACGCCAGAGGCGTACGGCCTACCACGTTTCTACAACCCCACCCACCAACCCTTCGACCAAGCAGTCGACCGACAAGATGGATCGGAATCCGCCTTCTCCCAGGACTCGGCCGAATCTGATTTCCACTTCGTCGGAGTTGTCGGACTGGGGTCAGACTCCCAGCCGGAAAACAACGATCCTGAGTCAATCCTCCCTGCTCTCCAAGAGGATGCGATGTCAGATGCCGGATCCAGATCTACCGTTCAAGTCAACGTAGACTCTGACTCTGATGATGATGCTAGTCTCTTCGAAGAGAAGATCAAAACCCGCTTTTCCAGTGGCAATCCGACTCTTTCAGAGGGCACATCGGATACTGACATGCCTGACAAGCTGGCTATGATGGTTGTCATCGGTCACGAGACAACCCCAGTTGCTTCGGAAACACAAAACAAGCCGGTGGAAGATGCCGGCGACACCACTGCCGGTCAACTCATTGAAAGTTCCGACAAGGTGCGCGCAAAGAAGAAAACTGGCCTCGAGAAAGGCGGCAGCAACAAACCCACGGATTTGCTCTCCGTCATCAAAGAAGTAGATGAAATCATGAATACTCCGGTAAATAAAGACACCCCACTCGACGAAGTGGAAGAGCTTAGAATTAACATGCTCAAGCACTCTGACTTCCTGCGAAAAAGAGAGGAGCACGTTGAGAGCCTTGCAAAGAAGATCGAGAAAGAACAGGAGAAGATGTTGGCCAAAACAAGCCGGCAACTCTTTGAGGAAAAAAGGTCATCAAAAAACCGCCGTGACAAGGAGCCGCCAACACGCGCAACGACAGCGGCTCAAGATCTCGGGTTTGACTGGCGTACGGCACCACAGCGCGTGGACAGAAGGGGAGATGTTGTTTTTTGCACCCCCGTCCTCACCGCGACTGCTGCGCTAGATACCCTCGACGACAAAACTTACACGGCGGAGGAAAAGCTGGCCAATGCAAGACACTTCGTGAGCAAGGCCCTAGAACAACAAGCTCGCGCTGATTCCTACGGCCACATGGCGGATGCTCGCGGGGGAGACCTAGAGTCTAAGTCAGGAAAGTGCAAAGCTGCACCTGGCGACGACCCCGAAGGACCGTCTGGCTCCAGTAGCCATGGCGACAAAAGGAAGGCAACACCACCTCCAAAGAAGACGCCACCGCCAAAACCAAGGTGGGACGAGAATTCAAGGACAAGAAGCAGGGGAGACCTGCCACCTCCAGCCCAGCCAAGACGCGACAATGGCGGTAGCCGGAACAATAGACTGTCGCCTAGGAAAGATGCCGGTAACGACCCTCCCAGGAGAGGTCGAAGTCGGTCTCCGCAGCGTAGCACCGGCAGCAAGAGGAAAGAGGAGGCAGAAGGGCCCAGGCGCAACATAAGCCGGGCAGCGTAGGACGAGCCAGACGCAAACAGAGGCGCGCGGCAACTCGATCCAAAAGACGCACGACACCGCCTACAAGACATAGCAAGAGGAAAGGAGCCGCTATATTCTGGACCAAAGTGCTTCGACGACGCCATCCACAGAGAGCCGTTCCCTAAGGACATGACATCAGTGTCAAAAAATTGTTCTAGGTACAACGGCCTCGTTAAGCCGGATTCATGGCTAGTCGACTATGCCATGGCCATAGAAATTGCCGGCGGGAGCAGCTATATTGCCGTCCGTTACCTACCTCTCATGTTGGAAGGCACGGCAAGGGCTTGGATCGACAACCTTCCTGAAAAGTCTATCGATAGCTGGTACGACATGGAAAAGGTTTTCTCCCAGCACTTCCAAGGAACATACAAGCGTCCAAATACCTACACGGATTTGCAACGCTGTATCCAAAAGCCGGACGAAACCATGACAGACTTTGTCAGCCGTTGGATATCCGAAAAAGGCAACTGTCATGGTGTTTCAGACGCACAAGCTATCCACGCCTTCTACACGGGCCTGCAGAAGAAGTCCTTGCTCCGTCATCAGCTCGTCCGCGAGCAAATCACGGACCTTGGCGAGATGCTCAACCTAGCCGCCCAATACGCGGCGGCGGATGACGACGCCCGGGACGATGATCCAGACGTCAACATCATGCCAAAACGGAACAACAAGCGCAAGCAGGCGGCGGATGACAAAGCCGGACCTTCCAACGAGGTAGCAGTCGCATTCCAAGGGAATGCCGACAAAAAGAAGTGGAAGAATAAGAAAGATAGTCGCGACGCCGGCTCAGGGCCTAAAGCGGCGCGAATCACTTATGAGCAGGCAAAACTTTTGCCGTGCCCTATCCATGCCTCACTCGGCAAGGTCAACCATATGCTTGGCGAGTGTCGTTTCATGGACGACTTCAAAAAGGACCCCACAGTCGGCTGGAAGTCAAAGAAGTCAAAGAAGAATGACAAGAAAGACAACAAGGAGGATGAGGATGACGACGACATGTCTGTCTCAAGCGAGGATGACGCGGCCGCCAAGAAAAAGAAACCATATCCGAAGGTCAAAGAATCTCTTGTATGCTTTGTCGGCACGCCTTCGGCTAAGGCGGAAATGCGCGAACTCAACGCGACAATGCCGGACGTCCCTCAATATTTGAACTGGTCGGAAGCAACGATCACTTGGGACCGGTCCGACCACCCTGATCACGTTCCTCACCCAGGCAAGTACGCCCTCGTCGTCGATCCCATTGTCGACAACTTCAGACTCACAAAGGTACTCATGGATGGCGGCAGCAGCCTCAACATCCTGTACTACGACACACTAAGCCGCATGAACCTGTCAGAGGATCAGCTGGACCACAACAACCTCACTTTTCACGGCATAGTGCCCGGCAGGCAAGCAAAGTCAATGGGGAGCATTATGCTGAAGGTAACTTTCGGACCAAAAGAGAACTACCGCTCAGAGTTCCTCCGGTTCAAAGTTGTCCCCTTCAAAAGCGTCTATCATGCAATCTTCGGACGACCGGCTTTCGCCAAATTTATGGCAAGGCCGTGCTACATATACAGCAAGCTTAAAATGCCAGGGGAAAACGGAACCATCACGATTTCCGACAACGTTAAGAAAGCCAAGGAGTGTGAACGTGGTATGGCTGCCTTCGCAGAAGCCGTCATCCACAAGGAAGAGCTCGCACTACTTGGGGCGGATTCAGACAACTCCATGCCCAAGCCAAAGATTGATGTCAAGAAGACCTGTGAAGCTTCAGAAGACACCAAAAAGGCGGACCTCATCCCAGGCGACAAGTCTAAGCAAGTCGTCATCGGCTCCAACCTTGACAGCAAATAGGAAGGCGCGCTCGTCGAGTTCCTCCGTGAGAATCGTGACATCTTTGCATGGTCGCCTTTTGACATGCCAGGTGTACCGAGGGAACTTGCCGAGCACTCACTCAACGTCATAAAAGGATCCAAGCCGGTGAAGCAAGCAACGAGACGCTTTGGAGATGAGAGACGCAAGGCTATAGGAAAGGAGATAAATAGACGGAAGGCCGCCAATTTCATAAAAGAAGTTGTACACACTGATTGGGTGGCAAATCCTGTACTTGTTCCAAAGAAGAATAAAGAGCTGAGGATGTGTATTGACTATACCGGTGTTAACAAGTGCTGCCCAAAGGATCCCTTTGCGCTGCCTAGAATTGACCAAGTCGTAGACTCCACAGCACGCTCCGAGCTGCTTTGTTTTTTGGACGCCTACTCAGGATACCATCAAATCAAGATGAGAGAGTCGGATCAGCTGAAAACATCTTTCACCACTCCATACGGGACTTTCTGCTACATCACGATGCCTTTTGGCCTGAAGAATGCAGGGGTAACATACCAGCGCTGTATGCAGAATTGCCTGCACGAACAGATCGGCCGCAATGTTCACGTCTACGTAGACGACATCGCGGTGATGTCAAAAAAGAAGGCAGATCTCCTAGAGGATTTGGAAGAAACTTTTCAGAATCTCCGGAGGTATCAGATGAAACTCAATCCCACCAAGTGTGTTTTCGGCGTTCCAGCCGGCAAACTGCTCGGGTTTATCGTCTCAGAACGAGGGATCGAGGTTAATCCGGAGAAGATCAAGGCCATCCAAAAGATATCCAGACCTACTTGTCTGAAGGACGTGCAACGTCTAGCCGGATCGGCAGCAGCCGTCAGTCGTTTCATAAGCCGCCTAGGGGAAAAGGCAATGCCTCTCTACCGGCTATTGAATAAATCCGATAACTTTGAGTGGACAGCAGAGGCAGACGCAGCCTTACAACAACTTAAGGAGGCCCTCATATCCGCTCCGATACTGGCAGCACCTCGATCACAGGAACCGATGCTGCTGTACATCGCGGCAACAAGAGCTGTTGTCAGCGTTGTCTTGGCTGTGGAAAGAAAGGAGAATGAAGCCGCGACGTATGAGCAACGACCGGTCTACTTCATCAGTGAAGTATTCTCCGCCTCCAAGCAGAGGTATCCGCATTACCAAAAGCTGGCTTATGGTGTATTCTTCGCCCCCAGAAAGCTTAGTCATTATTTCCAGGAGCACACAGTGACAGTAGTCGGCACCGTTGGGAGACATAATCAACAATGCAGAGGCAACAGGTCGAGTTGCCAAATGGGGCATCGAACTTGCCGCCTTTGATATAGTCTATAAGCCACGGACCGCCATTAAGTCTCAAGCGCTTGCAGATTTTGTCGCCGACTGGACAGAAGCCATGGAGGAAACGACACTCCCCGAATCAGAATATTGGGTCATGCACTTTGACGGATCAAAGATGCTTAAAGGCTCGGGGGCTGGAGTCGTTCTACGCACGCCTAAAGGTGACAAGCTTAGCTACGTGTTGCAAATCCACTTCACAGCAACCAACAACGTTGCCGAGTACGAAGCTTTGCTTCATGGGTTACACGTGGCAAACGACCTCGGCGTCAAAAGAATCCTCTGTTATGGCGACTCAGATTTGGCCGCGCAACAAGTAAGCGGAACATGGGATGCGAAAAGCGCAACAATGGCGGCATACAGAGCCAAAGTTGACGAATTCGCCAAAAACTTCGCGGGCTACAAAGTCCGGCATGTTCCAAGAGCTGAGAACGAGGCGGCAGACACACTTGCCAGACTAGGGTCAGAACGCAAAAGGTACCAAAAGATATTTTCCTGGAACATTTGCACAAGCCATCCATTAAAGGCGCCGATTTGATGGACCCCGATGCAGAAGAACCGGTAGAAGCAGCAAGTCTCACTGTCTACTCGATACAGCCGGATTGGACTGTACCATATCTCGATTTTCTAATCAACAACAAGTTGCCGGAGGACGATGAGGTGCTAAAAAGGTAGATCATAAGGCGAGCCAAGGCATTCACGATAATAAAAGGCGAGCTATATAAGCGAAGCACGTGCGGCATTTATCAGCGGTGCATACATGTGACGCCCGAAAATCGGTACTATGTACATTTAAGCGATCCCGCCGAAATCCGCATAATAACGATTTTAGGTCGCCCACCAGACATAATGTGCACGCCGAAACATGCGCATTATGTGGGTGGAATTGTGATAACATTACAATAGTTCCGATACATCCACAAATACAACAGAAGATATAATTATAACAACGACTCGAACGAGTCAAGATACAAATGATACAATACAAAGGTTCAAATGACAGTGGAAGCAAAAATAGTATCCGACTACGGATAAGATGCAAATTGGACTAAGAGTCCTGAAGATAAGCGATGGCGCCATATCCCTGCCCAGCCAAACCGGAGGGATTCCCAAGCTAACGTCGTCACACTTCAAACCTGTTAATTGCACATAAAGCATAACCCAAAAGAGGGTCAGGGCACTCCCTGGCAAGCAAAACCGACTTGCCTACTTTCTACACCATCTCCCAAAATATAGGGGAGGTGGACTTAGCGGCAGCAGCACTAGCAACCTAAAGAGACACGCTATAACTTCCGTCTAATCAGAGAGGGATAAGAGAGCGCATAAAGTAAACAGCTACAACTAACACCAATCATAACCCATTCTCGAATTAACCCCCTCAACCAAGTATGAGGAAGCAATTCGGGAATACTCACACGTTGAACAATTTTAGTTACCAGTTATTGTGAAAGTAATTCTATATTACTAGTCAGGTTAATTAACAATGATTAGGTGTAAGTTGTCTATGATCTTGTTAGCCAGCATCATCACCAAGTCGTCCATAACCGTGGACACGGCTCATCGATAAGATTATACCCTGCAGGGGTGCACTACTGGACCCGTACTCGTTCGATCAACCCCAAAAGCAAAGCCAGAAGCTAGGGCATCTCAACACGGCAAATCTCTTCTCTACAACCCATCCAGGGAACCACATGATTGTGTGCACGGCTAATCAGGTCCAGTGCCCGCGGGGTACGACCTTCATAGCACTCTAAGAACGTGCCACCCTATATGAGAATCGACTACTCCATCATCATGAGATCGTTAGGTAACCATATGCATGCATCAAATGGAAAGCCCGAACTACTTGCGGCGCCCTGGATAAGAAGCGGATTAGATCGAAGCCGCGGGGGGCTCCATAGGGCCTCCCACAAGCGGTTAGTGCGCTCAAAATTGGATCCGAGGACAAGAACTGAGTTCCTAGGTCGACACTTAGCAGAACAAAGCACCTCGCAAGGCCTTCCGCCAGTGCCTTATGTTTTAATTATAATACCCCAATATAAGACAACATTTTATTAAGGTAGAATAACCTATCATGCTAAGCAGGTGCAATTAAAGAAGACATACAGACGACTCGCACAAACAACTCTAAGCATGCGCTACGACTCGCAAGGCTAACAGATAAACATACAACAGGTGATGGATGTGGGGATAAAGCTGTATGGGCTGCAGGATAAACATGTGATGGGATCGCGATAAAGAATCGAATACTAGGGTAGCAGAGATCAACGGCAGGAATGAAAGACAATGTATAGGTAAACAAGCAAACTTTGCTTGCCTGGAATCTCGCATGGAAGCAGATCTTGTCGTTGCTCACACATCTCAACGTCGTATCCGCGAAGAAGCAACAAACACTGGAAAGCGTAAAAGATGCATTTTACAACTACGGCAAAAGATTCAGCATGATCATACGAGAATGATGCATGGCATGGCAAGATGCAATACAATGCATGTAATTCCAAATTAAGCGGGAAAGCAACCCGGCAATTAATATTTAGGTGCAAGTTATTTATTTACCGGCAATATTAAATGTGGGATAACATGGCAACACATGGCATGGGTGATCTAATTAAATTAAATGGAATAGGGCATTAATTAAAGTCCAACACATTCCATATTTAATTATTTAGGTGCAATAAATAAATTACACTAAGCAATTAAAATAACAGATGCAAAATGGCATACAAATGGCATATTAATATTGATTGCATTTTTCTGATAATAAAACATATAAAGATTATTAAATTTGGAGTTATAGAATTAAAGTTATTAACATATTTAGTTTAGGGGTGTTTCTGCAAATTACACGACCTATTCGTGATGGAAAAACTTGTTGTGAGGTTTCTGTGCGAAAACAGAGAGCTCAGGGGCTTAGGTGTAAAGATTACAACCCCTCTCTCACTGCGAGTCAATGACAGGGGGACCCGCATGTCAGTGACAGACAAAGAATAAAAAGATGGGCTTTAACCACAATGCGCCCAGGGGTGATTCAAACTCGAGACCTCGTGCAAGGGGAGGAATTGCTGCGCTAGCCACTGGGCTAATGCGGTGTTTCTGACAGATTCTGAATTGTATACCTTAAGGAAAGGATGTGGGACGCCGGATCTGATGAAAAACAGAAAAATGTGTGATTATGCCTTGGGGAAGATTCGAACAGGGGAGGCTCGGTTAGGAGCGCGCGGACACAACCGCTGGGCTGAGCTGGTGTTTGTGTTTAAGCATGCACTGGGTTGTAGATGAACAGAAGCAGATAAGTTTAACTGAATTCCCAAGATTCAGGCTTGCAGCGACACGATCTACAGAGGCCAAAGTCGCGACGAAACAGCGATTCCTCGCCTTTGCCGCGCGAAGACGGGTCTAGAGCAAGGGGAGAGAAGGGTGAAGGGATCCCGGAGGTGAGGCTCACCTTGGGGAGGGCCGGGGTTGAAGCCGAGTGCTCGAGGGAGTCGTTTTCGAGGTACGGAAGAAGAGGACCGAGAGCTTTGTGTCGGGGAAGACGAACTCGATGGAGACGTTCCCGGCTGCCCCAACTCCTGGGCTCCAACGCGGAGGAAGAGGGTGCTGCGGCGGATCCATTCCCGTGCCCAGCTGGCCTTGGCGATGACCGAGGCAACGGCACGATGTGCTTCTCAAGCTCCGGTCATGGAGGTGTGGAGAAAAGAACAGAGAAGAGGAAGGGGAGATGGTGGCGGCGGCAGGGAGGGAAGAGGGGAGGCTAGGGTTGCAGAGCTGGGGGAGAGGAGGCTTTAAGGGAGAGGGGGAGCAGGTGAGGGTGGGG
Source organism: Poa annua (assembly GCA_026929855.1). Lineage (NCBI taxonomy): Eukaryota > Viridiplantae > Streptophyta > Magnoliopsida > Poales > Poaceae > Poa > Poa annua. Next base: position 41,613,256 of record CM049427.1, read on the forward strand.
GCCATGGAAGCCACGGTGGAGGAGGGTCACGATCTCCTCGTGCTGTACGGAGGAAGGAGAAAAGGAGGTGGTTGGGCTCTGAGGAGAGATGGGCCTTAGAGATGGGCCAGGTTTTTTTTTCTACTGGTTTTATTTTTATTTCTTTTGATCATTCTTTTATGTTTTAGTATTTTAAAACAAAAATAGAAAAGAAAAGATGTATAGACTTTTGAACAATATTTATAGTTTCAAAAGTACACAATTAATATATAAATTTGAATATTTGAAAAGAATTTAAATTAATTTGTTTTGCATTTAGATTTAAAAGTGGAAAAGAATTTAAATGGAGTTAAATTTAAATGCAATAATTTAAATTAAGATTGACAAATGCAAATGATGCATGTTGATGCAAAAAGAAAACAAACAATTTCTAATTGGGGAAAATCCCGGGGCGTTACAATCGACACCACTAACAAGGGATCGCGTCCCGCGATCCACGCCGAGACCACAAGAAGAGAGGGGTAACTTTCGTGTCTTCACGCTCCGGGATGAACTTCTCGACACCACTAACAAGGGATTGTTGCTCCACCTTGAAATTCTCGACACCACTAACAAGAGGAGTGGATCACGTTGATGAAGATTCGCGAAGATCGAACCCTAATAGGATAAAAGGCAAGAAATCGTCCACCCACACGTAGGATCCTAAAACTTTGAAAGTTTGGATAAGAGAAGAGACTCCAAATCAAATAAGGTAAGAGGAGAAGTAGAATAGAGGTAAGGAGTAAATAGAAACCTATTGAGATCATTTCAAAATTAATTTTAGTCAAATAGTTTTCGACACTCTAGAAACAACGACCGTTAGCGAGGTTAGCATATAGGCTTTTGCGGACCCGCTGCTTCGATAACCAATCGTATCGAAACAACAAGGAGATCGAAACCAAGGCTTTGATACCACTTTGTGACGCCCGAAAATCGGTACTATGTAGATTTAAGCGATTCCGCCGAAATCCGCATAATAACGATTTTAGGTCGCCCACCAGACATAATGTGCACGCCGAAACATGCGCATTATGTGGGTGGAATTGTGATAACATTACAATAGTTCTGATACATCCACAAATACAACAGAAGATATAATTACAACAACGACTCGAACGAGTCAAGATACAAATGATACAATACAAAGGTTCAAATGACAGCGGAAGCAAAAAATAGTATCCGACTACGGATAAGATGCAAATTGGACTAAGAGTCCTGAAGATAAGCGATGGCGCCATATCCCTGCCCAGCCAAACCGGAGGGATTCCCAAGCTAACGTCGTCACACTTCAAACCTATTTACTGCACATAAAGCATAACCCAAAAGAGGGTCAGGGCACTCCCTGGCAAGCAAAACCGACTTGCCTACTTTCTACACCATCTCCCAAAATATAGGGGAGGTGGACTTAGCGGCAGCAGCACTAGCAACCTAAAGAGACACGCTATAACTTCCGTCTAATCAGAGAGGGATAAGAGAGCGCATAAAGTAAACAGCTACAACTAACACCAATCATAACCCATTCTCGAATTAACCCCCTCAACCAAGTATGAGGAAGCAATTCGGGAATACTCACACGTTGAACAATTTTAGTTACCAGTTATTGTGAAAGTAATTCTATATTACTAGTCAGGTTAATTAACAATGATTAGGTGTAAGTTGTCTATGATCTTGTTAGCCAGCATCATCACCAAGTCGTCCATAACCGTGGACACGGCTCATCGATAAGATTATACCCTGCAGGGGTGCACTACTGGACCCGTACTCGTTCGATCAACCCCAAAAGCAAAGCCAGAAGCTAGGGCATCTCAACACGGCAAATCTCTTCTCTACAACCCATCCAGGGAACCGCATGATTGTGTGCACGGCTAATCAGGTCCAGTGCCCGCGGGATACGACCTTCATAGCACTCTAAGAACGTGCCACCCTATATGAGAATCGACTACTCCATCATCATGAGATCGTTAGGTAACCATATGCATGCATCAAATGGAAAGCCCGAACTACTTGCGGCGCCCTGGATAAGAAGCGGATTAGATCGAAGCCGCGGGGGGCTCCATAGGGCCTCCCACAAGCGGTTAGTGCGCTCAAAATTGGATCCGAGGACAAGAATTGAGTTCCTAGGTCGACACTTAGCAGAACAAAGCACCTCGCAAGGCCTTCCGCCAGTGCCTTATCTTTTAATTATAATACCCCAATATAAGACAACATTTTATTAAGGTAGAATAACCTATCATGCTAAGCAGGTGCAATTAAATAAGACATACAGACGACTCGCACAAACAACTCTAAGCATGCGCTACGACTCGCAAGGCTAACAGATAAACATACAACAGGTGATGGGATGTGGGGATAAAGCTGTATGGGCTGCAGGATAAACATGTGATGGGATCGCGATAAAGAATCGAATACTAGGGTAGCAGAGATCAACGGCAGGAATGAAAGACAATGTATAGGTAAACAAGCAAACTTTGCTTGCCTGGAATCCCGCATGGAAGCAGATCTTGTCGTTGCTCACACATCTCAACGTCGTATCCGCGAAGAAGCAACAAACACTGGAAAGCGTAAAAGATGCATTTTACAACTACGGCAAAAGATTCAGCATGATCATACGAGAATGATGCATGGCATGGCAAGATGCAATACAATGCATGTAATTCCAAATTAAGCGGGAAAGCAACCCGGCAATTAATATTTAGGTGCAAGTTATTTATTTACCGGCAATATTAAATGTGGGATAACATGGCAACACATGGCATGGGTGATCTAATTAAATTAAATGGAATAGGGCATTAATTAAAGTCCAACACATTCCATATTTAATTATTTAGGTGCAATAAATAAATTACACTAAGCAATTAAAATAACAGATGCAAAATGGCATACAAATGGCATATTAATATTGATTGCATTTTTCTGATAATAAAACATATAAAGATTATTAAATTTGGAGTTATAGAATTAAAATTATTAACATATTTAGTTTACGGGTGTTTCTGCAAATTACAGGACCTATTCGTGATGGAAAAACTTGCTGTGAGGTTTCTGTGCGAAAACAGAGAGCTCAGGGGCTTAGGTGTAAAGATTACAACCCCTCTCTCACTGCGAGTCAATGACAGGGGGACGGGCTTTAACCACAACGCGCCCAGGGGTGATTCGAACTCGAGACCTCGTGCAAGGGGAGGAATTGCTGCGCTAGCCACTAGGCTAATGCGGTGTTTCTGACAGATTCTGAATTCTATACCTTAAGGAAAGGATGTGGGACGCCGGATCTGATGAAAAACAGAAAAAATGTGTGATTATGCGGGAAGATTCGAACAGGGGAGGCTCGGTTAGGAGCGCGCGGACACAACCGCTGGGCTGAGCTGGTGTTTGTGTTTAAGCATGCACTGGGTTGTAGATGAACAGACGCAGATAAGTTTAACTGAATTCCCAAGATTCAGACTTGCAGCGACACGATCTACAGAGGCCAAAGTCGCGACGAAGCAGCGGTTCCTCGCCTTTGCCGCGCGAAGACGGGTCTAGAGCAATGGGAGAGAAGGGTGAAGGGATCCCGGAGGTGAGGCTCACCTTGGGGAGGGCCGGGGTTGAAGCCGAGTGCTCGAGGGAGTCGTTTTCGAGGTACGGAAGAAGAGGACCGAGAGCTTCGTGTCGGGGAAGACGAACTCGATGGAGACGTTCCCGGCGGCCCCAACTCCTGGGCTCCAGCGCGGAGGAAGAGGGTGCTGCGGCGGATCCATTCCCGTGCCCAGCTGGCCTTGGCGATGACCGAGGCAACGGCACGATGTGCTTCTCAAGCTCCGGTCATGGAGGTGTGGAGAAAAGAACAGAGAAGAGGAAGAGGAGATGGTGGCGGCGGCAGGGAGGGAAGAGGGGAGGCTAGGGTTGCGGAGCTGGGGGAGAGGAGGCTTTAAGGGAGAGGGGGAGCAGGTGAGGGTGGGGGCCATGGAAGCCACGGTGGAGGAGGGTCACAATCTCCTCGTGCTGTACGGAGGAAGGAGAAAAGGAGGTGGCTGGGCTCTGAGGAGAGATGGGCCTTAGAGATGGGCCAGGTTTTTTTTTTCTACTGGTTTTATTTTTATTTCTTTTGATCATTCTTTTATGTTTTAGTATTTTAAAACAAAAATAGAAAAGAAAAGATGTATAGACTTTTGAACAATATTTATAGTTTCAAAAGTACACAATTAATATATAAATTTGAATATTTGAAAAGAATTTAAATATCACATTTAAATTAATTTGTTTTGCATTTAGATTTAAAAGTGGAAAAGAATTTAAATGGAGTTAAATTTAAATGCAATAATTTAAATTAAGATTGACAAATGCAAATGATGCATGTTGATGTAAAAAGAAAACAAACAATTTCTAATTGGGGAAAATCCCGGGGCGTTACAATACAGCCAGAAGAAGGCCAGGAAATTCTGAAAGACATACATATTGGCACCTGCGGGCATCATGCTTCCGCCAGGTCCATTGTATCCAAAGCTTTCCGCCAAGGTTTCTATTACACAACCTCTGCCGGCTGGCCGGTCCCGAGGATGTGTAGCGTAGAGGAAGTGACGTGGGGCTGCCTTGCGGGTAGCCCACGATAAGGCTACCTGGGCCGCGCCAAGGATAGAAAGGCCCACAGGAGGCCCACGCGGGGTACCATGTAACCTAGTCCAAGTCGGTTAGGAAGCATAACCTGCCATATCTGTAGTTGCCATCGGCACCAACCACCGAGACCTGGCTGCCTATAAAGCCGGGAGGGTTCCTCGTCCCAGGGACACGCTCATAGCAACAGCACAAACCCTAGCGAGATCGCAATCTCGCCATTGTAACCACAACTCGCATCAATAACCAGACAAGCAGGAGTAGGGTGTTATCCTCCGGGAGCCTGAACCTGGGTAAATCCTTGCTTGTCAGCCGTCGTGACCACCTGCACTCATCTCTCTCCCCATCAATCAACCCGGGGTGCACAACCCTGGGACTTGTCGGGTTAACACGTCGTCAATTGGCGCCGTATGTGGGAAAGCAAACAAGTGCTAGGATCATGGTCGCTCCGGCTCCATCCGCAATGAAGATCGGCGTGTCCGCCGTCAGGGAGTCGATCCGATTCAGCTCCTTCGAGTACGTCATCCACTCGCCAGCTCACCAGTCGGTGTACGCCGATCTGGACAAAGGTATACACATCACCTTCGGCTCCATATTCTGCTGCATCGATAGTCGTGGTATACTCAGGTCTACGACTACCGCGCTACGCGCGACGGCGTCACCAAAATCGCCAACCATCGCGTCCGCCGGACCCGCGAAGATCGCATCTGCCGCACCCGCGGGGATCGCGCCCGCCGAACCCGCGAAGATCGCATCTGCCGCACCCGCGGGGATTGCGCCCGCCGAACCCGCGAAGATCGCATCTGCCACACCCGCGGAGATCGCGCCTGCCGAACCCGCGAAGATCGCATCTGCTGCACCCGCGGAGATCGCGCCAGCTGCACCTGCGAAGAGGGCATCTACATCGACAATTTCGGCAACGGCCACGCGAATCGAGTCTACTACCCCAACCTCGATTGCGCGGTCGACCAAGTCAGGATCCACCTCGACCGTCGCACCCGCACGGGCGACCAGGAGCCCGCGTCCGACAGCCATGTCGCGCGCGCCCTCATCTTCGTGGAAATCCCAAGTCTACCCCAAGCCAATCGCGCTCGCCCCGGCGAGCGTGAGCACATGGACAATCGCGAGAAGACGCGACAGCGGCTGCGCCGCACGACACGTTGCAGCAATTTTCGACCCCGAGCAAGAAGCGGGTGACAGAAGCAGCAGCGGCAGCACAAACTCTCCGACTCAAGTCTACCCCAAGCAAGTCTTCATGGCCGGCACAGCACCGCATGACGACGAAGAAGAACCCGCATATCCGCTAGAGGTGGACATGCCGGACCAGACTAAACTGGTCATCACGCGGGACATGGCGATCCAAGCCATGAAGCATGTGGACGAGGGCACGTTCCCCCCACCCAACGCACCTCGAGAAGACCACCTGGCGGTCCAGTACTTGCTACGCAAGGAAGGCGAACGAATTCGCGCCGAAAAACCGACCTGCTCAGGCGCAAAAGGGACGCGGATGCATCGAGTGCCAGGCGAGCCGCCCTCTCCTTCACATCCTCCACAGAGGTTAACCAAGGAGCACGGCGAACCAGAGCCCGCGTTCCCCACATGGCGGAAGCCGACCGAACAAGGCTCACCCGCAACCTCGACTCGTCCTTCGTCACCGAAGATGAGAACGGGATACCCGTCCCAAGGACGGCGAATGCCGCCCTGATCTCAGTCGAGACATACCTCCGACTCACGCAGCCACCGGAGGGGGACGCACGCTCCCTTCTCCACAAGCAACAAATTGCCTCCATAAGGGCAATCGAGGAAGCTCTGGCGGCCAAGGGGCCAAGTAACCGAGCGCACGAACCAACGACATCGGGCATCCCAGCGGCGCAGCGACAGCCAGTAAAGGACCTTCGCGACGTCCTGACACAGAAGACGGTAGACCGCAACCGCAAGGAGCGCTCGGCTAGTGCGGCAAACGTGGACGACCACGCTGACCGCGACTTCGAGCCGTGTGGCGCGGCATGCTTTAGCTTCAACATCCGTGACACCCGCATGCCTAAAGGCTTCAAGTTGACGGCTGGCACACCAAAGTACGACGGGAAGCAAGACCCAAAACTGTGGCTCGAAGATTACCTCATCGCTTGCACCTGCCAAGGCGGAACGTCGACTACGGCAATGCAGTACATCCAGCTCATGCTGACAGACTCGGCACGCGGGTGGCTCACAAGCCAACCCAAAGACTCCTTCCGAACATGGGAAGAATTCCAGGATAATTTCATCAAGAGTTTCTCGGGAACATTCGCCAGGCCGACGACCTACATCGAGTTGCAGGCCTGCAAGCAAGGGAAGGATGAGTCGCTCCGCTCTTACATCCAGAGGTGGACACTCCTCCGCAATACCATGGAACCCGTATCAGAAGATCGAGTGATGGACGCCTTCATGCATGGCGTCGCTCGCCGCGACCTCCGGGAGGAATTCGGTAGGCTCCAGCCGAAGACCACAATAGAACTCATGAAGACAGCCAACCAATGGGCCGAAGGAGAGGACTACGTCCGCGAAACTTCTCCCAAAAAAGAGGGCGAAACAAGCAACTGGCGCGAGGCACGTCAAAAGAAGAAGCCACGTTACACCCACGATTCAATCGAATTAGTAGCGGCGGGCTATGAAACCCCCCGTGAGGACAAGCGTGACGGCAGCCGACAGTACGAGCAAAGTCGGCAGCCCAGCTCGAGTCAGTACAACCGTGGCAGCAGCAGCATCGGCCACAATGAGGGAAGTCAGAAACGCGAATGGAAGCGCCCGTTGACCCCAGCAGAGGAGCTGATGCAACCCTGTAAGCATCACTCGTTCCGCAACCCGGAAATAGGAAAATGGAGTTCCAACCACCTGTTGAAGGATTGCCGCAAAGCAAGAAATATCTACCATGCCATGCAGCAAATCATCGCCCCGGTGCAGGCCGTACAAGCGGCACCGCAGCTAGCCATCCAGGCAGCACCCGCAAACAACAACCAAGTGCAGGCGGCAGGAGCGTTCCCCCAGCCGCAGCAGCAGCAACAAGGTCAGTCGGCAGCAGCCGACACGTACCCAGCCGCACGGGGACAGCTGAACATGATCCAGAAGGGACCCCCGTCGAACAGGCGCCAGAAAATCATCACACGCCAAGTACTTCAAGCCATCAACAACCCGCGCGTGGTACCAGACTACCTGCGCGGGTCGGAGACACCAATCACATTCTCCAGGGCAGATCACCCGTCGGAGGTAATCCGACCCGGGCACGCCGCACTCGTGATTGAGGCCTTGATCGGCGACTACAGCCTGAAGAAGGTATTCCTGGACGGAGGCAGCGGCATCAACATCATATTCGTCGACACCCTCAGAAGAATGAACAGGTCGACAGAGAAATTGCCGGAATCGGAGACCACCTTCCACGGCATAGTACCAGGGCAAGCAATCACGCCCATGGGAACAATCACACTCGACGTCATCCTCGGTACACCCGAGCACTTCAGGAAGGAGTCGATAGACTTTGAGGTCGTCGACTGGAAGTCACAATACCACGCCATCCTCGGACGCCCGACCTTTGCCAGGTTCATGGCAGTACCCCACTACGCCTACCTGATGATAAAGTTGCCCGGGCCGAAAGGAGTGATCACCGTCCGCGGCGACTTCAGGCTCTCCAACAGCTGCGACCGCGAGTTCGCCAAGATCTCCGAGTTCTTCGGCGTCGAAGAGCACTTCAAGGCCATATCAGCCGACAACGACAAGACCGTCTTCCCGGCTCGCAAGAAGCCTGCCAAAGACGCAGGGTTCAACACGAATGACGACACCGTCACCCATCAAGTCCATCCGACTGACAGCAGAAAGACGGTCAAGGTCTCATCGAGTCTGACACCCGCATAGGAAAGCGCGCTCGTCGAGTTCCTACGTGAGAACTGGAAAATCTTTGCATGACAACCTTCTGACATGCCAGGGATACCCAGGGAACTCGCCGAGCACTTTCTGAAAGTCCACAAGGATGCAAGACCAGTCAAGCAATCCATGCGACGCTTCTCAGGACCCAAACGAGACGCGATCACCATGGAAGTCGACAGATTACTGCACGCCAAGTTCATCCGAGAGATCAAGGATTCAGACTGGGTCGCCAACCCGGTTCTAGTGGAGAAAAAGAAGACGAAGAAACTACGCATGTGCGTTGACTTCACCGCAGTCAACAAATGCTGCCCCAAGGACCACTTCCCGCTCCCGCGGATAGACCAGATCATCGACTCGACAGCAGGTTGCGAGCGCCTGTCCTTTCTGGATGCCTACTCAGGTTACCAGCAGATCAGGCTGAAAGTCGAGGACGAAGAGAAGACAGCATTCATCACACCCGACGGTGTTTTTTGCTACCAGACGATGCCGTTCGGGTTAAAGAACGCAGGTGCCACGTACCAGCGGACAATGCAAGCATGCCTCAAGGGGCTAATCGGGCAGATCGTCCAAGTCTACGTCGACGACATCGTTGTCACTACCCGAAAGGAGGATACCCTAGTCGACGACCTCCGCAAGGTCTTCGCCGCACTCGACGTGTATCAGATCAAGCTCAACCCAGAGAAGTGCGTGTTCGGCGTGCCAGCCGAAGAACTACTAGGGTACCTCGTATCCGCAAGAGGAATCGAAGCAAACCCCGAGAAGGTGCAGAACATACTCACAATGCCAGCACCAACCAAGCTCAGGGAGGTGCAACGATTAGCCGGCCGAGTCGCAGCTCTCAGCCGATTGATTAGTAAGTTGGGAGAGAAAGCCTTACCTTTCTACCAACTGATTAAGAAGACAGACAAGTTCGAGTGGACACAAGAGGCGCAGGACGCATTCGACCATCTCAAGAAAACACTGACAACCTCTCCAGTCCTCGTGGCACCACTGGAAAATGAGCCGCTGTACTTATACGTCTCAGCAACGAACAGGGTGGTAAGCACGGTTCTCGTAGTCGAACGAGAAGAAGAAGGGCACAGTCACCCGGTGCAGAGGCCCGTCTACTACCATAGCGAAGTACTCACCTTGTCCAAGCAGAACTACCCTCACTACCAGAAGCTGGCGTACGGAGTCTTCATGACCTCCAGAAAGGTCGTCCACTACTTCTCCGAGCACCCGATCACGGTGGTAAGCTCCTCTGGACTAGCAGACATTCTCACAAACCAACGCGCGACAGGACGGGTCGCCAAGTGGGTTGTCGCACTAGGACCATGGGGGCTGAAGTACGCTCACCCGAAGTCCATCAAGGCCCAAGGCCTCCCGGAATTCACCACCGAGTGGATAGAAGCCCAGCTACCAAATGTCCCCGACTTGTCCAACGCATGGACAATGTACTTTGATGGCTCCAAGAAATTCAAGTCAGCCGGGGCAGGAGTCGTGCTCATCTCCCCCAAAGGCGACAAGCTCAAGTACGTCCTGCAGATGGACTTTCCGACGCCGTCCAACAACAAAGCCGAGTACGAGGCCCTGATCCACGGCATGCGGATGGCCAAGAACTGCGGCGCCACGCACCTCATGATCTACGGCGACTCCTACCTGGTGGTACAGCAAACCATGAAGTCCTGCGACGCCGTCGCCGACAACATGATCGCCTACAGAGACCTCTACAATCAGTTGGAAGGCAACTTCGACGGCTGCGAGCTGCGCCACATTGGCCGTGAAAGCAACGAGGAAGCCGACGTCCTTTCTAACATGGGCTCAGACAGGGTGCCAGTCCCACCCGGCGTCTTCCTCGAGTGCATCACGCAGAGATCCATCAAGACTCAGAATACAGCAAGCACTGCAACAATAAAAGGCGATGCCAACCCGCCAAGCCAAGACAAGGTCCCCATGGAGGTCATGCTAGTCGAAGCCACATGGACAGGACCGTACCTGGCATACATACTACATCAGAAGCTGCCAGCCGACCCAGTCGAAGCAAAGCGCATCATCAGGCGCTCCAAAAGTTTCACCGTCATCAACGGAGAACTCTACAAAAGAAGCATCTCAGGAATCCTGCAAAGGTGCATAGATCCAGTCGACGGCCAAGCCATCTTACTCGACATCCAGGCGGGTATCTACGGGTATCACGCCAGCAGTCGGGCACTGGTGGCCAAGGCGCTACGAGCCGGGTTCTACTGGCTGACAGCCATGCAGGACGCCGAGGAGCTGGTAAAGAAATGCACAGGGTGCCAGAATTTGCCAACAAGCCACACGCGCCAGCATCGGAACTCAAAACAATACCATTAGCCTGGCCTTTCGCCCAATGGGGTCTGGACATGGTGGGCCCGCTGAAGAAATCCTCACCCGGAGGTCACACTCACCTCCTGGTTGCAGTCGATAAGTTCACAAAGTGGATCGAAGTCGTGCCCATCACAAGTTCGACTGCATCCACAGCGGTCAACTTCATCAGGTCAATCATCTTCAGATTTGGAGTACCGAACGGGATCATCACCGACAACGGCTCGAACTTCACAGCCGAAGAATTCAAGGACTTCTGCTCAGCACTTCACAGCCGAAGAATTCAAGGACTTCTGCTCAGAGCAGGGGATCAAGCTCAGCTACGCGTCTGTCTCGCACCCGCAATCCAATGGGTAAGTGGAGAAATCCAACGGCCTCGTATGCAACGACATCAAGAAACGACTGCGCGTGCCCCTAAAACGCGCAGCGGGCGCATGGGTGGAAGAACTGCCATCGGTCCTTTGGAGTCTGCGAACAACGCCAAACAGATCCACCCAGTACACTCCATTCTTCATGGTGTACGGTGCAGAAGCGGTCCTCCCCTGCGACATCAAGTTCGACGCACCGAGAATAGTCGCCTACGACGAGTCGGATGCAGAGGAGGCACTCGAAGACAGCAGAGACACCCTGGATGAAGCGCGCGACATCGCCCTGGCATGATCAGCCGTGTATCAACAGGACCTGCGCAACTATCACACTCGGAGGCTGCGACCAAGAGCGTTCGTTGCAGGCGACCTGGTTCTTCGACTCAAGCAAAAGAAGGTGCACAAGCTCGCTTCCCCATGGGAGGGCCCGTACATCGTGACAGAAGCAATCGGCAATGGAGCTTACCGCCTGAAAGACTCGAAGACAGGAGCAGACTGCAGCAACCCGTGGAACGTGGCACAACTCCGCCGATTCTATGCCTAGTTCAACCCAATCATTGTACAAGAAAATCAGCGCGGCAGGTTTCAGACGCACTCTTTCCCTTACCAGGGTACCTGAGGGGACTGGAAGTGTTTTAATGAGGCGGCCTGTTCGCAAGAATCAATAAAGTGATTTGAAGAAAATCTGTCTCCTTTACCTTTCACACAGAGGAAGCCGAAATCCTAGGCCGCCACTCGAGCCACTCGGGGGCTGCGCCACACAGGTTGAAATAAAAGCTTAGGCCGCTACCCGAACCACTCGGGGGCTGCGCCATACAAGCACAAGTCAAAAAATCCTAGGTCGCCACCCGAACTACTCGGGGGCTGCGCCACACAGGTTGAAAGAAAAGCTTAGGCCGCTACCCGAACTACTCGGGGGCTGCGCCATACAAGTATAAGTCAAAAAATCCTAGGCCGTCACCCGACCGACTCGGGGGCTGCGCCATACAGGTCAAGTTCAAAATCCTAGGTCGCCACCCGACACACTCGGGGGCTGCGCCACACAGGTAATACTTGTAATCCTAGGCTACCACTCGACCTACTCGGGGGCTACGCCAAACAGGCCTTCTCAGAAAAATCCTCAGCCGCCATTCGAACCCACTCGGGGGATGCGCTGTACAGGTCAAGTTCAAAATCCTAGGTCGCCACCCGACATACGCGGGGGCTGCGCCAAAAAGGTAACACCTGTAATCCTAGGCCGCCACTCGACCTACTCGGGGGCTGCGCCACACAGGTCTTAGCCAAAATCCTAGGCCACCACTCGAGCAACTTGGGGGCTGCACTATACAGGTCAAGTTACAAAAATCCTAAGTCGCCACCTGTTAAAATCAGAGACTGCGGCATACAGGTCACACTTGAAAAAACCTAGGCCGTTGCCTAGCGTACTAGGCGACTGCGCCAAACAGGTTGCAAATCAATACAGGCACTGTCACTTTCGAGCAAGCAGATCAATGTCATAACTCGAAAGCACTTTAAGCTATTATATTACGCTTGCATAGGCACATTTGCCCTCTATAGCTAACCCTGTACATCAGACGACATCTACTCTAGACTGCAGGTTCGGCCTTCGGCGCATCGAGGGGACCCACAAGGCGCTCACTCAGGTCCTGAACCTGCCTGATAATTTGGCGCGCAGCCGCTAAGGTCTCGTCGAAGTCATCGTCACCAGGCAAGCCTTCAAGCACCCTCTCAAGCGGAAGATGTGGCCGGTGCATCCGGACGTATGCCAACGCCGCGTTCGCCCCAGCCACAAGTTGGGCGTCGACAACCTCCTTCAGCCCTTCACCATCGCGAAACCTCTCCAGCAAGGCGGACATCCCGTTCGGCTGCGCATTATGCGGGAAGTACACACGATTGATGTGCCAGAGTGTCTTCCGGCAGTTCTCCAGAAGAAAAGCAGCGCGCCACGTACGATCAAGCATGGTGGCAAGGACGCGCCCCCTCGACTTGTTCACCCAGAACTGCCGAGCTTCGTAGGAGTCGCCGGACGCCTCTCGGGTAACTCGCTACTCAACGCGAGCCCGCTCGGCCTCCCAATCAGGATTAACATCTGCACGCATAAAATGCAAGTCAGAACAAGAAAGAAAGCCACAAAGTCGGCAGCCGCCAAAAGGATGCAAACCTTACAACTGCCGACTGATCAGATCGATCTCCCCAAGCAAAAAATCCTCGCGTCGCGAGAACTCCGCCGTAGGATGCGACTGGGAGCGGTGCAGCAGCCGCTCAGTATTCTTCAGGGTCGCCTCAAGCTCCACCACCTTGTTCTTCAGGTATGTGATTATCCGCTGATCATTTACACTACGTGGAGGAGCCAGCGCCGCCCGACGACGGTGCGTACCCGAAGAAGAAGCCGCGCCACTCGGTCCGGCCACAGGAGAAGGTGGAGCATCACCGTGTACATCATTCTGCCATGGATACGCAGAGTCAATACAATCATGCGACTGCGAAGCGCAGTTCAACTCAGAAGAAAGAAATTCAGCAAAAGCAATATTGAAGGCCAAGAGACCTGACAGGACAATATTCATTACAGAACAAGAAGTTCAAAATACAGACCGCGGCGACTGCCGAATTCCTAAAGCTACGCCTACTCTAAGGCTGCGGACTGCGACCGGGAACGACCTTTCCGGGCGGCAGCCGCCTCGGTCGCCTTAGCAAGGGCCCTCTCGAAGAGTGCCACAAGCTGCACGGCCAGCTGCGAGGCACGCTCCTTCACGCCACTCAGCGACGCGGTTCGGCCATCGGGTTTGCGAGGAAAACCGCTGACGACCTTCTCAAAGTCACCTGGAACCTGATGGCCTAAGAGGAGCTGGAAGGTGAGCTCGGAGCCGCGTACCGTCTGCGACCGCGTGAAGTCGGCGATGGTTGTCGCGTCCTCAAACGGCGCAGCAAGGGCGTCCACGGCTTCCGGCGGCTGGTCTCCCGGGAAGATACTCTGGTGCACCACAGTGAGGGCTCCAGTCGATTTCTGCAACGCGGCTGCGGACTTCTTCAGCGCGTCTGAGGCATAGGCACAAACCCGGTCGAGGAAGCCAACAGCGGTCGCCAGGTCAACCGTGTCACTCGACGCGTCTTCCGGAGGAGCTCCACCGCAAGTCTCTGTTCAAAAATTCAAGGTCAAGCAAAGAAAAAGATCAAAGACGCAGTAGGCATCAAGCCGAAACTTACCCCCAAGAACACCGGCGAGTGAAAGGAGACGACCGACTTGAGTCTTCTCCTGGGCGACCCGCACCAGCTCCCGCTCGCGAGACTCGTGAAGGGCCTTCTCAAGCTCATCAACCCGCCCAGTAGCCTGGTCCAGAGATGCACGCAGTTGGTCCCTCTCTTTCTCCAGGCGAACGTAAGCCGCGGCTGCGTCGAGCTGTTGACGGTAGTACGGCTGAAGCAAAAGCAAGATGTTAATAAAGTTGCGGGCGACTATACTAGTCACCCACACCTTCGGGGGCTACTCCCATCAGGAGCGCTGATCGCGCACCCAATGAAAAATCAAGAATGCAAGAACAAGCATAAAAGACTTACGTGGTCCAGGAGTTCAAGGTCCTCTGCAGCCGAAGGAGGAACGCGGCTAGACGATGCAACGCCGGCAGGCTCAGCAAGCACCTTCTCCACTACCGCCTGAGTCCCCAGTCCAGTCGAAGGGGCGGATGTATGCTCCACGTCCCGGAGGGGGGAGCTAACATTGCCAGAACGGTGGCTGCAGCAAAACCAAGCACACCTGTCAACCTAAACGTCGCAACTGCAAAATACACCTCGAAGGACACCCATCATAAAGAAGCTCACCTGGGGGTGCCGGCGTCGTCATAGCTCTCCAGGGAGGGAGAAGGCATCCGCGCGAAAGAACGAGGAGCCGCGGAGCTGACTGGAGGAACGTTCAGGGGTTCGTCCCAACCACCTGAGGACTGCGCACCCGGCGATGTCGCGACGACCTCCTACACAGTAACGTCGGCATCTTTGGCAGGTGGCGACGCAGTGGCAGAATCACCACGACTCGGAAGCTTCCTTTCTTCCGCGCGGGTTCCTCCACTTCATCCTCCTCCTCCACCTCATCACGGGGAGAATGTGCGGAGGGAATCTCTTCGTCTTCGTCTTCCTCCTCGACAAACTTCGACTCGTCGTCGGGTCCATTCTCAGGAAGAGGAGGAAGGCTGACGAACAGAGCTCGACCCTGAAGCAAGTAGACACAAGTCGAATCAGCAAGAAAGGTAGACTCAAGTCGAACAAGGACAAAAGGAAAACAAGACAAGACTTACCTCCGGAACGGGGTTCGAGGCCCCGTAAGCAGAAATCGGGCACTTGACGTTGCACGTGTCCGCGACTCGGAGGTTGGTGATGGATCTGACGTTGGCCTCCACCTCCTCATCGTCAAGCGGCTCGGCGCTGACGCCTTCGGCGGCCCACATCGGGTGAGGCCGAGCGCTGAGCGGCTGCACCCGAAGACGGAAGAAGGTGGCCATCAGGAAGACGCCACCCGCCTCGCGCCCAAGGGTCTTGGTCAGATCGCGCAGCAGGCTCAGCAAGGGCCGCACGACCTCCTTCTCCACGGCGGTCAGCGGGTGCGCCCAAGCGCCGGTCTTCCGCAGTCCACGTCCGCTGTCGAACGCATCCAGGCCGTCCTGGTTCGACTGGACGTAGAACCACCTCCGGCGCCATCCTTGGACGGAGTCGCACTTCTTCATCTGGAAGTACGCGGTGTCACCGCGCACCTGGATTATGAAGCCGCCCACAGGGAAGGTCAACCCGCTCTTCCCAACGTTCTTGCGAACGAGGAAGAGCGACTTCCACAACGCCCAATGGGGCGCGACACCCAAGAAGCATTCGCAGAGCACGATGAAGCCCGCGATGCTCAAGATGCCATTGGGGGTCATATCGTGGATCTGAACCCCATAGGCATACAAGAGACCGCGCACGAAATCGTGCATGGGGAACCCGAAGCCCCGCGGAAGGAAATCCGCGAAGCAAACACGTTCCCCATTGCGGGGAGTGGGGAAGACTTCCTTGCCAGGAACGCGTACCTGGACTTGGTCGGCAGGTGGCAGCAGACCCTGCGCGCGGAAAAGCTCCACCTCGGCTTTCTTCACCGACGATATCTGCCAGTCGCCGTCGGGCTTCTTCATCACCCCGGCTTCGTCGGCGGCGGCAGAGGAGCCAGCGGCGCTCTTCGGCTTGCCCATGGTCAGATTGCAAGGTGTACGGACAGATTGCCCGGAGCTCTGGATGGCGGCGGAAATGGTAGAGTGCAGAGGAAAGGAAGCACAGAGCGATTGGAGAAGATGAAATCCCAAGCGTCAAGACACAGTACTTATGCCTCGAAAATCAGCATCTCAACCGTCCACCGAACAAGGGCTCCGAGCAGGTACATCCGGCCGTCCACGTGTCGCACGAAGAAACCAACCGTCACCGCCTACTTCGTCCACTATGCACGAAAACCGAGGCGTCGTCATCGTGCCGCGCAAATTTCGCGCCCACTTCGGAGACGTGACAACTGTTGACCGCGGTCAGCTCTGACAGTGGGGCCCGCCATGTCACGTCCCATCGAGTGCACAGGCGTGCAGCAGATCGTCACCAGTGATGTCACCAAGCCAACGGCTCCAAAATCAATTGAAGCAACTCGACAGAGTAATTAGAGTAGTAAGCTTCAAAGCTGAAGTCAACAAGGTAGGATCGGCCGATGATCCGAGAACCCGAAGAAACCATTCGGGTGGTAACATAGTAAGCTCGAGCAGCCGAAACCATCCGCAAGTAAGCCAAACAGGCTGAGTAGAAGCAAGCTTCACAAGAAGATGAAGGCAAAGTAATTCGACTGCAAAGGTTACTCCCATCGGGGGTGGCCGGTTCGACTGAAGAAATCGAGTTCAAGCTCAAGATCAAGCAATCCAATGGCGCGTCCAGGAGGAAGGAGTCCTTTGTTCGACTCTACGCTTCGACCAAGCACTCGGGGGCTACTGACGTGGGGCTGCCTTGCGGGTAGCCCACGATAAGGCTACCTGGGCCACGCCAAGGATAGAAAGGCCCACAGGAGGCCCACGCAGGGTACCATGTAACCTAGTCCAAGTCGGTTAGGAAGCATAACCTGCCATATCTGTAGTTGCCATCGACACCAACCACCCGAGACCTGGCTGCCTATAAAGCCGGGAGGGTTCCTCGTCCCAGGGACACGCTCATAGCAACATCACAAACCCTAGCGAGATCGCAATCTCGCCATTGTAACCACAACTCGCATCAATAACCAGACAAGCAGGAGTAGGGTGTTATCCTCCGGGAGCCTGAACCTGGGTAAATCCTTGCTTGTCAGCCGTCGTGACCACCTGCACTCATCTCTCTCCCCATCAATCAACCCGGGGTGCACAACCCTGGGACTTGTCGAGTTAACACCTCGTCAGGAACTAGTCGAAGACGCGAGGCACACACACGAACAGAAAGTAAATTGACACAAGGTATGAGCAAAGTCTCTCTTCTATTATCTCTGGAACTAGTAAACAATACGTACAATGCTTTGCTTTATATAGAGGGAAGAAGATAGAAGGATAAGACCCACTCAATGTTAAACGTGGGGGAATTGACTTGGCCATTATGTGGGGTGGGGGGCACCACCGAAGTGGGCTTCCACGCACCCACGGCCCAAGTTTCCCAACACTCCCCCTTGGGTTTATCCGTATATCCATGACTCAAAAACTCTGAAAACCCAGTGGGAAAAATATGGAGAAAAGTACATGGTATACTTTTTTTATGTTGCACGAATTGCCTCATTAAAAACGTTATGTGAGAAACTTCATAAAAACTCACTAAAGGGAAAAAGAGTACAACTCACTTAGCATTTAAGTTAAGTACTCAATCATCGGGATCGAGATTTCAACGATGAGTTCGTGAAGATTCTCCCCCTGAACCTTGCATCTCCCTAAGTCTCATCATACCCATTCCACGGACACATCTCTCAAAAGAAGATGCCGGTAATGAATTAGTGGACAAATCAGCAAGATTTTCACACGACTTGGTATGCAAGATTCTTAC
This sequence comes from Poa annua, assembly GCA_026929855.1. NCBI lineage: Eukaryota > Viridiplantae > Streptophyta > Magnoliopsida > Poales > Poaceae > Poa > Poa annua. The sequence continues at coordinate 41,631,492 of CM049427.1, forward strand.
TTCGTTCATCTTTTGCAATTCATGTGTGTAGAAGAACTTGGGGTCGATATGCTTTGTGAGGTTGCTCTTCACATAACCCGTCTGGACTTGTGCAACACAAGCAGCATTATCTTCATAGATAATAGTTGGGGTTTGGACGATGTTCAACCCACATGTCAGCTGGATGTGGCCGATCATCCGTCGAAGCCATACACACTCTCGTGATGCTTCATATAATGCTATGATTTCCGAGTGGTTCGTCGAAGTCGTTACTAAAGTTTGCTTAGACGATTTCCAGGAAACTGCGGTTCCACCACATAGGAAAACATATCCAGTTTGAGACTTAGCAGTATGCGGGTCTGACATGTACCCAGCATCAGCATATCCCACAAGTGAAAGGTCTTGGTTCCTTTGGTAAAACAAGCCAAGATCCTTGGTACCTTGGAGGTACCAGAAGATGTCCTTAATGCCTTTCCAATGTCTATTGGTAGGCTCGGAACTGTACCTAGCAAGCAAATTGACGGCGAACGCAAATGTCCGGTCGTGTACAATTTGCGAGGTACATGAGTGCGCCAATTGCACTCAGGTAAGGAAAATCTGGTCCCAGAATTTCCTCCCCCTCTTCCTTAGGCCGGAACGGGTCCTTGTCCCGTTGTAAAGATCTCCCTATCATCGGGGTCTTAGAAGCATAAGCCTTGTCAAATCCAAATCTTTCCAACACCTTCTGGGTGTAGGCTGATTGGTGCATTAAGATCCCAGCAGGGGAATGCTCAAGTTATAGACCTAGGCAGAACTTAGTTTTGCCTAAGTCCTTCATCTCGAATTCCGACATCAGGTAGGAACTCGCTTCCTCAATATCCTTAGGTGTACCGATTATATTCAAATCGTCCACGTACACCGATATAATACAGAAACCATCTTGTGATCTCCGTATAAAAACGCATGGGAAAGATTCATTGCTCGTGTCGCCCTTCTGATGAAGGAAATCGCTTAAACGATTATACCACATCCTACCAGACTTTTTAAGTCCATACAGTGACTTCTTAAGTTGAACACTGTATAAACTTCTATTTGCTCTATCTTGGTTCGGAACAGGGATACCTTCGGGTACCTTCATGTATATGTTCGAATCCAAGTTACCATATAGGTAAGCGGTGACAACATCCATAAGTTTCATTTTCAAGTCCAAGTTTACTGCCATTGAGATCAAGTATCTAAAGGTAATTCCATCCATGACAGGTGAGTAAGTTTCCTCAAAGTCGACACCTGGTCGCTGAGAGAAACCTTGAGCAACGAGCCTTGCTTTGTACTGTACTACCTCGTTATTTTCGTTTCTCTTTCGAACAAAAACCCACTTATGGCCAACGGGGCGAATGTGGGAAGGAGTTAGACAAACAGGTCCAAACACCTCTCTTTTGTTCAGAGATACTAACTCAGCAGTAATTGCCTTCTGCCAATCTTTCCAATCCGATCTCTTCTTACATTCAGCGAGCATGTTAGGCTCGGGGTCAGGATCTATGATTGAGGCAATTTTAGTGGCAAAATATATGTCGACATTTGCCATGGCTCTATTTATTGACTCACCCGAATTAACATAGTTAATGGCCATTTCGTCATGGGGTGCATCAGGCACATTTCCTTCCTCCACCGGATTTCCTAATCCAGGAGCAAGGTCCTTTAGCTTTCCCGCTCCAATGTGTGCGCACACATCTTTGCTGGGTATTTCCGATATAGGAAAATTCAAGTCCGGAATTTCGTGCACTGAAAGTTCCGTACTTGTGCCAGGTCTCGACTGGCTCCCCACTTGAGGGGTAGGCTGCGATAAATCTCTCTTGTCCTTTTTCTTCGGGCGTCCCCGAGTACTTGGGATTTGAGAAACCGGATTTCTCGTCCTTTTAGGCCTAAGGGCGGGAGCGGGTGTACCATTATTTTTCTTTGGTATTTCAACCCTTTCCGGTGCATTGCGCGCAGGCACATGCGACTTTTTCACAGTCTTTAGGTCACTAAAATGATCAAGCAGTTGATTCGCTAAAGACTGCAAATCTATTATCTTTTGGACTTCTTTATTAGACTCAGCAGTGCGCGGGTCATTTGCGTGGATCCCTGTGGCGTGCCACGTAATTTCTCGACTTTTATCATCAAGGAGTTGATTATCTCCCCCTAAAGTCGGGAAAAGATCCTCGTCAAAGATGCAATCAGCGAAACGGGCCGTATGACAGTCACCTGTCGCGGGGTCCAGGAACCTGATTATGGACACAGTCTCATAACCAACGTATATCCCCGACTTACGGAGCGGTCCCATCGCTGATCGCTGAGGGGGTGGTATAGGTACATATACCTGGCAACCGAACCTACGAAGGTGGAAAACTTTCGGTGCTGACCCTTGCGCAAGCTGCATAGGAGAGTGGATGTTGTAGGTCGATGGTCGAAAATTGATGAGATTGGCCGCGTGTAGCACTGCGTGGCCCCAACATGTAGTTGGTAAATTACAACCCTGAAGGAGCGGTTTGGCAATGAATTTAATTCTTTTAATCAATGCCTCCGCAAGTCCATTTTGTGTGTGGACGTGCGGTACAGAGTGCTCAACTTTGATTCCCATTGCCATGCAATAATCATCGAACACCTTTGAAGTAAACTCACCGGCATTGTCCATTCGAATAGACTTTATACGATAATCGGGGAATGTATTCCTCATTTGTATGATCTGTGAGATCAATTTTGCAAAAGCACGGTTCCTTGTTGACAGCAGGCAAACATTGGACCATTTAGAGGAAGCATCGATGAGCACCATAAAGTACCTAAACGGTCCTGAGAGGGGCTGAATAGGACCGCATATATCCCCTTGGATACGCTCCAAGAACGCGGGGATTTCATCCTTCACCTTTAGGGGCGATGGTCTAATGATTAATTTCCCTGTAGCGCATGCGGGGCACACGAAATCATCTGGATTTGGGAAATTTTTCACTTTGACAGTATGACCATTCGAGTTGTTAATTATATTTCTCATCATTCTAAGACCGGGGTGGCCTAACCTATCATGCCAGAGGCTAAAAAGTTTAGAACTTCTAAAAACAGTTTTAAGGGTAGTGTACATGGGCGGTGCTACTATCTTGGTGTAGTACAACCCTGTAGCGAATGAAGGAAGCCTTTCGACAACATGTTTACCATTTTCATCGTGCTTTGTGATGATTAGGTACTCCTTACCCGTGTCATCATCATAGGTCTCAACATGGAAACCATTCACACGAATATCTTTAAAACTTAAGAGAGTACGAGTCGATTCCGGATACAACAATGCATCATTAATGATCAATGTTATTCCCATGGGGAGTACAATAGTGGCTCGTCCGGAGTCAACTATATGAGGACCGCATCCGGCGATCGTCGTAATATTCCCCTCAATCTTAGTGATGGACTCAAAGTACTTTGTTTCTCTCAAGATGGTATTAGTGGTGCCGCTATCGGCAAGGCACGTTTCCTCCATACGGGCGCCACACGTGTTCTAAAATATAGCGTCTAATTAATAAAATGAAGCGAGGAAGATGCTACATTAATAAATGAACGCTCAAATATTTCAGAACATAACATGAACATCTCTATTAAATAATGGAATAAATGAATGAGAACAAAGTCATCCAATCGCCGATAAACAAATAAATGTTGGTGAAACAAATATTATTGCTCTCATAGAGCTTACAACCAAATCAAAATAATTGTATCAATTTATTGCCATAAAGGAATCATAAATAAATGAAGAGAATCTAGGTGGATTCAACAAAGTATCCATTCACTTCAGCCGCAATCTCGAGCTGGCTGATCTTCTCTTTATTAGCGATCATCACCGCGGCAGAGTCGATGTCCAACTGTGGCGTTGGAGGGGGCACGGTGTGCTCAACCTCCATGGACACGGTGGCGTTCGTGGGAACCGCCACAGGTGCCTCCACAAGCGCCTCACTCTGTGTCACAATGGGTGCGACAGTGGGCGTTGGGATCATCACGGGCGCCGCAACGGGCGCCGGTGGTGCCACCACCTGGACAAGGTGCGTCTCGCGCGCCTTCTTGGCCTTGTACGCGTCCATGACGTGTTTTGGGGCCCGACACTGCCTGGAGAAATGGGTCTTGGAGCCGCAACGGAAGCAATCCTGGGGCCTTGCCTCCCCCACACCCGCCTTTTGGTGCTTGGCCGGGTGGGGAGGTTTAGGTCCCTTCTTGCCGTTCTTGCCACGCTTCTTAAACTTTGGCTGGCGCACCTTATATGCGCCTGCATAAGTTTCCTGACTTGGACCCCCTCCGAAAGGCTGCGAGTTGAAGTTCTTTTTGAGAACCTCATCCCACGCCTCAGCCACCTGGAGAGCGCCGATAAGCATAGCGTACTGTGTGAACTTCTCCTGGCGGTAGTTCCGTGCACTCTGGAGAGCTGATGGATGGAACGTGGAGAGAGTTTTCTCAATCTTCTGACTATCCGTGGCAGTGACACCACAACACTGAAGAGAGGTAGTAATCTTGTGTAACTTTGAGTTATAATCTCCCACCGTCTTGAAGTCCGCAAACCTCAGACGCATCCATTCCGCCTCCGCCTGTGGCTGAATGGTGTACTTAAGCCTAGCGAACCGTGCCTCAAGGGCGGTCCATAGGGCTGAAGCACTCCGTTCGGCCATGTACTCCTGTTTCAAGGTAGTACACAGATGATGGCGGAGGAAGTGTAGTACTTGGGCGTTTTCCGCCGGAGTGGTGGCGCTGGGGGCCATCCGGGTCCCCTCGTCCAGCACTCCCTTAAGCTTGCGGCCCTCAAGGACGAGTCCAACGTCCGAGGCCCAAGTCAGGTAATTCATCCCGTTCTGGGCCAAATCCTCGAATTCCCGGTTCATGATTCCGGCCATCTACGATTTATGCAAAAACACATCAGATTACAGGTAATCGATTGCATAAAGCGATGTTGATACAAAAATTTCAATAAGACGGCGTTCCAAAATTTAAAAGAACATGCTAAAAATGCTCTACTAAGTATTAAAAAAATAATAATTACTGTAGTAAAACATGATATAAAAGCATGTACTTAGAGATATTATGCTAAGCGCATTCTAAACGTGAAATTTTGTCCTAAAAATGACTTTCCGTAGCCTTTTAATGCCAAATATACAATTCTCAGCAAAACAGACTATTCCAGGGAGTTAAAGATAAATTATTCGGCAGGAATAAAATTATATAGAAAACTGGAAAAGTACAGGTGCTAAAAATGCAAATTTACACGCCTCCCCGTATTGAATCTGGTCTGATAGGCAGCAGGCAAAAAACGGGCCAAAACAGAAAACCGCAGCCCAAATAACAGAACCAGCCATCAAGTCTTTTTTTTTTAGGAACGGCTGAGTTGGGCCAAATCTGGCCCGTTACCGTCCGTGTGGCTGGGTCAGCTGCTTAGCCGATCGATCGATAGGTAGGGTTCAGCTCTGGCGGCGGCGGCCGTATTTCGCGTAGCGCAGCAGAGCGACCAGCGTGCGAGCGTCTAGCAGCTAGCTATAGCCTGCAGCGGGCAGGTGCGCGGCCAGTGGCGTAGCGGCATCAGCGCGGCGCATCGAGCACGCGGCGGCCAGCAGGCCGGGCGCAGCGCGGCGAGCAGCCAGCGGCCAGCACCGCGAGTCCGGGTGCAGCATGCAGGCGTGATGATAGTGGCCAGCTGGGCCAGACGCTCACGGCGGCGCGGCCAATAGGGTTCGTGCGGCCATGGTTGTCAGGCGGCACAGTGGCTAGGCGATGTCGACCAGCGGGGCCGGAGCTCTCGGCGTTGCGGCCAGCTGGGCTCGCGACAGCGGCGGGATTGCAGCGCATGCGGCGAGGAGACGGTGGCCAACAGGGCTGGAGCTCACGCTGCTAGCGGCGCAACAATGGACACAGAAGTCAGATTTCATCGTCGAGTCTATCCGGAACTCGGCGGCGCGTTGCACAGCGGGTGCATCGCGGCGGTACCGTGATCATCTGGATCACATCCGTACCGACTCCCTATGGTGTCGTCATCAAATCTCTCGTGAATCCGAGAGCATCGACATTGGTCGGCGACGTGTTCGTCAGCTCAGCTCTCGGGAGAGAAATCGACACCATAGGTATCATCAAAAAATTACGATAGATGCAAAAAAAAAGGAAAGGAAATCACGATACGGATCCATTTTTGCGATCAGATTTATGTTATACCTTCGCGATCGATGCAGGGAGCCTGCTTGAGGTAGGCTCGACGGAGGCTCGACGGAGAGTCGGTGCTGATAACGTGTTACACAACCTCTGCCGGCTGGCCGGTCCCGAGGATGTGTAGCGTAGAGGAAGTAGTCGAAGTAGTCGAAGACGCGAGGCACACACACGAACAGAAAGTAAATTGACACAAGGTATGAGCAAAGTCTCTCTTCTATTATCTCTGGAACTGGTAAACAATACGTACAATGCTTTGCTTTATATAGAGGGAAGAAGATAGAAGGATAAGACCCACTCAACGTTAAACGTGGGGGAATTGACTTGGCCATTACATGGGGTGGGGGGCACCACCGAAGTGGGCTTCCACGCACCCACGGCCCAAGTTTCCCAACAGTTTCTACTGGCTTACCGCCAAAGAAGACGCCGAGAACATCGTAAAAACATGCAAAGGCTGCCAGTTGTACGCTCGTCAACCTCACTTACCGGCACAAGAACTAAGGACAATTCCAATCACCTGGCCGTTCGCGGTCTGGGGCTTAGACATGGTGGGTCCCTTCAAAAAGGCGAGTGGTGGGTATACCCACCTATTGGTCGCGGTCGACAAGTTCACCAAATGGGTCGAGGCTAAGACGATCAGCAAACTTGACGCGCGAACAACCACCAATTTCCTCTGGAGAATTATCTCTCGTTTTGGAGTTCCACACAACATTATCACTGATAATGGCAGCAACCTATCTCAAGGCGACATAGAAGAATACTGCAGTGATCTGGGTATCCGGCTTGATTTGGCATCCGTGTCACACCCTCAATCCAATGGACAAGTAGAGTGTACAAACGGCCTAGTCTTATCAGGACTTAAGCCTCGTCTCGAAGCTCCATTACACAGGGCAGCCGTCGCTTGGGCAGATGAGTTACAGTCGGTACTATGGAGTTTGCGCACAACGCCAAACAGGTCTACCGGCTACACTCCTTTCTTCTTAGTATATGGCGCTGAGGCGGTGCTACCTACCGACATGAAATACGATTCCCCAAGGGTTCAAGCCTACATCGAGCAAGACGTAGAAGGTGCAAGACATGATAGCCTAGACCTGCTAGACGAAGAAAGAGACATCGCTCTACATCGCTCCGCCTTGTACCAGCAACAACTTCGCCGCTATCATAGCCGGAGAGTGCGGAAGCGAAGCTTCAGAACAGGTGACCTGGTTCTCCGCCTAATTCAAGACAGAAAAGGTTTGCACAAGTTATCCCCGCCATGGGAAGGACCGTTTATAGTCACAAAGGCGCTGCTCAATGGTTCCTACTACCTGGCCGACATCCGCGACGAAGAAGAAAAGAAGAGGCGCAAGAAGGCGGCAGGAAAAAGGGGAACCAAGCGCAAAAGAGGCATTGACGATCCGTTCAAACAAACAAGACGGCCTTGGAATATTGAGCAGCTACATCCTTTCTACACTTAGCAATTTATAATTGTAATAAGTTATATATGATTATGAAATAAAAGTCTATGGTTCCTCATCTGTGTTGAGAAGCATGCCATCTTTTATCTTTTCTGGCAATCATATTTCCCCTATGTATCTAAGTTACCTATTTTTCTAGCTCCGTGCAAAGGTTCAAACTGGTAGATACTTGCAGCTTTCGAGCCAACCTAAAGTAAAAATAAACTTTTTACGCCGCCTAATTCCTTTACCTCTGATTACTTATGTGTGGTTCGCCTAGTAGTATGTCTTTGGCACCAACATGTTGGCTTTGGTTTCTGATCCTAAACGCATGGCTTAGCCCTGGTTGTTTCAGCTAAAGTTACCGGCTGAGGTTCGTCAACATACAAAAAGTCAAACATATAAGTCAGGGTAAAATTAAGGCGGGCCATATATAAAAGGAAAAATAAAAACTTGTCAGCTAGTTTCTCGCCTAGCAGAGCAGCAACAAAAGTATATACAAATATTACAAGTTAAAGTTGCATTGTTTCAGGGGCTGGCAAATCATGTCAGAAGAAGGCAAGGAAAGGAAACAACGGCTCGGGGGGGGGGGGGGGGGGGGGCGTCTACATCAGGCTTGGGGGCTGACAACTTCAGCCCCAGAACTGTCACTCCCCTCCGCCTCGGCCGTGCCGGCAGCTCCAGCTTCCCCTGCGGCAGGCACATGATGGCGCCGGTAGAAGATCGAAGTATCCACCATGTCGGCAACACGCGTGGCATAGCCGGCTCGACCTCGCTGCCGTCTTCATATGTAGACGGCATGCCTTCGGTGACGGCTTCTATCTCCGCCTCGGGGTAGTGCGCCATGAATAGTCCAAGCGCAGTCTTGGCACCACCCCGCGCCGCCGACTTCAGCGAGCTCTTGTGTAGCTTGGTAGCCTGCTCCAACATATTGGGCACGTCGCTGAATTCGGTCGGTTCCTGGCTGCCAGAGGAGATGAAGAACTTGGCGGCAAACCGCTTGGACGCTGCCAAAGTCTTGGTGATCAGCTCGCATAGACGCGCAAGGCGATCCAGGCGGGGACTGACAACCATGTCGTCGCCCAAACCGGCGGGAACTGTATCAAAAATGAAACCATCAGTTTGGCTCAGGCTTAGCAAAATGGCAAAATCAAAGTAAGGAGTGAGAAATTACCAAGGGCCGAGTTATGGAAAGCGGACAGCTCAATCATATGAGCCGCCAACGCGTCCTCAGCAATTTGGGCGCGAGAAGTCTGCTTGGAGATTTCCTCGGCAGCCGTCTTCTCCGCCTCCGCCAACTTCGTGCGCAGGCTTTCCAGCTCACCAGTGAGCTGGCTAGATTCCTGTGCAAATTTCAGCTGCTGGGCCTCCATCTCCTTCTGGTGATCCTCCTTCATTGCCAAGTTGGCGGCTGCCAAATCGGAAGATTCATTCATAAGAGCTTGCATATCAGTGGACGCCTTCAGTATATCCTGGGCATGGTCTAGCAGTTCTACAAATATGGATTCACTAACTAAATGATTGACGGCAACATAAGTTGAGAAGATAGCTGAAGGCAAAAAAGATCAACTCTACCTTCATCTTTTTGGCGGGCCGCCTCCAACTATGCAATCCGCAGGTCCTTGCTCTCGCAATCCTTCTTCAGGCCGCGGCACCGCCGGTTTATCTCGAATCGGGAGGAGACAAGCTCAACGTTGGCGGACACGAGGCCCTGCAGGAAAAAGCAAAGGCATAAAACATATTATCGAATAACCACTAAGCCGGCAGCCAAAATTTTTGGACCTGCCATATAAGTGCTCGGGGGAAAGGCTATGTATATGCCGGAGTTATAAAAACTTACAGACAGGTCGCCCTCCAAGTCGGTGAAGGCCTGGGAAGTGAAGTTGGCAAAATTCAAGGCTGACTCCTTGGCCTCCTTAAAAGTGGACCAAGGGTCCCTAACTTTTCCGCCTCCTGCAGTCAGGGCTGCCCTCTGGGACCCGCCGGCAGCCGCCTCTAGCAACTCCTCCTTGGCGGCACGCGATTGAGCGGCTTCATCGGCCGTAGCCTCAGCCAAAAGGAGGGGAGTCTTGGGTGCACGGTCAGCGGAGGAGGTCCTTGGCGGCGCGCCAGAAGCCGGAGTCGGGGGATGGCGACGAGCATCGCCCATAAAGCTGCCGGCCCGGGGCTGGGGGGTTGGCGGCATGGTAGCAGGCGAGCTGCCTTGAGGCCGCTTACCCTTGGAAAGGAGCCTGGTCGTCAACCGGGAAGTTGCGACCCTTTCCCTATCAATAAACAACAAGCAGTCAGTTGGGTGCCAGTATTAAAGGAGCTCGTCGACTGTTAAAGGCAAAATTGAGTACCTTCGGGGGATGTTGAAGGGAATATGCCCTAGAGGCACTTAATAAACATAGTTTATTGGCAATATCCCAATCGTTCATTATATGTTTTACACCATGCTATAACTGTATTAAGCGAAAACATTAATACAAGTGTGGTAGATAAACAACCAGGTCCCTAGTAGCCTCTACTAAGACTAGTTTCGTTGCGCGATTGATGATCGAGGTTTTCCGATCATAGGGCATGGCGTCGGTCGGCAATGGGAGTCATGTCGTTAGGAGTAACGATGTGATGGACATACCCAGTATTTGTCGGACATAGTCATTACGCCTTAAGACCGTGAGATCAACTCTTATTGTTATCCCTAGAAGATACTTTGATCGCACCAAACGTCGTATCTTATTTAGTATGACAATAACGGTGATACTTTTGGGTATCGGAAAGGGGTAGTTGAGACGAGGGGTCAACAGCGGGATTTGTCAGTCCGCATAGCCGGATAGATACTCTAGGGCACACTCGGTGAGATTATGTAAAATGAGTTTGCAAACATCTGACTAGGTCACCAGCTGACATAATATCATAGACGAGTAGAAGATAGCGATGTCGGTAACGAGATCATGCTAGGTATGGAGATATCTGATAATGATGCTCGGACACGCTAAGTATCGCCATGACAAAGGGTTTAAGACTATACGTCCAGGTTTGATAGATGAAAGTCATTCGTTATATCACAGGGATTAATTCATGGGGTCCAGGCCTACGAGTTAGTCGTCGATCATAGAGGAGTCTTGATCGTACCTGTTATTATATCGAACCGCTAGGGTAACACACTTAAGGGGTTTCGACAAGACAACCGGAAAGGAAAGAGATCACCGGGAACGTCCCGGGAGGGGTCCGATGGAGATCGGGCAGCGCCGAAAGAGTTTTCGGAGCTAGGAAAAATTATATATGTTATGTTTGATATTAATTAGTGTAATTAATATGCAAATATGATTTTATATATTTATTTTCGAATTTATTTAGGCTGATTTCCCTAAATGGGCCTTCTGGTCGAAAGAAGGCCCATGGGGGGGGGGGGGGGGGAAACCCTCAAGGGAATTTTGTGGGGGAGGCTTGGCCGGCCTAGGTGGGCCAAATGGGGCCCACCTAGGGCTGGCGCATCAGCCTTGGACGAACCAGGCATGTGGGATAGTCCCACATTGCCTGGCTGGCAAGGTTGGCTCCCCCTGGGAGCCTATATAAGAAGGGGCACCTCTGGCCTTTTAATTCACCAATTAATTCCCAATTTCTCTCTCGATCTCGTGGTTCCCTTGTCGGAGCCGCGCCGAGTAGAGGAGGGGATCTCTTCCACCATAGCCCGCTGCCGCGCTGCTGGTGTTCCGGTCCAAGTCTTCCGCTGCTCGTCCTGGACTGGAGCTTCGGAGGCCGTCGTCTCCACCGTATGTGTGCGACTCCCTGCGAGGTGCTGCGCTAGCGGTACTCGGAGGCCTACTTCCTCCACCCGACCTCGGGGTCATCTTCGTCATCTTCGCCGCGCCGAGTTCTCCGCGACCTAGAGGTCGGCTACGGCGTCTTCATCGTCAACGCTTGTGCGGGAGCGTAATCCCCGCTATTCGGTCTACGAGGGTATGTATTCTGATCTCCGCCGTACTTCTATATCTGCATAGTGTAGATCTTGGCTAGTTTAAGGATATCGTTGGTAGGAAATTTTTTGTTTTCTGCACACGATCCCCTTCAATATGCCCTAGAGGCACTTAATAAACATAGTTTATTGGCAATATCCCAATCGTTCATTATATGTTTTATACCATGCTATAACTGTATTAAGCGGAAACATTAATACAGGTGTGGTAGATAAACAACCAGGTCCCTAGTAGCCTCTACTATGACTAGTTTCATTGCGCGATTGATGATCGAGGTTTTCCGATCATAGGGCATGGCGCCGGTCGGCAATGGAAGTCATATCGTTAGGAGTAACGATGTGATGGACATACCCAGTATTTATAGGACATAGTCATTACGCCTTAAGACCGTGAGATCAACTCTTATTGTTATCCCTGAAAGATACTTTGATCGCACCAAACGTCGCATCTTATCTAGTGTGACAATAACGGTGATACTTTTGGATATCGGAAGGGGGTAGTTGAGACGAGGGGTCAACAGCGGGATTTGTCAGTCCGCATAGCCGGATAGATACTCTAGGGCCCACTCGGTGAGATTATGTCAAATGAGTTTGCAAACATGTGACTAGGTCACCAGCTGACATAATATCATAGACGAGTAGATGATAGCGATGTCGGTAACGAGATCATGCTAGGTATGGAGATATCTGAGAATGATGCCCGGACACGCTAAGTATCGCCATGACATAGGGTTTAAGACTATACGTCCATGTTTGATAGATGAAAGTCATTCGTTATATCACAGGGATTAATTCATGGGGTCCAGGCCTACGAGTTAGTCGTTGATCATAGAGGAGTCTTGATCGTACTTGTTATTATATCAAACCGCTAGGGTAACACACTTAAGGGGTTTCGACAAGACAACCGGAAAGGAAAGAGATCACCGGGAGCGTCCCGGGAGGGGTCCGATGGAGATCGGGCAGCGACGAAAGAGTTTTCGGAGCTAGGAAAAATTATATATATTATGTTTGATATTAATTAGTGTAATTAATATGCAAATATGATTTTATATATTTATTTTCGAATTTATTTAGGCTGATTTCCCTAAATGGGCCTTCTGGTCGAAAGAAGGCCCATGGGGGGGGGGAAACCCTCAAGGGAATTTTGTGGGGGAGGCTTGGCCGGCCTAGGTGGGCCAAATGGGGCCCACCTAGGGCTGGCGCATCAGCCTTGGACGAACCAGGCATGTGGGATAGTCCCACATTGCCTGGCTGGCAAGGTTGGCTCCCCCTGGGAGCCTATATAAGAAGGGGCACCTCTGGCCTTTTAATTCACCAATTAATTCCCAATTTCTCTCTCGATCTCGTGGTTCCCTTGTCGGAGCCGCGCCGAGTAGAGGAGGGGATCTCTTCCACCATAGCCCGCTGCCGCGCTGCTGGTGTTCCGGTCCAAGTCTTCCGCTGCTCGTCCTGGACTGGAGCTTCGGAGGCCGTCGTCTCCACCGTATGTGTGCGACTCCCTGCGAGGTGCTGCGCTAGCGGTACTCGGAGGCCTACTTCCTCCACCCGACCTCGGGGTCATCTTCGTCATCTTCGCCGCGCCGAGTTCTCCGCGACCTAGAGGTCGGCTACGGCGTCTTCATCGTCAACGCTTGTGCGGGAGCGTAATCCCCGCTATTCGGTCTACGAGGGTATGTATTCTGATCTCCGCCGTACTTCTATATCTGCATAGTGTAGATCTTGGCTAGTTTAAGGATATCGTTGGTAGGAAATTTTTTGTTTTCTGCACACGATCCCCTTCAATATGCCCTAGAGGCACTTAATAAACATAGTTTATTGGCAATATCCCAATCGTTCATTATATGTTTTATACCATGCTATAACTGTATTAAGCGGAAACATTAATACAGGTGTGGTAGATAAACAACCAGGTCCCTAGTAGCCTCTACTATGACTAGTTTCATTGCGCGATTGATGATCGAGGTTTTCCGATCATAGGGCATGGCGCCGGTCGGCAATGGAAGTCATATCGTTAGGAGTAACGATGTGATGGACATACCCAGTATTTATAGGACATAGTCATTACGCCTTAAGACCGTCAGATCAACTCTTATTGTTATCCCTGAAAGATACTTTGATCGCACCAAACGTCGCATCTTATCTAGTGTGACAATAACGGTGATACTTTTGGATATCGGAAGGGGGTAGTTGAGACGAGGGGTCAACAGCGGGATTTGTCAGTCCGCATATCCGGATAGATACTCTAGGGCCCACTCGGTGAGATTATGTCAAATGAGTTTGCAAACATGTGACTAGGTCACCAGCTGACATAATATCATAGACGAGTAGATGATAGCGATGTCGGTAACGAGATCAAGCTAGGTATGGAGATATCTGAGAATGATGCTCGGACACGCTAAGTATCGCCATGACATAGGGTTTAAGACTATACGTCCAGGTTTGATAGATGAAAGTCATTCGTTATATCACAGGGATTAATTCATGGGGTCCAGGCCTACGAGTTAGTCGTTGATCATAGAGGAGTCTTGATCGTACTTGTTATTATATCAAACCGCTAGGGTAACACACTTAAGGGGTTTCGACAAGACAACCGGAAAGGAAAGAGATCACCGGGAGCGTCCCGGGAGGGGTCCGATGGAGATCGGGCAGCGACGAAAGAGTTTTCGGAGCTAGGAAAAATTATATATATTATGTTTGATATTAATTAGTGTAATTAATATGCAAATATTATTTTATATATTTATTTTCGAATTTATTTTGGCTGATTTCCCTAAATGGGCCTTCTGGTCGAAAGAAGGCCCATGGGCGGGGGGGGGGGGGGGGGGAAACCCTCAAGGGAATTTTGTGGGGGAGGCTTGGCCGGCCTAGGTGGGCCAAATGGGGCCCACCTAGGGCCGGCGCATCAGCCTTGGACGAACCAGGCATGTGGGATAGTTCCACATTGCCTGGCTGGCAAGGTTGGCTCCCCTGGGAGCCTATATAAGAAGGGGCACCCCTGGCCTTTTAATTCACCAGTTAATTCCCAATTTCTCTCTCGATCTCGTGGTTCCCTTGTCGGAGTCGCGCCGAGTAGAGGAGGGGATCTCTTCCACCATAGCCCGCTGCCGCGCTGCTGGTGTTCCGGTCCAAGTCTTCCGCTGCTCGTCCTGGACTGGAGCTTCGGAGGCCGTCGTCTCCACCATATGTGTGTCACGCCCTGCGAGGTGCTGCGCTAGCGGTACTCGGAGTCCTACTTCCTCCACCCGACCTCGGGGTCATCTTCGTCGTCTTCGTCGCGCCGAGTTCTCCGCGACCTATAGGTCGGCTACGGCGTCTTCATCGTCAACGCTTGTGCGGGAGCGTAATCCCCGCTATTCGGTCTACGAGGGTATGTATTCCGATCTCCGCCGTACTTCTATATCTGCATAGTGTAGATCTTGGCTAGTTTAAGGATATCGTTGGTAGGAAATTTTTTGTTTTCTACACACGATCCCCTTCAGTGGTATCAGAGCCGATCTATCGTAGATATAGCTGTACGCTGTTAGAACCCGTGCTCTGCACGGGGGCACCGTTCCTATTATTTGCTACCCTCTAGCGTGCACTTGTGATTCCAGCGGCATCGAGTTGATGAAGCGGCCCGGACCGACTTTACGCGTACGCTTACGCTAGACTGGTACCACTACTGACATACGTCTTGTACCGTATCTGTGGCTGGCGGGTGCCTGTTTCTCTCTCTTTAGTTGGCTTTGCATTTTCAATGGAGGGCCCGAAAGGGATGCTTAGACATGCAATTATTGGATCGTTGTTGTGGTCATAAGGTTCGTAGGTATGAAGCAGTTCTATTTACGAAAGCCCCGAGCCACGTAAAATATGCAAAAGATAAAGTAGAAGCGTCTAACTTTATTTTGCAGGGGCTATGTGATATGGTCAAGGTAGGTTTATTAAATTGTTTATAAACTGCGGGCGCCAAGAAGACCATGGCGCGATGTACTATATCACATTGCATTACATTTGATGTTTTGTGTGCATCTTATATTGTGTGATTGTGTGTATAGTATACATTAGTTACACGGCGGTAGATATATAAGATGATCCCTTCAAAATACCACTAGTGTTCTCCCTCCAACGCGCACCACCAATAAAGTTCTACGTTATGAGGCAGGCCGTGATGATCGGGTGTCAGACATCTCGTCGTTCGCATACAGTGGGTGTAAGCCATGTTGCACAAGCGTCAGCGTGGAGGTCTTTGGTGGCGAGCCTAGCATATTCAGAAATATGGCCTCGGAACAGGAAGACCGAAAGGTCGAGCACGAGTCACAAAATTTGTGTGGCGGACGATTTTGTCTACTCTTGAAGTTGTGGCGCCGGCTCTGATGATGAGGGGTGGTGCAATGGATGGGGGTCGTGTAATCGCTTAAACGACCAGGAGGGATGTTCGTTTGAGTGGGAGTTCGGATAGTTATTTTCTAAAATACTAGAACTCAGAATATAATGAATAGAGTATGTTTTGCAAACCTTTGTAGATATTAACCATAGTAATAGCATCTTTTCAAATTAGGCGCATTCCTGCGTTTGAGAAACTTAAAAGGTTGGGTCCAAACTTCATAGTTTTATACTTTAGCTTGAGGATACTCCTTGTTTAAACCGTTAGCTCTTTTGTGTTACAATACCCGCTAGAGATAAACCCGGAGATTCCGATAACAAAAGATAATTTGGATTATCGGATTTTGTGCGGATGATATCATCATAGTCCAGTGTATGCTATGATCTCTGCCATAGAGAACCAACGGTGGGTACGAGTTATTGGATCGCGAACATATGGTCGCTAACTCGGGGTACCTCTATAGTTTGGTTGATGAAGTTTATCAGTACGTTGACTGATTGTCTTCTCAACCAAGATGGAAGAGAATACACACATTGAGGGAGCACATGGCGGTCATACTTAATGACGTATGTTCATGATTAATGAACATTGAGACGCCTCGCTCAGCTCAATCACTGGATGACAGACATCGTTGCCAAATGCAAATCCTCTGTCATAGACTATGTCATGCAAGGGGAATCGTTCA
Source organism: Poa annua (assembly GCA_026929855.1). Classification (NCBI taxonomy): domain Eukaryota; kingdom Viridiplantae; phylum Streptophyta; class Magnoliopsida; order Poales; family Poaceae; genus Poa; species Poa annua. Next base: position 41,648,093 of record CM049427.1, read on the forward strand.
CCTTCATGGTTCTTCATTACGGTGGAAGTATCAAGAAGATGAAACAGATCGCCGGAAGTCATCAATGATGATGGCGTATATATGATATACATGTTATGAATGTTTTAGCTAAGCAAGTGCTCGCAGTAGTGACTAAGTCTTGAACTAGTCATGTTTTGTGAAAAACCAGGTTTACTGTTTGAGTAGCTTGAAAGGATGAGGCGACATTGCGTGTTGATAACGGCAGTCAAGTTGTTGTGACGGCCATAGACACTCTCCCTCTAGATCTACCATTTGAATAAATTCTTTATGATCGGGTGTTGGTATGATCGTTACGAGTGTGTCTCCTCTAGCGAGACACTTGTTCATACATGATAGTGACAAATTGGTGTCCTATATTTATGAAGTAATGATCGTATGCCGATTTGAATTTAGATGGTAGAAGCTCCCACATTCATAGTATTAATGCCAAAGGATACAAACTTAATAAAGACACCACATATGTGTGGCACTACCGTTTATTCATTTCAATGTTATATGCATTAGCTCCACACTGGATAGACCTACAAGTCCTAAGATTTGATCTTTTGACACTTGCAAAATAACTGTGACACCGTATTCGGAAAACGGGCATATAACTTATTGATAGTCATACATGGAGATGTATGTGGTTCAATGAAGTAATTGACGGGTAGTGGAGAGCTTTATTTCCTGAACTTCACTGAACGTTTTGAGTATAGCTTGTTGAGAATCATGCATATGGGTGTATGTGAATCAATGAATAACTTTAACGTGTAGTGAAAGTCTTTATTTCATAGACTTCATGAATATTCCGAGTAGATATATGGATATCCACTCCGGGGAATGTTAGTCTGAATTTTTGATTCGATCAAACGAAGTTCAGAATGAAGTAGGAAATAAACTTAACAAGAAAATCAAATTCCCGCGATGCAAATCGAGGAATGAAGATTTGAGTTATAATGTTGGCACATCATTGAAATACTTGTGAGAAGAGTTCCACAAATTACGTCGCATGGAACACCATAGTGTTATGGTGTGTTAGGACGTCGTAATTACACTCTATCGGATAGTGTGTGGTAAATAAATCTCTTACCGAATTATTGTAATCATTAGAGTCATATGGTAGAAACGTAAACACTCACGTTACCAAATAGGTAAACCATTTGAATCCATGGAGACAATGCCATATGAGTAATGGTGTGGCTTTTAGCCTGGATTGTCGTTTCAGCAATTTAGTGTTTCGATGTAATCGAACCTAAAATGGATTAATCTTTGTAGTATACCCTACCTAAAGAGTTAGTTGGGTACATGTCTCACGAAATAGGCAAAATCTTTGCCGGGATATACCTTGCGAAAGAAATAGTTTCTTCTCCGAGGGTCTAAGTGAGAAAGAAAGTAGAGCAAGACGAAGTTGGTGAACTTCCTCTCCAGACATCAGAGTGGCGCAATCGAAAGTGTTTTCGGTGTCAGGCTCCACAGCTTGAAAAAGCTGATGATTCAAAATCATGATGTTCTGAGCTCATACTAAGAGCGTAGGCATACGAGGCTGTGTTCCACACTGTGTGTTATGACAATCTTGTTATGAAGGTCATATTAATGGAATATGATAGACCTACGAACTACGAAGAAGAGATGGTGGACCTAAGTCCGAGAAATGGCTATGAGTCATTTATGATCCGAAATAAAATCTATATACGTTTACCAGGTAATGACTTGGGAGATCTTCTTGATGGCATCTAGGATGTTGATAGTAAATGGAGTTTTATGAGAGAGTAGATATTAAGCAGATTCGATTTGTCGTGAAACAGTTCCGACATACCACATGAGACTTTGTCTCAAGTGGCGAAGCCTAAATCTATTCTGGGTCGTTTAGTAATTACTATAATTTCGAATGAGAAATTGATAGATGGATGAGAAAACCATGGTTCTTAATAGTGTAATTAAGAATGATTTGTAATCCTGAGGATGCTAAACATGTGTGCAAACTTCGGTGGTCCATTCATGGGCTGAAGCAAGCATATCGGAGCTGGAATCTTCACTTTGATAATGTGATCAAAGGATTTTGGAGTTGTCCAAAATAGTTGAAGAAACCTACATTTGCAAAGAAGTGAGTGGGAGCAAAGTAGCTTTCCTTGATCTTATATGCGGAAGGCATATTTGAGTGGGAGCTAAGTAGCTTTTCCTTGATCTTATATGCGAAAGGCATATTTGAGTGGGAGCTAGGTGTCATTTGTGATTCTGTATGTAACGACATATTGAATGACACAGATCCTCTAGTATAGTGTAAAGGATTATTTAAGTGATTAAATTTTCTATGAAATGAAATTAGGAGTATTAGGCATCCGATTTATAATTGTATAGATCAGAGGGGGCTTAATAACATTAAGTCGGAGTGTTTCCTAAGTCAGGATTCTGAAGTGTTTCAGAAAAGGACAAGCGAAGAAAGAGGTTCTTGCTTGTATGACTAGGTAAAAGATTAAGTTAATCTTGACTTTTTCAGTGATAGAAAATGATGTTCGACATTCTCTATGTATCACACATAGAGTCTATCAGGCTGAAAGCTCGACTTGGTGTGACCCGAGTTCTTGGTTGAAGAACAGGTTCTAGAGTGATCCTTGTGTGGATCAATGAACAAACGTTAAGTTTATTCTTCAGTGTCTATGAGAACTGAAGATAGGTTTTCTAGTAACGGGTAAGAGTGAAATGGCAACTTGCCGTAAAGCGGTTACGATGATGCAAGTTATTACACTGACCCATACGACTAGAAATCTCGTATAGGAGATGTCCTTTGTTTTGAAGATAGACATGGTTAGTTTGCGAAGTCGCATATGAATGCACTGTCGCATAATCTACATAGGTATAGAAATATATCGCGACTTTAGAAGTAGCAAGTGTGATTGGACTGAGCAGTTTTCTGAGCGTAGGTGGTCCCCTTAATAGATCTCTTAGACTTTTAAGGCGCATGCTACGCGAATGCTCGAGTCTCACTCCATCCACTGGGATATATTTCACCGTCATCGTAAGATACGGGTTTATGTCAAACTAGGTGACATAGAAGTGTTGCAAAGCACATATAGATCTCAATGTGTGAGATCTATTGACTGTATTCCTCTTCCACGAGGCGAGCAGGCACCAAGATGCTATGGGTGTTGAGCTTTTACCAGGTTTAAACTAGATTAAGTGTTACTCTAGTGCAAGTGGGAGACTGAAGGGAATATGCCCTAGAGGCACTTAATAAACATAGTTTATTGGCAATATCCCAATCGTTCATTATATGTTTTATACCATGCTAGAACTGTATTAATCGGAAACATTAATACAGGTGTGGTAGATAAACAACCAGGTCCCTAGTAGCCTCTACTATGACTAGTTTCATTGCGCGATTGATGATCGAGGTTTTCCGATCATAGGGCATGGCGCCCGTCGGCAATGGAAGTCATATCGTTAAGAGTAACGATGTGATGGACATACCCAGTATTTATAGGACATAGTCATTACGCCTTAAGACCGTGAGATCAACTCTTATTGTTATCCCTGAAAGATACTTTGATCGCACCAAACGTCGCATCTTATCTAGTGTGACAATAACGGTGATACTTTTGGGTATCGGAAGGGGGTAGTTGAGACGAGGGGTCAACAACGGGATTTGTCAGTCCGCATAGCCGGATAGATACCCTAGGGCCCACTCGGTGAGATTATGTCAAATGAGTTTGCAAACATGTGACTAGGTCACCAGCTGACATAATATCATAGACGAGTAGAAGATAGAGATGTCGGTAACGAGATCATGCTAGGTATGGAGATATCTGAGAATGATGCTCGGACACGCTAAGTATCGCCATGACAAAGGGTTTAAGACTATACGTCCAGGTTTGATAGATGAAAGTCATTCGTTATATCACAGGGATTAATTCATGGGGTCCAGGCCTACGAGTTAGTCGTTGATCATAGTGGAGTCTTGATCGTACCTGTTATTATATCGAACCGCTAGGGTAACACACTTAAGGGGTTTCGACAAGACAACCGGAAAGGAAAGAGATCACCGGGAGCGTCCCGGGAGGGGTTCGATGGAGATCGGGCAGCGACGAAAGAGTTTTCGGAGCTAGGAAAAATTATATATATTATGTTTGATATTAATTAGTATAATTGATATGCAAATATGATTTTATATATTTATTTTCGAATTTATTTAGGCTGATTTCCCTAAATGGGCCTTCTGGTCGAAAGAAGGCCCATGGGGGGGGGGGGGGGAACCCTCAAGGGAATTTTGTGGGGGAGGCTTGGCCGGCCTAGGTGGGCCAAATGGGGCCCACCTAGGGCCGGCGCATCAGCCTTGGCCGAACCAGGCATGTGGGATAGTCCCACATTGCCTGGCTGGCAAGGTTGGCTCCCCCTGGGAGCCTATATAAGAAGGGGCACCCCTGGCCTTTTAATTCACCAATTAATTCCCAATTTCTCTCTCGATCTCGTGGTTCCCTTGTCGGAGCCGCGCCGAGTAGAGGAGGGGATCTCTTCCACCATAGCCCGCTGCCGCGCTGCTGGTGTTCCGGTCCAAATCTTCCGCTGCTCGTCCTGGACTGGAGCTTCGGAGGCCGTCGTCTCCACCGTATGTGTGTCACGCCCTGCGAGGTGCTGCGCTAGCGGTACTCGGAGGCCTACTTCCTCCACCCGACCTCGGGATCATCTTCATCGTCTTCGTCGCGCCGAGTTCTCCGTGACCTAGAGGTCGGCTACGGCGTCTTCATCGTCAACGCTTGTGCGGGAGCGTAATCCCCGCTATTCGGTCTACGAGGGTATGTATTCCGATCTCCGCCGTACTTCTATATCTGCATAGTGTAGATCTTGGCTAGTTTAAGGATATCGTTGGTAGGAATTTTTTTGTTTTCTGCACACGATCCCCTTCAGATGTTAATCCCCGCGTTCTCGTCAATGTTGACGAGAGCCGGCTCGGTAGCCATTGCGATCCGTTTTTTCCTCTCGGCGATCGCCGTATAGGAAGCGGCGCCGGATGCCTTGCGCTTCTTAGTCTTCCCGGCTTCGACTCGTAGAAGTCGGGAGCCAGGTCATCCTCCCCCAAGTGGAAGATCTGAGAAAGAAGACAAGTATTAATGGAACTCAAGTTAGCCGGCGAAGCTGTCAAAAAGGGGCAAGGAGCAAGATATCTACCTCGATGGGAGGGTTGTCGTGGGTGTGCATGGGCACGCCCTCCACCGCTTTCACCAGCCCCGCCTTGACGAGGCTGCGGAGCCGGAACGCCAGGTCGGCAACCGGCAACCTCTCTTCGCTTACGCGGAGAGAGGCCGTGGCAGTAGGCGAATACTGACACATTTTGTGCGGGTTGTACCGCAGGGGGGAGAATCTGCCGGCCAAGCCAGCAGATGACGGTGTCCACCCCGTCCAGCAGGGGGGGAGTGTCAGACCCTGAATTCAAGCTACACAAACGAAACGTATCGGTTGGGCCACACAACCAAGAACATACTGGGGTTACCAATCCCAGGAAACAATCAGGCCATGCTCGGAATGGATCATCGGCCGACAGCTCTTGGCGACCCCAACGTCACATACGTTTCCAGATTATGCACGCAAGAACCCAAAAAGTCTTCCAACTCGTATACTTCAACCATACACACATGGTATACGAGTCGTATTTTTAACAAGTTGAAACCACAGAATAAACCTAAGACACAAAGAAAGGAAATAATATCCAAAAGCTCTCACTGAGCAAAATATAGCGAATGGCACCAATCAGAGGACACATGTCCCAACATTACATCATGCAGCGGAAAACAAACCGTTCTGAGTACAGACAAGAAGCAAAGGGCTCAAAGGCCGAAACGGAAAAGAAGGCCCATCCACGCAGTCCACCTGGAAGTAGCCCAGGGGAACTCTAACTACTCGTCGTAGATCTCGTCGTCGAACTCCACGTAGTATCCACCTATCTGGTCGAGCGAAGGATCCTCAACTGCAGAAAACCACAGCCCGCGAACGGGTCAATACACCGAAGAGTATCGAACAAGCTTAAGCTAACAGGTTACAAAACTGTAAGATTCCCAAAGTATGGGGGTAGGTGTACTTAGCGGCAGCAACACTAGCAACCTAAAGAGACACGCTAAAAACTTCCGTCTAATTAGAGAGGGATAAGAGAGCGTTTAAGTAGCCATCTACAACTAACACCAGTCATAACCCATTCTCGAATTAACCCCCTCAACCAGATATGAGGAAGCAATTCGGGAATACTCACACGTTAACATTTTTAGTTACCAGTTATTGTGAAAGTAATTCTATATTACTATTCAAATTATTTATCAATGCTTAGGTGTAAGTTGTCTAGATCTCATTGTTCGGCAACGCACCAAGTTGTCCATAACCGCGGACGCGGCTCATCGATAAGATTATACCCTGCAGGGGTGCACTACAGGACCCATACTCGCATGATCAACCCAGTCAAAAACATTAGGGCCTTTCAACCCAACTCTTTTCTTTCACCGCAACAAGTCCAGGAGCCACGGGAGCTATGCTGGTCCCGGCCAAAAGGGTGCAGACGCTTGGAATGGAAGATTTCCGATTAAGATCTCGTTGTTCAGGCTAACTTCCTTTGTAAGCCATTTGGATCCTGGTTGTTGCACTAAGACAGGGCTGTCCATCTTTTCGAAAGTAACACCATTGCTGGAAGCAAAACTTTGCGAAATGAACGAATGGGACGCACCAGAATCAAACAACACTTTAGCGAGGACGGAGTTCACGAATAGATTTCCAAGAACCACATCAGTAGCTTCCTCTGCTTCTTTTGCTGTAACATGATTCATCCTTGCGCGTCTACCAACAGACCTTTTGTCGATGTTGGGAGCCTGAGGAGTAACAGCACAACTCTTAGAGCGACAAGGTGGAGAAGGAAGTGTGTTTTGCGGACACTTGTAAGAGAAGTGGCCCGGCTCACCGCACTTGAAGCAGGTGACCGAAGAGTTTGGAACCAAAGGCGTTGTCTGCTTGACGAAACTCCTTGTAGCTGAAGCTGGGTTGGTTAGACCGGAAGAAAACCTCAGAGAGATTGGACTGTGGATGAGTTGAGTTTGAGTTGCATAGGGTATCCAAACCCTACGTTTCTGCGGAGGTGTAGAATCTGATGGAGAAGAAGTTGTTTCAAGAGAGTGTTTACGAGATTCTTCGAACTTCTCACGTCCAAATTCCTCTCGGAGAGCTGTGTTGACAAGGTCTTCAAAGGTATCGCACTTGATAAGAGTGAGTGCGTACTTAAGATCTGGGTTTAGACCTCTGCGGAATTTGGCTTGCTTTTTGGCATCAGTTGATACCTCATCTTGAGCATAGCGAGCCAACCGATTGAACTCAGCTTGATAGTCCAACATAGACATGCTACCCTGAGTCAAGTCATAGAATTCTTCCCGCTTTCTTTCCATGACCCCTTCTGGAATATGGTGGCATTTGAAAGCCTCCTTGAACTCATCCCAAGTACTCACAACACCTGGTGCTCGTAACTCTAGGAAGTTCTCCCACCAAGACATGGATTCACCGCGGAGCAGGTAGGTGACATAAGGAACACGGTCCTCATCGGATACATGAGAAACAGCCAGAGCATTGTTCATCTCACGTAGCCAGTCATCAGCATCGAGTGGCTCAGAGGGAACATCAAACGTGCGGGGATTGAGCTGGAGAAACTGCACGATAGACACACAGTTGTTGCTCTGATTCTGGTTTTGCTGAATTTGACTCAAAACTTGCGCCATCTGAGACAAAACTTGCCCCATTTGGGAAGGCATTGTAGTATCTTCTTCGCCACTCTCCATCCTGAGGAGGATACAACGTTAACACGACAATCGGATAAACAGAATCCAACGTAAGTGCTTAAAAGAAAACTTCAGATTGCTTAGAAAGGACAACAAGGAACGAGACATGGCCATCCATCATGGTACGCCACTTTGTTCACTTCCAGAAAGGTTTAAAGAGAGGTCAGAACGAAGACTAGCACTAGAACTAGGAAACACCAATTGAGCTTGACGTAACTTCACCAAAAGAGGAGAAACAACTGATTCATTCAAGAATGAAACTGAACGTAGCCGAAGAGATTGAAACTGCTGAAACGAAGAGCACCACCTTGAAGACACCTGCAACTATGGTACTACAGAAACCCAGAACACGTGATGTCCTAATTTTAAAATTAAGGTGAGAAGTGAAATATCGTAACACTTCCTTACCAGAAGAACAGGGAGGGTGGGTGGGGAAAGAAGTAAAAGAACAGAATTCCTACTCTCACGTTTAAGAATTTCCTGATAACTACAAAATATTTTTCTAGACTCAAACAACGACCAGCAGAAGGGAACCTGAGGGCGTTTAAGCTCTGATACCAACTGTCAGACCCTGAATTCAAGCTACACAAACGAAACGTATCGGTTGGGCCACACAACCAAGAACATACTGGGGTTACCAATCCCAGGAAACAATCAGGCCATGCTCGGAATGGATCATCGGCCGACAGCTCTTGGCGACCCCAACGTCACATACGTTTCCAGATTATGCACGCAAGAACCAAAAAAGTCTTCCAACTCGTATACTTCAACCATACACACATGGTATACGAGTCGGATTTTTAACAAGTTGAAACCACAGAATAAACCTAAGACACAAAGAAAGGAAATAATATCCAAAAGCTCTCACTGAGCAAAATATAGCGAATGGCACCAATCAGAGGACACATGTCCCAACATTACATCATGCAGCGGAAAACAAACTGGTCTGAGTACAGAAAAGAAGCAAAGGGCTCAAAGGCCGAAACGGAAAAGAAGGCCCATCCACGCAGTCCACCAGGAAGTAGCCCAGGGGAACTCTAACTACTCGTCGTAGATCTCGTCGTCGAACTCCACGTAGTATCCACCTATCTGGTCGAGCGAAGGATCCTCAACTGCAGAAAAACCACAGCCCACGAACGGGTCAATACACCGAAGCGTATCGAACAAGCTTAATCTAACAGGTTACAAAACTGTAAGATTCCCAAAGTATGGGGGTAGGTGTACTTTGCGGCAGCAGCACTAGCAACCTAAAGAGACGCGCTAAAAACTTCCGTCTAATTAGAGAGGGATAAGAGAGCGTTTAAGTAGCCATCTACAACTAACACCAGTCATAACCCATTCTCGAATTAACCCCCTCAACCAGATATGAGGAAGCAATTCGGGAATACTCACACGTTAACATTTTTAGTTACCAGTTATTGTGAAAGTAATTCTATATTACTATTCAAATTATTTATCAATGCTTAGGTGTAAGTTGTCTAGATCTCATTAGTCGGCAACGCACCAAGTTGTCCATAACCGCGGACGCGGCTCATCGATAAGATTATACCCTGCAGGGGTGCACTACTGGACCCATACTCGCATGATCAACCCAGTCAGAAACATTAGGGCCTTTCAACCCAACTCTTTTCCTTCACCGCAACAAGTCCAGGAGCCACAGGAGCTATGCTGGTCCCGGCCAAAAGGGTGTGGACTCCCGCAAGACACACCCCTCCGCACCAACAGGCTGCGCCCTATATGCATGTAACAAGGCACACCGCCAAAGTAAAATACTACACTAGTATCGATGCATATGAGACAAATGGAAAACACGAACTAGGTGTAGCTCCCGGACAAGTTGAAGTTCCAGTCAAAGTCGAGGGGGGCTCCATAGGGCCTCCCACAAGTGGTTAGTGCGCTCAGTCTTGGATTAGGGGAGCAAGATCTCAGTTCCTAGGTCGACACTTAGCAGAACAAAACACCTTGCAAGGCCTTCCGCCGGTGCCTTATCTTTTAATTATAGAACCCCAAAAATAAGACAACAGTTTATTATAGTGGAACCATCTATCATTCTAAGCATATGAGATAAACGACAAAGGAACGACTCGCTCAACCAATTCTAGGCATGCACTACGACTCGCAAAGGCCAACAGATAAACATGCAAGGGGTTATAGGTTGTGGGGATATAGCTGTATAGGCTGCAAGATAAACATGTGATGGGATCGCAGTTCAAGAATCGATAACTAGGATAGCATAGATCAAAAAGGCAAGAATGAAAACCCGACAGTCGTGTAACCGGTTAGCAGAAGCTTGCCTGGCAGCTTGTGGCCTGGCACAAAAGCTGGAACCTCTGTATCGTAGGTACTCGCAGCAGACACGTCGTCGTCTACCCAAAGAAAGCCAAACACAGACAAAAGGAAACAATAATTAATAAAATGAAATGCGCAAACAATTGATGCTGCAATATGGTATGAGATGATTAGGTCATATTAAAGCGGGGATGAAATTCCGGCAATTAATTATGGTGCAAGTTATTTGTGTAACCAACAAATTAAATGTTGTGTAACAGAGATAACATGGCATGGTGATTTGATCAATTTAAAGGGAGTAGGCAATAATTAAATATTTGCCCAACACATTCCATATTTATTATTTAAGTGCAACATTATTTATCTACGCAACAGAATAAAAGTTATTAGCATGGCAAGTCATGATACAGATGATAAGGGCAATTTAAATGGAATTAGGGCATTATATATTTATTACCCCATATATTCCATATTTAATTATTTAATTGCATTTGATAAATTAAACTAAGCATTTAAAAAAAATTATGCAAAATGACATAATAATGTTATATTAATGTTTATTGTATTTTTCTGATCTAAAAACATGTAAAGATTATTTGATTTGGAAAAACAGAATTAAAGTTATTGCAATTTTAATTCCAGAGTTGTTTCTGTAAAAGTGCAGGGACCTATTCGTGATGGGAGAAACTTCTGGGAGGGCTAAAACGCTAAGCAGGAAGTGTAGGGGGCTCTGTGTAATTTTTCCAGTCCCTCTGGACTTTTCTCACCAAGGAAAATGAGCCCGTGAGACTGGCTAGTGGGTCCCATGATGACTGGGCACTACGGCCGCTGCCAGGTGGGACCCGCGTGTCAGTGGCGCCACAGGAAAGGAATGAAAAGGGTGGCGTTTTAATCCGCGCCCGGGGATCGAACTCGCACGCGCTCGGTAGGATTCGTTCCGCTGCGCTAGCCACTGTGTGGTGTGGGTGTCAGTGTTAAGAAAAAAACGAGTTTGGATTTTGTACTGGTACTGAAACGAGGCATCTGAAGAAACTGAAGTTTCTGAAGAACAACATGAGCAGGGACGGCAGGGAGAGTTCATCGGCGGTGGTCTCAATCGGGCGGCGCCGCCTCGAGTGAACGCGTCCGGGAGTGCAGTGGGTGTGGGAGACCTCATTTTCGTGCTCGGACGCGAGGACCGGGGGCGGGGCGTCGTGTCCGTCCTCGCTCCCGTGCGGGTGCCACGGACGTGGCCCAAACCGTTTCGGCGCCGGCGAACTACGACGAAGCGGAGACGAATGTGGAGGGGGAAAGGACCGGAGGGGAAACAGCTCACCGTGGGGGTGTATGGCGAGGTGAGGCAGCTCGGGGGGCGACGGAGGAGCCGTCGGTGCTGGAGGCGAGGCGGCGGAGCCGCGGCCGGCGTCGGAGGAAAAGGAAGAAGTGGCGCGTCCCGGGTCCGGCCGAGGAGGCGTCGAGGGCGGAGGACGTTGGGGCACAGTCGATGGCGAGGCGGGGTGGCTCGGCGACGTCGGAGGCGAGCTGTCCGTGTCGAGGACGGGCGGCGGTGCTCCGGGGATTTCTTCGGTGTCTAAACAGAGGGGAAAATGAGGGCGGCGGCGCGAGGAGAGGGAAGAAAGAAGGGAACTAGGGTTTGGGCGCTGGTCGCCTTAAGGAGAGGGAGAAAGGGAGCAGGTGGGAGGAGGTGGGGGCAGAGGGCAGCGAGCCATGCCGCTCTTCCTCGCTGGAAAGGAGGTCGACCTCTTCCGTACGGAGGAGGGAGACAAGGTAAGTGGGCCGGAGTTGGGCATTTGGCCCACTTCGGCCAGGAAGTCTTATTTGTTTCTGTTTTCTGTTTTCTTTTTCCTTTTTTTTGTTTATTATTTTTCGGTTTTGTAAATTTAAAACAAAATAGGAAAAGGAAAAGATATAAAACTTTTTGACATTTTTATAGTTTCAAAACAAACAGATTAAACTATTGAAAAGATTATTTGTACAAATTTGAAAACTTCAATTTTTAGATGACTTGAAAAAGCATTTGAATTTAAATAAGGATTTAAATGTGGAAAAAGAATTTGGAAACAACATAATTAATTAAATGCAACCACAAATGTAATGATGACATGAAGTTCCATTATATTGCACAAGTAGGCACACAATTTTGGAAAGTTACAAACGGGCTGTTACAGGGAGCCATCGTCCGGGTGAGGAATTCAATCCGCCTTTGGAAAAGGCAGAGTTCCTCCGTCAACTTGGGCACCGCCTCATCCCAGGATGGCCTAGGCATAGGCGGCGCGTTGACAAATTCCGGGACGCCAAATTGACGGCCCGGAGCTGCCATATCTTGGCAGTAGAAGAATGTGGAGGTCCAGCCCTTGACGGATTAAAGGTACGGTATCTTAGGATACCATTGGCGGCCCTGGCCGCAATTAAAAGTGACACTGCCGCAGGTTGCCAGCCCGCCGTCCGGCACGGTCTGACGCCGGCAACGAAAACAGTATCTGAAGAAGTCTAAGCTAGGCTTGATACCTAGGTAACCCTCGAACAGAGCTGTGAAGCCGGCTAAGACTAGAATGCTATTGGCGCTATGTTGTGGGGCTGGAGCCCATAATGATCTAGCACCTCGCTAAAGAAGGCGGAAGGCGGAAGCGCCATTCCCCTAACTAGGTGGGAGGTGAGGATTACCCGTTTCCCGGCTTTCGGAGCCGGGATGACGTCTCCCAAGGCGGGTCTCCACCGGCAATCCTCCCGAGTTGGGAGGTAGCCAACGGCCTCCAGGTCTTGGAGGGTCGCCTCGTCGACAATGCAGGGAAGCCAGTAGCGTGACCCGAGGTCAGCCGCTTCCTCTTCCTCGTCGGCCGGAGCGCCTCTCGCCGCCGTCGCCGCGGCCAAGGGTGGAGGAGCCGAGGAGACCGCCGCCGGCGTGCGCGCGGCAGGAATGTGAGAAGCAACGGCGGCGACATTGCCCGTCGCCACCATCGCAAGACGCGACGCCGCGCCGCCCATCACCGCCACGGACGAGGTGTCGGATGTAGGACCGTCGGACGCCGCGGAGGGGATGTTTTGACCGGTGACATCGCCGTGGGCGGAGGTCACCGGAGAAGGACGCTCGCCGGAGTTCGCTCGGAGAAAGGTGCGGGAGAGCGGGAGAGCAAAAGGTCGAGGAGTGCAAGAGCTGGGGTACCGAAGTGAACCGCTCGGCTCAGTATTTATAGAGCCGAGCGTAGTTTCCTGTGCAACGATGTTTTTAGTCGGACACGTGTCCAACATCCACTGCAGCGCATGATCGCACGATCTCCACATCTCCCCGTTTCCCGCGGTTTTGTGATCATGGCGGGATTTTCGCTAAGGCCAGTTTCAAACTTTCGTGAGCCGCCTAGCGATATCCGTCAACAAATGTTCCCGGCGAAACTATCGGTTAGACGTTTTTTCCATGTTGGATAAAGGCGGCCGTGTGCCAACTTTAAAGACACACTTGTCCCTTTCTTTTGATTTTCAGAATGGTTCAAATCCTGCAGCCGCCAACATTGGCAGATGAAGTATCAAAAATAAGCCGGCGCCTGGAGAACTTCAACCTTTCTGGGGGCTAATGTTGGAGATATATCAACTAGAGGTGTCTCTAATATTGATCAATCCGGCTAGTCCAGGGTGGCCCAAGTGTGGTAAGGCTGAAGCCTGCCGGGCGGCCCAGATAGCTGACGTACAAGGAAGTAGGCGGACGGTCCAAGAAGGCGTAAGGCCGAAGCCCATCAAGCCACCAAGCCCAAGACGGAAGGCGGCAACTAAGCCGGCTAGGTCTAGTACTCTGATTACTTGCCGGACAAGTACTTGCCTTGTATCCTGGGGTCTGGCCGCCTATATAAGCCGGCCACCAGGAAGCCTTTAGGGCACGCTTCAATACGCATCATACACATTGTAACATGTTCACGGCTATTGCCTCATAGTGAATTATAGCAGCACGTAGGATCTCGCCACCGCTGCGGGATCTGAAGCTGGGTAAACTCGCCGTGTTCAATCCCGTCCTCGACGACACCATCCTTCTTCCCCACAATCCATACGTAGGCTAGAGGACCCCCGTCTCCTATCAATTATGCCGATACAACGACACCAGGCAAGAACTGGCTCAAGGGGGCCTCCGGCAAGCTCCGTTGTACTGTAACCACCATAATCTAATACAGACAAGTAGGAGTAGCGGTCTTACCTCCTCACGAGGGCCGTGAACCTGGGTAAAGGCCGGTGTCTATCTCTGTCGTGGGTGTTCCTTCTTCAGGTCCGGCGAGCAACGTCGTCGCGCCCCTCGAGGGTCTTGACCTCCGCGTTCAATCTCCTTCACGAACTACACTTCAAGAAGTGACTACCCCCGATTCTAGGGAGTCATAACCCGACAGAGGCATCAATGTCAGGAACAGGGAAAAGATGTTTTATTTCTTGCCTAAGCTACAAATCCACATTACCACTAAACATAATTCCTGACTTTGCCCAATTTGGGACTTGTCCGAAAGGGAATAAATGATTCAAGGTTTGAAGGATTGTTTCTGCTTCTTGCTTTTTTGCTGCACCACAAATCAAAAGGTCATCTGCAAACAATAAGGAGTGTATAGGAGGGCACTGGGGACCCCAAAGAGATACCTGAAAGCATGTTATTATGTAATGCATCTTGTAAAGCCAAGGATAGTTCATTAACAGCTAAGGTAAAAAGACAAGGGGAGAGCGGACACCCTTGTCTTATGCCTCTCGAGCTCTTAAACTTACCAAAAGGCTGCCCATTGATAATAACGGAGAAGGTTGAAGTAGCTATGCAAGCATGTATCAATTTAATAAAATGGGCATTCAAACCTTTACGAGCTAAAGCGGTAGCAATAAAGTTCCATTCAAGTCTATCAAAAGCTTTTGCTAGATCAATTTTCATCATGAAAGACTTGTCTTTAAAAGATTTTAAACTAAAAGAGTGAGCAATTTCTTGGGCAACAATGATGTTATTACTAATTCTTCTACCTTCCATGAAAGCCTGTTGAGAAGGATGGATGTAATCAACTAAAAGAGGCTTCAATCTGTTGGCCAAGGACTTGGAGATAATTTTATAAACAACATTACATAAACTAATTGGCCTAAAATCAGAGGGCAAGTGGCAAGCAAGCTTCTTTGGAATAAGAACTATATGAGTTTCATTAAGCTTTGGTGGCATAATACCTGTTTCATAAAAGGCCGTTACCAGATGTGTTATATCATCAGCTATCCAACTCCATGCATTCCTATAGAAAAGCACATTAAAACCATCCGGACCTGGAGAGGCATCTTTCTTCATTTCTTTTATGATGTTCCAAATCTCGTCTTTGTCGGGTATGGAATATGTGAAGTCCTGCCCATCACAGTTAGCTACAGAAAAAACAGTGGGCGTGCTATGTGAAGGTAGACTCGATTGGAAGATATTACGAAAGTAAGTAATAAATTCATTGGCTATATCTTGTGGATCAAAAAGGTCTTGCCCTTGCCTATACACAATGGAAACAATTCTATTTCTTCTCCTTCTCTTGGTGACCGCCTGATGGAAAAAAGAAGTATTCCTGTCACCTTGTGTCACCCAATGTTTTTATGTTTTTTTGCTCTTTGCTTGTAGAATTCATTTAATTTTGTCATGTTTCCTTCATATTGTGCTACTAGGTTTGCTTCAAGAACATGGTCTTGTTGATCTACAGGAAGCATCTGCATATCGTTTATTTGATTCTGTAGCTAATCAAGTTGCTGCTGCAGTGGCCTTTTCTTTTTACACCAAACTTTGAGAGTACCTGCAAGATGGTTAGTACGCATATGGAAAGGTTTTCAGCTGTAGAAGCCCAATCATTCTTTGCAACAGATTGATAATCTTCCTCAAGAGGCCACCAGCTTTTAAACTTAAAAGAGAGCCGAGGCCTTTTAAATTTAGATTCAGTTGAAAGTAAAATAGGTGCATGATCGCTAAAACTATGAATAATGGGCATATTGAAAACATTTGTCAAGGGGAACACATCACACCATTCAGCATTTGCAAGACAACGATCAAGACGTTCAAAAATAGGGCTAGTAGAAAACCTCATATTGGTCCAGGTGTAAGCAGGTCCCGAAAACCCCAGATCAAACAAGCCACACTGCTTCACATAATTATTGAAAACCCGTATACGTTTGTAATTCACATTAGCTCCATAAGACTCTTTTTCATGCATAATATTATTAAGGTCACCTAAACAGATCATAGGCTTACCTAAGTTGTCGGAAACAAACTCACCAACATGTTCCCAAATCATTTCAGTAGCACTATGATGAGGATCGCCATAAACACATGCAAGGAGGAACTCTACATTACTAGGGATATGTACAGCAAGAGCGAGAATATAATATCTACATGAGAGCTTGATTTGCAAATGAATTTCATCGGACCACATCAACCAAAGCCCCCCGGATAGGCCGACCGCAGGCACAATAAAACTATCATGAATATCGAAACGAGTATTCAGATCAGCTGTTGTACATTTAGATGAACGAGTTTCTGAAACAAATGTTACCTGCGCTGATGTCGAGTTCATCATTTTTGCAAGATATTCCATCTTGTTGGAACTGCGGAGATTCGTACCTTTACCTCGGCAATTCCATCCGATAAATTCCAGGGTTGTCGATGGTGGAGCCACTGTGCGAGCATCTCCCCTAGCTGGAATTAGACCGGATCCAGCTCGTCGACCAGTAGCACCATCAGTAACACCAAGCCTTCTCCACATGAGGACCATGGTAGACAAGTAGTAGATGTTAATCGCCACCAGGTGAGTCCGCCCTTCTTCTTCTGCTCGGAGGCGCACGCCCCTATCCAAAGACCTGTCAATTACAGAGGAAAGAAGTCTCGGTCCTCCTTGGCCGAGCTGAGCATAGGGCGAGCGCGCAGTGTGGAGAGCAGCCCGGACGGCGCAAGATCACCAGCAAGGAGGAAAAGCGGAGGAGCACATACTAGGTTGCGTGCTACAGCTTCTCACAAAAGTTGGGGATTTATTTGGAACGTGGGGAAGCTACCTCTGAAGGAACGGTGCTGCTATGCGTACGACATAGTTCGTCCGACGATTGTACGATCCTACGTGCTAGTCTTGCGGGGTGTGGTGAGAGGCTTGGTTGTTTGGTTTGAGTTTGGGCTGGTATATGGGATCTGACCGGCTGTGTAGCGCTCCACCTTTTAAATAAAATATTTTGTTTAACCTTTTTCGTTATCACCTTCCTAATATTTGGACGGATTGCTTAAGCAAACCTTGTTACAACAAAATCAAAACAAATACCACAATTAAGCGAGAAAATATGCAAACAAAAACTAAAGAAACATTTGACGAGTGGAGCCTATTGTCAAGTTTATGTAACGAACCAAAAAGTTAGACTCTGACGTCACCTTTTCCGTTATAATTTATTTTATCTTTTCCCCTCATAAATCCGCGTTGACAAATTCCTTAGACGTGCTCAATAGGGTTGGAATTAAAACTTGAAACTCGTAAACTAAACAAGTAGATTGAAACTCGACTCCGCTTAGCTCGAAATCATTGCTAAACTAGCTGGGCTGAGTTTTCTTTTTAGACGGTAAACGAGCCGAGTTCCGAGCTACTCGTTTAGCTCGGTAAAAATATATTTGTTACATGTATTTATTTTTTGTGAACAATGTTTCCAAATAATTATAGTTTAACGACTAGATATTATTTGATAATGTCATATTTTCATTGATTGTTGTGATAATTACATCTGAAATGTAAATAATTAGAAATAATTATGTATAAAATTTATTATAATGCATGTTAACAGTTTTATCGAGTTAAATGAGTTAAATGACCAAAATCGCGAGTTTAATGAGCCGAGCTGAGTTTCATTTATGATCCGTTTCTGAAACGAGTCGAGCCGAATTGGCTCGTTAGTTCACCGAGTTTTAACGAGTTGAGTCGGCTAGGACCGGCTCGAATTCTAGGCCTAGGTTCTGCTCAACGATGACATTGATCGTCTACATAGAGGGCTAGGCAGTAGGTCGGCCCGACGTGTGCCTCATGCCCCTCAAGTCCAAATGGTCAGCGGCGAGTTTGACACTTTTTTCTAAAGGTATAACATTTCTAAAAATTATGAATACCAAATAATGCTCAACATACAAGCTACATATGCATCACATTTCGTGGTGAAATGTCATTCGTATTGCACCTATGATTTTTTTTCATGGAGCACTATGAATATTATTTTAGCATGAAACTTAAAAAAAATGTACCATATGTGACTCACCAATGAACTGTTTGCCTGTTTTTAATTTTTTATTCAGATAGAACAGGTTAGATCGGAAGTCAAAATTGAATTTCTGGAATAAAATGTACTATTAAGAGGTGGGCCCTACAAAACAGGAGAGCTAATTCGAGCACATGCCAGCCAAACTCAAACCAGCCTTGCGTGAGGTCTACTAGTACTAGTACCATCGTACAGATATCGGACAGATTCTATCGGACGTGAAGCAATTTCGCTGAAGGAATTGATCAACTGAGGAAGATAGACCAGGATGTAGAGAGGTAGAAGCAAGAATCGGGAGGAAGAAGGCAGCAAGTCGCCACACGCCATCACTTTGAGAGGCCATCGCGGGATGAGCGCCGGCTGGCTGTGACGCCCGAAAATAGATACTATGTAGATTGCGATCTCGTTGAAATCCGCATAATAACGATTTTATGTCGCCCATCAGACATAATGTGCACGTCGAAACATGCGCATTATGTGGGTGAAATTGTGATAACATTATAACAGTTCCGATACATCCACAAATACAACAGAAGATATAAATACAACAACGACTCGAACGAGTCAAGATACAAATGATACAATACAAAGATTCAAATGACAGCGGAAGCAAAATAGTATCCGACTACGGATAAGATACAAATTGGACTAAAAGTCCTGAAGATAAGCGATGACGTCATATTCCTGCCCAGCTAAGCCGGAGGGATTCCCAAGCTAACGTCGTCAGACTGTAAACCTGTTGACTGCACATAAAACACAACCCAAAAGAGGGTCAGGGCACTCCTTGACAAGCAAAACCGACTTGCCTACTTTCTACACCATCTCCCAAAATATAGGGGAGGTGGACTTAGAGACAGCAGCACTAGCAACCTAAAGAGACACGCTACAACTTCCGTCTAATTAGATAGGGATAAGAGAGCGCATAAGTTAACCATCTACAACTAACACCAATCATAACCCATTCTCGGATTAACCCCCTCAACCAACTATGAGAAAGCAATTCAGGAATTACTCACACAGTGAACAATTTTAGTTACAAGTTATTGTGAAAGTAATTCTATATTACTAGTCAGGTTAATTAACAATGATTAGGTGTAAGTTGTCTATGATCTTATTAGCCAGCATCATCACCAAGTCGTCCATAACCGTGGACACGGCTCATCGATAAGATTATACCCTACAGGGGTGCACTACTGGACCCGTACTCGTTCGATCAACCCCAAAAGCAAAGCCAGAAGGTAGGGCATCTCAACACGGCAAATCTCTTCTCTACAACCCATTCAGGGAACCACATGATTGTGTGCATGGCTAATCAGGTCCAGTGCCTGCGGGATCGACCTTCATAGCACTCTTAGAACGTGCCACCCTATATGAGAATCGACTACTCCATCATCATGAGATCGTTAGGTAACCATATGCATGCATCAAATGGAAAGCCCAAACTACTTGCGGCGCCCTGGATAAGAAGCGGATTAGATCGAAGCCGCGGGGGTCTCCATAGGGCCTCCCACAAGCGGTTAGTGCGCTCAAAATTGGAACCGGGGACAAGAACTGAGTTCCTAGGTCGACATTTAGCAGAACAAATCACCTCGCAAGGCCTTCCGCCGGTGCCTTATCTTTTAATTAGGACACCCCAATATTGAACAACATTTTATTAATGTAGAATAATCTATCATGCTAAGCAGGTGAAATAAATAAGACATACCGACGACTCGCACAAACAACTCTAAGCATGCGCTACGACTCGCAAGCCCAACAGATAAACATGCAACAAGTATTAGGATGTGGGGATAAAGTTGTATGGGCTGCAGGATAAACATGTGATGGGATCGCGATAAGAATCGAATACTAGGGTAGCAGAGATCAACATCAGGAATGAAAGACAATGTATAGCTAAAAAAGCAAACTTTGCTTGCCTGGAATCCCGCATGGAAGCAGATATTGCCGTTGCTCACACATCTCAACGTCGTATCCGCGAAGAAGCAACAAACACTGGGAAGCGTAACAGAAGCATTTTACAACTACGACAAAAGATCCAGCATGATTATATGAGAATGATGCATGGCATGGCAAGATGCAAAACAAATGCAAGTAATCCAAATTAAGCGGGAAAGCAACCCCGACAATTAATATTTAGTTTTAAGTTATTTATTTACCAGCAAATTGTTTAATGTTGGTTAACATGGCAACACATGGCACGGGTGATCTAATTAAATTAAATGGAATAGGAAATTATATATTTATTATCCCACACATTCCATATTTAATTATTTAGTTGCAATTAAAAAATTACAGAAAGAAATTAAAATAAAAGATGTAAAATGGCATACAAATGTCATATTAATGTTTATTGCATTTTTCTGATAAATAAACATATAAAGATTATTTTATTTGGAGTTATAAATTAAAAGTTATTAGCATTTTAGTTTAGGGTTCTTTCTGCATATTACAGGACCTGTTCGTGATGAAACTGTGTCTGTGGGAGTCTCTGCGCAGAAAACAGAAACAACAGTGGCTTTGGCGCAATTATTCAGATCCAAATCTGGATTTGGGTTTTTGCACCGGAGGTGAGGCTAGCCACAGCGACTGACGCGCGGGCCCCAGGCGCCACGCAGGCGTGGGTGCGTTGCGCTGGCCTCCACTGTCGATGACAGGCGAGGCCCGCATGTCAGTGGGAGCAACAAAGGGAAAAAAGGGGGTTTTTATTCCACTAGCCCCGGGGGATTCGAACTCGACTCGCGGGCGAGCGACGGAATGATCGGTGGTAATAGCCAGTAGAACCGGAGCGTGCTAGTGATTGGATCGGGCAAACTTTGTTTAAAACGTGACTTAACAATCTATCACTGACGAATCTGAAGATCGCCGAGGCAGTGTCCTGGGCGGAGAGACTCCGAACGACGGCGACAAAGATTCACCGTGTGTGCGTGCGGATGCTAGGGTGAGCGGAGTTCGCGTGTGTGCGTGCCGGGGGCGAGGATCAGAGAAGAAAAACCGATGCTTGGAGCTCTGCTACGGTTTCCATGGCGGCCGGAGTATGTCGAGGACGGGCGCATCGTATAAAGCACGAGAAAGAGAGGGAAAAGGGAGGAATCGGAAGAGGGACTAACTGGGAGGAGGCTCGGGGAGTCGTTCGTGCTCGACGTCGCTCGGAGACGACAAATTTCGGCGGCGGGCATCGCCGGCCGCGGAGAAGAAGAAGGGCTCGTCGCCCTCGCCGGTGCCCGGCGTGATTCCTTCGGCGGGGACGACCTAGACAAGGTGGCGCCGCTTCGGAACGCCTCTGCGGGTCTTCGACGTCCACGGAGGGGCGGCGCTACGACGGTGTCCTCCGGTGGTACTTTGCGGGGAATAAACAGAGATGGAGAAGATGGGAAAAATAGGGGGGCGGCGGCACAGAGGAGGGAGAAAGGGAGGAACTAGGGTTTGGCAGAGGAGGAGGGGGTCGAGTTAAGAGGAGAGGAAAAGGAGGGAGCAGGTGGGGGCTGCCATGGCGTCAGCCATGTGCATCTCCTCTGTGTGAGAACGTACGAAGGTAGGGGAAGCGAGGGGTAGGCTTTTTGGGCCTCGAGGAGATGGGCCACGAGAGAGAAGCGACCCAGGTAAGTTTTCCTCTCTGGTTTTAATTCTTTTATTTATTTATTTTTCTGTTTTAGTGTTTTTAAGAAAAATAGAAAAAGAAGAGAGAAAGAAACATTTAGCAAAATTAAATAGTTTCAATAAATATACAATTTAATATATTAGTTTGAATATTTGAAAAATAATTTAAATACCACATTTAAATTAATTTGATTTGCAATTAGATTTAAAAGTGGAAAAGAATTTAAATGGAGTTGAATTTAAATGCAATAATTTAAATTAAGATTGACAAATGCAAATGATGCATGATGATGTCATGTTGATGCAAAAAGAAAAACAAACAATTTTCTAATTGGGGAAAAATCCCGGGGCGTTACACAGGCGCGCCTTGTCGGCGGACGAGAGGAGCGGCCGGAGTGCGAGGTGGAACAACCTTGGGCAGTCGGCGGCGACGCGGTCGAGCTCGCCTCGGGACGGCCTCCCGTGCCGCCGCATCTGGCCATCGATGTCGCTGCAATCCCGCATCCGGTGCCACTACAATCTGGTGTCGCAGATGGAGAGGGATGTCGGCCCTAGCAGGGGATGGAGATGAGTCCAGGGAAGGGAGCTCGGGCAGCGACCGGTGACGGACGTGAGGCCGAGGAGAGGAGCTCGGTCGGCCACTAATAATAGACTAAGGTAGCTAATTGATCTACTCAATGATGATCCTACGGTTGATTCCTCCAGGTGAGATTGCAGCCATCCTCCTTGTTGTTACACCTGGGCTAGTTGGAGAAAGAGATGCCATCCTTCTAGTAGTTACACCTGGTCTAGTTGGAGAAAGAGCAGACGACCCTCGAGTTTGTACACCTGGGCTTGAATGAGGCATCACAAAGGGTTCATCAACTGTTGTGGAGGCCCCAACATCTTCCGACATGGTTTTCCTATGAGGCGTGACTTACGTTAGTGAAGGAATAAGTTGCAACGCATAAGAAGTAAAACAAGTATTGCAGCACATGTCGGAACAAAAAAAATAGGACATTACCTTGCTTTTTTTACTTTCTTTGGGCGAGGTGGTAGAAGCTCTTGTTCTAGTTCAGCTTGACTAGCATTACAACCCTTCTCTATATGTCCAAACTGAAAACACCTTTTGCATTGATATGGTCCTCGTTTTCCTGGCTCTCCACTTGCTTTGATTCTTTGTTTCCTTGGCCTGCCAGCAGCCCTTTGTAGAGGTGGAGGAATCATTTCAAAACCAACATCAACCTTTGGCCATTCAGACCTGCCATTCATTGGAGCGATATCAAATTGATAAGCCATCTTGAATCTCTCTACTGAATAGTACTCATGCACAAAGTCCTCGGTCCTTAGTTGTCTAACTTTGCCAAGCAAGTATATAGCATGAGGGCATGGTTTTCCGAACACCTCCACAACCACATCCTCTTTTTTTAAGGTCAACCGCGTACCTCCATGTATTCCCTTCTTTTGTTGTTCCTGATATTTCAGCTGACATGGGACCACATTCTGGATATCGTAGTGTAGCCCTCGGCTCTTCATGTTCAACTCGTGTAACACACTTGGGAGGATTAGGCCTTGAAGTCTTTTGGCTATTACTTGCCTCGTGTACAGCTTCTCCTGTATCATCTCCCTAATCTTGTCCATGAGATAATCAACTGGAAGGTCGTTGTACTCCTTAATCCAATTGTTGAAGCATTCTGATATGTTGTTGTTGACATAATCAACTTTGCACTCTTTTGAGAATTTAGATCTGCTCCATATCAACTTGTGATGCATATCTAAAAACTGAATTGCATTAGGACAATCGGTTGCAATTTTCTCCATCAATGCATCATGTCGACGAGTTGTACATGCCCATGCGCAAGGCACATGTACTTCAGTACCTCACCCTTGAACTTTTTCCGAAAATTAGCCATTAGGTGTCTAAAACACTCACGGTGCTCTACATCAACTCCAAAGGCTTTCTTGACACCATATGCCAATCCTTTACAAGCATCAGTGTGGATGGTCAACCCAGGTGGAGTGCCAACTACTTTCTTTAGGTTTGTCATGAACCATGCCCAATTGGTATTATTTTCCTTCCCAAAAATACCATATGCAACTGGATACATCCAGTTGTGTCCATCAATAGCGGTTGCTGCAGCCAATTGTCTGTTATACTTACCAGTGAGGTGAGTGGAATCAACACCAAGATATGGTCTGCACCCAGCCAAAAAGCCAAAAAGCCATCAACACATGCTTTAATGCACACAAACATTCTCGAAAAATGTATTTTTCCATTGATCTTCTTACAGTCGATCTCAACAATGCTTCCTGGGCAAGCTTCTTCTAGAGCTGCCTTGAATCTCCATAACATTGCGAAGCTCTGCTCCCAAGTACCGTGAAGCTCATTCATTGTTGACTTCTTCCTAGCCCATACTTTAAAATATGACAACCCAATGTTGTATTGTTTCTCCAATCTTTTTTGTAACTTCTTTGCACTAAGAGTCGGATCCTCTTTAACAATATCTCTTGCCCTTCGAGATATCCAAGAAGTGGAAGCTTCATGTCCCTTCAGTGTGGCTGAACCCTCACACGTGTGATCATCTAATGAAGATAGGTTGATTACCTGCAAATAAATATAAGTGAGAAAGTTAGATATTTATTTGGCGAATGTGTTACACTAAAGTAATTAACAATCTATAAGTTCAAAAGAAATAATACTAACCATAAATGTGTTGCCACCATGAAGTTTCTTTGCAAAAACTCTCCACTCGCAGTTTTCAGCTGCACATCTTGCTCGATACCTTGTTTTGTCGCTATGTTCGACCATAGTCTCAAACTCATTTTTTATGGCATATGTTTTCATAATCTGGATAAACTCTTTCTTGTCTGCAAATGTGTCTTTTTCCTTAATGACCGGATTCTCTGGATCATGTGTTGTGTGAGGCACAAAATAATCATCTACCGCACCGGCCTCATCATCAGGAACACACTCATGATCAAATTCTGGAGTAGGCCTTGCCCTCTTTCTTTTTTTTACCTCCAATTCAATATTTTCTTTTGACTTTGACTCGTGTGCAGCATCAACAACTTTTTTAAAGTACCTCCACTCTTCGTCAGCTCCAGCCGGTTCATCTCCATGCGGATCACACCCAAAAGTCATGAAGTGTTCCTTCTCTTCCTCTTCAACCATTGGTGGACCTGCAGCTGTTTCTCCATATATTGGTACTTCTGCCCATGCAAATCCCTCAACTTTCATGTCCTCCTCAACCACGTTCCCTGCTGCACTAATAGACTGCCCAATCATATTCACTGCAACACTCATGCCCTCCCCAATCACCTTCGCAACAGAACCCACATGCTCCTCTTCACGTGCACCCACTACCATGAACAACTTAACCACTCGAGATGCCCTTAACAATTCAAGAAGCTGACCATCTGTAGCTAACTTGCATGTCATATTTTGTGTTGAATCAACAACGCAGAATGTTGCCTTTTGATTGCTGGCCCATGTGAAGTATAGAGCAATATCCTTGTCCAGATCAATGAGTGAATATTCTTCTGCATCAACAACCCAGCTTACAGTCCTACCCTTATTGTATACCTTTTTACCATCAATAATACTGAAGTAGGAGTTAACAAGGGTCTCTAATCTACAAGTATTTTTTGGATCAACCCTGCAGTATGCAAGCCAAAATACAAGGACGGGATCAATCCCTTCATGATGCATGTGCCAGACAACAATACAAGTAATCTACGTACAGATTGGAAAAATATAGGGGAAGATCGGAGCACATTACTCTTCTGGGACTTCACTAGCATCCATCCTTTCTCGAATTCCTAATCCTTGCCTCAACACTACAGAATTCCAAGAAGCTAGGGTTAAGACCAATCTGAGAGCAGGGAAGGAGAGGGAACCAGAGAAAAAAAAAGATTAGATGGTGCGTACCATGGAGTGTTTGGAGGAGGAGGCTTGGCCGTTGTGGGAGCTGCGCGGCCAGGAGGTACGGAGCCGAGCAACATGCCGCCGGTTGGTCTCCCTTCAGACTGGGCGGTGTGCGTGTGTTCGTGAGTCTGAAAATCTGATCGAGCTGGGTGTGTTCTACTCAGGACTGCTCAGCTTATGTGTCCCGTTTTGCCTTTACAATCTGATTGTAACGTCCAGTTGACGGTGATGGTACAAAGCAACAACGGAGCAGCGTTTGGGTGCTAGTTTTCTAAATCCAAAAATTTCAATGGTATTTTTCTAAACTGTGGATCTTTTAATGGCACGGAACCAATTTTCCCGTAACCGATTGGTGTCTACCAGATCCCGGTCAACGAATGCGAGGCGCTAAAGACCTTCGGCTCTGTGGTTTTTTTTTGTAATTTTTTCTAGATTTTTTTAGTGTACTGACAAGTGAGTCCCGCCTTTAATTTGGTGTTAACTTGTCACGTCATCCTTACATTGCGCCAAATCGGTTAGTAGCGTTGTCAATTCGCTCTCCGGGCTCGATTTGGGCAAAATGCGAAAATCAGACTCCAATCCGGTAGTTTTTATGCGATTGAGTGACCTGCTTGTATCATGTCGTGATTGAACCCCGAAAGTGGTAGTTTTATGCTATCAACTCCATCTAATACTACTTGTCATAAAAAAAAAACTAATGTTAGTTATTACAAATATTTCTTGAAGAAATAAATTTCACATGGTCATGAAGAAATTCCAACATCCATAGCAACAACCACACATCAATCTGGAACGTCCTCTTAAGCACATGATCATGGGCTCTATTTTGGACCGGCAGACTAATTAATCTGCCAAAACTTCGACGAGAGTTACATATGAAGTTATTGCGTTGATCTTTAATCAAGTTGTTATTAATTTTGCTTGTATGGATATTTTGATTGCCATGCCAAGTGACTAGAGATCCTTTTTCATTTTTTTGAAGTTTGATCCTTTTTCATTTTGGAGGAGTGTAACCTTTTGATTTGTGGTTTTGTAAAGCGACGGGTGAAGTTATGCTGGAATGAAATGTGGGTTTGAAGGTCAAAAGAGAAAAATCACACCTCTACTGAGCCCATTGCGGCACATTGTGCACGACATCTGATTCGAGTTGCCCTTCTCACTTTGCTAGCCCTTGCAGTTGTCGTGGTTCATCCTATGCTTTTTCTTTTTTGTAGTTTCCTTGCTTTTTTACCTTCTGTTGTCTAGGCTTAGCAGAAACGGGCTGCCAAGTTCTAACAATAGCAACATGACCTGCTTGTTCAATAATTCTCGTCAGCTCTAAACAATTTGAAGATTTCGTCACAGTTCACGCGATAGACGCGATAGCTTGGGAAAGTTCTACATTTCCTTCACAAGCCAGTTTGCCCAATCGAGCAACCACTCTATACAAGGATCCTGATGCCTCTCGTTCCAACCGAGAAAGTACGATCTAGCTAAACATGCTCCCGTTTCAGCACATTCTCTGGCTAAACATCAACCGGGTCGATCATGAGATGCAATTGCTTAAAGCAACGATTGGCAGACAATTGTACTCTTTTGTGGGAAATTTGATAGCATGCTATGGTCGTAGGAATAGTTCACTTGCTTGTTAATATGAAAACACACATACAGTACATTTTAGTGTGCATGCCATTTTATAGCCAGTGATCCAGCGATCCAAGAATACGGCCGTGCTTTCCTCGGGACGGGGAGAAGTACATCAAAAATTCACTTACCATGGTTGTTATAAAAATCACCTACCATCCATTTATGCCATGTAAACTAATAGTATGAGCATGTCTGTTGAGAGCGGTCTGTTAAGTCTTACCAACGATACTCTGTCATGCCCCAGTATACATTAATGGCACGTGCTTAACAAAACAACTAGAGATGAGGTTCGTGAATGCCATGTATTGCAAATGGCATGGGGCCGGTCGCTATAATTAGCTACTCCCTCCGTTGCACAATACAACTTGTTAGTTGGCTGTTAAAACTTATACTCCCTCCATTTCCATAAATAAGTGTCTTAAGTTTATAAAAAAGAAAATGTATCTAGACTTGTATGTTGTCAAAACTTGTCTAAATACATCTAGATAAATTTTAGTGGGCAACACAACCTTTACATGCCACTGACAAGTCAAAAGAGACAGTGCAAGTGTGCTACAACCATCTAGGTACATTTTTTCGGGAAGGAGGATCTAGACTTGCTTGAATTCAATCATCGAGTGCTCTTCCTATGATGTACTACCTTGGTCCCTAACTAGAAAACATTATAGCGTATAAATCTGATTGAGGCTGTCAGCCCTAATTTCTAGGGTTCCCAATTTCCGCTCGCGCCGCGCGAGAGTTCACCAAAATTGTTGTCAATTGTTGTGCGATTGACGTCAGTCCACGACGACCCCGCTCTGCCTGTTGATCTATATTTGTGTGGACTTCTCATGTTGAGTCAGGTTGTCTTGCATGAATGGGATGGAGAAGGAATCGACAATGAAGGAAGGGGATGGGCCGTCAGGTGATCCAAAGGAGTTCTCAGGATCGGACCGGGTCCGTGGATCATATTAGAATAGCGGCATAGGTGCTTTTTAAAGCACTTCTTTTTGCATAAAAATCAATTAAAATTGGAAAAATTGATTTTTTTTAAAAAAAATCTAATTATTAGAATAGCGGCAGATAATAAGGATCCGCACAAGAGAGTTGCATAGCTTACTAACATCATGCTGACATGCAACATTAACCACTGAGATTGGAGAGTAGGTAATAATATTGTGGGTTGATGCATTTCAGTTAAAAGACCCGATGTGGCAAAGCCTTGCGTTAAAATAGTACTTGATGTAGCTACTGTGCTTAAATCATTTTTAGAGCTATGTATCTTAGGAATGGTATGAAGAATATACATAGCCCATGAAAGGAAGTTCAACGACTCATATACAGTACTTAATGGAAAATGTCCCGAAGAAGGAGAAACTAGGAATCTTGTTATAGAGAAAAAAGTAATTGTCGTTCCTTTTTTCTGACGAGTCACGTAATTCCCCAAGTCTCACTAGAGCAGAACATGCCAATGGTCGTGGACCGGGAGGGCTATTTGTCCCGGGCACGCTCCCGGGACAACGTGCTCGGGACAAATAGCCACCCCTATTTGTCCCGGGCATGCCACGACCCGGGACCATTAGGTGGGTGAACGGGAATCCGGCACCTAGAGGGGGGGTGAATAGGTGCTATTACAAATTTTAGGTCTTTTCAAATTTAGGCTCAACACAAAGGTAAATTCTCTAGATATGCAACTACGGTGAATTTACCTAAATGAGAATCTAAGCAATAACAAGATAAGTAAGTAAGGGAGCAAAGGGTAAGGGGAACCAAGTGAAGCACGCGGAGACGAAGATGTAATCCCGAGTTCCACCCAAGGGTGTACGTCTCGTTTGGAGAGGTGTGCGCTACCACAACAGGTTAGCCGCAACGCCACAAAGGCTCACCTTCTTCTCCGATGAACTCAACCACAAAGGTTTCGAGTCCACCTTCCACTATTGATCCCCTTTTAGGGCGGAGATCGAATCCCTTACAAACGCTTGAGGCACACACCCACAACTGAATTGGGGGCTCCCAAGAAGACCACAACAGGTCAAGGACCACAAAAGGTCAAGGTAACACCAAGAGTACAACAATGGTGAACTAGGTTTTCCCACCGGAAACCCTAGCCACGAAATCCCCAAGTGAATGGGGGAGAAAAGTAAATCCCTTCGGTGACGATGTAGATCTGGGCCTTCTCCTCCAATCCTCCAAAGATCTATGGATTTGGGTGGGGGGATTGGGAGATCTTGATGATTTGAGCTTTCAAGAATGGTAGGAGAGAGAAAATCTGAAAGCTCACTGTTCTTGAGTGAGTGAGGGGGTATTTATACTCCCCCTCAAAATCTGGCCGTTGGCTGTCTTGGTCACCCGGAAATTCCGGTTCAAGTTACACCGGAAAATCCGGTGCCCCGGAATATCCGGGCCTTTGAAAATATCCGGGCTGAATTTCCGGTTGAGATCAGAACCAATTCTGAACTTGACTTAGTCGATTTTCTGAGGTTGACTCGGAATATCCGAGTCCTTGAAATTTCCGAGCTGAATTTCCGATTGGAGTCAGTGCCACTTCTGAATCTTGACTTAGCAAATTTCCTTGAGGCTGACTCGGAATATCCGGTTGGTGAACCGGAATATCCGGGTCCATGAAATTTCCGAGCTGATTTTCCGATTGAAGTCAGTACCACTTCTGAATCTTGACTTAGCCAATTTTCCAAAGACTGACTCGGAATATCCGGTTGGTGAACCGGAATATCCGGTCCTTGAAATTTCCGAGCTGATTTTCCGATTGAAGTCAGTAGTACTTCTGAACTTGACTTAGCCACTTTTCTGGGGATGACCCGGAATATCCGAGTTGGGGAACCGGAATATCTGGGTCTGGGAAGAATTCCAGAAACTCTTTTTCTCTACAATTTGGCTTTAGGATTTGTGATATGAGTTTCACCCAAACTGAAATACTTAGCAATAGGATTAGTATCATTGGTATTGTTAACTAACACACAAAACATTAGGGATTAAGAAATGTTCTTTCAATCTCCCCCTTTTTGGTGTTAGATGACAATACCAAGATTTGCATAGAAACAAACAGCAATATCATGTTTTTGGCAGAAAATGGCTCCCCCTAAATAAATGCAAGTATGCAACACAAAATAACTAAGGATAGGAGCAATTTTATAACAACAACCACAAGATATCACAAAGGAGAAACGAGACAAAAAGTAAGATAATGGAAGCACTTGAGACTAGATAGATTTTCATACCTTGTGCATATAGGATATGAAGAGAATACCAACACAATCAATTCCAAGTCTCAAGCATAATATAATGATAGCATCAACCATTGTCTCAATACAAAGATATCACAAAAGACAAAAAGAGAGTTTCACAAGTAACTAAAAACACACGATAAATGGACACAAGCGCAAATAAATGATAAACGCATAAGCTTGTGCCCGACCCTTGCAAATCCCCGAAGAAGTCCTAGTAGAGCAACTTCTCCCCCTTTGGCATCGAAACGCCAAAAAGGAAGAAGAGCGATGCTACGTCCCATGGAAGTCTTCAGTCCGAGGGGTCCTCATCATCATCATCATCATCAGCATCAGCCTCCTCATCATCATCATCCTCGTCCTCATACTCCTCAGACGCTGCCTCCTCATCCTCATCTTCATCCTCCTCATCATAGTCATAACCTGTGGTGTACGAGCTGCCACCAAGGTCCTGGTCAATCAGGGTCCATGGAGCCAAGGAACCCTCGTTCCACTGAGCAAAGGACAGGGGCTCAGACAGATCAGCAGGAGCAGGAGAGCCAGAAGCATGGTGAAGGATCAAGTCTTGCTTGTAGTCCTGCTGACGGCGATCCTTGTAGGCATTGTATTGCTCCTTGCGGATGTCCACATTCATGCAGAGGATGTTGCGCTGGAACCAGTTCAGCTTCTTGACATGCGCATGAGTGGTGGGAACATGAGTAGAGGAAGCAGCAGCCCTCCTAGCATCACCCATGAAAGATCCACCTGGAGCTGAAGTAGTCGAAGGCCTAGGAGGGGGCTTGACCACAGTCTTCTTCTCATAGAGCTTCTTGAAGTCATGAGGCACCAAATCACTGTTGCTGGCGTTGAGGTTAGGGAACTTAAACAGGAGAAGCTTCATTATGTATGGAGCATAGGGAATGGAGACCCTGGTGGTCACAGCCTCATACATCTCATTGTAGATGTAATCCATCACATCTACTCTCCAGTCAGTATCAGAACCCGAGTCCTCCACAATATGGTTGGCGTGAAGGAGCAGGTTGCAGAGAGGGGTAACCACGTTGTCATTGTTGCCACCACTCGGTGCAATGTTCTCACGCAGGATGCGCACAAGAACATCATACAAAGGCAGCAAGTTACGAGTGAATCCAGGGGTGGCTCCCACACCATATAAGTGAGCTATCTCCTTCTTGTTGAGCTTGTATGGGGAGTGCATGCGAGTGCCTTGGGGATTTTCCCCATCAAACCTGTAGCCCAGTACCTTGCCAAACTCCTCGAAGTTGGACTCACAGTAAGATTCCCCAGTCATCCATTTCATGGTCTTCTTCGAGTCACCCTTGATCACTAGGGTGGCGAAGAACTGCATAACAAGCTGCGCGTTGTAGGCACAACGGATGAGCGCCAATCTCTCCAATCCCATGGTCTTCACAATGTGGATGGCCTCAGAAAAAGCAGTCTTCTTCTGTAGGGATGCAAAGTCAAACGGGTGCATGGGTCGAATTGGCTTCGACAGTGAGAGGTATAGATCCACAAATATATGCTCTTGTGCTTGGCACCAAAAACTGCGATCATCGAGAGAGGTGTCCCTTGCGCTAAGGTACCAATCCCCCTGCCTCAGCTGAGAGTAATCAACAGAATGCATCTTGGAATAGTTCGGCCGTTGGGGACTAGGAGCATTCTTTCTCTTCTTAGATGTGGGCTTGCTGGCCACAGCTTTCTTCTTCCTCTGAGGTGCAAGGCCCTTTCCTTTGTTGACTGATTGCTTGGAAACAGGTGCTCTACCAGTGTGCCTTGAACCCCCTGCAGACGGACTTTCACCTGAACCTGTGAATTTGAGCATAGATGGTAGCATAAGGTAAGTGCACACAAGTCAGGAGATAATACACACATTAGATAGGCATTCAATGGATCATATGTAGTTAAACTTGAGTTAATCTTAAAACTGCTCTGTTTGGCTCGGAATATCCGGGTCAGTCATGACCGGAAATTCCGGGGGACCGGAAATTCCGAGTCACGATGGACCGGATATTCCGAGTCAGACAGAAACTACAGATCTGAGATTTGAATCGGTCTAAAACTAGATCGATCCAATGTAATGCAAAACTAATGTATGTAGAAGGCAGGGAATAGACCTAGGAACAATCTCTACCAAGCAACATTGAAACAAATAACTCCACATCAAGATCCAAGTGCAAGCACATAAGGAAGAAGAAAAGTGAAGTTACCCTCATCCATTGAGGCCATTGCTTGGAGGAGTGAGTTCCCGGGGCGGAGGAGGAGCAGATCCGGCCGAGACAGAGGTTCCCCGGCGGACGGAGTGCTCCGGAGGGAGTTGGGATCAGCAGGGGCGGCGGCTGGAGGAGAGGGAGGTCGGGGGTGGAAGAAAGACACTAATGAGCCCTTCACCCCGAGCCTGCCCTTATATTTCTGGACAAACTGCTAGACCGGATATTCCGGGTGAACTTACACCGGATATTCCGAGTCACCGGATATTCCGGTTCAGAATGAACCGGATATTCCGACCTGCTGAACCAAAATCCCAGTTTTCAAAAGGATGACTTGTGTGCAATAGAGAGAAATGTTTTCAGGGGAAAGTAGGCTTGGGATAGATTTCCAAACTGATATTGGTACACCATACTCAACTCACAACAACCAAATCGAACCAAAAGAGCCAAGTTGAGTAGGTTTCCCACATGCATGAAAAGGAGAGCAAATAGCAACATAAAGCTCCAAATAACATCAACTCTTCAAGGAGAAGAGGTCGGTGGCCGAGGCCACCATGTAGGAGTGTATGGCATGTTACCGCGAAGATGTATCTTGGGTACATAACCAATACTCGTCGTTTTAGCTCATTAGTCACAAGAATGAATATAGAGATAAAAGAACACTTGCTATCAGCATAATGGGGGGAGGGATGGTCCAATGTATTAGAACCGCACTCCCCCTGTTTCCATGCCTACATCTAAACTAGATAAGATGCAATTACGCCCTAGGTGAGTGTGCAAGCGATCAAGCCAAGGACCTCGAATCAATGATATTTAGCTCATTCCTCAAAAAGCAAAACCTTCCTTCCTCAAGGGGCTTCGTGAAGATATCCGCCAATTGATCCCTTGTGCCCACATATGATAAGTCAATGTCTCCACGGGCCACATGATCTCTTATGAAATGATGGCGGATCTCAATATGCTTGGTTCTTGAATGTTGCACCGGGTTGTATGCAATCTTGATGGCACTTTCGTTGTCACATAAAAGAGGCACTTTGTCGCAATCGACACCGTACTCCTTTAAAGTTTGCCTCATCCATAGCAACTGAGTGCAACAACTAGCGGCTGCAACATATTCGGCTTCGGCGGTGGAGAGAGATATGCAATTTTGCTTCTTAGAAGACCAACTCACCAAGGACCTCCCAATAAATTGACAAGCACCGGAGGTTGACTTCCTATCATCATGATCTCCCGCCCAATCGGAATCCGTGAATCCACATAATGAGAAATTTGCATCCTTGGGATACCACAATCCATAAGTTGGGGTATAAGCCAAATATCGAAAGATTCTCTTGACCGCCACATCATGGCTTTCTTTAGGAGCTGCTTGATATCTTGCACACACTCCTACGGCTAGCACTATATCCGGTCTAGATGCACAAAGGTAGAGGAGAGATCCAATCATGGAGCGGTATACCTTTTGATCCACATCCTTACCCTTCGGGTTGAGCTCAAGGTGGCATTTGGTTTGCATTGGAGTAGATGCACCCTTGAGATCAAGCAACTCGTACTACTTGAGCATGTCTTGAATGTACTTTGCTTGGTTGATGAACGTTCCTTCCCTCAATTGTTTGATCTCAAATCCGAGGAAGAACTTCATCTCACCCATCATAGACATCTCAAACCTGTCAGTCATAAGCTTAGAGAATTCTTCGTTAAATGCTTTGTTAGTCGATCCAAATATAATGTCATCCACATATAATTGACAAATGAAAAGCTCCCCATTAACTTTCTTAGTGAAAAGTGTGGGGTCGATTTCCCCAACTTGGAATCCACGGTCTACAAGTAGTTCCCTAAGGTGCTCGTACCACGCTCGTGGGGCTTGTTTAAGGCCATAGAGTGCCTTATCCAACTTGTAGACATGGTTCGGATACTTGAGGTCCTCAAACCCCGGTGGTTGCTTAACATAAACAAGTTCATTTAGTGGACCATTTAGAAAAGCGGATTTAACATCCATTTGTTGCAACTTAAAGTTATGGTGACAGGCATAGGCAAGAAGAATACGGATTGACTCAAGTCGAGCCACGGGCGCGTAGGTTTCTCCAAAGTCAATGCCTTCAATTTGTGAGTAACCTTGAGCCACCAATCTTGCCTTGTTCCTTATCACCATGCCATGTTCATCTTGCTTGTTCTTGAATATCCACTTGGTGCCGATAACATTGCGGCAATCTTTGGGTCTTTCCACCAACTTCCACACTTTGTTGCGCTCGAAGTTGTTGAGCTCTTCATGCATGGCATCAAGCCAATCTTTATCTTCAAGAGCTTCAAAGACCTTCTTGGGTTCCACCATGGAGATGTGAGCTTGATGTTCACTAAAGCTTGCGAGTTGTCTTCGGGTAGAGACCTTGCTTCTCACATCACCAAGCACCTTGTCAAGAGATAGAGCTCTTAATTCTTGTGAGGTGCCAACCCTATTCAAGCGGCGGATCTCGATTTCCCTCCGAGTGGTGGGAGGAATCGCTTGATCATCTTGATCATTCATGTCTCCGCCTTGACTGAGTTGATGGCCTTGATCAACCATTGGAGTGGTGTCCATTGGTGAGGGAGAGGGTTGATCTTGGCCTTGCGAACTGCCACCGGGAATGTCAGCAGGACCGGATATTCCGGGTTCAGGAACCGGAAATTCCGGGCCACCGGAATTTCCGAGTCCATCTTGACCCGGATAATCCGGTCCTCCGGAAATTCCTGGAGCAGCTGTAGAGTCTTGTTCTTCTTCTTGGCAGGGTGCATTGGGCACGGTGTTGTCGATGGGTGTTTCTTGTGTTGGGGTGGTCACCACTTGTGAAGAACTTGGTCCTTGTTGATCAACCTCATAATAGAGTTCAACGGGGCGGTGGACTCCCAACCCCATTCTTCGGATAGCATCTTGAGGTTCATCATCACCTACACCGGAAACACCACTTTGCTCCACGAGGGAGCCGTCATTCTCCTCGAATACCACACTACAAGTTTCTATGATTATGCGCGAGGCCTTATCATAGACTCTATAAGTGTGGGAATCGGATCCGTAGCCCACAAATGTCCCTTCAAGAGACTTAGAATCAAACTTGCCCAAACGAACACCTTTGATGAGGTAGAAGCACTTACAACCAAATACACGGAAGTAGGAGATATTGGGCTTGTTCCCGGTGAGCACTTCATAAGGTGTCTTCATGAGTCCTTTGCGAAAGAAGAGCCGGTTGGATGAATGGCAAGCGGTGTTGACGGCTTCGGCCCAAAAGTTGTGAGGGGACTTGAACTCCGCCATCATCGACCTTGCCATCTCAATAAGTGTGCGGTTCTTCCTTTCGGCTACACCATTTTGTTGGGGAGTATAAGGAGCGGAATACTGATGACGAATCCCTTCTTCACTAAGGAACTCGTTTAAGGTGTAGTTCTTGAACTCGGACCCATTGTCACTTCGTATCACCAAGATAGGGACATTGTGTTGACGTTGAGCTTCATTGGAGAAGTCGATGATAGTTTGTTGAGTCTCCATCTTCGTCTTGAAGAAGAAAACCCATGTGTATCTTGAATAATCAGCAACAATCACCAAGCAATATTTCTTGCCACCAAGACTAGCTTCCGGAATGGGACCAAAGAGGTCAACATGGAGAAGCTCCAAAACCCTCTTTGACGAAATGATGGTCTTGCTTGGATGGTAGATGTCATGCATTTTTCCTTCAACACACGCCCTACACATTCGATCCTTCGAGAAAGAAACATGGTCTTTTAGTCCTAGGATATGGCCACCCTTGTGGAGACTTTGCAAAGTCCTCATGTTGACATGGGCTAGTCGGCGATGCCATAGCCAACCCAAGTCCGCCTTTGCGAATAGGCACATTGTATGGGAAGTGGTGACTCCGGAGAAGTCAACCACATAGAGCCCATTCTCAATGTACCCAACGAAAGACACACTGAGAGACTTGCTCCGCAAGAGAATGACCATTTCCTTTTTGAAGACAACGGTATAACCCAAACAAGTTAAGGAATGGACGGAGATCAAGTTGAAACCTAGGGACTCGACAAGCAAGACATTCACAAGTGTGATGTCCGGTGCCACTACCACCTTGCCGAGCCCTATTACCTTAGACTTAGAATTATCACCATATGTAACGGTCATTTGATCATCATTGGGCTTCAACTCCGTTACAATATCCTTGCTTCCGGTCATATGACTAGTGCGCCCACTATCAATTATCCATTTCGATCCTCCGGAAGCAAGGCCCTACACACAATCAATTCTTAGATTTAGGTACCCATTTTGCAATGGGTGCCTTTTGGTTAGCAACAAGGGTCTTTGGTACCCAAATAGCATAATCAATGTAACCATCAAAAGGACCAATGTATCTAGCATAGACATCCCCATAATAATCAACATATAAAGCATAGTTGGGGTTAGTTATGCCCGCAAAGTCATTACGAGTGGGAGTGCCCCTTGTGGCATTTCCACTCGCAATGTCAACCTTCTTGGCTTGTGCGGACTTGGTCTTCTTCTTGATCTCCTTCTTCTCCTTGGCAACATAGCCTAGACCTTCCTTACCCTTGTGGGGCACTCGCTCATGAAGAGGAGTAGTGAGTGTCCCCTTACCTTTATCAAGAGATGTCTTGGGCTTGGTTGTCATAGAAGGAACAAACAAAACCCTAGCAATACCCTTCACAACATTTGCATTAGCATTCAAAGGAGTAGAGGTGCTAGGTTTCTCAAGAGTAGATATCCGAGATTGGAGTTGATCACGAGACTTGAGAAGACGTTCGTGATCACTTGTCAACACCTTGTGAGCATTGTCAAGTGACTCGAAGTATTCGCAAAGTCTAGCATGAGCAACTACAAGCTCGGACTTTTCATTTTGCATAATTTTACATTTAGCAAAGTAGAGATCACGATCCTTAGTGATCTTAGCAAGTTGCTCCTCGAGGAGAGCATGAGCTTCTTGTTCATATTCGAGAGAGGATTGGAGAGACACCTTAGCGTGTGCATCCTCTCTCTCAATCTCACCTTTTAGTTCAAGCTCATCCTCAAGCTCACCTATACGACTCATGATTGAGCCAAAGTGTTTCTTTCCTTCTCCTTGCAAGTTAGTCATGAATTTATCAAAAGCAATGATTTCTTCCTTGACTTCTAGACTCATAGCATCATCAATGTCATGTGATATGGAGTTGAGAGATAGTTGTACCTCGGATGTCTTTGCCATAAGACATCTTCCATTCTTGACGATGGGGCTCTCGTTTGGTGAGGAGAAGAGTGATGGAGTTGTGGAAGACATGGCTAGTGCGGCCACTTGCGTTGGAGTATCCTCCTTGTCACTATCTTCATCATCGGTGGGATATTGCTCTTGAGTCACCAAGACAATCTTTTGGTTCTTCTTGAAGAAAGGCTTCTTCATGGGCATGGGCCCCTTGCCCTTCGTCTTGTCCACGAGCCTCCCACCATGATCCTCTCTTCTCTCCCATGGGCAATCGGCAACAAAGTGGCTCTTGTCATCGCAGTTATAGCAAAGTCTCACTTTGTTGAATGGCTTTCCTCCGTTGGGGGGAAACTTCTTGTCAATCTTTGCTTTGGCCCTTCCGGGGTTCTTCCAAAAGGTTCTTGCCGCAAGACCCATGTGTTGAGTGAGAGTGCTTGAGAGAGCTTCACTAGATAGCTCGACTTGATCATCACACTCCTCTTCATCCTCCTCTTCAACGGTGGCCTTCAAAGCAATTGAGGCATGGTTGTGCATCCCTATGGCTCTAGCTCTTGCATCTTGTGCAATCTTGGAGGCCACCTTGTATGCGGTCATCTCTTGCATAACTTCATTGGATGTCATCTTTGCAAAGTCATGTCTCCCTTGGAGTGTCTTCAAATCCGTGTCCTCAAAGGGCATGAGAGCGGTCACAAACTTCCTCTTGATCCAAGCATCATTGATGTACTCCGCCCCGAGGTTCTTGAAGGAGTTGGCGACCAACACCAACCTCCGGTACATGTCCTCGTGGCTTTCTCCATCCAACTTGTAGAACCCTTCCACCTCATTGCATAAGGCATCATACCGGTTCTTCTTCATGCTCTCATTCCCAACGAAGATGTCGGAAAGAGCATTCCAAACTTCCTTGGCGGTGGAGAATTGTTGAATGAGCGCCATGTCCTTCTCTCCAACGGCCATTTGGAGTTGATGAAGAGCGGTGGCGTTGAGTTGGCTATCAACCACCTCTCTTCTTGTCAAGTTGGTTGGATCGTGGGGCTTGTATCCTTCTTCAATGATGCGCCAAAGCTCAATGGAGGCACTACATAGATGAGACTTCATTAGAAACATCCATTGAGAGAAATGAGTAGGTTTAAGCTTAGGAGGATCACTTCTAAAGTTTACATGAGGGTGAGGGATAGGAGGGTTAGGAGAGTAATTATGGTTGACATTATGAAATTCCTCTCCTTTGGGGGTGTTAGAGGAGCTAGGTGGTTCATCCTTTTCCGCCATCCCGGGAACACTTGAGGTAACATCTTTGGACCCATCCGAAGATGACTCCTTAGAGTTCCCCGCATGTTCCTTAGGAGGAGGAGAGGGAGAAGTAGCCTCGGGCTCCTTAGACTTCAAGAGTGCCATGAGCATCTCATTCATCTTGAGGAGTTGGGCCTCCAAGGACGATCTCATATCAATGAGATCGGCCATGGTTGCCCCTTTGGCTAACGCCTCCTTCTCCGCCTCTACTTTTTCACGGGCGGCCCTCTCGGCATCGGATTCCGTCATCGTTGCACTTAGGCGGTTAAGCCCTTAAAAGTGAACAAGGCTCTGATACCAATTGAACGGGAATCCGACACCTAGAGGGGGGGGGGGGTGAATAGGTGCTATTACAAATTTTAGGTCTTTTCAAATTTAGGCTCAACACAAAGGTAAATTCTCTAGATATGCAACTACGGTGAATTTACCTAAATGAGAATCTAAGCAATAACAAGATAAGTAAGTAAGGGAGCAAAGGGTAAGGGGAACCAAGTGAAGCACGCGGAGACGAAGATGTAATCCCGAGTTCCACCCAAGGGTGTACGTCTCGTTTGGAGAGGTGTGCGCTACCACAACAGGTTAGCCGCAACGCCACAAAGGCTCACCTTCTTCTCCGATGAACTCAACCACAAAGGTTTCGAGTCCACCTTCCACTATTGATCCCCTTTTAGGGCGGAGATCGAATCCCTTACAAACGCTTGAGGCACACACCCACAACTGAATTGGGGGCTCCCAAGAAGACCACAACAGGTCAAGGACCACAAAAGGTCAAGGTAACACCAAGAGTACAACAATGGTGAACTAGGTTTTCCCACCGGAAACCCTAGCCACGAAATCCCCAAGTGAATGGGGGAGAAAAGTAAATCCCTTCGGTGACGATGTAGATCTGGGCCTTCTCCTCCAATCCTCCAAAGATCTATGGATTTGGGTGGGGGGATTGGGAGATCTTGATGATTTGAGCTTTCAAGAATGGTAGGAGAGAGAAAATCTGAAAGCTCACTGTTCTTGAGTGAGTGAGGGGGTATTTATACTCCCCCTCAAAATCTGGCCGTTGGCTGTCTTGGTCACCCGGAAATTCCGGTTCAAGTTACACCGGAAAATCCGGTGCCCCGGAATATCCGGGCCTTTGAAAATATCCGGGCTGAATTTCCGGTTGAGATCAGAACCAATTCTGAACTTGACTTAGTCGATTTTCTGAGGTTGACTCGGAATATCCGAGTCCTTGAAATTTCCGAGCTGAATTTCCGATTGGAGTCAGTGCCACTTCTGAATCTTGACTTAGCAAATTTCCTTGAGGCTGACTCGGAATATCCGGTTGGTGAACCGGAATATCCGGGTCCATGAAATTTCCGAGCTGATTTTCCGATTGAAGTCAGTACCACTTCTGAATCTTGACTTAGCCAATTTTCCAAAGACTGACTCGGAATATCCGGTTGGTGAACCGGAATATCCGGTCCTTGAAATTTCCGAGCTGATTTTCCGATTGAAGTCAGTAGTACTTCTGAACTTGACTTAGCCACTTTTCTGGGGATGACCCGGAATATCCGAGTTGGGGAACCGGAATATCTGGGTCTGGGAAGAATTCCAGAAACTCTTTTTCTCTACAATTTGGCTTTAGGATTTGTGATATGAGTTTCACCCAAACTGAAATACTTAGCAATAGGACTAGTATCATTGGTATTGTTAACTAACACACAAAACATTAGGGATTAAGAAATGTTCTTTCAGTGGGGCACGTGACCAAACCAGCCAGCCTCTGGCTGCCACTCATTTGTCTCAGTTCGTAATACAAACCGGGACAGTATATATGATTTGTTGTTTTCTTTTTTTGTTTCTTTTATTTTGTTTCCTGTTTTCTATTTTACTGATTCTTTTGGGTTTCTGTTTTTGATATTTATGTTTCATTTCAAACAAGATCGAGTTGCATATTATACGCTACTATATATAATATATATATCATGAATACACGATTTTTTCCTCGGGATAGTCATGAATACTACTAATACACGAGTTCTCTGGAACAAAAATTTACAACAAATATTAACAACCGGAAGATCATGTCTAAATATTTACAAACAGAGAACATTACATGACAGAGAGGCATTAGACCCTATTTTTTCCTCCGGATGGTCTTTTTCGGCGGCTGGATTATACTGCATTCTGCGCCTGGCTTTATCACATAGTCAAGCAGAAAGCCCGCAATTTTCTCCGCAATTGGTAGTAGGCGGTCTTTTGCATTAAGCCTGTTCCGTATCGTCTCAAACTAAAAAGGAGAGATCAACACCAATATATCAACCAATATGAAAATAATTCAAATCGAAAAGTGAACAAGTTTGAATAATTGTTAGCGTACGTCATTCCAGTCTGCCCCCTCATTGAAGTGAATTCAGATGAACTCGCAGACATAGAATCCACACAAATTGGTGCCTTGTTGCTGCTTCGCGCACTTTAGGAGAGAATAAGATAAGAAACCAATCAAAAAATAATCGAAAATATTGGGAAAATGGTATTGTGAGAGTAAAATTAAAATATGCATACGTGGAACCTAGCTAGTACGGCTTACCTCTCGCCATTTAAAAGTGAGGTTCCGGGCTATACCGATGTCCTTGTGGAAATCGGTGAACTTGTCCCAAACCCTGAAGTTTACGGTATGGAAAATTAGTAAAGAAGTTTACTAATTACGATATATTATTAGAAAAGACGAGGTAGATTGTGATAATGAACGAAATTACCTCTGGAGCCTCTGTTTCATGCCGTCGAACTTTTCTTCAAGTTTCGATAATGGGTCCAAGACATCAACGATTGCCTTTTCAACATCAATCTCAAATAATACCCAGTGAAATCTGCCATATGTTTATATTTGTTAATAACTAAATCATCAATTACATATACTTAACATCGAGTATGTATAAGAAGTAAACAACTCACTCGAAGTTATACGGGAAAATTATGGTGTTTTTGTAATGTTGCGCCATCAAATAAGTAAGCAAAAACTTCTCCGTATTCTCTGGGTAATGTAACAAACCATGACGATGAACTCGATTAGGGTCAATGAATCCAATCTTGTGATTGAGTCCCAATTTTCGAGATTGTATAATTTTCAGCCTGCATAATAGAGTACAAAAGGAATATAGTGATAAGGATACTTACAAGTAATGAAAAATAAGTTGAGGTAGAGAATTAATGACATATATACATAATTTAATTACTTACATGCAAAAGGCACTGATGATAGATTTGTCGAGTGCGTCAAAATTGAATAACTGTCATAATTCGCAATAATTTGAATCTCATCATCACCTGGGCCATAAAAGTCCGTTGAAATTTTCTCATAGAGCCAGTCTCCTTCTTGACTTTCTGTAGTACGCATGTACCATGCATTTAGTTGGTGCAACCTAGCTGGTAGAGTGCGCACCATAGCAGGCTCGACAAGATCTTCTCCTCTAGAAATTTCATCAAACATGTCATGTACTCGGCAGTGCGTCGGTCACCATACATCCATTGTCGGTCCATTTGCATTATATAATGAACTACATCAATAACCATTACAGAACATCGACAAATAAACACTGAACATGCAAGTACGGTATCAATTAATTACAAATGAAATGAGAGAAAAATTAACCTTGATAAAAAAGAAGAATAAACTTTAAGTGTAAATCAAATCATTTTGTGAACTCTCTCGGGCATTTCATCGAACACTTTGCATGCATAAGTAAAAAAAATAACTAGCACACACCCCCTCCTACCATTTCATAAAACAATGCCTCCAATTGTTTTGGAAGAGGGGAGGGGGCTGCTGAGTATATATAGGCATGGGCCATTTGTCCCGGTTTCAATCACAAACCGGGACAATTAGGCTGGTGCCTTGAGGCACGCCCCATTTGTCCCGGTTCGTGATTGAAACGGGGACAAATGGCCTGCTGCACATGCGCCCGGCCTCTGCAGACCCCCATCTGTCCCGGTTTGTAATACGACCGGGACATATGGTCTATTTGCTTTTGGTCCTTTGGCCTATTCTCTACTAGTGTCTACAAACTAATAAGGTTATCAAATCAATCGTAATCACAATCGAAATAGTTGAGTAGGAGATATGAGTTAATATATGTTCTAAAGTTGCCAATGGCATAAGGGGAAGGTCCCATTACAAAATTGTATATTTTGAATTGAATCCATTTTCTAATCTATTGTATTCTTTTTCGAGAATGCCGCCACTCGGATTTGAACCGAGATGGTTGAGCATGGCTTCCTAAGAGCAGCGTGTCTACCAATTTCACCATTGTGGCTAACTTCAATTAATAGTTAACTTAAAAGAATAAATAGCTATTATCTCGCGA
Source organism: Poa annua (assembly GCA_026929855.1). Lineage (NCBI taxonomy): Eukaryota > Viridiplantae > Streptophyta > Magnoliopsida > Poales > Poaceae > Poa > Poa annua. The sequence goes on from CM049427.1 coordinate 41,691,811, forward strand.
ATCAGGGTTCCATATTTTTCTTAATAGGCGAGGTGGCTAGGGTTTGGGAGTGATAAGAGGCGGCGCGGGTGAAGCGAGTGGGCACTCAGGGGCGTAGACAAGGGGCGAGCAGGGGTCAGACCCCCCCCCCACCCCACCCAATGGTCCGCCCCCCAACCATTTCCAGTAGGTACTAATAGTAGTCTTTTTGGGAATCTCTTTTAGAAGAGGTTCAGTCTTTTTGTTTGAAGCATGAGATTGAGGTACCTGATTTGCATCGCAAGTAATACTCCACTCCTTCTACCTATAAATTACAATATTATTTATCATATACATAATTCTAACATTTCTATTATTTTGTAGGTATGTTGGTTTCACAAGGTCACAGAACAAGCATGATAACACAACAACATTACATCATTACAATACTGATGTGTTCAGTGTTGCTATAGATCAGCAATTTGTTGATATAAATGACCGCTTTGGTATTCAGAGTACAAAGCTCTTGACAATTTGTGCATCTTTGCATCCAAGGCCATGATATTGATCAAGACACGTCTTCGGAATAGAATGAGAGATGATTTTCTTCGGAACTATACGATTGTCTACATTGGAAAGGAAATAGCGGGAAAGATTGATTATAATGAGATCATTGATTTATTCGACACAGGTCCTCGTCGAGCATACTTTAAGTTAATAGACATGTGCTTTTCTTTCGTAGCGTCAAACATATATTTCAATATTTATATCGATTTATTAATAATGATTTTTCAGACTTAATATAAGGTGATATTTGTTCACTTATATGGTCGTCGATTTTTCGTCCCCCTCATGTTTGAATCCTAGCTCCGCCCCTGTGGGCAGTGGGCACATGTGTGGGGTGGGTGGGAGAGGAATCAGTGACACTAAAAAGGACTATCACCGGAGAGACTAACCAACGCGTGCCACTAGCCTGTGAGTCAGGAGAGGACACCACACGAACACATAGTCAATCAGCCCGCGTTCACGCAGAGCAAAGCTAGCTCAAATTAGGGATATTATAACTGCATCAAAAACAAGCTCTCTCAGGCTATCACCATTTTGAACCGTCCGATTACTCTCCTTATTCAATCAAGACCGTTCATTTTCTCTCAACCCAAAATCCCTAGGGGACGCTGCTCCCGGCGTCAAATCGGCCCGTTGTGGTTGATTTGGACCCAACACGCGGAAACAGACCGTCTCTCTCGCTGGATGTCCTTTTTCGCCTCCTCTTCCTCCTCCTCTCATTGTCGCTCTGTCTCTCAGGCTCTCAGCGCCTCCCGAGAACCCATGGTGTTCTTCTTCAAGGTATGGTTCCCTAGAACCCAAACCAAAGCTTCGATTTTCCCTGTCTCTCCGCTGAAACGTCCTGGATCTTTGTTGTTCCATGATCTAAGTGTAGTTAGTACACATGGTGACATGGATAGGCAGATCCCTGGATGAAGGAGGGGTTTGAAGGGCCCTTCTCGGCATCTTTAACGGTGTATGTTCTTCTACAAGGACCAGCAGGCGTACGAGCTATTCTCCCACGTTGGTGAGATACAAGCGACAACTCGCCCCACCGAGCAACAAGCGAGCTGATTCAGATCGAGAAAAAAGGCAACAAAGGAGGAACGATGCGGCAGGGTAGGAGAAGAGACGATTTGGCAAGCAAGGGCGTCCACTGCCCCCGTTGTCGCCGTCCACCCTCCACACAGTACGCTCGCCTCTTTCCCTTGACCTCGAGCGGCGGCCCCTACCGTGATTAGCCAGTTTGCCCGGTCGCAGCGCAAGATGCAGCGTCCCTGGGCGCACTGCCACCAAGATAGCTGCAACCCTTCTCCGCTCCCCAACCGCCATATCCTACGTATGTCTTCCCCAGGTTGTTTTCTATTTTCTGTGTGTCTATATCATCTATGAACAACATATGTCTTACAGGATTAGTGTTGATAACCCTATGGTTTTTATTTTATTATGGACCATGCTAGGTATGGACTGTGATGTAAAGATTCATCGACCGCCAAGGGGAAGGACTCCACTGCGGTGTCTTTTCGAAGATCACTAGCCACCTCAGCCATGCTACACCGTCCACTAGGCCTGGTCCGATGCTGTGAAATGCAGCTCCCTTGTGTGCAAGGATATAGTAGACAACGAGTTTAAAGGGTAGGTGCTGAAGCCTAAACTTTACTCGCTTTTGGACGGTATGGACGTTTAGCATTGTCTGGTTGCTACATCTGTTGGATGCAATGAGCGAAAAATTGGAATGTGTTATGAAATTATTTACCTACAGACTAATCTGATCAAAGAGCACATCCAGAGTTACACCAGTCTGATTTCCGCTATGCTCAACGGCCACCTTTTCAAGCGCCGAGGAGCTATATCAGGAGGCATGATTACTGCGCTACCTCAAAGCATGTCATTCATATTATCCGTGTATGAATGCAATTTTATTGTTGCCAAGTTGAGAGATGCTGCTGGATCAGCCTAAATGGAGATCAGCCTGGAAGGTTAGTGCACTATATTTTCAGTTCCTCGCTACCTTAGGATTTTGCCTTGCTAAATCGACTATCAAGGATTCATGACTCATGAGACATGATCCATAAGTCTGCTGGAACTTGGTAGTGTTCTCTTTATTTGTTTGAATAACTGATGTGTTGTGTCTAATATACTTTTAGAGGTTTTAGCAACAATATTGCTCTAACCAATGAGTGAAACCCAATGGAGGAATCCAGTATTTTATTAGTATGCTGTACACCTATTTGTAGTTAGATATATCAATTTCTACTTTGGGCTAGACATAATTAAATGGCATGCTAACATTGAAAGCATGTACACTTCTGAAGTTAAAAAAGACAAGATCAAAGCTAAGGAGCAACTATTCTGAAGACATATCTCCACAAGATGTTAAAGTTCAATGAATCTTCAAGGACACATGTTGACTTATCTGCGTTAGTAGAGTGAGTCGTTGATAATTGAAACATGAAGGAATTGAAGTATATCCACATGTAATTAAAGCTCCATTGGAAGGGTAAGATCAGAAGATAAAAACTCTTAACTTACAAATCATGCAGGCTGTATTTGAAATGAAAGGAAGTGAAGCCTATTAACTAAGAGTTTGTCAGTCAAATCCTTTGGCTAAATGGAGGTAGGTGGAAGGAGAAAGTTAAGCATATCATCGTGGAAAAAATGTGTTATCTATCTCTTAGATTCAAGGGACACGATTGTCCTTCTATGCACATGGTAAGTCTCTAATCTATAAAACGAGGAGTTTATGTGCGACATAGTCCATGGTTGGAGCTACATAAATTTAACTTTGACATGCATTTAAGTTTAGTTGGTATAGAAAAGTAAACCTGGAGTTTTAATGATAGCTAGCCATTTCCACATCTATGAGTTATTTGTGTTAACTAACCGTCCAAGATACCAGACGACCGGGTACCCCATCTGTTGGAACCGGGAAACGTGATATTCATGTACCACGCGTACTTAAATGTGCATGTGTTATCAACACATGATCTTCATGTAATTGTATATATGCATGATGCAACTTCATCTAGGTTCGTATAATAATTTATACGTGTTTTTCGCCCATCGAAGCTGTAGCATCCGAAACCCCTACCCCCGACGCATCGACATGGTACCATCCGAAACCCCCTACCATCAGACATCGACTATAGTATCGACGTGGTACCATCCGAAACCCCCTACCGTCACGCATCGACGTGGTACCATCCGAAACCCCTACACAGAAAACCGGTAGAAATAAAAAAAAGTAAACCCTGAAATGAAAAAAGCAAAACCCTGAAATTTATAAAAAAAAAACCCTAGTCCCGGTTCGTATTACGAACCGGGACTAAAGGGTTCGCCCCCCCGCACGCCCTGCCGCGGCCACGTGCGCTGCGCTCATTGGGGGGGGGGCTCCGGTCCCGGTTCGTGTTAAACCGAGACCAAAGGGTCCGGGGGCTCTAGTCCCGGCCTGACAGTCCCGGTTGCTACACCGGGACTACAGGCCCTCTGGAACCGGGACTAGAGCCCCGATTTCCACTAGTGGTAGAGCGGCTGTTAAAAATAAAAATTCAACGAAAAAATCGAAGGAGAAACTCTAGCAGACATGCTGCCTCTCATCATCGCCTCTACAAAAAGAAGAGATGTAGCATAGAACATTATGTACTTAGAGATTGCGGCCTTCAAGTCTTCTTTCCCTGTATTACACTAACTTCTTCCTAAAAATCTATTTACCTAATGAACGGGCGCGACAACCCCACCCTGCCGTGTTTGATTCCTACTCAGGTAAAACCTAGGCACGCCTCCTATGCCCCACCAACGAGCAATCCTTCTTCCCTGTTTCCAAAACTTCCTGTCTCGTCCAAGATAACTTGGCCCGGTGCTGCCGTCGCTGCTCCGGTCTCGACTTCACGGGACGGCACCCACCACGATTAGCTAGTTCGTCGTCTGGCGGCAACAGAGCTAGATCCGGCGTCCCCAGGTGCGCTGCCGACAATGATCGACACCCTTCCGCACTCCTTAATTGATGGTTTTGATTTCGTCTATGTTCCGCAGGTTTTTCCACTTCATCTACATCTCCTACAAATAATAGATATCCATGATTAGTGCTTTTCGTGTAGCTGATAACTTTATGGCTTTGATTTTCTTCTGATGTTAGCTAATAACTCTGGATTATGATGTGCAGGTTCATCCGCCTCCAAGTGATGGACTGATGGTTACCCATAAAATTTAGCAGTGTGACAAAAGAGAACACTTTTTTTTCTAGAATTGTAAGCCAGATCGATTCACCTTCTTTTAGTGCAAGCGTATCTATTTGTGTACTCCTGTTGACCGTGTCTTTGATATGAGCGTAATTGATTGGTCTACAAAAAGTACATCTAACAAAAGAATTTAGAGAGTGGTGCCACAATAGGACATGACATATGCTAGGAAGCTCTATTGCAAATTATATGCCAGATAGAAAGTAATTGCAACTACACTGTCTAAATAGGATATCTTATTCGAACAAATAATAATTGAATATGAGCCTTCACCATCAAAAGTTCTTTATTTTGCAGAAGTATTATACAAGCAAAATATTAGGACATATGTGCAACAACTGGAAATCTATTGGAAGATTGGTGATATCACTTACTTCCAAAGATTAGGAACATTATAACTAAGCCACATTGGAGGCATCTCACGACACCTCACGTTTCGGACTTTTTACCGTCTGATCTCTTTACACAAACAAAATGGGCCAAATGTTTGTAAGGGAATAACTGAGCTAAATTAGAGGCATCTCACAGCACATCACCTTTTAGTCGTCCTATCTTATAAAATTGGACTTATATGGTGCATTCGGCCCCGTTTAGTGTTGAAATCCACAGAAGATCACTGCTCTGGGCTGGACGAGAACGAGGGAACGATTTCGGTACTGAAAAGACAGGAAGCGAGTGACCCATCAGAGTGACAAAGGGTTGGATCAGATCGTATTGTCCTGAAAAAAATGGGTCAAAATTATTGGGCATACCTATGCTTCGCGCAAGCCTAATCTACATTTCATTTCCATATGCTCTAATACACAAAGGCAAAATCCATCCACACTTGTATCATATAAATACAATATAGCACATAAGTTACAACTCTAAATTCATTATCGTTTTCAAATTATTTTTTAAAAGATCTAATTTCTTATAAATATATATTAATAATGGACGGGCGCAGGTACATGATCTAGTTTGTGTTAGGATCGGGTCAAGTCGAAAACAATCGGCGACTCTTGGTTTTACGTATGTGTGTGGGTACTTAAGTTTTGACGCAAACGGATCGGCGTGGACCAGGGGGGACTTGATTGGTCGCCACGTTGGCGTCACCCTAACGCCTCTCATTCTCAATGGCAGCCACTACAACAGAATGCTCTTTTTTTTGCATCTCTGCCTAAAATCAACCACGTGCTCCCAGATACATCAAGCTTGTGAAGCAACCGCTGCCGAGCTATCGATTTCAGCATAAGTTGTTTACTTGCTTGTTAGATTCAGCATAAGTTGTTTACTTGCTTGTTAACCATATGAAAATGCAAAATACATGCCGTGAACATGAAAAATACTTTTCCCTGTCTATATTTTGTTACCGTAACACTTTTTTCCCCTGGCTAGGATGCGCTAGTGTGTTGCGGGGGCTTTTTGTCAACCCTAATTATATAATGTACATGTTAGTGCCGCAGCTATGTCCAGAACCCTAATTTTTGGAGATTTTTGGTGGAACAGATTAAACATGTGTATCTTCGATCCTGGCTGTACTACCAGGATGAGATAGGCTAAACGAAGTTTGCGAGTAGCTGCTGACAAATGATGTAACAATCAGTTCAAAGATCCCGACGCCTCTCATTCTCAATGGCAAGCACTGCAACAGACGATGGATTAACAGGATAAGACGCCCTCTCAGATCGAGCAAACTTGGGAAGCAGCGGTTGGTGAGCTATATAATCAGAATAAGTTCACATTGTTTGTTCATTTGGGAAGCAACGGTTGGAGTAGTATGAAAATGCAAAATACATGCCGCGAACATGTTCTTTTATAGCTAGTGATCCGGTTATTATGAGTACAGTCAAGTATGCTCAGGATGGGGAGAAGCACATCAGTTCACCTACCATCCATTCACACAGCATCAATTAAATTTTAGTAGTACTCAAGTGTAAAGTGTTTAATCGTAAGGGCTCCCATGCACTTTAAAGTATGGAAGTACCTCTATTTCTTCTACTCCGCATATTAGGTTGGTTTAAGTCAAATTTTGTAAATATTGACCAAATTTACATTAAAAATATCAATACCAACAATGCTAAATAAGTATGATATAAATATATTAAATGATAGACTGAATTTTGTAGATTTGATTAACAAACTTTGGTACATTTTCTATAAATGTGGTAAACTTTGTTGACTTAACCAAACCTAATGTGTGGAGTTAAAAGATGTGAAATAGTCGAGAGACCAGCATGCTAAGTCTCATCGATGGTGAGAACGAGAACAATCACAACACTATCGAGCAGTGGCGGATCTAGGAGTTTGCTATTGGGTATGCCGTAATTTTTTTTTTGCCATTTTAATAAACTATATATGCCTATTCAATAATTAATAAATTTTGCAATATAATAAGATACAAAAGGAATAGATTATATGTAACTCAAAGATTACGTAAGAAAGTTGCATAAACTACCATACAAATAGTTCAACAAATAGTTCAAAAGCATTACGAATAGTCCAGAATATGCATAAAATAAAAGAAACTTACAGTACTACTTATTTGACTTGTTTTGCCTACCCGACATGAAAGTCTCGATTATATCATATTCATTCACGTCAAAATTTCTGAAATAAAAAATACAAAGTGAATATAATATTTATCTTTTCATATATCAATAATCAGATTACCGGGCAAACTGTTTTCTTACTCATGGACTCTTGATGATCAGTGAAATATGAACTTGCTATTTTACGGCTGTCGGCGAGGCAGCGAAGGAGCCACCTAGTCATGTCCTGAACGTCAAACAAACTGCAGTGCAGATAGAAATTAAAGATCACTCACCGATTCTGAAAATCAGCTAGCTAGCTGTAGCTGGGCGATCATATAGATCGATTTAAAACAGTAGATCAGATGCAAACTAGCTGGCACGTTGGAGCCTAAGGGCATCTCCAGGCGTCCCCAGCAGCCCCCACGAGGTATTTTTAGAGCCGGCGGAAAGAAAAAATCACCAGTCGCCTCCCTAGAAGTCGATTTAGCGTCGGTTAGCGCCGTTTTTTGCGCCGTTTCGCGCTGGTGAACCCAGGCCAAACCCAGAATCCCGAGTACCGACTTGGGGGGGTGGGGGGGGGGGCAAAAGGCGTGCGCGGGCCAGACCTGTCGGCGAGACTAGGCGATTTCCCTCCATAATTTTGATTTTCCCTCCGTTTTCGCTCCCAAATAACTCGCCCGCCCGATCCCGCCATTTCCCCCCAGTTCATCAGGCCGTGGCCGCCATGGTTCCCGTCAAATTCTCCGGCCCCCGAGCTGCAGCAACCACCGCCGCCGCCACCGCCGCCACTGCCGCCCTCGCCGCTCTCCCCGCCAAGAAGACGCACAAGCCGAGAGCGCCGAAGCAAAGGCCGCTAGGCATGACCAACAAAGAATAGATCGCCGAGCAGGACCGCCGGAGTGCGGAGATGAAAGGAATATGCCCGAGAGGCAATAATAAAGTGGTTATTATCTTATTCCATGTTTATGATAAATGTTTATTTCTCATGCTATAATTGTATTAATCGGAAACATTAATACATGTGTGACTAATGAGCAAATTAGAGTTCCTAGTAACGTCTCTCGTTTAACTAGCTCGTTGATTAACTGATGATCAAGGTTTCCTGATCATGAACATTGGATTTTGTTAATAACGGGATCACGTCATTAGGAGAATGATAGGATGAACACACCCAAATTAAGTATAGCAATATGATCAAGTCATTAAGTTTATATTGTTGTATTGAGCATACAAAGTAACCCTAATCCTTAAACCATGAGATCATGTCAATCACTAACACCAGAAGAATGCTTTGATGACATCAAACGTCACACCGTATCAGGGTGACTATAAAGGTGGCGTTGGGTATTCCGAAGTATTAGTTGAGGCTCATGGATCAAGAAGTGGGATTTGTCCATCCAGATGACGAAGATATATACTCTAGGCCCTCTCGATGATATCACATCGACACCGCTTGCAAGCACGTGACTAGGTCATAAGGATGTCATATCACAAAACGAGTAAAGAGTATTTGTCGGGAACGAGATCGAACAAGGTATAGATGATACCAATGATCGAATCTCGGACAAGTAAAATATCGCGAGACAAAAGGAATTGGTTATGACGTTTTTGGTTCACACGATCACAAGATTCATCGTCGAATATGTAGGAGTCATTACGGATCTCCAGATCCCGTTGTTGACTATTGATCGGAGAGGTGTCTCGATCATGCATACATTATTCACAAACCGTAGGGTGACACACTTAAGGTTTGTCGACGCTTTTGGGTAGACACGGAATTTCGGAGAAAAGTTTGGATAGCACCGAAATTGTTTCGGATAATATTGAAATAGTTCAAGGAGTTAATTGTCAATGGTTGTTAATAGAATTAACAAATGAACCAGGGGGTAATAGAATTAACAAATATTAAAAAAAATGAAATTGTTTTCATTAATAAAGAAAACCCCTTGGAATTTTGTGTGGGAATTGATGAGAGAATGAGTGGGTTGAGTGGAGACTCCACTCACATGATAAGGGGAGAGGTGGGGGCACTCCAAAGTCGTGGCTCCCTCCCCCTCCTATATAAAGAGGGGTGTAAGCTCCCTCTCCCTACATACTTGGCTCTCTCTCCCTCCTCCCGCTGCTCCGCCTTCCAGCCATCCGCTTGGCGAAGCCATGGTCGATTAGTTTCTCCACCACATCACGTTGTCGTGTTGCTGGAGTTTCCGAGGGTGCTACTACTTCCGTTGCCCCGCTGGATCGAGGGAACGGACGTCGTCATCAAGCCGTATGTGTGACTGAGTATGGAGCCGCTACCCGTTGCAACGCACATCTTCACGATCTTGAGATCGGCGAGTGAACGACTACATCATCCATGATAATTATTCTCGAAACGCTTACGGTTTTCGAGGGTTAGTTCTCTTGGAATTTGTTCCACTTGTTACGAGCATCTTCTAGACTAGATCTTGGCTTGTTTGTTTGTTCACACCGTAGGAAATTTTTTGTTTTCTATGCTACGAACCCATCCGTGGTATCAGAGCATTGTCTATGCGTAGATGCTTTGTACGGGTAGAACACATATGTGTATGTGGGCGTTGATGATCATGTTATTGCTTCCTTTGTATATTTTGTATCTTAGTGGCATAGTGGGATGAAGCGGCCCGGACTAACCTTACATGTCCACGCACATGAGACTTGTTCCACGACTGACATGCAAATTGTTTTGCATAAGTGGCTTTGCGGGTGTCTGTCTCTCCTACTATAGTTAAGATATAAAATAGAAAAGGTTTCTAATAATATTTTCATCACCGTTGTGGTTTCATGTTCGTAGGTAAGAACGGTTCTATCTTCGAAAGCCCTAAGCCACGTAAAATATGCAAAAATAAATTAGAGGACGTCTAACTTGTTTTTGCAGGGCATGTGATGTGATATGGTCAAAGTTACAAATTTGATGTATGAGATGATACATTTTATAAATTATGACAAACCGGCAGGAGCCAAATGGTTGTCTTTTTTAATTTATGGCATACGTGCTAAATATCATATCTAGATGATATGTTGTAAATTTGGAGGATAATCAAGAAGGAGGCGCCATGGACCTTGGTGCCACATCGGTGGAATGATGGAGATCATGCCAAGATGCACAGAGATGGAGATCAAGTGCAAGAAGGACCATATCATATCACATTATCCATGCATGTGATGTTAATCCTTTTATGCATCTTATTTTGCTGAGATCTTTGCTTAGATCGCGACGGTAGCATTATAAGATGATCCCTCTCACAGTTAATATCAAGATAGTAATGTGTTCTTCCTTAGTATGCACCGTTAAGAAAGTTCGTCGTTTCAAAGCACCACGTGATGATCGGGTGTGATAGACTCAACGTTCGCATATAACAGGTGTAAGCCAGATTTACACACGCAAACACTATGGTTTTACTTGGCGAGCCTAGCATGTATAGACATGGTCTCGGAACACGTAACCAAAAGGTAAATCATGAGTCATATAGTTGATATGATGAATATGTCGATGTTCGCCTTTGCAGCTGCACCATCTCTCGTGATGATTGGTTATTGGTGTAGTGAATTTGGTTTGTGTAATCACTAAAACGACTAGAGGGATGTTGTTTTTGAGTGGGAGTTCACGTAATAATTTTGAATTAACTTGAACTTAATTTATCATAATATTAGTCTAAATAGTCTTTGCAAATATGTCGTAGATCATGGCACCACCTGCTTTCAATTTCAATATGTTCATGGAGAAAGAGAAACTAGCAAACAATGGAAGCAACTTCACCAATTGGGCAGTTAACCTGAGGATTCTCCTCACAGCTTGTCAAAAGCTCTATGTGCTTGATGCACCGCTAGGTGCCCCGCCCGCTGATGACGCTCCCGATGATGTGAAAAATGTTTTCCTGACTCAGAAGGAGGACGACAGTGTAGTTCACTGCGGCATTCTGTATGGTTTAGAGCCGGAGCTGCAAAATTTTTTTGAGAACAACACCGCTTTTGATACAATGGGAGAATTGAAAATGATTTTGGATAGCCATGCTGCCGTAGAGAGTTATGATGCTTCATAAAAGTTCTTTAGCTGCATGATGGAAGAGAACAACTCCGTTAGCGAGCACGTACTCAAAATGTCTGGGTACGCCGATAACCTCATAGCCCTGGGTATATCGATCCCCAATGAGCTAGGAATTCATCGTGTTCTCCAATCACTCCCACCAAGTTATAAGAACTTTGTGATGAACTACAATATGCAAGGCATGAAGAAAACTCTCCCCGAGCTTCTGTCAATGCTCAAAACTGCTGAACTGGAGATCAAAAAGGAGCATCAAGTGTGGATGATCAATAAAACCACTAATTTCAAGAAAGGCAAGAAAGGCAAGCCAAAGGGTAATTTCAAAAAGGGCGGCAAAACTGTTGCCACACCTGAGAAAAAGACCAAGACTAGCCCTAAGCCTGACACTGAGTGGTTTTACTGCAAGGGCACTGGGCACTGGAAGCGTAATTGCCCCAAATATTTGGCGGATAAGAAGGCCGGCAAAGTGAACAAAGGTATATGTGATATGCATGTTATTGATGTGTACCTTACTAGTACTCGTAGTAGCGCCTAGGTATTTGATACTGGTTCGGTTGCTAACATATGTAACTCGAAACAGGAACTACGGAATAGGCGACAACTAGCAAAGGATGAGGTGACGATGCGCGTCGGCAATGGATCAAAGGTTGATGTGATCGCTGTCGGGACGCTACCTCTTCGTCTACCATCAGGATTAGTGATGAACCTAAATAATTGTTATTTGGTGCCTGCGTTGAGCATGAACATTATTTCTGGATCTTGTTTAATGCAAAACGGTTATTCATTTAAGTCTTAGAACGATGGATGTTCGATTTATATGAATGATATCTTTTATGTTCATGCACCTATGAAGAATGGTTTATTTCTTTTGAATCTTGATAGTAATGATACACACATTCATAATGTGAATGCCAAAAGAATCAAGTTGAATGATGATATTGCTGCATACATGTGTCATTGCCGCTTAGGTCATATTGATGTTAAGCGCATGAAGAAGCTCCATTCTGATGGGCTCCTAGAATCACTTTATTATGAATCATTTGAGACATGTGAACCATGCCTTATGGGCAAGATGACTAGAACCCCGTTTTCCGGCACGATGGAACGGGCGACAGATTTATTGGAAATCATACATACCGATGTGTGTGGTCCAATGAGTGTGTCGGCGCGCGGTGGATATCGTTATTTTGTTACCTTCACTTATGATTAAAGTAGATATGGGTATATTTACTTAATGAAACACAAGTCTGAGACGTTCGAAAAGTTCAAAGAATTTCAGAGTGAAGTGGAAAACCATCGTAACAGAAAAATTAAATTTCTACGATCCGATCGTGGAGGTGAATATTTGAGTTACGAGTTTGGCGCACATATGAAAGAATGTGGAATAGTTTTCACAACTAACTCCTACCGGAACACCACAGCGTAATGGTGTATCCGAACGTCGTAATCATACTTTATTGGATATGGTTCGGTCTATGATGTCTCTGAAAGATTTGCCAGTATCATTTTGGTATCATGCACTAAAGACAAGTACATTCACTTTAAATAGGGCTCCATCTAAATCCGTTGAAACGACACCGTATGAACTATGGTTTGGAAAAAACCTAAGCTATCGTTTCTAAAAGTTTGGGGATGCGATGTTTATGTGAAGAAGCTTCAGCCTGATAAACTCGAACCCAAAGCGGAAAAATGCGTCTTCATAGGATACCCTAAAGAAACAATTGGGTACACCTTCTATCACAGATCTGAAGGCAAAGTTTTCGTTGCCAAGAACGGATCCTTTTTGGAGAAGGAGTTTGTCGGGGGGCTACCCCTGGGTAGGGTAAAGATATGGCATGTCGGTATACACTGTTTTCTTCTTATATGCAGGGAAAGCAGTCGGTGGTGAGTAATCCGGCATACCCATGTCGGATTCCGGGAGAAGACTGCTATCCGACATACCCATGTCGGATTCCAGGAGAAGACTGCTATCCGACATACCCATGTCGGATTTCGGGACAAGACTACTATCCGACATACCCATTTCGGATTCCGGGAGAAGACTGCTATCTGACATACGCATGTCGGATTTCAGGAGAAGACTGCTATCCGACATACCCATGTCGGATTCCGGGAGAAGACTGCTATCCGACATACCCATGTCGGATTCCGGAAGAAGACTACTATCCGACATACCCATGTCGGATTTCGGGAGAAGGGTGCTATCCGACATACCCATGTCGGGTTGTGCAGCCGAGAAGTCATAGAGATACCCGACATACCCATGCCGGGTTGAGCAGAGAAGATACCAAGCCAAACACTGCAGGACAAAGCCAAGGACAAGACATGTTATGGTCATGATACAGGACATGGGCAGCCGCTACTACAGTGGCACGGATGGGACAACAGTACACTACGCTCCATGGAATGTGCTTCGGCCGGCTCGTGCTTAGCCGAGTACCTGGTGATAGCTGAGGAAAAGAAGAGGATCCAGCAAGTGGTGGCGCTGGCCAAGACCTCCCAACTCGGGATGCCCGGGATGGTGAACCCGGAGCAGAGCGCGTCATTCCAGCCACCAAAGGAGACGAAGAAGGTGGGGGTTGACCCCAGCAACCCGGAGCGCCAGGTCATCATTGGCAGCAACCTGGATAGCAAATAGGAAGGCGAGCTCGTCGACTTCCTCCGTGAGAATCGGGATGCTTTTGCGTGGTCAAGTGACGATCTGCAAGGCGTTCCGAGGGAGTTGGCTGAGCACTCTCTGTTTGTTAGACCGGATGCGAAGCCGGTGAAGCAACCGACTAGGCGCCTCTCGGATGAGAGGAGAGCTGCCATCATGGAGCATCTCGCCATACTGCTGGCTGCCGGATTCGTGATGGAAGTGCTGCACCCGGATTGGATATCGAATCCGGTCCTGGTAGAGAAGAAGAAAGATGATCCCCTCCTGCTTAAGGTGTGGCCCATGTGCATCGACTTCACCAACCTCAACAAGGCATGTCCAAAGGACCCGTTTCCACTTCCCCGGATAGATCAAGTGATCGATTCCACGGCCGGGAGTGAGCTCTTGACTTTTTTAGATACCTACTCCGGTTTTCACCAGATACCTTTGAATCCGGATGATAAATTGAAAATTGCCTTTATTACCCCGTATGGGGCTTATTGCTATCGTGTCATGACTTTTGGTATGAGAAATGCTGGTGCTACATACCAGAGGTGCATGCAGAAATGTTTGCATGACCAGATAGGCCGGAATGCCGAGGTCTATGCCGATGACATAGTCATAAAAACAAAAGAAAGAGCCTCATTGATCGATGATCTGAGGGAAACATTTAAAAACTTGAGAAGATTCCGGATGAAATTGAACCCGGATAAGTGCACATTCGGTGTCCCCGCCGGAAGGTTACTCGGTTTCCTCATATCAAGCCGGGGAATTGAAGTCAACCCGGGTAAAATACGTGCTATCGAGAGCATGAAATTGCCGGTACGTCTCAAAGATGTGCAGAAGTTCACTGGTTGTCTAGCATCCCTAAGTCGGTTTGTGAGCCGACTAGGTGAGAAGGCCTTGCCCCTGTACCAGTTGATGAAGAAGAGTAAAACATTCGTTTGGACCCCGCAAGCCGATGCAGCGTTCAACGATTTGAAGAGAATGCTCTCAACAGCACCCGTGTTGGCATCCCCGTTGCCCAAGGAGCCTATGCTGCTGTACATTGCTGCCACTAACCGGGTAGTCAGTGTAGCCATTGTGGTAGAGAGGGAAGAGGGGGGCAAGCTGATACAGAGACCAGTGTACTACCTCAGCGAGGTGATCTCAGAATCCAAGCAGAACTACCCGCACTACCAGAAGATGGCATATGGAGTGTACTTGGCTGTGACCAAACTCAAGCACTACTTCCAAGAGCATCCAATCACAGTGGTGTGCGAGGCTCCCCTCGCCGAGATCATCGGTTGCAAAGATGCTAGCGGCCGGGTTGCCAAATGGGCCATCCAGTTGTCTCCGTACGCTCCGGCATACGAGAGACGAGATGCCATCAAGTCGCAGGCGCTGCCGGACTTTTTGGTAGACTGGGCCGAGATGCAGTACGAACCTCCGATGCCGGATTACAAAATCTGGAGGATGCATTTCGATGGCTCCAAGGCCAAGATCGGATTGGGTGCCGGGGTAGTTCTCACATCACCGAAGCAAGATGTGCTCAAGTATGTGCTGCAAATTCATTTCCGGGCATCTAACAATATCGCTGAATATGAGGCCTTGGTTCATGGACTGAATGTCGCCAAGGAGATCGGCATCCGCCGGATAGAGTGTTTCGGCCATTCCGACCTTGTGGTGCAGCAGGTGTCGGGGAACTGGGATGCACTGGATGCCAACATGGCCTTGTATCGGTTTCATGTGTAGAAAATATCCGGATTTTTCGAGGGATGCGAGTTCAAGCACATACCCAGAGGAGAAAACGAGGCAGCAGATGTGTTGTCCAAGCTAGGATCATCTCGGGAAGCCATCCCACCCGGGATCGCTCTCAAACACTTGAGGAAGCCATCTATTCAGCCCTCACCCGAGTCGGATTCTATCTTCATCCCCAAGGAGCCTGGTTCGGAAGCTGTACCCATGGAAGTAGAAGTCGGGAGCATCGCATCAAACCCGGAGACTGCACCACAGTGCTCAGAGAGGACAAGAAAGATGATGATGGAGGTGATGTCGGCAGAACCAATGGACATAGATGTTCCCGTGTTCCCGGTTCGACCTGTCCCGGGATGGGCACAGCCCATTATGGCTTACATCTTGGAAGGAACCCTCCCGGAGAGCGAAGTGGAAGCCCGGCAGATAGTGCGGAGATCAAAAGCATACACCATCATCAATCAAGAGCTATACAAGAGGAGTGTCACCGAGGTACTCCAGAGGTGTGTAGAACCGGAAGAAGGCCAAGAGATGCTGCTGGAAATACACCAGGGGGAATGTGGACATCATGCATCATCCCGAGCCCTGGTGGCGAAAGTGTTCCGGCATGGGTTCTACTGGCCTACTGCATTACAACAGGCAGAAGACATTGTCTGTAAGTGTGGAGGATGCCAGAGGTTTGCTCACCGAATACATATGCCGGCGTCGGCACTGAAGACAATCCCTATCACTTGTCCATTCGCGGTATGGTGCTTGGACATGGTCGGGCAGTTCAAGCCGGCAAGAGGCAATATGACACACATACTGGTCATGGTGGACAAGTTCACCAAGTGGATAGAGGTCAAACCAATCCGAAAGTGTGACAGACACACCGCCGTGCAATTCCTGAAAGACATCATCTTGAGGTACGGATACCCACACAGCATCATCACGGATAATGGCACCAATTTTGCCGTGGGGGAATTCGCTCGATTTTGTGCTGAGAAGGGAATCCGGTTGGATGTGGCATCAATGGCACACTCGGAAGCAAACCTGCAAGTTGAGAGAGCAAATGCATTGGTCTTGGCCGGCATCAAAGCCCGCTTGATCGAACCACTGTTGAGAACTCCGGGATGCTGGATAGAGGAGATACCGGTAGTGTTATGGGGTCTCCGGACCACACCGAATAGATCTACCGGGTATACGCCATTCTTCATGGTATATGGTGCCGAGGCAGTACTCCCGACCGACATACAATATGTTTCCCCGAGAGTGACAATGTTCACCGAGACCGAGGCAAAAGAGGCCCGGGAAGATGATGCTGACTTATTTGAAGAGGCAAGAGAATTGGCATTGTCTCGGTCCGCAATTTATCAGCAAAATCTCCGTCGCTATCATAGTCGAAAAGTGCACCCAAGAGTATTCCGAGAAGGAGATCTTGTGCTGAGGCTCATCCAACGCACGGCCGGAATGCATAAGCTGTCGCCCCATGGGAGGGACCTTTTGTGATAAGCAGGGCATTGCACAATGATTCTTATTACCCTGTAGATGCACAGGAGTCTAGGAAAGATGTAATGGACAAGTCCGGTGAGGAAACCAAGCGGCCATGGAATGTAGCCCTGCTTCGACCCTTTTACACGTAAAGGGCACAATGTATGTATTTTGATTTTTATCTGTAAATGAAAGTTCGGCACCCCGGGAGGAACCTAGGGACTGCCTCGTTGTGTGCCCCTTTACTTTGTTCCATTTATTTATTGTTCCATGTCGGCAACCCGGGAAGGAACCCGGGGACTGCCTGGTACCTGTTTTTATGTTCTCTATATGCCGGGAAAGTTCCGAGATCGATTCTCAAGTGAAAGTAATGTATGTCATGTGAAATAATCTTGTGACTCGACTGACGAACGCCGAAATGGTAGTCAAGAGCAAAGAGCATCAAATGTGGGGAACACGAAAACGGTCTCGGGGACTCGGAGCAGGAACTTATCCGGCATATCTGTTTTACTAACCCGGTTGTTTTTATGTCGGGAATTCGGCTAACTAAAACTCGGATATTCATAAGTAATGTATGCCGTGCATGGAATTTTGTGACTCGACTGTCGAACGCCGAAATGGTAGACAAGAGCAGAAATTGCCTAAGTACGGTAAACATGGAAATGAACTCGAAGACTCGTTGCAGAGTAAACCAACATAGCTTGTTTTTACATAACATAGTGCAAAGTACGAATTTAAAAAGTATATATTACAAGTTGCACCCGGCATCCGGGGATTTAACGGTTCCACACTTAAGTGTTTCTAGGTAGTAGGGGAAGCCGGCTTCTCGGATGCAGCAGCAGAAGGAACGGCGGCGACAGTCTCCTCCGCACAAGCAGCAGTACTCGGGGCCTCCGGATGCGCCTCGGCCTGAGAGGCCTCGGGTGGCGATGAAGCAGTAGCGTCCCGGGAGACGACGATCTCGGTGGCGGCACCAGAAGCGGCATCGTCTTCCTCCGGGATCTCGGCGTCCGCGTCACCAGTTGCACCAGTTTCACCATCGTCTTCGTAATCTAACTCGGAGTCAGAAGTGATGAGGCTGGTGGTGAAGACGCCGATGTCGGACCAGGGCGCGACGCGATGCGCCACCTCTTGGCGCCGCTGGATCTTGGCCGGATCGGTGCACCACGGCGAGATTGTGCGCAGGCGCTGGATCACATCAAGGTCAAGCCCCTCGTACCAGCTGAGCACGTGGGTCAAGACTTGGTCAGCACCAGCCCGCGCACCGGAGCGCATCCAAGCGTGAATTCGCTTGCCGGCATCTCGGAGCGCAGTCGCCAATTCGCTGACCGAGAGGGTAGCGCTGACGCCAGGCCATAGTGCTCCATGGACATGGACGGCCGCACTGATCACCTCGGTCCCGATCGAACGAAGAGGCACTATCCGGGCCTTCAGAGCGGTGAGATGGTCCTCGATGTCCCAGGAGTCCGAGACAGGACCCTTCCCGGCATGCTTCTCCCGGGCGGCTGCGACTGCAAGGTTGGCGGCATCTCGGGAGTGCTCAAATTGTCCTTTAAAAAGAAGAGTTGTCAACCGGCCAGGTCATGAGGGTGGTAGCAGTAAAGAAAGAGAGCAAGACAAAAAGATCTCGGTAAACTTACTATTGAGGTCCCGGTTCAACCCGGTCAGCTCGGAGAGCCAGGTATCTGCCTTTGACCGGAGAAGCGCCAGCTCGGTCTAGGCGTGGTGCGCGCGCGCCTTGGATTGATCCAAGGTCTCCTTCTGCTTCTTAGACGCCTCCACGAAGCGCCTTCATGTCAGTCGCGGCAGATTTGGCCTTCTCGAGCTCGGCACTTAGCCGCGCGATCTCGGACTGGGTCGCAGCAAGCGCAGACTTTTGCTCCACCGAGACTTTCCGCGCAGCATCCCGCTCCTCCCGGAGGCGCCCCTCACACTTCTTGGACTGACCAAAGTCAGCAAGAAGCCGATGGAAGATGCTGCCGCGTTTCTTGCCGCAGTCCTGGATCCAAACAAGGAATGCGATGTCAATCTAGGGAAGGATCCCGGGAACTCGGGCTGTTCCGGGATCCATGTCAATTAAACTATTCGGTAGGGAGGATCTCGGGGACTCGTGTTCAAAATCTTGTTATAATTTCTAAAGATTGGAGCCTAGTGGTCTGATATTCGGTGGAATCTAGAGCACTAAGCACCAATCTCGGGGACTCGTGTTCAAAATCTTGTTATTATTTCTAAAGATTGGAGCCTAGTGGTCTGCTATTCGGTGGAATCTAGAGCACTAAGCACCAATCTCGGGGACTCGTGTTCAAAGTCTTGTTATTTATTCTAAAGATTGGAGCCTAGTGGTCTGCTATTCGGTGGAATCTAGAGCACTAAGCACCAATCTCGGGGACTAGTGGGGATGGAACAGTTAAATTTTGGAAAATATAAAGGGAACAAACTTACATCGACCACCCGAGTGACGTCCAGCGCGGCCACCTGGAGAGCGTGTAGAGCTTGGGCGCTGCGGCTAGGGCCGGCAGCGTGCAAGTCCTCCACGATCTCGGAGGCATCGGCGGCGATCCAGGATTTGTTGTACTCTTCAACAACTCGCACGCCGGAACCGTCAGGCGCGCTAGCAGCAATGACCTCCCGGGATCCTGAAGACACAAAGGAGCTTACGGTTGCTCGCAGCATCTGCAGGGCGGCAGTGGGGATCTCGGTAGGGGGTGGCGGTAATCGCGAAAGCTTACCCGTGCTTAGGGCCAAGTCTTGGGCCGAAGATGTCGGAGGGGCAGTAGGTTTGGCGGAAGATATTTTCTGCCCGGCGGCCTTGCTGCGCGATTTCCCGGGAGGAAGGTCAGATTGCCGGGAAGTGGCCGTGGGCTGTTTCGGCGGAGGAGTCTTGCCCGGGGCCTGCCGGGAGGAGGCTCCCGGCACGACCTGCTGAGGAGGACTTGCGATGTCCGTCTCAAGTTGGGACACCCTGCGCGGGCTGTCCGGGAGGAAAATGTCTTCGGATGCGGCGGTAGCCTGGGCCGGAATCTCGTCCACCACGGGACGAGCCTCCGGAGTCGCGACGGCAGTTTGCGCGGCAACAGGGGCAGGGTGCTCCCTGTCTTGTGCGGAAGGGCGAAGTGGAGAAGGAGCAGCCCGAGGCGGGCTAGGAGTGCGGGATCCCGGAGGTTGGGAACCCGCGGAAGCCGGGACGTCAAGTGCCTCTCTGAAAAAAGTATATCAGAAAAGACATCGGAGAAGACAAAACCATGTAACTCAAAGCAAAAAGGTCTTACCCGGAATCGACGGTGGGAGGACCTCTCCTTCGGCGTGGAGGCTTCTTGGTCGTTTGCTTGTTCGGCCTGCTCTTCTTGGTGGTGGTGCCGGATGCACCGGCAGGGGTAGAGTCGGAGGCCGCACGCTTGCGGGTCTCGGCGCGCTTCTCGGAGCCACTGGCGAAGCCCAGTTGAGGGGAAGAGCGTCAATCACATCGAGTATTTGACAATCAATCTCATCCTCATCATCTGATGAAATGGAAATAGCCTCTGGGTTGAAGAATTACCCGGAGCAGCAGCACGAGCTAGAGGAATGGCAAGGTGGTCCTCGCCGTCGGGATCCTCTCTCAGCATATTATCCGGTGCCGGGACGTTCGGCGTGAACTGCCCACCGGCATGCATCGCGTCCTCCTCGGTCTGCCGCTCGAATAACTGCAGGAACAAGTCATTGCATGACAACCATGTCGGTTTCCAGCAGAATCCGGGTGCAAATGTAAGTTGGCGAAAGACAGACACAAGCACCTGCCGCAGTGGTTTTTTCCGGGAACCGCCGACAAGACCCCACTGATAGTCATCCGGCATCTTTGTTCGAGCAATAGCTCGAACGCGCCGGGCGACTGCGGCATGGTCCAACCCAAAAATGCTGGTCCTTGTGGGATCTAACAACCCGTCCATATGGCACATCTTGTGCACTCGGTTCTATAGGGGGCAGACGCGGCGGATGATAAAGCAGCGCAGGAGGTCATCGGGCGTCATTTTCTCCATCAGCACGTTGAGGACATCATGCATGCATCTGACCTCCTCGGTATCCGGAAGCCGGTTCCAGAGATCGAATTCGCAGGGAGGACCCATGACGAACTCGGGAAGATTGATGAAGTCCGGGCTCGATGATCCCGGACCATCTCCCGAGACCCCCCGGTTCTTCACGTAGAAGAAGCTCCGCTGCCACTTCCGGCATGATTCTAGCCCCTGGACTTTGGGGAAGCCGGAGTCGGCGCGAGGAATTATAGTGGCCGCCCCGCAATCGACTAGGTCTTTGACCTTCTTGTCTGGGTTGGGGATGACTTGGCGGCGGAGGATGAAGTACTTGGCCCAGAGGTCCAAGAAAGGCCACACGCCGAGATATGCTTCCGCGTAGGTGGTGAAGACCGAGAGCATCATGATAGCGTTGGCTGGGAGATGATGAGGTTGGAGGCTGTAGGTGTCGAGGAAGTCGCGGAAGAAGGGCTAGCCGGAAGCCCGAAGCCCCGCTCAAAATGCGTAAGGAATACAGCGTATTCCCCGGGTTCAGGTTCCGGTTGTACCTCGTCCTCCGGGAGTCGACTCTCGACTTCTGGCGGAATCCGGTGCGTCCGGTACAGACTGTCGAGATCCTTCTGGACGGTCTCGGACCCATCCCAGCACCCCCGGACACTCTCATCACCCATGTCGGAGGGACTTGAGGATGTTTCCGGACTATTCTGCAGGCGGAACGGCGGTTAGTCGAGTTAGTCTACCGGGAGCTAATACTCCGGATCGCAAACTCCTAAAAGCAACCGGGTTCCTAGCAAGTAAGATCTACCGTGCTCGAATAAAATGAAACTTAATCGACGCGAATATACTAGGGTCAGATAAGAAGATGGCCTAATGCAAGTGAAGGATGAAATGTGGAGGCCACCGTCGTCAACGCCGCGATGCTAGCGCTCGCCGGCGGCGGCGCAGCCCGCGGATGCGTGGTTTCACGGTCAAGCACGAAAAATCGTCGTAGTGGTGAAGTTCGCCGGAGCGGGTGGAAGAACTCACCGGAGGAAAAGAGGACGGCGACGAGCGAGAGCAGCGGGGCCCGGCGGCGAAGGCGAATGGCTCCGGCGATGAACGGCAACGTCAGTGCTTGAGCTCCGGGCGCGGCGACGGCGAAGTACTCGAGACGGTTGCGGGAAAGATGAGGAGTTGGGGAAGAAGAAGAAGAGACTGTTCCGGCCCCCTATTTATGGGGGGGATCCGGAGCGGTTTCCGAGTTTCCCGCCCACGATCTCTCCGATCGTGGGTGGGATCAGTTTTGTGCCGCGCGGCATGTGGCGTCCCCGGGAGCGCCCGATCCGGCCACACCGCGGGCCACAGAGCCCCAACGGTTGGACTTCGGATCGGCTGCGGCTCCCGGCGCGCGAACCCGAGCAGCGGCGTGCTCGGTCAAAAGCACTCGAGTGCGTTTCTGACTCGACAAGACCCCGGGTGGGACCCAGCCCATGAGTTGGAATTCAATCCGGCGCGAACGGTAATATTCACTGGCGGGGCACTATCGGGTTAGGTGCATGGCCTTCCGGTCGAAAGGATCTCGGTGTGGGGATCTCGGGAAAGATCGTCTCGGCATCAAATCGAAGGATCGTCCCATGTTTCCTTGGGTGATTGTTGTTATTAAAGCTGATCCCGCACATCATCCGGGGTCGCTGCGCATCACCAGCTTCGGGGACTAGTGTCGGGGGGCTGCCCCCCGGGTAGGGCAGATCCCGGCACAATTCGACAGTGTGGCAACAGTACTTGATCTTTGGCGAGTGCAAGAGCCACCCCCTGGTGCGCTGAAGGGGTAACTTGACCTTTCGGAGCTGGTAGAGTGCAAGGTGCCTCCTGGCGGGCGCAAGGGTCATCCCTGGCGGCTATAAATAGCCACCCCGAGCCCTCAGAACAGCACAAGCATCATCGGGTGGTTCCTCTAAGAACTAGCTTCTCGAAGATGTCTTTGCTGGCAAGCTAAGGCATCTTCGGGAGGCTAGGCCTAGAGATACGTATCCTAAGAGGAACTCGGGTGTATCCGGGAGAGACCTCGGACCTCGTGGCTCCGAGTAGACCTCCGGTAGGAGAAGTACCCGGAGGTACCAGATAGGCAACCGGGGTAAGGGCTAACCGGAGTGTTTATCTCGGTCCTAGCAGGTTGCTTTATGTGTGCAGGGAGGACTCGCAAGGTCGAGCAAGGAGGTGACCGGCATGAGTGATGCCGGTAGGCCGTCAACGGTCTGGAGCAGGCTTTTCCGCCTGACGCGGGGGGAAGTACCATCCCCTCTGACACGGAATCATGGTCACCTCCCGCCTGACATGGAAGCATGGTCACCTCCCGCCTGACACGGGAGCGCGTCAGCCGGTACGACAACGGTACGACAAGATCGGACATGCCTAGCCCGGCAATCCGGAAAAGGCTACCCGGGATGGACAAAGACATGTCTTGTCTCTGACAGGGGGACAATGATGTTCCAGGACGGCGCCTGCCGTCCTTGCCGGAATGATGACGAAGAGTCTACGCCGGATAGCACGGCGGCTAGGTCGCACTAGCCGGTGTCGACATAACCGTTAGGCCTGTCCGGTGGGGCCAAGCCGGATTAGGGTTTCCGGCCCTCCTGGCCGGAACTCTATAAAAGGCGCCATAACTGCTCCTGCGAAAGAGAGACCAACTTGGGAGCCAAAACTCTAGTCTCATTTACTCCTAGAGCATTTACTTCCTCCTCCCTCTAGTTCATCTAGTTCTACGTGTTCTTCACCTCAAGAGCTCTGAGAGCAAGTTGTAGCCCTTGTTCCACACTTATATTGAGAGGAAAGGCAGGAGTAGGGGTGTTACCTCCCCACGAGGGCCCCGAACCTGGGTACATCGTGTGTGTGTGTTCTGTGCATTTGTTCGTGTTTGCTAGATCTTTCCCCTTGCACTTTGATCTTGTTTCTTGTTCCTGGGATATCTCGGTTGCACCGGGATCCTCCCCGTGTGAGCTCTTCAGCTCGCTATCCCTCCCCGGATCCACCAACGTCCATCGGCCCCACACATTAGCCATCCTATGGCATCTGCCGTGACACCACCACGACAAGATTGGTGATTGTTTTCTCCTGTTTGTGCTGCAAAGGATGCGATGCGGATCTGGACTTGACGATGTTGTGCTGTTGCGGTGGCGTGGACTGCGTGCGGCTGTCGCGGGGGGTTCTGTTGTGCAAATGGCTCAACGTCGGCGCCGGCTCCGGTGACTTCGACTTCAGCGCCGACGACGAGCCCGACCACCACGGTCAGCTGCAGCTTCACCTGCTCATCGTAATCCTCCTTCCATGTTCCTGATTCGATCCAAACTAATCAGTACAGCAAAATGAGCTTGGATTTCGGTGTGGGGATTTGGTGCTAAGGGTAATGCGGCACGACAGACCACCACACTGTAGAACTGAATGCAGACTGTTCTTCTTTTCTTCATATAAGATGATTCCATATTTCTCAAATTTCGTTATAATCGGCTAGCTTCTCTCACAGAAATTTTATATGAGTGCCATAATGCAATTTGGGTATGATATGAGTGTCGTGAGGGTCATCTCTCTGACTGACAGAGACCTCCACTGTGATGACCGGCTACCACTACTTCCTGCAGATCACCGGTTTGTTTTGGTATATTCGACTTTTATAACGAAAAAACAATTGAATGTCAGGTAGAGATACCGATGACATAAAACTATTGCTGCCTTAGGCCTTGTTCTGCAGTAGAGTATTGGAGTGTTTTTCTGTGTATATTACCTAGTGTTTTTGGTGAATACACTTCCTCCACCCAAAACACCCCAATCCCTCCCAACCCCCTTCTCCCCCAAAACACTCCACAAAATTAGTTGTTTGGTACAAGTGTTTTGCAAAGAGGTGTTTTTTCACACCTAGTGCACATAATTACAAAATTGACATGTTTTTGTCATCAATAAAAATCTGATAATGTTTACACACAGTTTATCAACAAAAAAATGATATTTGGTCACAGCACATAGAACACACAGTTTAGGCAAAATAAAAAACAGGAACAAAAACTCATGCTTTTCAGGTTATTACAACAAAAATTGATGAAAAGTCATCAAATTCTTCTCACGAACTGACAGACATAATTTAGCTTCCCAGGTTTTTCCCAGATTATTTGACAAGTTGATCACATAAACAAGAAGAAAGAAACTTGCAGCAAGAGAAGATCACTGGTCCTATATATATCAGGTTTATCCCAGGTCCAGACAAGGTTGCAGTAGCAAGGTCAGGAACTTGAAATCTTGCATGAGAGGAACCTGGCACAATGTAGACATTTTAGACAACATGTTAAAGTACTGGAGAGAAACAGAGCAAGTGATATGAAACTAATTATGCAGGTTATGAACTATATGCAGGTTATGGTTGCTATTGTTCAATTATGCAGGAGATGGAACTAACTAATTAACAGATGATCTATGAACTATACTCTTGATTCTGAAACTGAAGCTTATGCAAATAGTGTTAACTGAACCTGAAGACACAATAATGTCATGCCAGTCATTGAACTTGAAGACTCAAGTATAGCAAAGCAGTAGCTTACCTTAAGGTAGCTTGGCTATCTGGACACGGAGCCACTCGATCGCTGTCCCATCATTATCGGCGACAAGGTTGACAAACATCTCACGGTTGTCTGCATTTCTGAAAACCTCCAAGGCCGGGATCTTGTCGCTAGCTGTGACACCGTTGAGCTTCTTCAAGTCATCCATGCATCTGCTGATTGTGTACTCTTGTGCAGATTCCTTTTCAGCTTCCTTTTCTTTGATGCTAACGAGCCTTTCCATGACTTGCACTATTCCAGCTCCAGCTCCACTTCTCTGATTGTTCTTCGGCTTCTTCCTTGAACCACCAACAGCATTCTTTGCTTGAGCATGCTCCACTCGAGGCCTCACTTGAGCAGCAGTACCTTCATCCAACATTTCATGGTCATCATCAATCTCTTCCCTAGCAGTACTACCTTGAGGTCTCTCCATATCTTCATAGCCATCACTTTCAATTTCTGTCACATCGGATGGTGTAGGTGCCGAGGTTGAACTCGATGTGAAGTTGAAAGCTCCGGTAGAAATACTCCCTACAAAATGATAACTAAGATGGTAAGCAACTAAACCACATAGAGGAGAGATGTTAGTGATTCATATAGCTTACCTTCATATAGCTTACCTTCATATAGTTGTGCTAGTGATTCATAGAGAGGGAAGGACTTGATCTTGAATTTCTTGATCCTTGTCCCAAATGACTACAAAAAGATGAGAAACCATGGTTAGCAAACATATGACAATCATGCACAAGCAACAATAGAATATCAAACATCCTACACCACTTACAACTTCTAGATTATCCCAAAGATGTGGTTCAGCCTCAATTTTGAACTCAGCTTCATTCCATCCCGCACCGCTTTGGTTTCGAGCATCCTTTAACATCCTATAATCTCTCTTTAAATCTTTCTCCTTGTCTTGAGTTTGAGACTTTGTCACTTGCACATATGGGTGCTTAGCAAGAAACAGCTTGACCATGGTGTTCCAAGTCTCACTACTCCACCCATTTTGGCTTCTATGGTAACTTGTGTTATGTTCATGAAGGATATCCACCAGGGACTTCTCAAGGGCAGCATTCCATGAGGCCCTTGGTCTCGCACCTAGAGGAATGGTAGACACAAATGAAGTGTGGTGTTGGCAGAATTAACAAGTGCAATACCTAAATAAGCATCACTAAAACAACATGTGCATCACCAAAACAAGCATCAGACTAGTAAAAGAATACCTTTCGGTGAACCTTTTTTAGTCTTGGGTGAAGGCTTTTTCTTTATTTTCTTCCCAACTGAGTTGGAATGAGTTTGGTTATACTTTGGAGAGCCTCTTGCATAGGATGGAGCTGCTTTGGGATACATATCTGTTGCGATCAAAAAACAAACACAATATGATGAATATTATCAAAATTAGAATATACACACGATGAAACATCAAATTCCTTATTACATAATCAACATCACATGATAAAGACAAGTAGACAACTAGTAGTTCCTCATTACATGATAAAGACAAGTAGACAACTAGTAGTTCCTCATTACATGATAAAGACAAGTAGACAACTACTCAAAGTCATTCCACATCTGAAAAGCAATTTGGTCCCTCAAAATGTTGCCTTGCACATTGTTCTCTTGCTGATTGTTTGCTTGGTGGTTATCATCATCATCATTGGGCAGATCCACAAAGTAAGCTGGGTCTATTACAGGTTCAAGTTGGTTCTCAAGCCATTCTTCATCTCCACCATGCATTTTTATAATATTATGGAAAACCGATGTGGCTGCTGGAATCTTCACTTGATTCTCGATTGCGTAGAAGGTGGGAACTCTTAAAATAGGAAATCTCTTTTTTAGAATACATAAAAGCCTTTCTACATGGTTCCTCATTACGGCATGTCGGAGATTGAATAGCTCCATGTGGTTTTGTGGCCTTCGGCGCCCATGACCCCACTCTTTCAAGTGATACCGCACGCCTCGGTATGGAGCAAGAAAGGATGGGGTGTTTGCATAACCCCCATCAACCAAATAGAACTTTCCACGAGGTACTTTAAAACCTTTCAGCATGGCCGAGCTGAGTACTCTAGCATCGGTCGCAGATCCCTCCCATCCACATGATATGAATGTGATATTGAGATCAAAATCACATGCAAACATTACGTTTTGGCTAAGGGAGCCCTTCCTATTCCGCCAAGGAGCCTGAAGCTGAGGAGTTCTACTGACAGGCACATGAGAACCATCTATGGCACCTATGCAGTTCTGGAAGTATGGAAAGAAGCGATCATCCGTGGCAATTTTGGGATGTGGTTCATCTACATATCGAGGCCTGAGAAACCGAGTTGCTAGAATGGGGATAATATTGAAGAATTCTTTGATATACTCGTGGAAGGTGGAATTACTGTGTTGAAACATCACTTGCAGATCTTGAAATGATGCATTGTGTGAAAGCATGTAGAGAAAAAATGCCAGCTTCTCTTCCACCTTCAGAGTACTATCTTCTATCAGCTCCTCGGCTCTCAGGTAAGATGCCAACCATCTGAATATATATGGTTCCATTCTAAAAGCTGTCAAGCAATTCATGATATGGCCATCTAGCAATTCCCTAACTTTGATCTTGCCGTACAAGACAGAGCTATGGCTTTTAATCTTTTCTGTGTGTGTGAGATGGAAGTATAGTGCAGGAAGAATGAAAAACAACAGCTCTTCTTCATCATCAGCTTTCTTCTTCCTAGCACGCTCTAGGATCCGTTCATTCATTGCAGAACTAAACTACAATAGATTAAAAACTAATAAGATGAAACGCATAAGCATAGGCAAAATGTAAAAGGAAACAAACATGCATGTTCACACTTTTAAAAATGCCTAACAGCGGAGGAAATTGACATACCGTAATCAGGTGTGCTCACGGGGCTCCAAGACGGCGGCAGCTCGTCCACCCCAACTAGAACTGGTGGTTTGGGTACCTATAAGGATACAAAAAGGAAATGATCAGAATACAAAGAATTATTTATCAAACCAGATCAGTACCTTTGACATATCAAACCAGATCAGTACCCAAACTATTAGCTGTGCCCTAATACAAATATGCATGATGTCTTGATAGTGCTCATGTTCTTTGAAAACTGAACACTGTAGACCAGTCTGAAAAACCCAACTAAGATTTTCAGGCTGATTATTATGCATCGAACTGCTGCTGTAGCAGGGAAATACAGTAGCTGGTGTTACAAACTAAGATGAAACTGTGATGAACTGATGATGTACTCATGTATCATGTAAGCCTGCAAACAATTTAAGGTTGAACATATTTCTCAATGGTTTCAACCATCATTATCACAAATTCGAGTACCAAGTGTCACAAATGATGAATCAAACCAGTCTGAAACGCAGCAATGTTCAGAAACTTCAGAAACACAGAATTCAGTCTCAGATGGAGCACTATGGGCAGCAGTAGCAGAATTATGCCGGTATGACTTGAGCATAAAATTTTCCAGGCATGATGTTACTCATCAACAATTGGATGTATCTCTACCAAAACAGCTACACGGATTTCTACCGGTGAACCAAGAACTCGAGATTCCTATAGCCAGATTGAAACCCTAGGCAACCCAAAATTGCTCCTGATAACCTAGAACAAAATCAAGAGAAGGAGGGGAAGACGTACCTGATAAAATTCCCGAAGAAGTCCGACGGAGAACGATTCCTGCGGTGGCGTGAGGAGCTCCGGTGGCGGCGGGATCAAAGAACCCATCGGCGGCGAGGGAGGAAGATCCAGGATATGGGGAAGGTCTTGATCTCGGCGAGGGAGGAAGATCCAGGATATGGGGCACGTCGGCGAGCGCGGAGGCGGCGAGCAGAGGCGGCGGAGGGCGCAGGTGACGAGCGGAGGCGGCGGAGGGCGCAGGCGACGCGCCGCCAGAGCTCGAGCCATGAAGAAACGCGAGTACCCCCTCGCGTTTTCGATCCCCTCCGACCCGACGTGGATTGACCGGTTTCTCCCGGGCCAGCCCGACCAAACCCGGCCCACCGAACAGAATTGGAGTGTTTTCGGGTGTTTTCAGATGGGCCGGGAATATACGCTGGAATCCCCTCCGAAACACTCCAGCCGAACAAGGCCTAAGTGTTTTTTTCTGATTGGTTATATGATTAGCACCATGCGATGTATGGCGCTTGGCTGGCTCAGGCAAGTGTGAACAGACACACATATACCAGACTGTTGAAGAATCGGTCCATGGTTGGGATGCCTTGAATTTATTTGGCTGAAGCAATCATGTTCATGGAGCTAGCTAGGTTGCCTGTCAAGCTGCCCGCTATTTTGCTTCTAGCCAAATCGATTCAGAAAACAGAAACCATAAAACCAATGGCCTTGCACCTCCACCTTACCCAACCTGTTGTCTCACCGTGACGCTGCTAGAGACATCGATGAGTGTTGCTAGCTGTATCTATGTTATAGCTAGATTCCTTATTTTCTTTTGGTTCTCATGAGCAGTTGTGGTTTCAAGTAGCATATGTCCCTGCCTTTCATAAGCGAAAATACTTATCTTCTCTTTAAAAGGAGAACCCAGTAGTACGTAGTACGAGAATGAGAAAAGCGAGACACTGAATTGGTAAACTATAGTATATTCTCCTTTGTTTTCACTATAATAAAACGAACCTTCTCAAGTACTTGAGAAGGACCCTTACTGTAGACACTGAATTAGTAAGTTATATCTATATTCTCTTTTTTCCACTATTTCTTCCAATTTTGAAGCAAAATATAATCCAACCTCTTAAATGCAGGCCTTCACATGTTGTCTCTGAATGTTTACAATAACTATTGGTCCATGAAAAAGAAACAATTGAGGTAAGTGTTTAGATGCTTTTCGTTGCCAGTGTGTGTATACATATTGATTTATATGCTGATATTAATCACTTCACCACTACAACAAAAGTGACACGTAGAGACGTCATAATTTTGACGCTTTTACATTCGTTTCTACGTGAAAATCCACGCCGTGAGTAAAGACGATTTTTACGACGATTTGCAGGTCGTCTCGCCGTGAAAATATTCACCGTTCCCGCTACGACTTCCCACCCTATCTGATCTAAAAAAACGCTCAAACTCTCATAACTCCCCTGATTTATCTTTCCCGTCTCCTACCTATCTCATACTGTAGTAACAAACAGATCTCATCTGTGGTAACCTATGGCCGCCGCCAGAGCGCCGCCTCTTTAGATCTCAGGCGGCGACGCATCTCCGGCGATCTATGCGCAACTCTCCCCGCCTTGCTGTTACCGGGTCTTTGTCCGCTGCAGAACGCTGGTGTCGCGCTAAGAGAATCCCGATCCAGCCGGACTCGGTGCTCTCTCTGTTGTGATTTTCTCCTACTCCGTCTACAGTTCGCCAGCCGCCCAGTGGGGCGCAGCCAGCCAACTCTATGCAGTCGAGGCTCCACAGGTATGCTCTTATACTAATTTAATCTCAGCTTGCATCATTTTAGCCTGTATCTATTTGATTGGTACGTCTTTACAGTCTCTCAAATAACGATTGAACGTGCATCGATGAGATTTTTTAAATACGTATGTCATTCTTGTGTATTCTATAGAAATCGTTAGTTGTATGTGATTTGCTTAGACCAAGTGGATGGTAATTTACTAACCTGGAACTAGTTGTGTATTTAAAGGAACGCCTATATGAAGTTTGTGGAGCCTTCCAAGAACAACAAGCAGAAGTTACTACAAGTACAGTCTTCTGAAGCAGCGAAGTGAGACCGTGCGGGCCATGTCTTCAGCTAGTATTCTCAGGTTCAATTTAGCCCTGACTTTGTTTTATTACTTCACGTCTCATTAGATATGTAATTATATCGCTTAAGTAATTGGGACCAATGTGTATGGCTTATGGATATATTAGCTCAGGTTCTTCTGTACCTTTCAACATTGTTTCTTTATCCAGTCAATGCCGCTAACCCTTGTTTCTTTGGAAAGGCTTCAACTTAAATGCATCAAAGCTTCAAGTTGTACTGCCCAGAACCGAATTGACAAGGTTCTGAAGATCCAGCACAGGTATGTTGCTGCATCAGGCTTGGCTGTTCTTTATTTCTTAAAGCTAATAAGAATTGATAATGCTGCATGACTTAATAAGAAATTGATGTTGTTGAATCGCTTAAATAATCGAGACCTTGTGTAAGGCTTATGGATATATTATGTAGCATATAGTTTTCATCACTGTTTCCTTAAATTGTCTCCAGTCAATGCCACTAACCCTTGTTTCCTGATAGGCTTTAATTAAAATGCATCAAAGCTTCAACCTGTATTGCTCAGAAGCGAATTGATAAGGTTTTGAGCATGCATCAGAAGGATGTTGCTGGATCAGGCTGGTTGTACTTATTTCTTATAGGTAATAGGTAATGTAAATATGCAATTCTGAACTTAGAACAAATTCAGCAATGCTAGCTACCATTTTTTTTTTGAAAATGCTAGCTACCATTTTTATTATTAACACGGTAAAAGTTCTGTAAAATATTACAAAATGATGTTTTCCGTATTTATTTTTGTTCCTTTTTTTCTAACCCGAGTTAGATTGTACTCTGCAGAGTTAAGATTACTTCGAATTACCTTGATGCTTAGAAGGTTCATATTTTGGCCAATGTTGAACAATGCCTACTGTGATGCAAATGGTTTGTTGTTCACTTTCAATTTTTAAGACTAACTAAACGAATAATCTTTTCTGAAAGATGTCATATTTCATCCTTTTTGTAATTTTTTTGTAGAAAGCTGTATTGTCAAATTTAATGAATGACACTAAAAGACCACAAGGAAAAAAAATCTGCATGAAGCAGTGAAGACTGAAGACCTGGCGGTGTTGAAGTACATGCAAAAGTTTAGATAGACTCCAGCTAGTTAGAAGTACACAAGTACTTCCAATTTTTTTTTTTGTTTTTCCCCCTTTCATATGTACGTACAGTTCAGTTGTAAAATACAATTCTTGTTGGCTAATATATTGATTTCCCTACAATTCACTGCACAAGTCTACTGATTTGCAAGATGTACATATTTTCTCCTTTCACCATATGGGTTGAAATTTGGTCATAAAAAAAACAAAATTTACGTTCTGCCATTAGCACGCCCCAAAGCGTCTCAACAATTGGTAAAGACATCATCTAAGCGCAGCCTCTGGTCATATCCTACTACGTCTCAAAAGTCGTAGACATGCTTTGTGGAGGGTCTCAATTTTCCTAGACACGCTTTCAATACGTCCCTACAAATTTTGAGACGGTGGATAAGGAGACGTTCATATGACGCTTTCTGGAAACGACTCTACAGCCACCTAGAGGCGAAATAAAGCATCTTTACATCTAAATTCAACGTCTCTATGTGCGTTCTGTGTTGTAGTGCACCCTGCTCAAACCTCAAAATAACTCTGTTATTCGGTCCTGATGGTTATATGGATTGGAATAGGAAACATCTATCAAAGGCATTGCCTAGATTTGAAAGATGACTCTGGCTGAGCATATGTCGTTTAACTTCTTGATTGGTAAAGTTGGCTGGGTTTCTGGGATGAATGTCTTTTTTTTCCCTGCAAGGTGCACATGATCCAAATTATCCTTACTTCTACAACATTTTGAATGTTGATTAATTTGGGTCATTAAGAAACAGCTAAATAATTTATCTTATTCTAAGGTATTACTATATGGTACTCCGAATTCTTATTTTAACCGTGGGATGTCATAATTTCGCAATTTGCACTTCTAAGTGATTGTCTTCACTTTAAATCCTTGAATGCTACTCTGATTTTTTTTAAATGTGCGATCTCATAATTTGGCAATTTTTACTTCTAAGTAATTGACTTCGCTTCATATCCTTGAATGCTACTTACATAAGTTTGCAGCAAAACTAACATGGGTGCAAGAAAGAGAAAACTTGATGTACCTTTCTTTCACAATCTCGTTTTGCTTCTAGTGGGCTCGGTGGTAATAGTTGTTGTGGCTTACAAATCACCAATTCCAGGTCCTGGTTAGTTATGATCTTCCTAATAGTACTAACCAATATGACACTTCGTCTGACGCGTCGGGCCACGTTTTCTACATTTTCAGACAGGAAAAAAGAAAAAAAATCATATCTTTTTCAATACAACTCGAAAAAATACAAAAAAAATACCAAATTTCACAGAAAAATAATATCTTTACAACCAACCCAACCCCATACATGTTTAAACAACTTTTAAAAAAAACTACACTACACATTACAATTTATGTAACTCCATTTTTTTGTTGTAATTTGAATACTTCATTCTGATATTATAATCATGTGCATATACTCTACAAAAGATATATTAAACATGGATAAATTAGCACATGTTGCTCCTTCTAACCTTTGCAATTATGAAGTTTTGGGCGACTGAAATGGGAAAACTACTGAAATATTTT
This sequence comes from Poa annua, assembly GCA_026929855.1. Classification (NCBI taxonomy): domain Eukaryota; kingdom Viridiplantae; phylum Streptophyta; class Magnoliopsida; order Poales; family Poaceae; genus Poa; species Poa annua. The sequence goes on from CM049427.1 coordinate 41,725,912, forward strand.
TGAATGGTTTAATGAGTCCATTTCATACATACGTCTTGCACATATACATCGGGATAATAGGATTATTGTTTACGTCTTTCAAATATTTCTGCGATGTTCTACAACTCCATGTTCAATACACAAACTTTATCCGTTACCTATTCAAATATTTTCCAAACAAATGAGAATTATAACTTTACCTGATATGAAAGCCGCGCAATAGCATAATTAAAACTACACTTCCAAATATGAAAACGCACCACTTCCAATAATTTCCACAAACTAAAAAAAATTTAGACGCGGACTCCTTCAAATTTCGTTATTTTTAAAACCTCTGTAATTTTAAAATACCCAAGCAGCAAGTTTAAATCTACTAAATTCTAAAATATTCAAAACACAGAATTCAAATTTTATTTACAACGTGGCATTACCGCGCTAAGTTGCCTAGTATAATCAAAGATGGGCCGAATTCCCTGATACACATACTCGGTAGCAACCGAGTGGGCTGCATCTCGGTGGGCAGGGATGAAAACCGAGTTGACCGCATCTCGGTAACGAGCCGCCCGACGTCACCGCCTTGTCGTCTTCAACGTCGGAGATACTGCGTCCCGGGTCTTCCCCGACTTGCCCGAGCTCGCCCCCAGCGCGCCTCCTCACCTCGCGCCTCTACCCAATGCCCCGCATCCCGGCCGCCCTCGCCTCTGCGTCGTGCGCCCGAGCTCGGCCCCGACTTCGCCGCGACAACACGGGCGCGTCTCCGCCCGGCCCCGAGTTCTCTACCACGCCTTTTCTCCGGCACCGCATCCTCGCCCTCGCCCGCACCTCGGACGAACTGGCCCGACCGCCCGCGCCTCCGTCCATGCGCCCCCCGAGATCAGCGCCTCGCCCTGCCTCCGACATCAACTCCAACCTCAGCCGTGCCCTCGGCTCTGCTACGACCTCGCCCGCGCCTGGCCGCGCCTCGCCGCCTCGCCCGCGACTCCGGCCGACCGGGCTCCCGCTTCGCCTCGCCTCCAACTTCGGACATCCCGGTGTGCCTCCAACCCGGGGAGGAGGTCAACCCCGGCTGCGGAGACCTCGGCGCGTCCGACTTCGTCTCTCCCCGACACGCCCCGCGACGCCCTCGACCTCGGCTTCGTCACCTCGCCTCCGACGCACACCGGCATCCGGCTGCGCTCCGACTTCTCTCCGCCTCGGTGGACCGCGAAAGCTGCAATTCGGGACAGCTGCTCCTCGCCTCGATTGGCCGAGACAACAACACCTCGGGGGCGTCTCGCTTCGGCCCCCGCCTCCCGCATCTCATCCCGGCTGCACCACCGGCGGCGCGCCCGGCTCCTCCTCCGCTTCGGTCGACGTCGACTAAGGGACTGCCCCGACCGAGCCATCCTCGACCTGCCCTTGGCCTCCCGCCCGACCCACGTGCGCCGCGGGAGATGAACTCGGGCGGAGAGAAGAAAAAGAAAAAAGATAAGGAGAGGATCGGTCCGGTCAAAGAAAAAGAAAGAAGCATGTGAGTGTCGGTGGGTTGTGTATAACCGAACCGAAACCGAAAACCAAACCAAAAATAACCTAACCGCAACCGAATATATGGTTTTTTATGGTTAGTGGTTAGGTTACAGTTAGCAAAATTACTAACCATATTGCTTTCGGTTAATTCGATTAATAACCGAAAAACCGTTGGTTAAACCGAATAAACCGAATATCTTATGCATAATGGAAAAACACCAAACCCAGCTTAACGTTTGATCACATAAATATGCTAAAACGCACTTAAACAGTAAATGATGGCTGACGTAGTGGTTAGGATGGTGGAGCTTCCCTTTATTTGCATAAGGTGGCGAGTTCAAGTCCTAGTTTTCCACATTTTTCTTATTTTGGCCGAAACTTTATTGTTTTTGTCTCCTTTTTTCTCTTTACACATCAAGTTTGTTCATGCAAAATCTAGTGCTTAAAAATATGACCATCATATTTATATGTTATTCAAAAATTCGCGTCAACATTGGTTAATTTGGTTATTACCAAAACCGAACCGAACTTAAATGGTTATTACCGAAACCGAACCGTATTTTCGTATAAAACCGAATTTACCGAAGTATAATAACCATATTTACCGTATAACCATATAAACCGAATCGAAATAACCGTTTTAACCGAACGCGCAGCCGGAGTTGGAAGGAAGAAAAAGGAGTGGTGCGAGGTCAAGGGCTTGCCGTGTAGGCTGTGTGCCGTGTTGTAGCGTATCTGCACTTTTAATAAGGCAATATTTGTGTATAGTGCAAATTGCTGAATCGATTCGTTTACACACACAGTTTACGATGTAATATTACAACAAAGTATCAATTTTATTACATCGATGATCCATACTTACAAAATATTCAATATAAGTTGCATAGCATAAAGCTAGCTTCGAAAGACTAAACAGCAGAAATAAGACAGCAATGCGTCTCCATCTTCATGTTGCCACAGGCAAAAACATGTTGGTTGCAGACTCGAAATCCCTTAACGAAAACTCACTCGTCATTTGAATAACCTGTAACAAATAAAATTTTACAACAGAGTGAGTCAGATTCCATTAAAAATGGAGTCTGGCAAGTGACACTATGGTGGACACTTAATGGAATAACTCTATAGCCTATATGCATATTTGGCTGGTGGGGTTCAAGGCTAATTTGCATAAAGCCAATTTTTCCTACTCTTTTGAAAACCCTTTTCTTGAAATTAAGACGGGTATGGCATGAAAATCATAATCTCATCTTCCCTTGTTCACCCATCAAATTTTAACTTAGAAATTGGAATGATAGGATCCTCCGTTGACGTCCTTGATCAGCTGCTCAAAATTGTCCGTAACCAAAGACACGGCTAAGTGCTTAGTTTTACACTCTGCAGAGGTTGTGCACTTTCACCATTAGACCCAACAAACCCAAACTATCCTCAAGCACACCATTTGTGCTAAGGAAAAGGAGAGAGTTGAGACGATACTTTTCAGAAGCATTTTCCCACCCCATAACGGCCTGACGCGCTCCACCTACAAAACCTCTACCACCACCTGTCAGGCCGGGGCGAGTCCACGCAACTTAATCCATCTAGCCAGAGCCCATTGACTAATGGTTGCACTAGAAGCAATCTTCACTTGGAGTTCTTCAGATCCTTTTATTCCCCGGGTGGCTATCCACATGTGACCATCTCTTAGAGGTCACCCCTAAGAGACAACACTAAAAAAAACTGAAGGAGATATGCCCTAGAAGCAATTAATAAAGTGTATTCTTTATCATATCTCGTTTGTTCATAATAGGGTTTTGTGTCATGCTAGAACCGTATTAAGCGGAAACATTAATGCGGGTGTGATACGTAAACAACCAGGTCCCTAGTAGCCTCTACTTAGACTAGTTTCGTTGCGCGATTGATGATCGAGGTTTCCCGGTCATGGGGCATGGCGCCGGTCGGCAATGAGAGTCATATCGCTGGAGAGTGATGTGATGGACATACCCAGATTTGGAGAACATAGTCGTTACACCTTTGACCGTGAGATCAACTCTTATTGATATTCCCGGAAGATACTTTGATTGCACCAAACGTCGTATCTTATTTAGTATGACAATAACGGTGATACTTTTGGGTATTGGAAAGGAGTATTGAGACGAGGGGTCAAGAGCGGGATTTGCCAGTCCGCATAGCAGGATAGATACTCTCGGGCCCACTCGGTGAGATCATGTCTAATGAGCTTGCAAGCATGTGACTAGGTCACGGAGACATGAGATCATGAACGAGTAGAAGATAGCGTCGTCGGTAACGAGGTCGGGATTAGGTATGGAGATATCTATGGAGCGACGCTCGGACGTGCTAAGTATCGCTATGGCAAAAGGTCTAAGACTTCACGTTCAGGTTTGATAGATGAAAGTCATTCGTTATATCTCAGGGATTAATTCATGGGGTCCAGGCCTACGGATTAGTCGTTGATCATTGAGGAGTCTTGATCATACCTGATATTATATCGAACCGCTAGGGTAACACACTTAAGGGGTTTCGACAAGACAACCGGAAAGGAAGGAGATCACCGGGAACGTCCCGGGAGAGGTCCGATGGAGATCGGGCAGCGCCGAAAGAGTTTTCGGAGCTAGGAAATATTATATATATTGTGTTTGATATTAATTAGTGTTATTAATATGCAAATATGATTTTATATATTTATTTTCGAATTTATTAAGGCAGATTTCCCTAAATGGGCCTTCCGGACGAAAGAAGGCCCAAGAGGGGAAAATTCCCTAGGGGAATTCGGTGGGGGCCAGGAGGGCCGGCCTAGGTGGGCCACAAGGGGCCCACCAGGGGGCCGGCGCACTCCCTTGGCCGAACCAGGCTGTGGGGGGTTAGTCCCACATTGCCTGGCTGGCAAGGTTGGCTCCCCTTGGGAGCCTATATAAGAAGGGGCACCCCCAGCCTTTTAATTCACCAATTAATTCCTGATTTCTCTCTCGATCTCGTGGTTCCCAAGTCGGAGCCGCGCCGAGCAAGAGGAGTCGGGGATCTCCTCCACCATAGCCCGCTGCCGCGCTGCTGGTGTTCCGGTCCAAGTCTTCCGTTGCTCGTCCTGGACTGGAGCTTCGGAGGCGTCGTCTCCACCGTACGTGTGCGACTCCCTGCGAGGTGCTGCGCTAGCGGTACTCGGAGGCCTGCTTCCTCTACACGACCTTGAGGTCGGCTACGTCGGTATTCATCGACAACGTTTGTGCGGGAACGTAATCCCCGCTTTCGGTCTACAAGGGTACGTATTCCGATCTCCGTTCGTACTACTATATCTGCATAGAATAGATCTTGGCTAGTTTAAGGACATCGTTGCTAGGAAATTTTTTGTTTTCTGCACACGATCCCCTTCAGTGGTATCAGAGCCGATCTATCGTAAGATATAGCTGTACGCTGTTAGAACCCGTGCTCTGCACGGGGGCACCGTTCCTGTTATTTGCTACCCTCTAGCGTGCACTTGTGTATTCCAGCGGCATTGAGGTGATGAAGCGGCCCGGACCGACTTTACGCGTACGCTTACGCGAGACTGGTTCCACTACTGACATACGGCTTGTACCGTATCTGTGGCTGGCGGGTGACAGTTTCTCTCTCTTTAGTTGGTCTTCGCATTTTCAATGGAGGGCCCGAAAGGGATGCTTAAACATGCAATTATTGGATCGTTGTTGTGATCATAAGATTCGTAGGTATGAAGCGGTTCTATTTACGAAAGCCCCAAGCCACGTAAAATATGCAAAAGATAAAGTAGAAGCGTCTAACTTTATTTTGCAGGGGCTATGTGATATGGTCAAGGTAGGTTTATTAAATTGTTTATAAACTGCGGGCGCCAAGAAGACCATGGCGCGATGGACTATATCACATTGCATTACATTTGATGTTTTGTGTGCATCTTATTTTGTGTGATTGTGTGTTACACGGCGGTAGCGGAATATGATGATCCCTTCAAAATACCACTAGTGTTCTCCCTCCAACGCGCACCACCAATAAAGTTCTACGTTATGAGGCAGGCCGTGATGATCGGGTGTCATACATATCTTCGTTCGCATACGGTGGGTGTAAGCCATGTTGCACAAGCGTCAGCGTGGAGGTCTTTGGTGGCGAGCCTAGCATACTCAGAGGTATGGCCTCGGAACAGGAAGACCGAAAGGTCGAGCACGAGTCACAAAATTGGTGTGGCGGACGATTTTGTCTACTCTTGAAGTTGTGCCGCCGGCTTTGATGATGAGGGGTGGTGCAATGGATGGGGGTCGTGTAATCACTTAAACGACCAGGAGGGATGTTCGTTTGAGTGGGAGTTATGTCAGTTATTTTCTAAAATACTATAACTCAAAATTATTATGAACAAAGTCTTATGTTGTTGCAAATTCCATTGTAGATGTCTCGCCCCTCGTTTAACCTAGGTCTGTTCCTTGAGAAAGAAAAGCTTAAAACCAATGGGTCAAACTTCATGGCCTGGTTCCGCAACCTGAGGATCCTCCTCACACCCCATAGGGTGGCCTACGTCATTGAAGCCGCCATAGGTGACCCTCCTGCAGATGATGCCTCTGAGGATGAGAAGAAGGTCTTCCAGACCCGATCGGAGGATTCTGCCTTTGTCCAGAGTGGCATGCTCTACGCCATGGAAGCCGACCTGCAGAAGCGCTTTGAGAAGATGAGCGCCTTTGAGATCATTTCGGATCTTAAGGCTGTCTTCGCGCCGCAGGCTAAGGCTAAGAGATATGAGGCTTCTGAGCTTTTCTTCTCAGCCAAGATGGAAGAGCATAGCAGTGTGAGCGAGCATGTAGTCAAGATGTCTGGCTACGTTCAACGCATGAATGCTCTGGAGTGCAAGATTCCCGATGAGCTGGCGATTGACAGGGTGTTGCAATCGTTGCCACCAAGCTACAAAGGCTTCGTCATGAACTACAACATGCAGGGCATGGCTAAGTCCCTGGGTGAAGTGTTCGTGATGCTTAAGACTGCTGAGGTAGAGATTAAGAAGGAGCACACGCTGTTGATGGTTAACAAGACCGTTGATTTCAAGAAGTCCGGTGGCAAGGGAAAGCAGAGCTGGAAGTCCCGGAGGGAGGCAAAGTTGGCTGCCAAGTCCAGGACTAACAGGTCTGGTCCCAGAGCTAGCGTGGAGTGTTTCTACTGCAAGGGGAAGGGTCACTGGAAGCGCAACTGCCCCAAGTATCTGGAGGATAGGAAGTCTGACAAGACGGTCGACAAAGAGCAAGGTATATTTGATATACATGTTATAGATGTGTACCTTACATCCGCCCGGAGAAATACGTGGGTATTTGATACTGGTTCTGTTGCTCATATATGTAACTCTCAGGAGGAGTTACGGAATAGAAGGCGGCTGGCGAAGGATGAGGTGACGATGCGCGTCGGCAACGGATCGAGAGTCGACGTGGTGGCTGTCGGCACGCTCCCTCTGCATCTACCATCGGGATTAGTTTTGGTTTTAAATAAATGTTATTTTGTGCCATCCTTGAGTGTAAACATTATAAGTGGGTCTTGCCTGTTACAAGACGGTTATTCATTTAAATCAGTGTCAAGCAATTGTGCTATTTATATGAATGATATCTTTTATGTTGATGCTCCCGAGAGTAATGGTTTATTCTTGTTGAATCTCGATCGTAGTACTCACATCCATAACATAGAGGCCAAACGAATTAAGTGTAGTGACGATACCGCCATGTTTTTGTGGCATTGCCGTCTTGGTCATATTGGTATAAAGCGCATGAAGCGACTCCACTCCGATGGACTCTTGGACTCGTTGGATTTCGGATCCCTCGATACATGCGAACCATGCCTCATGGGCAAAATGACCAGGACATCGTTCAAAGGTTTCGTTGAACGGGCGTCGGATTTGTTGGGGATCATACATACAGACGTATGTGGACCAATGAGCGTTTCGACACGCAATGGTTATCGTTACTTCGTCACCTTCACTGATAACTTGAGTAGATACGGTTATATCTACTTGATGAAACACAAGTCTGAAACGTTTGAAAAGTTCAAAGAATTCCAGAGTGAAGTTGAGAATCAGCTTAATAGGAAAATCAAGCATCTCCGATCCGATCGCGGTGGAGAGTACTTGAGTTTTGAGTTTGGCACACATCTGAAGAGTTGTGGCATAGTGCCCCAACTTACGTCCGCCGGAACTCCGCAGCGTAACGGTGTGTCCGAGCGACGTAATCGTACTCTACTGGATAGTGTCCGATCTATGATGTCTCTTACCGATCTGCCAGTGTCCTTCTGGGGTTATGCGTTAGAAACAGCCGCATTCATTTTAAATAGGGCTCCGTCCAAGTCCGTTGAAACGACACCGTATGAATTATGGTATGGCCACAAGCCTAAGTTATCGATTCTGAAGGTTTGGGGTTGTGAGGCGTACGTTAAGAAACTACAGCCCGACATGCTCGAGCCGAAGTCGGAGAAAGTCGTCTTTGTAGGATATCCGCGGGAAACCGTTGGGTACACCTTCTACAACCAAGCTGAGGGCAAAACTTTTGTCGCGAAGACCGGTACCTTTCTAGAGAAGGAGTTTCTCGCGAAAGGAGTAAGTGGGAGGAAGGTAGACCTCGATGAAATCGTTGATCCTGAACTCGAGATTCCGAGTGGCGCAACGGAAGCAATTCCGGAAACGTCCTCCGTGGAAGGAGTGGGAGAAACTGTCGAGGAAGATGTTCTACCTCGTAGGTCTGGTAGATCTCGGATCGCACCAGAATGGTATGGCAATATGGTTTGCACCGTCATGCTAGTCGAGCAGGACGAACCTACGAACTACAAGGAGGCGATGGAGAGTCTAGAGTCCGAGAAATGGCTTGAAGCCATGAAATCCGAAATAGGATCCATGTATGATAACCAAGTGTGGACTTTGGTGGATATTCCCGAAGGGCGCAAGGCCGTCGAGAATAAGTGGATCTTTAAGAAGAAGACTGATGCTGATGGTAATGTGACCGTCTATAAAGCTCGGCTTGTCGCAAAGGGTTTCCGACAAGTTCATGGAATTGACTACGATGAAACTTTTTCACCGGTAGCGATGCTTAAGTCTATTCGGATTTTGTTAGCGGCAGCTGCCTACTATGATTATGAAATCTGGCAGATGGACGTCAAAACGGCCTTCCTGAATGGAAACATTGAGGAAGAGTTGTACATGGTACAGCCGGAAGGTTTTGTCGATCCAGGAAGTGCTAACAAGGTGTGCAAGCTTCAGCGATCCATCTATGGATTGAAGCAGGCATCTCGGAGCTGGAATCTTCGCTTTGATGAGGTAATCAAAGGTTTTGGATTTATCCAGAATGTGGAAGAGACCTGTATTTACAAGAAAATGAGTGGGAGCTCGGTTGTGTTCTTAGCACTGTATGTTGACGACATATTGCTAATAGGGAATGATGTGGAACTTCTGAATAGCGTGAAGGAATATTTAAACAGTAAGTTTTCCATGAAGGACTTAGGAGAAGCTGCGTATGTTTTAGGCATAAAAATCTACCGTGATAGATCAAGGCGCCTATTAGCACTAAGTCAGAGTACTTATCTTGATAAAATATTGAAGCGTTTTCATATGGAGAAGGCAAAGAAGGGTTCTCTGCCGGTTATCAAGAATAAGATATTGCGTAAGGCGCAGTGTCCGGTGACGGAACTGGGTAAGGCCGAAATGACGAAACATCCTTATGCTTCAGCCATAGGATCGATCATGTATGCAATGTTGAGTACTAGACCAGATGTGGCATTAGCTCTAAGTTTGACAAGCCGGTTCCAGAGTAATCCTGGAATGGCGCATTGGGTAGCTGTTAAGAGCATTCTTAAGTATCTCAATAAGACAAAGGAAATGTCCCTTGTGTATGGTGGCTGCGATGAGGAACTTGGCGTAACGGGTTACGTAGATGCAAGTTTCTGCTCAGACCCCGATGACTGTAAGTCACAGACAGGTTACGTGTTCAAGGTGAATGGAGGCGCCGTGTGCTGGAGAAGTGGGAAGCAACCCATAGTCGCACAATCTACAATGGAGTCGGAGTACATTGCTGCATGCGAGGCCGCGAATGAAGCTGTGTGGCTGAGGAAGTTCGTCATCGAACTTGGAGTGTTCCCGAGCGTGCAAGACCCCGTGGTCCTCTTCTGCGACAATACGGGTGCCATTGCGAACGCCAAGGAGCCAAGGTCTCACTCCACCGCCAAACACATTCTCCGACGCTTCCACGTGATACGTCAGTACGTACAAGAAGGCGATGTGAAGATTTGCAAAGTGCATACGGATCTGAATGTGGCAGATCCGCTGACGAAGCCTCTTCCGCTTGATAAGCATGAACAGCACCAGTTAGCTATGCGTGTTAGGCTTTTACCAAGTTGTAATCTAGATTAAATTGTACTCTAGTGCAAGTGGGAGACTGAAGGAGATATGCCCTAGAGGCAATTAATAAAGTGTATTCTTTATCATATCTCATTTGTTCATAATAGTTTTTGTGTCATGCTAGAACCGTATTAAGCGGAAACATTAATGCGGGTGTGATACGTAAACAACCAGGTCCCTAGTAGCCTCTACTTAGACTAGTTTCGTTGCGCGATTGATGATCGAGGTTTCCCGGTCATGGGGCATGGCGCCGGTCAGCAATGAGAGTCATATCGCTGGAGAGTGATGTGATGGACCTACCCAGATTTGGAGAACATAGTCGTTACACCTTTGACCGTGAGATCAACTCTTATTGATATTCCCGGAAGATACTTTGATTGCACCAAACGTCGTATCTTATTTAGTATGACAATAACGGTGATACTTTTGGGTATTGGAAAGGAGTATTGAGACGAGGGGTCAAGAGCGGGATTTGCCAGTCCGCATAGCAGGATAGATACTCTCGGGCCCACTCGGTGAGATCATGTCTAATGAGCTTGCAAGCATGTGACTAGGTCACGGAGACATGAGATCATGAACGAGTAGAAGATAGCGTCGTCGGTAACGAGGTCGGGATTAGGTATGGAGATATCTATGGAGCGACGCTCGGCCGTGCTAAGTATCGCTATGGCAAAAGGTCTAAGACTTCACGTTCAGGTTTGATAGATGAAAGTCATTCGTTATATCTCAGGGATTAATTCATGGGGTCCAGGCCTACGGATTAGTCGTTGATCATTGAGGATTCTTGATCATACCTGATATTATATCGAACCGCTAGGGTAACACACTTAAGGGGTTTCGACAAGACAACCGGAAAGGAAGGAGATCACCGGGAACGTCCCGGGAGAGGTCCGATGGAGATCGGGCAGCGCCGAAAGAGTTTTCGGAGCTAGGAAATATTATATATATTGTGTTTGATATTAATTAGTGTTATTAATATGCAAATATGATTTTATATATTTATTTTCGAATTTATTAAGGCAGATTTCCCTAAATGGGCCTTCCGGACGAAAGAAGGCCCAAGAGGGGAAAATTCCCTAGGGGAATTCGGTGGGGGCCAGGAGGGCCGGCCTAGGTGGGCCACAAGGGGCCCACCAGGGGGCCGGCGCACTCCCTTGGCCGAACCAGGCTGTGGGGGGTTAGTCCCACATTGCCTGGCTGGCAAGGTTGGCTCCCCTTGGGAGCCTATATAAGAAGGGGCACCCCCAGCCTTTTAATTCACCAATTAATTCCTGATTTCTCTCTCGATCTCGTGGTTCCCAAGTCGGAGCCGCGCCGAGCAAGAGGAGTCGGGGATCTCCTCCACCATAGCCCGCTGCCGCGCTGCTGGTGTTCCGGTCCAAGTCTTCCGCTGCTCGTCCTGGACTGGAGCTTCGGAGGCGTCGTCTCCACCGTACGTGTGCGACTCCCTGCGAGGTGCTGCGCTAGCGGTACTCGGAGGCCTGCTTCCTCTACACGACCTTGAGGTCGGCTACGTCGGTCTTCATCGACAACGTTTGTGCGGGAACGTAATCCCCGCTTTCGGTCTACAAGGGTACGTATTCCGATCTCCGTTCGTACTACTATATCTGCATAGAATAGATCTTGGCTAGTTTAAGGATATCGTTGCTAGGAAATTTTTTGTTTTCTGCACACGATCCCCTTCAAAAACCACATACAACCAATTCCACCCAGGAGTTTCATTCTTAACTTAGTAGAAATTAACTTTTCATAAAACAACTTTTGCATAGCATCAATATTTCTACCAAGTTACCAATAGGATTCTAGACACAACTAGTGTAAGGGATATAGTAGTTTTAGCATAGCAATACTATCCAACACATGCATATAAGAAATACACTAAGTAATGCATAGAAAAATACTTAGGAAGTTTATGAGGGTGTGCCACTTGCCTTGGCAACAGGGAGAACAGGAGTATCAGTTGCAAAAGTCTTCGTTTCTCTCCGAAATTTCTAACAAGTCAAACAAGCCACAAATAAACAGACAAGCATAAATGCAACACTTAGAAAAATATGACATGCATGATATGAAAAAATATTCTTAAGGACTAGAGATGCATGTCATGCCATGAAATTATTCTAAGTTAATGCGGGGCAAGTGTGTTAGTCAAAAATACTAAGTACCAAGGTCATAGGTTGGACAGAATAACTTGGCTATAAATCAACTTGAATAAGTTGTAATGCTGCTGCAAGTCTTCACATGCTTGGTCTTGAAATCTTCAACTCCCTTGTAATTTTCTTCATCTTCAACTAGCATTCTGACTTGGTCATAATCACTATGGACTTGGTCATAATCACTAAGGACATGGTTTATGCCCAAAGTGAAAGAAGAATATGATGGCGGAAAAAGATAAAGAAAAGATGTAGTTTTTCTTCTAGGCTTCATCTCCGGACTTGTAACTTTCTCCGATGTCTTCACTGAATCATGTAGACTTGATGGTTCTTCAGACTTGATGATTTGTATATCACCCGGGCTGGTCTTGGATATACCTTAGCCACCACGAGGTCTAAGAGAGAAGAAAAGAAAAGAGAGAAAGACTTAGAGAAAGGGGGATGGTCTTCTTGCAGTTCCTCTTGATTTTCTTCTAAGTGTTTTTTGCTTCTTGGAGATGCCTTCGGAGTTTTGTTTTTCTTGGCTAAGTCTTCATTGGCCTTCTAGTCTTCATGTTAAGAATCTCAAGTTCTAAGTGCATAGCACTTTACCAAAACACTATGTTGAAAAATAATACTAACTTAGAGAAAAACAATAACTATATAATAAATATGCCATGCATGCAATGCAATTTATTTCTAAGGACAACACTTAACAAAATAAAACAACTAAGTTTTCTAGATGCTAAAATTTTCTAAGGAAAAGATTTAGCATCTTTAAGATGTTGAAACTTTTCTAAGGAAGAGTGTTGTCGAAAAAAATAGTTATCAAATATTTACTAAGGAAGAATTTATTTTGTTTAAAGAGGCAAAATATTTCTAAGTACATTTTAATACCAAAGTGGTCATAATATGAATAAGTACTTTATAATTCGAATAGATGATGAAAATAATTTTTAATCAATTTTTTAATCAATTTTAATCATTAAAACAACACTTAAAAGTATTTAATCAATATTAATTATAAAATCATAGAAAATTATTCTACAAAAATTAGTAGAAAAATACTGCCAATACTTAGACATTAAAATTTATAGCAAAAGAGTTTGATAAATTTTAAATTTCAAATTTGAAGTTATGTTCAAATTACCATTAATGCCACTTTTGAATTTTAACAAATTTTAATTTGACAAAACATAAAAGTAATGATGCCAAAAGTTTCTACGTGTCATAAGCTTTCCAAAAATATTTTATTTGTAAAATTTGACCAAACCAATAAAAAGTAGTGATAGATTTAAAATTTAGGATTTTTCTGCAAAATTGCCGGTCTTCGGTTGACTGTTGACTTTGACCGCTGACGTGGGAATTGACTCGCTGATGTGGCAGGCTGACTGGGATTTGACTACGAATTTGACCAAAAATAAAGTTGCTCGGATGGAAAAATACTCTTAACGAAAGTTGTAGAGAATTACGTGCTCTTTATAATTATCACAATTATAACATAAGTGGATGAATAGATTGGTCACAAATCTCAAAATACATTTCTGGTCCGAAACTTCAAACGCGAATATCTCTCAGCTCGCTGAACCAAAAGAGGTGAGGCTTGTGGCAAAAGAAAGGTCTTGATCAGGGGAACAACTTTTGTATTGTCGTCCCAAACTTTTGAGATGGTTTGGTTACTCGAACAACATCAAACACGATCTGTATTATACAGAAAATTACGTACGTTAAAATAAAAAGTTGTTTGTAAATATAGAGTAGATCTACCTTTTCACCGAAGGAATTTTGATTTGACACAACGAGCGCGAAGAGATCTGAGAAATACGACTTCAGATCTGATGGATGTCGATTCGAAATTCTTCCTCCACGCTTGATGAAAAGAGTTGAGGATTATTGAGATGGAAAGGTATGGACGAGTTCTACAACAATGATTAAGGCCCCGTCGCGATTGGAGATGGTTTTGTTCGTCAAACAAACGAAATAATATTTCGCTGATTAGGGTTTCGGTGGAACGAAAAGAGTAAAAGAGATACCGGCGGCTACAGGGGTTTATATAGGCGGAGGGATGATGGAATAGATAGGGCTCGGAGTTGTGAACGCGTAGGATCAAGCGGATCCGGATTTGGAGTTATATTTTTCGAGATAAACGTGTTTGAATGAAAGGTGGTTGGAAAAACGAATTTTCAGAATTTGAGTTGGATACATGCAAACACGGTTCGGTTCGGCCCAGTTTGGGCTGGCCGGCTGGGCCCGATTCGTTTTTTTTTTCTTATTTCTTTCATAACCTTTGTTTTAGAACTCCGAATTAAGTGAAATTAATTTCTAAAAATTTCTAAAAATCATATCTTTATTTAAAACATTTATGGACATGTTTTGACCACTTTTTAAAAATATTAATTTTGAATATTTGATTTAATGCAAATTTGACACTTTTGTCAAATTTGGAAATAGAAATTTAATTTATTTATTTATGGCTAAATAAAATTTGGTACCACAATTGTGAACATATGAAAATAATTATTTCTAATAATTACAATCAAAATATTAAAGTAAAAATGATAAATAGCATAATCATTTTTTTGTTTTTAATATTTTCTTAAATAGATTTTCAAGTGGAAATAGTATTTCAACCATTGTAATTTCAAATCTAAACAATGCAAGAAAATGATGAATGCATGCATGAATTTTGTTTTCAAATCGACATATAAATAGTTTTCAAAAAGTTTTTAATTTTTTTGATTTTTCAGAATTTGAAAAATCCTAGGATGTTACACGTGTCGGTTCAACCATGTAGATGAAAGAAAAAGAAGAGGCTGGGGTAAGGCGTGTCGGCATAGCAATATGTCGAATGACTATTTGACGCATGAACGAGGATATCTTCCAGTTTTGGAGAGACCGGCATGTCGGCATATGGGTGAATGTCGGCATTGGTTGAAGATTAAGCTATGGAGACTCTTGAGATGCATCGGCATGGGAGTGTCGGATGTTTTGTCAAGATTGTTTATTGGTTTAAATCTGATCCGGCCCTTCATCCAAGGCTGCAGGACCGCACCAGCTTCGGGGACTAATGTCGGGGGCTACCCCCGGGTATAGTAAAGATATGGCATGTCGGTATACACTGTTTTCTTCTTATATGCAGGGAAAGCAGTCGGTGGTGAGTAATCCGGCATACCCATGTCGGATTCCGGGAGAAGACTGCTATCCGACATACCCATGTCAGATTCCGGGAGAAGACTGCTATCCGACATATCCATGTCGGATTTCGGAACAAGACTGCTATCCGACATACCCATGTCGGATTCCGGGAGAAGACAGCTATCCGACATACCCATGTCGGATTTCGGGAGAAGACTGCTATCCGACATACCCATGTCGGATTCCGGGAGAAGACTGCTATCCGATATACCCATGTCAGATTCCGGGAGAAGACTACTATCCGACATACCCATGTCGGGTTGCGCAGACGAGAAGTCATAGAGATACCCGGCATACCCATGCCGGGTTGAGAAGAGAAGATACCAAGCCAAACACTGCAGGACAAAGCCAAGGACAAGACATGTTATGGTCATGATACAGGACATGGGCAGCCGCTGCTACAGTGGCACGGATGGGACAACAATACACTACGCGTGACACAGTGAGCAATGTACGATGAACAGTGTACCTTGTCCCCGGCTTGTCCCCTGGTCTCTCCTATATAAAAGGCACCAGGGGAGGGAGAGAAGAGAGGCCAACTCCCGCACCACTCCATTTCCCCCCTTTCCATTTGCTTTCAAGACCTCATAGAGGCATGTCTAGCAGCTCATGAAGCATGTTGTATCCCGGATAATAAGAGGATAAATACACCAAGTAGGCTAGATGCTGCAGTAGGGGTTTTATCTCCTCACGAGAGCCCCGAAGCAGTTTAAATCCTTGTGTCACCATGTCGGTTGAGTTTATCTGCGCGCGAGTTCATCACGCAATCCCTCCCCGAGATCCCCTAGCGTCCATCGGCCCCACAAATTAGCCTACTTGTAGGCATCTGTCTGTTCGCCACGATGACAGAGTTTCTCTCAAAAGGTGTGAGTAGTAGGAAGGTAGAACTCGACGAGGTTATTGAACCTTCTCTTCTTGGAATGGCGAGTAGCGCATCGCCGGAAATTGTTCCGGAGTTGACTTCACCAGATGAAGAGGGAACTAATGATAATCAAGATCATGAATCTCCGAAAGAGGATACTACTGTACTTTGCAGGTCAACAAGGACGCGTACAACTCCTGAACTGTACGGCAACCCCGTCATGAACGTCATGGTAGTTGATAATGATGACCCTGCGACGTATGATGAAGCGATATGGGCTTAGATTCCAACAAATGGCTAGAAGCCATGAAATCCGAAACGGAATCCATGTACGAAAACCAAGTATGGACTTTGGTGGACTTACCCAATGACCGCAAGGCCGTTGGGAACAAATGGATTTTTAAGAAGAAAACTGACGCTGATGGTAATGTGACCGTCTATAAGGCTCAACTTGTCGCAAAAGGTTTTCGACAAGTTCAAGGAATTGATTATGAGGAGACGTTCTCTCCTGTAGCGATGCTGAAGTCTGTTAGGATTATGTTAGCAATTGCTGCATTTTTCGATTACAAAATCTGGCAAGTCAAAACTGCGTTCCTCAATGGTCACATTGAGAAATGCTGACAAGGTATGAAAACTTCAGCGATCCATTTATGGACTGAAGCAAGCATCCCGAAGTTGGAACCTCCGCTTTGATGAGGTGATCAAAGGGTTTGGATTTGTCCAAACTTATGGAGAAGCTTGTATCTACAAGAAAGTGAGTGCGAGCTCTGTAGCATTTCTAGTACTATATGTGGATGACATATTATTGATTGGAAATGATATAGAATTTTTGAATAGTATAAAAGGTTATTTTAACAATAGTTTTTCGATGAAGGACCTCGGTGAAGCATCGTATATATTAGGCATCAAAATCTATAGAGATAGATCAAGATGCTTAATTGGGTTTTCGCAAAGTACATACCTTGACAAGATTCTGAAGAAGTTCAGAATGGATGAAAGTAAGAAAGGGCTCTTACCTATGTTACAAGGAAAGACATTGAGTCAGACTCAAAGTCCAGCTACATCGGAAGATAGAGAATTGATGAACAAGATCCCCTATGCCTCAGCCATAAGCTCTATCATGTATGCTATGCTATCTACAAGACCGGATGTGGCACATGCTATTAGCTTGACTAGCAGGTACCAATCTGATCCAGGTTTGGAACACTGGATGGCGGTAAAGAATATCCAGGAGTAGTAAGCTGGAGGAGTTCCAAGCAACCCGTGGTGGCGGGATCATTAACATAAGCGGAATATGTTGCTGCCTCGGAGGCAGCACAGGAAGGAGTTTGGATGAAGGAGTTCATATCCGAACTAGGTGTGGTTCCAAGTGCGTTGGATCCGATGGTTATCTATTCTGAAAACAATGGTGCCATAGCCAATGCTAAAGAACCAATGTCTCACAAGAATTCCAAGCATTTCAAGCGCCGTTTTCACTCCATCCGTGAGCATGTCAAGTATGGTGATATAAAGATTTGCAAAGAACATACATATCTAAATGTGGCAGACCCTTTGACTAAACAACTCCCAAGGGCAAAACATGATCAACACCGGAACTCCATGGGTGTTAGTGTCATTACAATGTAGTATAGATTATTGCCCCTAGTGCAAGTGGGAGACTGAAAGGAATATGCCCGAGAGGCAATAATAAAGTGGTTATTATCTTATTCCATGTTTATGATAAATGTTTATTTCTCATGCTAGAATTGTATTAATCGGAAACATTAATACATGTGTGACTAATGAACAAATTAGAGTTCCTAGTAGCGCCTCTCGTTTAACTAGCTCGTTGATTAACTGATGATCAAGGTAACCTGATCATGAACATTGGATGTTGTTAATAACGGGATCACGTCATTAGGAGAATGATATGATGAACACACCCAAATTAAGTATAGCAAGATCAAGTCATTAAGTTTATATTGTTGTACTGAGCATACGAAGTAACACTAATCCTTAGACCATGAGATCATGTCAATCACTAACACCGGAAGAATGCTTTGATGACATCAAACGTCACACCGTAACAGGGTGACAATAAAGGTGGCGTTGGGTATTCCTAAAGTATTAGTTGAGGCTCATGGATTAAGAAGTGTGATTTGTCCATCCAGATGACGGAGAGATATACTCTGGGCTCTCTCGGTGATATCACATCGACACCGCTTGCAAGCATGTGACTAGGTCACAAGGATGTCGTATCACAAAACGAGTAAAGAGTACTTGTCGGGAACGAGATCGAACTAGGTATAGATGATACCAATGATCGGATCTCGGACAAGTAAAATATCATGAGACAAAAGGAATTGGTTATGAAGTTTTTGGTTCACATGATCACAAGATTCATCGTCGAATATGTAGGAGTTATTACGGATCTCCAGATCCCGTTGTTGACTATTGATCGGAGAGGTGTCTCGATCATGTCTACATTATTCACGAACCGTAGGGTGACACACTTAAGGTTTGTCGACGCTTTTGGGTAGACACGGAATTTCGGAGAAAAGTTTGGATAGCACCGAAATTGTATCGGGTAACATTGAAATAGTTCAAGGAGTTAATTGTCAATGGTTGTCAATGGTTGTTAATAGAATTAACAAATGAACCAAGGGGGTAAGTGTTAATGTTTGTTAATAGAATTAAAAAATATTAAAAAGAAATGAAATTGTTTTATTTAATAAAGAAAACCCCTTGGAATTTTGAGTGGGAATTGATGAGAGAATCAGTGGGTTGAGTGGAGACTCCACTCACATGATGAGGGGAGAGGTGGGGGCACTCCAAATTCGTGGCTCCCTCCCCCTCCTATATAAAGAGGGGTGTAAGCTTCCTCTCCCTACATACTTGCCTCTCTCTCCCTCCTCTCGCTGCTCCACCTTCCAGCCATCCGCTTGGCGAAGGCATGGCCGATTAGTTTCTCCACCACAGCACGCCGTCGTGTTGCTGGAGTTTTCGGTGGTTCTACTACTTCCGCTGCCCCACTGGATCGAGGGAACGGATGTCGTCATCAAGCCGTACGTGTGACCGAGTATGGAGGCGCTGCCCGTTTCAGCGCACATCTTCACGATCTTGAGATCGGTGAGTGAACGACTACATCATCCACGAGAATTATTCTCGAAACGCTTACGGTCTTCGAGGGTTAGTTCTCTTGGAATTTGTTCCACACGTTACGAGCATCTCCTAGACTAGATCTTGGCTTGTTGGTTTGTTCACACCGTAGGAATTTTTTTGTTTTCTATGCTACGAACCCATCAGGAGAACCTCCAGCATCGGGGGAGGGAGCTCAAGCAGCGGCAAAGAGAGCTGGCCACAAAGCTGGACGCCGCGGGCGAAGCTGCCGCCGAGGAAGAAGAGGCGTAGGAGGAAGAGGAGGAGGCGGAGGATGAAGATGTGGAGCCGCCAACTCCGGCCGTGTCTGCGGTGCCGCCGGCCAATCGTAGGGCCGGCATGTCCCCTCATCCTCATCTCCATCCCCAGTTCACCGGCTGGGGCCAAGCATCTGCGTCGCCATCGACGTCGCCGCACTGGTGCGCGTCGCCACGGTACTCGCTTGGGTACGCCGACGGTGAACTCCATGGCGGCTTCGACCCCAACGTCATCTTCCCCCACCATCCGTCCATGATGTACGTCGGCTCGCCGGGTTACGTGCCTTCGCTACCGCTACGCCGCTCCCCCACTATCGGGACGCAGTCCATGCTCAGGATGAGCAACGAGATGGACGACATCGTCACCACGGGCTCGGCGGCGGCAAAGGCATCCCCGGGCTTACTCTTGGCGCCCGACGAGGATTTTCCCACAGGCTCGATGGGTGGCATCGATGTCGGCGACATCGGCACGGAGGAGGCCGAGGGAGGAGGGGGTGAATCGCAGGCGGCCGAGGGTGAGGAGGAAGGGCCAGCCAAGGAAGGCGACACGGGCGGCCGTCGTCCCAAGAAGGGCTCCCAGGCCGTGCACCCAAAGCCGCTCGTCGAGCCTCGCATCAAGTGGACGAGCCGGTAGGACGTCCTCCTCGCCGAGTCATCGAAGGAGACCACCCATGACACTATCCATGGCTCGAACCAGGCCATGGACAACTACTGGAAGCGCGCCAAGACGGCGTACGACGAGCACCACATGATCGACCCCGACTTCGCCGGGTGCCTGACGAAGCGCGGCCAGGAGGCGATGTCCAACCATTGGGCGCTCATGCAGACCGCCTGCAACAAGTGGCATGGCATACAAGAGGAGGTCAAGCACAGGCCGAAGAGCGGGGCGAACCGGGAGATGGAGCTCGCCTGGATGTTGGAGGCGTACAAGGACGACGAGAAGACGGACTTCAAGTACCTTCATGTCTTCCTCGTTATCGAGGGGTGTGAGAAGTGGGCCGAAACACGCCGATCGCTGGCGAAGGGCGGCAAGAAGTATGTCCCGGACGTGCCGGTTGCAGGTGCTTCGGATGGCCGTCCCTCAATAGGCAACAAGAAAGCCAGAGCGGTGAGGGACGCCGCGTCGGCTGCGGCAAAGCTATAGGCGTCTATCGAGACATGCATCGCCGACGACCAGGCCCACGCCGCGAAAAGGGACGAGACCTCCAAACAGCGGTGGGCGGCGGTCATGGACAACTGGATGGTCAAGCTCGACCTCCTTAGGACTGGCACCAAGGCGAAGAAGAGGAACCACGACCTCGACTTCCTCGTGGGCGGCGACGATCCGGACGCGATGGACCCCGAGGTAAGGGCATGGTTCATGGCGCAGCGCCGCCTCATCCTCAGCGACATCAGCCGGCCGACCAGCAACCCGTCAAGCTCAGCGACGCCGAACATCGAGCCTGCTGCGACGCCCACTACTGCCACGCCCGTTGTCGACCTCGAGACCGAGGCGAAGAATGCCACAACTGCTGCGACGGCCATCGACCTGGAGGATGCCGTGCCCGACGTCGACCTCGAGACCGCCGAGGATGTCACTCCAAGATCGGCGCCACCTCCGACCACCGCCCATCTATGACGTTGACGCCGCGTCAGACTCTGTCTGACTGCCGATTGCGACCATATCGCCCAACTGTGGCGCTTTTTTTGTATGATCGCTTGCCCACCTGTGGCGTTTTTTGTATGATCGGCAACTGCGGTCGTGGATCGTCGAGCTCGGGCTGTTTTTTGGGGCGGGAAGAAGAACTTTTAAATTTATGTTCCATCTGTTTTCTGGGCGCGCGGAACGGCCGGTGAAATCACCCCCCAGATTTTGGGTAGCGTTGGTGTTAACGCTTGAAAGCGCCGGATCGAAACTTGGGCGTCGAACGACTGGAGATGCACTAAGCACCTCAGCATGCGTACGCAGGGCTACCTGGGGGCTGGCGGCGTCGCGGCGGCGTGGTCGCTGGGTGCGTGAGGAAACCAGATCGATCCATGAAGGCCGGCGGTAACTACTCGACTGCGGCGATTCGTGTTTTCGGCGATAGCTTATCTGATTTACGAGCCGGGCCAGATTTGCTATCAAGATTTTCGCTAATACAGCGCACCTGGGCTAGATCGTAGGGTATGCCGGGCCGGCCCACCCGGCATACCCTGTAGGTCCGCCACCGTGGTGTGATTTTCATTATACTATATTATATAGGGTACATTTGTGGCATAAAAGGCATGTTGAAATAACCCGTCCCTCCTCATAAATTCATACCAGTGTCCAATATCCTCCACACAGACTCTGTTTATGGGATGTTGAACACTTTTCCGGGCCGCCGGCGAAAATCGTACTCTTTCTTGTAGCTTCTATTTTTACAACTAAGGGTTTGGAAAGAAATTGTAGTTTTCATTTGCGAGAAATTATGTTTTTTCATTTGCTCAATTTTTTTTTTGTTTTAGGAACCCTCTTTCGCTACGTTTTAGGTTTGGAGCGAATTTAGTTCAAAGTTCAAACTGAATGTAAGAAGTTTTATGGAATTTTCTTAAGTTTTTGAAATATTCTTAATTTGATGCAAACTACTAACACGTGCATTTGAATTCTACTGTATAAGGCAAAATATTTTACCACAGCATTTGAGTACGGAGTATTATTTTCTTTTGAGGCATCGTGTTCCTCGAGCCAAACACGAGAGCACCTGCCGCCGCCGCCATCCCTAATTCCCCACCCAGTCCGGCCTTGGCGCCATCTGTGCGAGTTCCGCGATGGTGTTGCGGTCCGGGCATCTCCACAGCTCACAATCGCCGCCCCGAGCTCGCCGTTGCTCTTCAGTGGGCGGCGATGGCACGGATAGGATCAGTGCCCTTCCCGACGACATGCTTCTCCAGGTCCTCGGCCGCCTCCGCTGCGCTCGCGAGGCAGCCGGCACTAGCTTTCTCTCCCGGCGGTGGCGGGGCCTATGGCGGCTCCTACCCGAGCTCCACTTCCGCGAGATCGCGGCGGTAGCTCTCGGCGCCGCGCTCGGCCAGGTCGCGCAGCCCCCTATGTCCCTCCTCGAAATAGACATGCCCGAGAGGCACAGGATCATGGACCCTGCTCGTGTCTCCGCGCTCCTCCATGCCGCCGCGCGGCTCGCGCCGGCGAATCTCGTCATCACCCTCTGGGGGCACGGCAAAGATCGTTCTGTTCCTATCGAAATCCCCTGCTTCGACCGCGCCACCTCCATGAAGCTCACCATGTACAACCTCTTACTGAGACCCCTGTGCTCGAGAGGCTATACATGTCAGGGTGTCGCTTCGACATGGATGCGCTGGTCACGCGGTGCCCTCGCCTGCATGTGCTAGAGGTGTCCCGCTGCCCTACTGGCAAGATCAAGGTCCACTCGCCAACGATCGAGGAGCTTGTTGTGAAGCAGAGCGGTTATACACATTGCCTTGACATAATGGCTCCCATTCTTAAGCGGCTGACAATGAATATCTGCGTGTGGCGCTTCTTCATCCTGCCGTGCTTCTCAGCACCGATGGTGGAAGATGTCTCGTAGGATTTCCGTAGTCCTTATCCAAATATTGGGGTTGGCCAATGGTGGCGTTTGTACAACCTCAACCTGTAGACAGAGAAGAGTGTCCGTACCCTACGGTTGTCCATAGACGCTAAGGGAATTTCAAATACGGTATGTCAATCTGCTGAGCCTTTACATGTATATTTTTTTGCTCTTCATGTTAAGTGGTAGATATATGAGCAATATGGATTATTCATGGTGTAAGGTAGGTTGTTATTTCGAGGAAAAAAATATGTAGGTTGTTATTGGTGAAAATCACGTCGGCCTCAAATCGTAAGGTAGGTTGTTATTTCTAGGAAAAAGATATGTAGGTTGTTATTGGTGAAAATCACGTCGGCCTCAAATCGTAGAATTAGTACATTTTTGACAAGGCACAGTCTAAATATATCGCCAAAATAAGAAAAACAACTCTATGACACAATAGACAAGAGGCATTTTAGGACCTTGTATCTATCTAGAAATCTACTATAAAAATGCAACTGAATTTTTGTAATATCAATTTAGCATGTTCATTTGTTCAACCGTCAACCAAATTCTATGTACAGCCCTTGTTATCGAGATCAGGTAGACAAGTAGAAAATAGGGCATGCTTTCAGATTACTAAAAATTTAACTGAATATCTAACATGAACTAAAAAAACTAGTAACTTTTTGAAATGTATTGTTAAGACCCCACTCATGATAAGTCTTATTACTTTATAGTCCTTGTTGTCAAGCATGAAGTGGTGGATGAAGTAATATACGACAGCGTTTATTTTAGCGCAAAAGTGGTTGGGATACAGTTTTGTTTGCGTGGCGATGTTCACGTCAAAATTGTGCGTGTGGCTACTGCCTGCCTGACAATTTGTGCACTGCAGCGTTGTACTTGGCAAGTGGGGGTGGCATCACTAATTGACTTTTAAATTTTTTGTGCTATTTTAGTACCGAGTGTGGATCTCCGAGGTAAACTCGCAATGGTGGACTCCCAGCCATCTCCTTGTTGAATGCATTGTCTGGACATTGCTCGGACTTTCTTTCTGTGAAACCCCATCATCTGACTTTGGTGGTTAGATTGTGCGACGATGACGCTTGTGCATTGTTCCCTTCCTAGAGGCACCCCTGTTGGAGAACCTCTTTCTCATGTATGGGTGTTCCCAATGCTGATGGTTCTTTCCTCCTATTGTGGTTTGTTGATTGCTTGGGTGGGCCCATGTTTCTTTTTTCTTCTTCCTTTTTGTTTTCTTTGGCTGTGTGCATCCTTGATGTCTTGACTAGTTCTTTACCAAGTCTGGGTTTAATTGGTATCTTCTTGATATCAATATATTCCCTTTGTCGAAGAAAGCAAGAGCAGCAAGTAAGGGATGGACCCTTCGCAAGGGGAGCTGGCGACAATGGGCATGGTGTTGCGGTAGCCGGCAACCCTAGCTCTGCTTGTCGTGGGGCTTAAGGCGCATGGAGGTTACGGCCTATCCGGACTTCTTCTTGAGTGACTCGATGGTGGTTTGAGAGCAATCCTCACAGTCCTTAGAAACAGGCAGCACAACAAAGATGAGATCCAAGCGGAGTTTATCCATTGTGGGAAACGTGGATGTCGGTGGAAGGTGGTGAGACGTGATGAGCCACGTGATTGACCTCATCCGCTACCCCGATGCGCACTAGGTGTTGGCTGCTTGGAGAGCTTGGCTAATGGAATGGCGTGATGGATTAGAAATCAAGAAGGCGGCGCCGATTCTCTGTTTGAAATAGGACAGAAGGACTTCTCTCCGGATCCCCTTCCTCTTATGCTCTAGTTATCCACTAAATTGCATTGTGCTCTTAAATCAACTATGATTAGTAGCGTTTAGATGGAGATGAAACAAAGAGGAGCGGAGGCGGTAGCTGTTTAGGGTTGAAGAGAGATGCAAATTATTTGGAAATCGGATTTGGGATAGAGACCAGAGGGATAAGCCATGGAAAGGAAAGAAAACGTCATCAGGTGGTCCAAGATACGGAGGAGGGGAGGTGGAGGTGGGATGAACCACCAACTCCCCTTTGATAGTAAAGATGTTATGGACATAATATTTGAAGAACAACAGTTTCTAAATAGAAATTAAAGCGGCACAATTGATTTGCATTGTCCAACGTCATAGTTCAACAACATATTGATCATTACCTACCAAAGTTCCAACAATTACATGCGATAGTTAAATACCATAGTTCAACTATTGAATGCCATAACAATGTAGAATAGTAGATCAAATCTAAGTTATGCAACCTGTAGTTCAAAGTTGGTTCACAACAAAAGCACAAGTTCATACAACCCCTAGTTAATTCTTTTGGGTTAATACCAAATACCTGTACCATGGGGATCCTCATCTATAAAATAAAGTTCCATTCGACCATCCCAAGGGTTTTCCCCCTTTTCTCTTTCCATATTTTTTTCCTGCATTCCCTTCTAAGTTTTTTCACTTCATTTTCACACACCATTTTTGTACTTGCAGAATATTGTTCCACCCGCAGAGCTAAGCTTTTATAATCATATAGCACCACTCCCCGCCTTTTCTGTCTTGGAGCTATATTTACTAAATGGAGAACATGTTTTTGGATCAGCAGTGATGAATCTAATTGAAATTCGTTCCACTATAAGAAGGCTTAAGGTGGTCATTCAACATGATGTGGTAATTGATTCTTTAACCAAGATGCGTGATATATACACTTTTAGAAGTATATTTAGTTTATTGAGTTAGCTGCATAAGTTGATGATGCTTTTGAATATGAAGAATCCACATTATTTGACTTCTCTTTCAGGACGAAGAATCATGACCACCAGAATGTCCTTGTGATCTACCACAGAACTGGAGAAGTCAAAGCGTCTCCTTAGTGTCTCTCGAACAAGTGGAAATAGATGGTTTCAATGGAACTGATCACGAAATTGATTTCTTGAAACTTCTGTTCAGATGCTCAACTCTGATGAAAACAATGACCGTGATATTGTCTGCCAACGTATTAGGAAGTGACAGAGAATGGGCAGAAATATACAACATCTTTAAGGAAAATCCTTCTATCAAATGTGCTGTTTGCCGTAGAGAGTAAATAGGGTCTGTGATGATGATCATATGCGTCTAGGTATTGCTACCGGACTGTTATTCTGTGACAAGTGGAACTGTTTTTTTTTTTTGCCATGTGACAAGTGGAACTGTTTGTTAAACTCTTCTTTTCCAACCAAATTGAACACTGTGAAAACAGCCCTGGAGACGGCCGTTACAATAGGTACCAGGCAACTGCGGTGTGGGCCCAGGCGAAGCAGACATTTTTAGTA
The DNA here is from genome assembly GCA_026929855.1 of Poa annua. NCBI lineage: Eukaryota > Viridiplantae > Streptophyta > Magnoliopsida > Poales > Poaceae > Poa > Poa annua. The sequence goes on from CM049427.1 coordinate 41,752,170, forward strand.
ATTTTTTAAATTGTACTTAACAAAGCCACACATTTTTAGTATGTTTGGGCAAAGATCACACAATAACGGTGCCTGGTAGCAAATTTTCTACGCTAGATGAGTGGCGTATCTAAAATCTCCACCCAATATTTTGATCCATGAGGTAATCGCGGTGGAAAAAGTATCATATTCATAAAATCGTGGTATTCATTGCTATTCTCTACCGAATACCAATTCGTTGGTAAAGACTCTACCAATGTGAAATAAAAGAAGAGTTAAATATGTGAAATAAAAGAAGAGTTAAATAGACTGGTGGTTGTCAAACTTGTCGTTCTCAGTATCTCCCGGACAACGAAGGGAAAAAACCCCAGTAAAGTAGTGACTTGAATCATACTTCCTTCCTCTTTGATTGGCGAAACCTAACTACTGGAACTGCTTAAGTCAATAACAAATAGATGGAGTATTTCTTCCTTTCGAATTAGAAAAAGTTAGGTTGGAGCGCCTTGGAGAACGATCGAGGAGGCATGGACGAAGGAGAGCACTTCTTGGTGACTGTGTAAGTTACTGAATGAAGGATTAGTGTTCTATCAATGGTCACTCATGGTAGAGGGGCGTATTTGATAACACAGTGGGTTGTGGACCCTGTATGTCAGGCCACGTGGGATTTCAGCCTTGATTTTTCTTTTGCAAAAGCTCTTTTTTTAAAAAGAAATGGCTAAAAGATCACCCGTCCACCTCTTCCATGCCCTCCTCCAATGTGGTCACATCGTCCCCTCCCTCTCTCCTTCACCTTCATCGGGCTTACCCCACCTCCACGGGCTCCCCCTCGCCCGGTCCCGCTCGCAAAGTTTCTGAGCACGGTTACCACATATCGAGTTGAGACGACAAAAGTACAATGACAACCTATATTTACTCACGACAGAACATAACCAATGTTTGTCTAGATCATATTATCCACATGTTAAGCACATCCTTGATCCTAATATCAAACGTTGACTAGTCACACAAATGAAAGCTAAGGTATGTCCGAGTGTGTAGGAAGCACTCTAGTTGGAGCCGGAGCCCGGAGGTATAAGTGTGAGTCAGTCATCAACGTCGAAGTCAGGCTCACGCGGCTTAGGCACGGGGACATGGATCATGACCTCCTCATCCCGCTTCGAACGTTGCCTGTGCATCCCGCGCAAGGCGTTCACCGCGAAGCGTGACACCAGTATGGTGGTCCTGAAGCTGGACGACCGGCCCTCGTCTTCCTCCTCCTCCTTCCGCCGCAGCTCGGCCGCCTTCCGCTTGAGGTGCCGCCGCCAGGCCGCCTGGATGTAGGTGGCCGCCCAGCTGCGCCACTGCTGGGAGTAGAACCGGAACGTGTGCTGCACCTGCTTGCTGTGCATGCGCCTGAACTGTCCCGCCACGAACTTGAGCTCCTCGGCGTGCAGCGCGAAGGCCTCGACGACGGAGAGCGCCATGACGGTGCGCGTGGAGGACGGCAGGCTGACCCCGGACTTTGGGTCGAGCGCCCACGTGAGCAGCTCCTCGCCGCAGAAGTCGCTCTCCTGGAGCAGGCTCCGGTTGAAGAAGCCGCTCCGGCCGCCGTCCGTGGTGATGCTCTCGAGGCTTCCCCGGATGATGAACAGCATCTGGTCCACGGGGTCCCCCTCCCGGATGATGTAGGTCTTCTCCGTGTAGAGCGCCGGCTTGAGTCGCTCGCAGATGGCGTCCAGCAGCCGCTCGTCCATGTTGTCGAAGAGCGGCACCCGCCGGACGAGGCCCAGGCAGAGGTGGCGCTTGATGTCGCGGCGGAGGTCCTTGGGGAGGTTCTGCACCAGGGACTCCTCGTCTACTCCCCGGGTGTTGATCCACTTGTACTGGTCGTAGCGCCGGACGCGCTCGCGCAGCTCCTGCGGCAGGAGTCGGTGGTGCATCCACTGCTCCGAGTCGCGCCGCTTCACCCGCATCTCCTCCAGACGCACCGTCAGGGACTGGAGATACGTCTGGATGTTTCCGATGAGCATGGCCATGAGGATGAGGCCGAAGGTGGCGAGCGTGATGGCGAAGAGCGACTCCCCGGTGTAGATGGTGGTGGTGAGCCCTTGCCCGAGCGTACTGCAATGTAGGTCGACACCAAACTGATGAGATGATCAGTCTAGACATTGCAACACAAATCCATCCTGTCGTTCTAGTGGACGTTAATTACCTCAAGTTGGCGAGGCCCCACCAGAGGCAGAACAACAGCTTGGTGGTCATGTCTTTGGACCTGATAACCTCCGACGTGACCGCCGACGAGTAGATGCCGTAGTTGAACGGGATCTGGCCGTCGGGCTCGCAGGTCTCGTAGATGACCTGCCTGATCACGGTGGTCCACTCCTTGTACTCGTCGTTGTTCTCCTCCGTGGAGCCGCAGTACATGTAGATCTTGTTACACCCGGGGAACTCGTCGCAGGCAGCTCTCCAGCAGTCGCTCACCCGCTCGATCGACAGCAGGTACCAGAACGCGCCGACGATATGGCTGGCGAGCATGTACCAGAGGAGGTAGTATGCGGCGCCGGCGAGGGCCGTCTCGGCGAAGACGCCGCTGGTGCGCTTGAGCTCCGTGGAGAGCGGGTATATCCGAACCAGCCGCGGCACGTACTGGGCGATGATGATGAAGAGCAGGTTGTCCTTGGTCTCCAGCACGGCGGTCTTGTCCTTGTTGGCGAGGAACTTCCAGATGACCATCTGCGGCAGCGGCAGGACGGAGAGCAGGTCGGCGACGAAGAAGCGGCGGAAGTAGCGCTTGGCGATCTCCATGGTGTCGATGACCAGCTCGCCGCGGCCGAACACCCTGGAGGAGGGCGCGATGAAGGCAGTGCGGAACTGCAGCGCGATGCGCGCTAGGAAGAAGATGTCCACCACGGTGCGGAGCACGGCGGTGGAGATGGCCAGCTCCCTCTCGATTCCGATGCACATGTTGCTGTTGTTGTCCTCCAGCGTCACCACGGGCCCGTAGAAGAACATGGGGTCGATGGCGATGGACAAGATGCACGAGATGAGGAAGCTGCGGTTGAGACGCACCAGGAACAGGTCCTGCGGGTCGAAGATCCGGCGGGAGGTGTTCTTCAGGTCCTCCTGGAACACCGCCGCTATGGCCGCGCCCGTGCGGATCGACCGCCCCAGCGTGCGGAGCTGCGCCGACCCCTGCGTGAGCACGCCGCGCGCCAGCGCCTCCGGCTGCGCTAGGCGGCGCCGGGACGCGCCCACCACGCCACCGTACCCGATGTGGAAGGCGGAGCGCCGCCGCTCCCCCACGCCGACGCCGGCAGTGGACGCCTCGTACGACATCCTGCTCCTCGCGTCCTCGTCGTCGTCCACAAGCCTAAGCTACGAGGCAAAACAAGACGTTCAATTTCCTTCCACCATGCGGACAAAAGCAACACAGGGAATTATCTATCTGATCCGCGCGCACCTTACGAATTTTTTCTTGCTGCCGTCGATGAACTGGGTCTTGGAGCGGCCGAAGCCGAACATGATATGCTAGCCTCTGCTCCCGGAAGTTGGGTGATCCGATTCATATCATCATACTAATAATAATAACGTGGCCATGAACCAAATAAGGTTTGAGATTCACTCCCGCTTCATTGTGGATCCAATGATCTTTCGATCCGTCCTCTCGATCCTGCTTGCATGACAAACAAATTTCTGCCGCTGAAAGCCCAAATGCGGCGTTATTTACAACCAGAGAATTGCTATCTGCAATCGACAGAAGAAACCAAGTTAAATATTGTCGGAACAGAAAGCCTCTCGAATCAATGGATCATCGGCGAGGAAAGAAACTGACCTTGTTCATCGCCTCGGTCCAGAAAACTGGATGCATCGATCAGGGGAACTTTTTTTTTTGGTTCACCGCTGCACTCATGCACCGCATCTTCCTGGCCAACCAACCACCATGCAGCTAATAACAGCAAAGTGAATCACCGGTTGAGAAAGGAAAACTTTTTTTTTTGGTTCACCGCTCGCACTCATGCACTGCATCTTCCTTCCCAACCAGCCACCATGGGGCTAAAAATAGTAAAGTGAATCACCGGTTGAGAATGTATGCAGACAGTCGTTTGAAGACCGTGCACAAATTATTACTGAACTTATGTAATTTCAATTTAAATTCATGTACTGCACAGAAAACTGTACATGCATTGATAAAATGAATGAAAACCATCGCATTAATATATTTGTTTACAACACATCAATTAGTAAATAATAGCATTCATTGGATGTAAAATCAACATTAATGATAACTGTGGAACATCTTCTTAGTTGTGGAAAAACTGCATTGCAGTTTGAAGACGTATCTGCGACGAAACGTTTTCTAGGGCTCCCATACAAGAGGCGAAGATATCACCTTCTCCATGATACTCCCTCTGTTTCTAAATCTCAGGCCTATAGTTTTTTTGTAACAATTTCACAATATATGGTTTACTAGTTGAATGCCCGTGCGTTGCTATGGCGTCATAATTTTTATTTTTTTCTTAAATATCACGTGTGTACATATTGAAAAACACATAAATATCTTATCATACATATACCAAAGATAACCATGTCATATTACAAATATAGAAATATTACAATTCACATTATAAAGTGACATACATAAGGAAAAAACAATAAAACGATTATTTATCCCTTACAAACTAAACATGTACCCCCAATGAGACATATTCTTGTACAACATTGTAATGTCCAACTAACTTCGGCACAACATCAAGTGGTAAGAACATCCTTATATACTATATTTTGTGTGGTCGTTATCAAGGACTCAAAAGACTCAGATATTTTCCGCTTTTTGATTTTTTTGTCTGTTCCTTCCTCTCATCCTCGAATGCCAGGATCTTAATGTTACACTTTGTGGTCGCTCTCGATAACGCCACGTAGAGCTGGTCATGTGAGAATACTGGTTCCGGAAGGTACACGCCGACAATCGGGATGGTCTGCCCTTGTGCCTTGTTGATTGTCATGGCAAAACTGAGTCTGATCGGGAACTGCTTCCTCTTGAATTTGAATGGGAACATTTCATCGTCTGAGGGACAGAGAGGTATCTGCGTAAGAAATATCCTACGTCCAACGTGTTGTCCCATCACAATCTCCGCGTCGATGGCGTTCCTCTGGAACCCACGAACCACAAGCCTCGTGCCGTTACACAACCCATTAGCTGGGTCGATGTTCCTCAGCAATATAATAAGGAAATTTATCTTCAGCTTCAGTGCGTGCGGCGGAAGGCCATTTGGAGTCAGATCATTCAGAAACTCTTGAGAGTAGTAGCCATGTAGATCATCTTCTGCACTGTCAAAGCTATGATCGATCTTCTCCTCTCCCTGGAAACTCTCTATCATTCGCATGTTTATTACATTGACATTGTCATTCTTGGTGGAGAGGATTGCTCTAGACGTCATGTAATCTGGATTGGCCATATTGTGCTCGAGAGCAGGAAACACATGATCGATCAACTTCTCTATGTCGGCTACCTTGCCTGTGGAAGGTACGCATATATCTTCGGGTAGTTGGATGTTGCCTTGTTCGTCAGTTTCCTCGGTGCCATTCCCTACCCTCAATAGGTAGTCCGCGAACCATCTGTCGTTAAGAGCCCTCATGTTAGCGACAAGCCTTTTCTGGCGCATTACATTCCAAAGGTACAAACTACGAAGGCTCACGTCAATTATCTGACCCCGTGACACTTTCCTAACTACCGGAAGCACCTGCCTGAAGTCCCCACCAAACACGATAGTATTCCCTCCGAAAGGTATGTCTCGTACGCCCATGATGTCTCGCATGCTCTTGTCCAATGCCTCAACCGCCCGCCTCTTCGTCATGGTGGCCTCGTCCCATAGGATTAGTGAAGCCATCTTGAGGACCTTTGTTGTTCCACTTTGCTTGGTGAAGTTGCACGGTGCATCTTCATCAATGTTTAGTGGGATCTTGAACCTTGAGTGGGCGGTCCTGCCTCCAGGCATGATAGAAGTGGCGACACCGGATGTCGCTGTGGCCACCGCGATCTTTTTTGCGCCTCGAACCGTAGCGAGCAATGCCCTGTATAGAAAGGTCTTCCCAGTTCCTCCCGGACCGTCGATGAAGAACACGCCCCCTTCACTTCCGTCAACTGCTGCTAGTATCTCGTCATAGGCATGTGGCTGCTCAGGGTTTAGTGAGGACTCTAGAGACTTTTCGCACTCGTCAACCTCGATAGTGGTTTCCTCGATGACTTCCCGGGCCTCGCCTTCTGTGTTATCATAAGTCTCGTCGATGTCAGGAAGAGGAAACAACTTTATGTCCTTGCCCATGGACTGCAACATTCCCCTGATATCAATCAACACCATTTGCTGCACCGTGATTGGGCACGTGTGACGTTGCCGGTAGTCGTCAGACATCGCCTCAAGGTGCCTATCCCAAAGACCACGCACGTCACCAGGTTCACAAAATACCAAGATTGTTGCAAAGAGCCTCCTGAGAGAAACTGTCATGGCCCATTGCTCTGACTCTGTAAGACACTCGTCGAGGGTGTTGTCCGCCTCGATGAGACCCCTCCTTTCGGCAGCCTCACGAAATGTATCACATAGCACACCTTCCACGGTTTTAAGGTCTTCGAAGGACATTGAGCCCGGTACATGGTTTAGAAGCACCCGCAGAAGAAGAAAAAAACGCTCCCCCTCGGTAGGATTAGCTGACACGATTCGACCTACTTGGAAACAACTATTTTTCCTTTTCTGCCAAAACTTTGATCTTTGCCAAGTGAACCTTCCTGGAAAGTCCTTGTACATAATATCTCGAGCCCACACGTGAAAGAGCATTTTCCCTCATGTGTGGTTTTGGTAATTGAATGACAATCTCTATGGACTAATGTTTGCATTGAGATATCATTATAGATCATGTCCATGGAATTGTGGAGTTCATGTGTTGGACTCTTGAAGCTTATGTGTTGTGTGGAGCATATTGCAAGTATGTCTTGAAGGATTCAAGACATCATATTAGTGAAGAAATGTTGGAAGATACAAGGTTGATCAAGAGTTTGATCAACACACAAAGCTACAAGATATACCAAGAGCGATCATGTATCTCTTGAGATGGTAAACACTTGTTCGCATAGCTTTGTGAACTAACCCATGATATATGTGTGTGTGGTATCTTTATATGAGGTTAGGTATCTTCCCATGGGCTTGCATCAAATGAAGATTTCATATAGCTCATGGAGGATGACGTCATGTGGTGATCGTCATCAAGGTGAGATGTGCAAGACCAAGACCAAGAGAAGCTTCTTGAAGAGATCCTATGCTTGGTGCTTGCAGTGGATACATGAAGATGAAGCTAAGCGAGACTCTCCCATTGTGAGCATGGGGGAGTATTTGGAGAAGTCTTCATCAAGCATGTGCTTGGACGCGCAATCAAGGAAAGATGAACCACTTGAAGAGATCAAGATAGTCATCATCCAACTCAAGTGGAATGCTCAAGGCAAAGGTATGATATTGATAGGGCTATAGGATAGATAGGCGTACTATCAAGAGGGGCTCTCAAGTTAGTAACTTGATCGCATCGTTGTGGAGAGCTCAAACCTTTGCATACTTGGCATATCATATTTCTTGGTTCTTATTTGGCTTTTATGGTGGTGAGGAGTTAGAGCTTGGTTCATCTCCATGTCAAGCTCTTGTTCATCGAAATCGGTTTTACTTGGACAACTTGTTGCGTTTTTGGTGGCGGAAATATTGTCGGTTCTACCATGAGGAAAGTCCCACACCTTGCCATGTGTGGTGATTTTAATCTATTTATGGGATGTAATTTTTGTTGGGTGCTCATCGTCGCTATCTTTTCAACAAAATTTGTCTCACCTCTTTTGGAGTTCATTTGCAAAAGTTATAGCAGTTTTCGTTTCGGTGTTTTCCTGATTCGGATTATTGGGGCCGGATATTTCGCTCTACCGGAATTTCCGTTTCCCCAGCTGATCCAAGAAAACGGCTAAGGAAAGGAGAAAAAGGGTTCTGACTCCAGTCAGAAATTGTGCTCGGAAATTTCCATATACTGGAAGACAATTTTCGAGTGCACCTAGAAAAGTCCTCCAGAAATGGCTAAGGAAAAGTTTGGTTTTGGTTCTGACTCCAGCCGGAATTTCAGCTCGGAAATTTCATGGACTCGGAAATTCCGGTGCTCGGAAATTGTCTTCCGGTATATGGAAATTTCCGAGCACAATTTCCGGTATAAGGATACCCCTCCCCTTTTTGTTGGGTGCTGATCCAAGAAAACGGCTAAGGAAAGGAGAAAAAGGGTTCTGACTCCAGTTCTGACTCGAACCAGAAATTGTGCTCGGAAATTTCCATATACCGAAATTTTCGAGTGCACCCAGAAAAGCCTTCCAGGAACGGCTAAGGAAAAGTTTGGTTTTGGTTCTAACTCCAACCGGAATTTCAGCTCGGAAATTTCATGGACTCGGAATTTCCGGTTGACCGGAATTTCCGAGTCCCACTTATACCGGAATTTCCGAGTGTCGAAACAGCCAACGGCTATATTTCCTGGAGGGGTATAAATACCCCTCCCCTTCTTCTTCCCCAGCCAATCCAAGGCAGCACGTTTTCCCCTCTCTCCTACTCCATTGCTGACCTTGGAAAGCTCACTTCCCTCTCAATCCCTCCATTGAATCTTCCATATTCTTTAGGGAAAGTTGAGAGGAGATCTAGATCTACAATCCTACCATTCTATCTCTCCTCTAAGTGAGGGGAACTTAGTGGATCTAGTTCTTGGTGTTTCTTTGTGGTTCTTCTTCTTTGTTCTTCCATAAGCATTAATTGCTTTTGGTGGGATTTGGGAGTGAAGGATTAGACTCCTTTGTGGTTTCCTTTGTTCTTCCTCTCTTATCCCCCATAAACATTTGTTGTTGTGTTGGAATTTGAGAGTGAAGGACTTGAGCACTTCGTGTGCTCTTGCCATTGCATTTGCATCGGTTTGAGCCCTCCACGAGTATTCGTGGTGGTGTTACTTGTGAGCTTGTTACTCTTGGGTCTTTGGACCCTAGACGCCTTTTGTGGCTGGCCTTTTGTGGCCAAGACCTTTTGTGGTCAAGACCTTTTGTGTTCATCTTGAGAGCCCCCAATTAAGTTGTGGGTGTGTGCCTCAAGACTTGGGAGCCCCCAATTAAGTTGTGGGTGTGTGCCTCAAGAGTTGTACGGGATTCGATCTCCGCCCCAAAGGAGATCAATAGTGGAAGGTGAACTCGCAACCTTTTGTGGTTGAGTTCATCAGGAGAAGAAGGTGAGTCTTTGTGACGTTGCGGCTAACCTGTTCTGGTTACGCACACCTCTCCAAACGAGAGGTACACCCTTTGGGTGGAACTCGGGAATACATCCTCGTCTCCGTGTGCCTCGGTTATTTCTATACCCGAGCTCTTTACTTATGCACTTTACTTTGTGATAGCCTTCGTGCTTGAAGTTTTCTATCTTGCTAGCTATCACCTTGTTACTTGTATTGCTTAGCATAAGTTGTTGGTGCACATAGGTGAGCCTAGTATTTTATCTAGGTTGTATGCTTGTTAAAGTAAACCTCTAGTTTTATTCCACCTTTATCAAGCATACCGGAATTTCCGGGTCATTCTTGGACCGGATATTCCGGCTCCTCGGAAAAAGTTTTAAATCGCCTATTCACCCCCCCCCCTCTAGGCGACGTCTATCTTTTCAACGCGTGCTGCTGGTTAGACACAAAATACTCCGTCAACATAGACTTTGATGTGTTACCATTGGCGAGGACGTCATTCAGGTTATCTCCCGCTTTGAATGTGACCATCTGCATGTTTGGAAGATGTGGCGGCAACTGTAGGACCGACGGGTAGTTCTCGCATAGGGTAATATCCTCCACATCGCCTCCGGAGGAGTTACCCACCTTATATCAATGAATCTCTTGATCTCATCGATGTTACCATGGGCGTCGTGTTGGTCGATATTGAACGAAGTCTGATCATGACCCTTATATATGTATTTATATAGGTACTTGACGGCCTTTATGCTAGAGCACACCTCCACATTGATGTGGCAGTTGAACATTCGTAGGAGGTAAGGGTTGTAAGGCACGACCCATCTATTGTCCAACGCTTGACCCCGAACCAACGCTGATGGACCGTCTTTTCGTCTTCGATAAACGGGTAGGCGTCTTTCCCCTGTACGGTGGTCTCGTTGAACTCCCGTGGGTACTTACACTTGCACGACCGCTCTTGCATGCAAACGTTGTTAGGCTTCAGGACCCCGCATAGGCCATGCATCATATGCTTCACGACCATGGCGTAAAGCTCCGGGTACTTATGCTTGTCCGGGAGCTCCGCAGATATGAGACGGTCGTACTGTTCGGGCACAACAAGCTTATATCTCGAGTCCATAATCAACAAGAAATGGGCATGCGGGAGGCCTCTCTCCTGAAACTCTACCACATAGACGTATGCCTGCACGACACCCAAAATATTTTCTTTCGTCAGCATATCTTTCATTGTTTCTAGCTTGGCCCTAAACACTCGGGCCACAATATCAGGTCGGTCCTGTGGGGTTTGGCCTGGAAGCAACTCATCCTTTATCTCTTGCCAGTTTGGATTGTAGGTCATCGTTAAGAAGATGTCAGGCTTGCCGTACGTCTGCACCAGTGCCATGGCGTCCATATGCCTCCGCTTCATGTCATGGAAGCCCCTTCTGAAATGTCCATGGGAGAATAGTCCTAATGCCAACAGCGCTAGCTCGTGTCTCTCCTGCCGTGATGCTATCGACAACACCTTTGTATAAGTCGGCACGTAGCTCAGGTTGGTGACCCCTTATCTAGTTTAACCTACATCCCTCGACCTTTATGTACTGGTCGACCCCCCACTGCTAGAACAGACGGCCTCCGTGAAGTATGGGGTTGAATATCCCAGGACGTATTTGTAGCCTGTAATAGTAGTAGTCTCTGATGGAAACGCATAAACGGCCACCCCCCTCTACGTGAAAGATTGAAAATGAAGGTTAGACATGCTGGGAGGATGATTCATTCTATTAAAAATAAAGAAGCATCTCAAGTAGAAGAACCTCAATCATCATCACGTTCCGCTCTTGGTAGTTGTGCAACGTGCCAAGGCACATTACGTTTAGGGATGTTTGGATGCCATCCAAGCTCCCCCCTTGGGAAGAAGAGGGGATAGGAGAGCGGGTTGTAGCATCCTTATGTTGCTTGTATGTTGTACCTCTCATTGTTGTTCCCATGGAGGGTAATGCTGTGCTTGAACCTATTTGCCAGTTCGTTGCCCTCGACCGAGATGGCGGCCACCTCTGGCGATATTGGTAGATTGTATCTCCGTTGGTCTAGCTTATGATCGGTGTTAAGTTCTATCCTGTAATCCTCGAGGTTGTCCCTGTGAGCCCCCAAACTCCTAAACTGCTCAGAATAGGGGTTCCCTCTCATGATGTTTGTCAATTTTCTGACAACCTCCTGTTCTAGTTGCTTAGTGGCTTCCTTTCGATGAGTCAGGTTGGGGTCATCGTCATAGAAGTACAATTGCAGATGTTCTGGACGAGAGCCTGGCCCGAACGAATGCACGTTGTGGTACATGCCACCGTTTGCCCGGAATGTGTAGGTACCAGACCTCATGTTCGTGCAGCTGTTGTCAAGGCTTACCCCAAGGGTGGTGACGTGGGGCTACCTTTCGACTAGCCCACCGTAAGGCTACCTGGGCCGCGCCAAGCATGGAGAGGCCCACAGAAGGCCCACTCGGGGTACCACGTATCCTAGTCCAACTCGGTTAGGTTTTGTAACCTGTCATATCTGTACCAACTGCCCGAGACCTGGCTACCTATAAAGCCAGGAGGGTTGCCCGTCCTAGAGGACACGCTCATAGCCACCACCACAAACCCTAGCGAGATCGCAATCTCGCCATTGTAATCGCTACTCGCATGAATAATCAGACAAGCAGGAGTAGGGTGTTATCCTCCGGGAGCCTGAACCTGGGTAAAACCTTGCTTGTCAGCCGTCGTGATCACCAACACCTCTCTCTCGCTCCCCATCAATCAACCCGGGGTGCACAACCCTGGGATTTGCCGAGTTACCACCTCGTCAATTGGTGCCGTCTGTGGGAAGTCAAAAAAGTGTTGGAATCATGGTTGCTCCGGCTCCATCCGCAACGAAGACCGACGTCTGTGTCGCCAGGGAGTCGATCCGCTTCGGCTCATTTGAGTACGTCCTCCACCCTCCGGCTCGCCGCTCGGTGTACGCCGATCTGGACAAAGGTATACACATCACCTTCGGCTCCGTGTGCTGCTTCGCCGACAGTTGCGGAATACTCAGGTCCGCGGCAACCGCGCCACGCGCGGTAGCACCCGCATCGGCGAATCTACCGCCACCCTCATCAAGACCCGCGAAGATCGCATCTGCCGCACCTGCGAAGATCGCATCTGTCGCACCCGCGAAGATCGCATCTGCCGCACCCGCGAAGATCGCATCCGTCGCGCCCGCAAAGATCGCTCATGTCGCACCCGGGAAGATCGCACCTGCGTCGACTGCATCGACAACCTCAGCAACGGCCGCGCGGATCGGGTCTACTACACCAATCCCGATCGCACGGGCGGTTAAATCGAGATCTACTTCAACTACTGCACCCCCGCGGACGACCAAGGGCCTGCGGCTGAAAGCCACGTCACGCGTGTCTTCGTCTTCATGGGGCTGCCAAGTCTACCCCAAGCCAATCGCACTCGCTCCGGCGGCTGCGAAACCTCAGAGCACGTGGAGGATCGCAAGGAGGCGAAACAACGACTGCGACACGCGTCACGTTGCAGCAATTTTTGATCCCGACCAAGGCTCGGACGACGGAAGCAGCATCGGCAGCACAAACACACCGACCCAAGTCTACCCCAAGCAATGCTTCATGGCGGGCACAACGCCACCCGATGACAACGAAGAACCCGCATACCCACTAGAGGTGATCATGCCGGACCAGACTAAAATCATCATCACACGGGACATGGGAATCCAAGCCATGAAGCATGTCGACGAGGGCACGTTCCCTCCACCCGGCGCACCTAGAGAGGATCACCTGGCGGTCCAGTACTTGCTACGCAAGGAAGGCGAACGACTCCGCGCCGAAAAAGCCGACTCACTCCGTCGCAAGAGGGACGCAGATGCATCGAGTGCCAGGCGAGCTGCCCTCTCCGTTACCTCCTCCACGGAAGTTAACCAAGGAGCACGGCGAAACAGAGCCCGCGTTCCCCTCCTGTCAGACGCCGATCGAACCAGGGTCACCCGCAACCTCGAGTCGTCCTTCGTCACCGAGGATGAAAACGGGATACCCGTCCCAAAGACGGCGAACGCCGCCCTGATCTCAGTCGATACATACCTCCGGCTCACGCAGCCACCGGAGGGGGACGCACGTTCCCTGCTCCACAGACAGCAAATCGCCTCCATTAGGGCGATCGAAGAAGCTCTAGCGGCCAAGGTACCAAGCAACCGAGCGCGCGAGCCAGCAACCTCGGAGGTCCCAGCAGCACAGCGACAACCAATCAAGGACCTTCACGACGTCCTCACGCAGAATACGGTGGACCGCAACCGCAAAGAACGTTCGGCTGGAGCTGCAAACCTAGACGATCAGGCAGACCGTTACTTCGAGCCATGTGGGGCTGCATGCTTCAGCTTCAACATCCGCGACACCCGCATGCCTAAGGGCTTCAAGCTGACAGCAGGCACCCCAAAGTACGACGGGAAGCAAGATCCACGACTGTGGCTCGAGGACTACCTCATCGCCTGCACCTGCCAAGGCGGGACGTCGACTACGGCAATGCAGTACATCCAGCTTATGCTGACGGATTCGGCGCGCGGGTGGCTCACAAGCCAACCCAAGGACTCTTTCCGAACATGGGAAGAATTCCAGGATAATTTTATAAAAAATTTCTCGGGGACATTCGCAAGGCCAACGACCTACATCGAGTTGCAGGCCTGCATGCAAGGAAAGGATGAGTCGCTCCGCTCCTACATCCAGCGGTGGACACTCCTCCGCAACACCATGGAACCCGTCTCAGAAGACCGGGTGATGGACGCCTTCATGCACGGCGTTGCTCGCCGCGACTTCCGCGAAGAATTTGGTAGGCTCCAACCGAAGACCACAATAGAGCTCATGAAGACAGCCAACCAGTGGGCCGAAGGAGAGGACTACGTCCGCGATACTTCCCGTAAGAAAGAGGTCGAAACGAGCAACTGGCGTGAGGCACGTTACACCCACGACTCAATCGAGCTAGTAGCGGCGGGATATGAAACCCCCCGTGATGACAAACGCGACAACAGTCGACAGTACGATCAAGGTCGACAGTCCAGCTCGAGTCAGTACAACCGTTGCAGCAGCAGCATTAGCCACAATGACGGAGGCCAGAAACGCGAGTGGAAGCGCCCGCTAACCCCGACAGAGGAGCTGATGCAACCCTGTAAGCATCACTCATTCCGCAACCCGGAGACAGGCAAGTGGGGTTCCAGCCATCTGCTAAAGGATTGTCGCAAAGCAAGGAAGATATACCAAGCCATGCAGCAAATCATCGCTCCAGTGCAAGCAATACAGGCATCCCCGCAGCTGGCCATCCAGGCGGCACCCGCAAACAACAACCAGGTGCAGGCGGCCGGAGCGTTCCCCCAGCCGCAACAGCAGCAACATCAACAAGGTCAGTCGGCAGTAACCGACACGTATCCACCCGCACGGGGACAGCTGAACATGATTCAGAAGGGACCCCCGTCAAACAGGCGCCAAAAGCTCATCACCTGCCAAGTACTTCAGGCCTTCAATAGCCCGCGCGCGGTACCAGACTACCTGCGCGGTCAGAGACACCCATCACGTTTTCCAGGGCAGATCACCCATCCGAGGTAACCCGACCTGGGCACGCCGCACTCGTGATTGAGGCCCTGCTCGGCGACTACAGCTTGAAGAAGGTGTTCATGGACGGAGGCAACGACATCAACATCATATTCACCGACACCCTGAGAAGAATGAACAGGTCGACAGAGAAATTGCCGGAATCACGCTCATGGGCATAGTACCAGGGCAAGCAATCACGCCCATGGGAACAATCACGCTCGACGTCATCCTCGGCACACCCGAGCACTTCAGGAAGGAGTCGATCGATTTTGAAGTCGTCGACTGGAAGTCGCAGTACCACGCCATACTCGGACGCCCAACTTTTGCCAGGTTCATGGCTGTACCCCACTACGCCTACCTGATGGTCAAGTTGTCCGGACCGAAAGGAGTAATCACCGTACGCGGCGACTTCGGGTTCTCCAACAGCTGTGATCACGAGTTCGCCAAGATTTCTGAGTTCTTCGGAGTCGAGGAGCACTTCAAGGCCATATCAGCCGACAACGACAAAACCATCTTTCCATCTCGCAAGAGGCCAGCTAAGGACGCAACATTCAACACGAACGACGACACCGTCACCCACCAAGTCCATCCGACTGATAGCAGAAAGACGGTCAAGGTTTCGTCAAGTCTGACCCCCGTATAGGAAAGCGCGCTCGTCGAGTTCCTACGTGAGAACTGGAAGATCTTTGCATGGCAGCCTTCTAACATGCCAGGGATACCCAGGGAACTCGCCGAGCACTCTCTAAAGGTCCACAAGGACGCAAGACCGGTCAAACAATCCATGCGACGCTTCTTAGGACCCAAGCGAGACGCGATCACCTTGGAAGTCGACAGACTGCTGCACGCCAAGTTCATCCGAGAGATCAAGGACTCGGACTGGGTCGCCAACCCGGTCCTAGTGGAGAAAAAGAAGACAAAAAAACTACGCATGTGCGTTGAATTCACCGCAGTCAACAAGTGCTGCCCCAAGGATCACTTCCCGCTTCCGCGGATAGACCAGATCATCGACTCGACAGCAGGTTGCGAGCGCCTGTCCTTCCTGGACGCCTACTCAGGTTACCAGCAGATCAGGCTGAAAGTCGAGGACGAAGAGAAAACGGCCTTCATCACACCCGACGGCGTCTTTTGCTACCAGACGATGCCGTTCGGGTTAAAGAACGCAGGTGCCACGTACCAGCGGACAATGCAAGCGTGCCTCAAAGGGCTCATCGGGCAGATCGTCCAAGTCTACGTTGATGACATCGTCGTCACGACCCGAAAGGAATATACCTTAGTCGACGACCTCCGCAAGGTCTTCGCTGCACTCGATGTGTACCAGATCAAGCACAACCCAGAGAAGTGCGTCTTTGGCGTGCCAGCAAGAGAGCTACTAGGGTACCTCGTATCTGCAAGAGGAATCGAAGCGAACCCCGAAAAGGTGCAGAACATTCTCACAATGCCAGCACCAACCAAACTCCATGAGGTGCATCGATTAGCCGGCCGAGTCGCAGCTCTCAGCCGGTTCATTAGTAAGTTGGGAGAGAAAGCTTTACCTTTCTACCAACTGATGAAGAAGACGGACAAGTTCGAGTGGACACAGGAGGCGCAGGATGCGTTCGACCATCTCAAGAAAACCCTGACAACCTCCCCAGTCCTCGTGGCACCGCTGGAAAACGAGCCGCTATACTTATATGTCTCAGCAACAAACAGGGTGGTGAGCACGGTACTCGTAGTCGAGCGGGAAGAAGAAGGGCAGAGTCACCCGGTGCAAAGGCCCGTCTACTACCTCAGCGAAGTCCTCACCCTGTCCAAACAGAACTACCCGCACTACCAGAAGCTGGCGTATGGAGTTTTCATGACCTCCAGGAAGGTCGTCCACTACTTCTCCGAGCACCCGATCACGGTGGTAAGCTCCTCTGGACTAGCAGACATTCTCACAAACCAACGCGCGACAGGACGAGTCGCCAAGTGGGTTGTCGAACTAGGACCATGGGGGCTGAAGTATGCTCACCCGAAGTCCATCAAGGCCCAAGTCCTCCCAGAATTCACCACAGAGTGGATAGAAGCCCAGCTACCAAATGTCCCCGACTTGTCCAACGCATGGACAATGTACTTTGATGGCTCCAAGAAATTCAAGTCAGTCGGGGCAGGAGTTGTGCTCATCTCCCCCAAGGGTGACAAGCTGAAGTATGTCCTACAGATGGACTTTCCGACGCCATCCAACAACAAAGCCGAGTACGAGGCCCTGATCCACGGCATGAAGATGGCCAAGAACTGCGGCGCCACGCACCTCATGATCTACGGCGACTCCTACCTGGTGGTACAGCAAACCATGAAGTCCTGCGACGCCATCGCCGACAACATGATCGCCTACCGAGACCTGTACAACCAGATGGAAGGCAACTTTGAGGGCTGCGAGTTAAGGCACGTCGGCCGCGACAGCAACGAAGAAACCGACGTCCTCGCTAACATGCGATCAGACAGAGTTCCAGTTCCACCCGGCGTCTTCCTCGAGCGCATCACGCAGAGATCTATCAAGACTCAAGCCGCAGCAAGCACCGCAACAAAAGCAAAAGGCGATGCAAACCCGCCAAGCCAAGAGAAGGTCCCCATGGAAGTCATGCTAGTCGAAGCCACATGGACAAGACCATACCTGGCGTACATACTGCATCAGAAGCTGCCAGCGGACCCAGTCGAAGCAAAGCGCATCATCAGGCGCTCCAAAAGCTTTACCGTCATCAACGGGGAGCTCTACAAGAGAAGTTTCTCGGGAATCTTGCAGAGGTGCATAGACCCAGTTGACGGCCAAGCCATCGTACTCGACATCCACGCGGGTATCTGCGGGCATCATGCCAGCAGTCGAGCACTTGTGGCCAAAGCACTACGAGCCGGGTTCTACTGGTTAACAGCCATGCAGGACGCCGAAGATCTAGTAAAGAAATGCACAGGGTGCCAAGAGTTTGCCAACAAGCCACACGCGCCAGCATCAGAGCTCAAGACAATACCGCTAGCCTGGCCCTTTGCCCAATGGGGGTTAGACATGGTGGGCCCGCTGAAGAAATCATCACCCGGAGGGCATACTCACCTCCTGGTTGCAGTCGACAAGTTCACTAAGTGGATTGAAGCCGCACCCATCACAAGTTTGACTGCATCAACAGCGGTCAACTTCATCAGGTCCATCATCTTCAGATTCGGAGTGCCGGACGGGATCATCACAGACAACGGCTCGAACTTCACAGCCGACGAATTCAAAGACTTCTGCTCAGAGCAAGGTATCAAACTCAGCTATGCATCCGTCTCACACCCGCAATCCAATGGGCAAGTGGAGAAGGCCAACAGTTTAGTCTGCAGCGAGATCAAGAAGCGACTGCGTGTGCCACTCAGGCGCGCAGTGGGCGCATGGGTCGAAGAACTACCGTCAATCCTCTGGAGTCTGCGGACCACGACAAACAGATCCACCCTATACACTCCATTCTTCATGGTGTACGGTGCAGAAGCATTCCTACCCCGCGACATCAATTTTGACGCACCACGGGTGGTCGCCTACGACGAGTCAGATACAGAAGAGGCACTCGAAGACAGCATGGACATATTGGACGAAGCACGCGACATCGCTCTGGCTCGATCAGCCGTATACCAGCAAGACCTGCGCAACTATCACAGACGAAGATTGCGACCAAGAGCTTTCGTCGCAGGTGACCTGGTCCTTCGCCTCAAACAGAAAAAAAACTGCACAATCTCGCCTCCCCATGGGAGGGTCCGTACATCGTCACAGAGGCGATTGGCAATGGAGCATATCACTTAAAGGACTCGAAGACAGGAGCAACCTGCAACATCCCGTGGAACATTGCACAACTCCGACGGTTCTACGCTTAGTCGAATCAACCATTGTAACAAGGATAACATGTCAAAGCGGCAGGTTTCAGACGCACTCTTTCCCTTACCAGGGTACCTGAGGGGACTGGAAGGGTTTTAATGAGGCGGCCTGTTCGCAGCAATCAATAAAGTGATTTGAAGAAAATGCTGTTCACTCTACCTTCTCAGTCAAGACAAACAAAAAATCCTAGGCCGCCACTCGATTCACTCGGGGGCTGCGCCACACAGGTTGAAATAAAAAGTCTAGGCCGCCACTCAAACCACTCGGGGGCTGCGCCAAAACAGGCACAACTCAAAAATCCTAGGCCTCTATCCGACTTACTCGGGAGATGCGCCACACAGGTTGAAATAAAAGTCTAGGCCGCCACTCGAACAAACTCGGGGGCTGCGCCAAACAGGCACAACTCAAAAATCCTAGGCCTCTACCCGACTTACTCGGGAGATGCGCCGCACAGGTCAAGTCCAAAATCCTAGGTCGCCACCCGACGCACTCGGGGGCTGCACCTCACAGGTCACACTTGAAAAGCCTAGGCCGCCACTCGAACCACTCGGGGGCTGCGCCAAACAGGCACAACTCAAAAATCCTAGGTCCCTACCCGACTTACTCGGGGGGTGCGCCACACAGGTCAAATCCAAAATCCTAGGTCGCCACCCGAAATACTCGGGGGCTGCACCTCACAGGTCACACTTGAAAATTCCTAGGCCGCCACTCGAATTACTCGGGGGCTGCGCCATACAGGCTTCCCTGAAGAAATCCTAGGCCGCCACCCGAGCTACTCGGGGGCTGCGCCATACAGGTCAAGTCCAAAACCCCAAATCGCCACCCGATGCAATCGGTAGCCGCGGTACACAGGTCTCACTTGAAAGAATCCTAGGACGCCACTCGACTCACTCGGGGGCTGCGCCACACAGGTTCACAATGCAGGCTTAGGCCGTCACCCAAGGTACTCGGGGGCTAGCCACACAAGTCAAAACAGAAGCAAATACCCGCACAGTGATGAAAACAATTTCACTCGTTGCTCGAGAATTCTTCTCATTTCATATACAGTCATTTACATTGGCATAGTCGCCACATTGACTAACCCTATACAACAGAAGAACACTAGTCTTAATCTGCAGGCTCGGCCTTCGGCGCTCCGAGTGGGCCAACAAGACGCTCGTTGTGCTTCTGCACCTGCTCAATCATCTGGCGCGCAGCCGCCAGGGTATCGGCGTACTCGGCATCGCCAGGCAGTCCACCCATCAGCCTCTCCAACGGAAGGTTGGGCCGATGCAGCCGAACGTACGCCAGAGCCGCATTCGCCCCGACGGCAAGCTGCGCGTGGACGATCTCCTTCAGAGCATCACCGTCACGGAACCTCTCGAGCAAGGTGGACAGCCCATGCGGCTGCCCATTATGCGGGAAGTAGACGCGGTGGATGTGCCACAAGGTCTTCCGGCAATTCTCCAAGAGGACAGCCGCACGCCAGGTTCGGTCGAGCATGCGAGCAAGGATGCACCCTCGCGACTTGTTCACCCAGAAATGGCGAGCTTCGTGGGAGTCGCCAGATGCCTCCCGGGTAACACGCTCTTCAACGCGGTCCCGCTCAGCCTCCCAATCTGGGTTCACGTCTGCATACACAAGCTAGAAGTCAGAACCAGCAAATTTCAACAAGGAAAGGCAGCCGCAGAAAGTACCAACCTTGAAGCTGCCGACTGATGAGATCGATCTCCCCGATTAGAAAATCTTCGCGTTGAGAAAAACCCGCAGTCGAATGCGACCTGGAGCGCTGCAAGAGCAGCTCGGTATTCTTCAAGGTAGTCTCAAGCTCAATCACCTTGTTCTTCAAGTAAGTGATTATGCGCTGGTCGTTCGAACTTCGCGGAAGGGCCGGAGCAGCTTGGCGACGGCGAGCACCTGAAGAGGATCCATCGCCACTTGGACCAGCCGCAGAAGCAGAAGACGTGCCGCCGAGCAAGTCAGTCTGTCATGAACGTGCGGAATCAATACCAATATACGACTGATCAGCATAGACAAATATGAGAGGAGAAAACATTCAATTTCAGCCAGAGCATTGTCAAAGGCCAGAAGACCCAACAAAATATCGGACAACAATTACAAAGCAAAAGTTATCAGTACATGACACTACGACTGCTAAGCCCCTACAACTACTCCTGGGCAACAAACTCCGACTGCGAGCGACTCTTCCGAGCAGCAGCCGACCCAGTCGCCTTGGCCAGCGCCCTCTCGAAGGTAGACACAAGCGTCACAGCAAGCTGTGCAGCCCGCACTTTAACTCCGCCCAAGGACGCGGTCCGGCCATCAGGCCTACGGGGGAAGCCGCTGACGACCTTCTCGAAGTCGCCCTGAATTTGGTGGCCTAGGAGGAGCTGGAAGGTGAGCTCGGAGCCGCCAACCGTCTGCGCCCGAGTGAAGTCGGCGAGGGTGGTCGCGTCATCCTCAAATGGAGCAGCAAGGGCGTCCACGGCAGTCGGCGGCGGGTCGCTTGGGAAGATGTTACGGTGCACCATCATAAGGGCTTCCGTCGACTTCTTCAGCGCATCTGTGGACTTCCTCAAAGCATCAGACGCATACGCGCAGACACGGTCTAGGAAGCCGACAGCCGTCGCCAAGTCGACGGTGTCACTCGACGAGCCCTCCTCAGGAGCTCCACCGCATGTCTCTGCAAAAAAGTCAAACATCAGAGAAAGGCAAAAGCAACAACACAGTAGGCATCAAGCCGAAACTTACCCCCAAGACACCGGCGAGGGAAAGAAGGCGGTCGACTTGAGTCTTCTCTTGGTCAACCCGCATCGGCTCCCGCTCCTGGAACTCGTGGAGGGACTTCTCAAGCTCACCCTGACTCCGAATCTTCAGCTCAAGCTCAGCAACCCGCTTATCAGCCTGGTCAAGGGAAGCGTGAAGCTAGTCCCTTTCCTTTTCCAGGCGAACGTAAGCAGCGGCTGCATCAAGTTGTTGGCGGTAGTAGGGCTGAAACAAAAGCAAAATCTTAATAAAGTTGCGGGCGACTCTACTAGTCACCCACACCTTCGGGGGCTACTCCCATCGGGAGCGCTGATCGCGCACCCGATGAAAATTCAAGACTACAAGTACAAGTACAAAGGACTTACGTGGTCTAGAAGCTCGGCATCAATGGAAGGCGGCGGAGGAGCGCGACTCGAAGACGCGATGACAGCAAGTTGCGTGCGCTCCTCGGCTGCCACCCGGGTCACCAGCTCGGTCGAAGGGGCGGACGTATGCTCCACCTCACGATGAGGAGAGTGGACATCGCTAGAACGACAGCTGCAGCAACAATACAATGACCAACTGCAAGATTGGAACTACAAAAGACAAATCGAAGTCAACAAGGTACTAACCTGGTGGTCTCGAGTTCATCATCGCTCCCCAGGGAGACAGAGGGCAGCCGCGCGAACGCGCGCGGTGGCGCATAGCTGACAGGGGGAACAACCAGGGGCTCGCTCCAGCCACCTGGTGACCGCGCACATGACGACGTCGCGACGAATTCTTCTGGATCAGCTTCCGCACCCCTTGCGGGAGACGAAGCAGTCGCAGAGTCACCGCCGCTCCGGCGCTTCTGCCTCTTCCGCGCGGGTTCCTCGTCATCATCATCATCGTCCGCTTCGTCGTTGGGGGAGACAACAAGCGGAAGGTCATCATCATCATCATCCTCCTCCTCGACAAATTTCGGCTCGTCGTCGGGTCCGTTTTTTAGGGAGAGGAGGAAGGCTGATCAGCAGGGACCGACCCTGAATCAAGTAGACGCAAGTCGAATCAAGAAGCAAGAAATCAAGAAACAGAACAACAAGGAGAACAAGTCAAGAACTTACCTCAGGAACGGGGTTCGATGCCCCGTAAGCAGCAACCGGGCACTTGACGTTGCAGGTATCCGCGACTCGGAAGTTGGTGATGGACCTCACCTTGGCTTCCACCTCCTCGTCGTCAAGTGGCTCAGTGCTGACGCCCTCGACGGCCCACATCGGGTGGGGCCTAGCACTAAGCGGTTGCACCCTAAGACGGAAGAAGGTGGCCATCAAGAAGACGCCACCCGCCTCGCGCCCAAGGGTCTTGGTAAGGTCGCGTAGCAGACCCAACAGAGGCCGCGGGGCTTCCTTCTCCTCCGCAGCTAGCGGGTGCGACCAGGCGTGGGTCTTCCGCAACCCGCGTCCGCTGTCGAATGCCGCCAGGCCATCCTGGCTCGACTGGACGTAGAACCACTTCTTGCGCCACCCCTGGACGGAGTCCGACTTCTTCATCTGGAAGTACGCGGTCTCACCGCGCACTTGGATTCCGAAGCCGCCCAAGGGGAATGGCAACCCGCTCTTCCCAATGTTCTTGCGAACGAGGAAGAGCGACTTCCACAGCGCCCAGTGGGGCGCGACACCCAAAAAGCACTCGCAAAGCACAATGAAGCCCGCGATGCTCAAGACGCCATTGGGGGTCAGATCATGGATCTGAACCCCATAGGCATACAGGAGACCATGCACAAAATTGTGCAAGGGGAACCCGAAGCCCCGCGGAAGGAAATCCACGAAGCATACGCGTTCCCCATCCCGGGGTGTGGGGTAAACTTCTTTGCCAGGAACGCGTACCTGGACTTGATCAGCAGGCGGAAGAAGACCTTGAGCACGGAGGAGTTCGACCTCCGCCTTCTTCACTGGCGACCTCTGACAGTCGCCGTCGGGCTTCTTCATCAGCCCGGCTTCGTCGGCGGCGGCGGAGGAACCAGCGGCACTCTTCGGCTTGCCCATGGCGTCGCGGGGCAGCGCAAGGTGCACAGACAAAAAGCACGGAGCTCTGGTGAGGACGAGAATGGCAGAAGGCAGAGGAAAGGAGGCGCAGACGAATGGAGAAGACGATGCCCTCGCGCTGCGGCGCAGTACTTATGCCTCAGCAAAATCAATCTCAGCCCTCCGTCGCGCAGCGGTTCAGAGCATCTTCATCCCACCGTCCACGTGTCAAGCAAAGAGGCCAACCGTCGCCACCAACTTCCTCCACTACGCACGAGAATCAAGGCGTCATCATCGTGCGCGAAAATTTCGCGCCCAGTTCAGGAACGTGACAACTGCTGACCGCGGTCAGCGCTGCCAGTGGGCCCCGCCATGTCACGTCCCATCGGGCGCAGATGCGTGCAAAGAAACGTCAGCAGCGAAGTCATCAAGCCAACGGCTCCAAAAAACTGGACAGCGAGATAACTCGAAAGCAAGGTTCGAGTGGTAGGCTTCTAAGCAGAAACAACTGAAGACAATGCGCTGGTCAAGGAACCCGAAACGTCTATTCGGGTGACGAAGAAAGTCGAGTAAGCTCCCGCAGCCGAATCAGATCTACAAGTAAGCCAACAGGCCGAATAGAAGCAAGCTTCACATGAAGAACAAGACAAAGTAATTCGACTGCAAAGGTTACTCCCATCAGGAGAGGCCTGTTCGACTGAAGAAATCGAGTTCAAGCTCAAGATCAAGCAATCCAATGGCGCGTCCAGGAGGAGGAAGTCCTTTGCCCGACGCTGCGCTTCGACCAAGCACTCGGGGGCTACTGACGTGGGGCTACCTGTCGACTAGCCCACCGTAAGGCTACCTGGGCCACGCCAAGCATGGAGAGGCCCACAGAAGGCCCACTCGGGGTACCACGTATCCTAGTCCAACTCGGTTAGGTTTTGTAACCTGCCATATCTGTACCAACCGCCCGAGACCTGGCTACCTATAAAGCCAGGAGGGTTGCCCGTCCTAGAGGACACGCTCATAGCCACCACCACAAACCCTAGCGAGATCGCAATCTCGCCATTGTAATCGCTACTAGCATCAATAATTAGACAAGCAGGAGTAGGGTGTTATCCTCCGGGAGCCTGAACCTGGGTAAAACCTTGCTTGTCAGCTGTCGTGATCACCAACACCTCTCTCTCTCTCCCCATCAATCAACCCGGGGTGCACAACCCTGGGATTTGCCGAGTTACCACCTCGTCAGGTGGTGAAGGAGAAGTGGCCGTTGAAGAATCGGATGCTCTCCCGAAAATGTCTTGAGTCTGCATCTGCGCTAGACCATAACCTCATCAGCTACGGAATAGGTTCTGGTTCAACAAGGTCTACTTGCCCATTTAGACAGCAGAATCCGGGGGTCTCACGCTCAAACTTCTTGGCCTTGCAGTGTCTGAAGCCTGGCACTTTCTTCAACATGTGTGTGCTATCTGGGAGGTTTGAGTACACGAAGTCGTAAGGATCGATAGGGCCCGCGGTGGATGAGTCTGTGAGATACTCGAAGCCCATATCATCAACATCAGAACCTGCAAGCATATCGTAAAAAAAAGGTATTAATATTATAACTCGTAATAGAGAAGGCAGGTGGAAAGGCTGGATACGTACCTTCACTAGTAAATAGGTAGTCGTCCTCATCCGTGAGGTCATTAGGGACAGTATTCTCGTCCATGAGCCTGCTAAGGAAGGCATCCATGTCATCTGCAACGTTGAGTCGGTGAGTAAAAGTTCGATGAAGCTTAGCATAAGAAGAAGAGTGAATTATGAGAATCACCGTTCGTTCCGATGGTGTAGCCTGATGTGTTCCCTGAAGGGGAGACAGGAGGTGAAGCATCTTCCTGTCCGGTGGGTGGTGCGTGCTTGCTCGATGTTTGTTTTTTGTCACCAAAGCAACTGCATTTGGGCACGACATTGCAGTGGATTTAGCGCAAGGGGTGTTCCGCCTAGCTGCCTTGTTTGCCTTGCGCTTAGTTAGCAAAGCCTCCCTCTCATGTTCAGGTATGCTCTGCCTGTGTGTTCTTCTATTGGCGTTGATCTCTTGCCTCTTCTCTGAATCATATTTTGTCGGGACTGTCTTCGACTGGCATTCCTCTTGTCAAAGGATGCATTCTTCTCTGTCTTCTTTTTGGCATAGGATGCTCGTTTACGTGCATTACTCTCCTCCTTTTGCTCAGTCGTCAAGAAAGTTCGTCGAGCTCTATCACGTTCACGTCTTGCTCGATTTCTCTCTTCTTTTGAAATGTTGACAATCGGTTGACTTTGCTCCACCATCATTGTACTTGATCTTCCTGTGAGATCATTGACATGTTTTTTCCCTGAATTATGTTATTAAGAAAATATTTAGATATTAAACCAGGTGCGCAACATTGTATTGTGGTACATGACGAAGTTTGTACCATTTGAACCTTCGCCTCGTAAGTATCACTGTATTGGTAAGGTTATTTTGAAATTGACTAAGTGGAGTATACAATTCAATATGATCCTCTTCCTCATCGAACGACGAAGTAAGTGGAGTATTCAAAGGTACGTGTATAGAAAACCCTGTGAGAGGCCGCGACACATTACTTGTGCGGGATCACTTTGAAACACCTTGTTCACTAACCACTGGTCGAACAATAATTCAAAAAACATGAATCATGTTATTGTCAATTAATATGTCACATGTGAAGTGATAATTTTTGTACTACTTAATAAAGGGTCCGCGAATTGTAACCTTCTTTTCCTTTCTGTGACATCTTTGAAGTACTGTTTTTGTAATCTACTCCTCGCACCACCTTTTATTACTCCGTAGGAAAAGATATGATGAAATGAAGGGAAAAAATAAGGTTAAACATGAGTAAACGAACACACTTTGTCTATCAAACATGCCACTAATGGCCAACACATGGCGTGGTGCAAAAACTTTCATACTGAGTAAGATGCTAAAAGCATCCTATTCATTATTCATTAGATCTTCTTCCTTATATGAGATTCCGGTACATTTAGTGATATTTCACAAACAATGTAGTAACAAAATTTAGAATTACGTGTTATACTCATATGCAACAAAATGAACTGAATCTTCTCTTATGGTTCAGTTTAGCTCTTCGTACACATATAAATTATCAAGGAAGCACCAATTCATTTACTGCACAATGGAGTAATACCTAAGTTTTAAACATCCAGGAATAGTTGTACCCCGTATCTGCATACATACGTAGCTGAAGGTTTTTCCAAACCAACTCAAATGGTAGCAGCTAGTATGCTTTCAACAATATATATTTTATTAACTTGTGTACGTACAAATGCCTTATCAATAAAATTTATGTATCATAAATATCAAGCTTAGGATACCATTGCAAGGATACCACGTGAGAAGGAATCTACTCGATGCATACAGAAGATAAGATTTTGATAATTCACACATAAACTGTAACAAAAACTCTAAGAACTGATTGTATTGGGCATCAAATTACAAAGTGTCATCTCTCCAAATTGGTATTACATGGGATGTTGACTGGGAACAACTCCAGTACACGATGGTACATGGAAGGCTTCACACAATGGGCTCTGTTAAAAAACACTTTATGGACAAAATAGTATGATGATTAAATGTATGTCCTCACCATATTACAGAACACACAGAGAGAATAGGTAAACCATACAACTTTCAGTATTTCACAACAAGGAAAAGTTAATCCAACAATGGTATGATAGACGTCTCCTACATCTACTTCATGCGTCGACAATCCATTTTAGCCAACACGACTGGTAGAAAAGCCCATCTCCTCTCGAGAAACCTTCGAACGGGCATTCTCATGTCAATCGCCCCACTAATTATTTTTTGGCGGATATCTGCATTAATATTTTAATTTAACTTATATTAATCATTAATTTTGTTTAAAGATATTTAATTTGGTGTTGTGTTAAAATAACTCACCTTGGAGAGTAATTGTTGCACGATGAGTAGGGTTGAATGCAAATTTTGTATTCTCTGAAGTATTCAGATCACCTATCGTTAAGTTGAAGAAATATAATAATTATCATAGTGTTTCAATAAATAAATCTCTACTAAATATACAATATATGGTTATGTAGAAAAGATCAATTACCAAATTTAATATCTTTCTGCAACATAGTTGCAATAACAATAGGGTTGCCGCCATTAGCCGTTGACCATAGGTATGAGTTCTGAATGAACTGAGAACCCCAAATGCCAACAGGAATAAGATTGCACCTACGGTTTCCATGTTTTTGAGACATTATTTTGAAATTCTCTTAAGCTAAGATCTTAAAGATAGTTGCGTTGTTTATTTAGTAACTACACGTACCACACATCCATGAAGATAGCCTCTCTATAATTGGACATCCCAATACGTTCACGTTCACAACAGTGAACGACTATGCCAACTATGTTTGTACAAAGTACCATATGTAAAGATATTGAATACCGAAGCTGCATTGTGCTGAGTGAGTATATCATATAGGTGAAACAAATACAATACATACCTACAAAGGTTTTATTTGGTCGCTTGGCTACATCCCAAAATGGCATAAGATGCTTTGAGAGTACTGGGAACTCGAGCGGCAGAGAAGGTTCAACAATTGTCCATCGACCAAAGGAGCATTCATATTCGTGTCCAATCGCTCTAAAGTCCACATCTTCCATGTTACAACCAATTGTAACCCTGTGAATAACATACTTGCAACCCAGTTGCAGTATGCGGTTAAATCGCTCTACCTCCACCTTTCCCCAAACATTTGCTTCGATTTTTGCTCCCTTGAATGTGTTTCAGAAGAAAAATGTAAGGTTGTGTTTAAAATATCTTTACATTTTAGGAATTTATTATCAAAAAGTTTTTGGTACTTACATTCTTATCCATTAGAATAAAGGAAATGTTGTCACCATATTTATTAGGGCGAAATTTTACTTCCACCCTGACGCAAATACTCCACCTTGGGTAGAAACGGGTATCTCCGAACTCAATATCATCAAAATCCTTAAACTTAGGGGTTGGCGGAGTTTTAGTGATGGTTGCATATGTCCGCTTACTTGCAAGTCTAATTTGTTCCATCTACACAAGCAGCAATACATACTATCACCCACAAATAAAACTATATTGATCATAAAAATATAAGTTGGCCGTTATACACTGTAGTTTGCAATTTCAAAGATGTGGCTCGGACAGGCTGGAGTGACAAAATGCCTCAATTTGACATATGGTTCAGTTAGGTCTATTTCTAATATAAATAGGTTACATACGATTAGTAAAACTCTTAAGACAAATAAACAATGCAGTGGCTTATCAGTTTCAGTTTTAGAGCATGCCACTGTATTTTTCAGAGATCTAAGTTAAGTTCTCAATTTGTTAAATCCTCACTCAATTGAATGTGTACTCAGTATAACAATTCATTTTCTCTAGGTCTTCCTAGGTAGAGAATGAGGTTGGTAGTGAATTGAACAAGCTCCATATAGACAGATGTTCAATTATCCATAGACAGTTATTCAGTAAAAAAAACAGATTTTCGTCCCTAACAAGCAGCAATGCATACTATATTGGTCATAGTTTGTTTACCTATTGAGCGTGGAAATAGAGTGGCACTGAGTACTGGAGAACATACACCATATTCTCAGCCACTCTTCACGAGTATCTGCATCAGAGCAAAGATGGTTAAAAGTGCATGTGCAACGTGCATCTGAATTACTGCATACAATCAGAGCAAAGATGGATGATCAATTGATCTGCAACATAAAACTGTAAAACTACATTGGCCAAGGTAGATTTCACGAAAACAATGTGACAGTTTGTACCGAGATGGAATATGTTTTTTCTATAAATTATGAAGTTATATTCTTTGCTCAAGTTCCATTATGCTCAGACAAGAAGCAAAAAAAAATTAGCAACAACTCACTGCCATATATGGACTGGAAAAATAGGAGGCACAAGGTACAAACTTATCATAACAACAACTGATTTCCCCACATCTCTAGTATTCAAAGTGATAAACTGCTAAACTGGACCATGGAAACATGGAATACTTAACTTTCTAAAAACGTAAAATCTATCATGTAAACTCCTTAACTTTCAGTTCCTCCATACGAAATAACCTATGATCGTCAAGCGATACAATTTTGAAGACTAATGATCGTGCAGAAAGCAGCTCAGATGTGGTCTAGCTACACTTACATGAGATGAGCATGGGGGACGCCCCTCTTCTGGAACTCTACTGAAGGGGATCGTGTGCAGCAACAAAATTTTCCTACCAACGATATCCTAAAAGCATGTCAAGATCTATTCTATGCAGATATAGTAGTACGAACGGAGATCGGAATACATACCCTTGTAGACCGAAAGCGGGATTACGTTCCCGCACAAACGTTGTCGATGAAGACCGACGAAGCCGACCTCAAGGTCGTGTAGAGGAAGCAGAGCTCCGAGTACCGCTAGCGCAGCACCTCGCAGGGCGTCACACACGTACAGTGGAGACGACGGCCTCCGAAGCTCCAGTCCAGGACGAGCAGCGGAAGACTTGGACCGGAACACCAGCAGCACGGCAGCGGGCTATGGTGGAAGAGATCCCCCTCTCAACTCGGCGCAACTCCAACAAAGGGAATCACGAAATCGAGAGAGAATTAAGGAATTAATTGGTGTATTAAAAGGCCAGGGGTGCCCCTCTATATATAGGCTCCCAGGGGGGAGCCAACCTCCTCACTAGGCAATGTTGGACTATCCCCACATGCCTAGTGCGGCCATGGCTGGTGCGTCGGCCCCCTGGTGGGCCTCTTGGCCCACCTGGGTCGGCCACCCAAGTCCCCACCGAATTCCCCTAGGGAATTTTCTCCTCTTGGGCCTTCTTTCGACCAGAAGGCCCATTTAGGGAAATCAGCCTAAATAAATTCAAAAATAAAAAAATAAAATCATATTTGAATATTAATTACACTAATTAATATCAAACATATTATATATAATTTATTCTAACTCCGGAAACTCTTTCGTCGCTGCCCGATCTCCATCGGACCCCTCCCGGGACGTTCCCGGTGATCTCTTTCCTTTTCGGTTATCTTGTCGAAACCCCTTAAGTGTGTTACCCTAGCGGTTCGATATAATAACATGTATGATCAAGACTCCTCTACGATCAACGACTAACTCGTAGGCCTGGACCCCATGAATTAATCCCTGTGATATAACGAATGACTCTCATCTATCAAAGCTGAACGCAAAGTCTTAAACCTTTTGGCATAGCGATACTTAGCGTGTCCGAGTGTCGTATCATACATATCTCCATACCTAGCTTGACCTCGTTACCGACAACGCTATCTTCTACTCGTCCATGATCTCATGTCTCCGTGACCTTGTCACATGCTTGCAAGCTCATTAGACATGATCTCACCGAGTGGACCCGAGAGTATCTATCCTGCTATGCGGACTGGCAAATCCCTCTCTTGACCCCTCGTCTCAACTACTCCTTTCCGATACCCAAAAGTATCACCGTTATTGTCATACTATATAAGATACGACGTTTGGTGCGATCAAAGTATCTTCCAGGAATAACAATAAGAGTTGATCTCACGGTCAAAGGCGTAACGACTACGTCCTCCAAATCTGGGTATGTCCATGACATCGTTCTCCAACGATATGACTTCCATTGCCGGCCGGCGCCATGCCCTATGATCGGGAAACCTCGATCATCAATCGCGCAATGAAACTAGTCTTAGTAGAGGCTACCAGGGACCTGGTTGTTTACGCATCACACCCGTATTAATGTTTCCGTTTAATACGGTTATAGCATGACACAAAAACCATTTATGAAGAAACGAGATATGATAAAGAATACACTTTATTAATTGCCTTTAGGGTATATCTCCTTCATCTACCACATACACGCTCGCCTTCTCAACACCTGGAATATGCTTCTTGGTTACCATCTCTTTCATCCTCTCTAGTTTGGACTTGAACCCTCTGGTCACGAGATCGTGTTGGTCCTGCATAGTTTCACGTGGAAGCAGCGTTTCTTGTATCTCGTGCCAGTTTGAATTGTGGGTCATTGTCAAGAAGATGTAAAGCTTGCCGCAAGTCGTTGGCGTTTTTGTGATGTTCGTAGACGTCCACTTACTTGGGAGTTTAATGGGTGCCATCTAATAAATTTGTAGGGTCAGGGGTCGAGAAATGGTGTCAGATAATGTGTACAAATATTGAAATGACAAAGTATTTGATGCGGTTCAATAAAATACACATCTAGTTTATATAACACAAATCATTTGACTGTTAAACAACCACCTAATTTAAGAATAATCATCAAGTCTAAGACCAATATAAAACTGGTTACAACAGAGAAGCAAGAATCTCACCTGAATGATTAGAAACCAATCGAAAGAATAAACACTTCAGTCAATCACAGTTTTCTTGAAATCAGGATATCTATTCACAGATTTCACAACGGTCCTTCCCAAATCTCTTGAGCACTTTGTAGAAAAATAAATAAAGGATGGCTGCATTGTCGATATCAAAGGTGATAACAATCTGCTAAGAGCAACTGCACCCTACAGTCCAATTCATTGAGACAACATCTTTGTAAAAATATTGTTTGCTCGGTTCTGGAAAACTAAGGACTTTTCAGGAATCCATGAAAGCTTAACTGGTACTTTCAATCGAGAACAAATGTTCTGGATGCCATATCATTGGTGAAACCGATAGAAATATATTAGAACCAGGACTGAAATTTCTAAAATATCAAGACCGATTGGTAAAAAGGCACCCGCTATGGAACTGGTTTGTTGTTATAATAAGACACCAAGTTCTTTAATTTGCACAATTCCTACCAGATGATAACCACTGAAACGGGAGAGAAGAAGATTGAAGCTTGGTATGCACTACCCTTCTACAAAATAGATAAACTACTCATTTTTGTTAAAATAGTTTGACATGAATGACTTGTTACAAGATAAAGATGATTGTTGTTGGCTAAATGAATGTGCAGTACTCTTTGTAAAAAATAGTTAGTAGCTCATTTTTCCAATGTTGGTGTGGCTAAAATAGATAGAAGAGCTACGTGTTTATCAATTCCAAACAAATATGTTTTATGAGGATATACTTGTTGTGGCTAAGGAAAACTAAAAAAACACCATCTGATTCGTGTTGAGCAAGAGTTAGTAGCTCAAAACTGAAAGTTGTAATGTCAACAGATGGTAAATTCCACAATCTGATCTGTGTTAGTAAGAGTTAGTAGCTCAGTGTTCCAATGTTGACAAATGATTCCAATTAATTGGTACTAAGATGTATTGATCCTTTTAGGGTAAAAATAACAAGATACACACATCTATGTTTTATGTTTGCTAAAAAAGACTTATATTGATGGCAAAGATTATTGGATTTTTCAGAATCTCAATTGGAGAAAAACAGAACTGAAATTATAAGTGAAGCAATTCTTCTTCTTATACAAGTTAATGCGAAAACTGGACCTAGTGTTCAACGAGAAAAGGTACAATTACAATGGAACATGTAAATGTATTGTTAGGCCAAATTCAGTACAAAGATCATGAAGAAGATATCATCCTAGCCTGGCACTTGTCTTACTAGAGCATATCAGCAAGTAGAAAATGGAAAGCACACTGCTAAGTTGACACCCAAATTCATTTCGTAAATCATGTACTCCACTGATATGCTAATAGGATTAACAGTTAAATAAGTTTTAGTCTAATTGTAATCTTACCTAATCTTCCAAGAAACTTGTACTAACAATTAAATAAGTTTCAGAGTTTAAAAAGTTTACAGAACAAATGCAAGTCGCTATACAATTGCGAAACACAACAATCTTGAACATAGCATAACTAATCATCAATGTCTAGATTATCTACAACAGAGAAGTGAGACTTATCTCACCTGAATGCTTGGCAAGCAATCAATAGAATAAACACTTTCACGGTTTTCTTGAACCTGTATATCAACGTCTTCACAGATTTCACAACCGTGCTTTCCAAATCTCTTGAACACTATATAAGAAACAAAAAAAGGATGGCCTCATTCTCAATATCAAAGGTTAAACATGAAATCACATTAGGATAAAAGCAAGATTGTAGATGACCCAAACTCGTAACAAAAGAACTGAAGTGAGAACAGTGGGGGTTATTTGTATTAATACTTGAAATCTAATTAAAGATTAGTATGAACAGTGCGCAATGTAGTTTGCAAAATTATAAATGCATGTTATAGTCAGATGCAACAAAATTACTTTGATCTTCTCTTATGGTTCAGTTTAGCTCTCCCTACACTTCTAAATTAACAGCAAGCAAGCATTGATTGACTGGAGAATACTAAAGAAGGTTTGAGCATCCAAGAATAATTGTACACTGTATCTCCATAGAAAGGGTTTTTTCCAGAGGAAACAAATCAAATGCTAGCAGCTAGCATGCTTGGAAAAATAATTTATTACATGTATAAACTTGTGTAGCTACATGTATATCTGCATCCACCCCTAATTCTCCCCCCCCAACCCACCCCCGTGCGGCGGCGCTCCGCGCCGCACCGGGGTGTCCCCTGCCGGCGCCTCCCGACTCCTCCCCGAGCGCGTCTCCACCCGCCGCCGCCGCCGGACGCAGCCCGTGTGCCATGGTGGCGGCGGCGGAGCTCCTCGGCCTCCACGAAGGCACAGGGGCGGCGCCCGCTCCGGCCTTCTGGACGTCAGTGGTGCAGGCGACAGAGGCGATATGCGGCCCTCGGTGGTCTGGCCTTGACGAAGGGGAGCAGATCGGGTGGACTTTGGTCGGGCCTTCTTGCATCTCGACGATCTCGATCGGCAGCCGAGCTCACCAGGGTCACCCTGCATCATGAGGAAACCATGCCGGTGGTGGTCTTCCCTTTCGCCGGAGGAGATCGGCCAGGGCGTAGGCTCTTCTTCGGGTAGATCGACGACATGTGGGGCGGGCTGGCCGGTGAGAACCGGGCTCCGTTTTTGGAGCCGACGATGGTGGCGTCCTCGGGCGTCATCTCCTTGTTGAAGGCATCTTTGCTCCGTCCTCAACCGTTTTGTTCCGGGGGTAACCCTAGATCTGGTTTTCTAGATCAGACGATGGAGTCACCTATGGTGTCGTTCACCCTCTTGAGGGCATCGTTTTTGGAACATCAACTACCTGGAGGGGGTCAGCTGGCGGAGCGATTGTCATCAAACATGTCGATGTCGGCGTGTCTCGGCGGCGTGGCGCTGCGGGGTCTCGATTTCGGGTCGAGGGACTTACGCTTGGTGGCGCTGTCTGGCATCGTGGCGACGCCGACGGCAGACCGGATTTGTGAGGTCATGGTGTTGATCCTTTCTAAAGATGGGTTCGTGGAAGACGGCGGCAGCGACTAAAGCGTACATGTCAGTGTGCGTTGACATGTGGGGCGGGCTGGCCGGTGAGAACCGGGCTCCGTTTTTGGAGCCGACGATGGTGGCGTCCTCGGGCGTCATCTCCTTGTTGAAGGCATCTTTGCTCCGTCCTCAACCGTTTTGTTCCGGGGGTAACCCTAGATCTGGTTTTCTAGATCGGACGATGGAGTCACCTATGGTGTCGTTCACCCTCTTGAGGGCATCGTTTTTGGAACATCAACTACTTGGAGGGGGTCAGCTGGCGGAGCGATTGTCATCAAACATGTCGATGTCGGCGTGTCTCGGCGGCGTGGCGCTGCGGGGTCTCGATTTCGGGTCAAGGGACTTACGCTTGGTGGCGCTGTCTGGCATCGTGGCGACGCTGACGGCAGACCGGATTTGTGAGGTCATGGTGTTGATCCTTTCTAAAGATGGGTTCGTGGAAGACGGCGGCAGCGACTAAAGCGTACATGTCAGTGTGCGTTGAGTGTTTAGCTGGACTGGTAGTCCAGTTTTAGATGATGTGCGTTGGTGTTAGTCACCCCCATCATAGTGGTAGCGACCCTTGTTGTCGAGTGGTTGATTTCAGTTTGTTTCATCATTGTATTTTGTAAATCTGGTTGGAATTAATAAGTGCGTATGGTTGTGTGCATCACTCCATGCAGAGGCCGGGGAATCGCACCCTCCTTTTCTAAAAAAAAATGTATATCTGCATTGCTTTTGCCCTAGCGTTCCTGATAATAAAAACTGAGCCTAACCCCTACTGTACCCCATCTAAAGTGTGTTGCTACACAAATGCACTAACCCAACATTTATTCATCGCATCTGGTTATAGTTTCTCATGCTATGTCTAAGTAGCAGACCTTGATCTCTAGTTCTCAAATGAACATGACACCATGCTATAACCCATGTTTTGTGCATTCTACAATCTGAATCGGTGTATGTATATTTATATACCCAGCCTAAACCTGAGAAAAATATGAACCAAGATTGGTGAAATATTCAGGCTACTCCTCCACTGAACCAAGATTGCTGAAAAATTCAGGCTACTCCTCCACGGATATACCTCAAACAGGGAGTCGGCAGTGGTGAGGAAAAGGTTGATGGTTGATTCCTCCACGGCTCCGGCTTGTCGTCGACAAGGTTGTGCAGGAAGAGGTCGTTGTGGTCTCCTCCACAGCTCCGGCGTAGTCGACGTGCAGGTGGTTCTGGGAGTGACATAGTTGCGTGAGGACAAGCGATGATCACGGTAGCCATAGAAAAACATTGCTGGTCGTGATTCCCATGAAAAAAAACTCACCTTCCTCTCCCTGGAACTCGTGCTCGACGCGGTGGACTGATAGGACGACGCCGCCCGGCAGCTACTTCCCTGGCACGACGCGTCGAGGTGGTGGTTCCGGGGATTGTAGAGCTGCGTGATGGGGGACGGTAGGAGCTCGGGGATGAGAATGAGAGAGGATGAGAGAAATCAGACGGGAGGGGGCTGATTATTATACCGGTTGATAGCGAGGCGCACGAGCTCCACGATCGCCGCTGAATGGTGGTTGCCGTTGGACCGAAGGGAACGTGGCGGCGGTTGCCATTGGTGGCGTTGACCATGACAGAGGACGGGGAAGACCGATGCAGTGCGCGTGGATCATCCCCCTTCAACCTCCCCTGCATCCGCAAGTGGTCGCGAGCGACGCCGCCGACCTCCCCCGCCGCCTCCGGCCTGCCCTGCATCCGCAAGTGGGCACGCTCGACAGCCTCCGTATCCGACGCCGCCGACCTGCCCAGCCGCCTCCGGCCTGCTCCGCCGCCGCGTCATGCTGCACCGGCTGCTGGACTTGTCGGCATGTGGCCTCCCCCATCCGGTGGCATGCCTCCAGCCGTGGATCCTCATATTCCGGCCATGGATTTTTTGATAGAGCGAGGGTCGTGGGGAGCTACGGTGTGGGGGAGTTGGGAACGAAGGGATCGTGGGGAATTTTGGCTGTCCACGTGAGCCCGTGCTCGGTTAGGATTGTTTTTTCCTCGTACAGAAGTCAGCCAGTCAGGACGGGTAGCGCTGTGGACGGACGACCCACCACCTCTTTTGTTTTAACGATTATTCTAACCAGCGTCCGTGCCCTATGATATATCTATGTTCGGCGGGTGGATGTTAACAATCTTCACTATAAGGAAGCGGAACGGATGATCATATATGCAAGGAATTTTTTTCACAACCGAAAATTCAAAATAAATTATCTCTTAAACCGCTAATCCAATTGACGATCCGTTTTCACCGATGGGTTCGCATCGACGAGAACTTCAAAACAAGATCCCATCTTAATATGTTTTGACGAACTTTTTTTTCGTTGTCAGTTACCAGGTTATAATACTGTAGTTACCATATTACTATCTAACATTTACCATTCAAATAATGTCTCGTTACCATGCAATTTTAACATGTTTTACCGTCATATCCACAATCTTCATGTTCAAATAGTGAGTATTAGATTCATTCTAAACACTTAAGAATATGAAATACCGTCGTGAAAAGATTACGTTGGTGAGTAGAGAAGAGTAGAGAAGTTCAAATAAATAGGTAACCATTTGATTTAAACCTGATAATTAACATGACAATACCTGTTGACTAAGTGACTACAATCTGATAACTTGGGTCAGGAAAAGAAGTTGTCAAAACATATCAAGATGAAATTTAGTTTTGAAGATCTCATCGCCATAAAACCAACCGTAAAAACGGATTTGAATTTTGATTTACGGTCTAAGAAATAAAACATTTTAAAGTTTAAAACACAAAAGGAATGGCTCGGTTACCCTATTCTTTCCGTGCCCACGGAAAACTAATCTGGTGCACGTGCCCTTATTAGCACAGTCCTTGTTTTAATATAGTAGAGATTGATGTTTTTGCTGCCTCCACACGTACAACAATAAGGGGAAATCTCTAA
This sequence comes from Poa annua, assembly GCA_026929855.1. Taxonomy (NCBI): domain Eukaryota; kingdom Viridiplantae; phylum Streptophyta; class Magnoliopsida; order Poales; family Poaceae; genus Poa; species Poa annua. Next base: position 41,789,841 of record CM049427.1, read on the forward strand.
AATAATAGATCATTAGGATACTTATCTATCGGGAGAGAGATTCGAAGTGATATGATTCCTATTTTCTCTCTAGCCTAACGTTTACTCAAAGAGAAAATCGCGTTTTTTCTCCTCTCAGACTCGTGGGCTAATTTCCATGCCTAAAACCTATAGGACTTGGATTCAGGAGCGGAGGGAGTATAATACATGAACTAAATCAGTCCAGAGCTCCGGCTCATTTTGGCTAAGTTTTCAAACCATTTCAGCAACAATGCAATGCTTACCACGGCAACTTTTCGTGATACAAGGCAAATTTTGCATCACCAGACGATTTTTTAAGGCTTTCCAAAACAGGCCATATATGGATTGTTTACTTCATTGCATAGGGGTGGACCACAAACGACCATAGATATTTAGAAAGAATGAAAATATAAAACTTAAAAACTTGACCTCACGGGTTTCTACTCGTCGTCCTCATTGGAGAGAAAAACGTAGTCCAACGTCTTCCACAGGTAGGCCAATGGGATGCTGGCGGTGACGTCTGCTCCTACTTCGGCAAAGGAGGAAGCGCATGACCGAGCAGTCCTTCGGGAAAGGGAGGGACAAGAGGCTGCTCGTCCACGTCCATTTAGTCACACCATGTCACCATGGACGTGGCGTTAGTTGCGACTCCATGGCCGCCTACAGCAGCCGCACGGCCGCATGTTGCTGCCGGGCGAGCCATCCTCCTGCCGTGCAACCTCGTCAGGACACACGTCCACCGCTTGGCCTCGTCCTTGGCCACGTTACACCTGGACTCCTCCGACGCGACCCGGAGCTGGTCGTCGACTACCTTCTCCTACTCTGCCTTCACATCTGGCAGGCGCGGCGGTGGTGTGCCCCCCCTCCCCCCCGAACTGATGTGTACGGCTTAAATAATATATCTGTCAGCGCTTGATGTCTTATGACACTAGTAGAAAACGGGGTTTTTGTTCACCCCTTTAGCCCACATTTAAAAAGGAACCGAGACTAAAGGGTGCAAGTCACCGGATTGAATTTCGGAGGGACCTTTAGTCCCGGTTCGTGACACGAACCGGGACTAAAGGGTCACCACATGCGGCCGCAGAGGCGGGGCCCAGTGTGTGACCCTTTAGTCCCGGTTCGTGGCACCAACCTGCACTAAAAGGTCTACGGTAGGCTACTTTTTTACCGTGAAAAAACAACGTCTAAATAAATTTAAAAAATGAAAAAAACTTCAAATTTAAAAATCCTTTGACGTGCCGGTACCTATCGCGAGAAAATTTTAATTTTTGATTTTTAATTTTTTTTGTAAAAAAAATGATCTCAATTTAAAAAAGTTTAACTTTTGCGTACGAATTCGGGAAACATTGTGTATATATGAAAAACTATCCACGCAAAGAATAAACTCATACCTGGGGATCATCCATCATATGTGCACCACTCTTAGTAAAAATTAGTTGGATGTCATTTGGATTCATATTTTCTGTACTTTCTTCACAAAAAAACCTCTTTTTTCCACTTAAAAAAAGGAAAATGATATTTATGAAAATAATTTGAAGAATCCCTTTGACAAGATTGTTTAATATACCAATATGCACCTATGTGTAGAGTATGAGATCTTTATCACAAACTATGTTGTCGAAATGACCATAACTTGGTCATTCGGCTTGAAACTTATAGATGTTCATATATGATAGACCTTTTTGTGAAGATTTTTTCTGCAAATGTTGGCAAAAATCAAGTTTATCATTTTTCATAGCTACTAGTACACATATAAGGATCCAATGCCAAAGGATTTAATTTTTTGAGGTGTTTATCACTTTATTATCTTTTTTCTTAAAAACGATCAAAACGGTCGCTATGACTAATCATCGGAAGACGTGCTATTTTTTAGAACTATCAATGTTTTTGTGATATAACCACTAGTTGTGTATCTTAAAATGATTTTTTCAAAAGTTTCAGACCAAACTATCAAACAGTTGTAATTCAAATTTGAATTACTTTCGATAAATCAACATAAACTTAATTAACTAGGGGAAATTGGTTAGAATTCAAAGCAAAAACTCATACCTGGGGATCATCCATCATATGTGCACCACTCTTAGTGAAAATTAGTTGGGTGCCATTTGGATTCATATTTTCTGTACTTCCTTCACAAAAAAACCTCTTTTTCCACTTAAAAAAAGGAAAATGATATTTATGAAAATAATTTGAAGAATCCCTTTGGCAATATTGTTTAATATACCAATATGCACCTATGTGTGGAGTATGAGATCTTTATCACAAACTATGTCGTCAAAATGACCATAACTTGGTCATTCGGCTTGAAACTTCTAGATGTTCATACATGATAGACCTTTTTGTGAAGATTTTTTCTGCAAATGTTGGCCAAAATCAATTTTATCATTTTTCATAGCTACTTGTACACATATAAGGATCCCATGCCAAAGGATTTGATTTTTTGAGGTGTTTATCACTTTATTACATTTTTTCTTAAAAACGATCAAAACGGTCGCTATGACTAATCATCGGAAGAGGTGATATTTTCTAGAACTATCAATGTTTTTGTGATGTAACCACTAGTTGTGTACCTTAAAATGATTTTTCCAAAAGTTTCAGACCAAACTATCAAACAGTTGTAGTTCAAATTTGAATTACTTTCAATAAATCAACATAAACTTAATTAACTAGGGGCAATTGGTTAGAATTCAAAGAAAAAACTCATACCTGGGGATCATCCATCATATGTGCACCACTCTTAGTGAAAATTAGTTGGGTGCCATTTGGATTCATATTTTCTGTACTTCCTTCACAAAAAAACCTCTTTTTCCACTTAAAAAAAGGAAAATGATATTTATGAAAATAATTTGAAGAATCCCTTTGGCAAGATTGTTTAATATACCAATATGCACCTATGTGTGGAGTATGAGATCTTTATCAAAAACTATGTCGTCAAAATGACCATAACTTGGTCATTCGGCTTGAAACTTCTAGATGTTAATACATGATAGACCTTTTTGTGAAGACTTTTTCTGCAAATGTTGGCCAAAATCAATTTTATCATTTTTCATATCTACTAGTACACATATAAGGATCCCATGCCAAAGGATTTGATTTTTTGAGGTGTTTATCACTTTATTACATTTTTTCTTAAAAACGATCAAAACAGTCGCTATGACTAATCATCGGAAGAGGTGATATTTTCTAGAACTATCAATGTTTTTGTGATATAACCACTAGTTGTGTACCTTAAAATGATTTTTCCAAAAGTTTCAGACCAAACTATCAAACAGTTGTAGTTCAAATTTGAATTACTTTTGATAAATCAACATAAACTTAATTAACTAGGGGAAATTGGTTAGAATTCAAAGAAAAAACTCATACCTGGGGATCATACATCATATGTGCACCACTATTAGTGAATATTAGTTGGGTGCCATTTGGATTCATTTTTTCTGTACTTCCTTCACAAAAAAACCTCTTTTTCCACTTAAAAAAAGGAAAATGATATTTATGAAAATAATTTGAAGAATCCCTTTGGCAAGATTGTTTAATATACCAATATGCACCTATGTATGGAGTATGCGATCTTTATCACAAACTATGTCGTCGAAATGACCATAACTTGGTCATTCGGCTTGAAACTTCTAGATGTTCATACATGATAGACCTTTTTCTGAAGACTTTTTCTGCAAATGTTGGCAAAAGTCAAGTTTATCATTTTGCATAGCTACTAGTACACATATAAGGATCCCATGCCAAAGGATTTGATTTTTTGAGGTGTTTATCACTTTATTACATTTTTTCTTAAAAACGATCAAAACGGTCGCTATGACTAATCATCGGAAGAGGTGATACTTTCTAGAACTATCAATGTTTTTGTGATATAACCACTAGTTGTGTACCTTAAAATGATTTTTCCAAAAGTCTCATACCTGGGGATCATCCATCATATGTGCACCACTCTTAGTGAAAATTAGTTGGGTGTCATTTGGAGTCATATTTTCTGTACTTCCTTCATAAAAAACCTCATTTTTCCACTTAAAAAATGAAAAATGATATTTATGAAAATAATTTGAAGAATCCATTTGGCATGATTGTTTAGTATATCAATCCGCACCTATTTGTGAAATATGAGACCTTTATCACAAACTATGCCGTGAAAATGACCATAACTTGATCATTTGGCTTGAAACTTATATATGTTTATAGATGATAGTCCTTTTTGTGAAGACTTTATTTTTCAAATTTTGTGAAAAATCAAGTTTTTCATTTTTCATACCACCTAGTACACATATAAGGACCCCATTTCAAAGGATATCCTTTTTTGAGGTGTTTATCATTTTATTTCATTTTTTTGTAAAAAAGATCGAAATGGTCACCATGGCTATCGATGTTTCTATAATGCAAAATATGATTTGGATGTCATATTTGAATTCCTCTAATTGTTTTGATCAATTTAGACATTTTATTTGTTGAATTCCGATTTAAGGATTTAAAGATACGGGATTATTTCATACTATATAAAAAGGCAAAAGTAATGTTTATTTTATCATTATTTATTTCAATATTTATTGTATTATCATTTTTATTTATTCAACTAAAATTTTATAATACAAGCAATGGAAAAAATATATCATCATGACCGAGTGGTTAATATGATAGATAAGACAGTTATATCAGTAAGTTCTCTGTTCTCTCTTAGTATCTAATTTGAATTGAACCTAAATGTTAAGCGTGCTTGGGGTGGAGTAGTGTGAGGATGGGTGACCGAGCGGGAAGTTTGACCGTAGGTATGCACTTTGACTTGAGAATAGGGGTAAATATAAATTAATTGGTAAAATAATTGAAAGATTCGAAGTTCAAAAACAATTCGAAGATTCAAAATAAAAAAAATCTGAAAAAAATATAAAATAGTTGATTTTTTTGAAAAATGAATTTCTGCTAAAAACCTTTAGTCCCGGTTCGTGTTACGAACCGGGACTAAAGGGTTCGCCCCCACGCGCGCCTGGCCCCTCCACGTGCGGAGCTCTAATTGGTGGGGGGCTCTAGTCCCGGTTCGTATTGAACCGAGACCAATGGGTGAGGGGTCTCTAGTCCCGGCCAGACAGTACCGGTTGCTACACCGGGACTAAAGCCCCTCTGGAACCGGGACTAGTGCCCCTTTTTCCACTAGTGTGAGGCCATGACCCACGAGTACATTTCTTGCCACCTAGCATGGCCTGAAAAGAACATTTTTGAGAAACATAGTACATACACAAACATTCGTAAGCACGCATGTACATACACTTATGTGAACGCAAGTTCTACCTCTATGAGCACCTACGAATTACATTTCTCGCAACCCTAGGATGGCCTGAAAAAAAACACTTTTTTTGAGAAACACAATACATACACAGACACTCATAAACAAACACGCATGTATATACACCCTTATAAACGCACACACGCAAGTACGTAACCCCTACCCCTATGAGCATCTCCGAGAGACTGGTCTGACAGATCTTGAGATTGACGAAGTCACCACAGGAGTCTCGCATCGCCGGTTAAATCTAGAAAAATCCAGAAAAATGCAATCACTCGTATAAAGTCTGGGATTTAAATCTGGATGGACTGGTTCCACCACAAGAAACCAACCAGCTGAGCTTGACTCACTTCGTCCTTGAAAATAACACTGTGCAAGCTACTATCCTGACTTGATCGCAATGTACAAGTAAGTTTATCATTACGCCAATGTTTTTGCTCATTAAGTGTACACTATGATTTGTATAAGTTTCTCCTTTTTCATGTTGCAGGAGATGGCTGAAAACGCATTCACAATTTTCAAGACTTACATCCCTAAATTTATTGATGTTATACCGATAGCATTGAGCGACCCTGAACTGGTTACTCGTAAGCCAGCTGTTGAAGTTGTGACACAGTGCTCTTCCACATTCCAACACAATCATCTCCTTCCTCCCCATAGACGATGTCGTGCGTGCGCACTTCTGCCCTTTCTCGCCGCTGGCGCTCTGCTCCGCTTAATCTCGACACTGCCCATATCGGTGGCTATCGCCCCGAGCAGATTGAGTTTTTAACCGAGATTCGCCCATAAGCCGTCTCCACCTCCACGGGCCACAACCTCTACGATGCTGACCTTTGATAGCTTGTTCAGGTCCCCTGCTCTTGATAATCTTCAGGAGATTGACATCTACAATATTTCGCTAAATTCTTTTGATCAACTGCCGCTGTCTGTGCTCCCCTTCGCGCCGGCGTGGCCCTCTTTGCCCACTGCAGCTTCTTTCATGATGGGGTCCCAGTAGTTAATTTCCCACATCTGAAAACCCTCGCCCCAAGGATAGCACAACAGGGTCCCTAACAACAACTAAAACCGTCCAGAAAAAAAAAACCCACCCCCGTGCTGCGCCCAGGCGGCACTGGGGCGACCGACGCGCCGCCGCCGGGACCCCCCCCGCCTCTGCGCTCCCTCGCCGCTGCTGTCGCCGGACGTCGCGCCGCGGAAGTGGCGGCCTCCCCGCCGCCACACAACTGGTGGGCATGGGTGCTTCTTCTCCGCCTCGCGCGCGGGGGCGCGTCGGGCTCGTCTGGGCCGAGTCTGGCGAGTTCGCCGGCGCTCGAAGGCCGGAGCGGCGGCCCCGGGGACGCCGGGGCTCGGCGTGGTGGCGGATCCGGTGCTCCGACGCCCGGATCTGGTGGGGACGGGCTGTGCCTGGCCGTGAGGGCGGCAGGCCAGGTCGTCGCCGGCGCGGCGGCGCGGCCTTTGGGGCTCGGCTGGGTGCGTCGGGGTGCGGCGGCGACGCGTGGTGCGGCGTTGAACGGGCCCGGAGGGGCTGGGGTGGTTCGCCGGCGGCATGCTGCATCTGGGTGGCGTGGCTCGGTGTCTTCGCGTGCAGCTTCGGCGTGGGGCTCCTGCTCGTGGCTGGCATGCGACCTGGGATGAGGAGGCCGGGGCGGCGGCCCCGGATGCGTGCCTGCGGCTGGGCCGGGGACGGCTTGGCGTCCGTCGTTGACTGAGGTGTCGCGGTGGTGGCGGCAGGCGGTGTTGGTGGTCTGGTCGGCCTCTCCAGGCGGTTTGCGAGGTTCGTGGCACACCGTCGGGCGAAAGCGTTGCCCTGGTTCTCGATCGGGGCCGACGATGGTGACGCCTCCGGGCGCCGCATCCTTCTTGAAGGCGTCGTCGAGGCAGTTGTTTCACTTCTCCAAGCCGGGTTCTCCAGGGGAAACCCTAGATCCCCGCGGGATCGGGCGAGGGTGGCGCTCCGACGTCATTTTGCCTCTTGAGGCCTCGCTTTGGCTGTTCCTCCGACCAGTGGGACCTGTGGAGCGGTGGTGGTTGGTGACGGCGTTTCTCGCCCTCAGCTTGGGGGGTGCGCGGCTTTGGGGCCGGCGTGGATGCCGGAGCGGCGGCTCCGGATTTCGCCTCCATCGCGCTGCGTTGAGGTGGTGGAGCGTCGACTTGGGCAGCTTGGGCGTCTTGGTCGTCGGCTCATGCGGGACGCAGCCCTGGGGCTGGCGTGGATGTCGGAGCGGCGGCTCCGGATGTTTCGCCTCCGATGTGAGGCGTCAAGGTTCCTCCGCCGCGTTGCGTTGAGGGCGTGTGGTGTCGGCTTGGATTGCTTGGGCGTCTTCGTTGTCGACCCGTGTGGGGGCGCGGCTTTCTGGCCGGCGTGGATGTCGGAGCGGCGGCTCCGGACCCTCACCTCCGCCTTGCTGCGTCGAGGGGTTTTGGTGTCGACCTTGGTTGCTAGGGCAACTCGGTCGTCGACCCGTGTGGGGCGCGGCCTCGGGGCCGGTGTGGTTGAGTTGTATCTTTTTCTTTTTTAGGCCTTGTCCTGCATGTTTGCACCTTCTTTATCAATATAAAAGGCAAAGCTTTTGCCTTATTTCAAAAAAAAAAAAAAACTCGCCCTAGGTTTACCTTAGGGTATGGGGACACATCCTCCAAAATTTGATCTGTAGCTGCCCTGTCCTCGAGAACCTGCCGCTAGACAGTTGAGATGGCCTCAGTCATCCGGTGATCAACTCGCCGACACTTAGGAGATTATCAAGGCCAGATGAAGGAAATAGTCATCGAGAAGAATGCCCCTTGCCTGGAAAGATTCGTCATACCAGATAGATTTCGAGAAGAATGCCCCTTGCCTGAAAAGATTCGTCATACCAGATAGATTTCGGGAAACAAGTACTAGCATATCAAAAATTCAAAACCACACATATGAGGATTTATCCTGCTTATCCAGAACGTCCAAAATGCTTTAATATTTATGCGTAAATCATCACCAAACTTTTAAACATCAACACATTATCAATATTTTACGATTTATGTAAGTTAAATATTAGATTCATGTACTAACATATGTGCTTACATTGATAAAAAATATATTTAAAACCATGCATTAACATTTTTTAAAATTTTATCAACACATCAATTAGTAGAAATAATATTGTAAATTGGATGCAAAATCAACGATCGGGATAAACGAGAGACATCCTCATATGTGTGAAAAAACCACGTTGACTAGCAAATCAGTCATCGGAGTTACCAGGGCACCAAAACTGGACATCATGGGCTCACTGAAAGACGACTTTGATAAACTCAAGCTTGGAACCAAAGTTTCACAGGTACTTGCGGCTGGCTATCTCAGATTCCACATTCCGCGAGGCAAATGCTGATACTATTTGTTTTTTTTTGTTAGCAGGTATTGGTTGCTGGCAAACTTAGAAATGTTGATGCACAGTGTGAAGGTTTTACATAGTGGCCCTAATCTTAATGCAGTGCTTGGGTTTCTAAGAGTATTTCCTTTCTTGGAGAAGCTATACATCATGGTGAGTTGACGAATCTCTTAGTACTTGGTAGATGGTAGCCTTTTAGCGCCTCTTTGGTTTAAAGGATTTTTAAATGAATTTCATAGGATTTCAATCCATAGGAATTTTTCCTATGGATTCCATTTGGTTCAAAGAAATGAGTCCTTCAAAATTCCTATGGAAGCTTTCCTACACTACAATTTTATAGGAATTCTAGCAAGAGGTTAGACCTCATGGAAAAATTCCTATGAGTCTATGACAACTATGACTTGTAGCCAAGTCTATAGAAATTTCCTGTGTTTTTTCTGTGCTACAACCAAACAACTAATATAATCAATTCCTACGTTTTCGGTTCCTGTAGGATTTCACATGTCATGACATTCTATTCCTATGTTTTTCCTATTCCTGTGGTTTTCAAATCCTGTGAACCAAAGAGGCCCTTAGTGTTAAGATAAAATTTCACTCGTCTGTAATAATATCCTATTAGTATTTATATTTTACTTGCCAGGTAGAAGTTATTTATTTTTTGGAGAGCATTAGCTTCTAAGGAGTTAAGGTTTGACTTGCGTTAGGGAACCACAACTTAGTTGTATGTGCATGCATAAGTAATTAGATAGTCATGTGCTTGAAGGATAGAGATTGATTCGTAGTATTCAATCAAGAAATACTTTCAGCCGACATTTTCCGATTTTGATGATACCAAGTCCTCTTACTTATTAGACATCTCCAGCAGGTCTGCAAACTTGGGTTTCAACTTCACCTTCCAAGAACCTGCCCCCAAAACCACAAGCTCTATGTCAACAAGCTGCTGAACACAAGGTCCTCCTGGACATAGTTGTAAGCTGAGTGCTGACTTTGGTAGCTAATGAAGCTTCTGCTCCGAACAGCATCCAGAGAGATTCTTCTCGCAGATGTCAGCTGCTCACGGTCACACACCCACATCCACCTAAGCAATGACCGAATGATTCCTAGAAAGCCACCAGCCTCCAATCATTTTTTTACAGCCACCAGCCATGAGACTGACAATGACAACTCCCCAACAAATCAAGATCCATAAAAGAGTGGTGTATGCATGCACGAACCCAGTACCCCCGGAGCCGGATCCTCTAACTTTGGAATCCTGGCTTTGAGTCACTGATGTGTAGGTCCCGTGTGTGATGGGCCTCACGAGTCAATGACCCAAAGTTAGGAAAAGTTAGGCTTGGTAAAGTTAGAGGATCTCAATCCGTACCCCCCCGCCCCAAAAAAAAACTTAGATCATTGAGCAGACTGAACCCGAGTTTGAACTACACAGAGCTAGTCCGTCTCCTATATATAAGAGCCTCCTGGCTATCATCTTCTCAACATCAAACACCACCACCACCACGTCCACCTCTGGAAGGCTCTCCTTCGCAGAAAGCTACAACTCTGCCCATCTCCTATACACACACCCATTCTCCTGATCTCTCCAGAAAATGCTTCGCCTACTCCTCTGCTGTCTGCTCTCTAGCCAGCTCGCTATGACCGCCGTCATGGCACGACAGTTCCCCACCTTCCTCTATGACGGCGGGGCGAGCGTAGTCACAGCAGACGCTCTTTCTACCACGAATGGTTATCGGCATTCCCTTCTGGAGTCCAGATTCGCTGGGTCGCCGCATCACCACACACCGCACAACCCTTTCGACAGGCACTTCGCCGGGGGCAAGATCATACTGGGCGGCCTCGCTGCAGCCATCATCGCCTCCGTCTTCTGCTACATCCGCATCACCAAGGCGAAGAAGATCATCACTGAGCCCAAGACTTGAATCTTTCTACCATAGTCCTTGATACTTTTTTTTATCTTTGTATGTAGTGAGGGTATGTGAATAAAAATAGCAACTGTAGCCTCCACGTAGGTCTGTTACAGTGTGCATAGAACAGCTAATTGCTTCGGGTGGCAGGTCCAAATGTGCTATGTATTTTCTTGCTGAAATCCTTCTCCCCCTCGTCTAATCGTGGCTGAAATGAATCATAATGTTCTTGCACCGAGTGCATGAATGATGCAACATTGGGTACATATTATATGATGGTTAAGACGTACCTTTTGAGGGCCTAGAATTGGACGGTGATGGCTTGCTGCCTAGAACCTAAAAGATATGTAGCTTCTGATCTAGATGTTAATGCAGGCACGTGATCTGTTATCAGCTTCTCTTTCGAAATTAGCGACGGATTAGAAATACCTAAACTCCAGTCAAATCTTGTTTCATGCTATAAAAAGGGACAAATTCTCGGCCTCTATGGTCTTGACTCTTGAAGGCCCATGCCGAGCCAAATGTAGATTCTCCACATGCCTTCTTCTCCATAACATGCTCATCGGACTAGCCGACTTTTAGAGGATGGTCTCACAACCCAACTTGCTAGAGAGCATCTCTAGCAGATCCCCAAACCGCAAACCCCAAATCCATGGATGGAGGCCACCCCACCCGGTTTTAACAGGCTGAAAACAGGCCGCGGATCATACACCGTAATCGTGAACCGCATAACAACAGTTCAAGAATATGCTGAATTTTCCTTCGCGTCAACACGGGAGTGAGTGGGGGTGGGGTTCACCCAGGGGAGGGCTGCCAAAACTGGATATTTGATGTCTTGGTAGTGTGGAACCGGATAGCCTGCAAAAATATTTGGGGTTTGAGGGTTTGATGCAGGATCTGGTCCACGTATTTTATGCGGATTTGGGTCGGACGGGGGATCTGCTAGAGATGCTCTGAGTGCTATAGAAACGGCCATTCACCTCTATAAAGACTACCCTTTACCAAGAAAATTGCACGACTACTTCCATTCAATATTTGTCAAAGTGATCATAACCTCAAGCACAAAATTAGTGGCCATATAATTTATCTCATAAGGAGAGTAATTGACATATATTCAGCGGAATGGGACTCACTTACGTCAAAGTGACATTTTCCCTTCTATGACGTCGCTAGAGAGAGCCATTCCTTTTCACACCCACTACTTAATGTGTGGGTAATTTTTTTTTTGAAACTTTGTGTTGGTAAATTTAGATAAGAGTGTGTTTCATTTGAAGATTTCGGCATTTCGGCTTAAAACCACAGCCAACTTTTTTTTCATACGACATGGGTGTCAGGTTCCACTATCACATGGATAATATAATTACAGAGTTAAAAAAGAACCAATCCAGTTTTAATGTCCCAAAAAATAACTAGCAAACCGGATCTGCTTCTGCTATTATCTAACTTCGCTCCATTATAGGTTGATAGCAGCACCTAATTATCATTAGAAAAAGGTGGCATCACAGCTGCATGATCCGTATGGAGGACTACACGCCGATCTGTCTATCTACAGCATGTGCAATTATTCTAGACAACATAACTAGCCAACCTAGCTAGTTCTGCTTTCTGGTAGCGAGGAGATGGATTCAGTCAAATGCACCAAAACTTTCAAGAGTCCCAACATTTCCATGGTGGGATATTGATTCGTGCAAACCTAATAGCTGCCCAAATACGTATGTTTTTTTTCCTATGGTGCCGTTTGTAATCTGTGCGCACACGGAAGGAGGGGATGACGAGAGGAGGGACCGACGCAGACGAATGATGTCTTCGACAAGCTCATCAAGCTTAATTTTGTAGATACTACAGACAAGGTCAGACATATTGGTATACTTTTGCCCAGGTTATATATGAGAGCTGTTTTAGGGTGATTGTCACGGTACCGGGTGGTACCGTTGATACCATCGACTTCTATTTATCTGAACCATTGATTATGTACTGATTTTTATAAACCGTTGATTTCCACCGGTACTTTTCTGTCCCAGCGCAGTGCAATTGACTGCTGAAAACGCTCCATCCATCTCGCACCCAAGTGCGCTGCCGCTGCCGCCTAGGTTTGCCGCCGCCAACCCCGCCTGGGGCAGCCGCCGCCGACCCCGCAGCCGCCGCCGACGCCGCCGTGCCTCCTTGCGCTCACCACATCCGCGCAGGAACGTGGCCCTATACCGCAAGATCGTGCCGCCCGTCGCCGAGCTCTCCCCCAACGCGCTGCTGCTCGTCGTCTCCAACCCCGTTGACGTGCTCACCTACGTCGCTTGGAAGCTCGGCCATGGCTTCCCGGCCGGTCGCGTGATCAGGTCCGGGACCAACCTCTACTCCTCCAGGTTCAGATTCCTCATCGTCGAGCACTTCGACTTCAAAACACAGGACGTCCAGGTTATGCCATTACTAGCTCTTGCTCTCTCTCGATCTAGCTCCTCGCCGGAGTGGAGTCAGTAGGGTGTGATGGCACGTGGCGGTGCCGACGTGCTCACCTAATGTACCTGTCGTTGACTGGTCTTCAAGTCCGACAGTTAGTGTCACTGTCTATCTTCAGTATTGTTTTTGTCTTCAAGAAAGTACAGAGCTGGTAATTTGTTTGGTGGATGGATTGGGTAGCTACTTTGCTCATATCATTGACATTTGGAATTAGACAACAGATGTAGTGAATAGGACATGGGTTCAACATGACCTGCAGGTGAAAATCTAGTCAACAACATTGCATAACTGTAACTGGAAATTTTTTGCTAGTTCAGATTTGATGTTACTTCATGGGAAAAGATTAAATGTTCTGTGCTAACTGGTAACAAAGAACCTGAGTGATGGAGAAGCGAAGGAAGTGCCAAAATGATCTAAAGGTTAGAAATAATCAGTGATCTTTAGACAGTAAAACGATATTTGGGACTTTTGGGTAATGCTTGTTAACTCCTTTTTTTTTCAATCTAGGGTGTATGTGTATGAGGATAGTGCTACATTTCTGAATTGTACGGAATGAAACCAAATACCATGCTCGGTTCTGTGTCGATTTGTACAGTTAGCATTATATTTTTAGTTAGAGGATATTGTATGTAAATGTCAGAGACCCCTTTTGATAACAATTTTAATTTTTGATTTGTATGTGATATGCAGGAAGTCATGGAGGATGCAGGTGATGAGTATTTGGATGAGTATCATGGCATTGTCAGCAGGATGTTTGCTAGCGAGGAGGAAGCTTTTCGGTTCTATAATAGCTATGCTCTTGAGAAAGGTTTTAGTGTGCGGAAAGGGTATGTTGAGTGGGATGCAGCCAATGTGGAGATAGTTCTGAGAAAACTTGTCTGCAGTCGTGAAGGTTGTCGTGAAGAGAAGCACATGAAGAGGAAGATAGAAGATAGGAAGAGGAGGCCACGTAATATCAGTCGTGTTGGGTGTAAAGCCAAATTGGTGATTGCTAAAGCTGAGAAAAGCGAGCGGTGGTTTGTGAAGGATTTCATCGATGAACACACCCATCCCTTGGCCCCACCTGATCTTGCATGTTTGTTGCGGTCACACAGAAGGATCAGCGACGAGCAGAAAGCCGACATTGTCGAGATGGAAAATTGTGGGATCCGCAAACACAAAATCATGGATGTGTTGCGCATGAAATCTAGTGGCTTTGGTAAAGCCGGATGCACGACGAGGGACATTTATAATTTCTGCCATCAGTACAAGCAGGTAGCAGTCGCTGACGGTGATGCTAAAACGGTGATCAGTCACATGGTGGCACGGCAGGAGAAAGATTCAGATTTTTTCTTCAGGTACTTGGTAGATAAAGATGGCCATCTTGAGGGATTGTTCTGGTCCGATAGTCTATCCCGGCTGGACTACGAGGCTTTCGGTGATGTTGTTGTTTTTGATAGCACTTACAAGACCAATAAGTATAATCTGCCATTCGTGCCGTTCGTTGGGTTGAATCACCACCGCAGCACTGTTATTTTTGGATGTGGTATTATTTCCCATGAGACTGCCGAGGCGTATGAGTGGATGTTGCGGACGTTTTCTGCTGCCATGTCCCAGAAGTACCCGATATCTGTGATCACTGATGGAGACCTTGCAATGCAGAGAGCAATTAGGGTTATCAGGCCTAACTCGAAGCATAGGCTTTGCATATGGCACATACAACAGAACATTGTACGTCATTTGCACGATGACGCGGTCAAGTTAGAATTTAGATCTTTCATCTATGATACCTCTTCCATCGAAGAGCATGAGGTAAAATGGACGGATTTCATACAAAGGAATGAGGTAACAAGTGAGGATTCTTGGCTGCATCAGATGTATCAGATGAGGAAGTTGTGGTGCACACCATATCTGGTGGGTCTCTGTTTTTTAGGTTTGAACAGTAACCAGCGTAGCGAGAGTCTGAACTCGGTGCTACATACACATCTTGATGGTAAGATGACATTGTTTAAAATGTTAGAGCACTATGAGCGTTGCCTTTCCACACGTCGCCTGCACGAGGCCGTCCATGACAATGCGGCCTTGCAGTCCGTTCCATTTACAGGGACAAATGCTTCAAGTCCTGAGAAGCACGCTGCAAAAGTTTTCACTCCTGCTGTGTTTAAGTTGGTCACATGGAGCATAGAAGCTGTCAGCAATCGTTGTTTTAGCGGGATACTAGATGGAGACAATTTCACTACGTATGTTGTTGCTAATAGGGACAGGAGGGAGAAGAAGTTCGAAGTGCGACTTGAGGAGGAAGAAGGTTCTTTCTACATGATTAGTTGTGCTTGCCCTAAGCTGGAATGCGTAGGCACACCATGCTCCCACATTTTTTTACGTGTTGGGACAATTAAAAAAAGAGAAGCTTCCCCAGTGTTGTGTTCACACGAGGTGGACGATGAGTGCAAAATGTGCATACCCCCCGACTAGAACGAACGAGATTTATGAATACTCGGCATTCCTGTCAAGGTACCGTGATTTGCGGAAGATGAGTAACAGGAAATGTTTCACGGCGGCTGAATCTGATGAGGCATATGAGCGTCTGATGATGGTTCTGAATGAACAAGATGACAGCAAGGAACCAACTTGTGGTCAGAAGGAATGCACTAGGTTTGGTCCGGTGGTGTCACAGACGACGCAACTTGATTCTGTGGATTTGGTAAAGGTTCTGGATCCGGTGTATGTGCAAGGCCGAGGTGCACCTAAGAAAAGGCTGCATGCAAAGATGAAGAAGGCAAGATCAAAAGGGAAATGTGGCTATTGCAAGGAGCAGGGTCACAATAGGCGTACTTGTAAAAAGTTGAAAGAGGTAGCTTTTTTGTTCGAAAGTTATTTTTTAGAGTGTTTTACTCATAAATATGGTACATGCTATTAATCCTAGTTGTTATTTTGTAGGATGACATGCTTCCTGAACACGATGCTCTCATTCGCCTCACATATCTGAACTCAGAGATTATATGAGGTACATTATTTTGCTCACAGTCGTGTGTGTTGTTCCTGGTGGTTTGGTTGCGAGAATGTGAGGCGCATGCTTGTGTGAACATTGTTGATTGCCCATCCCTGCTTGCATATGGCATTAGTTACAGCCAATTGTTAATTCATATTTCAACAAAAGGACGATTAACAGTTTAATGATTGCATTGATTCTTTCTGTTTTGGCCGTATTTGTATTTGCAAAGTGCCACCGGACTGTAGCTAGGTGTTCTACATATTTTGCTGCTGCTGTAACCTCCTCTCGTCAGATTTGAATCTTGCAGACAGATCTATTCCAGCATTATTTTATTGTCTACTGTACCTTCTAGCTAGCTAGTAGTATCAACGATGTAACTGCTAGTATATGCTTTGTTTTTATGTTATGAGACAAGCACGTATTGGAATTATAATCTCATATATGAGTAAACTTGACTAACTTGTTCGACCCATATGAACCTGCTAGATCCTGACTCCGTTATCCATGACCTTGAGCTTATGGAGTTAATGGGGAACTTAATCTGGCTCATCTGGAGAACCTACTGAAGGCCTCCAAAACTCCTGATCATCATTTTATCAGGCAATATGTTATGTACGCTATTGGCACTATGATTGCACCAACATCAAAAAATTATGTCAAAGTTAGTTTTTTAAACATTGTTCACAATGTGAAAGACCTTACAAAATTTAACTGGGGAGCTTTCACATTGAATCATTTGCTCAGTTCCATGGAGAACTTTAATGAATTGGATAAAGTCTGTCTTCAGGGAAATCTATGTTTCTTGCAAGTAAGTGACACGACACTAGTTTAACTGTTTACTTACACATTCTTATGATGCGTATTTTTCAATCACTGATGAACTTATATATGGTACGTGTTGGTACTGGGAGCACGTCCGTGCTGACTCTATTTCATATTCAAATATACCCCGTCCGCTCATCGCACGATGGACTGAAGAGTACGCAAAACTGATAACCGATGCTTACGATTCAGGCGACATAGAATATGGAGTGATACTTTTTTAATAGTCATTGTTTTTTATTTACAACTATCAAATTCTCTTAATTCTGATGCATCCTACCTTTTGCAAGGTTACCATGAACATTACTGCTTCAAATGGAGAGACCAACCTTCTAAATGTTCAAAATGCCAACGAACATGGGCACGCGAATGAAGAGCTATTCCATCGAGCACAACCACGAGCTCAAACTATGAGTAGCCAGCAAGTAAGTGCTTAAAAAATTCCTACTTTTAGATGTCACATAATGGACTCGTTCGGCCTCATACAAAACTAATTACTATTACTTATCAACAGATGGATGACCTACTTCAAACCATCGACGAGCGAATTGCAGATCATGAGAAGAGGGTACCTAGACAACTCCTCGCTCTAGAGCATAGAATCGACACTAAAATAATTATCATCAACGAGGCGTTGATATATATTAGGAGAGCTATTGGCGCTAAACCAAGGTTGTCAAAGGCGGAGGACGAACTTACAGACGTCAAAATGGAACTGCAGGTATATCCGATACTACAACATCTATTTTATGTATGTCTTACTAAATATTAATCTACATGCATTTTGTGGTATAGGAAATAAAAGCCCTACTTCATACCAAGACACAATCAACGACAAAGGATGCATACGAATACGTCCAGGTGATACGTTACGACCCAACACCTTCATAACATGAAATTTGTAATCACTGATGAACTTTACTTGTAGGAACGGGTCAATAGAGTAAATCAAAGCTTACCACCAACTACTGCTACAACACCAAGCACAAAGCACATGGTGCAAGACAAACATCTCGAAAATATCATCCCACCAAAGAAGCCTATATTCCACGACGATTACAACTTGACAAATGAAGACAAGGAGGCGGCAATGTTCATCCGCGGTAGTTACAAGGAAGCAGAAGCAGCTGTCGTTGGACCCTATGTCCTAACACCTGATGACCTTAAGCCAAATGTCAACAAAGGATTCTATGTTGCTTCGGTCAGCACTCATATTGTAATCTTTATTAACTTTTCCAACATGGGTCGTATTACATGATTGCTACTTTTGCAGGTTATTAATGCATATGCACAAATTAGCAATGTTGAGACTGCTACTACATCATTCCTATCAACCATAGAATCAAGGAAGCTGTTAGACGACTGTGGGGGTATTCCTCGAGGAAACGGAAGCCGATGGGTTCAACGTATAGCAAACAAAATTGTAGGACGCCGAATGGTACATTTTTTACTCTGAATTTCTTGTTTCACATCCTTACAAACTACATGATACTGATTCAAATGTACGGCAGGTGTTTCTCCCGTTAAATGTACAAGCTATACACTGGCTAGTACTAAATTTAAATTTTGACAAGGAAGAGATTCATGTACTGAACTCCAGCCAAACATATCGTGACAAGGCCAAGGAAACTGCCGTGGTGAGCGTCATCTTTATGCCTCTTATCATGCCACATGAACTTTATAGGTGCTAACAGTCCCCCCTATGTATTACTAATCGTACACTGGATCAAGGCAATTCAGGAATTGATCATTGAAGCAGTTGACGCTGGCTTGGTAACAACGCCTAAGCCGATCAACATTACAGAGTGGGAAACCGTAAACTATACAAACATACCACAACAGAAGGATGGGTAGGTATTGGCTTCATAAATTATTACTCGCCTACATAAGATTTCTGAAATTCAACTGCATTATGCAGCCATTCTTGCGGGGCGTACACACTGAAGTACATGTTGTCATGGGATGGGGATAAGATGACCGAGCATTTCACACAGGTGAGTTAACTTCCATTTGCATCCATGACTTCTCTATGCGTTCGACTCTATGCTAACATATGTGTCGCTGTCAAATATAGGCACGAAAAAATATTTTTAGCATCAAAGTATGTTCAAGGCTGCTGCGTTCTGATAGCAACGAGGTTCGAAGAGAATCCTATATAAATCCTATAACAAGCCCTCCCCGGGGCAAATTCGGCCCGGGGTTTCTCGGGCCGGGGAAAAGGCTGGGATCCCCCCATTTTCCCTGTCCACCAAACAAGCCCTCCCCGGCCCGAGAAACCCCGGGCCGAATTTGCCCCGGGTTTCCCACTGCGCCATTTGGCAGCCCACGGGGTGAGGGAAATCGGGCCCTTCCGCGGCCTTTCCCAGGGCGTTCATTCCCCTAGTGACCAGGTCGGGGACGAAATCCCCTCCCGTCTCTCTCGCTATCTCCATGTCCGCGACGGCGGCTAGCAGCTCCGATGCCTGCGTGGGCTCGAGGATCTCCACGACGCTCTTCATGGTGCGCAGCCGCAACACTTCCACCCCGGCGAGCACGTCCCCGATGCGGCGGACGAGCCCGTCCACGTCCAGCTCGCCTGTCTCTCCCCTCTGGCGACGAGCTTGGAGGCGGGGCAGTCGGCGGCGGCGTTGGCGGCGATCACGGGAGGGCGAAGGGGAGAGGGAGCGGAGGCGTGGGGAGGGCGAGTCGGAGACCCTGCTGGAGCGGCACGACTGCGGACTGGAGGCGGCTCCCCGTGCGGGCACGTTGCCGATTAGGTCGGATTTGGAGAGGAGATTCTCCGCCGTCGTGTGGCCACGGCGACCCTCCGTGTTGCTTCCCTCTCCGGCGTTGCCCTTCTTTGCAACGACGACGGCTCTCTGGCGTTTCCTTGCCGCCAAATGGACAAAGGGTAGGACAGCGAATATCTGGGGATCCCCTGTGTACTCCAAAATCCCCTCGGGGGATTTGCTGGCCTGGTTTTTGCCACCCCTACAACCAAATTAGCCCTTATGCTAAAGGGGTAGGTGGATGGGTGGCACCCGCGCCCGCGGCCGGCGATGGCACCCGCGCCAGCAGCCGGCGACCTCAACCGGCTTCTGTTGCTGAATGGGAAGGTGGAGGACGGGCACCCGCGCCGGCCACCGCGGCCGCCATCTGCTGCTGAAGGGGGAGGTGGAGGAGGGGCACCCGAGCCAGCGGATGGCGACGGCACCCGCAGTCGCGGCCGCCTCCCGCTGCTCAAGGTCAACCAACCTCATCCCTTCCCACCCTCGTCTCTGACTTTTCCCATCCACATACGACTCTGCTTTCCCCCAATCTCGTCCATGGTTGAGCCTCAAGCCACCACAGGACACGATCCGCCGCTGCTGGTGGGATTCCGGCGCCGCACCTGGGAGCTTCAGTCGCCGCCGCCATGGAGGACGGCTGCGGCGTCAGGTGCGCTTGCGGTTGGGGCGGAGGCATCATGGTGGGAGCTGGCGAGGGAGCGCTCGCTTTGGAGCTTCTGCGGCAGGGACTCCATCAGAGGTGGGGAGTGGGAACCACACCGCCGCCTCTTGCGGCTAATGGGGAACCACGTGGCCTCCATCTGCACCTGAAGGGGGAGGAGGCGGAGGGGCACCCGACCCAGCGGACAGCGACGACACCCGCAGCCGTGGCCGCCTCCTGCTGCTCAAGGAGGAGGGGCATGGGCGGGGGTGAAGGAGGCCAGGTGGTGCTGGAGGAGCGCGGCCCGCGGCAACGGCGCAAGGAGCAGGGGCTGTCGAGCGGCGTGCCATGGCGGGCAGTGCAAGAGATGAGGAGTGGGGAATTTGAGGAGGATTGAACATGATGTGCCGGCCTAAAATTAGCAAGTGATAAATGCTAATTTTAATTAAAAAAATTATAAATAGGTAATTTTGTTATCGGTCCCACATAGTTTTGGTGCCGGCCCCACATGATTTTGGTACCGGTCCCACACAAATTTTGGTACCGCGGAACCGTCCGGTACCGTCAATCTGGTACCGTCTTCTGTAAAATCGTTAGATCTGATGAATTAACGGCTGTTAAAAATGCCAACCACTCTAAAACTTGTATATGAAAGAAGGGCTTCTTTAATTTCAGGCCACTTTGAACAGCACGTGAATGTTGGAAATATTTGTGGGAAACCATACACCCTACATATAGCAATGACTTCTTGAAAATTCGTATCCTCCAATCTGTCCCGCAACCAAGGGCTGGGCTAGGGGTGGCGCCAACACACCACGTCACACAGAACGATTTGCATCCCGTCGGGCCAGCTTGGCAGCCACATAACGACAGCTATGTAATTGATGTGATCGCGCACTGGCCATTTTGCCGAGTCCAGCGGCAGCGCAGCCGTTGACGCGTGACGACGCGCCGGAGTTAATGGCGGTGGCCGCTCCGTCTACCCACGACACTCATGAAAGGGGTCGCGCGTCGTTCTCACCGTCCGCACACCACACCTTCTACCTCCCCTTCTCCACGCCCTGCTCCGGCGAGATGGGCCGCAACGACCACAAAGCAAACACGTTGTCGCAAGAGCAGCAGACGGCATGTGCGCCCTCCCTCCAGGTCGCACGTCACGTACGCCCGGTACGCCTACTGGCACGACCGGGACGTCGACGACGTCCTGCCCCGCGCCGCCACGGATACGTCCCCCGCCACGCCAACGAGCCTCCTCGCCAAACCACCTTCGGTCAGTCGAGGACCGTAGTCCCACCGAACCCGGAGGAGGAGGTTGATGACATTGACGACTACGGTGGCCTCCTCGACTGGGAGATCCGGCAAGTTGTCGAGCAGCAGGCCGCTGCTACCGCCAAGGAAGTGAGGGCCATCCGCAAGGAGGAAGAGGAGCAGGCTAGGGCCACCCAAGTTGCAGCCATCATGTCGGCAAGCATGAGCAAGGAGGAGGCGCTCGCCTGGGTGGAGCGAGACTCCATCAACATGGCTGCACTCGCTGAGGAGGCCGCCTAGGAAGGCCCGAGTGAGGCCCTGGCCATGTCGGCTGTGACGAGAGGTGGAGGGAAGCAACATGGGCGTCGGTGCAGCAGGCGCCGACCACGACAGAGTGGCCTAGCC
The DNA here is from genome assembly GCA_026929855.1 of Poa annua. Classification (NCBI taxonomy): domain Eukaryota; kingdom Viridiplantae; phylum Streptophyta; class Magnoliopsida; order Poales; family Poaceae; genus Poa; species Poa annua. The sequence continues at coordinate 41,811,699 of CM049427.1, forward strand.
GGCGCAGCTTACCGGCATCTATCTTGGTGCCGGGCTTCCTGCCTTCAGGCCCTCACGTACCGACGTCGGAGGAGAAGATCCACAACGCCATGAAACTGGGACGGTTGTAGACAAGGAGCACGCGGAAGAAGCCCGACGGTGTGCTGGCGTCAAGATCTTCGCCGGTGAGTATGGCACACGTGTAGTACCCGGGGCAGTCTTTGCCGGAGAGCGCTGGAAGCACGGACACCTCCCCAGTCATGGGGTTGCAGACGCTCAGCATGAGGCCTTGGGCGCACTCATGGCGCCGGAGCTCTAGGACGAGGCACCCGTTCCGGGACGCGACGGGGCGGGCATGATCGAACAAGTCGCCCAAAAGATGAGAGCCCAGCCGGCCTAGGAGGCGCGAGGCGAATGCTGTCGGCACGAAGCTGGGTTTCGCGGACTCGCAAGGCTTGCGGCGCCTGTGGAAGGCCCATACGTCTTCCTTCTCTTGATGGAAGAAGCCGAGAGTGAGGTGCGTGCGGAAATTCAACTTCACAACTACATGCGAACCCACCAATCACCATCGAAAGTTGTTAAACCAACGATGATGATGGTTGGTGGATTCGTACCGTCAAAAGTCATCTGACTAACGTGAATCATAAAGCACAATCAACGGTACGATGATTGGTGGATTCAGTTGTGCCTGTATTGGAGGTGCGTGTGATACCAGGTGGGCGGTGGCAGAGCGCGGCAGATGGCGGTGGCGTGTGTGGCCGCGACGAGGCCCCTGTGGCGACACGTGGAGGAGATGCGCGCGACGTCGGCGTCGCTCGAAGATGCGCGAGCGAAGATCACGGAGAGGACTGCTCCATCGCCATCGTCGCGCCTGGTTCTGCTCGGGCGGTGCCTTCGCGACAGCCACCCTTTGGGGTATGGCGACGCCGCGGAACAGGCGCGATCGCGGAGTCGTCGAAGCGGCGGCATTGATCAGGGGACTTGTCATCGGATCCTTTTGTTAGCGAAGCCTTTAGCTTCCGTCTTGCACCGAAGTGCTGGCACAGTTGACCGCTCGTGGCGAGTCGCTCCTCACAGCGATCGCCAACATGGGCCAGCCCATATTCGCTTTCTTAGTATTGTTTCTCTTTCTTTCCTTTTCGATTTCTTCTGTTTCATTTTTACTTTTTAATACTTGTTTTCCGGCATTTTTTTATTTGTTTTCGTTTATTTTTATAATTTTTTTATTTCCCTTATATTTTTCAAAATAATCATTTTTGAAATATTGAATATTGTTTACATATAAAAAGTGAAAATTTTCTATTGTATAGGATCACACAATTTGTTTTTCTCTAATAGGATTGACTGAAATCGGGCATGCCGACCGTCTCATCTCAACAAGAAAAAAATCGATGCATCTATATTGGTCAGTAGCACAAAGGATATTCCATTGTAGTATAAGATACGTGTCCAGCGTAGAGGTGAGGTGCGTCCATATAATATAAGACGAACTCTATTCCACGAACCAATTGTTCCGTCAAACTTAATAAAATACACATGTCGATAGATCTATATCTCTCTAATAATTAAGGGGGTCAATAATGCTTAGCTAGCTGAGAAATAGCTTATTTCTCAGCTAGCTGAGATGGGCCTGTTGCTGGGCTTCCAAGCGCTGGCGCGCGCGTGCGGCGCGTAGCGGCCCATCCGCACGCGGTCGGCCCGTTCTATTTTTTTCACGGTTCTATTTTTTTCCTGCTGGACAGACTTTAAAACACTTGTAACTTTTAAATCGTAACTCCGTTTTTGATGATTTAACTTTCTAAATCTTTGGCTCAACGTGATCTACGCCTTGGTACTGATTTTTGTAGTCTTTAATTTTTTTTCAATTACGACCTTAATTGCAACTATCATCCTATTTTGTAACAGAGATATCGGTTGAGTTCCGAGTTGTAACTGAAATAAAATATAAAAATCTCAATTGCAACCCTAATTGCAACTACCACCCCACCCTATTTTGCAACTAGAGTAGCGCTTATGTACCTAGTTGCAACTGAATAAAAAAGAGCGAAAAATTATTTTTGAAATTCAAAATGTCAATTTTGTGTCGAGTTGCAACGTGAAACTCTCTCTGATCTTCCAATTACAACCGTAAGTGTAAACTGACTCCACCTAGAGTCCGTGGGGATTAAAAATGGGAAAAAGTCAGTTGCCAAGTTGTAGTTGAAATAAAAATAAAAATCTCAATTGCAACCCAAATTGCAACTACCACCCCACCCCCTATTTTGCAACTAGATTAGCAATTGCGTGCCTTGTTGCAACAGAATAATAAAAAAATAATTTTATTTTTGAAATTTAAAATGTTAGTTTCGTGTCGAGATGCAAATGAAACCCCCCTCCGATCTCCCAATTACAACCGTAAGTGTAACTGACTCCCAGCTAGAGTCGGTGGGGATCAAAATGACAAAAATTCATTGCGTGCCGAGTTGCAACAAAAAAGTCTCAATTGCACCTGACTACGATAGGGGAAAATGGTATTGGGGAAAATTCAAGTTGTGACTGGCTGCAAATTACAAATAACGGGAACGGGGTTGTCGGTTCAAGTCTAGTTGCAGCTGACTCGGACGGGTAGGTTGTGGGACAGCTGCGTGTCAGATTACAAATGACTACAACTAAAATGTCAGTTGCGGGTCGAGATGTAACTGACTCTGAGGGGGTGTTTTACGTGGCGATTTAAAAAAATAAACAGGTCGATTTGCGACTAAAAAGATAAAGAAAAAATCCAGAAATAAAAAAACAGGAAAAAAGACTAAAAGCTAAAAAAACTAAAAAAACCACACCTAAAACAGCAACCCCATATATGCGAGCTTCCTCACAGTTTTTTAAAGAAAAATCAAAACTGCAAAAACATGTAAAAAACAGAAATTGAAAACTGCAAACACATGTAAAATCGGAACAAAAAAACAAAACTGTAAAAAGAAAAACGCACGCCCCCTGAATCTCCCGGCCCAACAAATAGCAAAATAAGCCCCGCAGGAAAAAAAAGACAGAAAATGGCCCGGTAAAAACAAAACGCGGCCCAGAACCCAGTACAATGCAACATGGGCCGAAAAACAGATAACTCCTGCGACCGCATGAATCTTGACGTGAAATCGGACGGCTGACGAGCTGTGTTGTAGCCTATTTCTCAGCTAAGGCTTCTGCTATTTTTTTCGTCGACCCTTTAAAGGCCCCCAAGGTTCGAGTTATTTACCTCAACTGCCACCGCTTAGTCAAATAACGGTTGGATTAACAAACCCCCTTCCGCTGCCTCCGATCAATCGCTGTGTGCGCCTTCAGGGGTAGGGGAACATGGGCGGCCGAGAGCGAAGGTCCCTCAGTGTGGTAGGGAGCAGGACGGAAGATGTCGGAGGTCCGTAGGGGAGCATGAGAGGAAGATACCGGAGGTCCTCCGACGCTTAGGGGCCGGATCGATTGCTTGATGGGCTACTAGGAGCGGGAATCGTTGCAATCGATGGTAGCATCGGCCAGGAGCGACACGAGCTAATAGAAACGGCCAGGAGCGAGCGATGCGAGATAGCTACTTGGAGAGCAGGAGGTGCTACTGGCCGGCCGGCCGCGTGAGGTTTCATTCGAGAGCAAGAGGAGCAGGCGAAAGACGGGAGATAGCTCCTGGCTGCCCGCCCGCTTGAGGTGCTATAGGAGAGCGCCTGCATCCGATCCTGGCCGGCTGCGGCCCGCGCCATGCTACTGCTCCTGGCCGGAGTGAGATACCCAGCTGCTGCTCATGGTCGGCGTGAGGAAAGACAGTGCATGTTGATTTTAAGGAGCTGATTGTTTTTTCCTTAATTTGTATAAGGTCTTTTTTGTAGAAGTTAGGTGCATGTTTGTTACGCATATTGAAGTAGTAACGGTTTGTGGTGTTGTGTTTTAGTGCGTCCGGTAAACTCGTGGTGAATGAGGATACTGGAGATAGAGACTGGAGGTTCCCAGAGTTTTATGGGGAGCCGGCGAGAACAAAACGCAAAAGAAGCTGGGAGCTTATGACTTACTTGAGAAAGGAGTTTGATCGACCATGGCTTTGTGCGGGCGACTTTAACGAAACTGTGTCAGCCGGAGAGCAATTTGGAGGACATAACAGGGAAGAGTGACAGATGGAGTGGTTCCGTGATGCTATTGATGAGTGTCGTTTTGAAGATCTAGGATATATGGGCCTCCCTTATACATGGGATAATAGACAGCAAGATAGCAACAACATTAAAGTGCGACTGGATAGAGGATTAGCGGATGATCGTTTTCTTGAGTTGTTTGACAATACGCAGGTCACCCATGTCCAAACGACTCAAAGTGATCATTGTGCACTTTTTATTCAGATCCAAAGGTCATGGCGGATGCAGGTGATGAGTCTTTGGATGAGTATCATGGCATTGTCAGCAGGATGTTTGCTAGCGAGGAGGAAGCTTTTCGGTTCTATAATAGCTATGCTCTTGAGAAAGGTTTTAGTGTGCGGAAAGGGTATGTTGAGTGGGATGCAGCCAATGTGGAGATAGTTCTGAGAAAACTTGTCTGCAGTCGTGAAGGTTGTCGTGAAGAGAAGCACATGAAGAGGAAGATAGAAGATAGGAAGAGGAGGCCACGTAATATCAGTCGTGTTGGGTGTAAAGCCAAATTGGTGATTGCTAAAGCTGAGAAAAGCGAGCGGTGGTTTGTGAAGGATTTCATCGATGAACACACCCATCCCTTGGCCCCACCTGATCTTGCATGTTTGTTGCGGTCACACAGAAGGATCAGCGACGAGCAGAAAGCCGACATTGTCGAGATGGAAAATTGTGGGATCCGCAAACACAAAATCATGGGTGTGTTGCGCATGAAATCTGGTGGCTTTGGTAAAGCCGGATGCACGACGAGGGACATTTATAATTTCTGCCATCAGTACAAGCAGGTAGCAGTCGCTGACGGTGATGCTAAAACGGTGATCAGTCACATGATGGCACGACAGGAGAAAGATTCAGATTTTTTCTTCAGGTACTTGGTAGATAAAGATGGCCATCTTGAGGGATTGTTCTGGTCCGATAGTCAATCCCGGCTGGACTAGAGGCTTTCGGTGATGTTGTTGTTTTTGATAGCACTTACAGGACCAATAAGTATAATCTGCCATTCGTGCCGTTCGTTGGGTTGAATCACCACCGCAGCACTGTTATTTTTGGATGTGGTATTGTTTCCCATGAGACTGCCGAGGCGTATGAGTGGATGTTGCGGACGTTTTCTGCTGCCATGTCCCAGAAGTACCCGATATCTGTGATCACTGATGGAGACCTTACAATGCAGAGAGCAATTAGGGTTATCTGGCCTAACTCGAAGCATAGGCTTTGCATATGGCACATACAACAGAACATTGTACGTCATTTGCACGATGACGCGGTCAAGTTAGAATTTAGATCTTTCATCTATGATACCTCTTCCATCGAAGAGCATGAGGTAAAATGGACGGATTTCTTACAAAGGAATGCGGTAACAAGTGAGGATTCTTGGCTGCATCAGATGTATCAGATGAGGAAGTTGTGGTGCACACCATATCTGGTGGGTCTCTGTTTTTTAGGTTTGAACAGTAACCAGCGTAGCGAGAGTCTGAACTCAGTGCTACATACACATCTTGATGGTAAGATGACATTTTTTAAAATGTTAGAGCACTATGAGCGTTGCCTTTCCACACGTCGCCTGCACGAGGCCGTCCATGACATTGCGGCCTTGCAGTCCGTTCCATTTACAGGGACAAATGCTTCAAGTCTTGAGAAGCACGCTGCAAAAGTTTTCACTCCTGCTGTGTTTAAGTTGGTCACATGGAGCATAGAAGCTGTCAGCAATCGTTGTTTTAGCGGGATACTAGATGGAGACAATTTCACTACGTATGTTGTTGCTAATAGGGACAGGAGGGAGAAGAAGTTCGAAGTGCGACTTGAGGAGGAAGAAGGTTCTTTCTACAGGATTAGTTGTGCTTGCCGTAAGCTGGAATGCGTAGCACACCATGCTCCCACATTTTTTACGTGTTGGGACAATTAAAAAAAGAGAAGCTTCCCCAGTGTTGTGTTCACACGAGGTGGACGATGGGTGCAAAATGTGCATACCCCCGACCAGAACGAACGAGATTTATGAATACTCGGCATTCCTGTCAAGGTACCGTGATTTGCGGAAGATGAGTAACATGAAATGTTTCACGGCGGCTGAATCTGATGAGGCATATGAGCGTCTGATGATGGTTCTGAATTAACAAGATGACAGCAAGGAACCAACTTGTGGTCAGAAGGAATGCACTAGGTTTGGTCCGGTGGTGTCACAGACGACGCAACTTGATTCTGTGGATTTGGTAAAGGTTCTGGATCCGGTGCATGTGCAAGGCCGAGGTGCACCTAAGAAAAGGCTGCAGGCAAAGATGAAGAAGGCAAGATCAAAAGGGAAATGTGGCTATTGCAAGGAGCAGGGTCACAATAGGCGTACTTGTAAAAAGTTGAAAGAGGTGGCTTTTTTGTTCGAAAGTTATTTTTTAGAGTGTTTTACTCATAAATATGGTACATGCTATTAATCCTAGTTGTTATTTTGTAGGATGACATGCTTCCTGAACACTGATGCTCTCATTCGCCTCACATATCTGAACTCAGAGATTATATGAGGTACATTATTTTGCTCACAGTCGTGTGTGTGTTGTTCCTGGTGGTTTGGTTGCTAGAATGTGAGGCGCATGCTTGTGTGAACATTGTTGATTGCCCATCCCTGCTTGCATATGGCATTAGTTACAGCCAATTGTTAATTCATATTTCAACAAAAGGACGATTAACAGTTTAATGATTGCATTGATTCTTTCTGTTTTGGCCGTATTTGTATTTGCAAAGTGCCACCGGACTGTAGCTAGGTGTTCTACATATTTTGCTCCTGCTGTAACCTCCTCTCGTCAGATTTGAATCTTGCAGACAGATCTATTCCAACATTATTTTATTGTCTATTGTACCTTCTAGCTAGCTAGTAGTATCAACGATGTAACTGTTAGTATATGCTTTGTTTGTATGTAATGAGACAAGCACGTATTGGAATTATAATCTCATATATGAGTAAACTTGACTAACTTGTTCGACCCATATGAACCTGCTAGATCCTGACTCCGTTATCCATGACCTTGAGCTTATGGAGTTAATGGGGAACTTAATCTGGCTCATCTGGAGAACCTACTGAAGGCCTCCAAAACTCCTGATCATCATTTTATCAGGCAATATGTTATGTACGCTATTGGCACTATGATTGCACCAACATCAAAAAATTATGTCAAAGTTAGTTTTTTAAACATTGTTCACAATGTGAAAGACCTTCCAAAATTTAACTGGGGAGCTTTCACATTGAATCATTTGCTCGGTTCCATGGAGAACTTTAATGAATTGGATAAAGTTTGTCTTCAGGGAAATCTATGTTTCTTGCAAGTAAGTGACACGACACTAGTTTAACTGTTTACTTACACATTCTTATGATGCGTATTTTTCAATCACTGATGAACTTATATATGGTACAATGTTGGTACTGGGAGCACGTCCGTGCTGACTCTATTTCATATTCAAATATACCCCGTCCGCTCATCGCACGATGGACTGAAGAGTACGCAAAACTGATAACCGATGCTTACGATTCAGGCGACATATAATATGGAGTGGTACTTTTTTAATAGTCATTATTTTTTATTTACAACTATCAAATTCTCTTAATTCTGATGCATCCTACCTTTTGCAAGGTTACCATGAACATTACTGCTTCAAATGGAGAGACCAACCTTCCAAATGTTCAAAATGCCAACGAACATGGGCACACGAATGAAGAGCTATTGCATCGAGCACAACCACGAGCTCAAACTATGAGTAGCCAGCAAGTAAGTGCTTAAAAAATTCCTACTTTTAGATGTCACATAATGGACTCGTTCGGCCTCATACAAAACTAATTACTATTACTTATGAACAGATGGATGACCTACTTCAAACCATCGACGAGCGAATTGCAGATCATGAGAAGAGGGTAGCTAGACAACTCCTCGCTCTAGAGCATAGAATCGACACTAAAATAATTATCATCAACGAGGCGTTGATAGATATTAGGAGAGCTATTGGCGCTAAACCAAGGTTGTCAAAGGCGGAGGACGAACTTACATACGTCAAAATGGAACTGCAGGTATATCCGATACTACAACATCTATTTTATGTATGTCTTACTAAATATTAATCTACATGCATTTTGTGGTATAGGAAATAAAAGCCCTACTTCATACCAAGACACAATCAACGACAAAGGATGCATACGAATACGTCCAGGTGATACGTTACGACCCAACACCTTCATAACATGAAATTTGTAATCACTGATGAACTTTACTTGTAGGAACGGGTCAATAGAGTAAATCAAAGCTTACCACCAACTACTGCTACAACACCAAGCACAAAGCACATGGTGCAAGACAAACATCTCGAAAATATCATCCCACCAAAGAAGCCTATATTCCACGACGATTACAACTTGACAAATGAAGATAAGGAGGCGGCAATGTTCATCCGTGGTAGTTACAAGGAAGCAGAAGCAGCTGTCGTTGGACCCTATGTCCTAACACCTGATGACCTTAAGCCAAATGTCAACAAAGGATTCTATGTTGCTTCGGTCAGCACTCATACTGTAATCTTTATTAACTTTTCCAACATGGGTCGTATTACATGATTGCTACTTTTGCAGGTTATTAATGCATATGCACAAATTAGCAATGTTGAGACTGCTACTACATCATTCCTATCAACCATAGAATCAAGGAAGCTGTTAGGCGACTGTGGGGGTATTCCTGGAGGAAACGGAAGCCAATGGGTTCAACGTATAGCAAACAAAATTGTAGGACGCCAAATGGTACATTTTTTACTCTGAATTTCTTGTTTCACATCCTTACAAACTACATGATACTGATTCAAATGTACGTCAGGTGTTTCTCCCGTTAAATGTACAAGCTATACACTGGCTAGTACTAAATTTAAATTTTGACAAGGAAGAGATTCAGGTACTGAACTCCAGCCAAACATATCGTGACAAGGCCAAGGAAACTGCCGTGGTGAGCGTCATCTTTATGCCTCTTATCATGCCACATGAACTTTATTGGTGCTAACAATCCCCCCTATGTATTACTAATCGTACACTGGATCAAGGCAATTCAGGAATTGATCATTGAAGCAGTTGACGCTGGCTTGGTAACAACGCCTAAGCCGATCAAAATTACAGAATGGGAAATCGTAAACTATACAAACATACCACAACAGAAGGATGGGTAGGTATTGGCTTCATAAATTATTACTCGCCTACATAAGATTTCTGAAATTCAACTGCATTATGCATTCATTCTTGCGGGGCGTACACACTGAAGTACATGTTGTCATGGGATGGGATAAGATGACCGAGCATTTCACACAGGTGAGTTAACTTCCATTTGCATCCATGACTTCTCTATGCGTTCGACTCTATGCTAACATATGTGTCGCTGTCAAATATAGGCACAAATAAATATTTTTAGCATCAAAGTATGTTCAAGGCTGCTGCGTTCTGATAGCAACGAGGTTCGAAGAGAATCCTACATAAATCCTATAACGGTTAGTACTATAGAACCGACGTGTAATGTCACTACTTCCTACCTTTTTACGACAGCAAGTAACACACTTCTTTCTACTGTACAGAAGGAGGAGCATCAAGCCAGATTTGCGGAGAAACAGAATGGTCCACCACAAGACGACGACATCGTCGAAATCGATGACCCCAAAGAACCTACTGTTTCACCATTTAAAGTAAAGCGGAAACGTGGACGTCCGAAAAAAACAACCACTACCGTGCCAACAGTCACAATCAAACAAGAATTTGACACCGAGAATCCCTCGAAACGCATACGCAAGGAATCAAAACTGACGAAGAGCCCATACAAGTCGTTATGAAGTTTATTTGGGTGACAGTTCTAGGGCATTTCGACATGAATGATCTTCAGTTTATCGTGTTCTCTTGTTTTGGTACATTATTTGTATGCTTGTACTTTTAAGCAACATTTATTGGACACAAATTAAGCTCCAGCTGTACACTTTATTATTTACAAGAATTAGTATACAAGTAATGCTTTAGTTCGTGTTGACGGTGAATTGCAATACTGATGCTACTAATGGTCATATTAAAGCAGTTTCAGAAATGTATTTCTATGATTTGATCATCGAAACAGTATAAAAACAAACTTCACGGCAGACATACCACTATGTTTATCAATACAAGTAACTGTAAAACGATTCTTACCGTGTTTTTCCAATGATGTAGTGTATCCATTTCTTCTAGCTTATTGCAAACTTCATCTGTCTTTTTTCTTCTTTCAAACACTGAGGTTGGCATATAATCTCCAGTATGCCCAGTTCTAACTGTAGTTGTTTCAGTTATACCTCTGGAGGGCAGTCATAAACAAAATGACATACAAACATATGTCCATGGAACTAAATTATATCTCTAATAGAATGGCTTTGCATTACCCAAAATTTCTAAGTTTTTACCTCATATCACTAGTAGAAAACAGGCTAAAGGACCAAACTCTAAAACCCCATTTGTCCCGGTCGTACTGCAAACCGGGACAGATGGGGCATAAAACGCGCCGAGCAGTTCAGGCGACACTCATTTGTCCCGGTTCGTGGCTGAAACCGGGACAAATGAGGTAGCACCCGCCGAGCAGTTCAGGCGACACCCATTTGTCCCGGTTCCAGTCACGAACCGGGACAAATGTCATGGTTTCAGTTACGCGCCCGAGCCACCGCCGCGTTTTTTCGACGCGCACGGAAGACGAGCGGAAATACGGCGCCGCCGGCGATTCCTCTGCCCTCCGCCGACGATTCATCTTCCTCTCCGGCGCTATAAAATGCACTGCACAGTACGACTCCTCCACACACCATTTCTCCGGCCATCTCTCCTCTCTTTTCTCCGTCCCTATGGAGCCACTCGTGCCTCGGTCCGATGAGTTTTACGACTACGAGAAGGAAGGCATGCGGTTCAAGGTGTGGGTCACCCTTCGTGCATGGCGCGTGGAGAAGTGGATCGGCGACGTGAAGAACAACTTCCTCGACGCCGCTCCGATCAAAGCGGACTCGATTGCGAGTTCACCGACCCTCGACGGAAAGGATACTCCGCAGTGCGCCGCCGTCCTTCAACTCTCGGTGGCGACCGAGACTCTTGTCTTCCAAATTTGCAAAGCTGATCGGGTGCCACAGGTCCTCGTGGATTTCTTAGGTGACGAGACAATCAAATTCTACGGCGTGGCAATCCATAATGACATGAAGATGCTAGCCTACTACGGAATTATTATTCGGTCCGCGGTCGACCTGCAGAGGGATCGCCGAAACCCTACCGGCAATTTTACTCCTAGTCTATATGCTCTCTCTAATGCGGTCATTGGGACAAATCTTGAGAAGAAGAAGAAATACAAGAAGAGGAAGTACACGGACGACGACAAGGAAGACACGTTACAAAAAGACCTAATTTTCGGATGGGGCAACGTTCCATTGAGCTACGATCAAGTCGTATATGCTGCTTTAGACGCTCGCCTTGGCTTCGAGATTGCACGGAAGTGGGATAGTCTACGCGGCTATAATACGGACAATGATCATCTTAATGTCGTTGATGAGTAGACTATCTATGTATTCCGTTACGCAAATATTCTGTGTGCGTGTGTTCTCTTGTATTGACCGAAATATATCTAAAGTTTGCAAAAGTGTTTTCAAATTCCAAAGTTTGCAAAAGTTATTTAAAACAGAGAACAGAAAATGGTTTTGTATTAGTTAGTCAAATTCAAACATTTTCATATTCATATTTTTTCCAAAATCCAAAGTTTGCAAAAGTTATTTAAAACAGAAAACAGAAAAAGAAAATAAAAAAAAATGAAAAAACCTCCATCTGTCCCGGTTTCAGTCACAAACCGGGACAAATGGGGGGGGGGGGGTGCTTATATATACTGATCAGCAGCCCCCTCCCAAAACCATTGGAGGCATTTTTTTTTGAAATGGAAGGAGGGGGTGTGTGCTAGTCTGTTTTTTTTGTATGCATGCAAGGTGTTTGATGAAATGCCCGAGAGAGTTCACGAATTGATTTGATGTACACTTAAAGAAGTTTATTCTTCTTTTCGATCAAGGTTCATTTTTCTCTCATTTCATTTGTAATTAATTGATACCGTGCATGTTCAGTGTTTATTTGTCGATGTTCTGTAATGGTTATTGATGTAGTTCATTATATAATGCAGATGGACCGACAATGGATGTATGGTGACCGACGCACTGCCGAGTACATGACAGGTTTGAGAAAATTTCTAGAGAAAGCCCAGGCCCACAGTACGAATGGTTTCATGTGTTGTCCATGTGTCAACTGTCAGAATAAGACAGATCACCCAAACGTGAGAACCCTTCAAAGTCATCTTATTCGGCATGGTTTCATGCCCAGCTATAATTGTTGGACGAAGCACGGAGAAAAAGGTGTTATGATGGAAGACAATGAAGAAGAGGAAGATGATGACAACTATCCTATGTTCCCGGAGTACGGAGATTCTGCAACGGGGGAAGCTAAAGCTGAAGAGGCACCAGATGAGCCCACTGACGATCTTGGTAGGGCCATTTGATGCAAAGAGAGAGTGCGGAGGTTGAAGTTCGACCAGATGTTAGAGGATCACAAGAAATTGTTGTATCCAAGTTGCGAAGATGGTCAGAAAAAGCTGGGTATCACACTGGAATTACTGCAGTGGAAGGCAGAGTGTGGTGTGACTGACAAGGGATTTGGAAAGTTGCTGCAGATAATTAGGAAGATGCTTCCAAAGGTCAACGAGTTGCCCGACGGCACGTACGAAGCAAAGAAGGTTGTGTGCCCTCTAGGATTAGACGTGCATAAGATACATGCCTGCCCTAATGACTGCATCCTCTACCGCGGTGAGTATGAGAATTTGGATGCATGTCCAGTATGCACTGCATTGCGGTATAAGATCAGACGAGATGACCCTGGTGAAGTTGAGGGTGAGCGTCCCCGGAAGAGGGTTCCTGCCAAGGTGATGTGGTATGCTCCTATAATACCACGGTTGAAACGCCTGTTCGCGAATAAAGAGCATGCCAAGTTGTTGCGATGGCACAAAGAGGACCGTAAGAAAGACGCGATGTGTAGACACCCCGCTGATGGGTCGCAGTGGAGAAAAATTGAGAGAGAGTTCCCGGAATTTGAAGATGACGCAAGGAACTTAAGGTTTGGTCTAAGTACAGACGGTTTCAATCCGTTTGGGGAGCAGAGCAGCAGTCATAGCACATGGCCTGTGACTCTATGTATTTATAACCTTCCTCCTTGGTTGTGCATGAAGCGAAAGTTCATTATGATGCCATTGCTCATCCAAGGCCCGAAGCAACCCGGCGACGACCTTGATGTGTACCTCAGGCCATTATTTGAAGAACTTTTACAGTTGTGGCGGGAAGAAGGTGTACGGGTGTGGGATGAGCACAAACATGAGGAATTTGACCTACGAGCTCTGCTTTTTGTAACAATTAACGATTGGCCCGCTCTTGCTAACCTCTCAGGGCAGTCGACCAAGGGGTACAATGCATGCACACACTGTTTGGGTGAGACTGAATGTTTATATTTGGATAAATGTAAGAAGTGTGTGTATCTGGTGCATCGTCGATTTCTTCCGATCAGGCATACCGCAAGGAAGAAAGGCAAGCATTTTAAAGGTGAGGCTGATCACAGTAGGAGGCCTGTCAACCGTACTGGTGAAGAAATATTTGATATGGTCAAGGATCTAAAAGTAATCTTTGGAAAGGGTCCTGGAGGACAACAGGTTCCGAAAGACGCTAACGGGCACGCACCCATGTGGAAGAAAAAATCTATATTTTGGGAGCTACCATATTGGAAGGTCCTAGAGGTTAGATCTGCTATCGGCGTGATGCACGTGACGAAGAATGTTTGCGTGAACCTGCTAGGCTACTTGGGCGTGTACGGGAAGAAAAAAGATACAGAGGAAGCACGGGAGGACCAGAAACGTGTGAAAGCACGAGACGGCCTAAGTCCCGAACACTACGAAGGTCCTGCCAGCTACGCTCTTACCAAACAAGAGAAAGTAATATTCTTTGAATGCCTGAGCAGTATCAAGGTCACGGCTGGGTTCTCGTCGAATATAAAGAGGATAGTAAATGTGAGACTCCAAAAATTTCAGAACCTAAAGTCTCATGATTGCCACGTGATTATGACGCAATTGCTTCCGATTGCACTGATGGGGCTACTACCGGAAAATGTTCGAGTACCCATTGTGAAGCTTTGTGCATTCCTCAATGCAATATCTCAAAAGGTAATCGATCCGGCGGTTCTACCAGGGTTGCAAAATGATGTGGTCCAGTGTCTTGTCAGTTTTGAGTTGGTGTTCCCTCCATCCTTCTTCGATGTTATGACGCATGTCCTGGTTCACCTAGTCGAAGAGATTCAAGTTCTCGGTCCTGTATTTCTGCACAATATGTTCCCATTTGAGAGGTTCATGGCAGTGTTAAAGAAATATGTGCATAACCGTGCTAGGCCAGAAGGAAGCATCTCCAACGGCTACGGTAACGAGGAGGTCATTGAGTTCTGTGTTGACTTTATTCATGACCTTAAGCCGATAGGTGTTCCACAATCACGACATGAGGGTAGACTTAGTGGAAAAGGCACACTAGGAAAGAAAACAAAAATTTGTATGGATGGACATTCTTTCACTGAAGCACACTATACAGTTCTACAAAGTTCTACCTTGGTGGCCCCGTATATCGATGAACACAAGAATTTTGTACGCTCTCTACACGCGGGGAAGTCTGACAACTGGATTGTACGTACACACATGGCCATGGTTGCGAGCACATCTTGAAAATAAAGACAAGGTTGATGAAGAGTTACACTTGTTGGCCAGGGCACCATCTACAACTATATGTACTTTCCAAGGGTACGAGATAAGTGGAAATACATTTTACACGAGTGTCCAAGATAAAAAGAGCACGAACCAAAACAGTGGTGTTCGCATTGATGCAACAAACAACAATGGGCAGAAGAACACATATTATGGTTGCATAGAGGAGATATGGGAACTTGACTATGAACCTTCTTTTAAGATCCCTTTGTTTCGGTGCAAATGGGTCAATCTGAAAGGCGGGGTTGAGGTAGACAAGATGTACGGAATGACAACAGTGGATCTAAACAATCTTGCGTACAGAGATGAACCGTTCGTGCTAGCCAATGATGTGGCTCAGGTTTTCTATGTGAAAGACATGTCTAGCAGACCCAAAAAAAGAAACATCCTGGGAGTGGAGGAGCCGAGGCGTCACATAGTTCTTTCAGGAAAAAGAAACATCGTGGGAGTGGAGGACAAGACAGACATGTCAGATGATTATAATAATTTTGATGAAATTCCGCCTTTCGTAGTGAACATTGACCCAATCATCAAGTTGATTGAAGAAGATGCTCCATGGTTCCGACGCAGAAGAACTGGCGGTGTTGTGTGATGGAGATGTTGGTGCGATATGTAATAATTAATATATTAAACTTTTGATATGAAGAAGATGCTCCATTTTTACCTGCATATCAAATGGATCTGTCGGCGTTGATAGAACAAAACACACGATTTCACCTGCATACAGTCCCACGGTGGCTCTTGATGAGTGCCTGCATATCAAATGCACCGTGGGGCGTATGTAGGGAATCTGAGTAATTTGTATATATTCCTCAGTAGATGAATTGAACTATTCTTTTGATAGAACAAAACACACGATTTCACCTGCATACAGCCCCACGGTGGCTCCTGAGTGCCTGCATATCAAATGCACCGTGGGGCGTATGCAGGGAATCCGAGTGATTTGTATACCACACACCACCCGGCTAGGCACTAGAAGGAGGAAACACTGAGTGCTCGCCTCGTCCGAGAGGGGGCTATATATAGGGTCACAGGCTCAACCAGTGGTACTGATAGTGTTGATCCAACATCTCTCAAGTGCTCAAAAGAAGCACACCCCTGATCCAACGGCTAACAAGTGTTTCAAAGAAACACACGATCTGTGTGCTTCTTTAGTCCCGGTTTGAAACTGAAAGCGTTAATCGAACAGCTCAGAAGCAATCAAAAGAAACACACACCTGATCAAACGGCTTACAAGTGCTTGAAAGAAACACACGATCCGTGTGCTTCTTTAGTCCCGGTTTGTAAGTTAAAGTTTGCAAAAGTTATACAAATTCACATTCAAAATAGTTTTAAACTAATTTAAATAATGGTTATAGAAAAGAGAAAATGTTTTTGTATTAGTTAGTCAAATTCAAACACTTTTTATATTGAAAGTTTTTTCAAATTACAAAGTTTGCAAAAGTTATACAAATTCACATTCAAAATAGTTTTAAACTAATTTAAATAATGGTTATAGAAAAGAGAAAATGTTTTTGTATTAGTTAGTCAAATTCAAACACTTTTCATATTGATAGTTTTTTCAAATTCCAAAGTTTGCAAAAGTTATACAAATTCACATTCAAAATAGTTTTAAACTAATTTAAATAATGGTTATAGAAAAGAGAAAATGTTTTTGTATTAGTTAGTCAAATTCAAACACTTTTCATATTGAAAGTTTTTTCAAATTCCAAAGTTTGCAAAAGTTATACAAATTCACATTCAAAATAGTTTTAAACTAATTTGAATAATGGTTATAGAAAAGAGAAAATGTTTTTGTATTAGTTAGTCAAATTCAAACACTTTTCATATTGAAAGTTTTTTCAAATTCCAAAGTTTGCAAAAGTTATATAAATTCACATTCAAAATAGTTTTAAACTTATTAAAATAATGGTTATAGAAAAGAGAAAATGTTTTTGTATTAGTTAGTTAAATTCAAACACTTTTCATATTGAAAGTTGTTTCAAATTCCAAAGTTATTTAAAACAGAAAACAGAAAACAGAAAAAGAAAAGAAAAAGAAAAAGAAAAAACCCCATCTATCCCGGGTGGTGGCTCAGCCCGGGACAGTTCAGTGCTATCTGTCCCGGGTGCAGCCACGGCCCGGGACAGTTGAGTGCTATTTGTCCCGGGCGGAGCCACCACCCGGGACAGATAGAGTGTTGCTATATAAGCAACACTTAGCCACGGGTGGTGGCTCAACCCGGAGCAAAACCACATCCACGCCGTCAGGCTGCCAAAATTTCCCCTCGAGCGCCGCCGCCTCCTTCCTCAACGCAGACCCTAGCCGCCACCGTCCGTCGGTAAATATTTCCCCGTGTTGAGCAGCTGGGAAGCTTCTCCGCCCCAGATACTCCATCCTCCATCCTCCGACGCCGCCGCCTCCTTCCTCGACGCAAACCCTAGCCGCCGCCGACGCCGTGGAAGTTCCCGTCGCCGTGCGTCGTATCCAAGCCTTCCCGAGCAATTCCTCGAGTTTGTGGTGAGCTTTTGAACATCCTAGTACGCTCCGTTCATCTCAATCCGTCCGGGATTAGTAGTTCGTTGTGAATGACCTCCGGCCGCCGCAAAAGCTCACCGCCGAGCAAGCTCCGGCAACCAAACCGGAGCGGCGCCGCCACCCACCTGTCTGCCTCAACTCCCTCTAGCTGCTTCACTCTCTGACTTGCACCAATTTGCCCCAAATCGTCGAATTCATCTCGGATTGGAGATGAACTCCAGTGCTGACGTCACATGACGTCAGCAAATCCATTTAAATCTTTTTTGTATTTTACTGGAATTATTCTGAGTATGACATGTGGGACAATCATGTCAGACTTTTATTATTTTGGTAAATCATTTCGGTAAATATTAAAATTATGACATGTGGACCCAACTCTATTTATTAAATTACATAAATTGTTAAAAATTCATATTAAATCAGAAAAATATAATCTTTATACCAAAATGATCAGAAAAATATAATCTGTAATGTTGTATCATAAAAATGCTCATATTAATTCATATCAACTGGATTCATATCTATTTTTTCTTACTTGGATTTTGCGTGCAGGTACTCGGATTTGTCACCGCGTCGTAGCCGCCGCCCTCTCGGAGCCCTTGTAAAGTTTGAGAGACTTCAAAAGAGAAATGTAAATAGAAATGAGATACTCGATATGATTGAAATGTGTTTGTAAAATTGAAATGTCTTAATGTCTTAATGTATTTGTATTTGTAATTGAAATAACTTTGCTTCAGGTTGAAATTGAAATGTGTTTGTACAAATAAATGATAAAAGATGTTGAGTTAGATTTAGTTGTATGACATATCGGTAAAGTTATTTAGATGTTGAGTTATTAAAATTATTTAAATGGATTGAAATCTCTTGCAGAAACTATGGACACCCGTAGAAACCTTCAACAAGAAGAGGACATGTTTGGCATCATTCGCGAAGGTGATGAATTGGAGCCGGTAGAAACCATGAACAAGAAGGGGAACACGTAGACGATTTCACCGGGCAATTTCTGAACGAGTCCGGTGATGGACTGGAGGGGCATTCAGACGGAATAGACGTCACAGACAGTTCAGCTCACCGACAGTTCACCGACTCTACTGTTGGAAAGTCGGCCGCCGAGGTAGATATATGCCCTCAGGTTTTTGTCTCCGTTGAAAAGATTTGTGTGTATACATATATTAACTATCACTTTTTCTTGTGTTTAGCCGTCGGCGGGCCATGAACCGGGACCAAGCAAAAAAGCAGCGGTGAAACGAGGGGGGCCACGAACCGGGACCAAAAAGCTCCAAGGGAAACAGAAGTACCACATCGAGGAGATCAATGAAAAAGGAAAACCGATTGCTCCCGCTAACCACGCAAGGAAATTTGTAGCTCAGTGCGGAGTCATCGTTCGGGACAGACTGTCCATCAGGGCTCAAGAATGGTATAAGCCAAAGGTGCCAAAAGAGGGGGTTATTTATGTCTCGAATGCAGACAAACAACTCCTTTGGGACGAGCTCATGCATAATTTCACTTTACCGGAAGAGGAGGATGTAGAGGAGCCGGTTATAGAGAATCGATGCAAGGCCTGGACTTATATTGAGATGGGTGAATTGTTCCGCAGCTGGAAGAAAAGGCTTAACAAGTTCATAAAAGAAGGTAAAACTCCAGAATTTGTCGGAGTCTATGAAAAGATAAAAGATGAGTGGCCCGAATTTAAGGCGTACAAGCAATCGGAAGCCGCTAAGGCCATGTCAGAGAGAAATAAGAAAAATGCAGACAAAAAGATATATCACCATAACATGGGGTCAGGTGGCTACCTGACGGCCCTGCCTAAGTTTCTGAAAATGGAGGAAGAGTTTTTGGCTAAAGGTATACAGATCGAGACATTTGACTGGCCAGACCGGCTTAAGGCTTGGTTCTATGGGCATGGTGGAAAGTTAGACCCTGAAACAGGTGACTGTCTTTTTACCAAGGAGCACGGACCTGACCCTATTAAAGCTCTCAGAGAGGTATGGAAGGAGGTCACGGAAGGCAGGTTCCACCCTAACAGAGAGAAGGACGAGCTATCACGAGCCCTTAAGAATCCTGAACACAGTGGACGAACAAGAGGAACCGTCGGCTCTGTACCGTGGATACTTGGGTTTCCCAAAGATGTTGGCACTTATAGAAGCCGATCGAGAAAGAAGAAAGAGATTGCCGACCGGGCCCAGTGGATGGAAAATAAATTACTACAGCATGAGAAGGAGATAGCAGAGCTGAAGGCAGCGCAGACTCGACGGATGCCCTGCGAATCTGAGACGCCCGAAAATCCTTCTCCTGATCCAAAATCAATGCGGAGAAGCAGCGTGGCTTCGACGGAGCTCGATCGCCACAATGATATGCCGGGTCCTCGTCACCCCGTGGATAATATCGTGCAGCGGGAACTTTGCGACCTACATGTGCCATGCTTGAACATAACCGTGAAGGTGGCGCACGGCTTTGCCCTACCGCCTAGCCCAAATGGAACTTACCATTGTCGCCCTATTCCAGATGGCTATGCTGTTGTCGGGGTTGATGAGGTTATCAATACATATGAGGAAATTAAGCTGGACTTCTCTACGGGTGAAGACGAGGTTGAGTTGAGATTTGTCCTCAAGAGTACCTACTTATGGAAAAAAGAATACATCGTGTTCCCACACATGCAGCTAAATCGCCCTCCCAGTCCACAAGCCAGTCCACATAACTACAATAACGACAACCAATGCGCTAGTCCAGACACCCCCCACAACGACAACCAAGGCGCTAGTCCATCTCCGCCGTCGCGTGAGCGTACTCCGCCGCGTCAACGGACTCCATCGCCTCCGCAAAAGAAGCGGAAGTGCACCGCTGCGTCGACTAGTACTCAGAAAAGCGAAACGGCCGGGAAGTCTCGCTTTGTGAACTCTCGCAAAGATGTCGATACATGGGTCGAGGAGATCCAGACTTCCCAGAGAAAGAAGACAAAAAAGATGTCTTTGCCTGTTCCGGTTTATTCTCCGGAAGCGATACGGTGGGCCATAGAATTTCTTACGCATCCGTCGCAATATGAACTAAATATGGACGATGACTACACACGCGTTCTGGTGCGTACATCTAAGAGAGTGCGGGAAGAACAAAAATCTGCTGCCACCCAGAAGAGAGATGTTCCACAGCTCGGAATGCAGGCGGGACAATCGGCCCCTCCACTCATATTGGCGCCTTACAACCGGAACCCGGTCGATGATGTACTTTCGCAGCAAGCTAGAGATATGGGTATAACTCTGGCAGAGCTTAAGGCATTGCAAGCTGGCGAGAGTGTCACCATACATGAGGTGGTGCGGACATATGTGAGAGGAGAAGATCTTGTCGACCCTGCAATGGTGCGCACTCTACCAGCTAGGTTGCACCAACTAAATGCATGGTACTTGCGTACCACGAAAAGTCAAGACGGAGACTGGCTCTATGGGAAAATTCCAAAGGATTTTTTTGGCCCAGGTGATGATGTGGTTCAAATCGAGTATTGCGAATTATGGCAGTTATTCAATTTTGACGCGCTCGACAAATCTATCATCAGTGCCTTTTGCATGTAAGTAATTAAATTATGTATATATGTCAGTAATTCTCTAGCTCTACTTATTTTTCATTGCTTGTAATTATCCTTATCATTGCTGAAAATTATACAATCTCGAAAGCTGGGACTCAATCACAAGATTGGATTCATTGACCCTAATAGAGTTCATCATCATGGTTTGTTACATTACCCAGATCAAACGGAGGAGCTTTTGCTTACTTATTTTATGGCGCAACATTACAAAAGCACCATAATTTTCCCGTTCAACTTCGAGTGAGTTGTTTACTTTCTTATACATACTCGATGTTAATTAAGTATATGTAATTGATGATTTAGTTATTAACAAATATAAACATATGGCAGATTTCACTGGGTATTATTTGAGATTGATGTTGAAAAGGCAATCGTTGATGTCTTGGACCCATTATCGAAACCTGAAGAAAAGTTCGACGACACGAAACATATGCTCCAGAGGTAATTTCGTTCATTATCACAATCGACCTCGTCTTTTCTAATAATATATAGTAATTAGTTAACTTCTTTACTAATTTTTCATACCGTAAACTTCAGGGTTTGGGACAAGTTCACCGGTTTCCACAAGGATGTCGGTATAGCTAAGAACCTCACTTTTAAATGGCGAGAGGTAAGACGTACTAGCTAGGTTCCACATACGCATATTCTTAATTTCAGTCTCACAATACCATTTTTTCAATATTTTTGATTATTTTTTATTAATTTGTTATCTTATTCTATCATAAAGTGCGCGAAGCAGCAACAAGGCACCAATTTGTGTGGATTCTATGTATGCGAGTTCATCCGAATTCACTTCAATGAGGGTGTAGACTGGAATAGGGTACGTTAACAATTCATTCAAACTTGTTCACTTTTCAAACTGAATTATTTTCATAATGGTTGATATATTGGTGTTGATCTCTCCTTTTTAGTTTGAGACGATCCGGAACAGGCTTGATGCAAAAGACCGCCTACTACCAATCGCGGAGGAAATTGCGGGCTTTCTGCTTGACTATGTCATAAAGCCAGACGCATAATGCAGTATAATCCGGCCGCCAAAAAAGACCATCCCGAGGAAAAAATTGGGTCTAATGCTTCTCTGTCATGTAATGATCTCTGTATGTAAATATTTAGACATGATCTTCCGGTTGTAAATATTTGTTTGGGAGAACTCGTGTACTAGTAGTATTCATGACTATATCCCGAGGAAAAAATCGTGTATTCATGATATATATTACATAGTAACGTATAATATGCAACTAGATCTTGTTTGAAATGAAACATAAATGAAAAAACACAAACACAAAAGAATTAGTAACATAAATAGAAAACAGAAACAAAAATAGAAAACAGGAAACAAAACAAAAGAAACAAAAAAAGAAAACAAAAAATCATATATACTGTCCCGGTTCGTATTACGAACCGGGACAAATGAGTGGGAGCTAGAGGCTGTCTGGTTTGGCCACGTGACCCCCCTACTGGTCCCGGGCCGTGGCGTGCCCGGGACAAATAGGGGAGGCTATTTGTCCCGAACACGCTGTCCCGGGCGCGTGACCGGGACAAAAAGCCCTCCCGGCCCGGGACCAGTGGCCTCTTTTGCTCTAGTGTATGGTCATGAAAAAGTGTTTTCCATGGCACTGAACTCATAAGCTGAAACCAAAACTTTTCAAATACCGAGCAGAATACCACATATGTTGACATACTAATGTATATGAATTGGTACAAAACAAGATCAAGCATACAAATATTTAGTTTGACCATAAAGGAATGGAGACATGGAGACTAGAGAACATGAACCTTAGGCTCGAGCCAGTAGAAGCAGGGGAGGTAGTCATGCGGTCGCCGTCACGGGCAAGGCTACCATGCGCCAGTCGACGTGGACAGGACCAGCAGCTCCATCCGCTCGATGGAGGGGGAGCATAACTCGTAGCCGCCACCGGTGTCGAGCTCCAACAGCCACAACGCTCATCTTGCCCGTCACTGACACACATGCCACAAATAGGAGTCACGCCGCCCGCGGAATCGCCGCCCTCCTTATGCTAAAGGGGTAGGTGGATGGGTGGCACCCGCGCCCGCGGCCGGCGATGGCACCCGCGCCAGCAGCCGGCGACCTCAACCGGCTTCTGTTGCTGAATGGGAAGGTGGAGGACGGGCACCCGCGCTGGCCACCGCGGCCGCCATCTGCTGCTGAAGGGGGAGGTGGAGGAGGGGCACCCGAGCCAGCGGATGGCGACGGCACCCGCAGTCGCGGCCGCCTCCCGCTGCTCAAGGAGGCGGGGGTGAAGGAGGCTAGGTGGTGCTGGAGGAGCGCGGCCCGCGGCAATGGCGCAAGGAGCAGGGGCTGTCGAGCGGCGTGCCATGGCGGGCAGTGCAAGAGATGAGGAGTGGGGAATTTGGGGAGGATTGATCATGATGTGCCGGCCTAAAATTAGCAAGTGATAAATGCTAATTTTAATTAAAAAAATTATAAATAGGTAATTTTGTTATCGGTCCCACATAGTTTTGGTGCCGGCCCCACATGATTTTGGTACCGGTCCCACACAAATTTTGGTACCGCGGAATCGTCCGGTACCGTCAATCTGGTACCGTCTTCTGTAAAATCGTTAGATCTGATGAATTAACGGCTGTTAAAAATGCCAACCACTGTAAAACTTGTATATGAAAGAAGGGCTTCTTTAATTTCAGGCCACTTTGAACAGCACGTGAATGTTGGAAATATTTGTGGGGAACCATACACCCTACATATAGCAATGACTTCTTGAAAATTCGTATCCTCCAATCTGTCCCGCAACCAAGGGCTGGGCTAGGGGTGGCGCCAACACACCACGTCACACAGAACGATTTGCATCCCGTCGGGCCAGCTTGGCAGCCACATAACGGCCGCTATGTAATTGATGTGATCGCGCACTGGCCATTTTGCCGAGTCCGGCGGCAGCGCAGCCGTTGACGCGTGACGACGCGCCGGAGTTAATGGCGATGGCCGCTCCGCCTACCCACGACACTCATGAAAGGGGTCGCGCGTCGTTCTCACCGTCCGCATACCACACCTTCTACCTCCCCTTCTCCTCGCCCTGCTCCGGCGAGATGGGCCGCAACGACCACAAAGCAAACACGTTGTCGCAAGAGAAGCAGACGGCATGTGCGCCCTCCCTCCAGGACACACGTCACGTACGCCCGGTACGCCTACTGGCACAACCGGGACGTCGACGACGTCCTGCCCCGCGCCGCCACGGATACGTCCCCCGCCACGCCAACGAGCCTCCTCGCCAAACCACCTTCGGTCAGTCGAGGACTGTAGTCCCACCGAACCCGGAGGAGGAGGTTGATGACATTGACGACTACGGTGGCCTCCTCGACTGGGAGATCCGGCAGGTTGTCGAGCAGCAGGCCGCTGCTGCCGCCAAGGAAGTGAGTGCCATCCGCAAGGAGGAAGAGGAGCAGGCTAGGGCCACCCAAGTTGCAGCCATCATGTCGGCAAGCATGAGCAAGGAGGAGGCGCTCGCCTGAGGAGGCCGCCTAGGTAGGCCCTGGCCATGTCGGCTGTGACGAGAGGTGGAGGGAAGCAACATGGGCGTCGGTGCAGCAGGCGCCGACCACGACAGAGTGGCCTAGCCGGCGCAGCTTACCGGCATCTATCTTGGTGCCGGGCTTCCTGCCTTCGGGCCCCCACGTACGGACGTCGGAGGAGAAGATCCACAACGCCATGAAACTGGGACGGTTGTAGACAAGGAGCACGCGGAAGAAGCCCGACGGTGTGCTGGCGTCAAGATCTTCGCCGGTGAGTATGGCACACGTGTAGTACCCGGGGCAGTCTTTGCCGGAGAGCGCTGGAAGCACGGACACCTCCCTAGTCATGGGGTTGCAGACGCTCAGCATGAGGCCTTGGGCGCGCTCATGGCGCCGGAGCTCTAGGACGAGGCACCCGTTCCGGGACGCGACGGGGCGGGCATGATCGAACAAGTCGCCCAAAAGATGAGAGCCCAGCCGGCCTAGGAGGCGCGAGACGAATGCTGTCGGCACGAAGCTGGGTTTCGCGGACTCGCAAGGCTTGCGGCGCCTGTGGAAGGCCCATACGTCTTCCTTCTCTTGATGGAAGAAGCCGAGGGTGAGGTGCGTGCGGAAATTCAACTTCACAACTACATGCGAACCCACCAATCACCATCGAAAGTTGTTAAACCAACAATGATGATGGTTGGTGGATTCGTACCGTCAAAAGTTATCTGACTAACGTGAATTATAAAGCACAACCAACGGTACGATGATTGGTGGATTCAGTTGTGCCTGTATTGGAGGTGCGCGTGATACCAGGTGGGCGGTGGCAGAGCGCGGCAGATGGCGGTGGCGTGTGTGGCCGCGACGAGGCCCCTGTGGCGACACCTGGAGGAGATGCGCGCGACGTCGGCGTCGCTCGAAGATGCGCGAGCGAAGATCACGGAGAGGACTGCTCCATCGCCATCGTCGCGCCTGGTACTGCTCGGGCGGTGCCTTCGCGACAGCCACCCGTTGGGGTATGGCGACGCCGCGGAACAGGCGCGATCGCGGAGTCGTCGAAGCGGCGGCATTGATCAGGGGACTTGTCATCGGATCCTTTTGTTAGCGAAGCCTTTAGCTTCCGTCTTGCACCGAAGTGCTGGCACAGTTGACCGCTCGTGGCGAGTCGCTCCTCACAGCGATCGCCAACATGGGCCAGCCCATATTCGCTTTCTTAGTATTGTTTCTCTTTCTTTCCTTTTCGATTTCTTCTGTTTCATTTTTACTTTTTAATACTTGTTTTCCGGCATTTTTTTATTTGTTTTCGTTTATTTTTATAATTTTTTTATTTCCCTTATATTTTTCAAAAGAATCATTTTTGAAATATATATTGAATATTGTTTACATATAAAAAGTGAAAATTTTCTATTGTATAGGATCACACAATTTGTTTTTCTCTAATAGGATTGACTGAAATCGGGCATGCCGACCGTCTCATCTCAACAAGAAAAAAATCGATGCATCTATATTGGTCAGTTGCACAAAAGATATTCCATTGTTGTATAAGATACGTGTCCAGCGTAGAGGTGAGGTGCGTCCATATAATACAAGACGAACTCTATTCCACGAACCAATTGTTCCGTCAAACTTAACAAAATAGACATGTCGATAGATCTATATCTCTCTAATAATTAAGGGGGTCAATAATGCTTAGCTAGCTGAGAAATAGCTTATTTCTCAGCTAGCTGAGATGGGCCTGTTGCTGGGCTTCCAAGCGCTGGCGCGCGCGTGCGGCGCGTAGCGGCCCATCCGCACGCGGTCTGCCCGTTCTATTTTTTTCACAGTTCTATTTTTTTCCTGCTGGACAGACTTTAAAACACTTGTAACTTTTAAATCGTAACTCTGTTTTTGATGATTTAACTTTCTAAATCTTTGGCTCAACGAGATCTACGCCTTGGTACTGATTTTTGTAGTCTTTATTTTTTTTCAATTACGACCTTAATTGCAACTATCATCTTATTTTGTAACAGAGATATCGGTTGAGTTCCGAGTTGTAACTGAAATAAAATATAAAAATCTCAATTACAACCCTAATTGCAACTACCACCCCACCCTATTTTGCAACTAGAGTAGCGCTTATGTACCTAGTTGCAACTGAATAAAAAAGAGCGAAAATTTATTTTTGAAATTCAAAATGTCAATTTTGTGTCGAGTTGCAACGTGAAACTCTCTCCGATCTTCCAATTACAACCGTAAGTGTAAACTGACTCCACCTAGAGTCCGTGGGGATTAAAAATGGGAAAAAGTCAGTTGCGTGCCAAGTTGCAGTTGAAATAAAAATAAAAATCTCAATTGCAACCCAAATTGCAACTACCACCCCACCCCCTATTTTGCAACTAGATTAGCAATTGCGTGCCTTGTTGCAACAGAATAATAAAAAAATAATTTTATTTTTGAAATTTAAAATGTTAATTTCGTGTCGAGATGCAAATGAAACCCCCCTCCGATCTCCCAATTACAACCGTAAGTGTAACTGACTCCCAGCTAGAGTCGGTGGGGATCAAAATGACAAAAATTCATTGCGTGCCGAGTTGCAACAAAAAAGTCTCAATTGCACCTGACTACGATAGGGGAAAATGGTATGGGGGAAAATTCAAGTTGTGACTGGCTGCAAATTACAAATAACGGGAACGGGGTTGTCGGTTCAAGTCTAGTTGCAGCTGACTCGGACGGGTAGGTTGTGGGACAGCTGCGTGTCAGATTACAAATGACTACAACTAAAATGTCAGTTGCGGGTCGAGATGTAACTGACTCTGAGGGGGTGTTTTACGTGGCGATTTAAAAAAATAAACAGGTCGATTTGCGACTAAAAAGATAAATAAAAAATCCAGAAATAAAAAAACAGGAAAAAAGACTAAAAGCTAAAAAAACTAAAAAAACCACACCTAAAACAGCAACCCCATATATGCGAGCTTCCTCACAGTTTTTTAAAGAAAAATCAAAACTGCAAAAACATGTAAAAAACAGAAATTGAAAACTGCAAACACATGTAAAATCGGAACAAAAAAACAAAACTGTAAAAAGAAAAACGCACGCCCCCTGAATCTCCCGGCCCAACAAATAGCAAAATAAGCCCCGCAGGAAAAAAAAAGACAGAAAATGGCCCGGTAAAAACAAAACGCGGCCCAGAACCCAGTACAATGCAACATGGGCCGAAAAACAGATAACTCCTGCGACCGCATGAATCTTGACGTGAAATCGGACGGCTGACGAGCTGTGCTGTAGCCTATTTCTCAGCTAAGGCTTCTGCTATTTTTTTCGTCGACCCTTTAAAGGCCCCCAAGGTTCGAGTTATTTACCTCAACTGCCACCGCTTAGTCAAATAACGGTTGGATTAACAAACCCCCTTCCGCTGCCTCCGATCAATCGCTGTGTGCGCCTTCAGGGGTAGGGGAACATGGGCGGCCGAGAGCGAAGGTCCCTCAGTGTGGTAGGGAGCAGGACGGAAGATGTCGGAGGTCCGTAGGGGAGCATGAGAGGAAGATACCGGAGGTCCTCCGACGCTTAGGGGCCGGATCGATTGCTTGATGGGCTACTAGGAGCGGGAATCGTTGCAATCGATGGTAGCATCGGCCAGGAGCGACACGAGCTAATAGAAACGGCCAGGAGCGAGCGATGCGAGATAGCTACTTGGAGAGCAGGAGGTGCTACTGGCCGGCCGGCCGCGTGAGGTTTCATTCGAGAGCAAGAGGAGCAGGCGAAAGACGGGAGATAGCTCCTGGCTGCCCGCCCGCTTGAGGTGCTATAGGAGAGCGCCTGCATCCGATCCTGGCCGGCTGCGGCCCGCGCCATGCTACTGCTCCTGGCCGTAGTGAGATACCCAGCTGCTGCTCATGGTCGGCGTGAGGAACGACAGTGCATGTTGATTTTAAGGAGCTGATTGTTTTTTCCTTAATTTGTATAAGGTCTTTTTTGTAGAAGTTAGGTGCATGTTTGTTACGCATATTGAAGTAGTAACGGTTTGTGGTGTTGTGTTTTAGTGCGTCCGGTAAACTCGTGGTGAATGAGGATACTGGAGATAGAGACTGGAGGTTCACAGAGTTTTATGGGGAGCCGGCGAGAGCAAAACGTAAAAGAAGCTGGGAGCTTATGACTTACTTGAGAAAGGAGTTTGATCGACCATGGCTTTGTGCGGGCGACTTTAACGAAACTGTGTCAGCCGGAGAGCAATTTGGAGGACATAACAGGGAAGAGTGACAGATGGAGTGGTTCCGTCATGCTATTGATGAGTGTCGTTTTGAAGATCTAGGATATATGGGCCTCCCTTATACATGGGATAATAGACAGCAAGATAGCAACAACATTAAAGTGCGACTGGATAGAGGATTAGCGGATGATCGTTTTCTTGAGTTGTTTGACAATACGCAGGTCACCCATGTCGAAACGACTCAAAGTGATCATTGTGCACTTTTTATTCAGATCCAAAGGTCGGCATGGCATCGAGATGATACAAGACCTAGGCCTTTCCGATATGAAAATGCTTGGTCTAGACACCAAAGCTATGAGCGTGTGGTGCAGGACAGTTGGGTTCCTAGTGTACCTAACCTTAGGGGCGTGGCCGATGCTTTAGCAGGAGTTCGACGCAAGCTTCGGAAGTGGAATAGAGAGGAATATGGTTCGGTGGCCAAACAATTGAAATGTCTGCGTGGGAGACTAGAGCGAGTTCGTGGTAATTCACTTGGTTCGGGACCGTCGAGATCAGAAAAACATTTGATGAGGCAGATTTCAGAACTACAATCA
Source organism: Poa annua (assembly GCA_026929855.1). Classification (NCBI taxonomy): domain Eukaryota; kingdom Viridiplantae; phylum Streptophyta; class Magnoliopsida; order Poales; family Poaceae; genus Poa; species Poa annua. Next base: position 41,840,972 of record CM049427.1, read on the forward strand.
AGGGAAGAAATTGAGGCGCACCAACGGTCGAGAGTACAATGGCTACGAGAAGGGGATAGAAATACGGCATTTTTTCACTCTAAAGCAAAACAGGGAGGGCGTACAAACAGAATAAAAGCGTTGAGGAAGGAGGATGGTTCTATTGATAGTACTCAAGAAGGGATGGAAAGCATGGCTATTGATTTTTATAAAAATCTTTTCACCCAACAGGAGAATACACAGCCAGAGTTAATCACTGAGTGGGTTCAGGAGAAGGTAACTGATGTCATGAACGAGCGCTTGTTAGACCCGTTTACTGATGAGGAGATTGAAAGAGCTCTTTTCATGATGCATCCTATGTTTTACTGCAGGCTTTTATATAAAACATTGGCATATTTTGAAGGAGTGGGTCTGTAAAGCAATTGGGAAGTTTCTGGATGGTGGTGAGATGCGAGAGGAGATTAATTCTACTGTTCTTGTGCTGATTCCTAAAGTAAAGGCGCCGCAAGATTTAACTCAGTTCAGACCGATAGCATTATGCAATGTGTTGTACAAAATTGCGTCTAAAGTTTTGTCATTGCGGCTACGCCCTGTTTTGGAAGAGATTATTTCAGAGGAGCAAAGTGCATTCGTTCCAGGACGTCTAATTATGGATAATGTACTCGAGTGCATCCATTATTTGAAAAGGAAAAAGCTAAAGGTCGGTGCATGTGCAATTAAGCTTGATATGGCAAAAGCATACGACCGGGTCGAGTGGTGCTATCTCCGTAAAATTATGCAGAAGCTGGGGTTTGCTCCGCGTTGGATCTCGCTGGTTATGCGATGTGTGGAGACAGGTTTCTTTCTCAGTTAGAGTAAATGGAGTGTTTTCGGAAGTGTTTAAACCTACAAGGGGAACTTGGCAAGGGGACCCAATATCCCCGTATTTGTTCTTGCTATGTGGCGAGGGTTTTAGCAGCATGATTAAGCATATGGGTCCAATACATCTTGCCAAAGGTGTTCAGGTAGGGATACATGCCCCGTGGGTATCTCATCTATTGTTCGCTGATGATTGTCTGATTTTTTCAGAGGCTACAGCTCAAGGGGCAGATCGGCTCCAGAACATTTTGACCTTATATAAAAGGGGGTCGGGGCAACTGGTAAACGAGGATAAATCGGCCATATTTTTCAGTTAAAATGCAACGTCGCCAATGAAGGCGGAGGTTCATCAACGCCTGGCTATTCCTACTGAAGCTCTTGGGGAGAAATATTTAGGCCTGCCCATGGCATTGGGAAGATCTACAGACTCTCAGTTTGAACACATTATTGCCTAACTAAAAAAGCTTCTTAATGGAGGGATTCCGCGATTGCTGAGTAGTGCTGGGAGAGAAATCTTCATTAAAGCGGTGTGTCAGGCGATCCCTACTTTCTCGATGAGCTGCTTTCGATTGTCCAAGAAATTTTGTAAGAAAATAACATCGGTGGTGGCTAGATTCTGGTGGGGCGGCACGCCGTATGCATTGGAGGAAGTGGGCGGACATTGCTGTCCCAAAAGCTGCTGGTGGAATGGGATTTAGGGATTTTGAAGTTTTTAATCAAGCTATGCTCGCTAAACAAGGCTGGCGCCTGATGACTAGGCCAGATTCTCTTTGTGCAAGAGTTTTGAAGGGACGGTATTTTCATGATAAGGATTTTATGGCGGCTAGGATTAAAAAGAATTCGTCTCATACCTGGAGAGCGATTATACACGGCCGGGAGGCTCTTAAACTTGGACTCATTAAGCGAGTTGGAAATGGTTCCTCTATTCATGTGTGGGAGGACCCTTGGATTGGATCTAACAATGGGTTTAGGCCGCTGGTCAAAAAAGTTGAGGCTACGGTTACCATGGTGGAGGAGCTGATTGATCATGACCATGGGGAGTGGAGTAAGCCGAAGTTGGAAGAGAATTTCATTTATCCGGATATTCAGGCTATTAGCCGTATTGTAATTGGAGAGGATGACGGTGCTTGGGCTTGGAAATTTGAGAAATCTGGGCACTTCGGACAGCGTATACGGAATTATGTGCTCACAAACGCAAAGATGATTCCCCCTCTACTTCGGATGGAGGTGTACAACCACTTTGGAAGAAACTATGGAAGATGACGGTGCCACCGAAAGTGAGGAATTTCTGGTGGCGTACAATTCAAAAGTTTATACCCTGGCGACAGGTTTTGAAAAGTAGACATGTTGAGAGAATCTCTAATTGCGAGGATTGTGGGGAGGATGAAACGATTTATCACTCCTTCTACATGGGCAAAATTATTTTGGGAAGAGATTAAGAGGATCACCGACGTAAAGATACCTCTTCTTCACCCGGTTACTTGGGCTTCTGATCTGATTGATGGAGGGCTCACAACACAACGGAACACAACTATAATTATGTGTGGTTGTTGGGCGGTTTGGTCTGAAAGCAACACCCGTAGACACGGCGAAAAAGGAAGAAGCATTTGAAGCTTCAGTCAGATGGACGACTGATACCGCTGCGGATTTAGCAGGTCAGTTTAAACTTGCTAAGGCACCTTCTGGACCGAAACATAGATGGCTTCCACCTACAGCGAATTGTATTAAAGTGAACGTTGATGCTGGTTATGATGGGGAGGCGGGATGAGGAACCACAGGTGTAATTCTCAGGGATTCAGAAGGAGGGCTTGTAAGGGCACAAGCGTTATGGTATGAGGTGACGGCCGACGCTCGATGCATGGAGGCCAGTGCGTTACGTGACGCTCTCCGGTTAGCCAACGATCTTGGATTTACCCACATCTCTGTGGAGAGAGATGCCTTGGAGGTGGTCAAGCTTTGCAACTCCAATGATTATGCCAGGGCAGATATTGGAGGTGTTTGTCGACGGGTGATGGAACTTGCTGGGACCTTTGTTAGTTGTTCATTATCGCATGTACCTCGGTTAGCTAATGAGGCGGCACATCTGTGTGCAAAGCAAGTTAATAGTTATAGACGTAGATGCTTATGGGTTAATTATATCCCTCCCTTTCTTGATGCATGTATCAGAAAAGATTGTAATCCCGACTGAGGCCGCAGGGTTTTAGACACGCTCTTTTCCTTACCAGGGTACCTACGGGGACTTGAAGGTTTTTAATGAGGCGGGCATGTGTGCTTAATATAGTTTTTCCTTTCAAAAAGAAGTGTTATCCTCCAAAAAAAAGTGCCTCCGGTAAACTGCTACGTATCCCGCATTAAATTCTGGGGCACCTGATAAAATGATGTCGACCGTGGCATTGCAAAGAGTCAAATACACATTTAGTCCCACAACTTGCGTGCTTTGGACGTTTCAGTCCCGCAACTTGCAAAATAGACTTTTTAGTCCCACAACTTGCACCCGGAAAACGTTTTTAGTCCCAGCAAATCAGGGGACGACACGTGGACTGCCAGCATGGACACAATAAAATGCTATGCTCGTGTAACATTTACAGAAACCCCTGCGAGCATTTAATGTATCACAGATAGGTTCTTCCGCCTATTACTTAAGGGTTCACAGGAAAATCGCTGCTTACCTTTTTCTGACGTATTGCTGCTGCGGCGACGAAGAACTCTACTCGACCTCATCGAGGTGGCGGCGAGCTCGGAGGGCGCGGCGATTTGCTCAGATTCGTCCACGATGCGCTACCGCGAGTACAATGAGGACCCGCCGGACTACGGTGAGTGAATTCATCCCTCCAAATCGTCGATTTTGTGCTTGTTGCGGGTATGGTCGTCGGGCGGACAGTGGGCGTGTGATCGTGGTCGATTGAGCCAGTTTTTATTTGGGAAATCGGCTCGAATACAACCAGTACGAGTAGGGGAATGTTATAGAAAGGTTTTTAGGCCCGATTCATCTCAATTTTTTTGGCGCCACCATGCCCTGTGCCGCTTGGAGCATGAACTCTGCTTTTCCGAACAATCCATCTGTGTTTTGATGTTCTTAGGTACTGAGGTGTAGATTTTCTTGTCTGGTATGATGTAACGAATGTATAGTCAAATTGATAGAAAATATTGAATTTTTAAGAATATTTGGGCAAGGCCTTTTCGTTAGTGTTAACTGAATTTTGACAGTGCAGTGCTTAACAGAATTTTGTGAGCTAACTGAATTTTTGTTTCGTGCTACAATTTTAAATGCAGGAGCAGGAGAGGTTACCAATAATTTTACAGTTGATGTAGCTTACAATGTTTTCTTCTGTGGCTTGAGGGATGATCTGGAATATGTCAGCTCTTCTACATCATCTTTTGATTACTGCACTTCAGATACATGGTCACTTCAGTGGATTGATTAAATTTCTAAGAATTTTGGGGGAGAAGAGAGATGGTAGATTGCATGTCTACTGGAGTTTGCCAGAAAACGATCTGCAAGATAGTTTGGTTCTGGTTGAATCTGATGGACACATAGTCCAGATGGCTAAAACTTGCAGGATACACAAGACTCTAACATTGTTTGTTGATCACACCAATTTCCTGCAGATGTTAAGGCCAGATGTGATTGTGGAACTGCCAGGGTTGCCCTATAGCTTCAAGACTGCACAGAAATGCACACAAAATCCTAAAGCTGAAGCTTCAAGTTCTTGCATTGCATCAGTTAGAAGGCAGTTTGCAGAACCTGTTGTACACGTTGTTCCAGAACTTGTACACATTGTTCATGTTCCAGAACCTGTGCATTCAGATGATTCAAATTCTGCCCGTGACTATCAGTTGGTTGACAGTGATTTTGATGTTGAAGATGGTGATGATGATCTGTTTACAGAGAATATTGATAAATCATTGAATGACCACAATGAAGAAGAGTTCTATGATGAACATGAAGATGAGGCTGCCTGGGAGGATAAGGATCTGAACCTGCAAGAAGGAGACAAACTGCAGCTTGTGAAGCATCTTAAGGCATTTAATCCAGAGGTTGATATGGATAATCCTTCATTCAAAGTTGGAATGGGTTTCAACTATGTTGAGGAGGTTAGGAAGGCTATCCGTAATTATTCTATAATGAATAGAGTGAAACTCAGGAAAATTAAGAATGACAAGAGGAGAGTTGATGCAGTCTGTGCTGATGATTGCACATGGATGCTTAAAGCATCTAATGATCTTAGAAGGACAGGTGGCTTTGTGATTACACAATATGAACCATCTCATACTTGTGAAGGATGCTGGCCACTCAAAGCAATAACTGTCAGGATCAGAAGCTAGATCTAGGTAGCTTTGCTGCGAAGGTGATAAGAGAATTTAAAATGTGCCCACCTAGATGGAAGCTAGCAGAGCCAGGAGAGCAACCCTTCTAAAGATACATGGGGATGAGGAGTCATAGTTCTTGTGTGTCTTACATTTGTAATGCTACATAACTAAGTACTGTACCTCTTCACATTTTCACTGGATTGTCAATTTTGTAAGACCATTGAGTGGTTATGAGATATATGCTACCAAACTATTTAAATGCCTTTATTTGACTCACTGTTGATTTTGCAATGTAGACAGAAAGCATTTTATTCATTTCATTGCATAATGCTGCAGTACAAATACATGTTCACATCACACAGAGCCTCTAATCACCAATGCAACACAAGCATACAACACTATACAACCTGATAGCATACAAACAATGAACATCTCCTTCCTATCCCTATTTCTCATCTCTTCTTGATGATTCTTGCGCAATTTCTTATTTTCTGGCCTAAGCTTCTCAATCTCTAACTCCAATGCATGAACATTCCTCACAAGCTTCACATTTTCATCTTCAATTTCTCTGGAATTGCCTCTACTCGACACCTAAAGTAGATAGTCAGTCAGAGAAGTACAAGTCTGAGAATGGCGCAAGAATCACACGGATTAGAGGCAGAAATCGATTACTCACCTCAGTATGTAGCCCAGCTCTTCTTGTTGGCGTCGTTGGCGGCGGCATCCAGTAATCCTCGCCGGTCACCCTTGCCCAGCTGTCTCCGTCCGCCTCGCTGCCACGCACTGGATCCATCCGAGACGCCCCAAGCCCTATCCCGACGAACAGCTGCCACCCCAAAGCTCTACTCCGACGAACAGCTCAAGCCAGCCAAGCTCGAGGACGAAGAGCTCGCCGGTGGTCGCGTGCAACCAATGTCGCCCCCGCAACCGCGATTTAAGGTTCAGCTCAATTGGGGAATTTCGTCTGACGAAAATGACCTATCCGAGATACATTAAAATATCCAGGAGGGTTTCTGTAAAAGTGCCTCGCAGAGGCGTGTGCTCTTGCCGAAAATGATCTATCTGTGATACAGTAAATGTTCTAGCGGGTTTCCTGTAAATTTTCCACGACACGTCGTTTCTTTTTGTCCACCGTGGCAAGACACGTGTGAAAGGAAAGACGTCGCCTAGAGGGGCGGGGGGTGGGGTGAATAGGCGAGGAGCACTTTTCATAATTTAGGCTTGATAAATGCGGAATAAAACTTAGTGTTTAACTTATCAATGACACAACCTAAATATACTAGGTTCACCTATGCGCACCAACAACTTAAGCTATGCAAGACAAACAACAAAGGGATAGCAAGGTAAAGAACTTCAAGCACGATGGCTATCACAAAGTGAAGTGCATAAGTAAAGAGCTCGGGTATAGGGATAACCGAGGCACGCAGAGACGATGATGTATTCCCGAGTTCCACCACAAAATGTGTACGTATCGTTGGAGAGGTGTGAGCAACCACAACAGGTTTGCTCAACGCCACAAAGGCCTCACCTTCTTCTCCGATGAACTCGACCACAAAGGTCCGAGTCCACCTTCCACTATGAACTCCTTTGGGGCGGAGAACAATCCCGTACAACAACCTTGGGGCACACACCCACAACCGAATTGGGGGCTCCCAAATGACCACAAGAGGTCTTGACCACAAAGGTCCCAACTAGCCACAAAGGCCTTGACCACAAAAGGTCCTAATGCCACAAAGGCGGCCTTTAAGGCGTCTAGGGTCCAAGACCCAAGAGTAACAAGCTCACGAATTTCACCACCACGAATCCTCGTGGAGGGCTCAAACCGATGCAAGATGCAATGGCACGAACACACAAAGTGCTCAAGTTCTTCACTCTCAAATTCCAAGAAAGCAACAAATGCTTAAGGGGGAATAATAGAGGAAGAACCAAGAAACCACAAAGGAGACAAATCCTACACTCCCAAATCCCACCACAAGCAACTAATGCTTATGGGGGGATAAGAGAGACCAAGAACAAAGGGGAACTCAAAGATTTAGATCCACTATGTTCCCCTCACTTAGAGGAGAGATGGATTGGTAGAATTGTAGATCTAGATCTCCTCTCACTTTTCCCTCAAAGATATGCAAGAATAATGGGAGGATTTGAGAGGGGGCAAGCTTTCCCAAGGTCAAGAATGGCAAGAGATAGAGGGGAAAGTCGTGCTCATAGAAGGAAGAAGAAGGGGAGGGGTATTTATACCCCTCCCACAAATCTAGCCGTTACAACAGCTCAGGCCGGAGATTTCAGGCCTAGGGCCAGAGATTTCCGACCCCCGAAGATTTCCGGAAAGATCTCCGAAAGTTTTCTGGGCGACATCAGTACTGAAATCCGCCCGATTCGGAAATCTCCGAGCCGGGCTCGGAGATTTCCGAGCACCCAAAACTGCAGAAATACCAACACAAAAACGACAATATCTTGACCATCCGAACTCCGTTTTCGATGATTTTTGGCTCGTTGTAATCACAACGAAGAACTCTACAAGATAATGAAGAGAAACATCATAGTCCAAGATGGGAGGTTAAAATCAAATGGGGAAACATAAAACCTCTCGAAAAAGGAACAACCGGTAAAACCTCCAACATAAAAAACCAAGAAGCTTTTCAAACGAACTATGTTTTTGATGAACTTGAGCTTGTTATGAAGATCACTACAAGATCCAAAACCTCAAAAGGAGAAAAGCCAAATAAGAAACAAGAAAGATGATATGCTAAGTATGCAAAGGTGTGAGCTCTCCATAGCCCATATCAAGATCATACCTTTGCCTTGAGCATTCCACTTGAGCTAGATGATGACGATCTTTATCTCTTCAAGTGTACCACCTTTCTTGATTGCGCTTGCTAGCACATGCTTCATGAAGACTCCTCCATATACTCCCCCATACTCCATTATGGGAGAGTCTCGCTTAGCTTCGTCTTCATGTCTCTGACATGCTTCCCTTGGTCTTGCACTTGTCAACCATGATGACGATCATGGCATGACATCATCCTTCATGAGCTAAATTAATGGATCTTCTTGTTGCAAGACCATGGAAGATACCATCTTTCTTCATATAGGTGATGCCTTGACAACTTCAAGCCATACTTGCAATATGCTCAAAACACACATTAGTCCTTAGGGATTGTCATTAATTACCAAAACCATACATGAGGGCACATGCCCTTTCAATCTCCCCCATTTTGGTAATTGATGACAATCCCTTTTACGAGGGTTTATATAAGGAATTAAAAACAACCATGCAACACACTAAGCAAAGCAAGGTTGCAAGAGAAAAGAACTAAATCTCTTAAAACCCTCTAAATCTCTCCCCCATTGGCATCCATTGCCGGAATGGGAGAAAAATCTAGAAGGCCAATATAATAAGAGCTTCCCCATAAATTATGCATTTCTCATGATATGAGTGAAATCAAATGCATATATCCAATAACGAATACATGGAGGGGATCAAATTATATTGAGGATTCAAGGAATGCAAAAGAAAATATATCAATCAAAAAATAAAATAGAAAGATGCCAATTGCAACACGAAAGATGCAATCAAAGGATCCAAAAACCAATTGGACACAAGAAGATGTTATGATAAAATCAATCAAGTGTTCAAATGAATCAAGATGGAACTCCCCAAGGTACATGCACAATGAATAATTTGTAATTCAATATAGGTTGCGCAACATGGAATCCTCGTTCCTTCCTAGATTAATTTGAACAACAAGTGCAAGAGTGCATAGACGGAAAAAGAAAGAATGCACTTTGCAACAAACAAATGTTGAGCAAACGAAAAGAAACGAGACAATTAAAGACTTGCTCAAACGAGAAAGGATGGATGTAATATGGAAACACATGTTAGGAGACTAAGAAGGATGAGCCTAGGCATTCCCATAGTCTTTCAAGGTATGTGGCACATAGTGCATAACATGTATTTCGCATACAAGCACACCAACGAAAACACATCAAATAGATTCACAAGATTATTAAGAGGCAAGAGGATACCAAATCAAATGCAAAGCTTGTGCCTTTTAGAGATCACAAAAGGATCAAGAGAGCAATAAAGGTGATCAATAAAGATTTTGAATATCAATTAAAGATGTACCTAATGTCATGTATATAACTTTCTGAGTAGGCACTAAGTTCACAAAGAAACATGCACACACAAAATAGGTACTAGATAAAGAACATGATATTCACTTGGAAGTCTAAAATAAACCAATAAGAATTTTGCCTACACCCATAGCACAAAGCTAGGAAGACTTCCAACACACACTCTTCAAAGTATCTCAAATACCCAAAATAATAAGTGATAGTTGAGATGCTTTGAGAATGGTAAACACTCTCTCAAGCGGCAAATGATTTTGAAAATTCATCCATATTGCATATGAGACAAAAAGAGAAGAATTGCTAGATTAACATAGTTGGAATTGATGAATCATGAACACGATCAAGTATGTTCCCTTTACTATGCAATCATCCCGGCTTGCTCATATTTGTAATAAAGACGATTTAAAGGGAACTTTGCAAAAACCATATCAAAAGCAACTCGAGAGACTCATGCCAAGAAACAACCTACACAAGGTTGAGGGCTAGGAGAGTATGCATGAGATAGATACTTGTTACCGAGATAGCATTGAAGAAGTAGACGGTAGGTGCTCATGATCATCCAAGCTTGGCTCAAAAGGCACATGATGAGGACTTGCTCCTTGTAATCGAGACAAGCTTCCAATGCATCTCCAATGTACCTAAAACAAATTTAAGTAAAAAGTGGTACCCAAACTCATTGGGTCCAAAGTAGTTAGAGCAACTACAATACATAGGACAAACTCCACATAAATATGTGCCTATTGATATGAAATTGAATTTCAAGCACATCTTAGCCATTTAGGATTTGGTGGAGTTTATACTATATATTGGAACAAGGAAAGTAAGTATGACAAAAGATGTATATAGTAAATATGCATGCACAAAACTTTCAAGAACCAAACGAGATACAATTTGGACAAAACACCCTTTAAATCAAGAAGCTACACAACAGTGTGGCAAGAGAAGGATTTGTCCTCATTGTATCAAAGACTCAAACTAACACATGATTGGAGAAACCAATAAGAAAATATATCAAATGAAAACAAGGTCAAGGCTAAACCATTGAGCATAAGAAATAAAACAAGCAAACATGCTCGAGGGTTTCATCTCATCCAAAAGGTACACTAAGAACCGTGGGATGAGATAGCCAACTCCACAAAGAGGAGTAAGGTTCCAACAAATAAACCAAGTCCTCTACAATTTTCATGATGGCACAAAGTACCAAGACGAAAAATGTTTGTCTTTCAAAGAGACATGTCATCGGGATCAAATACCAATTGAAGATAACTAATATTCAACAACGTATAGGATTGCTCCCCCAAGATTAGTGCATTACTTATAATCATGAATTTGAATACAAAATGCACACAAATGAGATCATCACTCTCCATATTTATTGTTAAAGCATTAATCATGTTCAAGAAGAGCAATAAGATACCAAACCAATTTAAAGAATAGTGTTCTAAAGAGTATAGAGTAGCTTCCCCATGATTAGTGCATTATTTGAGATCTTGTATGTAAATACAAAATGCACACAAGTGGGATCATTACCTTCCATATATCCTTTTCAGCACAAAGTTCAAGAAAAGCAATAAGACACGATTACAATTAAAAGGATGATGTTCTACTCAATGTAGGATAGCTCTCATTTTTAGTTTGGCAAGAGCATGGTCACATTTTTTAGTGAGTTTAGCAATCATTTCATTAGTTAACTCCTCACTAGTTTCTAGCTTCTCCTCAAGAGAAACTCGAGTTTCTTGCTCTTCCTTAAGAGCAATCTCAAGATTGTGGATCTCACCCGCAGAATCACGAGCAAGACCCCATCCTTCATCACAACGAGTCTCCAAGGCCTCAATTGTCTCCTTGCGCTCAATAAGAATGGTCATGATTTCTAAGAAGCTATCATGGGCATGTTTTTTCTTTAAAAGAGCATGAGAGACAATATCAAAGTTCTTTTCAATGGAGGCATCATTATCACTTTCATCATTAATATCACCATCATTAGATATATTGGAATTTAAGGTAGGAGATACCTTAGACTCCTTAGCCATAAGGCAAAAGTGAGTAATGGATGAGGAAGATGAAGAATTACTTGAAGCACCATTGAGGTCCATGTCTTGTTCCAACAATTGTTTGGATTCCTCTACATTGTTAGTCAAACAAGTACTAGAGGAAATAGAAACATTTTTATCATGGCAACAAGACAAGGAAAGCATATCATCATGTGATTTAGTTAAGCAACTACTACATGATATGCAAGGAATATAGACACTAGCATGTAAGGCATTTATGGTGCTAGAGGAGTTTAAGTCCAAAGATAGAGCATTGCAATAAGATGGGTGAGAGATATGATCAATAGTAGATTCACCATCAATAATGCAATCTCTATCACCACTCACCATATCATTACCTTGTGGCAAGCCACATGTTGGTGAAGTGGAAGAAGACGTGAGCTCATCCCGGTTGGAGGTGGAAGGAGGACAATCATCCTTGGTAGTGTTGGACACATCATATATATCTTCAAGCTTGGTCCATAATTCATGAGCGCTCCGACAAGGCATGATTGACGCAAGAAGTACATCGCTCAAAACATAGATAAGACCATTACAAGCTAGAGTATCGAGATAAGAGTTTTTCTCATCCTCTAAAGATAACTCTTGTGAATCCTTTGGAGGAGAAAAACCCATATCTACAATACTCTCTAAATTTGAACCCATGTCTCTAAAAAGATTAAGCATGCGAAATTTCCAAACATCATAATTAGTCCCATCGAATATATAAGTGGGATTGTGCACTAATTCTCTAAACGACATCTTTATCTCTAGGCGGTAAAGCCTAATTATGAGATAACCTGGGCTCTGATACCAATTGAAAGGAAAGACGTCGCCTAGAGGGGGGGGGGGTGAATATGCGAGAAGCACTTTTTACAATATAGGCTTGATAAATGTGGAATAAAACTTAGTGTTTAACTTATCAATGACACAACCTAAATATACTAGGTTCACCTATGTGCACCAACAACTTAAGCTATGCAAGACAAACAACAAAGTGATAGCAAGGTAAAGAACTTCAAGCACGATGGCTATCACAAAGTAAAGTGCATAAGTAAAGAGCTCTGGTATAGGGATAACCGAGGCATGCGGAGACGATGATGTATTCCCGAGTTCCACCACAAAAGGTGTACGTCTCGTTGGAGAGGTGTGAGCAACCACAACAGGTTTGCTCAACGCCACAAAGGCCTCACCTTCTTCTCTGATGAACTCGACCACAAAGGTCCGAGTCCACCTTCCACTATGAACTCCTTTGGGGCGGAGAACAATCCCGTACAACAACCTTGGGGCACACACCCACAACCGAATTGGGGGCTCCCAAATGACCACAAGAGGTCTTGACCACAAAGGTCCCAACTAGCCACAAAGGCCTTGACCACAAAAGGTCCTAATGCCACAAAGGCGGCCTTTAAGGCGTCTAGGGTCCAAGACCCAAGAGTAACAAGCTCACGAATTTCACCACCACGAATCCTCGTGGAGGGCTCAAACCGATGCAAGATGCAATGGCACGAACACACAAAGTGCTCAAGTTCTTCACTCTCAAATTCCAAGAAAGCAACAAATGCTTAAGGGGAATAATAGAGGAAGAACCAAGAAACCACAAAGGAGACAAATCCTACACTCCCAAATCCCACCACAAGCAACTAATGCTTATGGGGGGATAAGAGAGAGCAAGAACAAAGGGGAAGAACCACAAAGGAACTCAAAGATCTAGATCCACTATGTTCCCCTCACTTAGAGGAGAGATGGATTGATAGAATTGTAGATCTAGATCTCCTCTCACTTTTCCCTCAAAGATATGCAAGAATCATGGGAGGATTTGAGAGGGGGCAAGTTTTCCAAGGTCAACAATGGCAAGAGATAGAAGGGAAAGTCGTGCTCACAGAAGGAAGAAGAATGGGAGGGGTATTTATACCCCTCCCACAAATCTAGCCGTTACAGCAGCTCAGGCCGGAGATTTCAGGCCTAGGGCCGGAGATTTCCGACCCCCGGAGATTTCCGTAAAGATCTCCGAAGTTTTCTGGGCGACATCACTACAGCACCCAAAAACTGCAGAAATACCAACACGAAAACGACAATATCTTGACCATCCGAACTCCGTTTTCGATGATTTTTGGCTCGTTGTAATCACAACGAAGAACTCTACAAGATAATGAAGAGAAACATCATAGTCCAAGATGGGAGGTTAAAACCAAATGGGGAAACATAAAACTTCTCGAAAAAGGAACAACCGGTAAAACCTCCAACATAAAAAACCAAGAAGCTTTTCAAACGAATTTTGTTTTTGATGAACTTGAGCTTGTTATGAAGATCACAACAATATCCAAAACCTCACAAGGATAAAAGCCAAATAAGAAACAAGAAAGATGATATGCTAAGTATGCAAAGGTGTGAGCTCTTCATAAAGATTCGATCAAGTTACTCACTCGAGAGCCCCTCTTGATAGTACGCCTATCTATCCTATAGCCCATATCAAGATCATACCTTTGCCTTGAGCATTCCACTTGAGCTAGACGATGACGATCTTGATCTCTTCAAGTGTACCACCTTTCTTGATTGCGCTTGCTAGCACATGCTTCATGAAGACTCCTCCATATACTCCCCCATACTCCATTATGGGAGAGTCTCGCTTAGCTTCGTCTTCATGTATCCGACATGCTTCCCTTGGTCTTGCACTTGTCAACCATGATGACGATCATGGCATGACATCATCCTTCATGAGCTAAATTAATGGATCTTCTTGTTGCAAGCCCATGGAAGATACCATCTTTCTTCATATAGGTGATGCCTTGACAACTTCAAGCCATACTTGCAATATGCTCAAAACACACATTAGTCCTTATGGATTGTCATTAATTACCAAAACACACATGCCCTTTCAACGTGTCGCCCCCTGATTCTCTAGGACTAAAAATGTTTTCCGGGTGCAAGTTGTGGGACTATAATGTCCATTTTGCAAGATGTGGGACTAAAAAACGTTCAAACCGAGCAAGTCGTGGGACTAAAAGCGTATTGGACTCCATTGCAAAACTTTTTTTAACGTGCGAGGTTTTTAGGAGTCTGTTTAAGATACTTTAATACACATTATTATGGAATTGTTCATCAGGTCCGACCGTGATATTATTGGGACTATGCTTTGATAACTTTTTGTTGAGTCTGCCACAAAAGGATGTCCTTATGAAACTTATATTCGTGCACACTCAACAAGCTTTGTATAATGTATGCAAATGTGCCTATCATTATGCAAAACATATTATGGGATCATGTAGGACTATGAATTTTACATAAGGAATTTAAATGATGTATAAAAAATGATGACATATTTAAGAAGATACTATCGGGTTTAAGCATGATCAACTGATTAACTATGGAAAACTTAAAAAGGTGAGAGAGGTCCTTCTCACTAATGTGTTTCCATCAACTAAGCTTAATTAGTTGATTAACTAGAACATGTCGCAGCTATACATGGGCCGATGATGAAGGTTTTCTCCGTTGCAACGCACGGGCATGATTGCTAGTTAAAACTAAAAGGAGAGCCGTTGTCGGGTTATGACACCCAGGAATCGGGGGTAGTCACTTCCTGAAGAGTAGTTTGAAAGGGGATTGAACGCGGAGGTCTAAAACCCTCAAGTGGCTCCGCGGCGTTGCTCGCTGGACCCGAAGAAGACGCACACCCGACCAAGGAAGACACCGTCCTTTACCCAGGTTCACAGCCCTCGTGAGGAGGTAAGACCGCTACTCCTGCCTGTCTGTATTATATGTGGAAGGTTACAGTACAATTGAGCTTGCCGGAAGCCCCCTAGAGGCAGTTCTTGCCTGGGGAGGGAAGCAATGATCTTCTTCCTCCTCCAGACAGAGGCTAACCTAACCAGAGCTGCTAGGGTTTACAAGGGTGTTTTGCACGCAAAGGGCCGACCCTTGCTACGATGGATGTCCTCTCTCTTTTATAGGCGCCTCGGGCATTCTTCTTCGGCTTGGCCTTCAAGGTGGCTCCCACTTGCTAGTGGCGGGGCGGAGCACGAGTCCACCGTGCTCCATTCGTCCATGGACTCGATCCATTGTTGATAAAGGTGGCGCCGTGGCCGAAAGGCGGCCGACCGCGCGGTACTATCTGCAGAGCGGGCAGTCTCTGAGGTGGAGCCCGCGATGACGATCTCCGTTGGAGGGTTGCTGAACGGATAGACGTCGCCTAGAGGGGGGGGGGGTGAATAGGCGATTTAAAACTTTTACTGAGGAGCCGGAATATCCGGTCCAATAGTGACCCGGAAATTCCGAGTAGCCGGAATATCCGGTCCACGATGACCCGGAAATTCCGGTATGCTTGATAAAGGCGGAATAAAACTAGAGGTTTACTTTAACAAGCATACAACCTAGATATATAAACTAGGCTCACCTATGTGCACCAACAACTTAAGCTAAGCAATACAAGTAACAAGATGATAGCAAGATATGACTTCAAGCACGAAGGCTATCACAATGTAAAGTGCATAAGAAAAGAGCTCGGGTATAGAAATAACCGAGGCACGCGGAGACGAGGATGTATTCCCGAGTTCCACCCAAAGGTGTACGTCTCGTTTGGAGAGGTGTGCGCAACCACAACAGGTTAGCCGCAACGCCACAAAGGCTCACCTTCTTCTCCTGATGAACTCAACCACAAAAGGTTCGAGTTCACCTTCCACTATTGATCTCCTTTGGGGCGGAGATCGAATCCCGTACAACTCTTGAGGCACACACCCACAACTTAATTGGGGGCTCCCAAGTCTTGAGGCACACACCCACAACTTAATTGGGGGCTCTCAAGTGACCACAAAAGGTCTTGACCACAAAAGGTCTTGACCACAAAAGGTCCTGGACACAAAAGGCCGGCCACAAAAGGCGTCTAGGGTCCAAAGACCCAAGAGTAACAAGCTCACAAGTATCACCACCACGAATCCTCGTGGAGGGCTCAAACCGATGCAAATGCAATGGCAAGAGCACACGAAGTGCTCAAGTCCTTGACTCTCAAATTCCAACACAACAACAAATGTTTATGGGGGAATAAGAGAGGAAGAACGAAGGGAACCATAAAGGAGTCAAATCCTTCACTCCCAAATCCCACCAAAAGCAACTAATGCTTATGGGGGGATAAGAGAGGAAGAACAAAGAAGAAGAATCACAAAGGAACTCCAAGAACTAGATCAACTAAGTTCCCCTCACTTAGAGGAGAGATGGATTGGTAGGATTGTAGATCTAGATCTCCTCTCAACTTTCCCTAAAGAATATGGAAGATTCAATGGAGGGATTGAGAGGGAAGTGAGCTTTCCAAGGTCAACAATGGAGTAGGAGAGAGGGGAAAGTCGTGCTGCCTTGGATTAGCTGGGGAGGAAGAAGGGGAGGGGTATTTATACCTCTCCAGGAAATATAGCCGTTGGCTGTTTTGACACTCGGAAATTCCGGTATAAGTGAGACTCGGAAATTCCGGTCATCCGGAAATTCCGGTCTAGAGAGACTCAGAAATTCCGGTCACCCGGAAATTCCGGTCTAAGAGAGCTCGGAAATTCCGGCTGGAGTCAGAAGCAAAACCAAACTTTTCCTTAGCCATTTCTGGAGGACTTTTCTGGGGGCACTCGGAAATTCCGGTATATGGAAATTTCCGACCACAATTTCCGACTGGAGTCAGAACCCTTTTTCTCCTTTCCTTAGCCGTTTTCTTGGATGAGCTGGGGAACCGGAAATTCCGGTAGGGCGGAATATCCGGCCCCAATAATCCGAATCAGCAGAACACCGAAACGAAAACTGCTATAACTTTTGCAAATGAACTCCAAAAGAGGTGAGACCAATTTTCTTGGAAAGATAGCGACGATGAGTACCCAAAAAAAATTGCATCCCATAAATAGAGTAAAATCACCACACATGGCAAGGTGTGGGACTTTCCTCAAGGTAGAACCGGCAATATTTCCGCCACCGAAAACGCAACAAGTTGTCCAAAGTAAAACCGATTTCGATGAACTAGAGCTTGACATGGAGATGAACCAAGCTCTAATTCCTCACCAACATAAAAGCCAAATAAGAACCAAGAAACATGAAATGCCAAGTATGCAAAGGTTTGAGCTCTCCACAAGAATGCGATCAAGTTACTAACTTGAGAGCCCCTCTTGATAGTACGCCTATCTATCCTATAGCCCTATCAAGATCATACCTTTGCCTTGAGCATTCCACTTGAGTTGGATGATGACTATCTTGATCTCTTCAAGTGGATCATCTTTCTTGATTGCGCGTCCAAACACTTGCTTGATGAAGACTTCTCCAAATACTCCCCCATGCTCACAATGGGAGAGTCTCGCTAAGCTTCGTCTTCATGTATCCATTGCAAGCACCAAGCATAGGATCTTTTCGAGAAAGCTTCTCTTGGTCTTGCACAACTCATCTTTTCTTCACTAAGATGATGTCTTGAATCTTCAAGACATTCTTGCAATAAGCTTCACTCAACACATAAGCTTCAAGAGTCCAACACATGAACTCCACAATTCCATGGACATGATCTATAATGATATCTCAATGCAAACATTAGTCCATAGAGATTGTCATTCAATTACCAAAACCACACATGAGGGAAAATGCTCTTTCAATCTCCCCCATTTTGGTAATTGATGACAATCTCTTTTGAGAGGGTTTATAATATGGAATTTAACGAACACGAATGGTTGCACTAACATCAAATACTACAAAGGTATGTGATGTTAGTCCATCCACATATATAGAGCAAACTCCCCCATAATTTATGCACGTGTGTGTGAACATGAATTCATTGCATATATTATCGACCATTACCGATGGTGGAGTTTCCACTATATATATAAAACCAAGCAACGAATGCAAAGGCAAGGAAGGCAAATAGGCAAATACTTAAGAAGATATCAAAGTAAAAAGCCAATTCCATACAACCCTCCAAAACTTCTCCCCCATTGGCAACGATTGCCGAAATGGGCGAAAGGCTTTGGAAAGGTAACATAATAAGATCTCCTTCATGATTTATGCATTTCTCATGATATGAGTGAAATAAAATGCACTTATCCAATGTGAATAGATGAAGGGGATCAAACTATATTGAGGATCCAAAAATTGCACAAGAAAGATACCAATTGAAATCCACTGGAAGGATACCAATTGTAAAAGGGGGAAAGCATTCACAAAGAAGCAAGCAATCAAGGGATCCAAAAAAAAAACAATTGAGCACAAGAAGATATTATGATAAGATCAACCAAGTGTTCTAAAAATCACGAGGGAACTCCCCAAGGTACATGCACAATGAAAAGATTTGTATTTCAATATGGTGTGCATAACATGGAATCCTCGCTCCCTCCTAGATAATTTTGAACACAAAAAGGTGCAAGATTGAATAAAGGGTTGCTCAACCGGGAAAGGATGGGTGTGGCATGGAAATACAATTTAGGAGACTAAACAAGGATGAGCCTAAGCAACATCATAGTCTTTCAAATTATGAGGCACATAGTGCGTATCATGTATTTTGCAAACAAGCACACCCAAGATGATAAATCAAATAGGATCACAAGCTTATTAAGAGGCAATGTGAAACCAATAGAAAAACAAAGCTTGTGCCTTTTAGAGATCACCAAAGAATCAAGAAAGTAGTAAAAGGTGATCACTAAAGAATTTGAATACCAATTAAATATGTAACTACCCTCATGTGTATAAGTTTCTAAGTGGACACTAAGTCCTCAAAGAAACATGCACACACAATGTAGGTACAAGGTCAAGCACATGATATTCAAGAGGAAGTCATAAATACACCGATAAGAATTTTTGCTTAAAAGCAAAGCACATAGCTCAAATTATTCTTAAAGGGTATAGATGAACTTCCAACACCAAGTTCTCAAAGCATCACAAATACCCACATAGGATAAGTGATAGTTGGGATACTTCGAGACACAAAACAAATATCACATAAGGCAAATGATTTATGAGAATTCATCAATATTGCATATTAGAGACTTTGAAATGAATTAGCTAGATTAACATATTGGGGATCCGTAAATCATGAAAATGATTATATATAAATATATATTCCCCTTGATGTTTAATCATCCCGGCTAACTCACATTTGCAATAAAGATGTTTTGAAAGAAACTTTGCAAAAACCAAATCAAATTCAACTTAGTGGAACTCATGCCAAAGAACAACCTACACAAGGTTGAGAGCTAGAAGAATGTGCATGAGTTAGATACTTGTTACCGAGATAGCATTGACGGTGTAGAAGATGAGAGTTCACAATCATCCAAGCTTGACTCCAAGAAGCACATGGTGAAGACATCTTCTTTAAATAGAGGCAAGCTTCCAATGCATCTCTCATGTACCTAAAACAAATCAAGTACACAATGGTACCCAAACTAATTGGGTCCAAAGTAGTTAGACCAACTACAATACATAGGACAAACTCCACATAAATATGTGCATATTGATATGAAGTAGAATTTCATGCACATCTTAGCCATTTAGGATTTGATGGAGGTTATCCTATATATTGGATCTATGAAAGTAAGCATGCCATAAGATATACATATAGTAAATATGCATGCACAAAACTTTCAAGAATCAAACGAGATACAATTTGGACAAAACACCAAATGAAATCAAGAAGCTACACAAAAGTGTGGCAAGAGAAGGATTTGTCCTCATTGTATCAAAGACTCGAACCAACACATGATTGGAGAAACCAATTTGAAAAGATATCAAATGAAATCAAGGTCAAGGCTAAACCAATGAGCATAAGAAATAAATCAAACAAGCATGCTCGAAAGTTTATTTCATCCAAAAAGGTAGACTAGGAACCATGAGATGAGATAGCCAACTCCACAAAGAAGAGTAAGGGTTCAACAAATAAACCTATCCCTCTACACTTTTCATGATGGCACAAAGTACCAAGACGAAAAATGTTTGTCTTTCAAAGTGACATGTCATCGGGATCAAAAATCAATTGAAGACAACTAATGTTGAATAACATATAGGATTGCTCCCCCAAGATTTGTGCATTACTTATGATCTTGTATATGAATACAAAATGCACAAAAATGGGATCATCACTTTCCATATATATTGTTAACCAATTAGTCATGTTCAAGAAGAGCAATAAGATACAAAACCAATTTAAAAACCAATTTAAAGAATAGTGTTCTAAAGAGTATAGAGTAGCTTCCCCATGATTAGTGCATTTTTAAGATCTTTTATGTAAATACAAAATGCACACAAGTGGGATCATTACCCTCCATATATCTTTTTGAACACAAAGTTCAAGAAAAACAATAAGACCCGATAACAATTAAAAGGATGATGTTCTACTCAATGTAGGATAGCTCCCCCAAGAATAGTGCATTACTTAAAATTAAGTCTTCGAATGTAAATGCACAACAATGGGATCCTTGCTTTTCCTTTCTAACGAAAGCACAACACAAATTATGAGTAGAGCAACAAAAAGATCCAAATGAAGCAAAGAAGACAAATGGGTGGTTAAATCAAAACAAAGTTGGCGATAGAATAATACAATTTAGGAACAAAAGCCAATGTAAATATGATCAATAATTTTACCACCAATATAATTATCACTTGTCAAAGACAATGATTGTATGGAGATATTTCTCGGTGGTACATGACATATATAATTAAGATCATATTCACAAAACATAAGCACGTGGCAAAATAAAAGAATTGAAAAACATGCTTATCTAGATATTCTTGATGACTTCACATATTCAATGATCATTCTAGGCATCAAGAAACTTTCTCACAAACAAGATACCAAAATCTGGTTGATCAAAATGCATTTAAGCAAATATGGAACTTGTTTGAGTACCATGCCACCTAGGAACAAGATAATCAACAATATCAACTCTAGGTGACACTACCTCTCATGTTCACATTTTCTAGGCTTGTAATATGCACATAGCTTATTACTCCCCCATAATGTGATAATCCATTCTTTGTAACAAGAGGCAAAAGAAATCCAACAAGAGATAATTAATGGACATTAGAATTTGAATTTCTCATGAGTATACCACAAAGAGAGTAGATAATATTGAAATATCACTACTAAGTGGTATTCCTCATGAATACACATTTTAAGGGGGTGAGTTACCAAAAAAACACATCACTCCCCCAAAATGGGATAGTCCATTAAAATCCCTAAAAGAGCCAATTAAGATAAAAACAAATAGACAAGAGGCTCAAACATACATGGTGTGCAAACCAACATACATAAGCTTGATTACTTAACATAAGTAAGTAGAGTGCACAACACATATGAAACACTAGTAAGGCACAAAACCAAACACATGCAAGGGTGCAAGTAACTTTCAGTGCGTACATATGAAGTAAATACAAGTTACCGCAAGGAGGAGCATTGGATATATGCTAAGACAATATAATCCAATTGACTTGACTTGAGAGAATATGAGTGATGAAGATCCCTTAATTCTTCATTGATGTAGTCAAGTCTCCAATGTCCTCCGCTTACACCTATTGATCAAGTTTTAGCTTGTTGGTCCCCAACCAAGTTGGGTCCTAAGAGGTTAGTCACAATAGGCTTGGCAACCCAAATGGTTCTTTTATTGACACCACTTTGAGTACCAATAACTTTGGCAAACACATTTCCAACCTTATCCTTCCGAAGAAAATGAACATTATCAATAGTAGGAGTGTTGGATAAGGTAGCATGAGTGCAAGAAGAAGCAAAGTGATCCTTCCTACGACATTTGTAGCAAAGGCGGCTTTTACCTTTCTTCTTGGGAAGGGAAGGTTCTTCAACTTGGGAAGCTTGAGTTTGAACTTGAGGTTGCTTCCCTTGTTGCTTCTCACTAAGAGGCTTCTTCTTCAAAGGGCATGATCTAACATGGTGCCCTTCAACCTTGCACTTGAAGCACACAATCTTGGCCGAATCAATAGCTTGTTCTTGGCCCTTCTTCTTTACGAACTTGTGCTTCTTCTTGACATTGGACTTGTTCTTGTTATTGGAGTTGAATCCAAGTCCACTCTTGTCATGAGGAAGTTGTTGCACTCTCAACATGTTGTCGAGGGTGGACTTACCCTCATGACATTTCTTCAAGTCTTTCTTCAATGAAGTGACTTGTGCCTTGAGCTCTTTGAGTTCCTCTACATGGTTAGTTTCAACAAAAATACTAGAGGAAGTAGATGCTACATTGTTAGAGCAACAAGGCAAGGAATGTAATTCATCACAAGATGTAGCAATTTTATGAGTGGATGAATTACTAGAACTAGCACATTGCAATAAAGCATTAGTAGTAGAAGTTGTGCTAGTGTCCATAAGAGGCTCACAAGATTTTACCTTCGTAGTGACCGCCTCATGAGCTAACTTTAGCTTAGCATGGGATGCTAGGAGATCCTCATTAGAGCTAAAAAGCTTTTCATGAGTTTCTTCCAACTTCCCATACTTGCTAGTTAGCAAATCAAGTTGAGCCCTTAGCTCAACATTCTCCTTCAAGATAGATGCTTCACACAAAGTGGAGTTAGTAGCACAAGCATCATTAATATTAGTAATGGAAGGAGACAACATGACAAGCTCATTATTTAACTTAGCATTTTCTTTACTAAGCACATTACATTTAGCAATAGCATGGTCATGTTCTTTAGTGAGTTTAGCAATTACTTCATTGTTTAACTCCTCACTAGATTCTAATCTCTCCTCGAGAGCAACCCGAGTTTCTTGCTCTTCCTCAAGAGCATTCTCAAGATTATGGACCTCACCCGCGGAATCACGAGCAAGACCCCACCCTTCATGACAACGGGTCTCCATAGCCTCAAAGGTCTCCTTAAGCTCAAAAAGAGTAGTCATGATTTCTAAGAAGTTTTCATGAGCATTTTTATTATTTAAGAGAGCATGAGAGACAATATCAAACTTCTCCTTAATTAGATCATCATCATCATCATCATGAGATATATTGGAGTGCACGGTAGGTGATACCTTATACTCCTTAGCCATTAGGCAAATGTGAGTAGTGGATGAAGACGACGAAGAGACACTTGAAGCACCTTTGAGGTCCAAGTCTTGTTCCAACAATTGTTGGGATTCCTCTACATTGTTACCCAAACAAGTACTAGAGGAAATAGAAACATTTTGATCATGGCAACAAGACAAGGAAAGTATATCATCATGAGATTTAGTTAAGCAACTACTACATGATATGCAAGGACTGTCAACACTAGCATTTAATACATTTGAAGGGCTAGAGGTGTTTAAGTCCAAAGATAGAGCATTGCAATAAGATGGGTGAGAAGTATAGTCAATAGTGGATTCACCATCAAGATTGCAATTTCTATCACCACTCACCATATCATTACCTTGTGGCAAACCACATGTCGGTGAAGTGGAGGAAGTCGTGAGCTCATCACGACCGGATGTGGAAGGAGGACAATCATCCTTGGAAATGTTGGACACCTTATATATATCTTGAAGTTTTGTCCATAATTCATGAGCGCTCCGAAAAGGCATGATCGACGCAAGGACTACATCGCTCAAAGCACATATAAGACCATTAGATGCAAGAATATCGAGATAAGAGTTTTTCTCATCCTCTAAAGATAATTCTTGAGAATCCTTTGGAGGAGAAAAACCAATATCTACAATACTCTCTAAATTAGAACCCATGTCTCTAAAAAGATTAAGCATGCGAATTTTCCAAACATCATAATTTGTGCCATCGAATCTATAAGAGGGATTGTGCACTAGATCTCTAAACGACATCTTTATCTCAAGGCGGTTAGTCCTAATAATGAGATAACCTGGCTCTGATACCAATTGAACGGATAGACGTCGCCTAGAGGGGGGGGGGGTGAATAGGCGATTTAAAACTTTTACTGAGGAGCCGGAATATCCGGTCCAATAGTGACCCGGAAATTCCGAGTAGCCGGAATATCCGGTCCACGATGACCCGGAAATTCCGGTATGCTTGATAAAGGCGGAATAAAACTAGAGGTTTACTTTAACAAGCATACAACCTAGATATATAAACTAGGCTCACCTATGTGCACCAACAACTTAAGCTAAGCAATACAAGTAACAAGATGATAGCAAGATATAACTTCAAGCACGAAGGCTATCACAATGTAAAGTGCATAAGTAAAGAGCTCGGGTATAGAAATAACCGAGGCACGCGGAGACGAGGATGTATTCCCGAGTTCCACCCAAAGGTGTACGTCTCGTTTGGAGAGGTGTGCGCAACCACAACAGGTTAGCCGCAACGCCACAAAGGCTCACCTTCTTCTCCTGATGAACTCAACCACAAAAGGTTCGAGTTCACCTTCCACTATTGATCTCCTTTGGGGCGGAGATCGAATCCCGTACAACTCTTGAGACACACACCCACAACTTAATTGGGGGCTCCCAAGTCTTGAGGCACACACCCACAACTTAATTGGGGGCTCTCAAGTGACCACAAAAGGTCTTGACCACAAAAGGTCTTGGCCACAAAAGGCTGGCCACAAAAGGCGTCTAGGGTCCAAAGACCCAAGAGTAACAAGCTCACAAGTATCACCACCACGAATCCTCGTGGAGGGCTCAAACCGATGCAAATGCAATGGCAAGAGCACACGAAGTGCTCAAGTCCTTCACTCTCAAATTCCAACACAACAACAAATGTTTATGGGGGAATAAGAGAGGAAGAACAAAGGGAACCACAAAGGAGTCAAATCCTTCACTCCCAAATCCCACCAAAAGCAACTAATGCTTATGGGGGGATAAGAGAGGAAGAACAAAGAAGAAGAATCACAAAAGAACTCCAAGAACTAGATCAACTAAGTTCCCCTCACTTAGAGGAGAGATGGATTGGTAGGATTGTAGATCTAGATCTCCTCTCAACTTTCCCTAAAGAATATGGAAGATTCAATGGAGGGATTGAGAGGGAAGTGAGCTTTCCAAGGTCAACAATGGAGTAGGAGAGAGGGGAAAGTCGTGCTGCCTTGGATTAGCTGGGGAGGAAGAAGGGGAGGGGTATTTATACCCCTCCAGGAAATATAGCCGTTGGCTGTTTTGACACTCGGAAATTCCGGTATAAGTGAGACTCGGAAATTCCGGTCATCCGGAAATTCTGGTCTAGAGAGACTCGGAAATTCCGGTCACCCGGAAATTCCGGTATAAGAGAGCTAGGAAATTCCGGCTGGAGTCAGAAGCAAAACCAAACTTTTCCTTAGCCATTTTTGGAGGACTTTTCTGGGGGCACTCGGAAATTCCGGTATATGGAAATTTCCGAGCACAATTTCCGACTGGAGTCAGAACCCTTTTTCTCCTTTCCTTAGCCGTTTTCTTGGATGAGCTGGGGAACCGGAAATTCCGGTAGGGCGGAATATCCGGCCCCAATAATCCGAATCAGCAGAACACCGAAACGAAAACTGCTATAACTTTTGCAAATGAACTCCAAAAGAGGTGAGACCAATTTTGTTGGAAAGATAGCGACGATGAGTACCCAACAAAAATTGCATCCCATAAATAGAGTAAAATCACCACACATGGCAAGGTGTGGGACTTTCCTCAAGGTAGAACCGGCAATATTTCCGCAACCGAAAACGCAACAAGTTGTCCAAAGTAAAACCGATTTCGATGAACTAGAGCTTGACATGGAGATGAACCAAGCTCTAATTCCTCACCAACATAAAAGCCAAATAAGAACCAAGAAACATGAAATGCCAAGTATGCAAAGGTTTGAGCTCTCCACAAGAATGCGATCAAGTTACTAACTTGAGAGCCCCTCTTGATAGTACGCCTATCTATCCTATAGCCCTATCAAGATCATACCTTTGCCTTGAGCATTCCACTTGAGTTGGATGATGACTATCTTGATCTCTTCAAGTGGATCATCTTTCTTGATTGCGCGTCCAAACACTTGCTTGATGAAGACTTCTCCAAATACTCCCCCATGCTCACAATGGGAGAGTCTCGCTAAGCTTCGTCTTCATGTATCCATTGCAAGCACCAAGCATAGGATCTTTTCGAGAAAGCTTCTCTTGGTCTTGCACAACTCATATTTTCTTCACTAAGATGATGTCTTGAATCTTCAAGACATTCTTGCAATAAGCTTCACTCAACACATAAGCTTCAAGAGTCCAACACATGAACTCCACAATTCCATGGACATGATCTATAATGATATCTCAATGCAAACATTAGTCCATAGAGATTGTCATTCAATTACCAAAACCACACATGAGGGAAAATGCTCTTTCAGTTGCGCCGTCCACCTGCTTTATCGTCAGAGTAGAAGGTCCTCACAGATGTGCAGCAGGCGGAGCAGCTTTGTTGACCACTTTATCGCCAGGGACAGCGACAGGGGTGTGAGCGCCACTGCACGAGCGTGGCAGAGGTCACGTGCGCTCTGCCGGGCTTCCTTGGCGATGACTTTTCCCTTCAGGCCCGAGGGGAGATTCTTGCCGGACTTCCCTCAGGCGGGTTGATCCCTCGGGGGGATGATCTCCTGAGGCGAGGGGTCCCTTGAGGCCCTCGCTCCCTCTTCAGGCCCTCGAGGGGAATCGCCTCTCGAGGGTCCCGCCAGGCGGTGACGCCTGGTCCTTAGTCGTTTCGTCCGTCTGGCCCGCGAGCGAGGCCTGGGGGGGAATAGGCTCTTGATACCCCAGTTCCCACTGGGCCGACAGTAGCCCCCGGGCCCATGATGGGCACGACTGAGCCCATGGGCTTAGGCGAAGCGTCGTGGGCCCTTAGTGCCCAGCCGGCCCGAGCCACGCGGCACTTGGACGATTAACGGCTTCGCACGATCTGGGGCGCGAGTCGTGGGGGGTCCCACCACGCCCAGGTAACTGCTGTTGGAGGGGACATAAAGCCTGAGCACTGCGACAGGGAGCCGTTACCGTTTCCAACTCCTCGCAGAAAATTCCGCTCCACAGAGCTCTCCGCCTCCGTGCTCTCCTGCGAGTTTCTATTCTCCAACTCCTTCCACCTCCGTGCCCGTGACAATGAGTCCTCTCAAGAGCAAGGGTAAGGCCGCCGCGGGGTCCTCCTCCCAGGCGGAGGCCGCGTAGACAGTGATGGGCGGGGCGCTGCTCGGCGTGCGCGTCAACGAGAAGGCGCTCTCCAAGGTCCGATACCTGGTGGCGGACCGGACGAACGAGCATGGCGCCACCGCCCTGAAGCCCGCGGCGCACGGGAAGCGCCCGCAGGGATTTTTCCCGGTCTTCCAGCACTGCCTGGCCGCGGGACTGGTGCCGCCCTTCTCTCTGTTCCTGGAGGCGGTGCTGGCGTTCTACCAGATGCAGCTGCTGCACCTGCACCCCAACTCCGTTCTCATCCTCGCCGTCTTCGCCTACCTCTGCGAGGCGTACCTGGGCCTGAAGCCCACGGTGGGGCTGTTCCGGTGCTTCTACGCGCTCCGGAACACGGCGAAGAACGAGCGCTCCGGGTGCGTCTCGTTCCGCATCGTCGACGCCATGGGGGGCGTCTACATCCCCATGTCCTGGAGCGAGGGCAAGGCCATCACGTCCGTGCCGAAGAAAGTAGACGACTTCCACCAGTAGTGGTTCTTCGTCGGGGTGGACCGTCCCTGCGCCTTCCTCGAGGTCCCCGACTAGCCTCCGGTGAAGAACACCCACTGGGGCAAGGCTACCTTCGACGGCGCCAAGAACGCGAACCTGATGGGGCGCCTGAGCTTCCTTCGCGAGGAGGGCCTCACAGGGCAGATGGTCATGGCGGACTTCGTGACTCGCCGCATCGCGCCCCTCCAAGCTCACTCGGTCCCCATGTGGATGTAGTCGCGGCCGAACGACAAGATGCGGCTCCACGTCGAGGACAACGACAAGGACGTCGTCGACAACATCCTCTCCGCGCTCTTCGTCAACCCCTCTGTGCTCCCCACGGACGAGGTTCGCGCGGCGCTCCGGCCCCTTCACCAGTACAACCTGACGGAGCGCATGGCTCGCCTGGAAGGGATGCCTTCATTCACCTCGACAGGCCCGGCGGACTCTGATGTGCCGATGCCGGCCCCGCGAGGAGCGGAGGTGGCCGGTTCTCCCTCGGCTTCAGGAGCTGGCCTAGGTGAGGAGTGTAGTGACCTCACCTTTTGTTATAAGGTGGAAGTCCCTGGATCAAATGCTAGCACCACAGTTTAAGATGTATATCATGCAAAAGTGTCAAATACTTTATTAAATCGCATGATCCAGTGATACAAATATCTCTTACAACTTGCATAACCTGAAAAGGCTAGCAAAATTTCCAAGAGTAGCAGCGGAAAATAGTAGATACAATGAGCCTCATCATCTTCATGTGCCACAGGCAAAGGATGTTGGTTGTAGACTCGAAATTCTATCGAATACTCACTCGTCGTCGGTCGAATCTGCAAGGTTTAGTTGCAGCCCAGCTATAAAGGGTCAGCACAATTGAATTGTGGTGGCAAGTGACTTTAATTTCTAATATTCTACTAAGCTATATCTATATGCTTATTTGGCTGGTGGAGCTCAAGGCTATTGCGTAAAACAAGTTTTCTCCTACTTTTGGTAAACAATTTTCTTAAATCAATATCTTCTCTTTCAGAGACATCTCGAGACAAGTCCATGTCTCCTACCCATGTTCACCCAACAAAGTTTTATTAAGAAATTGGGATGAAGAGATTTTCAGAACACAATCTTGTGTAGTTACTCAAATTGTCCGATGCCGGGGACACGGCTAAAATCTTAGGTTTTAACTCTCGAGAGGGTGTGCACTTTCACCATTAGACTCAATCAACCCAAACTATCCTCTACACTCCTTTAGTGAGAAGGAAAAGGAGAAGATCAAGACGAGACTTTTCAGAAGTTGCTTTCCCATGATCATACTAAGAGATTACCACCATCCTATCAACTCTACCACCATCAATCTCTTGACCCAGGTCCACAACAACTTACTCCATCAAGACAGAGCCCATATTGACCAATGGTTGCACGAAAAGCAACTAGACTCAGTGTAAACTTAAATCTCATAGCCCTGGGTGGCCTACCACAAGTGAGCAACTCAGGTTAACACCGCATATCATGGCCCCAAGTAAGTAGAAACTACCCTGGGCGAAGACAACCATGACACTTGGCCCTGAGAAGCCACTCAACTTGAAACCTCCTCGATCGACCCAATCCACCCAGGCGTTAAATTAATTTAGTGCAAATTTTCATTTATCACATCAACCATAAAACAATCATTTTTGCAGCAGTTGCTTCCACTAAATTATAATAGGGGTCTAATCTGGAATTTCTAAGGGGAAACCTAAAAGGTTTGCATAGCATACTACAATCTCCCAAAAACCTATCATGCATACTACTTTTGCAAATACTGTTTGAAAACACTAGATATGCAATAGAATAAAATAGTAGGTGTTTTATGAAGTCACTTGCCTGAAGAAGGTTGTCGTTTCTCACACACTCTTGTCCAAGTCAAAAGTTGCTCCCCGTTTCAAACTATATAGCAAAAGGGCATCCAATAAACAAGCAATTCAACAAACACAAAACAAAATGAAACATTCAAGCGTAAAGAGTCTTCTCGGGAGGGTTTGGTCAGAGGTGTCACATAATTCAATATACAAAAAGAATTAATGTGTTTGGGTTTAGGGTTTCGTCAGGGGATGGTCTGGAGTCGAATCTTTCAACTCGAAAAGGTTGCCTGGGTGTTTCCACAGTTTCAAATGGAATGGTCTTCAAAAGTTTACACAAAGGAATATCAAGAAGTGTTAATCAAAATAAAATAAAATAAAAAGGCAAGGTTTATAACTTTAATACCACTATAAATATTTAGTTATATTTACCCAAGGTTATGTTTAAGATTAAACTTGACCACAAACATATTCAAGAATTTCTGAATTTTCTCATATCTAAACATTTTTAATCCCCAACTTAAAAGTTTATATTATTTAAAAATAACTTAGTTATTTAAAATGATATAATGTTTTAAATCACATTGATAAACACTTGTAAATGAACTAACATCATTGAAAAGGTTTTAAACAAAACTTACTTATTAATGTTATGAATTATATTAATAAACAGGAATTTGAGCTTTCTCTAGACTAGGACAATTATTTATGTCTTTGGTGCAAGTAATAAATTTTTAAATTAATAAACTTTATAAGGTGCTAGAATAAATCAAATCAAGTCTCATGATCTTTAAATTCATTTTAAATTATTCAAGCATTATTTATAACAAAATTTTATAAATGGGATTAATAGACAGAGGGCTTTTAATTAAATGTATAGCAATTGGATTAAAAGAAAAATAATGTTTGTAATAAAAGTTATGTCAAAAATAGTCAAACTATTCAAAATAAACATACAACAATTTAATCATCAAAATAATTCTCAAAATTATTTTATAATAGATGCAACATATTACACATTTTATAAAGTGTCTAAAAAATTTTTATTTGCAATTTTTAAATTCACTGATTTAAAGTTATTACAAAAATACACAAATTCACCATTTAAAATTTGAATATTTTAAACTAGGTGAAATTTGAAATTTAAAAGTTCCAGCTGATTCTACTTGTCGAGGGCTTCAATTTGATATAAAAATTGTCCAATTTGGGTCAAGGGTTAATAAGTTATGATAAATCTAAGTGGCAGGGACTTTTCTGCAAAATAGACAATTAAATTCTATTCGGAAATAAAACCAGAAAAAGCTGGGCCGACGTGGCGCTCTGTGATTGGCTCGGGTCTAGGGTTAACAGGGGCCGTAGGATCTAAAGGGGATCGGGCGGTCCAGATCCATTCATACCTCTTCGGCCTGGATCAAATCTGGACCGTTGATGGGAGATCGAACGGCCGAGGCCGCGTTGACCAGGACGGGGCGGCGCCGGTGGCCGAAGGCGAAGAGGACGGCGGCGCTGCGCACGGGCTCGGACGCCGTCGATGATGCGGCGCTCCCCCGGCCTCGTGGAGACGGCGGAGACGTGCGTCTGGCCACGACGGAGATGAAGGAGGTGTCGGCGTTGAGCGGCGCCTTCCCGGAGCTGATGGAGAGGCGGACGGAGCGCTGGCAACGCCGGCGAGCTTTGGTCGAGCACGGGGTGCTCCGCTCGGCTACGATTTGGAGAGTAGGAGGTGACTGTCGCGCGCGCACGAGCGAGGGGAGGAAGAGGAGGTGGTCTCGGGCTCGGGGTTCTTCTTCACCTCGCCGGGAAACGGAGAAACACGGCGGCGGACTAGACATACTCCGGCGAGCAAAAATGGCGGCCTGACGGCGTCGTATCAAGAAGTGGAAGAGGGGAAATGCGGAGGAGGAGATGGGGCAAATAAAGGGCTAGGCACGGCGTCAGTTACTCTACCAAATTGCGAGATTTCGCGGGATTGATTCGGCCGAATCCGTCGGGCGAGATTGACGGGAGGTTGAATACGATGACGTCATGCTGACGTCATCATTTCTCTTTTTCTTTTTCTGATTTTCCATTTATTTCATATCTTTTTATTTATGGCTCCAATTCAAGTCAAATAAATTTCTAAAAATTTGTAAAAGCATTATATTTGTGTTAAACCAGTTGTGGGCACATTTTGAATTATTTGAAAATTAATATTTTGAAATATTCATTAAATTCAAATTTGACACTTTATGTTAAATTTAAAACTAGGGTTTAATTAATTTTATTTTTGGCTAAAATAAATTCTATGAAACACCCACATTCAATTATGTTTGAATTCAAGTTATTTAAACTCATTTTCTAATACTAAATTCATTTTTGGCTTTAGTATTATTAAATAGTATAACACAACTATATGAAAATGAAAAAGGGAAATATAAAGTATTCATTTTTAATTCAAAACAATTTGTGCACCATTATATTTTATATTAAGATAATTTATTTGAAAACTTCATAACAACTTTGAAAAAGATTTTAGATTTAATTCATTTCTTATATAGAACATATATTCATGAAAATCATTTTATGTTTTGAAGATAAATGAAAATCATTTATGCTAATGAAATGTTTATTTGGATAATTCATTAATTATAAAATATTTGAAGTTTTAAAGTTATGAATTATAAACTTATAATTTCCAAAAACTTTAATTTGAATTGAGTTAAATGAATGAAAACCATTTGGCAAAATACCATTTTAAATAGTCTTGAATTTATGAATAGATATGGCTAAGTGGTTGAAAATCAATTGCCTATAAGTAAACTATTTTATTTGAATACGGTGGTTTGAATTTTTGTAAAATATTTGTCAAATTACATATTAAGGTTAATGAAATACGAGGGATAATAAAATGTTTACTTGAACAACTTTTGAAAATAAAGATAAACTGAGATATTTGACATATTAAACTTTTTCAATATGTTTGAAGTCTTTCATAGTTGGTTTACTTATGCATTTAATATTTTATTTTAATAAAAGAAAAGTTTTAAATTTTTGTGATTTTTGAACATTATGAAATGTTGGGATGTTACAAGGAGGAAGCCACAGCTGGGGAGGTCTCCTCTTCTAGAGCTGGGCCTTTTACTGACGAGATTCGTGATATCTCGTCAGGCGACGAAGACGCCTTCGTGGTGGCGCCCGTGGAGGAGGAAGCTGAGGAAGGGGAGGCCTCAGGCATGGAGGGCTCTCCAGGAAGGTGCGGGCTTCGCACCAAGGTCTCCGTGGACCACGCAGGGGCGAGGCCGTCTGACGTCCCTTCCAAGAGGAAAGTGGAGGCGCCCCCCGCGAGGCCTGCTCCCAAGCCCTTTCCCTCTTGGCGCTCGTCAGGCCTGGCGTGTGTCGATACTGGCGCTCCCCCTCCAGGGTGAGTTTATACGTTGTTGGGTCGTTCCCTCTTGGTTTCTTTTTCCACCTCATCCTTTGCTGAAGTTTTTCCTTGGGCTCTTGACAGCGGTCCTGCGCCTGCTAAGCGCCGCCGGCTCCGCAAGGCGTCCGAGGTGAAGAGCGCCACGGCAGGAGCCGTAGCTGACGAGGCCGCGAGGCCTGTGGAGGCAGCCCCGGCGGTCCCCCTTGAGGATGCGCCACAAGTAGAGGTGAATGCGCCCCTCGCGGGGACGGCTGGCTCTCAAGTGGAGGAGAGGGCCGTAGGCCCGGATGCTCCTGCAGCGCCGCGAGAGCCTACGGCGGTGGAGGGCTCGGGGGCGAGAACTTCTGCGCCACCTCGTGCTGCTACGCCTCCGCGCGAGGCCACTCCGCCACGTGCGGCTACGCCTCAGCGCGAGGCCACTCCGCCACGCGAGCCGACGTGGCCGCGCGCGTCGACCATTCCGGGTGCGCCTCTGCGTCGTTTGCGCCCACCGCTCCTGCGCAGCCTGCGACGGAGACCTTCGAGGCGCCGGCAGGCGCGGGCGCGTCTGCCGGGGACGGTTCTTCCTCTCCTCCCCGCCAGGCTGGAGGCGAGGAGCGCCCCGCGGCTGCAAGGCCTGAAGGGGGCGCGGGCAAGGGCTCCGGCGGGGCTCAAGCCAGCCCCCTTGTTCTTCCCGAGGCCGGACCTGCGGGACTCGACGCCGAGGCCGGGCCTTCTGCGGGCCGTGACCTGGTGCTCTGCGGCTGGGACTGGAGCGCGGGGCGTCGCGAGGCGCCTTTGGCCTCGTGAGGGAGTCCCTGGAGGGCTTGGAGGCGCACCTCGCCCTTGGGGACATATGGCTTGCTCGACAGCAGGATGAGCTGGCGAAATCGTGGGCGTCCTTCCACGCGGCGGTCGAGGCGCGCCTGCTGGAAGATTTGGCGCTGCAGGCCGCCCGCGAGGAAGCCATCAGCTTCGCCAAGGAGACCCGCGAGGCGGCCATCCGCGACGCTGCAGAGCTGCTCCACCCCCTCCAAGCGAAACGCTACGCTGCGGCGAAGCTCCTGCGCGAGGTCGGGGCGGAGCGCGAGGCGGTGGAGGACTCGTTGGCGCAGAAGCGCCGCGAGCTGGGCTGAGCGCGAGGCGCTGGAGGGCTCGTTGGCGCAGAAGCGCCGCGAGCTGGGCCAGCTGGAGGCCCAGCTGCTCTCCACCCACCAGGCCGCATCGGCTGCTCTAGAGAAGGACCGCAAGGCCTTCGCCGAGCGCGAGCAGCAGCTGGTCCTCAAGGAGGAGGAGCTGCAGCAGCGCGAGGAGCAGCGCCTCCAGGCGGAGAAGGACCTGGCTGCTCAGCGCGAGGCCCTCGAGGAGCGAGAGGGCGAGTTGGCCCAGGCGACCCTGAAGTTTGAAGACAACGTCGCTGCCCAGAAGGTGGCCTACGAGCCCTTCGAGCGGCGCTTCGCCGAGAAGAAAAAAGAGGCCGAAGACGCCCTCGCGGAGCGCGAGAAGCAGTTCTGCAAGTCCACTTCTCAGAAGTACCGCGACATGGGCTAGTCGAAGGAGGACCGCTTCAAGGCCAAGCATGCCGCGGACGCTCGGAAGATCGCCGAGCTCGAGAAGGCCAACTCCAAGCTGGAGGCCCGCCTCACTTGCGCTAAGGATGGCCGCCGCCGAGCGGAGGAGGCTCGCACCGAGGCTGTCCACAACCTCAACTCCCTGGCCAAGGACGTGGAGGAGCAGGTGGCCCCGACGATGCATCGGGCGGCGGAGGCCTCGGACTCCACCAGCACGGCTCGGACACTCACGAAGCAGCGCGAGCGCATGTTCGAGGCGCTGGTCGCTCGTGGCAACGAGCTGGCCTCGCAGCTGGGAGCGGACGCGCCGCACACTGAGGTTCGGGGCCGCGGCGATGTTGCCATGTACTTGGTTTACTTCGAACAGCTCTTCGCAATGCTCGAGGGTCCCGTCGCCGAGCTTTGGGAGATGATCGAGGACGAGAGTCGGCAGCTCTTGGGGGTGGTGGTGGATCGCATCTTCACCAACCTCAAGCTCCTCACGCCAGACTTCGACCTAGGTTCTGTGACCGAAGACGCCTAGAGTGAGGACGCACATCGGGTCTCAAGCTCCCTCCGCGAGCAGGTGGACGCCTTCTGCAACCGCTTCAGGCGCACGGAGGCTGCGCCGGAGGACAGCGAGGAGGAGGCCTGCTCTGCCGAGGCTGTCGAGGGCGCCGCGGAAGAGGTCCAAGACGGTGCTTCTTACCATTGAGTCGCTCTCTATTGCGCATGCGAGCGTTTGTATCTGCACCAGTTGTGTGCTTTCAGACATCTTGAAACCTTTGGCTTGTAATATACTTTCAATTGTTGTTTTAACTCGAGCTTGTCTGCCCCTCGTGAGGTCTCTTTGGACTCATCTTCTTGTCTATTTGTTCTCTGCGTCGTTAGGTCCCGTCCCTTCGTGCCATGACTCCGCCACCTCGGTATATGGGAGCAATGACTCCGCAAGGCCGGGGGAGTTTAGGCCTAGGAGAGGTAAGAGCCTTGAGTCGCGATGCTTAAGTGCCCCCCTTAGACGTGCGAGTAGTCCATGAAGCGTAAGGGAAAGCGAAGTCGCTCGAGGGGCAAAGACGCGCGCTAGGGAGAGAAAAACGCTCTTAAAGGGTGGGTGCGAGACTTAGCTTCTCGAGGTTTTCGCTCGGCTAAGGCTTTTCGCCTGGCGAGGTTGCCCACTTGAGGGGTCGCTCCTGGGGAGGCACTTTGCCTGGCGAGGTTGCCCACTTGAGGGGTCACTCCTAGGGAGGCTCTTTGCCTGGCGAGGTTGCCCACTTGAGGGGTTGCTCCTGGGGAGGCTTTTCTTCTGGCAAGGTTGCCCACTTGAGGGGTCGCTCACGGATGCCCCTTCAGGCTCGCGGGGGAATTCTTCCCTGCAGGTAATAGAGGGGCGAACCCAAACGCTGGAACACGGATCAAGGGATCGTGCGCGCTTATAGGTCCCCTCAGGCATTCCTTGCAAGGAGAGTAAGTACCAAGGTCCTCTGTAGAGATGGCGTGTTTGTGGGGAATTGCCCTCCAGCCAGAGCTCGGACTCTTGGATTTTGCAGTGCTGCTGGTGTGTCATTTGAGGCACTGGCACCGTACTCAGCCCCCGCTCGCGAGGTACGCATGTGGAGAGATATAAGCGCACACTTCAACAATAGTAATGCGTAAATAAAAACCCCCCAAAACGTTTTTTAAGCGGCGCCGAAGCGCTAAGTTCACTTAGGAACGAGATTGAGTCATTATGCTTGGGATTGCCAAGTTAATGCTCTGACCATGTCGAGGCATGGGGACCACCTGTTGGTGGCAGAGACTCTCAACGGCCTGAGGTGGCTCGTTTTAATTGAGACCTCGGAGGGGTTTTCCCTCGAGTGAAGCCTTTGGGGCTTTGGAGGTTTAAGTCGTTGGCGTTTTAACCTCCAGAGACAAGAATGCTTGGAGGTTGAGCCGTAAGCTGCCTCTTCCGCTAGGAGTCTCGACGTGACAATGATCACGTGCATGGCAATGACCACTGTTGCGTTTGTCCCCTTAGGAGACAAAGCATGTGTTTGAGGTTTAAGCCTTTTGGCGTTTTAACCTCTAGAGACGACATTGCTTGGAGGTTGAGCCGTAAGCTGCCTCTTCCGCTTTTTCTTCTCGACGTGACAATGATCACGGGTGTGGCAATGACCACTTTGGCATTTGCTCCTTTAGGAGACAAAGCTATGTTTTTGGAGGTTTAAGCCTTTCGGCGTTTTAACCTCTAGAGACGAAAAATGCTTAGAGGTTGAGTCGTAGGCTGCCTCGTCCGCTTGACGTCTCGACGTGACAATGATCACGGGCGTGACAATAATCACTTTTTTTACTTGTTCCTTGCGGATACAAAGGTTTGCAAGGTTTAAGCCTTGAGCTTTTAACCTTGAGGGACAAAAGTGTGCTTGGAGGTTGAGCCGTGGGCTGCCTCTTTCGCTAAATGCCCTGACGTGATGATGATCACGGGTAGAACTTGCGTAGATGCATGATGTTCCATGAGTTCTTGACGGGGACGCCGTCTTCCGTCTCGAGGCGAGCCGCGCCAGGCCTGGCGATGTGGGTGACCCTGTAGGGACCTTCCCACATCGGGGACAGCTTGTGGAGGCCCTCCCTGGAGAGGATTCGCCTGAGGACGAGATCACCTGCCTCCAGGGTGCACGAGCGCACACTGCGGCTGTGGTAGCGCCTCAGGGACTGCTGGTACTTGGCCGCCCGTAAGACGCGCGGCGTCTTAGCCCTTCAAGGAGCAGCAGGTCGTCGTTGTGGAGGTCCTCTTGCTGGTCCTCATTAAAGGCAAGGACCCGTGGGGACCCATGCTTTATCTCTGCGGGGAGGACTGCTTCGGCTCCATAAACGAGTGCGAACGGCGTTTCCGCGGTGGGCTTGGGTGGCGTGGTACGGATGGACCAGAGCACCGAGGGTAGCTCGTTGATCGAGCCCTTGTCGTGGCCCTTGAGGACATCGAAGGTCCTGGTCTTTAAGCCTTTGAGGACCTCTGCGTTTGCGCGCTCGGCCTGTCCGTTGCTTTGCGGATGGGCGACTGAGGCGAAGCAGAGCTTGATGCCCATTTTCTGGCAGTAGGCTCTGAAGATGCCGCTTGTGAACTGCGAGCCATTGTCGGTGATGATGCGGTTAGGCACTCCGAAGCGGCAGACCAGGCCTCTGATGAATTTCACCGCCGCGCCTGCTGTGATTGTGCGCGTCGCCTCCACTTCAGGCCATTTTGTGAACTTGACGATGGCACGAAGAGGTAGCGATATCCACCTTGCGCCGTTGGGAAATGTCCCAGGATGTCCAGCCCCCAGACCGCAAACGGCCACGAGAGGGGAATGGTTTGTAGCCCCAGCGTTGGTTGGTGGATTTACTTGGCGTGGAATTGGCAGGCTTCACAAGCTTGAATGATGTCCGTTGCATCTTGAAGCGCTTGAGGCCAGTAGAAGCCGCTCCTGAAGACTTTCCCTGCGAGGGTGCGGGCGCACGAATGGTGGCCGCATTCACCGCTGTGGATGTCCTTAATCAGTAGTTTTCCTTCTTCAGGAGGGACGCACTTGAGCGCGATGCCGTTTGGGCGCTTGCGGTAGAGATTTCCTTCAAGGATTTGGTACGATTTTGCTTGGCGGGCAATTCGCTCCGCTTCAACATCTTCCTCGGGAAGGATCCCTTTGTGGAGGTAGTCTTTGATCTCGTCGATCCATCCTGCCTCTTGGTGCACCGCTGTGAGCAACAGACGCTCCCTTGTTGGGGGCCCGCAGCCTGGAGCTCCGCTTGCAGGTGGTGGCGGGAGCGTTTCGTCTGTGCTTGCGGGCAGGGCCTCGAGGGGCTGCTTTATGGATGCCTTGACGAGCCTTTCTTCAAAGACACCTGGCAGCTGGGCTTGCCTCTTTGATGCGCGCTTGGCGATGTCATCAGCCTCTTGGTTTTCCTTTCTTGGGATGTGCATGAGCTCCATTCCCCTGAAATTCTTCTCCAGCCTACGGACCTCTTCAAGGTATGCGGCCATGTGGTTGTCCTTGGCCTTGTAGCTTTTGTTGGAGAAGTTGACGAGCAGCTGGGAGTCGCCCTTGATAAGTATATGCTTGACGCCTAGGGCGATTGCGGCGCGTAGGCCAGCAAGCAGCCCTTCATACTCGGCGATGTTGTTGGATATCTTGTCGATTCCGAAGCACAGCTGGACTGCGTAATACAACTTGTCGCCTTTGGGTGAGGTCAGGACTACACTGCCCCACCATGGCGACAAGCGAAAGCTCCGTCGAACTTCATGGTCCAGTAGCTGGGCATTGCGGCTCCAGAGGACTCGTGCTCTTCTTCCCAGGGCTCTTCGGAGGTTGGATCAGTCCATTCGGCGAAAAAGTCTGCCAGCGCTCTTCCTTTGATTACCCTTGTGGTATCGAAGCGAAAATTGAATGGCTATAGCTCGATGTTCCATCCTACGACACGATCTGTTGCATTTGGGTTGCGCAGGATTTGCTCCAGGGGGAAAGAGGTTACCACCGTGATGGGGTGCCCCTGGAAGTAGTGTCGCAGCTTTCTTGAGGCGATGAGGAGTGCGAGGAGAAGCTTCTGCTGCTTCGGGTACCGCTCGCGAGCATCACGCAGTACTGTGCTGACGAAGTAAACTGGTTGCTCGACGAGAGTAGTTCCTGTTTCCTTGGCGTCTTTCGCCTGAGGTGGCCCAGCTTGGCCCTCGATGGGGTCGGCTTCAAAGGGCTTGTCCTGGGCCTCGAGGGTGTTGGCCTCGAGGGACGCGGCCTCGAGGGACTTGGCCTCGAGGGATGTGGCCTCGAGGGACGTGGCCTCGAGGGACGTGGCCTCGCAGCGCTCCTCCTGGGCCTCGAGTGCGTTAGCCTCTTGAGGCTCCTAGGTCCCTTCGGCATGAACCCCTTGCAGCAGTTGACTCGGTGCGGTTCCCTCTTGAGGCTTTGGGCCTGGCGTGGGACTTGTGAGGACTGCCCTTTCATCGAGCTCTTTATCAGTAGGATTTTTCTTTGGAGTGGTTGCACTCTTCTTTTGAAGTACAGGCTCCTCTCTTTCCACCACCAGGACAACACTGGCTGTTTCTGGGGTAGCTGACAAGTACAGCTTCAGGTGCTCGCGAGGCCTTGGGGCGACCATTACAGGTGGGCTGGCCAAGTACTTCTTCAAGTCGTCAAATGCTTTTTCAGCTTCAGGAGTCCACTTGAAAGTGCCCGTTCTTTTCATGATCTTGAAAAACGGCAGGGCTCTTTCGCCGAACTTCAGGCGTTGCATGTCCTTGAGCCTGCGTGGAGGTTGCATGCCTTCTATGGCCTTGATTTTGTTTGGGTTCGCCTCTATGCCACGATGGGACACGAGGAAACACAGCAATTTGCCTGAAGGTACTCCAAAGACGCACTTGGCGGGGTTGAGCTTGATGTTCACCTTGCGCAGGCTGGCGAAGGTTTCTTCCAGGTCTCCGAGAAGAGTATTTCCTTCTCGTGACTTCACGACAATGTCATCGACATACGCTTCAGTGTTTCGCCCCATTTGCCCGCCAAGGGCTATCCTCATTAACCTCTGGAAAGTGGTTCCGACATTTTTTAGGCCGAAGGGCATGCAGACGTAGCAATACACACCGCATGGGGTGAGGAAAGCCGTCATCTCCTCATCATCTTCAGCCATTTTAATCTGGTGATAACCAGAGAAGGCATCGAGGAAACAGAGGAGGTCGCAGCCTGCCGTGGAGTCCACGATCTGGTCAATTCTGGGCATGGGATAAGGGTCCTAGGGGCAGGCCTTGTTTACATCAGTGTAGTCG
Source organism: Poa annua (assembly GCA_026929855.1). Classification (NCBI taxonomy): domain Eukaryota; kingdom Viridiplantae; phylum Streptophyta; class Magnoliopsida; order Poales; family Poaceae; genus Poa; species Poa annua. The sequence goes on from CM049427.1 coordinate 41,881,324, forward strand.
ATGCAGAGGCGGCCTCCGCCGGCGGGTTTTGGGACTACCACGCCGTTGGAGAGCCAAGTGGGGTGCGCGACTTCACGGACGACTTTTGCCGCTTTGAGCTTCTCGACCTCCTTGACGATGAATGCTTGCTTCTCGGGGGCTTGCTTTCTTGCTTTTTGCTTGACGGGGCGCGCGTTTGGGCACACGGCCAAGTGGTGCTCGATCACCTCCCTCGGTACACCAGACATATCTGACGGTGTCCATGCGAACATGTCAGAGTTTGCCTGGAGGAAGGCGACGAGCGCGGTTTCCTATTTGGGAGGCAGCGCAGCGCCAATGTTGACGCTAGCCCCCGAGCCTTCAGCCCCTGAGCTCCCTGAGCTCAGAGAGATCTTCTTGGTAGCAGCTGCCTCCTGGGAGAACAACTGCTTCTTCTTCTTGGGCCTCTCGAGAGGCTCTTGGTCCTCGTCTGCGGGGAAGGCCATGGCGGCGGCCTTGTAGGCCGTCTCAACAGCGCGCGTATCGTCCAGGACATGCCCACGTATGATGATCATGTCGGCGCTGCCGGGGATCTTGACCATGTTGTACGCATGGTGCGTGACAGCCATGAACTTCGCGAGCGCGGGGTAGCCAAGGATGGCGTTGTACGGCAGGCCGATATGCGCAACATCGAAGTCGATGTGCTCGGTGCGGTAATTTTCCTCCCTCCCGAAGGTGACGGCAAGCCTGACCTGGCCTAGAGGCTCGATTGAGCCGCTGGTGACCCCCGTGAAGGGCCTCGAGGGCATAAGCCGCTCGTAGGGCACTTGAAGCGCTTCGAACGTATCTATGGAGATAACGTTCAGGCCTGCTCCGCCATCGATGAGCGTCTTGGAGACAACCACATTGTCGATGGAGGGGGTGCAGACCAGCGGGAGGGTTCCAACAATGTTGGTGGACTTGCTGTGGTTCTGAGCGTTGAAGGCGATGGTGTACTGCGACCACTTGAGGGGCCTGGAGGTTTCCGTGCTTGGGAGGGCAGCGTTGAGCTCACGGGCGAACTGCTTGAACTGGTTGTTCAACTTCGGTGCCTGCGCCGCCCCGAGGATGCAGGCAATGGCGCCCCTCGGGGCTTGGTAACCGTTGTCCTCCTCGTCAGGGAGGTTGCCGTTCTTTTCTGCGGCGTTGGCTCGATTTCCAGCTGGTTTCTGGTAGTCGCCCTTGTGTCCGCTCCCGCGGTAGCCACGGCCTCGAACGCGGCTGCGGCCATCTTCTGATTGCTCGCGCTCCTTGCTCAACCTTTTGAGGTCGTAGCAGGACTCCGTAGAGTGACCGCGCCTGTTGTGGTAGATGCAGAAAGGGCGGTGATCATCTTTCCTCTCTCCAGCCTCGGGGGAGTCCCTGCGGGTGCCTTTTGTGTCAGGCTCTGCCGCGAGAACTGCGGTGGCCTTGCGCTTGGGCTCCTCCTTCTTCTTCTAGCTCTTGGACCCCTCAGCATGATCGTCCCCTCTCGAGGACATTTTCACGAAGAGGAGTCCCTCTTCAGCCTTGGCGCACTTGTCCGCCATGTCGAACAGCTTGACCACAGAGGTGAGCTTGTCGTGGATGCCCAGTTTCTCGAGCATCCTGCTGTTTGTGACGCCCTCGCGGAAAGCGGCGATGACTTGAGTGTCGGGGATGTTCGGGATCTTGTTGCGCACCTGGCTGAAGCGCTGGATATACTTGCGGAGCGTCTCATCCTTCCTGTGCACCACAGCATGCAGATCGTTGTGGGTGAGGGCGCTTGTACGTCCCCATGAAGTTGGAGACGAACTGCTTCCAGAGCTCCTCCCAGGAGTTCACAGAGTCCTCCGGGAGGTTCAGGAGCCATGACAGCGCAGAGTCGCGTTGCGCGTGGGAGAACCAGTTGGCCATGACCTTGTCGTCTCCCCCCGCAGCTTGGATGGAGGTGGTGTAGAGCTGCAGGAACTCGACGGGGTTGCTGGAGCCGTCGTAGCCCTTGGGAAGAGCTGGCCTGAACTTCTGCGGCCAGACCACGTGACGCAGAGAGCGAGTGAACGCCATGCAGCCAGAGGTGTACGTAGCGACCCCGTGCTGAAGTGTGTCACGATTCTGCTGCCCCGCCTGGCCGAGCTTCTCCACGAGCCTGTTCTGGCGGTCTCGCTGGAGCTCCATCCCCACACGAGCGCCGGGCGCGGTGCGCTGCACGATTAAGCAATCGTGCGGCGAGGACGCGTGCGAAACAGCCCTTTGCGCCGCAGCCGGTGCAGACCCCGGAGGTGGCGGAGGCGCATTAGTTGCAACCGTGCCCGCGATAGAGGGGTGCACGTTAGACTGCGACGGAGCGGGGCACGTCGTGGCGATGCCGACGAGGTGGTTGAGGCGTTGGAGCCACTGCTCGTGGGCCTCTGCGGTGGGCTGGTAGCGGAGCAGCTCCTGCGCCATGAGCAGCGCTGTGGGGGGCGCGGGGTCGGTCCTCCTCGGGCCCGAGCCGCTCGGGCGCTGCGTCGGGTGCGACGACTGCGCGTCCTCCTGGTGCTCGGCGTCTTGCTCCGGCGCCTCCGCGTGAGGGCCAGAAGGGACATGCTCCTCATGGCGGGGTCGGCCCCGTCGTGCGCGGGTGGTCGCGGCACCTGGGGGTGCGCGTGCTCCCGCGACCGCACGTCGGTTGACTCGAGCGGTGCGGGTGGCGCGCGTGTTCACCATGGCGCGGAGACGAACTCGAAGGTTGTTGACGCGCCTCAATCCCCTACCTGGCGTGCCAAATGTCGGGTTATGACTCCCAGGAATCGGGGGTAGTAACTTCCTGAAGAGTAGTTCGAAAGGGGATTGAACGCGGAGGTCTAAAACCCTCAAGTGGCTCCGCGACGTTGCTCGCCGGACCCGAAGAAGATGCACACCCGACCAAGGAAGACACCGTCCTTTACCCAGGTTCACGGCCCTCGTGAGGAGGTAAGACCGCTACTCCTGCCTGTCTGTATTATATGTGGAAGGTTACAGTACAATTGAGCTTGCCGGAAGCCCCCTTGAGGCAGTTCTTGCCCGGGGAGGGAAGCGATGATCTTCTTACTCCTCCAGACAGAGGCTAACCTAACCAGAGCTGCTAGGGTTTACAAGGGTGTTTTGCACGCAAAGGGCCGACCCTTGCTACGATGGATGTCCTCTATCTTTTATAGGCGCCTCGGGCCTTCTTCTTCGGCTTGGCCTTCAAGGTGGCTCCCACTTGCAAGTGGCGGGGCGGAGCACGAGTCCACCGTGCTCCATTCGTCCATGGACTCGGTCCATTGTTGATAAAGATGGCGCCGTGGCTGACAGGCGGCCGACCGCGCGGTACTATCCGCAGAGCGGGCAGTCTCTAAGGTGGAGCCCGCGATGACGATCTCCGTTGGAGGGTTGCGCCGTCCGCCTGCTTTATCGTCAGAGTAGAAGGTCCTCACAGCTGTGCAGCAGGCGGAGCAGCTTTGTTGACCACTATATCGCCAGGGACAGCGACGGGGGTGTGAGCGCCACTGCACGAGCGTGGCAGAGGTCACGTGCGCTCTGCCGGGCTTCCTTGATGACGACGTTTCCCTTAAGGCCTGAGGGGAGATTCTTGCCGGACTTCCCTCAGGCGGGTTGATCCCTCGGGGGGATGATCCCCTGAGGCGAGGGGTCCCTTGAGGCCCTCGCTCCCTCTTCAGGCCCTCGAGGGGAATCGCCTCTCGAGGGGCCCGCCAGGCGGTGACGCCTGGTCCTTAGTCGTTTCGTCCGTCTGGCCCGCGAGCGCGGCCTGGGGGGAATGGGCTCTTGATACCCCAGTTCCCACTGGGCCGACAGCCGTGTAAACTACTGATCGTGATCAACACACATCCACCCAGGAAGACTAACTTGCACAAACCGCACTTCCGAATATAGTTTCAAAAGATCATAAATTCAAGGTATTCATACTACCTACCTAGCAGATTACAACGATGCAACGCATACCTCCCTTCGTGACTCCCTTTAGAGCATCTCTAATATAACCCTCAAGCCGTGAAATCGTAAACGTGTTATAAGGTTCGCGAAAGTCGCTTTTTTTGCTCGAAAACGCGCCGCGCCATAGCAGTACTCGTAAAGCAAAACCTCAACTGCTTTACGGGTAGTGCTATGGCGCGACTATCCTCAAACTGTGACCCTTAAACATATTTGGCACCAAAATATGTCAAAATGTTCAAAATTTCATCGGCAATTTTGAAACAACATAGTTTTGATCATAGTACATGGCAAATAAACATAGTTCACAAACTTTTGCACACATCTGACTGATACGTTCCCAAGGTATCTATAATTTCTTATGCTCCATGCTTATATTATACCAATTATTACATTTTTATATGCATTTTATATGGTTTTATGCATTTTCTGGGATTAACCTATTAACAAGATGCCAAAGTGCCCGTTCACTGTTTTCTGCTATTTTTTTGTTTCAGAAAACCATTAATAAAATATTCTCGGAATTTGACGATTTCTTTACCGAAACACCTATTTTCCTGTGAACCATACAGAACACCGAAGAGGAAAAGAAAAAGGGCACCGAGGCGTTGTCACCATGCCCAGGCACGGCCCCACCTCTTATCGCGCCTGGACCCGATGAGGGGTCCTCGGGCCTCCACCGCCTTCTCCCTTTCGCCTACTTATACCCCCCCCCCTCGAAAACCTAAGACCTATACAAAGAAAATATTTCCTCCATGGAGTCCTGAGCCGCTGCCTTCTTCAACCCGACTTCGGGAGAAATCAGAAGCTCTCCCCGGCACCCTGCCGGGAGGGGGAATCATCACCGGAGGGCTCTACATCACCATGCCCGGCTCCGGACTGATGCGTGAGTAGTTCACCATTGAACTACGGGTCCATAACAGTAGCTACATGGTTGTCTTCTCCTCTTGTGCTATCATGTTTAGATCTTGTGAGCTGCCTATCATGATCAAGATCATCGTTATGTAATACTTCATGTTGTGTTTGCTGGGATCCGATGAATATAGAGTACTAAGTCATTTGCTTCATAACATATTATGTGTGTGTTATTTATGATATTGCATGCTCTCCGTTGCTAGTCGATGCCCTGACCAACTAGATGCTTGTGACTCCAAGAGGGGGTATTTATGCTCGATACTAGGTTCATGTCTCTATTAAATCTGGGGTAGTGACAGAAAGTTCTAAGATTATAGATGTACTGTTGCTAGTAGGGATAAAACAATATTACTTTATTCAAGGATGATGTCACTTACTTATTTTACACTTTGCTTAATGCAATAATTTGTTGCTTGCAACTTAATACTGAAAGGGGTGGGCGGACGCTAACCGGAAGGTGGATTATTAGTCATTGATGCGGTTGGAACGGTCTATGTATATTGTTGTAATGCCCAAATGAACCTCATACTAGACATCATGACATTAGTATATGCATCATTATGCACTTCTTTATTCTATCAATTGTCCAGTTGTCTTTTCTTTACCCGCATGAATGTTATTATTATTTATGGAGAGGCACCACTAGTGAACTGTGGACCCCGGTCCTTTTCTTTAATCTGATAAAACAACCTACTTCAACCTTATACTTTAATTCTAGGGTTAATTGGATATGTGCCATACCTAACTGAGTTTTATCGGTATGTGTCATACCCGCGCTGTTTCTCTGGTCTATGCCCTGGTTTGCTCGCATATCGCTCAAACGCTCGTTTCCCTCTGGTCAACCTACTTGACCCGCACTTGGCCTGACTGGTGGGGTCTGCCTAGTGCGGCTCGGCTCGTTTGTCGGCTCGGTTGGGATTCTCCTGGAGGCGACGCGTGGGGCCGGGCACTAGTCTGACTAGTGGGGCTGTGGCACTTGTCTGACTGGTGGGGACGGCACGTGGGGAGCGCGTGGGGTCAGCGTGGCACTGCACCTCCACCGAGAAGACGCATCCATGCCGGCAGATCCAGGCCTCGCCGTTCCGCCCGTTCCGCTGGTCAATTGTGGACAGTTTCATCCTACTTCAGGATTGAGGTGGTTCGGAAACGAATTTAACATGTCGAATACATTGCGGGCCACACGAACCGCCTCCGATGAACAAGATTGAGGTGGTTCGGGAACGAATTCAACATGAATGCATACTGTCGAACACCTTGCGGGGACACGAACCGCCGCCGATGAACAACATAAACGGTGAACACAATTCAAACATTTAAACGAGATTTAACAAACTTACAATTACGAAGCTAAAGGAGATTTAACAAACTTAAAACTAAATAAAGGGTTTAGGGTTTAGGGATGAGAGAGAGGCCTATGCATGGCCATCCCTCAACACCACCGCCGGCGAAGAGATACCGCTCCATCCCGGTGAGAGGGAGAAGATCCGAACCAAGTCAACCTTCACCTGCTCCGTAGCCACCGCTGTGGCGGCTGAGGCTTCTGGCTTCGCCGGCGCCGTTTTCGGTTCACCGACATGACATGCGGGGAGGGGGGGCGTTTTAAGATAAGCCTCTTCGTCTTGCGCCGCCGCTTTCTTCGATGAAAGCGACGCTGCTGACCAAGATGCAGACGCTTGTAGAGGCAGATCGGGCAGCTCGGGGTCGTCATCGTCGTTGCTGGCGTCGCCGTCCTCGTCGTCACAGCTGTCATCCGTTGAGGACAACTCCGGCGTCGGCTTTCGTCGACCGCCAAGACGCGCCTCGTACTCCTTGTCCACCACGGCGTTCCAATAGGGCGCCGAGATGGAGTACTTGGGGTCGAGCCTTTGCTCGCACGACATCTCCGCCCACTTGCCCTTGATGAACTCGACGCTGGCCTTCCCGATGAGCAGCGGCGCCACCGGAATGTACACGGCGCTCCTCACCCACCCATCCGGAAGGATGGCGTCGTCGTCCACCGGCAGCTGGTGGCGGCTACTCAGCCGCACGGTCTCTAGCGAGAGCACGTAGGGACGAGAGGTCTTAGCCTCCTCGCCCCACATGACTCGCTCGAACGCCTTGGCCATCTCCGCGTCCTCGTTGCGACGTCGGAGTTCCTCCAGCTGCAAGTGGTGTTGCTACCCACCAGGGCTGCCCGCCATGGTGGCCCATGTTTTCGTTTCCTTGGGGAGAAGAAGAGAGAGAGGAGGAAGTGTTGGTGTGAGGAGAGGAGGGTTGCGCTACGTCGTGTTTTAAAGGAGGCTGGAGGAGCGGGGTTGGGTGGCCTGCATTAACGCGGCCACCGCTTCGCCTGGCCGCGCATTGACGCCGACGCGACCAGACGCTGCGACTGCCAGCACGCGTCGCTTCCGTCTGCGCCATTGGAAGCGGCGCGGCGTTATTGCGACTCCAGCCGCTGCGACTCGAGCACGCTTGCTTCTGTCTACAGGGCGCCGACTGCAACACCCATCGCTTCGGTCTGCGCCTGCGAGGGGAACGGGACGCGTGATGCCACGGAAAAGAAAAGTAATAAGGGTAAAACTAAAGACCATTTGCACAGACGAAAGCGAGGCGTGCTGGAGTCGTTTTTCAACATGAGCATCACCAAAAAAATTGTTCTTGTACTTCTATTGAACACAGTGCGCACTCTGGACACGCTCAGAGTGTGCCCGACGTGCTCTGGGCGTGCACAGGCGCACATTTGTGTAAAATTTGGACGCGAACTAAGCCTAGACCATTCTTAGTCACTCCTAAATGATACTTTCGTGAGAATTTTGAAATTATCATGTTGTGTTTCTCATTTGCACATTTGAGTTATGCGATATCACATGAGATTCATGCCCTTCTCATTTGATGTAGACCATGTTTTTCAACTTGAGTCGTTAGTATATGACATAAGAAGACTATGTGTGTCGGTTTTTCAAATTTTCGATAATTTTTTATGGTTATTTCAAAATCGGTCAAATCTAAGTTTGACCAACATTTAAACAAGTTTAAAACATGAAAATGAAAAACTAAGCATGGATCCTTCTTAGTCACTCCAAAATGAAGCTTTAGTGAGGTTTTTGAAATTTTCATGTTGCAATTCCAAAACCACTTCTCTCCAACCTTAGACCTCATAGTTTGAGTTATGCGATATCATCTGAGATCCATGCCCTTCTCCTTTTAAATGTATGTAGACCATGTTTTTCAACTTGAGTCGTTAGTATATGACATAAGAAGACTATGCGCGTCGGTTTTTCAATCTTTCGATAATTTCTGAATTTTTTTATGGTTATTTCAAAATCGGTCAAACCAAAATTTGACCAACATTTAAACAAGTTTAAAACATGAAAATGAAAAACTAAGCATGGATCCTTCTTAGTCACTCCAAAATGAAGTTTTAGTGAGGTTTTTAAAAATTTCATGTTGCAATTCCAAAACCACTTCTCTCCAACCTTAGACCTCATAGTTTGAGTTATGCGATATCACCTGAGATTCATGCCATTCTCCTTTTAAATATATGTAGACTATGTTTTTCAACTTGAGTCGTTAGTATATGACATAAGACGACTATGTGCGCAAGATTTTTCATTTTTTTCGATATTGTTTGAATATTTGAAGCTGATTTCCTATACAAGGAATCTGCAGCCGTCTGATTTCCCCTACAAGGAATCTGCGGCCGTCCGATTTCCTCTAAAAGGAATCTGCAGGCAGACTCGGGGCGATCCGCGAGAAGCTCATTCTGCGATCTCATTGGATGCGCGCGTAGGACAAGGGCTATACACCCGCTGACGAGTGGACCACGCCCACCCCCATTTGCCTGAGTGACACAAAATGGGTATTTTGGCACACCAAATGCGGATAGCCATGACCTTTCTCAAATCTAGTTTGGACTCGATAAAAAATGTGTTTCAAATGACCTCAAAAGTTAGGGTAAACGGCCTCATTTCTAAGCAAAAATGGTGGACTCGCCGAAAAATATGTTTCAAATGAGATCCAAAGGTAGGGTGGTGGACTCGCTGAAAAATGTGTTTCAATGAGCTCGAAATGTACGGTAAACGGCCTAATTTGTAAGCAAAACTGGCCGACTCGCTGAAAAATGTATTTCAAATGAGTTCGAAGGGTAGGGTAGTGGACTCGCTTAAAAATGTGTTTCAAATGAGCTCGAAAGGTAGGGTAAACGGCCTCATTTCTAAGCAAAAATGGTGGACTCGCCAAAAATTGTGTTTCAAATGAGCTCCAAAGGTAGGGTGGTGGACTCGCTAAAAAATGTGTGTCAAATGAGCTCGGAAGGTAGGGTAAACGGCCTTATTTCTAAGCAAAAATGGTGGACTCGCCGAAAAATGTGTTTCAAAGAGCTCCAAAGGTAGGGTGGTGCACTCGCTAAAAAATGTATTTCAAATGAGCTTCAAAGGTAGGGTAAACGGCCTCATTTCTAAGCAAAAATGGTGAACTCGCCGAAAAATGTGTTTCAAATGAGCTCCAAAGGTAGGGTGGTGGACTCGCTCAAAAATGTGTTTCAAATGAGCTCGAAAGGTAGGGTAAACGGCCTCATTTCAAAGCAAAAATGGTGGCCTCGCTGAAAAATGTGTTTCAAATGAGCTCCAAAGGTAGGATGGTGGACTCGCTTAAAAATATGTTTCAAATGAGCTCAAAGGTAGGGTAAACGGCCTCATTTCTAAGAAAAAATGGTGGACTCGCTGAAAAATGTCTTTCAAATGAGCTTCAAAGGTAGGGTGGTGATCTAGCTGAAAAATGTGTTTGAAATGAGCTTCAAAGATAGGGTAAACGACCCCATTTCTGAGCAAAAATGGTGGACTCGCTTCAAAGGTGACTTATAAACCGGGATGGAGGGAGTACTAGCTATAGCAGAACGAGCGGCAAGTATACGTTCATGTTAGGGTTACCTTCATGTTTATCCGTTCTAGCGTGAAAGTAAGAATCCGAAGCAAATCAATTTTTACGAGTCGTACGATGAGAGTATGAGACACATCTGTCTGAGAGCCTTCCAGTTTGTGCGTATTGAATACTGCGCATTGAATACGTGCGTGGCATGCCGTAGTCCACCATGTTGTCTATGTAGCGTGCACGGATAGGCATGGCCATTGAAATGAAAGATTTTGTTATTAGATGGTTCTGCTTCGCTAGCCACTCCTCCCGCTCCTCTGGCTTCATCTCCTGCATGTCGTGCATATTTCCTCACGCGAGTAAAGCTCCGAGTCCGGCATCGGCGATGGCGTGCTCCACCACATTTTCGAGGGAGGGAGGGGAGAGAGAGGTAGAGAAAATGAAGTTTCTACAGCGAGGGCGGCCCTCTTTTATTAGCCGTGGCGGGGAGGGCGGGCAAACCCTAACCAACCCACACTGACCCCACGCGCCAACCCCACGCGCACCCCATGTGCCGTCCCCACCAGTCAGACTAGTGCCACTGCCCGGCCCCACTCGTCGCCCCCAGGAAATCCCAACCGAGCCGAGCCGCGCCAGGCCGACCCCACCAGTCAGGCCATATGCGGGTCAAAGGAGGTTGACCAGAAGGAGACGAGCGTTTGGGCGATATGCGAGCAAACCGGGGCACAAACCAGAGAAGCAGCGCGGTATGGCACAGACCGATAAAACTCAGCGAACCATGGCACATAACCAATTGACCCTTCATTCTATACAAACAAACATCATTCTTCCACACATACGTTTAATCCTTTGTTACAGCAAGCCGGTGAGATTGACAACCTCACTATTAAGTTGGGGAAACGTATCTTGATTGTGTTGTGTGCAGGTTCCACGTCAACTACACGCCACCAAGATTTTCTGGCGCCGTTGCCAACTCGAAGGAATTCTCGTCTCCTACTGGTTCAGTAACCTTGGTTTCATAAGTGAGTGAAAACTTGTTGCTGCACTCATCACACCTTCCTCTTGGGGTTTTCCAACAACACACCACCGTGAGCATCAATGACCAAAAACTTGCATCCAAAAAAGGCACCCACATGAAAAACTACACATAAACATCACCTCCTCCGCCATCACCTCCACGAGATGTGCTCGAGTTGACCAAGGCTTACTTTCTTCGGAACAAGATGTCCTGCCGAGCGATGTCATGCCATTCGAGTGTGAGTGCCTCCATTTCGGCTCGGATCATCATCTTGATATTGTTTTCCTCGGCAAGGAGCTTGGCGACGGACTTGTTCTCCTCGGCAGCCACTCTTCACCGCCGAGGCATCGAATTCCTCCACCTCGTCCTCGCCTCCTCCAACTCCACCCTCAACGCCTCCGCCAGTCTCGTCATAGGAATAATCACCGAGAGGAGGATCGACAATGTCCACAGACACGTCGTTCATCATTTTGACAAACGAGTTCGGACCGTCGCTCGGAGGGATGCTACAAATTGGACGCTGAATTGGAGCATGAAGATGAAGAATGAAGAAAGGGGCCGGCGGCGATTTGGGCACATACCTCGGACTGGCAGAGGGCGGGCCCATGGCGGCGTCGGTAGCGCATGTTGCGGCGGCAGCAGTGGCAATGATAGCGGCAGCAGCGCTGGCGCCGTCCTTGACCTTCCGCAGTCTTTAGCCTGAAAGGGAAAATCCTCATCACTGCCTTGAAGTGAAAAGTACCCTTCTGGTTAGGTTAGGCTGACTATATGTCTTGTTTTTTCCATTCTCCTGTTCACTCCGTCGGGTCGCGCGGAAGGGGAACCGGTCGTCGCTACAGCCGCGCCAGCAGTTCCGAGACTCTTGCGCTTCTTACCGGCAGCATCGGCCTCAGGCGAGGCAACGGTGGGGCGGGAGCGTGTCAGCGGCATCGGCGGCCGCCACGGCTGGCCAAGCCCTGAGCCCACTTAATCTGCCGCTTTTCGACCTCCCCTACAGGGACGGTGAACATCGCGGCATCGGTCGTGTCCATGGCGGCGCTACGGGAGGTAACTGCTTCGCCGGAGGGAAAGAAGTTGGAGGAACGGCGGCGGCGGAAGAGTGGTTTCGTGCGGGCTGAAATGTCCCTCCCGCCAACGCCAAGTCTAGATAGGGTTCGCCCTTCGGTTCGGAGGGGAAAACCAGATTTTCCCAGGTCCACGGGTGGATTTGCGGGGCGCCCTCACAAATATTTACGGGTCCGCGAGTTTTACGGGCGCTGCTATTTCTGTTTTTAAGGTTTCAGAACCGTCTTTGGCAGTTATTTTACAGTTCCGCGCGTTTTGAGAGCTCTGTTACAGATGCTCTTAGAAGGCGGGGCAGAGAGACGACCACCCTCACACTTACAGTTGTAGAGCGGAAAAAAGTTTTTTTTAAATCCATCACCACCACTTTATTAAAGTCTACAAGCCGCCTCATTAAAAACCTTCCAGTCCCCGTAGGTACCCTGGAAGGAAAAAAGCGCGTCTGAAACTTGCCGCTTTTTAGACAAAAAGAGACACATCGTTTATTACAACTTGCCGAATGAAACTAGGTGGATCTGAATCCCAAAAAATAGCAGAATTTGAAGAGAAGGTATGCCTAGCTAAATTGTGAGATACAACATTAGATTCTCTTGGACAGTGTTGGACAGATATGTGGCCAATGCTATTGACCTTCAAGAAGCAATCAATCAGAATCACTGTATACGGGCTCCATATCTCAGCTATTCCATTGAAAGCATTCACGAGCTCAAGGGAGTCTGATTCAATAATTACCGGAGAGCATCCGATCGTTTCTAGTAGTGATAAACCCCTCTGTAAAGTTGTGGCTTCCGCCATTGCTGCATCTAACAGGTGTGACAGTGGTCATCCCGCCACGGCGATCGCAACGCCTCGATGATCTCGAAGAATAGACGCCGCAGCACCCCGACCATTGGGATAGAAAGCAACATCAATATTAAGTTTATATGAATGAAGTCTTGGTTTTGTCCATGAAATAACCTGTGGCGATCTATTGGAAACAGCTCCTCTGAAATTAGTCGCCAGCCCAAGTATTGCATAAGCTGAACTTGCCGGATTAGCTACATTATTCCCCTTGACAGCTTCTCTTCTTTGCCACCAGATATACCACGCACTGGCGTCAATTGCTTCTTTCAATCCCAATTCTCCCAGCGAGTCAACCTTCAGTTTCCGATTACGCATCATTTCTTCAAGAACAACCGAGCCTGGTCTATCGATCCAAACCAAAGAATCTATAACGTCCAAAAGTCATAGCGAGATCTAGACCTGTCTCTCCCTAGGACACATGAATATACGAAGCTTAATGTCTTCAGCTCCCGATTTGCAAATGGGACACACGCTGGAAGTTTTTATATGTCTGTTGGCTAAGATGGTGTAACAACCCAAGTTTGCTAAATAGAAATAAAGGTGTGTTTTGAGCATTTCATGCATCTCATTTAAGTTGGACAAGAATTTGCATTTAAAATTCACATGTTTGCTTTTGAAAGAAAGGGTTAAATTCTTGTTATTCTTGGTGAACTCAAAATATTCCAAAATTTCAAAATCCAAGACTTCCAATGGCTTCCTTGTGAAATTTTGAATCTCCTAGTATTTTTCTGCAAATTTTTCTCTTTACAGAAAAGCCCAAACCTTTTAAATAAGGAACCAGGGGCCTGTTTGTGAAAGAAACTGGAGATTCTTATTTTCCTCAGGGGGGTTTTCAGAAAATGGAGCCGTCTTCCTCCTTCCGACGGCGCCGCCGTGCGCTGGCGTGCGCTCCGCCGTTCCTCGCCTCCCCGCGCTGCGATTCGCGCCGCCGCCCTTCCCTGGACTACAAGAAGCACGCCTGCCGCCGGAGAAAACCCTAAGCCATTCCCATTTCGTCTTCTCCTTCCTCAGCTCGCCCGAAACCCTAGCTACGTCCGGCGAGAAACCCCGGCGAAATCCGGCCATCTCCTGCTCCGGTGAGCAGCTCAGAAGCACCGCCTCGCTCTCCTCTTCCTCCTCCTCGAGCGGTTCGTGCTGGGAAGCCGCGAAGCCGCGGGAAACGTCGATTCCCTCCGCTCGGGTCCGACGCCGGCGAGCTCCATTCCGGCGAAACCCGACCTCCCCTCGCCTCCCCGACACTCCTACGAGCACCAGGGTGAGCTACTGGTCCTCATGGACCTTCTCTCCTCCTTCCGTTCGCTCTGGTTCTTGTGGCCGACGAACCCGAGCTCCGGCCGCCGCTCCGCCGCGCCGTGGCCGCGCTCCGGTGACCATTTCCGAGCGGCGCCGCCACTTTCTGGTCCGCCTCGGCCTCCTCTTCCTACTGCTGGTACTCAATCGCCCCAATTCTCTCTGGTTCGAGAGAATCGTGATCAGCAGAGGGGATTTGGGCATCGATGACGTCAGCTGACGTCATCATCCCTTTTAAATCTCATAAAATCATTATTTCTTTTCTGTAATTGTTTTAATTATGACATGTGGGGCCATGTTGTCAGAGTTTTAATAATTTCCATTTCTATTTTCTGAAATAATTAGAATTATGACTTGTGGGGTCAATTTATTTAAATAAATTTGAAATTTGAATTAAATTGTTTAAACTTTGAAAATTCATAACTAATTCATTTTAAATCAGAAAATATGATTTTTATATCAAAATATTCAGAAAAATAAAATCTATTCAATTATAATTTAATCATACATATTCCATACAAGAAAAATAATGTTATTAGTCTCACCTTAATAAACCCTAATTTAAATTATGGGTATGTTATATTCATCCATTTAGTCTGATGCTTGCATCCAGGAAATTCTAAAATGACATATCATTCATGTGATTGTGCATTGCATCAATATCGTATTGATTGTGTCATTCCTTTCCGGTATTTGGTTCTTCGCGATAGGATTTGAGACCGAGAGTGTTTGCATCGCCTCCGAAGATCAATACCCAGCTACCGAAGAGCAAGGCAAGCATAACCTCTATCTGCACATAAGATTTCAAAAGTATTTGATTCTGATGTTATGCATACGATTCAAAGATGTTTTGGTTAAGTATAGAGTGTCAGTTGTCATTGCATCGCCTCTTATATCTGCTTAGCTTTTCCTGTCCATCCAGTCGATGAGTTCGAGGTGGAATGGGTATACATGGTGTACATGGTGTATTAAATTATGCTAAAGGCTTGGATGGGAGGCCACATTGGGATTGTGGTGTTTGTTCCATTCTTGCCGACCTAGGAACCGAGTTCTCGTCTTTGGAACCAAGACTATTCGTGCATCCACACAGGGCATTCATTTTCCCCTCGACTCCAACTTGCCTAGCCTACTACGTGAAGCCACTAGTTCGAGTGTTTCATTCGCATGTGGGGATGATTAGGAGCTAGGGCAACAGGGCTGCGGTCCAGATGTTGACCCTAGTAACGTGCACTAGGAAGCGCTGCGGTGGTCAGACCTACTGCTGTGGCTCATGGACATAGGCGAATCTTGGGAAAGGTCGTGGCCAACCCTTCTGCCGGCACTCCTCGGAAGAGTGCTAATGTCTGGCGCAAGGATTGGTTGGCGTGTGTGGGTAGTTACACCCCCTGCAGGGTAAATCTTTTCGAAAAGCCGTGTCCACGGTTATGGACGACTTGGTACCTCATGTCTGATGATCATAGACAACATTAATTGATATGCTAAAACTTGACAACTAAGGGTGGTTAGAATTACTTCCTCGGGTTGAGCGAGGGGGTGGTTCTGTGGGTGGTGCAAACGATGACATTCTGGTGGCTACAGAAGACGGAGGAAGACGACAAGTGTTACATCCTTATCTCATTTCAAAAGGTCTACTGATACGAGATTCTCCCCTTTCTCGATTTAAAAGAAAGTTGGCTTTATGCAAAGAACATCATCACTATTCCATGAACGGTCAGATAAAGGGCAGGTTATGTAAGTCTTGTTGAGTACCTCGTACTCAGCCTTGCGCACTTTTGGACAGGTGAAGGCTCCTACTCCGGTGAAGGCTTCTTCATGGACATCGACGAGTGAATCGGGGTTCCCGGGCAGCAGCCTGGAATAAGTGGGCGGGACGTCGCCTTATGTTATGGCCTCTTAGGCCTTTTGGATCTTGTTATGTAGCATAACAATATTTGCTTTCGTTGTTTGGTGTACTGTTAGGTCAGTGACCTAAGTTTGTAATATTTGCTATCTTTACTCTGCTAAGAGTTGTATAATATCGCTTTCGAGTCGTAGAGTCACTGTGATGTTACCGAATGTTCAGCTGTTGGCTCTCGAGATCGAGGTTAGGCTTATATCAGATGAAGATCTGGGATTTGTCTAGCTTGGCTCTCGGGGGTGCTACAGGTTTTGGTATCAGAGCAGGTCTGCCTGTAGGAAACCCTTTTTGTTGGTCGATGTTGAGTTTAGTGTTTGTGAAACCTATTTGAAAGCTAAAAACTATTGACAAAAATCTTGATAGGATGCTTTTTCTCCTTATCCATGAATCTATTCTTGGAGCCTCTTTTCTTGATTTGATTTCTAAAGGTTTACCATCTTATTCCATATTTCAAAATCTTAGGATTTCGGAGGATGGGTAGTGTTCTTTCGTACCTATTTTTGGTTGCGATTCTCAGAGTGTTCTATATGCTTCAACCACGCTGAAGCATGTATCTTTCTTTTTCCAAACCTGAATTCCACTGCTTGACCATCTCTTATCATTGATATCCTGTTACCTTCCACGTCTTTTCATCTATCCTGTTTACCGGTGGATCTAACCTTCGTGGTCTCTGTTCTATGCTATCAGGATGTCAAGTGGTACTCGTGGCCAGGGCCGTGGTGGTCGTCACCATGGTGATGATGATGAACTGCCACCACCTCCCACAATGGCGCAGGTTCTTCAGAACATCGAGAACAATCGCGTGCGGACTGAACATCTCCTTGAGCGAGTGGCCCAGAACACAGAACGTCGTCCCAATGTCTGTGCTACACTTGGAGATTTCCTTAAGGCTCAGCCTCCTACCTTTGGAGAATACAAGGAGCCCCTTGAAGCTGATGACTGGATCCGTACAATTGAGCGTAAGTTTGCTGCTCTCCATGTTCAAGCCAATGACCGTGTGAACTTCGCCACCTACCAGCTAGAGGGTGCAGCTGGCGCTTGGTGGGAAGGTTTCTTGGCGTTGCAGGCGCCAGGACATGAGGTCACTTGGGAACAATTCCGTACTGCCTTCCGTGCTGCCTATATCCCTAAGGCAGTAATGGACATCAAAAGAAAGGAGTTCCTGGAACTGTCCCAGGGAAGGTTGAATATCGAGGCTTACGGGCGTGAGTTCACTCGTCTCGCTCGCTATGCCCCTCGAGATGTTACCGATGATGCGGATAAACAAGAGCTATTCCGCAAGGGCCTGAACCCAGCACTTCGGTATGAGCTGCTACCCTTTAAGTTCCAAACCTTCCAAGATCTATACAACCAGGCTATCACCCTTGAGAATGGAAGGAAGGAAATGTATTCTGCTATGAGGTCTGTCTCCGGGGATCCTCGTGCATCTGGTTCCGGCTTCAAGAAGCGCCGTGTGTTCATTCCATATAGCGTTGTTCCAAGAGCCCCATATGCACCCAAGCCCGCAGGTTATGCTCCTCGCCCAACTGCACCCCATTCTACTTCGACATATGGTGGTGGTCAAAGTTATCGTCCCTCAGGTGCTGCTCCAGCTGGACTTATCTGCTACACCTGTGGTCAGCCCGGCCACTTCTCCTATGGGTGCCCACAGAATGCTGCTAAAGGTGGAGTTACTCCGCCAAAGAAGGATGCTAAACCATCTGGAGCTGGACGTGGTCGTCTGACCCATGTCACTGCTGAGGCTGCTGAAGAAGATCCAAGCGTCATTCTTGGTACGCTTCATCTCAACTCAATTCCAGCTACAGTTTTGTTCGATTCCGGAGCATCGCATTCATTCATTTCGCAAGGATTTGCTCAAAAGCATGGTATCCTTCTAGAGGAAATGTCTATCTCTATGGAGATTAATACCCCGGGATCTCGTTGGCGGGCAATCTGGACTGCCCCTGAGCCCAACATTGTTATAGGCTCTTTATCTTATCCCGTTTCTCTCATTGCCCTCAAGTCAACTGACCTTGACGTCATCTTGGGCATGGATTGGCTGGTACGGTACAAGGCCGTTATTGACTGTGCAGCCAGATCTGTAAATATGACCCACCCCTCTGGTGAAACTGTTCGGTACTGGTCTCCTTCCTCAGTACCTTCCTCCGCAACATCTTTTCCAAGCTCAGAGTTGTGTGCCATGGACGCCACACCTACCCTTGAGATTCAAGACGTTCAGGTGGTTCTTGAATTTCCAGATGTTTTTCCTGAGGAGTTGCCTGGTATGCCACCTGATCGAAGTGTGGAGTTTGTTATTGAGTTGGTTCCTGGAACTGCTCCAGTTTCCAAAAGACCTTATCGCATGCCTAAGGAAGAGTTGGTGGAGTTAAAGAGACAGTTAGAGGAGATGGAAGAGAAGGGATTTATCCAACCTAGCACCTCTTCTTGGGGATGCCCTGCACTCTTTGTTAAGAAGCGGGACACCAACATTCCTCGACTGGTGGTTGACTATCGACCGTTGAATGCTGTGACAATCAAGAACAAGTACCCCCTTCCTCGGATCAACGATCTATTTGACCAACTAGCTGGTGCTACTGTCTTCTCCAAGATGGATCTGAGGTCTGGTTATCATCAAATCAAAATCCGGGAGGATGACATTCCAAATACGGCATTTCAGACTCGTTATGGTCTCTATGAGTATACCGTGATGTCCTTTGGTCTTACCAATGCTCCAGCCACTTTTATGCGGCTGATGAACTCAGTATTCATGGAGTACCTTGACAAGTTCGTCGTGATCTACATCGATGATATCCTAATCTATTCCAAAACCGAAGAAGAACACGCAGAGCATCTGCGTTTGGTGTTGACCAAGCTTCGTGAGCATCGTCTCTACGCCAAGTTCTCTAAGTGTGAGTTCTGGTTGAAAGAGCTTATCTTTCTTGGCCATGTTGTGTCTACCGATGGTGTTACCGTCATTCCGGAGAAAGTTCAAGCTGTCCTGGATTGGGAGACACCTAAATCAGCTAAGGAGATTCGGAGTTTTCTCGGACTTGCTGGTTATTACCGTCGCTTTATTGAGAACTTCTCCAAGATTGCAAAGCCCTTGACTGATCTTCTCAAGAAAGGAAAGAAGTTTGAATGGTCAGAAAAGGCAGAAGAAAGCTTTCAGGTATTGAAAACCAAGTTGACTACCGCTCCAGTTCTTGTTCTTCCTGATACGAGCAAGGATTTCGTGGTCTTCTGTGATGCTTCTCTTCAAGGGCTTGGATGTGTGTTGATGCAAGATGGTCATGTTGTGGCCTACGCCTCCCGACAGTTGAAACCAAATGAGCTGAACTATCCAACCCATGATCTTGAGTTGGCTGCTGTTGTCCATGCACTAAAGCAATGGCGGCATTATCTCTTTGGTAATCGCTGCGAGATCTATTCAGATCATCAAAGTCTGAAGTATCTCTTCACCCAACCAGATCTGAACCTCAGACAAAGAAGATGGTTGGAACTTATCAAGGACTATGATGTGGGTCTCAACTACCAACCCGGTAAAGCAAATGTTGTTGCTGATGCACTAAGTCGGAAGTCCTATTGCAACAATCTGATACTCAAGGAAGCTCAGCCCTCTCTCCATGATGAATTTGCAAGACTCAACCTTGAAGTTGTTCCTGCGGGATTTCTTGCAAATCTAGAGGTGAAGCCGTCTCTTGAGAACAAGATCAGGTCTGCTCAGAAGCTAGACTCTGAAGTTATCCAGATCAAGAAGAACATTGACAGCGGAGTGGATAAATGTTTCTCCCTGGACGACAAAGGTACAGTTTACTTTGGTGACCGTATTGTTGTGCCCAACCATCAGAAACTGAAGGCACTAATCCTTCGGGAAGCTCATGAGTCACCTCTTTCTATCCATCCTGGTGGCACCAAGATGTATCGAGATCTTCGTTCAAGATTTTGGTGGACCGGGATGAAGCGAGAGATTGCTAAGTTTGTGGCAGAATGTGACGTTTGTCGTCGCGTTAAAGCTGAACACCAAAGGCCAGCAGGTACACTTCAACCCCTATCTATCCCTGTCTGGAAGTGGGATGAAGTTGGTATGGATTTCATTACTGGTCTTCCAAAGACTCAAAGAGGAAACAATGCTATCTGGGTAGTCGTGGACCGTCTTTCCAAGGTTGCTCACTTCCTTCCTGTTCGAGAAGATATTACCGCTATTCAGTTAGCAGATCTGTATGTCTCCCGGATAGTTGTTCTTCATGGTGTTCCGAAGAAGATCATCTCTGACCGTGGAAGTCTGTTTACCTCCAAGTTCTGGTCTAGTTTCCAACAAGCTATGGGAACACATCTTTCCTTTAGCACAGCTTATCATCCTCAAACCGGTGGTCAGACAGAACGAGTCAATCAGATTCTTGAGGACATGTTAAGAGCCTGTGTCATATCCTTCGGAAAGAATTGGGAGAAGAGTCTTCCATACGCTGAATTCAGTTACAACAACAGCTTCCAATCTAGCATTGGTATGGCACCCTTTGAAGCTTTGTATGGCAGGAGATGTCGTACCCCTTTGAATTGGTCCGAAACTGGTGAGAGATCACTCTTTGGGCCAGATATCATCAAAGAAGCAGAAGATCAATTCAATATCATCCGTGAGCGACTCAAAACAGCTCAGTCCCGTCAGAAGAGCTACTATGACAGCCATCACCAAGATGTTCACTATGAAGTTGGCGAGTATGCCTATCTCAGGGTCACTCCTCTTCGGGGTGTCCGTCGATTTGGTATCAAAGGCAAACTGGCTCCTCGCTATGTTGGTCCCTTTCGCATTCTTGCTAAGCGTGGAGAGCTTGCCTACCAATTGGAACTACCCTCAAAATTCCCAGACGTCCATGACGTCTTCCATGTCTCCCAGTTGAAGCGTTGCTTCAAAAATCCCATTCGTGGTGTTGATCATGAGACTCTTGACCTTCAAGAGGATCTAACCTATCGTGAATATCCTATCCGTATCCTTGATGAAGCCGAGCGTAAAACTCGACGTCAGAGCATCAAGTTCCTCAAAGTTCAGTGGTCTCATCACTCTGAGGAGGAAGCAACCTGGGAACGCGAAGATCGTCTCCGATCTGAGTATCCCGACTTCTTTTCTAAAATCTAGGAATCTCGGGGCGAGATTCTTGTAAGGAGGGTAGATCTGTAACAACCCAAGTTTGCTAAATAGAAATAAAGGTGTGTTTTGAGCATTTCATGCATCTCATTTAAGTTGGACAAGAATTTGCATTTAAAATTCACATGTTTGCTTTTGAAAGAAAGGGTTAAATTCTTGTTATTCTTGGTGAACTCAAAATATTCCAAAATTTCAAAATCCAAGACTTCCAATGGCTTCCTTGTGAAATTTTGAATCTCCTAGTATTTTTCTGCAAATTTTTCTCTTTACAGAAAAGCCCAAACCTTTTAAATAAGGAACCAGGGGCCTGTTTGTGAAAGAAACTGGAGATTCTTATTTTCCTCAGGGGGGTTTTCAGAAAATGGAGCCGTCTTCCTCCTTCCGACGGTGCCGCCGTGCGCTGGCGTGCGCTCCGCCGTTCCTCGCCTCCCCGCGCTGCGATTCGCGCCGCCGCCCTTCCCTGGACTACAAGAAGCACGCCTGCCGCCGGAGAAAACCCTAAGCCATTCCCATTTCGTCTTCTCCTTCCTCAGCTCGCCCGAAACCCTAGCTACGTCCGGCGAGAAACCCCGGCGAACTCCGGCCATCTCCTGCTCCGGTGAGCAGCTCAGAAGCACCGCCTCGCTCTCCTCTTCCTCCTCCTCGAGCGGTTCGTGCTGGGAAGCCGCGAAGCCGCGGGAAACGTCGATTCCCTCCGCTCGGGTCCGACGCCGGCGAGTTCCATTCCGGCGAAACCCGACCTCCCCTCGCCTCCCCGACACTCCTACGAGCACCAGGGTGAGCTACTGGTCCTCATGGACCTTCTCTCCTCCTTCCGTTCGCTCTGGTTCTTGTGGCCGACGAACCCGAGCTCCGGCCGCCGCTCCGCCGCGCCGTGGCCGCGCTCCGGTGACCATTTCCGAGCGGCGCCGCCACTTTCTGGTCCGCCTCGGCCTCCTCTTCCTACTGCTGGTACTCAATCGCCCCAATTCTCTCTGGTTCGAGAGAATCGTGATCAGCAGAGGGGATTTGGGCATCGATGACGTCAGCTGACGTCATCATCCCTTTTAAATCTCATAAAATCATTATTTCTTTTCTGTAATTGTTTTAATTATGACATGTGGGGCCATGTTGTCAGAGTTTTAATAATTTCCATTTCTATTTTCTGAAATAATTAGAATTATGACTTGTGGGGTCAATTTATTTAAATAAATTTGAAATTTGAATTAAATTGTTTAAACTTTGAAAATTCATAACTAATTCATTTTAAATCAGAAAATATGATTTTTATATCAAAATATTCAGAAAAATAAAATCTATTCAATTATAATTTAATCATACATATTCCATACAAGAAAAATAATGTTATTAGTCTCACCTTAATAAACCCTAATTTAAATTATGGGTATGTTATATTCATCCATTTAGTCTGATGCTTGCATCCAGGAAATTCTAAAATGACATATCATTCATGTGATTGTGCATTGCATCAATATCGTATTGATTGTGTCATTCCTTTCCGGTATTTGGTTCTTCGCGATAGGATTTGAGACCGAGAGTGTTTGCATCGCCTCCGAAGATCAATACCCAGCTACCGAAGAGCAAGGCAAGCATAACCTCTATCTGCACATAAGATTTCAAAAGTATTTGATTCTGATGTTATGCATACGATTCAAAGATGTTTTGGTTAAGTATAGAGTGTCAGTTGTCATTGCATCGCCTCTTATATCTGCTTAGCTTTTCCTGTCCATCCAGTCGATGAGTTCGAGGTGGAATGGGTATACATGGTGTACATGGTGTATTAAATTATGCTAAAGGCTTGGATGGGAGGCCACATTGGGATTGTGGTGTTTGTTCCATTCTTGCCGACCTAGGAACCGAGTTCTCGTCTTTGGAACCAAGACTATTCGTGCATCCACACAGGGCATTCATTTTCCCCTCGACTCCAACTTGCCTAGCCTACTACGTGAAGCCACTAGTTCGAGTGTTTCATTCGCATGTGGGGATGATTAGGAGCTAGGGCAACAGGGCTGCGGTCCAGATGTTGACCCTAGTAACGTGCACTAGGGAGCGCTGCGGTGGTCAGACCTACTGCTGTGGCTCATGGACATAGGCGAATCTTGGGAAAGGTCGTGGCCAACCCTTCTGCCGGCACTCCTCGGAAGAGTGCTAATGTCTGGCGCAAGGATTGGTTGGCGTGTGTGGGTAGTTACACCCCCTGCAGGGTAAATCTTTTCGGAAAGCCGTGTCCACGGTTATGGACGACTTGGTACCTCATGTCTGATGATCATAGACAACATTAATTGATATGCTAAAACTTGACAACTAAGGGTGGTTAGAATTACTTCCTCGGGTTGAGCGAGGGGGTGGTTCTGTGGGTGGTGCAAACGATGACATTCTGGTGGCTACAGAAGACGGAGGAAGACGACAAGTGTTACATCCTTATCTCATTTCAAAAGGTCTACTGATACGAGATTCTCCCCTTTCTCGATTTAAAAGAAAGTTGGCTTTATGCAAAGAACATCATCACTATTCCATGAACGGTCAGATAAAGGGCAGGTTATGTAAGTCTTGTTGAGTACCTCGTACTCAGCCTTGCGCACTTTTGGACAGGTGAAGGCTCCTACTCCGGTGAAGGCTTCTTCATGGACATCGACGAGTGAATCGGGGTTCCCGGGCAGCAGCCTGGAATAAGTGGGCGGGACGTCGCCTTATGTTATGGCCTCTTAGGCCTTTTGGATCTTGTTATGTAGCATAACAATATTTGCTTTCGTTGTTTGGTGTACTGTTAGGTCAGTGACCTAAGTTTGTAATATTTGCTATCTTTACTCTGCTAAGAGTTGTATAATATCGCTTTCGAGTCGTAGAGTCACTGTGATGTTACCAAATGTTCAGCTGTTGGCTCTCGAGATCGAGGTTAGGCTTATATCAGATGAAGATCTGGGATTTGTCTAGCTTGGCTCTCGGGGGTGCTACAGATGGCCAGTCCCGGAATAGTACCATGAAGAGCTTTCCAAAGAATTTTTTTATTTTTGCAGGAACTTTTAACTTCCATAAAATCTCCCACACCAGGTTGGTGCTAGATGAATTCTGCCTGCAAGAAGAGTTCAACTTATTGTCAAAGTTATGTTCCCATTGTGCATAATAAGCTGATCGCACATAGAAAGAATACGATTTTGTTAAATTCAAAGCTACAAAGTCCTCTGTCATATGTTCATAGAGAGGTATCCATAGAATTCTGTCCGCAACAACTTGGTTAAAAATGTCACGGATTTGTTGTTCCTTTCAAGACTGAGTATCCGGATCAATCAATTCATCAACAGTCCGAACCGTGTTGATTTCTTTTGGTGTAAGAACTTTTCTAGAAGGACTACCTTGTATCCATGGGTCAGCCCAAATGTCAATACAGGTGCCCGATCCCACTCTCAAGATAAAGCCTCGTTGAAAATTTGCCAAGCCTGCCACAATGCTTTGCCAGGTGAACGAAGATCCACTCTTCGGTCCAGCTTTTGGAATATCACAATTCGGATAATATTTGGCTTTCAACACTTTTGCATAGAGAGAGTCAGGTTTTCTGATCAGTCTCCAAACCTGTTTAGCTAGCATAGCTTGGTTAAAAGTATATAGGTCACAGAAGCCCATACCCCAATCTTTATTTGGGATGCACATTTTCCACCAAGCAATCCAGTGCATGTGTTTCTTTTCCTCTGTGTCACCCCACCAAAAGCTTGACATTGCATCTATCATCTCCTTGCAAAGCTTCTTAGGAATCTGAAACACTGACATTGCAAAGACAGAAATTGATTGAATTACAGCTTTCAAAAGAATTTTCTTTCCTCCCAAAGATAAAAGTTTCTCATTCCAATTCTCCAGTCTTTTGATTATATGCTCCAACATATGTATGAAGCTATCAGTCCTATCAAGTCCCATCATTGCTGGAAGACCCAAATATTTATCAGAAAGAGCCTCGGCCATGATATTTAATTTGGTGCAAATCACAGCCTTTGTATCTACATGGACATTAGGGCTAAAAAATATGTTGCATTTCGACTCACTCACCAACTGACCCGAGCTTGCACAATATTGATCAAGTGCTTGTCTCAACGAGGTTGCATTACATAAATTTGCCTTCCTGAGGATTAAGGAACCATCAACGAAAAGTAAATGGGAACCTGATGGTGCATTTCTGCAAACCTTAACTCCTTCAAAGCCACGAACCTCCTCCATATGAGCCAAAAGACTTGAAAAACCGTCTGCACAAATCAGGAACAAGTAGGGAGAGAGTGGGTCTCCCTGCCTAAGTCCTCTTGCGGGAATAAACTCCTCTATTTCCTGGTTGCTAAATCTAACCTTGTACTTAACAGATCTCACACAAGGCATTAGTAAGGCCACAAAATTCATATCAAACCCGAGCTTGACCATCATGTCTTCTAGGAAATTCCACTCAACTCGGTCGTAAGCTTCGTGCATATCCAGTTTAACTGCACAGTACCCCCATTTGCCCTTCTTTTTATTTTTAAATAGTGTGAATGCTCTCATATGCCAATAAGATATTATCTGTGATCAACCTACCAGGTACGAAGGCACTTTGGACAGGAGAAATAATATTATCCAGGACCTGTTTCAGGCGGAAAGCAATCATCTTGGAAATAACTTTGTAGAGAATGTTGCATAAACTGATAGGTCTATATTATGTGATCAAGTAAGGATCAACCACCTTTGGTATGAGTACACTTACCGTATCGTTCCATCCTTCGGGTATTGCTTTCTGATTTATCGCTGCAAGGACTTCGTTTAATATCATTACCAATCAGATTCTAACATTTTTTAAAGAAAATAGCATGTAAACCATCCGATCCAGGGGCCTTCATATCACCGATTGCAAACAATGCTTTTTTTACCTCCTCCACAGTGTAAGGATTTAGTAAACCCTCATTCATCAGATCAGTAACACGAGGATTTACTTTTTCAAGAATATCAGGGTCAGGATCATCTACTTCCATCGAGGAAAGACCTGCAAAATACTGTGAAATCAGAGGGTTGAACTCATGACACCCCTCCTTCCACATACCTGAATCATCTTTGAGTTTATGAATCATGTTTTTCTTTCGGTGGGCATTAGCAAAGATACTAAGGGGGTGTTTGTTTGGGCTTTTGGCTTTGGCTTTTGGAAGCCAAAAAGCACCTATTTAGGTGCTTTTTGGCTTTTAACTTTTGGAAGCCAAAATCCAAGATCCAAATCTTATGGCTTCCAAAATTCAAAAGCCAAAGCCAAAAGCCCAAACAAACACAGGCTAAACAAGGTTAATAGGTCTACACATGAAGTAAAGTTCGATACATCCAAGGAAAAATAAATGAAAGACAAAATTCAGATTCTAAATTATCGATCCAGGGGCCTTCATATCACCGATTGCAAACAATGCTTTTTTTACCTCCTCCACAGTGTAAGGATTTAGTAAACCCTCATTCATCAGATCAGTAACACGAGGATTTACTTTTTCAAGAATATCAGGGTCAGGATCATCTACTTCCATCGAGGAAAGACCTGCAAAATACTGTGAAATCAGAGGGTTGAACTCATGACACCCCTCCTTCCACATACCTGAATCATCTTTGAGTTTATGAATCATGTTTTTCTTTCGGTGGGCATTAGCAAAGATACTAAACAAAGTTAATAGGTCTACACATGAAGTAAAGTTCGATACATCCAAGGAAAAATAAATAAAAGACAAAATTCAGTAGGGAAAACCCTACAATCAGAGCAAGCTCATCGTTCAGATCACCTGGCACTGTTGTTGTGTATTACGGTGGTACACCATGAAGATGATGAGCATGCCGATCGACATAGCAGATAGCACCAAGTGATGCGGCACACCTATGGGTGGTTGTGTGCTCGGTGTTTCGGCGACATTTTTATTGTCGTAAGGGCTGATTCTTTGACTCAATCGGCGGTGGTACCAACAAGGCACCCTAAAAAAGGGTCTAAGGCATGTTTATTGGTCAGACAAAAATTGAACAATCTCCACGGGGCTTGAAAGTACGAGACCCAAAAATAGTAAAGTATTATCATAATCTATGTATGCTTACCTCAAAATATCCTAGAAAATAATACTCCCTTCGTTCCTTGATATAAGTCGTATAAGTTTTTGAAGGAAAATCCAAAATATAAGGTGTATTTGCTATTTATGCACAATTTGACCAATCAAAAAATGATATCTGGTCTCAAAAGAGCGATTTAACGGATTAGATTCATTTTATACCAATTAAGAACTCATCTCTTGTCATTTTTTCTTAATAAAAATTTAGTACACTATGTACAAAATAGCTTGTCTTAATATACATGCGGTCCATTTGAAAAAGTCTTCAACATAAACCCCGTATCTCGTTGGAGGTAACAAACCTGGTTTTCCGGTAGAAAAAACAGAGTTTATACACTACTAATATCTCTCTCGATGAGAGCCTACTGGTTTTGTTGAAATCTATGATACCTAACTTTTCAGATTAATATAATACACAACTTTCTATGGCATAAAAATTATAAATGATAATTGATAAGGAAAAAAGTAGAGAGTCAAGTTAACAGTTCGATTTATGATGTAGAAGTTTCTATTAATTTCTTTTACATAATGAGATACTCGACACCACTATTAAGATATTTTTTAGAGTATACTTAAAAGACGTGTCTTAAAAATATATTGAAGATATTTAAATCTTAATTCAACCCCAAAAAATGTGGAGGCATAATTTTTTTCTCATCCTTTCTTGTCCTATTGCTATTAATAAAACATTACTATAGTTTTGGTTGATTCAACACGAGATGTAGTAGTAAAAGTTTATATTTAATTTTGCTAACTACATACTGGAAGATATAGTTAATAGACAATAATTAAAAAATAAGTTATGGACAAGTATAATAGTTTGATATAAATTAGATGGCACACCCGCGCCAAGTTCACCATTATCACGACAGGGGTCAAAGTCGGCAAGATCATGTTTGTCGAAGAACACGCACGATGACGCAGTTTTCTCCTTTGTTGTTTGTCACGGCTAGTAGCTGAAAGTGCAACATTCAATGAATTGTATCTCCAGAATGCACAGATTTTCTAAAGATAGCGACGGAGAACAAGAACACTACCTTGCACGTAGGGCTACAATAGTTGATATCATTTCTCCTTCCCTTGGTAGAATCTCCGCACTGTGGGCATCTCCCATTGCCTCGGCGGTTGAACTCGTGGGGTCGGAGCATGACCCACGTGCCTTCGTCGTTCTTCACCCTGTTGATGTTATTCCATCCGTACTGCAACCCATTAGTCATCACCGTCACGTAAGAGAGAGCATGAGACCTCCCACCATGGCTACCTGAGAGGAAAAGGCAAGATTGCAAGATTTCAAGAAACGGAAGGAAGTATTTTTTTTCTCGGTTTCGGGGTGTGAGAAGCAAGAAGATAAGCTCAAGAATAGGATCATACCGGAATGACGGTGTGGGGTGGTCCTTGATTGGCACCGTGGTGGCCGTTCAGGTGAGCCAGGCAGCAGCCGAGGCACACCCGCCGCAAGCATCGGGAGCAGAAATCTCGGCCCTGGCAGGGTGAGTAGTCCGTGTGAACTAGGGCTTGCATGTACTCCATTGCTTCAAGCGTCAAGAAACATAGCGAGTTTGTCAAGTCTCTGCCTCTCTGGTGGTTTTTCTCGAAGGTATTCAGAAATCAGAAGGAGGGCGGGGGGAATACCGGGTTGGAGGAAGAAGAAGGACAATAAAGGCCGGGTTGCGAACATTTTTCATTCGTGGTCTGTGGGTTGTGTTTGCTACTTAAAACGGTAGACTACTTGCGCCGCCAGAAGCATCTCGAAACTGGCTAGGCCCATTTATCCGACAACAGTTCGTGGGAATGTCTCGAACCCAATCTGAGCGGTGTACGTTGGCTCCAGTTTTCTTTTTCCCTGCATTCTGTCTATTTTTCTTCTTTTCGATTTTTTTTCTTTTCTATTCTCTCTTTCATTTGTTTTTTTTATTATTATTGTAGTCTATCATTTTTATTTATTTATTTTTTCCTTTTCCTTTTTTATTTCCTATTATCTTTCATTTCACTTTAGTTTTATTTATTTATGACTAGTTAATGAATTGTGCATTGCTCACCAATATTTTCTAACACTAACATTTCAAGTCTTCAGGTACATCAAACAACTTTGACTAATATTGTTTATTAAGCTTGCAAACTATTTTTCAGCTCAACACATAAGACATTTAAAAAATATGAAAACTCTTTCGGTAAGATATCCTCTATGCATGCAGGATCAACATTGTAGTGAATGCCCCTCCTTCAACTTCTCCTTGTAATTCCACTTCGTCTAACATTGTTGCCACTTGCTTGAGAGGAAGAGATACTCCCTATCAAATAAAGAAACCAATTGAAAGGGTAGTAAACATTGATAATGTTATGACTGATAAATGACGATAGTACTCATAGTTATTACTCACCATGTATCCTCCAAACCTTCAGATTTGGAAACATTCATGCTAAATGCTGCTATTGACGACCTTTATAATCTAAATGGACATAAACATCATTTCAAATGTTTGGAAGGTGGTAGTAGTCAGGGGGGATCTACACCCCGGGCAACCAAGGCCATGGCCCGGGTTGTAGAAAAATCTAGCTATATATTGGTAGAAATGGTTTATTTGCTCTAGGGTTTAGAAAAACTACAACACATCTTTCTAAATACTAAGCTCCCTAGAATTGGAGCTCTCTCATTTTTCCACATGTCAACATCATGCTATACCCCACTTAGCTCACATTATATTATTTATTTATCTTTCTAAATACTAAGCTCCCTAGAATTGGATCTCTCTCATTTTTCCACATGTCAACATCATGCTATACCCCACTTAGCTCACATTATTTATTTATAGTTCATAATCACACATGTCAACATATGGTAGAGCCATTTAGCTCACATTATTTAATTCTAGTACATATTTTAAATTCAGTAAAAAAATTATATTGGATATGTAACTTATCTCCTAAATTTTGGTGAAATAAAAAGGGATTCCCATCTCTTTCTAAATACTAAGCTCACTAGAATTGGAGCCATCTCATCTCCCACATGTCAACACCATGCTATACCCCACTTAGCTCACATTATTTAATTATAGTACATAGTTTAAATTAAGTATAAAAAATTTATATTGGATATATAACTTATCTCCTAAATTTTGGTGAAATAAAAAGGGATTCCCATCTCTTTATAAATACTAAGCTCCCTAAAATTGGAGCCGTCTCATCTCCCACATGTCAACACCATGCTATACCCCACTTAGCTCCCATTATTTATTTATAGTTCTAAATTCAATTTGAATAAATTATATTGGATATATACATATGTATGTACTTGATTTAATTATGCCAACTAGTATTATTGATTTTGGCATAATTTGTGTGGATCTCAATGGCTAATCAAATCTTGGCTAATCTATCCCTCTGATTTTACAAGATTCATCATATCGTAAAGTGTCTACATATTGTTGAAACTTTGATCATTCTTTTTTTGTTTGAATCATTATAGAACCATGTACATAATTTAACTTTCATGACATTTCATAATTGTTGCTGTATTCTAATTGTCTAACTAAGTTTAAATTTTAGAGGGGGTCATGTTCTTTCTGCTGAGTGGTGTACTTCTAACCCTACTACAACTAAACAATTATTTCCCTTGTCTACTCCTCTATGTTTATGTATGGATGTCTGAGTAATCGTGTTTTAAAATAGTGAGCCAGAGATATTGTTTTATCTATCATTGATACAATTTTGTTGTGTCTCGATAAATTTCTTTTTGTTCAACTATTATTGTTCGTATTAGGACAGATGCGGCAACGCGCGTCTTTTCCTTCTAGTAATACACTATTGGCCCTGGGTTTGGTGGAATTCTAGACCCGCCACTGGTAGTAGTGGTAGTAGTAGTATATATGTTTCAGTTTTAACATGTTTTCCTTATATTTCTAAAAGTTGCGGGCCTTGCAATATTAACTGATTCATCCTTCAAATATTAATAGACAACATTCTGACAAAGCAGAAGTTATTTTAATATAATTAATACCAATGTGAAAAATATAGAAAAAGGATTGAGATAGTTACCTCGCAGAAGACTCCTTTCAATATAAGTTCCGCAAAAGTATTGTCCTACACATATGGAAAAAAGCTCATGCAAGTCATGATCTGAAATGATTACTACTTACTCAGTTCCAAATGGAAACCGGTATCAGTTCATTGAAATCTAAATGAATGAGAACCCTAAAAATACTGAAGAAGATGTAATATGGAAAGAGAAAAAATTACCTTGATTAGTCCTTGTCGTCCTTTTCTTCCAATGTTTCCTCACCAAAGCCCTCTGCTTTCATCTTCCTGATTATTGTCAGCAGTCCGTGCTGGTACTTCAGTGGCATTTTGTGTCCTAGCTTCATATAAATTAAGCAGTCTGCTAAGCTGCCATTGACATCTGTATCATCAGTACCTGATGGAACTGTCTGTTGCAAATGAACAACTTGCTGCACCATCATAGGTAAACTGCTATTTGCTAACGTAGCCTTTTCAGAAAGAGATTTAGCCATCTCATCATTATGTGTGACCACCAACGTCCAAGCTACTGAGCGGCAATGCCCTGTTGCTTCTTCTGGTTTGGTGTACTCCACCTCCACGTCGGACCTGCAAGGATGTAACATCCATGCAGGCGACATGAGTAAGCAAACAATGTCTTGAAGTGCATAAACCAATTCATTAACACCACATCTCAAGTAAACTTCAATAAAGTGCTAAAAACATGTGAATAAACATGCTAGAAGCAATTGCTGAGCATTAAGTTATACGAACATGCGAAACAACACTAAGAGGTGAGCAACCTAAAATGTCAAGATTATTGATTTGATTCAGTGAGTAATAACACAGACACAGGACCATCCGTCAATCCTTTATCCTATTCAAGATTAATATGGCATAACAGGCGCATGATGTGTGCGCCAAACAGTTGGCAGGTATTACCTGCAACCTGCGCTGCACCATTGGCATCAGCCTGCATCTTACTGGTGTGTGGCTAAAGAGCTTGGGCGGATGGCATGCGGCCGTCATGGGCACGGCGGAGGGCGCCATGGCATCACGACCGCCAACATCAGGTTCCTCCAGCTGCTCATCCTGAAGAACATCGACCCCCTATCTCGTGGTGACTTCGTGTCGGAGAATAGTGAGACGAGAGGGACGCCGCACTGCTCACTGCAGAGAGGCGGAAAGCGGACACGTCAATGACCAGTGAAACAAAATGAAGTTCTGTAGCAATTTTCAGTTGTTCAACCCTAATATCAAGGTACAGCTTCAGTCAGATCACGACGATCTCGTTGGTCACAATATTTGTTCAAATTTGCAAGATGGTTTCTAATAGTCACTATATTTGCTCAAATTTACAAGATGGTTTCTAATGATCTGACACAACCTACAGAACTTTTTATACTGCTATCAGCCAAACCTTCACTTTTCGCAGAGGTGAGAGGTTGTCTAGGCTCCTGCAGTAGGTGGCGAAGGTGCCGACAAGGCCCCAAGAGTGAACACTGTTGAGTGACCTCGATGGTGCTTTTGACGGAAGACCATATATTATCAGCAGAACGCGGTTCACTTTGAAAGATGTTAAAACCAATTATATTTTAATCATTAGTAACAATTTATTATCCTAAATGACGGAAACGACAACGCGCGCCTAATACAACTACACACGCGCGCCATCGAACACACTAATGTTTCTCTCAAGCCATTATGGACCTTGCCTTGAGAATGATCAGGCCGTTCATCTTCCTCATGTCCTTCTTCAGTATCGCCAATGCCAGCTCAGCCGACCAATCGGTGATGATCGATCGTATCCGTCGTCGGCATGAACTGATGTAGCCCATACTGGAGCAGGATGGTGAATCAGACCACGCGCGCGAACACGCATCTAACCAGCAGGTGCTCACCAGAGGGCAATTAAATGGACATTGCATTCCCCTGCTTTCCAACCTGTCGGCCGTCCAACGCCGGTTCTTTAGAGACAGACACATATGAAGTTTTTTGCAGCAGTGGTGCCCTTGTCGACAAGATCTCGCCCGCACACGGCGCCGTGGTCTTGCACTCTTGCCGAAGAAGAATGCCCCGTAAGCAGACTTCGCCGAGTACACACTGTCATCGGTGATGGCTTGTTCCTGCACTGCATCCCACGGCTCTAGAAATTCGGCAACATCCTAGACTGTCAGCTCACCTCGGAGGCATGTAACCCAATTGTCGTTCAGTCTTGCCTGTTGCGCTATGATCCTCTTCCGGCTCTTCTTGGCGAACTGCCACAGCGAGGGCGCTAGCTGCCTGGCCGAGCGACCATGTACCCGGACCCGGACGTCTTCCTTCTCTTGATGGAAGAAGCCGAGGGTGAGGTGCGTACGGTATCGTGTGGGCGGCGGCAGAGCGCGGCAGATGGCAGCGGCGTGTGTGGCCGCGACGAGGCACCAGTGGCGGCACGTGGAGGAGATGCGCGCGACGTCGGCGGCGGTCGAAGATGCGCGGGCGAAGATCACGGAGAGGTCGTCGGCCGGTAGGTGCCCGTCGCCATCGGCGCGCCTGGTTCTACTCCGGCGGTGCCGTCGTACCAGCCACCCGTTCGGGTATGGCGTCGCCGCGGAACGGGCGCGATCGCGGAGTCGTCGACGCGGCGGCATTGACCACTGATCACGGGACTTGTGATCGGATCCGTCTGTTAGCGAAGCCTTTAGCTTCGGGGGCGCCTACTTCACGCGTTGCGCGGAGCGAACACAGCTCCGCGTACCCCCCTCAGCGCTCAGCTTGGCTCACATGGGCCGGCCCATCTCATGGTTTTCACTGTTTCGGTTCCCCTGCGCGCCTATTTCCTTCGGTAAAATGACTCTATGTTCTGAACGTTTTTTGCACTGCATCTGGACATTCTGCTGCTTTCTTCCTTTATGCTTAGAATTCTAATTTGTAAACAATGCATTGTCAAAATATTTCCTTATAGAACATTTGGTTTATTTTTAAAAAAATATGATGCATTGTTGAACATTCCAACCGCATACACTAAGCAAAACACATGGTGTTTTAAAAAAAATTGACAACCTTCATACTAATTCTACTTGAATAAGGGAAACATATTTAATATTATAATAGATTCCACTGAATATTTATCCCATAGTAGCGTAGAAAAAGCTCATTGAACGAACATTGTCCATGAATGGAATTTTAACAAAATTTGGTGTCAGCGATATGAAAACCCACTTTGAACAATTTTTGGAATAATTTTTTAAAACACGTTGAACATGATTTGGTAGCTCGTTAAACGTAAGTTGGTCTTGAATTTTTTTATAAAAAACTGTTTGAATGTAATTCAGTTTTGAACAATTTTTTAAATACTTGTTGAATCTTCAACGATTTTATTAGCCCATTTTGAATAGATTGTGGTCGTGAACGATATTTGAAAACCCATATGAACAGATTTTACAAAGTGCGCAAAATAGGTATTTAAATGTAAACTATTTTTGAACGGTTTTAAAAGAGTGATAAAACTATTTTAGAAGGGTTTTACAGTTAATGACAAATGTCGGTGAACAGAAAATATTTGAACGATTTCCAAAAGGGAACATAAATGAATTATGAACAGAAATTATTTTTGAACATTTTTTTAAAAAAGTGAACACAAACTATTTTTGACCAATTTTAATAGTAAATAGAAAAATATCGGTGAACGGAAAGATGTTTGATAGATTTTAGAATTGAACAAAAAAAGGTTCGTGAACACAAATTGAAAAAGTCGATCAATATCTATTTTTAAATATAAATTCGAAAAATACTAACAAAAGGAAAATAAAAATAATGAGAAAATGGAAAAATATGTGAACATATATCCTTTATTTTCGGAAATAAATAAAAACTCGTATTGAAAAGAATATCGAAAAAGAAAGGAAGAAGAAAGAAACCATGTACCACAAAAAAGGAAAAAAAAGGAAAAACGAAACAGGAAACACTACAAAAGGAAATGGAAAACATACAAAAAAATGACACGGAGAACAAAACAGAAACAAAATGGAAAAGAAAACAATTATGAAGCAGAAAACATCCTATGTAAGAAAATTCAGCCTGGGATCAACAGCCTAGCACTAGCGCGCATGAAAAACTTAATGGGCCAGGCCCAAAAGAGCGTTAGGAGGTACGCAGAGCGGAATAGCGTCTGCAGTATGCGGAAACTAGGACTTGCTTCTGTCTTGTGCCGAAGTGCTGACACTATTTATCACTCGTGTTGAGTCGGTACACTGACTCCTCAAAGCGATCGTCAGCATGGTCCAACCCATATTCGCTTCGTTTGTATTGTTTTTTTTTTCGTTTTTCCTTCTTTTTTATTTTTTCTTTTTAATACTCGTTTTTGGTAGCCTTTTTTTATATTTTTATTTGTTTTCTTTTCTTTTATATTTTTTCCCTTATATTTTCAAAAGATTCATTTTTGAAATACTGACTATATTTTACATATAAAAAGTGAAAATGTTCATTTTTCATTAATGTTCAAATTTAAAATGTTCAGATTCTGAAAATTGTTTATTTTTGAATGGTTTATACTTTTAAAATGGTATATTATTTGAAAAAAATATTTTTTAACTTTTTTTCTGATTCTTAAATATGGTTCACATGGTGAAAAATATTCATATTTAAAAAAATGTTACTTTTGAAAAATAGTCAACTTTACAAAAATGTAAAATCAGAACACTTTCATATTTAAATATGTATTAAAACAGAACATTATCAAATATGAACACTTTTTAACTCAACAATTCACAAAATTTCAACACTTCTAAAATCAGAGCAATTTTCATATGTGAAAATTTCAAAAACAATTACCCTAGAAAAGTAAAGTAATTGGAAAAAACATGAAAACGAACAAAAAACGAAAATAGAGAAAAAACGGAAAGAAAAAACGGAAAAGAGATTCTTGTAGGGCAGAGGGACGACCGCCCTCAAGCTTTTTTTATTCAAACGAATCTTGTAGGATTCGTGTAGGATTTTATCTCATAGGATTTTGTTCCTTTTCTAGTGGTTTGATTCATACGATTAGTTCCTATAGGAATTTTTCCCATAGAAAGCATCAGGTAATTTCTCATCTTCCTCTTGATTAAAAGTATAAATTTTAAGCAAAGCACCACGTTGAGCACTAGCAGGAAAATATTTACTAAAAAATATCAAGCAAACCAATAGGACTAGTAATGGAACCAAGAGACAAATTATAATACCAAGTTTTAGCTTCTCCTGTAATGAGAAAGTAAATATTTTAGCAACAAAGTAAGTGCGCATTTTGATATCTTCAAAAATATACCACTTAAAGTAAAGAGTTCATTCATGTGTTTTATAACACTTTCATTTTTGGTTCCACGGAAAGGTTCTCTTTCAACAATAGCTATGTGAGCTAAATTAAGAGAGAAATCATAAGGTTTATCTTTAATGTTTATGAGAGATGTAGCAAATTTAGCATCAGGAGATATCTAACTACATGTTTTCAAGAAGGTTTTTCATAGCACTAGCATCTTTAGTAGCATTAATCTCATCAACAAAATCATCATCAAGTTCGACATACATTTCATCAGGATCTATATAAGCATTATTTGTAACTTTAGGTGAATTAACAGGTCTCTCAGCATTTTCATTAGGAATTTCAGCATTTTCAAATTGTTTAGATCTAGCAATTGTAGCATCTAAAAAGGGACCTAATGAAGCAGGTTCATCAAGAACAGTAGAAGCATCATCATATGTAATTTCAGATTCAGCAGTAGTAACAGAACGTGCAGTTTGTGGTGGTGTAACAATCTTACTCATCACAGTGGGAGATTCAAGAGCAGCGGAGGTACTTAGAGTTGTACATTTTCTTGTAATGGATGACAATATGGGAAACTTCTTATCAGCAGGTCTTCTCATAATGAATAAATTCCAACGAACAAGGTCACACTCAGGTGAACTTATAAATGTTATAAATAAAGCTATGCTCCTCGGTAACGGCGCCAGTAAATAGTCTTGATGACCCACAAGTATAGGGGATTGCAACAGTCTTCGAGGGAAGTAAAACCCAAATTTATTGATTCGACATAAGGGGAGCCAAAGAATATTTACAAAGCTTAACATATGAATTGTCAGTTCAGCTGCACCTGTGAATAGACTTGCTGGGGACAGATTATCAGTAGCAACAATTTTATAGCAGTGACAGTAGTGAAATATTAGCAGCAGTAGAAATAAGACAACAATTGTGCTAATAGTAGACAACAGGATTAAAATACTTTGGCATAGGGACGGATGAATTGCCGTTGCATGAATAAGATAATTCATGTAATATCAAGACATATACATTTGTAGATAAATAAGATAAAGCATCCAAGTATTAATTAACCATAAGCATGTGTTCCAATTTAGTTGTGCGTGCTCGCAATGTGAAACTTGCACATTATTTTTTGTCCTACCAACCCGTTTTCAGCGGGGCGTCAAGGGAATCTACTGTTAATTAAGGTACTCATTTTAGTAAAGTACCGGAGCAAAGCATTAACACTATGTGAACATACGTGATTCTCACATCATATCCATCCCCTCCGGCTGTCCCAATTATTGTCACTTCGGGGTCTTCGATTCCGGACAATAATATGTCTATACAACTCATAGATATGATCTAAAACAATAATTATCTTCATGATACAATAACATATTCAGATCTGAAATCATGGCACTCGGGCCCTAGTGTCAAGCATTAAGCATAACAAGTTGCAACAATGACATAAACCACCGATACGGATACTAGGCACCATGCCCTAATGATATTACAACTATTACATGAACGATCCCATCCAATCTCTACCATCCCCTCAAACCTACATCGATGGATTACTCACACATGGATGGGGGAAACATGGATGGTTAATGGAGAGACGTTGGTGACGACGATGGTGATGATCCCCTTCGATTCCCCGTCCCGGCAGGGTGCCGGAACAGAGACTTCTGGTCCCCGAATTGAGTTTCGAGGTGGCGGCGGTGTACGGAGATGTTTCTGGGAAAAGTGTCCAACCTCTCGTCGTTTTTAGGTCAAAGGGAGTTTATATCCGAGAGGAGGACGCGAGGGGGTGGCCGAGTCGGTCAGATGG
Organism: Poa annua; assembly: GCA_026929855.1. Classification (NCBI taxonomy): domain Eukaryota; kingdom Viridiplantae; phylum Streptophyta; class Magnoliopsida; order Poales; family Poaceae; genus Poa; species Poa annua. The sequence goes on from CM049427.1 coordinate 41,919,386, forward strand.
GGTGCTGGCGCGGCCAGGTCCCTACCGCGCCAGCCCCTCATCTCGCTGACTCGTGGCCCCCCTCCGTCTGGTCTTCTGGCTCCGTGGTGTTTTTCCCTAAAGTGTAATTTCTGCACAAAAATGAGACACAGGGCAATTCTGATGAAAACACCGTTAGTTTCGTGTTAGTTGCATCCAAAACACACAAATTAGAGGTAAAACAATAACAAAGGTGTTCGGGAAAGTAGAGATGTTTTGGACGTATCAGTCGGACAAACATAGGAAATCTTCATGGGGCTTGAAAGTACGAGAGTCCAAAATAGTAAAGTATTCTCATAATCGTCGTATGTTTACCTCAAATATCCAAGGAAATAATTATATTTAAGGAAAGTGTTCGTCTTGGCGCAGGAGGAATCCAAACACCGTCGCCATTATTCAAGCCAAATTAGCAAGCTCCCACGCCGCCGATCAAAATAACATAGGGGAAGGCAACGACACAGTCAAAGGACGCGCCACTCGCCCTTTTGCCTCGCCGTTTTGGCTCGCGCCAGGCCATAGCCAGTGGCCAAGGGGACTTGTGCCACGATCCCTAGCGCTTAAGAGTAGTGGAGAGGACACGTTGTACACGCACCTCCACAACCACATTGCCACCAGGGATCACCACCACCACCCCGACGGGGAGCGCCCTAGCCACGAGGCGACCACTGAACCACCGCCGCTCAAGACCAGATGCGCCACCCTGGCCTCCGCGCTCGATCTACCCGTAGGCGTCGCCCCAGCGCCTCCTGGAGTTGATCGCCGCATCTACCCGCCCCGGCACCGAGGCCCGCCGCCACCTAGGCCAACACCGGCGGCAGCGGTGACAAGGGCGCTGATTCTGGGGCTTTGGCTGCTACGATTCGGCCTTTGGTGCCGTCGTGGGGAGCGGACGCGATAGGCGGCCCCTTTCTATTCGCGAAGGGTTGGTCGACTTCAAACATATATATATATATATATATATATATATATATATATATATAGGGTAGCGCTATTTGACTCCCTGGGACTGGGTCGGACACCGTTAGTAATTTCGCCGACGATCATGCGATGACTCGATAGGACGACGCTACATATGCCATGGTGGCTGTTACGTTTTAGAAACACATCAGAAGTTCACATATACGCAAGGGCGGATCAAGGATTTGACCATCGTCTAACGCATATCAACAATATCAAAAGAAGATCAAGTCAAGCAATATCAATATGCACGTAGAAGATCAATATATTATTTGTTCAAAATAAACAAGCAAGCGTTCAACGTTAGTTCCTGGCACCAGGATGTTATGGCTAAGAGAATGTTAATGGTGGTTTGGAAGGCCAACGGAAGAAAGACTCACAAAGTTGTAGATGATCATTAGACAAGAGAAAGTTATACAATCGAAGTTATGCAAGGAGTAGTGATTGCCATAAAACGGATGCACATGGAGCTATAAGTATATGAAAGCTCTCCAATGGAACTAGTGGGGGTGCATCCAACTTGCTTGCTCACGAAGATCTAGAGCACTTTGAGGAGTCTCATCATTGGAATATACAAGCCAAGTTCTATAGTGTAAAGTTCTCCATATAATTATGTGATGCACACGGTGGGTGTGTTGTTGGGAGACCCAAGAGGAAGGTATGAAGTAGTGCAGCAGCAAATTTCACTCAGTTATGAAATCAAGGTTATCGAACCAGTAGGAGATGAAGAATTCCCTTGAGGTATCAACGGCGCCAGAAAAGAGCTTGACGTAGTTGACGTGGAATCTGCACACAACATAATCAAAGTATTTTGCCTCAACTCAACGGTGAGTGTGTCAATCCCACCGGTTTGCTGTAACAAAAGGATTAAACGTATGTGTGCAAGAAAGAGTGATGTTTGCAGAAAGTAACAGGTTTGCAGTTGTGGTTTTATTAGATTAATGAGAAGGACCAGGGTACACAGTTCACTAGTGGTGTCTCTCCATAAATAATAATAACATTCATCCAAGCGTGGTAAACAAATTACAGCTAGGCAGTTGACAGAATAATGATGAGCAACACAATGCATATACTAATGATATGGTCTCTAGTGTGAGATTCATTAGGGCATTACAACAATATACATAGACCGTGCCAACCGCATCTATGACTAAGAATCCACCTTCCGGTTAGCGTCCGCACCCCTTTCAGTATTAAGTTGCATGCAACAGATTATCGCTCTAAGCACTGCGTGTAAAGTAAGTAAGCAACATCATCTTTAGACAAAGTACTACAGTTTTATCCCTAGTAGCAACCGTACATCTACAACCTTAGAGCTTTCTGTCACTGCCCCAGATTTAATAGAGACATGAACCTACTATCGAGCATAAATACCCCCTCTTGGAGTTACGAGCATCAACTTGGCCAGAGTATACACAAGTAATGGAGAGCATGCAAGATCATTCAATATCACACACATGATATATTATGAAGCAATAACTTTAGTACTCAATATTCATCGGATCCCAGCAAACACAACATGGAGAATTACATAAAGATAATCTTGATCATGATAGGCAGCTCACAAGATCTAAACATGATAGCACAAGAGGAAAAAGTGATTAACCGTGCTCTCTTTTTAGGTCAAGAGGGTATTTGTAGGCGAAAGACCTAGGTCGGTGGGCGCCCGAGGGAGCCACATCGCCTCCCGGCGCGGCTGGCAGTGGGGCCGAGCCACCAGGTGATGTGGCCGCCTCGCGGCCCCTCTTCGTCTCGTCTTCGGCTCTTCGCGACGCAAATATTCCAAAAAAAAAAATCTGGTTGATTTATTTCTAATTTGGCGGATATTTTTTTAAGTACTTTTCTAAAATCAAAAACAGCAGAAAACAGGGAACTGGCACTGTGGCATCTTGTTAATAGGTTAGTCCCAGAAAATGCATAAAACTATATAAAATGCATATAAACCATGTAATTATATGATATAACATAGCATCAAACATAAGAAATTATGGATACGTTGGATACGTATCAACATCCCCAACCTTAGTTCTACTCGTCCCGAGTAGGCAAGAACGATAAAAAAGAATAATTTATGGAGTGACCTGCTTAAACACAATCTTGATCATGTAATAATGTAAGGCATGTAAACTGAGATCAAATGAATAAGGGCTGTAGTTTATATTGATATCAAACGAGTAATGAATAAACAAGTAGGTGAAGCAAGCAAAGCTTTCAATGATATAGTAGTAGATAGCAATCAACTGTGCAAAGTAGATATTAAAGATGATTTAAGCTTCAAACACAACAATATAATCATCTTATGATTCCAACAAACATGATAACTTTATGAAAGGATAAGTCAATCACTATAAATATGCACGTAAAAGATCAATATATTATTTGTTCAAAAAAAACAAGCAAGCGTTCTACGTTGGTTCCTGGGACCAGGATGTTATGGCTAAGAGAATGTTAACGGAGATTTGGAAGGCCAATGGAAGAAAGACTCACAAAGTTGTAGATGATCATTAGACAAGAGAAAGTCATACAATCGAAGCTATGCAAGGAGTAGTGTTTGCCATATAACGGATGCACATTGAGCTATAAGTATATGAAAACTCTCCAATGGAACTACTGGGGGTGCATCTAACTTGCTTGCTCACGAAGACCTAGAGCACTTTTGAGGAGGCTCATCATTGGAATATACAAACCAATTTCGATAGTGTAAAGTTCCCCACAAAATTATGCAACTAAGACATGAAAACTCTCTCATATGGAGTAAATGTGCTAAACATGAGCACAAATGATGATCACAAATGATATGGTGATGTAACATGAGCACAAGTGATGACTATAAATGATATGGTGCTATAACATACGCACAAGTGTGTGATAAAGAATAGTAATGCTGCCCCCTTTTTTTATTTCTTTCTTTCTCTTTTTTTCTCTCTTTCTCTTTTTTTTTCTCTCTTTCTCTTTTTTCTATTTTTTTTCTGTTTCTCTTTTCGATGGCCTCCATGGCTCTTTTCACTTTTAGGGGCAAGCATCATAATATGATATATGATATATGACAACACATTAATGATGATAAAACAACATACTGATTATATAAGTAATTAATATGAATGTGCCATAAGAATACATATGACAACGGTGCCACTGCCAGTGTAGCAGGTTATGTACTGCTCTAGCGTAACATAGGTAAAACCACACATCAGCTTTATAGAAACACGCAAAGCAATAAAGAAGTAATGAATGACAACAAGTCATGTAATGTAAGATGGATGTTGCATGGCAATATATCTCGGAACAGTTATGGAAATGATGTAGTAGGTAGGTATGGTGGATGTTTTGAGGCAGATGTTTGGCTTATGTAGGTGAACAAGATGAAGATCTCCCATGAGTTCGGATGTACCCGCAAAAAAGCACCAACTCTCAATGTGAGAAAGGGCAAAACAAAGTACCAAAGAGGCTAGCAATATGGTGGTGGAAGTGCCATGAAAACCGTAGTTTTAGAACTCACATGTAAAAAGATTCCAAATAAAAATATGACAATACAACGCATAATGAAAATTACTCATAGAGGGATCGTGGTGAATGACAAAGTCACCGTTGGCTTCCCCAACTGTAGCGCATAACATAAAGTCATTACGGTTGCTTTAGGCAAATAGAAGTCATATACCATTAGGGTCAATTGGTTATGTGTCATACCTAGCTGAGTTTTATCGGTATGTGCCATACCCGCGCTGTTTCTCTGGTATGTGCCCTGGTTTGCTCGCATATCGGCCAAACGCTCGTTTCCCTCTGGTCAACCTCCTTTGACCCGCACTTGGCCTGACTGGTGGGGTCGGGCTGGCGCGGCTTGGGCTGACTAGAGTAGTATGTCATCCTACTCAAAGTGGGACCGCTCAAGTGGGGACAGGAAGGGACGAGTCTGACGCCCAGGTTGGGATTCTCCGCCCCAATTAACACCGAATTAACTGAATTAACACTGAATTAACTGGATTAACATTAACGTAACTGACAATTTGTTGATTGGTACGTCATTGTTTAGTGAAACTGCTACTACTAATTGAAACTCAATTTATAATAGGATTCATAACTCGATTTGAAAACTTAAACTCGATTTATAACTCGAATTGCAACTGCTACTACTAATTTAAACTCGATTTATAACTCGAATATGATTATATTAGGATTATATTAACAATTACAAAAGATTAGCAGTCACTGCTAGTATGCCGGCGGCGGCCTAATACTACTACTAATCACTAGCAGTGCAACTAATGCACTGCTACTGCTACTACGACGATCGCCAGGCGCGACTCCTACGCGTGCTGCCTCTTGGGTGGCGGTCCGTCGTCGGAGGAGGAGTCGGAGGAGGAGTCGTCCTCCTCCTCCTCCTCGTCGTCTTCCTCCTCCCCGTCTTCCTTCTCCTCCTCCTTGACCTCCTCCTCCTCCATGTCCTTGTCTTCATCGTCGTCGTCGTCCTTCTCCTCCTCGTCGCCCTTGATCAACTCAGGGTCCGATTCCTCCTCCTCGGACCCGTGGTGACCGTCGTTGTTCGCTGGAGTCGGGGTCGGACCCCTGGCCGTCGCCACCACTCTGTTCGGCGTCGGACCCCTCGCCGTCGTCATCGGTGCTGGAGCCGCCACCGTTCCCGTGGCCGTGGCCCCCCTCCCACCACTCGATCGGGTTCCCCTCCCCGTTGGATTCGCTCGGGATGGCTGGGTTCTGCCACCAAGTCTCGTCCCCCGACGACATTGTTGTTGGAGAGAAGTGGTGGTTGGGGTTTTTCACAGAGAAGAGAGAATGGAGAGAAGAGCGAGTGAACACCAATGCCAATGCACATTGGGGTTTTTATTAGTGAAGGGATAACTGCTCATGATGAATTCACTGTCGCTGGTGTGTAATCGATAACCGCGCTTGGGCACTGAACATGCGCATCTCTTGGTTTTCTTGCACACGACAGTGTAAACATGACAACACAATGCGCATTGGGATTTTATTCGCAATGATGACATCGTGTGACCGCACTTCACGTCTAGTCGAAGTGACATGTCTGTAAATGTTTACCACGTCATCTGGTGCCCCTATACGTGTCGATTACAACTGTCGAACAGTTGATGCGCGTCGTCGTTCTGGTCAAATTTACTGCAGTTGGAGACGTATCAGAAGTATTTGTTGCTAGAACTGACGCGATTAATTTTCTTTTTATGTGCAAATACCCGGACACGAACTGGACATGAACTACACGTATCGGTGCATCCATGTCAACACAGCAAGCGTAATCTAGACACGAACTGGACGTGACGTTGCACCCACAATACACGCTCCATGTAGTTACGCGATCTGAACTTGTGTAGACCTTGTTTATCAACTTGAATCGTTTGAATATTTGTTATTATACTTCTGTTGAACAACTTAAGTGCGCACTCTGGATGCGCTCAGAGCGCGCCCAGCATGCTCTGGGCGCGAACAGGCGCACATTTATGTAAAATTTGTGCGTGAACTGGGACTAGACCATTCTTAGTCACTCATAAATGATACTTTCGTTAGTATTTTGAAATTATCATGTTGCAATTCTCATTTGCACATTTAAGATATGCGATATCATTTGAGATCCTCGCCCTTCTCATTTGAATGTATGTAGACCATGTTTTTCAACATGAGTTGTTAGTATATAACATATTAAGACTATGTGAGTCGGTTTTTCATTTTTTCGATAATTTTTAAATTTATTATGGTTATTTCAAATTCGGTCAAACCTAAGTTTGATCAACATTTAAACAAGTTTAAAACATGAAAAACTAAGCATGGGTCCTTCTTAGTCACTCTAAAAGGAAGCTTTTGTGAGGTTTTTGAAAATTTCATGTTGCAATCCAAAACCACTTCTCTCCAACCTTAGACCTCATTGTTTGAGTTATGCAATATCACATGATCTCCATGCCCTTCTCCTTTCGAATGTATGTAGATCATTGATGTGGTTATACCCGATGGGTATACCCAGCAGGCTATATTAAAGGTCGGATTCCTGCTAGGCCCAGTTGTTGACCCATGTATAGAAGAAGGCGAAGGGCTTTTTGGTAGTAAGGGTATGAAACATGTTAGGCGGTTTCATGCCGACTTAGGTATGTAATAAATGTAGTCCTAGTCGTATCCAAACTCCTGAGACCTGGTTCCCTATATATATGGGTCAGGAAGTAAGAGGAATGCACGTGCAATCGTAGATACTTAAACCCTAGCGAGACATCGACTCGCCGGGAACTCCTGTAACGATATTGAGAGGTTGATAATATAGATTGGACGAGTAACTCTTTGCTCGTCAGCCGTCCGAATTCGCCAACACCCATATATTTTTCCTATCGATACAACCCTAGGTACATCATCATGGGACTTATCGAGTTAATCCCTCGTCAATTGGCGCCGTCTGTGGGAAAGAAGGGCGTTGGATCAACGGAGTCGGCGGCTTCATTAGCAGCAGCAGCGGCAGGGCCGTCACGGGTGCATCTCGACCTAAGGAAGCCGTATGCACTCGGGGCCTTCAAGTTCGTCCCGCACTCGTCCTCGAAGCGATCAGCGTTCGCGCATGTACACTCAAGTATGGATCTGACCTTTGGCAGCTTCCGGTTCTTGGTCAACCAGTGGGGAACTATCCACGTGGCGAGTCCAGTCCGATCGCCAAACATCGGCATCAAGATCGCATCTACGTCACCCGCGGGATCCATGACTCCCGCGTCTTCATCAACAGTCAAGATCGCGTCTACGTCACTCGCGGGATCTGCGACTCCCGCGTGTTCATCAACAGTCAAGATCGCGTCTACGTCGCTCGTGGGATCCACGACTCCCGCGTCTTCATCAACAGTCAAGATCGCATCTGCGTCACTCGCAGGATCCACGACTCCCGCGTCTTCATCAACAGTCCGGATCGCATCTGCATCACTCCCGGGAGTTTTGATTCCCGCATTATCGTCAGCTACCAAATCCACGCCAGTTTTGACCTCGAGCACTATAAACCCGTTTGCTTCCGTCAAGGAGTTAGGCGCGGCGTGCTATTGTCCTGACTGTGTCACTTCCCAAGTTGCATTAATACTTCGCAGTGGGGGTTCGTCCGTGGATAGTAGGCGCGAGTAGAGTTGCAGGGGGCGCAGCGTGCGCAGTCAGCAGGTTATCCAAGTATGCACGGTGGATGCCGCTCCGGGAGACACACCTACACCGCACCCGGCGCCCCAGGGCACTCAGTACCCTATCATAGTACGGATGGCGAGTGAGGATCTAGAAATCACAGAGGAGATGGCCATCAGGTTGGAGGATGTTGTTAACAGAGGTGCGTTGCTACCATCGACTCCGCCAGGGAGGATTTATTGGCATCCCAATATCTATTACGCAAGAAAAACCTCGAGTTAGTTGAGTTGCAGAACACCCTCAACGAAATGCAGGCTAGGGCCGACTCGCTCGGTGCAAGGAGACTGGCTTATTCATCCTCGCAGTCGACTGGTGCGGAGCCAGGCACAACAGAGCATGTAAGGACTAGGTCCAGGTTACCCGGGGCTAGGCAAAATATGAGTAACGTCAAGCAGAAGTTCATGACTATCGCGGACGACAGTATTCCCATCCCAAAAACAACAGCAGCAGCCGTAGCTTCTGTAGCAACCTATCTCAGATCCACCATGCCTCCGCAGGATGACCCGTGACACGCTCTTCACCGAGCTCAGATCGAGGCTTTAGGGCACGTTGGTTCAGCTTTTGTACCAGTCGCTACCCCGGCAGGCCGACCAGGGAGCAGCCCCGGTCAGAACCCTCCTGGTACAGACACCCGTGCAAACGGCAGCACACCAGTTGGTCAGTCGACCCCGGGCGGTAACACCCGACGCGGCAGTCAGTGGCAATAGGAAGGTGCTCAGGACGAGCCAGAGGGTAGCAGGTCCAGGCGCCGTCACCGCGACGAGCGAGATCGGGAAGACTTGGAGCGGAGCCGGTCCAGGCAACGAAATCGGAGCAGCCGAGACAGAGAAGAGACCGAAGAAGAGTGGCCCACTCGACGTCGCCGCGAGAGAGAAGAGCGTATACGTAGTAGAGAGGAACGACGGCGGCAGAGGCAGGCCGATAGTTTTGATCATGATTATGAAGAGGAGGGGTTCGATGCAAGAGACGTAATCACTCAGCGGTTAATAAACATGTGCCGGCACCAGCGTAGGCATCGTAGTCGCTGTCGGGGGACTGCCCCTGGGTAGGGTCATGATGTGGTAAAAGCTATGTCCGAGGGTGGACCGAGACACCTGCGTTAACCGACATGCGCTAACCGACTTGTGTATGTTGGTATCTTCTCGTTTTCTCTTATGTGCAGGAAGAGCGGTTTAGGAAGCGTAACCCGGCATAACCATGCCGGGTCTCAGGAGAAGGAGGTTATCCGGCATACTCATGCCGGGTAGAGAGGTGCATTCCGGCACATCCATGCCGGGTTGCCCTGGAGAGGAGTCGCCAAGGCACCCGGCATATCCGTGCCGGGTTACACGGAGAGGATGCCATGCCAAGCGCTACAGGACAAAAGACAGACAAGACATGTCAAGCCCATCCCCTGATGTGACAAGAGTACAACTGCATGATGTAGTGAACAGTGCCGACAAGACCCCAGTAGTCATCTCAGCTACAGTGCACAGTGAACAGTGTTCTTTGTCCCCTTGTCCCCGGCTTGTCCCCTGGGATCTCCCTATATAAAGGGCACCAGGGGGAGAGGGAGAAGCCACCACCACCCCACCACCTCATTTCCCCCCTTTCCATTTGCTCTCAAAACCTCATGGAGGTATGTCTAGCAGCTCGTGGAGCGTGTTGTAGCCCGGATATTAAGAGGGGAAATACACCGAGTATGCTAGATGCTGCAGTAGGGGTTTTATCTCCTCACGAGAGCCCCGAAGCAGGGTAAATCCTTGTGTCACCGTGTCGGTTGAGTTTACCTGCACGCGAGTTCATTGCGCAATCCCTCCCCGAGATCCCCTAGCGTCCATCGGCCCCACAAATTAGTCTACCCTTAGGCATCTGTCTGTTCGCCACGACGACAGTTGGCGCCCACCGTGGGGCAAAGTGGCGCTTGCGGGAACAATTTTGGACGGGACCCGACATCCCAAACCGGCATCCCAAAAACCGGGATTCTAAAACCGGGATCCCTGTGCCGTGGGCAGTGGTCACTGACATCCTGCACCGCGGGTAGCGGTCGCCGGCACCTCCAAACCGGGATCCCTACGCTGCGGGCAGTGGTCACTGACATCCTACGCCGCGGGTAGCGGTCACCGGCATCCCAAAAACCGGGATCCTAAAACCGGGATCCCTGCGCCGCGGGCAGTGGTCGCTGACATCCCTGCATCGCGGGTAGCGGTCGCCGGCATCTCCAAACCGGGATCCCTACGCTGCGGGCAGTGGTCACTGACATCCTGCGCCGCGGGTAGCGGTCACCGGCATCCCAAAAATCGGGATCCCTGCGCCGCGGGCAGCGGTCGTTGACATCCCTGCGCCGCGGGTAGCGGTCGCCGGCATCTCCAAACCGGGATCCCTACGCTGCGGGCAGTGGTCACTGACATCCTGCGCCGCGGGTAGCGGTCACCGGCATCCCAAAAACCGGGATCCTAAAACCGGGATCCCTGCACCGCGGGCAGTGGTCGCTGACATCCTGCGCCGCGGGTAGAGGTTGCCGGCATCCGCAAACCGGAATTCCTGCGCTGCGGGTAGAGGTCGCCGACATCCCTGCGTCGCGGGTGGAGGTCATCTACATCCTTGTGCCGCGGGTGGAGTTCAACGACATCCCTGCGCCGCGGGCAGAGGTCGCCGACATCCCTCCGCCGCGGGTAGAGGTCGTCGACATCCCTGCGCCGCAAGTACCGATCGCCGACGTCCCAAACCGGCGTCCCCGCACCGCGGGTCATGTCGCCGCCATCCACCCCAGCACTCATCGTCAACGGATCCCGGGCAGTTGCACGCCCGTTGCCCGGGTTATGTCGGCTCCGATATCCCCAACCGCTCATGTGTTCCGTGAGTATCACCATCTCTATCATGCAGTTATTTTATCTTAGAAATTATTCGGGAACCACCACTGCCTGCATAGTTTAATTGTTTACCCGGGAACGAGATATCGTAACCCGGGGACTGCCCTGTTGTGCCTGTTTTGGCATATGTTTGTTTTTTTCCCTGGGAGCAAGATGTCTTGACTCGGGGACTGGCTTACCGGTCGGTTGTACCTTGCATGCTTAGTCAGTAGAGTAGTTTGGTTTATATTTATTTATATGATTCGTTTGTGTGCCGGCATCCCGAAACTGGACTCGGGGACTGCCGTGTTCCTTCGTCTGCATGCTATATCTGTAAAATTTACCAGGGGACTCGGGGAAACCGGTATCCCCATGCCTGCCTCAGCGGATAGTTGTATTTTTGTGTCTCGCTTAAATTCTCTTTGGCATGTCGTTTAAAGTTTTCACTTCCACCAAATATTTGTTATACATACCTGTCTGCACTAACATTGAAAGGGCATGTTGGTTTTACCGAGATGGTACCCATGTCGGTTTTATCGAGATGGTACTCATGTTAGTTTTACCGAGATGGTACCCATGTTGGATAATCGCCTTACCGAGAGGATATTCATGTCAAGGATTCTGGGGATATCGGTCCTTTTATTGGTTATCTTGGTTCCAGCTTATATTTATTACTTTCTCAAGTTATATTGCATATTGTCTGTGGTATCAGTTGGCCCACATATCAAGGTATCATGCACAATTTCCAGATCGCCGTTTATTTCGGTTTGCCAATATATCATGGCATCCTGCAATATCTCCATATCGCCGTTTATGTTGGCTCGCCATTGTATCATGGCATCGTGTCCTATCTCCAGATCCCCGTTTATTTCGGTTCGCCAATGTATCATGGCATCGGGCAATATTTCCAAATCGTCATTTATTTCGGTGTGTCAAGGTTCGCCAAAGGCAACACCTAAGATACCGAAACACCTGTGATACGCCCAGAGTGGCTGAGATACGGAAACCTGTGTGATATGCCCATAGTGGCCGACATACCGACATACCGAGATACCGAAACACCCGAGATACCTGTGTGACATCGTGTTTGGTTGGAGGCGTCTGTGTCGGTATACGCCCAGAGTGGCTAAACACCGGCACATGAGACTCTGTGTCGGTATACGCCCAGAGTGGCTAAAGGCCGGCACATGAGGCGTCCGTGTCGGTATACGCCCAGAGTGGCTAAACGCCGGCATGTGTTATGTGTTTGTGTCAAGCCGGCGGTGGCCGAAGACATCTATGTAGGTAAAACGCCCAGAGTGGCTAAGAAACCGGCATATGATTGTATTTTTGCAGGTACATGGTGGAGTAAGTAAAGACGGTGATGTTGGTATTTTTTCTAAGTCTGCGCGCGACTCTGCAAGTCCCCCACAGCCTCGGGTACTAGTGTCGGGGATGTAATCCCCGGGACCCCTAAAAAGCATAGTATTCGGTAAAGGTACATTTAATAAGAGAAATTAAGGAAACGGAGGAAAGAATATCTCAGGCCGGAATGAGTGGATCTGGGCCGGGATCCCGATCTACTAGACCCCGGATGGGCCAGCATCTCCCCTACCCGGCCAACAGAGGAAACTGCAGCACAAATTGGTCGTATACCACCGCATCTCCTCTACGCCGAGACCAGCACCGAGGCAGCGGTTGACTTCCTCATCTCCTACCTCGACACCAGCTGCCACACCGCTACTCCGAATCACCCCCGACCTCGGCTCGTCCGCCTGCACTTCCTCGCCCGTGTCTGCTCCAACCCCGGCATCAGCACCACCGAGCGACGCCTCCGATTGGCCCGAGTTTGTCCCCGACCCAACCTCGCCGCGCCCCGGACGCCCGCAAGCTCGCGCCCCGGCTCTGGAGATTTTTTTAGATGGACCGACATGGGTATCAGGTTGTTGGTAAAGGTGATTTCATTGTTTAAATCTACTATGGCCCTTCATTCAAGTCTGCAGGACCACACCAGCTTCGGGGACTAGTGTCGGGGGACTGCCCCTGGGTAGGGTCATGATGTGGTAAAAGCTATGTCCGAGGGTGGACCGAGACACCTGCGTTAACCGACATGCGCTAACCGACTTGTGTATGTTGGTATCTTCTCGTTTTCTCTTATGTGCAGGAAGAGCGGTTTAGGAAGGGTAACCCGGCATAACCATGTCGGGTCTCGGGAGAAGGAGGTTATCCGGCATACTCATGCCGGGTAGAGAGGTGCATTCCGGCATATCCATGTCGGGTTGCCCTGGAGAGGAGTCGCCAAGGCACCCGGCATACCCGTGCCGGGTTACACGGAGAGGATGCCATGCCAAGCGCTACAGGACAAAAGACAGACAAGACATGTCAAGCCCATCCCCTGATGTGACAAGAGTACAACTGCATGACACATTGAACAGTGCCGACAAGACTCCAATAGTCATCTCAGCTACAGTGCGCAGTGAACAGTGCTCTTTGTCCCCTTGTCCCCTTGGATCTCCCTATATAAAGGGCACCAGAGGGAGAGGGAGAAGCCACCACCACCCCACCACTTCATTTCCCCCCTTTCCATTTGCTCTCAAAACCTCATGGAGGTATGTCTAGCAGCTCGTGGAGCGTGTTGAAGCCCGGATATTAAGAGGGGAAATACACCGAGTAGGCTAGATGTTGCAGTAGGGGTTTTATCTCCTCACGAGAGCCCCGAAGCAGGGTAAATCTTTGTGTCACCGTGTCGGTTGAGTTTACCTGCGCGCGAGTTCATCGCGCAATCCCTCCCCGAGATCCCCTAGCGTCCATCGGCCCCATAAATTAGTCCACCCTTAGGCATATGTCTGTTCGCCACGACGACAGTCGCACTCCAGGTTCCAGTCATAGCAGTTCAGAGTCGAAATTTGATGCCGAGCCATGTGGCGCAATGTGCTTCACTTCGGCGGTACGGGAAACTCGCATGCCAAGAAGATTCAAACTAACTTCAGAGACTCCCAAGTATGATGGCCGTCAAGAGCCATCAACATGGTTAGAAGACTATACAACTGCAGTAGTGTGTCAGCGAGGGAATACTACGACTGCCATGCAGTACATCCAGCTAATGTTAACGGGATCAGCCCGTGCGTGGCTCAGGGGACTACCGCGCAGTTTGTATGGTACATGGGAAGCTTTTTGTAGTTACTTCAAGAGAAACTTTTCTTCCACGTTCAAGCGACCCGCATCTTTTCAGCAGCTCCGGGCTTGCAAGCAAAAACCTGGTGAAACACTGCGAGAGTACATTCAGCGCTGGACTACCATGAAAAACTCATGCGCAAACATCTCGGAGGACAACGCCATATTCGCATTTATACAAGGAGTCAGGCGCAATGACCTGCAGGAAGCCCTAGGTCGGGAAGATCCCAAGTCAATTGCGCACTTCATGGAAATAGCCAATAAATGGGCTGACATGGAAGACTCAGTAAGGAACGACAGAGGGCCATCGCCGGAAGCGGATCGCCAACAGGGCATTAACGGACGTCGCGACGTTTCGACAGAAGAATCAGGCCAAGGCCGTACGGGGGGATGGACGGAGTTGAGAAAGTAGCGGCAGGGTTCCAGGATAACTGGGCAAATCGAGGCACCCAGCAGGGGGAGAACTCGCGCGAAGAGCGGGAGGACGGAAGCTTTGTCAACAGAAATCGAGAGGATGCCAACAGAAGACGTGATTTCAAGCCAAGGGGAGCCCGGTTCGAGCGACCGTATCGATCGCCGGCTCAGCAACTCAATGACCCGTGCAGACTGCACTTGTTCAAAGACGATTTCGGCAACTTGCGAGCAACTCACATTCTAAAAAACTGCCGCGACTTCATCGCAATGCAGGCTGAGATACAGCGTAACGCCGCGGCAACTGCAACTCTGCCCGTGCACGTAGCGTTACCACCCCCGCCGGCAGGGCAAGTCGCGGGACTTGTTCAGGAAAACCGGCAGCAGGAAAACTCGGGTGCACCCCGAGATGAGTACCCACAAACTAGGGGGGAAATTTACATGATACAGAAAGGGCGGCCATCCAACAGGTGTCAGAATCTCATCAGTCGTCAAGTTCATTTGGCCATAGCGGCACCACCAGCAGTCGCAGAGTATCTGCAAGGCTCAGAAACTCCAATCGGCTTTACTCGGGCGGATCAGCCGCCGTGAGTAGTGCGTCCAGGCCACGCACCTCTTGTCATTCAGGCTTTGATTGGAGGATTCAGAATGAGCAAAGTGTTTATGGATGGTGGCAGCGGCATCAACATCGTTTTCGCAGACACTTTGCGCAAGATGAATATGTCACTCAACAATTTGGGTAAGTCTGAAAACAAATTCCACGGCATAGTGCCGGGCAAGGCAGTGTATCCTCTGGGTTCTTTACGGCTCGAGGTTGTTCTGGGTGACGAGGATCATTTCAGAAAGGAAAGTGTCGAGTTCGAGGTCGTTGACTGGCCTTCTCAATACCACATAATATTAGGGTGACCAACGTTTGCCAGGTTTATGGCGGTGCCACATTACGCATATCTTATGCTTAAACTACCGGGACCAAAGGACCAAAGGGAGTCATCACAGTCCTGGGCGATTTCCGTCGTTCCGACGACTGCGACAGAGAATTCAGCAAGATTTCCGAGGCCTTCGGTGCGCAAGAGCAGCTTGCGGAGATCGCGTTGGACAATGATCGCACGATGTTCCCTGAGGCAAAGAAACCCGCCCCCGAGAACTCGTTCAGTGCCAAAAATGACACAAGGGCTCACAGGGTTCACCCGTCGGACAATGACAAAACAGTCCTCGTGTCGTCCAGTCTAGATGAAGCATAGGAAGGCGCGCTCGTCAAGTTCCTCCGTGAGAACTGGGAAATTTTCACCTGACACCCTACTAAGATGCCAGGTGTACCCAGGGAACTTGCCGAGCATGCCTTGAAAATTTATCCAGGCACCAAGCCAGTCAAGCAAACCATGCGAAGGTTGTCATACCGAAGTGTGCGGCAGTCGGGTCCGAAATCGACAGATTACTAGACGCCAAGTTCATCCGAGAGTTGAAAAAATCAGATTGGGTCGCAAACCCAATTCTCGTACCAAACAAAGGAGTTAAATATGGGCGAATGTGCATCGACTTCACGTCACTCAACAAGTGCTGCCCCAAGGACCATTTCCCCCTGACTCGAATTGATCAAATCATGGACTCGACGGCAGGGTGCGAGCGCCTGTCTTTTCTTAATGCCTACTCAGGATATCAGCAGATTCAGATGAAGGAGGATGAGGAAAAGATAGCTTTTATCACCCCTCACGGTGTATACTGCTACACCAAGATGACCTTCGGGCTGAAGAATGCAGGAGCCACGTATCAGCGGATGATGCAGAACTGCCTGAGGGATCAGATCGGCCGAAATATTGAGGTGTACATCGACGACATAGTGGTCAAGACCAAAGAAACAAGAACTCTGATAGATGATTTGAGGGAAACTTTTGCAGCCCTCAGCAAATATAGAATCAAACTCAACCCCACCAAGTGCGTGTTCGGGGTGCCATCAGGGCAGATATTGGGTTACCTAGTGTCTGCCAGGGGAATAGAGGCCAATCCCGAGAAAATTCAAGACCTTTTGCAAATGCCGGAGCCGACAAGCTCCGCGAAGTCCAGGGACTCGCAGGAAGGGTGGCATCTCTCAGCAAATTTATCAGTCGGATGGGCGAGAAGGCCCTGCCTTTCTACCAGTTAATGAAGAAGGCGGGCATGTTCGAATGTTCAATGGAGGCGCGAGTGGCGTTCTCAGAGTTGAAGCGGATGCTCCCAAACCCTCTTGTTCTCGTGGCACCCCGCGAGCAGGAAACTCTGTATTTGTACATAGCCGCCACTAACTGGGTGGTTAGTACGGTACTCGTAGTCGAGAGGCCGGAGGAAGGAAAAGCGCAGCCAGTTCAGAGGCCTATTTACTACCACAGCGAGGTGCTCACCCCCGCCAAGGAGCGATATCCGCACTATCAGAAGTTAGCGAACGGTGTGTTTATGACGAGTCGCAAAGTTGCACACTATTTCGCAGAGCACCCAATAGTGGTAGTGAGCAGCGCACCATTGTCCGATATTCTCGATAACTCCATGGCGGCTTGGCGAGTCGCCAAGTGGAGTATAGAACTTGGTCCCAGAGACATCACTTATCGGCACCCCAAGGCAATCAAAGCCCAGGTTCTGCCAGATTTCACAACCGAGTGGATAGAGGCTCAGCTGCCACACGTCCCGGATTTGTCCAATTCTTGGAACATGTATTTTGACGGGTCAAAACGATTCGAGGGTGCAGGAGCCGGAGTCGTCTTAACCTCACCCAAAGGAGACAAATTGAGATATGTACTCCAGATGGACTTTAAGCGAGCCACATATAATGAGGCAGAGTATGAGGCGCTATTGCATGGCATGCGCATGGCCAAAGCTTGCGGAGCAACTCGACTGATGATTTACGGCGATTCAAATCTGGTGGTTCAGCAAACGATGAAGGAGTGCGATGCAAACACATATAACATGTAGGCTTACCGCGACATGTATTGAAGGGGATCGTGTGTAGAAAACAAAAAAATTCCTAGCAACGATATCCTTAAACTAGCCAAGATCTACACTATGCAGATATAGTAGTACGGCGGAGATCGGAATACATACCCTCGTAGACCGAATAGCGGGGATTACGCTCCCGCACAAGCGTTGACGACGAAGACGACGTAGCCGACCTCTCGATCGCGGAGAACTCGGCGCGACGAAGACGACGAAGATGACCCCGAGGTCGGGTGGAGGAAGTAGGCCTCCGAGTACCGCTAGCGCAGCACCTCGCAGGGCGTCACACACATACGGTGGAGACGACGGCCTCCGAAGCTCCAGTCCAGGACGAGCAGCGGAAGACTTGGACCGGATCACCAGCAGCGCGGCAGCGGGCTATGGTGGAAGAGATCCCCTCATCCTCCTCGGCGCAACTCCGACAAAGGGAACCACGATATCGAGGAGAAATAAGAGAATTAATTGGTGAATAAAAGGCCAGGGGTGCCCCTTCTTATATAGGCTGCCGGGGGGAGCCAACCTTGCCAGCCAGGCAATGTGGGACTATCCCCCATTGCCTGGTGCGGCCAGCCATGGTGCGCCGGCCCTAGGTGGGCCCCATTTGGCCCACCTAGGCCGGCCAAGGCTCCCCACCGAATTTCCTTGAGGGGTCCCCCCCCATGGGCCTTCTTTCGACCAGAAGGCCCATTTAGGGAAATCAGCCTAAATAAATTCGAAAATAAATATATAAAATCATATTTAGACATTAATTACACTAATTAATATCAAACATATTATATATAATTTATTCTAGCTCCGAAAACTCTTTCGTCGCTGCCCGATCTCCATCGGACCATTCCCGTGACGTTCCCGATGATCTATTTCCTTTCCGGTTGTCTTGTCGAAACCCCTTAAGTGTGTTACCCTAGCGGTTCGATATAATAACAGGTACGATCAAGACTCCTCTATGATCAATGACTAACTCGTAGGCCTGGACCCCATGAATTAATCCCTGTGATATAACGAATGACTTTCATCTATCAAACCTGGAAGTCTAGTCTTAAACCCTTTGTCATGGCGATACTTAGCGTGTGCGAGCATCATTCTCAGATATCTCCATACCTAGCATGATCTCGTTACCGACATCGCTATCTTCTACTCGTCTATGATATTATGTCAGCTGGTGACCTAGTCACATGTTTGCAAACTCATTTGACATAATCTCACCGAGTGGGCCCTAGAGTATCTATCCGGCTATGCGGACTGACAAATCCCGATGTTGACCCCTCGTCTCAACTATCCAAATGTATCACCGTTATTGTCACACTATATAAGATATGACGTTTGGTGCGATCAAAGTATATTCCAGGGATAACAATAAGAGTTGATATCACGGTCTTAAGGCGTAATGACTATGTCCTATAAATACTGGGTATGTCCATCACATCGTTACACCTAACGATATGACTTCCATTGCTGACCGGCGCCATGCCCTATGATCGAAAAACCTCGATCATCAATCACGCAATGAAACTAGTCTTAGTAGAGGCTACTAGGGACCTGGTTGTTTTATCTACCACACCTGTATTAATGTTTTCGCCTAATACAATTATAGCATGGTGTAAAACATATAATGAACAATTGGGATATTGCCAATAAACTATGTTTATTAAGTGCCTCTAGGGCATATTCCCTTCAGTCTCCCACTTGCACTAAAGTAACACTTAATCTAGTTTACAACTTGGTAAAAGCTCAACACCCATAGCATCTTGGTGCCTGCTCGCCTCGTGGAAGAGGAATACAGTCAATAGAACTCACACATTGAGATCTATATGTGCTTTGCAACACTTCTATGTCATCTAGTTTGACATCATCTCGTATCTTACGATGACGGTGAAATATATCCCAGTGGATGGAGTGAGACTCGAGCATTCGCGTAGCATGCGCCTTAAAAGTCTAAGATATCTATTAAGGGGACCACCTACGCTCGGAAAACTGCTCAGTCCAATCCCACTTGCTACTTCTGAAGTCGCCATCTATTTCTATATCTATGTAGATTATGCGACCGTGCATTCATATGCGACTTCGCAAACTAATCATGTCTATCTTCAAAATAAAGGACATCTCCTATATGAGATTTCTAGTCGTATGGGTCAGTGTCATAACTTGCATCATCGTAACCGCTTTACGGCAAGTTGTCTTTCCACTCTTACCCTTTACTAGAAAACAAACGTTCAGTTCTCATAGACACTGAAGAATAAACTTAACGTTTGTTCATTGATCCACACAAGGATCACTCTAGAACCTGTTCGTCAACCAAGAACTCGGGTCACACCAAGTCGAGCTTTCAGCCTGATAGACTCTATGTGTGATACATAGAGAATGTCGAACATCATTTTCTATCACTGAAAAAACCAAGATAAACTTAATATTTTACCTACTCAAACAAGCAAGAACCTCTTTCTTTGCTTGTCCTATTCTGAAACACTTCAGAATCTTGACTTAGGAAATATTCCGACCTAATGTTATTAAGCCCCTTCTGATCTATACAATTATAAATCAGATGCCTAATACTCCTAACTTCATTTCATAGAAAATTTAATCACTTAAATAATCCTTTACACGCTACTAGAGGATTTGTGTCATTCAATATGTTGTTACATACAAAATCACGAATGACACCTAGCTCCCACTCAAATATGCCTTTCGCATATAAGATCAAGGAAAAGCTACTTAGCTCCCACTCAAATATGCCTTCCGCATATAAGATCAAGGAAAGCTACTTTGCTCCCACTCACTTCTTTGCAAATGTAGGTTTCTTCAACTATTTTGGACAACTCCAAAATCCTTTGATCACATTATCAAAGTGAAGATTCCAGCTCCGATATGCTTGCTTCTGCCCATGAAAGGACAACTGAAGTTTGCACACATGTTTAGCATCCTCATGATCACCAACTCTTTCTTAATGACACTATTAAGAAACATGGTTTCCTTATCCATCTATCAATTTCTCATTCGAAATTATAGTTATTGCTAAACGACCCAGAATAGATTTAGGCTTCGCCACATGAGATAAACTTTCATGTGGTCAACTTTTGAATATGTCGGAACTGTTTCACGACAAATCGAATCTGCTCAATGTCTACTCTCTCATAAAATAACATATACTATTAACATCCTAGATGCCATCAAGAAGATCTCCCAAGTCATTACCTGGTAATCGTATATGGATTTTATTTCGGATCATAAATGACTCATGGCCATTTCTCGGACTTAGGTCCACCATCTCTTCTTTGTAGTTCGTAGGTCTGTCATATTCCATTAATATGACCTTCATGACAACATTGTCGTAACACACAGTGTGGAACACAACCTCGTATGACTACGCTCTTAGTATGAGCTCAGAACATCATGATCTTGAATCATCAGCTTTTTCAAGCTATGGAGCCTAACACCGAAAACACTTTCGATTGTGCCACTCTGATGTCTGGAGAGGAAGTTCACCAACTTCGTCTTGCTCTACTTTCTTTCTCACTTATACCCTTGGACAAGAAACTATTTCTTTCGCAAGGTATATCCCGACAAAGATTTTGCCTATGTCGTGAGACATGTACCCAACTAACTCTTTAAGTAGGATATACTACAAAGATTAATCCATTTTAGGTTCGATTACATCGAAACACTAAATTGCTGAAACGACAATCCAGGCTCAAAAGTCATGCCATCACTCGTATGGTATTGTCTCCATGGATTAAATGGTTTCCCTATTTGCTAACGTGAGTGTTTACGTTTCTACCATATGAATCTAATGATCACAATAATTCGGTAAGAGATTTATTTACCACACACTATCCGATAGGGTGTAATTACGACGTCCTAACACACCATGACACTATGGTGTTCCATGCGACGTAATTTGTGGAACTCTTCTCACAAGTCTTCCAATGATGTGCCAACATTATAACTCAAATCTTTATTTCCTCGATCTGCATCGCGGGAATTTGATTTTCTTGTTAAGTTTATTTCCTACTTCATTCTGAACTTTGTTTAATCGAATCAAAATTTCAGACTAACATTCCCCGGAGTGGATATCCATATATCTACTCGGAATATTCATGAAGTCTA
Source organism: Poa annua (assembly GCA_026929855.1). Taxonomy (NCBI): domain Eukaryota; kingdom Viridiplantae; phylum Streptophyta; class Magnoliopsida; order Poales; family Poaceae; genus Poa; species Poa annua. Next base: position 41,940,982 of record CM049427.1, read on the forward strand.
TGAAATAAAGACTTCCACTACACGTTAAAGTACTTCATTGATTCACATACACCCATATGCACGATTCTCAACAAGCTATACTCAAAACGTTCAGTGAAGTTCACGAAATAAAGGTCTCCACTACCCGTCAATTACTTCATTGAACCACATACATCTCTATGTATGACTATCAATAAGTTATATGCATGTTTTCCGAAAATGGTGTCACAGTTGCTTTGCAAGTGTCAAAAGATCAAATCTGAGGACTTGTAGGTCCATCCGGTATGGAGCTAATGCATTGACTATAACATTGACATGACTAAACGGTAGTGCCACACATATGTGGTGTCTTTATTAAGTTTGTATCCTTTGGCATTAATATTATGAATGTGGGAGCTTCTACCATCTAAATTCAAATCGGCATATGATCATTACTTCATAAATATAGGACACCAAATTTGTCACTATCATGTATGAACAAGTGTCTCGCTAGAGGAGACACACTTGTAACGATCATACTAACAGACGATCATAAAGAATTTATTCAAATGGTAGATCTAGAGGGAGAGTGTCTATGGCCATCACAACAACTTGACTGCCATTATCAACACGCAATGTCGCCTCATCTTTTCAAGCTACTCAAGCAGTAAACCTGGTTTTCACAAAACATGACTAGTATAAAACTTAGTCACTACTGCGAGTACTTGCTTAGCTAAAACATTCATAACATGTATATCATATATACACCATCATCATTGATGACTTCCGGCTATCTGTTTCATTTTCTTGATACTTCCACCGTAATCAAGAACCATGAAGGTGAACGATTCCCCTAGCATGACATAGTCTATGACAGAGGATTTGCACTTGACAACGATGTCAATCATCCAGTGACTGAGCTGAGCGAGGTGTCTCAATGTTCATTAAGTATGAACATATGTCATTAAGTATGACCGCCACGTGCTCCCTCAATGTGTGTATTCTCTTCCATCTTGGTTGAGAAGACAATCAGTCAACGTACTAATAAACTTCATCAACTCAACGTTTGGGGTACCCCGAGTTTAGCGACCATATCATATGTTCGCGATCTAAAAAAACTCGTACCCACCGTTGGTTCTCTATGGCAGAGATCATAGCATGCACTGGACTATGATGATATCATCCGCACAAAATCTGATAATCCAAATTATCTTTTGTTAGCGGAATCTTCGGGGTTATCTCCTAGCGGGTATTGTAACACAAAGAGCTAATGGTTTAAACAAGGAGTATCCTCAAGCTAAAGCATAAAACTATGAAGTTTGGACCCAACATTTTAAGTTTCTCAATCGCAGGAATGCGCCTAATTTGAAAAGATGCTATCACAATGGTTAATATCTACAAAGGTTTGCAAAACAGACTCTGTTCATTATATTCTGAGTTCTAATATTTTAGAAAATAACTATCCGAACTCCCACCCAAACGAACATCCCTCCTGGTCGTTTAAGCGATTACACGACCCACATCCATTGCACCACCCCTCATCATCAGAGCCGGCGGCACAACTTCAAGAGTAGACAAAAGTCCGCCACACCAATTTTTTGACTCGTGCTCGACCTTTCGGTCTCCCTGTTCCGAGGCCATATTTCTTAATATGCTAGTCTCGCCACCAAAAACCTCCACGCTGACGCTTGTGCAACATGGCTTACACCCACTGTATGCGAACGACGAGATGTCTGACACCCGATCATCACGGCCTGCCTCATAACGTAGAACTTTCTTGGTGGTGCGCGTTGGAGGGAGAACACTAGTGGTATTTTGAAGGGATCATCTTATATAGCTACCGCCGTGTAACTAATATATACTATATATACAATCACACAATATAAGATGCACACAAAACATCAAATGTAATGCAATGTGATATAGTCCATTGCGCCATGGTCTTCTTGGCGCCCGTAGTTTATAAACAATTTAATAAACCTACCTTGACCATATCACATAGCCCTACAAAATAAAGTTAGACGCTTCTACTTTATCTTTTGCATATTTTACGTGGCTTGGGGCTTTCGTAAATAGAACCGCTTCATACCTACGATCCTTATGACCACAACAACGATCCAATCATTGCATGTTTAAGCATCCCTTTCGGGCCCTCCATTGAAAATGCGAGGACCAACTAAAGAGAGAAAAACTGACACCCGCCAGCCATAGATACGGTACAAGCCGTATGTCAGTAGTGGAACCAGTCTCGCATAAGCGTACGCGTAATGTCGGTCCGGGCCGCTTCATCAACTCAATGCCGCTGGAAAACATAAGTGCACGCTAGAGGGTAGCAAATAACAGGAACGGTGCCCCCGTGTAGAACACGGGTTCTAACAGCGTACAGCAATATCTACGATAGATCGGCTCTGATACCACTGAAGGGGATCGTGTGCAGAAAACAAAAAAAATTCCTAGCAACGATATCCTTAAACTAGCCAAGATCTACACTATGCAGATATAGTAGTACGGCGGAGATCGGAATACATACCCTCGTAGACCGAATAGCGGGGATTACGCTTCCGCACAAGCGTTGACGACGAAGACGACGTAGCCGACCTCTAGGTCACGGAGAACTCGGCGCGACGAAGACGACGAAGATGACCCCGAGGTCGGGTGGAGGAAGTAGGCCTCCGAGTACCGCTAGCGCCGCACCTCGCAGGGCGTCACACACATACGGTGGAGACGACGGCCTCCGAAGCTCCAGTCCAGGACGAGCAGCGGAAGACTTGGACCGGATCACCAGCAGCGCGGCAGCGGGCTATGGTGGAAGAGATCCCCTCATCCTCCTCGGCGCAACTCCGACAAAGGGAATCACAAGATCGAGGAGAAATAAGAGAATTAATTGGTGAATTAAAAGGCCAGGGGTGCCCCTTCTTATATAGTCTCCCGGGGGGAGCCAACCTTGTCAGCCAGGCAATGTGGGACTATCCCTCATTGCCTGGTGCGGCCAGCCATGGTGCGCCGGCCCTAGGTGGGCCCCATTTGGCCCACCTAGGCCGGCCAAGGCTCCCCACCGAATTCCCTTGAGGGGTCCCCCCCCTGGGCCTTCTTTCGACCAGAAGGCCCATTTAGGGAAATCAGACTAAATAAATTCGAAAATAAATATATAAATTCATATTTAGACATTAATTACACTAATTAATACCAAACATATTATATATAATTTATTCTAGCTCCGAAAAATCTTTCGTCGCTGCCCGATCTCCATCGGATCATTCCCGGGACGTTCCCGGTGATCTCTTTCCGTTCCGGTTGTCTTGTCGAAACCCCTTAAGTGTGTTACCCTAGCGGTTCGATATAATAACATGTACGATCAAGACTCCTCTATGATCAACGACTAACTCGTAGGCCTGGGCCCCATGAATTAATCACTGTGATATAACGAATGACTTTCATCTATCAAACCTGGACGTCTAGTCTTAAACCCTTTGTCATGGCGATACTTAGCGTGTCCGAGCATCATTCTCAGATATCTCCATACCTAGCATGATCTCGTTAACGACATCGCTATCTTCTACTCATCTATGATATTATGTTAGCTGGTGACCTAGTCACATGTTTGCAAACTCATTTGACATAATCTCACCGAATGGGCCCTAGAGTATCTATCCGGCTATGCGGACTGACAAATCCCGATGTTGACCCCTCGTCTCAACTATCCCCTTCCGATACCCAAAAGTGTCACCGTTATTGTCACACTATATAAGATATGACGTTTGGTGCGATCAGAGTATATTCTAGGGATAACAATAAGAGTTGATCTCACGGTCTTAAGGCGTAATGACTATGTCCTATAAATATTGGGTATGTCCATCACATCGTTACACCTAACGATATGACTTCCAATTCTGACCGGCGCCATGCCCTATGATCGGAAAACCTCGATCATCAATCATGCAATGAAACTAGTCTTAGTAGAGGCTACTAGGGACCTGGTTGTTTTATCTACCACACCTGTATTAATGTTTTCGCTTAATACAGTTATAGCATGGTGTAAAACATATAATGAACAATTGGGATATTGCCAATAAACTATGTTTATTAAGTGCCTCTAGGGCATATTCCCTTCATGTACAATGTCATGGAGGGCAGCTTTGACGGGTGCGAGCTAAGGCACGTCGGTAGGGAAAGCAACGAGGAAACAGATATGCTGGCCAACATAGGGTCCAAAAAGGAGTATGTCCCGCCTAGAGTTTTTCTGGAAAGAATGAAGGAGAGGTCAGTCAAAATCAAGAATCCGGCCGAATCAGCAGTGGACACCAGCACCCCGTAGGAGCAAGGTGAAAATGTATCGGCTGAACAGCTGCCCGACAATCTAGTAACCTCGATTCCTCCGGTCGAAGTGTTCCTCATCGAGCCGTCCTGGACCAAACCCTTTTTGTCATATATCACATGTCAGGAGTTTCCCAGCGATCCAGTCGAAGCTAAACGTATTACTCGACGCTCTAAGGCTTTCACAGTCATTAACAAGGAGTTATACAAGTGGAGCATCTCGGGAATACTGCAGAGGTGTATAGCACCAGAGGATGGACGGGCAATCCTCATGGATATACATGCATGTACATGTGGGCATCATGTGAGCAGCAGGGCACTCGTTGCGAAGGCCTTAAGGGCAGGTTTTTATTGGCCAACTGCCATGCGAGACGCAGACGACTTGGTTCGGAAGTGTCTCGGCTGTCAGAAGTACGCAACTAGACCGCACGCCCATGCGTCTGAGCTCAAGACCATCCCGTTAGCCTGGCCTTTTGCGCATTGGGGTCTGGACATTGTTGGACCACACAAGAAATCATCCCACGGGGGTCATACTTTCCTTTTGGTCGCAGTCGACAAGTTCACCAAGTGGATTGAATCAGTTCCCGTAACAAACGCCACCGCAACTTCCGCAGTCAATTTCATCAAGTCTATAATCTTTCGCTTCGGTGTGCCCAATAGTATAATCACTGATAACGGGACCAACTTTAAAGCAGAGGAGTTCCAGTACTTCTGTACTTCGCAGGGTATCAAGCTCAAGTTCGCATCTGTTGCGCACCCGCAGTCCAATGGTCAGGTCGAAAAGGCCAACGAGCTAGTTTGCAGTGTATTGAAGAAGAGGTTGTTAGTACCACTAAAAAGCGCAGCAGGCGCCTGGGAAGAGGAGTTTCCCGCCGTACTCTGGAGTTTGCGAACAACGCCTAACAGGTCTACACAGTTCACTCCTTTCTTTCTAGTACATGGAGCCGAGGCAGGTATGCCATACGACCTGAAATTCGACGCCCCCCCCCCCCCCCCCCGAGTGGTGGCGTATGATGAGGATGATTCAGACGATGCACTCGAAGACGGCGTCGACACGTTGGACGAAGCTCGTGATGTTGCCCTGTCCTGAACCGCCACATACCAACAAAGCTTGAGGAATTACCACAATCGCCGTTTGAGACCATGCTTGTTCTCCGTTGGCGACTTGGTCCTTCGGCTGAAGCAGAAGAAAGTTCACAAGCTCGCGTCCCCATGGGAAGGATCTTTCGCAGTTACAGAAGTCATCGGCGGGGGAGCGTACAGGCTGAAGCACACGGGCACAGGGGAACCATCCCACAATCCATGGAAGCAGCACACCTACGCCGGTTCTATGCATAGTCTTTAAGTAGCAGGAGTTGGTTGTCTTTAGAGTATCAGTTTAGAAGTTATTCTTAGTGTATTCTGTCGCACCAGGCGAAAACAGTATATTGAACAGCAATAAAGTACAATGTTCCTCTTTAATCACATTTGGGGAGCCAGCCTATGCAAGCAACACTCGGGGGCTGCATGTAAAAATACGACCCAGTAAGTGCGTCCAGCGCATGCAGTGCTCGGGGGCTGCCTGCATACGTGCACCTCAGCCGGCTCACTCCGATGCATACAGTACTCAGGGATTGGCGGTAAAAACGTACATTTCTAAAAAATTACGTCTAATTCGATCGGGAATCAGAAACCGGGAAAATCAGTCTCACAGACAATTATACGTCCTCCTCTTTGATCGGTGCCGACAGGCGCCTTCGCTCCAGCTCCAGGGCAGTCTCGTGTTCCATCAGGGCAATCACGCAGCTGGCCGCTCCCTCTACAGCAGCGTAATGTCCAGCCATGGAAATCGAGCCCGTACCTGCGGGAGTACCGGCTCCAACTTTCGCCAAGTCTACGTCGGGGTAGTGAAGTCGGAACACAACGAAGGCCGTTGTGGGCCTGCCACGAGCTGGTGACGGATAAAGTCACGGGTGGCGGGGCCGAGACGAAATTTGGCCAGTAAGCCTGCCAACCCGTCAGGTTGTTCGTTCAGAGGGAACATTGCCTCGAGGATCAGGCGAAGCGTGGCGGAGCATGACGAGGTGAAGTGCTGCACTTGCGAAACACGATCTCGAAGGGTCAGTAGCGCCGTGGCTCGGCTCCGCATAGACCAAATTGAAGCCGCATCACGGCCATGCTCCGATGTTACCCTTACAAGTTGCGCTTGGACCCTATTTTGTTCAGCCCTTGCGTCAGTCTGGGCGCCTATAACAACAAAGGCAGGGTAAAGTTTAAGCACGTGAGAAGCAATCACAAACTTGGGGGCTGCACGCTTTGCACTTACAAAGAAGGCCATCAGCAGCAACTTCTATCTCCTTCATCAATACAAGCTCACTCTCTATGGGTCGAGGTTTCTTTGACGTAAGTATGGCAAGCGTACCCCGCGTCACTCTGAGCTCTTGCTCTGCATTTTCACACCGCACCTTTACCAGATTGTACAAGTATTGGTCTCGGGGATTGAAAGGAGGCACACCTTCAGGAGAGGAAGTACTAGCAGACTGCATCACAGGAAATGGTCCTTCAGTGAGAAGCTCAAGCATAGGTCAAACAGAATAGGAACAAAAAGTAGAAGACAACTCATGTTTGGCTTGGAATAAAGCCTCGGGGGCTAAGCAAAGTCCACTCGTTCATTCAAAGGTCTCCAAAATAAAACATAGGTTTGGTTACATTCAGTGCAGTGCTAACAGGCGCGAGTACAGTCTACAAAATATGGCCACTATTTTTCTTCCGGGCGGCGCCTCGCTGCTCCAACGTCAAGAAAAGAGTGTCCGCCAGCCGGCGTGCCTCAGGCTCAAACTGACTAAGAGAGACCTTCTTTCCAGACGAGCTCAGGGGAAAATTGGCCGCTAACACAGTCAAGTCTAGCTCCACCCTGTGTCCCAACAACATCTTGAAAGCAGTGGTAGAACCACATACCGTCTGCTCGCGAAGGAATTTGGGAAAGGAGTCCCCTTCCGGTTGGAACGTGTCCGCTAGAGTATGCAAGTCCTTCGGGGGTTCTTGAGTTGGAAAGGCGATCTTGTGCAGCGCAGTCAAAGCAGTCGCGGAAGAGGCCAATACCCTGCTCAGACGGCTCCCGAAATGCTCCGTCGATTCAATCGCGGCTTCGAGTTCGATGTTTGATGTAGCCGCAAATTGGTCGGCTGGAAGTACAAGAGCATATATGGATAGCAAGGAGGGTAGTTCGGTCAGTCGCAACGGTAAACTTTGGTCGCAATGGTCAGGTTCAATGCAGTAATTTGAGGCGGAAAGTACTCACGAGCCAGAGTTTTTCCAAGTGATAGGAGTCGGGCAGCAAGAGCACTGTCTGATTCTGCGCATTGCGCAGTCAACACTTCTTCGGCCTTAACCGCCCCCTGAGCCTTCGCATTGGCGATTAGGTGGGGGAGCTCATTGGCTGCTCGGCCAACCTCCTCTTTCAAGTCTTTGGCGAGGCAGCGAGCATGGTCCCTCGCATGGAGTGCCGCATTGAGTTCGTCTCTATTGAGATTGGGTCAGCAAGTCAGTGGGATGCGCATAAGTTGCGGTAATGATTAACGTGTCAAATAGTTACCCTGGGTCTTCAGTAACTGGTCACGGAGGTTCTGGTTCTCTTGCTTCAGTTGTAGATATTCTCCGCCTACGGCAAGTAGACGGTGGAGGAAGGGCTACAAGTAGTCAGAAACATGGAAAGTAGCGATGTTAGCTTGCGGAGGAGTACAGGTAGTTCCCCACAGGCTCGGGGGCTCCTACCGTCGGGAGCGCTTTCGCGCACTCAGTAAATTCATGTGCAAGTTTGCAAGGAGGGAGAGATAGCGACTAACGTGGTTAGGGTCCGGAGTCGTATCTTGCGGGGAAGGCCTTGCCACGGCAGCAGGTTTGGAAGTCGTCGCAGTCGCGACATCAGCGATGGGCGACTGCGCCTCATCGTGCTTTCCTGTCGATATTGTCGGGGAGGGCATGTTCTCGTGAGGAGGAGTCGTAGTATGGGCAGGTTCGGAGTTCTCAGACTCATCCTCACTAGTAGTGTTGTAGGATTGAGCAAGTATATCAGGTTTGCGGAGAAGAACTCGGTCAAAGAGTGAGTGAGTTTGGAGTACCTTGTTTCCCATGGATACAGCTCTCGGCGGCTGCGGCCTCCGATGTCCAAGGGTGGAAGGCTAGAAAGTGGAATGGCCTTCAGGGCCTCTGAGGCAGTCACTGGTGGGGGTGAAGGAGCGTCTTCCTCCCGGGCACCAGTAGTCGCAAGGCGTTTTGTTCTTTCTTGGGAGTCGCCAGAGCTTTCGGCTAGAGACCGAGTTCTCTTGTGAGTCAAGCTCTTCTCTGTCCTGTCACCCTCCGAGTGTGATGTGGCGACCGATGGCTCGGAGGGAGGGTCTCCAGTTGCGGCTAATGGTGGGTCTTCTTCAAGGATAGTTGGCTCGGAGGGTGGATAGGCGATACCCTGTCAGTGAGACGAAAGTGAAAAGTAAGTGCATAAAGAAGTAATCAGTTGATATGGGACACGAATGTGGATGAGAGTAAAAAGAATCTGTACCTCGGGTATAGGATTGGTGCTCTTGTATCAACGGGTGAGACCAGCTCCCCCACTTTAACTTTCAAACCAGCGAGCATTTTCACGGCTTGAATGAGTTCGTTGGTGGATAAGTTCTCTCTTGAAACTCGGGTGGAGTCGTCATCTCCTGTATACTTGAACATTGGGTGAGCGCGTGATTGCAGAGGTTGTGCGCGTCGCCGCAAGAAGGTGGTAACAAGGTGAGAGCTAGTGAGCACTCTACCCTCGGTAGTTTGTAGATCAACAACCTTAGCCAGAAGTTCCTTGGCGACTTTTTCTTCCGTCTGGCTCAAGGCGTTATTCTAGGAGCGCTTCTTGGTCAGTTCACCTTCAGGGTTGAAGGGTGGCAGACCAGTCGATTGTCCCGTGGCGACTTCCTCCTTTACATAGAACCAGCGTTCGCGCCAGTTCTGGACTGACTCGGACATTGGTATCTTGAAGTATCCAGACTTGGGCTTGGCCTGAATTCCAAGGCCGCCGGGGCCGCTGCCTAACCCCTGGCTCTTGATGCTGAAGCAGAGTCGGAATAGCCCACAGTGTGGGGCTATCCCGAGGAAGCATTCGTAGAGGGTGATGAAGCAGGCAATGTGGAGAACAGCGTTTGGCGACAAATAGTGGATTTGCGCACCATACACGCAAAGCAAGACGCGAAGGAATTGGTGAATGGGGAAGGAGAGCCCTCTGTTCATATGGTCAAAGAAGCATACCCGCTCGTTCGTAGCAGGCGTAGGTTGGTTCTCCTCGCCGGCCAGATGAGCAAAGTCCGGCGAGGCGGGGAGAACGGTTCTCAAGGACTCCAGATGTTATCTCCTGGGTTTCCGCGGCGGTGCTTTCCTTGCCTTTGACAGCGGCGGTTCTTCCCATCGTGCGACGAAGGTATAAGCTGGGAGAAGGACGGCAAGAAGTTGCAGTGGTGCGAGGTTGGTGCGTAGGAGGAAGAAGAAGAGCAGAGGGTGGCGGCACAAATGAGAAAAGGTGGGGTAAAAATTTGGTTGGCGGTAAGAACTTATGCGACGCGGCCATAGTAGCGCAGCCATTGGATTACAGAGCGTGTACACGTGACGTGCATCGGATGGTCGGTAGTGAAACCGAAGCGGCGCCGTAGTAACCCACGATGCGCGAAAAACGAGGAGGTCATCATCGTGGGTGCGTGGCGTGCGTAGTGTTCGGTCAAATCAATGTGACTAGGCAGTGCAGTCAAAGGAAAAAGTGGGCCCACCAGGGGTCGTGTCTCTTCAGAATTGGTTTGGAATTTTTTTATTTATGCGGCAGTATTGGAGTCAGAATAAATGGTCAGTCTAGGGAATATTGGAGTGCTGGTAGGTTAGTCGGGAGGTGATAGTCGCCATTCAGTAAAGTTGTGGCTCAAAGGAGTACCTATAAATATAAACAAACTCAGTCAGCGTACAAGTTAAGGTCGACACTCAAACAGTAGCTAAGTGCACTCCCATCGGGAGTGTTATTGTTTCATCTAATAGTTTTTCGGGTTGTTTTGTTCAGATTAAGCACAATTATAGGCAATTGCACTCAACCTCGGGGGCTACTCCCATCGGGAGCGCTGTCGCGCACCCTATGTTGTCTAGTGTCAGCCGAAGGATGAAATTCACTTGGCGGTCAGCGTCAGTCGAAGGATGAAATTCCCTCGGCGGCCAGCGTCAGACGAAGGATGAAATTCACTCGGCGATCACCGTCAGTCGAAGGTTGAATTTTTACTCGGCGATCAACATGCGTCGAGGGATGAAGTTCATTTGACGAACAGCGTCAGTCGAAGAATAGAAGGCTATAATAGCATGCAACAGTTGATGTTAAGCAAATATACATATGCAATATAAAGCAATTTCGGGATGTTCTAGCCTATCCTAGTCCCCGATGCTGCATCAAACTATGCAACGGTAAGACCTAAATAAGGCCGGGTAACCCGCACAAGCTACGTGGGCTCGTTGAAATTCCGTGCCAGCAGGCATGAAGCAAAATCCCGGCGGACGCGCTAAGGGTACCTTATATATAACCGGGTTCAGACCAGTAAGTCCCGAACGGCTTGGTTTGGACTTGAGCGGTTTCCCAGTTTCGAGTCAAGGGACTTGAGACTGAGTAGGTTAGCAAGATATTTCGCCCTAGTCGCGGATTAACTTGACCCCGATCCGTCGGTTGAATCAGGCCTGCTATACCATCCATCCCTTAAATTGCTGAACTGAATATTTATGTAATCTTGCGATTATCAGTCGCTCTTATTTATCATTATGTATCTTGAAAAACAGGTTGTGAGTAGTGAAGGAGGATGCTCAGATGATCTATAGATTAAGGGAATTCCTATCCGATCCTTCGGACTCGAATAGGCATTCGGGGGCTACTGATGTGGTTATACCCGATGGGTATACCCAGCGAGCTATATTAAAGGATGGATTCCTGCTAGGCCCAAATGATGGCCCATGTAAAGAAGAAGGCGAATGGCTTTTTGGTAGTAAGGGTATGAAACATGTTAGGCGGTTTCGTGCCGACTTAGGTATGTAATAAATGTAATCCTAGTCGTATCCAAACTCCTGAGACCTGGTTCCCTATATATATGGGTCAGGAAGGAAGAGGAAGGCACGTGCAATCGTAGATACTTAAACCCTAGCGAGACATCGACTCGCCGGGAACTCCTGTAACGATATTGAGAGGTTGATAATATAGATTGGACGAGCAACTCTTTGCTTGTCAGCCGTCCGAATTTGCCAACACCCATATTTTCTTTCTATCGATACAACCCTAGGTACATCACCATGGGACTTGTCGAGTTAATCCCTCTTCAATCATGTTTTTCAACTTGAGTTGTTAGTATATGACATAATACGACAATATGCGCAGAATTTTCCTTTTTTTTGACATTTGTTTGAATATTTGAACCTCATTTCAAATGTTGATCAAACTGCAGCCGTCCGATTTCCTCTAGAAGGAATATGCAACCATCCAATTTTCTCCAGACGGAATGTGGAGGCGATCCGTGAGAAGCTCGTTTTGTGATCTGATTGGACGCGCGCGTAGGTTAAGGGATGTACACCCGCTGACGAGTGGACCCAACAGGGATTTTTGGCTCGCACACCCCCATTTGCCTTAGTGAGACCAAATGGGTATTTTGGCCCACCAAATGTGGATTTTGGCTGTTACCCGTCGTAACCAAATGGGTATTTTGGCAAACCAAATGGGGATAGCGATGAGCTTGCTCAAATCTTGCTTGAATCCTTATAAATTTTCAAATGAGCTTGGACTCGCTGAAAAATGTGTTTCAAATGAGTTCTAAAGGTAGGGTAAACGACCTAATTTCTAAGCAAACAATGGTGGATTCGTCGTAAAAATGTGTTTCAAATTAGCTCCAAAGGTAGGGAAACGGCCTCATTTCTAAGGCAAAAATGGCCGAGTTGCCGCAAAAATGTGTTTAAAATGAGCTCCAAAGATAGGGTAAACGGCCTCATTTCTAAGCAAAAAATGGCCGAGTCGCCGCAAAATGTGTTTCAAATGAGCTCCAAAGGTACTGTAAACGGCCTCATTTCTAAGCAAAAAATGGTGGAGTCGCCGCAAAAATGTGTTTCAAATGAGCTCCAAAGGTAGGATAAACGGCCTCATTTTTAAGCAAAAATGGTGGACTCGCTGAAAAATGTGTTTCAAATGAGCTCAAAGGTAGGGTAAACGGCCTCATTTCTAAGCCAAAAACAGTGGACTGGCTGAAAATTGTCAAACTGAAGTGAATTTACACAGACAATTGGAAACGTCAAGCACAAGGCCATTGCCCTTAATAAAGCAACTAATAACTAAAATGTACTACCACTCGTCCTCGTCATCGGAAACCTCCACCGTCTCGGCCTTGCCCATTGCCCTTGCCCTTGGCATCCACATCTTCTGAGGTGTTGCTGTTCGACGCCGACCACATGTCCTCCTTCTTCCCATGGCTCTCCGAGTAGATCTTGAGCCGTTGCTGTCGGCCCAGTGGGAACTAGGGTATGGAGAGCCCATTGCCCCCAGGCCTCGCACACTGGCCAGTCAGACGAAATGGCTAAGGACCAGGCATCACCGCCTGGCGGGAACCTCGAGAGGCAACTCCCCTCGAGGGCCTGAAGTGGAAGCGTTGCCCTCAAGGGATTCCTCGCCTCAGGGGACCCTCCCGAGGCGCCAGTGCGCCTCAGGGGAGACCCGCAGGAATCTCCCCTCGGGCCTCCCAGCGCCTGAAGGGAAACGTTGCGGCCAAGGAAGTACGGCAAGACGCACATGGCCCCTGCCACGCCCACGTGGTGACGCAAGCACCCCCGTTGCCATTTTGGTGATAAAGGGGTCAATGAAGCGGCTCCGCCTGCTGCGCAACTGCCAGGACCTTCTACTCTGGCGATAAAGCAGGAGGACGGCGTAACCCTCCAACAGAGAACGTCATCGCGGGCTCCACCTCAGAAACTGCCCTCTCTGTGGGCAGTACAGCGCGGTCGGCCGCCTGTCGGCCACCGCGCCCACCTTTATCAACAATGGACCGTGTCCACGGACAAACGGACCGCGGTGGACTCCAACTCCACCGTGCCTCTGCCGTGTGGGAACCACCTTGAAGGCCAAGCCGAAGGAGAGCGCCAGAGGGGGCCTATAAAAGGGACAAGACATCCATCGTAGCACGGGTTGACTCTTTGCGTGCTACAACCCTTGTAAACCCTAGCAACTCTTGTTAGGATAGCCTCTGGCTAGAGGAGGAAGAAGACCATCGCTTCCCTCCCCAGGCAAGAACTGCCTCAAGGGGGGCTCCGGCAAACTCCACTGTACTGTAAACTCCATCATCTAATACAGACAAGCAGGAGTAGTGGTCTTACCTCCTCACGAGGGTCGTAAACCTGGGTAAAGGCTGGTGTCTATCTCTGTCGTGAGCGTGTCGTCTACGGGTCCGGCGAGCAACCTCGCGGCGTCCCTCGAGGGTTTTGACCTCCGTGTTCAACCCCCTTTACGAACTACTCTTCAGGAAGTGACTACCCCCGATTTTTGCGAGTCATAACCCGACAGTTGCTGCTCGGCGGCGGAATGCTTGGCAAGGTCCATGCCTTTCTGACGGCCATGGCCCAGGCCAAACCCGGGTCCAGCACCTCCGTGACCTCCTCCTTCCATGCCATGGTCCAGTGCATACCCTGGTCGTCCTTGTCGTCCTCGTCGGACAGATCGATGAAGGGAATGGGATCGGGCGCAATGGCCTGATACGTCTCCAACGTATCCATAATTTTTTATGTTCCATGCTATGTTATATCATATTATTACATGTTTATATGCATTTATATAGTTTTATGCATTTTCTAGGACTAACCTATTAACAAGATGCCACAGTGTCAGTTCCCTATTTTCTGTTGTTTTTTGTTTTAGAAAAGTACTTAAAAAAATATCCGCCAAATTGGAAATAAATCAATCAGGAAATATTTTTGGAATATCTGCGTCACGAAGAACCGAAGAGTAGACAAAGAAGGGCCACGAGGGACCCTCACTACTTGCTGGCGCAGATCCAATCCTGGCTGCGCCAGGAGGTGAGGATGCGCCCTCGGGTGGCCACCGACTTAGCTCTTTCGCCCATAAATGTCCATCTGACCTAAAAACGTTTTACGGTTAGACACTTTTTCCTCCACGGGTCCCGAACGCCGCCGCCATCACCGACAAGATTCGGGGGACAAAAGTCTCTGTTCCGGCACCCTTCCGGGACGGGAAATTGCCCCCGGAGCCATCTCCATCGACTCCACCGCCTTCTCCATCGCTGTTGCTGACTCCTACGATGACGAGTGATTTGTTCTCCCCCGGGGCTGCGGGATCTACGGTCGCCATGTAGTTTATCTCTCTCTCCCATGATGTGATCTTTTGTGTGATCATGAGCTTTGTAATCTAGTTGAATATGTGATGCTACTCTTTGTCTATTATGCACTCTAGAGGTTACTTTAATATGAACTCCGGGGTTATTCACGCATGTAATGGTGACAGTGTGTGCACCGTGTGTGATTTCCTTTATGACATTGTTGGTGTTAGTTTAGTCTGACTTTGAAGGTGCTCTTGTAGCCCTACACAATGAATGGTGTTTGTTATCCAACATGAGAGTGTTTGGGAGTAGTGTTTATTTATTGGGTTAATTGGTTCTGTGCCATACCGAGCTGAGTTTTATCGGTTTGTGCCCTACCCGCGATGTTTCTCTGTTCTGTGCCTTGGTTTGCTCGCATATCGCTCAAACGCTCGTTTTCCTCTGGTCAACCTACTTTGGCCCGCACTTGGCCTGACTGGTGGGGTCTGCCTGGCGCGGCTCGGCTCGTTTGTCGGCTCGGTTGGGATTTTCCTGGGGGCGGCGCGTGGGGACGGGCACTAGTCTGACTAGTGGGGTTGTGGCACTAGTCTGACTGGGCGGGCTGTGGCACTAGTCTGACTGGTGGGGACGACACGTGGGGTGCGTGTGGGGTCAGCGTGGCACTTCACGTCCGCTTGGACAATGCATCCATGGCGGTAGATCCAGGCCTTGCCGTTTCGCCCGTTCCGCTGGTCAATTGTGGACAGTTTCATCCTACTACAGGATTGAGGTGGTTCAGAAACGAATTTAACATGTCGAACACATTGCGGCCCACACGAACCGCCTCCGATGAACAAGATTGAGGTGGTTCGGAAACGAATTCAACATGAATGCATACTGTCGAACACATTGCGGGGACACGAACCGCCGCCGATGAACAACATAAACGGTGAACATAAATTGATTCAAACATTTAAACGAGATTTAACAAACTTACAATTACAAATCTAAACGAGATTAAACAAACTTAAACCTAAACAAAGGGTTTAGGGTTTAGGGTTTAGGATGAGAGAGAGGCCTATGCATGGCCATCCCTCAACACCATCGCCGGTTAAGAGATACCGCTCCAGCCCGGTGAGAGGGAGAAGATGCGAACCAAGTCAGCCTTCACCTGCTCCGTAACCACCGCCGTGGCGGCTGAGGCTTCTGGCTTCGCCGACACCGTTTTCGATTCACCGCCATGATATGCGGGGGGGCGTTTTAAGATGTAACATCCCAATTTTGCTAAAAATTAAAACTTTGCATTCATGCATCATTCATCATATAGGCTTAACTTTTAATCACATAAATACTAAATAAAAATTCAATTATAAGTTTAAATAATGTTTAATCCCATTTAAATGTTTATTTAAAACTTACTTCATAAATATAATTTTCCAAATCATATAATGGGTAAGGTTTGCTAATTTAAATAACCTTTCCAAAATATATTTTTATGAATTTTTCTGAAATGTTTTGAATAGGTTTAAAAATCATTTAGTAAATCAGATTTGAAAAACATTTTTTATTTTATTTAAAAGTTTATGTTACCAGGCCGGCCCAGACGTTATCCACCGCGCGCGCGGTCGATAACGGCCCATCGGGCCGCTCCAGCGCGCGCGCGCCGCTCCCCTCTCGCTGACAGGTGGGCCCCACCTGTCAGCCGTCTTCCACCTCCGTCCGGAGATCGCGCCGGAGACGACGACCACGACCGAGCCGTTTCCGGGCCGGTTTCCGCCGTGATTAGCTCCCACGCCCCCTCCTATTTATACCCCGCGAGGCCGCCTCCGAACCCCCCCCCCCCCCAAAACCCTACCTCTCCGCCGTCGGGCTGCTCGGAATCGAGCTCGCCGTCGCCGCCATTGCCGCCGGGCTTTTTCGCGAGTACGGTAAGCTCCAAGCTCCTCGAGCTCCACCGAGCCCCCCCCTCTCTTCCCCATCCTTTTGCTCACCCGTTGAGCCCCCTTGCTTGTCCCATTTGTAGGCAAAGGAGTAAATCAACATCATTTTCCCGGGCCTCCCTTGCTTCGGTCTCAGTGAACATTGTCACTCTCGGTGAATCATATTGTATGTCGGTTGGGAGTACTGCCTCAACACCGTATACCATAAAAAATGGCGTGTACCCGGTAGATCTATTCGGTGTAGTCCGGAGACCCCACAAAACCGCCGTTAACTCCTCTATCCAGCATCCCGGAGTTCTCAACAGTGGCTCGATCAGGCGAGCTTTGATGCCGGCCAAGACCAAGGCATTTGCTCTTTCGACTTGCCCGTTCGCTTCCGGGTGTGCAACTGATGCTACATCCAGCCGGATTCCCTTCTCAGCACAAAATCGAGCGAATTCCCCCACAGCAAAATTGGTGCCATTATCCGTGATAATGCTGTGCGGGTATCCGTATCTCAAGATGATGTCTTTTAGGAATTGCACAGCGGTGTGTCCATCACACTTCCGGATTGGCTTGACCTCTATCCACTTGGTGAATTTATCCACTATGACCAGTATGTGCGTCATATTGCCTCTTGCCGGTTTGAACTGCCCGACTATATCCAAACACCATACTGCAAATGGCCAAGTGATAGGGATTGTCTTTAGTGCTGACGCCGGCATATGTATCCGGTGAGCGAACCTCTGGCATCCTCCACACTTCCGGACAATGTCTTCTGCTTGCTGTAACGCAGTGGGCCAGTAGAATCCATGTCGGAACACTTTCGCCACCAGGGCCCGGGATGATGCATGATGTCCACACTCCTCTGATGTATTTCCAGGAGCATCTCTTGTCCTTCTACCGGTTCTACACACCTCTGGAGTACCTCAGTGACACTCCTATTGTACAATTCTTGATTGATGACGGTATATGCTTTTGACCTTCGCATTATCTGCCGGGCTTCCACTTCATTCTCCGGGAGGGCTCCTTCCAAAATGTAAGCCATAATGGGTTGTGCCCATTCCGGGACAGGTCGAACCGGGAACACGGGAGCGTCTATGTCCATTGGCTCTGCCGACATCACCTCCATCATCATCTTTCTCTGCCTCTCTGAGCACTGTGACGCAGTCCCCGGGTTCGATGTGATGCTCCCGACATCTACTTCCATGGGTATGGCATCTGAACCAGGCTCCTTGGGGATGAAGATAGAATCCGACTCGGGTGAGGGCTGAATAGATGGCTTCCTCAAATGCTCCAGAGCTATCCCGGGTGGGATGGCATCCCGAGATGACCCTAGCTTGGACAAGACATCCGCTGCCTCGTTTTCTCCTCTGAGTATGTGCTTGAACTCGCATCCTTCGAAAATCCGGATATTTTCTGCACATGAAATCTGTATAGGGCCATGTTTGCATCAAGCGCATCCCAATTCCCCGACACCTGCTGCACTACGAGATCGGAATCACCCAAACACTCTATCCGGCGGATGCCGATCTCCTTGGCGACATTCAGTCCATGAACCAAGGCCTCATATTCCGCGACGTTGTTAGATGCCCGGAAATGGATTTGCAGAACATACTTCAGCACATCCTGCTTTGGTGAAGTGAGGACCACTCCGGCACCCAACCCGATCTTAGCCTTGGAGCCATCGAAATGCATCCTCCAGAAATTGTAATCCGGCATCGGCGGTTCATACTTCATCTCGGCCCAATCTACCAAAAAGTCCGGCAGCGCCTGCGACTTGATGGCATCTCGTCTTTCATACGCCGGAGCGTATGGAGACAACTGGATGGCCCACTTGGCTACCCGGCCGCTAGCGTCCTTGCAACCGATGATCTCGGCCAGAGGAGCTTCGCACACTACTGTGATCGGGTGCTCTTGAAAGTAATGCTTGAGCTTGGTCACCGCCATGTATACTCCATACGCCATCTTCTGGTAATGCGGATAGTTTTGCTTGGATTCCGAGATCACCTCACTGAGGTAATACACCGGCCTTTGTATCAGCCTGCCCCTTCTTCCCTCTCTACCACCATTGCCACACTGACTACCCGGTTGGTTGCAGCGATATATAGCAGCATAGGTTCCTTGGGTAATGGGGATGCCAACACGGGTGCTGTTGAGAGCATCTTCTTCAAATCGTTGAACGCCGCGTCAGCTTGCGGGGTCCAAACAAATGTTTTGCTTTTCTTCATCAATTGGTACAGGGGCAAGGCCTTCTCCCCAAGTCGACTCACAAATCGACTCAGGGATGCAAGACAACCAGTGAACTTCTGTACATCTTTGAGACGCACGGGCAATTTCATGCTCTCGATAGCACGAATTTTACCCGGGTTGACCTCGATTCCGCGGCTCGAGATGAGGAAACCGAGTAATTTCCCCGCCGGAACACCAAATGTACACTCATTCGGGTTCAATTTCATCCGGAATCTTCTTAAGTTCTTAAATGTCTCCCTCAGATCATCTATCAGTGAGTCTTTCTCTTTTGTCTTTATGACTATGTCATCGACATAGACCTCGGCATTCCGGCCTATCTGGTCATGCAAACATTTCTGGATGCACCTCTGGTATGTAGCACCAGCATTCCTCAAACTGAAAGTCATGACACGATAGCAATAAGCCCCATAAGGGGTAATAAAAGCAGTTTTCAATTGATCATCCGGATTCAAAGGTATCTGGTGAAAACCAGAATAGGCATCTAAAAAAGTCAAAAGTTCACTCCCGGCAGTGGAATCTATTACTTGATCTATCCGGGGCAGTGGAAAGGGGTCCTTCGGGCATGCTTTGTTGAGGTTGGTGAAGTCGATGCACCTGCGCCACACCTTAAGCAGGAGGGGATCATCCTTCTTCTTCTCTACCACGACCGGATTCGATATCCAATCCGGGTGCAGCACTTCCATTATGAATCCGGCAGCCATTAGTATAGCCAGATGCTCCATGACGGCGGCTCTTCTTTCATCCGAGAGGCGCCTAGTTGTTTGCTTCACCGGCTTCGCATACGGTCTAACAAACAGAGAGTGCTCAGCCAACTCCCTCGGGACACCTTGCAGATCGTCACTCGACCACGCAAAAGCATCCCGATTCTCACGGAGGAAGTCGACGAGCTCGCCTTCCTATTTGCTGTCCAGGTTGCTGCCAATGATAACTTGGCGCTCCGGGTTGCTGGGGTCCACACCCACCTTCTTGGTCTCTTTGGGGGGCTGGAATGATGCACCCTGTTCCGGGTTCACCATCCCGGGCATTCCGAGTTGGGAGGTCTTGGCCATTGCCACCACCTGCTGGATCTTCTTCTTTTCTTCCGCGATCACCAGGGACTCAGCTAAGCATGACCCCGCCGAGGCACACTCCATGGAGCGCTTGTGGTCCCCCGAGATGGTGATTACGCCGTTAGGTCCCGGCATCTTCATCTTCAGGTAGCCCATGTGAGTTGAGATCATGAACTTGGCTAGGGCTGGCCTGCCGATCAGTGCGTGATATGGGCTTTCGAGGTCCACGACCTCGAATTCCAAGCTTTCGGTTCGGCAGTTCTCGCGGGTTCCGAATAGCACTTCAACCCAGATTTTTCCCATGGGCGAGCAAGAGACTCCAGGCACAATGCCGTGGAAGGTCGTCTCGGTAGGCAACAAGGTGTTCATGGACACCCCCAGCTTCAGCATCGTTTCCTTGTACATGATGTTAATGGCACTGCCATTGTCGATCAGAACTCGGCTGAAGCGGACATTGAGGTTTGGTCCGACAAAAGTTGGGTCCACCACCAAGGCATACGCCCCCGGCTTAGGCATAACCCTGGGATGATCCTTCCTGCTCCATGTGATCTCCATCTCGGACCAGTGCAAGAACTTGGGCACCGCCGGGATCATGGCATTCACCTCCAGGGCACGCTGCCGCACGCTTCTCCGGTCAGTGGGCTCGGTCACGAAGACCACATAGCTTTGATGTGCCTCCCGGTAATTGCTCTGCTGCTGTCCGGCCGGGTTGCTGGGGCCTGCATCGTTGTCGTTCCGGGTGTGCACCATATTCACTGGCCGAGGTGGGGGTCCTCCCTGAGATTGATTGATCCGGATTGCGTTGGCTCCCGATGTCGGAGGAGGGGGTCTCGGAATGTTGGGCCGAGATGCCGGAGCATTCGGCCGAACAGCTCCCGAGCTGCCTTCCTGTAATGTGCGCTGATACCAGCTGCACTGCCGAGTAGAGTGGTTTGCGGGTTTGTTGGCCTCCAGAGTGAGGTAGCAACATGGCTTGTTCAACACTTCCTCATACGTGAGGGGCTTCTTTTGCTCCACCCAAGTCTTTTGCACTTCCTGACTCTGACCCCAAGTCGGGCCACTTGTCTTTTGACGCTGACTGTTACCGGCATCCTCTTGCTCCCGGGTCACTGCTGCGACGTGTTGTGCGGCATGGTGGTACTCGGGCTGATTCCTTTTCTGGCCAAAATCCTGGCGATCATGGCTCCTGCTCGGTCCCGAACGCTGAGGTCCCGCATTCCTCCTGTTGGAGTCACCGACATCCACCAGGGGTTGCATGGGATCTCCAAGCGTATAGGTATCGGTGATGCGCATGGTCTCTGCCAAGGTCGCCGGCATCTTTCTTTGCAACTTCTGCCACAGCATTGAGCCATGCCGGCATCCTTGGGCAAACCAGGAGATGGCATGTGCCTCTACCACTCCTTCGCAAGAATTGCGAATATTGCTCCACCGGGTAAGATACTCCCGGTCAGTCTCGTTACTCCTTTGCCTACAGATGGCGAGCTGCTGAGGCCTGTTTGGCCTTTTGTACGTGCTGGTGAAGTTGCTGATAAATGCCTCCTCAAAGTCTAACCAGCAGTATATGCTGCTAGTTCTCAGGTTGTTCAACCAGATCCGGGCAGGTCCTTCCAACATCTGCGGTACGTATCGTACCGCCCATCGTCTGTTTCCACCGGCTATGCTTACTGCAGTTACATAGTCGGTTAGCCAGTCCTTTGGCACCCATGTTGAGCTGAAAATTCCGAACAGGTGGTTCCCGCATGATCCGGGGTCCAAAGCAGGCAGGTCCCGGAGGCCCTTGCTCTTCCACTAGCTCGGATTGGTGAATTCGGTCGAGCCGGAATCTGGCATCTGCTGGATTCAGCTGTCTGGTTCCTATCCGAGATCCCAAAGGGTTCTCGTCGGGCTGGTATCCGAGCTGATGTAGTCTTGAGTTGCCATCGTTGAACCGGTCTTGCGCCGGGACCACAGCTTGCTGAGGGACTGAGACGACCTCCCTTCGTGGGTTTCCCTGAACATGAGGAGGGTCCCGGGGTGGATTACCACGTCTAGCCGGGTTATTGTTTCCTACACCCAGGTTGCCACCTTCACGGGTACTTCCCGCCTGCGCCGAATTACGCTGCCCGGCTTGCTGGATGCCGGCGAAGGCCGGATCATAAGCCTGTAACTGCTTGTTCTTCCCGGAACCTCGACTCCGACTCCGGCTCTTGCTCTTGCTCTTGCTTCTGCTCAGATGCGGGGAAGAGGCCTCTCCGTCCGATCTTTGGCTATTGGGTCTAGCTGAGTGCACCTGCGATCCTGCCCCGGGGTTTTTCTTCTTGAAGGCCTGATTCTGACGGTTGGCCTCGATCACCAACTCGTTCACCCGCTCCTGTTGTTTGCGGAGAGCCTCACCGGATAACCCTACCAACTCGGCCATGGCGGCTTCGGCAGCCCTAAGGGTTTTCGCCGGTGAGCTGTACACCGGCTTCCCCGCTGAAATCCGGCTTCCTGTGTGACTGGTTGTGGCTCCACCTGCCAGCTCTTCGTTCACCATTCTTCCTTCCTTGCGCAGATCCGCGATGCGCTTGTCCCGGGAGTCTATCTTAAGGAATCCGTGAGCTGCATTGTACTCCCGGAGACTGGCATTGAGTTCGCGACGAATCTCGGCAATCTCCTGCGCTTCCGCGAGTAGCAACCTCCGCCGCTCCTCCAAATCAGCCGAGGTGGCCTGAGTGTCTACCTCAGCAGTTACAGGGACAGCCAACTTGGCCACCTGACCCGAGAGGGGATCCGGGCGACGTCGTTGCTGGGATGGTTGCGGATCGTCATCTCGGGCCGCACCTCTTTCCTGAGGAGGTTTGGCCAAACGGACGTGGCCACTCCCGGCATCGCCGTCAGCGTCTTGGTACTCCTCCTCGGTTGCTCCGCCCATCATCACCGCGACGGAACTCGGGGGGCGACGACACGCAGACCCCGAGTAGCGCAGAGCATGGGAGGATCCTCAGCTTCCAGGACCATGTCCGGGTAGCTACAGATAACTTCGGTGGCCACGTAGGTGGTGAAACCACCAAAGTCAATGAGGCATCCGTTCACCGGAAAGGGTCTGTTCCGGAAACATCCTGCGTTGTCGCAGACAAAGTCCATCTCCCCTTGCCTTACGACGAGGCCAGAGAGAACCTGAATGTCGAAATGAACGGGGGAGCCCGTCCGGATGTGTACACCAGCCAATGCCTCTGTCAGCCCCACGGTGGGCGCCAACTGTCGTGGTGGTGTCACGGCAGATGCCATAGGATGGCTAAGGTGTGGGGCCGATGGACGTTGGTGGATCCGGGGAGGGATAGCGAGCTGAATAGCTCACACGGGGAGGATCCCGGTGTAACCGAGATCTCCCAAGAACTAGAAACGAGAGCAGCACGATAGAGGGAAGATCTAATAAACAAGAACAAATGCACGAAGGCACTCAACACACAGATGTTGTACCCAGGTTCAGGGCCCTCGTGAGGAGGTAACACCCCTACTCCTGCCTTTCCTCTCTATATAATGGTGATACAAGGGCTACAACTTGCTCGTAGATCTCTCCAAGTGAAGAACAAGAAGAACTAGATGAACTCAAGGTATGAGGAAGTAAATGCTCTAGGAGTAAATGCAACTATAGCTTTGGCTCCCAAGTTGGTCTCTCTCCCACAGTAGCAGTTATGGCGCCTTTTATAGAGTTCCGGCCAGGAGGGCGGGAAACCCTAATCCGGCTTGGCCCCACCGGACAGGCCTAACCGGCATGGCGTCACCGGCTAGTGCGACCTACTCTCCGCGCTATCCGGCGTAGCCCCTTGGTCATCATCCCGGCAAGGACAGCAAGCGCCGTCCTGGAACATCATTGTCCCCCTGTCAGAGACAGGACATGTCTTTGCCCATCCCGTGTAGCCTTTTCCGGATTGCCGGGCTAGGCACGTCGTGTCTTGTCGTACCGTTGTCGTACCGCCTGACGTGCTCCCGTGTCAGGCGGGAGGTGACCATGCTTCCGTGTCAGGCGGAATGGTACTCTCCCCCGCAACAGACGGGAAAGCCTGCCACAGACCGTTGACGGCCTACCGGGATCCCTCGTGCCGGTTATCTCCGTGCTTGCCCCCATGAACCTTTCCTGCACAAGATCTAGACCGAGATAGACGTTCCGGTTAGCACTTACCCGGATTGCCTATCCGGTAAAACCGAATACACCTCCTTCCGGGAGCTTCCTCGGAGCCCCAAGATCCGAGATACTTTCCGGAGGCGTCCGAGTTCGTCCCTAGATGAGTGTCTCTAGGCCTAGCCTCCCGAAGATGTCTTAGCCTACTAGCAAAGACATCTTCGAGAAGCTAGTTCTTAGAGGAACCATCCGCTGATGCTTTTGCTGCCATTGTGAAGGCTGGGGGTGTCTATTTATAGCCGCTAGAGCTGACCCTTGCGCCTGCCAGCAGGCACATTGCACCCTACCAGCGCTCAAGGGTCAAGCTGCCCCTTCAGCACACCAGGAGGTGTCCCTTGCTCTCACCAAAGGTCAAGTACTGTTGGCTTATTACTGAATTAATCCGGGATCTACCCCTACCCGGGGGGACGTCTATCTCGGTCTAGATCTTGCACGACATTGTCGGGGGGCTGCCCCCCGGGTAGGGGCAGATCCCGGATTAATTCAGTAATAAGCCAACAGTACTTGACCTTTGGTGAGAGCAAGGGACACCTCCTGGTGTGCTGAAGGGGCAGCTTGACCCTTGAGCGCTGGTAGGGTGCAATGTGCCTGCTGGCTGGCGCAAGGGTCAGCTCTAGCGGCTATAAATAGACACCCCCAGCCTTCACAATGGCAGCAAAAGCATCAGCGGATGGTTCCTCTAAGAACTAGCTTCTCGAAGATGTCTTTGCTAGTAGGCTAAGACATCTTCGGGAGGCTGGCCTAGAGAAACTCATCCAGGGACGAAATCGGACGCCTCCGGAAAGGATCTCAGATCTTGGGGCTCCGAGGAAGCTCCCGGAAGGAGGTGTATTCGGTTTTACCGGATAGGCAATCCGGGTAAGTGCTAACCGGAACGTCTATCTCGGTCTAGATCTTGTGCAGGAAAGGTTCACGGGGGCAAGCACGGAGATAACCGGCACGAGGGATCCCGGTAGGCCGTCAACGGTCTGTGGCAGGCTTTCCCGTCTGTTACGGGGGAGAGTACCATTCCGCCTGACACGGAAGCATGGTCACCTCCCGCCTGACACGGGAGCACGTCAGGCGGTACGACAACGGTACGACAAGACACGACGTGCCTAGCCCGGACACCCCAAACAGGAGCACCTGTTTCAATGGTTTTTTCCTGGATCCCCCAATGACACCCCAAACATACTCATCCGACATCTTCGTCCGAGCAATAGCTCGAACACGTCGGACGACCGCGGGACGATCCAGGGGGAAGATACTGGTCCTGGTGGGATCATAGCTCCCATCCATATGGCACATCTTGTGCACCCGGGTTTGCAGAGGGCAGACACGGCGGATAATGAAACAGCGCAAGAGATCGTCGCCGGTCATCTTGTTGGTCAGCACCGCGAGGACATCATGCATACACTTGACCTCCTCAGTGTCGGGGAACCGTTTCCAGAGGTTGAACTTGCGGGGAGGACCAATGGCGAACTCCGGCAAGTTTATGAAATCCGGATTCGAGGATCCCGGAGCATCTCCCGAGCTCTCCCGGTTCTTCACGTAGAAGAAGCTGCGCTGCCACTTCCGGCAGGATTCTAGTCCTTTGACTATAGGGAATCCGGAGTCAGCACGGGGGATGATGGTGGCCGCTCCGCAGTCGACCAAATCTTTTACTTTCTGATCCGGATTGGCGATGACTTGGCGACGAAGGATGAAGTACCTGGCCCAAAGATCCAGGAATGGCCATACGCCGAGATATGCTTCCGCGTAGGTGGTGAAGACCGAAAGCATCATAATGGCATTAGCTGGGAGATGATGGGGTTGGAGGCTGTAGGTGTCGAGGAAGTCGCGGAAGAAGGGGCCAGCCGGAAGCCCAAACCCACGCTCGAAGTGCGTGAGGAATACAACGTATTCCCCGGGTTGGGGTTCCGGTTGAACCTCGTCCTCCGGAAGACGGCTCTCAACTTCTGGAGGAATCCGGTGAGTCCGGTACAGCCAGTCCAGGTCCCATTGTTTGGTTTCGGATCCATCCCAGCATCCCCGGATACTTTCTTCACCCATGCCGGAGAAGTCCGCAGAGGTATCCGGGCTACTCTGCAGGCGCAGCGGCGGTTAGTCGGAATTAGTCTACCGAGAGCGAAGATGCCGGATCGCAAACTCCTAAACACAACCGAGTTCCTGGCAAATAAGATCTACCGTGTGCTAGTAAATCAAAACTAAAAGGAGGAAAATAGGCTCGGGCTAAACTCAAACGACGCAAAGTGCGGGCGAAAGGCATAAGTCCTACAGCGACTGTGCATCCCCGCCGCGCACCCCGTGCGCGCTGCTCGAGTCGTTCTCGCCGGCGGCGGCGCAACCGCGCGTGTGTTAGGGCACGACCGAGCGCAAAGCATCGTTCCCGTAAAGAAGATCATCGGGGCGGAGAGAAGAACTCGCCGGAGAAGAGGAGGTCGATGACGCACAAGAGGAACGGCGGCGTTCGGACTCAGGCGACCGGTGAGAGCGGTGGCGTTCGGGCTACGGGCACAGCTGCGGCGGAGCGCTCGAGACGACGGGACGGAGGAGTGAAGGAGAGGAAGAAGAAGAGGTGACCGTTCCGGTCCCCTATTTATGGGGGGATTCCGGAGCGGTTTCCAATTTTCCCGCCCACGATCCCTCCGATCGTGGGTGGGATCCGTTCTGTGCAGCGCGGCACGGGGCGCTCGCCTGAGCGCCCGATCCGGCCACACCGAGGGCCACACGGCCCCAACGGTTGGGCTTCGGATCGGCTGCGGCTCCCGGCGCGCGAACCCGAGCGACGGCGTGCTCGGTCAGAAGCACTCGAGTGCGATTCTGATCAGACAGGACGTCGGGTGGGACCCAGCTCACGATCTCAAAATTCAATGCAGAAGCCAACGGTCAAGATTCACTGAGACTGCGGTATCCGGTTACAGGCTTCGTCTTCCAATTGAAACAGCCTCGGTAAGAGGATCTCGGGAAAAATCGATCTCGGCATCTAGTCGAAGGATAGTATCGTGTGTTCTCAGAAAATAATTGTTATTAAAGCTGACCCCGCACATCATCCGAGGTCGCTGTGCAGCACCAGCTTCGGGGACTAGTGTCGGGGGGCTGCCCCCCGGGTAGGGGCAGATCCCGGATTAATTCAGTAATAAGCCAACAATACTTGACCTTTGGTGAGAGCAAGGGACACCTCCTGGTGTGCTGAAGGGGCAGCTTGACCCTTGAGCGCTGGTAGGGTGCAATGTGCCTGCTGGCAGGCGCAAGGGTCAGCTCTAGCGGCTATAAATAGACACCCCCAGCCTTCACATCGGCAGCAAAAGCATCAGCGGATGGTTCCTCTAAGAACTAGCTTCTCGAAGATGTCTTTGCTAGTAGGCTAAGACATCTTCGGGAGGCTAGGCCTAGAGACACTCATCCAGGGACGAACTCGTACGCCTCCGGAAAGGATCTCGGATCTTGGGGCTCCGAGGAAGCTCCCGGAAGGAGGTGTATTCGGTTTTACCGGATAGGCAATCCGGGTAAGTGCTAACCAGAACGTCTATCTCGTTCTAGATTTTGTGCAGGAAAGGTTCACGGGGGCAAGCACGGAGATAACCGGCACGAGAGATCCCGGTAGGCCGTCAACGGTCTGTGGCAGGCTTTCCCGTCTGTTGCGGGGGAGAGTCCAATTCCGCCTGACACGGAAGCATCGTCACCTCCTGCCTGACACGGAAGCATGGTCACCTCCCGCCTGACACGGGAGCACGTCAGGCGGTATGCCAACGGTACGACAAGACACGACGTGCCTAGCCCGGCAATCCGGAAAAGGCTACCCGGGATGGGCAAAGACATGTCCTGTCTCTGACAGGGGGACAATGATGTTCCAGGACGGCGCCTGCTGTCCTTGCCGGGATGATGACGAAGGGGCTACGCCGGATAGCGCGGAGAGTAGGTCGCACTAGCCGGTGACGCCATGCCGGTTAGGCCTGTCCGGTGGGGCCAAGCCGGATTAGGGTTTCCGGCCCTCCTGGCCGGAACTCTATAAAAGGCGCCATAACTGGTACTGTGGGAGAGAGACCAACTTGGGAGCCAAAGCTATAGTTGCATTTACTCGTAGAGCATTTACTTCCTCATACCTTGAGTTCATCTAGTTCTTCTTGTTCTTCACTTGGAGAGATCTACGAGCAAGTTGTAGCCCTTGTATCACCATTATATAGAGAGGAAAGGCAGGAGTAGGGGTGTTACCTCCTCACGAGGGCCCTGAACCTCGGTACATCGTCTGTGTGTTGAGTGCCTTCGTGCATTTGTTCTTGTTTATTAGATCTTCCCTCTATCGTGCTGCTCTCGTTTCTAGTTCTTGGGAGATCTCGCCGGGATCCTCCCCGTGTGAGCTATTCAGCTCGCTATCCCTCCCCGGATCCACCAACGTCCATCGGCCCCACACCTTAGCCATCCTATGGCATCTGCCGTGACACCACCACGACACTTGGCGCCCACCGTGGGGCTGACAGAGGCGTTGGCTGGTGTACACATCCGGACGGGCTCCCCCGTTCATTTCGACATTCGGGTTCTCTCTAGCCTCGTCGTAAGGCTAGGGGAGATGGACTTTGTCTGCGACAACGCAGGATGTTTAAGGAACATACCCTTTCCGGTGAACGGATGCCTCATTGACTTTGGTGGTTTCACCACCTACGTGGCCACCGAAGTTATCTGTAGCTACCCGGGCGTGGTCCTGGAAGCTGAGGATCCTCCCATGCTCTGCGCTACTCGGGGTCTGCGTGCCGGTCGCCCCCCGAGTTCCGTCGCGGTGATGATGGTCGGAGCAACCGAGGAGGAGTACCAAGACGCTGACGGAGATGCCGGGAGTGGCCACGTCCGTTTGGCCAAACCTCCTCAGGAAAGAGGTGCGGCCCGAGATGACGATCCGCAACCATCCCAGCCACGACGTCGCCCGGATCCCCTCTCGGGTCTGGTGGCCAAGTTGGCTGTCCCTGTAACTGCTGAGGCAGACACTCAGGCCACCTCGGCTGATTTGGAGGAGCGGCGGAGGTTGCTACTCGCGGAAGCACAGGAGATTGCCGAGATTCGTCGCGAACTCAATGCCAGTCTCCGGGAGTACAATGCAGCTCACGGATTCCTTAAGATAGACTCCCGGGACAAGCGCATCGCGGATCCGCGCAAGAAAGGAAGAATGGTGAACGAAGAGCTGGCAGGTGGAGCCACAACCAGTCACATAGGAAGCCGGATTTCAGCGGGGAAGCCGGTGTACAGCTCACCGGCGAAAACCCTTAGGGCTGCCGAAGCCGCCATGGCCGAGTTGGTAGGGTTATCCGGTGAGGCTCTCCGCAAACAACAGGACCGGGTGAACGAGTTGGTGATCGAGGCCAACCGTCAGAATCAGGCCTTCAAGAAGAAAAACCCCGGGGCAGGATCCCAGGTGCACTCAGCTAGACCCAATAGACAAAGATCGGACGGAGAGGCCTCTTCCCCGCATCCGAGCAGAAGCAAGAGCAAGAGCAAGAGCCGGAGTCGGAGTCGAGGTTCCGGGAAGAACAAGCAGTTACAGGCTTATGATCCGGCCTTCGCCGGCATCCAGCAAGCCGGGCAGCGTAATTCGGCGCAGGCGGGAAGTACCCGGGAAGGTGGCAACCTGGGTGTAGGAAACAATAACCCGGCTAGCCGTGGTAATCCACCCCGGGACCCTCCTCATGTTCAGGGAAACCCACGAAGGGAGGTCGTCTCAGTCCCTCAGCAAGTTGTGGTCCCGGCGCAAGACCGGTTCAACGATGGCAACTCAAGACTACAGCAGCTCGGATACCAGCCCGACGAGAACCCTTTGGGATCTCGGATAGGAACCAGACAGCTGAATCCGGCAGATGCCAGATTCCGGCTCGACCGAATTCACCAATCCGAGCTAGTGGAAGAGCAAGGGCCTCCGGGACCTGCCTGCTTTGGACCCCGGATCATGCGGGAACCACCTGTTCGGAATTTTCAGCTCAACAGGGGTGCCAAGACCTATGACGGCAGCTAGAAGCCGGAGGACTGGCTAACCGACTATGTAACTGCAGTAAGCATAGCCAGTGGAAACAGACGATGGGCGGTACGATACGTACCGCAGATGTTGGATGGACCTGCCCGGATCTGGTTGAACAACCTGAGAACTGGCAGCATAGACTGCTGGTTAGACTTTGAGGAGGCATTTATCAGCAACTTCACCAGCACGTACAAAAGGCCAAACAGGCCTCAGCAGCTCGCCATCTGTAGGCAAAGGAGTAACGAGACTGACCGGGAGTATCTTACCCGGTGGAGCAATATTCGCAATTCTTGCGAAGGAGTGGTAGAGGCGCAGGCCATCTCCTGGTTTGCCCAAGGATGCCGGCATGGCTCAATGTTGTGGCAGAAGTTGCAAAGAAAGATGCCGGCGACCTTGGCAGAGACCATGCGCATCGCCGATACCTACACGCTTGGAGATCCGATGCAACCCCTGGTGGATGTCGGTGACTCCAACAGGAGGAATGCGGGACCTCAGCGTTCGGGACCGAGCAGGAGCCATGATCGCCAGGATTTTGGCCAGAAAAGGAATCAGCCCGAGTACCACCATGCCGCACAGCACGTCGCAGCAGTGACCCGGGAGCAAGAGAATGCCGGTAACAGTCAGCGTCAAAAGACAAGTGGCCCGGCTTGGGGTCAGAGTCAGGAAGTGCAAAAGACTTGGGTGGAGCAAAAGAAGCCCCTCACGTATGAGGAAATGCTGAACAAGCCATGTTGCTACCACACTCTGGAGGCCAACAAACCCGCAAACCACTCTACTCGGCAGTGCAGCTGGTATCAGCGCACATTACAGGAAGGCAGCTCGGGAGCTGTTCGGCCAAATGCTCCGGCATCTCGGCCCAACATTCCGAGACCCACTCCTCCGACATCGAGAGCCAACGCAATCCGGATCAATCAACCTCAGCGAGGACCCCCACCTCGGCCAGTGAATATGGTGCACACCCGGAACGACAACGGTGCAGGCCCCAACAACCAAGCCAGACAGCAGCAGAGTAATGTGGGGACCCCGGACTAACTGTCCGAAATACCCGATTATGCTTAACACAACGATCCCATGATCAGTCTGTCGTTGCACATAACCCGAATTGAATACCAAAGTTTACATCCATTACAATACCGAATTAAAGTCTTACATAAAATGGTCATCTAGACCAAGTCTTACATAGGTGCCTTCAAGGGCCAAAC
Source organism: Poa annua (assembly GCA_026929855.1). Classification (NCBI taxonomy): domain Eukaryota; kingdom Viridiplantae; phylum Streptophyta; class Magnoliopsida; order Poales; family Poaceae; genus Poa; species Poa annua. The sequence goes on from CM049427.1 coordinate 41,972,117, forward strand.
CAAAACAATCAGCGGAAATAAGGCGTAGTAGACATCAAATCCTAGCGATGACCCGACAGGCAGTCGACTTATGAAGATCCTTAGTTGGCATAGATGTCGCCATACTCTTCCTGGGCGTAGGACTCCTCAAAGTCTGGCTACGACAATAGCCAGAGACAAAACTAGTATGAGTACATTTGAATGTACTCGCAAACTACTCCAACATGAGTGCACTAATCCCAGTTTTAATTTCACACTTTTATTTATTTAAGACATCTCTATATCTTTGTTGAAGAAGATAAGGAAATTATAACTACTCTTAATATCTCAATGTTATTAGTTTTCTTCAAAAACTCCTCCTTTCTCGACCATAAACCATTATGGTAATCATTCTCCAACTACCTCATACCGATCCGTTGGTATAGGTGTATGGAATACTCTCCAATTCCTTTTTCTTTTAAAACTCAAATCTTTTCCCAAAACTTGCACATGGTCAAAGTAGGGCCTCTCAACTGTCCATATCCGAGGACTCGGCTATTCGAATAGTTTAATTACCCTCTGCAGAGGTAGCACGCTTTTCCCACACTCATCCGATAACTCATCGTGTCAGCCACGCTTCGCCATACCCGTGGTATGCGAAGTTGAGTCACCGACCCTAGTCTTTCCTTTGCTCATGCTAGTATAGGATCCTGCCCATATGATACTTCCCATCGACACTTAACCCAGCCCGTCGGGATCTAAGTGTGAGGACTCACATGTGTTATCTGGCGGTGTATAGGGGACATCCTTCTATCCTTCTCCTTATCTACTCATAGATGTTGAGAGAGGACCCAGGTCAGGGGTATGTCGTCAAACCATTCCCTCATGCATAACAGAGTCATCTCTGTTGATGCAGTGTCCCATACTAATAAGAGCAAACTATATGACTAGGCCCTTTCCCATATGTGGGTCAATGTGGTCGCACAGAGTATCGGCTGATCGACGTAAGTACTAAGACACAATGTGCTTTTCTCAAAACCACCTTTCTCCATTTCTTTACTTCAACACCCTATCATAGTGCTTTATATCCACACAAGTTTTCAAAGGAGTTTTGAATAAACAAATCTTGGTTTTTCCATCCTATAGTTTTAGCATATACTTCTACATTGGGTGGCAAAATAATATCTATATACTTTTAAAAAGGGTTTTATAAACCTTTGCCTTTGACAAATGATTTGTAAATCTAGATGCATAAGTTATGTGCAAGCTCAGTGAGTAGCTTGCCTTGCTCAACAAAGTGGTCTTGGTCTTGGTCTTCAGGTTCCACAAATCCTTCCTCCTCGATATATCCGGCAACGTTCTCGTCTAATACACAAGCAATCAATACGACCAATCACTAGCCTATTCAAACAATCATCATAGCAATACACTCTTAGAGGTTCTAATTAACCATTCCACATACCAAACAACACTATGTGGTTTCAATTTAATTGATTTAAACATTATTCCATTGTATTTTAATTAGGGCAGAAACTTGTTGCACATGTTTAATTGCATAGCTTGAGTCTTGTTTGTCACAAAAATACAAACTAAAATTCTACCGAAAGCTAATGATGTGTGGAAGATGACACAATTGGGTTTGGGTCATTTTGGAGTTACCAAACTCCCTACACATTGTTTTGAATCCAGAAGCCAATTAATAAGGTTTTGGCTATTATTTAAATTATATTCATCTAAAAATTAAACCCTTTTAGGGATGGCTAACCATAGTTAAATGTGACCTAATAAAATTGGTTTCAACTAATTTGGATTATCAGAGTATCAGAAACAAACTAGTTTAGAATTTAAACCATTTATGGTATTTTGAAAAGTGTATTTTTATTATATATCCAAATGGAGTGAAACTAGTTTAGTTGGATAGAGAATTTCATAAGCTATTCAGAACAATTGAATTTTCTCAATTTGGAGTTGTAAAACTCAAGTTATGAATTTTCTAAAATGGAGTTATGTACTGATTTCAATTTAAAACTAAATTCGAATTAAAATCCAGGAGAGGATAATGTTGAGAATCCTGACGGGTGGGGTCCACTCGTCAGTGACTCAACCAAAACAGTGCGCGCACTGGGAAATGTTTAAAAATCTGACGTGCGGGGCCCGCGGGTCAGTGACTAAAACGCGAAGCGGTACGCTACCGTAGATCTGTGATCTAACGGCCGAGATTGAGCGTGTCGGCGACGACCTAAATCGGGCGGCGCCGCGGCTCCGGCGACGGCGAGGAGGACGGTGCGCTCACCTAGGGGCTTGGGAGGACGTGGCGATGGTGCAGGAGGGGTGTGGAGGCTCGGGGAAACTCGTGGGCGAGGTGGCGCGGGCTGGGGAGGCTCCTGGCGTCGACGGCGTGAAGCTCCTCCGTCCGCGGCCGTGCTCCAACTCCGGCGAGTCCGCTGCTTCGCTCATGGGCACGAATCAGAGGGGAAAGGGGAACGGGTGAGTGAGGCGGTAATGGGGAAGAGGATGTGAGCCAGAGAGGAGAGAAAGGGATGCCAGCACGGCCTGGCCGTGGTCGTCGTCTACCTCGGGACGGCGAGCTCGAGGGTGGCCACAGACGGCCGAGGCTTTGCGGCGACGGCTCCGCCCTCCTGGCGGTGCACGAGTGGGAGTGGTGTGAGGGGGAGAGGCAGTGGTGGAGTGAGGAGGAACGGTGGTGCACGGGGACTTTTATAGTGGCCGGGCGGCGCACGGTGGACACGGTGCAGAGGCTCCCGTGGCCGTGCTAGGCCGCCGTAGGCCGGTGGAGGGGTGCGGCTACGCTGCGGGCTGCCTGGGGAGCAAGGTGGGCAAGGTGCGGTGGCGTGGCGCGCTCGGGTGTGCTCGGATTTTTGGCCCTGCCGTGAGCGTGCTTGGGCGGCGCACGGCGTGCACGGCGTGCTTGGCGTGGCGCCAATCCGGCGGGCTCGGGCGGCTGCTGGTGCGTGCTGCTGGTGCGTGAGGGGACCAGGAGGTGAGGGAGAGCGAAGGGAGGCACGGAGCGGCCAGCACGGCGCGGCGTCGCCGCGGCCACAGTGCCGACACGGCGACGTGCGCATGGCCGCCGCTGTCGCCAGCTCCTCCACGGCGACTCCGACCACCATTCCTGGCGTTCTTGAGTGCGGCGTGATCGTGGTGATGAGGTGAGTGCAGGGCTGGCTTCAATTCGTCAAATGCACAACCCAAAGCTCGGATTGATCCATGACATGGCTCGGATTTGGGAAGGGCAGGGTGGTGCTTGTCAGGTGTTTGCTGAAATGCCTGAACCAAAACAGTAAACATTTGGCTATTTAATTTTCCTATTTTTCTTAATTCTTTTGGGTTCAAACTTAGGATCTAGGCTAACTACATTATTGGTAATTGATACAAAGTCTTTTTGAAATATTTGGAATATTTCAATAATGAATTTCTAATTTGAATTTGAGGTTTTTGAATTAGAATTTTGAAAGGGAATAGTTTGTAAAAATCAACTAGGAGTGCTTATAATATTACTCCATTGATTTTGGTTTGAAAATAAAATTATGCTTCTTAATTTGGAAAAATAATGTGACATGTGTCACATGGTGTTTTGTTTTTGTGATTTGTTTTATTTGTTTTCTTTTCCTCAAATTTTTAATTAGAGCTAGAATTCAACAATCTTGCAAACAATGCAACAAGCAACACTCACGAATTAAACATACACACATTTTTATAAGAAAATTTTTTGTTGGCCCACATTTTTGCATTACTAATTATATTAATATTCTGGGATGTTACAAGTAATTACCGGGAGGCACATCAAAGCTATGTGGTCTTCGTGACCGAGCCCACTGACCGGAGAAGCGTGCGGCAGCGTGCCCTGGAGGTGAATGCCGTGATCCCGGCGGTGCCCAAGTTCTTGCACTGGTCCGAGATGGAGATCACATGGAGCAGGAAGGATCATCCCAGGGTTATGCCTAAGCCGGGGGCGTATGCCTTGGTGGTGGACCCAACTTTTGTCGGACCAAACCTCAATGTCCGCTTCAGCCGAGTTCTGATCGACAATGGCAGTGCCATTAACATCATGTACAAGGACACGATGCTGAAGCTGGGGGTGTCCATGAACACCGTGTTGCCTACCGAGACGACCTTCCACGGCATTGTGCCCGGAGTCTCTTGCTCGCCCATGGGAAAAATCTGGGTTGAAGTGCTATTCGGAACCCGCGAGAACTGCCGAACCGAAAGCTTGGAATTCGAGGTCGTAGACCTCAAAAGCCCATATCACGCACTGATCTGCAGGCCAGCCCTAGCCAAGTTCATGATCTCAACTCACATGGGCTACCTGAAGATGAAGATGCCGGGACCTAACGGCGTAATCACCATCTCGGGAGACCACAGGCGCTCCATGGAGTGTGCCTCGGCGGGGTCATGCTTAGCTGAGTCCCTGGTGATCGCGGAAGAAAAGAAGAAGATCCAGCAGGTGGTGGCAATGGCCAAGACCTCCCAACTCGGAATGCCCGGGATGGTGAACCCGGAACAGGGTGCGTCATTCCAGCCCCCCAAAGAGACCAAGAAGGTGGGTGTGGACCCCAGCAACCCGGAGCGCCAAGTTATCATTGGCAGCAACCTGGACAGCAAATAGGAAGGCGAGCTCGTCGACTTCCTCCGTGAGAATCGGGATGCTTTTGCATGGTCGAGTGACGATCTGCAAGGTGTCCCGAGGGAGTTGGCTGAGCACTCTCTGTTTGTTAGACCGGATGCGAAGCCGGTGAAGCAACCAACTAGGCGCCTCTCGGATGAAAGAAGAGCCGCCGTCATGGAGCATCTGGCTATACTACTGGCTGCCGGATTCATAATGGAAGTGATGCACCCGGATTGGATATCGAATCCGGTCCTGGTAGAGAAGAAGAAGGATGATCCCCTTCTGCTTAAGGTGTGGCTCATGTGCATCGACTTCACCAACCTCAACAAAGCATGCCCGAAGGACCCCTTTCCACTGCCCCGGATAGATCAAGTAATAGATTCCACTGCCGGGAGTGAACTTTTGACTTTTTTAGATGCCTATTCTGGTTTTCACCAGATACCTTTGAATCCGAATGATCAATTGAAAACTGCTTTTATTACCCCTTATGGGGCTTATTGCTATCGTGTCATGACTTTCGGTTTGAGTAATGCTGGTGCTACATACCAGAGGTGCATGCAGAAATATTTGCATGACCAGATAGGCCGGAATGCCGAGGTCTATGTCGATGACATAGTCATAAAGACAAAAGAGAAAGCCTCACTGATAGATGATCTGAGGGAGACATTTAAGAACTTAAGAAGATTCCGGATGAAATTGAACCCGGATAAGTGTACATTTGGTGTTCCGGCGGGGAAATTACTCGGTTTCCTCATCTCGAGCCGCGGAATCGAGGTCAACCCGGGTAAAATTCGTGCTATCGAGAGCATGAAATTGCCCGTGCGTCTCAAAGATGTACAGAAGTTCACTGGTTGTCTTGCATCCCTGAGTCGATTTGTGAGTCGACTTGGGGAGAAGGCCTTGCCCCTGTACCAATTGATGAAGAAAAGCAAAACATTTGTTTGGACCCCGCAAGCTGACGCGGCGTTCAACGATTTGAAGAAGATGCTCTCAACAGCACCCGTGTTGGCATCCCCATTACCCAAGGAACCTATGCTGCTATATATCGCTGCAACCAACCGGGTAGTCAGTGTGGCAATGGTGGTAGAGAGGGAAGAAGGGGCAGGCTGATACAAAGGCCGGTGTATTACCTTAGTGAGGTGATCTCGGAATCCAAGCAAAACTATCCGCATTACCAGAAGATAGCGTATGGAGTATACATGGCGGTGACCAAGCTCAAGCATTACTTTCAAGAGCACCCGATCACAGTAGTGTGTGAAGCTCCTCTGGCCGAGATCATCGGTTGCAAGGACGCTAGCGGGCGGGTAGCCAAGTGGGCCATCCAGTTGTCTCCATACGCTCTGGCGTATGAAAGACGAGATGCCATCAAGTCGCAGGAGCTGCCAGACTTTTTGGTAGACTGGGCCGAGATGCAGTATGAACCTCCGATGCCGGATTACAATTTCTGGAGGATGCATTTCGATGGCTCCAAGGCTAAGATCGGGTTGGGTGCCGGAGTGGTCCTCACTTCACCAAAGCAGGATGTGCTGAAGTATGTTCTGCAAATCTATTTCCGGGCATCTAACAACGTCGCGGAATATGAGGCCTTGGTTCATGGACTGAATGTCGCCAAGGAGATCGGCATCCGCCGGATAGAGTGTTTTGGTGATTCCGATCTCGTAGTGCAGCAGGTGTCGGGGAATTGGGATGCGCTTGATGCAAACATGGCCCTATACAGATTTCATGTGCAGAAATTATCCGGATTTTTCGAAGGATGCGAGTTCAAGCACATACCCAGAGGAGAAAACGAGGCAGCGGATGTCTTGTCCAAGCTAGGGTCATCTCGGGATGCCATCCCACCCGGGATAGCTCTGGAGCATTTGAGGCAGCCATCTATTCAGCCCTCACCCGAGTCGGATTCTATCTTCATCCCCAAGGAGCCTGGTTCAGATGCCATACCCATGGAAGTAGATGTCGGGAGCATCACATCGAACCCGGGGACTGCGTCACAGTGCTCAGAGAGGCAGAGAAAGATGATGATGGAGGTGATGTCGGCAGAGCCAATGGACATAGACGCTCCCGTGTTCCCGGTTCGACATGTCCCGGAATGGGCACAGCCCATTATGGCTTACATCTTGGAAGGAGCCCTCCCGGAGAATGAAGTGGAAGCCCGGCAGATAATGCGAAGGTCAAAAGCATATACCGTCATCAATCAAGAATTGTACAAGAGGAGTGTCACTGAGGTACTCCAGAGGTGTGTAGAACCGGTAGAAGGACAAGAGATGCTCCTGGAAATACATCAGGGGGAGTGTGGACATCATGCATCATCCCGGGCCCTGGTGGCGAAAGTGTTCCGGCATGGATTCTACTGGCCCACTGCGTTACAGCAAGCAGAAGACATTGTCCGGAAGTGTGGAGGATGCCAGAGGTTCGCTCACCGGATACATATGCCGACGTCAGCACTAAAGACAATCCCTATCACTTGGCCATTTGCAGTATGGTGTTTGGATATGGTCGGGCAGTTCAAACCGGCAAGAGGCAATATGACGCACATACTGGTCATAGTGGATAAATTCACCAAGTGGATAGAGGTCAAGCCAATCCGGAAGTGTGATGGACACACCGTTGTGCAATTCGGAAAAGACATCATCTTGAGATACGGATACCCGCACAGCATTATCACGGATAATGGCACCAATTTTTCTGTGGGGGAATTCGCTCGATTTTGTGATGAGAAGGGAATCCGGCTGGATGTAGCATCAGTTGCACACCCGGAAGCGAACGGGCAAGTCTAAAGATCAAATGCCTTGGTCTTGGCCGGCATCAAAGCTCACCTGATCGAGCCACTGTTGAGAACTCCGGGATGCTGGATAGAGGAGTTAACGGCGGTTTTGTGGGGTCTCCGGACTACACCGAATAGATCTACCGGGTACACGCCATTTTTTATGGTATACGGTGCTGAGGCAGTACTCCCAACCGACATACAATATGATTCACTGAGAGTGACAATGTTCACTGAGACCGAACCAAGGGAGGCCCGGGAAAATGATGTTGATTTACTTGAGGAGGCAAGGGAATTGGCACTTTCTCGGTCTGCGATTTACCAGCAAAACCTCCGCCGATATCATAGCCGGAAGGTGCACCCGAGGGTGTTCCGAGAAGGAGATCTTGTGCTAAGGCTCATCCAACGCACGGCCGGAATGCATAAGTTGTCACCTCCATGGGAGGGACCTTTTGTGATAAGCAGGGCATTGCACAATGATTCATATTACCTTGTAGATGCACAGGAGGCTAGGAAAGGTGTAATGGACAAATCCGGAGAGGAAACCAAACGCCCATGGAATGTAGCTCTACTTCGACCCTTTTACTCATAAAGGGCGCAGTGTATGATGTACTTCAATTTTTATGTATTAATGAAAGTAAGGCACCCCGGGAGGAACCCGGGGACTACCTTGTTGTATGCCCATTTACTTTGTTCAGTGTATTTGTTATTTCATACCGGCATCTCGGGAAGGAACCCGGGGACTGCCGAGTACCTAATTTTTGATTTGTTTGTATGCCAGGAAAGTTCCGAATTCGATTCTCAAAGTCAGAGTAATGTATGTCATGTGAAATCATCTTGTGACTCGACTGACGCACGCCGAAATGGTAGTCAAGAGCAAAGAGAGTCAAATATGGGGAACACGAAAATGGTCTCGGGGACTCGGAGCAGGAACTTATCCGGCATACCTGTTTTTGCTAACCCAGTTATTTTTTATGTCGGGAATTCGGTTAGCCAGAACTCGGTTAGTCTTAAGTAATGTATGCCGTATATGGAGTTTCGTGACTCGACTGTCGAACGCCGAAATGGTAGACAAGAGAAGAAATTACCTAAGTACGGTAAACATGAAAAGCAACTCGGGGACTCGTAACAGAATAAATTGACATAACTTGTTCGGATAGATAACTCAGTACGGAGCGTAAATATTAAATACTGTATGTTACATCTTGCACCCGGCATCCCGGGGATTTAACAAATCTACTCTTAAGTTTTTCTAAGTAGTAGGAGAAGCCGGCTTCTCGGCGACGGTAGCAGCAGGAGCAGCAGTCTCGGGAGCAGATGCGGGAGCAGCAGTGGCTTCAGAACCGGCAGCGGTACTCGGGGCATCTGCGCGCACCTCGGCCTGAGATGCCTCGGGTGTCGGAGAAGTTGTAGCATCCCGGGGAACCACGGTCTCGGTCGCAGCACCGGAGGCAGCATCATCCTCCTCAGGGATCTCACCATCCACGTCGCCGATCGCGCTGGTGTCTTCGTCATCCTCGTAGTCGGATTCGGAGTCGGAAGCAATGACGCTGGCAGTGAAGGCGCGAATGTTGGACCAAGAGGCGATGCGGTGCGCCACTTCCTGTCGCCGCTGGACCTTAGCCGGATCGCTGCACCACGGCGAGATGGTGCGCAGGCGCTGGATCACCTCCAAGTCGAGACCTTCGTACCAACTCAGTACTTGGGTCAGGACCTGATCGGCACCAGCCCGCGCACCGGAACGTTTCCAAGCATGGACACGCCTCCCGGCACATCGGAGTGCGCTCGCGAGTTCGCCGACCGAGAGCGTCGCTCTGATACCCGGCCACAGCGCACCATGAACATGGATCGCGCTGAGCAGCTCCGTCCCGATGGACCGGAGAGGCACTATCCGGGCCTTCAGGGCAGTGAGGTGGTCCTCAATGTCCCAAGCATCCGAGACAGGGCCCTTCCCGGCACGCTTCTCTCGAGCGGCAGCAACAGCAAGGGCGGCAGCCTCGCGAGAGTGCTCGAATTCCCCTTTAAAAAGAAGAGCTGTCAAGCGACTAGGTCATAAGAAAAGCAACAACAAAGAAAGGAAGCAACGAGAAAAGGGGATGTCGGTCCACTTACTGTTGAGATCCTGGTTCAGTACAGTTAGCTCGGAGAGCCAAGTATCGGACCATGACCGGAGAAGAGCCAGCCCGGTCTCGGCGAGATGCGCGCGCTCCTCGGACTGATCCAAGGTCTCCTTTTGTTTCTTCGTCGCCTCCACGAAGCGCGTCTTCATCTCGGTCGCGGCAGCTCCGGCCTTTTCAAGCTCGCCATTGAGCCGCGTGATCTCGGCCTGCGCGATGGCAAATGCGGCCTTCTGATCCACCGAGATCTTGCGCGCGGCATCTCGCTCCTCCCGGAGGCGCTCCTCGCACTTCTTTGACTGACCGAGGTCAGCAAGAACCCGGTTGAAGATGCTGCCGCGCTTCTTGCTACACTCCTGAAATCAAGACAAAGAAGAATGAGTCAATCTTGGAAAAAGTATAATGAACTCGGAAGATTCCGGAATCAGTAACAAGCTACCCGGTGGGGAGGATCTCGGGTACTCGGTGTCCGAGTCCTGAAATTTTCTCTAAGATTGGAGCCTAGTGATCTACTATTCGGTGGAATCTAGAGCACTAAGCACCAATCTCGGGGACTAGTGGTGATGGAGCAAATTTTGAAACAAGTTACCCGGTTGGGAGGATCTCGGGGACTCGGTGTCCGAGTCCTGAAATTTTCTCTAAGATTGGAGCCTAGTGATCTGCTATTCGGTGGAGTCTAGAGCACTAAGCACCAATCTCGGGGACTAGTGGTGATGGAGCAAATTTTGAAACAAGTTACCCGGTGGGGAGGATCTCGGGGACTCGGTGTCCGAGTCCTGACATTTTCTCTAAGATTGGAGCCTAGTGATCTGCTATTCGGTGGAATCTAGAGCACTAAGCACCAATCTCGGGGACTAGTGGGGAAGGAACAAATATTTATTGGAGAAAGAAAGGAAACAAACTTACCTCGGTCACCCGAGTAACATCCAGCGCGGCCACCTGGAGAGCGTGCAGAGCTTGCGCGTTGCGGCCAGGGCCGGCAGCGTGCAAGTCCCCCACGGTCTCGGAGGCGTCAGCGGCAATCCAGGCATGGTTGTATTCATCAACAACGTGTATGCCGGAGCCGCCGGGCGGGCGAGCAGCAACAACGTCCCGGGATCCTGAAGGTACAAAGGAGCTTACGGTTGCTCGCAACATCCGCAGGGCGGCAGTAGGGATCTCGGCGGGAGGCGGTGGTAACGGTGAAAACTTACCCGTACGCAGGGCCAAGTCTTGGGCCGAGGATGTCGGAGCAGCAGTAGGTTTGGCAGAAGTTGTTTTCTGCCCGGCAACCTTGGCGCGCGATTTCGTGACAGGTTGATCAGCTAGTCGAGAAGAAGCTGCGGGCTGTTTCTCCGAGGCGGCCTTGTTCGCAGCTTGTCGGGAGGGACCGCTTGGCACGAGCTGCCGGGGAGGGCTCAGGATCTCTGCCTCAAGCCCAGGCACCCTGCGCGGACTCTCTGGAAGAAGGATATCTTCCGAAGTAGTCGTGGCCTGCACTGGGGTCTCGTCGACCACCGGACGTGTATCCGGAGTCGCAACAGTAGCCGGTGCGGCACCGGAAGCAGCATGCTCGCTTCTTCGAGTAGAAGGACGAGGTGGAGAAGGGGCAGCCCGAGGAGGGCTGGGAGTCCGAGATCCAGGAGGAGGGGAGACAAAGGATGACGGGAGGTCGAGTGCATCCCTGAAAGAAATATCTCAGTAAAAGTTTATGGAGAAGACAAGGTCAGGTAGCACAAAGTAAAGAAAATGTACCCGGAATCCACAGTGGGAGGACCCTTCCTCCGGCGTCGAGGCTTCTCGGCCGTTTGTTTGTTCGGCTTACTCCTCTTAGGAGGGTTGCCGGAATCATCGGCGGCGTCGGTGTCGGAAGCCACACGCTTCCGGCTCTCAGCGCGTTTGGTCGCGGTCGTAGGTTTCGGAACCACTGCTGAAACCCAATTGAGGGGGAGAGCGTCAATCACATCGAGAATTTGACAGTCAATCTCATCCTCTTCATCCGAAGAAATTGAAATAGCCTCTGAGGTGGAAGGGTTACCCGGGGCAGCAGATTTGACTAGAGGAATGGCGAGATGGTCCTCGCCGTCGGGATCCTTTCTCGGCATCTTAGCCGGTACCGGGATGTTCGGCACGAAATTCCCGTTGGTGTGGATCGCGTCCTCCTCGGCTTGCCGCTCGAATAACTGCGCAAATAAATCACCACATGATAACCATGTCGGTTTCCAGCAGAACGCGGGTGCGAATGCAATCGTGCGAAAGACAGACAGGAGCACCTGTTTCAATGGTTTTTTCCTGGATCCCCCAATGACACCCCAAACATACTCATCCGACATCTTCGTCTGAGCAATAGCTCGAACACGTCAGACGACCGCGGGACGATCCAGGGGGAAGATACTTGTCCTGGTGGGATCATAGCTCCCATCCATATCGCACATCTTGTGCACCCGGGTTTACAGAGGGCAGACGCGGCGGATAATGAAACAGCGCAAGAGATCGTCGCCGGTCATCTTGTTGGTCAGCACCGCGAGGACATCATGCATACACTTGACCTCCTCGGTGTCGGGGAACCGTTTCCAGAGGTTGAACTTGCGGGGAGGACCAATGGCGAACTCCGGCAAGTTTATGAAATCCGGATTCGAGGATCCCGGAGCATCTCCCGAGCTCTCCCGGTTCTTCACGTAGAAGAAGCTGCGCTGCCACTTCCGGCAGGATTCTAGTCCTTTGACTATAGGGAATCCGGAGTCAGCACGGGGGATGATGGTGGCCGCTCCGCAGTCAACCAAATCTTTTACTTTCTGATCCGGATTGGGGATGACTTGGCGACGAAGGATGAAGTACCTGGCCCAAAGATCCAGGAATGGCCATACGCCGAGATATGCTTCCGCGTAGGTGGTGAAGACCGAAAGCATCATAATGGCATTAGCTGGGAGATGATGGGGTTGGAGGCTGTAGGTGTCGAGGAAGTCGCGGAAGAAGGGGCCAGCCGGAAGCCCAAACCCACGCTCGAAGTGCGTGAGGAATACAACGTATTCCCCGGGTTGGGGTTCCGGTTGAACCTCGTCCTCCGGAAGACGGCTCTCAACTTCTGGCGGAATCCGGTGAGTCCGGTACAGCCAGTCCAGGTCCCATTGTTTGGTTTCGGATCCATCCCAGCACCCCCGGATACTTTCTTCACCCATGCCGGAGAAGTCCGCAGAGGTATCCGGGCTACTCTGCAGGCGCAGCGGCGGTTAGTCGGAATTAGTCTACCGAGAGCGAAGATGCCGGATCGCAAACTCCTAAACACAACCGAGTTCCTGGCAAATAAGATCTACCGTGTGCTAGTAAATCAAAACTAAAAGGAGGAAAATAGGTTAGGGCTAAACTCAAACGACGCAAAGTGCGGGCGAAAGGCATAAGTCCTACAGCGACTGTGCATCCCCGCCGCGCACCCCGTGCGCGCCGCTCGAGTCGTGCTCGCCGGCGGCGGCGCAACCGCGCGTGTGTTAGGGCACGACCGAGCGCAAAGCATCGTTCCCGTAAAGAAGATCATCGGGGCGGAGAGAAGAACTCGCCGGAGAAGAGGAGGTCGATGACGCACAAGAGGAACGACAGCGTTCGGACTCAGGCGATCGGTGAGAGCGGTGGCGTTCGGGCTACGGGCACAGCTGCGGCGGAGCGCTCGAGACGACGGGACGGAGGAGTGAAGGAGAGGAAGAAGAAGAGGTGACCGTTCCGGTCCCCTATTTATGGGGGGATTCCGGGGCGGTTTCCAATTTTCCCGCCCACGATCCCTCCGATCGTGGGTGGGATCCGTTCTGTGCAGCGCGGCACGGGGCACTCGCCTGAGCGCCCGATCCGGACACACTGAGGGCCACACGGCCCCAACGGTTGGGCTTCGGATCGGCTGCGGCTCCCGGCGCGCGAACCCGAGCGACGGCGTGCTCGGTCAGAAGCACTCGAGTGCGATTCTGATCAGACAGGACGTCGGGTGGGACCCAGCTCACGATCTCAAAATTCAATGCAGAAGCCAACGGTCAAGATTCACTGAGACTGCGGTATCCGGTTACAGGCTTCGTCTTCCAATTGAAACAGCCTCGGTAAGAGGATCTCGGGAAAAATCGATCTCGGCATCTAGTCGAAGGATAGTATCGTGTGTTCTCAGAAAATAATTGTTATTAAAGCTGACCCCGCACATCATCCGAGGTCGCTGTGCAGCACCAGCTTCGGGGACTAGTGTCGGGGGGCTGCCCCCCGGGTAGGGGCAGATCCCGGATTAATTCAGTAATAAGCCAACAATACTTGACCTTTGGTGAGAGCAAGGGACACCTCCTGGTGTGCTGAAGGGGCAGCTTGACCCTTGAGCGCTGGTAGGGTGCAATGTGCCTGCTGCCAGGCGCAAGGGTCAGCTCTAGCGGTTATAAATAGACACCCCCAGCCTTCACATCGGCAGCAAAAGCATCAGCGGATGGTTCCTCTAAGAACTATCTTCTCGAAGATGTCTTTGCTAGTAGGCTAAGACATCTTCGGGAGGCTAGGCCTAGAGACACTCATCCAGGGACGAACTCGTACGCCTCCGGAAAGGATCTCGGATCTTGGGGCTCCGAGGAAGCTCCCGGAAGGAGGTGTATTCGGTTTTACCGGATAGGCAATCCGGGTAAGTGCTAACCGGAACGTCTATCTCGTTCTTGATTTTGTGCAGGAAAGGTTCACGGGGGCAAGCACGGAGATAACCGGCACGAGGGATCCCGGTAGGCCGTCAACGGTCTGTGGCAGGCTTTTCCGTCTGTTGCGGGGGAGAGTACCATTCCGCCTGACACGGGAGCATCGTCACCTCCTGCCTGACACGGAAGCATGGTCACCTCCCGCCTGACACGGGAGCACGTCAGGCGGTATGCCAACGGTACGACAAGACACGACGTGCCTAGCCCGGCAATCCGGAAAAGGCTACCCGGGATGGGCAAAGACATGTCCTGTCTCTGACAGGGGGACAATGATGTTCCAGGACGGCGCCTGCTGTCCTTGCCGGGATGATGACGAAGGGACTACGCCGGATAGCGCGGAGAGTAGGTCGCACTAGCCGGTGACGCCATGCCGGTTAGGCCTGTCCGGTGGGGCCAAGCCGGATTAGGGTTTCCGGCCCTCCTGGCCGGAACTCTATAAAAGGCGCCATAACTGCTACTGTGGGAGAGAGACCAACTTGGGAGCCAAAGCTATAGTTGAATTTACTCCTAGAGCATTTACTTCCTCATACCTTGAGTTCATCTAGTTCTTCTTGTTCTTCACTTGGAGAGATCTACGAGCAAGTTGTAGCCCTTGTATCACCATTATATAGAGAGGAAAGGCAGGAGTAGGGGTGTTACCTCCTCACGAGGGCCCTGAACCTGGGTACATCGTCTGTGTGTTGAGTGCCTTCGTGCATTTGTTCTTGTTTATTAGATCTTCCCTCTATCGTGCTGCTCTCGTTTCTAGTTCTTGGGAGATCTCGGTTACACCGGGATCCTCCCCGTGTGAGCTATTCAGCTCGCTATCCCTCCCCGGATCCACCAACGTCCATCGGACCCACACCTTAGCCATCCTATGGCATCTGCCATGACACCACCACGACAGCAGCCGAACGCCGAAAACGACCTCGACCGAGGTGCTCCGCCGCCGGCCACCATCTCCGACGAGGAAAGGAGAGGAGTCTCGACGCCGCCGCCGCGCCATCGACCTCGCCTCCTCCTCCGCGACATTTTGGTAAGAACCGTTCGTCCTGGGGCGGTGTTTTCATGCGGGAAGCATCGAGGCCGACGCGCCGCCGCCGCGGGCGCCGCCGCCGGCGAGCCTTCCGGCGACCCGCGCACCGCTCGGTTCGGCCGGGCACCCCACGCCGTTGGATCTAGATCCAACGGATCTAGATCCAAACGATCCCGTGCGTCCGATCTCATTTAAATCGGACGGCTCTCGTCCACGATATGCGCGAATCGTTTTCGTCCAATAGGATCGCGCCACGTAGCCCCATTATTTTCTTTTTCGCAGGAATTTTATAAATAAAACAGAAAAATATGCAAAACTTAGAAAATTCATAACTTATGTTCTGTAAGTCCAAATTCAATGAACTTACTATGTGTATTTTCTATAAGCATGTGTAGGATAGCATTGCTATGCAAGCCATGATAGATCTCTTTATTCCTGTGTCTAGGTTCCTATGAAATTACTTAGTAGAATAGTGATGCTATGCAAAAACTATTTTGATGAAAAAGATAAAGTCTACTAAGTTTTAATCAAACACCTGGGTGGAAATTGGTTGCTTGGCTGTATGAGTTGAGTGTTGTTCCCAGGGGATTTACCTGTGGAATATTCACTTGTGGAAGGCCACCCAGGAGCAAAGGAATCTGAAGAACTCCAAGTGAAGATTGCTTCTCGTGCAGCCATTGCCAATATGGGCTCTGGCTTGATCAATTAAGCTGTGTGGACTCTTCCCGGCCTGACAGGTGGTGGTAGAGGATTTGTAGGTGGAGCGCGTCAGGCCAGAGTGGGAGGGAAAATGCTTCTGAAAGATCTCGTCTCATTCTTTCCTTTCCTTATCACAAATGGTGTGAAAAGGGTAACCTGGGTTGAATGGGTACAATGGTGAACGTGCACAACCTCTGCAGAGTTAAAATCTAAGTAGTTAGCCGTGTCCCCGGAAACGGACAATTGAGCAGCTGAACGAGGATGTCAACGGAGGATTCCACCATTCCAACTTATAAATTAAAAACTTGATGGGTGAACAAGGGTAGAATGAGACCGTGGATTTCATGCCACGGATGTCTCGAATAGAAGAAAAGTGTTTTCAAAAAGTTAGGGAAAAACTTGCTTTCTGCAAAATAGCCTTGAGCTCCACCAGCCAAATAAGAATATAGGTCATAGAGTTATTCCTCTAAGTGTCCACCATAGTGTCACTTGCCAGTTCCATTTTAATGGTTCTGACCCACGTTGTTGCAATATATATCTTATTGCAGACTGTCCTGATGATGAGTGAAAGTTTTTACTAAGGGTTTTCGAGTCTTCAACCAACATGCTCGCCTGTGGCACATGATGATGATTGGGGACTCCATGAAGAATAATTTTCCGCTGTTTACTCTGTTCACTGCTAGCTTTATGCTATGCAAATTTGTAATGAATATTTTCTAAGTCTGGATCAGCGTTGTAATAAATTGATGCTTTGTTGTGATATTACATCGTAACTGCATGTGCAAACGATTCGATCCAGGGATTTTCACTATACACAGGTATCTGCCATATTTTAGGTGCAGGTACACTACACATAGAGATGTCGCCGTTTGAGGCACTTTATGGTAGGAAAAGCACCACACCACTACTCTGGAGCGGTGTGGGAGATCGGAGTTTATTTGGACCCGATATAATCCAGGAAGCTGAAGAGAAGGTTCGAATAATCAAGGACATATTGAAGATCGCGCAGTCCAGGCAGAAAAGCTATGCGGATTCCAAAAGGAGAGAAATCACATATGAGATAGGTGACAGGGCTTATTTAAGAGTGTCACCAATGCGTGGTGTGAAGAGGTTTGGGATCAAGGGTAAACTTGCACCTCGATTCATCGGCCCCTTTAAGATTCTTTCCCGCAAGGGAGAAGTAGCATATGAGTTAGAATTGCCGGAAGTTCTGTCAGCAGTTCACAATGTCTTCCACGTGAGTCAATTGAAGAAGTGTCATCCAGAGATGACAGAAACCCCGCTACGGGATACAGTGTCATTAGAAGAAGTTCAGTTGGAAAGTGACCTGACGTATGAAGAGAAGCCAATCAAAATCTTGGAGATGGCAGAAAGGATCACACGAACCAAGACTATCAAATTTTGTAAGGTCCAGTGGAACCACCATACTGAAGAAGAAGCAACTTGGGAACGGGAGGATGATCTTCGGGAAGAACACCCACATCTTTTTGAAGGCCAAACCGAATCTCGAGGACGAGATTCATCTTAAGGGGGTTAGGTTTGTAACATCCCAATTTTGCTAAAAATTAAAACTTTGCATTCATACATCATTCATCATATAGGCTTAACTTTTAATCACATAAATACTAAATAAAAATTAAATTATAAGTTTAAATAATGTTTAATCCCATTGAAATGTTTATTTAAAACTTACTTCATAAATATAATTTTCCAAATTATATAATGGGTAAGGTTATTATTAAAAATTGCTAATTTAAATAACCTTTCCAAAATATATTTTTATGAATTTTTCTGAAATGTTTTGAATAGGTTTAAAAATCATTTAGTAAATCAGATTTGAAAAACAGTTTTTATTTTATTTAAAAGTTTATGTTACCAGGCCGGCCTAGACGTTATCCACCGCGCGCGCGGTCGATAACGGCCCATCGGCCCGCTCCAGCGCGCGCGCGCCGCTCCCCTCTCGCTGACAGGTGGGCCCCACCTGTCAGTCGTTTTCCACCTCCATCCGGAGATCGCGCCGGAGACGACGACCCCGACCGAGCCGTTTCCGGGCCGGTTTCCGCCGTGATTAGCTCCCGCGCCCCTCCTATTTATACCACGCGAGGCCGCCTCCGAACCCCCCACCCCCCCCCCCCCAAAACCCTACATCTCCGCCGTCGGGCTGCTCGGAATCGAGCTCGCCGTCGCCGCCATTGCCGCCGGGCTTTTTCGCGAGTACGGTAAGCTCCAAGCTCCTCGAGCTCCACCGAGCCCCCCCTCTCTTCCCCATCCTTTTGCGCACCCGTTGAGCCCCCTTGTTTGTCCCATTTCGCAGCCGAACGCCGAAAACGACCTCGACCGAGGTGCTCCGCCGCCGGCCACCATCTCCGACGAGGAAAGGAGAGGAGTCTCGACGCCGCCGCCGCGCCATCGACCTCGCCTCCTCCTCCGCGACATTTTGGTAAGAACTGTTCGTCCTGGGGCGGTGTTTTCATGCGGGAAGCGTCGAGGCCGACGCGCCGCCGCCGCCGGCGAGCCTTCCGGCGACCCGCGCGCCGCTCGGTTCGGCCGAGCGCCCCACGCCGTTGGATCTAGATCCAACGGATCTAGATCCAAACGATCCCGTGCGTCCGATCTCATTTAAATCGGACGGCTCTCGTCCACGATCCGCGCGACGTTTTCGTCCAATAGGATCGCGCCACGTAGCCCCATTATTTTCTTTTTCGCAGGAATTTTATAAATAAAACAGAAAAATATGCAAAACTTAGAAAATTCATAACTATTGTTCTGTATGTCCAAATTCAATGAATTTTATATCCACGGATAGCCCTGCTAGAGTAGTTTAATTCTACATCATTTGTTTTTGCTTTGGTTAAATAATAATTCATAAGATCATCCGAGGAGTAATTCGGCTATTAAATCCATAACTTAAATAATAAAAATGTTTTACAAATAAACTCAATTGTTTTAGGTTTAGGTTAACAACCTCTGCCCAGGAATATTAATATATGTCTTATCTGAAAACTTTCTTAGAACAATAAAATTTGTAATGTTATAATCTAAGTTTTGGTTACTTTGTTTTCAATTAATAAATTGTTAAGTGAATTGAGAAATTCCTAGAAATTGCATCTCATGCATTTAATATCAGAGAATATAAATCATGGATAAGTGTGTCTAATTCTACACATGGCATATCATGCATGCATACATCTTTTAATTTGTGTGGATATTTATTTGTATTTATTGCTTGTGCTAGATTGTGAAGGAGAGGAAGGACCTGCTTGTGATTGCTATTCTTGTTGTGCCTGCCCCTCCTGCTGCCAAGGCAAGTGACTTCATAAAACACCTACTATTTTATTCTATTGCATATCTAGTGTTTTCAAACAGTATTTGCAAAAGTAGTATGCAAGATAGGTTTTTGGGAGATTGTAGTATGCTATGCAAACCATTTAGGTTTCCCCTTAGAAATTCCAGATTAGACCCCTATTATAATTTAGTGGATGCAACTGCTGCAAAAATGATTGTTTTATGGTTGATGTGATAAATGAAAATTTCCACTAAATTAATTTAACGCCTGGGTGGATTGGGTCGATCGAGCAGGTTTCAAGTTGAGTGGCTTCTCAGGGCCATGTGTCATGGTTGTCTTCGCCCAGGGTAGTTTCTACTTACCTGGGGCCATGATATGCGGTGTTAACCTGAGTTGCTCACTTGTGGTAGGCCACCCAGGGCTATGAGATTTAAGTCTACACTGAGTCTAGTTGCTTATCGTGCAACCATTGGTCAATATGGGCTCTTTCTTGATGGAGTAAGTTGTTGTGGACCTGGGTCAAGAGATTGATGGTGGTAGAGTTGATAGGATGGTGGTAATCTCTTAGTATGATCATGGGAAAGAAACTTCTGAAAAGTCTCGGCTTGATCTTCTCCTTTTACTTCTCAATAAAGGAGTGTAGAGGATAGTTTGGGTTGATTGAGTCTAATGGTGAAAGTGCATACCCTCTCGAGAGTTAAAACCTAAGATCTTAGTCGTGTCCCCGGCAACGGACAATTTGAGTAACTACACAAGGCTGTGTTCTGAAAATCTCCTCATCTCAAATTTCTCAATAAAACATTTGTTGGGTGAACATGGGTAGGAGACATGGACTTGTCTCGAGATTGTCTCTGAAGGAGAAGATATTGATTTAAGAAAATTGTTTATCAAAAGTAGGAGAAAAATTTGCTTTGCGCAATAGCCTTGAGCTCCACCAGCCAAATTAAGCATATAGTTATAGTATAGTAGAACATTAGGAATTAAAGTCACTTGCCACCACAATTCAATTGTGCTGACCCTTTATAGCTGGGCTGCAACTAAACCTTGCAGAATGTCCGAATGAGGAGTAAGGGGGTCGTCTTCGAGCTACGACCAACATGATTTGCCAGTGGCTTCATGGAGAAGATGTAGCTCCATGCTACCTGTAGTATTGCGTTTGAACTCTGAAATAAAGTGTGAACTATTGATTCAGCTAGCATTTCCGCTATGCTAAGTTGTAAGGATATTTGTTTTTGGATCATTCGTCTCGTTCTGTAATAAATTATGACATTGTACTGTGATATTTCATCTTATTGGAGAATGTGAGACTTATGTGATCCAAGTCTTTACATTATTCATGTGTGTCACTGCTTTCATAAGCATGGGCACTACAGATGGTATCAGAGCACGAATGTTGCCTGTAGGCTCGAAAACCCCTAGGATTGGATACAAACCCTAAAATAATTATTTTAATTAATAAAATTCAAAATACCAGACTTCTTTTCTTATAATATGTTCCTTGCCTTCTACATTCTTATTTTGTTACATCCCCTTAATTCTTATCCCTTCAAAATTCTTGTAGATGAAAAACTTCACTCAAGAGTTATCCCCGCAGAAAGGAGACCAATACTACTTCAGTGACCAGCTCCTCAGTATTTCCAAAACCCTGAGGTTGACGCCGCCAGTCTTCGGGGGCAAAGAAATTATGTCAGAAGATTACCCTGAAGGACGCTGGAAGATCGAGGCAGAAGTTCTCCCTCGTCTTGATTCTCCTGGATCGCAGCTGATCCGTTTCCGATCTAGATACCCCAACTGGAAGAATGGAGTGGAGATGGCGATGCTGGAGACCTTGTCTCGCATCATTGAGCAGTACTATGACGAGATCAAGCCCAACTCCGTCTTTCGACACTTTGCCAGGAGGGATAGCATTGGACAACCCGTTCAACCCTCACTTAGGGGTATGAACGAGAAGCATCATGGAGACCTTGGAGCTCATTGCCATAACTTGGATATACTTCTGGGACAAGAGATCTTCTACATGGCAGATTTAAGGCGCGTCCACCGTCATGTTAAGGAAAGCTTAGAAGAAGAACAGGATATTCTTCGTGTAGAAGTTCAGGTGCTAACAAAGGAGAACAAGGAGCTGGAAAACAAGATTTATCTGCAAGATGATAGGATTGCGCAGAAAGATGCCCACATTTTGGCATTGCAGGCTCAGTGTGCTCATTTGTGTGAACAACTAAGCCAAATGGAACTTCAGGCAGAGAAGAATCATCCCCCTGACGCCCCAGAGCCCCTAGTGATAACCTATCCCGATGAGGACACTACCAAGGAAGCCACAGGTGTCAAGAAGCGCAAGTGTGGGAACACCCGCAAATACATAAGGAGTTTCAAAATTTGATTAGAAAGACCACCAGTTATCCTTACCTTACGAGTATTTCTCCTTATCTCATCGAAGTTGTATTGACCCACCCATTTGTGGTGAGGCAGTACCTTGAAAACCATGTCCTAGCTTGGTTTGCAAGTCTCTAAAATATCGAATTTATAAAATACTTCGGGTGTGTTTGTTTGTTTGTTGTTTGTTATGTTTCTGTGAAGTATGTTGATGTGCATGGGTAGATTTTTTTTTCCTTTGTAGTCTCTTTCTATCTCTACTTACCTATGCCCACACCATACAGATGCCTCCACGTCGTGATCCTGACAACAACAATGCCAACGAAATGATGCAACAAATGATGGCAGCCCAGACACAGTTGATGACCATGATGGCTCAGTTTATGGCAAACCAAAACAATCCACCACCCCCTCCACCGCCGCCACCACCACCCCCACCCCAAGTTGACCGCCTTGTTAGGTTCTTGAGGCTCAGACCCAACAAATTCTCCATAGCTACTGAGCCAATCGTAGCCGATGATTGGCTACGCTCTGTGAACAAGGATCTAGTTACTTGCGAGTGTACGGAATTGGAGAAAATAAGGTTCACTTCCCATCTACTGGAGGGACCAGCGGCACAGTGGTGGGAAACATATCAGATCACTCACCCACTTGAAGGACTTACCTGGGAAATCTTTAAAGAAGGTTTCCGCAATGCTCACATCTCTACTGGGATCATGAATCTGAAAAGGGATGAGTTCCGTACCCTGAGACAGGGAAATCGTGCTCTGAGGGAGTACATGGAGGACTTCAATTCCCTCTCACGCTATGCCCCAGAGGATGTAGACACCGATGCAAAGAGGAAGTATAAGTTTATGAATGGACTCAATGGTGAGCTGAAAATACCATTGTCTGTGGCCTATGCTCCCAATTATCAGGACCTTCTTGATCAGGCCATTACTCTGGACAGCAACATGAAGAAGGAGGAGAATAGAAAAAGGAAGTTCAGCGCCAATAAGTACAACACTAATCTGATGCAGAAGAAACCATTCGTTCCTGAGAACAGTGGGGGTCACCACAGTCACAAGAGTGGAAGTGGCCACAACCATAATGGTCATATCCATAAAGTAGGAAATTCCGGGTACAGAGGAAATGGACAGGGTGGTAGTGGACACAACCACTCGTTCAATGGGAACATTAGTGGAAAAGAGCAACACCGCCACAACAATGAGCCTAAACGAGATATTAGTCAAGTGACTTGCTACAAGTGTGGGAACGAGGGACATTACTCAACAGACTGCCCAGAGAAGAAGTAGGCGCCGGAAGCATCAAAGCCTAATCGTTTCCAGAAGGCACAGGTGAATCATCTTGATGTGGAAGAAGTGCAGAATGAACCGGATGCAGTGATTGGTACGTTCCTACTACATACCTTTCCAGCATTAGTCTTGTTCGATACTGGAGCATCCCACTCATTCATCTCAAGAGTTTTTGTTAATAAAAACAAACTGACTACTACAAGCCTGCTAAATCCGGTTAGGGTGAGTTCCCCAGGGGGGGAATGCTCGCACAGACCGATTGTCAAAACTTGAGTTTAGAAATTGGTAAACACTCCTTTCCGGTAAACCTGATAATATTAGAAACCCAGGGTATGGATGTTATACTCGGTATGGATTGGTTGGCCAAGTTTGAAGGAGTATTGGATTGTGCGAATAGATCCATTACACTCACCACTCCCGAGAAGAAGAAGATCAGATACAAATCCAAATTTGAATTTAAGAAAGTTAAGCTAAATTCTCTTAAGGGGGTTAGCCTGGGAGACGTTCGTGTGGTAAGAGATTACCCTGATGTTTTCCCCGAAGAACTACCGGGAATGCCACCCGATAGGGATGTTGAATTTCTTATAGATTAGGTTCCCGAAACGGGACCCATAACCAAGAGGCCATATCCAATGGCCGTAACTGAATTGAAAGAACTCAAGAAGCAGTTAGAGGAGCAACTGCAGAAAGGATTCATCCGCCCAAGTTCATCACCTTGGGGAGCACCCATTCTGTTTGTAGAGAAAAAGGATAGTACTCAAAGGCTAGTCACGGATTATCGAGCAATCAACGAGCTGACGATCAAGAACAAGTACCCGCTACCAAAAATTAATGAACTTTTCGACCAGCTAGAGGGTGCTTCGGTATTCTCTAAGATCGATTTGCGATCAGGATACTTTCAAATGAAAGTAAGAGAACTAGATATACCAAAAACTGCCTTCACTACCAGATATGGATTATATGAGTACACCGTAATGCCGTTTGGTTTAACCAATGCACCGGCATACTTCATGAACATGATGAACAAAGTGTTTATGGACTTTCTGGATAAGTTTGTTGTGGTGTTCATTGATGATATCCTGATTTACTCCAAAAGTCAGGAGGAACATGAAGAACACTTGCACATGATATTACAGAGACTTAGAGAACATAAGTTGTATGCCAAATTTAGTAAGTGTGAATTCTGGCTAGAAGAAGTTGGTTTTCTAGGACACGTTGTGTCGAAAAATGGAATAGCAGTAGACCCAGAAAAGGTGTCAGCTGTGACAAAATGGGAAGTACCCAAGAATGTGGCAGACATCCGTAGTTTCCTTGGACTGGCAGGTTATTATAGAAGATTTATTGAGAACTTCTCCAAACTTGCCAAACCATTGACTTCACAACTGAAAAAGGAAGTCAAATTCAAGTGGACTGAAGAATGTGAAATAAGTTTCCAGGAACTGAAGAAACGGCTGGTGTCAGCACCTGTTTTATGTTTGCCAGATATAGAGAAGGAATTCCAAGTATATTGTGATGCCTCGCACCATGGACTAGGAAGTGTCCTAATGCAAGAAGGGAAAGTGGTTTCATATGCTTCTAGACAGCTTAAGAAACATGAGGTCAACTATCCCACCCACGATCTGGACTTAGCATCAGTAGTGCATGCTCTAAAGACGTGGAGACCCTATCTATTGGGAAAGCGTTGTGAGGTATTCACGGATCACAAGAGCCTGAAATATATTTTCACCCAGAAGGAATTGAATATGAGGCAAAGAAGATGGCTGGAACTTATTAAGGACTATGATATGAGTTTGCAATATCACCCAGGAAAAGCTAATGTGGTGGCCGACGCTTTGAGCCGTAAGGTCCATGTAAATGCACTGACAGCGGGAGAATTGCCCGAGGATTTAAGTATAGCATTTTAGGACCTCAGATTAGAGGTAGTACCCAAAGGATTCCTCGCAACACTGGACGTACAACCTTTGTTGATGGATAAGATTCGGGAAGGCCAGAAGGGAGACAAAGTAATGGATGAAATCAAGGTCAACCTGAGCGAAGGGAAGGCCAAGGGTTTTCGAATGGATGAGCAAGGCACCTTGTGGTTTGAGAAACGCATCTGCGTGCCGCAAGATGAGGATCTTAGAAAATTGATTCTGCAAGAAGCACATAACTCGCCTTATTCCATACACCCGGGGAACACCAAGATGTACATGGATGTAAAGGAAAGATTTTGGTGGAATAACCTGAAGAGAGAC
Source organism: Poa annua (assembly GCA_026929855.1). NCBI lineage: Eukaryota > Viridiplantae > Streptophyta > Magnoliopsida > Poales > Poaceae > Poa > Poa annua. The sequence continues at coordinate 41,997,164 of CM049427.1, forward strand.
ATCGCGGAATATATAGCTAAGTGTGATGTATGTAGTCGAGTAAAGGCGGAGCACCAGAAGCCAGCAGGATTGTTGCAACCTTTACCTATACCGGATTGGAAATGGGAACAGATAGGTCTGGATTTCATTACTGGGTTACCGCGTACCAGATCGGGATATGATTCGATCTGGGTAATAGTGGATCGTTTGACAAAGGTGGCCCATTTTGTGCCAGTAAAGACTACCTACTCAGGTGCTAAGTTGGCAGAGATTTACATGAGGAGAATTGTATGCCTTCATGGTATTCCCTAGAGGATTGTGTCTGACAGAGGTACCCAGTTTACCTCGCATTTCTGGAAACAACTACATGAATCTTTGGGTACGAGATTAGAGTTCAGTACATCATTTCATCCCCAAACGGATGGACAGACGGAAAGAGTAAACCAAATTTTAGAAGATATGCTGAGGGCATGTGCCTTGGACTACAAGTCTAGTTGGGATGATAATTTGCCATACGCAGAATTTTCCTATAACAACAGCTACCAAGCAAGCATAGTGTAACATCCCAACATTTTATAATGCTCAAAAATCACAAAAATTTAAAACTTTTGGTTTTTATTAAAATAAAATATTAAAATGCATAAGAAAACCAATTATAAATGTTTTCAAACATATTGAAAGAGTTTAATATTTCAAATATCTCAGTTTAACATTATTTTCAAAAGTGGTTTCTAGTTAAACATTTCATTTCTTATTGTATTTTAAAAACCTTAATATGTAAATTTGACAATTGTTTTATAAACCTCAAACCTTTTCATTTTAATAAAATAGTTTCCTTATAAGAAAGTAATTTCTATCACTTAGCCATATCTATTAATAAATTTAAGACTATTAAAATAGTATAATTGCCAAATGGTTTTCATTCATTTAACTAAATTCAAATTATAGTTTTGGAAGTTATAAGTTTATGTTTCATAACTTTAAAACTTCATAGGTTTTATAATTAATGAATTATCCAAATAAAGACTTCATTAGCTTAAATGATTTTTCATTTATTTTCAAAAACATGAAATGATTTTCATGAATATATATTCTGTATAAGGAAAGAATTAAATCTAAAATCTTTTCCCAGGTTGTTATGAAGATTCCAAATGAATTATCTTAATATAAAATATAATGGCTCACAAACCATTTTGAATTTAAAAATTAAGTTATCATATTTCCTATCTCCTTAAAAATAATTATATTTAGTTATTTTACTATTATACCAAAAAAGGAAATAAATGGTTATTGAAAATGAAATTAAATAACTTAAATCCAAACATATTTGAATATGAGTATTTTTACAAATTTTATTTAGCCAAAAGAAAACCTAATTAAGAAATGATTTCAAATTTGACTTTAAATGTCAAATTGGTATTAAAACCAATAATTCAAATTTAATAATTTTAAAAATTATTCAAAATAGTCCTACAACTAGTTTAAAACAAAGATAATAATTTTACAAATTTTTAGAAATTAATTTGACATCATTTGGGGTTATAAATCAAAAGTTATAAAGAAAATAAATAAAACAGAAAAGAAAAAGAAAATAACCTGACAGCGGGACCCACCTGTCAGCCCGGGTCGTCTTCAACCTCTGCTCAGATCGCGCCCGAGAAATCCGCCGGCGATTCCCTTCCGTTTTGGAGCCATGATCAACGCGAGCATTTCCCCCTCTGCCCCCTACAAATACCCCAGCTACTCCTCTCCCTTTTCCCCCTCGAAAACCCTAGAAACCTCGCCACCGGGCTGATCGAATTGGAGCCGCCACCGCCGCCATTTCCGCCGCCGTTTCTTCGGATTTGGGTGAGCACGGTCGACCCCGAGCTCCCCCTCGTGTCTTCTACTCCTTCCCTAGACCGTGCGCGTCCGTCTGACATGATCGTGTGACCTTTCATGCGCCAGGTCGACGATACCGTGCACAACCGAAGTATGTCGCCGCCACCCGCGACTCTGGCGAGCAAAAGGAGGAGAAGGGGGGTACACCGGAGCTCATCACCGCGCCAACGACTTCACCTCGACGCCCTCTACCCGTAGGTATGACCCGCTCGTCTCGGAACACAGTAGAACACCGGGAACGGCTGTTGCCGATGCGTCGCCGCCGCAGATTGAGGTCACCGGAGTAACTCCTGCCGGCCGCGCCGCTAGTTTTTGGGTCAACGCCCCTGGACCATCCGATCTACCCTGTGCGACCCAGATTAGAAGTTTAAATCGAAACGGTACGAACAGATCTGGACCGCCAGATCCAGATCTGACGGCCCAGATCCAATGACTTAACCACGTCAGCAGCCCAGTCAGCGCCAGCGTGGATTTTCTTTTTCTAACTAAATTAAAAATGGCAGTTTGCAGAAAAGCCCCTGTCTATTCAAACTATCATATCTTTTTCTCTGTTTATCCAAATTCAAATATTTTTATATATTTGGAAAGCCCTCTACATGTAGAATATTTTGGATCTGCCAGAATTCAAATTTGACTTAGTTTAAAATATTCAAATTTCAAATGGTAGATTTGAGTATTTTTGTCATAACTTCAAATCTGTAAGTTCAAAAATTGCAAATAAAATTGTTTTAGAAACTTTAGAATAATTGTAAATTGATGACACTGCTATAAAATATTTTGAGTGATGTTTGAATAAATTCATAGTTATATATATTTAATTTGAATAGTTTGAGTATTTTCAACATAACTATTAATGAAAATACTATTCTTGATTTAATCAAATTGCTATATATTTAATTAAATACTCCCTGTCTATTAACACTATTAATAAAATTAAGTTATAAAAATATTAATCATAGAAAACTTTAATCTTTTTCCATTTATTATTTTCTTCAACAATCGAAATTAATTAAATTGCAATTATAGCTAAATGCATAGTTTATAAATATCACAAATTTTGTATGATATTCTTAGGATTTAAAAGTGCATTGCATGCATGACTTGTTTTCACATATAGTTATAATTCCCATAATAAAACTCCTCCCCCATTTTCTCTAAGTCAGAAATATTTTCAAAAAACTTAGTATTATCAACATGGAGCAAGAAGACAAATGAAGGGCTTAGCCAAACAAGTCTCCAGAAGAATCTCCAAGAAGTAGAAGTACTTAGAAGAAAATCAAGAAGAAGTTCATGAGAAAGATTACAAGAATGGAGAAGATTTCTAGAAGACCAACTACATCTTTCTTTCTATCTTTTCCCTTTTCCCTAATCTTATCTTTCACTTTAGACATAAACGAATTTTGATCATGTTATTACCATCTTGAAGTTTGTTGGATCCTAGCGGCATAGTGAGATGAAGCGGCCTGGGAACAAAACTTACATGTCCACGTACATGAGACCTGTTCCACAATTTAAATGGCTGGCCGGGTGTCTGTCTCTCTCACTATAGTGAATATCCAATTTACAAGGAGTTGATAATAATTGCTGATCACCTCGAAGAATAGAGCTAGTATTTTATCTAAGTATTTTACACATCAGGACTAAGCCATTAGAGTGCTTATTCAAGATGATATCAAACAAAATATTTTATTCAACTTATGACTTTAGTCCTTAGTCATTTTGACCAACACATTTCCTTGCATTAACTTAAAAGATTTTCATGGCATGACATGCATTTCTAGTCCTTAGAAATAAATTGCATATCATACATGACATGCCTTCCTTAGAAGTTTTACAAAACTTGTTTGTTCACTACGTATGTGCATGTGTGTTTGATGATTCTTGTTTGTTGATTGCTGTATTGTTGTTTGCTTATATTGTTTAGATTGAACGGAGAGCAAACGTTCGTTGTTGAAAAGAGTTTGTGAACAACGACAACATTCAAAGGCAAGTGGCACACCCCCATAAAAGTCCTATTATTTATATGCATGAGTAGAGTATTTTCTATAAGCATGTGTAGGATAGCATTGCTATGCAAGCCATGATAGATCTCTTTATTCCTGTGTCTAGGTTCCTATGAAATTACTTAGTAGAATAGTGATGCTATGCAAAAACTATTTTGATGAAAAAGATAAAGTCTACTAAGTTTTAATCAAACACCTGGGTGGAAATTGGTTGCTTGGCTGTATGAGTTGAGTGTTGTTCCCAGGGGATTTACCTGTGGAATATTCACTTGTGGAAGGCCACCCAGGAGCAAAGGAATCTGAAGAACTCCAAGTGAAGATTGCTTCTCGTGCAGCCATTGCCAATATGGGCTCTGGCTTGATCAATTAAGCTGTGTGGACTCTTCCCGGCCTGACAGGTGGTGGTAGAGGATTTGTAGGTGGAGCGCGTCAGGCCAGAGTGGGAGGGAAAATGCTTCTGAAAGATCTCGTCTCATTCTTTCCTTTCCTTATCACAAATGGTGTGAAAAGGGTAACCTGGGTTGAATGGGTACAATGGTGAACGTGCACAACCTCTGCAGAGTTAAAATCTAAGTACTTAGCCGTGTCCCCGGAAACGGACAATTGAGCAGCTGAACGAGGATGTCAACGGAGGATTCCACCATTCCAACTTATAAATTAAAAACTTGATGGGTGAACAAGGGTAGAATGAGACAGTGGATTTCATGCCACGGATGTCTCGAATAGAAGAAAAGTGTTTTCAAAAAGTTAGGGAAAAACTTGCTTTCTGCAAAATAGCCTTGAGCTCCACCAGCCAAATAAGCATATAGGTCATAGAGTTATTCCTCTAAGTGTCCACCATAGTGTCACTTGCCAGTTCCATTTTAATGGTTCTGACCCACGTTGTTGCAATATATATCTTATTGCAGACTGTCCTGATGATGAGTGAAAGTTTTTACTAAGGGTTTTCGAGTCTTCAACCAACATGCTCGCCTGTGGCACATGATGATGATTGGGGACTCCATGAAGAATAATTTTCCGCTGTTTACTCTGTTCACTGCTAGCTTTATGCTATGCAAATTTGTAATGAATATTTTCTAAGTCTGGATCAGCGTTGTAATAAATTGATGCTTTGTTGTGATATTACATCGTAACTGTATGTGCAAACGATTCGATCCAGGGATTTTCACTATACACAGGTATCTGCCATATTTTAGGTGCAGGTACACTACACATAGAGATGTCGCCGTTTGAGGCACTTTATGGTAGGAAAAGCACCACACCACTACTCTGGAGCGGTGTGGGAGATCGGAGTTTATTTGGACCCGATATAATCCAGGAAGCTGAAGAGAAGGTTCGAATAATCAAGGACATATTGAAGATCGCGCAGTCCAGGCAGAAAAGCTATGCGGATTCCAAAAGGAGAGAAATCACATATGAGATAGGTGACAGGGCTTATTTAAGAGTGTCACCAATGCGTGGTGTGAAGAGGTTCGGGATCAAGGGTAAACTTGCACCTCGATTCATCGGCCCCTTTAAGATTCTTTCCCGCAAGGGAGAAGTAGCATATGAGTTAGAATTGCCGGAAGTTCTGTCAGCAGTTCACAATGTCTTCCACGTGAGTCAATTGAAGAAGTGTCATCCAGAGATGACAGAAACCCCGCTACGGGATACAGTGTCATTAGAAGAAGTTCAGTTGGAAAGTGACCTGACGTATGAAGAGAAGCCAATCAAAATCTTGGAGATGGCAGAAAGGATCACACGAACCAAGACTATCAAATTTTGTAAGGTCCAGTGGAACCACCATACTGAAGAAGAAGCAACTTGGGAACGGGAGGATGATCTTCGGGAAGAACACCCACATCTTTTTGAAGGCCAAACCGAATCTCGAGGACGAGATTCATCTTAAGGGGGTTAGGTTTGTAACATCCCAATTTTGCTAAAAATTAAAACTTTGCATTCATACATCATTCATCATATAGGCTTAACTTTTAATCACATAAATACTAAATAAAAATTCAATTATAAGTTTAAATAATGTTTAATCCCATTGAAATGTTTATTTAAAACTTACTTCATAAATATAATTTTCCAAATTATATAATGGGTAAGGTTATTATTAAAAATTGCTAATTTAAATAACCTTTCCAAAATATATTTTTATGAATTTTTCTGAAATGTTTTGAATAGGTTTAAAAATCATTTAGTAAATCAGATTTGAAAAACAGTTTTTATTTTATTTAAAAGTTTATGTTACCAGGCCGGCCTAGACGTTATCCACCGCGCGCGGTCGATAACGGCCCATCGGCCTTCTCCAGCGCGCGTGCGCTGCTCCCCTCTCGCTGACAGGTGGGCCCCACCTATCAGCCGTCTTCCACCTCCGTCCGGAGTTCGCGCCAGAGACGACGACCACGACCGAGCCGTTTCCGGGCCGGCTTCCGCCGTGATTAGCTCCCGCGCCCCTCCGAACCCCCCCCCCCCCCAAAACCCTACCTCTCCGCCGTCGGGCTGCTCGGAATCGAGCTCGCCGTCGCCGCCATTGCCGCAGGGCTTTTTCGCGAGGACGGTAAGCACCAAGCTCCTCGAGCTCCACCGAGCCCCCCTCTCTTCCCCATCCTTTTGCGCACCCGTTGAGCCCCCTTGCTTGTCCCATTTCGCAGCCGAACGCCGAAAACGACCTCGACCGAGGTGCTCCGCCGCCGGCCACCATCTCCGACGAGGAAAGGAGAGGAGTCTCGACGCCGCCGCCGCGCCATCGACCTCGCCTCCTCCTCCGCGACATTTTGGTAAGAACTGTTCGTCCTGGGGCGGTGTTTTCATGCGGGAAGCGTCGAGGCCGACGCGCCGCCGACGCGCCGCCGCCGCCGGCGAGCCTTCCGGCGACCCGCGCGCCGCTCGGTTCGGCCGGGCGCCCCACGCCGTTGGATCTAGATCCAACGGATCTAGATCCAAACGATCCCGTGCGTCCGATCTCATTTAAATCGGACGGCTCTCGTCCACGATCCGCGCGAATCGTTTTCGTCCAATAGGATCGCGCCACGTAGCCCCATTATTTTCTTTTTCGCAGGAATTTTATAAATAAAACAGAAAAATATGCAAAACTTAGCAAATTCATAACTTATGTTCTGTAAGTCCAAATTCAATGAACTTTATATCCACGGATAGCCCTGCTAGAGTAGTTTAATTCTACATCATTTGTTTTTGCTTTGGTTAAATAATAATTCATAAGATCATCCGAGGATTAATTCGGCTATTAAATCCATAACTTAAATAATAAAAATGTTTTACAAATAAACTCAATTGTTTTAGGTTTAGGTTAACAACCTCTGCCCAGGAATATTAATATATGTCTTATTTGAAAACTTTCTTAGAACAATAAAATTTGTAATGTTATAATCTAAGTTTTGGTTACTTTGTTTTCAATTAATAAATTGTTAAGTGAATTGAGAAATTCCTAGAAATTGCATCTCATGCATTTAATATCAGAGAATATAAATCATGGATAAGTGTGTCTAATTCTACACATGGCATATCATGCATGCATACATCTTTTAATTTGTGTGTGAGATTTTGTGTGGATATTTATTTGTATGTATTGCTTGTGCTAGATTGTGAAGGAGAGGAAGGACCTGCTTGTGATTGCTATTCTTGTTGTGCCTGCCCCTCCTGCTGCCAAGGCAAGTGACTTCATAAAACACCTACTATTTTATTCTATTGCATATCTAGTGTTTTCAAACAGTATTTGCAAAAGTAGTATGCAAGATAGGTTTTTGGGAGATTGTAGTATGCTATGCAAACCTTTTAGGTTTCCCCTTAGAAATTCCAGATTAGACCCCTATTATAATTTAGTGGATGCAACTGCTGCAAAAATGATTGTTTTATGGTTGATGTGATAAATGAAAATTTCCACTAAATTAATTTAACGCCTGGGTGGATTGGGTCGATCTAGGAGGTTTCAAGTTGAGTGGCTTCTCAGGGCCATGTGTCATGGTTGTCTTCGCCCAGGGTAGTTTCTACTTACCCGGGGCCATGATATGCGGTGTTAACCTGAGTTGCTCACTTGTGGTAGGCCACCCAGGGCTATGAGATTTAAGTCTACACTGAGTCTAGTTGCTTATCGTGCAACCATTGGTCAATATGGGCTCTTTCTTGATGGAGTAAGTTGTTGTGGACCTGGGTCAAGAGATTGATAGTGGTAGAGTTGATAGGATGGTGGTAATCTCTTAGTATGATCATGGGAAAGAAACTTCTGAAAAGTCTCGGCTTGATCTTCTCCTTTTACTTCTCAATAAAGGAGTGTAGAGGATAGTTTGGGTTGATTGAGTCTAATGGTGAAAGTGCACACCCTCTCGAGAGTTAAAACCTAAGATCTTAGCCGTGTTCCCGGCAACAGACAATTTGAGTAACTACACAAGGTTGTGTTCTGAAAATCTCCTCATCTCAAATTTCTCAATAAAACATTTATTGGGTGAACATGGGTAGGAGACATGGACTTGTCTCGAGATTGTCTCTGAAGGAGAAGATATTGATTTAAGAAAATTGTTTATCAAAAGTAGGAGAAAATTTTGCTTTGCGCAATAGCCTTGAGCTCCACCAGCCAAATTAAGCATATAGTTATAGTATAGTAGAACATTAGGTATTAAAGTCACTTGCCACCACAATTCAATTGTGCTGACCCTTTATAGCTGGGCTGCAACTAAACCTTGCAGAATGTTCGAATGAGGAGTAAGGGGGTCGTCTTCGAGCTACAACCAACATGATTTGCCAGTGGCTTCATGGAGAAGATGTAGCTCCATGCTACCTTTAGTATTGCGTTTGAACTCTGAAATAAAGTGTGAACTATTGATTCAGCTAGCATTTCCGCTATGCTAAGTTGTAAGGATATTTGTTTTTGGATCATTCGTCTCGTTCTGTAATAAATTATGACATTGTACTGTGATATTTCATCTTATTGGAGAATGTGAGACTTATGTGATCCAAGTCTTTACATTATTCATATGTGTCACTGCTTTCATAAGCATGGGCACTACATAAGATAAGCCTCTTCGTCTTGCAACGCCGCTTTCTTCGGTGAAAGCGACGCTGCTGACCAAGATGCAGACACTTGTAGAGGCAGATCGGGCAGCTCGGGGTCGTCGTCGTCGCTGACGTCGCCATCCTTGCTGTCACAGTCGTCGTCCGTTGAGGATAACTCCGGCGTCGGTTTTCGTCGACCGCCAAGACGCGTCTCGTACTCCTTGTCCACCACTGCGTGCCAATAGGGCGCCGAGATGGAGTACTTGGGGTCGAGCCTTTGCTTGCACGGCATCTCCGCCCACTTTCCCTTGATGAACTCGATGTTGGCCTGCCCGCTGAGCCGCGGTGCCACCGGAATGTAAACGGCGCTCCTCACACACCCATCCGGAAGGATGGCGTTGTCGTCCATCGGCAGGTGGTGGCGGCTACTCAGCCGCGCGGTCTCCAGCGAGAGCACGTAGGGATGAGAGGTCTTGGCCTGCTCGCCCCACATGACTCCCTCGAACGCCTTGGCCATCTCCACGACCTCGTTGCGACGCCGGAGTTCCTCCAGCTGCAAGTGGCGTTGCTGCCCGCCAGGGCTACCCGCCATGGTGGCCTATGTTTCCGTTTCCTTGGGGAGAAGAAGATAGAGGAGGAAGTATTTTAAAGGCGGCGGGAGGAGCGGGGTTGGGTGGCCTGCATTAACGCGGCCACCGCTTCGCCTGGTCGCGCATTGACGCCGACACGATCAGACGCTGCGACTGCCAGCACGCGTCGCTTCCGTCTGCGCCATTGAAAGCGGTGCGGCGTTCTTGTTTCCGTCTGCAGGGCGCCGACTTCAGCACCCGTCGCTTCGGTCTGCGCCCGCCAGGGGAACGGGACGTGTGATGCCACGGAAAAGACAAGTAAGAAGGCTAAAACTAAAGATCGATTGCGCAGACAAAAGGGAGGCGTGCTGGAGTCGTTTTTCAACATGAGCATCACCAGCAATTTTTGTTATTGTACTTCTGTCGAACACCTTAAGTATGCACTCTGGACGCGCTTAGAGCGTGCCCGGCGTGCTCTGGGCGCGTACAGGCGCACATTTGTGTAAAATTTGGGCGTGGCCTAGACCATTCTTAGTCACTCCTAAATGATACTTTCGTGAGTATTTTGAAATTATCATGTTGCAATTCTCATTTGCACATTTGAGTTATGCGATATCACATGAGATCAATGCCCTTCTCATTTGAATGTATGTACACCATGTTTTTCAACTTGAGTCGTTAGTATATGACATAAGAAGACTATGTGCGTCGGTTTTTCAATTTTCGATAATTCTTGAATTTTGTATGGTTATTTCAAAATCGGTCAAACCTAAGTTTGACCATCATTTAAACAAGTTTAAAACATGAAATGAAATACTAAGCATGGATCCTTCTTAGTCACTCCAAAATGAAGCTTTAGTGAGGTTTTTGAAAATTTCATGTTGCAATTCCAAAACCACTTCTCTCCAACCTTAGACCTCATAGTTTGAGTTATGCGATATCACCTGAGATACATGCCATTCTCCTTTTGAATGTAGGTAGACCATGTTTTTCAACTTGAGTCGTTAGTATATGACATAAGACGACTATGTGCGCAGGATTTTTCATTTTTTCGATATTTTTTGAATATTTGAAGCTGATTTCCTGTACAAGGAATCTACAGCCATCTCACTTCCTCTACAAGGAATCTACGGCCGTCCGATTTCCTCTAGAAGGAATCTGCAGGCAGACTCGGGGTGATCCGCGAGAAGCTCATTCTGCGATCTGATTGGACGTGCGCGTAGGGCAAGGGTTGTACACCCGCTGACGAGTGGATCACGGCGGACCCAACAGGAATTTTGGCTAGCCACCCCCTTTTGCCTCAGTGACACAAAATGGGTATTTGGCACACCAAATGCGGATAGCCATGACCTTTCTCAAATCTAGCTTGGACTCGCTAAAAAAATATGTTTCGAATGAGCTCGAAAGGTAGGGTAAACGGCCTCATTTCTAAGAAAAAATGGTGGACTGTAACGCCCCGGGATTTATCCCCTTTTTGTTTTGTGAGTTTTCTTTTTTTTTGCATCGACATGGCATCGCATTGCATCGCATTAATTTAATCGGTTGCATTTAAATTTATTTTTTCCACAATTAAATTCAAATGCATTTTGAATTAATTAAAAATGTGTTGTTTTCAAATCTTTTGCAAATGTTAAAAAACTAGTTTATTAAATTGGCTATTCAAAACTAAAAATATTTTGTATAGGTTTTGTATTCAAATTCCTTTTCTATTTTGTTTTAAAAATATAAAACTGAAAAGAATAAAAAAAAGGGAGAGAAATAAAGCCCAAGCCCATCTAACCCCAAACCCTAGGTTTTGTCTCCTGAAATCTTTTCCCACCCCCTGGCATTTTTGCATCCGCCCCCTCCCCTTTTTCTCTTTTTCTTTTTCCCTTGTTCCTTTTCTCCTTTTCTTTTTCTTCTTTTCTTTTTCCTCTCTTTCTCTTCTTCCTTCCCGAGCTCGCACGGGAGAGTCCTCCAGTGCGCCATGCGCCCGAGCTCCCTGCACGTCACCGCAGCGCGCCCTCCGCGCCGCCCCGCACCCGACGTCGCCGCCTCCGCCCCGGCCGCTCCACCGGCCCGCCGCCTCCGGCCGCTCATGCGCGCCTCGCCCCCAGCGCCGCTCGCGCCGCCGCGCCCTCGGCGCCGCGCGTCGGGCCCGCGCCGCCCCGGCCAGCGCCCGCAGCGCCGCCGCGCCGTCCCCGCACCCGGCCTCCTTCGCTCCGCCGCGCCCCATCCAGCGCGCGCGCCCTCCGGCCGCCGCCCGTCCCCGCCTCCGGCTGCCCCGGCGCCGAGCGCCTCCTCGCGCTGCCGCCCTGCGCCTCCACCACGCCCGCGCCGCCGCGCCCCGGGTCGCCGCTCCCCGCGCGCCGCTCCTCCTCCACCGTGCGCCCTGCTTCTTCCGGCCGCGCCCCCTGCCCCAGCGCGCGCCGTGCGCCGCCGCCGCTAGCGCGCGCCCCGCGCTGCTCGTCCGCGCGCCGTCTTCGGCCGCTCCGCGCCGCTGCGCTCTACCGCCCGTGTGCTCCCCGGCTGCCGCGCGCGTCTCCGTCGCTCGCCTCCGCGTGCACGCCGCCGCCGCCCCACGTCGCGCCGTCGCCGCCATCCCCCGGCCACGGCAGTGCCCTGACCGCCTCCCCGACCTCCTCGCGTCCACCGCCCGCAAGGTGTTCGGTGGTTTGCCTGCAAGAACTTCGGCGTCGCTTTTGTGTCCGAGTTGTCCACCCATCGAGGTGTTGCCGAATGCACGTGCGAGTGCTCCCTCCGGTGTCGCGTCGCCGTCACTGTCCGTGTCCGTGTCGCGGTGCCCGCCCGTGCGCGCTTTCTTTCCGGTGTCCGTTTGCCGTGCTCCTCTATGCCCGCGCCCGTCAACGAGGATGACCGAGTACGACTACACGACCACTTCCACGACACCGACAAACGACGATGCCCCGGTTCCGCGACGACTACTTCCCCGACGACGAATACTTCCTCTATGTTCCGAAGACTTCGGTTTCGGACCCTATCTCTCTCGATCCAACGTACGGACCCAAACCCTAACCCTAAACCTTTTCTTTTATTAAATGTCATATATCTTGTTCATATCGCATCATAATTGCATTTGTTGCATCTCTTGGGTTTGCGGGTGTAGCAATTCACCTAAATAATAATTATGGAATGTGTGGGCATTTAATTACTATTGATGCCTATTCCATTTAATTTGACTAGATCATCTTTGCCATGCCTTGCCATCTTAATGGACATTTAATTTGTGGGGTAGATAAATAACTTCAACATTAATATTAATTGTCGGAATCCCGGTTCCGCTTAATTCGGATTAAGTGCATCTCGCAATGCATCTTGCCATGTCATACATCATTCTCACATGATCATGCTGGATCTTTGCCGTAGTTATAAAATGCATCTCTTGCGCTTCCAGTGTTTGTTGCTTCTTCTCGGATACGACGTTGAGATGTGTGAGCAACGACAAGATCTGCTTCCATGCGGGATTCCAGGCAAGCAAAGTTTGCTTGTTTACCTATACATTGTCTTTCATTCCTGCCGTTGATCTCTGCTACCCTAGTTATCGATTCTTGAACTGCGAACCCATCACATGTCTATCATGCAGCCCATACAGCTTTATCCCCACATCCCATCACTTGTTGTTTGTTTATCTGTTGGCCTTGCGAGTCGTAGCGCATGCTTAGAGTTGACTGTGCGAGTCGTCTGTTGGTCTTATGTTTCATCTGCTTAGTATGATATATTGTTCTACTATAATAAACTGATGTCTTATTTTGGGGTTCTATAATTAAAAGATAAGGCACCAGGCGGAAGGCCTTGCGAGGTGCTTTGTTCTGCTCAGTGTCGACCTAGGAACTGAGATTTTGTCCTCGGATCCAATTTTGAGCGCACTAACCACTTGTGGGTGGCCCAATGGAGCCCCCCTCGACTTTGAACGGATCCGCAGCTCGTCCATGTGCCGCAAGTAGTTCGGGGTTTCCATTCGCTCATATGCATGTGCATGATGATGATGATCGATGAGAGGTTACTTGATACGGGGGGTCATATAGGGGTGGTGCGTACGTAGCGGACAGTTCCTACTGTGGTTTGAGCCGCATGGTGCGTAGGCACAAACTAATGAGTCCGCAATAGAGATTCGGTCGGACTCCTGACGCGGGTAACAACTCATATGGGGGGCACCTGGACTTGCTGTAGTGAAGGAATGAGTCGTGTTGAGAGGCCCTAACGGGTTGATCATGCGAGTATGGGTACAATAGTGCACCCCTGCAGGGTGTAATCTTATCGATGAGCCGTGTCCACGGTTATGGACGACTTTGGTGATGATGCTGGCTAACAAGATCTAGACAACTTACACTTAATTAATGTTAATTAAATTGACTAGTATCATAGAATTACTTTCACCATAAATTATAACTAAAACTATTCAATGTGTGAGTTTACCGAATTGCTTCCTCATATTTGGTTGAGGGGGTTAATTCGAGAATGGGTTATGTTTGGTGTTAGTTGTAGTTGTTTATCTTATGCGCTCTCTTATCCTTCTCTGATTAGACGGAAGTTGTAGCGTGTCTCTTTAGTTTGCTAGTGCTGCTGCCGCTAAGTCCACCTCCCCTATATTTTGGGAGATGGTGTAGAAAGTAGGCAAGTCGGTTTTGCTTGCCAGGGAGTGCCCTGACCCTCTTTTGGGATGTGCTTTATGTGCAGTCAAACAGGTTTGAAGTCCGACGACGTTAGCTTGGGAATCGCTCCGGCTTGTCTGGGCAGAGATATGGCGCCATCGCTTATCTTCAGGACTCTTAGTCCAATTTGCATCTTATCCGTAGTCGGATACTATTTTGCTTCCGCTGTCATTTGAATCTTTGTATTGTATCATTTGTATCTTGACTCGTTCGAGTCGTTGTTGTAATTATATCTTTGTTGTATTTGTGGATGTATCGGAACTATTGTAATGTTATCACAATTCCACCCACATAATGCGCATGTTTCGGCGTGCACATTATGTCTGGTGGGCGACCTAAAATTGTTATTATGCGGATTTCGGCGAGAGCGCTTAAATCTACATAGTACCGATTTTAGGGTGTCACAAAGTGGTATCAGAGCCTTGGTTTCGATCTCCTTGTTGTTTCGATATGATTGGTTATCGAAGCAGCGGGTCCGCAAAAGCCTGTAGGATAACCTCGCTAACGGTCGTTGTTTCTAGAGTGTCGAAAACTAATTGACTAAAATTATTTTTGAAATGATCTCAATAGGTTTCTATTTACTCCTTACCTCAATTCTATTTGTCCTCTTACCTTACTTGTTTTGGAGTCTATTCTCTTATCCAAACTTTCAAAGTTTTAGGTTCCTACGTGTGGGTGGACGATTTCTTGCCTTTTACCCTATTAGGTTCGATCTTTCGGAGTCGTCTTTGTCGTGAGCAACAATCCCTTGTTAGTGGTGTCGAGAATTTCAAGGTGGAGCAACAATCACTTGTTAGTGGTGTCGAGAAGTTCTTCCCGGAGCGTGAAGACTCGATAGTTACCCCTCTCTTCTTGTGGTCTCGGCGTGGATCTCGGGACGCGATCCCTTGTTAGTGGTGTCGATTGTAACGCCCCGGGATTTATCCCCTTTTTGTTTTGTGAGTTTTCTTTTTTTTGCATCGACATGGCATCGCATTGCATCGCATTAATTTAATCGGTTGCATTTAAATTTATTTTTTCCACAATTAAATTCAAATGCATTTTGAATTAATTAAAAATGTGTTGTTTTCAAATCTTTTGCAAATGTTAAAAAACTAGTTTATTAAATTGGCTATTCAAAACTAAAAATATTTTGTATAGGTTTTGTATTCAAATTCCTTTTCTATTTTGTTTTAAAAATATAAAACTGAAAAGAATAAAAAAAAAGGGAGAGAAATAAAGCCCAAGCCCATCTAACCCCAAACCCTAGGTTTTGTCTCCTGAAATCTTTTCCCACCCCCTGGCATTTTTGCAGCCGCCCCCTCCCCTTTTTCTCTTTTTCTTTTTCCCTTTTTCCCTTTTTCCTTTTCTCCTTTTCTTTTTCTTCTTTTCTTTTTCCTCTCTTTCTCTTCTTCCTTCCCGAGCTCGCACGGGAGAGTCCTCCAGTGCGCCGTGCGCCCGAGCTCCCTGCACGTCACCGCAGCGCGCCCTCCGCGCCGCCCCGCACCCGACGTCGCCGCCTCCGCCCCGGCCGCTCCACCGGCCCGCCGCCTCCGGCCGCTCATGAGCGCCTCGCCCCCAGCGCCGCTCGCGCCGCCGCGCCCTCGGCGCCGTGCGTCGGGCCCGCGCCGCCCCGGCCAGCGCCCGCCGCGCCGTCCCCGCACCCGGCCTCCTTCGCTTCGCCGCGCCCCATCCAGCGCGCGCGCCCTCCGGCTGCCGCCCGTCCCCGCCTCCGGCTGCCCCGGCGCCGAGCGCCTCCTCGCGCTGCCGCCCTGCGCCTCCACCACGCCCGCGCCGCCGCGCCCCGGGTCGCCGCTCCCCGCGCGCCGCTCCTCCTCCACCGTGCGCCCTGCTTCTTCCGGCCGCGCCCCCTGCCCCAGCGCGCGCCGTGCGCCGCCGCCGCTGCCGCGCGTGCCCCGCGCGCCCCGCGCGCCCCGCGCTGCTCGTCTGCGCGCCGTCTTCGGCCGCTCCGCGCCGCTGCGCTCTACCGCCCGTGTGCTCCCCGGCTTCCGCGCGCATCTCCGTCGCTCGCCACCGCGTGCACGCCGCCGCCGCCCCACGTCGCGCCGTCGCCGCCATCCCCCGGCCACGGCAGTGCCCGGACCGCCTCCCCGACCTCCTCGCGTCCACCGCCCGCAAGGTGTTCGGTGGTTTGCCTGCAAGAACTTCGGCGTCGCTTTTGTGTCCGAGTTGTCCACCCATCAAGGTGTTGCCGAATGCGCGTGCGAGTGCTCCCTCCGGTGTCGCGTCGTCGTCACTGTCCGTGTCCGTGTCGCGGTGCCCGCATGTGCGCGCTTTCTTTCCGGTGTCCGTTTGCCGTGCTCCTCTGTGCCCGCGCCTGTCAACGAGGATGACCGAGTACGACTACACGACCACTTCCACGACACCGACAAACGACGATGCCCCGGTTCCGCGACGACTACTTCCCCGACGACGACTACTTCCTCTACGTTCCGAAGACGTCGGTTTCGGACCCTATCTCTCTCGATCCAACGTACGGACCCAAACCCTAACCCTAAACCTTTTTTTTATTAAATGTCATATATCTTGTGCATATCGCATCATAATTGCATTTGTTGCATCTCTTGGGTTTGCGGGTGTAGCAATTCACCTAAATAATAATTATGGAATGTGTGGGCATTTAATTACTATTGATGCCTATTCCATTTAATTTGACTAGATCATCTTTGCCATGCCTTGCCATCTTAATGGACATTTAATTTGTGGGGTAGATAAATAACTTCAACATTAATATTAATTGTCGGAATCCCGGTTCCGCTTAATTCGGATTAAGTGCATCTCGCAATGCATCTTGCCATGTCATACATCATTCTCACATGATCATGCTGGATCTTTGCCGTAGTTATAAAATGCATCTCTTGCGCTTCCAGTGTTTGTTGCTTCTTCTCGGATACGACGTTGAGATGTGTGAGCAACGACAAGATCTGCTTCCATGCGGGATTCCAGGCAAGCAAAGTTTGCTTGTTTACCTATACATTGTCTTTCATTCCTGCCGTTGATCTCTGCTATCCTAGTTATCGATTCTTGAACTGCGATCCCATCACATGTCTATCCTGCAGCCCATACAGCTTTATCCCCACATCCCATCACCTGTTGTTTGTTTATCTGTTGGCCTTGTGAGTCGTAGCGCATGCTTAGAGTTGACTGTGCGAGTCGTCTGTTGGTCTTATGTTTCATCTGCTTAGTATGATATATTGTTCTACTATAATAAACTGTTGTCTTATTTTGGGGTTCTATAATTAAAAGATAAGGCACCAGGCGGAAGGCCTTGCGAGGTGCTTTGTTCTGCTCAGTGTCGACCTAGGAACTGAGATTTTGTCCTCGGATCCAATTTTGAGCGCACTAACCACTTGTGGGTGGCCCAATGGAGCCCCCCTCGACTTTGAACGGATCCGCAGCTCGTCCATGTGCCACAAGTAGTTCGGGATTTCCATTCACTCATATGCATGTGCATGATGATGATGATCGATGAGAGGTTACTTGATACGGGGGGTCATATAGGGGTGGTGCGTACGTAGCGGACAGTTCCTACTGTGGTTTGAGCCGCATGGTGCGTAGGCACAAACTAATGAGTCCGCAATAGAGATTCGGTCGGACTCCTGACGCGGGTAACAACTCATATGGGTGGCACCTGGACTTGCTGTAGTGAAGGAATGAGTCGTGTTGAGAGGCCCTAACGGGTTGATCATGCGAGTATGGGTACAGTAGTGCACCCCTGCAGGGTATAATCTTATCGATGAGCCGTGTCCACGGTTATGGACGACTTTGGTGATGATGCTGGCTAACAAGATCTAGACAACTTACACTTAATTAATGTTAATTAAATTGACTAGTATCATAGAATTACTTTCACCATAAATTATAACTAAAACTATTCAATGTGTGAGTTTACCGAATTGCTTCCTCATATTTGGTTGAGGGGGTTAATTCGAGAATGGGTTATGTTTGGTGTTAGTTGTAGTTGTTTATCTTATGCGCTCTCTTATCCTTCTCTGATTAGACGGAAGTTGTAGCGTGTCTCTTTAGTTTGCTAGTGATGCTGCCGCTAAGTCCACCTCCCCTATATTTTGGGAGATGGTGTAGAAAGTAGGCAAGTCGGTTTTGCTTGCCAGGGAGTGCCCTGACCCTCTTTTGGGATGTGCTTTATGTGCAGTCAAACAGGTTTGAAGTCCGACGACGTTAGCTTGGGAATCCCTCCGGCTTGTCTGGGCAGGGATATGGCGCCATCGCTTATCTTCAGGACTCTTAGTCCACTTTGCATCTTATCCGTAGTCGGATACTATTTTGCTTCCGCTGTCATTTGAATCTTTGTATTGTATCATTTGTATCTTGACTCGTTCGAGTCGTTGTTGTAATTATATCTTTGTTGTATTTGTGGATGTATCGGAACTATTGTAATGTTATCACAATTCCACCCACATAATGCGCATGTTTCGGCGTGCACATTATGTCTGGTGGGCGACCTAAAATCGTTGTTATGCGGATTTCGGCGAGAACGCTTAAATCTACATAGTACCGATTTTAGGGCGTCACATGGACTCACCAAAAAATGTGTTTCAAATGAGATCCAAAGGTAGGGTGGTGGACTCGCTTAAAAATGTGTTTCAAATGAGCTCGAAATGGTAAACGGTCTCAGCAAAAATGGTGGAATCGCCCAAAAATGTGTTTCAAATGAGCTCCAAAGGTAGGGTGGTGGACTCGCTAAAAATGTGTTTCAAATGAGCTCGAAAGGTAGGGTAAACGGCCTCATTTCTAAGAAAAACTGGTGGACTCGCCAAAAAATGTGTTTCAAATGAGCTCCAAAAGTAGGGTGGTGGACTCGCTAAAAAATGTGTTTCAAATAAGCTCGAAAGATAGGGTAAACGGACTCATTTCTAAGCAAAAAATGGTGGACTCGCCGAAAAATGTGTTTCAAATAAGCTCCAAAGGTAGGGTGGTGGACTCGCTAAAAAATGTGTTTCAAATGAGCTCGAAAGGTAGGGTAAACGACCTCATCTCTAAGCAAAAATGATGGACTCGCCGAAAAACGTGTTTCAAATGAGCTCGAAAGGTAAGGTGGTGGACTCGCTTAAAAATGTGTTTCAAATGAGCTCGAAAGGTAGGGTAAACGGCCTCATTTCTAAGAAAAAATGGTGGACTCGCCAAAAAATGTGTTTCAAATGAGCTTGAAAGGAAGGGTGGTGGACTCGCTTAAAAATGTGTTTCAAATGAGCTCAAAAGGTAAGGGTAAACGGCCTCATTTCTAAGCAAAAATGGTGGACTCGCCGAAAAATGTGTTTCAAATGAGCTCAAAAGGTAGGGTGGTGGACTCGCTTAAAAATGTGTTTCAAATGAGCTCGAAAGGTAGGGTAAACGACCTCATTTCTAACAAAAAATGGTGGACTCGCCGAAAAATATGTTTCAAATGAGCATCAAAGGTAGGGTGGTGGTCTAGCTGAAAAATGTGTTTCAAATGAGCTCCAAAGATAGGGTAAACGGCCCCATTTCTGAGCAAAAATGGTGGACTCGCTTCAAAGGTGACTTATAAACCGGGATGGAGGGAGTAAGAGCTATAGCAGAACGAGCGGCACGTATACGTTCATGTTAGGGTTACCTTCATGTTTATCCGTTCTAGCGTGAAAGCAAGAATCCGAAGCAAATCAATTTTTACGAGTCATACGATGAGAGTATGAGACACATTTGTCTGAGAGCCTTCCAGTTCGTGCACATTGAATACGTGTGTGGCATGCCGTAGTCCACCATGTCGTCTATGTAGCGTCCACGGATAGGCATGGCCATTGAAATGAAAGCTTTTGTTATTAGATGGTTATGCTTCGCTAGCCACTCCTCCCGCTCCTCTGGCTTCATCTCCTTCATGTCGTGCATATTTGCTCAGGTGAGTAGAGCTCCGAGTCTGGCATCGGCGATGGCGTGCTCCACCACATTTTCGAGTGAGGGAGGGGAGAGAGAGGTAGAGAAAATGGAGTTTCTACGGCGAGTGCGGCCCCCTTTTATTAGCCGCGGCGGGGAGGGCGGGCAAACCCTAACCGACCCACGCTAACCCCACGCGCCAACCCCACGCCGACCCCACGCGCACCCCCCATGTCGTGCCCACCAGTCAGACTAGTGCCACAACCCCACCAGTCAGACTAGTGCCCGGCCCCGCGCGCCGCCCCCAGGAAATCCCAACCGAGCCGACAAACGAGTCGAGCCGCGCCAGGCCGACCCCACCAGTCAGGCCATATGTGGGTCAAAGGAGGTTGACCAGAGGGAGACGAGCGTTTGGGCGATATGCGAGCAAACCAGGGCACAGAACAGAGAAACAGTGCGGGTAGGGCACAGACCGATAAAACTCAGAGAACCCTGGCACAGAACCAATTGACACATATTTATTTAACTTTGATGTCATTGTTGAGAATGTCCACTGGTGAAAGTAGGATCCTTAGGCCTTGTTTCTAAGCATTGAAACATCGTTTCCAATAAGTTATGCTACATGTTTGATTGCTGCCATTTTTATTCCAGATTGCAATTACTACTTATAATCATCCATATTACTTGTATTTCACTATCCTTCGCATAACTAGTGCACCTATACATTTGACAAGTATATTGGGTGTGTTGGGGACACAAGAGACTTCTCGTATCTTAATTGCAGGGTTGCTTGAGAGGAGTATCTTTGACCTCTACCTCGCTGAGTTCGATATACCTTGGGTGATCCACTTAATGGAAACTTGTTGTTGTTCTTCAAACCTCTGCTCTTGGAGGCCCAACATTGTCTACAAGAATAGAAGTGTGCGTAGACATCATGGCCCTGCCCCTGCCCCTTGGACTTGGACACTCCCTGTCCCATGCTGCTTCCCTCGCTCGCCTCCTGCTCGAACTTGGAGGAGTACGCGCACGCCCACACCCAAGCCCACTCCCCATGCCGCTTCCCTCACTCGCCTCAAGAAACCAAGGATAGGGGATGTGGCGGCGGTTCGAGCTAGGAGTGGAGCTTCCATCACCACGAGCCATGGAGAGATAAGGGACTGTGCGAAGGTGTGTAGGAGAGGAAGAGGGGATTTGTGAGCGCAACGGGCAAGGAGATGGCTCCTTTTAATGCCATCTGTGGTCTCTGGACGGCGTCGCGGTCTAGAAGAGAGTAATGTCGACCGGACATTAAGTCGGCTACAGACTGCTCAGCTTGGAGCTGGACAGAGTAGGCAAGAGAGACGCGAGGACGGCGGAGCAGATACACGTCCGGGCCGGCAGTGTAGGCGGAGAGGTAGCTTTTTGCCGGCCAGGGGGGCACGCCATTGAAGGCACGGCGAGCACAGGCATGGACGTGCACGTACGGCTCCATGCATGCTCTCCGCTGCCGCTGGCCCCACTTGCATGCATGCTCTAAGGTCAAAGGCACAACCCCACGAAATTCCAACCGAGCCGCGCAAGGCCGAGCCGTGAAAGGCCGACCCCACCGATTAAAATAGGTTGACCAGAGGAAAATGAGCGTTTGGCCGATATGAGAGCAAATCAGGGAACAGACCAGAGAAACAGTGCGGGTATGGCACAGACCGATAAAACTCAGAGAACCATGGCACATAACCAATTATCCCATAACGTTATGCAATCAACTGGAAATTTAAGCGTGGCACAGTTTTCAAGTTTCTCTAGACCAACCATTTAATCATATCACTTTACTAGACCATCATGTTTACCATTAAGCAAATTAATATCTCAAAACAACATCAATGATTCAAGTGACACAATTTAATGATCTACAAGATTAATGTAGCATTTAATTATACCATCTACCACATTTAGCATTTTCTGTTCTCAACCAAACACCAATCAACTTATTTAAAAGATAAACTCTCCAAGTAATTAAACAATGAGAGTATAATATAACAAAGCTAACAGCTCTAACAAGAGATGCATGAAAAATAAGAGCTAGACAACAAACAATAACAAAAGACGAATACTCAACGAATATAAGTGAAGAATACGAGTATTCATATGAAAAAGCGGAGAGTGTCTCTCTCCCACACAAAAGAATGCTAGTATCTTTTTATTCAGAGAATTAAAATAACAAAAACAAACAGACGCTTCAAGATAAGCACATAAGATGTGACGGAATTAAAATATAGTTTCACTAGAAAGGACCTGATAGTTTGTCGATGAAGAAGGGGATGCCTTGGGCATCCCCAAGCTATGACGCTTGAGTCTTCTTGAATTATATTGGGGTGAACCACCGGGGCATCCCCAAACTTTGGCGTTACTATCCTCTTGATCACATTATATCATCCTTCTCTCTTGATCCTTGAAAACTTCCTCCACACCAAACTTAGAGTAACTTCAGAGGGTTGCACAAAAAATTATGATATTATGTAAGAACACAATTGATACCATTGTTACTGGATATTACCTACAGCCACTGATATTTAATAGGATAAAAATATCCAATCAAAATAGCAAAAGAGGCATTGCAAAAGAAAATGGCAGAATCTGTAAAAACAGAAAAGTACGTAATTTTTCGAGGCACTTAACTTGCTCAGATCAGAAAACTCAACACTAATGAAGGTTGTGTGTACATCTGAGTATTGCGCACAAAAAAAGGGAAGATTTTTCTGACGTTCCAGTGAGGAGTTATGAATTTAACGATGGACAGCAGAAATCCTTTTCAGCACAGGAATTAAATTTAAACATCAACTTTCGACTAGAG
Organism: Poa annua; assembly: GCA_026929855.1. NCBI lineage: Eukaryota > Viridiplantae > Streptophyta > Magnoliopsida > Poales > Poaceae > Poa > Poa annua. The sequence continues at coordinate 42,019,923 of CM049427.1, forward strand.
GCTTAACTTGACACAACATTGCGATAAAATTAAGGATACAAAGGAATTGCTACAGAGGTAGGTCAAATCCTTGACAAATGCTGAAAATAAAAGATAATGGGTTGCCTCCCAAAAGCGCTTTCTTTAATGCCTTTTAGCTAGGCTTGATAGTTGTTATGATGCTCTCATAAATAAAGAAATTTAAGCAAAAGGAGCATCAAGAGGCAAATTCAAAACACATTTAAGTCTAACCCACTTCCTATGGATATGAATCTTTTACACAAATAAATCCACAAAGAACAAAGTGACAATCATAAGAAGATAAAACAATAGTAACTTCAAAACTTTTAGCATATAGGGAGGTGTTTTAGTAACATGAAAACTTCTACAACCATATTCTCCTCTCTCATAATAATTTTTAGTAGTAGAAATAAATTCAACCATATAACCACAAGTATCATTCAACTTAGATAATATAGGCACATAAAGAGGATCATTAAATTTATTTTGGAATTCATTAGCATGCTTTCGTCTTTCAAAATAGTTGCTAAGATCAATATCAAGTTTAAGATCATGGTTGCAACAAAAATTCGGAACTAGAGACAATTGCAAACCACATAAGTATCTCTCAACATAAGCAAATTTATCCTCCATGGTGTAATTAGGAGAATTCAAAAACAAAGTAGGATTCTCATGAGTAAGAGTACCATCACAAGCAGCAATTATATCATTTTTACCCTCACATGAATAAGAAATAACTTCTAAACATAGAGGATTATTGATAAGCATAGGACCATCATCTAAAGCATTATCATATATAACATTGGAGACCACATTTTTACTTCTTTTATTTTGTTTTATTTTGCTTGTGTCAAGGAGCATGTCTTTTTCAAATTTATAAAAGTAGATATTGCAATAGATTCATGAGATTCAACAATAAAGCACACTTCATCCTTACGTAGGGATGGAGGGAAATCAAATAATGTAAGAGTTAAAGAGTTACTATCATTAGAAGGTAGATCCTCCTTTTGTTCTTTACTCTCGTCCTCTTTTTCATCTAATAAGTTTTCAGGTTCAGCAATTTCTGCTTCTACAGGTTCCTACAAGACAGTGGTTTCTTCTATTTGAGAATGTATTTTCTCAAGAAATTCAGCAATATAAGGATTATCATTATAATACTCAAGACAGTAACCAAGTATAGCATAACTCTCAGTTTTACAAGGGGCATCATCATTTTGAATATAACCAACAATTTCATAGGCACCCTTAAAAACAACAATTCTTCAATTTGTTCAAGATTACCAAAGTCATAGTTTCCTTTAGCATAGGGAGCCAAGGTTTCATTATCATTATAATCACATTCGAAGGGGAGGTGTTTATGCCTCCTACAACAAAAGGATTCATTAAAGCAGTAGGATTCATCATATGTAGAACACAAGTTCTTAGCAAAATTATTCAATCTACTTATTTTTTCCCATAAATATTTCCCTTTTTAGACAAGTGGTATAACTCTTTTGTATCAAATATAGAATCCATTGATAGCAAGTAAAGAACTAGACATAATATGCAAACGAAATAAGCAAATAACACAACTGAAATAAAAATGACAAAACCGAAATAAGAAAAGTAATGCAAGTAACTATTTTTTTATATTTTTGATATTAAGCAAACTAGACAGTAATAAAAAGAAACTAAGCAAGACAATACCAAAATAAAAGGATTGGAAGTGCGAAAACTCCCCTCGTAGTGAGTCTTCAAATCTCCCCGGCAACGGCGCCAGAAAAGAGATTGATGCACATGGTGGGTGTGTTGTTGGGAGACCCCAAGAGGAAAGTATGAAGTAGTGCAGCAGCAAATTTCCCTCAGTTATGAAACCAAGGTTATCGAACCAGTAGGAGATGAAGAATTCCCTCGAGGTATCAACGGCGCCAGAAAAGAGCTTGACGTAGTAGACGTGGAATCTGCACACAATACAATCAAAGTATTTTGACCCAACTCAACGGTGAGGGTGTCAATCCCACCGGCTTGCTGTAACAAAAGGATTAAATGTATGTGTGGAAGAAAGAGTGATGTTTTTAGAAGGTAACAGGTTTGCAGTTGTGGTTTTATCAGATTAATGAGAAGGATCGGGGTCCATAGTTCACTAGTGGTGTCTCTCCATAAATAATAATAACATTCATCCAAGCGTGGTAAACAAATTACAGCTAGGGAATTGACATAATAATAATGAGCAACCCAATGCATATACTAATGATATGGTGTCTAGTGTGAGATTCATTCGGGCATTACAACAATATACATAGACCGTTTCAGCCGCATCTATGACTAATAATCCACCTTCCGGTTAGCGTCCGCACCCCTTTCAATATTAAGTTGCATGCAACAGATTATCGCCTTAAGCACTGCGTGTAAAGTAAGAAAGTAACATCATCCTTAGACAAAGTAATATTGGTTTATCCCTAGTAGCAACAGTACATCTACAACCTTTGAGCTTTCTGTCACTACCCCAAATTTAATAGAGACATGAACCTACTATCGAGCATAAATACCCCCTCTTGGAGTTACGAGCATCTACTTGGCTAGCGCATACACAAGTAACGGAGAGCATGCAAGATCATTAAATAGCACACACATGATATATTATGAAGCAATAACTTTAGTACTCAATATTCATCGGATCCCAGCAAACACAACATGGAGAATTACATAAAGATGATCATGATCATGATAGGCAGCTCACAAGATCAAAACATGACAGCACAAGAGGAGAAGACAACCATCTAGCTACTCCTATGGACCCGTAGTCCAAGGTAGACTACTCACGCATCAGTCCGGAGGTGGTCATGGCGACGTAGATGCCTCTCGGGACGATTCCCCCTCCCAGCAGGGTGCCGGGGAGCAGTTCTGATCTCCCCCGAATTGGTGTTGACGATGGCAGTGGCTCGAGACCCGTGGAGGAAAAAGTGATTAACCGTGCTCTATTTTTAGGTCAAGGGGATATTTGTAGGCGAAAGACCTAGGTTGGTGGGCGCCCGAGGGTGCCACATCGCCTCCCGGCGCGGCTGGCAGTGGGGCCGCGCCACCAGGTGATGTGGCCGCCTCACGGCCCCTCTTCGTCTCGTCTTCGGTTCTTCGCGACGCAAATATTCTAAAAATAATTCATGGTTGATTTATTTACAATTTGGCGGATATTTCTTTAAGTACTTTCAGAAACCAAAAGCAGCAGAAAACAGGGAACTGGCACTATGGCATCTTGTTAATAGGTTAGTCCCAGAAAATGCATATAAAACATGTAATAACATGATATAACATAGCATGGACCATAAGAAATTATGGATACGTTGGAGACGTATCATTATGCAACAAAGACATGAAAACTCTCTCGTATGGAGTAAAGGTGCTAAACATGAGCATAAATGAAGATCACAAATAATATGGTGCTATAACATACGCACAAGTGTGTGATAAAGAATAGTAATGCTGCCCCATTTTTTATTTCTTTCTTTTTTTTTCTTTTTTTCTGTTTCTCTTTTCGATGGCCTCCATGGCTCTTTCCACTTTTAGGGGCAAGCATCCTAATATGATATATGACAACACACAAATAATGATAAAATAACATACTGATGATACAAGTAACTAATATGAATATGTCATAAGAATGCATATGACAACGGTGCCTCTGCCAGTGTAGCAGGTTGTGCAGTGCTCTAGCGTAACATGGTAAAACCACACATCAGATTTATAGAAACACGCAAAGCAATAAATAAATAATGAATGACAACAAGTCATGTAATGTAAGATGGATGTTGCATGGCAATATATCTCGTAACAACTATGAAATGTTGTAGTAGGTAGGTATAGTGGATGTGTTGAGGAAGATATTTGGCTTATGTGTAGGAGAACAAGATGAAGATCTCCCACGAGTTTGGATGTACCCGCGAAAAATGCACCAACTCTCAAAGTGAGAAAGGGCAAACCAAAGTACCGAAGAGGCTAGCAATATGGTGGTGGAAGTGCCATGAAAACTGTAGTTTTAGAACTCACAAGTAAAAAAGATTCCAAATAAAAATATGATCATGTAAGGCATAATGAAAATTACTCCTAGAGGGATCGTGGCGAATGACAAAGTCACCGTTGGCTTCCCCGACCGTAGCACATAACATAAAGTCATTACGGTTGCTTTAGGCAAACAGAAGTCATATACCATTATGCAATCAACTGGAAATTTAAATGTGGCGCAGTTTTCATGTTTCTCTAGACCAACCATTTTAATTATTCCACTTTACTAGACCATCATGTGTACCATTAAGCAAATTAATATCTCAAAACAAGATCAATGATTCAAGTGACACAATTTAATGATCTACAAGATTATGAATCATTTAGTTATACCATCTACCACATTTAGCATTTTATGTTCTCAACGAAACACCAATCAACTTATTTAAAAGATAAAATCTCCAAGTAATTAAACAATGAGATATTAGATTATAATATAACAAAGCTAACAACACTAACAAAAGATGCATGAAAAACAAGAGGTAGAGAGCAAATGATAACAAAAGACGAATACTCAACGAATATAAGTGAAGAATACGAGTATTCATATGAAGCGGAGCGTGTCTCTCTCCCACACAAAAGAATGCTAGGATCCATTTTATTCAGAGAATGAAAATATCAAAAACAAACAGACGCTTCAAGATAAGCACATAAGATGTGACGAAATTAAAATATAGTTTCACTAGAAGGGACTTGATAGTTTGTCGATGAAGAAGGGGATGTCTTGGTCATCCCCAAGCTTGGACGCTTGAATATTCTTGAAATATGTAGGGGTGAACCACCGGGGCATCCCCAAGCTTTGGCGTTACTATCCTCTTGATCACATTATATCATGCTTCTCTCTTGATCCTTGAAAACTTCCTCCACACCAAACTTAGAGTAACTTCATTAGAGGGTTAGTGCACAAAAAATTATGATATTCAGTAGAAACACAATTGCTACCAATGATACTGGACATTAGCTACAGACACTGATATTTAATAGGATAAAAAGATCCAATCAAAATAGCAGAAGAGGCATTGCAAAAGAAAATGGCATAATCTGTCAAAAACAGAACATTCCGTAAAGATGAATTTTTTCGAGGCACTTAACTTGCTCAGATCAGAAACCTCAAAGCTAATGAAAGTTGCGTTTACATCTGAGGATTGCGCACAAAAAAAGGCAGATTTGTCTGACATTCCAGTGAATTGATATGTATTTAACGGTGGACAGTAGAAATCTGTTTCATCACAGGAATTAAATTTTAACATCAACTTTCGACTAGAGGCTTAACTTGACACAACATTGCAATAAAAGTAAGATACAAAGGAGTTGCTATAGAGGTAGGACAAGTCCTTAACACAAGAAAAATAAATTAAAATCATAGGAAATAAAAGTGGGTTGTCTCCCATAAGCGCTTTTGTTTAACGCCTTTGAGCTAGGCACAAAGTAAAACTCAAGTATTATCAAGAGATGAAGCATCAACATTACGAGTACGAGCAGCCTTCGTTTGTTTCTCTTACCAACTTTCTTACCTTTGTTTGTAGGGAACGTTTGCCAACTTCCAGGGGAGGTAGTGAAGCTCATAGTACCTTTTCCCACATCAATTTTTGCTCCCAAAAGTTTCAGCAGGGATCTTGCAATAGTAATTAGTCATGTTCCTGCACGTTCAATGACATGGTAATCAGTGGATACAGTTCTTTTTAAGAGTGTTGTAAATACTCCCTCAGCTACCTCAATGGGTTGTATAATAGTATTATCGGTAAGGGTTACTTCTTCTCCACCTTCGACAGTTTCCCAACTATTCAAAGATGCATGAATGTATTTAGGCATAAGACAAAACTGAGACATAATGTCACACCGGGCAAGATAAACTTTATTACCAATAGTCACTTTCAAGGTAGGGAGCCACAATGATGGTTCATAGTTTATTGGAACATAGTTAAATTTTTCACGAATCTTATTATACCCATCTTTTGAGAAAGAAATGCTTGACTTAAGGGTATTTAGTCTAGTATGTATATTACCAATTCTTGTACTACATTTATTAGCTGAAGAAGAGGACATAATTAACTTCTTTATTGAATTGAAAGCTTGATCTCCATCACAAAGGAAATCTCCTCCCACTATAGCATCTAAAGCATACCTATAGCAAAGAACAAGCCCAAAATAAAAGCTACTAAGAACCAAACTTAAAGTCATTTTGGGTTCAGTTTCACCATAAGTTTAAAAAATTCTAGACCAAGCTTCTCCAAAAGTTTCCTCATTCCCTTGTTTAAAAGTGAAGATTAATTCTTCGGGTGACACAGTAACAGGGAATATACCAGACATGATGATTAGCTACACTAATTTTTTATTTTATTTTTATGATAGAGATGATGCAAATAAAGGACAAACCGAAATAACAAAATAAAGGAAGTAATGCTAAAACCGAAATAAACAAAGCAACAAAAACTGAAAATAAAATGACAAACCCGAAATATTAAGTAATGCAAGTAACTAATTTTTTGTATTTTTGATATTAAGCAAACAAAACAGTAATAAAAATAAACTAAGCAAGATAATAACAAAATAAAAATATTGGAAGTGCGAAAAATCCCCTCGTGAAGGAATGCACAACTCCTCGGCAACGGCGCCAGAAATTCTTGATGCACTACACGGGCGCGAAGTTGACGAGGGAGATGGATGCGGTGTTGTTTCTTTATGTCCCCGGCAACGGCGCCAGAAATTCTTGATGGTGCTAAGCGTGTGGTTGGGAAAACCCCAAGAGGAAGGTGTGAAGTAGCACGGCAGCAAGATTTCACTCAGTTATGAAACCAAGGTTATCGAACGAGTAGGAGATGAATGTTCCCCTCGAGGTGTCAACGGCGCCAGAAACTTGGTGTGACGAAGGAGACGTGGAATCTGCACACAACACAATCAAAGTATTTTGCCCCAACTCAACGGTGAGGTTGTCAATCTCACCGGCTTATTGTAACAAAGGATTAAACGTATGTGTGGAAGAAAGATGTATATTTGCAGAAAGTAACAGGTTTGCAGTTGTGGTTTTATCAGATTAATGAGAATGACCGGGGTCCACAGTTCACTAGTGGTGTCTCTCCATAGATAATAATAACATTCATCCATGCGTGGTAAACAAATTACAGCTAGGCAATTGACAGAATAATGATGAGCAACCCAATGCATATACTAACGTTATGATGTCTAGTGTGAGATTCATTCGGGCATTACAACAATATACATAGACCGTTTGACGAGGTGTTAACTCGACAAGTCACAGGGTTGTGCACCCCGGGTTGATTGATGGGGAAAGAGATAGGTGTTGGTGATCACTACGGCTGACAAGCAAGGATTTACCCAGGTCAGGCTCCCGGAGGATAACACCCTACTTCCTGCTTATCTGATTGATGATGCGAGTAGCGATTACAATGGTGAGATTGCGATCTCGCTAGGGTTTGTGGCGATGACTATGAGCGTGTCTCTTCGTTCTCCTCGGGACGAGCCACCCTCCTGGCTTTATAGGTAGCCAGGTCTCGGGTGGTCGATGTCGATGGCGATTACAGATATGGCAGGTTATGCGACCTAACCGACTTGGACTAGGTTACATGGTACCCCGCGTGGGCCTTCTGTGGGCCTCCAAATCCTTGGCGCAGCCCAGGTAGCCTTATCGTGGGCTACCCGAAAGGTATCCCCACGTCAGTAGCCCCCGAGTGCTTGGTCGAAGCGTAGAGTCGGGCAAAGGACTTCTTCCTCCTGGACGCGCCATTGGATTGCTTGATCTTGAGCTTGAACATGATTTCCTCAGTCGAACCGGGGTCTCCCGATGGGAGTAATACCTGCAGTCGAATTACTTTGCTTTGGCCTTTTTGTGAAGCGTCAGTTCAGCCTGCTGGCCTACTTGTAGATGGATTCAGCTGATTGAGCTTACTCGATTTTCTTTGCCACCCGAATGATTCCTTCGGGTGCTCGGATCAACTGTCGATCCTACTTTGTTTGTTTCAGCTGAGGAGCTTACTACTCGAATCATTCTGTCGAGTTGTCGAGCTGTTTCAGTTGATTTTAGAGTCATTGGCTTGATGATGTCACTGATGACGATCTGTTGCACGCCTCTGCGCCTGATGGGACGTGACGTGGCGGGGCCCACTGCCAGAGCTGACCGCGGTCAGCAGTTGTCACGTTTCCGAACTGGGCGCGAAATTTGCGCGCCATGATGATGACGCCTCGATTTTCGTGCGTAGTGGACGAAGTGGGCGGCGTCGTTTGGTTTCTCCGCGCGACACGTGGACGGTGGATGTGGCAGCTCGGAACCGTTTCTCTTTGGACGGCTGAGATGAAATATTTCGAGGCATAAGTACCGCGTTTGGACGCGAGGGCATCATCTTCACCAATCGTCTGCGCCTCCTATTCCTCTGCTCTACCATTTTCGCCGCCATCCGAGCTCCAAACCTCTTGTCCTCCCATTTTGCCACTGCTCCTTGCGATCATGGGCAAGCCGAAGGCCACCGCTGGGTCCTCCGCCGCCGCGGCCGGAGCTGTTTTGAAGAAACTCGAGGGCGATTGGCAGAAATCCATCGTGAAGAGAGCCGACCTCGACGGGCTTCGCGCGCAGGGCCTCCTGCCTCCCTCCGGCACGGCTCAGGTACGCGCTCCTGGCAAGGAGACCTCCCCGGCACCTCGTGAGGGGGAGCGCGTTTGTTTCGTGGATTTTCTTCCACGAGGCTTCGGGTTCCCTCTCCACGATTTTCTTCGTGGTCTCTTGTACGCCTATGGGGTGCAGATCCACGATCTGACCCCCAATGGCGTCTTGAGCATCGCTAGCTTTATCGTGCTATGCGAGTGCTTCCTGGGGATCGCACCCCACTGGGCGCTGTGGAAGTCGCTCTTCCTTGTTCGCAAGAACAACGGGAAGGGCGGGTTGCCCTACCCAGTGGGCGGCTTCGGCATCCAGGTGCGTGGCGACACCACGTACTTCGAGATGAAGAAGTCTAACTCCGTCCAGGGGTGGTGGAAGAAATGGTTCTACATCCAGTGGAACCAGGAGGGTGTGGAGCGGTTCGACAGCACGCGCGGGTTGCGGAAGACCCGCACCTGGGCGCACCCGCTCACCGCGGAGGAGAGGGAGGCGACGATGCCTCTGCTGGGCTTGCTGCGCGACGTCCTCAAGACCCTCGGGCGAGATGCGGGTGGCGTCTTCTTGATGGCCACTTTCTTCCTTCTTCGGGTTCAGCCGCTCGCTGCTCGGCCCCATCCGATGTGGGCCGCTGAGGGTGCCAGCATCGAGCCACTCGACGATGAGGGGGTGGATGAAGGAGATATGCCCTAGAGGCAAATAAATAAGTAGTATTTATTGCATTATCTCATAAGTTTATAATAGGTTTATGTTCTATGCTATAACTGTATTAATCGGAATTATTAATACACGTGTGGTACATAGACAACCAGGTCCCTAGCAAGCCTCTATATGAGCTAGTCCATTGGGCAACAGTTGATCGAGATTCCCGATCAAGGACAATGACGTCGGTTGACAATGGGGTCATCTTGTTAGTTGAATAAGGTGGTGGACATACGCAAAGTATTGCAATAAGATCGTATTACGATGTTTGTCATTTGCAATAGATAAGAGTATGATAGCTTATTCCTTGGACCGTGAGACCGTACTTATTGTTGCTTCGTAGGAGTGCTTTGAGAGCATCAAACGTTGTGTCTTATATAGCATGACAATAACGGTGTCCATCTTGGGTATTCTGAAAGAGCATCGAGACGTAAGGATCAAGAGCGGGATTTGTTCATTCTTGTAATGGAAAGATACTCTGGGCCCACTCGGTGATATTGCATCTATATAGCTGCGCAGCTTATGACTAGGTCATGGAGATGTAATATCGCAGACGATTTAATAACCTTCGTCGGTAACGAGATACAACAAAGGCATCGGTGTGTCTACGATCATATCTCGGACAAGGTAGTATCGTAGAGACAAAGGGAATTAATATCATACTTATGGTTCAACGACGATATTCGTGGAATGCACAGGGGTCGTCATATATTTCCAGGTATCCCTGACGATCATTGGTGAGCGGAGTGTCTCGACCATGTCTGGAGTGTTCCCGAACCGTAGCGTAACAAACTTAAGGTCTTAGCGACGCTAGGATATAGGTTCTGGAATTTTATAGGTTTTTGTTGGAGAGAGAGAAATGATCCGGAAAGAGTTCTGGTGGTCCGGAAGGAGTTCCGGAGAGGTCTGGAATAGTTCCAGGAATGTCCGAAAGTTGTTCGGGTGGTCCGAAAGAGTTTTCGGAGTCTCGGGATATTGAATTATATATAAATATATTAATTATGAATTAATGGGATTTTTATATTAATTTAATATTAATTAAATAAAGGAAAAAGGGGGCTCCCACCTATATGGGCCCTAAGAGGGCCCAAGAGGGGGAGCCGCACCACCAAGGGGGGTGGGCCCCATTGGCTGGTTCGGCCAGCCCATGTGGGGGGCCGAACCCCCCTCCCTAGTCCTTTGTTTAGTCCCACATGGGGGAGCCAAGGGGTTTGCACACCCCCTTCCCCCTTTATATACCAAGGCATATTAATTGATTTAATTCACAGGAAATTCAATTAATTCCCAATTTCTCTCTCGATCCCGTGGTTCCCAAGTAGGAGCCGCGCCGAGCTGAGGAAGGGGGTCTCTCTCCACCTAAGCCATACCGCAGAGCGCCGTTGCTCTGCGGGATTCCAGATAAGATCTACTCCTGCGATTTCAGCTGGATCTGAATGACCGGGAGTTGTCGCTAAGCTCCGTATGTTTGCGAGTGCTCGGAGGCTACTCTATTGAGGAGCTTGGGCGACGTCGTCTCGCCCCCTACAGCCGCCGCGCCTCCCCCCCCCTCTGCTGCCGGCGCACCAGCCCTGGTACTGGCGCTCTGCCTTCTTCCGCCCGACGCCCGTCGACGCAGATCATCATCGACACCCCGGCGTCATCGACTCCGACATCGCGGCAAGTTCTCCGCGACCTCGAGGTCGGCTACGTACGACTTCATCGTCAACGCTTGTGCGGGAGCGTAATCCCCGCTATCGGTCTACATGGAGGTAATGTAACCCGTTCCGCCACCGTTATCACATGTACTAGATAGATAGATCCTGGCTAGTTAGGGTTTCGCTCGCTAGAAAATTATTGTTTTCTGCACCGTAACCCCTTCAGTGGTATCAGAGCCGATCTATGCGTAGTACTGCTGGTACGGTTAGAACTCATGTTGAATGAGGGCGTCTTTCTTATATTTGCTACCCTCTAGCGTGCACTTGCGATGCCTTCGAGATTGAGTTGATGAAGCGGCCCGGACCGACTTTACGCGTACGCTTACGCGAGACTGGTTCCACTACTGACATACGGCTTGCACCGTATCTGTGGCTGGCGGGTGTCTGTTTCTCTCTCTCTAGTCGGCAAAGCATTTTCAATGGAGGGCCCAAAAGGGATGCTTAAACATGCAATTATACGATCGACGTTGTGGTACAAAGTTCGTAGGTAGGGAAGCGATTCTATTACGAATAAGCCTATATGCCACGTAAAACTTGCAAAACTAAATAAAGCTAGAGGCGTCTAACTTTGTTCTGCAGAGGCGTTATTTTATGTGACATGGTTACGGTAAGTTTTGATATTACTCGTACTGTCGGAGGCAATGGAGGGCTCTGTAGACTCGGAGCCATGCCGGGGCGCCGGGGGGCCAGGCACATGGCGCCATGAAGGTCCAGGCGCATCGACCATGTCACATCGCACTTCATTGCATCATTATTGTGTGATGTTGTGTGTGCATCATATTGATTGCTTATATGCTAGATATACAACGGTAGCATCATGAATAGGATGATCCCTAACAAATACCAAAATTGTGTTCTCCCTCGTTGCGCACCACCAAGAAAGTTCTACGTTATGAGGCAGGCCGTGATGATCGGGTGTCACACATCTCGTCGTTCGCATACAGTGGGTGTAAGCCATGTTGCACGCGCAGGGTCTTCGAGGTTTGATTGGCGAGCCTAGCATACTCAGAGGTATGGCCTCGGAACACGGGAAGATCGAAAGATTGAGCACGAGTCACAGAGTTGTTGTGATCGACATGTTATGTCCACCTTTGAAGCTGTGCTGCCGGCCGTGATGATCGGGGGTAGTGTGGTAGATGAGGGTCGTGTAGTCGCCATTATTATTTTTAGGGATAATAATCTTGGTGTGGTGTGTTTTTGATAATGAGATTATAGAACTAAAACTCACCTATATATTATAAACTTATCTTACCTCTTTTGCGATCACATCTGGAGACTGCGGAACTACACTTCGGTTACTTCTTCAAGAGCTCGGATTCTACCTTGGAAGCCGACGGGTCCAACTTCATCAGCTGGTGCATTGGTTTTAGAAACATTCTCCAAACACAACAAACATCCTATATGTGCTAGAACATTAGTTGGGAGTTAGACCAGATGATTCTGATAGCAAGGAGCAAGATGATGAGTTCCTTAAGCATCATGACATGTTCATGGAAGTGACGATCGTCATGAGCGTATGCCTAGCACCTGAGTTGAAAGTTGTTTCAACACATGGAGCCATATGTCGTGATTGATGCGATCAGAGGTCACTTCAAAGATGAATTGAGTCTTGAGCAGTTCAGACAGCTTGGAAAGTTCCGGACCATTCACATGGGGAGCATACCTGTCTGGAGAATCAGTTGAAGAAGTTGTGTGACATCTACTTCAGGCTTACGAATATCTACGATTTCTAGACAGCGAACTCCAGTGCAATGAAGATTGTGCTTTACCTCCTAGCTGTGAATAGCATGTGCGTGAATATGCTATAGAGACACGGTGAGCTTCTTCACGTTCGTGAACAATTTCAAATCTCTAAAAGTAGATCCATCGAAGAAGAGTTCTTCGACGCTATGGATATATTTGATATACGAAGATATAAATGTATTCTTCTCATACTTGATGAAAAGTGTTTGATAACTGTTCTGTTTGTGAAACAGTCCCTAATTATCACAAGTATGTGGCGAAGGGTGACGTGACAGTGCACGAGTGATGGCAAGTTCATGGCCAGTAGTGCTCACGCCCTTGAGATATCATATTAGTTATCATCAATAGTTTTTGACAAGACATTTCGTAATAGTGAGAGTGTGATCTAGTTTGGTGTCTTGAATGTTACAAGACATAATTATTCATATAGAACACATCAGTTGTTTTATGTTATGAAACAAAGCAGTTGTTTCATGTTATGAGTAATTTGCATCACATCTCAATTACATTATGCGTATGATATACATTTATAATAGCGGGAATGATAAAATTATGTGTCCAAAGAACAAACACCATCGAATTTAGTCATAAAGGCAATGAAAGAAGTAATGGATAATTTTGGTCCATTTAAGTATTTCAAGTGCCAGAATTGATTAAGTTTGAAATGCAGTATTGAAGTTGCAATACTAGAGGAAATTGATTGAGAGTCATTTTTAATGATTAATCAATGGTGTTATTGCATGATCCGAATTCTTCCATAATTTTGGTAAATAGGAGTATTTGCCCGATAAATTATGGAGTCTGAAATTAATTTGATAATAGATCAAATGGGGTTTTTCAGAAGAAAGATTAGTGAATATTGTTTTCACAAAATTCGATCAAAGGACAATATTTTTGAATTATGGTTTCAATACAAAAGACTTGTGGAAATTCGTTTCACAATATTATAATGTCATATGTGGTGACATGTGGGGAATTATAATCATGCTCTATTTTAAATAAAGTGTGGTCTGTCAGAATCTGTCTTAGAATCTCCTAATATGTTTGAAACATTATAGTCGATGTCCACTTTAGAAAATAGATATTTTTCTCAACGATAATTCGTAGGATCGACAGTAGTGTCGACATGTATATGATTATGCGATAATTCGGAATATACATGAGTGGTTCTTTGTAGATTGCTCACATTGGATGAGAGTGTATTCCAAAACCAAATAGAAACAAAACTTAGTTTGTTGTCTATGTAATTCCGAGGAAAATATGATTTTTCAAATTATGGTTCATGGATTGGAATTAGAAGTTTGGAATAAAGTGTCAGACTTATGTTGGAAGGTGTTCCAAAGAGTATATGTCTGCTAATGAAAGTTTAGTGATTAAGAGTGAGGGAGACTAGAAAATTGTTTTCTGCTTGCAATCCTCTTCATGAAGATCATAATATTTTCATGAAAGAAACTTCTAAATAAAGTGCTGTTATATTTAATATTGCTGTCAGGTCACATCACTGTATTAAGTATTTCAGATGTTGTTGACAGATCAAGGTGCACTTTATGAATACAAAGAAAGTTGAGAAAATATCGGAATACGAACAAAGGTTTTTGAGCCTGGAAATCCAAAGTTGCATTTGAAAGGATTAAGAGAGTAATTGTTGCTGCAATTCTTATTAGAGGAATAAGATTGTTTAATCGTCATATAAAGTGTTATATGAAAATGTGACTATAAGAAAGACGCGGTAGCATGTCTTGTCAAGAAATGTGTCTTGGACAAGATCAAATTTGTTGACTACATTTATGTAGACATGCTTGAAGTCTGAGGGATTTGTATTAATGTAATACTGAAGTTTGTATTAAATTCGAATTGATAGCAGATCAATGATTTTGGTTTGACCAAAATGTCGATTTAAGTGGGAGTCATAGTTGGTTCACTCAGGTGAAATATGTGAAGAACATATTTTTGAGTGGGAGCTCAGGAACTCAAATATGTGGATGACACGTTTTTGAGTGGGAGCTCGTGTTGTCAAATATGTGGAAACATAATTTGAGTGGGAGTCGAATTCATCTTGTGTAGCTGACACATTGTGAAACTGTATCAATAGAATAGGATGAAGTTGTGAAACTATTTTAAAAGCTAGTGTCTATTTGGAAATAGAACGGGAATTTTAAATAGTTAGTCGAGTTGTTTTGGATTATATCTGAGGAGTCAGAATAGAATCAAAAGGATGGTCCTTTAGAATCCAATTGATCATTAAGAGTAATGATGCGTGAAAGTAATGGTTGTATGACATGTGGGTCTATTATGTAATATTAGACATCATACAGAAACCATATTATTTGCTCGATGAAATATAACCGATGTTCTTGGAATAAAGAACAGTTATGAAAGTAAATTTGGAATTTACTGGAAGTAGAAGTGCGTTAGTTAAGGGATTGACATTTGAATGTCAAGTTTTGTACATTGGTGTGAAAGTATGTAGATATCGCGAGTTTGTAATTGTTACAAGGGGCTCTGCATGGTTGAGTGTGTTTTTCAGGGCAGTTATCTGGTTAATATAATCCGAGTAAGCGCTGAGAAGCAGAAGTCTCACTTAGTTACGGTATTTGCATAAATGTTGTTAGACAACATGGTGATATCAAGCAAGTTGATGCCAGTGAATCGCAAAAGCATGTACAATCATGGATTGTGCAGTAACACTTTTCCACGAGCAAGCATTATCAAATGATTCTTATTTGATAAGGGATTCTGATAAAGTAAAATGCAGCTAGTTTATTTGTACTCTAGTGCAAGTGGGAGACTGAAGGAGATATGCCCTAGAGGCAAATAAATAAGTAGTATTTATTGCATTATCTCATAAGTTTATAATAGGTTTATGTATTATGGTATAACTGTATTAATCGGAATTATTAATACACGTGTGATACATAGACAACCAGGTCCCTAGCAAGCCTCTATATGAGCTAGTCCATTGGGCAACAGTTGATCGAGATTCCCGATCAAGGACAATGACGTCGGTTGACAATGGGGTCATCTTGTTAGTTGAATAAGGTGGTGGACATACGCAAAGTATTGCAATAAGATCGTATTACGATGTTTGTCATTTGCAATAGATAAGAGTATGATAGCTTATTCCTTGGACCGTGAGACCGTACTTATTGTTGCTTCGTAGGAGTGCTTTGAGAGCATCAAACGTTGTGTCTTATATAGCATGACAATAACGGTGTCCATCTTGGGTATTCTGAAAGAGCATCGAGACGTAAGGATCAAGAGCGGGATTTGTTCATTCTTGTAATGGAAAGATACTCTGGGCCCACTCGGTGATATTGCATCTATATAGCTGCGCAGCTTATGACTAGGTCATGGAGATGTAATATCGCAGACGAGTTAATAACCTTCATCGGTAACGAGATACAGCAAAGGCATCGGTGTGTCTACGATCATATCTCAGACAAGGTAGTATCGCAGAGACAAAGGGAATGAATATCATACTTATGGTTCAACGACGATATTCGTGGAATGCACAGGGGTCGTCATATATTTCCAGGTATCCCTGACGATCATTGGTGAGCGGAGTGTCTCGACCATGTCTGGAGTGTTCCCGAACCGTAGCGTAACAAACTTAAGGTCTTAGCGACGCTAGGAGATAGGTTCTGGAATTTTATAGGTTTTTGTTGGAGAGAGAGAAATGATCCGGAAAGAGTTCTGGTGGTCTGGAAGGAGTTCCGGAGAGGTCTGGAATAGTTCCAGGAATGTCCAAAAGTTGTTCGGGTGGTCCGAAAGAGTTTTCGGAGTCACGGGATATTGAATTATATATAAATATATTAATTATGAATTAATGGGATTTTTATATTAATTTAATATTAATTAAATAAAGGAAAAAGGGGGCTCCCACCTATATGGGCCCTAAGAGGGCCCAAGAGGGGGAGCCGCACCACCAAGGGGGGTGGGCCCCATTGGCTGGTTCGGCCAGCCCATGTGGGGGGCCGAACCCCCCTCCCTAGTCCTTTGTTTAGTCCCACATGGGGGAGCCAAGGGGTTTGCACACCCCCTTCCCCCTTTATATACCAAGGCATATTAATTGATTTAATTCACAGGAAATTCAATTAATTCCCAATTTCTCTCTCGATCCCGTGGTTCCCAAGTAGGAGCCGCGCCGAGCTGAGGAAGGGGGTCTCTCTCCACCTAAGCCATACCGCAGAGCGCCGTTGCTCTGCGGGATTCCAGATAAGATCTACTCCTGCGATTTCAGCTGGATCTGAATGACCGGGAGTTGTCGCTAAGCTCCGAATGTTTGCGAGTGCTCGGAGGCTACTCTATTGAGGAGCTTGGGCGACGTCGTCTCGCCCCCTACAGCCGCCGCGCCTCCCCCCCTCTGCTGCCGGCGCACCAGCCCTGGTGCTGGCGCTCTGCCTTCTTCCGCCCGACGCCCGTCGACGCAGATCATCATCGACACCCCGGCGTCATCGACTCCGACATCGCGGCAAGTTCTCCGCGACCTCGAGGTCGGCTACGTACGACTTCATCGTCAACGCTTGTGCGGGAGCGTAATCCCCGCTATCGGTCTACATGGAGGTAATGTAACCCGTTCCGCCACCGTTATCGCATGTACTAGATAGATAGATCCAGGCTAGTTAGGGTTTCGCTCGCTAGAAAATTATTGTTTTCTGCACCGTAACCCCTTCAGTGGAAACCAAGGTGAGGAGCATCACCAATCTCCGAGCCGCGGATCATTGCAACGTCAAGTGTCCCGTCGCGGCGTACGGAGCCTATTCTAGAGGTAAGTTTTTGATTCTTCCTGATTCTTCTTGATTCTGTATTCGACTTGCGTCTACTTGCTCATTTATTCGACTTGCGTCTACTTGCTTCAGGGCCGTTCTCTTCTGGTTAGCCTTCCTCCTCTCCCTGAAGACGGACCCGCCGACGAGGCGAAGGTGGTGGAGGAGGAGGATGACGACGATGAGATTCCTTCCGCTCATTCTCCCCACGAAGAGGTGGAGGACGAAGATGAAGAGGAGGAACCCGTATGGAAGAAGCGAAAGCTCCCGAGTGGTGGCGATACTGCTACCGCGTCGTCACCCGCTAGGGATGCCGACGTTGTTCTGGAGGAAGCCGTCGCGACGTCGACGGGTGCGCGGTCTTCGGGCGACTGGAATGAGCCCTTGGCTGTTCCTCCGGTCAGCTCCGCGGCTCCTCGTTCGTTTGCGCGGATGGCGTCGCCCTCACTGGGGAGTTACGACGACCTTGAAACCGCCAGGTGAACTTCTTGGTGCTTTATTTTCTTCTAGTTATGTTTTGTAGCTGCAATCTTTGAGTTGATCAGTGTGCTTGTCTTTGTTGCAGCCGTCGTTCTGGCGATGTTAGCTCCCCTCTTCGGGACGTGGAGCATACATCCGCCCCTTCGACTGAATTGGTGACTCAAGTGGTGGTGGAGGAGGTGCGCGCACAGCCTGCTGGCATTGCGTCGTCTAGTCGCGCTCCTCCTTCGGCTTCAGAGGACCCTGACCTCCTGGACCATGTAAGTCATTTACGCTTGTACTTGTATTCTTGAGTTTTCATCGGGTGCGCGATCAGCGCTCCCGATGGGAGTAGCCCCCGAAGGTGTGGGTGACTAGTATAGTCGCCCGTAACTTTATTGATATCTTGCTTTTGTTTCAACCGTACTACCGCCAGCAGCTTGACGCAGCCGCGGCCTATGTTCGGCTGGAGAAGGAGAAGGACCAGCTGCGTGCTTCCCTGGACCAGGCTACTGGGCGGGTTGCTGAGCTTGAGAAGGCTCTACATGAGTCTCGAGAGCGAGAGCTAGCGCGGGTCGCCCAGGAGAAGACTCAAGTCGACCGTCTCCTCTCACTCGCCGGTGTTCTTGGGGGTATGTTTCGTCTTAGCGCCTACTGTGTCTTGATCTTTCCTTTGTTTGACCTTGAATCCCTTGCATAGAGACTTGCGGTGGAGCTCCCCCGGAAGACACGTCGAGTGACGCGGTTGATTTGGCGACTGCTGTCGGCTTCCTCGACCGGGTCTGCGCATATGCGTCCGACGCGCTGAAGAAGTCCACAGCCGCGTTGAAGAAGTCGACGGGAGCCCTCACTGTGGTGCACCGGAGCATCTTCCCGAGCGACCAGCCGCCAGCAGCCGTGGACGCCCTTGCTGCGCCGTTTGAGGACGCGACCACCATCGCCGACTTCACGCGGTCGCAGACGGTGCGCGGCTCCGAGCTCACCTTCCAGCTCCTCTTAGGACATCAGGTTTCGGGTGACTTTGAGAAGGTCGTCAGCGGCTTTCCTCGAAGACCTGATGGCCGAATCGCGTCGCTGGGTGGTGTGAAGGAGCGTGCTTCACAGCTGGCCGTGCAGCTTGTGGCACTCTTTGAGAGGGCCCTTGCTAAGGCGACTGAGGCGGCTGCTACTCGGAAGAGTCGCTCCCGGTTGCAGTCTGTGGCCTTAGAGTAGATGTAGTATAGGAATTCGGCAGTCGCCGTGGTCTGTACCTTAAACTTTTGGCTCTGTAATGACTATTGTCCTGCCAGGTTTTTTGGCCTTCAACAATGCTTTTGCTAGAATTGAGTTTCCTTCTATCAAGTGTATCTTTGCTGAACAGTCGTATGATTGTATTGACTCTGCATATTCGTGGCAGACTGTCGTGCGCGGTGGTGCTTCTTCTGCTCCTGTGACTGAGCCGAGTGGCGAGGTTTCTTCTTCGGGTGCTCGCCGTCGTCGAGCGGCGCCGGCTCCTCAGGGTAGTACAAATGATCAACGGATAATCACGTACCTGAAGAACAAGGTGGTTGAGCTTGAGGCGACCCTGAAGAATACTGAGCTGACGCTGCACCGCTCCAGGTCGCATCCTACTGCAGAATTCTCACGGCGTGAGGATTTTTTGCTTGGGGAGATCGATCTGATCAGTCGACGGCTGCAAGGTTGGTATCCTTTTGGCGGCTGCTTTCTTTGTTGAAACTTGCTTGTTCTGACTTGTAGTTTGCGCGTGCAGATGTGAACCAGGATTGGCAGGCTGAGCGGGATCGCGTTGAAGAGCGAGTTACCCGAGAGGCGTCCGGCGACTCCTATGAAGCTCGTCAATTCTGGGTGAACAAGTCGAGAGGGCGCGCCCTTGCCACTACGCTTGATCGTACATGGCGTGTGGCTTTTCTTCTGGAGAATTGCCGGAAGACACTCTAGCATATCAATCGTGTGTACTTCCCGCATAACCCGCAGCCAAACGGGTTGACCGCCTTGCTGGAGAGGTTTCGCGACGGTGATGGGCTGAAGGAGGTCGTCCACGCCCAACTTGTGGCTGGGGCGAATGCGGCGTTGGCATACATCCGGATGCACCGGCCACATCTTCCGCTCGATAAGGTGCTGAATGGCCTGCCCGGTGATGACGACTTCACCGAGACCTTGGCGGCTGCGCGCCAGATGATCGAGCAGGTTCAAAGGCTGAGTGAGCGCCTTGTAGGCCCACTCGATGCGCCGAAGGTCGAGCCTGCAGGTTAGGGTAGCTGTCGTCTGCTGTACAGGGTTAGCTATAGATGGCGAATATGCCTGTGCAAATCGCAATGTATTGGATTAAAAATACTTGCGAGTAATGAGAGTTAAACTGCTTGCTTTGCTGTGTAAATGTCTGTTTTAATTTTCGACCTTTGTGGCGCAGTCCCCTAGTATGTTAGGTGACGGCCTAGGTTTTTCCAAGTGTGACCTGTATGCCGCAGTCTCTGACTTTATCAGGTGGCGACTTAGGATTTTTGGAACTTGACCTGTATGGCGCAGCCCCCGAGTTGTTCGAGTGGTGGCCTAGGATTTTTTCTAAGGCATGTATGGCGTAGCCCCCGAGTAGGTCGAGTGTCCGCCTAGGTTTACAAGTGTCACCTGTGTGGTGCAGCCCCCGAGTGTGTTGGGTGGCGGCCTAGGATTTTGAACTTGACCTGTACAGCGCAGCCCCCGGGTGAGTTCGAGTGGCGGCTGAGGATTTTCTAATAAGGCTTGTATGGCGTAGCCCCCGAGTGAGTCGAGTGGCAGCCTAGGATTACAAGTGTTACCTGTTTGGCGCAGCCCCAGAGTATGTCGGGTGGCGACCTAGGATTTTGAACTTGACCTGTACAGCGCAGCCCCCGAGTGAGTTCGAGTGGCGGCTGAGGATTTTCTAATAAGGCATGTATGGCGTAGCCCCCGAGTGAGTCGAGTGGCTGCCTAGGATTACAAGTGTTACCTGTTTGGCGCAGCCCCCGAGTAGTTCGGGTAGCGGCCTAAGCTTTTCTTTCAACCTGTATGGCGCAGCCCCCGAGTGGTTCGAGTGGCGGCCTGGGATTTTTAGCTTCCCCGGGTTGATTGATGGGGAAAGAGATAGGTGTTGGTGATCACTACGGCTGACAAGCAAGGATTTACCCAGGTTCAGGCTCCCGGAGGATAACACCCTACTTCCTGCTTGTCTGATTGATGATGCGAGTAGCGATTACAATGGCGAGATTGCGATCTCGCTAGGGTTTGTGGCGATGACTATGAGCGCGTCTCTTCGTTCTCCTCGGGACGAGCCACCCTCCTGGCTTTATAGGTAGCCAGGTCTCGGGTGGTCGATGCCGATGGCGATTACAGATATGGCAGGTTATGCGACCTAACCGACTTGGACTAGGTTACATGGTACCCCGCGTGGGCCTTCTGTGGGCCTCCAAATCCTTGGCGCGGCCCAGGTAGCCTTATCGTGGGCTACCCGAAAGGTATCCCCACGTCACCGTTTCAACCATATCTATAACTAATAATCCACCTTCCGGTTAGGGCCCGCACCCCTTTCAGCATTAAGTTGCATTCAACAGATTATCGCCTTAAGCACTATGTGTAAAGTAAGTAAGTAACATCATCCTTAGACAAACTACTACGGTTTTATCCTAGTGGCAACAGTACATCTACAACCTTAGAGCTTTATGTCACTGCCCCAGATTTAATAGAGACATGAACCCACTATCGAGCATAAATACCCCCTCTTGGAGTTACGAGTATCTACTTGGCCAAAGCACACACAATTAACGGAGGGCATGCAAGATCATTAAATAGTACACACATGATATACTATGAAGCAATAACTTTAGTACTCAATATTCATCGGATCCCAGCAATCACAACATGGATAATTACATAAAGATGATTTTGATCATGATAGGCAGATCACAAGATCTAAACATGATAGCACAAGAGGAGAAGACAACCATCTAGCTACTGTTATAGACCCGTAGTCCAAGGTAGACTAGTCATGCATCAGTCCGGAGGTGGTCATGGCGACGTAGAGGCCTCCGGGGACGATTCCCCCTTCCGGCAGGGTACCGGGGAGAAGTACTGATCTCTCCTGAAGTGGTGGTGACGACGGCAGCGGCTCGGGACCCGTGGAGTAAAAAGTGATTAACCGCCTCGAGTTTTTAGGTCGGGGAGGTATTTATGGGCGAAAGACCTAGGTCGGTGGGCGCCCGAGGGAGCCACATCACCTCCCGGCGCGGCTCCCCCTTCTGTCGCGCGAGCAGGTGATGTGGGGCCCTCGCGGCCCATCTTCGTCTCGTCTTCAGTTGCTCGTGGCGCAAATATTCCAAAAATAATTCCAGGTTGATTTATTTCCAAAAATAATATTTACTTAAGTACTTTTCTGAAACCAAAAACAGCAGAAAACAGGGAACTGGCACTATGGCATCTTGTTAATAGGTTAGTCACAGAAAATGCATAAAACTATATAAAATGCATATAAAATATGTAATAATATGATATAACATAGCATGGAATATTAGAAACTATGGATACGTTGGAGACGTATCAGATACATAGACAAATCAGAGTTCCCAGTAAGCCTCTATATAAACTAGTTTATTGGGCAACTGTTGATCGAGATTTCTCGATCATGGACCGTCACGTCGGTTGACAATGATGTCATCTTATTAGTAGAATAAGGTGATGGACATAGACAACAAAGTATTGCAAGAGGATCGTATCACAATGTTCATCATTTGCAATAGGAAAGTAATATGACAGCTTATTCCTCAGACCGTAAGATCATATTAATTGCTTCTCCGTAGGATACTGTAAGTGCATCAAACGTCAGTTCATAAATGGGTGACTATAAAGGTGTATATTTTGTGTATCTCGAAAGAGTACGTTGAGGCATATAGATCAAGAGCGGGAATTGTTCCTTTGCGTGATGGAAAGATACTCTGGCCCAGTCGGTTAGATTACGTCTATAAAGTTGTGCAGCATACGACTAGGTCATGGAGATGTAATATCACAGGCGAGCTGATTAACCCTTGTCGGTAACGAGATAAAATAGGACATCTGATGTTTACGATCATATCTCGGATAAGGTAGTATCGAAGGAACAAAAGGAATGAATATCATGTTAATGGTTCAACGACGATATTCGTAAAATGCACAGGAGGTATCCAGGTCTCCCTAGCGGTCATTGGCGAGCGAGGATCCTGACCATGTCTGGAGTATTCTCGAACCGTAGGGTAACACGCTTAAGGTCTTATCGACACTTGGAGATCGTTTGGAATAATAGATATAGGAGAGAGAGAGAGAGAGAGAGAGAGAGAGAGAAATAACCCGAAAAAGGTTCCAGAAGGGTTTTGGGAATGTCCGAAGGAAGTTCGGGTGGTCCGGAAATTGTTTCGGAGTCACGGGAGATTAAATAATATGTAAATATACTAATTATGAATTGATTACATTTTATATTAATTTAATATTAATTAAAAAGGAGGAAAAAGGGGGCAGCCCACTTAATGGGCCAGGAAGGCCCATGGCCACCACGCACCTGGTACGGCCGGCCGGCTCCCCCCCCCCCCCCCCTCCTTTAGTCCCACATGGAGGAGGTAAGGTGTTTGCACATCCCTCCCTCTTTATAAGCAGATGTATATTAATTGTTACTAATTAGAAGGATGGGCCTATTCATGTGCGTGTTGGGATCGCTCAGAAGACCAGCTCCTGTCGCTGTGCGAGTATGGCTGCCATTCTAGTTGGGCTGGAACTAGCACATGAATAGGCCCATCCTTCTAATTAGTAACCACTAGTAGTAAAAAAACATATTTTTTTTAGGGCAGGCTGATCGCCTTTGCTTGTATGTGAGAGGGACAACGCATGCGGTACCACGAGCGTGTTTGAACCCGCAATTCGGATGGAGTTAGATGGAAGCAGCGAAATTTTATGACAGTACAATTCGGTTGTGACCGCATCGTCGACGATCTAACAACCTCGTCAGCAAGACCAACGCGAGAACAATACAGTTGCAACAAGTAAACTTGTGTGAACCCGCAATTCGGATGGAGTTAGATGGAAGCAGCTAAATTTTACGACAGTACAACTCGGTTGTGACCGCATCGTCGCAACCTCGTCAGCAAGACCAACGCAAGAACAATACAGTTGCAACATGTAACTCACAACACACTTTCGGATCATGTCCAGTTCCATCCTACCTACCAGGATTCAAATTCAGACATCAAGTCTCTGTGTTTTCACTATCAGGATTCGGATTCAGAGTTTCAGACATACACAGAAAATAAAAAATAACTTTTTTTGAAATGAGAGGCATTGTGAAGATGCACACAGAGTGGCCGGCCGGTAGGTATTGGCCGTTGGTAGTTATTTCTGGTGGGGATCGATCATGCATGAGATCAGAGAGGACCGGCCGGTATGATGTCGGTAGGACCATCATGCGAGAAGCATCCATGCATGATTAGGGCAGGCCATACATATCTTTCTCACTGTCCATGGCATCAACATATCCTAATTACCGATGACGATCACATGCGAATTAATGCGAGGACGAGAGAGATGACGAGAGAAGCAGACCCATAGCATACTAACTGCAAAGGGCCACCACACTGCATTGCAAATTGGCAACATGGGCACATGAAGTGAGAGCCTAGCTACAAACCACACATTAACTCCTTGTACTATGCTGTCCATTTGTGCCTCCACAAGAACTGACGCTCAGTATGTAGGGGTTGTATGTTGGACTCATAAACCACAAATTAACTTCTTGAGAAGAAATGAAAATATATTCATGTTACTTATAGACAAAGCAAAGCTACTAAAGGATCGATCAGGATTGAATTAATAAGAATTCTAATCACATTGCTTAAAATTTTGCAGCAAGAGTCAGAGACTTGTAGCAAGCCACTACCTCTACTAGTATATGTGTGTGGGTTATTTTTATTTCGAAATAAAATAATGTAGATTATTGGCACAACTATAATAGATCGAGATGAGGTCATAGTAGAATACGAGGGTTCAAGATCTTGGAGATCTTCCTTGGGACGGCAATGCAGGTGAGGATGACATGGGAACTGGCGAGGGGTGGCGAGGTCACATGTGGCGCCATGTGCCGGCGACACCCCCCGGAGGTTGATCGGTCGGTTATCTCGGTACCCCGGCGACGCCGCGCGGGCCCCTGCCGCGTCAGCCGCGCGCCACCGGCCGAGAGATAATTTCATGCATGGATGGATGATAGATGCATCAACTCGATCGAGTTGGGTCTCCAATGCCGGCAAGATATCTCGTCTCAGATTGACAGTTATGTTCGCTGCGTGCTGATTTGTCTTCTCTTTGATTGATCTTGAGACAGAAGTTATCGTTGGCTTTCTTCTTCGTCCATGCATTGATGCATGCATGTCGTCTCGGAGCTCGCAGCTCCCACATGCATGTCCGGGGTTTACGAGTACTAGCTTAACATGGACGATCCTACCGGCTACCGGCCGGACAGAATGTGCATGCACGTAGATACATTGGGATCGATCGAGGACATACATACCGAGTTACCAGCAAGTTGATATCTAATGTGATTCTGAAAGATGGATCGGTTCTTGAGCAGTACTCTACCACAAACTAGTAGTAGAAGTTCATCTATATATGCAAAATGTGGAGCGGCTCACATTCTCCCTTTGTAATTTGTATCCGCTCTAGCCAGTTGCTAACTTGAGTACTCGATCGCTTGATCAGTAGGAGTAGTTGTTAGTACCACGTTAACGCATGCACCTTGTTAATTAGCCAAGCAACTAACTGGGCGGCGCCGCGGCGCGCTGTCTGTCTGTGTGCGCTATTAATTGGACCATGTTGATTCTCGTGTGATGACCATGTTGGACCTGACTTAACCACCAAGATCATGGATTTAATTAATAAAATCATCAGAAACCCGGTAGTAGAATATTCCCTGAGGTCAACAACAGCACGCGAAAGCACGCGCTCACCTACTAGATCGATCGATGTGACGACCGTGTGACCTACAAGAGGCTCCAATTGCAATCTCTCATGTTCTTCAATCAATTGAACTTACATATACTAGCACTATATATTCAACCCTTGGTGTATATAAACTCCATTTTTTAAAGCCGAAACCTTTAATCTACTGGCTCTGAAGTACTCCAAGTGGGGGTGGCGGTCTCACCGACTCATACATACATACCTGAATCTGGCCTGCATGTCCCCCAAATCCCGAGTAATCGTTGTTTAAGCCAGAACAATCATTAACTCTCATAAAACAAAGCTTATACAGTCATGGCAAGTTGCCCATGTCGTCGCTGGGATTTTGTGCTCTTCCATGTGAACTAACCGTCCAAGATTTGGATCGATCGGCCGCCAACCGCCAGGACCGGCTGGCCGCCGCGCCGCGCCGCCCGGACGGGGGCGGCGGACATGGCCGGCACGATCTCGTCTGACTGCTGCACGCCGTCTCATGCGTGCACTGGCACTACGCGCACGGCCAAGTGGTGGTTAATTAACCTCGATCTATCGATCACAGCTTGACTAGTAATACTTTGTGCCAAATAAAGAAACACTACTGTCATATAGCAGGAGTACACTAAACTAGATAATTATGATAGACCACTATTCCGTAGATATTAATTAGTAGGACGTTTTTTAGCTAGGAACCTGTGTTTTTAGCTAGGAACCTGTATTTTTAGCTAGGGGTGGTTCAATCTTTTCTGGTCTTTCCACCAATTTTCCTGTGCACACATGCATGGTGATCGAGGGAAACCCATCGTGTCATCCTATCTACATTTGCCCTTTACATGGCTAGCTATAAGGACCTGTCAGGAAAAGCCAAGACAAGAGTGAGCCGGCAACAGCGAAATTCATGTTCCAATTCGCCACATCGCGTTTCCACTAAATTATATGGATGGCTAGCTGAGTTTTTCTCCTCTGCTATGGGCCGCACATTTGATCAAGAAGGGAAAAACAGTTAGCACAAGCATCTCATCATAATTGATGTTGTGGAATGTTGATTATGTTGTAGTCGTATGTACGTGAACTTAGGACAGGCGCATGTGGTGCAGACTACACCACCTTAGCGTTCTGATGCATGGCATGGCGCGCACGGGCGGCAGATGTGATAACCATCCCACTCCCACTCCCACTGCTGCTCCAACTTGCACCTGCAACTCTGCAAGTGCTCCCATAAAAAAAAAACTCTGCAAGTGCTCGACATCCAACTTAATTGCAACTTGCTAAGCTAGCTCCATTATGCTGGGGAATTGACAGGTGCATTAGTGACTAGCTACCTCACTAAGTTCTACATGCAGGCTGTTATATATACCATGCTTGTTATTGTGATATTGTCCGATCACCAATAAGCTAGAACAAGTATACACTCCCTCAATTTTTAAATGAACTGTCTGGCAGCCAAAGATAACTACCTTGCGAACGTGAGACAAGCATCTCAACTTCTCAACTGAAAACTTCATTTTGTAGCTAGAGCAAGTAGACTGTTCTCAATCTTCTACTGACTACCCAAATTTAGATCACGATTGAGCTCTATATGGTCCATGTGTATGCGATGGAGTGCAATACTAACACGCATCGACGCAGAGGGCCACTATTCCCGGTCAATGCGAGACATCATTAGTCGGGTGACCTGACATCCTAGCCACTAAACAGAAACGGTAGGCGAGCTAGCTACGATCAAGAATACAGATCAGGTAGCCAGACGGGCCCATAAAATGATTGATCACGAAATAATTATTGGTAAGCAAGAAGCATCTGGGCCAATAGAAATCCGACGAGTGCCAAAGTGCAACAGAGATGGCTAACGGAATCAACAAAGTGAATATGCTGCACATCACCAGGGTTTTATTAAACAAAAAGTATTCATTTTTAGGATGCCTACGGCCAAACCTACTGCGCGAGTAAGATAGGATTAATACGTGTATGGTCATTGTCTCATTCAGGGTTTATGCCACCCAACTACCAGTCGGCAAGTGGCTAGCTCTGCATTTTCTGTTTGAGTGCTTGCAATTTTGTTAGGTTCCAAATGTCTCAAGCTGAGTTTCAAAACACCAATTGCCTCATCCTAGTGGGAAGGCAAACATTTTAATCATATGAAATATTTATTGTGTCCTTGTTTATGTTTTAGATGACATTCAATTGCATTATTCATGCAAAGAGGAATTTGTTATCAAGGCCACGTGTCTTGTTACCAAACTACTTTTACATAACACCAAGCTTTTGGATTTCACACAAATTTTAGAGAAGTTTGATATGAAAATGGACCGATATGTGGCTTCCAATTTTCTTCCTTGAAGTATTTTTTCGCCCGCTATATTAAGATAGGAACCACATGATACAACCACTAGAGTCCCAAAACGAAAGAAATGTTGGGGCAGAAGCAAACACACACCCAAAAAGAAAAGAATAAATACAATGGAGATAGAAGCAAATTGAGTAAGCAAAGATCACCTGCAACCGCCCTCCGAAGAATTACCACCACGCTCCTAGCACCGAATCGTCGAGTACCAAGCAGCACCTTCAAAAAGGAAAGT
The DNA here is from genome assembly GCA_026929855.1 of Poa annua. NCBI lineage: Eukaryota > Viridiplantae > Streptophyta > Magnoliopsida > Poales > Poaceae > Poa > Poa annua. Next base: position 42,048,472 of record CM049427.1, read on the forward strand.
GAACACTATTGCCCGGGCCAGCGCACTGATTCTAGGGTTTCCTGCGACACATGCATAGAGGGATGTGAACGACAGGTAGCCATGACGCCCTTCGAAAAGGAAATATGCCACCTGATGGCGGCAGTACGTCGGTATCTGGCAAGCCGATAAATATTTCTCCCAAAAAACCATATCCACAACCGGGCGATCAGTAGCATATGATCCCAGCAATGACAAGGCCTCAACATTAACAGACTCAGCAACCCACCATTTCTACTCGACAAACAATCGATATTGTCAACTAGTCGTTCGAGCAATCATCGATCACTCTTGGAATTTGTTGAAAAAGTTTTTAATTTCCTCGACTTTTGAGATGCATGTCGTTCAAATGCACAAGTCCTAATTCTACCCTTTTGAAGTCTCTGAACTCTTTGATATCAAAAAAAATCATGGGTAGAGAGTATTGAGTTATACGTTTTGGGGTGCATTTTAATTTAGTGAGAAAGATCAAGGGTAAATAATAGACCGGTATTAGATAGTTCGTCCTGTTAATTGTGAAGGCTCTAAAGTTAAGGGTTCCATTTAGCTAGCCATTATGAATTCAAAGTGTGGGATGGAGTTTACTCTTCACCATCTTACAAAACATGTTTTTTTTTATATGGTACTAAAACATGCTGAATATAGACAGGTGATCGAGCAAGGGAAATACTTGAAGAGCTTGTTTGACACCCCTCATTCCGTTTCATTTCAACATCGATGACACCATCATTTCCTTTGATAAAATCAAATGAAATGACATGGTGAGGGATAAGAAATAGACTTACCGAAGACATTCGCTAAAATTCCAATTGAAATGATGTTTCCAACTAGATGAAAGTAAAACAAGTTAGGTATAGAATCTCAACTGAATTACTTCATGTTTCCACCCTTACATGAGGGCAACACCAAACAAACAAGATCGAAATGAACTCCGTCCATTACCCTCATGCATGCATATTCGTACAGTCGATATCCAATCGGTGATCGTAACGTCGGCACGCATGCAGTCTTCTTCTTCCACCCTTTCCCCCCGCTACAAGATTTAGTAGTTTAGTAATAAATTAAACTAACTAATCGAGACAGTTATAGTAGTTGTTGTTAGCGGGGACATGGAAAATGACCCCTGCTAGCTCTACGCAAAGAAGAGAAAAGAACTCGCCGACCAAAACACCTTTTCCATTAAGAATCCTGCTAGTTAGGACAAAAGATGGAGCCTGATTAGGCTAGTAGATTACCTACGTGATCAACAGCAGCAGTGCATGGAAGAAAACGAGAGATCGCGTTGAGGACTAAACAAACACTTGTTCCGTTGAAAGTAACGGCGTCGATGATCGACCGTCGGAAAAAGCGCGCGCGCGGGGAGAGGGGGGCCGGAAGAAAGCGTGGGCGGCGACGTCGCTGTTGCCGCTCGCCGGCGACCTCCAATGGAGCATGGGCACGTACCTCCCAGTCGTCCCGGCTCCCGTGGTGTGTATGCTACCTGCGACGTTGACCCATTATCAGGAAGAGGCCGGACGGCGAGATCAGCCGAGAGCGGCCGGCGTCACTGCATACCCTGGCACACTCAGCTGAGTCAAAATGGGAGAAGAAAACCCAGCTTCAAATGAAGAGCACGTTAATTTGGTCTCCTCTGTAACTTGGGTAGCACTCCTGCTCCTCGCTAGTGACTAGTGACTAGTGAGATCGATCTTTTCTCCTTCGTCTTCCTTGCTTCCGGCCGGGGATTAATGGAGGACAAGTTTGCGTTTCACGTCACCGGCTGGGGGTTTGTCCAGTACAGTACAGTAGCGGTCAATGATCGATGCGCCTGCAGATATTTCGGACGGAAGAACGGGCCGTGAGATTCCATGGCCGACGAGGACAATCCGGAAAAATTAATTAACGTGCTGCATGCTGTCGATCGATCGACACATGGACCTGATAGAAACTTGCATGCTGCGTGCTGCTGCCTAGTCAAAAGATCATCATGCGGAAAAAAAAGTACTAACAAATCTAATCCCAATTCGAGCGAGCTCGACGGAGAGAGTGGTCCAAAACCGATCCGGATAAAATAGAAGGAAAAGTTTCTTTACTTTCGTTTTCCATTCATGCTCGAGCTCCGGTCATGGAAAACGACGGCCGCGCAGCAGATTTTCAGCATGCATGGGAAGCACGGCATGCGGCCGTGCGTGCGCGAATGAACAGCCGACGCGTGTAATCGGGTACTGGTCAGAGCGCCACCTGGCAGTAGTGTCCAATGAGAGGGCCACACGCGTCCCGGCAGCGTTTTTTCCATGAAATAAAAATACGTACTAATATTCCCAAGCGTAAAACTTATAAGTGATGTCGCCGTCGAGGCTGGTGGAAGCAACAGAGGACTGGAACGCACGCCAGTGCTCACTGTCTTGCCGTTTTTGGCCGCTGCGTGATGTCCATCTGTCTGGCCGTAGCACGATTAACGGAAAGTTTCTTTGTGTCGGCCTCCATCCCATTTCGTTTCACCCGGGCTCCGCTCGTCGAGCGGTTTATAAGAACGTAACGGAGCGGCCGGAGAGCGGTCAATCCGCCAATCGGGGTGCTACGCGTGTGCATGCTCTCATGTCCTTCTCCATCTCACCATCTGGGGCAGCGTCAAAATGGGTTATCGTGTTTTGCTCTCCATCCTTCCACTTCCACTCCGGCAAATGTCGGCCTTCCTCAGATCAGTCGATGCCCTTGGGTGATTGTCACACTCTGTTATACAGTGGCTTAGTCGTTTGTCGTCAAATTGTAGCGCACCGTGTCTAAATTCTTGGAGTAACTCTAGTTTTTCTCTAAGTCAAGGATTTGTTTTTAACTTCAACCAGCTTTATCAAAATTTGTAGCAATATTTGTAAACTGAGTTAGTATATCATGAATCTATGTTCCATGAATCATCTTGCGATGTTAATTTGGTGTTGTTAATGTCACATTTTCTTACAAAGTTGGCCAAACTTAACAAGGTTTGAGTTAAGACAAAAGATCAGGGGCGGAGGCAAGAATAGAGATCAACGGGGGACAAAGCATGGTAATCATTCATTAGGGGCCTAACAATGGTGATTTCCTTCAAAAAATTATTTTAAACATTTCTTATTTATAAAATTTAGCTTGATGTTGCATGGCATACCAGGCCCTGCTAGTCACCACTCTAACACAAATATATTAATATAGATATATGTACATCAAATTTATGTCACTTAAACATTTTCCTTTTAGAGCGACATAACCCATGCCCTAAGATGATAATACTTTTTCTTAACACATAAGATATACACCTTGAAACATTGACATCTTTGTGGTTTGTTGTTTGTGTTCTCTCTCATTCTCACTATGTTTTATATGTCAAAATAGAACATAAACGTCAAATTAGATTTAAGTACATATATGAACCAAGGCCCCCATCTGTATGTAAATTTATGTACCAAGGGCCCCCATCATCCAAGGTTATAGAGATAAAAACATGTTCCTTGGTCAGATAAACTTAAGGTCGTCCTAGCGCATAAAATCAATTGTATCTAAAATTCGCTAACTAGAACAAATGTTGGTGTGTCGACGTAATAAATGATAAAAAATCCAATACCTCGTGTCTTATTCTAGATATAAATCTTACTATCAAACCCAATACAATTCATATTTCTCTTGTATAACATATTAAGTGATTACTCTATTAGTTGGCACATTAACATACAAAACACTAAAGAGCGTTGTTTGGACATATATTTAAAATTCAACTAACGATATAATGTAGTAGGACTGCTCTCTAACCTATTCCATCCATATTTGATATTGGAAATCCCTCTAAACGCAATCCTTAACCCAAACACATATGCGGCCATGAGAGGATCTAAGAAAAGAAATACATGAAGGAAGGTTAGGGAAGGACAACACAACTTATATGTAACATTGTTTCTCTTTTTGGTAGTGTGAGTTACTTTGATATGGTGTATTATTACTATAGAATCAATAAAGAGAGACTGTTTCTCCTAAAATATTTACCCCTAATTGCATGTATGACTATGCTTGTTCTACATTAGTAATTCATACATATTTGCATTGCAAGAAGTTTCCACATATACATAAGAAGCAACAACTTATACCTACATGTATGAGTGAAGAAGTTAGCGAAGTAGAGAGACATTTATTTTCAGAGACAAAAAAATGTCTCGCCTCATTAACTGAGAAGAAATATAATGTGTCGCTAAATTAGAAGGAAACCACCCAAAAACTATCATAAACGTCCTTAATTGTTTTCATGGAACATGGACTCACACTATCACACAAACCTGACTTGTGTCGTCGAGAAGAAATACCGTCATCGGAGATGCCATCAAGTGTCATGTTCATCACTCCTCCTCAAGTCCTTCTTTGACATCACCTCTGAGGCCAACAACTAAGCGATCAAGCCATCGCCGCAACAGAAATCAAAATCATGTACCCTCATGCCGAACAGCCGACCACCTTGTGTGTCGACAGAAGAACTCTTATTAAATTGGTGAAGAATGCAAGAGAAAAGCGAGGGCAGCCACACTAGATACGCCGATGGCAACAAGGCTTCTCCTCGACAGCTCCAATTGGACGACTACAAGAGTACAAGGTGAGGCATGAGAAAACGTGTGGGAAAACTAACTAGTAAGAAAATACACTATGGTAAAAATTGTCACCCAAAAATGAGAAGTTACAATATGTGTGCGATGTAATTTGTACCGACTTTTGTACTTTCATGTTGGACTTTCTGTTTTGGGTTGTAGGTGCACCCCAAAACTAACCTAGATTGTAGTAATGGGTATGTCGTACACAAATTTTGCCAGTTGTTCAGGTTAATTCATCAACCTGTTTGGTAAATATCGGTAAAATTTACATTATAATATGGCATAGAAGCAATAAACTATATGAATAGAACGATTACGCTGAAACATTTACAAAAATTACCATTATGAATACGATTTCAAACACCATACTACTAATTCAAATTATGGAAGAAAAAATTATAATACTAGTTGTTTGTCTTCAAACAATCATAAATATAGCATATAAATATTTATTTTTATTTAACTATTTAGTGTCAGAAATGATATATATACTTGTTTGGAGTATATGAATCTATAACTTACAAAGATCCACTACTTTGATAATTATCTCAGGTGCGGCTAGCGGGCACACATTATCCTGGTTTTCTTCCGCGTAAAATAGATCGTATGAGCTCCAGCTACACTAGTTGTAATTAATCAGGTTTTCCTTTTTACTATTACGTTGCAAGTATGAAGCCATATGATGTAAGCTGAACAGTATTACCTATAATTGATCAAAACACGAACATCTCGGTATGCCATGCCATGGCATACCCTGTATGTTTGTCACTGTTGCACCCATTATGTAAAAATATTATATTTAAAATGCTAAAAAAATGTCGATACAAATTTTAGGTGAACATCCGTATATTTTATGTCCACACATAAAATTTAATGAAAAACTATATAATTGTGGTCTGTAAAAAGATAAAAAATGTCTCGTACATTACATAGTCATTTTAAAACATCTAGATTTATGCTTATACACGTGGTATAAACAAATTGCCATGAAACTTTGCATGCGAATGTAGATTTAATGTTCGGAGATATATATTTTTTTTTCAAAAAGAATTCAAATTTAACTACTAGTGAGAACATATGGTCGCATGTTATTCTGTTACTGAAATCTTTGTATCCGCACTTCCTAGGCCGACCGTCGGCCGGAAAGTGTTGTGTCCCACACGCAGACGCTTTTTGTTTTATTTTTCCAGCAAGCATGCCGATGGAGCGCGTAACGTCGTCCACCAACCTGGTTTTGACAAAGCTACTAGCATGCATGGGGCATGGCGCGTACCCAACTGCAGTCTCAAACAACTAATCTCTGCGCGCAGGGCTGCGTAATAAGTCATCACATACGCATGCAGCACGCATGGTTTGGTGGAGAAGAAAGATCTTCGTCACCAGTGGCCACATGCCGCTGCTGCTCGCTAGTCAACAGACGTCTGTCGTCAAGAGTTGAGGCTGGTCCAGCAAGCACGTCGCGGTGTAAACACAAGCACGGGCTGCTTGTCGGGCTGTACTGTACCGACCAAATCGGAAATCACCATTGATTGATTGGCTCACTCGCGCTCAATGCTCATGTGAAACGGCAGCGATGGTACTACGTACTAGGAAGAAGAAAGAAAGAGGGCCGGGCGGCCGGCAGCTCGCCGCCCAGAGCTAGCCGACTGTCCTGCCGTGCCAAATGGGATGGGTGCGCATGCATGTGGGGTGTCAAGAGTGGCGGGGGGCATGGCCGCGGCGTGGGGGATGGCTCATCTCCATCTCCGGCCACCACCACCACCCTCCGGCCGGGCCCCTTCTATCTTCTACCGCGCTCACCAGAAGGGAACACGCTCGGATGGTGTACGTGGCGCGTGGAGGCTCGCGTGGAGCCAAGCCAAGCCAAGTTGCCCGGGGAAGAAGACGGCAGCGGCCATGCCGGGGACCACGTGGGCTCTCTCGGACGGACATCGCCGGAGCCCACCACCCTGCGCTTGTCCCCTTCCCGTCCCTTGATACTTGGAATTGGAACTCCCCTATCTCGTTAATTAAGCTAACGAATCATCAGTCATCACGGTTTAACTAACTAACTAACTAAAACGTGTGTCCGTTTGGCATACGGATGTTGGTCGATTCCGCCGACCAAGCGCGATTGACGAGCGCCGTGTCGCAGCAAACTGGGCCGGACGAGCGGGTGTCAAGCGCGAGCGTCCGTCGACGGCGGATGGTCGGGGAGCACTGCTGCTACGTCGACGGTGATCCTGTTTAATTACGCTGCTAATGGTACTATGTTGTCCTCAAACAAAAAGATTACTAAAGAGCTTTGGCAGTATTACTCGCGCAGCACATGGAAGAGTCCAAGCTGGGTGCAAGTACCAAGGGGATTTTGACGGAGAGGAGGGGAGAAGAGAAGCGACGAAAGGCGGGCAGAGAAAAGAACAACCTCCGAGTTGTGGACTGCGGCGAGGGCGAACTCGATCGTTAGTCGTTACCCGTCCTACTGTTGTTGTTTATCCACACAAATATATATGTGTATATATTTAAAAAAACGGAGAGCAGAGAAGCCAAGAAATGTAGGAGAGCAGCAAGCAAAGGGAGGAGGGCGGACGTCCCAGTCAGCGCGTCCCTCCTGCCGCCCCCCGCAGCGCACCACGTGGGCAGGGCACCCTCTCCCACTGTGGTCACTCAACAAACAATTCCTCTCCTCCTCCTTCCCTTGGACTCGCCCACTCAAAAACCGTCCATGCCCCACAACCACACTCTCAACGCGTCCTCTTCCTCTTCTTCCCTCCCTCCCCTGCTTCCCGCTCCCGACCTCCAACTCTATATATACGCTCGCGCCAGAGCTCCCAACACACAACCATCTCCACCGGTCCATCCAGACCAACCACCACCACGCCGAGCTTCAGCACACTCCGACACACTCGCAAAACCCACACCAGCTCTCGCCGCCAAGAATCAGTGCGCCGCCGATGCAGACACTCACAGCGCCCAGCTCTGTTTCCATACACCGGCACCCGTCGACGACGGGGCCGTCCACCAGAACCCCCAATTCGGTCAGGTTCACCACGCGAGCAGTCAGCTCCGCTCCGCACGCGCCATCCGGCGCCCCCTCCCGCGCGCCGCTCCCGTCCCAATTCAACTCCGCCATTGCCGCCCCCAAGTCATCATCTCCATCGCCGCTGCTCCGGAGCAGGGGGGACGACGACAAGCAGCACTCGAAGAAGCTCAACCTCTTCCAGCGCGCGGCGGGCATGGCCCTGGACGCCTTCGAGGAAGGATTCATCTCCAACGTGCTCGAGCGCCCGCACGGCCTGTCCCGCACCGTCGACCCAGCCGTGCAGATCGCGGGCAACTTCGCCCCCGTCGGCGAGACCCCACCCAACGCCAACAACACGCCGCTCCCGGTCACGGGCCGCATCCCGCCCTTCATCAACGGCGTGTACGCGCGCAACGGCGCCAACCCGCACTTCGACCCCGTGGCCGGGCACCACCTCTTCGACGGCGACGGCATGGTGCACGCGCTGCGCATCCGCAACGGCGTCGCCGAGACCTACGCCTCCCGCTTCACCCACACCGAGCGGCTCCAGCAGGAGCGCGCACTGGGACGGCCCATGTTCCCCAAGGCCATCGGCGAGCTGCACGGCCACTCGGGCATCGCGCGCCTGGCCCTCTTCTACGCGCGCGCCGCCTGCGGCCTCATCGACCCGTCGCGGGGCACGGGCGTGGCGAACGCTGGGCTCGTGTACTTCAACGGACACCTGCTCGCCATGTCCGAGGACGACATCCCGTACCACGTCCGCGTCGCCGACGACGGCGACCTCCACACCGTCGGCCGCTACGACTTCGACGGGCAGCTCGAGTGCCCCATGATCGCGCACCCGAAGCTCGACCCGGCCACGGGGGACCTCCACGCGCTCAGCTACGACGTCATCAAGAAGCCGTACCTCAAGTACTTCTACTTCAAGGCCGACGGCACGAAATCGGCCGACGTGGAGATCCCGCTGGAGCAGCCCACCATGATCCACGACTTCGCCATCACCGAGAACTTCGTCGTCGTGCCCGACCACCAGGTGGTGTTCAAGCTCCAGGAGATGCTACGCGGCGGCTCCCCCGTCGTGCTCGACAAGGACAAGACCTCCCGCTTCGGAGTCTTGCCCAAGTGCGCGGCGGACGCGTCGGAGATGGTGTGGGTGGACGTGCCGGACTGCTTCTGCTTCCACCTCTGGAACGCGTGGGAGGACGAGGGCACGGACGAGGTGGTGGTGATCGGCTCCTGCATGACCCCCGCCGACTCCATCTTCAACGACTCCGGCGACGAGTGCCTCGAGAGCGTGCTCACGGAGATCCGCCTCAACACGCGCACGGGCCACTCCACGCGCCGCCCCATCCTGGCGCCCTCCGACCAGGTCAACCTCGAGGTCGGCATGGTCAACCCCACCCTCCTGGGCCGCAAGACGCGCTACGCATACCTCGCCGTCGCCGAGCCCTGGCCCAAGGTGTCCGGCTTCGCCAAGGTCGACCTCGCCACGGGCGAGATCACAAAGTTCGACTACGGGGAAGGCCGCTTCGGCGGCGAGCCCTGCTTCGTGCCCACCGCCGGGGCCCCGTCCCGCGGCGAGGACGACGGGTACATCCTCACGTTCGTGCACGACGAGGCCGCCGGCACGTCAGAGCTCCTCGTCGTCAATGCCGCCGACATGCGCCTGGAGGCCACCATCCAGCTGCCGTCCCGCGTGCCCTACGGCTTCCACGGCACATTCATCACCGGCAGCGAGCTCGAATCCCAGGCCTGACTGAGGCCGATCGAGGCCACCACTTGACCGCCTCCACGTTTCCCGGAGGTCGGCAAGAAACAGAGGAAAGAGGAAAAGTTACCAGTGGGAGCAGAGCCTCTGGGCATCCCCGGTTCCTTCCCTTCCTCCCGTACAGTTAGCGCTAGCCAGTTTCTTCCTGTTCATAGACACTTGCTTCACTTCACTTCAGTTCAGTTCACACTAGTGTAATTAGGTGGTAGTAAAATTTAGCTGACTGTCACTGCTCCTAGTAGTGGGTGGCAGCAGGATTAGAAGTAGCGAGAGTTAGGGTGCCCAGCTCGTAGCTGCTCTGCTGGTGCTTGCTTCTTCAGAGCAACCGTGTAGCTCAGCTGGTGCCCGATGCCTGCTAGTGGACTATATTGTTCTTCTTCTTATTCATTTTGTTTCCTAGTTACACATCCGGACACTGTTGTTGGGTTCTACCACCCGGTTGCTGCCGATGCTGATGCGGCCGAGGTGTTTGTTGGCTTACGTTGGGCCTCATGTGTGTAGATTTGTTTATAGTATGATGATAATAAGATGGTGATTGTGCTGTCTAATACTCTACAGTTCTGCATCTCCTTGTCATCTGTTATTACCAGTTAACTCGCTTTCTATGCATCTCTGCCTCAGTGTTTCTGTTGCGCTACTGCAGTTGATAGCAAAATTGGTGCCAACGTAAAATTGAAGATTATATATACATTGTACTCCACATGAATGCAGTTAAGGCTCCCGCCTACACAATTACGAAATTCGAAAAAAATAATTAAAAAACTTGTTTTTTTGGTTGCAACTAGTGTTCTACTACATGCGTGCAAAGTCTTGTGAAGACGTAACATTTTTGGTGCTTTAGGCGAAAAACAAAATCTATGAGCATTTGAGCCCGATCGAGAGCTGAATTGAATTTTCGGTAGGCCACCATCTTTTGAAATGTCGTTTCACTCAAGGTTTTGGATACCGGTTCCAAAATAATCTCGGAGGGGGCTGGGATTTCCGGTTGCCCTGGTTACCGGTCAAAATTTTCAAACAAATTTTAAAATTTGAACTTAAAACATCAAAAATAATTTGGAAAATGATTTAAAGGACGAAATCGGTCCAAATTCAAATGCTCCGAGATTTTTTGTCCGGTAAACGCATTTACCGGGGGGAGTGGGGGAAATCCGGTTACCGGTCGGTTACCGCGGTATTTCGACTGGTAACGAAATCCCTGATTTCACTATGAGACTTTGAACCTCTTTCAAGACTTGGTTTGGGCTTTATTAACTTGTCCTGATGAATTGTCAAGCTACACCGTTTAAGAAATGGCGGGTCGAGGTAATCCATGTGAAGGCAGGTTTTCTGCTTAAAAACAAACGTTTTTGCTATTTTTCACTAGAGTGATAATTAAGTTAGAGCTCACTTAATCCTGTTAGACTTATACCGTGATTCGTGTGGGATGTGAGTTGCACATGAGTTACAACTGGGATTACATGTGAGGGTGAAACTGAAATTTCTCATTTACACATAAAGTACGCACAAATTGCATATGCAAATGTATGACATCATTGAATGAGAACTAACTTAACTCTCAGTTGAGTGAGCTCTAGTCACTCCTCGAGAAAGGATTCTGCTTCTCTTGAGACGCTTGTTTCTTGAAAAGTTTGGTAGGAAACAAATTCCCGTGTTTTTCGAAACAGATCTTCAACCCCGACCGCAACCAAGATTGTTTGTTCTATATCTGCCTTTTGGTTTGAAGGAGAACTTGCCCTCGGGGCCGTCGTCTTCCAATCCAATCTGTGGCCGATTTGTCGCAGCGGAGACGGTCGGGAGGATGCATGTACCGAACAGAGGAACAGAGGTACGTTGAGCTGAATCTGATGGGGAAAACGATGATCAGTGTTTCTGTTGTGGAGCTTTCCGTTGTACACTTGTACTACAGTACAATGTTCCCGAACAGTGCCGGCCCTGGTTTGTAGCCAAATCGGTCCTGGTCCGATCGAGACGCGAGGGCGTGAAGGCACGGCAGGAGTGACCGGATAGACAGATGAGTGGGAGACACGTAGTCGGGACATGAGGCGGATCAGCGGGCGTGCATGGAGCGGCGGCGTGAGAAATGCGACGTTTTACTTTTGGGGTCCTCCTAATTTCTGAATTCTGATATGTAGTCGGTGTGTAGCTTTCTCGGCGTCGTGTGGCCCTCGTGCTTCTTGCTGCTCTATCCATCTCTGGTGCGATGATCGAGAGGGAGATCGTGTTCCACAACCACCGCGCGCGGTTCAGTAGTTCAGGCGAAGGGGTCCTCACCAAGAATACTGGAACCGCACGCACAGACCCAAAGATCTTGCGGTTTGTCGCAGGTTGCGCTTTTCTGCTGATCCACATGATCGATCGACCGCGCCTGCTCCCGGCCGGGCCGGCAGCAAGCCACCAATTTGCCGCCACCGCGACGATACAAATTAATCAGGCCGACCAGACCAATCTCCACGACGCCTCATGTTTTGGGCAGCAAACGAGAAGCTGAGGCCGAGAGAAGATCGATCGGGGGTGGCACCTCATCGCTTTTCGATCCCTATAATAACAAGGCCATGATCTTGTGTGCGCTTTTCGTTCCCGCGAGCTTAGTGCTCTCGGCCGATTGACAGATGGACGGCTGGTGGTTCATGCTCGGAGAGCCACACACATCCGGCACGCACGCACGATCGAAGCGGTTAACGGTTGCTGGCATGTCATGCATGTAGGGAGAGGGAGTAGTGTAAACTTGACCTGAAAGACGGCTCAGGTGAGACCGCAGATAATATACGTACCTCAGCCGAACTGGTAGTAGACGTAGTAGTTTCCTGCCCTGTCAAACAGCGTCGACGTCGCACGCACTGGCAGGCAAATCCGGCGAGAGCCCCCACGTACGCTCCAGGAAAACGATCGGCGGAGGCGGCGACGGCGACGTGAAAACGATCGCGGTCCTGCCACCCATGGGCTGATTATCGCCGCCCGTATATACGGCCGCGCTAGCGCCGCCAACCTCGTGCGGCGCCGTTGATGCGATGCCCATCTACGGACGGACGCGGGAGCAAGCGCGGGCGGTCGCCGAGCCGATGCCGGCACGCTTCCGGAAGAGCGGGGGCGACGTGTCGGGCTCAGCCGCTGCTGTGCCAATTGGCCTAATTAACCTGTTTAGGGATAACCTAATTAACCTTGTGGTAATTGGCATTGGAATCTGAATTTTTTGTTCTAATAACGCTACTAGTAGTACGTACTTCCTCCTTCCCAAGGATTAAGGCGTATTTTTTTTTCTTTTTTAGTCAAGGCTCAAGGCGCAGGGTGTGCTATACCCCATTTCTCCCATAACTGCCCCTCCTTGCATGCGGGTGATTAGCAGAAAATTAGGAGAGAAGTTACTGTGGAGTAATTTGGAACATTAATCAACACTGTCCGAGTTCGTTCACATAAAAAGGTTACGGGTGTACGGGAATAATAGAAATATCATACTCCACGCCTTGTGGTGAAAATGTCTTGAAAAAACTATTGTGTACATGACGGCATATAACATTCATGAAATATGAAGTTGACTAAAATATATGGTAGATTCAGCTGATCATAATTAACAAAAGGTTAAACTTAGTTGACGTGATTTTTTTATTTGAGACAACTACTGGATGGAAAGTAGATGGCGTGGATATATGTTGTGTGAAAAAAAATGGCTTTAATAAATGTTATTAGCATGACATGAAAATCTAGCTAGCTAAAAAATATATGATGTGGATGGCTTACATTTTGAGATAGAAAAATTAATTCATGTTAGTTAGGTTTTGCTTCATAAGAGTTATAGATATGCATGCATCTAGGAGCGAGTCTTGTCATCCAAAGCTGCTCAAGTCAAGGTATACGGTTTCCTAAAAGGGTTTTAGAAGGTGGACCCTAATGTCAGATGAACATGGCAAGGACGAAAACACTCTTCCTCCTCATTACATCTTGGAGTCGATATTTTTTCACCTTGCCACGTATCTTGATAATTTGCCACCAGCATGGTAAGGAGAATTTTCTCAATGCTGGTGGTGTTTTGAAACCTGGACTACAATTGTGATCTTTTTTACTACTTCTCTTTAGCTGTTTTTTTCGATACATGTTTCCCTTTTGCAAGATAGCTCTTGGGCCACCCGGTGTCTAACCTGACGTGTGCGGTTCAAGAGGTAATGAAGCCGTGCGTGTAAGTGACACTTTTGATAGAAAATGTAAGGGACACTTGTCATACAACTCATAAACTATAAACTAAGCCTCCTGCATGACGAGGTACGCTCCCTTTAGTTTGGCCACTCCACTTTAACGATGTACGTAGTTGCCCCAGATCGTGCAACGGATTAAGAAAATGGGCCCAGAAGATCACACGGCATGCATCACTTCCTTGACTGAACTCCAAATTAACGAACATGTACGCACACACGACACTTGATTAGCTTAGCTATCCATGGATCATGAACTTTCGACCAAATATCATTATCCAGATTAACCACACACGCTTTGTTTACGTCACACGGATATGCTAATGTATCTTGTCGATCGGGGCCGCCTGGGAAAGGAGGCAAATAACCTCTGCAATCTGCATGCCCGGCCGATCAATCAGTGGGCATCTTTTCGACACTGACGGGCCGTCGGCATAATGCACGTAGGTAGCTTGGCTGGTAGATCCAAGAGACAAGATTAAACAAGTGGATCAACTGAAGCAGATCGACGTACGTTACGTAGGGTTTAGATGTGCAATCTTCTCTGCCTAAAGAGCGACCGCTTAAAATAAGTAGCGATCCCGCGGTCTGCATGCAGGCGCGCCGCGCGTGCTAGGCTTTTCGATCGAGTGCCGGTCATTATCCAGCAGACGTGGCGCAATTTTGTTTATCGATGTTAATCATATGGGGTTAAGGCTCCAAACACTTGGTAGTGGCTAGTTTGATGGATTAGGGTGGTACGAAGTAAGAATCAAGCTCCGCTCAGCTTGAAGCCTTCGAAATTCAAACATAGTTATAGGGTTGTTAACTGATACACGACAGTTTGCAACTTTAAATGAATCGCTTGGATATGGTACTGGGTTTCTTCGGCAACTTTAGAAAGTAAAGACGAGAGTCTGGCCACAAAGACAGAAAGAAAAGGAGAATGGACACATCAAACATCGGCTGAAAAGCAGTCTGGCCGCGCTTAAGTACTTTCATGACCAAATTCAGCAATCATTGATACGTGACGATAACTAGCTAGTGGGAGCGGCGCGATCACAACCAAATGCTTAAGATGAGTTAATTATCGCAGAAAGCTTCTTTATATACGTATGCAGTGATGCCAGCAACCAATTTAACAAGGAAACTTGTTGGGACAGAACACACATCTATCGCATATACGTAGAGAAGTTCGAGAGAATTCTAGGACATGATTGTAGGTATACTACTCCATATTGGTCACACTTGCCTACCAGAAAATATATCAATCAGCCGCTACAACGGAGACCATATGAATTTTCACCAATTTTCCAAAACGTGCGTGCGTGGTTGGTGTCCATGCATTGAGGTGCACATGTTGTCATGCATGCATGGTAGCCAAGGAAGGAAGGGAGTTCGGCCCATGTTTGGAGATCACGAGAGCCACTAACTAAGTTTGGCTGTCGATATACAACTTTATACTGGTTCCCATTTCAGTTGATCTCAGTTGATCATTCATCCATTCGTTGGTGACGCACACGCACCGCCGTCTTGCCTGACGTACGCGTGATTCGGGTCTTGTGGCCTGCATCGCCTCGATACGACGTGCAGCGATTCATTCTGGGCCTCCCGTTCGACTGAACTGGCTCCCTCGTTGGTGAGTGCATGTTCTCGATAGGGATGCTTGTTTCCACCTGAATCCTGATGGATCGCTGCCTCAAAAAAAGGAGGCTGATGCATCAAGACATGTTACATCTCAGCATCTACAGAGGAGCTACCGCCACAGGCGGCAGTTTGGACCTGGTTATCGACCAACAGGACACCTACTGATCGAGATCGATGTATCATCATCGTCTAGCTAGCCCAAATCGACAGACAAAACCCATGTGTATCATCTCACATTGGTATCACTGGATACAAAACCTAGCATGCATGTCACCTTCAGATTCCGGATTAAGACATGACCAAAACCTCCCAGCAGGAGCAGGAGCAGGTCCAGGATCTACGAAGTCGGTCGGGGTCTTAGCACAAGCGTTGGTGGCCGCCGTTGCTGCAACGGTGCTAAACAGTTGCACATGCTGCTGATACTATGGTTGGCACTTATCTTCCCAGCGGTTGGGGTGCTCGGTCACATGCCCGTGTCCACCCGGTGGGCAATCCATGTTATCTGTCACTTCACTCCACTCCTTGTTACCCAACTGATAAAAGAGTAGGGAACGACCGCTGCAAACATCTCGCTAAGACAGTGGCTGCTTGCTCAGATTGTTGTCTGCATCCGTTCAACATTTTCTTCTGCATTGTTGTTTCTTCTAGCTGGCAGCTGCTATGGAAGAACAACAGAAATATCAGGTCCAAAGAATCTGGTGAAAGCAATTTCACAAGATGCTAATTCGTCAACAACAAAAAATCACAAGTTGCTGTAGTGACTAGTAAGTAATGCTGACGGCATGCGTTATACACTTTAGAACAACATGCCACAGTTAGTTCTGTGTACTCATGATCCTGAATAACATGCTTAATCTATACTCTGCACTCCTATATTTCCCGCACAGTACAACCTATCCAAGATAAGCACATGCGTCATGACAGACATAGAGCAATTCAGGAGGTATTGAGCTGAAGCATAGTGAGGCTTTTGTAAAGATCTGGAGAACAATGTACCTTGATATTTTTATCCATTAACTAGGAGAAACAGAGGAGCAAGATTTCGTAGATCAGTCAATAAAGGCCAAAGACAACACAATGTGCACACCAGAACTTACACCAACCAAATCTTCATTCAATAATAACATGCAGGTCTTTTCAGTACTGCTAGGTCTTTGGATGGTTGTGTGAGCTGTGTTCCCACCTGAGCTGGCTGTATGTGCTTGTACATTTTCCAATCTTCCTGCTCTAGCCAGTATTGGTTTTGTTCCTTTTTGTACGGAACACTTTGGAAAGCTTTCAATATAAGCTGGGTCTTGGGACCTTAATCTCAGTAGCAGGGGACCTTTTGAATGTCTTTTTGGACACGTAAGTCAGCATTTGAAGCTACTGACTGAAACTTTCAGCAGAGTATACAGCATGAAGGTATGAGCGAACAGCACCCAGCAGTTCACATGGTGTTTTGTGGAACTGATGCTGCAGCTATCCTTACTGTCTTCTCACCAGACTATTAGCGACATGATATCTTTATTTGATTATAGCAGTCAACTATTCAAATGGAGTGTTTTTTCCTCTCTTTTTTCCCCATCAAGTTGTGTGTAATTGTCATGGAATCATACACCAGAATAATCAAATGAGGAGATTCCGCAAGAGCATACAGTAGCTTATATCATAAACAAATGCAACAAACCATGAGCAAGTGTAAAGCAGATAGCAAAACTTTACTTATCCATTCATATTTAGCAAAGCTCGGTCAATAATCCTTTTATAGTCTCTAGTGCATACTACATACACCTAAGTAAAATGTAGTTTAAATCAATATGACTTACCTCTTTATTATTTGCATGTCCCAACACCTGCTACCAGAAGTTCATGTTCCAACAACTCCTAGAGATGTTAAACTGCAGACACCATAAGTCAATAAATTCAGTAGTTGGTATTTCTCTTGATTTTTGGGTGAACAAATCCACAGAAGAATATCATCTAGGCCTCTTATCACCCTTTTCATTCTTCCTTGTACAGAAGCATAGTGAACCCAGGCACCCAGCAATGTGTATGTTAAACGCAAATACAATGCTATTAACTCAATTGAAAAAAAAAACTCCTATTGAGGTTTATATAGCATAAAACTGAAGGAACATTATTTCCATGCCACTGATCGTGTTGAGGTTCTGGAACAGGACAGTTGTTTAGCCTAATAGGCCACATGCCCACACGTCCCTAAAATCAGTGCATCCCAAACTTATTGATTATGGGGCAAACTATTTTACCTCTCAGATTAGCACCAATTTCATGAATTCCATTGCAACTTGTTTCAGAAAGGAGGTCCGTCATCACCATGGAAGACAAGTTCTGGGCAGTGTCGTTACCCCGTCCTTACTGCAGTCAAGCTTTGGCAATGCTGCCTTGGTGGATCATGAATTACCGATACAGAAGTTTGGGGGAAAAAGGGTGGAACGGAGACAAAAAGGGGATATGCATTCAGTTCTAGAATTTGTCAAAAAGTTAGCTAATAAATAACAGGGAATGCCAATTATTGTGGTAGCATGGTATGGAATAAATGAGGCAAAATCAGTGATGAAATCCAGATAATGAAATCATACAAAAGAACCAGCGACAGGCACAAATTTTCTTCAACTTGGCACGAGAGTATTACCAGATAAACTATCATGATCTGATCAACACAAATACTGGATTTTCTTCAAGTGCCAGATATGAGAAACAACCTTCTCGACTAACCAGTTCTCATGTTACTAAAATAGAGGTGCAAGGAATATTTTATTTTGATCATACATGTTCACATTAAAGATGTATAATACTTGTAACTATCGTAACTATATCTAAGGTACCAATCAAGAAAATTCAGATAGCATGGTGTTCCTTTATTTAAAGACATACTTGAGTTATGTACTTATGTTATTTATATTGCACTGTTGGAGTGTGCTAGCAGAAAGGATATTTTAACATAACGGACCAAGGAAGAAAATTTGCACCTGGTTACTTCAGGTTACTTTATGATAAGATGAGGTGCCGCCTGGAGATACAGTTTTAAAAACAATCTCAGATCAGAATGTAAATTTAAATCCTGATTAGCGTGATCTTATCCAACCAATATATAAGGGAGCTCATCATGTTGAGCCATAAGACACATATAAGGATCAATTAAATGAGCTCTAATTGTAGTCATCAGGAAGGCACGAGTGTATTAGGTTCAAGTACATAATTAGAATGCAATGCAATACAATACAAAGACAGCTATATTTAGGAGAAAACGGGCTTTGATAAAAAATAGAATGCATGGATTCCATTCTTCTCAAAGTTGATAACCATGAATGATGGTTAAAGTATAACACTATAACAGCAAAGAATAGACAGCAAATCAAAACCATACTATGACACAACACAATAGCACAAATTCATCTGTAAACTCTGATGCCAACAATAATAATCGATAAAAAATCAGTAATATATTACCCAATCATATGTAAGGTGTCAAGTGGGATCCCACGGATATTCCGCTTCTAGTTCATTATAAAATCTCTGGTGTGAAAATCTGAACTAGAAATCTAAAAGGAACTAGAAGCGGGATATTGGTGGGATCCCGGTTACATTCCTAATTATATGGTTCATACTAGTATTCTTATACCAAGCAGAAAAAACTAAACAAACATTATCATTTTTCAAAGCCATAATTTCATCCTCTCCTTTTTGAAGATAGCGTGAATTTCACAAACAAATCATCATTGTCCAAACCCAGCCTGGATTGCACAAGGAAATTAAGGAGACAAAGGTGGGAGGGAGAGATATCAGCAGTGAATTTCCATATCATCCTAAGATAAATCAAGATGGTGTGTTGTTTTTCTGGGTTGATGCGGCCTTATCATGCCCAGGTTAACTATTTAGATTAGATGCAGCGATCATTTCTATATCTAAAGCGTAGATGGAATAGAATGGTTCCTTTGTGTGGTTTCCAATTTTTGTCCTGATCAAAGTATATGCCAGATTCTATTTTTTCCTTCAGAAAGACTACCTTGCCAAATGCACATCAACTTTAGGTAGTGCCTTTATTTTCTACATCTGCAGGGTTTCACAAGAAAATTTAAATCTGAAATGTCTGTAAATTTAAAAAGCGGTGAATTCATACACGTAAGAGAATACAAGAGAACATAATGAAATTCAAGTGTGCCAATTTCTTTTTTATTTCTTTTTAGAATCAACCTAGGAAGATCATCTTAACTGATTTGCCTTGGAAACAAAATAGCTCTTAGCCATAATAGCTAAGGATAAATTTACAAGGATATATGGGTCCTTAAAATTTGCAAGTACAGAGCTAGAAATAATTGCACGTCGAGCAGTCTTTCAACTGAACATTAGTTCATTAGAGAAGGAAAATAAACTGTCAGTAATATACCCTAAAATCTAAGATATACTATATTGATGAAGGCGCCAGGATACCATATGAATGATTTTACTTAATGATCACAAGCTACTTCACAATCCAGCTAAACAAAAAATAAGCTCCATCTTCTAATGGGTGGTTTTATACCTTTTATAGAAATTGGTTATACATTCTGTAGTCGTGCGTAATCATGCAATTCAAAAGCACATGGCCACCAACATCAGAATAACAGTCATGATGCAGGTTCTAGTTTCAGTCATAATTCAAAAGCACAAGTGACACTGACATTAGAAGAGCAGCTATGACGCAGGCTCTAGTTTTATTTTGCAGCCTGCATTCTTCCTGATGTCTTGGATTGTGGTTCTCCAGCTTATCCCTCGGCAGAATCGCCCATTTTCTCCGTATCCTCGTCATCGCTATCCTCATCCTGTGAGGCAGCACCGGCTTCTATGTCATCCCCCTCATCTTCCTCGTCCTCTTCATCATCGTACTCGTCTTCACCATCATCCCCATCTGCACCATAGTCATCACCAATAATTTGCTCGCCACACGCCGTCTTCCTTTCCTTCCCCTTGGCTTTCCCGGCCTCCTCCTTCCCCATATGCATCAAATGCAGGTATTGATACCTTATCCCCATCATGGGGTGCTTGATCACCAACATATGCCTCCTGTAGGCTTCCCGGAGCACGACGGTCTGGGTTCTCAGCTTATGCGACAAGTAGAAAATCCCTGGGTGCTTCGCAAGCACCTTCCGAAACCCCGGTGGTAGCCGTAGAGCTTCCCCAAGCTTGACCAAAACCTCCTTCTCCATCTTTTTCCCCACCGTGAGGCTGAGGGCCTCATGGAGCACCGCCACGGTTCTCTTCTCGGTAATGTCGCTCCTGGGAGCCAAGTGAGTCCCGTCTTCGTAGGGGGAGATGTATGGAAGCTTCTGCCAGTCGTCCAGCCACTTGCGGACGTTCTTGTGGAGCTCGAAGCCACGGGGAAAGGAGAGCTGGAACGCGATGGGGTCGCCGACCTTGTAGCCGCCGGTCCGCTGGGCGTAGGACTGGACATCGGAGACGGCGAGGTCCTTGCGGTAGCAGACGAGCTCGAGGAGGCGGCCGTCGGCGGAGAGCGCGAAGTAGTCCGGGTAGTGCGGGAGGAGCGAGCGGGGGAAGTCGGAGGGGAGGCCGAGGTCGAGGCGGATGCGCGCGACGAGGTGCAAGGGTAGCGCCCGCGAGGGGGCCAGCATGAGGAGGCGCAGCAGGCGATCTGCGGCGTCGGCGCGGGCGGCGTCGAGGGCCTGCGCCTCGTCGAGGTGGAGCGCGCTGAGGCGGTGTGTCGGGGAGACGGTGACCGGGTGGTCGGAGAGCTCGAAGGCGGAGGCGTAGAGGCGGAGGAAGCGGAGCGGGCGGAACGGGAAGGGGATGGAGGAGGGCAGCGCGTGGAGCGGGACGGCGTGCGGCGGCGGCGCGGCCGTGAGGAGCGCGTCCTTGGTGAGGAGGAAGGGCACGAGGTGGCGCTCCCGCTCGACGACGTGGTCGAGCGCGCGGTCCCTTCCCCAGGGAACCCGGGCCTCGAGGAGGCCCCTCACCGGCACGTAGAGCGCCGCCACCGGCCGCCGCGGCAGGAGTGGCATCGCCGACGGTTTTGGGAGGGTTTGGGGAATGCGGCGGCGAACGAGGGAGTGGAGCTGGTGGTGGCCAAACGGGGAGAGGGTTCCAACGCTAGTGCGGGCAGGGCTGCCAACTTGGGCTCGGCTGGGCCGATTGTGGGAGGGACATGGCAGAGTGTGACTTGACTTTATTATCAGTGCAGGAGTACAGTGTGACTTGACTTATTATCAGTGTGACTTGACTTATTATCAGTGCAGGAGTACATAGTATTTTATTCTCAAAAAAAAAGGGAGTACATACTCCGTAGTATTTTTTATCACTCACAGATTCTTGTTTATTATGTTTCCGTTTGTTCCACAAATTCTAAATATAAGATGGTTTAGCTTTTGACTAGATTTACATGTATCTTGACATATTTTAATGTGCATGTGCACTCATTTTAGTGTGCATCTAATTGACATATACAATGTCTAAAACATTTTATATATTAAAAGACGGAGGGAGTACATCTCATCCCAATACCGACAACCAGAGTTTAAAACGGCCAAACCGGCCGAGTTCAGCCCATAGTCGTCGGAACTTCGACAGTCCCTCCTAAAAACTAGGGATTTGGATCCAAAGAGAGCCAGCTCAATCATTTTGTGTATCGTGTTTTGAACCATCCTCCTCGGCATGCGTCATAATGTCCATCATCGGCGTTGTGGGAAGATGTGACATGTTCCCGTGCAAAAAAGCTATATTGTAAACTGACAATGACGCACACATATGGTTTATCTCATTGTAACCATCTTATTATTTATGATGAGGTGTCCACCATAGTTGTAGTATTGTTTGTCCCAAAGTAAATCTAAATGTTATGGATGAAACATGGAGTCTCATCGTTATGATTAAAATAATTTCTTAGAGGAAAAAAACGGGGTCATCATATTTCCTCTTTTTTATTAAAGATTATTATGCTTTCCGCTAACTAGTTTCATCGAACGAGCAAACTCCACAAAATGAAATCCAACGGCCCACGCGGAGTTTGTGACTTGTGACCCAGAATAATTTCTTCCCTTTACTTTGTCTTATGTTCCAACTTATCGCAATCGAGTATAACACTACAACACACCTCGCTTTAAATAGTCCTTTGCATCAATAGATTATGTTCGTGATCTCCTAGAGGCGGACTTCACCCCTGTCGTGATTGTGGTGGTTTTGCTCTAGATACTTGGTGCGGGTGTGCCATATAATTTATATCAAACTATTATACTTCCACATTTTTAAAATTATTTGTTTATTGACTATATGTTCCTGAGATGTAATTAGCAAAACTAAATATAAACTTTTACTACTACATTAAAATCAACTTATCTTGTGTTGAATCAACCAAAACTATATTATTTTTTGCTTCATACCAATAGGATAAGAAATAAAAAAAATGCCTCCTCAATTTTTGGGGTTGAATTAAGATTTAAATATCTTCAATATTGTTTAAGACGCCTCTTTTAAGTATACTCTAACAAATATCTTAATAGTGGTTTCGAGTGTCTCACTATGTAAAATAAATTTATAGAAACTTCTACATCATAAACCGAAATGTTAACTTGACTCTCTACTTTTTTTTCCCTTGTCAATCGTGCTTTGCAAGTTATATTTGTGTTCCATAATAACCCCAGGATGAAATGTGTTTGCCATTATCAATTATCAGCTATAAACTTCTCAAGTCAGTTCTCATATAGAAAGTCGTGCATTATATTAATCCGAAAACTTAGGTATCATAGATCTCAATAGAACCAATAGCCACTAGGGCTCTCATTGAGAGTTACTACTAGTGTATAAACTTGCCAGTGCCGACTAAGTTGTGCTTTTCTATCGGAAAACCAGGTTTGTTTCCTCCATCAACATATCTCTTCTCTACTATATAATACGGCTTACGGAGGGGTCGTACGTCGTGCCCATTCTGCGATTTAGCTCTTCCTTTTCTACAAAATTAACTTGTGGTCCAACTGTTAAGTTACAACTTTTCATTTTAGTTTGTGTGTGTTTCCTCCTCCCACTCCGATCTTCTCCGTCGTCGTCATGCATCTCCTCCTCCCACTCTAATCTTCTCAGCAGCTCCGTCACGGGAGAGGCCGGTGGTTCCTACACCTGGATCTTACTCCCTCTGATTAGAACCTCCCATTTCATTCTCTTCCCGCGTTGACCCCACGGGTTTGGGGATGATGAGGTGCGCGTGCTTGAGGCGGCGCTATCCGTCGGCGGAAACGTGGCCGCTATGCAGTTTCAGGGTTCAATTTTGGGTGCAGCTTCAGTCCTTCGGTTCAGTATAAAAGCGTTTTGCGGCTTGTGTGAGTTTTGATGCAGTTTCAGTCCTTATGTTCACTATAGGAGCGTGTTGCGGCACGTGTGATTTCGAATGCAGATTCAAGGCTTGATTGGTGATGTAATTTCAGTACATTTGTTCATTATAGAGAAACCAGCACAGAGCATTTATCAATCATGATGTGTTTGTTATTATGTTCTTGCGGGTTCACACTGACATCTTAGTTGTTCGAGGTGAATGGATGCTAAGTGAGTGTATTTCGTGTTGTTCTCTGTCACTTCAAAATTACCCGGGCCGCCTGGTTTGGTGCTAGAAGAAGGAAGAATAAAGGCCCACATGATTCCCTTCCATGACATCCATGATTCATCTGAACAACAACCGCCTGGGTCGACGCCATGGACGGGTCAATAGTGAAGGAGATATGCCCTAGAGGCAAATAAATAAGTAGTATTTATTACATTATCTCATAAGTTTATAATAGGTTTGTGTATTATGCTATAACTGTATTAATCGGAATTATTAATACACGTGTGATACATAGACAACCAGGTCCCTAGCAAGCCTCTATATGAGTTAGTCCATTGGGCAACAGTTGATCGAGATTCCTGATCAAGGACAATGACGTCGGTTGACAATGGGGTCATCTTGTTAGTTGAATAAGGTGGTGGACATACGCAAAGTATTGCAATACGATCGTATTACGATGTTTGTCATTTGCAATAGATAAGAATATGATAGCTTATTCCTTAGACCGTGAGACCGTACTTATTAATGCTTCGTAGGGATGCTTTGAGAGCATCAAACGTTGTGTATTATATAGCATGACATAACGGTGTCCATCTTGGGTATTCCGAAAGAGCATCAAGACGTAAGGATCAAGAGCGGGATTTGTTCATTCTTGTAATGGAAAGATACTCTGGGCCCACTCGGTGATATTGCATCTATATAGCTGCGCAGCTTATGACTAGGTCATGGAGATGTAATATCGCAGACGAGTTAATAACCTTCGTCGGTAACGAGATACAACAAATACATCGGTGTGTCTACGATCATATCTCGGAC
Organism: Poa annua; assembly: GCA_026929855.1. Taxonomy (NCBI): domain Eukaryota; kingdom Viridiplantae; phylum Streptophyta; class Magnoliopsida; order Poales; family Poaceae; genus Poa; species Poa annua. Next base: position 42,072,998 of record CM049427.1, read on the forward strand.
AAGGTAGTATCGCAGAGACAAAGGGAATGAATGTCATATTTATGGTTCACCGACGATATTCGTGGAATGCACAGGGGTCGTCATATACTTCCAGGTATCCCTGACGGTCATTGGTGAGCGGAGTGTCTCGACCATGTCTGGAGTGTTCTCGAACCGTAGCGTAACAAACTTAAGGTCTTAGCGACGCTAGGAGATAGGTTCTGGAATATTATAGGACTTTGTTGGAGAGAGAGAAATGATCCGGAAAGAGTTCCGGTGGTCCGGAAGGAGTTCCGGAGAGGTACGGAATGGTTCCGGGAATGTCCGAAAGTTGTTCGGGTGGTTCCGAAATAGTTTCGGAGTCATGGGATATTGAATTATATATAAATATATTAATTATGAATTAATGGGAATTTATATTAATTTAATATTAATTAATTAAAGAAAAAGGGGGGCTCCCACCTACATGGGCCCTAAGAGGGCCCAAGAGGGGGGAGCCGCACCCCACAAGGAAGGGAGGCTTGGGCCTCCTAGTCCGAGTTGGACTAGGAGTAGGAGAAGCCCAAGGGGGGTTCGGCCGAACCCCCCCTCCCCTCTCCTCCTTTAGTCCCACATGGGGGAGCCAAGGGGTTTGCACACCCCCTTCCCCCTTTATATACCAAGGCATATTAATTGATTTAATTCATTGGAAAATACAATTAATTCTCGATTTCTCTCTCGATCTCGTGGTTCCCAAGTTGGAGCCGCGCCGAGCTGAGGAAAGGGGGATCTCTCTCCACCCAAGCTATACCGTTGAGCGCCGTTGCTCTGCGGAATTCCAGATAAGATCTACCCCTGCGATTTCAGCTGGATCTGAATGACCGGGGGTTGTCGCTAAGCTCCGTATGTTTGTGAGTGCTCGGAGGTAACTCCTTTTGAGTAGCCTGAGCGACGCCGTCTCGCCCCTGCAGCCGCCGCGCCCCTCTCCCCTCTGCCGCCGGCGCATCACCCCTGGTGCTGGCGCTCTGCCTTCTTCCACCCGACGCCCGTCGACGCAGATCATTGTCGACACCCTGGCGTCATCGTCTTCGTCATCGCGGCAAGTTCTCCGCGACCTCAAGGTCGGCTACGCACGACTTCATCGTCAACGCTTGTGCGGGAGCGTAATCCCCGCTATCGGTCTACATGGAGGTAATGTAACCCGTTCCGCCACCGTTATCGCATGTACTAGATAGATAGATCCTGGCTAGTTAGGGTTTCATACGCTAGAAAAATTATTGTTTTCTGCTACGTAACCCCTTCAGTGGTATCAGAGCCGATCTATGCGTAGTACTGCTGGTACGGTTAGAACTCATGTTGAATGAGGGCGTCTTTCTTATATTTGCTACCCTCTAGCGTGCACTTGCGATGCCTTCGGTATTGAGTTGATGAAGCGGCCCGGACCAACTTTACGCGTACGCTTACGCGAGACTGGTTCCACTACTGACATACGGCTTGCACAGTATCTGTGGCTGGCGAGTGTCTGTTTCACTCTCTCTAGTCGGCAAAACATTTTCAATGGAGGGCCCAAAAGGGATGCTTAAACATGCAATTATACGATCGACGTTGTGGTACAAAGTTCGTAGGTAGGGAAGCGATTCTCTTACGAATAAGCCTATCTGCCACGTAAAACTTGCAAAACTAAATAAAGCTAGAGGCGTCTAACTTTGTTTTGCAGAGGCGTTATTTTATGTGACATGGTTACGGTAAGTTTTGATATTACTCGTACTGTCGGAGGCAATGGAGGGCTCTGTAGACTCGGAGCCATGCCGGGGCGCCGGAGGCCAGGCACATGGCGCCATGAAGGTCCAGGCGCATCGACCATGTCACATCGCACTTCATTGCATCATTATTGTGTGCTGTTGTGTGTGCATCCTATTGATTTCTTATATGCTAGATATACACCGGTAGCATCATAAATAGGATGATCCCTAACAAATACCAAAATTGTGTTCTCCCTCGTTGCGCACCACCAAGAAAGTTCTACGTTATGAGGCAGGTCGTGATGATCGGGTGTCACACATCTCGTCGTTCGCATACAGTGGGTGTAAGCCATGTTGCACGCGCAGGGTCTTCGAGGTTTGATTGACGAGCCTAGCATACTCAGAGGTATGACCTCGGAACACGGGAAGATCGAAAGATCGAGCACGAGTCACAGAGTTGCTGTGATCGACATTTTATGTCCACCTTTGAAGCTATGCTGCCGGCCGTGATGATCGGGGGTGGTGTGGTGGATGAGGGTCGTGTCATCGCCATTATTATTTTAGGGATAATAATCTTGGTGTGGTGTGTTTTAGATAATAAGATTATAAAACTAAAACTCACCTACATATTATAAACTTTACATTACCTCCTTTTGCGATCACATCTGTAGACTACGCAACTATACTTCGGTTACTTCCTCAAGAGCCCGGATGCTACATTAGAAGCCGACGGGTCCAACTTCATCAGATGGTACAGCGGTTTTAGAAACATTCTCGAACACAACAACATTCTATATGTTCTCGATGAACCGTTGGGAGAAGGACCAGGAGATTCCGCTAGCGAGGAGGAGGAAGATGATTTCCGTATGCGTCGAGACATATTCATTGAAGTGGAGATCACCATGACCGTATGCCTGGCACCCGAGTTGAAAGAGTTGTTTCGACGCAAGGAGCCAAGCGTCATGATGGATGCGATAAAGACACACTTCGGGGATGAATTAAAGCGTGAGCAATTCAGGCAGGTTAGAATGTTCCAAACCATTCACATGGAGGAGCATACCTGTCTGAAGACACATTTGAAGAGATTGTATGACATTTACTTCCAGCTGACGATGGTCTTCGATTACTGGATGACCGATTCTTGTGCCATTCGGACTGTCCTGATATCTCTACCTCCTAGCTATGAGAAGCATGTGCGCAAGTACATTTTGAAAGCCGACGATATGAACTTCTACAAGTTCGTACGTGAGTTCCAATCTCTGAAGGTTGATTCCATCGAAGGAGAGATCTTCGATGCTACAGGTATATATTTGATATATGCAGAATTATGAATTCGCCCTTGGTATATGATGAAGTATTTGATACTTGTTCTGTTTGTGAAACAGGTCCTAATTATCACATATATGCGACGCAGTTTGATGTGACCTGGCGCTGAAGCTGGTAGTCAAGGAGTTGATGGCCTTTTGGTGTTCATGTCCTCAAGTTATCATAGTTATCATTAATAGTTTTTGATACGATCTTTTGTAATAGTGAGCGAATATGTGTGTCTTGATTGCTGCAAGACAAAGTTATTCATTTAATAAGACAAGTTCAGTTGTTTTATGTTATGGAACAAGTCAGTTGTTTTATATTATGAATAAAGATTTCACATCTCAGTTGCATTGATTGTATGATAAGTATTCATAATTGTAGAAATGATAAAATAGCGTGTCCTATGAATAAGAGTTCTATTACTAGAACAAACACCGTCAAATTTAGTCATGAAAGCAATGAAAGAAGTAATGGATGTTTTGGTCCATTTAAGTATTTCGAGTGCCGAGTTGATTAAGCTTGAAATCAAGTATTGAAGTTGCAATACCAGAGGAAATTAATTGAGTGTTATTTTTAATGATTAATTAATGGTGTTTATTGCTTGATCCGAATTCTCCTATGATTTTGGTAAATAGGAGTATTTGCCCGACAAATCATAAAGTCTGAAATTAATTTGATAATAGATCAAATGGGGTTTTTCAGAAGAAAGATTAGTGAACATTGTATTCACAAGATTCGATCAAAGGACAATATTTTTGAATTATGGTTTCAACACAAAAGACTTGTGGAAATTCATTTCACAAAATTATAATGTCATATATAGTGATATATGGGGAATTATAATCATGCTCTATTTTAAATAAAGTGTGGTCTGTCAGAATCGGTTTTAGAAACTCCTAACATGTTCGAAACATTATAGTCGATGCCCACTTTAGAAAATAGATGTTTTTCTCAACCAGAATTCGTGAGATCGACAGTAGTGTCGACATGTATATGATTACACGATAATTCGGTATATACATGAATAGTTCTTTGTAGATTACTCACATTGGATGAGAGTCTGTTCCCAAACCAAATAGAAACAAAACCCAGTTTGTTGTCTATGTAATTCCGAGGAAAATATGAATTTTCGAATTATGGTTTATGGATTGGAATTAGAAGCTTGGAATAAAGTGTCAGACATATGTTGGAAGGTGTTCCAAAGAGTATGTGTCTGCTAATGAAAATTTGGTGATTAAGAGTGAGGGAGACTAGAAAATTGTTTTCTACTTGCAATCCTCTTCATAAAGATCATAATATTTTCATGAAAGAAACTTCTAAATAAAGTGTTGTTATATTTAATATTGCTGTTAGGTCACGACACTGTATTAAGTATTTCGGATCTTGTTGACAGATCAAGGTGCACTTCATGAATACAAAGAAAGTTGAGAAAATATCGGAATACGAACAAAGGCTTTTTCAGCCTGGAAATCCAAAGTTGCATTTGAAAGGATTAAGAGAGCAATTATTGCTGCAATTCTTATTAGAGGAATAAGATTGTTTAATTGTCATATAAAGTGTTATATGAAAATGTGACTATAAGAAAGACGCGGTAGCATGTCTTGTCAAGAAATGTGTCTTGAACAAGATCAAATTTGTTGACTACATTTATGTAGACATGCTTGAAGTCTGAGTGATTTGTATTAATGTAATACTGTAGTTTGTATTAAATTCGAATTGATGGTAGATCAATGATTTTGGTTTGACCAAAATGTCGATTTAAGTGGGAGTCATAGTTAGTTTACTCAGGTGGAATATGTAAAGAACATATTTTGAGTGGGAGCTTAGGAACTCAAATATGTGGATGACACGTTTTTGAGTGGGAGCTCGTGTTGTCAAATATGTGGAGACATAATTTGAGTGGGAGTCGAATTCATCTTGTGTAGTTAACACATTGTGAAACTGTACCAATAGAATAGGATGAAGTTGTGAAACTATTTGAAAGTTAGTGTCTATTTTTAAAATAGAACGGGAATTTTAAATAGTTAGTCGAGTTGTTTTGGATTGTATCTGAGGAGTCAGAATAGAATCAAAAGGATGGTCCTTTGGAATCCAATTGATCATTAAGAGTAATGATGCATGAAAGTAATGGTTGTATGACATGTGGGTCTATTATGTAATATTAGACATCATACAGAAACCATACTATCTGCTCGATCAAATATAACCGATGTTCTTGGAATAAGAGCAGTTATGAAAGTAAATTTGGAATTTACTGGAAGTAGAAGTGCGTTAGTTAAGGGATTGACATTTGAATGTCAAGTTTTCTACATTTGTGTGAAAGTATGTAGATATCGCGAGTTTGTAATTGTTACAAGGGGCTCTGCATGGCTGAGTGTGTTTTTCAGGGCAGTTATCTGGTTAGTATAATCAGAGTAAGCGCTGGGAAACAGAAGTCTCACTTGGTTACGGTATTTGCATATATGTTGTTGGACAACATGGTGATATCAAGCTAGTTGATATCAGTGAATCACAAAAGTTTGCACAAATCGTGTGTTGTGCAGATTGTCAGAGTAACACTCTTCCACAAGCAAGCATCATCGAATGATTCTTATTTGATAAGGGATTTTGATAAAGTAAAATGCAGCTGGTTTATTTGTACTCTAGTGCAAGTGGGAGACTGAAGGAGATATGCCGTAGAGGCAAATAAATAAGTAGTATTTATTGCATTATCTCATAAGTTTATAATAGGTTTGTGTATTATGCTATAACTGTATTAATCAGAATTATTAATACACGTGTGATACATAGACAACCAGGTCCCTAGCAAGCCTCTATATGAGTTAGTCCATTGGGCAACAGTTGATCGAGATTCCCGATCAAGGACAATGACGTCGGTTGACAATGGGGTCATCTTGTTAGTTGAATAAGGTGGTGGACATACGCAAAGTATTGCAATACGATCGTATTACGATGTTTGTCATTTGCAATAGATAAGAATATGATAGCTTATTCCTTAGACCGTGAGACCGTACTTATTAATGCTTCGTAGGGATGCTTTGAGAGCATCAAACGTTGTGTCTTATATAGCATGACAATAACGGTGTCCATCTTGGGTATTCCGAAAGAGCATCAAGACGTAAGGATCAAGAGCGGGATTTGTTCATTCTTGTAATGGAAAGATACTCTGGGCCCACTCGGTGATATTGCATCTATATAGCTGCGCAGCTTATGACTAGGTCATGGAGATGTAATATCGCAGACGAGTTAATAACCTTCGTCGGTAACGAGATACAACAAATACATCGGTGTGTCTACGATCATATCTCGGACAAGGTAGTATCGCAGAGACAAAGGGAATGAATGTCATATTTATGGTTCAACGACGATATTCGTGGAATGCACAGGGGTCGTCATATACTTCCAGGTATCCCTGACGGTCATTGGTGAGCGGAGTGTCTCGACCATGTCTGGAGTGTTCTCGAACCGTAGCGTAACAAACTTAAGGTCTTAGCGGCGCTAGGAGATAGGTTCTGGAATATTATAGGACTTTGTTGGAGAGAGAGAAATGATCCGGAAAGAGTTCCGGTGGTCCGGAAGGAGTTCCGGAGAGGTATGGAATGGTTCCGGGAATGTCTGAAAGTTGTTCGGGTGGTTCCGAAATAGTTTCGGAGTCATGGGATATTGAATTATATATAAATATATTAATTATGAATTAATGAGAATTTTATATTAATTTAATATTAATTAATTAAAGGAAAATGGGGGGCTCCCACCTACATGGGCCCTAAGAGGGCCCAAGAGGGGGGAGCCGCACCCCACAAGGAAGGGAGGCTTGGGCCTCCTAGTCCGAGTTGGACTAGGAGTAGGAGAAGCCCAAGGGGGGTTCGGCCGAACCCCCCCTCCCCTCTCCTCCTTTAGTCCCACATGGGGGAGCCAAGGGGTTTGCACACCCCCTTCCCCCTTTATATACCAAGGCATATTAATTGATTTAATTCATTGGAAAATACAATTAATTCTCGATTTCTCTCTCGATCTCGTGGTTCCCAAGTTGGAGCCGCGCCGAGCTGAGGAAAGGGGGATCTCTCTCCACCCAAGCTATACCGTTGAGCGCCGTTGCTCTGCGGAATTCCAGATAAGATCTACCCCTGCGATTTCAGCTGGATCTGAATGACCGGGGGTTGTCGCTAAGCTCCGTATGTTTGTGAGTGCTTGGAGGTAACTCCTTTTTAGTAGCCTGGGCGACGTCGTCTCGCCCCTGCAGCCGCCGCGCCCCTCTCCCCTCTGCCGCCGGCGCATCACCCCTGGTGCTGGCGCTCTGCCTTCTTCCGTCCGACGCCCGTCGACGCAGATCATCGTCGACACCCCGGCGTCATCGTCTTCGTCATCGCGGCAAGTTCTCCGCGACCTCGAGGTCGGCTACGCACGACTTCATCGTCAACGCTTGTGCGGGAGCGTAATCCCCGCTATCGGTCTACATGGAGGTAATGTAACCCGTTCCGCCACCGTTATCGCATGTACTAGATAGATAGATCCTGGCTAGTTAGGGTTTCATACGCTAGAAAAATTATTGTTTTCTGCTACGTAACCCCTTCAAATAGGCAGCAGGTCGGCGCTGCCACATGGTTCGAAGATTGCAGTTATCACAAAACTGTTCTCGGGTAAGATCTTGGTTCTTGTGATTCGTGGAAAAACATTATTTATTGCACCATCCTTTTGACTGATTGATATGGAGTCTATGTTTCTTTTGTTTATAGGTATAGGTATTCTGATCTAATCATGCTGTGTTGAACACTATTGCTTCCTATCAGATATTTGACAGATGGTATGCTTTTGAGAGAAGCAATGGCAGATCCACTTTTAGAGAGGTACAAGGTGAGTGTTCTTGATGAGGCTCATGAGTGCACACTCGCAACGGATGTTCTGTTTGGACTATTGAAGAAAGTTCTAAAGAACATGCCTGACTTGAAGCTCGTTGTTATTAGTGCTACCCTTGAGGCTGTGAAATTTACTGGTTGTTTTAGCAGTGCACCATTGATGAAGGTTCCTAGTAGACTTCATCTTGTTGAGATTTTGTATACAGAAGAACCAGAAAGGGACTATCTTGAAGCTGCTACCAGTACTGTTTTGTAGATACATATGTCTGAACCTGTTGGTGATATCCTTGTATTCCTCACTGGGCAAGAGGAGATTGAGGATGCACGTCAAAAAATTAATAAGGAAGTTAATAACTGAAGGGGATCGCAGGCAGAAAACAAAAATAATTTCCTAGCAACGATATCCTGAAACTAGCCAAGATCTATACTATGCAGATATAGTAATACGACGGAGATCGAAATACATACCCTCGTAGACCGAATAGCTGGGATTACGCTCCCGCACAAGCGTTGACGACGAAGACGACGTCGCCGACCTATGGGTCGCGAAGAACTTGGCGCGACGAAGATGGCCTCAAGGTCGGGTGGAGCAAGTAGGCCTCCGAGCACCGCTACCACAGCACCTCGCAGGGCGTTACACACATACGGTGGAGACGACGACCTCTGAAGTTCCAGTCCAGGACGAGCAGCGGAAGATTTGGACCGGAACACCAGCAGGGTAGTAGCGGGCTACGGTGGAGAGACACCCTCTCTTCTCGGCGCAACTCCGACAAAGGGAATCACGAAATCGAGAGAGAAAGGATAAATTAATTAGTGAATTAAAAGGCCAGGGGTGCCCCTTCTTATATAGGCTCCCCGGCGGGAGCCAACTTGCCAGCCAGGCAATGTGGGACTATCCCCACATGCCTGGTGCAGCTCAAGATGGTGCACCGGTCCTAGGTGGGCCCCATTTGGCCCACCTAGGCCGGCCAAGCCTCCCCCACTGAATTCCCTTGAGGGTTTTTCCCCCTATGGGCCTTCTTTCCACCAGAATACCCATTTAGGAAATCAGCCTAAATAAATTCAAAAATAAATATATAAAATCATATTTAAACATTAATTAGAATATCAAACATATTATATATAATTTATTCTAGCTCCGAAAACTATTTCGTTGCTGCCCGATCTCAATCGGACCATTCCCGGGACGTTCCCGGTGATCTCTTTCCTTTTCGGTTGTCTTGTCGAAACCCCTTAAGTGTGTTACCCTAGCGGTTCGATATAATAACAGACATGATCGAGACCGCTCTCTCATCAATGATTAACTCGTAGGCCTGGACCCCATGAATTAACCCATGTGATATAACGAATGACTTTCATCTATCAAACCTGGACGTCGAGTCTTAAACCTTTTGCCAGGGTGATACTTAGTGTGTCCGAGACTCGTTCATAGATATCTCCATACCTAGCATGATGTCATTACCGACAACACTATCTTCTACTCATCTATGATATTATGTCAGCTGGTGACCCAGTCACATGTTTGCAAACTCATTTGACATAATCTCACCGAGTGGGCCCTAGAGTATCTATCCGGCTATACGGACTGACAAATCCCTCTCTTGACCCCTCGTCTCAACTACCCATTTCCGATACCTAAAAGTATGACCGTTATTGTCACACTATATAAGATATGACGTTTGGTGCGATCAAAGTATATTTCAGGAATAACAATTAGAGTTGATCTCATGGTCGAAGGCGTAATGACTACGTCCAACAAATTATGGGTAAGTCCATCACATCGTTCTACCTAACGATATGACTCCATTGCCAAAAGACGCCATGTCTCATGATCGGGAAACCTCGACATCAATCACACAATGAACCAGTCTTAGTAGAGGCTAATAGGGACCTGGTTGTTTATCTACCACACGTGTGTTAATGTTTCTGCTTAATAGAGTTATATCATGGTATAAAACATATAATGAACAATTGGGATATGACTCATAAAGTATCTTTATTAAGTGCCTCTAGGGCATATTCCCTTCAGTCTCCCACTTGCACTAGAGTAACACTTAATCTAGTTTACAACTTGGTAAAAGCTCAACACCCATAGCATCTTGGTGCATGCTTGTCTTGTGGAAGAGGAATACAGTCAACAGATCTCACACATTGAGACCTATATGTGCTTTGCAACACTTCTATGTCACCTAGTTTGACATCATCCTTTATCTTATGATGACGGTGAAATATATTCTATTGGATGGAGTCAGACAGTCCAATCACACTTGCTACTTCTGAAGTTGCCATATATTTCTATACCTACGTAGATTATGCAACAATGCATTCATATGCGACTTCGCAAGCTAATCATGTCTTTCTTCAAAACAATGGACATCTCCTATATGAATTCTAGTCATATGGGTCAGTGTCACAACTTGCATCACCGTAACCACTTTACAGCAAGTTGTCTTTCCACTCTTACCCTTTACTAGAAAACATATCTTCAGTTCTCACAAACACTGAAGAATATACTTAACGTTTGTTCATTGATACAAACAAGGATCACTCTAGAACCCGTTCTACAACTAAGAACTCGGGTCACACCAAGTCGAGTTTTCAGTATGATAGAATCTATGTCAGATACATAGAGAATGTTGAACATCATTTTCTATCACTGAAAATGCCAAGATAAACATAATATTTTACCTAGTCATACAAGCAAGAACAATCTTGTTCGCTTGTTCTATTCTGAAACAATTCAGAATCTTAACTTAGGAAATATTCCGACCTAATGTTATTAAGCCCTTTACGATCTATACAATTATAGATTGGATGCCTAATACTCCTAACTTCATTCATAGAAAAATTTAATGACTTAAATAATCCTTTACACTCTACTAGAGGATCCGTGTCATTCAATATGTCGTTACATTCAAAATCACAAATGACACTCCCACTCAAATATGCCTTCCGCATATAAGATCAAGAAAAGCTACTTTACTCCCACTCACTTCTTTGCAAATGTAAGTTTTTTCAACTATTTTAGACAACTCCAAAATCCTTTGATCACATTATCAAAGTGAAGATTCCAGCTCCGATATGCTTGCTTCAGCCCATGAATGGACAACTGAAGTTTGCATACATGTTTAGCATCCTCAGGATCACCAAACCATTATTGTAATGATTACAACTCTTTCTTAATGACACTATTAAGAAACATGGTTTCCTTATCCATATGTCAATTTCTCATTCAAAATTATAGTAATTGCTAAACGACCCAGAATAGATTTAGTCTTCGCCACTTGAGACAAAATCTCGTTGTGATCAATTTTAAATCTGTCGGAACTGTTTTACGACAAATCGATCCTTATCAGTATCTACTCTCTCATAAAATTCCATATTCTATTAACAGCCTAGATGTCATCAAGAAGATCTCCCAAGTCATTACCTGGTAGTCATACATGGATTTTATCTCGGATCATATATGACTCATAGTCATTTCTCGAACTTAGGTCTATCATCTCTTCTTCGTAGTTCGTAGGTCTGTCATATTCCATTAACATGACCTTCATAACAAGATTGTCGTAACACATAGTGTGGAACACAACCTCGTACGCTTACGTTCTTAGTATGAGCTCAGAGCATCATGATCTTGTATCATCGGCTTCTTTCAATCTGTGGAGCATGACATCGAAAACACTTTCGGTTGCGCCACTCTGATGTCTGGAGAGAAAGTTCATCAACTTTTCCTTGCTCTACTTTCTTTCGCACTTATACCCTTGGATAAGAAACTATTTCTTTCACAAGGTATACTCCGGCAACGATTTTGCCTATGTCGTGAGACATGTACCCAACTAACTCTTTAGGTACGGTACACTAGAAAGATTAATCCATTTAGGTTTGATCACATCGAAACACTAAATTAATGAGACGACAATCTAGGCTAAAAAGCCATGCCATCACTCATATGGTATTGTCTCCATGGATTTAAATGGTTTCCCTATTATCTAATGTGAATGTTACGTTTCTTCCATATGACTCTAATTATCACAATAATTCGATAAGAGATTTATTCAGCATACACTATCCGATAGGGTGTGATTACGACGTCCTAACATACCATTGAAGGGGATCGGGTGCAGTAAACAAAAAAATCCTAGCAACGATAACCCTAAAACATGCCAAGATCTATTCTATGCAGATATAGTAGTATGAACGAAGATCGGAATACATACCCTTGTAGACCGAAAGCGGGGATTACGTTCCCGCACAAACGTTGTCGATGAAGACCGACGAAGCCGACCTCAAGGTCGTGTAGAGGAAGCAGACCTCCGAGTACCGCTAGCGCAGCACCTCGCAGGGCGTTACACACGTACGGTGGAAACGACGACCTCCGAAGCTCCAGTCCAGGACGAGCAGCGGAAGACTTGGACCGGAACACCAGCAGCGCGGCAGCGGACTATGGTGCAAGAGATCCCCCTCTCAACTCGGCGCAACTCCGACAAAGGGAATCACGAAATCGAGAGAGAATTGGGGAATTAATTGGTGAATTAAAAGGCCAGGGGTGCCCCTTCTAATATAGGCTCCCAGGAGGGAGCCAACTTGCTAACCAGGCAATGTGGGACTAACCCCCACATGCCTGGTGCAGCATCAGCAGGTGCGCCGGCCCTAGTGGGCCCCTTTTGGCCCACCTAGGCCGGACATGCTCCCCCCCCACCGAATTCCCTTGGAGATTTTCCCCCTCTTGGGCATTCTTTCGACCAGAAGGCCCATTTAGGGAAATCAGCCTAAATAAATTCGAAAATAAATATATAAAATCATATTTGCACATTAATTACACTAATTAATATCAAACATATTATATATAATTTATTCTAGCTCCGAAAACTCTTTCGTCGCTGCCTGATCTCCATGGGACCCCTTAAGTGTGTTACCCTAGCGATTCGATATAATAACATGTATGATCAAGACTCCTCTATGATCAACGACTAACTCGTAGGCCTGGACCCCATGAATTAATCCCAGTGATATAACGAATGACTTTCATCTATCAAACCTGAACGCAAAGTCTTAAACCTTTTGCCATAGCGATACTTAGCGGGTCCGAGTGTCGTTCCATAGATATCTCCATACCTAGCTTGACCTCGTTACCGACAACGCTATCTTCTACTCGTTTATGATCTCATGTCTCCGTGACCTAGTCACATGCTTGCAAGCTCATTAGACATGATCTTACCGAGTGGGCCCTAGAGTATCTATCCTGCTATACGGACTGGCAAATCCCGCTCTTGACCTCTCGTCTCAACTACTCCTTTACGATACCCAAACGTATCACTGTTATTGTTGTACTATATAAGATACGACGTTTGGTGCGATCAAAGTATCTTCCAGGAATAACAATAAGAGTTGATCTCACGGTCAAAGGCGTAACGACTACGTCCTCCAAATCTGGGTATGTCCATCACATCGTTCTCCAACGATATGACTTCCATTGCCGACCGGCGCCATGCCCTATGATCGGGAAACCTCGATCATCAATCGTGCAACGAAACTAGACTTAGTAGAGGATACTAGGGACCTGGTTGTTTACGCATCACACCCGTATTAATGTTTCCGCTTAATACGGTTATAACATGACACAAAAACCTATTATGACCAAACAAGATATGATAAAGAATACACTTTATTAATTGCCTCTAGGGCATATCTCCTTCAACCATAACACTATGGTGTTCCATGCGACGTAATTTGTGGAACTCTTCTCACAAGTATTCCAATGATATGCCAACTATAACTCAAATCTTTATTTCTTCTATCTGTATCGCGGTAATTTGATTTTCTTGTTAAATTTATTTCCTACTTCATTCTGAACTTGTTTGATCAAATCAAAATTTCCAGACTAACATTTCCTGAGTGGATATCCATATATCTACTCGGAATATTCATGAAGTCTATGAAATAAAAACTTCCACTATACGTTAAAGTACTTTATTGATTCACATAAGTAGCTAGCGACATTGTGTGTTGATAATGGCAGACAAATTGTTGTGATGGCCATAGACACTCTCCCACTATATCTACCATTTGAATAAATACTTTTATGATCGCCTGTTAGTATGATCGTTATAAGTGTGTCTCGTCTAGCGAGACAATTGTTCATATATGTTAGTGACAAATTCGTTGTCCTATATTTATGAAGTAATGATTATATGTCGATTTGAATTTAGATGGTAGAAGCTCCCACATTCATAATATTAATGTCAAAGGATACAAACTTAATAAAGACACCACATTCGTTTGGCACTACCGTTTAATTCATGCCAATGTTAGAGTCAATGAATTAGCTCCATACGGATGGATCTACAAGTTCTTAGATTTGATCTTTTGACACTTGCAAGATAACTAAGACACCGTTTTCGGAAAACGGGCATATGACTTATTGATAAGCATGTATATAGATGTACTAGATTTGGGGCACGGCTTGCCGCGCGCCACCTGTTAAGAAATAGTTTATGAGCCCAGGTCAAACGCTCTTTTCATCATGATTTGTATGCACGATACTGTGGAACTCTTTGTGGTGATATTAAAAGGTAGGCATCAACAACATCGAAATAAATAGTCTTAGAAACTAAACCATAGACATAGATAGTAAATATTGTCTTAGTCTACTACATAAGATAGATGACATAGGATTAACAGGTTCTTGCAACATACTGTTTGATCTTAAGGGTGACATAACGGATGGGTTCCATCAGCTTGAGCACAAATAGGTACTCAGTACCAACTTCAAGCAGCATGAACATCAGAAAGTGCACCAATCAGCATTATCAGTTAAGCATCACCGATAAGATCATGTTTACATGCGGAGCAAAATAAACCCTGCAATATATCACATACAGTTGAATACAATGGGCTAAAAACACAACATAGTAAGAAATAATCATTGTCATAGAATTGGCAATGACAAAATGCAAACGTAGCAAGCAAAATGAAGCGCTATTTTCTAATTGCCTGTGTATAACAACATTTAAAACGACATTCATACCTATTTCTCTTAACGTGAACACGGCTTCATGCACACACACGTACTACACTGCAACCCGAAGAAATTGAGATTGGAATACATGTAGCCGTAAAGACGAATTGTATGCTCCACCCATATGACAAATACAATGAACCTTGATTATGAGTAAAGCTTAATAACTAAATACTGCAACAATAATTTAATTTAATTTACATATTACTTTTAATTTTCTTTTCCAATCAATTTTGTATATTTAAACCCACAAATTAGTACCAGCATATTTCTATATTGCTCATGTATATCATACTATAATTAGTACATACCAGACTCTTCATCCTCATCGTGCCATATGTTCGAGTCAACTTTGATGTATGGATGCTTTTCCTCTGACTTCAGCAAGCCCTTTCACCAACATTTCTTATCTTTCTGGATCAAACATATCATGTTTGACGAGCCCACCTTTGTCTTTGGTTTGCTTCCATACAGACCAAGCATAATGATGGTTAGCCCAATGACAGTTCACAGAATAAAATGATGGTTAGCCCACCTTTGAACAATAAATTATGTAGCAGCAAGTAGCTCAAAATAAAACAGAAAGATCAACTTCCAGTAATTTGTTTTAAGATTCCTTTTAATCTATTTCATTTGTCAGTACTCACTGATGCCGCATGTTAGACTTCACATCATGCATGGGTGCATACATTCAAATATAGTGTGGCATGCATATAAATATTCAGCAAATTAGATATTTATAAGCCAATCAAGTTTTCCTACAACTAAAATAGCCCTGTTACCAAAGAGGTGTGGCAATATCAAGTATTATATATGACCCTTTGGTAGTTTTTTAACATTTATCCAATCAAGGACCCAAAATAGAAAATAACCGAAGTTAGTATCAACTGAAACCGGTATCACAATGTAGAACTGAAGACCCACTTTACCTCTGGAAGTATGGAATCAAATAGCTCCAAAGTGAAGCTAAAAGATTTTTTCCCATGGAAACGGCTAAAAAGCTAAGGATTCCCTGAGGTTCAGTCTTTACCACAACATCTTCTGAATCTGGCACCAATATAGTCGAGTAAACCTTTTCAGAGCGTTGAGCCCATAGCACCTCTGGTTGACGACTAAATGAAATAAAAAAGGCATGATGATTCGCCATAGCACCAAAAAAATAACATGTAATGTGCACCTAGTGACTTGCATAGTTACAATAGGAAATTTTAAAAAAATCCTCAAAGATAAAGCACAGAAAGATGAATAAATTACTTTCCATCTAGCCAACATTAATGCTGATTTTCGGTGGGGAGAAAGGATATTACCCATGACCTGATCAGTACATTCTTTATCACCACATCAACAACTCGTTCGGCTCCACAACCATCAGTCCTCACGACATCGCTTGGTATCCTCCTGGATATGCATCTTCTTGTCAACGCTGCAGCAGAGTGAAATTATTTTAAGGTATTGTAATCTGTAGGTCAAAGCAACCATGGGAATTTACATTGCAGCAAAAGTAACTGATCACATATGAACATGTCCAAACCAATGACAGATAATAAGAAAAGATAAAGAACTGTAGGTCAAACATTTGTATGCATTATTGTAGTCATGATAAATAAAATCTAACCCGAAAATATAACATGGATTAATGCGCTATCATGCAACCTCGTCGGCGTATGTCAAACACCTTACATGCATAGATAACATAACATCTGAACAAAAAGAGATGCAGAAAGTAGCAAGAGGAGGAGATGAGCAGAGGATTCATGAGGAGGCTCACCCAGGCGTGGCCCTCTGATATGATTTGCTGATGGCTCAAGCTCGGAGGATGGGGAGGTCATGAATGCTTCAGCCTCCTTCTCTTCATGTAAAAAAACATAGTTGGGGATCTCTGGAGATTAAATAAGAAATTAGTCAGAGGAGAGATGAGTAGATGACCAAACTGTTATAGGATATGTCACCCATGATATAGGATGAGCAGAGTGGAATATCAAAAATAAAGGAAATAGCACTACATATCAGGTTCCTAATGTCTCAAATCTCTAAAATAAGCAGAAAACCTGACCTTGCAATCGACCTGTCCAAGCATACTAATAAACTCCCCTTATAAATCCTTAAGGATGGAATTTGCAAGAACACACCAGATAAGAATGACAGTAGCATACACTTCAAATTCAACCAGAAATAAATTAGAGATGCTGAAATTCGTATTCGACACATCTAAACTGCAATGCATATTAAAAACATTAACGATCAATGTAGGTGCAGCCATTCCAGGCCAAATTTCAGAACATGCAAGCAAGGTCAATGCTCCAGTTACAAAGCTGATCTGTGCAAAAGCTGAGAGCATAGATAGAATTTTCCTGTAGATAAAGGTGAATCTAAGTTATACTCAAGATAAATCTAAGAGAATATATTAAGTGATTTGATTTTAATAAAAAGAAAAGGCAATTCATTGCCCATATAGTAGATAGTATTATTATTTCTTTTGAGACAGGGTTGCACAGCTCATCACATTTCCACCTACTCGACTCACACTATTGGATCTATTTGATGGCTTGTAGCTTAACTACGAAACCAGATTGTAGAAAGACTTTCAATAATACAAAAATTCCAGGGAAAAAGTTGAGTGAAGTACAAAAATTCCAGAAAGGGTTGCGCAGCTCATCACGTTTCCACAAAAGAGAGCAATATATAGAGCATGCTAGTCATCTAGCTAATACATGACCACTGAGCCAAGCACTTGCCGGCACCCCGAGATGACACAGGCTAGAAAAGGAAATGTTGGGATATAATTAGGGTTGTATAGAGCACTGGCTTTTCTTCTCCTCATAAGCTAGAGATATCCTAATTGGATTGGTCGTATAATTGGCATAAATCTCACAGAAAGAAAGCATCCATAACTTGTTTCAGCTTAATTTAATTAATTTGCAAGGAAGACAAACTACTCCACACCTTTAACAAATAAATAGCAGATCAACCTGCCGTGGAGTTATCATCCTCTCAATCAGATGTAGAATCCTTTCACTTGCTTACTGACACCTCCCTGTCAAAAAAAATTATACAAAGCTACTTTGATTGTCGACAACATTAATAACTTATAAACCCTGAGGAAAAAATCTGATTTATGAAATAGATTCGAACGTCGCGCCTCACCTGTTGCTTCTTTTAATTTTTTGCCCGTGGTTACCACCATTTATACAAATCACTTAAAGGATATTTATATCTATATGAATTTGATCACAATTCTATATATTTGAAATCGTACTTTCTAGATCGTATGAAATCAGTAATCAGAACATCTTACAATAGACGTCTTAAGCAATGGGAAGATCAAAACAATGGCGAAAACATGCTTAAATTGACATGGTAGTCGGTAGTACTAATATAGCACTGGCATTATAGCTTCAGAGGAGCATATTGCTCTTACATACTCAAGGTCCCACCAATAAAAAACCTACGTCATGATGCCAGCTAAAATGGTTTTGTATGTCCTGAATCTTAGTCGTTTTTTCTGTTACATAGACTTAACTATCCACCTTTTCACCAACAAAATGTTTAAAAGAGACCAACCACTGATAAAGAGAAGAGAGTAAGGCACCTCTGAAAAGGAAAAAGGATTCACGCAGAGGCAGCAATAGCATATATCAGTGGAAGACAGAGATATATTTTTCTATCACTCAAACAAAGCACATTTAATGGATGGTCACAACAATTCCTTGCAGAAATAATGACGCAGTTGCAGCATCCATGATATTTTTATACAGAGCAAACAAATCTCATATACACATGATACCAATCAATTACATCCATGTGTTAAAACCAAATTAATATTCTTCAACATGAATATGAGTTCTTCTATAAAAGTTAAATTTGTAAACAGCTGTATCTAAAAAGGTACCAACAAATTAAAATATGCCAATTTTGTCAGTAATCCAAACACATGTGTGTTACCACAACAGATATTGGTCCGCCGCAAATAGGATTATTAGGAAGTAATTTAAGGTATGATGTAATACGATCAAGAAGCTACCTTCCTAGGTGCATGTTAAGCCTACAAGGTCTGATCGTTTGCATACCTATATATCTTAGGAACCTACAATTGTAAATGAGACTGACATGAATACGATCAAATGAACTGTATTTCACTAAGTGAAAAAGCTGTGAAGCAAGATCAAGAAGCTACCTTGCGTCAACTCCCAATCAAACACCCTATCAACACTGCAATGTTTCATTGTCGAAATTGAAGAGCTGAAACAGTAAGTTGTCGTTGTCGAAATTGTACCTCCTGATTTTCTGAACGTACTGATTGACCCAAAGAAACTGTTAGCTGAAACTTGAAAAGTGATGAAACACAAGTGAGTGAACAGCCCGGGAGTAATAAGGCTGATACAAATAAGGTTGCATCACATAGAATTTATGAAGGATACATACAATTTAAGAAGGAAAGGCAGCAGGTGCAGTCCATCGGCTGGAAAGATGCCATGGCCTGAAACAGCATTGCGAGTACTCAGATGTCCTGATATTTCAGAGGCATGAGGACACAATTTGAACGCAGCAGAACAAAGAGAGCCAATGCATCCCAACACATGCCAGCATCCAAGGCATCGATGGGGCAAATCTTGCTGCTTAAAAATGTGTAAATCGACAATGCACCAGCTACTCACTTTGGGGCAGAAGTAATTGGTTGGAGTTTTCCTTGGCCAAGACGCGAAGGGCGAGGACGACAGGCAGCAGCGTGTGAGCCGGGCGGCCTCCTTGTTTGTCATTGTAGCCTGGGCGTGCCATGGAAGGAGAGACGAAGGTGAGGGGAGGGGAGGGGAGGAGAGAAGGTACGGGAAGGGGAGGGCAGGAGGAGAGTGAGTACCTGAGCACGTGAGGGGGATATGGAGCGCAGCCATCCATGCTCCTCCGATAGCACATCGAGGAAGACAGTGATGCAAAGAGCAGCAACGCCTAAACCTCACGTTCAGCTCCAGCTTCCGCACGGTGTACATCTCCTGGGTCTCGACGACGACGCGGCGCTTGACCTGCGTGAGCATGCCGAGGAGGGAGGGCGTGGTGCGGTGGCAGCGACGGAGGCGCATGGCCTTGAGGGTGCGGCGGTGGAGCTTGCGCGTACCGGGGAGGCCCCGCGCCAGCGTGATGTACAGGCGCGGGCTCCAGTCCATGGCACCTTCGACTTGAACGCGTTGAACGCGCTCCCGCTCATCTTCCTCACCCAGCGACCGGCGATTTGCTCCGGCGGCCGGAACCCTAGAGAGGGAAGGGAGCTGGAGGAGGAGAATGGGGAATCGGCGAGGAGAGATGGGGCACGACTGGCTGGCGGCTAGGGTTTCCTACGGGAGTTTTGTCTCAGCGATCGACGGCTGAGATCGACGCGGACGCAGGTTCCTGGATCGGACGGCTCAGGATGAGGGGAGAGTTGTGTGCACCAAACTGTCTACCCACTAAGCCAATGACGGGTGGGACCAAAAACGGTCAGCAAAAGTCAGCGGCGAAGCAGACGGTGGAGATCGCTCAAGGGTGAAGATCGGACGGTCCGGAGCGCAGAATCGCTGGGAGGGCGCGGTGCAGACCCATGTATATCTTTTTTAGATGTGGATCAATGAAGTAATTGACGTGTAGTGGAGATCTTTATTTCGTAAACTTAGTAAATCTAGTTTTCATAAAACATGACTAGTATCAAAAACTTAGTCACTACTGCGAGTACTTGCTTAGGTAAAACATTCATAACGTGTATATCATATATACACAATCATCACTGATGACTTTCGGCGATCTGTTTCATTTTCTTGATACTTCCACAAGAACCATGAAGGTGAACGATTCCCCTTGCATGACATAGTTTGTGACAAAGCATTTGCACTTGGCAACGACGCCTGTGATCCAGTGATCGAGCTGAGCGAGGCGTCTCAATGTTCATCAAGTATGACCATATGTCATCAAGTAAGACCAATGTCATCAAGTATGACTAGTGTCCTTCAATGTGTGTATTCTTTTCCATCTTAGTTGAGAAAAAGAACAGTCAACATACTGATAATCTTCATCAACCCAATTTTAGGGGTATCCCGAGTTTAGAGATCATCTCATATGTTCGTGATCTAATAACTCGTACCCACCGTTGATTCTCTATGACAGAGATCATATCATATACTAGACTATGATGATATCATCCGCACAAAACTTGATAATCCAAATTATCCTTTTGTTAGCGGAATCTTCGGGTTTACCTCCTATCGGGTATTTTATCACAAAGAGCTAATGGTTCAAACAAGGAGTATCCTCAAGATAAAGTATAAAACTATAAAGTTTGGAAAGTTCCTCAATCGCAGGATTGCGTCTAATTTTAGAGAAGGCTATTATATAGGTTAATATCTACAAAGGTTTTTCAAAACATGACTTTGTTCATTATATTTTGAGTTCTAGTATTTTAGAAAATAACTATCGGAACTCCCACTCAAACGAACATCCCTCATGGTCGTTTCAGCGATTACATGACCCCCATCCATTGCGCAAGCCCACATCGTTAGAGCCGGCAACACAACTTCAAGGGTGGATGTGACGCCCGAAAATCGGTACTATGTAGATTTAAGCGATCCCGCCGAAATCCGCATAATAACGATTTTTGGTCGCCCACCAGACATAATGTGCACGCCGAAACATGCGCATTATGTGGGTGGAATTGTGATAACATTACAACAGTTCCGATACATCCACAAATACAACAGAAGATATAATTACAACAACGACTCGAACGAGTCAAGATACAAATGATAGAATACAAAGATTCAAATGACAGCGGAAGCAAAATGGTATCCGACTACGGATAAGATGCAAATTGGACTAAGAGTCCTGAAGATAAGCGATGGCGCCATATCCCTGCCCAGCCAAGCCGGAGGGATTCCCAAGCTAACGTCGTCTGACTTCAAACCTGTTGACTGCACATAAAGCATAACCCAAAAGAGGGTCAGGGCACTCCCTGGCAAGCAAAACCGACTTGCCTACTTTCTACACCATCTCCCAAAATATAGGGGAGGTGGACTTAGCGGCAGCAGCACTAGCAACCTAAAGAGACACGCTACAACTTCCGTCTAATCAGAGAGGGATAAGAGAGCGCATAAGATAACCAACTACTACTAACACCAAACATAACCCATTCTCGGATTAACCCCCTCAACCAAGTATGAGGAAGCAATTCGGGAAACTCACACGTTGAACAGTTTTAGTTACCATTTATTGTGAAAGTAATTCTATGTTACTAGTCAAAATAATTAACAATGATTAGGTGTAAGTTGTCTATATCTCATTAGTCGGCAACGCACCAAGTTGTCCATAACCGCAGACGCGGCTCATCGATAAGATTATACCCTGCAGGGGTGCACTACTGGACCCATACTCGCATGATCAACCCAGTCAAAAACATTAGGGCCTTTCAACCCAACTCTTTTCCTTCACCGCAACAAGTCTAGGAGCCACGAGAGCTATGCTGGTCCCGGCCAAAAGGGTGCGGACTCCCGCAGGACACACCCCTCCGCACCAACAAGCCGCACCCTATATGCATGTAACAAGGCACACCGCCAAAGTAAAATACTACACTAGTATCATCAATGCATATGAGACAAATGGAAAACCCGAACTAGGTGCGGCTCCCGGACAAGTTGAAGTTCCAGTCAAAGTCGAGGGGGGCTCCATAGGGCCTCCCATAAGTGGTTAGTGCGCTCAGTCTTGGATTAGGGGAGCAAGATCTCAGTTCCTAGGTCGACACTTAGCAGAACAAAGCACCTCGCAAGGCCTTCCGCCGGTGCCTTATCTTTTAATTATATTACCCCAATATAATATATACATTTTATTAAGGTAGAATAATCTATCAAGCTAAGCATATGAAATAAAAGACCAACTGACGACTCACACAACCAATTCTAAGCATGCACTACGACTCGCAAGGCTAACAGATAAACATACAACAGGTGATGGGATGTGGGGATAAAGCTGTATCGGCTGCAGGATAACATGTGATGGGTTCGCGATAAAGAATCGAATACTAGGGTAGCAGAGATCAACGGCAGGAATGAAAGACAATGTATAGGTAAACAAGCAAACTTTGCTTGCCTGGAATCCCGCATGGAAGTAGATCTTGTCGTTGCTCACACATCTCAACGTCTTATCCGCGAAGAAGCAACAAACACTGGAAAACGTAAAAGATGCATTTTACAACTACGGCAAAAGATCCAACATGATCATGTGAGAAAGATGCATGACATGGCAAGATGCAAAACAATGCAATGAATCCAAATTAAGCGGGAAAGCAACCCCGACAAATAATATTTAGGTGCAAGTTATTTATTTACCAACAATATTAAATGTTGGTTAACATGGCAACACATGGCAGGGGTGATCTAATTAAATTAAATGAAATAGGGCAGTATAAATTTATTACCCCTAACATTCCATATTTAATTATTTAGTTGCAATTAACAAATTACACTAAGCAATTAAAATAACAGATTCAAAATGGCATACAAATGGCATATTAATATTCCTTGCATTTTTCTGATAATAATACATATAAAGATTATTTAATTTGGAGTTATAGAATTAAAGTTATTAACATATTAAGTTTAGGGGTGTTTCTGTAATTACAGGGACCTGTTGGTGAGGAAACGGTGATGGGGAGGTGCTCTGTGTAGAAAACAACAACTACAGGGGGCTCGAGGTAATTCTACCAGCTTCTCTGTCTCTGGGATTTTTGTCACCGAGGGGAAACACGCCCCATTGACTGACCTGTGGGACCTAGGCACTGACTAGGCGCTGCGGGCACCCACTGTCGCTGACAGGTGGGGCCGCCCTGTCAGTGACCGAAAAGGAAAAAAGGTGGGCAATTTTATTCCAACGAGCCCGGACGGATTCGAACCCGCGACCTCGCGCTGGAGGAGAGATCGCTGCGCTAGCCAAGGGACCGGATCGGGTGATGTCGAGACACTAAGCAACAGTTTCTTTTTAACACGAAGACGGAACACAGTTCTTTGACGAAACTGAATCTCATCAGATTCAGAGAACAGAGGCAACGACGGCGACGAAGAAATCGGGCGGCATCGCTCGGGCTGTTCGTGCGGGCGTGCCTGAGTGCGTGGGGGGGTGCTTGCGGTGCGTGTGGGTACGGGGACGGGCAGATCGTGCCGAGAAGGAATTGGAAGGCCCAAAGCCCTGAGCTTTGAGATCGCCCATGGCGAGTCGGAGAAGGCGAGGACGGGCGAGTCGATGGGGAAGGAAAAACGAGCTGGGGAGAGGGGGAAAAGGGACCGTTGGCTCAACGGGGGTCTTCGGAGTAGTTTGTTGGCGCGTGGGAGGTCCGGTGATGGAGAATTTCGGCGGGGCTCTCCGCCGGCCGCGAGGAAGACGGGACGAGGGCGTCGAGTGCGGGGACTCCCGGCACGATTGCTTGCGCGGAGAGGTGGCCGACGACGCCCGAGCATCGGCGCCACTGTGAGGTGCTCCGGTGACTTTTCTGGTGGGAAGAAAACCGAGAAGGAAAAGAGGGGAGAAGAAGAGAGGGAAGTGGCGACGCGTCTGTGAGGGAGAGGAGGGGGAGTTAGGGTTCGGGGAAGTGAGCAGGGGCCGGCTAAGAAGAGGGGGAGGGAGTGGTTGGAGTGGGGCAGCCATGCCTCCACGCTGTAAAGCTCTCTCTCTCTCTCTCTCCCGTACAGAGGAGGGAGACGACAAACAGCTGGAGGGGCTCGGGCCTGAGGGGAGATGGGCCAAGTGGGCTCCGGCCAGAAAAAAAAAGAAGGTGGGCCAGTAGGGGAGAAGTGGCCCAGGGAGTTTTTCTACTGGTTTTATTTTTATTTCTTTTGTTCATTCTTTTATGTTTTAGTATTTTAAAACAAAATAGAAAAAGGAAAGATGAATAGATTTTTGAACAATATTTATAGTTTCAAAAGTACACAATTAATATATAAATTTGAATATTTGAAAAAGATTTAAAATATCACATTTAAATTAAATTGATTTGCATTTAGATTTAAAAGTGGAATTTGAATTTCAAAGGTGTTGAATTAAATTTAAATGCAATTAAACAAATGAAAAGACAATTGCATGATGATATGATGATATGATGATGCAAAAGAAAAACAAACAAAAAAACTAAATTGGGATAAATCCCGGGGCGTTACAGTGAACAACGAATTGTCGATCACAACAACTTTGTGACTCATGCTCGACCTTTCGGCCTCCGTGTTCCGAGGCCATATCTGCATATGCTAGGCTCGCCATAATAACCTTCAACAAACGCGCGTGCAACATGGCTTACACCCACTGTATGCAAACGACGATATGGCTGACACCCGATCGTCACGGCCTGCCTCATAACGTATAACTTTCTTGGTGGTGCACGTCAAAGGAAGAACACAAGTGGTATTTTGAAGGGATCATCTTATATTTCTACCGCCGTGTAACTAATATATTCTAATATATAATCACACAATATAAGATGCACACAATAACATCAAATGTAATGCGACGTGATATGGTCCATGTGGCATGGTCTTCTTGGCGCCCACATTTCATAAACAATTTAATAAACCTACATTGACCATATCATATTGCCCCTGCAAAATAAAGTTAAACACGTTCTACTTTATCATTTGCATATTTTACGTGGCTTGGGGCTGTCGTAAATAGAACCGCTTCATACCTACGAACCTGTGACCACAACAACGATCCAATTTTTGCATGTTTAAGCATCCCTTTCGGGTCCTCCATTGAAAATGCAAAGCCAGCTAGAGAGAGAGAGAGAGAGAGAGAGAGAGAGAGAGACCTATCATACGGTACAAACCGTATGTCAGTAGTGGAATCAGTCTCGCGTAAGCGTACGCGTAAAGTCGGTCCTGGCCGCTTCATCATTCAATACTGCCGAAATCGCAAGTGCACGTTAGAGGGTAGCAAATAACAGGAACGGTGCCCCCGTGCAGAACACGGGTTCTATCAGCGTACAGATATATCTACACATATGAAGGAGATATGCCCTAGAGGCAATTAATAAAGTGTATTCTTTATCATATCTCGTTTGTTCATAATAGGTTTTTGTGTCATGCTAGAACCGTATTAAGCGGAAACATTAATGCGGTTGTGATACGTAAACAACCAGGTCCCTAGTAGCCTCTACTAAGACTAGTTTCGTTGCGCGATTGATGATCAAGGTTTCCCGGTCATGGGGCATGGCGCCGGTCGGCAATGAGAGTCATATTGCTAGAGAACGATGTGATGGACATACCCAGACTTGGAGAACGTAGTCGTTACGCCTTTGACCGTGAGATCAACTCTTATTGTTATTCCTGGAAGATACTTTGATTGCACCAAACGTCGTATCTTATTTAGTATGCCAATAACGGTGATACTTTTGGGTATCGGAAAGGAGTAGTTGAGACGAGGGGTCAAGAGGGGGATTTGCCAGTCCGCATAGCAGGATAGATACTCTCGGGCCCACTCGGTGAGATCATGTCTAATGAGCTTGTAAGCATGTGACTAGGTCACGGAGACATGAGATCATAGACGAGTAGAAGATAGCGTCGTCGGTAACAAGGTCGGGATTAGGTATGGAGATATCTATGGAACGACGCTCGGACGTGCTAAGTATCACTATGGCAAAAGGTCTAAGACTTTACGTTCAGGTTTGATAGATGAAAGTCATTCGTTATATCTCAGGGATTAATTCATGGGGTCCAGGCCTACGAGTTAGTCGTTGATCATTGAGGAGTCTTGATCATACCTGATATTATATCGAACCGCTAGGGTAACACACTTAAGGGGTTTTGACAAGACAACCGGAAAGGAAGGAGATCACCGGGAGCGTCCCGGGAGGGGTCCGATGGAGATCGGGCAGCGCCGAAAGAGTTTTCGGAGCTAGGAAAAATTATATATATTATGTTTGATATTAATTAGTGTTATTAATATGCAAATATGATTTTATATATTTATTTTCGAATTGATTTAGGCAGATTTCCCTAAATGGGCCTTCCGGACGAAAAAAGGCCCAAGAGGGGGGGGGGAACCCCTTGGGAATTCGGTGGGGAGCTGTGGCCGTCCTAGGTGGGCCAGATGGGGCCCACCAGGGGGGTCGGCGCACCATGTGCCAAGCCAGGCATGTGGGGATAGTCCCACATTGCCTGGCTGGCAAGGTTGGCTCCCCCCGGGAGCCTATATAAGAAGGGGCAGCCCCAACCTTTTAATTCACCAATTAATTCCTGATTTCTCTCTCGATCTCATGGTTCCCAAGTTGGAGCCGCGCCGAGCAGAGCAAGGGAATCTCCTCCACCATAGCCCGCTGCCGCGCTGCTGGTGTTCCGGTCCAAGTCTTCCGCTGCTCGTCCTGGACTGGAGCTTCGGAGGCAGTCGTCTCCACCGTACGTGTGCGACTCCCTGCGAGGTGCTGCGCTAGCGGTACTCGGAGGCCTGCTTCCTCTACACGACCTTGAGGTCGGCTTCGTCGGTCTTCATCGACAACGTTTGTGCGGGAACGTAATCCCCGCTTTCGGTCTACAAGGGTACGTATTCCAATCTCAGTTCGTACTACTATATCTGCATAGAATAGATCTTGGCATGCTTTTAGGATATCGTCGGTAGGATTTTTTTTGTTTTCTGCACACGATTCCCTTCAGTGGTATCAGAGCCGATCTATCGTAGATATAGCTGTACGCTGTTAGAACCCGTGCTCTGCACGGGGGCACCGTTCCTGTTATTTGCTACCCTCTAGCGTGCACTTGTGTATTCCAGCGGCATTGAGTTGATGAAGCGGCCCGGATCGACTTTACGCGTACGCTTACGCGAGACTGGTTCCACTACTGACATACGGCTTGTACCGTATATGTGGCTGGCGGGTGACAGTTTCTCTCTGTTTAGTTGGTCTTCGCATTTTCAATGGAGGGCCCGAAAGGGATGCTTAAACATGCAATTATTGGATCGTTGTTGTGGTCATAAGATTCGTAGGTATGAAGCGGTTCTATTTACGAAAGCCCCAAGCCACGTAAAATATGCAAAAGATAAAGTAGAAGCGTCTAACTTTATTTTGCAGGGGCTATGTGATATGGTCAAGGTAGGTTTATTAAATTGTTTATAAACTGCGGGCGCCAAGAAGACCATGGCGCAATGGACTATATCACATTGCATTACATTTGATGTTTTGTGTGCATCTTATTTTTGTGTGATTGTGTGTATAGTATACATTAGTTACACGGCGGTAGCTGAATAAGATGATCCCTTCAAAATACCACTAGTGTTCTCCCTCCAACGCGCACCACCAAGAAAGTTCTACGTTATGAGGCAGGCCATGATGATCGGGTGTCATACATCTCGTCGTTCGCATACAGTGGGTGTAAGCCATGTTGCACAAGCGTCAGCGTGGAGGTTTTTGGTGGCGAGCCTAGCATACTCAGAGGTATGGCCTCGGAACAGGAAGACTGAAAGGTCGAGCACGAGTCACAAAATTGGTGTGGCGGACGATTTTGTCTACTCTTGAAGTTGTGCCGCCGGCTTTGATGATGAGGGGTGGTGCAATGGATGGGGGTCGTGTAATCGCTTGAACGACCAGGAGGGATGTTCGTTTGAGTGGGAGTTATGTTAGTTATTTCCTAAAATACTATAACTCAAAATTATTATGGACAAAGTCTTATGTTGTTGCAAATTCCATTGTAGATGTCTCACCCCTCCTTTAACCTAGACCTGTTCATTGAGAAAGAGAAGCTTAAGACCGATGGGTCTAACTTCGTGTCCTGGTTCCGCGATCTGAAGTCCATCCTTGAGACCCACAAGGTGGCCTACATCCTTGATGCCCCCTTAGGTGATCTTCCAAGCACCGCCCCGGAAAACGAAAGGATTGTCCATGGGGTAAAGACGGAGATTTCTTCTTATGTCCAGAGTGGCATGCTCTTTGCCATGGAGGCTGACTTGCAAAACCGCTTCATGAACAAGGGTGCTTATGATATAATCACTGAACTCATGGTTGTTTTTGCGCGACAAGTCAAGGCTGAGAGGTACGAGGCATCTGTGCTTTTCTTCTCAGCCCAGATGGAAGAGCACGGCAATATCAGTGAGCACTTGGCCAAGTTGTTTGACTGCGCTCGACTTCTGAGTGATCTGGGAAGTGTGATCCCAGAGGAGGTGGTTATTGATAGGGCGCTGATTTCTCTGCCCCCTAGCTATAAGAACGCCATCGTGGACTACGGCATGAAAGGGACGTCAAAACCCTGTCAGAAATCCTGAAGATGCTCGAAGTGGCCGAATTAGAAATCAAGCTGAAGAAGATGGTGGTGACCATCGGATCACCTGAGCGCAACTGCCCCAAGTATCTGGAGGATAGGAAGTCTGGCAAGACAGTCGACAAAGAGCAAGGTATATTTGATATACATGTTATAGATGTGTACCTTACATCCGCCCGGAGCAATACGTGGGTATTTGATACTGGTTCTGTTGCTCATATATGTAACTCTTAGGAGGAGTTACGGAATAGAAGACGGCTGGCGAAGGATGAGGTGACGATGCGCGTCGGCAACGGATCGAGAGTCGACGTGGTGGCTGTCGGTACGCTCCCTCTGCATCTACCATCGGGATTAGTCTTGGTTTTAAATAAGTGTTATTTTGTGCCATCCTTGAGTGTAAACATTATAAGTGGGTCTTGCCTGTTACAAGACGATTATTCATTTAAATCAGTGTCAAGCAATTGTGCTATTTATATGAATGATATCTTTTATGTTGATGCTCCCGAGAATAACGGTTTATTCTTGTTGAATCTCGATCGTAGTACTCACATCCATAACATAGAAGCCAAACGGATTAAGTGTAGTGACGATACCGCCATGTTTTTGTGGCATTGCCGTCTTGGTCATATTGGTATATAGCGCATGAAGCGACTCCACTCCGATGGACTCTTGGACTCGTTGGATTTCGGATCCCTCGATACATGCGAACCATGCCTCATGGGCAAAATGACCAGGACACCGTTCAAAGGTTTCGTTGAACGGGCGTCGGATTTGTTGGGGATCATACATACAGATGTGTGTGGACCGATGAGCGTTTCGACACGCAATGGTTATCGTTACTTCGTCACCTTCACTGATGACTTGAGTAGATACGGTTATATCTATTTGATGAAACACAAGTCTGAAACGTTTGAAAAGTTCAAAGAATTCCAGAGTGAAGTTGAGAATCAGCTTAATAGGAAAATCAAGCATCTCCGATCCGATCGCGGTGGAGAGTACTTGAGTTTTGAGTTTGGCACACATCTGAAGAGTTGTGGCATAGTACCCCAACTTACGCCAGCCGGAACGCTGCAGCGTAACGGCGTGTCCGAGCGACGTAATCGTACTCTACTGGATAGTGTCCGATCTATGATGTCTCTTACCGATCTGCCAGTGTCCTTCTAGGGTTATGCGTTAGAAACAGGCGCATTCATTTTAAATAGGGCTCCGTCCAAGTCCGTTGAAATGACGCCGTATGAATTATGGTATGGCCAAAAGCCTAAGTTATCGTTTCTGAAGGTTTGGGGTTGTGAGGCGTACGTCAAGAAACTACAGCCCGGCAAACTCGAACCAAAGTCGGAGAAAGTCGTCTTTGTAGGATATCCGCGGGAAACCGTTGGGTACACCTTCTACAACCAAGCTGAGGGCAAAACTTTTGTCGTGAAGACCGGTACCTTTCTAGAGAAGGAATTTCTCGCGAAAGGAGTAAGTGGGAGGAAGGTAGACCTCGATGAAATCGTTGATCCTGAACTCGAGATTCCGAGTGGCACAACGGGAGCAATTCCGGAAACGTCCTCCGTGGAAGGAGTGGGAGAAACTGTCGAGGAAGATGTTCTACCTCGTAGGTCTGGTAGATCTCGGATCGCACCAGAATGGTATGGCAACATGGTTTGCACCGTCATGCTAGTCGAGCAAGACGAACCTACGAACTACAAGGAGGCGATGGAGAGTCTAGAGTCCGAGAAATGGCTTGAAGCCATGAAATCCGAAATAGGATCCATGTACGATAACAAAGTGTGGACTTTGGTGGATATTCCCGAAGGGCGCAAGGCCGTCGAGAATAAATGGATCTTTAAGAACAAGACTGATGCTGATGGTAATGTGACCGTCTATAAAGCTCGGCTTTGTCGCAAAGGGTTTACGACAAGTTCATGGAATTGACTACGATGAAACTTTTTCACCGGTAGCGATGCTTAAGTCTATTCGGATTTTGTTAGCGGTAGCTGCCTACTATGATTATGAAATCTGGCAGATGGACGTCAAAACGGCCTTCCTGAATGGAAACATTGAAGAAGAGTTGTACATGGTACAGCCGGAAGGTTTTGTCGATCCAGGAAATGCTAACAAGGTGTGCAAGCTTCAGCGATCCATCTATGGATTGAAGCAGGCATCTCGGAGCTGGAATCTTCGCTTTGATGAGGTAATCAAAGGTTTTAGATTTATCCAGAATGTGGAAGAGACCTGTATTTACAAGAAAATGAGTGGGAGCTCGGTTGTGTTCTTAGCACTGTATGTTGACGACATATTGCTAATAGGGAATGATGTGGAACTTCTGAATAGCGTGAATGAATATTTAAACAGTAAATTTTCCATGAAGGACTTAGGAGAAGCTGCGTATGTTTTAGGCATAAAAATCTATCGCGATAGATCAAGGCGCCTATTAGCACTAAGTCAGAGTACTTATCTTGATAAAATACTGAAGCGTTTCCGTATGGAGAAGGCAAAGAAGGGTTCTCTGCCAGTTATCAAGAATAAGATATTGCGTAAGGCGCAGTGTCCGGTGACGGAACTGGGTAAGGCCGAAATGACGAAACATCCTTATGCTTCAGCCATAGGATCGATCATGTAAGCAATGTTGAGTACTAGACCGGATGTGGCATTAGCTCTAAGTTTGACAAGCCGGTTCCAGAGTAATCCTGGAATGCCGCATTGGGTAGCTGTTAAGAGCATTCTTAAGTATCTCAATAAGACAAAGGAAATGTTCCTTGTGTATGGTGGCTGCGATGAAGAACTTGGCGTAACGGGTTACGTAGATGCAAGTTTCTGCTCAGACCCCGATGACTGTAAGTCACAGACAGGTTACGTGTTCAAGGTGAATGGAGGCGCCGTGTGCTGGAGAAGTGGGAAGCAACCCATAGTCGCACAATCTACAATGGAGTCGGAGTACATTGCTGCCTGCGAGGCCGCATGAAGCTGTGTGGCTGAGGAAGTTCGTCATCGAACTAGGAGTGTTCCCAAGCGTGCAAGACCCCGTGATCCTCTTCTGCGACAATACGGGTGCCATTGCAAACGCCAAGGAGCCAAGGTCTCACTCCACCGCCAAACACATTCTCCGACGCTTCCATGTGATACGTCAGTACGTACAAGGAGGCGATGTGAAGATTTGCAAAGTGCATACGGATCTGAATGTGGCAGATCCGCTGACGAAGCCTCTCCCGCTTGATAAGCATGAACAACACCAGTTAGCTATGGGTATTAAGCTTTTACCAAGTTGTAATCTAGATTAAGTTGTACTCTAGTGCAAGTGGGAGACTGAAGGAGATATGCCCTAGAGGCAATTAATAAAGTGTACTCTTTATCATATCTCGTTTGTTCATAATAGGTTTTTGTGTCATGCTAGAACCGTATTAAGCGGAAACATTAATGCGGGTGTGATACGTAAACAACCAGGTCCCTAGTAGCCTCTACTAAGACTAGTTTCGTTGCGCGATTGATGATCGAGATTTCCCGGTCATGGGGCATGGCGCCGGTCGGCAATGAGAGTCATATCGCTAGAGAACGATGTGATGGACATACCCAGATTTGGAGAACGTAGTCGTTACGCCTTTGACCGTGAGATCAACTCTTATTGTTATTCCTGGAAGATACTTTGATTGCACCAAACGTCGTATCTTATTTAGTATGACAATAACGGTGATACTTTTGGGTATCGGAAAGGAGTAGTTGAGACGAGGGGTCAAGAGCGGGATTTGCCAGTCCGCATAGCAGGATAGATACTCTCGGGCCCACTCGGTGAGATCATGTCTAATGAGCTTGCAAGCATGTGACTAGGTCACGGAGACATGAGATCATGAACGAGTAGAAGATAGCGTCGTCGGTAACGAGGTCGGGATTAGGTATGGAGATATCTATGGAACGACGCTCGGACGTGCTAAGTATCGCTATGGCAAAAGGTCTAAGCCTTTACGTTCAGGTTTGATAGATGAAAGTCATTCGTTATATCTCAGGGATTAATTCATGGGGTCCAGGCCTACGAGTTAGTCGTTGATCATTGAGGAGTCTTGATCATACCTGATATTATATCAAACCGCTAGGGTAACACACTTAAGGGGTTTCGACAAGACAACCGGAAAGGAAGGAGATCACCGGGAGCGTCCCGGGAGGGGTCCGATGGAGATCGGGCAGCGCCGAAAGAGTTTTCGGAGCTAGGAAAAATTATATATATTATGTTTGATATTAATTAGTGTTATTAATATGCAAATATGATTTTATATATTTATTTTCGAATTTATTTAGGCAGATTTCACTAAATGGGCCTTCCGGACGAAAGAAGGCCCAAGAGGGGGGGGGGGGGGGGAACCCCCTTGGGAATTCGGTGGGGGGATGTGGCCGGCCTAGGTGGGCCAGATGGGGCCCACCAAGGGGCCGACGCACCATGTGCCGAGCCAGGCATGTGGGGATAGTCCCACATTGCCTGGCTGGCAAGGTTGGCTCCCCCCGGGAGCCTATATAAGAAGGGGCAGCCCCAGCCTTTTAATTCACCAATTAATTCCTGATTTCTCTCTCGATCTCGTGGTTCCCAAGTTAGAGCCGCGCCGAGCAGAGCAAGGGAATCTTCTCCACCATAGCCCGCTGTCGCGCTGCTGGTGTTCCGGTCCAAGTCTTCCGCTGCTCATCCTGGACTGGAGCTTCGGAGTCCGTCGTCTCCACCGTACGTGTGCGACTCCCTGCGAGGTGCTGCGCTAGCGGTACTCGGAGGCCTGCTTCCTCTACACGACCTTGAGGTCGGCTTCGTCGGTCTTCATCGACAACGTTTGTGCGGGAACGTAATCCCCGCTTTCGGTCTACAAGGGTACGTATTCCGATCTCCGTTCGTACTACTATATCTGCATAGAATAGATCTTGGCATGCTTTTAGGATATCGTCGGTAGGAAATTTTTTATTTTCTGCACACGATCCCCTTCAACATAGATCGGCTCTGATACGGGATCGCAGACAGAAA
The DNA here is from genome assembly GCA_026929855.1 of Poa annua. Lineage (NCBI taxonomy): Eukaryota > Viridiplantae > Streptophyta > Magnoliopsida > Poales > Poaceae > Poa > Poa annua. The sequence goes on from CM049427.1 coordinate 42,107,104, forward strand.
AAAAATTCCTAGTAACAATATCCTTAAACTAGCCAAGATCTATACTATGCAAATATAGTAATACGACGAAGATCGGAATACATACCCTCGTAGACCGAATAGAGGGGATTACGCTCCCGCACAAGCGTTGACGACGAAGACGACATAGCCGACCTCTAGGTCGTGAAGAACTTGGCGCGACGAAGATGACCTCAAGGTCGGGTGGAGGAAGTAGGCCTCCGAGCACCGCTAGCACAACACCTCGTAGGGCGTTACACACATACAACGGAGACGACGACCTCCGAAGCTCCATTCAGGACGAGTAGCGGAAGAATTGTACCGGAACACCAGCAGCGCGGCAGCGGGCTATGGTGGAGATACCTCCTCTCTTCTCGGCACAACTCCGACAAAGGGAATCACGAAATCGAGAGAGAAAGGATAAATTAATTGGTGAATTAAAGGCCAGGGGTGCCCCTTCTTATATAGGCTCCCCGGGGGGAGCCAACTTGCCAGCCAGACAATGTGGGACTATCCCCACATGCCTGGTGCCGTAGTGCGGCTCAAGATGGTGCGCCGGCTAGGCCGGCCAAGCCTCCCTCACCGAATTCCCTTGAGGGTTTTTCCCCCTATGGGCCTTCTTTCCACCAGAAGGCCCATATAGGAAAATCACCTAAATAAATTCGAAAATAAATACATAAATCATATTTAAACATTAATTACACTAATTAATATCAAACATATTATATATAATTTATTCTAGCTCCAACAACTATTTTGTCGCTGCCAGATCTCCATCAGACCATTCCCGGTGATCTCTTTTTTTTTGAAAGGAAAGCGGTGGGGTAAGTCCCCCACAGCGAGGTTTTTCTAGTAAATAATAAGAACTCAAATTTGCGCCCGTGAGGACTTGAACTTGGGTGGCTGGGTTGTACATCCACTCCACTAGCCAAACGAGTTGGGCTCACTTCTTCCCGGTGATCTCTTTCCTTTACAGTTGTCTTGTCGAAACCCCTTAAGTGTGTTACCCTAGCGGTTCGATATAATAATAGACATGATCGGGACCCCTCTCTCATCAATGATTAACTCGTAGCCCTGGACCCCATGAATTAAAAACTGTGATATAACGAATGACTTTCATCTATCAAACCTGGGCGTCGAGTCTTAAACCTTTTGCCATGGTGATACTTAGTGTGCCCAAGACTCGTTCATAGATATCTCCATACCTAGCATGATCTCGTTACCGACAGCACTATCTTCTACTCGTCTATGATATTATGTCAGCTGGTGACCTAGTCACATGTTTGCAAACTCATTTGACATAATCTCACCGAGTGGGCCCTAGATTATCTATCCGGCTATACGGATTGACAAATCCCGCTCTTGACCCCTCGTCTCAACTACCCCTTTCTGGTACCCAACAATATCACTGTTGTTGTCACACTCTATAAGATATGACGTTTGGTGCGATCAAAGTATCTTCAGGAATAACAATAAGAGTTGATCTCACGGTCGAAGGCGTAATGACTACGTCCTACAAATTATGGGTAAGTACATCACATTGTTCTACCTAACGTATGACTCTATTGCCAACAGACGCCATGTCTCCTGATCGGGAAACCTCGATCATCAAACGCATAATGTACTAGTCTTAGTTGAGGCTACTAGGGACCTGGTTGTTTATCTATCACACGTGTATTAATGTTTCCGCTTAATACAATTATAGCATGGTATAAAACATATAATGAACAATTGGGATATGACTAATAAAGTATCTTTATTAAGTGCCTCTAGGGCAAATATTCCCTTCAATAACATGGGGAGAACACGGAGGAGAAGGGGAGGGGGTTGCAGAAGAACTGCTGAAAAATCTGCCATTGCGATGCAGCCAAATGTGCCAACAAGTTGCAACCATAACCTCCATAAAAAGGGGCGTCCAAATTCTCTCTTGGCTAAAGAGACAACCTCATGTATTCTGCAAAATTGCCATCTTGATGTATTCCAATTAGAATTAAAATTGTTAAGGTGTGAATAACTGGAGAGGTAACAGAGAACTAATTTGATGGATCCATCTTCTCACCACCATTGGGATTCACTAAGGACTACATATAATAACTATTCTAAGGTTTCCCTTATTTTCCCCTGATAGTCTTATATTCATTGCTCCTAAATTAATTTTATCTGCAAGAGAAATGTGGAAGTTCTCATAATCTTATGCTACTGCAGGAGCTTGAGAGGAAAATAATAGAATCTTGTTTAAGACAAATATCAGAATCTTGGTTAAGAAGGCATACATGACTGCTCCCTCAATTGTGTTTATAGATGAAATAGACGCAATTGCATCCAAGAGGGAGAATTTGCAACGAGAAATGAAACGACGGATAGTTACAGTTAATGACACAAACAAAAACCTGCCTTTGATTGTATAATTTGTACATATCATGCATGGATGTGTTTATTGTAATACTAAAATGATTATTTTAGAATGAAAGTGCCATGCGGAGTAAGTTTACACCTGTAGCTGCAAGAAACAGTAGCGATATATGCTAAATGGCTAGGTAACACGACCGAATTTAATTGACAATTTCCTTTTCTCCAAGCATTCCACATCTGCATTCATTTTAGTTTATATTGGTAATTAGTTTTTCCCTTTTCCTTTCAATACATACCCCGTGACTAGACATATGGATAAGCAGGATGATCAGGTGGCTAGCCGATTACTTCTAAAAGCATGGCCACATTTGTATTTGGAGTGTTGATTTTAAAAGTTTCTTCTTATTTATAGTGTACAATGATATTAGGGCCAATGGATACATATGGAATTGAATATATAAATGAATTTAAAACTTCATGAAAAAATTTGGATGACACCTATTTTTATCATTTAAACTTTATTTTTTTCTCTCACATTACAACGGGCAAATGACACAAACAAAAACCTGGCTTTGATTGTATAATTTGTACATGTCATGCATGGATGTGTTTATTGCAATACTAAAATGATTATTTCAGAATGAAAGTGCCATGCAGAGTAAGTTTACACGTGTAGTTGCAAGAAACAGTAGCGATATTTGCTAAATGGCTTGGTAACACGACCGAATTTAATCGACAATTTCCTTTTCTCCAAGCATTCCACTTCTCCATTCACTTTAGTTTATATTGGTAATTAGTTTTTCCCTTTTCCTTTCAATACATAGCCCGTGACTAGACATATGGATAAGCATGATGATCAGGTGGCTAGCCGATTACTTCTAAAAGCATGGCGACGTTTGTATTTGGAGTGTTCATGTATCGATTTTAAAAGTTTCTTCTTATTTATAGTTTACAATGATCTTAGGGCCAATGGATACATATGGAATTGAATATATAAATAATTTAAAACTTCATGACAAAATTTGGATGACACCTATTTTTATCATTTAAAATTGAATTTTTTTCTCTCCCATTACAAGGAACGGGCAAGTTTGAGAGTTATTTGGTGTGAGAAATAAACCACTAAAAAAATTATCAACCCGTAGCACGGGAATTTTACTAGTAGGGTTTATGGTGAAGACTTCTTCGTACAGACCAAACAAAACTTTCTAATAATAAAAAAAACAAGGCATTAGGGAGGTTCAGCCGTATAGAGTGATCATAATTTCTGTAGAGCTCGTTGACTTTGCAACAAGAAATAAACGAGAAATGAAACGACGGATAGTTAGACAGTTAATGACACAAACAAAAACCTGGCTTTGATTGTATAATTTGTACATGTCATGCATGGATGTGTTTATTGCAATACTAAAATTATTATTTTAGAATGAAAGTGCCATGCAGAGTAAGTTTACACGTGTAGCTGCAAGAAACAATAGCGATATTTGCTAAATGGCTAGGTAACATGACCGAATTCAATCGACAATTTCCTTTTCTCCAAGCATTCCACTTTTAGATGATACCCTGCGCGTTCTTACGGGACGTGATAATGCCATTTTTTTTAAAGAAAAATTATGAAACATAGGTTGTCATAAAACATAGGTTGAAAGGAGAAGTACTAAATCATACAGTTGGGGATATAATTACAGAAACCGCTCAAGTAAATCCTCTGACTTAACTTGTCATCTGCTAATTCTGATATATCAGATTTATCCTTCCTGAAGTGACTCAAATAATTTGCGCATGTACGAAACTTAGACATGATGCTATTTTGGAAAGAGCACAAAAATATTTCAGTGATGTTCACTGTCAAAAATGAAAACACATACCATCTTAATGCTTCTGCATAATACTTCAGCGAATGCTTACCGAAAAAATTCTCCAAGTAATGGTTTGGTTAGAGAAGAAAACAAAATAAATAGTTTCTTCGCATCATTGTGCGGACTTCTGAATCAGCAACAAAACAGTCTACGGAAAAAAACGACCTAGAATAAACAATCTTGTATGAAATTAATTGACAGATTGCTTAGAAATACAAATGGAATATTTTTTCTTGTAAAGTTCAAAGGGGTCAATTCCAGCTTAGCAAAGTAAATATGAACACTTAAGCACTAAATTGGATGCTATGGCCAGATGAACACATCATCCAAAATAATTCAGAAATGGTAGCTGCAGCAATAAAGATGTAAGATGAATAGGCTGTTTTGTAGATCAGTTCTAGAAGGAACCTGTTAAAGCTGGTTGAAGTGCTCGGGTCGCAGACAGTGATGCTTGGTGATCCAACATGATATAACCAAAAACTAAGCAAGTGTGTCAGTGGCTTGTAGGCTGTAGCTATATTACAACAAACTTGGAGAAAGCCCAAATTCCTATCCAAACTCAAACCCTGAAATGAACGGTATTGCTCGGATGGTGAAAAACTGAACGCAAAGTATTAAGGAAGAAAGAAGGAGAGGTTTAAGCACAGTGGATCAGACTTGCATTACCTACTACGGTCTGCCGTCTGCGGGTGAGGATTGGGAAACGCCGGCTCGGAAAGAGCAGTGAGCCCTTGAATCGAACGATGCAGCCTGGTACAATGGAGCAGTCTCCGTCCCTTCAAAGAACAGGAATCACAATGAATATACATCAATTTAGGGAACAAAGAAAACAATTACATAAATTAGACACCGACATCACATATAACTTTCTTCATGACAATTCCCCATAGGAAGCCAATGGCATGGGTACCTACCTTAGTCTGCTTTGTACACACATACAACATCAATGCTAATGGAGTTTAGGAGGGTATCTTAGTTCAAGGCATGAAGGGCGAGCTGATCAACACCGAGGAAAGAACACGACGGAAGATTCAAGGTGAGCGATTATGAGAGATTTCATTCTGGTGGCCATCAGGAACCAAATCCGTAGCCGTAGTGTACAATGCACACTACTTTTTAAGCTTTACAGTTGTGCCGCTCTCCTTGCCACAATGATTTTCTTCCTCAGTATGAGGACTCGATGGTAGCAGGCTAGCTGCCTCGTTATTCCTTGCGTTGCAACGCTTGAGGTGGAGAATGAATATGACTGCTATGCGTTGAAGATCAACTGGTGGGTACAGAGGACGTAAATAGGTATTCAAACGAAGTGGATGGGGAGATGTATGGCTGTGTGGCTGCTCGTCTTTAGTAGGCGGTTGTCTCTTGAGATTTGGTATTAATCGTTGCCTCAAAATAAAATACTTGTGTTAATGTGATTGCACTACCCGACATGATGATGTGGCATCGGTGGCAAATTTGAAGGACGTGGCAAGTTAGGATTGCTTGGGATGTTTTACGATGTGGATAGGTTGCATGTTGAGAGAATTCGTTGTAGTGGGTTTTTGCTATTTAGATATAGAAGATTGGTAGTTATTTTATCCCTTTTCCTTTCAATATATACCCCGTGACTAGACATATGGATAAGCAGGATGATCGGGTGGCTAGCCGATTACTTCTAAAAACTGATTAATTCTAAAAGCATGGCGACGTTTGTATTTGGAGTGTTCATGTATCAATTTTAAAAGTTTCTTCTTATTTATAGTTTACAATGGTCTTAGGGCCAATGGATACATATGGAATTGAATATAGAAATGAATTTAAAACTTCATGACAAAATTTTGATGACACCTATTTTTATCATTTAAAATTTATTTATTTCTCTCCCATTACAACGAACGGGCAAGTTTGAGAGTTATTTGATGTGAGAAATAAATCACTAAAAAAATTATCAGCCCGGGCATTTTACTAATATGGTTTTATGGTGAAGACTTCTTCATACGGACAAAACAAAACTTTCTAATAATGAAAAAAACGAGGCATTAGGGAGGTTCAGCCGTAGAGATAGAGTGATCATAATTTCTTTTGAGCTCGTTGACTTTGCCTAGGCCTAATAAATTGAACACTGAAGCTGTAGTTTGCACCCGACGAAGGCCCATACAAACGGGCCTGCCTTCATAGACCGCGTCCACCAGAACGCCCACCCTGTCCCTGGTCCACCACCGCCGCTGCTTAGCGCCGGACAGACCAGACAGATTCCCCTACCCTTCTCGTCTCGTGCGTCGTGTACAAACCCCAAACCCTCGCGCCGCGTAGTCACCCGCCCCCGGCGACGGCCATGGATCTCCGCCGCCCGCCGCGCTCCACGTCGGGCGGCGTCGAGCCCAAGATCCGCCAGGTGGGATTCGTCACCCCTGACGTTTCGGGCCCATCCGAGCTGCCCGCCGCCGTCGCCGCGGCGCTGCAGCCGGGCACCGCGACCGCCGCCGGATCGCCGCCGGCGTCGGACCTCTCCCCGGGCTCCCTCTCCCCCGTCATGATTCCGCCCCCGCGCCATGCGGCCGACCACCTCTCCCCGGGCTCCCCCTCCCCACCGGCGTCCGGGGCCGTCCTCGCCTCCTCGGCGCCCCAGCCTTCCTCCATGCGGCGCTTCGACGCCGCGTCCGAGCTTGGCGAGGAGGACTCCAGGTCCCTCGCCCCTTCCGCTGGGGAGCTAGGTACGATGCCCCTCTTCGATTGCTGTAATTTTACCCCCACGGTCTCGTCAATTGATTCAGTCCCCACTGCCACTTCTATCTATGATGAAGTAAAGGAACAGTCCTGGCACCTAAACTTTTTTGCGGATTTGGATGGTCCTGTAGCTAACTGCTGGGGAAGATTGCACGCCGGTAGTTGCAATGTTCTAATTCGTTGATGAGTTGATTTTCCATTGCTAAGCGTTGCAGCATACATTCCTTTGTTCGTTTAGCATGCTAAGAAATAACCTGTAAGAGGAAACAAGCTCAGTTTAGCTAAGCCGCACTTGTCTCAGGCTCTCAGCCTAGTCGCTTTGTGTCGCCCGAACGCATAGCCCGAACAAGGTACACTAGAAATATATCTAGACTGTTGATCCATATGTTCACATAGATTCGTAGAGCTTAACAGTTTAGTTTAAAATGCTTTTGAAGTACGCAAAGTATTCACTTAATTGCCATGACACTGAAATTAGACAAGTTCCCTACAAACCAATGAAACACTTCAGAGGCCACAGGGAAGCTGCATGGTTTTGCTTGTGCATGGCTTAATTATGTACTACCGTTTTTACCCCACGGCCTCGTCAATGTGATGCAGTTGCCACTGCTATGAATTGAAGGAGTGGTCCTGGTTTCTAAACCTTTTTGCGTAGTAGGATGGTCCTATAGGTAAGTGTTGTGGAATATTGCATGCCGGTAGTTGCAATGTTGGATGAGAGTTTGAGTTTCCCATGACTAAGCGGTGCAGCATACATTCCTTTGATTCTTAAGCTATGCTGTAAGTGATAGCCTAGATGAGGAAACAGACTCAGTTTTAGCTAAGCCGCACCTGTCTCAGCCTAGTCGCTTTGCATCGCGAGTCCTCTTGAGATGATCATTTTCTAGCCCTCTCCAACTATACTCCCTTGACACTAAAAACTACTGTACCTCTGTTCCAAAATGCAAGACGTTTTGGGCCTGCCAAAACGTCTTTCATTTTAGAACAGAAGAAGTAGGATTTATTAAAAATTCCAAACTCATAGCTCAGAATGGTAGGCTAAAATATAATCTAGCTTGTTGGTCCATCTGTTCACATAGTTTCTTGAAGCTTAACAGTTTAGTTTTAAATGCTTTAAAGTACTCAACCTGTACACTTCATTGCCATGACGCTGAAATTAGACAAGTTCCCTACAAAGTACAAACCAATGCACACTTTAGAGGTCAAAGGAAAGCTGCAAGGTTTTGCACGCGTGGCTTAATTATGTACTACCGTTTTACTTTATGATCCATGCTTAACCAACTTCCAATCAGCTATTATTTACCCCCGCTTAACTTCAAATCCTGATAAGCACTAAGATGCAGATGGTAACATTATGGACAATATTGATCCATGCTTAACCAATTTACAATCAGCTATTCTTGACCCGTGCTTAACTTCAAATCCTGATAAGCACTAAGATGCAGATAGTAACAATAACATTATGGACAATATCGTACTGGCGTTTTTTGATGCAAACTCATTTCTAATATCGCTATGACATTTAAGTATTTACGCTTCTCTAGTTTTACCATACATTTACAACCAATTATGTGGTTGTACATTTGTAATGGTTGAAATATAAAGTAATTGTATGGTCAACACTTCTTACCTAAAGTTTAACATTCAGCCAAGGTGTTGTAAGTACGTAGAATTTTTTTATGTTTCTGTGAAAAGTATTAGTTACCCACTCCTAATATTTAGGGAAGTGCAAATGTTCAGTGACATTGGCATATTGCATGACCTCCATGTATCTTTATCTATTGTGCAAAGTTCAATAGATTGCCGTTCGTAGGTTGCCGTTCTCGTATGTTAGTATTACCGGTTTGGATATAATATCTGTTTGTTTTGTGTACTTATATGTTAAAATAATTATTTCGATAATTTTATTGAGATTTTACATCATTTTTTACTCATTTCTTGTAGAAGCAAACAAAGGAGATTTGGCTGATGAACAGAACGAAGGTGCTCCAGCCTCCATTGGACAAAAGCAAAAACCTTCTAAAGCAGAGAGGCGTGCTATCCAGGAGGCTCAGCGTGCTGCTAAAGCTGCTGCGAAGGGGGCAGGTAAAATCTTCTCCGATCCCCCTCCGATCCATAAGGAATGTCGTGAAAAATGAACATACTACAACTTGCAACCTTTTTTTTTTTTGGATCTGAGGGAGTAGTTAAATCTTGACTCCCAAATAGGTTTATCAAATTAGTTTTCATTAGAGTTCTGCTTCTAATGGATTCACACTTATTTACAACGATCTTACACGTGCATAATGTAGCTGCAGTTTACAGCTTCCTAGTATGACGGTTACATTTAATGGAACTGTAGGTTTACCAGGAAAGTCTACAGGAGCTGCTTCTGGGGCTAATCCTGCAATGCCCAAGCAAGCCAAGTCAGCTAAAGCTTCTCAGAAAAAAGATGTCCACCCTGCTCCTAGTACAGTTGCTTCTGAGAAGAAAGTTACTGAACGTCTGCCAGAGAGAGATAGAAAGAAAGATGCTCCTCATCCCCGAATGCAGTTTGATGATGTGCATCGGGTGGAGAAAGCAAAAAAACGTGCAATTGTCAACCAATCAGAGGCTCGAAACAGAGTCGAACTATTTAGGCATCTGCCACAGTACGTGCATGGCACTCAACTTCCTGATCTTGAGTCAAAATTCTTTCAACTTGAACCAATGCATCCTTCTGTGTACAAGGTAATTGCTATGGGTTCAATCTACCCAGAACTGTTGTCTCCGTGTATATCGAAGCTTTCGTTCCCTGATCTCAAGTATGATCATTTGTTCTTCATCCACATTAAATCTTCACACATATAGGCGATGTATGAAGGTGTATGCAACAGAATTGGGAAGTTCATGTCATTTATGAGGCAAATAGAACTATTGACTGTTGACAATATTCTACACTGCAGCTACCATGCCCCCCCCCCCCCCCCCCCCTGCTCCATTGCTAGCCCTTTTTGCTATTTTACAGTTAATTTATTCAGAATACTGGTAAAGTCAAGAATATGATATTGTAATCTTTATGAAACACTTCTTTGTTCCTTTTCTGTTTTTTATCACAAACGTTGAATTACCAGGGCCAGCAAAACGAGCTAACAACCTTGCCATCTTGATTTCGTATTGACAGAATGCTTTGATCTTTGGCTTTTTTAAGAAGTAAACATAGCTAAATAAGAATTAAATAGGTAAATATTGTGAATTTTAGTTAAATATAAATGACTTATCTGTTTTTTGCTATATTTCAGGTCGGGCTGCAGTACTTATCTGGTGAGGTATCTGGTGGCAATGGTCGTTGTGTAGCAATGCTTCTTTCATTCAGAGAGGCGATAAAAGATTACTCTACGCCTCCAAACAAAACTCTCAGCAGAGATCTTACTGCCAAAATCAGTAGTTATGTGTCATTCTTTATCGAGTGCAGGCCACTCTCAATAAGTATGGGAAATGCTATTAGGTTCTTGAAGAACAGGATTGCCAAGCTACCACTTACATTGTCGGAGTCAGAAGCCAAAGCCAGTCTTCAGTCTGATATTGACCGTTTTATTAATGAGAAGATAGTTGTTGCTGATCAGGTTATTGTCAGTCATGCCATCACGAAAATCAGAGACGATGATGTCTTGCTGACGTATGGGTCGTCCTCGGTTGTTGAAATGATTTTGGATCATGCTCATGAACTTGGCAGGAAGTTCCGTGTTATAGTGGTGGATTCTCGTCCCAAGCTTGAGGGACAAGGATTACTTCGTAGATTAGTTGCAAAGGGCATCAACTGCACATACACTCATATAAACGCAGTCTCATACATCATGCACGAAGTTACGAGAGTCTTTTTGGGTGCATCCTCAATATTATCGAATGGAACCGTTTATTCTCGAGTGGGGACAGCATCTGTGGCTATGGTTGCACACGCATTGGGAATTCCTGTTCTTGTTTGCTGCGAGGCATACAAGTTTCATGAGAGAGTGCAACTTGATTCTATATGCGCTAATGAGCTTGGTACGCATTTTTTGTGTATATGTATTATACATATATGTCTGGGTCATGCATGAGAACTCATAGCATAGTTATTTTTTCAGGTGATCCAGATGTCATTTCCAAAGTTCCTGGGAGGGCAGATTTGGACCATCTTAAGAATTGGACTGACAAGGAAAATCTCCAACTGCTAAATCTTACGTATGTTCCTGAATCCTATATATGAACTAGTATTTTCTTTGATCCATTTATGTTGCCTTTGATGGAAATAATTTTGCACTTCTGATAGGTACGACGCAACCCCTTCTGATTATGTGTCAATGATCATAACTGATTATGGAATGGTAAGATTTTGCTTCTGATAGTAATCAACGCCATAGTATATTTAGTACGTTGTAGTATTGTTCTCCACACAGTCATGTAAATACTGAATTTTGGCTATTAGTAATATAGTGAATTCTCATTTTTAGTACTGAATGTTATGGACTGTTTTCTTCTTACTCGGTAGATCCGTAGATCATTGTTATTGTTAAGTGGTCAAATTAACCATTATCTTACGCCGTAACAGATATCTATACTTGTGATACGGACTTTATAGAACCAGCTGAAAACTAGTTAGAAACAGGATCACATATACATCTTTTCCAATCATGAATTGAGCTTTGATCCAACTCAACTGTATTCTTCTGTGACCTCCAACTATCTGATTAAAATTTGTTTAGGAAAGTCGTGATTCAACACCAGACATGCACCTTTTGTTTTCCTTTATGTGCTTGTTCTTGCTGTTGGGATTTTCTTAAATTAATTTTTTACCTCCTTTATTGGTTTTCTTTAGGTTTTTATGCAACCTTGTATTCACATTGATTGTGTTTCAAGTCTGCTATAATCCAATATACTGAAGTTGTTATTTCGTCTGCCACGTCGTATGCTAGTTTTGTGTCAGTGGTTCTTGGTATTTAAGGCAGTGTCTGTATTTTGTCCAATTAGTTGATGCCAGTATCTTTCTGTTGCAGCTTCCACCTACAAGCGTGCCTGTCATTGTGAGAGAGTACCGCAAGGAACAGTTGTGGGTATAGATCTACTGCAAGTATGATCGCATTTTTGGCAACCGTTGCTGCCTAAGTGCAGCAACCGTGGACATGTAATTGTGTTTTGAGCTGTGGTCCGTCAAACCTCTTTCCCGACTAACCATTTTGTTTACTCAAAAGTGGTTAATCTAATTTTGATATCTGTAATTCTATGAAAAGTGCACCGTTGACACTTAGGCCATTCAGTGGGTTATGTTTGATCCCTCCAAATGTTGGTTTTTCTTAGTAATGTTTTTTAAGCCTTGAGGGTACATATAACAGTCAATCCAACCATCAAGGGCATGCCAGCTTTTATACTGTAGTTGAAATACTTCGAGCAATGATTTTTTCAGAGGCTTCAGATAGTTTGGGCACTCACCAGTTCCATTGTGACACCAAGGTCATTGGGACAAGTCCTCGACCCCTAACAACAAAGCTCCCCGACGATAGTAACTCGTAAAAAGCTTCAAATATTTACAGAGCACTTGCTGTATTTCTGTGCCAAGGTACTGAGAATGAAATCCAAGCAAAGCATTCTGGCTGTGGGTGGCCTTTCAAATCGTATTTACGAGTTTGAGCACTCATCTTTTTGAAGATAACGCTAATGCTTCGTTTGGATGTTTGCATTCGACCTAGATATTGGATATTCGGGTGATATCAGCCCCGAATGTTATGATTCCAGCCGTTTGGCAGGTATTGGAGCTGGGCATTCGGACTCGATATCGAGAGGTAGGTTGGAACGGCAAAAAATACCTCACCTAATGTCGAGGACCGGGATTCTCTGACTTTTCAGGTCCCTGACTTTTCTGACTTTGGGTCATAAACAGACAGGACCCACCACACATGACTAACTTTTGTCAAAGTTAGAGGATCCGGGGTAAGCCTCGACATTGCTTTGTATTCGCGATTCTGTGAGGCCGTACCTGTTCGCGAGGAGACCCAGGTTCGAGCCCCAGTCTCGCTTGTACCCCATCCCCGCGCGTTGACGGCGGACGTGCAGGTAGGCTCCTCCCGTCCAGAGGCCGGCCGCCGGCAGCCTCCTCCCGCCAGCCTCCCTTCCCTCTAATCTCTCCTCCTCGCTGCTGCACTCCACCGCGGTCATGCTCGAGGAGAGGTTGACGGCATGCTCCATTGCTCCTCCCTCCGCAGTCAAAGCTGCCCCGCCGTTCCATCTACAGAGAAACCTGCCCCGTAGGTCCATCCGCAGGCGAAGCTAGCTGTGCTTGCTAATCGATTCTTTCTTATTGTGGGGAGCTAGCTAATCAATTATTTTTTCTCTTGCGGGTACCTGCTGGTATTGATCGGCTCTCGCCGTCTCGCGTGCTGCTTCAAGTGTCCCCGTACGTGATGCTCCAAAATGCTCCAAATGCTCCAGCTAGCTAGCCAATTTTTCTGCCGGAAGTTGTTCTTTTAATTATGTTCATCGATTTGGTCAATTCATTCCTTTTTTTCTGTTGATGGAGCTAGCTAGTCGCTTGTTATATATCAGAAAGCTGATATTTATCACTTCACCCATCCAAACAACATTTGACATTTACCCTCAATATTTAGTATGAGTTTCGAATATCTAACACATCCAAACAGAAATATTAACATTCAATTACAATATCAATATCTTGGATATTCAACCCAATATAATATCAAGTCTCCCAATGCAAACATCCAAACGAAGCATAAGCAAAAAAACATTGATATTCATCTCAACCATAAGCTTCCAAATCTTCAGTCACAAGTTTGAACTAGCACCAAATTGTGTTATCTATTTGTCGTGAATGAAACAACGAGCAAGAGATAAGGCAAGGGGAAAAAATACTTCCTTTGTAAGTAGAACTTTACTCTCACTCTCGTCGTGGCAAGTGTTGCTTTGTAATTATGTTTACATGTCCGCTGAGTTTGCTATCAGAACAAAAGTGGGACGAGGATCAGAGACCCAAGAGAGGTGGGAAGACAACGAATTTTCAAAACAAAATATCTCAAGAACCGTTTATCAAAATTACGAACCGTTTTCACTTTTGAACTCCTTGCGTCGAGATCTTCAAAACAAGATCTCATATTGATAGGTTTACTGTTTTTTTACTTCCGGTTATGTATAGTTCGTACAACCTGAGTTTGTGGTTGTACGTACAATCTAAGTTTTTGTAGTTATACGTATAACATGAGTGTAAGTCTGTGTAGTTGTACGTATAATCTGAGTCTTTCTAGTTGTACGAGTCTATATAATTGTACGTACAATTTAAATCTGCGTAGTTGTATTGTCCTTTATATATAGTATATACTTTTAGTTATTATATTATGTATAATCTTCTCAGTACGGGGTTCGTACAGATCCAATGCGAGCCTTTGTACAGATCCAGCAGGGGCTTAGGGCATATCCAACTACCCCGACATAAAAGGACGTTCGTGGTCCGTCCTTTTTTTCCGGGCGGAATTTTTTTAACCCAATGGCCCGACGCATTTTGTCCGAGCTGTCCATGACGATATAAACCGGCTCAAATTTGGGAACAGTTTACGTCGTCGCAGACGATCCGTTGTGTCCCGTTTTGACCGGGGCGCACGCGTCGGCGATCACGGCGCTCGCTTCGACTTCAGAGGTCGCGAGCTGGCATAACTTGGAAGGAAAAGATAAACAAAGATCTTGCCGGCAAGACAAATTGTAACCGATAGTCGGAACATATAGATCACATGTATCAAGTGTTTACGAGAAACCTTACTCCTCTTCCAAAAAAAAAAGTTACAACAAGAGATCGTGAAGGATAAGCTTTTGTCTGCCCTTGTGACCAGCAAACTCTCAAACATTTTCTATTTTGGAAAATTTGGTATGGTTAGGTGGTCATGATTTAACTACAAATATACACAAATTGGATCGAGAATCATCAATCTCCTGGAATACTATCACTAGTGCAATTTTAATCATAAATGCTCTACGATTTTATGTTCTTCCATATAAACTAAAATCAATATAAATTTGAAAGTTGTGTCCCACTTATGGTTTCCCTAAGTTGCATAGAAATTCATGGTTTGTATTGGAGAATCAAACTGTTTGTTTCATCCCCCTAGTGTTGATTTGCATGTGTACTCCCCTAATCATTCATCCTCCTTTCATATCTATACCCCCACTAATTATATTAATTATTTTCTATCTCAACATGCAAGCTGTCTAAATCATCCATCCTCTTAGCTAAGTGTCTACGTCATCCCACTAATATTTATTAAATCTAATATTGTCTTGTATGCAATATATTTATGTCATTTACTTTTCATCATCCAATTTTCCATGTCACCTAATTTTTATCATCAAACACACAAAAAATCACCTCAAATAATGTAACATTTCGATAATTGTGATATGTAGTATATTTCTGTAAAAAAATTCATATCCATAGTCTTATATCCCTTTGTTTGTATAGTAAAAAAAATTAAAAGATCCCCGCGGAAACGCGTGGGGTATGTTTCTAGTTATTATTATTATGATGCCTTGTGCCCTCACGTTTGAGTTGTTCCGTTACTTTTCGTAAGAGATGGAGAGACCTAGCACTACATAAATTGTATGGAAGATTGTATTGGTTGTTATTCGTATGAAGTGTGGCAATGATTTTCATAATATTGTAAGAGTGTCGACTGCATAATATTTGCATTATGGACATGGTTTTTATATTATTCTTGCAAGACGCATTATTTTTTTGCGAAAATGTCAACCAATCTGCTGATCATCAACAATGGTACAATTTTTTTAAAGTAATAAAAAATACAAGTAGGTCTTCGGACCATCTAGCGACGACTACCAGCACTGAAGCGAGCCGAAGGTGTGCCGTTGTCCTCACCCCTCCCTCAGAGCTGGTTGTGGTAGGCAAATGATAAGTCATTGTACTAAGGCCCCGAGGGACCAACACACCAGACAAGTAACCATAGCCAATGATGAGAACCGATCTACAAAAGCTGAAACTGCAATCACACGGACGAACACGAAAGCGGATTCGATCCCAGGGATTCGCCGGACACACCTCCATTGACCTTATTGACTTTAAGAAGAGGGAGGAAGCGTGGGCAGGTAGGACGGGTGGGGAGACCCGTCGGCCATGTGGACGCCGTTACGAGGGCTGGGAGCGGGCGGCGGGGCGGGCTCCGGCGCATCATGGATTACCTCGGCGACAACTACACCGAGACGTCGGACAATGAGTACATCACAGCGCACAACGACGAGTTACTTGCGTCGACGTCGGCCGTGGCCGGTGGCGGAATGCTGCCAGCGTTTCTTGACGACCAGACCTCGTGGAGGTCATGCTGGAGCTGGACGAGGAGCCGCCCACGGTGGTGCGCAACGTGATGCCAACCACGAGGTTCCGTTGGCCGGAGGTGGGATGCACAGGACAGGGAGCGGGCGCAGCGTGAGCCGAAGCAGGATAGGCAGGACGTTCGACGCCAATAGCTCTCATGCGACGTTTTTACAGTGAATTGGAAGGAGAGCGACGTTTTTTTGTAGAATAGCTCGCATGCGACGGATGCTCGACGGAGAAATAGCTGTCGTGCGACATGATTACTTAACCGCAAAAGACAGTTTAAGATTGGAACCATCTCGCATGCTGGGACCCACACTTAAACCGGACCCGCATGAGCACCTCCGAGCGTGGGACCCACCTCTTCTCCACGTCATAAGAACCATCTTGCCCCTGTGCCAGAGCCGCCATCCCCGCAAGCTTCTTTCCGACCGTTGCTCTCGTTCTCCTTCTTCTCCGGCGACATCCCTTCTTCTCCGGCGGCATGCCGTCGAGCTCCGCTTTTGCCTCCCACTCTAATTGGCCGCTCTTCGGTCCAGTTCCACTAGGAAGCTGCCCTGAGTGTGGACGGACGGCGTCCCTGAACCGGCGGGTCACCATGAGCGAAAAGAACGGCAACAAAGGACGCGAGTATGTGAAATGCGAGAGCAAAGACCAACCGGGGGAGGTGAGATATGTGTTTCCCCCTCCCAATTTCGTATTCTGTTTTATCAATTTTGGTTTCTCAGTCCCTCATCCGGTTTGGGGGGTCGATTTGGGTATGCATCCGATTTGGGGCTCCGAATTGCCTCCATGCGAACATTTCGTATTTGTAGGATTTGCCTCCATGCGACCATTTCGAGTGGCTTGATGCATACATGAAGATGATTCAAGAGGAGGGTAAATCTCTGGTAGCTACGTTGCATAATGGGGCGCGGAAGGAATTGAGATCTGCTACTGGGGGTGTTGCTATGGTGCAGAATGGGTTGCAGAAGGACGAGTTGAAGAAGATGGCCAAGCAGTTGGAGAAACTTGTGGATCTGAAGAAGCAGAGCAATCTGCAGGATGCAATTTTTTATCTATGTGCAATTGTTTTTGGAGTTCTCTATTTGTCGATCATTAGTCAGAAAATAATGTAACTGTGTTGCCATGGTCAATTTATGTATGGCTAAGACATGGAATAAATACACATGGAATCCAGCCTTGATTTGGTTTGTTTTAGTTCGGATGATTTTGTGCAACGTGTGTGCAATGTTCAGTTCAGGAGAAAAAGAAGAAATTGAGAAAAGACTAGGTGGAAAGACTTGGCCCATGTAAAACCTAGCCAGGACCAATATAAATACCGAGCAAGGCCCATGTAAAAAACAGACGTGCACTAGGAAAAAAATGAGAAGGACTATCAGAAAAGGCCAGGGCCCATGTAAAACCAAAAACAAAAATACGTGTACACACTTTAGGCCCAATAATAAAAGTATGCTTGTCATTTCATTATGCTTATGTTATTTCATTTATTTCATTATTTCCATAGCATTTTAATGGTGAATAAGTTTTGGTTTAAAACATGAACATTATTTGGTTTATTTCATTATTTTAATAGGATGCTTGTTATTTCATAGGATGCTTGTTATGGAAACACGATCATTATTTTCATAGAATGCTTGTTATTTCATTCTGCTTACTGGAAGGAATTGAGATCTGCTACTTTTTTATTTCATTATTTGGTTTATTTCATTATTTCCTTTATTTCATTATTTTGCACATTGTTAAAACACGAGCACATTTAGATACATTTGTAGGACATGAGGAGACACAACTTTTTAGTAGCACAAACATAAACATTGGCATATAGGAAATAAACCTAAAAGAGGGGCATATATGCCCAGGTAAGCCTAAGACAAACATTGATGGAAATAAAACTAAGATAAACATGGAAACCGAAACATTCAAGCATGGAAATAAACTAGAACATGGAAATTGTTCAAAGAGGCACACATAGACAGACAAGTGCACGACTCCTCCTTGACTCCTCCTTCAGGGGCGGCTCACTCGTCATCCTCCGCATCCATGTTGTAGGGGAGGGTGTGAATGTTGCCCTGGTAGTGGTAGATGTCGTTGTAGTTGGTCAAGATGTTGTAGCTCGTGAATGCGATCATCTCGCACCCATACCACCACACCTGCCCTAGGAGGTGGCGTGCGTCGAACCAGTTCCTGAACTCGACGAAGTAGCCCACGACAAGATGGTTGTCGCGGACCTCCTCAAGCCGGAACATGCGCGGCGAGCCGTGAGGGAGGTGGCGGTAGCCGCACGAGAGGAAGAACTGCGCAAAATCTCTAGCGCCCCTCCACCTCGAGAAGGCCCAAACATGGAGCCGGTTCTCGACGAGGACACCGGCCGGATACTGCCACTTCGGCATGGTGGCAGGGCGTTGGAAGGTTGGGCCGTTGAACTGCATGGTGGCTAGGGTTGGGAGGAGAGTGCGAGAGAAGAGGTAGAAGTGGATGCGGCTTGGGAGGAGATTGTGAGAGAATAGGTAGAAGAGGGAGTCCTTATAATGCCGTGGTGCGAGAGAGGAGGAAGGAGCGGTGGCTTTTCTTCTCCGTCGACGTGGGCACGCGGCGCATTAAGACGTGGGAGACGATACCAAAGCGCGCGAGCAATGCATTTGAGCGGCGCGAGGCGTTTCCACGGCGTGTAGACACGGGCTGGATCGTCGAAATTGCGTTTCCACTGCGTGCATTAGCTAGCCTCACCTCGACCGGGCTTCCTCTTTTCGGTGGCTGCGTCGACATCGCTGCAAATAGCTCTGGTGCGGCTGCTTTTTCACTATGTCGAGGGGCTACGCACAGGCAAATAACTGCATCGCTACGGGCAAATAACTGCATCGCTGCAAAATAGCGATGGTGCTACGTGATGATGTTGTTCTGAAATGAGGCGTGCAGGTCTGGGCTGGGGCGGGGCTGCGGCATGTGGCCTTTCGTTCCATGCATGTTATACTCATCGATAACACACGGAGTCATCCATTCGTACGCCCAGTCCATGCACCGCGTAAGTTTCGGTCGTTTGATCGTAATGCACAGTCCAGATTCAGCGCTAGGGCTAGCCGATCCAAACCCCACCAATCAGCGCTCCACCCAACGAGTGTAGAGCGAGCGCCACACCAGCCAATCAGAGCTCAGAGCAAGCACAAACGCGGATCGGCTAACCCTATCGGCAGATCTGAACCATCCAGTCAGAGCGATCAACGACACCGAAGGGGGCGGGGTTTCAGACGGGGTTTCCGAGGTTTTGAGCTATGATCCTGAGCTAGGGTTAAGCATAACTAAATCATAAATAATCGAAAAATGTTGAAACTTGCGCATAAAAACTTATTATGTTGTATAGCAACGAGAAAAAAAATATAAATATAGTTTCCGTCTATTTTTTACAAAAAAGTGTCAAATCAAGTGAGAGATCAAGAACCACTAGGGTTAAGCATAACTAATTAAAAAAAATCAAAATAGGCTCAAATCTATGTGATGAAGTAATGAGAAAAAAATATAAACATGACTTTCATACATTTGGATGAAAATGCCTCCCACAAAATGTGAAACTTCAAACAATGTACTAAGGTTTTCAGTAGAAGACGATGTGTGCTCTAGTCACTAGGGTTGACCATAACTAAATCATAAAAAATCAAAAAAAATATCAAACCAGCGCACATAGTATTATTATGTGATGTAGTAACGAGAAAAAATATAAACATGGTTTTAATATGTTTTATATATGATTTTGTATTAAACATGTTATTTTAATAAAAAAATACAAAAAATAGAATAATTACTTAAAACACAATGAGACTTCAGATTTACACTATATAGGTAGAATAGATGTATAGGAAATTAATTTGGCTGATTTAGACAAAGTGCAAAAAACATTGCTTAGAAACGAGGGCGTTTACCCTACCTTTCGAGGTCGTTTCAAGCACACTTTTGATGACTATGAGCTTAACATAGCAAAAGGGGTCGGATTGATCAGCATCAAATCTTTTTGAGTTCTGATAGCATTGAAACATCATACCCTAGTCAAAAGTTCAACTTGAGTCCAAATTTGAATTTAAACCGAAATTTGAATTTTGCATCAAATTTGAATTTCAGTTTGAAAATAATAACCAAACAAGTTCGGATGGAAACAGATACATAGTGCCTAACAAATGTTATTACATTCCATAAATCTCAAATGACCAATAGTTTATTTCTTCCGACCACGCCGAATGACCAACAATTTTATTTCTTCCGACCACGCCGTGCACCCTTCTTCGCCGGACTTGTTCTTGTTTTTGGTTGTACTACACACACAAGATGACTCATCATCTTGGTTTTCTTCACTGGACTCGGTGCTTTCATTCACTGAAACTCGAAAGCAGGTTCATGTTGATCAAAATCTTTAGTTTCGACAGTTTCGACAGTGTGCATCTTGACAGTTTCTACAGTTTCTTCAGTTTGCACCTCGACTGCAATTTCTTCAGTTTCGACAGTGTGCACCTCCACTGCAGTTTCTATAGTTTCATCAGTGTGCACCTCCACTGCAGTTTCGACAGGGTGCACCTCCACCGCAGTTTCTTCAGTTTCGAAAGGGCGCACCTCCACTGCAATTTCTTCAGCTTCAACACCAAATTGTTGCCAGTCAGTTCTCTTCCTTCTACAACCACTGACTCTTGATCTTTTTGTTGGCCAACATTGTTCAACAACAAGAGGCTGACTTGCAGGCTTCCTCCTGCAAACAACAAAGCATGCCCTATATTTATAAATGAAACAAAAGCACAATATGAAAAAACACAAATAAACAAGCACATACTTTCTGGGCTGAGGAGGAGAAAAAATACACTGCCTAGATCCCTCTCAGTGCCCAAGTTCTCGGCACCTCTTGCATCTATTTTTGCTACCCTTTTGAGCCCTTTTTGGCTTTTCATCTTTCTTGTCTTTCTTGCCCTTGCCCTTCTTACTTCTCTCACCTTTTTCAAACCATGCCTTGTATCTACTCTGTTTGGGTCTGCCTGCCTTTCTTTTTGTCAGAGGAGGACACATGGAAAATTCAAGCGACACTTCTGACCACTGAGACTGATCTGTGAGAGGTGGAATTGGAGTTGCATATGCAGGTTTGAATCTTGCTACCGAATAATATTCATCCAGATATGGATGCATGTTTATCCTCGGCTGCGCGGCTAAGAATAAAATTACATGCTCACATGGTTTACCAGTGTGTTGCCACTCGAGGCAAGTGCACTCACCCGATTCAGTTTAAAAAACATGCCTCCTTCCAGTGACGTTATCTCTAACTTCAACACCCCACAGTGATGATGCCTCAATAGATAAATGTGTAAGACTTCTGCTTCTGTTGATCACCTGTTGCACCACTGCTGGAAGTTTATCACCTTGCAGATAATCACCAATTTTTTTTCTCAATTCCCACAGTCGCATGAGCATGATCCTGATTTGGTCAACCGTGTTATGCACATGCAAATATTTTAGCTCCTTCATCATGTTGTTGAAACTTTCTGCCAAGTTGTTATTGATATGATCACACTTGATGGCAGTGTTGAATCCTGACCTATACCATAATAAAGAATGGTATGTGTTCAACCATGTTCCAAACTCGGGGCATGATGCCATTATCTTACCTCTCTGATATGCATGTGTATGTTTAGTGTAAGATCTTGCTGCTGGCCACATTCTCCCAAATACATCTCCTTTGAATTTTTTGATCAAATTCATCCACAAATGCCCAAAGCACTCCCTCTGCTCAACATGTGGGAACACATTTTAACTACATTTTCCAGACCTTTGCATGCATCTGTGTGTATTGCCAAAGGTGACACTGGCCCCAAGCTTATTTTCTACTACATCATGAACCTGAAGGGGTTACGGTGTAGAAAACAATATTTTTTCTAGCGTACGAAACCCTAACTAGCCAGGATCTATCTATCTAGTACATGTGATAACGGTGGCGGAACGGGTTACATTACCTCCATGTAGACCGATAGCGGGGATTACGCTCCCGCACAAGCGTTGACGATGAAGTCGTACGTAGCCGACCTCGAGGTCGCGGAGAACTTGCCGCGATGACGAAGACGATGACGCCGGGGTGTCGACGATGATCTGCGTCGACGGGCGTCGGGCGGAAGAAGGCGGGGCGCCGGCACCATGGGTGGTGCGCCGGCGGCAGAGGGGGAGGTGGCGCGGCGGCTGCAGGGGCGAGACGACGTCGCCCAGGCTCCTCAAAAAGAGTTACCTCCGAGCACTCACAAACATACGGAGCTTAGCGACAACCCCCGGTCATTCAGATCCAGCTGAAATCACAGGGGTAGATCTTATCTGGAATCCCGCAGGGCAACGGTGCCCGGCGGTAAAGCTTAGATGGAGAGAGGGGGCAAAACGGGCGGAGAAATAGCTCGGCCGGCCTGCAATACAATTAATTGTATTTTCCAATGAATTAATCCAATTAAAATGCCTTGCTATATAAAGGGGGAAGGGGGTGTGCAAACCCCCTGGCTCCCCCATGTGGGACTAAAGGAGGAGAGGATGGGGGGGGGGGGGGGGGAGGCCGGCGCACCCTCCTAGTCCAACTCGGACTAGGGGCCCAAGCCCCCCTTCCTTGCTTGGTGCGGCTCCCCCTCTTGGGCCCTCTTAGGGCCCATGTAGGTGGGAGCCCCCTTTTTCCTTTTATTAATTAATATTAAATTAATATAAAAATCCCATTAATTCATAATTAATATATTTATATATAATTCAATATCCCATGACTCCGAAACAATTTCGGAACCACCCGAACAACTTTCGGACATTCCTGGAACCATTCCAGACCTACCCGGAACTCCTTCCGGACCACCGGAACTCTTTCCGGATCATTTCTCTCTCTCCAACAAACACCTATATTATTCCAGAACTTATCTCCTAGTGTCGCTAAGACCTTAAATTTGTTACGCTACGGTTCGAGAACACTCCAGACATGGTTGAGACACTCCGCTCACCAATGACCGTCAGGTATACCTGGAAGTATATGACGACCCCTGTGCATTCTACGAATATCGTCGTTGAACCATAAATATGATATTCATTCCCTTTGTCTCTGCGATACTACCTTGTCCGAGATATGATCGTAGACACACCGATGTCTTTGTTGTATCTCGTTACCGACGAAGGTTATTAACTCGTCTGCGATATTACACCTTCATGACCTAGTCATAAGCTGCGCAGCTATATAGATGCAATATCACCGAGTGGGCCCAGAGTATCTTTCCATTACAAGAATGAACAAATCCCGCTCTTGATCCTTACGTCTTGATGCTCTTTCGGAATACCCAAGATGGACACCGTTATTGTCATGCTATATAAGACAAAACGTTTGATGTTCTCAAAGCACCCCTACGAAGCATCAATAAGTACGGTCTCACGGTCTAAGGAATAAGCTATCATATTCTTATCTCTTGCAAATGACAAACATCGTAATACGATCTTATTGCAGTACTTTGCGTATGTCCATCACCTTATTCAACTAACAAGATGACCCCATTGTCAACCGACGTCATTGTCCTTGATCGGGAATCTCGATCAACTGTTGTCCAATGGACTAGCTCATATAGAGGCTTGCTAGGGACCTGGTTGTCTATGTATCACACGTGTATCAATAATTCCGATTAATACAGTTATATCATGATACACAAACCTATTATAAACTTATGAGATAATGCAATAAATACTACTTATTTATTTGCCTCTAGGGCATATCTCCTTCAGTCTCCCACTTGCACTAGAGTACAAATAAACTAGTTGCATTCTACTTTATCAGAATCCCTTATCAAATAAGAATCATTTGATAATGATTGCTTGTGGAAGAGTGTTACTGCACAATCCAAGATTGTACATGCTTTTTCGATTCACTGACATCAACTTGCTTGATATCACCATGTTGTTCAACAACATATATACAAATACCGTAACTAAGTTTGACTTCTGTTTCCCAGCGGTTACTCTGATTATACTAACCCGATAACTGCCCTGAAAAACACACTCAGCCATAGAGAGCCCCTTGTAACAATTACAAACTCGCGATATCTACATACTTTCACACCAATGTAGAAAACTTGACATTCTAATGTCAATCCAACAACTAACACACCTCTACTTCCAGTAAATTCCAAATTTACTTTTATAACTGCTCTTCTTCCAAAGAACATCGGTTATATTTCATCGAGCATATAATATGGTTTCTGTATGATGTCTAATATTACATAATAGACCCACATGTCATACAACCATTACTTTCATGCATCATTACTCTTAATGATCAATTGGATTTCAAAGGACCATCCTTTTGATTCTATTCTGACTCCTCAGATATAATACAAAACAACTCGACTAACTATTTAAAATTCCCGTTCTATTTCAAAATAGACACTAACTTTCAAATAGTTTCACAACTTCATCCTATTCTATTGGTACAATTTCACAATGTGTTAATTACACAAGATGAATTCGACTCCCACTCAAAACATGTTTCCACATATTTGAGAACACGAGCTCCCACTCAAAAACATGTTATCCACATATTTGAGTTCCTAAGCTCCCACTCAAAAATATGTTCTTTACATATTCCACCTGAGTAAACTAACATTGACTCCCACTTAAATCGACATTTTGGTCAAACCAAAATCATTGATATATTATCAATTCGAGTCTAATACAAACTACAGTATTACATTAATACAAATCCCTCAGACTTCAAGCATGTCTATACAAATGTAGTCAACAAATTTGATGTTGTCCAAGACACATTTCTTGACAAGACATGCCACCGCGTCTTTCTTATAGTCACATTTCTCATATAACACTTTATATGACGATTAAACAATCTTATTCATCTAATAAGAATTGCAGCAACAATTACTCTCTTAATCCTTTCAAATGCAACTTGGATTTCCAGGCTCAAAAAGCCTTTGTTCGTACTCTGATATTTTCTCAACTTTCTTTGTATTCATATAGTGCACCTTGATCTGTCAACAAGATCTGAAACACTTAATACAGTGTTGTGACTTGACAGCAATATTAAATATAACAACACTTTATTTAGAAGTTTCTTTCATGAAAATTTTATGATCTTTATAAAGAGGATTGCAAGCAGAAAACAATTTTCTAGTCTCCCTCACTCTTAATCACCAAATTTTCATTAGCAGACATATACTCTTTGGAACACCTTCCAACATAGGTCTGACACCTTATTTCAAGCTTCTAATTCCAATCCATGAACCATAATTCGAAAAATCATCTTTTCCTCGGAATTATATAGACAACAAACTGAGCTTTGTTTCTACTTGGTTTTGGAATACACTCCCATTCAATGCGAGTATCCTACAAAGAACTATTCATGTATATTCCAAATTATCGTGTAATCATATACATGTCGACACTACTGTCGATCTCATGAATTCTTGTTGAGAAAAACATCTATTTTCTAAAGTGGACATCGACTATAATGTTTCGAACATATTAGGAGATTCTAAGACTGATTCTGACAGACCACACTTTATTTAAAATATAGCATGATTATAATTCCCCACATATCACCATATATGACATTATAATTTTCTGAACAAATTTCCACAAGTGTTTTGTGTTGAAACCATAATTCAAAAATGTTGTCCTTTGATCGAATTTTGTGAATACAATATTCACTAATCTTTCTTCTGAAAAACCCCATTTGATCTATTATCAAATTAATTTCAGACTCCACAATTTATCGGGCAAATACTCCTATTTACCAAAATCATGGAAAAAATTCGGATCATACAATAACACCATTGATTAATCATTAAAAATGACTCTCAGTCAATTTCCTCTAGTATTGCAACTTCAATACTGCATTTCAAACTTAATCAATTTTGGCACTCGAAATACTTAAATGGACCAAAATTATCCATTACTTCTTTCATTGCCTTTATGACTAAATTTGATGGTGTTTGTTCTAGTAATAGAACTCTTATTCATAGGACTCGCTATTTCATCATTTCTACAATTATGAATACTTATCATACAATCAATGTAACTGAGATGTGGAATCTGTATTCATAATATATAACAACTGACTTGTTCCATAACATAAAACAACTGAACTTGTCTTATTACATGAATAACTTTGTCTTGCAACAATCAAGACACACACACTCGCTCACTATTACAAAAGATCTTATAAAAAACTATTAATGATAACTATGATAACTTGAGGAAGTGAACATCAAAAGGCCATCAACTCCTTGATTACCAGCTTCAGCGCCAGGTCACATCAAACTGCGCCGCATATATGTGATAATTAGGACCTGTTTCACAAACAGAACAAGTATCAAATACTTCATCATATATCAAGAGGCGAATTCATAATTCTGTATATATCAAATATATACCTGTAGCATCGAAGATCTCTCCTTCGATGGAATCAACTTTCAGAGATTTGAATTCAGACTCAAACTTGTAGAAGTTCATATCATCGGCCTTCAAAATGTACTTGCGCACATGCTTCTCATAGCTAGGAGGTAGAGATATCAGGACAGTCCGAATGGCACAAGAATCTGCCATCCAGTAATCGAAGACCATCGTCAGCTGGAAGTAGATGTCATACAATCTCTTCAAATGTGTCTTCAGACAAGTATGCTCCTCCATGTGAATGGTCTGGAACATTCTAAGCTGCCTGAATTGCTCACGCTTTAATTCATCCCCGAAGTGTGTCTTTATCGCATCAATCATGACGCTTGGCTCCTTGCGTCGAAACAACTCTTTCAACTCAGGTGCCAGGCATACGGTCATGGTGATCTCCACTTCAATGAATATGTCTCGACGCCTACGGAAATCATCTTCCTCCTCCTCGCTAGCAGAATCTCCTGGTCCTTCTCCTAACGGTTCATCGAGAACATATAGAATGTTGTTGTGTTCGAGAATGTTTCTAAAACCCCTGTACCATCTGATGAAGTTGGACCCGTCGGCTTCTAAGGTAGCATCCGTGCTCTTGAGGAAGTAACCGAAGTATAGTTGCGTAGTCTACAGATGTGATCGCAAAAGAGGTAAGGTAAAGTTTATAATACGTAGGTGAGTTTTAGTTTTATAATCTCATTATCTAAAACACACCACACCAAGATTATTATCCCTAAAAATAATAATGGCGATACCACGACCCTCATCCACCACACCACCCCCGATCATCACGGCCGGCAGCATAGCTTCAAAGGTGGACATAAAATGTCGATCATAACAACTCTGTGACTCGTGCTCGATCTTTCGATCTTCCCGTGTTCCGAGGCCATATTTCTGGATATGCTAGGCTCGCCAATCAAACCTCGAAGACCCTGCGCGTGCAACATGGCTTACACCCACTGTATGCGAACGACGAGATGTGTGACACCTGATCATCACAGCCTGCCTCATAACGTAGAACTTTCTTGGTGATGGGCAACGAGAGAGAACACAATTTTGGTATTTGTTAGGGATCATCCTATTTATGATGCTACCGTTGTATATCTAGCATATAAGCAATCAATAGGATGCACACACAACAACACACAATAATGATGCAGTGAAGTGCGATGTGACATGCTCGATGCGCCTGTACCTTCATGGCGCCATGTGCCTGGCCCCCGGCGCCCCGGCATGGCTCCGAGTCTACAGAGCCCTCCATTGTCTCCGACAGTACGAGTAATATCAAAACTTACCGTAACCATGTCACATAAAATAACACCTCTGCAAAACAAAGTTAGACGCCTCTAGCTTTATTTAGTTTTGCAAGTTTTACGTGGCATATAGGCTTATTCGTAAGAGAATCGCTTCCCTACCTACGATGTACAACAACGTCGATCGTATAATTGCATGTTTAAGCATCCCTTTCGGTCCCTCCATTGAAAATGCTTTGCCGACTAGAGAGAGAGAGAGAGAGACAGACACCCGCCAGCCACAGATACGGTGCAAGCCGTATGTCAGTAGTGGAACCAGTCTCGCGTAAGCGTACGCGTAAAGTCGGTCCGGGCCGCTTCATCAACTCAATACCGAAGGCATCGCAAGTGCACGCTAGAGGGTAGCAAATATAAGAAAGACGCCCTCATTCAACATGAGTTCTAACCGTACCAGCAGTACTACGCATAGATCGGCTCTGATACCACTGAAGGGGTTACGGTGCAGAAAACAATATTTTTTCTAGCGTACGAAACCCTAACTAGCCAGGATCTATCTATCTAGTACATGTGATAACGGTGGCGGAACGGGTTACATTACCTCCATGTAGACCGATAGCGGGGATTACGCTCCCGCACAAGCGTTGACGATGAAGTCGTACGTAGCCGACCTCGAGGTCGCGGAGAACTTGCCGCGATGACGAAGACGATGACGCCGGGGTGTTGACGATGATCTGCGTCGACGGGCGTCGGGCGAAAGAAGGCGGGGCGCCGGCACCAGGGGTGGTGCGCCGACGGTAGAGGGGGAGGTGGCGCGGCGGCTGCAGGGGCGAGACGACGTCGCCTAGGCTCCTCAAAAGGAGTTACCTCCGAGCACTCACAAACATACGGAGCTTAGCGACAACCCCCCGGCCATTCAGATCCAGCTGAAATCGCAGGGGTAGATCTTATCTGGACTCCCGCAGGGCAACGGTGCCCGGCGGTATAGCTTAGGTGGAGAGAGGGGGCAAAACGGGCGGAGAAACAGCTCGGCCGGCCTGCAATACAATTAATTGTATTTTCCAATGAATTAATCCAATTAATATGCCTTGCTATATAAAGGGGGAACGGGTGTGCAAACCCCCTGGCTCCCCCATGTGGGACTAAAGGAGGAGAGGAGGGAGGCCGGCGCACCCTCCTAGTCCAACTCGGACTAGGGGCCCAAGCCCCCCCTTCCTTGCTTGGTGCGGCTCCCCCTCTTGGGCCCTCTTAGGGCCCATGTAGGTGGGAGCCCCCTTTTTCCTTTTATTAATTAATATTAAATTAATATAAAAATCCCATTAATTCATAATAAATATATTTATATATAATTCAATATCCCATGACTCCGAAACAATTTCGGAACCACCCGAACAACTTTTGGACATTCCTGGAACCATTCCAGACCTACCCGGAACTCCTTCCGGACCACCGGAACTCTTTCCGGATCATTTCTCTCTCTCCAACAAACACCTATATTATTCCAGAACTTATCTCCTAGTGTCGCTAAGACCTTAAGTTTGTTACGCTATGGTTCGAGAACACTCCAGACATGGTTGAGACACTCCGCTCACCAATGACCGTCAGGGATACCTGGAAGTATATGACGACCCCTGTGCATTCTACGAATATCGTCGTTGAACCATAAATATGATATTCATTCCCTTTGTCTCTGTGATACCACCTTGTCCGAGATATGATCGTAGACACACTGATGTATTTGTTGTATCTCGTTACCGACAAAGGTTATTAACTCGTCTGCGATATTACATCTCCATGACCTAGTCATAAGCTGCGCAGCTATATAGATGCAATATCACCGAGTGGGCCCAGAGTATATTTCCATTACAAGAATGAACAAATCCCGCTCTTGATCCTTACGTCTTGATGCTCTTTCCGAATACCCAAGATGGACACCGTTATTGTCATGCTATATAAGACACAACGTTTGATGTTCTCAAAGCACCCCTACGAAGCATCAATAAGTACGGTCTCACGGTCTAAGGAATAAGCTATCATATTCTTATCTATTACAAATGACAAACATCGTAATACGATCTTATTGTAATACTTTGCGTATGTCCATCACCTTATTCAACTAACAAGATGACCCCATTGTCAACCGACGTCATTGTCCTTGATCGGGAATCTCGATCAACTGTTGCCCAATGGACTAGCTCATATAGAGACTTGGTAGGGACCTGGTTGTCTATGTATCACACGTGTATCAATAATTCCGATTAATACAGTTATAGCATAATACACAAACCTATTATAAACTTATGAGATAATGCAATAAATACTACTTATTTATTTGCCTCTAGGGCATATCTCCTTCAGAACCATGTCCATGAAGCCTCTATCTCTGACTGAAACAAGCCAACAACAACAAGATACATCCAGTTGTGTCCATCTAGAGCATTGCATGCTGCCAACTGACCATTCCACTTGCCTGTCAAAAATGATAAGTCTATGCTCAAATATGGATGATATCCTGCTTTACAACCATCGATGCAAGGCTTTAAAGCCATAAAGAATTTGGAGAAATAAACCTTGCCATCCTCTGATACCTCTGTATCTATCACGACAACACTGCTAGGTGACCTTTTCTCCACATCTGCTTTGAAATTGAAAATCATCATAAATGTGTTTGCCCAATCACCATACAAACTCTTCATTGCCCTTTGTTTAGCGTTCCACACTGTGGTATATTTCAGTTTAATCTTGTACAACTTTTCGAGGTCTACTTTCAGTCTTTTGGCAGTAGTGTTCGGTGTTTTTGCCAAAAATGGAGTTATCTTTTCTGCAACCCAAATCTGTGATGTCATGCTTGATACTCTCTGTGTACCTGTAAAACATGTATGTTGATGAGGGATTTGGTTAACCCTGACTGTTCTTCCATCAGCCCGCAGTCTAGCAAAAATGTACCACTTGCAAGGCCTCACACCACTACCATCAAAACCTCTGCACTTAGCATAAAACTTCTTTCTATCAGTTCAAAGTGTCTTGGCATCAAACTGGTGTATGACTACATAAGTCTTGAAAGACAACCTGAACTCATCCATGTTTGGCCACGACTTTCCCACTTGAATGACAGGGTTTTCCTTGTCATACACATGCACCAGCTCATCAAGATGTGCATCATCTACATATTCTGTAGCATCTTCCATCAACTGTTCATCTACACATTCACACAATTCTCTGTCAGAAATATCACTTGTTGCTTCATCACTCTCCTCATTTCTGTCATGGACTGTAATGCCAAATAGTTTGGCCATATCAGTGTCATCAATTGGTGCAATGACCAAATCAGTATGCTCCTGCAATTCAACTGTGTTCCAATCAACAACAACATCAGTGCCCTCTTCTGCAAATGCATTAGCCCCATCGGCTATTACTGTCAGATCGGTAACAATGGGAACTAGATGCCTCTGTGAAGCCCAATCACGTTCTGCCTTCTGCACAGCCAACTATGACGGCACATAACCCACCTTCGAATCAATATTCATATCAACTAGCTCAGCAAAGAAATCAGCCATGAGCCTTGTCCAGCCCTCTTGCTTATCGATTTCATCAATAAGTTGTTCACCATCTTCAATTCTAACATACTCTCCTTTGAAATCATCAAATCGCAGTATTGAAACCGCTTGCTCTGGACCCCAAAAAATAGTTTCCCCAATTTTCTCCACCAATTTCCTCACCGCCTTCTCTTCCATCTCCTATAGTTCAGTGGGATCAATCTCCTCACAATCAACCCTCCATTTCACAATTGTATCTCTCTCGATATTCTCCATGCTACCATCAGCTAATTTTGCCGTCGATGGAAAGAAATTGACCTCAAATTCAAAGGTTTGAGGAGCATCCTCTCTATCATAGGCAGGAAGTGTGAGAAAGAACAGAGGAGGGCGTAAATCCAACTTAAAATGGGCGAAAATTGGTCGGGCGGGGAAGCGTATCACCTCTTCGAAGCTGAATCTAGCGGCTCCTTCTCGAACTGACGGGCTCGGGATGATCCACGAGCTCCTCTCACTTGGAGGCCCCCTCTCACCTTCTATAGATTTCAACAAACAGAGGCACGAACTCAGATCTACAAACAGGCGGAGGGGATTGGGACTAGAGCTCCGAATGCACTAACCATGAATGTCGCCGCCGAGAGAGAGGGCTCCGCCGCCGCCGGGCTGTCGCAAAGTTCAGGTCGGGGGCGGGCACGGTAGGCAGTTTGACTTGATGCGGTTTTTTTTAACCCTTGACTTGATGAGGTTAGTTAACTTGGTGGCACGACATGTCTTATCCCTAACTGAGCATGTTGACGACATTTTTAATGCCTGTGTGGTCGTGGGCTATTTACCCGCTCAGATCCGTCACATGCGAGCTATTCTCCAGTAAAACGTCGCTCTCCGTCCAATTCACTGGAAAAACGACGTACATGAGCTATTGGCCCGGACGTTCGCATGGCTTCGGTCACCGTTGCCTCTGCCCGTGGTGGCAGCGGCGAGAGGCGGTGATGGCCGCCTGAGAGCGGCGCCGCGTCCAGGCAGGGATGAACCGTTCCCTGTCCGGTGCGAGGCGCACACTCAAGGGCCTCCGGTTCTGCAGCCACACAACGGGCTCCGCCGAGGCCACCGTGCTGTGGGGCACCGTCGAGGAGCGCTTCAACGCCCTCTCCCACGACAGTCTCCTCGCCCGCAACGACTTCTGCGACTGCATCGGTGCGTGATGCAACTGTCTCTTGCCAAAGCACATTTTGACAAAAATAATCACAATGTTACCACTTATACCCTATTATTTACCTTATTTACACTTTATTTGACTTTCTATACTGGATATAGGATATGACGGAAGTTTGTCTACGGAGAACTTATTGTAGTAACTCTCTGAACTTGGCTGTGGAATGCTATGCTTGTTTTGTTTGTTTCTCTAGAAGCCCACACACTGTGTATACTAGTTGAATGCCCGTGCGTTGCTACGAACTAATAAACACAAAAAAATATAGAGAAATAATTAATCATTTTTTATTTTATGGATGAGAGTTTCATCAACAATATATATGAATATGTCACACAAAATATTGTGTCACACAAATTTCATTTACTCTAATTACAAAGAACAGTTCGATATTAAGAAGACTGTTTTCAGACATCAAAGGCATGGAAAACTTCAAGTGCTGCTTTTCCCATACAACAGATCTTTGCCCACATATTTCTTGTTGTGATTCTTAAACCGGTTCAAGAAAAAAAAGTACATTAAATCTAGATGGATGAAAATACTTTACGAAATATTTGAATAACAGTACACACAAACAATAATTCATAGTTTATATTGGGAGAGGTGACTTAATGGGATATTGGGAGCATCTTAGCTTATAGCTGAATTGTCCTACACAGTGTTCAGTGATTCCGGCAGTTTGGCATAATGACTCTTTACCTGAGAACAAACAACCAAATATGACAAGATCAAGAGAAGTCAATTGCCTGGACTGATATTGAATTAATTTAGCAAAAAGAATAGATGGATAGTACTCATTTATTTGCTCATTAACTATAAGAAACTCATCTCTTGCTCAGAACCTTATGCTCATATGACAAAAAGACATGATTCTAAAAAAAAACCGAGTCTAGCAGGGGAAGAATCCCTGCGGAATTTTGTTAAGCTTTTAGCTAATTTGGTGTGTACGCTCCCACGAGCGAGCGCTCGAACTCGAGCGGGCAGGCATCAGAGGTTTCAGCACCTGGTAGTCGGGCTAGGCCTCGGTTCACAATAGACATGATTCTTGCAGTTTGGCATAATCACTCCGCACAACTGTTATCACTTAAATATAATGAATTGAAGAATCAACTCTAAAGAATAAAATCAATTTTCATACACTACCAACAGTATGGACTGGAGTTGCAGCAGAGAACAATTAGACTTTATTTTTACAGTCTTACCTACTCCGAGAGCCGATGTAGGATAATTCTCCTACGCATGCTACGGATCTTACCCAGTTCTCCTACGCAGATTAGACATATTTCCTTGAAGGCTGAAATTCTTCTCCAATTAGACATTATTCTTCCTCTCCATCTCTCTCTATCTGAAAAGTAATTTTGTTGGTCTTGTGCAATCAACGCAAATCATCTCAGAATACTCCAAAGTTTGTCACTTCTACACCATTATAATACTCCAATTAGCTTTACTTATATTTAACTAATTAACTCAACAAAATAAGAAAGAACACAAACTGATTCTCAGTACCTTGAACACAAGCACCTGTAAGCCAAGCTTTTGTTAAAGCCTTTCCGGTTCATCCTAAATATTTTTGTGCGTAGTCCATTGCAGATCAGGGAAGTGGGAAGATCGTAAGCTAACTCACCAACAGACTCATCACCGAGGATCTTTGGACAAAAGTGCAATTAGATCGGCAGAGCCCATCAAAGCACCTGTCAGATGCAAGTTCAAAACATTTAATCCAAAATGTATATCATGTATTAAAACAAACACCTGGAGACCGTTATATTACAGAAAAGCACCCACATATGTGTATCCCGAATGGCATGATTAGTCACCAAAATAACATATTCCCTTCTTATTTATGAAAAAAAAATCATATTATACAAGATTTATCCTGGTTTAGGGAAGGTTAAACCAAATTTCAGGGAGACTGAGACTGGTAGAGGATCAGTACAAGTCCATGTCCTTTGTCATTTGTGGTTGAAAATAAACATAAGTCAAATGCGCCTCCGCCACCTCCGGGGCCGGCACCGGCTGCGGTGCAGAGGGCTGCTTCGCACGCGACCTCGCCGCACGATTGCTTGATCGTGCAGCGCACCACGCCCGACGCTCGTGTGGGGATGGAGCTCAAGCGAGATCGCCAGAACAGACTCGTGGAGGAGCTCGGCCAGGCGGGCCAGCAGAACCGCGGCGCGTTGCAGCACGGGGTCGCTACGTACACCTCAGGCTGCATGGCGTTCACTCGCTCTCTACGACGCATGGTCTGGCCGCAGAAGTTCAGGCCGGCTCTACCCAAGGGCTACCACGGCTCCAGCAACCCCATCGAATTCCTGCAGCTCTACACCACCTCCATCCAAGCTGTAGGGGGAGACGACAAGGTCATGGCCAACTGGTTCTCCCACGCGCTTCGCGACTCTGCGCTGTCGTGGCTCCTGAACCTCCCTGAGGGCTCCGTGAACTCGTGGGAGGAGCTCTGCAAGCAGTTTGTCTCCAACTTCAAGGGGACTTACAAGCGCGCCCTCACCCACAACGATCTGTGCGCTGTGGTGCAGAGAAAGGATGAAACGCTCCGCAAGTACATCCAGCGCTTCAGCCAAGTGCGCAACAAGATTCCGAACATTCCTGACACTCAAGTCATCGCCGCCTTCCGCGAGGGCGTCACGAACAGCAGGATGCTCGAGAAGCTGGGTATTCACGACAAGCTCACCTCTGTGGTGAAACTTTTCGACCTGGCGGACAAGTGCGCCAAGGCTGAAGAGGGACTCCTCTTCGTCAAGATGTCCTTGAGAGGGGACGACCATGCCGAGGGGTCCCGGAGCCAGAAAAAGAAGGAGGAGCCCAAGCGCAAGGCCACCGCAGTTCTCGCGGCAGAGCCTGACACGAAGGGCACCCGCAGGGACTCCCCCGAGCCTGGAGAGAGGAAAGATGACCACCGCCCTTTCTGCGTCTACCACAACAGGCGCGGCCACTCTACAGAGTCCTGCTTCGACCTCAAAAGGTTAAGCAAGGAGCGTGAGCAAGCAGAGGGCAGTGGCTGCCGCGGTCGAGGCCGTGGCTACCGCTGAAGCGGACGCAAGGGCGGCTA
This sequence comes from Poa annua, assembly GCA_026929855.1. Taxonomy (NCBI): domain Eukaryota; kingdom Viridiplantae; phylum Streptophyta; class Magnoliopsida; order Poales; family Poaceae; genus Poa; species Poa annua. The sequence goes on from CM049427.1 coordinate 42,142,816, forward strand.
CCAGAAACCATTTGGAAACCAGGCCAACGCCGCGGAAAAGAACGGCAACCTCCCTGACGAGGAAGATGGCGGCTACCAAACCCCGAGGGGCGCCATTGCCTGCATCCTTGGGGGGACGCATGCGCCAAAATCGAACAACCAGTTCAAGCAGTTCGCCCGTGAGCTCAACGCCGCCCTCCCAAGCACGGAAACCTCCAGGCCCCTCAAGTGGTCGCAATACACCATCGCCTTCGACGCTCAGGACCACCCCAAGTCCACCAAGACTGTTGGAACCCTCCCACTGGTGTGCAGCCCCACCATCGACAATGTGGCTGTCTCCAAGACTCTCATCGATGGCGGGGCAGGCCTGAACGTCATCTCCATAGATACGTTTGAAGCGCTTCAAGTGCCCTACGAGCGGCTCACGCCCTCGAGGCCCTTCACGGGGGTCACCAGCGGCTCGATCGAGCCTCTAGGGCAGGTCAGGCTTGCCGTCACCTTCGGGAGCAAGGAGAATTACCGCACCGAGCACATCGATTTCGATGTCGCACACATCGGGCTGCCATACAATGCCATCCTCGTCTACCCCGCGCTCGCGAAGTTCATGGCCTTCACGCACCATGCCTACAACATGGTCAAGATCCCCGGCAGCGCCAGCACGATCACCATCCGTGGGCATGTCCTGGACGCTACGCGCGCCGTTGAGACGGCCTACAAGACTGCCGCCATGGCATTTCCCGCATACGAGGACCTGGAGCCTCTCGAGAGGCCCAAGAAGAAAAAGCAGTTGTTCTCCCAAGAGGCAGCTGCTACAAAGAAGGTCTCTTTGAGCTCCAGCAGCTCGGGGGCTGAAGACTCGGGGGCTAGCCTCACCATTGGCGACGCGCTACCTCCCAAATAGGAAAGCGCGCTCGTCGCCTTCCTCCAGGCAAACTCTGACATGTTCGCATGGACACCGTCAGATATGTCTAGTGTACCGAGGGAGGTGATCGAGCACCACTTGGCCGTGTGCCCAAACGCGCGCCCCGTCAAGCAGAAAGCAAGAAAACAAGCCCCCGGGAAGCAAGCATTCATCGTCAAGGAGGTCGAGAAGCTCAAAGCGACAAAAGTCGTTCGCGAAGTCGCACACCCCACTTGGCTCTCCAATGGTGTGGTAGTTCCAAAGCCCACCGGAGGAGGCCGTCTCTGCATCGACTACTGTTGGGGATATATCAACTAGGGGTATAACCAGCATGGATCAATCCGGCTAGTCCAGGGTGGCCCAAGGGTGGTAAGGCTAAGGCCTGTCGGGCGGCCCAGATAGCTGACGTGCAAGGAAGTAGGCGGTCCAAGGAAGGCGGAAGGCCTAAGCCCATCAAGCCACCGAGCCCAAGACGGAAGGCGGCAACTAAGTCGGCTAGGTCTAGGACTCTGATTACTTGCCGGACAAGTACTTACCTTGTATCCTGGGGTCTGGCCGCCTATATAAGCCGGCCACCAGGAAGCCTTTAGGGCACGCTTCAATACGCATCAAACACATTGTAACCTGTTCACGGCTATTGCCTCATAGTGAATTATAGCAGCACGTAGGATCCCGCCACCGCTGTGGGATCCGAAGCTGGGTAAACTCGCCGTGTTCAATCCCGACCTCGACGACACCAACCTTCTTCCCCACAATCCATACGTAGGCTAGAGGACCCCCGTCTCCTATCAATTATGCCGATACCACGACAGTTGGCGCCCACCGTGGGGCATAAGGTTCCTGGCGTCACGTTCCAGGCGGGAACACTTGGCGGCGTGGGCAAGCAGATCGCCGTCGGTCGCGTCAAAAGGTTTGACGGCCATAGCTACGTCAACTCGGAGGAGTCCTGGCTCCCGGCGGACGACTACCTTATCGGATGCGCAATCGTGCCGATCGGAGGGATCGACGTCTTCATCGGGTACACGCCAGAGGCGTACGGCCTACCGCGTTTCTACAACCCCACCCACCAACCCTTCGACAAAGCAGTCGACCGGCAAGATGGATCTGAATCCGCCTTCTCCCAGGAGTCGGCCGAATCTGATTTCCACTTTGTCGGAGTTGTCGGACTGGGATCCGACTCCCAGCCGGAAAACAACGATCCTGAATCAATCCTCCCTGCTCTGCAGGAGGATGCGATGTCAGATGCCGGATCCAGATCTACCGTTCAAGTCAACATAGACTCTGACTCCGATGATGATGCTAGTCTCTTCGAAGAGAAGATCAAAACCCGCTTTTCCAGTGGAAATACGGCTCCCTCAGAGGGTACAGCGGATACAGACATGCCTGACAAGCTGGCTATGATGGTTGTTGTCGGTCACGAGACAACCCCAGTTACTTCGGAAGCGCAAATCAAGCCAGCGGAAGAAGCCGGAGACACCACTGCCGGCCAACTCATTGAAAGTTCCGACAAGGTGTGCGCAAAGAAGAAAACTGGCCTCGAGAAAGGCGGCAGTAGCAAACCCACGGATTTGCTCTCCGTCATCAAAGAAGTAGACGAGATCATGAATACTCCGGTGAACAAAAACACCCCACTCGACGAAGTGGAAGAGCTTAGGCTTAACATGATTAAGCACTCTGACTTCCTGCGAAAAAGAGAGGAGCACGTTGAGAGCCTTGCGAAGAAGATCAAGAAAGAGCAGGAGAAGATGTCGGCCAAAACAAACCGGCAACTCTTCGAGGAGAAAAGGTCATCAAAAAATCGCCGTGGAAAAGAGCCGCCTACGCAAGCAACGACAGCGGCTCAAGACCTAGGGTTGGATTGGCGTACGGCACCACAGCGAGTGGATAGAAGGGGGGATGTTGTCTTCTGCACCCCTATCCTCAACGCGGCTGCCGCGCTAGATACCCTGGATGACAACACTTACACGGCGGAAGAGAAGTTGGCCAACGCAAGACACTTCGTAAGCAAGGCCCTAGAACAACAAGCTCGCGCTGATTCCTACGGTCACATGGCGGATGCCCGCGGGGGAGACCTAGAGTCTAAGTCAGGCAAGTGCAAAGCTGCACCAGGTGCCGACCCCGAAGGCCCGTCTGGCTCCAGTAGCCATGGCGACAAAAGGAAGGCAACGCCACCTCCAAAGAAGGCACCGCCGCCAAAACAAAGGCGGGACGAGAATTCAAGGACGGGAAGCAGAGGAGCCCTACCACCTCCACCTCAGCCAAGACGCGACAATGGCGGTAGCCGGAACAACAGGCAGCCGTCTAGAAAAGATGCCGGCAACGACCCTCCAAGGAGAGGCCGCAGCCGGTCTCCGCAGCATAGCACTGGCAGCAAGAGGAGAGAGGAGGTAGAAGGGCCCAGGCGCAGCATAAGCCGGGCGGCGCAGGACGAGCCGGACGCAAACAGAGGCGCACGGCAGCTCAATCCAAAAGACGCACGACACCGCCTACAAGACATAGCAAGAGGAAAGGAGCCGCTATACTCTGGACCAAAGTGCTTCGGTGACGCCATCCGCAAAGAGCCGTTCCCCAAGGACATGACATCAGTGTCAAAAAACTGTTCTAGGTACAACGGCCTTGTTAAGCCGGACTCATGGCTTTCCGACTACGCCATGGCCATAGAGATTGCCGGCGGGAGGGCCATATTGCCGTCCGCTACCTACCTCTCATGTTGGAAGGCACGACAAGAGCTTGGATCGACAACCTCCCTGAAAAGTCCATCCATAGATGGTACGACATGGAAAAGGTTTTCTCCCAGCACTTCCAAGGAACATACAAGCGTCCAAATACCTACACGGATTTGCAGCGCTGTATCCAAAAGCCGGACGAAACCATGACAGATTTTGTCAGCCGCTGGATATCCGAAAAGGCCAACTGTCATGGTGTTTCGGACGCACAGGCTATCCATGCCTTCTACACGGGCCTACAGAAGAAGTCCTTGCTCCGTCATAGGCTCGTCCGCGAGCAAATCACGGACCTTGGTGAGATGCTCAACCTAGCCGCCCAATACGCGGCGGCGGATGACGACGCCCGGGACGATGACCCAGACGTCAACATCATACCAAAGCGGAACAACAAGCGCAAGCAGGCGGCAGATGACAAAGCCGGACCTTCCAATGAGGTAGCCGTAGCATTCCAAGGGAACGCCGGCAAAAAGAAGTGGAAGAATAAGAAAGATGGTCGCGAAGCCGGCTCAGGGCCTAAGGCGGCGCGAATCACTTACGAACAGGCAAAGCTCTTGCCGTGTCCCATCCACGCCTCATTGGGCAAGGTCAACCACATGCTTGGAGAGTGCCGTTTCATGGACGACTTCAAAAAGGATCCCACAGTCGGCTGGAAGTCAAAGAAGTCAAAGAAGAACGACAAGAAAGACAGCAAGGAGGATGAGGATGACGACGACATGTCTATCTCAAGCGAAGAGGACGCAACCGCCAAGAAAAAGAAGCCGTATCCGAAGGTCAAAGAATCTCTTGTGTGCTTTGTCGGCACGCCTTCGGCTAAAGCGGATAAGGCGGAGATGCGCGAACTCAACGCGACAATGCCGGACGTCCCTCAGTACTTGAACTGGTCGGAGGCAACAATCACTTGGGACCGGTCCGACCACCCTGATCACGTCCCTCACCCAGGCAAGTACGCCCTTGTCGTCGACCCCATTGTCGACAACTTCAGACTCACAAAGGTACTCATGGATGGCGGCAGCAGCCTCAACATCCTGTACTACGACACGCTAAGCCGCATGAACCTGTCAGAGGATCAGCTGGGTCACAACAACCTCACATTTCATGGCATAGTGCCCGGCAGGCAAGCAAAGTCAATGGGAAGCATCAGGCTGAAGGTAACTTTCGGACCAAAAGAGAACTACCGCTCAGAGTTCCTCCGGTTCGAAGTTGTCCCCTTCAAAAGCGCCTATCATGCAATCTTCGGACGACCGACTTTCGCCAAGTTCATGGCAAGGCCGTGCTACATATACAGCAAGCTTAAAATGCCGGGGGAAAACGGAACCATCACGGTTTCCGGCAACTTCAAGAAAGCCAAGGAGTGCGAGCGTGGCATGGCCGCCTTCGCAGAAGCCGTCATCCACAAGGAAGAACTCACGCTGCTCGGGGCGGATTCAGACAACTCCATGCCAAAGCCAAAGATGGATGTCAAGAAGACTTTCGAAGCTTCAGAAGACACCAAAAAGGCGTACCTCATCCCAGGTGACAAGTCTAAGCAAGTTGTCATCGGCTCCAACCTTGACAGCAAATACGAAGGCGCGCTCGTCGAGTTCCTCCGTGAGAATCGTGACATCTTTGCATGGTCGCCTTCCGACATGCCTGGGGTACCGAGGGAACTTGCCGAGCACTCGCTCAACGTCATAAAAGGATCCAAGCCGGTGAAGCAAGCAACAAGACGCTTTGGAGATGAGAGACGCAAGGCTATAGGGAAGGAGATAAATAGGCTGAAGGCCGCCAATTTCATAAAAGAAGTTGTACACACCGATTGGGTGGCAAATCCTGTACTTGTCCCAAAGAAGAATAAAGAGCTGAGGATGTGTATCGACTATACTGGTGTTAACAAGTGCTGCCCAAAGGATCCCTTTGCGCTGCCTAGGATTGACCAAGTCGTAGACTCCACAGCAGGCTCCGAGCTGCTTTGTTTTCTGGACGCCTACTCAGGATACCACCAAATCAAGATGAGAGAGTCAGATCAACTGAAAACATCTTTCACAACTCCATATGGGACTTTCTGCTACATTACCATGCCTTTTGGCCTGAAGAATGCAGGGGCAACATACCAGCGCTGTATGCAAAATTGCCTGCACGAACAGATCGGTCGCAATGTTCACGTCGATGTAGACGACATCGCGGTAATGTCAAATAAGAAGGCAGATCTCCTAGAGGACTTGGAAGAAACTTTTCAGAACCTCCGGAGGTATCAGATGAAGCTCAATCCCGCCAAGTGCGTTTTCGGCGTCCCAACCGGCAAACTCCTCGGGTTCATCGTCTCAGAACGAGGGATTGAGGTTAACCCGGAGAAGATCAAGGCCATACAAAACATATCCAGACCTACTTGTCTGAAGGACGTGCAGCGCCTAGCCGGATCGGCGGCAGCCGTCAGTCGTTTCATAAGCCGCCTAGGGGAAAAGGCAATGCCTCTCTACCGGCTACTGAAGAAATCCGACAACTTCGAGTGGACAGCAGAGGCAGACGCCGCCTTACAACAACTTAAGGAGGCCCTCATATCCGCTCCGATATTGGCAGCACCTCGATCACAGGAACCAATGCTGCTGTACATCGCGGCAACAGGAGCTGTTGTCAGCGTTTTCTTGGCTGTGGAAAGAAAGGAGAGCGAAGCCGCGGCGTGTGAGCAGCGACCGGTCTACTTCATCAGTGAAGTGTTCTCCGCCTCCAAGCAGAGGTATCCGCATTACCAAAAGCTGGCTTATGGTGTATTCTTTGCCGCCAGAAAGCTTAGGCATTACTTCCAGGAACACACAGTGACAGTAGTCAGCAAGGCACCGTTGGGAGACATAATCAACAATGCAGAGGCAACAGGTCGAGTGGCCAAATGGGGCATCGAACTTGCCGCTTTTGATATAGTCTATAAACCACAGACCGCCATCAAATCTCAAGCACTTGCAGACTTTGTCGCCGACTGGACATAGGCTATGGAGGAAACAGCACTCCCCGAGTCAGAATATTGGGTCATGCACTTTGACGGATCAAAGATGCTCAAAGGCTCGGGGGCTGGAGTCGTTCTACGTACGCCTAAAGGTGACAAGATTAGCTACGTGTTACAAATCCACTTCACAGCAACCAACAATGTTGCCGAGTACGAAGCTTTGCTTCATGGGTTACACGAGGCAAACGACCTAGGCGTCAAAAGAATCCTCTGTTACGGCGACTCAGATTTGGTCGCACAGCAAGTAAGCGGAACATGGGATGCGAAAAGCGCACCAATGGCGGCTTACAGAGCCAAAGTTGACGAATTTGCAAAAAACTTCGTAGGCTACGAAGTCCGACATGTTCCAAGAGCTGAGAATGAGGCGGCAGACACACTTGCAAGACTGGGATCGGAACGCAAAAAGGTACCAAAAGATATCTTCCTGGAGCAATTGCACAAGCCATCCATTAAAGGCGCCGATTTGATGGACCCCGACTCAGAAGAACCGGTAGAAGCGGCAAGTCTCGCTGTCTACTTAACACAGCCGGATTGGACAGTCCCATATCTCGATTTTCTAATCGACCAAAAGTTGCCGGAGGACGATGAGGTGCTAAAAAGGCAGATCATAAGGCGAGCCAAAGCATTCACGATAATAAAAGGCGAGCTATACAAGCGAAGCACATGCGGCATCTATCAGTGGTGCATACAGCCGGAGGAAGGCCGGGAAATTCTGAAGGACATACATATTGGCGCCTGCGGGCATCATGCTTCCGCTAGGTCCCTTGTATCCAAAACTTTCCGCCAAGGTTTCTACTGGCTCACCGCCAAAGAAGATGCCGAGAACATCGTCAAGACATGCAAAGGTTGCCAGTTGTACGCCCGTCAACCTCACTTGCCGGCACAGGAGCTAAGGACGATCCCAATCACCTGGTCGTTCGCGGTCTGGGGCTTAGACATGGTGGGTCCCTTCAAAAAGGCGCGCGGTGGGTACACTCACCTATTGGTCGCTGTCGACAAGTTCACCAAATGGGTCGAGGCCAAACCGATCAGCAAACTTGACGCACGAACAGCCACCAACTTTCTCTGGGGAATTATCTCTCGGTTTGGAGTTCCACACAGCATTATCACCGATAATGGCAGCAATCTGTCTCAAGGCGATATAGAAGAATACTGCAATGATCTGGGCATCCGGCTTGATTTGGCATCCGTGTCACACCCTCAATCCAATGGGCAAGTAGAGCGTACAAACGGCCTAGTCCTATCAGGACTTAAGCCTCGTCTCGAAGCTCCATTACATAGGGCAGCCGGCGCTTGGGCAGATGAGTTACAGTCGGTATTATGGAGTTTGCGCACAACGCCAAACAGATCCACCGCCTACACTCCTTTCTTCTTAGTATATGGCGCAGAGGCAGTGCTACCTACCGACATGAAGTACGATTCCCCAAGAGTTCAAGCCTACATCGAGCAAGACGTAGAAGGTGCAAGACAGGATAGCCTAGACCTGCTAGACGAAGAAAGAGACGTCGCTCTCCATCGCTCCGCCTTGTACCAGCAACAACTCCGCCGCTATCATAGCCGGAGAGTGTGGAAGCGAAGCTTCAGAACAGGTGACCTGGTTCTCCGCCTAATTCAAGATAGAAAAGGCTTGCACAAGCTATCCCCGCCATGGGAAGGCCCGTTTATAGTCACAAAGGCGCTGCTCAATGGTTCCTACTACCTAGCCGACATCCGCGACGAAGAAGAAAAGAAAATGCGCAAGAAGGCGACAGGAAAAAGGGGAACCAAGCGCAAAAGAGGCATTGACGACCCGTTCGAGCAAACAAAACGGCCTTGGAATATTGAGCAGCTACGTCCTTTCTACACTTAGCAATTTATAATTGTAATAAGTTAAATATGATTATGAAAATAAAAGTCTATGGTTCCTCATCTGTGTTGAGATGCATGCCATCTTTTATCTTTTCTTGCAATCATATTTCCCCTATGTATCTAAGTTACCTATTTTCTAGCTCCGTGCAAAGGTTCAAACTGGTAGATACTTGCAGCTTTCGAGCCAACCCAAAGCAAAAACAAACTTCTTGCGCCGCCTAATTCCTTTGCCTCTGATTATTTATATGTGGTTCGCCTAGTAGTATGTCTTTGACACCAACATGTTGGCTTTGGTCTCTGATTCTAAACAAATGGTCTAGCCCTGGTTGTTTCAGCTAAAGTTACCGGCTGAGGTCTCGTCAACATACAAAAAGTCAAGCATATAAGTCAGGGTAAAATTAAGGCGGGCCATATAAATAAAGACAAAGTAAAACTTGTCAGCTAGTTTCCGCCTAACAAGGCAACAGCAAAAGTATATACAAATATTACAAATGTTGCGTTGTTTCAGGGGCCGACAAAATAAGGCTGGTGGGAGGCAAGGACAGAAAAAAGATATGGCTCGGGGGAGCGTCTACATCAGGCTTGGGGGCTGACAACTTCAGCCCCGGAACTATCACTCCCCTCCGCCTCGGCCGCGCCGGCATCTTCAGCTCCCTCTCTGCCAGGCACAGGATGGCGCCGGTAGAAGATTGAAGTATCCACCATGTCGGCGACTCGCGTGGCGTTGCCGGCAACGCTGTCCAGCACAGCGACCGGCTCAACCTCGCTACCGTCTTCGTAAGTCGACGGCATGCCTTCGGTGACGGCTTCTATCTCCGCCTCGGGGTAGTGCGCCATGAACAACCCAAGGGCAGTCTTGGCTCCTCCCCGCGCCGCCGACTTCAGCGAGCTTTTGTGCAATTCGGTCGCCTACTCCAAGATGGCGGGCACGTCGCTGAACTCGGTCGGCTCCTGGCTGCCAGACGAAGTGAAGAATTTGGCGGCAAACCGCTTGGACGCCACCAAAGTCTCGGCGATCAGCTCGCCCAGACGCGCAAGGCGATCCAGGCGGGGGCTGACAACCTTGTCATCGCATAAACCGGCGGGAACTGCATCAAAAATAAAGCCATAAGTTTGGCTCAGGCTAAAGCAACATGGCAGTATCAAAAAAGGAGCGAAAAATTACCAAGGACCGAGTTATGGAAAGCCGACAACTCAATCATATGAGTTGCCAGCGCGTCCTCTGCAGTTTGGGCGCGAGAAGTCTGCTTGGATATCTCTTCCGCAGCCATCTTCTCCGCCTCCGCCAACTTGTTGTGCAGACTTTCCAGCTCACCAGTGAGCTGGCTGGATTCCTGCGCAAACTTGAGTTGCTGGGCCTCCATCTCTTTTTGATGAGCCGCCTTCAACTCCAAGTTGGCGGCCGCCAAGTCTGAAGCTTCATTCATAAGAGCTTGCATATCAGTGGACGCCTTCAGGATATCCTGGGCGTGGTCTAGCAGTTCTACAAATATGGATTCGCTAAGCTAAATGATTGACGGATACATAGGTCAAAAGCATAGTTGGAGAAAGGGATCAACCCTACCTTCATCTTTTTTGCGGGCCGCCTACAGTTCGGCGATCCGCCTGTCCTTGGCCTCGCACTCCTTCTTCAGGTCGCGGTGGCGCCGGTTTATCTCGACTCGCGAGGAGACAAGCTCGACGTTGGCGGACACAAGGCCCTGCAAGAAGAACCAAAAGCATATAACATATTGTCGAATAGCCACTAAGCCGGCAGTCAAAGTTTCTTTTGACTAGCCATCTAAGTGCTCGGGGGAAAGACTATGTATATGCCGGAGGGGTAGAAACTTACAGATAGGTCGCCCTCCAAGTCGTCGAAGGCCTGCGAGGCGAAGGCGGCAAAAGCCAAAGTTGACTCCTTGGCCTCCTTAAAGGTAGACCAAGGGTCTCTGACTTTGCCGCCTCCCGCAGTCGGAGCTGCCCTCCGAGACCCGCCGGCAGTCGTTTCCAGCAACCCTTCATTGGCGGCGCGCGATTGAGCGGCATCATCGGCCGTAGCCTCAGCCAGTAGTAGAGGAGTTGTCGGCGCGCGATCGGTGGAGGGGATCTTTGGCGGAGCACTTGAAGCCGGAGCTGGAGGTTGGCGCCGAGCGTCAGCCATGAAGCTGCCGGCGTGGAGCGGGGGAGTTGGCGGCACGGTGGCCGGCGAGCCGCCTTGCGGCCGCTTTCCTTTGCCAAGGAGCCTGGTCGTCAACCGGGAGGTTGCGACCCTTTCCCTGTCAAACAAAAAGCAAGCACAATAAGTCAGCCAATGTTCAAAAGGTTCGCCATCTGGAAAAGGCAAAGTTGAAGTACCTTCGGGGGATGTTAATCCCCGCATTCTCGCCAATGTTGGCGAGAGTCGGCTCGGTAGCCGATGCGATCCGTTTCTTCCTCTCGGCGTTCGCCGTGGAGGAAGCAGCGCCGGACGCCTTGCGCTTCTTCGTCTTCCCGGCTTCCGACTCGTAGAAGTCGGGAGCCAGGTCATCCTCCCTCAACTCGGAGAGCTGAAAAAGAAGACATGTTAAAGGAACTCAATCCTAGCCGGCAAAGCTGTCAAGTAAGGGGCAAAGGAAGAAAATATTCACCTCGAGGGGAGGATTGTCGTGGGTGTGCATGGGCACGCCCTCGACTGCCTTCAACGACCCCGCCTTGACGAGGCTGGGGAGCCGGAATGCCAGGTCGGCGACCGGCAATATCTCTTCGCTCACGCGAAGAGAGGCTGTGTCAGTAGGCGAATACTGACACATCTTGTGCGGGCTGTACCGCAGGGGGAGGATTTGCCGGCCGAGCCAGCAAATGACGGTGTCGACCCCATCCAGCTGGGGGGGAGCCATCGTCCTCGTGAGGAACTCGATCCGCCTTTGAATAAGGCGGAGTTCCTCCGTCAACTTGGGCACCGCCTCGTCCCAGCATGGGCGAGGCATGGGCGGCGCGTTGACGAATGCCGGAATGCCGATTTGACGGCCCGGCGCTGCCATGACTTGGCAGTAGAAGAAGGTGGAGGTCCAGCCCTTGACGGACTCGAGGTATGGTATCTTAGGATACCATTGGCGGCCCTGGCGGCAGTTGAAGGTGACGCTGCCGCAGGTCGCCAGCCCGCCGTCCGGCACCGTCTGTCGCCGGCAACGGAAACAGTATCTAAAGAAGTCTAAACTAGGCCTAATACCTAGATAGCCTTCGAAAAGAGCTGTGAAGCCGGCTAAGACTAATATGCTATTGGGTGCGATATTATGGGGCTGGAGCCCGTAGTGATCTAAGACCTCACTAAAGAAGGCGGAAGGCGGAAGCGCCATTCCCCTGACCAGGTGGGAGGTGAGGATTACCCGTTCTCCGGCTTCCGGAGCCGGGATGATGTCTCCCAAGGCGGCCCTCCACCGGCAATCCTCCCGAGTGGGGACGTAGCCGACAGCCTCCAAATCTTGGAGGGCGTCTTCGTCGACGATAGAAGGCAGCCAGTAGCGGGACCCGAGGTCCGCCGCTTCTTCTTCCTCGTCGCCGGGGGCGTTCGCCGTTGCCGTGGTGGTCGGTGGAGGAGCCGAGGAGCCCGCCGCGGGAGCGCGCACGGAGGAAGTCCGAGGGACGACGGCGGTGACATTGCCTGCCGTCGCCGCCGCCGCGGGACGAGTAATGGCGCCGCCCATCGGCGTCGCAAGCGCGGCCTCGGTCGCCGGGCCGCTCGACGCCGTCGAATGAGCGGGACCGGTGGACATCGCCGCGAGGAAAGGTCGCCGGGGGAGAAGAGTTCGCCGGAGTTCGTTCGGAGGCGAGGAGCGAGGAAGTGTAAGAGACAAGGGCGCACGGAGAGCAAAGGCAGGGTAAAGAAAATGGACCGTTTGGCTACCTATTTATAGGGCCAGGCGTTGCTCCTTGTGCAACGGCATTTTAGTCAGACACGTGTCCCGCATCCGTTGCGGCACACGATTGCACGATCTCCACGCCTCCTCTTTTCCCGCAATTTGTGATCATGGCGAGATTCCCGCCTAGGCTGTTTTCAAACTGTCGTGAAGCCGGCTAGGCGGAAACCGTCAAGAAGAATGCTCGGCAAAGATTGCCGAGTAGCCGTCTTTTCCCATGATGGACAAAGGCGGCCGCCTGTCAACATCAAGACACGCATGCCTCTTTGATTTTCAGAATGGTTCAAGTCCTGCAGCCGCCAACCTTGGCAGATGGAGAATCAAGGAGAAGCCGGCGCCTGGAGAACTTCAACCTTTCTGGGGGCTAATGTTGGGGATATATCAACTAGGGGTATAACCAGCATGGATCAATCCGGCTAGTCCAGGGTGGCCCAAGGGTGGTAAGGCTAAGGCCTGCCGGGCGGCCCAGATAGCTGACGTGCAAGGAAGTAGGCGGACGGTCCAAGGAAGGCGGAAGGCCTAAGCCCATCAAGCCACCGAGCCCAAGACGGAAGGCGGCAACTAAGCCGGCTAGGTCTAGGACTCTGATTACTTGCCGGACAAGTACTTACCTTGTATCCTGGGGTATGGCCGCCTATATAAGCCGGCCACCAGGAAGCCTTTAGGGCACGCTTCAATACGCATCAAACACATTGTAACCTGTTCACGGCTATTGCCTCATAGTGAATTATAGCAGCACGTAGGATCCCGCCACCGCTGTGGGATCCGAAGCTGGGTAAACTCGCCGTGTTCAATCCCGACCTCGACGACACCAACCTTCTTCCCCACAATCCATACGTAGGCTAGAGGACCCCCGTCTCCTATGAATTATGCCGATACCACGACAACTACACTGATGTAAACAAGGCCTGCCCCAAAGACCCTTATCCCATGCCCAGAATTGACCAGATTGGGGACTCCACGGTAGGTTGCGACCTCCTCTATTTCCTCGATGCCTTCTCTGGCTATCACCAGATAAAAATGGCTAAGGAGGACGAGGAGAAGACAGATTTCGTCACCCCATGCGGTGTGTATTTCGACGTCTGCATGCCTTTCGGCCTGAAAAATCCCGGAGCCACTTTCCAGAGGTTGACGAGGATCGCACTTGGCGGGCAAATGGGGCGAAACGCCGAAGCATATGTCGATGACATTGTTGTGAAATCACGAGAAGCAAATACTCTCCTAGGAGACCTTGAAGAAACCTTCGCCAGCCTGCGCAAGGTGAACATCAAGCTCAACCCCGCCAAGTGCGTCTTTGGAGTACCTTCAGGAAAATTGCTTGGGTTCCTCGTGTCCCATCGGGGCATAGAGGCAAACCCAGACAAAATCAAGGCCATAGAAGACATGCAACCTCCACGAAGGCTAAAGGACATGCAACGCCTAGCAGGCTGCATGGCCAGCTTGGGTCGATTCATCTCCAAGTTCGGCGAAAGAGCCCTGCCGTTCTTCAAGATCATGAAAAGAACATGCACTTTCAAGTGGACACCTGAAGCTGAAAAAGCATTTGAGGACTTGAAGAAGTATCTGGCCAGCCCACCAGTAATGGTAGCCCCAAGGCATGGCGAGCACCTGAAGCTGTACTTGTCAGCTACTCCGCAAACAGCCAGTGTTGTCCTTGTGGTGGAAAGAGAAGAGCCGGTACTTCACAAGAAGAGTGCGACCACTCCAAAGAAAAAGCCCCCCAGATAAGGAGCTCGCAGAAAAGCCCGCCCCAAGTCCACCGTCGCAAGGAATTCATGTCGAGGAGCCTGAGGAGCCCCTTGAAGCCAACCCCCTCGAGGCACAAGGCAAGCCCCTTGAAGCCAACCCCCTCGAGGCACATGGCAAGCCCCATGAAGCCAACCCCCTCGAGGGTCAAGCTGGGCCACCTCAGGCAAAAGACGTCGGGGCTACAGGAACTACCGTCGTCGAGCATCCAGTCTACTTCGTCAGCACAGTACTGCGTGATGCTCGCGAGCGGTATTCAATGCAGCTGAAGCTTCTCCTCGCACTCCTCATCGCCTCAAGAAAGTTGCGACACTACTTCCAGGGGCACCCCATCACAGTGGTCACTTCTTTTCCCCTGGAGCAAATATTGCGCAACCCAAACGCAACAGATCGTGTCGCATGGTGGAACATTGAGCTACAGCCATTCAATTTGCGCTTCGATACCACAAGGGTGATCAAAGGAAGAGCGATGGCTGACTTCGTCGCCGAATGGACTGACCCAACCCCTAAAGAGCCTCTGGGAGAAGAGCAAGAACCCTCTGGAGCCGCAATGCACAACCTCTGGACCATGAAGTTCGACAGAGCTTTCGCTTGTCGCCGCGGAGGGACAGGCGTAGTCCTGATCTCCCCCAAAGGCGACAAGTTGTATTACGCAGTCCAGCTGTGCTTCGGAATCGACAAGATATCCAACAACATCGCCGAGTATGAAGGTTTGTTTGCCGGCCTACGCGCCGCAATCGCCCTAGGCGTCAAGCATCTACTCATCAAGGGCGAGTCCCGGCTGCTCGTTAACTTCTCAAACAAAAGCTACAAGCCTAAGGACGACCACATGGCCGCATACCTTGAATTTGTCCGTAGGCTTGAGAAGAACTTCAGGGGAATGGAGCTCATGCACATCCCAAGAGAGGAAAACCAAGAGGCCGATGACATCGCCAAGCGCGCATCAAAGAGGTAAGCTCAGCCGCTAGGTGTCTTTGAAGAAAGGCTCGTCAAGGCATCCATAAAGCAGCCCCAAGAGGCCATCACCGCAAGCACAGACGAAGCACTCCCGCCACCACCTACAAGCGGGGCTCCTGACTGCGGACCCCCTACAGGGGAGCGTCTATTGCTCACTGCGGTGCACCAAGAAACAGGATGGATCGACGAGATCAAAGATTACCTCGGCAAAGGAGTCCTTCCCGAGGAAGATGTTGAAGCGGAGCGAATTGCCCGCCAAGAAAAATCGTACCAAATCCTCGAAGGAATTCTCTACCGCAAGCGACCAAACGGCATCGCGCTCAAATGCGTCCCTCCTGAAGAAGGCAAAATGCTGATCAAAGACATCCAAAGTGGGGAATGCGGCCACCATTTGTGCGCCCGCACCCTCGCAGGCAAAGTCTTCAGGAGCGGTTTCTACTGGCCTCAAGCACTTCAGGATGCAATGGACATCATCCAAGCATGTGAAGCCTGCCAATTCCACACCAAGCAAATCCACCAACCAGCGCTGGGGCTTCAAACCATTCCGCTCTCGTGGCCGTTCGCGGTATGGGGGCTGGACATCCTGGGACATTTCCCAATGGCGCAAGGTGGATATCGCTACCTCTTCGTGGCCACTGACAAGTTCACAAAATGGCCTGAAGTGGAGGCGACGCGCACAATCACAGCTGGCGCGGCGGTGAAATTCATCAGAGGTCTGGTCTGCCGTTTTGGAGTGCCTAACCGCATCATCACCGACAATGGCTCCCAATTCACAAGTGGCATCTTCAGAGCCTACTGTGAAAGAATGGGCATCAAGCTCTGCTTCGCCTCAGTCGCCCATCCGCAAAGCAACGGACAGGCCGAGCGCGCAAACGCAGAGGTCCTCAAACGCCTAAAGACCAGGACCTTCGATGTCCTCAAGGGCCACAGCAAGGGCTGGATCAACGAGCTCCCCTCGGTGCTCTGGTCCATCCGTACCACGCCACCCAAGCCCACCAGGGAAACCCCGTTCGCCCTCGTCTATGGAGCCGAAGCAGTCCTCCCCACTGAGATAAAGCATGGATCCCCATGGGTACTTGCCTTTAGCGAGGACCAGCAAGAGGACCTCCACAACGACGACTTGCTGCTCCTTGAAGGGCTTCGACGCCGCGCCGCCCTCTGGGCGGCCAAATACCAGCAGGACCTGAGGCGCTACCACAGCCGCAACGTGCGCTCGCGCACCCTGGAGGCAGGCGATCTCGTCCTCAGGCGAATCCTCTCCAGGGAAGGCCTCCACAAGCTGTCCCCGATGTGGGAAGCCCCCTATAGGGTCACCCACATCGCCAGGCCTGGCGCGGCTCGCCTCGAGACTCAAGACGGCGTCCCCGTCAAGAATCCATGGAACATCATGCACCTACGCAAGTTCTACCCGTGATCATAGTCACGCCAAGGCATTTAGCGAAAGAGGCAGCCCACGGCTCAACCTCCAAGCACTTTTTGTCTCCAAAGGTTAAAAGCTCAAGGCTTAAACCTCACAAATCTTTGTATCCACAAGGAACAAAATTAAAAAAGTGATCATCGTCACACCCGTGATCATTGTCACGTCGAGACTTCAAGCGGAAGAGGCAGCCTACGGCTCAACCTCCAAGCATTTTTGTCTCTAGAGGTTAAAATGTTCACGGCTTTAACCTCCAAAAACGTACTTTGTCTCCTAAAGTAACAAATGTAACCGTGGTCATTGCCACGCCCGTGATCATTGTCACGTCGAGACTTCAAGCGGAAGAGGCAGCCTACGGCTCAACCTCCAAGCATTTTCGTCTCTAGAGGTTAAAATGCTCACGGCTTAAACCTCCAAAAACGTGCTTTGTCTCCTAAAGGAACAAATGCAACCGTGGTCAGTCATTGCCACGCCCGTGATCATTGTCACGTCGAGACTTCAAGCGGAAGAGGCAGCCTACGGCTCAACCTCCAAGCATTTTCGTCTCTAGAGGTTAAAATGATCACGGCTTAAACCTCCAAAAACGTGCTTTGTCTCCTAAAGGAACAAATGCAACCGTGGTCATTGCCACGCCCGTGATCATTGTCACGTCGAGACTTCAAGCGGAAGAGGCAGCCTACGGCTCAACCTCCAAGCATTTTCGTCTCTAGAGGTTAAAATGCTCACGGCTTAAACCTCCAAAAATGTGCTTTGTCTCCTAAAGGAACAAATGCAAACGTGGTCATTGCCACGCCCGTGATAATTGTCACGTCGAGACTCCTAGCAGACGAGGCAGCCTACGGCTAACCTCCAAGCGTCATAGTCTCTAGAGGTTAAAAGCTAACGGCTTAAACCTCCCAAAAACTTTTGTCTCCTATAGGAACAAAACGTAAACGTGATCATTGTCACGCCCGTGATCATTGTCACGTCGAGACCGCGAGCGGAAGAGGAAGCCTACGGCTAAAACCTCCAAGCATCCATGTCTCTAGGGGTTAAAAGCCAACGGCTTAAACCTCCAAGCCCCAAAGGCTTCACTCGAGGGAAAACCCTCCGAGCACTCAATTAAAACGAGCCACCTCAGGCCGTCGAGAGTCTCCGCCACTAATAGGTGGTCCCCATGCCTCGACATGGTCGAAGCATTAGCTTGGCAACACCAAGTTCAATGGCTCAATCTCGTTCCTAAGTGAACTTAGCGCCTCGGCGCCACTTTAAAATGTATTTAGTGAGTTTTATTATCGCATTACTCTGTGGAGTGTGCGCTTATATCTCTCCATAGGCGTACCTCGCGAGCGGGGGCTGAGTACGGTGCCAGTGCCTCAAATGACACACCAGCAGCACTGCAAAATCCAAGAGTCCGAGCTCTGGCTGGAGGGCAAGATCCCACAAACACGCCATCTCTACAGAGGACCTTGGTACTTACTCTCCTCGCAAGGAACGCCTGAGGGGACCTATAAGCGCGCACGAGCCCCTTGAGCCGTGTTCCAGCGTTTGGGTTCGCCCCTCTAACATCTGCAGGGAAAAATCACCCACAAGCCTGAAGAGGCACCCAGGAGCGACCCCTCAAGTGGGCAACCTCGCCAGGTGAAAAGCCTCCCCAGGAGCGACCCCTCAAGTGGGCAACCCCGCTAGGCGAAAAGCCTTCGCAGGGCGAAAACCTCAAGAAGCTAAGTCTCGCACCCACGCTTTAAGAGCGTTTTTCTCTCCCTAGCGCGCGTTTACCCCTCAAGCGACTTCGCTTTACCTTAAGCTTCATGGACTACTCGCGCGTCTAAGGGGGGCACTTGAGCATCGCGACTCAGGGCTCTTACCTCTCCTAGGCCTAAACTCCCCCCGGCCTTGCAGAGTCATTGCTCCTGCATACCGAAGTGACGGAATCATGGCACGAAGAGATGGGACCTACCGACGCAGAGAACAAATAGACATGAAGTTGAGTCCAAAGAGACCTCACGGGGGGCAAACATGCTTGAATTAAACAGCAATAACGAGTATATTACAGGCCAAAGGTCTTATGAAAGCTAAACACACAGTTGTTTCAGATACAAGCGCTCGCAGGCCCAATAAAGGGAGGCTCATATAGAAGCAGCGCCTTGGACCTCCTCGGTGGCACCCTCCTCAAGCTCGTCGGAGCAGGCCTCCTCCTCGCTGTCTTCGGCCGCAGCTTCCGCGCGCCTGAAGCGGTTGCAGAAGGCGTCAACTTGCTCGCAGAGGGAACCGGAGACCCGCCGCGCGTCCTCGCCTTGGGCAGCCTCTGTCATGGAGGAGAGGTCGAAGTCTGGCGTGAGGAGTCTGAGGTTGGTGAAGATGCGATCGACAACCACCCCCAGAAGCTGCCGGCTCTTGTCCTCGATCATCTCGCGGAGCCTCGAAGAGCTGGTCAAAGTAGACCAAGTACATGGCAGCATCACCGCATCCTCGAACGTCGGTGTGCGGCGCGTTTGCGCCGAGCTGCGCGGCGAGCTCGTTGCCTCGGGTGACCAACGCCTCAAACATGCGCTCACGCTGCTTCGAGAGCGCGCGAGCCGCAGTGGCAGAGTCTGAGGCCTCCGCCGTCCGCTGCATCGCCGGGGCCACTTGCTCCTCCACGTCCTTGGCCAAGGAGTTGAGGTTGTGGACTGCCTCGGTGCGAGCCTCCTCCGCTCGGCGACGGCCATCCTTGGCGCGCTTGAGGCGAGCCTCCAGCTTGGAGTTAGCCCTCTCGAGCTCGGCGATCCGTCGAGCATCCGCAGCGTGCTTGACCTTGAAGCGGTCCTCCTGCGTCTGGGCCAGGTCGCGGTACTTCTGAGAAGTGGATTTGCGGAATTGCTTCTCGCGCTCCTCGAGGGCGTCATCGGCCTCTTTCTTCTTCTCGGCGAAACGCCGCTCGAAGCGCTCGTAAGCTATCTTCTAGGCAGCGACGTTTTCGTCGTACTTCACGGTCGCCTTGGCCAGGTCTCCTTCGCGTTCCTCAAGGGCCTCGCGTTGGGCGACCAGGTCCTTCTCCGCCTGAAGGCGCTGCTCCTCACGCTGCTGCAGCTCTTTCTCCTTGAGGGCCAGCTGCCGCTCACGCTCGGCAAAGCCCTTGCGGTCGTCCTCCAGAGCGACCTGCGCGGCCTGGTGGGCGGAGAGCAGCTGGGTCTCCAGCTGGCCCAACTCGCGGCGCTTCGACGCCAGCGAGCACTCCATCGCCTCGCGCTCGGCCTTGGCCTGTCGCAAGAGCTCTTCTACGGCGTCACGTTCCTCTTGGAGGGGCGCAAGGAGCTCCGCGGCGTCGCGAACGGCCCCCTCGCGGACCTCCTTGGCAAAGCGGAAGGCCTCCTCGCGCGCGGCTTGCAGCGCCGCATCCTCCAGCCGGCGCGCCTCGACCGCCGCGTGGAAGGATGATCATGACTTCGCCAGCTCCTCCTGCCGCTGGGCGAGCCATATGTCCCCGAGGGCGAGGTGGGCCTCCAAGCCCTCCAAGGATTCCCTCACGAGGCCGAAGGCGACCTCGCGGCGCCCCGCGCTCCAGTCCCAGCCGCGGAGGACCAACTCCTGGCTCGTGGAGGGCCCGGCCCCAACGACAGGACTCGCGGCCCGGCCTCGGGGAAAGCTTGGGGGCTAGCCTGAGCTTCGCTCGCGCCCGCGCCGGTATCCTCTTCCGGCCCTGCAGCCGCGAGACGTTCCTCATTAAGAGCTCGACGAGGAGGCGAGGAAGCTTCTCCCCCAGCAGCGCCGCCTGTGCCTGCTGCTGTCTCATGTGCTTTCGCAGGCAGCACGGGAGCAGAGGCCGCAGGTGGTGGGGTAGGCACGCGCGGAGGCGTCAGCGCGCGCGGCGGCGTTGGTTCGCGCGGTGGAGTGACCTCACGCGGAGGCGTAGCCGCGCGAGGAGGAGTAGGAGCGCGAGGCGGCCCGGGAATTATCTCCTCCGAGCCTTCTACCACCAAAGGCTCGGGGGGCGGTGCGGGAGCCTCTGGGCGTACCGTGCCCTCCTCCACCTGAGGCCCTGCTGCCCCCGCCTGGGGCACAGCGGCCTCTACTTGAGGCGCCCCCTCAAGGGGTCTCGTGGGGGCCGCCTCCGTAGGCCTCGCGGTCTCGTTAGCCGCGGCCCCTGCCGTGGCGCTCTTCACCTCAGATGCCTTGCGAAGCCGGCGACGCTTCGCAGGTACAAGGTCACTAGCAAGAGCCCAAGAAAAGACTGCAGGAAAAAGGAAAGCGAAAGAAAGCTAAAAGACGAAGGATACAAGATGTTGAGCACCAACCCTGAAGGGGGGCGCCATCGTCGACCCACGCCAGGCCTGGCGAGCGCCATGAAGGGAAGGGCTTGGAAGCAGGCCTTGCAGGCGGCACCTCAGCTTTCCTCTTGAGGGGGACGTCAGACGGCTCCGTCAAATTGTATTGGTGAAGAGGCCGGAGCGCCGCGGGGAGCTCATCAACGGGAAGCACTGATGGGTTGACGAAGAGCGCGGAGAGGATGTTGTCAACGGTGTCCCTGTCGTTGTCCTCAGCGTGAAGCCGCATGTTGTCCTTCGGCCCCGAGTACATCCACATGGGGACCGAGTGCGCCTGGAGAGGCGCAATGCGGCGCGTCACGAAGTCCACGACGATCGTCTGCCCCGTGAGGCCCTCCTCGCGGAGGAAGCTCAGGCGCCCCATCAAGCTCACGTTCCTGGCGCCGTCGAAGGTGGCCTTGCCCCAATGGGAGTTCTTCACCGGGACCTCGAGGAAGGCGCAGGGACGCTCCACCCCAACAAAGAACCACTTCTGGCGGAAGTTGTCCACTTTCTTCGTCACCGAGGTGATGGCCTTGCCCTCGCTCCAAGACATGGGGATGTAGACGCTCCCCATGCCGTCGACGATGCGGAACGAGACGCACCCCGAGCGCTCGTTCTTCACCGTGTTCCGGAGCGCGTAGAAGCACCGGAACAGCCCCACCGTGCGCTCCAGGGCCAGGTACGCCTCGCAAAGGTAGGCGAAGATGGCGAGGATGAGGACAGAGTTGGCGTGCAGGTGCAGCAGCTGCACCTGGTAGAACGCCAGCACCGCCTCCAAGAACGGCGAGAAGGGCGGCACCAGTCCTGCAGCCAGGCAATGCTGGAAGATCGGGAAGAACCCGCGCGGGCGCTTCCCGTGCGCCGCAGGCTTCAGGGCAGTGGCGCCGTGCTCGTTCGTCCTGTCCGCCACCAGACATCGGACCTTGGCGAGCGCCTTCTCGTTGACGCGCACGCCCAGCAGCGCCGCGCCCACGACGGTTTCAGGGTCCTCGGCCTGGGAAGAAGATCCCGCGGCAGCCTTGCCTTTGCTCTTGAGAGGGCTCATCGTCGCGGAAGCTTGGAGGAGTTGGAGAATGAAGATTCACAGGAGAGAGCGGAGGCGGTGAGCTCTGTAGAGCGGAATTTTCTGCGAGAAGATTTGGAAACGGTAACGGCTCGCTGCCGCCTCGCTCGGGCTTTATGTCACCGTGAGGAGCACTTACCGGGACGGCGTGGGACCCCCCACGACCCACGCCCCGGATCGTGCGGGACCGTTATTCGTCCAAGTGCCGCGTGGCTCGGGCCGGCTGGGCACTAAGGGCCCACGACGCAGGCGAAACAAGAAGAGGCTCAGGTGGAAGCAGCGCCGCCTTGGACCTCCTCCGCGGCACCCTCTTCAGCCTCGGCAGAGCAGGCCTCCTCCTCGTTGTCTTCAGCCGCAGCCTCCACGCCTGAAGCGGTTGCAGAAGGCGTCGACTTGCTCGCGGAGGGAACCGGAGACCCGCCGCGCGTCCTCGCCTTGAGCAGCCTCTGTCACGGAGGAGAGGTCGAAGCCTGGTGAGAGGAGCCTGAGGTTGGTGAAGATGCGGTCGACAACCACCCCCAGGAGCTGCCGGCTCTCGTCCTCGATCATCTCGCGAAGCTCGGCGACGGGACACTCGAGCGCCTCGAAGAGCTGGTCGAAGTAGACAAGGTACATGGCAGCGTCGTCGCGGCCTCAGACGTCAGTATGCGGCGCGTCCGCGCCGAGCTGTGCGGCAAGCTCGTTGCCACGAGCGACCAGCGCCTCAAACATACGATCAGGCTGCTTCGAGAGCGCGGGAGCCACCTGGGCAGAGTCCGAAGCCTCCACTGCCCGCTCCATCGCCGGGGCCACCTGCTCCTCCACATCCTTGGCCAAGGAGTTGAGGTTGTGGACTGCCTCGGTGCGGGCCTCCTCCGCTAGAGCGGGTGCCATCCTTAGCGCGCGTGAGGCGAGCCTCTAGCTTGGAGTTGGCCTTCTCGAGCTCGGCGATCCGCCGAGCATCCGCGGCGTGCTTGACCTTTAAGTGGTCCTCCTGCGTCTGGGCCAGGTCGCGGTACTTCTGAGAGGTGGACTTGCGGAATTGCTTCTCACGCTCCACGAGGGCGTCATCGGCCTCCTTCTTCTTCTCGGCGAAAAGCCGCTCGAAGCGCTCGTAAGCTAGCTTCTGGGCAGTGACGTTTTCGTCGTACTTCACGGTCGCCTTGGCCAGGTCTCCTTCGCGCTCCTCAAGGGCCTCGCATTGGGCGACCAGGTCCTTCTCCGCCCGAAGGCGCTGCTCCTCACGCTGCTGCAGCTCCTTCTCCTTGAGGGCCAGCTGCCGCTCACGCTCGGCAAAGCCCTTGCGGTCGTCCTCCAGAGCGACCTGCGCGGCCTGGTGGGCGGAGAGCAGCTGGGTCTCCAGCTGACCCAACTCACGGCGCTTCTGCGCCAGCGAGCCCTCCATCGCCTCGCGCTCCGCCTTGGCCTGTCGTAGGAGCTCCGTTGCGGCGTCACGTTCCGCTTGGAGGGGCGCAAGGAGCTCCGCGGCGTCGCGGATGGCCCCCTCGTGGACCTCCTTGGCAAAGCGGGTGGCCTCCTCACGCGCGGCCTGCAGCGCCGCATCCTCCAGCCGGCGCGCCTCGACCGCCGCGTGGAAGGATGTCCACGACCTCGCCAGCTCCTCCCGCTGCCGAGCAAGCCATATGTCCCCGAGGGCGAGGTGGGCCTCCAAGCCCTCCAAGGACTCCCTCACGAGGCCGAAGGCGACCTCGCGGCGCCCCGCGCTCCATTCCCAGCCGCGGAGGACCAGCTCCTGGCTCAAGGAGGGCCCGACGCCGGCGCCGGGTCTCGCAGGCCCGGCCTCGGGGGAAGCTCGGGGGCTAGCCTGGGCCTCGCTTGTGCCCGCGTCGGCATCCCTTTCTGGCCCTGCAGCTGCAGGGCGTTCCTCGGTCACAGCTTGACGAGGAGGCGAGGAAGCATCTCCCCCTACAGGTCCGCCCGTGCCTGCTGCTGCCTCGCGCGCTTCCCCTGCAGGCTGCACGGGAGCAGTGGCCGCAGGCGGCGGGGTAGGCGCGCGCGGAGGCGTCAACACGCGCGGCGGTGTCGGTTCGCGCGGTGGAGTAGCCTCATGCGGAGGCGTAGCCGCGCGAGGAGGAGTAGGAGCACGAGACGGCGCGAGGAGGAGTAGGAGCACGAGACGGCCCCGCCTGGGGCGCAGCCGCCTCTGCTTGCGGTGCCCCTCAAGGGCGCCCGTGGAGGCCGTCTCCACAGGCCTCGCGGCCCCTTCGGCCACGACCCCTGCCGTGGCGCTCTTCACATCAGCGCCTTGCAAAGCCGGCGGCGCTTCGCAGGCACTAGATCACTGACAAGAGTCCAAGCAAAGCTAAAAGGCAAACGATCCAACACCAGGAAAACTCACCCTGAAGGGGGGCGCCAGCGTCGACCCACGCCAAGCTTAGCGAGCGCCATGAGGGGAAGGGCTTGGAAACAGGCCTTGCTGGGGGCGCTTCGGCTTTCCTTTTGGAAGGAATGTCGGATGGCCTCGCCCCCGAGCGGTCCACGGCGGCTTTGGTACGGGGCCCACGCCCTCCCGGAGAGGCCTCCGCGTCAGAGGCCTCCTCCTCCTCAGCCTCCTCCTCCACGAGGCGCGAGGGCGCCACCACGAAGACGTCTTCATCACCTGACGAGATATCACAAATCTCGTCAGTAAATGGCCCGGCCCTCGAGGAGGAAACCTCCCCTGCCGCGGCCTCCTCCTCACCTGGGTCAGCTCCTGAGGCCGAGGGAGAATCGGCCCCTTCCGCTCCCCGCGTGGCCGGCGTCGGCACCTCAAAGTCCGCCTGACCTGTCGGGACGAACGGAGGCATCCCCTCCAGGAGGTCCATGCGCTCCGTCAGGTTGTATTGGTGAAGGGGCCTCAGCGTCGCGGGGAGCTCATCCACGGCAAGCACCGATGGATTAACGAAGAGCGCGGAGAGGATGTTGTCGATGGTGTCCTTGTCGTTGTCCTCGACGTGGAGCCGCATCTTATCGCTCGGCCCCGAGTACATCCACATGGGGACCGAATGTGCCTGGAGGGGCGCGATGCGACGCGTCACGAAGTCCGCCCCAACCATCTGCCCCGTGAATCCCTCCTCGCGGAGGAAGCTCAGGCGCCCCATCAAGCTCACGTTCCTGGCGCCGTCGAAGCTGGCCTTGCCCCAGTGCGAGTTCTTCACCGGGGGCTCGTCGGGGACCTCGACGAAGGCGCAGGGACGCTCCACCCCAACAAAAAACCACTTCTGGCGGAAGTCGTCTACCTTCTTTGTCACTGAAGTGATGGCCTTGCCCTCGCTCCAAGACATGGGGATGTAGACACTCCCCATGCCGTCGACGATACGGAACGAGACGCACCCAAAGCGCTCATTCTTCGCCGTGTTCCGGAGCGCGTAGAAGCACCGGAACAGCCCCACCGTGTGCTCTAGGCCCAGGTACGCCTCGCAGAGGTAGGCGAAGACGGCGAGGATGAGGACGGAGTTGGGGTGCAGGTGCAGCAGCTGCACCTGGTAGAACGCCAGCACCGCCTCTAGGAACGGCGAGAAGGGCGGCACCAATCCCGCAGCAAGGCAATGCTGGAAGATCGGGAAGAACCCGCACGGGCGCTTCCCGTGCGTCGCGGGCTTCAGGGCAGTGGCGCCATGCTCGTTCGTCCGGTCCGCCACCAGGTACCGGACCTTGGCGAGCGCCTTCTCGTTGACACGCACGCCCAGTAGCGTCGCGCCCACAACGGTCTCAGGGGCCTCCGCCTGGGAGGAAGACGTCGCGGCGGCCTTGCCCTTGCTCTTGAGTGGGCTCATCGTCGGGGGCGCAGAAGGCTGAAGGAAACGAAGAAGGGAGAGAGCGAAGGCGGAGAGCTCTAGGAAGCGGAAACTTCTGCGAGAAGAATTGGAAACGGTAACGGCTCCCTGCTGTCCCGCTCAGGCTTTAAGTCGCTTCGAGGAGCAGTTACCGGGACGTGGTGGGATCCCCCACGACTCGCGCCCCGGATCGTGTGAGGCCGTTATTCGTCCAAGTGCCGCGTGGCTCGGGCCGGCTGGGCACTAAGGGCCCACGACGCTTCGCCTGAGCCCATGGGCTTGGGCACGGGGGCTACTGTCGGCCCAGTGGGAACTGGGGTATGGCGAGAGCCCGTTCCCCCTCAGGACTCGCACACTGGCCAGTCGGACGAAACGGCTAAGGACCAGAAGTCACCGCCTGACGGGACCCTCGTGAGGCAACTCCCTTCGAGGGCCTAAAGTGGAAGCGTTGCCCTCAAGGGATCCCTCGCCTCAGGGGACCCTCCCGAGGCGAGGACGTGCCTCGAGGGAGTCCCGCAGGAAACTCCCCTCAGGCCTCTCCGCGCCTGAAGGGAAACGTCGCGGCCAAGGAAGTACGTCAAGAAGCACATGGCCCCTGCCACGCCCACGTGGTGACGCAAGCACCCCCGTTGCCGTTTTGGTGATAAAGGGGTCAATAAAGCGGCTCCGCCTGTTGCGCAACTGCCAGGACCTTCTACTCTGACGATAAAGCAGGTGGACGGCGCAACCCTCCAACGGAGAACGTCACCGTGGGCTCCACCTCAGAGACTGCCCCCTCTGCGGGCTGGACAGCGTGGTCGGCCGCCTGTCGGCCACCGCGCCCACCTTTATCAGCAATGGACCGTGTCCATGGATAAAGGGACGGCGATGGACTCCAACTCCACGGTGCCTCTGCCGTGTAGGAGCCACCTTGAAGGCCAAGCCGAAGGAGAGCGCCAGAGGGGCCTATAAAAGAGGCCAGACATCCATCGTAGCACAGGTCGGCTCTTTGCGTGCTACAACCCTTGTAAACCCTATCAACTCTTGTTAGGATAGCCTTGAGCCGGAGGAGGAAGAAGATCATCGCTTCCCTCCCCAGGCAATAACTGACTCAAGGGGGTCTCCGGCAAACTCCACTGTACTGTAAATTTCATCATCTAATACAGACAAGCAGGAGTAGCGGTCTTACCTCCTCACGAGGGTCGTGAACCTGGGTAAAGGCTGGTGTCTATCTGTGTCGTGGGCGTGTCGTCTTCGGGTCCGACGAGCAACGTCGCGGAGCCCCTCGAGGGTTTAGACCTCCGTGTTCAACCCCCTATACGAACTACTTTTCAGGAAGTGACTACCCCCGATTCTTGGGAGTCATAACCCGACAGTAAATATGAAACCAACTGAACGGAGTATTGTCATTATACTTACACTTGCATCACGATCAGGTCAGAACAATTTAAGTTCAAAGGGAAGTGGCAATGCTAATATGCTATGGTATGTTTTTCAAAGTAGACCATTCAGACATAATAAATACACCAGCGAGATTAGTACCCGCTTAAGAGCATTGAGATGGGAGAGGTGGGCGACAGAAATATTATGATTCTAGAAAATACACCAGCGAGATGTTTTTTCCTCGCTCCATATTGCAATGGACAGCTATTTTAGCTACAGTTAACATCATACATTATGAAAACTTAGTAAACTGACACAAATCTAAGTCGTACATCACTGAGCAAAATTAAAATATCAAGAACAATGAACTGTAATACTCCTCTGATCCGTATTAACTGTCGCCAGCGCCATACTAATTTGCACTACGTCTGTTCACCTTTCGCGACGGATAATTCGGATCAGAGGTAGTAGCAAAGTTCAGAGGTCAGGCCTTTGTGTGCCAACGCAGTGAAGATAAAAAATAAGAGGACAGTTCAGAAATCAGGCCTTCCTAGTTGCAGCAGCGACGACGGCGTCTTGGCGCTTCCTCGATCCGTCAGCTGGGACGGCGTCTTGGCAGTTGGTCGATCCGCGGCGGCGCTTCCTCGATCCGCCACTGACGACATCGCCCGCATCCTCTGATTCCGCCGACGAAGAGGAATCGGCCAGAGGATCTTGCATCCCACTGATTTCGGTTCCACTGCTACAAATCTTCACATCTGTACGTGCAAGATTGGATCATCCTGTGTATGATGCAACTATCAATGTACATTCTCCTATAAAAAACTGCAGCAAAACGTGAGAGAATCCTAGGAATTACCTTGTGCAAATTACAGAGAGAGGGGTGGAGCTCGTGTCTCCTTTTCACAGAGGAGTACATTGTATGTGGTCATGTATAACTCGTGTCCCCTTTTCACACCAATCAAAACCTGTGGTGTTATTGTCGTCAGCATTTTGGTGTTGATTGTGATTCATCAGCAGGTATCAACAGGCGGCGATGGGAAGAAGACACTGGAACGTTCTGTGCCAACGTCACGGCGGAGTAGTTTTTAATCAGTTTGCGCAGCAGTAGCTAGTCTGGCTCCGGCCGGGCTCCTTCCCGTTGGCCATCTCGCTCCGGTGTCTCTCGACGTGACCCCACCTCTGCAGGGACGCATACATGTTGGACAGGCCGTATGCCGCGCCGTCGTGGAGATCCAGGTCCGCGATCTGCTTCGCCGCCCACTCGCTCACCTTGACGCCGTCAGGCCCCGAGCTGCGTGCGTGCAGCAGCAGGCATCCCAGGACCTTGGCGCTGGGCCGGACGGGCATCTTCCGCACGAGGCGCACGGCATCACCCAGTAACTGCGCACGACACAGCAGGTCCACCATGCACCCGTAGTGCTCCGCGCCCGGAGCAACGCCGTGCACCGGCAGCATCTCGGCGAAGAGCTCCCGTCCCTCGGCCACCAGACCGGAGTGGCTGCACGCCCACAGGAGCGCCACGAACGTCACCGCGTCCGGCCTGGCCTCGCTTCTCTTCTTCTTGCTCGTGTCGACCATGTCGTGGAACGCCCTGACGGCGTCCTCGCCGCGGCCGTTCCTGCCGAGCCCCGCGATCACTGTGTTCCAGCAGAAGACGTTGGGGGCGCCAGGCATGGCACCGAAGACTTCCATCGCGTGATCCACGCTCCCGCACTTGAAGTACATGTCCATGAGAGCGTTGCTCAGCACTACGTCGAGGATTATCCTTAGATGCCGGACAAAGAGATGGACCGACGTGCCCATCGCGAAGTCCCCCACCTGCGTGCAGGCCGTCACCACGGTGGACATGGTGACCGCGGTGGGCCTCGGCGTCTGCTGATCCTGCTGCATCAACAGGCGGAACATCGTTATTGTGGCGGCTGGATCTCCTCGGCGTAGATACCCGGCCATCATCGTGTTCCACGTCACGACGTCCCGCTGCGAAGAGCTCATACGGTCGAACAGCTCCTGGGCAGCGTCCATCCGCCCAGCCTTGCAGTACGCATCGATCATCGCGTTCCAGGACACGACGCTGCTCATGTTCTCGCGGAGGCTCGCCTCGAAGAACTCCTTGGCGGAGGCGAGGTCACTGGCTCTGGAGTAGCAGGTCAACACTGTGTTCCACGAGGCGGGGGTCCTGTCTGCTTCTTCCGGCATTCGGTCGAACAGCCTCCGGACGTCGGCTGTTCTCCCGGAGGCGCCGAGCGCGGCAAGCATGGCGTTGAAGGCAACCCCGTCCCTGCGCGGCATTTCGTTGAATAGCGTCTGAGCGTCTGACAGGAGGTCGCGCTTGCCATAGCGGACGAGCAAGGCGGTGGCTAGCACGACGTCGGAGGCAAGGCCCAGCTTGCAGGCGAGGCAGTGGAGTGCCTGCTCTTCGCGGACGCCGGGCCGGCCCAAGAACGCGCGTAGGAGGGCGGCGCGGCCGCGCGGAAGAGTCCTCGGCTGCATTTGGACAGGCTGCGCAGCGGCGGCTGACGCGACGGCGCTGTAGAGTGCGCAGGTAGGGCTGCAGGCGCAGGTGGCGGCGTCGGGCGTCTGCGGTGGCGGCGTCGAGTGTATGAGCAGCAGCAGCGTCAAAGCCTCAAAGGGGATGCGGCTCGGGAGTTGTCGTGTGGCTAAGAAAAAATGACGGAGGTTGGAGTCGTGGGTAGGCCTGGAATTCGAGCCGAGCCGAGACAACAAACGAGTCAGCTCAGCGTCTGCGAATGAAACTTGGCTCGGCTTGTTAAGCTTACGAGTTTGCTCGTTTAGCTCGATTAATTTTTTGACATAAAATATAATAAATTATATATATAATTATATGGTTATGTATGATGTAATTATCATAATAATGAATGACAATATGATGATATCTAGTTATGAAACTATAATCATCCAAAAAAATGTTCATAAAAAGGCAATAATTCATGAAACAAATTTTTTATCAAGCTAAACGAGTAGCTCAGAACTCGTTTACGTTCTAAAATAAAAACTCGTCTCGACTCGTTTAGCAACGAGTTCGAGCCAAGCCGAATCGATTTTTGAGCTACTCGTTTAACTCGCGAGTTTCGATTTTTAATTTCAGCCCTAGTTTCGATTTTTAATTTCAGCCCTAGTCGTGGGGAAGGTGCTTGGGTCGTGGCCTTGGGAGGAAAAAAATTGTACACCATGTATGACGAGGTTATACCAAACGGGTACCGCTTCGTGTGGGTACCTGGTGACTAAACCCCTATTGTCAATAGGGTGAAGAAGTCCAAATAGCGAAGCCCAAGTCAAAGACTTATACCATAGATACATTGTCGGTAGTACTTTCCATACTTGTAGTACTAGTCGGTTACAACCCGAGACCTGTTCCAATATATAAAGACAGGAGGGTGGCCGATCAAGTACACATCCAATCAGAATCACCAAAGCATAACAAGATCAACATCTTGCTAGAACCCTGTACTCGCCGCATATTCACAAATCAATAGCAGACAAGCAGGACCTAAGGGTGTTACCTCACTCGAGGGTCCCGAACCTGGGTAAATATCGCTTGGCAGTCGTTGAATCTACCAACACTACGTGTTATCTACCTTATAACTCTTACCCTAGGCTAGTATCGATGGGTGCATCCCTTGTCAATGTACAATGACAGGTGGGGCAAGAAAATAAGGATTTCTTTGTATCTTCGGGTATGCGGGTAAATGGGTACGGGTTTGGCACCCCGTACCCGCCTCCGCTACACGCGCTGGGTCTAGAATTTCCCCGTTGAGCGCACCCGCGGTTTTTTCTTCACCAAAACCCCATTTCATGTGGGTACCCGCCGGTTTTGCGGGTATCAGGTACCCATTGCCATCCGTACGTATATTACTACCCGTCGGACGAAACAGATGTCGTAACACTCAAGTACCAAAACCTCACATTTTTCTTCGCCGTATTTTGGATCTGGAAAGCCACATAATCAATCTTCAACATCATCACCATCGTTTACACCTTCCACCATTCTTATCACTGTAATTCTAAGCCCTAGTGTGGATTTGCATGGGTACTCGCCTAATCATTCATCCGCCTTTCATATTATTATTATTATTATTATTATTATTATTATTATTGTTGTTGTTGTTGTTGTTGTTGTTGTTGTTGTGTCTTGTGCCGTCATGTTTTGAATAGTCCCGTTATTTTTTGTAAGATATGGAGAAACCTATCACTACAATAAATTGTATGGGAGAGTATATTGGTTGTTATTGGTGTTAAGTGTGGCAATGTTATTCATAATATTGTGAGAGCATCGACTGCATAATATTTGCATTATGGACATGCTTTTTTATTGTTGGTGCAAGACGTAGTATTTTTTTGCCAAAATGCCAAACAATCTATTGATCATCAACAATGGTATAAAGGATTTTAAAAGTAATAAAAATTACAAGTAGGTATTTGGACCACCTAGCGATCACTACAAGCACTGGAGCGAGCCGAATGTGTGCCGCTATCCTCACCCCTCTCTCAACGGAGCCGCGTAAAGTTGTCGTAGTAGAGCAGGTTGTAGTAGACAAATGGGAAGTCATCGTACTAAAGCCCCGAGGGACCATAGCGGTAACGATATCACCAATAATGAGAACGTAGATCGGAAGAGGTTGACCTGCATTGCAAATTCCAAAAATGGAATTTTCCATTTTGTTAGTTACGTATTTACTTACGAAAGCGGACTAGATCTTGGGATCCGCTGAACACACATCTCCACACGCCCTCCCTTGGTGCTTGGCACAGTACCAAAGGATAAGACGTGAAGGACCTTACTGTGACTTCAAGAAGTAGCCGCCGCCTCATCATTTTGAATAAGACACTGAAAAACCTAAACGAAGGATGGGAACCCTCCTGCCGACAAGAGGTCGTGATCCGTCACACCTCCATTGGCCTAAGGCCACTTCAGATAGCATACCAGCGCCGAGGCGGAAGAACCATGAAGATACCCCCAAGAAGATGTCACTCTAGATATTAGACTAAGGGCTAGATTGGGAAGGGGTAATCGGACCATAAGCACCTGGTAATATTTACGGGGCATGGAACGTCTGTACATTAACGAAGGATCCGTCGTTTTCTTACAGAGTGGAAATCTAAACGGGAATCCAATCAGGTCTAAGTTAAATTACCCATAATAACACTCCAAGATTTAGTTGAAGTTAAACTACCCATAGTGCTCCATACAAAACTATGCTAAAAAATCACCAAGTATTGGATTTCTATGAAGGGATTCTCAACTGAAATCGAGCGGCCGAGATCGAATCCATCCACCTCCGTCCCTAGACCCCATCGTCATCGCCTCTCTCGGTGTCTCCTCTCCATAGTCCATCCCGGCCCGCGCCTCGTTCTCTCCGCCGCCGTCCCCCCTCCGTTCCTCCGCCACCGCACCTGCATTCCAACAACACCCACCATCTCCACCGCATCCTCTATATATATTAAGTACACAGACGTACACACGCCAACTATCACTGCCGCCGCTCCAGCCCCAGATCTCGAGCCCCGTCCGCAATGGCTGCCGCATCGTCGCTCCACGTCGCTGCCCCGGCCGCCACCCCGCGGGTGGGATCTGTTGGCCACAAATCCGCCTCAGGTACCGCTGTTTCCTCTGAGCGCGAGGTTCCCCTGTCGTTGCCGGATCTTCGCTGATTTGTTGTCTTGTGTGTTCTTTGCTGCAGCGGCGAGGAGCGTTCGCGTGGTCAGATCGGGTGCGGCTGCGCGGTCCGGGGGCAGGCTGGTGGCCTGTGCCGCCGTTGCGGTGCGTGCTCTCTTCTTATTCCCTGAAGAAAGTTTGATTTTTTAATCCTTTGCGCGTTGCCATCTGATGGTGAACTGAACTTCTCCTTTGTGCCCGCGTGCAGACCAAGGCCGATGCTCCCGCGAGCGACCCGGCGTCCAAGTCTGAAGGGTAAGAATCTTCCAGCATACTTTCGCACCTATGTGATATATAAGTACCTGTATTCTGAGCACTTGAGATGAATTATCGGAAACACGCCATACCATCCCAGAGAAGTTAACATGATTCGTGCAAAGCCAACGATTCAGTTTATTGTTCATCTCCTAGAACCAGCAACTCGACTCGACTTAGCTTAATTTAGGCTGGGATTGACTGTGTGTTAGTTGGTATTGGGGTGCACACCGTTTCAGGCTTTGAGTTTTATTAGGTCTTTCATGTAAGTTTGCATGTTAGATGTCACTGCCATGGAAAAAATGTCTGCTAATTTGCGAAATTGTGTACTGCATATATGTAGGGATTAGGCACTAGGCAGAGCTGTTTCTGTAAATTGCAAGCTGTTCGGTGGTAGTTAACATTGTTCCGGTTTAAGAAGATGTCCTTGTCAGATAAGGCTGAATAAGTTATTTTGAGATAGACAATAAACATTGACTTTCTGCCTCTCTGCTTGCTTCAAGAAACGTACATTGAATGTGCTGAATTTCATTTGGAATGTTGTATTCTACTTTGAATCTGATACTAGATTTTACTTTTTTTTCCTGTGAACTTGGCGCACGTAGTAAAGGTTGTTTTCACAAAACAAAAACCATTTACTTCTGCATAGTTGACATCATTTTCTGAGTTTTTTTAAAGCCTGGTTTTGGCACATCATTTTAGCTGTTTCTTGAGGGTGGACAGAGTATCAAGTCAGCCCAAACCTGTTAGTAGGAAGGTCATGTGAACTTGAGTTGGTGCTATTCCCCATACATAAGCCTGGCGCAGTAAACTAGATCTTTTCCAAAATTCAGTAGGAAGCTCACTATTGAGAGTGTTATAGGATGGCCTCTTCGGCCAAATTAAGTTGTCCCTTGGAAG
This sequence comes from Poa annua, assembly GCA_026929855.1. NCBI lineage: Eukaryota > Viridiplantae > Streptophyta > Magnoliopsida > Poales > Poaceae > Poa > Poa annua. The sequence continues at coordinate 42,176,522 of CM049427.1, forward strand.
ATATGAATGCGTTAGGCCGAACCAGATGATGTAGGACTTTTCTGCGCTCCCCTCTTTAGAAAATTTTACACTGGGTTTGGTATTTATATGCGGTTATGCCACTTTAACTATTATTATATTTGTATTATACAAGTAGATTTTTTTTACTGCAATTTGTTCTTGTATGATTATGACTTCTTATATCTTGAATGCAAGTTCCTGATTGTGTGTAGTAACTTCTGTGTAGTCATGAGGTCTTGCTGTTCGAGGCTCTTCGTGAGGGTTTGATGGAGGAGATGGAAGCAGATCCAACGGTCTGTGTCTTTGGTGAAGATGTTGGTCACTATGGGGGTTCTTACAAGGTGACCAAGGGTTTGGCTGATAAGTATGGAGACCTTCGAGTCCTTGATACACCTATTGCTGAGAACTCATTCACTGGCATGGGAGTTGGAGCAGGAATGATGGGTCTGAGGCCTGTTGTTGAAGGCATGAACATGGGCTTCCTTCTCCTTGCTTATAACCAAATCTCAAACAACTGTGGCATGCTTCATTACACCTCCGGTGGCCAGTTCAAAATTCCTCTTGTGATCAGAGGTCCCGGTGGTGTTGGTCGTCAGCTTGGTGCAGAGCATTCGCAGCGCTTGGAGTCATACTTCCAATCAATTCCTGGCCTCCAGATGGTTGCTTGCTCTACTCCTTACAATGCTAAGGGTTTAATGAAAGCTGCCATAAGGAGTGAGAACCCCGTCGTGCTATTTGAGCATGTCCTTCTGTACAACCTGAAGGAGAAAATTCCGGATGAGGAGTATGTGTGCTGCCTGGAGGAGGCGGAGATGGTACGACCTGGTGAGCATGTGACTATCCTGACATACTCGCGCATGAGGTACCATGTGATGCAGGCTGCCAAGACCCTGGTGAACAAAGGGTATGATCCTGAAGTAATTGACATCAGGTCGTTGAAGCCATTTGATCTGCACACGATAGGGAACTCCATTAAGAAGACACACCGTGTGCTGATCGTGGAGGAGTGCATGCGCACTGGTGGGATCGGCGCCAGTCTGAGATCCGCCATCATTGACAACTTCTGGGACTACCTTGACGCTCCAATCATGTGCCTGTCATCGCAGGATGTGCCGACACCGTATGCGGCAACTCTGGAAGATGCGACCGTTGTGCAGCCTGCTCAGATTGTTGCTGCGGTTGAGCAAATATGCCAATGAGCATCTGTTTAGGTATCGTTGGGTTAATTTATATCTGTCCTGGCTGGGAATAACTTTTCATTCATCATTTTTGCCATGGAGCTGAGGTGTTAATTGTGGTATAGGCCTGTATCCATTTTTTATTCGTGTTTGAGTTTGTACTTCAGCTACATAACTGTACTGTATTGCGTTGAATGCTAGGGTCTGAACTTGGGTGTATTTGAAGAAATCTTTGAACATCCTGGGCAAGATTTTAAGTATGTGTTTGATCTTAGTTTTGCCTTTCAGGACCTGTGCTGGCAGGCCTGGGCTAGTATAACATCACATAATTTTTTCAGGACTTAGATTGTGGTTTCAAGTCTCTGAACTTAATTTCTGAGAACTGCAGCTCCTACAGACGACCAATTGGGAGCTGCATTTTTTCTGAGTTACTAACTTATGACCTATGAGCATTTGGTGATTATCTCTTATGGGATGGAAAAACTTTGATTGACCAATGAAACATATTTACAAAGGTTATCCATGCTAAGCTACACTAGCAAGATGCAAGAATTGGCTGCTCACTCGAACAAACAACAACGTGCAATCGGTCCTCAAAACTACCAAGAGAACACAAGAGCTAGTCGATCTCACTCAGAGAACAACCAAATTCACATGACATCATAGCTGGAGCAATACAACAAACAACAGGAGAAGCTGATTCACGTCCAATCTTCCTTCAGACCTGTAGCCCCGGCGACCACCGCTTGCCCTCACCGCCACGCCGCCTGGCCGGTACGCCACGCCAGGGTTCCACCCGGCAGGGATGGCGTTATTGGCGACGAGCATCCTGCCGGACTTGAACGTCAGGCGGATGGAGAAAGGCCCATGGAGGGTGGACCCGGAGTTGAGCTTCCACACCGCGCCCCAGGACTGCTGCATCGGGATCCAAGCCGATGTCGCCCCATAACCTCCGCTCTGAGCAAGGTCGACGGCTGCAAGGTCGCTCTCACTGTCCTCGTACTCGACAAGCACCGCGAGGTAGTTCGGGTTTGAGCCGGTGTCCACTTTGAAGGTCAAGTCTACTCCAGTCCACTCGCACTGCACACTGTACAATCACACATTGCTACCATAATAGATTAATGGCGACTCAAAAAGGCCATCTAGAGCAACTGAACATCCATGTGTGCGTACCGGGTGTACTGGATTTGGAGGAGGCCAGCACCGCGGAGCTGGTCAGCTTGGCCAGGCTTCGCCATGGCGCCGAACGCCGTCCCGCTCATGTCGAAGTGGGCTGCCTCATTCTGGCACTGGCCGTCGACTAGCTCGCTCAGGCAAGGGCCACCGGGACCCTGGTCCGTGATGACGACAGTCACCGGAATACCAGAGCAAGCTTCATTGCCACCGCACACCACCTGATGAATCAAAAAATTCCAAATGTCAAATGACAGACAAATGCAGTCATGCTCAGGGCGTCAGTTGAATGGAGCTGCACATACCCGGTAGCACGAGCCACAGCCATCACCAGAGTCATAGATGAAGGGGCTGCCTGCGGCAATCATGGATGAGAACGGTGGCTGGTCGACGGCATACTGGTAACCACATGCACCACCTACAGCATGTCAGCACACATATTCAGGCATGCACACATTAGACATTAACTTCTAGATGAGCGTGCTTGGGGAGAGATTGCATTATCGTATCTCTATCTATTACCTTCACTTCCCGCACCATTAGCATCACCATACCATGTTGCGATGCCACCGGACCAGCTGGAGAGCTCACGGTGGAACTCAGCGGATGCACAAGGGTGCAATAGCGAAGTGACAACAACTGAAATGGCACTGAAGGAGAAGAGCTGAAGCTTGAAAGCCATGAGCAGCACTCTGACAATTAGCTATGGCTGGTAAGGTCTAAGATAGTGCTGACTTGCCAGAAAAAATGGAAGACAAGTAGAGAAAGTGTTAGCTATGCAATGGAATACTCGAACAAGGAATGTACGAAAGGAGAAGACACAACACACTGGTTCTCTTTGGCCTGATGACACACTGAAACAAAAATAGCACACTGGTTCTCCTTTTGTCTCTTCTCTTCTTATAAAAATGATATTGATCACTATGCAGTACCAAACAGAAAACTTATGAACCATCGACAGATAACTGAGAGCACAAAACTGAACTATAGAACAGCACACATTCAGACAAAGTTGGTATGATGGGATAGTACTATACTAAATCAAATGCACATACAGGCTCCTGAAGTTTTATTGTGCATCTCAGCTCTTACAGATCTATCATTTATATACAAAGTACTATAATTGAGATCCTATATTGTACTATTATATGATGGCAAAACACAATATTGAGATATTCAAAGCATCAAATGAAACCATTTAATCATGCGAAACAACCACAGTCCACAGAGATACCAATATGATCTAACTAGACGAAAATGGTGTCCAAGAAAAATAATTATGAACGGAATGAGAAGAGATGTTCCTATGCTACGTGGTAAAGTGTTATTTTAAGCATATGGTGCTACTGCTACCTGAGAACTGTCTTAGCCTTATGTACATATTTACTATTACAGCACGTCAGACCTTCTACTAAAGTTACTAAGACCTGTTTTCAAAGCATCTAGGATAAGCCTCAAGTCTAATTGATTGTAGGGGCTTAAAACGTAATTCTAGTAGAAGTACGTATAATAAAGGTCACGTGCAGGGTAGTATTAAGTATTAACATGGTTTTGTTATTTAAGAGACCATCGGTGTTGTCACCGGCTGATGCTCTCAGCAAGCTAGTTTGGCTCACACGAACACACACTGAGTGGTTGGTGAGTGGTTGGAGACTGCTCACGTACATACACCGAAGCTCTATTACTTGTATGAGTTTTCATACAAACGATGGGTGAATGTCCTATTTATAGGACTTACAGACCTACTAGGAAATATCTAGTACTTCCTTCTAGTGTTTTCTACTGATTACTACAGGTTTTGTGTATTCTAGAGACTACTATTAGCTATTAAGCTACAACAGTGCTACCGAGTATGTGGTAGATATTTCTATAACTGTGTTGATGGTATATTTCCAGAACTGTGTAGAGAGTGAAGGCACATGATTATTCCAACATTCACCCCCTAATCCTGATGCGTTTACTTGATCTCGACGATGCCAATCCTCTCACGTAGAATCTGAAACTTGATCCGACCAAGTGGTTTGTCAGGATGTCCGCCAACTGATCATTGGTGTTGACGTACTCGACGACAATCTTGCCGCTCTCGACGTTCTCCCATATGAAGTGAGAGCGGGTCTCAATGTGCTTGCTCCGGTCATGAAAGACCCTTTTTTTGTACATTTGGATCGCCGACTTGTTGTCCACGAGAAGTCTAGGGACCATGGAGTATGTGGCGAAAAGATCGCCGATGAGCTCAAGATCACTGACGATGCTTGTCGGACCGAGAAATCTTCGATTGACTCACCAGGGCGGAAACAAAGTTCCTCAAACTCGCGTCGTCTCGTCTGCGTCTTTGCCTCCCGTATGCGCTCAGAGCCGAGACACATTGTCTTGAGCGTGTCCCACGCTGCCTTCACGTTGTCCTTTGCCGCCGACGTACGCACTAGCTTCGGTGGAATGGCCCAGAGCAATGTTGCCAGATCAAGCACGGCTCGATCGTCGTTGGACACGCCCTTTCCGTGTTGTCATTGACGGCTCGCCCATTCCTCCTCTGTGAGGAGAAGCTTGTCGACGTCGTCAGTAGCATCATCTAGGTCGTACCCCTCCTCTGCGGTTTCCCACCGACCACACAACTCCTCGATTGTCAACTACCGGAGGTTGACAACTTGTTCGATGGCCATCACCACCGGTCGGTTCTTGCGCGGCACAGGACAACGCGAAGGCAGCGTGGGACACGCTCAAGACAATGTGTCTGACTCTGAGCGCATACGGGAGGCAAAGGCGCAGACGAGACGTCGCGAGTTTGAGGACCTTCGTTTCCGCCCTGGTGAATCAATCGAAGATTCTCGATCCGACTAACAAGCATCGTCAGTGATCTCGAGCTCATCGGCGATCTTTTCGCCACATACTCCATGGTCCCTAGACTTCTCGTGGACAACAAGTCGGCGATCCAACTGTGCAAAAATCCGGTCTTTCACGACCGGAGCAAGCTTATTGAGACCCGCTATCACTTCATACGGGAGAACGTCGAGAGCGGCAAGATTGTCGTCGACTATGTCAACACCGACGATCAGCTGGCGGACATCCTGACCAAACCACTTGGTCGGACCAAGTTTCAGACTCTACGCGAGAGGATTGGCATCGTCGAGATCAAGTAAAAGCATCAGGATTAGGGGGTGAATGTTGGAATAATAATGTGCGTTCACTCTACACAGTTCTAGAAATATACCATCACCACAGTTCTAGTAATATCTACCGCATACTCGGTAGCACTGTTGTAGCTTAGTAGCTGAGCTAGTAGCTAGTAGTAGTCTCTAGAATACACAAAACTTGTAGTAATCAGTAGAAGACACTAGAAGGAAGTACTATATATTTCCTAGTAGGTCGGTTTCTAAGTCCTATAAATAGGACATTCACCCATTGTTGTATGAAAGCTAATACAAGTAATAGAGCTTCAGTGTGTGTATGTGAGCAGTCTCCAATACTTCTCATTCCACTCAGTGTGTGTTCGTGTGAGCCAAAGTGGCTAACTGAGACTCTGAGAGCATCAGCCCGGGTATGTGGTAGATATTTCTAGAACTGTGCTGATGGTAGATATTTCTAGAACTGTGTAGAGAGTGAACGCACATGATTATTCCAACAATCGGTGTAAATGTCGTGTGCAGGGTAGTATTGTTCAAAGAGTTTAGCATCTGAACTGATGGTAAAATGTGGCGACTGGCAAGTATTTGAAGGAGAATGCAAAGATCTTAATTACCAAAAATATATATCTTCAAGGTGAGTCATAGATTAGGGCGAGCATGCAAAGGGCTATTGGAAATATTTGATGAAACAAAACCATGGTCAACCACCAGTTTCTAGTTTGTGCTCAGTATCTAAAAACATATCCACAGCTTGTGCTATGACACACCTCTTTTAAGAAATTCTACCAATTCAAATCAAATAAATTAACATTAGATGCTGGAAATTCGTATTAATCTAACAAAACTCAGGGTCTATTAACCTAATTTTCAAACCTGTACGCATATATCTTCAGTTTTTTCAATAGTTTGTTGGCACAAATTTCTGCTCTCTTAATAATTACTATTAGTTAATACTCATAAAGTTATATAGAAGAGGAGCTTCAAAGCAAACACTAAATCCCACTGAATCGAAAAACAAAATGAAACATGTGTATTGACAGCATATTTAAATGAATTCTAAGAATTGCTCCCTTATTTTAAATTGGACTGGACAAATTGTGTATATTAAGCCTAAGAATTATTCCCTTATTTAAAAATGGATACTGATAAGGGAATAATCAAATGTGACAAATGATAGACAATCCTGCAGAATTTTGCTCGTCGACACTCATACAGAACGAAGCATCATTTAATAGAACATGGTTTGCCCTTTTTTACAGAACAAAGCATTCCTGATCAGCTGTTTCACTAACAGCTATTACCCTATATGATGCAAGTTTCAAGTTTGGTATGTTACTCTCATATAAATTTAAATCGCAACAAATAACAATATGGGCATGATCGGAAGACTGACTTTGCTAGGGAAAAAATACGTAAAACTGATACATTAAGAAAGACCATGAGGCAAAGGGAAATTAAGAGCGTCTAATCATTTATAGAACCAAATTGGTTCTGCTTCCACATAAAAAGTGATCACCTAATCAGCTTTATAATAACCCAAGGCTGACACACAAACCTAAGGTAAACCTTACCCACACGGTCTCACAGAAAACTCAACTGTTGCATATGAACGTTAACAAACAAGTTGTCCCAGATAGTAAGGAACGAAACAGCATTCCTTATAAGGCCTCCCCTGTTAGGATTGGCCTGAACAAGACAGTTTGTGTCTGCTACTCGATCTGGCTAGCTAGCTAACTACATAGTGTTACCCATAGTCACCAAATAAATTACAAGTTTATGCTGTTGCCTGTTAGCACATACTCTCATAGTCCCATATGTGCGCGAGCATGCAGAGAGTTAGCGACGAATCTATGTCCATGTTGCAATCAAGGCAGCACACATGAAATTCCCTTGCCAGTGGAATACTTGCAGTTTGCATTTTTGCAGGGTCAATCCCAACACATATCCGAGATAAATATGCACCAAGGCACAAAAAATGCACAAGTTCCTCCAAACTGGGATCCCAGCATACACATATACACTAGATCTAACCAATCACCACTCGAAAGCAAACCAATCATTAGCCGACTTGATTCGTTGGTTATTCTGAATACAAGAATCGCGACAATGTGTATGAGCCCTAAACTAGCGTCACTGAGCACTGGTAAGCACAGTGGCGCATCAGACCAGGAACACATGTAAGATATCGCGGCACATTCATTCTTACCTTTCGGGCTAGGACTGCCGCCGCGTTCGTCGAGTCCGGTCACCTTCCCCCCGCAGAAGAAAAACAAGAAAATGCAGCAACGGAGAAGAGAAGTAGGAGACCTAAGCAAAGGAAGGTGGATGCGTCATGTTGCTGCTGCTGTGCTTGCAAGGAGGAGGTTGGGCCTCTTGAAATGGAGGTGGTGGGGGTGGAGCCGTGGAGGAATGGAGGCGGCGGCGGAGCGGAGAAGAGAGGAAGTGGGGGAGCAGAGTGTCCGACAGAGAGTGAGACAGGGAGATTGGGGAGGGGTGTGGAGACTGGACAGTGACATGTCTGTTTGGTACGTAGTATAAACAAATCCACTTCGGCCCATGCGTGACGATTTTACCCGCATCACCTCTCGCCTTAATTATGAGGCAGGGCCCATACGTGACGATTTTACCCGCCCGAAGTTAGAACGAAGACAACGAACGCTTACGATCGCTGAGTCATGCACACATACAATTAAGAGGAAAGATTCCCGTTAAATCATCACAATAACTACATGCTTCTGTTCCAATCCAATTCCCAGTCTGAGCTCCCTCATCACCACACACGTCCGAGCTCTGACAACTAGTCTTTGGCGGTGGCCATGGCACAAACATTATGACCGTTGGAGTCTTTGGCGGTGGCTATGGCACTATCACCAAACTCGTCCGAGCTCCATCAGTTGATCATCTCTATGGATAGTGGATGTTTGGTTGTTTCTATCATTTCCTCATATTTTAAGCAAACGGGTTGGTGAGACATGTGTGTTAGCGTCTAACTCCGAGATTTTGTTAGGCAAAAAGGTTTACGACCTACTTGTTGGTTGAGGCGGCTTGCCCTAGATATGGTAAGGAGATTGCTCACGTCTTGAGGGGGACGGTTTCAAATGATCTAATCATGAAGGTGAAGAAGTAAGACGAGAAAGAAGCACTTTAGGTGCTTCTCTCTGTGGTTTTTTGGCTCCTCTGTTTGGTGTTGGTGTTGTTGTATGGTTTTCGCCTGATTTCTTCCATAAATAAACCGTACACCTTCTTCTTAGTTAACAGTAAAACAAAGTTTTTGTTTTTTGTTAAAAAACAATAACTAACTGCTTTGGACAACATGAGATGGTTGTGTGGACTTGAAGCCATATCTCTAAATTGAAATGGGGCTGAACCGAGGAATCCTTCATTCACTTTGCACAACCACCACTAGTAGAACAACGCCACCAACGACACGGATCTCAGCTTCAACGACTTCATGGTCACAAGTTTCATGTGTGGTGCAGTGGTACAAAATGTTCACCAGTATGTGCAAATTCATACAAATCGCTCGTGAGTCGACACATGTCTTTTAGCCACCTCTGTCATTATGCCTTTTATCGCTTTGTTTGGTTATTATTTTCATGTTTTTTTGTTGTTGTATGTCATTCCATATAAAATTTGGGGTCGATGCAAATAAAAAAGAACATAATTTATACTAAACTTTCATAATTCTTTGGGTTTAATTTTATCCTTTTATGAAGTTGGTAGTATTTTTTTTCATTTTTTCGCATAATAACCACATAATTGGAAATATTATCATTTTTTTTGTTTATAGTCAATTCATTAAAATTTACTAATATGTATTTTTAAATAAAGTTGGTTCTAAATCTATGTCTTCTACATTGCATAATCTAGACATATTTATGGTAAAGATCTATAAAGAATATGCTAACAAATGTCTCAATTGCAGTTTGTAGTATATGATTACGTAAGAATCTTTATGGAAACTTGTAGAGTATAAACTGCCTTTTCATTGTCAAATTTATCTAGCAAGTGAAATTTTAACAAAGTGTGCATACTTTATATTTGGTATGAATATAACACTTGAGATTCAGCATCAATGAAAAAAATAATGTGGATTCTAATACGTTCGCATATGGTAATTTATTATTGGATATGCTTGTTATCTTCTAGTGAGCACAAGTACCCTGCTAGTTTATAAAATAACTTTGTTGGAAAAATTAATCTTGGGAATCTGATTACCTAGATCTCTGTAAAACCGCCAGACTAACCGGAAAGAAAATAGGAAGGTAATTGAACTTGTTATCATTGGTTGCATTGGTTGTTTTTACGTCCCAACAGGAATGTGGTGTGTATTTGGTTACACAAATTAACCATTTTATTATGTTAAGATGCTCCCTCCGTGTCAAAATATGAGGTGTGCATGACTTTTCATGCTATGTAATTCACATAATTTATCACTTAAAATACCTGCTGTGTGGATTGAGCGTGTATAAATGGAATTATTGTCGGTGTGGAGCTCGCGCTGATTCAGAAACATGATTAGCAAGGCAAGAAGTGAGACCGGAGAGAAATTGGGTGGCTGACAGGTGAGTCTCTGGCTTCACTCAACTCCTCATCCACGTGTGCTGCCAACTAACCGTTGTAAAAATTAGTACTGACCCTAACCACCGCCCCAACTATAGTACATCGAGTACATCGAAATACAGAATTGATCAATCCGTCCCGTTCAGATCGCTGCAAGCAAGAATGATCGCTCAGCTGTTCTTAATACAGTACTAATCAGACATCACAACTCCAGTACCAGCAACAACACGAGAAAGTGGTACACCAAACCGCCCACGCTCCCGTAATCCCGGCATCCACGGCCGGCAGTCGCCTCGTCTAGCGCCGACGTCCCGTTGACGCTCCCCCGCCCCAGGCACGGCGGCGCACCGAGGTAGCTCGCCTGCAGCTTAATGCCGACGCACAGCTCCTCGTTGCCACGCACGTCGAGCCGCCTGCCGAGCCGCGCAACGAACTCCCCGGGCAGCGCGATCTCCCCGGCGAGCCGGTTCTGGCTGAGGTTGAGCTGCCCCAGGTGCGGCAGCGAGCCTAGGCTCGCCGGGATCGGCCCGTCCAGCCGGTTCCGGTCCAGCGACAGCGCCATCAGGCTCCCCAGCGCCGAGAACGCGCTCCGCGGGATCGGCCCGCTGAGGTTGCACCCGGACAGGCCCAGCACCTGCAGCCGCCGCAGCGACCCCACCACCGCCGGCACCGCCGTGCCGATAGGGTTGTCCTGCAGGAGCAGGTACTGCAGCTTGGCCAGCCCGGCCAGCGAGGACGGCAGCGGGCCTGCCAGCCCGTTGTGACCCAGGTCCAGGAACACCAGCTCCTTCAGCGACCCGACCTCCGGCGGCACCACGCCGGCTAGCCGGTTGTAGCTTAGGTCCGCCTTCTGCAGCATCCGCAGGCTACCCAGCGCCGCCGGTACGCCGCCGCTGATGCTGTTCCAGCTCAGGTCCAGGATGGTCAGGCTCGCCATCCCGCCAATCTCCTCGGGTATCTGCCTCCCGCCGTGGCAAACGTGTACGTACACGTGTCAGTGTCACCATCAAGGCATGCACATTCGTCTGACGAAGTTTAAGGATGCCACGTAGTTAAACAATGTACGTAAGTACGTACCTCGCCGGTGATGTTGTTGTAGCTGAGGTCGAGCTGCTGCAGCGCGGCGAGGCCGCCGAGCTCCGCGGGGATCTCGCCGTGGAAGCCGTTCTGTGACAGGCTAAGCACTTGCAGGCTCTTGAGGTTGGTCAATGTCGCGGGTATCCTGCCGGTGAGGCCCGGGTTGGACTTGAGGACGAGCTGCTCGAGGGAGGAGGCGTTGGTGAAGAGCGCCGGCGGCAGCTCCACGGCTTGGCCTCCGGCGCCGACGAAGCAGCCGAAGAGGGAGAGCGTCCTGAGGTGGGGCAGGCCGAGGATGGCTGGGGCGGCGAGCCTGGCCCCGGGCATGCACGGCGGCGTGGAGACGTCGGGGCCGAAGTGGAGGCGGGTGGCGCGGAGGCGTCGGCTGTCGTCGGGTGCGAGCTCGCACTGTAGGCCCGGCCAGGGCGTGTCGGTGCATGGGCGCGGGTGGAGTTGCGGCCACGTCGGGTCGCCGAGGAGGTCGGCCATGATCCGGTAGATTGCCGCCAGCTCGGACCTCGGCAGCTCCGCCGGCGCGTCTCCCGCGAGCTGCGCGGTGGCCACGGCTTGGAAGAGGAGGAGCGAGACGGCGAACGAGAGGAGGGAAGAAGCCATCTTCGCAAGTACGTCGTGGGGTATAGTGCAAAGGAGATGCACTGATAGATAGGTCTACTACTTCGCATCTGAATGCTCTAGCTGGCTTTATTATGAGGCTTTGAGACTGTGACAAGACACACGCTCGATCTCTGACACTCTCCCGCACGCACATGCTGAAAAACTAAGTCGTAAAATTTATTGGTTAACTACTTGCCGAAAATACCGCCAACATAACCTGACTGACAGAGGTGTCATCAAGAACCAAGGTCAGTGCACTGCTCAAGCGAGGCAGCGATGATCGAGGAGTACATGTGAACCATTTGTTTATTGACAATGACACACCCCAGGTGAGCTGGAAATAACGAATGGCAACATGCAGCAAGTGAGGCGAGGCACGAAAAATACAAGACCGGATTGCAACCTGGCAGCGTCGTGATAAATCGAGGGAGTAGTCTTGCTCGTCAGCTTGCATTGCATGGATGTCCTTCTAAATCGAAAGGTTACAGTAATAGAGCTAGTATAAACAAAGGGATCCCACATAGAATGTGAATGCAATATCGTAACGACATTTTCCGGTGGCAATGTATAATTTTCTTTAAGAAAAATGTTGCAACCTTTCAACACAATCATCAACAATACAATAACAAACTAATAACTATGTCGCAACATATATACCGTACAAATGGCAACATTAGCAAGATAAACATTTTAATCCATGCAACAATAGGGGAAATACCCTGCCAACATGAGAAGTGACATTTGAACGCATGTAAAATAATTGAACATATATCCCCACACATGAAGGCAATAAACAATATACACGCTCGCAACATATCAAAACAACTTAATAAGATAAGTTAATGCTAAAAAAAGTAGAAATATGCAAACCTATCATATATATTTTTTGCAATCTTTCGGATAAAATCTTGCAATTTTATGAAATGTAAGAAGAATCTTGAAATCAGAAAGATTCATAAAACACATGTCCAAATCACAGAGATAGAATCACTCAAAGAACTTGTATGTGGTAGGATGGTTAGAATGATGGTTGTACACTCAGCCCAACAGAGTCTAAACCTTAGGTTTGACACTGGTGTTTATCAGTTAGGCCCCGTTTGGAACAAATGAAATTCGTAGGAATTTCATAGGATAGGATTCCTACAGGAAAGTTTCCTATGATACTGTTTGGAACAAATTAATAGAAATCTCACATTCCTTTAAAATTAATATGACATGAGCTATTCCATAGGAATTTTGGAGGAAAACAAACATGGGGTCTCACCTCATGTTTTCATCTTCCCATGTCTACAATTCATGTATTTTTACTACGTGACAATCAAACGACACTTGAGAAAATTTCATATTGTTTAGTTTATGTTGGAATTTAGGAAACATGACACAACTCAATTCTTATGTTTTTTCTATTCATACGTTTTTACTTCCTATGTTTCAAACGGGTCCTTAGGCGGAATACCCTTCACTGGGGAAGAAGATGTTCCCGTCTATATTGAGTCACCTGTGGTGACTTTGCTTTTATTTTATTCACATGGAGCCCCTCCCCAGTTCCATTCATTAGCAAGAACATGACCCCCCAGCAGCTACCAACTAAACTTGTCAAAAAAAACAGCCTAAAAAAGGGCCCTCCAACAAAAGGCCCTGGCTAGATCGCTCCCAACAACGGCAATATCTCTTACTACCAAAACCAAAATCAGCACCGAAACTTTCTAGTCACTGGGATATTACATTACTCGAAAGCAAAACTTCCGGCTAGGCTCTGGAAGTTAGCACCATCACATCACCACATGAACTGCATCATTCTCCTATGGGTGCAGGTTCAGGTACTCGAGCATCGCTCTACCACCATACGAAGATGTGGTAGTAGTTGTCGATATTGATTCAGCTGAAGTATGTGATGATTTTGTCAATCTAAACATCTAATCCACCGGATCAATCTAACGGAGACGCTCGTAGGAGTAGAATTACTCGTGTCCGTTTTTATAATTTATAATGGTGAATGCTGTGTGTTTAAAAAAGAGATAGCATCACCCATGGATCAGATTTTAGTGTAGGCTCGTGGAATCCAAGACATTATACAAGCCGCAAGGCGCCACGGCCACCTGCAGGTTCCAGGGTGCTCTATCGCTGGCCCCTTACGTATAAATGCATCTCTTGTGAGTACTGTGGTGGAATCTAGGGGTAGCTCACATCACACAGCAGTACAGTATCGATGAGCATTCGCGAGCCAAAAGAAGTCGGAACTCACCAGTGATGGAGCTTCTCCGCCCTTGACACGTACGTCATGCATGCTGCATATACACTAATACACAACCACTCCTTGTTCGATCGAGCTACCGGACGTGCTCACATCTCATGCACAGCCGGCCGGGAGGGGAGATGCTCGTGCGCTGGCCCCATTGGGGTGCTACACATGCACAGGCGCGGCGCTGGCCCTCCTGGCTCTTGCTGCATGCAGGAGGCTCTCCTGAGTTCTGACCACGTAAACTGTGGCGCTTCAGTGTGATAAATCAATCAGTCGCACGCACTCCCGTACGTCTCGATCGTGGTCTAGCTAGTCCGCCATGGCTTGGCATGGCATGGTCAAAGCTCGATGTGCGTGAAAAGACGAGAGCTAGCCCTGGAACAGTGTTGCCACAGGAGCCAGCTCTGCCTGCACCATGAGACACGAGTGGGTGGCAAGCAAGCAAGCAGGCATGCCATATGCACGGCGGGCTCCACAGCTAGCACGGCCGCGCGCAGCAGGTCCGGCGAGTAACTCTGGCTCCGTCACAGGCGCGGCATGCAGCGGCCGAACACGAGCGCGCGGGCCACGGGCTGCCGGGGCCGGCCGGTCGCCAGCTTGCGAGCGGAGCACGGGGAGCGCCTGGCTGCCTGCCCCTCCCTCCTCCCATGCATCGGCTGCCGCGGCAGCGAAATCAATTGGATTGGCTGTCGCACGCGGCGCCGGAGAGACGACGGACGTGGTGCGGAGGTCCGTAGGATGTCGCGCTTTCATGTACTCGTATCGATTTCCGAGTAGCAACACGACGCGCGGGCGCCACTATCGGCCCGGGTCCTCCTCCTTGCGTGTTGTACGTAGTACAGAACACCACTTGGCTAGAGTTTTTGCGGTGCTTACCAGGCGGTGGTCTAACATGTTACAGTTTCCACCACTGTTGATCATCCAATTAACTTCACTCAATGTAAGATGTTTTATCTCTTTTTCGGTCACATGTATCTACCCATGTTTTAGTACAAGGTTCACATGAACCTTACACTAAAATAAGTCTAGATACATGTGACCCAAAAGAGGCTAAAACATCTTACATTTAGGAACGGAGTGGGTAATTAGCACAGCTAAACAAAAAAAGCATGCCATTTCTTCAATTGGTGTCAAAGAAAGTAGATCCTATGAAAAAATCATAAAAATGGTTTTTCATAAAAAGAATACAAGTAGCTTTGTGGATACAGAGTGTAATTGACGACCGTTATTTTAAACAACAATGGTTACCCAGAATAAGTAGTTTATATGGCTAACAAATCACGGAAACACGTATTTTTATGTAAAAAGTCTTAATTGTTTTCGTTGTTTCCTTCTAAGATATAATAAACATACTTTTTAAGCATTATTTATCCATCCGATATTGAACAGATACTTTTGGATAGATAATTTCTGAACTCGTTTTATGTGAAGTTTTCTTTACATAAAACTTATGTATGTTCATATTATGTTAAAAAATACATTATAAAATATCTACAAAAATTATAATAATTTTATCCTCTGACATGTTTAGTGCGTCGAGAGTATTTCTTTCAGAGTATAAACATAGAAAATGATTTTAGTAGAAAACTGATGCCAGATATAGAATGAGCCTATTCATTCTAGTGGCCTCCAACATAATTTTTATGTTTTGAGTTTTAACATTTTTTACATTAATCTAAGCACTGATATGTCGGGCACCACATGACGGTTTTCCTTCGAAACTCCCAGCCCCGAAACCAAATAAGTAGCGGCTCGGGAGGTGTTTTCAGTCCACACCCCGAGCCACTCCACCACCGGCGATGAGAATCCCCCCTCCGTCGCGTGCGCTCCGACGAAAAAATCACCTTCGCTGCTACCAGATCCCCCACCGTCGCGCCGCCATACCGCCAAAGCACACCATGTTCCATAAAAGCATTATCGACATGTATGTTTTGTGGTCCATGAATTTAAGTATATGTAAATTAAATATTCATATCGGTACATAAATTTTTAGTGACTTGTTTTCATGGGTAGAAAGGTTCGTACATTCGATATTCTTTTCAAAAAGATGTTCCAGCATCCATGAAATATGTTCATATATTTCATAACTTGAAAATATGTTATGTATATCATGGAAAATATGACACATTATAAAGGTTAATAATTGTATTTGTTCGAACAAAAATAAAAAAATGTATTTAGGCCGAACAAACATTAAAATGTACCTGATCTTTTCATACAAAACATTAATAGATTATTTATTGGTCAAGATCATGGACACTACGTCAAAAGTATTAAATAGAGGAACTGAATTTTCGAATTCTTCCTCTATGGAAGTGTCGAATTCTCGTTTTGATTGTCAGATATAGGGGTAAGCAATCATCCAACAAGGTTAGATTTAGTACTGGCACTAGTGGATAAAGGGCTACTAGTGGCACACCAAAAAGCCTTTCAGTGGCGCACCAATTGGACATGGTCGGTGCGCCACGGAATTCTCGCCACTAAAATATATTTATGTGGCGCACCCGCCCGGTGCGCCACAAAAACATTTATGTGGCGCACCCACCACCATGCGCCACAGAAACATTCCAGTGGCGCACCCCCTGCGCCACTATTTTTTTTTGAATTTAAAAAAAGGGCGTTCAGATCTAAATCTGGATTCTGGCCAAATCTGGGGTTGGCCGTCGAGGCAACACTGGGGTGGGCCCTAGGTGGGTGGAGGAGGGAGTCATCGGAGGTTGGTGATCGCCGGAGTTGGAGCTGGATGTCGTGGGGGTGGAGGAGGAGGTCACCGGAGGAGAAGGTCGTCGGAGGAGGTGGGCGCCAGAGTAGGAGGTGGACGTGGAGGTGGTCGCCGGTTAGGAGGAGGAGGAGGTCGAAGTCGCCGGAGTTGTGGAGGAGGAGGTCGAAGTCGTCGGAGTTGGTGGAGGAGGAGAAGGTCGCCGGAGTTTGTTGAGAAGGAGGATGAAGTAGAAGGGGAGAGGAGACGTAAAGGGAGAGGAGTGGTGGTGGAGAAGTGAAGAGGAGCAAGAAATGTGAGGAGAAGGGGAGAGGAGGGGTGCGCCACAATTTTTTTCTTTTATTTTGCTGAGAAAAACAATCATTTTAAATAACGTTTTTTCTTTTTGAAATTTGAGGAATCTGAAAAGGCCTAACCATGCATTTTTCTATTTTTTCTATTTTCTCTAGTTTTGTAAAGTATTAAACGCATTTTTTCGATGTCGTATGCAAAGTTATGACCGTTTCGACTTTCTTTACAGTGATTTTGCATAAAAGGTCAAAACTCATATTTCAAATATGCTACACGAAGTAGACACTAATACCTAATCATATTTTAAAATATAGATTTTTTTAAACATTTTTCATTTTCTTCTTTTTGCCGAAAAGGCGATCGGGGGTGGGTGGGTAAGCTTTGTGTGCATAAATTCTGTGGCGCATGGGATCTCATGCGCCACAGAAAGTGCAAACATTTTGTGACGCACCAAACCTGATGCGCCATAAAATGTCCAATTGTTGTGGCGCACAGAACTTTCAATGGCGCACCCGAGCCATGCGCCACCGAAAGTCGACATTCTGTGGCGCATCAGGTGGGGTGCGCCACAGAAATGCTACAATTTTTTTTGTATCACATGCATTATGCATTGGTGCGCCACAAAAAGATTTCTACCTATAACCCTTTTTCTACTAGCATGGTCTACGGGTATTCTGCCCCAAGCTAAATTGGGGATTTGATCTTGTTTTTTGTGAACAATGCATATGAAAACAAACATCACGCACTGTCTTCCCAAATCAAGCTAACCGCTGCCCTAATTTGTTTTTTTAAGACAACGAGGGACGATTGCCCACCTGAACGAATTTCATAATAAAATTAGGGGAAACAGGGTACAGCAGCGACGCACCCCTAAAAACGGGAGGGGCTGCCCTAATTTGTGATTGTGCCGAGCGCTACTAATTTGTGAGCATGCCTTGAGCACTACTACCAAGTAGTCTCCAAACTAATGCCGGCAATCTCAATGTTTCAATACCATTACTCCATTCGGAAGTAATTGTTCGTTTAGCTCTCGAGTTAAGCACATAAGCATACTCCCTCCGTCCGCTGAAGAGTGTGCATTTGCCTATTCAGAGATAAAATAAGGATTTTTGCAAAAAGCCCCTTCCTTGACTCAATTAAGATACAACCTGCTTCGATTCCTGTGAGAGTAAATGCTGCGCATGCCACAATCACAATAATTAAACTATTCAAATGTAAGAAAAACAGATGATAACATAAACTTATCCATGTCGATAAGCTTGGCTCCGCAACCGCTCCGACGGCGCCGAAGGACAGGCGATGGCGACCATGGTCGGAACCTGCCTGCACGAGCACGGACATGCCCTCCAGCACCAGATCTGCCTCGGCCGCGTCTTGCGCCGCCGGCCGTCGCAACGGCCTTGACTACTCGCTGGATATCGTTGGCTTTCGCTCCTTCCCCGGCCATGGCTGAAGTACGAAGAAAGTGTTCCTCGGCGCGGCTTATATGGAGGGGCATCCATTAATCTGAGGTGAAATCGGAGCTCGGCGTGGATTGGAGGCTCGAGCGACGATGACGTGGGATTGGATCGGAGGAGCGAGACGTTTGGGGAAAAGGGAGAGGATTGGGGAGTTCTGTGGGAGAGGGAGAGGATTGGGGAGTTTGTGGTGCGATTATCTCGAGACGTAGACTGAGGGAGTGAATGCAAAATTGCCCCACGAAACACAAACGCACACTCTTTCGCGGAAAACTGGTGGGCGTAGATGTACCTCTTCTACGAATGGAGGGAGTACATAAACTTAACTAGATCATGCTGACGTAGATGATTACATCGGGCGACTCTCGATCGAGTTAAATAATTCTGCCTAAGTCTCCGACATAATCACGAGACCCTCGATCGTGTACACATCCTGCACTTGGAAGCATAAATATATCAGCACGAGGCACGCGGGCAAGCGAATCCACCTACGTGGCCGCATCACTGCCGAGAGTCGTCGCCACGTATGCGCATCCCTTGCCAGCTGGGATCAAGGTACGGAGTTGCAGTTCTTGAGTCTTATCTGATTGCTTAGGCTCAAAGAGGGAATTAGCCCATTGCCTTTTCCGGAGTTACTAGAAAAGTTACATCGTGCTTATCGCTTGATGAGAATAGACAGCGGAACGTGCATGGTTAACTACTTCACTTTATCACCGTTCACATGCCCGAAGAAATTTTAGGGAGGTACGTCCACTTCTGACCATCTAGAAGAAAGAAAATTCGAGAGCAACTGAGCATGCTCCGTACGAGTCGGTAAAAGTGTAGTAAAAATCAATTCACATATTGATAGGTAAACGAGCAACACATATTTAGAAAAATATTCTCTCCGTTTCACAATATAAAATATTTTATATATATTTTATATTCACACATATATATACTATATAAATATATTTTAATGTATATTTACATTCATTTTAGTTTTGAATCTTACCCACATACGGGACACACTTAAGACATTTTATATTGTGAAATGGATGGAGTAAATCAATCGGCGTATTTTGTCTGCTCTTTGATCATCCAATTAAAACAATGATGTCTGAAAAAATTAGAGAAAGTATTCGATAACGCCGTTGCCTACTTTTTGTGGGATCTCCATGGCAAATTAGTTAGAAAAATGATTGTTCATGTAGCTCTATGGCTTTGTGCCACAGCGGAGTTCTTGTGATCTGGCGCATCCTGCGGTGAGAAGATGGCCCCACATGCCCATGATTTTAGTGCGCAGTACATCAGAAATCCTAATTCGGTTGGCACACCAGATGAATATTTTCATCTCTCAAGTTAGTTTTTCTTTCTATTTGCGACGTCTGGGTCATGTCATTCTTAGTAGGTATAATTAAATTTAGGGTTGATAACCAGGGCCGTCTCCAGAAATTGGGGGCCCCTGTGCAAAACATAAAATAGGGGCTCGGAATTTTAAAAACATTACATGATATATCAACTAAAAATATCTTCACTTTATTATGTAACTTCAATACGTGTTATTTTTATAAAGAAACATTATAATCTTAATTCTACTAAAGGAATCACTAAAACAACAAACTGACCTCGTGTTCTAGTAAAAAGCATCCTCCGGCTGGTATTTCGTGTGTGCTTGATTATCTATGATTGGAGAGGACGTCTCGACGAAGCCAGGTAAATTTTCGTCGGACGATCCGGCGATCTGGATGTGACGGCGTGCGGGCGTCGATCTGACAATTTGGAGGTCACAGACGGCGGACGACAAGATTGGAGATTGTGATTGCTTTTCCTCACATCTAGGGTCAGGTACCTATTGACGATTGGGATACAAACGTGGAATGATAACTACATGGATCGTGGCCTCCTACTCTCGCATATGCTGACCTCTGGGCCGTAAAAGCAAAGGAAATGTTAAATGGGCTGTTGCCTTGGCTGCCTGCTGAAACTAGCCACGAGGAAATATCAAACTAGTTGTAAACTCTGATACATACGTACTAGATAACAGAAGTTCGGGGCCCCAGGAAATAGGGGGCCCTGTTCGGTTGATCACTTCGCACATGGCCTTCGACGGCCCAACTACTAGTAGTAGCGAACTCCTCTTTGGTCGTCAATTTTAACTATTGTTTAGACGAGATGTCAAACTTTAAGCATGTCACTGTAAATAGGTGTCCGGTAGTTCTCCACATGTAGCGAGGAGATTAGCCAGTTGAAACTAGCTTTACCGCAGAGGGTGGGACGGATCAGTATTACTGATCGGGGAGGGAGCGCGGGTGGATGCCGTCCATCCGTCCAGCCGCACGGATGATCAGTATTACAAGCTGTCAAGCACGTTTTAGGTAGCTATTCTCCCCATTCTAAATTAATTGATTTAGATTTAGTAGAATTTGTATTAAATCTGAGTCAATTAATTTAAAACGGAGAGAGTAGCTTTGACCTAAAAATGATCGGAGATACAATTAACTTCGGCACCATCTAGGCTTGAGAAAGCAGCACAGATAAACTCGTGACCAGACATCTGGACATCGTGTTACCGTCATACATACACGTATTAATTGGAGCCAAAGAGTTCATTGCAGAATACTCCCTCCGTTATGAAATACAAAATGTTTTAATAGTTTTTTATATTTATATGTACACATATTTTTAGATATATTTAATGTACGTGTATATTTATTTCAGCGTGAATCTAAACAACACGTGTTCACCTAAAACATCTTATATTATGGAACAAAGGGAGTATCTGGAAAGTTGACTACTCCCTCCGTCTCAAAATAATGGTCTCAAGTTTAGTAAAAAAGTGGATACATGAAACATGGCTAGATACATTCACTTTTAGAAAAACTTAAAATTGTTATTTTGAAACAGAGGGGGTAGTTAGGATGAGTTAAAATATCCCCTCCATTTCGTAATAAGTGGCGGAGGTATAGTTTCCGCAGCTTACGCTAGTTTCTCACGGCAACTTTTACGGAGAAGACTTCCTTCTGCACAACAGTTTCTATGGAATTTACTATTATCGTGGTACCCCGGTTAACTCACGGGGCATCATTTGTAACCGGTTTTTCTTGACGAGTTCTTAAATAATGTATATGTGAAACTTAGGTCTGCATGTGTTTACTATTTTCATAACTAGTAAATAACAGGTACAAACATACGTAAAGACATGAGGTTCAGCTGAAAAATGCAGCAAAGACACACAATGTGTGGAAGGCGCAATTGTGACCCGTGATAGAATTGAAAAGGTGAAGCTCACAGATGCAATGCAATTGAAACAGGTGAAAATGCAGATGTAATTGGATCAAATACATCAACTACACGAAAAATTAGAGTGCCAACCCAACATATTTTCATCTGTCTTTAAATTGCAAGTGTGTCACAACCACACAATCAAATGTATACTTGTGTGTCAACTGTACAATCTCATCTACATAGCTGCGTCACTAATTCATTATCGTTTCAACTTCAGCTCGTGCCTCACCTATATACTCGCAATCACATGTTTGTCTCAACTATAACTCGTGTCTGACATCACTATTACTCAATAATTACCAAGCAAACATGCACTCGCAAGTAAAACGATAACTCGTGTCTCACTGCACTACTCAATAATTACAAAGTAAACATGCACTCGTTAGTAAAA
Source organism: Poa annua (assembly GCA_026929855.1). Lineage (NCBI taxonomy): Eukaryota > Viridiplantae > Streptophyta > Magnoliopsida > Poales > Poaceae > Poa > Poa annua. Next base: position 42,198,617 of record CM049427.1, read on the forward strand.
CGAAACAAAAGCAATCATAATTGTCGACCATGACAATTATTTGCTTTTCTTTTAAGACAATAGGTATAGGAATATTGGCAAAAGGAATAGGTATAGGAATAGACAGTGAGGCTAACTGTCTAAAAAGAATAGGTATAGGAATAGATGGTGAGGCTAACTGTCTAAAAAGTCAAACAATGTAAGGTTTAACCAAGTTTTTAGAATAAATGACCAATATATGTAATACCATATGAAAATAAATTCCTTGATTTCCGAAACTCCATCAAAATTTAGCCTGTTTTATTTCTGAAAAAATTGAACACTTTACTTTCGGAGCAATGTGTTAAGGTGAATCACATACGTTCTCGAGTCACACTACTCACATATATATTGTGTTGTGATATTCACACATCCCTCATGGATTAAACATGGAAGATATCGATTCCATTTAACAACCAAGTGAGCCTTGAGTTTTTGTGGGATTAGTTGTGTCACGGAGGTGGCTAATCATAATCATTTCTCAGGCATATTGTAACAGAGTTCAGGGTAAAAAAGATGTATCAGGTGCTACCCTTAAGCACCATCAGTGTGCCAACTGATTGGGCCGTACAAGCTAGGTTGTGGTTGCTGTTGGAGTGTTGGTGACCACCATTGAACGGCCGCCATTTCCTCTGAATTAGGCGCTCTTTGGATTACAATATTTTTAAAACGTACGAATAGAAAAACAAAGGATTGAGATATCATACATTTAAATTCCTATAGAATTTTAAAACATAGGAAGTTTGTAAACGATGTCTTTGGATGGTGCACAGGAAACAAACACATGAAATTTACAGGAATGAGGGGAAAGGGTAAAGAGAGATTGAGTGTAAGTGCATTGGACTTCGTAAGGAAAAATAAAATAAGGTTGAGCTCATGTTGAGATTTCCATGAAATTGACAACATAGGAATGGAATCTGTATGAATTTGGTGTGCTCAATTCTACAATCCAATGCATTCCATAGGAAAAAATCCTATGGATTGGAATCCTCCAAAATTCATTTGGAATTCCTTCAATCCAAAAGGCCCTTAGGAGCAAATCCAGTAATACGACCGCGTACGCTCTGTTTAATTACTGATAGCAGCTAGGCATAACAGATGGAGCATTCATCGTCCTGAAGCATCACCTACGCGGCTACGCCTATCCAATAGTGCTGGAGCCAGATCTTGGACACCACGGTGCCTGCCGGTGCACCTAGAGAGAAAATCAATTGTTTTGGGGTTTTTATGTGGTGAAAAATTCTACTTTTACAAAGAAATTTCCCATTGTCTGATGCACCCCCTTAAACCAGCCACTATGTGGGAATCAGTTCAAGCAAAATACTATCAGAAGTTAGAATCGTTATGACTTTTCTGTTATGTGTAGTATCGCTTGCATATACAATGGGACCTACTAAAGCACTAAAATAAACTCTTCGTTACTATGCATGTCCTGTTCTTCTCCTCACGAGCAAGCCCTTTTGCGCTCACATGCATACACTTAGCTTGTGTGTGTCAGAAAAGGAGCGAACCAAATATTTAAGTCGCTTTTTATATCTGACAAAAGGCATCGGTTCACTGCTATGTATAGAACCGAACCATATGCCATTTTGGTTCGCTTTTTTCTAACATAGTGAATGGTCTTAGCTTCAAGTAGATCCGCCAGCAGCTGTATTTGATAGCTGTCTGTTCATAGAACAGACCAAGGTTGACAGTGCCGTGATACTAATAACAGTTTCGTTTTTTCTTCTTCAGTAGTTGTAGCAAAATTGTAGGATTATTAAGTATGATCATATAACTGTATGGTAACCTAGTATAGACATTTTCTGTTTACACCACGTGCAGCTAAAAAATTGCCGCGACATCACTAGTAACTGAGGAAGTCTATGTTGCACGAATCAGACACAAATCCGGTGGTTAGAATTAGCAAAACCCCAAGATATTCTAGTACTGTACTAGGACTACGTTACCGCGTGCCACCTTGTACTAGCTCGAACTTACCTCTGCCGTCCGGTGTACTGCACGCAAACACACCCGCTGGTAGCCCCATGCGCTCGGCGTCTCTTTTTACCCGAGAAACCGGGCGCCTCGCCAGCCCTCTGATCTCTGCTTCCGGGCAGAAACCATGCCACAACAATGCGCACTCAAAACCTCCAGGTAGCACCACTCTCCAGAGTCGGGACACGTACGTGACAACTGAGAGCCACATAATCATATTACACATCGTCTAAGAAATTAACCTATAATAACCTGCTCACGAGTCAAAAGAAATCACTATAAAAGGGCAGGTGCGGGCAACACAGCGGTCAAAACCACAACAAGGCTGCACTGGATCGATCGATCTTATACACACCTTCAGTTCAACCCCAGGATCGATCACTGATCGCACTTAATTATATGGTGCAAGTCATAGTAGTTACTAGTTAGACATGGTGAGCATGCAGCCGCAGGCCATCACCAAGGTCTCCATCTCGGTGCTGGTGATCTCCCTGCCCATCATCTACGTGTCCCTGCTGCGCGTCCCGCCCTCCACGCTCGCCAGGGACTCCACCTTCTGGTTCCTCATGTCCAACTCCATCATCGCCATCATCGCCGCCGACTCCGGCGTGCTCTTCTTCAGCTCCGCATCCCACCGCCACGACCACGACCTCGACCTCTCTGACGTCGTTCAGTACTGTGATGAGCAGCCGGTGGCAACCGTCCATGCGGACTACTACCGTGACCCCATGTCGGTGCCGTTGATGGCATACGCCCACGAGCCAACGGCGCCGGTGGACATATCCGCTGTTCCGGCAGGAGGCGGAGAACAGCTTCCGACAGGTGGAGTTGTAAGCTCCAAGGCAGCAGACGCTGCTGATCTGGGGGAGGGCCGCGCTCTGGCTTTGATCGAGGGTGAAGGTGCTCCAAGCAAGCCTCTGCAGATACACGAAGAAGCAGAAGTACCGGAACTAGAACCGATTAGCGCCAACAAGGACGATGCCACGACGATATCAACAGCTCCTGGGACAGAAGAAACACCTGATGATGATGCTGATGATGTACCGCAAGATGACGGCTCCTTTGAAGTCGTAAGGGAAGCGGTGAAGCCCAGGTGCTTGGTGGCAGAGCAGAGCAAACCGCAGCCTGAGGAGGAGCTCCAGTACTGGCAGCTGAAGGACGAGGAGCTCAACAGGAAGGTGGAGGAGTTCATCTCGCGGTTCAACCGAGACATGATCGAGCAGGAAGCAGCAGCTGTCTGATCGACTATAATTAAGCCTGAGGGAAATATATACAACAGACTTCACTGCCGGCTGACCTCTACGATCTAGACTAGATGGCTACATATATCATCACCGTTATTGTGCATACCTATGATACTTCATACATATTTTTAGTTATGAGTGTTACTTACGCCGGTCGTGGACAGGGAGAATATGTTCTTCACGGGGCTTTCATTCGGCGGTACTGCATGTCTGTATGTATGAAACTTTGTTTCTTTGTAGAGACTGCTTTTTGGTCCAGACAGTCAGTTATGAGTTTAGAATGACGAATCACCCAGCTAATTTTAGGCTCAATTTGCTGAACTATGTTCTATCACATTCATATAGAGACATCCAAATGGACCAAGTCCCCTCAAGGATTTACAGTTTTACACAGATCTTTGAAAAATAAATCACCTCTCAAGGCCCCAAGTAGGTCCCAGAACAAATCCGAAGAGACCCTGCGCCTTATTCAAAATGGGTAATTCCCAATTGTAAGGTCAAGGACATCTAACTAACGTGAAAGGACTCATGAATAACATGAGCGTAGAACCAAAGACAATATATTCTACCTAAATCCTTGCAGGAAACATGACACAGATAAAAATACCATCCTCACAGGAGGAAACTGGAAACAGATTTAATATGCTTGCTGAAAAAAGAAGTTTAGGAGTGCAGAAAAGCAAGGGGTAAGCATATTAAATTTGTCAAAGCTAATGTAACTTACCAATCGATAGCATGAGAATAAAACATCTCAATGGGAAGAAGTACTGGTGAAGACTTCTCACTTTGGTTCATAGAACCAAAACTGACAAACATCCTTTCATTAGAAATCTAATTGACAACCTTAATTTGATCTACTTTTTTCCTCTTGTCACAACCATGTAAATGTGTAACTTTGTCCTTGGTTTTGTTACTGTCAAAAAGCTTAAAAAAAAAGAGTACTGGTGAACAAAGACAGTACTATCTAAATGCTCGGAAGAAAAACGACACTAATAAAACACGGGGCTCGATCTCTATCCAAGGTACATCACTGCTGATAAATGGTTTTACAGTCCTCAAAAGCAGGAGGTAAGCAGTTTCATTTGTCCAAGGTAATTAGAGTAACTTAACAATAGATAGCATGAGAATAAAACATAATAACAAGGAAATCACGACAAATCTCGTCCGTTCAATCGCTGAAACGGGCAGCCAAAGGTAGGGTTTGTGTGTCACATGAGTTGTAGAAGCTCATAACCAAAATGACGACGAGGTATGTCAATGTGACTAGCTAATCTCCTTTTTCACGATGCTGACAAAATCCATCCACACCAGCTTCTAGATGTAAGGACCATTCAGGACTAGCAAAAAGAATACAAGAACATGTAAGATAGGTGTTTAAACCAATTTTTTTCAATATGATAAAGTGTAAAACCAGAAAAGACACATCTACAAAAGAAGGACGGAGCATCTACAAAAATAGTTGCCTGCTAAACCTGCAATAACATCAGCCTGGAACATCAGTCTGGAGAGTAATTAACTACCGTACTAATTTTCCTTATTTGGTTCATCTAGCATAATCGGTTAGCATGCATTTCCTAGTATATTCATTTAGCTTAATCTGGTGCAATAAGCCGACAACTAATCATGGACTGCAGGGTCTCTCTCGAATCAGGCTTTCGCACCGCTTTATAAATAAAGCCACGCCGTTTGAAACCGCTGCTGGGTCAGACAGCACAACGCCCAAAAGACCACGGCCGAACCGATACAAGGTGAGGAGGAACCCTCCAAAGACAGATCAAAGATAGAGAAAACCCAAAAGAAAAGGTAAACCGAGCTTGCCACCGAGACCTCCCACGCCGGATCGAGAGGGAATGAGTCTCCATGACAGCGCCCCCAACAAGGTGACGACGCATAGCGCCGCCGCCGTCCAGACTAAAAGGTCCAGGTTTTCACCGAAGCCCTAGTGCAGAGAAGGCACCCACCACAACGCCCCCAAGAGGGTTACGACACCCGCGGGCGTCGTCGCTGCTGGCGCCCAAGCGCAGAGCTTTCGCTCGGAAGCACCTTACTACCACGCTAAATGCAGAGAAGGCACCCTCAACAACGCCCCCAAGAGGGTAGCGACACCCGCAGGCGTCGTCGCTGTTGGCGTCGAGACGCAAAGCTTTCGCTCGGAAGTACCTTGCTACCACACTCGAACTCACGAAGCGCTAAAAGTCTCGAGCCAGTTCACCAGGACGCGATTTGGGAGCCGCAAGAGCCGAAGCACAGCCAGCACCAGGCACTCCTCCCGCCAACTTCACGCCACCCACATGGTCCGAGAAGACGACCAACACCGCTGCCACGTCACTCGCCGCAGATTCGCACGCGCAGACCACCTTCCGAGGCCGCCGCCCCGGTATCCAAGATCTCGCCCTCGGGGAGTGGCAGGTGTCTAGACAACAAATCCAAAGGAACGGACAATAGAAGGACCGAGGTCGCCAGCCCTAGGGCGGTGGGGGTACAACTAGCAGGACGCACCCGCCGATCATATCCGCAACCTCGAGGCAACGAGTCTGCTAGGCGGTCACCGGATCAAAGCCCTCCTGGCTCAAATCCAGCACCCCATCCACTCATGGACGGGGGAAGGGTTCCCGACAACGCCGGGAACCTCTGAAACCACTGGCCAGCTCCGCCAGCCACCGTCTCGGGGCCCAGCTACCTCAGCACCTTCCCGTCACCTGCTCCAGAGGAGAGCCGCCATCGAGCCTCCTACCGCCCCCGACCGAGAACTCCGGCTTCGAGAAGCCGCAACCCGCGTCATCCGAGCCGCCGCCGCCACCACCTGACACCGACGACCCTGACCCGCCCCACCGCCGTGCCCTCGGCCAACACGGGGCCCAAGCTGAAGAGGGCGCCAACCCGGCTGCACCACCGCGAGAACGACGAGTCAAAGACGGAGGGACGGCGCCAAGTCCACATCCGCCTGGTTACCCAGGTAGTAGAAGGATCGCAACCTGCCAACCGGAGGGGAGCAACCCTCGGCCGCCAACGACGGCCACCGACCGGACGGAGTAGCAGGTCCCGTCAGGCCCAAGATCAGGCCCGGATCAGACCCACCTGGTCCAGATCTGGGCCTATCTCGGGCCCGAGAGGTCCCGCTGCCACGCTGCAGCAAAGAGGACGAAGCTGCCATCCATCTACCAAGCTTGCGCCGCCCTGCACCTCTCCTCTTCGCAGTGCCCCGCGCCATGGACTGCCCGGCCGAGCGCCGCCCAACCCGCGCCCCAGCCTACCGAGTAGCGCCGCCGCCCACCGCAGCCACCACTGCCGCGAGCGCACCCGCGGAGCCGCCGCGCCGCCGGCAAGCAGCCGCGCTGCAACGCCCCCCCGCTCAGCGTCGCACCTCCGCCGGCCGCGTCGGCCCGCGCCGCCACCACCGCGCGTAGAGGAAGAGAAGCCCCGCCGCCGCCGACGCTGCCAGGCTTTGCCCGGAGACGCCCTCCAGCGTCGGCGAGGAGCGGAAGTGCGGGAGGAGGTCCCCGAGCTTGAGGATTTGAAGCCGCGCCCGGCCGCCGCGGGGCGGCGCGGACGCGGGAGGGAGGAAGGGGAGGGGAGGGAGGGCGCGGCTGGCCGGCGGCGCGGGCTGGACGGCGGCGGCTAGGGTTAGGGTTAGGAGGAGGAGGAGGAGAGTCGGGGGCCTCCTTTGGTCACTGCAGGGTCTCTAACAAGACAATTTATAGGACATTGACATTGACACAAATTCTGGAAGTACCTAGTGACCTGAAGGTGGTTTGCAACTTCATATCTTAGTCAATTTACATACAAAACCATAGATATGTCCGAACTCTCAAATGAAAATGTAAGTGGGAAAATCTTAAATGTGATGTATATCTAATTATAAATACATAAACAGTTGAACTGTAAATATCACAAAAAAACTATTTGCACATTAGCCAATCCTAGTTCACTTTTCTTTGCAACATTGGCCAATAGGCAACCAAAACCCTACCCACAAAATTTGCTAACCAGTTGTGGAGGTTTGCTTAGGCCAAAAGAGAACACACACCCATGGTCTTTAACAAGACAAGTTACAATATATTATCATTGGCAAAAATTGTGAAATCAACTGATGAGCAATATGTGTTCCAAAAATAGGACACCACAAAAAATTACCAAAGATCACACAAATAATTTTAGTAAAATTGCATACTATCACGTCTCCCTACAAGCATGGATAAACAAATGACTGATTGTGCAGGACAGAAAAAAGGAGGTGGGAAAATCTCAAAGTTGGTTCAATATATAGATACTCCATCAGTATATATTGGTAGGCGGATTGCAAGTGGATTAGGGAAGATTCTGAATTTCTTACTGTTTAGTTTTTTTCAATGGTTGTTAATCGAGGGCAGATATTTTGTGAGGATTGAGCACCCGATCAAGTTAAGATTGATGTTGATTGCATATTTGTTAGTTATAATAAAATATAAGGGGTGGTAACTGAATATATCTGAATCACTTCATGCTGCTAGCACCCAAATAAAGGATTATCTGTTAGTAAACTTACCCAATAACGAAGCTTTCTCTTCACCTTCCAAAGAAGCAATAATCTAGGCTACGTTTGGTATCAAAATATTTTTGAAGTATATAGAGAATACTTCGGTTTCTAAAAATACCAAAGTAATAAATACTTTAACGTGTTTGGATCTAATAAATAATGTGGTTTACAAACCAAAGTATTGTCTAAAAGTGTAGTTTTTTTAAGTATTCTATAAAGAGGTTCGACCCTCTTTTTCTAAAAACTGAGAAAGAGAGAAAAACTGTAGTATTTGTTTGCCTGGCGTTGTAATCCTTTAGTTTGGCAATACTTCAGTTTTGAATAAACTTTACTGCCAAACTAGGCCCTAGCCTTTTTCGATTCCTTTTTCGAACATAACAGCCCTTTGTTCCTACAGAGGAGAATTTAAGCCCACTGAATAAGATGATCTAGGAACAATATACCAGAGGTAGCAGTTAGAAAAAACGAAGTAGGGCACCGGTAGGTAATATACCAGACATTGCGAATGCAGCAGCTAATGACATGTTGGATGAGGCTACGAGGACCTGGGTTAAAGCCATCTAGACCGCATGTGTCGATTGGTCGAGACCAAGCACCAGTGTTGAGGTGGTATTGCTGAAAAGATTGATCAGCTGGATGGCTGTAAACAACAGTTTCAGGAATGACAGTAGGCAACGCCTTAGAGGAGACACTGAGGCACTTGTCATCGAGGAAGAGAGCACGGTCTCCGATGCTTTTTACTGGGCTAAACCTTTCCAAGATAAGGTCCTCCAGTTTGTAAATTACAATGCGCGAGAGAGAAGTATCGTTATGGCCAACAAGCAGGATCTGTAATTTGCACTCGACCAGATGGAAACCATAGTAGAGTTTATCTGCCGGACATGTGGCGATCAACTTTGGCGGCAGTGGCGGCGAACCAGCCACCAATGGCGGGTCAATCTGGAAAACCAGTGAACCATTAGAGGTAGGACGGAACTGCACAAAGTATAGCTTGCCTTGGAATGCTAAAGCTGCAATTTTGAGTGGGATATCCCAGCTTGCCATGGTCCATCGCTGGTCCTGGGAGGTAGCAAAGGCGAGACGCCGCAGACGAAGGAACACAAGCATGACGGTGATGGATGATCCACCACCACCACTGCAGGAAACGGAAGCACATATGCCGTATCTGATATAGTACCAGTTTGCTAACTCGGGATCAGGATGTGCGATACGAATATCATCGCCCAGCTGAGTAAGCAGGGTGGCAAGCGGTGGGAGCTCGGTAATGTCTCCAGTGAAAGGGTGGAGAAGACGGACGGCGGTGTCTTGGTCTCTCTGGAGGAGGATGAGGCCGTCGGTTGAGTCAAGGGCGCAGTGGTTTCTGAACAAGGGGAGCTTGACACGCACGAATGCTCCCGTGTCAAGGTTGAAGAAGCGGACGTAGCCACGGAGCTTGCCGTGGCCGGGGTAGAGGCCGTGACCCTCCGGCAGCATCATCCAGCGGCGCGGGTGGAAGCGCGGATCTGTGACGCTGCGGCCGCGCGGGCAGACGGTGCCAGACCGCCAACTGGTGCAAACGGCGCGGAAGCGGACGTAATCCAGATAATCGCCGGCCAACACGAGCGTAGCTATCTGCTGAACCATATCCCCTGGAAGGGACGCCCAGGGGGAGCAGGAAGAGGTGGGCACCGTGCCAGCGACGACATCTGATGCCGCTGCCGCGGCGAGGCGGCGCTTCCTTGTGCGCGCAGTCGTGGCCTGGGGCTCCGAAGGGCGGCGTTTCCTAGACCTCGACGGTGGCATCCTGCGTTCCAAAACCTTAGATCTGATTCATTAACCAGCAAATGATGAACTGGTGACTGGCATCACCGGAAAGAAGATGGATTGCACATGTATTCAGTACCTCCGTGGACTTGCGAGAGGTAGAGACGACGAAGGCTGTTCACGCGATATGTGGAGAAAAACGGCGTTGGCGGCGTGATGCCGGCCGCCCTGCGCCCATCATAGAATCCTTTTCTTTTTGGGAAAGTTGCGTGATTTTCTTTACGCCCAATTTTTTTTTGCGTGAGTTCTTTGTAATTTAGCCACCATAAAGTTTTCTATTTATTTGGAAAAATTGCGTGAGTTCTTTGTAATTTAACCACCATAAAGTTTTGCATTCACCACCTAATGCCAATTTTGGTCCTGACATTCTCATTCCCACTGCGAAAATATTTCAGAATAACGTTTTTATAACATGTAAGCTAGCACTTGTGTTTGCACGACTAGATTTACGGTATATTTATATTTGAAATTATATGTGTGTTTCGTAACTTGTTGGCTTGACAGCCTAAGTGCTAGAAGACATTTTAATCACTCAAAAGGAGGGGGAAACACATGATGAACTTTCTTATAAATCATGTGTACCAAAGTGCTAGAAGGACATTTTAAATCATTTGAAAAGAAGGGAAAACTTATGATGAACTTTGTTATAAACTAGAAACATACCCAGCGCGTTGCAACGGCAATCTTTTTAAACAAATATGTTATAAAAATAAATGACAGAAAATTGATGGAATATGGGTTTGTTTATACAAAATTTATAACATATACCAATTGTTGAAAGGCTAAATTTAATTAACGTGATATATATTTATATGAAGTTTAAAAAAAGATGATGTGGACCATTCTATGAATAAAAAGTAAATAACATGGATATGCTGCATGTAAAATATATTGTCATTAATGGATGACATGGATAATTGATTGACTATGGTAGTGGATGATGTGGATAACTTGCATGTTGAGATAGAAAACATGAATGAACTTAATGGGATTTTTCTTTATAAGAGGTATAGATCATGTGTACCAAAGTATCAGCAAATCGATAAAGGATTCCGACATATATATAAGTTATGTAATCTTGTTTTGTGTCTATCTCTGTTTGCCTCTACTTAGATCCGTCTTGTAGCAAGATCATAGTCCAAAATCTTGATTTGCTGTATACCTGGATGGGGATAGAAAATTTTACCTCTTGATGATTGTAATAATCTCTTGCTTTTTTTTATAATTGTTCGAACTGCTGGATTTCGGCTGTGTGTATCTTAGCTAGCACTAGTAGGAAAACCCTTATTAGTGGCGCACCAATTTGGCATTATGTGGCGCACCAATTGGGCAGGGTGGGTGTGACACAGAATGCTCGCCACTAAAATATAATTCTGTGGCGCACCCCACATAGGTGCGCCCCAAAATTGTTCTTTTGATTTTTTTTAAAGGCGACCAAATCCAGATCTAGATCTGGCGTCGCCAGAATTTCGCTGGAACTCGTCGGAGGCTGTTGTGCCCGTGGCCATGGCAGTAGGTGGGTGGGTGGAAGATGGTGGTCACGGAGATGGTGGAGGAGGAGGTGGCTGTCGCCGGAGGTGGTGGAGGAGGAGGAGAATGTCGCCGGAGGTGGTGGTGGTCGCCGGAGGTGGTGGAGGAGGATGACGTCGCCAGAGTTCGTTGAGAAGGAGGAGGGAGGAGAAGGGGAGAGGAGAAGTGAAGTAATGAGAGTAGAAGGGGAGATTGAGAGAGGATAAGCGGGAGTCATCTCTCCATTTGAAATTTCAGTTCCCGCCCAAGCTTTCTGTGGCGCACCACCTCTCGGCGCGGCACCGTTGTTTTTTGAATTTTTTGATTTGCTGGAAAAACATCGTTTTTAAACATCTTTTGTCCTTTTCGAATGTTGAGGATTTGAGAAAACTTCACCGGGCAAGCCCCGGTGAAATCATCCTCTTGCTTTTCTCTAGTTTTTTTTAAGGTTCAATATATTGAACGCATTTTTTCGACATCGTATGCAAAAGTTATGTCCGTTCAAAAAACAATTTGAAGATTTTTTTCATAAAATATCAAAATTCATATTTCAAATTTCCTATACACTAATAACTTACTATATCTTAAAGGATGGAATTTATTGTAGATTTTACTATTTTCTTCTCTTTTTTGCAAAACTGAAAAGGAGATCTGGGGCGCCCTAGAAATAGCTCTTTTCTGTGACGCACCCACTACCATACGCCACAGAATTAACACAGAAGGTTAAGATCTGATTTTTGGTGGGGTCCCACCAGATTTCTGTGGCGAACGCTCCCCATGCGCCATAGAAATGGGATTTCCTGTGGTGCATGGGTTCCCCGTGCGCCTCTATGGCGCATGCAAAGCAATGCCCCAAAAGAATGATTTCTACGGCGCATGCTTTTTGGTGCGCCACAAAAAAGGCTACATCTATAAGCTTTTTCCTACTGGTGTAGGCAGATAACAGGTGTAGTGCTTAAACCTTTTAAGTAATAAAGCCCTCCACCAGAAGAACAAAATCTGGATGGTCTCGTTTTCCTGGTAGAAGGCAGGGGTTTGTTCTGCTTAATGTTGTGATTTATAGTTGGATGATAAAAACACTCAATTCTTCAATGAAATTGGGGATGCTGTTGGGTTCTCTAATCTAAAAAAAAGTATCAGCAAATAAATCAATGCTTTAAAACAGAAAGTCAATGGCACTCAGGAGTGTGTGAAATTACAAACCTCTTTTGTTCACAATATGTATAAAAATGGATGACTAAAAAAGATACATGAATTAAGAAATGTAAGGCTAGAATGTCATGCCATCTTGAATACTACAAGGTGCACATGACCTTAATATTCTCCATACAAATAAACGAATGTTTTGATGAGAGATTGGACAACATGGGATTTTTCTTGTTAACTGCAGGTGAATTCGAAGACAAGCATTTATGTAGTCTGCGCCTCTGCGGCATAGGACTCAGACAATACATGTAGTAAAACACTACTAAGATTTAAATCCTCTAAAAACCATTGAAATAAAACAAGTCCTTACAATTTGACGGGACTGTTTTCTGGCCCAAACAGTCAGTTAAGATTTTCGATGACGAATCATTCAGCTGATTTAGGCTCACTTTTTCTGAATTGTGTTATGTCAGATTCATATAAAGACATCCAAATGGACCAAATACCATCTAGGACCTACCACAGTTCTACGGAAAAATGAATTCACCTCTCAAATGCACCAAGTAGGTCCCAGAACAAATCCGAAGAGACCCTGCGCCTTATTCAAAATGGATAATTCTCAATTGTAAGGTCAAGGACATCTAACTATAGTGAGAAAAGGACTCTAGTGAATTAAATGAGCTAGAACGAAATACAATATATGACCTAAATGCTTGTGGGAAACAGGGCGCGGATAAAAACACCATCCTCGCAGGAAACTGGAAACAGATTTAGTATGCTTACCTCTTGCTGAAAAAAGATTTTTACGAGTGCTGAAAAGTAAGAGGTAAACATATTAAATTTGTCAAAGCTAATGTAAATTAGCAATCGATAGCATGAGAATAGAACATCTGAATGTGAAGAAGTACTGGTGAACAAAGACAGTACTACCTAAATGCTTGGAGGAAAAATGACATTAAATAAAATACCAAGCGCGATCTCTACCCAAGGTACATTACTGCTGAAAAAGGGTTTTACAGTGCTGAAAAGCAGGATGTAAGAAGTTTCATTTGTCGGTGGTAAATAGAGTACTTAACAATAGATAGCATGAGAATAAGAAATAATAACTAGGAAATGACGACGAGGTATGTTCTGTAAAAGAGAAGGATCTGGGTCTAATTTCTTTTCCTATTGAGGTCGTCGCTGTAATTTAAAGGTCTGGATATTTAATGCAGAATCGAGAACCTTTGGGACCTTTACCTGTATAAAAATTCCCCAAGTAGGTCCCAGAACAAATCCGAAGACACTCTACACATTATTCAAAATGGGTAATTTTAAATTGTAAGGTTAAGGACATGTAACTAACGTCGAAGGACTCGTGAATTACATAAGCGTAGAACCGAAGGCAATATATCATATATGCTACCTAAATGCTCGCGGGGAATGTGACACAGATAACAACACCAACCTCGCAGGAAACTGGAAACAGATTTAGTATACTTACCTCTTGCTGAAAAAAGAAGTTTAAGAGTGTTGAAAGGCAAGAGGTAAGCATATTAAATTTGTGAAGTACTAGTGAACAAACACAGTACTAACTAATTGCTTGGAGGAAAAATGACACTAATAAAACTCCATGTTCGATCCCTATCCAAGGTACATCACTGTTGAAAAATAGTTTTACAGTGCTGAAAGCAGAAGCTAAGCAGTTTCATTTGTCCAAGGTAAATAGAGTAACTTAACAATTCATATCATGAGAATAAGACATAATAACAAGGAAATGACGACGAGGTATGTCATTGTGACTTGCTAATCCCCCTTTTCACGATGCCGACAAAATCCATCCACACCAGCTTCTGGATTGAAGGACCATTTAGGACTAGCAAAAAGAATACAAGGACAAAAGACCATGTAAGATAGGTGTTTAAACCAATTATGTTGTTATGATCAAGTGTAAAACCAGAAAAGCACATGTACAAAATAAAGTTGGAGCATCTACAAAAATAGTCACCTGCTAAACCTGCAATGACTACAGTCCAGAGGGTAATTAACTACCATAATAATTTTCCTTATTTGGTTCATCTAGCATAATCGGTGGCATTTTCATTTACCTTATTCTTGTGCAATAATTAATTATGGATTACATGGTTTCTAAAAGGACAAGTTATAGGACATTGACCTTGACATAAATTCTGGAAGTACCTACTGACCTACAGGTGATTTGCAACTTGACATCTTGGTCAATTTACACAAAACCATAGATATGTCCGAACTCCCAAATGAAAAAATGAAGTGGGAAAAATCTTAAATGTGATGTATATCTAATTATCTATACAGAAACAAGGGAACTGCAAGTATCACAAAAAAAAACTATTTGCAACTGCTCGCGATTACAAGCATTTGTACTGTTGACTTATTGTCAAATGTGTATTGATGGCGGCAGAAATAGTGTGGTTTATTGGTTCTTTAATAAACAATAAAAACTGGTGGTGGCAACTAAATAATATCCTAATGTCATTTCATGTTTTTAATACGAAATGGATCAATTGTCAAGTAAGATTTACCCAATCGCGAAGCTTTCTCTTTACCCTCCAAAGAAGCCATCCACGCTTTTTTATTTCCTTGTCAGAAAAGATCAGCCCCTTGTTCCTACAAATGGTCACAAGCTTGGCCGGTAAATAAGACGATTCAAGTTACAATTGTGACGAAAGGGAACAGTGTGAGGAACAAAAGTAGGGGCCTGGCATACCAGACATTCCGAAGGCAGCAACAAATGACATGCTGGATGAGGCTGGAAGGGCCTGGGCTGAAGCCGTCTAGGCCATATTCGTCGATTGGTAGAGACCAAGCACCAGTGTCAAGGTGGTATTGCGAGAAACGATGTTCTGTTGGATGTGTGTAGACAACAGTTTCAGCCATTACCGTAGGCAATGCCTTGGAGGAGACACTGAAGCTCCTGTCTTCAAGGAAGAGTGCTCTGTCTCCAATGCTTTTTACTGGGATATACCTTTCCAAGATGAGGTCCTCAAGTTTGTAAATCAGAATATGGTTATAAAGATGGTCGGTGTGGCCAACAAGCATGATCTGCGATTCGCATTCTACAAGATGGAAACCGTAGTAGAGTTTGTCCGGTGGGCATGTGGCAATCAACTTTGGTGGTAGCGGCGCCGACCCGATCTCCAAGGGCGGGTCCATCTGGAAAACCAATGTGCCATCGGTTGGGGATGGAGGAAATTTCACCATGTATAGCTTGCCTCGGAGCGACAGGGGTGCAAGATTTACCGGGACATCCCAGCTTGGCAGTGTCCACTGCTGGTCCAGGGAGGTTGCAAAGAGCACACGGTCTATCCGACTTGACGCAACCATGACGGTGATGACTCCATCACGACAGGAAACAGAAGCACAGGCGCAGAATCTGATAATGGACCAGCACCAGCCAGGATCTGCAGAACCTACAGGACGAGGGATCGTTCTCCAGCTGCGGGAGAAGGGTGGAGTATGGTGGGAGCTCGGTAATGTCGCCAGTGAAAGGGTGGAGGAGGCGGATCACGGTGTCTTCATCTCTCTGAAGGAGGAGGAGGCCGTCGGGCGAGTCCAGGACGAAGTGGTTCCTGAATAGCGGGAGCTTGACACGGACGAAGGTTCCTGTGTCGAGGTTGAAGAAACGTACGTACCCTCGCAGCTTGCCGTTGCCGGGGTAGAGGCCGTGGCCCTCCGGCAGCATCATCCAGCGGCGCGGGTGGAAGCGCGGAGCCGTGACGCCGCGGCCGCGCGGGCAGACGGTGCCAGAACGCCAGCTGGTGCAAACGGCGCGGAAGCGGACGTAGTCTAGGAAATCGCCGGCCAACACGCGCCAAGCTATCTGCTCAACCATATCTCCTGGAAGGGACGCCCATGGGGAGCAGGAGGAGGAGGACGGGAGTACCATCGCGCCAGGAACATCATCCGAGGGCACCACCGCGGGGCGGCGGCGCTTCCTTGTGCGCGCAGTCGTGTCCGGCGTTGCCGACGAAGGGCGTTTCCTGAAACTCGATGGTGACATCGATCCTGGGTCCCAAAACCTTAGATCTGATTCGTCAACTAACAAATACGTAGTACTCGTATTTGGGAAAATGATGAACTGATGACTGTCATCACCAGAAAGAAGATGGATTACACATGTATGCAGTATACCTTCGTCGACATGCGAATGCGAGAGGTAGAGACGACGACCGGTGGCGCACGATTGAGAGGAAAAACAGCGTTGGCGGCGTGATGCCGGCCGCCCTGCAGCCATTAGTTTACTTTTCTTTTTGGAAAAATTGCGTGAGTTCTTTATAATTTAGCCACCACAATTTTTTGTATTCACCAGCTTAATTTCCATTTAGGTCCTCGCATTCTCATTCCCACTGCGAAAATATTTCTGGTTAAAGTTATGTAGTCTTTTTTGGTGCCTATCTCTGTTTGCCTCTGTTCAGATCCGTCTTGTAATAAGATCACAGTCGAAAATGTTGCTTTGCCTTATAATCTGGATGGTCTAGTTTTCCTGGTAGAAGGCAGGGGTTTGTCCTTCTTAATGCCGTGATTTGTAGTTGGATCATAAAAGACACTTAATTCTTCAATGAAATTGGGGACGCCGTAGGGTTCCTCTGATCGGAAAAAAAGTATCAACAAATATATCAATGCTTTTAAAACAGAAATCAGTGGCACTTAGGTCCACACATTGTGCAAAATTACGAACATCTTTTGTTCACAATATGTTTTAAAAGGGATGACTAAAACGAAAGACACAAATTAAGAAATGTAAGGCTACAATGTCATGCCATCTTGAATACTACAAGGTGCACCTGACCTTATTATTCGCCATAAGAACTAACCTATGTTTTATGAGAGATTGGACTAGATGGAATTTTTCTTGTTAAGTGATGGTGAATTCGAAGAAAAGTATTTATGTTTTCTGTGGCCTAAGATTCAAAAAACACATGTAGAAAAATCCTCCTAAGATTTGAATCCTCTAAATCATTGGAATCAACAAGTCCTTCCAATTTTTCTGGACAAAACGACTTTCGTAGGAATTGCGTAGAACTTAGTATTTTAGTTGAGATAATTTTTTCTATAAAAGCCCATCAATTCAAAGGAGAAACAACTAAGATTTGTAAACATAACCATCAAAGTAATCCTAGAAGTAGTTTCTAAACCCAAATTACGCAAAAAATCTAGCAAGAGGGTAAATCGCACACTACTACATAATCACGCTATGCGTGAACCCCTCCTAGACGCGAATTAATAGTTACTCGAATTGTCGGGTGGCTGCCCCCGGGTAGGGCAGAACCCGGTACAGATCGACAGTATGGCTACAAGGATTGACCTTTGAGAAGTGCCAAGAGTCGTCCTTTGGTGCGCTAAAGGGGCAACTTGACCTTTGGGTGGTTTTCAGGGGCAAAGTGCCTCTTGGAGGCCGCAAGGGTCATTTGTGGAGACTGTAAATAGACCACCAGACCCCAAGAGCGGCACAAACATCAACAGAGGGTTCCTCTAAGAACCAGTTTCTTGATATTTTTCTTATGTGGCTATCCGGATTCTAGGTGGAACCCGGCGTTGGCCGGAAGAGTTGTCCGGCATGGTGGTATGTCGGGGTCATCCGGCACGATCCCGGGTAGAGGAGAACTCGGGTCGCCCGGGTAGACATCCTGGAATAAGTGTAACCGGCTTACCTACTTCAGTTCTGGCTATTTGTCTTCGTTGTGCAGGAAGGTTCTGTGGAGCTACCGGAATGAGAAACGGACATGGGGTATGTCGGACAGAGCTCAAGGAGCAGGTGCAGGCTTTCCACCTGACACAGGGGAGATCATATCCCTCCTGACACGGAAGCATAGTCACCTCCCGCCTAACACGGGAGTGAGTCAGCCGGTACGACGACGCTGCGACAAGACCGGACATGCCTAGGCCGGCAATCCGGAAAAGGCTACTAGGCATGGGCGAAGACATGTCTTGTCTCTGACAAGGGGACAATGATGATCCAGGACGGCGCCTGCAGTCCTTGCCAGGATGATGACGGCAGGGCTATGTCGGATAGCTCGGCGGCTAGGTCGCACTAGCCGGTGTCGACATAACCGTTAGCCTGACCGGTGGGCCCAAGCCGGATTAGGGTTTCTGGCCCTCCCGGCCGGAACTCTATAAAAGGCGCCATAACTCCTCCTGTGGAGGGACGACCAACTTGTGTGCCGAAACTATAGTCTCATTTACTCCTAGAGCATTTACTCCTTCTCCCTCTCTAGTTCATCTAGTTCATCACCGAAACAACTCAAGGAGCAGATTGTAGATCTTGTGACATACATATAGTGAGAGGAAAGGCAGGAGTAGGGGTCTTACCTCCTCACGAGGGCCCCAAACCTGGGTACATCGTGTGTGTTGTCTTGCCTTCGTGCATTTGCTTGTGTTTTGGAGATGTTTGGGTGTGTTTCGGACTCCCTTACCGTGTGAGCTTCTCAGTTCGCTAGCCCTCCCCGGATCCACCAGCGTCCATCGGCCCCACACATTAGCCATCCTATGGCATCTGCCGTGATTCCACCACGACAGTTGGTGCACACCATGGGGCCGACAGAGGCGATGGGTGGTGTACACATCCGGACGGGTCCCAGCATCTACTCCGGCATCCGCGATCTCTCCGGCCTCGTCGTCAGGCTCGGCAAGATGGACTTCGTCAGCGACAACGATGGCTGCTTCCGGAACAGGCCCTTCCCGGTGAATGGCTGCCTCACCGACTTCGGCGTCTTCACCACCTACGTCGCCACCGAGATCATCTGCGACTACCCGGACGTCGTGCAGGAGGCCGAGGATCCCCCCATGCTCCGCCCCGCCCGGGATCAGCGTACCGATCGCCCCGCGAGCTGCGTCGCGGTCATGATGGCCGGGGTAGCCGAAGAGGTGTTCGAGGATGCCGCCGACAGCGACACCAGTGGTGGTCGACCTTGTGCGGCGAAACCTCCTCAGGAGTGAGGTGCTGCCCGGGATGGTGATCCCCAACCCTCCCAGCACCACCGTAGGCCGGATCCCCTCTCGGGTCTGGTTGCTAAGTTGGTTGTCCCCTTGACAGTTGACGCTGATGCCCAAGTCACCACTGCTGACTTGGAGGAGCATCGCAGATTGTTGCATGCTGAGGCACAAGAGATCGCCGAGATCCGGCGAAAGCTTAGTGCTAGCCTTCGTGAGTACAATGCATCTCACTGATTCCCTAGGATAGATTCCAGGGACAAGCGCATTGCGGACCTGCGCAAGAAAGGCAGGGTGATGAACGATGAGTTGGCTGGGGGTGCTGCACCTAGTCATAGCAGAACAGCTAGTCATGCCTCGGCTGCCAAGCCGGTCTACAGCTCACCCAGTAAAACACTTAGGACTGCAGAGGCAGCTATGACCGAGTTGGCTGGGCTATCCGGGGAAGCCCTGCGCAAGCAGCAGGAGCGGGTTAACGAGCTGGTCGTTGAGGCTAGTCGGCAGAACAAGGCCTTTAAGAAGAAGAAACCGGGAGCAGGATCCCAGGTGTACTCGGCTAGGGCCGAGAGCAACAGATCGGGAGGAGAGGCTTCCTCTCCCCATCCGAGTAAGAGCAGGAGCCGGAGTCGAAGCCGCGGCTCCGGGAAGAACAAGCAGCTGCAGACGTATGACCCGGCCTTTGCCGAAATCCAGCAAGCCGGGTAGAACAATGCCGGTCGGGCTCAGAGCAGCCATGGCGGTGGTAACCGGGGTGTAGGAAATAACGACCCGGCTAGACGTGGTAATCCACCTCGGAATCCATCGCAAAATCAGGGAAACCGGCAGAGGGATGCCGCCTCCGTGCCACAGGGAGCTGCAGTTCCTGTGGTTAACCAGCATGATGATGGCAACTCGAGGTTGCAGCAGCTCGGGTACCAGCCGAACGAGAACCCTCTGGGATCTCGGATAGGAACTCGGCAGCTGGATCCGGCTGATGCCAGGTACAAGCTCGACCGGATTCACCTGTCCGAGTTGATAGAGGAGCAAGGCCCTCCGGGACCTGCCTGCTTTGGACCTCGGATCATGTGGGAGCCCGTTGTCCGAAATTTTCAGCTCAACCGGGGTGCCAAGACTTATGACGGCAGCTTGAAGCCGGAGGATTGGCTGACCGACTATGTAACTGCAGTAAGCATGGCCGGAGGAAACATGTGCTGGGCGGTACGCTATGTGTCGCAGATGTTGGAAGGACCTACCAGGATCTGGCTGAACAACTTAAAGACTGACAACATAGACTGACCTCAGCAGCTTGCCATTTGCAAGCAGAGGGACAATGAGACTGACCGAGAGTACCTTACTCGGTGGAGCGACATTCGCAACTCTTGCGAAGGGGTTGTTGAGGCGCAGGCTATATCCTGATTTGCGCAGGGGTGCCGGCATGGCTCCATGCTATGGCAAAAGCTGCAAAGGAAGATGCCGGTTACTTTGGCCGAGACCATGCGCATCGCCGACACATACACGCTCGGTGATCCTATGCAACCTCTGGTGGATGTCGGAGACTCCAACAGGAGGAATTCAAGGAATCGCCGCTCTGGACTGAGCAGGAACCATGACCGCCACGATTTCGGTCAGAAGAGGAGTCAGCCCGACTTCCACTATGCTTCACAGCATGTTGCGGCTGTGGGCCGAGATCAAGGGGATGCCGGTAATAACCAGCGTCAGAAAGTGGCTGGCCCAGCTTGGGGTCAGAGCAAAACAAATGGAAGTTATTGGGAGCAAATGTTAAGGTTCTAGGTTGTTCTTGAGAAACAATGCACGGGTAGAGGCAGTGCAAGCAGAGGCATGGTAAGTAATCCTCTTCACTAGGCAACTACAACAAACACTATGCAGTGCGCAATAAGTAAGATCTACCGAGCAAGCCTACGGTTGATCCGTGGATGTTCGTGAAGAACTCTCGAAGAACATGAACCGCCGCGACCGTGAGTCAATCTACGGGAAAGATCAAGGAACTCACCGGAGAAGAGGGAGGTGCCGAGGTGCAGGAGAGGCGCAGACCAATGGTGAGGACGGCGGGCTCGGTCGACGGCGTTCTGCCCTCAGGCGAAGCACGGCGGCGGCGGCGAAGCGCTCGGGAGGCGTACGAGGAGAAGGAGGTGAAGTGGGGAAGAAGAAGATGCGACCCCTCCGTCCCCCCTATTTATGGGGAACCCCGGCGGGCGGTTTCCGAGTTTCCCGCTCACGATCTCCAAAATTGTGGGTGGGATCATGCTGCGCTGATGCGTACACGTGGCTGCACCCGGAGACGTGCGATGTGCCGCACCAAAAGTCCACATGGTAGCAACGGTTGGCATGCGGATCCGGTGTGGATGCCGGCGCGCGAACCCGAGCGACGTGCCTATAAGTCAAAACACTCGAGTGCTTCACTGACTTGATAAGACCTCGGGTGGGCTCGCCTGGCAGATGGGACATGTCCGGCATGTGGCGCGGAACGCGTGTCATCGGTTCGACTTAGGGATATTGTCCTAAGAGTGCTAAGTCAATTTCTCCGGGATAGGTCATCCCGGCTGAGGTGTTCCCGGAAAAGATATGTAGGGAAAGAGCATCCCGGTCGCAGAAGCTAAGGTTAACTCTGGGTCTTGGTTCATTTCTTTTTGAACCTGGTGCCGCACTTCACCTTATGTCGCCGCACAACAACAACTTCGGGGACTAGTGTCGGGGGGCTACCCCCGGGGTAGGGCAGAACCCGGTACAGATCAGCAGTATGGCTACAGGGATTGACCTTTGGGAAGTGCTAAGAGCCGTCCTTTGGTGCGCTGAAGGGGCAACTTGACCTTTGGGTGGTTGTCAGGGCCAGAGTGCCTCTTGGAGGCCGCAAGGTTCATCTGTGGAGACTATAAATAGACCCCCAGACCCCAAGAGCGGCACAAACATCGGTAGAGGGTTCCTCTAAGAACCAGTTTCTCGAAGATGTCTTAGGTGAGAGCCTAAGACATCTTCGTGAAACTGGGACTAGAGATACTTCTCTTATGTGGCTACCCGGATTCTAGGTGGAACCCGGCGTTGTCCAGAAGAGTTGTCCGGCATGGTGGTATGTCGAGGTCGGCCGGCACGATCCCGGGTAGAGGAGAACCCGGGTCGCCCGGATAGACATGCTAGAAAAGTCTAACCGGCTTACCTACTTCAGTTCTGGCTATTTGTCTTCGTTGTGCAGGAAGGTTCAGCGGAGCTACCGGAATGAGAAACCGACATGGGGCATGTCGGACGGAGGTCAAGGAGCAGGTGCAGGCTTTCCGCCTGACACGGGGGAGATCATATCCCTCCTGACATGGAAGCATAGTCACCTCCCGCCTGACACGGGAGCGTGTCAGCCGGTACGACGACGCTGCGACAAGACCGGACATGCCTAGGTCGGCAATCCGGAAAAGGCTACTAGGCATGGGCGAAGACATGTCTTGTCTCTGACAAGGGGACAATTACGATCCAAGACGGCGCCTGCAGTCCTTGCCGGGATGATGACGGCAGGGCTATGTCGGATAGCTCGGCGGCTAGGTCGCACTAGCCGGTGTCGACATAACCGTTAGCCTGACCGGTGGGCCCAAGCCGGATTAGGGTTTCCGGCCCTCCTGGCCGGAACTCTATAAAAGGCGCCATAACTCCTCATGTGGAGCGACGACCAACTTGTGTGCCAAAACAATAGTCTCATTTACTCCTAGAGCATTTACTCCTTCTCCCTCTCTAGTTCATCTAGTTCATCACCGAAACAACTCAAGGAGCAGATTGTAGATCTTGTGACATACATATAGTGAGAGGAAAGGCAGGAGTAGGGGTCTTACCTCCTCACGAGGGCCTCGAACCTGGGTACATCGTGTGTTGTCTTGCCTTCGTGCATTTGCTTGTGTTTTGGAGATGTTCGGGTGTGTTCTTCGGTGTTGTTGAGTATTTTGGACTCCCTTACCGTGTGAGCTTCTCAGTTCTAGCCCTCCCCGGATCCACCAGCGTCCATCGGCCCCACACATTAGCCATCCTATGGCATCTGCTGTGATACCACCACGACACCAATGGAAGTAAAAAACCAATGAAGGGGTCCATTGCTCATCATTGTTGATTCTCGAAGCACGGTTAACTATTGTCGCGTAAGGAGACTAGATGTACTCACCTTCAGGTTCATGCCTCCGATATGAGTAAGAACACTATGTCATGCCTTGTGATAAGTATCACCAATGTTTAGAATGGTCTATGGCTACAACATGATGGCAATATGTGTTGGATCTAGGGCTTATGTGGAATCTTGGTTGCCTGAAGTGCTTCATTCTCGCAATGGCATATGGATCCTTATGTATATGCCTTGCCTTAATAATCAAGAGTATGCAAATCCAATCTAGGATGAAGACTAGTATGGCATACAGACATAATCTTTTGGTTGGCTCGAATTCCAAATATCATGTCGTTTAATCCTTTTAGACGCCATCATTTCCCTTTACATAGGGGAGCTTGATCAGGAGCTCCCTCAAAAGCACCGCTAATGTCCAAAGGAAAGAGGAGGAGATTCTTGTTCCACAAACTTTGGTGTCGAATCTGGTCGAATTAGTGAGAGCATAATATATGTAGTCACGTGACGACAAAATGGCAAGAAGTGTCCGCTTTTGTGCCTTATACTTAACACGCCAGTTGATGCCAGCGTCTGCAGTCTTCCCGTTCATGCAGTCTTGTGTGGTCATTCCGAAGGATTAAACATTTTTACTATTTACTCTGATTGTTGTTGGACAATGTTATATTTGAAGGGAATATGCCCCATAGGCACTTAATAAAGATAGTTTATTCCCAATTGTTCATTATATGTTTTATACCATGCTATAACTGTATTAAGCGGAAACATATGAATAGAACAGTGCAACAATAGCAAAATATGAAATAGAAAAAAGTACGACATAATTCAATGTATCTCTCGAAATAGGCTTTCGCCCCGCTTTATAAATAAAGCCAAACTGTTTGAGACCGCTGCTGGGCCAGACAGCACAACGCCCAAAAGAACTTGTTGGGGGCGAAAACAGCACAAGCACGCCCAAAAGAAAAGCGAATAGAAAAAGGAAAAGAAAAAATGCCGACAATAGCGGAAAGACACCAGAAAGCAAGCTCCACAGCCGCTGTGTCCACCGGAGGCCTGCCACCAAGCTCCTAGTGCTCTGGAGCATCGGTACCAATCAACACCTTCATGAAGGGGTGCGACGATGACAACGATGTTGCCAAGGGTTTTCCCCGGTACACGACAGGGAGGAAGGGGAACACCTGACGCCCTTCAGGAAGGACTGGCGACACCCACAGGCGCCACCGCGTTGGAGTCAGACACGTTGACTAGGATTTCTCCTGACCCCCTTCACCCAGACGCTGCAGAGCACTCCACCAAACCGCCCACCACCCCACGCCACACGATCGCGAGACCATAGTAATTAACAGAAACATTCATACATACATAAGTATATTTTGATTGATAAATGCATGATAACACATCTTACAATATAACTTTACGGTTGCCTTGATGCTGCAACAGTCTGATTCGGTGTGGATGTATCATCTGTCTTCTTTGCTTTTGAAGCTTTTTCCCACAATGAAAATATGCTACTGCCAGCAGCCCCACCTTTTTTCTTCATCTATAATCTATAGTAGCCTCTACTAAGACTAGTTCATTGTGCGATTGATGATCGAGGTTTCCCGATCATGTGACATGGCGTCAGTTGGCAATGGAGTCATGTCATTGGGAGAATGATGTGATGGACACACCCATAATTTGTTGGACGTAGTCATTACGCCTTCGACCGTGAGATCAACTCTTATTGTTATTCCCGTAAGATACTTTGATTGCATCAAACGTCATATCTTATATAGTGTGACAATAAAGGTGTCCCTCTCGGGTATCGGAAGGGAGTAGTTGAGACTAGCGGTCAAGATCGGGATTTGCCAGTCCGCATAGCAGGAAAGATACTCTAGGGCCCACTCGGTGAGATTATGTCAAAAGAGTTTGCAAACATGTGGGACGTAATATCACAGACGAGTAGAAGATAGTGTTATCGGTAACGAGATCATTCTAGGTATGAAGATATCTAGGAACGATGCTCGGACACGCTAAGTATCGCTATGACAAAAGGTTTAAGACTCGACGTCTAGGTTAGATGAAAGTCATGAAGGAGATATGCCCTAGAGGCAAATGAATAAATAAATAGTATTTATCGCATTGTCTCATAAGTTTATACTATGTTTTTGTATTATGCTTTAACTGTATTAATCGGAATTAAGGAATCATTAAGGAAGAGTTGTAATTAGTATAATAATGGTTTGGTGATCCTGAGGATGCTAAACATGTATACAAATTTCAGTTGTCCATTCATGAGCTGAAGCAAGCATATCGGAGCTGGAATCTTTACATTGATGATGTGATCAAAGGATTTTGGAGTTGTCCAAAATAGTTGAAGAAACTTGCATTTGCAAAGAAGTGAGTGGGAGCTGAGTAGCTTTTCTTGATCTTATATGCGGAAGGCATATTTGAGTGGGAGCTAGGTGTCAGTCACGATTTTATATGTAACGACATATTGAGAATGATACATATCCTCTAGTAAACTATAAAGGATTATTTAAGTGATGAAATTTTTCTATGAATGAAGTAAGGAGTATTAGGCATCCGATCCATAATTGTATAGATAAAAAGGGGCTTAATAACATTAGGTCGAAATATTTTCTAAGTTAAGATTTGGAAGCGTTTCAGAATAGAACAAGCTAAGAAAAGGGTTCTTGCTTGTATGACTAGGTGAAATATTAAGTTTATATTGGCATTTTCAGTGATAGCAAATGATGTTCGACATTCTCTATGTATCAGACATGGATTCTATCAGACTGAAAGCTCGACTTGGTGTGACCCAAGTTCTTGGTTGAAGAACGGGTTCTAGAGTGATCTTTGTGTGGATCAATGAACAAACGTTAAGGATATTCTTCAGTGTCTGTGAGAACTGAAGATATGTTTTCTGGTAAAGGGTAAGAATGGAAAGACAACTTGCCGTAAAACGGTTACGATGATGCAAGTTGTGACACTGACCCATATGACTAGAAATCTCATATAGGACCTTTGTTTTGAAGAAAGACATGGTTAGCTTGCGAAGTCGCATATGAATGCACTGTCGCATAATCTACATAGTTATAGAAATATATGGCAACTTCAGAAGTAGCAAGTGTGATTGGACTGAGCAGTTTTCCGAGCATATCTGGTTCCCCATAATAGATCTCTTAGACTTTTAAGGCCCATCCTACGCGAATGTTTGAGTATCACTCCATCCACTAGGATATATTTTACCGTTATCATAAGATACGGGATGATGTCAAACTAGGTGACATAGAAGTGTTGCAAAGCACATATATGTCTCAATGTGTGAGATATGTTGACTGTATTCCTCTTCCAAGAGACAAGCATACACCAAGATGCTATGGGTGTTGAGCTTTTACAAAGTTGTAAGCTAGATTAAGTGTTACTCTAGAGCAAGTGGGAGACTGCAGGGAATATGCCCTAGAGGCACTTAATAAAGATAATTTATTCCCAATTGTTCATTATATGTTTTATACCATGTTATAACTGTATTAAGCGGAAACATTGTTACACGTGTGGTAGATAAACAACCAGGTCCCTAGTAGCCTCTACTAAGACTAGTTCATTGTGTGATTGATGATCGAGGTTTCCCGATCATTTGACATGGCGTCAGTTGGCAATGGAGTCATCTCATTGGGCGAATGATGTGATGGGCATACCCATAATTTGTAGGACGTAGTCATTAAGACTTCGACCATGAGATCAACTCTTAATATTATTCCTGAAAGATACTTTGATTGCATCAAACGTCATATATTATATAGTGTGACAATAAAGGTGTCCCTCTCGGGTATCAGAAGGGAGTTGTTGAGACGAGGGGTCAAGAGCGGGATTTGTCAGTCCGTATAGCCGGATAGATACTCTAGGGCCCACTCGGAGAGATTATGTCAAATGAGTTTGCAAACATGTGACTAGGTCACCAGGACATAATATCACAAACGAGTAGAAGATAGTGTGGTCGGTAACGAGATCATGCTAGGTATGGAGATATCTATGAACGAGTCTCGGACACACTAAGTATCGCCATGGCAAAAGGTTTAAGACTCGACGTCTAGGTTTGATAGATGAAAGTCATTCGTTATATCACAAGGGTTAGTTCACGGGGTCCAGGCCTACGATTTAATCATTGATCGGAGAGGGGTCTCGATCATGTCTGTTATTATATCGAACTGCTAGGGTAACACACTTAAGGGGTTTTGACAAGACAACCGGAAAGGAAAGAGAACACCGGGAACGTCCCGGGAATGGTCCGATGGAGATCGGGCAGCTGCGAAATAGTTTTCGGAGTCGGAATAAATTATATAATATGTAATTAATATTAATTAGTGTAATTAATAGTTAAATACATTTGTTTTATTTTTTTCGAATTTTTAAAAGGCTGATTTCCATAAATGGGCCTTCTAGTGGAAAGAAGGCCCATGAGGGGGGGGGGGGCGAAAGTTCCCCTCAGGGTTCGGATTGGGGGAGGGCCGGCCTAGGTGGGAAAAATAGGGCTCACCTAGGGCCGACGCACCATGCTTGGCCGGATTGGGGTGTGGGATAGTCCCACACCGCCAGCTTGGCATGGTTGGCTCCCCCGGGAGCCTTTATATAGAGGTGCACCCTGGCCTTTTAATTCACCCAACTAATTTTTTATTTCTCCTCGATTACGTGATTCCCTTGGTCAAAGTTGCGCCGAAGAGAGAGAGAGAGAGAGTTCTCTCCACCATAGCCCGTTGTCGCGTTGCTGTTGTTCCGGTCCAAGTCTTCCGCTGCTCGTCCTGGACTGGAGCTTCGGAGGCCGTCGTCTCCACCGTATGTGTGTGACGCCCTGCGAGGTGCCACGCTAGTGGTGCTGGGAGGTCGGCTTCCTCCACCTGACCTCGAGGTCATCTTCGTTGGCTTCGTCGCGCCAAGTTCTTGGCGACCTAGAGGTCGGCTACGTCGTGTTCGTCGTCAACGCTTGTGCGGGAGCGTAATCCCCGTTTTTCGGTCTACAAGGGCACATATACCGATCTCCTCCGTATTACTATATCTGCATAGTATAGATTCTGGCTAGTTTAAGGATATCGTTGCTAGAAAAATTATTGTTTTCTGCCTGCGATCCCCTACAGATCGGAGAGGGGTCTCGATCATGTATGTTGTTATATCGAACCGCTAGGGTAACACACTTAAGGAGTTTCGACAACACAACCGGAAAGGAAAGAGAAATTAGGAAAAGAGAGCACCCGGAACGTCCCGGGAATGTTCCAATGGAAATTGGAGAACCGAAGATAGTTCGGAGAGTTTCGGAAAAGTTTCGGAAGAGAGGAAATTGTTTATATATGTTAAATTAATATTAATTAGTGAATTAATATTATTTTAATGAATTTATAATGATTAAATTTGTATTTAAACATGCAACCCACTAAATGGGCCCTTCTAGGAGGGAGAAGGCCCATGTGGGCGCCGAATTTCCCCCCAAGGGCCAAACCCACCAAGGGGGACTTCAGATGGGCCTTAGGGGCCCATGTGGGGGCCGGCTCCCCCTCCCTTTTGTTGGTGCGGCTCCAATAGTCCCACCTTGCCTGGTTAGCAAGGTGGGGTGCCTCCTTTCTCCTATATATAGAGGGGTAGGGAGCCCATCTCTACACACCAATCTCTCTCCCTCCCTCCCTCTCTCTCTCTCTCTCTCTCCCTCTCTCTCTCTCTCTCTCTCTCTTTCTCTCCTTGGATCCTGTGACTCCCTTGTTTGGAGTTGCCCCGAGGATGAGTTTCTCTCCACCATACGCACGCCGCCGCGATGCTGGTGTTCCGGTCCAAGTCTTCCGCTGCTCGTACTGGACTGGAGCTTCGGAGGCCGTCGTCTCCACTGTATGTGTGTAACGCCTTACGAGGTCCTGCGCTAGCGGTGCTCAGAGGCCTACTTCCTCCACCCGACCTCGAGGTCATCTTCGGCGGCTTCGTCGCGCCAAGTTCTACGCGACCTAGAGGTCGGCTACGTCGTCTTCGTCGTCAACGCCTGTGCGGGAGCGTAATCCCTGCTTTTCAGTCTACATGGGTATGTATTCTGATCTCCGTCGTATTACTATATCTGCATAGTATAGATTTTGGCTAGTTTAAGGATATCATTGCTAGAAAAATTATTGTTTTCTGCCTGCGATCCTCTTCAATATTACAGTGGTGGCATCAGCGGGATGTGTGTGTAGATTGGTGTGTTACGTACTTACGTGATCAACCTAGAGTCATCTTTTACTACAGGTCGTGGATCCTTCTGGATCGATATCGCCACAATTTCTGGTAGAGATGGCAATTTACTCGTTGCCCTTGTAGACACTACCTTCTTTTTAAAAAAAAAGGGGAAACTCCAGCATCTGCATCG
Source organism: Poa annua (assembly GCA_026929855.1). Classification (NCBI taxonomy): domain Eukaryota; kingdom Viridiplantae; phylum Streptophyta; class Magnoliopsida; order Poales; family Poaceae; genus Poa; species Poa annua. The sequence continues at coordinate 42,228,223 of CM049427.1, forward strand.
AGTGATGCACACAGCTGTTTTTAGACACTACCTTCTTGTCCTATTAGTTCCGGTAATGACATGGAACTCCATAAGTGTAATATTGTCGAACCATCAACATGTGCATGATGGATAGTATGAAGAGTTTCCCAAGGATAGGATTGTAATTTCCTTCTCTATGAAGGTTTTCTAATAATGTTCCTGCTTAACAATATAGAGTTTCAACTCGTCTGCAAAACAGTAACATCTAAATAGACAAGTTGGCACTAGCTGTAGGTTATACTAGAGGGATAGCGGCCTTGTTTTATTTTGTTTTGAGATTATATCCAAATGCCTTGAAGAACATAAGCATGCATTCTCTTTTTTATTACCCACTTGAGGGTCTGATTAGAAATTTCGTAAACTTTTCCCATACCATATTATGCGTTTAACATATACTAGTATACGTACAAGGATATGTTTATAAATGTCTTCAAATATATTTGCATGTGTCCTTCTCATGCTATTATTAATTACTCTTGCATTGCACACTCTCTCAATCTTAGAACATGGGAGTGTTGAGGAACTCACGAACTTTACCCACCTCATGGACCCATATACTAACTCAACCAATCCAGCTTATCCAGCTTATATAAGCATCTCGTTCGTTCTCCCCTCCCTAAGCTTCTTATTCTTCTTCCCTGGTTTGAAGTCCACACTTTTTCACTAGTACCTTAATGACATATAGAAGTTATCGATCCAACAATGCCAAAACAATGAGACATGATGAGTTAGAAGAGACATGAATGAATAAGCTAATTTTTGGTGGCCGGTGCTTACGGGCCACCGGCGGCGCCATGTTTTAAGGATAGGGTATTCATTTTGAATGTGGGTATTCATTTTGTCAAATCTTCATAGTTTTTGCTAAAAAATCTGTTGTTCTACCAAATAATTACAAGGTTTTGTCAAATCATGGTATTCCCTTAAATACACGGCATACACGCTAGCGCCACCCCTGTTATGTATGGGCTCGTTGCCAAACAAATGGTAGTCAGTTTTCAGAATGGAGGGCATTGGGTGATATAATCTTAGCCAATGTATCAGAACAACGAGCAGGTGGTGATGATTTTGCCATAACTTAGTTTTGATCTTGGGTGAAGACTCTCTATATGCATAGAACCCTTGTACCCTCAGCACAGAAGAGGATATAGCAACAAACCAACCCGTGGTTGGATGGTTAGTATGGTAGTTGTACCCTCATCCCACCAGAGTTCAAACCCCAGATTTGACGTCTGTGTTACATTTAGACGGAGTATTCTTTCAGTGGGAGGCGATGTTCCCATCGACAACGAGATGCCTATGGTGACTTCGTCAATCTCAAAACTCGATCCTTCGGCTCAGTATTTTGGAGGTGCTCATAGGGGTAGGATGTGCGTGTGTGCGTTCATAGGGGTGTGCGTGTATGTGAGCGTCTATGTTTGTACTGTGTTTCTCAAAAAAAAATTGCAACTACTTATCTTCCGCACATGTCTTAGAGATGCTCGTGTGCTATTTGCACTGATCAGAATCTGCTCGTTGCACAAGCTTACTCTGCTACAGGGTGGTCTCCTACTTTTCGAAGAACGTTTGGCCCAGAGGAACAGGCAAATTGGGTGCAGCTTCAACTTGACCTTCTTGGGGTGGCTCCAGATCCAGAACAAGACAATGTGTATTGGTATCTCGACCCATCCAACTCGTTTACAACCAAATCTCTTTACAGGAAGTTGTGTGAGCGCCACCATCGACCTGCTGTCAGGAGTATCTGGAATATACCTGTTCCGCTAAAACTCAAAATATTTCTTTGGCAAATGTCTGCTGGCAGACTACCATCCCGTGAACAAATTGCAAAGAGACAGGGACCTTCTGATGGAATATGTGCCCTGTGTGGGCAGGTAGAGTCAGTTGACCACATTTTCTTCCAGTGTGTTCTCACCCAATTCCTGTGGGCCGGTGTGCGAAGTATGCTTACCACTTCCTGGCACCCCTCCTCGTTTGCTGAGGTGGTGACCATCTTAGACAGTTTCTCTAGCAAAACAAAGTGTGTTCTTTGGCTTCTCCTTGCAATCCAAACCTGGGCACTTTGGGTTACCCGCAATAAGTTTTCTATCGATGGGGTCTTTCCCCAGCAACCTGTTGATGTGCTTTATAAATTGCTAATCTTTTTGCAGCAGTGGCGCCCCTTGATGAAGCCTAGCTTGCTGCCCCAGGTGGATGTGCTCCGGGCGATGATCCAGGATTTCTTCGCCAAGACTCATTCACAGGCGCAACGCCACTCTTTCCCTGGAGCAACCTAATCAGCTTTGTTTTGCGTCTTTCTCCTTGCCTTGTTTGGCTTGCTTGTGGAACTACTTATTCGTGCCTTTGCCCCCCCCCCCCCCCTTGTAATCATGGTGGTAACTTGTTGGTGCTGGTGCAGTCCCCCGGCTGTTGTGTACTCTGCCTTGAGGCTTTATTAAGTTAAAGTCGGGCACGTGTTGCCTTTTATTTAAAAAAAATACTGAATTGGTGTAAAATTGCGAGGATATTACTACTGCCTTTTTTTGTGTGCTCAACTGGCTGGACTCACATGTAAGACCAAACTCCAAACACCATCTACTGGTTTTGGATGTTGGCACGGTACATGATAAGTTATTTTACTAGTACGTACGTGTTGAAAAAGATGATTAGTTATGGAATTTTTTTTCTTTGGGTCTAAAACTGGCCCAACCAATTTTAGCCATGGGATGACTTATGTACTGAAAAAAATGTTGTATGATGCGTAAAATATCTATCTCGGACCGAAGTCACACTATTTTGGAGTGGAACATAGGATAGCGCCACATACGAAATATCATCAATGTGCTAGCTAGAGATAGAAGTTCAGAATAATTTGTAAAACCGTGCTTGACTAGAATATGAAGTCAGTACCAGCCATATTCTTCTGTACATGTATACCGGATTATGTAATGCTACATTGCATCTCGATATAAATAAACACACGCCGCTCGGTATTGTGCACTGAGTAGAAACGCTTTCGAGATTTTACACAATGCATCGCATGCCACCTCAAAGCTGATGGTGGATTTTGCCGCCGGCCGGGCCGGCGCAGCTTGAGTGTGACGCCAGGCGGCGGCTCTTTTTTCCCCTAGTCCATACCGTGCACGGGTTAAGATATGTCGAAAAAGAGAAAGAAAAAATAACTCCATTCGATGGATCTTGGTGTCTACGACTCAACGTGGCAACGGGAATGATAACCGCTGGTTATCTATCAACCATATGTGTCCCCGTTCAGAAAAAAATAATACCATCCCCATCCCTCTTACAGGTCACGGGTGTGTTTTTGTACCATCCCTGGTCTCACCGGGTATCAAATACCCATCGGAGACAGAAAAAAGGGCAGAACTTTCTCTGTATCTAGCTATAAAAGGGCCAAATAATGACAGATAGTAAATACATGATGTTTACAATACAAAAAGGCAAACATGGCACAATTTTTTAATTCACATTCTCAAGTCTCAACAAAGGCACACATGCCACCAATAGTTGGTTCAAGTGTTCAACAAGACACACAAGCCATAATAATCAGAATTCAAAGTGAACACAACATAAATGAAGTGCATGTTTCGAGACATCCAAGGTTCATCAATCCAGACTTGTAGACATAAATCATAAGAGCATGTTGCCACTTGCCGCTAAAGATTACAACTTCAGTTTCTGCAAAAGATTAAAAGACTAGATTACAAAACAATGCAATACAAGATAACAAACATCCACAAATAACTAACAAATAGAAGGTAACCTCCATCCCCTCCGGCGGCTGGGGATTAGTCGCGACTCGGGAAGTTAGGGTTAGGGCGTGCGGGGTGCGGGTTGTGGGTTGTGGTGGCTGGGAAGAGGGACGTGCGGTGGAGATTGAGATTTAGGGTTTTTGGGGGCATATCTACATTTATTTTTGTGTCTAACTACCTCTTGTATCCTGGACCCACATGTCATATCGGGTACCAGATATGTCGGGCATGGATACAGGTGTACCAGACCCGTCACCGTAATAACCATTGGGGAGTGTTTTAGCACTGATAAGATCCCAAGGGTAGAGCAAGTCCAGCAGTACACTCAAACACTCCCCTATACATGTTTTAGAGGAAAAAGCCCAAAAACAACCGCCCAAAAGTTCTCTTAACGCTCCCCCGATTTATAGGCGTCCCCGGTTCTGCTCGCTCGTCTCCCTTACAAGTAGGGGAGGTGGAAGACTCCCTTATCCCAGCGACGCCAATAACCGCTCACGGGTGAAGTTTCCTCCCGCCCTCGACAGATTCATCTGGTCTTCTCCCGCCTTCTAGTTTCTTGAGCTTAACCCCAATCGAGCCCAAAATCGATTTGGAAATATATCTGCAATTTCAAATCGAGCATGAAATCCACCTTCAAATTGAGTCCCATCTCAATTTCTAGGGAGGGGAAGAAAAACAGAGGTGAAGAGAGGGCTTGGGGCGGACCTGTCATGGGGCAAACTCAAGAGAAACTAGAAGGTAGGGGAAAGGGAGAGGAAGAAGAAGGAGATAGAAGGGCAGGAAGTAGAACAGGCTGGGGCGAGACGGCGGGCTAGACGACCAAGGGCAGGGCGGGCGTCGGGAGGAGTAGGCGGTCGTTGTACTGCTGTTTAATGGATGCATGCATTCGTTGTACTGCTGTTTAATGGTTGCTAATTTTATGTTAAATTCTTATCCAATATCTGTGAGCTTTCTGACACTACAATATGCCGATATTAGTAAGCTTTTTGTTTATGTTTCAGAATTTGGTGATGGACAAGTTTTTGACACTACAAGTTAGCTGTTGCAGAGGTAGTCGTTGGATTTTAAATGTTAGTTATATAATATTATTAAATAGGGGATATGTTTTAGGGGAACTGTTCAGCAGAGTTTTTTTAGGGAAAGTCCACTACATGGACATATAGGGGAGATATTTTAGGGGAACTGCGTGACTAGCTAACCAAAACCATACCCTAGGTGAATTAACCACCGGTATCGGGTAATGGATATCCATTGTCAAATTGATCTACGTGATGTACGTGCCGTCCTGCCATGACATGTCATTGCTCATATAATGCTTGTAATTACCAAATCTAGCCCATCATGTTTGTACTCTAGCTACCACATTGAGCTTACATCCATCCGCTAGCTGCAGGCACAAGATCGCAAAGGACCTGCATAGCTAGTTCCGAAGCGCAAGTGCACACAAAACTAGGCCAAACTGGCAATAAATCTCTAAAAAAACATACAAATTACGACGGCATAAACAGATTAAGGCGTACGTATCAATGGTATCAAAAGTGACAAGACAAACAGAAACACAAGAAAATTAGACGTTTGTTACGAGGAGGGAAACACTCGTAACAAACGAGCGACCCCTCGTTCCGGCGCTACATATGCACACGCTACCGGCCCAATCACACAACCGTATCTCTACTAGGCTAGCTAAGCATCCTACTAGCTCTTCAAGGGAGGCGACATGGAGGGAAGCAAGGGAGTGGTTTTGCTCAATTGCTTCGTCAGCCCTTTCGGCAACCGCGTCCGCATCGCGCTCACGAAGAAGGGCGTGGAGCACGAGGTGACGGCGGAGAACATAGCTCAGAAGAGCGCTCTGCTGCTGGCCTCCAACCCCATCCACGCCAAGGTCCCCGTACTCCTCGTCGCCGGCAAACCTGTCTGCGAGTCCCTGGCCATCCTGGAGTTCATCGATGAGGCATTTGCCACATCCGGCGAGCAGCTCCTCCCCACGGACCCTTACGCCCGGGCCAGCGCCCGCTTCTGGGCGGCCTACGTCGACACCAAGGTTGGCACTCTCCACTATATACACACTCGATCGCTCCCGTATGTGTGCGAAGCTTTTCTTCATGGTTAGGTCATATTAGTATATAATTCCTTGCGTATGTGCTCGATCGCAGGTGCCAGACTGCGCCAGGAAAATATGGCAGTCGCCGGCGGGCGCCCCGGCCGTGGAGGAAGGAAAGAAGGAGATGGTTGCTGTGTTCAAGACGCTCGAGGCGGAGCTGGGGGAGAAGGCATACTTCGCCGGAGAGGCGCTCGGGTTCGCCGACGTGGCGCTGGTGACGTTCACCCCGTGGTTCCTTACATACGAGCGCCTCGCCGGGTTCAGCATCGCCGAGGAGTGTCCGGCGCTGACCGCGTGGGCGGCTCGCTGCGCCGAGGAGAACGAGTGCGTCTCCAAGTCGCTGCCGGACCCCGAGGCCGTGTTCCAGTTCGTGGGAGGGATGAGGAAGCACTTCGGCCTCGAGTAGAGCTTTTGCTCGTCTAGCTACGTCGTCACTAGCTACTTTCATCGATGCAAAATAAACTCTGGCTAGCCCCAGCCGGCAAACCCACACTTTGCCGTGCGGCATATGCGTGCCCCTGCGTGTGTGCAAGTATCCCCAGTACCAGTTTCCTCCGTCAGAGTCGTCGTATGTGCTCTTGTTTGGAGACAATTTGTTTTGTGCTTAGTGATCGATTTCTAATTCCTACTGCATTGATGAACTACCGCATTCTCCTTGAAGAGTTGTGTTCTTTTCTTGCCGATTATATTGGTCTGAGATTGCTTTACCATGCTTGCCTCTGGAAGTTTGAAGTCTCGATCGGTATGTAAAAGAAACTTGCATTGCTACTCCCTCCATCCCAAAATATGTGTCACAACTTTGATAGAAAGTGGATGTATGTATCACATAAACATGTCTACATGCATCCACTTTTTTATCAAAGTTGTGACACTTATTTTAGGATGGAGGGAGTATATATGGTGCTCACAGAAAATAAGTCTTGCGTACCTGCAAGAACTACGTGTCATTGGATGTACCCCTTTTCTTTTCATGAAACTAGCATGATGGCCCTCACAAAAGCGTGTGCACCATCTTTATTATCTATGCAAAATCATATTTTTGTATTTATTTAAATATTCAATTCTTCCAATTAATTACATCTTTAGTCATATCTAATCACATTATTTATGTATAACATTTACGAAACACCATACTAATGAATTATGCTAGACGATAGTTTCACTCATATTACATTAGTATATGTAATGTTAACAAACTGTAGACAATTCTTGTTAAAAAAAACAAACTGTAGACATAAGAAGTGGAAGGTCTATGCTTGCATTGCTATTAGAGCTATGCCCGCTTGTATTTTTTTAATCACTCGAATCCAACAAACCTCATAAGGAGCGGAAAGCTTTATGCTTTCAATTGATGGTTAGAATATATACTTCATACAATTACAAAAATATAAGCGTAATTTTACCGCTCATATTTGAGCTTTAGCTGTAAAGTTTCTCAAACAATATTTAGTCAATGATTATCAAACCATAATTTTAAGCAATTGCTTTTTAATACGATTGTTATGGTGTCTATTTTGGGTAACATATAACTGCATAGTAATTACCTTATTGTTGAGTTTACACAATCAAAATACGCCTTATATTTCACAATGTAAGCTATATACCGGTTGTAGTCAACAACAAATAACGTAATTGATATGTTCTATATTGTTGGTTTTCTCCAATTTATGTTTTCTTTTTACTGAGAACTGAATTCACGTTTGTGAAGTGGATCTATCAATCCGTTGCATCTGGATGACATCCACATGCTGATTTCCTTGATTGGGTGATGAACACATCTCATTAGCCAATATATACATATCTTTGTTGACGCCGGACGGTGGAGCAAGAATTTGCGAGGCGAAGATTTTTTGTTTCGCATCTAGCACCTGCTGGCTGGTGTGATCTCACTAATTCTTCGGTGACCTTCTTGTTCAACCTGATGAGCATTGCAAGAGGAGAGGATCTGGACGGCTGATGCAATCTAGTTAGTTTACCGGCAGTGACGCCGGCCCGACAGCGCTAGGCACTAGGCACGGAAATTCTTCCATCCATCAGGCCGTTAGGGCCGACTACGGGAAGCATACCTAGCAATAGGGGGACGACAATTATCTATCCATCCAGGTGTAGCAAGATAGAGATATTCGACATGGAAACCGTCTCTAGAGAGGGAGTCGTACAATATAAATGGTTTGGAAACTAATTTAGAGTTACAAATTTGTAGTACTGTATATGACTATCGATCTACATCTGAGATTTTTTTCTTCTTTTTTGGAAACTAAAAATACTGATTTCGTTTTTTTTAACAGACACCATATAACCCGATATCCATCTCCATGTTAGGTTTTCAATTATTCCTGAGCATATGTATGGCTTGACGTGCACGACTGGCCGTGTAGAACAAAAAAATTGTATTGATGAACTTCCGGCCGGATCGAGTTGCTCTCCATAGTTTCTTCAATCAGGACTCTAGCTAATTGCCTAATTGTATACAACACGGACTCTCCCTTTTCTAAAGAAAAAAAAAACAAAACGGACTATGCTTATACGTGGAAATGGTTTCACCAGTTATGACATATAGCCTTCCTTTTATATCTACGTGACATATATACTCATATGCACACAATATTTTTGTTGAACGTAATGCTACTTTTGTTTTTTGTTGAACGTAACACTACTTTTGTTTAATCTCAGCCATTAAAACTAAGATCTAGAGATCATATAATTTTAGCCTATGTGGTTTAACGTGGTGTCTCTATTTTAAACCCTCGTATTATGCTTTTAGTATATAATAGATAGTTTTCCTTATTTCTATTGCCTTCCATTCTCTGATTCTCACCAATAAGTAGTTTTGTGGTCTATTTGTTTATATCTCCATCGTGGGTCAACTGAATTTGCTCCCACTTAATGTAAAAAAAAATTGCTCCCACTTCAGGTTTATTGTCTCGGATAATGTGCATTTTATTAGGTTATACCCGAAATCTGCATAATTAAGATGCAGCTACACAAATCTAACAAAAAGTGGAAAAAAATAGGTGATATATAAGATCATGAAGATCATCGATCGTGTAAGGTGGTGGAGAACTAATCTGTGGATCACGCTGAAATCCACGTGGGATAAAATATCGCCTATCGTCCAACCGTGTAGAAACTTTCATAAATAGATCTCAGTTCTCTACACGTTGTAAATAAGTACTCAGAGTACCCACCACGAACAAAGTAAATGAGTACCCGTGGACGACCCGCACAAAAGAAAATTCTTACGGTTAATTTTGTCATCTCTAAATAGTCAAAATGTGTCACTCTTATGATAGAAAATTTTACAGAGTTGAATGTTGTTAGTATCAGCTAACCATCTATCCTTTCAGTATCTAATCCCCAAGCCCTTTTTTAGTAATAAACGATCTAACGGGTTTTTTTGCCCTATTAGACCAGTCCGAGAATATGCTTTGAGTTAATATATTTTATTCTTAATAGTGTTATCCATACTGCATCTTCATCCGGCAAGAAGGTTAAAAAGACGTTTACCTAGCGATGAAGTATTTTTAACGTTGAGTTTATGAATGTCAACTATCCTTCACCTTGAGTTCGACAAACTACATTTCATTTAGCTAGATGATATTTCTTTTTATTTTTCTACTCTCGTATTGTCAAAATAATTTTGATCGAATAGTCTAATCTATGTAAAACCCCTTTCGTAACAGGAAAAAAAATTGTATATATAGTACTATATTGTATTTAGTACTGAATTGATAAGAACTAATCAGCCATCCAATTTATTTGATTTTGTCATTAAAAGTCAGCTCGGAGAAGACTTCACATATGCGTCTGTGTAGGCTACTAAATGTTTTTTACTTGGTGTCGTTCTGGAAACTTTGAAAAAAAACAAATACTTTCAGATTACACATAACCTTGTTTTGAACAAAATTTGACCAACTTTTTCAAACTAGTTTGGACATTGACAGTTATTTCGATAAGATAAAATAAAAAGACTCCACTGTTCCACACGCGCACTCCTTCCGTAACGAAAATGGCAGCAGTGAGTGAGAGAGCGGTTCAGATCGACGGCGCGGAGCGGAGGTGGACGGATAACTCTCTCCGCTCCGGCGACACGCCGTGACCAACTTTTATTCCGCCATCCCAAATCAGGAAGCAACCGCGACGCGACCCGCCACGGACGGAGCTCTTCTCCTCCGTCACACAAGGCAATAAGGAGCCCCGGGCTGAGTCTGAGTGAAGTGGCCCCAGGGCTGCGAAGTTAGGTCAGGAGTTCAGAGATCAGTTGCAAAACGTTCAGCAGAAGTTTCCTCACATTATTAGGGAAATACGAGGGAGGGGTTTGCTTAATGCAGTAGAGCTAAACAACAAAGCTCTAGCTCCTGCTTCTGCATATGACATTTGTGTCAAACTAAAGGAGTGAGGTATTCTAGCAAAGCCAACACATGACACCATTATCCGATTAGCCCCTCCCCTTTCGATCAGGTATGACCCCTTTGCCCATGTCATGATGCCTCATTCTCTTGCATGTACTAGCACTGTACTATGTTTTCTTGGTAATCTCCGAAACCCGTGGTTTTCAGTCCCAAGGAGCTGGCAGAGGCATCGAAGGCGCTCAGCGATGTGCTCGAGCATGACTTGCCACAGCTGCAGAAGCAGATCAAGAAGCCAGAATCAGGGGCAAAAACACCAGTCTGCAATAGATGTGGCCGGCCGCGATTTGCAAGGGTGATTGAGATATCCAAGCAGATATGAAAGGAGCTAAAATTTCAGGGGCAGCAAACAGGGAGTTCTCACCGTGGTATACCACTATCTTGATGCACTGTCTATTCCGAAAATGTGTCATTGTTACACTTGGTGCGGAAATACATTTGCCCCTGAAATCTGTTCATCGATCTTTTTTTTTTGCGATTCAATCTTCCAGTCTCGTTTTCTGTATTGATGTTTGTTTATGCTTGTATTACCATCACGCTCAGCAACGATATGTATGTAATATAGTTAGCCAATTATAGAAGTATATCATGCTCAATTGGGATGGCAGATACGAAAAAATCCTGGGATTATGATTGCCCTGCTGGCGCTGGGTTAAAGTTGGTGCTCGTCCCCAACTCCCCATCTTTATGGCCTGAAATCTTTTTACCATGAAGCAAGGATGCCGTAAGTGCATTGAAATCTATCTCAGAGATTGTCCAAGCAGCATAAATATTCTCCTCGAAGCAGCATAAATATTCTTGATTTGATTAATATTCTTGATCTGAATCATGTATATATCTTCAGTTATTCTTGACAATACAGTAGTATGGTATAACCACGATATGATTTCCCACGCTGATCATGCAGTGGTGGAGCTGTTGCCTGTTTGCATTTTGCCACCTTTGGCCAGGTCAACAGAAATTCCTACACTTTCCAGAAAAATATGGAAACTAATTAATAGAAGTGTTTTAACCTTTGTTCTTTCTTCTTGCTCTGAAGTTGATTAACAAGTCGCATGGAGTATTCAATTACTCATTTACCAGACATACTAGTCTTTCAACCAGAACAGTCCTATATGTGACATATAACTGCCTGCACCTACCGAGGAACCAAAACATCCGTGAATGGAATTAACCTTGCTCACTGTACTAACATTTGTCACCTTCATTTCCCAAGAAGAGAAATCTCCAGGCTACTTACCAACTGATACTGATCCTTATTTTTCTCTGACATGTACTGTACCATTCAGTTTCAACTCTATATATATATCTCCCCCTTGGTGAATGATTTCTTCGTAGTTGTACACTTGAGAAAAAATTATCGAGCTACTATTTTGGTAGATGACTCCGCACGTTGATAAGAAATGACCAAAAACAGTGTTAGGAATGGAAGGAATCAGAAGCAGAGGCGCTACGGACTGAATCCTACCGTGTGATCAGTCACGACTCACGAGTCGACCCTGAAAACGCGTGTGTAACTCGAGCAATGTCCTATAAACAGCCTCGTTGTAACGACAAGCTACACCCCATGGACCACGAACCAATTGTAGAGGACAAGCTACACCCCCATCGATCACGAAGAGTTGTGCTTTTTTTATTGCTGATCATATTGGTCTGAGATTGAGTTACCACGCGCTCGCCTTTGGAAGTTCAATTTGGAGTCAATATGTAAAAGGAACTGAGAATGAACCTTTGCCTACATGCAAGAACTTCGTGTCATTTGGTGTACCCCTTTTCTTTTCATGAAATAGTTTTCCCTATTTCTGTTGCAAGAGTTCTATTCTCTGTTTCTCACCAATAAATAGTTATGTGGTTTATTTGTCTGGATCTCCATCGTGGGTCAACTGAATTTGCTCCCACCTACTATCAAAAAAAAAATTGCTCTCACTTCAGGTTTACTGTGATAATGTGCGCTTTATTAGGTTACACCCGGAATCTGCATAATTAAGATGTACACAGCCACACAACTCTATCAAAAAGTAGAAATAAAAATAGGTAATATATAAAAAACATAAAGAACGTCGATCGCGTAAGGTGGTGGAGAACTAACCCATGGATCATGCTGAAATCCATGTGGGATAAATATCGCTTACCGTCCAACCATATCATAAATAGATCTTGGCTCTCTACACGTTGTAAATGAGTACCCGTAGTACCCACCATGAACAAAGTAAATGAGTACCCGTAGATGACTACATGAATGTTGTTGGTATCACCTAACCATTTATCCTCTTAGTATCTAATCCCTGAGCCTTTTTTAATAACAAATTATCTAAAGCGGATTTTTTTCCTATCCTATTGTCAAAATAATTTTCATTGAAAATAGTCTAATCTATGTAGAACACCTTTTGTAATCGGGGGAAAAATCATATATACTACTGAATTGATAAGAACTAATCAACTATCCAATTAATTTGATTTTGTCATTATACACTTGCCATATGTGTTTGTAGTGGCGAAGCTACAACATCTGGGGTCAGGGTGCAGAGCGAGAATGCTAGACTTAGGGAAGAAACCTATGCAAATATTCTTACGGGCTGCATGCCCTCCCCTCATTTACTCCCCCCCCCCCCCCCCCCCCACCCCTCCCCAGAATTTCAACCCGGTGGACCCGTCCGCCCTCCATTCACAGGATGCCACATCAGTCCGTAACAAACCTACCCTTAAATCCTTTCCGTAGCTATAGCATTACTCGGGTGCATAGAGGGTGTCACAACACATAAACCATATTTTTAGTGGATGCATACATGGTGGAAAAAAAGATATTTAACAAAGAAAATCGTTCCTACCCGGTGTCCTATGCATCGGCTACCACGCAGTAGATCCGTCGGTGTGCGTTTGTGTAGGCTACTAAATGTTTTTAACATGTTGTCGTTCTGGAAACTTTAAAAAACCAAAATTCTTTCAGATTTCATATAACCTTGTTTTGAACAAAAATTGACCAATTCTTTCAAACTAGTTGGAAATTGACAGTTGTTTCGATAATAGAAAAGAAAAAGACTCCACTGTTCCACACGCTCAATCCTCCTTCCTTCCGTAACGAAAACGGCAGCAGTGACAGAGCGTTCAGATCGACGGCGCGGCGCGGAGGTGGACGGATAACTCTCTCCGCTCCGGCCGCACGCCGTGACCAACTTTTATTCCGCCATCCCAAATCAGGAAGCAACCGCCACCGACGGAGCTCTTCTCCTCCGTCACACAAGGCAATCAGGAGGCCCGGGCCTGAGTCTGAGTGAAGTGGCACCTCAGCACCGCAGCACAACGACCGAAGCGCGGCGGAGATGGCTGCGGCGATAGGGCGGAGGGGCGCGACGCTGGCTCTGGCGCTGGCGCGGAGGGGGATGTGCTCCGCCTCGGCCCCCTCGGCGGAGCGCGCAGTGGCGGCGCTGTCGTCGGAGGAGCTCATACGGATGGAGCAGGACTGCAGCGCGCACAAGTACGGTGACTGCTTTCCCCCAGATTGCCTCCTCTCTCGTAGACTCGTCGTACGCCCTCGCACTCCTTGTGCTTGCGGAAATGTCTGTCTGGCCAATTCCTTCCCCTGAAAGTGATTTTGTCTTGGCGGTTCCATTTTGACTAACCCCTTTTGTGTTCTTCTTCGGCGCTTCTTCATCTCGAGATAGTGCCGTGGGTCAGCAAACGAGTTAACCACTAATTGAGAGCTCGCAGAAACATTCTTTCGACAGATTGGAGCCTGTTTTGACAGTAAAAAAGGCGGGTTGTTTGTTTATTACTAGTGCAAACTGTGGATACAGGCTCCAAATTCCTTGGGATATCATAGAGACACAGGCATACATGTAAATTGTGACAGCGACTCCACTGTTTCGCCTTTGTCTGAACAAGTCTAATTTCACATTTGCTTTGATACCTCGGATCGCTTCATGCTGCAATTTTTTAGTTGGGATGCTGAAATTTCTTAGAACCTGCATTGCTCCATTGCTAGGAAAGCCTGAGGTTCTGAGATCTTTCGTACGTAGTATTTACTTGTGACATCGTGCTGTCTATTTTGTTGATGCCTTTACCCAGTCTTCTAGCCTGAAACTTTTTCTGTGTTCTAAACATTTCACCATGTGCAGCTACCACCCGATTCCAATGGTGTTCTCCAAGGGAGAAGGTTCACATATATTGGACCCTGAAGGCAACAAATATATCGATTTCCTCTCTGCTTATTCTGCAGTTAATCAGGTCATTTTCTCAGCACTTAGACATATTAAGTGAGAAGGCGCACACATTTAGTTGTTGCGCATTCTTTGAGACAGCTTATTTTTTGTGCACATAAATGATGTACTTTTGTCAATTCTTTGTAGGGCCATTGCCATCCAAAAGTACTAAGAGCTTTGATAGACCAAGCAGAAAGGCTTACACTTAGTTCCAGAGCTTTCTACAATGACAAGTTCCCAGTCTTTGCGGAGTATTTGACAAGCATGTTTGGGTATGATATGATGTTGCCAATGAACACTGGAGCTGAAGGAGTGGAAACAGCTATTAAATTGGCAAGGAAATGGGGATACGAAAAGAAAAGGATACCAAAAAATGAGGTAAAGATTGCATGATATGTTTTAACCTTACCAGATTTTTTCCAATATTTGGTCATTTGGATCTACTTGTGCTTCAATGGTTTTCTCACCTGTCAATGCTAACATGATCATCGGCCAAGTCATACCCGCAAAAAACTATGACTATATTAGGTTATATCCTGCTCAATGTATCTTATCTCTTAAGCTTCCTTGAAAAAAACATAAATGAACGGACACATACTTGATTTGACACTGTCATGGATTACGATAATCTCGTTTGGGTGAGCCTATCTTAGATAGCTCCGGTTAATTTTTCTAATCAAGTTTCAACTAGATGTATTATTTGTTCTTCTGTACATGAAACGAAATGTGATTGGATAACATAATTTAGCTGACACTAACATGAGTAATCAACTTATCACAACAAGTAAAAAAATGTTTTCATAGTATTTTCAAGGATAATCGCATCATAGCAATTCCAAAATGAACTTACATATGGTGATTGGAGGTGTACCCATGCTTTAGTATAGTGATGTTGCTCAAAAATATAGGTAATTCCTCATTTTATCTGAATATCCTGAAAACAGATAAATATATCATATCATTATGTTGAATAAATAAGACCAGAACTTGATGAGAAGGGCAAAAGAGATCTGGAAGCACACTCTCTATTCCTACTTATAAGAATTTGATGGCAATGTGATGCAATTATAGGAAAATTACCATATTTGATGCCGTTGCAAATACATTGTTTAATATCTTGAGAAACTTAAAGTCAATTGATAACTTTTATTTGCAAATGTTTGTTGTTTTGCAGGCTTTGATTGTTTCTTGCTGTGGATGTTTCCATGGTCGGACTTTGGGTGTCATCTCTATGAGCTGCGACAATGATGCAACTCGTGGTTTTGGTCCACTAGTTCCTGGCCATCTTAAAGTTGATTTTGGAGACATTGAGGGATTGGAGAAAATCTTTAAAGGTACTAAATACATTGAGTTCTGTCAGTTGCATGACACTGCTATTATTTATTAGTGTGTACAAGCATGTTGACAACACTATTTTTTTCAGAGCACGGAGATCGAATATGTGGTTTTTTGTTTGAACCAATTCAAGGAGAAGCTGGGGTATGAATTTTTACGTTTCTGGTATTTTGCTTTAGAATTTTTAGATATCATCCTTTTCATTCGGTAGTTAATGAGAAACAAGTTTGCTCCTAGATGGCATTGCATGGTGTTCGTGTGGATGTATAACTCACTCGAGAATTTAATTGACCTGAAGGGCTTGTTGGCTCTGCATGATATGCACTTTTTACGGTATATTTGAGGTTACAACTAACACACGATGGAAATACTTCACCACATTTTCCGACTTCACTATCAAGATGCACTAGATATAGCAGCAGTAAAACAATTGACGGTACAATAGTAGTCATGCAAAATGGCGGAAGTCTTAATGTGCTTTATGGTATGTTCGGACGTAAGGAGGAACCTTGTACTCACTGTCCTGTATTTTAAGTTGCGAGTGATTGGATACAAGCATTTCTGCTCAATCACCCTGTGGTATCTCACTTGCATGATTGTCAAACATGTATATATGGATAATTTAAATCATTCGCCAATATTGACTTAACTTGATTGGTTCATTAAGAAACAAGAAATTTTGTAATTAGTCCCTTTGCCAACTAAAAAAGTTAAAATAACAGGGGCTAGTTTGATGAGAGTAATATTTTATGGTGCCTGTATCCAGTTTTATTGTTAGGATTGTTTGATGTCCTGATGTTCCCAACATTCCAACTATATCGCCTATGCTCTTGCGATTTTCTGTAGGTAATAATCCCACCCGATGGCTATTTGAAAGCTGTCAGAGACTTGTGTTCCAGGCACAACATTCTTATGATTGATGACGAGATCCAAACAGGCATAGCTCGAACTGGAAAGATGCTGGCATGTGATTGGGAAGATATACGTCCGGATATGGTGGTAAGTATATTTCTTAGTT
This sequence comes from Poa annua, assembly GCA_026929855.1. Taxonomy (NCBI): domain Eukaryota; kingdom Viridiplantae; phylum Streptophyta; class Magnoliopsida; order Poales; family Poaceae; genus Poa; species Poa annua. The sequence continues at coordinate 42,245,049 of CM049427.1, forward strand.
TCTTGTACCGTATTTATCTCATCTTTGCACTAAGCCAGTACTGGTGGTGAGGTTTACACCTTTGCTATAGGATAGCAACTACAATTTTGACAAAGTATCTCAACTTTGCAGATACTAGGCAAGGCACTTGGTGCTGGAGTAGTTCCAGTAAGTGCAGTTCTCGCGGATAAGGATATCATGCTGTGTATCAAACCAGGAGAACATGGAAGGTGTTAACCACTGTTAATCTTGTTTTTGTCTTAACTGAGCATAAATTTCCACATGATGTCCATCTACTTTTGCTCATCATACTTAAGGAAATTATACTCTTTGTGTGTAGCTGTTAGACAATGACTAATGTATCTTTGTATATATCTTATTCCTGAAATTAATCTTATCCACTAACACTTGATCAATTGCAGTACATTTGGTGGAAACCCATTGGCAAGTGCTGTGGCAATCGCATCACTGAAAGTGGTCAAAGATGAAGGACTTGTTGAAAGGTACATTAATTTATTGCCAAAAGCTCTAGTGGCCTGCTAAATCATCTTGTCTCATCCCAAATTTTGCGAGACACGCTATTTCAAGATATAGTTCTATAATGCTTTCTTGTTCTGACCATTTCTGAATGCAGGGCTGCGAAGTTAGGTCAGGAGTTCAGAGATCAGTTGCAAAACGTTCAGCAGAAGTTTCCTCACATTATTAGGGAAATACGAGGGAGGGGTTTGCTTAATGCAGTAGAGCTAAACAACAAAGCTCTAGCTCCTGCCTCAGCATATGACATTTGTATCAAACTAAAGGAGAGAGGCATTCTAGCAAAGCCCACACATGACACCATAATCCGTTTAGCCCCTCCCCTTTCGATCAGGTATGACCCCTTTGCCCATGTCATGATGCTTCATTCTCTTGCATGTATTAGCACTGTACTATGTTTTCTTGGTAATCTCCAAAACCCATGGTTTTCAGTCCCGAGGAGCTAGCAGAGGCATCGAAGGCGCTCAGCGATGTGCTCGAGCATGACTTGCCACAGCTGCAGAAGCAGATCAAGAAGCCAGAATCAGAGACAAAAACACCAGTCTGTGATAGATGTGGCCGTGATTTGTAAGGGTGATTGAGATATCCAAGCAGATGTGAAAGTACCTAAAATGTCAGGAGCAGCAAACAGGGAGTTCTCACCGTGGTATACCACTCTCTTGATGCACTGTCTATTCAGAAAATGTGCCATTGTTACACTGGTGGGGAAAATTGGAGTACATTTGCCCCTGAAATCTGTTCGTCGATCTATTCTGCCAGTCTCGTTTAGGCTTGTATTACCATCACGCTCAGCAACGATATGTATGTAATATAGTTAGCCAATTATAGAAGTATATTTCATGCTCAAATGAGATGGCAGATACCAAAAAATCCTGGGATTATTCTTGCCTGCTGGGTTTAAGTCGGTGCTTGTCCCCATCTTTATGGCCTGAAATTTTTTTAGACCTACCATGAAGCAAGGATGTCGTAAGACATTGAAATCTATCTCAGATAAAGTGTCGAAGCTAATAAGAATCATCATTGGGTTTATCAGACTTCACAACGACACATGAGTTATTAATTTGGAGCAAAATAAGTATAATTATAAAGGACTTATCTTGATCTCTGAACCCAATGGTTGTATGTTGGCTCCGCCACGTCCAAGCCGCATTAAATATTCTTGATTTGATTAAATATTCTTGATATGAATCATGTATACTACTCTTCGTCCATAAATAAGTGTCTCAAATTGGTCACAAAGAAGATGTGTAACCAATTTGAGACACTTATTTGTGGACGGAGGAAGATATATCTTCAGTTATTCTTGACAATGCAGTGCAGTAGTACAGTATGGTACTGTATAAACACGATACGGTTTTCCACGCTGATCATGCAGCGGTGGAGCTGTTATTGCCTGTTTGCATTTTGCCACCTTTGGCCAGTTGAACAGAAATTCCTATATTTCCCAGAAAATAAGGAAACTAATTAATAGAAGTGTTTTAACCTTTGTTCTTTTTTCTTGCTCCGAATTTGATTAACAAGTCGCATGGAGTACTCAATTACTCATTTACCAGGCATCAAGAAAAAAATAGCGCGCTAAAACGCCGGTATAGCGCGCTAATAGCGTATCTGGGAACTAAACGCTACGCTATGCATATTTTGCTCGCTATGACGCTATTCGCGCTAAATACGGTAATTTCGCGCTATAGCGCGTGCCGGCACTATTTTTTCAGAAGAATTTAACATCAGCCCACTATTATTTTGGGCTTTCCGGCCCAGTAACCCTAACCATATCGCTATAGCCCTCACCCTCGACCGAGCGAACCCTAACTCCCTCGCCCTCGACCGACCAAACCTACCAAGCGGCAACGGAAGAGCAGGTGCGTCGCCCTCGCCCGTCTCCTCCAGCCACGGTCGGCCGCCTCCTCCGCTCGGCGCATCGCCTCCTCCGCTCAGCGCATCGCCTCCTTGCTCTTCTTCCAATAGTCCAACTCAATGTTTTAGTTTTAGACTTTTAGCTACTGAAATATGTCATTTCTGTTGCTATATGCTGAAATCTGAACAATGTTTTGTGACACGCTATTTTGTAAAATAGCGCGCTATTAGCACGCTATTTCGTTCATAGCGTGTTTTGAAAGGTTGTGCCATTTCAAATAGCGCTATTTAAAACCTTGCTAGGCATACTAGTCTTTCAACCAGCACAGTCCTATATATGATATAACTGCCTGCACCAACCGAGGAACAAATATTCGTGAATGGAATTAACCTTGCTCACTGTACTAACATTTGTCACCTTCATTTCCCAAGAGGAGAAAATCTCCAGGCTACTTACCAACTGATCCTGATCCTTATTTTTCTCTGACATGTACCATTCACTTTCGACTTTATATATATCTTCCCTTGTTGAATGATTTCCTTGTAGTTGTACACTTGGACAAAATAATCGAGCTACTATTTTGGGAGATGACTCCACACGTTGATAAGAAATGACCAAAAACAGTGTTAGGAATGGAAGGAATCAGAAGCACAGGCGCTACAGACTGTATCCAAACCGTGTGATCAGTCACGAGTCGACGCTGAAAAAGTGTGTGTAACTTCAGCAATATTCATGAATGTAGCCTCGTTGTAACAACAAGCTACACCCCATCAATCACGAACCAATTGTAGAGGAAGTGACGAAGCTGTTGCTTGCTCTTAGTCGCCAGGAAGCAAGGGCGTTGTCGGGCCTTCGAAATCTAGCTTACAAATTGTCCAACCAGCATTAATCTCAAAATTTGTCAAGCAACATTAATATTCTCGTTATGAACTTTAATTACTAATCTTCAGTTGTTACTGCACTATAAACACAAAATGATTTTCTTGTCATGCCAATGCAGTAGCGGGTATTAAATCCTGTTTGCATTTGCCACATTTTGCCTGGTCAAAAGTACCTTATACATTTGGGAACAATACGAGTCTGAAAATAAGCAACCTAATAGAGGCGTTTTTACATTTTTTTATTTATTGTTTAATTTTCTAAAGTTTGACGAACAAATCGTACGGAATACCTGCACCTACAAGGAACATCCCAAAATGTTAACCAAAACATCCCAATATGTCCAAGCGATGAACATACGTTCTAGCTCTTAACGAAAACATCCCAATATAATATGTTACTCCCTCCGATCCATATAAAGTTTCGTGGAAATAAACATACCATGCATTTTTTTTATTTATTACTAAAGTAGCGACACTTTTTGTCGATCGCAGGGATTACATAATTGCCTGTGCCTATCAGGAACACGCAACATGAATGGAATTTGACCTTACACATTGTACTAAAAGTGGGCCCCTTTATTTTACCAAACAAAGATCATGCTACTTACCAACTGACCTTGATCTTACTTTCTGTAGCAGGTACCATTTTCCCTTATATCTCCTCGTCACCTTTTTTCTTATAGTTATAGTCTTGGGACAAAATTATCAGAGCTCTTGTCAAACAAGATGAGCGCCATGTTGATAAGATTAACAAGATAGTGTTAGGAATGAAAGGAATCCGAAGTGGAAGTAGGCGCCACGATTGTTACGAATCGTGATTGGAAGTTGATGAGACTTGGTATTTCCGAGGAGATGCTCGTGACTTGATGAAAACCCGCTACAACATAGGTTCCCGTCCCTCTTTTCTATTTGTTTAGATCAGTCTCAGATGGTGGCCTCGGCAGTTCATAATGGGAACTAGAACATCTCGTTCCAACGAACATTTGAGCTGGCCGAGGCTACATCTTCGGCTTAGTTATAGAGCTTGCTTTCGAAGGCGCTGCCAGAGGGCCATGACCTCCTGTCATGGCGCTTGGCGCCTTCCGGAACCTTCTCCGTAAAGTCGGCCTATCGGAGTCTATTCAGTGGCCCTGTTAGGGCATGGACCGCTCCCATGTGGAAAGCTCCTCTTTCTCCAAAAATCAAGATCTTTGAGTGACAACTTCTTAGGGACCGCCTCCCCTCGGGGTTGGAGGTCTGAAAGCGGCATGCCCTTGGGGATGGCTTATGTCCCTTATGTGGGATCCCTGAGACAGGAACCGGACCGGAGGGAGGCGTTGGGGCCTGCTTGGCAGGCCTGGACCTTGGGAATTCTTGGAGACCCAGGCGAACCAGACCACGGGGAGGCGCAGCCTCTTCTGGTTGGTGTTTGTCAGAATGGCTTGGACTCTTTGGAAGATCCATAAAATGGTGATTGAGCGGGTGTTTCTACAACGTGAATCTGACTCCATGTTTAAATTTCTAGCTTTCGTGTAGTAGTGGTGCCTGCTATGTAGGTAGCGGGACAGGGCGTGTCAAGATGACACACGATTCATAGCCTTGTGGGCAACGCAGGTCGCCTCTCCTCTCCACCTAGCCGTTGAGTGTCGGAGAGCCCAACCCTCAAGATTTCTTCTTGTTATTCACTTTACTTGCGTTGCTCCCAGTAAACTTTTTTTTCCTTCCATTTGTGTGGGTGTACTTGTAAGGACTTGCTTGGCATGTTGCTTTATTTATAAAGCGGAGAAAAGGCTTGTTTTGAGAGAACAACACGTATTGTTTCAGGCCGCGTTATTATGATGATAGGATTCATGGTTTTTTACCCCACATGGTGGATCTACAAATAACCATAGAGAAAGTTGTCACGACGCGCACACCTTACATCTGATGTTCGTTCCAGTGTCGGTGTTGTCATAAATGTCACGAAGTGGCTTTTTAAGTCAAGATAGTGTTTGGCAAACACTTCTTAAGCATAAGTACATTGGAAAAGTGTGTTGTCACATGGTCTGTTGGAAATTTGTTGAGTCTCACTTTTGGACTGGCCTGATGGTAACGAAGAAAAAATTATTTCACTTTTGCGTATTTAAAATTAAGTATGGGTTGGAGATCAGATTTGGGAGGACATATGGTTAGGAAATTACTACACTCCGAGAACAATATTCAGGTTTATACAATATTGTTCGTCATCAAGGTGATACCATAGCCAACGTTATGCACTCGTGGCAGAGAACAATATTCAAGTTTATACAATATTGGTGATACCATAGCCAACGTTATGCACTCGTGGCCTCTGAATGTGACGTTCATGTGAGATTTACTTGATCCAAGGCTTGTGTGTTGGAATGCTCTTTTAAGGAGGCTGGCATCGGTCCAGTGTCGCAAGGACACGACGAGTTTCGCTGGAATTTACTTGGGAATGGAAAGTTCTCGATAGGCTTCATGTATAGGGACTGGTCTACCATGTATAGGAACTGAATGGTAATGTATAGGGAAGATGAAGAATTTCCCAAGAACTGGATGGTAATGGCCTTCTCTATCAAGGATTTATTATATTGTTGGTGTTTAATAATATAGAGTTTCAACTCATTCGCAAACAGAGAACACGTAAAAAAAAAACAAGTTTGGTACTGGCTGCAGTTCATACGAGAAGCCTTGTCTTGCTTTGAGCATCCAAATGCCTTGAAAATTCTGGGTGCACTTATTTTTTATTACTGCCACTTAGCATATCATGCGTTTTCACCTACAGCGGTATAAAGGTTATATTATGAAATGTCTTCGAACACCTTTACGTGTAGTCTTGCATTGCACTTTCTTTCAATCTTAGAACATGGGACTCACCGACTCCACCCACCTTATGGACCCATATACTAATTCAACCAATCCAGCTCATATAAGCATCTCTTCGGTTCTCGCATGTCGAAGCTTCTTATTCTTCTTATCTCGTCTGAAGTTCACACTTACAGTATTAAGTTAATCCCCACACAGAGGAATCGTTCATATGCCACGACAAGAGAGATAATGAGTTAGAAGAACATGAATGGATAAGCTCAATTTGTTGATGAGCGCGTATGGGTTTGCTGTCAAGCAAATGTTAAGCAGTATATTTAGAATGGTGGGCATTGGGAGGAATAATCTCAGAATGGCAAGTCGCAGGTGCAGAATTTGACCGGCTTAGAGATCTCTAACAAAACCCTATTTCTTAAAATAGGAAGCTCAAAAAAAGTTTACACTTCTACTTTTTTGTCAAATCTCACCAGAACTACTCGCTCACGATAGCAGAAACCACAAACGGATATGTAAAAGGGGCTAATTTGGACGCGAACGAATGAGATTTCTTCGTCATTTCACTCCACGGAGGAGTTCATCATCAATTCACATAATGTACATATAATCCAAAAGTATAATCTACTCCTACCTCGTTGCCGCCCTACCGTACTGCCAAAACTTGGCTCACCGGAGACTCAGGTGCGGCGGTGACGAGGGAGACGCCGAGCTTCAGTCCTCGTCGCTGCAGTGCTATGTCTTCTTCTTCTCCTTCCGTAGCAGGACGAGGGAGAGGACGCAGCCCACCATCTCGACGGGGATCGAGTCGAGAAGGTCGAGGGCGTCCGGTTGAAGAAGATCGAGCACCCTGTCGAGATGGTCGAGGTGCGCGGCGGTGTCGCTCGAGCTCTCCGCAAGGCGGCGGCGCTTCTTCTCGCGGTCGAACTCCTCCACCTTGCGCCTGTAGCACGCCCATGGGACGGCCTCGCCTTTTTGCTTGAACTTCTTGATGAGTCGCTTGCGACCGGCGTCGGCGCGGACGAGAACCTTCCGATTCGCGTCGGAGAAGTCGCCGAATCGGTCGCCGCGGCCCCGCAGATTCGACCGCGTCCTCTTCGGTGCCATCACGCGGCGGTGGCCGAACTACGTCTCCGGACGCGGATTGCTCGTCGGAGTAGAAGGTTGCGGGGGGCGAATTAGTCGTCGGCGGCGGCGGATAGGGTTTGCGAACTGAGAATATTAGGGATTACAGCATATATACCGACTCGCGGAGAAAATCTACGGTCGCCCTTATCGTATTTCAAGGCCGGTTCACGTTCACGGACTCTACTATGGGCTAAAAAAATGCAACACCATTAAACTCGCCGGAGTTTTAAGGTTTTCTGCAGGTTTATGGGTTCTGTTAGAGATGCTCTTACTAAGGGCCTTCCATAGTGTATGCAGAAATCGGTGCCCAAAACAAGTTTCAGGCATCCAACGAGATCGGTACGGTACGCTGCCTAGGCAGTGCCTCAAATTTCTTTTAAGGAATCCGAACAGCTAGTTGCTCCGGTGCCCAAAACCATCAACTGATAAATTAGTGATATTATAGAGAAGCAGATGTTGGCCTATTTAATAACTTTATCCAAACGTGGGTTCAGTTTTTATTTTGTAGGCATCGGTACACTGTGAGATCGGTGCCTAAACTATTTATTTTGGTATCGATGACATTTTTGCGTTTTGGGCTTCCACTAAGAGCGAGCTATAACATTCTCTCTCTCCTACATTTGGTTCGGCTCAATTCATAGCATGGCATCGACTTATGTTGTCAGACTAAAAAAGCGAACCAACAACTTGGTTCGGTTTGAAAAAATCAATTTATGAGCAGCCCTAAACTAGGAGCGAACTATAACATTCTCTCTCTCCTACATTTGGTTCGGTTCAATTCATAGCATGGCATCGACTTATGTTGTCAGACTAAAAAAGCGAACCAACAACTTGATTCGGTTTGAAAAAATCAATTTATGAGCAGCCCTAAACTAGTCCCACATGTCAAGGAGAGAACTAGACCCGAGAGAGCACTAGATAGAATATTGATTGCATGCTACACACATGCATTGTGACACCCACACTGAAGCGATGCCAACATAGTAAACAAAACTATAGCGATGCCCATTCTGACATGTCTGACTTTGAATCGGCACCACATAGTGCATGACTTAAAGACCCTCTTTGTGCATAGGACCCATATACCCTTGGTACGTACGAGAATAAAACCTATGTATACGTGTTGTTTTGCTAACATCGCTCATCACAATTATTTATGTCCCTTACACTATACCATTTTCATGTAAAATTAGTCCGATAAATATCTCCAATAAATTACTACTCAATAATATGAAGTTAGCCTCAGTTTTTTTAGAGCTTCTCAACAGCTTTGAAGTGAAAAAGGTCTAAACTTAAAAGAACTCGATTTTAAATCATATCCGTGAGCAGCTGGTTTCAGAAATCCTTCACAGCGGGGGAGAAGGAGAAGTTGGCACACCCCAACTTTCCGAGACCGTCTATGGGTGACTTCTTTTGGACTTATGCTTATTCATAAGTCTGCTTATAGATTCCGGTGGACAGAAACTGCGGTGGGTAGAAACTTTAGAAACTGCTCAAGAGACTTCTTTTGGGCTTGTACTAGTTTAGCTTCTTGATTGTGATGAGTTGTGAGATGTCTGTTTTACCCCTAAATTTGATATGTAAGTCCCTAAACTTGTACTAGTATACATGTATATAATATCTCTGTTTTTTTTTGCGGGTAAAAAGATGGTCTGGAGTCTGGACAGGATTTGATCTCTGTTAACTGTTGTAGTTCTGTTAAATGCCAAAAAACATGCTAACTAAGCTCATGATGCAGATGTTCGTCATTTGTAACAGTGAAGACAGCACAATTAGCATTTCTTCTTCATCTTTCGGCGTATCGCTATAGGACTCAAGACAACAGAAAATTAACTAAGAAACAAACGCTCCAGGTTCATCGATCGGTGTATGCATGCAACGGCGTAGCCAGGAATTGGTTACGCCCCGGGCAAAAAATGAAGTGACACAAATTTTCTAAAAAATTGTCCCACTTTCAGTGCAAACTAAGATGGATAGATACTATGAAATATTCAGTTGGACAAATATGACAATATATAGCAAGAAAATACATAAAAGATGGTACCAAATCATTGGTCCGAGCCTCCCATGACTACATCTTCAATAGCTAAACCTTGAAATGTAAATAAAAAATGATGATCAGTACATAAACAACAAGAAAAATAAGCAATAATGGATGAAAAATATAAAACTTACTTCTACGACGAGGTAAAACGCCTTTGCGCGAGCGATAACCTTGAAACCTCTCTATGATCTTTGACTCTTCAATACTAACAAATACATCTCGCTCAATGTAACATACCATTCTATGATTCATCCAATCATCACCCATCTTGTTTCTCAAACTAGTCTTGATAATGCTCATTGCTGGAAATGCCCTTTCCACGGTTGCAGTTGCAACTGGCAAAATCAAAGCTAACTCAACAAGACGGTAAACCAAGGGGAAGGTTGTATGCATATCAGCCAAAACCATATTCATGGCAAGATGACCAAGGTCATTACAGTTCATCAAATGTGGATCATCTCTTGCTTCTCTAATGAATGTGTCCAATTGGTTCCTAAGAACAAAATTAACTTCATATGTGGAGAAGTCAGCATCATACATATTAGCAAGATCAACCAGCTTGTCTTCATCATAATTGGCAAATGAATTCTTGGGATCAAGACAAGCAATGCATCTCAACAATTGAGTAGATCTTTCAACAAGCATCTCTAGACTCATCAACAAGAAAGGCAAATTTACTATCTCCAATTTCTTCAATAATTGATTTGGTGGTCTCTTCTGCACAAGCCTTGCACAAGTCCAATTGTATTTCAGGTGAAGTCATTTTATGGTTGTCTCCGACATCCCCAAGCAATGTTCCTGCCTTTGGATCTTTCTTCATGTACCATTCCAACATCTCCTTAAAGTTACCCTTATTCTTTGAGGTACTAGACTCATCATGGCCACGAAAAGCAAGAGCTTGTAGAAGCAGAAATTTGACAACACCCAATATAATCAACATACGGGCTTTGTATTTTTCTTCCCCACTATTGGTACCCCGATCAAAAACATTTGGAATATTTTGCCTCTGATTTTTGTAATCCTCATAATGCAATCTAGCTTTATTATGAGCACTATCATGTTACCTACATGCTCATCAAGAATTTTAGGCCCATCCTTCCAATATTTAAACCCTTTCTTTGTGAATACTTCAACACCATATCTTTCAGCTCTTGGTTGCTTAAACATGAAACAATAAAAACAAAAGGCAGCATCTTTAGCAATGCTATATTCCAGCCAGCCACGAGATTATTGTACCAATTGTCATGAAAGCTTTTGTAGCTTTTTCCTACCAATGTTCGTGCATAGGTATGATCAGTTGGTTGGCAAGGACCCCTATTAATGTACTCCCTTCTAGCCAAATCTCTAATATCTGGATTCAAATCCTCAATTGGTACTCTCAAACCAGGGTCTGATTCAATGTCACCAGGGCCAAACTCAGCTGTAACATGGGAGATATTATCACTTGCTCGATTTGAAGGCCCCTATTCCGTGGAACATTCAACAGTTCTAGGTTGTACTTGAAAAAAACTTGTCAATTTTCGTTTACTCATCTTTTCTTCTTCCTGTAAACTATAAATGAATCAAATACTCACTAAATCTTTTCTTCTTAGTTCCTATATAACAAAGTAAGGAGGGTAGAGGAGAGCAGCAGATGGGGGAAATTTTACCTTGCCCAAACGGAGTTGCGGACGGGCGACAGCGAGTGGGCGGCGGGCGGCAGCGACCTCCGTGCGCGACGAGCACGAGTGGGCGACGGACAGCGGCGACCGACGGCGGGTGGCGGCGCCACAGCAGGGGAGGAGGCGAGGAGCGGCAGCGGCCAGCGGCGGCCGGCAGCGACCTCCGTGCGCGACGAGCACGAGTGGGCGGGGGCAGCGGCGACCGACGGCGGGTGGCGACGCCACAGCAGGGGAGAAGGGAGGAGGCGAGGAGCGGCAGCGGCCAGCGGCGGCCGGCGGGGGCGCAGGACGAAGGCGACCAGGCGAGCGGCGGCGGCCGGCAGGGGTGCGTGCGGGATGCAGTTTGCGCGTCCACGGGGACTCGCGTGCTGAATCCTGGGGCTGGCCTGTGCCCTTTTGCCTCTTTTTTCCTTGGGCTAACTTTTCTCTGGGCCGCCTTCTTGGGCTGCTAAGCCATGCCCCGGGCGGTATATAAATTATAGTCTTTGTTTCATTCCTAAGCCCCGGGCCGTGGCCCCGGCCCGGGGCCCAGCTCCGCCTTTGTATGCATGATCTCCCGGCCACTGAATGAATGAACTCATGTGTCAGAGAGTGCTCTTGCCGACCGATCATTGATATGGCCGCCAGCCCACCACGCGCTCGCCGTGTTGAGAGCCCTGTCTCGCGGTGCAGAGCAGTGCACGGAGTGGCAGCGTCAGTAGAAGTCGGGGCAGAGCAGTGCGCGGAGGAGGTTGACATCGCCTGGAGATGGATCCGACCGAGGCGGCAGAGTAGAGCTCGAGCACACGGGGCAGCGCCCGGAGGAGGAGCCAGCGGCGGGGTCAGGGCTTACGCCGGATGGGGCGGAGCAGAGCACAGGGCGGAGGAAAGCAAGGCACGGCGGATCAGAGCACGGAGGAGGAGCCGGTCGGCCGAGATCTGGCGCTGGCGGGCGGTGGAAGATGGCGGCAGGGCGGAGACCTGGCGCCGGCAGTGGGGATTGTGAGGGATCGGCTCGTGGTGGGCAGGTCGGGCGGACTGGGGATGGGGAGTTTAGATTTTCTTCTTCTTTAGGTACCGGTTTGACTCGAGGAAAGAGAAAAGAGAATCAAAGCGGTGGGGTGGCAATTTGGCAGTAATTCTCGTGAAGGGCATATCTGTTTTCGTGGAACGTTTCGGGGGTGAGTCTAGAAGCTCGGGAAACTGGGTGGGAGCAGTTTCTCCTCGTATGTAGATTGGCTTCTAGGCAGTTTTACGGTGGGGAGAAATTGGAGAGTTCTTTTCAGCTTCTAAGCTTCTGAACCCAGAAGCAGGATGAGGAGCCCAAAAAGTCGGCCTATGGCTTCCCACAAGTTCACCGAAGCGTTTTTGTGTGTTGGCCCTGCGTGCCGTCGTATCTCTACTATATAATATGGCTTAAGGTGTCCGGTACGTCGCGGTCATTTTACAATTTAGCCCCTCTGAAATTGCAAAATCAACCTGCAGTCCTTTGTAGCGAATCCTTCGAAGTCGTCTTCCGACCACCCGTCTGAGGTCATTTTACAATTTAGCCCCTCTGAAATTGCAAAATCAACCTGCAGTCCTTTGTAGCGAATCCTTCGAAGTCGTCTTCCGGCCACCCGTCTGATGAATCCTTCGACGTCGCCGGTGGCCGCTCGGAACTATCCGCCCCCGCCAGCCACCGGCCCAGCCTACCTGGAGTTCTCCTCCACCATACCCTTCCAGCAGGACAACCTCCCGACACCGGCTTCCTTGGGCAAGCTGAGCTCCCTTCCTCTTATCCTCTGTTTCCCCGGTCCACTCCCTTCGATGGAAGCTCGTCGTCGATCTGTCGCCGCTGCACTTCCCGTCTGGGCCCCCACCGTTGCCGCTACCTCGTGTAGACTTGTCGGCCGGTTTCGATTGGAGTAATCAGGGCAGCCTCTGCTCAAGTCCCTTCGTCGAGCCATCTTCAATCCCCCTCGCCGGCGTCGCCGCTACCCGCCGCCGCGCAGGAGCACACCGAGGCAGCCTCCGCACAGGGGTTGGTCAACGCCCAGATCGTTCCTGACTCCCCGTATCACAACTCAGAGACGACGGGAGCTGTTTTGTACTCCCGATCTGACGAGTTAGGCTTCGATCTGTTGGTTTATGTTATGGCGCTGTCCTGCCGGTGCTGCAGGGCAGCCATGGCTGCTCTGGGCTTCCTCCCACCGGTAAACGAGCTTTCCTGCATACTCGACATGGTCCTGTGCATTGTCGATCACGCACGTGTTGATGTTGTCGCAAACGCAATGCACTTCGAGCCCTCTCGCCCTTGGTGCTGGGTGTAGCCGTGTAGGATTGCAGGCTCGGGCTCGCTTCTTTCTGGGTGCTGGTTGTTGTGCTGCGTCAGCAGCTACTAGCTAGCATCCCCAGCTGACATGCCAATGCCAGGGCGCGTCAATTCCAGACAATTGCTGAACATGCGATTCCCTGCTGAATTTCTTTTACTGTCATTTGTTAGATCGGAAGTAATCATTGCTCAATTACTTTTATGTGTCAAGTGTTAGATCGGGGAGTAGTCAATTGCTTAACTAAGTGTGACGCCTGATGCAACAAGAAGATACAGTTCTTTGCCACTTTGTACTTTCTTTGGTGAAAACTATTGAACTCGAGTCTCCAATTCCTCATGTTGCCATTAGATGTGCTATTCAATATTCAGATTGTTACTTGACAATGTGTCAGATTTTTCTTGACATGACTGCATGCGTGAATCTAGCCAGTATAAAAAAAATAATTCAGCGAAAGGGTATAGTTACATGAATAATAAGTTTTCACTTTTCATAAGCTAACATTTACTAATAAATAAGACGTAGCAAGGCATGAGTATATGTCGTTTGCTCTCATAGTTGGCTGAAAATAAGCTAATGCTTGGCGTTATGCTAGCATTGTCGATTTATAATGTTCTACAGTCTGGTGTAGCAATGTGATATTTTCCTCTTCTGTTCTGTTATGGTTAAACTTCGAATATATTTATTGAATTGGATTGCTTATGTTTCATAATGCTCATCTCAGTAAGATCTGTTTGGATTGATCAACTTTGGTCGCCAAAAAATGAGAGTAGGGCAGGGATTTCTAAGCAAGAATAGTAACTCTCATGAGTTGTATTCCATATACTCGGGTTAGGTGATATGTGCATAACTGTATTTTGCACATAATGCTAAAGATGTAGCGTATGATGGCCTAAATTTGGGAAAAAGGATAAGAACCCATTATAGATTTGTTGATTTTCTTACACGTATTCAGTCAATTTTATTTGCCCGTAGCAACGCACGGGTATTTTGCTAGTTTATATTATATTGCCACCGCGTGTGGAATCGTTATTCGCTGGATTGGAGAGAGAAAACTAGTGAATCGTTGTTTTTCCTCTCCTTCATCCCGAGCGTCCCAACTCCCAAATGAGCTGCTATGGTTTCTTTGCTGCCGCCGCCGTAGTCGTTGCCTTCCACCACCGCTGCCGCTGCTCCCGGTCCACCGGCGATGTCGCTGCTCCCGAGCCGCTGTCGCTAGGAGCAACTCCGGCTCCGCCACCTATCGCTTCCACCACCGCTGCAGTCGCTGCCTACCACTGCCACGCGCTTGCACGGAGCTCGTGAGGTTGATTTTCCGGCCTCTGATTGCGTGTTTCTGAGGTCGTTTTGCCGGCCGTCTGGACCTCGCTAGCCACCTCCCAACGTTGTGACAAGTTAACATCTTGTAGGACTTAACATCTTCCAGAAAACTTATTGCAAAAAATATTGGCACGCCAAAAAAATGTTGCACAAAATCCATAGGTTTAACATCTTCTTGGGGAAATTAATGAAAACAAATCTGCAAAAAATATGCAGCATTCTAAAACCATGCTGCATGAAATCTGTTTAACGTCTTGTTAAATTAGATGTCGCGGCGATTTCTTACATACGGTTTCTTACAAACGTATATTTTGTCTGCTACATGGACGGGTAATTTGTGGGAAAAGATGATAATTTTCACTACCTTGGTTAAAAATTTATCAGACCACAACACGCGTGACTGATCTTTCTCCAAGACCGTGGCCCGTCGGCTAGCACGCACCTTTCTTCGTGTTTGTTAGAAATGGGCAATCTAGTACTTGCAGTTAACATTTTTTGTACATTTCCCTGGGATGTCTAATGTGTTGATCATACATTTGTTAGCACCTACTGAGCTTGTACCTTGAAACTAGTACACGGAAAGGTTACAAGAAGAAAGTTATAACTTGAGAAAGATTAAGCATAGTAAGTATAAGGAAGGTGAAAAATGGCAAGTATAGATGAAGGATCTAGTCCGCTCTTTGTGCAGGTTTTTTTTTGCATACCAAAATTATGCTTTGATAAAAATACTGCTCTAATGGTCAAATCTAGACAGTTTAATCTGTTCGGTTGGACGGTTGCTATTTATCGGTCCCTACCATTAAAAGTCTCCCACCATCACTCCTAATAGGGTGTCTGCTATTGGGAGCACCGGTACACTTGTTAATTATTATTATAGCTGATAAAGTGGTCACACTGACGAGCGTGGGCTGCTGTAGAACTTCATGCCACAGTAGTGGTCATAAACAGAGTCTCTTACGTATTGGAGCACCAATTAATCTACTCTCATGATCTCCGTCCGCATCTGAAGGTAGGGTATATAGTTTTCTGCACGAATATTAAAGACAACATATTTTATATATGGTGGATTTTTTTCTGAAACAAATTGATAAGAGATGCGTTTTTAATAGACACGGAATGAATATAATCAGTTAAATCCCTCTTTTGAGAATAGGTAAATGCACCTTATATTATGGATTTTCCTTCAAAAACTATACACCTTATATCAAAAAATGGAGGGAGTAATTTTTATTTCGAGAAAGAATGGAAGCGGACTCTCGTGCAAGAGTGAGCTGCTTCTAAATACTTTGTGAGAGTAAGAGGTGGGACATCTATTAATAAAGCAGACCATATTTATAACCAACTATTATACTTACTGATTATTAGGTTGGCAATAAATAACATGACATTATCTTATGGCCAACATCCGACTATACTATTATCCTTAGATGACCCTTGTACTTTGAAGTTGAAACTACAGGATGTACGGCTTCGTCCACGATCAGATTGCCATCTCACGAGCCATCGACAAACAATGAGTGACATTTTATAATAATTAAGCTCAGGGTGACTAGGATGGGATGTGGTGTTTTCAACACCAAAAATTGTAGTAAGGGATCCTCTCTTCCTACATGTTCTTTGAGGGTCCAAATAAAAGTCCAGCCTCCCTCGGTCAATCTAAATGTAGTGTTTGCATTCAATTGTCAGCATAGATAGGCTTACCAGATATGAGACTCTATTTGGTTAGGCCTATTTTTCAACTTTTGGCTTTTGACTTCTAAAACATAAAATCACATATTTGATTTTACTTTTGCCTTTTAACTGGAAATTGTAACATTATAAACCAAAATGTAAAATCAAAAGCATCTAGGTGTTTTTGTGTCTTATATGTTAAAAAACAAAAGTCGCAAACCCCGAATAGGGTCTTATGTCATGTAGATTCATAGGGGCACATGTCATGTAGATTCGTAGCAGGGTTGACCTATTTTTCAGTCAAACAAGCCCACTTACCCACTCCTTCTCTAATTATTTTCTCTCATTTCTTACTGGACATCTTATACGGTTGTCCTTGGTGTACCGACCCTATTTATTCTTTTTTATTACTACATACATACGACAATGTCCGAACACACCACGTGGTATAAGTGATAAGCTACCTAAAACCAACAATAGTGTTCGAACACCGTTTAAAGGTGGAAATCCTTATAAAAAGGCCTCAGTTCGCGAAGTCCATGAACGTGGGCTCCGCTGTCGCGACGTGTTAAAATTTCGTTTGTTTTCGTTCCTCGCCTTTCCTACACCTGTGACAAGTGGCGGCTGTCTGGTGGTGCGCACAGAGCCGTACATGAATTTATTTTGAGATTCATTTTTTTTAAATGAAATATCTTGAGAACTGTTTATCCAAATTATGAACCGTTTTCACTTTTAAATTTGTCGCGTCGAGATCTTCAAAACTAGATTCATTGTTGATAGGTTTTGACGAACTTTTTTTTAATTCGAATTGTATATAGTTCATACAACCTGATATATGTAGTTGTACATCTAACTGAATCTGAGTTTAGTTGTGCGTACAACCTGATCTGTACAACCTGATATGTGTAGTTATATGTTCAAACCTATTTTGTACAACCTGATCTGTGTAGTTGTACAACATGATCTGTACAACCTGATGTGTATGGTTGTACGTTTAACCTGATCTATATAACATGATCGGTAGTTGTATGACTTGATCTGTACAATCTGATATGTGTAGTTATATGTTTAACCAGATCTATAAAACTGATATGTATAGTTATGCATCTGATTTGTATAAACAGATTTGAAATTTGAATCTAAATCTGAAATACGCGCGGGAGTAGCTCGCAAGCGTGTCCACGTTACGGGACCATGCTGCATGCTGCCAGCATAAAAAGACTTTTTCTAGTGGTACCCTTCAAAGGCTTATTAAACTGATTGAAATGGGCCCTGTGAAGGAATTTAAAAAGGTAAACACGGTGGAAAATCAGATTAAAAAAGCCCACTTCCCGCCAGGAGTAAGAGCATCCCTAGCAGAGCCCTTAAAAGGGACAACCCTTAAAAATAACTGTTTTTTTACGGATTCGTGAGTGAAAACACGAACTAGCAGAACCCTTAAATCCTTAGAACCGTAAATAAAATTGAGGGTCAACCCCTAATTTCCCGTCCAAACCTGTACTAACACGGGTTGGGAGGCAAACCAGCACCCCACCGCCGCTCCGTCGACCGCCGTTGCTCCGCCCGCCACCGCTACATGCTCCGTCCGCCCCTGCCCCTTGCTCCGCCCCCCGCCGCGCTCATGTCCCCGACGACGCGCTTCTCGCGAAGCAGCTCCCCGCGCGCCCGACCACCCATCCTGCGTCGAGGCCGCCTTCGACGCCGTCAAGGAGCGGCTGGTTTGAGACGTGACTGGTGGCCAGGGGCGCGGCGGCGTGCAGCAGCGGCCAGGGGTGCGGCGGTGCACGGGTGCGGGTTGCGGGGATCGGGCGCGGGCTGCGGGCAGGGGCGCGGCGGCGGCCAGGGGTGCAGCGGCGGCTAGGGGCGCGGCGGCGGGCAGCGCACGGGCGCGGGCTGCGGGGATCGGGCGACAGTCGTGGGGCGCCAGGGGGCGCGCGGTCATGGGGAAGAAGAAGTGGGGGAGAAAAAAAAGGAAAAAAAAGAATATGCCGTTTTACAGGTCAAGTTTACTATTTCTATTCTCCGCCGGCACTTTTCTAACCCGTAAACATTAAATTCTCAACCCTTATTTTGTTTTTAAGGGTTGGTATTTTTAACCTTCCTCTTCCGCCTTCCTCTTCCGCCGATCTTTACAACGCTATGCACATCTCCTTCTTAGTTTTGAAAAAGAGAAAGGCCTCTCCCCTTTGAGGATTGAATCGCCAACAATAAACAAAACCGGGCAGACGACCAGGAAGAAGAGAGACCAAAAAAGGGGAGGGGACAACGAGCGATGCAGGCTGCAGCCACGCCTCCGACAGGAAACGCCCTCGAGGCGTCGTCGTCGTCGTCGTCGCTCATCTTCCTGGGCACGGGCTGCTCCGGCGCGCTTCCCGACGTGCGGTGCCTCATCCAGCCGTCGGTGCCGCCGTGCGCCGTCTGCTCCCAGGCCCTCTCCCTCCCGCCGGAACGGAACCCCAACTACAGGTGCGCGCCACCGTTGCTTCATTAAATTGTTTCATGTATGGAGGCCGAAACTTCAGAACCCTTTCAGTAGCAGGCAACTGGCAAGTAATGTTTGTGTAACCTGTACTACTGCATATGTGACTTTAAGGTATTCCAGTTTAATTAATGGCCTTTCTTACTTTTACTTTTCCATTTATATGTTGTCTTGTATCCCCTTGTAAAATGTACAGAGTTAAGTGGAACACTTATCAGTTTATGACCCATGAATCCCGATCGATTGCCTCCAAAACGCCAATATTGGGCGCATTCCTGATTCAGCCTTTTTTTGCAGCAAATTATGAAGTCTGGGTATCCTAGCTTAATGACATTTCTTAGAGTCAAATTTTCAATGTTGTCCCGTTTAGCAATAAGAAACCTAGACGTACTAATTAACAGGAAACACTTATCAGTTCTACTCTGACTCCAACAGTAATTTTGTGGGATGCTTGTTAAGTGAAAAAAATAGCAAAATAAGAGTTTTATAAGACAGCCCCAACAGCCAGCAATAATTGTGACAATGGTGCTAACTGCAAGTCTGCAACAACATAATCTATCTTTTCTAATTATTATGTTTGCTTTCAGATGCAACACGTCCCTCTTGATTGACTACTGCCAGGATGATGGGGAGCATAAGTACATTCTAATTGATGCCGGCAAGACCTTTAGAGAACAAGTTCTCCGGTGGTTTGTTCACCACGAAGTTCCTTCCATTGACTCGGTGAGATATTCATGGCTCACTTAGCATTCTCGATTATCAATCCAAATGCAAGACCAAGATGTTTCTTTCCAATGCAGATAATTCTGACTCATGAGCATGCTGATGCCGTCTTAGGCCTTGCCGATGTTTGGATGTTACAGTCACGTAACCATAAAGATCATATGGATCAGGTTCCAGTTTTCCTCACCCAGTTCACGATGAACAGGTTACCCTAGCTTTTCGAATGGGCTACTATATCATATAAGTCATCATACCAAGTACCAGGTAACATCAGTTGTTAATTTTACAGCGTTGCAGCAAGATTCCCAGACTTGGTGAAACAGAAGCTGGAAGGAGAGGAAGTTGCTCAACTCGACTGGACGATAATTGAGTGTGATATTGACAAACCATTTATATCGTCGGGGCTAGAGTTTGTGCCCTTGCCAGTATGACACGCATATACCTTCTGTTGTGAAAGGTTTGTTTAATCTTTGCTATTTTTGAATCCTGATGTGATTAGTTTGATGTTCCCTATCCAGGTCATGCATGGAAAGGACTATGTTTGTTTAGGCTTCCTATTTGGGAGGAATGCAAGAGTTGCATATTTATCTGACGTCTCAAGATTTCTCCCTAGAACTGAGCACAGTATGATCTTTCAGTTTCCATCATTTTATCCAAATAATTGATTAATTTTAGTACATTTGCAGCATGGAGACATTTTTAGTCGATCTTTGCGAAAAAAATGGTTTTACTGATATTTAGAAAACCAAATGATAGTTTACATTAGTTAATAAATTAGAACGGAATAGGGTTGACAGAATACATGCTTTGTTCAAACTTCAAAGTTATCGGAAATAAATCATGAATGTATTGTATGTAAGATTTTATAACAACAACTGCTTTATATTCATGAGTTCAAGGAAAATCTCTGAGCTCTGTTTCAGCATTTGAGTTATCGAAACTTCTTGGATGGAACAAGCAGTTATCAAGTGTTGTGGTATCATGTTGCTTGAAGTTGAATGGTTACATAGTTGTGAATCACTATCCCAGGCCCCAAACCGTTAGCTATTCTTTCTTTTTATATTCTTATGAATCATGATTGAAAATCCTCCATGAGAAAACATTATCCGAGTGCATTCCTGATTCCAGCCTTTCGCTGCAGCTATTTCAAAATCTGGTACTGGACAACTTGACCTTCTTATACTAGATTCTAGTCGGTTACAAGGGGTGGTAAGTCTTTTGCACGTGTTTGTCATCTGAAAAGTTGTAAACCTTTCGTTCAAGTAAATGGACATGTCGCCAAATTTGCTGATACACTATTTTATGATATTTAAACAGGGATATGCTCGGAGCTGCCATCTAACTCTTACTGAGGTTAAATTAGATTTGGATAGAACGCATCTCCATATGCATCAAGCTTAGTTTCTAGGCAAATCAACTTGGTGTTTAAACCATCCTACTCTCCTTGAACCCAATCTGTAACATAATATTCCAGCAAAGCTATATTATGATTTTGAGCCTATATAGTTTTTTAACTAGCAAGTGCATCTATGCTTATCAAGATATAACATAATCAAGTAGTCAATCTTATTATTGAATTTTAACATCCGTGCTGACGCTGTATATGCAGAGTCTTGATGCTATCAAAAGGATATGCCCTAAAAAAGCTCTGCTCATTGGAATGAACCATGAGTTTGAACATCACAGAGAAAACCAAATTCTGGCAGAATGGTCACACAGGTGCGTTGTTGCTTAAACTTATATATTATGTCTTTTTTTTAATTTATATATTATGTCATTTCTCTTCCTGCCTGACGTGTAAACTCCTATGATAACAGAGAAGGAATACCAGTACAGCTAGCCCATGATGGCCTTCGTATCTTCATCGATCTGTAATAAGGTATGCATCATAGGACCAAATACGAAGCGGTATCTAGAAATATTGGTTTTTGTGTAACAGTTTACATTGTATCACTGCTGATTATTGCAGGAGTAATCCACATCACCTTTGCTTGTCTCCAGTGGACTAGGTGCCAGTTGTGTATATTGTGCTTGTGTGGCAATATGGTGGAGCTCGAGCAGGTCTAGCCACGCCACAAAGGTAGCTGCTGGTGGAGTTTCAAGAGAATAGAACACCGTGCATTCCAGATTGGACATATACTGAACATTTCGTACAATTATGTAACGACCATTGAAAAGACAATATAGTGATGTCACCAAATGCAAAATTGCAACCCATTGTCGATGGATCCGTCACTACTGAGTGTGCGCGTATATCAGTCAGTTCTAGGAAGAGTTTTTTAGAGCAATTCAGATTTTAGACCACAGCATACCAAGATGACAGCCTCACGGGTAACAAAAGAATGAATTAACCCTACTCGCAAAAACATACAGTGAAGATTAGTATACCAACCACAAAATTTGATCTTCATGAACATCACTGGTAAATTTATAAAAAGTGTACAAAAAACTAGTAGGAAGATCAACAAATTATGAGCTTGATCTACGGAGCCTATCATGCAAAACGACAGCAATTTACACGACAGGCAGAAATGAGCACTCAGTGGAGACTAGCATAAACTCTTTGTGTTTCAGTCCTGGTCAATGTCAAAGGCAACGGTTTCTTCTGTGACATCCACCAACTCCTCCGCCTCAATCTCCTTGATCTCCGTCTCTTCTTCCTTGTCGCTGTCCTCCCCACCCCTCAATTCCATCCTGTATGATCGCTCCTCCTCATGCAGCTGCTTCCACTTGGCGACCCATCCTTCCCACTCCTCTTGAAGTTGTTGCCGTCTCTTGCGCTCTTCCTCACCCAAATTGGCGTACACGTCCTGATCCTCCTGTTCGTACTTCTTGCTGTACTTCCTGAGGTTCATTGTGATTTCAGCCTCCTTCTCAGGAGTAAGTAGTGACGGTGGCCTTGGGCGCCATTGAAACTGTACCATAAAAAAAATGGCAAGCATTACTACAAGGAGGATACAGCAATGCAAGGTTTCAAAGAACAAAGGATGGAAGCTCTACCTGGTAGAAGTGATCCTTGGAAATCTTATAAATTAGCTTGCCCATGAAGGACCAGATTACAAAACCATTTTCCATCTCGTGAACTGAGGTAACTGCAGTTGCAACATATCTGTAGATGCATGTTCCAGAACCCTTTAAGTTAGACTAAATTGCAAGGAAAAAATCCATGGTAAACAAAACATTTGGTAGTTTCATCAAATAATTCTAATTTTACCCATAAAATTTCATGTACTTCAGCTAAGCCTCTAGGTTCGAGTTCAGGATCAATTCCTACTACCTCTGCTCCAAAATGTAAGCCTTTTTAGCAAGCTAAACTAGCTAACTAAAAAAGAAAAAGGCTTACATTGTGGAACGGAGGGAGTATTATTGTTTAACACTTGATTCTGTTGAGCATCACCAGATAGTGACATCAACAAATTCTTCACTACATGGTAAACTCACCTTCCAGTGGGATCCCACATGATGTCAGTCGCCATAAAATGCTCTCCTGTAGCCATGGTCTCAAGATCATCAACATTGTAGAACTCCAGCTGGCCATTGAAACCCTTCAGCCCAGCAAGAACAATGAATCGCCCAGCAGGAGACCAGAACAATGCATTTGCCTGCTTGCCCTTGAGTGTGGTGAGCTTGGAGACACGGTTAACGCTAACGTTAGCCTTGTCTGCGCGCATGGTGTAGAAGCTTATATCCGGCTTAGGTCCATCACCGTGGATAACAGCAAACCGATGACCTCTGGGCTCCCACGCGAAGGCAATTATCTTGTCATTCTTGTTTTCCAGTTCAAACACCTCAATGGGGATGTCTCGCTCCTTGATTCTGAAAAGCTCGAACCCAGTGTAAATGCTCTTCTTTGTTTTTGTATACCTATCTACCTGGACAGCCAGATATTCTCCATTGTTCTGCCAATACATCTTGCAGTCGCTAACACTGAAAAGGTTTTTCTGCCGTATCTCCTCTTTGCCAGGGATTTGAAAGAGACTCACCTATCAACACAAGGCAAAAAAATGGCATTATAGATAGATACTAGCAGAATAATATCTTGAATGAAATTTCTGCAGGAATTTGTACTTACTCTGGCAGGCTGATTTCCACCACCCATTTCTGGCACAAAGAGGGATATGATAGGATCAGTGGGTGACCAACTGAAGTCCACCACATTTTCTACCTTCAAGGATTTCTTATCCAGAAGAGAGAATGTCTCAGTTTCATAGACAGATATAACGTTCTTTCCAAGTCTAGCAAAATATTTATCATCTTTTCCGCCGCCCCACCTTAAAAGAACACATAGAAACTATGGTAAGCATCTAATAATGACAACCAAATAAGTTGTGCATTCACTTAAAAGTAGAACAATAATGTTTTCACCTGAAGACAGGCCATGAAACACCAGAAACACCCATACTTCCACCAGTTGTGAACTCATCAGCACTTCCCTTGAAGTCCCGCATTACTTTTCCAGTCCTTACATCAAATATATTTAGCAAAACCCTCTACAAGTACAACAATGGAGGTGAGATAGGCAAGGAGATATGAACAGCAAAATAAACCGATGGCATTCTCTTACATGTGTGTCACGAGGGTTGCTGGGCTCATGGCTGCTATATGTAATCAAATAGTTCTCATTAGGAGAGAAATCAATCAATTTAACCTGCCACATGCAACTGTCAGCTAACATACCATTAGACGTTGCATTGAATTTAGGGTTACCACAAACCAGTACCTGTGGATGAGCAAAGCGCATTAGACGAACAAATTTATCATCACCACCCCAGACCTGCGCGCCCTGCCTATGCACTGTGGCCAAGTAAGTTCCGAGAGGGGACCACTGAATGTAACTGTCCGTCCAGTACTGGCGAAAAAGACAATGGAAGATAACAGTTAATTTAGTTTCCAAACCTACAAGTAAAAAATTCTAAAGCAACAAGCAACATAAACTACCTGCTTTTGGTACACAAGCTCAAACATCGCCCGCCTGGCATCGTTCCAGTACACTTCTGTGAACGTGCCAGCACGGATCACAAACTGATCTCTTGCCTTATCATCAGTTAGCCACTTCAGCAGATTTTCCTGCAGTACACAGACGCAACAGCCATTGCATGAAAACTCTGGCAAACTGCTGAAATGAAACAAATAATTGGGGGTGAGGTTGAGAGGATAAAAACATACTCCGGGAGTGTAAGGCTTGATTTCAGCAGGTGCCCATTCATCAGGGACTTTCATGTACTTCTCAAAGTCATCAAACATATTGACAGCAAATATGTGAGACTTGTCCAGTTTGTAACCATTTGTTTTTTCCCTAGCAAGTTCGGCTTCCTGGCACATTGTCAAATAATCCTCTTTCGATTATCCAAGAGGGATATACAAATAATTGACAGAACATAAAACAATTCATGATAGCTAATACAGAAATAGATAGAGTGGTTTAGGGGCACAGTAAAACATGAGTAATTATCACAAATTCAGTCTTGTAGTAAAGGAAAGTAGTGGTGTTCCCCTGTTTCTACACAAATTCTTCTCTAAATCCTACAAGCTGTTGATTTCTGAGGAATTTTGGCGTGAAATTAAATCAGGTCATGGCAAAGACAGAATAAAATACTAACAATTCGGTAAGACTAGAAGTATTGAAGCATCTTTCTACAGGAAAATCCAAATCATTAACAATCACACCTACGTACCTAAACATGGTCGATAAATAGATTGTAGTCCAAGACTTCACAGTAGTATATAATCCCCTAAAAAAATGTCACACGAGTGCATGGCAGCGCTACAACACACAAGTACCATGTGTTCATCTGAATAGAATGAACTTACTAGCACTAGCACATACAAACATTAATCAGGGTATATTTCAAATGGAATAAGGATAACCTTTTTATAGAAGGAACACATAATAAGGATAACCTTTTTATAGAAGGAACACATATGACTTGCAAAACTAACAGAATCAAACCATTGCCTCAACACATCATGGAGCTAAGAAAATAAAAGCAACTGACAACAAGAAAAATACCTGCGGGGTATTGTACTCAATGAAGCAGTAGCCGTGTGTCTTCTTCGTCTCTGGGTGTGTGGGCATCCAAAGACCACCTTCCTTGATCACACCAATTTGACTATAGATCTTGCGTACAACATTTTCCAGCTTCTCATACTTCTCTGGAGGAACAACCGGGAGATTGTCCACTACACATATGTTTGCAAAACCCATTTCAAGTTCTGGAAGGTCTTCATTTTGAAGTAAATCCTCATCGTCACTGTGACAGAATAACAACACGGATAACAAAATCAACAGATATACCTGAGCCAGGAAACTACGGGTAAATTATGTGCAGATTACCAGATTAAGTTGTTGCACTACAGGTACAAAATGACTGAAAGCTCAGAAAGATGGGGCTAACTCTACAGCCAAACTCTGCTTAGCCATTGATGTAGCTAGCCTAGCATTTACTAGCGGATGATGCCATACTCTACAAAATATAATGTGGGATATACCAATACGATAACCACTGGATTGCCAAAACCGAAACTACGCACAACTAAATAATACCCGTAGCTAATCAAGACAAAAACCTAGTTAGACCTGTGACTGAACTCCTCTAGTACTATTATACAGACAAACGCATCAGCGAACAAAAAACAATAGAACCACACAAAGCGAGCAATCTGTTCGAAACTAACTACCCGTCACCAGAATCCGCCGCACATAGAAAATCGCTACTGCTGCACCAAACTAACTAACAAATTCATACAGCAGCGCCTTGCCTTGCATCCCGATGAAGCAAAATTGCGTTGAGAGAATGTGACAGGAGGAGCCATATCAACCACATGAGCCTAGAGCTGGAACGGTTTGGGTGCGAGGTTGTGGCTACCTGACGATGTCGAAGTTCTCGCCGGGCGGGAGGGTGATGGAGTCGACGTCGACGGAGTCGAGGTCGATCCCCAGCTCGCGCGCGCGCGCGTCTATGGCTTCCATCGAGGCTGCCAGCGCCATCTTCAACGTAGATCCTCCGCGAGAGTGGGGGGTGGGAGACGCCCGCAGCGCAGGGGAGAGCCGGCGGCGAAGATGCGGAGGACGGTGGGAGGCGGCGGAGGCGCTGGAGTGGAGCTAGGGTTTTGGATTCGGGGTGAGGATGGATTCACGACAGTTATCGGGGGGCGTTGGATGGGATCAAGTTGGGCTACTCGTTAAGGGAAATGAACTGCACCTGCGGCTGCGGGTCGAAACTTCTCGGGCTTTAGGATGGGCCCTGAATACATGCGCAAGCGAGCCATTTATCACCGGGAAACTACTCGCTACCGCTCGCGGCCCAAATACCAGCTCGAGGCCCATGCATGTGAGCTTGGGCAGCTATGCAGGCCGTAATTCACGGTGCATCCGGTGTTCGCTCTCGTCTTTTGTTGTTTCTCTCTTCTTGGGAAAGCGTTTCTTGAACTTTTTTTTGTGGGTAAATTTCAAAAAAAAAAAAAATTGTGGGTACAATAACTATCCTTTGTACAGTATATTATGTAGGTTTTCGTATTTTCCCTATTTTATTTGCTTGTTCTATTTGGTCCAGAAATTGTTTCTCGTGTAGTGGGGGGTGGGGTGTTCACTTACATTACAGTTTTTTGTTCCACATATAAATGTGATTTATGTCATGAGTGCTAATTTCATATTTCAGATATTGTAAATTGTGTTCCATTAGTAATCTTTTTTTGCTCGATTTGCGCTATTTTTTTCACTTAGTCTTAACTATGTGTTCCACCGCTAGTCATGTGATCCCTAAAATTACAAGTCAACCTCAAAACTGTATTTTTCGTATTTTCCACCAAAACTTCACGGGATACCCCCCCCCCCCCCCCAACACACACAGACACCGATATTTTGCCTTTTGCCACCCTTAATTCATGTCAAGGTGAATTTAATGTACATTCTAGATATTCGTTGTTCATGTGTGCTTCATTTGTTAATTAATATATTAAAACTGGATGAATTAAAAGTTTTATTGTTTATGAAAAATCCTTCTTTCGTGTCTTTTTATGAAAAAAACTTCCTTTTTCATCCTCAATTTGTACACCAATGTGCCATGCGTATGTGTGTCCAGATCAACCCCGACATTTTATTGTACCAATTGTGACAGATAATGTCACTGTGCTCGATCGGTATATAAAAGTACTATCTTCCCTCTGCTTGGAAGAGGGTGGGATCAAGATGGAGTTCCCCCAACGAGAGAAAAGGGATGTGAAAATGGGACCCGTTTGTACACATGCATAAAATAGGGGGAAAAGTGGGACAAATCCTTAGAAACGCCAGCTGTGGTTGGAAATTCAGATGTACTACTACTATAGCTAGTCGAGGTAACCATTCATGGACACTATTCCTCACCAAGAGCTAACTTTTGTGAAATCATTATATATGTAGCTAGAACCGTCTCCATCATGCCTTTCATGTCTCTCACGCAAGGAATTCAGTGTGGCGTGAGCGCTAGCATGAGCCAACGAGCTAGAACAAAACGGTGAAGACGATGTCAGATGCAGTTTCTAGAACTTCCATCCACCCTGACGGTTAGAACATCGAAACTCGTTGGGAAGGGCACAAGCTACAGATCACATCCGAATAGCTTCTGCGCCATTGTAGCTCCAGCTACCCCAACCTGAGAACTTCCATCGCTGTCACCCACACTATCTAGCTAGCGATCAGAAATCAGAATTCAGAATTGCCCAGCTTCTCTAGCTCCTCTCTTCTGTTATCTTACGCCGAGCCTACCTAACTGCATGGCAAACAATGTTCCATGTAACATCGCAATCCATTGCCTGTAAAGGCGACGAGTGATGAGGGAGAAACGGTAGTCCGTAGATCGAACCTCGGGCTTTGCGAATTCAGCAGCCACTCCGGCTAATGATGAACAGATGCAGCTTTTTATGTGTGTCCGTGTGGAATAAAGCTGCGTGTGCGAGCTCGAGTTAATCATTGAGATCTTGAATTACTGCTCTCTCTGCTGCATATGATTTAACAATGAACGGGCGCTGATCGGTATATACATATGCACGATTGTTACTGTTTATCATCATGCATCTATGTACCAGCATGCAGTAGCATTGGATGAGATTGAAACTTGATCTGTCAGATCGAACTCCATGCTGATGCTTTTCGCTTTTTGTCATCTCCATATTGTTACAAATCGATGCCACTATTCAGCTAAATTCCTGTACTCTCTGTAATCTGCGTCAATTTTACAGAAATTTCACAGGAAGTATCAAAGTTTCTCTTCTGGGAAAAGTCGAAGAGATGGGTATACTAGCTAGTTCTCCACAGATGCCTAGCTTTACACCAACATTACATACCCACCCACCGGCGGTGTACGGCCGGCCGGGCCAGGTTCCAGGGAGGACCAGGCGGCGCGGCGAGGCATCTAGTTTACGACACAGCTGGGCACGAAGAGTGAAGACGAGAGCGAGCGGTAGAGACAAGACACGGCGCGTGCGTTCGTCCATGCGAGGTAGGGAGGGGCGATGGCGGTGTCTCACCTCCCGGCACACCGGGGAGGCACGGCAACGTGGCCGCGACCACCCCCGGCGAAAAGCTGCCGGCCGGTGAGCCACGCCATGAGTGGCGGCCCTCGCCCTCGCCCGCGCCCCGCGCGCGTACAAAAGCTAATTAAGCCCGGTGACCACCCTAGCTACAAGCACGACGCCGATACACGCCATGCGTTGGCCGCATCTGCATGCATGGGAGGTATGGGACGACGACGACGACGACGATCGTGACCTTTCCTGTCGACAAGACAACCATGTCGTCGACCTCCGGCCGGCCACTCCTCCCCGTTCTTCGTCTGTATTCCCCCTAATATTCCCTTCCCGGCCGAGTTGGCGCCCTTTTGCATGGCGCGTCAACGTCGCCGGATCGACGATAGATCTGCCAGGCGACCACCGTGCATGTATGTATGCGACCAGTGACCAGTGTAACATGAGTATTCTTCTCCTAATTTATCCGTACTACGATACAACGAACATGAGTATCTTCAATTATACAAGAGCGCCCACAGTCCCACACGATACAGGGAGGAAAATGCCATGTGCTTTGGGGGATGGATGTTTCTACGCATAGATAGATATATAGGCACCACACATGACAAATCATCGCATGTCTCTTTCCGATGAATATATGGTGTCTGTTACCGTCATAGAGAAAAAATGGAGGCATCTTGACCCATGGAGACTGCCTAGTGGAGGTTTGAGGGCCTCTCTGGTTCAGGTTCACCGGGATTTCCCATGAATTTTGAATGAGAAAGTGTGTTTTGTTTGTAGGATTTTAAATCATAGTTTTTTTGTGTGTGTGCGATCCGCTTTGAATGCAATTTCAGAAGGAAAAAAAGGTGTTGTACGAAAATATGTTCTTCGGGTACTGCAATCAAACAATTTATACGGCTGATTCATGTGTTCCCAATTCATGCATGTATAACTCAAAACGGCATGTCATCCTAGGCATATGGTTTTCCTATTTATTTTTCTTTACAATCATGCAAACTAAATGGCAAAAAAATGGCCCCTGATAGTTTTCAACATGTGTGGAACTTTTATTTTGATCCCAATAACTAATGAGCATTAGTCATGAAAACAGTGGAAACATACTCACAACGGTCTTGGTCAACTGGTCGTCGTCCTTCTTGTTTTCATGGCATCTCTTGGTGAGTGTTAGAGCCAATAGTTGCGACAAGACATGCATAACTTCACGCATTAGAGAGTTTTGAAAGTATTATAAAATATCAGCCCGCTAAAATACTAAAAACTTAAGAAGCACTTTATTTTCGTAGCACGATACTGCCTGGGTACTATCCCTAACTGGTGACTGCAACTCCACTTAGGCATTTTTGGTTACAAGGATTTCAAAAGTATTGTATAGGATTTCATTCATAGTAATTTTGCTATATAGTCCAATTGGTTCTAAGGATTAAATTCTCAAAACAAAAAAAATGAATTGCTCTCCTACAACGCAGTCATACATAAAGAGGTGAGACCTCTTGAAAAATACCATGTGTCTGACAACTATGACGTTACTCTATCCTCATAGATTTTTTCTACATGTTTACTGTGGTGCAACCAGGGCCGATTTTGGCCCGGGGCGAGAGTGCGATAGCCTAGGGACTAGTCAAATTTGGGGCCCATAACTGGTAGGTATATATACATAAAAAGGTATAATAGAAAATATGAGAAACCCATTAAAATTGGGCCCATTGATGAAGTACGCACATGGGCACTAAAAATGTTTTAGCCGGCCTAGGTGCAACCAAACAACACTTGCTATTGTTTCTTACTTTTTTGGTTCATGCAGGATTCCAAGTGTCATGCCATCCTATTCCTACCTAATGTTGTGTTTTCTAAACCTTGAGAACCAAAGAGGCACTTAGCCATATTTGCCTAGTCAAAATAAGTGTTTTTTGATAAAGAGATTTATTATTATAATAATAAAATGATGTCAAAAGTACACTCATCTTCAACAACGCAATATCACGAGCAGTTAGAGACATAAAAAGTGCACACAACCAAATTATTAAATAGAATAAGAAACAAGATCCAAGGAAGGATGTAACAAACAATGACATCAACCACGACCATGGCAACACCAGGCCACGGGCCAGTTCACCAAAAATAACGCCTTCAACAAGGCAATGACACAAAGATGTCATAATCGCCGGTTCCAGTTAAAGACTAGATCTTGAGTTCCCACCCTCGAGAGCGGGACTGCACAAATTCCATGCAATGCCTTGAGTAAGGTAACAACGCCGCAACATCCCATCAGTTAGTCTCGAAGGTGGAGGAATGCAATTCATATGAATTTTGGAGGTGTCATTCATTTGATCCGAAGGACTTTGAAGAAAGAATCATTTGGATTGGGCTTTTTCTAAATTCTTATGAGAATATTTCACTCGAAAGACACATCAAATGTGCCTCTTAGCTCAGTCTTAAGGTGGAGCCAGAAATCGTGCTGCAAACTGCTTTTATGTTAAGTTGTGGCGATTGTATCTTGAATTGTAACCTCTTCAATCAATCTTTTTTTTTTGTCTGGAAAGGAGAACGAAAGCCTCTGCATCGAAACGATGCACACAACCATTCGTTGTTGCTCGGTAAGAACTTTTTTCTTATGTTAAGTTGTGCCAACTCAGTCTTGAATTCGAGCTATATGTATCTTTGCTCCAATGCTGTTTATATTTTCCGATTAAAGGAGTTTTATTACTTAATTTAAGCAGTGCCGTTTATATCGACGTTCATGTAGATATCACTGCTTCACACCCAACACGTAAGCGGATGAAAATAGTAGGGTTTGGGTGCGTGGGCCCGTGTGTCGGGTGGGTGGGTGTATTTTGCACCCGTCTACGTTTTCGGTTCACCAGCGGAAGCCAGTGTATTGTACTGTTGTGTACATAACGTACGTACCGGTGATGGCCATGGACAAACCGAAGACAGACAGGTCGCCGCCTCCATCCTACTGACAGCTCAACTGAGACCGGTCACCATCTGTTCGTACGAGCACGAACCTCTGATTACCGTTAAACAAATTGTCCGTTTCATTCAGACGTTCAGAGAGCTCGGAACCAACACCCACTGCAGGTTGGTTTAACGGCCGGTAAGCCAGACGCGTTTAGCGCCAGCGAATCATGCGACCTTCGATGTGCAATCGTGTGCTAGCTCATCAGTCATCAGCTAGATCCGTCGTCACCAGGTGCTATGGTATGATCCATCGACCGGCCATGCCGACATCGACATGCATGTATAGCTCAGAGCTGGATCCAGGATTAAATTAACAGATCTTAATTCACAGTCAACAAGATTTTCTAGTTAATAACAAGCTCGATCGATCTAGCTGGTTAATTCGTGCCTCGACGATGCAGAAAAATGAGTTCTTCCGATGATTGATTACTAGCTAGTGCTCAGAACTGCTCGAACAGCTGCTGCACGTCCGGCGACGCCTTGCCGCACTGCTGGTGCAGCGCCGCACGCGGCGGCACGACGGGCGGTGCCGACGACCTGAGCAGCGCGAAGTTGAGGCCCTTGAAGAACGGGTGCGCCTTCACGTCCGCGGCGCCGCGCCGCGACCCGAGCCGCGCCCGGGGGTCCTTGTCCAGCAGCCGCGCGATCAGGTCCCGCGCCGCCGCGGCCTCCCCGTGCGACGCCGTGGCCGGGGGCAACGGCGGGCACTCCAGCGGGGCGCGCACGATGTTTCGGAGCGTCGCCTCGTTGGAGGCGCCCACGAACGGGGTGCGCCCGTAGAGCAGCTCGTAGAGGAACACGCCGTACGCCCACCAGTCCACGGACGCGCCGTGCCCGCCGCCGCTCGCCACCTCCGGCGCCACGTACTCGTGCGTGCCCACGAACGAGCTCGACCGCGCGTCCACCGGCTCCGCCACGAACCGGGGTCGTGGAGTGCGCGGGGCGGCACGCCGCCTCCATTTCATGAGCTTGAGGAGATGCACCTCGGGGAAACACGTCGGGATCGACGCCGTTGGAGTGGCCTCGTCGTCGTTTTCCTCACCAGCTCCCACGGTCCTTGCCTCCTCGAGCGCCGGAGACGCCGTGGACTCGAGCGACAGGTCGAAGTCGGTGAGCATGATGTGGCCGTCGCCACGTATGAGCACGTTCTCCGGCTTGAGATCGCGGTACACGATGCCCATCATGTGCAGGTACTCCAGCGCCAGGAGCACCTCGGCGGCGTAGAACCGGGCGGAGGCCAGCGGGAAGCGGCGGCCGGGCATGCGGTGGCGGAGCGAGTGGAGGTCCCCGCCGGGGCAGAACTCCATGACGATGCAGGAGTAGTCCGTCCCGGCGTCGAAGTCCGCGAACATGGTGGGAAGGAACGGGTGGTCGAGCCGGCGCAGGACGCGCTTCTCGGCGGCGGCGCGGCCGAGCTTGCCCTTCTTGGCGAGCGCGCGGCGGTCCACCACCTTCATGGCGTAGGCGCACGATCGGTTCCCCTCGGCCTCGAGGCGGCAGAGGTAGACGGTGCCGATGTCCCCCGCGCCGACGCGGCGGACAAGGGTGAAGTCCCGCGGGCCCAGCGGCGCCGTGGCGGCACGGATGGGCGCCCACGCCACGTCACCCGCGCGGTGCGGGCGCGGCGGGGAGGAGGTGGGCGTGGCGACGGCCGAGTCGACGGAGAAGGTGGAGGAGCGGCCGGCCACACTGGCCGCGCTACTGCCGCTGCTGCTACTGCTTGCGGAGCTGACGCTGGAGTTTGAGTTGGGCGCCGTCGTCGCGGAGTCCACCGTGTCGGGGAGGTACGGCGCCGGCTGGAGCATGGCTGCGTTCGGAGGTTTCGGCGGGGTGGAAGAAGCGGTGGCGGGAGCGGCCATTATATAGAGCTTGCGGTTGCTCTCGTATGCCTCAGGATGGAAATGGATAGATCTCTCAGCAGTTGCTTTGGTTTTTGTAATGGAGGTTTGCGCGTTCGGAGAAGGTGGTTGCAGGTGGTAGTTTTATAGGGAGAGTGAGCCTGAGCAGCAGCATGGAGAAGCTAGCAAGATTAGTGATTAACTAGCTGCCCACGTGGACGTACTCGTGCCACGTTGCATGGCTTTCGCCCTATAGTAACATGGAAGGTTCGCCGTTCGAAGCATCATCTACTGGCATACTACTGTCTGATCTTAAAATTCGCCTCAAATTTACCCGGGTTTTCAACAGCTCTAAAATCCTGCGTAAATTCGACTGAAAACGGAGCCACCTATAGCTACGTATTTTTTTTTGTCAAAAATAGTCTCTCAACGGAAATACTAGCGTATATGGCCGCTCGGCAAAACTAATTTTCAAATTTGGCTTCTTTAGGTCACTGCCAAAGAGTATGGAGCCGGACTGGTTCAGTTCAGCGTCATCCAAAGTTTCATAATTTTCTTAGAAGTTAAAAAGATAAAATGGGAGGGTGGCGTCAAATGGAGTGGAACTGACATGTACAAGGTCGGCGTCATCTTCTTTGTTGGCCATCTCAAGGGTCGGAGTTGAAAATAGTATTGCTGACCATTTTTAACAAAAGATACTATACCTTCAGGCATAATACATTAGTTAGCGTTTCAATCTTTTGTTAGGGGAAATCAAGGAAGCTTAGTTCGAGTCAATGGTTCTTTCTCTTTACTTAAAGCCAAAGTATGACCACACTAATGAACTCAACAAGCACCCCTGCTGTTGCTGTAGGTTGCCGCGGATCAAGTCGTCCGGCCAAAAAAGCGACTTTGTTTTCAGTCTCGGAGAAAAAGGAGATCCTTCCTCTCCGATCAAGTCAACTCACATTTTTGTATATCTATAATTGTATACATATATATGTTATGTCTCGTGAAAATTTACAATCAAATTAGTGGTGTAATTGTACAAAGCACGGAACAAACTAAATCCCAGGTATGTCATGTCTTGTTTGTCCTATCAAGTTGGATTATCCCTTGAATTTGTAATCTCAAAACTTCGCGACAGGAAACAATGTGAGGTATAGTCAATGTATTGCCATAGCAGTATGCTTCTACCTCGTACTTATTATAAAAAAACACATGTAACCTTGAAACTGAAGCTCTTCATGTCAGAAAGGGAATGGGAGGATTCCAATAAAACCACCCTAATGATTTTCTTGCAACCTCTCGGCATCAACACATCTACCTTCTTACTGAGTGGGATGACAATGGTCATGATTAACTGATACCTCAAGTCTAGAGGGGTCAAATTTTACATGGTCCATCTGAAGTAAATGCATGGTAGAATATGTATGCAAACGCGGGTGCTGAAACGTGGTAGAACTAGTTGTGATAAGACTCCATGGGATGGTGTAAGACCGCGAAAGAGAATCTTTGATTTCAGTTATTTGTGACTCGGTATATGATCAACAAACGTAACGACACCGAAGTGTGGCATGCTTGGGCTAGGGAGGGGTGTGGGGGCTAAAGTTGCACAAGAGGAGTTGCTTGGGGCCAATGTGGTGACATGCATTAGGGTTAAAAATTAGTTGCAATCCCTCTAGCCCATGGTTAATGCATCCATTTAATTCACATATGCCCATGATTCTACTTAGTCCATGATTAGTGCACCTTGATCAACTCTTATCTAGATCTCCCCTTGTCGTGAGTTACTCTATATCATTTGGCTAAGAATCTCTAAGGGATTAACCATTTTTTGTAATTTATTCATTTTCCTTAATAATTCGTAGAAAATATGTTTAGAAAATATAATCATGTTCTTAAGCACATTGCTCATCTCTCATTCTCTTATACTTGTGAAATATATTTTGAATTCTGGCTCAAGGCAGTTGCGAGACCCGAAGAATTTCCAGATTATTAGAAATTACGAATCATACTTTAGAACTATTTCATCAAAATTTGACAAACTTTGAGGTTTGATTGATTTTGGTCTTAATCTAGTGTTTTATAGGAAAATAGAGTTAGAAATCCACTGAACATACCGAAATATGTTGATATTTTGAACCCCACATTTGAGAGATGTGCTCGTAAGTGTAATAGTCAAAAGTTCTCTTAGGCATTATTTCCAATAGTTCGTTTTCTAACATATATTTCCTATGGCTAACTACTCTTTAATTATTACTTCAGATCTCTAGCATCCGGACCCAAAAGTATAGGAATTTAGTGGAGCATGAAGTCATAGTTCACCACAAGACATACAAATGATACCATAATTATATATCGTTATTTTAGATATTATTTTATATTTTAAAATAGATACCTGTATCTCTTCTTAAGAAAAGATACTCATCTTCCCAGCAACATGATTCCCAATAGGGTTAAAAAAGGTGGACGATAATAATCAACCGTGAAGCTTATTTGATGCGTGGGGTTACTAAAACACTACGATGGAATAAAAAAATTCAGTATTGAAAGGTTTCATATACTCTTGAATCCAAAGATCACATCGGTTTGTAAAACTACATGAATTAACATCTAAGAGCACGCTACATATACATAGAAAATTTAACACAAAGTCCTAGTATATGAAAGAAACTCTAAACTGAGTGCAACGAAATCCTTTTTTTTACGGATTGTAAAATTTCGAATCAAACAACATACATAGAAAGAATATATAAATCCTCCAAAAAATCCCATAAAATGTATTTGATAAAATGTTGCGTGTCAAAACCCAGGCATTGAGTAATATCTACTCTCTTACAGTTTGATTTGTTTGATCGGAAAGGGGCGAAGGATCTCGCACTCATCGTAACTAAATCTAAGCTAAGGGACAAAAATCACACGAGAGTTTTCACCCACGTTCAAGCCATCCGAAGAGGATGCAATCAGTGGTGGACGCAGCGCCCCTATTACCCGGCGCTTGCCCGGGCTTCCGGGCGGGCGACGTAGTGTATTTATACCGTATTTGATGTTTGTACAGACTAAAAAATATCATTCTAAGCCTCTAAATTACTGTTTGCCCGGGCTTCCAAATATTCCTAGGTCCGCTACTGGATGTAATACCCTATGTCCCGCATGTATGATCTTGGATTTGAAGTGTGCAATGTGGCTACAAGCTTTCAAATGCTCTTCATCTAATGATGGTGTTCAACCCTCTCTTAGCATCTCTCCGACCCTTATATACCCGGATGGGGTTGCTAAGTCCACCCTTCCTTGCGTGCGCGATCAACACCTATATCACATACGTGTCGGAGCACCTCACAGGTGTCGCTACCAACGAGAGTGTACGTCGCTGGCCTCCCGCCACGTTCCCGACCACCCGTCAAGGTTGATCTGCTGGTAGGTTTACGTGTCCGTCTGGTGGGGGCGGAGGGAGGGGGGAGGGGCATCCGACTTGGACATGGTTGTGAAAAATGGCTAAAACATATAATAAAACATAAACAGAGGGAGTAATTGTGAATCGGTATATGAGAATGTCCTTGTAACATACCATTTGAACTGGGATGCAGCACTCTGGCGCAGGTGCTCGACAATTTTTCAAACTTATTACACGAGAGACGTGTGTAGACGTCTTGCACAACGAGTTTCGGAGGGAAGCAAGGAAACGACGGTGGTGTGCGAAAGCAGGTCGCCCAAACGCAGCCACGACGGCGAGAAGGAGAAAGCATCGTATCCGCTGGCGATAGATCTCTCTTCTTCGAACAGATCAAATCAATCAATCAAAACAACGCACCTAGTCCGTCCCATCCACACCCATGCAATGCAACGCAAGCCATACGTACAGTCCACACGGAATCCGGCAACAGCGCCGCCCAGGGCAGCAGCATGGATGATGGAGAGAGGATCTGTGCGCCGCTCGCTGCCGGGCGAGGGCCGGCAGCGGGACACGGCATCGGTTCCGCCTGTCCGCCCAGGCGATGCTCGTCGACGTCCAGCGGCCGGCCGCCGGCGACAGGCGCATCTGCATGCGATCGAGGGCCGGGGCCGGCCGCTCCGGCGCCGGGGAATTCCAGTGCGCGGCCCCTGCGTCGTCGCTGTCGCGTTGAGCTCACCGCTCTTGTTCTGCTGACCGACCACGCCATATTCCCGTGCCCAGTGAGTCTTGTCTGATGAGTGACTGCACTGCACCCGTCAAGTCGCGAGATGTGCTGCTGCAAGCCTCAGCTCTTCCCACTACAAGTTGTTTTCTTCTCGATGAAGAACTTTTCTTTTTAATTACTCAAAATATCAATATCACAGGGATACAAAAGTGCTTGGGTTCAGCCTTTGCATAATTAAACCAAAATCCGAAAAGAAACATAAAATGCGACATATAACATGCATCGAAAAAGTGTGTAATTGTTTCATCATTATTACATAAAACAGATCTTACACAAGGTTGTTCTTCGTGAGGATACCATGATATAATTTTCAATTTTAGTGGGTATCTTCATTTCCCATTTTTTTAAGGATGAAACAACGCTCTATCCTTCCCTGAGAATTTACCTTTCTCATTTAGATTCCAGTGAATTTTTTCATCAATTCCTTATGACAAGTAGACCCTTGCCAACCACCCTATGAGGGCATTCCATGACACAAGCCTAGGATCGATTAAATCCTCCTTGAATGTCATATTTGACGGAGGTGTCTGCAAAACCTAAGTAATCGTATCACTCTCGTGACAGACAATATTATATAAGGATGGATATTGTTCACGGAGTGTGGTATTATCCAACAATTTGTCTTCCCATAACCTATTTTCTGATCTATTATTTATGTTAAATGATCTAAAGCGAAATAAATGATCTTCGTCACCATCAGACCAACCCAAAAGTGTGAGCCACCCGGCTTTCAGAAAACTAGTGACATGGTGTTTGAGCCTACATATTTTCCTTCAGAAGAGTTTGCCAAACCCCACCATATGTGAGGAGCTTAAAATTCCATTTCCCAAGTAGAGTTGTCTTGTTAACATGAAAGTCATGAATCCCAACCCTCCATATTATTTGGTTCGACAAACCACATCTCATCTAGCCAGTCGGTATTTCTTCTTCTCACTATCCCCTTGCCAAAAAAATATTAATAAAAAATAATACAAATTTTTGAAGACTTGTTTTGGCAACTAGAAGAATGATATCACATCTAGTGCCATATTACTTAGTACTTGATTAATGAGTGTCAATCTCCCACATGGGATATAAGTTCTCAGTCCAACTACTCGGCCTATTTTGCATACGTTTCTTGACATGTTTCTATTCGGCATTTGTAACTCTCCGAGATGCCAAGATACCTAATAATAAAATAGTCTCGCTGAAAGCCCAACAC
This sequence comes from Poa annua, assembly GCA_026929855.1. Lineage (NCBI taxonomy): Eukaryota > Viridiplantae > Streptophyta > Magnoliopsida > Poales > Poaceae > Poa > Poa annua. The sequence continues at coordinate 42,284,078 of CM049427.1, forward strand.
TTCAGCATACTCAGTCGTTGCTTCCTGAGCCCCCAAAACAAAACTATTTATGGAAGTTAATTTTCAATCATGAAAGTTGCTCGAATGCTGACATAATTAATTTAATATTCCTAACCTTTTCAAGATTGTGTGAGTCATATCGACCGCATACAGAGGGATTGAAATTCCACCATCAACAAGGTGTGGGACTATGGGACTACTCCCTCAAATTGTCCGCCTCGTTTGACGCGTGCTATCATGACCGCCAGCATATCCGCAACAACACTAAATAGTATGGGTGATAATGGCTCGCCTTGTTTTAATCTATTTTCTGTTTGAAATTAATGGCCAATGTCATCATTTACTTTAATAGACACAATACACTAGTTATAAATTTGTAGATCATATCACACCATTCTTTCGAGAATCCTTTGCCATAGGCCTTTTCAACGTCAATTTTGAAAATCACACCATTTAACTTTACCTGGTTTTAAACAAAACTTTGTTATCTTTTTATATATGATTTTAGCTGCTCATGGCCCTCGATCAAACCTAATCTTGATGCAGAGAATAAATAAGTTTCTTCATATATCTGTCATTTATGATATTATGGAAGCACCTAGTATTCGAATAACCTTCAAGAATAAACTCAGCCAAGTTGTCGAGTCCCAAATTTCTGGTTCCCGCTGCTACGATTATCGTGTGTTTTTCAAGGGGAGGAAACCAGAAGGTGGAAAATAATGGCCAGGATGATACGCATCTTGGTGAGAGAACGCGCGGCCGGTGATTCGCGCTAGCTGTGTACGTAATGCGGTCCAGAACGACATTTTTCTGCTCTTGCATATGTAATCTGTTAACAATCAGGCACACATCGAAAATGGGAAAGATACAAGGCGAACTCGTCGTCGTGGACCTGCTGTCTGTTTTCCACTGAAAACAGAAAACAGTGGTGTGTGCAGTCGTGTGTGTGATGAAGAAGTGATAAGAGCTAAGACTAGTATTAGTTCGAGGGAACAGGGAACTACTTGTACTGGTGATCAGTATATTTTATCTGGTGATCACTTCACCAACCTTTGCAGAGACACTCCAGCTCGGCACCCTACATCCAAAGTCCTACACCATTAATAGCTGAACAATTTTCCCATTTTAAACTACATCAGTACACTCCATGACAGCAGTTTGTCTGCCTAAACGCCAACCGCAAGTGTACCAACCAAAGCAGCGGCAACGACTCTTCAGATTAAGTTGCTTCATGCCAAAGATACGAGATCGATATGATCTACTCAACTAGAGTCTGACACGCAGGAACATTGTACATCTCTCTTTATCCTTTCTCTTCCCTTTGCCAAAGTTGTTAATCAGTTTCTGGTGCGTAACTAACTTTGCATTTCTTTTTTGACCGCCTTTCGCAGAAAAGGAAACAAGATTGGCACGATTTTTTAGTGTTGGGTGGGAGGGACTGGAAAAGGAAAACTCCACATGATCCACACTCCGAAACACAGACATGCAACAAGCTCGATCAGGGAATATGGCACAATTATTTGCTGGTATGTGTTGAGGGGGGCCATGGTTGATCAGTGGTTCAAGAGGCATAGAATTATGCAATTTAACTGCCTTGTTCCTCTAATGGACCCCTGCGCCTCACTGCCTGTCCCCTCCTAATATTCTGTTCATGTTGGACAACGGAACCACCTCAGTTTCCGAATACAAATCTAGTGAAGTGCCCATATGTCTGAATGAGTAACCTTAATTAAACTCCTCCTTTTTTGGAAGAAACCTTGTTGGACCACACAACTGCTAGATAGCTTCGTGTTTTTGGTTGGTCACCGTAAAGAATAACCCAAAACCCATTTGGCCGAAACCGGACGGAAGTCGTCCTGTTTCCTGAGTTTAGGCCTCACTGTTGGGACAGTTTTAGCCACTATGCACAGACAAGCATCTAGAATGAACTTGATCAAACAAGACATGAAAGGAGATGAAAGACATCTGAATATAATCATAAGCTCGTCATCATTTTACGCAAAAATCTGGATGCGCAGGTAATGAGGCGAGAAAAAGGACGACGGCCCCTTGATTTCTGAACACTAGTCCAAATTAACAACCTCATGCCTGGAGCTGCATGCGATGCATGACTGTCCTGTCTGCCTCTTCGATCTGCACAGCCGATTGACTTTCCCTGATATCTCTCTCTCTAGAGATCGAGACTTCGAGAGAGGAAGATACCGACAGGCTTCACTGGTGCAGCTCGTAAACAAATGACGAGGCACGCATCGCGCGGTAACTTGGAAATGCTAAGATATCTAGCAAGTAGACGATCTCGATCGATCGATCGAGCGCGCGATCTGCATGGAGTCAATAGCGATCCTGCCATCTAGGCAGGCAGGGCAACGGCGTCAGACGGCTGCATTATTAAGCTAATAGTCCATAATATATGGTTAATGGCTTCGATCGATCGACCTAAAGACAAGTAAAGCTTGATGCTGGCTGGAGTACGTAGATTAGATCATGGGCGCGACAGGGCGCCAATATTCGCGCTGCTCTGGTAGGGAGACAAGCCGTGCAGGGGGCTGATGCCCTGCGTATGATGAACCCTACAGCCTCACTTAAATCTAAGGAGGAATCTTGTGAAACTTAAAGCCAGATTGTCCCCGGCCTCTTTTTTGTAGCTGCATTAGTTAGGGTTGCTAGGTAGCTAATTTGTTTAGTTAGCTGGGTGTCAATTAGGGAGGGTGTGTGGCTGGCCAACTCATGGCATTAGCACATGGCTTGCCTGACTCGAGGAGGCCATGGAAGATGCATGCTGCCGTGTGGTGTGGCTGCTTCGTTCGTTCGTATATGTGGCGACGTGAGTGAGGAGAAGAGCTTACGTTGTGCGTAAGTTATCGTGGTATATGCAATGTGTACTGTAATAAGCTGACTTGCGCATCTTCTTGTCTCACTATGGCTGGCTGCGTCCTAAGCCCTCGATAAACGAGCTCATCGAAGGATCCGGCGTAATTCTGCATATCATTGACATTTCAACCTGGAGCCACGACTCTAAGGGTGTGTTCGTTTTTCGGACAAGGTGGAATGGAATGGAACATCCCATTCCATCTCATCCGGGTGTTCAGTTGATTTCAGAAGAAGTGGAATGGAACCGAATCCAATTAGTTTAAACATCTAATTAATTAGATCCTAATTTAATCTAAACATCAAAATAAACCTAATTATTCCCATAATTTAATCTAATTGAGCCACCCTGCGGCGTCGCTAACGAGGAAGCCGACGAGCGACCCGCATCGCGCAGCGCTCGAAGCAGAGCATCATGGCCAGCGGGGAGGAGGGAGCGCCGCCGCTGCTGTCCCTGCAGGAGGTGTCCCCCGGCGACCTCCCGCCCGCACCGATTTGGCGGTGACTAGCTCCGCCCCCGCCCCGCGCCCGGCGACCTCCCGCTAGCGCCGATTTTGCGGCGACCAGCTCCACCACCTCCCTGTCGCCCACAGCCTCCGTCTCTGGCTCCGACGTCCGCGCGCCTCCCCGCCGGTGGCGGCCTCCGCGCGCCCGCGCGCCTCCCTGCCGCCTGCGCACCTCCACGCCTCCCCGCGACCTCCGACGGCCGCGCTCGCGGCATCTGGCTCCCGGCGACCGACCTCCCGCTTCGGTCCTATGAGAGTTGAGAGAAAGAGAGAGTTGTGATTAACGATGACGGAGGGCGTTCCACTCGGTCCGGCCGATTTGGCTGGACGAGTGCGTTCCGCATCTTCAAGGAATATTCCACCTCGAGGAATTCACCTCGAGGAATTCCTTGTCCAAACTGAACACAAGAACGGCCCTCCAGGTGCGGAACGGTTCCATTCCGTTCCACCCGGCTCCAGAAACGAACACACCCTAAGACATTGTTGGTACAAGTGTATTTTTAAGAGATTGGTAGGGATTACCCCGGTCAAATTCCTAAATCTCTACATATGTCAAAACAATGTTTGGTTCTAATGTATTTCGCATATTTTATACTCACATTTCACCATAAATCCCCAAGCTTTAGTGCATTTTTCTCAATACTCAACCCACTACCCCTACCTAGTGGATTGGGAGATTTGAACTTTTAAAGGGATAAGGTGAAGGTTGGAGTTTCACCTGATCTTTGTGGAGATTATCCCTACTAATTCCCACAAAAATATTAGTACCAAACAAGGCTTAACGTGTTTCTTACAAGTTGTAGTTGCACAAGATACACTAGTAGAAAACATGGTTTCTCTTCAGAGCCCCTGGAAACCTTTAGTTCCGGTTTGGCCTGATACCACGACAAATGACCCACATAGTCGTGGTTTGAATAGATATAACGGAACCACGGACACGGAACCTTTAGTACCGGTTCCAGAGGCACCTTTAGTCCTGTTTTGAAAGACCAACCGGGACTAAAGGTATTTGTCCCGGTTCATATCTAAAACCGGGACTAATATGAAACTTGTACATCTCCTGATCGCGTTTTGAGTGCGTTTTGGAAACCGATTAGCCCGTTGGTGTTTTTGAGTGTGTTTTGGTAACGATTAGCCGGCGTTGATACACACAAAATTAATCGCTGCGGAATTCGAACATGCAACGCCGCCCGCCGGCCTTCCTTCCGGCGGTTAAATATATGAATAGAGGTTAAAAGGATTATATGAATTATATCAATGCATGGATATTTCCTACTGACTCATGGATTATATGAATTATATCGATTAAATGGATTATATGTCGATTCATAGTTTTATACATGTTAAATATATGAATACCGGTTCAAATTTATGGAATATATGGAAACAAAATACATTTTTTTATTTGTTAACAATTATTATTACTTAAACATTAATATTTGTGTAAATATTGGTTTATACGGATTATATCGATTAAATGGATTATATTGGTTATATTGATTATTTGGATTTTACTTTCCTATCGATTTAATGGTTTTCGATTTATGGAATATATGGAAATAAAATACATTTTTTGTTATTTGTTAACAATTATTATTAGTTAGACATTAATACTTATGTTAATATCGGTTTATATGGATTATATTGAATACATGGATTATATGAATTTTATTGAATAAATGGATTATATGAATTTATTGATTATTTGGATTTTATTTTCCTACCGGTTTAGTGGTTTTCGATTTATATCGATTTATGGAATATGTGGGAAAAAAACATTTTTGGTTAGTTGTTAACAATTATTATTAGTTAAACATTAATATTTATGTTAATATCGGTTTATATGGATTATATCGAATAAATGGATTATATGAATTTTATTGATTATTTCAATTTTATTTTCCTATCGATTTAATGGTTCTCGATTTATATCGATTTATGAAATATATGGAAACAAAATACATTTTTGTGTTAGTTGTTAACAATTAATATTATTAAAACATTAATATTTATGTTAATATCGGTTTATATGGATTATATCGATTAAATGGATTATATGGACTATTGATTATTTGGATTTTATTTTCCTACCGATTTAATGGTTTTCGATTTATATCGATTTATGAAATATATGGAAACAAAATACATTTTTGGTTATTTGTTAACAATTATTATTACTTAAACATTGATATTTATGTTATTTGTTAACTTCAGAATTTAAAAAATCATATGCATGTGACATCAAAATCTATAGGATAATAATATTGATAACATAATATTATCAGGTTCTTACTACTGCAATCTTGGAAACTAGTTGGAAAAGAGCTCATAAGTTAAGCGTGCCGGGGGTGGAGCAGTGTTAGGATGGTTGACCCATCGGGAAGTGGAGCAGTTGTGAGGGACTTGATCGAGATTATGATTAGATATTAGCTGGGTATGGAGCAGTGTGAGGGACTTAATATTAGGATGAGAGATTAAACTGACAAATAATTCAAAGATTTGAAATAGAGAAAAAAATCAAAAGAAACAACTTTCAAAAAAATGCGCGAATTTTAGTTTGTCCGGTCTAGACTCAGCTTTTTTCAGCTGCGCGGCTTTTAGTCCCGGTTCCAGACTGAACCGGGACTAAAGGGTTCAACCTTTAGTCCCGATTTTGCAGTCCCGGTTTTTAAAGCGGGACAAAAGGCTCTTACAAAACGGAAATGTTAGGCTGTTTTCTACTAGTGATACAAAATAACCTTTTCTAAAAAAAAATACAAAATAAGCTATGCACCTGATTTATTCCAAAAGATTGAAAACTCAGAAATGGGACATCTCATAATGGAATGTGGGTACAACTACTTGAGTAGCGTAGCTTCCCTCTTCCTCACCCATCTTTGTTAGTTGGTTCGGACTATTCCTCCAAACAGGTAATCCCAGCAACATCTTCAACGTCGTTCCACTTGGAACGCTACTTAGTTGGTTTTGACATAATACTCGTATGTAACATGTCAATATGTCATCTATATTGAGAACATGTGGTCACTTCGGTGATGTCCAAGGAGGAGGATCGGTGAAGGTTTTTTGCATAGATTTATCCTATCTATTCAGATCTATAATGTCAGTGTGTATGTGTCTTGTAAATAAGAAGCGTATTACCATGTAAAAAAACTTGACAAAACATAACTGATAAAATGTCGTCAATTCTGATAATGGGCCAAATTCAAAGCCCACCTTGCATTAGGCACTATTCAGGATATTTTTTTGTCAACTTATGTTATGAATTTGGGTTTAAAATTTTGTGACACGTTAGGTACTAACCGGAACTAGGTACCCGTGTCTGCTTTGGTGAACTCTGAGTTCAGTAGCCAGCTTCAGGCTGCAGCTGACATAAATAACATAAATAACGACTAGCTTTTCACATCCCCATTATTAATATCTATCTATCATCTTTTCAGGATTGTGAAGGAGCAACATTAGCTCCTCGACTCTCCTTTGGTTTCTGTCTTTGTATCGGTGAATGACTCATCCTCGTAGATTTTCGTGATTTTATAAAAATATTTGCTTAACAACTTTTCTGAAACAAAAAGATACTAAAACTAGCACGGGTCATCTTGTGAATAGGTTAGTACCAGAAAATGTCCTAAATTAATACTATAATATAGTAATAGAACATCATATAGGACATACCAAGGCAAGGCAAGGCAATGAGTTCACATCCCATACCTCATAGAACTGGATTATGCGGAGGCGGTCAGGATTATTAGGAGCTGATCGAAATCGAGTTGCTGAAGCTTTTTTTAGTAAGAGAAATAAACTAAGTGCAGCATGTGAGCTGGGGATGCTCTAGTTACGTTCTTAGAAGTCTCGACACATTCATGATTAGCCTCAGGTCCGGTCAATATTCAGGACCCATGGTTAGAGCAATCGCTTTTTAACCTTTAGCATTAGGAAAGGCCCCTAATGCTTTAAAATATAGAAACATATCCCTCACGTTGCAGCGCGTATCTCTGAAAAGACTAATAAACATGCTCCCTCCGACCCGAGTTACCGTCCACGCTGGTTGTTTTGAAAAAAGACCTGCACTTTTTAACCTGAAGCAAACAGTCCTCCCACCAGCCTTATCCGCTCGTCTTCCACTCTGCTATGCTCGACCCTCCGTCGCTGCCTCCGACCCTCCCTCGTCGCCTGCTCGCCGCCGACTGTGCTCGTCGCCTCCGACCCCCCCTCGACGCCTGCTTCGCCTCTCCCTTGCCGCCTGCTCCGCTGTACTGCGGCGCACGAGCACACCACCACCACCGAAGAAAAACACACTCTTTCCCTCTCCCCCTCCCGTCCCCGACACCGCCGGCCTCGAGGCTCCCCCCGCCCTGGCGGACTGACCAGCGGCAGGCAGGATGGGCGCGGGGAACAACCTGAGCAACGGCGCGGCGCGCGAGAAGGCGGCTGATGGGACGACGGTGTTCAGGGCCACGGCCTACTCGCCGCTCCGCACCACAGCGGCGCTGGCGCTCTGGCACCACGGCGGCGCTGGCGCTCTAGCCTCGACACTGCTTCTTCCTCCCGCCTCTGCCCCTCTGCTCCAGCCGTCGTCCTCTGCACCTCTGCATCCAATGGTGAGTTTTGCCCAACCTCTTGTTTTCCAGTATCCTTTGTCTGATCTCTAGCTTGACCTTCATGAAGTAATGTTGAATTAGCGCATTGCTTTGAAAAGAATTGAGTTTTCTACTCCTGGAAGTGAACATGGCTTAATTCTGAAAGTGAACATGCCTAAATTCAGTAATGTCAGTTAACAGCTGCCTATTTCTTCAGTTTCGTCGGATATACGAATTCTGTCAGTTGGTGTATGCTCATTTTTCTCTTGTATAGGGGTCAATTTAATTTCACTGCTAATAATGTCCCTTAAGGAATGAAGCTATTGGCCTGTTTTTTTTTTGCATCTTATTCACTGTAGTATTTCTTTTACTGTACATTTAGTTCTGGAATTACACTTGGTCACCTGAAAGAAGCCCCACCCCCATTATCACATCTCATCAAATTCTCTGACTAATTATTGTTCTTGTTACCCTGGAATCCTGAATAGCTAAGCACGAATGTTCTAAAGAAGCTTTATAAAATTTGAAACACTATAAAAATATACAAGCAACAAACTATTTCACTTGATTGAAAAACTGATTCCGTGCGCTCCCCCCCCCCCCTAACACATGATTTAATTTGGTAATTGCATGTGGGGATTGTGTGCTTTCGAATAACAAAATAAAAAGGTTACATGGATAATTTAATGGCCACATGAAAAAATGGTGTGGATACTTTCACGTAGAAATGGACAATAAGTAACAAATTTTAGTGAGATGATGGGTACAATTGATTGGCTAAAAGAGGGTGTGATGTAGATACCTTACATGTTGAAATAGAACCATTGATTACAATTTAGTGGGTTTTACATTATGAGAAGTATAGATTAGTAGAAATACACCTAGAAAGGCTCCTACTATAGTCTTCCTACAAGAGATTTAATGAAATTGTGTATGTCTGTCTTAGTTCTATGAACCAGGAGGGAGAAGTCTTCTTTAATCCTAGAAGAAAAAGACGCGCGTTGCCGCGTCCATCCTAATATGAACACGATAGATAAAAAATATTTTGAACGAAACATACTTAAAAACAATATTAATGATGAAAAAATAGTACAACTTGATCACTACATGAAAGTAGAGATGGACATAATTATTTAGTTGTAATGTCATGAAATTTAAATTGTGTACATGGTTCTAGAATGATTTGATCCAATTTCCAAGAATCTAGAGACATTGTATGATGAACATTGCAAACTCAAAGAGACAGATTAGGCATCGAGGTCATATAGTGATGGTCACTGATTTTAGTATAATGAAATTAAGTATATTTTTCGACATAAATTATCCCAAAATCAATAATAGTTGGCATAATTATGTACTAACATATTTAAATAAATTACATCGAATATGACCATTACAAAGGAACATTTCACCAATGATTACTAAATAATTCACAAAATTATAGAGCGAACTAAGAGATTAATTTTTTTACATGCAATATTAATGTGTGCATTAGATCTAGATTGTATAAAATTATTTATAAAAAATTAAATGGTATGAATACCATCGACCATTATATATTGAATTGCAGAAATACACTTCTTTTGACATATAGTATGAGCGCACGTAGCATGCAAGTTATCAACGTACTTGAGGGACGACATTAGGATTGGGGAGTCAACCACTATTAATAGCAACGGTGATAGCGGTGGCCGGTGTGGGAGGCTGAAAGAGCATTTTATGCCTCCTGAGTTTTGGATATTAATGACAACACGAAAAGGATGTTTAACGGTGTGCATAAGTATTTCAAATACTACAAAATCTTGAAGAACAAAAAGGATGAAGATCAATAGGATTAAAAGAGAGAATTGGCTGGCAGTTTTTCTTGTTCTGTCAGGCCGGAAGTTCCGGTGCTTTGCCCGGAAGTTCCGGCCTACGGGACGGAACTTCCGGGCCTGCACCGGACATTTCTAGTTGGCCAGAAAACGGCTAAGTCCTTTAAGATTTAAGCTCTGGCAAAGGCGGAACTTTCGCCGGAGGTTTGGCCGGATCTTTCCGGGCCACCGGAAGTTCCGGCCAAACACCGGAAGCTCCGGTTTGGACAATCGAGAAAATTGGCTAAGTCAAAACTTGCCTGCGCACGGGCAAAACCGGAACTTTGTCCGAAGATTTGACCGGAACATTCCGGGCGGCCGGAAGTTCCGGTCTACTCACCGGAAGTTCCGGGGCTGACTAGCAGAGAAATCTGCTAAGTCAGGAATTGCTCGCGCACGGGCAAAACCGGAAGTTTGGCCGGATCTTTCCGGGCGACCAGAAGTTCCGGCCAGACAACCGGAAGTTCCGGTGCTGAACATGCTGGTTTTTCTCTAAGTCTGGAACTGCCTGCGCCCTGGCCAAGCCGGAAGTTCCTCCGGAACTTTCCAGGATGACCGGAAGTTCCGGCTTAAGTGACCGGAAGTTCCGGCCTGCGTAGTGAAAAACGGCTAGTTCTTGGAGGGGCTATAAATACCCCTACACCTACCTCCAGCCATTTCAGCTCTTACACTCTCTCTCATCATAAATGTGTTGAAGCTCAAATCTTCAAGATATCCCAACTCCTCCACCCAAACTCGTTGACCTTTGGAGGATTGAAGGAGAAGGCCCCGATCTACTACTTCACCGAAGCGATTTGTAATCCTCCCACATTCACTTGGGGATTTCGAGTCTAGGGTTTCCTCTAGGAAAACCTTGAGCTCACCATTGTTGGTACTTGGTGTAAGCTTGACCTTTTGTGGTCATCTTGAGAGACCCCAATTAAGTTGTGGGTGTGTGCCTCAAGCGTTTGTAAGGGATTCGATCTCCGCCCTAAAAGGGGATCAATAGTGGAAGGTGAACTCGCAACCTTTGTGGTTGAGTTCATCGGAGAAGAAGGTGAGCCTTTGTGGCGTTGCGGCTAAACTGTTGTGGTAGCGCACACCTCTCCAACGAGACGTACACCCTTGGGTGGAACTCAGGATTACATCTTCGTCTCCGCGTGCTTCACTTGGTTCCCCTTATCCTTTCTCCCTTAATCGCTTGTCTTGTTTACCTTGTTCCTGCTTAACTTGTCATTTAGGTAAACACACCGTAGTTGCATATCTAGAGAATTAACCTTTGTGTTGAGCCTAAATTTGAAAAGACCTAAAATTTGTAGTAGCACCTATTCACCCCCCCTCTAGGTGCCGGATTCCCGTTCAATTGGCATCAGAGCCAGGTTCACTTTTAAGGGCTTAACCGCCTAAGTGCAACGATGACGAAATATGGTATCGAGAGGGCCGCCCGTGAAAAATTAGAGGCGGAGAAGGAGGCATTAGCCAAAGGGGCAACCATGGCCGATCTCATAAATATGAAATCGTCCTTGGAGGCCCAACTCCTCAAAATGAATGAGATGCTCATGGCACTCTTGAAGTCTAAGGAGCCCGAGGCTACCTCTCCCTCTCCTCCTCCTAAGGAGCACGGTGTGAACTCTAAGGAGTCATCCTCGGATGGGTCCAAAGATGTTCCTTCAAGTGCCTCCCCCGAGAAGGCGGAAAAGGATGAATCACCTAGCTTCTCTAATACCCTCGAAGGAGAGGAATTTCATAATGTTAACCATAATTACTCTCCTAACCCTCCTATCGCTCACCCTCATGTAAACTTTAGAAGTGATCCTCCTAAGCTCAAACCTACTCATTTCTCTTAATGGAAATTTCTTATGAAGTCTCATTTGTGGTGTCTCCATTGAGCTATGGCGCATCATTGAAGAAGGATTCAAGGCCCATGATCCAACCAACTTGACAAGAAGAGAGGTGGTTGATAGTCAACTCAATGCCACCGCTCTTCATCAACTCCAAATGACCGTTGGAGAGAAGGACATGCCTCTTATTCAACAATTCTCCACCGCCAAAGAAGTTTGGAATGCTATTTCCGACATCTTCGTCGGCAATGAGAGCATGAAGAAGAACCGCTATGATGCCTTATGCAATGAGGTGGAAGGGTTCTACAACTTGGATGGAGAAAGTCATGAGGACATGTACCGGAGGTTGGTGTTGATTGCTAACACCTTCAAGAACCTCGGTGCGGTCTACATTGATGACGCCTGGATCAAGAGGAAGTTCGTGACCGCTCTCTTGCCCTTTGAGGAAACGGACTTGAAGACACTCCAAGGAAGACATGACTTCGCGAAGATGACATCCAATGAAGTCATGCAAGAGATGACCGCTTACAAGGTGGCCTCCAAGATTGCACAAGATGCAAGAGCAAGAGCCATAGGGATGCACAAGCATGCCTCAATTGCCTTGAAGGCCACTGTTGAAGAAGAGGATGAAGATGACTATGATGATCAAGTCGAGCTATCTAGTGAGACTCTCTCAAGTACTCTCACCCAACACATGGGTCTTGCGGCAATAACGTTTTGGAAGAACCCCGGAAGGGCCAAAGCGAGGATTGACAAGAAGTTCCCCTCCAATGGAGGAAAGCCAAGCAACAAGGTAAGGCTTTCTATAATTGTGATGACAAAGGCCACTTTGTTGTAGATTGCCCATGGGAAAGAAGAGAGGATCATGGTGGGAGGCTCGTGGCCAAGACGAAGGGCAAGGGGCCCGTGCCCATGAAGAAGCCCTACTTCAAGAAGAACCAAAAGATTGTCTTGGTAACTCAAGAGCAATATCCCACCGTGATGAAGATAGTGACAAAGAGGATACCCCAACGCAAGTGGCCGCACTAGCCATTTCAGCCACACCTCCGTCGCTCTTCTCCTCACCAAATGAGAGCCCCATCATCAAGAATACAAGATGTCTTATGGCAAAGACATCCGAGGTAAAATTGTCCCCTAACTCCATATCCCATGAAATTTATGATGGTATGAGCCTCGAAGTCAAGAAAAAAATTATTGATTTTGATAAATTCATGACTAACTTGCAAGGAGAAGGAAAGAAACACTTTGGCTCAATTATGAGTCGTATAGGTGAGCTTGAGGATGAGCTTGAGTTAAAAGGTAAGATTGAGAGAGAGGATGCACACACTAAGGTGTCTCTCCAATCCTCCCTTGAAGATGAACAAGAAGCTCATGCTCTCCTTAAGGAGCAATTTGCTAAGATTACTAAGAATCGTGATCTCTACTTTGCTAAATGCAAAATTGTGCAAAATGAAAAGTCCGAGTTTGTAGTTGCTCATGCTAGACTTTGCGAAGACTTCGAGTCACTTGAAAATACTCACAAGGTATTGACAAGTGATCACGAACGTCTCCTCAAATCTCGTGATCAACTCCAAACTCGGATATCTACTCTTGAGAAACCTATTACTTCTAATCCTTTGAATACTAATGCAAATGCTGTCAAGGATAAGGCTAGGGTGTTGTTTGTTCCCTCCATGGCAACCGAGCCCAAGACCTCCGTTGATAAAGGTAAGGAGACACTCACTACTCCTCTTCATGAGCGAGTCACCCACAAGGGTAAAGAAGGTCTAGGCTATGTTGCTAAGGAGAAGAAGAAGATCAATAAGAAGACCAAGCCCGCACAAGCCAAGAAAGATGACATTACGAGTGGAAATGCCACAAGGGGTACTCCCACTCGTGATGACTTTGCGGACACATCTAACCCCAATTATGCTTTATATGTTGATTATTATGGGGATGTCTATGCTAAATACATTGGCCCCTTTGCTGGCTATATTGAATATGCTATTTGGGTCCCAAAGACCCTTGTTGCTAACCAAAAGGCACCCATTGCAGAATGGGTACCTAAATCAAAGAATTTATTGTGTGTAGGGCCTTGCTTCCGGAGGATCAAAATGGATAATTGATAGTGGGTGCACTAGTCATATGACCGGAAGCAAGGAGATTGTAACGGAGTTGAAGCCTAATGATGATCAAATGACCGTTACATATGGTGACAATTCAAAGTCTAAGGTAATAGGGCTCGGCAAGGTGGTAGTGGCACCGGACATCACACTTGTGAATGTCTTGCTTGTCGAGTCCCTAGGTTTCAACTTGATCTCGGTCCATTCTTTAACTTGTTTGGGTTACACCGTTGTTTTCGAAAAGGAAATGGTTATCCTTATGCGGAGCAAGTCTCTCAATGTGTCTTTCGTTGGGTACATTGAGAATGGGCTCTATGTGGTTGACTTCTCTGGAGTAACCACTTCCCATACAATGTGCCTATTCGCTAAGGCAGACTTGGGTTGGCTATGGCATTGCCGACTAGCCCATGTCAACATGAGGACTTTGCAAAGTCTCCACAAGGGTGGCCATATCCTAGGACTAAAAGACCATGTTTCTTTCTCGAAGGATCGAATGTGTAGGGATTGTGTTGAAGTAAAAATGCATGACATTCACCATCCAAGCAAGACCATCATTTCATCAACAAGGGTCTTGGAGCTTCTCCATGTGGACCTCTTTGGTCCCATTCCGGAAGCTAGTCTTGGTGGCAAGAAATATTGCTCGGTGATTGTTGATGACTATTCAAGATACACATGGGTTTTCTTCTTCAAGTCGAAGGTGGAGACTCAACAAACTATCATCGACTTCTCCAATGAAGCTCAACGTCAACACAATGTCCCTATCTTGGTGATAAGAAGTGACAATGGTTCCGAGTTCAAGAACTACACCTTGAATGAGTTCCTTAGTGAAGAAGGGATTCGCCATCAATATTCCGCTGCTTATACTCCTCAACAAAATGGTGTAGCCGAAAGGAAGAACCGCACACTTATTGAGATGGCAATATCGATGATGGCCGAGTTCAAGTCCCCTCACAACTTTTGGGCCAAAGCCGTCAACACCGCTTGCCATTCATCCAACCGGCTCTTCTTTCGCAAAGGACTCATGAAGACACCTTATGAAGTGCTTACCGGGAACAAGCCCAATGTCTCTTACTTCTGAGTTTTTGGGTGTAAGTGTTTCTATCTCATCAAAGATGTCCGTTTAGGCAAGTTTGATTCTAAGTCTCTTGAAGAGACATTTGTGGGCTAAGGTTCCGAATCCCATACTTATAGAGTCTATGACAAGGCTTCGCGCATTATCATAGAATCTTGTAGTGTGGTGTTCGAGAAGAATGACGGCTCCCTTGTGTAGCAATGTGGTGTTTCTGATGTATGTGATGATCAAACTCAAGAGGCGATCCGAAGGATGGGGTTAGGCGTCCACCGCCCCGTCGAACTCTTCTATGAAGTTGCGCAAGCAGTGTCCACTACCTCACAAGAAACCCCCGACAACAACGTCGTGCCCAACACGCCTCAACGAGAAGAAGTTCAAGAAACTCCAACTGCCCCTGAAGTTTCCGGTGCACCGGAACTTCCGGTCTTTGGTCCGGAATTTCCGGTCTTTAGTCCGGAATTTCCGGTCTCTGGTATGGAACTTCTGGTGCCCCCACCGGAACTTCCGGCCCCACAGGCTGGAACTTCCGGCGCCAAGGGTATTCCGAGGGGCAGTTCTCCCCAAGGCCAAAATCAACCTCCTCATTCATCGTTCACACCTTTCGTTGATCAAGGCAATCATACCAGTCAAGGAGGAGACATGAATGATCAAGATGATCAAGCAATCCCTCCCACAACAAGGAGGGAAATCGAGATCCGCCGCTTGAATAGGGTTGGCACCTCACAAGAATTAAGAGCTCTATCACTTGACAAGGTGCTTGGTGATGTGAGAAGCAAGGTCTCTACCCGAAGACAACTTGCAAGCTTTAGTGAACATCAAGCTCACATCTCCATGGTTGAACCCAAGAAAGTATTTGAAGCTCTTGAAGATAAAGATTGGCTTGAGGCTATGCATGAAGAACTCAATAACTTCGAGCGCAACAAGGTTTGGAAGTTGGTTGAAAGACCCAAAGATTGCCGCAATGTTATCGGCACCAAGTGGATATTCAAGAACAAGCAAGATGAACGTGGCATGGTGGTGAGGAACAAGGCAAGATTGGTGGCTCAAGGTTACTCCCAAATTGAAGGCATTGACTTTGGTGAAACCTACGTGCCCGTGGCTCGACTTGAGTCAATTCGTATTCTTCTTGCCTATGCCTCTCACCATAACTTTAAGTTGCAACAAATGGATGTTAAATCCGCTTTTCTTAATGGTCCACTAAATGAACTTGTTTATGTTAAGCAACCACCGGGGTTTGAGGACCTAAAGTATCCGAACCATGTCTACAAGTTGGATAAGGCACTCTATGGCCTTAAACAAGCCCCACGTGCGTGGTACGAGCACCTTAGAGAACTACTTGTAGACCAAGGGTTCCAAGTTGGGGAAATCGACCGCACCCATTTTTACCAAGATAGTAAAAGGAGAGCTTTTCATTTGTCAATTATATGTGGATGACATTATATTTGGGTCTACTAACAAAGCGTTTAACGAAGAATTCTCTAAGCTTATGACTGACAGGTTTGAGATGTCTATGATGGGTGAGTTGAAGTTCTTCCTAGGATTTGAGATCAAACAATTGAATGAAGGAACGTTCATCAACCAAGCAAAGTACATTCAAGACATGCTCAAGAAGTATGGGTTGCTTGAGCTCAAGGGTGCCTCTACCCCAATGCAAACCAAATGCCACCTTGAGCTTAACCCCAAAGGTAAGGATGTGGATCAAAAGGTATATCGCTCCATGATTGGATCTCTTCTTTACCTCTATGCATCTAGACCGGATATAGTGCTAGCCGTAGGAGTGTGTGCAAGATATCAGCGGCTCCTAAAGAAAGCCATGATATGACGGTCAAGAGAATCTTTAGATATTTGGCTTATACCCCAACCTTTGGATTGTGGTACCCCAAGGATGCACATTTCTCATTATGTGGGTACACGGATTACGATTGGGCGGGAGATCAAGATGATAGGAAGTCAACCTCCGGTGCTTGTCAATTTATTAGGAGGTCCTTGGTAAGTTGGTCTTCTAAGAAGCAAAATTGTATATCTCTCTCCACCGCCGAAGCCGAGTATGTTGCCGCCGCAAGTTGTTGTACTCAATTGCCGTGGATGAGGCAAACTTTAAAGGAATATGGAGTCGATTGCGACAAAGTACCTCTTCTATGTGACAATGAAAGTGCCATCAAGATTGCTTACAACCCGGTGCAACATTCAAGAACCAAGCATATTGAGATCCGCCATCATTTCATAAGAGATCATGTGGCCCGAGGAGACATTGACTTATCATATGTGGGCACAAGGGATCAATTGACGGATATCTTCACGAAGCTCCTTGAGGAAGGAAGGTTTTGCTTTTTGAGGAATGAGCTCAATATCATTGATTCGAGGTCCTTAGCTTGATCGCTTGCACACTCACCTAGGACGTAATTGCATCTTATCTTGTTTAGATGTAGGCATGGAAATAGGGGGAGTGCGGTCCTAATACATTGGACCATCCCTCCCCCCATTATGCCGATAGCAAGTGTTCTTTTATCTCTATATTCATTCTCATGTCTATTTTGATCTAAAACGACGAGTAGTGGTTTGTACCCAAGATATATCTTCGCGGTGACATGGCCAACACTCCAACATGGTGGCTTCGGCCACCGACCTCTTCCTATTTTCTAGGATGATTTGGTTTTAATGACTTACTCTTGAGTTTCATTTGCATCTTCTTGGTTTAATGGAAAACACACTCAAGTTGGTCTTCTGGAGAGCTTATTGCATTTTGCAATTTGAGTGTGAAGTACCATGCTCAGTTTGAACTTCTCATCTAAGCTTTTCCCCCTTTAACCTTGCTATTTCATCACTCATGTCCATTTTGTTTCACTTTCCTGAAAATTTGGTTTGGTTTTCCTTAAGTCCGGAAATTCCGGGTCTCAGACCGGAACTTCCGGTGTTCAGGAAACTCCAGCACTTCTTTCTGTGGCTAAGTCCAGATTTCTCCACTCCCTGGAGAAACCGGAACTTTGCCCGGAAGAAGTGTCGGAAGTTTCCTGCCAGGAAATTTCTAGTCTTTCTTCCAGCGGCTAAGTCCGGATTTCTCCAGCCCCTGGAGAAACCGGAACTTTGCCCGGAAGAAAGACCGGAAGTTTCCGGTGCACCGGAACTTCCGGTCCGTAGGACCGGAACTTCCGGCTTAAGTGGCTCGGGTCTATAAATAGGGCCGCGCGGGGTGAACTGTTTCGTTTCGAACGGTTTTTCCACCCCCGCGCCGCCCAGATCCAATCTCTCTCCTTTCCCGAGCCCAAGAACTCCACCAAATCACTCTGAGGCCTTCCGAACTCGGGTTCCTTCGGTTCAAAGCCGGATCTGCATCTCCTCGACGAGGGGATCCGTTTTCTCCGATCGGTTTTCGCCATGGACCTCGATAATGTCTTCTATTTTCAAATCTAGGACGAATCTCATTTTGTTTAACCTAGTGGATTTAGAACATATTATGTAGACTCCTTTGGTAGAAACCCTCTCTTAGGCTTGCCCTACAATCTCCTAGCAGTGATTTGAATTTTTGTTGAAATTTCTTGAAGTTACATGGAATTTTCGGTTTTCTGTCTGAAATCTGGAACTTCCGGCCCACAGGCCGGAACTTTCGGTGCCAAGAAAATTCCCGCAGTTCCTCCTGAGGCTAAGTCCGGAATTCTCCACCCCCTGGGGAAACCGGAACTTTGCCCGGAAGAACTGCCGGAAGTTTCCGGGGCACCGGAACTTCCGGTTAGGAGGACCGGAACTTCCGGCAATGGACCGGAACTTCCGGCCCCTCCTAACCAGAACTTTCAGACTAAAACCAGAACTTCCGGACTAAAATCAGAACTTTCAGGACTAATTCAATCAACTGCTGGATCTTGTTTCCTTGGACATGAGTGCTTATCCCCGTGCTTCCCTCTATCTCTATGCTGTGTTCATGCAGGTGCAGGGAGTCAGACATGGAGTCGCCGTGGTCGGGCTAAGAAGCAAGTTGTCAAAAGGAGTGCTAGTCGTGGACCAGCACCCGAAGATGAAGAGGAGATCATGTCTGAGGAAGAACATCAGCCCGAGCCTGCTTGGGTTCAGTCATCTGCAGCTCCTTCCAGCAAGAAAAGCAAGGGGCCAGCGGTCTCAGTTTTGCGCATGACAACCGCAGAATTCTATACCTGGAGGTGCACGTTTGATTATGCCAATCCTTTGGAGCACCGTATCTTTCACAGCTTGGACATGAAGCTCCTTCATGATGAGCTCTACTGCGGTTTCTCAGAGAAGAAGCGTGTCTGCCCCATGTAGTCTATAGACTTTGAGTATCTTGAGAAGAAACGCAGTTATTATGGAGGTGTTGTCTCTATTGTGGATGATCTTGGTCTTCGGTCCCTTATGACCCGTCAGTGCAACTACAGCATTCCTTTGATCCATCAGTTCTTCTCCACTGTTGTGTTTGATGACTCCCCCAACATTGGGATGACATGGATGTCTGGGAAATTCAGACTTCAGGCTTCTTTTAAGGACTTGGTTGTGCTTCTTGGTTACCCTTTCAATGGGTTGGATGAGCCAGCTGGTATGAGATTGCACAATGATGATGACCGCTATGACAAGAACGACATGGTAGAGTGCTATGAGACAAATGGCACCATTGGTGGCACCCATGGTTTGAACCCCGTCTATGACATTGTCCTTCAGATGTTCCGCCACTCCATTGCTCCAAGTGGAGGGAACAATGATGCTATTCGTCGAGGAATTGCTCATCTGATGGCCTTGGCGAGTCAAGCTTACCTCTCAGACTCCGTACCTGAGCCCAACTCATTCTACTTTGATGTCATTGACTTCATTTTCCGAGAGATGCACTATGCTATCTTTCATAGGAAGGTACCCCCGTATGCACCCTACATCATGATGCTCATCAATGACCGGTTTCACCGTATTGGATACCTCACTGGTAGCTCCGAACTCACCTCATGTCGTTTTAAAAAACCAAAACGACATGGTTAGCTTTCATTTTTTTGAAGTAAAACATACCACTAAGTGCACATATTGATTTTTTTGTATTTTTGTCTACATAAAAAGAAAATTTGAGGGGAAATGAAACTGTTTTTTGTTTTGTTTTTAAGATAGGAATCTCTTCTTATTTCACAAAAAATTAGTAGGTAAGTACAAACATATGTATATATAATATATCCAATAGAATATTTATTAAACGAAATTTAAAATTATAAATTATAACTAAATATAAATTGAAATATGAGTAGGGTCCAACTTGATGTGAACATGTTGGAGAAGGAGAAGACTACATTCTTAGGGAGCTTAGTGTTAGGAAGGATGGCCTCCAAGTTCATTTACTTTAGCTTATAAACAGTTTCTAGTACTCGAGTTCAGTAGCCAATTTGGTCAGGAGTACGTTGTGATGTTGTGTTGTCATTCGTCTCCGTCACAACTCAATGATGGTAGCAAAATTAGAAAAGGTAATTGATATCTCTGGCATATTACAAGGTGCTCTTGACACAATTTGGTCATCATGAAATAACTAAAGCTATACCTCAACCGGCACACATGATTGGACACAGAATACGCTTTAGCTGTTTTTCTTAGGTTCATCACCACAACTGAATTTGCTGTATCGTGCGACTTGACAGTACGCCCTCCTTTCCTTTTGTCTGAACCACAGGAGATGGCACACATATAGCAGGGCTAGCTGTTCATACATAGGGGAATATAAGTTCACCTATCAATATGGCTCAAGTCTCCACACAGTTGATCTCAAGCATTATCGCGATCCCCTTTAACCAGAGCGGCTTGACCAAGGAAATTCCATCTACAGTAACTGTGTTGTGCCAAGAAAACAAGTACGCATTAGATGATCATATGCAGATGTTACATGCTACCAGCAACTCGTGGTGCTCTCAGCTAGCAAATGAACAGTCAAATTTGTAATATTACGATACTTTTTAGTACATTAGTTGCCCAGTATTGTGGATAGTGGATGAGAACTACACAACTCTCTTGAATGCTGATAATCACGTGGTAGCAGTAAATCTTTTTAAAGGCTCAAATATGAGGATTACTGTAGCTAGTTGCAGAAAACACGGGAAAATCAAGGTTCTAGACTTTTGATCTAACTATGTTATAACCATGATTCCATGAATGGAATCGGTAAATCATGCAAAAGCACTCGCATCCCAAGCTTGCTCCAAAGTGGAATAAACCACGCCTGAATAACTTTTACAAAGCATCTAGTGCACATATTCAAATTCTTTCTGTTAGACCATCTGTGACCATATATAAGTGATCAATTAATACTGAATGTTGATGTGCACAAAATAACCCTTAAATGCTTTCACTGGGTGAAAACTGACAACTAGATGTGATACCTAATCTGGTTTCAGGACCTGAAAACCTAACTAACAATGTAAAATGGTTGGTCTATGGCAACTGCTGAGATCATAAGAGATGGACGATTAATCTCGAGTTACTTAATTGGCCAACTACAACTGACGAGAGTTTACGGCTTATCCCTCCAACAACCAGGACAGCAAATACAGCTCAAGGATACAATCATCAACCACCACGATAGATGTGTAATAACTCTACTATGTGCTGACAATAAATAAAACAAAATTAGCCAAAGTTCTAAACTGTAATTTCCACTAATTTCATCTACCAACTTGCCATGATATTCAGAGTGACAAAGATTCATTTGAAATCAAAGACACCATCAGGGTAAAAACATCAACAAGGAAAACATGAAAAGAAGAAGGAGAACATGTGATCTTAATTCCAAAGCCGAAATACTCCATAAAAAAGAACTAAAAACTCATGTACATGTGTGGCATAACTTTGCTAGCAAAAGAAATGCAAATAAACATAATCAAATCAAACTGTAATACAAGACAATATGCCCAAGCCATGCATCCATCATCATGTATATCAAGTGACTCGGGACACACAACACAATAAATAACATACGATGAAGGTTCAAGAGCCATACCTTTGCCAGAAGTGGTATTGACAAAACAGAAACTTCAGAGACACCTTTCAACAGCATAAACATGGAGTCGGGGAATAAAGACACAGAAGGGAAGGTGTCATATCTGGATCCTAACAGAGTCTATTGACCATCTCACTGATTTTTCCGCTTTTGTGCTGTCATGTATCAACAAGGAATGGTAACAAGGACAAAAGTGTCATTGAAGATAGCAAGTCACCGGCTCACCACAATAGTAAAATACTAAGTAAATGCTACCTTACTTTTTTTGTGGGTACGGACATCTGCCAAATTTTCTATCCCTTCATGCTTCCTCTTCTACATACAACCATCAAAATTTAAAGCATAAGGATAATTCAAATCGAGCATGCTACTTGTTATTAATAAGGGAGAACTGAATAAGACATTGAGCAACACAGAATAAATGGGAGTACCTTCTCATGGTGTTTTTTGGATTGATCACCTCCCAAATCATGATGCACACTCTTATCCTTTTTCTTTTCTTTATCTTTCTCTTTGTCTTTGTATTTCTCTTTGTCTTTATCTTTACTTCGGTCCTTAAGGCGATGTTTGTGCTTCTTCTGTTCCTTGTCCTTGTCTTTCTCCTTGTGTTTTCTGTGTTTCTTGATTTTATCTTTTGGCTTAAGCTTTGATTTTCCCGATATAGTTGGAGTACCCTTTTCAGCCTGGTGAATGGAGAATTAAGACATGGGAATAAATGCAGCAAAAGATGTAAATTTTCTAATAGGGATATATTACCGAAGTCAAATCTACTGGTGCAGTTTCTCGTAACTGAAATGCATGTCCTAGTGTTTCCATATCAAAGGGTTGAATGTAAGCAGTCTTCTCCCTCAGGTGTGGATTCTGAATGAGTTGATCGATCTCCATTCCTTCTCCTTTACGGATTTCTGTGTCGCCCACAACATTGTGAAGATAATTCGTATCTGAGATAGCTAGCGGCAATGGCTTTTTGCAAAAGAAACTGTGATGGTTCAGCAGCCTGTAGCGGCTAATTAAATCAACAGCACCAGTGAGCTCCCGAGGACCTGAAATACCAAAAGCAAAGGGCCAAGAGTCAACAAGTTAACGACATTTGCAAGCTATGAAAAAGGTACATGCCTCCAGGAGCAAAATCCAAAAAGGATGGGAACCTCTGAACATAATCAGCTGCAGCAAAGGTGGGTGCATTTTCTCGCACGTCATAAGCATAAAAAAGTCAATTAAGGAAGTAATACCGCTGCAGCACCATTGATATCGTCTTATACATATCGTACTTGTGCGGTTATCTTCTCAAAAGAAAATATCTATACTCCTATACAGTCCACCAACTTTAGAAATCTTAATTCCATCATCAGAATGCATTTTGACCGTCCATTGTAGTTTTCACGATGACCGACTGTGCTGAGATTTGTGGCTACAGCAGCGCCCACCATTCTTGGCATCATCCCTGAAACGTCCATGAATTAGAACTAACGCTCCCACACCATCCTCCTCACTAGTCACTATCAACATCCCGAGTCCGCAGTGCAATCCGAACCCTTCACTCAACAGACTAGTGTTGTTGGTGTGTCGATCAGATGCGTGCAAGCAGCAGCCATACGCAAGAGCAGCCCATGGTGGACGGGAGGGTAGAAAGCTGCGGGCGTCAAGCTAGCTGGAACCACGGCCACGAGAAAGGCATCTAGTTGCGGTACATGGCCTGGCAGTGGGGTCGTCATGCTACCGCCGGTGGTGTTTCCATGGATGGGTAGGAAGAGAAAATGAACCAAAGAAAAGGAGAGTTGGGTGACAAACTGACAACTGAGTGATCAACAAGTACTAGGTGGGAGAACACCACGGGGTAGACAAGTCTGGAGGTGGAGGTTGAGTGACTGACCGATGATTCGTCAGTTTAGTAAAGTAGTACAGTGAAAACATAAAAGAAACGTGCATATTGAAATGCGTATAAATGACATATCTGTGAAAGGTGTAGAAAATGTTACAGTAGATATAGCAGTAGTTGTGTTCTATAATGCAATTTTAGGATGAAATTAAGTGTCTTTTGTGAGTTACGATGACATGAATTTTAATGTGCGAAGCATGTGAGCTAACTATTTACATACGTGACAGAATACCAGTTTTCAAGCTATGAGCCTATGACAGAGCAATAGATATGCCACATGACAAAACAGCTTTACTTGCATTTAAGGGAGATTTGACACACACATTATTGGTATTCTGAACAAATTCAACAATCAGGGCAACAAATCAAAGCAATAAAAGATGGCCATGCTTGGGAGTAAAAAAACGAAAGCAAAAAATTAACATGACCTCGCCCAGATTAAATTTCATAGGATGGAATGTTAAAATAAAATTCAAGATATAATCACTATGAGCGTGTGATTGCAGGAGTAAAAAATAAAGCAACATAACATGAAACACATTTAGCAAGCATAATTAAGCTTCATGGCTTACTAACAAATCAAAACCAGTATACGTCATTATGTTTGTTGGATTTGCTTATATATGTATTGCTCAATTTTGTTAAACATGCAACTGTCCTTTTAATCTGTCCAACATGCTACACCATGACGGTATGTCTTTTCTTCATAAACAATGAGAAGAATCCACAATAACACCGAACAGGCTTACCTTTTCCAAATTTTCCGTCCGAACCCATCCGATCAGAGCCCGACATTTGCAAAATGCATGTCCACCTAAATTTTGATCCTGAATAAGCAACCACGCAAACAAAATATAAGTTGAGCGGTTACAATCTAAATAATGTATCAGATAGACTTAACTAACACCAACATTTCGAAAAGAAATTCCATCTGCTGGTGTTACAGTTTTATACATCGATGGACAGAAGGGCTTTTTTTTCATGCTTTTAAGCATGGTAAACAGTACATTATGTGTTATAGAGGTGACTATTAGTGATGTTGAAATGTGTTACACTGACTACTTCATCCTTCATGAAATTTCCTAGAGTTCACCCTTAATGTGCATGCGAAGCTGTTATTTTCAGTAAAAAATATTTTAGTCCAGCACACACTAGAACAAAGCCATAAGATCTGAGGAAAGGTTAATCCAAACGGTAAGATGGATTCTTGGTAGCACCCACTTTTTCTATCTTAACGTGTACGGATCGATATCATGATTAACTATTAACTGAGCTTTGGCATGCAGATTCAGAGTATCTCCACCAAGCTTAGAGGGCAGGATGCTGGGCTATGCAGCCATGGGTGGATCCAGATGGTGTGCGCCGGCACGCCCCGGATTTGGGAAGATCAGTTTGGGTTTGAGTAATCATCCCGGTCGGTGACTAAAAGTTCATACCTCGAAAACCAAATTAAAGTCCAAGACTGCGGACGGAGGGAGCACGACGAGCTTGATGCCGCGACGAGATACAGCGGGAAGCGCGGCGGCGTCGACGCGCGTGAGAGGCGGGAGGGTTGGGGGCTGAGGGTGACGACGATTAGCTGCACCACGGCGGCAGATGTAGGCCACAGCGGCGGCGGTGGGCTGGATTGGAGCTTTGGGTGAGGTCAGAGCATGATATAGGCCAGAAGAGGAGAGATATGACAACGAGACGTTGAGATAATAACTCCAGCCGCATCAAGCTAGGAATAATAAAAACAAATAAATAATCTAAAAACACTAGACTTTAAGCAGTTCAACCACAGAACCTAACAATATGTGTTTTCTTGAGTGAAGATCTCTCACTCCCAAACCATGCTCCCTTTATTTAATTTTTTTATTTGCAAACTCTTATGAAATATTTAAAAAAAATCCTACAGGCTTGCTTGATTCACCTGAAAGGAGAAATGAAGGAATAGGAAATAATAGGATTAGAATGTCATGTCAAGTTAAATCCTTTGGGATGAGCAATTGTGTTTGATGGAGCAAAGGGATTATAAAATGAGGTTGAAGTGAAAATTTAGAATTTCTATGGGATGTAGTTCAGTTATTCCTATGAGAAAAATCTGATAGGAATCAATCATATGAATCAAACGACCAATATAGGATAAATTCCTTAAAAAATCTTAGCGAAGTTCATATGAATAATATGAGCCCTACATGTTCTCAATGATGTATACACAAAAATAGTAAATGTGCGGGAACAATGCATATTTTCAAATCTCGAAAATTTACAAAAAAAAATCATTTTGTGTAGACAAGAATACAAAAAAAATCCAAATTATGAATTTGCATTCTTGTAGCCTTTATTACTAAATGCATGCGGATTTTTCCTATTTTAAACTTATAAATATGTACTTTTAAAACATCGAAGTAAAATGCCTCACTTTACCTCATAAGCCAATATGATTTATTTTTTTCTACTAGTTGTCTACTGAGACATCTTGTATGTTTTGTTTGTAGATGCATAATGTGTCGTTAGATAACAACAAGCACAATTGAATGAATGTCAATGTTAGTTTTGAATATAATCCGGAGCTATCACGAAAAAATGCATTCAGATCGTGAGCTCCATATAGCACTTCGTTTTGTAAAATTCTAAAATCATATTTCAATGTTTCAAAATATTATGAAAAAAATCATGGATGTAGGCAATAGTGCATGCTACCAACCCATTAAATCTCAACTCAACATGATTTGTACTTCGGCTACACAAAATATTAGACGTAGAAGATAACATTATCTACATCCAAGATATTTTAAGATTTGTCTGAAAGTCAGAATATGATTTTCATTTGTTTTTCAAATATAGAGCATGTGTATGTTAGGCTCAATGTCGCCACTCTCGGGGCTACCATGTATTCTTAGAGGAGTTATCATATTGAACAACATTGCATTTAGATGTCACCTTATTACCTCATGATCTTTCTTAGGTCTTTGAGTTTTGTTAGTCTTGCTCTTAGTCCTATGTTTATCTTGATTTGATTTTTACTAAAAAAATTCTTGTTCTCATCATGTCTCATTTATCTCTATCTCTATCTCTATCTATCTACATACGGCTTGTGTTTCTTCCCCCACTTTTCCGTCCGTTGTTTGGTACGTCATGAATTTACGTTTTTGTCGCTAATTTATGTTTTGTCGCTGACAAAAATTTGTTTGAGATACGGTCGATCCAATCTGTCTTCCTCCCATGTTTTGTCGGGTCGCGTGTGTCCTCAACCACCATGATCTCGCAATCGAATATGACTCAAAGTCCTTATGCCACACGGAAAATTCTATTTCCCTTTTTATAAGCTCTAAATACACTCAGGGGAGGAGAAGAATCCGACACATAGTTATAGAGACATGCGCCATCGTCGGCATTGGCAGACGCAGCAGCACCATGGCGATCGGCGCAAACCAGCACGTCGCCGCGACAGAACCCTCTAGATAGCGCGCCTATATATTGGGGCCTAGAGGGATCCATGTTGGGGGTAAGCTCGGGACTCGACGGCTATGGCAGCGTGCTAGCAGGGCGAGCGACACCGGGCAGCAGGACGCGGAGGTCGAGCAGATGATTTTTTCCCGGTTGCTTCGGCCTCCTGTGCCGTATCTCGAGAGAACAAAGAGAGGATCGGTGAGGGCAATGGTTGCACCGGCTAGCACCCAGCAGGATCTGCTTCAGGCGTGTGTTGTGAGGCGGCGCGCGGGCTGCGGAAGGTGCACGATGCAGTCAGTTTCGTCACTAGGTGGGACTCCGTGGGAGAGATTCAGTACCGTATAATGGACCTACCTCACTGACTAACCATACCGAGGAAGATGTGGGAGGCAAGCTTGAGGTATACCATGATCATCGATGCCCGATTGCGCATGTGTCCATCTATGAAATTCAGATTCAATAGGGTGCCGAGCTCATGATGGCCACACTTTAGACCTGATGAAAGGTGCTCGTCAGGGAGATCAGGGAGATCTGGTGGGAAGTGCCAAGGTTAAAGTGGGTATGGCTGCAGATGTTTGATAGTGCGTCAGACTTGGTTTGAATCAACTTGACAATGTTTTCACTATAAGGTAGTCCTAGCTGGGAACACTGGAAAACACTCTTGGTTATGTACTTGTGTACAGCAAAAAATCGGAGATGGAAGCTAAGAGAATTATAAACCAGATGGTGGATAACACTTTTTTCATGAGACTACCACCTTCAATACTCTCCGCACAGATAATCAAATTGAGGAGGCTTCGTGATGCGTTCACATGTGAGATTGCTTTGTGTGATCTGTCATTGTGGGCAGTGGTGGAACCAGAAATTAAGATGAGCCGGGGCAGATATTTTAGGGTTAAAATTTTGAAGGCATAAAAAAAATCTATCTCAAAAGAAGGGTGTAACTAGGGTGTCAGGACGGCTCCCGGATCCGACCCACAAAACAATGAAAATAGGCTTTGTTACTTCTTCTTTTTTGTGGGCCTTTTTGGTACCGCCGCCGCAAAAAAACCGCAAGTAGTGACACCGTCAGATTTTTCTGCTTAAGTGCATTCTGCAAAAAAGATAGAGTGAAAAGAAAAGTACGAAGCAAGATCTTTGTTAACATACTCATGATGCTAATGGCGCCACCGCCGACTCCAAATCCTCCGGCGCCTGTACCGCTGATGCCCCGGCCGGCCATGAGGGTGCGGCCTATGAACGGGTTCGCTTCTTCACTTTCTTCTACGGCTGCCACCAGTCCTCCGAGTTCCCCTTGAATCAAAGACGCTGGCGGATAGCATGGCGTCCAGGGCGTGATCGCCACCGGCGATGCCTGGCAGTGGCGCGAGGGCGCGGTCGAGGCGAATGGCGAATCGCGAGTTGTCGTCCACTAGCGCAGCATGCTCCCAACAAAGAGAGGCGGCCGCGACATCCTTGGCATCCAGAGTGGCATGGAGGCGGTTCACCACGGCGTTCGTGCCTGGTTCTCACGCACCTGGTCGTCGAGGTGGGTCGTTAGCGAGCCGTCCCCCGGAGCCTCGGACGTGAGCCGCTTCAGCTCCGACAAACACCGGAGGTGTGAAACCGCGAGTTGTGTAGTCATTATGACAACCTCCATGAACTTCTTTTTGAAAACTTGGGAAAAATATGAGAACCCATTTTAAATTTGTTCATTTGTTTGCCTGTTTTAGCCAAATTTGCTTGCCCGTGGCAAGGCACGGCCATTTTGCTGGTTATTTATAATTAGCTCAATACCCATGTGCTGCAATGGGGCATCATTGTAATTCATGAGAAGTATGTCATGATAGAATCAAACAATATATATCTTTTTGTCTTCATGCGGTGCTATACCAATTTCAACTACACTCTAAGGCATGGATGTCCGAATCAGTAGCCCTAGATTTTGGTGTGGTAGCCAGGGGCGGCGCCACCAGGGGCGAGGTGGGGCGGCCGCCCCCCCTCAACTTTTGCTAATATTTTCACTATACGTATAATCAAAAATTTGGGTCCCTCAAATCAGCAGATACGTACAGATTAGGAACTTGAAGCGGCAGCCACCCCAGGTATCCAGTGGCAGAATAGGTACCCCACTCATTCCCTTGCCTCTAGGGTCTAATCCGAGCCCCCATGGATGTACGTGGGAAGAAGATAACTATTATGTGCCTGAGCTGTACGTTTGGGCTTAATTGATAAGGTCCAGCGCTGGTAAGAAAATTACTAAGCACAATCTGCATGCACTGCTGGCGTAGTGGCTTCTAAGATTTTTTATGTTGAATACACTTGTTTTTGTCTAAAATTTGTGAGCTTTAATATTGTGATGCTTCAACTTATTTACATTGTTCTTTCCATACAATTGGGAATTACATGTATTGTCAAAAAAAAATCGCCGGTGGCACAGCTTTTATTGTCGCCCCCCTCGTCTCAATTCCTGGCTCCGCCACTGGTGGTAGCCATGGTCTGCGACTGGTTGCCTTGTGCAGCTAGAGCCGCATGGTTTCGAGTCAGGTCGTGCGGAGCCATGACTTTAAAGAGTGGTATTGGTGGGTTGTCGTGGGGTGCGATGAAGCAAATGTAAGTTGGGGGGAGTTCAGCGGTGTCTAGGTGTTGTCCTAGTGTTGCGTGGGTCATAAGGTTAGCCTCGATGTTGTTTTCCGACGCGTCAATTACCACAATAGGCGCAAGGTCTGCGGAATGTGGGTTCTTATACATGGCAGGATCATCTGGGAGTCTTCTCACCATTCTCTTATAGGAGTCGCAATTGTTCTCTGTAACACGTCGGATTTTTTACCCTTTTTAATTTTTTCCAAAATGCATTAATTATTTTTATTTAAATGTATTTGGATTTAAACATCAACAAAACCATTTGAATTTAAATCTGGTACATCAAGTGGGATCTTGTGCTTTACCTTTCCCCTCCCGCTTGGTACTTGATACTAGTAATTCTCCCTTGGACAAATATTTTTTTGAGAAATCCCTTTCCCTCTTTTAAATTTTGCCTTCAAATTGGCCTTTCAAAGGAACCCCTATTTTTAAACCTCCAAAAATTCTTAAAAAATTAGGGAAGCATCCCTAGATACTATAGAAGCTATTTCTACGAAAACATAAGACCATCCTTTAGGAAAATGTCTCTCCACACACCTTTCTCTTTTCTGCCCATTTTAAAGACCTACTAGATCATGTAGGCGCGCGTTGCCGCGCTCGTCCATTAGAAAAATAGATTTATAGGAAGTGAGAGTAGATGGAGATTGATCACAAAAATGATACACATCAACTCTGAACATCACAATTAGTTAAAATAGTGAAGCTCGCCAATTCTGTAGAACAAATTCATGAGGCTTGTATGCACCTTTTTCGTCTTGATGAGAATGAATAACCAATAGTAGGACGAGATTTGCAAACTGATTAACAAATTTACTTGATGCATTAACCGATTACTATAATGTCGAGGTGTGGGGAGAGGCACCGACACACGAGATAGTGGACGGGGAGAGGCGCCGCAGCACGAGATCATGTTGGGGGGAGAGGCGTCGCGCCACCGCCTCATCGCTTGATTCGTCTCCTCCCAATACGCATTGCATCCCCCGATCGGATCAGATAGAGGCAGAGGAGAGGTGACGCAGCTGGAACGTGGACATCGCCCCCAAGCCAACGTGCGGTTCGATGCGAGCACAGCCGGTCGATGGGAGGATGGGCTAGGCGGAGATCGGCGGGCGGCGCAGCGCGGTGGATCGAGGGGAGGGGTCGAGGGGAAGGCGCGGGGCGGTGGACCGAGGGACTGTTGACTTTCCATACGATGCGCTCAGCTCGATGGAGAAAGGAATAGGCTTTTTTCCACGACGTGTGTGGGGCTTTCGGTTAATCGCGCCGGGACGCACACGAAAACACCGTTTTGATGCCCAGAGCAGCATCCCTCAGGGACATTTGGCCCATTTAGCCTGCACACAGAAATCGAATGGTCAAGATTGTGAGCTAAGGCGAATCCAACGGTCCAAAAATGAGGTGGCCTGAGAGAGCTCGAATTTGACTCAGTTATAATATCCCTAATTTTTAAAACATGTCAATAATTCCCCTGGATGAATCCAAGCCATGCTTAGGTTCACATTCACCCCTCCCACCTCTTGCCAAGAGGGCATCTCCAACCCACATCATTTAAGCCTCCAAACAAAATATCTCCACTTTGGTCAGAACCGTTTTTCGAAATTCCTGTATAGGACTTTGGTCAAATTTACAAAAACTCTCTTCGCAGTCTGGTAGCTCTCCTCATTCGGCGCACGGGGATATGTTTATTTTTTCATTTGGTGCCCTGTGCTGCGAGTTCGGTGGCGATGCCGATTTTGGCATGCCTAGGAGCGCCGCGTCCGCGGGGCGCCGCCCGCTTCTGGTCGCCGGAGGACCACCCGCCTGCGCCCCTGCTCGACTCCCCGCACCTCCCCTTCCTCCCTGGCCACCTCCGCACGCACACGCACGTCCACGCACGCACGCACGCCGCCGTAGAGCCGTCGGACGCTAGCCGACGAGCTGTCTCCGCCCTGTTCTCGCCGGACCCGCTCGTCAGCGTCTCGTCCGTGCGCGCGCGCATTCAAATCCTCCCCGCCAGACGCCACGAGCTCGACTATTCCACCGCTTGCACAACGTCGTCGTCACCTCGTCGCCGTAACTCCTCCGCACCGGCCAACCCAACACCATTCACTCCGGCCGCTCGTTCCACCGCTCTTTAACCCCCCCCCCCCCCCCCCAGCCCTTGAGCAGAAGCACACCTCCTCCACTCGCCCTCCTCTCGCTCCCCTGCCCCAATCGTAGCCCGACGAGCACCGTAGCTCCGACGATGGGTTTGCCCTCCGCCTCGGCCGTGGACAAATTCTTCGCCGGGGAAGCTCCGCTCGTCGATTCCTTCAACCAGTAGGAACCCTAGGAGTAGAGGAACCCGTTGCTGCGCTCGCCGAGGAGAAAGGTGGTCGGAATCGTGGAATCCGTCCTCAACCCGACGCCGGAGTTGGGGGAGAAAAGGGGCTTTCCGCCCGAGCCCTCCCCGCCGTCCAGAACCTCGCTGCCGTGACCTGTCTGTGCACGGTGAGCGTCCCTCGCCGTCCCCTAGCCCCAACAACCCTCCCCTGGCCGCAGAACCTCGCCGGAGTTTTTGCCGGCGACGGGAACGCCGCCCCCGCTCTGTTCCTGTGACGTAACGGTCCAAATAGAATCGAGGTCACTGCCATGTGGGACCCACGCGTCAGCGTTCTGTTATTTATCCAAACCGTTTTTCTACTTATCTAAAACCTCTGTTTTTATTTATTTAAAAACATAAACTTTGGAGAGGCATATCTCACTTAATGTTTGTCCAAAAATTTCAAACTTGAGCTTTCTGAAAACTAGAGAAAAAATACATATCCAATGATACCAATATGTGTTGATTTGGAGTTCATTTGCTGGTTCATTTCTTCTGAGGCATTTGCTCAGTTTTAACTCATTTTATCCATTTGAAATAGATTCAAAGGATCTTGAAGAGGGACCAGAGCCCTACCTTGTGGAAGGCAAGACATCCACCACATTCCACCATTGTTGCATTCTTGGGAATTGATCCATTTTGACTTGGATGATTTGCATCCGTTCTTGCCTTTTCGCCGCATCTCCATATGACGATTGCGTTTGCTATAAATTATTATTGTTAATAACCCACTAAAAACGACATGTGATTATTCCGGCACACCCGTCGTGAATACCCGGTCGGATAAATTGTTAATTGTTCTTTCTTGTTCGTGGATTATTGTTGTTAATAACCCACTAAAATCGACATGTGATTATTCCGGCACACCCGCCATGAATACCCGGTCGGATAAATTGTTGATTGTTCTTTTCTTGTTTGTGGATTATTACTGTTAATAACCCACTAAAAACGACATGTGATTATTCCGGCACACCCGCCGCGAATACCCGGTCGGTTCAATTGACTTGAGTGTTTATTGTTTGTGGCGTGAATATATGTGAATGTTGTGCTTGACTGCTATCTTCCTAACCCTGCCTTATTGCAGCATTGGAACTGTCGGTTTACAATCATTGTTGTGGAAACATCTTTGGAAAGATCTTGAGAAATTTGACTAAGAACTTAATCACCTCCCTCGACCAGATTGAGTCATCGGTGCCATTCACCAAACTTTTTAGCTCAACCACGCGTCGTCAAAATGGGAAGACCTAACTTAGTAGCATTATCGAGATTCCCCTTTGATGTCACCCCTTGGTGAGTCTAGTCGGTTACCTGTGTGGTCGGGGCTCTTGTGATGGTTCCGGAGCTCGGCGTCGCTCATTGGTTGAGGACGTGCCGGAATTGTAGTTCAGCCTAAGGCAAGGCCCTAGGGCATGTCGGTAACTATGCAGGGGGTGTCTTGATTTTGTGGAAGGTTGGGGAGTGAACACCCTCCGCCAGGAATGGTTAAGTACTTCGGTGCTGGTGGGACTATTGGGCACTCCAGCGTATGGTTGCTGCGACCTCTCGAGAGTGTATCTAGAAACTAGCCTAGTCCCAAGGATACGGGACAAGTTTGGGTTGAGTCACACTTAGAGTCGGTCTCGTCACGGGGAATACTTTGAAAATAAACTTGACAAGTATATGAGACTCGGGGAGTCTACACGATTGCGCCAAGGATGGCGAGGGGCTAGAGTGTCCGGAAATCGGTGAAACTTAACAAGTGAATTATGTGGTGGACACCACCCTCGGTGTCATGTTTATGTCCCAACGTTAAGATGGGACTCGTCGTTGCTATAATGATCTATCAATGCCATGCTATTTTTCGCACTTTAACATGCTACTTACCGTACTTATGCCATGCCATATAGATAGTATGTGTGTCGTGTGGCCGATGTCTTGCGAGTACATGCAATGTACTCACCTTGCTAATTCTTTGGTCATACCCTCCGTCGCCCGTCCAGGAGTACCCGCTCTACGATAACTAGGACCGAGTATTCCAGTCAGAACCCTGTGGAGACCGTCCGCCGTGCTACGCTTCCGTCTACGCTTTCCAATGCATTAGTCCTTCGCTCCGACGATCATGAATAATGTACATACTGTTGTGTGCGTTGTTGCGCCCTCTCCCGGAGCCGCTCTCGCAAGCCGTGTTATGTATAATTATTCAAACCTATATATTTGGTCTCGTCTTTAATATCAAGCAATCGTATACTAGTGTTTCTGGGACTAGTATACGAGACTATTCCGGTCTTTGAATCGGGGTGTCACATTCTCTCTAACAATGTTCAAAGAACATCTAGTTCGGCGAAACAAGTTCATAATCGGTGTGTACCTGAATGGCGTGTTTTGTGGTGTTTGTTGCACTACCGGTGAGTACGAGCTTGGTCCTATTGTTCTTATTATTGTGCTCTCATTGTATCCGCTTTCATCGGTTTACAATGTTAATCAAACAAGAGTCAATAACACTACTCATACACGAACTTTACATGTATGTGCAAATTCATACAGAGACTTTCAAAACGTGGTACCGCAGTACACAAACTCTGATCACGTTTCATGACTCCTCCGAATTAGTCCGAAAATCCACGGATGCATGCCACCGTGGAAAAGGGGCACGAATCATGTTTGGAAACAAATCACTGATATGATATGCAATTTTTGTTTAGGTCCTTGCACGTCTCGTGGTTATTTCCCTTGCTCTTCCTTTTCTGTAGCTGCCCTTCCTTTTATGTAGCTACGGCAGTTTCGTTATTTCCTTCTCTGTCGCCTTGTCGAGGCGCTCTGCCGATGACGCCGACCACTGCGCCGCCACTCCTTTCGTGCGATGGCGCTCGATACACAGCTTCGACCCTGGTTTGACGAGGCTCCCGACTATGGTAGGCATCCCCGTGTTTTCACTCTTCTTCTCCGTTGTCTGGTGGCGGATGTGTCTTTAGGGGCAACGGTGATCGGGCCGATCTGGAGTGCAAATTGTGGATCAGCTCGTCGATTCCATGAGTTCTAACAGTGCCTGACATAGAAACAATAAAACGAGTTAGGACGAATTTTTGATTGGTGTCCTGGTTCTGTGCTTTCGGAACTTTATTTCTGTCAGGTTAAGAGCAGAGATTGTAACTGAATTTTGTTATGTGTTGTGCAGGAACAAATCAAGATTTATTCACAGTCATTGTGTCACACGATGGGTTTTTTAGTGGCAAAGGAGACACGTTGATGTACTGTCAAGGAACAGTTGATTATGTGGGTGTTTTATGTGGGTTTTTGCAACAGGGATACTTGTCAATTATGTGGTTACATGACATTCTACAACAGCTTGGGTATGCAATGGAAGGCAGGTGCCATGTGTATTGGTCTCCACCATGGAAAGAAATTAATGAGGGTTTATTTTGCATAGAGCGAGATTCAGACATTATGCACATGATCGATGCAGCTGAGACTCACAAGCAGCTAGTACTGTTTGTTGATCATACAAGTTACCTGCTCAACTTGAGGCCCGAGTAGATCAACAACCTGAGGACAGCAGCAGGAAGTGATGCAGGGCCATCAGCACCAGGTACATCAAGTGCATGCACGCCAGCTTCTGAAACACCTGCTTCACGCACACCTACAGGTGGCACAGAAAATTTAGTCAGACAAGCTACTCGCTCATCAAGGAGAACTGTGTCAGAAGATGAAGACATAGCACAACTGCTTGAAGAGGAATCAGATGATCAAGATTCAGATTTTGTGGATAGTGACTATGCAGCAGAAAAGGGAGATGATGATCTGTTTCTTGACAATGTAGATAGAGAGGTCAATGACAACAATGAAATTGTACATGTGCAAGAACATGAGGATGATGCCGCATTGGAGGATGCGGACCTAAACTTGAGGCCAGAGGAGCATGAGAAGTTGCAGTACAAGTTTGCAGTTTTCAATCCTCAAGTTGATATGGATGATCCAGTGTTCAAGGTGGGCATGACCTTCTCTGATGTAAAAGAAATGAGATCAGCTTTGAATGCATATATTGTTAGGAACAGAAGGAAAATTTATAAACCAAGGAATGAGAAAAACAGGATTGATGCTAAGTGTAAACCAAGGTGCACATGGATGCTTAAAGCATCAACTGACAGTAGAACAGGTGCATTTGTGATCCGAGTATACAATGGTAAACACACTTGTTCAAGAGTGGGGCATCTGAAGGCACTGACAGCTCCATTTTTGAAACAAAAGTTCATTGATGAATTTAGGGATAATCAGAAGATGGATCTAAGCACCTTTGCAGCGAAAGTACAGAGGGAACTTAACATGTGTCCAGATAGGTGGAAGCTTGGAAGGGCAAGAAAAGAGGCTCTAAACATCATTCACGGTGATGAAGATGCACAATTTAATCAATTGTGGGATTATGGGCAAGAGCTAAGAAAATCTAACCCATGCTCTAAGTTTTTCCTATCTTGCAACACAGTCAAGTATGGAGGGCCAACGAAGCAACATTTGGCTTCACTGTATTGGTCATATGATGGACTGAAAAGAGGCTTTCTCAGGAGTTGTAGGCCTTTAATATGTGTTGATGGGTGTCACATGAAAACCAAATACAAGGGTCAGTTGTTAACTGCAGTATGAATTGATCCTGATGACTGCATATTTCCAATTGCCATGGGTTTGGTTGAAGTTGAATGCACAAGCTCATGGGAGTTGTTTCTGAATACACTAAGGGATGATTTGCGCATAACAAACACTGCCCCGTGGACCATAATCAGTGACAAGCAAAAGGGTCTCATCAAAGTTGTGGGTACAGTTTTTCCAGATGCAGAGCACAGGTTTTGTGTGAGACACTTGTACCAAAATTTTCAGAAGGCGGGAAACAGGGGAGAAGTGCTAAAAAATAACTTGTGGGCAATTGGAAGATCAACTAATTTACCAAAGTATGAGAAGAACATGACCAAGATGAGGCTTGCTAGTCAAAAAGCATTTGAGTGGGTGGAGGCGTTGGTACCTAGCACTTGGATCAAAGCATTCTACAGTGAGTTTACTAAATGTGACATGATGTTGAATAACCATTCAGAAGTTTTCAACAACTACATTTTACAGGCAAGAGAGATGCCAATCTTGTCCATGTTAGAAACATTGTTCTACAATTGATGCACAGGGTTCAGACCAAACAAGTGGAAGTTGCTTCTTGGCCTGGAAAATTTTCTCCCAAAATCAAGAAGAAACTAGACAAATTTACTTCATGGAGTGCAGGTTGCATGGTTAAACCATCCGGGAATGGTCTTTTCCATGTCAGTTCCAGTGAGTTTGAGGGACCATATAATGTAGATTTTGTAGCTGACGAGGGTGTAAATCAACAAATCCCTGGGTTGTCCACCCGGGGTTGATTGAGGGGGAGAGAGAGAAGCGTTGGTGATCACGACGGCTGACAAGCGGGGAATTTACCCAGGTTCAGGCTCCCGGAGGATAACACCCTACTTCTTGCTTGTCTGGTATTGATTGCGAGTAGCGATTACAATGGTGAGATGGCGATCTCGCTAGGATTGGTGGTGGCGGCTATGAGTGTGTCCTATGGACGAGCAACCCTCCTGGCCTTTATAGGTAGACCAGGTCTCGGGTGAACTGTGCCGATGGCAATTACATATATGGCAAGTTATATGACCTAACCGACTATGACTAGGTCACACGGTATTATTAGTGGGCCTTCTATGGGCCTCCATAACCTTGGCGCGGCCCAGGTAGCCTCACCGTGGGGTAGTCGAAGAGTAGCCCCACGTCAGTAGCCCCTGACTGCTTGGTCGAATCGTAGAGTCGGGCAAAGGACTCCTTATTCCTGGGCGCGCCGCCGGATTGCTTGTGCTTGAGTTTGAACTTGCTTTCTTCAGTCGAAGAGGACGCTCCCGATGGGAATACGCTATGTAGTCGAATTATTTTGTCTTTGCCTTGTGTGGAACTTGCTTCTATTCGGCCTGTTGGCTTTCTTGTGGATTGATTCAGCTTTCTGAGCTTACTTCCTTTTCTTTGCCACCCGAATGATTGTTTCGGGTTCTCGGATCAGTACCATGTCCTACTTGTTCTCGAATGTTTCAGCTGTGAGGCTTACTACTCGAATCATGCGTTCGAGTTGTCTCGCTTCTCCGCGTCTTCTCTAGAACCATTATCTTGCTGACGCCAGTGATGACACATCGTAGCACGCCTCTGCGCCCGATGGGACGTGACGGGGGCGGGCCCCACTGCCCGTGTTGACTGTAGTCAGCAGTTGTCACTTCTCTGATTTGGGCGCGAAGATTTCGCGGCGTGATGATGGTGCCTTGATTCCTGTGCGTAGTGGACGAAGTGGGCGGCGACGATTAGTCTCTCCAAATGACACGTGGACGGCTGGATGCTCTTGATTGGAACAGTATTTTCGCGGACGGCTGGGATGGATTGCCTGCACGGCATAAGTATTACGCCGCAGCGCGAGGATAGGTCTTCTTCTCCAATCGCCATTGCCTCCATTCCTTGCTCTTTGCCATTCTTGCTTCCATCGAGCTCTGTGCCACTTGTCCTCCCACCTTATGCGATCAACCAACGCCATGGGCAAGTCGAAGATCGCCGCTAGCGCCACACCGCCGAAGCCGGGGTGATGAAGAAGCCCGACGGCGACTGGCAAAGGTCGACGGTGAAGAAGACCGACCTCGAGGTCCTGCGCGCAGGGCCTGCTTCCTCAGACGGACTAGGCCATGGTACGTGCCCCTAGCAAGGAGGTGTATCCCGCTCCTCGCGAGGGGGAACGTGTTTGCTTCGTGGATTTCCTTCCACGGGGATTCGGGTTCCCTCTCCACGATTTTGTTCGTGGTCTTCTGTACGCCTATGGGGTTCAGATCCACGATCTGACCCCCAATGGCGTCTTAAGCATCGCGAGCTTTATCATGCTCTGCGAGTGCTTTTTGGGGATCGCACCCCACTGGGCTTTATGGAAGTCGCTCTTCCTCGTTCGGAAGAACGTGGGGAAGAGAGGGTTAACATACCCGGTGGGCGGCTTCGGCATCCAGGTGCGCGGCGACACCGCGTACTTTCAGATGAAGAAGTCGGATTCCGTCCAGGGGTGGCGGAAGCGGTGGTTCTACGTCAGGTGCGTCCAAGAGGGCCTGGCGAAAACTTCGACGGCGAGCGCGGATTGCGGAAGACTCGCGCCTGGGCGCGCCCGCTCGCTGAGGAGGAGAAGTAGTCTGCGAGGCCGCTGCTGAGCCTGCTGCGCAACCTCCTCAAGACCGTGGAACGTGAGTCGGGTGGTGTCCACTTGATGGCCACCTTCTTCCGGCTACGTGTCCAGCCACTCAGCGCTCGCCCCCACCCGATGTGGGCAGTCGAAGGCGTCAGCGACTCGCCACTTGACGACGAGGAGGTCGAGACCAAGGTGAGGGGCATCACTAGCCTCCGAGCCGCGGACCCTTGTAACGTCAAGTGTCCTGTTGCTGCATATGGAGCAGCGAACCCTGTTCCTGAGGTAATCTTTTGCTTTGTTCTTTTCCTTGCTTGTTTTCTTGATCTTCTGTTTCTTGATTCGACTTGGCTTTGTTTGTTACAGGGTCGCTCTCTTCTGGTCAGCCTTCCTCCTCTCCCAGAAAACGGACCTCATGACGAGCCGAAGTTTGTGGAGGAGGAGGGTGACAATGAAGACATCTTGTCCGCTATCTCCCCTAGCGAGGAGGTGGAGGACGATGATGAAGAGGAGGAACCCGCGCAGAAGAAGCAGAAGCGGCGAAGTGGTGGCGATTCGGCGACTGCTTCGTCGCCCGCGAAGGATGCGGATGTTGACTTGGAGGAAGGCGGCATGTCCTCGTCGGGTGCTAGGTCCCGGGACGACTGGGACGAGGCCTTGGTTGTTCCTCCTGTCAGCTCTGCGCCGCCACGCGAGTTTGCTCGGATGTCGTCCCTCTCCCTGGGGAGCGACGATGGCCTCGAGACCACCAGGTAAGTTGTTCTTTCATTTCTATTGCGTCGAGTTGCCTTTGTTACATTCAAGCTTTAAGTTGATTATCTTTGGATCTTGTTCTAGCAACCACTCTGGCGGCGTCAGCTCCCCTCATCGCGAAGTGGAGCACACATCTGCTCCCTCGACCGAGCTGGTGATGCAGGTGGTGGTCGAGGAGCGCGCGCCGACTGGCGGCTTCACGTCGCCGAGTCGTGCTCCCCCAGTGACTTCGGAGGATGTCGACCTCCTGGACCACGTAAGTCCTTGCTCTTGTTCTTGTCGTTCTGAAATTTCATCGGGTGCGCGAACAGCGCTCCCGATGGGAGTAGCCCCCGAAGGTGTGGGTGACTAGTATAGTCGCTCGCAACTTTATAACTTCCTGTTGTTTCTGCAGCCGTACTACCGCGAGCAGCTTGAGGCAGCCGCTGCCTATGTTCGCCTGGAGAAGGAGAGGGACCAGGTGCGCACCTCTCTGGACCAGGCTACTAAGCGAGCTGCAGTGTT
This sequence comes from Poa annua, assembly GCA_026929855.1. Lineage (NCBI taxonomy): Eukaryota > Viridiplantae > Streptophyta > Magnoliopsida > Poales > Poaceae > Poa > Poa annua. Next base: position 42,324,557 of record CM049427.1, read on the forward strand.
AGAGCTGAAGCTTCAAGCTCAGGGGGAGCTTGAGAGAGCGCTGCACGAGTCTCAGGAGCGTGAGCGTGTGCGGGTCGTCCAGGAGAAGACCCAAGTTGACCGTCTGCTCGCACTCGCCGGTGCCCTTGGAGGTGAGTTTTTGGCTTAACGCCTGCTTTTGTCTTTGCTTGACTTGCTTTTTGTTGACTGTTGACCCTTTGTCCAGAGAGATGCGGTGGCGCTCCTCCGGAAGGCTCGTCTAGTGACGATGTCGACTTGGCCACCGCGGTCGGGTTCCTCGATTGTGTATGCGCGTATGCATCCGCTACGTTGCAGAAGTCGACAGCGGCGCTGCAGAAGTCGACGGGAGCGCTCACGACGGTGTATCAGAGCATTTTTCCCAGCGACCCACCGCCGACTGCCGTTGATGCCCTTACCGCTCCGTTTGAAGACGACGCGAGCACCCTCGCGGACTTCACTCGGACGTAGACGGTACGCGGCTCCGAGCTCACCTTCCAGCTTCTGCTAGGCCATCAGGTTGCTGGCGACTTCGAGAAAGTTGTCAGCGGTTTCCCTCGGAGGCCTGATGGTAGGACTGCATCTCTGAGCGGGGTAAAGGCGCAGGCTACACAGCTGGCTTTGAAGCTTGTGGCCACCTTCGAGAGGGCGCTCGCCAAGGCAACCGAGGTGGCTGCTGCTCGGAAGAGTCGCTCCCGGTCGGAGTCTGCCGCTTAGGGGCTTTTGTAGTGTAGATTCTAGCAGTCGTAGTAACCTGTATTTGAGTATGCTGATTGTAATGACTGATGTTTTGTCGGGTCTTCAGGCCTTGAACTATATTTTGCGCCAAATTATATGTTCATTCCCATCGACTTTTCTTTTGTTGAGGAGTCTTCTTTCTGTATTGACTCTGCACATTCGTGACAGACTGACGTGCAAGGAGCCACTTCCATTGCTGCGGCGACTGGCACGAGTGGCGAGGGAGGTTCTCGCTCGACTGCGACTGTGCGCCGTCGTCGATCAATACCAGTTCCTCGGCGAAGCACAAACGACCAACGAGTAATTACCTATATGAGGAACAAGGTGGTTGACCTCAAAGCGACTCTGAAGCTTGCTGAGCTGGAGCTGGCACGCTCCAGGTCTCGTCCTGCTGCCGAGTTCTCCCAGCACGAAGAATTCTTGCTCGGCGAAATTGACCTAATCAATCGACAACTGCAAGGTTTGTAGCGTTTGTTGGCGATTTCCTCCTTGAGATTTGTTGGTTGTAACTTGTAATTTCTGGATGCAGATGTGAACCCAGATTGGAAGGCTGAGCAGGCTTGGGTTGAAGAGCGGGTCACCTGGGAGGCGACTGGCGATTCCTTCGAGGCTCGCCACTTCTGGTCGAACAAGTCAAGAGGGCGAATCCTCTCGTGCATGCTCGATCGAACTTGGCGGGTTGCCTTTCTTCTTGAAAGTTGTCGGAAGACCCTCTGGCATATCCACCGCGTGTACTTCCCACACAATGGGCAGCCGCACGGGTTGGCCGCCTTGCTGGAGAGGTTCCGCGAGGGTGACGCGCTGAAGGAGGTGGTCAACGCCCAACTCGTCGCCGGGGCGAATGTGGCACTGGCGTACGTCTGACTGCACCGACCAAACCTTCCTCTGGAAAGGTTGCTAGGTGGCCTGCCCGGGGATGATGATTACGCCGACACCTTGCCCGCTGTGCGCCAGATGATTGAGCAGGTCCAGAAGCTGAGTGAGCGCCTTGTAGGGCCACTCGACGCGCCAAAGGATGAGCCTGCAGATTAAGGGTAGCAATCTTCTGTTGTACAGGGTTAGTTATAGGAGGCAAATTTGCCGATGTAAATACCGATGTATTATGTTAAAGAAGCCCCCGAGTAAGAAAGTTGAAATTGTTTGCATTACTGTGCTTATATCTGTTGTGATTCTTGACCTGTATGGCGCAGCCCCCGAGTACTTCGAGCGGCGTCCTAGGATTTCAAGTGTTACGTGTATAGTACAGCCTCCGAGTGTGTCGGGTCGCGACTTAGGATTTTAGGACTTGACCTGTATGGCGCAGCCCCCGAGTGGTTCAGTTGGCGGCCTAGGATTTTACGAGTAGGGCCTGCATGGCGCAGCCCCCGAGTAGTTCGGGTGGCGGCCTAGGACTTCAAGTGATACCTGTAAAGCGCAGCCCCCGAGTGCGTCGGGCGGCGGCCAAGGATTCTTTTTTACTTGACCCGTGTAGCGCGACTCCCGAGCAGATCTGGTAGCGGCTTAGGATTTTGTGAGTGGTGCCTGTATGGCGCATCCCCCGAGTGATTCGAGTGGCGGCCTAGGCTTTTCATTTGACCTGTATGGCGCAGCCCCCGAGTGATTCGAGTGACGGCCTAGGGTTTTTGTTTGACCTGTATGGCGCAGCCCCCGAGTGGTTCGAGTGGCGGCCTAGGCTTTTCATTTGACATGTATGGCGCAGCCCCCGAGTGATTCGAGTGACGGCCTAGCATTTTTGTTTGACCTGTATGGCGCAACCCCCGAGTGGTTTGAGTGGCGACCTAGGTTATGGATTGCCTCGACTGAAAAGATAAAGGGGACAACTTCTTCCTTAAATCACTTTATTTATTTTTGCGTGCAGGCCGCCTCATTAAAACCCTTCCAGTCCCCTTAGGTACCCTGGTAAGGGAAAGAGTGCCTCTGAAACCTGCCGCCTTGACATTCTTCGGTACAATGATTGGGTTCACTAGGCATAGAACCGGCGAAGTTGTGCGACGTTCCATGGATTGTTGCAGACTGCTCCTGTCTTCGAGTCCTTCAGGCGGTAAGCTCCGTTGCCGATTGCCTCCGTCACAATGTATGGGCCCTCCCATGGGGAGGCGAGTTTGTGTACCTTCTTCTGCTTGAGTCGGAGGACAAGGTCGCCTGCGACGAATGCCCTTTGCCGTAGCCTCCATCCATGATAGTTGCGCAGGTCTTGTTGGTATATGGCTGATCGTGCCAGGGCGATGTCGCGGGCTTCATCCAAGATGTCCATGCTATCTTCGAGTGCTTCATCTGCATCTGACTCGTCGTAGGCGACCACTCGTGGTGCGTCGAACTTGATGTCGCAGGGGAGGACCGCCTCTGCACCATACACCATGAAGAATGGAGTGTACTGGGTGGATCTGTTTGGCGTGGTGCGCGGCTCGAGAGGACTGACGGCAGTTCTTCGACCCATGCTCCCGCGACGCGTCTCAGTGGTACCCGCAGGCGTTTCTTGATGCCGCTACAGACTAGGCCGTTGGCTTTCTCGACATGCCCATTTGACTGCGGGTGCGAGACAGATGCGTAGTTGAGCTTGATGCCTTGATCTGAACAGAAGTCCTTGAACTCTTCGGCTGTGAAGTTCGAGCCGTTGTTCGTGATGTTCCCGTTTGGTACTTCGAATCTGAAGATGATCGATCTGATGAAGTTCACCGCCAACGACGCAGTCGAACTTGTGATAGGAACGGCTTCAATCCATTTGGTGAACTTGTCGACTGCCACCAGGAAATGAGTGTGTCCTCCAGGTGAGGATTTTTTCAGGGGGCCAACCATGTCCAACCCCCATTGGGCGAAGGGCCAGGCTAGTGGTATTGTCTTTAGCGCGGACGCCGGTGCGTGTGGCTTGTTGGCGAATTCTTGGCACCCGGGGCACTTTCTTACTAGGTCTTCTGCGTCTTGCATAACTGTTGGCCAGTAGAATCCGGCTCGTAGCGTTTTGGCCACCAAGGCCCGACTGCTGGCGTGATGCCCGCAGATGTCGGCGTGAATGTCGAGTAGGATAGCTTGACCGTCGACTGGATCCACGCACCTTTGTAGGATTCCTGAGATGCTCCGCTTGTATATCTCACCATTGATGACGGTGAAACTTTTGGAGCGCCGAATGATGCGCTTGGCTTCGACTGGATTTGTTGGCAGCCTTTGGTGCAACATGTACGCCAGATATGGTCCCGTCCATGTGGCTTCCACCAGCATGACTTCCATTGGCTCCTTTTCCTTGCTCGTTGGGTTGGCGGTGCTCGTTGCCGGTGTGGAGGGTTTTGTTACGGGGCGAGTCTTGATGGACCTTTGCGTGATGCGCTCGAGGAAGACGCCGGGTGGCACTGGTACCTTGTCTGACCCCATGTTGGCGAGGGCGTCGGCTTCCTCGTTGCTATCGCGACCGATGTGCCGCAACTCGCAGCCGTCGAATGTGCCCTCCAGCTGGTTGTACAGGTCTCTGCAGGCGATCATATTGTCGGCGATGGCGTCGCAGGACTTCATGGTTTGCTGTACGACGAGGTAGGAGTCGCCGTAGATCATGAGGTGCGTGGCGCCGCAGTTCTTGGCCCGCATGCCATGGATCAGGGCTTCGTACTCTGCTTCGTTGTTGGAGGGTGTTCGAAAATCCATCTGCAGAACATACTTCAGCTTGTCGCCTTTAGGGGAGATGAGGACAACTCCTGCCCCTACCGCCTTGAATTTCTTGGACCCGTCGAAGTACATTGTCCATGCGTTGGACAAGTCGGGGACATCTGGCAACTGGGCTTCTATCCACTCGGTGGTGAACTCTGGGAGGACTTGGGCCTTGATAGACTTCGGGTGAGCGTACTTCAGCCCCCAGGGTCCTAGTTCGACAACCCACTTGGCGACTCGTCCTGTCGCGCGCTGATTTGTGAGGATGTCTGCTAGGCCGGAGGAGCTTACCACCGTGATCGGGTGCTCGGAGAAGCAGTGGACGACCTTCCTGGAAGTCATGAGGACCCCGTATGCCAGCTTCTGGTAGTGTGGGTAATTTTGTTTGGACAGTGTTAGGACTTCGCTGAGGTAGTAGACTGGCCTTTGGACAGGATGACTATTCCCTTCTTCTTCCCGCTCAACTACGAGCACCGTGCTCACCACCCTGTTTGTCGTTGAGACGTATAGTTATAGCGGCTCGTTCTCCAGTGGTGCCACCAAGACTGGGGAAGTCGTCAGGGTCTTTTTGAGCTGGTCGAATGCCTCTTGCGCTTCTTCGGTCCACTCGAACTTGTCTGTCTTCTTCATTAGTTGGTAGAAAAGCAGGGCCTTCTCACCCAACTTACTTATGAACCGGTTGAGAGCTGCGACTCGGCCGGCTAGTCGTTGTACCTCACGAAGCTTGGTGGGTGCTGGCATCGTGAGTATATTCAGCACCTTCTCAGGATTTGCTTCGATTCCTCTCGCCGAGACGAGGTACCCTAGTAGCTCTCCGGCTGGTACACCAAAAACGCACTTTTCTGGGTTCAGCTTGATCTGATATTCGTCGAGCACAGCGAAGACCTTGCGGAGGTCGGCGACCAGGGTGTCTTCCTTCCGGGTCGTAACGACGATGTCATTGACGTAGACTTGGACAATTTGCCCGATGAGCCCTTTGAGGCATGCTTGCATTGTGCGCTGGTACGTGGCCCCAGCGTTCTTCAACCCGAAGGGCATCGTCTGGTAGCAAAAGACGTCGTCGGGTGTGATGAATGCCGTTTTTTCTTCGTCTTCGACCTTCAGTCTGATCTGCTGGTAACCTGAGTAGGCGTCCAGGAATGACAGGCGTTCGCAGCCTGTTGTCGAGTCGATGATTTGGTCTATCCACGGGAGCGGGAAATGATCCTTGGGGCAACATTTGTTGACTGTTGTGAAGTCAACGCACATGCACAATTTCTTCGTCTTCTTCTTCTCGACTAGGACCGGGTTGGCGACCCAGTTTGAGTCCTTAATCTCTCGGATGAACTTGGCGTGCAACAGCCGGTCGATCTCCATGGTGATCGCGTCTCGTTTAGGTCCTGAGAAGCGCCTCATGGCTTGTTTGACGGGTCTGGCGTCCTGGTGAACTTTTAAGGAGTGCTCGGCGAGAGTCCTGGGTATTCCTGGCATGTCAGAAGGTTGCCATGCGGAGATTTTCCAGTTCTCACGTAGAAACTCGACGAGCGCGCCGTCCTATGCGGGTGTCAAGCTTGAGGACACTTTGATCGTCTTGCTGCTGTCGCTCGGATGGACCTGGTGAGTTGTCGTGTCGTCGTTCGAGTTGAAGGCGGCATCCTTGGCTGGCTTCTTTCGGGGTAGAAAGACGGTCTTGTCATTGTCGGCTGATATGGCCTTGAAGTGTTCTTCGACCCCGAAGAACTCAGAGATCCTGCTCAACTCGCAGTCGCAGCTGTTGGAGCGGTCGAAGTCGCCACGCACAGTGATTACTCCTTTGGGTCCAGGCAACTTGATCATTAGGTAGGCGTAGTGAGGTACTGCCATGAACCTGGCGAAAGTTGGGCGCCCAAGTATGGCATGATACTGTGACTTCCAGTCGACGACCTCAAAGTCAATCGATTCTTTCCTGAAGTGCTCGGGAGCCAAGGATGACATCGAGTGTGATCGTTCTCATGGGCGTGATTGCTTGCCCTGGTACTATGCCGTGGAAGGTGGTCTCGGACTCCGGCAGCTTCTCTGTTGACTTGTTCATCCTTCTCAGGGTGTCGGCGAATATGATGTTGATGCCACTGCCTCCATCCAGGAATACCTTCTTCAGGTTGTAACCTCCAATCAGGGCTTCGATAACCAGAACAACGTGACCAGGCCGAGGTACATCTAACGGGTGATCTGCCCTGGAGAATGTGATCGGTGTCTCTGACCCTCTCAGGTAGTTCGGTATTGTGCGTGGGCAGTTGGTAGCTTGAAGAACTTGGCGGGTGATGAGCTTTTGCACCCTGTTTGAAGGACGTCCCTTCTGTATCATGTTGAGTTATCCTCGTGCAGTCGGGTATGCGTCGTGTGCAGCTACTGGCTGGGCTTCATGATGTGGCTGTTGCTGGGGAAAGGCCCCAGTCGCATGCGTTGGGTTGTTGTTTGCGGGTGCCGCCTGAATAGCAAGTTGCGGGGCTGGCTGCAGTGCTTGCACAGGAGTTATGATATGCTGCATAGCTTCATAGATCTTGTGTGCTTTACGGCAATCCTTCAACCGGTGGTTGGCGCCCCATTTGCTTGTTTCCGGGTTGCGGAACGAGTGATGCTTGCAACGTTGCATCAGCTCCTCGGCTGGGGTCAATGCGCGCTTCCACTCGCGTTTTTGGCCTCCGTCATTGCGGCTAATGCTACCGCTGCTGCGGTTGTACTGACCCGAGTTGGACTGTCGGCCTTGATCACCGCTTCGACTGTATTGATGACCTTGACCATACTGGCGATTGTTATCTCGCGTATCATCACGGGGGGTTTGATATCCCGCCGCTACTAGCTCGATTGTGTCGAGATTGGTGAAACGTTGTTTCTTCTTCTGGCGTCCATCCCGCCAGTTACTTGTTTCGGCTTCCTTCTTCGGAGAGGTATCGTGGACGTAGTCCTCTCCTTCGGCCCACTGGTCTGCTATCTTCATGAGCTCGATCGTGGTCTTCGGCTGGAGCCTGTCGAACTCTTCGCGGAGGTCGCGGCGAGCGACGCCATGCATGAACGCGTCCATCACTCGGTCTTCTGAGACGGGTTCCATGGTGTTGCGGAGGAGTGTCCATCGTTGGATGTATGACCGGAGCAACTCATCTCTTCCTTGTTTACAGGCTTGCAACTCGATGTAGGTCGTCGGCCTTGCGTATGTTCCAGAGAAACTTTTGATGAAGTTATCTTGGAATTCTTCCCAGGTCTTGAAAGAGTCTTTGGGTTGGCTGGTGAGCCACCCGCGTGCTGAATCTGTGAGCATGAGCTGGATGTACTGCATCGTTGTGGTCGATGTCCCACCTTGACAGGTACAGGCGATGAGATAGTCTTCGAGCCAGAGGCGCGGGTCTTGTTTCCCGTCGTACTTGGGTGTTCCTGATGTTAGCTTGAAGCCTTTGGGCATGCGGGTGTCGCGGATGTTGAAGCTGAAGCATGCGGCACCGCACGGCTCGAAGTTGCGATCGGTCTGGTCGTCCAGGTTCGTCGTGTCAGCCGGACGCTGGTTGCGGCTACGGTCCACCGTCCTTTGCGTGATGACGTTGCGAAGGTCTTCGCCTGGTTGTGGTTGTCGCAATGGCTGTGCTGCAGGGACGTCTGGCGCTGCCGGCTCGCAGGCTTGGTGCTCTCACTCCTCACGTGTCCGGCTGCTTGGCACCCTGTTCGACAAGGCGTCCTCGATTGCCTTCATGGACATGATCTGCTACTTGTGGAGAAGGGGCCGCGCGTCTCCCTCCGGTGGCTGTGTGAGCCGAAGGTATGTTTCGACTGCCATGATACAAGCGTTCGCCGTTTTAGGGACATGTATCCCATTTTCATCCTCGGTGACGAAGGATGAGTCGAGGTTGCGGGTGACTCTGGCTCGATCGGCCTTCGTCATGAGGGGAACGCGAGCTCTGTGTCGCCGTCCTCCTTGGTTAACTTACGTGGAGGAAGTAAACGAGTAGGCAGCCCGTCTGGCGCTCGACGCGTCGGCATCCCTCTTGCGCCGGAGTAGCTCGGCTTTTTCGGCACGAAGTCGCTCGCCTTCCTTGCGTAGCAAGTACTGGACTGCCAGCTGATCGTCCCGAGGTGCGTCGGTGGTGGGAACGTGCCATCGTCGACGTGCTTCATGGCCATGATTGCCATGTCGCGTGTGATGGTGAGCCGTGTCGTCTGATCGGGCATGACCACCTCCAGTGGATATGCGGGTTCGTCGTTGCCTTCTGGAGGCGTTGTGCCGGCCATGAAGACTTGCGCGGGGTAAACCCGAGTAGGGGTGTTTACGCTGCCGCTGCTGCTTCCGTCATCCGAATCTTGCTCTGGATCAAAAATTGCTGCCACATGATGGGCGGCGTAGCCGTTGTTGCGTCTTCTTGCGATCTTTCGCGCAGTTGCGGAGGATGATTTCGCAGTCACCGGAGCGAGCGCGATCGGCTTGGGGAAGATTTGGTGAGCCCATGAGGACGCGTGCGACGTGACCGTCGGCAGCACGACCTTGGTCGCACGCGCGGGTGCGGTTGACGCAGTCGAGGTTGAGGTAGATCTTGGTTTTGCCGGCCGTGCGATCGAGGTGGTCGGAGTAGACTCTATCTGCATGGCCGCTGACGAGGTGGTCGGTGTAGATGCGATATTTACGGTTGCGGCAGATGCGGCTCCCGTGGTAGGCGACAGCGGGTACAGCGCGAGGGTGGCCGATGCGGGTGTCACCGCTGTTGGGGATATATCAACTAGGGGTATAACCAACATGGATCAATCCGGCTAGTCCAGGGTGGCCCAAGGGTGGTAAGGCCGAAGCCTGCCGGGCGGCCCAGATAGCTGACGTACAAGGAAGTAGGCGGACGGTCCAAGGAAGGCGGAAGGCCGAAGCCCATCCAGCCACCAAGCCCAAGACGGAAGGCGGCAACCAAGCCGGCTAGGTCTAGGACTCTGTTTACTTGCCGGACAAGTACTTACCTTGTACCCTGGGGTCTGGCCGCCTATATAAGCCGGCCACCAGGGAGCCTTTAGGGCAGACGCTTCAATAGGCATCATACACATTGTAACCTGTTCACGGCTATTGCCTCATAGTGAATTATAGCATCACGTAGGATCTCGCCACCGCCGTGGGATCCGAAGCTGGGTAAACTCACCGTGTTCAATCCCGTCCTCGACGACACCAACCTTCTTTCCCACAATCCATACGTAGGCTAGAGGACCCCCGTCTCCTATCAATTATGCCGATACCACGACAGTTGGCGCCCACCGTGGGGCATAAGGTTCCTGGCGTCACGTTCCAGGCGGGAACACTTGGCGGCGTGGGCAAGCAGATCGCCGTCGGTCGCGTCACAAGGTATGGCGGCCATAGCTACGTCAACTCGGATGAGTCCTGGCTCCCGGCGGACGACTACCTTATCGGATGCGCAATCGTACCGATCGGAGGGATCGACGTCTTCATCGGGTACACGCCAGAGGCGTACGGCCTACCGCGTTTCTACAACCCCACCCACCAACCCTTCGACTAAGCAGTCGACCGACAAGATGGATCTGAATCCGCCTTCTCCCAGGAGTCGGCCGAATCTGATTTCCACTTCGTCGGAGTTGTCGGGCTGGGATCAGACTCCCAGCCGGAAAACAACGATCCTGAGTCAATCCTCCCTGCTCTACAGGAGGATGCGATGTCAGATGCCGGATCCAGATCTACCGTTCAAGTCAACGTAGACTCTGACTCTGATGATGATGCTAGTCTCTTCGAAGAGAAGATCAAAACCCGCTTTTCCAGTGGTAATCCGGCTCCTTCAGAGGGCACAGCGGATACTGACATGCCTGACAAGCTGGCTATGATGGTTGTTGTCGGTCACGAGACAACCCCAGTTACTTCGGAGGCGCAAAACAAGCCGGCGGAAGATGCCAGCGACACCATTGCCGGCCAACTCATTGAAAGTTCCGACAAGGTGCGCGCAAAGAAGAAAACTGGCCTCGAGAAAGGCGGCAGCAGCAAACCCACAGATTTGCTCTCCGTCATCAAAGAAGTAGACGAGATCATGAATACTCCGGTGAATAAAGACACCCCACTTGACGAAGTGGAAGAGCTTAGGCTTAACATGCTTAAGCACTCTGACTTCCTGCGAAAAAGAGAGGAGCACGTTGAGAGCATTGCGAAGAAGATCGAGAAAGAACAGGAGAAGATGTCGGCCAAAACAAGCCGGCAACTCTTCGAGGAGAAAAGTTCATCAAAAAACCGCCGTGGAAAAGAGCCGCCTACGCAAGCGACGACAGCGGCTCAAGATCTAGGGTTCGACTGGCGTACGACACCACAACGCGTGGATAGAAGGGGAGATGTTGTCTTCTGCACCCCTGTCCTCAACGCGGCCGCCGCGCTAGATACCCTGGACGACAACACTTACACGGCGGAAGAAAAGCTGGCCAATGCAATACACTTCGTGAGCAAGGCCCTAGAACAACAATCTCGCGCTGATTCGTACGGCCACATGGCGGATGCTCGCGGGGGAGACCTAGAGTCTAAGTCGGGAAAGTGCAAAGCTGCACCCGGCGCCGACCCCGAAGGCCCGTCTGGCTCCAGTAGCCATGGCGACAAAAGGAAGGCAACGCCACCTCCAAAGAAGACGCCACCGCCAAAGCCAAGGCGGGACGAGAATTCAAGGACAGGAAACAGAGGAGACCTGGCACCTCCATCCCAGCCAAGACGCGACAACGGCGGTAGCCGGAACAACAGGCTACCGCCTAGAAAAGATGTCGGCAACGACCCTCCCAGGAGAGGTCGAAGCCGGTCTCCGCAGCGTAGCACCAGCAGCAAGAAGAGAGAGGAGGCAGAAGGGCCCAGACGCAGCATAAGCCGGGCAGCGCAGGACGAGCCGGACGCAAACAGAGGCGCACGGCAGCTCGATCCAAAAGACGCACGACACCGCCTACAAGACATAGCAAGAGGAAAGGAGCCGCCATACTCTGGACCAAAGTGCTTCGGTGACGCCATCCACAGAGATCCGTTCCCTAAGGACATGACATCAGTGTCAAAAAACTGTTCTAGGTACAACGGCCTCGTTAAGCCGGACTCATGGCTATCCGATTATGCCATGGCCATAGAAATTACCGGCGGGAGCAGCTATTTTGCCGTCCGCTACCTACCTCTCATGTTGGAAGGCACGGCAAGAGCTTGGATCGACAACCTTACTGAAAAGTCCATCCATAGCTGGTACGACATGGAAAAGGTTTTCTCCCAGCACTTCCAAGGAACATACAAGCGTCCAAATACCTACACGGATTTGCAACGCTGTATCCAAAAGCCGGACGAAACCATGACAGATTTTGTCAGCCGTTCGATATCCGAAAAAGCCAACTGTCATGGTGTTTCGGACGCACAGGCTATCCACGCCTTCTACACGGGCCTACAGAAGAAGTCCTTGCTCCGTCATAGGCTCGTCCGCGAGCAAATCACGGACCTTGGTGAGATGCTCAACCTGGCCGCCCAATACGCGGCGGCGGATGACGACGCCCGGGACGATGACCCAGACGTCAACATCATACCAAAGCGGAACAACAAGCGCAAGCAGGCGGCAGATGACAAAGCCGGACCTTCCAATGAGGTAGCCGCAACATTCCAAGGGAACGCCGGCAAAAAGAAGTGGAAGAATAAGAAAGATAGTCGCGAAGCCGGCTCAGGGCCTAAGGCGGCACGAATCACTTATGAACAGGCAAAGCTTTTGCCATGTCCCATCCACGCCTCACTGGGCAAGGTCAACCATATGCTTGGCGAGTGCCGTTTCATGGACGACTTCAAAAAGGATCCCACAGTCGGCTGGAAGTAAAAGAAGTCAAAGAAGAACGACAAGAAAGACAACAAGGAGGATGAGGATGACGACGACATGTCTATCTCAAGCGAAGACGACGCAGCCGCCAAGAAAAAGAAGCCGTATCCGAAGGTCAAAGAATCGCTTGTGTGCTTTGTCGGCACGCCTTCGGCTAAGGCGGAAATGCGCGAACTCAACGCGACAATGCCGGACGTCCCTCAGTACTTGAACTGGTCGGAAGCAACGATCACTTGGGACCGGTGACGTGGGGCTACCTTGCGGGTAGCCCACGATGATGCTACCTGGGCCGCGCCAAGGATGGAAAGGCCCACAGGAGGCACACGCGGGATACCATGTAACCTAGTCCAAGTCGGTTAGGAAGCATAACCTGCCATATCTGTAGATGCCATCGGCACCAACCAACCCGAGACCTGGCTGCCTATAAAGCCAGGAGGGTTGCCCGTCCCAGAGGACACGCTCAGAACCACAACAAACCCTAGCGAGATCGCAATCTCGCCATTGTAATCTCTACTCGCATCAATAATCAGACAAGCAGGAGTAGGGTGTTATCCTCCGGGAGCCTGAACCTGGGTAAAACCTCGCTTGTCAGCCGTCGTGATCACCTTGCACTCTTCTCTCTCCCCATCAATCAACCCGGGGTGCACAACCTGGGACTTGTCGAGTTAACACCTCGTCAATTGGCGCCGTCTGTGGGAATTTCAAACAAGTGCTAGGATCATGGTCGCACCGGCTCCATCCGCAATGAAGATCGGCGCATCCGCCATGAGGGAGTCGATCTGATTCGGCTCCTTCGAGTACGTCATCCACTCGCCAGCTCATCAATCGGTGTACGCCGATCTGGACAAAGGTATACACATCACCTTTGGCTCCATATTCTGTTGCATCGATAGTCGTGGCATACTCAGGTCTAGGACTACTGCGCTACGTGCGACGGCGTCACCAAAATCGCCGACCATCGCGCCCGCTGGACCCGCCGAGATCGCATCTGCCGCACCCGCGGAGATCGCGACCGCTGGACCCGCCGAGATCGCATCTGCCGCACCCGCGGAGATCGCGACCGCTGGACCCGCTGAGATCGCATCTGCCGCACCCGCGGAGATCGCGACCGCTGGACCCGCCGAGATCGCATCTGCCGCACCCTGCCGCACCCGTGGAGATCGCGACCACTGGACCCGCCGAGATCGCATCTGCCGCACCCGCGGAGATCGCGACCGCTGGACCCGCTGAGATCGCATCTGCCGCACCCGCGGAGATCGCGACCGCCGAACCCGCGAAGATCGCATCTGCCGCACCCGCAGGGTTCGCGCCAGCTGCACTCGCGAAGAGGACATCTACATCGACAATCTCGGCAACGGCCGCGCGAATCGAGTCTACTACCCCAACCTCGGTCGTGCGGTCAATCAAGTCAAGACCCACCTCCACCGTCGCACCCGCACGGGCGATCAGGGGCCCGCGTCCGACAGCCATGTCGCGCGCGCCCTCGTCTTCGTGGAAATCCCAGGTCTACCCCAAGCCAATCGCACTCGCCCCGGCGAGTGTGAGCACATGGACAATCGCGAAGAGACGCGACAGCGGGTGCGCCGCGCGCCACGTTGCAGCAATTTTCGACCCCGAGCAAGAAGCGGGTGACAGAAGCAGCAGCGGCAGCACCAACTCCCCAACTCAAGTCTACCCCAAGCAAGTCTTCATGGCCGGCACAACACCGCATGACGACGAAGACGAACCCGCATATCCGCTAGAGGTGGACATGCCGGACCAGACTAAACTTGTCATCACGCGGGACATGGCGATCCAAGCCATGAAACATGTGGACGAGGGCACGTTCCCCCCACCCAACGCACCTCGAGAAGACCACCTGGCGGTCCAGTACTTGCTCCGCAAGGAAGGCGAACGGATTCGCGCCGAAAAGGCCGAACTTCTCAGGCGCAAAAGGGACGCGGATGCATCAAGTGCCAGGCGAGCCGCCCTCTCTTTCACATCCTCCACAGAGGTGAACCAGGGAGCACGGCGAACCAGAGCCCGCGTCCCCCACATGGCAGAAGCTGATCGAACAAGGCTCACCCGTAACCTCGACTCGTCCTTCGTCACCGAAGATGAAAACGGGATACCCGTCCCAAAGACGGCGAACGCCGCCCTGATATCAGTCGAGACATACCTCCGGCTCACGCAGCCACCGGAGGGGGACGCGCGCTCCCTTCTCCACAAGCAACAAATTGCCTCCATAAGGGCAATCGAAGAAGCTCTGGCGGCCAAGGGGCCAAGTAACCAAGCGCACGAACCAACGACGTCGGGCATCCCGGCGGCGCAGCGACAGCCAGTCAAGGACCTCCGTGACGTCCTGACGCAGAAGACGGTGGACCGCAACCGCAAAGAGCGTTCGGCTAGTGCGGCACACGCGGACGTCCACGCCGACCGCGACTTCGAGCCATGTGGCGCGGCATGCTTTAGTTTCAACATCCGCGACACCCGCATGCCTAAAGGCTTCAAGTTGACGGCTGGCACGCCAAAGTACGACGGGAAGCAAGACCCGAAGCTATGGCTCGAAGACTACCTCATTGCTTGCACCTGCCAAGGCGGAACATCGACCACGGCAATGCAGTACATCTAGCTCATGCTGACAGACTCTGCACGCGGGTGGCTCACAAGCCAACCCAAAGACTCTTTCCGAACATGGGAAGAATTCCAGGATAACTTCATCAAAAGTTTCTCGGGAACATTCGCCAGGCCAACGACCTACATCGAGTTGCAGGCCTGCAAGCAAGGGAAGGATGAGTCGCTCCGCTCTTACATCCGGAGGTGGACACTCCTCCGCAATACCATGGAACCCGTATCAGAGGACCGAGTGATGGACGCCTTCATGCATGGCGTCGCTCGCCGCGACCTCCGGGAGGAATTCGGTAGGCTCCAGCCGAAGACCACAATAGAACTCATGAAGACAGCCAACCAATGGGCCGAAGGAGAGGACTACGTCCGCGAAACTTCTCCCAAAAAGGAAGGCGAAACAAGCAACTGGCGCGAGGCACGTCAAAAGAGGAAGGCACGTTACACCCACGATTCACTCGAATTAGTAGCGGCGGGTTATGAAACCCCCCGTGAGGTAAAGCGTGAGGGCAGCCGACATCACGAGCAAAGTCGACAGCCCAGCTCGAGTCAGTACAACCGTGGCAGCAGCAGCATCGGCCACAGTGATGGAAGTCAGAAGCGCGAGTGGAAGCGCCCGCTGACCCCAGCAGAGGAACTGATGCAACCCTGTAAGCATCACTCGTTCCGCCACCCGGAAACAGGAAAGTGGGGTTCAAACCACCTGTTAAAGGATTGCCGCAAAGCAAGAAAGATCTACCACGCCATGCAGCAAATCATCGCCCCGGTGCAGGCCATTCAAGCGGCACCGCAGCTAGCCATCCAGGCAGCACCCGCAAACAATAACCAAGTGCAGGCGGCAGGAGCGTTCCCCCAGCCGCAGCAGCAGCAGCAAGGTCCGTCGGCAGCAACCGACACGTACCCAGCCGCACGGGGACAGCTGAACATGATCCAGAAGGGACCCCCGTCGAACAGGCGGCAGAAAATCATCACACGCCAAGTACTTCAGGCCATCAACAGCCCGCGCGCGGTACCAGACTACCTGCGCGGGCCGGAGACACCAATCACATTTTCCAGGGCAGATCACCCAGCGGAGGTAGTCCGACCCGGGCACGCCGCACTCGTGATTGAGGCCTTGGTCGGCGACTACAGCCTGAAGAAGGTATTCCTGGACGGAGGCAGCGGCATCAACATCATATTCGCCGACACCCTCAGACGAATGAACAGGTCGACAGAGAAATTGCCGGAATCGGAGACCACCTTCCACGGCATAGTACCAGGGCAAGCAATCACGCCCATGGGAACAATCACACTCGACGTCATCCTCGGTACACCCGAGCACTTCAGGAAGGAGTCGATAGACTTTGAGGTCGTCGACTGGAAGTCACAATACCACGCCATCCTCGGACGCCCAAGCTTTGCCAGGTTCATGGCAGTACCCCACTACGCCTACCTGATGATAAAGTTGCCCGGGCCAAAAGGAGTGATCACCGTCCGCGGCGACTTCGGGCTCTCCAACAGCTGCGACCGCGAGTTCGCCAAGATCTCCGAGTTCTTCGGCATCGAAGAGCACTTCAAGGCCATATCAGCCGACAACGACAAGACCATCTTCCCGGCTCGCAAGAAGCCTGCCAAAGACGCAGCTTTCAACACGAATGACGACACTGTCACCCACCAAGTCCATCCGACTGACAGCGGAAAGACGGTCAAGGTCTCATCAAGTCTGACCCCCGCATAGGAAGGCGCGCTCGTCGAGTTCCTACGTGAGAACTGGAAAATCTTTGCATGGCAACCTTTTGACATGCCAGGAATACCCAGGGAACTCGCCGAGCACTCTCTGAAGGTCCACAAGGACGCAAGACCAGTCAAACAATCCATGCGACGCTTCTCAGGGCCCAAGTTACTGCACGCCAAGTTCATCCGAGAGATCAAGGACTCAGACTGGGTCGCCAACCCGGTTCTAGTTGAGAAAAAGAAGACGAAGAAACTACGCATGTGCGTTGACTTCACCGCAGTCAACAACTGCTGCCCCAAGGACCACTTCCCGCTCCCGCGGATAGACCAGATCATCGACTCGACTGCAGGTTGCGAACGCCTATCTTTTCTGGATGCCTACTCAGGTTACCAGCAGATCAGGCTGAAAGTCGAGGACGAAGAGAAGACAGCCTTCATCACACCCGACGGCGTTTTTTTCTACCAGACGATGCCGTTCGGGTTAAAGAACGCAGGTGCCACGTGCCAGCGGACAATGCAAGCATGCCTCAAGGGGCTAATCGGGCAGATCGTCCAAGTCTACGTCGACGACATCGTCGTCACTACCCGGAAGGAGGATACCCTGGTCGACGACCTCCGCAAGGTCTTCGCTGCACTGGACGTGTATCAGATCAAGCTCAATCCAGAGAAGTGCGTGTTCGGCGTACCAGCCGGAGAGCTACTAGGGTACCTCGTATCCGCAAGAGGAATCGAAGCAAACCCCGAGAAGGTGCAGAACATACTCACAATGCCAGCACCAACCAAGCTCAGGGAGGTGCAACGATTAGCTGGCCGAGTCGCAGCTCTCAGCCGGTTCATTAGTAAGTTGGGAGAAAAAGCCCTACCTTTCTACCAACTGATGAAGAAGTCAGACAAGTTCGAGTGGACACAAGAGGCGCAGGACGTGTTCGATCATCTCAAGAAGACAGTGACAACCTCTCCAGTCCTCGTGGCACCACTGGAAAACGAGCCGCTCTACCTATACGTCTCAGCAACGAACAGGGTGGTGAGCACGGTGCTCGTAGTCAAACGCGAAGAAGAAGGGCACAGTCACCCGGTGCAGAGGCCCGTCTACTACCTGAGCGAAGTACTCACCTTGTCCAAGCAGAACTACCCTCATTACCAGAAGCTGGCATACGGAGTCTTCATGACCTCCAGAAAGGTCGTCCACTACTTCTCCGAGCACCCGATCACGGTGGTAAGCTCCTCTGGACTAGCAAACATTCTCACAAATCAGCGCGCGACAGGACGAGTCGCCAAGTGGGTTGTCGAACTAGGACCATGGGGGCTGAAGTATGCTCACCCGAAGTCCATCAAGGCCCAAGTCCTCCCAGAATTCACCACCGAGTGGATAGAAGCCCAGCTACCAAATGTCCCCGACTTGTCCAACACATGGACAATGTACTTTGATGGCTCCAAGAAATTCAAGTCAGCCGGGGCAGGAGTCGTGCTCATCTCCCCCAAAGGCGACAAGCTCAAGTATGTCCTACAGATGGACTTTCCGACGCCGTCCAACAACGAAGCCGAGTACGAGGCCCTGATCCACGGCATGCGGATGGCCAAGAACTGCGGCGCCACGCACCTCATGATCTACGGCGACTCCTACCTGGTGGTACAGCAAACCATGAAGTCCTGCGACGCCGTCGCTGACAACATGATCGCCTACAGAGACCTCTACAATCAGATGGAAGGCAACTTCGACGGCTGCGAGCTGCGCCACATTGGCCGTGAAAGCAACGAGGAAGCCGACGTCCTCGCTAACATGGGCTCAGACAGGGTGCCAGTCCCACCCGGCGTCTTCCTTGAGTGCATCACGCAGAGATCCATCAAGACTCAGAGTACAGCAAGCACTGCAACAACAAAAGGCGATGCCAACCCGCCAAGCCAAGACAAGGTCCCCATGGAAGTCATGCTAGTCGAAGCCACATGGACAGGACCATACCTGGCATACATACTACATCAGAAGCTGCCAGCTGACCCAGTCGAAGCAAAGCGCATCATCAGACGCTCCAAAAGTTTCACCGTCATCAACGGAGAACTCTACAAAAGAAGCATCTCAGGAATCCTGCAAAGGTGCATAGATCCAGTCGACGGCCAAGCCATCTTACTCGACATCCACGCGGGTACCTGCGGGCATCACGCCAGCAGCCGGGCACTGGTGGCCAAGGCGCTACAAGCCGGGTTCTACTGGCTGACAGCCATGCAGGACGCCGAGGAGCTGGTGAAGAAATGCACAGGGTGCCAGGAATTTGCCAACAAGCCGCACGCCCCAGCATCAGAGCTCAAAACAATACCACTAGCCTGGCCCTTTGCCCAATGGGGTCTGGACATGGTGGGCCCGCTGAAGAAATCCTCACCCGGAGGTCACACTCACCTCCTGGTCGCAGTCGATAAGTTCACAAAGTGGATCGAAGCCGTGTCCATCACAAGTTCGACTGCATCCACAGCGGTCAACTTCATCAGGTCAATCATCTTCAGGTTTGGAGTACCTAATGGGATCATCACCGACAATGGCTCGAACTTCACAGCCGAAGAATTCAAGGACTTCTGCTCAGAGCAGGGGATCAAGCTCAGCTACGCGTCGGTCTCGCACCCGCAGTCCAACAGACAAGTGGAGAAAGCCAACGGCCTCCTCTGCAACGGCATCAATAAACGACTGCGCGTGCCCCTAAAACGCGCAGCGGGCGCATGGGTGGAAGAACTGCCATCAGTCCTCTGGAGTCTGCGAACAACGCCAAATAGATCCACCCAATACACGTCATTCTTCATGGTGTACGGTGCAGAAGCGGTCCTCCCCTGCGACATCAAGTTCGACGCACCGAGAGTAGTCGCCTACGACGAGTCAGAAGCAGAGGAGGCACTCGAAGATAGCAGAGACACCCTGGATGAAGCGCGCGACATCGCCCTGGCACGATCAGCCGTGTATCAGCAGGACCTGCGCAATTATCACACTCGGAGGCTGCGACCAAGAGCGTTCGTTGCAGGCGACCTGGTTCTTCGACTCAAGCAAAAAAATGTGCACAAGATCGCTTCCCCATGGGAGGGCCCGTACATCGTAACAGAAGCAATAGGCAATGGAGCTTACCGCCTAAAGGACTCGAAGACAGGAGCGGACTGCAGCAACCTATGGAACGTAGCACAACTCCGCCGGTTCTACGCCTAGTTCAAAACAACCATTGTACAAGAAAATCAGCGCGGCAGGTTTCAGACGCACTCTTTCCCTTACCAGGGTACCTGAGGGGGCTGGAAGGGTTTTAATGAGGCGGCCTGTTCGCAAGAATCAATAAAGTGATTTGAAGAAAATCTGTCTCCTTTACCAGTCATTCAGAGGAAGCTCAAAAATCCTAGGCCGCCACTCGAACCACTCGGGGGTTGCGCCACACAGGTTGAAATAAAAGCTTAGGCCGCTACCCGAACCACTCGGGGCTGCGCCATACAAGCATAGCCAAAATCCTAGGTCGCCACCCGAACCACTCGGGGGCTGCGCCACACAGGTTGAAATAAAAGCTTAGGCCGCCACCCAACTTACTCGGGGGCTGCGCCATACAAGCATAAAGTCAAAAATTCCTAGGCCGCCACCCGACCGACTCGGGGGCTGCGCCATACAGGTCAAGTTCAAAATCCTAGGGCGCCGCCCGCCATACACGGGGGCTGCGCCATACAGGTCACACTTGCAACCCTAGGCTACCACTCGACTTACTCGTGGGCTACGCCAAACAGGCCTTCCCAGAAAAATCCTCAGCCGCCACTCGAACCTACTCGGGGGCTGCGCTGCACAGGTCAAGTTCCAAATCCTAGGTCACCACCCGACATACTCGGGGGCTGCGCCAAACAGGTAACACTTGTAATCCTAGGCCGCCACTCGACCTACTCGGGGGCTGCGCCAGACAGGTCTTTGCCAAAATCCTAGGCCACCACTCGAGCGACTCGGGGGCTGCGCCATACAGGTCAAGTTACAGAAATCCTAAGTCGCCACCTGATATAATCAGAGACTGCGGCATACAGGTCACACTTGAGAAACCTAGGTCGCCGCCTAGCATTCTAGGCGACTGCGCCATACAGGTCGCAACTCAAATCAGGCACTCACTTTCAAGTAAACAGATCAACTCTCATAACTCGAAAAGTACTTTAATCTGTTACATCGTACTTACACAGGCACATTTGCCCCCTATAGCTAACCCTGTACATCAGACGACAGCTATTCTAAACTGCAGGTTCAGCCTTCGGCGCATCAAGGGGACCTACAAGGCGCTCGCTCAGGTCCTGCACCTGCCGGATAATCCGGCGCGCAGCCGGCAAGGTCTCGTCGAAGTCATCGTCACCCGGCAGGCCTTAAAGCACCCTCTCAAGCGGAAGATGTGGCCGGTGCATCCGGACGTACGCCAGCGCCATGTTCGCACCAGCCACAAGTTGGGCGTCGACAACCTCTTTCAGCCCTTCACCATCGCGGAACCTCTCCAGCAAGGCAGACAACCCGTTCGGCTGCGCATTATGCGGGAAATACACACGATTGATGTGCCAAAGTGTCTTCCTGCAGTTCTCCAGAAGAAAGGCAGCGCGCCACGTACGATCAAGCATGGTGGCAAGGACGCGCCCCCTCGACTGGTTCACCCAGAACTGTCGAGCTTCGTAGGAGTCGCCGGATGCCTCTCGGGTGACTCGCTCCTCGACGCGAGCCCGCTCGGCCTCCCAGTCGGGATTAACATCTGCACACATAAAATACAAGTCAGAATGAGAAGGAAAGCCAGCAAGGACGGCAGCTGCCAAAAGGATACATACCCTACAGCTGCCGACTGATCAGGTCGATCTCTCCAAGCAAAAAATCCTCGCGACGCGAGAACTCCGCCGTGGGATGTGACTGGGAACGGTGCAGCAGCCGCTCCGTATTCTTCAGGGTCGCCTCAAGCTCCACCACCTTGTTCTTCAGATAGGTGATTATCCGCTGATCATTCACACTGCGTGGAGGAGCCGGCGCCGCCCGACGACGGCGAGCACCCGAAGAAGAAGCCGCGCCACTCGGCTCGGCCAATGGAGAAGATGGAGCATCATCGCGCATAGCACTCTGCCAAGGATACGCAGAGTCAATACAATCATGCGACTGCGAAGCGCAGTTCAACTCAGAAGACAGAAAAGTCAGCAAAATCAATATTGAAGACCAAAAGACCCGATAGGGCAATATTCATTACAAGCATGAAGTTCAAAATACAAGACCGCGGCGACTGCCGCATTCCTACAACTACGTCTACTCTAAGGCCGCGGACTGCGACCGGGAACGGCCCTTCCGAGCGGCAGCCGCCTCGGTCGCCTTAGCAAGGGCCCTCTCGAAGAGTGCCACAAGCTGCGCAGCCAGCTGCGAGGCGCGCTCCTTCACGCCACTCAGCGACGCGGTCCGGCCATCGGGTTTGCGAGGAAAACCGCTGACGACCTTCTCGAAGTCACCTGGAACTTGGTGGCCTAATAGGAGCTGGAAGGTGAGCTCGGAGCCGCGTACCGTCTGCGACCGCGTGAAGTCGGCGATGGTGGTCGCGTCCTCAAACGGCGCAGCCAGGGCGTCCACGGTCGCCGGCGGCTGGTCACCCGGGAAGATGCTCTGATGCACCACGGCCAGAGCTCCAGTCGACTTCTGCAACGCGGCTGCAGACTTCTTCAGCGCGTCTGAGGCATAGGCACAGACCCGGTCGAGGAAGCCAACAGCGGTCGCCAGGTCAACCGTGTCACTCGACGCATCTTCTGGAGGAGCTCCGCCGCAAGTCTCTGTGCAAAAATTCAGTCAAGACAAGAAAAGATCAAAGACTCAGTAGGTGTCAAGCCGAAACATACCCCCAAGAACACCGGCGAGTGAAAGGAGACGACCAACTTGAGTTTTCTCCTGGGCGACCCGCGCCAGCTCCCGCTCTCGAGACTCACGAAGAGCCTTCTCAAGCTCATCAACCCGCCCAGTAGCCTGGTCCATCGAGGAACGCAGTTGGTCCCTCTCCTTCTCCAGGCGAACGTAAGCCGCGGCTGCGTCGAGCTGTTGGCAATAGTACGGCTGAAGCAAAAACAAGATGTCAATAAAGTTGCGGGCGACTATACTAGTCACCCACACCTTCGGGCGGGCTACTCCCATCGGGAGCGCTGATCGCGCACCCGATGAAAAATCAAGAATGCAAGAAAAAGCATGAAAGACTTACATGGTCCAGGAGCTCAAGGTCTTCTGCAGCCGAAGGAGGCACGCGGCTAGACGATGCGAGGCCGGCAGGCTCAGCACGCACCTTCTCCACCACCACCGGCGTCCCCAACCCAGTCAAAGGGGCGGATGTGAGCACGTCCCGAAGGGGGGAGCTGACATTGTCAGAACGGTGGCTGCAGCAAAATCAAGAACACCAGTCAACTAAACGTCGAAACTGCAAAAGTGCAACTCGAAGGACACATTGCAGAGAAGCTCACCTGGGGGTGCCGGCGTCGTCATAGCTCTCCAGGGAAGGCGAAGGCATCCGCGCAAACGAGCGTGGCGCTGCGGAGCTGACCGGAGGAACGTTCAGAGGTTCCTCCCAGCCACCCGAGGACTGCGCACCCGGAGACGTCGCCACGACCTCCTCCTCAGCAACGTCGACATCCCTGGCAGGTGACGATGCAGTGGCAGACTCGCCGCGACTCGGAAGCTTCCTCTTCTTCTTCGCGGGTTCCTCCACTTCATCCTCCTCCTCCACCTCATCGCGGGGAGAGTGTGCGGAGGGAATCTCTACGTCCTCGTCCTCCTCCTCGACGAACTTCGACTTATCATCGGGTCCGTTCTCAGGGAGGGGAGGAGAGCTGGTGAACAGAGCTCGACCCTGAAGCAAGTAGACACAAGTCGAATCAAAAAGCAAAGTAGACTCAAGACGAACAAGGACAGAAAGAAAACAAGACTGGACTTACCTCAGGAACGGGGTTCGAGGCCCCGTAAGGAGAAATCGGGCACTTGACGTTGCACGTGTCCGCGGCTCGGAGGTTGGTGATGGACCTGACGTTGGCCTACACCTCCTCATCATCCAGCGGCATGGCGCTGACGCCTTCGGCGGCCCACATCGGGTGAGGCCGGGCGCTGAGCGGCTGCACCCGAAGACGGAAGAAGGTGGCCATCAAAAAGACGCCACCCGCCTCGCGCCCAAGGGTGTTGGTCAATTCGCGCAGCAGGCCCAGCAGGGGCCGCACGGCCTCCTTCTCCACGGCGGACAGCGGGTGCGCCCAGGCGCTGGTCTTCCGCAGTCCGCGCCCGCTGTCGAACGCGTCCAGTCCGTCTTGGTTCGACTGGACATAGAACCATCTCCTGCGCCATCCTTGGACGGAGTCGGACTTCTTCATCTGAAAGTACGCGGTGTCACCGCGTACCTGGATTCCGAAGCCGCCCACGGGGAAGGTCAACCCGCTCTTCCCTACGTTCTTGCGAACGAGGAAGAGCGACTTCCACAACGCCCAGTGGGGCGCGACGCCCAAGAAGCACTCGCAGAGCACGATAAAGCCCGCGATGCTCAAGACGCCATTGGGGGTCAGATCGTGGATCTGAACCCCATAGGCAAACAAGAGACCGCGCACGAAATCGTGCATGGGGAACCCGAAGCCCCGCGGAAGGAAATCCGCGAAGCAAACACGTTCCCCATCGCGCGGAGTGGGGAAGACTTCCTTGCCAGGGACGCGTACCTGGACTTGGTCGGCAGGTGGCAGCAAGCCTTGCCCGCGGAACATCTCCACATCGGCCTTCTTCACCGAAGACCTCTGCCAGTCGCCTTCAGGTTTCTTCATCAACCGGCGTCGTCTGCGGCGGCGGAGGAGCCAGCGGCGCTCTTCGGCTTGCCCATGGTCACGGTCACAAGGTGTGTGGATGGATTGCTCGGAGCTCGGGATGGCGGCGGAAATGGTAGAGCGCAGGAGGAGAAGAAAGCATGGAGCGATTGGAGAAGATGAAATCCCAAGCGTCCAGATACAGTACTTATGCCTCGAAGATCAGCATCTCAACCGTCCATCGAACAAGGGCTCCGAGCGGGCACATCCAGCCGTCCACGTGTCGCACGGAGAAACCAACCATCACCGCCCACTTCTTCCACTACGCACGAAAACCGAGGCGTCGTCATCGTGCCGCGCAAATTTCGCGCCCACTTCGGAGACGTGACAACTGTGGACCGTGGTCAGCTCTGACAACGGGGCCCACCGTGTCATGTCCCATCGGGCGCAGAGGCGTGCAACAGATCGTCATCAATGACGTCATCAAGCCAACGGCTCCAAAATCAATTAAAGCAACTCGACAGAGTTGTTCGAGTGGTAGGCTTCAAAGCTGAAATCAACAAGGTAGGATCAGCCAATGATCCGAGCACCCGAAGAATCCATTCGGGTGGCAACGCAGTAAGCTCGAGCAGCCGAATCAATCCACAAGTAAGCCAAACAGGCTGAGTAGAAGCAAGCTTCGCAAGAAGATGAAGGCAAAGTAAGTCGACTACAAAGGTTACTCCCATCGGGAGCGGCCGGTTCGACTGAAGAAATCGAGTTCAAGCTCAAGATCAAGCAATCCAATGGCGCGTCCAGGAGGAAGGAGTCCTTTGTCCGACTCTGCGCTTCGACCAAGCACTCGGGGGCTACTGACGTGGGGCTACCTTGCGGGTAGCCCACGATGATGCTACCTGGGCCGCGCCAAGGATGGAAAGGCCCACATGAGGCCCACGCGGGATACCATGTAACCTAGTCCAAGTCGGTTAGGAAGCATAACCTGCCATATCTGTAGATGCCATCGGCACCAACCAACCCGAGACCTGGCTGCCTATCAAGCCAGGAGGGTTGCCCGTCCCAAAGGACACGCTCAGAACCGCAACAAACCCTAGCGAGATCGCAATCTCGCCATTGTAATCGCTACTCACATCAATAATCAGACAAGCAAGAGTAGGGTGTTATCCTCCGGGAGCCTGAACCTGGGTAAAACCTCGCTTGTCAGCCGTCGTGATCACCTTGCACTCTTCTCTCTCCCCATCAATCAACCCGGGGTGCACAACCCTGGGACTTGTCGAGTTAACACCTCGTCAACTGGTCCGACCACCCTGATCACGTTCCTCACCCCGGCAAGTACGCCCTTGTCGTCGATCCCATTGTCGACAACTTCAGACTCACAAAGGTACTTATGGATGGCGGCAGCAGCCTCAACATCATGTACTACGACACACTAAGCCGCATGAACCTATCAGAGGATCAGCTGGACCACAACAACCTCACTTTTCATGGCATAGTGCCCGGCAGGCAAGCAAAGTCTATGGGGAGCATCAGGCTGAAGGTAACTTTCGGACCACCCTTCAAAAGCGCCTATCATGCAATCTTCGGACGACCGGCTTTCGCCAAGTTCATGGCAAGACCGTGCTACATATACAACAAGCTTAAAATGCCGGGGGAAAACGGAACCATCACGATTTCCGGCAACTTCAAGAAAGCCAAGGAGTGCGAGCGTGGCATGGCCGCCTTCGCAGAAGCCGTCATCCACAAGGAAGAACTCGCGCTGCTCGGGGCAGACTCAGACAACTCCATGCCAAGGCCAAAGATTGATGTCAAGAAGACCTTCGAAGCTTCAGAAGACACCAAAAAGGCGGACCTCATCCCGGGTGACAAGTCTAAGAAAGTTGTCATCGGCTCCAACCTTGACAGCAAATAGGAAGGCGCGCTCGTCGAGTTCCTCCGTGAGAATCGTGACATCTTTGCATGGTCGCCCTCCGACATGCCTGGTGTACCGAGGGAACTTGCCGAGCACTCGCGCAACGTCATAAAAGGATCCAAGCCGGTGAAGCAAGCAACAAGACGCTTTGGAGATGAGAGACGCAAGGCTATAGAAAAGGAGATAAAATAGGCTGAAGGCCGCCAATTTCATAAAAGAAGTTGTACACACCGATTGGGTGGCAAATCCTGTACTTGTTCCAAAGAAGAATAAAGAGCTGAGGATGTGTATTGACTATACCGGCGTTAACAAGTGCTGCCCAAAGGATCCCTTTGCGCTGCCTAGAATTGACCAAGTCGTAGACTCCACAGCAGGCTCCAAGCTGCTTTGTTTTTTGGATGCCTACTCAGGGTACCACCAAATCAAGATGAGAGAGTCGGATCAGCTGAAAACATCTTTCACCACTCCATACGGGACTTTCTGCTACATTACAATGCCTTTTGGCCTGAAGAATGCAGGGGCAACATACCAGCGCTGTATGCAAAATTGCCTGCACGAACAGATCGGCCGCAATGTTCATGTCTATGTAGACGACATCGCGGTAATGTCAAAAAAGAAGGCAGATATCCTAGAGGATTTGGAAGAAACGTTTCAGAATCTCCGGAGGTATCAGATGAAACTCAATCCCGCCAAGTGCGTTTTCGGCGTTCCAGCCGGCAAACTGCTCGGGTTTATCGTCTCAGAACGAGGGATCGAGGTTAACCCGGAGAAGATCAAGGCCATCCAAAACATATCCAGACCTACTTGTCTGAAGGACGTGCAGCGCCTAGCCGGATCGGCGGCAGCCGTCAGTCGTTTCATAAGCCGCCTAGGGGAAAAGGCAATGCCTCTCTACCGGCTATTGAAGAAATCCGAAAACTTCGAGTGGACAGCAGAGGCAGATGCCGCCTTGCAACAACTTAAGGAGGCCCTCATATCCGCTCCGATATTGGCAGCACCTCGATCGCAGGAACCAATGATGTTGTACATCGCGGCAACATGAGCTGTTGTCAGCGTTGTCTTGGTTGTGGAAAGAAAGGAGAACGAAGCCGCGACGTGTGAGCAGCGACCGGTCTACTTCATCAGTGAAGTATTCTCCGCCTCCAAGCAGAGGTATCCGCATTACCAAAAGCTGGCTTATGGTGTATTCTTCGCCGCCAGAAAGCTTAGGCATTACTTCCAGGAACACACAGTGACAGTAGTCAGCAAGGCACCGTTGGGAGACATAATCAACAATGCAGAGGCAACAGGTCGAGTTGCCAAATGGGGCATCGAACTTGCCGCCTTTGATATAGTCTATAAACCACGGACCGCCATTAAGTATCAAGCGCTTGCAGACTTTGTCGCCGACTGGACAGAGGCCATGGAGGAAACGACGCTCCCCGAATCTGAATATTGGGTCATGCACTTTGACGGATCAAAGATGCTCAAAGGCTCGGGGGCTGGAGTCGTTCTACGCACGCCTAACAGTGACAAGCTTAGCTACATGTTACAAATCCACTTCACAACAACCAACAACGTTGCCGAGTACGAAGCTTTGCTTCATGGGTTACACGTGGCAAACGACCTAGGCGTCAAAAGAATCCTCTGTTATGGCGACTCAGATTTGGTCGCGCAGCAAGCAAGCGGAACATGGGATGCGAAAAGCGCAACAATGGCGGCTTACAGAGCCAAAGTTGACGAATTCGCAAAAAACTTCGCGGGCTACGAAGTCCGGCATGTTTCAAGAGCTGAGAACGAGGCGGCGGACACACTTGCAAGACTAGGATCGGAACGCAAAAAGGTACCAAAAGATATTTTCCTGGAACATTTGCACAAGCCATCCATTAAAGGCGCCGATTTGATGGACCCCGATGCAGAAGAACCGGTAGAAGCGGCAAGTCTCGCTGTCTACTTGACACAGCCGGATTGGACAGTCCCATACCTCGATTTTCTAATCGACAGAAAGTTGCCGGAGGACGATGAGGTGCTAAAAAGGCAGATCATAAGGCGAGCCAAGGCATTCACGATAATAAAAGGCAAGCTATATAAGCGAAGCACGTGCGACATCTATCAGCGGTGCATACAACCGGAAGAAGGCCGGGAAATTCTGAAGGACATACATATTGGCACCTGCGGGCATCATGCTTCCGCCAGGTCCATTGTATCCAAAGCTTTCCGCCAAGGTTTCTACTGGCTCACCGCCAAAGAAGACGCCGAGAACATCGTAAAGACATCCAAAGGCTGCCAGTTGTACGCTCGTCAACCTCACTTGCCGGCACAGGAATTAAGGACGATTCCAATCACCTGGCCGTTCGCGGTCTGGGGCTTAGACATGGCGGGTCCCTTCAAGAAGGCGCGCGGTGGGTACACCCACCTACTGGTCGCTGTCGACAAGTTCACCAAATGGGTCGAGGCTAAACCGATCAGCAAAATTGACGCACGAACATCCACCAATTTTCTCTGGGGAATTATCTCTCGGTTTGGAGTTCCACACAGCATTATCACCCATAATGGCAGCAACCTGTCTCAAGGCGACATAGAAGAATACTGCAGCGATCTGGGTATCCGGCTTGATTTGGCATCCGTGTCACACCCTCAATCCAATGGACAAGTAAAGCGTACAAACGGCCTAGTCTTATCAGGACTTAAGCCTCGTCTCGAAGCTCCATTACACAAGGCAGCCGGCGCTTGGGCAGATGAGTTACAGTCGGTACTATGGAGATTGCGCACAACGCCAAACAGGTCTACCGGCTACACTCCTTTCTTCTTAGTATATGGCGCTGCGCTGAGGCAGTGCTACCTACCGACATGAAGTACGATTCCCCAAGAGTTCAAGCCTACATCGAGCAAGACGTAGAAGGTGCAAGACAGGATAGCCTAGACCTGCTAGACGAAGAAAGAGACGTCGCTCTCCATCGCTCCGCCTTGTATCAGCAACAACTTCGCCGCTATCATAGCCGGAGAGTGCGGAAGCGAAGCTTCAGAATAGGTGACCTGGTTCTCCGCCTAATTCAAGACAGAAAAAGCTTGCACAAGTTATCCCCGCCATGGGAAGGACCGTTTATAGTCACAAAGGCGCTGCTCAATGGTTCCTACTACCTGGCCGACATCCGCGACGAAGACAAAAAGAAAATGCGCAAGAAGGCGGCAGGAAAAAGGGGAACCAAGCGCAATAAAGGCATTGACGATCCGTTCGAGCAAACAAGACGGCCTTGGAATATTGAACAGCTACGTTCTTTCTACACTTAGCAATTTATAATTGTAATAAGTTAAATATGATTATGAAATAAAAGTCTATGGTTCCTCATCTGTGTTGAGAAGCATGCCATCTTTTGTCCTTTCTTGTAATCATATTTCCCCTATGTATCTAATTTACCTATTTTCTAGCTCCGTGCAAAGGTTCAAACTGGTAGATACTTGCAGCTTTCGAGCCAACCCAAAGCAAAAAATAAACTTTTTTGCGCCGCCTAATTCCTTTACCTCTGATTACTTATATGTGGTTCGCCTAGTAGTACGTCTTTGACACCAACATGTTGGCTTTGGTCTCTGATTCTAAACACATGGTTTAGCCCTGGTTGTTTCAGCTAAAGTTACCAGCTGAGGTTTCGTCAACATACAAAAAGTCAAACATATAAGTCAGGGTAAAATTAAGGCGGGCCATATAAATAAAGACAAAATAAAACTTGTCAGCTAGTTTCCGCCTAACAAGGCAGCAACAAAAGTATATACAAATATTACAAGTTAATGTTGCATTGTTTCAGGGGCCGACAAATAAGGCTAATAGGAGGCAAGGACAGAAAGATATGGCTCGGGGGAGCATGTACATCAGGCTTGGGGGCTGACAACTTCAACCCCGGAACTATCACTCCCCTCCGCCTCGGCCGCGTCGGCAGCTCCAGCTCCTTCTCCACCAGGCACAGGATGGCGCCGATAGAAGATTGAAGTGTCAACCATATCGGCAACACGCGTGGCGTAGCCGGCAACGTTGTCCAGAACAGCGGCCGGCTCAACCTCGCTACCGTCTTCATATGTTGACGGCATGCCTTCGGTAACAGCTTCTATCTCCGCCTCGGGGTAGTGCGCCATGAATAACCCAAGTGCGGTCTTGGCACCACCCCGCGCCGCCGACTTTAGCGAGCTCTTGTGCAGTTTGGTCGCTTGCTCCAAGATAGCGGGCACGTCGCTGAACTCGGTCGATTCCTGGCTGCCGGAGGAGGTGAAGAACTTGGCGGCAAATCGCTTGGACGCCGCCAAAGTCTCGGTGATCAGTTCGCCTAGACGCGCAAGGCGATCCAGGCGGGGGCTGACAACCTTGTCATCGCCTAAACCGGCGGGAACTGTATCAAAAATGAAGCCATTAGTTTGGCTCAGGCTAAAGCAAAATGGCAACATCAAATAAGGAGTAAGAAATTACCAAGAGCCGAGTTATGGAAAGCGGACAGCTCAATCATATGAGTTGCCAGCGCATCCTCAGCAGTTTGGGCGCGCGAAGTCTGCTTGGAGATTTCCTCGGCAGCCGTCTTCTTCGCCTCCGCCAACTTATTGCGCAGGCAGCTCACCAGTGAGCTGGCTAGATTCTTGCGGAAATTTGAGCTGTTGGGCCTCCATCTCCTTCTGGTGAGCCTCCTTCAACTCCAAGTTGGCGGCCGCCAAATCAGAAGCTTCATTCATAAGAGTTGCATATCAGTGGACGCCTTCAGAATATCCTGGGCGTGGTCTAGCAGTTCTACAAATATGGATTCGCTAACTAAATGATTGACGGCAACATAAGTCAAAAGTATAGCTGAAGGCGAAGAGGATTAACCCTACCTTCATCTTTTTTGCGGGCCGCCTCCAACTCGGCAATCCGCAGGTCCTTGGCCTCGCACTCCTTCTTCAGGTCGCGGCAGCGCCGGTTTATCTCGACTCGGGAGGAGACAAGCTCGACGTTGGCGGACACAAGGCCCTGCAGGACAAAACAAAGGCATAAAACATATTGTCGGATAACCACTAAGCCGGCAGTCAAAATTTCTTTTATTTTTGACTTGCCATCTAAGTGCTCGGGGGAAAGGCTATGTATATGCCGGAGTGGTAAAAACTTACAGATAGGTCGCCCTCCAAGTCGGCGAAGGCCTGCGAGGCAAAGTTGGCGAAAGCCAAAGTTGACTCCTTGGCCTCCTTAAAGGTGGACTTCATTGGCGACGCGCGATTGAGCGGCTTCATCGGCCGTAGCCTCAGCCAGCAGTAAGGGAGTCTTGGGCGCGCGGTCGGTGGAAGAGGCCCTTGGCGGAGCGCCAGAAGCCGGAGCCGGGGGCTGACGACGAGCGTCGCCCATAAAGCTGCCGGCTTGGAGCTGAGGAGTTGGCGGCACGGTAGCCGGCGAGCTGCCTTGTGGCCGCTTACCCTTGCCAAGAAGCCTGGTCGTCAACCGGGAAGTTGCGACCCTTTCCCTGTCAATAAAAAGCAAGCACAGTCAATTGGGTGCCAGTATTAAAGAGGTTTGTCGTCTATTAAAGGCAAAGTTGAGTACCTTAGGGGGATATTAATCCCCGTGTTCTCGCCAAGGTTGGCGAGAGCCGGCTCGGTAGCCGATGCGATCCGCTTCTTCCTCTTGGCATTCACCGTAGAGGAAGCGGCGCCGGATGCCTTGCGCTTCTTCGTCTTCCCGGCTTCCGACTCGTAGAAGTCGGGAGCCAGGTCATCCTCCCCCAAGGCGGAGAGCTGAAAAAGAAGACAAGTTTAATGGAGCTCAATTTTAGCCGGCGAAGCTATCAAATAAGGGGCAAGGAAGAAGATATTTACCTCGAGGGGAGGGTTGCCGTGGGTGTGCATAGGCACGCCCTCCACCGCCTTCACCAGCACCGCCTTGACAAGGCTGCGGAGCCGGAACGCCAGGTCGGCAACCGGCAACATCTCTTCGCTCACGCGGAGAGAGGCCGTGTCAGTGGGCGAATACTGACACATTTTGTGCGGGCTGTACCGCAGGGGGAGATCTGTCGGCCGAGCCAGCAGATGACGGTGTCGACCCCATCCAGCAGAGGGGGAGCCATCGTCCGCGTGAGGAATTCAATCCGCCTTTGAATAAGGCGGAGTTCCTCCGTCAGCTTGGGCACCGCCTCGTCCCAGCAGGGCCGGGGCATAGGTGGCGCGTTGACGAATTCCGGGATGCCAACTTGGCGGCCCGGAGCTGCCATATCTTGGCGGTAGAAGAAGGTGGAGGTCCAGCCCTTGACGGACTCAAGGTATGGTATCTTAGGATACCATTGGCGGCCCTGGCGGCAGTTGAAGGTGACGCTGCCGCAGGTTGCCAGCCCGCCGTCCGGCACCGTCTGTCGCCGGCAACGGAAGCAATATCTGAAGAAGTCTAAACTAGGCCTAATACCTAGGTAGCCTTCGAACAGAGCTGTGAAGCCGGCTAGGACTAATATGCTATTGGGTGCTATGTGGTGGGGCTGGAGCCCATAATGATCTAGAACCTCGCTAAAGAAGGCGGAAGGCGGAAGTGCCATTCCCCTAACCAAATGGGAGGTGAGGATTACCCGCTCCCCGGCTCTCGGGGCCGCGATGACGTCTCCATAGGCGGCCCTCCACCGGCAATCTTCCCGAGTGGGGAGGTAGCCAACGGCCTCCAAATCTTGGAGGGCGTCTTCGTCGACTATGGAAGGTAGCCAGTAGCGGGACCCGAGGTCCGCCGCTTCCTCTTCCTCGTCGACGGGGGCGCCTGCCGTCGTCATCGCCGTGGTGGTCGGTGGAGGAGCCGAGGGACCCGGCGCTGGCGCGCGTGCGGTGGAAGTCCGGGGGGCGACGGTGGCGACATTGCCCGTCGCCGCCGTCGCGGGACGAGTTATCGCGCCGCCCATCGCCGTCGCGGGCGCGGTCTCGGTCGCCGGACCGCTCGATGCCGTGGAAAGGTTCTGGCCGGTGGACATCGCCGCGCGGAGAGGTCGTCGGAGGAGAGGTCATCGGAGGAGAGGAGCTCGCCGGAGTTCGCTCGGAAGCAAGAAGCGGAGAAGTGGAAAGGGCAAGAGGGCACGGAGAGCAAAGGCAGGGTGGTAAAAATGGACCGTTTGGCTACCTATTTATAGGGCCAGGCGTTGCTCCCTGTGCAACGGTGCTTTTAGTCGGACACGTGTCCAGCATCCGTTGCAGCACACGATTGCACGATCTCCACGCCTCCTCTTTTTCCGCAATTTGTGATCATGGCGAGATTCCCGCCTAGGCTGTTTTCAAACTATCGTGAGCCGGCTAGGTGGAAACCGTCAAGAAAAAATGCTCGGCAAGATTGCCGAGTAACCGTCTTTTCCCATGATGGATAAAGGCGGCCGCATGTCAATATCAAGACACACATGCCTCGTTGATTTTCAGAATGGTTCAAGTCCTGCATCCGCCAACTTTAGCAGATGAAGAATCAAGAAGAAGCCGGCGCTTGGAGGACTTCAACCTTTCTGGGGGCTAATGTTGGGGATATATCAACTAGGGGTATAACCAACCTTTCTGACCGTCGGCAGCACGACCTTGGTCGCACGCGCGGGTGCGGTTGACGCAGTCGAGGTTGAGGTAGATCTTGGTTTTGCCGGCCGTGCGATCGAGGTGGTCGGAGTAGACTCTATCTGCATGGCCGCTGACGAGGTGGTCGGTGTAGATGCGATATTTACGGTTGCGGCAGATGCGGCTCCCGTGGTAGGCGACAGCGGGTACAGCGCGAGGGTGGCCGATGCGGGTGTCACCGCTGTTGGGGATATATCAACTAGGGGTATAACCAACATGGATCAATCCGGCTAGTCCAGGGTGGCCCAAGGGTGGTAAGGCCGAAGCCTGCCGGGTGGCCCAGATAGCTGACGTACAAGGAAGTAGGCGGACGGTCCAAGGAAGGCGGAAGGCCGAAGCCCATCCAGCCACCAAGCCCAAGACGGAAGGCGGCAACCAAGCCGGCTAGGTCTAGGACTCTGTTTACTTGCCGGACAAGTACTTACCTTGTACCCTGGGGTCTGGCCGCCTATATAAGCCGGCCACCAGGGAGCCTTTAGGGCAGACGCTTCAATAGGCATCATACACATTGTAACCTGTTCACGGCTATTGTCTCATAGTGAATTATAGCAGCACGTAGGATCTCGCCACCGCCGTGGGATCCAAAGCTGGGTAAACTCGCCGTGTTCAATCCCGTCCTCGACGACACCAACCTTCTTCCCAACAATCCATACGTAGGCTAGAGGACCCCCGTCTCCTATCAATTATGCCGATACCACGACAACCGCCGCGCGCGGCGTGGTCGCCGCGGACCTGAATTTTCCACGACTGTATACGAAGCAGTGTATGGAACCAAAAGTGATGTGTATACCTTCGTACAGATCGGCGTACACCGAGCGGTGGGCCGGAGGGTAAAAGGCGTACTCGAAGGAGCCGAAACGGATGGGCTCTCGAGTGGTGCAGACGTCGATCTTCCTTGCGGATGGAGCCGGTGCGACCATGATTCCAACGCTCGTTCTTTCCCACAGACGGCGCCAATTGACGAGGGTGTAACTCGACAAATCCCTGGGTTGTCCACCCGGGGTTGATATAGGGGGAGAGAGAGAAGCGTTGGTGATCACGACGGCTGACAAGCGGGGAATTTACCCAGCTTCAGGCTCCCGGAGGATAACACCCTACTTTCTGCTAGTCTGGTATTGATTGCGAGTAGCGATTACAATGGTGAGATGGCGATCTCGCTAGGGTTGGTGGTGGCGGCTATGAGCGTGACCTCTGGACGAGCAACCCTCCTGGCCTTTATAGGTAGACCAGGTCTCGGGTGAACGGTGCCGATGGCAATTACAGATATGGCAAGTTATATGACCTAACCGACTAGGACTAGGTCACACGATATTCTTAGTGGGCCTTCTGTGGGCCTCCATAACCTTGGCGCGGCCCAGGTAGCCTCACCGTGGGGTAGTCGAAGAGTAGCCCCACGTCAGTAGCCAGAACATGTGACTGGAAAAGATGGCAGCTATGTGGAATACCATGTCATCATGCAATAGTTTGTTGTAGAAACGAAGATACTGATCCAGAAACGTTGGTTCACAATTGTTATAGCATTGACACGTAACTTGAAGCGTATTGATTCAATTTGGCTCCTCTAAGGGGGAGGGAATTCTGGGAGAAAACCAATGAGGTGCAGGTACACCCTCCCCTGTACACAAAGGTCATGGGAAGGCCTAACAAAAATAGAAGGAAAGGACCAGAAGAGAAGATAAAAAAGGGGGCAGCTGTTCTCTCGAAGCATGGACCCATCTTACATCCAGGTCAGCCTTATCATTATTGATGCACAATAATGTTTATAACTTGCTTGTTGATGATTATGACATGTTTC
The DNA here is from genome assembly GCA_026929855.1 of Poa annua. Taxonomy (NCBI): domain Eukaryota; kingdom Viridiplantae; phylum Streptophyta; class Magnoliopsida; order Poales; family Poaceae; genus Poa; species Poa annua. Next base: position 42,360,048 of record CM049427.1, read on the forward strand.
TTGATGTTTCAGAACATAATTCACCAACCTCCAGACCCTCGATTGGACCCTGCCCAGCAAATCAATTCCATGGTGTACAAGTTAGGACAACAGGTGATTACTTATGGTCATTTAAGTCATATAAAAGGTTGTCGACAATCCATAGTTGTCGACAACTTTTCTATGGTCATTTATCACTGTCACTAACAAGAATCCACTCTGTTCCCCAGAATCATGTCCCTCCTAACAGGACTCATGGGCCTTTACCAGAAGAAAGCTCTTTTGTACAATCAGCTAGAGAAAGTATACCACAAGGCAGAGTTAGAAGTACTACTGCTACATCAAGGGGAAGGATCAGAGGAAGAGGCAGAGGAATGAACTCAACTGAACCAAGGAGAGGTACAACTAGAAAAAGACAATCTAGTGAAAGCACTTCACATATTCAAGATGGACAGGAATATAGAGGTACATCAAGAAGAGCATACCATATGGAAGTACCTGATCAGAATACACCTGCAGATCATTGATGGTTGCAGCAAGCACCAACTTCATGCCCTTTTTTGTTTTTCAAAATTTAAAGGATGATGTGATGACTTGCGTACTGGTTGCAGCAAGCACCAACTTCATGCCCTTTTTTGTTTTTCAAAATTTACAGGATGATGTGATGACTTGCGTACACCTTGCAGTACCTATACCACAATTATGGGATTGAATTTTAGCACACAATATAGCACAATTTGGAGACAAATATATTTCTTCTTTTATTCCTTGCATTATTCTGTTGGTCTCTGGCTGCTTACTACTCTCTGTCATTTGCATTACTGGAATGGTGCAATCACAATATTCAACCTGACCTTCTACACCTCTGAATTTTTGCAACAATAGAGGTTGTAAAGCTATCAGAAATTCAAAATGTCATACTTTGATGTGCGGCAGAAAGAAGCGTAGCTTCCAAAATTTCTAACAGAATGTCCTAATTCGAGCTCCACTTACCGAGGGGTGTAAACGGATAGGATAATTTTCGCATCCGATTCCGAAACCGTTTTAAGCAATCCATATCCGGTTTTAAGGAATCCGACGAATAATGATATCCGATTCCGAACTTGACACCCGGATATGGTATAAGATATGGTATGGAAAATAGCCTAAAATATGGATTATCCGAAATTTAAATAGGATTATCCGATGGTTTGAATCCGAATAATCCGATTTTGTACCGAAATGTCTAGTCTAATATAGCATAATTTGTATCTAGTAAGTTGCCGAGTTCGTTAGTCGAACAATATCTCACTTAAATAGTCATTGCAAGGATTATGAATTACAAGTTTGTTAGTTATTAGGTTATCAAACAACTATTTTTGTATGTATTGTTTTATAATTTACTTGTACATGTACCAATCCGAATAATTTTGTTACCGCTCCGAATCCGCCCCGTTTCCGCCTCCGAATCCGCCATTACGGATATCCGCATCCGAATCCGCATCCGACACTTATCCGATCCGCTCCGAATCCGATGAAAAATTATGGTAAGGATATGGTAAAGACAAAATCCGATCCGATCCGATCCGTTTACACCCCCACGATGCTAATTTAGGATAAGAATGTCCTAATTTCGAGCTCAACTTACCACTTCACCAGCTTCCCGTGTTAGCAAGGGATAAAGGCAGAGGAATGTTGCTGCGGCGACCACCAAGATGAGAGTACTGAGCAGAGCTAACACACATGGCGACGGTGAGTGGCCAGGAGCGAGTGCGACGGCCAGCGCCGAGGACGAAAAGCGATGGTGTGCTGCGAGCAGCGAGGAGCGACGGCGAGCGGCGAGCTGCAAGAAGCGAAGGCGAGCCGCGAGAGCGACGGCGAGCGGCCAGCTGCGAGAGCGTGAGCAAGGGCGAGCGGCAAGCAGCGGCAGTGAGTGGCCAGGAGCGAGTGCGACGGCCAGCACCGAGGACGAAAAGCGTCGGTGCGCTGCGAGCAGCGAGGAGCGACGACGAGCGGCGAGCGGCAAGAAGCGACGGCGCCCGGCGAGCTACGGCTGCAAGGAGCGAGAGCGCGAGCAAGGGCGAGCGTGCAAGCAGCGACAGTGACGACGAGAGCTAGGGATTTGGATGCGGCTTGGGGAATTAACGATTTGGATGCTTGTATTCAGATTGAAACACACATGTCCGTAAAATTATAAGAATAGGGGGTTTCTACGTAATAACCATTCGCACAAAGCGTGTGCCCTGTCCGATGTGACAGATCCATGTGTCGTCCCCCATACGTCCTGACCAACATCCAATCCGTAATCAGAGTTTATGTACCACAATACCACGTTTTGAAAGTTCTTATATGAATTTGCACATATATATAAAGTTCGTGTATGACCGGTGTTATTGACTCATCAAACAATTATTAGTGCGGCAATAATGCAATATCCGATGCACTGGTTCACTCTCTAGCGGCAAGTTATTGTCCCTTGTCATGATTCTCGAGATGCACTCTCTTGGGTAACAATGTAATTGCCCTCTTCAGAACCGTCAGAATCGTTGTCAGTGTCCTCTTACACCGGAACTGGATTCAACAAGGTTCTTGTCAGTGCATACAGCACACATATATGATTATTAGTAACACTTGTCAGATATACAAGGATAACCTGGACGTCCTTTAATAGTTAATGACAAGTTAAGCATAGAGCGAGACAGTTTAAGTGACGGGATTGAGGACACCATGTTTTTGTCCCTTCAAATTAGGATTATGATACTACACGAATCTACATTTGATTGAAAAACGTGACAGTTATCCAAACAAAGAAACAGCTGACCGCTAACTATATACTGAAGAAGAAATTATTCTCCACTCTTTGGAGCAGTAACGAAGATGGGCGGCTAGGGTTTACGCTCGCATCTTTGAATATTGCTTATTTTTAAATTTTGCGGTAAACTCCACTCTTCTTCGGCCCATAGCAGTACGCTTCTAGCCCGGCCCACCGTGGCCTTCACCTGTCTGCCGAGGCCCGCTTCCAGCCTGGAGTAAACCCTAGACGCCGCCGCCTATAAAATGAACGATGATCCCGCACCACCAAACCCATCATCTGAAGCCGTCTCTCCGAAAGAAGAACAGCGGTGTTCTTCCTCGCTCTCCATTTTTCTCCCTTTTCGTCTTCGTTTTCCCCTCCTTGTTTCTTTTTGAGTTAATTCTTCCTTGGGGCTGAAATGAGGAATACCAATCCATAACCAAATCTCTGCATCTACAGATGATGAGAAACGACATGCACTACCATCTGATCTCGCCCCCAATTCGATTCCTTCCCTCCCCTCTCTGTTTTGCTGGATTCTCGTTTTTCCCTTTCCTGCTCGCAATCGGTGATGAAGTCGTTTAATTGTGCTGAGTTCCTCTGTGATTATCTCAACAACAATCACCATCTTTCGGCTGAGAGATTGCAATATGTTTTTATTCTCCTTGATTTGTCATGCCATGAGGTATCTGATGCTTGGTCTTCTTTAATGGCCTTGTTTCTCGTTAGATTGGCAGAGAACGAGCAGGGAACGGGTTTTTGCGACACTGGCTGCTCTCATACCAGGAGCTTCCAGTTACTATACCCCCGTTTACAGTTATATCAAAAATTTCATGCTTCTATTTTGTCTCTAAAGAATTTCTTCCCATCTAATCTGAAAAGTCTGCAACTTTCATTATTTTTGCTGAAATAAATGCTTATAACGGTAGCTCTAAATTCTCTGAGCTCAAGAATTTCTTCATCTAATCTGCAACTTGTTATTTTTCGGCATTGAAATGCCCTATGATATTTCTGCATCTGATCCATCTGATTTACACCAGGACTTGGGTATACTTCTTGAGAATCTTGTTAACTTGAAATCTAAAAACTAGATAAATATCAATAAATCGATTGCGAATCATTTTACAATTTTCTCAAATGTTTAAACCATATCTTGGATTCAAAATCCGATTTACTTGATGGCAGCTTTGGACCTCAGGTATTAGAACAAACAGTCTGCAATGTGAAGAAATATTCAACGAATGGAATTATGTGACTGAATATTTACAGTCTTCATGAGGCATTGTGGAACAGTTCTACGGTCGAGAAAATATTGTTAATTATCACGAGCAATTTTTCAATTTGATTACGGAAGCATTAAAATAATTTGTTCCGTATATCGCAGCCTTCTGATTTTGCTTTTTGCTTTTAATACCAGTCAACTCAGAAGTGTAGCTGCAATTTAAAAAATGTATAATTACACCCTTTTCAGAATACTGAAACTGGACGAGTTGCAATTGCATAAACAGTAAAGCTGAATTACCTATTTTTTATGATTGTACTTGAATTTGAGATTTCAGAAAAAATCATATGAGACATAAATATAAAACATAAGAAATACAAAAAAATGATACGAGATATAAAACAAACATCCTTGAAAATTTCTGCTCCTCCTATATTGCCATCGCTTAGGACATCTTCAGTCGTTGTGCTCCTAGGGGCCAATGCGCTGGTTTTTTTGCGCCAATGGCGTGAAACGGCGGTGTTCTACAACTTGGGGGCTATGTTTTTAACCACCCAATATTTGGTACACGAAATTTAAAAACGGCGCAATCATAAACTAACGTTTTCCATTTAAATAGGCGTAAAATCATAGACGATTCCATTGATTTTGAGGCGCATATAGGTGATTACAGAGATTTAAACTAAATATGAAAACATGTCGGCCCTAGTCGAACAAGCCGAGCTTGGCGGCGATCGCCTGGCTATAGTCGGGGTCGCTGTCGTCGTCACTGCGTAGGCCGCTCGGGATTGCGCCCGGCGTCATTGCCCCACCCGCTCGGGCCTCCGTCGTCGTCGTCGCGGAACCACCTGTTCTACTGTAGGGCTCGTGGCGGCTCCTTCTCTTCCTCCCCCTGGCTGTCGGAGTCGATGATGACGTACTCGTGAAACTTCTTAACGAGTCTTAATGAACTGCTCGCGAGACTTTAACAGGTAATGAACCGGGTTGAGCTTCACTTTCAGCTCGTTATCCTTAATAAGCTTAACGATCCCCTTAATGAGCTTAACGATCCGAGGCTTAACGATCATGAATCCGAGGCTTAACGATCATGAGCCTTAACGAGCCGAGCCTTAATGATTCGAGTAGCTCGTTGGTCCATCCCAAGCCGCAACGAGGCACAGGACGCTCGAAGTTGAGGAGGGGAGGGGTGAGGGATGTGTAGACCGTCCCCGCCAGCGGAGGGGAGAGGTTCGCGTACCTGGTGCCGGTGAGTGTCGGTCCGGAGGAGGAGGAGGATCTGGAGTCGGAGGAGCCCGCGCCCATCTGACGCGGCATCCACGAGCACGTCTGTATTGTCAGCCGCGGCTCGTTGCCGCGCTTGATGTAGTCCAGGACCCACAGAAGGGTCCTGTTCTCACCGCCCCACCACCGCTTGCGCCCGATGGAGTTGCAACGCCTCTCCACCGGTCTGTTCCTCCCACGGTCGGCGACGTCCTAGTCATGGCGGCGTCGGAAATACTCGGAACAGAAGCCGTTATTGCCAACCGCTCTCCAGCGGCATTCGGCGGCCTGGACCGCTCGCCGGCAGGGATAGGGGGCACTGGGATGTCGTCGGCGTTGAGCTGCCAGCCCCCCTGCCCGGCGGTGGCGCTTGGGACGCGCATGTCCGGCGGGCACGGGTAGCCTGCGTGGTACAACGCCCATGCCTCTTCCTTGTGGAGGTGGCGGCGGCCCCAGCCGTTCGCGGTGGAGGCTTCGTTGTAGGCCATGGCTGCTGGGGCTCGACGGTGTTGAGGAGAGGAGAGAGAGGTGTGAGGCAGAGGCGGCGAGGGTCGGGGGGGATTTTATAGCGGCGTGGCCAGGTGAAGGGGCGACGGTGGGTGGCCATTACTGTGCGCCACGTGAACGTGCCACGCCATTATTCCGACAGCCTTTGACCGACGTGGGAGCCGAGAAGACAAGCACAAACGGTTTCTGTTGGCGCCATTTTCTCCCGCGTCGCTGACAGCGCTGGCCCGTGTTGCGTTTCGTGCCAATTCGCCCCAAGGTCAAACCCGGTGGGCTGGGTTTCGCCTGGGGGCGCTGACGCTATTTTCCGCCGAAACGGCACTAACTTGGCTTCTGGGGGCCGGCTGGTGGAAAACCGGCATTTTTTCCTTTTGCCGGCGCTAAAAAGACCTCCTGGGGGGGGGACTGGAGATGCCCTTAGCTTGACCCTTTTTTAACATGGAAACGACCGCTGGGCTCAGGGGTAACGGCCGATCTATGCATTGAGCCAGCCATTCCCGTAGACGTTAGTCAAAACTGGCGATGACTAACAGCGACCCGTTCGCTAGTTCGTAGCAACCCATTCTTGGATTTATTCTCCGTAAGTAAACCAAGAACATGTATAGCTTTCAAAATATGGTAAACCAAAATAAGTTTAGATTGAACTTGTTCACCTCATTCGCCATGGGCTAATAGAACTCCTTAATCAACAAATTGTGGTTGATTTCTGCCCAAATAGAAGCTACTCATCCTCTTACTCTTAGCATATTATAGTTGTTACTTTTTAGGTATGTTGTACTCTCCCACTCTGTCCAACAAAGGAGTTCTTTGACTTTATTAAAGAGTATCTATACAGTAAATCATGTCTAATACACGCTATTTTTGACAAATTCAAAACATCCTTTATTGGACGGAGGGAGTATCTATGTCAGAATGTAGAAAACATTGTCTTTCTAAGGTCTTCTTGAGTCGTACTGTTTCGTAGAACCAAGGTTGAGAGAGGTATAAGCCTCTTGTTCATGGCCATCGCAGACACGGTGGATCTCTGCACTCATCGGTAGGGGCTCTATTTACTGGGTCGGTGTTCTGTTTGCTTTTTGTAATAATGTTTCTACGGCTTTAGCCCTATACATCGAGAAACTCGTGGGAGTGATGTGGTTCTTGAGTACTTCTAGCGGTGGTGATCTCGGATCGTCATGGAGCTTCATTGACGTTTCATCCTATTTCTTTTATTCTGGGATGTATGTGGTTTTCTTGACCCGTTTGATTGTTTATAATCAACAATGTCAGGTTGGCTCTAGGAGGAGCGCTGGTGCACTTTCGACACGATCTATAGGTTGAAGACGAAGGACATCTCAAGGTTTACGTTGTAATTTCGCTTTTTGTTAAGATATTTTATTTATACTTTTCAGTATTTCTTTCGTTGCAGGGGTCCTTTTTGCAAAAAGAAGTATGTTGTCCCTACATTTGTAACAAAAGATGTTGTCTCTATGTTTGTAACAAAAACACTTTCTTCTTGCACCGACTATGTAATTATAGAAATTCCACTATAGTTGCTAGATGGACTCAATACTTCTTCGCTCCCTGTTCTTAAGGAGGCAACGGGGGGCGCCAGCAACCACAACAACGCGTGCCATGTGACATCCAGGTGGGCGGGGCCGAAGCGTCAACGACTTTAAGATGCTAGTGGATTTATTGTGCCCGGTATGCCTGTTTTCATGACATGGTGGCTCCCTTGGCTGGCGCAGATGTCATGACAAGTCGAGCACAACTATGGCTCCTAAGCGGTGGCATTAATATGTGGCAGACAGTTTGGAGCTCGTTGTTTTCGAAGAAATCCTACCATGTCTGGCCACCGCAAGCCACAACCACCAATGATCAAAGATGAACTTGTCTGTCACCATGCATTGGGTCGAGGACAGCCAGGCTTGCACATGGCGCCATGACCCCGAGCAATTCCACGAGCATCAGGAGCAACGCTGCCTCCTAAACAAGGAGCAGAAGCTTGGCGCCACGAGATGCGGTGCGGGGAGCAGACTGGCATGAGGTTGTAGACCTTGGAGCAATGTCGCATCCTGAAAGAGGAGCGATAGTTGGGCGAGAGGCGCCGCGAGATGCTACGCGAGGACAAGGCCTTCCTCACGTGTCGTCCCCGAGCACGCAAGCTTGTCCCGAGCGCCGCATCGTCAGAACGCATACCCTCTGTGGTCGTCAGCTGACGAAGAGGCCAGCTCCTTCCACACGCCTTCACCTCAGATGACAATGAGGAGATGGAGAACCACCTCCGCCTCAACATCCCGGTGCTAGATGCCGCTCAGTTACCAGAGCGATGGGTGTTGATCGTCGTTAAGGTGCCGACGACACCGCGACTTGGTGGGAAGACCCACCTCAGTTAGATCATGTGATAGTGGAGGGACATGCCGTTGGCACATAGCATCAAACCCTTCTACTCCATCTTGGCGCCGCACTGACACAACATGGTGGACACGGAGTACGAGGCGCACCATGTGAACTTCTTCCTCCCCGCTGGCCACTTGTCGCCAGCTAAGATGAAGTTCACGTCGGACGACGATAACCCGCTTTTACAACAAGGACGACAAGCTGCCCGACCATTCCTTACTACCAGCACCGGTACCGGCTCCGACACAGGAACCTGTCCCACCACCAGCATCAGGAACTAGAGGAAGGGGCGTAAGAGGAGGACAACTATAACGACTTGCTTGATCCGGAGTGGGAGGGAATGCATGCGGCCGTCGAGGCCACCCTCTGCCGCAAACCAAACCCGGCTCCTCCTCCAATAGCTGATGAAAATTCCGAAGGCGGGGATGTGGGCGACGAACCAACAACATCCAAGGTCCCCACCCTAAGGGTGTGTTCACTTTCAGAACGAGGTGGAATGGAATGGAACAGTTCCGCACCTGGAGCCCTGATACGTCTCAACGTATCTATTATTTCTTACCTTCCATGCTTATATTATATCATTTGCTACATGTTTTATATACACTTTATATGGTTTTTATGCATTTTCTGAGACTAACCTATTAACAAGATGCCACAGTGCAAGTTCCTTGTTTTCTGCTGTTTTTGGTTTACGAAAACCTCTGAAAAAAATATTCTCGGAATCAGACGAAACAAAAGCCGAAGTCCCTATTTTCCCGGAACCATCCAGAACACCGAAGACGAGACGGAGGAGGGGACCGAGCCAGCCTCATCAGGTGTCAGCACGACCCCACTTCTGGCCACGCCAGCACATGAAAAGGGGGCCTCGACCCTCCACCGCCTTCGCCCTTTCGCCCATATATTGCCCCCAACGTGAAAACCCTAAGTGAATAAGCCTTCTCCCGAGAAAAGTTACGCTGCGCCGCCGCCATCGAAGAAAATTTTCGAGGGATAGAAGTCTCTGTTTCGACACCCTGCCAGGACGGGGAATTGCCCCGGAGCCATCTCCATTGACTCCACCGCCATCTTCATCGCCGTTGCTGACTCCTATGATGAGGAGTGCGTAGTTCTCCCCCGGGGCTGCGGCCTCTACCGGTAGCTATGTGGTCTATCTCTCTCTCCCATGGTGTGATCTTTATGTGATCATGAGCTTTGTTATCTAGTTGAATATGTGATGTTACTCTTTATCTATTATGCACTCTAGAGGTTTCTTAATATGAACTCCGGGGTTATTCACGGTTGTAACGGTGACAGTATGTGCACAATGTGTGATTTTTTTATGAGATTGTTGGTGTTGGTTTACTCTGACTTTGAGGGTGCTCTTTTAGCCCTACACAATGAATGATGTTTATCATCCAATATGAGAGTGCTTAAGAGTAGTATTTGTTATTGAGTTTTGATGTCATTGTTGAGAATGTCCACTAGTGAAAGTATGGTCCTTAGGCCTTGTTTCTAAGCATTGAAACACTGTTTACAACAAAGTTCTGCTACATGTTTGCTTGCTGCCATTTTTGCTTTAGATTGCAATTACTATTTATAATCATTCATATTATTTGTATTTCACTATCTCTTCGCCGAACTAGTGCACCTATACATCTGACAAGTGTATTGAGTGTGTTGGGGCACAAGAGACTTCTTGTATCTTAATTGCATGGTTGCTTGAGATGGATATTTTTGACCTCTACCTCACTGAGTTTGAGATAACCTTGAGTGATTCACTAAAGGGAAACTTGCTGTTGTTATATAAACCTCTGCTCTTGAAGACCCAACACTGTCTACAAGAATAAAAGCGTGTGTAGACATCAAACCCGTTATTGCGTTCAGTTGCAGAATAGAATGGAACAGAGTGGTTCTCAGAATAGAATATTCCCGCTAGATCCGGAATACACCGGTCCGATCGATTCGGCCTGACGAGGTGGAACGACCAGCTAATCATCCAGTTTAATATTAAGTTTAACAATAATTAACCAAATTTAGCAATGATTAATCAAGATTAGGACTAATTAATCAAGTTTAGAAAAATTAATCAAGTTTAGCAATAATTAATGAAATTTAGCAATGATTCCATTCTCACCCATTTCATTCTATTCTCATCCAATTCCAACACTAAATACAGGAATGGACTCGTTTTGTGACATTTTTTTGTCTGAACTGAACACAAGAATGGAACGGTTCCGCTAAGAATTTGTGTTTTTTTTTTGCACAACTAAGTACGAAAAACCAGTAGAAACAACAATTTAGGCTAAACATTCGTTAAGATTTTTCGCTGGGGATTACAACGTTCATTAGTTCTGACATGCTATTTCGAATAGAAAGGAATATATATTAATTACATTTCTGAAATTCTCGTACCAAAATTAATTTATTACAGAATTACCTCCCCAGCTGTGTCCATAGAAAAAATTGGAGGTTTCATGGCGGTACAGTTGAATCCTATTTGCTTGAGCCAAATCAGTTATCTGCACAGTACCATCCAGAATGGTTAGAATGGAACCATTGGGCTCTGTTTGCTAAAGGTCAACCGAAACAATACCATGAGTATTTAGCTTCTAGGGTGTTAATTATTTTGTCACAGCTAAAACATGTTTTATGTATCTCCACTTTGGTCTGTTATCAGTGAACATGCAGTGCCAGGCTACCAGCAGTGGAACCATGGGTGATGGAAGGTGGTACTAGTACAAGTTGTAGACTGTGTTTCGTCCTAAAGCAGGCCCTCAGGCCCGTTTAGCCTGCTTCAGCCAAGAGAGTTTTTTTTGTGTGCGTTGAGCATCGTTGAACGTTGAACATTGATAGGAGACAGCTAGTCACTATGAGAATCAGGTGGTACCAGTACAAGTTGTAGACTGTGTTTCGTCCTAAAGCAGGCCTTAGGCCCGTTTAGCCTGCTTCAGCCAAGAGAGTTTTTTTGTGTGTGTGTTGAGCATCGTTGAACATTGATAGGAGGCAGCTAGTCACTATGGGAATCGGGTGGTACCAATACAAGTTGTAGATTATATTTCGTCCTAAAGCAGGCCTCATGCTCGTTTAGCCTGCTTCAGCCAAGAGAGTTTTTTTTTGTGTGTGTTGAGCATCGTTGAACATTGATAGGAGGCAGCTAGTCACTACGGGAATCGGGTGGTACCAGTACAAGTTGTAGACTGTGTTTCGACCCAAAGCAGGCCTCAGGCCCGTTTAGCCTGCTTCACTTCAGCCAAGAGAGTTTTTTTTGTGTGTGTTGAGCATCGTTGAACATTGATAGGAGGCAAATAGTCACTACATGAATCGTTGAGCATGCCGACGACATTTGTCGTCGGGCTCATAACAGGAACACTCGACGTACACGTGCGTCGACGGCCACCGTTGGTCTCGATCCGTTGGCATACAGTCCATTGGGCCTGCTCCGTTGTCGTCGGTGTAGTTTTTGCCATCGGGCTCATAGCTACGCCGACGGCATTGTCGTCGGCCTAGCTCTACCAAATATTTTTGAAAAACAATTTTTTAAAAAAATATTTTTTCACACTTTTTTTATTATTATTTAAATTTCAATTTAGTCATATATTTAATCTAATATCACACACTTAATCGTAATCTTAGCTCAAATTATCCACTATTAGTCAAACTTTTTAGACGGTAATCCATCCTCAGATTGCTCCAGCCTAAGCACGCTTAACTATTGACTTCTATTCATATGACATTCCAGTTGAGATGTCATAACTTGTTGCTATTAGTATGATATCAATCATATTAACCCTCATTCAAGATATTATACTTTCTTTTCTTTAAAATTAAAAAAAAAAGATTTGAATGAACAAAATAACTATGTTTATTAATACTTGAATAATAATAATAATAATAATAATCAATTATTATTTTAGTTTTGTCTTTTTGATTTAATAAGAAATAATTCATATCTTCATATTTGTATATCAGAATTTACCAAATAAAATGTCTATATTGATCATAAAAATGAGAGGAATCCAAATATGACATCCATGTCATCATTTTGATAATGAATAATGTCTTTTAAAACAAACAAGAACTAAAACAAATCAACATAAAGTTAATTAAAGAGGCGAATGTAGATACAAAGTAAGGAAAATCCTCATATTATGATATTATCCATCAAATATGTACTACTCCTTTTGAAATATAAATGAGTGTCATTTTGGATCATATTTTATGTACTTGCTTTATAAAAAAAGTCGTTTTTGGCACTTAAAAAATGCAAAATGGTATTTCTAAAAATAATTTTGAAAATCTCTTCGGCGACATTGTTTTCCATACCATTTCACACATATGTGCTGAATATGGGCACTTTATCACAAACTATGACATGATAATGGTAATATATTGGTCATTTGTCTTGAAACTTATGTATGTTTAAGATGATTGACATTTTTGTTAAGTTTTGTTTTGAAAAGCCAAAACTTAACTTTAACATTTTTCCTAGAAACTAGTACGCGTAAAAGGACTCCATGTCAAAGGGTTTCTTTTTTTGAGTACTTTTTCATATTTTTTCATTCAAAAAAGGTCAAAATGAAGAGCATGACTATTCATCAAAAGTGGTCGAATTTTCCATAACTATTGCCGGTTCTATGTTCTAACCACTACTTGTGTACCTTAAAATTATTTTTGTAACAATTTCAGGGCAAACTATTACACAGCTGTAATTCAAATTTGAATTACTTCCGGAAAATTGGCATAAAGTTAATTAAAGAGGAGAATTGAGATAGAAAGTAAGAAAATTTCTTATATTCAGGTATTATCCATCAAATATGTAGTACTCTTTGTGAATATTTTATGGGTTTCATTTTGGACCATATTTTATGTACTTGCTTCACGAAAAAATTCATTTTTGACACTTAAAAAAATAGAAAATGATAACTCTAAAAACATTTTTAAAAATCACTTCGGCGACATTGTTTCCCATACCATGACACACAAATGTGCTGAATATAAGCACTTAATCACAAAGTATGACATGATAATGGTAATACATTGGTCATTTGTTTTGAACTTATGGATGTTTGTAGATGATTGATATTTTTGTGAACTTTTATTTTAAAAAGTTTACCAAAACTCAAGTTTAATATTTTTCCTAGAAACTAGTACACGTAAAAAGACTCCATGCCAAAGGGTTTCTTTTTTTGAGTACCTTTTTATATTTTTTGAATGTAATCTCTTTTTTTAATAAAAACTAAAACCGTGTATTGAACCCGACGGTAATATCGTCGGCCTTACAATGGACGCTGACGGCACTCTAAACCCGACGGTGGCCGTCGGCCTCACCCGTATGACGCCAACGGCAAAACAACGTTGTCTCTTTCCCCGTTTTGTCGGTCTCACGTGACGCCGACGGTCCCGATAAATTGCTGTCGGCGTTGAAATTGCCGTCAGCGTTCGCAACGTTTCCGAGAGTGAGTTGCATGTGGTATTTTCCAAAAAAAACAGAAAGTTAGTCGCATGAGGCTATTGTTTTTGTCAGGAAATTGATACTTTGGCAAATAATTACTAGTTCAGGTAGCATTAAGAATATCTGATTAGAGAGATTTGCGTTTGTTGTTTTGGCAAGAATTTACGGGATTGTTTTAGGAAGAGGCTTATTGCATGAGGCTGTAGTTTTGGCACAAATTGCGGGATTGACATATTTCACCCAACCAGAAGCCAGACGGGTATGGTAATCAAATAAATTGATACCGGCGGATTTATAGCAAATTTGCCGACCACCGGTGCACGGCGATGTATAAATGGCTCTTACGTTTCACCAGCTGGCCACGGGTACCACCGCCAATTCATCACCACGCCACGGTTCCAGCGATCGGCCATGGCGACCTCCAGCAAGCTCCCTCTTCTGTTCGTCCTTGCCGTCGCCGCCGCCGCCACCGTTTGCGCCGCCGGCAGGTTACCCGCGCCGTCACCCGCGGACGCGGCGTACAAGCCGATCCCGAACGTGGACGCCCCGCACATCCAGCAGCTCGGCCAGTGGGCCGTGGAGCAGCACGTGAAGCAAGCGAACGACGGGCTCAGGTTCAACAAGGTGGTCGACGGCGAGTTCCAGGTCGGGGCCGGGATCAACTACGTCTTCGTCATCGACGCGGTGAACGGCACCGACGACGGCCCAGCGACGGAGGGGACCCACACCGCGCAGGTGTACGTGCAGTACTGGACCAACACGCAAGAGCTCGTGTCGTTCGAATGATCAATGGAGCCACCGAGAGTCGAGCCTAGCTACTCACGTGTGCATACAACTCGATCTCCTGCAGTGTCTCCAACGGAAATAACACTTGCCAACACGATCATATGTACTCCATCCTTTCCATAAATTTATGTTTTAGCCTTTTGTCAGATTCACATGCATTTACATGCACCTAGAGTTCTAGACACGTTTTAGTGTCTATATTCAACATCTTAAGTTTAGGAGCTGTTTGCTTGTAATTTTCTTTTGATGCAAAATAAAGAAGAGCTTGGAGTGTGTATTCTTGAGTGCATAGATTTTTCCTTGACATACAAATTGCATCCTAGCCCTGTTCGCACTAGTAGGAAAAAGACTACTGTTGGCGAGCTTTTTTTGCCTAGCGCTTGTTCGCTAGCAGTGCTACGTCAGTTCTTCGCCAGTGGTATAGACGGCCAACGCTGCTCTCTACGGGGGGACAAGATTTTATATATATATATACCAGAATTGCAGTCAGTTGCCTAATACAGAATTGCAGAAAGTTAAAAGTGTACACAATTTGACAAAAGTTAAAAGTGTACACAATTTATCAATGACCAAATATAGATTCACACATATGCATTACAAACATGTTCATGACATTACAAGCTCCACACATATGCATTACAAACATGTTCACGAGGAAGTTGATTTTCATCTTCCGGATTTCATGCAAACTTCTATCTTCCGGCTCCTCCTTCGCTTGCTCCACTCATTCATCCTACTATACAACATGACTTACAAAATGAGAAATAAAAAAAATTGGTGTTGTCAAGATAAAACATGCCTCATGTAGTGAAACACACAAGCAATTCTAATAAATTTGTCGAACCAAGTAGGACGACACACAACTTATATGTGTGATTATTACAAGGTTCAACAAACTATCAGGATATCATATAGTGTGCGATATCACCATTTTAATCATCGGCATATAAAAAAAAAGGTAAAATGCAAGTTCAAAAGCACTCAAAAAAATAAGCCCAATGCCTCATATGGAATTGAACACACACGAGAACTTCAAAAAATAAACCCAATGCCTCATATATTGGACACAAATTTAGAGATGGCGTTTTAGAAATCTAGTGAGATGCAGAAAATGTGTATTTATACACATCACAAGTTTCTGAGACGCCACCTCTAAATCACACGGTGTCACAACGGTTTAATCATTGGCATATATAAAGAAGGTAAATTGCAGTTAATTAGAAGCACTCAACAAATACAATAAACAAGGACTCATATGGACTTGCTTCAAGGATGGAGCCAACAAGTCAGGTATGATGCACAAGATCTATGCATTCATACATATCACAAGGCTCACTAGCCCCACCCTAAAACCCGTGTCACAACATTTTAATCATCGTCATATAAAAGATGGTAAATAGCATATCAAGGTAAAGCATGCCTCGTATAGTGATACACACAAGCAATCCCGAGAGATTTGTGGAACCAAATAGGACGACACACAACTTATGTGTGTGTGCATATTACAAGGTTCAACAAACTATTGGGATATTATATAGTGTGCGACATCATTTTAATCATCGGCATCTACAGAATACAAAATACTATAAACAAGATTCAAAATAAATGTCTCTTACTTAATCAATTATTAGAAACACATAATGGATCCTGATAACCTCGTTGAACCAAGTAGGAGACACACAACTATTATATGTGCATATTACAAGGTTCAACAAACTATCAGGATATCATATAGTGTGCGGCATCATTTTAATCATCGACATTCTATAGAATACAAAATACTATAAACAAGATTAAAAAATGCCTCATACTTAATCAATTATTAGAAACACACAATGGATCATGATAACCTCGTTGAACCAAGTAGTAGGCACACAACTATTATGTGTGCATCATACAAGGTTCAACAAACTATAATGATATCATATAGTATGCGACATCATTTTAATCATCGGCATTCTATAGAATAAAAAATACTATAAACATGATAAAAAAATACCTCATACTTAATCAATTATTAGAAACACACAGTGGATCCTGATAACCTCGTTGAACCAAGTAGGAGGCACACAACTATTATGTGTGCATATTACAAGGTTCAACAAACTATCATGATATCATATAGTGTACGACATCATTTTAATCATCGGCATTCTATAGAATACAAAATACTATCAACACAAGTGCATGCCTCATATATTGGACACAGAATGAGAGATGGCGTTTCTGAAATTTTGTGAGATGCAGAAAATGTGTATTGTGCACATCACAGGTTTCAGAGACGCCACCTCTGAATCACACGGTGTCACAACGGTTTAATCATTGACATATCAAAAGAAGGCACTCAAGAAAAATAATAAACAAGGCCTCACATGGAATTGCTTCAGAGATGGAGTGAGCGAACAACGTGGAATGAACACTGCATATGCATTCAGACCACATGGTTCGCTAACTCCTCCCTGAAGATGCAACGTGCAAATCATCTGTTCTAATCAATGGCCAAATAGTAAAACAGTAAAATCCAGTGGAAACGAGTAGTGCAACTCTAACAGATTATAATGCAATAACATGGAAAGGAATGCCTCATACTTACAATGGACACATAAATTCAGAGATGGCGTCAGTGAAATCCAGTGGGATACAGAAAATGTGAATATATTTGTGCACATCAAAAGTTTCACTGACGCCACCTCTATATCATATAGTGTGTGACAACATTTTAATCATCGACATTCTAAAAATGAAGAACATTTTAATCATCGGCAAGAGAGAACAGAGAACATAATTAATTGATGTCGCAACCACTAGCAGATCATGTTCAATCCTATTTACAAGCAACAACCGCATAGATTAGAAAATAAAAAAAACTAGAACTTAATTGATGATATTATCAAGACTTGCACATGTCTCAGATTTGATTTAGCATTACAAAACTGAGCCAATTATGAAGCACTCTATGCAAATACTTACATATCTAATTTATGTTCATCTACAACTTAAAGAACAAGCAAAAATACAACTTAAAGAACATGCAAAAATCATGAACAACCTGCAAATCTGCTGAAGCAAACACTCTAGTCAGCTGCCTGCCTGCTACCTTACTACGACGCGAGGAACATCAACGGGATCGAACGCCGGCGGAGCCAACCCACCGCGGTCGCACTGCTGCTACCAGCAGCAGAGCACACGTCAAAGAGAAGCAGCACACGTGGAGGATGGCCCCGTCACGCACGACATCAGAGCGTACAGGTAGAGCAGGAGGAGGAGGAAGGGGGCCTGACCTGAGATGCGGAGCGCAAGCCGCCGACCGAGTGCAGCGCCTCAGCGTGAGCCCCGATGAGTACAACTTGCAGATCGCCGCATGAGGGGGTGGGGGGGGGGGGGGGGGGTGGAGACGACCTTGATGCGGATCTCCATGGCCGCCGGCGGGGCGACCTCGACGTCCTCCATCACCAGCGCCTGCCCTAGGCCCCATGCCACAGCCGTTGCGCGCCACCAACATCGACGAGTTGCTCAGGAGAGACCGGGAAACAAAACACGGACAAACGAACATGGCTCTGGCAGGGGAAATTTTGGTTACCTCGACAGGTGATAGCCGCCGGAGGGGAGGGGGAGGATGCGGCGACCGACGAGTTGGCATCCGGCTGCCCTTTCCAGCGACCATGGCACCCTCCAGGACGGGCGAGCTGGTTAGCTAGGTCTTGGGGGCGAGCTTGAAGGAGGAGGCGGGGGTGTGGCAGGTTGCGCGGCTCGCTGGGTCGCCGCAGCGGGACGAAGCTGCGAACGGAGAGGACTGAGGCGGCGACCATGGAGGTCGAGGGTGAGGCGCTGGATATCCAGAGAGGTGGAGAGAGAAAGGGAATCGGGGAAGAAAGGGAAAAGGAATGGGATCGTGGGAGGCGGACGGGTTTTTCTCGTCAACGCTTTCCACAGGCTACTGGCGAACAACGATGTTGCGTAAATTCGTTCGCCGGATAGTGTTGGTAGCGCCGTACCTAATCTTACCGCTGCTGCACCTAATTGTATGTTCGCCAGGGGTAATAATTCTACTGCTGGAGAACAATGTGTTTTGTTCGCCAGCGGTAAGTTTAGAATACAGCCGCGCCCATCCAGACGTTACCGCTGGCGAACAATTTTGTTGTCCGCCAGCGATAGCAGTTTTACCGTTGGTTGTGCCGGCTATGCGTTCGCCAACGGTAACAGCGCTGACGCTCGTTTTGTCTTGCTCGCCAGTGCTATCCTAGTGGCTATAAGCCTTTTTCTACTAGTGTCTTGTTGATTAAGAGAACGTTGTTTGAGTTAATCTATTGTGACGGTCAGTCTTTATGAATTTCTTGACGTAAAACATATGTTGGAAGGTGTTTTGGCAGTCTTGATCGAGTTCACATGCTTGCAGTCGAATAAAATAAATACAAAACTAGTAAAGCATTTAAAAAAAATCTGAAACAAATTGGAGATGAATATATACATTTTTATATACCTCTGTCAATTTTCTGATGACATATGTGTCTCTCTGTGCAAAAAAGAAAATTAACACTCTCGTAATAAGCATGATATATTCTCTTACACATCCAAATACCCGAGATAAGGTCTTTTCCATATGTCTCCACCATACATAATGAAAAATGGCAAAAGCCTAGCTCAACTGGTTTGGTTCCTTATAATGGAATCAGCCCATCCAGGTTCAAGTCCTATACTTGGCATGAGTGCTCGCATTTTTCTGGATTTTTTATGATTTAACCGGCGCTATGCTCCGTCAACAGCGAGGCGCCCGTGGTGACTTGTCAAACTAAAGATATGTCGGACCAGTATCTCGAAGGTTCTTATAGGGGTAGGGTTTGTGTGTGTGCGATCATAGAGATATCTGTACGTGCGTGTTTGTAAGCGCCTGCGTCTGTACTGTGTATCTAAAAAAAAATGGCAGAATAATTTCATTCTAAGTACAATATCATCGTCACTGCATGTAAAATTGAAGAGAATATGCCCTATAGGCACTTAATAAACATAGTTTATTGGCAATATCCTAATCGTTCATTATATATTTTATACCATGCAATAACTGTATTAAGCGGAAACATTAATACAGGTGTGGTAGATAAACAACCAGGTCCCTAGTAGCCTCTACTTAGACTAGTTTCGTTGCGCGATTGATGATCGAGGTTTTCTGATCATAGGGCATGGCGCCGGTCGGCAATGGAAGTCATATCGTTAGAAGTAACGATGTGATGGACATACCCAGTATTTATAGGACATAGTCATTACGCCTTAAGACCGTGAGATCAACTCTTATTGTTATCCCTGAAAGATACTTTGATCGCACCAAAAGTCGCATCTTATCTAGTGTGACAATAACGGTGATACTTTTGGGTATCGGAAGGGGGTAGTTGAGACGAGGGGTCAACAGCGGGATTTGTCAGTCCGCATAGCCGGATAGATACTCTAGGGCCCACTCGGTGAGATTATGTCAAATGAGTTTGCAAACATGTGACTAGGTCACCAACTGACATAATATCATAGACGAGTAGAAGATAGCGATGTCGGTAACGAGATCATGCTAGGTATGGAGATATCTGAGAATGATGCTCGGACACGCTAAGTATCGCCGTGACAAAGGGTTTAAGACTATACGTCCAGGTTTGAAAGATGAAAGTCATTCGTTATATCACAGGGATTAATTCATGGGGTCCAGGCCTACGAGTTAGTCGTTGATCATAGAAGAGTCTTGATCGTACCTGTTATTATATCGAACCGCTAGGGTAACACACTTAAGGGGTTTCGACAAGACAACCGGAAAGGAAAGAGATCACCGGGAATGTCCCGGGAGGGGTCCGATGGATATCGGGCAGCGCCGAAAGAGTTTTCGGAGCTAGGAAAAATTATATATATTATGTTTGATATTAATTAGTGTAATTAATATGCAAATATGATTTTATATATTTATTTTCGGATTTATTTAGGCTGATTTCCTTAAATGGGCCTTCTGGTCGAAAGAAGGCCCATGGGGGGGAAAACGCTCAAGGGATTTTTGTGGGGGAGGCTTGGCCGGCCTAGGTGGGCCAAATGGGGCCCACCTAGGGCCGGCGCACCAGCCTTGGCTGAACCAGGCATGTGGGATAGTCCCACATTGCCTGGCTGGCAAGGTTGGCTCCCCCTGGGAGCCTATATAAGAAAGAGCACCCCTGGCCTTTTAATTCACCAATTAATTCCCAATTTCTCTCTCGATCTCGTGGTTCCCTTGTCGGAGCCGCGCCGAGTAGAGGAGGGGGATCTCTTCCACCATATCCCGCTTCCGCGCTGCTGGTGTTCCGGTCCAAGTCTTCCGCTGCTCGTCCTGGACTGGAGCTTCGGAGGCCGTCGTCTCCACCGTATGTGTGTGACGCCCTGCGAGGTGCTGCGCTAGCGGTACTCGGAGGCCTAGTTCCTCCACCCGACCTCGGGGTCAACTTCGTCATCTTCGTCGCGCCGAGTTCTCCGCGACCTAGAGGTCGGCTACGTCGTATTCGTCGTCAACGCTTGTGCGGGAGCGTAATCCCCGCTATTCGGTCTACGAGGGTATGTATTCCGATCTCCGCCGTACTACTATATCTGCATAGTGTAGATCTTGGCTAGTTTAAGGATATCGTTGCTAGGATTTTTTTTGTTTTCTGCACACGATCCCCTTCAGTGGTATCAGAGCCGATCTATCGTAGATATAGCTGTACGCTGTTAGAACCCGTGTTCTGCACGGGGGCATCGTTCCTGTTATTTGCTACCCTCTAGCGTGCACTTGTGATTCCAGCGGCATCGAGTTGATGAAGCGGCTCGCACCGACTTTACGCGTACGCTTACGCGAGACTGGTTCCACTACTGACATACGGCTTGTACCGTATCTGTGGGTGGCGGGTGCCTGTTTATCTCTCTTTAGTTGGCTTTGCATTTTCAATGGAGGGCCCCAAAGGGGTGCTTAAACATGCAATTATTGGATCGTTGTTGTGGTCATAAGGTTCGTATGTATGAAGCGGTTCTATTTACGAAAGCCCCGAGCCACGTAAAATATGCAAAAGATAAAGTAGAAGCGTCTAACTTTATTTTGCAGGGGCTATGTGATATGGTCAAGGTAGGTTTATTAAATTGTTTATAAACTGCGGGCGCCAAGAAGACCATGGCGCAATGGACTATATCACATTGCATTACATTTGATGTTTTGTGTGCATCTTATATTGTGTGATTGTGTGTATAGTATACATTAGTTACACGGCAGTAGCTATATAAGATGATCCCTTCAAAATACCACTAGTGTTCTCCCTCCAACGCGCACCACCAAGAAAGTTCTACGTTATGAGGCAGGCCGTGATGATCGGGTGTAAGACATCTCGTCGTTCGCATACAGTGGGTGTAAGCCATGTTGCACAAGCGTCAGCGTGGAGGTTTTTGGTGGCGAGCCTAGCATATTCAGAAATATGGCCTCAGAACAGGAAGACCGAAAGGTCGAGCACGAGTCACAAAATTGGTGTGGTGGACTTTTGTCTACTCTTGAAGTTGGTGAAGTTGTACCGCCGGCTCTGATGATGAGGGGTGGTGCAATGGATGGGGGTCGTGTAATCGCTTAAACGACCAGGAGGGATGTTCGTTTGAGTGGGAGTTCGGATAGTTATTTTCTAAAATACTAGAACTCAGAATATAATGAACAGAGTCTGTTTTGCAAACCTTTGTAGATATTAACCATTGTGATAGCATCTTTTAAAATTAGGCGCATTCCTGCGATTGAGAAACTTAAAAGGTTGGGTCCAAACTTCATAGTTTTATACTTTAGCTTGAGGATACTCCTTGTTTAAACCGTTAGCTCTTTGTGATACAATACCCGCTAGGAGATAAACCCGGAGATTCCGCTAACAAAAGATAATTTGGATTATCGGATTTTGTGCGGATGATATCATCATAGTCCAGTGTATGCTATGATCTCTGCCATAAAGAACCAACGGTGGGTACGAGTTTTTAGATCGCGAACATATGATATGGTCGCTAAACTCGGGGTGCCCCAAACGTTGGGTTGATGAAGTTTATCAGTACGTTGACTGATTGTCTTCTCAGCCAAGATGGAAGAGAATACACACATTGAGGGAGCACGTGGCGGTCATACTTAATGACATATGTTCATGATTAATGAACATTGAGACGCCTCACTCAGCTCAATCACTGGATGACAGACATCGTTGCCAAGTGCAAATCCTCTGTCATAGACTATGTCATGCAAGGGGAATCGTTCACCTTCATGGTTCTTGATTACGGTGGAAGTATCAAGAAGATGAAACAGATCACCGGAAGTCATCAATGATGATGGTGTATATATGATATACATGTTATGAATGTTTTAGCTAAGCAAGTGCTCTCAGTAGTGACTAAGTCTTGAACTAGTCATGTTTTGTGAAAAACCAGGTTTACTGCTTGAGTAGCTTGAAAGGATGAGGCGACATTGCGTGTTGATAATGGCAATCAAGTTGTTGTGATGGCCATAGACACTCTCCCTCTAGATCTACCATTTGAATAAATTCTTTATGATCGGGTGTTGGTATGATCGTTACGAGTGTGTCTCCTCTAGCGAGACACTTGTTCATACATGATAGTGACAAATTGGTGTCCTATATTTATGAAGTAATGATCATATGCCGATTTGAATTTAGATGGTAGAAGCTCCCACATTCATAGTATTAATGCCAAAGGATACAAACTTAATAAAGACACCACATATGTGTGGCACTACCGTTTAGTCAATGTTATATGCATTAGCTCCACACTGGATGGACCTACAAGTCCTAAGATTTGATCTTTTGACACTTGCAAAAGAACTGTGACACCGTTTTCGGAAAACGGGCATATAACTTATTGATAGTCATACATGGAGATGTATGTGGTTCAATGAAGTAATTGACGAGTAGTTGATGAAAGAGCATTTTCTGTCTCCTGAGTTTTGGTTAGGAATGACAACACGAAAAGGATGTTTAACGGTGTGCCTGAGTATTTCAGATACTACATAACCTTGAAGAACAAAAAGGATGAAGATCTTCAGGGTTGAATGAGAGAACTGGCTGGCAGTTTTTCCTGTTTTGTCAGGCCGGAAGTTCCGGTGCTGTGACCGGAAGTTCCGGCCGAAAGGTCGGAAGTTCCAGGCATAGCACCGGACATTTCCATCTGGCCAGAAAACGGCTAAGTCCTTTTAGGATTTAGCCCCTGGCAAAGGCGGAACTTTCACCGGAAGTTTGGCCGGAACTTTCCGGGCGACCGGAAGTTCCGGCCCTCGACCGGAAGTTCCGTTCCAGACAAACGAGAAAATCAGCTAAGTCAGGAATTGCTCGCGCTCGGGCAAAGCCGGAACTTTGGCCGGATCTTTCCGGGCGACCGGAAGTTCCGGCCAAACCACCGGAAGTTCCGGTGCTGAACATGCTGGTTTTTCTCCAAGTCTGGAACTGCCTGCGCCCTGGCCAGGCCGGAAGTTCCTCCGGAACTTTGGCCGGAACCTTCCGGGGTGACCGGAAGTTCCGGCCTAAGTGACCGGAAGTTCCGGCCTGCGCAGTGAAAAACGGCTAGTTGGTGGAGGGGGGTATAAATACCCCTCCACCTACCTCCAGCCATTTCAGCTCTCACACTCTCTCTCATCATAAATTGCTGAAGCTCAAATCTTCAAGATATCCCAACTCCTCCACCCAAATCCGTTGATCTTTGGAGGAGTGAAGGAGAAGGCCCCGATCAACTACTTCATCGAAGCGATTTGAATTCTTTCCCCATTCACTTGGGGATTTCGAGTCTAGGGTTTCCTCAAGGAAAACCTAGGTCTCACCATTGTTGGTACTTGGTGTAAGCTTGACCTGTTGTGGTCTTGACCTTTTGTGGTCTTCTTGAGAGCCCCCAATTAAGTTGTGGGTGTGTGCCTCAAGCGTTTGTAAGGGATTCGATCTCCGCCCTAAAAGGGGATTAATAGTGGAAGGTGGACTCGCAACCTTTGTGGTTGAGTTCATCGGAGAAGAAGGTGAGCCTTTGTGGCGTTGCGGCTAACCTGTTGTGGTAGCGCACACCTCTCCAAACGAGACGTACACCCTTGGATGGAACTCGGGATTACATCTTCGTCTCCGTGTGCTTCGCTTGGTTCCCCTTATCTTTGCTCCCTTACTTACTTGTCTTGCTAGCCTGTTTATCTTTTTATTGCTTAGATTGTCATTTAGGTAAATTCACCATAGTTGCATCTCTAGAGAATTTACCTTTGTGTTGAGCCTAAATTTGAAAAGACCTAAAATTTGTAATAGCACCTATTCACCCCCCCTCTAGGTGCCGGATTCCCGTTCAATTGGTATCAGAGCCAGGTTCACTTTTAAAGGCTTAACCGCCTAAGTGCAACGATGACGGAATCCGATGCCGAGAGGGCCGCCCGTGAAAAATTAGAGGCGGAGAAGGAGGCGTTAGCCAAAGGGGCAACCATGGCCGATCTTATTGATATGAGATCGTCCTTGGAGGCCCAACTCCTCAAGATGAATGAGATGCTCATGGCACTCTTGAAGTCTAAGGAGCCCGAGGCTACTTCTCCCTCTCCTCCTCCTAAGGAACATGCAGGGAACTCTAAGGAGTCATCTTCAGATGGGTCCAAAGATGTTACCTCAAGTGTTCCCCTCGGGAAGGCGGAAAAGGATGAATCACCTAGCTCCTCTAACACCCCCAAAGGAGAAGAATTTCATAATGTCAACCATAATTACTCTCCTAACCCTCCTATCCCTCACCCTCATGTAAACTTTAGAAGTGATCCTCCTAAGCTTAAACCTACTCATTTCTCTCAATGGGAATTTCTAATGAAGTCTCATCTATGTAGTGCCTCCATTGAGCTTTGGCGCATCATTGAAGAAGGGTACAAGCCCCATGATCCAACCAACTTGACAAGAAGAGAGGTGGTTGATAGCCAACTCAACGCCACCGCTCTTCATCAACTCCAAATGGCCGTTGGAGAGAAGGACATGGCGCTCATTCAACAATTCTCCACCGCGAAGGAAGTTTGGAATGCTCTTTCCGACATCTTCGTCGGGAATGAGAGCATGAAGAAGAACCGGTATGATGCCTTATGCAATGAGGTGGAAGGGTTCTACAAGTTGGATGGAGAAAGCCACGAGGACATGTACCGGAGGTTGGTTTTGGTTGCCAACTCCTTCAAGAACCTCGGGGCGGTGTACATTAATGATGCTTGGATCAAGAGGAAGTTTGTGACCGCTCTCTTGCCCTTTGAGGAAACGGATTTGAAGACACTCCAAGGGAGACATGACTTCGCAAAGATGACATCCAATGAAGTTATGCAAGAGATGACCGCATACAAGGTGGCCTCCAAGATTGCACAAGATGCAAGAGCTAGAGCCATAGGGATGCACAAGCATGCCTCAATTGCTTTGAAGGCCACCGTTGAAGAAGATGATGAAGAGGAGTGTGATGATCAAGTCGAGCTATCTAGTGAAGCTCTCTCAAGCACTCTCACCCAACACATGGGTCTTGCGGCAAGAACCTTTTGGAAGAACCCCGGAAGGGCCAAAGCAAGGATTGACAAGAAGTTTCCCCCCAACGGGGGAAAGCCATTCAACAAAGTGAGGCTTTGCTATAACTGCGATGACAAGAGCCACTTTGTTGCCGATTGCCCATGGGAGAGAAGAGAGGATCATGGTGGGAGGCTCGTGGCCAAGACGAAGGGCAAGGGGCCCATGCCCATGAAGAAGCCTTTCTTCAAGAAGAACCAAAAGATTGTCTTGGTGACTCAAGAGCAATATCCCACCGATGATGAAGATAGTGACAAGGAGGATACTCCAACGCAAGTGGCCGCACTAGCCATTTCTTCCACACCTCCGTCACTCTTCTCCTCACCAAACGAGAGCCCCATCGCCAAGAATGCAAGATGTCTTATGGCAAAGACATCCGAGGTAAAATTATCCCCCAACTCCATATCACATGACATTGATGATGCTATGAGCTTAGAAGTCAAGGAAGAAATCATTGCTTTTGATAAATTCATGACTAACTTGCAAGGAGAAGGAAAGAAACACTTTGGCTCAATCATGAGTCGTATAGGTGAGCTTGAGGATGAGCTTGAATTAAAAGGTGAGATTGAGAGAGAGGATGCACACGCTAAGGTGTCTCTCCAATCCTCTCTCGAAGATGAACAAGAAGCTCATGCTCTCCTTAAGGAGCAACTTGCTAAGATCACTAAGGATCATGATCTCTACTTTGCTAAATGTAAATTGTGCAAAATGAAAAGTCCGAGCTTGTAGTTGCTCATGCTAGACTTTGCGAAGACTTCGAGTCACTTGACAATACTCACAAGGTGTTGACAAGTGATCACGAACGTCTTCTCAAGTCTCGTGATCAACTCCAATCTCGGATATCTACTCTTGAGAAACCTAGCAACTCTACTCCTTTGATTGCTAATGCAAATGTTTTCAAGGATATTGCTAGGGTTGTGTTTGTTCCTTCCATGGCAACCAAGCCCAAGACCTCTCTTGATAAAGGTAAGGGGACACTCACTACTCCTCTTCATGAGCGAGTGCCCCACAAGGGTAAGGAAGGTCTAGGCTATGTTGCTAAGGAGAAGAAGAAGATCAAGAAGAAGACCAAGTCCGCACAAGCCAAGAAGGATAACATTGCGAGTGGAAATGCCACAAGGGGCACTCCCACTCGTAATGACTTTGGGGGCATATCTAACCCCAACTATGCTTTATATGTTGATTATTATGGGGATGTCTATGCTAGATACATTGGTCCTTTTGATGGTAATATTGAATATGCTATTTGGGTTCCAAAGACCCTTGTTGCTAACCAAAAGGCACCCATTGCAAAATGGTACCTAAACCAAAGAATTAATTGTGTGTAGGGCCTTGCTTCCGGAGGATCGAAATGGATAATTGATAGTGGGTGCACTAGTCATATGACCGGAAGCAAGGAGATTGTAACGGAGTTAAAGCCCAATGATGATCAAATGACCGTTACATATGGTGACAATTCAAAGTCTAAGGTAATAGGGCTCGGCAAGGTGGTAGTGGCACCGGACATCACACTTGTGAATGTCTTGCTTGTCGAGTCCCTAGGTTTTAACTTAATCTCGGTCCATTCCTTAACTTGTTTGGGTTATACCGTTGTCTTCGAAAAGGAAATGGTCATTCTGTTGCGGAGCAAGTCTCTCAATGTGTCTTTCGTTGGGTACATTGAGAATGGGCTCTATGTGGTTGACTTCTCCGGAGTCACCACTTCCCATACAATGTGCCTATTCGCAAAGGCGGACTTGGGTTGGCTATGGCATCGCCGACTAGCCCATGTCAACATGAGAACTTTGCAAAGTCTCCACAAGGGTGGCCATATCCTAGGACTAAAAGACCATGTTTCTTTCTCGAAGGATCGAATGTGTAGGGCGTGTGTTGAAGGAAAAATGCATGACATCTACCATCCAAGCAAGACCATCATCTCTTTAAAGAGGGTTTTGGAGCTTCTCCATGTTGATCTCTTTGGTCCCATTCCGGAAGCTAGTATTGGTGGCAAGAAATATTGCTTGGTGATTGTTGATGAATATTCAAGATACACATGGGTTTTCTTCTTCAAGACGAAGATGGAGACTCAACAAACTATCATCGACTTCTCCAATGAGGCTCAACGTCAACACAATGTCCCTATCTTGGTGATAAGAAGTGACAACGGGTCCGAGTTTAAGAACTACACCTTAAACGAGTTCCTTAGTGAAGAAGGGATTCGTCATCAATATTCCGCTGCTTATACTCCCCAACAAAATGGTGTAGCCGAAAGGAAGAATCGCACTCTTATTGAGATGGCAAGGTCGATGATGGCCGAGTTCAAGTCCCCTCACAACTTTTGGGCCGAAGCCGTCAACACCGCTTGCCATTCATCCAACCGACTCTTCTTCCGCAAAGGACTCATGAAGACCCCCTATGAAGTGCTCACCGGGAACAAGCCCAATATCTCCTACTTCCGAGTCTTTGGTTGTAAGTGTTTCTATCTCATCAAAGGTGTTCGTTTAGGCAAGTTTGAATCTAAGTCTCTTGAAGGGACATTTGTGGGCTACGGATCCGAATCCCACACTTATAGAGTCTATGATAAGGCCTCGCGCATAATCATAGAAACTTGTAGTGTGGTGTTCGAGGAGAATGACGGCTCCCTTGTGGAGCAAAGTGGTGTTTCCGTTGTAGGTGATGATCAACCTCAAGATGCTATCCGAAGAATGGGGTTGGGAGTCCACCGCCCCGTTGAACTCTACTATGAGGTTGCTCAATAAGGTTCTACCCAACAAGAAACACTCGACAACAACGCCGTGCCCAACTTGTCTCAACGAGAAGAAGCTCAAGAAACTGCTTCTGCCCCTGAAATTTCTGGAACACCGGAACTTCCGGCCTTTGGCCCGGAACTTCCGGTCGATGGACGTGATCTTCCGGTGTATGGTCCGGAACTTCCGGCCCCATGTCCGGAACTTCCGGTCACCGATCCGGAACTTTCGGTGCCAAGACCGGAACTTCCGGTCCCTCAGACCGGAACTTCCGGTACCAAGGATTTTCCAAGGAGCAGTTCTCCCAAGGCCAAGATCAACCTCCTCCCTCATCAGTTTCACCTTTCGTTGATCAAGGCCATCAAATCAGTCAAGGCGGAGACATGAATGATCAAGATGATCAAGCGATTCCTCCCACCACTCGGAGGGAAATCGAGATCCGCCGCTTGAATAGGGTTGGCACCTCACAAGAATTAAGAGCTCTATCTCTTGACAAGGTGCTTGGTGATGTGAGAAGCAAGGTCTCCACCCGAAGACAACTTGCAACCTTTAGTGAACATCAAGCTCACATCTCCATGGTGGAACCCAAGAAGGTCTCTGAAGCTCTTGAAGATAAAGATTGGCTTGATGCTATGCAAGAAGAGCTCAACAACTTCGAGCGCAACAAGGTGTGGAAGTTGGTGGAAAGACCCAAAGATTGCCGCAATGTTATCGGCACCAAGTGGATTTTCAAGAACAAGAAAGATGAACATGGCATGGTGGTGAGCAACAAGGCAAGATTGGTGGCTCAAGGTTACTCCCAAATTGAAGGCATTGACTTTGGAGAAACCTACGCGCCCGTGGCTCGACTTGAGTCAATACGTATTATTCTTGCCTATGCCTCTCATCATAACTTTAAGTTGCAACAAATGGATGTTAAATCCGCTTTTCTAAATGGTCCACTAAATGAACTTGTTTATGTTAAGCAACCACCGGGGTTCGAGGACCTCAAGTATCCGAACCATGTCTACAAGTTGGATAAGGCACTCTATGGCCTTAAACAAGCCCCACGAGCGTGGTACGAGCACCTTAGAGAACTACTTGTAGACCGTGGATTCCAAGTTGGGGAAATCGACCCCACACTTTTCACTAAGAAAGTTAATGGAGAGCTTTTCATTTGTCAATTATATGTGGATGACATTATATTTGGATCGACTAACAAAGCATTTAACGAAGAATTTTCTAAGCTTATGACTGACAGGTTTGAGATGTCTATGATGGGCGAGATGAAGTTCTTCCTCGGATTTGAGATCAAACAATTGAGGGAAGGAACGTTCATCAACCAAGCAAAGTACATTCAAGACATGCTCAAGAAGTACGAGTTGCTTGATCTCAAGGGTGCCTCTACCCCAATGCAAACTAAATGCCACCTTGAGCTCAACCCGAAGGGTAAGGATGTGGATCAAAAGGTATACCGCTCCATGATTGGATCTCTCCTCTACCTTTGTGCATCTAGACCGGATATAGTGCTAGCCGTAGGAGTGTGTGTAAGATATCAGGCAGCTCCTAAAGAAAGCCATGATGTGGCGGTCAAGAGAATCTTTAGATATTTGGCTTATACCCCAACCTATGGATTGTGGTACCCCAAGGATGCAAATTTCTCATTATGTGGGTACACGGATTCCGATTGGGCGGGAGATCATGATGATAGGAAGTCAACCTCCGGCGCTTGTCAATTTATTGGGAGGTCCTTGGTAAGTTGGTCTTCTAAGAAGCAAAATTGTATATCTCTCTCCACCGCCGAAGCCGAGTATGTTGCCGCTGCAAGTTGTTGCACTCAGTTGCTATGGATGAGGCAAACTTTAAAGGAATACGGAGTCGATTGCGACAAAGTGCCTCTTCTATGTGACAACGAAAGTGCCATCAAGATTGCGTACAACCCGGTGCAACATTCAAGAACCAAGCATATTGAGATCCGCCATCATTTCATAAGAGATCATGTGGCCCGAGGAGACATTGACTTATCTTATGTGGGCACAAGGGATCAATTGACGGATATCTTCACGAAGCCCCTTGAGGAAGGAAGGTTTTGCTTTTTGAGAAATGAGCTGAATATCATTGATTCGAGGTCCTTAGCTTGATCGCTTGCACACTCACCTAGGGCGTAATTGCATCTTATCTTGTTTAGATGTAGGCATGGAAATAGGGGGAGTGCGGTCCTAATACATTGGACCATCCCTCCCCCCATTATGTCAATAACAAGTGTTCTTTTATCTCTATATTCATTCTTATGACTATCTTGAGCTAAAACGACGAGTAGTGGTTTGTACCCAAGATATATCTTCGCGGTGACATGCCCGACACTCCAACATGGTGGCCTCGGCCACCAACCTCTTCCTATTTTTTCTAGGACGAGTTGGTTTTATTGACTTTCGCTGATTTCTCATTTGCATCTTCTTGGTTCTATGGAAAACACACACAAGTTGGTCTTCTTGACGACTTATTGCTTTTTGCAACTTGAGTGTGAAGTACCATCATCAGTTTGGATTTCCCACCTAAGCCTTCCCCCTTGAACCCTGCTATTCCATCGCTCATGTCCAGTGTTATTTTATTTTCCAGATAATTTGGTTTGGTTTTCCTTAAGTACGGAAATTCCGGGTCTCAGACCGGAACTTCCGGTGCTCAGGAAACTCCAGTCTTTCCTCCAGTGACAAAGTCTGGAATTCTCCATCCCCTGGAGAAACCGGAACTTTGCCCGGAAGAAAGACCGGAAGTTTCCGGCGCATTCTCCATCCCCTGGAGAAACCGGAACTTTGCCCGGAAGAAAGACCGGAAACTTCCGGTGCACCGGAACTTCCGGTGTGAAGACCAGAACTTCCGGCTTAAGTGGCCCGGGTCTATAAATAGGGTTGCGCGGGGTGAACTGCTTCGTTTCGAACGGTTCTTCCACCCCCGCGCTGCCCAGATTCATTTTCTCTCTCCTCTCCCGAGCCCTAGAACTTCACCAAATCAATCCGAGGCCTTCCGACCTCGGATTCCTTCGGTTCAAAGCCGGATATGCATCTCCTCGACAAGGGGATCCGTTTTCTCCGATCGGTTTT
Organism: Poa annua; assembly: GCA_026929855.1. Classification (NCBI taxonomy): domain Eukaryota; kingdom Viridiplantae; phylum Streptophyta; class Magnoliopsida; order Poales; family Poaceae; genus Poa; species Poa annua. The sequence goes on from CM049427.1 coordinate 42,391,731, forward strand.
CGCCATGGACTTCGGTAATGTCTTCTATTTTCAAATCTAGGACGAATCTCATTTCGTTTAACCTAGTGGATTTAGAACATATTATGTAGAATCCCTTGGTAGAAACCATCTCTTAGGCTTGCCCTACAATCTCTCAGTAGTGATCTGAATTTTTGTTGAAATTTCTAGAAGTTACATGGAATTTTCGGTTTTGTCTGAAAACCCGGAACTTCCGGCCTACAGGCCGAAACTTCCGGTGCCTGGAAAATTTCCAGCAATTCCTCCTGCGACTAAGTCCAGTTTCTCCAGCCACTGGAGAAACCGGAACTTTGCCCGGAAGAATTACCGGAAGTTTCCAGTGGAACGGAACTTCCGGTCTGCTTGACCGGAACTTCCGGTCTCCTTGACCGGAACTTCCTGTCCACCAGACCGGACTTTTCAGACTAAACCGGAACTTTTGGCCCAAAATCAGAAATTTCAGGACTAATTCTTTTTGCTACTGAACCTTGTTTCCTTGGACATGAGTGCTTATCCCCGTGCTTAACTCTATATCTATGTTGTGTTCATGCTGGGGCAGGGAGTCAGGCTGGCAGTCGCCCTAGTCGTCCTAAGAAGCAGGTTGTGAAGAGAAGGGCAAGTCGTGGACCAGCTCAAGACGAAGAAGAAAAGGAGATCTTGTATGAGGAAGAGCATCAGCCAGAGCCAGCTTGGGTTCAGTCTTCTGCAGCTCGCTCCAACAAGAAAAACAAGGGGCCCGCTGTCTCTGTAATGCGCATGTCTGCCTCGGATTTCTATCAGTGGAGGTGCACATTTGACTATGCCAATCCGAAGGAGCACCAGATCTTCCACAGCTTGGACATGAAGCTCCTTCATGATGAGCTCTACTGCGGCTTCTCTGAGAAGAAGCGCGTGTGCCCGATGCAGAGCATTGACTTCGACTATCTTGAGAAGAAGAGAAGCTACTATGGGGGTGCTGTCACTATTGTGGATGCTCTTGGGCTTCGGCCCCTTATGACCCGTCAATGCAACTACAGCATTCCCTTGATCCATCAGCTCTTCGCCACTGTGGTGTTTGATGACACCTCCAACATTGGGATGACTTGGATGTCAGGAAGATTCAGACTTCAGGCTTCCATCAAGGATTTGGCTGCTCTTCTTGGTTACCCCTTCCACGGGTTTGAAGAGCCTGCTGGTATGAGGTTGCACAATGATGATGACCGCTACGACAAGAATGATATGGCCGAGTGCTATGAGACTAACGGCACCATTGGAGGCACCCATGGCTTGAAGCCCGTGTATGACATTGTCCTTTGGATGTTCCGCCACTCCATTGCTCCAAGTGTTGGGAACAATGATGCTATTCGTCGAGGACTGGTCCATCTCATGGCTTTGGCAAGCCAAGCGTACCTCTCAGACTCAGTGCCAACGCCCAATTCATTCTCCTTTGATGTCATGGACTTCATTTTCCGCGAGATGCACTATGCTATTTTCCACAGGAAGGTGCCTCCCTATGCACCTTACATCATGCTGCTCATTAAGGACAGGTTTCCTTTCACCCCTGAGGAGCGTATTGATGTGGACGCTGCCGTTGAGTGCACCATTCACAAGCCTGTTCGTCTCCACATGAAGAAATCCCACTTGGCTGCTCCAACTCGCCCCATGGGTACCTATGATGATGAGGAAGCCACCACTGGACGCAACCGCGCTCCCTCTGATCCCACTGTCAAGAAGGCTGCCAAGAAGAAGCGTCCGTGGTTTGTGAGGGCTCTTGAGAAGATCATGCACATGGGTTCTTGTCTGCACAAGGAGGACTATGCCATGTACGAGCAGAACCATGCCATCCTCACCAACCAGTCCGCTATGATGGCTCACCTGAAGATGCCCAACCCACCAGCTGCTCCTCCTCCACTCGTTGCTTACGAGCACTGGAACGCCAGAGGGATTAGTTGGGACATTGATGTGCCAGAAGATGCCACAGATGACGAAGATGCCATGGATGAAGATGAGGAGACCCTGCACCACGACGTCGACTGACTCTTGGGGCGTTAGCATCGATCTTCTCCCTTTTTGGTCTCCGAGATGCCAAAGGGGGAGAAGTTTATCTATTAGGACTTCTCTGGGATTTGCAAGGGTGGAAGCACAAACCTTTATTTCTCTTTCGGTTTTAATTTGTGCTTCTTGAACTTTTAGTCGTTTGGTTTGGAACTCTATCTTTCAGCATGTGGTAAGACATGTGAAACATTGTGTTGTGCTGTAATCAGTTTATGCGTGTCTTACCTTATTGTCTATTTCAGCAAGTTATGCTATCTATTCTTCATTTGATGAACTTGCTAGAATTGTAAAAGATAGGGGGAGCTGTGATCCTAAATAGATGTGCACTTGTATTCAAACACAAGATTTAATAGTGCATATATTTAGGGGGAGCCCGTCTATGTTTTGCAAATCCTTTATCTCGTTTGTGTTGTCATCTCTAACCAAAAAGGGGGAGATTGAAAGAGCATTTTCTGTCTCCTGAGTTTTGGTTAGGAATGAAAACACGAAAAGGATGTTTAACGGTGTGCCTGAGTATTTCAGATACTACATAACCTTGAAGAACAAAAAGGATGAAGATCTTCAGGGTTGAATGAGAGAACTGGCTGGCAGTTTTTCCTGTTTTGTCAGGCCAGGACATTTCCATCTGGCCAGAAAACGGCTAAGTCCTTTTAGGATTTAGCCCCTGGCAAAGGCGAAACTTTCACCGGAAGTTTGGCCGGAACTTTCCGGGCGACCGGAAGTTCCGGCCCTCGACCGGAAGTTCCGTTCCAGACAAACGAGAAAATCGGCTAAGTCAGGAATTGCTCGCGCTCGGGCAAAGCCGAAACTTTGGCCGGAAGTTTGGCCGGATCTTTCCCGGCGACCGGAAGTTCCGGCCAAACCACCGGAAGTTCCGGTGCTGAACATGCTGGTTTTTCTCCAAGTCTGGAACTGCCTGCGCCCTGGCCAGGCCGGAAGTTCCTCCGGAACTTTGGCCGGAACCTTCCGGGGTGACCGGAAGTTCCGGCCTGCGCAGTGAAAAACGGCTAGTTGGTGGAGGGGGTATAAATACCCCTCCACCTACCTCCAGCCATTTCAGCTCTCACACTCTCTCTCATCATAAATTGTTGAAGCTCAAATCTTCAAGATCTCCCAACTCCTCCACCCAAATCCGTTGATCTTTGGAGGAGTGAAGGAGAAGGCCCCAATCTACTACTTCATCGAAGCGATTTGAATTATTTCCCCATTCACTTGGGGATTTCGAGTCTAGGGTTTCCTCAAGGAAAACCTAGGTCTCACCATTGTTGGTACTTGGTGTAAGCTTGACCTGTTGTGGTCTTGACCTTTTGTGGTCTTCTTGAGAGCCCCCAATTAAGTTGTGGGTGTGTGCCTCAAGCGTTTGTAAGGGATTCGATCTCCGCCCTAAAAGGGGATCAATAGTGGAAGGTGGACTCGCAACCTTTGTGGTTGAGTTCATCGGAGAAGAAGGTGAGCCTTTGTGGCGTTGCGGCTAACCTGTTGTGGTAGCGCACACCTCTCCAAACGAGATGTACACCCTTGGGTGGAACTCGGGATTACATCTTCGTCTCCGCGTGCTTCGCTTGGTTCCCCTTATCTTTGCTCCCTTACTTACTTGTCTTGCTAGCCTGTTTATCTTGTTATTGCTTAGATTGTCATTTAGGTAAATTCACCATAGTTGCATCTCTAGAGAATTTACCTTTGTGTTGAGCCTAACTTTAAAAAGACCTAAAATTTGTAATAGCACCTATTCACCCCCCCCCCCTCTAGGTGCCGGATTCCCGTTCAGTGTAGACCTTTATTTCGTGAACTTCACTGAACGTTTTTGAGTATAGCTTGTTGAGAATCATGCATATGGGTGTATGTGAATCAATGAAGTACTTTAACGTGTAGTGGAAGTCTTTATTTCATAGACTTCATGAATATTCCGAGTAGATATATGGATATCCACTCCGGGGAATGTTAGTCTGAATTTTTGATTCGATCAAACGAAGTTCAGAATGAAGTAGGAAATAAACTTAACAAGAAAATCAAATTCTCGCGATGCATATCAAGGAAATAAAGATTTGAGTTATAATTTTGGCACATCATTGGAAGACTTGTGAGAAGAGTTCCACAAATTACGTGCATGGAACACCATAGTGTTATGGTGTGTTAGGACGTCGTAATTGCACCCTATCGGATAGTGTGTGGTAAATAAATCTCTTACCGAATTGTTGTGATCATTAGAGTCATATGGTAGAAACGTAAACGCTCACGTTAGCAAATAGGGAAACCATTTGAATCCATGGAGACAATACCATACGAGTGATGGCATGGCTTTTGAGCCTGGATTGTCGTTTCAGCAATTTAGTGTTTCGATGTAGTCGAACCTAAAATAGATTAATCTTTGTAGTATACCCTACCTAAAGAGTTAGTTGGGTACATGTCTCACGACATAGGCAAAATCTTTGCCGGGATATACCTTGCGAAAGAAATAGTTTCTTGTCCGAGGGTATAAGTGAGAAAGAAAGTAGAGCAAGACGAAGTTGGTGAACTTCTTCTCCAAACATCAGAGTGGCGCAATCGAAAGTGTTTTCGGTGTCAGGCCCCACAACTTGAAAAAGCTAATGATTCAAGATCATGATGTTCTGAGCTCATACTAAGAGCGTAGGCATACGAGGTTGTGTTCCACATTGTGTGTTACGACAATCTTGTTATGAAAGTCATATTAATGGAATATGATAGACCTACGAACTACGAAGAAGATATGGTGGACCTAAGTCCGAGAAATGGCTATGAGTCATTTATGAACCGAAATAAAATCCATATACGATTACCAGGTAATGACTTGGGAGATCTTCTTGATGGCATCTAGGATGTTAATAGTATATGGAGTTTTATGAGAGAGTAGATATTGAGCAGATTCGATTTGTCGTGAAACAGTTCCGACAGACCACATGAGAGTTTGTCTCAAGTGGCGAAGCCTAAATCTATTCTGGGTCGTTTAGCAATTACTATAATTTCGAATGAGAAATTGATAGATGGATGAGAAAACCATGGTTCTTAATAGTGTCATTAAGAATGGTTTGTAATCCTGAGGATGCTAAACATGTATGCAAACTTCGGTTGTCCATTCATGGGCAGAAGCAAGCATATCGGAGCTGGAATCTTCACTTTGATAATGTGATCAAAGGATTTTGGAGTTGTCCAAAATAGTTGAAGAAACCTACATTTGCAAAGAAGTGAGTGGGAGCTGAGTAGCTTTTTCTTGATCTTATATGCGGAAGGCATATTTGAGTGGGAGCTAGGTGTCATTTGTGATTCTGTATGTAACAACATATTGAATGACACAGATCCTCTAGTAGAGTGTAAAGGAATATTTAAGTGATTAAATTTTCTATGAAATGAAGTTAGGAGTATTAGGCATCCGATTTATAATTGTATAGATCAGAAGGGGCTTAATAACATTAAGTCGAAGTTTTTCCTAAGTCAGGATTCTGAAGTGTTTCAGAAAAGGACAAGCGAAGAAAGAGGTTCTTACTTGTATGACTAGGTAAAAGATTAAGTTTATCTTGGCATTTTCAGTGATAGCAAATGATGTTCGACATTGTCTATGTATCAGACATAGATGCTATCAGACTGAAAGCTCGACTTAGTGTGACCCAAGTTCTTGGTTAAAGAACATGTTCTAGAGTGATCCTTGTGTGGATCAATGAACAAACGTTAAGTTTATTCTTCAGTGTCTATGAGAACTGAAGATAGGTTTTCTAGTAACGGGTAAGAGTGGAATGGCAACTTGCCGTAAAGCGGTTACGATGATGCAAGTTATTACACTGACCCATACGACTAGAAATCTCATATAGGATATGTCCTTTATTTTGAAGATAGACATGGTTAGTTTGCGAAGTCGCATATGAATGCACTGTCGCACAATCTACATAGGTATAGAAATATATCGCGATTTTAGAAGTAGCAAGTGTGATTGGACTAAGAAGTTTTCCGAGCGTAGGTGGTCCCCTTAATAGATCTTTCAGACTTTTAAGGCGCATGCTACGCGAATGCTCGAGTCTCACTCCATCCACTGGATATATTTCACCGTCATCGTAAGATACGGGTTTATGTCAAACTAGATGACATAGAAGTGTTGCAAAGCACACATAGATCTCAATGTGTGAGTTATATTGACTGTATTCCTCTTCCACGAGGCGAGCAGGCACCAAGATGCTATGGGTGTTGAGCTTTTACCAAGTCGTAAACTAGATTAAGTGTTACTCTAGTGCAAGTGAGAGACTGAAGGGAATATGCCCTAGAGGCACTTAATAAACATAGTTTATTGGCAATATCCCAATCGTTCATTATATGTTTTATACCATGCTATAACTGTATTAAGCGGAAACATTAATACAGGTGTGGTAGATAAACAACCAGGTCCCTAGTAGCCTCTACTAAGACTAGTTTCATTGCGCGATTGATGATCGAGGTTTTCCGATCATAGGGCATGGCGCCGGTCGGCAATGGAAGTCATATCGTTAAGAGTAACGATGTGATGGACATACCCAGTATTTATAGGACATAGTCATTACGCCTTAACACCGTGAGATCAACTCTTATTGTTATCCCTGAAAGATACTTTGATCGCACCAAACGTCGCATCTTATCTAGTGTGACAATAACGGTGATACTTTTGGGTATCGGAAGGGGGTAGTTGAGACGAGGGGTCAACAGCGGGATTTGTCAGTCCGCATAGCCGGATAGATACTCTAGGGCCCACTCGGTGAGATTATGTCAAATGAGTTTGCAAACATGTGACTAGGTCACCAGCTGACATAATATCATAGACGAGTAGAAGATAGCGATGTCGGTAACGAGATCATGCTAGGTATGGAGATATCTGAGAATGATGCTCGGACACGCTAAGTATCGCCATGACAAAGGGTTTAAGACTATACGTCCGGGTTTGAAAGATGAAAGTCATTCGTTATATCACAGGGATTAATTCATGGGGTCCAGGCCTACGAGTTAGTCGTTGATCATAGAAGAGTCTTGATAGTACCTGTTATTATATCGAACCGCTAGGGTAGCACACTTAAGGGGTTTCGACAAGACAACCGGAAAGGAAAGAGATCACCGGGAATGTCCCGGGAGGGGTCCGATGGAGATCGGGCAGCGCCGAAAGAGTTTTCGGAGCTAGGAAAAATTATATATATTATGTTTGATATTAATTAGTGTAATTAATATGCAAATACGATTTTATATATTTATTTTCGGATTTATTTAGGCTGATTTCCTTAAATGGTCCTTCTGGTCGAAAGAAGGCCCATGTGGGGGGGGGGACACTCAAGGGATTTTTGTGGGGGAGGCTTGGCCGGCCTAGGTGGGCCAAATGGGGACCACCTAGGGCCGGCGCACCAGCCTTGGCCGAACCAGGCATGTGGGATAGTCCCACATTGCCTGCCTGGCAATGTTGGCTCCCCCTGGGAGGCTATATAATAAAGGGCACCCCTGGCCTTTTAATTTACCAATTAATTCCCAATTTCTCTCTCGATCTCGTGGTTCCCTTGTCAGAGCCGCGCCGAGTAGAGGAGGGGGATCTCTTCCACCATAGCCCGCTGCCGCGCTGCTGGTGTTCCGGTCCAAGTCTTCCGCTGCTCGTCCTGGACTGGAGTTTCGGAGGCCGTCGTCTCCACCGTATGTGTGTGACGCCCTGCGAGGTGTTGCGCTAGCGGTACTCGGAGGCCTACTTCCTCCACCCGACCTCGGGGTCATCTTCGTCATCTTCGTCGCGCCGAGTTCTCCGCGACCTAGAGGTCGGCTACGTCGTCTTCGTCGTCAACGATTGTGCGGGAGCGTAATCCCGGCTATTCGGTCTACGAGGGTATGTATTCCGATCTCCGCCGTACTACTATATCTGCATAGTGTAGATCTTGGCTAGTTTAAGGATATCGTTGTTAGGAATTTTTTTGTTTTCTGCACACGATCCCCTTCAAAAATCACTTAAACGTGTTTTCTCAATGTTCATGCTTGATTTGTTGTGTCATATAGTATTCAAGAACTTTGCCAATGTTAGAAGTGGCTTTCGAGAACTTGTAAAAATATCATGTGCATGAAAATCCCCGTTAATAGCCCTAGTGGATAGGTAGACTAGCGCTAGTGGACTGTGGAGATGTTGTGAGCAATCCCTTCCCTATGTGGGTGCGAGCAATGCGCATGCAAAGCGCATGGAGTTATAACCCGACTGCTTCTTCTATGAATTCGATACAACTTTTCATGGTGTATGCTTAAAAAAAACGTTACTGAGGCAGCAACAGACTTCCCCCATCTCACCTCAGCAATCCAGAGGCCGATACAACATCGGTAGTGAAGTCCAACAGGGTCGTAGCCAGAAATTTGTGTCGTGCAGATTGCAAATTGTGAGTCCCACTTCATTGGCCACACGAAACCCTAGGAAAAATTTCGGGGCCTCAGCCCATTCTTTCTTATGTTCACAAAAGATAAATTATGAGATTAGTTCAGCGAGAATGGCTTTGTTGTATGGGGCTAATGTTTTGGCGGGAAATTGAAAATTGGGAAAATGATTATGAATTCGGGTAGAAGATCTGATTAGAGAGATCTCCGTTCGTAATTTGGCAAGAAATTGAGGAATTTCTTTTTGACGCAAAAGACAGCAGAGAAAATCCCAACTGATTGAGGAATTCTGTTAGGGACGATGCCGAAGAGCGCACACGCGCTTTTTATAAAAAGAGCGCACGTGCTACGTGCCATTTCCCTACCGAGCCCACATGGACCTAGTCTAAATTTAAAAAAATGTATAACTTTCAAACCAAACGTCCAAATCAAAATCGGTTTTGACCGTAGTGTTTCTCGTGACCAGATCTACAAAACTAGATCCCCATGGACATGTTCCGATAATTATTTTATGAAAATCAACTTTTTGTTATGGTAAATCAAGTTCATGGTAAAAACATGTTTTTCTATCTAGAAGTTGCTTTTAGAAAATTTTCATCAAAATATAAAAGTATGAGATATTGTTTTGAATGTCCCATGCCAAGGGGCATGATAGTCTCCCATAAACCAACAAGTTGACCATTGCTTGCCTTTGAAAACATGTACCCACTCATCCTCACATTATTTATTGTTTATAAAAAGGCAGATTTATAGTACAAACTTTGTTCTTACCATGGAAGTTGTTTTTCGAAATCAGAACATGAGAGAAAGGGAAATGTATATGCTAGAAACATAACCAATAAATTACTTTTTTAACAAAAAACAACATCGGAGTAGAAACAAGATTTCCCTTTTAAAAACAAGTTTATAGTACAAAATTGCTTTTCATGCTAATGTATACTACATAGATGCTTTTGTGATAGAAAAACAAGTTTATATTCAAAAGTTGACTTCGTAATATATTTTGAAAATTAATTGTTATCAAGAAAAAACAACTTATGGTCAAAAATTGTTGTTGTGGAACGAGTCGACGAGTTGAAACAAAATTGTATCAATATTTTAAGATTTTATAGTACGAACTTTTATGTCATAAAAGCTGCTTTTAAAAATTAGAAAATATGGTAGTTCTATGCATGCCGATGGACAAGACTGCAGTATGACAAATTTTTTTGTTTTTTTGGGCGAAAGCAAGTTTATAGTACGAAAGGCTCTTTTCGTGGTGTTGGATACTTCATAGATACTTTTGTGATAAATAAAGCAGGTTTATATTTCAAAGTTTATTTCATAAAATAAATTTTGAAAAACAATTGTTATCATGAAAAAACCTTATGATCAAAATTTTCTTTTGTACAATGAATCGACGAGTTGAACAAAATTTGTATCATCAAAAGGCAATTATGGTTGCTTTTGATAGAAAAGGAAGTTTGTAATACAAAATTGATTTTAAAAATAATGGTCAGAACATATTCATATGAGATATAGTTTTGAAGTTATCGTTGCGAGGAACCACATGGTGAAAAACGATTTTAATTTAAACATTTAGTTTTTTATGCCTTTTAAATATTTAGAATTGACTTGCACGTGGGTGAGTTGGACTACGTACAGAAGCTGGCAAGTAAAAATGATGGTACTCCGTATATGATTGTCGTGGATACGTCGTCGTTCTCACTCCGACAACTCATGCGTGCGCCACGCGAGATAGAAGAGCATATGCGTCACTGTGGGCTCCCTTCTAACAGAGAGAGGCCTTAATGCGGCTATTGTTTCGGCAAAAATCGCGGGATTGGCTTAATTATTGCACCGAACCATGGTATGTAATCGTCGCGTAAGAAAGGCAATGAACTAATTTGATACTCCGTCATACGAGGCAGATTTTTTACATCCAATTTGCATACCGTCGGTGCCATGCATGGCTATATAAACGGCTAGCTCTTACATTTCACCGGCCCCATCGACCATAGTCCACAGCCATTTCATCACCACGACAACAGAAGCGTAGAAGTTCTATTGTCGTGGGTGAAAAGGTATCCTCTACCGGCTGCGTGTTATAAAGGCAAGGAAGAGCCCCTTACGTGGCTGGCTTTACAGAGTTCTACAGTGTACTAATCCATATCATATCTCTCTAAGTACTAAGCTCCCATGAAATGGATACCTGTGGTGTGTTTGGTGTTTGTTGATGGGGCCCACATGTACCGATTGTATTCTTATTAACTTCTTCCAGTACTTTATGTATTTCTAAATATATAGAACCTTTTTTAATTTGAGTTGAAATGTATACAAAATATATGCACGTCGATTAGTAGGTTCATTTCCATGATCGATTTTGAGTTTGTCAAATGTAACTCGTTAATTTTAATCTGAAATATGTACTTTTTTATAAAATTTAAAATTTTCATCGTACTGATTTAACGGATTAAAAGTTCCTTCGATAGGTAGATCTATCTTGTTGTTCACCACAACTTTCATGTTGTAACTTTTATATTTTAATATACATATATTTATATACTATATTCACGTCGTAAACTTCACCGGCGCCAGCGTAGCTCCGGCCGCTGCATTGCCGTCACATCTCATCATTATGACGTTCGCCGAAACTCAATATGGTTGTTGAGCAGATTTAACACGGTCTCCAGTCATCTTCTTCGAAATAGCGGTGGGCCCACTGTAGGAGTCGTAGTAGTCGAAATCTCCTTCCTCTTCTTACGGCGGCGGTAGAGGAGGTGGCATGGCAGCAACGGAGTTTTTCTTGGGAGCCATGGCGCAAGGTGGGTGTAAAAGAAAGAACAAGAGCAAGAGCAAGTGCGTTCGAGGAAGAAGAATTGAGGAAGAAGGAAACAAATACCAGGGTAAATTAATTTACGGCGGCGAGATCCATATTTACCACGACATGAGAGATGATCTTAGCCGCTCGTGCAAAATCACCACAACACATGGCGCCCTCAGAGAGCAACCGTCGCAGACCACGCCGTCCACTACGCGTGCAAAATAAGAAAATCATCATCACGTCTGTAGAAATCTTGCCACGTCAAGTCAAATCAGAACTGAACCGACATCCACCACGATCAAAAAGATGAGCCCACAATGACATGTCTTGTCAAAATCCTGCGCACGCTATTGCTATCATGCATGACATCATTTGTCTAGCAGAGCGGCAGGACACATAAAGCAAAAGTCGACAACATGCTTGACTGGACAGGGTGTACTCTCAAATCAGAAGTCTTACGACTAGTACGTATCATATTACATGTCTCATACCCCTTAATCTAGACCCGGGAGAGGTTTAGATGTAGCATAAAGTTTTAATAAAACCATCGAGCAGATCGGCAGCCCGCGTGGAAGATGATCTGGTAGCTGACGGTGCCACGTAAGCAGCCGCGTCGCCACCGACCTCCCTCCCTCACCCTCCCTTCTCCTTCCTCGCGTGGTCGCGCCGCCCCCGCGGCGGCCGGCCGCGGCCTCCTCTTCCTCTCTCGGGGCGGCTCTCACGCCTCCACGGTCGCCACTGTCGGCTGTGGCCACCGGGCGCGCCCCGGTCGGCGGCGGCGGCGTGTCCTCCCCCGCGTCGGACTTGGAGGAGGCGGGGCTCCTCCCTCCGGCGGCGGTGCGTTTAGGGCGGCGGTGGTCCGGCTCCGGCCGGGGGGCGGCGAGCGTCGGCGCGCTCGTGGTGCGTGCGGTGCACTGCGCCATGGGACGGTGGATCTCTGCAGGGCGGCGGTGGATCTGCCTCGGCCCAGATCTGGGCCCGGTTGGGCCCATCTGGGTTGTGGCGGGCCGAACTGCCCGGTGAAGATCCGTTCTGCAAATCGAGGTGGTTGAGCTCGGGATGGGTACAACAGCGACGACGACTGCTCTAGTTGCAGCGCGACTGCGGGCTCTGTTGGACCCGATTGAAACTAGCAGGTTGCTGGATCTAATTGGGACCGGTGGGGCGGCGGTTGCGTCCGGTCGACTGCCGTTTTGGCGGTGGAGGCAGTTCCCTCCCGCGTAGTTGTGGTGCCGCTGACTCCGAGTCGAGCGTCTTCTCTCCTCCATTTCGTAGACCTCGTGGTAGTCGCTTCAAGGAGACGGCGGCGGTGACTTCGTGACTGTGGTGGCGCAAGCTGGTGGGCGGCGAGTCTGGGTTGGCAAGGCTTCGCCTTTGCGGGGCTCCTACACAACGTATCGCTCGAGCTGTGGATATGGTTTTCAGGAGAAATCCTTATCAGCATGTGTGACACCGGCGCGGTGCCACCCCCGGTGACATCATTCCTTCTTGAAGGGCGTCGTGGCTACCTTCCATCCACTGTCCTCGGTGTGCCAGGGAAACCCTAGGACCAGCTATGGTCCGGACAACAACAATTGCTTTCCTTCTTGAAGGTGTTGTTTGGTACTCAACTATCCGGTGCTAGGAGCGTGGTGGTAATTCTCCGGAGGGCGCAACGGTTACAGGTCACCTTAGTTTAGTCTTCTTGCCTATGTTTTCATTGTTTTTGTTTTGGGCTTGTGGTGTTTGCTGTTGCCCCAGCTTGTGTGGTGTGTGTTGTATCTTGGGCGTTGTGCTGTCTGGCACAGCAGCGGTCTCAAAGGTTGCTTTATTTATAAAGCGGGGCGAAAGCCTATTTCGAGAGAGAACTTGCCTATGACAAGATTGTTATGAGGTGACTATACCCACAACACACCGGTGTTTTTATTTAGGTGAAATATTATTCAGTGGGAGGTGACGCTCCCGTCGACAACGAGCCGCCTGTAATGATTTTGTAAATCTCAAGACCTGATTCGTCAGTTTAGTCTCTCAAATGTGTTTATAGATGTACGGTTATACGTGTGTGCGTTTAAAGTGATGAATGTATGCACGTATCGTTACCGTGTTTCAAAAAAAAAGTTTGTATCGTTTCAGTTAGTAGTGTTTATGTCTCAGGTGTCTGATTTTTTCTTAAGTCTTAATCAACTTAGAAGAGTGCAACTGCAGTTTTAAAAAAAGTGCAACTGAAACGAGTTACACTTTTCTGATAGAAAAGTGTAATTGTATTTTTTTATCAGGAAAGTAGAACTTATGCATATTTTTTTTATGGGCGACTGAGATTTAAGAAATTCTCAGGTGTCTGAGAATTAGCAAAACCGTTTATAAAGCGGGGTGAAATTCTTTTTTGAAATCAAGGGGGTGAAATTCTGTTTCGTGGTTATGCGGATGTCATTTGAATTGATCCGCGTACGCCATCCGATGTGCTATAGCGTGAACGGACGAGATCAATCGTCAGCTACCTTCCTCTTCCTCCCAGACGCGACCGAACGCCGCCGCTTCTCTCACGTGCGCGTCGCTCCCCTCACTCTCTCGCCTCGCCGCGTTTGCCGGCCGACCACCGCGCCCACTAGAAGCTCGCCGCCCGCCTCTCGCATCTGAGCGCCACCGCCCTGCTTCGTCTCTCCCTCGTCTCGCTTGAGTAGCTTGCCGACCCGCTCCTCACCAGCGCGTCCCCTGTTCTTTCCTCTTCGCCGGGTTCTGTCCTTTCTTCTCGTGCCCCTCCTGCCCAAGCTCGCTCAATGCCAGCCAGCAGCCGCCAAGGTACTACCCCCGTTGACGATCCCCGCTAACAAATTTCTTACGTACTTCTCTGCTGGCACTGGAACCACTTGCGTGTTCCCTAGTACCACACACGCTTTCTTCCCCCCAATCCGGTCCGGCTTCTTCGACGATATTTGGGTTCATCGTTCTCCTAGGATCTTTTTGCGTCAATCCTTGGCTGGGGAATCGCGAGGTAAGCATCTTCTGATCCTTGGCTGGGGAATCGCGATTAACGCCGTCTGGACATAGGAGCCGACCGGCGGACAGTAACCCTTTGTCTGTACTAAGTTCGATGCGCACTTGCCAAGTTTGTTGTGACAAATGCGATTATTATGTCCCGCTTAGGTGCTTTAGATCCGAACGAAATCGAAAAGGCAGCATCTTTCGTGCATTTCACTGCGGCTCCGGCCGGGATGTGATTGTGAACACCTCGTGATGTGCATCATGATGTTTTATTTACTGTGGAACAGAGGTTGCGTCACTCTGTTGCAATTTTTGTGACTCGTCTGTCCTCTGAAGCCATATCACATAGGATTCTGTACAGCAATCGTCTGTAATGACTTTATCTCTACAAAGATTCACTTTCCAGCATTAATTCTTGTTTTTCCACACTCCGTTTTACATACCAGTTTGATGCAGTCTAAGACATGGATTTAAATTTCTATGTGATACTACTGCACTAGGAAAGAAAGAGTTAGATAATCGCATTGGCCCCATGTAGGGTGTGGTCATAGTAGACTAGTAGTTCATACCAGGGAAAATACTACGTTGAACATGGGTGCATATGAACCCGTTGCGGAAATGCATTTATTAAACATAAATACTGCAGTCGAATTTCTATTTTTGATGGCGGATGTGCCATATAGATCTAATATGTACCACTTTGTCCCCATATATTTTGTTCAGTTTGACTAGCACTCATTGCTATTAGGAAGCAATGATTCTTTTCCAGTTCTTCTGCAATATTTGGAGGTATTTGCCAATAGTGTCACCAAGAGTTTCAGTTAGAAACAAGGACATTGTTATTTTTCTTATTAGTCACTTATTTTGTCTGTTTCGAGCCCTCAGTACCAAGAGATTAACACCATTATCTTTGCTTTCTCTACTGGTATTCCTCATGGTTTGTTTGAACACCTTAGGTGTATCGTCATAGCCATTCCATCATACAGTGCTAATGATCATTAATCATCAAACAAGCTTATCCGGAGATGCATTGAGCTTGCCACATGTTTTGGGATCCTCAAGTTATTTCCGACAAACAAAATATTTGGACGTGTATCGTAAAACCCAGCTTAGAGCTTTGTTTGGCCATATTATAATCACAACTGTTTGTTTAGAAGTAATATACCACTGTGACTCAAATATCTGCCGTATTTTACAGCAAACGATAATAGAATGTCGTTGATTTAAGATAGTAAAATATTCGTCAAACAACTCTTGATTTATCAACTTCATCCTATCCCCCACTGTTTGGTACATAAACGTTGTTATAAACCAAGTTTTGTTGCTTTAACCAATAATTGGTGGATGTAATTGTTTCTCTGAATGGAATCTAGCACATACCATTTCCTTGTAGTAGTTTGCTCTCCAAGCATTTACAATGTTCTGATTGAATATATTCAGGTTAGAAGGTGCACATTTGTTTTGTATTTTCTTTGACGTGAGAGATTGGGCCTAAGCATGGGAGCTCCCAAAGTGAAGTGGAATTCTATGGAAGATGCTGCTCTTAGAGCTGGAATAGCAAAGCATGGAGTGGGAAATTGGCGCATGATATTGAAAGATCCAGAATTCAGCTCCATCTTGCGCTCCCGCTCGAATGTGGACTTGAAGGTTAGAACTGCTTATACTTCCCACCACTTCACTTGCGGTCACTTCAACAAGGGTAAATTCTGAAATTTCTGTTCTTTGAAATCACGTGCTATCTGATGTTAACCAGATATTATTTCCTCAGAAAAAAATCCAGATATCATCTTCACTTATTAAATTCGTATGACCTTTTTTCTATGAATTACTACTTAGGACAAGTGGCGCAATATCCATGTAATGTTCACTGCATCGGGTTCTCGGGAGAAGGGAAGGTCTGCCACGAAAAAGAACCAAGCTACTCCTAAGAATACTGATAACCAAATTGCAAACAGCACAGTTGCTTCTGATATTGATGCCAAAATTGTTGAAGAAAAGCCTATAATATCAATCCCTAGTCAAGTATGGAATAGTTCAATTGCAAGGAAACCTCGCTCAAGGTATTTCTATGTGTATTATTCTAATTCATAAGTTATGTCATTTAGTATTCCCCTCACAGTTGTATGCAAGAAAAAACAAGAGATTATGGATACCCACTTTGATTTTAATGGCTTCCCCGCAGGCTAAACAATATCATATTGGAATCTGTAAAGAACTTGAATGAGCCTACAGGGTCACACAGAGCTACTATTGCTAATTACATAGAGGTTTGCATCCTTGTTCTGTTTTTGTTTTCTTTCTAGCACTAGAGGTATATATATATATATATATTTGATCTGTCTGAAAATGAACCATCTTATTGATATCTTGCTTCTGCTTCAAAAAATTGATATCTTGCTTGTCTGCTTTGAACATATTATAGGGGGGTGTTTACATTTGTTATTTTTTTTCATCCACTCCATTTAGTTAACCAAAGGTGTTACTTAGCAGGAGAGCCGAAAAGTAGTTGTTGCACCCGAGCACACTACAGCCCTTTTTTTTAAAAAAAAAACTTACTTCTAGGTCGAAAAATAAATCTGAAATTTGGTATACAAATAAATATACACAATATGTATGTACTCCAGAAGTTCTGTAAATAAACTTTGTATTTTGGGCTACACAGAAAAGAGAAATTTCTGACAAAAACACCATATTATTTCCCTTTTATTGTGCCCATAATTTTGTGATTTTTACGTAGCTTGGAATATGATTTTTTTTGCACCCAAAAATTGCATATATGTAGAAAACGTGCGTATGTATCCAACTGAAAAGAATCAAAAAATTTCAAATTCATCTTTTTCGACAAAAAATCCACCCGAGCACACTGGTGCTCGGGTGCCACAAATCTGCATTTCAGGAAAGTTTCTTATATATTGATTCGTGTTTCAACTCAACCAAAATTCCTTTGGGCTATTGGATAGTGCTTGGAAGAGTTTGGTGCCCATGGGTCTACCACAGAGGGAGAACTAATAATTTACTCAGAATGACGGTTGCTTCTGAAATGAAATCCTAAGCAAGATAGTATTATACCAAAAATAATTACATGTATTCTCATTCTATCTTATATAAATGAGCTCACGTAGCAATTTGTAGAATCGACAATAAACTGATTCCTTAACCCCTTTCAGCTGATGTCTGCCCCAAGCAAGATTCGGAAAACATGCCAGAACCAACAAGTAAACAGAACTTGACTAGTTCTGTTTTCGTAACCTTGTACCTGTTAACCCCTAACCACATCAGTCCACTCTCTTTCATCAGAAATTTGTGAGTCCATTTTGCTAATTCAGAGTTTCAACTATTATACTACCAGCCATTCATAAGGTGCACACACTTTTCGAGATTTACGTTTGACCAAGAATTAGTATAAGTAGATAATTATTTCACAAATAATTTATATCATTAGAAAGTATTTTCAATACCAATCTAACAATATCAATTTTATACAAAATAATTGATACATTCTTCCTCAATTTTACGGTTAAAGTTTGGCTCGAGAAGCGCGCGTGCCTTACTGCCTTATAAATGGTAACGGAGGGACTATTTCTTAAAGGTTGGAATTTGAGATTCAAGCAAAGCTAGATCATTTTCGTAATGCCTGGAGATCAGCCAAAAACCAGCAACTGCCTTGTCTATCTTTTCTGTGATGAATTATTACATTTTTCTTGACCTTGTGTCACTTCTTGTAGAACTACACTTATTTGCAAATAAAAGAGGAATGTGTTACACTTGTTGTTTGCTTTCACGTGATGACTCTATTAATTATTAACGAGGTTCCATATAGGAGGAATACTGGCCACCTAGTGATTTTGATCACATATTGTCTGCAAAACTGAAGGACTTAACCACCAGTGGAAAATTAATACAGGTAACCCCACTTTACTTCTCAACTGCATATTTATGCTCTTACAGAGGAAATAAAGCTAATAGAGCATTGATGATTGAGATGAAATTACTCGGTGATACTACATGGAATAACTATAAGTAATTGCTTCTATACAACCTATAATATGAGAGATCTACAATCATAATTCTTTTAACTGAACAATCAACATCGTTGACACATTGGTATATCATATTTAGTAAAACAGAACCTATCAATCTTTTCGGGCATTTGCATGTTTAGGCACCATCGCATATGTATGTGCTCCAAAAGATGCATGCATATTTATCTGCGCACCATACTTGTATAGTGCCAGACACCGGTAATTAGCTTTGCATGATTTCTGGCACCATTTCATGTTTAATCTCGTTGTGCTGCAAGTTGTAATTTACTTGTTTTGATTGCTGGGATTTTCATTGTTTGTGATTTATCTCCTAATGCATTTTTTCAAGCCAGTAAAAACTCACAAGCTGCTCGGTTCTACATATTTCACGGACATGTGAGGTGGCCTAATCCATGAGAATGGACTGATTATTATCTTTTTCTGGACTTAATTTACTCATATGAAGAGTGTAGGCTGTATATTATAGACTACATGCAACTTTAGCATTCCACTCATGCATATGGCAGGTGAACCGGAAGTACAGGATTGCACCTGATTCACAATCTGAGGAACGAAGCCCCAAAATGCTGCTGCTGGAAGAGGTACAAAGAGAGCCTTACAGAATAGAGAGCGATGATAGTAAAACCCTCATGAAATCTCAAGTTGATGCTGAATTGGCTCGTATGGCAACCATGACTGCTGAAGAGGCTGCGTCTGCTGCTGCCTGTGCAGTTGCAGAGGCAGAGGCTCTCATGGTTGAAGCTGAAGCGGCAACAAGAGAAGCGGAGGCAGCAGAAGCAGATGCGCAAGCTGCACAAGCTTTTGCTGAAGCATCATTGATGACATTAAAGAACAGAAATGTTATGGAACTGGTAACAGCCCTAGTCTTTGAGCTATCTATTTACATGTTTGATTGTGCTTCTTTTTATATTTTGGACCGTGCTCCATAATTCATCAGTAACTGATTGGTTAAATGCGAAATTTGAGAAGTTTTTCGTGACTTAAGGATTGAAGATTATGATTTTCGAAAGGCACCTATCCTAGGTAAAGATAAACAAGGTTCAACACCTTTATTTTTTATTTACACTCACTCATGGATGGTTCCCTCCACTCAAACCAGATTATTTTGATCAAAGTTATTGCTAGAATTAGTTTAGATCTATGAAAGGGGCTTGAAATAAATATAGCTCTAGTGGTCGAAGTGGTACCTTATTGAATTTGATAAGTAAAAGGTTTCGCTATTTCATCACAAGAAGGACTAGTTATGAAATGATATTTTAAGTCGTGCAAAAAAAATTTCTAAGCAATGTGTTATTTTTTTTTTGCGAATGAACCAATGTATTATCATGTTATGCCAGAGAACAAGCAATGATTAAACTTGATTCTAGTGAGTTTCAACATGCAATCAGATATTTTTCCCACTCGGGAATTATAGTGCTGACCCTGAGCAAGTGCTTACGGTGCGGCTGCACAAGGTCCTGCGCAACGCTTTCGACTTGCATCTTTTCCCTTTGTGAAAGACAAGCCTCCGGCCACGATGGAGCACCGGCCCCAACCACTATTTCAATTTCTTCCAGTTGGTATAATTATCACGCTGCGTGTTGAATGTATTTTGTGATGTCATTTTTAAAGAAAACCATAATCTATACTGGAACTGATATAAAATATTATTTTTTGGGGGTACTTATACTATTTTTTTCAACAAAAGGCCCCCAGTTGCCAACTCGCACATGTCCCCTCAAAGGCCAGGACCGACCCTGTCGGTAAATGAGTGGGAGCATTGACGGCTTTTTGCCAATCATGGACCAGTGTTATATTTCATCTTAATGCGTAGCACTATTATAAATATCGTTTCGTTTGCATAGATGATTCTGAGCTCTGTGGCATCCCTAGTTGCTTTATGTTATCTGAAGTTAAGGAGCTCCCTCGTTCTGGAATCCTTCTTGACAAAATTATGGTTAACCAGCAAGTTCTTCATTGTGAAATTTCTGCTGCACTCTATGCTCCGTTCACAATACGCTTCACCTTTGTTCGCATTTTGCTGTGCACATAAGGACCAAAAATATATAATAGTTTCATACATTAATGGAACTTTATTTTGGTTTAACCTTTGTTTTCAATGATAACTAGGACAACTTTGATGGAATTTTTTACTACCATACTTATGTTTGGCTATCTACTCCACATATACAAAAAAAATTCTTGTTTGCATCTATGTTACACCATGCTTAGATCTGAAGAAAAAGAAAACACACAGTAAAAAACCTATCAGGAAAACACCTCTTCCGTTGATTTTATTTTGCTCGGATGTTATGTACTTCTCGAGTCACAGTCTCGGCAAAACTGGGCACACACATTTATGTTAGACGGCTCCATCGCCTCGAGCCCATAGACCGAAGATAGAGCTTTTTTTTTAAAGAGAGAACAGTAGAGCTGACCAAATTATGACCACCGCCAAAATAAAACAGGAAGCAAGTCAAATACACTTATACATGCTTCTGTCTTTTGACCTTGGGCTTATTTGTTGGTACCTGTTTTGTAATGTTGTCTCCTCAAGAGATAGATCAGAACACATGGTTACTATTTCGACTTTCACTAGAGAAGTGTATTACTCTTAACATCAAAGCTCTTTGAAATGAAGGTGAATATTGGTTTTCATGCCCGTCACACTGAAAGGCTGTATTTTTTACCGAAGAAATAAGAAAAAAAACAAATGAGATTTGCTGCTCCATCAAATTCTGACTCCCTTCATGTTTGTGCGCAGATGGCCCATTGTTGATGGTGCTCTGAGCTGCTCCGGCCCAGCATTACTGAAGAATGCTTGCACTTTTGTCCATACGCATGTACATGCTTACTGCAGTTGGATCAACAGCAGTTTTCGTCGTCTAATGTTCCTGGAACCATGTTAGCCACAATGCACCAGCAACAGTGACCATGTCCAACCAATTCGGCATGTCGTTGGAACATCATCTCCCGAACTCTCGGTCACACATGCTGCATTTCCTGTAAACACCACAGACCCATCAGGATCGGTGGCACGGCGGTAATCTTTGTGTGCTCTAGCCTCTAGCTCATGTTGATACGATGCTAGACGATGGTCTAGTGGTGGAGCCAATCAGCCAGATGAAACCTTTTGACTTGTAAGGTGGTAGATTCATACAGGCTGGAATGTTGGGTGTCAATCACCCCATCTTCATTTCTGACTTTCAGTTGGGAGCACAGCAGCGATGGTGGTAGTGGTGGTAGGGCAACACTTTTCTCGTGTGGTTTCAGACAGATTTCATGGTAATCAGGTTTGTTGGGCATGTGATGATTGATCTCCCTTTCTGGTACCAAATGATACGTCGCGGAAAGGTGGCGCAGTCGCTGTGTTTGCCAGCCTGCTTGGTGTAGGCTTTCCTTGGAACACAAATTCGTTCGGGACTTTTCGGGTTATTATGGGCTCAGGAAATAAACACTGCAAACCGTCTCACTTATCATAACGTGTACATTTTGTTTTTTGTTTTTTTTTGAGAAGGATACCACGGGTATCTAGCACAGCAGCTCAGCGTGCCGTAGAGAAGAAAAAAGAGCTATGATACGACCATTTCCTAATCAAATGGGGCTCATCCGCTCATGACAGGAGGCTTAGCATTGGACTAGCTTTTTCTTTAGACTCAACTCTTTGTTGTTTGCTCGTTCCTGTTAGAGTACAATACGGTTTAGATATATTTGGTAGTATTAGGATTATAATCCAAGTCTATCTCTATTAGGTTTCGTAGTCTCTAAGTCTTATACCCCTTTATATACAGCCCACCGTGACTCATTGTAATCAATTTAGTATCAATATAATACAACATATTCCGTAATCTTACATGGTATCAGAGCAGTTTGTTCCGCAGCCTAGGGTTTAGCCACCACCACTTCCACCGCGCCGCCCCCGGCGAAATCGATCTCCATGATCGCCGGGGGCGTCGCATCTCGTAGCTAGTTTTTTCTTCCAATTTCAATAAATCAGTTCGTAGGTTTAGCCAATTTAGTTTTGCAATTAGATCAGTTTCTTTTTAGCCACCAAAATACATCTAGTTCCGGTGAAAAAGTCAGCAGATCCCATTAAAGAACAACAGCGCGCGATTGTTCGTCCACCCGGCCGCCAGCAGTCATCCAGGCACCAAGCTGCATGCAAGAAGCGACCCCATGTTTGCATGTTCGTATGGGACATGGGTGGATGGGCTCCAAGCTAGCTGATCTTCCCCGGCCAATCTACGCCACCAAATCGTCTTCATCGTCTCGCTGTCAACACAGGGCTGCACCAAACAACGCTCGTGGTCATCATCGCCGACAAGTTCTACGTCAACAACACCTCGACATCTTCTACCTCTACATCGCCTACCTCAACAAACGTCTTCAACAACCACCACGCCATCTTCGTCCACCACAACCTTGCCGTCAGAGTTGCAGTCTATTTTTATTTTGCACAATTTATTAGTTGCAACTTCCTTTTTCGTCTACTCCGGCAACAAACGGCGGAAAATCTGCGCTACGCGCCGTCGACCACGGAGATCTCCTCTGCTTCTTCATCCAGCTCTGGCTCGCATGGTTAATGGTGGTCCCCTTCTTCGCATGCCCGATACTGGCAACATCGGCGCGTGCCTTCGTCCCCGACGCACTCCTGAGTCTGGCAAGCTCGGTAAGGCGTACCGCCTACGTCCAACTACATCGACTCCATCAAAAGTCTACCTCAACTTCCTCAAACGGCAACATCGACCATAGCGCCAGCGCCCACAACTCGACTACATCGACATCGGCATCAAGGGCTTTCAACTCGGCTCCTCTTCAGTTGGCGACTTCGGATTATGTTCCAGTCAGACCGTCCGCAATGCTCCAGTTGTTCGCGTCACTACCGATCCGACTGCGGGGATGTTAGAGTACAATACGGTTTAGGTATATTTGGTAGTATTAGGATTATAATCCAAGTCTATCTCTATTAGGTTTCGTAGTCTCCAAGTCTTATACTCCTTTATATACAGCTCACCGTGACTCATTGTAATCAATCTAGTATCAATATAATACAACATATTCCACAATCTTACAGTTCCATCTGTCGCTGCTCATTCTGTATTTCTCTAGCATTCAGAAAGAAATTTTGCTTCCATACAAACAACCATCCATGGTCATAAATAAAAATATTCAGTAGTAGGCAGGTATTGCGACGCACTGCACACCCTGAAGTACGCCCATGAGCTCTTGCCGTGCTTCCTGAACTTGATCTGAATTTCCTAGTTGCATGTACAACTGATCTACTATTATATTTCCGTCTGTACTTGTACTGCCAAGTGCCAACTAACTGCACTGACATCGGCAAATTAATCTGGTCCAAGGACAAAACTTAAACTATACTCATATGCTGGGATTATAAAATATGAATGGAGTATGTACTATCCAACATCCATCGATGATCCATGGATCGAAGAGTTGACTGTGTGCCGGGGCGCGGCAGACAACGGCGGCATCTGCACGTACAAGCGAGCTCTCTGCAACCGCCACGCTAGCACAAGCAAGTCACCTCGCCTGTTTCTTCTTCTACTATTTTCATGGCCCGATGAGCGACGACGTAGGGTTCAAGACCAACCCGAAGCTTGTGTAGATTTGCTATTTCTGTGAACAATTGTTGTACTCATGCAAGGAACTAAGGACTAATTCTTTTTATTGTGTGATACATTGTCCTTGCATTATTTCAGCATTTTTATACTAACTCTTTTTATTTTAGAAGCAAACTTACTCAGCTATTTTGAGTTTGCACGCGTGGGAGATAGGAGGGTGAATTGTCTAACTTGGGTGTAAATTAATTCTTGTTTATAGTAAGATGGAGAAAATTATAGAAAAACTTGGATTATAACAACTACCACACCACCTCGGTTCCACAAGGTAACTCTTTTTAGCAAGTTATAGAATGGAGGGAGTAACACATTTGGTAAAAAAAAACACGACAATTGATACTTAATGCATTCTTAACTTTCAATTTGCCGTATTAAAAAACAATTGCTCATACTATTTTAAGCGATACCTTCTAAAGCCCAAACCAAATTTTAATTCCGGTTGCAGTATTGATCAAAACTGTTGATTTAGACACACACAGGACGTATAAACCGAGACCGTGGAGTATTCAGTATTTAGTTTTTTGTTGACACTGATATTAATGATTTTGAAAACAATTAATATTCCACGAGGTACCCACTAAATTTATTTTTATCTCCAATTAAAACTACGTTACCTGAAAAAGACCAACACCCGAAAAGGAGATCTATTTTGGCTCCCGAGTTCGAGTGCCCCCACTAGTTAAAAAAATAATCATATTTATAAGTTTTAGAAAAATCTGAGATACTTTATATTCTAAACTTCATAAAAATGACAAAGTCATGTATATTTTTGGGATTTGTAAGTGTCTATTGTTTAGATCCACATAAAAATGACAAAGCTGAGAATATGAAGTATTTTATATTGAAAATATGCAGGATTTTTTAGAACTTATGAATATAATTTTTGAATTTTTTCAAAGAGAACACTCCACTCATAAACAATACATTGAAGTCAAGAGGACAAAGCGCAAACTGCAGCATAAACAAAAGTTGCCGGGCTGTACTACACCCTCAGAGAATCTCTGGACACGCAGCCCCAGATTTCCAGAACTTTTATTGCCTCAATAACTGCTCCCGGCGCCGGCAACCCACGCGGACCAGCAGGCAGAGCCACAGCCACCCCGCTCCTCCCAGGACATATCCCCACTCCCTTTTATTTCTTCCTAAAATCATTTTAACATTTTCCTTTCATAAATAAAAAAAAACCTTTTCCTTTCTTGGCGAGTAGATTCATTCCTAGTTTGTTCTCCCACTTTTTCTGCCGTAATTATTCCAGCCATAATGCAATCCTATTCAGTTGACCTGCTCTGTCTTCTTTCCTTGTCGTCTGGCCGTTTTCCGCCGAATAATTGACCCGATTATTTCCTTCTTCTCCCTAACGTCGTCGAGTTGGTAATGTGTTGTCGCATAAATTTGATCCAATTTCATACGCACGCAAACAGCCATGACGCTCGCTGTCCTTGGGACCAAAAGGCCCGCGGAGAAATCAATAAACCAGCACCAACTCTCCCTCTAACCTCCACGCTCGAGGACTGCTGGAGGGTGCAGACACAATAGAAACTGCCGTCTTCAAGAAGAGGAGCCCGCACCCCCAACTACTCGCCTTCTCCCCCATTGCGATTGTGATCCCCCCTGCGCCCACCATTAACTGCCTGAATTGGTGGTTTCCTCAGAGATCCCAGCCTCGGTTTATTGGAGTAGTTGGATTAGTAGGTGACCGCCGCAAGGGTCCATGGATTGCTGCTGACCCTGCTCTGCTCCGCTCGGCTCTTCTTGGAACCGCTTCCCTTCCGGCAGAGGAGACACAGAGAGAGTTCTTGTGAGCTCTGGTGGTGCTGGTTGCGTTCTTGAGAGTCCGGCCGTGCGACCTAGCCGACCTGGACGATGGCCGCGTTCGTCAAGCTGGGATCAAAGCCCGATGCCTTCAGAAGGCAGGGGCAGGCATGGTAATGTTCCTTCCTTTGCCGTTTGCGCCCAAGTTCTCTGCTTTTATTTAGGTTTCATTCATTTCTGCTCTATGTGTATGCGCTCCTTGCCTCCTTGGCCGGGAGAAAGAATTGGGTACTGCTGTATTGTTCCTGCTTGTATGTTCTTTCGCTACCTGAAACCTGAAATTATTAGGGGAGGAAATACACTACTCGTATCATTTAGTTGATGTTCTTCCGTTCCTGGTCAAATTGGTGCGGAGTTCTGTCTGGAGGTGCAATAATTCTTCACAAGTCAACTTGCTTGGCTGGGCTGCACTCCTTCACAGTACACACGCTTTTGATTCAATGATGCTCTCTCGCACATGGTGTCCCTATCTGCATATAGGACACCTTCATCTTCACTTATTTTCGATTGCAAAATGAACAGAGCTCCTCTATTTACTCCTGCTTGTTTGCCACGATCGAGCGATTAGTACAAAATTCAGGATGAAAAGGTTATTTTTCAAATCATATGCTAGGGTAGATTCCAAAATAGAACTTAAATTGGAGGAAGGTGTGAGCCAAAATTTCAAGCTCTGCTCCTTGTGCTGTGCTGTGCTGGCATTTCAGTATGTAAGGCATGCTTGAATCGTGCATATTTGTCACCAAAACAGGGAAGACTTAGGCTATTACCTACTTTAGTGCCTCATTGCACATGCTACATGCGGTTAGCATGGTGGGCTGTTACTCACTTATTGTATCCACAAAGATTGTAGTTGATTGCAGTTGACTGCTTCTGCAATTAGCTTGTGGTGGGGGTTGCTTGCAGTTTTTCGTGGATCCACATCACATTAATTGGCCGAGAGACGCTATCGTTCCTTATTAATCATTATGGAGGACGGTGTAACCATCATGTAATTATTTAGTAGGGAACAGGCTAGGATTTGTTTTAAATGCAAAAACTCAAGCTCTACACGATTCATGAAATCAATCATCTATAGTATTACTGTTTGCGAGTTGTGTCGTCAAGGGACCATTGCCGTGGATATATATGTTTCAATTTTCTGCTCATTCAAATTTTGTATTTTAATACGTCCAATGTTGACTTTTCTTCTTCTTTTGAACCATGTAGGTTCTGCACAACAGGACTACCCAGTGATGTTACTGTGGAGGTTGGGGATATGTCTTTCCACCTTCATAAGGTAATTTGCATTTCCTGTGAGTGTTTGTAAATCATCTTGCCCTTTATGGTGCTAGAAACAGCTACCGTATTGCTTGTTACTGGGACACCCTGCAAAAAAATTATTTAAAGTTTCAGTATTAGAGAGAAAGTGCTTGAAGGCGTTATGGAGGACTACAAACTTTAGTTACTCGTGACATGCAAACATTATCCATTGAACCTTGCTATACGTACGACAATCGTCCGACACAAAGCTTGGTCCTACGATGGGCAGGGATTTTAAGCATAGTCCGACGGATCATGTCGTCGGACGTGGATCGTACAAGAACCATTGTACGTGAAGCAATTTGCTTATCCATTCTAAGTCGTATTGTAGAGGTACGGAACTACTTGTGGATTTAAGAAAGTTACATTATCCATATTAAGTCTTCTTGCAAGGATAAGCAACTAGTTGTATTCAAAGGATTTCTTTACTACTCGAGAATGAGCCAGCGACTCATTGGTTTGGATTGGCCGTGGCTACCCCACCCGCCCGGGTTCGCTACCCAGGGGACGAATTTTGGATGTCTCACCGAGGCTTTGCCCCATAACAAAATCTCCTGCCTCCCACACATATGTGCCACGACAATGGTTTCCTTAAGTGTGTGGTGTGCGTGTGTGTGTGTGTGTATGGCGTGAGTGTGGTGTGAGTTTGCATGAGTTCAGATACTACAACCGTACAACCACAGAGCGAGAGGCCTAAAGAAGTTTATTTTAACTACTGAGAATTAATTTGTGGCAACATTTTATCTTTCAAAAGAATGCACGGGCTCGCACCAGTATTCATTTGTGCATCTTTATTGTTTTTCTTAGCTTGTAGATCTTCACTATCCTTAATGCGAGTTATCCTCCCTGCAGTTCCCTTTACTTTCCAAGAGTGCAGTTCTTGAACAGTTGATCGAGGAGAGTTCAGACCAAGAAGAAAGCATCATCAAACTAAGTGATATTCCCGGGGGTGCAAAGTCATTTGAGATGGTGGCAAGGTTCTGCTATGGAGTGAAAATAGAGCTTTCCTCTGCAAATGTTGTCTACCTACGTTGTGCATCTGAGCATCTCCAGATGACTGAAGAAATATCTGATGACAACTTGATTGCACAGACAGAAACGTTCCTTAATCAAGTAGTCCTTCGTAACTGGAAAGATTCTTTGAAAGCGCTGGAAACATGTGACGACCTCCTCCCTCATGCTGAAGATCTTCAAATTGTGAAGAGATGCATCGAGTCATTAGCATCAAAAGCAACTACTGATCCAAACCTGTTTGGCTGGCCCATAAGGGAACAGGGCATCATGCAAAGCCCTGGTGGCAGTGTGTTGTGGAATGGGATTAGCACTGGTGCCAGGCCCAGAAACTTCAGTTCAGACTGGTGGTACGAAGATGCTTCATCATTGAGTTTTCCCATGTACAAGAGGTTGATTTCTGGTATGGAGTCTCGACGCATACGACCTGAGATTATTGCTGGTTCTTTAACATACTATGCAAGGAAGCATCTCCCAGGGCTCAATCGGCGCAACAGCATGGGAATGATGCCCCCAGCTACTACTCTTTCTGATGTAGAACAGAAGAACTTACTTGAGGAGATCGACAGACTATTGCCTGTTCAGAAGGGTCTAGTACCTACAAAAGTTTTGCTTGGGCTGCTTCGTGTATCCATGATTCTAAAAGTCAGCTCCAGTTGCACTTCCAACTTAGAGAAACGGGTTGGCTTGCAACTAGACCAGGCCAGTCTGGAAGATCTACTCCTGCCAAATTACTCTTACACCATGGAAACACTGTACAATGTCGAGTGCATGCACAGGATTCTTGAGCACTTCTTGACAATGGACCAGGCTAACGGCGGTGCTTCCCCATGCATGGATGATATGATGGCATCCCCTTCCCTGATGCCAATCACTGCTGTTGCAAGGTTACTTGATGGCTATCTTGCAGAGATTGCACCGGATGTCAATCTAAAACCTCAAAAGTTCCAAGCTCTAGCATCTGCCGTGCCTGAATATGCTCGGCCACTAGATGATGGCCTCTATCGTGCCATTGATGTGTACTTGAAGGTTAGATCATTTATCCTACTTTCTGCTTTACTTCTAGTAGTTTTTTTTTCTCGAAAAGGAGGATGACTCAGTGCTTTTAATTATTTTGCAACAAAAAACTTGACATCTTGTATTTGGAACTGAACATTGACCTAAACTGCAACTGCATGAATGGTGCACAACCTGCCTTTGCAGCTCCGTAATGGCATTTCTTGTGTTGCTCACAGGCACATTCTTGGCTCTCAGAAGCTGAACGGGAGCAGCTATGCCGGCTAATGGACTGTCAGAAGCTCTCCCTTGAAGCATGCACTCACGCCGCACAGAACGAGAGGTTGCCACTCCGTGTCGTCGTGCAAGTCCTCTTCTTTGAGCAGCTCCAGCTAAGAACCTCGATTGCCGGGTGCCTGCTCGTGTCCGATAACCTCGAAGGGTCCAGGCCACTGCGGAGCGGCATGGCGATGTCCGGCGAGGCCGGGGGATGGTCCGCAGCCGTGAGGGAGAACCAGTTCCTGAAAGTTGGCATGGACAGCATGAGGACGCGGTTGGCCGAGCTCGAGAAGGAGTGCTCGGACATGCGACAGGAGATCCAGAAGCTGGGGCGTGGTGGTAGCAAGATCGGAGGCTGGGCTTCCCACGTCCCAAGGAAGTTCAACCTGAAGATGAAGCCACAGATGTGCAGCGCCCAGGAGGGGTCCGTCAGCGAGCAGCAGAAGAGCATGAGCGTGAAGCTTGACAAGTTGCAAGCCAAGCTGTCGAAGCAGAAGAAGCAAATCTCCGGCGAAGTCTGAAATCCGAAACTCCCTTCTCCTGTAATTTTTAACTTGGTGTGAATTGCGTCTAGTCCTTCGCTTCTGTAGTTTGTTTAGGTTTAATGTGCCAAGAGGCAGTTGTTCGAGTTCCTTGATGTGATCACTTATGATGTTTTTTTTTTGGTGTTGATTAGTGAGAACGGAAGATGTGTAGCAGAGTTTTATGTAACCTGTTTTAGCTGAAGTACTACTACAAGTGGTTTGTTCATACTTGCAAGAAGTTATTTAAGCACATAGCTTGGATTGTTAGGGAATCTCCAGTCGTTGCGGTGCAAGGCTCAAAATGCCGACGATTTGCGCCCGCCGCGGCGCTAAATGGCGCTATTCTGAAACTTGGGGGGCGCGGTTTCCAGTCGTTCCCCAGCCCAAGATTCGACCCACGAAATTCAAAAACGGCGCAAACATAAATTTGACGCAAAACAGATACAATTTCATTAAATTCAGTGCAAACGAAGACGATTTCATTAAATTCGGCACAAACTTGGCGATTACATAGGCGATTTAAACTGAAAACCTAATAACTAGTTGCGCAGCCCCAGTCTCGCCGCGCTGTAGTCGCCGACGCCGCCGTTATCATCCGAGCCGTCGTCGCCCTTCTTGCGGCGGTGGCGGTTGCTTGGGCCGGCGTCGCCGTGGTCGTACCACTTGCTCATCTCGAGCGTACGGTGGAACGACTCATCATCATCGTCGTCGTCGTCCCCCTTCTCCTCGTCGGTCGAGTCGAGCACGTAGTACTCGATCTCCTTCGGCTGCGGCGGTGGAGGGATGCGGCTGCGGCGGGGGAGGGAGGCGGCGCTGCTCGCGCTCTACACGACGACGCTCGGCCTCGGCGAGGAGCTGCCGCTCCTGCGCGGTAAACTCGCGCAGACTCCAGCTCTCGGCGAAGTCCTCCACCGCCGGCTGGATGGTGTTGAAGGAGGCCTCCTCGGCCTCCTTCAACCACGGCCACTCTTCTTCCGGCTCCTCCTCCGGCTCCGGCTTCGGCTCGCGCTTGGACCTGACGAGGCGCGGCTCGCTGATGCGGAGGGCGGAGCTCCTCTGGCGCGGCTCGCCAATGCGGAGGGCGCCGCTGCGCACGGGGGCGAGGCGCCCGGAGTTGAGGATCGGAGGGGGGTCGAAGAGGAGGACGTCTGGCGCTTACCTGTGCCGGAGGAGTAACTGTTCGTCCGCGCCGCCGACGAAGAGCTGCTGCCGCCGCCCATGCGCCGGGGCGTCCATGCCGGCGGCGATGTAGTCGAGCACCCACTGTAGGGTGCGGTGCTCGCCACCCCACCACCACCTGTGGCCGTGCGCGTTGAAGCGGCCCTCCACCGGGTCGTTATTGCCGCGGTCGGCGAGCTCCTCCTCGCGGCGCCGCTGGAAGTACGCCGTCCAGAAGGCGTCGTTGCCAGCGGCGTGAGGCTAGCACGCACCTCAGCGATGGCGTACTCGCGCTCGTCCTTGGCGGGGACGGGTGGCACGGGCACCCCTCCGGCACTCAGTGCCCACTGTCCGCGGGTGGCGGAGGCGCCGGGGACGCGCATGTCCGGAGGACATGGGTACCCGGCGCTGTAGAGCGCCCACACCTCCTCCCTGCGGAGTCAACGACGAACCCAGCTGTTTTGCGCGGCGGCGGCCATCTTCCCGGCGGCTTCTGGGATGCGACGGTGGAGTGGAGAGAGTGCGGGTGTGAGGAGACGCGGCGAGAGAGGAATGGTGATGGGCGGCGCGGATCGGGGAGATTTTATAGCGGCGAGGCCAGGCGAAGGGGTGAGCGGTGGTGGGTGGCCATAACTGCTGTGCACCGCGTGAACGCGCCACGCCATTACTCCTGCAGCCTTTGACTGGAAAGCTCACTGGCCGGCCGCCACACCATTTACTCCGGCAGCATTTGACCGACGCGGGAGCCGAGAAGACGAGCACGGGCGGATTCTGTTAGTGCCATTTTCTCCCACGTCGCTGACAATGCTGACCCGCATCGCATTTCGCGCCAATTTGCCCCTCCAGGCCGAACCCGGTGGGCTGGGTTTCGCCTGTGAGCGCCGACGCTATTTTCCGCCGAAACGGCGCTATCTGGTCTTCTGCGGGGGCCGGCTGGTGAAAAAATGGCGCTATTTGACTACGCCGGCGCTAAAAAGGGCTTCTGGGGGCGTGAGGACGACTGGAGATGCCCTTAGCTACTGCCTCTTGTACCCGAGTAAATTTCTACTATTTGTTTTGATTGTTCAACCAAAGTACTTCAGACACGCAAGCTTCTTTGGCACTGACTCATGACTTGTACTATGGGCTTGAGATGGAGAAAGACAAGGAGACCACGGGAATCCAGTTGATTGCCTTGACTAGTGAAGCTTAGCGTCGTTGTCTGCTCCGAGAACGTGATACGCAGATGGGCGGGAGTATTCAAGCCTTGGTTCTTACCAGAAACTGCGATCAGACGTAATCCATAGGTTGACACTTCAAGCAAACAGATAGTTGACCAGATCAAACCAATTCTATGGTCAACCTGGACCGTCACCCGTGCAGACCTAATCGTGTGAGAGCCTCCGCCTCCTGTTGGCGGCGGCGCCGGTCTGCCTTGCTCCTGTGGTCTTTGGGCCATGGAGGCGGGTGGATCTTGGCCCTGTCGACGGGATGGTTCTGTTTTTTTTATTTATTTTAGGGTTCTTTTTTGGTTGGGGGGTGCTGAGATGGTGGTGACGGCGCCTTTTCTAATAATGTCTTTCCAGTTTCAACCCCATCTCAACGGCGACGTCGAGAAGTTTGTGGGAGTGGTGTGGTATTTAGGAACTTATTCCGGCGGTGGCGTTCTTCGGATCGTCGTGGAGCTTCACTGGCGGTTCATACTTCTTCTTCGGCTCCGGAGCGGATGTGGTTTTCTAGACCCGTTCCGCGACTTCCCGTCCGCAACCAACAATGTTAAGCCGGCTCTAGGACGAGTAGCAGCGGCCAGCGGTTGAAGATGAAGGGCATCTCAAGAATCTTATTGTAATTTTCGTTTTTGTTTAGCTCTTTTGTACGATTCGGTGTTTCTTTTAATGTCAGGGTCTTATTCGCAAAAAAACATGGAGCCATGGAATGGACAATGCGGTTTTTTGAGAAAACTGTCAGTGCAGATCTGATTGGGGCTGACTGGGCGGCACTACTTGGTTTGTTTTCCTTTCCGTTGTTCTCCCACACCGGCTCGGATCTGGCTTCTCTGTCCGGCGAGGAGAGGAGAAACTGAAGAAGGGCTAAGAAGTACTTTTTTTTTTTGAAATTAAAACATAATATATTAAGCAAGCAAGCCGCCTCATTAAAAACCTTCCAGTCCCTCTCGGTACCCTGGTAAGGAAAAAAGTGCGTAAAAACTTGTCGCCTTAGGCGTTCAGAGTTACATCGTTCACCAGAAGAGGTGATATGAAGTCTGGGGGCACATCACACCACAACATCGGTGGATTATCCCTCCCAAACCTCGCTATCTCATGAGCTACAGAGTTAGACTCTCTATTACAAAATTGGACTACAAGTTTCCCGAACTCTTGCGCTAACTCGTGACACTCATACAAGATTGGTCCTATTACTGAAGATGAATTAGCTTCTACGTTGTACTCATCCACCACTGATTTGCAGTCCGATTGAACAATCACCTTGTGGCATGCTAACCGTTTAGCCAGCTTCATTCCTTCACGTAGGGCAATTGCTTCCGCCATCTCAACATCAATAACGTGCGATAACTCCATACATGAGGCACCAATAAAACCTCCCTGGTCGTCACGCACCACAGCACCTATAGCTCCGCAATACCCCGCATCCCTGACCGAAGCATCAACATTCACAATTTGATGATCAATAGGGGGTTTAGACCATATACCTTGCTTAGCCGTCTTTGCTCCTTTTTTATTTGCTCTAGCAAAATTTAGAGCAACAGCTTGTATAGCCAGCGATGTCCTTCTACTATCCATAACATGCTCCTCTTTCAAAATTTGCCTGCGTTGCCACCACAAGTACCAGCAAGTAACAGAGAAAATCTCTTTATAGCTCACCGGGTCCATATAGGGGCATTGCATCTTTTCATCACATAGCACAGCTTCAATCATAGCCGAGCCTAATCTGTCAACCGTTCGAGCATTATCTATGATTTCATGTAGTCCCAATTCTCGCCAGATCTTCCTAACACGCTTGCAATCAAACAGTAGGTGTCGAATATCTTCAGCCGCAGCTTTACAAATATCACATTGGCCGCTTCTCTTCATATGACGATCAGCAAGGATACAGAAGCATGGAATAGAGCCATTCATACATCTCCACATGAAGATTTTTACCTTAGCAGGTGCTTTCAGAGACCACAGACTCTTCCAAACAGGATTAATAACAACCGAACCATTCCCTCTAGCTGAGGCTACTTTTCCTCCATATTATGATTCCCACTCGACATGATATGCAGATTTAACTGTGAATCTCCCATTCTTATTAAAACTCCAGGCAACAAAGTCGGATAAATCATGATGAGATAAAGGAATATGTAAAATTCTCTGGACATCTACGCTCAAGAAATTAGCTCGAATTAGCTCCTCATCCCAAAAGCCGGTAACCGGATCAATCAATTCCATAACTCGAGTTAGAACAATATTTCTTCAGGGGTAATGATTTTTCGGTCCGGACTGCTAGGAAGTACTTTGTCGTCAGGTGAGTAGTGATATCTATAATTTTACCGATGTCATTGTAGGCTTATAGTAATTACCAGCCTGGTGACAGTCTGAATACATTTTGCTGCATTCTTGTTTCGCCCATCGTTTGACAGCACAGGTACGTAGTACACGGTACGCGCACAACCTGCAAGTTGTCGTATATTTTTATCCATGAACGAAAGCGACCGGCCATGCATTGCTGTGTTTATTCATCTTGCTGGTGTCTCGTTCACTAGAAGTCAGTGATTGTGGCTGTCATTTGTATGACAGAACCAAATAAGTTAACTCCACATTCAGTGTACGTACCATGCATTGCGTACTCCGAACGATTGTACACCGATGATAACTGCCAGCCACGAAGGTACATCCAGTTCCTACTCGTGATAGATGCATGTGAGACAGTGAGAGGCTCCGAGGGGCTGTAATCAATGTCTTAGAAGGCCGTTTGAAGACATTCATTGTGGTTGAGCAGCAAAAGTGCACTTCTAGCAAAGGGGAAGCAAGAGCAGAGGTTCCAACAACTGTTGGTATCTTTCATCCTTCTGCTTCGATTCGGATCCGTTTGATCTAGAAACCATATCCTCGTTATTGCAGTTGAGTTGGTTCGAGAAAATTTTATGCACTGAAAGTATATATATGATCTGAGAGATATTGAGGAGGTTGTGCGACAAAAAGGAAAAACACAGTCCAATTTTGATCTTCAAAAGATGGACAAGCCCCAGAAGAACATGCAATCACTAACACTTTAACTAACAGGCTGGAGTCTTAGCGCAACTTCCCGACGAGCACGTCAGTGAGTGAGACCTATCGCGTGCATTTTTATGAGCGCCGGGGTCCTTTTAGCGGCATTCTCGCGCTAGCGCCGACCCAGATTATGCATATTTTTACAAATTCATTGTCCGTTCTGCGACCCAGATTATGCATATTTTCACAAATTCATTGTCCGTTCTGCATCCGCCGTGTCCCGCTGCGGTTTACCGATAAGCATTATGCAGCGCTAGCTGTGCTAAAATCATAAGTGTACACGGGGTTAAATATTCGGCTTAGTATGTCTCGATTATTCCTATGAGACCTTTGTGATAATCACTGTAATTGAAGTATCTTATAGATTGTTTCGTTTATTTATTACGTTTCTCTTATTTATCTGCATTGTTTAAAACTTATAAAAAGAAAAGTAAAATTTGCAAAAAAATGTATTCACCCAATCTAGGTTACCATATTTACTTTCAGTTCTCCTCAGCGGAATTCAGATCTGTTTGAGTTATGAAGAAATTTTCCTTCCTCCTGAACAAAACTTTGTGATATAAGACTTTAGCTGCACAAGCCTTTGGATCATACCCTCATATTGTTGTACAGTGAGAATTTTCTTTCTTTCTATGATGACCATTTGTCACATTATGTAATTGTCTTGTATTAGAGTCTCCTTCAAGAATACATTGGGTTTTGAACTGTTAGTAACATTTAAGTACCTTCTCATGGTAAGACACGCATATGTGCATTTGATTGACATTAAGGCTTAATCTCCTTCTCACTCAGAGAATGTAATTCCGTAATTTCTTCAAACTATTTGATGATTGATAAAAACCTCAATTTTCCTATTTAAGGATGTCAATTGTGTGAAGCGCCCATACCCTACAATATAGTCGCATACCGCAAAATTTATTGTTCCACCTTTACTTACCCACAACCTGTTTTTTGCCACACATCTTTTACCGTGTGAAAAAATCTATCATGATTAGGTATTGAATTTAAACTCGAAACTCCCGAATTAAACTAGTAGATCACAACTTGACTCGGCTTGGCTCGAACTCGTTGTTACACGAGCCAAGCCGAGTTTTCAATTTTTTTAGACAGTAAAACAAGTTTTGTGGTTGAACTGGTGGGGTTACCGAGTACTCATTTAGCACGTTTAACTTGGTAAAAAGAGCCACCAACTGACATTTTATTACTTAATATTGTCAGATTGTCATTGATTGTTGTGATTATTGCATCATACATTCACAAATAATAAGAAAATAAATAAGATAATATATTGCCTATGACAGTTTACCGAGCTAAACGAGTGACTCGCGAGTTTCACGAGCCAAGCAGAGTTTCAATCTTAAACTTGTTATTAGTTACTACGCTAATTCGTTACTTGACCGAGCTTTAACGGCCGGGCTCGAATTTCAGGCCTAATCCGGTGCAACCATCTAAACTCAAACATGAATTGATGTTTATCACGATGATGTGTTTTTTGTTGGAAAATCAAATGCCAAACCTTTCAATCATTTTAGTTTTACGGTGGAATTGTGCTATGCGGGCACGATCAACGGTTGAATCGCTTCTTTCTAAAAAAACAGTTGAATCGCTAGTCATGCATGTGTGACAAAACGAAAAGACAGATATTCCACTATATTTTCCTACGAAAGATGCATCGGCAGATTAACTCCAGCGAAACCAGCAAATCAATCGGTCCAAAGAGCTAGTTGGAGTCCAACTGCAATCTCCTGACAAACAAGTCAGTGTGACCTGCCGCGTGCATTCCCACGCTACCTGGTTTCTCTTAACAGTGTTAACATGTTAGCCGTTGACCCAGATATAGTATACGATTAATTTGTCTTGAGTTCTGCATGTTTATGGTTATGGTTCACTGATAAAATTATGCAACAAATAGGTGCTCCAGTTATGCGGATGGGTCGAGATGGGTTTGACTTGATTAGTACTAGTGTTTGCGTATGCATAGAATCCTCTTTATACAAATATAAAACGAAATACATCCACGCTTCTAAAATAACTTAAATCTACCCCCTCCGGTTCCTCGTGACAACTAATTCTGATCGGAGGTAGTAGCTTTGTATCCAAACTATGTAAGTTCGATCCATAGAAAAATTTGCTGATGTCCACAACATCAAATATATCTATGACGAATATATATAGGATAAATCTAATGGATCTAATTTGGCATTACAGACGTTGATATATTTTGTATAGACTTGTTCAAACTTTAAAAAGTTTGACTTTGAACTTAAATAGATCTTCAATTCATTTTGAGAGGGTACATAATTACAGTATTGGGATATGTGGTAGATTAGAACCATCGCTTGGAGCATAAGGTATCTTCATTGATCATGTTGGGGGTTAAAAAGCCAAAATCTAAATCCCAAAGCTAAAATAGGTCTAAACAAACATCCCTAAAAGACAACGCCATATCCTATCGTTTAGAGCTAAAATTTTCAATAATACACATTTGTGTATAAATTTAAAGATAATACATATTTTTAAAAATTTACAAAAATAATACACCCTCGGTGGTCGCGCCACGCCGTGGCCAACCACCCCTATCTGTCACGTCCAAGCCAAGCTGGTTCAAAGCCAGATGATTGATTTCCTTGTGAGCTAGCTAGCTAGCCGACCACTAATCGGCCACGCTGTGTCTGATTTAAAAATGTGTATTATTTTTTAAATTTGCTAAAAATATATTATTAAAAAAATTAGCGCGTTTAGAGTGATCCTAAGTGGCTTAACCTCTTGAGGTGATCTTAGAATTTTTTAAATGAAAAATATTTACGAATTCCAATATGTTTTGAAAAACCTCCGATGTAACCAAAGATACATCCCACGGAGTTTAACAAATAATTTTTAAACACTATGTATTCTAAATTACATAAAAATGACAATCCAATAAATTTAGAGATTTGAAAATATGCATATTCAGATCCCCACTCTTGTCACTTCTGTTTAGCTCAGAATACAGTGTGTTTGAAGTTGAATTTTTGCACGTATGTGAGATACACCAATGACTACATCTGGGATTTTGTTTTCAAATATTTTTGAACTAGCAAATACTTATTTTTGGATTTGTAAATCTATTATATCAGTGGAGCTCAGGAGCGTGAAATCTCCTTTGTGAGTTCTTGTCCCGTTCGTGTGGCGTATTCCCAGCGTGCCGGTTGCATCCAGCCGATGAGAGTGAAGAGATTATCGCCCTATTGCCCTGATAATTAACCAATTGCCTGCTTAAGAACCCACGCGCGCGCGCGTCTCCATTTGTCAGTCCCCTTCTTTTAAAAACCCCGCGCGTATCACGTCCTTTGACGGCCATCTCCCTCCCTACAATTAAGCGGGGAGACAGCACGAGGAAGGAAGGAACCCCAAGCCTGCCAAACCAGTCTACCACGCAGAGAGCCAAGCCACAAGAACGACACAGCCATGGCGGTGGGCTCCGACGGCGGCCTCGTGCGGCGGCGCGGGTGCTCGTGCTCCAAGGAGGACTTCTTCCCGGAGGAGTCGTTCTCAAGCTGGCGGGCGTACGGGCGCGCGCTGCGGAACACGGGGCCCCGGCTGGCGGACCGGCTGACGTCCCGCTCCCTGGAGGCGACGGAGCTGCACGAGGTGCGCGCCCGGAGCGGCGCCGACATGAAGCGGGACCTCACGTGGTGGGACCTCGCCTGGTTCGGCGTCGGCGCCGTCATCGGCGCAGGCATCTTCGTGCTCACCGGCCAGGAGGCCAAGCTGGTCGCCGGCCCCGCCGTCGTCCTCTCCTACGTCGTCTCCGGGTTCTCCGCCATGCTCTCCGTCTTCTGCTACACCGAGTTCGCCGTCGAGATACCCGTCGCTGGTAAATTGTTTAACACACATGCTGACAAACATACATATGTACTTGCTGTTTCATCTTTCCTCGAGAAAAACATTGTACCGAATATATCACAGTATACTATAGCTGGTTCCATTGATGCAAAATAAGTCTTTTACTGAACTAACCGAGGTAGTTTGATGGATAAGCAACGTACGTACAAATTGGAAAGATTCTTCTGTCACTTGTATAGAAGTCCACACATGGAGCAGGTAAATTAGAAATATTCTAACACAACATATATATATATATACAAGCATACTTGGAAAGATTCTAGCAGACATACTATTTTGGCACCGTGATGCTAACACAATAGTAGTATACTCTCAATTAGGTAGAAGAATACAAGGTGCTACATATGTGGCTGGCATGTATACATGAATGGGCAGGGTAGTTTATTTCCCCAAATTATTAGTGTTACCGAATTAAACAATATGAAGGATGAGGATCTTGATCTACACTGCACTCTACAGATACTGATCGTTGATCGATCTCACTAACTTGAATCTGTCCAACATGTCACTATTAGTACAACGTACGTGACGGGAATTATACTAGCCTTTCAATTAAACGGACAAGTCCAAAGGCCAGAGCAAGTGTGTGTGGTATTCTTTTTCTCCATGATGTTATCCAGTTGACTCACTTACTTGGATTCTGGGACCCCGGGCACCAAGTGTGTACTCTTTTATTCATTTTATCCTTTGAAAATTAAACAGTGCATACATCATACTTGTCAAATCTGTTTGGACTTTGAAGTCAGGGAGGTACTAGGAGTAGACTAGTAGTCGATCTGATCTTGCTCTGCATTGTCGTCATGAAAATTCTCATCGTTTGACCAGTTATCATTATTATTAACGGTGTTTCTGGAAGTTGAGAGTGACTGGGATGCCGTGGACTTGGTGAATTTTCTTAGATTAGGGAAACCACTTAAGTTAGTCGGTGTAGAAATACCTTGTGATTTGTTTCATTTCAGGAACACAAACCATGACACGAAGTCAAAGAAATACGCACACAAGTGCTAAGCAATAATAATCCACCATTGGATAACACAAATGACATCCAAGCAATTGTTGGTTTTCAACTCTCAAGTGACATCCGGAGGAATTGCCCTAGCCGCCCCAGGGGGAGTTTTCATTAACTTGACTGGAAGGACCTTCCGACAGGTTTTCAACTCTCAAGTGACATCATGCTTAGGGTTAGGTTTCCGTCATTGTAGTGTGTAGAGCTAAACTTGTTTTTGTAAGTTATCGTATAATGTAGAAAATATCAACATGTTTATGCTTGTTTTCACATTGTAGTGGATCAAAGTCATTATGGTGTACTAAGATAATAGGATTTAGCTAACGAGGTTTTTCTATTCTTCCTTTTCTTAAACCGGTTATTTCAACTTTCGCGTCAATAGTAGTAGCATATTCTAAAATACTCCCTCTGTTTTTATATATAAGATGTATTTTTTTTGTGTGAAAAAGTTTAGAATATATGGTGTATTGCGTTCCAGCACTCATCTGAATTTTGTAGGAATTCGGTTACGTTCTCTTGTCTCATGCAAACTCCTCTTTCTTCGTGATTAATCAGCCAGAGATAATTCCGTCCAAAGCTAATCTCCCCTCCACACGTGCTTTGATTTCTAAGTGGAAAAACTATATGCTATAATTAAGTGGAAGGAGTACGATTTTATTATTTCTAACCTTACCTTGAAATTACTAGTTCTAAGTTGCCACTGAGAATCAACTTAGCATTCTTCAATACATGTGCAAGTGGGAAAGGGGAAAAATCTTGATCCGAGCCATTGACTCAACTGAGTCGTAGTAGCTCAATTTAAATAAACTCAGCAAAACATAGTTTAACTATAAATTGAGACAAGGCTTAGTTTGGCACGAAAGTATTTCTGGAGTATGTAACCAATATTCTAAGTTGCCACTGAGAATCTGCATTCTTCAATGTTTGCGCAAGTGTGAATGGGGAAAATCTTGATCTGAGCCGTTGACTCAGCTGAGTCATAGTAGCTCAATTTAAATAAATTCAGCAAAACATAGTTTAACCATAAATTTACCTTATTTCTGAAGTATTTAACCAATTCCACAGTATTAAAAAATATTACAGTATTCAATACTTTAACATGTTTGGATGCACTGAATTATGT
This sequence comes from Poa annua, assembly GCA_026929855.1. Classification (NCBI taxonomy): domain Eukaryota; kingdom Viridiplantae; phylum Streptophyta; class Magnoliopsida; order Poales; family Poaceae; genus Poa; species Poa annua. The sequence goes on from CM049427.1 coordinate 42,432,896, forward strand.
GGTTTAAAAGACTGAAGTATTCTCCGAAACTTTATTTTTTTTACCTGTATTTGAAACTTCAGTCCGACTTGTTTTTTCCTGAACTGAAGTATTGTCCAAAACTGAAGTATTGCTTTGCCAGGCAACTAAATTCTCTGGTTTTCCAATACTCTGGTTTTATAAAAACTGCCAAACTAGGCCAGTAGTCAATTAGTCATGCAGTTATGTGCATGAGTATGCCTTTATGTTACTATTGGTATATAAGTTGAGATTTAATAGTCAATTAGTCATGCAGTTATGTCCATCAGTCCATGAGTATGCCTTCATGTTACTATTACTATGAAGCTAAACTGAGAAAATTTCAGTTGTACAGTACCAGATTATTTTTTGAGGTACCAGAATTCCTTTAGCTATTGAAATGACTGACTGAGCATAACGTTAATAGCAACAATACAAGTGTTCGACGAGATTCTTGTGAAGAATCGGCTTCGATGTTCAATCCTCGATGAAGGAGGGGAATGATACATATGGGTGTGCATTGCAGGCGGTTCATTCGCATACCTCCGTGTGGAGCTGGGCGACTTCATGGCGTTCGTGGCGGCGGGCAACATCCTGCTGGAGTACTGCATCGGCGGCGCGGCGGTGGCGCGCGCGTGGACGTCCTACTTCGCGACGCTGCTCAACCACGAGCCCGACGATTTCCGCATCCACGCCACCTCACTGTCCGAGGACTACTCCCGCCTCGACCCCATCGCCGTCGTCGTCATCACGCTCATCTGCGCCTTCGCCGTGATCAGCACCAAGGGCTCCTCCCGCTTCAACTACGTCCTCTCCATCCTCCACATCGCCGTCATCCTCTTCATCATCATCGCCGGTCTCACCAAGGCTGACACCGCCAACATGCGCGACTTCACGCACTTCGGTGCCCGGGGCATCTTCGCCGCATCGGCGGTTCTGTTCTTCGCCTACATCGGCTTCGACGCCGTCAGCACCATGGCCGAGGAGACCAAGAACCCGGCACGAGACATCCCCATCGGCCTCGTCGGCTCCATGGCGCTCACCACGGCGATCTACTGCATCCTCGCCGTCACGCTCTGCCTCATGGTGCCGTTCGCCTCCATCGACAAAGACGCGCCATTCTCCGTCGCCTTCGCCGACAGGGGCATGAACTGGGCCAAGTACATCGTGGCCTTCGGAGCGCTCAAGGGGATGACCACCGTGCTGCTCGTAAGCGCCGTAGGCCAGGCGCGGTACCTCACCCACATCGCCCGGACGCACATGATGCCGCCGTGGTTCGCGCAGGTGCACCCTAAGACGGGCACGCCGGTGAACGCCACCGTCGTCATGCTCTTCGCCACCGCCGTCATCGCCTTCTTCACCGACCTCGGCATCCTCTCCAGCCTCCTGTCCATCTCCACGCTCTTCATCTTCATGCTCGTCGCCGTCGCGCTGCTCGTCCGGCGGTACTACGTGACCGGCGAGACGACGGCCGCCAACCGCAACAAGCTCGTGGCGTGCATCGTGGCCATCCTGCTGTCGTCGGTGGCGACGGCAACGTACTGGGGGCTGGACCGCGAATCGTGGGTGCCCTACGCGGTGACGGTGCCGGCGTGGCTCGTGTCGACGGCGTGCCTGTGGGCGTTCGTGCCGCACGCTAGGACGCCGAAGCTGTGGGGGACGCCTCTGGTGCCGTGGCTGCCGTCGGCGTCCATCGCCATCAACATCTTCCTGCTCGGCTCCATCGACGCCAAGTCCTTCGAGCGGTTCGGGATATGGAGCGCGGCGCTGCTGGTGTACTACCTCTTCGTCGGCCTACACGCGTCCTACGACGAGTCTATGGCGCTTGCCAGCGAGGCCGCCGCCCGCAAGGTGGAGGACGGCCAGGTGGCGCCGCCGACCAACGGCAAGTGATTAATATCATCAGACATCAGCGCAGCGGTTTATCCTTGGAGGCAGGGTTTGTATGTGTGTGTGGCGTGACATTGCGAATTATAGTGTGATGGTATTGTACAGGATGATATGCACGATCGACCTGAACTTACTTGTAGCAATGCCAAGGTAAATTTCTTTACAAACGATAGTGGGTTAAGATGTTAATCTTCGATAAAAATGACAGTCAAATAGCACACGAGTAAGCCCGGGCAGAAGGGAAGGTAGGCCCGTCCATATAACACGAGTGCTTACAGTTTAAAATTCTTTGGAGTTTCGGTATAAAAATGTAGGCTTTCTAGAGTATGTTTTGTCCGGCTATAAAATTCTACCCATAGCTTTACTTATGGATATAATTTTTTAACTCCGAACATTTTCTAACCCCTCAAAATTAGTTTAATATTTAAACATATTTTTTTCAAACCCATGAACATTTTTAAAAACCAAGAACTACATTTTACGTGCATGTTCATAATTTTAATCCTTGAATATATTTTTTGAATCTCATGAACATTTTTTTAACCAACTTCTTCTCAACCAAGGAACTTAGTTTATACCATGGACAATTATTTAAATCATGAAGTGTTTTTATTTCAAGACCTTGAATAATTTGTTTTTCAAAAAATGAGCAGTTTTATTTAATCATGAACCTACTTGGAATAATTTAAAAATGAAGAAAAATAAAAAAAATGGAAGAAGAACTAGATATTAAATCATAAATCAAAAGAAAAAATAAATCATTAAGGAAACAAGTGAAGAAAAAACACAGAAAACAAACCATTTTTGTTTTGAGAATAAGAAAACAAAACAAACAAACCACCTCATTTGAGGCGGCCCATTTTCCTGACCCTTCAGAAGACGCGAGCGCCCACAACACCGCTACGGGCGGCATATAGGAATAAAGAAAATGGGCCGAGAGGGGAATTGTGTCCACCCAAGATTTGCATATGGGCCAAGGCTGTGCTCTTGTATGCAAATGGGACATGCGAGGCCTACGGACCAGACCCAAGGGTAGGGCACTAGTGCAGGTCGTAGTGATGCTTAAAGAAAGAAACCTGTTTAAATTTCAAAAAAGAAGAAGAAAGAAACCTGTCCAATTGAGAATGACGGCTCCCTCAAAAAACAAATTTGAGGACAGCCATGGATTAATAATCTGAGCAACCATTTTCAAGAAGACGAGAATATTTTCCCAGCTTTCCGCCTTTCTTGGAACAAGGCGTAGTACGAGCATGTTCTGCTTGCCGGCGCCAGCGAGACGACAACACCACAGGATCGAATTTTCTTCAAATTCCTGAAAATAACTTGCACCCGAAAATGGTCCTATAACTAAAATGGCAGACCAAGACGCTCCCCCGGACTAATCAGTAATCAGGGCCTACATTTCAAGTTTTCAACTGTCCTTGTCCTTTAAACATGTTCTGAAGTTCGAGCCTGATTTAGTATTGCTCTGTCAGCCTAGGATTCTCATGGAAAGCATGATGGAAATTATGCGATGATGAGTTTCTGCCAAGATTATCCAGGCAATGCACGGGATGACCCACTGAGTTATCTTAAGCAAGCTGCAGAGAACTGCGATTAATTATGTGGGGTGTTCGCGAAAGGTGAGACACGCTGCCACACATGACATAGAGCCTGGCACACGTACCTTTCACTTAGGTCGCAAGTTACTGAACATAAAAGCGTAAAATGTATCTATGCCAGTAAACATTCGTGTTATGTGCATTGCAGCATTGGGCCTCCATATTGACACACATGCTTCTTCGATGGTAAAGATATAGATATTGGTAGGCATGCAGCACCGTACCTCTCGATGAGCTTCGATGTTAAGCGCATACGCCTACCCTAAAATGGGATGACACATGGCAGGACCATTTGTTCTTATTGTTTTCCAAAATCATTTTATATGGAAATGCTTTCTGTACGGAAATCAACGGATACAAATGATGAGTTGGGCATGCAGAAAGCGAAATTCATATCGTGCTAACTTGGGCCCTCGTCTAAATTATGAGTTAAGCATGTCTGCCTAGCTAGGTAGAGTTCTGCTACCAAAGCTAACATAGCTGGCCAGCATGCAGACATATCTCTTTGTATCCAACGTTTTTTTTTCGAGTACTAATATCCTACGTTTTCTATTGCTATACTGTGAATCTGTGATCATTAGCATTGCGAGAGCCCTTGGCGTACCGGCACTGCTTAATCATACTCCGACATGCATGTACGAAATATGTATCTATATATAGGATAGCTCGGTTATTATTATTTGGTGTAGTTCGTCGATCATTTGGTGTTGTTCGTCAATCAAGCGTTTGCATGCAATTCCCTCCATGCAGATCTGATCCATACATGTCATATGGATCGATTTGATAACCAAAATATACGCATGCAACTATGTTACTCCAAAATCGGTTGTTATAATTTGTATGGAAATTATATACAACTCTAGCTTGTTGGCATAATTCATAGTATTCGAACCATCGGGTACTTGAGTCGTTGTGTTCTTAAGAGAGAAACCCAAATCTTGAAACAATAAACCTCCAAATCAGCCTTGAGTTAGTTTGGGCTCTCTGATTTGGGATTATGTGTGCTGGCCCCGATTGTCCTTTTTTTTTTTTTAATCTTGGTCGATTTTGTGAACCATTGGATTCAAGTTGATGATTTTGTCTATATTTCTCGTCACGGATATTTTTTCCGGGCCTCTCAATACATGCACTTTTTGCTGAGTCATTGCGTATTTCGATATGAGTCTAGCTTGTTTGCATAATTCACATTTTAGCCATTGGCACTACACGACAACATCAGATTCTGAACAACAATGTTGGTAGGCAAAACCGTGTTGAACAATATAATGTTAGTCCGCAAAGGTTTTGACAACAGTGTGTCGTTGAAAGTCTTATCGGCAAAGGTTTTTGCTGACTAACCAACATTGTTCTAGTGATTGTCTGATAACATATAAAAACTATTTGACCAACCAACATGTGATTTCCAAAGAGCAAAGTTTTCCTGACGGATATCGATTGGCGATGGTCATCTACTTACATGCGCATCAGATTTGCAAACATATACTTTTTTGTGCAATCGTCGGTGATTTGCTGTTTTTTTTTGTTGCAAATCAATGTGCAAGAAAATGTTGTTGCTTAACCACTATGTATTTTTTTTTAATGTTGTATGTTCCACGATTACAACATCTTCATGGAAAAAGTATTACAAAAATGTTGCACATGTCGCGCTTTATTGCATTACTAGTTCAACAAATGTTGCAAAAAAAATTGCATACGTATAACATCTTCCAAAAATTGCATAAAGATTTCTGCAATATTGTATTTTTAACTATGCATGTGAGAAATTTGTTAGCATACCTGGGACGACTCAGATCCATGCAACATGGCCGATCGGATGGTGGGGAAAATGCCCCATTTGCCACCCTCCATCGGTTGAGCGACGTTTAGCGTCATTCTCAAATTTTGCATAATCTTTACTATTGAAGCTGAATCCGTGATAAGGAGGAGGAAAGAGAAGGGTTGGCTACTCTTGGCTACTCTGTTGTCTATTGCGGAAGCCGGGGTCTTCTATGGACGATCTTAACGCCGCTTGTTTTACGCCAGGGTTATCTCGAGCCCGAGAGTCCGCTTCATGCTCGCCCTTCTCCCCGTTCGAGCATCTTGTGTTCGTCCTTTGGAGGATCTTTCCCGACCTCGATGCGGAATCAATCGACGATGACACCTGAACTTGCCATGTACCCGGCGATGCTATCGACTTTCGAACCCGGAGGTCAACCAGATGTGACAATGAAGATCTAGGGTTGCATTGTGTTCCTCCTTTTTCTTTTCAGGGTCTTGTTTGCAATGTTGGAGGACTAGTAAGTAATTTCTTCCTTTTCAGGGTCTAGCTTGTCTGTAATATTTTTCCATGTCATTTTTTGTTTGCATGTGTACACTCTTTTCTTCCGTGTAGACTGTAGAGAGTGGAGTGTGGATCTACCTTATACTAGGCCATGCAGGCATGCACCCCACCGGGGCGAAGGGCGGTGACATGCGTGCATGGACGTCCACATACACGTCGGGCATGCTTTGCTTGCACTACAATGCCAGGGCCCCGGCCGTATTCTTTGGTTGCGAGGGACAGAGACGACGACAAGGCATGGCAAAAGTGACATGGGCACTCATCATGCCATTGCCACGCCACGGCCACGGACAACGGCACGGCACAAGCTAGCCGCAGCATTGACCTAAGCTAATTGTCTGGTGAGAAATCGTCTCCGTCTCCAGATGATGGGCCAGTAATTGTGCTGTTATGCGTGTCTGTTGGTTGGTGCTCAAGGTGGTTACCATTGTTGTCCTTCCTCCCTTGGTGGCTTGGTGCACTTGTTGCACGAGATTAAAGAAATGTGGCCTAGCTAGCAAACATAGCTTAGCTGCCTTTCTCTCTGGTGCTCACCACGTTCTTGCCCTAAGAAGGTGTCTACTCTGGTGATCTGGTCGACATGGCATGTATATCATGCATGCATGGTAATTTCTAAACCAGATCCATTAAGGTATATGTCTACATACATGTACTATACAATGAGATTGATCTATCACTTCTCTGCGTAAGCACCATATAATTCTCTGCGTGAAGCTCCTATGTAGGAGTACGACGGCGCAAGTCTTATCGATCTTTAATTATGAGATGTAACATATATTCTCCGGTGTTGTTATGGTTAGGTTTTGTCCCGATCTTGCATGCACACACACTGCGTGCGTAAAGCGACATGACCTACGACTATGTCTTGTACGTGTAAGAGGGCACGTATGATTGTTTCACAACTTTAAGTGAAAAATGTTGCGAGTATGGGGTATGAAAAGCACAAAAAGGACATGGTGTGCGCGCATGTCAAACCTCAAAAAATACTCATCAAAAGAAAAGCAAAAACCATCTACGTCTACCTTTTGAGTGCATAAAGACAATGACAAGCTTGAGAGCCAAGGGAGATATAGGGTGGTGTGGCCAGAGAGGCCAAACACTCTCACTTGTCACCCATGCAAGTGAAAAAAGGAAAGAAAGAGAGGATGGGTGAAGGATTTTATTGGGAAGTGATGGTTGGTGCCTCCTCATGCCAAGAAAGCTGCTAGCTTTTAGGACAAAAGAGAGGGCCATGCTCATATGCATCCATGCTACCTAGGGTTCCCTCTCTCTCAGAGAAGGAGAGCACCGAAATGTGTGGCCATTTGGCTCCATGATCTTGACAAATCTCCTTTGCAGTGGATTTGAAAGGCTATGTTTGTATTGTACCGCTCCAAGGGGCAGGAGTGCCTTTTGCTTCTCTTATTTTGATGCCACTACTCAAAGTGTTCCTTGCCTTTTTGTTAGCCTCTAGCAAAAGCTGACCACCGAAAAGCAACTGATAGCGAGGAGTACATCCTCACCCGTCCCCGACTAGATAGGTTCGTTATCTTAAATTGATTGTGTAATAACTATGTAAGGAAAACAATCATACAAGACCTATGAAATTTGACATTCTGGTGCTCTCGTTAGTTATCATTTTTCTTCTTCGTCGCCGCGTAATTAAACAGTCAGAGCTAATTTACTTCTATATAGAAATCCTGAACAAATATTTAAAACCACCCTCATAATATTACTCCTGTTTCGATAGCCATCTCTCTCTAGCTAGTTACATGAGATGTATCGCTAATATATGGCTGACCTGGAAACATTGTTTTGCGGAATATATAGTTGGCCTCTTATTCGAGAGAAAATCATATACGACTGAGCCACACCATTTCAAAAGGTAACTAATCTTCCACTGCACATAGTATATGTAGTGCGCGATATTATTTGTATATGTCATCAGATAACTTAATATGGTTGTATGTGATATGTTTTAGTCTCTATGTTCCTTTGAGAAAGGTGAACTTCTCCTATCACACGATTTTGGAGTACAACTTTAAACACATACTCCTCATTAATCACATCTCCCTCCAAGAAATTCTCTCGTTTTTCTTTCTCCCACACATCGCACCCACCACGCCTACCAAAACATGTACGCATGGGCACACAGGGCAACAACGGACGACGGTGTGGCCGAGAAGTATGTTCTAGTGTTGTTTATGGGGCCATACTAGTTATTAGCGCAAAATGTTAAGTGGAAATTTACCATAGCAGCTGACGCCATTTATTTGACGTTTTTCAATAAGGAGATCCTTTCTTGCCCCTTTTATTTGATATAGCAGTTGACGTTCTTGCAGTTTTGGTTACGAGCGCTCAAGAACAAGGATTTATTAGAGGTTTGTCTTGGAATATTCTGGTTGAGAGGATAGCCATAAATCTGTATGTGGATGACACTATTTTCATGTTTGAGGATGACTAGGAGAGTGCTCGTAATCGTAAAATATTATTTCTGGGTTTAATCAGTTTACAGGGCTTAAGGTTAATTTTAATAAGAGTGAGGTATCCTTTTTCGGTACAGCTATAGAAGAAAAAGATATATATGCTCAAAATGTTACTTGTAAAATTGAGGGACTTCCCTTTTAAGTACTTGGGGGTGCCAATGTATTTCAAAAGGTTAGCAAACAGTGACCGGAAGGAAGCCGAGGAAAAACTTGAGAAGAAAACAGAGAAAGGATGTTTAAATTCCATTGGTACTAAGTTAATTAATTGAAGCTGCACTTCGTAATGTGCATAGTTATCCGCTCTCTATTTTTATAATGCCTAGAGGGGTAAAGAAGAGGTGTGATTTTTATCGTACTAGGATGGTCTTGCAAGAGAAACATGGGGTAACGAAATACCATATGGTTCTATGGACATATGTATGTCAACCGAAAGCATTAGGGGGCTTAGGAGTACCTTATTTAAAATTTAAAAATATTAGTCTACTTTGTAGGTGGCTATGGAAGTTAGAGAATCAACATGGTATATGGAAATATTTGTGAAAGCCAAATACCTGAACAAAGGAACGTCAACTCAATGTATTCACAAACCCATTGATTCACAGTTTTGGGCAGTACTATGTTAGTTAAAGATCGTTTTTACAGTTGCTGCAAATGTACCCTTGGGGATGATAAGACTACCAGATTTTGAGAAGACCGCCGGCAGAAATCTTTAGGTCAGTTATACCCTATAAACTTACTTGTAAGTGCAATATTACAGTTCATAAAGTTTTAAATACAGGTTTTGAGTGTGTAAGATTTACGAGATGTCTTCAGGATGAGACTTGCAAATTTAGTTTGAGATTTTGGATAGTTCTGTCAGGTTCATCTGTTGCCTGAGCCTGATATAGTAAGTTGGTTGCTTACAAGAAGTGATATTTTTTATATCAATTCACTATAGAATTATCTTTGTGCTAAGAGTATTATCTATTTATATAAGGTTATATGGAAAATTAAATTACCGCGATGAATCAAAATTTCATGTTGGTTGGTAGCTAAAACTAGATTTTAATTCGGGATAAATTGGAGAGAAAATGTTGGGAAGGCTGAGATTTATGTGATTTTTTTTTCTATATGGTAGTCCATCGGTACTCACATAAACATCACATGCATTTGAAAAATTGTTGGTTACTTTTACTAGCTTCTACTTAAAGCCATAAGTAGGGCCCGTTTTACGAATTATTGAGCCCAGGGCGAGTACAGATAAATACACTTTATACTAAAGTTTTATAGTTTTATAAATCTAAATTTAAACATATTCTGGAGTATAATTTTTTTGTTCACATAGTTTAACCATATAATTTGCAACGTTAATAAATATTAGTTGGTGTTTTTTGTTGGTACAAAATATTGAAGCGATGAAATTTTATTTTGTAACAAAAGGTTGTTTTAGAACTTGTACAATGTATAATCTATATAATGTATGCATATATAAGATATATACATGTAATGAATACAATCAAACAAATATCTCAACAACGATTTCTAGTGTATGCTTAAGTAAAACATATTTATAGAAACTTCTAATGCATAAACTAAGTCCTTATATTTTATGTTTGCAATTGTCTAGTCAAGCAGGTATTTTTTCTACAAAGTGTGCATGTCTATACTTGGTATAAACAATACTTTTTAAAGTAATTATCAATGAAAATAAACAGTGTTGATTCCAGTATGTTAGCAAATGTAAATTTCATTGTTTCATATGCTCTTATGCAATTTTCTATTTATCATTTTGTTTACAACTATTCAGCTAGTTTATGAAATAATAATATGTTGCACCGAACTAAATTTGGTGTCATCGGTCAAACTTTTTTTGAAAAGAAAGCGGTGGAGGAAGCCCCCACAACAAGGCTTTTTTTAATAATAAGAACCCAAATTCACGCCCGTGAGGATTTAAACTTGGGTGGGTAGCTGGGTTATACATCCACTCCACTAGCCAAGTGAGATAGGCTCGGTCAAACTTTTGTGTTCTTACGCCTTTACAGACCTCTTGTGTGTATTTGGTTACACAAATTAACTAATTCATTATGTTCTAAGATACTCTCTCGGTCCCAAACTGTATGACACACATGATTTTTCACCATCTTACAAGTTTCTAGAATCAGCTTCTATTAATGGCGTCGTTGCACCCCAAGGTTTTGCGCGTGCCGTTCCCAAGCAACAAGACTACACGACGAGCTCGAATGCGCTTTTCCCTGAATTATTCCGTCTTTGATATGCATAACGATCATCAACCGTTTCTGCTCCCTGAAACGTTCCCAACCGTGTGCGCGCCTGGCGACGTGATGGTGATGCAAGAGCTGACCTCGATCAATAGAAAAATGACAGGTACTTGAAAGAGAACTAGCTTGTTCTCGTTGCACCGGCTTTTTGCAGGTGTCAAAGGAGACACACGTTGCAAGTATTTCTTTAATATATTATTAGGTAGTGATCTTATTGTTTGGACCATGGTATTCATATCCATGTTGCACCACTTCTAATCAATCGAAGTTATGGATATGTAGATCGGCAATAGCTAGGAGAAGACTACCACACTTGGTTGTCAGGGGTGAATGTACAAACTCAACACCATGCCCAGGTTCCAATTCTTACAAACATGGATGAAGTATGTAATGCTAGTCTGTTATGAGAAAAAAATATAAAAACTATTATTATATGTATGTTATTTTAATTCTAGAATAATTAGTGCAATATCAAGGCTGAAAAGTACATGTAGTCACACGGGTACAAGTATCCACGGGTTCATTTAAAAAAGTTATTCGAGTTACGTGTCAAATCATGCCAACAGAGAGTTTGGACGCTAATTAATAATAGTCAAAATTTATCAAATGCTAGCAAGACATTTCGGCATTTAGAAAACATGACAAAGATTTATGAATCATATGTATCTTATGTGCATTCTAGAACAATTAGCGGAGTAAATCAAGCCTAAAGTGCATTTACTTATCATATGGGTACAAGCACACACACAATTATTTGTAAATTTTTATCCGTGTATGTGGGAAACATAGCCACTGAATGAGTGAACACTAAATATTAGTCGAAGTTATCACATTTTAACTAGACAAAATTTGGCGTGCATGTGCATCCAACCAATCGAACACCACCCTCGTTTTGATCAACGTGTGGTTTCGTGGCATGCAACTTTATAACCCAACTCCACTTTTCAAAATTCATTTTGCGCCGAAAACTTTTTCCCTTCTTTTCTTGACGGCACAATATGTGATCGTGAGCTAAAGCCTGCATTTGTGGTGCTTAGTGGGATTTGCATCCCTTTGGATGCAAGGCACATCACCGAAGCCCAAGAAAAGATGTGAATGTTTCCAATTGTTGGCTCATGCTTTGCCTCCTAACACGGGTCAGTGCTCCGATTATGCATTACAAAATGCGCTAATAAAAATAGCATATCGCAAGTTCCCCACTAAAGTACACCCTCTAATGGCATGCACTTCAGGCCTAAAGCTATGTGTTCTTTATTTCTTCTTGGAATATGTAGGCCCAAACAGTACTTTAAGTCGTGAATATATTACATTATTTTGAGGTATAGAGATTTATATGTGCATGTCATCAATCGAGCACGTTGGTTCGGGGCGTGAGAGTTCTTTTTTAATACTATGTGCAATGGAACGCACACATACCTTTTAAGTAAGATTAATTTCGTCGTATGTATGGATATATATACTAGCAATAACAGCATGTGTAGCTTCTAAGCAGAATATAGAAGCGGCAACAATTGCTTTGGCGAGATTTTAGCAAGGATGGATGTAAAGACCAAATGGTGGCAACAATTTCTGCAGAAAGGGCGGGTCTCCAGTTCTTCAAATTTGGTGCCTCCACTTCTCCGGGGTGCATGTGGCCATGTTTTTGCTCTAACACGCACGCGTGTTACATATAATATCAGAAAGCTTGCATCACAAAGGGAAAATGAAAGAAAGCCAGAGAGAGAGATGAAGACCAGGTTAATTAGCTAGGTGCATCATGCATGTTGTATATGTCAATTTAAAAACTCTACTGATTAATTCGTGTTCCAGTTTCCATGTCAACCGGTCAAACAACGAATGAGATGACAAGATGGAAAGAGCATATTGTATGGTATATATTGCATGCGCAGGAAACACAAAATTAGCCAGGGAAATAAGAGAAAGGGTCACTCATATCAAAAGGGACCATGATGATCCAAATCCAACAGACATTCCCTCCCTCTCGATCATCATCTTGCAGTTTGCACTGCGCATTTGCTTGCAGGGAATGTGCAGCTAAGAGCTAGCCATGCTATATACATAAAAAAGCTGACGGAGCTGGCCCTCTCGGAGTCAGAGATAAGATTGTACCGGCCGGTGCCTCAGTAACCAGCACCACTCGCGCTACATCACCGGCGGCATGGGGGAGAGGGGAGGGAGGGCCCTTGGCGTGCGGTGTACGCGCCGGGCGGTGTCGGCTGCGGCCGCGGCAAAAGGCTGACGCGCGACGGAGCACGCGCGCCGCGCCGGACCCAAGCAGACAGCGCATATAGACACCGGAAAGACGCCAGCTGCAAAGCTTCACGGCAAAGGGCGGCCGGCCGGGTAGCTATAACAAAAATGTGTAGGACGAGCTTCATCCACGACGGCGTACGCCTTCACGTCGCCACACCCCCGGCCGGCCGCCGATCGCATGCTTCTAAAGCTACCGGTTAATTGATTAAGAAGCCGAGGTTGAGGTTCTTCCACTGGTAAACCGGTCTCAAAAACTATATAGACACTCATCGTGATGTCTTCCGGATTACAATGTATACTCAAGGTAGTACTCCCTCTGTATCTATGTCTACATATATATGGACATATGAACATATTTGGTACTAAAACATCATATATTTTGCCGGAGAGTAGTACACTACAAGGACTCGTCTTGCCCCGCCTCTGGGATGAGACACATAACCTCTAGACCGTGTCACAACCGATTCACAATATTTCAGATGTCATCTTGCACAGGTCAAGATGCCAAATCCACATGTCCCCTCCTAAAACCTAAAAATATTATGGTTTCTCACTGAATGGTGGGGCAAGAGTTGTTGAGATTGTTTCACCACTCGTTTCGGGTTTTAACCCGATCACTAGTAGAGAATAGGTCAAAGGACCAAAATGAAATAACCCATCTGTCCCGGTCGTATTAAAAACCGGGACAGAGGGGGCCTGCAGAGACCAGACGCATGTGCAGCAGACCATTTGTCCCGGTTTCAATCACAAACCGGGACAAATGGGGCGTGCCTCACGGCATCAACCTTTTTGTCCCGGTTTGTGGCTGGAATCGGGACAAAAGGTCCATGACTATATATACTCAACAACCCCTCCCTCTTCCAAAATCATTGGAGGCATTTTTTTATAAAATGTAGGAGGGGGTGTGTGCTAGTTTATTTTTTTACGTATGCATGCAAGATGCTCGATAAAATGCCCAAGAGAGTTCACAAAATGATTTGATTTACACTTAAAGTTTATCCTTCTTTTCGATCGAGGTTAATTTTACTCTCATTTCATTTGTCATTAATTGATACCGTACGTGTTTCTCGATGTTCTGTAATGGTTATTGATATAGTTAATTATATAATGCAGATGAACCGACAATGGATGTATGGTGACCGACGCACTGCCGAGTACATGACGGGTTTGAGGAAATTTCTCGAGAAAGCCAAGACCCACATTACCAATGATTTCATGTGTTATCCATGTGTCAACTGTCAGAATAAGACATATCACCCAAACGCGAGAACCCTTGAAAGTCATCTTATTCGGCACTGTTTCATACCCAGCTATAATTGTTGTACGAAGCACGGAGAAAAATGGGTTATGATGGAAGACAATGAAGAAGAGGAAAATGATGACAACTATCCTATGTTCCCGGAGTACGGAGATACTGCAACGGGGGAAGCTGAAGATGAAGAGGCACCAGATGAGCCCGCTGGCGATCTTGGTCGGGCCATTGCTGATGCAAAGAGAGAGTGCGGAACTGAAAATGAGAGTTTGAAGTTCACCAGATGTTAGAGGATCACAAGAAATTGTTGTATCCAACTTGCGAAGATGGTCAGAAAAGGTTGGGTACCACACTGGAATTACTGCAGTGGATGGCAGAGTGTGGTTTGAGTGACAAGGGATTTGGAAAGTTGTTGCAGATAATTAGTAAGATGCTTCCAAAGGTCAACGAGTTGCCCGGCAGCACGTAAGAAGCAAAGAAGGTTGTGTGCCCTCTAGGATTAGACGTGCAGAAGATACATGCCTTCCCTAATGACTGCATCCTCTACCGCGGTGAGTACGGAAATTTGGATGCATGTCCGGTATGCACTGCATTGTGGTATAAGATCAGACGAGATGACCCTGGTGAAGTTGAGGGTGGGCGTCCCTGGAAGAGTGTTTCTACCAAGATGATGTGGTATGCTCCTATAATACCACGGTTAAAACGCCTGTTCGCGAACAAAGAGCATGCCAAGTTGTTGCGATGGCACAAATAGGACCATAAGAAAGACGCGATGTGCATACACCTCGCTGATGGGTCGCGTGACCCCCTATTGGTCCCGGGCCGTGGTGTGCCTGGGACAAATAGGGGAGGCTATTTGTCCCAACACGGTGTCCCGGGCTCGTGTCCGGGACAAAAAGCCCTCTAGACCCAGGACACTTAGCTAGTTCTGCTCTAGTGGATACCTCACGTGCACGAGTAAATGAGTAATGCTACACCTACGGAAGAAAAAACTATGGACGAATCTTACACAATTAGTTAGGGGTCAGGGCATTATGTTGGTGCAAAATCTAGGTGTAACTGATACTCCTTCTGATCCATCCACTAAAAGTGTTCTTAGAAATGAATTTGCCTGATACAATTGTATAGTTATACTTCCGACAGTTTTATTGGACCGGAGGTAGTATATTAGTCGAAATAATATACTCACATTTATATAGTTCTATGCCCCATGTAACAAAGCTGCATTCGAGAACTTGCCCGTGGCAAGATGGTTTGGAGGATGGGTTCAAATCCCAGTTTTGACACTGATGTTTCTCATTTAGGCGGAATATTTTTTCAGTGGGAGGCGACGTTCCCGTCAACAGCGAGGCGCCTGTGGTGACTTCGTTGATATCAAGATCCACCGGCTCAGTCTCTCGGAGGTGCTCATAGGAGTAGGGTGTGTGTGTGCGTTCATAGCAATGAGTGTGTGCGCGTGTATATAAGCGTTTGCGTTATACTGTGTTTGTCAAAAAAAACAAAGCTGCATTCAGCCACATGGTTTAGCACGACCCATGTCGGAACGAAATGACCGTCGAATGAATTAAACACAACAATAATGCAAAACTGTACACATCCGCACCCTACCTCGATCTTTAGCACTTGAAGAACACATGTCTACCCTGTAAATCTATGACATATCGACCCGTACACTGTAGCCGTTGAACGTATGCATGAGCTATGATATGACGATTTTAACTCCTTCAGCCCGATTTGCAGCTCGCATCCAGGCAATGAATTGCAGGAGACAACAGCAATGGACGGAGCATGCATGATGAAACATGCAAGAGAACCAACCTCGTGCCATCCCCTGGCTCTAGCCGACGACTCCGCTGAACTCACGGCAGCAACATTCTACTGTTCAGTTTTCTCCGGCAAACTAGATTCAACCATTGCTTTCCAATCAGTGGCCGATCCAAGTGTTGGCTTGGGGGTGCCCGTGGGACACCGGGTAAAGACATTTCCTTTGTAAAATGTTAATTTTTCACCAACGTGTGACACCCCTAAAACATTTTTTTACAGTTTGGGACCATGCGCGCCTCTCACCATTTCTCTACCTCCGCCGCTGCTTGCAATGGAACCTTTTTGAATTTTCGATCTGCAAATAAAACATCACGATACGATGATTATGCTTTGAACATGCTGATCTAAGTGTTAATTGTGAATTTTCCATATCACGAAGTATGGCATCAATCATGTAGGTCGAAACAAAAATTATCCCAATAACTCTTTGGAGCCCAGACAAAAGATAATATACATAAAATGAACAGACATGCCAACTAAATCAGAAGAAAGGGAAAACATGCTTTTATCCATCTACTATCGTCAAAGTCTATGTCTGATGTCTTAATTCCAGTTCAAGACTCTTGGTCTGCCGAGTAACAGAACCCACCAAGCAATTGCTGGAGAGTGACACATGTCCTCTCGCTCCGAGTCGTGGAGCGTCGATCCTTCCAGTGAACAACGAGGACATGTACCAATAACATCGAGGTGACGTGTAAGATATAGGAAATCGGTAAAATCATCCCAAGCTAGAGCCGAAGAAGCTTCCCATCAAGGTCAAGGAGCACTTGAAGCTGCAACAAACAAGCACATGAGTCCTACACATCAGCACCACCAAGAGGATAACGACGCGATATGGCTTCACTACCGCGTGCAAACGATCGGACTAGGGTTTCACCCGAAACCCTATTACGGAAAGAGAACCCACAACCGTGCCCCCGGAAGGGCTATGACATAGGCACTGAGAGGAAATAAAACTATAGTAATTTCACTCCCTCGATTCTAAATTATAACTTAATACCTTTTTTTAATGGATGTATATAGATGTGTTTAAGTGTATCTATGTTTAGAGAACTTGCCTCTGGCAAGATGGTTAGCAGGGTGGTTGTACCCCTAGCCCACCCGAGTTCAAACCCCAGGTTTGACGCTGGTATTTCTCATTTAGACGGAATATTTCTCAGTGAGAGTCAAGGTTCCCGTCGACAACGAGGCGCATGTGGTGACTTCGTCAATCTCTATACCTGATCCGCCTGCTTAGTCACTCGGAGGTGCTCTAGGGGTGAATGTGTGCGTGTGTATATTAGCGCTTGTGTTGTACAATGTTTCTAAAAAAAGTATATATGTGTTTAAGGTGTGTCTATTTTTCATGATGTAAATTAAGACAACGTGGTTTGATAAAAAAAACATGGATAAGCACGGAGACAATTTTATATAGGTTAAAATCATGCAAAAAATATTTATTTCATACACATAAATGTATTTAACGTCACAATTTTAAAATTGACATGAAGGATTTGTATTCCTTCAAGTGGAATGGACCTAGGATTTTATCAAGTTCTATGGTTTGTGGAACTTTTACCAAATTCCATGGTTTTCAAAATATTACTGATCCATTTGTCTATGGTGATTTAACTTGACTACCCATTCTCTTAAGTTTGTGCCTATATTTCATGATGTATATATATTAAGACAATGTGGTTTAATAAAAAATAAGCACTGGACTCAAGATCTCTACTACATACCCACTTCAGTATGTGTCGTTGCCTTGAATTAATCCCAGTTCAAAACCGCAATTCTGAAGGGAGTACAAGATATAGTTTTGGTCCCACGCTTTCTAGGTCTTCCAGAAATTAGTAAGTTTTTTATAATATTGCTAAACCCTAAATACATAGATATTGAACTGAAACTTATGTATGCATTTTCTTGCAAATAATACGAGCACCAATGTTTTCAGAAATGAAAACAATATGATACTAGTTTATATAATTCGGTCCCGGTGTGACGTGTATCGAAAGTTTGGCTTACACGACTAGTTTCCTCCGGAATCACGAACTGGTCCATGATTGAGATATTGAGAACAGACACGACATGTTATGATCATCCGATGTAGCGAGACTGAAAAGAAAGAAAGAATGTCTAGCGCGGAACAGTTTCATGATGTCTGACCTCACGATGAAATTCCTCCAGTGTCCGCTGTTCGATAAGAACCGTCGATCCAGTGGCAGACACGGTTTTTTGTAAAGCACAAGATTCACATATATAGGCTGCAAACATTTGCCTCTATTGACAGGACGAAACAGTTATTTTTGACAGAACACGACGATACAGTGGAGCACATAGACGAGGCCATCACAAAACTCCTAGGTACTCCGACTGAATCGTATCAGTCTCCTACAGTATATATGAACAGTTTTATGCCCAGTCTAGCTAGGAGGCTGGAGAGACCGTCCTCCGAAGATGAGAGTGATGCAGGAGAGAAGAGATGATCTTGCACTGTTTGGGTCTTAATTACGGCATGCCAGAGCAGAGAGCAGAGTGCTAGGGTCAATGTGAAATCCAGAAGCATTTCAAATTTTCATGATTGATTTACGTTGGCTATGGATGGCTTGTCACCTCACCCCCACCGGATGAATGGATGTGCCAATGCGACGGTGAAGAGCTTAGCATCATCAGATCAGCCCCAACATGGTATACTCATACTAACTCTCAAGAAAATTAATTAAGATACAAATCAGTGAATCACAGCAGGTGCTTACGAGCAGATGACAGATGAAACGGGTGGAGTGGAGAGCGTGGGTGTGCGTTTTCGCGTTTACGTCCACCTCCGAAGGGCCGGCAGCATGGGGCCCCTTGCCACCATTTTACCCACCCTATGAGAGCATCGGCGTGCATGCTTGTGACGTGGGCATGTGCTTGCTTGCCATGAAAAGCACAACGCCACCAAGCCAGCCCTCATCAAGCCCTTGGTTTGAGGAATAGAAATGACTCCTCCAAAGGCACATTCGGTCTCGGAAAACCTGCATCTAAATAAATGTACACCAATACATATTTTCCTATAAGAAAAGGGGCAATGTAGGTGCAGGTGCCGATGAAAATGCCCTCATAGTTTTGTTGATTTTTTTATTTGAGTATGTATGTCACGTAAGATTTAATTATATAATGAGTTAGTAGTGTCGTGTAGCTTTGGGTTTTTTCAGTCATGTGGTCTTGTGTTGACGAAGTATTTCTCAAGTATGCATGTGGTATATTGCATCTTCTCAATCTGAATTTGACGTGTTGTCGAACATATTTGAACCCAACATAATCTGGCATTTGAGAGCACATTCAATCGCTATCCATTCCATTCCCAAATTCAAACATAGGTTCATGCAATATTCAATTAAATCTGCTATATTTTCACCCATTTTCATGCATTCGAAAAATGTAATTTTAAATTCTTAGTGTTCTCTATGTACTTTTAATTGAAACATTTGGGAGATACACACAAATGTGTGGTATAACAGAATTTACTCTATTACCCATGCTATTTTCCAAGGGCTTGTCTACGATTCTAATCTTCATAATTGCTCCTGATAAAATTTGTTTGGCTGTAGGAGTATAAGCAGTTATTTTTTTATAAATTGTATATATTAGTCTATTTTTCTAGTGTTGATCATGCAATCAAACATCTAATGTCTAGAAAATTCCTAAGGTATCTTGTGGCGCAGCAAAGCAACTTACATTGCTGGTTGGTGCTTTTCGTATACCTTGATATAAGGTGTATAGTTTTTTTTTAAAAAGAATCCATAATATAAGGTGTATTTGCTATTTATGGATAATTTGATCCATCAAAAAGTGAAACCTAGTTTCAAAAGAGCGATTTAACAGATTGTATTCATTTTATTCCTATTAAAAAAATCATCTCTCATCTTTTTTTATTCTACTATGTACTTACAAAATAGGCATATCTTAATATTCTTACAGAAAACTATATACCATACATTCATAAACTGAGGGAGTGTATTTTTGTGTAAAATTAAAATACACCATGATTACCAATTTACTTTATTCTATTACAATGTTTTGAGAATCATGCGGGTAAATAGGTTCTGAAATTTACATACACACATAATCAATCAATGAAAAATCCATTTCAATTTGCCAAAAAGAAAAGGGGAAGTACTTAAATTACGAAAAGACCCCTCCGGAGGCCACAGTCCAGACAGTGATGGCTAGCAGTATAAACAATAGCAGAGAGCTCCTTTGGTTCCTCTGCTCCACTATTAAACCAACCCCCACCTCCTCCCTCGCTGCCTTTCCCCTCCTCCACCTCACCGGCGCAGCTACTCCCCACAACATCCCACTACCACCACGACCATGGCGTCCACGGGAGGCGGTTTCGCACGGAGGGCATGACGCGGCGGCGCCTTCCTTGGCCGTGTCTCATCCTCTCTTTATCACTACTCATTCGGTTGGCGGTGCTCGTCCGGGTAGCGGGCTCGAGATGGCGGGGGCGATGGTGGCGGCGGTGCACGGCGGGGGCAGGGATAGGGACCGGGACCGTTCTTCGCCTGGCGGCGGTCCGCAGGTGGACACGGGCAAGTACGTGCGGTACACCCCGGAGCAGGTGGACGCGCTGGAGCGGGTCTACGGCGAGTGCCCCAAGCCCAGCTCGCTGCGCCGGCAGCAGCTCATACGGGAGTGCCCCATACTCAGCAACATCGAGCCCAAGCAGATCAAGGTCTGGTTCCAGAACCGCAGGTGCGTGCTCGCTCTTCCACGCCCCTCGATCTGACTGACGCCCTCACTCCACCAGCGCCTGCTTCTGTTCTTGGTGCTAAAAACTTGACCTTTCGGGGTTGTTGCTTCTCGGGTTTGTGCTGTTACGGTTGCTAATAAAAAAAATCGTTCGTTCTTAGCTTTTGATTTTGGCGCTGTTTCTTTCTGATCCTTCCACTGAACTTAGTGGCTGTCTCTAGGAAGAATCGGCGCACACATCTCCTTTCCAGGCGGCGGCTTTCCCTTTGCCCTGTTTCTGGTTAGTGCTTCTAGGATATGCCTGGTTTAGTTTGTGGAAACAGGCGCCTAGTACACACCTAGACCTAGTAGTATATGCCGCGCCCAAATTAGAGTTTGGTTTTGGCTCGACTGGTCTAAAAGTTGCTGAGATTTCGTGATGGTTCCTTAACAATATCACAAATCGAGTGCTTGTCAGTTGCTCTAAACGCCTTGCTCCGTATGCTTTGCCATTTGTGGCGTCGGGGAGAGGAGCCGGCGCGTCCTTTTTTTGTGTGTGTGTTTTTTGTTTTTTTGGAACGTGTTGTTCTAGAACAAAGTTGTTCTCTTGCTGAATCTTGACTGTGCAAGTGTTCTTGTTCTGATCTTAAGAACGTTCTGACCAGATGGGGGTGATAATATCATGTATCCCCTATCCTGTTCAGATTTTAGTCCACAGCATTGTTTGTGTAGCTGGAATGCCTTCACCCAACCAACTTGGTGCTCACCTGAGATGTGACATGTCAAATGTTTAGCAGTAACACAGGAATCTCGTGCATCAGTGATCGCTGTCTGGGTTTTTCTTCATGAGCAAGTGACACTTTTGTACATAACTCCTACGTCGATATTTCTGGCGCTTGACGTACCTTGTGATTGCTAGGTGCCGCGAGAAGCAGCGGAAGGAGGCCTCTCGCCTGCAGACTGTGAACCGGAAGCTGTCTGCGATGAACAAGCTGTTGATGGAGGAGAACGACAGGCTGCAGAAGCAGGTGTCCCGTCTCGTGTACGAGAACGGCTACATGCGGACGCACCTCAACAATGTGAGATTCATCAGTACATCACATATTACTCATGATTTGTGTTAGATTTATGCACTGTTCTTCAGTTGATTTTGATGGTCTAAACTCCTAACATTGTGTACTGATGTTTGCAGCCTTCTGTAGCGACTACAGACACGAGCTGTGAGTCTGTTGTTACGAGTGGTCAGCACCACCAACAGCAAAATCCAGCAGTTCCGCGTCCGCAAAGGGACGCGAACAACCCAGCAGGGTAATTGCAGAGCCTAGTGCACTTCCTCTTTTCCAGCACCATTTTTGTCATTTGCTCGAGTTTGATTGAATTCTTTCTGCTTCTTACAGTCTACTCGCTATCGCTGAGGAGACCTTGGCAGAATTCCTGTCCAAGGCGACGGGAACTGCTGTCGATTGGGTGCAAATGGTTGGGATGAAGGTAATGTAATAATTGCAACTGGTGGAATTTTGGCACGCGTTGATTATTTGTAGTTTTTTTTCCCTGGTGAATTAAAGTTTTTTCCCTGTATAGCCTGGTCCGGATTCCATTGGAATCATTGCTGTTTCGCACAATTGTAGTGGCGTAGCAGCCCGAGCTTGCGGTCTTGTGAGCCTTGAGCCCACAAAGGTACGTTTTTGTTCATCATCATCACGGAGCTTTATGTTTCCATTCAGCAAACATATCTTAATAGACTAGTACTGTGTAGGTTGCTGAGATCCTTAAGGATCGCCCCTCTTGGTACCGTGACTGCCGGTGCGTGGATGTGCTCCAAATTATCCCTACGGGTAATGGTGGAACAATTGAACTTATCTACATGCAGGTATGTGCATCTCTTAACTTGGGTTCCCCTCTATTGTGTTCATTTCCATACTGTCTTCTGTGTTGCCTGTAACATGATTGTTCTTTCTATTCTGCAGACTTATGCACCGACAACTTTGGCGGCACCGCGTGACTTTTGGATACTCCGCTACACTAGTGGTCTTGAAGATGGCAGTCTTGTGGTATTGCTTTCTCTTATTGCTTGTTATGACTACATTTTGTTTGATTTTGGTCTGTAGCAGACTTGTCTGTTTCGTCAAATGACTTTGGACATCTGATCACACTTTATGCAGTGCCGTACTAATGCTGCTGGATTAACTCTTGTTATTGTTCGTGCTGAGATTTGGTAACTATTACTCACTGCTTTCTTCTGTAGATCTGCGAGAGATCGTTGACTCAAGCCACTGGCGGGCCAGCAGGACCTAACACTCCAAATTTTGTCCGAGCCGAGGTGTTACCTAGTGGCTACTTAATCCGCCCTTGTGAGGGTGGTGGTTCCATGATCCACATTGTGGATCATGTTGACTTGGATGTAAGCATAATTTTGATCTTGTTTTTTACACCTGGATCAGATATACAATCTTTCAGAATTTTGTATATCCATCTTATAATCCTACCTCTTTGTAGGCTTGGAGTGTGCCTGAGGTCCTTAGACCACTTTATGAATCTCCAAAGATTCTTGCGCAGAAGATGACAATTGCGGTATGTTTTACAATTGCATTTTCCTTAAAAGTTTGTTGATACTAAGCACGCCTGTTCTTGTGACACTAACAATTGAATGATTAACAACAATTGCTTGTCCTTTTTTTTGCAGGCACTGCGTCACATTAGGCAAATCGCTCATGAATCTAGTGGAGAAATGCCTTATGGAGGGGGCCGCCAGCCAGCAGTTTTAAGAACATTTAGTCAAAGATTAAGCAGGTCTGTAGCAATTCTCTTGTATTCCTCGCATACCATCACAGTGCTGCAATTTGAAAAGAAATCCTCCCATTCATGCCCCTTGACTAAGGTCCTCCACATAATTTGCAGAGGCTTCAATGATGCTGTTAATGGATTTCTGGATGATGGCTGGTCATTGATGAGCAGTGATGGTGCTGAGGATGTTACAATTGCTATCAACTCATCTCCAAACAAACTTGTTGGATCTCATGTCAACTCCTCCCAGCTGTTTTCTGCAATAGGTGGTGGTGTTTTATGTGCAAAGGCTTCAATGTTGCTGCAGGTTTCTACTCATAAACCATCTATGCTTTTTATTGTGCGTATTATTTAGATTAGCTGTTGATGTTTATGTGACCGGGCCATAATGAAGCCGTGAAATTGTTTTCATGATGTAGAATGTACCACCTGCTTTACTAGTGCGGTTTCTGAGGGAGCACCGCTCTGAATGGGCTGATCCTGGTGTTGATGCTTATTCTGCTGCTGCTTTGCGAGCTAGTCCTTATGCAGTTCCTGGTCTAAGAGCTGGTGGTTTTATGGGCAGTCAGGTTATACTGCCACTTGCACACACCTTAGAGCATGAAGAGGTACTTCCAAGTTAGCTCAAGTGTAATAATTGCCTTATACTACTAATTATGAACAATACTTTGTTCATCAGACTAACTTCCCCTTTTTAAATTGCAGTTCTTAGAGGTTATTAGGCTTGAGGGACACAGCCTCTGTCATGATGAAGTTGTTCTATCAAGAGACATGTATCTTCTGCAGGTATGTTTTCTAATAGCACTAATTTACACCTTTCCCACTATATTGGTTGCATAATCCTTACAAGGTGGCATCTTCTATGGCAGTTATGCAGCGGTGTTGATGAAAGTGCTGCTGGTGCATGTGCCCAGCTTGTGTTTGCACCCATTGATGAATCTTTTGCTGATGATGCTCCACTGCTACCTTCGGGCTTCCGTGTGATACCATTAGATGCCAAGACGGTTAGTATAGTTTGCACTGGGTAGCATTGATCTTATCCTATGTGTGATTGTGTGAACTGACAATAGCTTGGCAATTCGGACTTAACTGCAGGATGCACCATCTGCAACACGTACACTTGACCTTGCATCTACTCTTGAGGTTGGACCTGGTGGGACTCGTGCTCCCAGCGACACATCCAGCATGGGCAGCACGCGATCAGTCCTTACCATTGCTTTCCAGTTCTCGTACGAGAATCACCTTCGAGAAAGTGTTGCAGCTATGGCCAGGCAGTACGTGAGAACTGTGGTGGCATCGGTGCAGAGGGTGGCCATGGCAATAGCCCCTTCCCGTGTCGGCGGACAGATTGAAATGAAGAACCCTCCAGGATCTCCTGAGGCTCACACGCTTGCAAGGTGGATCGGCAGGAGCTACAGGTAAGAATAACTCCTTTTTATTCCATTCCGAACACGGTTGCCTTTTATTCATTTCGAGTTAGTAGCACTACCTGTTCATAATGCTAGCACAATAGAGAGGTAATCTGGTTTCACGAACATCTCTAGATTCCACACTGGAGCGGAACTCCTGTGCACGGAGTCACAAAGCCCGGACGCTTCGTTGAAAGCGCTGTGGCAGCACTCAGATTCAATCATGTGCTGTTCCCTGAAGGTCAGTTTCGTGCTTGATTATGTTGTCATGCATATATTTCACATTGGTGATGTCTTGAACTAACGGAAAACCATTCGTTCTTACGACAAATTTAGGCTGCTCCTGTGTTCACCTTCGCCAACCAAGCCGGGCTCGACATGCTGGAGACGACCCTGATTGCTCTCCAGGACATTTCACTCGAGAAGATCCTCGACGATGATGGCCGCAAGGCGCTGTGCTCCGAGTTCCCCAAGATCATGCAGCAGGTATGTGATGTGGCAGCCACAATTGTAGTAGATGATAGTAATTAGCGTTCTTGTGACATGGAAGTAACAAACATACATGAAACTCGTCTCTCTGTCCATCCAGGGTTTTGCGTACCTCCCAGGCGGCGTGTGCGTGTCGAGCATGGGGCGGCCGGTGTCGTACGAGCAGGCGGTGGCGTGGAAGGTCCTGGGCGACGACGACGCGCCGCACTGCCTCGCCTTCATGTTCGTCAACTGGTCTTTCGTGTAGTAGTACTAGTAGCACTAGTAGTTTCCCCAGTGACCTCGTGTACTCTCATCACAAATTGTGTGTTCAGAACCTAGGTACTCTCGGTTGCATTTACCAAGAACCCTGTTTCGGTTTCATCATCATCATCATGCTACCCGTGGAACATGTTTGTTGCTTGCTGTATCAATGGATTATTGCGTTGCGTGCCCTGTGAAGCGTGATTGCGATCGGTGGTAGGTTCCCTGAATCCCTGGGGGTGCCCCCGGCAGGGGTTGCTTGCTTGCTCCGCGTGCTTTGGTCGATATGATGCGGCCTGCGTGCCGACCTCGGACGCCATGGCGCCGACGCGACGGGGGAGGACGGTGACCGGTGTCGGGGCCGGTGGTTGCATCTCGGCCGGTGGCTGGTGCCACTTGGTGCGTATGTGTCGGGCGGTCAATTTGGTTCATGGCGTGGTCGTGAAAGGCTGAAAGTAAAGGCGGGAAAGGTGGACACCTGAGGACGGCGACGGCGCGCCGAACCGGCTGCTAGCGACGGCGTCGCCAAGTTGCCGTGTTTTGACCGCTTCTTCAGGGAGTCCCGCTGTCAAGATGCGTCGCCACGTAGGGTTTTTTTTTCTTCTTTTTTTTGCGAATCTCCAGGAGTAGGTTAGGATTCGAATTCTCAACAACAACAAAATCAGGGTTGGTTAAACTGAATTGATGCACAGGCTAGGACAAGACGTAAGAAAAGTTGGGAATTGTTTGACCTATCTTAGGAGGCAGGGGCGGAGCTACAATGTCCCACTGGGGTCAGTTGACCCCGATGGCTTTGGCCCAAACCTTTGATCGTATAGCCTACTAGCAGGAAAAATGACCCCAGTGAAAATAGATTTTAACCCCAGGACAGTACAAAAGATGACTCGTAAGAGCAAAATTTAATTCCAGCCCGTTGGACTGCATTCATGTATGCAAGCCCACAGTTTGCAGAACCGCTCTATCGCTAAAGGAAACCATCCTTAACTTGCTCAGATTTTTCGCTCGCTCTCGTCGCCGCCTTGTACCATAGTTTCACACATTATTAATTAGCACAAATTTTGGTACTAATGATTTCTTGCTAATTCTAAGGTAGTAAAGTTAATGGAACATTTCTTGAATGTGAAAATATTATTAGCTCCAGCCACAACCAATGATCCTTTGGTATATCAGCTCCTCAAGCTAGTGTTGGTTCTGCCTGTCGCTACTGCATCTCTTGAGAGACTCTTTTCATCAATGAAAAGAGTAAAACAGTGCTGCATAATTGCAATGGTGATGATTACATGAATACATAAATTCATTTGTTTCTTGGAGTAAAGACTTCTATATTCAACTCAACCTAAAGTTGTGATAGACGGTTTTCTCAAGATGAAAGATTCTAGAGCCAAAAAGAAATAGGGAGGTAATTACTTTTGTAATCCGAATTTATTTTGAAAATAGAAAATTATTGTTTCTTATTTATTGGAGTTTGCTAAAATATACATTAACAATCGTTAATTAGTAGTAGCTATTTAGCTAACCATTTAGTAGTGTGTTGTATACAATATATCTTAGTGGTATATTTTCTAGACACACATTCTTTCGACTTATTCATATTGACCCCGGTGACCTTTTTTCCTGGCTTCGCTCCTGTTAGGAGGGAATAGGACATGCCGTGGCTGTATGCGGGTGATTTTAATGAAACAGTATCGATTGATGAATTGCAGATTTGAGGATTTGGGCTATATTGGACTCCCCTTCCCATGGGAATGGGATAATAGACAACAGGCGAGTAATAATATTAAAGTGCAGTTAAACAAGGGTTTAGTGGATGACCTTTTTTGGGAATTATTCGATAATACACAAGATGCGCATGTGCAAACAACTCAGAGTGATCATTGCACATTTCTGATTCAGATTCAGAAATCTTTGTGCTTTCGGGATGATCGATGGCCTAAACCCTTTCGCTATGAGAATGTGTGGTCTAGGCATCAAAGTTACGAGAAAGTGGTGCTTGATAGTTGGGTCACCCCGGTTCCCGATCTGAGTGGGGTGGCTGCGGCCCTTGGTGGCGTGCGTCAATAACTACAAAAATGGAACCGGGAGGAGTATGCTTCATCAGTGGCTAAACAATTGAAGTGCCTGCGTGGCCGGCTGGAGCGGCTGCGGGGGAACACCCTTGGATCCGGTCCGACGAGATCGGAACATCACCTCACGCGGCAAATTTCAGAGAAAGAGAAGCACATCAACGATCACGGGTACCGTGGCTCCGAGAAGAGGACAAGAATGCGGCTTTCTTTCACTCCGAAGCAAAATAGTGGGGCCGAACAAAAAGAATTAAAGCTCTTAAGAAGGACAGTTTTACTTTTGAGAGCCTCAATCAGGGATGGAACATATGGCAATTAATTTTTACAAGAATCTTTTTACTCAATAGGAGGATACTCAACCAGAAATGATCACTAATTGGGTACCGGATAAAGTTACCGAGGAGATGAAAGATATGCTTTTGGAACCTTTCACTAATAAGGAGATCGAGGGTGCTTTGTTTATGATGCATCCAAATAAATCTCCTGCCCCGACGGATTTTATGTAGGTTTTTATATCAAACACTGGCATATTTTGAAAGGAGTGGTTTGTCAAGCTATTCAACAATTCTTGGAGGGGGGAGAGATGCCCGAGGAGATTAACACCACGGTTCTGGTCCTGACATCGAAAGTTAAAGCACTGCAAGAGTTAACTCAGTTTCGGCCAATTGCTTTATGCGATTTAGGGACGGCGGGACACGATTTGGAGGTGGCTGCGGTCACTGTTCGGTAGCGTTCGGAGCGAGGACGGGGCATCTAATGGTCAAACGGTCCCACCCGTAAGCTGTATCCGGTTGTGGTCAAACGGTCTGGACCCACTTGCAGGTCCAACGAGTCACAGTCAACACAGTCCAACGCGGCCCCACTCGTCATAGTTGACCCTCAAGACGGCAAAGGTCCGTTATGAGCATTGTGAGAGTTTTAGCTAAGGAATTGGGAAAAAAGTGAGCAAAAGTATTGAGCGTGATGAAAACTGAGCACAACTAGGGACTGGGGGGCACACGAGTAATAATCCCTAAGAACAATAGTAGTGAACAAGAACAAGAGTGATGGGCCGGAAAGTGAGATGAGCACACAACCTTCGTCTCACAGCTCGGCGCCACCATTCAGTCTCGTAAAAATATAAGAACAAATGCCTTGTGAAAGGAAACTACATTCAGCCAAGAACTTAAGCCCCAAACAATATATCATCTCTTAATCCTGGCAGAAGAACTGAACTGTATTACTCGTGAGATTCATTTAGGCCATTGATCTATTTTCCTAGTCGGCCAGACACTCTAACAGAAGCTAGCCTATCGCAGGCTGCAAATGAAACAATGGATGACGCTATCTTAGTCATCAACATAGTGCTACTGCTGGTCTGCTGCTATAAACAGATGACATTATGTTGCTTCTTCAGGTCGGTTGCCCGTACAGCCAGAAGAAACATTCAAACCTTGACGCAGGGCAGACCCTTTGGGTGTAAGTGTTACTTTGCTGAGCAGGTCATGCTAAGACACAAGTTACTTCTGAAATATGTATGACGTCTATTACAGTCTACAAACTTTACCAGTGTAAACGATTAAAACACATGTATACATGTCATCAGTATATTAGCAGCCAAGAGGTGTTGTCGTAGCAATTTAAAACCTCAGAGCATCACTCAAAGTCTGAAAGTCACTGCCTGAATAATCTTGACCATGCATGACTTGTACCGGAGCACCAAAGCACGGAAGATGTGAATTCCGCTCTCTGACGGATGGATGCGACCTGCACAGCGATCTTGTTGATGTGGAGCCTGGAGATTGGTGAGCGCGCGGAGTGCACCAACCTGGAGATAGGTGGCGATCTCAACGTCGCACCCTACCTTGGCTGCCTTCCAGAAGAGCCCGTTCGCCCTGTCCAGGCCGTCGAGAGACTTCAGGAGCACGTTGATGGGCGCACGCCGGAATCCGATCGGATTCGAATTTGTCTCGGAGTCGGGCTACACACCAACCCCGGACCGGAGACTCGACTTGATATATATACAAGCCTAGTCGCGGTCGAGGCTCAAGGCAAGCAACAACAAGTTCCAAGCTGAAATCGAGTTTGAAGAACAAGGAGAAATTTGCTCGACCCCGGCCCCTCCCAAATCTGCCATGCCGTTCCCTCGCGTACTTCCTGCATCCTTACGCCCGCCGGGCGTACCCGACCCTGCCGGCGCCTCCCGCGCTCGCCCCAGTGTCCTCCTCGACCGCATGAGTTACTTGGCCGACGGCGAGAACGCCACGACGGCTACAGCAGAGACGAGCGAAGGGCAAGTCGTGCAGGTGTCTTTCACCCTCGCCGACCCGCCGGCCGTCTCCTATGTGTGCGTCCAATGCCCTGGCATGAAAGTAGACGACTTCGCCGTAGTGCCGCTCGTACTCTGCGCCGACGGCCCCTTTGTCCTCCTCGCCGTCAAATTCATTTACAGTCCTCCCTGCAGGCGGTCCGTCGAATCCCACTACTTCGTATACAGGGCCGGCCCGGAGGAGCCATCGCTGGAGCTCATCCCGCACCCCCACTTCACTTACCCCTTGTTCGGAAACGTTGGTATACTGCACTGCGCTGGTGGCCAATTTGTCATCGCTGTCCTCCAGCGCAAGAAAGGTGGGAGCTGTGATCTCCACCTCTTCTCCAGCAAGAGCAATGTGTGGATCACCAAGCGGGTGAAGCGGGACCTGTCTTGCAACTGGGGTCCTCCCGTGTTCCATAACATCAACAAGGTGATCAACGTTGGGGGTGGCAAGCTGGGCTGGGTTGATCTCTGGCGTGGCATTCTCGTCTGCGACGTGCTTCACACCGATTTCGACCCGTTCGTTCGCTTCATCTCGCTTCCTGACCCGATGGAGAGCAACAAGGAGGACTTTGGGGAGAGTTGCCCACGCTGTATTCGGGATATCAATTACACCAATGGTTCTTTCAAGTTTGTGGAAATGGAGTTTCTGGACGAGGAGGGTGACGACGCCCCTGACGCTTGGACTGCTACCGTGTGGAGCAGGACTCTTTCGGGGGACTGGCATACACTCCACTCTATCGATGCTGACGGCATCTCCGTGTCCACACGTCACTCTGATATGTTCCCGGAGCTCTGGGATGACAAGGCCATGAAGCCGTCATTGACCAAGCTGATGACCGCATCGCCCACCCTGCCACTGCTTGATGACAATGTTATTTACATGATGTCCAGGGTTGACGCAGATGATCCAAGAGCATGGATGATCTCTATTGACATGAGGACCAAGGAAATCCTACAAATGTTCCCGTTTTGTGCTGATCGGGTCAGCGAATTCACTGTGTACAACTACCCATTCACCTTCTCCAGCTATGTAAACAATGTAACTTAAGACACACATGTCACCAATGATTTGGATAGTTATCATGATGCTACTGAGGTGCTGCCTATATGTGAAACTTGCTAGAATGTATATCTGTTAGTTAGGTTGTTTATATTCTTTGTAACAATACCTAGCTGAGATATCTCTCCGGCCGATCCATATGTAGTCTGTTACGTATTGGATACGTGCTGGTTGCAAGGCTATATATAGCTGCACCATCGATCAGTGCAACTGAGCAATGTTGCATCGCCTCTCTTCCCTCTAATCCCTAGTTCGGCTCTAACAAAACTGATTAGATCTAGATGTACATGCTATCCTAAGTTATGTTGCTTATGATGTAGTCATTGATTAGTTCTAGGTTATTCGCAAAAAAAAGATTAGTTCTAGGTTTCTTTTTGTTCAGTTGATCTTCTGCGACTCCTATAGTTCTGCCCTAACAGAATTGTCAATTACCTATTTTATTCTCTAGTATAGGCTTGATTTGTGTAATTTGTGAATCCGTGATGTGAATTTTCTTTGTTGTAAGAATGGATATCGCCTATCTGCAGCCCCCTGAAAGGACATGCCTATCCCTAATCTATTTTGATGTTTGTTGACAACACAATCAGCGGACTAATCGTGTGCTAAAGCGTTGTAGGTATAATTCAAACAATGCACATTATATTGGACCATCACATCTTGAAGCATGAAAGCGTGAAGACTTAGTCCTCTATGTTGTTTTCTACTCTATAGGTTTAACCATACTATCAAGAGGGGATCTACACATAAAAGGTTTGTGGGGGTTTGATCTTACTTACACATTCACAAACCCTATATGCATCCACTAGCCAACCCATTCTAATTTCTGGTAAAATCCTCTCGGTCGATATTACCGTCCCTGCCCGGTAGTATCGGCTCCGACAAGGTTCCAAGCTTCTACACTCCCAGAAGGTTTTGGTTAGTTGCATGGTACTACCTGCCAATCTGGCACATTGGTAGTACCGGCTCGAGGGGTTTTGGTACTGGACCCTGGAGCTTTTAGTTAGTTCCCTGATAGTTCTCCGGTAGTACCGATCGGCCGGTAGGACTAGTACTACCGGCCTGAAAACTATGACAACAGTCATTTATTGGTGGGGGACTATATAAAGGGGTCTTCTTACCCATTCAGCTCTAATCTTGCTCTCTCTCTCTCTCTCTCTCTCTCTCTCTCTCTCTCCACCCTTGTTGAAAAACTTCAAACTCATATATCTCCCTCTCCTTTGCTCCAAACACCTTAATACTTTGAGAAGTGCACGAGGAGATCTAGATCTACACTCACCAAAGGAATTTCAAATCCCCCCACCGAACCTTGCAGTTCTTGTTACTCTTGGGTTCGTTGTAACCTTAGATGGAAGTTGTGGTCTTCATGGCTTAGAGAGCTACGAGGACAAGCCAAGAGCCTCTAGTTGAGTTGTGGATGCATGTCTTGGCCTTGTGTTCTTCGCGGCTTTGGGAGTCGTGAAAATTGGGTGAGAGCCTCCAATTCGGTTGTGAAACGATGCAGCACCTCTTCTTCACATGTGAGTTCAGCTTACAGCTATGGAACATACTCGGAATTGATTGGGCTATTGATAAACCCTTCATTGAGAGGCTGATATAGGCAAATAACAGATCAACTAATCCTTTCTTCAAAATCGCCATGATGGCTGGCTGCTGGAGTTTATGGAATCACAAGAATAAAATCATCTTTGATGATGTCCTAGACTTTTTTATTCTTGTTTTAGTTTTTTTCTTGATTATGTTGTTACTATCAGGCATAGAGTTAGACCTAGTCTGAAGGAGGGCATGGGGGTCTTCCCCACTGTCCTCTACATCAAAAAAAATATAGTGATGCGTGGCCTTCCTCACTGGAGGAGGAGCATGATGAGGGAGAATATGGTGGCCATCGGGCTTCTCGGGGATCACATTGTGACGCACCACTCCAGCGGAAACGTAACTTCCCTTGGAAAGTGAACTTCGGGATTCATCTCCTCGTCACCGTGTGGTAATCTCTTTGCCTACCTTTACTTGTCCACCGGCTTAATATCTTGTTTATCATACATTGCTAGTTTGTATCTTGCTCGTCATATAGGATCGTGTCAGGGATATAATCCCCGGGTACCAGAGATTCACCCAATCAAAATGCAAAATGCGAGCAGGCATACTCCAACCGGCTGGCGTCGTACGATCGACTTCCTGTCCAGTCGGTGACGTGGGGCTACCTTTCGACTAGCCCACGATGAGGCTACCTGGGCCATGCCATGCTGATGGAGGCCCACAGAAGGCCCACTAGGCTGCCATGTAACCTAGTCCAAGTCGGTTAGGTCTCATAACTTGCCATATCTGTAATTTCCGTCGGCATCGATCACCCGAGACCTGGCTTACCTATAAAAGCCAGGAGGGTCGCTCGTCTCAGGACACGCCAATAGCCACCACCATAAACCCTAGCGAGATCGCAATCTCGCCATTGTAATCGCTACTCGCCATTAATACCAGACAAGCAGGAGTAGGGTGTTATCCTCCGGGAGCCTGGACCTGGGTAAAACTCCCCGCTTGTCAGCCATCGTGTTCACCAACGCTTACTTCTCTCCCCCTCAATCAACCCGGGGTGCACAACCCTGGGATTTGCCGAGTCACACCCTCGTCAATTGGCGCCGTCTGTGGGAAGAACAACAAGTGTTGGAATCATGGTCGCGCCGGCTCCATCCGCAATGAAGATCGACGTCCACATCGCCAGGGAGCCGATCTGGCTCCTTCGAGTACGTCCTCCACCCACCGGCCCACCGCTCGGTGTACGCCGATCTGTACAAAGGTATACACATCACCTTTGGCTCCATATACTGTTTCGTCGACAGCCGCGGAATATTCAGGTCCGCGGCAACCTCGCCACGCGCGGCGGCGGCACCCGCATCGGCAAGATCCGCGCCACCCTCATCGTCACCTACCGCGGGAGTCGCATCTGCCGCACCCGGGAAGATCGCATCTGCGTCGACTACATCGGCAACCTCGGCAACGGCCACGCAGATCGAGTCTACTCCAGCCATCTCGATCGCACGGTCGGCTAAGTCAAGATCTACCCCAACAACGACTGCGCCCGCGCGGGCGACCAAGGGCTCGCTGCCGACAACCACGTCGTGCGCGTCTTCGTGGATTCGTCAAGTCTACCCCAAGCCAATCGGCCTCGCTCCAGCGACTACGAAACCCTCAACCACGTTGACGATCGCAAGAAGACGCAACAACGACTGCGCTGCGCACCACGTAGCAGAAATTTTCGACCCTGAGCAAGATTCGGATGACAGAAGCAGCAGCGGCAGCGTAAACACTCCGACCCAAGTCTACCCCGCGCAAGTCTTCATGGCCGGCACAACGCCACCCGAGGGCAACGAAGAACCCGCATATCCACTAGAAGTGGTCATGCCGGACCAGACGCGCCTCACCATCACGCGGGACATGGGGATCCAAGCCATGAAGAATGTCGACGAGGGCATGTTCCCTCCACCCGACGCACCTCGAGAGGATCATCTGACAGTCCAGTACTTGCTACGCAAGGAAGGCGAGCGACTTCGCGCCGAAAAGACCGAGCTCCTTAGGCGCAAGAGGGATGCTGACGCGTCGAGTGCCAGACGGGCTGCCATCTCGTTTACTTCATCCACAGAAGTTAACCAAGGAGAACAGCGACACAGAGCCCGCGTTCCCCTCATGACGGACGCCGATCGAAATAGAGTCACCCGTAACCTCGACTCGTCCTTCGTCACCGAGGATGAGAACGGGATACCCGTCCCCAAAACGGCGAACGCCGCTCTGATTTCAGTCGAAACATACCTTCGGCTCACGCAGCCGCCGGAGGGGGACGCACGCGCCCTTCTCCACAAGCAGCAGATCGCTTCCATGAAGGCAATCGAGGAAGCTCTGGCGACCAGGGCGCCAAGCAACCGGGCACGTGAAGAACGAGAGCACCAAGCCCGCGAGCCAGCAACATCAGGGGTCCCAGCAGTACAACCACTGTGACAAGCCCAGCCAGGCGAAGACATTCGCAACGTCATTACGCAAAGGACGGTGGAACGCAACCGCAACCAGCGTTCGGCTGACGCAACGAACCTGGATGACCAGGCCGACCGCAACTTCGAGCCGTGCGGCGCTGCATGCTTCAGCTTCAACATCCGCGACACCCGCATGCCTAAGGGCTTCAAGCTGACAGCAGGAATCCCCAGGTACGACGGGAAGCAAGATCCGCGCTTGTGGCTTGAGGGTTACCTTATCGCCTGCACCTGCCAAGGCGGGACGTCGACTACGGCAATGCAGTATATCCAGCTCATGCTCACGGACTCAGCGTGCGGGTGGCTTACCAGCCAACCCAAGGACTCCTTCCGAACCTGGGAAGAATTCCAAGATACTTTCATTAAAAGTTTCTCGGGTACATTCGCAAGGCCAACAACCTACATCGAGTTGCAGGCCTGCAAACAGGGAAAAGACGAGTCGCTCCGCTCTTACATCCAGCGATGGACACTTCTCCGCAACACCATGGAGCCCGTATCAGAAGACCGGGTGATGGACGCTTTCATGC
Source organism: Poa annua (assembly GCA_026929855.1). NCBI lineage: Eukaryota > Viridiplantae > Streptophyta > Magnoliopsida > Poales > Poaceae > Poa > Poa annua. The sequence continues at coordinate 42,468,335 of CM049427.1, forward strand.
AAGGCGTTGCTCGCCGCGACCTCCGCGAGGAATTTGGTAGGCTCCAGCCGAAAACCACAATAGAGCTCATGAAGATAGCCAACCAGTGGGCCGAAGGAGAGGACTACGTCCGAGACACTTCCCCAAAGAAACAAGCCGACACAAATAACTGGCGGGATGGACGTCAGAAGAAGAAGCAACGTTACACCAACCTCGATACAATCGAGTTAGTAGCGGCGGGATATCAAACCCCCCGTGATGACAAGCGAGATAACAGTCGACAGTACGATCAAAGTCGACAGTCCAGCTCGAGTGAGTACAACCGCAGCAGCGGCAACATTAGCCACAATGATGGAGGCCAGAAACGCGAGTGGAAGCGCGCGCTAACCATGACAGAAGAACTGATGCAACCTTGCAAGCATCACTCGTTCCGCAACCCGGACACAGGCAAGTGGGGCACCAATCACCTGCTAAAGGATTTTTGCAAAGCACGCAAAATCTACCAGGCAATGCAGCAGATCATCACCCCGGTGCAAGCGCTGCAGGCAGCTCCGCAGCTAGCAATCCAGGCGGCACCCGCAAACAACAACCCAACGCAGGCGGCTGGGACATTCCCTCAGCTGCAGAAGCAGCAACACGAAGTTCAGTCGGCAGCGACCGACACGTACCCTCCTACGCGAGGGCAGCTCAACATGATCCAGAAGGGACGCCCGTCAAACAGGACCCAAAAGCTCATCACCCGCCAAGTCCTTCAGGCTACCACCAGCCCGCGCGTAGTACCAGACTACATGCGAGGGTCGGAGACACCGATCACATTCTCTAGGGCAGACCACCAGTCCGAGGTACCCCGACCCGGTCACGCTGCTCTGGTGATTGAAGCCCTGATTGGCGACTACAGCCTGAAGAAGGTATTCCTGGACGGAGGCAGCGTCATCAACATCATATTCGCCGATACCCTGAGAAGAATGAACAAGTCGACAGAGAAATTGCCGGAGTCGGAGACAACTTTCCACGGCATAGTACCAGGGCAAGCAATAACGCCCATGGGAACAATCACACTCGACGTCATCCTCGGTACACCCGAGCATTTCAGGAAAGAGTCGATCGACTTCGAGGTCGTCGACTGGAAGTCACAATACCACGCCATACTCGGACGCCCAACTTTTGCCAGGTTCATGGCAGTACCTCACTACGCCTACCTGATGATCAAGTTACCTGGACCCAAAGGAGTAATCACCGTGCGTGGCGACTTCGACCGCTCCAACAGCTGCGACCGCGAGTTCAGCAAGATCTCTGAGTTCTTTGGGGTCGAAGAGCACTTCAAGGCCATATCAGCCGACAACGACAAGACCATCTTTCCACCCCGCAAGAAGCCAACCAAGGACGCCGCCTTCAACACAAACGACGACACTGTAACCCACCAAGTCCATCTGACTGACAGCAGAAAGACGGTCTAAGTTTCGTCAAGCCTGACCCCTGCATAGGAAAGCGCGCTCGTCGAGTTTCTACGTGAGAACTGGAAAATCTTTGCATGGCAACCCTTTGACATGCCACGAATACCCAGGAATCTCGCCGAGCACTCCTTAAAAGTCCACAAGGACGCAAGACCAGTCAAACAAGCCATGTGACGCTTCTCAGGACCCAAGCGAGACGCGATTACCATGGAAATCGACCGACTACTGCACGCCAAGTTCATCCGAGAAATCAAAGACTCGGACTGGGTTGCCAACCCGGTCCTGGTTGAGAAAAAGAAGACGAAGAAACTGCGCATGTGCGTTGACTTCACCGCAGTCAACAAGTGCTGCCCCAAGGATCACTTCCCGCTCTCGCGGATAGACCAGATCATCGACTCGACAGCAGGCTGCGAACGCTTGTCCTTCCTGGATGCCTAATCAGGCTACCAGCAGATCAGATTGAAAGTCGAAGACGAAGAGAAAACAACATTCATCACACCCGACGGCGTTTTTTGCTACCAGACGATGCCATTCGGGTTGAAGAACGCCGGCGCCACGTACCAGCGGACAATGCAAGCATGCCTTAAAGGGCTCATTGGGCAAATTGTCCAAGTCTACGTCGACGACATCGTCGTCACGACCCGAAAAGAGGACACCCTAGTCGACGACCTACGCAAGGTCTTCGCTGCACTCGACGTGTACCAGATCAAGCTGAATCCAGAAAAGTGCGTGTTCGGCGTGCCAGCCAGAGAGTTACTAGGGTACCTCGTATCTGCAAGAGGAATCGAAGCAAATCCTGAGAAGGTGCAGAATATACTCACGATGCTAGCACCCACCAAACTTCGGGAAGTGCAACGATTAGCCGGCCGAGTCGCAACTCTCAGCCGGTTCATAAGTAAGTTGGGCGAGAAAGCATTACCTTTCTACCAACTGATGAAGAAGACGGACAAGTTCGAGTGGACACAAGAGGCGCAAGAGGCGTTCGACCAACTCAACAAAACCCTGACGACTTCCCCAGTTCTGGTGGCACCGCTGGAAAACGAGCCGCTATACCTATACGTCTCAGCGACAAACAGGGTGGTGAGCACGGTACTCGTAGTCGAGCGGGAAGAAGAGGGGCACAGTCACGCCGTGCAAAGGCCCGTCTACTACCTCAGCGAAGTCCTCACACTGTCCAAGCAGAACTACCCGCATTACCAGAAGCTGACGTATGGAGTCTTCATGACCTCCAGGAAGGTCGTCCACTACTTCTCCGAGCACCCGATCACGGTTGTAAGCTCCTCTGGGCTTGCGGACATTCTCACAAACCAACGCGTGACAGGACGAGTCGCCAAGTGGGTTGTCAAACTAGGACCCTGGGGGCTGAAGTACGCTCACCCGAAGTCCATCAATCCCCAAGTCCTTCCGGAATTCACCACCGAGTGGATAGAAGCTCAGCTACCAAACGTCCCCGACTTGTCCAACGCATGGACGATGTACTTTGACGGCTCCAAGAAATTCAAGGCGACTGGGGCAGGAGTTGTGCTCATCTCCCCCAAAGGCGACAAGCTGAAGTATGTCCTACTGATGGACTTTCCAATGCCATCCAACAACGAAGCCGAGTACGAGGCCCTGATCCATGGCATGCAGATGGCAAAGAACTGCGGCGCCACGCACCTCATGATATACGGCGACTCCTACCTGGTGGTGCAGCAAACCATGAAATCCTGCGACGCCGTCGCTGATAACATGATCGCCTACAGAGACCTGTACAACCAGATGGATGGCACCTTCGACGACTGCGAGCTACGGCACATTGGCCGCGACAACAATGAAGAAGCCGACGTCCTCGCCAACATGGGATGAGACAGGGTTCCAGTTCCACCCGGTGTCTTCCTCGAGCGCATCACACAGAGGTCCATCAAGACTCGGACCGCGGCAAGCACTTCCGCACCATCAACGGGCGCCGCAACCCCGCCAAGCCAAGAAAAGGAGCCCATGGAGGTCATGCTAGTCGAAGCTACATGGACAGGACCATACCTGGCGTACATACTGCACCAGAAGCTGCCAACCGACCCAGTCGAAGCAAAGAGCATCATCAGGCGCTCCAAAAGTTTCACCGTCATCAACGGAGAACTCTACAAGAGAAGCATCTCAGGGATCCTGCAAAGGTGCATAGATCCAGTCGACGGCCAAGCCATCCTACTAGACATCCACGCGGGTATCTGCGGGCATCACGCCAGCAGTCGAGCACTGGTGGCCAAAGCATTACGAGCCGGGTTCTACTGGCTAACAGCCATGCAAGACGCCGAAGACCTTGTAAAGAAATGCACAGGGTGCCAAGAGTTCGCCAACAAGCCGCACGCGCCAGCATCAGAGCTCAAAACAATACCGCTAGCCTGGCCCTTCGCCCAATGGGGGCTGGACATGGTGGGTCCACTGAAGAAATCCTCACCTAGAGGGCACACTCACCTCCTGGTTGCAGTCGACAATTTCACCAAGTGGATCGAAGCCGCGCCCATCACAAGTTCGACCGCATCATCAGCAGTCAACTTCATCAGGTCGATCATCTTCAGGTTCGGAGTACCGAACGGGATCATCACAGACAACGGCTCGAACTTCACAGCCGAAGAATTCAAAGACTTCTGCTCAGATCAAGGTATCAAGCTCAACTATGCGTCTGTCTCGCACCAACAATCCAATGGACAAGTGGAGAAGGCCAACGGCCTCGCCTGCAGCGGCATCAAGAAACGACTGCGCGTGCCACTGAGACGCGCAGCAGGCGCATGGGTCGAAGAACTGCCGTCAGTCCTCTGGAGTCTGCGAACCACGCCAAACAAGTCCACCAAATTCACTCCATTCTTGTAGTGCCCATGCTTATGATAGCAATGGCACATATGAATAATGTAAAGACTTGGATCACATAAGTCTCACATTCTCCAATAAGATGTAATATCACAATACAATGTCATAATTTATTACAGAATGAGACAAATGATCCAAAAACAGAAATCCTTACAACTCAGCATAGCGGAAATGCTAGCGGAACAAATAGTTCACACTTTATTTCAGAGTTCAACGCAATCCTAAAGGTAGCATGGAGCTACATCTTCTCCATGAAGCCACTGGCAAATCATGTTGGTTGTAGCTCGAAGACGACCCCCTTACTCCTCATTTGGACATTCTGCAAGGTTTAGTTGCAGCCCAGCTATAAAGGGTCAGCACAATTGAATTGTGGTGGCAAGTGACTTTTGAAAGCTAATATTCTACTAAGCTATATCTATATGCTTATTTGGCTGGTGGAGCTCAAGGCTATTGCGCAAAGCAAATTTTCTCCTACTTTTGATAAACAATTTTCTTAAATCAATATCTTCTCCTTCAGAGACAAATCTCGAGACAAGTCCATGTCTCCTACCCATGTTTACCCAACAAAGTTTTATTAAGAAATTTGAGATGAGGAGATTTTCAGAACACAACCTTGTGTAGTTACTCAATTTGTCCGATGCCGGGGACACGGCTAAGATCTTAGGTTTTAACTCTCGAGAGGGTGTGCACTTTCACCATTAGACTCAATCAACCCAAACTATCCTCTACACTCCTTTAGTGAGAAGGAAAAGGAGAAGATCAAGACGAGACTTTTCAGAAGTTGCTTTCCCATGATCATACTAAGAGATTACCACCATCCTATCCACTCTACCACCATCAATCTCTTGACCCAGGTCCACATCAACTTACTCCATCAAGACAGAGCCCATATTGACCAATGGTTGCACGATAAGCAACTAGACTCAGTGTAAACTTAAATCTCATAGCCATGGGTGGCCTACCACAAGTGAGCAACTCAGGTTAATCACCGCATATCATGGCCCCAAGTAAGTGGAAACTATCTTGGGCGAAGACGACCATGAAACTTGGCCCTGAGAAGCCACTCAACTTGAAACCTCCTCGATCGACCCAATCCACCCAGGCGTTAAATTAATTTAGTGGAAATTTTCATTTATCACATCAACCATAAAACAATCATTTTTGCAGCAGGTGCTTCCACTAAATTATAATAGGGGTCTAATCTGGAATTTCTAAGGGGAAACCTAAAAGGTTTGCATAGCATACTACAATCTCCCAAAACCTATCATGCATACTACTTTTGCAAATACTGTTTGAAAACACTAGATATGCAATAGAATAAAATAGTAGGTGTTTTATGAAGTCACTTGCCTTGGCAGCAGGAGGGGCAGGCACAACAAGAATAGCAATCACAAGCAGGTCCTTCCTCTCCTTCACAATCTAGCACAAGCAATACATACAAATAAATATTCCACACAAAATCTCACACACAAAATAAAAGATGTATGCATGCATAGTATGCCACGTGTAGAATTAGACACACTCATCCATAATTTATATTCTCTGTTATTAAATGCATGAGATGCAATTTCTAGGAATTTCTCATTTCACTTAACAATATAAAATTGAAAGTAATATAGCAAAACCTAGATTATACCATTACAACTTTTATTGTTCTAAGAAAGTTTTCCAATAAGATACATACTAATATTCCTGGACAGAGGGAAATTATACAATCTCAAAACAACTACTTTTAATTCTAAATCATTTTTATTATTTAAGTTATTTATTTAATGGCCGAAATACTCCTCTGATAATTATTCAATTTAAAATTTTGTCAAAGGGAAAAACAAATGATGTAGAATTAAACTACATGAGCAGAGCTTTCCAATGACATAAAGTTTATTAAATTTGGACTTACAGATTAAAAGTTATGAATTTTGCAAGTTTTATCTATTTTCTGTTTTATTTATAAAATTTCCTGCGAAAAAGAAAATCAGAGGGCAACGTGGCACGATCCTATTGGACAGTACCGCTTCGGCGCGGATCGGCAGCGCGGCCGTCCGATCTACTTTAAAACGGACGCTTGGGATTAAACGGATCTAGATCCGTTGGATCTAGATCCAACGGTTCGCATCCAGAGCCTCGACGCGGGCGGCGCGAGTCCGCCGGAGGTCCTCCGACCGCGGCGGCGCCACGGCCGGCGTCGTGCGCGTTTCGCGTCCTAGCGGTCTAGGGGACGAACGAGTCATACCGTTACGTAGAGGGCGACGAGGCGAGGTCGGTGGCGAGTTGCGGTTCTTCGGTGCGTCGCCGTTCCTCGGGAAAACCTCGCCGGAGTTGGTGCTTGCGGCCGGCGGCGGAGTTCGCGGATGGGGACGACGTTCCGCTGCGAAATAGGACGAACGAAAGTGCTCAACGGGTGCGCAAGGAAAAGGGAAAGCGAGGGGAAGCCTCAGTGGCGCTCGGGGAGCTCGGAGCTTACCTCACTCGCGAGAAAGTCTGGCGGAAAATGGCGACGACGGCGAGCTCGATTCCGAGCAGGCCGACGGCGGAGGGTTAGGGTTTGGGGGGGGGGGGGGTTCGGAGGCGGCCTCGCGGGTTTAAATAGGAGGGGGCAGGGGCGCTAGACGCGGAGGGAAACGGCCGGAAACGGCTCGGACTCGGTCTCCATCTCCGGCGTGATCTCCGGACGGAGGTGGAAGACGGCTGACAGGTGGGGCCCACCTGTCAGCGAGAGGGGAGCGACGCGTGCGCGGGAGCGGGACGATGGGCTGTTATCTGACGCGCGCGCGGTGGATAGCGTCTGGGCCGGCCCGGAAACAATTCTTTTAAAATTAAATAAAAACTGTTTTTCAAATCTGATTTACTAAATGATTTTTAAACCTATTCAAAACTTTTCAGAAAAATTCATAAAAATATATTTTGGAAAGGTTATTTAAATTAGCAATTTTTAATAATACACTTACCCATTATATAATTTGGAAAAATTATATTTATTAAGTGAGTTTAAATAAACACTTAATGGGATTAAATGATATTTAAACTCATAATTAACTTTTTATTTAGTATTTATGTGATTAAAAGTTAATCCTATATGATGAATGATGTATGAATGCAAGGTTTTAAATTTTTGCAAAATTGGGATGTTACAAACCTAACCCCCTTAAGTTGAATCTCGTCCTCGAGATTCGGTTTGGCCTTCAAAAAGATGTGGGTTTTCTTCCCGAAGATCATCCTCCCGTTCCCAAGTTGCTTCTTCTTCTGTATGGTGGTTCCACTGGACCTTACAAAATTTGATAGTCTTGGTTCGTGTGATCCTTTCTGCCATCTCCAAGATTTTGATTGGATTCTCTTCATACGTCAGGTCACTTTCCAACTGAACTTCTTCTAATGGCACTGCATCCCGTAGTGGGGTTTCTGTCATCTCTGGGTGACACTTCTTCAATTGGCTCACATGGAAGACATTGTGAACTGCTGACAGAACTTCCGGTAATTCTAACTCATATGCTACTTCTCCCTTGCGGGAAAGAATCTTAAAGGGGCCGATGAATCGAGGTGCAAGTTTACCCTTGATCCCGAACCTCTTCACACCACGCATTGGTGACACTCTTAAATAAGCCCTGTCGCCTATCTCATAAGTGATTTCTCTCCTTTTGGAATCTGCATAGCTTTTCTGCCTGGACTGCGCGATCTTCAATCTGTCCTTGATTAATCGAACCTTCTCTTCAGCTTCCTGGATTATATCAGGTCCAAATAAACTTCGCTCTCCCACACCGTTCCAGAGTAGTGGTGTGGTGCATTTCCTACCATAAAGTGCCTCAAACGGCGACATCTATATACTTGCTTGGTAGCTGTTGTTATAGGAAAATTCTGCGTATGGCAAATTATCATCCCAACTAGACTTGTAGTCCAAGGCACAAGCCCTCAGCATATCTTCTAAAATTTGGTTTACTCTTTCCGTCTGTCCATCCGTTTGTGGATGAAATGCTGTACTGAACTCTAATCTCGTACCCAATGATTCATGTAATTGTTTCCAGAAATGCGAGGTAAACTGGGTACCTCTGTCAGACACAATCCTTTGGGGAATACCATGAAGGCATACAATTCTCTTCATGTAAATCTCTGCCAACTTGGCACTTGAGTAGGTAGTCTTTACTGGCACAAAATGAGCCACCTTTGTCAAACGATCCACTATTACCCAGATCGAATCATATCCCGATCTGGTACGCGGTAATCCAGTGATGAAATCCATACCTATCTGTTCCCTTCCAATCCGGTATAGGTAAAGGTTGCAACAATCCTGCTGGCTTCTGATGCTCCGCCTTTACTCGACTGCATACATCGCACTTAGCTATAAATTCCGCGATGTCTCTCTTCAAGTTATTCCACCAAAATCTTTCTTTTAGATCCATGTACATCTTGGTGTTTCCCGGGTGTATGGAATAAGGCGAGTTATGCGCTTCTTGCAGAATCAACTTTCTAAGATCCTCATCTTGTGGCACGCAGATGCGTTTCTCAAACCACAAGGTGCCTTGCTCATCCATTCGAAAACCCTTGGCCTTTCCTTCGCTCAGGTTGACCTTGATTTCCTCCATTATTTTGTCTCCCTTCTGGCCTTCCCGAATCTTATCCATCAACAACGGTTGTACGTCCAGTGTTGCGAGGAATCCTTCGGGTACTACCTCTAATCTGAGGTCCTTAAATGCTTTACTTAATTCTTCGGGCAATTCTCCCGCTGTCAGTCCATTTACATGGACCTTACGGCTCAAAGCGTCAGCCACCACATTAGCCTTTCCTGGGTGATATTGCAGACTCATATCATAGTCCTTAATGAGTTCCAGCCATCTTCTTTGCCTCATATTCAATTCCTTCTGGGTGAAAATATATTTCAGGCTCTTGTGATCCGTGAATACTTCACAATGCTTTCCCAAAAGATAGGGTCTCCACGTCTTTAACGCATGCACTATTGATGCTAACTCCAGATCGTGAGTGGGATAGTTGACCTCATGTTTCTTAAGCTGTCTAGAAGCATAAGAAACCACTTTCCCTTCTTGCATTAGGACACTTCCTAGTCCATGGTGAGAGGCGTCACAATATACTTGGAATTCCTTCTCTATATCTGGCAAACATAAAACAGGTGCTGACACCAGCCATTTCTTCAGTTCCTGAAAACTTATTTCACATTCTTCAGTCCACTTGAATTTGACTTCCTTTTTCAGTAGTGAGGTTAATGGTTTGGCAAGTTTGGAGAAGTTCTCAATAAATCTTCTATAATAACCTGCCAGTCCAAGGAAACTACGGATGTCTGCCACATTCTTGGGTACTTCCCACTTCGTCACTGCTGACACCTTTTCTGGGTCTACTGCTATTCCATTTTTCGACACAACGTGTCCTAGAAAACCAACTTCTTCTAGCCAGAATTCACACTTGCTAAATTTGGCATACAGCTTATGTTCTCTAAGTCTCTGTAATATCATGTGCAAGTGTTCCTCATGCTCCTCCTGACTTTTGGAGTAAATCAGGATGTCATCGATGAACACCACCACAAACTTATCCAAAAAGTCCATAAACACTTTGTTCATCATGTTCATGAAGTATGCCGGTGCATTGGTTAAACCAAACGGCATTACGGTGTACTCATATAATCCATATCTAGTAGTGAAGGCAGTTTTTGGTATATCTAGTTCTCTTACTTTCATTTGAAAGTATCCTGACCGCAAATCAATCTTAGAGAATACCGAAGCACCCTCTAGCTGGTCAAAAAGCTCGTTAATTTTTGGTAGCGGGTACTTGTTCTTGATCGTCACCTCGTTGATTGCTCGATAATCCGTGACTAGCCTTTGAGTACAATCCTTTTTCTCTACGAACAGAATGGGTGCTCCCCAAGGTGATGAACTTGGGCGGATGAATCCTTTCTGCAGTTGCTCCTCTAACTGCTTCTTGAGTTCTTTCAATTCAGCTACGGCCATTGGATATGGCCTCTTGGCTATGGGTCCCGTTCCGGGAACCAAATCTATGAGAAATTCCACATACCTATCGGGCGGCATTCCCGGTAGTTCTTCAGGGAAAACATCAGGGTAATCTCTTACCACACGAACGTCTCCCAGGCTAACCCCCTTAAGAGAATTTAGCTTAACTTTCTTAAAATCATATTTGGATTTGTATCTGATCTTCTTATTCTCAGGAGTGGTGAGTGTGATTGATCTATTCGCACAATCCAAAACTCCTTCAAATTTGGCCAACCAATCCATACCGAGTATAACATCCAGACCCTGGGTCTCTAATATTATCAGGTTTACCGGGAAGGTGTGTTTACCAATTTCTAAACTCAAGTTTTGACAATTGGTTTGTGCGAGCATTTCCCCCCCGGGGGAACTCACTCTAACCGAATTTAGCAGGCTTGTAGTAGTCAGTTTGTTTTTATTAACGAAAGCTCTTGAGATGAAAGAGTGGGATGCTCCAGTATCGAACAAGACTAATGCTGGAAAGGTATGTAGTAGAAACGTACCAATCACTGCATCCGGTTCATTCTGCACTTCTTCCACATCAAGATGATTCACCTGTGCCTTCTGGAAAGGATTTGGCTTTGATGCTTCAGGCGTCTTCTTCTTCTCTGGGCAGTCTGTTGAGTAATGTCCCTTGTTCCCACACTTGTAGCAAGTCACTTGACTTATATCTCGTTTTGGTTCATTGTTGTGGCGGTGTTGCTCTTTTCCACTATTGTTCCCATTGAACGGGTGGTTGTGTGCACTACCACCTTGTCCATTTCCTCTGTATCCGGAATTTCCTACTTTATGGATATGACCATTATGGTTGTGTCCACTTCCACTCTTGTGACTAGGTGGTGACCTCCACTGTTCTCAGGTACGTATGGTTTCTTCTGCATCAGATTAGTGTTGTACTTATTTGCGCTGAACTTCCTCTTTCTATTCTCCTCCTTCTTCATGTTGCTGTCCAAAGTAATGGCCTGATCCAGAAGGTCCTGATAATTGGGAGCATAGGCTACAGACAATGGTATTTTCAGCTCACCATTGAGTCCATTCAGAAACTTGTACTTCCTCTTTGCATCGGTGTCTACATCCTCTGGGGCATAGCGAGAGAGGGAATTGAAGTCCTCCATGTACTCCCTCAGAGCACGATTTCCCTGTCTCAGAGTGCGGAACTCATCCCTTTTCAGATTCATGATTCCAGAAGAGATGTGTGCATTGCGGAAACCATATTTAAAGATTTCCCAGGTAAGTCCTTCAAGTGGGTGAGTGATCTGATATGTTTCCCACCATTGTGCCGCTGGTCCCTCCAGTAGATGGGAAGTGAACCTTATCTTCTCCAATTCCGTACACTCGCAAGTAACCAGATCCTTGTTCACAGAGCGTAGCCAATCATCGGCTACAATTGGTTCAGAAGCTGTGGCGAATTTGTTGGGTCTGAGCCTCAAGAACCTAGCAAGGCGATCAACTTGGGGTGGGGGTGGTGGTGGCGGCGGTGGAGGGGGTGGTGGATTGTTTTGGTTTGCCATGAACTAAGCCATCATGGTCATCAACTGTGTCTGAGCTGCCATCATTTGTTGCATCATTTCGTTGGCATTGTTGTTGTCAGGATCACGACGTGGAGGCATCTGTATGGTGTGGGCATAGGTAAGTAGTGATAGAGAGAGACTACAAAACATCTACCCATGCACATCAACACACTTCACAGAAACATAGCAAACAACAAGTAAAACAGGCACACCCGATGTATTTTTATAAATTCGATATTTTAGAGATCTTGCAACCAAGCTAGGACATGGTTTTCAGGGTACTGCCTCACCACAAATTGGTGGGTTAATACAACTCCGATGGGGCAAGGAGAAATACTCGTAAGGTAAGGATAACTGGTGGTCTTACTAATCAAATTTTAAAACTCTTTATGTATTTGCGGGTGTTCCCACACTTGCGCTTCTTGACACCGGTGGCTTCCTTGGGAGTGTCCTCATCGGGGTAGGTTAACACTAGGGGTTCTGGGGCGTCAGGGAAATGATTCTTCTCTGTCTGAAGTTCCATTTGGCTTAGTTGTTCACACAAATGAGCACACTGAGCCTGCAATGCCAAAATGTGGTCATCCTTCTGTGCAATCCTATCCTCTTGCAGGTAAATCTTGTTTTCCAGTTCCTTGTTCTCCTTCGTTAGCACCTGAACTTCTACACGAAGAATATCCTTCTCTTCTTCTAAGCTTTCCTTAACGTGACGGTGGACACGCCTTACATCTGCCCTGTAGAAGATTTCTTGTCCCAGAAGTATATCCAAATTATGGCAATGAGCTCCAAGGTCTCCATGATGCTTCTCGTTCATACCCCTAAGTGAGGGTTGAACGGGTTGTCCAATGCTATCCCTCCTGGCAAAGTGTCGAAAGACGGAGTTGGGCTTGATCTCGTCATAGAATTGCTCAATGATGCGGGAAAAGGTCTCCAGCATTGCCATCTCCACTCCATTCTTCCAGGTGGGGTATCTAGATCGGAAACGGATCAGCTGCGATCCAGGAGGATCAAGACGAGGGAGAACTTCTGACTCGATCTTCCAGCGTCCTTCAGGGTAATCTTCTGAAATAATTTCCTTGCCCCTGAAGACTGGCGGCGTCAACCTCAGGGTCTTGGAAAGGTTGAGGAGCTGGTCACTGAAGTAGTACTGGTCTCCTTTCTGAGGGGAATACTCTTGGGTGAAGTTCTTCATCTACAAGAATTTTGAAGGGGTAAGATATAAGGAGATAAAACATATTATAAGGAAAGAAGTATGGTATTTCGAATTTTATTTATTATAAATATTACTTTTAGGGTTTATATCCAATCCTAGGGGTTTCGAGCCTACAGGCAACATTCGTGCTCTGATACCATCTGTAGTGCCCATGCTTATGATAGCAATGGCACATATGAATAATGTAAAGACTTGGATCACATAAGTCTCACATTCTCCAATAAGATGTAATATCATAGTACAATGTCATAATTTATTACAGAATGAGACAAATGATCCAAAAACAGAAATCCTTACAACTCAGCATAGCGGAAATGCTAGCTGAACAAATAGTTCACACTTTATTTCAGAGTTCAACGCAATCCTAAAGGTAGCATGGAGCTACATCTTCTCCATGAAGCCACTGGCAAATCATGTTGGTTGCAGCTCGAAGACGACCCCCTTACTCCTCATTTGGACATTCTGCAAGGTTTAGTTGCAGCCCAGCTATAAAGGGTCAGCACAATTGAATTGTGGTGGCAAGTGACTTTTGAAAGCTAATATTCTACTAATCTATATCTATATGCTTATTTGGCTGGTGGAGCTCAAGGCTATTGCGCAAAGCAAATTTTCTCCTACTTTTGATAAACAATTTTCTTAAATCAATATCTTCTCCTTCAGAGACAAATCTCGAGACAAGTCCATGTCTCCTACCCATGTTTACCCAACAAAGTTTTATTAAGAAATTTGAGATGAGGAGATTTTCATAACACAGCCTTGTGTAGTTACTCAATTTGTCCGATGCCGGGGACACGGCTAAGATCTTAGGTTTTAACTCTCGAGAGGGTGTGCACTTTCACCATTAGACTCAATCAACCCAAACTATCCTCTACACTCCTTTGGTGAGAAGGAAAAGGAGAAGATCAAGACGAGACTTTTCAGAAGTTGCTTTCCCATGATCATACTAAGAGATTACCACCATCCTATCCACTCTACCACCATCAATCTCTTGACCCAGGTCCACATCAACTTACTCCATCAAGACAGAGCCCATATTGACCAATGGTTGCACGATAAGCAACTAGACTCAGTGTAAACTAAAATCTCATAGCCCTGGGTGGCCTACCACAAGTGAGCAACTCAGGTTAATCACCGCATATCATGGCCCCAAGTAAGTGGAAACTATCTTTGGCGAAGACGACCATGAAACTTGGCCCTGAGAAGCCACTCCACTTGAAACCTCCTCGATCGACCCAATCCACCCAGGCGTTAAATTAATTTAGTGGAAATTTTCATTTATCACATCAACCATAACACAATCATTTTTGCAGCAGGTGCTTCCACTAAATTATAATAGGGGTCTAATCTGGAATTTCTAAGGGGAAACCTAAAAGGTTTGCATAGCATACTACAATCTCCCAAAACCTATCATGAATACTACTTTTGCAAATACTGTTTGAAAACACTAGATATGCAATAGAATAAAATAGTAGGTGTTTTATGAAGTCACTTGCCTTGGCAGCAGGAGGGGCAGGCACAACAAGAATAGCAATCACAAGCAGGTCCTTCCTCTCCTTCACAATCTAGCACAATCAATACATACAAATAAATATTCCACACAAAATCTCACACACAAAATAAAAGATGTATGCATGCATACTATGCCACGTGTAGAATTAGACACACTCATCCATAATTTATATTCTCTGTTATTAAATGCATGAGATGCAATTTCTAGGAATTTCTCATTTCACTTAACAATATAAAATTGAAAGTAATATAGCAAAACCTAGATTATACCATTACAACTTTTATTGTTCTAAGAAAGTTTTCCAATAAGATACATACTAATATTCCTGGACAGAGGGAAATTATACAATCTCAAAACAATTACTTTTAATTCTAAATCATTTTTATTATTTAAGTTATTTATTTAATGGCCGAAATACTCCTCTGATAATTATTCAATTTAAAATTTTGTCAAAGGGAAAAACAAATAATGTAGAATTAAACTACATGAGCAGAGCTTTCCAATGACATAAAGTTTATTAAATTTGGACTTACAGATTAAAAGTTATGAATTTTGCAAGTTTTATCTATTTTCTGTTTTATTTATAAAATTTCCTGCGAAAAAGAAAATCAGAGGGCGACGTGGCACGATCCTATTGGACAGTACCGCTTCGGCGCGGATCGGCAGCGCGGCCGTCCGATCTACTTTAAAACGGACGCTTGGGATTAAACGGATCTAGATCCGTTGGATCTAGATCCAACGGTTCGCATCTAGAGCCTCGGCGCGGGCGGCGCGAGTCCGCCGGAGGTCCTCCGACCGCGGCGGCGCCACGGCCGGCGTCGTGCGCGTTTCGCGTCCTAGCGGTCTAGGGGACGAACGAGTCATACCGTTACGTAGAGGGCGACGAGGCGAGGTCGGTGGCGAGTTGCGGTTCTTCGGTGCGTCGCCGTTCCTCGGGAAAAACTCGCCGGAGTTGGTGCTTGCGGCCGGCGGCGAAGTTCGCGGATGGGGACGACGTTCCGCTACGAAATAGGACGAACGAAAGTGCTCAACGGGTGCGCAAGGAAAAGGGAAAGCGAGGGGAAGCCTCGGTGGCGCTCGGGGAGCTCGGAGCTTACCTCACTCGCGAGAAAGTCCGGCGGAAAATGGCGACGACGGCGAGCTCGATTCCGAGCAGCCCGACGGCGGAGGGTTAGGGTTTTGGGGGGGGGGGGGTTTCGGAGGCGGCCTCGCGGGGTTTAAATAGGAGGGGGCAGGGGCGCTAGACGCGGAGGGAAACGGCCGGAAACGGCTCGGACTCGGTCTCCATCTCCGGCGTGATCTCCGGACGGAGGTGGAAGACGGCTGACAGGTGGGGCCCACCTGTCAGCGAGAGGGGAGCGACGCGCGCGCGGGAGCGGGCCGATGGGCTGTTATCTGACGCGCGCGCGGTGGATAGCGTCTGGGCCGGGCCGGAAACAATTCTTTTAAAATTAAATAAAAACTGTTTTTCAAATCTGATTTACTAAATGATTTTTAAACCTATTCAAAACTTTTCAGAAAAATTCATAAAAATATATTTTGGAAAGGTTATTTAAATTAGCAATTTTTAATAATACACTTACCCATTATATAATTTGGAAAAATTATATTTATTAAGTGAGTTTAAATAAACACTTAATGGGATTAAATGATATTTAAACTCATAATTAACTTTTTATTTAGTATTTATGTGATTAAAAGTTAATCCTATATGATGAATGATGTATGAATGCAAGGTTTTAAATTTTTGCAAAATTGGGATGTTACAATTCTTCATGGTGTACGGTGCAGATGCGGTCCTCCCCCGCGACATCAAATTCGACGCACCGCGAGTGGTCGCCTACGACGAGTCAGATGCAGAAGAGGCACTCGAACACAACATGGATATCCTGGATGAAGCACGCGACATCGCCCTGGCGCAATCAGCCGTGTATCAGCAAGACCTGCGCAACTACCATGGACGGAGGTTGCGACCGAGAGCATTCGCGACAGGCGACCTGGTCCTCCGCCTCAAGCAGAAGAAGGTGCACAAGCTCGCCTCCCCATGGGAGGGCCCATACATTGTGACAGAGGCAATCGGCAACGGAGCTTACCGCCTGAAGGACTCGAAGACGGGAGCAGACTGCAGCAACCCATGGAACGTGGCACAACTTCGCCGGTTCTACGCCTAGTCGACCCAACCAGTGTACGCAAGAACAACTCAGCGCGGCAGGTTTCAGACGCACTCTTTCCCTTACCAGGGTACCTAAGGGGACTGGAAGGGTTTTAATGAGGCGGCCTATTCGCAAGAATCAATAAAGTGATTTAAAGAAAAGCTGTCTCCTTTATCTTTTCAGTCAAGGCAATCAATAACCTAGGTCGCTACTCGAATCACTCGGGGGCTGCGCCATACAGGTCAACCAAAAATCCTAGGCCGCCACTCGAATCACTCGGGGGCTGCGCCGTACAGGTTGAAAGAAAAGCTTAGGCCGCTACCCGAATCACTCGGGGGCTGCGCCGCGCAAGCACAACTCATAAAATCCTAGGCCGCTGCCCGATCCGCTCGGAAGTCGCGCCGCACAGGTCAAGTTAAAAATCCTATGTCGCCACCTAACGCACTCGGGGGCTGCGCCTTACAGGTATCACTTGCAATCCTAGGCTGCCACTCGACCTACTCGGGGGCTACGCCACGCAGGCTTTATTCAAAAATTCTAGGTCGCCACTCGAACCACTCGGGGGCTGCGCCATACAGGTCAAGTACAAAAACCCTAAGCCGCCATCCGACACACTCGAAGACTGCGATACACATGTCTCACTTGAAAAACCCTAGGACGCCACTCGAAAAACTCGGGGGCTGCCGCACAGGTTCACAACAAAACCCTAGGTCGCCACCCAAGACACTCGGGGGCTGCACCACACAGGTGGAAAATTAAAGCAGGCACTTGCACAGTAATGCAAGCAATTTCATTTTCGTTACTAGGGAATCCCCTTACCCTCATACACCGTCGTTTACATGGGCATATTCGCCAACTATACCTAACCCTGTACAACAGAGAACAGCTACATTTAGTCTGCAGGCTCGTCTGTCGGCGCGTCGAGTGGGCCTACAAGGCGCTCACTCAGCTTTTGGACCTGCTCGACTATCTGGCGCGCAGCCGCCATGGTCTCGGCGTAGTCATCGTCCCCGGGCAAGCCACCAGTCAACCTCTCCAGCGGAAGGTGCGGCGGGTGCAGCCGGACGTACGCCAGCGCCACAATCGCTTCGGCGACGAGTTGGGCGTTGACAACCTCCTTCAGCGCATCACCCTCGCGGAACCGCTCCAACAACGCAGCCAACCCGTGCGGCTGCCAATTGTGCGGGAAGTACACGCGATGAATATGCCAAAGGGTCTTCCGGCAATCTTCAAGAAGAAAAGCAGCTCGCCAGGTTCGATCGAGCATACACGCAAGGACTCGCCCTCTCGACTTGTTCGACCAGAATTGGCGGGCTTCATATGAATCACCCGCCGCCTCCCGGGTGACCCGCTCTTCAACGCGATCCCTCTCAGCCTGCCAGTCCGGGTTCACGTCTACATACAAAAGCTCGAAGTAAGAACAAGCAAGTCGCAATGAAGAAAGCAAGCCGCAGAAGGCGCTAACCTTGCAGCTGTCGACTGATCAGATCGATTTCGCCGAGCAAAAAATCCTCACGCTGGGAGAACTCCGCAGTAGGATGCGACTTGGAGCGATGCAACAGCAACTCAGTACGCTTAAGACTCGCCTCAAGCTCAACCACCTTGTTCTTCAGATAAGTAATTATTTGCTGGTCGTTGGTACTTCGTGGAGGAGCTGGCGCCGCTCGACGACGGCGCGCACCCGAAGATGAGCCTTCGCCACTCGGGCCAGCCGCCGAAGCAGAGGAAGTGCCTCCGCGCACGTTAGTCTGCCATGAATATGCAGAGTCAATACAAAAAGGCGACTGATCAGCAAAGGCAAAGATGATGGGAAGAAATACTTAATTTCGGCACAAAAAATATTGTTCAAGGCCAGAAGACCCGACAAGATATCAGTCATTACAAGAAAAAGTTATAAGTACATGCCACCGCGACTACCGAATCCCTACACTACAACTACTCCAAGGCAGGAGACTCCGACCGGGAGCGGCTCTTCCGGGCAGCAGCCGCCTCAGTGGCCTTGGCAAGCGCCCTCTCAAAGGTAGCCACAAGCTTCACAGCTAGCTGTGCAGCCTGCGCCTTCACTCCGCTCAGGGACGCGGTCCGGCCATCAGACCTCCGAGGGAAGCCGCTGATGACCTTCTCGAAATCACCCGGAATCTGGTGACCTAGAAGGAGCTGAAAGGTGAGCTCGGAGCCGAGTACCGTCTGCGTCCGAGTGAAGTCGGCGAGGGTGGTCGCGTCATCTTCAAACGGAGCGGCGAGGGCGTCCATGGCAGTCGGCGGCGGTTTGCTCGGGAAGATGCTCCGGTGCACCGTCGTAAGCGCCCCTGTCGACTTCTGCAGCGCGGCCGTCGACTTCTTCAGCGCATCAGACGCATACGCGCAGACACGGTCAAGGAAGCCGACAGCAGTCGCCAAGTCAACAGTGTCACTCGACGAGCCTTCCGGAGGAGCTCCACCGCAGTTCTCTGCACAAAGAGTCCAATGTCAGACAAAGGAAAAGCAAAGACACAGTAGGCGTCAAGCCGAAACTCACCTCCAAGGGCACCCGCGAGTGAGAGAAGGCGGTCGACTTGAGTCTTCTCCTGGGTGGCCCGCACTCGCTCGCGCTCCTGGGACTCATGCAGGGCTTTCTCAAGCTCTGCCTGAGCCTGAAGCTTCAACTCCAACTCCTCAGCCCGCTTGGTAGCCTGGTCCAGAGAGGTACGCAGCTGGTCCCTCTCCTTTCTCCAGGCGAACGTAGGCAGCGGCTGCCTCGAGCTGCTGGCGGTAGTACGACTGCAGAAAACAACAAGTTATATAAAGTTGCGGGCGACTATACTAGTCACCCACACCTTCGGGGGCTACTCCCATCGGGAGCGCTGTTCGCGCACCCGATGAAATTTCAAGACTACAAGTACAAGCACAAAGGACTTACGTGGTCCAGGAGGTCAACATCCTCTGAAGCCGATGGGGGAGCACGACTCGACGCTGCAAGACCACCAGTCGGCACACGCTCCTCGATCGCCAGAGTGGTGGCTGGAATGAAAACAATGCTCCACATCAAGTCGAGGGGAGCTGACGTCGCCAGAGTGGTGGCTGGAATGAAAACAATGGAATGTTCAACTCGAAGATTGAAACTCCAAAATACAGCTCGGGAAAGCAAGGTTAAAGGAAACCCACCTGGTGGTCTCGAACTCGTCGTTGCTCCCCAGGGAGAGAGACGACATCCGAGCGAACTCGCGCGGTGGCGCAGAGCTAACAGGAGGAGCGGCCAACGGTTCGTCCCAGTCGCCCTGGGACCGGACACCCGAAGACGTCGCGCCGGCTTCCTCCAAATCAGCATCCGCACCTTTCGCGGGCGACGAAGCAGTCGCAGAATCGCCTCCACTTCGGCGCCTTTGCCTCTTCGGTGCGGGTTCCCCTTCGTCGTCATCGTCCTCCACCTCTTCGTGAGGGGAGGTAGCGGACGGAAGGTCGTCGTCGTCACCCTCCTCCTCCACAATCTTCGACTCATCGTCGGGGCCGTTTTCAGGGAGAGGAGGAAGGCTGACCAGCAAAGATCGACCCTGAAACACGCAAACGCAAGTCGAATCAAGAAACAGACAATCAAGAAACGAAACAAGGAAGAGAACAAGTCAAGAACTAACCTCGGGAACAGGGTTCGCCGCTCCATACGCAGCAACGGGACATTTGACGTTGCAGAGGTCCGCGGCTCGGAGGTTAGTGATGCCCCTCACCTTGGTCTCCACTTCCTCGTTGTCGAGTGGCTGGTCGCTGGCGC
Source organism: Poa annua (assembly GCA_026929855.1). NCBI lineage: Eukaryota > Viridiplantae > Streptophyta > Magnoliopsida > Poales > Poaceae > Poa > Poa annua. Next base: position 42,488,728 of record CM049427.1, read on the forward strand.
CCTCGACTGCCCACATCGGGTGGGGCCGAGCGCTAAGCGGTTGGACGCGAAGCCGGAAGAATGTGGCCATCAGGAAGACGCCACCTGTCTCGCACCCCAGGGTCTTGACGAGGTTGCACAGCTGGCTCAGCAGTGGCCGCGCGGACTCCTTCTCCTCCTCGGCAAGAGGGTGCGCCCAGGCACGGGTCTTCCGCAACTCGCGCCCGATGTCGAAGTGCGCCAAGCCCTCCTGGTCGCACTGGACGTAGAACCACCTCTTCCGCCACCCCTGGACGGAGTTGACTTCTTCATCTGAAAGTACGCGGTGTCACCGCGCACCTAGATGCCGAAGCCGCCCACGGGGTATGTCAACCCGCTCTTCCCAACGTTCTTGCGAACGAGGAAGAGCGACTTCCATAGCGCCCAGTGGGGTGCGATTCCCAAGAAGCACTCACATAACACGATGAAGCTCGCGATGCTCAAGACGCCATTGTGGGGTCAGATCGTGGATCTGAACCCCATAGGCATACAGGAGTCCACGAACGAAATCGTGGAGAGGGAACCCGAAGGCCCGTGGAAGGAAATCCACGAAGCACACGCGCCCCCCTCGCGGGGTGCGGGGTACACCTCCTTGCCAGGAGCATGTACCCGGCCCCGGTCCGACGGTGGCAGGAGGCCTTGCGCGCGAAGAAGCTTGAAGTCCATCTTCTTCACCGTCGACCTCTGCCAGTCGCCGTCGGGCTTCTTCATCAGCCCGGCTTCGGCGGCGGCGGCGGAGGAGCCAGCGGCGGTCTTCGACTTGCCCATGGCTTTGAAGGATTGAAGAAGGTGCGAGGACAAAATGCGCAAAGCTTTGATGGAGGCAAGAATGGTAGAAAGCAGAGGAAAGGAGGCACGGACGATTGGAGAAGATGACGCCTTCGCGCTCTGGCGCAGTACTTATGCTTCGAAGAAATCCATCTCAGCCGTCCGAAAAGCAACTGTTCCGAGCAGCTACATCCGGCCGTCCACGTGTCGCGCGGAGAGGCTAACCGTCGCCGCCCACTTCGTCCACTATGCACGGGAATCAAGGCGTCATCATTGTGCAGCGAAAATTTCGCGCCCAGTTCGAGAAACGTGACAAATGCTGACCACAGTCAACTCTGACAGCGGGGCTCGCTACGTCACGTCCCATCGAGCGCAGAAGCGTGCCACAAAGCGTCATCGATGACGTCAGCAAGACAGTCTGGAGAGGACAAGGAAAAACAAGACAACTCGAACGCGCGATTCGAGTAGCAAGCTCCACAGCTGAAAACAACAAAGGACAATGCACTGATCTGAGAACCCGAAACAAATATTCGGGTGGCAAAGAACACCGAGTAAGCTCAAGCAGCCGAATCAATCTACAAGTAAGCCAACAGACCGAACAGAAGCAACCTTCACATGAAGGCCAAGACAAAGTAATTCGACTTCACGGGTTACTCCCATCGGGAGTGTCCTATTCGACTGAAGAAAGCAAGTTCAAGCTCAAGATCACGTAATCTGGCGGCGGCCCCAGGAGGAAGAAGTCCTTTGCTCGACTCTACAATTCGACCAAGCACTCGGGGGCTACTGACGTGGGGCTACCTTACGACTAGCCCACGATGAGGCTACCTGGGCCGTGCCAAGCTGATGGAGGCCCACAGAAGGCCCACTAGGCTGCCATGTAACCTAGTCCAAGTCGGTTAGGTATCATAACCTGCCATATCTGTAATTGCCGTCGGCATCGATCACCCGAGACCTGGCTTACCTATAAAAGCCAGGAGGGTCGCTCGTCTCAGGACATGCCAATAGCCACCACCACAAACCCTAGCGAGATCGCAATCTCGCCATTGTAATCACTACTCGCCATTAATATCAGACAAGCAGGAGTAGGGTGTTATCCTCCGGGAGCCTGAACCTGGGTAAAACTCCCCGCTTGTCAGCCGTCGTGGTCACCAACGCTTACTTCTCTCCCCCTCAATCAACCCGGGGTGCACAACCCTGGGATTTGCCGAGTTACTCCCTCGTCAGTCGGCCTACCGATGGACGGACTCATACGAGGATCAGAAGGACAACCAGGAGACGCTCTGGCTCTCCCCAGAGCCTCTGGCTAACAGCATGGCCGGCTACCCGCAGTCGGCTACCTGACCAAGATTATCCTTCACGAGCCTAAATGCATAAGTCAAAATTCTACGCTAGGCCTACGAACCAAGCTAGGTCATCGAAAAGACGCTACAATGGCGACAAGACGGGGTGACCGGTTTACGCCGTCCACCGATGGGACGTTTACGGCGGGTTGCATACACTAGACAGTTAGCCTGCTAACTAGCTACATTGTAGCTACAATGTCCCCTAGCAGCCGGCCGCCTAGCTCGGCGGTGCCAGAATGTCTCCTCGACTTGGCAGCCAAGGCAGTCGGCCCGACTTGTCACCCACGATACCTGAGAGGCAGCCAACCCACCTGTAGCAAAAGAACGATAGATTGATCATTCCCCTCACACGAGAAACCCTAGTTCATCTCACCATCCGCCTCAAGAACAGCTAAGGAGCAACTTGTAGCTCCATTACTCATATAGAGGAGTGTAGCGGACCTGCAGTTAGAAAATGGAAAGTCCCTGTGTATAGTGCAAATCTCTGCTACACACACAGTTTACGATGTAATATCACAACAAAGTATTAATTTATTACACATTATCCAGTACTTAGGAAAATATTCGTTACAAGTTGCATAGCATAAAGCTAGCTTTGAAAGAGTAAAAAGCAGAAACAAAAGTAACAGTGAGTCTCCATCATTTTCATGTTTTCACAGGCGAAACATGTTGGTAGCAGACTTGAAACCCTTAAACGAAATCTCACTCGTCATCTGAAAAAACTGCAACATGTAAAAATATTACATCAAAACGTGGGTCAGAACCATATAAAATGGAACTGGTAAATGACACTCGATGGAAACTTAGTGGAATAACTCTAATAACCTATATGCATATTTAGGCTGGTGGAGCTAGGTTGTTTTGCATAAAACATTTTTTTCTAACTCTTTTGAAAACACTTTCACTTACTCAGGCTCACTCATCTAAATGAGCCTGAGTCTAAGTCAGGAGCACTCACCTAAATGATCCTGAGATTCCTAACCCTTGTTCACCCTTCAAAATTTTATTCTAGAAATTGGAATGTTGGGATCCTCCGTTAACGTACTTGATTAGCTTCTCAGATTTTTTCGTAACCGGAGACACGGCTAAGTACTTTGTTTGACACTCTCGAGAGGTTGTGCACATTCACCATTTGACCCATTCAGCCAAAACTATCCTCTACACTCTTGAAGTGATAAGGAGATCTTTTAGAGGCATTTTCCCATCCCATCTGGATGCGCTTCACCTCTACCACCACCTGTCAAGCCGAGGCGAGTCCATGCAACATAGTTGATTAAGCTAGAGTCCATATTGACAAATGTTGCACTGGAAGCAATCTTCACTTGGAGTTCTTCCGATCCCTTTGTTCCCTGTGTGGCCATCCACAAGTGCACATACTCAGGAACACACCATAGAAATGGGCCTGAGTAGCTACTCAACTTCGCCTCCATCCTCTTACCACATCCACCCAGGAGTTTCTTTACTTAGTAGAAATTAGCTTTTTGTAAAAATAACTTTTGCATAGCATCAATATTTCTACTAAGTATTATATAGGTACCTAGACAAAGGAGTAATGAAAACCTAAACATGTATAGCATAGAAATACTACTAACTCCTACACATGCTAAAGACAATACTCTAAGTCATGCATAGATAAATAATAGGAATTCCATGAGTGTGCCAATTGCCTTTGGATGATGTAGGTTCTCACACACTCTATTCAATGTAACTCGGAGCTCTCCGTTCAATGTAAACAATGACATAGCTCAACTATAAACAAAAAAATTCACAACACTAGCATACAAAAGCAAACATACAACACAAAATTTACACAAAAAGTTTGGTCAAAGAAAAAGTTGTACTTAGCATATTTGTCAAGAAAGTTCCAAGTGTTCTAATTTTTTTTTTGTATTTTTCAAGGAAGTTCTGAGAGTTCTAAAATAAACCATTGATTGTAATTAAAACACTTGAAAGGTTTTCCACATCATTTAAACTAAGGATTTATAAAGTGACCTTTAAAGGTTTTTAACAAAAACTTAATTATTATCTTTAAGGCATTTAGTCTCTTTGGTCAAAAGTCATTGTTAAAGAATTTTTCTCAAAATAAAAATATGAATTTTTTTTAGGATTTAAACAATAACAAAATTAGTCAAATTAAGCCTCTGAATTCAATCATTTTAAAAGTATTCAAAAATATTTCTAACAATGGATAACTATTCTACAGATCCAAAGGTTTCCAAACATATTTTATTTGCAATTTTTGGATTTATGGATTTAAATCTAAGTCAAATTTACTCCAACTCCAAAATACAAATTTGAGTCTATTTAACTAATCGAAATGGAAAGATAACAGTTCCAGAAATTCTACATGTCAAGAGCTTTAAAATGATATAAAAGTTGTCTAATTTGGATATGTGGTTAAAAAGTTACAACTATTATAATTGGCAGGGTCTTTTATGCAAAATGACCAATTTAATTTAATTCAGAATAAAAATAGCAGAACAGGGCTCCGCTCGTGTCTTGGCTCGGCTTAGTCTGATCCAGATCTGATGGATCTAATTGATGCATACCGATTCGTTAAAAATCTAACCCTAGCCGCACGATTAAGATATGAGGGCTTACAGTGGAGGACCAGAACTGGCGGCGCGGACTCGCCGGAGACGAAGGAGACGGCGGCGCCGACGCTCGGACTCCATCATTGACAGCGCTCTAGTCGCGCCCCGTGCTCGGGAAGGCGAGGAAAAGGTGTGGTGCGGCACAACGAACTCAATGGAGGCGGTGGCGTCGTCAAACTCGTCCGTGAAGCAGCGGGGACGCACAGACAGAGAAGCTTCTACGCCGGCGAGCTTTGTTCATGGACGGAGCGGCTGCGCCCGGGGTTTCCCCGCTCCAGAAAGAGGGCTACATCGTGCAGCATGGCACGACGGAGGAGATGGAGTACTCGACATCGTCCAATTTATCCCTACGCAGCTGCGGTGCATGAACGGAGTCCCGACGACACCAGTGACCTCGGGCCTGCGCAATTCGCCGCTACGACTGCGACAAAAATAGGGGAAGGGCATGAGGAGGTGCGCGAGGGCGTGGGAAAGGTCGGGAGAGAGGTCTTGGGATCGGACATTCGTTTACCTCGCTGGAATCAAAGAAAAACGGCGACGACACCGTGTGGCTCCGGTGATCAATTGCTAGTTTTGTTTCAGTTATATGACGCAGAACGGCTTCTCAGGTGTCATTTAACGCGTCCTGCAGGAGGCCGGTCTGGACGCGTTAATGGCACAGTTGTCGATGGTTTCCAACGTTCGACAATACTGGACACCGGGAGCCTGGGCGCACGCAGGCGACACGACGGCTCCCAGGCACGCGGCCGGAGTTGCGGATTTCCCACGCGTCACATTTACGTCGTCTGCACCGCCCCACGCCATGTTAAAAGGCGGCTTCATGGTCCTGTTTATCCACCCCACCCTTCTCGCCCTCCTCCCCACCTTCTTAGGGCATCTCCAGTCGCCCCCCCAGGAGGCCTTTTTAGCGCAGGCAAATAGCGCCGTTTTTTCACCAGCCGACCCCTAGAAGCCCGGTTTGCGCCGTTTCGGCAGAAAATAGCGCCGACGCTCCCAGGCGAAACCCAGCCCACCGGGTTCGGCCTGGTGGGCGAATTGGCGCGAAACGTGACGCGGGCCAGCGCTATCAGCGACGCGGGAGAAAATGGCACCAATAGAAACCGCCAGTGCTCGTCTTCTCGGCTCCCGCGTCAGTCAAAGGATGCCGGAGTAATGGCGTGGCGGCCGGCCAGTGAGCTTCCCATTCAAAGGCTGCCGGAGTAATGGTGTGGCGCGTTCACGCGGCGCACAACAGTTATGGCCACCCACCGCCGCTCGCCCCTTCGCGTGGCCTCGCCGCTATAACATCCCCCCGAGCCTCGCCGCACATCGCCATTCTCTCTCGCCACCTCTCCTCACACCCGAACTCTCCTCTCCACCGCCGCAACCCACCGTCGCTGAGAAGATGGACGCCGCCACGAGGAACAGGTGGGGGCGCTGTTTCCTCCGCAAGGAGGAGGTGTGGGCGCTCTACAGCGCCGGGTACCCATGTCCTCCGGACATGGGCGTCCCCGGCGCCACCGCCACCCGCGGACCATGGGCACTGAGCGCCGGAGGGGTGCCTGTGCTACCCGTCCCCGCCAAAGACGAGCGCGAGTACGCCATCGCCAAGGTGCGGGCTAGCCTCACGTCGGAGCAGGCCGCGGATCCGCGCTGGAGGGCCGCTGGCAACGACGCCTTCTGGACGACGTACTTCCAGCGGCGCCGCGAGGAGGAGCTCGCCGACCGCAGCGACAACTACCCGGTGGAGGGCCGCTTCAACGCGAACGGGCGCCGACGGTGGTGGGGTGGCGAGCACCGCACTCTACAGTGGGTGCTTGACTACATCGCCGCCGGCAACGAACCCCTGCTCACCATGCCGGCCTGGGCGCTCTGGCGCATGGGCGGCAGCAGCTCTTCGTCGGCGGCGCGGACGAACAACTCCTCCTCCGGCACAGGTAAGCGCCAGGCGCCCTCCTATTTGACCCCCCCCCTCTGATCCTCAACTCCGGGCACCGCACCCCCGTCCGTAGCGACGCCCTCCGCATCGGCGAGCCGCGGCAGAGGAGCTCGGCGTCTCCGGCCGGCATCTTCTCCCGCCTCGTCAGGCCCAAGCGCGAGCCGAATCTGGAGCCGGAGGAGGAGCATGAGGAGGAGTGGCCGGGGTTGAAGGAGGCCGAGCAGGCCTCCTTCAACACCATCCAGCTGGCGGCGGAGGACTTTGCCGAGAGCTGGAGCCTGCACGAGTTCACCGCGCAGAAGGTCGAGTAGCAGCGACAACTTCTCGCCGAGGCCGAGCGCCGCCGTGCAGAGCGCGAGCAGCGCCACGCCTCCCTCCCCCGCCGCAGCCGCATCCCTCCACCGCCGCAGCCGAAAGAGATCGAGTACTACGTGCTCGACCCGAGCGACGAGGAGGAGGAGGACGACGACGACGTGGACGAGCCGTTCCACCGTACACTTGAGATAAGCAAGTGGAACGACCACAGTGACGCCGGTCCAAGCAACCGCCACCGCCGCAAGAAAGGCGACGACGGCGGCGTCGGCGACTACAGCGCGGCGATCGCGGCGAGGCTGGGGCTGCGCAACTAGTTAGGTTTTCAGTTTAAATCGCCTATGTAATCGCCAAGTTTGTGCTGAATTTAATGAAATCGACTTTATTTGCACCGAATATTAATGAAATTGTATTTGTTTTATGCCAAATTTATGTTTGTGTCATTTTTGAATCACATGGGCCGAAACTTGGGCGAGGAACGACTGGGAACCACGCCCCCAAGTTTCAGAATAGCGCTATTTAGCGTCGCGACAGAAGGGAAAAAACGACGTTTTAGGCCTTGGGGGGCAACAACTGGAGATGCCTTACCCTCCTCTCGACCTCCGGCGAGCCTGCCATGGCTCGCACCATCGGGAGGACGATGCCTCTAGGAGCTGCACCGCTACGGGCTGCTGGTGCCGCACGACTGGCGGCTGCCCAAACACTGGGTCATCTCGGCCGGTGGCCTCCCCGTGCCGCCGTTCATCGCTCATCGGTGCAGCTGGATGACGCTGGCGGAGCGCCGCCTCCTGGCCAACGACTATATGTTGCGGATTCACGCGCGCGGCAGTTTAATCCCTCCTGTCCCCCTCCATTCCATTTGCTACTACGCCTTTTTTTTTAGAAAAGGGGCAGTCCCGGCCTCTGCATCGATCGATGCATACGGCCTTTATTTTATTGAAACAAATAGTATCTCAAAAAACTTATTACATCAAAAGCCACCCAAACTATGTGAAGAAAAGGACAACATATAGTGACTCTACATCAACATGCTATCCTCAACTCAGAACGCCAGCTGAACTGGGAATACAGATCCGACGCGACCAATTCCAGGCGGTTGCACCCAAAATCCATTGCGCCCCGCTTCTCCGTTGACTGCAGGTAAGACCACGTACGGATCCAATGAGTAGCCATGGGGATAACCTGCATAAAAGAAGTTTTTTTTGCTCTGTTAAAAATATAATCGTTTCGGATATTCCAAATGGCCCAAAGTAAGGCACAAACCCCAACTCGGATATGAACCTTCTCTACCTGAGAAACCCCCTTCAACCAATTACGAAACAAGTTTGTTATGTTTGTTGGTGGTATAATGTTAAAAGCCATGTGAACAATACGCCAAACCATTTTTGCAAGAGGGCAAGAGATAAATAAATGTTGTATTGTTTCCTCTTGGTCACAGAAACAGCATTTCTTACATCCTTCCCATTTTCTTTTAGCCAGGTTGTCCTTAGTAAGGATCTCTTTACGATATAGGAACCACATAAAAATCTTAATTTTTAGAGGTACCTTCATTTTCCAAATATGTTTACTTAGAAATCGTGTGTGATCACTCATGATATCAAGATACAAAGATTTAACCGTGAACCTCTTGTTGGTTGTTAATTCCCACCTGAAATCATCTTTTTGGTCTGTAAGATTAACCTGCATTAGGCGGTTTACCAAATGTAACCATCTTGCCCATTTATTTCCGGTCAATGCTCTCCTGAAACTAATATTTATGGGAGGCGCATGAGTCATGACATCAGCCACCGAAACTTGTTTGCGATGAACAATGTTGTACAAGGAAGGATATTGCTTGGCTAGAGGCTTGTTCCCCAGCCATGTATCTTCCCAAAAACGCGCGCTTGCGCCATTTCCCACAACAAAAGAACCATGATCAAAGAATTCCCCCTTAACCTTCATTAGACCCTTCCAAAATGGAGAATCTGTCGGTTTACTCTTAACTTGTGATAAGGATTGTGAAGCGAGATATTTATTATGTATTAACTCGTGCCATACCCCTCCTTCTTCAGATAGTATTTTGAAAAGCCACTTGCTTAGCAAACATTTGTTTTTAATATCTAGAACCTCGATTCCGAGTCCCCCTTGATTTTTTGGTCTACACAACAAATTCCATTTAGTAAGTCTGTATTTTCTCTTATGACCATCGCTCTGCCAAAAGAATCTAGATCGAAAGTAGTCTAGTCTTTTCCGTACCCCTATAGGTACTTCGAAGAAAGAAAACATGAACATGGGAAGGCTAGATAACACCGAATTGATCAGAATGAGTCTATCCCCATAAGATAATAGTTTACCAGCCCAACTTGCTAATTTCTTCTCGAAACGATCTTCTATAATCTTCCATTCCCTATTTTTGAGTTTACGAAAATGAATCGGAATACCTAGGTATCGGAAAGGATATGACCCTGATGCACAACCAAACAACAACCTATATTGGTCTTCCACTTCCTTTGCCTTTCCAAAACAAAAGATCTCGCTTTTGTGAAAATTAATCTTGAGGCCGGACAATTGTTCAAAGATACAAAGGATCAGCTTCATATTCAGGGCCTTATGCAAGTCGTGTTCCATGAAAAGTATTGTATCATCTGCATATTGTAAAATCGAGACCCCCCCTTCCACAAGGTGCGGAACAAGCCCCTCTACTTGTCCGTCTGCTTTCGCTCGTGCAATAATTATGGCAAGCATGTCGGCTACTATATTAAATAAAATTGGTGATAACGGGTCACCCTGCCGCAAGCCCTTGTGCGTCTGAAAGTAATGACCCAACTCATCATTCACTTTAATACCCACACTTCCTCTACTAACAAATTGTTTTATCCAGTTACACCACTTGGGATCAAAACCTTTCATGCGTAGGACTTGTTGTAAGAAGGGCCACCTAATTTTGTCATAAGCTTTTTCAAAATCAATTTTTAGTAGAACGCCGTCCATTTTCTTCCTATGAAGTTCATGGATTGATTCATGTAAAACTAGTACTCCCTCAAGGATGTGCCTCCCAGGCATAAAAGCTGTTTGGGTCGGTTTAACCACCTTGTGTGCGACCTCCGTTATTCTATTTGTTCCTACCTTTGTGAAAATTTTAAAACTGACGTTGAGGAGACAAATTGGCCTATATTGTTGGATTTGAACAGCGTTCTCCTTTTTTGGTAGAAGGATGATATTACCATAGTTCAGCTGGAACAATGGTAATTTGCTTTTTTGGAAGTCCTGAAACAAGTTCATCAAATCCCCTTTAATAACACCCCAAAACTTTTGATAAAACTCAGCCGGGAAACCATCCGGTCCGGGTGCCTTGTTTTTCTCCATCTGCATAATTGCCTCATACACCTCCTTCTCTAAGAAGTCAGCGGTGAGAATCTCATTTTCCTCTTGAGAAATTTGCGGAATATCCGCTGTTTCGGTCTCCACTAAAGAGACGCAGCTAGGAGTCGGATCCCCAAAAAGATTTTTATAGAAGGTCGTAATGTAGTTCTTAATATTGGCTTGTCCAATATTTGCTACTACGCCTAGCTACTCCGTTTCACCCGGCTGTCGTCGTACTTCCACGTGACGAGGAGAGCAAAGCAAACAAACGGAGTTCGTTGCCGTTCTGGGCTTCTGCTGCTTTTGTATATTCAGCAGCTTGGTGGGATTCATGTGATGCGACCAGAGAGACGACAGTCACGGGACCAGCCGATGGGCCGGCCGTTCGTCAGGAATAATCGGAAGCGATCAGACGGCCGCGGCCGCCCCGAGGCGCCGGGATCCGCCGGTCAGGAATAATCGGGAGCCGAGCTGGCTGGCGGCATTCGGAGGAGGTGGCCTCGCCGCTCGGCGCTCGCGACGGACCGGGGCAGCAGACGCCAGTCGTAGGGTGGGCCGTGCGTGTCTCCATGGGGCTCCGCCGTGCGCGGTTTCAGGGAGCACGCGGGTGACGGACGGACACGAATGCCCCGGCCTGCCGTTCCGATCGAATAGCTATCTAGCTAGGACTGAACAGCCACCCGCGTCAATGGCGACGCTCGGGCACGCGTTGCCGCTGCGGACTACACGCAGGCAAGCACACGGCTGCACTGTACGCCGCGGCAGGCTATATGATGCCTGCCGATGCCTGCCAGTGCGCAACGTACGTAGCGTACACTTCTCTCACCGTTCCAGGCCTTGAATGTTGCCGGTCGAGCTCGCAGCTTGACCTCTCAGAGTATGTGCGTGCTGGTGGACGTGGCGGAGCCGCCGGGCAGGTGTGCAGGTGAAGCAAGGCTGCACCCACTGGTAGAAAACAGGCTAAAGTACTGAACTCCAAAAACCCATTTATCCCGGTCGTACTGTAAACCGGGACAGATGGGGCCTAAAACCCGTCAAGCGCTACAGGCGACACCCATTTGTCCCGGTTACAGCCACGAACCGGGACAAATAAGGTACCACCCGCCGAGCGCTCCAGCGTACACCTATTTGTCCCGGTTCGTGACTAGAACCGGGACAAATGTCATGATCTCAGTTACGCGCGTACGGAAGCCGAGCCATTGCCGCGTTTTTTCGACGCGCACGGAAGACGAGCGGAAGTACGGCGCCGGCGGCGATTCCTCTACCCTCCGGCAATTAATTTCTCTGCTCTCCGACCGGCGATTCATCCGCCTCTCCGGCGATATAAAATGCACAGTACGGCTCCTCCACACACCATCTCTCCTCTCTTTTCTCCGGTCCTATGGAGCCACTCGCGCGTCCGAGTTGTACTACTACAAGAAAGAAGTCATGCGGTTCAAGGTGTGGGTCACCCTTCGTGCCTGGCGCGTGGAGAAGTGGATCTGCGACGTGAAGAACTACTTACTCGACGCCGCTCCGATCAAAGCCGTTGGACTCGATTTCGAGTTCACCGACCCTCGACGGAAGGATACTCCGCAGCGCGCCGCCGTCCTTCATCTCTCGGTGGCGACCGAGACTCTTGTATTCCAAATTTGCTGATCGGATGCCACGGATGCTCGTGGATTTCTTAGGTGATGAGACAATCAAATTCTACGGCGTGACAATCCATAATGACATGAAGATGCTAGCCTACTACGGAATTATTATTCGGTCCGCGGTCGACCTGCAGAGGGATCGCCGAAACCCTACCGACAATTTTATTCCGAGTCTCTATGCTCTCTCTAATGCGGTCATTGGGACGAATCTTGAGAAGAAGAAGAAATACAAGAAGAAAAACAATACGGACGACGACAAGAAAGACACGTTAGAAGAAGACCTAATTTTTGGATGGGGCAACGTTCCATTGAGCTACGATTAAGTCGTATATGCTGCTTTAGACGCTCGCCTTGGCTTCGAGATTGCACGGAAGTGTGATAGTCTACGCGGCTATAATACTGAGTATGATCATCTTAATGTCATTAATAAGTAGACTATCTATGTATTCCGTTACATAAAAATATTGTGTGCGCATGTTCTCATGTATGACCGAAATATATCTAAAGTTTGCATAAGCTATTCCAAAGTTTGCAAAAGTTTTTTCAAATTCCAAAGTTTGCAAAAGTTATTTAAAACAAAAAACAGAAAATGGTTTTGTATTAGTTAGTCAAATTCAAACACTTTTCATATTCATAGTTTTTCCAAAATCCAAAGTTTGCAAAAGTTATTTAAAGCAGAAAACAGAAAAAGAAAAAATAAACAGAAAAAAAAATGAAAAAATCCCATCTTTCCCGGTTTCAGTCACAAACCGGGACAAATGGGCCTCCTTGTTGTCCCGGTTTGTGGCTGGAACCGGGACAAAAGGTGGGTGCCTATATATACTGATCAACAGCCCCCTCCCCAAACCATTGGAGGCATTTTTTTTTGAAATGGAAGGAGGGGGTGTGTGCTAGTCTATTTTTTTTAAATATGCATGCAAGGTGTTCGATGAAATGCCCGAGAGAGTTCACGAAATGATTTGATGTACACTTAAAGAAGTTTATCCTTCTTTTCGATCGAGGTTAATTTTTTTCTCATTTAATTTGTCATTAATTGATACCGTGCATGTTCAGTGGTTATTTCTCGATGGTCTGTAATGGTTATTGATATAGTTAATTATATAATGTAGATGGACCGACAATGGATGTATGGTGACCGACGCACTGCCGAGTGCATGACGGGTTTGAGGAAATTTCTCGAGAAAGCCCAGGCCCACAGGCCCACAGTACCAATGGTTTCATGTGTTGTCCATGTGTCAACTGTCAGAATAAGACAGATCACCCAAGCGCGAGAACCCTTCAAAGTCATCTTATTCGGCATGGTTTCATGCCCAGCTATAATTGTTGGACGAAGCACAGAGAAAAATGGGTTATGATGGAAGACAATGAAGAAGAGGAAGATGATGACAACTATCCTATGTTCCCGGAGTACGGAGATTCTACAACGGGGGAAGCTGAAGATGAGGAGGCACCAGATGAGCCCGCTGACGATCTTGGTCGGGCCAGTGCTGATGCAAAGAGAGAGTGCGAAACTGAAAAGGAGAGGTTGAAGTTTGACCAGATGTTAGAGGATCACAAGAAATTGTTGTATCCAAGTTGCGAAGATGGTCAGAAAAAGCTGGGTACCACACTGGAATTACTGCAGTGGAAGGCAGAGTGTGGTGTGACTGATAAGGGATTTGGAAAGTTGCTGTAGATAATTAGGAAGATGCTTCCAAAGGTCAACGAGTTGCCCGACAACATGTACAAAGCAAAGAAGGTTGTGTGCCCTCTTGGATTAGACGTGCATAAGATACATGCCTGCCCTAATGACTGCATCCTCTACCGCGGTGAGTACGAGAATTTGTATGCATGTCCGGTATGCACTGCATTGCGGTATAAGATCAGACGAGATGACCCTGGTGAAGTTGAGGGTGAGCGTCCCCGAAAGAGGGTTCCTGCCAAGGTGATGTGGTCTGCTCCTATAATACCACGGTTGAAACGCCTGTTCGCAAACAAAGAGCATGCCAAGTTGTTGCGATAGCACAAAGAGGACCGTAAGAAAGACGCGATGTGCAGACACCCCGTTGATGGGTCGCAGTGGAGAAAAATTGAGAGAGAGTTCCCAGAATTTGAAGATGAAGCAAGGAACTTAAGGTTTGGTCTAAGTACAGACGGCTTCAGTCCGTTTGGGGAGCATAGCAGCGGTCATAGCACATGGCCTGTGACTCTATGTATTTATAACCTTCCTCCTTGGTTGTGCATGAAGCGGAAGTTCATTATGATGCCGTTGCTCATCCAAGGCCCGAAGCAACCTGGCGACGACCTTGATGTGTACCTCAGGCCATTAGTTGAAGAACTTTTACAGTTGTGGCGAGTGTCCAAGATAAAAAAGAGCACGAATCAAAACAGTGGTGTTCGCATTGATGCAACAAACAACAATGGGCAGAAGAACACATATTATGGTTGCATAGAGGAGATATGGGAACTTGACTATGGACCTTCTTTTAAGATCCCTTTGTTTCGGCGCAAATGGGTCAATCTGAAAGGCGGGGTTGAGGTAGACAAGATGTACAGAATGACAACAGTGGATCTAAACAATCTTGCGTACAGAGACGAACCATTCGTGCTAGCCAATGATGTGGCTCAGGTTTTCTATGTGAAAGACATGTCTAGCAGACCCAAAAAAAGTAACATCTTGGCAGTGGAGGAGCCGAGGCGTCACATAGTTTTTTCAGGAAAAAGAAACATTGTGGGAGTGGAGGATAAGACAGACGTGTCAGATGATTATAATAATTTTGATGAAATTCCGCCATTCGTAGTGAACATTGACCCAATCATCAAGTTGATTGAACAAGATGCTCCATGGTTCCGACCCAGAAGAACTGGCGGTGTTGTGTGATGGAGATGTTGGTGCGATGTGTAATAATTAATATATTAAACTTTTTATATGAAGAAGATGCTCCATTTTTACCTGCATATCAAATGGATCCGTCGGCGTTGATAGAAGAAAACACACGATTTCACCTGCATAGAGCCCCACAGTGGCTTCTGATGAGTGTCTGCATATCAAATCTACCGTGGGGCGTATGCAGGGAATCCGAGTGATTTGTATATATTCCTCAGTAGATAAATTGAACTAGTCTTTTGATAGAACAAAACACACGATTTCACCTGCATACAGCCCCACGGTGGCTCCTGATGAGTGCTTGCATATCAAATGCACCGTGGGGCGTATGCAGGGAATCCGAGTGATTTGTATACCACACCACCCGGCCGGGCACTAGAAGGAGGAAACACTGAGTGCTCGCCTCGTCCGAGAGGGGGCTATATATAGGGTCACAGGCTCAACTAGTGGTACTGATAGTGTTGATCCAACAGCTCTCAAGTGCTCAAAAGAAGCACACCGCTGATTCAACGGCTAACAGGTGTTTCAAAGAAACACACGATCCGTGTGCTTCTTTAGTCCCGGTTTGGAACTGAAAGCGTTAATCGAACAGATCAGAAGCAATCAAAAGAAACACACACCTGATCAAACGGCTAACAAGTGCTTGAAAAAAACACACGATCCGTGTGCTTCTTTAGTCCCGGTTTGGAAGTTGAAGTGTTGATCGAACATCTCAGAATTCCAAAGTTTGCAAAAGTTATACAAATTCACATTCAAACTAGTTTTAAACTAATTAAAATAATTATTATAGAAAACAGAAAATGTTTTTGTATTAGTTAGTTAAATTCAAACACTTTTCATATTGAAAGTTTTTTCAAATTCCAAAGTTTGCAAAATTTATACAAATTCACATTCAAACTAGTTTTAAACTAATTAAAATAATGGTTATAGAAAACATAAAATGTTTTTGTATTAGTTAGCTAAATTCAAACCCTTTTCATATTGAAAGATTTTTCAAATTCCAAAGTTTGCAAAAGTTATACAAATTCACATTCAAACTAGTTTTAAACTAATTAAAATAATGCTTATAGAAAAGAGAAAATGTTTTTGTATTAGTTAGTCAAATTCAACCACTTTTCATATTGAAAGTTTTTCCAAATTCCAAAGTTTGCAAAAGTTATACAAATTCACATTTAAACTAGTTAAAATAATGGTTATAGAAAAGAGAAAATGTTTTTGTATTAGTTAGTCGAATTCAAACACTTATCATATTGAAAGTTTTTCAAATTCCAAAGTTATTTAAAACAGAAAACAGAAAACAGAAAAAGAAAAGAAAAAGAAAAAAAACGCTATCTATCCCGGGTGGTGGCTCAGCCCGGGACAAATAGGGTGCTATCTATCCCGGGTGCAGCCACGACCCGGGACAGATGACCCCTATTTGTCCCGGGCTGAGCCACCACCTGGGACAAATTGAGTGTTGCTATATAAGCAACACTTAGCCATAGGTGGTGTCTCAAACCGGAGCAAATCAGACCTAGCGCCGTCAGGCTGCCGAAATTTTTCGTCGACGGAGCTCGCCGCTGCCGTCCCCGACGCCGGTTTACGCACTTCACCTCCGGCGTCATCCTCCTGTCCTTCCTCGTCTCCGTCCCCGACGCCGCGTGCTCCTCCTCTCCGCGTGCGTCTTCTTCCTCGCCAGATCCGAAGCTCCGCCGAGCCATTACCGAGCCCCACACCCACAGTGAGTCCGCCGACATCTCTCTCTCTCTCCGTACCGCACTCCGCCGCCACCGCGCGTATCTCCTAGGTCTTCCGGCCGCCACCGAAAACCCTAGCTAGGTCTTCCGCCCGCCACCGCACAACCTCGTCGCCGGTGACTCTCCGGTTACATTTTGGTATCGGGGCCACCAGTACTAGGTCCCCCTCGTCACCCTCCATTGGAAACACCCATCAATTCGTGCATAATAGCACGAATTCGCGAATTCAACCTCTCCGAATTTGGGTTCACCATTGATGATGTCAGCACGACGTCATCATTTTCAGAAAATGTCTTAAACTTTTGAAAATTATAATTAAATCATTTTAAATCAGAAAAATACAAAATTTATATGAAAACGTTAAAAAAAGAAAATACATGTTGTAGTGTCATTGATGTTAAGTTTGTGTATTTAATTTATCTATTTTAAAAATCAAGTACATGTTG
This sequence comes from Poa annua, assembly GCA_026929855.1. Taxonomy (NCBI): domain Eukaryota; kingdom Viridiplantae; phylum Streptophyta; class Magnoliopsida; order Poales; family Poaceae; genus Poa; species Poa annua. The sequence continues at coordinate 42,505,705 of CM049427.1, forward strand.
TTGTGTCATACATGTTCAAAAAAATAAAATACATGTTGTTTAGTTTGTGTAATTGATACAAACTTTATATGAAAACGTTCAAAAAAATAAAATACATGTTGTTGTGTGATTGATGTTAAGTTTGTGTATTTAATTTCTCTATTTTAAAAATAAAATACATGTTGTTGCGTCATACATGTTCAATTTAATTTGTATTTAATTGATGTTTAGTTTGTTTATTTAATTTGTGTTTGTTAAAGTTTTTACATGTTGCAATGCAGACACTCAGACCCGCCGCCGCCCTCTCGGAGTCGTCGCCGCCTTCTCGGAGCCCTAGAAAAGTTCGAGAGACTTCAAAAGAGAAATGTAAATAGAAATTGAGATACTCAATACGATTGAAATATGTTTGTAAAATTGAAATGTCTTAATGTATTTGTAAAATTCAAATAGCTTTGCTCCGGGTTGAAATTGAAATGCGTTTGTACAGTTGAAATCCCTTGCGGAAACTATGGACACCGGTAGAAACCTTGACCAAGAAGAGGACATGTTCGGCATCATCCGCGAAAGTGATGGATTGGACCCCGGTACAATCCTTCAACAAGAAGAATAACACTTAGATGATTTCACCGGACAATTCCTGAACGAGTCCGGTGATGGATCGGACGGAATAGACGTCACCAACAGTTCAACTCACCGACAGTTCACCGACTCTACTGTTGGAAAGTCATCCGCCGAGGTAGATATATTGTGACGCCCGAAAATCGGTACTATGTGGATTTAAGCGCTCCCGCCGAAATCCGCATAATAACGATTTTAGGTCGCCCACCAGACATAATGTGCACGCCGAAACATGCGCATTATGTGGGTGGAATTGTGATATCATTACAACAGTTCCGATACATCCACAAATACAACAGAAGATATAAATACAACAAAGACTCAAACGAGTCAAGATACAAATGTTACAATACAAAGATTCAAATGACAACGGAAGCAAAAGTAGTATCCGACTACGGATAAGATGCAAATTGGACTAAGAGTCCTGAAGATAAGCAATGGCGCCATATCCCTGCCCAGCCAAGCCGGAGGGATTCCCAAGCTAACGTCGTCAGACTTCAAACCTGTTAACTGCACATAAAGCATAATCCAAAAGAGGGTCAGGGCACTCCCTGGCAAGCAAAACCGACTTGCCTTCTTTCTACACCATCTCCCAAAATATAGGGGAGGTGGACTTAGCGGCAGCAGCACTAGCAACCTAAGGAGACACGCTACAACTTCCGTCTAATTAGAGAGGGATAAGAGAGCGCATGAGATAACCAACTACTACTAACACCAAACATAACCCATTCTCGAATTAACCCCCTCAACAAAGTATGAGGAAGCAATTCGGGAAACTCACACGTTGAAATGTTTTAATTACCATTTATTGTGAAAGTAATTCTATATTACTAATCAGGTTAATTAACAATTATTAGGTGTAAGTTGTCTAGATCTTGTTAGCCAGCATCATCACCAAGTCGTCCATAACCGTGGACACAGCTCATCGATAAGATTATACCCTGCAGGGGTGCACTACTGGACCCATACTCGCATGATCAACCCAGTAAAAAACATTAGGGCCTTTCAACCCAACTCTTTTCCTTCACCGCAACAAGTCCAGGAGCCACGTGAGCTATGCTGGTCCCGGCCAAAAGGGTGCGGACTCCCGCAGGACACACCCCTCCGCACCAACAGGCCGCGCCCTATATGAATGTAACAAGGCACACCGCCAAAGTAAAATACTACACTAGTATCGATGCATATGAGACAAATGGAAAACCCGAACAAGTCCCGGACAAGTCGAAGTTCCAGTCAAAGTCGAGGGGGGCTCCATTGGGCCTCCCACAAGTGGTTAGTGCGCTCAAAATTGGATCCGAGGACAAAATCTCAGCTCCTAGGTCGACACTGAGCAGAACAAAGCACCTCGCAAGGCCTTCCGCCTGGTGCCTTATCTTTTAATTATAATACCCCAATATAATAAAACATTTTATTAAGGTAGAATAATCTATCAAGCTAAGCATATGAAATAAACGACCAACAGAGGACTCGCACAACCAACTCTGAGCAAGCACTACGACTCGCAAGGCTAACAGATAAACATACAACAGGTGATGGGATGTGGGAATAAAGCTGTATAGGCTGCAGGATAAACCTGTGATGGGATCGCAATAAAGAATCGTAAACTAGGGTAGCAGAGATCAACGGCAGGAATGAAAGACAATGTATAGGTAAACAAGCAAATTTTGCTTGCCTGGAATCCCGCATGGAAGCAGATCTTGTCGTTGCTCACACATCTCAACGTCTTATCCGCGAAGAAGCAACAAACACTGGAAAGCGTAAAACATGCATTTTACAACTACGGCAAAAGATCCAGCATGATCATATGAGAATGATGCATGGCATGGCAATATGCAATATAATGTAGGTAATCCAAATTAAGCGGGAAAGCAACCCCGACAATTAATATTTAGGTGCAAGTTATTTATCTACTCAACAACATTAAATGTTGATTAACATGGTAACCATGGCATGGGTGATCTAATTAAATTAAATGGAATAGGGCATTATATATTTATTACCCCTAACATTCCATATTTAATGATTTAGTTGCAATTAACAAATTATACTAAGCAATTAAAATAACAGATGCAAAATGGCATACAAATGGCATATTAATATTTATTGCATTTTTCTGATATAAAAACATATAAAGATTATTTAATTTGGAGTTATAAAGTTAAAGTTATTACATTTTGAAGTCTAGGGGTGTTTCTGAAAAAGTGCAGGGACCTATCTGTGATGGGAGAATTATCTGGGAGGGCTTAGGTGTGAAACACTAAGAGCAGGGGGCTCGGGGTAAAAACCCAGTCCCTCTGGACTTTTCTCACCGAAGGAAATTGAGCCCGTGAGACTGGCTAGTGGGTCCCAGGATGACTGGGCACTGCGGCCGCTGCCAGGTGGGACCCGCGTGTCAGTGAGTGAAGAGAAACAAAAGAGGCATTTTTATTCAACGCGGCCGGGTGAGGAATCGAACTCGCGATGCGACGCGCACGGATCCAGCGATGCGCTAGCCTGTAGGGCGGGGTGGTGTGTTGATGTTGTGATTGAAGCGTGTCTGGTTTGAAACAGATAAAAATGAAGGATTGGTTCTGACGAAACTGAACTCGAAAATTCGGCGCCAGTGCACGGCGAGGTGGACGCCGGCGGCGACCAAGATCCAGTGGTGCTCCGGTCGTGTGCGTAGATGCAACCGAGAGAGGAAGTGTGTGCGAACTAGTGTGCGTGCTCGGGGGTGGTCAAGGAGCAAACTTTCCCTACGGGAACGTGCGTGTTGTGCTCGGCGCGGCGCGGCCGTGGCGTGTCCGCTCCGGCGCCGGCGAAAACCGATGAAACGGCGACGAATTGGAGGGGGAAAAGGACGAGGACGAGATGCAGCTTACCTAGGGCGTCTTGTGGCGAGAGGAGGGAGCATGGGGTGGCCGGGCTCGACTGATCGGTGCCGGAGAAGATGCTCGGGTCAGCGGCGCGCGTCGGGGAAGAAGTGGTGGCGGGCTCGTCCGTGGCTCCCGGGCCCGTCCGCGTCGGCGAGGAGGAAGAGGAGGTGGCGACACATCAGGTGGCGCGAGGATGGAGTCGGAGGCGCGCGGCATCAGCCCGGTGGCGAGCTCGTCCGTGGCTCCCGGGCATGGCGACGGTGATGCGTGGAGGAGAGGCAAGCGGCGGCGCTGCGAAAGGGGAAGAGACGAGCTAGGGTTTGCGGCGTGCTGCAGATGCGGCTTAAGAAGAGAGAGAGAGAGAGCAGGTAGGGGAGCACGTGGTGGGGCACCATGGCTGCTCTCTGTGCCTCGCTGGAAAGGGACGAAGAGGACAGGGAGGAGAAGTGGGCCGAGCTAGGGGAGAGGTGGGCTGGAGATAAGTGGGCTTCGGCCTAGGAGGGTTTCTTTCTCTGAAAATGTTATTTCTCTTTTAAATCTTTTTCTGTTTTTGTATTCTAAAACAAAATAGAAAAAATAATTTGTATAAAGAAACTTTATAAAATAGTCTTAGTTTTTAAAATAGGCAATTTAATAAATTAGTTTTTATAATATTTGCAAAAGATTTAAAATACACATTTTAATTAATTTGAAAAGCATTTGAATTCAAATTGTGTGATTTGAATTTAAAGGGAGTTTAAATTTAAATGTAATAAATTAAATGAAGTGACCAATGCATGACGAAATGATGACCTTATGATGCACAAAAGAAAAAAACAACAAAAATCTAATTGGGGATAAACCCGGGGCGTTACATATATGCCCTCAGGTTTTTGTCTCTGTTGAATAGATTTGTGTGTATACATATATTAACTATCACTTTTTGTTGTGTTTAGCCGTCGGCGGGCCACGAACCGGGACCAAGCAAAAAAGCATCCGTGAAAAGAGGCGGGCCACGAACCGGGACCAAAAGCTGCAAGGGAAACAGAAGTACCACATCGACGTAATCAATGAAAAAGGCAAACCGATTGCTCCCGCTAACCACGCCAGGAAATTTGTAGCTCAGTGCAGAGTCATCGTTCGGGACAGACTCTCCATCAAGGCTCAAGAATGGTATAAGCCCAAGGTGCCAAAAGAGGGGGTTATTTATGTCTCGGATGAAGACAGACAACTCCTTTGGGACGAGCTCATGCAGAATTTCACTTTACCGGAAGAGGAGGATGTAGAGAAGCCGGTTATAGAGAATCGATGCAAGGCCTGGACTTATATTGAGATGGGTGAACTGTTCCGCAGCTGGAAGAAAAGGCTAAACATGTTCATAACTGAAGGTAAGACTCCTGAATTTGTCGGAGTCTATGAAAAGATAAAAGATGAGTGGCCCGCATTTAGGGCCTACAAGCAATCGGAAGCCGCTAAGAAAATCTCAGCGAGAAATAAGAAAAATGCACAGAAAAAGATATATCACCATAACATGGGGTCAGGTGGCTACCTGATGGCCATGCCTAAGTGGAAGAAAATTGAGGATGAGTTTTTGGCTAAAGGTATAGAGATCGAGACATTTGGCCGGCCAGACCGGCTTAAGGCTTGGTTCTATGGGCATGGTGGAAAGTTAGACCCTGAAACAGGTGGCTGTCTTTTTACCAAGGAGCACGGAGCTGACCCTATTAAAGCTCTCAGAGAGGTATGGAAGGAGGTCACAGAAGGCAGGTTCCACCCTAACAGAGAGAAGGACGAGCTATCGGGAGCCCTTGGGAAACCTGAACACAGTGGACGAACATGAGGAACCGTCGGCTCCGTACCGTGGATAATTGGGTTTCCCAAAGATGTTGGCACTTACAGAAGCCGATCGAGAAAGAAGAAAGAGCATGCCGACCGGGCCCAGTGGATGGAAAATAAAATACTAGAGCATAAAAAGGAGATAGCAGAGCTGAAGGCAGACAAGCAGACTCGACGGATGCCCTGCGAATCTGAGACGCCCAAAGATCCTTCTCCTGATCCAAACTCAATGCGGAGAAGCAGCGTGGCTTCGACGGAGCTCGATCGCCACAATGATATGCCGGGTCCTCGTCACCCCGTGGATAATATCGTGCAGGGGGAACTTTGCGACCTACATGTGTCATGTTTGAACATAACCGTGAAGGTGGCGCACGGCTTTGCCCTACCGCCTAGACCAAATGGAACTTACCATTGCCGCCCTATTCCAGATGGCTATGTTGTTGTCGGGGTTGATGAGGTTATAAAAACATATGAGGGAATTAAGCTGGACTTCCCTACGGGTGAAGAAAAGGTTGAGTTGAGATTTTCCCTCAAGAGTACCTGCTTATGGAAAAAGGAATACATCGTGTTCCCACACATGCAGCAAAATTGCCCTCCCAGTCCACATGCCAGTCCACATAACTACAACAACGACAACCAATGCGGTAGTCCAGACACCACCCACAACGACAACCAAGGCGCTAGTCCATCTCCGCCGTCGCGTGAGCCTACTCCGCCGCCGCGTGAGCATACTCCGCCACCGCGTCAACGGAATCCGTCGCCTCCGCAAAAGAAGCGGAAGTGCACCGCTTCGTCGACTAGTACTCAGAAAAGCGAAACGGGGAAGTCTCGCTTTGTGAACTCTCGCGAAGATGTCGATATATGGGTCAACGAGATCCAGGCTGCCCAGAGAAAGAAGGCAAAAAAGATGACTTTGCCTTTTCCGGTATATTATTCGGACGCGATACGGTGGGCCATAGAATTTCTTACGCATCCGTCGCAATATGAACTAAATATGGACGATGACTACACACGCGTTCTGGTGTGTACATCTAGGAGAGTGCAGGAAGAACAAAAATTTGCTGCCACCCAGAAGAGAGATGTTCCACAGCTCGGAATGCAGGCGGGACAATCGGCCCCTCCACTCATATTGGCGCCTTACAACCGGAACCCGGTCGATGATGTACTTTCGCAGCAAGCTAGAGATATGGGTCTAACTCTGGCAGAGCTTAAGGCTTTACAATCTGGCGAGAGTGTCACCATACATGAGGTGGTGCGGAAATATGTGAGAGGAGAAGATCTTGTCGAACCTGCTATGGTGCGCACTCTACCAGCTAGGTTGCACCAACTAAATGTATGGTACATGCGTACTACAAAAAGTCAAGAAGGAGACCGGCTCTATGGGAAAATTCCAACGGATTTTTATGGCCCAGGTGACGATGAGATTCAAATTAAGTATTGCGAATTATGGCAGTTATTCAATTTTGATGCGCTCGACAAATCTATCATCAATGCCTTTTGTATGTAAGTAATTAAATTATGTATATATGTCATTAATTCTCTAGCTCAAATTATTTTTCGTTGCTTGTAATTATCCTTATCACTATATTCCTTTTGTACTCTATTATGCAGGCTGAAAATTATACAATCTCGAAAGTTGGGACTCAATCATAAGATTGGATTCATTGACCCTAATCGAGTTCATCATCATGGTTTGTTACATTACCAAAAGAATACAGAGGAGCTTTTGCTTACTTATTTGATGGCGCAACATTACAAAAACACCATAATTTTCCCGTTCAAATTCGAGTGAGTTGTTTACTTTCTTATACATACTCGATGTTAAGTATATGTAATTGATGATTTAGTTATTAACAAATATAAACATATGGCAGATTTCACTGGGTATTATTTGAGATTGATGTTGAAAAGGCAATCGTTGATGTCTTTGACCCATTATCGAAACCTGAAGAAAAGTTTGACGGCACGAAACATATGCTCCAGAGGTAATTTCGTTCATTATCACAATCGACCTCGTCTTTTCTAATAATATGTAGTAATTAGTAAACTTCTTTACTAATTTTTCATACCGTAAACTTCAGGGTTTGGGACAAGTTCACCTCTTTCCACAAGGACGTCGGTATAGCCCGGAACCTCACTTTTAAATGGCGAGAGGTAAGACGTACTAGCTAGGTTCCCGTATGCATATTTTAAATTTTAGTCTCACAATACCATTTTTTCAGTATTTTTGATTATTTTTTGATTGGTTTCTTATCTTATTCTATCATAAAGTGCGCGAAGCAAGCAACAAGTCACCAATTTGTATGGATTCTATGTCTGCGAGTTCATCCGAATTCACTTCAATGAGGGGGCAGACTGGAATGGCGTAGGTTAACAATTTATTCAAACTTGTTCACTTTTCAAATTGAATTATTTTCACAATGGTTGATATATTGGTGTTGATCTCTCCTTTTTAGTTATAGACGATCCGGAACAGGCTTGATGCAAAAGACCGCCTACTACCAATTGCGGAGGAAATTACGGGCTTTCTGCTTGACTATGTCATAAAGCCAGACTCAGAATGCAGTATAATCCAGCCGCCAAAAAAGACCATCCCGAGGAAAAAATAGGGTCTAATGCCTCTCTGTCATGTAATGATCTCTGTTTGTAAATATTTAGACATGATCTTACGGTTGTAAATATTTGTTGTAAATATTTGTTTCGGAGAACTCGTGTATTAGTAGTATTCATGACTATCCCGAGGAAAAAATCGTGTATTCATGATATATATTATATAGTAGCGTATAATATGCAACTCGATCTTGTTTGAAATGAAACATAAATATCAAAAACAGAAACACAAAAGAATCAGTAAAATAGAAAACAGGAAACAAAAAAAGAAACAAAAGAAGAAAACAAAAAAAAACATATATACTGTCCCAGTTCGTATTACGAACCGGGACAAATTAGTGCCAGCCAAAGGCTGGCTGGTTTGGCCACGTGCCCCACCTAATGGTCCCGGGTCGTGGCATGCCCGGGACAAATAGGGGTGGCTATTTGTCCCGAGCATGTTGTCCCGGGAGCGTGCCCGGGAATAATATCCCTCCCGGCCCGGGACCATTGGCTTGTTCTGCTCTAGTGACCGTCTCTCCTCGATCACCTACTGGTGTCGTGGCATGGGGTTCGGCTACCAGTCCATTCGCCTCCTATAGCGCACGAAATCGGTCTCGATGGTGATGATTTAGGGCATGTATAATGGTCTCATGTAGGATGATTGTTGAGGTGGAGGGAAGAGAATTGAACAAAATATCAATGTCTTGTCTTAGCGAAGAGATGATCTCTTATTAGCAACAACTAGCACAGAGACCATCGTAAATGTGAGGGCACCGTTTGTATTAGGTCAAAAGTTGCAGGTATATAATTCCGTGTTATGAAGATAATCGTTTCTCATGTTTGCCGTATTTGTTAAAATATACACCATTTAGTCATGAATGCTACCTTGTAACCGTGAAGTTGATATTTATTCTGTCTATTGGTAGATACAAGGAAATGATAGTAAAGAGTTATGAAATGTTTTTACAAATCAAATGAGATTAAAGATTTTCTTAGGACACCAACCAACCTAATTTGTGTATGCGCTAGGTTTTGGCCTTTGTTTGAAGCTTAACAGACTCATTGTAACATCATAATCTCTGATTTTTTGTTCTTGATGTAAAAGAGTTTCAGTATTTTCAAAATAAAATAAATTGTGTCGGTAATATATTGCACATATTATAATGTAACAAAATAGAAAGTTAGTAAATGCGCGTAAGGTTTCTACAAATAATATGTTTTGGTATTTATTTTAATTTGTCTATGGGTATTAATCAAAGTGAAATAATCAACGTTGTTACCCTTGATTTTTGAGTGAACTAAATCTAAATAGCATGGGTCCTTCTTCCCTAGACTTGGCCTTTCTAAACAACTAATATTTCTATTATTTATCTCTGGTCTATTTTATGTTAGGCTCTTTGCGCCTTCTACTATTTTTTTGATGATGTCTCAGGAATGGTATTCCCGGGTCGGACTTCTCAAGCCATTTTGGTATGGCAGAAGTGAAGGGAATATGCCCTGGAGGCACTTAATAAACATAGTTTATTGGCAATATCCCTATTGTTCATTATATGTTTTATACCATGCTATAATTGTATTAAGCGAAAACATTAATACAGGTGTGGTAGATAAACAACCAGGTCCCTAGTAGCCTCTATTAAGACTAGTTTCATTGCGCGATTGATGATCGAGGTTTTCCGATCATAGGGCATGGCGCCGATCGGCAATGGAAGTCATATCGTCAGGTGTAACGATGTGATGGACATACCCAATATTTATAGGACATAGTCATTACGCCTTAAGACCGTGAGACCAACTCTTATTGTTATCCCTGGAAGATACTTTGTGACGAGGTGTTAACTCGACAAGTCCCAGGGTTGTGCACCCCGGGTTGATTGATGGGGAGAGAGATGAGTGCAGGTGGTCACGACGGCTGACAAGCAAGGATTTACCCAGGTTCAGACTCCCGGAGGATAACACCCTACTCCTGCTTGTCTGGTTATTGATGCGAGTTGTGGTTACAATGGCGAGATTGCGATCTCGCTAGGGTTTGTGCCGTAGCTATTTCCGTGTGTCCTCTGGGACGAGCAACCCTCCTGGCTTTATAGGCAGCCAGGTCTCGGGTGGTTGGTGCCGATGGCAACTACAGATATGGCAGGTTATGCTTCCTAACCGACTTGGACTAGGTTACATGGTGCCCCGCGTGGGCTTTCTATGGGCCTTCCTGTCCTTGGCGCGGCCCAGGTAGCCTTATCGTGGGCTACCCGAAAGGCAGCCCCACGTCAGTAGCCCCCGAGTGCTTGGTCGAAGCGTAGAGTCGAGCAAAGGACTCCTTCCTCCTGGACGCGCCATTGGATTGCTTGATCTTGAGCTTGAACTCGATTTCTTCAGTCGAACCGGCCACTCCCGATGGGAGTAACGTTTGCAGTCGAATTACTTTGCCTTCATCTTCTTGCGAATCTTGCTTCTACTCAGCCTGTTTGGCTTACTTGTGGATGGTTTCGGCAGCTCGAGCTTACTCTGTTGCCACCCGAATGGTTTCTTCGGGTTCTCGGATCGTCTGCTGATCCTACTTTATTGATTTCAGCTTTGAAGCTTAATACTCGAATTACGCTGTCGAGTTGCTTCAATTGATTTTGGAGCCGTTGGCTTGATGACGTCACTGGTGACGATCCGCTCCACGCCTCTGCGCTCGATTGGACATGACTGGTGGGCCCCGCTGTAAGAGCTGACCACGATCAACAGTTGTCACGTCTCCGAAGTGGGCGCGAAATTTGCGCGGCACGATGATAACGCCTCGGTTTTCGTGCGTAGTGGACGAAGTGGGCGGTGACGGTTGGTTTCCTCGTGCGACACGTGGACGGCCAGATGTGTCTGCTCGGAGCCCTTGTTCTGTGGACGGTTGAGATGAGACTTTTCGAGGCATAAGTACTGTGTCTTGACGCTTGGGATTTCATCTTCTCCAATCGCTCTGTGTTCCCTTTCCTCTGCGCTCTACCATTTTCGCCGCCATCCAGAGCTCCGTGCAATCTGTCCGTACGCCTTGCGCTGCCTTGCGGCACCATGGGCAAGCCGAAAAGCGCCGCTGGCTCCTCCGCCGCCGCCGACGAAGCCGGGCTGATGAAGAAGCCCGACGGCGACTGGCAGAGATCGTCGGTGAAGAAGGCCGAGGTGGAGCTCTTCCGCGCGCAGGGTCTGCTTCCACCTGCTGACCAAGTCCAGGTACGCGTTCCTGGCAAGGAGGTTTTCCCCACTCCCCGCGATGGGGAACGTGTTTGCTTCACGGATTTCCTTCCGCGGGGCTTCGGGTTCCCCATGCACGATTTCGTGCGCGGTCTCCTGTATGCCTATGGGGTTCAGATCCACGATCTGACCCCCAATGGCGTCTTGAGCATCGCGGGCTTCATCGTGCTCTGCGAGTGCTTCCTGGGTGTCGCGCCCCATTGGGCGTTGTGGAAGTCGCTTTTCCTCGTTCGCAAGAACGTTGGGAAGAGCGGGTTGACCTTCCCCGTGGGCGGCTTCGGAATCCAAGTGTGCGGTGACACCGCGTACTTCCAGATGAAGAAGTGCGACTCCGTCCAGGGATGGCGTAGGAGATAGTTCTACGTCCAGTCGAACCAGGACGGCCTGGATGCATTCGACAGCGGACGTGGACTACGGAAGACCGGCGCCTGGGCGCACCCGCTGACTGCCGTGGAGAAGGAGGCCGTGCGTCCCTTGCTGAGCCTGCTGCGCGATCTGACCAAGACCCTTGGGCGCGAGGCGGGTGGCGTCTTCCTGATGGCCACCTTCTTCCGTCTTCGGGTGCAGCCACTCAGCGCTCGGCCTCACCCGATGTGGGCCGCCGAGGGCGTCAGCACCGAGCCGCTTGACGACGAGGAGGTGGAGACCAAAGTGAGATCCATCACCAACCTCCGAGTCGCGGACACGTGCAACGTCAAGTGCCCGATTGCTTCTTACGGGGCCTCGAACCCCGTTCCTGAGGTAAGTCTTGGCTTGTTTTCCTTTTGTCTTTGCTCGACTTGCGTCTACTTTCTTTTTGATTCGACTTGTGTCTACTTGCTTCAGGGTCGGGCTCTATTGATCAGCCTTCCTCCTCTTCCCGAGAACGGACCCGACGACGAGTCGAAGTTTGTCGAGGAGGAAGACGACGACGAAGAGATTCCCTCCGCACACTCTCCCCACGAAGAGGTGGAAGAAGGGGATGAAGTGGAGGAACCCGTGCGGAAGAAGCGGAAGCTCCTGAGCCGTGGCGACTCTGCCACTGCGTCGTCACCTGCTAAGGATGCCGATGTTATTCTGAAGGAGGTCGTCGCGACGTCGTCGGGTGCGCGGTCCTCGGGTGGCTGGGATGAACCCCTGAATGTTCCTCCAGTCAGCTCCGCGGCTCCTCGCTCTTTCGCGCGGATGCCTTCGCCCTCCCTGGAGAGTTACGACGACCTTGGGACCCCCAGGTGAGTTTCTTGATGATGTGTTTCCTTCGAGTTGCGTTTTGTAGTTGCAATGTTTGAGTTGTTGACAAGTGTGCTTGTTTTCGCTTCAGCCATCGTTCTGGCGATGTTAGCTCCCCCCTTCGGGAGGTGGAGCACACATCCGCCCCTTCGACTGAACTGGGGACCCAGGCTGTAGTGGAGAAGGCGCGTGCTGAGCCTGCTGGCGTTGCATCGTCGAGCCGCGACCCTCCTTCGACTTCAGAGGACCTCGACCTCCTGGACCACGTAAGTATTTTTGTGCTTGTACTTGTACTCTTGAGTTTTCATCGGGTGCGCGATCAGCGCTCCCGATGGGAGTAGCCCCCGAAGGTGTGGGTGACTAGTATAGTCGCCCACAACTTTATTAACATCTTGCTTTTGTTTCAGCCATACTACCGTCAGCAGCTTGACGCAGCCGCGGCTTATGTTCGCCTGGAGAAGGAGAGGGACCAACTGCGTGCTTCTCTGGACCAGGCTACTGGGCGGGTTGATGAGCTTGAGAAGGCTCTACATGAGTCTCGAGAGCAAGAGCTGGCGCGGGTCGCCCAGGAAAAGACTCAAGTCGGTCGTCTCCTTTCACTCGCCGGTGTTCTTGGGGGTAAGTTTCGGCTTGATGCCTACTGTGTCTTGGTGTTTTTCTTTGTCTGACCTTGGATCCTTTGCGCAGAGACTTGCGGTGGGGCTCCTCCGGAAGACGCGTCGAGTGAGACGGTTGACCTGGCGACTGCTGTTGGCTTCCTCGACCGGGTCTGTGCCTATGCCTCAGATGCGCTGAAGAAGTCCGCAGCCGCGTTGCAGAAAACTGGAGCCCTTAATGTGGTGCACCAGAGTATCTTCCCGGGCGACCAGCCGCCGGCAGCCGTGGACGCCCTTGCTGCGCCGTTTGAGGACGCGACCACCATCGCCGACTTCACGCGGTCGTAGACGGTACGCGGCTCCGAGCTCACCTTCCAGCTCCTCTTAGGGCATCAGGTTCCAGGTGACTTCGAGAAGGTCGTCAGCGGTTTTCCCCGCAAACCCGATGGCCGAACCGCGTCGCTGAGTGGCGTGAAGGAGCGTGCCTCGCAGTTAGCCGTGCAGCTTGTGGCACTCTTCGAGAGGGCCCTTGCTAAGGCGACTGAGGCGGCTGCCTCTCGGAAGGGTCGTTCCCGGTCGCAGTCCGCAGCCTTAGAGTAGGCCTAGCTTTAGGAATTCGGCAGTCGCCGTGGTCTGTATTTTGAACTTCTTGTTCTGTAATGAATATTGTCCTTCCAGGTCTTTTGGCCTTCAATATTGCTTTCTGCTGACTTTCTTTCTGCCGAGTTTAACTGTGCTTCGCAGTCGTATGATTGTATTGACTCTGCGTATTCATGGCAGAATGTTGTGCGCGGTGATGCTTCGCCTTCTCCTGTGGCCGAGCCGAGTGGCGCGGCTTCTTCTTCGGGTGCTCGCCGTCGTCGGGCGGCGCCTGCTCCTCCACGTAGTGTAAATGATCAGCGGATTATCACATACCTGAAGAACAAGGTGGTTGAGCTAGAGGCGACCCTGAAGAATACTGAACGGCTGTTGCACCGCTCCCAGTCGCATCCTACGGCGGAGTTCTCGCGACGTGAGGATTTTTTTCTTGGGGAGATCGACTTGATCAGCCGGCAGTTGCAAGGTTTGTATCCTTTTGGCAGCTGCTGTCTTTGCTGGCTTTCTTTCTTGTTCTGACTCGCATTTTATGCGTGCAGATGTTAATCCTGATTGGGAGGCCGAGCGGGTTCGCGTTGAGGAGCGAGTTACCCGAGAGGCGTCCGGCGACTCCTACGAAGCTGGGCAGTTCTGGGTGAACAAGTCGAGGGGGCGCGTCCTTGCCACCATGCTTGATCGTACGTGGCGCGCTGCTTTTCTTCTGGAGAACTGCCGGAAGACACTCTGGCACATCAATCGCGTGTACTTCCCGCATAATGCGCAGCCGAACGGGCTGTCCGCCTTGCTGGAGAGGTTTCGCGATGGTGAAGGGCTGAAGGAGGTTGTCGACGCCCAACTTGTGGCTGGGGCGAACGCGGCGTTGGCATACGTTCGGATGCATCGGTCGCATCTTCCGCTCGACAGGGTGCTTGATGGCCTGCCTGGTGATGACGACTTCGACGAGACCTTAGCGGCTGCGCGTCGAATTATCAGGCAGGTTCAGGACCTGAGTGAGCGCCTTGTAGGTCCCCTCGATGCGCCGAAGGCCGAGCCTGCAGTTTAGAGTAGCTGTCATCTGATGTACAGGGTTAGCTATAGAGGGCAAATGTGCATGTACAAGTCGTAATGTAATAGATTAAAAATACTTGCGAGTAATGAGGATTGATCTGCTTGCTCGGAAGTGCCAATTCTCGTTTTGATTTTTGACCTGTTTGGCGCAGTCGTCTAGCATGCTAGGCGATGGCCTAGGTTTTCCCAAGTGTGACCTGTATGTCGCAGTCTCTGACTTTATCAGGTGGCGACTTAGGATTTTTGTAACTTGACCTGTATGGCGCAACCCTCGAGTTGTTCGAGTGATGGCCTAGGATTTTGTCTAAGACCTGTCTGGCGCAGCCCCCGAGTAGGTCGAGTGGCGGCCTAGGATTACAAGTGTTACCTGTTTGGCGCAGCCCCCGAGTATGTCGGGTGGCGACCTAGGATTTTGAACTTGACCTGTACAGCGCAGCCCCCGAGTGAGTTCGAGTGGCGGCTGAGGATTTTTCTGAGAAGGCGTGTTTGGCGTAGCCCCCGAGTAGGTCGAGTGGTAGCCTAGGATTACAAGTGTTACCTGTGTGGCGCAGCCCCCGAGTGCGTCGGGTGGCGACCTAGAATTTTGAACTTGACCTGTATGGCGCAGCCTCTGAGTCGGTCGGGTGACGGCCTAGGATTTTTTGACTTATGCTTGTATGGCGCAGCCCCCGAGTAGTTCGGGTAGCGGCCTAAGCTTTTCTTTCAACCTGTGTGGCGCAGCCCCCGAGTAGTTCGAGTGGCGGCCTAGGATTTTTTGACTCACGCTTGTATGGCGCAGCCCCCGAGTAGTTCGGGTAGCGGCCTAAGCTTTTCTTTCAACCCGTGTGGCGCAGCCCCCGAGTAGTTCGAGTGGCGGCCTAGGATTTTAGCTTCCTCTGTGTGATAGGTAAAGGAGACAAATTTTCTTCAAATCACTTTATTGATTCTTGCGAACAGGACGCCTCATTAAAACCCTTCCAGTCCCCTCAGGTACCCTGGTAAGGGAAAGAGTGTGTCTGAAACCTGCCGCGCTGATTTTCTTGTACAATGATTGGGTTGAACTAGGCGTAGAACCGACGGAGTTGTGCCACGTTCCACGGGTTGCTGCAGTCTGCTCCAGTCTTCGAGTCTTTCAGGCGGTAGGCTCCGTTGCCGATTGCTTCTGTCACGATGTACGGGCCCTCCCATGGGGAAGCGAGCTTGTGCACCTTCTTTTGCTTGAGTCGAAGAACCAGGTCGCCTGCAACGAACGCTCTTGGTCGTAGCCTACGAGTGTGATAGTTGCGCAGGTCCTGTTGATACACGGCTGACCGTGCCAGGGCGATGTCGCGTGCTTCATCCAGGGTGTCCCTGCTGTCTTCGAGTGCCTCTTCTGCATCCGACTCGTCGTAGGCGACTACTCTCGGTGCGTCGAACTTGATGTCGCAGGGGAGGACCGCTTCCGCACCATACACCATAAAGAATGGAGTGTACTGGGTAGATCTGTTTGGCGTTGTTCGCAGGCTCCAAAGGACTGACGGTAGTTCTTCCACCCATGCACCCGCTGCACGTTTTCGGGGCACACGCAGTCGCTTCTTGATGCCGTTGCAGACGAGGCCATTGGCTTTCTCCACTTGCCCATTGGATTGCGGGTGCGAGACAGACGCGTAGCTGAGCTTGATCCCCTGCTCTGAGCAGAAGTCCTTGAATTCTTCGTCTGTGAAGTTCGAGCCGTTGTCGGTGATGATCCCATTCGGTACTCCAAATCTGAAGATGATTGACCTGATGAAGTTGACTGATGTGGATGCAGTCGAACTTGTGATGGGCACGGCTTCAATCCACTTTGTGAACTTATCGACTGCAACCAGGAGGTGAGTGTGACCTCCGGGTGAGGATTTCTTCAGCGGGCCCACCATGTCCAGACCCCATTGGGCGAAGGGCTAGGCTAATGGTATTGTCTTGAGTTCCGATGCTGGCGCGTACGGCTTGTTGGCAAATTCTTGGCACCCTGTGCATTTCTTTTCTAGCTCCTCGGCGTCCTGCATGGCTGTCAGCCAGTAGAACCCGGCTCGTAGCGCTTTGGCCACCAGTGCCCGACTGCTGGCGTGATGCCCGCAGATACCCGCGTGGATGTCGAGTAAGATGGCTTGGCCGTCGACTGGATCTATGCACCTTTGCAGGATTCCTGAGATGCTTCTTTTGTAGAGTTCTCCGTTGATGACGGTGAAACTTTTGGAGCGCCTGATGATGCGCTTTGCTTCGACTGGGTCGGCTGGCAGCTTCTGATGTTGTATGTACGCCAGGTACGGTCCTGTCCATGTGGCTTCGACTAGCATGACCTCCATGGGGACCTTGTCTTGGCTTGGCGTGTTGGCATCGCCTTTTGTTGTTTCAGTGCTTGCTGTATTCTGAGTCTTGATGGATCTTTGCGTGATGCACTCGAGGAAGACGCCGGGTGGGACTGGCACCCTGTCTGAGCCCATGTTAGCAAGGACGTCGGCTTCCTCGTTGCTTTCACGGCCAATGTGGCGCAGCTCGCAGCCGTCGAAGTTGCCTTCCAATTGATAGTAGAGGTCTCTGTAGGCGATCATGTTGTCGGCGACGGCGTCGCAGGACTTCATGGTTTGCTGTACCACCAGGTAGGAGTCGCCGTATATCATGAGGTGCGTGGCGCCGCAGTTCTTGGCCATCCGCATGCCATGGATCAGGGCCTCGTATTCGGCTTCGTTGTTGGACGGCGTCGGAAAGTCCATCTGCAGGACATACTTGAGCTTGTCTCCTTTGGGGGAGATGAGCACGACTCCTGCCCCGGCTGACTTGAATTTCTTGGAGCCATCAAAGTACATTGTCCATGCGTTGGACAAGTCGGGGATATTTGGTAGCTGGGCTTCTATCCACTCGGTGGTGAATTCCGGGAGGACTTGGGCCTTGATGGACTTCGGGTGAGCATACTTCAGCCCCCATGGTCCTAGCTCGACAACCCACTTGGCGACTCGTCCTGTCGCGCGTTGGTTTGTGAGAATGTCTGCTAGTCCGGAGGAGCTTACCACCGTGATCGGGTGCTCGGAGAAGTAGTGGACGACCTTTCTGGAGGTCATGAAGACTCCGTATGCCAGCTTCTGGTAATGAGGGTAGTTCTGCTTGGACAAGGTGAGTACTTCGCTAAGGTAGTAGACGGGCCTCTGCACCGGGTGACTGTGCCCTTCTTCTTCGCGTTCGACTACGAGCACCGTGCTTACCACCCTGTTTGTTGCTGAGACGTATAAGTACAGCGGCTCGTTTTCCAGTGGTGCCACGAGGACTGGAGAGGTTGTCAGGGTTGTCTTGAGATGGTCGAATGCGTCCTGCGCCTCCTGTGTCCACTCGAACTTGTCCGTCTTCTTCATCAGTTGGTAGAAAGGTAAGGCTTTCTCTCCCAACTTACTAATGAACCGGCTGAGAGCTGCGACTCGGCCGGCTAATCGTTGCACCTCCCGGAGCTTGGTTGGTGCTGGCTTTGTGAGTATGTTCTGCACCTTCTCGGGGTTTGCTTCGATTCCTCTTGCGGATACGAGGTACCCTAGTAGTTCTCCGGCTGGCATGCCGAACACGCACTTCTCTGGGTTGAGCTTGATCTGGTACACGTCGAGTGCGGCGAAGACCTTGCGGAGGTCGTCGACTAGGGTATCTTCCTTTCGGGTCGTGACAACGATGTCGTCGACGTAGACTTGGACGATCTGCCCGATTAGCCCCTTGAGGCATGCTTACATTGTCCCCTGGTACGTGTCACCTGCGTTCTTTAACCCGAACGACATCGTTTGGTAACAAAAGACGCCGTCGGGTGTGATGAAGGCCGTCTTCTCTTCGTCTTCGACTTTCAGCCTGATCTGCTGGTACCCTGAGTAGGCGTCCAGGAAGGACAGGCGCTCGCAACCTGCTGTCGAGTCGATGATCTGGTCTATCCGCGGTAGCGGGAAGTGGTCCTTGGGGCAGCATTTGTTGACTGCGATGAAGTCAACGCACATGCGTAGTTTCTTCGTCTTCTTTTTCTCTACTAGGACTGGGTTGGCGACCAGTCCGAGTCCTTGATCTCTCGGATGAACTTGGCGTGCAGTAGTCTGTCGACTTCCATGGTGATCGCGTCTCGCTTGGGTCCTGAGAAGCGTCGCATGGATTGTTTGACTGGTCTTGCGTCCTTGTGGACTTTCAGAGAGTGCTCGGCGAGTTCCCTGGGTATCCCTGGCATGTCAGAGGGTTGCCATGCAAAGATCTTCCAGTTCTCACGTAGGAACTCGATGAGCGCGCTTTCCTATGCGGGGGTCAGACTCGATGAGACCTTGACTGTCTTTCTGCTGTCAGTCGGATGGACTTGGTGGGTGACGGTGTCGTCGTTCGTGTTGAACGCTGCGTCCTTGGCGGGCTTCTTGCGAGCCGGGAAGACGGTCTTATCGTTGTCGGCTGATATGGCCTTGAAGTGCTCTTCGACTCCGAAGAACTCAGAAATCTTGGCGAACTCGCGGTCGCAGCTGTTGGAGAGCCCGAAGTCGCCGCGGACGGTGATTACTCCTTTCGGTCCGGGCAACTTTATCATCAGGTAGGCGTAGTGGGGAACTGCCATGAACCTGGCAAAGGTTGGGCGCCCGAGGATGGCGTGGTATTGTGACTTCCAGTCGACAACTTCAAAGTCTATCGACTCCTTTCTGAAGTGCTCGGGTGTACCGAGGATGACGTCGAGTGTGATTGTTCCCATGGGCGTGATTGCTTGCCCTGGTACTATGCCGTGGAAGGTGGTTTCCGATTCCGGCAATTTCTCCGTCGACCTGTTCATTCTTCTTAGGGTGTCGGCGAATATGATGTTGATGCCGCTGCCTCCGTCCAGGAACACCTTCTTCAGGCTGTAGTCGCCGATCAAGGCCTCAATCACGAGTGCGGCGTGCCCGGGTCGGGTTACCTCTGATGGGTGGTCTGCCCTGGAAAATGTGATTGGTGTCTCCGACCCGCGCAGGTAGTCTGGTACCACGCGCGGGCTGTTGATGGCTTGAAGTACTTGGCGTGTGATAATTTTCTGGCGCCTGTTCGACGGAGGTCCCCTTTGGATCATGTTTAGCTGTCCCCGTGTGGCTGGGTACGTGTCGGCTGCTGTCGCCTGACCTTGTTGTTGTTGCTGTTGCTGCGGCTGGGGGAACGTTCCTGCCCCCTGCACTTGGTTGTTGTTTGCGGGTGCTGCCTGGATGGCTAGCTGCGGTGCCGCCTGTATGGCCTGTACCGGGGCGATGATTTGCTGCATGACATGGTATATCTTTATTGCTTTGCGACAATCCTTCAACAGGTGGTTGGAAATCGATTTGCCTGTTTCCGGGTTGCGGAACGAGTGATGCTTACAGGGTTGCATCAGCTCCTCTGCTGGGGTCAACGGGCGCTTCCACTCGCGTTTCTGACTTCCATCATTGTGGCCGATGCTGCTGCTGCCACGGTTGTACTGACTCGAGCTGGGCTGGCGACTTTGGTCGTACTGTCGGCTGCTGTCACGTTTGTCCTCACGGGGGGTTTCATAGCCCGCCGCTACTAATTCGATTGAATCGTGGGTGTAACGTGGCTTCTTCTTTTGACGTGCCTCGCGCCAGTTGCTTGTTTCGCCCTCTTTTTTGGGAGAAGTTTCACGGACGTAGTCCTCTCCTTCGGCCCATTGGTTGGCTGTCTTCATGAGTTCTATTGTGGTCTTCGGCTAGAGCCTACCTAATTCCTCCCGGAGGTCGCGGCGAGCGACGCCGTGCATGAAGGCGTCCATCACTCGATCTTCTGATACGGGTTCCATGGTATTGCGGAGGAGTGTCCACCGCTGGATGTAAGAGCGGAGCGACTCATCCTTTCCTTGCTTGCAGGCCTGCAACTCGATGTAGGTCGTTGGCCTTGCGAATGTTCCCGAGAAACTCTTGATGAAGTTATCCTGGAATTCTTCCCATGTTCGGAAAGAGTCTTTGGGTTGGCTTGTGAGCCACCCGCGTGCCGAGTCTGTCAACATGAGCTGGATGTACTGCATTGCCGTAGTCGACGTTCCGCCTTGGCAGGTGCAAGCGATGAGGTAGTCTTCGAGCCACAGTTTTGGGTCTTGCTTCCCGTCATACTTTGGTGTGCCAGCCGTCAACTTGAAGCCTTTAGGCATGCGGGTGTCGCGGATGTTGAAGCTAAAGCATGCCGCGCCACACGGCTCGAAGTCGCGGTCAGCATGGTCGTCCGCGTTTGCCGCACTAGCCGAGCGCTCCTTGCGGTTGCGGTCCACCGTCTTCTGTGTCAGGACGTCGCGGAGGTCCTTGACTGGTTGTCGCTGTGCCGCTGGGATGCCCGAGGTTGTTGGTTCGTGCACTCGGTTGCTTGGCCCCTTGGCCGCCAGAGCTTCTTCGATTGCCCTTATGGAGGCAATTTGTTGCTTGTGGAGAAGGGAGCGCGCGTCCCCCTGCGGTGGCTGCGTGAGCCGGAGGTATGTCTCGACTGAGATCAGGGCGGCATTCGCCGTTTTTGGGACGGGTATCCCGTTCTCATCTTCGGTGACGAAGGACGAGTCGAGATTGCGGGTAAGCCTTGTTCGATCGGCTTCTGCCATGTGGAGAACGCGGGCTCTGGTTCGCCGTGCTCCTTGGTTAACCTCTGTAGAGGATGTGAATGAGAGGGCGGCTCGCCTGGCACTCGAGGCATCCGCGTCCCTTTTGCGCCTGAGCAGGTCGGCTTTTTCGGCGCGGATTCGTTCGCCTTCCTTGCGTAGCAAGTACTGGACCGCCAGGTGGTCTTCTCGAGGTGCGTTGGGTGGGGAAACGTGCCCTCGTCCACATGCTTCATGGCTTGGATCGCCA
This sequence comes from Poa annua, assembly GCA_026929855.1. Classification (NCBI taxonomy): domain Eukaryota; kingdom Viridiplantae; phylum Streptophyta; class Magnoliopsida; order Poales; family Poaceae; genus Poa; species Poa annua. The sequence goes on from CM049427.1 coordinate 42,527,020, forward strand.
TGTCCCGCGTGATGACAAGTTTAGTCTGGTCCGGCATGTCCACCTCTAGCGGATATGCGGGTTCTTCTTCGTCGTCATGCAGTGCTGTGCCGGCCATGAAGACTTGCTTGGGGTAGACTTGAGTCGGAGAGTTGGTGCTGCCGCTGCTGCTTCTGTCGCCCGCTTCTTGCTCGGGGTCGAAAATTGCTGCAACGTGGTGCGCGGCGCAGTCGTTGTCGTGTCTTCTCGCGTTTGTCAATGTGCTCCCGCTCGCCGGGGCGAGTGCGACTGGCTTGGGGTAGACTTGAGATTTCCACGAAGATGAGGGCGCGCGCGACATGGCTGTCGGGCGCGAGCTCCTGGTTGCCCGTGCGGGTGCGACAGTCGAGGTGGATCTTGACTTGGTCGACCGCACGACCGAGGTTGGTGTAGCAGACTCGGTTCGCGCGGCCGTTGCCGGAATTGTCGATGTAGTCGATGTAGATGCCCTCTTCGCGGGTGCAGCGGGCGCGGCCCTCGCGGGTGCGGCAGATGCGATCTTCCCGGGTTTATTGGGCGTGGTCTCCGCGGGTGCGGCAGATGTGATCTTCGTGGGTTCGGTAGGCGCGATGGTTGCCGATTTAGGTGACGCCGTCGCGCGTAGCGCGGTAGTCGTAGACCTGAGTATACCACGACTATCGATGCAGCAGAATATGGAGCCGAAGGTGATGTGTATACCTTTGTCCAGATCGGCGTACACTGACTGGTGGGCTGGCGGGTGGATGACGTACTCGAAGGAGCCGAATCGGATCGACTCCCTGACGGCGGATACGCCGATCTTCATTGCGGATGGAGCCGGAGCGACCATGATCCTAGCACTTGTTTGACTTTCCACAGACGGCGCCAATTGACGAGGTGTTAACTCGACAAGTCCCAGGGTTGTGCAACCCGGGTTGATTGATGGGGAGAGAGATGAGTGCAGGTGGCCACGACGGCTGACAAGCAAGGATTTACCCAGGTTCAGGCTCCCGGAGGATAACACCCTACTCCTGCTTGTCTGGTTATTGATGCGAGTTGTGGTTACAATGGCAAGATTGCGATCTCGCTAGGGTTTGTGCCGTAGCTATTTCCGTGTGTCCTCTGGGACGAGCAACCCTCCTGGCTTTATAGGCAGCCAGGTCTCGGGTGGTTGGTGCCGATGGCAACTACAGATATGGCAGGTTATGCTTCCTAACCGACTTGGACTAGGTTACATGGTGCCCCGCGTGGGCCTTCTATGGGCCTTCCTGTCCTTGGCGCGGCCCAGGTAGCCTTATCGTGGGCTACCCGAAAGGCAGCCCCACGTCACTTTGATCGCACCAAACGTCATATCTTATATAGTGTGACAATGATAGGTGATAATTTTGGGTATCAGAAGGGGGTAGTTGAGACTAGGGGTCAACAGCGGGATTTGTCAGTCCGCATAGCCTGATAGATACTCTAGGGCCCACTCGGTGAGATTATGTCAAATGAGTTTGCAAACATGTGACTAGGTCACCAGCTGACATAATATCATAGACGAGTATAAGATAGCGATGTCGGTAACGAGATCATACTAGGTATAGAGATATCTGAGAATGATGCTCGGACACGCTAAGTATCGCCATGACAAAGGGTTTAAGACTATACGTCCAGGTTTGATAGATGAAAGTCATTCGTTATATCACAGGGATTAATTCATGGGGTCCAGGCCTACAAGTTATTCGTTGATCATAGAGGAGTCTTGATCATTCCTGTTATTATATCGAACCGCTAGGGTAACACACTTAAGGGGTTTCGACAAGACAACCAGAAAGGAAAGAGATCACCGGGAACGTCCCGGGAATGGTCCGATGGATATCGGGCAGCGACGAAAGAGTTTTCGGAGCTAGAATAAATTCTATAAAATATGTTTGATATTAATTAGTGTAATTAATGATTAAATATGATTTATATATTTATTTTCGAATTTTTTAAGGCTGGTTTCCCTAAATGGGCCTTCTGGTGGAAAGAAGACCCATGAGGGGGGGGGGGGAAGTCCCCCCAGGGCTTCGGACTGAGGGAGGGCCGGCCTAGGTGGGCCAAATGGGGCCCACCTAGGGCCGGCGCACCCCCTTTGGCCGCACTAGGCAATGGGGGATAGTCCCACATTGCCTGGCGAAAGGTTGGCTTCCCCAGGGAGCCTATATAAGAAAGGGCACCCCTGGCCTTTTAATTCACCAGTTAATTCTCTTATTTCTCCTCGATCTCGTGATTCCCTTTGTCGGCCCAGTGGGAACTAGGGTACCAAGAGCCCATTCCCCCCAGGCCTCGCTCGCGGGCCAGATGGACGAAACGACTAAGGACCAGGCGTCACCGCCTGACGGGACCCTCGAGAGGCGATTCCCCTCGAGGGCCTGAAGAGGGAGCGAGGGCCTCAAGGGACCCCTCGCCTCAGGGGATCATCCCCCCGAGGGACCAATCCGCCTGAGGGGGCTTCCGACAGGAATCTCCCCTCAGGCCTGAAGGGAAACGTCGTCGCCAAGGAAGCCCAGCAGAGCGCACGTGACCTCTGCCACGCTCGTGCAGTGGCGCTCACACCCCCGTCGCTGTCCCTGGCGATAAAGCGGTCAACAAAGCTGCTCCGCCTGCTGCACAGATGTGAGGACCTTCTACTCTGACGATAAAGCAGGTGGACGGCGCAACCCTCCAAAGGATATCATCATCATGGGCTCCACCTCGTAGACTGCCCGCCCTGCGGATAGTACGAGCGCGGTCGGCCGCCGGTCGGCCACGGCGCCACCTTTATCAACAATGGACCGAGTCCATGGACGAAGGAAGCGCGGTGGACTCGTGCTCCGCCCCGCCACTGGCAAGTGGGAGCCACCTTGAAGGCCAAGCCGAAGAAGAAGGCCCGAGGCGCCTATGAAAGAGAGAAGACATCCATCGTAGCAAGGGTCGGCCCTTTGCGTGCAAAACTCCCTTGTAAACCCTAGCAGCTCTGGTTAGATTAGCCTCTGGCTGGAGGAGGAAGAAGATCATCGCTTCCCTCCCCAGGAAAGAACTGCCTCAAGGGGGATTCCGGCAAGCTCAATTGTACTGTAACCTCCCACATAGAATACAGACAGGCAGGAGTAAAGGTCTTACCTCCTCACGAGGGCCGTGAACCTGGGTAAAGGACGGTGTCTTCCTTGGTCGGGTGTGCGTCTTCTTCGGGTCCGACGAGCAACGTCGCGGAGCCACTTGAGGGTTTAGACCTCCGCGTTCAATCCCCTCTCGAACTACACTTCAGGAAGTGACTACCCCCGATTCCTGGGAGTCATAACCCGACATTTGGCGCGCCGGGTAGGGGATTGAGGCGCGTCAACAACCTTCGAGTTCGTCTCCGCGCCATGGTGAACACGCGCGCCACCCGCACCGCTCGAGTCACCCGACGTGCGCCTGCGGGAGCACGCGCGCCCCCAGGTGCCGCGACCACCCGCGCAAGGCGGGGCCGACCCAGCCAAGAGGAGCATGTCCCTTCTGGCCCTCACGCGGAGGCGCCGGAGCCCGACGCCGAGCACCAGGAGGACGCGCAGTCGTCGCACCCGACGCAGCGCCCGAGCGGCTCAGGCCCGGGGAGGACAGACCCTGCGCCCCACACCGCGCTGCTCATGGCGCAGGAGCTGCTCCGCTACCAGCCCACCGCTGAGGCTCACGAGCAGTGGCTCCAACGCCTCAACCACCTCGTCGGCATCGCCACGACGCGCCCCGCTCCGTCACAGTCCAACATGCACCCCTCTCTTGCGGGCACGGTCGCAACAAATCCGCCTCCGCCACCTTCGGGGCCTGCACCGGCTGTGGCACAGAGGGCTGCTTCGCACGCGACCTCGCCGCGCGATTGCATGATCGTACAGCGCACCGCGCCCGACGCCCGTGTGGGGATGGAGCTCCAGCGAGACCGCCAGAACAGGCTCGTGGAGGAGCTCGGCCAGGCGGGACAGCAGAACCGCGACGCGCTTCAGCACGAGGTCGCTACGTACACCTCGGGCTGCATGGCGTTCACTCGCTCCCTGCGCCGTGTGGTCTGGCCGCAGAAGTTCAGGCCAGCTCTTCCCAAGGGCTACGACGGCTCCAGCAACCCCGTGGAATTCCTGTAGCTCTACACCACCTCCATCCAAGCTGCGGGGGGAGACGACAAGGTCATGGCCAACTGGTTCTCCCACGCGCTACGCGACTCGGCGCTGTCGTGGCTCCTGAACCTCCCGGAGGACTCTGTGAACTCCTGGGAGGAGCTCTGCAAGCAGTTCGTCTCCAACTTCAAGGGGACGTACGAGCGCGCCCTCACCCACAATGATCTGCGCGCTGTTGTGAAGAGGAAAGACGAAACGCTCCGCAAGTACATCCAGCGCTTCAGCCAAGTGCGCAACAAGATCCCGAACATCCCCGACACTCAAGTCATCGCCGCCTTCCGCGAGGGCGTCACAAACAGCAGGATGCTCGAGAAACTGGGCATCCACGACAAGCTCACCTCTGTGGTCAAGCTGTTCGACATGGCGGACAAGTGCGCCAAGGCTGAAGAGGGACTCCTCTTCGTGAAAATGCCTCGAGAGGGGACGATCACGCTGAGGGGTCCAAGAGCCAGAAGAAGAAGGAGGAGCCCAAGCGCAAGGCCACCGCAGTTCTCGCGGCAGAGCCGGACAGAAAAGGCACCCACAGGGACTCCCCCGAGGCTGGAGAAAGGAAAGATGATCACCGCCCTTTCTGCATCTACCAGAACAGGCGTGGCCACTCTACGGAGTCCTGCTACGACCTCAAAAGGTTGAGCAAGGAGCGCGAGCAAGCAGAAGACAGTGGCGACCGCGGTCGAGGCCGTGGCTACCGCGGAGGCGGACGCAAGGGCGGCTACCAGAAACCATCTGGAAATCGAGCCAACGCCGCAGAAAAGAACGGCAACCTCCCTGACGAGGAAGATGGCGGCTACCAAGCCCCGAGGGGCGCCATTGCCTGCATCCTAGGGGGGGCGCAGGCGCCGAAGTCGAACAACCAGTTCAAGCAGTTCGCCCGCGAGCTCAATGCTACCCTCCCAAGCACGGAAACCTCCAGGCCACTCAAGTGGTCGCAGTACACCATCGCCTTCAACGCTCAGGACCACCCCAAGTCCACCAAGACTGTTGGAACCCTCCCGCTGGTCTGCACCCCCACCATCGACAATGTGGCTGTCTCCAAGACGCTCATCGACGGCGGAGCAGGCCTGAACGTTATCTCCATAGATACGTTCGAAGCGCTTCAAGTGCCCTACGAGAGGCTTATGCCCTCGAGGCCCTTCACGGGGGTCACCAGCGGCTCAATCGAGCCGCTAGGCCAGGTCAGGCTTGCCGTCACCTTCGGGAGCGAGGAAAATTACCGCACCGAGCACATCGACTTCGATGTTGCGCACATCGGCCTGCCGTACAACGCCATCCTCGGCTACCCCGCGCTCGCGAAGTTCATGGCCATCACACACCATGCGTACAACATGGTCAAGATCCCCGGTAGCGCCGGCACGATCACCATACGTGGGCATGTCCTGGACGCTACGCGCGCTGTGGAGACGGCCTACAAGACTGCCGCCATGGCCTTCCCCGCAGACGAGGACCAAGAGCCTCTCGAGAGGCCCAAGAAGAAGAAGCAGTTATTCTCCCAGGAGGCAGCTGCTACAAAGAAGATCTCTCTGAGCTCGGGTAGCTCGGGGGCTGAAGGCTCGGGGGCTAGCGTCACCATTGGCGCTGTGTTGCCTCCCAAATAGGAAAGCGCGCTCGTCGCCTTCGTCCAGGCAAACTCTGACATGTTCGCATGGACACCGTCAGATATGTCTGGTGTACCGAGGGAGGTGATCGAGCACCACTTGGCCGTGTGCCCAAACGTGCGCCCCGTCAAGCAAAAAACAAGAAAGAAAGCCCCCGAGAAGCAAGCATTCATCGTCAAGGAGGTCGAGAAGCTCAAAGCGGCAAAAGTAGTCCGCGAAGTCGCACACCCCACTTGGCTCTCCAACGGCGTGGTAGTCCCAAAACCCGTCGGCGGAGGCCGCGTCTGCATCGACTACACCGACGTGAACAAGGCCTGCCCCAAGGACCCTTACCCCATGCCCAGAATTGACCAGATCGTGGACTCCACGGCAGGCTGCGACCTCCTCTGTTTCCTCGATGCCTTCTCTGGTTATCACCAGATTAAGACGGCTAAAGAGGACGAGGAGAAGACGGCTTTCCTCACCCCATGCGGTGTGTATTGCTACGTCTGCATGCCCTTCGGCCTAAAAAATGCCAGAGCCACTTTCCAGAGGTTAATGAGGATAGCCCTTGGCGGGCAAATGGGGCGAAACGCTGAAGCATATGTCGATTACATCGTCGTGAAGTCACGAGAAGGAAATACTCTGCTCGGAGACCTGGAAGAAACCTTCGCCAGCCTGCGCAAGGTGAATATTAAGCTCAACCCCGCCAAGTGCGTCTTCGGAGTACCTTCAGGCAAATTGCTGGGTTTCATCATGTCCCATCGGGGCATAGAGGCGAACCCAGACAAAATCAAGGCCATAGAAGGCATGCAACCTCCACGCAGGCTCAAGGACATGCAACGCCTGGCAGGCTGCATGGCCAGCTTGGGTCGATTCATCTCCAAGTTCGGCGAAAGAGCCCTGCCGTTTTTCAAGATCATGAAAAGAACGGGCACTTTCAAGTGGACCCTTGAAGCTGAAAAAGCATTTGAGGACTTGAAGAAGTACTTGTCCAGCCCACCTGTAATGGTCGCCCCAAGGCCTGGCAAGCACCTGAAGCTGTACTTGTCAGCTACCCCACAAACAGCCAGTGCTGTCCTTGTGGTGGAAAGAAAGGAGCCTGTACTTCACAGGAAGAGTGCAACCACTCCAAAGAAAAAGCCTCCTGGTAAAGAGCTCGACGAAGGGGCGGTCATCACAAGGCCCACGCCAGGCCCAAAGCCTCAAGAGGAGACCGCCCCGAGTCAACTGCTGCAAGAGGTTCATGCCGAAGGGACCGAGGAGCCTCAAGAGGCTAACACACTCGAGGCCCAGGAGGAACGCTGCGAGGCCAAGTCCCTCGAGGCCCCGTCCCTCGAGGCCACGTCCCTCGAGGCCAAGTCCCTCGAGGCCCCGTCCCTCGAGGCCACGTCCCTCGAGGCCAAATCCCTCGAGGCCGCGTCCCTCGAGGCCAAATCCCTCGAGGCCAAGTCCCTAGAGGCCAAGTCCCTCGAGGCCACATCCATCGAGGCCAACACCCTCGAGGCCCAGGACAAGCCCCTTGAAGTCGACCCCATCAAGGGCCAAGCTGGGCCCCCTCAAGCAAAAGACGCCAAGGAAACAGAAACCACTCTCGTCGAGCATCCAGTTTACTTCGTCAGCACAGTACTGCGTGATGCTCGCGAGCGGTACCCTATGCAGCAGAAGCTTCTCCTCGCACTCCTCATCGCCTCAAGAAAGCCGCGGCACTACTTCCAGGGGCACCCCATCACGGTGGTAACCTCTTTCCCCCTGGAGCAAATTCTGCGCAACCCAAATGCAACAGATCGTGTCGCAGGATGGAACATCGAGCTACAGCCATTCAATTTGCGCTTCGATACCACAAGGGTAATCAAAGGAAGAGCGCTGGCAGACTTCATCGCCGAATGGACTGATCCAACCCCTGAAGAGCCCTGGGAAGAAGAGCATGAGTCCTCTGGAGCAGCAATGCCCAGCTACTGCACCATGAAGTTCGACGGAGCTTTCGCTTGTCGCCACGGTGGGGCAGGTGTAGCCCTGACCTCACCCAAAGGCGACAAGTTGTATTACGCAGTCTAGCTGTGCTTCGGAATCGACAAGATATCCAACAACATCGCCGAGTATGAAGGGCTGCTTGCTGGCCTGCGCGCCGCAATCGCCCTAGGCGTTAAGCATATACTCATCAAGGGCGACTCTCAGCTGCTCGTCAACTTCTCCAACAAAAGCTACAAGGCCAAGGACGGCCACATGGCCGCATACCTTGAAGAGGTCCGTAGGCTGGAGAAGAACTTCAGGGGAATGGAGCTCATGCACATCCAAAGAAAGGAAAACCAAGAGGCTGATGACATCGCCAAGCGCGCATCAAAGAGGCAAGCCCAGCTGCTAGGTGTCTTTGAAGAAAGGCTCGTCAAGGAATCCATAAAGCAGCCCCTCGAGGCCCGGCCCGCAAGCACAGACGAAACGCTCCCGCCACCACCTACAAACGGAGCCCCAGGCTGCGGGCCCCCAACAGGGGAGCGTCTGTTGCTCACAGCGGTGCACCAAGAGGCAGGATGGATTGACGAGATCAAAGACTACCTCCACAAAGGGATCCTTCCCGAGGAAGATGTTGAAGCGGAGCGAATTGCCCGCCAAGCAAAATCGTACCAAATCCTCTAAGGAAATCTCTATCGCAAGCGCCCAAACGGCATCGCGCTCAAGTGCGTCCCTCCTGAAGAAGGAAAATTGCTGATTAAAGACATCCACATCGGGGAATGCGGCCACCATTCGTGCGCCCGCACCCTCGCAGGGAAAGTCTTCAGGAGCGGCTTCTACTGGCCTCAAGCGCTTCAAGATACAACGGACATCATTCAAGCTTGTGAAGCCTGCCAATTCCACGCCAAGCAAATCCACCAACCAGCGCTGGGCCTACAAACCATTCCGCTCTCGTGGCCGTTTGCGGTCTGGGGGCTGGACATCCTGGGACATTTCCCAACGGCGCAAGGTGGATATCGCTACCTCTTCGTGGCTATTGACAAGTTCACAAAATGGCCTGAAGTGGAGGCGCGCGTACAATCACAGCAGGCGCGGCGGTGAAATTCATCAGAGGCCTGGTCTGCCGCTTCGGAGTGCCTAACCGCATCATCACCGACAATGGCTCGCAATTCACAAGTGGCATCTTCAGAGCCTACTACCAGAAAATGGGCATCAAGCTCTGCTTCGCCTCAGTCGCCCATCCGCAAAGCAACGGACAGGCTGAGCGCGCAAACGCAGAGGTCCTCAAAGGCTTGAAGACCAGGACCTTCGATGTCCTCAAGGGCCACGACAAGGGCTGGTTCGATGTCCTCAAGGGCCACGGCAAGGGCTGCATCAATGAGCTACCCTCGGTGCTCTGGTCCATCCGTACCACGCCAGCCAAGCCCACCGCGGAAACGCCGTTCGCACTCGTCTATGGAGCCGAAGCAGTCCTCCCCGCAGAGATAAAGCATGGGTCCCCACGGGTCCTTGCCTTTAATGAGGACCAGCAAAAGGACATCCACAACGACGACCTGCTGTTCCTTGAAGGGCTAAGACGCCGCGCCGCTCTACGGGCGGCCAAGTACCAGCAGTCCCTGAGGCGCTACCACAGCCGCAGTGTGCGCTCGCGCACCCTGGAGGCAGGCGATCTCGTCCTCAGATGAATCCTCTCCAGGGAAGGCCTCCACAAGCTGTCCCTGATGTGGGAAGGTCCCTACAGGGTCACCCACATCGCCAGGCCTGGCGCGGCTCGCCTCGAGACGGAAGACGGCGTCCCCGTCAAGAATCCATGGAACATCATGCATCTACGCAAGTTCTACCCGTGATGTAACATCCCAATATTTTGGAATGTTTAAAAATCACAAAAATTTAAAACTTTTGTTTTGATTAAGATAAAATATTAAATGCATAAGAGAACCAATTATAAAAGACTTCAAGCATCTTGAAGAGATTTAGTATTTCAAATATCTTGGAAAGATCATTACTTCCAAAAGTTGATCCAAGTTAAACAATTTATTATCCATTGTAGTTATTAAACCTCAGTATGTAATTTGACAAATGTTTTACAAAAATTTCAAACCATTTCATTATAATAAAAAGTTTCCTTATAAGTATTTGTTTCCACCACTTAGCCATAGCTATTCATAAATTAAAATAGTATTTACAAGTGTTATTTTAAATAATTTAAAACATGATCCATTTGCCAAATGGTTTTCTTTAGTTCCACTAAGTACAAAAACATAGTGTTGAAATTACAACCTATAGTTTATAACTTTAATAACTTCATATGTTTTATAATAGATGGATTATCCAAATACATTTCATTAGCTTAAAATGATCTTCATTTATTTTCAAGACATAAAATGATTTTCAGGAGTATATTTTTGGGATTTTAAATCTAAAATCTTTTCCAAAGTGGTTATGAAGTTTTCAATTGAGTTATCTTGTTATAAAATAAAATGGTGCCCAAAATACTTTAAATTAAAAATGATTACATTACATTTTCTCTTCTTAATTCAAATAGGTATAATATGTGATTTAATAATATATTAAAGCTAAATTTTATGTAATAATGGAATATGAGTTTAGATAACTTAATTCCAAACATATTTGAATATGGGTATTTTACAAATTTTATTTAGCCAAAAGAGAATTTAAATTAAGTTATAATTTTAAAATTGATATGAAGTATCAAATTGGTAATTAATGAATTTTTCAAAAATATTAAGTTTCAAAAATGTTTAAAACATGCCCACAACTGGTTTAACACAAAGATAATAATTTTACGAATTTTTAGAAATTTGTTTGACTGCATTTGGACACTTAAATCAAAAGTTATGGAATAATAAAATAAAAATCAGAAAAGAAAAAGGAAGGATGACGTCAGCGTGACGTCATCGTCGTCTTCCTCCGTCTGAGAATTCCGGCCGGAAATCTCGCACCGTATCTTCGCCCTCGCGCGACCCCCGCTGCCCTAAACCCTCACCTTTTAAAGCCCTCGAGCCCCGCTCTCTTTTCCCTCTCCCTTCACTCAAAATAGCGCCGCAGGCCCTCGCAGTCGCTCGCCGGAATCGCCCGACCGCCGTCGTGTTTTTCTGAGTTTCCCGGCGAGGTGAGCTCCCCCTCCTATCCGAGCTCGTCCCCCACCAGTCCCCCGCGTCGTCGCTCACCTCCTGTTGCCCTCCCCTCTCTTTTTCCGCAGCAACCCGTCGAGAACGAACCCGACCGGAGCTTCGCCGGCGCAAGGAACACTCCGTTCGTGCGACGCCGTCGTTTGGAGCGGAAATCAACGCCGCCACCGCGCCCATCTCCTTCGTCATCGCACGCCGCATCTCTCCATCGCCTCCGCGCGTCCGGAGCACCACCGCAGCGTGGGATTCATCTACGCCCGAGCCGCCGCGCCGTCGTCGTCTTGAACTCCGGTCACCGGCGCCGCCAGGTATTTGTCGACGCTCCTAGATTCGTCCGATGTACAACGTGCGGCCCCGATTAGATCACTTCGGAAGAATCGGTACGGATGAGTCAGATCCGTCAGATCTGGATCTGACGATCCAGATCGACTGGAGCCGAGCCGCGGCTCAGACTAAGCCGAGCCTAGCTGAGCCGAGCCTAGCCAATCACAGCCCGCCACGTTGCCTGCCTATTTTTCTGATTTATTCCGAGTAGATTTAATTGACAGATTTATAGAAAAGTCCCTACAACTTAAAATCTTCATAACTTTTTAACCACTTATCCAAATTTGACAAATTTTATATCAAATTAAAGCCCTTGACAAGTAGAATCTGCTGGAAAGAAGGCCCATGAGGGGGGGGGGGAAGTCCCTCCAGGGCTTCGGATTGAGGGAGGGCCGGCCTAGGTGGGCAAAATGGCTGGCAAGGTTGGCTTCCCTTGGGAGCCTATATAAGAAAGGGCACCCCTGACCTTTTAATTCATCAGTTAATTCTCTTATTTCTCCTCGATCTCGTGATTCCCTTTGTCGGCCCAGTGGGAACTGGGGTACCAAGAGCCCATTCCCACCAGGCCTCGCTCGCGGGCCAGACGGACGAAACGACTAAGGACCAGGCGTCACCGCCTGACGGGACCCTCGAGAGGCGATTCCCCTCGAGGGCCTGAAGAGGGAGCGAGGGCCTCAAGGGACCCCTCGCCTCAGGGGATCATCCCCCCGAGGGACCAACCCGCCTGAGGGGGCTTCCGACAGGAATCTCCCCTCAGGCCTGAAGGGAAACGTCGTCGCCAAGGAAGCCCAGCAGAGCGCACGTAACCTCTGCCACGCTCGTGCAGTGGCGCTCACACCCCCGTCGCTGTCCCTGGCGATAAAGCGGTCAACAAAGCTGCTCCGCCTGCTGCACAACTGTGAGGACCTTCTACTCTGACGATAAAGCAGGTGGACGGCGCAACCCTCCAAAGGATATCATCATCATGGGCTCCACCTCGGAGACTGCCCGCCCTGCGGATAGTACGAGCGCGGTCGGCCGCCGGTCGGCCACGGCGCCACCTTTATCAACAATGGACCGAGTCCATGGACGAAGGAAGCGCGGTGGACTCGTGCTCCGCCCCGCCACTGGCAAGTGGGAGCCACTTTGAAGGCCAAGCCGAAGAAGAAGGCCCGAGGCGCCTATGAAAGAGAGAAGACATCCATCGTAGCAAGGGTCGGCCCTTTGCGTGCAAAACTCCCTTGTAAACCCTAGCAGCTCTGGTTAGATTAGCCTCTGGCTGGAGGAGGAAGAAGATCATCGCTTCCCTCGAACTGCCTCAAGGGGGCTTCCGACAAGCTCAATTGTACTGTAACCTCCCACATAGAATACAGACAGGAAGGAGTAAAGGTCTTACCTCCTCACGAGGGCCGTGAACCTGGGTAAAGGACGGTGTCTTCCTTGGTCGGGTGTGCGTCTTCTTCGGGTCCGGCGAGCAACGTCGCGGAGCCACTTGAGGGTTTAGACCTCCGTGTTCAATCCCCTCTCGAACTACACTTCAGGAAGTGACTACCCCTGATTCCTGGGAGTCATAACCCAACATTTGGCGCGCCGGGTAGGGGATTGAGGCGCGTCAACAACCTTCGAGTTCGTCTCCGCGCCAAGGTGAACACGCGCGCCACCCGCACCGCTCGAGTCACCCGACGTGCGCCTGCGGGAGCACGCGCGCCCCCAGGTGTCGCGACCACCCGCGCGACCACCCGCGCAAGGCGGGGCCGACCCCGCCAAGAGGAGCATGTCCCTTCTGGCCCTCACGCGGAGGCGCCGGAGCCCGACGCCGAGCACCAGGAGGACGCGTAGTCGTCGCACCCGACGCAGCGCCCGAGCGGCTCGGGCCCGGGGAGGACAGACCCTGCGCCCCACACCGCGCTGCTCATGGCGCAGGAGCTGCTCCGCTACCAGCCCACCGCTGAGGCTCACGAGCATTGGCTCCAACGCCTCAACCACCTCGTCGGCATCGCCACGACGCGCCCCGCTCCGTCGCAGTCCAACATGCACCCCTATCTCGCGGGCACGGTCGCAACAAATGCGCCTCCGCCACCTTCGGGGCCTGCACCGTGTGTGGCACAGAGGGCTGCTTCGCACGCGACCTCGCCGCGCGATTGCATGATCGTGCAGCGCACCGCGCCCGACGCCCGTGTGGGGATGGAGCTCCAGCGAGACCGTCAGAACAGGCTCGTGGAGGAGCTCGGCCAGGCGGGACAGCAGAACCGCGACGCGCTTCAGCACGAGGTCGCTACGTACACCTCGGGCTGCATGGCGTTCACTCGCTCCCTGCGCCGTGTGGTCTGGCCGCAGAAGTTCAGGCTAGCTCTTCCCAAGGGCTACGACGGCTCCAGCAACCCCGTGGAATTCCTGCAGCTCTACACCACCTCCATCCAAGCTGCGGGGGGAGACGACAAGGTCATGGCCAACTGGTTCTCCCACGCGCTACGCGACTCGGCGCTGTCGTGGCTCCTGAACGTCCCGGAGGACTCTGTGAACTCCTGGGAGGAGCTCTGCAAGCAGTTCGTCTCCAACTTCAAGGGGACGTACGAGCGCGCCCTCACCCACAATGATCTGCACGCTGTGGTGCAGAGGAAGGACGAAACGCTCCGCAAGTACATCCAGCGCTTCAGCCAAGTGCGCAACAAGATCCCGAACATCCCCGACACTCAAGTCATCGCCGCCTTCCACGAGGGCGTCACAAACAGCAGGATGCTCGAGAAACTGGGCATCCACGACAAGCTCACCTCTGTGGTCAAGCTGTTCGACATGGCGGACAAGTGCGCCAAGGCTGAAGAGGGACTCCTCTTCGTGAAAATGTCCTCGAGAGGGGACGATCACGCTGAGGGGTCCAAGAGCCAGAAGAAGAAGGAGGAGCCCAAGCGCAAGGCCACCGCAGTTCTCGCGGCAGAGCAGGACAGAAAAGGCACCCACAGGGACTCCCCCGAGGCTGGAGAAAGGAAAGATGATCACCGCCCTTTCTGCATCTACCAGAACAGGCGCGGCCACTCTACGGAGTCCTGCTACTACCTCAAAAGGTTAAGCAAGGAGCGCGAGCAAGCAGAAGACAGCGGCGGCCGCGGTCGAGGCCGTGGCTACCGCGGAGGTGGACGCAAGGGCGGCTACCAGAAACCATCTGGAAATCAAGCCAATGCCGCAGAAAAGAACGGCAACCTCCTTGACGAGGAAGATGGCGGCTACCAAGCCCCGAGGGGCGCCATTGTCTGCATCCTAGGGGGGGCGCAGGCGCCGAAGTCGAACAACCAGTTCAAGCAGTTCGCTCGCGAGCTCAATGCCGCCCTCCCAAGCACGAAACCTCCAGGCCACTCAAGTGGTCGCAGTACACCATCGCCTTCGACGCTCAGGACCACCCCAAGTCCACCAAGACTGTTGGAACCCTCCCGCTGGTCTGCACCCGCAACATCGACAATGTGGCTGTCTCCAAGACGCTCATCGACGGCGGAGCAGGCCTGAACGTTATCTCCATAGATACGTTCGAAGCGCTTCAAGTGCCCTACGAGAGGCTTATGCCCTCGAGGCCCTTCACGGGGGTCACCAGCGGCTCAATCGAGCCGCTATGCCAGGTCAGGCTTGCCGTCACCTTCGGGAGCGAGGAAAATTACCGCACCGAGCACATCAACTTCGATGTTGCGCACATCGGCCTGCCGTACAACGCCATCCTCGGCTACCCCGCGCTCGTGAAGTTCATGGCCGTCACACACCATGCGTACAACATGGTCAAGATCCCCGGCAGCGCCAGCACGATCACCATACGTGGGCATGTCCTGGACGCTACGCGCGCTGTGGAGACGGCCTACAAGACTGCCGCCATGGCCTTCCCCGCAGACGAGGACCAAGAGCCTCTCGAGAGGCCCAAGAAGAAGAAGCAGTTATTCTCCCAAGAGGCAGCTGCTACAAAGAAGATCTCTCTGAGCTCGGGTAGCTCGGGGGCTGAAGGCTCGGGGGCTAGCGTCACCATTGGCGCCGTGTTGCCTCCCAAATAGGAAAGCGCGATCGTCGCCTTCGTCCAGGCAAACTCTGACATGTTCGCATGGACACCGTCAGATATGTCTGGTGTACCGAGGGAGGTGATCGAGCACCACTTGGCCGTGTGCCCAAACGCGCGCCTCGTCAAGCAAAAAGCAAGAAGGCAAGCCCCCGAGAAGCAAGCCAAGTGCGTCTTCGGAGTACCTTCGGGCAAATTGCTGGGTTTCCTCATGTCCCATCGGGGCATAGAGGCGAACCCAGACAAAATCAAGGCCATAGAAGGCATGCAACCTTCACGCAGGCTCAAGGACATGCAACGCCTGGCAGGCTGCATGGCCAGCTTGGGTCGATTCATCTCCAAGTTCGGCGAAAGAGCCCAGCCGTTTTTCAAGATCATGAAAAGAACGGGCACTTTCAAATGGACCCTTGAAGCTGAAAAAGCATTTGAGGACTTGAAGAAGTACTTGGCCAGCCCACCTGTAATGGTCGCCCCAAGGCCTGGCAAGCACCTGAAGCTGTACTTGTCAGCTACCCCACAAACAGCCAGTGATGTCCTTGTGGTGGAAAGAAAGGAGCATGTACTTCATAAGAAGAGTGCAACCACTCCAAAGAAAAGCCTCCTAGTAAAGAGCTCGACGAAGGGGCGGTCATCACAAGGCCCACGCCAGGCCCAAAGCCTCAAGAGGAGAGCGCCCCGAGTCAACTGCTGCAAGAGGTTCATGCCGAAGGGACCGAGGAGCCTCAAGAGGCTAACACACTCGAGGCCCAGGAGGAACGCTGCGAGGCCAAGTCCCTCGAGGCCCCGTCCCTCGAGGCCACGTCCCTCGAGGCCAAGTCCCTCGAGGCCAAATCCCTCGAGGCCGCGTCCCTCGAGACCAAATCCCTCGAGGCCAAGTCCCTCGAGGCCAAGTCCCTCGAGGCCACATCCCTCGAGGCCAACACCCTCGAGGCCCAGGACAAGCCCCTTGAAGCCGACCCCATCAAGGGCCAAGCTGGGGCCCCTCAAGCGAAAGACGCCAAGGAAACAGAAACCACTCTCGTCGAGCATCCAGTTTACTTCGTCAGCACAGTACTGCGTGATGCTCGCGAGCGGTACCCTATGCAGCAGAAGCTTCTCCTCGCACTCTAGATCGCCTCAAGAAAGCCGCGGCACTACTTCCAGGGGCACCCCATCACGGTGGTAACCTCTTTCCCCCTGGAGCAAATTCTGCGCAACCCAAATGCAACAGATCGTGTCGCAGGATGGAACATCGAGCTACAGCCATTCAATTTGCGCTTCGATACCACAAGGGTAATCAAAGGAAGAGCGCTGGCAGACTTCGTCACCGAATGGACTGATCCAACCCCTGAAGAGCCCTGGGAAGAAGAGCATGAGTCCTATGGAGAAGCAATGCCCAGCTACTGGACCATGAAGTTCGACGGAGCTTTCGCTTGTCGCCACGGTGGGGCAGGTGTAGTCCTGACCTCACCCAAAGGCGACAAGTTGTATTACGCAGTCCAGCTGTGCTTCGGAATCGACAAGATATCCAACAACATCGCCGAGTATGAAGGGCTCCTTGCTGGCCTGCGCGCCGCAATCGCCCTAGGCGTCAAGCATATACTCATCAAGGGCGACTGCCAGCTGCTCGCCAACTTCTCCAACAAAAGCTACAAGGCCAAGGACGACCACATGGCCGCATACCTGTAAGAGGTCCGTAGGCTGGAGAAGAACTTCAGGGGAATGGAGCTCATGCACATCCCAAGAAAGGAAAACCAAGAGGCTGATGACATCGCCAAGCGCGCATCAAAGAGGCAAGCCCAGCTGCCAGGTGTCTTTGAAGAAAGGCTCGTCAAGGTATCCATAAAGCAGCCCCTCGAGGCCCTACCCGCAAGCACAGACGAAACACTCCCGCCACCACCTGCAAACGGAGCCCCAGGCTGCGGGCCCCCAACAGGGGAGCGTCTGTTGCTCACAGCGGTGCACCAAGAGGCAGGATGGATCGACGAGATCAAAGACTACCTCCACAAAGGGATCCTTCCCGAGGAAGATGTTGAAGCGGAGCGAATTGCCCGCCAAGCAAAATCGTACTAAATCCTCGAAGGAAATCTCTACCGCAAGCGCCCAAACGGCATCACGCTCAAGTGCGTCCCTCCTGAAGAAGGAAAATTGCTGATTAAGGACATCCACAGCGGGGAATGCGGCCACCATTCGTGCGCCCGCACCCTCGCAGGGAAAGTCTTCAGGAGCGGCTTCTACTGGCCTCAAGCTGTAGTGACCTCACCTTTTATTATAAGGTGGAAGTCCCTGTGTTAATGTGCTAGTCCCTGGATCATATGCTAGCACCACAGTTTAAGATGTATATCATGCAAAAGTGTCAAATACTTTATTAAATCGCATGATCCAGTGTTACAAATATCTCTTACAACTTGCATAACCTGAAAAGGCTAGCAAAATTTCCAAGAGTAGCCGCGGAAAATAGTAGATACAATGGGCCTCATCATCTTCATGTGCCACAGGCAAAGCATGTTGGTTGTAGACTCGAAATCCTATCGAATGCTCACTCGTCGTCTGTCAAATCTGCAAGGTTTAGTTGCAGCCCAGCTATAAAGGGTCAGCACAATTGAATTGTGGTGGCAAGTGACTTTAATTCCTAATGTTCTACTAAGCTATAACTATATGCTTATTTGGCTGGTGGAGCTCAAGGCTATTGTGCAAAGCAAATTTTCTCCTACTTTTGATAAACAATTTTCTTAAATCAATATCTTCTCCTTCAGAGACAAACTCGAGACAAGTCCATGTCTCCTACCCATGTTCACCCAACAAAGTTTTATTAAGAAATTTGAGATGAGGAGATTTTCAGAACACAGCCTTGTGTAGTTACTCAATTTGTCCGATGCCGGGGACACGGCTAAGATCTTAGGTTTTAACTCTCGAGAGGGTGTGCACTTTCACCATTAGACTTAATCAACCCAAACTATCCTCTACACTCCTTTCGTGAGAAGGAAAAGGAGAAGATCAAGACGAGACTTTTCAGAAGTTGCTTTCCCATGATCATACTAAGAGATTACCACCATCCTATCAACTCTAACACCATCAATCTCTTGACCCAGGTCCACATCAACTTACTCCATCAAGACAGAGCCCATATTGACCAATGGTTGCACGATAAGCAACTAGACTCAGTGTAAACTTAAATCTCATAGCCCTGGGTGGCCTACCACAAGTGAGCAACTCAGGTTAACACCGCATATCATGGCCCCAAGTAAGTGGAAACTATCTTGGGCGAAGACAACCATGAAACTTGGCCCTGAGAAGCCACTCAACTTGAAACCTCCTCGATCGACCCAATCCACCCAGGCGTTAAATTAATTTAGTGGAATTTTTAATTTATCACATCAACCATAAAACAATCATTTTTGCAGCAGGTAATTCCACTAAATTGTAATAGGGGTCTAACTGGAATTTCTAAGGGGTAACCTAACAGGTTTGCATAGCATACTACAATCTCCCAAAAACCTATCATGCATACTACTTTTGCAAAAATACTGCTTAAAACACTAGGTATGCAATAGAATAAAAAAAGTATGTGTTTTATGAAGTCACTTGCCTGAAGAAAGTTGTCGTTTCTCACTCACTCTTGTCCAAGTCAAAGTTGCTCCTCGTTTCAAACTATATAGTAAAAGGGCATCCAATAAACAAGCAATTCAACAAACACAAAAAAAATTGAAACATACAAGCGTAATAAGGCTTAGAAGTGGATTTGGTCAAGGGTGTCACATAATTCAAGAATTTATGTGGTTGCGTTTAGGGTATAGTCAAAAGTCAAATTGGACATTTTCAATTTGAAAAGATTGAAAGATCACAGGATCCAAATGAAATGGTCTTTAAACGAAGAGATCCTAAGATGGTTTAATCATAATTTAAAAGCAAGGTTCAAAATTTTACAACAACCATCATATTTAATTTCTTTTACCTAAGGTTATGTTTTCAGAATTTTAAATTTAAGCAAATTCATATTCAATAATTTCTTAATTTATCATATCTAACATTTTTAAATCCCAACTAAAAAGTTCATAGTATTATGAATACAACCTAGTTATTTGAAATGGCATAATGTTTTAATTCACATTTTTAGTAACACCTAATTAACCAATATCATTTATATACACTTGTAAAAGAATTAAAATCTTTTAAAAGGTTTTAAATAAAAATTACTTATTAAAGTTATGTATTATATTAATAAACATGAATTTGAGCTTTCTCTAGACTAGGACAATTATTTATGTCTTTGGTGCAAAGTAATAGATTTTTAAATTAATAACTTTATAATGTGCTAGAATAAATCAAAACAAGTCTCAGGATCTTTAAATTCATTTTAAATTATTCAAGAATTGTTTATAACAAAATTTTATAAATGGGGTTAATATATAGAGGGATTTTAATTAAATGTATAGCAATTGTATTAAATCAAAATAAGTGTTTGTATTAAAAGTTATGTCAAAAAATGTCAAACTATTCAAATTAAACATGCAACTATTTAAATCATCCAAATAATTCTCAAAACTTATTTTATAACAGAGGCATCACACCACAAATTTAATAATGTTTCTAAAACAATTTTATTTGCAATTTTTGGATTTATAGATTTAAAGTTATGATAAAATTACTCAATTTCACCATTTGAAATTTGAAACTTTTAAACTAATTCAAATTTGAATTTGGGCAGATCTAAAATATTCTTCATGCCAAGGGCTTTCCAAATATATAAAAATATTTGAATTTGGATATGGGAGTAAAAAGTTATGATAGATCTAAGTGTCAGGGGCTTTTCTGCAAAACAGCCAATTTAATTCTATTCGGAAATAAAATCAGAAAAGGCTGGGTGACGTGGCAGGCTCTGATTGGCTCAGATCTAGGGTTAACAGGGACCGTACGATCTTATGAGGGTTGGACGGACCAGATCCGGAGATACCTCTTCGGGCCAATCTGATCTGGGCCGTAGATCTGCATCTGACGGCCCTGGAGGTGTTGACTTGGAGAGGGTGGCGCTGGTGGCCGGAGACGAGGGGGACGACGGCGCTGCACCTCGGGAGATGACGAGGACGGCGATCCGGTGGTCCTCCGGGCATGGGAAGACGACGACGACGTTCTGCACGACGCGGCGAAGACGAGGTTGGTCATGGCGTCGAGCAAGACCTCTCGAAACGGCGTGGAGGCGCGGCCGTAGTCGCGGCGGCGCGGGAATCTTCGGGTTCCGCACGGACTCGTCGATTTTGCTGCAGGGAAGAAACGAGGAAGGGATTGAGGGGTGCGCAAAGGATAGTGGAGGTAGAGGGAGGGTCCTCGGGCTAGGGGGAGGCTCACCTCGCCGGCAAATGCAGGAAACACGGCGGCGGCTTGCGCAACTCCGGCGGCAAAATTCTCCGGCCTGGAGGCACGGATTGGAACGAGAAGAGGGGGGAAACGATGCGGGGTCTCGGGGGCTTTATATGGAGACCGAGGGAACACCACGCGACCATCACGGCGTGGATTGGGAGCTCCGGCGATCTCGGCGTGATTCCCGTGCGGGAGGTTGAAGACAACCTCTTCCCCTGACAGGTGGGTCCCACTGTCAGTTTTTTCTCTTTTTCCTTTTCTGATTTTCTATTTTCTTAATAACTTTTGATTTATAACTCCAAATGAAGCCAAATCAATTTCTAAAAGTTTGTAAAAACCATATCTTTGTGTTAAACCAGTTGTGGATATGTTTTAAATTTTTTTAAAAAAATAATAATTTTGAATTATTCAAAAATACAAATTTGCCCATTTAAGTCAACTTTGAAATTAATAATTTAATAAATTCATTTGGGGTTAAATTAAATGAATGAAATTGCCACAATGTTATATGGTTGATATTAAGTCATTTAAAACTCATTTTTAGTAACCATTCATTTTTGTTTTGGCAAAATAGTAAAGTAATAGAATATAAATATTTTCAATGTAATAGAAATTATAATGGATTCAAGTTCTTAATTCATTTTATTTTATGCACCATTATATTTTATATTTAAACTTCATAACAGCTTTGGGAAAGATCTTAGTTTTAATTCATTTCTTATTTAGGATATACTAATGATTTCATGCTTTGAAAATAAATGAAATTCATTTAAGCAAATGAAATGTTTATTTGGATAATTTATTAATTATAAAATCTATGAAGTTTTAAAGTTATACACTATAGACTTGAAATATACAAAACTATGTTTTGAACTTGGGTAAATGAATAATAATCTTTTGGCAATTTAACAATGTTTTCAAAGTTTAAAATAACACTTGTAATTATTATTTTAATTTATGAATTGCTATTGCTAAGTGGTTGAAATCAAATACTTATAAAGAAACCTTTTATTTCATGAATATGGCTTGAAGGTTTGTAAAACATTTGTCAAATTAGATATTGAGGGTTTTAATAATTACAAAGGATAATAAAATCTTTTAACTTGAAACAACTTTTAAAAATAAAGATAAACTAAGATATTTGAAATATTAAACTTTTTCAATATGTTTGAAGTCTTTCATAGTTGGTTTTCTTATGCATTTAATATTTTATTTTAATAAAAGAAAAGTTTTAAATTTTTGTGATTTTTGAACATTATGAAATGTTGGGATGTTACAGACTACCACCCTTAAAGGAATCTCGTCCAGAGATTCGGAGAGGCTGAGAACAAAGTGCAAGTGTTGGGAAAGATTCTGATAGCGGGGGACGGTGGAGAAATGCAGCTGCTGACACGGAAACAACAAAACCAGCAGAGAATGATTCCGCTGATTGGGGAGGTTAGAAAGAAAGATGGGTTTGGACAACTTGAATTAGATTAACTCAGTGGGCTACCACCCTTAAAAGAAGCTTTTGCGCCAATCTGAAATCTTTTCTACAATCTTTCAGTCGATTTTTTCCATCATTTTAGTGTTGTAGGATAACGTAAGTCCATTGAACTGCTTTTGGTACTGAATATCACTCTTCGCTTAATCTGAAAATCAAGCTGAGAGGATTTCACAAGGATCTCCATAACTCCAATCGCTTGATGTCCCCATGTGCTTCATCTTCACACTTTACATTTTTGAAGCAACTAACGTAACTCTCATGGAAGGCAAATCTTTGTTTGTAGGGTATTCTTCAAAACTTTGCTTGTGGTTATCCTCACCGTAATTTAATACGTTTAAGTAACACTTTCCTCACATAGGGTTATAAATATCTACAGTTCTATGGTTTTGGTTTTTTTTTCATCGTCGTATCTCTTATAGGAAAGCCACTCAAGATTTTCCATTCCTCATAGCAAAGAGGATGATATGAGTATTCGCCATGGGGGCCAATCCATGTCACACTCACTCATTACTTTGTACTTGGTTTGACGAATCTCGTATTCTAACACTTGGTCAAACCTCACTTATCTCACAGAATGTTTCCAGTCTGTAGGATAAACCTGAGCTAAACTATCGGTCCTCATACTAGTAGGTTGCGTTAAACCTACGCCAGGATAGCTGAAAAGTTGTTGTCTCTTGAAAATTCCTTCTCCTTGATGTGATGGAAAAAATATGTTGTCTCAACTCCTAAACTTAACCTCCACTAGTATATCCATTCTGGTTGGTTTAATTTGGCTCTAAGGATAGATATTGTGTCTGGTTTGGGTTTAGCATGGATGAGTTAAGATAGAAGGACACTAAAAAAGAATCCTACGCCAACATAATAAGACGAGGAAATTCATTTTACAAACAACATCTAGCAAACATCAAACAAAAAGGTTCACACACAAACAAACAATCTAGTATTGTCATCCAACCTAAGTTGGTATGAACAATACACTAACACGGTATCGCTGTTCTAAATGGTGGTGTAGTATAGCTCCTTCTTGAGCGCTTCATGATCTTCTTCAATTTATTTAATCTCTTCCAAGTGGTTGAACTCTTAATCCAAGTTCTTCTATCACCTTCCATGTAGTTCTTCGTGTTGAATCGTAGAATTCCTTATGAAGTATCAGACTCAGACTTCAAGAACAATGGTCATCTAGAAATAGATAAGATATTTTCCAGAAGGTAGATAGTAGACGAGAGGATAAGAAAAGATAAAGCAAATTATATATTTATTTTAGTAAAGTGAATAGAAATAGATTTTCAATCCTATGGTCAAAGCCTATTTCTATCCAAACCTAGGGTCTCGAACCTACAGGCAACACAGTGCTCTGATACCATCTGTAGTGACCTCACCTTTTATTATAAGGTGGAAGTCCCTGTGTTAATGTGCTAGTCCCTGGATCATATGCTAGAACCACAGTTTAAGATGTATATCATGCAAAAGTGTCAAATACTTTATTAAATCGCATGATCCAGTGTTACAAATATCTCTTACAACTTGCATAACCTGAAAAGGCTAGCAAAATTTCCAAGAGTAGCGGCGGAAAATAGTAGATACAATGGGCCTCATCATCTTCATGTGCCACAGGCAAAGCATGTTGGTTGTAGACTCGAAATCCTATCGAATGCTCACTCGTCGTCTGTCAAATCTGCAAGGTTTAGTTGCAGCCCAGCTATAAAGGGTCAGCACAATTGAATTGTGGTGGCAAGTGACTTTAATTCCTAATGTTCTACTAAGCTATAACTATATGCTCATTTGGCTGGTGGAGCTCAAGGCTATTGCGCAAAGAAAATTTTCTCCTACTTTTGATAAACAATTTTCTTAAATCAATATCTTCTCCTTCAGAGACAAACTCGAGACAAGTCCATGTCTCCTACCCATGTTCACCCAACAAAGTTTTATTAAGAAATTTGAGATGAGGAGATTTTCAGAACACAGCCTTGTGTAGTTACTCAATTTGTCCGATGCCGGGGACACGGCTAAGATCTTAGGTTTTAACTCTCGAGAGGGTGTGCACTTTCACCATTAGACTTAATCAACCCAAACTATCCTCTACACTCCTTTAGTGAGAAGGAAAAGGAGAAGATCAAGACGAGACTTTTCAGAAGTTGCTTTCCCATGATCATACTAAGAGGTTACCACCATCCTATCAACTCTACCACCATCAATCTCTTGACCCAGGTCCACATCAACTTACTCCATCAAGACAGAGCCCATATTGACCAATGGTTGCACGATAAGCAACTAGACTCAGTGTAAACTTAAATCTCATAGCCCTGGGTGGCCTACCACAAGTGAGCAACTCAGGTTAACACAGCATATCATGGCCCCAAGTAAGTGGAAACTATCTTGGGCGAAGACAACCATGAAACTTGGCCCTGAGAAGCCACTCAACTTGAAACCTCCTCGATCGACCCAATCCACCCAGGCGTTAAATTAATTTAGTGGAATTTTCAATTTATCACATCAACCATAAAACAATCATTTTTGCAGCAGGTAATTCCACTAAATTGTAATAGGGTCTAACTGGAATTTCTAAGGGGTAACCTAACAGGTTTGCATAGCATACTACAATCTCCCAAAAACCTATCATGCATACTACTTTTGCAAAAATACTGCTTAAAACACTAGGTATGCAATAGAATAAAAAAAGTAGGTGTTTTATGAAGTCACTTGCCTGAAGAAAGTTGTCGTTTCTCACTCACTCTTGTCCAAGTCAAAGTTGCTCCCCGTTTCAAACTATATAGTAAAAGGGCATCCAATAAACAAGCAATTCAACAAACACAAAACAAATTGAAACATACAAGCGTAATAAGGCTTAGAAGTGGATTTGGTCAAGGGTGTCACATAATTCAATATACAAAAAGAATTTATGTGGTTGCGTTTAGGGTATAGTCAAAAGTCAAATTGGATATTTTCAATTTGAAAAGATTGAAAGATCACAGGATCCAAATGAAATGGTCTTTAAACGAAGAGATCCTAAGATGGTTTAATCATAATTTAAAAGCAAGGTTCAAAATTTTACAACAACCATCATATTTAATTTCTTTTACCTAAGGTTATGTTTTCAGAATTTTAAATTTAAGCAAATTCATATTCAATAATTTCTTAATTTATCATATCTAACATTTTTAAATCCCAACTGAAAAGTTCATAGTATTATGAATACAACCTAGTTATTTGAAATGGCATAATGTTTTAATTCACATTTTTAGTAACACCTAATTAACCAATATCATTTATATACACTTGTAAAAGAATTAAAATCTTTTAAAAGGTTTTAAATAAAAATTACTTATTAAAGTTATGTATTATATTAATAAACAGGAATTTGAGCTTTCTCTAGACTAGGACAATTATTTATGTCTTTGGTGCAAAGTAATAGATTTTTAAATTAATAACTTTATAATGTGCTAGAATAAATCAAAACAAGTCTCAGGATCTTTAAATTCATTTTAAATTATTCAAGCATTGTTTATAACAAAATTTTATAAATGGGGTTAATAGATAGAGGGATTTTAATTAAATTTATAGCAATTGTATTAAATCAAAATAAGTTTTTGTATTAAAAGTTATGTCAAAAAATGTCAAACTATTCAAATTAAACATGCAACTATTTAAATCATCCAAATAATTCTCAAAAATTATTTTATAACAGAGGCATCACACCACAAATTTAATAATGTTTCTAAAACAATTTTATTTGCAATTTTTGGATTTATAGATTTAAAGTTATGATAAAATTACTCAATTTCACCATTTGAAATTTGAAACTTTTAAACTAAGTCAAATTTGAATTTGGGCAGATCTAAAATATTCTTCATGCCAAGGGCTTTCCAAATATATAAAAATATTTGAATTTGGATATGGGAGTAAAAAGTTATGATAGATCTAAGTGTCAGGGGCTTTTCTGCAAAACAGCCAATTTAATTCTATTCGGAAATAAAATCAGAAAAGGCTGGGTGACGTGGCAGGCTCTGATTGGCTCAGATCTAGGGTTAACAGGGACCGTACGATCTTATGAGGGTTGGACGGACCAGATCCGGAGATACCTCTTCGGGCCAATCTGATCTGGGCCGTAGATCTGCATCTGACGGCCCTGGAGGTGTTGACTTGGAGAGGGTGGCGCTGGTGGCCGGAGACGAGGGGGACGACGGCGCTGCACCTCGGGAGATGACGAGGACGGCGATCCGGTGGTCCTCCGGGCATGGGAAGACGACGACGACGTTCTGCATGATGCGGCGAAGACGAGGTTGGTCATGGCGTCGAGCAAGACCTCTCGAAACGGCGTGGAGACGCGGCCGTAGTCGCGGCGGCGCGGGAATCTTCGGGTTCCGCACGGACTTGTCGATTTTGCTGCAGGGAAGAAACGAGGAAGGGATTGAGGGGTGCGCAAAGGATAGTGGAGGTAGAGGGAGGGTCCTCGGGCTAGGGGGAGGCTCACCTCGCCGGCAAATGCAGGAAACACGGCGGCGGCTTGCGCAACTCTGGCGGCAAAATTCTCCGGCCTGGAGGCACGGATTGGAACGGGAAGAGGGGGGAAACGATGCGGGGTCTCGGGGGCTTTATATGGAGACCGAGGGAACACCACGCGACCATCACGGCTTGGATTGGGAGCTCCGACGATCTCGGCGTGATTCCCGTGCGGGAGGTTGAAGACAACCTCTTCCCCTGACAGGTGGGTCCCACTGTCAGGTGTTTCTCTTTTTCCTTTTCTGATTTTCTATTTTCTTAATAACTTTTGATTTATAACTGCAAATGAAGCCAAATCAATTTCTAAAAGTTTGTAAAAACCATATCTTTGTGTTAAACCAGTTGTGGATATGTTTTAAAAACTTTTTAAAAAAATAATAATTTTGAATTATTCAAAAATACAAATTTGCCCATTTAAGTCAACTTTGAAATTAATAATTTAATAAATTCATTTGGGGTTAAATTAAATTTATGAAATTGCCACAATGTTATATGGTTGATATTAAGTCATTTAAAACTCATTTTTAGGAACCATTCATTTTTGTTTTGGCAAAATAGTAAAGTAATAGAATATAAATATTTTCAATGTAATAGAAATTATAATGGATTCAAGTTTTTAATTCATTTTATTTTATGCACCATTATATTTTATATTTAAACTTCATAACAACTTTGGGAAAGATCTTAGTTTTAATTCATTTCTTATTTAGGATATACTAATGATTTCATGCTTTGAAAATAAATGAAATTCATTTAAGCAAATGAAATGTTTATTTGGATAATTTATTAATTATAAAATCTATGAAGTTTTAAAGTTATACACTATAGACTTGAAATATACAAAACTATGTTTTGAACTTGGGTAAATGAATAATAATCTTTTGGCAATTTAACAATGTTTTCAAAGTTTAAAATAACACTTGTAATTATTATTTTAATTTATGAATTGCTATTGCTAAGTGGTTGAAATCAAATACTTATAAAGAAACCTTTTATTTCATGAATATGGCTTGAAGGTTTGTAAAACATTTGTCAAATTAGATATTGAGGGTTTTAATAATTACAAAGGATAATAAAATCTTTTAACTTGAAACAACTTTTAAAAATAAAGATAAACTAAGAAATTTGAAATATTAAACTTTTTCAATATGTTTGAAGTCTTTCATAGTTGGTTTTCTTATAAATTTAATATTTTATTTTAATAAAAGAAAAGTTTTAAATTTTTGTTATTTTTGAACATTATGAAATGTTGGGATGTTACACAAGCGCTTCAAGATGCAACGAACATCATTCAAGCTTGTGAAGCCTGCCAATTCCAAGCCAAGCAAATCCACCAACCAGCGCTGGGCCTACAAACCATTCCGCTCTCGTGGCCGTTTGCGGTCTGGGGGCTGGACATCCTGGGACATTTCCCAACGGCGCACGGTGGATATCGCTACCTCTTCGTGGCCATTGACAAGTTCACAAAATGGCCTGAAGTGGAGGCGCGCGTACAATCACAGCAGGCGCGGTGGTGAAATTCATCACAAGCCTGGTCTGCCGCTTCGGAGTGCCTAACCGCATCATCACCGACAATGGCTCGCAATTCACAAGCGGCATCTTCAGAGCCTACTGCCAGAAAATGGGCATCAAGCTCTGCTTCGCCTCAGTCGCCCATCCGCAAAGCAACGGACAGGCTGAGCGCGCAAACGCAGAGGTCCTCAAAGGCTTGAAGACCAGGACCTTCGATGTCCTCAAGGGCCACGGCAAGGGCTGGTTCGATGTCCTCAAGGGCCACGGCAAGGGCTGCATCAATGAGCTACCCTCGGTGCTCTGGTCCATCCGTACCACGCCACCCAAGCCCACCGCGGAAACACCGTTCGCACTCGTCTATGGAGCCGAAGCAGTCCTCCCCGCAGAGATAAAGCATGGGTCCCACGGGTCCTTGCCTTTAATGAGGACCAGCAAGAGGACATCCACAACGACGACCTGCTGTTCCTTGAAGGGCTAAGACGCCGCTCCGCTCTACGGGCGGCCAAGTACCAGCAGTCCCTGAGGCGCTACCACAGCCGCAGTGTGCGCTCGCGCACCCTGGAGGCAGGCGATCTCGTCCTCAGACGAATCCTCTCCAGGGAAGGCATCCACAAGCTGTCCCTGATGTGGGAAGGTCCCTACAGGGTCACCCACATCGCCAGGCCTGGCGCGGCTCGCCTCGAGACGGAAGACGGCGTCCCCGTCAAGAATCCATGGAACATCATGCATCTACGCAAGTTCTACCCGTGATGTAACATCCCAGTATTTTAGAATGTTTAAAAATCACAAAAATTTAAAACTTTTGTTTTGATTAAGATAAAATATTAAAATGCATAAGAGAACCATTTATAAAAAACTTCAAGCATCTTGAAGAGATTTAATATTTCAAATATCTTGGAAAGATCATTACTTCCAAAAGTTGATCCAAGTTAAACAATTTATTATCCATTGTAGTTATTAAACCTCAGTATGTAATTTGACAAATGTTTTACAAAAATTTCAAACCATTTCATTATAATAAAAAGTTTCCTTATAAATATTTGTTTCCACCACTTAGCCATAGCTATTCATAAATTAAAATAGTATTTACAAGTGTTATTGTAAATAATTTAAAACATGATCCATTTGCCAAATGGTTTTCTTTAGTTCCACTAAGTACAAAAACATAGTGTTGAAATTACAACCTATAGTTTATAACTTTAATAACTTCATATGTTTTATAATAAATGGATTATCCAAATACATTTCATTAGCTTAAAATGATCTTCATTTATTTTCAAGACATAAAATGATTTTCAGGAGTATATTTTTGGGATTTTAAATCTAAAATCTTTTCCAAAGTGGTTATGAAGTTTTCAATTGAGTTATCTTGTTATAAAATAAAATGGTGCCCAAAATACTTTAAATTAAAAATGATTACATTACATTTTCTCTTCTTAATTCAAATAGGTATAATATGTGATTTAATAATCTATTAAAGCTAAATTTTATGCAATAATGGAATATGAGTTTAGATAACTTAATTCCAAACATATTTGAATATGGGTATTTTACAAATTTTATTTAGCCAAAAGAAAATTTAAATTAAGTTATAATTTTAAAATTGATATTAAGTATCAAATTGGTAATTAATGAATTTTTCAAAAATATTAAATTTCAAAAATGTTTAAAACATGCCCACAACTGGTTTAACACAAAGATAATAATTTTACGAATTTTTATAAATTTGTTTGACTGCATTTGGACATTTAAATCAAAAGTTATGGAATAATAAAATAAAAATCAGAAAAGAAAAAGGAAGGATGACGTCATCGTCGTCTTCCTCCGTCCGAGAATTCCGGCCGGAAATCTCGCGCCGTATCTTCGCCCTCGCGCGACCCCCGCTGCCCTAAACCCTCACCTTTTAAAGCCCTCGAGCCCCGCTCTCTTTTCCCTCTCCCTTCACTCAAATTAGCGCCGCCAGGCCGTTGCAGTCGCTCGCCGGAATCGCCCGACCGCCGCCACGTTTTTCTGAGTTTCCCGGCGAGGTGAGCTCCCCCTCCTATCCGAGGTCGTCCCCCACCAGTCCCCCGCGTCGTCGCTCACCTCCTGTTGCCCTCCCCTCTCTTTTTCCGCAGCAACCCGTCGAGAACGAACCCGACCGGAGCTTCGCCGGCGCAAGGAACACTCCGTTCGTGCGACGCCGTCGTTCGGAGCGGAAATCAACGCCGCCACCGCGCCCATCTCCTTCGTCATCGCACGCCGCATCTCTCTGTCGCCTCCGCGCGTCCGGAGCACCACCGCAGCGTGGGATTCATCTACGCCCGAGCCGCCGCGCCGTCGTCGTCTTGAACTCCGGTCACTGGCGCCGCCAGGTATTTGTCGACGCTCCCAGATCCGTCCGATGTACAACGTGCGGCCCCGATTAGATCACTTCGGACGAATCGGTACGGATGAGTCAGATCCGTCAGATCCGTCAGACTAAGCCGAGCCTAGCCGAGCCGAGCCCAGCCAATCACAGCCCGCCACGTTGCCTGCCTATTTTTCTGATTTATTCCGAGTAGATTTAATTGACAGATTTACAGAAAAGTCCCTACAACTTAAAATCTTCATAACTTTTTAACCACTTATCCAAATTTGACAAATTTTATATCAAATTAAAGCCCTTGACAAGTAGAATCTGCTGGAAAGAAGGCCCATGAGGGGGGGGGGGAAGTCCCCCCAGGGCTTCGGATTGAGAGAGGGCCGGCCTAGGTGGGCCAAATGGGGCCCACCTAGGGTCGGCGCACCCCCTTTGGCCGCACCAGGCAATGGGGCATAGTCCCACATTCCCTGGCTGG
Source organism: Poa annua (assembly GCA_026929855.1). NCBI lineage: Eukaryota > Viridiplantae > Streptophyta > Magnoliopsida > Poales > Poaceae > Poa > Poa annua. The sequence continues at coordinate 42,557,813 of CM049427.1, forward strand.
CAAGGTTGGCTTCCCCTGGGAGCCTATATAAGAAAGGGCACCCCTGACCTTTTAATTCACCAGTTAATTCTCTTATTTCTCCTCGATCTCGTGATTCCCTTTGTCGGCCCAGTGGGAACTGGGGTACCAAGAGCCCATTCCCCCCAGGCCTCGCTCGCGGGCCAGACGGACGAAACGACTAAGGACCAGGCGTCACCGCCTGACGGGACCCTCGAGAGGCGATTCCCCTCGAGGGCCCGAAGAGGGAGCGAGGGCCTCAAGGGACCCCTCGCCTCAGGGGATCATCCCCCCGAGGGACCAATCCGCCTGAGGGGGCTTCCGACAGGAATCTCCCCTCAGGCCTGAAGGGAAACGTCGTCGCCAAGGAAGCCCAGCAGAGCGCACGTGACCTCTGCCACGCTCGTGCAGTGGCGCTCACACCCCCGTCGCTGTCCCTGGCGATAAAGCGGTCAACAAAGCTGCTCCGCCTGCTGCACAGCTGTGAGGAACTTCTACTCTGACGATAAAGCAGGTGGACGGCGCAACCCTCCAAAGGATATAATCATCATGGGCTCCACCTCGGAGACTGCCCGCCTTGCGGATAGTACGAGCGCGGTCGGCCGCCGGTTGGCCACGGCGCCACCTTTATCAACAATGGACCGAGTCCATGGACGAAGGAAGCGCGGTGGACTCGTGCTCCGCCCCGCCACTGGCAAGTGGGAGCCACCTTGAAGGCCAAGCCGAAGAAGAAGGCCCGAGGCGCCTATGAAAGAGAGAAGACATCCATCGTAGCAAGGGTCGGCCCTTTGCGTGCAAAACTCCCTTGTAAACCCTAGCAGCTCTGGTTAGATTAGCCTCTGGCTAGAGGGGGAAGAAGATCATCGCTTCCCTCCCCAGGCAAGAACTGCCTCAAGGGGGCTTCCGGCAAGCTCAATTGTACTGTAACCTCCCACATAGAATACGGACAGGCAGGAGTAAAGGTCTTACCTCCTCACGAGGGCCGTGAACCTGGGTAAAGGACGGTGTCTTCCTTGGTCGGGTGTGCGTCTTCTTCGGGTCCGACGAGCAACGTCGCGGAGCCACTTGAGGGTTTAGACCTCCGCGTTCAATCCCCTCTCGAACTACACTTCAGGAAGTGACTACCCCTGATTCCTGGGAGTCATAACCCGACATTTGGCGCGCCGGGTAGGGGATTGAGGCGCGTCAACAACCTTCGAGTTCGTCTCTGCGCCATGGTGAACACGCGCGCCACCCGCACCGCTCGAGTCACCCGACGTGCGCCTGCGGGAGCACGCGCGCCCCCAGGTGCCGCGACCACCCGCGCAAGGCGGGGCCGACAATGCCAAGAGGAGCATGTCCCTTCTGGCCCTCACGCGGAGGCGCCGGAGCCCGACGCCGAGCACCAGGAGGACGCGTAGTCGTCGCACCCGACGCAGCGCCCGAGCGGCTCGGGCCCGGGGAGGACAGACCCTGCGTCCCACACCGCGTTGCTCATGGCGCAGGAGCTGCTCCGCTACCAGCCCACCGTTGAGGCTCACGAGCAGTGGCTCCAACGCCTCAACCACCTCGTCGGCATCGCCACGACGCGCCCCGCTCCGTCGCTGTCCAACATGCACCCCTCTCTCGCGGGCACGGTCGCAACAAATGCGCCTCCGCCACTTCGGGGCCTGCACCGGCTGTGGCACAGAGGGCTGCTTCGCACGCGACCTCGCCGCGCGATTGCATGATCGTGCAGCGCACCGCGCCCGACGCCCGTGTGGGGATGGAGCTCCAGCGAGACCGCCAGAACAGGCTCGTGGAGGAGCTCGGCCAGGCGGGACAGCAGAACCGCGACGCGCTTCAGCACGAGGTCGCTACGTACACCTCGGGCTGCATGGCGTTCACTCGCTCCCTGCGCCGTGTGGTCTGGCCGCAGAAGTTCAGGCCAGCTCTTCCCAAGGGCTACGACGGCTCCAGCAACCCCGTGGAATTCCTGCAGCTCTACACCACCTCCATCCAAGCTGCGGGGGGACACGACAAGGTCATGGCCAACTGGTTCTCCCACGCGCTACGCGACTCGGCGCTGTCGTGGCTCCTGAACCTCCCGGAGGACTCTGTGAACTCCTGGGAGGAGCTCTGCAAGCAGTTCGTCTCCAACTTCAAGGGGACGTACGAGCGCACCCTCACCCACAATGATCTGCGCGCTGTGGTGCAGAGGAAGGACGAAACGCTCCGCAAGTACATCCAGCGCTTCAGCCAAGTGCGCAACAAGATCCCGAACATCCCCGACACTCAAGTCATCGCCGCCTTCCGCGAGGGCGTCACAAACAGGAGGATGCTCGACAAACTGGGCATCCACGACAAGCTCACCTCTGTGGTCAAGCTGTTCGACATGGCGGACAAGTGCGCCAAGGCTGAAGAGGGACTCCTCTTCGTGAAAATGTCCTCGAGAGGGGACGATCACGCTGAGGGGTCCAAGAGCCAGAAGAAGAAGGAGGAGCCCAAGCGCAAGGCCACCGCAATTCTCGCGGCAGAGCCGGACACAAAAGGCACCCACAGGGACTCCCCCGAGGCTGGAGAAAGGAAAGATGATCACCGCCCTTTCTGCATCTACCAGAACAGGCGCGGCCACTCTACGGAGTCCTGCTACTACCTCAAAAGGTTGAGCAAGGAGCGCGAGCAAGCAGAAGACAGCGGCGGCCGCGGTCGAGGCCGTGGCTACCGCGGAGGCGGACGCAAGGGCGGCTACCAGAAACCATCTGGAAATCAAGCCAACGCCACAGAAAAGAACGGCAACCTCCCTGACGAGGAAGATGGCGGCTACCAAGCCCCGAGGGGCGCCATTGCCTGCATCCTAGGGGGGGCGCAGGCGCCGAAGTCGAACAACTAGTTCAAGCAGTTCGCCCGCGAGCTCAATGCCGCCCTCCCAAGCACGAAACCTCCAGGCCACTCAAGTGGTCGCAGTACACCATCGCCTTTGACGCTCAGGACCACCCCAAATCCACCAAGACTGTTGGAACCCTCCCGCTGGTCTGCACCCCCACCATCGACAATGTGGCTGTCTCCAAGACGCTCATCGACGGCGGAGCAGTCCTGAACGTTATCTCCATAGATACGTTCGAAGCGCTTCAAGTGCCCTACGAGAGGCTTATGCCCTCGAGGCCCTTCACGGGGGTCACCAGCGGCTCAATCGAGCCGCTAGGCCGGGTCAGGCTTGCCGTCACCTTCGGGAGCGAGGAAAATTACCGCACCGAGCACATCGACTTCGATGTTGCGCACATCGGCCTGCCGTACAACGCCATCCTCGGCTACCCCGCGCTCGCGAAGTTCATGGCCGTCACACACCATGCGTACAACATGGTCAAGATCCCCGGCAGCGCCGGCACGATCACCATACGTGGGCATGTCCTGGACGCTACGCGCGCTGTGGAGACGGCCTACAAGACTGCCGCCATGGCCTTCCCCGCAGACGAGGACCAAGAGCCTCTCGAGAGGCCCAAGAAGAAGAAGCAGTTATTCTCCCAGGAGGCAGCTGCTACAAAGAAGATCTCTCTGAGCTCGGGTAGCTCGGGGGCTGAAGGCTCGGGGGCTAGCGTCACCATTGGCGCCGTGTTGCCTCCCAAATAGGAAAGCGCGTTCGTCGCCTTCGTCCAGGCAAACTCTGACATGTTCGCATGGACACCGTCAGATATGTCTGGTGTACCGAGGGAGGTGATCGAGCACCACTTGGCCGTGTGCCCAAACGCGCGCCCCGTCAAGCAAAAAGCAAGAAAGCAAGCCCCCGAGAAGCAAGCATTCATCGTCAAGGAGGTCGAGAAGCTCAAAGCGGCAAAAGTAGTCCGCGAAGTCGCGCACCCCACTTGGCTCTCCAACGGCGTGGTAGTCCCAAAACCCGTCGGCGGAGGCCGCGTCTGCATCGACTACACCGACCTGAACAAGGCCTGCCCCAAGGACCCTTACCCCATGCCCAGAATTGACCAGATCGTGGACTCCACGGAAGGCTGCGAACTCCTCTGTTTCCTCGATGCCTTCTCTGGTTATCACCAGATTAAGACGGCTAAAGAGGACGAGGAGAAGACGGCTTTCCTCACCCCATGCGGTGTGTATTGCTACGTCTGCATGCCCTTCGGCCTAAAAAATGTCGGAGCCACTTTCCAGAGGTTAATGAGGATAGCCCTTGGCGGGCAAATGGGGCGAAACGCTGAAGCATATGTCGATGACATCGTCGTGAAGTCACGAGAAGGAAATACTTTGATCGAAGACCTGGAAGAAACCTTCGCCAGCCTGCGCAAGGTGAACATTAAGCTCAACCCCGCCAAGTGCGTCTTCGGAGTACCTTCGGGCAAATTGCTGGGTTTCCTCATGTCCCATCGGGGCATAGAGGCGAACCCAGACAAAATCAAGGCCATAGAAGGCATGCAACCTCCACGCAGGCTCAAGGACATGCAACGCCTGGCAGGCTGCATGGCCAGCTTGGGTCGATTCATCTCCAAGTTCGGCGAAAGAGCCCTGCCGTTTTTCAAGATCATGAAAAGAACGGGCACTTTCAAGTGGACCCTTGAAGCTGAAAAAGCATTTGAGGACTTGAAGAAGTACTTGGCCAGCCCACCTGTAATGGTCGCCCCAAGGCCTGGCAAGCACCTGAAGCTGTACTTGTCAGCTACCCCACAAACAACCAGTGCTGTCCTTGTGGTGGAAAGAAAGGAGCCTGTACTTCACAAGAAGAGTGCAACCACTCCAAAGAAAAAGCCTCCTGGTAAAGAGCTCGACGAAGGGACGGTCATCACAAGGCCCACGCCAGGCCCATAGCCTCAAGAGGAGACCGCCCCGAGTCAACTGCTGCAAGAGGTTCATGCCGAAGGGACCGAGGAGCCTCAAGAGGCTAACACACTCGAGGCCCAGGAGGAACGCTGCGAGGCCAAGTCCCTCGAGGCCCCGTCCCTCGAGGCCACGTCCCTCGAGGCCAAGTCCCTTGAGGCCCCGTCCCTCGAGGCCACGTCCCTCGAGGCCAAATCCCTCGAGGCCGCGTCCCTCGAGGCCAAATCCCTCGAGGCCAAGTCCCTCGAGGCCAAGTCCCTCGAGGCCAAGTCCCTCGAGGCCACATCCCTCGAGGCCAACACCCTCGACGCCCAGGACAAGCCCCTTGAAGCCGACCCCATCAAGGGCCAAGCTGGGCCCCCTCAAGCGAAAGACGCCAAGGAAAAATAAACCACTCTCGTCGAGCATCCAGTTTACTTCGTCAGCACAGTACCGCATGATGCTCGCGAGCGGTACCCTATGCAGCAGAAGCTTCTCCTCGCACTCCTCATCGCCTCAAGAAAGTCGCGGCACTACTTCCAGGGGCACCCCATCAAGGTGGTAACCTCTTTCCCCCTGGAGCAAATTCTGCGCAACCCAATGCAACAGATCGTGTCGCAGGATGGAACATCGAGCTACAGCCATTCAATTTGCGCTTCGATACCACAAGGGTAATCAAAGGAAGAGCGCTGGCAGACTTCGTCGCCGAATGGACTGATCCAACCCCTGAAGAGCCCTGGGAAGAAGAGCATGAGTCCTCTGGAGCAGCAATGCCCAGCTACTGGACCATGAAGTTCGACGGAGCTTTCGCTTGTCGCCACGGTGGGGCAGGTGTAGTCCTGACCTCACCCAAAGGCGACAAGTTGTATTACGCAGTCCAGCTGTGCTTCGGAATCGACAAGATATCCAACAACATCGCCGAGTATGAAGTGCTGCTTGCTGGCCTGCGCGCCGCAATCGCCCTAGGCGTCAAGCATATACTCATCAAGGGCGACTCCCAGCTGCTTGTCAACTTCTCCAACAAAAGCTACAAGGCCAAGGACGACCACATGGCCGCATACCTTGAAGAGGTCCGTAGGCTGGAGAAGAACTTCAGGGGAATGGAGCTCATGCACATCCCAAGAAAGGAAAACCAAGAGGCTGATGACATCGCCAAGCGCGCATCAAAGAGGCAAGCCCAGCTGCCAGGTGTCTTTGAAGAAAGGCTCGTCAAGGCATCCATAAAGCAGCCCCTCGAGGCCCTGCCCGCAAGCACAGACGAAACGCTCCCGCCACCACCTGCAAACGGAGCCCCAGGCTGCGGGCCCCCAACAAGGGAGCGTCTGTTGCTCACAGCGGTTCACCAAGAGGCAGGATGGATCGACGAGATCAAAGACTACCTCCACAAAGGGATCCTTCCCCAGGAAGATGTTGAAGCGGAGCGAATTGCCCGCCAAGCAAAATCGTACCAAATCCTCGAAGGAAATCTCTACCGCAAGCGCCCAAACGACATCATGCTCAAGTGCGTCCCTCCTGAAGAAGGAAAATTGCTGATTAAGGACATCCACAGCGGGGAATGCGGCCACCATTCATGCGCCCGCACCCTCGCGGGGAAAGTCTTTAGGAGCGGCTTCTACTGGCCTCAAGCGCTTCAAGATGCAACGGACATCATTCAAGCTTGTGAAGCCTGCCAATTCCACGCCAAGCAAATCCACCAACCAGCGCTGGGCCTACAAACCATTCCGCTCTCGTGGCCGTTTGCGGTCTGGGGGCTGGATATCCTGGGACATTTCCCAACGGCGCAAGGTGGATATCGCTACCTCTTCGTGGCCATTGACAAGTTCACAAAATGGCCTGAAGTGGAGGCGCGCGTACAATCACAACAGGCGCGGCGGTGAAATTCATCACAAGCCTGGTCTGCCGCTTCGGAGGGCCTAACCGCATCATCACCGACAATGGCTCGCAATTCACAAGCGGCATCTTCAGAGCCTACTGCCAGAAAATGGGCATCAAGCTCTGCTTCGCCTCAGTCGCCCATCCGCAAAGCAACGGACAGGCTGAGCGCGCAAACGCAGAGGACCTCAAAGGCTTGAAGACCAGGACCTTCGATGTCCTCAAGGGCCACGGCAAGGGCTGGTTCGATGTCCTCAAGGGCCACGGCAAGGGTTGCATCAATGAGCTACCCTCGGTGCTCTGGTCCATCCGTACCACGCCACCCAAGCCCACCGCGGAAACACCGTTCGCACTCGTCTATGGAGCCGAAGCAGTCCTCCCCGCAGAGATAAAGCATGGGTCCCCACGGGTCCTTGCCTTTAATGAGGACTAGCAAGAGGACATCCACAACGACGACCTGCTGTTCCTTGAAGGGCTAAGACGCCGCGCCGCTCTACGGCGGCCAAGTACCAGCAGTCCCTGAGGCGCTACCACAGCCGCAGTGTGCGCTCGCGCACCCTGGAGGCAAGCGATCTCGTCCTCAGACGAATCCTCTCCAGGGAAGGCCTCCACAAGCTGTCCCTGATGTGGGAAGGTCCCTACAGGGTCACCCACATCGCCAGGCCTGGCGCGGCTCGCCTCGAGACGGAAGACGGCGTCCCCGTCAAGAATCCATGGAACATCATGCATCTACGCAAGTTCTACCCGTGATGTAACATCCCAATATTTTGGAATGTTTAAAAATCACAAAAATTTAAAACTTTTGTTTTGATTAAGATAAAATATTAAAATGCATAAGAGAACCAATTATAAAAAACTTCAAGCATCTTGAAGAGATTTAATATTTCAAATATCTTGGAAAGATCATTACTTCCAAAAGTTGATCCAAGTTAAACAATTTATTATCCATTGTAGTTATTAAACCTCAGTATGTAATTTGACAAATGTTTTACAAAAATTTCAAACCATTTCATTATAATAAAAAGTTTCCTTATAAGTATTTGTTTCCACCACTTAGCCATAGCTATTCATAAATTAAAATAGTATTTACAAGTGTTATTTTAAATAATTTAAAACATGATCCATTTGCCAAATGGTTTTCTTTAGTTCCACTAAGTACAAAAACATAGTGTTGAAATTAAAACCCATAGTTTATAACTTTAATAACTTCATATGTTTTATAATAAATGGATTATCCAAATACATTTCATTAGCTTAAAATGATCTACATTTATTTTCAAGACATAAAATGATTTTCAGGAGTATATTTTTGTGATTTTAAATCTAAAATCTTTTCCAAAGTGGTTATCAAGTTTTCAATTGAGTTATCTTGTTATAAAATAAAATGGTGCCCAAAATACTTTAAATTAAAAATGATTACATTACATTTTCTCTTCTTAATTCAAATAGGTATAATATGTGATTTAATAATCTATTAAAGCTAAATTTTATGTAATAATGAAATATGAGTTTAGATAACTTAATTCCAAACATATTTGAATATGGGTATTTTACAAATTTTATTTAGCGAAAAGAAAATGTAAATTAAGTAATAATTTTAAAATTGATATTAAGTATCAAATTGGTAATTAATGAATTTTTAAAAATATTAAATTTCAAAAATGTTTAAAACATGCCCACAACTGGTTTAACACAAAGATAATAATTTTACGAATTTTTAGAAATTTGTTTGACTGCATTTGGAGACTTAAATCAAAAGTTATGGAATAATAAAATAAAAATCAGAAAAGAAAAAGGAAGGATGACGTGAGCGTGACGTCATCGTCGTCTTCCTCCGTCCGAGAATTCCAGCCGGAAATCTCCCGCCGTATCTTCGCCCTCGCGCGACCCCCGCTGCCCTAAACCCTCACCTTTTAAAGCCCTCGAGCCCCGCTCTCTTTTCCCTCTCCCTTCACTCAAATTAGCGCCGCTAGGCCGTCGCAGTCGCTCGCCGGAATCGCCAGACCGCCGCCGCGTTTTTCTGAGTTTCCCGGCGAGGTGAGCTCCCCCTCCTATCCGAGGTCGTCCCCCACCAGTCCCCCGCGTCGTCGCTCACCTCCTGTTGCCCTGCCCTCTCTTTTTCCGCAGCAACCCATCGAGAACGAACCCGACCGGAGCTTCGCCGGCGCAAGGAACACTCTGTTCGTGCGACGCCGTCGTTCGGAGCGGAAATTAACGCCGCCACCGCGCCCATCTCCTTCTTCATCACACGCCGCATCTCTCTGTCGCCTCCGCGCGTCCGGAGCACCACCGCAGCGTGGGATTCATCTACGCCCGAGCCGCCGCGCCGTCGTCGTCTTGAACTCCGGTCACCAGCGCCGCCAGGTATTTGTCGACGCTCCCAGATCCGTCTGATGTACAAGATATGGCCCCGATTAGATCACTTCGGACGAATCGGTACGGATGAGTCAGATCCGTCAGATCTGGATCTGACGATCCAGATCGACTGGAGCCGAGCCGCGGCTCAGACTAAGCCGAGCCTAGCCGAGCCGAGCCCAGCCAATCACAGCCCGCCACGTTGCCTGCCTATTTTTCTGATTTATTCCGAGTAGATTTAATTGTCAGATTTACAGAAAAGTCCCTACAACTTAAAATCTTCATAACGTTTTAACCACTTATCCAAATTTGACAAATTTTATATCAAATTAAAGCCCTTGACAAGTAGAATCTGCTGGAACCTTTAAATTTTAAATTTGACTTAGTTTAAAATATTCAAATTTCAAATGGTGAATTTGAGTAATTTTATCATAACTTTAAATCTATAAATCCAAAAATTGCAAATAAAATTGTTTTAGAAACTTTATAAAATGTGTGATATGATGCCTCTGTTATAGAATAATTTTTGCGAATTATTTTGATGATTCAATAGTTGTATGTTTAATTTGAATAGTTTGACTATTTTTGACATAACTCTTAATACAAACATTATTTTTGATTAAATCCAATTGCTATAAATTTAATTAAAAGCCCTCTGTCTATTAACCCCATTTATTAAATTTTGTTATGAATAATGTATAAACATTTTAAAATGAATTTAAAGCCCAGAGACTTAATTTGATTTATTTTAGCACATTATAAGGTTTATTAATATAAAATTTATTACTTTGCACCAAAGACATAAATAATTGTCCTTGTCCAGAGAAAGCCCAAATCCCTGTTTATTCATATATTTCATAACATTAATAAGTAAGTTTTTGTTTAAAACCTTTTAAATGAATTTAGTTCATTTACAAGTGGTTATAAATGTCATTGGTTAAATAGGTGTTACTAAATATGTGATTTAAAACACTATATTGTTTTAAATAACTAAGTTATTATTAATACTATAAACTTTTAAGTTGGGAATTAAAAGTGTTTAGATATGAGAAAATTTAAGAAATTCTTGAATATGAATTTGGTTAAATTTAATTTTAAACATAATCTGGGGTAAATGTAATTAAATATTTATAGTTGTATTAAAGTTTTAAACCTTGCTTTTAAAATGGTGATGAAGCCTCCTTGATATCCCTGTGTGTAAAATTTTGAAGACCATTCCATTAGAAACTTTGGAAACTCTCATACAACCTTCTCGAGTAGAAAATGTTCATGGACTCCATACCATCCCTTGGCGCAACCCTAAACCCAAGAACATTAATTCATTTTGTATATTGAATTATGTGACACCTTTGACCAAACCCTCCCGAGAAGACTCGTTACGCTTGTATTTTCAATATGTTTTGTGTTTGTTGAATTGCTTGTTTATTGGATGCCCTTTTACTATATAGTTTGAAACGGGGAGCAACTTTTGACTTGGACAAGAGTGTGTGAGAAACGACAACTTTCTTCAGGCAAGTGACTTCATAAAACACCTACTATTTTATTCTATTGCATACCTAGTGTTTTAAGCAGTATTTGCAAAAGTAGTATGCATGATAGGTATTTGGGAGATTTGTAGTATGCTATGCAAACCTGTTAGGTTACCCCTTAGAAATTCTAGTTAGAACCCTATTATAATTTAGTGGAAGTACTTGCTGCAAAAATGATTGTTTTATGGTGATGTGATAAATGAAAATTTCCACTAAATTAATTTAACGCCTGGGTGGATTGGGTCGATCGAGGAGGTTTCAAGTTGAGTGGCTTCTCAGGGCCAAGTTTCATGGTCGTCTTCGCCCAAGATAGTTTTCACTTACTTGGGGCCATGATATGCGGTGTTAACCTGAGTTGCTCACTTGTGGAAGGCCACCCAGGGCTATGAGATTTAAGTTTACACTGAGTGTAGTTGCTTATCGTGCAACCATTGGTCAATGTGGGCTCTGTCTTGATGGAGTAAGTTGATGTGGACCTGGGTCAAGAGATTGATGGTGGTAGAGTTGATAGGATGGTGGTAATCTCTTAGTATGATCATGGGAAAGCAACTTCTGAAACATCTCGTCTTGATCTTCTCCTTTTCCTTCTCACTAAAGGAGTGTAGAGGATAGTTTGGGTTGATTGAGTCTAATGGTGAAAGTGCACACCCTCTCGAGAGTTAAAACCTAAGATCTTAGCCGTGTCCCCGGCATCCGACAAATTGAGTGACTACACAAGGCTGTGTTCTGAAAATCTCTTCATCCCAATTTCTTAATAAAACTTTGTTGGGTGAACATGGGTAGGATACATGGACTTGTCTCGAGATGTCTCTGAAAGAGAAGATATTGATTTAAGAAAATTGTTTATCAAAAGTAGGAGAAAACTTGCTTTACGCAATAGCCTTGAGCTCCACCAGCCAAATAAGCATATAGATATAGCTTAGTAGAATATTAGAAATCAAAGTCACTTGCCACCACAATTCAGTTGTGCTGACCCTTTATAGTTGGGCTGCAACTAAAACTTGTAGAATGTCCGAATGAGGAGTAAGGGGGTCGTCTTCGAGCTACAACCAACATGATCTGCCAGTGGCTTCATGGAGATGCTGTAGCTCCATGCTATCTTTTCTTTTTGCGTTTGAACTCTGAAATAAAGTGTGAACTATTTATTCAGCTAGGGTTTTTTGGTATGCAAATCTGTAAGGATTATTTGTTTTTGGATCATTCGTCTCGTATTGTAATAGATTATGACATCGTACTGTGATATTACATCTTATTGGAAATTGCGATACTTATGTGATCCAAGTCTTCCGCACTATTCATAAGTGCCATTGCTATCTTAAGCAAGGGCACTACACGTGATCATCATCACGTCAGGGCATTTAGAGAAAGAGGCAGCCCACGGCTCAACCTCCAAGCACCTTTTTGTCCCTCAAGGTTAAAAGTTCAACGCTTAAACCTCGCAAACCTTTGTATCTGCCAGGAACAAGTCAAAAAAAGTGATTATTGTCACGCCCGTGATCATTGTCACGTCGAGAGGTCAAGCGGACGAGGCAGCCTACGGCTCAACCTCTAAGCATTTTTCGTCTCTAGAGGTTAAAACGCCGAAAGTCTTAAACCTCCCAAAAAAATAGCTTTGTCTCCTAAATGAACAAATGCCAAAGTGGTCATTGCCACACCCGTGATCATTGTCACGTCGAGAAAACAAAGCAGAAGAGGCAGCTTACGGCTCAACCTCCAAGCAATGTCGACTCTAGAGGTTAAAACGGCAAAAGGCTTAAACCTCAAACAAATGCTTTGTCTCCTAAGAGAACAAACGCAACTGTGGTCATTGCCACGCACGTGATCATTGTCACGTAGAGACTCCTAGCGGGCGAGGCAGCTTACGGCTCAACCTCCAAGCATTCTTCTCTCCGGAGGTTAAAACGCCAACGGCTTAAACCCCAAAGGCTTCACTCGAGGGAAAACCCTCCGAGCTCTCAACTAAAACGAGCCACCTCAGGCCGTTGAGAGTCTCTGCCACCAACAGGTGGTCCCCATGCCTCGACATGTCTGAGCATCAACTTGGCAACCCCAAGCATAATGACTCAATCTCGTTCCTAAGTGAACTTAGCGCTTCGGCGCCGCTTAAAAAACATTTTTGGGGGGGTCTTATTTACGCATTACTATTGTTGAAGTGTGCGCTTATATCTCTCCACATGCGTACCTCGCGAGCGGGGGCTGAGTACAGTGCCAGTACCTCAAATGACACACCAGCAGCACTGCAAAATCCAAGAGTCCGAGCTCTGGCTGGAGGGCAATCCCCCACAAGCAAGCCATCTCTACAGAGGACTTTGGTACTTACTCTCCTCGCAAGGAACGCCTGAGGGGACCTATAAGCATGCACGATCCCTTGATCCGTGTTCTAGCGTTTGGGTTCGCCCCTCTAATACCTGGAGGGAAGAATTCCCTCGCGAGCCTGAAGGGACATCCGTGAGCGGCCCCTCAAGTGGGCAACCTCGCCAGGCAAAATGCCTCCCCATGAGCAACCCCTCAAGTGGGAAACCTCGCCAGGCGAAAAACCTCCACAGAGCGAAAACCTCGAGAAGCTAAGTCTCGCACCCACGCTTTAAGAGCGTTTTTCTCTCCCTATCGCGCGTCTCGGCCCCTCGAGCGACTTCGCTTTCCCTTACGCTTCATGGACTACTCGCACGTCTAAGGGGGGCACTTGAGCATCGCGACTCAAGGCTCTTACCTCTCCTAGGCCTAAACTCCCCCCCCCCCCCCGGCCTTGCAGAGTCATTGCTCCCGTGGACCGAGGTGGCGGAGTCATGGCACGAAGAGATGGGACCTAACGACGCAGAGAACAAATAAACATGAAGATGAGTCCAAAGAGACCTTACGAGGGGCAGACAAGCTCGAATTAAAACAACAATTAAAGTATATTACAAGACAAAAGGTCTTAAGGTGTCTAAGGCACACAGCTGGTGCAGTTACATGCGCCCGCAGGCGCAGCCAAGAAAGGCTCAGGGGGATGCAGCAGCGCTTTGAGCCTCCACAGTGCCAACTTCGACCTCGGCGGAGCGGGCCTGCTCCTCCGCAGCGCCATCTTCGACCTTGGCAGAGCGGGCCTCCTCCTCCGCGGCGCCATCTTTGACCTCGGCGGAGCGGGCCTGCTCCTCCGCAGCGCCATCTTCGACCTCGGCAGAGCGGGCCTCCTCCTCCGCAGCGCCATCTTCGACCTCGACGGAGCGGGCCTCCTCCTCCGCAGCGCCTCCTTCGACCTCGGCGCCTCCTCCTCGAAGTCCGGTGCAGCCTCCACACGCCTGAAGTGGTTGCATAATGCATCCACCTGCTCGCGGAGGGAAGACGAGACGCGTTGCGCGTCCTCGCCGCGAGCGACCTCGGTCACCAAGCGGAGGTCGAAGTCCGGCACAAGGAGCTTGATGTTGGTGAAGATGCGATCAACAGCCACCCCCAAGAGCTGCCTGCTCTCGTCTTCGATCACCTCGCGAAGCTCAGCGGCGGGGCCCTCCAGCGCCGCGAAAAGCTGGTCAAAATAGGCCAGGAACAAGGTGGCGTCGTCGTGGCCTTGGGTCCAAGGGTACGGTGCGTCTGCGCCGAGCCGCGCCGCGAGCTCACCACCACGCGCCACCAGCTCTTCAAACAGGCGGTCGCGCTGCATCGCAGGCGCACTAGACGAAGGGCCAGCACCGTGGGTCGCCATGTCGCGAGCCTTTTCCGCTCGGCGCCAATAAGCCTTGGCGCGCTTGAAGCGGCGCGCCAGCTTGGAGTTGGCCTTCTCAAGCTCAGCTAGCCGCTAAGCGTCCGCCGCATGCTCGGCCCTGAGGCGGTCCTCCCGCTTCCGCAGCCGAGCACGGTACTTCTGGAGAATGGTCCGACGGAGATGTCTCTTGTGCTCCGCGAGGGCCCTCTGGGCCGCTCTCGTCCTCTTGGCGAAGCGCCGCTCCGAGCGCTCGTCAGAGCGCTTCTGAGCAGAGACGTGCTCATCGAACTTCGAGGCCGCCTGTGCCAGGTCTCCCTCGCGCGCTTCGAGGGCCTCTCGCTGGGCGGCCAGGTCCTTATCCATCTGGAGACACCGCCCCTCGCGCCGCTACAGCTCACCCCCCCTGAGGGCCAGCTGCCGATCGCGCTCGGCCAAGCACTTGCGGTCCTCCTCTAGAGCAGCATGCGCGACCTGGTGGGCAGAGAGACGCTGGGACTCCAACCGGTCCAGCTCGTGTCGCCTCTGCGCCAGCGAGCCCTCCATTGCCTCACGCTCGGTTGTGGCCCCTCGCAGGAGCTCCTCAGCAGCGTCGCGTTCTGCCTGGGCTCCGTTGCGGACTTCCTTGGCAAAGTTGATGGCCTCTTCGTGGGCTGCCTGCAGCGCCGAGTCCTCAAGCCGGTGCGCCTCGACGGCCGCATGGAAGGACGCCCACAATCTCGCAAGTTCCTCCTGCTGCTGGGCGAGCTGTATGTCGCCAAGGGCAAGGTGGGCCTCCATACCCTCCAACGATTCCCGCACAAGGCCGAATGCCACCTCGCGGCGCCCCGTGCTCCAGTCCCGGCCTCGGAGAGCCAGTTCCTGGCTGGATGAGGGCCCAGCTGCGGCGACTGGTCCCGAGAACCCTGCCCCAGGTCGGGCTCGGGGGCTGGGTGTGGCTCCACCTCCATCCACGTCGGCTTCAGCTGCGGTGCTCGAGTCGCGGGGGCGCTCATCTTCTCCATCAGGGCGGGGAGGCGAGGCCGCACCCCCTCCTGCGGCTGCACCTGCGCCCACGGGAACCTCGGTCGCTCCCTCCAAAGGAGGTGAGGCCGCACCCCCTCCTGTGGCCGTACTTGCACCTGCTGAAGCCTCGGTCGCTCCCTCGCGAGGTGGCGCGGGCGTGCATGGGAAAGGTGACGCAGGCGGCGGCGTCGCTGCGCGCGTCGATGGCAGCGTGCGAAGCAAAACTGCCTCGCGTGGTGGCGAAGCCGCGCGAGGAGGAGTCCGAGCGCGAGGCGGCGCGGGAGTCGTCTCCTCCGCGCTGTCCACAAGCAGAGACTCGGGAGGCGCCGTTTGAGGCTCGGGCGCCCTCACCAGGGGCACGGCCGCTCCCTCCTGAGGCGCCCCCTCCACTGGGCCTGGAGTGGACGAATCCACAGGCCTCGGGTGCTCGCCAGCCGCCACCAAAGCTGCGGCACCTTTCACACCTGCTGCCTCGCGAAGCTTGCGACGCTTTGCAGGCACCAGATCGCTGGAAAAAGGCAGAAGAAGATTGTTCAGGAGAAGACGGAGCAGGGGGGACTCTAAAAGCCAAAAATGACTGAGTGGTGGGAATACTCACCATGAAGGGGAAGCGCCAGCGTCGACCCACGACAGGCCAGGAGAGCGCCAGGAAGGTGTGGGCTTGGCACCTGATCCCTCCAGAGGCGTCACCGCTTTTCTCTTGAAGGGGATGTCAGAGGGCCTCGCCCCGGAGCGATCCACCATCGTCTTGGTGCGAGGCTCGCGCCTCCCCGGCGAAGCATCTATCTCAGAGACCGCCCCCGCCTCAAGCGCCTCCTCCTCGAGGCGCGAGGGCGCCACAACAAAGGCGTCGTCATCGCCCGACGAGATGTCGCAAATCTCGTCGGTGAATGGCTCGTACCTCGCAGGGGGCGCCTCGAGACGGCCTCTTCCTCGCCGCTCCAGGCACGGGAGGTGGACGAAGAATCAACACCCACGACTGCGCGCACCGGCGGAGCGACCTCCTGATCCATCAAGCCCGCCAGACCTTGAGGAGTGAAATCCGGCATTCCGTCCAGGATATCCATGCGGTCGCTCAGAGGAAGCTGGTGCAGGGGACGCACGGAGCCGGTGATCTTCCCTGGCACATCCGGACTGGCGAAGAGGTTGTTTATGATGGTGTCGACCACGTCTGAGCCAAGGTCCTCTGGATGAAGCCGCATTGGGTCGGAGGGACCGGCATACATCCACATCGGCTCCGAGTGCGCCTGAAGGGGGGCGATGCGGCGTGCCACGAAGTCCGCCGCGACCATTTGACCCGTGAGACCCTCCTCGCGGAGAAATCTCAAACGCCCCTCCAAGTAAGCGTTGTCCGCACCACGAAGAGCAGACTTGCACCAGTGGGAGTTCCTCACGGGCGGCACCTCCGGGACGTCCAGGAATGCGCAGGGTGACGAGACGCCGATGAGCAGCCACTTCTGGCGAAAGTCACCCACCTTCTTGAGCAGGGCCGTAACAGGCTTATCCCCACTCCAGGACATGGGGATATATACGTGCCCCATGCCGTCCGCGATGCGGAAGGAGACGCACCCAGTCCTCTCGCCACCAGCCGTGCACCGCAGCGAGTAGAAGGTCCTGAAGAGCGCAACCGAAGGGTGCACACCCAGATAAGCCTCGCAAAGGTAGGCGAAGATGGACAAGATGAGTATGGAGTTTGGGTGAAGATGGAGGAGTTGAATTTGGTAGAATTCCAGTACTGCCTCCAAGAAAGGCGAGTACGGCGGCACCAGCCCGGCGGTGATGGCGTGGAGAAAAATGGGGTAGAACCCTTGAGGAAATCTCCCGAACCGGGCGGCTTGGAGATCGCTGGCACCGTGCTTGTTGGTCGGCCCCGCAACCAGGTGGCGGATCTTCCCCAACGCCTGAAGATCGGTGCGCACCCCCCTCGAGAGCCGCACGCCGCACTACCTCCATGGCCGCCGCCCGGGAAGAAGACCCCGCTGTGACCTTACTCTTGCTCTTCACCGGGCCCATCGGAGAGGACTTGTTCTTTGGGCGAAGACAAAGATGGGAGACTCACAGGGGAGCGCGGAGGCGGAGAGCTCTGTGTAGCGGAATCTTCCACGGGAAGAGCTAGAAACGGTAACGGCTCTGCGCGGCAACGCCTGGGATTTATGTCCCCTCAAAGAGCAGTTACCGGGACGTGGTGGGACCCCCCACGACTCACGCCCCAGATCGTGCGAAGCCGTTAATCGTCCAAGTGCCGCATGGCTCGGGCCGGCTGGGCACTAAGGGCCCACGGCGCTTCGCCTAAGCGCATGGGCTCAGTCGTGCTCATCATGGGCCCAGGGGCTACTGTCGGCCCAGTGGGAACTGGGGTACCAAGAGCCCATTCCCCCCAGGCCTCGCTCGCGGGCCAGACGGACGAAACGACTAAGGACCAGGAGTCACCGCCTGATGGGACCCTCGAGAGGTGATTCCCCTCGAGGGCCTGAAGAGGGAGCGAGGGCGTCAAGGGACCCCTCGCCTCAGGGGATCATCCCCCCGAGGGACCAATCCGCCTGAGGGGGCTTCCGACAGGAATCTCCCCTCAGGCCTGAAGGGAAACGTCGTCGCCAAGGAAGCGCAGCAGAGCGCACGTGACCTCTGCCACGCTCGTGCAGTGGCGCTCACACCCCCGTCGCTGTCCCTGGCGATAAAGCGGTCAACAAAGCTGCTCCGCCTGCTGCACAGCTGTGAGGACCTTCTACTCTGACGATAAAGCAGGTGGACGGTGCAACCCTCCAAAGGATATCGTCATCGTGGGCTCCACCTCGGAGACTGCCCGCCCTACGGATAGTACGAGCGCGGTCGGCCACGGCGCCACCTTTATCAACATTGGACCGACTCCATGGACGAAGGTAGCGCGGTGGACTCGTGCTCCGCCCCGCCACTGGCAAGTGGGAGCCACCTTGAAGGCCAAGCCGAAGAAGAAGGCCCGAGGCGCCTATAAAAGAGAGAAGACATCCATCGTAGCAAGGGTCGGCCCTTTGCGTGCAAAACTCCCTTGTAAACGCTAGCACTCTGGTTAGATTAGCCTCTGGCTGGAGGAGGAAGAAGATCATCGCTTCCCTCTCCGGGCAAGAACTGCCTCAAGGGGGTTTCCGGCAAGCTCAAGTGTACTGTAACCTCCCACATAGAATACAGACAGGCAGGAGTAGCGGTCTTACCTCCTCACGAGGGCCGTGAACCTGGGTAAAGGATGGTGTCTTCCTTGGTCGGGTGTGCATCTTCTCCGGGTCCGGCGAGCAACGTCGCGGAGCCACTTGAGGGTTTAGAGCTCCGCGTTCAATCCCCTCTCGAACTACACTTCAGGAAGTGACTACCCCCGATTCCTGGGAGTCATAACCCGACACCCTTTGTCGAAGTTGCGTCGAGGAGGATAAGGGGATCTCTTCCACCATAGCCCGCTGCCGCGCTGCTGGTGTTTCGGTCCAGTCTTCCGCTGCTCGTCCTGGACTGGAGCTTCGGAGGCCGTCGTCTCCCTGCATGTGTGTGAGGCCCTGCGAGGTGCTGCGCTAGCGGTACTCGGAGGCCTACTTCGTCCACCGACCTCGGGGTCATCTTCGTCATCTTCGTCGCGCCGAGTTCTTCGCGACCTAGAGGTCGGCTACGTCGTCTTCAACGTCAACGCTTGTGCGGGAGCGTAATCCCCGCTATTCGGTCTACGAGGGTATGTATTCCGATCTCCGCCTTACTACTATATCTGCATAGTGTAGATCTTGGCTAGTTTAAGGATATCGTTGCTAGGAAATTTTTTGTTTTCTGCACACGATCCCCTTCAATGGTATCAGAGCCGATCTATCATAGATATAGATGTATGCTGTTAGAACCCGTGTTCTACACGGGGGCACCGTTCCTGTTATTTGCTACCCTCTAGCGTGCACTTGTGTTTTCCAGCGGCATTGAGTTGATGAAGTAGCCCGGACCGACTTTACGCGTACGCTTACGCGAGACTGGTTCCACTACTGACATACGACTTGTACCGTATCATTGGCTGGGGGCTGTCAGTTTCTCTCTCTTTAGTTGGTCTTCGCATTTTCAATGGAGGGTCCGAAAGGGATGCTTAAACATGCAATTATTGGATCGTTGTTGTGGTCATAAGGTTCGTAGGTATGAAGCGGTTCTATTTACGAAAGTCCCAAGCCACGTAAAATATGCAAAAGATAAAGTAGAAGCGTCTAACTTTATTTTGCAGGGGCTATGTGATATGGTCAAGGTAGGTTTATTAAATTGTTTATAAACTGCGGGCGCCAAGAAGACCATGGCGCAATGGACTATATCACATTGCATTACATTTGATGTTTTGTGTGCATCTTATATTTTGTGATTGTATATGTAGTATATATTAGTTACACGGCGGTAGCTATATAAGATGATCCCTTCAAAATACCACTAGTGTTCTCCCTCCAACGCGCACCACCAAGAAAGTTCTACGTTATGAGGCAGGCCGTGATGATCGGGTGTCAGACATCTCGTCGTTCGCATACAGTGGGTGTAAGCCATGTTGCACAAGTGTCAGCGTGGAGGTTTTTGGTGGCGAGCCTAGCATATTCAGAAATATGGCCTCGGAACAGGGAGACCGAAAGGTTGAGCACGAGTCACAAAATTGGTGTGGCGGACAATTCTCTACTCTTGAAGTTGTGCCGTCGGCTCTGATGATGAGTGGTGGTGCAATGGATGGGGGTCGTGTAATCGTTTAAACGACCAGGAGAGATGGTCGTTGGAGTGGGAGTTTGGATAGTTATTTTCTAAAATACTAGAACTCAGAATATAATGAACAGAGTCTGTTTTGCAAACCTTTGTAGATATTAACCATTGTGATAGTATCTTTTCAAATTAGGCGCATTCATGCGATTGAGAAACTTAAAAGGCTGGGTCCAAACTTCATAGTTTTATGCTTTAGCTTGAGGATACTCATTGTTTAAACCGTTAACTCTTTGTGTTACAATACCCGCTAGGAGATAACCCCGGAGATTCCACTGACAACAGATAATTTGGATTATCAGATTTTGTGCAGATGATATCATCATAGTCCAGTGTATGCTATGATCTCTGCCATAGATAACCAACGATGGGTACGAGTTTTTAGATCGCGGACATATGATATGGTCGCTAAACTCGGGGTACCCCAAATGTTGGGTTGATGAAGTTTATCAGTATGTTGACTGATTGTCTTCTCAACCAAGATGGAAGAGAATACACACATTGAGGGAGCACGTGGCGGTCATACTTAATGACATATGTTCATACTTAATGAACACTGAGACGCCTCGCTCAGCTCAATCACTGGATGACAGACATCGTTGCCAAGTGCAAATCCTCTGTCATAGACTATGTCATGCAAGGGGAATCGTTCACCTTCATGGTTCTTGATTACGGTGGAAGTATCAAGAAAATGAAACAGATCGCCGGAAGTCATCAATGATGATGGTGTATATATGATATACATGTTATGAATGTTTTAGCTAAGCAAGTACTCGCAGTAGTGACTAAGTTTTGAACTAGTCATGTTTTATGAAAACCAGGTTTACTGCTTGAGTAGCTTGAAAGGATGAGGCGGCATTGCGTGTTGATAATGGCAGTCAAGTTGTTGTGATGTCCATAGACACTCTCCCTCTAGATCTACCATTTGAATAAATTCTTTATGATCGCATGTTAGTATGATCGTTACAAGTGTGTCTCCTCTAGCGAGACACTTGTTCATACATGATAGTGACAATTTTGGTGTCCTATATTTATGAAGTAATGATCATATGCCGATTTGAATTTAGATGGTAGAAGCTCACACATTCATAATATTAATGCCAAAGGATACAAACTTAATAAAGACACCACATATGTGTGGCACTGCCGTTTAGTCAAGTCAATGTTATAGTCAATGCATTAGCTCCATACCGGATGGATCTACAAGTCCTAAGATTTGATCTTTTGACACTTGCAAAATAACTGTGACACCGTTTTCGGAAAACGGGTATATAACTTATTGATAGTCATACATAGAGATGTATGTGGTTCAATGAAGTAATTGACGGGTAGTGGAGACCTTTATTTCGTAAACTTCGCTGAACGTTTTGAGTATAGCTTGTTGATAATCGTGCATATGGGTGTATGTGAATCAATGAAATACTTTAACATGTAGTGGAAGTCTTTGTTTCATAGACTTCATGAATATTCCGAGTAGATATATGGATATCCACTCAGGGGAATGTTTGTCTGAAATTTTGTTTCGATCAAACAAAGTTCAGAATGAAGTAGGAAATAAACTTAACAAGAAAATCAAATTCCCGCGATGCAGATCGAGGAAATAAAGATTTGAGTTATAATGTTGGCACATCATTGGAAGACTTGTGAGAAGAGTTCCACAAATTACGTCGCATGGAGCACCATAGTGTCATGGTGTGTTAGGACATCGTAATTGCACCCTATCGGATAGTGTGTGGTAAATAAATCTCTTACCAAATTATTGTGATCATTAGAGTCATATGGTAGAAACGTAAACACTCACGTTAGCAAATAGGGAAACCATTTGAATCCATAGAGACAATACCATACGAGTGATGGCATGGATTTTGAGCCTGGATTGTCGTTTCAGCAATTTAGTGTTTCGATGTAATCGAACCTAAAATGGATTAATCTTTGTAGTATACCCTACCTAAAGAGTTAGTTGGGTACATGTCTCACGACATAGGCAAAATCTTTGCCGGGATATACCTTGCGAAAGAAATAGTTTCTTGTCCAAGGGTATAAGTGAGAAAGAAAGTAGAGCAAGACGAAGTTGGTGAACTTCCTCTCCAGACATCAGAGTGGCGCAACCGAAAGTGTTCTCGGTGTCAGGCTCCACAGCTTGAAAAAGCTGATGATTCAAGATCATGATGTTCTGAGCTCATACTAAGAGCGTACGCATACGAGGTTGTGTTCCACACTGTGTGTTACGACAATCTTGTTATGAAGGTCATATTAATGGAATATGATAGACCTACGAACTACGAAGAAGAGATGGTGGACCTAAGTCCGAGAAATGGCTATGAGTCATTTATGATCTGAAATAAAATCCATATACGATTACCAGGTAATGACTTGGGAGATCTTCTTGATGGCATCTAGGATGTTAATAGTATATGGAATTTTATGAGAGAATATACATTGAGAAGGATCGATTTGTCATGAAACAGTTCAAACAGATTCAAAAGTTGACCACATGAGAGTTTGTCTCAAGTGGCGAAGCCTAAATCTATCTGGGTCGTTTAGCAATTACTATAATTTCGAATGAGAAATTGATAGATGGATGAGAAAACCAAGGTTCTTAATAGTGTCATTAATAATGGTTTGTAATCCTGAGGATGCTAAACATGTATGCAAACTTTAGTGGTCCATTCATGGGCCGAAGCAAGCATATCGGAGCTGGAATCTCCACTTTGATAATATGATCAAAGGATTTTGGAGTTGTCCAAAATTGTAACATCCCAATTTTGCTAAAAATTTAAAACTTTGCATGCATACATCATTCATCATATAGGCTTAACTTTTAATCACATAAGTACTAAATAAAAATTCAATTATGAGTTTAAATAATGTTTAATCCCATTAAGTGTTTCTTTAAACTTACTTAATAAATATAATTTTCCAAATTATATAATGGGTAAGTTTATTATTAAAAATTGCTAATTTAAATAACCTTTCCAAAATATATTTTTATGAATTTTTCTGAAAGATTTTGAATATATTTAAAAATCATTTAGTAAATCTGTTTTTGAAAACAGTTTTTATTAATTTTATTTAAAAGAATATGTTACCGGGCCGGCCCTGATGCTATCCACCGCGCGCGCGTTAGATAACAGCCCATCGGCCCGCTCCAGCGCGCGCCTCGCTCCTCTCTCGCTGACAGGTGGGCCCCACCTGTCAGCCGTCTTCCACCTCCGTCCGGAGATCGCGCCGGAGACGAAGTCCACGACCGAGCCGATTTCCGCCGTGATTCGCTCCCGCGCTCCCTCCTACTTATACTCCTCGAGGCCGCCTCCGAACCCCCCCCCCCAAAACCCTACCTCCCCGCCGCCGGGCTGCTCGGACTCGAGATCGCCGTCGCCGCCCTTGCCGCCGGACTTTTGCACAAGTGCGGTAAGCACCGAGCTCCTCGAGCGCCACCGAGGCCCCCCCTCGCTTCCCCATTCTCTTGCGCATCCGTTGAGCCCCCTCGCTTGTTCTATTTCGCAGCCGAACGCCGAAACCGACCTCAACCGAAGTTCTTCGCCGCCGGCCACCGTCTCCGGCGAGGAAAGGAGAAGAGTTTCGACGCCGCCGCCGCGCCATCGACCTCGCCTCCTCCCCCGCGTCATTTTGGTAAGACCCGTTTATCCTGGGGCTGTGTTTTCACGCTGGAAACGTCGAGGCCGGCGCGCCGCCGCCGCGGGCGCCACCGCCGGCGAGCCTTCCGGCGACCAGCGCGCCGCTCGGTTTGGCCGGGCGTCCCAAGCCGTTGGATCTAGATCCAACGGATCTAGATCAAAACGATCCCGCGCGTCCGATCTCATTTAAATCGGACGGCTCTCGTCCACGATCCACGCGAACCGTTTTCGTCCAATAGGATCGCGCCACGTAGCCCTTTTATTTTTCCTTTTCGCAGGAATTTTATAAATAAAACAGAAAATATGCAAAACTTAGAAAATTCATAACTTATGTTCTGTAAGTCCAAATTCAATGAATTTTATATCCACGGATAGCCCTGCTAGAGTAGTTTAATTCTACATAATTTGTTTTTTGCTTTTGATAAATAATAATTCATAGGATCATCCGAGGAGTAATTCGGCTATTAAATCCATAACTTAAATAATAAAAAATGTTTTACAAATAAACTCAATTGTTTTAGGTTTAGGTTATCAACCTCTGCCCAGGAATATTAATATGTGTCTTATTTGAAAACTTTCTTAGAACAATAAAAGTTGTAATGGTATAATCTAAGTTTTGCTATATTGTTTTCAATTATTAAATTGTTAAGTGAAATGAGAAATTCCTAGAATTTGCATCTCATGCATTTAATACCAGAGAATATAAATTATGGATAAGTGTGTCTAATTCTACACATGGCATATCATGCATGCATACATCTTTTATTTGGTGTTGTGAGATATTGTGTGGATATTTATTTGTATGTATTGCTTGTGCTAGATTGTGAAGGAGAGGAAGGACCTGCGTGTGATTGTTATTCTTGTTGTGCCTGCCCCTCCTGCAGCCAAGGCAAGTGACTTCATAAAACACCTACTATTTTATTCCATTGCATATCTAGTGTGTTCAAGCAGTATTTGCAAAAGTAGTATGCATGATAGGTTTTTGGGAGATTGTAGTATGCTATGCAAACCTTTTAGGTTTCCCCTTAGAAATTCCAGATTAGACCCTTATTATAATTTAGTGGAAGTACCTGCTGCAAAAATGATTGTTTTATGATTGATGTGATAAATGAAAATTTCCACTAAATTAATTTAACGCCTGGGTGGATTGGGTCGATCGAGGAGGTTTCAAGTTGAGTGGCTTCTCAGGGCCAAGTTTCATGGTTGTCTTCGCCCAAGATAGTTTCCACTTACTTGGGGCCATGACATGCGGTGTTAACCTGAGTTGCTCACTTGTGGTAGGCCACCCAGGGCTATGATATTTAAGTTTGCACTGAGTCTAGTTGCTTACCGTGCAACCATTGGTCAATATGGGCTCTGTCTCGATAGAGTAAGTTGATGTGGACCTGGGTCAAGAGATTGATGGTGGTAGAGTTGATAGGATGGTGGTAATCTCTTAGTATGATCATGGGAAAGCAACTTCTGAAAAGTCTCGTCTTGATCTTCTCCTTTTCCTTCTCACTAAAGGAGTGTAGAGGATAGTTTGGGTTGATTAAGTCTAATGGTGAAAGTGCACACCCTCTCGAGAGTTAAAACCTAAGATCTTAGCCGTGTCCCCGGCATCGGACAATTTGAGTAACTACACAAGGCTGTGTTCTGAAAATCTCCTCATCCCAAATTTCTTAATAAAACTTTGTTGGGTGAACATGGGTAGGAGACATGGACTTGTCTCGATATGTCTCTGAAGGAGAAGATATTGATTTAAGAAAATTGTTTAACAAAAGTAGGAGAAAATTTGCTTTGCGCAATAGCCTTGAGCTCCACCAGCCAAAATAAGCATATAGTCATACCTTAATAGAACATTAGGAATTAAAGTCAGTTGCCACCACAATTCAATTGTGCTGACCCTTTATAGCTGGGCTGCAACTAAACCTTGCAGAATGTCCGAATGAGGAGTAAGGGGGTCGTCTTCGAGCTACAACCAACATGATTTGCCAGTGGCTTCATGGAGAAGATGTTGCTCCATGCTATCTTTAGTGTTGCGTTGAACTCTGAAATAAAGTGTGAACTATTTATTCAGCTAGCATTTTCCGCTATGCTAAGTTGTAAGGATTTTTGTTTTTGGATCATGTGTCTCGTTCTGTAATAAATTATGACTTTGTACAGTGATATTACATCTTATTGGAGAATGCGAGACTTATGTGATCCAAGTCTTTGCACTATTCATATGTGCCATTGCTTTCGTAAGCAAGGGCACTACAAAAATAGTTGAAGAAACCTACATTTGCAAAGAAGTGAGTGGGAGCAAAGTAGCTTTCCTTGATCTTATATGCGGAAGGCATATTTGAATGGGAGGTAAGTAGTTTTTCCTTGACCTTATATGCGGAAGGCATATTTGAGTGGAATTTAGGTGTCATTCGTGATTTTGTACGTAGCGACATATTTAATGACACAGATCCTCTAGTAGAGTGTAAAGGATTATGTAAGTGATTAAATTTTCTATGAAATGAAGTTAGGAGTATTAGGCATCCGATTTATAATTGTATAGATCGTAAGGGGCTTAATAACATTAAGTCGGAATATTTCCTAAGTCAAGATTCTGAAGTGTTTTAGAATAGGACAAGCAAAGAAAGATGTTCTTGCTTGTATGGCTAGGTAAAATATTAAGTTTATCTTGGCATTTTCAGACCCTAAAATAAATATTTTTAATTAATAAAATTCGAAATACCAGACTTCTTTTCTTATAATATGTTCCTAACCTTCTACATTCTTATTTTTGTTTCATCTACTTAATTCTTATCCCTTCAAAATTCATGTAGATGAAGAACTTCACTCGAGAGTTATCCCCGCAGAAAGGAGACCAGTACTACTTTAGTGACCAGCTCCTCAGTATTTCCAAAACCCTGAGGTTGACGCCGCCAGTCTTCAGGGGCAAAGAAATTATGTCAGAAGATTACCCTGAAGGACGCTGGAAGATCGAGGCAGAAGTCCTCCCTCGTCTTGATCCCCCTGGATCGCAGCTGATCCGTTTCCAATCTAGATACCCCAACTGGAAGAATGGAGTGGAGATGGCGATGCTGGAGACCTTGTCTCGCATCATTGAGCAGTTCTATGACGAGATCAAGCCCAACTCCGTCTTTCGACACTTTGCCAGGAGGGATAGCATTGGACAACCCGTTCAACCCTCACTTAGGAGTATGAACGAGAAGCATCATGGAGACCTTGGAGCTCATTGCCATAACTTGGATATACTTCTAGGACAAGAGATCTTCTACATGGCAGATTTAAGGCGCGTCCACCGTCACGTTAAGGAAAGCTTAGAGGAAGAGAAGGATATTCTTCGTGTAGAAATTCAGCTGCTAACTAAGGAGAACAAAGAGCTTGAAAACAAGGTTTATCTGCAAGATGATAGGATTGCGCAGAAGGATGCCCACATTTTGGCATTGCAGGCCCAGTGTGCTCATTTGTGTGAACAACTAAGCCAAATGGAACTTCAGGCAGAGAAGAATCACCCCCCTCACGCCCCAGAGCCCCTAGTGATAACCTATCCCGATGAGGACACTCCCAAGGAAGCCACAGGTGTCAAGAAGCGCAAGTGTGGGAACGCTCGCAAATACATAAGAAGTTTCAAAATTTGATTAGAGAGACCCCCAGTTATCCTTACCTTACGAGTATTTCTCCTTATCTCATCGAAAGTTGTATTGACCCACCAATTTGTGGTGAGGCAGTACCTTGAAAACCATATCCTAGCTTGGTATTCAAGTCTCTAAAATATCGAATTTATAAAATACTTCGGGTGTGTCTATTTGATTTTTGTTTGATATGTTTCTGTGAAGTGTGTTGATGTGCATGGGTAGATTTTCCTTTGTATTCTCTTTCTATCTCTACTTACCTATGCTCACACCATACAGATGCCTCCACGTCGTGATCCTGACAACAACAATGCCAACGAAAAGATGCAACAAATGATGGCAGCCCAGACACAGTTGATGACCATGATGGCTCAATTCATGGCAAACCAAAACAATCCACCACCCCCACCACCGCCGCCACCGCCTCCCCCACCCCAAGTTGACCGCCTTGCTAGATTCTTGAGGCTCAGACCCAACAAATTCTCCACAGCTACTGAACCTATCGTAGCCGATGATTGGCTACGCTCTGTGAACAAGGATCTAGTTACTTGCGAGTGTACGGAATTGGAGAAAATAAGGTTCACTTCCCATCTACTGGAGGGGCCAGCGGCACAGTGGTGGGAAACATATCAGATCACTCACCCACTTGAATCACTCACCCACTTGAAGGACTTACCTGGGAAGTCTTTAAAGAAGGTTTCCGTAATGCTCACATCTCAACTGGGATCATGAATCTGAAAAGGGATGTGTTCGTACCCTGAGACAGGGAAATCGTGCACTGAGGGAGTACATGGAGGACTTCAATTCCCTCTCACGCTATGCCCCAGAGGATGTAGACACCAATGCAAAGAGGAAGTATAAGTTTCTGAATGGACTCAATGGTGAGCTGAAAATACCATTGTCTGTGGCCTATGCTCCCAATTATCAGGATCTTCTTGATCAGGCCATTACCCTGGACAGCAACATGAAGAAGGAGGAAAATAGAAAAAGGAAGTTCAGCGCCAATAAGTACAACACTAATCTGATGCAGAAGAAACCATACGTTCCAGAGAACAGTGGGAGTCACCACAGTCACAAGAGTGGAAGTGGCCACAATCATAATGGTCATATCCATAAAGTAGGAAATTCCGGATACAGAGGAAATGGGCAGGGTGGTAGTGGACACAACCACCCTTTCAATGGGAACAATAGTGGAAAAGAGCAACACCGCCACAACAATGAACCTAAACGAGATATTAGTCAAGTGACTTGCTACAAGTGTGGGAACAAGGGACATTACTCCACAGACTGTCCAAAGAAGAAGAAGGCGTCGGAAGCTTCAAAGCCTAATCCTTTCCAGAAGGCACAGGTGAATCATCTTGATGTGGAAGAAGTGCAGAATGAACCAGATGTAGTGATTGGTACGTTCCTACTACATACCTTTCCAGCATTAGTCTTGTTCGATACTGGAGCATCCCTCTCATTCATCTCAAGAGCATTTGTTAATAAAAACAAACTGACTACTACAAGTCTGCTAAATCCGGTTAGGGTGAGTTCCCAAGGGGGGGAAATGCTTGCACAAACCGAATGTCAAAACTTGAGGTTAGAAATTGGTAAACACTCCTTTCCGGTAAACCTGATAATATTAGAGACCCAGGGTCTGGATGTTATACTCGGTATGGATTGGTTGGCCAAGTTTGAAGGAGTATTGGATTGTGCGAATAGATCCATTACACTCACCACTCCCGAGAAGAAGAAGATTAGATACAAATCCAAATTTGAATTTAAGAAAGTTAAGCTAAATTCTCTTAAGGGGGTTAGCCTGGGAGACGTTCGTGTGGTAAGAGATTACCCTGATGTTTTCCCCGAAGAACTACCGGGAATGCCACCCGATAGAGATGTGGAATTCCTTATAGATTTGGTTCCCGGAACGGGACCCATAGCTAAGAGACCAT
Source organism: Poa annua (assembly GCA_026929855.1). Taxonomy (NCBI): domain Eukaryota; kingdom Viridiplantae; phylum Streptophyta; class Magnoliopsida; order Poales; family Poaceae; genus Poa; species Poa annua. The sequence goes on from CM049427.1 coordinate 42,586,916, forward strand.
ACCCAATGGCTGTAGCTGAACTGAAGGAACTCAAGAAGCAGTTAGAGGAGCAACTGCAGAAAGGATTCATCCGTCCAAGTTCTTCACCTTGGGGAGCACCCATTCTGTTTGTAGAGAAAAAGGATAGTACTCAAAGGCTAGTCACGGATTATCGAGCAATCAACGAGGTGACGATCAAGAACAAGTACCCGCTACCGAAAATTAATGAGCTTTTCGACCAGCTAGAGGGTGCTTCGGTATTCTCTAAGATCGATTTGCGATCAGGATACTTCCAAATGAAAGTAAGAGAACTAGATATACCAAAGACTGCCTTCACTACCAGATATGGATTATATGAGTACACCGTAATGCCGTTTGGTTTAACCAATGCACCGGCATACTTCATGAACATGATGAACAAAGTGTTTATGGACTTTCTGGATAAGTTTGTTGTGATGTTCATTGATGACATCCTGATTTACTCCAAAAGTCAGGAGGAACATGAAGAACACTTACACATGATATTACAGAGACTTAGAGAACATAAGCTGTATGCCAAATTTAGCAAGTGTGAATTCTGGCTAGAAGAAGTTGGTTTTCTAGGACACGTTGTGTCGAAAAATGGAATAGCAGTAGACCCAGAAAAGGTGTCAGAAGTGACACAATGGGAAGTACCCAAGAATGTGGCGGACATTCGTAGTTTCCTTGGACTGGCAGGTTATTATAGAAGATTTATTGAGAACTTCTCCAAACTTGCCAAACCATTGACTTCACTACTGAAGAAGGAAGTCAAATTCAAGTGGACTGAAGAATGTGAAATAAGTTTCCAGGAACTAAAGAAACGGCTGGTGTCAGCACCTGTTTTATGTTTGCCAGATATAGAGAAGGAATTCCAAGTATATTGTGATGCCTCGCACCATGGACTAGGAAGTGTCCTAATGCAAGAAGGGAAAGTGGTTTCATATGCTTCTAGCCAGCTTAAGAAACATGAGGTCAACTATCCCACCCACGATCTGGAGTTAGCATCAGTAGTGCATGCTCTAAAGACGTGGAGACCCTATCTTTTGGGAAAGCGTTGTGAGGTATTCACAGATCACAAGAGCCTGAAATATATTTTCACCCAGAAGGAATTGAATATGAGGCAAAGAAGATGGATGGAACTTATTAAGGACTATGATATGAGTTTGCAATAACACCCAGGAAAAGCTAATGTGGTGGCAGATGCTTTGAGCCGTAAGGTCCATGTAAATGGACTGACAGCGGGAGAATTGCCCGAGGATTTAAGTAGGGCATTTAAGGACCTCAGATTAGAGGTAGTACCTGAAGGATTCCTCGCAACACTGGACGTACAACCTTTGTTGATGGATAAGATTCGGGAAGGCCAGAAGGGAGACAAAGTAATGGATGAAATCAAGGTCAACCTGAGCGAAGGGAAGGCCAAGGGTTTTCGGGAAGATGAACAAGGCACCTTGTGGTTTGAGAAACGCATCTGCGTGCCGCAAGATGAGGATCTTAGAAAATTGATTCTGCAAGAAGCACATAACTCGCCTTATTCCATACACCCGGGAAACACCAAGATGTACATGGATGTAAAGGAAAGATTTTGGTGGAATAACCTGAAGAGAGACATCGCGGAGTATATAGCTAAGTGCGATGTATGTAGCCGAGTAAAGGCGGAACATCAGAAGCCAGCATGATTGTTGCAACCTTTACCTATACCGGATTGGAAATGGGAACAGATAGGTATGGATTTCATTACTGGGTTACCGCGTACCAGATCGGGATCTGATTCGATCTGGGTAATAGTGGATCGTTTGACAAAGGTGGCCCATTTTGTGCCAGTAAAGACTACCTACTCAAGTGCTAAGTTGGCAGAGATTTACATGAGGAGGATAGTATGTTTACATGGTATTCCCCAGAGGATTGTGTCTGACAGAGGTACCCAGTTTACCTCGCATTTCTGGAAACAACTACATGAATTGTTGGGTACGAGATAAGAGTTCAGTACAGCATTTCATCCCCAAACGGATGGACAGACGGAAAGAGTAAACCAAATTCTAGAAGATATGATGAGGGCATGTGCCTTGGACTACAAGACTAGTTGGGATGATAATTTGCCGTACGCGGAATTTTCCTATAACAACAGCTACAAGCGAGCATAGAGATCTCGCCGTTTGAGGCGCTTTATGGTAGGAAATGCACCACACCACTACTTTGGAGCGGTGTTGGAGAGCGAAGTTTATTTGGACCTGATATAATCCAGGAAGCTGAAGAGAAGGTTCGAATAATCAAGGACAGATTGAAGATCGCGCAGTCCAGACAGAAAAGCTATGCAGATTCCAAAAGGAGAGAAATCACATATGAGATAGGTGACAGGGCTTATTTAAGAGTGTCACCAATGCGTGGTGTGAAGAGGTTCGGGATCAAGGGTAAACTTGCACCTCGATTCATCGGCCCCTTTAAGATTCTTTCCCGCAAGGGAGAAGTAGCATATGAGCTAGAATTGCCGGAAGTTCTGTCAGCAGTTCACAATGTCTTCCACGTGAGCCAATTGAAGAAGTGTCACCCAGAGATGACAGAAACCCCACTACGGGATACAGTGCCATTAGAAGAAGTTCAGTTGGAAAGTGACCTGACGTATGAAGAGAAGCCAATCAAAATCTTGGAGATGGCAGAAAGGATCACACGAACCAAGACTATCAAATTTTGTAAGGTCCAGTGGAACCACCATACCGAAGAAGAAGCAACTTGGGAACGGGAGGATGATCTTCGGCAAGAGCACCCACATCTTTTTGAAGGCCAAACCGAATCTCGAGGACGAGATTCATCTTAAGGGGGTTAGGTTTGTAACATCCCAATTTTGCTAAAAATTTAAAACTTTGCATGCATACATCATTCATCATATAGGCTTAACTTTTAATCACATAAGTACTAAATAAAAATTCAATTATGAGTTTAAATAATGTTTAATCCCATTAAGTGTTTCTTTAAACTTACTTAATAAATATAATTTTCCAAATTATATAATGGGTAAGTTTATTATTAAAAATTGCTAATTTAAATAACCTTTCCAAAATATATTTTTATGAATTTTTCTGAAAGATTTTGAATAGATTTAAAAATCATTTAGTAAATCTGTTTTTGAAAACAGTTTTTATTAATTTTATTTAAAAGAATATGTTACCGGGCCGGCACTGATGCTATCCACCGCGCGCGTTAGATAACAGCCCATCGGCCCGCTCCAGCGCGCGCCTCGCTCCTCTCTCGCTGACAGGTGGGCCCCACCTGTCAGCCGTCTTCCACCTCCGTCCGGAGATCGCGCCGGAGACGAAGTCCACGACCGAGCCGTTTCCGAGCCGATTTCCGCCGTGATTCGCTCCCGCGCTCCCTCCTACTTATACTACTCGAGGCCGCCTCCGAAACCCCCCCCAAAACCCTACCTCCCCGCCGCCGGGCTGCTCGGAATCGAGATCGCCGTCGCCGCCATTGCCGTCGGACTTTTGCACAAGTGCGGTAAGCACCGAGCTCCTCGAGCGCCACCGAGGCTCCCCCTCGCTTCCCCATTCTCCTGCGCATCCGTTGAGCCCCCTCGATTGTTCTATTTCGCAGCCGAACGCCGAAACCGACCTCAACCGAAGTTCTTCGCCGCCGGCCACCGTCTCCGACGAGGAAAGGAGAAGAGTTTCGACGCCGCCGCCGCGCCATCGACCTCGCCTCCTCCTCCGCGTCATTTTGGTAAGACCCGTTCATCCTGGGGCTGTGTTTTCACGCTGGAAACGTCCAGGCCGACGCGCCGCCGCCACGGGCGCCACCGCCAGCGAGCCTTCCGGCGACCCGTGCGCCGCTCGGTTCGGCCAGGCGTCCCAAGCCGTTGGATCTAGATCCAACGGATCTAGATCAAAACGATCCCGCGCGTCCGATCTCATTTAAATCGGACGGCTCTCGTCCACGATCCGCGCGAACCGTTTTCGTCCAATAGGATCGCGCCACGTAGCCCTTTTATTTTTCCTTTTCGCAGGAATTTTATAAATAAAACAGAAAATATGCAAAACTTAGAAAATTCATAACTTATGTTATGTAAGTCCAAATTCAATGAATTTTATATCCACGGATAGCCCTGGTAGAGTAGTTTAATTCTACATCATTTGTTTTTTGCTTTTGATAAATAATAATTCATAAGATCATCCGAGGAGTAATTCGGCTATTAAATCCATAACTTAAATAATAAAAAATGTTTTACAAATAAACTCAATTGTTTTAGGTTTAGGTTATCAACCTCTGCCCAGGAATATTAATATGTGTCTTATTTGAAAACTTTCTTAGAACAATAAAAGTTGTAATGGTATAATCTAAGTTTTGCTATATTGTTTTCAATTATTAAATTGTTAAGTGAAATGAGAAATTCCTAGAATTTGCATCTCATGCATTTAATAACAGAGAATATAAATTATGGATAAGTGTGTCTAATTCTACACATGGCATATCATGCATGCATACACCTTTTATTTGGTGTTGTGAGATATTGTGTGGATATTTATTTGTATGTATTGCTTGTGCTAGATTGTGAAGGAGAGGAAGGACCTGCGTGTGATTGTTATTCTTGTTGTGCCTGCCCCTCCTGCAGCCAAGGCAAGTGACTTCATAAAACACCTACTATTTTATTCCATTGCATATCTAGTGTTTTCAAGCAGTATTTGCAAAAGTAGTATGCATGATAGGTTTTTGGGGGATTGTAGTATGCTATGCAAACCTTTTAGGTTTCCCCTTAGAAATTCCAGATTAGACCCCTATTATAATTTAGTGGAAGTACCTGCTGCAAAAATGATTGTTTTATGATTGATGTGATAAATGAAAATTTCCACTAAATTAATTTAACGCCTGGGTGGATTGGGTCGATCGAGGAGGTTTCAAGTTGAGTGGCTTCTCAGGGCCAAGTTTCATGGTTGTCTTCGCCCAAGATAGTTTCCACTTACTTGGGGCCATGACATGCGGTGTTAACCTGAGTTTCTCACTTGTGGTAGGCCACCCAGGGCTATGAGATTTAAGTTTACACTGAGTCTAGTTGCTTACCATGCAACCATTGGTCAATATGGGCTCTGTCTTGATGGAGTAAGTTGATGTGGACCTGGGTCAAGAGAATGATGGTGGTAGAGTTGATAGGATGGTGGTAATCTCTTAGTATGATCATGGGAAAGCAACTTCTGAAAAGTCTCGTCTTGATCTTCTCCTTTTCCTTCTCACTAAAGGAGTGTAGAGGATAGTTTGGGTTGATTAAGTCTAATGGTGAAAGTGCACACCCTCTCGAGAGTTAAAACCTAAGATCTTAGCCGTGTCCCCGGCATCGGACAATTTGAGTAACTACACAAGGCTGTGTTCTGAAAATCTCCTCATCCCAAATTTCTTAATAAAACTTTGTTGGGTGAACATGGGTAGGAGACATGGACTTGTCTCGATATGTCTCTGAAGGAGAAGATATTGATTTAAGAAAATTGTTTAACAAAAGTAGGAGAAAATTTGCTTTGCGCAATAGCCTTGAGCTCCACCAGCCAAAATAAGCATATAGTTATAGCTTAATAGAACATTAGGAATTAAAGTCACTTGCCACCACAATTCAATTGCGCTGACCCTTTATAGCTGGGCTGCAACTAAACCTTGCAGAATGTCCGAATGAGGAGTAAGGGGGTCGTCTTCGAGCTACAACCAACATGATTTGCCAGTGGCTTCATGGAGAAGATGTAGCTCCATGCTATCTTTAGTGTTGCGTTGAACTCTGAAATAAAGTGTGAACTATTTATTCAGCTAGCATTTTCCGCTATGCTAAGTTGTAAGGATTTTTGTTTTTGGATCATGTGTCTCGTTCTGTAATAAATTATGACTTTGTACTGTGATATTACATCTTATTGGAGAATGCGAGACTTATGTGATCCAAGTCTTTGCACTATTCATATGTGTCATTGCTTTCGTAAGCAAGGGCACTACAAAAATAGTTGAAAAAACCTACATTTGCAAAGAAGTGAGTGGGAGCTAAGTAGCTTTCCTTGATCTTATATGCGGAAGGCATATTTGAATGGGAGCTAAGTAGTTTTTCCTTGATCTTATATGCGGAAGGCATATTTGAGTGGAAGCTAGGTGTCATTCGTGATTTTGTACGTAGCGACATATTGAATGACACAGATCCTCTAGTAGAGTGTAAAGGATTATTCAAGTGGTTAAATTTTCTATGAAATGAAGTTAGGAGTATTAGGCATCCGATTTATAATTGTATAGATCGTAAGGGGCTTAATAACATTAAGTCGGAATAATTCCTAAGTCAAGATTCTGAAGTGTTTCAGAATAGGACAAGCAAAGAAAGAGGTTCTTGCTTGTATGGCTAGGTAAAATATTAAGTTTATCTTGGCATTTTCAGTTATAGCAAATGATGTTCGACATTATCTATGTATCAGTCATAGATGCTATCAGATTGAAAGCTCGACTTAGTGTGACCCAAGTTCTTGGTTGAAGAACAGGTTCTAGAGTGATCCTTGTGTGGATCAATGAACAAACATTAAGTTTATTCTGTAGTGTCTATGAGAACTGAAGTATGTTTTCTAGTAAAGGGTAAGAGTGGAAAGATAACTTGCCGTAAAGCGGTTACGATGATGCAAGTTATGACACTGACCCATACGACTAGAAATCTCATATAGGAGATGTCCTTTATTTGAAGATAGATATGGTTAGTTTGCGAAGTCGCATATAAATGCACTGTCGCATAATCTACATAGGTATAGAAATATATCGCGACTTCAGAAGTAGCAAGTGTTATTGGACTGAGCTACGCGAATGCCCAAGCTACGCGAATGCTCGAGTCTCACTCCATCCACTAGGATATATTTCACCGTCATCGTAAGATACGGGATGATGTCAAACTAGATGACATAGAAGTGTTGCAAAGCACATATAGGTCTCAATGTGTGAGATCTATTGACTGTATTCCTCTTCCACGAGGCAAGCAGGCACCAAGATGCTATGGGTGTTGAGCTTTTACCAAGTTGTAAACTAGATTAAGTGTTACTCTAGTGCAAGTGGGAGACTGAAGGGAATATGCCCTAGAGGCACTTAATAAACATAGTTTATTGGCAATATCCCAATTGTTCATTATATGTTTTATACCATGCTATAACTGTATTAAGCGAAAACATTAATACAGGTGTGGTAGATGACCAACCAGGTCCCTAGTAGCCTCTATTAAGACTAGTTTCGTTGCGCGATTGATGATCCAGGTTTTCCGATCATAGGGCATGGCACCGGTCGGCAATGGAAGTCATATCGTCAGGTGTAACGATGTGATGGACATACCCAGTATTTATAGGACATAGTCATTACGCCTTAAGACCGTGAGACCAACTCTTATTGTTATCCCTGGAAGATACTTTGATCGCACCAAACGTCATATCTTATATAGTGTGACAATGATAGGTGATAATTTTGAGTATCAGAAGGGGGTAGTTGAGACGAGGGGTCAACAGCCGGATTTGTCAGTCCGCATAGCCGGATAGATACTCTAGGGCCCACTCGGTGAGATTATGTCAAATGAGTTTGCAAACATGTGACTAGGTCACCAGCTGACATAATATTATAGACGAGTAGAAGATAGTGATGTCGGTAACGAGATCATACTAGGTATAGAGATATCTGAGAATGATGCTCGGACACGCTAAGTACCGCCATGACAAAGGGTTTAAGACTATACGTCCAGGTTTGATAGATGAAAGTCATTCGTTATATCACAGGGGTTAATTCATGGGGTCCAGGCCTACGAGTTAGTCGTTGATCATAGAGGAGTCTTGATCATACATGTTATTATATCGAACCGCTAGGGTAACACACTTAAGGGGTTTCGACAAGACAACCGGAAAGGAAAGAGATCACCGGGAACGTCCCGGGAATGGTCCGATGGAGATCGGGCAGCGACGAAAGAGTTTTCGGAGCTAGAATAAATTCTTGTCGTGGTGGGGTCACGGCCGATGCCATAGGATGGCTAAAGTATGGGGCCGATGGACGCTGGTGGATCCGGGGAGGGCTAGCGAACTAATGAGTTCACATAGGGGAGGATGTTGGTTTGACCGGGGATCTCCGAAGAACAACAAACACAACCGAAGGGAATGAAAGAAGATCTAGCAATACAAAACAACTGCACGAAGGCAGAGAACGCACACACACGATGTACCCAGGTTCGGGGCCCTCGTGGGGAGGTAACACCCCTACTCCTGCCTTCCCTCTCAATATAAGTGTGGAATAAGATCTACAACCTGCTCTTGAAGCTCTTGTGGTGATGAACACGAAGAACAAGATGAACTAGAGAAAGGTGTCAGACCCTGAATTCAAGCTACACAAACGAAACGTATCGGTTGGGCCACACAACCAAGAACATGCTGGGGTTACCAATCCCAGGAAAACAATCAGGCCATGCTCGGAATGGATCATCGGCCGACAGTTCTTGGCGACCCCAACGTCACATACGTTTCCAGATTGTGCACGCAAGAACCCAAAAAGTCTTCCAACTCGTATACTTCAAACATACACACATGGTATACGAGTCGGATTTTTAACAAGTTGAAACCACAGAATAAACCTAAGACACAAACAAAGGAAATAAAATCCAAAAGCTCTCACTGAGCAAAATATATCAAATGGCACCAATCAGAGGACACATGTCCCAACATTACATCAAGCAGCGGAAACAAACCGGTCTGAGTACAGACAAGAAGCAAAGGGCTCAAGGCCGAAACGGAAAAGAAGGCCCCTCCACGCAGTCCACCAGGAAGTAGCCTAGGGGAACTCTAACTACTCGTCGTAGCTCTCGGCGTCGAACTCCACGTAGTATCCACCCAACTGGTCGAGCGAAGAATCCTCAACTGTAGAAAAACCACAGCCCGCGAACGGGTCAATACACCGAAGCGTATCGAACAAGCTTAAGCTAACAGGTTACAAAACTGTAAGATTCCCAAAATTATGGGGGGTAAGTGTACTTAGCGGCAGCAGCACTAGCAAACTAAAGAGACACGCTAAGACTTCCGTCTAATTAGAGAGGGATAAGAGAGCGTTTAAGTAGCCACCTACAACTGGCACCAGTCATAACCCATTCTCAAATTAACCCCCTCAACCAAGTATGAGGAAGCAATACGGGAATACTCACACGTTAACAATTTTAGTTACCATTTAGGATGTAAGTAATGCTATATTACTAGTCACATTAGTTAACAATGATTAGATGTAAGTTGTCTAGATCTTGTTAGCCAGCATCATCACCAAAGTCGTCCATAACGGTGGACACGGCTCATCGATAAGATTATACCCTGCACGGGTGCACTACAGTACCCATACTCGCATGATCAACCCGTTAGGGCCTCTCAACACGACTCATCCCTTCACTACAGCAAGTCCAAGTGCCACCCATATGAGTTGTTACCCGCGTCAGGAGTCCGGCCGAATCTCAATTGCGGACTCATTAGTTTGTGACTACGCCACCATGCGGCTCAAACCACCGTAGGAACTGTCCGCTACGCGACGTACCACCCCTGTATGACCCCCCGTATCAAGTAATCTCTCATCGAACATCATCATCATGCACATGCATATGAGCGAATGGAAAACCCGAACTACTTGCGGCACATGGACGAGCTGCGGATCCGTTCAAAGTCGAGGGGGGCTCCATTGGGCCACCCACAAGTGGTTAGTGCGCTCAAAATTGGATCCGAGGACAAAATCTCAGTTCCTAGGTCGACACTGAGCAGAACAAAGCACCTCTCAAGGCCTTCCGCCTGGTGCCTTATCTTTTAATTATAGAACCCCAAAATAAGACAGCAGTTTATTATAGTAGAACAATATAACATACTAAGCATATGAGATAAAGACAAAGGAACGACTCGCTCAACCAATCCTAAGCATGCACTATGACTCGCAAAGGCCAACAGATAAACATGCAAGGGGTTATGGGTTGTGGGGATATAGCTGTATAGGCTGCAGGATAAACATGTGATGGGATCGCAGTTCAAGAATCGATAACTAGGATAGCATAGATCAAAAGGCAGGAATGAAAACCCGACAATCGTGTAACCGGTTAGCAGAAGCTTGCCTGGCAGCTCGTAGCCTGGCACGATAGCTGGAACCTCAGTATCGTAGGTACTCGCAGCCGACACGTCGTCGTCTACCCAAAGAGAGCCAAACATAGACAATAGGAAACAATAATCAATACAGAGAATGCGCAAACAAATGATGATGCGATATGGTATGAGATGATTAGGTCATATTAAAGCGGGAATGGAATCCCGGCAAAAGATTAGGGTGCAAGTTATTTGTGTAGCCAACAATTTAAATGTTACTTAATATAGCAGAAGTGGTGATCAAATTAATTTAAAAAAAATGGAAGAGACATTAATTACTTAATTGCCCAACCCATTCCATATTTAGTATTTGATTAAAAATTATTTAACTTCAACTCAAAATAAATATTTATTAGCATGGCAAGAGAATGGTATAAAAGGATATGAGCATATTAAATGGAATTAGGACATTATATAATTATTACCCCTCACACTCCATATTTAATTAATTAATTGCATTTGTTAATTTAAACTAAGCATTTAAAATAAATGATGCAAAATGACATAAGAATATGATAATAATGTTTATTGCATTTTTCTGATATGAAAACATATAAAGTTTATTTAATTTGGAGTTATAAAACTAAAGTTATTAATGTTTTAAGTTTCTGGACCAAACTGCAAAAAGTAGGGACTTGTTCGTGATAGAAAAGTTTCTGGGAGGGGCTAAAGCACTAAACCAGTAAGTGCAGGGGGCTCAGTGTAAAACTGTAGCGCAGAAACGTCTCAGGACTTTTCTCACCAGGGGGAACTCACCCCGGGCCATTGACGCGCGGGGCCGGCGCCCGCGTGGCACTGACTGGGCACTAGGCGCGCGCGGCGGGCTCCACGGTCGCTGACCAGTGGGCCCGCGCTGTCAGCGGGTGAGGGAAAAAAGGGGCTTCTTTTCCACTGCCCGCGGGAGGAATCGAACGCGCGACGCGCGCTTCGCACGGATCGCTCGGTTAGCCAGTAGGTTAGTGTAGCGATTAGTGTTAGGTTTAGTATAGGTTTTGTTTTAGCACGTTAAGCAGGTCCTCTGCTCCCGTTTCTCTGACGAAACTGACGAAGAACGGAGACAGGGGAACGGCGGCGAAGAGATCGACGCCGGCAGCCACTTCCTGGCGGCGCCGCTGCGTGCGTGTGTGCGTTGGATGCGGCAAGGGGTGCCGGAACCATTCCCGTGGTCGACAGTGACGGGGAAAACGTGGGGTGCTTGTGTTCGTCCTCGACATGCTCGGGTCCGTGCTTGTCCATGGCGTGCTCACCGGCGTCAGGGGAAAAACCAGCGAGCCGCGGCGAAAAACAAAGGGGAAAGGAGGGGGCTCGACTGCGGCTCACCGAGGGAGATCTTTGGCGAGGTGGAAGAGCTCTAGGCGGTCGGGGCTGAGCGGGCGGTGCGGGGAGGGGAGGCCGAGCCGCGGCGGTCGTCGAAGAAGAGGAAGAAGAGGCCGGCTGTCTTGCTCTCCGCGGTGTCGAGGTAGGAGAGGAGGGGGCGTGGCTGCTGCGGTGTCGAGGACGGAGGAGGGAGGAGGCGAGCGGTGGTCGGGGTCACGCCGGCGACGAACGGAGTACTTCGGTTTCCATGGCGACGGCGGGAGCTAGGGAGCGAGCGGCGGCGGGGGAGGAGAAAATTAGGGTTAGGGTTTGCGGCTCTGGTCGATTTAAAGAGAGCGAGAGAGGAGGTGGCAGTGGGGCTCGGCGTGGGGGCGAGCTGCAGAGAGGGCGAGCTCCATAGCCGAGCTGGAGAGCGAGGTCTCCCTCGTCCATACGGGGACGATGACAGGGGTGGAACGGGTCGTGGGCTGAGTTGGGCCTTGGTGGCCCAGCTCGGCCAGTTCTATTTTTTTTTCCTGGTGTTTTCTTTTTCTTTAATAAACTTTCTGATATTTTGTATTTGTAAAACAAATAAGAGAAGAGACATAAAAGAACTTTTGAATAATTTTAACAAGTTTCAAAAAGTCATATTAAGATCACATTTGATTATTTATAAATAATTGGAAACTTCAAATGATTTTATTTTGAAAACATTTGAATTCAAAATAAGGATTTAAATTTGTAATTTGAATTTGATGCACAAAATTAAATAAATGCAAGCACATATGGAATGATGACATGATATCCATTATGATTGCACACAAATAAGGAAAGTTACAGTTGGGCTGTTACAACACTCCCCCCTCAAAGGAATCACGCCCCGAGATTCTTCATGGAGCAACAAAGAGGTTGGGGTACTCGGCACGGAGATGGTCTTCACGTTCCCATGTAGCTTCCTTGTCAGAATGATGAGACCATTGAACCTTGTAGAACTTGACAGTGTTGTTACGGGTGCGACGTTCAGCTTCGTCAAGAATGCGAATCGGTTGTTCCACATAAGAGAGATCTTCTCGAAGTTCAATTGACCCATGATCAACTGCACGACCTGGATCTTGGAAGCACTTCTTGAGTTGTGACACGTGGAAGACATCGTGCACTTTGGAGAGGTTTGGAGGAAGTTCCAGACGGTAAGCCAAATCACCACGTCTTGAAAGAACATTGAAAGGCCCAACGTAACGCGGAGCGAGCTTGCCTTTGATGCCAAAGCGTTACGTGCCTCTCAGAGGAGTGACACGAAGGTAAGCTTGATCACCAGGTGCATAGACCATGTCCGTGTGCTTGCTATCATAATAGCTTTTCTGCCGAGACTGGGCAATCTTCAGATTGTCACGAATGATGCGAACCTTTTCTTCAGCCTCCTGGATAATATCCGGCCCAAAGAATGGACGTTCACCAGCTTGAGACCAATTGAGAGGAGTTCTACATTTGCGGCCATAGAGAGCTTCAAATGGAGCCATGCCTAGACTTGCTTGGAAGCTGTTGTTGTAGGAGAACTCAGCATACGGAAGGCAATCCTTCCATTTCATGCCAAAGGAGATAACACAAGCTCTGAGCATATCCTCCAGAATTTGGTTCACTCTTTCAACCTGTCCACTTGTCTGCGGATGGTAAGCTGTGCTGAACAGAAGTTTAGTACCCAAGGCTTTCTGAAAGCTATCCCAAAATCGAGAAGTGAAGATACTTCCACGATCTGAGCTTATTGCCAAAGGAACACCATGTAAAGGAACCAGTCTTGTCATATAGAGTTCTGCCAACTAACTAGCTGATACTGTCTCTTTGACTGGAAAGAAGTGAGCCACTTTGGAGAGACGATCAATGACAACAAAGATTGCATCGTTGCCTTTCTTGGACTTTGGAAACCCAGTAACGAAGTCCATTTCGATCTTGTCCCATTTCCACTCAGGAATTTGCAGTGGTTGAAGAAGTCCAGGTGGTCTCTGATGAACTGCCTTGACACGACAGCAAACATCACAATGAGACACATAGCGAGCAATTTCACGCTTCATCCTGGTCCACCAATAGATTGACTTGAGGTCCTGGTACATCTTTGTGCTGCCAGGGTGAATAGAAAGCGGAGTATCATGAGCCTCCTTGAGAATGAGTTCTCTTAAGCTGTCAAGTTTAGGCACTACAATGCGTTCTTCAAACAGCAAGGTACCCTTGTCATCGAGAGAGAAACTCTTGTACTTATCCTTGCCAATGTTGTCTTTGATATTCTTGACACCAGAATCACGCAACTGTGCGGCACGGATCTTATCCTCAAGTGTAGGAGTGGCAATCAAGTTTGCAAGATAACCAGAGGGAACCACTTGAAGGTTGAGTTTCTTGAATTCTTCATGAATAGGAGGTTGGATGTCCTCAACCATAAGGTTGTTGCAATAGGACTTGCGACTGAGAGCATCAGCCATTACATTAGCTTTGCCTGGAGTGTAAGAGATGGTAAGATCGTAATCTGAGAGTTTCTCAAGCCACCTTGTTTGCCTGAGGTTCAAGTCTGGTTGAGTGAAGAGATATTTTAGACTCTTGTGATCAGTGAAGATCTCACAGCTGTGCCCCAACAAATAAGGTCTCCAAGCCTTGAGGGCATACATGATTGCTGCAAGTTCAAGATCATGTGTAGGATAGTTGAGCTCATGAGGCTGCAACAGGCGAGATGCATAAGCCACAACTTTGTGTTCTTGCATGAGGACTGCGCCTAATCCTTGAAGAGATGCATCGCAGAATATTTGGAAAGGTTTGGAAGTGTCTGGGCCAACTAGAACAGGAGTAGAAGTGAGTTTAGCTTTCAAGAGATTGAAACTCTCATCACACTTTGGAGTCCAAAGAAACTTTCTATCCTTCCTAGTAAGATCGGTGAGAGGCTTAGCGATTTTGGAGAAGTTCTCAACAAATCGACGGCAATAGCTAGCCATGCCAAGGAAACTCCTGACTTGTTTCACCGATGTAGGAGGCAACCATTCAACAATGGCCTTCACTTTTTCTGGATCCACAGAAATGCCTTCAGAAGAGATGACATGACCAAGGTAGGATACTTTAGGAAGCCAGAACTCACACTTGGAGAACTTGGCGTAGAGACGGTGTTCTCGGAGTTTCAACAAGATAAGACGTAGATGTTCTCCGTGTTCTTCCTCGGTTTTGGAATAGATAAGAATGTCATCGAGATAGACTACCACGAACTTATCGAGGTATTCCATGAAAACGAAGTTCATGAGACGTGAGAAAGTCGCCGGAGCATTTGTGAGACCGAAAGACATGACAGTGTATTCGTAGAGACCATAACGAGTGGTGAAAGCTGTCTTTGGAATGTCTTCTTTGCGGATCTTGATCTGGTGATAACCTGACCTCAAGTCCAACTTGGACAAAACCTTAGCACCAGCCAGTTGATCGAACAGATCGTTCATGCGAGGGAGAGGATACTTTTTTTTTATGGTTTTCTTGTTCAGAGGACGGTAGTCAACAACCAGTCGCTCAGCCGTGTCCCTCTTTTTGACAAACAGAGTAGGACAACCCCCAGGAGAAGTACTAGGTTAAATATGACCTTTCCTTTCCAACTCCTCTAGCTGTCTCTTAAGCTCAGCCAGTTCTTTGGGGCCCATCTTGTAAGGACGTTTGGATATAGGAGCAGTGCCTGGTTCTAGTTCAATAACGAACTCAACGGCTCTGTCAGGTGGCATACCTGGTAATTCTTCAGGAAAGTCTTGGACCACCGGAATAGCTTCTATGGAAGGAAGAGGATCAACATTGAGAGCGAAAAACTGAGCTGAAGATGTTTGGTTAGGAGAATAGACTATCTGTCCAGAAGGATGAGAAAGAGTTACAGTCTTTGTGGAACAGTCTATCTTAGCTTGATTGGCCTTCAACCAATCCATGCCCAGAATGACATCAATATCAGAATTGCCGAGAATTATTAGAGATGCCAAGAAGATATGGCCTCCAATTTGGATTTCATTGTCGTGGCTTATCTTGGACGAAGTCATTTGCACGCCGGGGGAAGTGACAGTGAGATTGCTCGAGAGGGGTTCGTGAGGTAAACTATGAGTTACAGCAAACTTAGTTGAAACGAAAGAATGAGATGCTCCTGTATCGAACAACACCCTAGAAGAGATAGAGTTGACGGGTAGTGTACCAAGAACAACTTCTGGAGCTTCTTCTGCTTCCTCAGCCCTGATGTGGTTCACCCGCGCAGCACGTGCCGGAGGCCTGGTGTTGGGGACGAAAGGCCTAGTCGGGGCAGGTGCGCGGACCATCGCCTGAGTTGGAGCAGGGCGAGGTGGTGGAGGAAGTGTACGGGTCTCCGGGAAGTTGTTGGAGTAGTGGCCCGGTTTCCCGCACTGGTAGCAGGTCACGTTGGGGCGAGCGCCCGTTGGCCTTGGCGGTCCTCCGAAATCCCTCATAGCTAGGGCCGGGTTCGGTGGGCGAGGCGCGAGTCCTAGAGGTCCTGGCAATTAGGTACCTCGTGCGAAGGCGCTGTTAGGCACCCAGAGCCGACGCTTTTGAGCAGGAGCGGCGGCGATTGACGATGAAGAAGAGTTGCTCTCACGAGAGTGCTTGCGCGACTCCTCGAAGATCTTGCGCCCATGCTCCTCATTGAGCGCGATGTTGACGAGGTCCTCGAAGTTGTCGGCCTTGACGAGGTTCAGCTTGTACTTGAGAGCGGGGTTGAAACCCTTGCGGAACTTGGCCATCTTCTTGACCTCAGTGTTCACCTCATCTCCAGCGTAACGAGCAAGGCGATTGAACTCTCCATTGTACTCCATCACGTCCATCTTGCCTTGCGTCAGCGAGTTAAACTGCTCGCGCATCCTGTCCATGAGACCTTCTGGGATGTGGTGGCGCAGGAAGGCTGCCCTGAAATCCCCCCAAGTGGTAACCACCCCGGGAGCTCTCATAGCCTGGAAGTTTTCCCACCATGAGGCAGACTTGCCCCTAAGCAGGTAGGACACGTAAGGCACCTTGTCATCCTCAGCCACGTGGGCGATAGCAAGGGTCCTTTCCATCTCGCGAAGCCAATCATCAGCTTCCAGCGGCTCTGTGGGGGAAGCGAAGTTCCTTGGGCCCAGACCGAGGAAGTCCTTGATGGTCACACGTGCATTGCCTTCATTGCGATGCCCGTGGTTGTTCTGGTAGACTTGGTTCTCGGCCATTTGAGCCAGAACTTGGGTCATCTGACCAAGCAACTCAGTGATTGGAGGCGATTGTGGTGCGTCTTCCGCATTGCGGTTGTTCCTGGTGTTCGTCATCCTGGAGACATTGGATATTAGAACAGCGACAAGATACACAAAGCCAGGGAAAACTTGGAAAGTCGAATTCTTGCTCAGACAAACAGTTGCAAACTGTAGGATAACAAGGATAAGCTTCTCATAACAAAGGTTCATAACCATACACTTAGTTAGCCATCAGTACAACCACCAAGGTTTCAGTACTACAAGGACAGCTACTAGTACAAAGTTAACCATCCGTACAACTAACACGGTTTCAGTACAAAGGATAGCTACTACAACAAAGGAAAAGATACAACTCGAAGACTAGCTCTCGCTTCCCTCAGAAGACGAAACTAGGTGGCTGCGATGGGTGTAGCGACGATCGCAATACACGTGGTACTCTCGCACAATGCGTCGCAACTGAACGGAGTAGGCATCTGGCGTCTGTGTCCCGTACAGTAGTGGTCCAACGTGGTCTGGATCAGTAGTGATCAGAGGACCACGCTCTGGAGTGTATCCACCCACAGCAGACAGACGACTCGGAAAAGCGAGCTGGAACCTCGGGAAAGCGTCTGGTGTGACGTTCCTCCTGTCATACTGACCCAGGTGAGAGAGTGCCCGGTGCAGCTGCTGACGGACTGCTGCTAGCTCCAAGCGTAGAGTCCCAGCAACTGAGTCTGAAGACTGGCCAAACTGAGCGGTCATGTCCAGAACCTCGAGCTCGTACTGAGAGTCCGTGTAGGGGTAGTATGGAACGTAGCAGAACAGATGGTTGTTGAAGCAGTAGTAGTCCCTGCGTAGAGCCAGAGCTGCATCGTAAGCTACTAAGTGTACTGCCATGTGCACAGTGGAAGCCTCAGCAACGTGCTTGTGCACAGTATCACCATCATCTCCACTGATCCAAACAGTAGCTCTGTAGAAGGTCTGTCCGTAATCTCTGGGGATCTCGGACACCTGGTACTCCGGGAGGTAGCTGAAACCGACATAGTCAACCATGCTTCTGAGAAGCTTCGGGTAACCGGTAGTCTGCTCACAGTGGGTCTTACGCACCACCTGGGCGTGCGCCATCTACATAGCAGTTTGAAGTAGAAGTTAGCCTCCGGAAACAAAAAAGATTGATTGCACAGAACGAATTGTACAATGACAAGGAGATGAAAACCAGAGAAAGGTAGAACAACAACTGATTGATTCGAGATTGAAACTGAACATAGCCGAAGAAGTTGATATCCACCAAAACGACAAAAAAACCACCTGCAACTATGGTACTACGGAAAACCCAGAACACGTGATGTCCTAAATTTTTAAAATTAAGGTGAAAAGGGAAATTATCGTAACACTTCATTACCAGAAGAACAGGGAGGGTGGGTGGGGAAAGAAGTAAAAGAACAGAATTCCTACTCTCACGTTTAAGATTTCCTGATAACTACAAAATATTTTTCTAGACTCAAACAACGACCAGTAGAAGGGAACCTGAGGGCGTTTAAGCTCTGATACCAACTGTCAGACCCTGAATTCAAGCTACACAAACGAAACGTATCGGTTGGGCCACACAACCAAGAACATGCTGGGGTTACCAATCCCAGGAAAACAATCAGGCCATGCTCAGAATGGATCATCGGCCGACAGTTCTTGGCGACCCCAACTTCACATACGTTTCCAGATTGTGCACGCAAGAACCCAAAAAGTCTTCCAACTCGTATACTTTGTAACATCCCGAGTTTGCTAAATAGAAATAAAAGGTGTGTCTTGAGCATTGCATGCATCTCATTTAATTTGGACAAGAATTTGCATTTAAAATCCACATGTTTGCTTTTGAAAGAAAGGGTTAAATTCTTGTTATTCTTGGTGAACTCAAAATATTCTAAATTTTCAAAATCCAAGACTGCCATAGGCTTCCTTGTGAAATTTTGAATCTCCTAGTATTTTTCTGCAAATTTTTCTCTTTACAGAAAAGCCCCAAACCTTTTAAATAAGCAACCAGGGGCCTGTTTGTGAAGAAAACTGGCAAAAAGTAAATTTTCCAGGGGGTTTTCTAGAAAATGTTGCCGTCTCCTTCCTTCCGACCTTCCCGTGCGCCGGTGTCAAGCTCCCCGCCGTCCCCTGCCTCCTCTGCGCTGCGATGCGCGCCGCCGCCCTCCCGTGGACTACAAGGAGACCTCCTCCGCCGTGGGAAAACCCTAGCTTCTCTTCTCACCTCTTCTTCTTCCCCAAAGCGCAAACCCTAGCTTTCGGGGCCGGTGACAAATTCCGGCGACTCCGGCCACCACGCACTCCGGTGAGCAGCTCGGGAGCACCGCCGTGTTCCTCTCTCCCTCCACCGCGAGCCGTTCGTGCCGAGACGATCAGAGCAAGGAGAAATCGACCGATTCCTCCGTGCGGGTCCGACGCCGGCGAGGTCATTTTCCGGCGAAACCCGACCTCCACTCGACTCCCCGACCCTTCTACGAGCTTCCCGGTGAGCTACTGGTCCTCATGGACCTTCCCTCTTCCTCCCGTTCGCCCTGGTTCGTCGGGCCGCCGTGCTCCTCTTCCGGCCGCCGCGCCCGCTCGTCGCCGGAGCAGCTCCGGCGACCATTTGCTGGCCGCGCCACCACTTTCTGGTCCGCCTCGGCCTCCTCTCCCGATTGCTGCAAAGCAATCGCTCCAATTCCTTCTGGTTCGAGAGAATCGTGCTCGACAGTGAGGATTTGGGCGTTGATGACGTCAGCTGACGTCATCATCTCTTTTTAATTTCCTAAAAATCATTTATTTCTTTTCTGTAATTGTTTTATTATGACAGGTGGGGCTATGTTGTCAGAGTTTTAATCTTTTTCCATTACTATTTTCTGAAATGATTCAAAGTATGACATGTGGGGTCAATTTATTTAAATAAATTTGAAATTTGAATTAAATTGTTTAAACTTTGAAAATTCATAACTAATTCATTTTAAATCAGAAAAATATGATTTTTATATCAAAATATTCAGAAAAATAAAATCTATTCAATTATAATTTAATCATACATATTCCATACAAGGAAAATAATGTTATTAGTCTCACATTAATAAACCCTAATTTAAATTATGGGTATGTTTTATTCACCCATTTAATTTGATGCTTGCATCTAGGGTATCCTAAAAATGACATATCATTCATGTGATTGTGCATTGATTCAATATTGTATTGATTGTGTCATTCCTTTCCGGTATTTTGTTCTTCGCGATAGGATTTGAGCCCGAGAGTGTTTGCAACGCCTCCGAAGATCAATATCCAGTTACTGAAGAGCAAGGCAAGCATAACCTTATATCTGCACATATAAGATTTCCAATTATTTGATTCTTGTGTTATGCATACGGTTCAAAGATGTTTCGGTCGAGGTATAGAGTGTCGCTTGCGTTGCATCGCCGCTTAGACTTGTTAGTTGTTCCTTTCTCCATCCAGTTGAGAAGATTGGGATGGAACAAGTATACATGATTTATTTATTGTTAAAGACTTGGATGAGAGGCCACATTGGGATTGTGGTGGGTTGTCTCGTTCTCGTCGACAATAGGAACTGAGTTCCTGGGTTCGGAACCAAGACTATTCGTGCATCCACACGGGGTATTCATTTCCCCCTCGACTCCAACTTGCCTAGCCTACTACGTGAAGCCACTAGTTCGAGTGTTCCATTTGCGTGTGCGGTAAAATGGTTTGAGGAGAAAATTTAGGGCTTGGGTCAGGAGAGTGTGACACTCTGATCTTGACCCTGGCAACCCGCACTAGGGATCGCTGAGATGGCGGTCTGACCTACTGCTGTGGCTCATGAACATAGGCGAAGCTTGGGAAAGGTCGTGGCCAACTCTCCAGCCGGCACTCCCAGGTAGAGTGCTAATGTCTGGCATATCGGTTGGTTGGCGCGTGTGGGTAGTTACACCCCCTGTAGGGTAAATCTTTTCGGAAAGCCGTGTCCACGGTTATGGACGACTTGGTACCTTATTTCGGTGATCGTAGACAACTTAAAATTAATCATAAAACTGTCAACTAAGGGTGGTTAGGGTTACTTCCTCGGGTTGAGCGAGGGGGTGATTCTTGAGGGTGGTGCAAGCGATGACATCTCGGTGTCTACGGAAGATGGAGGATGAAGTCAGAGGTGTTGTTTCCTTATCCCATTTTAAAAGTCTACTGATGCGAGATTCTCTCCTCCCTCGATTTGAAAAACAAAGATGGCTTTATGCAAAGACATTCATGAATACTCTCTGAACGGGCAGATATATAATAGGTTAAATAAGTCTTGTTGAGTACCTCCTGTACTCAGCCTTGCGCACTTTTTGGACAGGTGAAGGTTCCAACTCCACTGCTGGTTTCTACATGGACATCGAAGAGTAGATCGGGGTTCCCGGGCAGCAGCCTGGAATCGATGGGCGGGACGTCGCTTATGTTATGGCCTCTTAGGCCTTTTGGTTCTTGTTATGTAGCATAACATAATTTGCTTTCGTTGTTTGATGTTTTGTTGGGTCAGTGTCCTCTGCTTGTAATATTTGCTAGCTTCACTCTGCTAAGAGTTTGTATAATATTGCTTTGAGTTGTAGAGTCACTGTTGTGTTACCGAATGTTCAACTGTTGGCTCTCGAGATCAAGGTTAGGCTTATATCAGAAGTATATCTGGGATTTGTCTAGCCTGGCTCTCGGGGGTGCTACAGGTTTTGGTATCAGAGCAGGACTGCCTGTAGGAAACCCTTTTTGTTGGTCGATGTTGAGTTTAGTGTTCGTGAAAACTATTTGAAAGCTAAAAACTATCTATAAAAATCTTGATAGGATGCTTTTTCTCCTTATCCATGAATCTATTCTTGGAGCCTCTTTTCTTGATTTGATTTCTAAAGGTTTGCCATCTCATCCCATATTTCAAAATCTTAGGATTTCGAAGGTTGGGTAGTGTTCTTTCGTACCTATTTTCGGTTGCGATTCTCAGAGTGTTCTATATGCTTCAACTCCGCTGAAGCATGTATCTTTCTTCTTCCAATCTTGAATTCTACTGCTTGACCATCTCTTATCATTGATATCCTGTTACATTCCACGTCTTTTCATCTATTCTGTTTACCGGTGGATCTAATCTTCGTGGTCTCTGTTCTAATCTATCAGGATGTCAAGTGGTACTCGTGGCCAGGGCCGTGGTGGTCGTCACCATGGTGATGATGAACTGCCGCCACCTCCCACAGTGGCGCAGGTTCTTCAGAACATCGAGAACAATCGTGTGAATACTGAACGCCTCCTTGAGCGTGTGGCCCAGAACACAGAACGTCGTCCCAATGTCTGCGCTACACTTGGAGATTTCCTTAAAGCTCGGCCTCCTAACTTTGGTGAATACAAGGAGCCCCTTGAAGCTGATGACTGGATCCGTACAATTGAGCGTAAGTTTGCTGCTCTCCATTTTCAAGCCAATGACCGTGTGAACTTCGCCACCTACCAGTTAGAGGGTGCAGCTGGCGCTTGGTGGGAAGGTTTCTTGGCGTTGCAGGCGCCGGGACATGAGGTCACTTGGGAAGAATTCCGTACTGCTTTCCGTGCTGCCTATATCCCTAAGGCAGTAATGGACATCAAAAGAAAGGAGTTCCTGAAACTGTCCCAGGGAAGGCTGAATATCGAGGCTTACGGGCGTGAGTTCACTCGTCTCGCTCGCTACGCCCCTCGAGATGTTACTGATGATGCGGATAAACAAGAGCTTTTCCGCAAGGGCCTGAACCCAGCACTTCGGTATGAGCTGTTACCCTTTAAGTTCCAGACCTTCCAGGATCTGTACAATCAGGCTATCACCCTTGAGAATGGAAGGAAGGAAATGGATTCTGCTATGAAGTCTGTCTCCGGGGATCCTCGTGCATCTGGCTCTGGCTTCAAGAAGCGCCATGTGTTCATTCCATATAGCGTTGTTCCAAGAGCCCCATATGCACCCAAGCCTGCTGGTTATGCTCCTCGCCCAACTGCACCCCATTCTACCTCGACCTATGGTGGTGGGCAAGGTTATCGTCCCCCAGGTGCTGCTCCAGCCGGACTTATCTGCTACACCTGTGGTCAACCCAGACACTATGCTTGGGGACGTCCTCAAAGGAACATTGGTGGTGGAACACCTCCGCCAAAGAAGGATGCTAAACCATCTGGAGCTGGACGTGGTCGTCTGACCCATGTCACTGCTGAGGCTGCTGAAGAAGATCCAAGCGTCATTCTTGGTACACTTCATCTCAACTCAATTCCAGCTACAGTTTTGTTTGATTCCGGAGCATCGCATTCATTCATTTCGCAAGAGTTTGCCCAAAAGCATGGTATCCTTCTAGAGGAAATGTCTATCTCTATGGAGATTAATACCCCGGGATCTCGTTGGCGGGCAATCTGGACTGCCCCTGAGCCCAACATTGTTATAGGCTCTTTATCTTATCCCATTTCTCTCATTGCCCTCAAGTCAACTGACCTTGACGTCATCTTGGGCATGGATTGGCTGGTACGGTACAAGGCCGTTATTGACTGTGCAGCCAGATCTGTAAATATGACCCATCCCTCCGGTGAAACTGTTCGGTACTGGTCTCCTTCCTCAGTACCTTCCTCGGCAACATCTTTTCCAAGCTCGGAGTTGTGTGCCATGGACGCCTCACCTACCCTTGAAATTCAAGATGTTCAGGTGGTTTGTGATTTTTCGGATGTTTTTCCTGAGGAGTTGCCTGGTATGCCACCTGATAGAAGTGTGGAGTTTGTTATTGAGTTGGTTCCTGGAACTGCTCCAGTCTCCAAAAGACCTTACCGCATGCCTAAGGAAGAGTTGGTGGAGTTAAAGAGACAGCTAGAGGAGATGGAAGGAAAGGGATTTATCCAACCTAGCACCTCTTCTTGGGGATGCCCTGCACTCTTTGTTAAGAAGCGGGACACCAACATTCCTCGACTGGTGGTTGACTATCGACCGTTAAATGCTATGACAATCAAGAACAAGTACCCTCTTCCTCGGATCAACGATCTATTTGACCAACTAGCTGGTGCTACTGTCTTCTCCAAGATGGATCTGAGGTCTGGTTATCATCAAATCAAAATCCGGGAGGATGACATTCCAAAGACGGCATTTCAAACTCGTTATGATCTCTATGAGTATACCGTGATGTCCTTTGGTCTTACCAATGCTCCAGCCACTTTTATGCGGCTTATGAACTCAGTATTCATGGAGTACCTCGACAAGTTCGTTGTGATCTACATTGATGATATCCTAATCTATTCCAAAACCGAGGAAGAACACGCAGAGCATCTACGTCTGGTGTTGACTAAGCTTCGTGAGCATCGTCTCTACGCCAAGTTCTCTAAGTGTGAGTTCTGGTTGAAAGAGCTCATCTTTCTCGGCCATGTTGTGTCAGCCGACGGTGTTACCGTCATTCCGGAGAAAGTTCAAGCTGTTCTGGATTGGGAGACACCTAAATCAGCTAAGGAGATTCGGAGTTTTCTCGGACTTGCTGGTTACTACCGCTTTATTGAGAACTTCTCCAAAATTGCAAAGCCCCTGACTGATCTTCTCAAGAAAGGAAAGAAGTTTGAATGGTCAGAAAAGGCAGAAGAAAGCTTTCAGGTATTGAAAACCAAGTTGACTACTGTCCCAGTTCTTGTTCTTCCTGATACGAGCAAGGATTTCGTTGTTTTCTGTGATGCTTCTCTTCAAGGGCTCGGATGTGTGCTAATGCAAGATGGTCATGTCGTGGCCTACGCCTCTCGGCAGTTGAAACCACATGAGCTAAACTATCCAACCCATGATCTAGAGCTGTCTGCTGTTGTACATGCTCTAAAGCATGGCGACATTATCTCTTTGGTAATCGCTGCGAGATCTATTCGGATCATCAAAGTCTGAAGTATCTATTCACCCAGCCGGACCTGAATCTCAGACAGAGAAGATGGTTGGAACTCATCAGAGACTATGATTTGGGTCTCAACTACCAACCCGGCAAGGCGAATGTTGTCGCCGACGCGCTAAGCCGGAAGTCATACTGCAACAATCTGATACTTAAGAAAGCTCAACCCTCCCTCTATGAGGAGTTTGCACGACTCAACCTTGAAGTTGTTCCTAGTGGATTTCTCGCGAATCTAGAGGTGAAACCCTCTCTTGAGGACAAGATCAGGGCTGCTCAGAAGCTAGACTCTGAAGTTATCCAGATAAAAGAGAACATTGTTAGCGGAGTGGATAAATGTTTCTCCCTTGATGATAAAGGTATTGTCTACTTTGGCGACCGTCTTGTTGTGCCGAACCATCAGAAGTTGAAAGCGCTAATCCTTCGGGAAGCTCATGAATCACCTCTTTCTATCCATCCTGGTGGCACTAAGATGTATAGGGATCTTCGTCAAAGATTCTGGTGGTCCCGGATGAAGCGAGAAATTGCTAAGTTTGTGGCAGAATGTGACGTTTGTCGTCGCGTCAAAGCTGAACATCAAAGGCCAGCTGGTACCCTTCAACCCCTTTCTACTCATGTCTGGAAGTGGGATGAAGTTGGTATGGATTTCATCACTGGCCTTCCAAAGACTCAAAAGGGAAACAATGCTATCTGGGTAATCGTGGACCGCCTTTCTAAAGTTGCTCACTTCCTTCCTGTTCGAGAAGATATTACCGCTATTCAGCTAGCAGATCTGTATGTCTCCCGGATAGTTGCTCTTCATGGTATTCCGAAGAAGATCATCTCTGACTGTGGAAGTCTGTTTACCTCCAAGTTCTGGTCTAGTTTCCAACAAGCTATGGGAACACATCTTTCTTTTAGCACAGCTTATCATCCTCAAACCGGTGGTCAGACAGAACGAGTCAACCAAATTCTTGAGGACATGTTAAGAGCCTGTGTCATATCCTTCGGAAAGAATTGGGAGAAGTGTCTTCCATTCGCTGAATTCAGTTACAACAACAGCTTCCAATCTAGCATTGGTATGGCACCCTTTGAAGCTTTGTATGGCAGGAGATGTCGCACTCCTTTGAATTGGTCCGAAACTGGTGAAAGATCACTCTTTGGGCCAGATATCATCAAAGAAGCAGAAGATCAAGTCAATATCATCCGTGAACGTCTCAAAACAGCTCAGTCTCGTCAGAAGAGCTACTATGACAGCCATCATCAAGATGTTCACTACGAAGTTGGCGAGTATCTCAGGGTCACTCCTCTTCGGGGTGTCCGCCGATTCGGTATCAAAGGCAAACTGGCTCCTCGCTATGTTGGTCCTTTTCACATTCTTGCTAAGCGTGGAAAGCTTGCCTACCAATTGGAGCTACCCTCCAAATTTCCAGACGTCCATGACGTCTTCCATGTTTCCCAGTTGAAGCGTTGCTTCAAAAATCCCATTCGTGGTGTTGATCATGAGACTCTTGACCTTCAAGAGGATCTAATTATCGTGAATATCCTATCCGTATCCTTGATGGAGCCGAGCGTAAAACTCGTCGTCAGAGCATCAAGTTCCTCAAAGTTCAGTGGTCCCATCACTCTGAGGAGGAAGCAACCTGGGAACGCGAAGATCGTCTCCGATCTGAGTATCCCGACTTCTTTTCTAACCTAGGAATCTCGGGGCGAGATTCTTGTAAGGAGGGTAGATCTGTAACATCCCGAGTTTGCTAAATAGAAATAAAAGGTGTGTCTTGAGCATTGCATGCATCTCATTTAATTTGGACAAGAATTTGCATTTAAAATCCACATGTTTGCTTTTGAAAGAAAGGGTTAAATTCTTGTTATTCTTGGTGAACTCAAAATATTCTAAATTTTCAAAATCCAAGACTGCCATTGGCTTCCTTGTGAAATTTTGAATCTCCTAGTATTTTTCTGCAAATTTTTCTCTTTACAGAAAAGCCCCAAACCTTTTAAATAAGCAACCAGGGGCCTGTTTGTGAAGAAAACTGGCAAAAAGTAAATTTTCCAGGGGGTTTTCTGGAAAATGTTGCCGTCTCCTTCCTTCCGACCTCTTCTTCTTCCCCAAAGCGCCGGTGTCAAGCTCCCCGCCGTCCCCTGCCTCCTCTGCGCTGCGATGCGCGCCGCCGCCCTCCCGTGGACTACAAGGAGACCTCCTCCGCCGTGGGAAAACCCTAGCTTCTCTTCTCACCTCTTCTTCTTCCCCAAAGCGCAAACCCTAGCTTTCGGGGCCGGTGACAAATTCCGGCGACTCCGGCCACCACGCACTCCGGTGAGCAGCTCGGGAGTACCGCCGTGTTCCCCTCTCCCTCCACCGCGAGCCGTTCGTGCCGAGACGATCAGAGCAAGGAGAAATCGACCGATTCCTCCGTGCGGGTCCGACGCCGGCGAGGTCATTTTCCGGCGAAACCCGACCTCCACTCGACTCCCCGACCCTTCTACGAGCTTCCCGGTGAGCTACTGGTCCTCATGGACCTTCCCTCTTCCTCCCGTTCGCCCTGGTTCGTCGGGCCGCCGTGCTCCTCTTCCGGCCGCCGCGCCCGCTCGTCGCCGGAGCAGCTCCGGCGACCATTTGCTGGCCGCGCCACCACTTTCTGGTCCGCCTCGGCCTCCTCTCCCGATTGCTGCAAATCAATCGCTCCAATTCCTTCTGGTTCGAGAGAATCGTGCTCGACAGTGAGGATTTGGGCGTTGATGACGTCAGCTGACGTCATCATCTCTTTTTAATTTCCTAAAAATCATTTATTTCTTTTCTGTAATTGTTTTATTATGACAGGTGGGGCTATGTTGTCAGAGTTTTAATCTTTTTCCATTACTATTTTCTGAAATGATTCAAAGTATGACATGTGGGGTCAATTTATTTAAATAAATTTGAAATTTGAATTAAATTGTTTAAACTTTGAAAATTCATAACTAATTCATTTTAAATCAGAAAAATATGATTTTTATATCAAAATATTCAGAAAAATAAAATCTATTCAATTATAATTTAATCATACATATTCCATACAAGGAAAATAATGTTATTAGTCTCACATTAATAAACCCTAATTTAAATTATGGGTATGTTTTATTCACCCATTTAATTTGATGCTTGCATCTAGGGTATCCTAAAAATGACATATCATTCATGTGATTGTGCATTGCATCAATATTGTATTGATTGTGTCATTCCTTTCCGGTATTTGGTTCTTCGCGATAGGATTTGAGCCCGAGAGTGTTTACAACGCCTCCGAAGATCAATATCCAGTTACTGAAGAGCAAGGCAAGCATAACCTTATATCTGCACATATAAGATTTCCAAATTATTTGATTCTTGTGTTATGCATACGGTTCAAGGATGTTTCGGTCGAGGTATAGAGTGTCGCTTGCGTTGCATCGCCGCTTAGACTTGTTAGTTGTTCCTTTCTCCATCCAGTTGAGAAGATTGGGATGGAACAAGTATACATGATTTATTTATTGTTAAAGACTTGGATGAGAGGCCACATTGGGATTGTGGTGGGTTGTCCCGTTCTCGTCGACAATAGGAACTGAGTTCCTGGGTTCGGAACCAAGACTATTCGTGCATCCACACGGGGTATTCATTTCCCCCTCGACTCCAACTTGCCTAGCCTACTACGTGAAGCCACTAGTTCGAGTGTTCCATTTGCGTGTGCGGTAAAATGGTTTGAGGAGAAAATTTAGGGCTTGGGTCAGGAGAGTGTGACACTCTGATCTTGACCCTGGCAACCCGCACTAGGGATCGCTGAGATGGCGGTCTGACCTACTGCTGTGGCTCATGAACATAGGCGAAGCTTGGGAAAGGTCGTGGCCAACTCTCCAGCCGGCACTCCCAGGTAGAGTGCTAATGTCTGGCGTATCGGTTGGTTGGCGCGTGTGGGTAGTTACACCACTTGCAGGGTAAATCTTTTCGGAAAGTTGTGTCCACGGTTATGGACGACTTGGTACCTTATTTCGGTGATCATAGACAACTTAAAATTAATCATAAAACTGTCAACTAAGGGTGGTTAGGGTTACTTCCTCGGGTTGAGCGAGGGGGTGATTCTTGAGGGTGGTGCAAGCGATGACATCTCGGTGGCTACGGAAGATGGAGGATGAAGTCAGAGGTGTTGTTTCCTTATCCCATTTTAAAAGTCTACTGATGCGAGATTCTCTCCTCCCTCGATTTGAAAAACAAAGATGGCTTTATGCAAAGACATTCATGAATACTCTCTGAACGGGCAGATATATGATAGGTTAAATAAGTCTTGTTGAGTACCTCCTGTACTCAGCCTTGCGCACTTTTTGGACAGGTGAAAGTTCCAACTCCACTGCTGGTTTCTACATGGACATCGACGAGTAGATCGGGGTTCCCGTGCAGCAGCCTGGAATCGATGGGCGGGACGTCGCTTATGTTATGGCCTCTTAGGCCTTTTGGTTCTTGTTATGTAGCATAACATAATTTGCTTTCGTTGTTTGATGTTTTGTTGGGTCAGTGTCCTCTGCTTGTAATATTTGCTAGCTTCACTCTGCTAAGAGTTTGTATAATATTGCTTTGAGTTGTAGAGTCACTGTTGTGTTACCGAATGTTCAACTATTGGCTCTCGAGATCAAGGTTAGGCTTATATCAGAAGTATATCTGGGATTTGTCTAGCCTGGCTCTCGGGGGTGCTACATACTTCAAACATACACACATGGTATACGAGTCGGATTTTTAACAAGTTGAAACCACAGAATAAACCTAAGACACAAAGAAAGGAAATAAAATCCAAAAGCTCTCACTGAGCAAAATATATCAAATGGCACCAATCAGAGGACACATGTCCCAACATTACATCAAGCAGCGGAAACAAACTGGTCTGAGTACAGACAAGAAGCAAAGGGCTCAAGGCCGAAACGGAAAAGAAGGCCCCTCCACGCAGTCCACCAGGAAGTAGCCCAGGGGAACTCTAACTACTCGTCGTAGCTCTCGTCGTCGAACTCCACGTAGTATCCACCCAACTGGTCGAGCGAAGAATCCTCAACTGCAGAAAAACCACAGCCCGTGAACGGGTCAATACACCGAAGCGTATCGAACAAGCTTAAGCTAACAGGTTACAAAACTGTAAGATTCCCAAAATTATGGGGGGTAAGTGTACTTAGCGGCAGCAGCACTAGCAAACTAAAGAGACACGCTAAGACTTCCGTCTAATTAGAGAGGGATAAGAGAGCGTTGAAGTAGCCACCTACAACTGGCACCAGTCATAACCCATTCTCGAATTAACCCCCTCAACCAAGTATGAGGAAGCAATCCGGGAATACTCACACGTTAACAATTTTAGTTACCATTTAGGATGTAAGTAATGCTATATTACTAGTCACATTAGTTAACAATGATTAGATGTAAGTTGTCTAGATCTTGTTAGCCAGCATCATCACCAAAGTCGTCCATAACCGTGGACACGGCTCATCGATAAGATTATACCCTGCAGGGGTGCACTACAGTACCCATACTCGCATGATCAACCCGTTAGGGCCTCTCAACACGACTCATCCCTTCACTACAGCAAGTCCAAGTGCCACCCATATGAGTTGTTACCCGCGTCAGGAGTCCGGCCGAATCTCAATTGCGGACTCATTAGTTTGTGACTACGCCACCATGCGGCTCAAACCACAGTAGGAACTGTCCGCTACGCGACGTACCACCCCTGTATGACCCCCCGTATCAAGTAACCTCTCATCGAACATCATCATCATGCACATGCATATGAGCGAATGGAAAACCCGAACTACTTGCGGCACATGGACGAGCTGCGAATCCGTTCAAAGTCGAGGGGGGCTCCATTGGGCCACCCACAAGTGGTTAGTGCGCTCAAAATTGGATCCGAGGACAAAATCTCAGTTCCTAGGTCGACACTGAGCAGAACAAAGCACCTCGCAAGGCCTTCCGCCTGGTGCCTTATCTTTTAATTATAGAACCCCAAAATAAGACAGCAGTTTATTATAGTAGAACAATATAACATACTAAGCATATGAGATAAAGACAAAGGAACGACTCGCTCAACCAATCCTAAGCATGCACTACGACTCGCAAAGGCCAACAGATAAACATGCAAGGGGTTATGGGTTGTGGGGATATAGCTGTATAGGTTGCAGGATAAACATGTGATGGGATCGCAAATCAAGAATCGATAACTAGGATAGCATAGATCAAAAGGCAGGAATGAAAACCCGACACTCGTGTAACCGGTTAGCAGAAGCTTGCCTGGCAGCTCGTAGCCTGGCACGATAGCTGGAACCTCAGTATCGTAGGTACTCGCAGCAGACACGTCGTCGTCTACCCAAAGAGAGCCAAACATAGACAATAGGAAACAATAATCAATACAGAGAATGCGCAAACAAATGATGATGCGATATGGTATGAGATGATTAGGTCATATTAAAGCGGGAATGGAATCCCGGCAAAAGATTAGGGTGCAAGTTATTTGTGTAGCCAACAATTTTAATGTTACTTAATATAGCAGAAGTGGTGATCAAATTAATTTAAAAAAAATGGAAGAGACATTAATTACTTAATTGCCCAACCCATTCCATATTTAGTATTTGATTACAAATTATTTAACTTCAACTCAAAATAAATATTTATTAGCATGGCAAGAGAATGGTATAAAAGGATATGAGCATATTAAATGGAATTAGGACATTATATAATTATTACCCCTCACACTCCATATTTAATTAATTAATTGCATTTGTTAATTTAAACTAAGCTTTTAAAATAAATGATGCAAAATGACATAAGAATATGATAATAATGTTTATTGCATTTTTCTGATATGAAAACATATAAAGTTTATTTAATTTGGAGTTAGAAAACTAAAGTTATTAATGTTTTAAGTTTCTGGACCAAACTGCAAAAAGTAGGGACTTGTTCGTGATAGAAAAGTTTCTGGGAGGGGCTAAAGCACTAAACCAGTAAGTGCAGGGGGCTCAGTGTAAAACTGTAGCGCAGAAACGTCTCAGGACTTTTCTCACCGGGGGGAACTCACCCCGGGCCATTGACGCGCGGGGCCGGCGCCCGCGTGGCACTGACTGGGCACTAGGCGCGCGCGGCGGGCTCCACGGTCGCTGACCAGTGGGCCCGCGCTGTCAGCGGGTGAGGGAAAAAAGGGGCTTCTTTTCCACTGCCCGCGGGAGGAATCGAACGCGCGACGCGCGCTTCGCACGGATCGCTCGGTTAGCCAGTAGGTTAGTGTAGCGATTAGTGTTAGGTTTAGTATAGGTTTTGTTTTAGCACGTTAAGCAGGTCCTCTGCTCCCGTTTCTCTGACGAAACTGACGAAGAACGGAGACAGGGGAACAGCGGCGAAGAGATCGACGCCGGCAGCCACTTCCTGGCGGCGCCGCTGCGTGCGTGTGTGCGTTGGATGCGGCAAGGGGTGCCGGAACTGTTCCCGTGGTCGACAGTGACGGGGAAAACGTGGGGTGCTCGTGTTCGTCCTCGACATGCTCGGGTCCGTGCTTGTCCATGGCGTGCTCACCGGCGTCAGGGGAAAAACCAGCGAGCCGCGGCGAAAAACAAAGGGGAAAGGAGGGGGCTCGACTGCGGCTCACCGAGGGAGATCTTTGGCGAGGTGGAAGAGCTCTAGGCGGTCGGGGCTGAGCGGGCGGTGCGGGGAGGGGAGGCCGAGCCGCGGCGGTCGTCGAAGAAGAGGAAGAAGGGGCCGGCTGTCTTGCTCTCCGCGGTGTCGAGGTAGGAGAGGAGGGGGCGTGGCTGCTGCGGTGTCGAGGACGGAGGAGGGAGGAGGCGAGCGGTGGTCGGGGTCACGCCGGCGACAAACCGAGTACTTCGGTTTCCATGGCGACGGCGGGAGCTAGGGAGCGAGCGGCGGCGGGGGAGGAGAAAATTAGGGTTAGGGTTTGCGGCTCCGGTCGATTTAAAGAGAGCGAGAGAGGAGGTGGCAGTGGGGCTCGGCGTGGGGGCGAGCTGCAGAGAGGGCGAGCTCCATAGCCGAGCTGGAAAGCGAGGTCTCCCTCGTCCGTACGGGGACGATGACAGGGGTGGAACGGGTCGTGGGCTGAGTTGGGCCTTGGTGGCCCAGCTCGGCCAGTTCTATTTTTTTTTCCTGGTGTTTTCTTTTTCTTTTATAAACTTTCTGATATTTTGTATTTGTAAAACAAATAAGAGAAGAGACATAAAAGAACTTTTGAATAATTTTTACAAGTTTCAAAAAGTCATATTAAGATCTCATTTGATTATTTATAAATAATTGGAAACTTCAAATGATTTTATTTTGAAAACATTTGAATTCAAAATAAGGATTTAAATTTGTAATTTGAATTTGATGCACAAAATTAAATAAATGCAAGCACATATGGAATGATGACATGATATCCATTATGATTGCACACAAATAAGGAAAGTTACAGTTGGGCTGTTACAAAAGGGAAGAGTAAATGCTCTAGGAGTAAATGAGACTAAGGTCTTGGCTCCCAAGTTGGTCTCTCTTCACTTGAGCAGTTATGGCGCCTTTTATAGAGTTCCGGCCGGGAGGGCCGGAAACCCTAATCCGGGATGGCCCCACCCGACAGGCCTAACGGTTATGTCGACACCGGCTAGTGCGACCCAGCCGCCTACCTATCCGGCATAGCCCTGCCGTCATCATTCCGGCAAGGACATCAGGCGCTGTCCTGGAACATCATTGTCCCCCTGTCAGAGACAAGACATGTCTTTGCCCATCCCGGGTAGCCTTTTCCGGATTGCTGGGCTAGGCATGTCCGATCTTGTCGTACCGTTACCGAACCGGCTGACGCGCTCCCGTGTCAGGCGGGAGGTGACCATGCTTCCGTGTCAGGCGGGAGGTGACCATGCTTCCGTGTCAGGGGGGATGGTACTTCCCCCGCGCCAGGTGGGAAAGCCTGCTCCGGACCGTTGACGATCTACCGGCATCTCCCATGCCGGCTACCTCTTTGCTTCATCTTGTATGTCTTTCCTGCACACACCAGACAACTTGCTAGGGCCGAGATCTATACACCGGTTAGCTTGTACCCGGGGAGCAAGCTTGTACCTTCCTTACCTACCCGGGGAGTCTATTCGGTTCCCCCGGGATCTCCTCCACCAGGAAGTGTACCCGGAGCCTCCGAGATCCTTCCCGGATGTATCCGAGTAGAACTTCTAGGATGAGCATCTCTAGGCCTAGCCTCCCGAAGATGTCTTGGGCTGTCACCAAAGACATCTTCGAGAAGCTAGTTCTTAGAGGAACCACCCGCTTGCTTATGTTGTGGTGCAGGCCTGGGGGGCTATTTATAGCCGCCAGGGATGACCCTTGCGCCCGCCAGGAGGCACCTTGCACTCTACCAGCTCCGAAAGGTCAAATTACCCCTTCAGCGCACCAGGGGGTGGCCCTTGCACTCGCCAAATGTCAAATAATGTCTCCGCACTGTAGAGTAGTGCCGAGTTTTGCCCTACCCGGGGGGTAGCCCCCCGACACTAGTCCCCGAAGCTGGTGCTGTGCAGCGACCCAAGACGTTGTGCGGGATCAGCTTTAAGAAAAGAGAAGAACACTTAAGCACACCAGGATCGACATTGAGTTTTGGCACCGAGATGCATTTCACCGACATCCCTATCCGGAGGTCGCGGTCCGGTAAAGGAGATATCACCCTTGGCCGGTCACCCGGATAAGGCCGTGTCGGTCTGAACTTCACCTTCCGTGTCGGGGAAGATTCCGTTTTATGGGGGGAGGGTCCCACCCGAGGTCTCGTCAACGCAGGGAGGTACTCGAGTGCTTTTGATAGAGCACGCCGCTGCTCGGGTTCGCGCGCCGGGAGCCGCAGCCGATCCGAAGTCCAACCGTTGGGGCTCTGTGGCCCGCGGTGTGGCCGGATCGGGCGCTCCGGGCGACGCCACGTGTCGCTCGGCACAAACTGATCCCACCCACGATTTGGGAGATCGTAAGCGGGAAAATCGAAAACCGCTCCGGATCTCCTCATAAATAGGGGATCGGAGCGCTCACCTCCTCTTCTTCCCCAAACTTCTATCTCCCACGCACCGTCTCGAGCGCTCCGCCGTCGCCGCGATTGTGCTTCGAGCACCACCGTCGCCGTGCCCGGAGCTTGAGCACCGCCGTTGTCCTCCGCCACCGGAGCCGTTCGTCTTCACCATCGGGCACCGGCTCTCTCGCGCCTCGGTGCCAATTTCTTCGGTGAGTCTCTCCTCTTTCTCCGGCGAACTTCCTTACGGTGGGGAACCACCGCACTAGCCCGTGACTTCGCGCGTCGATGAACCATGTTGTCGCCGGCGAGCGTGCTCGGCGCGGCGTCGCCGGTGGGCTACTTCATGTCTTAGTTTTGATTCGCGCTAGCCCACCCTTATGCACGGCTCGGGTATTACTGTGCCGATTAAATTTATTTGTTCGAGCACGCTAGATCTTTTTGACAGGAACCCGGTTGTTGCTAGAAGTTTTCATCCCGGGATCTTCCGTTACCGGCATACTAACCCGACTAACTGCCACTCCGTCTGCAGAGCAGCTCTGGTATGTCCTCCGTGCCATCTGAGATGGGGGACGAGAGTGTCCGAGGTTGCTGGGACGGTTCCGAGACCAATCAGGGGGACTTTGATTGGCTGTACGGGACACACCGGATTCCTCCACAGGTTGAGAGTCGACTTCCGGGGAACGAAGTTCAGCCGGAACCTCAACCCGGCGAATATGTAGTGTTCCTCACGCACTTTGAGCGGGGGTTTGGGCTTCCGGCCAGCCCCTTCTTCCGTGACTTCCTCGACACCTACAACCTCCAACCTCATCACCTACCGGCCAATGCAATCATGATGCTCTCCGTCTTCGCCACTTACACGGAAGGGTATCTCGGTATTTGGCCGTTTGTGGATCTTTGGGCTAAGTACTTCATCCTCCGCCGCCAAGTCATCCCGAACCCGGATAAGAAGGTCAAAGATCTTATTGACTGCGGGGCGGCCACGATCATCCCTCGCCCTGATTCCGGATTCCCTAAGGTCCAGGGGCTGGAATCATGCCGGAAGTGGAAACGGAGCTTCTTCTACGTGAAGAACCGGGCGACCTCGGGAGACTCTCCGGGATCCTCCTCTCTGGATTTCATCAACCTACCCGAGTTTGCCATGGATCCCCCCTGCGTGTTCGACCTCTGGAATAGGCTCCCGGATTCCGAGGAGATCACGTGTATGCATGACGTCTTGAGCGTCCTCACGGATAGTCTGACCTCGGATGACCTCTTGTGATGTTTTATCATTCGCCGGATCTGCCCTCTACAGACCCGAGCTCATAAGCTATGTCATATCAGTGGTGTATATGACCCCACGAGAACCAGCATTTTCCCGCTGGACAAAGCTCAAGTCCGGCGGCGCGTTCTAGCTATCTCTCGAACTAAGCTGCCGGTGAATTTCGCGTGGGGTCGTGTTGCCGGCTCCCGCAAAAAACCACTGAAGCAGGTGCTTGTATCTGTTTTTCGCCAACTTCCCTTTGCACCCGGGTTTTGCTGGAAATCGACATGGTTGTCATGCAACAATTTATTCCTGCAGCTCTTCGAGCGTTAGACAACGGAGGACGTGATGCATGCCGGTGGCAACTTCGCGGCGGATTTCCCGATACCGAA
This sequence comes from Poa annua, assembly GCA_026929855.1. Classification (NCBI taxonomy): domain Eukaryota; kingdom Viridiplantae; phylum Streptophyta; class Magnoliopsida; order Poales; family Poaceae; genus Poa; species Poa annua. The sequence continues at coordinate 42,623,026 of CM049427.1, forward strand.
GGAGATGCCGAGAGAGGATCCCGACGGCGAAGATCACCTCGCCATCCCCCTAACCCGCGCTGCCGCCCGGGGTAATCCCTCAACTCCAGAGGCTATCCACATTGCATCTGACGATGATGATGGTGACGATTGTCAAATACTCAATGTGATTGACGCTCTTCCCCTCAATTGGGCTTCGCCAGTAGTTCCGAGACCAGCGGCCGTGACGAAGCGCGCCGAAACCCGAAAACGCGCGAGCTCCGACACCACTCCTGCCGGTGAATCTGGGGGTGTCCCCAAGAAGAGTAGGCAGACCAAGCAGCCGGGCAAAAAACCTCCTCGACGCCGGAAAGGTCCCCCTACAGTAGATTCCGGGTACAATTTGCTTGCTTTGAGTTATCTGACTTTGATTTTTTCCGAGGTTCTTTCGGACATGCTCATTATAGAGATGCTCTTGACGTCCCGGCTTCCGTGGGTCTCCATCCTCCGGGATCCCGCACTCCTAGCCCCTCCCGGGCTGCGCCTTCTCCACTCCGGCATCCGGCGCAGGACGATGAGCATCCTACACCTGGCGTCGTCCTTCCCGAGGTCGTGGCTCCGGAGGCCGATCTCGGGGAGACTGAGGTTCTGCTACCCACTAGCTCTGCAGCTGCGGATACCATCCTCCCGGACAGCCCGCGGCGGGTGTCCCATCTTGAGGGGGAGATGGCGAGCCCTCCGCGGCAAGTCGTGTCGCGCGCCTCTTCCCGGTTGACTTCCGGCAAGACTCCGCCGCCAAAGCCGCCTACTGCTTCCTCCCGACATGCTGATCATCCTGCCGGGAACCTACGCAACAAGGCCTCCGGGCAGAAGATAGTTGCTGCCAAGCCCAATGCCCCTCCGAAATCTTCGACCCAAGACTTGGCCCACAGCAAGGTTTCCTCTGCCCCGGGTAAGTATTCCGGATTACCACCACCTCCTGCCGAGATCCCAACTGCCGCCTTGCAGGCGCTTCGAGCGACCGTAAGCTCCTTTGTGTCTTCAGGATCCCGGGATATCGTTGCCGCGAGCGCGCCCGACCTTCGTATTATTGAAGAGTACCACAAGGCCTGGCTCGCCGCTGATGCCTCCGAGATTGTGGGGGATTTGCACGCTGCCGGCACGAGCCGCAGCGCCCAAGCCCTTCACGCTCTCCAGGTGGCTGCACTGGATGTCACTCGGGTGATCGATGTAAGTTTCCTCCTTCCATTTTCTCCAAAGTTTCAACTCTTCCATCCCCACTAGTCCCCGAGATTGATACTTAGTGCTCTAGACTCCACCGAGTAGCAGATCACTAGGCATCAATCTTAGAAAAAAAAGTTGATTTGTTTAGCCACTGTGGATTCCGGATACTCCCGTGTCCCCGGGATCCTTCCAGAATTGTGATATCGGATAATCCTTTGACACAGGATTGCGGCAAGAAACGCAACAGCGTCTTCCACCAGCTTCTTGCTGATCTTGCTTAGTCCAAGAAGTCCGAGGAGCGACTCCGGGAGGAGCGGAACGCCGCGAGAAAGGTCTCGGTGGACCAAAAAACCGCCTTGTCGACGGCTCAGTCCGAGATCCTTCGGCTAAATGCCGAGCTGGAGAAGTCCAAGTCCACCGCTACTGACTTGAAGGCGCGTTTCCTGGACGCGACCAAGAAGCAGAAGGAAACCTTGGACAATACCGAGGCGCGCGCGCACCACGCCGAGACCGAGTTGGCTCTTCTTCGGTCGAGGGCGGATGGCTGGCTTGCTGAACTGACTGGTTTAAACCGGGACCTCAATAGTAAGTTTACCGAGATCTTTTTTTTTACTGCTATCACCCTCATGACCTGGCCGCTTGACAACTCTTCTTTTTAAAGGACAATTTGAGCACTCCCGAGACGCCGCCAATCTTGCAGTTGCTGCCGCCCGGGAGAAGCGTGCTGGGAAGGGTCCTATCTCGGACTCCTGGGATATCGAGGACCACCTCATCGCTCTGAAGGCCCGGATAGTACCTCTAGGTCGATCGGGACCGAGCTGATCAGTGCGGCCGTCCATGTCCATGGCGCTCTATGGCCTGGCGTCAGCGCTACCCTCTCGGTTAGTGAATTGGCGACTGTGCTCCGAGATCCCGGTAAGCGACTTCACGCTGGGAAGCGCTCCGGTGTGCAGGCTGGTGCTGACCAAGTCTTGACCCACGTGCTCAGCTGGTACGAGGGGCTCGATCTTGATGTGATCCAGCGCATGCGCACCTTCTCGCCGTGGTGCACCGATCCGGCCAAGATCCAGCGACGCCAAGAGGTTGCGCATCGCGTCGCATCCTGGTCCAACATCGGCGTCTTCACCACGAGCCTCATCACTTCTGATTCCGAGTCAGATTACGAAGATGATGGTGAGACGGCTGAAACCGGTGACGCGGAAGCTGAGATCCCGGAGGATGACGATGCTGCTACCGGTGCTGCTACCGAAACCGTGGCCTCCCGGGAAGCTGCTACTTCCGCGCCGGTCGAGATTTCCCACGCCGAGGTGAACCCGGAGGCTCTGGACACCACTGCTAACGTGGAGGAGACCCTTGTGACTTCTCCAATTGCCGATGTACCTGAGAAACCGGCTTCTCCCACTGCCTAAAAACACTAAGTGTAGAAGCGTCAGATCCCCGGGATGCCGGGTGCAACTGTAATATATACATTTTAATTCGAACTCTGAATATTGTTACGCAAACAAGTTATGCCGGTTTATTTTGCAACGAGTCCCCGAGTTCGTTTTCATGTTTACCGTAGTTAGGTAATTTCTGCTCTTGTCTGCCATTTCGGCGTTCGACAGTCGAGTCACAAAATTCCTTTTACAGTATACACTACTTATGAAAATCCGAGTTCCAGTTTGCTAAATTTCCGACATAACAAAATAAATAACTGAATAAGCAAAACACATATGCCAGAGAAGTTCCTATCCCGAGTCCCCGAGTTCGTTTTTGTGTTTCCCACATTTGATGCTCTCTGCTCTTGACTACCATTTCGGTGTTCGTCAGTCGAGTCACAAGATTATTTCACATTACATACATTACTCCGACTAGTAAATCGATCTCGGAACTTGCCCGGCATACACCAAACCATAAATAGATAACAGGCAGTCCCCGGGTTCCTCCCTGGGTTGCCGGCATGCATGAAATGATAATAGAAAAAACAGAAGGCATAAATCGAGGTAGTCCCCGGGTTCCTCCCGAGGGTACCGACATACAAGTTAAGACAAAGGAGAACTTTGGGCCGACCGTCCCCGAGTAACATCTCGGGGTGTCGAAATTTCATTGATAGGGAAACCGAGATACATACATTGCACCCTTAAAGTGTAAAAGGGTCGGAGCAAGGCTACATTCCATGGTCGCTTGGTTTCCTCACCGGCTTTGTCCATTACACCTTTTCTAGCTTCCTGTGCATCTACAAGGTAATAAGAATCATTGTGCAGTGCCCTGCTTACAACAAAAGGACCCTCCCATGGAGGCGAGAGCTTATGCATCCCGGCTGTGCGCTGGATAAGCCTTAGCACGAGATCCCCTTCTCGGAGTACTCTAGGGTGCACTTTCCGGCTATAATAGCGACGGAGATTTTGCTGATAAATTGCGGACCGAGACAGTGCCAATTCTCTTGCCTCCTCGAGCAAGTCCACATCATCTTCCCGAGCTTCCTTTGCCTCGGTCTCGATGAACATTGTAACCCTTGGTGAGTCGTGCTGGATGTCGGTTGGGAGCACGGCCTCGGCACCGTACACCATGAAGAATGGGGTGTACCCGGTAGATCTGTTTGGTGTGGTCCGGAGACCCCACAAAACTGCCGGCATCTCCTCTATCCAACACCCCGGAGTTCTCAACAGTGGCTCGATCAAGCGGGCTTTGATGCCGGCCAAGACCAATGCATTTACTCTCTCGACTTGCCCGTTGGCTTCCGGGTGAGCCACTGACGCCACATCCAACCGGATTCTCTTCTCAGCACAAAATCGAGCGAACTCCCCCACAGCAAAATTGGTTCCATTATCCGTGATGATGCTGTGCGGGTATCCGTATCTCAAGATGATGTCTTTCAAGAATTGAACCGAGGTGTGTCCGTCACACTTCCGGATTGGTTTGACCTCTATCCACTTTGTAAATTTGTCCACCATGACCAGCATGTGCGTCATATTGCCCCTTGCCAGCTTGAACTGTCCGACCATGTCCAAGCACCATACTGCGAACGGCCAAGTGATAGGGATTGTCTTTAGTGCTGATGCCGACATATTTATCCGGTGTGCAAACCTCTGGCATCCTCCACACTTACGGACAATGTCCTCTGCCTGCTGCAAGGCAGTGAGCCAGTAGAACCCATGCCGGAACACTTTTGCCACCAGCGCTCGAGATGATGCATGATGCCCACACTCTCCTTGGTGTATTTCCAATAGCATCTCCTGGCCTTCTTCGGGTTCCACACACCTTTGGAGCACCTCGGTGACACTTCTCTTGTATAGATCTTGATTGATGACGGTGTATGCTTTGGATCTCCTCAATATTTGCCGGGCTTCTACCTCGTTCTCCGGAAGGGTTCCATCCAATATGTATGCCATGATAGGCTGTGCCCATCCCGGAACAGGTCGAACCGGGAACACGGGGGCATCTATGTCCATTGGCTCGGCCAACATTACTTCCATCATCATGCTATTTAGTCTCTCCGAGTTCTGTGATGCAGTCCCCGGGTTCAACCCAATGCTCCCGACTTCCACCTCCATAGGTACAGCTTCCGAACCATGCTCCTTGGGGATGAAGATAGAATCCGACTCGGGCGAAGGCTGGATAGACGGCTTCCTCAGATGCTCAAGAGCGATCCCGGGTGGGATGGCCTCCCGAGATGACCCTAGCTTGGACAACACATCTGCTGCTTCGTTTTCCCCTCTGGGTATGTGCTTGAACTCGCAGCCTTCGAAAAATCCGGATATTTTCTGCACATGGAACCGATACAAGGCCATGTTGGCGTCAATTGCATCCCAGTTCCCCGACACCTGCTGCACCACGAGGTCGGAATCGCCGAAACACTCTATCCGGCGGATGCCGATTTCCTTGGCGACATTCAGTCCATGAACTAAGGCCTCATACTCGGCGACATTGTTGGATGCCCGGAAGTGAATTTGCAGGACATATTTCAGCACATCCTTTTTTGGTGAGGTGAGAACCACTCCGGCACCCAATCCGATCTTGGCCTTGGACCCATCGAAATGCATCCTCCAGAAGTTGTAGTCGGGAGCTGGAGGCTCGTATTGCATCTCGGCCCAGTCTACCAGGAAGTCCGGCAGCGCATGCGACTTAATGGCGTCACGCCTCTCGTACGCTGGAGCGTACAGAGACAAATGGATGGCCCATTTGGCAACCCGGCGCTATCATCTTTGCAACCGATTATCTCGGCTAGGGGCGCCTCGCACACCACTGTGATCGGGTGCTCTTGAAAATAGTGTTTGAGTTTGGTTACTGCCAAGTATACCCCATATGCCATCTTCTGATAATGCGGGAAGTTTTGCTTGGATTCCGAGATCACCTCGCTCAAGTAATACACCGGCCTCTGTATCAGCTTGTCCCCTTCTTCTCTTTCCACGACAATAGCTACACTTACTACCCGGTTAGTGGCAGCAATGTACAGCAACATAGGCTCCTTGGGCAATGGGGATGCCAACACTGGTGTTGATGATAGCATTCTTTTCAAATCATTGAACGCCGCATCTGCTTGCGGAGTCCACACGAAGTTTTTACTCTTTTTCATCAGCTGATACAAGGGTAAGGCCTTCTCCCCTAGTCGGCTCACAAATCGACTAAGGGATGCCAAGCAACCAGTAAACTTCTGCACGTCTTTGAGACGTACCGGCAGCTTCATGCTCTCGATTGCTCGTATTTTGCCCGGGTTGACCTCAATTCCCCGGCTTGAAATGAGGAAACCAAGTAGTTTTCCTGCCGAAACGCCGAATGTGCACTTATCCGGATTCAACTTCATCCGGAATCTTCTTATGTTTTTAAATGTCTCCCTCAGGTCATCGACCAGAGAGGATCTTTCTTTTGTTTTTATGACTATGTCATCGACATAGACTTCGGCATTCCGGCCTATTTGGTCGTGCAGACATTTTTGCATGCACCTCTGGTATGAAGCACCAGCATTTCTCAGACCAAAAGTCATGACACGATAGCAATAAGCCCCATACGGGGTAATAAAAGCAGTTTTCAATTGATCATCCAGATTCAAAGGTATCTGGTGAAAACCGGAGTAGGCATCTAAAAAAGTCAAGAGTTCACTCCCGCCAGTGGAATCGATCACTTGATCTATCCGGGGAAGTGGAAAAGGATCTTTCGGGCAAGCCTTGTTGAGGTTGGTGAAGTCGATGCACATGCGCCACACCTTAAGCAGGAGGGGATCATCCTTCTTCATCTCTACCAAGACCGGATTTGAAATCCAATCTGGGTGCAGTACCTCCATCACGAATCCGGCAGCAAGCAGTACTGCCAGATGTTCCATGATCGCCGCTCTTCTTTCGTCCGAGAGGCGCCTAGTCGGTTGCTTCACCGGCTTCGCATCTGGCCTGACAAACAGTGAATGCTCAGCCAACTCCCTCGGAACGCCTTGCAGATCATCACTTGACCACGCAAAAGCATCCCGATTCTCATGGAGGAAGTCGACGAGCTCGCCTTCCTATTTGCTGTCCAGGCTGCTACCGATGATGACCTGGCGTTCCGGGTACTTGGGGTCAACACCCACCTTCTTGGTCTCCTTTGGTGGCTGGAATGAGGCGTGCTGCTCTGGGTTCACCATCCCGGGCATTCCGAGTTGCGAGGTTTGGGCCAGTGCCACCACTTGTTGGATCCTCTTTTTCTCCTCCGCAATGACCAGGGACTCGGCTAAGTTTGAGCCGGCAGTTGCACAATCCAAAGAGCGCTTGTGGTCTCCTGCTATGGTGTTTACCCCATTCGGACCCGGCATCTTCATCTTCAGATACCCCATGTGGGTGGATATCATGAACTTGGCCAGTGCAGGTCTGCCAATAAGCGCATGGTATGGACTTTTGAGATCTACCACCTCGAATTCCAGGCTCTCTGTCCGGCAATTCTCCTGGGTTCCAAATAACACCTCAACCCAGATCTTGCCCATCGGGGAGCAAGATACTCCGGGTACAATGCCGTGAAAGGTTTTCTCGGCCGGGAGCAGCGTATTCATGGACACCCCTAACTTCAGCATGGTATCCTTGTACATAATGTTAATGGCACTAACATTGTCAATTAGTACCCGGCTGAAGCGGACGTTGAGGCTTGGTCCGAAAAATGTCGGGTCCACCACTAGAGCATAGCCACCAGGCTTAGGCATAACCAGGGGGTGATCCTTCCGGCTCCAAGTGATTTCCATCTCGGACCAGTGCAGGAGCTTGGGCACCGCTGGGATTACAACATTCACCTCCAGAGCGCGCTGTCGCACACTCTTCCGGTCAGTGGGCTCGGTCACGAAGATCACATAGCTCTGATGTGCCTCCCGGTAGTTGCCTTGCTGGTGTCCGGATTGGTTACTCGGACCAGCACCATTATCATTCCGGGCGTGCACCATGTTCACAAGTCTGGGAGGAGGTCCCTAGTTGGGTGGGTTAATCCGGACTGCATTGGCACCGGATAGTGGTGGAGGGGGTCTCGGTATGTTCGGCCGAAACGCCGGAGCGTTCGGCCGAGTAGCCCCCGCGCTGCCTTCTTGCAATGTGCGCTGATACCAGCTGCACTGCCATGTAGAGTGGTTTGGAGGCTTGTTGGCCTCCAACGTATGATAACAGCATGGCCTGTTCAGCATCTCTTCATACGTCAGGCGCTTCTTTTGGTCCACCCAAGTCTTCTGCACCTCTTGACTCTGGCCCCAAGCCGGGCTAGTCGTTTTCTGCCGCTGATTGCTACCGGCATCTCCCTGATCTCGGCTAACCGCTGCAACTTGTTGCGAGGCATAGTGGAATTCGGGCTGACTCCTCTTTGGGCCAAAATCGTGGCGATCATGGCTTCTGCTCGGCCCCGAACGCTGAGTTCCCGCATTCCTCCTGTTGGAGTCTCCGACATCCACCAGGGGTTGCATGGGATCTCCAAGCGTGTAGGTGTCGGCGATGCGCATGGTCTCTGCCAGGGTTGTCGGCATCTTTCTCTGCAGTTTTTGCCAAAGCATGGATCCATGCCGGCATCCCTGCGCAAACCACGAGATGGCCTGAGCTTCAATAACCCCTTCGCAAGAGTTGCGAATGTTGCTCCACCGAGTAAGGTACTCCCGGTCGGTTTCATTGCTCCTTTGCCGGCAGATGGCGAGCTGTTGCGGGCGGTTGGGCCTCTTGTATGTGCTGGTGAAGTTGCTGATGAAGGCCTCCTCGAAATCCAACCAACAGTCTATGCTGCCAGTTCTTAAGTTGTTCAGCCAAATCCGAGCGGGTCCTTCCAACATTTGTGGTATGTACAACACTGCCCATCGTCTGTTTCCACCGGCTATGCTTACTGCAGTTACATAGTCGGTTAGCCAATCTTCCGGCTTTGAGCTGCCGTCATAAGTCTTGGCACCCCGGTTGAGCTGGAAGTTTCTTACTGTTGGTTCTCGCATGATCCGAGGTCCAAAGCACGCAGGTCCCGGAGGACCTTGCTCCTCAACCAACTCGGATTGGTGAATCCGGTCGAGCCTAATCCGGGCATCCGCGGGATCTAGCTGCCGAGTTCCTATCCGGGATCCCAAAGGATTCTCGTTAGGCTGGTATCCGAGCTGCTACAGCCTTGAGTTGCCATCATCATGCCGGTTAACCACAAGAACTAAGGCTTGCTGCGGGACAGAAGCAGCGTCTCTCTGTCGGTTTCCCTGATTTTGTGGTGGGTACCGGGGTGGATTGCCGCGGCTTACCGCAGCATTGTTTCCTACACCCTGGCTATCGCCGCTATGGCTACCCCGAGCTTGACCGGGATTGTTTCGTCCGGCTTGCTAAACTCCGGCGAAGGCCGGGTCGTACGCCTGCAACTGCTTGTTTTTCCCGGATCCTCTGCTCTGGCTTCGGCTCTTGCTCTTGCTTTTACTCGGATGCGGAGAGGAGGCCTCTCCGCCCGATATGTCGCTCTCGGCCCTGGACGAGTGTACATGGGATCCAACTCCCGGGTTCTTCTTCTTGAAGGCTTTGTTCTGCCGGTTAGCCTCTATGACTAGCTCGTTGCCGTTCTTGTTGCTTACGGAGAGCTTCTCCGGATAGCCCTGCCAATTCGGCCATAGCTGCTTCTGCAGCCCTAAGAGTTTTGGCAGGCGAGCTATATACCGGCTTCTCTGCCGAGATCATGTTATCCGTCCCGCTATGGCTAGGTGTCGTGCTACCTGCCAACTCATCATTCACCATCCTGCCCTTTTTACGCAGGTCAGCAATGCGCTTGTCCCGAGAGCCTATCTTGGGGAAGTCATGAGCCGCGTTGTACTCCCGAAGACTGGCACTGAGTTCACGCCGGATCTCGGCGATCTCTTGCGCTTCTGCGAGCAGCAATTTGCGCTGCTCGTCCAAATCAGCTGAGGTGACTTGGGTATCCACATCCACTGTCAGTGGGACAGCCAGCTTAGCTACCAGGCCCGAGAGGGGATCCGGGCGGCGACGATGGTGGGAGGGCTGAGGATCGCCGTCTCGGGCAGCACCTCTCTCCTGCGGAGGTTTTGCTAACCGAACCCGGTGAGTGCCGGCATCGCCATCGGGGGCATCCTGGAACACCTCCTCGGTCGTCCCGACCATCATGACCGCGACGCAGCCCGCGGGGCGATCGCCACGCGGACCCCGGGCGACGCGGAGCATGGGGGGATCTTCAGCCTCCAGGACAACGTCCGGATAGCTGCAGATGACCTCGGTGGCGACGTAGGTGGTGAAGACGCCGAAGTCGATGAGGCATTCGTTAGCCGGGAAGGGCTTATTCCGGAAGCAACCGGCATTGTCGCTGACGAAATCCATCTCGCCCAGCCTGACAACTAGGCCGGAGAGAACTCTAAGGCCGGAGTGAACAGAGGAACCCGTCCGGGTGTGTACACCATCCAGCGCCTCTGTCGGCCCCACGGTGGGCGCCAACTGTCGTGGTGGGGTCACGGCAGATGCCATAGGATGGCTAAAGTATGGGGCCGATGGACGCTGGTGGATCCGGGGAGGGCTAGCGAAATAATGAGTTCACACAGGGGAGGATGTTGGTTTGACCGGGATCTCCGAAGAACAACAAACACAACCGAAGGGAATGAAAGAAGATCTAGCAATACAAAACAACTGCACGAAGGCAGAGAACGCACACACACGATGTACCCAGATTTGGGGCCCTCGTGGGGAGGTAACACCCCTACTCCTGCCTTCCCTCTCAATATAAGTGTGGAATAAGATCTACAACCTGCTCTTGAAGCTCTTGTGGTGATGAACACGAAGAACAAGATGAACTAGAGAAAGGGAAGAGTAAATGCTCTAGGAGTAAATGAGACTAAGGTCTTGGCTCCCAAGTTGGTCTCTCTTCACTTGAGCAGTTATGGCGCCTTTTATAGAGTTCCGGCCGGGAGGGCTGGAAAACCTAATCCGGGATGGCCCCACCAGACAGGCCTAACGGTTATGTCGACACCGGCTAGTGCGACCCAGCCGCCTACCTATCCGGCATAGCCCTGCCGTCATCATTCCGGCAAGGACATCAGGCGCCGTCCTGAAACATCATTGTCCCCCTGTCAGAGACAAGACATGTCTTTGCCCATCCCGGGTAGCCTTTTCCGGATTGCCGGGCTAGGCATGTCCGATCTTGTAGTACCGTTACCGTACCGGCTGACGCGCTCCCGTGTCAGGCGGGAGGTGACCATGCTTCCGTGTCAGGCGGGAGGTGACCATGCTTCCGTGTCAGGGGGGATGGTACTTCCCCCCGCGCCAGGCGGGAAAGCCTGCTCCGGACCGTTGACGATCTACCGGCATCTCCCATGCCGGCTACCTCTTTGCTTCATCTTGTACGTCTTTCCTGCACACACCAGACAACTTGCTAGGGCCGAGATCTATACACCGGTTAGCTTGTACCCGGGGAGCAAGCTTGTACCTTCCTTACCTACCCGGGGAGTCTATCCGGTTCCCCCGGGATCTTCTCCACCGGGAAGTGTACCCGGAGCCTCCGAGATCCTTCCCGGATGTATCCGAGTAGAACTTCTAGGATGAGCATCTCTAGGCCTAGCCTCCCGAAGATGTCTTGGGCTGTCACCAAAGACATCCTCGAGAAGCTAGTTCTTAGAGGAACCACCCGCTTGCTTATGCTGTGGTGCAGGCTTGGGGGGCTATTTATAGCCGCCAGGGATGACCCTTGCGCCCGCCAGGAGGCACCTTGCACTCTACCAGCTCCGAAAGGTCAAATTACCCCTTCAGCGCACCAGGGGGTGGCCCTTGCACTCGCCAAAGGTGAAATACTGTCTCCGCACTGTAGAGTAGTGCCGAGTTTTGCCCTACCCGGGGGTAGCCCCCCGACAATTCTATAAAATATGTTTGATATTAATTAGTGTAATTGATGATTAAATATGATTTTATATATTTCACTAGTGGAAATCGGGGCTCTAGTCCCGGTTCCAGAGGGCCTGTAGTCCCGGTGTAGCAACCGGGACTGTCAGGCCGGGACTAGAGCCCCCGGACCCTAAGGTCTCGGTTTAACACGAACCGAGACCGGAGCCCCCCCCCACCAATGAGCGCAGCGCACGTGGCCGCGGCAGGGCGTGCCGGGGGCGAACCCTTTAGTCCCGGTTCGTAATACGAACCGGGACTAGGGTTTTTATTTTTTAAAAAAATTTCAGGGTTTTGCTTTTTTCATTTCAGGGTTTCCTTTTTTTTATTTCTACCGGTTTTCGGGGTAGGGGTTTCGGATGGTACCACGTCGATGCGTGACGGTAGGGGGTTTCGGATGGTACCACGTCGATACTATGGGGTTTCGGATGGTACCATGTCGATGCGTCGGGGGTTGGGGTTTCGGATGCTACAGCTTCGATGGGCGAAAAACACGTATAAATTATTATACGAACCTAGATGAAGTTGCATCATGCATATATACAATTACATGAAGATCATGTGTTCATAACACATATACATTTAAGTACGCGTGGTACATGAATATCACGTTTCCCGGTTCCAGAGACTTAGAAATATTTTGTTACATGGAGATCACTATATATTACATGTCCGCACTAGTCAACATAGTGGTACTCTCCGGTCTCCGGTATGACTTCGGTGAGGTAAAATCCCGTCAACTCCTCTGCAATTGCCCTGAAGCGGGACTTTATTGGTAGCTCGTTGCGCTTTCTTGCCAACTGTAAAAAAATGATATCACAATGAATACATGAGATATGAAATGAATAAAACTCATCACAATTGATGATACAAAAATAATGTTGTGAATAGAGCTTTACGTACTTCGATACTTCTTTTGCTCTTCAAACTCTCGTTTACCACAGTGTGCATGTACTCGCAAACGAAGAATCCACATAGATCAGTACCGGTTGGCTGTTTAAGACAAGTCTATAGAAGAATAAAATTTAATCAAATAATAATAAAGTATGATAATGATGCATGGGCCTAGTTATAGTACTACTTACATCGTTAGTACGCCAGCGCAGTTTCTCTGGCCATCCACTGTTCGGATGTTCCGCGAGGAACATTTTCCAAACGCTGCATGACAAGAAACTGAATGAATGAGTCATAAATTCCTTGATATTAGGAAATGAACGAAAGAGGCGATAAGAAAAGAAAGTACCTTGCCACCAAATCAAAACAGGTCTTGTATTGTTTAGGGCATCTTCTTAACGAGTCAAGGACAACAATTTCTCCTTTCCGCAAGTCAATAACGATAAGAATGTAGTGGTAGCTGCGCATGTTTATAAATAGTCATGCATAACTAATCAATTAAACTTAACATCGGGTGAGAAAAATAGAATGTGTAATAAGCAGTAACACTCACTTGAAGTTGTAAGGCCATAATATATATTTTTTGTAAGCTTGTCGCTTGAAAAACATTAGCAAATTCCCCGGTGTATCCTTGTTAAGTAGTGGATCAATTATGTTATCTTCATGCATTATAGAGGGGTCAATGAACCCAATGTGGTTGATTTTCTTCTTCTTGCATTCGAGCATCTTCATTCTGCGTAATAAAGCACACAAAATATTATAGAGAGGATTATCACAGACAATGAACGAGTAGAGCTAATTAAAACATTAAATTACAGGAATAGATGACTTACAGACAATATGAACTTATGATGTTTTTGTCGAGGGCCCGGAGATTGTATAACTGAAAGATCTCGGCGAAGTAAAGGACAACGGAGTATTCTTGGAAATAATGCTCTTCCTTAACTGCCATCTGGAGAGCGACTTTATTCGTCTCCTTATTTACGGTATCCTTGTACCAGGCTTGAAATTGACGCATTCTTGTGGGTAAGTCGCCGTCAACAAAATTCTCCCCGTGAACATAAGTACGAACAACATCCGCGAAGGGGATATCATCTCCCGAATATACCAGCTCCCGCACATTGATGTTTTTGAGAGCTCTGTCATCAAGCACCTTGAGCGGGGGGGCCGACTGTGCGTCTTGTTCTCCGAGTTGGGCAACTTGTTTCCCTTTTTTCGATCGATCATCCATCTCTTCGTCATATGACTTACCAATGTTGCGATCATAGTCTGTTGGCGGCGATGGTGGGGGGTTGTATAGGGCATCGATGCAACGGTCAATTTTTTCCTGGGGAATTCCGGCAGTAAATTTTGCAGGAGGCAATTGTTTCGCTAACGCTTTCTGTTTCACGCCAGCAAGCCAGGCATCCGTATGTTCTTTGCATGCGATATCGTTTTCCTCGACGGTTCTCTCCCAAGGTAACTTTGGAGTAGGCGGCGGTGTTTTCTGCTTTCTAGGTTTCTTCCTAACAGGAGAACCAGACTGGCGCCTACTCGAGAGAGACTTAACATTCTGGCGGACTGGCACAGACTGCGATGGCCTCACGCTAGGAACCCTCTCTGGGGGCGGTTGGCTTTGCTGTTGAGCTGGAGATGGACTCGGGCTGGGGTCCCTATCGGGGAGGTGTGGGCTTTGCTGATGGGGTGGAGATGGACTCCGTCTTTGATCCCTCTCGAGGAAGAGTGGACTTGGCTGGTGAGCTGGACTCCTAGAACGAGGAGTGGACTTTGCTTGTTCTGGAAGGACGATGTATTTCTTGGGCCATAGGGCGAAGGCATGCTTGACGTCTGCCAACGTTTTCTCCTCGTCACCTCCAGGTAACTCAAGTTCCAAGGATTCAAATCCCGGCATAATTTCGTCCACCCCGACACGAGCGTAGCCATCTGGAATTTGACCACAATGGTAGAGTTCTCCAGGTTGAATTACTAAAGCTTGCCCCACCGCCACCTTCAAAGTTATGTTTCGCATTGCTATATGTAGCTCACAACCTGTAGGCTTTGTGATGTCATCCACTGGGTAGGCACCAACGTCGACCTGACGCGTGGAACCAACGCTGCTTCTACGCTGAGATGGGGCGGCATGCGCTTCATGGTCTAATTGGTGCCGCTCCTGAGGTTCCGCTCTTTGCTCCTTCAATGCTTTTATTTCCGCCCGTTGCTCCTTCATTTCTCGTTCCAATTGTAATAACCGGTCGGCCTCCTTCTTCTTACCTCTGCTACGGCTTCTATAAGTGTGAGCGGATTCCGGCCACGCAGTGTTAAACGTAGCACCGCCAGGAAAGCCTCGAGCTCGTCCAACATGTTCAGGATTCCCCAGTGCCCGTGTCAGCTCGTCATCCTCTCTATCGGGTTTGAACACACCATTGCGAACATCATTAATTGCTTCTTCAAGCTTCTTTTTTATACGCTCCACGAGAACCTTCCATTTTCCCCTTCCAACAATCTCTCCGGTTTGAGGGTCCAACATTGCCCCATGCGCGAACAACCAGAATTTCGACCTCTCGGGCCAGTCAAGTGTCTGTGGACGGACCCCCGATTGAAGCAGTTTTTCTTCATAGGCTAACCACTTAGGAATGGCGCTCTTGTAGCCACCTGTCCCCAATGTATGGTGGTGTTCCTTCAGCTTAGCATTCAATTTATTTATCTCCGATCGGGACACAGCCATAGGTGATTCCCTATACGCCTTAAACGCCGCCCATTCAGATTCTATCTTCTTCCCTTGTGCTCCACTGAAATTTGGCACTTCTTTTGTTTCTACATATTGATTCCATAACTTTTTCTTCCAGTTCCGGAATTGTTCCGCCATCTTAATAAGAGTCCACCTCTTGAGGTTGTCCTTCTTCACTTTAGAGAGATCTGGCGGGAGGGTGAAATGTGACAACAGCGTGTTATAGACCAAATCCTTAAGAACTTGGTGGACATAACATGGGTCGTCCACATCTGCGGCCGCCGGCTTATTCCATTCGCGTATGATGATTGGGATCATGTCCCTAACAATAACTCCAGCTTGACTTATAAATTTGTTGCGGTTCTGTTTTGGTTCGAGCGGTTCGCCGGAATCAGCAATTTCCTCAATCGGTAACTTTGGATCCTCGCTCGTCATTCTTTTTGCCTTGCCTCGAGGAGCACATGCTGGCTGCTTTTTTGCAGATTTGCTCGATCCGGATGGCTAAAAGAAAAATAAGTCGTTAATAAATGCATGTAGTTAACAATAACATATCGCCATATTTATTATAAACACATATACACCTCTCCGCCGGAGTTTGCTATCACCACATCAAAGTCTTGTGACTCGATTCCAAAGTCGTTCAAAAATTGGTCGAAATCATAATCATCTACATCTCCTCCAGCTCGGGCATCATTAAAAATAAGTTGTTCCATTTGGTCTTCCATCTCTTCGTCTCGTTGAAATTGTGCTTCTTCTATCTGCTCGTCTCGCAAGTGCTCCATAGCTCAAATGTACCTGCAATCAATCAAATTTGCAATCAAGTTTAGATTTATTCTAAAAAAGATACAAGTATGCAATCCTATAAATTACAAGAATATGAATATTGGGTTGAATGATTGTTTAAAATATTCTATAAATTACAATGTACCTGTTTACTACTCAAGCATGTCAAACTAATGCACCCAAGTGTAATTCTCATAAATAAAACTGGGAGGAAGCAGCTGATACAACTGGGTCATATATATTATATATATTACAATCATCTCAATTTGCATATCTAACACACAAAAGGTCTAAGATTTAATTTCAGACCTCGGCTAACTCACATCACAGTTCAAACAAATATCTGCAACCCAAATTCCATACACATAATGAAGGCAATATCTCATCTTCAGACCTCAAGTTCTCCAACAACTTTAAATTCCATCAGCTTTATATACATGTTGTAGACATATCGAGGAATCTAGAATTCCATCAGCTTTATATACAAATAGTTCGGATTTTCTTTACTACTGGATCATATAGGCATGTCTTTTACACCTGAAATCGAGGCAACGACGAGGAGGAGCGGCACAGCCTCGGCAAGGAGCAAGACCTCCTGAAAAGCCGTGGACACAAGGACCCGAGCAGCAGACCTCCTGCAAGTTGTATAATGAATTGTATATCAATCAAATTAGCATTGAGTCACAGAGAGATATAAGAGTCAAACACAACAAGTTAGCAAATAAACGCATGAGTCGACCGAAGTTCATAAAAAGCCTCATCTGATACATACACAAACAGTAAGTACAGCAAAGACATATCATGAGTTGATTCTAAACATTAGCTATTGTTACTAAGGTTGTGTATTGCTCCTTGATCAAAAGAACCACACAAAACACAAGTAATGAGAGTAATGCAAAATAAAGACATAATATGTCAAAACTCTTGTGGGTCTATAAGGTTGCAATGTGCTATAGGCACTGAATTCAGGATATGGCAGATTATTTGGAGGGTTGCAAATTTCTTCCAAAGCTTAATAATGAGATACCAAGTGAAAGAAATACTACATATAAAGAAAGATTTAGCAACTTGGAGAACTTGGTATTGATCATGGTATGTTGAGCACATTTACTCTTCTTGTTTTATGCACTCACACTCAAGGGTACATGGATGGGATCTCTTAGTCGATTTACATTTTGTTATGTGATATGTTCAGTATAGTGTACTCCACTATCTGTAGGTAATTCTTACTGTTTGCGTAATCCGTAAATAAAACCGCTCTCAGTGATTTTGATGATGCAAAACAAGGGTTAGAGTAAACATAGGACCATAAGAGTAAACATAGGACCATACTGAATAGAGTAAACATAGGACAAAATTGCAGCTGATAAACAAGAGGTAATGTTAATCTGAATAGCATTGTTCTTAACAAAAGAGATGGTGCTATGACAAGACCTTATTTCTCCTTATGAATCTGTTCATTCATTCATCGCACACATCAGAAAATAGGTGGAGTGGGAGTAAAAGTATCTGTTTTGTATGGTTATTGTATGGTTATTGTTTCTGTTTTGTAAAGTATTAATACTCTCCACATAAGTAAAATCCTTCTTATTAGTGATAGTGGGAGTAAAACATTCATAACAATCATTATAATCATCATATATAGGATGCATATCATAATCATAATAAACTTTATCCTCAATAATAGGTGGACTGAAAATATCATATTCATCTTGATTATTTGCTGAAACTGAATCCACCATAAACATCAATATTGTTTGCAACTAAACTAAATTATTGAAACAGAGGATACAATCCACCATTGTTTGCAACTAAACTAAACTGAACCATTCGAGTTTCCATCTAATGCCCTAACCCTAACCCTAATGCCCTAACCCGGAGGGCGGCGTGGAAGCTAGCTAGGGGAGGGAGGGGACTGAGGCATACCGGCGTTGTAGGAGCGTCGTGGCGTAGCAGACGCGGCAGGGCGACGGCGCAGTGAGCGGCAGGGCGACGCGCGGCGCGGCGAGCACTAGTTGCGACGGCGAGGCAGACGCGGCAGGGCGACGGCGCAGCGAGCGGCAGGGCGACGCGCGGCGCGGCGAGCACTAGTTGCGACGGCGAGGCGAGCGACAGGGCGACGGCGCGGCGAGCGGCAGGGCGACGGCGCGGCGGAGCGGGAGGCGACGGCGCGGTGGAAGATTGGGGAAAGATAAGAAAAATTTGAGCGGCAGGGCGACCAAAACCGGCGCGGAAGGACCTTTAGTCTCGGTTCTAGCCACGAACCGAGACTAAAGGGTCTTTAGTCGCGGTTGGAGTTACCAACCGCGACTAAAGGGTTCTGGCTGGAGAGGGAAGCGCCTCTTTAACTCTTTAGTCTCGGTTGGTGTTACCAACCGAGACTAAAGGTTATTGTTTCCTTATTTCTTTTTACTGATTTTTGTTTCTGTTTTCTTTTAAATTGTTTGAATTGCTTACTTTTCTATTTCTTATTTTGGTTTACTTATTTTTTGAATTGTTTTGGTTTCTAGCTTATTTTTATGTTTTGTTTTATATTTTCTAACATTTTAAGATGCCAAGGTGATTTCTTCAAATTATATCATAAATATTATTTTCTAGGTTTTAAGGTTTTTTGTGAAGTAAGTACATAAAATATGATTCCAAATGGCACCCAATTATTTTTCACTAATAGTGGTGCACATATGATGGATGATCCCCACGTATGAGTTTTTTCTTACAATTCTAACTAATTTCCCCTAGTTAATTGAGTTTATGTTGATTTATCGAAAGTAATTCAAATTTGAACTACAACTATTTGATAGTTTGGTCTGAAACTTTTGGAAAAATCATTTTAAGGTACACAACTAGTGGTTATATCACAGAAACATTGATAGTTCTAGAAAATATCACCTCTTCCGATGATTAGTCGTAGCGACCGTTTTGATCGTTTTTTAGAAAAAATGTAATAAAGTGATAAACACCTCAAAAAATCAAATCCTTTGGCATGGGCTCCTTATATGTGTACTAGTTGCTAGGAAAAATGATAAACTTGATTTTTGCCTACATTTGCAAAAAAAGTCTTCACAAAAAGGGCTATCATGTATGAACATCTAGAAGTTTCAAGCCAAATGACCAAGTTATGGTCATTTCGACGACATAGTTTGTGATAAAGATCTCATACTCCACACATAGGTGCATATTGGTATATTAAACAACCATGCCAAAGGGATTCTTCAAATTATTTTCATAAATATCATTTTCCTTTTTTTCAGTGCAAAAAATGAGGTTTTTTGTGAAGTGAGTACAGAAAATATGATTCCAAATGGCACCAAACTATTTTTCACTAATAGTGGTGCACATATGATGGATGATCCCCAAGTATGAGTTTTTTCTTACAATTCTAACTAATTTCCCCTAGTTAATTGAGTTTATGTTGATTTATCGAAAGTAATTCAAATTTGAACTACAACTATTTGATAGTTTGGTCTGAAACTTTTGGAAAAATCATTTTAAGGTACACAACTAGTGGTTATATCACAGAAACATTGATAGTTCTAGAAAATATCACCTCTTCCGATGATTAGTCGTAGCGACCGTTTTGATCGTTTTTAAGAAAAAATGTAATAAAGTGATAAACACCTCAAAAAAATCAAATCCTTTGGCATGGGCTCCTTATATGTGTACTAGTTGCTAGGAAAAATGATAAACTTGATTTTTGCCTACATTTGCAAAAATAGTCTTCACAAAAAGGGCTATCATGTATGAACATCTAGAAGTTTCAAGCCAAATGACCAAGTTATGGTCATTTCGACGACATAGTTTGTGATAAAGATCTCATACTCCACACATAGGTGCATATTGGTATATTAAACAACCATGCCAAAGGGATTCTTCAAATTATTTTCATAAATATCATTTTCCTTTTTTTCAGTGCAAAAAATGAGGTTTTTTGTGAAGTGAGTACAGAAAATATGATTCCAAATGGCACCCAACTATTTTTCACTAATAGTGGTGCACATATGATGGATGATACCCAGGTATGAGTTTTTTCTTACAATTCTAACTAATTTCCCCTAGTTAATTGAGTTTATGTTGATTTATCGAAAGTAATTCAAATTTGAACTACAACTATTTGATAGTTTGGTCTGAAACTTTTGGAAAAATCATTTTAAGGTGCACAACTAGTGGTTATATCACAGAAACATTGATAGTTCTAGAAAATATCACCTCTTCCGATGATTAGTCGTAGCGACCGTTTTGATCGTTTTTTAGGAAAAATGTAATAAAGTGATAAACACCTCAAAAAATCAAATCCTTTGGCATGGGCTCCTTATATGTGTACTAGTTGCTAGGAAAAATTATAAACTTGATTTTTGCCTACATTTGCAAAAAAAGTCTTCACAAAAAGGGCTATCATGTATGAACATCTAGAAGTTTCAAGCCAAATGACCAAGTTATGGTCATTTCGACGACATAGTTTGTGATAAAGATCCCATACTCCACACATAGGTGCATATTGGTATATTAAACAACCATGCCAAAGGGATTCTTCAAATTATTTTCATAAATATCATTTTCCTTTTTTTCAGTGCAAAAAATGAGGTTTTTTGTGAAGTGAGTACAGAAAATATGATTCCAAATGGAACCCAACTATTTTTCACTAATAGTGGTGCACATATGATGGATGATACCCAGTTATGAGTTTTTTCTTACAATTCTAACTAATTTCCCCTAGTTAATTGAGTTTATGTTGATTTATCGAAAGTAATTCAAATTTGAACTACAACTATTTGATAGTTTGGTCTGAAACTTTTGGAAAAATCATTTTAAGGTACACAACTAGTGGTTATATCACAGAAACATTGATAGTTCTAGAAAATATCACCTCTTCCGATGATTAGTCGTAGCGACCGTTTTGATCGTTTTTAAGAAAAAAATGTAATAAAGTGATAACCACCTCAAAAAATCAAATCCTTTGGCATCGGCTCCTTATATGTGTACTAGTTGCTAGGAAAAATGATAAACTTGATTTTTGCCTACATTTGCAAAAATAGTCTTCACAAAAAGGGCTATCATGTATGAACATCTAGAAGTTTCAAGCCAAATGACCAAGTTATGGTCATTTCGACGACATAGTTTGTGATAAAGATCTCATACTCCACACATAGGTGCATATTGGTATATTAAACAACCATGCCAAAGGGATTCTTCAAATTATTTTCATAAATATCATTTTCCTTTTTTTCAGTGCAAAAAATGAGGTTTTTTGTGAAGTGAGTACAGAAAATATGATTCCAAATGGCACCAAACTATTTTTCACTAATAGTGGTGCACATATGATGGATGATCCCCAAGTATGAGTTTTTTCTTACAATTCTAACTAATTTCCCCTAGTTAATTGAGTTTATGTTGATTTATCGAAAGTAATTCAAATTTGAACTACAACTATTTGATAGTTTGGTCTGAAACTTTTGGAAAAATCATTTTAAGGTGCACAACTAGTGGTTATATCACAGAAACATTGATAGTTCTAGAAAATATCACCTCTTCCGATGATTAGTCGTAGCGACCGTTTTGATCGTTTTTTAGGAAAAATGTAATAAAGTGATAAACACCTCAAAAAATCAAATCCTTTGGCATGGGCTCCTTATATGTGTACTAGTTGCTAGGAAAAATGATAAACTTGATTTTTGCCTACATTTGCAAAAATAGTCTTCACAAAAAGGGCTATCATGTATGAACATCTAGAAGTTTCAAGCCAAATGACCAAGTTATGGTCATTTCGACGACATAGTTTGTGATAAAGATCTCATACTCCACACATAGGTGCATATTGGTATATTAAACAACCATGCCAAAGGGATTCTTCAAATTATTTTCATAAATATCATTTTCCTTTTTTTCAGTGCAAAAAATGAGGTTTTTTGTGAAGTGAGTAAAGAAAATATGATTCCAAATGGCACCAAACTATTTTTCACTAATAGTGGTGCACATATGATGGATGATCCCCAAGTATGAGGTTTTTCTTACAATTCTAACTAATTTCCCCTAGTTAATTGAGTTTATGTTGATTTATCGAAAGTAATTCAAATTTGAACTACAACTATTTGATAGTTTGGTCTGAAACTTTTGGAAAAATCATTTTAAGGTACACAACTAGTGGTTATATCACAGAAACATTGATAGTTCTAGAAAATATCACCTCTTCCGATGATTAGTCGTAGCGACCGTTTTGATCGTTTTTAAGAAAAAATGTAATAAAGTGATAAACACCTCAAAAAATCAAATCCTTTGGCATGGGCTCCTTATATGTGTACTAGTTGCTAGGAAAAATGATAAACTTGATTTGTGCCTACATTTGCAAAAAAAGTCTTCACAAAAAGGGCTATCATGTATGAACATCTAGAAGTTTCAAGTCAAATGACCAAGTTATGGTCATTTCGACGACATAGTTTGTGATAAAGATCTCATACTCCACACATAGGTGCATATTGGTATATTAAACAACCATGCCAAAGGGATTCTTCAAATTATTTTCATAAATATCATTTTCCTTTTTTTCAGTGCAAAAAATGAGGTTTTTTGTGAAGTGAGTACAGAAAATATGATTCCAAATGGCACCCAACTATTTTTCACTAATAGTGGTGCACATATGATGGATGATACCCAGGTATGAGTTTTTTCTTACAATTCTAACTAATTTCCCCTAGTTAATTGAGTTTATGTTGATTTATCGAAAGTAATTCAAATTTGAACTACAACTATTTGATAGTTTGGTCTGAAACTTTTGGAAAAATCATTTTAAGGTGCACAACTAGTGGTTATATCACAGAAACATTGATAGTTCTAGAAAATATCACCTCTTCCGATGATTAGTCGTAGCGACCGTTTTGATCGTTTTTAAGAAAAAATGTAATAAAGTGATAAACACCTCAAAAAATCAAATCCTTTGGCATGGGCTCCTTATATGTGTACTAGTTGCTAGGAAAAATGATAAACTTGATTTTTGCCTACATTTGCAAAAAAAGTCTTCACAAAAAGGGCTATCATGTATGAACATCTAGAAGTTTCAAGTCAAATGACCAAGTTATGGTCATTTCGACGACATAGTTTGTGATAAAGATCTCATACTCCACACATAGGTGCATATTGGTATATTAAACAACCATGCCAAAGGGATTCTTCAAATTATTTTCATAAATATCATTTTCCTTTTTTTCAGTGCAAAAAATGAGGTTTTTTTTGAAGTGAGTACAGAAAATATGATTCCAAATGGCACCCAACTATTTTTCACTAATAGTGGTGCACATATGATGGATGATACCCAGGTATGAGTTTTTTCTTACAATTCTAACTAATTTCCCCTAGTTAATTGAGTTTATGTTGATTTATCGAAAGTAATTCAAATTTGAACTACAACTATTTGATAGTTTGGTCTGAAACTTTTGGAAAAATCATTTTAAGGTGCACAACTAGTGGTTATATCACAGAAACATTGATAGTTCTAGAAAATATCACCTCTTCCGATGATTAGTCGTAGCGACCGTTTTGATCGTTTTTTAGAAAAAATGTAATAAAGTGATAAACACCTCAAAAAATCAAATCCTTTGTCATGGGCTCCTTATATGTGTACTAGTTGCTAGGAAAAATGATAAACTTGATTTTTGCCTACATTTGCAAAAAAAGTCTTCACAAAAAGGGCTATCATGTATGAACATCTAGAAGTTTCAAGCCAAATGACCAAGTTATGGTCATTTCGACGACATAGTTTGTGATAAAGATCTCATACTCCACACATAGGTGCATATTGGTATATTAAACAACCGTGCCAAAGGGATTCTTCAAATTATTTTCATAAATATCATTTTCCTTTTTTTCAGTGCAAAAAATGAGGTTTTTTGTGAAGTGAGTAAAGAAAATATGATTCCAAATGGCACCAAACTATTTTTCACTAATAGTGGTGCAGATATGATGGATGATCCCCAAGTATGAGGTTTTTCTTACAATTCTAACTAATTTCCCCTAGTTATTTGAGTTTATGTTGATTTATCGAAAGTAATTCAAATTTGAACTACAACTATTTGATAGTTTGGTCTGAAACTTTTGGAAAAATCATTTTAAGGTACACAACTAGTGGTTATATCACAGAACCACTTATAGTTCTAGAAAATATCACCTCTTCCGATGATTAGTCGTAGCGACCGTTTTGATCGTTTTTAAGAAAAAATGTAATAAAGTGATAAACACCTCAAAAAATCAAATCCTTTGGCATGGGCTCCTTATATGTGTACTAGTTGCTAGGAAAAATGATAAACTTGATTTTTGCCTACATTTGCAAAAATAGTCTTCACAAAAAGGGCTATCATGTATGAACATCTAGAAGTTTCAAGCCAAATGACCAAGTTATGGTCATTT
This sequence comes from Poa annua, assembly GCA_026929855.1. Taxonomy (NCBI): domain Eukaryota; kingdom Viridiplantae; phylum Streptophyta; class Magnoliopsida; order Poales; family Poaceae; genus Poa; species Poa annua. Next base: position 42,647,293 of record CM049427.1, read on the forward strand.
CGACGACATAGTTTGTGATAAAGATCTCATACTCCACACATAGGTGCATATTGGTATATTAAACAACCATGCCAAAGGGATTCTTCAAATTATTTTCATAAATATCATTTTCCTTTTTTTCAGTGCAAAAAATGAGGTTTTTTGTGAAGTGAGTACAGAAAATATGATTCCAAATGGCACCCAACTATTTTTCACTAATAGTGGTGCACATATGATGGATGATACCCAGGTATGAGTTTTTTCTTACAATTCTAACTAATTTCCCCTAGTTAATTGAGTTTATGTTGATTTATCGAAAGTAATTCAAATTTGAACTACAACTATTTGATAGTTTGGTCTGAAACTTTTGGAAAAATCATTTTAAGGTGCACAACTAGTGGTTATATCACAGAAACATTGATAGTTCTAGAAAATATCACCTCTTCCGATGATTAGTCGTAGCGACCGTTTTGATCTTTTTTTAGAAAAAATGTAATAAAGTGATAAACACCTCAAAAAATCAAATCCTTTGTCATGGGCTCCTTATATGTGTACTAGTTGCTAGGAAAAATGATAAACTTGATTTTTGCCTACATTTGCAAAAAAAGTCTTCACAAAAAGGGCTATCATGTATGAACATCTACAAGTTTCAAGCCAAATGACCAAGTTATGGTCATTTCGACGACATAGTTTGTGATAAAGATCTCATACTCCACACATAGGTGCATATTGGTATATTAAACAACCATGCCAAAGGGATTCTTCAAATTATTTTCATAAATATCATTTTCCTTTTTTTCAGTGCAAAAAATGAGGTTTTTTGTGAAGTGAGTAAAGAAAATATGATTCCAAATGGCACCAAACTATTTTTCACTAATAGTGGTGCACATATGATGGATGATCCCCAAGTATGAGGTTTTTCTTACAATTCTAACTAATTTCCCCTAGTTAATTGAGTTTATGTTGATTTATCGAAAGTAATTCAAATTTGAACTACAACTATTTGATAGTTTGGTCTGAAACTTTTGGAAAAATCATTTTAAGGTACACAACTAGTGGTTATATCACAGAAACACTGATAGTTCTAGAAAATATCACCTCTTCCGATGATTAGTCGTAGCGACCGTTTTGATCGTTTTTAAGAAAAAATGTAATAAAGTGATAAACACCTCAAAAAATCAAATCCTTTGGCATGGGCTCCTTATATGTGTACTAGTTGCTAGGAAAAATGATAAACTTGATTTTTGCCTACATTTGCAAAAAAAGTCTTCACAAAAAGGGCTATCATGTATGAAATCTAGAAGTTTCAAGCCAAATGACCAAGTTATGGTCATTTCGACGACATAGTTTGTGATAAAGATCTCATACTCCACACATAGGTGCATATTGGTATATATTAAACAACCATGCCAAAGGGATTCTTCAAATTATTTTCATAAATATCATTTTCCTTTTTTTCAGTGCAAAAAATGAGGTTTTTTGTGAAGTGAGTAAAGAAAATATGATTCCAAATGGCACCAAACTATTTTTCACTAATAGTGGTGCACATATGATGGATGATCCCCAAGTATGAGGTTTTTCTTACAATTCTAACTAATTTCCCCTAGTTATTTGAGTTTATGTTGATTTATCGAAAGTAATTCAAATTTGAACTACAACTATTTGATAGTTTGGTCTGAAACTTTTGGAAAAATCATTTTAAGGTACACAACTAGTGGTTATATCACAGAACCACTTATAGTTCTAGAAAATATCACCTCTTCCGATGATTAGTCGTAGCGACCGTTTTGATCGTTTTTAAGAAAAAATGTAATAAAGTGATAAACACCTCAAAAAATCAAATCCTTTGGCATGGGCTCCTTATATGTGTACTAGTTGCTAGGAAAAATGATAAACTTGATTTTTGCCTACATTTGCAAAAATAGTCTTCACAAAAAGGGCTATCATGTATGAACATCTAGAAGTTTCAAGCCAAATGACCAAGTTATGGTCATTTCGATGACATAGTTTGTGATAAAGATCTCATACTCCACACATAGGTGCATATTGGTATATTAAACAACCATGCCAAAGGGATTCTTCAAATTATTTTCATAAATATCATTTTCCTTTTTTTCAGTGCAAAAAATGAGGTTTTTTGTGAAGTGAGTACAGAAAATATGATTCCAAATGGCACCCAACTATTTTTCACTAATAGTGGTGCACATATGATGGATGATACCCAGGTATGAGTTTTTTCTTACAATTCTAACTAATTTCCCCTAGTTAATTGAGTTTATGTTGATTTATCGAAAGTAATTCAAATTTGAACTACAACTATTTGATAGTTTGGTCTGAAACTTTTGGAAAAATCATTTTAAGGTGCACAACTAGTGGTTATATCACAGAAACAGTGATAGTTCTAGAAAATATCACCTCTTCCGATGATTAGTCGTAGCGACCGTTTTGATCGTTTTTTAGAAAAAATGTAATAAAGTGATAAACACCTCAAAAAATCAAATCCTTTGTCATGGGCTCCTTATATGTGTACTAGTTGCTAGGAAAAATGATAAACTTGATTTTTGCCTACATTTGCAAAAAAAGTCTTCACAAAAAGGGCTATCATGTATGAGCATCTACAAGTTTCAAGCCAAATGACCAAGTTATGGTCATTTCGACGACATAGTTTGTGATAAAGATCTCATACTCCACACATAGGTGCATATTGGTATATTAAACAACCATGCCAAAGGGATCCTTCAAATTATTTTCATAAATATCATTTTCCTTTTTATCAGTGCAAAAAATGAGGTTTTTTGTGAAGTGAGTAAAGAAAATATGATTCCAAATGGCACCAAACTATTTTTCACTAATAGTGGTGCACATATGATGGATGATCCCCAAGTATGAGGTTTTTCTTACAATTCTAACTAATTTCCCCTAGTTAATTGAGTTTATGTTGATTTATCGAAAGTAATTCAAATTTGAACTACAACTATTTGATAGTTTGGTCTGAAACTTTTGGAAAAATCATTTTAAGGTACACAACTAGTGGTTATATCACAGAAACACTGATAGTTCTAGAAAATATCACCTCTTCCGATGATTAGTCGTAGCGACCGTTTTGATCGTTTTTAAGAAAAAATGTAATAAAGTGATAAACACCTCAAAAAATCAAATCCTTTGGCATGGGCTCCTTATATGTGTACTAGTTGCTAGGAAAAATGATAAACTTGATTTTTGCCTACATTTGCAAAAAAAGTCTTCACAAAAAGGGCTATCATGTATGAAATCTAGAAGTTTCAAGCCAAATGACCAAGTTATGGTCATTTCGACGACATAGTTTGTGATAAAGATCTCATACTCCACACATAGGTGCATATTGGTATATATTAAACAACCATGCCAAAGGGATTCTTCAAATTATTTTCATAAATATCATTTTCCTTTTTTTCAGTGCAAAAAATGAGGTTTTTTGTGAAGTGAGTAAAGAAAATATGATTCCAAATGGCACCAAACTATTTTTCACTAATAGTGGTGCACATATGATGGATGATCCCCAAGTATGAGGTTTTTCTTACAATTCTAACTAATTTCCCCTAGTTAATTGAGTTTATGTTGATTTATCGAAAGTAATTCAAATTTGAACTACAACTATTTGATAGTTTGGTCTGAAACTTTTGGAAAAATCATTTTAAGGTACACAACTAGTGGTTATATCACAGAAACACTGACAGTTCTAGAAAATATCACCTCTTCCGATGATTAGTCGTAGCGACCGTTTTGATCGTTTTTAAGAAAAAATGTAATAAAGTGATAAACACCTCAAAAAATCAAATCCTTTGGCATGGGCTCCTTATATGTGTACTAGTTGCTAGGAAAAATGATAAACTTGATTTTTGCCTACATTTGCAAAAAAAGTCTTCACAAAAAGGGCTATCATGTATGAACATCTAGAAGTTTCAAGCCAAATGACCAAGTTATGGTCATTTCGACGACATAGTTTGTGATAAAGATCTCATACTCCACACATAGGTGCATATTGGTATATTAAACAACCGTGCCAAAGGGATTCTTCAAATTATTTTCATAAATATCATTTTCCTTTTTTTCAATGCAAAAAATGAGGTTTTTTGTGAAGTGAGTAAAGAAAATATGATTCCAAATGGCACCAAACTATTTTTCACTAATAGTGGTGCAGATATGATGGATGATCCCCAAGTATGAGGTTTTTCTTACAATTCTAACTAATTTCCCCTAGTTAATTGAGTTTATGTTGATTTATCGAAAGTAATTCAAATTTGAACTACAACTATTTGATAGTTTGGTCTGAAACTTTTGGAAAAATCATTTTAAGGTACACAACTAGTGGTTATATCACAGAAACACTTATAGTTCTAGAAAATATCACCTCTTCCGATGATTAGTCGTAGCGACCGTTTTGATCGTTTTTAAGAAAAAATGTAATAAAGTGATAAACACCGCAAAAAATCAAATCCTTTGTCATGGGCTCCTTATATGTGTACTAGTTGCTAGGATAAATGATAAACTTGATTTTTGCCTACATTTGCAAAAAAAGTCTTCACAAAAAGGGCTATCATGTATGAACATCTACAAGTTTCAAGCCAAATGACCAAGTTATGGTCATTTCGACGACATAGTTTGTGATAAAGATCTCATACTCCACACATAGGTGCATATTGGTATATTAAACAACCATGCCAAAGGGATCCTTCAAATTATTTTCATAAATATCATTTTCCTTTTTTTCAGTGCAAAAAATGAGGTTTTTTGTGAAGTGAGTAAAGAAAATATGATTCCAAATGGCACCAAACTATTTTTCACTAATAGTGGTGCACATATGATGGATGATCCCCAAGTATGAGGTTTTTCTTACAATTCTAACTAATTTCCCCTAGTTAATTGAGTTTATGTTGATTTATCGAAAGTAATTCAAATTTGAACTACAACTATTTGATAGTTTGGTCTGAAACTTTTGGAAAAATCATTTTAAGGTACACAACTAGTGGTTATATCACAGAAACACTGATAGTTCTAGAAAATATCACCTCTTCCGATGATTAGTCGTAGCGACCGTTTTGATCGTTTTTAAGAAAAAATGTAATAAAGTGATAAACACCTCAAAAAATCAAATCCTTTGGCATGGGCTCCTTATATGTGTACTAGTTGCTAGGAAAAATGATAAACTTGATTTTTGCCTACATTTGCAAAAATAGTCTTCACAAAAAGGGCTATCATGTATGAAATCTAGAAGTTTCAAGCCAAATGACCAAGTTATGGTCATTTCGACGACATAGTTTGTGATAAAGATCTCATACTCCACACATACGTGCATATTGGTATATATTAAACAACCATGCCAAAGGGATTCTTCAAATTATTTTCATAAATATCATTTTCCTTTTTTTCAGTGCAAAAAATGAGGTTTTTTGTGAAGTGAGTACAGAAAATATGATTCCAAATGGCACCAAACTATTTTTCACTAATAGTGGTGCACATATGATGGATGATCCCCAAGTATGAGGTTTTTCTTACAATTCTAACTAATTTCCCCTAGTTAATTGAGTTTATGTTGATTTATCGAAAGTAATTCAAATTTGAACTACAACTATTTGATAGTTTGGTCTGAAACTTTTGGAAAAATCATTTTAAGGTACACAACTAGTGGTTATATCACAGAAACACTGACAGTTCTAGAAAATATCACCTCTTCCGATGATTAGTCGTAGCGACCGTTTTGATCGTTTTTAAGAAAAAATGTAATAAAGTGATAAACACCTCAAAAAATCAAATCCTTTGGCATGGGCTCCTTATATGTGTACTAGTTGCTAGGAAAAATGATAAACTTGATTTTTGCCTACATTTGCAAAAAAAGTCTTCACAAAAAGGGCTATCATGTATGAACATCTAGAAGTTTCAAGCCAAATGACCAAGTTATGGTCATTTCGACGACATAGTTTGTGATAAAGATCTCATACTCCACACATAGGTGCATATTGGTATATTAAACAACCATGCCAAAGGGATTCTTCAAATTATTTTCATAAATATCATTTTCCTTTTTTTCAGTGCAAAAAATGAGGTTTTTTGTGAAGTGAGTACAGAAACTATGATTCCAAATGGCACCCAACTATTTTTCACTAATAGTGGTGCACATATGATGGATGATACCCAGGTATGAGTTTTTTCTTACAATTCTAACTAATTTCCCCTAGTTAATTGAGTTTATGTTGATTTATCGAAAGTAATTCAAATTTGAACTACAACTATTTGATAGTTTGGTCTGAAACTTTTGGAAAAATCATTTTAAGGTACACAACTAGTGGTATATCACAGAAACATTGATAGTTCTAGAAAATATCACCTCTTCCGATGATTAGTCGTAGCGACCGTTTTGATCGTTTTTTAGAAAAAATGTAATAAAGTGATAAACACCTCAAAAAATCAAATCCTTTGGCATGGGCTCCTTATATGTGTACTAGTTGCTAGGATAAATGATAAACTTGATTTTTGCCTACATTTGCAAAAAAAGTCTTCACAAAAAGGGCTATCATGTATGAACATCTAGAAGTTTCAAGCCAAATGACCAAGTTATGGTCATTTCGACGACATAGTTTGTGATAAAGATCTCATACTCCACACATAGGTGCATATTGGTATATTAAACAACCATGCCAAAGGGATTCTTCAAATTATTTTCATAAATATCATTTTCCTTTTTTTCAGTGCAAAAAATGAGGTTTTTTGTGAAGTGAGTACAAAAAATATGATTCCAAATGGCACCAAACTATTTTTCACTAATAGTGGTGCACATATGATGGATGATCCCCAAGTATGAGGTTTTTATTACAATTCTAACTAATTTCCCCTAGTTAATTGAATTTATGTTGATTTATCGAAAGTAATTCAAATTTGAACTACAACTATTTGATAGTTTGGTCTGAAACTTTTGGAAAAATCATTTTAAGGTACACAACTAGTGGTTATATCACAGAAACATTGATAGTTATAGAAAATATCACCTCTTCCGATGATTAGTCGTAGCGACCGTTTTGATCGTTTTTAAGAAAAAATGTAATAAAGTGATAAACACCTCAAAAAATCAAATCCTTTGGCATGGGCTCCTTATATGTGTACTAGTTGCTAGGAAAAATGATAAACTTGATTTTTGCCTACATTTGCAAAAAAAGTCTTCACAAAAAGGGCTATCATGTATGAACATCTACAAGTTTCAAGCCAAATGACCAAGTTATGGTCATTTCGACGACATAGTTTGTGATAAAGATCTCATACTCCACACATAGGTGCATATTGGTATATTAAACAACCATGCCAAAGGGATCCTTCAAATTATTTTCATAAATATCATTTTCCTTTTTTTCAGTGCAAAAAATGAGGTTTTTTGTGAAGTGAGTAAAGAAAATATGATTCCAAATGGCACCAAACTATTTTTCACTAATAGTGGTGAACATATGATGGATGATCCCCAAGTATGAGGTTTTTCTTACAATTCTAACTAATTTCCCCTAGTTAATTGAGTTTATGTTGATTTATCGAAAGTAATTCAAATTTGAACTACAACTATTTGATAGTTTGGTCTGAAACTTTTGGAAAAATCATTTTAAGGTACACAACTAGTGGTTATATCACAGAAACACTGATAGTTCTAGAAAATATCACCTCTTCCGATGATTAGTCGTAGCGACCGTTTTGATCGTTTTTAAGAAAAAATGTAATAAAGTGATAAACACCTCAAAAAATCAAATCCTTTGGCATGGGCTGCTTATATGTGTACTAGTTGCTAGGAAAAATGATAAACTTGATTTTTGCCTACATTTGCAAAAATAGTCTTCACAAAAAGGGCTATCATGTATGAAATCTAGAAGTTTCAAGCCAAATGACCAAGTTATGGTCATTTCGACGACATAGTTTGTGATAAAGATCTCATACTCCACACATACGTGCATATTGGTATATATTAAACAACCATGCCAAAGGGATTCTTCAAATTATTTTCATAAATATCATTTTCCTTTTTTTCAGTGCAAAAAATGAGGTTTTTTGTGAAGTGAGTACAGAAAATATGATTCCAAATGGCACCAAACTATTTTTCACTAATAGTGGTGCACATATGATGGATGATCCCCAAGTATGAGGTTTTTCTTACAATTCTAACTAATTTCCCCTAGTTAATTGAGTTTATGTTGATTTATCGAAAGTAATTCAAATTTGAACTACAACTATTTGATAGTTTGGTCTGAAACTTTTGGAAAAATCATTTTAAGGTACACAACTAGTGGTTATATCACAGAAACACTGACAGTTCTAGAAAATATCACCTCTTCCGATGATTAGTCGTAGCGACCGTTTTGATCGTTTTTAAGAAAAAATGTAATAAAGTGATAAACACCTCAAAAAATCAAATCCTTTGGCATGGGCTCCTTATATGTGTACTAGTTGCTAGGAAAAATGATAAACTTGATTTTTGCCTACATTTGCAAAAAAAGTCTTCACAAAAAGGGCTATCATGTATGAACATCTAGAAGTTTCAAGCCAAATGACCAAGTTATGGTCATTTCGACGACATAGTTTGTGATAAAGATCTCATACTCCACACATAGGTGCATATTGGTATATTAAACAACCATGCCAAAGGGATTCTTCAAATTATTTTCATAAATATCATTTTCCTTTTTTTCAGTGCAAAAAATGAGGTTTTTTGTGAAGTGAGTACAGAAACTATGATTCCAAATGGCACCCAACTATTTTTCACTAATAGTGGTGCACATATGATGGATGATACCCAGGTATGAGTTTTTTCTTACAATTCTAACTAATTTCTCCTAGTTAATTGAGTTTATGTTGATTTATCGAAGTAATTCAAATTTGAACTACAACTATTTGATAGTTTGGTCTGAAACTTTTGGAAAAATCATTTTAAGGTACACAACTAGTGGTTATATCACAGAAACATTGATAGTTCTAGAAAATATCACCTCTTCCGATGATTAGTCGTAGCGACCGTTTTGATCGTTTTTTAGAAAAAATGTAATAAAGTGATAAACACCTCAAAAAATCAAATCCTTTGGCATGGGCTCCTTATATGTGTACTAGTTGCTAGGATAAATGATAAACTTGATTTTTGCCTACATTTGCAAAAAAAGTCTTCACAAAAAGGGCTATCATGTATGAACATCTAGAAGTTTCAAGCCAAATGACCAAGTTATGGTCATTTCGACGACATAGTTTGTGATAAAGATCTCATACTCCACAAATAGGTGCATATTGGTATATTAAACAACCATGCCAAAGGGATTCTTCAAATTATTTTCATAAATATCATTTTCCTTTTTTCAGTGCAAAAAATGAGGTTTTTTGTGAAGTGAGTACAAAAAATATGATTCCAAATGGCACCAAACTATTTTTCACTAATAGTGGTGCACATATGATGGATGATCCCCAAGTATGAGGTTTTTCTTACAATTCTAACTAATTTCCCCTAGTTAATTGAATTTATGTTGATTTATCGAAAGTAATTCAAATTTGAACTACAACTATTTGATAGTTTGGTCTGAAACTTTTGGAAAAATCATTTTAAGGTACACAACTAGTGGTTATATCACAGAAACATTGATAGTTATAGAAAATATCACCTCTTCCGATGATTAGTCGTAGCGACCGTTTTGATCGTTTTTAAGAAAAAATGTAATAAAGTGATAAACACCTCAAAAAATCAAATCCTTTGGCATGGGCTCCTTATATGTGTACTAGTTGCTAGGAAAAATGATAAACTTGATTTTTGCCTACATTTGCAAAAAAAGTCTTCACAAAAAGGGCTATCATGTATGAACATCTAGAAGTTTCAAGCCAAATGACCAAGTTATGGTCATTTCGACGACATAGTTTGTGATAAAGATCTCATACTCCACACATAGGTGCATATTGGTATATTAAACAACCATGCCAAAGGGATTCTTCAAATTATTTTCATAAATATCATTTTCCTTTTTTTCAGTGCAAAAAATGAGGTTTTTTGTGAAGTGAGTACAGAAACTATGATTCCAAATGGCACCCAACTATTTTTCACTAATAGTGGTGCACATATGATGGATGATACCCAGGTATGAGTTTTTTCTTAAAATTCTAACTAATTTCCCCTAGTTAATTGAGTTTATGTTGATTTATCGAAAGTAATTCAAATTTGAACTACAACTATTTGATAGTTTGGTCTGAAACTTTTGGAAAAATCATTTTAAGGTACACAACTAGTGGTTATATCACAGAAACATTGATAGTTCTAGAAAATATCACCTCTTCCGATGATTAGTCGTAGCGACCGTTTTGATCGTTTTTTAGAAAAAATGTAATAAAGTGATAAACACCTCAAAAAATCAAATCCTTTGTCATGGGCTCCTTATATGTGTACTAGTTGCTAGGATAAATGATAAACTTGGTTTTTGCCTACATTTGCAAAAAAAGTCTTCACAAAAAGGGCTATCATGTATGAACATCTAGAAGTTTCAAGCCAAATGACCAAGTTATGGTCATTTCGACGACATAGTTTGTGATAAAGATCTCATACTCCACACATAGGTGCATATTGGTATATTAAACAACCATGCCAAAGGGATTCTTCAAATTATTTTCATAAATATCATTTTCCTTTTTTTCAGTGCAAAAAATGAGGTTTTTTGTGAAGTGAGTACAAAAAATATGATTCCAAATGGCACCAAACTATTTTTCACTAATAGTGGTGCACATATGATGGATGATCCCAAAGTATGAGGTTTTTCTTACAATTCTAACTAATTTCCCCTAGTTAATTGAGTTTATGTTGATTTATCGAAAGTAATTCAAATTTGAACTACAACTATTTGATAGTTTGGTCTGAAACTTTTGGAAAAATCATTTTAAGGTACACAACTAGTGGTTATATCACAGAAACATTGATAGTTATAGAAAATATCACCTCTTCCGATGATTAGTCGTAGCGACCGTTTTGATCGTTTTTTAGAAAAAATGTAATAAAGTGATAAACACCTCAAAAAATCAAATCCTTTGGCATGGGCTCCTTATATGTGTACTAGTTGCTAGGAAAAATGATAAACTTGATTTTTGCCTACATTTGCAAAAAAAGTCTTCACAAAAAGGGCTATCATGTATGAACATCTAGAAGTTTCAAGCCAAATGACCAAGTTATGGTCATTTCGACGACATAGTTTGTGATAAAGATCTCATACTCCACACATAGGTGCATATTGGTATATTAAACAACCATGCCAAAGGGATTCTTCAAATTATTTTCATAAATATCATTTTCCTTTTTTTCAGTGCAAAAAATGAGGTTTTTTGTGAAGTGAGTACAGAAAATATGATTCCAAATGGCACCCAACTATTTTTCACTAATAGTGGTGCACATATGATGGATGATACCCAGGTATGAGTTTTTTCTTACAATTCTAACTAATTTCCCCTAGTTAATTGAGTTTATGTTGATTTATCGAAAGTAATTCAAATTTGAACTACAACTATTTGATAGTTTGGTCTGAAACTTTTGAAAAAATCATTTTAAGGTACACAACTAGTGGTTATATCACAGAAACATTGATAGTTCTAGAAAATATCACCTCTTCCGATGATTAGTCGTAGCGACCGTTTTGATCGTTTTTTAGAAAAAATGTAATAAAGTGATAAACACCTCAAAAAATCAAATCCTTTGGCATGGGCTCCTTATATGTGTACTAGTTGCTAGCAAAAATGATAAACTTGATTTTTGCCTGCATTTGCAAAAAAAGTCTTCACAAAAAGGGCTATCATGTATGAACATCTAGAAGTTTCAAGCCAAATGACCAAGTTATGGTCATTTCGACGACATAGTTTGTGATAAAGATCTCATACTCCACACATAGGTGCATATTGGTATATTAAACAACCATGCCAAAGGGATTCTTCAAATTATTTTCATAAATATCATTTTCCTTTTTTTCAGTGCAAAAAATGAGGTTTTTTGTGAAGTGAGTACAGAAAATATGATTCCAAATGGCACCAAACTATTTTTCACTAATAGTGGTGCACATATGATGGATGATCCCAAAGTATGAGGTTTTTCTTACAATTCTAACTAATTTCCCCTAGTTAATTGAGTTTATGTTGATTTATCGAAAGTAATTCAAATTTGAACTACAACTATTTGATAGTTTGGTCTGAAACTTTTGGAAAAATCATTTTAAGGTACACAACTAGTGGTTATATCACAGAAACATTGATAGTTCTAGAAAATATCACCTCTTCCGATGATTAGTCGTAGCGACCGTTTTGATCGTTTTTTAGAAAAAATGTAATAAAGTGATAAACACCTCAAAAAATCAAATCCTTTGGCATGGGCTCCTTATATGTGTACTAGTTGCTAGGAAAAATGATAAACTTGATTTTTGACTACATTTGCAAAAAAAGTCTTCACAAAAAGGGCTATCATGTATGAACATCTAGAAGTTTCAAGCCAAATGACCAAGTTATGGTCATTTCGACGACATAGTTTGTGATAAAGATCTCATACTCCACACATAGGTGCATATTGGTATATAAAACAACCATGACAAAGGGATTCTTCAAATTATTTTCATAAATATCATTTTCCTTTTTTTCAGTGCAAAAAATGAGGTTTTTTGTGAAGTGAGTACAGAAAATATGATTCCAAATGGCACCCAACTATTTTTCACTAATAGTGGTGCACATATGATGGATGATACCCAGGTATGAGTTTTTTCTTACAATTCTAACTAATTTCCCCTAGTTAATTGAGTTTATGTTGATTTATCGAAAGTAATTCAAATTTGAACTACAACTATTTGATAGTTTGGTCTGAAACTTTTGAAAAAATCATTTTAAGGTACACAACTAGTGGTTATATCACAGAAACATTGATAGTTCTAGAAAATATCACCTCTTCCGATGATTAGTCGTAGCGACCGTTTTGATCGTTTTTTAGAAAAAATGTAATAAAGTGATAAACACCTCAAAAAATCAAATCCTTTGGCATGGGCTCCTTATATGTGTACTAGTTGCTAGGAAAAATGATAAACTTGATTTTTGCCTACATTTGCAAAAATAGTCTTCACAAAAAGGGCTATCATGTATGAACATCTAGAAGTTTCAAGCCAAATGACCAAGTTATGGTCATTTCAACGACATAGTTTGTGATAAAGATCTCATACTCCACACATAGGTGCATATTGGTATATTAAACAACCATGCCAAAGGGATTCTTCAAATTATTTTCATAAATATCATTTTCCTTTTTTTCAGTGCAAAAAATGAGGTTTTTTGTGAAGTGAGTACAGAAAATATGATTCCAAATGGCACCCAACTATTTTTCACTAATAGTGGTGCACATATGATGGATGATACCCAGGTATGAGTTTTTTCTTACAATTCTAACTAATTTCCCCTAGTTAATTGAGTTTATGTTGATTTATCGAAAGTAATTCAAATTTGAACTACAACTATTTGATAGTTTGGTCTGAAACTTTTGAAAAAATCATTTTAAGGTACACAACTAGTGGTTATATCACAGAAACATTGATAGTTCTAGAAAATATCACCTCTTCCGATGATTAGTCGTAGCGACCGTTTTGATCGTTTTTTAGAAAAAATGTAATAAAGTGATAAACACCTCAAAAAATCAAATCCTTTGGCATGGGCTCCTTATATGTGTACTAGTTGCTAGGAAAAATGATAAACTTGATTTTTGCCTACATTTGCAAAAAAAGTCTTCACAAAAAGGGCTATCATGTATGAACATCTAGAAGTTTCAAGCCAAATGACCAAGTTATGGTCATTTCGACGACATAGTTTGTGATAAAGATCTCATACTCCACACATAGGTGCATATTGGTATATTAAACAACCATGCCAAAGGGATTCTTCAAATTATTTTCATAAATATCATTTTCCTTTTTTTCAGTGCAAAAAATGAGGTTTTTTGTGAAGTGAGTACAGAAAATATGATTCCAAATGGCACCAAACTATTTTTCACTAATAGTGGTGCACATATGATGGATGATCCCAAAGTATGAGGTTTTTCTTACAATTCTAACTAATTTCCCCTAGTTAATTGAGTTTATGTTGATTTATCGAAAGTAATTCAAATTTGAACTACAACTATTTGATAGTTTGGTCTGAAACTTTTGGAAAAATCATTTTAAGGTACACAACTAGTGGTTATATCACAGAAACATTGATAGTTCTAGAAAATATCACCTCTTCCGATGATTAGTCGTAGCGACCGTTTTGATCGTTTTTTAGAAAAAATGTAATAAAGTGATAAACACCTCAAAAAATCAAATCCTTTGGCATGGGCTCCTTATATGTGTACTAGTTGCTAGGAAAAATGATAAACTTGATTTTTGCCTACATTTGCAAAAAAAGTCTTCACAAAAAGGGCTATCATGTATGAACATCTAGAAGTTTCAAGCCAAATGACCAAGTTATGGTCATTTCGACGACATAGTTTGTGATAAAGATCTCATACTCCACACATAGGTGCATATTGGTATATTAAACAACCATGCCAAAGGGATTCTTCAAATTATTTTCATAAATATCATTTTCCTTTTTTTCAGTGCAAAAAATGAGGTTTTTTGTGAAGTGAGTACAGAAAATATGATTCCAAATGGCACCCAACTATTTTTCACTAATAGTGGTGCACATATGATGGATGATACCCAGGTATGAGTTTTTTCTTACAATTCTAACTAATTTCCCCTAGTTAATTGAGTTTATGTTGATTTATCGAAAGTAATTCAAATTTGAACTACAACTATTTGATAGTTTGGTCTGAAACTTTTGGAAAAATCATTTTAAGGTACACAACTAGTGGTTATATCACAGAAACATTGATAGTTCTAGAAAATATCACCTCTTCCGATGATTAGTCGTAGCGACCGTTTTGATCGTTTTTTAGAAAAAATGTAATAAAGTGATAAACACCTCAAAAAATCAAATCCTTTGGCATGGGCTCCTTATATGTGTACTAGTTGCTAGGAAAAATGATAAACTTGATTTTTGCCTACATTTGCAAAAAAAGTCTTCACAAAAAGGGCTATCATGTATGAACATCTAGAAGTTTCAAGCCAAATGACCAAGTTATGGTCATTTCGACGACATAGTTTGTGATAAAGATCTCATACTCCACACATAGGTGCATATTGGTATATTAAACAACCATGCCAAAGGGATTCTTCAAATTATTTTCATAAATATCATTTTCCTTTTTTTCAGTGCAAAAAATGAGGTTTTTTGTGAAGTGAGTACAGAAAATATGATTCCAAATGGCACCCAACTATTTTTCACTAATAGTGGTGCACATATGATGGATGATACCCAGGTATGAGTTTTTTCTTACAATTCTAACTAATTTCCCCTAGTTAATTGAGTTTATGTTGATTTATCGAAAGTAATTCAAATTTGAACTACAACTATTTGATAGTTTGGTCTGAAACTTTTGGAAAAATCATTTTAAGGTACACAACTAGTGGTTATATCACAGAAACATTGATAGTTCTAGAAAATATCACCTCTTCCGATGATTAGTCGTAGCGACCGTTTTGATCGTTTTTTAGAAAAAATGTAATAAAGTGATAAACACCTCAAAAAATCAAATCCTTTGGCATGGGCTCCTTATATGTGTACTAGTTGCTAGGAAAAATGATAAACTTGATTTTTTCCTACATTTGCAAAAAAAGTCTTCACAAAAAGGGCTATCATGTATGAACATCTAGAAGTTTCAAGCCAAATGACCAAGTTATGGTCATTTCGACGACATAGTTTGTGATAAAGATCTCATACTCCACACATAGGTGCATATTGGTATATTAAACAACCATGCCAAAGGGATTCTTCAAATTATTTTCATAAATATCATTTTCCTTTTTTTCAGTGCAAAAAATGAGGTTTTTTGTGAAGTGAGTACAGAAAATATGATTCCAAATGGCACCCAACTATTTTTAACTAATAGTGGTGCACATATGATGGATGATACCCAGGTATGAGTTTTTTCTTACAATTCTAACTAATTTCCCCTAGTTAATTGAGTTTATGTTGATTTATCGAAAGTAATTCAAATTTGAACTACAACTATTTGATAGTTTGGTCTGAAACTTTTGGAAAAATCATTTTAAGGTACACAACTAGTGGTTATATCACAGAAACATTGATAGTTCTAGAAAATATCACCTCTTCCGATGATTAGTCGTAGCGACCGTTTTGATCGTTTTTTAGAAAAAATGTAATAAAGTGATAAACACCTCAAAAAATCAAATCCTTTGGCATGGGCTCCTTATATGTGTACTAGTTGCTAGGATAAATGATAAACTTGATTTTTGCCTACATTTGCAAAAAAAGTCTTCACAAAAAGGGCTATCATGTATGAACATCTAGAAGTTTCAAGCCAAATGACCAAGTTATGGTCATTTCGACGACATAGTTTGTGATAAAGATCTCATACTCCACACATAGGTGCATATTGGTATATTAAACAACCATGCCAAAGGGATTCTTCAAATTATTTTCATAAATATCATTTTCCTTTTTTTCAGTGCAAAAAATGAGGTTTTTTGTGAAGTGAGTACAGAAAATATGATTCCAAATGGCACCCAACTATTTTTCACTAATAGTGGTGCACATATGATGGATGATACCCAGGTATGAGTTTTTTCTTACAATTCTAACTAATTTCCCCTAGTTAATTGAGTTTATGTTGATTTATCGAAAGTAATTCAAATTTGAACTACAACTATTTGATAGTTTGGTCTGAAACTTTTGGAAAAATCATTTTAAGGTACACAACTAGTGGTTATATCACAGAAACATTGATAGTTCTAGAAAATATCACCTCTTCCGATGATTAGTCGTAGCGACCGTTTTGATCGTTTTTTAGAAAAAATGTAATAAAGTGATAAACACCTCAAAAAATCAAATCCTTTGGCATGGGCTCCTTATATGTGTACTAGTTGCTAGGAAAAATGATAAACACCTCAAAAAATCAAATCCTTGAACATCTAGAAGTTTCAAGCCAAATGACCAAGTTATGGTCATTTCAAGCCAAGCCAAATGACCGTGGCAAGACATCTCTGATGATCTACAACCGTCCGACAAGACATCCCTGATGATATGCAACCGTTTTAAACGGTCGCAGATCATCAGAGACGTCTTGCCGCTGGTTGCCCAGAGATGCCTCTGCCGAGGGGAGGGTTCACCTTCAGCCTTCACTGAGTGCTCTCTGCTACACGTGTGCTGCAAAAATGAACTACAATGAGTAGACACTGAGTGCTGAACATGTCCGGGAGGGGGGATATATATAAGGTACGTGTGCTTCTTTAGTCCCGGTTGGTAACAACAACCGAGTCATGTGGGTCACGAAGTGGTCGTCATACTTCTGATCCAACAGCTCAGAATCTCTCAAAAGAAACACATCTCTTCATCCAACGGCTCACAAGTGCTTAAAAGAAACACACGATCCATGTGCTTCTTTAGTCCCGGTTGGTGACCAACCGGGACTAAAGAAGCACATGGATCGTGTGTTTCTTTTAAGCACTTGTGAGCCGTTGGATGAAGAGATGTGTTTCTTTTGAGAGATTCTGAGCTGTTGGATGGGCACTATCATGACCAGTTCGTGAGTCACATGACCCTATATATAGCCCCCTCTTGAACATGTTCGGCAGTCATTTGTCTCCTCATTCTACTTCATCGACAGACTACAAAGCATTCGGATTCCCTGCATACGTCCAACGGTGCATTTCATATGCAGGCACTCACGAGCCACCGTTGGGCTGTATGCAGGTGAAATCGTGTGTTTTGTTCCATGCATCTACAAAATACTTCAGTTCACTTGTTCTTCTGATACAAAGCATTCGGATATTACACATCAACAATAATATCCCTCTCTAGTGTTTACTTGTTCTTCCGATTGCGCCGTAACCACAGACAATCTTCTTCATTTAACTTGATACTTGGATCAGTGTTGACTTTAAAGGGCGGAATGTCATGAAACTTATCGTAATCTTCTGACATGTCTGTCTTGTCCTCCACTCCCACAATGACTCTTTTCCCTGAGAGAACTATGTGGCGCTTTGGCTCATCGTATGATGTACTCGCTTGCTTATCTTTTCTTTTTTTCGGTAGGGTAGACATGTCTTTCACATAGAAAACCTGAGCAACTTCACTGGCTAGGACGAATGGTTCATTCTCGTACGAAAGATTGTTGAGATCCACTGTAGTCATTCCGTATCGTGGGTCTACCTCTACCCCGCCTCGTAGGTTGAACCATTTGCACTTGAACAAAGGGACCTTAAAAGTAGGTCCATAGTCAAGTTCCCATATCTCCTCTATGTAACCATAATATGTGTCCTTTGTCCCGTTGCAGTTTGTTGCATCAAAGCGTACTCCACTGTTTTGGTTGGTGCTCTTTTTATCTTGTTTGGCTGTGTAAAATATATTTCCATTTATCTCGTACCCTTGAAAAGTCAATATAGTTGACGCTGGTGATGTGGCCAACAAGTATAGCTGTTCTTCAACATTGGTGTCATTAATGAGACGTCTTTTTAACCAACTGCTGAAAGTCTTCATGTGTTCTCCATCAATACAATCTTCAGATTTCTCCGGGTACTTGGAGCGTAAAACATTCTTGTGTTCCTCGACATACGGACCCACCAAACTGGAATTATGTAGAACGGTGTCGTGTGCTTGAGTGAAAGAATCCCCGTCTTGACATATTGTTGCTTTCTTTCCGAGGGTGCCTTTTCCATGCAGTCTCCCCTCATGACGTGATTCAGGAACACCGATCGGCTTCAGATCAGGAATAAAATCTACACAAAACTCAATGACCTCCTCTGTTCCATAACCCTTGACGATGCTTCCTTCTGGCCTAGCCCGGTTATGCACATATTTTTTTAAGACTCCCATGAACCTCTCAAAGGGGAACATGTTGTGTAAAAATACAGGACCGAGAACAGAAATCTCTTCGACAAGGTGGACTACAAGGTGCGTCATAATATTGAAGAAGGTTGGTGGGAACACCAACTCGAAGCTGACAAGACATTGGACCACATCCTTCTCTAAATTTTTTAGAGTTAGTGGATTGATGACCTTCTGAGAAATTGCATTGAGAAATGCACATAGCTTCACAATGGGTTCTCGAACATTTTCCGGTAGAAGCCCTCTCAATGCAACCGGAAGTAATTGTGTCATAATCACGTGACAGTCATGAGACTTTAGATTCTGAAATTTTTGCTCTGCCATGTTTATTATTCCTTTTATATTTGATGAGAAGCCAGATGGAACCTTCATACTGCGAAGGCACTCAAAAAATATTTTCTTCTCTTCTTTAGTAAGAGCGTAGCTTGCAGGACCTGGCTGATTCTCTGAATGAGTATCGTCTCGATGCATCTCTTCGCTCATACGTTGATGGGTCTGCCTTCCTTTCGGTGTACCTTTTTTTGACTTCCCATCTTTTGACTTCCCATACACGCCTAAGAAGTTTAGCAAATTGCAACAAATGTTCTTTGTCATGTGCATCACGTCGATTGCAGAGTGAATCTCTAGCATTATCCAATATGGCAGCTCCCAAAATATAGATTTCTTCTTCCACATGGGTACGTGGTTGTTTGCGTCATTCGGAACAGTGAGACCGCCAGGACCCTTTCCAAAGATTACATTTAAATCCTTGACCATATCATGTATAGCAGAACTAGAAGGGCGGGTAGGCCTCGGCCGATGATCTGCCTCACATTTGTAATGCTTGCCTTTCTTCCTTAACGGATGCTTGGGTACAAGAAACCGACGATGACCTAGGTACACATTCTTGTTACCTAAATGTATACTATCAGTCTCAGCTAAACAGTGCGTGCATGCATTGTATCCCTTGTTTGACTGTCCTGAAATGTTGCCTAGAGCAGGCCAATCATTGATGGTTACAAAAAGCAAAGCTCGTAGATCAAATTCCTCCAGTTTGTGCTCATCCCACACACGTACACCTTCCTCACACCACAACTGCAAAAGTTCTTCAACTAATGGCCTGAGGTACACATCAATGTCGTTGCCAGGTTGCTTCGGGCCTTGAATGAGCACGGGCATCATAATGTACTTCCGCTTCATGCACAGCCAAGGAGGAAGGTTATAGATACATAGAGTCACGGGCCAAGTGCTGTGACTGGAGCTCTGCTCTCCAAAAGGATTAAAGCCATCTGTACTTAGGCCAAATCTTAAGTTCCTTGCGTCATCTGAAAATGTCGGGAACTCTCTGTCAATTTTTCTCCACTGGGACCCATCCGCGGGGTGTCTCAACATCAAGTCTTTTTTACGATCTTCTTTGTACCAACGCAACAACTTGGCATGCTCTCTATTGCTGAACAAACGTTTCAACCGTGGTATTATAGGAGCATACCACATCACCTTTGCAGGAATCCTCTTCCTGGGGCGCGGCTCGCCCTCAACATCACCAGGGTCATCTCGCCCGATCTTATACCGCAAAGCACCGCATACAGGACATGCATTCAATTTTTCGTGCTCACCGCGGTAGAGGATGCAGTCATTAATGCAAGCGTGTATCTTATGCACCTCTAATCCTAGAGGGCATACCACCTTCTTTGCTTCATACGTACTAGACGGCAATTCGTTATCCTTTGGAAGCATCTTCTTAACTATTTTTAACAAATTTTCAAATCCCTTGTCAGAAGTACCATTCTCTGCCTTCCATTGCAACAATTCAAGTGTGGTACCTAGCTTTTTCTGGTCATTTTGACAAGTTGGGTACAACAATTTGGCGTGATCAACTAACATACGCTCCAACTTCAACCTTTCGTTTTCACTTCCACAGTCCATTTGTGCATCACGAATGGCCCGACGAAGATCATCGTCGGGCTCATCAATAATGGGATCTTCTTCAGTTTCGTCTTCTCCCATTGTAGTATCACTGAACCAAGGATACTTGTCATTATCCTCCTCTTCTTCATTTTCTTCCATGATAACCCCTGTTTCTCCGTGCTTGGTCCAACAATAATAACCAGGCATAAAACCATTATGCAAGAGGTGTGAGTGAATGACTTTTGAGGTAGAGTGATCACTCATATTCTTGCAGGCACTACATGGACAACGAATAAAACCGTTCTTCGGCTTGTTTGCCTCAGCCATATGGAGAAAATTATGCATGCCATCAATGAACTCAGGACAACATCGGTCACCGTACATCCATTGTCGGTTCATCTGTATTACATAAAAGTATATCGAACCCCATTATTACAGTACTGTCATAAATAATATGTAAGAGCAAATTAATTAATACAATGTCATCCATTAAAATAAGAGTAGAGTATTGACAAGCGGTAATACATAGTTCTCATAAAACATACATTAACTGAAACAAATATAAAAATTATCTAAAGAATTTAAATCCATCAACAAATGCGATCAAAATCGCAACTAAGGTAAATACTGAACCCACAGCATAATGATACCAAGCCTCTTGATTAATGGCATATTTTCTAATCCTTTTTATCTTCAAGCGCATTGCATCCATCTTGATCTCGTTACCATCGACCACGTCGGCAAGTTTGAGCTCTAATTTCATCTTATCTTCTAAGCATTGAAGATAAAGAGCTTCACTTCTTTTCAATTTTGCTTTCAAATCATTGTTTTCTTTATCCAAAAACTCGACAATAGGGTCAGGTTCAATTTCTGGTTCGACTACCTCCTAGATAAAAATAATTCTATGTCAAGTTGGTCGCCATAATTTTCAGAAACATAGAATGAAATAAATAGTTTTGAAAATATACCACATCCGAATCATAGACCGGACGAGGACCGACGGGGACGGATATCAGAACCATGACACTATACATATAATACAAGTTAGAAAATTATACAAGTAGTAACTATGCATCTAAATCATAAAAGCTATGTTTTTAAAATAAAATAAAATATAGAGGCTCACCGAGGTGGTGACGGGACGGCGCGGGCGATCGACGTCGATAAGGCTCCTCACCACACTAAAACACATAAATCATTATTTTAGTTTGAGAACAAATTGCACATAAACACAAATGAGATCATAACTTAGGCATTACATCGAACACCTTGCTTGCACAAAAAAATTGAAATGAGCAAAATGAGCTAAATAAGCAATGCCGGAAAGAGGATGAAGAGGCTAACCGTGGGGTGGCTTCAATCTCTCCAAATGGTGTAAAATTTTATGGATTATCTAGTATTGGGGAGAGGAAATGGAGAAGAAATGGAGAGGAAATGATTTTGAGCTCGGGCTCGGTGGGAAAAATGGAGTTGGCTCGGGCTGGAAGAAGCTGATAAAGTGAGGACCTTTAGTCCCGGTTCGTGTTACGAACCGGGACTAAAGGTCTCTGACGCTGGGGCCCGCCTCTGCTGCCGCGTGCGCTAAACCTTTAGTCCCGGTTCGTAACACGAACCGGGACTAAAGGTCCCTCACAAATCCAGCGGAGTGGCTCTCACCCCTTTAGTCTGGGTTCAAAAAATGAACCGAGACTAAAGGGGTGAACCAAAGCCTCGTTTTCTACTAGTATTTATTTTCGAATTTTAAAGGCTGGTTTCCCTAAATGGGTCTTCTGGTGGAAAGAAGGCCCATAAGGGGGGGAAAGTCCCCCCAGGGCTTCAGATTGAGGGAGGGCCGGCCTAGGTGGGCCAACTGAGGCCCACCTAGGGCCGGCGCACCCCCTTTGGCCGCACCAGGCAATGGGGGATAGTCCCACATTGCCTGGCTGGCAAGGTTGGCTTCCCCTGGGAGCCTATATAAGAAGGGGCACCCCTGGCCTTTTAATTCACCAATTAATTCTCTTATTTCTCCTCGATCTCGTGATTCCCTTTGTCGGAGTTGCGCCGAGGAGGATGAGGGGATCTCTTCCACCATAGCCCGCTGCCGCGCAGCTGGTGTTCCGGTCCAAGTCCTCCGCTGCTCGTCTTGGACTGGAGCTTCGGAGGCCGTCGTCTCCACCGTATGTGTGTGACGCCCTGCGAGGTGCTGCGCTAGCGGTACTCGGAGCTGTAATGCCCCAGTCCATAAATTATACAATGATGCTATGTGTCGGTGGTCATGCTACATAATCGAAGGTTACTGGGGTTACCACTCCCAGGCCGAGTAAACATCGGCAGGCGTGCTCGGCATGGATCATCGGCAACACAACCCTTCGATCATGCCATATCCAAAGCATAGCCCTCGAGTATAATAAAGAGACTACGACACCGGAACACCTGGCACATGACAGACCCTACGACTCAAGATAAATATAGTTCAACTCTTAGTAGAGAAAGATAGCAAATATTACAATCCAAGGTCACAGACCCATCAGTACATCAAGCGGAAGCAAATTAAGTTGTTCTAAACAACAAGATCCAAATATGGCCTAAGAGGCCTACAGATAAACAATCCCGTGCCAGCTGGTTCCTAGTTGCCCCAGGCTGCCACACGGGAACCCCAGACTACTCGTCGATGTCAACATAGAACCCACCTTCGGGGTAGGTAAAGTCCTCCTCTGAAACAAAAATAAACAAGGGTGAGTTCGACGAACTCAACAAGATTTTGAGCTATTTGCTCTATGATTGGCTCTCAAGGTTTTATGGCTGTTTTGCGTAAAGATGAATTTATTCTTAAAATATGACTCCAAGGCATCGACTATCAGAATATTTTCGAAGAGGGGTAAGAAGTAATTCTTTCTCTTTTGATTCACTTTCTCATCCTCTTCCACCACTGTACCTGTTTAACAAAGGCACCTCCCCGAATCAACCTCGAGGAAGTCAACCTTACAATCGTGAGTGGTACCTTTAGTACCCAGTTTTTAATCATTTCGTTAAAGTTATTCTATGATCCCTGAATTCGTCACCAAGTCGTCCTTAACCGTGGACACGACTTTTCGAAAAGATTTATCCCTGCAGGGGGTGTACAATGTGAAAGTCGCCAGGTTCCCGAGGGACCTCCCAGCTCCTTATCCATGCGTACCGTCCGGCCCATTGCCTGTACAACTAGCTCTCTTCCTGGGAAAGCCGGCTGGGTGGGAGCGGCTACGACCTTTACCTCGCTTTGGACTAACCTAGGATCATCAGTGACTGGGGGACAAGTTCAGTGCCTCCAACACCCTGCCCCTCGGCCACTCATTTTCCTACCACCATCCTCCTCATCTCAGTCTTGGCCACCATCTCAACACACGCGCAAATGGAAAGCCAAACTAGAGGACCCCCGGCTAGTCCGACACAAGTTAGTCGGTCGATGAGGTTCCATATACCCACGCATGGTAGCACCCTCAACTTGGCTCGAAGGCGAGAACAAGCACTGAGGCGGCGAGAACGAGACAACCCACCACATACCATGTGGCCTCTCATCCCCACCTTTTAGCATTTTATTATAAGTTACCACCATTTCTCCACCATCATCCGCGGAATTTCCACCTCTGATCCCAACATGAATATCCATCGGACCACTAAGCAGTTAACTAAGCATGGCTAAGCAACAACCTAGCAAAGTAATTAATTCTGGCCATCAACACAATCCTATGGATAATAGGAGGGGAAACAGGTAATGGCTTCGGTAACTGAATGCAACTATAGGATACTATAATCCAATCAAATTCACATTTGGAACCGCATGCAATATTATAGTGGAGAAAATACTTTGCATAAAATAGGATAAGATATGCAAGAGGGTGGGGATCACGCTTGCTTTGCTCAGCAGGCGGGTAATACTGATCGTCGGGGTAATGTGGCGAGACCTCGGTTCCTTGATCTATCGATGTTTAGAACACCGGAAAGAACACAATCAATACAAGCAATTCATATGCAATGCGCAAACACATGATGGTATGGCATTTTAATGCACTGAATTATTATAACAACTATATGACATTTAAATGGGATGCTAAGAATAATTATTCAACGATATAGGGAATATATTTTCCTATTTGTTTTTATGTTCCCCTACACTTTTAATTTAGGTACATGCTTGAAATTATTCTGAATGTGTAGAACCAGTTCTTATAATCATTTTTACTTAGAGGGTACCATTCTAGCAATTTGAGGAATTTATTATGAAGTTAAACTACACCTTTTTATTTCTACCCCTTTCTTCATTTTAGCAAAACAGAAAATTACAGTAGCAGTAATGGAAGTGTGAATCAGTCCATTAGATAGCATTTATTTTTCTGAGCATTTTGGTATATTATTTGCTAAATTTGGATAAGTATTTTGGAAGTTATGAATTTTTGAAGTTTGAAACATTTTCTGTCTTTTTTATTAATTCGCAGAAAAATATCTCGGGCGTTTTTCACCGAGGCTGGGCTAACCCGAGCCACTGACGTGCGGGGCCAGGGGCCAGGTGGCGCTGACGCGGCGCTGACGCAGCGTGGGGCTGGCCCAGGGCCACTGACGTGCGAGCCCAGGCCGTCAGCGCACGCCGGCGCGCGTGGCCGTGGTGGTCGCCGGCGGCGAGGTGCACGCGCTCGGCGTTCTACGGCGCCAGGGGTCTCGCGGTGGGACGCGCTCGACGCGCGCGCGCACGGGGAGCAAAACGCGGGCGGCGCCGCTACCTACAGGTCGCCGGAGCGCGGTGCGCAGCGGCCGGCGGCGAGCTACGACTACCGGGCGTTCTAGGGGGAGAGGGGACGAGCGGGAGGGTCCATTAGGACCGCGAGCTCACCCTCGATGCGTGCGGCGGCTCGGAGCGGACGGAGGAGGGCTGAGGCGGCGGAGAACTTGCTCGAGGCGCGGCGTCCGGAGTCGGGGAAGGAGAGGACGGCGGCGTCGATCCCGAGCTCCCCGGCACGAGTCCTTCGGCGTGGAGGGAGCTAGCGTTGCGGCGGTGCTCCAGGCGGTCGTGGCTGGGATCGGGGTGGCTTCAATCGACGGCGATGCGGCGGCGGAGCTCGGTGGCCATGGCGCTAGGGTTTGGGGGAGAAGCAGGGGAAAAATATCGGGGGAGTGGGCAGAGCACGGGCTCGTGGTGGCCTTATCCACTCCAGGGCAGCAGAGGAGGAGGGGGGGGGGGGGGGGGTCCGGCGCGGCGTAGCTCAGCTCGACACGGCGATGGGGTTCGGCGGGGACGAGCGGCTCGGTCGCTACAGCGAGGAAGACGACGTTTTTGCAAAAACCCCCCTGGCCCTTTTATTTCTCCCTCACAAACAGGTCCTTTTCCCTTTCTTTTAGAACCAGTGCACTTCCCTGATTTAATTGAGGCAGTTAAACATTTTATAAAAATTTGAGAAAATTCAGGGAGCCTCCCCATACCATGTAGAGGCACCACAAAAATTGGCTACTCAAAATAAAATGTTTTGGTGCACTTCTGTTCATAGGTGTTAAATAGGGCATTTTGTTGATATTTCCATAAGTTGCCACTTTAATGATTTGGAGACCAAGCAAATATAATATTTGTAACTCTTGGAACTTCCTTGACAAATATGCCATTATTCAAAATAGTTTGAACTTAGCAAGTGCAAATATCTCATGTTGAACTCCTGGAACTTCCTTGACAAATATGCCAAATTCAAGTGTTTGGATGCAATTGACATAATAGTAGCAAGTTGATATGAATGCCATGATGCAATTACACAAAAGTGGAAAAATTACAGTGGTTTTCAGGTTTTCAAACTTGGGCTGTTACAAATCTACCCCCCTTACAGGAATCTCGTCCCGAGATTCTAAGGTTGCGGAAGAAAGTCGGGATATTCCTCACGAAGACTAGACTCTCTTTCCCAGGTAGCTTCTTCTTCGGAATGGTGAGACCACTGAACTTTGAAGAACTTGGTAGTCTTATTCCGAGTCTTCCTTTCTGCTTCATCTAGGATACGTATCGGATGCTCGCGATAGGTGAGATCCGCCTGGATATCCAGCTCCTCATGACTGACTCCACGGATAGGATCCTTGAAGCAACGGCGGAGTTGGGATACATGGAACACATCATGCACATCCGGGAAGTTGGTTGGGAGTTCTAGCTGGTAGGATAGATCTCCTCGTTTGGCCAGAATAGTGAAAGGGCCAACAAAACGAGGGGCCAATTTTCCCTTGATCCCAAAGCGACGAACACCACGAAGAGGAGAGACGCGTAGATAGGCCTTGTCACCAATTTCATAATGGACCTCCCGATGGTGCTTATCATAGTAGCTCTTCTGCCTCGACTGGGCAATCTTCAGATTCTCTCGTATGATTTTCACCTTCTCCTCAGCTTCATTGATCACCTCTAGACCCAAGAGTTGCCTCTCTCCGGTCTTGGACCAATTTAGCGGAGTTCGGCATTTTCTTCCATACATAACCTCGAATGGGGCCATACCCAGACTCGCTTGATAGCTATTGTTGTAGGAGAACTCAGCGTAGGGAAGGTATTTTTCCCACCCCTTTCCAAAAGAGATTACACAAGCTCGAAGCATGTCCTCTAGGACTTGGTTCACCCTTTCGGTCTGTCCATCAGTTTGGGGATGGAAGGTTGTGCTAAAGTTGAGGCGGGTTCCCATGGCTTGTTGGAAACTCGTCCAGAACTTGGAGGTGAACAAGCTGCCACGATCAGAGATTATCCTCTGGGGAACACCGTGAAGTACGATGATCCGGGAGGCATACAGGTCAGCCATCTTAGCAGCTGTGATGTTGACTCGCACTGGGAGGAAGTGAGCCACTTTGGATTGTCGATCGATGATCACCCAGATAGCATCGTTGCCCTTGGGAGACTTTGGCAGACCCGTAATAAAGTCCATACCAATCTCGTCCCATTTCCATTCTGGAATCGCAATAGGGCGAAGAGTGCCAGCAGGCCTTTGATGTTCAGCCTTTACACGACGACAAGTGTCGCATTCCGAAACATACTTGGCGATTTCTCTTTTCATCCGAGTCCACCAGAATAGTGGTCGGAGGTCTTGGTACATTTTAGTACTACCGGGATGAATAGAGAGAGGGGAATCATGCGCTTCTTTGAGGATCAGCTCCTTCAGATTCTGTTCCTTTGGCACTACCAGACGGACACCAAAGTACACGATTCCCGCTTCATTCTCCGAGAAGCATTTGGCCTTTCCACTAGCAATGTTCTTCTTGATATTAAGAATGCCAGCATCTAGTTTCTGCGCCTCCTTTATCTGGTCTACCAGAGTAGATTTGATTTCCAGATTTGCGAGATAGCCAGAAGGGACAATTTCTAGGTTCAAACGGGCGAACTCTTCATGGAGAGCAGGTTGAGCCTTCTCAACCATCAGGTTGTTGCTATAAGCTTTTCGACTTAGCGCGTCAGCCACGACGTTCGCCTTGCCGGGTTGGTAATTCAGACTCACATCATAGTCTTTAATTAACTCCAACCAACGTCTTTGCCTGAGATTTAGATCCGGCTGGGTGAAAAGGTATTTCAAACTCTTGTGATCCGAGTAAATCTCGCAACGGTTACCAAACAGGTATGGTCTCCATTGCTTCAGAGCATAAACCACTGCGGCAAGCTCCAAATCATGAGTTGGGTAGTTTTGCTCATGTGTCTTCAATTGGTGAGAGGCATATGCCACTGCATGGCCATCTTGCATTAACACACAGCCCAAGCCTTGCAGAGAGGCGTCACAGAAGACCACGAAATCCTTGCTTGCGTCTGGCAGGGCAAGCACAGGAGCAGAAGTGAGTTTGGCCTTCAGGGTTTTGAAGCTCTCTTCAGCTTGGTCCGTCCATACGAACCTTGTATCCTTCTTGAGAAGGTTGGTCAGAGGCTTGGCTATTTTGGAGAACCCTTCTATGAATCGGCGGTAGTAACCTGCCAATCCCAGAAAGCTTCGGATGTCCTTGACAGACATGGGAGTTATCCAATCCATAATAGTTCGAACCTTGTCGGGAACGACAGCCACTCCATTTGCGGATATCACATGTCCAAGGAAGACAAGATTATCCAACCAAAACTCACACTTGGAGAACTTGGCATAAAGGCGGTGTTCTCGAAGGCGTGTCAGGATCAAACGAAGATGTTCGGCATGCTCTTCATCGGTTTTGGAGTAGACGAGAATGTCGTCGATGTAAATGACAACAAACTTGTCGAGATAATCCATGAAGACGGAGTTCATGAGCCTCATGAACGTCGCCGGAGCATTGGTGAGACAAAAGGACATAACGGTATACTCATATGAGCCATAGCGAGTAACAAATGCCGTCTTTGGAATATCCTGCTCTCTGATCTTGATCTGATGGTACCCTGATCTCAGGTCCATCTTGGAAAATACCGTTGCTCCAGCTAGTTGATCCAATAGATCATTGATGCGAGGAATAGGGTACTTGTTTTTGACTGTCACCGCATTTAACGGCCTGTAGTCAGAGACTAGACGAGGCACGGTAGAATCCCTCTTCTTGACGAAGAGTACGGGACAACCCCAAGGTGAACTGCTAGGCCGAATGAACTCTTTTGCTAACAGTTCATCAATTTGCTCCTTTAGCAGCGCCAGCTCCTCCACCGGAATCCGGTAAGGCTTCTTGGCAACCGGAGCGGTACCGGGAAGCAACTCTATGACGAACTCCACACTTCGATCAGGTGGCATGCCAGGCAATTCCTCCGGGAACACATCCGGGAAGTCACACACAACGTGGATGTCTTGGATTTCAGGAGGGGATAAGCCTTCCATAAGGCAAAGGAGAAGCTCAGGTGAGTGGGGCATGGATGGAGATGGAGGTCTGGACTGTGCAGACCAATACTCCACAATGTCGCCGGAAGATGTGGTCACGGTGATGGTTCTGGCAGCACAGTCGAGGTTAGCCTTGTATTTCCCTAGCCAGTTCATGCCCAGTATGGCATCAAAGCCGGTTGAATTGAAGGCTATCAGCGGAAATGGGAAGGGGAATGAGCCTATATTAATTGACACTTCGGGGGTCACCCTTTTGGTTTGCCAACGAGTACCCGGGCTGGTGACATATAACGGTGCTTCCAACTCTTCAAACGGTATATTGTTTCGTTGTGCAAATGCTACCGAAATGAATGAATGTGATGCTCCAGAATCAAACAGTACTGTAGCTAGAGCTTTAGCAATTCGAAGCGTACCCATGAGAACACTGGGGTCGTCCTCCACGTCTTCAACAGTGACGTGGTTCAGGCGACCACGACTAGCCGTACCCGTCTTGGCTACGGGCGTGACAGGGGCTGGTGGTGGCGCCTTCCTCGGGCATTCTCTGGAGTAGTGGCCGGGCTGGCCACAGCTGTAGCACGTGCTTGTCGGTGGTGCAGGGAGTTGAGGACGATAACCACTTCCACCCGGGCCCACTTTTGGAGTAGGAGGGCGCGACGGAGGTGGCCTGTACTCCGAGGTCCTTGGCACAAACGGAGGACGGGGCACGGAGCTATAGGGAACGAAGACCCTACGCTTCTTGCCGTCAGCAGCCGAGGAGCTCTGATGATCCCCCTGAAGTGGCCTCTTAGTGGCCTCTAGTTCCTTCCTTCCCTGTTCCAGGGTGAGAGCCTGGTTGTACAGTTCCTGATAGCTCGTGAACTTGAAGGGCAGCAACTCGTAACGGAGCCTTGGATTGAGCCCCTTGCGGAACAACTCCTACTTGTCCGCATCATTGGTCACATCCCGAGGGGCGTAACGGGAGAGACGGCTGAACTCATGACCATAGACTGGAACGTCCATCCGTCCCTGATGTAAGTCCAGGAACTCCCTCCTCTTCAAGTCCATGAGGGGCTTGGGAATGTAGGCAGCGCGGAAGGCAGTGCGAAACTCCTCCCAGGTGAAAACATGCCCAGCAGCGAACATCGCCTGGTGGCTTTCCCACCACGCGCCCGCTGCACCCGCCAACAGGTAAGTGGCGAAGTTGGCTTGTTCCACAGCTGGAACATGCAGGGCAGCGAACTTGCGCTCCAGTGCACGCAGCCAGTCATCTGCGTCCAAGGGCTCCTTAGCATCGGAGAAGGACGGTGGCTGGGACCGCAGGAACTCAGTGAGCGTATGACAATCGTTATTCCTCCGGTTCCCTTGGTGCACCAACTGCTCGAGGAGTCGGTCGCTGCGCACACGGCCCTCCTCCATAAGCAGGAGGACCTCCGCCATTGTGGGAGGTGGCGGTAAATCTTCGCCACGGCGACGGCCCGTCATTCTGGATATTGACAAGGACACAGTTAGAATCCCATCGTGTCATCCTTGTACACAAAAATAGGGACAGCAAAACTGGTAGTAGCAACAGATAGAACAACATGCACATCACTAGACGCACGCATAGATGGAACTGAGTTCACAAATATAGGTTCTAGTACAAGCCACAGTTTGCTGAGAGAGAGAGGTACAAGCCTCATACATATTACACCGAATGGTTACTGAAAGATAACAGTGACGAGTCTATTACATAGCGAGCTCTACTGCTCCAGGCTCCAGAGATACAAGCAAAGGAGTAATTGGCACAACTCGCAGGAAGGCACAATAACTCGAGCATCTCCTGGTAGTACACATGGCTAGTAGTACGCCATGACCTCCTCATCAAGGGGCGCCGGGGGAGTGTGGAAGCGGCGCGCACTGGCAGGCTGGTGGCCATACGGCGACTCGAGTGCAGTAAGCCTCGGGTCTCGGTGAGGACCGGTAGGCGGGGTTACGCCACCAACATCCGGACTGCAAACGTCGGTAGGCAACTCCTCCAAAGGGGGTGGGCGAAGTAGTGTGAGAGGAAGCGTCCCATCCATGACATACGGGCGCATACTCATCAGAGTATGACGGTGGCTAGCGCGCGCCGAAACAGCGTAGAGGTACCACTGCCGGGCTCGATGGTCCAACGCTCGGACTAGCTCAATCAGTGCCCGGTGCCTGCTGTCCGACTCCATCTCGCCGCTGCTGTACACAGCTCAGTAAACACCCGACGTGCTGTCGTCGGCAGCTGGGAAGTGGCAGAAATCCGACGCCTGGTTAGCGAGGTACGGACAATAGCTGCGGTAAATAGAGAGGCCGTTATACGCGGCCTCCTGAACCGCCTGCTCCACGGTCATACCCACGCCTCCAGCTACGTTCTCAACGCGACCCTCGTCGTTGAGCACGCGCACCTTACAGAAGAACTGCGCCTGGCTGTACGGTGCATACTCCTCATACACCGTGTACTCCGGGTACCACCTACAACCCTGGCTGGCCAAATCTGCGGCAAACAAGGCGGGGAACCATCGAACACCCTCACATCGAGTGAGGCGAACAACCAAGCCCGAACCAGTCATCTGTGGCAAAAATAATTCAAATGTCAGGCCCGGAGACTCTAGATTCAGGAATGAAAGTAGAACTCGGGTAGAGACTAGGAACAGCAAGGAAAAGGATCCTGAAAGCAAACAGAGGGACGGGAGCCCCAAAAGTTGGTCGCCCCACGCCCTGAAACCCAAAGTGAGTAAGTGTATGACACGTCATGCGCGGCGGAAGCGACACGATAAGGCTCAAAACAAATAGAGGTAAGATTGCTCCGAGATTAGAGGGTAACCAGATAAGGAGTAAAAAGAATCCTAAGATGGTTTTCACAACTCATTTTAGGTTAAAAATATTTTACCAACACTAGACTCAACGTCGACCAGTAGTAAGGGTTTCCTACATGCGGTACTGCTCTGATACCAAGTTGTAATGCCCCAATCCATAACTTATACAATGATGCTATGTGTCAGTGGTCATGCTACATAATCGAAGGTTACTGGGGTTACCACTCCCAGGCCGAGTAAACATCGGCAGGCGTGCTCGGCATGGATCATCGGCAACACAACCCTTCGATCATGCCATATCCAAAGCATAGCCCTCGAGTATAATAAAGAGACTACGACACCGGAACACCTGGCACATGACAGACCCTACGACTCAAGATAAATATAGTTCAACTCTTAGTAGAGAAAGATAGCAAATATTACAATCCAAGGTCACAGACCCATCAGTACATCAAGCGGAAGCAAATTAAGTTGTTCTAAACAACAAGATCCAAATATGGCCTAAGAGGCCTACAGATAAACAATCCCGTGCCAGCTGGTTCCTAGTTGCCCCAGGC
Source organism: Poa annua (assembly GCA_026929855.1). Lineage (NCBI taxonomy): Eukaryota > Viridiplantae > Streptophyta > Magnoliopsida > Poales > Poaceae > Poa > Poa annua. The sequence goes on from CM049427.1 coordinate 42,680,266, forward strand.
TGCCACCCGGGAACCCCAGACTACTCGTCGATGTCAACATAGAACCCACCTTCGGGGTAGGTAAAGTCCTCCTATGAAACAAAAATAAACAAGGGTGAGTTCGACGAACTCAACAAGATTTTGAGCTATTTGCTCTATGATTGGCTCTCAAGGTTTTATGGCTGTTTTGCGTAAAGCTGAATTTATTCTTAAAATATGACTCCAAGGCATCGACTATCAGAATATTTTCGAAGAGGGGTAAGAAGTAATTCTTTCTCTTTTGATTCACTTTCTCATCCTCTTCCACCACTGTACCTGTTTAACAAAGGCACCTCCCCGAATCAACCTCGAGGAAGTCAACCTTACAATCGTGAGTGGTACCTTTAGTACCCAGTTTTTAATCATTCCGTTAAAGTTATTCTATGATCCCTGAATTCGTCACCAAGTCGTCCTTAACCGTGGACACGGCTTTTCGAAAAGATTTATCCCTGCAGGGGGTGTACAATGTGAAAGTCGCCAGGTTCCCGAGGGACCTCCCAGCTCCTTATCCATGCGTACCGTCCGGCCCATTGCCTGTACAACTAGCTCTCTTCCTGGGAAAGCCGGCTGGGTGGGAGCGGCTACGACCTTTACCTCGCTTTGGACTAACCTAGGATCATCAGTGACTGGGGGACAAGTTCAGTGCCTCCAACACCCTGCCCCTCGGCCACTCATTTTCCTACCACCATCCTCCTCATCTCAGTCTTGGCCACCATCTCAACACACGCGCAAATGGAAAGCCAAACTAGAGGACCCCCGGCTAGTCCGACACAAGTTAGTCGGTCGATGAGGTTCCATATACCCACGCATGGTAGCACGCTCAACTTGGCTCGAAGGCGAGAACTCGCACTGAGGCGGCGAGAACGAGACAACCCACCACATACCATGTGGCCTCTCATCCCCACCTTTTAGCATTTTATTATAAGTTACCACCATTTCTCCACCATCATCCGCGGAATTTCCACCTCTGATCCCAACATGAATATCCATCGGACCACTAAGCAGTTAACTAAGCATGGCTAAGCAACAACCTAGCAAAGTAATTAATTCCGGCCATCAACACAATCCTATGGATAATAGGAGGGGAAATAGGTAATGGCTTCGGTAACTGAATGCAACTATAGGATACTCTAATCCAATCAAATTGACATTTGGAACCGCATGCAATATTATAGTGGAGAAAATACTTTGCATAAAATAGGATAAGATATGCAAGAGGGTGGGGATCACGCTTGCTTTGCTCAGCAGGCGGGTAATACTGATCGTCGGGGTAATGTGGCGAGACCTCGGTTCCTTGATCTATCGATGTTTAGAACACCGGAAAGAACACAATCAATACAAGCAATTCATATGCAATGCGCAAACACATGATGGTATGGCATTTTAATGCACTGAATTATTATAACAACTATATGACATTTAAATGGGATGCTAAGAATAATTATTCAACGATATAGGGAATATATTTTCCTATTTGTTTTTATGTTCCCCTACACTTTTAATTTAGGTACATGCTTGAAATTATTCTGAATGTGTAGAACCAGTGCTTATAATCATTTTTACTTAGAGGGTACCATTCTAGCAATTTGAGGAATTTATTATGAAGTTAAACTACACCTTTTTATTTCTACCCCTTTCTTCATTTTAGCAAAACAGAAAATTACAGTAGCAGTAATGGAAGTGTGAATCAGTCCATTAGATAGCATTTATTTTTCTGAGCATTTTGGTATATTATTTGCTAAATTTGGATAAGTATTTTGGAAGTTATGAATTTTTGAAGTTTGAAACATTTTCTGTCTTTTTTATTAATTCGCAGAAAAATATCTCGGGCGTTTTTCACCGAGGCTGGGCTAACCCGAGCCACTGACGTGCGGGGCCAGGGGCCAGGTGGCGCTGACGCGGCGCGGACGCAGCGCGGGGCTGGCCCAGGGCCACTGACGTGCGAGCCCAGGCCGTCAGCGCACGCCGGCGCGCGTGGCCGTGGTGGTCGCCGGCGGCGAGGTGCACGCGCTCGGCGTTCTACGGCGCCAAAGGTCTCGCGGTGGGACACGCTCGACGCGCGCGTGCACGGGGAGCAAAACGCGGGCGGCGCCGCTACCTACAGGTCGCCGGAGCGCGGTGCGCAGCGACGGCGAGCGGCGGCCGACGGCGAGCTACGACTACCGGGCGTTCTAGGGGGAGAGGGGACGAGCGGGAGGGTCCATTAGGACCGCGAGCTCACCCTCGATGCGTGCGGCGGCTCGGAGCGGACGGAGGAGGGCTGAGGCGGCGGAGAACTTGCTCGAGGCGCGGCGGCCGGAGTCGGGGAAGAAGAGGACGGCGGCGTCGATCCCGAGCTCCCCGGCACGAGTCCTTCGGCGTGGAGGGAGCTGGCGTTGCGGCGGTGCTCCAGGCGGTCATGGCTGGGCTCGGGGTGGCTTCAATCGACGGCGATGCGGCGGCGGAGCTCGGTGGCCATGGCGCTAGGGTTTGGGGGAGAAGCAGGGGAAAATATCGGGGGAGTGGGCAGAGCACGGGCTCGTGGTGGCCTTATCCACTCCAGGGCAGCAGAGGAGGAGGGGGGGGGGGGGGGTCCGGCGCGGCGTATCTCAGCTCGACACGGCGATGGGGTTCGGCGGGGACGAGCGGCTCGGTCGCTACAGCGAGGAAGACGACGTTTTTGCAAAAAAACCCCTGGCCCTTTTATTTCTCCCTCACAAACATGTCCTTTTCCCTTTCTTTTAGAGCCAGTGCACTTCCCTGATTTAATTGAGGCAGTTAAACATTTTATAAAAATTTGAGAAATTTCAGGGAGCCTCCCCATACCATGTAGAGGCACCACAAAAATTGGCTACTCAAAATAAAATGTTTTGGTGCACTTTTGTTCATAGGTGTTAAATAGGGCATTTTGTTGATATTTCCATAAGTTGCCACTTTAATGATTTGGAGACCAAGCAAATATAATATTTGTAACTCTTGGAACTTCCTTGACAAATATGCCATTATTCAAAATAGTTTGTTCTTAGCAAGTGCAAATATCTCATGTTGAACTCCTGAAACTTCCTTGACAAATATGCCAAATTCAAGTGTTTGGATGCAATTGACATAATAGTAGCAAGTTGATATGAATGCCATGATGCAATTACACAAAAGTGGAAAAAATACAGTGGTTTTCAGGTTTTCAAACTTGGGCTGTTACAGGAGTCTACTTCCTCCACCCGACCTCGGGGTCATCTTCGTCGTCTTCGTCGCGCCGAGTTCTTCGCGACCTAGAGGTCGGCTACGTCGTCTTCGTCGTCAACGCTTGTGCGGGAGCGTAATCCCCGCTATTCGGTGAGGGTATGTATTCCGATCTCCGCCGTACTACTATATCTGCATAGTGCAGATCTTGGCTAGTTTAAGGATATCGTTGGTAGGAAATTTTTTGTTTTCTGCACACGATCCCCTCCAAGAAGCTCAAACCAACCTTTATCCATTCTGGCATGTGAGACTTGCGACCAAACTAAAGACATAAACATAGAGTGTGCTAATAAGGCCTTAATTTGGGTACTCGCAAATGCGATGTCAACATCTAAACCATACGGAAAAATATATCTAATTCCACATATATATTTTTATTGGATGATAAAAAATATTATAACTGTACAATCACCACAAATATGAAATGTGCAAAAAAAAATATCGACCCACTATTGTTTATCCATTGGGAAAAATACCATATAATTAATTGCACATGTCGTTTGTGCATGGTGATATTTCATATGTTTATATAGTTCAAATCATACTGTGATCTAGTGTGTAGATTCTTTTGTTGTTGCATTAGTGTGAGGTTAAAAATAAACTAAAATTCATCGATATTAGCTGATTGGCGCTCAAACTTGGGTCGGCAACTTTTTGTTCATCTTTATTTATAATATTCAAATTAACACTATATTTTCCTTCTAAATCAAACTATTATATAAAGTATAATTCAACACTCATTTCTATCTCAACATTCACCAAGTCCACATCATCCACTATTTTAGCCGATCAATTGTCCATGTCATCCCCACTAACAATAAGTAGTAATAATAGATCTTTCAGGCACCCTATCCATATCATCTTTTTTCAGCCATATAATTTTCCACATCACGACTATTTAGTCCCAAAACATTTAACAATTTCAAACGAATTAAATTTAGTGTCTCGATTGTCGTGATTAACTCGATCTTGAGAATTAAATGTTCCATACATCTTATACCAATTTTATTTACATAATATTTTTGTAAGGAGTTTCCGCTGCAAAGCACGGGGTATTTCTCTAGTTATTAGATATTTAATGTTACGCCTTTCACTCTCTGATGGCTGTGATATTCTTTTATGTTATGATAATGTTATTTCCACACTAACTCGGATTAATTTAGCAACTAAATCATCTTATTAAATACTTCAACATGATTTGCCTCTCGCCAACTTTTATTTTGTTAAAACATTGTCCCTAGCAAGATTCTTGGCAATCTTTTTTTCTACGATCTCTGAACCATTGTGTTTTATTTTTTGTGAACAATCACTCAACCATTATCATGATCGCCTATTATTTCTTAATATGCTTGCGCTAACTTTTGTATTTCGCTTCCCTTCTAAGCGATGCATAATTTCTCGATCTGGTTTTACTTTTTTATACTAATATGCTCCAATAACACTTTAAGCAAAAAAAAAAATGTAGATCCACCATTCCTATGGAACCTTCTAGCGGCTTCAGGCTAAATTAATATGGTGCAATTCATAAGACTGGAATCTACAAAAACCTCAAAACACTGAGTAATATCAAACATGATAACCAGTGCTCAAATTAACTAGTATTAAAAAAATAGTTAAAATATATTGTCTTGTTTTAGGTTATTTGAGTTTTCTTTGGTTTAGGCCATTTGGTTTAGGCCATGCACACATGCATCCGTCCATGTAATTGCATATACATACATGCATCCGAGCCATTAGGTAGATGCTTGTTCGCATTCATGCTATGCTAGATGGAAGTGCGACAATATCAATCGATCTAGTCTTCTCGCCTTTCTCAGATCACAAGGGTGATATGAGAGAAATCGACTGACCTAATACGCTTGCACATGATACGGTAGAGGTGAGAGGAAAATTAGGTTGTAAACGTGATTTAGTTCATGATGACGGCTCGTCTTTGCCAACAAAATTGATCGATCTGGTCTTCTCGGCTTTCTTAGATCACCACGGAGAAATCAACTGACCTAATATGACTGAACGTGAGAAGACAAAGATAGAGGAAATTTATGCCGTAGAGGCAAAAATTTAGTTCATAATGGTGACTCGTCTTTGTCAACCAAATCGATCGATCTAGTCTTGTCGCCTTTATCAGACCACCACAGCGATATGCGAGATTAATCGACTAACTTAATACGTGTATGAGATGGTACATGTGGGAGGAAAATTATATCGATTAAGATGTTAATATTTTCATGGCTGGAAAATATATGATAATTAATTTCATATTCACCAAGCGTAAGTAGTTCTAGATATATGTAATTTTTAGTTGTTAAACGAATAAAGTTAGCTGGTTATGATGATGTCACTCGTGATGTCATCACATACAATACGTAAGCCAATTGGTTTACTTGGCCGGATTGCATGTCAGTCAAACGCATCCGCTAATCCTAAGAGGAAACGGTCCGTATATTCTGATGATATCTTCCTACATACAGAATTTCGTTTTTACTTATGTGACATATACTCGTACGTACACTTTTTTGGCCGAAACTTAACGCTTTTTCGTTTAATCTTAACCGTTAAAAATGAGATCAACAACAAATATTTTTTTAGCTTATGTGGCTTAACGTGCTATTATAATAGATATGGTTTAGGAGACTCATATAGACAATTAGACTTTGTACTAAAGAGTAAATTATTGTCCATCATACATGACCGGGTAAGAAGACTGCCAGTTCATGATGATGGAAAATGCCAAGCGTAGAGCGTGAGTTGACGGTGTTACAGCAGGATCCACGAACAAGCCGCTCCGAAACGGCGCTACTACGACATCCAAAAAGAGACCATACTATCAAGGTAAGCGAGTTTCCAATAACTTGTCGCAGAACGTGACGAAACAATTGTGTCTGCCAGATAAAGAAATGTAGCTTTTTTGTGGATAGTATCTTTTTGTTAGGTTATATAAATACTTTATTATTAGAGGACATTTAGGGTGCCTAGGTGGTAAAAACATCGTTGTGTACAATAGCAAGCATAAACACATCAAGATAAAAGTTTATCCACTCGTACAGAACTACAGATATCATGTTACATAACCAACATTGTTTACCGTAGCACACATATGATAGTTTTGACGCATATATGTATTCAGATAGGTTTCAGCTTAATTTGTGCACCATGCATCGGTTGCAACGTCATCACAGTGTGTGGTGCATGTATATACGATGATGCAAGCTCGAATTCAAAATGCTGAAGGATCATAGTTAGTGCCATCTTGGCTTCGAGCAGTGCAAAGTGCTGGCCAATGCAGACCCGTGGGCCCCAACCAAAAGATAGGAATGCGCCTGGGTGTTTGGATGCCTTGGAAATTCCTTGACTAAATCTTTCAGGTTTGAACTGATTCACATCACTTCCCCATATATCCGGGTCATGGTTGATGAACAACACAGGAACCTCAATGAACACCCCAGCAGGGTATCTTATGCCTCCTATATCCATATCCTTGTATGTCTTTCGGCTAAACACGGTAGCCGATGGATACAACCGAAGAATCTCGTGAAGGATCATGTTCACCTGCAATTAGTGGAAGGACAAAGGAAAACATTTATAACTCCATTGGGATATTATGTTATTACTTATTAGATCCTTCCATATTTAAACCACTTAGAGAAGCAAAATCAATTGGAGTACTTACAACTTTTAGCCTGCTAAGGCCCTCGTATTGAGGTTTGTTTCTCCCAAACAAACCTAGCACCTCCTCCCTTGCAAGATTTTGCCAGTCCGGATGCATGCTTAGTACGATCATCGTCCACGTAAGCAATACTGATGTCGTCTCCATTCCTGCCAAGTAGAATAACTTGCACTCCTCGACGACATCTTCCATTGTCATTCCTTGGCTAGGTCGGCCATTTTCATCTATGTCCCTCTTATTTGATTCTAGCAATAGGCCTAGTAGATCGTCTTCAAAGCCTTTTCCTTCTTCCATAGCTTGCATTCTTTGTACAATTAAACCTCGTAATATTGATTCGACCTCACTGTTGTTTTTGCGCATCTTTCTGTTGTTCTTGGTGGGCAAGGACCTGCAGTATGTCAGGCAATAAATCAGTATAACCAAAGGAAAACAACTTTTTATCTGACAATTGTTTAAAAATTCTCCAAACAGTCATATTTGTATGCTTCGGAAGGAATATTCAACCATCTCATCCCTAGATAACTCCACATAAGACGTTTAAATCCTAAGAATCTGCCAACATTTCACTATAGTTTCACACAGTGCAATTTTGGGTTTCGTTGTGTGCTCAAGTGAATTTTGGCAGGGAGGTACATTTGATTGGTTTTTCCATGGACTGAAAAAATCAAACACCTATCATTTGAATTCCACATTTCTGTGTGGGGTAAAGGGGCGCATACATTTCTTTCAACCTAGATTCCCCAACCAAACATCCCGCATATGCGCGCAAGGGCGAAGTGGCTTGATGTTCTGGGGTGCCTTGTCTCACCCTTAGAGTTTAAATTGAGTTGCACTAGTTTGTTGGTTATAGCACTGCACATTGCACAATGATATTATGTTTGATAAGAGTTTTTTTTTGCAATACACATAAGGTGATTCATTATCACATCTGTCAATATGTTGCGGTCATGGACGCCGTTACAGAGACGAGACTTCAGGAAAAGCATGGTCAAGGGGAACGACCAGTGGCTGATGACGATGGTGTTTTTTTGCTATTGATACTTAGTATTAATCAGAGGCTCGTACTAGACAACAATAGATTTACAACGTAGGTCCGGCTGTGTGTAGGATCTTGAAGCAAAACCATGACAGCAGAAATATTCCATTAAGGAATACAATTAATAGTGTGAATATTAGGTGATCGAGATTTTACAACAAATTCAAGTTATTAAAAACTAAATATAATAAGGGGATAAACCAAATGCGGAGGAATCACATATTAACTCACAGGTAACCCGGAATGACAATCCTCTGGATTGCACCAACGAAGAGCTTAGCTTGCTCGGACTGTAGCTGAAAAATCCTTCTTCCTTGGAGATAGCTGCTACCGAAAGCTGTGCGAGAAATGACATCTCCGGTGAGGTTCTGGAGCTCCGGCCATACATCCACGTCAGACGATCCGTTAGGACCATGGAACCCCTTCCATCTGCTAACAAGCTCTTCACAGCTCGCAGAAAAGGCCGGGAGCATGAGCTGAAAATCAATTCATAAGCAAACACAGGTCATACTCCTAATTTACTACAGTATTCCAGGACGCATAAAGTACTTCAAATAAACAGAAATTTCAAACTGGAACGACACTTGCCTACAAACTACACGAAATCAAATAAAAACTTATCTGAAATCGTGTGCATATTTTCCACCGACCTTGAGTTTCTCAAGATGAAACGCAGGGTTGAGGATCCTTCTGTGCTTGACCCATTTCTCGCCCTCATGGGTCGTGAGGCCGTTGGCAAGCAACTTGGTCAGAGCGGGGAACTGGGGCTTCTCGAAGTGGCCGAACTTGTTGGAGAGCACCTCTTTGACAAGCTCAGGGTCGGTGATGCTGACGTTGGCGACCGGGCCAAACCAAGAGAAGCATGGCTTGCCATGATCCCGGACGTTGTTGTGGAGGAACGGCGTGACGCGGGGAACGATGTCGTGGCAGCGCGGCGGCAAGGGCCTCGACCAGGCCTCGTCGTTGAGCCGGCCGAACTCTTTGAGGTCGCCGATGAGGAAGCGGTACGGCGTGCCGCCGATGCCCTGCGCGCGCAGCGTTCGCTCCAGACGCCGCGGGCGCCACCACAGCCGGTCCAGCAGCAGGCCTGCCTGCCACAGGAGCACACTGCCCAGGAGTCCGTACATGACGTAGCTCCATGGCACTGATGCAGTAGCTGCGAATTCAAGAGCCATTGATCTTCCTCAGGAGATGTGGGAGACGAGACTAGAAGCTGATGCGAGTGTGCATTGACTGTGTGTGAATATCGGTACTTGACATCATGTTAAATAGAGTTATCCGTATCAACCTGTCACTGAGTTGGAGTAGGAATAGTCGCTTCTTTGAATTGAATTAATTTTTCTTGGAGTGTAAGGCTAGTTTGGCATCATGTGATTAATATATATGTAGACGTATGACTGGGTTGGTTTAGTCTCTTCATCCAGTTGTTTACAAAATTTCTAGAGTTATATACTACCCCCTCCGTTCCAAATTTCTTACACAACTAAATGTCATTTTAGTGTGTTTTTGTACGTATAATATCCCGCCTCCTACCAATGTCTCCAATATGTTTGGGAATTGGTTAAATGAGATTGACAAGAAGAACAAACCTCTAGGATTTGTATCGGCATTTCAGCTATTTGTTGGTCAATTTAACTACATATGAATAATCTAGTTTTTAACAAGAAATAATATTCTCATGTATTACAGGGTATTCATTCAGCGACGCACTGGATCCAACTTTGGCCGTTTCTGCTTCCTTCGGACCAACGGGATCTCATGGCTACTTATGGTGGCACAAGAAATTTTTTCTCCCAAGCCACCGTGGCGGCAATATTAGTCGACTTTAGTAGTCACTTTTTAGTTCTCCGGTGGGATGAGGCTACGTCTGTTTACTTTCATGTGTTTTGAGATATAATTTTCATACGATGCATAACTCTTACATTGAGTAATAAATGGTTGTGTGCATCGCTTGATGCAGAGTCCGAGTTTTTCCTTACAAAAAGATGTATTTTAGTGTGTAGATAAATACAGTTGTATAAGCTAAATTAGAACAGAAGCTTATGCCAGTCTACATTGACTCTATGAAAACCGTACCGTACTTGATATCATGTTAAATGTCCGTATCAACGTGTCATACGTGTCACTGAATAAGAGTGAGAACAGTCTCCTCTTTTGACCTAATTTACATTTCTTGGAGTGTAAGACTAGTATGGCTCTATGGAAGAATTTTATATTAATGTATAGAGGTATGACTGGATTGGATTAGTCTATTTCATCCACTAGTAGAGAATAGGCAAAAGGACCAAATGGAAATAGACCATCTGTCCCGGTCGTATTACAAACCGGGACAGATGGTGCCCTACAGATCCCAGGCGCATGTGCAACAGGACAAATGGGGCGTGCTTCAAGGCACCAACCTTTTTGTCCCGGTTCTGATTGAAACCGAGACAAATGACCCATTCCTATATATACTCAGCAGCCCCCCCTCTTCCAAAATCATTGGAGGCATTTTTTTATGAGATGGTAGGAGGGGGTGTGTGCTAGTTTATTTTTTTACGTATGCAAGGTGTTCGATGAAATGCCCGAGAGAGTTCACAAAATGATTTGATTTACACTTAAAGTTTATCCTTCTTTTCGATCGAGGTTAATTTTTCTCTCATTTCATTTTTCATTAATTGATACCGTACGTGCATGTTCAGTGGTTATTTCTCGATGTTCTGTAATGGTTATTGATGTAGTTAATTATATGATGCAGATAGACTGACAATGGATGTATCGTGACCGACGTACTGCCGAGTACATGACGGGTTTGAGGAATGTCGTGGTGGTGTCACGGCAGATGCCATAGGATGGCTAATGTGTGGGGCCGATGGACGTTGGTGGATCCGGGGAGGGATAGCGAGCTGAAGAGCTCACACGGGGAGGATCCCGGAATAACTGAGATCTCCCAAGAACAAGAAATAAGAACACAACTCGAGGGGAAAGATCTAACAAACACGAGCAAATGCACGAAGGCACTCAACAACACACACACGATGTACCCAGGTTCAGGGCCCTCGTGAGGAGGTAACACCCCTACTCCTACCTTTCCTCTCAATATAAGTGTGGTACAAGGGCTACAACTTGCTCTTAGAGCTCTTGAGGTGAAGAACAAGAAGAACTAGATGAACTCAAGGGAAGATGAAGTAAATGCTCTAGGAGTAAATGAGACTATAGTTTTGGCTCCCAAGTTGGTCTCTCCCTCACAGGAGCAGTTATGGCGCCTTTTATAGAGTTCCGGCCAGGAGGGCCGGAAACCCTAATCCGGCTTGGCCCCACCGGACAGGACTAACCGTTATGTCGACACCGGCTAGTGCGACCTAGTTGCCGTGCTATCCGGCGTAGCCCCTTCGTCATCATTCCGGCAAGGACAGCAAGCGCCGTCCTGGAACATCATTGTCCCCCTGTCAGAGACAGGACATGTCTTTGCCCATCCCGGATAGCCTTTTCCGGATTGCCGGGCTAGGCACGTCCAGTCTTGTCGTACCGTTGTCGTACCGGCTGACGCGCTCCCGTGTCAGGCGGGAGGTGACCATGCTTCCGTGTCATACGGAATGGTACTTCCCCCCGCATCAGGCGGGAAAGCCTGTTGCAGACCGTTGACGGCCTACCAGGATCCCTCATGCCGGTCACCCCCTTGCTCGACCATGCGGGTCCTTCCTGCACAAGCCCAGTAACCTGATAGAACCGAGACAAACGTTCCGGTTAGTACTTACCCGGATTGCCTATCCGGTACGCCCGAGTACTCCTTCTTCCGGGAGTCTACTCGGAGCCATAAATCCGAGACCCTTTCCGGAAGCACCCGAGTTCGTCTTAGGATGAGTATCTCTAGGCCTAGCCTCCCGAAGATGTCTTAGCCTATCAGCAAAGACATCTTCGAGAAGCTAGTTCTTAGAGGAACCACCCGCTGATGCTTGTGCTGTTATGAGGGCTCGGGGTGGCTATTTATAGCCGCCAGAGATGACCCTTGCGTCTGCCAGGAGGCACCTTGGACTCTATCCACTCTGAAAGGTCAAGCTGCCCCTTCAGTGCACTAGGGGGTGGCCCTTGCTCTTGCCAAAGGTCAAGCACTGTTGCCATACTGTTGAATTACGCCGGGATCTGCCCTACCGGGGGGGCAGCCCCCCGATACTAGTCCCCGAAGCTGGTGCTACGCAGCGACCCCGGATGATGTGTAGGACTAGCTTTAATAACAACCATCTCCCCAGAAAACATGAGACTATCCTTTGACTTGATGCCGAGATGAGTTTTACCGAGATCCCCACACCGAGATCGTTTCGACCGGAAGGCCATGCTCCTAACCGGATAGTGCCATGTGAGTGAATCTTGATCGTTGGCTCCGCATTGAATTCCAGATCTTTGGTTGGGTCCCACCCGAGGTCATGTCGAATCAGAAACGCACTCGAGTGCTTCTGACCGAGCACGCCGCCGCTCGGGTTCGCGCGCCGGGAGCCGCAGCCGATCCGAAGCCCAACCGTTGGGGCTGTGTGGCCCCCGGTGTGGCCGGATCGGGCGCTCCGGAGGACGCCACGTGTCACGCTGCACAAAATAGATCCCACCCACGATCGGAGAGATCGTGGGCGGGAAATTCGGAAACCGCTCCGGATCGCCCCCATAAATAGGGGACCGGAACGGTGACTTCTTCTTCTTCCCCAACTTCTCACTTCCCCCACCGTCGTCTCGAACACCTCGCCGTTGTCGCGCCCGGAGCTCGAACGCCGCCGTTCTCGCTGGTCGCCGGAGCTCTTCGCCTCCACCATCGGGTCGCGCCCTTCTCGCTCGTCACCGGCCTCGCTTTCTTCGGTGAGTTCTTCCATCCGCCCCGATGAACTTCCCCATGGTTAGGTTGCTTCGCGCTCGGTTGTGAAACGACGCCACCGCGGGTTGCGCCGTCGCCGGCGAGCACGAGCCGTACGGCGTGAACGAGGACGCGCTCCGCACGTTACTTTTCGTTTGCACTTAGGCCACCTTCGTATCTTGCCCGAGCATATTTTCATCGATTAAGTTTTGATTTACTCGCGTGCGGTAGATCTTATTTGCTAGGAATCCGGTTGCCTTTAGGAGTTTGTGATCTGGTATCTTTGCTCCCGGTAGACTAACTCCGACTAACTGCCGTTGCGCCTGCAGAGTAGCCCGGATACATCCGCAGATCCCTCCGTCATGGCTGAAGAAAGTATTCGGGGGTGTTGGGATGGGTCCGAGATCATGCAGAAGGATCTCGATTGGCTGTACCGGACTCACCGGATCCCACCAGAAGTCGAGAGCCGACTCCCGGAGGACGAGATTCAACCGGAACCCCAACCCGGGGAATACGTTGTATTCCTCACGCATTTCGAGCGTGGGTTCGTTCTTCCGCGACTTCCTCGACACGTACGGCCTCCAACCCCATCATCTCCCAGCCAACGCGATAATGATGCTCTCGGTCTTCACCACCTGCGCGGAAGCATATCTCGGCGTATGGCCTTTCTTGGACCTCTGGGCCAAGTACTTCATCCTCCGCCGCCAAGTCATCCCCAACCGGATAAGAAAGTCAAGGATTTAGTCGACTGCGGGGCGGCCACTATAATCCCGCGTGCTGACTCCGGATTCCCCAAAGTCCAGGGGCTAGAATCCTGCCGGAAGTGGCAGCGTAGTTTCTTCTACATGAAAAACCGGGAGGCTTCGGGAGATGGTCCGGGATCCTCGAACCCGGATTTCATCAATCTGCCTGAGTTTGCCATTGGACCTCCTCGCGAATTCGACCTCTGGAACCGGCTCCCGGATACCGAGGAGATCAGATGCATGCACGATGTCCTCAACGTGCTGACGGATAAGATGACTGGCGACGATCTCCTGCGCTGCTTTATTATTCGTCGCGTCTGCCCCCTACAAACCCGAGTGCACAAGATGTGCCATATGGACGGGTCACTAGACCCCACCAGGACCAGCATCTTTGGGTTGGACCGTCCCGCAGTCGTCCGGCGCGTTCGAGCTATTGCTCGAACGAAGATGCCGGATGATTATGTCTGGGGTCTTGTCGGTGGGTCCCGAAAAAACCACTAAAACAGGTGCTTCTATCTGTCTTTCGCAAACTTGCATTTGCACCTGAATTCTGCTGGAAACCGACATGGTTGTCATGCAATGATTTGTTCGTGCAGTTATTCGAGCGTCAAACCGAAGAGGACGCTATGCCTGCCGGTGGAAAGTTCGTGCCGAACATCACGCCACCGGAAAAGATGCCGAGAGAGGATCCCGACGGCGAGGACCATCTTGTTATTCCTTTAGTTCGTGCTGCTGCTCTGGGTAACCCTTCAACCTCAGAGGCTATTTCCGTTTCTTCAGATGATGAGGATGATATTGATTGTCAAATACTCGATGTGATTGACGCTCTTCCCCTCAACTGGGCTTCGCCAGTGGCTCCGAAACCCATGGCCGTGACGAAGCGCGCCGAGACCCGGAAGCGTGCGGCTTCCGACACCACCGCTGCCGGTGCATCCGGCAACACCCCCAAAAAGAGCAGGCCGAACAAGCAAACGGCCGAGAAGCCTGCACGCCGAAGGAGAGGTCCTCCCACCGTCGATTCCGGGTAAGCTCTTTTTTGCGTTGAGTTACATGATTTTGTCTTCTCCCGAAGTCTTTACTGATATACTTCTTTCAGAGATGCACTCGATGTCCCGGCATCCGCGGCTTCCCATCCTCCGGGATCCCGCACTCCTAGCCCGCCTCGGGCTGCTCCTTCTCCATCTCGCCATTCCGCACGAGGGAGCGAACATCCTGCTCCTGGTGCTGCGCAGACTGCCGCTGAGACTCCGGACGCTCGTCCCGCGGTGGACGAGATTCCGGCCCGGGCTACCACCGCATCGGAAGACATCTTCCTTCTGGAGAGCCCGCGCAGGGTCCCTGGGCTTGAGACGGAGATCGCAAGTCCTCCTCTGCGGGTCGTGTCGGGAGCCTCCTCCCGGCAGGCCTCGGGCAAGACTGCTCCGCCGAAACAGCCAACAACCCCTTCCCGGCAACCTGACCAACCTGCCGGGAAAGCGCGCATCAAGGCCGCCGGGCAGAAAACAACCTCCGCCAAACCTACTGCTCCCCCGACATCCTCGGTCATAGACTTGGCCCTAAGCTCGGGTAAGTTTTCACGATTACCACCACCTCCTGCCGAGATCCCCACTGCCGTCCTGCAGATGCTGCGAGCAACCGTAAGCTCCTTTATGCCTTCAGGATCCCGGGAGGTTGTTGCTGCTCGCGCGCCTGGCGGTTCCGGCGTGCGTGTTGTTGAAGAATACAACCAAGCCTGGATTGCCGTTGATGCCTCCGAGATCGTGGAGGACTTGCACGCTGCCGGCCCTAGCCGCATCGGCCAAGCTCTACACGCTCTCCAGGTGGCCGCGCTGGACGTTACTCGGGTGATCGAGGTAAGTTTGTTCCCTTTACCTCTTCCAAAAATTATTTGTTCCTCCCCCACTAGTCCCCGAGATTGGTGCTTAGTGCTCTAGATTCCACTGAATAGCAGATCACTAGGCTCCAATCTTAGAGAAAATTCCAAGGCTCGGAAGATGAGTCCCCGAGATCCTCCCTACCGAGTAGCTTTATAATTGTTTCATCTCCACTAGTCCCCGAGATTGGTGCTTAGTGCTCTAGATTCCACCGAATAGCAGACCACTAGGCTCCAATCTTAGAGAAAATCACAGGACTCGGAAGACGAGTCCCCGAGATCCTCCCTACCGAGTAGCTTTAAAATTGTTTCATCTCCACTAGTCCCCGAGATTAGTGCTTAGTGCTCTAGATTCCACCGAATAGCAGACCACTAGGCTCCAATCTTAGAGAAAATCCCAGGACTCGGAAGACGAGTCCCCGAGATCCTCCCTACCTAGATTGACATAGCTTTCTTTGTTTTGAACTCAGGAGTGCGGCAAGAAACGGGGCAGCATCTTCCACCGGGTTCTTGCTGACCTCGGTCAGTCCAAGAAGTGCGAGGAGCGCCTCCGGGAGGAGCGGGATGCCGCGCGCAAAATCTCGGTGGAACAAAAGGCTGCGCTTGCCGCTACCCAGGCCGAGATCGGGCGGCTAAGTGCCGAGCTCGAAAAGGCCAAATCTGCCGCGACCGACATGAAGGCGCGCTTCGTGGAGGCGTCGAAGAAGCAGAAGGAGACCTTGGATCAATCCGAGGTGCGCGCGCACCACGCCGAGACCGGGCTGGCGCTTCTCCGGTCGTAGGCCGATACTTGGCTCTCTGAGCTGACCGGGTTGAACCGGGATCTTAACAGTAAGTTGACCGACATCCTTTTTCTCCTGCTCTCTTTCTTTACTGCTATAATCTTTATGACCTAGTCGCTTGACAACTCTTCTTTTTAAAGGGGAATTCGAGCACTCCCGCAACGCTGCCAATCTTGCAGTTGCTGCCGCCCGGGAGAAGCGCGCCGGGAAGGGCCCTGTCTCGGACTCTTGGGACATTGAGGATCACCTCACTGCCCTGAAAGCCCTGATAGTGCCTCTCCGGTCGATCGGGACCGAGTTGATCAGCGCCGCGGTTCACGTCCATGGTGCATTATGGCCGGGTGTCAGCGCGACGCTCTCGGTCAGCGAACTGGCGACCGCGCTCCGAGCTGCCGGGAGTCGTCTCCATGCTTGGAAGCGCTCTGGTGCGCGGGCTGGGGCGGATCAAGTCTTGACCCACGTGCTTAGTTGGTACGAGGGTCTCGACCTTGATGTGGTCCAGCGCCTACGCACCATCTCGGCGTGGTGCACCGATCCGGTCAAGGTCCAGCGGCGTCAAGAGGTTGCGCATCGCATCGCCTCCTGGTCCGACATCGGGGTCTTCACCACTAGCCTCGTCGTCTCTGACTCCGAGTCAGATTATGAAGACGATGGTGAAACCGGTACAACTGATGACGTGGACGCCGAGATCCCGGAGGAGGACGACGCCGCTTCCGGTGCCGCCACCGAGACCGTGGTCTCCCGGGATGCTTCTACTCCAACGCCACCCGAGGTCTCCCAGGCCGAGGTGCACCCGGATGTCCCGAGCGCCGGTGCTGATACGGAGGATACCGTCATCGTCGCTCCTGCTGCGGCTACCACCGAGAAGCCGGCTTCTCCTATTCCTTAGAAATGCTTAAGTGTAGAACTGTTAAATCCTCGGGATGCTGGGTGCAAGATGTAATATATACTTTTAAGATTTATGCTTCGCACTATATTATATAAAAACGAAGTATGTCGGTTTATTCCGCAACGAGTCCCCGAGTTCCTTTTCGTGTCTACCGTACTTAGGCAATCTCTGCTCTTGTCTACCATTTCGGCGTTCGACAGTCGAGTCACAAAATTCCATGCACGGCATACACTACTTAAGAATATCCGAGTTCCAGTTAAGCGAATTCCCGACATAAAAAATAACCGGGTTAGTAAAACAGATATGCCGGATAAGTTCCTGCTCCGATTGCCCGAGACCGTTTTCGTGTTCCCCATATTTGATTCTCTTTGCTCTTGACTACCATTTCGGCGTTCGTCAGTCGAGTCACAAGATTGTTTCACATGACATACATTACTTTGATTCGAGAATCGATTTCGGAACTTTCCCGGCATATAGAGAACATAAGAAATAAGTACCAGGCAGTCCCCGGGTTCCTCCCCGGGATGCCGACATGAAAAAGTAAATAAACGGAACAAAGTAAATGGGCACACAACGAGGCAGTCCCCGAGTTCCTCCCGGGGTGCCTAACTTCCATTTATAGACAAAAACCGAAATACAACATACATTGTGCCCTTTACGTGTAAAAGGGTCGAAGCAGGGCTACATTCCATGGACGCTTGGTTTCCTCACTGGATCTGTCCATTACACCTTTCCTAGCCTCCTATGCATCTACAAGGTAATAAGAATCATTGTGCAATGCCCTGCTTATCACAAAAGGTCCCTCCCATGGAGGTGACAGCTTATGCATTCCGGTCGTGCGTTGGATGAGCCTAAGCACAAGATCTCCTTCTCGGAACACTCTCGGGTGCACTTTCCGGCTATGATAGCGACGGATATTTTGCTGATAAATTGCGGACCGAGACAATGCCAATTCTCTTGCCTCTTCAAGTAGGTCAACATCATTTTCTCGGGCCTCTTTTGCCTCGGTCTCGGTGAACATTGTCACTCTCGGGGAATCATATTGTATGTCGGTCGGGAGTACTGCCTCGGCACCATACACCATGAAGAATGGTGTATACCCGGTAGATCTATTCGGTGTGGTCCGGAGACCCCATAATACCGCTGGTAACTCCTCTATCCAGCATCCCGGAGTTCTCAACAGTGGTTCGATCAAGCGAGCTTTGATGCCGGCCAAGACCAAAGCATTTGCTCTTTCAACTTGCCCGTTTGCTTCCGGGTGTGCAACTGATGCTACATCCAACCGGATTCCCTTCTCAGCACAAAATCGAGCGAATTCCCCCACAACAAAATTGGTGCCATTATCCGTGATGATGTTGTGTGGGTATCCGTACCTTAAGATGATGTCTTTCAGGAATTGCACGGCGGTGTGTCCGTCACACTTCCGGATTGGCTTGACCTCTATCCACTTGGTGAACTTGTCCACCATTACCAGTATGTGTGTCATATTGCCTCTTGCCGGCTTGAACTGCCCGACCATGTCCAAACACCATAC
This sequence comes from Poa annua, assembly GCA_026929855.1. Taxonomy (NCBI): domain Eukaryota; kingdom Viridiplantae; phylum Streptophyta; class Magnoliopsida; order Poales; family Poaceae; genus Poa; species Poa annua. The sequence continues at coordinate 42,698,846 of CM049427.1, forward strand.
TGCGAATGGCCAAGTGATAGGGATTGTCTTCAGTGCCGATGCCGGCATATCTATTCGGTGAGCAAACCTCTGGCATCCTCCACACTTCCGGATAATGTCTTCTGCCTGCTGTAACGCAGTGGGCCAGTAGAACCCATGCCGGAACACCTTCGCCACCAGGGCCCGGGATGATGCATGATGTCCACATTCCCCCTGATGTATTTCCAGCAGCATCTCTTGGCCTTCTTCTGGTTCCACACACCTCTGGAGTACCTCGGTGACACTCCTCTTATATAGCTCTTGATTGATGACGGTGTGTGCTTTTGACCTCCGCACTATCTGCCGGGCTTCCACTTCGTTCTCCGGGAGGGTTCCTTCCAAGATGTAAACCATAATGGGCTGTGCCATCCCGGGACAGGTCGAACCGGGAACATGGGAATATCTATGTCCAATGGTTCTGCCGACATCACCTCCATCATCATCTTTCTTTGCCTTTCTGAGCACTGTGATGCAGTCCCCGGGTTCGATGCGATGCTCCCGACTTCCACTTCTATGGGTACAAATTCCGAACCCGGATCCTTTGGGATGAAGATAGAATCCGACTCGGGAGAGGGCTGAATAGATGGCTTCCTCAGGTGTTTGAGAGCGATCCCGGGAGGGATGGCCTCTCGAGATGATCCCAGTTTGGACAATACATCTGCCGCCTCGTTTTCTCCTCTGGGTATGTGCTTGAACTCACATCCCTCGAAAAATCCTGATATTTTTTGCACATGAAACCGATACAAGGCCATGTTGGCATCCAGTGCATCCCAGTTCCCCGACACCTGCTGCACCACGAGGTCGGAATCGCGGAAACACTCTATCCGGCGGATGCCGATCTCCTTGGCGACATTCAGTCCATGAACCAAGGCCTCGTACTCAGCGACATTGTTAGATGCCCGGAAATGAATTTGCAGGACATACTTCAGCACATCTTGTTTTGGTGAAGTGAGAACCACTCCGGCACCCAACCCGATCTTAGCCTTGGAGCCATCGAAATGCATCCTCCAGAAATTGTAATCCGACATCGGAGGTTCATACTGCATCTCGGCCCAGTCTACCAAAAAGTCCGGCAGCGCCTGCGACTTGATGGCATCTCGTCTCTCGTATGCCGGAGCGTACGGAGACAACTGGATGGCCCATTTGGCAACTCGGCCGCTAGCATCCTTGCAACCGATGATCTCGGCGAGGGGAGCCTCGCACACCACTGTGATTGGGTGCTCTTGGAAGTAGTGCTTGAGCTTGGTCACCGCCATGTACACTCCATACGCCATCTTCTGGTAGTGCAGGTAGTTCTGCTTGGATTCCGAGATCACCTCACTGAGGTAATACACCGGTCTCTGTATCAGCTTGTCCCCTTCTTGCCTCTCTACCACGATGGCTACACTGACTACCCGGTTGGTGGCAGCAATATACAACAGCATAGGCTCCTTGGGCAACGGGGATGCCAACACGGGTGCTGTTGAAAGCATCCTCTTCAAGTCGTTGAACGCCGCATCACCCTGCGGGGTCCAAACGAACGTTTTGCTCTTCTTCATCAACTGGTACAGGGGCAACGCCTTCTCACCTAGTCGGCTCACAAACCGACTTAGGGACGCAAGACAACCATTGAATTTCTGCACATCTTTGAGACGTACGGGCAATTTCATGCTCTCGATAGCACGTATTTTACTCGGGTTGACTTCAATTCCCCGGCTCGAGATGAGGAAACCGAGTAATTTTCCTGCCGGAACACCGAACGTGCACTTATCCGGATTCAACCTCATCCGGAACCTTCTTAAGTTCTTAAATGTTTCCCTCAGATCATCGATCAATGAGGCTCTTTCTTTTGTTTTTATGACTATGTCATCGACATAGACCTCTGCATTCCGGCCTATCTGGTCATGCAAACATTTCTGCATGCACCTCTGCTATGTACCACCAGCATTTCTTAAACCGAAAGTCATGACACGATAGCAATAAGCCCCATACGGGGTAATAAAAGCTGTTTTCACTTGATCATCCGGATTCAAAGGTATTTGGTGAAAACCAGAATAGGCATCTAAACAGGTCAAAAGCTCACTCCTGGCAGTGGAATCTATCACTTGATCTATCCGGGGAAGGGGAAATGGGTCCTACGGACACGCCTTGTTGAGGTTGGTGAAGTCGATGCACATGCGCCACACCTTAAGCAGGAAGGGATCATCTTTCTTCTTCTCTACCAGGACCGGATTCGATATCCAATCCGGGTGCAGCACTTCCATCACGAATCCGGCAGCCAGCGGTATAGCGAGATGCTCCATGATGGCAGCTCTTCTTTCATCCGACAGGCGCCTAGTCGGTTGCTTCACCGGCTTCGCATCCGGTCTAACAAACAGAGAGTGCTCAGCCAACTCCCTCGGAACACCTTGCAGATCATCAGTTGACCACGCAAAAGCATCCCGATTCTCACGGAGGAAGTCGACGAGCTCGCCTTCCTATTTGCTGTCCAGGTTGCTGCCAATAATGACTTGGCGCTCCGGGTTGCTGGGATCCACCCCCACCTTCTTCGTCTCCTTAGGTGGCTGGAACGATGCATTATGCTCCGGGTTCACCATCCCGGGCATTCCGAGTTGGGAGGTCTTGGCCAGCGCAACCACCTGGTGGATCCTCTTCTTTTCTTCAGCTATCACCAGGGATTCGGCTAAGCACGAGCCGGCCGAAGCACACTCCATAGAGCGCTTGTGGTCTCCCGAGATGGTGATTATGCCGTTAGGGCCCGGCATCTTCATCTCCAGGTAACCCATGTGAGTTGAGATCATGAACTTGGCCAGGGCTGGCATGCCGATCAGTGCGTGGTACGGGCTTTCGAGGTCCACGACCTCGAATTCCAAGCTCTCGGTTCGGCAGTTTTCCCGGGTTCCGAATAACACTTCAACCCAGATTTTACCCATGGGCGAGCAAGAGACTCCGGGCACAATGCCATGGAAGGTTGTCTCGGTAGGTAGCAAGGTGTTCATGGACACCCCCAGCTTCAGCATCGTATCCTTGTACATGATGTTAATGGCGCTGCCATTGTCAATCAGAACCCGACTGAAGCGGACATTGAGGCTTGGTCCGACAAAGGTTGGGTCTACCACCAAGGCGTACGCCCCCGGTTTAGGCATAACTCTGGGATGATCCTTCCGGCTCCACGTGATCTCCATCTCGGACCAGTGCAAGAACTTGGGCACCGCCGGAATCACAGCGTTCACTTCCAGGGCGCGATGTCGGACACTCTTCCGGTCAGTGGGCTCGGTCACGAAGACCACATAACTCTGATGTGCCTCCCGGTAACTGCCTTGCTGATGTCCGGTTTGGTTACTGGGGCCTGCGCCGTTGTCGTTCCGGGTCTGCACCACGTTCACCGGCCGAGGTGGGGGTCCTCGATGCGGCTGGTTAATCCGGATTGCGTTGGCTCCTGAAGTTGGAGGGGGAGGTCTTGGAATGTTGGGTCGAGATGCCGGAGCACCCGGCCGAGTAGCCCCTGTGCTGCCCTCCTTCAGCGTGCGCTGATACCAGCTGCACTGTCGGGTGGAGTGGTTTGCTGGCTTGTTGGCCTCCAGGGTATGGTAACAACATGGCTTGTTGAGCATCTCTTCATCCGTCAGGGGCTTCTTCTGGTCCACCCAAGTTTTCTGTACTTCCTGGCTCTGACCCCAAGCCGGGCCACTTGTTTTCTGACGCTGACTGTTGCCGGCATCCTCTTGATATCGGGTCACTGCTGCGACATGTTGTGCGGCATGGTGGTACTCGGGCTGATTTCTCTTCTTGCCAAAATCTTGGCGATCATGGCTTCTGCTCGACCCCGAACGCGGAGGGCCCGCATTCCTCCTGTTGGAGTTACCGACATCCACCAGGGGTTGCATGGGATCTCCAAGCGTGTAGGTATCGGCGATGCGCATGGTCTCTGCCAAGGTCGCCGGCATCTTCCTTTGCAACTTCTGCCAAAGCATCGAGTCGTGCCGACATCCTTGCGCAAACCAGGAGATGGCCTGTGCCTCTACCACACCTTCGCAAGAATTGCGAATGTTGCTCCACCGGGTAAGGTACTCCCGATCAGTCTCGTTGCTCCTTTGCCTACAGATGGCGAGCTGTTGAGGTCTGTTGGGCCTCTTGTACGTGCTGGTGAAGTTGCTGATGAACGCCTCCTCGAAATCTAACCAGCAGTCTATGCTGCCAGTTCTCAAGTTGTTCAACCAGATTCTGGCAGGTCCCTCCAACATCTGCGGCACGTAACGTACCGCCCAGCGTCTGTTTCCACCGGCTATGCTTACTGCAGTTACATAGTCGGTCAACCAGTCCTCCGGCTTCTTGCTGCCGTCATAGGTCTTAGCACCTCGGTTGAGTTGAAAATTCCGGACAGGTGACTCCCGCATGATCCGAGGTCCAAAGCAGGCAGGTCCCGGAGGTCCTTGCTCTTCCACTAGCTCGGATTGGTGAATCCGGTCGAGTCGGATTCTAGCATCGGCCGGATCCAGTTGTCTGGTTCCTAACCGAGATCCCAAAGGATTCTCATTGGGTTGGTACCCGAGCTGCTGCAACCTTGAGTTGCCATCGTTGTGCCTGTCTTGTACCGGGATCACAGCCTGCTGCGGGACAGAGGCGGCCTCCCTTCTCGGGTTCCCCTGAACATGTGGGGGATTCCAGTGTGGATTACCACGGCTAGCCGGGTTATTGTTTCCTACACCTCGGTCCCCACCACCACGAGTACTCTCTGCCTGCTCCGAGTTATGCTGCCCGGCTTGCTGGATGCCGGCAAAGGCCGGGTCATAGGTCTGCAACTGCTTGTTTTTTTCGGAGCCTCGACTTCGGCTCCGGCTCTTGCTCTTGCTTCTGCTCGGATGCGGGGAAGAGGCCTCTCCGTCCGATTTTTGGCTATTGGGCCTAGCTGAGTGCACTTGGGATCCCGCCCCGGGGTTCTTTTTCTTGAAGGCATGATTCTGCCGGTTGGCCTCGACGACCAACTCATTCACCCGCTCCTGCTGCTTGCGCAGGGCCTCATCGGATAGCCCTGCCAGCTTCGCCATGGCGGCTTCAGCAGCCCTGAGAGTTTTCGCTGGCGAGCTGTACACCGGTTTCCCAGCGGAGATCATGCTACCCGTATGACTGATTGCGGCTCCACCGGCCAGCTCATCATTCACCATTCTGCCTTTCTTGCGCAGATCCGCGATGCGCTTGTCCCGAGAGTCTATCTTAAGGAATCCGTGAGCTGCATTGTACTCCCGGAGGCTAGCACTGAGCTCACGCCGGATCTCGGCGATCTCTTGTGCTTCGGCGAGCAGCAACCTACGTTGTTCCTCCAAGTGAGCCGAAGTGACTTGGTTATCTGCATCTGCTGTCACGGGAATGGCCAGCTTGGCTACCAGACCCGAGAGGGGATCCGGGCGACGACGGGGTTGCGACGGCTGCGGATCACCGTCTCGGGCCGTACCTCTCTCCTGAGGGGGTTTGTCCAAGCGAATATGACCGCTACCGGCATCGCCGTCGATGTCCTGGTACTCCTCCTCGGTTACCCCGACCATCATGACTGCGACGGAGTTCGCGGAGCCTCTGGCACACGGACCTCGGTTGGTGCGGAGCATAGGAGGATCCTCAGCTTCCAGGACATTGTCCGGGTAGCTGCAGATAATCTCGGTGGCGACGTAGGTGGTGAAGCCACCGAAATCGATGTGGCATCCGTTCACCGGGAAGGGTTTGTTCCGGAAGCACCCGGCGTTGTCGCTGACGAAATCCATTTCGCCCAGCCTGACGACAAGGCCAGATAGAACCCGGACGTCAAAGCGAACAGGGGAACCCGTCCGAATGTGTACACCAGCCAACGCCTCTGTCTGCCCCGCGGTGGGCGCCAACTGTCGTGGTGGTGTCACGGTAGATGCCATAGGATGGCTAATGTGTGGGGCCGATGGACGTTGGTGGATCCGGGGAGGGATAGCGAGCTGAAGAGCTCACACGGGGAGGATCCTGGAATAACTGAGATCTCCCAAGAACAAGAAATAAGAACACAACTCGAGGGGAAAGATCTAACAAACACGAGCAAATGCACGAAGGCACTCAACAACACACACACGATGTACCCAGGTTCAGGGCCCTCGTGAGGAGGTAACACCCCTACTCCTGCCTTTCCTCAATATAAGTGTGGTACAAGGGCTACAACTTGCTCGTAGAGCTCTTGAGGTGAAGAACTAGATGAACTCAAGGGAAGATGAAGTAAATGCTCTAGGAGTAAATGAGACTATAGTTTTGGCTCCCAAGTTGGTCTCTCCCTCACAGGAGCAGTTATGGCGCCTTTTATAGAGTTCCGGCCAGGAGGGCCGGAAACCCTAATCCGTCTTGGCCCCACCGGACAGGCCTAACCGTTATGTCGACACCGGCTAGTGCGACCTAGTTGCCGTGCTATCCGGCGTAGCCCCTTCGTCATCATTCCGGCAAGGACATCAGGCGCCGTCCTGGAACATCATTGTCCCCCTGTCAGAGACAGGACATGTCTTTAAACATCCCGGATAGCCTTTTTCCGGATTGCCGGGCTAGGCACGTCCAGTCTTGTCGTACCGTTGTCGTACCGGCTGACGCGCTCCCGTGTCAGGCGGGAGTTGACCATGCTTCTGTGTCAGGCGGGAGGTGACCATGCTTCCGTATCAGGCGGAATGGTACTCCCCCCCGCATCAGGCGGGAAAGCCTGTTGCAGACCGTTGACGGCCTACCGGGATCCCTCATGCCGGTCACCTCCTTGCTCGACCTTGCGGGTCCTTCCTGCACAAGCCCAGTAACCTGATATAACCGAGACAAATGTTCCGGTTAGTACTTACCCGGATTGCCTATCCGGTACGCCCGAGTACTCCTTCTTCCGGGAGTCTACTCGGAGCCATAAATCCGAGACCCTTTCCGGAAGCACCCGAGTTCGTCTTAGGATGAGTATCTCTAGGCCTAGCCTCCCGAAGATGTCTTAGCCTATCAGCAAAGACATCTTCGAGAAGCTAGTTCATAGAGGAACCACCCGCTGATGCTTGTGCTGTTATGAGGGCTCGGGGTGGCTATTTATAGCCGCCAGAGATGACCCTTGCGTCTGACAGGAGGCACCTTGGACTCTATCCAGTCTGAAAGGTCAAGCTGCCCCTTCAGTGCACTAGGGGGTGACCCTTGCTCTTGCCAAAGGTCAAGCACTGTTGCCATACTGTTGAATTACGTCGGGATCTGCCCTACCCGGGGGGGGGGGGGGGGGCAGCCCCCCGACAAGGAAATTTCTAGAGAAAGCCCAGGCCCGCAGTACCAATGGTTTCATGTGTTGTCCATGTGTCAACTGTAGGGGTGTAAACGGATCGGATCGGATCGGGTTTTTTCTTTACCATATCTTATACCATAATTTTTCATCGGATTCGGAGCGGATCGGATAATGACCGGATGCGGATATCCGTCATGGCGGATTCGGAGGTGGAAACGGAGCGGATTCGGACCGGAAACAAAATTAATCGGATAGATACGTGTACAATTAAATTTTCAAACCATACATACAAAAATAATTGTTTGATAACTTAATAACTAACCAAATTGTAATTTATAGTCTTTACAATGACTATTTAAGTGAGATGTTGTTCGACTAACGAACTCGACAACTTACTATCTTCAAATTATGCTATATTAGACTAGACAATTCGGTAGAAAATCGGATTATTCGGGATTCAAATCATCGGATAATCCATATTTTATGCTATTTTACATACCATATCCTATACCATATCCGGGTGTTAACTTCGAAATCGGATATCCTTATCCGGCGGATTCCTTAAAACCGGATATGGATTATTGAAAACGGTTTCGGAATCGAATATGGTGCGGAAATTATCCTATCCGTTTACACCCCTAGTCAACTGTCAGAATAAGACAAATCACTCAAGCGCGAGAACCCTTCAAAGTCATCTTATTCGGCACGGTTTCATGCCCAACTATAATTGTTGGACGAAGCACAGAAGATAAGGGGTTATGATGGAAGACAATGAAGAAGAGTAAGATGATGACAACTATCACATGTTCCCGAAGTACGGAGATACTGCAACGGGGGAAGCTGAAGAAGAAGAGGCACCAGATGAGCCCGCTGACGATCTTGGTTAGGCCATTGCTGATGCAAAGAGAGAGTGCGAAACTGAAAAGGAGAGGTTGAAGTTCGACCAGATGTTAGAGGATCACAAGAAATTGTTGTATCCGATTTGCGAAGATGGGCAGAAAAAGCTGGGTACCAACTGGAATTACTGCAGTGGAAGGCAGAGTGTGGCGTGACTGACAACGGATTTGGAAAGTTGTTGCAGATAATTAGGAAGATGCTTCCAAAGGTCAACGAGTTGCCCGACAGCACGTACGAAGCAAAGAAGGTGGTGTGCCCTCTAGAATTAGACGTGCAGAAGATACATGCGTGCCCTAATGACTGCATCCTCTACCGCGGTGAGTACGAGAATTTGGATGCATGTCCTGTATGCACTGCATTGCGGTATAAGATCAGACGAGATGACCCTGGTGAAGTTGAGGGTGAGCGTCCTCGGAAGAGAGTTCCTGCCAAGGTGATGTGGTATGCTCCTATAATACCACGGTTGAAACGCATGTTCGCGAACAAAGAGCATGCCAAGTTGTTGCGATGGCGCAAAGAGGACCGTAAGAGAGATGCAATGTGCAGACACCCCACTGATGGGTCGCTGTGGAGAAAAATTGAGAGAGAGTTCCCGGAATTTGCAGATGACGCAAGGAACTTAAGATTTTGTCTAAATACAGACGGCTTCAATCCGTTTGGGGAGCAGAGCAGCAGTCATAGCACCTGGCATGTGACTCTATGTATTTATAACCTTCCTCCATGGTTGTGCATGAAGCAAAAGTTCATTATGATGTCATTGTTCATTCAAGGCCCGAAGCAACCTGGCGACGACCTTGATGTGTACCTCAGGCCATTAGTTGAAGAACTTTTACAGTTGTGACGGGAAGAAGGTGTACGGGTGTGGGATGAGCACAAACAGGAGGAATTTGACCTACGAGTCTTGCTTTTTGTAACAATTAACGATTGGCCTGCTCTTGCTAACCTCTTAGGGCAGTCGACCAAGGGGTACAATGCATGCACACACTGTTTGGGTGAGACTGAATGTTTATATTTGGATAAATGTAAGAAGTGTGTGTATCTGTGGCATCGCCGATTTCTTCCGATTAGGCATACCGCAAGGAAGAAAGGCAAGCATTTTAAAGGTGAGTCTGATCACGGTAGGAGGCCTGTCAACCGTACTGGTGAAGAAATATTTGATATGGTCAAGGATCTAAAAGTAATATTTGGAAAGGGTCCTGGAGGACAACAGGTTCCGAAAGACGCTAACGGGCACACACCCATGTGGAAGAAAAAATCTATATTTTGGAAGCTACCATATTGGAAAGTCCTAGAGGTTCGATCCGCTATCGGCGTGATGCACGTGACGAAGAATGTTTGCGTGAACCTGCTAGGCGACTTGGGCGTGTACGAGAAGAAAAAAGATACAAAGGAAGCACGGGAGGACCAGAAACGTGTGAAAGAACGAGACGACCTAAGTCCCGAACACTACGAAGGTCCTGCCAGCTACGCTCTTACCAAACAAGAGAAAGTAATATTCTTTGAATGCTTGAGCAGTATCAAGGTCACGGCTGGCTTCTCGTCAAATATAAAGAGGATAATAAATGTGAGACTCCGAAAATTTCAGAACCTAAAGTTTCATGATTGTCACGTAATTATGACGCAATTGCTTCCGATTGCACTGAGGGCGCTACTACCGGAAAATGTTCGAGTACCCATTGTGAAGCTTTGTGCATTCCTCAATGCAATATCTCAGAAGGTAATCGATCCGGCGATTCTACCAGGGTTGCAAAATGATGTGGTCCAGTGTCTTGTAAGTTTTGAGTTGGTGTTCCCTTCATCCTTCTTCCATGTTATGACACATCTCCTGGTTCACCTAATCGAAGAGATTAAAGTTCTCGGTCCTGTATTTCTGCACAATATGTTCCCATTTGAGAGGTTTATGGCAGTCTTAAAGAAATATGTTCATAACTGTGACACCCTAAAATCGGTACTATGTAGATTTAAGCGCTCTCGCCGAAATCCGCATAATAACGAGTTTAGGTCGCTCACCAGACATAATGTGCACGCCGAAACATGCGCATTATGTGGGTGGAATTGTGATAACATTACAACAGTTCCGACACATCCACAAATACAACAAAAGGTATAATTACAACAATGACTCGAACGAGTCAAGATACAAATGATACAATACAAAGATTCAAATGACAGCGGGAGCAAAATAGTATCCGACTACGAATAAGATACAAATTGCACTAAGAGTCCTGAAGATAAGCGATGGCGCCATATGCCTGCCCAGCCAAGCCGGAGGGATTCCCAAGCTAACGTCGTCAGACTTCAAACCTGATAACTGCACATAAAGCACAGCCCAAAAGAGGGTCAGGGCCCTCCCTAGCAAGCAAAATCGACTTGCCTACTTTCTACACCATCTCCCAAAATATAGGGGAGGTGGACTTAGCGACAGCAGCACTAGCAACCTAAAGAGACACGCTATAACTTCCGTCTATTCAGAGAGGGATAAGAGAGCGCATAGGATAAACATCTACAACTAACACCAATCATAACCCATCCTCGAATTAACCCCCTCAACCAAGTATGAGGAAGCAATTCGGGAAACTCACACATTGAACAGTTTTAGTTACCATTCATTGTGATAGTAATTCTATATTACTAGTCAAATTAATTAACATTAATTAGGTGCAAGTTGTATAGATCTTGTTAGCCAGCATCATCACCAAAATCGTCCATAACCGTGGACACGGCTCATCGATAAGATTATACCCTGCAGGGGTGCACTACTGTACCCATACTCGTATGATCAACCCAAGCAAGCATCAGGGCATCTCAACACGACTCGTTCCTTCACTACAGCAAGTCCAAGTGCCACCCATATGAGTTGCTACCCGCGTCAAGAGTCCGGCCGAATCTTAATTGCGTACTCATTAGTTTGTGTCCACGCGCCATGCGGCTCAAACCACAGTAGGAACTGTCCGCTTCGCGCGCACCACCCCTATATGACCCCCCGTATCATGTAACCTCTCATCAATCATCATCATCATGCACATGTATATGAGCAAATGGAAAACCCGAACTAGTTGCGGCACATGGACAAGCTGTGGATCCGTTCAAAGTCGAGGGGGGCTCCATAGGGCCTCCCACAAGTGGTTAGTGCGCTCAAAATTGGATCCGAGAACAAAATCTCAGTTCCTAGGTCGACACTTAGCAGAACAAAGCACCTCGCAAGGCCTTCCGCCTGGTGCCTTATCTTTTAATTATAATACCCCAATATAAGACAACATTTTATTTAGGTAGAATAATCTATCATACTAAGCATATGAAATAATAGAGCAACAGATGACTCGCACAACCAACTCTAAGCATGCACTACGACTCGCAAGGCTAACAAATAAACATACAATAGGTGATGGGATGTGGGGATAAAGTTGTATAGGCTGCAGGATAAACATGTGATGGGATCGTGATAAAGAATCGAATACTAGGGTAGCAGAGATCAACGGCAGGAATGAAAGACAATGTATAGGTAAACAAGCAAACTTTGCTTGACTAGAATCCCGCATGGAAGCAGATCTTGTCGTTTCTCACACATCTCAACATCGTATCCGCGAAGAACCAACAAACACTGGAAAGCGTAAAAGATGTATTTTTCAACTACGGCAAAAGATCCAGCATGATCATGGGACAGATGAATGACATGGCAAGATGCAATGCGAGATGCACTTAATCCAAATTAAGCGGAACCGGGATTCTGACAATTAATATTTATATTCAAGTTATTTATCTACACATCAAATTAAATGTTCATTAACGTGGCAAGACATGGCAAATATGATCTAGTCAAATTAAATGGAGTAGGGCATCAATATTAAATAAATGCCCACACATCCATAATTATTATTTAGGTGAATTGCTACACCATCAAACCCAAGAGATGCAACACATGCAAGTATGATGCGATATGCTCAAGATAGATGACAGTTAATAAAATAGGTATAGGGTTAGGGTTTGGGTCTGTACGTCGGATCGGGTGAACGAGGGTTCGAAACCGACATTTTAGGTCCGTAGAGGAAGTAGTTGTCGTCGGGGAAGTAGTTGTCGCGGAACCGGGGCATCGTCGTTTGTCGGTGTCGTGGAAGTGGTCGGTTAGTCGTCCGGGTGGTCGTTGTTCGGAGCACCAGCTTCGGGGTCGGTGGCGCACTTGACTTATCCGGTCTTTGGGGCCACGACAACGGGTCGAGTCACGCATGAAGGCGTGCAACACAAGCGGTCACGGACACGAAGAAGCACGACAACGGACACCGGAAGGAGCACCGGGCAGCACCACGAAGGGTGGACAAACACGGAAAAACAAATGTGATGCCGGGGTCTTGCGGGCATTTTGTCGAACAGCCGGCGTGCGGCGAACGCGGGGAGGCAACCAGACGTAGAAAAACCGAGCAAGGCCGGGGAGGCGTGCGGCGTCGCGTGGAGGAGCAGACCGGGGCGGCGGGCGCGCAGGCGGAGACGGAGCTGCGGCGAGCGGAGCGGAGGTGGTCGGCGCGGGGTCGCGGCGACGCGCACGGGTGGAGGCGCGACGCGCGAGCAGCGGGAGGAGGAGCACGGGGCGTAGGCGAGGAGGCGGCCGGCAGCGCGGTGGCGGCGCGGGCGGTGCAGGCCGGTGGCGCGGCGGCCGGGGGCGCGCGGCGGGAGCGTGGCGGCGTGGGGCGCGCGGCGGCGCTCGGGACGGAGCAGGGGAGGCCGGGGCGCACGGAGGCGGCGAGGCGGCGCGATGGACGGAGGCGGCGTGGGGGGCGCGGCGCGGCGGCGTCAGAGGCAGGCCGGCGGCAGCGCGAGCGGGAGGCGCGGGAGGAGCTCGACGGGCGCGCACGCAGGCGGCGGCGCGCGCTGGCTCGGGGGAACGGCAGCACGAGGTGCTGGGGGAGGCGAGCGGCCGGCGGCGGCGGCTCGGAGGCGGGGGCGACCGGAGGGCAACGGGAGGATCGGGCCGGCTCGGGCCGGGAGGATTTCTCCCGTGCGGTGCGGGGAGGAAAGAAGAGAAAGGGAAAAAAAGGAAAAGAAGAAGAAAGGAAGGAGAGAAAAGAAAAAGGAGAAAAGGAAAAAGGGAAAAAGAAAAGGAGAAAAAGGGGAGGGGGTGGCTGCAAAATTTTCAGGGGGTGGGAAAAAGTTTTCAGGGGGAAAACCTAGGGTTTGGGTTAGATGGGTTTTTGGGCTTTTGGGCTTTTATTTCTCTCCCACTTAATTGTTTCGGTTATATATTTTTAAAACGAAATAGAAAGGGAAATTGAATACAAAAACTTCACAAAATAGTTTTAGTTTCAAATGGACAATTTAATAAACTAATTTTTAACATTTGCAAAAGATTTGAAATATCACAATTTTAATTAATTTGAAATGCATTTGAATTTAATTGTGGGAAATTTAATTTAAATGCAACAAATTAAATTAATGAGATGCAATGCGATGCCATGTTGATGCAAAAAGAAAACTCACAAAGCAAAAAGGGGATAAATCCTGGGGTGTTACAATAACCGTGCTAGGCCAGAAGGAAGCATCTCCAACGGCTACGGTAACGAGGAGGTCATTGAGTTCTGTGTTGACTTTATTCATGACCTTAAGCCGATAGATGTTCCACAATCACGACATGAGGGTAGACTTAGTGGAAAAGGCACACTAGGAAAGAAAACAAAAAAATTATGAATGGACATTCTTTCATTAAAGCACACTATACAGTTATACAAAGTTCTACCTTGGTGGCCCCGTATATCGATGAACACAAGAATCTTGTACGCTCCCTACACGCGGGGAAGTCTGACAACTGCATTGTACCTACACACATGGCGACTTTCGGCGGTTGGTTGCGAGCACATCTCCAAAATAAAGACAAGGTTGATGAACAATTACACTTGTTGGCCAGTGCACCATCTACAACTATATGTACTTTCCGAGATAAATGGGAATACATTTTACACGAGTGTCCAAGATAAAAAGAGCACGAACAAAAACATTGGTGTTCGCATTGATGCAACAAACAACAATGGGCAGAAGAACACATATTATGGTTGCATAGAGGAGATATGGGAACTTGACTATGAACCTTCTTTTAAGATCACTTTGTTTCGGTGCAAATGGGTCAATCTGAAAGGCGGGGTTGAGGTAGACAAGATGTACGGAATGATAACAGTGGATCTAAACAATCTTGCGTACAGAGACAAACCATTCGTGCTAGCCAATGATGTGGCTCAGGTTTTCTATGTGAAGAACATGTCTAGCAGACCCAAAAAAAGAAACATCCTGGGAGTGGAGGAGCCGAGGCGTCACATAGTTCTTTCAGGAAAAAGAAACATCGTGGGAGTGGAGGACAAGACAGACATGTCAGATGATTATAATAATTTTGATGAAATTTCGCCATTCGTAGTGAACATTGACCCAATCATCAAGTTGATTGAAGAAGATGCTCCATGGTTCCGACCCAGAAGAACTGGCGTCGTTGTGTGATGGAGATGTTGGTGCGATGTGTAATAGTTAATATATTAAACTTTTTATATGAAGAAGATGCTCCATTTTTACCTGCATATCAAATGAATCCGTCGGCGTTGATAGAACAAAACACACGATTTCACCTGCATACAGCCCCACGGTGGCTCCTGAGTGCCTGCATATCAAATGCACCGTGGGGCGTATGCAGGGAATCCGAGTGATTTGTATTCATCAGTTGATGAATTGAACTATTGTTTTGATAGAACAAAACACACGGTTTCTGTAACGCCCCGGGATTTATCCCCTTTTAGTTTTGTGTGTTTTTCTTTTTGCATCGACATGGCAACGCATGGCATCGCATTAATTTAATTTGTTGCATTTAAATTCATTTTCCACAATTAAATTCAAATGCTTTTCAAATTAATTAAAAATGTGTTATTTTTAAATCTTTTAAAAATGTTAAAAATTAGTTTATTAAATTGTCTATTTAAAACTAAAAATATTTTTGTAAAGGTTTCGTGTTCAAATTCCTTTTCGTTTTTGTTTTAAAAATATAAAACAGAAAAGAATAAATGGGTGAGAAATAAGGCCCAAAGCCCACCTAAGCCAAACCCTAGATTTCTCCCAGGAAAATTCTTTTCCACCCCCTGGAAATTTGCAGCCACCCTCCTCCTTTTTTCTGGATTTTTGCGAAAGTCCTCCCGCCTCTTCTTTTTCTTTTTTCCCCCTTCCTTTTCTTTTCTTTTCTCTCCTTTTCTTCCTTTTTTTTCTCTTTCTTTCTTCTCTCCTTCTTCCCCGCACGAGCCCGCACGGGAGAAACTGCTCCCTGCTCCTTCTCCATCCCGCACGAGCCCGTGCGCTGCCCAGCCCCGAGCTCCTCCAGCGCCGGCCACCCGCGCCGCCGCCGGCCGCTCCTCGCCTCCACGCCTGCGCCGCCCAGCCGCGCCTCCCCCGAGCGCCCCGCGCCTCCCGCTCCGGCCGCCCGAGCCGCCCCGGCCGCCGCGCCGCCGCCACCCTCTGCAGCCGCCTCCTCGCGCCGCCGCTCCCGCTGGCCAGCCCGAGCCCCTGCGCCTCCGGCCTGCTCCTCCCCCACGCGCCTCCAGCCGGCCACGCCCCACCGCCTTCCACGCCGCCGCTGCCGCCTCCCGAGCTCCCGCGTCCCGGCCGGTCGCCCCCGAGTTCCTCCCGCCGACCGTCGCCCCCGAGCCGCGCCGTTCCCCGCCGCCGCCGGCCGCGCCTTCTCCTCCGCCCGCCCCCTGCTCCGGCCGCCCCGCACGCAGCGCCGCCGCTGCCAGCCGCCGCGCGCCGCCGCCGCGTCCTCCGGCTGTGCCGCCGCCTTCCGCAGTGCGCCGTCGTCGTCCGCGCCGCGCCGCTCGCGCTCGCCGCCTTCCCGCCGCGCTCCTCGCGACGCTGCTCCACCGCACGCTCCACGTCGCCCGTGTGCGCGCCCACCGCCGTGCGCGTACTCGCAATACGCTCCGCGCCGGCCTCTTTTCTCCGTCCGGTGGTGTCCTCGCGTCCGCCGCCCGCAAGGTGCGCGGTGTAATTCCCGCACGACCCTGGCGTCTTTTGTTGTCCGTGTTTGTCCACCCTTCGAGGTGTTGCTAGATGCGCGTGCACGTGCTCCTTCCGGTGCCGCGTTGACGTGACCGCCCGTGCCCGTGTCGCGGTGCGCGCCGTGTGTTTTTCCTTCGGGTGTCTGTGGCCGTGCTCCTCCGTGCCCGCGCCCGTCAATGAGGGTGACTGAGTACGACTACTTCCCCGACCACTTCCACGACACCGACAAACGACGATGCCCCGGTTCCGCGACGACTACTTCCCCGACGACGACTACTTCCTCTACGGACCGAAGACGTCGGTTTCGAACCCTAGTTCACCCGATCCGACGTACGAACCCAAACCCTAACCCTAAAACCTATTTTTAATTAAATGTCATCTATCTTGTGCATATCGCATCATAATTGCATTTTTTGCATCTCGAGGGTTTGCGGGTGTAGCAAATCACCTAAATAATAAATATGGGATGTGTGGGGCAAATCACTATATGTATTGCCCCATTCCATTTAATTTGACTAGATCATCTTTGCCATGTCTTGCCATGTTAATGAACATTTAATTTGTGGAGTAGATAAATAACTTGCACCTAAGTATTAATTGTTGGAACCCCGGTTCTGCTTAATTTGAGTTAAGTGCATCTCAAATTGCATCTCGCCATGCCATGCATCATTCTCATATGATCATGCTGAATCTTTTGCCGTAGTTGTAAAATGCATCTTTTGCGCTTTCCAGTGTTTGTTGCTTCTTCGCAGATACAACGTTGAGATGTGTGAGCAACGAGAAGATCTGCTTCCATGCGGGATTCCAGGCAAGCAAAGTTTGCTTGTTTACCTATACATTGTCTTTCATTCCTGCCGTTGATCTCTGCTACCCTAGTATTCGATTCTTATCGCGATCCCATCACATGTTTATCCGGCAGCCCATACAGCTTTATCCCCACATCCTAACACCTGTTGCATGTTTATCTGTTGGCCTTGCGAGTCGTAGCGCATGCTTAGAGTTGTTTGTGCGATTCGTCTGTATGTCTTATTTAATTTCACCTGCTTAGCATGATAGGTTATTCTACCTTAATAAAATGTTGTTCTTATATTGGGGTATTATAATTAAAAGATAAGGCACCGGCGGAAGGCCTTGCGAGGTGCTTTGTTCTGCTAAGTGTCGACCTAGGAACTCAGTTCTTGTCCTCGGATCCAATTTTGAGCGCACTAACCGCTTGTGGGAGGCCCTATGGAGCCCCCGCGGCTTCGATCTAATCCGCTTCTTATCCAGAGCGCCGCAAGTATTTCGGGCTGTCCATTTGATGCATGCATATGTTACCTAACGATCTCATGATGATGGAGTAGTCGATTCTCATATAGGGTGGCACGTTCTTAGAGTGCTATGAAGGTCGTATCCCGCGGGCACTGGACCTGATTAGCCGTGCACACAATCATGCGGTTCCCTGGATGGGTTGTAGAGAAGAGATTTGTCGTGTTGAGATGCCCTAGCTTTTGGCTTTGCTTTTGGGGTTGATCGAACGAGTACGGGTCCAGTAGTGCACCCCTGCAGGGTATAATCTTTTCGATGAGCCGTGTCCATGGTTATGGACGACTTGGTGATGATGCTGGCTAACAAGATCATAGACAACTTACACCTAATCATTGTTAATTAACCTGACTAGTAATATAGAATTACTTTCACAATAACTGGTAACTAAAATTTGTCCAATGTGTGAGTATTCCCGAATTGCTTCCTCATACTTGGTTGAGGGGGTTAATCCGAGAATGTGTTATGTTTGGTGTTAGTTGTAGATGTTTATCTTATGCGCTCTCTTATCCCTCTCTGATTTGACGGAAGTTGTAGCGTGTCTCTTTAGGTTGCTAGTGTTGCTGCCGCTAAGTCCACCTCCCCTATATTTTGGGAGATGGTGTAGAAAGTAGGCAAGTCGGTTTTGCTTGCCAGGGAGTGCCCTGACCCTCTTTTGGGATGTGCTTTATATGCAGTCAACAGGTTTGAAGTCTGACAACGTTAGCTTGGGAATCCCTCCGGCTTGGCTGGGCAGGGATATGGCGCCATTGCTTATCTTCAGAACTCTTAGTCCAATTTGCATCTTATCCGTAGTCGGATACTATTTTGCTTCCGCTGTCATTTGAATCTTTGTATTGTATAATTTGTATCTTGACTCGTTCGAGTCGTTGTTGTAATATTATCTTTGTTGTATTTGTGGATGTATCGGAACTGTTGTAATGTTACCACAATTCCACCCACATAATGTGCATGTTTCGGCGTGCACATTATGTCTGGTGGGCGACCAAAAATCGTTATTATGCGGATTTCGGCGGGATCGCTTAAATCTACATAGTACCGATTTTCGGGCGTCACAAAGTGGTATCAGAGCCTTGGTTTCGATCTCCTTGTTGTTTCGATACGAATGGTTATCGAAGCAGCGGGTCCGCAACAGCCTGTAGGATAACCTCGCTAACGGTCGTTGTTTCTAGAGTGTCAAAACTATTTGACTTAAATTATTTTTGAAAAATATCTCAATAGGTTTCTTTTTACTCCTTACCTCATTTCTATTTCTCCTCGTATCTTATTTGTTTTGAGTCTCTTCTCTTATCCAACTTTCAAAGTTTTAGGATCCTACGTGTGGGTGGACGATTTCTTGCCTTTTACCCTATTAGGTTCGATCTTTCGGAGTCGTCTTTGTCGTGAACAACAATCCCTTGTTAGTGGTGTCGAGAATTTCCAGGTGGAGCAACAATCCCTTGTTAGTGGTGTCGAGAAATTCATCACGGAGCCTGAAGACTCGATAGTTACCCCTCTCTTCATGTGGTCTCGGCGGGGATCGCGGGACGCGATCCCTTGTTAGTGGTGTCGATTGTAACGCCCCGGGATTTATCCCCTTTTAGTTTTGTGTGTTTTTCTTTTTGCATCGACATGGCATCGCATTAATTTAATTTGTTGCATTTAAATTCATTTTCCACAATTAAATTCAAATGCTTTTCAAATTAATTAAAAATGTGTTATTTTTAAATCTTTTAAAAATGTTAAAAATTAGTTTATTAAATTGTCCATTTAAAACTAAAAATATTTTTGTAAAGGTTTCGTGTTCAAATTCCTTTTTGTTTTTGTTTTAAAAATATAAAACAGAAAAGAATAAATGGGTGAGAAATAAGGCCCAAAGCCCACCTAAGCCAAACCCTAGATTTCTCCAAGGAAAATTCTTTTCCACCCCCTGGAAATTTGCAGCCACCCTCCTCCTTTTTTCTGGATTTTTGCGAAAGTCCTCCCACCTCTTCTTTTTCTGTTTTCCCCCTTCCTTTTCTTTTCTTTTCTCTCATTTTCTTCCTTTTTTTTCTCTTTCTTTCTTCTCTCCTTCTTCCCCGCACGAGCCCGCACGGGAGAAACTGCTCCCTGCTCCTTCTCCATCCCGCACGAGCCCGTGCGCTGCCAAGCCCCGAGCTCCTCCAGCGCCGGCCACCCGCGCCGCCGCCTGCCCCCCGGCCGCCAGCCGCTCCTCGCCTCCACGCCTGCGCCGCCCAGACGCGCCTCCCGCTCCGGCCGCCCGCGCCGCCCCGGCCGCCTCGCCGCCGCCACCCTCTGCAGCCGCCTCCTCGCGCCGCCGCTCCAGCCGGCCATCCCGAGCCCCTGCGCCTCCGGCTTGCTCCTCCCCCACGCGCCTCCAGCCGGCCACGCCCCACCGCCTCCCGCGCCGCCGCTGCCGCCTCCCGAGCTTCCGCGCCTCGGCCGGTCGCCCCCGAGTTCCTCCCGCCGGCCGTCGCCCCCGAGCCGCGCCGTTCCCCGCCGCCGCCGGCCGCGCCTTCTCCTCCGCGTGCCCCCTGCTCCGGCCGCCCCGCACGCAGCGCCGCCGCTGCCAGCCGCCGCGCGCCGCCGCCGCGTCCTCCCGCGTCGTCGTCGCCCGCGCCGCGCCGCTCGCGCTCGCCGCCTCCCCGCCGCGCTCCTCGCGCCGCTGCTCCACCGCACGCTCCACGTCGCCCGTGTGCGCGCCCACCGCCGTGCGCGTGCTCGCAATCCGCTCCGTGGCTCCGCTCCGCGTCGGCCTCTTTTCTCCGTCCGGTGGTGTCCTCGCGTCCGCCGCCCGCAAGGTGCGCGGTGGAATTCCCGCACGACCCCTGCGTCTTTTGTTGTCCGTGTTTGTCCACCCTTCGAGGTGTTGCTATATGCGCGTGCACGTGCTCCTTCCGGTGCCGCGTTGACATGACCGCCCGTGCCCGTGTCGCGGTGCCCGCCGTGTGTTTTTCTTTCCGGTGTCCGTGGCCGTGCTCCTCCGTGCCCGCGCCCGTCAACGAGGGTCACTGAGTACGACTACTTCCCCGACCACTTCCACGACACCGACAAACGACGATGCCCCGGTTCCGCGACGACTACTTCCCCGACAACGACTACTTCCTCTCCGCACCGAAGACGTCGGTTTCGAACCCTAGTTCACCCGATCCGACGTACGAACCCAAACCCTAACCCTAAAACCTATTTTTTATTAAATGTCATCTATCTTGTGCATATCGTATCATAATTGCATTTGTTGCATCTCGTGGGTTTGCTGTTGTAGCAAATCACCTAAATAATAAATATGGGATGTGTGGGGCAAATCACTATATGTATTGCCCCATTCCATTTAATTTGACTAGATCATCTTTGCCATGTCTTGCTATGTTAATGAACATTTAATTTGTGGAGTAGATAAATAACTTGCACCTAAGTATTAATTGTCGGAACCCCGGTTCTGCTTAATTTGAGTTAAGTGCATCTCAAATAGCATCTCGCCATGCCATGCATCATTCTCATATGATCATGCTGAATCTTTTGCCGTAGTTGTAAAATGCATCTTTTGCGTTTTCCAGTGTTTGTTACTTCTTCGCGGATACAACGTTGAGATGTGTGAGCAACGAGAAGATCTGCTTCCATGCGGGATTCCATGCAAGCAAAGTTTGCTTGTTTACCTATACATTGTCTTTCATTCCTGCCGTTGATCTCTGCTACCCTAGTATTCGATTCTTATCGCGATCCCATCACATGTTTATCCTGCAGCCCATACAGCTTTATCCCCACATCCTAACACCTGTTGCATGTTTATCGGTTGGCCTTGCGAGTCGTAGCGCATGCTTAGAGTTGTTTGTGCGAGTCGTTTTTATGTCTTATTTAATTTCACCTGCTTAGCATGATAGGTTATTCTACCTTAATAAAATGTTGTTCTTATATTGGGGTATTATAATAAAAAGATAAGGCATCGGCGGAAGGCCTTGCGAGGTGATTTGTTCAGCTAAGTGTCGACCTAGGAACTCAGTTCTTGTCCTCGGATCCAATTTTGAGCGCACTAACCGCTTGTGGGAGGCCCTATGGAGCCCCCCGCGGCTTCGATCTAATCCGATTCTTATCCAGGGCGCCGCAAGTATTTCGGGCTTTCCATTTGATGCATGCATATGTTACCTAACGATCTCATGATGATGGAGTAGTCGATTCTCCTATAGGGTGGCACGTTCTTAGAGTGCTATGAAGGTCGTATCCCGCGGGCACTGGACCTGATTAGCCGTGCACACAATCATGCGGTTCCCTGGATGGGTTGTAGAGAAGAGATTTGCCGTGTTGAGATGCCCTAGCTTCTGGCTTTGCTTTTGGGGTTGATCGAACGAGTACGGGTCCAGTAGTGTACCCCTGCAGGGTATAATCTTATCGATGAGCCGTGTCCACGGTTATGGACGACTTGGTGATGATGCTGGCTAACAAGATCATAGACAACTTACACCTAATCATTGTTAATTAACCTGACTAGTAATATAGAATTACTTTCACAATAACTGGTAACTAAAATTTGTCCAATGTGTGAGTATTCCCGAATTGCTGCCTCATACTTGGTTGAGGGGGTTAATCCGAGAATGGGTTATGTTTGGTGTTAGTTGTAGATGTTTATCTTATGCGCTCTCTTATCCCTCTCTGATTTGACGGAAGTTGTAGCGTGTCTCTTTAGGTTGCTAGTGTTGCTGCCGCTAAGTCCACCTCCCCTATATTTTGGGAGATGGTGTAGAAAGTAGGCAAGTCGGTTTTGCTTGCCAGGGAGTGCCCTGACCCTCTTTTGGGATGTGCTTTATGTGTAGTCAACAGGTTTGAAGTCTGACGACGTTAGCTTGGGAATCCCTCCTGCTTGGCTGGGCAGGGATATGGCGCCATTGCTTATCTTCAGGACTCTTAGTCCAATTTGCATCTTATCCGTAGTCGGATACTATTTTGCTTCCGCTGTCATTTGAATCTGTATTGTATAATTTGTATCTTGACTCGTTCGAGTCGTTGTTGTAATATTATCTTTGTTGTATTTGTGGATGTATCGGAACTGTTGTAATGTTACCACAATTCCACCCACATAATGTGCATGTTTCGGCGTGCACATTATGTCTGGTGGGCGACCAAAAATCGTTATTATGCGGATTTCGGCGTATCGCTTAAATCTACATAGTACCGATTTTCTTGCGTCACAGTTTCCCCTGCATACAGCCCGACCGTGGCTCTTGAGTGCCTTGCATGACAAATGCACGGTCGGACGTATGCAGGGATTCCGAATGCTTTGTATACCACCACCCGGGCACTAGAACGAGGATACACTGAGTGCTCCCCTCGTCCGAGAGGGGGCTATATATAGGGTCACGTGCCTCAACCAGTGGTACTGATAGTGTTGATCCAACAGCTCACAAGTGCTCAAAAGAAGCACACCCCTGATCCAACGACTAACAAGTGTTTGAAAGAAACACAAGATCCGTGTGCTTCTTTAGTCCCGGTTTGGAAGTGAAAGTGTTGATCGAACAGTCAAAAGCAATCAAAATAAACACACACCTGATCGAACGGCTAACAAGTGCTTGAAAGAAACACACGATCCGTGTGCTTCTTTAGTCCCGGTTTGGAAGTTAAAGTGTTGATCGAACAGCTCAGAAGCCATCAAAAGAAACACACACCTGAATAAGTTGGCAAAAGTTATTCAAAATCACATTCAAACTAGTTTTCAACTAATTAAAATAATTATTATAGAAAAGAGAAAATGTTTTTGTATTAGTTAGTCAAATTCAAACACGTTTCATATTGAAAGTTTTTTCAAATTCCAAAGTTTGCAAAAGTTATTCAAATTCACATTCAAACTAATTAAAATAATTATTATAGAAAACATAAAATGTTTTTGTATTAGTTAGTCAAATTCAAACATTTTTCATATTGAACGTTTTTTCAAATTCCAAAGTTTGCAAAAGTTATTCAAATTCACATTCAAACTAGTTTTAAACTAATTAAAATAATTATTATAGAAAACAGAAAAAAATTGTATTAGTTAGTCAAATTCAAACACTTTTCATATTGAAAGTTTTTTCAAATTCCAAAGTTCGCAAAAGTTATTGAAATTCACATTCATACTAGTTTTAAACTAATTAAAATAATTATTATAGAAAACAAAAAATATTTTTGTATTAGTTAGTCAAATTCAAACACTTTTCATATTGAAAGTTTTTTCAAATTCCAAAGTTATTTAAAATAGAAAACAGAAAACAGAAAAAGAAAAAAAAAAGAAAAAACCCCATCTATCCCGGGTAGTGGCTCAGCCCGGGACAAATAGGGAGCTATCTATCCCGGGTGCAGCCACGGCCCGAGACAGATGACCCCTATTTGTCCCGGGCAGAGCCACGACCCGGGACAGATAGCATGTTGCTATAAAAGCAACACTTAGCGCTCTAGGGTCGAGCAACCACCCGGAGCAGTTCCAATCTCCTCGCGAAGCGCTGGCAAAATTTTCCGCGACCTAGCCGTCGCCGCCGTCCTCACGCTTCTCCGGCCATCGTCGTCTCCTCCCCGCGCCCTCGGTCGCCTCCTCCTCGCCGCCTCCATCCTCCACGTGCCTCCGGCCATCGCCGTCTCCTCTCCGTCGCGCCTCCGTCCTCTAGCGACCACCTCCTTGCACCGCGCCACCATCCCCGTCTACTCTCCGAGGTATAGCTCGACTGCGGGACATAGGAGTCTTGTGACGTCATGGTGACATCACAGAGACGTCAACCCTAGCTAGAACAGAGGCATTGCCTCTGTTTTTTGCCTCTGTTAGTTAGTTTTAATCGTATTGCAATGTTAGTTAGTGTTAGTTATAGTTAGATTTAGTTTGTAATGATAGTTGTAGTTAAATTTAGTTGCAAATATTTAGTTAGATTTAGTTGTTAATGTTAGTTGTAGTTAAATGTAGTTAAATATTTAGTTGCAAATATTTAGATGTTAGTTTGTAGTGTTAGTTGAAGTTAGATTTAGTTTGTAATGTTAGTTGTAGTTAAATTATTTAGATGTTGAGTTATTAAAATTATGTAAAGTTGTATGACATGTGGGTCCACTTGCAAAATTATTGCAAATGTTCGGAGTGACATATTATATATTGTTCGACTACATTATTATTGCAAATGTAAATGAACGAGTGAAATATAAATGAGTGAAATATTTAGATGTTAGTTTGTAGTGTTAGTTGTAGTTAGATTTAGTTTGTAATGTTAGTTGTAGTTAAATTATTTAGATGTTGAGTTATTAAAATTATGTAAAGTTGTATGACATGTGGTCCACTTGCAAAATTATTGCAAATGTTCGGAGTGACATACTATATATTGTTCGACTACATTATTATTGCAAATGTAAATGGACGAGTGAAATGTAAATGGACGATTGAAATGTTCGACTACACTATTATTGAAAATGTAAAGTGGACGAGTGAAATGTAAATGGATTGAAATCCCTTGCAGAAACTATGGACACCAGTAGAAACCTTGAAAGAGAAGAGGACATGTTCGGCATCATCCGTGAAAGTGATGGATTGGACCCCGGTACAATCCTTGAACAAGAAGAGGAACACTTAGATGATTTCAGCGGACAATTCCTAAACGAGTCCGGTGATGGATCGGATGGAATAGACGTCACCGACAGTTCAGCTCACCGACAGTTCACCGACTCTACTGTTGGAAAGTCATCCGCCGAGGTTGATATATGCCCTCAGGTTTTTGTCTCTGTTGAATAGATTTGTGTGTATACATATATTAACTATCACTTTTTCTTGTGTTTAGCCGTCGGCGGGCCACGAACCGGGACCTAGCAAAAAAGCATCCGTGAAACGAGGCGGGCCACGAACCGGGACCAAAAAGCTGCAAGGGAAACAGAAGTACCACATCGACGTAATCAATGAAAAAGGCAAACCGACTGCTCCTGCTAACCACGCAAGGAAATTTGTAGCTCAGTGCGGAGTCATCGTTCGGTACAGACTCTCCATCAGGGCTCAAGAATGGTTTAAGCCAAAAGTGCCAAAAGAGGGGGTTATTTATGTCTCGGATGAAGACAGACAACTCCTTTGGGACAAGCTCATGCAGAATTTCAGTTTACCAGAAGAGGAGGATGAACATAACCCACTTATAGAGAATCGATGCAAGGCCTGGACTTATATGGAGATGGTTGAACTGTTCCGCAGCTGGAAGAAAAGGCTAAACAAGTTCGTAACTGAAGGTACGACTCCAGAACTTGTCGGAATCTATGAAAAGATAAAAGATGAGTGGCCCGCATTTAAGGCGTACAAGCAATCAGAAGCCGCTAAGAAAATCTCAGCGAGAAATAAGAAAAATGCAGAAAAAAATATATCACCATAACATGGGGTCAGGTGGCTACCTGACGGCCATGCCTAAGTGGACGAAGATGGAGAATGAGTTATTGCCTAAAGGTATAGAGATCGAGACATTTGACTGGCCAGACCGCCTTCAGGCTTGGTTCTATGGGCATGGTGGAAAGTTAGACCCTGTAACAGGTGACTGTCTTTTTACCAAGGAGCATGGAGCTGACCCTATTGAAGCACTCAGAGAGGTATGGAAGGAGGTCACGAAAGGAAGGTTCCACCCTAACAGAGAGAAGGACGAGCTATCGCGAGCACTTGGGAATCCTGAACACAGTGGACGAACACGAGGAACCGTCGGCTCCGTACCTTGGATAATTGGGTTTCCCAAAGATGTTGGCACTTACAGAAGCCGATCGAGAAAGAAGAAAGAGCATGCCGACCGGGTCCAGAGGATGGAAAATAAACTACTAGAGCATGAGAAGGAGATAGCAGAGCTGAAGGCAGAGAAGCAGACTCGACGGATGCCCTGCGAATCTGAGACGCCCGAAGATCCTTCTCCTGATCCAAAATCAATGCGAAGAAGCAGCGTGGCTTCGACGGAGCTCGATCGCCACATTGATATGACGGGTCCTCATCACCTCGTGGATAATATCGTGCAGCGGGAACTTTGCGACCTACATGTGTCATGCTTGAACATAACCGTGCAGGTGGCACACGGTTGTGCCCGACCGCCTATACCAAATGGAACTTACCATTGCCGCCCTATTCCAGATGGCTATGTTGTTGTCGGGGTTGATGAGGTTATGAAGACATATGAGGGAATTAAGATGGATTTCCCTACGGGTGAAGATGAGGTTGAGTTGAGATTTGCCCTCAAGAGTACCTGCTTATGGAAAAAGGAATACATCATGTTCCCACACATGCAGCAAAATCGCCCTCCCAGTCCACATGCCAGTCCAAAGAACTAAAACAACGACAACCAAGGCGCTAGTCCAGACACCCCCAAAAACGACAACCACGGCGCTAGTCCATCTCCGTTGTCGCATGAGCGTACTCCGCCGCCGCGTGAGCGTACTCCGCCACCGTGTCAACGGACTCCTTCGCCTCCGCAAAAGAAGCGGAAGTGCACCGCTACGTCGACTAGTACTCAGAAAAGCGAAACGGGGAAGTCTCGCTTTGTGAACTCTCGCGAAGATGTCGATATATGGGTCAACGAGATCCAGGTTGCCCAGAGAAAGAAGGCAAAAAAGATGTCTTTGCCTTTTCCGGTATATTCTACGGATGCGATACGGTGGGCCCTATAATTTCTTATGCATCCGTCGCAATATGAACTAAATATGGACGATGACTACACACGCGTTCTGGTGCGTACAACTAGCAGAGTGCGGGAAGAACAAAAACTTGCTGCCACCCACACGAGAGATGTTCCACAGCTGGGAATGCAGGTGGGATAATCGGACCCCCCACTCATATTGGCGCCTTACAACCGGAACCCGGTCAACGATGTACTTTCGCAGCAAGCTAGAGATGTGGGTCTATCTCTAGCAGAGCTTAAGGCATTACAATCTGACGAGAGTGTCACTATACATGAGGTGGTGCGGAAAAATGTTCGAGGAGAAGATCTTGTCGAGCCTGCTATGGTGCGCACTCTACCCGTTAGGTTGCACCAACTAAATGCATGGTACATGCGTACCACGAAAACTCAAGACGGAGACTGGCTCTATGGGAAAATTTCAACGGATTTTTATGGCCCAGGTGATGATGAGATTCAAATTGAGTATTGCAAATTATGGTAGTTATTCAATTTTGACGCGCTCGACAATCTATCATCAATGCCTTTTGCATGGAAGTAATTAAATTATGTATATATGTCATTAATTCTCTAGCTCAACTTATTTTTCATTGCTTGTAATTATCCTCATCACTATATTCCTTTTGTACTCTATTATGCAGGCTGAAAATTATACAATCTCGAAAGTTGGGACTCAATCACAAGATTGGATTCATTGACCCTAATCGAGTTCATCATCGTGGTTTGTTACATTACCCAGAGAATTCGGAGGAGCTTTTGCTAACTTACTTGATGGCGTAACATTATAAAAACACCATAATTTTCCCGTTCAACTTCGAGTGAGTTCTTTACTTTCTTATACATCTTCGATGTTAAGTATATGCAATTGATGATTTAGTTATTAACAAATATAAACATATAGCAGATTTCACTCTGTATTATTAGAGATTGATGTTGAAAAGGCAATCATTAATGTCTTGGACCCATTATCGAAACCTGAAGAAAAGTTCGACGACACGAAACAGATGCTCCAGAGGTAATTTCATTCATTATCACAATCGACCTCGTCTTTTCTGATATTATATTGTAATTAGTAAACTTCTTTACTAATTTTCTATACAGTAAATTTCAGGGTTTGGGACAAGTTCAACTCTTTCCATAAGGACGTCGGTATAGCCCAGAAGCTCACTTTTAAATGGCGAGAGGTAAGGCGTACTAGCTAGGTTCCACGTAGGCATATATCTTTAATTTTAGTCTACCGTTTTTTCAATATTTTTGATTATTATTTGATTGGTTTCTTATCTTATTCTCTCATAAAGTGCGTGGAGCAGCAACATGGCACCAATTTGTGTGGATTCTATGTCTGCGAGTTCATCCGAATTCACTTCAATAAGGGGGTAGACTGGAATGGCGTACGTTAACACTATATTCAAACTTGTTCACTTTTCAAATTGAATTATTTTCATGATGATTGATATATTGGTGTTGATCTCTCCTTTTTAGTTTGAGATAATACGGAACAGTCTTGATGCAAAAGACCGCCTACTACCAATTGCGAAGGAAATTGCTGGCTTTCTACTTGACTATGTCATAAAGCCAGGCGCAGAATGCAGTATGATCCAGTCGAAAAAGACCATCCCATGTAAAAAATAGGGTCTAATGCCTCTTCTGTCATGTAATTATCTTTGGTTGTAAATATTTAGACATGATATTCTTACGGTTGTAAATATTTTTTTCGGAGAACTCGTATTACTAGTATTCATGATCATCCCGAGGAAAAAATCATGTATTCATGATATATATTACTCCCTCAATTCCATAATGTAAGAGCTATAGTTGTTTGAGAAAAATTCCAAAATATATGGTTTACAATGATTTTTGGATGAATTTACCGATGAAAATGTGAGTTTCATTCTCGAACGGAGTGATTTTATGGATTGTTTTCATTTGTTGTCTATTAGGGAGTCCTCTCTTCTGAATTTTGTCTAAAACAAATGAGTCCATAGTATGTCAAATACTCATGTCTTAATATCCGTACAGAAAACTATAGCTCTTATATTCAGGAACAGAGGGAGTATATAGTAGCGTATAATATGCAACTCGATCTTGTTTAAAATGAAACATAAATATTAAAAATAGAAACACAAAGAATCAGTAAAATAGAAACAAAAAACAAAACAAGAAACAAAAAAATCATACATACTGTCTCGGTTCGTAGACAAATGAGAGCCAGTCTCTGGCTGGCTCAATTGGCCACGTGTCTCCCCTAATGATCCCGGGCCGTGGCGTGCCCGGGACAAACACGTTGTCCCGGGCTCGGGCCCGGGACAAAAAACTCTCTCGGCCCGGGACCATTAGCTATTTCTGCTCTAATGATCCCATTGTTTACTGGATTTTTCGGATTTAAATACTAATGGACATGTTCGTGAAAAAGCTTGGAGGGTAAGAAATTCCAGTCGGGAAAAGATTGGTGAAAGATATTCCAACCTTCGACTTGTTGCTACCAATATTTTTTTTTTGAAACTAGCAATGTAGCCCTCCCAAATCCGATGGCAGTGTTTGTTGGGTATTGAATTCTTTCATGAACTAATTTGTGGTCCTATAGACACTGCAAAGACAGATAATTTAAATCATAGCATTATATAAGTAACGTAGATAGTATGGTAGATAAAATACTGCATGCCTGAAATACTTTTAACTTATTGGAAAGTAGCTATGCTGACATTTATAAGAAATTAGAAGTTTATTTATTTTTTACCGTGGGTAGGGCTATTTTACATATATTTTTCCTCTCTACATCATCACCTATTATCGGTGTAGTCTCTAACCCGCTGACACATATTTGTTTTGTCATGTGACAGTGACTACATGGATTTCGATTCCACACAAATTAATGCAACATATTGAAGTTAAAAAATATTCTTGGATGGTACATACTTTCAACAGATTAATCAATCTGCAATTTACTTTAAGTCATCTCACAAGTAATTTATTTTAATGTCACCAGAAATTAACTCTAGCCAACATGTTATTATTTTTCCTTACACCTCATACTTCCCCAAACTATAGGTCGATTACCTTTGATTTAACCCTCTTCCTACTAAGCTCACTCTTCAACCCAATAGTTATATGTTATTGACCACTTGTATAAATTTGGTGTGTCGTGAAACATGACTATGCTACTATGAACATATTTGTTTGTTATGTTCGTTTCTAATTTATTCTACATGTAAATTCCAATAATGTCTTCTATTAAATTTTAAGAATAAGAAACCAAGTAAAGTTGCTCACGAAAACAAAAACAAGGTAATAATTAATCATTTCATAGGAAACCAATAGGAACTCATTAGACATAATTTATTTCCAGATTTCTACTTAATGCACATATTTTATCTATAGTCGAGTGTGATTTCTAATAATGATTTTAGATATATAATTACGAAAAGTGAAAATCTTGGATATATTGGATATTTATAATATTTTTATCGTAAATCTGAAATTAGATTCAATCAAAATTGTAGCATATCATTTATCAAATATTATCGGTGACCTATCAACAACCCAGCTTGTCGGTGTTCACCTCACTCGTTCAATCTATACAATCAGTTGATATTTATATAGCACATTCAAGTAAATTCATTATAGCTTTTAGTTGTGATGGGCTTAAATTGTATTATTAAATTTCAAACACTTCAGGAAGATTAATTGTTAGTACAATTATCACGATGTATTGACCAATGGTTTTCAAAGTACAGCTATGAAAATCTATTGACTCTGATTTTGTTTAAACATAATTATGATTATATGTTGGTTTTCATCTTGAATGAATAGTTAAAAATATTTATATATTTACCGACATAGAAAAGGAGGGTAGGCTAAATTGATGATAAGATGTTGTTTTTGGTTACCATAATTATATTTTATAGTGAACTTCCTTTTACGATATGAATAGTTAAAACTATGAGGATGCATTATAAATAAACTACCTCTTTAAATTTAGAATTCCCTATTGGCTTCAACCCGATCTCTGAATTTTTCTTTGCACTATAATAGAGATTGTTTCAATACCTACCAAGTTACATTCATCGTCGACGTCAGATAAATACTCTAAGATGCGAGAGAGTGAGAAATCTTCTCTACGTGCATGTTAGGCTTGTTATATCAGCATGTTCTTTATAACAATATATTACGGTTAATGCGGTGTCCTAAAGAAAATCCTTTTGCACTGTCTATTTTTTTTGTGTTTTCGGATGGACCAACGCTTATAAGGAAGTAGTCCATGGAACCAATGGTTCCTTTGGCTTGTGTTTTTATTGTTTTAATCAAACAACAGTATTTGTGCCATATGTATAGATCTAAATATATTGCTCTTTTGATAATAAAAAGGCAATAGTAGTAACTTTGTCAATTTTGAAGCTCCTGGACTCAAGTCATCAATGAGCAATGTAGTCTATGCATGTGTGTATGTAATATGGTGGTAGTATGCTCATCAATATATCTACACTGTATTCAATGTTTCAAAATTATAGTTATCTTGTGATTAATGTTTTATTCTCAGTCATGGACACACACATATATGAATATCACCACATTATACCTAGTGTAAGTAGTTCCATTTTTTAAACGGATGCAAGTTGGTTTATTTACGTATTACTTCTATAAAGGTTGAGAGCCTACCCTCCATATGAGAGGGTTTGCCCCTCCTGGCGATTCTGGGCCGTCGGATCGGCCTTATGAATAGTAATGTCCATTCCCACTTTTCATCACAGCCGTTGGATGCGGTAGTCTTTTGTTACTATTTGTTAGCTGATTTGTGCATGACATAGTGGGGCGAGCTACGCGCTGGGACCGCAAATCAGTGGGCAAGGCTGGTTCATCCGTGTCTCTCAGTTTCGCCCGCTCTGCGCCATGGAACAAAACCAGCCTCCGAAACCCTAGCCACCGGTCCTGCTCTTGCTCGCTCCTTTCCCCTCCCGTGCTTTTGTCTTCCTTCTCCCCTTCTACAGTACATGGCGGCGGCGACAAATCCTCGTGCAGGATGGGAGAGGAGGCCAGACATGGCGGGCGGGGCAAGCTCGACGGCGGAGGCCTCGTCCGCCGCCACCCCTCCTCCTCCAGCTCGTCTGCCGCCGCCTCTCTCCTCCTGAATCCCCACGCGCATCTCTCCTCCAGCTCGCCGGAGCCAGAAGGGATGGTCGTGGTGGGGTGGAGGAGGTGCTGCAGCTGCACGTCTCGGAGGAGCACGACTACCCGATGGTGTGGGGAAGGAGAGGAGTGGCTAGGGTTTGGCGCCTGGCGGCCGGCCAGACGACCGCCATGGGCGACGGCGACGACAAGCGCATCGAGCGGCCGGAGCAGCCGGCCTGCTCCGTTCTCTTCCTCCTCCCAAGCAAAATAATGCCCAGATGTCGGTGACCCATGAACCCTTCTATCCTCTTCATCAGTGAGGACACAGGCCACTAGCAACACAGCCTTCCCTCCTCTGGTACTTCTTCAGCCGGATCTCTCTCTCTCTTGATGAACCAATTTGGTGAGGGTCGTTGTATGATTTGTCAGGAACGCGGAGCAACATAAGGTGGTTATTGGCAAATTTTCGTTCTAGCATTGGGTCCTCTCTTCAACCAGGTACCTCCACGGCCAATTGGGCAGCAGCACACCAGGAGCTAGGTGTGCAATTCTTTCTACAGATATGTCTCGTTATGTTTTTCATTACCCTCTTTTGATGTAATCCCCTAATATTGTATCTTTGTTTGTCCAGATTCCTTGTTGTTTGATGAAAACGCAAGGTTGATCTATGTAATATTCAAGCAACAAGATAGATTATATTTCCTGTAATTTTACAACAATGTGTGACATGCCATTACATTTTATTTCCTCTGTCAATTATTTGGCTTGCCCGTGCTTTCACCAAGTTGTTTAAAGAAAAGGCAAGTTGCCTGCAGGGAAAGGTTGATCTATGTATTTCTTGAAATTTTTCAACAATATGTTATATGCCGTTCCTGCTGAGCGCCGTGACTAGGCGGAGGTCGGAGAGAAGGAGGTCACGGCTTCGCCTGCTCGTTGTGCTGCTCCTGTTGAGCGTCGCGACGATAGCAGCTCGAATCGAGGACGAAGGCCACGAGTTGGCACGACAGAGAAGCGATAGGAAACATACGAGGGGCGCTGCTTTGTCAGCAGTTTCTTTGTTTCTCGACAGCGGTTGTTGCAGCAGTGGAGCGCAGGGCAACTGCTCGCCAGCGGTGACAATGAGAATTCTGCAGGGAACAAGGAGATCTACGGTGTGCTTATCTTTAGTTTTTATTGTAAATTGATTTTGCAACTATAGTTGTTAGCTGCCATTTTATGTCTGCGCAATAATGTTTTTCTGGTTAGTGTTATTGGTTTGGTTCTTGAAATCAGGGTGAAATTAGAACTAAGATTGATTGTGCATTTTTAGTTAGTTTGTTTAAATCATGGGTACATTAGAACTCAGATTGATTGTGTATTAATTATTGGTTTGGTTCTTGAGTAATGTGTGAGACATACTTGGAAGTTGAAACAATGACAACATTATGAGTGGATTCCTATACTCTAAATTTATGCTTTTTTGTTTTCTGTTCATATAGGTTCAGCCTGATTGATGCAAAGCTGACTTTGAAGAAGACTATATCGGAAATAAAATTGGGAAAGGTATGGCAAACGGTTCCAACAATGCATTTTTTTGTTGTCATGTTCATTTAGTTTCAGATCAAGATAATGAAACCAGTGAGCATCCAACAGAACAATTAACCTTGTGCTTGAGGGTACCAGCGACTTTTTCCTGAATTGGCGTCTAAATTATGCACTCTCTATGTGTGAAGTTGTTGTTTAGTTCAGAAAATTAATGGCCGAATGAAGAAACATGTGAGCTCATTTCATTTTAACTTAGCTAGGTTTCATGGAACTTCTATTCCTTAACTTCTCAGTTTTGGACTGATAATATTTTCTACTCAATTACCAATTTTGGACCAGTAATATTCTGTTTCTTAACTTAGCTGTGTTTCAAGCAACTTCTACTTATATTTCAGAATGTACTAAGTGTGATACTTTATCTTTTCTCCATTTCTACCTGCTACTTTTCTGTTATTAGATGCATAATTTGTTTGAAACCATCTCAGCCTGTAAAATTGTTTGTGTGCCACCTCTACCTCGGGCCGTCGTCGGCCTGTTGCCATGTGTATGCAGTTGCTTTCTTTCTTGTACCTATGAATTTATGTCCTTGGTTTTCTGGGTGACTGTTATATTTGTAAACCTGTTTTTATTGTCGTTTAGTGTGACGTCGGTTTCTTATCTTGCGTGTCAGCATGTTGTACTTGGTTTCTCTGCTTGCTCGGCTTGATCATCCTGATAGACCTCCTCCTGTGCGAGTCTCTGCTCATGGGCGTCGTGCCCCGGACCGGCTGTCACCTGATAGTCCTGCTCGCCCGTCTCGGCGCCGTGCATTGGATGGTTCCTCATTTGTCCCTGTTTCTGCCGTTCCTGAGTCATTGACCTGTACTAGATTAATGGTAGTTTGCTTACAAGGATGAATTAACTGCCACCATTATGTCAATATAGTGCCACTATTGCAGTGTTTACTAAGAGAGGAGGTGATGCCAGGTCTTTATGTTTTTATAAATACTAGATTAATGGTGGTCTGCTTACAAGTAAGAATTTACTGCCACCATTCAGTCGATATAGTGCCACTTTATTCTGCGGTGTTTAGTAAGAGAGGAGGTGATGACAGGTCTAGATTAATGGTGGTTTTCTTACAAGGATGAATTTACTGCCACCATTCTTTCAAATCATCTGTTATGTCAACCGTGACTAATATTTCAAGAGCAACTTAGAAGGTAATGGGCAGAAGCATATAAACCAGATAAGATTGTCATGTATTTTATTCTAGCAAATAGCAATTAATAGTCATGTATCTATTTGTTTCCCATGTGGTTCCCTATGAGGTGAAGTTTCTTTGTAGAAAATCATGTATAACTCTTTTCTTCGATCGAATGCCATTGGTTTGATTGAACTGTATGAATTGATGTTTTTCCTAAACGCCATGTGTGCAGGTTTGAGCAAACAAAGAAGCAAGGATAATTTGGGGGTAGTTTCCTGTGCTAGAAGGAGACCAAGGTCATTTTTAGGAGTAATGCTTAGAGTTCTTTTTATTCAATATATATGTATAAGAGCCATGTTTTGGTCCAGTTTAGTTATATGAGTGTTTACTCTTATTTTTAATTCTTTCTGGGACACTACATATTTTAGATCATGGAATAGCGCTTTTTTGTGATTGTTTCTTCATGATTTGTTGCACACCAAGCATACTGATGAGTTTCTTTATAGTAGAGCATGTGGAATGATCTTTCCTCTGTAGTTTTGTAGGGAGTTTCTTTGTAGCAAAAAATGTATAAAACAATGTTCATGGCCTCTTTGAGCACTTGACCTCTTTGGATAGGGAGACGTACTATTGTGTCGCACAGACATGGGCATGGCGGTATGGCCCCTAACCAAAAATGCAGTTGAAGTATAATCACACTGCATTAGATTAGGATAGAAGGTATTTTTTCAACCATCTGCTCCAGTTTCACTGCACTTATCTATGATTATGCCGTTTTAAGTTGATTTACTCCCATGTGTTCCTTTGTGGCCTTAAAAATATGATTTTAGTTTTCAACCACTAAAGCTACAGTGTTTTTCCTTTGTTGACTATCCTTATTCCGTCACTATAGTGTAGTGTTAGGTGAGCACTAATTTTCTCTTCCTCCCCGTGCTTCGCAGTAGTATATTTTAACAGTAGGTACACCTTTGAGCTGTGAAATTAACATGACATGAATTGCATGCTATCTTTGTAATGGTAGTCCTACTATATTTGAATTTCAAACAATTAGGTTGATGTTCAAATGGTATCCTTAGTCAGGGGCGGAGCCTTTCACAAAAAAAAGGACCAGAGCCAGGAACCAAGAACAGAGAGGCAGATAAATTTCTACACTGTAGTCTACATAACGAGGGGGTCAAATAGACATCAGTCATCCGAGAGGTTTATTATTATTATTATTATTCCTTTTTCTATGTGTTTGTACATTTATTATTCGCGAGTCATGTGGACATCTCAGAGATACATGGTTTAATATGATCTTTTCTTCAGTTCAAGGACATCAACAATTCTACCCTCAATGGTGCCGCACATAACCGACATGTTTTGTTCTGTTGGATTTATTATGGCGGGTTCTTCTCTATGTACCTTTTTGATGCTTTGTCTACATATGTTTGACCTGACCTTTAAAATGGTGTCGTGAATTTGGTGGCCGTGTGACCTAGCTTACGAGCTATGAAATCTAGGGTTGTTAAGATGAATGACGTTTGTATCTGGCCTTTTTTATACATATGCTTTTTGTTACATCGACTAGATGTGTTTGCTAAATATTGGTGACCCTAAATGGCCATGCTCCTTGGACTGCGTGGCGCGCCTTGCTGCTGCAATGTCTTTGGTTTGTGTGCCCATACTGAAAGTCCCTTCTTCTGTCTCAGTCGAAGTATCAAGTTTTCACCGTGAAAAGATTCTATCGGTGGCAGTATGTCATGTTTTTCTGATGGATCTCGAGTAGCATTAATGCCTTCACTAGAGCAAAACAAGCCACTAGTCCCGGGCCGGGAGGGCTTTTTGTCCCGGGCACGCGCCCGGGACAGCGTGTTAGGGACAAATAGCCTCCCCTATTTGTCCCGGGCACGCCACGGCCCGGGACCAATAGGGGGGTCACGTGGCCAAACAAGCCAGCCTCTGGCTGCCACTCATTTGTCCCGGTTCGTAATACGAACCGGGACAGTATATATAATTTTTTGTTTTCTTTTTTTGTTTCTTTTATTTTGTTTCCTGTTTTCTATTTGTGTTTCTGTTTTTGATATTTATGTTACTGATTCTTTTGTGTTTCTGTTTTTGATATTTATGTTTCATTTCAAACAAGATCGAGATGCATATTATACGCTACTATATAATATATATCATGAATACACGATTTTTTCCTCGGGATAGTCATGAATACTACTAATACACGAGTTCTCCGAAACAAATATTTACAACCGGAAGATCATGTCTAAATATTTACAAACAGAGATCATTACATGACAGAGAGGCATTAGACCCTTTTTTTCCTCGGGATGGTCTTTTTCGGTGGCTGGATTATACTGCATTCTGCGCCTGGCTTTATGACATAGTCAAGCAGAAAGCCCGCAATTTCCTCCGCAATTGGTAGTAGGCGGTCTTTTGCATCAAGCCTGTTCCGGATCGTCTCAAACTAAAAAGGAGAGATCAAAACCAATATATCAACCATTATGAAAATAATTCAATTTGAAAAGTGAACAAGTTTGAATAAATTGTTAACGTACGCTATTCCAGTCTGCCCCCTCATTAAAGTGAATTCGGATGAACTCGCAGACATAGAATCCACACAAATTGGTGCCTTGTTGCTGATTCGCGCACTTTATGAAAGAATAAGATAAGAAACCAATAAAAAATAATAAAAATATTGAAAAAATGGTATTGTGAGACTAAAATTAAGAATATGCATACGTGGAACCTAGCTAGTACGGCTTAGCTCTCGCCATTTAAAAGTGATGTTCCGGGCTATACCGACGTCCTTGTGTAAAGAGGTGAACTTGTCCCAAACACTGAAGTTTACGGTATGGAAAATTAGTAAAGAAGTTTACTAATTACTATATATTATTAGAAAAGACGAGGTCGATTGTGATAATGAACGAAATTTCCTCTGGAGCATCTGTTTCGTGTCGTCGAACTTTTCTTCAGGTTTCGATAATGGGTCGAAGACATCAACGATTGCCTTTTCAACATCAATCTCAAACAATATCCAGTGAAATCTGCCATATGTTTATATTTGTTAATAACTAAATCATCAATTACATATACTTAACATCAAGTATGTATAAGAAAGTAAACAACTCACTCAAAGTTGAACGGGAAAATTATGGTGTTTTTGTAATGTTGCGCCATCAAATAAGTAAGCAAAAGCTCCTCCGTATTCTCTGGGTAATGTAACAAACCATGATGATGAACTCGATTAGGGTCAATGAATCCAATCTTGTGATTGAGTCCCAGCTTTCGAGATTGTATAATTTTCAGCCTGCATAATAGAGTACAAAAGGAATATAGTGATAAGGATAATTACAGGCAATGAAAAATAAGTTGAGTTAGAGAATTAATGACATATATACATAATATAATTACTTACATGCAAAAGGCACCGATGATAGATTTGTCGAGCGCGTCAAAATTGAATAACTGCCATAATTCGCAATACTCAATTTGAATCTCATCCTCACCTGGGCCATAAAAATCCTTTGTAATTTTCCCATAGAGTCAGTCTCCTTCTTGACTTTTCGTAGTACGCATGTACCATGCATTTAGTTGGTGCAACCTAGCTGGTAGAGTGCGCACCATAGCAGGCTCGACAAGATCTTCTCCTCTCAAATATTTCCGCACCACCTCATGTATGGTGACACTCTCGCCAGATTGTAATGTCTTAAGCTCTGCCAGAGTTAGACCCATATCTCTAGCTTGCTGCGAAAGTACATCATCGACCGGGTTCCGGTTGTAAGGCGTAAATATGAGTGGAGGGGCCGATTGTCCCGCCTGCATTCCGAGCTGTGGAACATCTCTCTTCTGGGTGGCAGCAGATTTTTGTTCTTCCCGCACTCTCCTAGATGTACGCACCAGAACGCGTGTGTAGTCATCGTCCATATTTAGTTCATATTGCGACGGATGCGTAAGAAATTCTATGGCCCACCGTATCGCATCCGAAGAATATACCGGAACAGGCAAAGGCATCTTTTTTGCCTTCTTTCTTTGGGAAGCCTGGATCTCGTTGACCCATATATCGACATCTTCGCGAGAGTTTACAAAGAGAGAATTCCCCGTTTCGCTTTTCTGAGTACTAGTCGACGCAGCGGTGCACTTCCGCTTCTTTTGCGGAGGCGACGGAGTCCGTTGACGCGGCGGAGTACGCTCACGCGATGGCGGAGATGGACTAGTGCCTTGGTTGTCGTTGTGGGGGGTGTCTGGACTAGCGCATTGGTTGTCATTGTTGTAGTTATGTGGACTGGGAGGGCGATTTTGGTGCATGTGTGGGAACACGATGTATTCCTTTTTCCATAAGCAGGTACTCTTGAGGGCAAATCTCAACTCAACCTCGTCTTCACCCGTACGGAAGTCCAGCTTAATTCCCTCATATGTCTTGATAACCTCATCAACCCCGACAACAGCATAGCCATCTGGAATAGGGCGGCAATGGTAAGTTCCATTTGGTCTAGGCGGTAGGGCAAAGCCGTGCGCCACCTTCACGGTTATGTTCAAGCATGGCACATGTATGTCGCAAAGTTCCCGCTGCACGATATTATCCACGGGGTGACGAGGACCCGGCATATCATTGTGGCGATCGAGCTCCGTCGAAGCCACGCTGCTTCTCCGCATTGATTTTGGATCAGGAGAAGGATCTTCGGGCGTCTCAAATTCGCAGGGCATCCGCCGAGTCTGCTTGTCTGCCTTCAGCTCTGCTATCTCCTTCTCATGTTGTAGTAATTTATTTTCCATCCACTGGGCCCGGTCGGCATGCTCTTTCTTCTTTCTCGATCGGCTTCTGTAAGTGCCAACATCTTTGGGAAACCCAATTATCCACGGTACGGACCCGACGGTTCCTCGTGTTTGTCCACTGTGTTCAGGATTCCCAAGGGCTCGCGATAGCTCGTCCTTCTCTCTGTTAGGGTGGAACCTTCCTTCCGTGACCTCCTTCCGTACCTCTCTGAGAGCTTCAATAGGGTCAGCTTTGTGCTCCTTGGTAAAAAGACAGTCACCTGTTTCAGGGTCTAACTTTCCACCATGCCCATAGAACCAAGCCTTAAGCCAGTCTGGCCAGTTAAATGTCTCGATCTCTATACCTTTAGCCAAAACCTCATCCTCCATTTTCGTCCACATAGCCATGGCCGTCAGGTAGCCACCTGACCCCATGTTATGGTGATATAACTTTTTCTGTGCATTTTTCTTATTTCTCGCAGAGATTTTCTTAGCGGCTTCCGATTGCTTGTACGCCTTAAATTCGGGCCACTCATCTTTTATCTTTTCATAGACTCCGACAAATTCAGGAGTCTTACCTTCAGTTATGAACCTGTTTAGCCTTTTCTTCCAGCTGCGGAACAATTCACCCATCTCCATATAAGTCCAGGCCTTGCATCGATTCTCTATAACCGGCTTCTCGACATCCTCCTCTTCCGGTAAAGTGAAATTCTGCATGAGCTCGTCCCAAAGGAGTTGTTTGTCTTCATCCGAGACATAAATAACCCCCTCTTTTGGCACCTTTGGCTTATACCATTCTTGAGCCCTGATGGAGAGTCTGTCCCGAACGATGACTCCGCACTGAGCTACAAATTTCCTTGCGTGGTTAGCGGGAGCAATCGATTTGCCTTTTTCATTGATTGCGTCGATGTGGTACTTTTGTTTCCCTTGGAGCTTTTTGGTCCAGGTTCGTGGCCCGCCTCGTTTCACGGATGCTTTTTTGCTTGGTCCCGGTTCATGGCCCGCTGACGGCTAAACACAAGAAAAAGTGATAGTTAATATATGTATACACACAAATATATTCAACGGAGACAAAAACCTGAGGGCATATATCTACCTCGGCGGCCGACTTTCCAACAGTAGAGTCGGTGAACTGTCGGTGAGCTGAACTGTCGGTGACGTCTATTCCGTCTGAATGCCCCTCCAGTCCATCACCGGACTCGTTCAGAAATTGCCCGGTGAAATCGTCTAAGTGTTCCTCTTCTTGTTGGTCCAATCCATCACTTTCGCGGATGATGCCGAACATGTCCTCTTCTTGTTCAAGGTTTCTACCGGTGTCCATAGTTTCCGCAAGGGATTTCAATCCATTTACATTTGCAATAGTAATGTGTTAATAATGTAGTCGAACAATATATAATATGTTAATTTATATATCAATCATCCATTTACATTTCACTAGTCCATTTACATTTGCAATAATAATGTAGTCGATGTATCTTGACACTAAAATAGTCGAATATTCCATTTAAAAAACCAATAATACATCTTAAATAATCCATTTACATTTTCTTGCTCGTCTGACAGTGGCGGAGTAGTCGAAGAAAGTTGGGGCTTCGAGAGGGCGCAAAATCCGAGGGGGCAGCGCTCCGACACTGCGGTGGCTCCGACACGGTGACAAATCAGAGAACCTGCATCAACAAAATTGAGTATCATATTGCAATAATAATATTTTAACACATTACAATATTTCAACACATTACAATAATTCAACACATTACACTACGTCAACAACTAAACATCAATTGCTAATGACCTAACAATCTTCTATGATTTTTTTTTCAATGACGAAGTGTTGAGCTATGAAAATTCAAAACATTTGCTTCAATGTTGGATAAGTGTTTGAATTCAACAAATTTTGTCATGACACACAAAATAATATCACATTTGCATTTGCAACGATATTCCAACAATTTTTTTGTTTATTCAAACTTATTCAAACACACCAAATAATGACACAACAACATGTATTTTGTTTTTATGAACATTTTGATAAAAAGTTTGTATTTTTCTGATTTAAAATAATTTAATTATGATTTTCTATAGTTTAACATAGTTTCTGAAAATGATGACGTCGTGCTGACGTCATCAATGGTGAACCGAATCCAGTAGAGGTCGAATTCAACGAATTCGTGCGATTTTGCACGAATTGATTGGTGCATTCTATAGAGGGCGACGAGGGGGGCCTAGCAGTGGTGGCGCCGCTAGCGCAATTTCATCGGAGAGTCACCGGCGACGACCGAAGCGGCGGCGGCCGGAAGAACTCTAGCTAGGGTTTGATTTCTTCTCCTAGGTGACGCACGCGGTGGCGGCGGAGTGCGGCACGGTGGCGTCGAGAGAGAGGGAGGAGGATAAGAGGACTCACCCTCGTCGCCCTCGGCAATGGCTCGGCGGAGCTCCGGTCTCGGCGAGGAAGAAGACGGCAAAGATGGCCGGAGGCGCGCACGGGGAAGGACGGATGCGCTGGGACGGCGAGGGCGGCAGCAGTGCGCAGCGGCGTCAGGATGGCCGGAGGCGCGCACAGGGATGGCCGGAGGCGCGGGGACGGCGAGGAAGGAGGCGGCGGCGCGACGGAAAAATTCGGCAGCCTGACGGCGTCGATGTGAAATTGCTCTGGGTTGTGGCTCGAACCGTGGCTAAGTGTTGGTTATATAGGGGAGATGCTATCTGTCCCGGGTGGAGCCACGGCCCGGGACAAATAGCACTCATCTGTCCCGGGCCGTGGCTGCACCCGGGACAGATAGCACCCCATTTGTCCCGGGCTGAGCCACCACCCGGGATAGATAGCACCCCATCTGTCCCGGGCTGAGCCACCACCCGGGATAGATGGGGTTTTTTCTTTTTCTTTTCTTTTCTTTTTCTGTTTTTTGTTTTCTGTTTTAAATAACTTTGGAATTTGAAACAACTTTCAATATGAAAATTGTTTGAATTTAACTAACTAATACAAAAACATTTTCTCTTTTCTATAACCATTATTTTAATTAGTTTAAAACTATTTTGAATGTGAATTTGTATAACTTTTGCAAACTTTGGAATTTGAAAAAACTTTCAATATGAAAAGTGTTTGAATTTGACTAACTAATACAAAAACATTTTCTCTTTTCTATAACCATTATTTTAATTAGTTTAAAACTATTTTGAATGTGAATTTGTATAACTTTAACTTTGGAATTTGAAAAAACTTTCAATATGAAAAGTGTTTGAATTTGACTAACTAATACAAAAACATTTTCTCTTTTCTATAACCATTATTTTAATTAGTTCAAAACTATTTTGAATGTGAATTTGTATAACTTTTGCAAACTTTGGAATTCTGAGCTGTTCGTTCAACACTTTAACTTCCAAACCGGGACTAAAGAAGCACACGGATCGTGTGTTTCTTTCAAGCACTTGTTAGCCGTTTGATCAGGTGTGTGTTTCTTTTGATTACTTCTGAGCTGTTCGATTAACGCTTTCAGTTCCAAACCGGGACTAAAGAAGCACACGGATCGTGTGTTTCTTTGAAACACTTGTTAGCCGTTGGATCAGGGGTGTGCTTCTTTTGAGCCCTTGAGAGCTGTTGGATCAACACTATCAGTACCACTGGTTGAGCCCGTGACCCTATATATAGTCCCCTCTCGGACGAGGCGAGCACTCAGTGTTTCCTCCTTCTAGTGCCTAGTCGGGTGGTGTGGCATACAAATCACTCGGATTCCCTGCATACGCCCCACGGTGCATTTGATATGCAGGCACTCAGGAGCCACCGTGGGGCTGTATGCAGGTGAAATCGTGT
This sequence comes from Poa annua, assembly GCA_026929855.1. NCBI lineage: Eukaryota > Viridiplantae > Streptophyta > Magnoliopsida > Poales > Poaceae > Poa > Poa annua. Next base: position 42,742,267 of record CM049427.1, read on the forward strand.
GTTTTGTTCTATCAAAAGAATAGTTCAATTCATCTGCTAAGGAATATATACAAATCACTCGGATTCCCTGCATACGATCCACTGTGCATTTGATATGCAGGCACTCATCAAGAGCCACCGTGGGGCTCTATGTAGGTGAAATCGTGTGTTTTGTTCTATCAACGCCGACAGATCCATTTGATATGCAGGTAAAAATGGAGCATCTTCTTCATATAAAAAGTTTAATATATTAATTATTACATATCGCACCAACATCTCCATCACACAACACCGCCAGTTCTTCTGGGTCGGAAGCATCTTCTTCAATCAACTTGATGATTGGGTCAATGTTCACTACGAAAGGCGGAATTTCATCAAAATTATTATAATCATCTGACATGTCTGTCTTGTCCTCCACTCCCACGATGTTTCTTTTTCCTGAAAGAACTATGTGACGCCTCGGCTCCTCCACTCCCAGGATGTTTCTTTTTTTGGGTCTGCTAGACATGTCTTTCACATAGAAAACCTGAGCCACATCATTGGCTAGCACGAATGGTTCATCTCTGTACGCAAGATTGTTTAGATCCACTGTTGTCATTCCGTACATCTTGTCTACCTCAACCCCGCCTTTCAGATTGACCCATTTGCACCGAAACAAAGGGATCTTAAAAGAAGGTCCATAGTCAAGTTCCCATATCTCCTCTATGCAACCATAATATGTGTTCTTCTGCCCATTGTTGTTTGTTGCATCAATGCGAACACCACTGTTTTGGTTCGTGCTCTTTTTATCTTGGACACTCGTGTAAAATGTATTCCCATTTATCTCGTACCCTTGGAAAGTACATATAGTTGTATATGGTGCCCTGGCCAACAAGTGTAACTGTTCATCAACCTTGTCTTTATTTTGAAGATGTGCTCGCAACCAACCGCCAAACGTCGCCATATGTGTACGTACAATCCAGTTGTCAGACTTCCCCGCGTGTAGAGAGCGTACAAGATTCTTGTGTTCATCGATATACGGGGCTACCAAGGTAGCACTTTGTAGAACTGTATAGTGTGCTTCAGTGAAAGAATGTCCATCCATACAAATTTTTGTTTTCTTTCCTAGTGTGCCTTTTCCACTAAGTCTACCCTCATGTCGTGATTGTGTAACACCTATCGGCTTAAGGTCATGAATAAAGTCAACACAGAACTCAATGACCTCCTCGTTACCGTAGCCGTTGGAGATGCTTCCTTCTGGCCTAGCACGGTTATGCACATATTTCTTTAAGACTGCCATGAACCTCTCAAATGGGAACATATTGTGCAGAAATACAGGACCGAGAACTTGAATCTCTTCGACTAGGTGAACCAGGAGATGCGTCATAACATCGAAGAAGGATGGAGGGAACACCAACTCAAAACTGACAAGACACTGGACCACATCATTTTGCAACCCTGGTAGAATCGCCGGATCGATTACCTTTTGAGATATTGCATTGAGGAATGCACAAAGCTTCACAATGGGTACTCGAACATTTTCCGGTAGTAGCCCCCTCAGTGCAATCGGAAGCAATTGCGTCATAATCACGTGGCAATCATGAGAATTTAGGTTCTGAAATTTTTGGAGTCTCACATTTACTATCCTCTTTATATTCGACGAGAACCCAGCCGTGACGTTGATACTGCTCAGGCATTCAAAGAATATTACTTTCTCTTGTTTGGTAAGAGCGTAGCTGGCAGGACCTTCGTAGTGTTCGGGACTTAGGCCGTCTCGTTCTTTCACACGTTTCTAGTCCTCCCGTGCTTCCTCTGTATCTTTTTTCTTCCCGTACACGCCCAAGTAGCCTAGCAGGTTCACGCAAACATTCTTCGTCACGTGCATCACATCGATAGCAGATCTAACCTCTAGGACCTTCCAATATGATAGCTCCCAATATATAGATTTTTTCTTCCACATGGGTGCGTGCCCGTTAGCGTCTTTCGGAACCTGTTGTCCTCCAGGACCCTTTCCAAAGATTAATTTTAGATCCTTTACCATATCAAATATTTCTTCACCAGTACGGTTGACAGGCCTCCTACTGTGATCAGCCTCACCTTTAAAATGCTTGCCTTTCTTCCTTGCGGTATGCCTGATCGGAAGAAATCGATGATGCTCCAGATACACACACTTCTTACATTTATCCAAATATAAACATTCAGTCTCACCCAAACAGTGTGTGCATGCATTGTACCCCTTGGTCGACTGCCCTGAGAGGTTAGCAAGAGCAGGCCAATCGTTAATTGTTACAAAAAGCAGAGCTCGTAGGTCAAATTCCTCATGTTTGTGCTCATCCCACACCCGTACACCTTCTTCCCGCCACAACTGTAAAAGTTCTTCAAATAATGGCCTGAGGTACACATCAAGGTCGTCGCCGGGTTGCTTCGGGCCTTGGATGAGCAATGGCATCATAATGAACTTTCGCTTCATGCACAACCAAGGAGGAAGGTTATAAATACATAGAGTCACAAGCCATGTGCTATGACTGCTGCTCTGCTCCCCAAACGGATTGAAGCCGTCTGTACTTAGACCAAACCTTAAGTTCCTTGCGTCATCTTCAAACTCCGGGAACTCTCTCTCAATTTTTCTCCACTGCGACCCATCAGCGGGGTGTCTGCACATCGCGTCTTTCTTACGGTCCTCTTTGTGCCATCGCAACAACTTGGCATGCTCTTTATTCGCGAACAGGCGTTTCAACCGTGGTATTATAGGAGCATACCACATCACCTTGGCAGGAACCCTCTTCCGGGGACGCTCACCCTCAACTTCACCAGGGTCATCTCGTCTGATCTTATACCGCAATGCAGTGCATACTGGACATGCATCCAAATTCTCGTACTCACCGCGGTAGAGGATCCAGTCATTAGGGCAGGCATGTATCTTATGCACGTCTAATCCTAGAGGGCACACAACCTTCTTTGCTTCGTACGTGCTGCCGGGCAACTCGTTGACCTTTGGAAGCATCTTCCTAATTATCTGCAGCAACTTTCCAAATCCCTTGTCAGTCACACCACACTCTGCCTTCCACTGCAGTAATTCTAGTGTGGTACCCAGCTTTTTCTGACCATTCTAGTGTGACGCACGCCCCATTTGTCCCGGTTCGTGATTGAAACCGGGACAAATGGCCCATGCCTATATATACTCAGCAGCCCCCTCCCCTCTTCCAAAACAAGGAGGCATTTTTTTTATGAAATGGTAGTAGGGGGTGTGTGCTAGTTATATTTTTTTACTTATGCATGCAAAGTGTTCGATGAAATGTCGGAGAGAGTTCACAAAATGATTTGATTTACACTTAAAGTTTATTCTTCTTTTCGATCAAGGTTAATTTTTCTCTCATTTCATTTGTAATTAATTGATACCGTACGTGCATGTTCAGTGTTTATTTGTCGATGTTCTGTAATGGTTATTGATGTAGTTCATTATATAATGCAGATGGACCGACAATCGATGTATGGTGACCGACGCACTGCCGAGTACATGACAGGTTTGAGGAAATTTCTAGAGAAAGCCCAGGCCCACAGTACCAATGGTTTCATGTGTTGTCCATGTGTCAACTGTCAGAATAAGACAGATCACCCAAACGCGAGAACCCTTCAAAGTCATCTTATTCGGCATGGTTTCATGCCTGCTGCACATTCGCCCGGCCTCTGCAGGCCCCCATATGTCCCGGTTTGTAATACGACCGGGACAGATGGGCTATTTGCTTTTGGTCCTTTGGCCTATTCTCTACTAGTGCTTTGTGTCATGGGCTTCTTGCTTGTTATTGCTATCTTGTGCTAAGTTGTTTATGATGCTGCTATTTGGGATTCCCAAGTTGAAGATGGTAGTGGCATCTTTTGAGATTACCATCATGTTCCCGTTCGGCGTCGCCGAGCTAGTTGTGGTTGCGATTGCTCCGAGTGGAGGATCGTCTTGGTCTGGCTTCCTGCCAAGGATGGCTATCGCCCGAGTGGTCTGTGGATGTCATCTTTTGATTGATCAGTGATTCACTCGCCTAAAGAACGTGTTTGGCGGTAGTCGCGCCTTTGCCACCCCAATGTTGGCCAACCTGTTTGCTTGTGTGTTGCGAGTGCGTGCTATATGCTGCAGTTTGCAAGTGCAGAATCTTTTTTGCAGTAGGTCGTAGTAGTCTTGATACCTGGCCATTTTATCCGTCTTAACCCTTGTTCCTGTTACATTTCGTGTGATTATGCAGGAGTTTCCTCGGATGACAATGTCTTGTGCTCCTTAAGCTTTGGCCGGTCGCATGCCTTGGAACAGGCCTTCGTAGTCTATTTTCACTTTGGATGGAGATGGGAAATCTTTCTGTAAGACATAATTAACCCGCTCCCCGTTGGGTGTTATGAATATCATACATGCGCCTCTGTTCCCTTTTGACCCATCGAAGTATATCGTCCAGGTGTTGGCATTGCTTGGTTCTTCCTCTAGTTGTGTGCTTTCTTCTCCCGTTGGCTCGATTGTCCATATGGCGTTTACTTCATGTACTGCGTGAAGGGGATCGTGTGCAGAAAACAAAAAATTTCCTACCGACGATATCCTTAAACTAGCCAAGATCTATTCTATGCAGATATAGTAATACGAACGGAGATCGGAATACGTACCCTTGTAGACCGAAAGCGGGATTACGTTCCCGCACAAACGTTGTCGATGAAGACCGACGTAGCCGACCTCAAGGTCGTGTAGAGGAAGCAGGCCTCCGAGTGCCGCTAGCGCAGCACCTCGCAGGGAGTCGCACACGTACGGTGGAGACGACGCCTCCGAAGCTCCAGTCCAGGACGAGCAGCGGAAGACTTGGACCGGAACACCAGCAGCGCGGCAGCGGGCTATGGTGGAGGAGATCCCCGACTCCTCTTGCTCGGCGCGGCTCCAACTTGCGAACCACGAGATCGAGAGAGAAATCAGGAATTAATTGGTGAATTAAAAGGCTGGGGGTGCCCCTTCTTATATAGGCTCCCAAGGGGAGCCAACCTTGCCAGCCAGGCAATGTGGGACTATCCCCACATGCCTGGTTCGGCCAAGGGGGTGCGCCGGCCCCCTGGTGGGCCCCTTGTGGCCCACCTAGGCCGGCCCCCAGGCTCCCACCGAATTCCCCAAGGGGTTTCCCCCCCTCTTGGGCCTTCTTTCGTCCGGAAGGCCCATTTAGGGAAATCTGCCTTAATAAATTCGAAAATAAATATATAAAATCATATTTGCATATTAATAACACTAATTAATATCAAACATAATATATATAATATTTCCTAGCTCCGAAAACTCTTTCGGCGCTGCCCGATCTCCATCGGACCTCTCCCGGGACGCTCCCGGAGATCTCCTTCCTTTCCGGTTGTCTTGTCGAAACCCCTTAAGTGTGTTACCCTAGCGGTTCGATATAATATCAGGTATGATCAAGACTCCTCAATGATCAACGACTAACCCGTAGGCCTGGACCCCATGAATTAATCTCTGAGATATAACGAATGACTTTCATCTATCAAACCTGAACGTAAAGTCTTAGACCCTTTGCCATGGCGATACTTAGCATGTCCGAGCGTCGTTCCATAGATATCTCCATACCTAATCCCGACCTCGTTACCGACGACGCTATCTTCTACTCGTTCATGATCTCATGTCTCCGTGACCTAGTCACATGCTTGCAAGCTCATTAGACATGATCTCACCGAGTGGGCCCGAGAGTATCTATCCTGCTATGCGGACTGGCAAATCCCGCTCTTGACCCCCCGTCTTAATACTCCCTTCCAATACCCAAAAGTATCACCGTTATTGTCATACTAAATAAGATACGACGTTTGGTGCAATCAAAGTATCTTCCGGAAATATCAATAAGAGTTGATCTCACGGTCAAAGGCGTATCGACTACGTTCTCCAAATCTGGGTATGTCCATCACATCGCTCTCCATCGATATGACTCTCATTGCCGACCGGCGCCATGCCCCATGACCGGGAAACCTCGATCATCAATCGCGCAACGAAACTAGTCTTAGTAGAGGCTACTAGGGACCTGGTTGTTTACGTATCACACCCGCATTAATGTTTCCGCTTAATACGGTTCTAGCATGATACAAAAACCTATTATGAACAAACGAGATATGATAAAGAATACACTTTATTAATTGCCTCTAGGGCATATCTCCTTCAGTCTCCCACTTGCACTAGAGTACAATTTAATCTAGATTACAACTTGGTAAAAGCCTAACACCCATAGCTAACTGGTGTTGTTCATGCTTATCAAGCGGAAGAGGCTTCGTCAGCGGATCTGCCACATTCAGATCCGTATGCACTTTGCAAATCTTCACATCGCCTTCTTGTACGTACTGACGTATCACGTGGAAGCGTCGGAGAATGTGTTTGGCAGTGGAGTGAGACCTTGGCTCCTTGGCGTTAGCAATGGCACCCGTATTGTCGCAGAAGAGGATCACGGGGTCTTGCGCGCTCGGGAACACTCCAAGTTCGATGACGAACTTCCTCAGCCACACAGCTTCATTCACGGCCTCGCAGGCAGCAATGTACTCCGACTCCATTGTAGATTGTGCGACTATGGGTTGCTTCCCACTTCTCTAGCACACGGCGCCTCCATTCACCTTGAACACGTAACCTGTCTGTGACTTACAGTCATCGGGGTCTGAGCAGAAACTTGCATCTACGTAACCCGTTACGCCAAGTTCCTCATCGCAGCCACCATACACAAGGAACATTTCCTTTGTCTTATTGAGATACTTAAGAATGCTCTTAACAGCTACCCAATGCGGCATTCCAGGATTACTCTGGAACCGACTTGTCAAACTTAGAGCTAATGCCACATCCGGTCTAGTACTCAACATTGCATACATGATCGATCCTATGGCTGAAGCATAAGGATGTTTCGTCATTTCGGCCTTACCCAATTCCGTTACCGGACACTGCGCCTTACGCAATATCTTATTCTTGATAACCGGCAGAGAACCCTTCTTTGCCTTCTCCATTTGAAAACGCTTCAAAATTTTATCAAGATAAGTACTCTGACTTAGTGCTAATAGGCGCCTTGATCTATCGCGATAGATTTTTATGCCTAAAACATACGCAGCTTCTCCTAAGTCCTTCATGGAAAACTTACTGTTTAAATATTCCTTCACGCTATTCAGAAGTTCCACATCATTCCCTATTAGCAATATGTCGTCAACATAGTGCTAAGAACACAACCGAGCTCCCACTCATTTTCTTGTAAATACAGGTCTCTTCCACATTCTGGATAAATCCAAAACCTTTGATTACCTCATCAAAGCGAAGATTCCAGCTCCGAGATGCCTGCTTCAATCCATAGATGGATCGCTGAAGCTTGCACACCTTGTTAGCACTTCCTGGATCGACAAAACCTTCCGGTTGTACCATGTACAACTCTTCCTCAATGTTTCCATTCAGGAAGGCCGTTTTGACGTCCATCTGCCAGATTTCATAATCATAGTAGGCAGCTACTGCTAACAAAATCCGAATAGACTTAAGCATCGCTACCGGTGAAAAAGTTTCATCGTACTCAATTCCATGAACTTGTCGGAAACCCTTTGCGACAAGCCGAGCTTTATAGACGGTCACATTACCATCAGCATCAGTCTTCTTCTTAAAGATCCACTTATTCTCGACGGCCTTGCGCCCTTCGGGAATATCCACCAAGCTCCACACTTGGTTATCATACATGGATCCTATTTCGGATTTCATGGCTTCAAGCCATTTCTCGGACTCTAGACTCTCCATCGCCTCCTTGTAGTTCGTAGGTTCGTCTTGCTCAACTAGCATGACGGTGCAAACCATATTGCCATACCACTCTGGTGCGATCCGAGATCTACCAGACCTACGAGGTAGAACATCTTCCTCGACAGTTTCTCCCACTCCTTCCACGGAGGACGTTTCCGGAATTGCTTCCGTTGCGCCACTCGGAATCTCGAGTTCAGGATCAACGATTTCATCGAGGTCTACCTTCCTCCCACTTACTCCTTTCGCGAGAAACTCCTTCTCTAGAAAGGTACCGGTCTTCGCGACAAAAGTTTTGCCCTCAGCTTGGTTGTAGAAGGTGTACCCAACGGTCTCCCGCGGATATCCTACAAAGACGACTTTCTCCGACTTCGGTTCGAGTTTGTCGGGCTGTAGTTTCTTAACGTACGCCTCACAACCCCAAACCTTCAGAAACGATAACTTAGGCTTATGGCCATACCATAATTCATACGGCGTCGTTTCAACGGACTTGGACGGAGCCCTATTTAAAATGAATGCGGCTGTTTCTAACGCATGACCCCAGAAGGACACTGGCAGATCGGTAAGAGACATCATAGATCGGACACTATCCAGTAGAGTACGATTACGTCGCTCGGACACACTGTTACGCTGCGGAGTTCCGGCGGGCGTAAGTTGAGGCACTATGCCACAACTCTTCAGATGTGTGCCAAACTCAAAACTCAAGTACTCTCCACCGCGATCGGACCGGAGATGCTTGATTTTTCTATTAAGTTGATTCTCAATTTCACTCTGGAATTCATTGAACTTTTCAAACGTTTCAGACTTGTGTTTCATCAAATAGATATAACCGTATCTACTCAAGTCATCAGTGAAGGTGACGAAGTAACGATAACCATTGCGTGTCGAAACGCTCATTGGTCCACATACGTCTGTATGTATGATCCCCAACAAATCCGACGCCCGTTCAACAAAACCTTTGAACGGTGTCCTGGTCATTTTGCCCATGAGGCATGGTTCACATGTATCGAGGGATCCGAAATCCAACGAGTCCAAGAGTCCATCGGAGTGGAGTCGCTTCATGCGCTTTATACCAATATGACCAAGACGGCAATGCCACAGAAACATGGCGGTATCGTCACTACACTTAATTCGTTTGGCCTCTATGTTATGGATGTGAGTACTACGATCGAGATTCAACAAGAATAAACCATTACTCTCGGGAGCATCAACATAAAAGATATCATTCATATAAATAGCACAATTGCTTGACACTGATTTAAATGAATAACCGTCTTGTAACAGGCAAGACCCACTTATAATGTTTACACTCAAGGATGGCACAAAATAACATTTATTTAAAACCAAAACTAATCCCGATGGTAGATGCAGAGGGAGCGTGCCGACAGCCACCACGTCGACTCTCGATCCGTTGCCGACGCGCATCGTCACCTCATCCTTCGCCAGCCGCCTTCTATTCCGTAACTCCTCCTGAGAGTTACATATATGAGCAACAAAACCAGTATCAAATACCCACGTATTGCTCCGGGCGGATGTAAGGTACACATCTATAACATGTATATCAAATATACCTTGCTCTTTGTCGACCGTCTTGCCAGACTTCCTATCCTCCAGATACTTGGGGCAGTTGCGCTTCCAGTGACCCTTCCCCTTGCAGTAGAAGCACTCCACGCTAGCTCTGGGACCAGATTTGTTAGTCCTGGACTTGGCAGCCAACTTTGCCTCCCTCCGGGACTTCCAGCTCTGCTTTCCCTTGTCACCGGACTTCTTGAAATCGACGGTCTTGTTGACCATCAACAGCGTGTGCTCCTTCTTAATCTCTACCTCAGCAGTCTTGAGCATCACGAACACTTCACCCCGGGACTTAGCCATGCCCTGCATGTTGTAGTTCATGACGAAGCCTTTGTAGCTTGGTGGCAATGATTGCAACACCCTGTCAATCGCCAGCTCATCGGGAATTTTGCACTCCAGAGCATTCAGGCGTTGAACGTAGCCAGACATCTTGACTACATGCTCGCTCACACTGCTATGCTCTTCCATCTTGGCTGAGAAGAAAAGCTCAGAAGCCTCATATCTCTCAGCCTTAGCCTGCGGCGCAAAGACAGCCTTAAGATCCGAGATGATCTCAAAGGCGCTCATCTTCTCAAAGCGCTTCTGCAGGTCGGCTTCCATGGCGTAGAGCATGCCACTCTGGACAAAGGCAGAATCCTCCGGTCGGGTCTGGAAGACCTTCTTCTCATCCTCAGAGGCATCATCTGCAGGAGGGTCACCTATGGCGGCCTCAATGACGTAGGCCACCCTATGGGGAGTGAGGAGGATCCTCAGGTTGCGGAACCAGGCCATGAAGTTTGACCCATTGGTCTTAAGCTTTTCTTTCTCAAGGAACAGACCTAGGTTAAACGAGGGGCGAGACATCTACAATGGAATTTGCAACAACATAAGACTTTGTTCATAATAATTTTGAGTTATAGTATTTTAGAAAATAACTAACATAACTCCCACTCAAACGAACATCCCTCCTGGTCGTTTAAGCGATTACACGACCCCCATCCATTGCACCACCCCTCATCATCAAAGCCGGCGGCACAACTTCAGGAGTAGACAAAATCGTCCGCCACACCAATTTTGTGACTCGTGCTCGACCTTTCGGTCTTCCTGTTCCGAGGCCATACTTCTGAGTATGCTAGGCTCGCCACCAAAGACCTCCACGCTGACGCTTGTGCAACATGGCTTACACCCACCGTATGCGAACGAAGATATGTATGACACCCGATCATCACGGCCTGCCTCATAACGTAGAACTTTATTGGTGGTGCGCGTTGGAGGGAGAACACTAGTGGTATTTTGAAGGGATCATCTTATTCAGCTACCGCCGTGTAACACACAATCACAGAAAAATAAGATGCACACAAAACATCAAATGTAATGCAATGTGATATAGTCCATCGCGCCATGGTCTTCTTGGCGCCCGCAGTTTATAAACAATTTAATAAACCTACCTTGACCATATCACATAGCCCCTGCAAAATAAAGTTAGACGCTTCTACTTTATCTTTTGCATATTTTACGTGGCTTGGGGCTTTCGTAAATAGAACCGCTTCATACCTACGAATCTTATGACCACAACAACGATCCAATAATTGCATATTTAAGCATCCCTTTCGGGCCCTCCATTGAAAATGCGAAGACCAACTAAAGAGAGAGAAACTGACACCCGCCAGCCACATATACGGTACAAGCCGTATGTCAGTAGTGGAACCAGTCTCGCGTAAGCGTACGCGTAAAGTCGGTCCGGGCCACTTCATCAACTCAATGCCGCTGGTATACACAAGTGCACGCTAGAGGGTAGCAAATAATAGGAACGGTGCCCCCGTGCAGAGCACGGGTTCTAACAGCGTACAGCTATATCTACGATAGATCGGCTCTGATACCACTGAAGGGGATCGTGTGCAGAAAACAAAAAATTTCCTACCGACGATATCCTTAAACTAGCCAAGATCTATTCTATGCAGATATAGTAATACGAACGGAGATCGGAATACGTACCCTTGTAGACCGAAAGCGGGATTACGTTCCCGCACAAACGTTGTCGATGAAGACCGACGTAGCCGACCTCAAGGTCGTGTAGAGGAAGCAGGCCTCCGAGTGCCGCTAGCGCAGCACCTCGCAGGGAGTCGCACACGTACGGTGGAGACGACGCCTCCGAAGCTCCAGTCCACGACGAGCAGCGGAAGACTTGGACCGGAACACCAGCAGCGCGGCAGCGGGCTATGGTGGAGGAGATCCCCGACTCCTCTTGCTCGGCGCGGCTCCAACTTGGGAACCACGAGATCGAGAGAGAAATCAGGAATTAATTGGTGAATTAAAAGGCTGGGGGTGCCCCTTCTTATATAGGCTCCCAAGGGGAGCCAACCTTGCCAGCCAGGCAATGTGGGACTATCCCCACATTCCTGGTTCGGCCAAGGGGGTGCGCCGGCCCCCTGGTGGGCCCCTTGTGGCCCACCTAGGCCGGCCCCCAGGCTCCCACCGAATTCCCCAAGGGGTTTCCCCCCCTCTTGGGCCTTCTTTCGTCCGGAAGGCCCATTTAGGGAAATCTGCCTTAATAAATTCGAAAATAAATATATAAAATCATATTTGCATATTAATAACACTAATTAATATCAAACATAATATATATAATATTTCCTAGCTCCGAAAACTCTTTCGGCGCTGCCCGATCTCTATCGGACCTCTCCCGGGACGCTCCCGGAGATCTCCTTCCTTTCCGGTTGTCTTGTCGAAACCCCTTAAGTGTGTTACCCTAGCGGTTCGATATAATATCAGGTATGATCAAGACTCCTCAATGATCAACGACTAACCCGTAGGCCTGGACCCCATGAATTAATCCCTGAGATATAACGAATGACTTTCATCTATCAAACCTGAACGTAAAGTCTTAGACCCTTTGCCATGGCGATACTTAGCATGTCCGAGCGTCGTTCCATAGATATCTCCATACCTAATCCCGACCTCGTTACCGACGACGCTATCTTCTACTCGTTCATGATCTCATGTCTCCGTGACCTAGTCACATGCTTGCAAGCTCATTAGACATGATCTCACCGAGTGGGCCCGAGAGTATCTATCCTGCTATGCGGACTGGCAAATCCCGCTCTTGACCCCCCGTCTTAATACTCCCTTCCAATACCCAAAAGTATCACCGTTATTGTCATACTAAATAAGATACGACGTTTGGTGCAATCAAAGTATCTTCCGGAAATATCAATAAGAGTTGATCTCACGGTTAAAGGCGTATCGACTACGTTCTCCAAATCTGGGTATGTCCATCACATCGCTCTCCATCGATATGACTCTCATTGCCGACCGGCGCCATGCCCCATGACCGGGAAACCTCGATCATCAATCGCGCAACGAAACTAGTCTTAGTAGAGGCTACTAGGGACCTGGTTGTTTACGTATCACACCCGCATTAATGTTTCCGCTTAATACGGTTCTAGCATGATACAAAAACCTATTATGAACAAACGAGATATGATAAAGAATACACTTTATTAATTGCCTCTAGGGCATATCTCCTTCACTGCGACTGCCTGTTTTTTAGGCTCTGGCTCCATTGTGGTGTCTCTCTCGAGTTGTTGTCCATCTGGGATTTGTTCTGTACCAAATGCTTCTGAGATTTTGCAGAAGTCTCTATCGCAAGCATCTGATTTTTGGAAGTTTCCACTGGCTATGATCACTCCTTTTGGACCTGGCATTTTGAGTTTATGGTACGCGTAATGTGGTACGGCCATGGATCTTGCAAACGCCGGCGTCCGAGTATGGCGTGGTATTATGATTTCCAGTCGACGACTTCGAAGTCGATCAACTCACTTCTTAAGCGCATTGCATCCCCAAACGTAACGTCGAGCTGTATTCTGCCTTTGGGCTGTATGACTTTTCCTGGTACAATACCGTGGAAAGTATTTGTAGATTGTGACAGATTTTCGACTGACCTGTTCATCCGACGAAGTGTATCGGCGAATATTAAGTTGACGTCGCTGCCTCTGTCCATTTCATAGCATACCCTCCAATTTTAGGCTCGGGTACTAGAGTGGCGTGTCCCGGCCGATAGATGGATGGCGGGTGATCTTCTTGATTGAAGGCAATTGTTGTTTCTGATCCCCGTAAAAATTCTGGCATGGCGGGTGGTGCCATAACTGCCATATTGACGTGACGAGTGTGAAGCTTTTGTTGCCTGTTGGAAGGACGTCCCTTTTGGATCATGTACATTTGCCACTTGGGTTTTGGATATTGGTTGTCCATGTTGTGTTGTATGTGGTGTATGGCGTCTGCCATCTGATTACTTGTGTCGTGTGGTGGTGGAGGCAGGAGGGCCGCGACTGGCTATGGTTGTGCTGCGTATGATGACGGAGCAGTTGGTCGTTGGTCCCTTCTAAGCCGCTTCATGTAATCTCCTGCCATCTGTTCGAATTCGTGGCAGTTTCCCATTGTATGATTTGATGTCAATTTTCCAGTTGCTGGGTCTTTGAACAAGTGCAATCTGCATAGATTCTCTATTCTTTCTTGATCTACTATTGGATATGAGCGTCTTTGTTAGTCTTGTCTTCTGTATCCTCCACGTTGGTCACGATCCGTGATGTCATGACGGTCGACTGGCCGATTGTCTCGATAGTTGTTGTTTCGTATATCTCGACGATCTTTGTGTCAATTGTTCTGCTGATCGTCTTATTTTCTATCCTCTCGAGTGCGATCATCCTACGAGAATCCGGGTGCTACGAATTTGACTTTGTCTTTGCTTCCATAATCGTAGTCACGCCTTCTCCGTTTGTTGTCTATGTCCCGACGATCTCGACTGTCCCGATGATTTTGTGGTGAGTGCGGGGTTTTGTCTTGAACTGCATCTTCACCGTCTGCCCACTCGGTCGCCAACTTCATGAGCTATGCCATGTTTTTTGGTTTTTGTCGACCAAGTGCCTCCTTGAAGTCTTTCTTGTAGACTCCCATTGTGAAAGCATCCATGGCTATGTCCTCTGATATTGTGTTAACTGAGTTTCATATGGCGGTCCATCTTCTGATGTATGCTCTGAGTGTTTCATCTGACCTTTCCTTGCATGCCCGAAGCTCCTCGAATGTCTTTGGTCGATCACAGAGAGGATCAAAATATTTTATGAAGTCCTCATTGAAGTGGTCCCAGAAGTCCTAAGCTCCTGCAGGTAGCGATTTGAGCCAGTCACGAGTTGTGCCTTCAAGCTGTAGATATTGTAGCGTTGTTGTGATTGTCCCTCGTTGGCATACAACTGCCAACTTGTAATCCTCGAGCCAGCCAGAGGGCTCTTGTATGGAATTAAATTTTGCAATGGCGAGTAGGCAAAACTTCTTAGGTAGCTTGGTCTCGCGAATTCGCCGAGTGAAACATTGCGCTCCCCATGGTCCTATATTGTGGTTGTCGGGTGAATCTCGACTGTTTGATCTTCTGGATCTGCTCCGCGAGCGGCTCCTTGATCGGCGACGGCTAGAACTCTTTCTTGTGCTGCTCCGTGGAGGTATGCGACTGCGATAACCTCGCGAGTGACTTTTGCTGCGTCCATGTCTTTTCCCATCTGCTAGTTCTTTTCCCGCGATCTCTAGAGCTTTCATCTGCTGGAGGTACATCTCCTCGGCTGGATATCCTGCTGGTGGTTTTCCTGCTTGGAGGTATGCTCCTATGGATATGACTGCGCCCTCGGCTGTCTTAGGTAAGAGTATGCCTCCTGAGTCGAGTGTCATAAATGAGTGGTCTAGGTTTCGAGTGACTCCCGCTTTTTCATCCTCGGGGATTCTCTCGAATCTGGATATGTATCTTCCTTATGTTGCTCCCGTAGAGCTAAGGAATAGCTGTCGTCTGCGAGCACTTGATATGCTTGCCTGCTTCCTTCTCTCTTCGAGTGCTGCTCTGTACTGCTTTAGGCGCAGTGTTTCTTGCCAGTTGAAGTAGTTGTAAGCCGTTAGTTCATCTGGCGTCCTGTCTTGAAGCAACATTATGCCATCCGGGATGAGGCCATCTCGGCTATGATGACCAAATTGGTTGTGCCGTCTGGCAGTGTGACAGTGCAAGGGTATTCGGTTGGCCTTCGATTTGCTGTTGTTGCCGATGTTTCTGCGGTAAACGCGACACAAACCTGTTGAGGTATGGTTGAAGGATATGTGCAAGTTATGCGAGTATAAGGCGGTGCTTCAGTTTCATCATCCTAGTACATGTCTGCGTTTTTGTTTTTGCTATTTTGAGTGCCACATGACTGCTCGGTGGGTTCATCGTAGTCGGTGAAAGCATCATGAAGAGCCTGGATTTCTGGATCGACAAAGTCGGTCAGATGTATGTTGTCCTCGGGAGGCTCGTCATACTTGGAGAGAGGGAGACTTTCTTCTTGATTGTCGATCTGCATGTAGTCTTCAAGTGGTTTGTTTTGTTCGACCGGGTTGATCCGAAGGTTCGACTATACTTCTTCTTCTATCTTGTTTTGTGCTATGAACTCGTTGAATTCCCTTGTGGACATGGATTCTGCCATAATGAGATGGGGCTGATCGGTGATGTAGTAGCTCCCGTGTCTTCTGCTGATGCTGTCGTGATTACTAGATCCTCGACAGGTTTATGTTGGGTAGTCGACTGAACTTCGTCTTCAGGGAATTCATCTGCCATGAATTTGTTGAATTCTTCTGATGACATCGACTCCGTTGGAGATTTGGGTGGACCGATCGGGTCGATCTGTGGTACGATGGATTCCTCGCTTGCTGAAGATGCAATCACCATCGATTTCTCCTGGAGAGGTTCAGTCGCGATCTGTTCGGCTAAGTCCTGCACACCAAACTTATCAACGAAGAAGTTATGTTCCCCGATGGTTAGATCAAATCCTGAATTGAGATTGGAGTAGAATCTCCTGAGCTTCAGGGTGAATATGGCCTGATCCTCTTTGGTGTTGCTGGTTTTGGCAAGTAGTCACATGTGGACTAGATGCGATCGAAAGTTGCTGAGTGTATCCCTATGATGAAGTCGGCGAGTGGCCGTTTGCAACTAGGACCGAAAAATCTATAGATCCAACTCTACATATCCCCACAGACGGCGACAATTGACGAGGGGTGCCCCCATCAATACCCATGGTTGCTAGCCTAGGGTGAGAGTTATGAGGTAGAGAACGCGTAGTGTTGGTATATTCGTCGGTTGACAAGCGGGAATTACCCAGGTTCAGGACCCTCGACTGAGGTAATACCCTACTTCCTGCATGTCTGTTATTGATTGTGAATATGCGGCGAGTACAAGGGTCTAGCAAGATGTCGAACTTGCTAGGGTTAGGTGGTTCTGATTGGGCGTGTCCTTGATAGGCCACTTCCTGTCTTTTATATAGAGGTAAAGGTCTCGGGCGGTAACCGACTAGGATTACAGATATGGAAAAGTATAACCGACTATGTCTATCTATGAAACAATCTTTGACTTGGGTTTCGCTTGTTGGGCTTCTTCAATCTATTGACAATTGGGTTTTAGTCATTACGTACACCAGGTACCCACACGAAGGTGTACCCGTTTGGTATAACCTCGTCAATTGGGCAATTCTTTATCAAAGATTTCACTCTTTCCCAAGCTTGAGCAACATGTTAATTATCAAGTTGTTTAAAATTCATGATGCTACTTCTTAGAGAAATAATCTTAGCAGGCGGATAGTATTTTCTAGTAAAGCATCTTTACATTTAATCCATGAATCAATAATGTTCCTAGGCAATGAAAGTAATCATTCTTTAGCTCTACCTCTCAACGAGAAAGGAAATATTTCAAGTTTTATGATACCGCCATCTATATCCTTATATTTTTGCATTTCACAATGTTCAACAAAATTATTTAGATGGGTAGCAGCATCATCAGAACTAACACTAGAAAATTGCTCTCTCATAACAAGGTTCAACAAAGCAGATTTAATTTCAAAGAATTTTGCTTTAGATGCAGGTACAGCAATAGGTGTGCATATAAAATCATTATTGTAGGTGCTAGTGAAATCACATAACTTAGTATTCTCAGCATTACTCATTTTAGCAATTTAAATAACAAACCGAAATAAACAATAATAGAAAAACTGAAATTTAAATACCAAACCGAAATGAAAATAACAATGCAAGTAACTAATGTTTTTGTGTTTTTGATATTAAGCTAACAAGACAATAATAAAAATAAACCAAGAAAGACAATAACAAAATAAAAAGATTGAAACTGTGAAAACTCCCCTCGTAGAAGAACTCTTCAAATCCCCGGCAATGGCGCCAGAAATTCTTCTAGTGCTAAGTTGACGAGGGAGACAAGATCTTCCGAACGGAGGAACTCCAATATCCCCGGCAACGGCGCCAGAAATTCTTGATGCTTTCAACGTGTTGTTGGGAGACCCCAAGAGAAAGGTGTGATGAGTGTAGCAGCAAGATTTCCCCCAGCTATGAAACCAAGGTTTATCGATCCAGTAGGAAATGAGAATTCCCTCGAGGTTGTTGGAAGCGCCGTTTATGATTACCAACGTGGAGCCTGCACAAAACACAATCTAGATACTTTGCACCAACTTAACGGTGATGTTGTGAATCTCACCGGCTTGGTGTAACAAAGGGTTGAACGTATGTGTGGAAGAATGATATTTGTTTGCAGAGAATGAAAGTAACAGGTTTGTAGTAGGTTGTTTTATCAGATTAAAGAAAAGGATTGGGGACCATAGTTCACTAGTGGTGTCTCTCCATAAGTAATAATAACATTCATGCGGGTAAAAAAAATTACAGCTGGGCAATTGATAGAATAAAGAAGTGCATTAAATTGCATATACTAATGTCATGTTGTCTAGTGTGAGATTTATTTGGGCATTACAACAGTATACATATACCGTTCCAACCACACCTATGACTAATAATCCACCTTTCGGTTAGCGTCTGCACCCCTTTCAGTATTAAGTTGCAAGCATTAGATTATCGCCTTAAGCATTGTGTGTAAAGTAAGTAAGTAAGATCATCCTTGGACAAAGTACTATTGTTTTATTCCTATTAGCAACAGTACATCTACAACCTTAGAGCTTTCTGTCACTACACCAGATTAAATAGAGACATGAACCTACTATCGACCATAAATACCCCCTCTTGGAGTCACAAGCGTTTACTTGGCTAGAGCATCTACTAGCAAAGGAGAGCATGCAAGATCATAAATAGCACACACATAATATATTATGAAGCAAATGACTTAGTACTCAATATTCATTGGATCCCAGCAAACACAACACAACATGAAGTATTACATAACGATGATCTTGATCAGGATAGGCAGCTCATAAGATCTAAACCTGATAGCACAAGAGGAGAAGACAACCATCTAGCTACTGCTATAGACCAGTAGTCCAGTGGTGAACTACTCACGCATGAGTCCGAAGGTGGGCATGATGACGTAGAGCCCTCCGGTGATGATTCCCCCTCCCGGTAGGGTGCCGGGGAGAGCTTCTGATCTCCCCCGAAGTGGTGTTGACGAGGGCGGCGGCTGGGGAGTCTGTGGAGGAACTATTTTCTTCGTATTGATCTTAGGTTTTCGGGGGTATATGTAGGAGAAAGGGCGAAGGCGGTGCAGGGCCGAGGGGCCCACACCTGGTCCTCGCGCGGCAGGAGGTCTGGCCGCGCCTGGACATTGTGTGGCCGCCTTGGTCTCCGTATTCGTCTCTCCTTTGGACTTTTGGAACGTGTCAATAGGAGCTTTGGAAAAGAAACTGTCCAATTCTGAGAATATTTTCTTAAGTGGTTTTCTGAAACGAAAAATAGCAGAAAACAAGGAACTGGCACTGTGGCATCTTGTAAATAGATTAGTCCCAGAAAATACATAAAACCATATAAAATGCATATAAAAAAGTCATAAGTGGTATAATATAAGCATGGAGCATACGAAATTAGTGATACGTTGGAGACGTATCAATGAGTAATGTAGGAACATTTCATTTCGGAGAGCTGCCTTTTTCATCTTATTAATCTTCAACCTCGTTCTTTCCCTAGTTTCACGAGTCAGGATCATGTGTCCATCGATGATATCCACCAAATCCAACTCTATTTCCACCTTCTTTTCCACAACCATGTCTCTTTTTCGTTTAGAGCTTTTAAATCTTGCTTCATCTTGTGGATTGTATCATGAGCTAGCCTTAGCTTCTCTTCGGTCCTCCTCAAATTTTCATCGGCATTTCTCTTCTCCTCTCTTATAAAATTCAATTCTTCTAGGAGAATGACTTTTCCTTGTAGACAATGTTGAAACTGAACACATCCATCACGAATGCCGCACTCACATACTGATTCCTAATATTTATAATTGAAAAAATTAAATTAGGAAATTTTCACCCTAAATAAAAAAATATTTATATTAGAGAGACGACATGACATCTAGATGTGCTAATAATACCTCATTCGAAAAAGTGGAGTTGTTCACGACGCCGTAGGGGACCTCGCTGTTATCGACCATCGTATACGGCTTCGTGGCTCAAATATGCGACATATTGTTATATACATAAATAACTAAGTGGAGCTAGAGTTGAGCTATTGTTGAGCTAAGTTGACCATATCTTCACACATATGCAAACTAGGTAGCTAAAATTTGAGCTCACACTTTCCACAAAATTACTCCTAAAGCTAAATCCACCAATCTCTAGACTTCTAAAGCATGAAATGAGGAATAAATAGCAATAAGAGATAATAGGATACAATGGCTAACCTTTTAGAAGTCAGGAAGTTTCAAATCTTCACAAATCGACGGCAACGCTGAAGAACTCTAGCTCCACGCGAAGAACAGCTATCAAGCTAGCTTCTCCACGCTCTTATCCAGAAAATGCAACGGCTGGCTCGAGCAGGTGGGGTCGAAGCATATATAAAATGGGACTTTTAGTCCAGGTTTGTTACACGAACCGCGACTAAAACCTTTGGTCGCGGTTCGTATATCCAATCGGGACTAATTGTTTGGCTGGAACCGGGACTGAAGGGTTTCAACGTCGAGATGCCATCCTAGCCATTGGAACCGGGACTAAATGTAGCTTTCGTCCGGGTTCCAGGCAGGACCGGGACTGAAGGGTCTCAGGGCTCAAAACCGAAGCCCCATTTTCTACTAGTGTGTGCGTCTAGGATCTAGTTGCACATTTACATGGGAAAGGTGCGACTAGGACCTAGTTGCACACTTTCACAAGAAAGGTGCGACTAGGGACCTAGTTGCACATTGCCACAAGAAAGATGTGACTAAGACCTAGTTGCACATTTCCATAAGAAAGTTGCGACTAGAACCTTGTTGCACATTTCCACAAAGAAAAAATGTGACTAGGACCTAGTTTCACATTTCCACGGGAAAAGGTGCGACTAGGACCTAGTTGCACATTTACACAAGAAAGGTGTGACTAGGACCTGGTTACACATTTCCGCAAGAAAGGTGTATGTAGGACCTACTTGCACACTTTCATGTGAAAGGTGCGACTAGAACGTACTTGCACACGTGGGAAAGGTGCGACTAGGACCTAGTGGCACATTTCCGCGGGAAAGGTGCGACTAGGATCTAGTTGCACATTTCCACACGAAAGGTGCGACTAGGACTTAGTTGCACATTTCCATGGAAAAGGTGCGACTAGGTTGTCTACCAATGAGATATTTTAGGTTGTATCTACGTATACAGGCACATCCTTGTCTACCACATGCCTTCCTTGCTTGCGGCCACGTGCGATTTTCTATCATAGTTTCAAAACATTTAAAAAGAAAGGATAAGATAACTTCTGGCCTGTTAAGTGTAAAGAAAAAAGAATTGAAAACAGTGAAGAAAAACTTGTAACAAAACATATCTCACATTGATTTTACATTTATCAAATTTTCTACGCTCAAGTTTTTGTTTCAGACTTCTTGTAACCTTAAACATTTCACAAGGTAAATGCTGGAGGATTACAAAAAACATTTCATCTTCAAAACCATTACCATCCTATAGTTTAGAGGCAAAACATAGCTCACTAGTAAAAAGAAGGGGATAATTAACATATAAAATGCAACAAATATATATCAGAGCAACCACAATAAAACAATTGAATAACTTTTTTTAACAAAAACATGTATACCTCATCAAAGCTATCACCACAACCTTCACCACTTTCCATTTATGCCTACCAACAAGTTTTCTACACTGCAATAAAAGAGAAAGCAAAGAACGCACAAAAAATAATGCGACATCAGGCACCATAGTATACATTCAGATTCAACAAACCAAACTGAAACCTAACTGAAACCCACCACGTACATAGATACATGAATACAGAGAACAAAAAAGATGGATATGACATATGAACACACATGATACATGAATACATATTCAACATTCTAACTATCCATGTTTCAGAAATAGATTAATAAAGCGGAACTCTAATGATGCATCAACTTATATAGAACTTAAACAAGCATACGCAAATTGTTTTCCATTTTATCAGAGCAGCTAGTGTCTAGTAGTCAGACACATGAGCACACACATGACCACTAATACATTGTCCCATGCTGAATCTACTCCAGCAGATACTCCAAAACAAGCACTATACAGGAGACACTTAGATGGATCAAGTATCAGAACGAGTATACTCTATATCAGCAGCTCCCAACGGACAAATCACCTACACACAAAGTATCAAAACCAGTTTATCAGCAGCTCCCCAACCAAAAGTATCAGAACCACAAAAGGCTCATCATCAGCAGCTCCCAAAAACAGATCATAAATCAAACTAGATGTTACAAAGGACCTCCTGTTGTGTACCTTGTTCATCAGACACAATTAACCAAAACAAAACATCAGCTATGTGTCGCCCCAGAATTGACCATCTAAAATAATTAACCCACCTAAACGAGACAGGCGGCGAAGAATCCTCGACCACACCGACGATGGCGTGCGGATACAAAACAAACACTACCATAGGCACCTCAACCAGATACTTCAAACATGCGTGATACACTAATATTTGGGGCAACATAAAAACTTGACAAAAGCATACATGTAGTTCATAGATATGACACTTGTGGAAGTGTTAGCTCTTAGAAAAACTTGACAAAAACATGTTGTCGTGTCTCGAAGGACGGACACCGGGGATGCAAGGCACCCCCTTTGTAGATTTGGTAGGGGCGTGAAGGAGGCTGGAAACGTCACCCGGAGGACGATCGCCGGACAAGTTCCTCACTCGCACTCTGATCTCGACGTGGTGGATGAACAAGGAAATCACACAACGATCTACCCAGGTTCAGGCCATCCGGAGGCTAAAAGCCCTACTCTTGCATGTCTGGATAGATGATCGGACCATGGTGTGGCTACAATGGTGGTGCTCGTCGGGGTACCCGGCAGGGTAGCCCGACTAGGAGGAAGGAGAAGGACAGATCCTTGCTTGGAGGAGATCACCTTCCTTCCCTCCTCTATCTCTCTCTGTCTAGCCTAGATTGGAGGTTGTCTTCCTCCAACGGAAGGCCGGAGCTTTCTTGCCTACTAAGCTATCTTCTCTCTAGAGTTCGTCCCTGCCTTGTCCTAGCTTGACCTTAGAGTTCGACCTCCTCCTCGCCATGGCCCTGGTCCTCCTTTTATAGGGAAAGGGGATACCACAGAGGTCATGCGAGGAGCGTGAGGGGTTTTGGCGGGAGGCAACCCCTCTCCATGGTGGAGACGTCGACGTGGCCTCTTCTCCTCCAAGTATCCGTCGCCGGGTTGGTGGGATCTCTGCCACCTTTGGGGAGAGCCGCGGGCAGTGAGTAACAATGGGTAGGTGGTGTCCCCTGGTCGTGCCTTGCTTCCCAAGCCTTTTGGCGCCTTCTACGTTCTTCTGGAATGAGGTGGAAGCCTTATCTTCTCCTTGTACAGTCTTGTACACGGGAGGGAGCCCAGATCTGCCGGGGCTCGCACCTCCCGGGGTCTTCTATCTGCTCCAAGGTGCAGGGGACCCAGGGGCGCTGTGAACATGTCGAGGTGCTGGTGGCGAGGGTGCACCCACCAAGCCTCGCGCTGAGCCTTGGCCTTGCTTGTCTTAGGGTTAGGCCCATAGGCGGTGGACCCACTTGGGCAGCTCTAGGGGAACCCCATGTTCCACTGCTGCGACACATGCATTATACCTGACTACCTGCAGTAGCTTAGAGTGGCTAAGCCTCATAAGCTCACAGAAAGAAAAACACAAACTAGATGGCAACACATTAGTTGTGTGTCGCCCCAACAACTGATCATCTAAAACTTCCAAACAATTAACACACATAGACATAAAAAACAACTCACTCGATCTGGAGCTTCCCCTACAACAAACACACAAAACCACTGCCTAAACACTCATATCAACACAGAGAAGGGGCGCGTCTACTCACGATTCAGAAACCCCCCGCTCAATCTAGTACATACAGCAATAGAAACGAAACGAACCTTCCGCTCCAAACAACCAGATGCAAGCTGCTTGTACCTCCACAACTAGATCTACTCCCCTACAATGAAAACCTAGAACTACATAGGCTCAGAAAGATCACTACAACGAGGGAAACCCACCTAAACGACGACAGGCGGCGAAGAACTCCCGACAACACCAACGACCGGCGCGCAGATACAGTACAGCAAAAGGCTTAGAGATCGAGGGCGGCGAAGTCCCCGCACAAACGACGACCAGCGGCCAGAAAACGAAAACAAAGCTATAAACGAACAACAACTCGATACAATTTTGTCCTGCTCTAGTGCGAAATTTATTTAGAAAAAGCTCTAGATCGAGGTGGGAAGGGGAAGCACATACACAACACACAGGCGCCCGAACACAAGGCCAACGACGAGGGGCCGTATAGCGGCGAGAGGCCGGCGGCGAGGTCCCGACTAGCGACCGGTGGCGAGGGGCCCTCTCCTGCTCTTGGTCTTCCTCTACGAGTAGAATCCCCTTTCGTACGCACGGACTGAAACGGTGGCCAGAAAAAGAAAGAAATTAAGAAAGAAAAAGGAGACAAGGAAAAAAGACGCCCGAAATAGAAAACGAGACTGCCCGCGCAGTCCATCCAACAACACGAATCACAAATAATCTGACAGTGCACAACGTCGACAGAGACATAAGATAAAATCAGGTACCTGAGTAATAGCAGAACCGATTAGTATATGCTACTAGTGTCCAGGAGGAACTGTATTTCTTTATATGGTTCGAATACATTATATATTTACTTCCATTATATGGTTCTAAACTATTATATACCAGAGCTATACAATTGATCTATTGAACTTGACAAATTCGCTGCCTTCATAGGCTAAGCTCCCGTGTTTTGTTGTGCTAATTATTATTTTTATAACTACTTGTAGCGGGCAGGCTCTCAGTTTGTACATAATGATTACTCTCAGTTTGTACATAATGATTAGTTTGTTACATTCCTTCCAAACAATGAGATATCCTGCACTTGTTAACAATGTCATGTTTTCTAGCAAATGTGATGGTTGTTGGAGGACAAAATGTTGTAACCAATGAAGAGATCTTCGAGTTTTAGCCTATTGTGTGCAATTGGTTTTGCATGACTGAACTGATGTCGAAAATGAAAACAAGAAACAAAAAATATTACAAATTCTAGTAGAGAGTTAAGCAAACCATTATCCAGCAACCTGCTTTAAACAGGTTTTGCTTCACTTCACAGAAGTCAAAAACAAGAGAGCTAAGTCGACAAGTTGTGATGTTAACCAAAGAAAACAGCAAACAATGAAATCGGAGGGTGGTTACAGCTCACACAATATATAGATAGTTCATAAGTGTTATCCAGCATACATAAAATATAAAACTTCATAGATGGAGTAAGCGGTGAAACAATATAGATGAGATACATAAAGTAACTCCTGAACAGGGTCCGGAGGGATCCATGATACTAGAATACATAAAAGCCAATGCAACCTTGTAGTCTGCTAGCATTGACGATAGCACTGCAAATTATTCTCAGGTCATATATTAATCCCTTGAGCTCCCATGCTGATCCTTTCCACTTCAGCGCCAACCAAACTACATCACCATGGTGGAGGTTTTCTTGGCGGGGCATTTCAGCAACGGTGTCCCCAATCGTTTCTGGTTTTGCTTTGTACCTGGCACGTCAAATTTAGCATGTCTTAGTAATAATTTGGAAGGAAGAAAAAACGGATGCATAAACCAGGTCCTGAATCGTAATACAACAGTTACTTATGTGGAAACGACTAGTGAGAGACGAAAAGTAGAAACACCTAAGTGAAGTGTGGCTTATAGTAAAGAATTGTTTTGGTGAGAAGAAATTCACTGTTAAACAGCGGCAGTGTAGAATTTTATTGATGGCATTAAACCGAGTATTTTCTGCTTGCATCCGATGCGACATAAACCCCTCACTAGGTTGTTCCCAAATCAGGAGTGCCAAGTGTATACCAAACCTGTCTTGTAATGAATGGCATCATGACCTATACCATGTTAGTTTGGTTGAATTCAGACTATCCACACTAAATATGGGTATGACGTCTTGACTCCAGCAAGAACAATATGCAATAATCTGGTTACTTGTCAATTTATCATTTAAGGTAGGTAGCGGTAAGAAGAATAAATAAAATACAGTCAGTTACCTTTGAGAAATTTGGAGATGGTAGATGCATTGTAGCCCTTGGCTAGACCAAGGGTTCTTGAGGGATTGAACTCTTCGACTTTCTGTACAGTCTTGTTTCTCATGTCAACAGCAAGCACCCAAGCTATGTGGTCGTTGTCACAGTGGTTAACCTTGGAGAGGAGGTAAACAATACCAGCATCTTGTAAGCTCAGGTTGGGCAGGC
Source organism: Poa annua (assembly GCA_026929855.1). NCBI lineage: Eukaryota > Viridiplantae > Streptophyta > Magnoliopsida > Poales > Poaceae > Poa > Poa annua. The sequence continues at coordinate 42,768,279 of CM049427.1, forward strand.
CAATGTGGAGAGCCGACAAGGTTGGCTGAGCTCTACACGGATTGACCCGCAGTGACGCCTCGGGTATTTCAGAGGACTTGAGCTTGTACTCGACGTTCCAATCCTCTGCCGATGAGCTACTAATCTTGGTGCTCCATACTGTGACCTCCCACTCCCAGTAACCCAAGGTGGCGGCGGGGGATCCCGGCAGGATCTGGACATACTTGAATGCGCCATCAAGGAGGGCAATGTCCCTAAGAGACCTTGGGTTGCCACCCAGTACTTCATTGTCCAACAAGATGGGAGGCGGCAGTTCTAGAGAACGAAGCACGGGGTGTTTGGCGAGCACATCGCATAGGATGATGTTGTGCCACAGATCAACCCAGGCCACAGTGCCTTGATCTCCTCCGATGGTGATTGCCTTGCACGTGGAGTGGTATGGGACTTGGTCTGAGGATGGGTTCTGCTCCAGTACCACCGGCTTGATTCCCCATTTTCCTGAATCGGAGTCATACAAGTAGAGTTGGAGAGGTTCTGGATATTCAAACCCACCACAGTGTGCAGCAAGTACGTAGCCACATTTGCTGCAGTCGTGGCTGGCTCCATGGGTGCACTTGCGCACGAAGGCAAGTGAATCATCACTGAAACGGAAACTACCGGGATGCGGGAGGTGCTTGAGCGAGGGGCCTCTGGCGTCATAGACGAAGTATTCCGAATTGTAGGGATACATGACTGCGGATGGATGTTTACCGAAGACGACGAGGAGGAGGACGCGGCCGCCGTCGGTCTCTGTGGCGAGGATCTGGGGCTCGACGGCGAGCGAGGTGTGGTCGTACGCTGTGGCTTCGAAGCACATGTAGGAGACGAGCGGCGGGCGGGCGGTGCAGAAGGTGACCTTGAACTTCCCCTTGAAATCAACTATGTCGCAGGTGGCGGTGGTGGCGTTGTCGCGGTCGGCGAAGTAGGCGTACGGCTCGATGAGGACGAACGGTGGCCGCTCCTCGCCGTCGTCGGGGTAGCCATAAGCAGGAGGAGTCGGCAGGTACATCGATGGATCTTAGGGTGTTGGTGGGGGGGGTGGAGGGGAGTCTGGAGATCCAGAACGAACCGAGACGTGATTGCAAGCCAGGACAGGCTCCTCCTCTTGGGAGAGCCAGCGGTTGGTGGGGTGCGGGGCTAGGGTTTCATTTGGGCCTCCCTACCGCCAGGCTTGGACGCAGGGTGTCGCTGCCTGGAGGCGGGTTGGACTGGGGAAAGGGTGGCCTTCGCGAAGGTATATTTCGTGGTCCCACGCGTGATCTGTTGCTGCTACGTGAACATTCAAATTGAGACGGTCCCACGCATGGACAAATTCAGATTCAAATCCAGATCTAAATATATTATTAAATTTGTATAAAACACAAACTATGATAGTACATCAATGCAGAATGGGATGTACATCAACGTAGACCGGGCTGTACAACAACACAGACCGGGCTGTACAACAACACAAATCAGTTTGTACGTACAGCAACCCCGACCGGGTTGTACAGCAACGGAGACCACGTTGTACAGCAACAAAAATCGGGTTATACAGCAACACACAAACCGGGTTGTATAGCAACATACACCGGGTTATACAGCAACACAATACATGTTGTACGTAGAAATACATTCGGGTTGTACAAATAACTACACGTAGCAAGTTGTACGTACAACTACAAAATTTAGTTTGTACGTACGACTACACTTAGGGTGTACAAAACATACACAATCCAAAGTACAATTTTTTTTTTGTCGAAACCTATCAATATGGGATCTAGTTTTGAAGATCTCGACGCGGGGAGTTCAAAAGTGAAAACGGTTCGTAAATTGGATAAACGGTTCTCAAGATATTTCGTTTTTAAAAAGCGAATCTCAAAATAAATGCATGTACAACCCTCTGCCCACCACCAGGGAGCTGCCACTTGTCACCGCGTGGAGAAAAGGTGGGAGCAGAAACGAATGAAATTGCGACACTTGTCAGCACCGGAACGCACGCGCGTAGACCTTTGCGAAGGGAACCCTTTTTCTAAGAATTTCCCCTGGAGGCCCCACTCCGTAAAGGCCAATTAGCATGTACCGCGTGAAGCCACGTGTCCCCCCGAGCGTGGCACGCACGAATCCTACGAAGCCCCCCGTGTTCGTTGTGCCCCGTACGACGGCCGCCCATGGTCGTTGGCCTGCGCCCCATACGAAGCCCCCCGTTTGGTCTCCTGCAGCCAGTACACAGATTAAGTCATTTATGCACACAAATTAAAACGTACAACTAATTTAGATGTACAACTACATAAACTCAAACGTATAACTACATAAAATCAGTTTGTATGTACAACTACCTATACTCAGACGTACATCTACACAGACTCAGGTTGTACAGATCACGTCGTACAACTGTACAGATTAGGTCGTACAGCTATACAGATCAGCTCGTACAGAACAGGGGTGAACGTACAACTATACAGATCAGTTTGTACAGATTAGGTTGTACGTACAACTATACACAGATTCAGTTGGATTTATAACTACACGTACGGGTTGTACAATCTATACATAATCCAAAGTACAAAAAAAAATTGTCGAAACCTATCAACAATGGATCTAGTTTTAAAGATCTCGACGCGAGGAGTTCAAAACTGAAAACGGTTCATAATTCGGATAAACGGTTCTCAAGATATTTCATTTTGAAAAAAACGAATCTCAAAATAAATGCACGTCCAGCTCTCTGCGCACCACCAGGAAGCCGCCACTTGTCACGCGGGGAGTAAAGGTGAGAATTACAAACGAACGAAATTGCGACACGTGACGGAAACTCAGTGGATGAAAATAGACCTTTGCAAAGGGAAGCTTTTTTCTAATAATTTCTTTAGATGCAACTATAGCCTCTCACGCTGGACGCAAATAAACCTGGCTATCCGGGCGTGCTTAACGGGCTGGCCCAAGGCACAGCCATTTTGGCCCGGCACGCCTCTTAACGTGCCGTGCCAGGGCCCGATCTGTTATAGGCCCATGCCTAAGTTCAAGCTGAGGCACGCGGACGGCCCGGCACGGTTAACATTTTCTTTCTTTTTTGACTTTTACCTATTTATACATATATTTTTATTTTTTATAGCTATTTACACATTTTTTTTATTTTTATTGTTTATTTACCGTGCCTAACGGGCCGTGTCGGGTCGTTGGGCTCTATTCGTGCCCGGCCGTGCCGTGCCTGAGACCGAGATGAGACACGCAGGTCGGCCCGAGCACGACCCGTTAGCTAATCGTGCCTAGCGTGCCGTGTCTTAATCGTGCCTAACGTGCCGTGTCTTATCGTGTCGTGCCCAACTACCGGGCCGGCCCGATGGCCAGGCATAGACGCAACCTATCTCGAAAAAGAACTAGTTTTTTATAGGGAAAAACAAATCGTATTATATATAGTCACGCACGATCCACGCCTTCTCCCTTCTCATCGCGCGCTCACTGTTGACGCTATTTTCTACCAATGGGGTCACGACACGTCACGCTTTTTACAGAAAAGTCACTGCACAAATACTGAAAATAAACCCGCAGTCCAGAGGTTATACGTGTAGGGACTTATTCACAAATACTGGAAAACTCGCAGGCTTTTCTGCAAATTTACCACCACGGAACCCCCTCCTCCTTCTCTCTCCCTCGCGACTACGAGGTCGCCGCCGCTGGACGTGTCCCCGCCCAGATCGAGGGTCGCAGGGAGCTGCACCGCCTTGGCTTCCACCTCATATTCGCCGGACGCTTGCCAGGGTCGCCGAAATCGCTCGACATCATCGTTGTCGTTCTCCGGGGTGCGCCGCCGCGCTTTCGGCTGCTGGCGGAGTCTCCGACGACCATACGGCCCGCCGCCCACCCGCTTTGTCTCCGCATCCTGCAGCCCATCCGCGCGGTCGAAGCCTTGTGCGCGTCCGCCACGCCGAGCGAGCGACCACGCCGTCCCCGGCCGCTCCGCCACCGCTGACAGTAGGGCTGACGTCACACGTCAGCCGCTGACGGGTAAGTCCCACTGTCGATGACTCCAAATTAACAGAAAACAGCAAAAAACAAACAAATCATATCTTTTGAAATCCAATTCAAAAAATACAAAAAATATACCAAAATTTGCAGAAAAATTGCTTTTCCACTACCACATTTACATGCTTTTCACACAATATAAAAAGTCATTACCACAAAATGAACTTCAAATATCTTCTGGTGTGTGTTCTAGAAAAAAAATTCCAAAAAAATGAAGAACAAATAAACTTCTTTACAGCCAACATAATTACATTTATTTTTACATAACATAAAACCAAGTTACACGTTTTTTCCTATAAGAGCCATGTCTTCTGATGTGAAATTCAAAAAAAAAGTTGAAGAGAAATATATTTCAACATTTACATGCATTCGGACAAGCAAAAAAGATATGACATACTTTCCCGTGCTAACCATGGAGGTTAAAAAAAACAAATTACCTTAGTTGCACCTAGCAATTTTCACAGATTAAACAATTTTAAAACACGTGCTTCTTTGAATTGCACTTCGGACCTTGTAATCTAAACATATGCATATCGTCGTCTTTATTTTTTTCATACACGGGAGCGGCACGGACACGCCAACTCCACTACTACTTACTACGTTTTTTTTTTTGGAATTGCCTTTAAGTAAAAAAGGACGATGTTGACCGTGCACGGAGGATTTGGGAAAAAAATCCTCCGGGTCCTCTTCTGCTGGCAAGTGTCACCCAAATCTTCTCTACTACTTATAAAAGAGCGAATTTAAACTTTTCTACAGCCACCCAGAAAAGTGTACACAGAACCACCAGCACCCTTAGATCGCCCCACTCAATTAAATCTAACAGTCTGTATCGATTTGATCATGTTCGACGGTGTAGATTCATAATGTCGACTCGACAGAGTAATGTCCTGCCGAATTTTTATCGCTCTGCGTCCCCGTTCGCTTATGTCCTCAAGGAGCAGTTGTAACGTTTGTGTGTTTTCTTTTTTGCATCAACATGGCATCGCATTGCATCTCATTAGGGATATTATAACTGAGTCAAATTGGAGCTCACTCACGCACTCAGCATTGCCAGCCGTTTGATCATCCTCATAGCTCGTTTCTGACCGTTAGATGTTCTGTAAATTTCGCAGTGGGCCGCATATCCCTGAGGGCAGCTGCTCCGGAAAACAAATTGGCCTGCTCTCGTTAACTGGGCCAGGAAGCCCCACTAAAGCCCATCGACAATATTGTTTCGGTAGAACATGCACAGAAAAAATATACCGTCTACTCGCATCGCTTCCTCTCCTTTCCCGATATCCCTTGTAGCGATGGGCGAACCAGTGCGCCGCCACCAGCGCCTCCACCGAACTGGACGTCCAGCGACGAACCCCTACGGACTGGAGCTGGCCGTGATGGTCACCACCTCCTCCGAGCACAAGTACTTCTCCGACACGGCGAGTGCCTTGGACAACATCGGGTCCAGGGGAACTCCGCCATCCTCCTCGTGGTCTTGCTGAGCTCACTGCTCGCCGCAGCTGTTGAGCGTGCCGAGGGAGAAGAGCTCCGCCACCGCCAGCGCCTTCAGCAGCGACTCCGAGGCCGGAGGGTCCATGAAGTCGAAACTCACCAGGTCGTTGATGCCCAACGCCTTAAGCATCAGGACGACGTTGGCCAGGTTGCTCCTCTAGATCTCCGGTAGAGGGGATTAATGGTCAGAAACCAGAATTGATTAGTGAGGGGAATCCATCAGCTGTCGATTTTCAATAGAAGCCGGACAGGTCAGTTTCATGGTCGGACATTTACATGGTGAATTAGCGTTTTTCAATAGTTGGTCAATTCCTTTGATTAGTATTGCTAATAGTATGCATCTAAGGCCAGTTCACACTTTGTGCTATTACTCATTTTCTACTCCAATATTTATACAACATTGAGTCGCTGGGTTAGTTTGTATTTGACTTGGGTCTATAGGCGACGGCATCACGGCAGATTGTGTCACATTCAAACTCATAGGTAATAACTTCCATCCTATAAATACCTTTAATTTAGTGTCTAAATAAACAATGAGTTTATATACACTATCTAGGTACAAAATGAGACTTAACAATTTCTAGCAGCATTCCATTCTTTATATGCAAATATAATCTTCTTTTCACTTGATATACTTCAGATGAAGCAATCTGGAGATGAATCCTGTCCAAGGACTATCAAAGGCGAGCATATAAATCTGATGAAGGATTGGAACAATGGAGACAGTCCATCATATAAATCTTTGCTTCACCTGCTTCCCCTTCGCCATGGTACTATAGGCTCAATCTTAATTCAGTAGACTATTGCACATTTTGGTCTTCAGTTTTCCAGGCCTCATTGCCTCATACCCATCTTTGTTGATTTCAGGTCCTGGTTAATCCTAAAGAAGCATGGTTCGCCGACTTGTGCCAGGCCTGTGCCAACGGCCTCATCACGTCCATTGACCGCTTCCATCCCAAGCACGGCTTCCGTATCTCCACCTACGCCCTCTTCTGGATCCGCCACTCCGTAGTCCGGGCCATGACGCTCTCCAGCTTCACCCGCTTCCCCTTCGCCATGGAATCGGTAAAGATCAGTTTGATCAACCTTAATTCAGTAGACCATTGCACATTTTGGTCTTCAATTTCCCAGGCCTCTTTGCCTCATGCACATCTTTGTTGATTTCAGGTCCTGATTAATCCTAAAGAAGTATGGTACAGATCATGGTACTATAGAACAATTTAGTTGCAAATTATACCATATGAGAGAGAAGATGCAAAAACGTAGAGTACCAAAATACATGAGTTGAGTAAAAGAACATAATCAGGGCAGTTACTTACAACCAAGGAAGAGTTATTTGCTTCGTACTTACACATTCATACTCATAGGTAATAACTTCCATCCTATAAATACCTTTAATTTAGTGTCTTAATAAACCCTGTGTTTATATACACTGTCTAGGTACAAAATAAGACTCGATAATTCCTAGCAACATCCCATTCTTTATATGCAAATATAATCTTCTTTTCACTTGATATACTTCAGATGAAGCAATCTGGAGATGAATCCCATCCAAGGACTATCAAAGGCGACCATATGAATCTGATGAAGGATTGGAACAATGGAGACAGTCCATCAGATTTGCTGAATAGTGTTGGCTTCCTGCTGATAAAAATATCACTAGCCACGACAAACCAATCATGCAACATGAAAGTAGAATTGGGGATATTATAACTGAGCCAGTTATTGAACCAAAAGAAAAGTTTGCTGCTACACTTGAGCTCTAGAATGAACAATGGTGATTGTTGGCCTTCTGACAGAACATGTAAGTGCACATTACATACCGCATAGCTTTCCAGACGATTTTTAAATAAGTAATAATATTCCAAATTGACTATTTGCTGGGAGAAAAATGTGTACGACCTCCTATGCAGTCCTGGAATGAAGTATGCCTCTTGGTGGAAGTTTAGTATCTTATGCGCACATCATCAAAGAAAAAGGACTTTGGTAGACTTTTTTTTGTGTGGGCCTGGAATGCAAATTGGCATAAGTGGAATGTGCGTACGTGTTTTAGAAGATGAATTGACGTGTTTCAACACTTACAAAAAATGTGAAATCCAAATATATTATCCTCTATATTCTTTAAAATCTATTTACCTAATACACGGGCGTGGCAACGCGCGCCTACATGGTCTAGTTAATTTAACTGTTGCATTTAATTTCAATTCCCACAATTAAATTCAAATGCATTTCAAATTAATTAAAAATATGTTATTTTCAAATCTTTAAAAAATGTTAAAAATTAGTTTATTAAATTGTCCATTTGAAACTAAAACTATTTTGTGAAGTTTTCGTATTCAATTTCCCTTTATATTTCGTTTAAAAAATATATAACCGAAACAATTAAATAGGAGAGAAATAAAACCCCAAAAGCCCATCTAACCCAAACCCTAGGGTTTCCCCTGAAAAATTATTTCTCACCCCCTGCCTTTTTGCAGCCACCCTCCTCCTTTTTCGGGTTTTTGCAAAATTTCCCTTCCACCTCTCTTTTCTTCTTTTCCCCTCCCTTTTTCCTCTCTTTTCTTTTTTCCTTTCTTTTCTTCCTTTCTTTCTTCTTTTCCTTCCTTTCTTTTCCTTCCTTTCTTCTTTTCCTTTTTTTTCTTTCCTTTCACTTCTTTCCTCCCCGCACCGCACGGGAGAAATCCTCCCGAGCCCGCACCCGCACCAGCTGAGCTCCCGCTCGCCCCGCGCCTACACCGGCGCGCGCCGGCCTGCCGCTGCTCGCCTGCTGCCACGCCGCGCCCGGCCGCCTCCGCGCCCTGCTCGCGTCCGGCCACCTCCCCGCCCCCAGCGCCCCGAGCACGCCGCCGCGCCCGCGCCCTCCGCCGGCCGCCGGCCGCTCCTCCTCCATCCGGCCGCGCGCCGGCACACCGCCAGCGCCGCCCCCCGCCTCCGAGCCGCCTCGCCCCCAGCGCCACGCGCCCGCCGCGCGCCGCCGGCCTACTCCGTGCCATGGCCGCCCGCGCCCGGCTACCTCCGCGTAGCCGCCGGCCACGCCTCCGGGCGCCCGGCCTCCCCTGCTCCGGCCGAGCGCCGCCGTGCCGCCGCGCCCCCGAGCTCCTCCACCCGTGCTCCCGACCCCGTCCGCCCCGTGCTCCCGAGCTCGCTCTCGCACCGAGCCAGCCCGCAGCACAGCGGCTGACCGCCTCCCGCGCGCCCCGGCCGCCGGCTGCTCCTCCGCCTCTCCCCACGCCGCGCCGTCCTGCGCCGCGTCGCCGCTCCAACCGTCGCAGCGCCGCCGCCGCCCCGCACGCCGCGCCGCCGCCGCCAGCCGCCGCGTCCTCTGGATGTGCCGCCGCCTCCCGCAGCGCGCCGCCGTCACCCGCGCGCCTCGCCCGCGCCTTGCGCCGCTGCTCCACCGCACGCTCCCCGCCGCCCGCGTGCGCGCCCGCCGCCGTGCGCGTGCTCGCAGCCCGCGCCGGCCTCCTTCCATTCGCCGGTTTCTCCGTCCGGTGGCGTCTTCGCATCCGTCGCCCGCACGGTGTTCGACGTAATGCCCGCAAGACCCCGGCATCACATTTGTTTTTCCGTGTTTGTCCACCCTTTGTGGTGCTGCCCGGTGCTCCTTCCGGTGTCCGTTGCCGTGCTCCTTCATGTTCGTGACCGCTTGTGTTGCACGCCTTCGTGCGTGACTCGAACCGTTGTCGTGGCCCCGAAGACCGGATACAACAAGTGCGCCACCGACCCCGAAGCTGGTGCTCTGAACAACGACCACCCGTACGACTACTTCCCCGGCCACTTCCACGACACTGACAAACGACGATGCCCCGGTTCCGCGACGACTACTTCCACGACGACGACTACTTACTCTACGGACCGAAGACGTCGGTTTCGAACCCCTGTTCACCCGATCCGTCGTACGAACACAAACCCTAACCCTATACCTATTTTATTAAATGTCATCTATCTTGTGCATATCGCATCATAATTGCCTGTGTTGCATCTCTTGGGTTTGGTGGTGTAGCAAATCACCTAAATAATAAATATGGAATGTGTGGGGGCAAATCAATATATGTATTGCCCGATTCCATTTAAATTGACTAGATCATCCATGCCATGTCTTGCCATGTTAACCAACATTTAATATTGTTGAGTGGATAAATAACTTGAACATAAATATTAATTGTCGGAATCCCGGTTCCGCTTAATTTGGATTAAGTGCATCTTGCCATGTCATGCATCATTCTCATATGATCATGCTGGATCTTTTGCCGTAGTTATAAAATCCATCTTTTGCGCTTCCAGTGTTTGTTGCTTCTTCGCGGGTACGACGTTGAGATGTGTGAGCAAAGACAAGATCTGTTTCCATGCGGGATTCCAGGCAAGCAAAGTTTGCTTGTTTACCTATATAATGTCTTTCATCCCTGCCATTGATCTCTGCTACCCTAGTATTCGATTCTTTATCGCGATCCCATCACATGTTTATCCTGCAGCCCATACAGCTTTATCCCCACATCCCATCACCTGTTGCATGTTTATCTGTTAGCCTTGCGAGTCGTAGCGCATGCTTAGAGTTGACTGTGCGAGTCGTCTGTTGGTCTTATGTTTCATCTGCTTAGCATGATAGATTGTTCTACTTAAATAAAATGCTATCTTGTATTGGGGTATTATAATTAAATGATAAGGCACCAGGCGGAAGGCCTTGCGAGGTGCTTTGTTCTGCTCAGTGTCGACCTAGGAACTGAGATTTTGTCCTCGGATCCAATTTTGAGCGCACTAACCACTTGTGGGAGGCCCTATGGAGCCCCCCTCGACTTTGAACGGATCTTCAGCTTGTCCATGTGCCGCAACTAGTTCGGGTTTTCCATTGCTCATATCCATGTGCATGATGATGATGATTGATGAGAGGTTACTTGATACAGGGGGGTCATATAGGGGTGGTGCGCGCGAAGCGGACAGTTCCTACTGTGGTTTGAGCCGCATGGCGCGCAGGCACAAACTAATGAGTCCGCAATTGAGATTCGGCCGGACTCTTGAAGCGGGTAACAACTCATATGGGTGGCACTTGGACTTGCTGTAGTGAAGGAATGGGTCGAGTTGAGAGACCCTGATGCTTGATTGGGTTGATCATACGAGTATGGGTACAGTAGTGCACCCCTGCAGGGTATAATCTTATCGATGAGCCGTGTCCACGGTTATGGACGACTTTGTTGATGATGCTGGCTAACAAGATCTAGACAACTTACACCTAATTAATGTTAATTAATTTGACTAGTAATAAAGAATTACTTTCGCAATAAATTATAACTAAAACTGTTCAACGTGTGAGTTTCCCGAATTTCTTCCTCATATTTGGTTGAGGGGGTTAATTCGAGAATGGGTTATGTTTGGGGTTAGTAGTAGTTGGCTACTTATGCGCTCTCTTATCCCTCTCTGATTAGACGGAAGTCGTAGCGTGTCTCTCTAGGTTGCTAGTGCTGCTGCCGCTAAGTCCACCTCCCCCATATTTTGGGAGATGGTGTAGAAAGTTGGCAAGTCGGTTTTGCTTGCCAGGGAGTGCCCTGACCCTCTTTTGGGATGTGCTTTATGTGCAGTCAACAGGTTTGAAGTCTGACGACGTTAGCTTGGGAATCCCTCCGGCTTGGCTGGGCAGGGATATGGCGCCCTCGCTTATCTTCAGGACTCTTAGTCCAATTTGCTTCTTATCCGTAGTCGGATACTATTTTTGCTTCCGCTGTCATTTGTATCTTTGTATCGTAATATTTGTATCTTGACTCGTTCGAGTAGTTGTTGAATTATATCTTCTGTTGTATTTGTGGATGTATCGGAACTGTTGTAATTTTATCACAATTCCACCCACATAATGCGCATGTTTCGGCGTGCACAATAGGTCTGGTGGGCGACCTAAAATCGTTATTATGCGGATTTCGGCGGGAGCGCTTAAATCTACATAGTGCCGATTTTAGGGCATCACAACAGTTACCGGGGCGTGGTGGGAACCCCCACGAATCGCGCCCCGGATCGTGCGAGACCGTTACTCGTTAGAGTGCCGCGTGGCTCGGGCCGGCCGGGCACTAAGGGCCCACGACGCTTCGCCTGAGCCCATGGGCTCAATCATGCCCATGGTGGGCCCGGGGGCTACTCTCGGCCCAGTGGGAACTGGCACGCGGGCTGATCAGACGAAACGACTAAGGATCAGGCCTCGCCGCCTGGCGGGACCCTCGAGGGGCAAATCACCTCAAAGGCCTGAAGAGGAAACGAGGGCCTCAGGGGGTCCCTCGCTTCAAATGACCCTCCCGAGGCGCCAGCGCGCCTGGAGGGAATTCAACGGGAGTCCCCCCTTAGGCCTCCCCGGGCCTGAAGGGAAACGTCATGGCCAAGGAAGTACGGCCAGACGCACATGGCCCCTGCCACACCCACGTGGTGACGCAAGCACCCCCGTTGCCGTTTTGGTGATAAAGGGGTCAATAAAGTTGCGCCGCCTGCTGCGGAACTGCGGAGGACCTTCCGCTCTGATGATAAAGCGGGTGGACGGCGCAACCTTCCAAAGAGTACGTCATCAAGGGCTCCACCTCAGAGACTGCCCTCCCTGCGGACAGTACAGCGCGGTCGGCCGCCTGTCGGCCACCACGCCCACCTTTATCAGTGATGGACCGCGTCCATGGACGAAAGGGCCGCGGTGTACTCCTGCACCCCCACGCCACTGCCGTGTGGGAACCACCTGGAAGGCCAAGCCGAAGGAGAGCGCTAGAGGCGGCTATAAAAGCACCAAGACCTCCATCGTAGTAAGGGTCGGCCAATTGCTTGTGACTATGCCTGTAAACCCTAGCGACACCAAGTAGGATAGCCTCTGGCTGGAGGAGGAAGAAGATCATCGCTTCCCTCCCCAGGCAAGAACTGCCTCAAGGGGACCTCCAGCAAGCTCTGTTGTACTACTTCCACCATAATCCAATACAGACAAGCAGGAGTAGCGGTCTTACCTCCTCACGAGGGCCGTGAACCTGGGTACGGGCCGGTGTCTATCTCTGTCGTGGGTGTTTCGTCTCCAGGTCCGGCGAACAACGTCGCCGTGCCCCTCGAGGGTCTTGACCTCCGCGTTCAATCCCCTTCACGAACTACACTTCAGGAAGTGACTACCCCCGATTCTAGGGAGTCATAACCCGACAGACACGCTAAGTATCGCTATGGCAAAAGGTTTGAGACTTTACGTTCAAGTTTGATAGATGAAAGTCATTCGTTATATCACATGGATTAATTCATGGGGTCCAGGCCGACGAGTTAGTCGTTTATCAGAGAGGAGTCTCGATCATACCTGTTATTATATCGAACCGCTAGGGTAACACACTTAAGAGGTTTCGACAAGACAACCAGAAAGGAAAGAGATCACCGGGAACGTCCCCGGAGAGATCCGATGGAGATCGGGCAGCGACGAAATAGTTTCGGAGCGAATAAATTATATATAATATGTTTGATATTAATTAGTGTAATTAATGTCTAAATATGATTTTATATATTTATTTTCAAATTTATTTAGGCTGATTTCCCTAAATGGGCCTTCTGGTCGAAAGAAGGCCCAAGAGGGGGAAAATTCCCTAGGGGAATTCGGTGGGGGCATCGGGGCCGACCCAGGTGGGCCAAAAGGGGCCCACCATGTGCAGCCGCACTAGGAATGTGGGGATAGTCCCATATTGCCTGGTGAGCAGGTTGGCTCCCCTGGAGCCTATATAAGAAGTGGCACCCCTGGCCTTTTAATTCATCACTTAATTCCCCAATTCTCTGTTGATTTCGTGATTCCCTTTGTCGGAGTTGCGCCGAGTTGAGAGGGCGATCTCTTCCACCATAGCCCGCTGCCCCGCAGCTGGTATTCCGGTTCAAGTCTTCCGCTGCTCGTCCTGGACTGGAGCTTCGGAGTCCGTCGTCTCCACCGTACGTGTGTAACACCCTGCGAGGTGCTGCACTAGCGGTGCTGGGAGGTCTGCTTCCTCTACACGACCTTGAGGTCGGCTTCGTCGGTCTTCATCGTCAACGTTCGTGCGGGAACATAATCCCCGCTTTCGGTCTACAAGGGTATGTATTCCGATCTCCGTTCGTACTACTATATCTGCATAAAATAGATCTTGGCTTGTTTAAAGGATATCGTTGCTAGGAAAATTATTGTTTTCTGCCTACGATCCCCTTCAGTGGTATCAGAGCCGATCTATCGTAGATATAGCTGTACGTTGTTAGAACACGTGTCTGCACGGGGGCACCGTTCCTTTCATTTGCTACCCTCTAGCGTGCACTTGTGATTCCAGCGGCATCTAGTTGATGATGCGGCCCAGACCGACTTTACGCGTACGCTTACGCGAGACTGGTTCCACTACTGACATACGGCTTGTACCGCATCTGTGGCTGGCGGGTGCCTGTTTCTCCCTCTTTAGTTGGTCTTGCTTTTTCAATGGAGGGCTCGAAAGGGATGCTTAAATATGCAATTATTGGATCGTTGTTGTGGTCATAAGTTCGTAAGTAAGAAACGGTTCTTTTTACGAAAGCCCTAGCCACGTAAAATATGCAAAAGGTAAAGTAGAAGCGTCTAACTTTATTTTGTAGGGGCAATGTGATTTTGTCAAGGTAGGTTTATTAAATTGTTTATGAACTGTGGGCGCCAAGAAGACCATGACGCAAATGGACTATATCACATGGCATTACATTTGATGTTATTGTGTGCATCTTATATTGTGTGATTATATATATTAGTATATATTAGTTACGCGGCGGTAGTCTTATATAAGATGATCCCTACAAAATACCACTAGTGTTCTTCCTCCAACGAGCACCACCAAGAAAGTTCTACGTTATGAGGCAGGTCGTGACGATCGGGTGTCAGACATATCATCGTTTGCATACAGTGGGTGTAAGCCATGTTGCACAAGCGTTACGTTGAGGTTATAATGGCGAGCCTAGCATATGCAGATATGGCCTCGGAACACGGAGGCCGAAAGGTTGAGCATGAGTCACATAATTGTTGTGATGGACAATTGTCTACCCTTGAAGTTGTGCTGCCGGCTCTGACGATGAGGGGTGATGCAATGGATGGGGGTCGTGTAATCGCTTAAACGACCAGGAGGGATGTTCGTTTGAGTGGGAGTTATGTTAGTTATTTTCTAAAAATACTATAACTTAAAATTATTATGAACAAAGTCTTATGTTGTTGCAAATTCCATTGTAGATGTCTCGCCCCTCGTTTAACCTAGGTCTGTTCCTTGAGAAAGAAAAGCTGAAGACCAATGGGTCTAACTTCATGGCATGGTTCCGCAACCTGAGGATCCTCCTCACTCCCTATAGGGTGGCCTACATCATTGAAGACGCCATAGGTGACCCTCCAGCAGATGAAGCCTCTGATGATAAGAAGAAGGTCTTCCAGACCAAATCGGAGGATTCTGCCTTTGTCCAGAGTGACATGCTCTACGCCATGGAAGCCGACCTCCAGAAGCGCTTTGAGAAGATGAGCGCCTTTGAGATAATTTCTTATCTGAAGGCTGTCTTTGCGCCACAGGCTAAGGCTGAGAGATATGAAGCTTCTGAGCTTTTCTTCTCGGCCAATATGGAGGAGCATAGTAGTGTGAGCGAGCACGTGGCCAAGATGTCTGACTACGTTCAACGCCTGAATGCTCTGGAATGCAAGATTCCCGATGAGCTGGCGATTGATAGGGTGCTGCAATCGTTGCCCCCTAGCTATAAAGGCTTCGTCATGAACTACCACATGCAGGGCATGGCTAAGTCCCTAGGTGAAGTGTTCGTGATGCTCAAGACTGTTGAGGTGGAGATCAAGAAGAAGCACACGCTGTTGATGGTCAACAAGACCGTCGATTTTAGGAAATCCGGTGGCAAGGGAAAAAAGAGCTGGAAGTCCAGGAGGGAGGGCAAATTGGTTGCCAAGCCCAAGACTACCAAATCTGGTCCCAAAGCTGGCGTGGAGTGTTTCTACTGCAAGGAAAAGGGTAACTGGAAGCGCAACTGCCCCAAGTACCTGGAGGACAGGAAAGCTGACAAGATAGTCGACAAAGAGCAAGGTATATTTGATATACATGTTATAGATGTGTACCTTACATCCGCCCGTAGCAACACTTGGGTATTTGATACTAGTTCTGTTGCTCATATTTGTAACTCTCAGGAGGAGTTGCGGAATAAGAGGCGCCTGGCTAAGGATGAGGTGACGATGCGCGTCAGCAATGGATCGAGAGTCGACGTGGTGGATGTCGGCACGCTCCCTCTACATCTACCATCGAGATTAGTTTTGGTTTTAAGTAAGTGTTATTTTCTACCATCGTTGAGTGCAAACATTATAAGTGGGTCTTGCCTGTTACAAGACGGTTATTCATTTAAATCAGTATCAAACAGTTGTGCTATTTCAATGAATGATATCTTTTATGTTGATGCTCCCGAGAGTAATGGTTTATTCTTGTTGAATCTTGATCGTAGTACTCACATCCATAACATAGATGCCAAAAGGATTTAGTGTAATGATGATACCGCCATGTATATGTGGCATTGCCGTCTCGGTCATATTGGTATAAAGCGCATGAAGAAACTCCACGCAGATGGACTTTTGGACTCGTTGGATTTTGGATCCCTCGATACATGCGAACCATGCCTTATGGGCAAAATGACCAAGACACCGTTCAAAGGTTTCATTGAACGGGGGTCGGACTTGTTGGGAGTCATACATACAGATGTGTGTGGACCAATGAGCGTGTCGACACGCAATGGTTATCGTTACTTCGTCACCTTCACTGACGATTTGAGTAGATACGGTTATATCTATTTGATGAAACATAAGTCTGAAACTTTTGAAAAGTTCAAAGAATTTCAAAGTGAAGTTGAAAATCAGCTTAACAAGAAAATCAAGCACCTCCGATCCGATCATGGTGGCGAGTATTTGAGTTTTGAGTTTGGCACACATCTGAAGAGTTGTGGCATCGTACCGCAACTTACGCCTGCCAGAACACCGCAACGTAACGGCGTGTCCGAGCGACGTAATCGTACTCTACTGGATAGTGTCCGGTCTATGATGTCTCTTACCGATTTGCTCGTATCCTTCTGGGGTTATGCATTAGAAACAACCGCATTCATTTTAAATAGGGCTCCGTCCAAATCCGTTGAAACGACACCGTATAAATTATGGTATGGCAAGAAGCCTAAGTTATTGTTTCTGAATGTTTGGGGTTGTGAGGCGTATGTTAAGAAACTACGGTCCGACAAACTCGAACCGAAGTCGGAGAAAGTTGTCTTTGTAGGATATCCGTGGGAAACCGTAGGATACACCTTCTACAACCAAGTTGAGGGCAAAATGTTTGTCGCGAAGACCGGTACCTTTCTAGAGAAGGAGTTTCTTGCGAAAGGAGTAAGTGGGAGGAAGGTAGACCTCGATGAGATCCTTGATCCTGAGCTCGATATTCTGAGTGGTGCAATGAAAGCTATTCCGGAAACGTCCTCCACAGATGGAGTGGGAGAAACTGTCGAGGAAAGTATTCTACCTCGTTGGTCTGGTAGATCTCATATCGCACCAGAATATTATGGCAACATGGTTTGCACCATCATGTTAATTTAACAAGACGAACCTACGAACTACAAGGAGGCAATGGCGAGTCTAGAGTCCGAAAAATGGCTAGAAGCCATGAAATCCAAAATATGATCCATGTATGATAACAAAGTGTGGACTTTGATGGATATTCCCGAATGGCGCAAGGCCGTCGAGAATAAATGAATCTTTAAGAAGAAGACTGGTGTTGATGGTAATATGACCGTCTATATAGCTTGGCTTGTCGCAAAAGGTTTCCGACAAGTTCATGAGATTTACTACGATGAAACTTTTTCACCGGTAGCGATGCTGAAGTCTATTCGGATTTTGTTAGCAATTGCTACATATTACGATTATGAATTATGGCAGATGGATGTCAAAACAGCCTTCCTAAATGGAAACATTGAGAAAGAGTTGTACATGGTACAATCGGTAGGTTTTGTCGATCCAGAAAATGGTGACAAGGTATGCAAGATTCAGCGCTCCATCTATGGATTGAAGCAAGCATCTCGGAGCTGGAATCTTTGCTTTGATGAGGTAATCAAATGTTTTGGATTTGTCCAAAATTTGGAAGAGACCTGCAGTTACAAGAAAATGATGGGAGCTCGGTTGTGTTCTTAGCACTATATGTAGATGACATATTGCTGATTGGGAATGATGTGGAACTTCTGAATAGCGTGAAGGATTATTTAAATAGTAAATTTTCCATGAAGGACTTAGGAGAAGCTGTGTACGTATTAGGCATTAAAATCTATCGTGATAGATCCAGACGTCTATTAGCGTTGAGTCAGAGTACTTATCTTGATAAAATACTGAAGTGTTTCGGTATGGAGAAGGCAAAGAAGGGTTCTCTGTCGGTTATCAAGAATAAAACATTGCGAAAGGCACAGTGTCCGGTAACGGAACATGATAAGGCCGATATGACTAAACATCCTTATGCTTCAGCCATAGGATCGATTATGTATGCAATGTTAAGTACTAGACCTGATGTGGCATTGGCTCTAAGTTTGACAAGTCGTTTCCAGAGTAATCCTTGAATGGCACATTGGATTGCTGTCAAGAGCATTCTTAAGTATCTCAATAAGACAAAGGAAATGTTCCTTGTCTATGGTGACTGCAATGAAGAACTTGGCGTAACAGGTTACGTGGATGCAAGTTTCTGCTCAGACCCCGATGACTCTAAGTCACAGACAGGTTATGTGTTCAAGGTGAATGGAGGCGCCGTGTGCTGGAGAAGTGGGAAGCAACCCATCGTCGCGCAATCTACAATGGAGTCGGAGTACATTGTTGCTTGCGAAGCCGCGAATGAAGCTGTGTGACTGAGGAAGATCATCATTGAACTTGGAGTGTTCCCGAGCGTGCAAGACCCCGTGATCATCCTCTGCGACAATACGGGTTCCATTTCTAACGCCAAGGAGCCAAGGTATCACTCCACCGCCAAACACATTCTCCGACGCTTCCATGTGATACGACATTACGTAGAAGGAGGCGAAGTGAAGATTTGCAAAGTGCATATGGATCTGAATGTGGCAGATCCCCTGACGAAGCCTCTTCCGCTTGACAAGGATGAAACACACCAAGTTGCTATGGGTGTTAAGCTTTTACCAAGTTGTAATCTAGATTAATTTGTACTCTAGTGCAAGTGGGAGACTGGAGGAGATATGCCCTAGAGGCAATTAATAAAGTGTATTTATTTATCATATCTCGTTTGTTCATAATATGTTTTTGTGTCATGCTATAACCGTATTATGCGGAATTATTAATACGGGTGTGATGCGTAAACAACCAGGTCCCTATTAGCCTCTACTAAGACTAGTTTCGTTGCGCGATCGATGATCGAGGTTTCCTGATCATAGGGCATGGCGCCAGTCGGCGATGAAAGTCTTATCGTTGGTGGAACGATGTGATGGACATACCCATATTTGTAGGACGTAGTCATTATGCATTTGACCGTGAGATCAACTCTTATTGTTATTCCTGGAAGATACTTTGATCGCACCAAACTTCGTATCTTATCTAGTATGACAATAGCGGTGATACTTTTGGGTATCAGAAGGGAGTAGTTGAGACGAAGGGTCAAGAGCGGGATTTGCCAATCCACATAGAAAGATAGATACTCTAGGGCCCACTCGGTTATGTCTAATGAGCTTGCAAGCATGTGACTAGGTCACGGAGACATGAAATCATAGACGAGTAGAAGATAGCGTTGTCAGTAACGAGGTCATCTAGATATGGAGATATCTATGATCGACGCTCAGGCACGCTAAGTATCGCTATGGCAAAAGGTTTGAGACTTTACGTTCAGGTTTGATAGATGAAAGTCATTCGTTATATCACAGGGATTAATTCAGGGGGTCCAGGCCTACGAGTTAGTCGTTGATCAGAGAGGAGTCTCGATCATACCTGTTATTATATCGAACCGCTAGGGTAACACACTTAACGGGTTTCGACAAGACAACCGGAAAGGAAAGAGATCACCGGGAACGTCCCGGGAGAGGTCCGATGGAGATCGAGCTGTACAATTTCACCCGTGGGTGGGGCTGGTGGCAGCGACGAAATAGTTTCGGAGCGAATAAATTATATATATATATTTTTGATATTAATTAGTGTAATTAATTTCTAAATATCATTTTATATATTTATTTTCGAATTTATTTAGGCTGATTTCCCTAAATGGGCCTTCTGGTCGAAAGAAGGCCCAAGAGGGGGAAAATTCCCTAGGGGAATTTGGTGGGGGCATTGGGGCCGACCCAGGTGGGCCAAAAGGGGCCCACCATGGGGCCGGCGCACCATGTGCAGCCGCACCAGGCATGTGGGGATAGTCCCACATTGCCTGGTGAGTAGGTTGGCTCCCCCCGGGAGCCTATATAAGAAGGGGCACCCCTGGCCTTTTAATTCACCAATTAATTCCCCAATTCTCTCTCAATTTTGTGATTCCCTTTGTCGGAGTTGCGCCGAGTTGAGAGGGGGATCTCTTCCACCATAGCCCGAAATCGCTCGACATCATCGTTGTCGTTCTCCGGGGTGCGCCGCCGCGCTTTCGGCTGCTGGCGGAGTCTCCGACGACCATACGGCCCGCCGCCCACCCGCTTTGTCTCCGCATCCTGCAGCCCATCCGCGCGGTCGAAGCCTCGTGCGCGTCCGCCACGCCGAGCGAGCGACCACGCCGTCCCCGGCCGCTCCGCCACCGCTGACAGTAGGGCTGACGTCACACGTCAGCCGCTGACGGGTAAGTCCCACTGTCGATGACTCCAAATTAACAGAAAACAGCAAAAAACAAACAAATCATATCTTTTGAAATCCAATTCAAAAAATACAAAAAATATACCAAAATTTGCAGAAAAATTGCTTTTCCACTACCACATTTACATGCTTTTCACACAATATAAAAAGTCATTACCACAAAATGAAATTCAAACGATCCGTATCTTCTGGTGTGTGTTCTAGAAAAAAAATTCCAAAAAAATGAAGAACAAATAAACTTCTTTACAGCCAACATAATTACATTTATTTTTACATAACATAAAACCAAGTTACACGTTTTTTCCTATAAGAGCCATGTCTTCTGATGTGAAATTCAAAAAAAAAGTTAAAGAGAAATATATTTCAACATTTACATGCATTCGGACAAGCAAAAAAGATATGACATACTTTCCCGTGCTAACCATGGAGGTTAAAAAAAACAAATTACCTTAGTTGCACCTAGCAATTTTCACAGATTAAACAATTTTAAAACACGTGCTTCTTTGAATTGCACTTCGGACCTTGTAATCTAAACATATGCATATCGTCGCCTTTATTTTTTTTCATACACGGGAGCGGCACGGACACGCCAACTCCACTACTACTTACTACGTTATTTTTTTTTGGAATTGCCTTTAAGTAAAAAAGGACGATGTTGACCGTGCACGGAGGATTTGGGAAAAAAATCCTCCGGGTCCTCTTCTGCTGGCAAGTGTCACCCAAATCTTCTCTACTACTTATAAAAGAGCGAATTTAAACTTTTCTACAGCCACCCAGAAAAGTGTACACAGAACCACCAGCACCCTTAGATCGCCCCACTCAATTAAATCTAACAGTCTGTATCGATTTGATCATGTTCGACGGTGTAGATTCATAATGTCGACTCGACAGAGTAATGTCCTGCCGAATTTTTATCGCTCTGCGTCCCCGTTCGCTTATGTCCTCAAGGAGCAGTTGTAACGTTTGTGTGTTTTATTTTTTGCATCAACATGGCATCGCATTGCATCTCATTAGGGATATTATAACTGAGTCAAATTGGAGCTCACTCACGCACTCAGCATTGCCAGCCGTTTGATCATCCTCATAGCTCGTTTCTGACCGTTAGATGTTCTGTAAATTTCGCAGTGGGCCGCATATCCCTGAGGGCAGCTGCTCCGGAAAACAAATTGGCCTGCTCTCGTTAACTGGGCCAGGAAGCCCCACTAAAGCCCATCGACAATATTGTTTCGGTAGAACATGCACAGAAAAAATATACCGTCTACTCGCATCGCTTCCTCTCCTTTCCCGATATCCCTTGTAGCGATGGGCGAACCAGTGCGCCGCCACCAGCGCCTCCACCGAACTGGACGTCCAGCGACGAACCCCTACGGACTGGAGCTGGCCGTGATGGTCACCACCTCCTCCGAGCACAAGTACTTCTCCGACACGGCGAGTGCCTTGGACAACATCGGGTCCAGGGGAACTCCGCCATCCTCCTCGTGGTCTTGCTGAGCTCACTGCTCGCCGCAGCTGTTGAGCGTGCCGAGGGAGAAGAGCTCCGCCACCGCCAGCGCCTTCAGCAGCGACTCCGAGGCCGGAGGGTCCATGAAGTCGAAACTCACCAGGTCGTTGATGCCCAACGCCTTAAGCATCAGGACGACGTTGGCCAGGTTGCTCCTCTAGATCTCCGGTAGAGGGGATTAATGGTCAGAAACCAGAATTGATTAGTGAGGGGAATCCATCAGCTGTCGATTTTCAATAGAAGCCGGACAGGTCAGTTTCATGGTCGGACATTTACATGGTGAATTAGCGTTTTTCAATAGTTGGTCAATTCCTTTGATTAGTATTGCTAATAGTATGCATCTAAGGCCAGTTCACACTTTGTGCTATTACTCATTTTCTACTCCAATATTTATACAACATTGAGTCGCTGGGTTAGTTTGTATTTGACTTGGGTCTATAGGCGACGGCATCACGGCAGATTGTGTCACATTCAAACTCATAGGTAATAACTTCCATCCTATAAATACCTTTAATTTAGTGTCTAAATAAACAATGAGTTTATATACACTATCTAGGTACAAAATGAGACTTAACAATTTCTAGCAGCATTCCATTCTTTATATGCAAATATAATCTTCTTTTCACTTGATATACTTCAGATGAAGCAATCTGGAGATGAATCCTGTCCAAGGACTATCAAAGGCGAGCATATAAATCTGATGAAGGATTGGAACAATGGAGACAGTCCATCATATAAATCTTTGCTTCACCTGCTTCCCCTTCGCCATGGTACTATAGGCTCAATCTTAATTCAGTAGACTATTGCACATTTTGGTCTTCAGTTTTCCAGGCCTCATTGCCTCATACCCATCTTTGTTGATTTCAGGTCCTGGTTAATCCTAAAGAAGCATGGTTCGCCGACTTGTGCCAGGCCTGTGCCAACGGCCTCATCACGTCCATTGACCGCTTCCATCCCAAGCACGGCTTCCGTATCTCCACCTACGCCCTCTTCTGGATCCGCCACTCCGTAGTCCGGGCCATGACGCTCTCCAGCTTCACCCGCTTCCCCTTCGCCATGGAATCGGTAAAGATCAGTTTGATCAACCTTAATTCAGTAGACCATTGCACATTTTGGTCTTCAATTTCCCAGGCCTCTTTGCCTCATGCACATCTTTGTTGATTTCAGGTCCTGATTAATCCTAAAGAAGTATGGTACAGATCATGGTACTATAGAACAATTTAGTTGCAAATTATACCATATGAGAGAGAAGATGCAAAAACGTAGAGTACCAAAATACATGAGTTGAGTAAAAGAACATAATCAGGGCAGTTACTTACAACCAAGGAAGAGTTATTTGCTTCGTACTTACACATTCATACTCATAGGTAATAACTTCCATCCTATAAATACCTTTAATTTAGTGTCTTAATAAACCCTGTGTTTATATACACTGTCTAGGTACAAAATAAGACTCGATAATTCCTAGCAACATCCCATTCTTTATATGCAAATATAATCTTCTTTTCACTTGATATACTTCAGATGAAGCAATCTGGAGATGAATCCCATCCAAGGACTATCAAAGGCGACCATATGAATCTGATGAAGGATTGGAACAATGGAGACAGTCCATCAGATTTGCTGAATAGTGTTGGCTTCCTGCTGATAAAAATATCACTAGCCACGACAAACCAATCATGCAACATGAAAGTAGAATTGGGGATATTATAACTGAGCCAGTTATTGAACCAAAAGAAAAGTTTGCTGCTACACTTGAGCTCTAGAATGAACAATGGTGATTGTTGGCCTTCTGACAGAACATGTAAGTGCACATTACATACCGCATAGCTTTCCAGACGATTTTTAAATAAGTAATAATATTCCAAATTGACTATTTGCTGGGAGAAAAATGTGTACGACCTCCTATGCAGTCCTGGAATGAAGTATGCCTCTTGGTGGAAGTTTAGTATCTTATGCGCACATCATCAAAGAAAAAGGACTTTGGTAGACTTTTTTTTGTGTGGGCCTGGAATGCAAATTGGCATAAGTGGAATGTGCGTACGTGTTTTAGAAGATGAATTGACGTGTTTCAACACTTACAAAAAATGTGAAATCCAAATATATTATCCTCTATATTCTTTAAAATCTATTTACCTAATACACGGGCGTGGCAACGCGCGCCTACATGGTCTAGTTAATTTAACTGTTGCATTTAATTTCAATTCCCACAATTAAATTCAAATGCATTTCAAATTAATTAAAAATATGTTATTTTCAAATCTTTAAAAAATGTTAAAAAATAGTTTATTAAATTGTCCATTTGAAACTAAAACTATTTTGTGAAGTTTTCGTATTCAATTTCCCTTTATATTTCGTTTAAAAAATATATAACCGAAACAATTAAATAGGAGAGAAATAAAACCCCAAAAGCCCATCTAACCCAAACCCTAGGGTTTCCCCTGAAAAATTATTTCTCACCCCCTGCCTTTTTGCAGCCACCCTCCTCCTTTTTCGGGTTTTTGCAAAATTTCCCTTCCACCTCTCTTTTCTTCTTTTCCCCTCCCTTTTTCCTCTCTTTTCTTTTTTCCTTTCTTTTCTTCCTTTCTTTCTTCTTTTCCTTCCTTTCTTTTCCTTCCTTTCTTCTTTTCCTTTTTTTTCTTTCCTTTCACTTCTTTCCTCCCCGCACCGCACGGGAGAAATCCTCCCGAGCCCGCACCCGCACCAGCTGAGCTCCCGCTCGCCCCGCGCCTACACCGGCGCGCGCCGGCCTGCCGCTGCTCGCCTGCTGCCACGCCGCGCCCGGCCGCCTCCGCGCCCTGCTCGCGTCCGGCCACCTCCCCGCCCCCAGCGCCCCGAGCACGCCGCCGCGCCCGCGCCCTCCGCCGGCCGCCGGCCGCTCCTCCTCCATCCGGCCGCGCGCCGGCACACCGCCAGCGCCGCCCCCGCCTCCGAGCCGCCTCGCCCCCAGCGCCACGCGCCCGCCGCGCGCCGCCGGCCTACTCCGTGCCATGGCCGCCCGCGCCCGGCTACCTCCGCGTAGCCGCCGGCCACGCCTCCAGGCGCCCGGCCTCCCCTGCTCCGGCCGAGCGCCGCCGTGCCGCCGCGCCCCCGAGCTCCTCCACCCGTGCTCCCGACCCCGTCCGCCCCGTGCTCCCGAGCTCGCTCTCGCACCGAGCCAGCCCGCAGCACAGCGGCTGACCGCCTCCCGCGCGCCCCGGCCGCCGGCTGCTCCTCCGCCTCTCCCCACGCCGCGCCGTCCTGCGCCGCGTCGCCGCTCCAACCGTCGCAGCGCCGCCGCCGCCCCGCACGCCGCGCCGCCGCCGCCAGCCGCCGCGTCCTCTGGATGTGCCGCCGCCTCCCGCAGCGCGCCGCCGTCACCCGCGCGCCTCGCCCGCGCCTTGCGCCGCTGCTCCACCGCACGCTCCCCGCCGCCCGCGTGCGCGCCCGCCGCCGTGCGCGTGCTCGCAGCCCGCGCCGGCCTCCTTCCATTCGCCGGTTTCTCCGTCCGGTGGCGTCTTCGCATCCGTCGCCCGCACGGTGTTCGACGTAATGCCCGCAAGACCCCGGCATCACATTTGTTTTTCCGTGTTTGTCCACCCTTTGTGGTGCTGCCCGGTGCTCCTTCCGGTGTCCGTTGCCGTGCTCCTTCATGTTCGTGACCGCTTGTGTTGCACGCCTTCGTGCGTGACTCGAACCGTTGTCGTGGCCCCGAAGACCGGATACAACAAGTGCGCCACCGACCCCGAAGCTGGTGCTCTGAACAACGACCACCCGTACGACTACTTCCCCGGCCACTTCCACGACACTGACAAACGACGATGCCCCGGTTCCGCGACGACTACTTCCACGACGACGACTACTTACTCTACGGACCGAAGACGTCGGTTTCGAACCCCTGTTCACCCGATCCGTCGTACGAACACAAACCCTAACCCTATACCTATTTTATTAAATGTCATCTATCTTGTGCATATCGCATCATAATTGCCTGTGTTGCATCTCTTGGGTTTGGTGGTGTAGCAAATCACCTAAATAATAAATATGGAATGTGTGGGGGCAAATCAATATATGTATTGCCCGAATCCATTTAAATTGACTAGATCATCCATGCCATGTCTTGCCATGTTAACCAACATTTAATATTGTTGAGTGGATAAATAACTTGAACATAAATATTAATTGTCGGAATCCCGGTTCCGCTTAATTTGGATTAAGTGCATCTTGCCATGTCATGCATCATTCTCATATGATCATGCTGGATCTTTTGCCGTAGTTATAAAATGCATCTTTTGCGCTTCCAGTGTTTGTTGCTTCTTCGCGGGTACGACGTTGAGATGTGTGAGCAAAGACAAGATCTGTTTCCATGCGGGATTCCAGGCAAGCAAAGTTTGCTTGTTTACCTATATAATGTCTTTCATCCCTGCCATTGATCTCTGCTACCCTAGTATTCGATTCTTTATCGCGATCCCATCACATGTTTATCCTGCAGCCCATACAGCTTTATCCCCACATCCCATCACCTGTTGCATGTTTATCTGTTAGCCTTGCGAGTCGTAGCGCATGCTTAGAGTTGACTGTGCGAGTCGTCTGTTGGTCTTATGTTTCATCTGCTTAGCATGATAGATTGTTCTACTTAAATAAAATGCTATCTTGTATTGGGGTATTATAATTAAATGATAAGGCACCAGGCGGAAGGCCTTGCGAGGTGCTTTGTTCTGCTCAGTGTCGACCTAGGAACTGAGATTTTGTCCTCGGATCCAATTTTGAGCGCACTAACCACTTGTGGGAGGCCCTATGGAGCCCCCCTCGACTTTGAACGGATCTTCAGCTTGTCCATGTGCCGCAACTAGTTCGGGTTTTCCATTGCTCATATCCATGTGCATGATGATGATGATTGATGAGAGGTTACTTGATACAGGGGGGTCATATAGGGGTGGTGCGCGCGAAGCGGACAGTTCCTACTGTGGTTTGAGCCGCATGGCGCGCAGGCACAAACTAATGAGTCCGCAATTGAGATTCGGCCGGACTCTTGAAGCGGGTAACAACTCATATGGGTGGCACTTGGACTTGCTGTAGTGAAGGAATGGGTCGAGTTGAGAGACCCTGATGCTTGATTGGGTTGATCATACGAGTATGGGTACAGTAGTGCACCCCTGCAGGGTATAATCTTATCGATGAGCCGTGTCCACGGTTATGGACGACTTTGTTGATGATGCTGGCTAACAAGATCTAGACAACTTACACCTAATTAATGTTAATTAATTTGACTAGTAATAAAGAATTACTTTCGCAATAAATTATAACTAAAACTGTTCAACGTGTGAGTTTCCCGAATTGCTTCCTCATATTTGGTTGAGGGGGTTAATTCGAGAATGGGTTATGTTTGGGGTTAGTAGTAGTTGGCTACTTATGCGCTCTCTTATCCCTCTCTGATTAGACGGAAGTCGTAGCGTGTCTCTCTAGGTTGCTAGTGCTGCTGCCGCTAAGTCCACCTCCCCCATATTTTGGGAGATGGTGTAGAAAGTTGGCAAGTCGGTTTTGCTTGCCAGGGAGTGCCCTGACCCTCTTTTGGGATGTGCTTTATGTGCAGTCAACAGGTTTGAAGTCTGACGACGTTAGCTTGGGAATCCCTCCGGCTTGGCTGGGCAGGGATATGGCGCCCTCGCTTATCTTCAGGACTCTTAGTCCAATTTGCTTCTTATCCGTAGTCGGATACTATTTTTGCTTCCGCTGTCATTTGTATCTTTGTATCGTAATATTTGTATCTTGACTCGTTCGAGTAGTTGTTGAATTATATCTTCTGTTGTATTTGTGGATGTATCGGAACTGTTGTAATTTTATCACAATTCCACCCACATAATGCGCATGTTTCGGCGTGCACAATAGGTCTGGTGGGCGACCTAAAATCGTTATTATGCGGATTTCGGCGGGAGCGCTTAAATCTACATAGTGCCGATTTTAGGGCATCACAACAGTTACCGGGGCGTGGTGGGAACCCCCACGAATCGCGCCCCGGATCGTGCGAGACCGTTACTCGTCTGAGTGCCGCGTGGCTCGGGCCGGCCGGGCACTAAGGGCCCACGACGCTTCGCCTGAGCCCATGGGCTCAATCATGCCCATGGTGGGCCCGGGGGCTACTCTCGGCCCAGTGGGAACTGGCACGCGGGCTGATCAGACGAAACGACTAAGGATCAGGCCTCGCCGCCTGGCGGGACCCTCGAGGGGCAAATCACCTCAAAGGCCTGAAGAGGAAACGAGGGCCTCAGGGGGTCCCTCGCTTCAAATGACCCTCCCGAGGCGCCAGCGCGCCTGGAGGGAATTCAACGGGAGTCCCCCCTTAGGCCTCCCCGGGCCTGAAGGGAAACGTCGTGGCCAAGGAAGTACGGCCAGACGCACATGGCCCCTGCCACACCCACGTGGTGACGCAAGCACCCCCGTTGCCGTTTTGGTGATAAAGGGGTCAATAAAGTTGCGCCGCCTGCTGCGGAACTGCGGAGGACCTTCCGCTCTGATGATAAAGCGGGTGGACGGCGCAACCTTCCAAAGAGTACGTCATCAAGGGCTCCACCTCAGAGACTGCCCTCCCTGCGGACAGTACAGCGCGGTCGGCCGCCTGTCGGCCACCACGCCCACCTTTATCAGTGATGGACCGCGTCCATGGACGAAAGGGCCGCGGTGTACTCCTGCACCCCCACGCCACTGCCGTGTGGGAACCACCTGGAAGGCCAAGCCGAAGGAGAGCGCTAGAGGCGGCTATAAAAGCACCAAGACCTCCATCGTAGTAAGGGTCGGCCAATTGCTTGTGACTACGCCTGTAAACCCTAGCGACACCAAGTAGGATAGCCTCTGGCTGGAGGAGGAAGAAGATCATCGCTTCCCTCCCCAGGCAAGAACTGCCTCAAGGGGACCTCCAGCAAGCTCTGTTGTACTACTTCCACCATAATCCAATACAGGCAAGCAGGAGTAGCGGTCTTACCTCCTCACGAGGGCCGTGAACCTGGGTACGGGCCGGTGTCTATCTCTGTCGTGGGTGTTTCGTCTCCAGGTCCGGCGAACAACGTCGCCGTGCCCCTCGAGGGTCTTGACCTCCGCGTTCAATCCCCTTCACGAACTACACTTCAGGAAGTGACTACCCCCGATTCTAGGGAGTCATAACCCGACAGACACGCTAAGTATCGCTATGGCAAAAGGTTTGAGACTTTACGTTCAAGTTTGATAGATGAAAGTCATTCGTTATATCACATGGATTAATTCATGGGGTCCAGGCCGACGAGTTAGTCGTTGATCAGAGAGGAGTCTCGATCATACCTGTTATTATATCGAACCGCTAGGGTAACACACTTAAGAGGTTTCGACAAGACAACCAGAAAGGAAAGAGATCACCGGGAACGTCCCCGGAGAGTTCCGATGGAGATCGGGCAGCGACGAAATAGTTTCGGAGCGAATAAATTATATATAATATGTTTGATATTAATTAGTGTAATTAATGTCTAAATATGATTTTATATATTTATTTTCAAATTTATTTAGGCTGATTTCCCTAAATGGGCCTTCTGGTCGAAAGAAGGCCCAAGAGGGGGAAAATTCCCTAGGGGAATTCGGTGGGGGCATCGGGGCCGACCCAGGTGGGCCAAAAGGGGCCCACCATGTGCAGCCGCACCAGGAATGTGGGGATAGTCCCATATTGCCTGGTGAGCAGGTTGGCTCCCCGGGAGCCTATATAAGAAGTGGCACCCCTGGCCTTTTAATTCATCACTTAATTCCCCAATTCTCTGTTGATTTCGTGATTCCCTTTGTCGGAGTTGCGCCGAGTTGAGAGGGCGATCTCTTCCACCATAGCCCGCTGCCCCGCTGCTGGTATTCCGGTTCAAGTCTTCCGCTGCTCGTCCTGGACTGGAGCTTCGGAGTCCGTCGTCTCCACCGTACGTGTGTAACACCCTGCGAGGTGCTGCGCTAGCGGTGCTGGGAGGTCTGCTTCCTCTACACGACCTTGAGGTCGGCTTCGTCGGTCTTCATCGTCAACGTTCGTGCGGGAACATAATCCCCGCTTTCGGTCTACAAGGGTATGTATTCCGATCTCCGTTCGTACTACTATATCTGCATAAAATAGATCTTGGCTTGTTTAAAGGATATCGTTGCTAGGAAAATTATTGTTTTCTGCCTACGATCCCCTTCAGTGGTATCAGAGCCGATCTATCGTAGATATAGCTGTACGTTGTTAGAACACGTGTCTGCACGGGGGCACCGTTCCTTTCATTTGCTACCCTCTAGCGTGCACTTGTGATTCCAGCGGCATCTAGTTGATGATGCGGCCCAGACCGACTTTACGCGTACGCTTACGCGAGACTGGTTCCACTACTGACATACGGCTTGTACCGCATCTGTGGCTGGCGGGTGCCTGTTTCTCCCTCTTTAGTTGGTCTTGCTTTTTCAATGGAGGGCTCGAAAGGGATGCTTAAATATGCAATTATTGGATCGTTGTTGTGGTCATAAGTTCGTAGGTAAGAAACGGTTCTTTTTACGAAAGCCCTAGCCACGTAAAATATGCAAAAGGTAAAGTAGAAGCGTCTAACTTTATTTTGTAGGGGCAATGTGATTTTGTCAAGGTAGGTTTATTAAATTGTTTATGAACTGTGGGCGCCAAGAAGACCATGGCGCAAATGGACTATATCACATGGCATTACATTTGATGTTATTGTGTGCATCTTATATTGTGTGATTATATATATTAGTATATATTAGTTACGCGGCGGTAGTCTTATATAAGATGATCCCTACAAAATACCACTAGTGTTCTTCCTCCAACGAGCACCACCAAGAAAGTTCTACGTTATGAGGCAGGTCGTGACGATCGGGTGTCAGACATATCATCGTTTGCATACAGTGGGTGTAAACCATGTTGCACAAGCGTTACGTTGAGGTTATAATGGCGAGCCTAGCATATGCAGATATGGCCTCGGAACACGGAGGCCGAAAGGTTGAGCATGAGTCACAGAATTGTTGTGATGGACAATTGTCTACCCTTGAAGTTGTGATGCCGGCTCTGACGATGAGGGGTGGTGCAATGGATGGGGGTCGTGTAATCGCTTAAACGACCAGGAGGGATGTTCGTTTGAGTGGGAGTTATGTTAGTTATTTTCTAAAAATACTATAACTTAAAATTATTATGAACAAAGTCTTATGTTGTTGCAAATTCCATTGTAGATGTCTCGCCCCTCGTTTAACCTAGGTCTGTTCCTTGAGAAAGAAAAGCTGAAGACCAATGGGTCTAACTTCATGGCATGGTTCCGCAACCTGAGGATCCTCCTCACTCCCCATAGGGTGGCCTACATCATTGAAGACGCCATAGGTGACCCTCCAGCAGATGAAGCCTCTGATGATAAGAAGAAGGTCTTCCAGACCAAATCGGAGGATTCTGCCTTTGTCCAGAGTGACATGCTCTACGCCATGGAAGCCGACCTGCAGAAGCGCTTTGAGAAGATGAGCGCCTTTGAGATAATTTCTTATCTGAAGGCTGTCTTTGCGCCACAGGCTAAGGCTGAGAGATATGAAGCTTCTGAGCTTTTCTTCTCGGCCAATATGGAGGAGCATAGTAGTGTGAGCGAGCACGTGGCCAAGATGTCTGACTACGTTCAACGCCTGAATGCTCTGGAATGCAAGATTCCCGATGAGCTGGCGATTGATAGGGTGCTGCAATCGTTGCCCCCTAGCTATAAAGGCTTCGTCATGAACTACCACATGCAGGGCATGGCTAAGTCCCTAGGTGAAGTGTTCGTGATGCTCAAGACTGTTGAGGTGGAGATCAAGAAGAAGCACACGCTGTTGATGGTCAACAAGACCGTCGATTTTAGGAAATCCGGTGGCAAGGGAAAAAAGAGCTGGAAGTCCAGGAGGGAGGGCAAATTGGTTGCCAAGCCCAAGACTACCAAATCTGGTCCCAAAGCTGGCGTGGAGTGTTTCTACTGCAAGGAAAAGGGTAACTGGAAGCGCAACTGCCCCAAGTACCTGGAGGACAGGAAAGCTGACAAGATAGTCGACAAAGAGCAAGGTATATTTGATATACATGTTATAGATGTGTACCTTACATCCGCCCGTAGCAACACTTGGGTATTTGATACTAGTTCTGTTGCTCATATTTGTAACTCTCAGGAGGAGTTGCGGAATAAGAGGCGCCTGGCTAAGGATGAGGTGACGATGCGCGTCAGCAATGGATCGAGAGTCGACGTGGTGGATGTCGGCACGCTCCCTCTACATCTACCATCGAGATTAGTTTTGGTTTTAAGTAAGTGTTATTTTCTACCATCGTTGAGTGCAAACATTATAAGTGGGTCTTGCCTGTTACAAGACGGTTATTCATTTAAATCAGTATCAAACAGTTGTGCTATTTCAATGAATGATATCTTTTATGTTGATGCTCCCGAGAGTAATGGTTTATTCTTGTTGAATCTTGATCGTAGTACTCACATCCATAACATAGATGCCAAAAGGATTTAGTGTAATGATGATACCGCCATGTATATGTGGCATTGCCGTCTCGGTCATATTGGTATAAAGCGCATGAAGAAACTCCACGCAGATGGACTTTTGGACTCGTTGGATTTTGGATCCCTCGATACATGCGAACCATGCCTTATGGGCAAAATGACCAAGACACCGTTCAAAGGTTTCATTGAACGGGGGTCGGACTTGTTGGGAGTCATACATACAGATGTGTGTGGACCAATGAGCGTGTCGACACGCAATGGTTATCGTTACTTCGTCACCTTCACTGACGATTTGAGTAGATACGGTTATATCTATTTGATGAAACATAAGTCTGAAACTTTTGAAAAGTTCAAAGAATTTCAAAGTGAAGTTGAAAATCAGCTTAACAAGAAAATCAAGCACCTCCGATCCGATCATGGTGGCGAGTATTTGAGTTTTGAGTTTGGCACACATCTGAAGAGTTGTGGCATCGTACCGCAACTTACGCCTGCCAGAACACCGCAACGTAACGGCGTGTCCGAGCGACGTAATCGTACTCTACTGGATAGTGTCCGGTCTATGATGTCTCTTACCGATTTGCTCGTATCCTTCTGGGGTTATGCATTAGAAACAACCGCATTCATTTTAAATAGGGCTCCGTCCAAATCCGTTGAAACGACACCGTATAAATTATGGTATGGCAAGAAGCCTAAGTTATTGTTTCTGAATGTTTGGGGTTGTGAGGCGTATGTTAAGAAACTACGGTCCGACAAACTCGAACCGAAGTCGGAGAAAGTTGTCTTTGTAGGATATCCGTGGGAAACCGTAGGATACACCTTCTACAACCAAGTTGAGGGCAAAATGTTTGTCGCGAAGACCGGTACCTTTCTAGAGAAGGAGTTTCTTGCGAAAGGAGTAAGTGGGAGGAAGGTAGACCTCGATGAGATCCTTGATCCTGAGCTCGATATTCTGAGTGGTGCAATGAAAGCTATTCCGGAAACGTCCTCCACAGATGGAGTGGGAGAAACTGTCGAGGAAAGTATTCTACCTCGTTGGTCTGGTAGATCTCATATCGCACCAGAATATTATGGCAACATGGTTTGCACCATCATGTTAATTTAACAAGACGAACCTACGAACTACAAGGAGGCAATGGCGAGTCTAGAGTCCGAAAAATGGCTAGAAGCCATGAAATCCAAAATATGATCCATGTATGATAACAAAGTGTGGACTTTGATGGATATTCCCGAATGGCGCAAGGCCGTCGAGAATAAATGAATCTTTAAGAAGAAGACTGGTGTTGATGGTAATATGACCGTCTATATAGCTTGGCTTGTCGCAAAAGGTTTCCGACAAGTTCATGAGATTTACTACGATGAAACTTTTTCACCGGTAGCGATGCTGAAGTCTATTCGGATTTTGTTAGCAATTGCTGCATATTACGATTATGAATTATGGCAGATGGATGTCAAAACAGCCTTCCTAAATGGAAACATTGAGAAAGAGTTGTACATGGTACAATCGGAAGGTTTTGTCGATCCAGAAAATGGTGACAAGGTATGCAAGATTCAGCGCTCCATCTATGGATTGAAGCAAGCATCTCGGAGCTGGAATCTTTGCTTTGATGAGGTAATCAAATGTTTTGGATTTGTCCAAAATTTGGAAGAGACCTGCAGTTACAAGAAAATGATGGGAGCTCGGTTGTGTTCTTAGCACTATATGTAGATGACATATTGCTGATTGGGAATGATGTGGAACTTCTGAATAGCGTGAAGGATTATTTAAATAGTAAATTTTCCATGAAGGACTTAGGAGAAGCTGTGTACGTATTAGGCATTAAAATCTATCGTGATAGATCCAGACGTCTATTAGCGTTGAGTCAGAGTACTTATCTTGATAAAATACTGAAGTGTTTCGGTATGGAGAAGGCAAAGAAGGGTTCTCTGTCGGTTATCAAGAATAAAACATTGCGAAAGGCACAGTGTCCGGTAACGGAACATGGTAAGGCCGATATGACTAAACATCCTTATGCTTCAGCCATAGGATCGATTATGTATGCAATGTTAAGTACTAGACCTGATGTGGCATTGGCTCTAAGTTTGACAAGTCGTTTCCAGAGTAATCCTTGAATGGCACATTGGATTGCTGTCAAGAGCATTCTTAAGTATCTCAATAAGACAAAGGAAATGTTCCTTGTCTATGGTGACTGCGATGAAGAACTTGGCGTAACAGGTTACGTGGATGCAAGTTTCTGCTCAGACCCCGATGACTCTAAGTCACAGACAGTTTATGTGTTCAAGGTGAATGGAGGCGCCGTGTGCTGGAGAAGTGGGAAGCAACCCATCGTCGCGCAATCTACAATGGAGTCGGAGTACATTGTTGCTTGCGAAGCCGCGAATGAAGCTGTGTGACTGAGGAAGATCATCATTGAACTTGGAGTGTTCCCGAGCGTGCAAGACCCCGTGATCATCCTCTGCGACAATACGGGTGCCATTTCTAACGCCAAGGAGCCAAGGTATCACTCCACCGCCAAACACATTCTCCGACGCTTCCATGTGATACGACATTACGTAGAAGGAGGCGAAGTGAAGATTTGCAAAGTGCATATGGATCTGAATGTGGCAGATCCCCTGACGAAGCCTCTTCCGCTTGACAAGGATGAAACACACCAAGTTGCTATGGGTGTTAAGCTTTTACCAAGTTGTAATCTAGATTAATTTGTACTCTAGTGCAAGTGGGAGACTGAAGGAGATATGCCCTAGAGGCAATTAATAAAGTGTATTTATTTATCATATCTCGTTTGTTCATAATATGTTTTTGTGTCATGCTATAACCGTATTATGCGGAATTATTAATACGGGTGTGATGCGTAAACAACCAGGTCCCTATTAGCCTCTACTAAGACTAGTTTCGTTGCGCGATCGATGATCGAGGTTTCCTGATCATAGGGCATGGCGCCAGTCGGCAATGAAAGTCTTATCGTTGGTGGAACGATGTGATGGACATACCCATATTTGTAGGACGTAGTCATTATGCATTTGACCGTGAGATCAACTCTTATTGTTATTCCTGGAAGATACTTTGATCGCACCAAACTTCGTATCTTATCTAGTATGACAATAACGGTGATACTTTTGGGTATCAGTAGGGAGTAGTTGAGACGAAGGGTCAAGAGCGGGATTTGCCAATCCACATAGAAAGATAGATACTCTAGGGCCCACTCGGTTATGTCTAATGAGCTTGCAAGCATGTGACTAGGTCACGGAGACATGAAATCATAGACGAGTAGAAGATAGCGTTGTCAGTAACGAGGTCAGCTAGATATGGAGATATCTATGATCGACGCTCAGACACGCTAAGTATCGCTATGGCAAAAGGTTTGAGACTTTACGTTCAGGTTTGATAGATGAAAGTCATTCGTTATATCACAGGGATTAATTCAGGGGGTCCAGGCCTACGAGTTAGTCGTTGATCAGAGAGGAGTCTCGATCATACCTGTTATTATATCGAACCGCTAGGGTAACACACTTAACGGGTTTCGACAAGACAACCGGAAAGGAAAGAGATCACCGGGAACGTCCCGGGAGAGGTCCGATGGAGATCGAGCTGTACAATTTCACCCGTGGGTGGGGCTGGTGGCAGCGACGAAATAGTTTCGGAGCGAATAAATTATATATATATATATTTTGATATTAATTAGTGTAATTAATTTCTAAATATCATTTTATATATTTATTTTCGAATTTATTTAGGCTGATTTCCCTAAATGGGCCTTCTGGTCGAAAGAAGGCCCAAGAGGGGGAAAATTCCCTAGGGGAATTTGGTGGGGGCATTGGGGCCGACCCAGGTGGGCCAAAAGGGGCCCACCATGGGGCCGGCGCACCATGTGCAGCCGCACCAGGCATGTGGGGATAGTCCCACATTGCCTGGTGAGTAGGTTGGCTCCCCCCGGGAGCCTATATAAGAAGGGGCACCCCTGGCCTTTTAATTCACCAATTAATTCCCCAATTCTCTCTCAATTTTGTGATTCCCTTTGTCGGAGTTGCGCCGAGTTGAGAGGGGGATCTCTTCCACCATAGCCCGCTGCCGCGCTGCTGGTGTTCCGGTCCAAGTCTTCCGCTGCTCGTCCTAGACTGGAGCTTCGGATGCCGTCGTGTCCACCGTACGTGTGTAACGCTTTGCGAGGTGTTGCGCTAGCGGTGCTGGGAGGTCTGCTTCCTCTACACGACCTTGAGGTCGTCTTCGTCGGTCTTCATCGTCAACGTTCGTGCGGGAACGTAATCCCCGCTTTCGGTCTACAAGGGTATG
This sequence comes from Poa annua, assembly GCA_026929855.1. Lineage (NCBI taxonomy): Eukaryota > Viridiplantae > Streptophyta > Magnoliopsida > Poales > Poaceae > Poa > Poa annua. The sequence goes on from CM049427.1 coordinate 42,804,824, forward strand.
TATTCCGATCTCCGTTCGTACTACTATATCTGCATAGAATAGATCTTGGCTTGTTTTAAGGATATCATTGCTAGGAGAACTATTGTTTTCTGCCTACGATCTCCTTCAATTTCTTAACTGTATCATTAAGAAAGAGTTGTAATTAGTACAATAATGGTTGGGTGATCCTGAGGATGCTAAACATGTATGCAAACTTCAGTTGTGCATTCATGGGCTGAAGCAAGCATATCAGAGCTGGAATCTTCACTTTGATGATGTGATCAAAGGATTTTGGAGTTGTCCAAAATAGTTGAAGAGACTTACATCTGCAAAGAAGTGAGTGAGAGCTAAGTAGCTTTTCTTGATCTTATATGTAGATAGCATAATTAAGTGGGAACTAGGTGTCATTCATGATTTTATATGTAACGACATATTGAGAATGATACAGATCCTCTGGTAAACTATAAAGATTATTTAAGTGATTAAATTTTTGATGAATGAAATTAGGAGTATTAGGCATCCGACCTATAATTGTATAGATCAAAATGGGCTTAATAACATTAGGTCGGAATATTTTCTAAGTTAAGATTATGAAGTGTTTCAGAATAGAACAAGCGAAGAAAAATGTTCTTTCTTGTATGACTAGGTGAAATATTAAGTTTATCTTGGCATTTTCAGTGATAGCAAATGATGTTCGACATTCTCTATGTATCAGACTGAAAGCTCGACTTGGTGTGACCCAAGTTCTTGGTTGAAGAACGGGTTCTAGAGTGATCCTTGTGTGGATCAATGAACAAACGTTAAGTATATTCTTCAGTGTCTGTGAGAACTGAAGATATATTTTCTGGTAAAGGGTAAGAGTGGAAAGACAACTTGCCGTAAAACGGTTACAATGTTGCAAGTTGTGACACTGACCCATACGACTAGAAATCTCATATAGGAGATGTCCTTTATTTTGAAGAAAGACATGGTTAGTTTGTGAAGTCGCATATGAATGCACTGTCGCATAATCTACATAGGTATAGAAATATATGACAACTTTAGCAGTAGCAAGTGTGATTGGACTGAGCAGTTTTCCGAGCATATGTGGTTCCCCTTAATAGATCTCTTAGGCTTTTAAGGCCCATGCTACGCGAAGGTTCGAGTATCACTCCATCCACTAGGATATATTTCACCGTCATCGTAAGATACGGGATGATGTCAAACTAGGTGACATAGAAATGATGCAAAACACATATAGGTCTCAATGTGTGAGATCTGTTGACTGTATTCCTCTTCCACAAGACAAGCATGCACCAAGTTGCTATGGGTGTTGAGCTTTTCCCAAGTTGTAAACTAGATTAAGGGCCTCTTTGTTTGGGCTTCTAGCAGCTTTCCACAAAAAAAGCAGGGCAAATGAAACAAAAGACTGGGTTGTGCAGTAGGCTTTTCCAAAAGCAGGACGTTTTCCTTCAGACGAGAAAAAGCACAGTTTTAGGTGCTTCCCGAGCTTCCCCGTAAGTTTTCCAAGGGGCGTTCATTTTTGGTCATTTTGTTGCTCATAATTACTACAAAACTGCCACCGCAGAACAAAAGACCTGCCCCAAGCGTTTTCTTCCCGTGCCCGTGACCTGGTCAGTTCTTTTCTCTTTTCTTCCCGTGTCCGTGACCAATCCGAGGTAGCCGCCGCACCTGCTGCCCCGGCCGCCGCACCACCACGTCGCACCTGTCGCCCAGCGCCATGGACTGATCCTCCCCGCGACCGGCGCTGTGACGCTCCCGTCTCCGCCAATCGAGCTTGCCGTCCTCCATGACCGTCCTCGACCGAGCTCCTTGACCGAGCTCTCACCACGACCGAGCTCGCCGGGCGCCGGCCCCCACCGAGCGACGCCCCCGTTCCAGCTCTCCGTCCTCCACGCCGTCCTCCTGGCCGACCTTGCCCGCCTCCAGTTCAGCAACGTGAGAGCACTTCCGATCTGAGCCCATTCATTGTGTGCTGAGTATGACTCTGTAGTGGCTGAAGATGAACAAATAAATAATGGCTTAAAGACGTCTACTCCACGGATATGCCTAAGATGCCGATCATCATCCACAACTTTTACCACTGACAAATTATTGCTCGAAGAATTGCTGCGTATAAAAATGCTATCTGAACCACAACGCTAGCCACTTATAAATGTATGGATACGAAGTTTGAGTTGAATTTTAGATGCATATGCTATTTATTATACGTGAAATAGCAACAATACGACTTTTCACTAATATAAAGGACGTTTCAGACAATTTCACAATCTACCGTCAGACAACCAGCTGGTTTGCCAAACACCTCTACTAAAAAAAGCAGCTTCTCCTGGACAACAGCTTTTCTACACAGCACCCACAGCCAGCCACAGCCAGCCCAAACAAAAGGGCCCTAAGTGTTACTCTAGTGCAAGTGCGAGACTGAAGGGAATATGCCCTAGAGGCACTTAATAAAGATAGTTTATTAGTCATATCCAATTGTTTATTATATGTTTTATACCATGTCATAACTGTATTAAGCGGAAAAATTAATACACGTGTGGTAGATAAACATCCAGGTCCCTAGTAGCCTCTAGTAAGACTTGTTCATTGTGCGATTGATGATTGAGGTTTCCCGATCATGTGACATGGCGTCAGTTAGCAATGGAGTCATATCGTTGGTAGAACGATGTGATGGACATACCCACAATCTGTAGCACGTAGTCATTACGCCTTCGACCGTGAGATCAACTCTTATTGTTATATTCCTGAAAGATACTTTGATTGCATCAAACATCATATCTTATATAGTGTGACAATAAAGGTGTCCCTCTCAGGTATCGGAAGGGAGTAGTTGAGACGATGGATTAAGAGCGGGATTTGCCAGTCCGCATAGCAGGATAGATACTCTAGGGCCCACTCGGTGAGATTATGTCAAATGAGTTTGCAAACATGTGACTAGGTCAGCAGGACATAATATCACATACGAGTAGAAGATAGTGTTGTCGGTAACGAGATCATGTTAGGTATGGAGATATCTATGAACGAGTCTCGGACACGCTAAGTATCTTTATGGCAAAAGGTTTAAGACTCGACGTCTAGATTCGATAGACAAAAGTCATTCGTTATATCACAGGGGTTAATTCAAGCTGTCCAGTCCCACAAATTAATCATTGATCAGAGAGGGGTCTCGATCATGTCTGTTATTATATCGAACTGCTAAGTTAACATACTTAAGGGTTTCGACAAGACAACCGGAAAGTAAAGAGAACACCTGGAACGTCCTGGGAAAGTTCTGATGGAGATCGGGCAACTACGAAATTGTTTTTTGAGCTGGAATAAATTATATAATATGTATTTAATATTAATTAATGTAATTAATAGTTAGATATATTTTTATCTAATTAGTTTTGAATTTTTAAAGTCAGAATTCCTTAAATGGGTCGTCTAGTAGAAGGAAGGCCCATGAGGGGTGGCGTCTCCCTGCCACCGATGAGGAAGCGGTACGGCGTGCAGCCGATGCCCTGCGCGCGCAGCGTTCGCTCCAGACGCCGCGGGCGCCACCACAGCCGGTCCAGCAGCAGGCCTACCTGCCACAGGAGCACACTGCCCAGGAGTCCGTACATGACGTAGCTCCATGGCACTGATGCAGTAGCTGCGAATTCAAGAGCCATTGATCTTCCTCAGGAGATGTGGGAGACGAGACTAGAAGCTGATGCGAGTGTGCATTGACTGTGTGTGAATATCGTACTTGACATCATGTTAAATAGAGTTATCCGTATCAACCTGTCACTGAGTTGGAGTAGGAATAGTCGCTTCTTTGAATTGAATTAAGTTTTCTTGGAGTGTAAGGCTAGTTTGGCATCATGTGATTAATATATATGTAGACGTATGACTGGGTTGGTTTAGTCTCTTCATCCAGTTGTTTACAAAATTTCTAGAGTTATATACTACTCCATCCGTTCCAAATTTCTTACACAATTAAATGTCATTTTAGTGTGTTTTTTACGTATAATATCCCGCCTCCTACCAATGTCTCCAATATGTTTGGGAATTGGTTAAATGAGATTGACAAGAAGAACAAACCTCTAGGATTTGTATCGGCGTTTCAGCTATTTGTTGGTGTGATGACCCGCCATGCTACCGCATGATTGCAGCACGCAGGACATCGATGTAAAACTCACGGAACACCGTTCCGCAAATTTCACACTATCAGAGTTGCGCAGCGGAAGCGTGGTGGGCCCATAACCCACGGGTTCCAGGATCGAAACCTGGCTCTGATACCAGCTGTGATGACCCGCCATGCTACCGCATGATTGCAGCACGCAGGACATCGATGTAAAACTCACGGAACACCGTTCCGCAAATTTCACACCATCAGAGTGGCACAACAGAAACATTGCGTGGGTCCAACGGTCATACACATATTATTACAAGCCAAAAGTGTACAAATTCAGAAAGATCCTCTTTGGTCCACCGAGGATCCGCACTACTGGGTTCTATTTGTAAACTCAAGGGTTTACAAACAAGGGGTAATAACAAACTTCAAACCATGGAGCTCAGCAACTTATTTAGTAAAGTTCTATGTTGCTCGGCTCACTAACTACGCTAGGGTTTTGCTCTAGTAATCTTCCGTCTCTTCTTCTTGGCCGCCGTAGGTGATGAGGTAGTCGACGCTTTCGACTCCACCTGATAGGTCTGGCTCGTCGTAGACCAGATTGCCTTGGTTGTAGATGTCGTAACCTTCTTCGTCTCCTATGGCCTCAAAGTCTAGAAAGGGGTTTAAGGCAAGGGTGAGTAACAGCGTTACCCCGCAAGTTCATTATGGTAGGGTGGGAAGTTTGATGCACTAGCTACAGCCGCAGACAATGGATTGTCGTAGGCTAATGCAATTTTTATAAACATTTCTTCAAAGGTTGCTTTTATTCTGAAGAGCTATGTCCGTCAGGAGTCACAGGGCTAGGGCTTTGAGGAGCCTCCTTTCCTGCTGCGTTCGTCGTTCCGTCCTGGAACGTGGAGTAACATGTCACATTCATACACTCTGCAGAGGCGCGCTGCTTTACCCATAAGAGATCAAGACCTTGTTGCACAACCGGGCGAATCTTTCCCGTCCACACTTCCTTGGTGTGGGGCCCAGTCAGTAATCCAAGCCAATCACTGCGCCTTTCCACCATCCCCGCACACCCCCCATTACTCCGGTGCATGTTAGTGGGAGACACCCCAGCTTAACAGCTGCCAACTAGTGGGAGACACCCCAACTTAGTTGCAAACTAGTGGGAGACACCCCAACTTAGTTCCCGAAGCCAACCTTCAATAGATGCTAGAAGCCACAACCCGAAGGTGAGATTATTATCCGAGCCATCTCAAGCTCATGAGCGGATTTACCACCGCCTGGCTTGTACTATGCATCCGTTGGTGTACGAGAGGAAAAGGGTACATCTGACTTCTCCGTCCCATTCCAAATCTTATGGTTGCGCGTAATATTCGGCGCAAGAATCACTGGCGACATTTGTTGTTAAGTCCTAGATGATACTTTCCCGTGCAAATGGAACCTCCACCACAACATTCTTACCGTGGTCCCATCTGCCACCCATATGAGATTACCACCTCACTGGTGGATAACCTTAGTCATATCATTATAAAATAAGTTTTCAGTTCTTTTTGTAATGCATGTGATAATAGCATTTTGAAAATAGTTTTGTAACAAATCTTTCAAGAGGACGTGTTTAAAAGGGATGAACTTGCCTGTTGGCTGAGATGTAGTGTAACGCGAAGGTTCAGACTGACCCGAGACCTCGGGTTCTGAAATAAATATCATTGCCTCATAAGACAATGCTTGAAAGAAGCAGTGGGTGCTTTGATGCATGATAATGCTATGCATGGTTTTCTTAAATTCTTAAGATGCTTTATTTTAGCTTATAGAATTTTGTTTTATTTGATCATTTATTGTAATTTCAGAATGATTTTTTAATTATTTTAAACGATAAACAACTCCATTTTAAAAATATTATAAAATAGGTAATTTAGTTGATAACATATTTTTCAGGATGAAATAAGATGACTTTATTTTCTTAACTTTAAGATAAATCATTTTTTTTTAAGTAAGCTAGGATTTATAAATAAACTCATTTTAAAAGATATTATTCAAAGTTGGGAATAAATAATTTTGAATACCTTATATTTTTCTGGATTAAAAAATGTTCTTTATTTAAATTTGTAGTTTGTATTTATTGTTTGGTAAATGGTTTTATTTTATTTGCTTGTTTTATTGGCAGGAAGTTTTATTGGGCCTTTATTTTTAAATGACCCACTGACTAGTGGGCCAGCCAAAGGGTCTAGCCCGGTCAACACAACCGACCGAGTCGGTCGGACGACCAATTCCGACGTTCTCACCCTGCCTCGCGATCCCCTTCTCTCTGCCGATCGAGAAATCGTCGCCGCGGGCGCCGCCTTGCTCCGACCATCTCCGGCAATCTCCGCCGCCGCCCCCATGCGCCATCGACGCGCTGCACCGCGGTCTACCCCCCTGTCCGCGATTTCTCGCCGAGTCTGTCCTTGCGCGGCCGTGCCCTCTTCGGTCCCGAGCTAGGGTTTCCGCCGTCGGCCTTTTTGCGGCTCCGGCGATCCTCCGGTGTAAATGGGTGCACGGGGAAGACTTCCCGGTGTTGCGCTGCGGCGGCCGTGTGGGCACTGCCCCACCACGCCGTCGTGGTTGCACACCGGCGCTGGTAAGCTCCCCTTTCTCCTCTGCCCTTCTCTCTCTCACATATGGGCCCGAGGCCGTGCTCTGTGTTGCTTGATGCAGTCCATGATTAGTGGCTGTTATTGAATTAGGGTTAATATCCTTTCTGGTGCTCTTGTGGTGACCAATCGAATTGGATAATGGAATTCTTATGTGGCTACTGTGGTTGTATGGTTGCTGTGAGCTGTGCTGGACAATTACCAGAGCTATTATTCGGTTGTTGTAGTGATGCTGAGATGGCTTTGCTATTGGTCCGACTGGTTTACTTCTTCAGTGGGTTATGAACACTTGTGCTATTCTGAATTCCCTCGGTTCAGATATGATCCAAATGCTTTAATTGGTTCACATGCTTTAATAATCTCAGTACATTGGTATCTTGTGTAATTTATTTGATTCCTGGAAATTTACATCCGGGAAGATGATTCTAGTTAGGTGGGTTAATTCGTGAGCTCCAATAGATGTAATCTAAGCTTGTGTTTTGTGTTTGTGGTGCTGATTCTTGAAAGAGTTAGTGCCCAGCAAACCATGTGCTAGATTTGGTTGCTGATCTACATTTGATTCCTAAGTGCTTAAGCAAATGATTTTACTCGTGTTGCCTCAGCCAATGATGCTTAGGCTGAGGCTATTTATCTTAAAAGAACAGATGCTTGCTTGATTTCTTAGCTAGCTAATGATGCTTAAGCTGAGGCTTTAATTTATCGCCCACAACCTGTGATGCACAAGCTGAGGCTATGAATTATTAAGGACATATGACTATGCATTGGTATTGATTGGTGGTTGCCTCCTACCTATGATGCTTAGGCTGAGGTGATGTTGATAATGGATGAGATGTTTATCGTAGGGTTTTATCTAGCCAGGGATGCAAAAGGCTGAGGCTAAATTGATAAGAACATATACTTCTTTGATTTTAGGTGATTTGATATTTCCAATGATGAGTTGTGCACAGCACTTCTGTGCAAAGCTGAGGAAAATCCTACCATATCTACCATGCTTGCATAACTTGCTTTAAGGGGTTGTAATCAACCTTAGTAGATGTGGTGTGGTAGCAGGTTGTTGTGGAGGTCCTGGATCAGATGTGGTCGTGCAGATCCTGATCAGTTGTTGTTCACCTCCTCCTCCTGGGCTCCGGTTTGCTCCTTGTAGCTGCTGCCCTTCTCCTCCTGGTTTGTACTCAGCCCTTCTCCTCCTCTTGTGCTCAGCCCTTCTCCTCCTAGGTGCTGCTGGCCTGCTTCTTGCTTTGCTTATAGCAAAGGTGAGATCTGGTCAAGTGGTGCTGGGTGGATGATTTGGGTAGAGATGAACTGGTGTGGATGAATTGGTTGGGGAATAAATAGATAAGGGTGATGTGTGTTGTGTTTGAGCTGAAGTGACCAAAGGGTTTTTGCCTCCCTTGCTGCTACGGCAGCACCTCTTATCTATCCTAGTTCTTCTGTGCTGGTGACAGCAGTGGGGTTTTGCATGTGTGAGAGAGCTGCCTGCATACTAGCTTGCCCAGATCTTTTGATTGGAACTGATCTATTCGGCTGTCCTTGGTATTATCCATGTTGGGTGTTTATTTTGTGATGCCAAGTGTATTATTTGTCCCTAAGCCAATGATGTTGTTCTGAGGCTAATCTAAGGATGAGAACAGATACTAAACCTGATTAGGTTCTAACTCGATGATGTGATTTAGCAGTGCATCTCACTGCCAAACTGAGAGTAATATTTTAACTCACACTCCATGTTCTTATTTGCTTTTGCTTTATCTTCAATGTTCTTGTATTGCTTTCTTTTGGATTGCAGGGAAGCAGAAGATGATACGAGATAAAGTTGATTAGGATGGATGAAGATTTGAAGAAGATGGATTTAGTTTAAGAAATAAATTCTTTATGTAATTTACTTTTCATATCCTTAATTGTAAGACAATATAATATTGTAAGTTATTAATAAAGTGATTTCATTTGTCTAAATCACTTCTTTTATATTTAACATTTGTAATTATTTGTTTAAGAGTTATGTAACTATTTGGTTTGTAATATAATTCTTTATTATGTAATTGCTTATAATTTATTCTGTGTTGTTTCAAATCTAAATTATTTGAATATTTGAACTTGCTCAATCTCCCTCAAACAAGTAAAATACCTAAAGGTCATGTCAAAATTTATCGCAATCACCACAATAGAGCTAAGCCCTAACACAACGAGACGAAAGAAACTTTGATCTCTTCAGGGTTTTAAGTTGCGAAAAATTTATTCGGATTTTCAGATGCATGAATGCAAATGCACAAATTCTATTTCTACCCTCCGTGGTTTCCTAAACGCTGGGACGTTACAGTTGGTCAATTTAACTATATATGAATAATCTAATTTTTAACAAGAAATAATATTCTCATGTATTATAGGGTATTCATTCAGCGACGCACTGGATCCAACTTTGGCCGTTTCTGCTTCCTTCGGACCAACGGGATCTCATGGCTACTTATGGTGGCACAAGAATTTTTTTCTCCCAAACCACGTGGCGGCAATATTAGTCGACTTTAGTAGTCACTTTTTAGTTCTCCGGTGGGATGAGGCTACGTCTCTTTACTTTCATGTGTTTTGAGATATAATTTTCATACGATGCATAACTCTTACATTGAGTAATAAATGGTTGTGTGCATCGCTTGATGCAGAGTCCGAGTTTTTCCTTACAAAAAGATGTATTTTAGTGTGTAGATAAATACAGTTGTATAAGCTAAATTACAACAGAAGCTTATGCCAGTCTACATTGACTCTATGAAAACCGTACCGTACTTGATATCATGTTAAATGTCCGTATCAACGTGTCATACGTGTCACTGAATAAGAGTGAGAACAGTCTCCTCTTTTGACCTAATTTACATTTCTTGGAGTGTAAGACTAGTATGGCTCTATGGAAGAATTTTATATTAATGTAGAGAGGTATGACTGGATTGGATTAGTCTATTTCATCCACTAGTAGAGAATAGGCAAAAGGACCAAATGGAAATAAACCATCTGTCCCGGTCGTATTACAAACCAGGACAGATGGGGCCCTGCAGATCCAGGCGCATGTGCAACAGGCCATTTGTCCCGGTTTCAATCACAAACCAGGACAAATGGGGCGTGCTTCAAGGCACCAACCTTTTTGTCCCGGTTTCTGATTGAAACCGAGACAAATGGCCCATGCCTATATATACACAGCAGCCCCCCCTCTTCCAAAACCATTGGAGGCATTTTTTTATGAAATGGTAGGAGGGGGTGTGTGCTAGTTTATTTTTTTACGTATGCAAGGTGTTCGATTAAATGCCCGAGAGAGTTCACAAAATGATTTGATTTACACTTAAAGTTTATCCTTCTTTTCGATCGAGGTTAATTTTTCTCTCTTTTCATTTTTCATTAATTGATACCGTACGTGCATGTTCAGTGGTTATTTCTTAATGTTCTGTAATGGTTATTGATGTAGTTAATTATATGATGCAGATAGACTGACAATGGATGTATGCTGACCGACGTACTGCCGAGTACATGACGGGTTTGAGGAATGTCATGGTGGTGTCACGGCAGATGCTATAGGATGGCTAATGTGTGGGGCCGATGGACGTTGGTGGATCCGGGGAGGGATAGTGAGCTGAAGAGCTCACACGGGGAGGATCCCGGAATAACTGAGATCTCCCAAGAACAAGAAATAAGAACACAACTCGAGGGGAAAGATCTAACAAACACGTGCAAATGCACGAAGGCACTCAACAACACACACACGATGTACCCAGGTTCAGGGCCCTCGTGAGGAGGTAACACCCCTACTCCTGCCTTTCCTCTCAATATAAGTGTGGTACAAGGGCTACAACTTGCTCTTAGAGCTCTTGAGGTGAAGAACAAGAAGAACTAGATGAACTCAAGGGAAGATGAAGTAAATGCTCTAGGAGTAAATGAGACTATAGTTTTGGCTCCCAAGTTGGTCTCTCCCTCACAGGAGCAGTTATGGCGCATTTTATAGAGTTCCGGCCAGGAGGGCCGGAAACCCTAATCCAGCTTGGCCCCACCGGACAGGCCTAACCGTTATGTCGACACCGGCTAGTGCGACCTTGTTGCCGTGCTATCCGGCGTAGCCCCTTCGTCATCATTCCGGCAAGGACAGCAGGCGCCGTCTGAAAGAGCATTTTCCCTCATGTGTGGTTTTGGTAATTGAATGACAATCTCTATGGACTAATGTTTGCATTGAGATATCATTATAGATCATGTCCATGGAATTGTGTAGTTCATGTGTTGAACTCTTGAAGCTCATGTGTTGAGTGAAGCTTATTGCAAGTATGTCTTGAAGATTCAAGACATCATCTTAGTGAAGAAAAGATGAGTTGTGCAAGACCAAGAGAAGCTTTCTCGAAAAGATCCTATGCTTGGTGCTTGCAATGGATACATGAAGACGAAGCTTAGCGAGACTCTCCCATTGTGAGCATGGGGGAGTATTTGGAGAAGTCTTCATCAAGCATGTGCTTGGACGCGCAATCAAGGAAAGATGAACCACTTGAAGAGATCAAGATATTCATCATCCAACTCAAGTGGAATGCTCAAGGCAAAGGTATGATCTTGATAGGGCTATAGGATAGATAGGCGTACTATCAAGAGGGGCTCTCAAGTTAGTAACTTGATCGCATTCTTGTGTAGAGCTCAAACCTTTGCATACTTGGCATATCATGTTTCTTGGTTCTTATTTGGCTTTTTTGTTGGTAAGGATTTAGAGCTTGGTTCATCTCCATGTCAAGCTCTAGCTCATCGGAATCGGTTTTACTTTGGACAACTTGTTGCGTTTTCGGTGGCGGAAATATTGCCGATTCTACCTTGAGGAAAGTCCCACACCTTGCCATGTGTGGAGATTTTACTCTATTTATGGGATGCAATATTTTTGTTGGGTAGTCATCGTCGCTATCTTTCCAACAAAATTGGTCTCACCTCATTTGGAGTTCATTTGCAAAAGTTATAGCAGTTTTCGTTTCGATGTTCTGCTGATTCGGATTATTGGGGCCGGATATTCCGCCCTACCGGAATTTCCGGTTCCCCAGCCCATCCAAGAAAACGGCTAAGGAAAGGAGAAAAAGGGTTCTGACTCCAGTCGGAAATTGTGCTCGGAAATTTCCATATACCGGAATTTCCGGGTGCCCCCAGAAAAGTCCTCCAGAAATGGCAAAGGAAAAGTTTGGTTTTGCTTCTGACTCCAGCCGGAATTTCCGAGCTCTCTAGACCGGAATTTCCGAGTCTAACTTATACCGGAATTTCCGAGTGTTAAAACAGCCAACGGCTATATTTCCTGGAGGGGTATAAATACCCCTCCCCTTCTTCCTCCTCATCTAATCCAAGGCAGCACGACTTTCCCCTCTCTCCTACTCCATTGTTGACCTTGGAAAGCTCACTTCCCTCTCAATCCCTCCATTGAATCTTCCATATTCTTTAGGGAAAGTTGAGAGGAGATCTAGATCTACAATCCTACCAATCCATCTCCTCTAAGTGAGGGGAACTTAGTGGATCTAGTTCTTGGAGTTCCTTTGTGGTTCTTCTTCTTTGTTCTTCCTCTCTTCTCCCCCCATAAGCATTAGTTGCTTTTGGTGGGATTTGGGAGTGAAGGATTTGACTCCTTTGTGGTTTCCTTTGTTCTTCCTCTCTTCTCCCCCCATAAGCATTAGTTGCTTTTGGTGGGATTTGGGAGTGAAGGATTTGACTCGTTTGTGGTTTCCTTTGTTCTTCCTCTCTTCTCCCCCCATAAGCATTAGTTGCTTTTGGTGGGATTTGGGAGTGAAGGATTTGACTCCTTTGTGGTTTCCTTTGTTCTTCCTCTCTTATTCCCCCATAAACATTTGTTGTTGTGTTGGAATTTGAGAGTGAAGGACTTGAGCACTTCGTGTGCTCTTGCCATTGCATTTGCATCGGTTTGAGCCCTCCACGAGGATTCGTGGTGGTTATACTTGTGAGCTTGTTACTCTTGGGTCTTTGGACCCTAGACGCCTTTTGTGGCCGGCCTTTTGTGGCCAAGACCTTTTGTGGTCAAGACCTTTTGTGGTCACTTGAGAGCCCCCAATTAAGTTGTGGGTGTGTGCCTCAAGACTTGGGAGCCCCCAATTAAGTTGTGGGTGTGTGCCTCAAGAGTTGTACGGGATTCGATCTCCGCCCCAAAGGAGATCAATAGTGGAAGGTGAACTCGAACCTTTTGTGGTTGAGTTCATCAGGAGAATAAGGTGAGCCTTTGTGGCGTTGCGGCTAACCTGTTGTGGTTGCGCACACCTCTCCAAATGAGACGTACACCTTTGGGTGGAACTCGGGAATACATCCTCGTCTCCGCGTGCCTCGGTTATTTCTATACCCGAGCTCTTTACTTATGCACTTTACATTGTGATAGCCTTCGTGCTTGAAGTCATATATCTTGCTATCATCTTGTTACTAGTATTGCTTAGCTTAAGTTGTTGGTGCACATAGGTGAGCCTAGTTTATATATCTAGGTTGTATGCTTCTTAGAGTAAACCTCTAGTTTTATTCCGCCTTTATCAAGCATACCGGAATTTCCGGGTCATTTGTGTACCGGATATTCCGGCTACTCGGAATTTCCGGTCACTCTTGGACCGGATATTCCGGCTCCTCGAAAAAGTTTTAAATCGCCTATTCACCCCCACCTCTAGGCGACGTCTATCCGTTCACCGTCCTGGAACATCATTGTCCCCCTGTCAGAGACAGGACATGTCTTTGCCCATCCCGGATAGCCTTTTCCGGATTGCCGTGCTAGGCACGTCCAGTCTTGTCGTACCGTTTTCGTACCGGCTGACGCGCTCACGTGTCAGGCGAGAGGTGACCATGCTTCCGAGTCAGGCGGGAGGTGACCATGCTTCCGTGTCAGGCGGAATGGTACTTCCCCCCGCATCAGGCGGGAAAGCCTGTTGCAGACCGTTGACGGCCTACCGGGATCCCTCATGCCGGTCACCTCCTTGCTCGACCCTGCGGGTCCTTCCTGCACATGCCCAGTAACCTGATAGAACCGAGACAAACGTTCCGGTTAGTACTTACCCGGATTGCCTATCCGGTACGCCCGAGTACTCCTTCTTCCGGGAGTCTACTCGGAGCCATAAATCCGAGACCCTTTCCGGAAGGACCCGAGTTCATCTTAGGATGAGTATCTCTAGGCCTAGCCTTCCGAAGATTTCTTATCCTATCAGCAAAGACATCTTCGAGAAGCTAGTTATTAGAGGAACCACCCGCTAATGCTTGTGCTGTTATGAGGGCTCGGGGTGGCTATTTATAGCCGCCAGAGATGACCCTTGCGTCTGCCAGGAGGCACCTTGGACTCTATCCACTCTGAAAGGTCAAGCTGCCCCTTCAGTGCACTAAGGGGTGGCCCTTGCTCTTGCCAAAGGTCAAGCACTGTTGCCATACTGTTGAATTACGCCGGGATCTGCCCTACCCGGGGGGCAGCCCCCCGATACTAGTCCCCGAAGCTGGTGCTACGCAGCGACCCCAGATGATGTGCAGGACCAGCTTTAATAACAACCATCTCCCCAGAAAACATGAGACTATCCTTTGACTTGATGCCGAGATGAGTTTTACCGAGATCCCCACACCGAGATCGTTTCGACCGGAAGGCCATGCTCCTAACCGGATAGTGCCATGTGAGTGAATCTTGATCGTTGGCTCCGCATTGAATTCCAGATCTTTGGTTGGGTCCCACCCGAGGTCATGTCGAATCAGAAACGCACTCGAGTGCTTCTGACCGAGCATGCCGCGGCTCGGGTTCGCGCGCCGGGAGCCGCAGCCGATCCGAAACCCAACCGTTGGGGCTGTGTGGCCCCCGGTGTGGCCGGATCGGGCGCTCCGGAGGACGCCACGTGTCGCGCTGCACAAAATAGATCCCACCCATGATCGGAGAGATCGTGGGCGGGAAATTCGGAAACCGCTCCGGATCCCCCCCATAAATAGGGGACCGGAACGGTCACTTCTTCTTCTTCCCCCACCGTCGTCTCGAACACCTCGCCGTTGTCGCGCCCGGAGCTCGAACGCCGCCGTTCTCGCTGGTCGCCGGAGCTCTTCGCCTCCACCATCGGGTCGCGCCCTTCTCGCTCGTCACCGGCCTCGCTTTCTTCGGTGAGTTCTTCCATCCACCCCGATGAACTTCCCCACGGTTAGGTTGCTTCGCGCTCGGTTGTGAAACGACGCCACCGCGGGTTGCGCCGTCGCCGGCGAGCACAAGCCGCGCGGCGTGAACGAGGACGCGCTCCGCACGTTACTTTTCGTTTGCACTTAGGCCACCTTCGTATCTTGCCCGAGCATATTTTCATCGATTAAGTTTTGATTTACTCGCGTGCCGTAGATCTTATTTGCTAGGAATCCGGTTGCCTTTAGGAGTTTGTGATCCGGTATCTTTGCTCCCGGTAGACTAACTCCGACTAACTGCCGTTGCGCCTGCAGAGTAGCCCGGATACATCCGCAGATCCCTCCGACATGGCTGAAGAAAGTGTTCGGGGGTGTTGGGTTGGGTCCGAGATCATGCAGAAGGATCTCGATTAGCTGTACCAGACTCACCGGATCCCACCAGAAGTCGAGAGCCGACTCCCGGAGGACGAGATTCAACCGGAATCCCAACCCGGGGAATACGTTGTATTCCTCACGCATTTCGAGCGTGGGTTCGGGCTTCCGGCTAGCCCGTTCTTCCGCGACTTCCTCGACACGTACGGCCTCCAACCCCATCATCTCCCAGCCAATGCGATAATGATGCTCTCGGTCTTCACCACCTACGCGGAAGCATATCTCGGCGTATGGCCTTTCTTGGACCTCTGGGCCAAGTACTTCATCCTCCGCCGCCAAGTCATCCCCAACCCGGATAAGAAGGTCAAGGATTTAGTCGACTGCGGGGCGGCCACTATAATCCCGCGTGCTGACTCCGGATTCCCCAAAGTCCAGGGGCTAGAATCCTGCCGGAAGTGGCAGCGTAGTTTCTGAAGGGGTTACGGGCCAGAAAACAATAATTTTTCTAGCGTACGAAACCCTAACTAGCCAGGATCTATCTATCTAGTACATGCGATAACGGTGGCGGAACGGGTCACATTACCTCCATGTAGACCGATAGCGGGGATTACGCTCCCGCACAAGCGTTGACGATGAAGTCGTACGTAGCCGACCTCGAGGTCGCGAAGATCTTGCCGCGATGTCGAAGTCGATGACGCCGGGGTGTCGACGATGATCTGCGTCGACGGGCGTCTGGCGGAAGAGGGCAGAGCACCAGCACCGGGGCCTGGTGCGCCAGCAGCAGAGGGGGGTGGCGCGGCGGCTGCAGGGGGCGAGACGACGTCGCCCAAGCTCCTCAGTAGAGTAGCCTCCGAGCACTCGCAAACATACGGAGCCTAGCGACGACTCCCGGTCATTCAGATCCAGCTGAAATCGCAGGAGTAGATCTTATCTGGAATCCCGCAGAGCAACGGCGCTCTGCGGTATGGCTTAGGTGGAGAGAGACCCTCTTCCTCAGCTCGGCGCGGCTCCGACTTGGGAACCACGAGATCGAGAGAGAAATCGGGAATTAATTGGATTTTCCTATGAATTAAATCAATTAATATGCCTTGCTATATAAAGGGGGAAGGGGGTGTGCAAACTCCTTGGCTCCCCCATGTGGGACTAAAGGTTGGGGGGGGGGTTGGTGCGCCCCACCATGGGCCGGCCGAACCCCCATGGGCCCCCCCCCCTTGTGGGGTGCGGCTCCCCCCTCTTAGGCCCTCTTAGGGCCCATCTAGGTGGGAGCCCCCTTTTTCCTTTATTTAATTAATATTAAATTAATATAAAAATCCCATTAATTCATAATTAATATATTTATATATAATTCAATATCCCATGACTCCGAAACTATTTCGGAACCACCCGAACAACTTTCGGACATTCTCGGAACCCTTCCATAGCTCACCGGAACTCCTTCCGGACCACCGGAACTCTTTCCGGATCATTTCTCTCTCTCCAATAAAAACCTATAAAATTCCAGAACCTATCTCCTAGCGTCGCTAAGACCTTAAGTTTGTTACGCTACGGTTCGGGAACACTCCAGACATGGTCGAGACACTCCGCTCACCAATGATCGTCAGGGATACCTGGAAATATATGACGACCCCTGTGCATTCCACGAATATCGTCGTTGAACCATAAGTATGATATTCATTCCCTTTGTCTCTGCGATACTACCTTGTCCGAGATATGATCGTAGACACACCGATGCCTTTGCTGTATCTCGTTACCGACGAAGGTTATTAACTCGTCTGCGATATTACATCTCCATGACCTAGTCATAAGCTGCGCAGCTATATAGATGCAATATCACCGAGTGGGCCCAGAGTATCTTTCCATTACAAGAATGAACAAATCCCGCTATTGATCCTTACGTCTTGATGCTCTTTCGGAATACCCAAGATGGACACCGTTATTGTCATGCTATATAAGACACAACGTTTGATGCTCTCAAAGCACTCCTACGAAGCAACAATAAGTACGGTCTCACGGTCTAAGGAATAAGCTATCATACTTTATCTATTGCAAATGACAAACATCGTAATACGATCTTATTGCAATACTTTGCGTATGTCCACCACCTTATTCAACTAACAAGATGACCCCATTGTCAACCGACGTCATTGTCCTTGATCGGGAATCTCGATCAACTGTTGCCCAATGGACTAACTCATATAGAGGCTTGCTAGGGACCTGGTTGTCTATGTATCACACGTGTATTAATAATTCCGATTAATACAGTTATAGCATAATACATAAACCTATTATAAACTTATGAGATAATGCAATAAATACTACTTATTTATTTGCCTCTAGGGCATATCTCCTTCAGTCTCCCACTTGCACTAGAGTACAAATAAACTAGCTGCATTTTACTTTATCAAAATCCCTTATCAAATAAGAATCATTTGATGATGCTTGCTTGTGGAAAAGTGTTACTGCACAATCCATGATTGTGCATGTTTTTGCGATTCACTGGTATCAACTCGCTTGATATCATCACGTCGTCTAACAACATATATGCTAATACCGTAACTAAGTGAGACTTCTGCTTCCCAGCGCTTACTCTGATTATACTAACCAGATAACTGCTCTGAAAAACACACTCAGCCATACAGAGCCCCTTGTAACAATTACAAACTCGCGATATCCACATACTTTCACACCAATGTAGAAAACTTGACATTCAAATGTCAATCCCTTAACTAACGCACTTCTACTTCCAGTAAATTCTAAATTCACGTTCATAACTGCTCTTTGTTCTAAGAACATCGGTTATAATTCATCGAGCAGATAATAAGGTTTCTGTATGATGTCTAATATTACATAATAGACTCACATGTCATACAACCATTACTTTCACGCATCATTACTCTTAATGATCAATTGGATTTCAAAGGACCATCCTTTTGACTCTATTCTGACTCCTCAGATATAATCCAAAACAACTCGACTAACTATTTAAAATTCCCGTTCTATTTCCAAATAGACACTAGCTTTAAAATAGTTTCACAACTTCATCCTATTCTATTGGTACAATTTCACAATGTGTTAACTACACAAGATGAATTCGACTCCCACTCAAATTATGTCTCCACATATTTGACAACACGAGCTCTCACTCAAAAATGCGTCATCACATATTTGAGTTCCTGAGCTCCCACTCAAAAATATGTTCTTCACATATTTCTCCTGAGTGAACTAACTATGACTCCCACTTAAATCGACATTTTGGTTAAACCAAAATCATTGATCTACTATCAATTCGAATTTAATACAAACTACAGTATTACATTAATACAAATCCCTCAGACTTTAAGCATGTCTACATAAATGTAGTCAACAAATTTGATCTTGTCCAAGACACATTTCTTGACAAGACATGCTACCGCGTCTTTCTTATAGTCACATTTATCATATAACACCTTATATGACGATTAAACAATCTTATTCCTCTAATAAGAATTGCAGCAACAATTACTCTCTTAATCCTTTAAAATGTAACTTTGGATTTCCAGACTCAAAAAGCCTTTGTTCGTATTCCGATATTTTCTCAACTTTCTTTGTATTCATAAAGTGCACCTTGATCTGTCAACAAGATCTGTAATACTTAATACAGTGCTGTGACCCGACAGCAATATTAAATATAACAACACTTTATTTAGAAGTTTCTTTCATGAAAATATTATGATCTTTATGAAGAGGATTGCAAGCAGAAAACAATTTTCTAGTCTCCCTCACTCTTAATCACTAAACTTTCATTAGCAGACATATACTCTTTGGAACACCTTCCAACATAAGTCTGACACTTTATTCTAAACTTCTAATTCCAATCATAAACCATAATTCGAAAAAATCATATTTTCCTCGGAATTACATAGACAACAAACTAAGTTTTGTTTCTATTTGGTTTTTGGAATACACTCTCATCCAATGCGAGCAACCTACAAAGAACCACTCATGTATATTCCGAATTATCGCATAATCATATACATGTCAACACTACTGTCGATCCTACGAATTCTCGTTGAGAAAAATATCTATTTTCTATAGTGGACATCGACTATAATGTTTCGAACATATTAGGAGATTCTAAGACTGATTCTGACATACCACACTTTATTTAAAATAGAGCATGATTATAATTCCCCACATGTCTCCACATATGACATTATAATATTGTGAAACGAATTTCGACAAGTCTTTTGTGTTGAAACCATAATTCAAAATATTGTCCTTTGATCAAATTTTGTGAATACAATATTCACTAATCTTTCTTCTGAAAAACCCCATTTGATCTATTATCAAATCAATTTCAGACTCCATAATTTATCGGGCAAATACTCCTATTTACCAAAATCATAGAAGAATTCGGATCAAGCAAAACACCATTGATTAATCATTAAAAATGACTCTCAATCAATTTCCTCTAGTATTGCAACTTCAATACTGCATTTCAAACTTAATCAATTTCGGCACTCGAAATACTTAAATGGACCAAAAATTATCCATTACTTCTTTCACTGCCTTTATGACTAAATTCGATGGTGTTTGTTCTTTGGACAGATAATTTTATCATTCCCGCTATAAATGTATATCATACGCATAATGTAATTGAGATGTGATGCAAATTACTCATAATATGAAACAACTGCTTTGCTTCATAACACAAAACAACTGATGTGTTCTATATGAATAATTATGTCTTGCAACATTCAAGACACCAAACTAGATCACACTCTCACTATTACAAAATGTCTTATCAAAAACCATTGATGATAACTAATATGATATCTCGAGGGCGTGAGCACTACTGGCCATTAACTTGCCATCACTTGTGCACTGTCACGTCACCCTTCGCCACATACTTGTGATAGTCAGGGACTGTTTCACAAACAGAACAATTATCAAACACTTTTCATCATAGCGTCGAAGAACTCTTCTTCGATGAATCAACTTTTAGAGATTTGAACTTGTTCACGAACGTGAAGAAGCTCACCGTGTCTCTATAGCATATTCACGCACATGCTATTCACAGCTAGGAGGTAAAGCACAATCTCTATTGCACTGGAGTTCGCTATCTAGAAATCGTAGATATTCGTAAGCCCGAAGTAGATGTCACACAACTTCTTCAACTGAGTCTCCAGACAGGTATGCTCCCCATGTGAATGGTCCGGAACTTTCTAAGCTGTCTGAACTGCTCAAGACTCAATTCATCTTTGAAGTGAACTCTGATCGTATTAATCACGACATATGGCTCCATGTGTTGACACAACTTTCAACTCAGGTGCTAGGCATACGCTCATGACGATCGTCACTTCCATGAACATGTCATGATGCTTACGGAACTCATCATCTTGCTCCTTGCTATCAGAATCATGTGGTCTAACTCCTAACTAATGTTCTAGCACATATAGGATGTTTGTTGTGTTTGGATAATGTTTCTAAAACCAATGCACCAGCTGATGAAGTTGGACCCGTCGGCTTCCAAGGTAGAATCCGAGCTCTTGAAGAAGTAACCGAAGCGTAGTTCCGTAGTCTCCAGATGTGATCGCAAAAGAGGTAAGATAAGTTTATAATATATAGTGAGTTTTAGTTCTATAATCTCATTATCAAAAACACACCACACCAAGATTATTATCCCTAAAAATAATAATGGCGATTACACGACCCTCATCCACCACACTACCCCCGATCATCACGGCCGGCAGCACAGCTTCAAAGGTGGACATAACATGTCGATCATAACAACTCTATGACTCGTGCTCGATCTTTCGATCTTCCCGTGTTCCGAGGCCATACCTCTGAGTATGCTAGGCTCGCCAATCAAACCTCGAAGACCCTGCGCGTGCAACATGGCTTACACCCACTGTATGCGAACGGCGAGATGTGTGACACCCGATCATCACGGCATGCCTCATAACGTAGAACTTTCTTGGTGGTGCGCAACGAGGGAGAACACAATTTTGGTATTTGTTAGGGATCATCCTATTTTATGATGCTACCGTTGTATATCTAGCATATAAGCAATCAATAGGATGCACACACAACAGCACACAATAATGATGCAATGAAGTGCGATGTGACATGGTCGATGCACCTGGACCTTCATGGCGCCATGTGCCTGGCCCCCGGCGCCCCGGCATGGCTCCGAGTCTACAGAGCCCTCCATTGCCTCCGACAGTACGAGTAATATCAAAACTTACCGTAACCATGTCACATGAAATAACGCCTCTGCAAAACGAAGTTAGACGCCTCTAGCTTTATTTAGTTTTGCAAGTTTTACGTGGCAAATAGGCTTATTCGTAAGAGAATCGCTTCCCTACCTACGAACTTTGTACCACAACGTCAATCGTATAATTGCATGTTTAAGCATCCCTTTCGGGCCCTCCATTGAAAATGCTTTGCCGACTAGAGAGAGAGAAACAGACACCCGCCAGCCACAGATACGGTGCAAGCCGTATGTCAGTAGTGGAACCAGTCTCGCGTAAGCGTACGCGTAAAGTCGGTCCGGGCCGCTTCATCAACTCAATACCGAAGGCATCGCAAGTGCACGCTAGAGGGTAGCAAATATAAGAAAGACGCCCTCATTCAACATGAGTTCTAACCGTACCAGCAGTACTACGCATAGATCAGCTCTGATACCACTGAAGGGGTTACGGGGCAGAAAACAATAATTTTTCTAGCGTACGAAACCCTAACTAGCCAGGATCTATCTATCTAGTACATGCGATAACGGTGGCGGAACGGGTTACATTACCTCCATGTAGACCGATAGCGGGGATTACGCTCCCGCACAAGCGTTGACGATGAAGTCGTACGTAGCCGACCTCGAGGTCGCGAAGATCTTGCCGCGATGTCGAAGTCGATGACACCGGGGTGTCGACGATGATCTGCGTCGACGGGCGTCTGGCGGAAGAGGGCAGAGCACCAGCACCGGGGCCTGGTGCGCCAGCAGCAGAGGGGGGTGGCGCGGCGGCTGCAGGGGGCGAGACGACGTCGCCCAAGCTCCTCAGTAGAGTAGCCTCCGAGCACTCGCAAACATACGGAGCCTAGCGACGACTCCCAGTCATTCAGATCCAGCTGAAATCGCAGGAGTAGATCTTATCTGGAATCCCGCAGAGCAACGGCGCTCTGCGGTATGGCTTAGGTGGAGAGAGACCCTCTTCCTCAGCTCGGCGCGGCTCCGACTTGGGAACCACGAGATCGAGAGAGAAATCGGGAATTAATTGGATTTTCCTATGAATTAAATCAATTAATATGCCTTGCTATATAAAGGGGGAAGGGGGTGTGCAAACTCCTTGGCTCCCCCATGTGGGACTAAAGGTTGGGGGGGTTGGTGCGCCCCACCATGGGCCGGCCGAACCCCCATGGGGCCCACCCCCCCTTGTGGGGTGCGGCTCCCCCCTCTTAGGCCCTCTTAGGGCCCATCTAGGTGGGAGCCCCCTTTTTCCTTTATTTAATTAATATTAAATTAATATAAAAATCCCATTAATTCATAATTAATATATTTATATATAATTCAATATCCCATGACTCCGAAACTATTTCGGAACCACCCGAACAACTTTCGGACATTCTCGGAACCCTTCCATAGCTCACCGGAACTCCTTCCGGACCACCGGAACTCTTTCCGGATCATTTCTCTCTCTCCAATAAAAACCTATAAAATTCCAGAACCTATCTCCTAGCGTCGCTAAGACCTTAAGTTTGTTACGCTACGGTTCGGGAACACTCCAGACATGGTCGAGACACTCCGCTCACCAATGATCGTCAGGGATACCTGGAAATATATGACGACCCCTGTGCATTCCACGAATATCGTCGTTGAACCATAAGTATGATATTCATTCCCTTTGTCTCTGCGATACTACCTTGTCCGAGATATGATCGTAGACACACCGATGCCTTTGCTGTATCTCGTTACCGACGAAGGTTATTAACTCGTCTGCGATATTACATCTCCATGACCTAGTCATAAGCTGCGCAGCTATATAGATGCAATATCACCAAGTGGGCCCAGAGTATCTTTACATTACAAGAATGAACAAATCCCGCTATTGATCCTTACGTCTTGATGCTCTTTCGGAATACCCAAGATGGACACCGTTATTGTCATGCTATATAAGACACAACGTTTGATGCTCTCAAAGCACTCCTACGAAGCAACAATAAGTACGGTCTCATGGTCTAAGGAATAAGCTATGATACTTTATCTATTGCAAATGACAAACATCGTAATACGATCTTATTGCAATACTTTGCGTATGTCCACCACCTTATTCAACTAACAAGATGACCCCATTGTCAACCGACGTCATTGTCCTTGATCGGGAATCTCGATCAACTGTTGCCCAATGGACTAGCTCATATAGAGGCTTGCTAGGAACCTGGTTGTCTATGTATCACACGTGTATTAATAATTCCGATTAATACAGTTATAGCATAATACATAAACCTATTATAAACTTATGAGATAATGCAATAAATACTACTTATTTATTTGCCTCTAGGGCATATCTTCTTCAGTTTCTTCTACGTGAAAAACCGGGAGGCTTCGGGAGATGGTCCGGGATCCTCGAACCCGGATTTCATCAATCTGCCTGAGTTTGCCATTGGACCTCCTCGCGAATTCGACCTCTGGAACCGGCTCCCGGATACCGAGGAGATCAGATGCATGCACGATGTCCTCAACGTGCTGACGGATAAGATGACTGGCGACGATCTCCTGCGCTGCTTTATTATTCGTCGCGTCTGCCCCCTACAAACCCGAGTGCACAAGATGTGCCATATGGACGGGTCACTAAACCCCACCAGGACCAGCATCTTCGGGTTGGACCGTCCCGCAGTCGTCCGGCGCGTTCGAGCTATTGCTCGAACGAAGATGCCGGATGATTATGTCTGGGGTCTTGTCGGTGGGTCCCGGAAAAAACCACTAAAACAGGTGCTTCTATCTGTCTTTCGCAAACTTGCATTTGCACCTGGATTCTGCTGGAAACCGACATGGTTGTCATGCAATGATTTGTTCGTGCAGTTATTCGAGCGTCAAACCGAAGAGGACGCTATGCATGCCGGTGGAAAGTTCGTGCCGAACATCACGCCACCGGAAAAGATGCCGAGAGAGGATCCCGACGGCGAGGACCATCTTGCTATTCCTTTAGTTCGTGCTGCTGCTCCGGGTAACCCTTCAACCTCAGAGGCTATTTCCGTTTCTTCAGATGATGAGGATGAGATTGATTGTCAAATACTCGATGTGATTGACGCTCTTCCCCTCAACTGGGCTTCGCTAGTGGCTCCGAAACCCACGGCCGTGACGAAGCGCGCCGAGACCCAGAAGCGTGCGGATTCTGAGACCACCGCTGCCGGTGCATCCGGCAACACCCCCAAGAAGAGCAGGCCGAACAAGCAAACGGCCGAGAAGCCTGCACGCCGAAGGAGAGGTCCTCCCACCGTCGATTCTGGGTAAGCTCTTTTTTTCTTTGAGTTACATGATTTTGTCTTCTCCCGAAGTCTTTACTGATATACTTCTTTCAGAGATGCACTCGACGTCCCGGCATCCGCGGCTTCCCATCCTCCGGGATCCCGCACTCCTAGCCCGCCTCGGGCTTCTCCTTCTCCATCTCGCCCTTCCGCACGAGGGAGCGAACATCCTGCTCCCGGTGCTGCGCAGACTGCCGCTGCGACTCCGGACGCTCGTCTCGCGGTGGACGAGATTCCGGCCCGGGCTACCGCCGCATCGGAAGACATCTTCCTTCCGGAGAGCCCGCGCAGGGTCCCTGGGCTTGAGACGGAGATCGCAAGTCCTCCTCTGTGGGTCGTGTCGGGAGCCTCCTCCCGGCAGGCCTCGGGCAAGACTGCTCCGCCGAAACAGCCAACAACCCCTTCCCGGCAACCTGACCAACCTGCCGGGAAAGCGCGCATCAAGGCCGCCGGGCAGAAAACAACCTCCGCCAAACCTACTGCTCCCCCGACATCCTCGGCCCAAGACTTGGCCCTAAGCTCGGGTAAGTTTTCACGATTACCACCACCTCCTGCCGAGATCCCCACTGCCGCCCTGCAGATGCTGCGAGCAACCGTATGCTCCTTTATGCCTTCAGGATCCCGGGAGGTTGTTGCTGCTCGCGCGCCTGGCGGTTCCGGCGTGTGTGTTGTTGAAGAATACAACCAAGCCTGGATTGCCGCCGATGCCTCCGAGATCGTGGAGGACTTGTACGCTGCCGGCCCTTGCCGCAGCGGCCAAGCTCTACACGCTCTCCAGGTGGCCGTGCTGGACGTTACTCGGGTGATCGAGGTAAGTTTGTTCCCTTTACCTCTTCCAAAAATTATTTGTTCCTCCCCCACTAGTCCCCGAGATTGGTGCTTAGTGCTCTAGATTCCACTGAATAGCAGATCACTAGGCTCCAATCTTAGAGAAAATTCCAAGGCTCGGAAGATGAGTCTCCGAGATCCTCCCTACCGAGTAGCTTTAAAATTGTTTCATCTCCACTAGTCCCCGAGATTGGTGCTTAGTGCTCTAGATTCCACCGAATAGCATACCACTAGGCTCCAATCTTAGAGAAAATCCCAGGACTCGGAAGACGAGTCCCCGAGATCCTCCCTACCGAGTAGCTTTAAAATTGTTTCATCTCCACTAGTCCCCGAGATTGGTGCTTAGTGCTCTAGATTCCACCGAATAGCAGACCACTAGGCTCCAATCTTAGAGAAAATCCCAGGACTCGGAAGACGAGTCCCCGAGATCCTCCCTACCGAGATTGACATAGCTTTCTTTGTTTTGAATTCAGGAGTGCGGCAAGAAACGGGGCAGCATCTTCCATCGGGTTCTTGCTGACCTCGGTCAGTCCAAGAAGTGCGAGGAGCGCCTCCGGGAGGAGCGGGATGCCGCGCGCAAAATCTCGGTGGAACAAAAGGCTGCGCTTGCCGCTACCCAGGCCGAGATCGGGCGGCTAAGTGCCGAGCTCGAAAAGGCCAAATCTGCCGCGACCGACATGAAGGCGCGCTTCGTGGAGGCGTCGAAGAAGCAGAAGGAGACCTTGGATCAATCCGAGGTGCGCGCGCACCACGCCGAGACCGGGCTGGCGCTTCTCCGGTCGCAGGCCGATACTTGGCTCTCTGAGCTGACCGGGTTGAACCGGGATCTTAACAGTAAGTTGACCGACATCCTTTTTCTCCTGCTCTCTTTATTTACTGCTATAATCTTTATGACCTAGTCGCTTGACAGCTCGTCTTTTTAAAGGGGAATTCGAGCACTCCCGCGACGCTGCCAATCTTGCAGTTGCTGCTGCCAGGGAGAAGCGCGCCGGGAAGGGCCCTGTCTCGGACTCTTGGGACATTGAGGATCACCTCACTGCCCTGAAAGCTCGGATAGTGCCTCTCCGGTCGATCGGGACCGAGTTGATCAGCGCCGCGGTTCACGTCCATGGTGCATTATGGCCGGGTGTCAGCGCGACGCTCTCGATCGGTCAGCGAACTGGCGACCGTGCTCCGAGCTGCCGGGAGGCGTCTCCATGCTTGGAAGCGCTCTGGTGCGCGGGCTGGGGCGGATCAAGTCTTGACCCACGTGCTTAGTTGGTACGAGGGTCTCGACCTTGATGTGGTCCAGCACCTACGCACCATCTCGGCGTGGTGCACCGATCCGGTCAAGGTCCAGCGGCGTCAAGAGGTGGCGTATCGCATCGCCTCCTGGTCCGACATCGGGGTCTTCACCACTAGCCTCGTCGTTTCTAACTCCGAGTCAGATTATGAAGACGATGGTGAAACCGGTACAACTGATGACATGGACGCCGAGATCCCGGAGGAGGACGACGCCGCTTCCGGTGCCGCCACCGAGACCGTGGTCTCCCGGGATGCTTCTACTCCAACGCCACCCGAGGTCTCCCAGGCCGAGGTGCACCCGGATGTCCCGAGCGCCGCTGCTGATACGGAGGATAGCGTCATCGTCGCTCCTGCTGCGGCTACCACCGAGAAGCCGGCTTCTCCTATTCCTTAGAAATGCTTAAGTGTAGAACTGTTAAATTCTCGGGATGCCGGGTGCAAGATGTAATATATACTTTTAAGATTTATGCTTCGCACTATATTATATAAAAACGAGGTATGTCGATTTATTCCGCAACGAGTCCCCGAGTTCCTTTTCGTGTCTACCGTACTTAGGCAATCTCTGCTCTTGTCTACCATTTCAGCGTTCGACAGTCTAGTCAAAAAATTCCATGCACGGCATAGACTACTTAAGAATATCCGAGTTCCAGTTAAGCGAATTCCCGACATAAAAAATAACCGGGTTAGTAAAACAGATATGCCGGATAAGTTCCTGCTCCGAGTCCCCGAGACCGTTTTCGTGTTCCCCATATTTGATTCTCTTTGCTCTTGACTACCATTTCGGCGTTCGTCAGTCGAGTCACAAGATTGTTTCACATGACATACATTACTTGGATTCGAGAATCGATTTCGGAACTTTCCCGGCATATAGAGAACATAAGAAATAAGTACCAGGCAGTCCCCGGGTTCCTCCCCGGGATGCCGACATGAAAAAGTAAATAAACGGAACAAAGTAAAGGGGCACACAACGAGGCAGTCCCCGAGTTCCTCCCGGGGTGCCTAACTTCCATTTATAGACAAAAACCGAAATACAACATACATTGTGCCCTTTACGTGTAAAAGGGTCGAAGCAGGGCTACATTCCATGGACGCTTGGTTTCCTCACCGGA
The DNA here is from genome assembly GCA_026929855.1 of Poa annua. Taxonomy (NCBI): domain Eukaryota; kingdom Viridiplantae; phylum Streptophyta; class Magnoliopsida; order Poales; family Poaceae; genus Poa; species Poa annua. The sequence goes on from CM049427.1 coordinate 42,832,723, forward strand.
TCTGTCCATTACACCTTTCCTAGCCTCCTATGCATCTACAAGGTAATAAGAATCATTGTGCAATGCCCTGCTTATCACAAAAGGTCCCTCCCATGGAGGTGACACCTTATGCATTCGGGCCGTGCGTTGGATGAGCCTAAGCACAAGATCTCCTTCTCGGAACACTCTCGGGTGCACTTTCCGGCTATGATAGCGACGGAGATGACGAGGTGTTAACTCGACAAGTCATAGGGTTGTGCACCCCGGGTTGATTGATGGGGAGAGAGATGAGTGCAGGTGGTCACAACGGCTGACAAGCAAGGATTTACCCAGGTTCAGGCTCCCGGAGGATAACACCCTACTCCTGCTTGTCTGGTTATTGATGCGAGTTGTGGTTACAATGGCGAGATTGCGATCTAGCTCTCAGCGTGTCCTCTGGGACGAGCCATCCTCCTGGCTTTATAGGCAGCCAGATCTCTGGTGGTTGGTTCCGATGGCAATTACAGATATGGCAGGTTATGCTTCCTAACCGACTTGGACTAGGTTACATGGTACCCCGCGTGGGCCTTGTGTGGGCCTTCCTGCCCTTGGCGCGGCCCAGGTAGCCTTATCGTGGGCTACCCGAAAGGCAGCCCCACGTCAGTAGCCCCCGAGTGCTTGGTCGAAGCGTAGAGTCGAGCAAAGGACTCCTTCCTCCTGGACGCGCCATTGGATTGCTTGATCTTGAGCTTGAACTCGATTTCTTCAGCCGAACCGGCCACTCCCGATGGGAGTAACCTTTGCAGTTGAATTACTTTGCCTTCTTCTTCTTGTGAAGCTTACTATTATTCAGCCTGTTGGCTTACTAGTGGATGGATTCGGCTGCTCGAGCTTACTCTGTTTGCCACCCGAATGATTTCTTCGGGTTCTCGGATCATCAGCCGATCCTACTTCGTTGGTGTCAGCTTTGAACCTTACTACTCGAATCACTATGTCGATTTGCTTCAATTGATTTTGGAGCCGTTGGCTTGATGACGTCACTGGTGACGATCCGTTGCACGCCTCTGTGCCTGATGGGACGTGACGTGGCGGGCCTCGCTGTCAGAGCTGACCGCGGTCAACAGTTGTCACGTCTCCGAAGTGGGCGCGAAATTTGCGCGGCATGATGATGACGCCTCGGTTTTCGTGCATAGTGGACGAAGTGGGCGGTGACGGTTGGTTTCCTCGTGCGACACGTGGACGGCCGGATGTGTCTGCTCGGAGCCCTTGTTCTGTGGACGGTTGAGATGAGACTTTTCGAGGCATAAGTACTGCGTTTTGACGCTTGGGATTTCATCTTCTCCAATCGCTCTGTGCTCCCTTTCCTCTGCGCTCTACCATTTTCGCCGCCATCCAGAGCTCCGTGCAATCTGTTCGTACACCTTGCGCTGCCTCGCGGCACCATGGGCAAGCCGAAGAGCGCCGCTGGCTCCTCCGCCGCCGCCGACGAAGCCGGGCTGATGAAGAAGCCCGACTGCGACTGGCAGAGATCGTCGGTGAAGAAGGCCGAGGTGGAGCTCTTCCACGCGCAGGGTCTGCTTCCACCTGCTGACCAAGTCCAGATACGCGTTCCTGGCAAGGAGATTTTCCCCACTCCCCGCGATGGGGAACGTGTTTGCTTCGCGGATTTCCTTCCGCAGGGCTTCTGGTTCCCCATGCACGATTTTGTGCGCGGTCTCCTGTATGCCTATGGGGTTCAGATCCACGATCTGACCCCCAATGGCATCTTGAGCATCGCGGGCTTCATCGTGCTCTGTGAGTGCTTTCTGGGTGTCGCGCCCCATTGGGCGTTGTGGAAGTCGCTCTTCCTCGTTCGCAAGAACGTTGGGAGGAGCGGGTTGACCTTCCCCGTGGGCGGCTTCGGAATCCAAGTGCGCGATGACACCGCGTACTTCCAGATGAAGAAGTGCGACTCCGTCCAGGGATGGCGTAGGAGATGGTTCTACGTCCAGTCGAACCAGGACGACCTGGATGCATTCGACAGCGGACGTGGACTGCGGAAGACCGGCGCCTGGGCGCACCCGCTGACTGCCGTGGAGAAGGAGGCCGTGCGGCCCCTGCATAGCCTGCTGCGCGATCTGACCAAGACCCTTGGGCGCGAGGCGGGTGGCGTCTTCCTGATGGCCACCTTCTTCCGTCTTCGGGTGCAGCCGCTCAGCGCTCGGCCTCACGCGATGTGGGCCGCCGAGGGCGTCAGCACCGAGCCGCTTGACGATAAGGAGGTGGAAACCAAAGTAAGATCCATCACCAACCTCCGAGTCGCGGACACGTGCAACGTCAAGTGCCCGATTGCTGCTTACGGGGCATCGAACCCCGTTCCTGAGGTGAGTCTTGGCTTGTTATCCTTTTGTCTTTGCTCGACTTGCGTCTACTTTCTTCTTGATTCGACTTGTGTCTACTTGCTTCAGGGTCGGTCTTTGTTGATCAGCCTTCCTCGTCTTCCCGAGAACGGACCCGACGACGAGTCGAAGTTTGTCGAGGAGGAAGACGACGACGAAGAGATTCCCTCCGCGCACTCTCCCCACGAAGAGGTGGAGGAAGAAGATGAAGTGGAGGAACCCGTGCGGAAGAAGCGGAAGCTCCCGAGTTGTGGCGACTCTGCCACTGCGTCGTCACCTGCTAAGGATGCCGATGTTACTCTGGAGGAGGTCGTCGCGACGTCGTCGGGTGCGCGGTCTTCGGGTGGCTGGGATGAGCCCCTGAATGTTCCTCCAGTCAGCTCCGCAGCTCCTCGTTCTTTTGCGCGGATGCCTTCGCCCTCCCTGGAGAGTTACGACGACCTTGGTACCCCCAGGTGAGCTTCTTTATGATGTGTGTCCTTCGAGTTGTGTTTTGTAGTTGCAACGTTTTAAGTTGACAAGTGTGCTCGTTTTCGCTGTAGCCACCGTTCTGGCGATGTTAGCTCCCCCCTTCGGGACGTGGAGCATACATCCGCCCCTTCGACTGAACTGGGGACTCGGGCGGTAGTGGAGAAGGTGCGTGCTGAGCCCGCTGGCGTTGCACCGTCTAGCCGCGTTCTTCCTTCGGCTTCAGAGGACCCTGACCTCCTGGACCACGTAAGTCCTTTATGCTTGTACTTGCATTCTTGATTTTTCATCGGGTGCGCGATCAGCGCTCCCGATGGGAGTAGCCCCCGAAGGTGTGGGTGACTAGTATAGTCACCCGCAACTTTATTAACATCTTGCTTTTGTTTCAGCCGTACTACCGTCAGCAGCTTGACGCAGCCGCGGCTTATGTTCGCCTGGAGAAGGAGAGGGACCATCTGCGTGCTTCTCTGGACCAGGCTACTGGGCGGGTTGATGAGCTTGAGAAGGCTCTACATGAGTCTCGAGAGCGGGAGCTGGCGCGGGTCGCCCAGGAAAAGACCCAAGTCGGTCGTCTCCTTTCACTCGCCGGTGTTCTTGGGGTAAGTTTCGGCTTGATGCCTACTGTGTCTTGATCTTTTTCTTTGCCTGACCTTGAATCTTTTGCGCAGAGACTTGCGGTGGAGCTCCTCCGGAAGACGCTTCGAGTGACACCGTTGATTTGGCGACTGCTGTCGGCTTCCTCGATCGGGTCTGCGCCTATGCATCCGACGCGCTGAAGAAGTCTGCAGCCTCGTTGAAGAAATCGACTGGAGCCCTCACTGTGGTGCACCAGAGTATCTTGCCGGGCGACCAGCCGCCGGCAGCCGTGGACGCCCTTGCTGCGCCGTTTGAGGACGCGACCACCATCTCCGATTTCACGCGGTCGCAGACGGTAAGCGGCTCCGAGCTCACCTTCCAGCTCCTCTTAGGGCATCAGGTTCCAGGTGATTTTGAGAAGGTCGTCAGCGGCTTTCCCCGCAAACCTGATGGCCGAACCGCGTCGCTGAGTGGCGTGAAGGAGCGTGCTTCACAGCTGGCTGCGCAGCTTGTGGCACTCTTCGAGAGGGCCCTTGCTAAGGCAACTGAGGCGGCTGCCGCTCGGAAGGGTCGTTCCTGGTCGCAGTCTGCAGCCTTAGAGTAGGCGTAGCTTTAGGGATTCGGCAGTCGCCGTGGTCTGTATTTTGAACTTCTTGCTCTGTAATGAATATTGTCCTGCCAGGTCTTTTGGCCTTCAATATTGCTTTTGCTGACTTTCTTTCTGCCGAGTTTAACTGTGCTTCACAGTCGTATGATTGTATTGACTATGCGTATTCATGGCAGAATGCTGTGCGCGGTGATGCTTCGCCTTCTCCTGTGGCTGAGCCGAGTGGCGCGGCTTCTTCTTCGGGTGCTCGCCATCAGCGGGCGGCGCCGGCTCCTACACGTAGTTTATATGATCAGCGGATAATCACATACCTGAAGAACAAGGTGGTTGAGCTTGAGGCGACCCTGAAGAATACTGAGCGGCTGCTGCACCGCTCCCGGTCGCATCCTACGGCGAAGTTCTCGCGACGTGAGGAGTTTTTGCTTGGGGAGATCGATCTGATCAGTCGGCAGTTGCAAGGTTTGTATCCTTTTGGCGGCTGCTGTCTTTGCTGAAGCTTGCTTGTTCTGACTTGCATTTTATGCGTGCAGATGTTAATCCTGATTGGGAGGCCGAGCGGGCTCGCGTTGAGGAGCGAGTTACCCGAGAGGCGTCCGGCGACTCCTACGAAGCTCGACAGTTCTGGGTGAACAAGTCGAGAGGGCGCGTCCTTGCCACCATGCTTGATCGTACGTGGCGCGCTGCTTTTTTTTTGGAGAACTGTCGGAAGACACTCTGGCACATCAATCGTGTGTACTTCCCGCATAACGCGCAGCCGAACGGGCTGGCCGCCTTGCTGGAGAGGTTTCGCAATGGTGAAGGGCTGAAGGAAGTTGTCGACGCCCAACTTGTGGCTGGGGCGAACGCTGCGTTGGCATACGTCCGGATGCACCGGCCGCATCTTCCGCTCGACAGGGTGCTTGATGGCCTGCCTAGTGATGACGACATCGACGAGACCCTAGCGGCTGCGCGCCGAATTATCAGGCAGGTTCAGGACCTGAGTGAGCGCCTTGTAGGTCCCCTCGATGCGCCGAAGGCCGAGCCTGCAGTTTAGAGTAGCTTTCGTCTGATGTACATGGTTAGCTATAGAGGGCAAATGTGCCTGTGCAAGTCGTAATGTAATAGATTAAAATACTTGCGAGTCGTGAGAATTGATCTGCTTGCTCGAAAGTGTAGATGCCTGTTTTGATTTTCGACCTATTTGACGCAGTCGCCTAGTATGTTGGTCGACGGCCTAGGTTTTCCCAAGTGTGACCTGTATGTCGCAGCCTCTGACTTTATCAGGTGGCGACTTAGGATTTTTGTAACTTGACCTGTATGGCGCAGCCCCCGAGTTGTTCGAGTGGCGGCCTAGGATTTTTGCGAAGGCCTGCATGGCGTAGCCCCCGAGTAGGTCGAGTGGCAGCCTAGGATTACAAGTGTCACCTGTTTGGCGCAGCCCCCGAGTATTTCGGGTGGCGACCTAGGGTTTTGAACTTGACCTGTACAGCGCAACCCCCGAGTGAGTTCGAGTGGCGGCTGAGGATTTTCTGAGAAGGCCTGTATGGCGTAGCCCCCGAGTAGGTTGAGTGGTAGCCTAGGGTTACAAGTGTTACCTGTTTGACGCAGCCCCCGAGTATGTCGAGTGGCGACCTAGGATTTTTAACTTGACCTGTATGGCGCAGCCCCCGAGTATGTCGAGTGGTGGCCTAGGATTTTTTGATTTATGTTTGTATGGCGCAGCCCCCGAGTGGTTCGGGTGGCGGCCTAAGCTTTTTCTTTCAACATGTGTGGCGCAGCCTCCGAGTCGTTCGGGTGGCGGCCTAGGATTTTAGCTTCCTCTGTGTGAAAGGTAAAGGAGACAAATTTTCTTCAAATCAATTTATTGATTCTTGCGAACAGGCCGCCTCATTAAAACCCTTCCAGTCCCCTCAGGTACCCTGGTAAGGGAAAGAGTGCGTCTGAAACCTGCCGCGCTGATTTTCTTGTACAATGATTGGGTTGAACTAGGCGTAGAACCGGCGGAGTTGTGCCACGTTCCACGGGTTGCTGCAGTATGCTCCCGTCTTCGAGTCTTTCAGGCGGTAAGCTCCGTTGCCGATTGCTTCTGTCGCGATGTACGAGCCCTCCCATGGGGAAGCGAGCTTGTGCACCTTCTTCTGCTTGAGTCGAAGAACCAGGTCGCCTGCAACGAACGCTCTTGGTCGTAGCCTCCGAGTGTGATAGTTGCGCAGGTCTTGTTGATACACGGCTGATCGTGCCAGGGCGATGTCACGTGCTTCATCCAGGGTGTCCCTGCTGTCTTCGAGTGCCTCCTCTGCATCCGACTCGTCGTAGGCGACTACTCTCGGTGCGTCGAACTTGATGTCGCAAGGGAGGACCGCTTCTGCACCATACACCATAAAGAATGGAGTGTACTGGGTGGATCTGTTTGGCGTTGTTCGCAGACTCCAAAGGACCGACGGCAGTTCTTCCACCCATGCTCCCGCTGCGCGTTTTAGGGGCACGCGCAGTCGCTTCTTGATGCCGTTGCAGACGAGGCCATTGGCTTTCTCCACTTGCCCATTGGATTGCGGGTGCGAGACGGACGCATAGCTGAGCTTGATCCCCTGCTCTGAGCAGAAGACCTTGAATTCTTCGGCTGTGAAGTTCGAGCCGTTGTCGGTGATGATCCCATTCGGTACTCCAAATCTGAAGATGATTGACCTGATGAAGTTGACTGCTGTGGATGCAGTCGAACTTGTGATGGGCACGGCTTCGATCCACTTTGTGAACTTATCGACTGCAACCAGGAGGTGAGTGTGACCTCCGGGTGAGGATTTCTTCAGCGGGCCCACCATGTCCAGACCCCATTGGGCGAAGGGCCAGGCTAATGGTATTGTCTTGAGTTCCGATGCTGGCGCGTGTGGCTTGTTGGCAAATTCTTGGCACCCCTTGCATTTCTTTACTAGCTCCTCGGCGTCCTGCATGGCTGTCAGCCAGTAGAACCTGGCTCGTAGTGCTTTGGCCACCAGTGCTCGACTGCTGGCGTGATGCCCGCAAATACCCGCGTGGATGTCGAGTAAGATGGCTTGGCCGTCGACTGGATCTATGCACCTTTGCAGGATTCCTGAGATGCTTATTTTGTAGAGTTCTCCGTTGATGACGGTGAAACTTTTGGAGCGCCTGATGATGCGCTTCGCTTCGACTGGGTCAGCTGGCAGCTTCTGATGTAGTATGTACGCCAGGTACGGTCCTGTCCATGTGGCTTCGACTAGCATGACCTCCATGGGGACCTTGTCTTGGCTTGGCGGGTTGGCATCGCCTTTTGTTGTTGCAGTGCTTGCTGTATTCTGAGTCTTGATGGACCTCTGCGTGATGCACTCGAGGAAGACGTCGGGTGGGACTGGCACCCTGTCTGAGCCCATGTTAGCAAGGACGTCGGCTTCCTCGTTGCTTTCACGGCCAATGTGGCGCAGCTCGCAGCCGTCAAAGTTGCCTTCCAATTGATTGTAGAGGTCTCTGTAGGCGATCATGTTGTCGGCGATGGCGTCGCAGGATTTCATGGTTTGCTGTACCACCAGGTAGGAGTCGCCGTATATCATGAGGTGCGTGGTGCGCAGTTCTTGGCCATCCGCATGCCGTGGATCAGGGCCTCGTACTCGGCTTCGTTGTTGGACGGCGTCGAAAAGTCCATCTGCAGGACATACTTCAGCTTGTCGCCTTTGGGGGAGATGAGCACGACGCCTGCCCCGGCTGACATGAATTTCTTGGAGCCATCAAAGTACATTGTCCATGCGTTGGACAAGTCGGGGATATTTGGTAGCTGGGCTTCTATCCACTCAGTTGTGAATTCAGGGAGGACTTGTGCTTTGATGGACTTCGGGTGAGCATACTTCAGCCCCCATGGTCCTAGCTCGACAACCCACTTGGCGACTCGTCCTGTCGCGCGTTGGTTTGTGAGAATGTCTGCTAGTCCAGAGGAGCTTACCACCGTGATCGGGTGCTCGGAGAAGTAGTGGACGACCTTCCTGGAGGTCATGAAGACTCCGTATGCCAGCTTCTGGTAATGAGGGTAGTTCTGCTTGGACAAGGTGAGGACTTCGCTCAGGTAGTAGACGGGCCTCTGTACCGGGTGACTGTGCTCTTCTTCTTCGCGTTCGACTACGAGTACCGTGCTCACCACCCTGTTTGTTGCTGAGACGTATAAGTACAGCGGCTCGTTTTCCAGTGGTGCCACGAGGACCGGAGAGGTTGTCAGGGTTGTCTTAAGATGGTCGAATGCGTCCTGCGCCTCCTGTGTCCACTCAAACTTGTCCGTCTTCTTCATCAGTTGGTAGAAAGCTAAGGCTTTCTCTCCCAACTTACTAATGAACCGGCTGAGAGCTGCGACTCGGCCGGCTAATCGTTGCACCTCCCGGAGCTTGGTTGGTGCTGGCATTGTGAGTATGTTCTGCACCTTCTCGGGGTTCGCTTCGATTCCTCTTGCGGATACGAGGTACCCTAGTAGTTCTCCGGCTGGCATGCCGAACACGCACTTTTCTGGGTTGAGCTTGATCTGATACACATCGAGTGCGGCGAAGACCTTGCGGAGGTCGTCGACTAAGGTATCTTCCTTTCGGGTCGTGACAACGATGTCATCGACGTAGACTTGGACGATCTGCCCGATTAGCCCCTTGAGGCATGCTTGCATTGTCCGCTGGTACGTGGCACCTACGTTCTTTAACCCGAACGACATCGTTTGGTAGCAAAAGACGCCGTCGGGTGTGATGAAGGCCGTCTTCTCTTCGTCTTCGACTTTCAGCCTGATCTGCTGGTACCCTGAGTAGGCGTCCAGGAAGGACAGGCGCTCGCAACCTGCTGTCGAGTCGATGATCTGGTCTATCCGCGGTAGCGGGAAGTGGTCCTTGGGGCAGCACTTGTTGATTGCGGTGAAGTCAACGCACATGCGTAGTTTCTTCGTCTTCTTTTTCTCTACTAGGACCGGGTTGGCGACCCAGTCCGAGTCCTTGATCTCTCGGATGAAATTGGCGTGCAGTAGTCTGTCGACTTACATGGTGATCGCGTCTCGCTTGGGTCCTGAGAAGCGTCGCATGGATTGTTTGACTGGTCTTGCGTCCTTGTGGACTTTCAGAGAGTGCTCGGCGAGTTCCCTGGGTATCCCTGGCATGTCAGAAGGTTGCCATGCAAAGATCTTCCAGTTCTCACGTAGGAACTCGACGAGCGCGCTTTCCTATGTGGGGGTCAAACTCGATGAGACTTTGACCGTCTTTCTGCTGTCGGTCGGATGGACTTGATGGGTGACGGTGTCGTCGTTCGTGTTGAACGCTGCGTCCTTTGCAGTCTTCTTGCGAGCCGGGAAGACGATCTTGTTGTTGTCGGCTGATACGGCCTTGAAGTGCTCTTCGACTCCGAAGAACTCAGAAATCTTGGCGAACTCGCGGTCGCAACTGTTGGAGAGTCCGAAGTCGCCGCGTACGGTGATTACTCCTTTCGGCCCGGGCAGCTTTATCATCAGGTAGGCGTAGTGGGGTACTGCCATGAACCTGGCAAAGGTCGGGCGCCCGAGGATGGCGTGGTATTGTGACTTCCAGTCGACGACCTCAAAGTCTATCGACTCCTTCCTGAAGTGCTCGGGTGTACCGAGGATGAGGTCGAGTGTGATTGTTCCCATGGGCGTGATTGCTTGCCCTGGTACTATGCCGTGGAAGGTGGTTTCCGATTCCGGCAATTTCTCTGTCGACCTGTTCATTCTTCTCAGGGTGTCGGCGAATATGATGTTGATGCCGCTGCCTCCGTCCAGGAACACCTTCTTCAAGCTGTAGTCGCCGATCAAGGCCTCAATCACGAGTGCGGCATGCCCGGGTCGGGTTACCTCTGATGGGTGATCTGCCCTGGAAAATGTGATTGGTGTCTCCGACCCGCGCAGGTAGTCTGGTACCGCGTGCGGGCTGTTGATGGCTTGAAGTACTTGGCGTGTGATAATTTTCTGGCGCATGTTCGACGGGGGTCCCTTCTGGATCATGTTCAGCTGTCCCCGTGCGGCTGGGTACGTGTCGGCTGCTGCCGACTGACCCTGTTGCTGTTGCTGTTGCTGCGGCTGGGGGAACGCTCCTGCCGCCTGCACCTGGTTGTTGTTTGCGGGTGCTGCCTGGATGGCTAGCTGCGGTGCTGCCTGTATGGCCTATACTGGGGCGATGATTTGCTGCATGGCCTGGTATATCTTTCTTGCTTTGCGACAATCCTTTAACAAGTGGCTGGAACCCCATTTGCGTGTCTCTGGGTTGCGGAACGAGTGGTGTTTACAGGGTTGCATCAGCTCCTCTGCTGGGGTCAACGGGCGCTTCCACTCGCGTTTCTGAATTCCATCATTGGGGTCGATGCTGCTACTGCCACGGTTATACTGACTCGAGCTGGGCTGCCGACTTTGGTCGTACTGTCGGCTGCTGTCGCGTTTGTCCTCACGGGGGGTTTCATAGCCCGCCGCTACTAATTCGATTGAATCGTGGGTGTAACGTGGCTTTTTCTTTTGGCGTGCCTCACGCCAGTTGCTTGTTTCGCCCTCTTTTTTGGGGGAAGTTTCGCGGACATAATCCTCTCCTTCGGCCCATTAGTTGGCTGTTTTCATGAGCTCTATTGCGGTTTTTGGCTGGAGCCTGCCGAATTCCTCACGGAGGTCGCAGCGTGCGACGCCGTGCATGAAGGCGTCCATCACTCGATCTTCTGATACGGGTTCCATGGTATTGCGTAGGAGTATCCACCGCTGGATGTAGGAGCGTAGTGACTCATCCTTTCCTTGCTTGCAGGCCTGCAACTCGATGTAGGTCGTTGGCCTTGCGAATGTTCCCGAGAAACTCTTGATGAAGTTATCCTGGAATTCTTCCCATGTTCGGAAAGAGTCTTTGGGTTGGCTTGTGAGCCACCCGCGTGCCGAGTCTGTCAACATGAGCTGGATGTACTGCATTTCCGTAGTCGACGTTCCGCCTTGGCAGGTGCAAGCGATGAGGTAGTCTTCGAGCCACATTTTTGGGTCTTGCTTCCCGTCATACTTTGGTGTGCCAGCCGTCAACTTGAAGCCTTTAGGCATGCGGGTGTCGCGGATGTTGAAGCTAAAGCATGCCGCGCCACATGGCTCGAAGTCGCGGTCAGCATGGTCATCCGTGTTTGCCTCACCAGCCGAGCGCTCCTTGCGGTTGCGGTCCACCGTCTTCTGTGTCAGGACGTCGCGAAGGTCCTTGACTGGCTGTCGCTGCGCCGCTGGGATGCCCGAGGTTGTTGGTTCGTGCGCTCGGTTTCTTGGCCCCTTGGCCGCCAGAGCTTCTTCGATTGCCCTTATGGAGGCAATTTGTTGCTTGTGGAGAAGGGAGCGCGCGTCTCCCTCCGGTGGCTGCGTGAGCCGGAGGTATGTCTCGACTGAGATCAGGGCGGCATTCGCCGTCTTTGGGACGGGTATCCCGTTCTCATCTTCGGTGACGAACGACGAGTCGAGATTGCGGGTGATCCTTGTTCGATCGGCTTCTGCAATGTGGGGAACGCGGGCTCTGGTTCGCCGTGCTCCTTGGTTAACCTCTGTAGAGGATGTGAAGGAGAGGGCGGCTCGCCTGGCACTCGATGCATCCACGTCCCTTTTGCGCCTGAGCAGGTCGGCTTTTTCGGCGCGGATTCGTTCGCCTTCCTTGCGTAGCAAGTACTGGACCGCCAGGTGGTCTTCTCGAGGTGCGTTGGGTGGGGGGAACGTGCCCTCGTCCACATGCTTCATGGCTTGGATCGCCATGTCCCGCGTGATGACAAGTTTAGTCTGGTCCGGCATGTCCACCTCTAGCGGATATGCGGGTTCTTCTTCGTCGTCATGCGGTGTTGTGCCGGCCATGAAGACTTGCTTGGGGTAGACTCGAGTCGGAGAGTTGGTGCTGCCGCTGCTGCTTCTGTCGCCCGCTTCTTGCTCGGGGTCGAAAATTGCTGCAACGTGGCGCGCGGCACAGTCGCTGTCGCGTCTTCCCGCGATCGTCCATGTGCTCACGCTCGCCGGGGCGAGTGCAATTGGCTTGGGGTAGACTTGGGATTTCCACGAAGATGAGGGCGCGCGCAACATGGCTGTCGGGCGCGGGCTCCTGGTTGCCCGTGCGGGTGCGACAGTCGAGGTGGATCTTGACTTGGTCGACCGCACGACCGAGGTTGGGGTAGTAGACTCGATTCGCGCGGTCGTTGCCAAAATTGTCGATGTAGTCGATGTAGATGCCATCTTCGCGGGTGTAGCGGGCGCGGCCTCCGCGGGTGCGGCAGATGCAATCTTCGCGGGTTCGGCGGGCGCGAGGGTTGCCGATTTAGGTGACGCCGTCGCGCGTAGCGCGGTAGTTGTAGACCTGAGTATACCACGACTATCGATGCAGCAGAATATGAAGCCGAAGGTCATGTGTATACCTTTGTCCAGATCATTGTACACCGACTGGTGGGCTGGCGGGTGGAGGACGTACTCGAAGGAGCCGAATCGGGTCGACTCCCTGACGGCGGACACGCCGATCTTCATTGCGGATGGAGCCGGAGCGACCATGATCCTAACACTTGTTTGACCTTCCCACAGACGGCGCCAATTGACGAGGTGTTAACTTGACAAGTCCCAGGGTTGTGCACCCCGGGTTGATTGATGGGGAGAGAGATGAGTGCAGGTGGTCACGACGGCTGACAAGCAAGGATTTACCCAGGTTCAGGCTCCCGGAGGATAATACCCTACTTCTGCTTGTCTGGTTATTGATGCGAGTTGTGGTTACAATGGCGAGATTGCGACCTCGCTAGGGTTTATGGCCGTAGCTCTCAGCGTGTCCTCTGGGACGAGCCACCCTCCTGACTTTATAGGCAGCCAGGTCTCGGGTGGTTGGTTCCGATGGCAATTACAGATATGGCAGGTTATGCTTCCTAACCGACTTGGACAAGGTTACATGGTACCCCGCGTGGGCCTTGTGTGGGCCTTCCTGCCCTTGGCGCGGCCCAGGTAGCCTTATCGTGGGCTACCCGAAAGGCAGCCCCACGTCAGGAGATTTTACTGATAAATTGTGGACCGAGACAATGCCAATTCTCTTGCCTCTTCAAGTAGGTCAACATCATTTTCTCGGGCCTCTTTCGCCTCGGTCTCGGTGAACATTGTCACTCTTGGGGAATCATATTGTATGTCGGTCGGGAGTACTGCCTCGGCACCATACACCATGAAGAATGGCGTATACCCGGTAGATCTATTCGGTGTGGTCCGGAGACCCCATAATACCGCTGGTAACTCCTCTATCCAGCATCCCGGACTTCTCAACAGTGGTTCGATCAAGCGAGCTTTGATGCCGGCCAAGACCAATGCATTTGCTCTTTCAACTTGCCCGTTTGCTTCCGGGTGTGCAACTGATGCTACATCCAACCGGATTCCCTTCTCAGCACAAAATCGAGCGAATTCCCCCACAACAAAATTGGTGCCATTATCCGTGATGATGTTGTGTGGGTATCCGTACCTTAAGATGATGTCTTTCAGGAATTGCACGGCGGTGTGTCCGTCACACTTCCGGATTGGCTTGACCTCTATCCACTTGGTGAACTTGTCCACCATTACCAGTATGTGTGTCATATTGCCTCTTGCCGTCTTGAACTGCCCGACCATGTCCAAACACCATACTGCGAATGGCCAAGTGATAGGGATTGTCTTCAGTGCCGATGCCGGCATATGTATTCGGTGAGCAAACCTCTGGCATCCTCCACACTTCCGGACAATGTCTTCTGCCTGCTGTAACGCAGTGGGCTAGTAGAACCCATGCCGGAACACCTTCGCCACCAGGGCCCGGGATGATGCATGATGTCCACATTCCCCCTGATGTATTTCCAGCAGCATCTCTTGGCCTTCTTCCGGTTCCACACACCTCTGGAGTACCTCGGTGACACTCCTCTTATATAGCTCTTGATTGATGACGGTGTATGCTTTTTACCTCCGCACTATCTGCCGGGCTTCCACTTCGTTCTCCGGGAGGTTTCCTTCCAAGATGTAAACCATAATGGGCTGTGCCCATCCCGGGACAGGTCGAACCGGGAACATGGGAATATCTATGTCCATTGGTTCTGCCGACATCACCTCCATCATCATCTTTCTTTGCCTTTCTGAGCACTGTGATGCAGTCCCCGGGTTCGATGCGATGCTCCCGACTTCCACTTCCATGGGTACAGCTTCCGAACCCGGATCCTTTGGGATGAAGATAGAATCCGACTCGGGAGAGGGCTGAATAGATGGCTTCCTCAGGTGTTCGAGAGCGATCCCGGGAGGGATGGCATCTCGAGATGATCCCAGTTTGGACAATACATCTGCCGCCTCGTTTTCTCCTCTGGGTATGTGCTTGAACTCGCATCCCTCGAAAAATCCTGATATTTTCTGCACATGAAACCGATACAAGGCCATGTTGGCATCCAGTGCATCCCAGTTCCCCGACACTTGCATCCAGTGCATCCAAGTCTTAGCACCTCGGTTGAGTTGAAAATTCCGGACAGGTGGCTCCCACATGATCTGAGGTCCAAAGCAGGCAGGTCCCGGAGGTCCTTGCTCTTCCACTAGCTCGGATTGGTGAATCCGGTCGAGCCGGATTCTAGCATCGGCCGGATCCAGTTGTCTGGTTCCTATCCGAGATCCCAAAGGATTCTCATTGGGCTGGTACCCGAGCTGCTGCAACCTTGAGTTGCCATCGTTGTGCCTGTCTTGTACCGGGATCACAGCCTGCTGCGGGACAGAGGCGGCCTCCCTTCTCGGGTTCCCCTGAACATGTGGGGGATTCCGGGGTGGATTACCACGGTTAGCCGGGTTATTGTTTCCTACACCTCGGTCCCCACCACCACGAGTACTCTCTGCCTGCCCCGAGTTATGCTGCCCGGCTTGCTGGATGCCGGCAAAGGCCGGGTCATAGGTCTGCAACTGCTTGTTTTTTCCGGAGCCCCGACTTCGGCTCCGGCTCTTGCTCTTGCTTCTGCTCGGATGCGGGGAAGAGGCCTCTCCGTCCGATTTCTGGCTATTGGGCCTAGCTGAGTGCACTTGGGATCCCGCCCCGGGGTTCTTTTTCTTGAAGTCCTGATTCTGCCGGTTGGCCTCGACGACCAACTCATTCACCCGCTCCTGCTGCTTGCGCAGGGCCTCACCGGATAACCCTGCCAGCTCCGCCATGGCGGCTTCAGCAGCCCTGAGAGTTTTCGCTGGCGAGCTGTACACCGGTTTCCCAGCCGAGATCATGCTACCCGTATGACTGGTTGCGGCTCCACCGGCCAGCTCATCATTCACCATTCTGCCTTTCTTGCGCAGATCCGCGATGCGCTTGTCCCGGGAGTATATCTTAAGGAATCCGTGAGCTGCATTGTACTCCCGGAGGCTAGCACTGAGCTCACGCCGGATCTCGGCGATCTCTTCTGCTTCGGCGAGCAGCAACCTACGTTGTTCCTCCAAGTGAGCCGAAGTGACTTGGGTATCTGCATCTGCTGTCACGGGAACGGCCAGCTTGGCTACCAGACCCGAGAGGGGATCCGGGCGACGACGGGGTTGCGACGGCTGCGGATCACCGTCTCGGGCCGTACCTCTTTCCTGAGGGGGTTTGGCCAAGCGAATATGACCGCTACCGGCAACGCCGTCGGCGTCCTAGTACTCCTCCTCGGTTACCCCGACCATCATGACTGCGACGGAGTTCGCGGAGCCTCTAGCACACGGACCTCGGTTGGTGCGGAGCATAGGAGGATCCTCAGCTTCCAGGACATTGTCCGGGTAGCTGCAGATAATCTCGGTGGCGACGTAGGTGGTGAAGCCACCGAAATCGATGAGGCATCCGTTCACCGGGAAGGGTTTGTTCCGGAAGCACCCGGCGTTTTCGCTGACAAAATCCATTTCGCCCAGCCTGACGACAAGGCCAGTTAGAACCCGGACGTCAAAGCGAACAGGGGAACCCGTCCGGATGTGTACACCAGCCAACGCCTCTGTCTGCCCCACGGTGGGCGCCAACTGTCGTGGTGGTGTCACGGCAGATGCCATAGGATGGCTAATGTGTGGGGCCGATGGACGTTGGTGGATCCGGGGAGGGATAGCGAGCTGAAGAGCTCACACGGGGAGGATCCCGGAATAACTGAGATCTCCCAAGAACAATAAATAAGAACACAACTCGAGGGGAAAGATCTTACAAACACGAGCAAATGCACGAAGGCACTCAACAACACACACACGATGTACCCAGGTTCAGGGCCCTCGTGAGGAGGTAACACCCCTACTCCTGCCTTTCCTCTCAATATAAGTGTGGTACAAGGGCTACAACTTGCTCTTAGAGCTCTTGAGGTGAAGAACAAGAAGAACTAGATGAACTCAAGGGAAGATGAAGTAAATGCTCTAGGAGTAAATGAGACTATAGTTTTGGCTCCCAAGTTGGTCTCTCCCTCACAGGAGCAGTTATGGCGCATTTTATAGAGTTCCGGCCAGGAGGGCCGGAAACCCTAATCCAGCTTGGCCCCACCGGACAGGCCTAACCGTTATGTCGACACCGGCTAGTGCGACCTAGTTGCCGTGCTATCCGGCGTAGCCCCTTCGTCATCATTCCGGCAAGGACAGCAGGCGCCGTCCTGGAACATCATTGTCCCCCTGTCAGAGACAGGACATGTCTTTGCCCATCCCGGATAGCCTTTTCCGGATTGCCGGGCTAGGCACGTCCAGTCTTGTCGTACCGTTGTCGTACCGGCTGACGCGCTCCCGTGTCAGGCGGGAGGTGACCATGCTTCCGTGTCAGGCGGGAGGTGACCATGCTTTCGTATCAGGCGGAATGGTACTTCCCCCCGCATCAGGTGGGAAAGCCTGTTGCAGACCGTTGACGGCCTACCGGGATCCCTCATGCCGGTCACCTCCTTGCTCGACCCTGCGGGTCCTTCCTGCACAAGCCCAGTAACCTGATAGAACCGAGACAAACGTTCCGGTTAGTACTTACCCGGATTGCCTATCCGGTACGCCCGAGTACTCCTTCTTCCGGGAGTCTACTCGGAGCCATAAATCCGAGACCCTTTCCGGAAGCACCTGAGTTCGTCTTAGGATGAGTATCTCTAGGCCTAGCCTCCGGAAGATGTCTTAGCCTATCAGCAAAGACATCTTCGAGAAGCTAGTTCTTAGAGGAACCACCCGCTGATGCGTGTGCTGTTATGAGGGCTCGGGGTGGCTATTTATAGCCGCCAGAGATGACCCTTGCGTCTGCCAGGAGGCACCTTGGACTCTATCCACTCTGAAAGGTCAAGCTGCCCCTTCAGTGCACTAGGGGGTGGCCCTTGCTCTTGCCAAAGGTCAAGCAATGTTGCCATAATGTTGAATTACGCCGGGATCTGCCCTACCCGGGGGGCAGCCCCCGACAAGGAAATTTCTAGAGAAAGCCCAGGCCCACAGTACCAATGGTTTCATGTGTTGTCCATGTGTCAACTGTAGGGGTGTAAACAGATCGGATCGGATCGGGTTTTTTCTTTACCATATCTTATACCATAATTTTTCATCGGATTCGGAGCGGATCGGATAATGACCGAATGCGGATGCGGATATCCGTCATGGCGGATTCGGAGGCGGAAACGGAGCGGATTCGGACCGGAAACAAAATTAATCGGATAGATACGTGTACAATTAAATTTTCAAACCATACATACAAAAATAATTGTTTGATAACTTAATAACTAACCAACTTGTAATTTATAGTCTTTACAATGACTATTTAAGTGAGATGTTGTTCGACTAACGAACTCGACAACTTAATATCTTCAAATTATGCTATATTAGACTAGACAATTCGGTAGAAAATCGGATTATTCGGGATTCAAATCATCGGATAATCCTATTTAAATTTTGGATAATCCATATTTTATGCTATTTTACATACCATATCCTATACCATATCCGGGTGTTAACTTCGAAATCGGATATCCTTATCCGGCGGATTCCTTAAAACCGGATATGGATTATTGAAAACGGTTTCGGAATCGAATATGGTGCGGAAATTATCCTATTCGTTTACACCCCTAGTCAACTGTCAGAATAAGACAAATCACCCAAGCGCGAGAACCCTTCAAAGTCATCTTATTCGGCACGGTTTCATGCCCAACTATAATTGTTGGACGAAGCACAGAGGAAAAGGGGTTATGATGGAATACAATGAAGAAGAGTAAGATGATGACAACTATCACATGTTCCCGGAGTACGGAGATACTTCAACGGGGGAAGCTGAAGATGAAAAGGCACCAGATGAGCCCGCTGACGATCTTGGTCAGGCCATTGCTGATGCAAAGAGAGAGTGCGAAACTGAAAAGGAGAGGTTGAAGTTCGACCAGATGTTAAAGGATCACAAGAAATTGTTGTATCCAATTTGCGAAGATGGGCAGAATAAGCTGGGTACCAACTGGAATTACCGCAGTGGAAGGCAGAGTGTGGTGTGAATGACAAGGGATTTGGAAAGTTGTTGCAGATAATTAGGAAGATTCTTCCAAAGGTCAACGAGTTGCCCGACAGCACGTACGAAGCAAAGAAGGTGGTGTGCCCTCTAGAATTAGACTTGCAGAAGATACATGCCTGCCCTAATGACTGCATCCTCTACCGCGGTGAGTACGAGAATTTGGATGCATGTCCTGTATGCACTGCATTGCGGTATAAGATCAGACGAGATGACCCTGGTGAAGTTGAGGGTGAGCGTCCTCGGAAGAGAGTTCCTGCCAAGGTGATGTGGTATGCTCCTATAATACCACGGTTGAAACGCATGTTCGCGAACAAAGAGCATGCCAAGTTGTTGCGATGGTGCAAAGAGGACCGTAAGAGAGATGCAATGTGCAGACACCCCACTGATGGGTCGCTGTGGAGAAAAATTGAGAGAGAGTTCCCGGAATTTGCAGATGACGCAAGGAACTTAAGATTTGGTCTTAATACAGACGGCTTCAATCCGTTTGGGGAGCAGAGCAGCAGTCATAGCACCTGGCCTGTGACTCTATGTATTTATAACCTTCCTCCATGGTTGTGCATGAAGCAAAAGTTCATTATGATGTCATTGTTCATTCAAGGCCCGAAGCAACCTGGCGACGACCTTGATGTTTACCTCACGCCATTAGTGGAAGAACTTTTACAGTTGTGGCGGGAAAAAGGTGTACGGGTGTGGGATGAGCACAAACAGGAAGAATTTGACCTACGCGTCTTGCTTTTTGTAACAATTAACGATTGGTCTGCTCTTGCTAACCTCTCAGGGCAGTCGACCAAGGGGTACAATGCATGCACACACTGTTTGGGTGAGACTGAATGTTTATATATGGATAAATGTAAGAAGTGTGTGTATCTGTGGCATCGCCGATTTCTTCCGATCAGGCATACCGCAAGGAAGAAAGGCAAGCATTTTAAAGGTGAGTCTGATCACAGTAGGAGGCCTGTCAACCGTACTGGTGAAGAAATATTTGATATGGTCAAGGATCTAAAAGTAATATTTGGAAAGGGTCCTGGAGGACAACAGGTTCCGAAAGACGCTAACGGGCACGCACCCATGTGGAAGAAAAAATCTATATTTTGGAAGCTACCATATTGGAAAGTCCTAGAGTTTCGATCCGCTATCGACGTGATGCACATGACGAAGAATGTTTGCGTGAACCTCCTAGGCGACTTGGGCGTGTACGGGAAGAAAAAAGATACAAAGGAAGCACGGGAGGATCAGAAACGTGTGAAAGAACGAGACGACCTAAGTCCCGAACACTACGAAGGTCCTGCCAGCTACGCTCTTACCAAACAAGAGAAAGTAATATTCTTTGAATGCTTAAGCAGTATCAAGGTCACGGCTGGCTTCTCGTCAAATATAAAGAGGATAGTAAATGTGAGACTCCGAAAATTTCAGAACCTAAAGTTTCATGATTGTCACGTAATTATGACGCAATTGCTTCCGATTGCAGTGAGAGCGCTACTACCGGAAAATGTTCGAGTACCCATTGTGAAGCTTTGTGCATTCCTCAATGCAATATCTCAGAAGGTAATCGATCCGGCGATTTTACCAGGTTGCAAAATGATGTGGTCCAGTGTCTTGTAAGTTTTGAGTTGGTGTTCCCTTCATCCTTCTTCCATGTTATGACACATCTCCTGGTTCACCTAGTCGAAGAGATTAAAGTTCTCGGTCCTGTATTTCTGCACAATATGTTCCCATTTGAGAGGTTTATGGCAGTCTTAAAGAAATATGTTCATAACTGTGACACCCTAAAATTGGTACTATGTAGATTTAAGCGCTCCCGCCGAAATCCGCATAATAACGAGTTTAGGTCGCTCACCAGACATAATGTGCACGCCGAAACATGCGCATTATGTGGGTGGAATTGTGATAACATTACAACAGTTCCGATACATCCACAAATACAACAAAAGGTATAATTACAACAATGACTCAAACGAGTCAAGATACAAATGATACAATACAAAGATTCAAATGACAGCGGGAGCAAAATAGTATCCGACTACGGATAAGATACAAATTGCACTAAGAGTCCTGAAGATAAGCGATGGCGCCATATCACTGCCCAGCCAAGCCGGAGGGATTCCCAAGCTAACGTCGTCAGACTTCAAACCTGATAACTGCACATAAAGCACAGCCCAAAAGAGGGTCAGGGCACTCCCTGGCAAGCAAAATCAACTTGCCTACTTTCTCCACCATCTCCCAAAATATAGGGGAGGTGGACTTAGCGACAGCAGCACTAGCAACCTAAAGAGACACGCTATAACTTCCGTCTATTCAGAGAGGGATAAGAGAGCGCATAGGATAAACATCTACAACTAACACCAATCATAACCCATCCTCGAATTAACCCCCTCAACCAAGTATGAGGAAGCAATTCGGGAAACTCACACATTGAACAGTTTTAGTTACCATTCATTGTGATAGTAATTCTATATTACTAGTCAAATTAATTAACATTAATTAGGTGCAAGTTGTCTAGATCTTGTTAGCCAGCATCATCACCAAAATCGTCCATAACCGTGGACACGGCTCATCGATAAGATTATACCCTGCAGGGGTGCACTACTGTACCCATACTCGTATGATCAACCCAAGCAAGCATCAGGGCATCTCAACACGACTCGTTCCTTCACTGCAGCAAGTCCAAGTGCCACCCATATGAGTTGCTACCCGCGTCAATAGTCCGGCCGAATCTTAATTGCGTACTCATTAGTTTGTGTCCACGCGCCATGCGGCTCAAACCACAGTAGGAATTGTCCGCTTCGCGCGCACCACCCCTATATGACCCCCCGTATCATGTAAGCTCTCATCGATCATCATCATCATGCACATGTATATGAGCAAATGGAAAACCCGAACTAGTTGCGGCACATGGACAAGCTGTGGATCCGTTCAAAGTCGAGGGGGGCTCCATAGGGCCTCCCACAAGTGGTTAGTGCGCTCAAAATTGGATCCGAGAACAAAATCTCAGTTCCTAGGTCGACACTTAGCAGAACAAAGCACCTCGCAAGGCCTTCCGCCTGGTGCTTTATCTTTTAATTATAATACCCCAATATAAGACAACATTTTATTAAGGTAGAATAATCTATCATACTAAGCATATGAAATAATAGAGCAACAGATGACTCGCACAACCAACTCTAAGCATGCACTACGACTCGCAAGGCTAACAGATAAACATACAATATGTGATGGGATGTGGGGATAAAGTTGTATAGGCTGCAGGATAAACATGTGATGGGATCGCGATAAAGAATCGAATACTAGGGTAGCAGAGATCAACGGCAGGAATGCAAGACAATGTATAGGTAAACAAGCAAACTTTGCTTGCCTGGAATCCCGCATGGAAGCAGATCTTGTCGTTGCTCACACATCTCAACATCGTATCCGCGAAGAACCAACAAACACTGGAAAGCGTAAAAGATGTATTTTTCAACTACGGCAAAAGATCCAGCATGATCATGGGACAGATGAATGACATGGCAAGATGCAATGCGAGATGCACTTAATCCAAATTAAGCGGAACCGGGATTCTGATAATTAATATTTATATTCAAGTTATTTATCTACACATCAAATTAAATGTTCATTAACGTGGAAAGACATGGCAAATATGATCTAGTCAAATTAAATGGAGTAGGGCATCAATAGTAAATAAATGCCCACACATCCATAATTATTATTTAGGTGAATTGCTACACCATCAAACCCAAGAGATGCAACACATGCAAGTATGATGCCATATGCTCAAGATAGATGACAGTTAATAAAATAGGTATAGGGTTAGGGTTTGGGTCCGTACGTCGGATCTGGTGAACTAGGGTTCGAAACCGACATTTTAGGTTCGTAGAGGAAGTAGTTGTTGTCGGGGAAGTAGTTGTCGCGGAACCGGGGCATCGTCGTTTGTCGGTGTCGTGGAAGTGGTCGGTTAGTCGTCTGAGTGGTCGTTGTTCGGAGCACCAGTTTCGGGATCGGTGGCGCACTTGACGTATCCGGTCTTTGGTGCCACGACAACGGGTCGAGTCACGCACGAAGGCGTGCAACACAAGCGGTCACCGACACGAAGAAGCACGACAACGGACACCGGAGGGAGCACCGGGCAGCACCACGAAGGGTGGACAAACACGGAAAAACAAATGTGATGCCGGGGTCTTGCGGGGCATTTTGTCGAACACCCGGCATGCGGCGAACGCGGGGAGGCAACTAGACGTAGCAAAACCGGGCAAGGCCGGGGAGGCGTGCGGCGACGCGTGGAGGAGCAGACCGGGGCGGCGGGCGCGCAGGCGGAGACGGAGCTGCGGCGAGCGGAGCGGAGGTGGCCGGCGCGGGGTCGCGGCGACGCGCACGGGCGGAGGCGCGACGCGCGAGCAGCGGGAGGAGGAGCACGGGGCGCAGGCGAGGAGGCGGCCGGCAGCGCGGTGGCGGCGCGGGCGGTGCAGGCCGGCGGCGCGGCGGGAGCATGGCGGTGTGGGGCGCGCGGCGGCGCTCGGGCCGGAGCAGGGGAGGCTGGGGCGCACGGAGGCGGCGAGGCGGCGGCGGCGGCGTGGGGGGCGCGGCGCGGCGGCGTCGGAGGCAGGCCGGCGGCAGCGCGAGCGGGAGGCGCGGGAGGAGCTCGGCGGGCGCGGCGGCGGCGCTATGGCGGCGGGCGCGCACGCAGGCGGCGGCGCGCGCTGGCTTGGGGGCACGGCGGCTCGGGGGCACGGCGGCTTTTTGTTGGGTAGTCATCGTCGCTATCTTTCCAACAAAATTGGTCTCACCTCATTTGGAGTTCATTTGCAAAAGTTATAGCAGTTTTCGTTTCGATGTTCTGCTGATTCGGATTATTGGGGCCGGATATTCCGCCCTACCGGAATTTCCGGTTCCCCATCTCATCCAAGAAAACGGCTAAGGAAAGGAGAAAAAGGGTTCTGACTCCAGTCGGAAATTGTGCTCGGAAATTTCCATATACCGGAATTTCCGGGTGCCCCCAGAAAAGTCCTCCAGAAATGGCTAAGGAAAAGTTTGGTTTTGCTTCTGACTCCAGCCGGAATTTCCGAGCTCTCTTTGACCGGAATTTCCGGGTGACCGGAATTTCCGGGTCTCTCTAGACCGGAATTTCCGGTTGACCGGAATTTCCGAGTCTAACTTATACCGGAATTTCCGAGTGTTAAAACAGCCAACGGCTATATTTCCTGGAGGGGTATAAATACCCCTCCCCTTCTTCCTCCTCATCTAATCCAAGGCAGCACGACTTTCCCCTCTCTCCTACTCCATTGTTGACCTTGGAAAGCTCACTTCCCTCTCAATCCCTCCATTGAATCTTCCATATTCTTTAGTGAAAGTTGAGAGGAGATCTAGATCTATAATCCTACCAATCCATCTCCTCTAAGTGAGGGGAACTTAGTGGATCTAGTTCTTGGAGTTCCTTTGTGGTTCTTCTTCTTTGTTCTTCCTCTCTTCTCCCCCCATAAGCATTAGTTGCTTTTGGTGGGATTTGGGAGTGAAGGATTTGACTCCTTTGTGGTTTCCTTTGTTCTTCCTCTCTTCTCCCCCCATAAGCATTAGTTGCTTTTGGTGGGATTTGGGAGTGAAGGATTTGACTCCTTTGTGGTTTCCTTTGTTCTTCCTCTCTTCTCCCCCATAAGCATTAGTTGCTTTTGGTGGGATTTGGGAGTGAAGGATTTGACTCCTTTGTGGTTTCCTTTGTTCTTCCTCTCTTATTCCCCCATAAACATTTGTTGTTGTGTTGGAATTTGAGAGTGAAGGACTTGAGCACTTCGTGTGCTCTTGCCATTGCATTTGCATCGGTTTGAGCCCTCCACGAGGATTCGTGGTGGTTATACTTGTGAGCTTGTTACTCTTGGGTCTTTGGACCCTAGACGCCTTTTGTGGCCGGCCTTTTGTGGCCAAGACCTTTTGTGGTCAAGACCTTTTGTGGTCACTTGAGAGCCCCCAATTAAGTTGTGGGTGTGTGCCTCAAGACTTGGGAGCCCCCAATTAAGTTGTGGGTGTGTGCCTCAAGAGTTGTACGGGATTCGATCTCCGCCCCAAAGGAGATCAATAGTGGAAGGTGAACTCGAACCTTTTGTGGTTGAGTTCATCAGGAGAATAAGGTGAGCCTTTGTGGCGTTGCGGCTAACCTGTTGTGGTTGCGCACACCTCTCCAAACGAGACGTACACCTTTGGGTGGAACTCGGGAATACATCCTCGTCTCCGCGTGCCTCGGTTATTTCTATACCCGAGCTCTTTACTTATGCACTTTACATTGTGATATCCTTCGTGCTTGAAGTCATAAATCTTGCTATCATCTTGTTACTAGTATTGCTTAGCTTAAGTTGTTGGTGCACATAGGTGAGCCTAGTTTATATATCTAGGTTGTATGCTTGTTAGAGTAAACCTCTAGTTTTATTCCGCCTTTATCAAGCATACCGGAATTTCCGGGTCATTTGTGTACCGGATATTCCGGCTACTCAGAATTTCCGGTCACTCTTGGACCGGATATTCCGGCTCCTCGAAAAAGTTTTAAATCGCCTATTCAGCCCCCCCCCCCCTCTAGGCGACGTCTATCCGTTCACCGTCCTGGAACATCATTGTCCCCCTGTCAGAGACAGGACATGTCTTTGCCCATCCCGGATAGCCTTTTCCGGATTGACGTGCTAGGCACGTCCAGTCTTGTCGTACCGTTTTCGTACCGGCTGACGCGCTCCCGTGTCAGGCGAGAGGTGACCATGCTTCCGTGTCAGGCGGGAGGTGACCATGCTTCCGTGTCAGGCGGAATGGTACTTCCCCCCGCATCAGGCGGGAAAGCCTGTTGCAGACCGTTGACGGCCTACCGGGATCCCTCATGCCGGTCACCTCCTTGCTCGACCCTGCGGGTCCTTCCTGCACAAGCCCAGTAACCTGATAGAACCGAGACAAACGTTCCGGTTAGTACTTACCCGGATTGCCTATCCGGTACGCCCGAGTACTCCTTCTTCCGGGAGTCTACTCGGAGCCATAAATCCGAGACCCTTTCCGGAAGCACCCGAGTTCATCTTAGGATGAGTATCTCTAGGCCTAGCCTCCCGAAGATTTCTTATCCTATCAGCAAAGACATCTTCGAGAAGCTAGTTATTAGAGGAACCACCCGCTAATGCTTGTGCTGTTATGAGGGCTCGGGGTGGCTATTTATAGCCGCCAGAGATGACCCTTGCGTCTGCCAGGAGGCACCTTGGACTCTATCCACTCTGAAAGGTCAAGCTGCCCCTTCAGTGCACTAAGGGGTGGCCCTTGCTCTTGCCAAAGGTCAAGCACTGTTGACATACTGTTGAATTACGCCGGGATCTGCCCTACCCGGGGGGCAGCCCCCCGATACTAGTCCCCGAAGCTGGTGCTACGCAGCGACCCCAGATGATGTGCAGGACCAGCTTTAATAACAACCATCTCCCCAGAAAACATGAGACTATCCTTTGACTTGATGCCGAGATGAGTTTTACCGAGATCCCCACACCGAGATCGTTTCGACCGGAAGGCCATGCTCCTTACCGGATAGTGCCATGTGAGTGAATCTTGATCGTTGGCTCCGCATTGAATTCCAGATCTTTGGTTGGGTCCCACCCGAGGTCATGTCGAATCAGAAACGCACTCGAGTGCTTCTGACCGAGCACGCCGCCGCTCGGGTTCACGCGCCGGGAGCCGCAGCCGATCCGAAGCCCAACCGTTGGGGCTGTGTGGCCCCCGGTGTGGCCGGATCGGGCGCTCCGGAGGACGCCACGTGTCGCGCTGCACAAAATAGATCCCACCCACGATCGGAGAGATCGTGGGCGGGAAATTCGGAAACCGCTCCGGATCCCCCCCATAAATAGGGGACCGGAACGGTCACTTCTTCTTCTTCCCCAACTTCTCACTTCCCCCACCGTCGTCTCGAACACCTCGCCGTTGTCGCGCCCGGAGCTCGAACGCCGCCGTTCTCGCTGGTCGCTGGAGCTCTTCACCTCCACCATCGGGTCGCGCCCTTCTCGCTCGTCACCGGCCTCGCTTTCTTCGGTGAGTTCTTCCATCCGCCCCGATGAACTTCCCCACGGTTAGGTTGCTTCGCGCTCGGTTGTGAAACGACGCCACCGCGGGTTGCGCCGTCGCCGGCGAGCACAAGCCGCGCGGCGTGAACGAGGACGCGCTCCGCACGTTACTTTTCGTTTGCACTTAGGCCACCTTCGTATCTTGCCCGAGCATATTTTCATCGATTAAGTTTTGATTTACTCGCGTGCCGTAGATCTTATTTGCTAGGAATCCGGTTGCCTTTAGGAGTTTGTGATCCGGTATCTTTGCTCCCGGTAGACTAACTCCGACTAACTGCCGTTGCGCCTGCAGAGTAGCCCGGATACATCCGCAGATCCCTCTGACATGGCTGAAGAAAGTGTTCGGGGGTGTTGGGTTGGGTCCGAGATCATGCAGAAGGATCTCGATTAGCTGTACCGGACTCACCGGATCCCACCAGAAGTCGAGAGCCGACTCCCGGAGGACGAGATTCAACCGGAATCCCAACCCGGGGAATACGTTGTATTGCTCACGCATTTCGAGCGTGGGTTCGGGCTTCCGGCTAGCCCGTTCTTCCGCGACTTCCTCGACACGTACGGCCTCCAACCCCATCATCTCCCAGCCAACGCGATAATGATGCTCTCGGTCTTCACCACCTACGCGGAAGCATATCTCGTTGTATGGCCTTTCTTGGACCTCTGGGCCAAGTACTTCATCCTCCGCCGCCAAGTCATCCCCAACCCGGATAAGAAGGTCAAGGATTTAGTCGACTGCGGGGCGACCACTATAATCCCGCGTGCTGACTCCGGATTCCCCAAAGTCCAGGGGCTAGAATCCTGCCGGAAGTGGCAGCGTAGTTTCTTCTACGTGAAAAACCGGGAGGCTTCGGGAGATGGTCCGGGATCCTCGAACCCGGATTTCATCAATCTGCCTGAGTTTGCCATTGGACCTCCTCACGAATTCGACCTATGGAACCGGCTCCCGGATACCGAGGAGATCAGATGCATGCACGATGTCCTCAACGTGCTGACGGATAAGATGACTGGCGACAATCTCTTGCGCTGCTTTATTATTCGTCGCGTCTGCCCCCTACAAACCCGAGTGCACAAGATGTGCCATATAGACGGGTCACTAAACCCCACCAGGACCAGCATCTTCGGGTTGGACCGTCCCGCAGTCGTCCGGCGCGTTCGAGCTATTGCTCGAACGAAGATGCCGGATGATTATGTCTGGGGTCTTGTCGGTGGGTCCCGGAAAAAACCACTAAAACAGGTGCTTCTATCTGTCTTTCGCAAACTTGCATTTGCACCTGGATTCTGCTGGAAACCGACATGGTTGTCATGCAATGATTTGTTTGTGCAGTTATTCGAGCGTCAAACCGAAGAGGACGCTATGCATGCCGGTGGAAAGTTCGTGCCGAACATCACGCCACCGGAAAAGATGCCGAGAGAGGATCCCGACGGCGAGGACCATCTTGCTATTCCTTTAGTTCGTGCTGCTGCTCCGGGTAACCCTTCAACCTCAGAGGCTATTTCCGTTTCTTCAGATGATGAGGATGAGATTGATTGTCAAATACTCGATGTGATTGACGCTCTTCCCCTCAACTGGGCTTCGCTAGTGGCTCCGAAACCCACGGCCGTGACGAAGCGCGCCGAGACCCGGAAGCGTGCGGATTCCGACACCACCGCTGCCGGTGCATCCGGCAACACCCCCAAGAAGAGCAGGCCGAACAAGCAAACGACCGAGAAGCCTGCACGCCGAAGGAGAGGTCCTCCCACCGTCGATTCTGGGTAAGCTCTTTTTTGCTTTGAGTTACATGATTTTGTCTTCTCCCGAAGTCTTTACTGATATACTTCTTTCAGAGATGCACTCGACGTCCCAGCATCCGCGGCTTCCCATCCTCCGGGATCCCGCACTCCTAGCCCGCCTCGGGCTGCTCCTTCTCCATCTCGCCCTTCCGCACGAGGGGGCGAACATCCTGCTCCCGGTGCTGCGCAGACTGCCGCTGCGACTCCGGACGCTCGTCTCGCGGTGGACGAGATTCCGGCCCAGGATACCGCCGCATCGGAAGACATCTTCCTTCCGGAGAGCCCGCGCAGGGTCCCTGGGCTTGAGACGGAGATCGCAAGTCCTCCTCTGCGGGTCGTGTCGGGAGCCTCCTCCCGGCAGGCCTCGGGCAAGACTGCTCCGCCGAAACAGCCAACAACCCCTTCCCGGCAACCTGACCAACCTGCCGGGAAAGCGCGCATCAAGGCCGCCGGGCAGAAAACAACCTCCGCCAAACCTACTGCTCCCCCGACATCCTCGGCCCAAGACTTGGCCCTAAGCTCGGGTAAGTTTTCACGATTACCACCACCTCCTGCCGAGATCCCCACTGCCGCCCTGCAGATGCTGCGAGCAACCGTAAGCTCCTTTATGCCTTCAGGATCCCGGGAGGTTGTTGCTGCTCGCGCGCCTGGCGGTTCCGGCGTGTGTGTTGTTGAAGAATACAACCAAGCCTGGATTGCCGCCGATGCCTCCGAGGTCGTGGAGGACTTGCACGCTGCCGGCCCTTGCCGCAGCGGCCAAGCTCTACACGCTCTCCAGGTGGCCGCGCTGGACGTTACTCGGGTGATCGAGGTAAGTTTGTTCCCTTTACCTCTTCCAAAAATTATTTGTTCCTCCCCCACTAGTCCCCGAGATTGGTGCTTAGTGCTCTAGATTCCACTGAATAGCAGATCACTAGGCTCCAATCTTAGAGAAAATTCCAAGGCTCGGAAGATGAGTCCCCGAGATCCTCCCTACCGAGTAGCTTTAAAATTGTTTCATCTCCACTAGTCCCCGAGATTGGTGATTAGTGCTCTAGATTCCACCGAATAGCATACCACTAGGCTCCAATCTTAGAGAAAATCCCAGGACTCGGAAGACGAGTCCCCGAGATCCTCCCTACCGAGTAGCTTTAAAATTGTTTCATCTCCACTAGTCCCCGAGATTGGTGCTTAGTGCTCTAGATTCCACCGAATAGCAGACCACTAGGCTCCAATCTTAGAGAAAATCCCAGGACTCGGAAGACGAGTCCCCGAGATCCTCCCTACCGAGATTGACATAGCTTTCTTTGTTTTGAATTCAGGAGTGCGGCAAGAAACGGGGCAGCATCTTCCACCGGGTTCTTGCTGACCTCGGTCAGTCCAAGAAGTGCGAGGAGCGCCTCCGGGAGGAGCGGGATGCCGCGCACAAAATCTCGGTGGAACAAAAGGCTGCGCTTGCCGCTACCCAGGCCGAGATCGCGCGGCTAAGTGCCGAGCTCGAAAAGTCCAAATCTGCTGCGACCGACATGAAGGCGCGCTTCGTGGAGGCGTCGAAGAAGCAGAAGGAGACCTTGGATCAATCTGAGGTGCGCGCGCACCACGCCGAGACCGGGCTGGCGCTTCTCCGGTCGCAGGCCGATACTTGGCTCTCTGAGCTGACCGGGTTGAACCGGGATCTTAACAGTAAGTTGACCGACATCCTTTTTCTCCTGCTCTCTTTCTTTACTGCTATAATCTTTATGACCTAGTCGCTTGACAGCTCTTCTTTTAAAGGGGAATTCGAGCACTCCCGCGACGCTGCCAATCTTGCAGTTGCTGCCGCCCGGGAGAAGCGCGCCGGGAAGGGCCCTGTCTCGGACTCTTGGGACATTGAGGATCACCTCACTGCCCTGAAAGCCCGGATAGTGCCTCTCCGGTCGATTGGGACCGAGTTGATCAGCGCCGCGGTTCACGTCCATGGTGCATTATGGCCGGGTGTCAGCGCGACGCTCTCGATCGGTCAGCGAACTGGCGACCGTGCTCCGAGCTGCCGGAAGGCGTCTCCATGCTTGGAAGCGCTCTGGTGCGCGGGCTGGGGCGGATCAAGTCTTGACCCACGTGCTTAGTTGGTACGAGGGTCTCGACCTTGATGTGGTCCAGCACCAACGCACCATCTCGGCGTGGTGCACCGATCCGGTCAAGGTCCAGCGGCGTCAAGAGGTGGCGTATCGCATCGCCTCCTGGTCCGACATCGGGGTCTTCACCACTAGCCTCGCCGTTTCTAACTCCGAGTCAGATTATGAAGACGATGGTGAAACCGGTACAACTGATGACGTGGACGCCGAGATCCCGGAGGAGGACGACGCCGCTTCCGGTGCCGCCACCGAGACCGTGGTCTCCCGGGATGCTTCTACTCCAACGCCACCCGAGGTCTCCCAGGCCGAGGTGCACCCGGATGTCCCGAGCGCCGCTGCTGATACGGAGGATACCGTCATCGTCGCTCCTGCTGTGGCTACCACCGAGAAGCCGGCTTCTCCTATTCCTTAGAAATGCTTAAGTGTAGAACTGTTAAATTCTCGGGATGCCGGGTGCAAGATGTAATATATACTCTTAAGATTTATGCTTCGCACTATATTATATAAAAACAAGGTATGTCGGTTTATTCCGCAACGAGTCCCCGAGTTCCTTTTCGTGTCTACCGTACTTAGGCAATCTCTGCTCTTGTCTACCATTTCAGCGTTCGACAGTCGAGTCACAAAATTCCATGCACGGCATACACTACTTAAGAATATCCGAGTTCCAGTTAAGCGAATTCCCGACATAAAAAATAACCGGGTTAGTAAAACAGATATGCCGGATAAGTTCCTGCTCCGAATCCCCGAGACCGTTTTCGTGTTCCCCATATTTGATTCTCTTTGCTCTTGACTACCATTTCGGCGTTCGTCAGTCGAGTCACAAGATTGTTTCACATGACATACATTACTTGGATTCGAGAATCGATTTCGGAACTTTCCCGGCATATAGAGAACATAAGAAATAAGTACCAGGCAGTCCCCGGGTTCCTCCCCGGGATGCCGACATGAAAAAGTAAATAAACGGAACAAAGTAAATGGGCACACAACGAGGCAGTCCCCGAGTTCCTCCCGGGGTGCCTAACTTCCATTTATAGACAAAAACCGAAATACAACATACATTGTGCCCTTTACGTGTAAAAGGGTCGAAGCAGGGCTACATTCCATGGACGCTTGGTTTCCTCACCGGATCTGTCCATTACACCTTTCCTAGCCTCCTATGCATCTACAAGGTAATAAGAATCATTGTACAATGCCCTGCTTATCACAAAAGGTCCCTCCCATGGAGGTGACAGCTTATGCATTCCGGCCGTGCGTTGGATGAGCCTAAGCACAAGATCTCCTTCTCGGAACACTCTCGGGTGCACTTTCCGGCTATGATAGCGACGGAGATGACGAGGTGTTAACTCGACAAGTCACAGGGTTGTGCACCCCGGGTTGATTGATGGGGAGAGAGATGAGTGCAGGTGGTCACGACGGCTAACAAGCAAGGATTTACCCAGGTTCAGGCTCCCGGAGGATAACACCCTACTCCTGCTTGTCTGGTTATTGATGCGAATTGTGGTTACAATGGCGAGATTGCGATCTCGCTAGGGTTTATGGCCGTAGCTCTCAGCGTGTCCTCTGGGACGAGCCACCCTCCTGGCTTTATAGGCAGCCAGATCTCGGGTGGTTGGTTCCGATGGCAATTACAGATATGGCAGGTTATGCTTCCTAACCGACTTGGACTAGGTTACATGGTACCCCGCGTGGGCCTTGTGTGGGCCTTCCTGCCCTTGGCGCGGCCCAGGTAGCCTTATCGTGGGCTACCCGAAAGGCAGCCCCACGTCAGTAGCCCCCGAGTGCTTGGTCGAAGCGTAGAGTCGAGCAAAGGACTCCTTCCTCCTGGACGCGCCATTGGATTGCTTGATCTTGAGCTTGAACTCGATTTCTTCAGCCGAACCGGCCACTCCCGATGGGAGTAACCTTTGCAGTCGAATTACTTTGCCTTCTTCTTCTTGTGAAGCTTACTATTATTCAGCCTGTTGGCTTACTAGTGGATGGATTCGGCTGCTCGAGCTTACTCTGTTTGCCACCCGAATGATTTCTTCGGGTTCTCGGATCATCAGCCGATCCTACTTCGTTGGTGTCAGCTTTGAACCTTACTACTCGAATCACTATGTCGAGTTGCTTCAATTGATTTTGGAGCCGTTGGCTTGATGACGTCACTGGTGACGATCCGTTGCACGCCTCTGTGCCTGATGGGACGTGACGTGGCGGGCCTCGCTGTCAGAGCTAACCGCGGTCAACAGTTGTCACGTCTCCGAAGTGGGCGCGAAATTTGCGCGACATGATGATGACGCCTCGGTTTTCGTGCGTAGTGGACGAAGTGGGCGGTGACGGTTGGTTTCCTCGTGCGACACGTGGACGGCCGGATGTGTCTGCTCGGAGCCCTTGTTCTGTGGACGGTTGAGATGAGAATTTTCGAGGCATAAGTACTGCGTTTTGACGCTTGGGATTTCATCTTCTCCAATCGCTCTGTGCTCCCTTTCCTCTGCGCTCTACCATTTTTGCCGCCATCCAGAGCTCCGTGCAATCTGTTCGTACACCTTGCGCTGCCTCGCGGCACCATGGGCAAGCCGAAGAGCGCCGCTGGCTCCTCCGCCGCCGCCGACGAAGCCGGGCTGATGAAGAAGCCCGACTGCGACTGGCAGAGATCGTGGGTGAAGAAGGCCGAGGTGGAGCTCTTCCGCGCGCAGGGTCTGCTTCCACCTGCTGACCAAGTCCAGATACGCGTTCCTGGCAAGGAGATTTTCCCCACTCCCCGCGATGGGGAACGTGTTTGCTTCGCGGATTTCCTTCCGCAGGGCTTCGGGTTCCCCATGCACAATTTTGTGCGCGGTCTCCTGTATGCCTATGGGGTTCAGATCCACGATCTGACCCCCAATGGCACTTGAGCATCGCGGGCTTCATCGTGCTCTGCGAGTGCTTTCTGGGTGTCGCGCCCCATTGGGCGTTGTGGAAGTCGCTCTTCCTCGTTCGCAAGAACGTTGGGAGGAGCGGGTTGACCTTCCCCGTGGGCGGCTTCGGAATCCAAGTGCGCGATGACACCGCGTACTTCCAGATGAAGAAGTGCGACTCCGTCCAGGGATGGCGTAGGAGATGGTTCTACGTCCAGTCGAACCAGGACGGCCTGGATGCATTCGACAGCGGACGTGGACTGCGGAAGACCGGCGCCTGGGCGCACCCGCTGACTGCCGTGGAGAAGGAGGCCGTGCGGCCCCTGCTGAGCCTGCTGCGTGATCTGACCAAGACCCTTGGGCGCGAGGCGGGTGGCGTCTTCCTGATGGCCACCTTCTTCCGTCTTCGGGTGCAGCCGCTCAGCGCTCGGCCTCACGCGATGTGGGCCGCCGAGGGCGTCAGCACCGAGCCGCTTGACGATAAGGAGGTGGAAACCAAAGTAAGATCCATCACCAACCTTCGAGTCGCGGACACGTGCAACGTCAAGTGCCCGATTGCTGCTTACGGGGTATCGAACCCCGTTCCTGAGGTGAGTCTTGGCTTGTTATCCTTTTGTCTTTGCTCGACTTGCGTCTACTTTCTTCTTGATTCGACTTGTGTCTACTTGCTTCAGGGTCGGTCTTTGTTGATCAGCCTTCCTCGTCTTCCCGAGAACGGACCCGACGACGAGTCGAAGTTTGTCGAGGAGGAAGACGACGACGAAGAGATTCCCTCCGCGCACTCTCCCCACGAAGAGGTGGAGGAAGAAGATGAAGTGGAGGAACCCGTGCGGAAGAAGCGGAAGCTCCCGAGTTGTGGCGACTCTGCCACTGCGTCGTCACCTGCTAAGGATGCCGATGTTACTCTGGAGGAGGTCGTCGCGACGTCGTCGGGTGCGCGGTCTTCGGGTGGCTGGGATGAGCCCCTGAATGTTCCTCCAGTCAGCTCCGCAGCTCCTCGTTCTTTTGCGCGGATGCCTTCGCCCTCCCTGGAGAGTTACGACGACCTTGGTACCCCCAGGTGAGCTTCTTTATGATGTGTGTCCTTCGAGTTGTGTTTTGTAGTTGCAACGTTTTAAGTTGACAAGTGTGCTCGTTTTCGCTGTAGCCACCGTTCTGGCGATGTTAGCTCCCCCCTTCGGGACGTGGAGCATACATCCGCCCCTTCGACTGAACTGGGAACTCGGGCGGTAGTGGAGAAGGTGCGTGCTGAGCCCGCTGGCGTTGCATCGTCTAGCCGCGTTCTTCCTTCGGCTTCAGAGGACCCTGACCTCCTGGACCACGTAAGTCCTTTATGCTTGTACTTGCATTCTTGATTTTTCATCGGGTGCGCGATCAGCGCTCCCGATGGGAGTAGCCCCCGAAGGTGTGGGTGACTAGTATAGTCACCCGCAACTTTATTAACATCTTGCTTTTGTTTCAGCCGTACTACCGACAGCAGCTTGACGCAGCCGCGGCTTATGTTCGCCTGGAGAGGGAGAGGGACCATCTGCGTGCTTCTCTGGACCAGGCTACTGGGCGGGTTGATGAGCTTGAGAAGTCTCTACATGAGTCTCGAGAGCGGGAGCTGGCGCGGGTCGCCCAGGAAAAGACCCAAGTCGGTCGTCTCCTTTCACTCGCCGGTGTTCTTGGGGGTAAGTTTCGGCTTGATGCCTACTGTGTCTTGATCTTTTTCTTTGCCTGACCTTGAATCTTTTGCGCAGAGACTTGCGGTGGAGCTCCTCCGGAAGACGCTTCGAGTGACACCGTTGATTTGGCGACTGCCGTCGGCTTCCTTGATCGGGTATGCGCCTATGCATCCGACGCGCTGAAGAAGTCTGCAGCCTCGTTGAAGAAATCGACTGGAGCCCTCACTGTGGTGCACCAGAGTATCTTCCCGGGCGACCAGCCGCCGGCAGCCGTGGACGCCCTTGCTGCGCCGTTTGAGGACGCGACCACCATCTCCGATTTCACGCGGTCGCAGACGGTAAGCGGCTCCGAGCTCACCTTCCAGCTCCTCTTAGGGCATCAGGTTCCAGGTGATTTTGAGAAGGTCGTCAGCGGCTTTCCCCGCAAACCTGATGGCCGAACCGCGTCGCTGAGTGGCGTGAAGGAGCGTGCTTCACATCTGGCTGCGCAGCTTGTGGCACTCTTCGAGAGGGCCCTTGCTAAGGCAACTGAGGCGGCTGCCGCTCGGAAGGGTCGTTCCTGGTCGCAGTCTGCAGCCTTAGAGTAGGCGTAGCTTTGGGGATTCGGCAGTCGCCGTGGTCTGTATTTTGAACTTCTTGCTCTGTAATGAATATTGTCCTGCCAGGTCTTTTGGCCTTCAATATTGCTTTTGCTGACTTTCTTTCTGCCGAGTTTAACTGTGCTTCACAGTCGTATGATTGTATTGACTCTGCGTATTCATGGCAGAATGTTGTGCGCGGTGATGCTTCGCCTTCTCCTGTGGCTGAGCCGAGTGGCGCGGCTTCTTCTTCGGGTGCTCGCCGTCGTCGGGCGGCGCCGGCTCCTACACGTAGTTTAAATGATCAGCGGATAATCACATACCTGAAGAACAAGGTGGTTGAGCTTGAGGCGACCCTGAAGAATACTGAGCGGCTGCTGCACCGCTCCCGGTCGCATCCTACGGCGGAGTTCTCGCGACGTGAGGATTTTTTGCTTGGGGAGATCGATCTGATCAGTCGGCAGTTGCAAGGTTTGTATCCTTTTGGCGGCTGTTGTCTTTGCTGAAGCTTGCTTGTTCTGACTTGCATTTTATGCGTGCAGATGTTAATCCTGATTGGGAGGCCGAGCGGGCTCGCGTTGAGGAGCGAGTTACCCGAGAGGCGTCCGGCGACTCCTACGAAGCTCGGCAGTTCTGGGTGACAAGTCGAGAGGGCGCGTCCTTGCCACCATGCTTGATCGTACGTGGTGCGCTGCTTTTTTTTTGGAGAACTGTCGGAAGACACTCTGGCACATCAATCGTGTGTACTTCCCGCATAACGCGCAGCCGAACGGGCTGTCCGCCTTGCTGGAGAGGTTTCGCAATGGTGAAGGGCTGAAGGAAGTTGTCGACGCCCAACTTGTGGCTGGGGCGAACGCTGCGTTGGCATACATCCGGATGCACCGGCCGCATCTTCCGCTCGACAAGGTGCTTGATGGCCTGCCTGGTGATGACGACTTCGACGAGACCCTAGCGGCTGCGCGCCGAATTATCAGGCAGGTTCAGGACCTGAGTGAGCGCCTTGTAGGTCCCCTCGATGCGCCGAAGGCCGAGCCTGCAGTTTAGAGTAGCTTTCGTCTGATGTACATGGTTAGCTATAGAGGGCAAATGTGCCTGTGCAAGTCGTAATGTAATAGATTAAAATACTTGCGAGTCGTGAGAATTGATCTGCTTGCTCGAAAGTGTAGATGCCTGTTTTGATTTTCGACCTGTTTGACGCAGTCGCCTAGTATGTTGGTCGACGGCCTAGGTTTTCCCAAGTGTGACCTGTATGTCGCAGCCTCTGACTTTATCAGGTGGCGACTTAGGATTTTTGTAACTTGACCTGTATGGCGCAGCCCCCGAGTTGTTCGAGTGGCGGCCTAGGATTTTTGCGAAGGCCTGCATGGCGTAGCCCCCGAGTAGGTCGAGTGGCAGCCTAGGATTACAAGTGTCACCTGTTTGGCGCAGCTCCCGAGTATTTCGGGTGGCGACCTAGGGTTTTGAACTTGACCTGTACAGCGCAACCCCCGAGTGAGTTCGAGTGGCAGCTGAGGATTTTCTGAGAAGGCCTGTATGGCGTAGCCCCCGAGTAGGTCGAGTGGTAGCCTAGGGTTACAAGTGTTACCTGTTTGGCGCAGCCCCCGAGTATGTCGAGTGGCGACCTAGGATTTTTAACTTGACCTGTATGGCGCAGCCCCCGAGTATGTCGAGTGGTGGCCTAGGATTTTTTGATTTATGTTTGTATGGTGCAGCCCCCGAGTGGTTCGGGTGGCGGCCTAAGCTTTTTCTTTCAACATGTGTGGCGCAGCCTCCGAGTCGTTCGGGTGGCGGCCTAGGATTTTAGCTTCCTCTGTGTGAAAGGTAAAGGAGACAAATTTTCTTCAAATCAATTTATTGATTCTTGCGAACAGGCCGCCTCATTAAAACCCTTCCAGTCCCCTCAGGTACCCTGGTAAGGGAAAGAGTGCGTCTGAAACCTGCCGCGCTGATTTTCTTGTACAATGATTGGGTTGAACTAGGCGTAGAACCGGCGGAGTTGTGCCACGTTCCACGGGTTGCTGCAGTATGCTCCCGTCTTCGAGTCTTTCAGGCGGTAAGCTCCGTTGCCGTTTGCTTCTGTCGCGATGTACGAGCCCTCCCATGGGGAAGCGAGCTTGTGCACCTTCTTCTGCTTGAGTCGAAGAACCAGGTCGCCTGCAACGAACGCTCTTGGTCGTAGCCTCCGAGTGTGATAGTTGCGCAGGTCTTGTTGATACACGGCTGATCGTGCCAGGGCGATGTCACGTGCTTCATCCAGGGTGTCCCTGCTGTCTTCGAGTGCCTCCTCTGCATCCGACTCGTCGTAGGCGACTACTCTCGGTGCGTCGAACTTGATGTCGCAAGGGAGGACCGCTTCTGCACCATACACCATAAAGAATGGAGTGTACTGGGTGGATCTGTTTGGCGTTGTTCGCAGACTCCAAAGGACCGACGGCAGTTCTTCCACCCATGCTCCCGCTGCGCGTTTTAGGGGCACGCGCAGTCGCTTCTTGATGCCGTTGCAGACGAGGCCATTGGCTTTCTCCACTTGCCCATTGGATTGCGGGTGCGAGACGGACGCATAGCTGAGCTTGATCCCCTGCTCTGAGCAGAAGACCTTGAATTCTTCGGCTGTGAAGTTCGAGCCGTTGTCGGTGATGATCCCATTCGGTACTCCAAATCTGAAGATGATTGACCTGATGAAGTTGACTGCTGTGGATGCAGTCGAACTTGTGATGGGCACGGCTTCGATCCACTTTGTGAACTTATCGACTGCAACCAGGAGGTGAGTGTGACCTCCGGGTGAGGATTTCTTCAGCGGGCCCACCATGTCCAGACCCCATTGGGCGAAGGGCCAGGCTAATGGTATTGTCTTGAGTTCCGATGCTGGCGCGTGTGGCTTGTTGGCAAATTCTTGGCACCCTGTGCATTTCTTTACTAGCTCCTCGGCGTCCTGCATGGCTGTCAGCCATTAGAACCTGGCTCGTAGTGCTTTGGCCACCAGTGCTCGACTGCTGGCGTGATGCCCGCAAATACCCGCGTGGATGTCGAGTAAGATGGCTTGGCCGTCGACTGGATCTATGCACCTTTGCAGGATTCCTGAGATGCTTCTTTTGTAGAGTTCTCCGTTGATGACGGTGAAACTTTTGGAGCGCCCGATGATGCGCTTCGCTTCGACTGGGTCAGCTGGCAGCTTCTGATGTAGTATGTACGCCAGGTACGGTCCTGTCCATGTGGCTTCGACTAGCATGACCTCCATGGGGACCTTGTCTTGGCTTGGCGGGTTGGCATCGCCTTTTGTTGTTGCAGTGCTTGATGTATTCTTAGTCTTGATGGACCTCTGCGTGATGCACTCGAGGAAGACGTCGGGTGGGACTGGCACCCTGTCTGAGCCCATGTTAGCAAGGACGTCGGCTTCCTCGTTGCTTTCACGGCCAATGTGGTGCAGCTCGCAGCCGTCGAAGTTGCCTTCCAATTGATTGTAGAGGTCTCTGTAGGCGATCATGTTGTCGGCGATGGCGTCGCAGGATTTCATGGTTTGCTGTACCACCAGGTAGGAGTCGCCGTATATCATGAGGTGCGTGGCGCCGCAGTTCTTGGCCATCCGCATGCCGTGGATCAGGGCCTCGTACTCGGCTTCGTTGTTGGACGGCGTCGAAAAGTCCATCTGCAGGACATACTTGAGCTTGTCGCCTTTGGGGGAGATGAGCACGACGCCTGCCCCGGCTGACATGAATTTCTTGGAGCCATCAAAGTACATTGTCCATGCGTTGGACAAGTCGGGGATATTTGGTAGCTGGGCTTCTATCCACTCAGTTGTGAATTCAGGGAGGACTTGTGCTTTGATGGACTTCGGGTGAGCATACTTCAGCCCCCATGGTCCTAACTCGACAACCCACTTGGCGACTCGTCCTGTCGCGCGTTGGTTTGTGAGAATGTCTGCTAGTCCAGAGGAGCTTACCACCGTGATCGGGTGCTCGGAGAAGTAGTGGACGACCTTCCTGGAGGTCATGAAGACTCCGTATGCCAGCTTCTGGTAATGAGGGTAGTTCTGCTTGGACAAGGTGAGGACTTCGCTCAGGTAGTAGACGGGCCTCTGTACCGGGTGACTGTGCCCTTCTTCTTCGCGTTCGACTACGAGTACCGTGCTCACCACCCTGTTTGTTGCTGAGACGTATAAGTACAGCGGCTCGTTTTCCAGTGGTGCCACGAGGACCGGAGAGGTTGTCAGGGTTGTCTTAAGATGGTCGAATGCGTCCTGCGCCTCCTGTGTCCACTCGAACTTGTCCGTCTTCTTCATCAGTTGGTAGAAAGGTAAGGCTTTCTCTCCCAACTTACTAATGAACCGGCTGAGAGCTGCGACTCGGCCGGCTAATCGTTGCACCTCCCGGAGCTGGGTTGGTGCTGGCATTGTGAGTATGTTCTGCACCTTCTCGGGGTTTGCTTCGATTCCTCTTGCGGATACGAGGTACCCTAGTAGTTCTCCGGCTGGCATGCCGAACACGCACTTTTC
Organism: Poa annua; assembly: GCA_026929855.1. Taxonomy (NCBI): domain Eukaryota; kingdom Viridiplantae; phylum Streptophyta; class Magnoliopsida; order Poales; family Poaceae; genus Poa; species Poa annua. Next base: position 42,872,639 of record CM049427.1, read on the forward strand.
TGGGTTGAGCTTGATCTGATACACATCGAGTGCGGCGAAGACCTTGCGGAGGTCGTCGACTAAGGTATCTTCCTTTCGGGTCGTGACAACGATGTCATCGACGTAGACTTGGACGATCTGCCCGATTAGCCCCTTGAGGCATGCTTGCATTGTCCGCTGGTACGTGGCACCTACGTTCTTTAACCCGAACGACATCGTTTGGTAGCAAAAGACGCCGTCGGGTGTGATGAAGGCCGTCTTCTCTTCGTCTTCGACTTTCAGCCTGATCTGCTGGTACCCTGAGTAGGCGTCCAGGAAGGACAGGCGCTCGCAACCTGCTGTCGAGTCGATGATCTGGTCTATCCGCGGTAGCGGGAAGTGGTCCTTGGGGCAGCACTTGTTGATTGCGGTGAAGTCAACGCACATGCGTAGTTTCTTCGTCTTCTTTTTCTCTACTAGGACCGGGTTGGCGACCCAGTCCGAGTCCTTGATCTCTCGGATGAAATTGGCGTGCAGTAGTCTGTCGACTTACATGGTGATCGCGTCTCGCTTGGGTCCTGAGAAGCGTCGCATGGATTGTTTGACTGGTCTTGCGTCCTTGTGGACTTTCAGAGAGTGCTCGGCGAGTTCCCTGGGTATCCCTGGCATGTCAGAAGGTTGCCATGCAAAGATCTTCCAGTTCTCACGTAGGAACTCGACGAGCGCGCTTTCCTATGCGGGGGTCAAACTCGATGAGACTTTGACCGTCTTTCTGCTGTCGGTCGGATGGACTTGATGGGTGACGGTGTCGTCGTTCGTGTTGAACGCTGCGTCCTTTGCAGGCTTCTTGCGAGCCGGGAAGACGATCTTGTTGTTGTCGGCTGATACGGCCTTGAAGTGCTCTTCGACTCCGAAGAACTCAGAAATCTTGGCGAACTCGCGGTCGCAACTGTTGGAGAGTCCGAAGTCGCCGCGTACGGTGATTACTCCTTTCGGCCCGGGCAGCTTTATCATCAGGTAGGCGTAGTGGGGTACTGCCATGAACCTGGCAAAGGTCGGGGGCCCGAGGATGGCGTGGTATTGTGACTTCCAGTCGACGACCTCAAAGTCTATCGACTCCTTCCTGAAGTGCTCGGGTGTACCGAGGATGAGGTCGAGTGTGATTGTTCCCATGGGCGTGATTGCTTGCCCTGGTACTATGCCGTGGAAGGTGGTTTCCGATTCCGGCAATTTCTCTGTCGACCTGTTCATTCTTCTCAGGGTGTCGGCGAATATGATGTTGATGCCGCTGCCTCCGTCCAGGAACACCTTCTTCAAGCTGTAGTCGCCGATCAAGGCCTCAATCACGAGTGCGGCATGCCCGGGTCGGGTTACCTCTGATGGGTGATCTGCCCTGGAAAATGTGATTGGTGTCTCCGACCCACGCAGGTAGTCTGGTACCGCGCGCGGGCTGTTGATGGCTTGAAGTACTTGGCGTGTGATAATTTTCTGGCGCATGTTCGACGGGGGTCCCTTCTGGATCATGTTCAGCTGTCCCCGTGCGGCTGGGTACGTGTCGGCTGCTGCCGACTGACCCTGTTGTTGTTGCTGTTGCTGCGGCTGGGGGAACGCTCCTGCCGCCTGCACCTGGTTGTTGTTTGCGGGTGCTGCCTGGATGGCTAGCTGTGGTGCTGCCTGTATGGCCTGTACTGGGGCGATGATTTGTTGCATGGCCTGGTATATCTTTCTTGCTTTGCGACAATCCTTTAACAAGTGGCTGGAACCCCATTTGCGTGTCTCTGGGTTGCAGAACGAGTGGTGTTTACAGGGTTGCATCAGCTCCTCTGCTGGGGTCAACGGGCGCTTCCACTCGCGTTTCTGAATTCCATCATTGTGGTCGATGCTGCTACTGCCACGGTTATACTGACTCGAGCTGGGCTGCCGACTTTGGTCGTACTGTCGGCTGCTGTCGCGTTTGTCCTCACGGGGGGTTTTTTTTTTTGAACACCATTACCGTAGGGAAGAATCCCTACGGTTAAATTTTCAAATTAATATGGGGTGATCAAAAAAATGGGGTACATCAAGGGGTCTGTAAAAGAGTGACGAGTACATGTCTAAGTGAGAGAACTAATCCACAAAAGGAGAGTTTGAACTAAAGAGTCCTTAATTCTATGCTGGTGAAGATAGATATCGGAGCAAAATTTAATCTTCCAGCGCCTAAAGGAAGGTTGAGTGCCTTGGAAGATGAAGTCATTCCGTGTCTTCCATATATTCCATGCCGCACAAGCGAAAACCTCCAAAAAACATGGACCAGTAAAAAAGCCTTTCATAGTGAGGAGTCTGTCCGAGATGTGAGAGCCAGGGGTCCAATGTAAACCAAGAGTGTGCCAGCATCTAAGAGCGAAAGGACATTCAAAAAAAAGGTGGTCTCTAGTCTCGGGCAAATTGCGATCACACAAAATACAGTGGATACCACCCTCCACCTGCCAATGTTTACGGGTCATAAGATCCTTAGTATTAAGGCGATCATGAGTCATAAGCCAGAGAAATACTTTGAGCTTAGGAAAGCATCTGGAACCCCAAACGTGCTTGAGAATTGGCCAGCAGTTAACCTGAGCAAAAACAAAACTATAGAACTTAGCCGCAGTGTAATTAGATCCCCCCCACACATATGTTCTAGTATCAGGAGCTGTCTCATCAAAGGTCATTGCATGCAACGCATTGTTGATCGGAGAGAATTGGTCAAAGGCTTGGACTGAAAGTGGCAGCGCAAACAAATCATTCAGCTGAGGGTTGTTCATGTGATCAGCCACAGAAGAGTCCTCGTTGAGCACAAAGGAGAAGAGCTGGGGATAGTTATCGCAGAGCAATGATGGTCCAAACCAAAAATCTTTCCAAAATAGAGTAGACTGGCCATCGCAGACAGATGAAATAGTGATGCTTCTATAAATATCAAGGAGGCTGCAAATATCCTTCCACCAGAAAGAGCCCCTAGGGGATTGAGCATGGGGCGGTCCTGGTCCATAAGATGACCACACAAGCTTCACCCATGGAATGTCAGCATGAGAATAAAATTTATGCAAATGCTTCATGAGTAGCGCTTTGTTTTGAACTTCCAAATTGGTGATCCCCAATCCACCATGTTTTTTCGGACGACAAACTAAATGCCACGCCGCCAATGAGTGACTAGAGCTAGACTCTTCCTCCTTAGCCCATAGACAGTGTCTCCTGGCACGATCAAATTTGGCAATGAAGCCCTTAGGCAGTTTCAGCGAGCACAAATAATGTGTTGGAAGCGATGAAAGAACCGACTGTACAAAGGTGAGGCGACCACCATAATCCAGAAAGCGAGAGCAAGCATTCATGCGTCTCTCAACCTGATCAGCAAGGGGTGAGAGGTCAGCAATCGTGGGCCTAGTGGTACCGAGTGGCAGACCCAAGTAAGGGAAGGGGAGTGTGCCGGTGGTACATCCGAAGATCGAGGCCAAATTCTGCAGAGTTGTGGTATCAACTCCAAGTGGCATCATGCATGACTTGGTATAATTAACCGAGAGACCCGTGGCCGCAGTGAACCGAAGAAGAAGTTGTCGAAGTGTTCGCAACTGGGTGGGGCAGGCTTCCATGATCAATAGGGTATCGTCCGCGTACTGGACAATAGGGAAATCCATATCCGGAATGTTCAGTGGAGGAGTGAGATGGCCATCTGAAGCAAGACGGTTAATCATGGTCTGAAGGAGATCAGCTCCTTCAACAAAGAGGAACGGAGACAAAGGGTCGCCTTGGCGCACCCCACGTCTGCAGGGGAACTTTTTACCAGGAACATTGTTGAGGAGAACCGAGGAAGAGCCAGTATCAAATATCATAGAAATCCAGTTAATCCATTTACTGTCATAACCATGGCCTCGAAGAATCTGTAAAATAGCCCGGTGCTCAATCATATCAAAAGCCTTGGTGAAATCAAGTTTAAGAATCACCGCTGGTTTACCAGCTTGCTTAACCTGATGAATATATTCATATGCCCATGCAACGCAATCTTGAATTGTTCGAGATTTAAGAAAACCATATTGATTAGTGTGAACCACATCAAGAATTTTCTGCTGGAGTCTATTGGCCAAGACCTTAGTAATCAACTTAAAACTGCTGTTAAGAAGAGAAATAGGTCGGTAATCATTTGGGCTAATCGGAGAATGGATCTTGGGGATTAAAGTGATAAAGGCATCATTGATGCTTTGGAGGTTGACCGTGCCATTCCAGAATTCATCAAACAGCTTATAGAAATCCAGCTTGATAATGGGCCAGCAGACTTTCATAAAAAGGCCGTTGAAGCCATCAGGTCCCGGGGCCTTGTCCGTGGGCAGGTTAGCAACCACATCATCAATTTCAGTGATGGTAAAGTGGGTTGATAGCTCGGTCAGCCCAGCATGAGTTGTGAGCAGAGATGAAAACTCAAAAGTTTCGTCGATCGGCACAGTTGTGCCCAGACGGTCTTTGAACACTTGTCTCAGAAGACCAGCCTTCTCATGGTGATCAGTGACAAGGGAACCATCAGTACGCTGCAGAGAGGCAATTGAGTTGTTTCTGTACCTGATCGTGGCCATGGAGTGAAAATAAGCGGTATTTTCACTACCGAATTTCGCCCATTTAGCAGTGCATCGTTTTTGCCAGTAGTCATGCTTACAAGCCAGGAGGTGGTGAAGTTTCAGCTTCACAATATTCCGGAAATTCCACTCGGTGAGATGAAGGGGGCGTATATCTTCAGTTTCATCCAGTCGAAAGATAGTACTGGTGCAGTTTTCAATCAGTATGTTAATAACTGAAATACTGGAACTCCAATTCCGCAGCCCTTTGCGCAGCAGCTTGAGCTTAGAAGAAATGCATTTAGCACTGTCACCTGGACAGTGAATAGCCCAGATATTTCTCACAACATCCATGAAACCGGGCATACGAATCCAGTAGTTTTCAAAGCGGAAAACCTGTGGTTTAGGTATCGCAGTACCTATGTTTATGACGCATGGGATGTGATCCGAGGTCGGTCTCGCCAAAGGATTAACCATCGTATTGGGGAATTTAGTTGTCCAGTGCGGGGTAGTAAAGAACCAATCCAGCTGAGAGAGTAAGGGGTCAGCCTGCATATTGCTCCAGGTAAAATTACGACCCTTAATAGGTAACTCAATAAGCCCAAGATAGCTAATGATCTCGTTGAAAGTTTCAATATCAGTCAAGTTAGCACCGGGTTTGTTGCGGCTAAAGGTATAGCGATAGAAGTTAAAATCGCCAACAAAAATCCAATGAGCATCCTCAGCAAAATCCAGGCTAAATAGCCAAGCCACGAAATTCTGTCGTTCAATACCATCACACGGTCCATAGACATTTACTAGTGAAAATTGATCAAGACTAGTTTTAGATGTGAATTGAACGATCTGACCAAAAGATTCAGATTGGGTTAACTGTCCCACAAACAAATTGCCAACCCAAACAATCAGAAGCCCTCCCGAGGCACCATCAGAAGCAACAAATTCAAAATGGTCAAAACGTTTAGGCACGAATTTACGGATGAAATGCATGTCAATATCTGATTTTTTGGTCTCCTGGAAGCAAAGAATGGAAGCTTCACTTTCCTCCACCTTGTGGAGAACATGTAACCATTTGTCTGGGCTATTGAGCCCTCTTATATTCCAGCAAAGAATTTTCCAGGAACGATTTGACAAATGCATTAGCAAATAACAAAAAGATGACCAAGTATTTAGGGAGATTCAACTGGTAAAGGATAAGCAGTTCACACAAACTGTAGCAACACCCTAGCAGTCTGACACAGACACAATCGACAGGGCAAACAAGGTCCTGGTCTGAACACCGCAGATTAACTGACAACAGATTATTAAGATACATTGCTAGAATGACGAACTTGCTGCAAATGAGCTTCGGTGATTTCCTCTGGATCAATGCCGCAATCCTCGACTCCAATCCGCTGCATCTCCGCTATCCGCATTACTGCAGGCTGTGTGGCACGTGGGACAGACGAGGCACGCCGTCGTGGGGTGCGATCTGGAAGAGCAACATGCATATGACCATTGTTATTATTGCGTGTGCATCTACGGACCTGGGAAGTAACAGAGGGAGTCGCAGGCTTATGTACGCAAGACCTGGACCGAGTTATGGGTCCACAAGGAACATCAGAGCTGGAGCTGCTACTTGGATCAGCGATGGGCTGCATGGGCTGTGAGGGATTAGACGAGATAGCCGAATCAGATACAAAACCCAATCCAAAACTCAGCAGTTCAGCAGTGTCTAGGAGAGCGACATCACGAAGCTCAGTTGAAGCAGCAACAACAATAGGTTCAGTTTCAGTGGGTATAGGACAGACAACATCAGAAGCAGCAACAAACTCCAGGTCAGTAGGTGCAGCGACAAACTCCAGATCAGGTTCAGTGAGCTCTTCAATGACCAAAACAATGTTCAGGTGAGATCGATAAGCAATCATATCAGTAAGCTGCAGCGGGAACTGAAACTGATAAAGCGGAGCTCTTGTGAGTGAGGTGAAGGCCCAGGTGTGCATGGCCTGACGGACAGTCTCGAAGAACAGCGAAATCATCTCGGCAACATGTGAGAAGTAGAATGTTTCATCTGGTGGCAGAATGGCTCGGGTGTAAACCTGACACATCATCCATCCCAAGAAAGAGAGATAATCAGCAAAAGGTGGCAGTTCCACGTGCAGTTCTTCCCCTCCAGCACGAACACATTGCAGTAAAGTTTCGTTGTTGCCAGTGAGCAGACCTTCCGCAGTGTGTTCAACTTCTTCGATGTGATCATTGCACGCATCATGAGCATCAGCAGATGTGTTGTCGGACTTGGCAGTGCCTTTCTTGACCCACCTTTTCCGAGTAAGACAATTATTAGATTGATGTCCAGAATCTTGACATAAACGGCATCTGATTTTTGGGCAGCAATCGACCTGGTGGCCTAACTCATGACAAAATTTGCAGGATAGCTTAATGGGGCAATAACGGGCCTTATGTCTCCAACCGAAACATTCAGTGCAGCGAATATCCTTAGTGCAGTTCGCTCTGATGTGACCCAGCTCTAGGCAACGGAAACAACATCTGAGAGGTCCCGTAAGAGAGGAATCCGTAAAAGGTCCTAAAGGGCCAGGATGAGAAAGCGGAGGCTGAGGCTCAATATCAACAGAGATCTCAGGGACAACAGCAGGCGTTTCAGTAGTGGCGGACGCCAAAGGGATCGGACTGGGTTGAGACACATCACAGTCAACACAGGTAAAGCCCAGAAAAAGACAATGTTTACAGGGCCCAGGGCAGTCAATAAGCAGGTGACGGATGGAGCTACAACGCGAACAGCGGCCCAGATATTCAAACACCAAATCTTTAGGTGGGATAATGGGCAAATTAAGTGCATCCCTGATATCACGATCAGAGTAATTGGATTGCCTTAAATCCTCTAAATGTTCGAGCTGATCTGGGGACAGAGAGGCACAAAGATCCCTTAGATAGCGCGAGCTACAGAAACAGAAACTGCCCGAAACAACCGCTCCTGATGAGGCGGGAGATACCAAACTGGTGAAACTGCCAAAAATCAATTTCGGAGCAGACTGAGCTTTGGGAGGCAGGGAAATCGGCGCAAATGCTCCGAACTGAATCAAGTCTGGCGATGGCACACCATGAACATCCTTGGCAATATGGGGGAGATTAAACTTAAGCAATTCCTCATGGGAGGTGGTGTCAATGGCTGCACTGTGTCTAAGGAATTCCAGGTTCGGTTTAAAAGCAGTAGGAGCACGTTGAGAGATCACCAAATTCTCCGAGGTGGCACGCCAAGAATTAGCACCATGGCGAAAACCAGAGATGGACGGATGAACCCCATGAAATAAAGAGAAATGGCAAATAAAGTCCGGCCAAATACGATCTCTCAGACTATAAATGAAATGTCCAACACGGTTAGATGCCACTGAGAAGCGAAACCTATGATCCGAAAGCTGGAACACATGAAAACCCAATCTGTCTCCACCAATGCAAGATTGCAGAGCCAGTCCAACTGTCTCCTCCGTGAGGGAGAAGGAAGCAGAAGAGAACGAGACGACGAGGAAGAATTCCGAAGATCCAGAGGAAGGAGAGAAGTGAACCGAGGAGCCAAATCTGCGACGCACCTGAGCCTCGACCGCCAGGCCGGGGGCAAAGTCCCAATGCAGGAGAGCCTCCATCTTGACTAGAACTTGACGCCATGGCAACAGAACGCCGGTGAGGAGGTGCTGGTTGGGGTGGGAGCGGTGGTGGGGGAGAGAGGAGCCATCGATTCGGCTAAACACAACATCACGGGGGGTTTCATAGCCCGCCGCTACTAATTCGATTGAATCGTGGGTGTAACGTGGCTTTTTCTTTTGGCGTGGCTCACACCAGTTGCTTGTTTCGCCCTCTTTTTTGGGGGAAGTTTCGCGGACATAATCCTCTCCTTCGGCCCATTGGTTGGCTATTTTCATGAGCTCTATTGCGGTTTTTGGCTGGAGCCTGCCGAATTCCTCACGGAGGTCGCGGCGTGCGACGCCGTGCATGAAGGCGTCCATCACTCGATCTTCTGATACGGGTTCCATGGTATTGCGGAGGAGTATCCACTGCTGGATGTAGGAGCGTAGTGACTCATCCTTTCCTTGCTTGCAGGCCTGCAACTCGATGTAGGTCGTTGGCCTTGTGAATGTTCCCGAGAAACTCTTGATGAAGTTATCCTGGAATTCTTCCCATGTTCGGAAAGAGTCTTTGGGTTGGCTTGTGAGCCACCCGCGTGCCGAGTCTGTCAACATGAGCTGGATGTACTGCATTTCCGTAGTCGACGTTCCGCCTTGGCAGGTGCAAGCGATGAGGTAGTCTTCGAGCCACAGTTTTGGGTCTTTCTTCCCGTCATACTTTGGTGTGCCAGCCGTCAACTTGAAGCCTTTAGGCATGCGGGTGTCGCGGATGTTGAAGCTAAAGCATGCCGCGCCACATGGCTCGAAGTCGCGGTCAGCATGGTCATCCGTGTTTGCCTCACCAGCCGAGCGCTCCTTGCGGTTGCGGTCCACCGTCTTCTGTGTCAGGACGTCGCGAAGGTCCTTGACGGGCTGTCGCTGCGCCGCTGGGATGCCCGAGGTTGTTGGTTCGTGCGCTCGGTTTCTTGGCCCCTTGGCCGCCAGAGCTTCTTCGATTGCCCTTATGGAGGCAATTTGTTGCTTGTGGAGAAGGGAGCGTGCGTCTCCCTCCGGTGGCTGCGTGAGCCGGAGGTATGTCTCGACTGAGATCAGGGCGGCATTCGCCGTCTTTGGGACGGGTATCCCGTTCTCATCTTCGGTGACGAAGGACGAGTCGAGATTGCGGGTGATCCTTGTTCGATCGGCTTCTGCCATGTGGGGAACGCGGGCTCTGGTTCGCCGTGCTCCTTGGTTAACCTCTGTAGAGGATGTGAAGGAGAGGGCGGCTCGCCTGGCACTCGATGCATCCACGTCAATTTTGCGCCTGAGCAGGTCGGCTTTTTCGGCGCGGATTCGTTCGCCTTCCTTGCGTAGCAAGTACTGGACCGCCAGGTGGTCTTCTCGAGGTGCGTTGGGTGGGGGGAACGTGCCCTCGTCCACATGTTTCATGGCTTGGATCGCCATGTCCCGCGTGATGACAAGTTTAGTCTGGTCCGGCATGTCCACCTCTAGCGGATATGCGGGTTCTTCTTCGTCGTCATGCGGTGTTGTGCCGGCCATGAAGACTTGCTTGGGGTAGACTCGAGTCGGAGAGTTGGTGTTGCCGCTGCTGCTTCTGTCGCCCGCTTCTTGCTCGGGGTCAAAAATTGCTGCAACGTGGCGCGCGGCACAGTCGCTGTCGCGTCTTCCCGCGATCGTCCATGTGCTCACGCTCGCCGGGGCGAGTGCAATTGGCTTGGGGTAGACTTGGGATTTCCACGAAGATGAGGGCGCGCGCAACATGGCTGTCGGGCGCGGGCTCCTGGTTGCCCGTGCGCGTGCGACAGTCGAGGTGGATCTTGACTTGGTCGACCGCACGACCGAGGTTGGGGTAGTAGACTCGATTCGCGCGGTCGTTGCCGAAATTGTCGATGTAGTCGATGTAGATGCCATCTTCGCGGGTGTAGCGGGCGTGGCCTCCGCGGGTGCGGCAGATGCAATCTTCGCGGGTTCGGCGGGCGCGAGGGTTGCCGATTTAGGTGACGCCGTCGCGCGTAGCGCGGTAGTTGTAGACCTGAGTATACCACGACTATCGATGCAGCAGAATATGGAGCCGAAGGTCATGTGTATACCTTTGTCACGCCGATCTTCATTGCGGATGGAGCCGGAGCGACCATGATCCTAACACTTGTTTGACCTTCCCACAGACGGCGCCAATTGACGAGGTGTTAACTCGACAAGTCCCAGGGTTGTGCACCCCGGGTTGATTGATGGGGAGAGAGATGAGTGCAGGTGGTCACGACGGCTGACAAGCAAGGATTTACCCAGGTTCAGGCTCCCGGAGGATAATACCCTACTTCTGCTTGTCTGGTTATTGATGCGAGTTGTGGTTACAATGGCGAGATTGCGACCTCGCTAGGGTTTATGGCCGTAGCTCTCAGCGTGTCCTCTGGGACGAGCCACCCTCCTGACTTTATAGGCAGCCAGGTCTCGGGTGGTTGGTTCCGATGGCAATTACAGATATGGCAGGTTATGCTTCCTAACCGACTTGGACTAGGTTACATGGTACCCCACGTGGGCCTTGTGTGGGCCTTCCTGCCCTTGGCGCGGCCCAGGTAGCCTTATCGTGGGCTACCCGAAAGGCAGCCCCACGTCAGGAGATTTTGCTGATAAATTGCGGACCGAGACAATGCCAATTCTCTTGCCTCTTCAAGTAGGTCAACATCATTTTCTCGGGCCTCTTTCGCCTCGGTCTCGGTGAACATTGTCACTCTTGGGGAATCATATTGTATGCTGGTAACTCCTCTATCCAGCATCCCGGACTTCTCAACAGTGGTTCGATCAAGCGAGCTTTGATGTCGGCCAAGACCAATGCATTTGCTCTTTCAACTTGCCCGTTTGCTTCCGGGTGTGCAACTGATGCTACATCCAACCGGATTCCCTTCTCAGCACAAAATCGAGCGAATTCCCCCACAACAAAATTGGTGCCATTATCCGTGATGATGTTGTGTGGGTATCCGTACCTTAAGATGATGTCTTTCAGGAATTGCACGGCGGTGTGTCCGTCACACTTCCGGATTGGCTTGACCTCTATCCACTTGGTGAACTTGTCCACCATTACCAGTATGTGTGTCATATTGCCTCTTGCCGGCTTGAACTGCCCGACCATGTCCAAACACCATACTGCGAATGGCCAAGTGATAGGGATTGTCTTCAGTGCCGATGCCGGCATATGTATTCGGTGAGCAAACCTCTGGCATCCTCCACACTTCCGGACAATGTCTTCTGCCTGCTGTAACGCAGTGGGCTAGTAGAACCCATGCCGGAACACCTTCGCCACCAAGGCCCGGGATGATGCATGATGTCCACATTCCCCCTGATGTATTTCCAGCAGCATCTCTTGGCCTTCTTCCGGTTCCACACACCTCTGGAGTACCTCGGTGACACTCCTCTTATATAGCTCTTGATTGATGACGGTGTATGCTTTTTACCTCCGCACTATCTGCCGGGCTTCCACTTCGTTCTCCGGGAGGGTTCCTTCCAAGATGTAAACCATAATGGGCTGTGCCCATCCCGGGACAGGTCGAACCGGGAACATGGGAATATCTATGTCCATTGGTTCTGCCGACATCACCTCCATCATCATCTTTCTTTGCCTTTCTGAGCACTGTGATGCAGTCCCCGGGTTCGATGCGATGCTCCCGACTTCCACTTCCATGGGTACAGCTTCCGAACCCGGATCCTTTGGGATGAAGATAGAATCCGACTCGGGAGAGGGCTGAATAGATGGCTTCCTCAGGTGTTCGAGAGCGATCCCGGGAGGGATGGCATCTCGAGATGATCCCAGTTTGGACAATACATCTGCCGCCTCGTTTTCTCCTCTGGGTATGTGCTTGAACTCGCATCCCTCGAAAAATCCTGATATTTTCTGCACATGAAACCGATACAAGGCCATGTTGGCATCCAGTGCATCCCAGTTCCCCGACACTTGCTGCACCACGAGGTCGGAATCGCGGAAACACTCTATCCGGCGGATGCCGATCTCCTTGGCGACATTCAGTCCATGAACCAAGGCCTCGTACTCAGCGACATTGTTAGATGCCCGGAAATGAATTTGCAGGACATACTTCAGCACATCTTGTTTTGGTGAAGTGAGAACCACTCCGGCACCCAACCCGATCTTAGCCTTGGAGCCATCGAAATGCATCCTCCAGAAATTGTAATCCGGCATCGGAGGTTCATACTGCATCTGGGCTCAGTCTACCAAAAAGTCTGGCAGCGCCTGCGACTTGATGGCATCTCATCTCTCGTATGCCGGAGCGTACGGAGACAACTGGATGGACCATTTGGCAACTCGGCCGCTAGCATCCTTGCAACCGATGATCTCGGCGAGGGGAGCCTCGCACACCACTGTGATTGGGTGCTCTTGGAAGTAGTGCTTGAGCTTGGTCACCGCCATGTACACTCCATACGCCATCTTCTGGTAGTGCGGGTAGTTCTGCTTGGATTCCGAGATCACCTCACTGAGGTAATACACCGGTCTCTGTATCAGCTTGTCCCCTTCTTGCCTCTCTACCACGATGGCTACACTGACTACCCGGTTGGTGGCAGCAATATACAACCGCATAGGCTCCTTGGGCAACGGGGATGCCAACACGGGTGCTGTTGAAAGCATCCTCTTCAAGTCGTTGAACACCGCATCAGCCTGCGGGGTCCAAACGAGCGTTTTGCTCTTCTTCATCAACTGGTACAGGGGCAACGCCTTCTCACCTAGTCGGCTCACAAACCGACTTAGGGACGCAAGACAGCCAGTGAATTTCTGCACATCTTTGAGACGTACGGGCAATTTCATGCTCTCGATAGCACGTATTTTACCCGGGTTGACTTCAATTCCCCGGCTCGAGATGAGGAAACCGAGTAATTTTCCTGCCGGAACACCGAACGTGCACTTATCCGGATTCAACCTCATCTGGAACCTTCTTAAGTTCTTAAATGTTTCCCTCAGATCATCGATCAGTGAGGCTCTTTCTTTTGTTTTTATGACTATGTCATCGACATAGACCTCTGCATTCCGGCCTATCTGGTCATGCAAACATTTCTGCATGCACCTCTGGTATGTAGCACCAGCATTTCTTAAACCGAAAGTCATGACACGATAGCAATAAGCCCCATATGGGGTAATAAAAGCGGTTTTCAATTGATCATCCGGATTCAAAGGTATTTGGTGAAAACCAGAATAGGCATCTAAAAAGGTCAAAAGCTCACTCCCGGCAGTGGAATCGATCACTTGATCTATCCGGGGAAGGGGAAATGGGTCCTTCGGACACGCCTTGTTGAGGTTGGTGAAGTCGATGCACATGCGCCACACCTTAAGCAGGAGGGGATCATCTTTCTTCTTCTCTACCAGGACCGGATTCAATATCCAATCCGGGTGCAGCACTTCCATCACGAATCCGGCAGCCAGCAGTATAGCGAGATGCTCCATGATGGCAGCTCTTCTTTCATCCGACAGGCGCCTAGTCGGTTGCTTCACCGGCTTCGCATCCGGTCTAACAAACAGAGAGTGCTCAGCCAACTCCCTCGGAACACCTTGCAGATCGTCACTTGACCACGCAAAAGCATCCCGGTTCTCACGGAGGAAGTCGACGAGCTCGCCTTCCTATTTGTTGTCCAGGTTGCTGCCAATAATGACTTGGCGCCTCGGGTTGCTGAGATCCACCCCCACCTTCTTCGTCTCCTTAGGTGGCTGGAACGATGCATTCTGCTCCGGGTTCACCATCCCGGGCATTCCGAGTTGGGAGGTCTTGGCCAGCGCCACCACCTGCTGGATCCTCTTCTTTTCTTCAGCTATCACCAGGGATTCGGCTAAGCACGAGCCGGCCGAAGCACACTCCATAGAGCGCTTGTGGTCTCCCGAGATGGTGATTATGCCGTTAGGGCTCGGCATCTTCATCTTCAGGTAACCCATGTGAGTTGAGATCATGAACTTGGCCAGGGCTGGCCTGCCGATCAGTGCGTGGTCCGGGCTTTTGAGGTCCACGACCTCGAATTCCAAGCTCTCGGTTCGGCAGTTTTCCCGGGTTCCGAATAACACTTCAACCCAGATTTTACCCATGGTTGAGCAAGAGACTCCGGGCACAATGCCATGGAAGGTTATCTCGGTAGGTAGCAAGGTGTTCATGGACACCCCCAGCTTCAGCATCGTATCCTTGTACATGATGTTAATGGCGCTGCCATTGTCAATTAGAACCCGACTGAAGCGGACATTGAGGCTTGGTCCGACAAAGGTTGGGTCTACCACCAAGGCGTACGCCCCCGGTTTAGGCATAACTCTGGGATGATCCTTCCGGCTCCACGTGATCTCCATCTCGGACCAGTGCAAAAACTTGGGCACCGCCGGAATCACAGCGTTCACTTCCAGGGCGCGTTGTCGGACACTCTTCCGGTCAGTGGGCTCGGTCACGAAGACCACATAACTCTGATGTGCCTCCCGGTAACTGCCTTGCTGATGTCCGGTTTGGTTACTGGGGCCTGCGCCATAGTCGTTCCGGGTCTGCACCACGTTCACCGGCCGAGGTGGGGGTCCTCGATGCGGCTGGTTAATCCGGATCGCGTTGGCTCCTGAAGTTGGTGGGGGAGGTCTTGGAATGTTGGGTCGAGATGCCGGAGCACCCGGCCGAGTAGCCCCTGTGCTGCCCTCCTGCAGCGTGCGCTGATACCAGCTGCACTGCCTGGTGGAGTGGTTTGCTGGCTTGTTGGCCTTTAGGGTATGGTAACAGCATGGCTTGTTGAGCATCTCTTCATACGTCAGGGGCTTCTTCTGGTCCACCCAAGTTTTCTGAACTTCCTGGCTCTGACCCCAAGCCGGGCCACTTGTTTTCTGACGCTGACTGTTGCTGGCATCCTCTTGATCTCGGGTCACTACTGCGACATGCTGTGCGGCATGGTGGTACTCGGGCTGATTTCTCTTCTGGCCAAAATCTTGGCGATCATGGCTTCTGCTCGACCCCGAACGCTGAGGGCCCGCATTCCTCCTGCTCGAGTCACCGACATCCACCAGGGGTTGCATGGGATCTCCAAGCGTGTAGGTATCGGCGATGCGCATGGTCTCTGCCAAGGTCGCCGGAATCTTCCATTGCAACTTCTGCCAAAGCATCGAGCCGTGCCGACATCCTTGCGCAAACCAGGAGATGGCCTGTGCCTCTACCACACCTTCGCAAGAATTGCGAATGTTGCTCCACCGGGTAAGGTACTCCCGACCAGTCTCGTTGCTCCTTTGCCTACAGATGGCGAGCTGTTTAGGTCTGTTGGGCCTCTTGTACGTGCTGGTGAAGTTGCTGATGAACGCCTCCTCGAAATCTAACCAGCAGTCTATGCTGCCAGTTCTCAAGTTGTCCAACCAGATTCTGGCAGGTCCCTCCAACATCTGCGGCACGTAACGTACCGCCCAACGTATGTTTCCACCGGCTATGCTTACTGCAGTTACATAGTCGGTCAACCAGTCCTCCGGCTTCTTGCTGCCGTCATAGGTCTTAGCACCTCGGTTGAGTTGAAAATTCCGGACAGGTGGCTCCCACATGATCTGAGGTCCAAAGCAGGCAGGTCCCGGAGGTCCTTGCTCTTCCACTAGCTCGGATTGGTGAATCCGGTCGAGCCGGATTCTAGCATCGGCCGGATCCAGTTGTCTGGTTCCTATCCGAGATCCCAAAGGATTCTCATTGGGCTGGTACCCGAGCTGCTGCAACCTTGAGTTGCCATCGTTGTGCCTGTCTTGTACCGGGATCACAGCCTGCTGCGGGACAGAGGCGGCCTCCCTTCTCGGGTTCCCCTAAACATGTGGGGGATTTCGGGGTGGATTACCACGGTTAGCCGGGTTATTGTTTCCTACACCTCGGTCCCCACCACCACGAGTACTCTCTGCCTGCCCCGAGTTATGCTGCCTGGCTTGCTGGATGCCGGCAAAGGCCGGGTCATAGGTCTGCAACTGCTTGTTTTTTCCGGAGCCCCGACTTCGGCTCCGGCTCTTGCTCTTGCTTCTGCTCGGATGCGGGGAAGAGGCCTCTCCGTCCGATTTCTGGCTATTGGGCCTAGCTGAGTGCACTTGGGATCCCGCCCCGGGGTTCTTTTTCTTGAAGGCCTGATTCTGCCGGTTTGCCTCGACGACCAACTCATTCACCCGCTCCTGCTGCTTGCGCAGGGCCTCACCGGATAGCCCTGCCAGCTCCGCCATGGCGGCTTCAGCAGCCCTGAGAGTTTTCGCTGGCGAGCTGTACACCGGTTTCCCAGCCGAGATCATGGTACCCGTATGACTGGTTGCGGCTCCACCGGCCAGCTCATCATTCACCATTCTGCCTTTCTTGCGCAGATCCGCGATGCGCTTGTCCCGGGAGTCTATCTTAAGGAATCCGTGAGCTGCATTGTACTCCCGGAGGCTAGCACTGAGCTCACGCCGGATCTCGGCGATCTCTTCTGCTTCGGCGAGCAGCAACCTACGTTGTTCCTCCAAGTGAGCCGAAGTGACTTGGGTATCTGCATCTGCTGTCACGGGAATGGCCAGCTTGGCTACCAGACCCGAGAGGGGATCCGGGCGACGACGGGGTTGCGACGGCTGCGGATCACCGTCTCGGGCCGTACCTCTCTCCTGAGGGGGTTTGGCCAAGCGAATATGACCGCTACCGGCAACGCCGTCGGCGTCCTGGTACTCCTCCTCGGTTACCCCGACCATCATGACTGCGACGGAGTTCGCGGAGCCTCTAGCACACGGACCTCGGTTGGTGCGGAGCATAGGAGGATCCTCAGCTTCCAGGACATTGTCCGGGTAGCTGCAGATAATCTCGGTGGCGACGTAGGTGGTGAAGCCACCGAAATCGATGAGGCATCCGTTCACCGGGAAGGGTTTGTTCCGGAAGCACCCGGCGTTGTCGCTGACAAAATCCATTTCACCCAGCCTGACGACAAGGCCAGTTAGAACCCGGACGTCAAAGCAAACAGGGGAACCCGTCCGGATGTGTACACCAGCCAACGCCTCTGTCTGCCCCACGGTGGGCGCCAACTGTCGTGGTGGTGTCACGGCAGATGCCATAGGATGGCTAATGTGTGGGGCCGATGGACGTTGGTGGATCCGGGGAGGGATAGCGAGCTGAAGAGCTCACACGGGGAGGATCCCGGAATAACTGAGATCTCCCAAGAACAATAAATAAGAACACAACTCGAGGGGAAAGATCTAACAGACACGAGCAAATGCACGAAGGCACTCAACAACACACACACGATGTACCCAGGTTCAGGGCCCTCGTGAGGAGGTAACACCCCTACTCCTGCCTTTCCTCTCAATATAAGTGTGGTACAAGGGCTACAACTTGCTCTTAGAGCTCTTGAGGTGAAGAACAAGAAGAACTAGATGAACTCAAGGGAAGATGAAGTAAATGCTCTAGGAGTAAATGAGACTATAGTTTTGGCTCCCAAGTTGGTCTCTCCCTCACAGGAGCAGTTATGGCGCCTTTTATAGAGTTCCGACCAGGAGGGCCGGAAACCCTAATCCGGCTTGGCCCCACCGGACAGGCCTAACCGTTATGTCGACACCGGCTAGTGCGACCTAGTTGCCGTGCTATCCGGCGTAGCCCCTTCGTCATCGTTCCGGCAAGGACAGCAGGCGCCGTCCTGGAACATCATTGTCCCCCTGTCAGAGACAGGACATGTCTTTGCCCATCCCGGATAGCCTTTTCCGGATTGCCGGGCTAGGCACGTCCAGTCTTGTCGTACCGTTGTCGTACCGGCTGACGCGCTCCCGTGTCAGGCGGGAGGTGACCATGCTTCCGTGTCAGGCGGGAGGTGACCATGCTTTCGTATCAGGCGGAATGGTACTTCCCCCCGCATCAGGCGGGAAAGCCTGTTGCAGACCGTTGACGGCCTACCGGGATCCCTCATGCCGGTCACCTCCTTGCTCGACCCTGCGGGTCCTTCCTGCACAAGCCCAGTAACCTGATAGAACCAAGACAAACGTTCCGGTTAGTACTTACCCGGATTGCCTATCCGGTACGCCCGAGTACTCCTTCTTCCGGGAGTCTACTCGGAGCCATAAATCCGAGACCCTTTCCGGAAGCACCTGAGTTCGTCTTAGGATGAGTATCTCTAGGCCTAGCCTCCGGAAGATGTCTTAGCCTATCAGCAAAGACATCTTCGAGAAGCTAGTTCTTAGAGGAACCACCCGCTGATGCGTGTGCTGTTATGAGGGCTCGGGGTGGCTTTTTATAGCCGCCAGAGATGACCCTTGCGTCTGCCAGGAGGCACCTTGGACTCTATCCACTCTGAAAGGTCAAGCTGCCCCTTCAGTGCACTAGGGGGTGGCCCTTGCTCTTGCCAAAGGTCAAGCACTGTTGCCATAATGTTGAATTACGCCGGGATCTGCCCTACCCGGGGGGCAGCCCCCCGACAAGGAAATTTCTAGAGAAAGCCCAGGCCCACAGTACCAATGGTTTCATGTGTTGTCCATGTGTCAACTGTAGGTGTGTAAACGGATCGGATCGGATCGGGTTTTTTCTTTACCATATCTTATACCATAATTTTTGATCGGATTCGGAGCGGATCGGATAATGACCGAATGCGGATTCGGATGCGGATATCCGTCATGGCGGATTCGGAGGCGGAAACGGAGCGGATTCGGACCGGAAACAAAATTAATCGGATAGATACGTGTACAATTAAATTTTCAAACCATACATACAAAAATAATTGTTTGATAACTTAATAACTAACCAACTTGTAATTTATAGTCTTTACAATGACTATTTAAGTGAGATGTTGTTCGACTAACGAACTCGACAACTTAATATCTTCAAATTATGCTATATTAGACTAGACAATTCGGTACAAAATCGGATTATTTGGGATTCAAATCATCGGATAATCCTATTTAAATTTTGGATAATCCATATTTTATGCTATTTTACATACCATATCCTATACCATATCCGGGTGTTAACTTCGAAATCGGATATCCTTATCCGGCGGATTCCTTAAAACCGGATATGGATTATTGAAAACGGTTTCGGAATCGAATATGGTGCGGAAATTATCCTATTCGTTTACACCCCTAGTCAACTGTCAGAATAAGACAAATCACCCAAGCGCGAGAACCCTTCAAAGTCATCTTATTCGGCACGGTTTCATGCCCAACTATAATTGTTGGACGAAGCACAGAGGAAAAGGGGTTATGATGGAATACAATGAAGAAGAGTAAGATGATGACAACTATCACATGTTCCCGGAGTACGGAGATACTTCAACGGGGGAAGCTGAAGATGAAGAGGCACCAGATGAGCCCGCTGACGATCTTGGTCAGGCCATTGCTGATGCAAAGAGAGAGTGCGAAACTGAAAAGGAGAGGTTGAAGTTCGACCAGATGTTAAAGGATCACAAGAAATTGTTGTATCCAATTTGCGAAGATGGGCAGAAAAAGCTGGGTACCAACTGGAATTACCGCAGTGGAAGGCAGAGTGTGGTGTGAATGACAAGGGATTTGGAAAGTTGTTGCAGATAATTAGGAAGATGCTTCCAAAGGTCAACGAGTTGCCCGACAGCACGTACGAAGCAAAGAAGGTGGTGTGCTCTCTAGAATTAGACTTGCAGAAGATACATGCCTGCCCTAATGACTGCATCCTCTACCGCGGTGAGTACGAGAATTTGGATGCATGTCCTGTATGCACTGCATTGCGGTATAAGATCAGACGAGATGACCCTGGTGAAGTTGAGGGTGAGCGTCCTCGGAAGAGAGTTCCTGCCAAGGTGATGTGGTATGCTCCTATAATACCACGGTTGAAACGCATGTTCGCGAACAAAGAGCATGCCAAGTTGTTGCGATGGTGCAAAGAGGACCGTAAGAGAGATGCAATGTGCAGACACCCCACTGATGGGTCGTTGTGGAGAAAAATTGAGAGAGAGTTCCCGGAATTTGCAGATGACGCAAGGAACTTAAGATTTGTTCTTAATACAGACGGCTTCAATCCGTTTGGGGAGCAGAGCAGCAGTCATAGCACCTGGCCTGTGACTCTATGTATTTATAACCTTCCTCCATGGTCGTGCATGAAGCAAAAGTTCATTATGATGTCATTGTTCATTCAAGGCCCGAAGCAACCTGGCGACGACCTTGATGTGTACCTCACGCCATTAGTTGAAGAACTTTTACAGTTGTGGCGGGAAAAAGGTGTACGGGTGTGGGATGAGCACAAACAGGAGGAATTTGACCTACGAGTCTTGCTTTTTGTAACAATTAACGATTGGTCTGCTCTTGCTAACCTCTCAGGGCAGTCGACCAAGGGGTACAATGCATGCACACACTGTTTGGGTGAGACTGAATGTTTATATATGGATAAATGTAAGAAGTGTGTGTATCTGTGGCATCGCCGATTTCTTCCGATCAGGCATACCGCAAGGAAGAAAGGCAAGCATTTTAAAGGTGAGTCTGATCACAGTAGGAGGCCTGTCAACCGTACTGGTGAAAAAATATTTGATATGGTCAAGGATCTAAAAGTAATATTTGGAAAGGGTCCTGGAGGACAACAGGTTCCGAAAGACGCTAACGGGCACGCACCCATGTGGAAGAAAAAATCTATATTTTGGAAGCTACCATATTGGAAAGTCCTAGAGTTTCGATCCGCTATCGACGTGATGCACGTGACGAAGAATGTTTGCGTGAACCTGCTAGGCGACTTGGGCGTGTACGGGAAGAAAAAAGATACAAAGGAAGCACGGGAGGATCAGAAACGTGTGAAAGAACGAGACGACCTAAGTCCCGAACACTACGAAGGTCCTGCCAGCTACGCTCTTACCAAACAAGAGAAAGTAATATTCTTTGAATGCTTGAGCAGTATCAAGGTCACGGCTGGCTTCTCGTCAAATATAAAGAGGATAGTAAATGTGAGACTCCGAAAATTTCAGAACCTAAAGTTTCATGATTGTCACGTAATTATGACGCAATTGCTTCCGATTGCAGTGAGGGCGCTACTACCGGAAAATGTTCGAGTACCCATTGTGAAGCTTTGTGCATTCCTCAATGCAATATCTCAGAAGGTAATCGATCCGGCGATTCTACCAGGTTGCAAAATGATGTGGTCCAGTGTCTTGTAAGTTTTGAGTTGGTGTTCCCTTCATCCTTCTTCCATGTTATGACACATCTCCTGGTTCACCTAGTCGAAGAGATTAAAGTTCTCGGTCCTGTATTTCTGCACAATATGTTCCCATTTGAGAGCTTTATGGCAGTCTTAAAGAAATATATTCATAACTGTGACACCCTAAAATTGGTACTATGTAGATTTAAGCGCTCCCGCCGAAATCCGCATAATAACGAGTTTAGGTCGCTCACCAGACATAATGTGCACGCCGAAACATGCACATTATGTGGGTGGAATTGTGATAACATTACAACAGTTCCGATACATCCACAAATACAACAAAAGGTATAATTACAACAATGACTCAAACGAGTCAAGATACAAATGATACAATACAAATATTCAAATGACAGCGGGAGCAAAATAGTATCCGACTACGGATAAGATACAAATTGCACTAAGAGTCCTGAAGATAAGCGATGGCGCCATATCACTGCCCAGCCAAGCCGGAGGGATTCCCAAGCTAACGTCGTCAGACTTCAAACCTGATAACTTCACATAAAGCACAGCCCAAAAGAGGGTCAGGGCACTCCCTGGCAAGCAAAATCAACTTGCCTAATTTCTCCACCATCTCCCAAAATATAGGGGAGGTGGACTTAGCGACAGCAGCACTAGCAACCTAAAGAGACACGCTATAACTTCCGTCTATTCAGAGAGGGATAAGAGAGCGCATAGGATAAACATCTACAACTAACACCAATCATAACCCATCCTCGAATTAACCCCCTCAACCAAGTATGAGGAAGCAATTCGGGAAACTCACACATTGAACAGTTTTAGTTACCATTCATTGTGATAGTAATTCTATATTACTAGTCAAATTAATTAACATTAATTAGGTGCAAGTTGTCTAGATCTTGTTAGCCAGCATCATCACCAAAATCGTCCATAACCGTGGACACGGCTCATCGATAAGATTATACCCTGCAGGGGTGCACTACTGTACCCATACTCGTATGATCAACCCAAGCAAGCATCAGGGCATCTCAACACGACTCGTTCCTTCACTACAGCAAGTCCAAGTGCCACCCATATGAGTTGCTACCCGCGTCAATAGTCCGGCCGAATCTTAATTGCGTACTCATTAGTTTGTGTCCACGCACCATGCGGCTCAAACCACAGTAGGAACTGTCCGCTTCGCGCGCACCACCCCTATATGACCCCCCGTATCATGTAAGCTCTCATCGATCATCATCATCATGCACATGTATATGAGCAAATGGAAAACCCGAACTAGTTGCGGCACATGGACAAGTTGTGGATCCGTTCAAAGTCGAGGGGGGCTCCATAGGGCCTCCCACAAGTGGTTAGTGCGCTCAAAATTGGATCCGAGAACAAAATCTCAGTTCCTAGGTCGACACTTAGCAGAACAAAGCACCTCGCAAGGCCTTCCGCCTGGTGCTTTATCTTTTAAATGGAGTAGGGCATCAATAGTAAATAAATGCCCACACATCCATAATTATTATTTAGGTGAATTGCTACACCATCAAACCCAAGAGATGCAACACATGCAAGTATGATGCGATATGCTCAAGATAGATGACAGTTAATAAAATAGGTATAGGGTTAGGGTTTGGGTCCGTACGTCGGATCTGGTGAACTAGGGTTCGAAACCGACATTTTAGGTCCGTAGAGGAAGTAGTTGTCGTCGGGGAAGTAGTTGTCGCGGAACCGGGGCATCGTCGTTTGTCGGTGTCGTGGAAGTGGTCGGTTAGTCGTCTGGGTGGTCGTTGTTCGGAGCACCAGCTTCGGGGTCGGTGGCGCACTTGACGTATCCAGTCTTTGGTGCCACGACAACGGGTCGAGTCACGCACGAAGGCGTGCAACACAAGCGGTCACGGACACGAAGAAGCACGACAACGGACACCGGAGGGAGCACCGGGCAGCACCACAAAGGGTGGACAAACACGGAAAAACAAATGTGATGCCGGGGTCTTGCGGGCATTTTGTCGAACACCCGGAATGCGGCGAACGCGGGGAGGCAACTAGACGTAGCAAAACCGGGCAAGGCCAGGGAGGCGTGCGGCGGCGCGTGGAGGAGCAGACCAGGGCGGCGGGCGCGCAGGCGGAGACGGAGCTGCGGCGAGCGGAGCGGAGGTGGCCGGCGCGGGGTCGCGGCGACGCGCACGGGCGGAGGCGCGACGCGCGAGCAGCGGGAGGAGGAGCACGGGGCGCAGGCGAGGAGGCAGTCGGCAGCGCGGTGGCGGCGCGGGCGGTGCAGGCCGGCGGCGCGGCGGCCGGGGGCGCGCGGCGGCGCTCGGGCCGGAGCAGGGGAGGCCGGGGCGCACGGAGGCGGCGAGGCGGCGGAGGCGGCGTGGGGGGCGCGGCGCGGCGGCGTCGGAGGCAGGCCGGCGGCAGCGCGAGCGGGAGGCGCGGGAGGAGCTCGGCGGGCGCGGCGGCGGCGCTATGGCGGCGGGCGCGCACGCAGGCGGCGGCGCGCGCTGGCTCGGGGGCACGGCGGCGCGAGGCGCTGGGGGAGGCGAGCGGCCGGCGGCGGCTCGGAGGCGGGGGGCGACCGGAGGGCGACGGAAGGATCGGTCCAGCTCGGGCCGGGAGGATTTCTCCCGTGCGGTGCGGGGAGGAAAGAAGAGAAAGGGGAAAAAAGGAAAAGAAGAAGAAAGGGAGAGAAAAGAAAATGGAGAAAAGGAAAAAGGGAAAAAGAAAAGGAGAAAAAGGGGAGGGGGTGGCTGCAAAATTTTCAGGGGGTGGGAAAAAGTTTTCAGGGGGAAAACCTAGGGTTTGGGTTAGATGGGTTTTTGGGCTTTTATTTCTCTCCCACTTAATTGTTTCGGTTTTATATTTTTAAAACGAAATAGAAAGGGAAATTGAATACAAAAACTTCACAAAATAGTTTTAGTTTCAAATGGACAATTTAATAAACTAATTTTTAACATTTGCAAAAGATTTGAAATATCACAATTTTAATTAATTTGAAAATCATTTGAATTTAATTGTGGGAAATTTAATTTAAATGCAACAAATTAAAATAATGAGATGCAATGCGATGCCATGTTGATGCAAAAAGAAAACTCACAAAGCAAAAAGGGGATAAATCATGGGGTGTTACAATAACCGTGCTAGGCCAGAAGGAAGCATCTCCAACGGCTACGGTAACAAGGAGGTCATTGAGTTCTGTGTTGAGTTTATTCATGACCTTAAGCCGATAGATGTTCCACAATCACGACATGAGGGTAGACTTAGTGGAAAAGGCACACTAGGAAAGAAAACAAAAAAAATATGAATGGACATTCTTTCATTGAAGCACACTATACAGTTCTACAAAGTTCTACCTTGGTGGCCCCGTATATCGATGAACACAAGAATCTTGTACGCTCCCTACACGCGGGGAAGTCTGACAACTGCATTGTACGTACACACATGGCGACTTTCGGCGGTTGGTTGCGAGCACATCTCCAAAATAAAGACAAGGTTGATGAACAATTACACTTGTTGGCCAGTGCACCATCTACAACTATATGTACTTTCCAATGGTACGAGATAAATGAGAATACATTTTACACGAGTGTCCAAGATAAAAAGAGAACGAACAAAAACATTGGTGTTCGCATTGATGCAACAAACAACAATGGGCAGAAGAACACATATTATGGTTGCATAGAGGAGATATGGGAACTTGACTATGGACCTTCTTTTAAGATCACTTTGTTTCGGTGCAAATGGGTCAATCTGAAAGGCGGGGTTGAGGTAGACAAGATGTACGGAATGATAACAGTGGATCTAAACAATCTTGCGTACAGAGACAAACCATTCGTGCTAGCCAATGATGTGGCTCAGGTTTTCTATGTGAAGAACATGTCTAGCAGACCCAAAAAAAGAAACATCCTGGGAGTGGAGGAGCCGAGGCGTCACATAGTTCTTTCAGGAAAAAGAAACATCGTGGGAGTGGAGGACAATACAGACATGTCAGATGATTATAATAATTTTGATGAAATTTCGCCATTCGTAGTGAACATTGACCCAATCATCAAGTTGATTGAAGAAGATGCTCCATGGTTCCGACCCAGAAGAACTGGCGGCGTTGTGTGATGGAGATGTTGGTGCGATGTGTAATAATTAATATATTAAACTTTTTATATGAAGAAGATGCTCCATTTTTACCTGCATATCAAATGAATCCGTCGGCGTTGATAGAACAAAACACACGATTTCACCTGCATACAGCCCCACGGTGGCTCCTGAGTGCCTGCATATCAAATGCACCATGGGGCGTATGCAGGGAATCCGAGTGATTTGTATTCATCAGTTGATGAATGGAACTATTGTTTTGATAGAACAAAACACACGGTTTCCCCTGCATACAGCCCGACCGTGGCTCTTGAGTGCCTTGCATGACAAATGCACGGTCGGACGTATGCAGGGAATCCGAATGCTTTGTATACCACCACCCGGGCACTAGAACGAGGATACACTGAGTGCTCCCCTCGTCCGAGAGGGGGCTATATATAGGGTCACGTGGCTCAACCAGTGGTACTGATAGTGTTGATCCAACAGCTCACAAGTGCTCAAAAGAAGCACACCCCTGATCCAACGACTAACAAGTGTTTGAAAGAAACACAAGATCTGTGTGCTTCTTTAGTCCCGGTCTGGAAGTGAAAGTGTTGATCGAACAGTCAAAAGCAATCAAAATAAACACACACCTGATCGAACGGCTAACAAGTTCTTGAAAGAAACACACGATCCGTGTGCTTCTTTAGTCCCGGTTTGGAAGTTAAAGTGTTGATCGAACAGCTCAGAAGCCATCAAAAGAAACACACACCTGAATAAGTTGGCAAAAGTTATTCAAAATCACATTCAAACTAGTTTTCAACTAATTAAAATAATTATTATAGAAAAGAGAAAATGTTTTTGTATTGGTTAGTCAAATTCAAACACGTTTCATATTGAAAGTTTTTTCAAATTCCAAAGTTTGCAAAAGTTATTCAAATTCACATTCAAACTAGTTTTAAACTAATTAAAATAATTATTATAGAAAACATAAAATGTTTTTGTATTAGTTAGTCAAATTCAAACATTTTTCATATTGAAAGTTTTTTCAAATTCCAAAGTTTGCAAAAGTTATTCAAATTCCCATTCAAACTAGTTTTAAACTAATTAAAATAATTATTATAGAAAACAGAAAAAAAAATTGTATTAGTTAGTCAAATTCAAACACTTTTCATATTGAAAGTTTTTTCAAATTCCAAAGTTTGCAAAAGTTATTGAAATTCACATTCATACTAGTTTTAAACTAATTAAAATAATTATTATAGAAAACAAAAAATATTTTTGTATTAGTTAGTCAAATTCAAACACTTTTCATATTGAAAGTTTTTTTCAAATTCCAAAGTTATTTAAAACAGAAAACAGAAAAAGAAAAGAAAAGAAAAAGAAAAAGAAAAAACCCCATCTATCCCGGGTAGTGGCTCAGCCCGGGACAAATAGGGAGCTATCTATCCCGGGCAGAGCCACGACCCGGGACAGATAGCATGTTGCTATAAAAGCAACACTTAGCGCTTTAGGGTCGAGCAACCACCCGGAGCAGTTCCAATCTCCTCGCGAAGCGCTGGCAAAAATTTCCACGACCTAGCCGCCGCCTCCGTCCTCACGCTTCTCCGGCCATCGTCGTCTCCTCCCCGCGCCCTCGGTCGCCTCCTCCTCGTCGCCTCCATCCTCCACGTGCCTCCGGCCATCGCCGTCTCCTCTCTGCCGCGCCTCCGTCCTCTGGCGACCACCTCCCTGCACCGCGCCACCATCCCCGTCTCCTCTCCGAGGTATAGCTCGACTGCGGGACAGAGGAGTCTTGTGACGTCATGGTGACATCACAGAGACGTCAACCCTAGCTAGAACAGAGGCATTGCCTCTGTTTTTTGCCTCTGTTAGTTAGTTTTAATCGTTTTGCAATTATAGTTAGTGTTAGTTATAGTTAGATTTAGTTTGTAATGATAGTTGTAGTTAAATTTAGTTGCAAATATTCAGTTAGATTTAGTTTTTAATGTTAGTTGTAGTTAAATGTAGTTAAATATTTAGTTGCAAATATTTAGATGTTAGTTTGTAGTGTTAGTTGAAGTTAGATTTAGTTTGTAATGTTAGTTGTAGTTAAATTATTTAGATGTTGAGTTATTAAAATTATGTAAAGTTGTATGACATGTGGGTCCACTTGCAAAATTATTGCAAATGTTCGGAGTGACATATTATATATTGTTCGACTACATTATTATTGCAAATGTAAATGAACAAGTGAAATATAAATGGACGAGTGAAATATTTAGATGTTAGTTTGTAGTGTTAGTTGTAGTTAGATTTAGTTTGTAATGTTAGTTGTAGTTAAATTATTTAGATGTTGAGTTATTAAAATTATGTAAAGTTGTATGACATGTGGTCCACTTGCAAAATTATTGCAAATGTTCAGAGTGACATACTATATATTGTTCGACTACATTATTATTGCAAATGTAAATGGACGAGTGAAATGTAAATGGACGAGTGAAATGTAAATGGACGATTGAAATGTTCGACTACATTATTATTGCAAATGTAAAGTGGACGAGTGAAATGTAAATGGATTGAAATCCCTTGCAGAAACTATGGAGACCAGTAGAAACCTTGAAAAAGAAGAGGACATATTCGGCATCATCCGTGAAAGTGATGGATTGGACCCCGGTACAATCCTTGAACAAGAAGAGGAACACTTAGATGATTTCAGCGGACAATTCCTAAACGAGTCCGGTGATGGATCGGATGGAATAGACGTCACCGACAGTTCAGCTCATCGACAGTTCACCGACTCTACTGTTGGAAAGTCATCCGCCGAGGTTGATATATGCCCTCAGGTTTTTGTCTCTGTTGAATAGATTTGTGTGTATACATATATTAACTATCACTTTTTCTTGTGTTTAGCCGTCAGCGGGCCACGAACCGGGACCTAGCAAAAAAGCATCCGTGAAACGAGGCGGGCCACGAACCGGGACCAAAAGGCTGCAAGGGAAACAGAAGTACCACATCGACGTAATCAATGAAAAAGGCAAACCGACTGCTTCTACTAACCACGTAAGGAAATTTGTAGCTCAGTGCGGAGTCATCGTTCGGTACAGACTCTCCATCAGAGCTCAAGAATGGTTTAAGCCAAAAGTGCCAAAAGAGGGGGTTATTTATGTCTCGGATGAAGACAGACAACTCCTTTGGGACAAGCTCATGCAGAATTTCATTTTACCAGAAGAGGAGGATGAACATAACCCACTTATAGAGAATCGATGCAAGGTCTGGACTTATATGGAGATGGTTGAACTGTTCCGCAGCTGGAAGAAAAGGCTAAAGAAGTTCGTAACTGAAGATACGACTCCAGAACTTGTCGGACTCTATGAAAAGATAAAAGATGAGTGGCCCGCATTTAAGGCGTACAAGCAATCAGAAGCCGCTAAGAAAATCTCAGCGAGAAATAAGAAAAATGCAGAAAAAAAATATCACCATAACATGGGGTCAGGTGGCTACCTGACGGCCATGCCTAAGTGGACGAAGATGGAGAATGAGTTATTGGCTAAAGGTATAGAGATCGAGACATTTGACTGGCCAGACCGCCTTAAGGCTTGGTTCTATGGGCATGGTGGAAAGTTAGACCCTGTAACAGGTGACTGTCTTTTTACCAAGGAGCATGGAGCTGACCCTATTGAAACACTCACAGAGGTATGGAAGGAGGTCACGAAAGGAACGTTCCACCCTAACAGAGAGAAGGACGAGCTATCGCGAGCACTTGGGAATCCTGAACACAGTGGACGAACACGAGGAACCGTCGGCTCCGTACCTTGGATAATTGGGTTTCCCAAAGATGTTGGCACTTACAGAAGCCGATCGAGAAAGAAGAAAGAGCATGCCGACCGGGTCCAGAGGATGGAAAATAAACTACTAGAGCATGAGAAGGAGATAGCAGAGCTGAAGGCAGAGAAGCAGACTCGACGGATGCCCTGCGAATCTGAGACGCCCGAAGATCCTTCTCCTGATCCAAAATCAATGCGAAAAAGCAGCGTGGCTTCGACGGAGCTCGATCGCGACATTGATATGACGGGTCCTCATCACCCCATGGATAATATCGTGCAGCGGGAACTTTGCGACCTACATGTGTCATGCTTGAACATAACCGTGCAGGTGGCGCACGGTTGTGCCCGACCGCCTATACCAAATGGAACTTACCATTGCCGCCCTATTCCAGATGGCTATGTTGTTGTCGGGGTTGATGAGGTTATGAAGACATATGAGGGAATTAAGCTGGATTTCCCTACGGGTGAAGATGAGGTTGAGTTGAGATTTGCCCTCAAGAGTACCTGCTTATGGAAAAAGGAATACATCATGTTCCCACACATGCAGCAAAATCGCCCTCCCAGTCCACATGCCAGTCCAAAGAACTACAACAACGACAACCAAGGCGCT
Organism: Poa annua; assembly: GCA_026929855.1. NCBI lineage: Eukaryota > Viridiplantae > Streptophyta > Magnoliopsida > Poales > Poaceae > Poa > Poa annua. Next base: position 42,902,315 of record CM049427.1, read on the forward strand.
AGTCCAGACACCCCCGACAACGACAACCACGGCGCTAGTCCATCTCCGTCGTCGCATGAGCGTACTCCGCCGCCGCGTGAGCGTACTCCGCCACCGTGTCAACGGACTCCGTCGCCTCCGCAAAAGAAGCGGAAGTGCACCGCTACGTCGACTAGTACTCAGAAAAGCGAAACGGGGAAGTCTCGCTTTGTGAACTCTCGCGAAGATGTCGATATATGGGTCAACGAGATCCAGGCTTCCCAGAGAAAGAAGGCAAAAAAGATGTCTTTGCCTTTTCCGGTATATTCTACGGATGCGATACGGTGGGCTCTATAATTTCTTATGCATCCGTCGCAATATGAACTAAATATGGACGATGACTACACACGCGTTCTGGTACGTACAACTAGCAGAGTGCGGGAAGAACAAAAACTTGCTGCCACCCACAAGAGAGATGTTCCACAGCTGGGAATGCAGGTGGGATAATCGGGCCCCCCACTCATATTGGCGCCTTACAACCGGAACCCGGTCGACGATGTACTTTCGCAGCAAGCTAGAGATATGGGTCTATCTCTAGCAGAGTTTAAGGCATTACAATCTGACGAGAGTGTCACTATACATGAGGTGGTGCGGAAAAATGTTAGAGGAGAAGATCTTGTCGAGTCTGCTATGGTGCGCACTCTACCCGCTAGGTTGCACCAACTAAATGCATGGTACATGCGTACCATGAAAACTCAAGACGGACACTGGCTCTATGGGAAAATTTCAACGGATTTTTATGGCCCAGGTGATGATGAGATTCAAATTGAGTATTGCAAATTATGGTAGTTATTCAATTTTGACGCGCTCGACAATCTATCATCAATGCCTTTTGCATAGAAGTAATTAAATTATGTATATATGTCATTAATTCTCTCGCTCAACTTATTTTTCATTGCTTGTAATTATCCTCATCACTATATTCCTTTTGTACTCTATTATGCAGGCTGAAAATTATACAATCTCGAAAGTTGGGACTCAATCACAAGATTGGATTCATTGACCCTAATCGAGTTCATCATTGTGGTTTGTTACATTACCCAGAGAATTCGGAGGAGCTTTTGCTAACTTACTTGATGGCGCAACATTATAAAAACACCATAATTTTCCCGTTCAACTTCGAGTGAGTTCTTTACTTTCTTATACATCTTCGATGTTAAGTATATGCAATTGATGATTTAGTTATTAACAAATATAAACATATGGCAGATTTCACTTTGTATTATTAGAGATTGATGTTGAAAAGGCAATCATTAATGTCTTGGACCCATTATCGAAACCTGAAGAAAAGTTCGACGACACGAAACAGATGCTCCAGAGGTAATTTCATTCATTATCACAATCGACCTCGTCTTTTCTAATATTATATTGTAATTAGTAAACTTCTTTACTAATTTTCTATACAGTAAATTTCAGGGTTTGGGACAAGTTCACCTCTTTCCACAAGGACGTCGGTATAGCCCAGAAGCTCACTTTTAAATGGCGAGAGGTAAGTCGTACTAGCTAGGTTCCACGTAGGCATATATCTTTAATTTTAGTCTACCATTTTTTCAATATTTTTGATTATTATTTGATTGGTTTCTTATCTTATTCTCTCATAAAGTGCGTGAAGCAGCAACAGGGCACCAATTTGTGTGGATTCTATGTCTGCGAGTTCATCCGAATTCACTTCAATAAGGGGGTAGACTGGAATGGCGTACGTTAACACTATATTCAAACTTGTTCACTTTTCAAATTGAATTATTTTCATGATGATTGATATATTGGTGTTGATCTCTCCTTTTTAGTTTGAGATAATCCGGAACAGTCTTGATGCAAAAGACCGCCTACTACCAATTGCGGAGGAAATTGCGGGCTTTCTACTTGACTATGTCATAAAGCCAGGCGCAGAATGCAGTATGATCCAGTCGAAAAAGACCATCCCATGTAAAAAATAGGGTCTAATGCCTCTTCTATCATGTAATTATCTTTGGTTGTAAATATTTAGACATGATATTCTTACGGTTGTAAATATTTTTTTCGGAGAACTCGTATTACTAGTATTCATGACCATCCCGAGGAAAAAATAATGTATTCATGATATATATTACTCCCTCAATTCCATAATGTAAGAGCTATAGTTGTTTGAGAAAAATTCCAAAATATATGGTTTACAATGATTTTTGGATGAATTTACCGATGAAAAGGTGAGTTTCATTCTCGAACGGAGTGATTTTATCGATTGTTTTCATTTGTTGTCTATTAGGGAGTCCTCTCTTCTGAATTTTGTCTAAAACAAATGAGTCCATAGTATGTCAAATACTCATGTCTTAATATCCGTGCAGAAAACTATAGCTCTTATATTCAGAAACAAAGGGAGTATATAGTAGCGTATAATATGCAACTCGATCTTGTTTGAAATGAAACACAAATATTAAAAATAGAAACACAAAAGAATCAGTAAAATAGAAACAAAAAACAAAACAAGAAACAAAAAAAAACATGCATACTGTCTCGGTTCGTATTACGAACCGAGACAAATGAGAGTCAGCCTCTGGCTGGCTCAATTGGCCACGTATCTCCCCTAATGATTCCGGCCCGTGGCGTGCCCGGGACAAACACGTTGTCCCGGGCTCGGGCCCGGGACAAAAAGCTCTCTCGGCCCGGGACCATTAGCTAGTTCTGCTCTAGTGATCCCATTGTTTACTGGATTTTTCGGATTTAAATACTAATGGACATGTTCGTGAAAAAGCTTGGAGGGTAAGAAATTTCAGTCGGGAAAAGATTGGTGAAAGATATTTCAACCTTCGACTTGTTGCTACGCAACGTGTCCAATTTTTTTTTCGAAACTAGCAATGTAGCCCTCCCAAATCCGATGGCAGTGTTTGTTGGGTATTGAATTCTTTCATGAACTAATTTGTGGTTCTATAGACATTGCAAAGACAGATAATTTAAATCATAGCATTATATAAGTAACGTAGATAGTATGGTAGATAAAATACTGCATGCCTGAAATACTTTTAACTTATTGGAAAGTAGCTATGCTGACATTTATAAGAAATTAGAAGTTTATTTATTTTTTACCGTGGGTAGGGCTATTTTACATATATTTTTCCTCTCTACATCATCACCTATTATCGGTGTAGTCTCTAACCCGCTGACACATATTTGTTTTGTCATGTGACAGTGACTACATGGATTTCGATTCCACACAAATTAATGCAACATATTGAAGTTAAAAAATATTCTTGGATGGTACATACTTTCAACAGATTAATCAATCTGCAATTTACTTTAAGTCATCTCACAAGTAATTTATTTTAATGTCACCAGAAATTAACTCTAGCCAACATGTTATTATTTTTCCTTACACCTCATACTTCCCCAAACTATAGGTCGATTACCTTTGATTTAACCCTCTTCCTACTAAGCTCACTCTTCAACCCAATAGTTATATGTTATTGACCACTTGTATAAATTTGGTGTGTCGTGAAACATGACTATGCTACTATGAACATATTTGTTTGTCATGTTGTTTCTAATTTATTCTACATGTAAATTCCAATAATGTCTTCTATTAAATTTTAAGAATAAGAAACCAAGTAAAGTTGCTCACGAAAACAAAAACAAGGTAATAATTAATCATTTCATAGGAAACCAATAGGAACTCATTAGACATAATTTATTTCCAGATTTCTACTTAATGCACATATTTTATCTATAGTCGAGTGTGATTTCTAATAATGATTTTAGATATATAATTACGAAAAGTGAAAATCTTGGATAAATTGGATATTTATAATATTTTTATCGTAAATCTGAAATTAGATTCAATCAAAATTGTAGCATATCATTTATCAAATATTATCGGTGACCTATCAACAACCCAGCTTGTCGGTGTTCACCTCACTCGTTCAATCTATACAATCAGTTGATATTTATATAGCACATTCAAGTAAATTCATTATAGCTTTTAGTTGTGATGGGCTTAAATTGTATTATTAAATTTCAAACACTTCAGGAAGATTAATTGTTAGTACAATTATCACGATGTATTAACCAATGGTTTTCAAAGTACAGCTATGAAAATCTATTGACTCTGATTTTGTTTAAACATAATTATGATTATATGTTGGTTTTCATCTTGAATGAATAGTTAAAAATATTTATATATTTACCGACATAGAAAAGGAGGGTAGGCTAAATTGATGATAAGATGTTGTTTTTGGTTACCATAATTATATTTTATAGTGAACTTCCTTTTACGATATGAATAGTTAAAACTATGAGGATGCATTATAAATAAACTACCTCTTTAAATTTAGAATTCCCTATTGGCTTCAACCCGATCTCTGAATTTTTCTTTGCACTATAATAGAGATTGTTTCAATACCTACCAAGTTACATTCATCGTCGACGTCAGATAAATACTCTAAGATGCGAGAGAGTGAGAAATCTTCTCTACGTGCATGTTAGGCTTGTTATATCAGCATGTTCTTTATAACAATATATTACGGTTAATGCGGTGTCCTAAAGAAAATCCTTTTGCACTGTCTATTTTTTTTGTGTTTTCGGATGGACCAACGCTTATAAGGAAGTAGTCCATGGAACCAATGGTTCCTTTGGCTTGTGTTTTTATTGTTTTAATCAAACAACAGTATTTGTGCCATATGTATAGATCTAAATATATTGCTCTTTTGATAATAAAAAGGCAATAGTAGTAACTTTGTCAATTTTGAAGCTCCTGGACTCAAGTCATCAATGAGCAATGTAGTGTATGCATGTGTGTATGTAATATGGTGGTAGTATGCTCATCAATATATCTACACTGTATTCAATGTTTCAAAATTATAGTTATCTTGTGATTAATATTTTATTCTCAGTCATGGACACACACATATATGAATATCACCACATTATACCTAGTGTAAGTAGTTCCATTTTTTAAACGGATGCAAGTTGGTTTATTTACGTATTACTTCTATAAAGGTTGAGAGCCTACCCTCCATATGAGAGGGTTTGCCCCTCCTGGCGATTCTGGGCCGTCGGATCGGCCTTATGAATAGTAATGTCCATTCCCACTTTTCATCACAGCCGTTGGATGCGGTAGTCTTTTGTTACTATTTGTTAGCTGATTTGTGCATGACATAGTGGGGCGAGCTACGCGCTAGGACCGCAAATCAGTGGGCAAGGCTGGTTCATCCGTGTCTCTCAGTTTCGCCCGCTCTGCGCCATGGAACAAAACCAGCCTCCGAAACCCTAGCCACCAGTCCTGCTCATGCTCGCTCCTTTCCCCTCCCGTGCTTTTGTCTTCCTTCTCCCCTTCTACAGTACATGGCGGCGGCGACAAATCCTCGTGCAGGATGGGAGAGGAGGCCAGACATGGCGGGCGGGGCATGCTCGACGGCGGCGGCCTCGTCCGCCGCCACCCCTCCTCCTCCAGCTCGTCTGCCGCCGCCTCTCTCCTCCTGAATCCCCACCCGCATCTCTCCTCCAGCTCGCCGGAGCCAGAAGGGATGGTCGTGGTGGGGTGGAGGAGGTGCTGCAGCTGCACGTCTCGGAGGAGCACGACTACCCGATGGTGTGGGGAAGGAGAGGAGTGGCTAGGGTTTGGCGCCTGGCGGCCGGCCAGACGACCGCCATGGGCGACGGCGACGACAAGCGCATCGAGCGGCCGGAGCAGCCGGCCTGCTCCGTTCTCTTCCTCCTCCCAAGCAAAATAATGCCCAGATGTCGGTGACCCATGAACCTTTCTATCCTCTTCATCAGTGAGGACACAGGCCACTAGCAACACAGCCTTCCCTCCTCTGGTACTTCTTCAGCCGGATCTCTCTCTCTTGATGAACCAATTTGGTGAGGGTCGTTGTATGATTTGTCAGGAACGTGGAGCAACATAAGGTGGTTATTGGCAAATTTTTGTTCTAGCATTGGGTCCTCTCTTCAACCAGGTACCTCCACGGCCAATTGGGCAGCAGCACACCAGGAGCTAGGTGTGCGATTCTTTCTACAGATATGTCTCGTTATGTTTTTCATTACCCTCTTTTGATGTAATCCCCTAATATTGTATCTTTGTTTGTCCAGATTCCTTGTTGTTTGATGAAAACGCAAGTTGGCTGCAGGGGAAGGTTGATGTATGTAATATTCAGGCAACAAGATAGATTACATTTCCTGTAATTTTACAACAATGTGTGACATGCCGTTACATTTTATTTCCTCGGTCAATTATTTGGCTTGCCCGTGCTTACACCAAGTTGTTTAAAGAAAAGGCAAGTTGCCTGCAGGGAAAGGTTGATCTATGTATTTCTTGAAATTTTACAACAATCTAAAAAATATAGACATGGGTGTGCACCAAGCCTTCCCAGGCGTTTCGCGTTCTAAGCCGTCCGATCGTCCCTGCGAAGCGATCTGCACCGTCCATTCGAGCGTTGACCACAGCTTCTCTTTTTTGGGTCCACCAGTCAACGACTCTACGGGTCAGGAAACCGGTGCGGGTTGTGCGTCCTGCGTTCCGGTCTCTCGCGCGTGCGGTGGAGAACGCTTCGGGCCCCAGCGCTCGGGGGTAGTTTGGACCTCTCCCCGTCTCCGACGTCGGCCACAGTTCGCACCGTACGACCATGACCGCCGGCGGTTCGTCCACGGAGGGGCGCTACAGCGGCGACGGAGTGGGCGGGAGCGGACGGAGTGGGCGGGAGTGGTTCGTGCCCTTCCCCCCGGCTTTACAGGGCACGGCCTCATCCTCCCGTTGTCCTCCCAACCCAGTTCCTCTTGCGCATCTCCCCTCACCCTCGCCGACCTCTTTTCGTCCCCTCGCTCATCTCCACCATTACGGCTCTCTGCTTGCGCTTTCGATCCCGTGGGGAGTTGCATCTTGTGGGTGATGGTTGCTGCCGGGGGTGAGGCTGGATAAGGTTTGTTCATAGCTCATATTTCCTAATCCCCTTTCTAAATCTGAACCGCTGCCAGCATGGAAGACACGTCTGGTTTAGTTTTCGCTGAACTCAATAGGTTTCAAACTGATTATCTGTGGTTATAGCATGGTTCTTTTCTCTCCGACCTTCAGAGCAGTACCTCTTTTGCAGATCGACATCTAGATAGATTTTTCCATGGCCTATGCTTCTTCCTTGAGTATGAATGACAGGTTTCAAACTGATAGCTTTTGGTGGTTGTATAATGTGTTGAATGTTGGATACTCCAAATGCTTAGGAATCCAATGATATTATTTTGGGATGCCATATACATTTTAGGTTATGCTTGCTTCACTACTAAGGACCTTGGATTGGCTATTCGAGATTGACAGGCGTCACTTGAATCTGCAAGATCTAGCTCTGAATACATCCTCTGTTTTATTTCTTTGAATGCATTATTGTGGAAAGAGCTAGAGGATAGTTTTTTCTATGCTTCATGTCTTTTAATCTTTTTGGCTGCCAAATTATATACCGGTCTGACAAGTTTCATTCTTCTAATTTTCTGTGCTATTAGTTTTCAGCCAATACCTGTGCTCCTTTTAGTTTGTGCATTTATTTTGTAGGTGGTTCAGTATAGCTATTTCTGGGATTGATATGTCACATATGCAAATGATTTTGTTTTGGGATGCCATATACATTTTAGGTTATGCTTGCTTCACTACTAAGGACCTTGGATTGGCTATTCGAGATTGACAAACATCACTTGAATCTGCAAGATCTAGCTCTGAATACATCCTCTGTTTTATTTCTTTGAATGCATTATTGTGGAAAGAGCTAGAGGATAGTTTTTTCTATGCTTCATGTCTTTTAATTTTTTTGGCTGCCAAATTATATACCGGTCTGACAAGTTTCATTCTTCTAATTTTCTGTGCTATTAGTTTTCAGCCAATACCTGTGCTCCTTTTAGTTTGTGCATTTATTTTGTAGGTGGTTCAGTATAGCTATTTCTGGGATTGATATGTCACATATGCATATCTATCACATTTTCATTTTTTTTCTCACTTTATTTTCCTCCACTCATGTCCCTATTTGCCTGTATTCTTCAGGTTTCTTAGGACAAAGGTCGTTGGCACCCTCTTTCCTGCTACAGGGATTACCACGCATAGAGGTAATAGCCTGACCCGTCCTTAATGCTTCTTTATATGAGTGCTTAGAAATAACTGTTGTTTAGATATAGATAAACATGAGAAGGTCCTTTGATTTATTATCGGTTATCCTATTTGTACTGGGTGTATGTGCTTGGAATGACTTTCCTTTTTTTGTTATAGCGTATCTTTTGGAGCTAATGCTATCAAAGCATAGTTTTCATCATGTGTGTCCTTTCCTACTATGAACGGATGACTATAATTAAATGAACCAGGACAAAAACTTGCCATGATGACTTCTTAATATTTCATACTTCTGCTTATCCTGAACTTTAGTTTTAGACCTGACCAGTAATTTTCTTAATATTTTCACCTGTCGGCTTCTTACAGAACTATTATTAGATGTGTTTCGTCATCTTTGTCTACTTTATTTCTATGAACACATGAAAATCCCGAGTACAATGTTTGCTCTTACAAAAGTCACACTATATATTGATGGTCAGATTAGATATCACATCTATGCACTGAAGGTTAACGTCTGTGACTATGACCAGCGGTTTAGACAATGATCTAATAAATATATGCCTTTTGTTTTATCATAAACAGATGATTTTTTTCGTTCTCATCCCTATCGATCGATTCACTGCCACTGTAGCTTACTTTTGATTGCTTCTCATGCTTTTGTTCTGCAGTGTAAATTGTTTTCCATTTTGTGCATACGTTTCAGCCAATCCATCTGAGAAACGTTGTACATTTTGAATGATTTTTATCAATCATGCCTTCTAAATTTCATGTTAGTGTGCTTTTGGTCACATCCTAATGCTATTTTCCAATGCACTGTAAAGTAATGATGCATTGCTCAAATCCGCCTTTCTCCTGAGGACTCATGGCCTGTTTATATGTTTGGTTCTGTTATGCAGTTGTGTTCATCTTTTGTAAATAACAGTACAACCTTTCCTTCATTTGCTGCATATATTGTTGAGAGGTGCTTTTAGTTGATGCACATAAATAGTACTTCATTATCATTTTGTGGTACAGCCTATAATTCATACAGGACTGCTTTGACATTATCTGTTGCAATAGGACTTCATATATATGTATATGTATATGTCACTAGCCTACGTATTAGCATTAAGGTGCAACCTAATTATAGGTTGACTTCTATGAAGCTTTGCAGATTGACATCTGGATAGGTTTTTCCATGGCCTATGCTTCTTCCTAAAGTTCGAATGACAGGTTTCAAACTGATAATCCAGGCTAGAAAAATGCTTAACCACCTCTGTGATGCTAGCCATTTATTTAGTCGTTCACAATTTCTAGCATACCCCTTTAATCGGTTTGTGCTTTGATTTAAACGGTCTTATGGTCTCGACACCTCCTCTGTTTTCTGTTGCACATTTTGTTCTTATGTACGGGTCATCTATTCCTTATCCTGCTTCCTGTACCTTTCTATACCATGCTTCTTTTCTTTCGGACGTTCAGAGTGGTACCTCCTTTGGAGCTTGACATGTAAATATGTTTTTTCATAACCTATGATTCTTTCATATGTTATTCTGTTATTGGTTTGCTAGGCTGTCATTCAGAACTGATGTTGCTTTTCTTCATGCTAGGTTCTGGGCTCTTGGATTTTGTTGTCCAGCGAAAATGTTCAAGATCGACTTGCTGATGGTATGGGTTCATGAATATAGTCTATACTTTTTAGGAGACTGATGTTCACTCTGTTCTGCTTTTCTTTGTCTATGAGTTATTATGTTGATGTCGGTTTGTACATGTGTAGTTTCACTCTGTTTTTGTTGGTTGAATTAGATGATTTGTTTCGTTTGCAGGTTCAGATCGTTTTCTTTTATTGAGTAGGAGGTCATGTTACTCCTGTACTCCTCGACAGGTTATCTGTGCACTATCTAACATGGAATTATGTGTCTTTATCTATTAGTCACCTATCGCTTCGTGTGGATTTCAGGTTGCTCTGGTGGTTTCCCTTTTCGTTTTCGGATCATATAGTTCGAAAGGTCTTCCATTTCGCTAGGTACATGGATTTTTCCCGTTGTACTTTCATGGCCTGTATAAGAATTAGGATGGATGTCTTTATTGCTGCTGTGTTGGCTATCTCCCACTCTTTTGATATTTTCTTCCTGCCGTGTTCTCTCTGTCTGTTTATGACTGTCATCGCTGCTTTGTTGTTGTTACTCCTTCATATTAATATTGCTTCCCTGCTACGATGTGCTGTTGTTTTTTGCCTGTGTTACCTTGAGGTTTGCATGCCGCCGCGTCGTCGTGGCCGGGTTGGGCCGGTTGCTCGATTTGTTCCTGCCCGGTCCAGTGGGTTCTGTGCCCCTAGGCGGCAGAGTATGCCCCTTTCTACTGTTCTGTACCTGTTTTGATATTATTTTGGGTGTTCTTCCATTGTGTGACTTGCATGGATGTATGTTCGTTTCCGAGTAGGAGATCGTTGGTTGCCCTTCCTAACCCCAGACCACGCAACCTTTAATCGGAAAAAGCGCAGGTTAATCAGACGTTTGAAGCGTTCTTTGTGCGAAGGTGATTGCACTGTCGTTATATAGTGTGTAGTGTTCCTACTATTCATATGTGTTCTTTATGTTCTGCCTTCTTTCCTTATATATAGAACATGTTGTCCATGGGCCGTTGCCAAATGACTGGATAGGTTTTCCTCTTGAGTTTGCAAACAGTTTAAAAGGTACCCTGGTCCATGTGTTGTTTAGGTCGATTTTCTCTTTTTTCTTCACATTGTTAGTTGTATGCATGACAAGTTATGTTGTGGCGTGTCTCTTAGATTCTTATGTGAACCGGTCCTACTATGGACCGCCTGAGTACCAGTGCCAGCATTGTGGAGCTATCTTCTGGTGGGAGGAACGAGTCAAAGTTGGATCTTCAGTGAAGCTGCGTAGAGTGTTCTACAACCTATGCTGCAGAGGTGGGAAAGTATCCCTACCACCGTTTACCTGCCCACCCCCTTTCTTGGCTGACCTTGTGCGTTTCGATGGGGACCGGCGTGCAAAGAAATTTCTTACCCAAATCAGACAGTACAATTGCCTCTTTGCTTTCACCTCCATGGGTGCTAATATTGATCGGTCATTACAGAATAGCCGTGGTCCCAAGTATTTTAAAATACAAGGTCAGACCCATCATCGAATAGGTTCACTTGTGCCAAAAGACAAGGACAATCCAAAATTCGTTGAGCTTTATATCTATGCTGGTGATGATGAGGCTAGGACCAGGATAAATGCTTTGACTCATTCGGATGGTGTTCCGGGTGAATTAAATCATGTTATAGTTGATGGTTTAATAGACATGCTGAACAGCCACAATGATCTGGTTAAAACATTTAGGATGGCAAAAGAGCGTTTAAAACAAAACGCGCATGAACAAGTCAGTATACGTATACTTGCTCCTTCAGCCGGTGATGGCCCGCAATTTAGCTTGCCCACGACCAATCAGCTAGCCATGTTAGTTGTTGGTGATTTTACTGCTGACACACCTACCCGCGATATCATTGTTGATAACAAAGGTTTTGGTTTGCAGCAGATTTCTATTTTACATCCTGCGTTCATGGCCTTGCAATACCCGCTGCTTTTCCCGTATGCTGAAAGAGGTTTCCAGATCGGTGTCCCGTATATTGGACTTGACCCTGCTTCACAGACATCTAGAAATAAGATGACTATGCAGGATTACTATTGCTATGTCTGTCATTATCGGCCGGGCCAGTCTAATCCTTATCTCTGTTATGCTTTGTTGTCGTCCCAAGCTGTTGTTGATAGCCGAGCATGTATCGATGAAAATCGTATTTATTACGTGCTTAAAAACCAGGACCAGCTGAGGGCTGATCACCTACAAGGCTTGACCGATGCTGTTGGACAGGGGTTTGTTGACGGGGCTGATGTTGGAAAAATGACTATATTGCCTTCGAGCCATACGGGAGGTCGTCGCTACTTCGTGGAGAATTTTCAAGATGGTCTAGCTATTTGTCGTGTGCATGGTGCTCCGGACATTTTCTCTACCTTCACCTGTAACCCAAAATGGCCTGAAATAATTGAGGCTCTGTTGCTTCAGCCTGGTCAAAAAGCCACAGATAGGGCCGACATTGTTGTTAGGGTGTATAAGATGAAGCTGGACGAGTACATAGATGACATTAGGTCTGGCCGTGCTTATGGACCTGTTAAAGCCGATACTACATCTTTATTATATTCCATGTCTAACCTCTAATGTGCTTTCAACCTGTGGCCATTTGTTGCTTATGTGCTTTAGTTATTTTTTACAGTCCTGTACACGGTAGAGTTCCAGAAGAGGGGGCTTCCGCATGCTCATATCCTCATCTGGTTGAAGGGGAATGATCGTGAGGTCACTGCAGCCTTAATTGATTCTTTCATTTCTGCTGAAATTCCAGATCCTGTCGAGGATCCTTTGGGATACATTCTGGTCTCTGAGTTCATGATGCATGGGCCTTGCGGTAAATTAAATGACAAGTGTGTTTGCATGCAAAATGGGATTTGTTCAAAGCATTTCCCAAAAGCTTTACAGCCTGAAACAGTCCTTGATGAAAATGGTTTTGCTCTATATAGGCGTCGATACAACGGTCGCTTCATTTATAAAAATGGGAAATCTCTTGACAGTAAATGGGTTGTGCCCTATAACATGGCATTACTGAAAAAGTATCAAGCTCACATTAATGTTGAATGGTGTAATAAAACCCAAGTTATGAAATATTTGTTCAAGTATGTGACCAAAGGGCCTGATTATTCCAAAGCTATGCTTCAGAGGATAAATGTTGGTGATGGTACCGGGCGTGTGTTCGTAGATGAGATCCAGGAGTACTTTGATTGTAGGTATATATGTGAGTATGATGCACTGTGGCGTGTCTATGGGTACCCTATACATTTCAAGACTCCTTCTGTGGATAGGTTGCCTGTTCATTTGCCTGGAATGAATATAATTAGGTTTCGATTGGGAGCTGACTTGACTAAAATTGTTGATAATGATTTCTTGAGAAAAACTATGTTGACAGAGTGGTTCGTAGCAAATCAAAATTATCCTGAGGCTCGGACACTAACTTATTGTGACTTTCCTACCGAGTGGACTTGGGATTCACAAAATAGATGTTGGCATGAGAGAGGTGGTGGCGAGAGCATAGGTCGTATATATTATGTCAATCCTACCTGCGGGGAACTCTATTATTTACGTACATTGTTGATGATCGTCAAGGGCGCCACCTGCTATGCTGGTCTTAAAACCCATGCTGGTCGTTCTTATGTGACTTTCAAGGAGGCTTGCGCTGCTCGGGGCCTCTTGGGAGACGATGCTGAATGGTACCGTGCTTTTGATGAGGCAGTGGTATGGGGGTTTGGGCCACGGCTTCGACAATTGTTCGTTACGATGCTTATTTATTGTGGGGTAAAAAATGAGAGAGATTTCTTCGACCGATATTGGACTGAGCTAGCTGATGACATCCAGTACCGGACAAGGAAAGATATGTGTAACCCCTCTTACGTGTTATCTTCTGAAAGATTGAAAGATATGTTATTGGATGAGCTTTCTGAGGTGTTTCTTAAGAATGGCTCTAAAATATCTGACTTCAATTTACCTCTGAAAACGACATGTGAGGGGGTTCCTTATGATAATAGGCTTATTTGTGAAGAGATGTCGTATGATTTTGCTAGGCTTGCGGTAGAGGCCCCGGTTTTATATAGTAAGCTTAACGCTGACCAGCGCTTTGCTTACAAATCTATTGTTGATACTGTTTGTGAAGGAAGGTCTGGTTTCTTCTTTGTTTCTGGATTTGGAGGGACCGGGAAAACCTTTCTGTGGAATACCATTGTTGCTTTTCTTAGAGGGGAACGAAAAAATGTTTTAACTGTTGCTTCTTCAGGGGTTGCAGCTCTTTTACTACCTGGTGGTAGAACCGCACATTCACGGTTTAAGATACCTATAGATCTTGACGCCGGTGGTTTATGTGATATTAAAAGAGGAACAAACTTAAGTGATCTTCTTCGCCAGACATCTCTTATAATTTGGGATGAAGCATTGATGACTGATAGAAAATGTTTGGAAGCTCTAGATAGATCACTGCGTGACATCTTATCTGTCGATGATCCTTTGTTTGCTGATATCCCTTTTGGGGGGATGGTGGTGGTTTTGGGCGGGGACCTTCGACAAATTCTTCCTGTCATTGAAGGTGGGACAAGAGCACAGATTGTTGCTGCCACGATAACCAAGTCTTCGTTATGGCGACATGTCAAGGTGTTAAGATTGACAAAAAACATGCGGTTGGCTGTACCAGATGCAGATGTTATTTTAAAACAGGAAATAGCTCTTTTTAGTCGGTGGGTTCTTGATCTTGGTGAGGGGAAGCTTCCGATGGATGTACGAGAAGGTGAGGTTGAACCAACTAGGGTGGACATCCCGGAAGACCTGCTGGTCTATACTGATGGTGACAAGATTGAGGCCATCGTGAAATCTGTGTATACTGATTTTGTTGCCAACTACCAAGACATTACATATCTTAGACAACGAGCTATTCTTGCTCCTACAAACGAGCTAGCCGAAGAAATTAACGAGCATGTGCTGTCCATGGTGCCATCGGAAGGCAGGGAGTACTTGAGTTCGGACTCGATAGCTACCTCTGCCGACACAGCAAAAGAAGCAGATGTTTTCTATCCTCTTGAGATCCTTAATAAAATGACTGTTGTCAATTTCCCTGAACACAGATTGGTTTTAAAAATTGGCTCGCATGTCATGTTACTTAGGAACTTAAGCCAGTCTACTGGCATGTGTAATGGCACCAGGTTGGTCGTGGCAGACCTAGCCGACCATGTTATTAAAGCCGTCATCATTACTGGTTCCCACATAGGTGATGTCGTCTATATCCCTAGAATCGAGTTAACAGCTCGAAAAACCAAATGGCCTATTGTGCTTCTAAGGCGACAGTTCCCTGTCCGACTATGCTATGCTATGACAATAAATAAAAGCCAAGGCCAGACTTTGTCAGCGGTTGGACTATACTTATAGACGCCGGTGTTTTCGCATGGCCAACTCTATGTGGCAGTTTCTCGCGTCACGTCAAGGTCTTCTCTGAAAATACTTATCGAAAATGATGACAAAACATGTGGCTCACAGACCAGGAACTTTGTATATCCTGAGGTCTTCCAGATGGCTGGTTCGTTGTGATATCGTAAATAGTACATAAGTCTTTTGGCCTCACTATGTTTTGCTAAATATGCTTTGTACAACACCCTTTGTTGGACTTATGTTCATGCTTATCTTAAAACCCTATAGATTATTTATCTCTGAAGATATTATGTCTACCTAAATGCTCCTATCTTTATTAGACCGTAAGTGTAACCACGGTCACTTCCATGTGGCGTACTTCGGATTATTTGCCTACAGAGTCGCTCTCTGGTCATTTTGGTCATTTGGTTGTCGTCTTTTGTCTTTTGATATGTTGCCTGCCTTGCTTGGGCTCTATGGTACATAACTGTTACTCATTTGTTTATTTGTTCGCCAAACCTCTTAAATTCTGTATTTTCGGTCCCTACTTATGTCTGCATCTTGCTTATGCTGTTTCTTGAGTGACTGTTGACCTGTTTTTACTGAATGCAGATGGCGACCACTACTCTTGATGAGTTACACGGTAACAGCAAGCACTGGACTGTAACCGTGTATGTTTCTCGCCTATGGCATCACCGTGGGGGTACGGACAATGGACCGATAAAGCACACTGACCTAGTGGTCCTGGACGCACAGGTGTTATTTTTCTTCATGACTGTTGGTTATGACTTAACCTTATACCTGCTTATGCTTTGTTGCTTGGCTGATATTGACGTTGCTTCCTATAGGGAAATCACATGTATGTCGAGATTGCAAAGGACCTGGTTAGCCAGTTCATGGATGTTCTTGAAGAAGGCAAGGTCTATGAGCTTAACAGGTTCTTGGTTCATCCAAGAAAGAGTCATTTCAGACCGGTTGAGTCTCGCTTCATGATCAAGTTTGGTAGATACACGTCAGTCAAAGAGAGGAATGTCGAGGGACAGGTGGAATATCCCTTCTGCACGTTTGCTCTCACGCCCATAGCTAATCTGCCGAGGCCAACAGATCTTCCTGACCGGTTCACAGGTAGGTTGCCTCTTGCCCTTTATGTTCTGTGTGAACCTTCTGAGCATGCTATAGAACTTACTGCTCATGTTGTTCTATGTGTATAATTTAACTCGATTTTTCATGCTACAGATGTAGCTGGTATCATCACCGGTGTCTCCAAGCCTATTCAGTTCCGTAGTGCCAATCGCCCAGATCCTTCTACAAAGAGGATGATCTACCTAAGTGATCTGAGGTGTGCATCCTTTTGACAACTTGATTTTGTTCTCCTATAACATCTTCATCGTTTGTCTGAGAATCTTTTTAATCTACTTGGTCACAGTGGAAACCAAATCAGCATAGTGCTTTGGGGAGACAGGGCGACAGCCTTTGATGGAGATTGGGTGACCCGCACAGCTGAAAAGGACCCTGTCATAGCAATATTTGTTGGCACTTTGATCAAAGGCTATGATGGTCGGTGGCTACTGGATTTGCTCTCTGTTTTTCACATGGTTGTTCATCTTTCTATTGGTTTCTAATCTACTAATGTTTTATAGGTCGCAAAAGTCTCAGCGGAAGTGCTCCATGTCGTTGGTATATCAATGAGAATCTCCTTGAAATAAATGAGATCCACCGCAGGTGAGATGCCATTTCGTGGGAAAGTTCCCAATGTTATGTTTCTTATGCTTCGAGTATGAGAGTTATTGACACCATCATACTATTTTGTAGGCTGCAAGGTAAGATACCAGCTGTTGAGAACATTGTTCTTCCGAACCAGACTACTGATGAGATCAATGCCCAGCTCAACCTGGAGACAAAGACAGTAGCTGAGCTACTGGATCTTAACATTTATGATAATGAGGTAGGTACTTCTTGCTTATATATATATATATATATTGGACTGTGTGGGTGCTCAGTTTTGATACACTGATACGGGTGCTGATGTATGATTGATCATTTTTTTGGCAGAGTGTAAAGTTCTTCTGCACTGTGACACTCACAAAGCTCAGCCCTTCACAGAGGTGGTGGTTCAGTTCTTGCAACGTGTGCCACAAGTCTTCGGTGCCATATGGTTCTGCTTATCGATGCTCTGACCCCGACTGTTCCTGCACTGATGCATCGCCGAGGTTAATCTCTCACATATTAAGTCTTAAGCCCCTTCTTACAAGATCGTTAACATATGGTTTTCTTTCAACATTAGGTACCGACTTTGTTACATGGGCTCTGATGGTGGGGAGGAAGAAGTAGAGTTCATTTTCTTTGACCGCATGGGTAAAGAGATCATTGGTAAACCTCTGGTTACCGTGTTGCCCTCTGGGCAGTCACACCGTGCGCTTCATGAAGATGTTATCCTGCTAGGGGTGACATGTCGGTCCCTAGAGATCTGGCTGCTGTGATTGCGACGAAGTACAGATTTGTGGTGTCGGTTTCGCGTAAGAGCTTTGATGCGGAGAGCAGGCAGTCGTCTTTCCAAGTGCATAGTATTGATGAAATCTTGGGAAAGCAGTCAGCCTCCTCTGCCTTTCGCCGTGGACGAAACCTGCCATTACCGTCTCCTAGAAAGGCAGTCTCAGATGTGCCTGGTACATCCAACCGTCTTGTGTTAGGTGACTCCTCTTCGGCGAACATGACTGCTGGTGTTACTCAACTGTCTGATGTAAGGCTGCTTTTCTGCTCTATGTTTCCTTCCTTTCTTTGTCATTTTCACGTGTTTATTTTCTTCATTCTGTAGCTTCAAGTGGAGATGGTATTTACAAATATTTGTTTATGACTTATCCTCATTATTGTTCTTAGCCTGTTCGTTCTCTACCACCTCTCCCGACGCCACCTTCTGTCAACAAAATGCCTGCTCTAAGGTACTACTGTCCGCTTATATTGTACTGCCGATTTGTCTTCACATATGAATTGTCCGCATTTGAATGTTGGTGCTCTCTTAAGCCTTTGCTCTTACTTTCTTGCAGGACAAGGTCTATCATAGTTGGTTCTACAGTACCCAAACCTCTGTTCCAAGATGTCGAGGGTAATACCGAGACGGCGGAGCAGCTGGGAGACAAACTGATTGACGATGCGGCAGATCTTAGTGAAACTGACCAGGTAGTTTGTTCACTGCTATTACAGTGGTTAATCTTGTGTTCTAATAGTTGTTTTTGATGTCTATGCAACCGATTATAGCACTGGCTTTTATACTTATAGATGTTTCGATATTCGAGAGTACTGTGTTTGTATATACATCTGAAAGTTAGGAATTTTCATACATCTGTTACCTTGCAATCTATTTTCAGTCTGTCAAGGAAGATGCTATCAAGGAAGATGCAGTAGTTGATTCGGATTCACCGGTCGTCTCTCCGTTGCCAACTGAGAAAAGGTGGAAGAGTATTTTCCTTACCGCGCATCACCTTAGTTATTAGATTATTTTAGATTTTGAGCGTCTTCTAATGAAAGATACAAATTCAGGCGTAGGGTGCCGTCTAAATAGTGAAGCGCGCTCACGTAAAACACACGAACAGTCTGGGAAAGGCGCGGCTTCTCCAGCTCAGAAGAAGGCCAAGCCTTAGACCATTCGAGTTGTGGCTCCAGGTTCAAGATAGGTATACACATTTGTTATTTCCATCGAGGTTTGGTGTGTGGTGCCTTGCAGTACACACAATATACATATGGTGTATCATTCTTAGGCTTAAACATACATCATTGAAACGACTGGCTATAAGTTCAGATAAATGGAACAGATCTTGCCTTAACTAGGATCAGCATGACTTGATGGATCAATTTCAGTTACTTGAAAATGTTTGTGATAACATACATAGGATGATTTACATGCCAATTTGTAGTTCATCCTTATGGTGTATATATTTTTTCACACTAGGTGCGTATCTATCATGTTGTTCAAGCTCATGAGTAAGATCTCTTTAGTTTCTGCTTCCTACCACATGGTCAACGTATTTCTTGAGTTATCGGGTACATGCTGTCGTATTTTTCTGGTATCCTCATTATTCAATGACGTTTTGCAGGATTGTTTTGTTCTATGTGTATATAAGCCATCAGTGTTGTTCCCCGCGATGGCCAAGATCGACCCACTTTCGGATGTTCATCTTCGTGCTGCTTCAAGTGGGCGGTGCCTGTTGCTTCAGTTGATGTGATGATGAACACCACATGATCGTCCCACTCTTATGATGCGATGTCTGTAAGAATCCGTTGAGCCGTGCTAATCTGTCTTAAAGCATAGTGGAGCCACCTCTAGCTATGTTATGTAATAGTATACCTATGACCGTCGTACGCGTACGCATTATTAGATGAAGCGGTGCTTGCTTTCATCTACATGTATTAGGCTCTGAGCTAAGGCATGAACCATACTTATGTGCCTTATATCGCGTATATGAAAATATTTGCTCCTACTCGATCGATATCATGGCTTATTCATCCGGTTTGTTTGATCCTCATTTCAACCTGTTGCTGGACTGAATGTAGATTTGTTATCTCTGATTAAGTCAAGAATTTCAAATTCTAACTTCACTGTTATTCCCATGTCGTGAATCAGAAATGGTTAAGAACTGTTAATTCAGTTACTGTGTGTTCAGGTTGGCTGAACCAGGTGCAACATTTACTTTGACATTTCAGAGTTTCTTTCTTCTTTCAGACTCTTGCAAGTGCTGTTTTTTTCTGTCCCATGCAGTTGATTGAATTGTTGCTGAGACTAGAGATTACACTGGACTAAACTTCCTGGACATTCAAGGGTTGTGTGCAACAAAAGTAGTATTAGTTTTTTCAAGCTTCTAATTTAAGCTTATGAATGGTGAGTTCATGGACAAAGTAATATGTTTTTATGTTCTTTGCTTTCTTATTGCTCATAATTATATTGATTGTTTCCAATGTTTAGCTAATCGTTTGAAAAAACTTTTCGATAGGGCAGACAGAGCTATACCAGGACGGACAGAGCTAGCTCCTGAACCAGGCTTTCTTACGTGGTGTTGATGCAGCCCGCTACGTTCATGTCATGCCAATGGGCCAAAATAATTCAACCAGAGTGGGCTCAGGGTGGCCTTTTATTTACAGTCTGGACAGTGAACCCTAGATCGGCTCCTCAACAGTTATCTTCTCCCCACAGCAGTCTCTTCCTGCCATCTCTTCACATCTCCCGTGTCTCGCCGTTCGATCAGCCCCTGCGACCAACGAGTTCGTCCACAATTTCTGCCCCTACAACACCTGCATTTGAGGTTTCCTGTGGTATGTATAGGTTTCTTTTTCCATCTCTCATAAAGTCACAGGTGTTTAATATATGGGTGCTGAAGCTTAGTGTCTATCTGATTCTTTTGTTTCCTTCTTCTACTCTTCTAACATAGTAGACACCTACACAGCCATAGAAGGATTATTTCGCACAGCCTGAAAATTAGTGTACATTGTTTCAAGGTTGGTAGTGGTTAGCCCACTGATGTGCAAAGGAAGACCAAAGAGCTGTCAGTGTGTGACGGGTCAACATTTGAGAGGTGACACGAATTAAGTAGGTTAGCTATATTTAATATTTTCCTTCCTTGGTAAAATGTGTAGGAAACATTAGAAGAAGTTTTAATTTTGGTGTCATTGCGAGCACAACAGTGAGGGATTTCAAAACAGAGTACGGTCAAACCATACAATTCGTAGGAGAATTTGTATCCCAGCATAAAAAAATATAATGCTCATTCATTTCTCATTAGATTAATTTTCATGTTGATGTAGCTTCCAGTATAAATCACAGATTTGTTTACTTCCTTACAGTAGTGGCATTTTTGTTATTATCTTTACAGTGGTTTTTGGGTTCTGCTTCATATGGTTGATCTATCTTTTTTTGTCTCAAAGATCTGAACTATGTTCTGTAATCAAAAGCCTGAACTCTCCAAGTTGACGCTCCGAATTTTAGCTTAGAGCCTCTGATTTGTTTCATATTCTTACAAACAACCAGGAACCTTCGCATGGAGCACACTTATCTGCGGGATTTGTCTCCGAATGTCGCTGGGCAGGTCATTCGCGTTCGTATATCACGCCTTTGGTGTCACTATGGGGGTACGGACGGCGGCCCTATCAAGAGCATACACATGGTTCTTATTGACTCTCAGGTGTGGTCTTTTGCTTTCTATATACACTAGGCTGTCTCTCCGTCGTGTATGTACATTTCACTGACTTGTGCCTTCTTTTTTGTGTGGTAGGCAAACCAGATGCATGCTATGGTTCCATATCCTATGATTAGAGGTTTTGTTCATATCCTACATGAAGGGAACGTCTATGAGATTAGCCGTTTCCTCCTAATACTCCCTAGATCAATACTTAGACCCGTTGAAGCGGATTATGCTATGATTCTAGGAGCGTCAGCTGTTGTTAAAAGGGATGAGAGCAATATTGAGGATTTCCCTTCGTGGTCATGCTGCCTTACATCTATTGCTGAATTGCCCTTGCCAGATGAGACGCCAGAACGATTTGTTGGTATGTTTCTCTACTGAATTTTTTATTTAATTTCATGTTGGCTTGACATGCTCTGCACTCTAAAATAGGATACTCAATTTCATTGGTGTGTAGATGTCCTTGGTAAGGTTTCGGCGATTTCTGATGTTGTTGAGTTCGAAAGCTTTGGAAGAATGCGTGGTGTCGCAAGGAGAGATGTCTATATAACGGATCCAAGGTGGATCAATGATATGATTTATATGCCCCGTTATTTGTTTGTTCTTTTAGTTACTGAATGGCCTGCTTATTACTTTTTCTCCAACTAGTGGGGAAAACAGGATTAAGATTGCACTTTGGGGGCAGGCTGCTTATCGATTCAACGGAAGAACTGTCAGATTCCTTGGACAGACTGAATCAGTTGTAGTAGTCTTTGTTGGCACAACTGTTCGAGACTACAATGGTATTCATCGCACTCTCCTATTCCCTAACCTATGTGAAATCGACCACTCCTCTTTATTGTTCCCTCATTGTATTTGTATGTAGGACACAGGGGGCTCGCGGGTGGTCTAGCCTGTAGATGGTACATGAATGAATATTTCCCTGAGATAAACGTCCTCCGAGCTCGGTATTTAGTTGCAGCATCTTTGCTAACCATCTAGCTGACATATGACATGGTCCACTTTAAAATTGTGTCGTCTTACCGCAGAATGTTAGACAATTTTGATGCCATCACATATTGTTCGCCCCTTGTCAAGCCTATATTACGAACTCAGGTTGGAGAATATCCTAGGAGGTCTCTAGCTACGATAATCAATTTCAATCTCTTTGAGAATAAGGTATGCACTACTGACCTATGCATAACTGCATATAGATTAAGATATATATAATCTGTTTGTAAATGTTTTCTTTGGTGGTTACTTAGGATGCACATTTCCGCTGTACGATTCATGTCCTAGGCTTCGCCCGTAACCATCGGTGGTTCGGTGCCTTCTGCACACGCTGTAGGAGATCATCATACCCACATCCTCATCTCCCTCTGCAGGAGATTTTCATATGTACAAATCAACACTGTGATTGTGAAACTGCACGCCTCAGGTCAGTCACGCGGTTGAATCCTTGAAAATAATGTCCATGTCAAATACTATATTATTGTGTACAAGTTTAATGCTATAGGTCAAGTTAATTTTCATTTACCTTTTACAAAATCGATAAACACATATGTGTCAGTGCAGTGGTGCGTTTGGATAATTTATTGAGAGGAAAGTGGTGGCATGATGTACACGGTTAAGAAAGCTTATTTAATTGCTTACAATTGATTTGAGGGAAATAATACTGAAGCTATATGTACATTCAAAAGAAATCACATGCAACAAAAATGTACCTAGCTATAAAATGTGTATTTGGGTTTCAGAGCAGATGGTTTTGATTTCAGACCAGGTGGTAGACTGAGACAAGAGTGTTTGGTTCTGTGTAACTTTTGATTTCACCTAATTTCATACCACTATCTAGGCACAGAAATGTGTATGAACTTTGACCTCACCTCTATGTACCTTACCATGTGATTGACAGGTATGAGATAGCTATCATTGGAACAGATGGAACCGATGAAGCTGAATTCATTCTTCGAGCATCTATTGGAGAGCGTGTGATCGGAATGCCAATTCTTCAACTCATTCAAACTAATTGGCCCCCGAATTCACGGCGATGTAACTCTTTTCGAGCTGCTGATCAAATCCGCTTTCCATCGCCTCAGTTTGCGGCTATTATATCCAAACATATATAAGTTTGTGGTCCATGTTCATGAAGGAAGCTTCTACAGGTCAAGGCCATCATTTGATGTTGTTGCAGTTGAAGAGACTTCAATATTACGTAAACCTTTGTCCTCCGCGGATCTGAGATACCCAGCATCAAGTTCTGTATGGGCGTAAGGTGGTCTTTGCTCCTGCAAGTGCCCACTGTATTGAACATCCCAGGCTATGTTATGTAACATATGTTCTATGATACTGCTACCATCGCTTACATTGTGAACCAAGAATCGACTCTATATTCTTATTCACAGTGTTGGTTAAGCCTATATGTTGTAATTTCATCAGCCAATTTGTTTTTCTATGGTTCTACGTATTAATGTACTGATTACATATTATATCCCTGCTTTATATCATGTCAGCTGGGGGGTATGAACAGTCCCAAATCTCAGTGGGTATTCATGGACGTTTGCTTATGCTCTTCTCAGATTTTGGCCCTGTGTACATTTGTTATTACCTACTCCCTCCCTTCCTTGAAATAAAGTGCACATTTTTTTAAAAAATATCAAGATACAGAGTGTATAAGCAAAGATTTATTTCTTCGGAGATGATTTTCAGGTCATGGCAGAACTGTCTATGAATGTGATCAGTCCATCTAGCTGTGCACTTTCTATTCAGAACATGTCTACAAAGGAGTTATTACTATAATAATAATGAATTAATGATTGTCGGTTCGAACATAGGTTATTTTGTGAAACAAATATGACGTGAACCTTTACTCCTAAAATCGTAGGTACTTTTCGAAATTTGACATCGAATGCCTGATTTAATTAAATACAAGGAAAAATACACGAGTTCAATGTCCATGACCTGTTTAAAAAAGTGCAGGAGTTGGTTATCCTCTTTAGGCTTCATGTATACTTGGTTGAGAGATTACGTATTTTTTAAACGTGCACAAAAAATAAGATGTATGTGCAAATCTCTCACGGATATGATCTCAGAAAGATTTAGCCTCCATGTCGTGCGAGTCCATCAAAGGGAGAAATCGTAATTTGCGTTCAACAAAGCCCTTTGACCTCTGTCGGACCCACACGTCATCCTCTCCCGGTAGGAAGTCTGATGCTTCCTTAGGAGTCACGAGCTCCGCTCTCTCGCACGAGAGGTCCTTTCGCCCTTTCCTCGCCGCCGACGTCATCCACAGCCCCCACCGTACCACCATGGAATACGCCCGTGCGTCCACGGAGAGAGGCTACATCGTCGGTGAGGGTCGATGGTACCCTCGGCATGGTCTAAGTGTCAGCCTTATCTCTCCATCTTCCTCCCCTCTCAATTTTCCGTTGCATCCCCTCCTGCTCCCTGCCGACCTCACCGCTTTCGCCATCCCATCTGCACCTTCATAACTCTCTGCTCGACCATTGCCAAGTGCCTCAGCTGCCATTTCCTACGATGGAGGCTTACGGGTTTGAAGCTGATTGAGGTTCGTTCAAAGAAAGTTTGTTGATCCCCTTTCTAAATCTGAATCTGTAACCGACCCCGCCATGGTCGTGTCTTCTTCCTCTCCTTCTCATATGAGCTTGCGTGATCTTCATGTCCTGCAGGTCGGTCTACACGTTCGTTTGTCTGGTCGAAGACCTTGCTGATCCCGTTCTTCTCCACAGCTTCAACTCTGCACGACCTTCACCCTCTCGCAGGTAAACCCCACCTTTCTCTACGTCCTTTAACAGTTTGTTGCTGAAGTTCATACGAACTTGACCAACTGATGTACACGAACACCCATTTCGGACTTAGTTAGCTTATATCCTGGATTTCCTCTTCGAATCATCTGTGTAGTTTAGGCCTGCTGTTTCTATGGTCAGCGACTGCTATCCAAGCTTTGTATTAGCTCATCACTAAGATATTGTTCACACACGGTGGCAGTGTAGGAACGATCTGTACTTGCCTTTTTCCTTGGTTAAGGTGTTTAGTTCTAGGTTTACTTTTATATCTAACCATTGTGTTTGTGTTCTTTCTCTACAATGCTGCCAAGACGTACTTCAATGGTCTTTTATCTATTCATAATTGTTTGTATCTTACTGATTAGTCTGCAATTCTGTCTCTTCATTCTATTGGCTGTATTGTTGGAAGAGACTACCAGTTTGTGAGGTAGCTGTTGTCTCTTTGCCAGTTTCTTCTTATAGTCATGTGGTGCATAGATGATTTGTTGGTAGTTCTAATACATGTGATTCCTTGCTGCACCAATGTTATACTCTGTACATTAGCTATTCAAAAGGTTATACTTAGATATACATAATTTCAAATTTAGAATAGTCTCTGAGTAATTGTTCTATACCATGTATAAGTATAGACGGGGTGTGTTCAAAGGCACAAAGTTAAGGCCATAGCATTTTGCTAGAGTGTTGTGCTTCCCTAGGTTAAATTCATGTGGCTCACGTCTATCGCACTCCGTGGTAGCAGCTCCATGGAGACCATTGAGATCCCGGCTACCGTCATGCTACAAGCCATGATGAGGAAAATGCGGCTTCCACCCCCTGCATATCTGACACACGCAGCTGAAAGAGGCCAGGTTGTTGTGTGTGTTTTCTTTTATCCGTCCACACAGTGTCTGGACTGTTCGGCTCGACCTCAGTCACTATCTAGCTGTCCATCAAACTCCATTGAATCAGCATCGAATGATGCTGCGGTACAAGCAATCAAATACATGGAGACTGTTGAAAAGAAGGTGCTCAAAGATTTCAACTACACCGAGGTGGAGAAGAAAAAAACAAAGAGTGAAGTTCTTCTCAAGCAACTGAGAGAGAGAGAAGACAAGATTGCAAAGAAGACAAGTCAGCTGAATGAAGTAACCAAATCTTATGATGATTTCATAAACATCACATCTGATTACAGTCGTCGCATCTGCAAGATTACAGCAGAAAGTCTCACTCCAGTGACCAGCACCATTCACAACATGCACAATGCCACACTCCTTGACATACAGGATTTAGCAACTGACCTAAACCACCATACATTTGAGTCCAATGAGAAGCTGAAGGCCATAGGTATTTGTTATGAAAATGAGTCAGACTTCACTGAAGATGAGCACTTTCCAGGATGCTCTGGTTCAGACCGTGAGCCTTCAACGCATTCGGACTGTGACGTCTATGATTACGACTCTGATGGAATGCCTCTAGACTACTACGGATATGACTATTAAGATCCTTCTGCTTATATATTAGACGTACCTGCCCATAGTATGGCCTGCGGTTTCTGTTGTATTTTATATATTATTAAGTACTCTTTTACCAACGTGAACTCAGGATGAGACCCTTCATGTATTTCATTGCAGTTATTTAAGGACCATGTAATCGCGCCTATATGTAATCTAAAACCGCATTTAAGCTTCTCTACAGTTCCCCACTCTAATGATTGTGTTTGTATTCTACATTTTCTGTTGACTACTCATTTAAATTGGGGTTCCTATTTTGTATATAAGTTTTCATACCCCATGCGATAATTATACATCGGGTTGGTTTGCCACAGAAAATACTGGGGAAGAAGCCAATTGGACCGTGGAGTTCCACAATACAATGGACGACGATCTGTTTGTGAATCTCCACACGGTCTGATATCTTTTCTTTTCCCTTCACATACGTTACTCTCAGTTTACTTCTTGGTCTGTACACTTTGAGTTCTTTAACCATATATTCATAATTTTATTTTACTTGCTATACTAATATAGTCTTATTTGTGGGTACTGAAGCTATCGGCGACTCCTATCACTGTCTGCAGACGCCTTGTGTTGCAGCAAGCTGTACAGACCCTGGGAATTTCTATGGATGAGACGATTACCTACGACAATGAAAGAAATGAGGTGCTGGCTACCGTTCGAATCACTGTTCCTCCACTTATCTATACCCCACGGCTGAAGACAAGGCTATTCCATGGGGATTGGTCCCTAAAATCCGATGCAGCTATTCAGTCGGCTTGCTCCAGTGCTTTGGTTTACCTACAGGAGGTAAACATGCTGAAAATAGATGGTATACACTCAGCTGAGCTTAAGCGTTGCCGAAGGGAGTTACTCCAAGCATCTTCCTGGGTAGAAGCTTTTGAGCAGCATGCAGTAAAGCTACAGGCAAGACTAACTGCAATGATTAAGGAGAAATCCCCTGTTCTGTCCAGCTTTCAAAGCCCATCAGACAGCAGCCTGATACAAGAATCCTCTGATAGTGCGGTAGACTTCTTCACTCCTGATTCATGTCTCACCTATACATTACCAAGTTTTACTCCTGTTTTTAATACCGATGATATTTTCCTGGACATGTTCTTATCGGGAGGCGTCGAGCGGGCAACTGTTTGCTCTTTTCAAGGAGAACAATGGGCTCTCTGCTTCTGAACCACCTCAGGATAAGAAAAAGAGTACGTCTCTTTATACTGCTACACAATTGTTTTAGTTTCTTTTTCATTGTTTCCACCTCACAGGATTTACATCGATGTTTATTACCTTCTAAACAGGAAAGATTTCGGTGCCGGTGATTGCTCCAATCCCGGTCCTTGACCCTGTCGAGGCAGCTTTCAATCGCAAAAAAAGCAGGCTGGTACTCGATTTACAGCGTGCTCGGACTGAAGGTGTTCCTCTACCCAGAGACTGGTCGCCTTTGAGGACCATATCTATTGATGTTACCAACCTCACTGATGGTAGAACTGATGTTGAACCAGGTCATGTTGATGTGAGTTTTGATTATAGGCTTCTACTTTCCAATTGTAGTTTGTTGTTCTTTTACCTCTCTAATCACTGCCTTGCACCACTATATTTATAGTAATTTGGTGTTTTCACAATCTTTTTCCTAACAAGATCATGACTGCTCTTATTAGGCTGTATGTACCTTGCCGTCTCCTGCAACGCCATCTTCAGTTAACAACACGGATGTTCTTAGGTACCACAACCAACTACATTCTGAATTAATATATGTCTTATAGAAATATTGCTGTCATGAGAATATTAGCACTCACTTGGATTTTTCTTATATATTTTTGGCAGGACAAGGACAGCCATGTTTGCTTCTAAGGTCCGTAGGCCTCTATTCCAAAACAATGAGGACGACTGTAAGAGAACTGAGCCAACAATCGAGGTGCTACAGACTATGAAGGAAGCATGCTTAACCAATAAGGTGATGCGTTGTTCTCGCTGAGATACAGAATGTCTACCATAGATCTTTTATGATGATGTTGTTCCATCATTTTGCTTGCAGCTTACTTCTCAAGTTGTGAAAGATCCAATAGTTGATTTAGACTTGGCTGTCGGTTCAACACCGTTGCCAAAGAAGGACAAGCCTTAGGCTGTATGTGTGCAGCCGTGTTCACGTTAAGAGCAGTAGGTATGGATGTCGTTTTATATGCTGTTATACAGAGGAAATTAGAAAATAACATTTCATTTAGCTTGCTATGTTTGCATTTGGTCATTTCCAGTTCTATGACAATGATTCATTTTTAGTCTGTTGTGATCTTAGCTTCATGTATTTACTAAGACGTGATGTCTTGCAGGGTTTATTTTGCTCCGCCTGTAAACATGATCCATCGGTGATGCTTAACCGATGTTGCTAATCGGTTCACTTTCCGATGTTCATGCTACTTGAAGTTGGTACTAGCTAACTATTTGTGCTCAAGCTGATGAGACCCAACCGTTGTCATCCTTAAGATCAAACACCCTTAAGATCAAACACTCTATGTTGCAAGAACCTGTTAATTCTATGTCATCTCTCTTATGTAATAGGCTAAGACAATATTTACTATCTATATGTATGGATTAGTTTCTTAGACTATTTATTTTGATGTTGCTGATGCTTCCCTTTTAACATCGTCGTAAAGAGTCATATAGTATCGTCCATATAAATGACGATGAGAAAGACGTTCGACCTGGGCTAAACAATTATTTCAAGCCAGGTGGCGCGCGGCAAGCCGCACCCCAAATCTAGTATGTGATATGCCCTGAGCGCCGTGACTAGGCGGAGGTCGGAGAGAAGGAGGTCACGGCTTCGCCTGCTCATTGTGCTGCTCCTGTTGAGCGTCGCGACGATAGCAGCTCGAATAGAGGACGAAGGCCACGAGTTGGCACGACAGAGAAGCGATAGGAAACACACGAGGGGCGCTGCTTTGTCAGCAGTTTCTTTGTTTCTCGACAGCGGTTGTTGCAGCAGTGGAGCGCAGGGCAACTGCTCGCCAGCGGCGACAATGAGAATTCTGCAGGGAACAAGGAGATCTACGGTGTGCTTATCTTTAGTTTTTATTGTAAATTGATTTTGCAACTATAGTTGTTAGCTGCCATTTTATGTCTGCGCAATAATGTTTTTCTGGTTAGTGTTATTGGTTTGGTTCTTGAAATCAGGGTGAAAATTAGAACTAAGATTGATTGTGCATTTTTAGTTAGTTTGTTTAAATCATGGGTACATTAGAACTCAGATTGATTGTGTATTAATTATTGGTTTGGTTCTTGAGTAATGTGTGAGACATACTTGGAAATTGAAACAATGACAACATTATGAGTGGATTCCTATACTCTAAATTTATGCTTTTTTGTTTTCTGTTCATATAGGTTCAGCCTGATTGATGCAAAGCTGACTTTGAAGAAGACTATATCGGAAATAAAATTGGGAAAGGTATGGCAAACGGTTCCAACAATGCATTTTTTGTTGTCATGTTCATTTAGTTTCAGATCAAGATAATGAAACCAGTGAGCATCCAACAGAACAATTAACCTTGTGCTTGAGGGTACCAGCGACTTTTTCCTGAATTGGCGTCTAAATTATGCACTCTCTATGTGTGAAGTTGTTGTTTAGTTCAGAAAATTAATGGCCGAATGAAGAAACATGTGAGCTCATTTCATTTTAACTTAGCTAGGTTTCATGGAACTTCTGTTCCTTAACTTCTCAGTTTTGGACTGATAATATTTTCTACTCAATTACCAATTTTGGACCAGTAATATTCTGTTTCTTAACTTAGCTGTGTTTCAAGCAACTTCTACTTATATTTCAGAATGTACTAAGTGTGATACTTTACCTTTTCTCCATTTCTACCTGCTACTTTTCTGTTATTAGTTGCATAATTTGTTTGAAACCATCTCAGCCTATAAATTGTTTGTGTGCCACCTCTACCTCGGGCCGTCGTCGGCCTGTTGCCATGTGTATGCAATTGCTTTCTTTCTTGTACCTATGAATTTATGTCCTTGGTTTTCTGGGTGACTGTTATATTTGTAAACCTGTTTTTATTGTCGTTTAGTGTGACGTCGGTTTCTTATCTTGCGTGTCAGCATGTTGTACTTGGTTTCTCTGCTTGCTCGGCTGGATCATCCTGATAGACCTCCTCCTGTGTGAGTCTCTGCTCGCGGGCGTCGTGCCCCGGACCGGCTGTCACCTGATAGTCCTGCGCGCCCGTCTCGGCGCCGTGCATTGGATGGTTCCTCATATGTCCCTGTTTCTGCCGTTCCTGAGTCATTGACCTGTACAAGATTAATGGTAGTTTGCTTACAAGGATGAATTAACTTCCACCATTATGTCGATATAGTGCCACTATTGCAGTGTTTACTAAGAGAGGAGGTGATGCCAGGTCTTTATGTTTTTATAAATACTAGATTAATGGTGGTCTGCTTACAAGTAAGAATTTACTGCCACCATTCAGTCGATATAGTGCCACTTTATTCTGCGGTGTTTAGTAAGAGAGGAGGTGATGACAGGTCTAGATTAATGGTGGTTTTCTTACAAGGATGAATTTACTGCCACCATTCTTTCAAATCGTCTGTTATGTCAACCGTGACTAATATTTCAAGAGCAACTTAGAAGGTAATGGGCAGAAGCATATAAACCAGATAAGATTGTCATGTATTTTATTCTAGCAAATAGCAATTAATAGTCATGTATCTATTTGTTTCCCATGTGGTTCCCTATGAAGTGAAGTTTCTTTGTAGAAAATCATGTATAACTCTTTTCTTCGATAGAATGCCATTGGTTTGATTGAACTGTATGAATTGATGGTTTTCCTAAACGCCATGTGTGCAGGTTTGAGCAAACAAAGAAGCAAGGATAATCTGGGGGTAGTTTCCTGTGCTAGAAGGAGACCAAGGTCATTTTTAGGAGTAATGCTTAGAGTTCTTTTTATTCAATATATATGTATAAGAGCCATGTTTTGGTCCAGTTTAGTTATATGAGTGTTTACTCTTATTTTTTAATTCTTTCTGGGACACTACATATTTTAGATCATGGAATAGCGTTTTTTTGTGATTGTTTCTTCATGATTTGTTGCAGACCAAGCATACTGATGAGTTTCTTTATAGTAGAGCATGTGGAATGATCTTTCCTCTGTAGTTTTGTAGGGAGTTTCTTTGTAGCAAAAAATGTATAAAACAATGTTCATGGCCTCTTTGAGCACTTGACCTCTTTGGGTAGGGAGACGTACTATTGTGTCGCACAGACATGGGCATGGCGGTATGGCCCCTAACCAAAAATGCAGTTGAAGTATAATCACACTGCATTAGATTAGGATAGAAGGTATTTTTTCAACCATCTGCTCCAGTTTCACTGCACTTATCTATGATTATGCCGTTTTAAGTTGATTTACTCCTATGTGTTCCTTTGTGGGCTTAAAAATATGATTTTAGTTTTCAACCACTAAAGCTACAGTGTTTTTCCTTTGTTGACTATCCTTATTCCGTCACTATAGTGTAGTGTTAGGTGAGCACTAATTTTCTCTTCCTCCCCGTGCTTCGCAGTAGTATATTTTAACAGTAGGTACACCTTTGAGCTGTGAAATTACCATGACATGAATTGCATGCTATCTTTGTAATGGTAGTCCTACTACATTTGAATTTCAAACAATTAGGTTGATGTTCAAATGGTATCCTTAGTCAGGGGCGGAGCCTTTCACAAAAAAAAGGGCCAGAGCCAGGAACCAATAACAGAGAGGCAGATAAATTTCTACACTGTAGTCTACATAACGAGGGGGTCAAATAGACATCAGTCATCCGAGAGGTTTATTATTATTATTCCTTTTTCTATGTGTTTGTACATTTATTATTCGCGAGTCATGTGGACATCTCAGAGATACATGGTTTAATATGATCTTTTCTTCAGTTCAAGGACAGCAACAATTCTACCCTCAATGGTGCCGCACATAACCGACATGTTTTGTTCTGTTGGATTTATTATGGCGGGTTCTTCTCTATGTACCTTTTTGATGCTTTGTCTACATATGTTTGACCTGACCTTTAAAATGGTGTCGTGAATTTGGTGGCCGTGTGACCTAGCTTACGAGCTATGAAATCTAGGGTTGTTAAGATGAATGATGTATCAGGCCTTTTTTTTCCTAATTCAGTTATGAAGTATTGCTTTAGTTCTAAAGTGTATCTTGATCCACCCAAGGAACAAAGCTTGCAGTCCTTCTTTTTGTTTATTCAAATTCTTGGAAAATGTTTATTCTTTGAGAAAAATCATTGTTCTCCGTGTTTATGATTTTTACAGGTTTTCTTGTTTTCTTAGATCTTATTCCTTTTTTTCTTTGGCTCTCACTCTGCTGCTTCAAAGTTTGTGCCTCTCCCAACCATACCGTGTTTTCATATTCGGTGGTTCTATCATTTTGCGTTATCTTCACTGATTATTCTTTTGCTCTGATCAGAATTTCAGTTATTCGTTAGCTAAACTGTTGAGGAAGGATCTTTATTTGATTGCTCTCATACTGATTTCTTCACCATAGCTCAGTGCTGGTCTATTATCTATATTATTAGTATCATGCATGTTGAGCAAGGACCTCGTTTATTTTCTTGCTCTCATAATGATTTGTCCCCATAGCTTAGTACCGATCTATTATCTATTATCCATATTTTAAATATCATGCATTTTCTCTTTCATTACAAATCATTGATTATTATCTACAACCACTTGACATAGATGAGTTTATAGACAGGTATATACAGCGAGAACTCCCCACGAGTTCATTCATTTTTATAAAGGACTATTATAATAGAGAAATTTTAGTCTGATCTTTAAAACTCTCTTCTAAATAACATCTTTAAAACTTATCCATATTGTGCACAATTTTGTGGTTCTTTTCTTTTCCAATTTGAGTTTGACATCTGCTTGCTGAACTTCGTCGACACATGCCTTTGATGTCATGCATATTTACACAGTACAAGTGCTGCATTCGAATTTTCACTGTTTTTGAAACCGTCAATTCAAACATTGCAAATGAAACGATTCATTTTGTTTAGGTGCATAACTTTCGGCATCAAATGGTGTCAGTTCTTCCATTGGAGGGAGGGACGTATTGTCTAGAAATGTATTGATTTTTTTATCAACTATTGCATCTCACTGTTGGGAGATATCATGGAGACAAAACCTACGAGGTAAAATTAGATGTATCTCTTCTCCCAAAAGGCTGGGACAAAACCACTGCTTGGGAGAGATCATGGAGACAAAACCTACGAGGTAAAATTAGATGTATCTCTTCTCCCAAAACAGAGCAGCTGAAGAACCTACCGTGAAACAGTGGCAGATCAGCGTGCTCCCTTGACGTCACTCTCCGTCGATCTGCTGGTGCTTGTATTCCTCTTATAAGTACTCTACACTGTCAAAGAACGTCCAACAAATCTTGTTCCATGTCTTTGCTAGCACTAATGGTGATGTGTTCACAAGCCTGGAGTTTCAGACGAGGACACAAATCATGTGATGTTGTAAGTTAAACAATGAGTTTACAAAGCGTTGGTGTGCACTGCTGATTATTAAGGTTATTTGAGACTTTAGTTACAAATATACTCATGTATTTGTCACATTAAGAACGTGAAATGGCTGATGCACTAGATCATTTGCTTTCAGTCTGATTGTTTGATGATGAAATTTCTCTGTATTGTTGGTTGGTTTAGAATTTGGACATCAGGGTTTTTATACTGAGGCAAAGTTAGAAGTTAATCTAAAGAAAGTTTTGGTAAAGAACTATCTTGAATAAATCAAAGAAATACATCTCCTGATGGTGGTTGTCCATTTCTTAGGTTTAACCTTTGATTGGCCAATCAAATTCCTAAAGTACTTACATTGAGAACTATATTTCTGGTTATGTGTCCACTATGACAAGATCTATCTACACGACTGAGAACACATGTTTCTTCATCCAGTGCTACTTCGGCTTTTCTACCTACGGTTTTCTTTCGGTGGATAAAACAATAAAGTGTGAATATGAAAGCAAATAGTGGATTCGAGGCCTGCATATCGCCACGACATTAGCGATAACAAGGGGCACTCATGGCATATTCATCAACTATTATGGGCTCCGGCGTTCTCGATGGCTTGAACAACATAAATGGTTAGTTTCTTTTCTCTCTTTACAAATGTGTGTCATATAATCGGGTAGAGCAAAATACCAAAAAGAAAAGACAACCAAGTAGGGATAGAATAGGAAAAAAAAGGAACTTTTGAATACAATACGAGATTTAGGGGTAAGTCCACAATGCTAGAAAAGATCGTATCCATATATTTTCTGTCTGTTTAGATCTATTTTTGAATCTTTCCTTTTGTAATAAGGTTTCACCAGTGGTTATCATCGGGCCGTCTCCTCCGGAAAACAGGTTATCTTCCTCTCCAATGATGAAGACTAGAATAATGGTTACTCTGATTTGTTTTTTACATTCATACTATCACATTGTCGACCAGCTCATATTTCTGCAAATTATGTGTTCGGACCAAAATAAGTGTGTTATCAACACTACTGCACTACTTAGCGTGCATACTCCTCTCTATTATAGCAAGTAATTGACTATTTACTAATTTGTTCCTGTTTTGTCCTTTTGATGAATTTACCATATTTTTTTGAAGCATTTTACCATTCATATTTGATTGATGTTTTATGCAAACAGTTTCAACATTTCCAAGTTTGTATCCATATGTAACGAGCTTAATGAATGTAGAGAAAGTTAGTTGCTTGAGTTATTTCTTCCCGTTCTATTATCTACTCGATAAAAACATCAAAATTAGTGCATGTTGAAGATCATATGGCCGTACTGAACTAAAAATAGCGCCAATTACCTTAGCGAAAGTAAGAGAGCATTTGTCAACAATACGATCTTTCTTCCGGCAGTTGCGCAGTTGCGCAACGGGTCATCTAGTTACTTCTATAAAGGAGAGCCTACCCTCCATATGAGAGGGTTTGTCCCTCCTGGCGATTTTGGGCCATTGGATCGGCCTTAGGAATAGTAAGTTTACC
The DNA here is from genome assembly GCA_026929855.1 of Poa annua. Classification (NCBI taxonomy): domain Eukaryota; kingdom Viridiplantae; phylum Streptophyta; class Magnoliopsida; order Poales; family Poaceae; genus Poa; species Poa annua. Next base: position 42,937,814 of record CM049427.1, read on the forward strand.
CCCACTGTTCACCACAGCCGTCGGATGCTGTGAATTGTTTTTTCACTGCGTGGCTTGTCGCATAGGTCGATGACGGGTGGGACCTGCTGCGCACTGGGTCCGAGAATCAGTGGGTAGACCAACTCGTCTGTGTTTCCCGTTCTGTGGGTGGAGTCATGTACGAAACAAGCTCGCAGTGAAACCCTAGGACGAATCGCCGATTGAGTCTCTCCTCTCCGATCCAGTGCCCTTCCCTCCTTTCATGCAGCCGCCACCCCTCCCATGCAACCGCCACAACCCTTCCCAGCTCCTGCTCGTCCGCCGCCGCTACCCCTCCTCCTCTAGCCTCGTCCGCTCCTTCTCGAGCTCGTCTGTCGGCTGGCGCCTTGTTCCTTCACGTCACCGCCTCTCACTCGTCTTCCCTTCCTCCTCTCTTAGGAAGGCTCGGGTTGGGCAGGGAAGGGCGGCCCTTGTCCGGTATGCCTGCTGTTGGTGCGAGTAAGGGCGGCGGCGATTGCTGCGGGAGGTACGCCGACTGCGGTGGTCGGGCTGAGACGGGGCGGCGGCGAGCAGGGCACTTTTGTGGTCGACTCTACGTGGTGCTAGAGATGGAAGACCGGAGCTAAATCGAGCAGGCCGACAACGATTTACGGCCCTCAGCTGATGGATGATGGTGGTTGTCGACCGCCTCTGCCCCGCTCTGCTTCGAGCGAAGGTCTGGACCGCTAGACGGAGCGACGACAGTGACGGTGTCCGCGTGCCTGGGAGATAAGGAACGCATTGGACCTCAAGCAGGAGCATGGTGCTAGGATTTCTACAGGTTTGCCTGTCCCTCCTTCCTCTCTCTGTCTCCTCTCTGTCTACTCTTATAATAATAAAAAATTGAGTTAGTTGAGTTTTGTAGCTGACCTGATGTTGTAGTGTTCACTGGTTGATGCCATATAGTCTCTCCCTGTGGGGTTGTATCGCGAGTGTTCACTTGTTGATGCCATATAGTCTCTCTTTGGGTGATTCAGTCCATCGTCTCTTTCAGCTGCCGGAGCTGGGTCCGGTGGTGGCGGGGGCGTGAAGAAGGGGAGGAGATGGTTCGTCTGCTACTCGCTGCAGAGCAATGCCTCCGCTACGGGCAGCTGCACTCCTTCCTGTTGACCTGAGCATTGTAGGTGAAGCTAGGAAGGAGGATACCGGCCTACTTCCCCACGCCAGTGCCGATGTAGTGTGGTTCTTCCATTTAGATATAGAAGATGCTATTTAATGGGTAGGAAATGAGGTGTGGCGGTACAAAACTATATGGGTGTGTTTGGTAGCATACTGCTATTTTTAATCTCCCCGCGCCAGCCAGACGAGATGCATTGCGCGTTGCAAACGTGCAGTGGGCCAAAAATGCTATGTGATTTGGTAGCTCGCGACCAGTCTGGTTAGTCCGTAGAGATTTCGACTTTGACTGTTTGACTAGTCGCTTTGAAGCCCATGTAACAAGCCTAGAACAGGCATGCGGATGTTTGGTTTCGGCCCAAATCAGATTCTGGTTACCTCTTCCCGTGAGTGGTGAGGTTACCAGTTACACAACAGTACTCAAACATGAACATACAACATATATTGCAGTTCAAATGGATTGTAGTTCACTTAAATGTTTCAAATAAACGTTGTGAAGGAGCACAAGAGATTTGCAATGATGGTTGATCACACAAAATTTCTGAAAAATATTCAGCCCTGGTTGCATTTGCAAGTTAGGAGCAGTGGTTGATAGCTCTAATGGAGAAGGAAATGCAGGCTCCAGTCCACAAGGAAATTCAATTATGTCTAATGGCCAAGGAAATTTCAAGCATGTCACTTGTTCAATAAAACCCAACCTTATATGCAACAGATTTTGAGCCAAGAGGTGAAGAAACAAATAGTGATTTTTATGACAGGGATTTTGATGCACATGATGGTGGCGATGACATGTTTCAGACAAATGTAGACATGGCACTTGAGACATGAACCGCATCTCTGTAGCTGCTTCTTCTACAGTAATAGCGGCAACTACATTCGCATCTTCAGTCTCAACAGCATTTCCGGCTCCTCTCAGCCTCCAGATTTTATTACAAATATCTCCAATTAAGTCACTGAAGAACTTGGGTAGTGGATCATCACCCATTTCACAAATCCACATCCATCGTGCTATGGTAGAAGGATTTCAATTTAGAGGGAGTGCAAAGCATCGAAATTGCAAGGCAGAGAAGAATTGGGCTCACCATTGCATTGAAGCATTCGTGGTACCTCCTACCCGGGTTCAAACGGCTCCACTAGATCCATCTCGGCGCCTTCCACTCCGGGTTGTAGACGAAGTACCTCGCCGGCTTGTACGCCATTGCGCTCTCCCGATATGGAACCGACGACCTCGTCTCCAAATCCCTCCTCCTGCTAGCTCGGCGGAAACCAGGAGCTGAAAAAGACGCCGACCACGACATCTCAGCCACCGCCGCCGTCGTAAGCCATGCCTTGTCGATATATCGCATCGCCTCGCTGTCGCTGCCGGTAGGGTTAGGGATTTCGCGAGTTGAATTGGTAAATTTTTCCGACTGGACGCATGCATGTTGATTCAGATACTCTGTTGGGGTTGCAAAATGATACAGTCACGTGCGTGCAAATCCTCCGTCTCTGAGTGGATTTGTATGAATTTGTTTCCACCGTACCACTCTCCATTTTACAAGTTGTTGTATAAATTTGCTCTCATACAAGTTGTTGTATGGCTGGTGCTGATACCCTAAAAACACCATATGGACCAGCCCATGCGGAAACGGTGCGGGCGAGCTGGGGCACCAACTCGCTGTAAGTGACAGATAGTCGTTGGGCACTTCCTACGAACGGGCCATTGGGCCATACCAGCCCACACGATCCAGCAACTTAGCGGGCCATCGTCCCGGCTAAGTTCCACGTCCATGACGTATTCGCTGGTTCCGTCTCCGCCGAACCTCTTTCCCTTCACCATCGTCGCCGACGACGACGACAAGGCTACGGCTGGCTGTAGGCCTGTTGCCAATCCGAGTCGATCATACAGCCCCGTAACTTTGGCACAGCTCCCACCGGGGCACTAGCTCACAACCAGGGGGAGGAAGAGGGGGGCGAGCTATGGAGAAGCCGCCGGCTGCTTCGCCGGAGACCGTCGCGGCCGCCGCGGAGGTGGCGGCGCAGTTTCGGTCGCTGGTCTCCGCCGAGGACGTCGGATCCATCAGGAAGGCGCAGCACCTCATGTGAGATCCTCCGGCTCCGGCACCCTCACGCATAATTTTGTTTCAGTTCGATTTCCTCTGACTGACATCCCTAGCTTTGCCACCAATTTTGGGAGGTTGTAGTTTTAATATCGGTTGCTTGTGTTTTCATTTGCATGCCTGATGCCTCAGTGGTGAGTTCTTCCAACTTTGGTTTAAGGTTATAGACATAGGGAAGATTACTAGTTGCTCCTATCAAGAGTTTCAGGTGCAAATTGACTTTCAACGATGCTAATAGATGACTTAAATTCAGTGTATTCGTTGCTATGAAAACCTGAAGGCTGGGTCCTGCCTCAATAGAATTTTCTAGGTGGTATTCACGGTACTTGCTTACATCGTGACTCTTAAGCTTTGTTAGGTAGTGGTCTAGTGACACATAGTGAATTCACACTCGGCTTATCTCATTAGGGGCCACCTGTTAGTATTTGGATCTTAAATGTTAGGCGGAGCTAGACTAATTCATGGGTATGCAATGTATACCCAACAAATTCTGCAAAATATAGTTCAGTACAATGTCCAAATATACATATATGTAATGTATGTCAGTCTATTTACACGTAGAACTTAGGAAAAATTGAAGCGAGCAGCCCTGCAGGATCCAGCGTCCTCCCGCGTCCTGCCTCTCCACCATGGGCTAATATTTCACTTTGGACTGTCATCGGGCCATTAAGCCCTTTAAGTTTATTGCTAGGCTGACATAGCCCCATAAGTTACGCACAGAGAGAGGAACTGGTGAGAGCATCCCACAACGAGTAGTCGCGTTATCCAGCGATCCATTGTGTTCCGTAACATGATCCAAACTCAATTTTTTGGTAGAAAATAGTAAAATTATACTCTTCTACGCCCAAAAAAATTGAACTCCGCATACCCAATCTAAAATTTCTAGCTCCGCCACTTAGACATGAACAAGGTAAATATGTGTCCAAACATAATTATGCGCTTGGGTGATCTTTTTGTGCTTGCATACGGCTTTGAGTTTTGAAACCGGTAAATGTACCCCTTAAATGTACCCCTCTTATTAATAATTTGATTCATTTGGTTCCCTCTTATTCTTACTCTTGGCTCCTCCACTGTTTCTGCAACTATTTTTTTCCAGAAATAAGATCACCCTGCCACCTCTTACTGGACATTTGTTAGGAGTCACTGATGAGTGGAAAGTGCTTATAAATTAGAGCCAGCTGCTGCTGTTAATGATTGTCTGTCAAATGTATGGCTGGTTATAAATTCTGTAAATGTAAGTACTATACTACCACTCTGAGTAGGCCATTATCTCTGTGGTACTAAGCATAATAAATAATATTGTTGGTGTCTCCTCGACCCATGCAAATGACTGTTCCACTCTTTATTTCCTTGTTGTTTGATTGTCTTCCTTTTTGCATCCTAAACATCCATATACCTGTTAGAGTAACGACCAAGTCTGCTGGAGCATCGCCTCTCCATCTCTTATCCATGCACGGCATGCAGGACATGCGTGAGCTGAGTGACCTATGCGCTAGGATCTAACAGCTTCAGTTAGTGGACTGAGCACGCCCGTATCTCTCTCTCCACCCCTTGTACTTCTATATAAAACATTGTACGAGGATGATCTAATTATTCAATACAGCAAGCAATTGCTATGTGCGTCTTATGTACACCAAATACAACTATCCAAACTTACATGGTATCAGACTAATTCCAGATCCTATGGCCGACAACTCCGGTGCGGGGGGTGCCGCGCGGCTGCCAGCAACGGCTCTCTCTCTTCCTCCTCGGCCCTTGCCTCCTCTTCTTCCTCTGCGCCGATCCTCGCACAACATGACCTTAGATAAATCATGTCGCCGCTCCCAATGGCATCTCCTACGCCTACCATATGAACGGCATGCAGATCGGCAAAGTCATCCGCAAGCCGCTCGAGCTCACCACCGGCTCGTACACGCAATGGCGCAACATGATGGAGCTCACCGTCGAATACTACTACGCGCTCGACCACCTTCTTCTGGTCCCGCACTCGGCAACGCCAACCTCGAGTGGCGCCAAATCGATGTCATCCTCAAGTGCTGGATCTACGGGTCCATCTCCACCGAGCTCGGCGGCATGATCCTCGATGCAACCAAGTCGGCGGGTCAGCTCAACGCCGCCCTGGAGAACATCTTCCTCAACAACAAGCGCTCGCGTGCTGTTCACCTAATGGGAGATCTCCACGATCTGCGACAAGACAGGAGCATCGTGGCGCAATTCTGCGCCCGCATCAAGACAATCTCCGACGCCCTCCGTGATGTGGATCAGCCCGTCTCCGACGACACGCTCGTCACCATCCTCACGCACGGCCTCACGGAGCGTCATCACGTGACGACCAAGCTGCTGATCAATAACATCGGTAAGGTCTCCTTCGCCGAGGCTCGTAACATGCTCCTTCTTGATGAGATGTAGTCTTGCGCCTCCAAGCGCCTCACCTCCCAGTCTGCACTCCTTGCTCTCGAACGCGGCAACAGCGGCCAAGGCAGCCCCGGTGGTGGCGGCGCACCACCCGGCTATCTTCGCCCTCCACCGCCACCCGGCTTTGGGCCCAGATACGGTACACCTTCGTCGTCCCCCTATCAAGGCAAGACGAAGCGGAAGCGCACCACCAAGAACAGCGGGTACGTTCACAACATCGCCAGCCTGCCGCCCATGCCCGCGCCGCGCCCATGGACCGGCTACGTCCACGCGTGGCAGGGGCCACATCCGGCTTGCGTCCTTGGTGCGCCGCCCGTCCAGCAAGCCTACACGGCCTTCGCCCCAACCAGTACAGGTGCTCCTACTACAACGCTCCACCGTTCGTCTACAACTCGCCCATGTACATCATGTCACCGCCCATGTCGTCGTCCATGTCGTCGCCGCACATGTTGCAGCCGTCTTCATCGACCATGGTGCCTCTCCAGCAAACTTGGTCGGGGTGCTGCCCGTACTGGTGAGGCGCCATGGTCGATGAAGACGACTGCAACATGTGCGGCGACGGCATGGCGGCGACATGTTGTACATGGGAGAGTTGTAGACGGACGGCGGAGCGTTGTAGTAGGAGCTCCTATACTGGTTGGGGGCGAAAGCCGTGTAGGCTTGTTGGACGGGCGGAGCGCCGAGGACGGAAGCCGGACGTGGCGCCTGCCACACGTGGACGTAGCCATTCCATGGGCGCGGACATGGGCTGGAGACGTTGTGGACGTACCTGCCATTGTTGGTGGTGCAATTCCACTTGGTCTTGGCCTTGATTGGGGGACGACAAAGGCGTGCGGTGGAGGGTAGTCGGGTGTTGCCGAGAGCAAGGAGTGCAGTCTGGGAGGCGAGGCGCGGGACTACATCTCGTCAAGAAGGAGCATGTTACGAGCCTTAGCGAAGGAGACCTTATCGAAGTTGTTGATCAGCTGCTTGGTCGTCACGTGATGACGCTCCGTGAGGCCACGCGTGAGGATGGTGACGAGCGTGTCGTCGGAGACGGGCTGATCCACATCGCGGAGGGCATCGGAGATCGTCTTGATGCGGGCGTAGAATTGTGCCATGGTGCTCCTGTCTTGTTACAGATCGTGGAGATCTCTTGTAAGGTGAACAACGCGTGAGCGCTTGTTGTTGAGGAAGATGTTCTCTAGGCGGCGTAGAGCTGACTTGGTTGCGTTGAGGATCATGCCGACGAGCTCGGTGGAGATGGTCCCGTAGATCCAGCGCTTGAGGATGACGTCGATTTGGCGCCACTCGAGGTCAGCGTTGGCGGGCGCGGGGACCGGAAGAAGATGGTCAAGGGCGTAGTAGGATTCGACGGTGAGCTCCATCATGTTGCGCCATTGCGTGTACGAGCTGGTGGTGAGCTCGAGCGGCTTGCGGATGACGTTGCCAATCTGCATGCCTTTCATCTGGTAGGCGTTGGAGATGCCGTTGGGAGCGGCGATAGGATTGACCTTAAGGTCATGCTGTGCGAGGATTGGCACAGAGGAAGAAGAGGAGCCAGGAGGAAGAGAGAGAGAGCCGTTGGTGGCAGCCTCCGCACCGGAGTCGTCGGCCTGATACCATGTAAGTTTGGATAGTTGTATTTGGTGTGCATAAGATGCACACAACAATTGCTTTATGTATTGTATCCAAACTTACAATACCAACACTTCCCTGTCCAGGTGCCCTGAACCGGTTCACAAGTTAGACATGTGGATAGGCAGGACTAGGATCCATTTGCTTTTGGTGCTATTTGCATCGTGTAACTACCTATTATGTACAATTACACGTTTAGTTATCATTTTCCTCCGAGCCCTTGCGGTGCTTGCTGTGATACTTTCGTTTTATGCCTCGTTTTGCACTGCCATGCAGCGCCCACCTTACCCTTGCATGCAACCTTTCTTCTAAACAAGGGTTTGTATACTTTGCGAAAGGATTGCTTTTGACATTCCAGTCAACCTTAGAGTTGTGGGGTAACTTGTATGTATTTTGAAATCAAGTACATATTGAAAATCATGAAATTTCCACATAATTTATATATTGTGTGTGCAAATGAATATAATTTGAAGGTGTTCTAGCTTATGTAAAGTGGTCTGATTTTCACTTGTGTAACATATCAAATATAGTTTATTGCAATTTATCATTTCTTAGAACCAACCAACGTTCTGTATCCAATTGGCGCAACAGTTTTGAAGTCCAATGGGGATTGGGTGGCGATAGTTATTAATTACAGTAATTCTCGTTGCTACATGAAGTGATATATCTGCCACTTTCCTTACCATTAAAGAATAACTTTACTTTTGGAAGCGGCATCTTGTCCCGCAAATATACTCAGTACTCAGATATTTGTACTTGCTTTTGAGGTTCTTGGTGCATATTCTATTCCGTAGTTAAGCATGCAGACTATTAACTGATCTAATCTATCTTATAATATGCCATGCTTGTTATTGGTCTGATTTCCTTGATAGAGTTTTATGTTTCGCTGTCTCCATCTTAATGGAATAGGTGGTATTTGACTAGTCTCTCCAGTTCCCTGCTGTCATTTGGACATCGACATGGTGTTTGAAACGCAACTGTAACCACTAGTTTATATTTTAATTTATACTAAACCCCAACCAAATTATATATTATTCTTTCTCAAGACAAACTTGCGCATCTGACCTTATAAACTTAATGTGATGACATGCAATCTTTGCATGTTCATTTAAAGAAAAATAAACTAAAGTTTTAAAGGATGTGTAGTTTAAGATTCAAAAGCTGCAGTCACATTAATGTTGAGAAGAGGAACCGGTACAACAAACTTAGTCAAGTACCAGTACCAAGGTAGTTTCACCATTTCCCAGTGATCAAGCTAAAAAAACGAGGTATCGGAACATAAGGAGGTACCGAAACCAACAAGTTTTGTCTAAGACTAGCAGCAACTAAAATAAATACTACCTCCATCCCATAATTCTTCTCGTGGTCTTAATTCAAATTTGAACTAAAATCACAATAATAACTGGTATGGAGGGAGTACATTATAACCAATCTTGAGCGAAGGAACTACAGTTTCCAACCAGCAAAGATGTTGATAGAGGGAATCTAGTACTCCAGCTAGTACCGGTAGTGATACATCACATAGCTCATGCTCTTCTGCCCCAAAACGACAGTTTCCAGTGAACTGGAGGAAAAAAAATACTTGGGCTTAAGTTCCTAATTCTATTTCACTGTCGCTGTGTTAATAGAACATGCTCTGGGTGACTGGCCAACCACTAACTTGAGATATTGGTACATTAGTAGCGTGTACTAATGCTATTAGTAGTATTTACAAGTATGGCCAATTTTGTAAACGTGTACTGCTGGTATTTGCAAAATCAGCTTAACCATAATTTTATCTATTTTTTCATAGACCTTTGATTTTTTTTTGAGAAACACAGTACAAACGCAGACCCTCACATACACGCTTGTATCCTCAGGTTGGTTTGCACCTTGCTAACCACCCTCTAACCATCCAACCACAGGTTGGTTTGCACCTTTGATATTTTTTCTGAAAATGAACAGGTACCAATCAGTATTTTCCCCTTTTCCCTGGTCCGTGCTTTAGTTTGGCTGTCTGACCTAACTGGCCCTGTCACGTGCTAAACTTGTTAGCAGTCCTAAGACCAGTGAGCATGACAATGTTGGAGGTAATGCTCTGAGGACAAAAGGTAGGCCAGCCATGGTTCCAGAGATGAGAGGAAGAGAAGGTTGGGGACTGGGATTAGATATTTTCTAATTGATTATTCTCATTACTTGGATCCACTGTACCTTCTATAGGGAGGACTGACTTGCACCCTAAGAATATATTCTTACTTGCCTAACAAACTATATTATTCCTAAGTAGATAAACTCTTGTGTAACTAAGTTGGTATACTTGCGATTCATATCCTTATCTGTAAGGATAGAGGCTGCATCAGGTCCCTTTACAGACCTGGTTAGGTGAAATACTGTGCCCTACGGATCTATCTGAGATTTGAAGTTTTCAAAAGTACTTTTATGCGGCAAATGTGGGCAATCTTGGTCTTGGTTAGTTGCATGTCGTATTGAAAGCCAACATCTTTCCCTCCTTTCTGCAAAATTTGTACCATTGGATGGTAACATCTCTTAATAATGACTCTTCATTTTTTTTCTCTTTTTGTGAGAATGCTTCTTACTATCCTACTTGGAGCATTTTAGGTAAGGAAACATTTAGGTTGGCATGCATTACGTTGTTAGACACGAGGAGTTTGGGATGCTAAAATGATGTGTTTCTACTGTGTGGCAATATAAGTCGTTGGAGTTGCCTTGTTTCATTTGCCAGTAATGATCATCCATATTTTTACTTTGTAGATTGGGGCGATTGCAAGATAGTAATGCAGTTCTCACACATTTTAACGAGTACTCTGAACAATGCTTTGCGGAGGTGTCTGGTGACTTGGCTAGTAAAACTCGCCTTCTCAAGTCGATGAAGGATGATCTTGACCATATTTTCATGAAGCTGAGGTACCTTCTCGTGTATTGTTCTTCTACAGTGCCAGCTGCTGCCTGTTCTTTTAGTCTTCCTTCTATTATTTTCTACTGCTGTTTTCTGTTCTGCTATATGATTCTCTTATCCGCAAGTATCCATTTGAACTGTACGTCTACAATAATTTTCTCACGCATCTAACCTTTTTTCTCACACTTTTATTGTAGAAGCATGAAAACGAGGTTAGCAGCAACATATCCGGATGCTTTCCCTGATGGTGCAATGGCAAAAACTATGGACCAAAGACCAGATCTTGAAAATCCTCTGGATTAGTCGAGGAGGAATATTCAGTTTATCCCCTAAGGTTAGCATATCAGCGACAAGAACGGCAGATAAGTTCCAGTTAGCTCCTCTTCTTGAGAAGTGAAGCGACAAAGTTATGTCTGTACCATTTTGTTGTTGCAGAAAAGTACAGCTTTCAGAAACTTCTGCGTAACCTAGTGCATAACTGGGCTTTCGTAAAACCTTTTTTCCCGTCCTTTTGTACATGTTATTGTTGGTGGCTGTATGGATTAAGGTTATTGTGTTTGTAAGATCTTGTGTTAACATGACCCGAAAGGCAAATGTAATCTTGGTGTACTGTCATAGTGCTGGGCATTTCACATGAGCCCCAAGAGGGACTAGGGCAGATAACAAGGTTTGAGTAGAGAAAGGGGTCGTGAACTCGTGATGGTGGTATAGATCAGTTGGTGATAGGAAAGAATATGTACCGTCTTTCAACGATGATCCAATGTGCTGCAATGTAGAATCGCCTTGACTGCCATCTTATCATAACCCGTCCGCAGTGCGGCTGAAGGAGGATAGGTAAGGGCTAAGGTGGGAACTGGATCCGCTTCAATTCTGTTGTTAATAAGTCCTTTGACCATCTCCAAGTACATTGCAATGAACTGATGATGATGCAGATTTTACATACATTAGATTGCTGTACCCAAAAGAAATTAAAATTACAACTGAGTCCACGACTTTAACCAAAAAGACCATGATAAAAACAGCTGGTGCCGGGGACAAAACCATTTGATGCAGGGAGAACGTGAAGCGCCTCCACAAGCTCCAAGGAGGGCCTCCACATGGAGGTTGAAGAAGCACGAGCAATCATCTCCATCTTTGAGTTCCACATTTCTATCAAAAAAAAAACTTTGAGTTCCACATGGTCAGATGGCAAAGCAAAGGGCGTTGAGAGTGTTCACCGTGTTGCAACAACATCCCAACTCCATCGCAGCACAAGATGAGGCCGCCATGCTTCGCTCGGATCTTCCCCCTTTCGCTGCCACGACGCCTTGAGAAAGCGAAGGGTGCGTGAAGGGACGGGAAATGAAAAGAATATTGTTGGTTATTTTCGGTTTTAAGCGTCATACTAGATGGGGATGTTTTGTACCCGTACCATAAAAAAGATGTTGTTCGTGCCAACTAGTCTTGTTCTTCCTTTTAATTCTGACTTCAAAATTGGATTACTATTGGATTATTATCTTCTTGATTCTCCATTTTTCATTTCCTGCAAAGTGCTTACTAATCTTTTTTCTGAAAAAAAAACACAACACGCAGACCAATGGTGACTGGTCACACCTCCAGTGTCACTGACACGTGGGTCCGGCGTCACAGTAAACCCAGGGATTGAGCTCATAGCTGGGCCTGGGCCTTGGCTTGGCCGAGCCGCGTGAACCAACTCGGCGTTAAACCCCCGTCCGTGTTGACAGCTCGAGACCTTTTTATTCTCCCCTTTCCTCACCACAGCGCCTCCCACTCCCTCTTCCCCACCCCAACCCTCCCGCCATTTCCCCCGTGCTCCAATCCAAAACCCCGCCCAAAACAAAACCCTAACCCTCGCAGGGGGTACGCGACGATGCCGAAGGCCGGCGGCGGCGGTGGCGGCGGCGGGGGCGGCGGCGCCACCGGCGAGGAAGGAGGGGAGGAGTTCCGCGCCGAGGTGGAGGAGCGGCTGATCAACGAGGAGTACAAGATCTGGAAGAAGAACACGCCCTTCCTCTACGACCTCGTCATCACCCACGCCCTCGAGTGGCCCTCGCTCACCGTCCAGTGGCTCCCCGACCGCCTCGAGCCCCCAGGCAAGGACCACTCCGTCCAGAAGATGATCCTCGGCACCCACACCTCCGACAACGAGCCCAACTACCTCATGCTCGCACAGGTCCAGCTGCCCCTCGACGACGCAGAGGCCGACGCTCGGCACTACGACGACGACCACGCCGACATCGGAGGATTCGGGGCCGCATCCGGAAAGGTTTAATTTCTTTCTCAACCTTAATTAGCACCCCCTCAGCCCCTCTCCTTCTTCCCTTTCATCCATGGACCTACCAGTAATCGCCCTTGTTGGCTTGTTGTTGTTATGCTAATAAGCTATGATGTGCCCTGGGCTCGTGGAATTTAGGTCCCGGGTTGGTTGACCCGCTTGTTCGTGGGGGCTAGGGTTTCATGTTCATCTAGTGTGTTTTGGTCGTTGTCTACTGGTGGGGGCCGGCAGTGGTAATTTACGAGGGGATTTATGTTGACCCATTCCTGTGGCCAGGTGGCCTTTGAATTGGAGACATTTCCTGTATATTACTATGACAGGGGATTCGTTATTCTGAATTGTGGACTTAGATATCCAGGATAAGTGCAGCTGTATCCAGTATTCCAGTGTAAATCTCGGGTCCTTTCAGTTTTTTTCGAAGGGTTTGGCGCGCTTGTGTGCTGCTTTAATTATTGATTAGCGGCAGGCCTTGTAGATGAAGGAAGTGAGCGGTATCAAGCTACCGTTTCCATTTATTTTTTGCTATGTTAATTTGGTGGTTGCATTTTAGTTAGTCGTGCAGATGTAGTAGTGTTTCATTGGATTGTTTGCCAATGACTGGAAAAGGTGTTTCTGATGAGGCTATCTGGTCCATTTAATGGAGATAAATGCATTCGAGATCTCACTTCATGAGGGGGCTACTGTATTGGATTTTCTGAATAAACTATTCATGTAAATGATATACGTAATGGAGAAGGTAACTCCATTGGATACATGGATTTGCCTCTATTATAATTTATGCTTCAAGCTATCTAGGAATGCCACGTCACAATGGTAATGACCATCGGTCTAGATCTCGTACTTGAAAGTGCTAAACCATTGTTGGTTTAGCAACCCATTTTCGCATGTCCGTTATCCAAACTGCATCAAAATATCATCTGTTCATCTCTTATAAAATCAGGTGAAGCAACAATGTAATGCACATACTTTTCCCTTAAGAACATTCAGCTTTAGGAAAGATGTGTTTTGTGTCTCTTCTCTCTTGTGTATATTTTTGCCTTTTGTGGTAGGAACTTAATAGACACCTTTCCTGAATAGTACATGGGTCTACAGGGATGTTGATGGCTTGTGCCTGTGCTCTGATTTTGATGGGAATTGAATTAACTCTCTAAGTTTAATTTAGATCCCATGCAGATATATTACCAAGTAATCAGCAAAGGAAACCGTAACTCAACCTAGTGTATCAAACACAAATGAAAAGTCCCGTCTATCACATGTCACCTTATAGCAAGATACTCCCTCCGTTCTAAATTAATTGACTCATATTTAATACAACTTGTACTAAATCTGAGTCAATTAATTAAGAACGGTGGGAGTATATGAGAGGAAGAAACCTTGCGGGACTATGCACTTATCTAGCTATTCTTGACATCATTAAATCCAGCTTTGGCATCTTAAAGGGCTACATTGGTTAGGGTGATTATAAGGTAATTCACGTAGCTTCTAGAGGCACATTTTCTGCATGGATTGATGTTGTCTAGGGAACCACTGCACAGTAAGCAAGGGCCACTTAAACTGTGCAAATGTGGTCATACATGTTTGGTGTGTCACACTTGTGAATCTTGAATTTCTCCAAGACCAGCTTAGCTTCTGCATCCTTCTCTCTTAGAACTACATCTAATTAGACCTCTCCACTTACAACTCCTCCTCATAGAACTGCTCAATCCTCATAAAACTCATCTTCTATTCCACCTATATCTTCAGCTGGTTCTTTTTTGTCCTTAATGGAAGCTTATTTAGTGATTGAGGTTTCTATAGTTCGGTTCTAGGGGGCTTGGTTGGGGATATTGAAGGAAGTCGATGTTTATCGGTTGGAGCTTGGGGTTGTAGCTGTCATGAGATTTTTTTTGGGATAGGAATTGATTGATGCCGTTCTCCAAATGGTATAAGGTTCTTTGGGGATATTTCTGGTGCATGCATTTAATCGGATTTTCCTTGGAATGACTACTACCTTCTACGTTCAGTATAGCTTTCCTGAAATTCTATTGCTGCTGCACCTAAGCAGAATAATGGGCTACCTCTTTTAATTGGGCTCTATTGACCTTTATTTTGGTATGTTAGTCCAATGCCAAACTAAAGTCAGAAATCCGCTCTGCCCATGGGCTTTAATCCTACTCAAAACTTTCTTAGCCCAGATATGATGCCCAACCAACTAATAAAACCTTGATCTCTTTCATTACCCCTACCAACCCTCCTAGATCCAAACCCTAGAATCCCAGTCCCCTAAGTTAGCCGTCAAGAAGGAGATGTCCGTAGGATTAGAGGAGGAGCAAGGTGAGATCCATGAGGAGTTCCATGTGGAGGACTTACAGGAGCAGATTTCTGAGGAGGAGAATGTGAAGAATAAACAGATCTTGGAGGAATTCGCTGTTTGGAAGCGTAGTACGCCATTTCTGTATGATCTTATCATCACCCGCGCATTAGAGTGGCCCTCACTCACTGTCCAATGGTTCCCTAGCCATGATCAATCCTTGCACAAAATTTTGCTTGGCACGCACTCCTCCGGAGACAACCCGAACTACCTTTCAATTGCCCAAGTCAATCTACCTTGTGACGATACTGTGGCTGAACTTGATAATGGCGATGATAGTTGGATTAACAAGTCCTACAAGGTTTATTCCTCTCTTTTACCAACTGTCGGTGTGACCTATGACTAGTGGATTTTTTTAATTTGTGTATCTGATAGTGATTCGAGATGAAGTGATCTATTAGATTACGACATTTAGATCTCTGATCTATTAGATATTGTGCTGCACTTGGGTGGGCAAATCATTTATGCTGTTCTGGGTTGGGGTTTGAATTTTTCCTGTTCCATGTCAGGATTAAAATTATGCTATTCTTCACACTAAGACTAGTCACAATGAGAGAATCATAGGTAGTATCATGCATGCCACATGGGCAAAAATCTGATGTGTCAGAATAATTAATGAAGAGAGAGGTGAGAGCAGTATCATAGTATGATACCGTATCATGACATGTAAAACTAGAAAATTTAATGGCAAATGTATCATGTACACATATTTACATTGAGATTTAAAAAAAAATTAAATATGATGTGATTATGATACTAGATGATACTATGCATTGTAATAGTGGTATCATGCATGATACTAGTACATGATACTATGCATTGTGACCAGTCTAAGAGGGGTTTTCAGAACTTTGTAGGGCTTTGGGATTTATTGTTTGTACTTGTTTTGGGTACTTCATTATGGTCAGTAATTTTAGAAAAAGGCAGTGGGCTGTGGTGAGTACTACGCCATTTTCTTTCTTGTAATTTTGGGTTCTATTGTTCGTCATTGGTGCAGATACAGTTTTGTTATTGTGTCGAGTTCCGTATGGCCATTTCAGCTGTTTCTGATGAGATTATCTTGTTCCTGTAGTTTATTCAAAGGTATTTGGGGCTATGAGGCATAGAAAACTGCAGCTTGGTGGATAATAGTATTTTGATCATCATAATAGGAAATGTTGCTGTCATGATAAGTGTCCAAGTTGATTTCTTATAATTTAATTTGACAGGTCACATATTTGAAACTGGCTACTTTCCCTGATTTAGGCTGTAAGCGAACCCTCTTGTCCACGTCGAGCTGTGATTTTCTTTCCATTCTTTGTATGACATTTTGGAAAAACATGGAATGTCTCATGTGTTTTAATTGGTTGCCTAGCATCTTTGCTTAGTTGGTACATTTTTATGATTCTGTTTTAAGGGACAGTAAATTTGTTTATTCAGGTGTTGATTTATGCATTCAGATATCCATGCACGAACCTTATTTATGTTGCTGCCTTGCCGGACCTGATTACCTCTACAACAGTTAGCCTGCTGCCTATTTCATTTTTGTTAATTACTTAGTTTTATGGTGTTAAGACTAGTTATTCAGCTTAAGGACACACTGTACTTATATGATGTACCTTTGCCCAGTTAGAGCATCCACAATGCATGCCGCTTATGCAGGCGCTTAAGTAATAAAAATAATCTCAAGAATTTTATTTTTCAGCTAAGCGTTGTAGCCCGCAACGCTCGATGCTTGTTTGGTCGCTAAGAAAAATGGTTAAGCGCTTCATTATACAACGCCAAATAAACTAGTGCCTGCCCTGGACCCACAAACCATGCTAGCAAATTTGTGGCCAAGCTATGCGATAAGTCGTTGCATGCAGCCATGCACTAGCGCTGGTCTCCTCTGATTTTTTTTCTCCGTGGGCCAGAAACAACCTAGCGCCGAGCGACAGAATTTGCGCCTGACGCCAGGGATTAGAGATCACAACTGCCAATCGACCGGGAATTTAACCCTGGCGTCGGCAAGCTAGTGTCGCGCTGTGGATGCTCTACGGAGCTTAAATTTGCCAAATGCATGTTTCTTTGTGGTTAAGATGTTTGTGCTTATTGGTTGCACATCTTAACTCCTTTTTTGCTTTGCTTTTATGAGTGCTCACTCTGTGCTGCTATGTAAAAGATTATAACAAACTGATACTCAATCATTCTAAAAGCAGTGTTCCTTTTTTGGACTCATATCATAGTAGCATCATTCTGTGATATGGATAGAAGTTTGAATAAAATCTTTTTTACCTTTTTGCATATACCAATATTTGGGTATGCCTTCATGTTATCTATTTAGTCGACGACAAGTGATTATTACTCTTTGTGCCATAGGTATGAAAAGAAGAAATATGAGGGTCCGCAACTTATTAGGTCGTACCGAAGGTTTTGTAAGTTTGGCCAGGAGATTCTGACTTTAAAATATGTTAGTTTCATGGCTTGTCCACTTATGCTATTATTAGGAAACATAGGTAAATTGGGGCATAAGTTCTATAGAATCCTGAACAATGTTTTGGTGATAGATATCCAGTGCATATAGATAACATGTACCCATGCTCTTTCTTTTGGTTTTGATGGTGCCTGATATCACATGTGTGATACTTTATCTATCTTTTGTAGGTGCAAATAGTTCAACAGATAAATCATGATGGAGAAGTGAACAGAGCTCGATATATGCCCCAAAATTCATTTATAATTGCTACCAAGACAGTCAGTGCAGAAGTGTATGTCTTTGATTATAGCAAGCACCCATCAAAGCCTCCACTAGATGGTGCATGCAATCCTGATTTACGTCTGAAGGGACACAACTCTGAAGGATATGGCTTGTCTTGGAGTGTCTTTAAAGAGGGTCATTTGCTGAGTGGATCTGATGATGCCCAAATTTGCTTATGGGACATCCAATCAAATGGAAAAAACAAAACTCTTGATGCATTTCAGATTTTTAAGGTATGGCTCATGACCCTCTTTCATCTTGAGCATGTTAATTTATAGAGCTTTGTTTGCAACATTGGCTGAAATACGTTCTTCATGCCGTGGCATTATGGATTTATGATTGCATGTTCCTCTGAATTTTATGAGTGTTAATAGTATCTGGCATGTATGCTTGGAGAAATAATACATGTATATATTCCTGGTGGTTGTGTGTGTTAATAATACCTGGTATGCATGTTTGGCGCCAGTGTTAATTTGCACACCAATTCCAATACTGTTTTATTGCATCATCCACTACCAAAACCATTCAAATTAGGTCTGGTTCATTCATTGCTCTGGTACTAGAGGGTGCACATTAAGTCAAGGGTGCACATTAAGTCATTGCTGTGATCGGGAGAACAGCAGTAGCCCTTTCAATATATTATTATTAGCTACTGGTTCAGAATCCAATATTACGAAAGGTTTACATTCACCTAATAGTGCTTCCTCCGGTCGGAAATGGTTGGCACAGATTTGTCTAAATACGGATGTATCTACACGCTAGAACATGTCTAGATACATCCGTATTTCAAGAACTCCATGTCGATCATTTCAGATCTGAGGGAATAGATTGGAAAGCTATGTTTTCAGTTTCTTTGCATCGAAAAATAAAATGATAACCTGTATTTCACACTATTATGTAA
This sequence comes from Poa annua, assembly GCA_026929855.1. Classification (NCBI taxonomy): domain Eukaryota; kingdom Viridiplantae; phylum Streptophyta; class Magnoliopsida; order Poales; family Poaceae; genus Poa; species Poa annua. The sequence continues at coordinate 42,956,217 of CM049427.1, forward strand.
TCTGACAATGTCGATTCCACTTGTTTGGTTCTCTTGCTGCTAGTGCTGCATGAGTCTGGCCACATAAGCATCATAAGTCATTTCAATATTAAATTTTAATGCCTCATTTGCTGAATACACGAGCTAGAAAAATTACTGATCTTGTATTTGTGCTGATTTGGGTGCATAGTTTAGTCCTGGTAAGAAGCTGAGGTCAAGTCTCACCTAAGTTACATTTTCGTATAATGCAGTGCCATCCATGTTCAGTACTGCGCATTCAAATGAAAATATGATGGTTGATATTGTACTCGGATAAAACTTACTTGATACGAAAATAGGGTGACTATTTTTCATTTTGACTAAACTGGTAATGAAAAAAACTCTTTTTTCCATCATGTGAATTTTCAGGCATTGACTTATTTCCCTTTATGAAGCTCTTTAAACAATAATTTGTCTCATTTTATATTAGAAAAAAATTGTAATGGATATCATGGAAGTATGTTTATATGAGAATTTGACTGATATTTTCATGTGACCGCATTAATGCAATAACTTTTGATTTTTCCGTTGTTAGTATCATGATGGTGTTGTCGAAGATGTTGCCTGGCATTTGAGGCATGAATACTTATTTGGCTCAGTTGGTGACGATCATCATCTGCTAATTTGGGATTTACGCAGTCCTGCACCTACCAAGCCTGTACAGTCTGTGGTGGCACATCAGGGTGAGGTAGGTATTCTTGGGAACCTCAAATCTCTCTTCACGTTTATTTACTCCCTCCGATCCATATTAGTGGGCATAGCTTTGTCTAAATTCATATGTATCTAGTTAAGTATTTAGACTAGATACATGTGTATCTAGACAAAGTTGTGCCCACTAATATGGAACGGAGGGAGTATTGAAATTTGCATTATGTGACACTTAGAGAAAACTGTCATGTTTGCATATTTTTCAAATTTTGTTTATATGTTCTTACCCCCTGAAGTCAGTTGAATCAATAGTTCTGTGACATGTAATATTGTATCGTACATTTGTATACCCTAACTTTCTCATTTTGAATGCCATGGTGACCGGAGGAAAAGTGCAATCTGTTTACCTGCCTGCATGAATTTCAATGTTGTATCCAGAAGAAAAATATATAATGTGGAATAAACAAAATCTATCTGTTATAGATTTTATGAATAATAGTCGTATCACTCCAGTACTTTCCAGTCTTGTGCGATTTTTAACCGTTTGCTCGTTCACTGGTCATACCTTGTTTTCAGTCCTTCTCCCTATATTGTGCTTCCGGACAAGTCATTTGCTTCTTTTCTCTTGTTTTTTGTACTCCAGAATGAATTAGTTACATCTTCCACTGTTGCTTCCTTATGCCATATCAATGGTCAGTTACTTGAATGTTCATAAACTAATTTGATCTTCTATAAGGCGTAAGTGTGTGACCAACGCGATTAGATGTGTACACTGGCATTTGCTCATGCATGCTAAGACAACAAGCATATGGTTCTTGAAGAAAGGTGTCTTGTAGATTGACGTTGTCTGATGCATTTTCTTTATTTATAGGTGAATTGTTTGGCTTTCAATCCTTTCAATGAATGGGTTGTTGCAACCGGTTCAACAGACAAGACTGTAAAATTATTCGATCTTCGGAAGATTGACACTGCGCTGCACACATTTGACTGTCACAAGTATGCCTTCAGTTTATACTGTCACTTTTCAGCTCGAAGCTGCTTCCTATTTAGCCTAAAGAAAATAAGCATGCTTTTAATGTCGTGTTGTTCTTGTTAGTTCATTCATTGTATGTTTGTTATTATCGGTCTTGAATTCGTTTTTTGTGTGTAATCAGAGAGGAAGTATTTCAAGTCGGATGGAGCCCAAAGAATGAAACTATACTTGCATCTTGTTGTCTTGGGAGAAGGCTGATGGTTTGGGATTTAAGCAGGTAAGCAGCATTTCAGCTTCAAAATCGTCCTGTATTTTTCTACTTGTTTCCCACAGTTCCTCTTGATATGAATATTAATATATGACCTTTCTATTCACAGAATTGATCAGGAGCAAACACCAGAAGATGCTGAGGATGGCCCACCTGAGCTGTTGTTCATTCATGGAGGCCATACAAGCAAAATCTCCGACTTCTCCTGGAACCCATGCGAGGACTGGGTGCTTGCTAGCGTCGCAGAAGACAACATCCTTCAGATATGGCAGATGGCGGAGAACATCTACCATGATGAGGATGATCTTCCGAGCGATGATCCGGCAAAGGCTTCTTGAAACCCTTGATGTTAGAACACCAAAAGAGACGAGATAATACCTAGCATTGTCGATTTTAGGTTGCCCTGTGATTGAACCTGTTGTCCTGGTTGACCTTGCAGCGACAGGCGTGTTTGTCAGTTGTACTCGTACCTCCAGCATAGTACATACCAGTTGACCAATTACCTCTTGTTGTGGTTGGATGCATTTACGTGTTTCATCTTGCCGACTTTAGCTGATTATAAACGGTTATCTCTCCACTGTAGCAAGTTGGAGAAAAATTCTTTTCAAAAGTGTTACTTTTTCTTTGACAGAAAAGGTGTTACTTGAGTTGGAAGATTGCTTATTTGCAAAATTGGTCGTGTTATGACAATGTGCACAAGATATGTACTCCCTCGGATCTGAAATGATGGCACTGACTTATCTAAACACATAGGTACTCCCTCTGATTGGAAATGATTGACACAACCTTATCTAAATATGTAAATACGGATTATTTAGACATATTTTAGTGTAGACACCTCTAATTTGTGTCAACCATTTATAAGTTCTGTCTCCACCCTTGGGAAAAGGTGTGCCTTTGCGGACTAAGGCAGACATCTCACGGGTAGCCGTTAAGACGAGCACGAAGTGTAACGGAAAAGAAAGGTGACGGCCTAGGGTTTCAACCCTAGCCGTCGTTGCAGGCTTCATCTGCAACTTCATCACCGTCTTCGTTTTAGAATTGACGGGTCCTCACCTACTCTAAGTGTCGCTTTGGAACTAGGAGGGGTGGGTACCTTAGACCTGAAGGCGATATACAAGGGTACTTAATGTTAGAGTTTGGTTTTAGTTGTTGCTTCTTCGTCAATGGAGATGACACCGTCTGTAATAAGTGATCTTCCACGCTTTGATCATCGACGAGATCTTTATCCTGACGTCAATGGTGCCTTGGGAAGATTAAATTTGTCTAAGTATGATTCTTCAGATCTTACTTCGTGAGATCAATATTAGATTGTTTCTCATGGTTCCCGCGAAAAGGTTTGTCCTCACATTATCTATCCTGCCTACAACGTATTCGCCAATGGTGAATCGTTCTCTCGGCTCCCAACATCATCAACAAAATGGCTCAGTTATTTGTCATTAAAATATCAGTGGTGGTGCTATGCCGATGTTGCTTGATTAATTTAATGGCTACATGCATGCATAAAGTGGCTTAAAATTGAAAGAGGTATTCATAGATCCGTGATTTGTGATTTGATGTTCTTGACTTTTTCTATTTGATGTTCTAGACTTTTTCTATGTTTCCTTCATAAAGTATAAGATTGTGTCATGAAAAATGAAAAGGCATCTCAAAAGTTTCCTTCACAAAGTATAAGATTGTGCCATGAAAAATGAAAAGGCATCTCATAAATTTGCTCGTCTCTTTTAGTTTTAGTTTTTAATCGATATAATCGTGTACTCTTTGTTGATTTACTATATTTGTTGATTTAATATATGTGGATTAAAAAAATCAAAACAAGAATATATGTGGATTTTTTAAAGGCAGACATTCACTGAGGCCGCGAGGGGGTAACTCCGAAACTACCTGAATCTTCCATCGCAGGATGTACGGATTCAGTGCCTCTGCATACACTCCCTAGCGCACGCGTGAGGGTTTTCCTTTTGATTTCGTGAAATTTCACAAAAATAACCCTTTGAATAAAGTTCAACAAAAAATAAGCTCTTTTCAAAACTATTTTAAAATCTAATCCTTTTTGGTAGCGCCCAACGATGTGGCGCTACCCTCTGTGTGGTAGCGCCACAGACTCCATCGTTACCCTCGTGCCAGCGTGGCAACGCGGGCCCTTCGTCGCTACCCTTCGGAGGGTAGCGCCATGCCCCTCGGCGCTACCCTCTTAAGGGTAGCTCCATGCCCCATGTCTCTACCCTTCGGAGGGTAGCGCCATGCACCTCGGCGCTACCAAAAAGGGTTAGATTTCAAAATAGTTTTGAAAAGAGGTTATTTTTTGCTGAACTTTGCCCAAAGGGTTATTTTTATGAAATTTCACTTTGATTTCACCTTTCAGATAGTGCAGTTGTTCGTTGGCGTTCCAACAATTGCTCTCTCTGCCGACAGACGTGCAATGCTGTGCATTCGTTTGACATTGCCTCTCGAGTTTGTCATGTGTATCTCGGTCTATCCAGCTCCTATCAGGGATCGAAGTGGAGCTGCCCCAAGTTTGATATGCTAGGTTTAGGGTTTCCGTGGGGTCTAGCCTCCACGTGATCATGTTATATATATAGACAGCAGGCATACAAGTATAAGTACACAACGTGTACGGTTAGCGTACATACGCTATACAAACCGATATCTTACACTCCCCCTCAATCTAAACTTTTAGAGACTAAATTTAGATTGGTTCTAAATCGGTCTAACATCTGCCTCGTGGCTGGTTTTGTGAACACATCAGCCAACTGATCACTGGAGGAAATGAACCTAACTTGAAGATCTCCAGCGGCTACTCGCTCACGCACAAAATGGAAATCAATCTCAATATGCTTGGTCCGAGCATGAAACACTGGGTTTGCAGTCAGGTACGTAGCTCCCACATTATCACACCACAAGATCGGTGTGCGCTGCTGTGTGACGCGAGTTCCTTGAGCACTGTCTCGACCCACATGGCTTCAGCAGCCCCATTTGCCAATGCTTTATACTCTGCCTCGGTACTGGACCTCGAGACAGTAGGCTGCTTCTTCGAACTCCAGGAAATCAAGTTCGGGCCTACAAAGATGGCAAAGCCTCCAGTGGAGCGTCGATCGTCAACGCACCCTGCCCAATCTGCATCCGTGATAATACTGATACCGGTGGCGGAGGACCGCCGAAACAACAGCCCGGTGCTGATGGTGCCCTTGACGTAGCGCAATATGCGCTTCACGGCTTCCCAATGTATCGTCGTCGGTTGGGAGAGTAATTGGCACACCTTATTGACAGCAAAGGAAATATCCGACCTAGTGAGAGTTAAATACTGGAGACCACCAACCACACTGCGGTATCGGAAAGCATCATCAACACCGAGTGGTCTGCCACCAGTACGAGCTAGCTTCTCGGAAGTATCAAGGGGAGTAGATGTAGGATGACAATTCTCCATGCTGACACGGTGAAGAAGATCAAGAGCATATTTTTGTTGTGTCACACTTAGGCCCCCGGAATTGGAAGACGCTTCTAAACCAAGAAAGTAATCCAGTGGGCCAAGATCCTTGATAGGGAAACTAGCCGAGAGAGAATGCACCAGGCGATCAACTGCAGCAGGGGTGGAGCCAGTAATGACAATATCATCGACGTATACCAGCATATAAATCTGAACGCCTCCATGAGAGAAAATGAACAGAGAAGTGTCGGCCTTGGAGGAGGTGAAACCGATCTCAAGTAACCGAGCACTCAGGCGAGCATATCAGGCCCTAGGAGACTGCTTGAGGCCATAGAGGGCACGTTGCAACTTGCAGACGTGAGTGGGATGCTGGGAATCCACAAAACCGGGCGGTTGCTGCATATATACCTCCTCGGTGAGAAAACCATGAAGGAAGGCGTTGCTTACATCAACTTGACGAAGTATCCATCCACGAGAGACAGCCAAGGAGAGGACTAGACGAACGGTGGCTGGCTTCACGACAGGGCTGAAAGTGTCACCATAATCTATGCCATGTTGCTGGGTGAATCCACGAGCAACGAGCCGAGCCTTGTGCTTATCAACAAAGCCGTCTGGGCGATGCTTTGTCTTGAAAATCCAATTGCAACTGACCAAATTGACGCCAGGAGGGCGCGGCACAAGTGTCCATGTGTTGGTCTGACGGAGAGCAGCAAACTCGTCAGACATGGCGTCCCGCCAGGCAGACTCACGAAGAGCCTCGCGATGAGAGACGGGAGCGGCGAAGAAAGCACGACGCCGAGGGTCGTAGCGGACGGTGCCATCCGTGACAACACGCTCACGACGGGTGCCATCACGGAGTCGCGTGGTCATCGTGTGACCAGGAGGCGAGGCGGGTGCATTCAAGGGCGTCGCGACCAGTGATGAACTAGTGGATGGCGACGCGGACTGCACCGAGTCATCCGGCCCAGGTGCACTAGGCGGGGCAGCGGAAGAGGCACGCGTGGGCGACGGGGAGGAGCTTTCCGGCCCATGCGCATGTGGAGAGGCCGGCCCATGCGCGTGTGGAGAGGGCGGTCTGGGGGACGAGGGCGCCTCGTGAGTGGTGCCATGCACATGCACGTCGATCGCCGGCTCGTCCGACGCGGAGGTGGCCGACGGATGCGGCAGCTAATCCTGCAAAACCTCAGACCCTGCATTGGACGGGTCAGTAGACAAGTAGGACAAGTCGTAATTCCGCACATGAGCACTCGTAGCCGGTTCGGAGACAGGATAAGAGATGGCGTGCTCGAGGGTGGTGTGACGCCCTAAAATCGATACTATGTAGATTTAAGCGATCCCGCCGAAATCCGCATAATAACAAGTTTAGGTCGCCCACCAGACATAATGTGCACGCCGAAACATGCGCATTACGTGGGTGGAATTTGTGATAACATTACAACAGTTTCGATACATCCACAAATAGAACAGAAGATAAATTACAACAACGACTCGAACGAGTCAAGATACAAATGATACAATACAAAGATTCAAATGACAGCGGAAGCAAAATAGTATCCGACTACGGATAAGATGCAAATAGGACTAAGAGTCCTGAAGATAAGCGATGGCACCATATCCCCGCCCAGCCAAGCCGGAGGGATTCCCAAGCTAACGTCGTCTGACTTCAAACCTGTTGACTGCACATAAAGCACATCCCAAAAGAGGTTCAGGGCACTCTCTGGCAAGCAAAACCGACTTGCCTACTTTCTACACCATCTCCCAAAATATAGGGGAGGTGGACTTAGCGGCAGCAGCACTAGCAACCTAAATAGACACGCTACGACTTCCGTCTAATCAGAGAGGGATAAGAGAGCGCATAAGATAAACATCTACAACTAACACCAAACATAACCCATTCTCGAATTAACCCCCTCAACCAAATATGAGGAAGCAATCCGGGAAACTCACACATTGAACAGTTTTAGTTATAATTTATTGTAAAAGTAATTCTATATTACTAGTCAATTTAATTAACATTAAATAGGTGCAAGTTGTCTAGATCTTGTTAGCCAGCATCATCACCAAAGTCGTCCATAACCGTGGACACGGCTCATCGATAAGATTATACCCTGCAGGGGTGCACTACTGTACCCATACTCGCATGATCAACCCAAGCAAGCATCAGGGCTTCTCAACACGACTTATTCCTTCACTACAGCAAGTCCAAGTGCCACCCATATGAGTTGTTACCCGCGTCAGGAGTCCGGCCGAATCTCAATTGCGGACTCATTAGTTTGTGTCTGCGCACCATGCGGCTCAAACCACAGTAGGAACTGTCCGCTACGTGAGCACCACCCCTATATGACCCCCCGTATCAAGTAACCTCTCATCGATCATCATCATCATGCACATGCATATGAGCGAATGGAAAACCCGAACTACTTGCGGCACATGGACGAGCTGCGGATCCGTTCAAAGTCGAGGGGGGCTCCATTGGGCCACCCACAAGTGGTTAGTGCGCTCAAAATTGGATCCGAGGACAAAATCTCAGTTCCTAGGTCGACACTCAGCAGAACAAAGCACCTCGCAAGGCCTTCCGCCTGGTGCCTTATCTTTTAATTATAGAACCCCAAAATAAGACATCAGTTTATTATAGTAGAACAATATATCATACTGAGCATATGAGATAAAGACAAAGGAACGACTCGCTCAACCAATCCTAAGCATGCACTACGACTCGCAAAGGCCAACAGATAAACATGCAAAGGGTTATGGGTTGTGGGGATATAGCTGTATAGGCTGCAGGAAAAACATGTGATGGGATCGCAATTTAAGAATCGATAACTAGGGTAGCAAAGATCAACGGCAAGAATGAAAGACAATGTATAGGTAAACAAGCAAATTTTGCTTGCCTGGAATCCCGCATGGAAGCAGATCTTGTCGTTGCTCACACATCTCAACGTCTTATCCGCGAAGAAGCAACAAACACTGGAAAGCGTAAAAGATGCATTTACCACTACGGCAAAAGATCCAGCATGATCATGGGAGAATGATGCATGACATGGCAAGATGCATTGCGAGATGCACTTAATCCAACTTAAGCGGAACCGAGATTCCGACAATTAATATTAATATTGAAGTTATTTATCTACCCCACAAATTAAATGTCCATTAAGATGGCAAGGCATGGCAAAGATGATCTAGTCAAATTAAATGGAATGGGCATCAATAGTAATTAAATGCCCACACATTCCATAATTATTGTTTAGGTGAATCGCTACACCACCAAACCCAAGAGATGCAACACATGCAAGTATGATGCGATATGCACAAGCTAGATGACATTTAATAAAATAGGTTTAGGGTTAGGGTTTGGGTCCGTACGTCGGATCAGGTGAACTAGGGTTCGAAACCGACGTCTTCGGTCCGTAGAGGAAGTAGTCGTCGTCGTGGAAGTAGTCGTCGCGGAACCGGGGCATCGTCGTTTGTCGATGTCGTGGGAGTGGTCGGAGTCGTTGTACCCGATCATCATCATTTGCGGATCACGGTCTTCCTAGACACGCACGAAGTCGGCCAACGCAAAGCGAACACAGACGAGACGGACACGAAGAGGAGTCCTTGTCGACGGTCACGAGCACGTAGAACTTGTCACGGTCGTCGTTGTGGCGGATCTTGTCGGTTCACGGACACGGAGGAGCACGGGCAGCACCTCGAAGGGTGGACAAACACGATCAACAAGAGACGCCGGGGTCTTACGGGCATTGCGTCAAACACTTTGCGGGCGGCGATGGCGGCGTGCACGCGACCGGGAGGAGGATGCAGCGGGGTGACGCGGCGCAGTGGAGGCGCACGGGGCGAACGCAGCCGGCGTGCTGCGGCGACCGGCGGCCGGGGAGCAGGGGAGCGGGAGGAGGAGCTCGAGGCGCGCGGTGGTAGCTGGGCGCGGGGGCGCTGCGTCGCGGAGCAGGGGCGCGCGGGGAGGCGCAGGGCGAGGGCCGGCGGCCGGCGACGGGAGGAGCAGAGGGCGCGACGGCCGTGGGGAGGCGCGGCAGCGAGCGGCGGCGTGGGGCGGCCGACGCGGAGGCGGCCGGGCAGCTGCGGACGAGCGGCTGGGGGCGGCGCGGCAGGAGGCGAGGCGACGGGCGGCAGGGACGGCGCGACGCGCTCGGGGGCGTGGCGGCCGGCGTTGGGGGCGAGTGCGGCGGGGAGCGCTCGGTCGCGCGGCGCGCGGCCGGGCCGGAGGCGCGTGCGGGCGAAGCGGGGCGCCGGCGGGTCGGGGGAGGAGGCGATGGGGCGCAGGGGGTCGGGGCGCGGCCGGGCGCGCGCAGGCGGCGGTGGGCCCAGTCGCGTGGAGGTCGGGCGAACGGGAGAGGAGGCGGCGCAGCGGCAGCGCGGCCAGGGCGCGAGGCGGCCGGGGAGGCGGAGGCGCGCGGCGGCCGGGGCGACGCAGGCGCGAGGAGAACGGGGAGCGGCCGGCTCGGAGCAAGGGGCGGACGGGCGCGCGGAGGCGTAGATGCAGGAGCACGGGGAGCTCGGGAGCGAGATGGGCTCGTGCGGGTGCGACGGGAGGAAGAAGGAAGAGAAGGAAAAAAAAAGAAAAAAGAAAAGAAAAAGGGAAAAGAAATAGAAAGGAGGGGGAAAAGAGAAAAAGAGAGGTGGGAGGACTTTTGTAAAAATCCAGAAAAATAGAGGAGGGTGGCTGCAATATTCCAGGGGGGTGGGAAACAATTTTCCAGGGTGAAACCCTAGGTTTGGGGTTAGATGGGCTTGGGCTTTATTTCTCTCCCCTTTATTATTTTTTGTTTTATATTTTTAAAACAAAATAGAAAAAGAATTTGAACACGAAACCTGTACAAAATATTTTTAGTTTTAAATAGACAATTTAATAAACTAGTTTTTAACATTTTTAAAAGATTTGAAAATAACACATTTTTAATTAATTTGAAATGCATTTGAATTTAATTGTGGAAATTAAATTTAAATGCAACAATTAAGTTAATGCGATGCTATGTCGATGCAAAAAGAAAAACTCACAAATAAAAAAGGGGATAAATCCCGGGGCGTTACAGGTGGAGACATCAACCGTGATACCGGGAGTGGAGAAGGAAAAATGGACTCGTCGAAAACAACATCGCGAGAAATATAGATGCGCCCCGTGGACCTATCTAGACACTTATATCCCTTGTGCATAGGACTATATCCTAGGAAAACATACATCTTAGATCGGAATGCTAGTTTGTGCGTATTATACTTCCGAATACTGGGCCAGCAAGCGCAACCAAAAGTGCGAAGGAAGGTGTAATTAGGAGGGATACTAAGGAGGCGATGGATGGGTGTATCTTGGTTAATGACGGGGGTGGGCATGCGATTTATGAGATAGCAAGCCGTGAGGAAAGCCTCATCCAAAAAACGTAATGGAAGAGAGGCATGCGTGAGAAGTGCAAGACCTGTTTCGACTAGGTGACGATGCTTACGTTCCGCAACAACATTTTGTTGGGACGTATGAGGGCAAGACACACGGTGAGATGCCCGTGTGCTGAAAATAGCGATGGAGTTTGTGATATTCACCACCCCAATCGGACTGAATTGCCTTGATCTTAGAGCTCAAAAGGCGTTCAACATGAGCCTGGAATGCATAAAAGACCTGCTCGACATCAGACTTATGTTTGAGAAGATAAATCCAACAAAAACGAGAGTAGTCGTCGATGAAACTCACATAATATTTAAAACCACCAGAAGAGGAGACCGCAGGTCCCCAAACATCAGAATGAATTAATTCAAGTGGCATGGTGGATACACGAGAAGATGCGGAATACAACAAGTGACGACTCTTACCACGCTGACACGCATCACACACTAAAACATGACTATCTGAAGATGAACACGAGAGATTGTTTTGCCTAACAATAGTTTGGACTACATTATTCGCTGGATGACCGAGGCGTTGATGCCATTGGGTGGAGGAGACCTTGGCGGCGGAGAGAGCATGGCACGGCTGTGGTGGGGGTGACGCTCGACGAAAGGGGATGGGGTAAAGTCCGCCTTAGCTTCTACCGTGAAGAAGAACCTTCCTCGTGGCTTTGTCCTTGACACAGGAAATTTTACGGAGAAACTCAATGAATACATCATTATCAGAAACAAGACGATAGACGGAAAGGAGATTTTTGCTAATGTTAGGGACATGAAGAATATTTTTTAGATGAAGTGATGAACCGGCTAAGGATGAGTGACCAATGTGTGAAATCGACAAACCTGCGCCATTTGCTACGTGCACCTGATCCTTGCCACCGTAGCGATCATGAACCTGAAGGCGTTCGAGGTGGCTGGTGAGGTGATCCGTTGCCCCCGAGTCCATGAGCCACGGAGGGAGGTTGTCGGCGGTGGCGGTCGAGGTCGAGGCAGCGTTGCCGGAGCGTGGAGCGCTCGGCTTGAACTCGGGGTTATACCGATTGCGGCAATCCCCGGCCACATGCCCGCAGATGCCGCACAGCTGGCAGCGGGGACGCTGACGGGTGTGGCCATTGCCGCCGTTGCGACCTCCGCCATAGTTCTGCGGAGCGCCGCCGTACTGTCCGCCGCCATGGTTTCCCTGACCTTGCTGCTGGGAAGGATTGGCGTACAGACGACCTCCGCCACCACCTTGGCTGGCGGGATTGCCGGTGTAGGGACGCGGCTGGCCGTTGTTGGAGACGAAGCCAGGCCGCGACGCGACGTTGGCCGAGGAAGACCAGTCCTCGGTGGGTGCCTCCGCTTGCTGCGCATGGATCATGGACTCAAAGGTGAGCACATGCGAGTAGAAATCCGAGAGTGATACCTCGGAGTTATCCTTGATCATGGTCGCAGCGAGGGGGTTGAACTCGGGACCGAGCCCGGTAAGCATGTAGTCGATGACGAGATCATCGGAGAGGGGCTCGCCGGCGGCAGCCATGGTGTCCGCTAGGACCCTGACTTTGTTCATGTACTCGGCGGCGGAGGAGTCGAGTTTCTTCAGCACCTGGATCTGACGCCGGAGGTGCCGCACGTTGGCGCGACTTTGAGCTCCGAACATGGCGTGGATGGCCTCCCACACAGCGGCGGCCGTGTTCTTGCCGATGAGTTGACAGGAGATCTCGGGAGTGATGGATCCGAGGAGTCGTCCAAGGACGCGTTGATCCTGCGTCCACCATGTCGCATACGCGGGGTTCGCGATGGTTCTTGCCGCGTCACCCGTTCCTTGGGTGATGGTCATCGCGGGCGCTGCCATCGTGCCGTCGATGAAGCCCTGCGCCGGAGAAGTTGGGCAGGGTGAGGGCACGCCAGAGCATGAAGTTGCTCCGGTCGAGACGAACGGCAGGGGCGGGGATGGGCACGTCACCAGCAGCGACGGAGGAGGCGGAGACGACAGGACCGAGCGGAGCGAGCTGCATCGCCGAGGAAGAGGACGACATCTCGGCGGCGGCGGCGGCTAGGCTCTGATACCAAGTTTGATATGCTAGGTTTAGGGTTTCCGTAGGGTCTAGTCTCCACGTGATCATGTTATATATGTAGACAGCAGGCATACAAATACAAGTAAACAACGTGTACGGTTAGCGTACATATGCTATACAAACCGATATTTAACACCCCAGACGCGAGCGAACAAACGCAGCGTTCGGACAGGAGGCAAATAAACCATTGGGGCAACAACAAAAGCCCATCCGCCAACCAACAGGCTACACAGCCACACAGGTTCTACGATGAGCCAACTACACGGCAGTTGTCACCGTCACACAGGGTTACAGCAAGACTACACACGCGGCCAAGAGTCTTGAGATCAGTCGATCAGACACAGCAGAAGACACCTACTACTAGACTACTACTGTCTACTGGTACGGTCGCTCACAGTCACTACGGGACTAACCGGCACGACTAAACGCCGCAAACATCAACAACAAGACCTCTTGTTTCAGAGTTCTTGCCACCACCATCGGCGACGATCTACGGTTTCGAAATCCCTTCATTGACCGCGTCCCCGGGTACAAGGTGCACATCCCCGGGTCATCGGCCGCGTCGCACCACACATCTTCCTCTCCAAACGCCATGGTGTATTCACACTGCACCGGACCCAGCTTCTCCTTCTCACCCAGCGCCTTCCTCAGCTCGGCCTCGTCGGCACGCGCACGGCCGAAGCGGTCCCCGAGCTCGCCGAGGAACGCGTCGGCGCCGCTCTCCAACGACTCATCGAGATCCCACGAAGCGCGTCCAGCGCGGCGGACGAGAACGGGACCAGCTGAAGACCCAGCTGGTGGCGCGGCGGGCACGAAGGCTTCCACGTAGGTCAGGTACCCGCCGGGCAGCATCTCCACACGGTACCGAGCAGACGATCCGCCCAGCTGCGTCAGCGCCTCCCCGATGACGAACATCCGCGAGAGGTCACCGGCCGCACCATTACCTGCACACAGAAATGTCGACAGATCAGGACGGAAGGGAGTAAGGAAACATGGCAATAGCATCGTAGCAGAAAACTACGCCAAGAACATTCGGAAAGAAGAGAAAGGTGACCGAGAAAAGAGACGCATGCATTGCATACCGTCTCCAGTAGAGGCCATGGCCGTCGCGAAAACTACAAACCATACGTACGTTCGGCCGCCCATCCTATCGTCGCCGTCAGAAAACGTTGAGATTCGTGTAAGTCAATGCGCGCTCGATTACTACGTTGTTAACAGTTAAACGAGAAAGCTAAGACGCAGCGATCCGCCGTTCTCTCCCCGCTACTCGTCGTCTTCCTCGGCGCAGAGCTCTAGCTCGCCGCCCCTCGGACTCCGAGCTCCACCCAAGCCGCTCACCTGTCTCTGGCCTCCAGCTCCTCCGCCTCCTGGTCCAAAACCTGCAGGGCGGGCGGCGAGCCGCCGGTTCGTCGGCGGCCCTCCGTCCCTCTCCTCCCCAGCTTCCTCCCTCACCGCCGTCGGTGCGCGGGCTGCCAGGCAACGCCTGTGCGGCCTTTCGGCGGGCGCCGACGACGAGTTCAGCCCCTCCTCGTCCCTATCCGGTGGCGGCTCCTCTCCCGCCTCTCGAGGAGGAGGCCGGAGGTGAGGCGGATTTTGAGATTCGTTTTTTTAAAATGAAATATCTTAATAACCGTTTATCTGATTTACGAACCATTTTTATTTTTAAACTCCTTGCGTCGAGATCTTCAAAATTAGATCTCATGTTGATAGGTTTTGATAAACTTTTTTTTATATACTTTGGATTATATATAGTTTGTATAAGCTAAGTGTAGCAGTACGTATAACCTGAAATTTGTAGTTGTACGTACAACATGTTAGGTGTAGTTGTACGTACAATCTGAATGTAGTTGTAAGTACAACCTGATCTGTGTTGCTGTACACCCCGGTCTGCGTTGCTGTACAACCCGATCTGTGTGGTGTTATATAACCCGATCTACGTTGTTGTACTACCCGTTCTGCGTTGCCGTACAACCCGATCTACGTAGTTATACAATCTGATTATGTGTTTTTATACATGTGAGAGGGCTTTGTACGATTATTGTATGGGGCTTTGTATTATGGATAGGTTTTTGTACAACATGATCTGTGTCGTATGTACAACCTAGAACCTACATTGTATATTATTTTATTTATAGTTATACAGGATTTTGACCGAATATGGACCTGTACATGTGCACAAGAATCTTTGTACAACGAGCCTTGGAACTTTGCTACCCATCGTTGTACAACCAGCTTCACGTTACCTACTAGCTGCGCGCGTACGATCACGTGCGGCCGGCGAGCGCAGGACATCGTACATTGGGCCACGTGGCGGCTAATCTCGCACTCGTGCTGCCAGAAACAAGCCTTCGCGAACGTAACGCGATACCCCTCAGCTCTGGGAAATCTTAGAAAAAGAGTTCCTTTGCAAAGGTCCACGCGCGTGCGATCCGGTACTGACAAGTGTCGCAATTTCGTTTGTTTCTGTTTCCACCTTTTCTCCACGCAGTGACAAGTGGCAGCTCCTGGTGGTGGGCAGATGGTTGTATATGGATTTATTTTGAGATTCGTTTTTTAAAAACGAAATATCTTAAGAATCTTTTATCCAATTTACGAACCGTTTTCACTTTTGAACTCCTCGCGTCGAGATCTTCAAAACTAGATCCCATATTGATAGGTTTTGACAAACTTTTTTTTACTTTGGATTGTGTATGTTTTGTACACCCTAAGTGTAGTCGTACGTACAAACTGAATTTTGTAGTTGTACGTACAACTTGCTACGTGTAGTTGTTTGTACAAGCCGAATGTATTTCTACGTACAACCCGGTCTGTATTGCTGTACACCCCGGTCTGTGTTGCTGTACAAACCGGTCTGTGTTGCTGTACAACCCGGTCTACGTTGCTGTACAACGCGGTGTCCATTGCTATACAACGCGGTCTGTGTTGCTGTACAACCCGGTCGGAGTTGCTGTACGTACAAACTGGTATGTGTTGCTGTACAACCCAGTCTGCTTTGCTGTACAAGCCGATCTGCGTTGCTGTACATCCCGTTCTGCGTTGCTGTACTATCTTAATTTGTGTTTTGTACAAGTCTAATAATAGATCCAGATCTAGATTTAGATCTGGATTTAAATCTAGATCTGGACATACGTGGGACCGCTTGCTTAATTTGCGCCACTTGTCGCAACGGCAGCGCGCGCGTCGTTTCCGCTTTTCCCTTCGCAAAGGCCGACCTTTCTCTAGTCCAACCCCTCAGCTCTGCGCCTCTGGCCACCACCACCAGGACGACTGGACGAGCCAAGCCCACGAAAAACAGTGAGCACAAACTGATAGTTCGGGCCCATTATACGAGGAATTGGCCCATTAGACACTACCGCTACCATTTGGCCAAAATTTCAAAATACAAAACTAATACGACCCGAGTTCCTCTCCTTTTTTTTTTTGAAAATCACAAATCACTAAAGTAGACACGTAGGCCGCCTCATTAAAAACCTTCCAGCCTCCTTAGGTACCCTGAAGGAAAAGAGTGCGTAGCAAACCTGCAGTCTTTTCACAGTTACAAATCATTACAATCCGATGTGATCAACTCCAACACGCAGGTCGGAGCTGATTCACGACAAGCACCACTAGAGCCAGCCTTGCCTAGTTGGCCCAAGGCATGAGCTAACACTATTACTAATCCTGTCTATCTTCAGAATCTTGATATCTTGATAAATCCGCAGAAACTCTCTACCTTCATTATAAAGCATCCACAGAGAGGAACGTTCCACCTCATCCCCCATTAGGGTTTGCACCACTCGGTCACAATCTGTTTCAAGGATAGCAGGCCACCGTCGAAGTTCAGTCAGGTGCTTCAGACCTTCAAGGCAAGCCAAAACCTCAGCTTCTTCGGCGCTAGCACACGCAGGAATATATTTCCATTCAGTTAGAATAGGATGTCCGAGATGATCACGAACCACATTTCCCAGGCCTGTTTTTTTTTGACAGATAGTCCCAGCCGGCATCGACATTTACTTTTATACCACCTTCCCTAGGAGCTGCCCAACCGGACTGGCCAGAGGAGCCTGCAGAACTATGATGATCCAATGGCATGTATTTTTTGCCCGAGCTATCGGTTGGAGTATCCTTAAAGGATGAAAATGAGTTGTAATAATTGAAGATGTAAGGACCAGAGGCAGCTATAGACGCCTTACCATCACCATGCACAACGTTGTTCCTGTGATGCCAGACTCTCCACATCAGAAAAATAATTTTATCACGTGTTGAAGGGGAAGCTATACTTAACAGGTGAAGGATCCACTCTTTTCCTTGGATATAGAAACTCTCCTCTGAAGGTAGTGTCCAGCGACTCCTCATCTCCTCTCTCAAAGCCCTTGCGAGGGTACAGCGGACAAGCGCATGGTGTGAATCCTCATTTTCTGTTCCACAAATCGTACAAACTGGATCCATGGATGCAATCCTCTTTTTAAGAGCAGAACGAACAGCGAGAGTATCAGTAGCAGCTCGCCATGCAAAAACCCTCATCTTCTGGGGTACATTTGCTTTCCAGACTAGGTTCCACACGCTCCTATCCCCTCTAGGTTCAGCAGATGATTGACCCCCACTAAGCTTATCAATAGATGGTTGCAATCCCAGTAAGTACGCCGACCGCACTGTGAATAAACCATTGCTTTCCAAAGCCCAGGCAGCGAAATCATCACATTGTCTCGCCGGTAATTTAATAGACAGAATAGCCGCTGCATCATGGGGGGGACAACATTCACGGATAATCTCTTCATCCCACCCACCAGATAATGGGTTTATAAGTTCGGAGACCCAACGGCGACGAGTAAGGCCGCGCCGCCCCTCCAGCTTTAGCGCATTTGGCCGTGGAAGCCAATTATCTCTGAAAATCCTTACGCTTGTGCCCGAGCCGATCCACCAAATAATTCCTTTTTTAACTAGTTCCAAGCCATGAACAATACCTTGCCAAGTTTGTGATTGGTTCTGAATAAATGCAGTATCAAGAAGATTGCCAGATGGGTAATACCTAGCCTTTAGCAAGCGAGAACACAAACTATCAGGAAATTGGAGTAGCCGCCAAGCTTGTCGTGCAAGTAGCGCTTGGTTAAAAATCTTGAGGTCTCGGAAACCATCACCCCCTTGAGATTTCGGCCTAGCTAATCTCTCCCAAGACATCCAATGCATGCGCCTTTTATTTTCTTCATCTCCCCACCAGAAATCACGGATAATTTTTTCCAAGTCTTCAATAAGGCCAACAGGAAATCTGAACACTCCCATAGCGTATGTAGAAAGGGATTGCAGCACAACCTTAATTAAGATTTCTTTCGCTCCAGAAGACATGTATTTCTCTGCCCAATCACTAGCATGTTTGATGAATTTCTCTCTTGTGGACTTCAATTTGCCACTCTTCAACCGACCTTCCGGAACCGGGAGTCCCAAGTATCTCTCCTCAAACGCAGGGGTTTCATATCGTAAAATTTCTTTCAGCTCCGCTTGGGATCTATCAGGGACTTGATCACCATATAAAACTGAACATTTACCCAAACTAACTTGCTGGCCAGTGCTCATTTCATATTTATCCAGAACAGCCTTGACCACCCGAGCTTGATCAACCGTGGCCTCAAAGAATAGGAGGCTATCGTCAGCAAAGAGGAGATGTGAAATACCGGGCGCTCGACGTCATATATGAAATTCATGGAGTGTATTTGATTCAATTTCTTTCCTGATAATACAAGAGAGACCATCAGCGACAAACAAAAATAGGTACGGCGAGAGAGGATCACCTTGGCGAATTCCACGGGAAGGGGTGAAAGGGTCCAACATGTTTCCGTAAAAGCGAATCGAGTATCGTATGGTGGTCACACAAGCCATAACCCACCGAAACCATTTGCTATGAAAGCCCAGTTTCGCTAAAACCCCTTTGAGAAACCTCCAATCCACACAGTCATACGCCTTAGCCATGTCCAATTTGTACGCACAAAACCTCCTTCGACTCGCAGCCCCGGTCTGAATGGCGTGGATGCAGTCAAACGCCATTAACGCATTATCCGTAATAAGCCGTCCCGGAATAAAAGCACTCTGTGTCGGAGAGATGATCGACTGGAGCATAGGCCGCAGGCGATTAACCAGACATTTAGACACCACCTTAAATATCACATTACACAAACTGATCGGCCGAAAGTCCTTTAATTCTTCGGGTGAAAGAACATTTCTTAATCTCTAGTGTTTTGAGTGTTAGTTAACAATACCAATGATGTACTAATCCTATTGCTAAGTATTTCAGTTTGTGTGAATTGCATATCACATACCTCAAAGCCAAAATGTAAAGAAAAAGAGTTTATGAAATTCTTCCCAGAACCGGAATATTGGAGCCGGAAATTTCCAGGATCGGAAATTCCGGGTCTCCTATTTTAAAACAGAAAAATGGCTAAGGAAAAGTTCGGAAGTGGTTCTGACTCAAACCGTAAAATCAAGTTGGAAATTTCACTGACTCGGAATTTTCGAGTCACGCAAAAAACCACTGCAGATTTGGCTAAGGAAAGAAGAGAAAGTGGTTCTGACTTCAACCAGAAAATCAACTCGGAAATTTCATCAGCTCGGAATTTCCGGGCCACCCAGAAAACCACTCCAGAATTTGGCTAAGGAAAGAAGAGGAAGACGTTCTGACTCCAACCGGAATATCAGCTCGGAAATTTCACTGACTCAGAATTTCCGGGCAACCCTCAGAAACTTGAAGAAATTTGGCTAAGTCAAGATGTCGAAGTCGTTCTGATCTCAATCGGAAATTCAACTCGGATATTTCACAGAACCGGATATTCCGAGTGACTCGAAATTCCGGGAGCCACTTATACCGGAATTTCCGGGTCTTCGAGACAGCCAACGGCCAGATTTTGGGAGGGGGTATAAATACCCCCTCACTCACTCAAGAACAGCTAGCTCTCAGATTTTCTCTCTCCTACTATTCTTGAAAGCTCAAATCATCAAGATCTCCTAATCCCTCCACCCAAATTCGTTGATCTTTGGAGGATTGGAGGAGAAGTCCCGGATCTACATCTTCACCGAAAGGATTTGCATTTCCTCCCCCATTCACTTGGGGATTTCGTGGCTAGGGTTCCCAGTGGGAAAACCTAGTTCACCATTGTTGTAATCTTGGTGTTGCCTTGACCTTTTGTGGTCCTTGACCCGTTGTGGTCATCTTGAGAGCCCCAAGTTAAGTTGTGGGTGCGTGCCTCAAGCGTTTGTAAGGGATTCGATCTCCGCCCTAAAAGGGGATCAATAGTGGAAGGTGAACTCGCAACCTTTGTGGTTGAGTTCATCGGAGAAGAAGGTGAGCCTTTGTGGCGTTGCGGCTAACATGTTGTGGTAGCGCACACCTCTCCAAACGAGACGTACACCCTTGGGTGGAACTCGGGATTACATCTTTGTCTCCGCGTGCTTCACTCGGTTCACCTTATCATTACTCCCTTACTTGCTTGTCTTGTTAGCTTATTTATCTTGTTATTGCTTCGGTTGTCATTTAGGTAAATTCATCATAGTTGCATATCTAGAGAATTTACCTTTGTGTTGAGTCTAAATTTGGAAAGACCTAAAATTTGTAATAGCACCTATTCACCCCCCCCCCCTCTAGGTGCCGGATTCCCGTTCAATTGGTATCAGAGCCTTGTTCACTTTTAAGGGCTTAACCGCCTAAGTGCAACGATGACGGAATCCGATGCCGAGAGGGCCGCCCGTGAGAAATTAGAGGCGGAGAAGGAGGCGTTAGCCAAAGGGGCAACCATGGCCAATCTTATAGATATGAGATCGTCCTTGGAGGCCCAACTCCTCAAGATGAATGAGATGCTCATGGCACTCTTGAAGTCTAAGGAGCCCGAGGCTACTTCTCCCTCTCCTCCTCCTAAGGAGCATGGTGAGAACTCTAAGGAGTCATCTTCGGATGGGTCCAAAGATGTTCCTCCAAGTGTTTCCCTCGGGAAGGCGGAAAAGGATGAATCACCTAGCTCCTCTAACACCCCCAAAGGAGAGGAATTTCATAATGTCAACCATAATTACTCTCCTAACCCTCCTATCCCTCACCCTCATGTAAACTTTAGAAGTGATCCTCCTAATCTCAAACCTACTCATTTCTCTCAATGACAATTTCTAATGAAGTCTCATCTATGTAGTGCCTCCATTGAGCTATGGCGCATCATTGAAGAAGGATTCAAGCCCCATGATCCAACCAACTTGACAAGAAGAGAGGTGGTTGATAGCCAACTCAACGCCACCACTCTTCATCAACTCCAAATGGCCGTTGGAGAGAAGGACATGGCACTCATTCAACAATTCTCCACCGCCAAAGAAGTTTGGAATGCTCTTTCCGACATCTTCGTCGGGAATGAGAGCATTAAGAAGAATCGGTATGATGCCTTATGCAATGAGGTGGAAGGGTTCTACAAGTTGGATGGAGAAAGTCACGAGGACATGTACCGGAGGTTGGTGTTGGTTGCTAACACCTTCAAGAACCTCGGGGAGGTCTACATTGATGACGCTTGGATCAAGAGGAAGTTCGTGACCGCTCTCTTGCCCTTTGAGGAAACGGATTTGAAGACACTCCAAGGGAGACATGACTTCGCAAAGATGACATCCAATGAAGTCATGCAAGAGATGACCGCATACAAGGTGGCCTCCAAGATTGCACAAGATGCAAGAGCTAGAGCCATAGGGATGCACAAGCATGCCTCAATTGCCTTGAAGGCCACCGTTGAAGAAGAGGGTGAAGAGGAGTATGATGATCAAGTCGAGATATCTAGTGAGACTCTCTCAAGTACTCTTACTCAACACATGGGTCTTGCGGCAAGAATGTTTTGGAAGAACCCCGGAAGGGCCAAAGCGAGGATTGACAAGAAGTTTCCCCCCAATGGAGGAAAGCCAAGCAACAAGGTGAGGCTTTGCTATAATTGTGATGACAAAAGCCACTTTGTTGCAGATTGCCCATGGGAAAGAAGAGAGGATCATGGTGGGAGGATCGTGGCCAAGACGAAGGGCAAGGGGCCCATGCCCATGAAGAAGCCCTAATTTAAGAAGAACCAAAAGATTGTCTTGGTAACTCAAGAGCAATATCCCACC
This sequence comes from Poa annua, assembly GCA_026929855.1. Taxonomy (NCBI): domain Eukaryota; kingdom Viridiplantae; phylum Streptophyta; class Magnoliopsida; order Poales; family Poaceae; genus Poa; species Poa annua. The sequence continues at coordinate 42,978,083 of CM049427.1, forward strand.
GATGATGAAGATAGTGACAAGGAGGATACTCCAACGCAAGTGGCCGCACTAGCCATTTCGTCCACAACTTCGTCACTCTTCTCCTCACCAAACGAGAGCCCCATCATCAAGAATGCAAGATGTCTTATGGCAAAGACATCCGAGGTAAAATTATCCCCCACCTCCATATCCCATGAAATTGATGATGGTATGAGCCTAGAAGTCAAGGAAGAAATTATTGCCTTTGATAAATTCATGACTAACTTGCAAGGAGAAGGAAAGAAACACTTTGGCTCAATTATGAGTCGTATAGGTGAGCTTGAGGATGAGCTTGAATTAAAAGGTGAGATTGAGAGAGAGGATGCACACGCTAAGATGTCCCTCCAATCCTCTCTCGAAGATGAACAAGAAGCTCATGCTCTCCTCAAGGAGCAACTTGCTAAGATCACTAAGGATCGTGATCTTTACTTTGCTAAATGTAAAATTGTGCAAAATGAAAAGTCCGAGCTTGTAGTTGCTCATGCTAGACTTTGCGAAGACTTCGAGTCACTTGAAAATACTCACAAGGTATTGACAAGTGATCACGAACGTCTCCTCAAGTCTCGTGATCAACTCCAAACTCAGATATCTATTCTTGAGAAACCTAGTACTTCTACTCCTTTGAATACTAATGCAAATGTTGTCAAGGATAAAGCTAGGGTCTTGTTTGTTCCCTCCATAGCAACCGAGCCCAAGGACCTCCCTTGATAAAGACAAGGGGACACTCACTACTCCTCTTCATGAGCGAGTGCCCCGCAAGGGTAAGGTAGGTCTAGGCTATGTTGCTAAGGAGAAGAAGAAAATGATCAAGAAGAAGACCAAGCCCGCACAAGCCAAGAAAGATGATATAGCAAGTGGAAATGCCACAAGGGGCACTCCCACTCGTGATGACTTTGCGGACATATCTAACCCCAATTATGCTTTATATGTTGATTATTATGGGGATGTCTATGCTAGATACATTGGTCCTTTTGATGGTTACACTGAATATGCTATTTGGGTCCCAAAGACCCTTGTTGCTAACCAAAAGGCACCCATTGCAAAATGGGTACCTAAACCAAAGAATTGATTGTGTGTAGGGCCTTGCTTCCGGAGGATCGAAATGGATAATTGATAGTGGGTGCACTAGTCATATGACCGGAAGCAAGGAAATCGTAACGGAGTTGAAGCCCAATGATGATCAAATGACCGTTACATATGGTGACAATTCAAAGTCTAAGGCAATAGGTATCGGCAAGGTGGTAGTGGCACCGGACATCACACTTGTGAATGTTTTGCTTGTCGAGTCCCTAGGTTTCAACTTGATCTCCGTCCATTCTTTAACTTGTTTGGGTTATACCGTTGTCTTCGAAAAGGAGATGGTTGTCCTAATGCGGAGCAAGTCTCTCAATGTGTCTTTCGTTGGGTACATTGAGAATGGACTCTATGTGGTTGACTTCTTCGGAGTCACCACTTCCCATACAATGTGCCTATTCGCTAAGGCGGACTTGGGTTGGCTATGGCATCGCCGACTAGCCCATGTCAACATGAGGACTTTGCAAAGTCTCCACAAGGGTGGTCATATCCTAGGACTAAAAGACCATGTTTCTTTCTCGAAGGATCGAATGTGTAGGGCTTGTGTTGAAGGAAAAATGCATGACATTCACCATCCAAGCAAGACCATCATTTCTTCAACAAGGGTTTTGGAGCTTCTCCATGTTGACCTCTTTGGTCCCATTCCGGAAGCTAGTCTTGGTGGCAAGAAATATTTCTTGGTGATTGTTGATGACTATTCAAGATACACATGGGTTTTCTTCTTCAAGTCGAAGGTGGAGACTTAACAAACTATCATCGATTTCTCCAATGAAGCTCAACGTCAACACAATGTCCCTATCTTGGTGATAAGAAGTGACAATGGTTCCGAGTTCAAGAACTACACCTTGAACGAGTTCATTAGTGAAGAAGGGATTCGTCATCAATATTCCGCTGCTTATACTCCCCAACAAAATGGTGTAGCCGAAAGGAAGAATCACACTCTTATTGAGATGGCAAGGTCGATGATGGCCGAGTTCAAGTCCCTCACAACTTTTGGGCCGAAGCCGTCAACACCGCTTGCCATTCATCCAACCGGCTCTTCTTTCGCAAAGGACTCATGAAGACCCCTTATGAAGTGCTTACCGGGAACAAGCCCAATATTCTCTTACTTCCGAGTTTTTGGTTCTAAGTGTTTCTATCTCATCAAAGGTGTTCGTTTGGGAAAGTTTGAATCTAAGTATCTTGAAGGGACATTTGTGGGCTACGGGTCCGAATCCCATACTTATAGAGTCTATGATAAGGCCTCGCGCATTATCATAGAAACTTGTATTGTGGTGTTCGAGGAGAATGACGGCTCCCTTGTGGAGCAAAGTGGTGTTTCCGTTGTAGGTGATGATCAACCTCAAGATGCTATCCGAAGAATGGGGTTGGGAGTCCACCGCCCCGTTGAAGTCTATTATGAGGTTGGTCAACAAGGATCAAGTTCTACACAAGTGGTGGCTACCCCAACACAAGAAACACCCATCGACAACACCGTGCCCAACACGCCCAGCCAAGAAGAAGCACAAGATCCTCCAGCTGCTCCTGGAATTTCCGGAGGGCCGGAATATCCGGATCAAACTGGAGTCGGAACTTCCGGTGACTCGGAATTTCCGGTCCATACTGAACCCGGAATATCCGGTCCTGCTGACATTCCCGGTGGCAGCTCGCAGCAAGGCCAAGATAGACCCTCTCCCCCACCTCTGGACGTCTGTAACATCCCAAAATTTGCAAAAATTTAAAAATTTGCATCCATGCATCATTCATCATTAGGCATAAAACTACATCACAAAATTATTAAATAAAACTTCAAATTATAAATTTAAATAATCTATAATTCCATAAAGTGTTTATTTAAACTCATTTAATAAATAAAATTTGATCAATTTATTTATGGGCAAGTATAATGTCAAAAAGTCCCATTTTTAATAACCTTTCCAAAACATATTTTTATGAATTTTTCTGAAATGTTTTGGATAGGTTTAAAAATCAAATTTGAAATCAGTATTTAAAAACAGATATTAATTTCATTTAAAAGGAAAAGGAAATCGGGCCGGCCCGTTTAGCTAACTGCCGCGCGCGCGAGACGCAACGGCCTGCCAGCGGCCCAGCGCCCCCTTTCTCTCGCTCGCAGTCGCTGATAGGTGGGACCCACCTGTCATCTCCCCCGCGGAGCAGTTCTTCCCCAAATCACGCCCTCGCCTCCGACCGAAAACGCTCGAAATTAATTCGTTTGACTGCGGGAGATTTACTACGCCGTTTGCAACACCTCCTCCTCCTATTAAAAGCCCCCGAGCTCCTCCGTGTTTTGCCCCAAACATCTCCTCCCAAGAGCCCCTGGGCTGCCCGCTAGAGACCCCGCCTCTCCGCAGTCGCCGTCGGTGAGAACCTCGCCGTGCGCGCAAACCTAGCCACCATGTATCCTCTCGTTGCTCCCTCTCGCTTTACCTCTTCCTTGCGAAGCTTTTTGACACGGTTTTGAACTCGTTTCCGCAGCGCAACGCCGTGTCCATGCTCGCCCGAGGAGAACCGCCGCCTCGCGCTACTCTGGCGAGCGATTACGCGAGGAGGAGCTCACGCTGGAGACCGCTACCTCGCCACCGTCTCCGCATCGATCTCCCCTACGCCGCGATATGCCCCGTTCATCCTGTAGCACCGTAGAACTCGTACTCATGCGACGCCGGCCGTGGCACCGCCGCAACCGGAGCGCCTCCGGCGACTCGCGCCGCCCGCACGTGGTCAGCGTGTTCAGAACCGTTGGATCTAGATCCAACGGATCCGCTTTTTTAATTTTTCATCGCGGTTGATTTATCTGGCGCGTCCGGTTTCATTTAGATCTAACGGCCCCGAACGCGATCCGCGTCGAAGCGGTACGGGCGAATCAGATCGCGCCGCGTGGCCGATTCTTTTTCTATTTCGAATAAAATTTAGAAATTAAAACAGAAAACTATTAAAACTTGCAAAATTCATAACTTTTAATCTGTAAGTCCAAATTTGATAAACTTTATGTCATTGGAAAGCCCTGCTCATGTAGTTTATTTGTACATCATTTGTTTTTCCTTTTGACAAATCATAAAATGTGAAATTATCCGAGGAGTATTTCGGCTATTAAAATACTAACTTAATTAATAAAAATGTTTTGTAAATTAATTTAATTGTTCTAGTGTTGTATTAATCCCCTCTGTTCATAAATATTAATATGTGTATTATTTAAAAACTTTCACAGAACAAATAAAAGTTGTAATATTAGAAATCAAGTTTTGCAATATAGTTTTTTTTCAATTATTTAAATTGATAAATAAAATAAGAAATCTCTAGAAATTGCATTTCATACATTTAAAAACAGAAGATAAAAATTATCAATAAGGGTGTCTTGTTATAATCATAGCAAATCATGCATGCATACATATTTATGTTTGGTGTTGTGATGATATTGTGTTGGTATTTATTTTATGTTATTGCTTGTGCTAGAGTGTGAAGAAGAGGAAGGACTTGCTTGTGATTGTTATTCTTGTTGTGCTTGCTCCTCCTGCTACCAAGGCAAATGACATTCATATTATATCCCATATTTTCTATATGCATACGTAGTATATTTTGAGTAGTGTGCATGATAGGATTTTGGATTTATTCTATAATGCTAAGTTAGTTTGTATTTTACAAATATCCTAGTAGTGTCTAGCCACCCTTTCTCCTATGCAGCCATGAAAAGTTTTATTAGTTGCTTAGCTATGTTATAAAAATGTTTACCCTGTTTTGGAAATGTTTCTAAGTGTTAAAATTTTAAATACACATCTGGGTGGAATTGGTTGTTTGGTTTATGTTGAGTGGCTTTTGGGACTATGCTTGTGGTTGTCGTCGCCTAGGATGAATGTATATTCTACTTAGGGCCATGAATATGGTGTTTGTTACCCAGAAGTGCACTTGTGGACGGCCACCCAGGAACGAAGAGATTACCAAGTCCCTCCAAGTTTAGAAGCTTCCCGTGCAGCCTTTTGACAATGGGCTCTGTCTAGAATAATTAAATTGTGAGGGTGCAATCTGTCAGCTTGACAAGCAGATGTAGAGATGGTAGGTGGAACGGGTCTTGCTAGTATGGTTGCATCCTTCTTCTGAAAGTTCTTGTCTCAATTCTCTCCTTTCCTCAATACACTTCGTGTGTATAGGATTTTCGAGCTAATTGAATCTAAAGGTGAAAGTGCACAACCTCTGCAGAGTCGACAATCTGAGTACTCAGCCGTGTCCCCGGAAATGGACTACTTCGAGCAACTGGACAAGGATGGGCGGAAGAATCTCAACACTGTTTTCATAAAGTAAAATTTGACTAAGGAAAGAATTGTTGGTGCACTTGGGCTTTATCCCTTGGTGCCAAGTCTTGAGAAATAAAAGTGTTTTACAAAATGATAGGAGAAAACTTGTTTTCTGCAAATAGCCTCCAACCCCACCAAGCCAAATATGCATATAGATTTTAGACTTGTCATTATATATCCACCATAGTCACTTGCCAATACATCATTGTATTGACCTCCTTCGGGGGCTGCATATTCAAATGTGCAGGTAATTCTGATGCTGAATGAGTTTGGACTCGAGTCTACACCCAACATGTCTGCCTGTGGCGCATGCTTGAAGATGAGGCTCCATGTTATTTCGCTTTCGTTGTGAACTCTGAACTTTAGCTAGCCTTCATGGCTATGCAACTTGTAATAAAGCCATACTTGGCTATTATTTTTGGATCTCGTTGTAGCAGTTTTAATACTTATGCATTGGTACCTTATATTTTGTACTGTGGTGCTGGCAGTGATCCAGGGACTAGCACATAACACAGGTGTTCCAACTTTAATAAAAGTTGGGGCGCTACAAAATGGTATCAGAGCAAAGTGTTGCATGTAGGTTCGAGCCCCTAGGATTGGTTAAGCCCCTTTTGGTCATAATGTTACCATCTTTGAAGTATGTTGGATTCTAGCGGCATAGTGGGATGAAGCGGCCCGGGACAAACCTTACATGTCCGCGTACATGAGACCTGTTCCACAATATAAGTGGCTGGCCGGGTGTCTGTCTCTCTCACTATAGTGAAAAATCCAATTTACGAAAAGTTGTAAATATCTGTTGATCACCTTAAGATTTTGACTTAGTATCCTTCTAAATTAATAATACACACCATGACTAGTACTTCCTTATCTTATGCAATTCTTGTTTTAATTCCTTTCTTTCTACCTAAAGGATGACGAGCTTCCACTTCACCACCGCGGAGGACTTCGAGAACACCTGTTTTGGCTGTTACCTTCTCGACATCGGCGAGAAGATAGGGTTACCACTACCCCAAGTCAAGGGCTTCATCCTGAAGAAGTTTAACAAAGAGGGTTGCTGGGGAATAAAAGCAACTCAGCAGGACGTGGAGAAGAGCCCCCACTGGAGATCAAAATGGTTAGCGACTCCAAAGATAAATGACTCAATCTAGTCATGCAAGATTTGATTGGGCGCCTCTGCGGACGCTATAGCACAGAGTTGAGGGGCCACTACTCCATTTTCTTTGGAAGGAGAAACGAGGATGGAGAACCTTACCTGTATGATGTCGGAGAAAGAGGCAAGGCAAAACCCCTTAGTCTTTATTTTCAGGAGCTGGAAATCCTTGTCACTGAACTGTATGAAGATCGACGCACCGAGCTCCTGAAGAACGATGAGCTATGTGCCTTACTTAAGGAGAACGAAGAGAAGGTGAAGGCTCAAGAGGAAGTGACTAAGGCACAAGAAGAGAGGTTCGCTGCACAAGAGGAGAAGTACAGGAGGCAGGAGAAAAGAGTTCAAGAGAAGAACAAGACTATCAGGGAACAAAAGGCAGAACTCGAGAGCAATGAAGTCGAGTTCGAGGCTGATAGTGACTTGATCAAAAGGCTTCGTACTGAGAAGAGGGAGCTGCAAGAAAAGAACTCTGCCCTGCAGAAAGAAGTAAAGGAACTCAAGGATGTACTCGCCAATGAAGGGATCGAGATTCAGGAAATTGAAGAGGAAGAAGATGTCATGGTCGAGTAGTTAGTTAGTGAGACCACCATTTAGCATACACCTCATCGTTATCTTAGCTTCGTATTGACCTACCAACTTGTGGTAAGGCAGTACTTTCCCTTGTATCCTCGGAACCTCGTGAGTTCATTTTCCAAACTTTTGTATCGCTTTCCTTAAGCCAAAGGTTTTGATTTGTTTGTTGATTGGTTTATAAGTGGTGTGTTGTTGATGGTGTGCTTGACTTGATTGTTTTGTGCATGGGTAGGATCCCTCCTTATAGTTCTATCTATCTTTTACTCATCCATGCTAAAACCCCACAGATGCCCCCACGTCGTGATACCGACAACAACGAAGCTATGCAACAGCTGATGGCAGCTCAAGCCCAACTAATGACTATGATGACCCAGTTCATTGCAGCAACCAACAACAACAGCAATAACAACCACACACCACCACCACCTCCAGTGGACAGACTTGCAAGATTTCTCAGGCTTAGACCTAATAAGTTCTCCTCTGCTACTGAACCAATAGTGGCGGATGACTGGCTCCGTTCAGTCAACAAGGACTTAGTAACCTGTGAGTGTTCTGAGGCAGAAAAGGTGAGGTTCACTGCACACCTGTTGGAAGGACCTGCTGCCATGTGGTGGGAGACCTATCAAGTGACCCATCCCTTGGATGGCATGACTTGGGATGCGTTCAAGGATGGTTTCCGCAATGCTCACATCTCCTCTGGCATAATGAATCTGAAGAAGGAGGAATTTCGTAGCTTGAGACAGGGAGGTAGAACTCTGAAGGAGTATATGGATGACTTCTGTATGTTATCAAGGTATGCACCAGAAGACATCGACACAGATGCTAAGAGAAAGGAAAAATTCCTTAATGGACTTAGGGGAGAACTGAAGATACCCTTATCTGTGGCATATGCTCCAAATTATCAAGTTCTGCTGGATCAAGCAATCACTCTGGACAATAACATAAGAAAGGAAGAAAATAGGAAGAGGAAGTTCGGTGCAAGTAAGGATAACTCTGAAGGGACACACAAGAAACCACACACCTCTGAAGTCAGTGGCCATAAACCCTGGAACTACTCCAACAGTGGTAGTGGCCAAAAGCATCATGGTCATAACCACAATGGAGGATACAAAGGAAACAATGGAAGGTACAAAGGAAATAATGGTGGGTTCAAGGGAAACCATCACCATGGCCAAAATCATGGGAATGGTAATCCCCGTCCTAACTATGAAGGGAAGAAAGACTTGTCTAATGTGACTTGCTTCAAGTGCAAGAAGACGGGACACTATGCAACTGAATGCCCAGAGAGGAAGGCTGATGAAAATTCCAAGCCCAATCCTTTCCAGAAGGGGCAAGTAAATCACATCAATGTGGAAGAAGTTCATGATGAACCTGATGCTGTGATTGGTAAGTTCCTGCTCAATTCCTTTCCAGCATTAGTCTTATTTGATACTGGAGCATCGCATTCATTCATATCAAGAGCTTTTGTAAACAAACATGGGCTAGCCAAGGAAAGCTTAGGAAAACCTATTAGAGTGAGTTCACCTGGGGGTGAGATGATAGTAAATTCGGGATGTAGGCAGTTAGATTTAAGGATTGGAAAATATCTTTTCCCAGCAGACTTAGTCATCCTAGAAACCCAAGGTTTGGATGTTATCATCGGAATGGATTGGATGACCCGTTTTGAAGGGATCATAGACTGTGCAAATAGAGCTATCACCCTCACCGCCCCAGAAAAACAAAATATTAAATTCAGATCAACTTTTGAACTTAAGAAAGTTAGGCTAAATTCTCTTAAGGGGGTTAGCCTTGGTGATGTGTTGATTGTCCAAGAGTACCCAGATGTATTCCCAGAAGAATTACCGGGAATGCCACCCGATAGAGATGTGGAATTTCTCATTGAACTGAAACCGGGTACCGGACCAATAGCTAAGAGACCATACCCTATGGCCGTCGATGAACTGAAAGAACTCAAGAAGCAACTAGAAGAACACCTTCTGAAAGGATTTATCCGTCCAAGTTCTTCGCCCTGGGGAGCGCCAATTCTATTTGTCAAAAAGAAAGATCAAACCCAGAGACTAGTCACGGACTACAGGGATATAAATGAACACACCATCAAGAACAAGTATCCGTTACCCAAGATAAATGAATTATTTGATCAACTGAAAGGTGCATGTGTCTTCTCCAAGAATGATCTTCGATCAGGTTATCTCCAAATGAAGGTTAGAGAAATGGATATACCAAAGACAGTGTTTGTTACAAGATATGGCTCTTATGAGTACACAGTAATGCCATTTGGATTAACCAATGCTCCAGCTTATTTCATTAATATGATGAATAAAGTGTTCATGGATTTTCTGGACAAGTTTGTGGTAGTGTTCATAGATGACATTCTGATCTACTCCGAGAGTCACAAAGAACATGAAGAGGATTTGCGCCTAGTATTGCAGAGACTACGTGAACATAAGTTATATGCCAAATTCAGCAAGTGTGAATTTTGGTTGGAACAAGTCGCATTCCTAGGACACATTGTATCCAAGGAGGGTATAGCAGTGGATCCTGAAAAGGTTTCAGCTGTAACCAATTGAGAGCCACCAAAGAATGTTGGAGAATTAAGAAGTTTTCTTGGTCTAGCAGGATACTACCGAAGATTTATAGAAAACTTTTCCAAAATCGCCAAGGCACTGACGGAATTATTAAAGAAGGAGAAGAAATTTGAGTGGACTGACGCATGCGAAGCCAGTTTTCAGGAGTTGAAGAAACGTCTAGTTTCAGCCCTAGTTCTATGCTTACCAAATTTAGAGAAAGAATTCCAAGTATATTGTGATGCTTCACGCCAAGGCCTGGGAAGTGTGCTGATGCAAGACGGCAGAGTGGCATCGTATGCCTCTAGACAGCTCAAGAAACATGAAACAAATTATCCCACTCATGATCTCGAGTTAGCCTCAGTGGTACATGCCCTGAAAACTTGGAGACCCTACCTAATGGGAAAAAGATGTGAAGTGTTCACTGACCACAAAAGTTTGAAGTATATTTTCACTCAGAAAGAATTAACAGGAGGCAGAGAAGATGGTTAGAACTTATCAAGGATTATGATCTAAGTCTTCAATACCATCCTGGAAAGGCTAATGTAGTAGTTGATGCCCTGAGTCGTAAGGTTTATGTGAATGGCCTCACGGCAGGAGAAATACCTGAGGATTTATGCAAGGCATTCAAGGACCTCCGATTGGAAGTGGTACCAGATGGTTTTGTAGCCTCGTTAGTAGTACAACCAAATTTGATGGATAAGATACGTGAGCTCAGAAGGGAGACAAAGATATTGAAGAAATCAAAGTCAATCTGAGAGCAGGAAAAACCAAGGGATTCCATGAAGATGAGCAAGGAACCTTGTGGTTTGAAAAACGAGTATGTGTGGCAAATGATCCTGATCTTAGGAAGTTAATTCTGCAAGAAGCCCATGAAACACCTTATTCCATTCATCCAGGAAATACCAAAATGTATATGGATGTGAAGGAGAGATTTTGGTGGAACAATCTGAAAAGAGAAATAGCAGAATATATCGCTAAGTGCGATGTATGCAGTCGAGTAAAGGCTGAGCATCAGAAACCAGCAGAACTTTTGCAACCTTTGAAGGTACCGGATTGGAAGTGGGATTCTATTGGGATGGATTTCATCACCGGGTTACCAAGGACCAGATCAGGGTATGATTCTATTTGGGTTATTGTTTGTCGTTTAACCAAAATAGCTCACTTTATACCCGTGAAGACCACCTATACCAGCGCAAAGCTAGCTGATATTTACATGAAGAGAATTGTGTGCCTACACGGCGTCCCCAAGAGTATCGTGTTCGATAGAGGGACCCAGTTCACATCCCATTTTTGGAAGCAGTTGCATGAATCACTGGGAAACATTTCACCCGTAAACGGATGGTCAGACTGAAAGAGTAAATCAGGTTTTAGAAGATATGTTAAGAGCTCGTGCGCTTGATTATGGGTCTAGTTGGGATGACAATCTACCTTATGCTGAGTTCTCCTACAATAACAGTTACCAAGCTAGCATTGAGATGGCACCCTTTGAGGCTTTATATGGGAAGAAATGCACAACCCCATTGTTGTGGAGTGGTGTAGGAGAAAGAAGTTTCTTTGGACCTGATATAATCCAAGAAGCTGAAGAGAAGGTCAGATTAATTAAAGATAGATTGAAGATAGCACAGTCACGCCAGAAAAGCTACGCGGATTCTAAACGTAGAGAAGTCGCCTACGAGGTGGGTGATTGAACCTATCTCAGAGTGTCACCACTCAGGGGTGTAAAGAGGTTTGGAATTAAAGGAAAATTAGCACCTCGATTTATTGGACCATTTAAAATTCTGTCTCGCAAGGGTGAGGTGGCATATGAGTTAGAACTACCAGAAGCTCTGTCTGCGGTTCATAATGTGTTCCATGTTAGTCAGTTGAAGAAATGTCACCCCGAGATGATTGGAGTTCCTTTAAAGGATACAGTACCTCTCGAAGAAGTACAATTGGAAAGTGACCTGACCTACGAAGAGAAACCCATCAAGATATTGCAGACCGCAGAAAGAGTCACCCGTACCAAAACCATCAAGTTTTGCAAAGTCCAGTGGAATCATCACACCGAGGAAGAAGCCACTTGGGAACGAGAGGATGACCTCCGAGAAGACCATCCACACCTATTTGCTGACCTTTCCGAAGCTCGAGGGCGAGATTCCTCTTAAGGGGTTTAGTTTGTAGCATCCCAAAATTTGCAAAAAATAAAACTTTGTATCCATGCATCATTCATCATTAGCATAAAACGGATCCGCTTTATTTTAATTTTTCATCGCGGTTGATTTATCTGGCGCGTCCGATTTCATTTAGATCTAACGGCCCCGAACGCGATCCGCGTCGAAGCGGTACGGGCGAATTCATAACTTCTAATCTGTAAGTCCAAATTTGATAAACTTTATGTCATTGGAAATCCCTGCTCATGTAGTTTATTTCTACATCATTTTTTTTTCCTTTTGACAAATCATAAAATGTGAAATTATCCGAGGAGTATTTCGGTTATTAAAATAATAACTTAATTAATAAAAATGTTTTGTAAATAAATTTAATTGTTCTAGTGTTGTATTAATCCCCTCTGTTCATAAATATTAATATGTGTATTATTTAAAAACTTTCACAGAACAAATAAAAGTTGTAATATTAGAAATCAAGTTTTGCAATATAGTTTTTTTTTCAATTATTTAAATTGACAAATAAAATAAGAAATCTCTATAAATTGCATTTCATACATTTAAAAACAGAAGATAAAAATTATCAATAAGGGTGTCTTGTTATAATCATAGCATATCATGCATGCATACATATTTATGTTTGGTGTTGTGATGATATTGTGTTGGTATTGTAACATCCCAACATTTTGAAATGTTCAAAAATCACTAAAATTTAAAACTTTTGTTTTGATTAAAATAAAATATTAAAATGCATAGGAAAACTAACAATAAAAGACTTCAACCAATTTGAAAAAGTCTATTATTTCAAAATTCCCAATGTGTCATTATTTCAAAAGTTATTTCCAATTAAACATTTCATGATCCATTGTATTTCAAAAACTTAATATGTAATTTGACAAAGGCTTATTAAACTTCAAACCATTTTATTTCAATAAAATAATTTACTTATAAATAATTGTTTTCAACCACTTAGCCATAGCTATAAATAAATTAAAATAATAATTACAAGTGTCCTTTTAAACTTTTATAAACAAGATCTAATTGCCAAATGGTTTTCAATCTTTTAACTAAGTTCAAAACATAGTTTTGGAAATTATAAGCCTATGGTTTATAACCTTAAAACTTCATAAATTAAAATTAATGAATTATCCAAATAAACTATTCATTTGCTTAAATGAATTTCATTTATATTCAAAACATGAAATGATTAATATATTCTAAATAAGAAATGAAATAAAACGAAAAATCTTTTCCAAAGTTGTTATGAAGTTTTCAAATGAATTATCATAATATAAAATATAATGGTGCACAAATTATTTTCAATTAAAAATGAATACCTTATATTTCACATTTCCTAAAAATTATTTATATTTAGTTCTTTAATATTATGCCAAAATAAAGATGATTGATTTCAGCAAAACAAGTTTAAATAACTTAAATTCAAACATATTGGAATGTGAGTATTTCACAAATTTTATTTAGCCAAAAGAAAATTTAATTAAGATAGAAAATTCAAATTTGACTTTAAGTGTCAAATTTGTATTTAATCAATATTTCAAAATATTAATTTTCAAAATTATTCAAAACATGCCCCCAACTGGTTTAACACAAAGATATTGATTTTACAAATTTTTAGAAATTAATTTGACATCATTTGGACATTTAAATCAAAAGATATGAATTAAATAGAAAAACAGAAAAGAAAAGAAAAAGAAATTACCGGATGACGTCATCGCTGACGTCACTCCTTCTTCCTCCTCTGTCCGAAAATTACGTTCGTGGATTGATTCGAATCCGCGCAAAATCCACTCCGTTTCCTGCGGGATTGGTTCCCTTTGACACCCCCATATAAACCACGACCCCGCCGCCGTCCCGCACACCCAAACCCTAGCTCCAATCGCCTCGAGGATGCCCGTTTCTTCACAGCCATTACCGCCGGTGAGTCTCGTTTATCCCATCGAAGCCCGAGCTCCCCGGACCCTCCTATCCCTCTCCTTCTTCTTCTTTTTGCCATGTGCATCGCGCTGACTTCCTGTTTCGTTTTGTTTGTCACCGAAAAGCACGGATCAGCTGGTTCGGTGGACTGGTGGTGACACGGGCGGGCCCTCTACTTTATTTGCCGTCGACGTCGACGGAAAAGTCTCCGCCGCCACCGCCACTCCGGGCACGCCTCCGTGCCATTCCGTGAAGAAATAGACGTCGACACGACGCCCATCGCCTCCGCCTCGTCTCGGCGCACCTCGCGGTAGTCTCCTCGAGTCGGGGAAGACCCCGTGGCGACCAGAGCGTCCAAGCCCGAGCGCCGGCACCATCTTCCTCTCCATCTCCGGTGACCTCCGCCGGCGAGGTATGAATCTTTCCATCTGAGCCGTCCGATCTATTTTCAACGGGCGCGATTAGATCTTTAGCGCGAAAGGGTACGGTTAGATCTGGACCGCCAGATCCAGATCTGACGGCCCAGATCTGATGACTTAACCACGTCAGCAGCCCAGTCAGCGTATTAGTCAGCGCACAGTCAGCGCCAGCGTGGAATTTCTTTTTCTAAGTAAATTAAAAATGGCAGTTTTGTAGAAAAGCCCCTGTCTATTCAAACTATCATATCTTTTTCTCTGTTTATCCAAATTCAGATATTTTTATATACTTGGAAAGCTCTTGACATGTATAATATTTTGGATCTGCCAAAATTCAAATTTGACTTAGTTTAAAATATTCAAATTTCAAATGGTAAATTTAAGTATTTTTGTCATAACTTTTAATCTGTAAATTCAAAAATTACAAATAAAATTGTTTTAGAAACTTTAGAATATTTGTAAATTAATGCCACTGCTATAAAATATTTTTGAGTAAAATTTTGAATGAATTCATAGTTGTATATTTAATTTGAATAGTTTGAGTATTTTCAACATAACTATTAATAAAAAAATATTATTTTGATTAAAGTAAATTGCTATAAATTTGATTAAAATACCACTGTCTATTAACACTATTTATTAAATTATATTATAAAAATTTAATCATAGAAAACTTTAATCTTATAATTATTCCTTTTATTATATTTTCCAAAAATAGAAATTAGTTAAATTGCATTTATAAATTCATGCATATTTATAAAGAAATCACAAAAGTTATTTTTGATGTTTCTTGTGATTTAAAATTTCATTTCATTCATAGCATATTTTATTTTGTAGATATAATTCTCATAGGAAAACCCCTCTTCATTATTTTCTCTAAGTTAGGATTATTTTTAACTTAGCATTTTGGTAAAGTGTTATACACTTAGACACTTAGTAATTTTCAACATGGAGCTTGAAGACCAATGAAGGAATTAGCCAAACAAGACTCCAGAAGAATCTCCAAGGAGTGGAAGTACTTAGAAGAAAGAGCAAGAAGAAGTTCAAGAAGACCAACCTCCTTTATTTTCTAAGTCTGTCTTGCTCTCTCTCTTTTCTTCCTTCTTATCTGAGACTTCATGAAGACTAAGTTAATTCCAAGACCAGCCTCGACGATATAAGAATCATCAAGTCTGAAGATTTAGCAAGTCTACAAAAATTCATTCAAGACATCACCAAGGGGAAAGCTACAAGTCTGGAGATGAAGCCTGGAAGACTAACTACATCTTTCTTTCTTTTCCCTCTTTCCTAATCTAGTCTTTTAGACTTAAACAAATTTTGATCATGATGTTATCATCTTTGAAGTTTGTTGGATCCTAGCGGCATAGTGAGATGAAGCGGCCTGGAGACAAACCTTACATGTCCACGTACATGAGACCTGTTCCACAATTTAAGTGGCTGGCCGGGTGTCTGTCTCTCTCACTATAGTGAATATCCAATTTACAAAGAGTTGATAATAATTGTGGATCATCTTGAAGAAATGACTTAGTATTTTCTCTAAATATTTCTACACATCAAGACTAAGCCATTAGAGGGCTTATTCAAGATGATATAAAACAAAATATTTTATTCAACTTATGACTTTAGTCCTTAGTCATTTTTTACCAACACATTTCCTTGCATTAAGTTAAAAGATTTTCATGGTATGATATGCATTTCTAGTCCTTAGAAATAAATTGCATATCATGCATGACATGTTTTCCTTAGAAGTTTTACAAAACTTGTTTGTTCACTAGATATGAGCATGTATGTTTGATGATTGGTGTATTGTTGTTTGCTTATATTGTTTAGATTAAAGGGAGAGCAAACGTTCGTTGTTGAAAAGAGTTTGTGAACAACGACAACATTCAAAGCCAAGTGGCACACCTCATAAACTTCCAATTATTTCTATATGCATTACTTAGTATTTTTATATGCATGAGTAGGATAGTTTTGCTATGCTAAACCTGTGTACAATTCCCTTACTCCTGTGTCTAGGTTGCTATATCATACTTAGTAGATGTATTGATGCTTTGCAATTGATGAAAAGTTTTACAAAATGTTAAGTGACTACTCAGGGCTGTGCTCATGGTTGTCGTCGCCTAGGATGAATGTCTATTCTACTTAGGGCCGTGAGCATGGTGATTTTTACCTGAGAGTCCACATCCACTAAGTTAATGAAACTCCTGGGTGGATTGGTTGTATGTCGGCGAAGTTGAGTGGCTGCTCAGGTCCATGTCTATGGTTCCTGGAGTACGTGCACTTGTGGATAGCCACCCAGGGAACAGAGGAATCTGAAGAACTCCGAGTGACGATTGCTTCCAGTGCATCCATTGCCATATGGGCTCTGGCTTGATCAATTATGTTGTGTGGACTCTCTCCGGCTTGACAAGCAGATGTAGGGGGATGTTAGGTGGAACGGGTCAAGCCAGAGTGGGAGGGAAAATGCTTCTGAAAGATCTCGTCTCATTCTTCTCCTTTCCTTATCACAAATGGTGTGTAAAGGATAATTTGGGTTGAATGGGTACCATGGTGAACATGCACAACCTCTGCAGAGTGTAAAACTAAGTACTTAGCCGTGTCCCCGGTACGGACAATTTGAGCAGCTGATCACGGACGTCAACGGAGGATTCCATTATTCCAACTTCAGAAATAAAACTGGATGGGTGAACAAGGGAAGATGAGATTTATGATTTTCATGCCATACTTGTCTTGATTTGAAGAAAGTGTTTTCCAAAAAGATAGGAAAAATTGGCTTTATGCAAAATAGCCTTGAACTCCACCAGCCAAATATGCATATAGGCTATAGAGTTATTCCATTAAGTGTCCACCATAGTGTCACTAGCCAGACTCCATTTTTAATGGAATCTGACCCATGTTGTTGCAATATTTTTCTTATTGCAGATTGTTCAGATGAAGAGTGAGGTTTCGTTTATAGGTTTCGAGTCTACAACCAACATGTTTTCGCCTGTGGCAGCATGAAAGTGATAGAGACTCACTGCTATTGTATTTCCGCTGTGTACTCTTTCAAAGCTAGCTTTATGCTATGCAACTTGTAATGAATATTTTGTAAGTCTAGATCATCGATGTAATAAAATTGATACTTTGTTGTGATATTACATCGTAAACTTTGTGTGCAAACGAATCGATCCAGGGATTTGCACTATACACAGGTATCTGCCTTATTTAAAGTGCAGGTACGCTACAGATGGTATCAGAGCACTGTGTTGCCTGTAGGTTCGAAACCCTAGTTTTGGATAGAAATATGATTTGGCCATAGGATTGAAAATTTATTTCATTCAGTTTCTGAAAATAAGAACTTTTCAAACATCATTCTTGTAACTATCTTAACTATTTCATTTCTAAGCTTCTTCTCTTGTTTTATTTAGATGACCGCCCTCATTGAATCACTCAAGAAAGGACCAGTGATGACCATGACCTTGGAATGCGAGACAGAGTTTCCAAGAGCACTTAAGGATAACATGAAGAGTTTAGGCTTTGAAGGAGAAGTAGTATACAAAGGTTTTCCTTTCATGGATGAAGGCCAAGAGTACTGGTGGGCGCAAGTTCATCTATACAAGAGCAAAGAAGCTGACCACAAGACTTAGGGTGACTGCATGTTCACCAACCCAATACTTCACACATCATTCTTTGATTCAGCAAGAAATGCAGCATGGAGAGCCATCGAGTATCTTGCAGAAAGACTTTATTTTAGACTCCACAACACCCAGAAGCATCTTGAAGAACTCAAGGTAGTTGAGGAAGAACTCGAGGCACTCAAGAAAAAGACAGATTAGACCACCTACCCATTAGAATAACGAGATCTGTTGATGTATTGACCTATCAAATTGTGGTATAGCAGTACTATCAATTTAGTCCTACATGACGTTGGTGTGTTTCGTTCGATAAACAATTAGTTCGATTTCTCAAAATAAGTTTGAAAACTTTTCACATATGTGTTTGCTTGTGTTTGAACCTTGTTGCTTGATGCTTGTTAGATGTTGTTTGTAATTATTTGTATTGATCTTCTTATATAAGTTAGAACATTTTGAGTATCAACAAAACTTTTCTTTTAAGGGTGGTAGCCACCCAGATAATTCTAACCAAGCTGCCTTAAACCCAGAGATCCCAAACCATCTTTCTTTCGAGCCTCCCCAATCAGAAAATTCATCCCCTGCTAGTTTCCAGTTTCCATATCGGAAATTTCATTTCTCAAAACATCTCGAGTTATCAGAATCATTCAAGCTTTTGCTTTTCTTTCTAGCCTCTCCGAATCTCGGGGACGAGATTCCTTTTAAGGGTGGTAGTCTGTAACATCCCAACATTTTGGAATGTTCAAAAATCACTAAAATTTAAAACTTTTGTTTTGATTAAAATAAAATATTAAAATGCATAGGAAAACTAACAATAAAAGACTTCAACCAATTTGAAAAAGTCTATTATTTCAAAATTCCCAATGTGTCATTATTTTCAAAAGTTATTTCCAACTAAACATTTCATGATCCATTGTATTTCAAAAAACTTAATATGTAATTTGACAACGTGTTCATGATCAACCATTTTAAACTTTTATTAAACATTTCATGATCCATTTTATTAATTTCCCAAGGTGTTCCAACTTTAATAAAAGTTGGGGCGCTACAACGTCACTCCAATGGTTGATCAAGGACATCAAGTCATTCAAGGCGGAGACATGAATGATCAAGATGATCAAGCGATTCCTCCCACCACTCGGAGGGAAATCGAGATCCGCCGCTTGAATAGGGTTGGCACCTCACAAGAATTAAGAGCTCTATCTCTTGACAAGGTGCTTGGTGATGTGAGAAGCAAGGTCTCTACCCGAAGACAACTTGCAAGCTTTAGTGAACATCAAGCTCACATCTACATGGTGGAACCCAAGAAGGTCTTTGAAGCTCTTGAAGATAAGGATTGGCTTGATGCTATGCATGAAGAGCTCAACAACTTCGAGCGCAACAAGGTGTGGAAGTTGGTGGAAAGACCCAAAGATTGCCGCAATGTTATCGGCACCAAGTGGATTTTCAAGAACAAGCAAGATGAACATGGCATGGTGGTGAGGAACAAGGCAAGATTGGTGGCTCAAGGTTACTCCCAAATTGAAGGCATTGACTTTGGAGAAACCTACGCGCCCGTGGCTCGACTTGAGTCAATTCGTATTCTTCTTGTCTATGCCTCTCATCATAACTTTAAGTTACAACAAATGGATGTTAAATCCACTTTTCTAAATGGTCCACTAAATGAACTTGTTTATGTTAAGCAACCACCGGGGTTTGAAGATCTCAAGTATCCGAACCATGTCTACAAGTTATATAAGGCACTCTATGGCCTTAAACAAGCCCCACGAGCGTGGTACGAGCACCTTAGAGAACTACTTGTAGACCGTGGATTCCAAGTTGGGGAAATCGACCCCACACTTTTCACTAAGAAAGTTAATGGAGAGCTTTTCATTTTTCAATTATATGTGGATGACATTATTGTAACATCCCAACATTTTGGAATGTTCAAAAATCACTAAAATTTAAAACTTTTCTTTTATTAAAATAAAATATTAAATGCATAAGGAAACCAACTATAAAAGACTCCAAACTTATTGAAAGAGTTTAATATTTCAAATGTCACAGTTTAAACATTTTATTATTCACTGTATTTCAAAAACCTTAAAATACAATTTGACAAATATGTTACAAACTATAATTCATTTTATTTTAAATAAATTAGTTTCTTTATAATTATTTGAATTAAACCACTTAGCCATATCTATTCATAAATACAAGATTATTCAAAATGGTATATAAGTACTAAATGATTTCATTCCTTTAACTATGTTCAAATATAGTTTGGAATTATAAGCCTATAGTGTATAACTTTAAAACTTCATAGATTTCAAATTAATGAATTAGCCAAATAAACATTTCATGGGCTTAAATGAAATTCATCTATTTTTCAAAACATGAAATGATTAATAGATTCTAAATAAAATTAAAATTAAAATAAAGCTCTTGTCCAAAGTTGTTATGAAGTTTCAAATGCATAAAATATAATGTTGCACAAATTATCTTCAATTAAAAAGGGATACATTATCTTTTCCATTTTCATATAGTTGTGTTATATCATTAATAATTATACCAAAGCCAAAAATGAATTTAGAAATTGAAAATGAGTTTAAATAACTTAAACCCAAACATATTGAAATGTGGGTATTTTTACAAATTTATTTTAGCCAAAGGAAAATTTAAATGAGATAGAAATTCAAATTTGACTTTAAGTGTCAAATTTGTAATTAAGCAATATTTCAAAATACTAATTTTCAAAAATATACAAAACATACCCACAACTGGTTTAACAGCAAGATATTATTTTTACAAATTAATAGAAATTAATTTGACATCATTTGGACATTTAAATCAAAAGATATGAATTAAAGAAATAAAATCAGAAAAAGAAAATACTGGCTGACGTCATGCTGACGTCAGCGGATCTTCTTCAACCTCCAGAGAAAATCGCGGCCGAGATCTTCATCTCCGATTCGTCCAAATCCGAGCGATTCGTGCGGGATTGGTTGCCAAAGATGCGTCCATATAAAACCCCACGTCCCCGTCGCCGTTTCCCCTCTCAAACCCTAGCTCAGAACGCCGCCAGGCCGCCGGAAAAGCTCGCCGGAGCTCCATTGCTGCCGCCGCCATTTTTCTCTTTTCCCTGGCGAGGTGAGCCTTCCCCGTTGCCGTGATGCCCTCCTACCTCTCCCTCGTGTCCGTGCGCATCTCCTGACTACTTCCCTCGTCTCCATTCGCAGCCGAACGGAGTATCCCGTGCTCGGACGGATCGCCGGAGCCGCCGCGCCTCCATCCACTCCTCCACGGCATTCCAAGAAGCGAGACTCACCACCGACCTCCCCATCGCCTCCGCCTTGCCCAGCCGCACCTCTACGCCACCTCCGCGCATCCGGGGAAGTACGGGATCGACCGGAGCGTCCACGCCGGAGCCGCGCCGCCGTCGTCCTCTTCTCCGGCGAGATTGCGCCGCCACCTCCTGGAAACCACGGTGAGCCTTTGGATCTGTTTTTAACGGTCAAGATTAGAACCTAGGACGAACCGGTAAGATCGGATCTGGACCGTCAGATCCAGATCTGACGATCCAGAATTCAATCACTTAACCACGTCAGCGCCTACGTGGCATGCCCCGTCAGCACACAGTCAGCGCCCAGTCAGCGCTGACGTGTAAAATCAATTTCGCAATTTAATTAATTAGCAGTTTTGCAGATTAGTCCCTGTAATTAAAACATCCATAACTTTTTAACCACAACTCCAAATTTAATAATTTTTATATATTTGGAAAGCTCTTGATGTGTAAAATAATTTGGATCTGACAAAATTCAAAGTTGACTTAGTATAAAATATTCAAATTTCAAATGGTGAATTTGAGTATATTTGCAATAACTTTAAATCTATAAATCCAAAAATTGCAAATAAATATGTTTTAGAAACTTTGGAATATATGTAAATTAATGCCACTGCTATAAAATATTTTTGAGTAAGTTTTGAGTGATTTCATAGTTGTGTGTTTAGTTTGAATAGTTTGACTAATTTTGAAATAACTTTTAATAGAAACATTATTTTTGATTAAATCCAATTGCAATAGATTTAATTAAATACTCTCTGTCTAGTAACACTAATTATAAAATTTTGTTATAAAAATTTAATCATAGGAAACTTTAATCTTATAAGTATTTCTTTTATTATATTTTCCAAAACTAGAAGTTTATTAAATTGCATTTATAAACTCATGCATATTTATAAAGAAATCACAAAAGTTATTTTGATGCTTCTTGTGATTTAAAATTTCATTTCATTCATAGCATATTTTATATTGTAGATATAATTATCATAGGAAACCCCTCTTCATTAGTTTTCTCTAAGTTAGAAAATAATTTCAACTTAGCATTTCTGTGAATTTCTACAATTAGACACTTAGTAATTCTCAAGATGGAGCTAGAAGACCATTGAAGGACTTAGCCAAAAACAAGATTTCAGAAGTATCTTCAAGGAGAAGAAACACTTAGAAGAAAATCAAGAAGAAGTTCATGAAGGACTTAGAAGAAAACATACTCTGGAAGCATCCCCAAGATGTCAAGCACTTAGAAGAAAAGTGAGAAGAAGTTCAAGAAGACCAACCTTCCTTTCTATTCTCTAAGTCTTTCTCTCTGTCTTTTCTTCCCCTCTGAGACTTCATGAAGACTAAGTAAATCCAAGACCAGCCTCGAGGATACAAGAATCATCAAGTCTGAAGATTCATCAAGACCACGAAGAGCTCAATCAAGACATCATCCAGAAGAAAGTTACAAGTCTGGAGATGAAGCCTGGAGGAAAACTACATCTTTCTTTCAATCTGTTCCCTCTTTCCTAATCTTGTCTTTTAGACTTAAACAAATTTTGGTCATGATGTTATCATCTCGAAGTTGTTGGATCCTAGCAGCATAGTGGGATGAAGCGGCCTGGAAACAAACCTTACATGTCCACGTACATGAGACCTGTTCCACAATTTAAGTGGCTGGCCGGGTGTCTGTCTCTCTCACTATAGTGAATGTCCAAATTACAAAGAGTTGATAATAATTGTGGATCATCTTGAACAAATGACTTAGTATTTTTCCCTAAGTATTTTGCACATCATGGCTAAGCCATTTGAGTGCTTGTTTTTAAGAAGATATAAAACAGAGTATGTTTATCCAACTTAAGACCTTAGTCCTTAGTCATGTTTGGACCAACCTATTTGCCTTGCATTAACTTAAAAGATTTTTCATGGCATGGCATGCATCTCTAGTCCTTAGAAATAACTTGCATATCATGCATGTCATGTTTTCCTTAGAAGTTTAAGAAACTTGTTTGTAGGTGTTGTGTTGTTTTATGATTGTTGTATTGTTGTTTGTTTGTATTGTTTAGACTGAACGGAGAGACCCGAGTTCGTTGAACAGAGTTTGTGAACAACGACAACATTCAAAGGCAAGTGGCACACCTCATAAACTTCCTATTTTTATATGCATTACTTAGTGTATTTTTATATGCATGTGTTGCTATGCTAAACCTGTGTAGAATCCCTTATACCTGTGTCTAGGTTCCTATGCAATACTTAGTAGAATTATTGTTGCTATGCAAATGTTGTTTTGTGAAAATCTAAATTCTACTAAGTTAAGAATGAAACACCTGGGTGGTAATTGGTCGGATGGTTTATGTTGAGTGGCTACTCAGGTCCATTTCTATGGTTCCTAGAGTATGTACACTTGAGAATGGCCACCCAGGAACAGAGGAATCTGAAGAACTCCGAGTGACGATTGCTTCCAGTGCAGCCATTGCCATATGGGCTCTGGCTTGATCAATTATGTTGCGTGGACTCTCTCCGGCTTGACAAGCAGATGTAGGGGGATGTTAGGTGGAACGGGTCAAGCCAGAATGGGGAGGGAAAATGCTTCTGAAAGATCTCGTCTCATTCTCTCCTTTCCTTATCACAAATGGTGTGTAAAGGATACCTTGGGTTGAGTGGGTACAATGGTGAAAGTGCACAACCTCTGCAGAGTGTAAAACTAAGTACTTAGCCGTGTCCCCGGTTACGGACAATTTTGAGCAGCTGATCAAGGACGTCAACGGAGGATTCCATCATTCCAACTTCAGAAATAAAACTTGATGGGTGAACAAGGGAAGATGAGATTTATGGTTTTCAAGCCATACTCGTCGATTTCAAGAAAAGTGTTTTTCAAAAGAGTAGGAAAAACTGGCTTTATGCAAATTAGCCTTGAGCTCCACCAGCCAAATATGCATATAGGCTTTAGAGTTATTCCATAAGTGTCCACCATAGTGTCACTTGCCAGACTCCATTTTTAATGGAATCTGACCCACGTTGTTGCAATATTTTTCTTATTGCAGATTTGATCAGATGACGAGTGAGGTTTCGTAAAGGTTTCGAGTCTACAACCAACATGTTTTCGCCTGTGGCAGCATGAAAGTTATAGAGGCTCACTGCTATTGTATTTCCGCTGTGTACTTTTTCAATGCTAGCTTTACGCTATGCAACTTGTATAAAATATTTTGTAAATCTGGATCATCGATGTAATATAATTGATGCTTTGTTGTGATATTACATCGTAAACTGTGTGTGCAAATGAATCGATCCAGGGATTTGCACTATACACAGGTATCTGCCTTATTAAAAGTGCAGGTACGCTACAATTATATTTGGATCTACTAACAAAGCATTTAACGAAGAATTCTCTAAGCTTATGACTGACAGGTTTGAGATGTCTATGATGGGTGAGATGAAGTTCTTCCTCGGATTTGAGATCAAACAATTGAAGGAAGGAACGCTCATCAACCAAGCGAAGTACATTCAAGACATGCTCAAGAAGTACGGGTTGCTTGAGCTCAAGGGTGCCTCTACCCCAATGCAAACCAAATGTCACCTTGAGCTCAACCCCAGGGGTAAGGATGTGGATCGAAAGGTATACCGCTCCATGATTGGATCCCTTCTTTACCTTTGTGCATCTAGACCGGATATAGTGCTAGCCGTAGGAGTGTGTGCAAGATATCAGGCGGCTCCTAAAGAAAGCCATGATATGGCGGTCAAGAGGATCTTTAGATATTTGGCTTATACCCCAACCTTTGGATTGTGGTACCCCAAGGATGCACATTTCTCGTTTATGTGGGTACACGGATTCCGATTGGGCGTGAGATCAAGATGATAGGAAGTCAACCTCCGGCGCTTGCCAATTTTATTGGGAGGTCCTTGGTAAGTTGGTCTTCTAAGAAGCAAAATTGTATATCTCTCTCCACCGCCGAAGCCGAGTATGTTTCCGCCGCAAGTTGTTGCACTCAGTTGCTATGGATGAGGCAAACTTTAAAGGAGTACGGAGTCGATTGCGACAAAGTGCCTCTTCTATGTGACAACGAAAGTGCCATCAAGATTGCTTACAACCCGGTGCAACATTCAAGAACCAAGCATATTGAGATCCGCCATCATTTCATAAGTGATCATGTGGCCCGATGAGACATTGACTTATTGAAAGAGCATCTTCTAATTGACCCTTGTTTTGGTGCTAATGACAACACAATATGTGTTCTAACATGGCTATTAAAGTTTACAGGTTGTATCTAAGATTCTAGCAAAAAGGAAACGATCGAAACGGGCGCTGCGAAAGCTATCCAGCAAGCCTTGCTCCAGGCAGCGGTAGTACCGCTGGCATCAGCGGTAGTACCGCTGCACTGGACTGAGCCTTGCTCGGGCCTTGGCTGCCGCTGGCGGTACCGCCCGAGCTACCGCCATTTTCGGCGCTCTGTTGCGCGGTGCGGTACCCCCAGCGGTACCAGAGCGGTACTACCGTTATCCAGCGGTACTACCGGCCCTTCCAGCGGTAGTACCGCTGTGTGTTTTTTCTGCAGGTTCGCAGGCCAGCTCTAAGTCGAGGTACCGCTGGCGGTACCGCCGGAGGTACCGCCGTTTTCACCCTTCTGTTTCTCAGAGCGGTACCTCCAGCGGTACCGAAGCGGTACTACCGCTGTCCCCAGCGGTACTACCGGCCTCTCCAGCGGTAGTACCGCTGCGTGTTTTTTTGCAGGTTCGCAGGCCAGCGCGAAGTCGAGGTGCCGCTGGCGGTACCGCCGGAGGTACCGCCGTTTTCAGCCTTCTGTTTCTCAGAGCGGTACCTCCAGCGGTACCGGAGCGGTACTACCGGGCTCCACAGCGGTACTACCGGTATCGCCAGCGGTAGTACCGCTGCGTGAAGTTGGAGTCGCAGTAATGCGCGTGAAGCGGGCAACGGCTGGATTCAAAGGTCCAGCGGTACTACCGGCCTCTCCAGCGGTAGTACCGCTGCGTAAGTCACAGATCCAAACGGCCTGTTTTGGAAGAACTATAAAAGGGGCCCTTCACCTACCTTTGAAGACTTGAGCTTCTACACTCTCTCACCTCCATTGATTCAAAGCTAAAAGCTCCAAGCTCTCCCAATCCTCCCACCCAAACTCGTTGACCTTTGGAGGATTGAAGGAGGAAGCCCCGATCTACATCTTCACCGAGCCGTTCTTCATTTCCCCCTCATTCATTTGAGGGAACACTTGCTAGGGCTTCCACTAGGAAACCTAGCCCATTGTTGTACTTAC
The DNA here is from genome assembly GCA_026929855.1 of Poa annua. Classification (NCBI taxonomy): domain Eukaryota; kingdom Viridiplantae; phylum Streptophyta; class Magnoliopsida; order Poales; family Poaceae; genus Poa; species Poa annua. The sequence goes on from CM049427.1 coordinate 43,004,422, forward strand.
CTATTGTCTTTGTGACAGATTGTAGCTGTTCGGGAGCCCCCAAGCCCTTTGTGGGTCGTGCCCCGAATCGTTGTTGTAAAGGCTCCGGATTCCGCCTCGAAGGATTCCGATAGTGGAAGTGGACCAAACCTTTGTGGTGCGGTTCACCGGAGATTAGGGTGAGGCCTTTGTGGCCGTTGAGCCATTGTGTTGGTTCACACCTCTCCAACGAGACGTACTCCCATTTAAGGGAGGAACTCGGGAATACATCCTTGTCGTCTCGTGTCTTCACTTCGGTTACTTCTATCCTTATTTATTGCCTTATTATATCTTGCTTAGTTGCTAGCTTGTCATATAGGAAATTCACCTTAGTTGCATATCTAGTGAATTTACCTTTTGTGTCAAGCCTAATTTGAAAAAGAACTAAAATTTGAATTAGCACCTATTCACCCCCCTTCTAGGTGTCATACCGATCCTTTCAATTGGTATCAGAGCAAAGGCTCTCTTGTTGGGTTTAACCGCCTAAGAGAAGTATGACACAAAGTGAGGATGAGACCGCAAGGCTTGCCGAGGCTAATGAGTCCCTTAAAAAGGACCAAGCCACCGCGGCATCCATGGCCGATATCAAAGCTTTGGAAACAACTTTGACATCTTCCATGGATGCTAGGTTTAACGAGTTTCGTGACTTGCTCAATAAACTCATTAACAACAAGCCTTCGGATATCATCCCGCTTGAAAAAGCTTCTAACTCCGATGAGGGTGGACCCAAGGAGGATAAAGAGCAAAAAGAGAAGGAGGTGAAAGCAAATGATAAGCCTAAGTCATCTCCCAACTCGCATGAGGAAAAGGAAGAGTATCATGCCGTTCGGGGATGGTACTCTCCCGATCCAATTATCACTACCCGCATAAACCCTTTAGGTCCCCCACCTAAGCTTAATGCATTAGCTTTTGCTAGTTGGCAACGCTCAATGAAATCTCATGTCAACAGTGCCTCCATCGAGCTTTGGAGGATTATTGAAGAAGGATACATAGTGGAGGATCCAAGCAACATGACCAAGAGAGAGTTCGCCGAAAAGCAACTAAACGCTTCCGCTCTCCACATGATTGAACTCTCCTTGAGCGACAACGACAAGCATCATGTTCTACATGCCACCACCGCCAAAGAAGCTTGGGATTGTCTTGAGCGTGCCTTCCTTGGAAATGAAAGCATGAAGAGAAATAGATATGAATCTTTGAGCAATGCCGCCGAAGGCTTCTACATGCTTGACAACGAGACCCATGAAGAGATGTATGGTAGACTCAAGACTCTTGCCAAAGCCTTTTATTATGTGGGAGCAACATATGTTGATGATGCTTGGGTCAAGAGGAAGTATGAGAATGCTCTCTTGCCCTCGGAGCCAATGGAGTTGAAGTCTATTCAAGGAAGATACAACTACCTTCAATTGTCTTCCCATGAAGTTATGCAAGAAGTCCAAGCCTCCAAGGTTGCCACCAAGAATGCCGAAGATAACCGTGCTAGGGCCATGGGAATGAGACAAGGTCCCTCTCTTGCCTTAAAGGCCAAGGTGACTTGCATAGATGCCAATGACGAAGTTGAAGCTTGTCCTAGCAACATTGCTCCACATGATCTTGAGCAAGCCCTCAATGGTCACATTGCACTTGCCACAAGAGTATTTTGGAATGACCCGGCTAGTGCTAAAGCTCGTGTTGATCGAGATAACAACTCAAGTGGAAAGAAAGAGCTTGCCTCAAGGACAAAGACATGCTACAATTGTCATGACAAGAACCACTACATAAGAGAGTGTCCTTATGAGAACCGTGAGCAAAATGGTGGGAAGCTTATCCCAAAGGATCACTCCAAGTTGATTCAAAAGAAGCCCGCAAGACCTAGAAAGCCCTTCTTCAAGAAGGCACCGAGAATTGTGTTGGTGGCACAAGAGGAATATGCCACAAGTGATTCCGAAGATGAAGATACACCTAACAAAGAGGTAGCCGCATTGGCTATTGTCTCCACTTCATCATCATCTCTCTTTGAATCCCCCAATGAGAACCTCTCCATCAACACCGCTCGTTGCCTCATGGCTCATGTCACCGAGGACTATGCTTCCGGTGGATCTAAATGGGTGGTTGATAGTGGATGCACTAGTCATATGACCGGAAGCAAGGAGATTATGACGGAGTTGAGACCAAATTTAAATCACTCAACCGTCTCTTATGGTGACAAGTCCAAAGCCGAGGTAAAGAGTCTTGGCAAGGTGGTAGTTGCAAGGGATATCACCCTTGTAAATGTCATGCTTGTTGAGTCTCTAGGTTACAATCTTATGTCCGTTCGTGCTCTTAATAAGATGAACTTTGATGTCCACTTTACTCTTGATATGGTGGTACTCTTGAGGAGCAAGACTCTAAAGGTCATGTTCGTTGGGTATGTTGAAAATGAGTTGTTTGTGGTAGACTTTTCGGGGTCAACCAACACTCAAGCAATATGCCTATTCGGAAAGGCCGACGTGGGGTGGTTGTGGCATCGCCGCTTGTCCCACGTTAATATGAGAACTTTGCAAAGTCTCCACAAGGGTGGCCACATTCTTGGACTAAATGAGAATGTTTCTTTTTCTAGAGATCGTCTTTGTAGGGCTTGTGTTGAAGGAAAGATGCATGATTCTCCCCACCCAAGCAAGACCATCATCTCATCATCAAGGGTATTGGAACTTCTTCATGTTGATCTTTTTGTTGCCGTACCTCAACCTAGCCTTGGTGGGAAGAAATATTGTTTGGTGATTGTCGATGACTATTCAAGATTCACTTGGGTTTTCTTCTTCAAGACGAAGGATGAAACTCAACAAACCATCATCGATTTCTCCAATGAAGTTCAACGTCAACACAATCTTCCCATATTGGCCATTAGAAGTGACAATGGCTCCGAGTTCAAGAACTACACCCTAAATGAGTTTCTTAGCGACGAGGGAATTCGACATCAATACTCCGCCGCATATACTCCTCAAAAAAACGGTGTAGCCGAGAGGAAGAACCGGACTCTTATGGATATGGCTAGGTCCATGTTGGCGGAGTTTAAGTCTCCACTCTTCTTGTGGGCCGAAGCTATCTCCACGGCGTGTCACTCCTCCAACCGGTTATTCTTTCGCAAAGGGAAGAAGGAAACTCCATATGAAATGCTTACCGGCAACAAGCCCAACATCTCCTACTATCGATTCTTTGGTTGTAAGTGTTTCTACAAAATCAAAGGTGTACATCTTTCTAAGTTTGAAGTTAAAGCCTTAGAAGGTGTTCTTGTTGGGTATGGTGCGAACTCTCACACTTATAGAGTCTATGACAAATCCTTAGGGAGAGTTGTAGAATCTTGTAGTGTGAGGTTTGATGAGAATGACGGCTCCCAAGTGGCGCAATTTCATGTTTGTGATGTAGATAACGAGGAACCTCAAGATGCAATACAAAGAATGGGTGTTGGATTTCATCGCCCCATCGAGATTCATCATGAGCCTCCTCAAGGAAGTACAAGCTCCACTCAAGTGGAGATTCCATCATCACAAGTTGAAGTGGCACCCTCTATGGAAGCAAATGAGACACCTATCCAAGAATAAGATCAAGCTCCTCCTCAAGTTGACAATGAGGCCCCACAAGAATCAAGTTCTCCTATTGTCAACTCGAGTCAAGATAAAGATCAAGAGCAACCATCTACTCCCATTATTGAAGATGTTCAACAAGATGGTCAAGCTCATCCTTCCGGTCAAGACGGGGACTCAAATGATCAAGATGATCAATCCGAAATCCCTCGCATCAATGGGGATATCGAAACCCGCCGTCAAGCAAGAGTCAAGAGAAACTTGGAGATCAAGTGTCACAAGCTTGAAGCCATCATTGGTGATGTATCTCGCAAGGTTTCCACAAGAGGTCAATTGGCAAGCTTTAGTGAACATCAAGCTCATATCTCTATGATTGAACCAAAGAAAGTGTTTGAAGCTCTTGAAGATCCGGATTGGTTGGAAGCCATGCATGAAGAACTCAATAACTTCAAGCGCAACAAAGTATGGAATCTAGTAGAGAAGCCAAAAGATTGCCGCAATGTTATTGGCACCAAGTGGATATTCAAGAACAAGCAAGATGAGCATGGAATGGTTGTAAGGAACAAGGCGAGATTGGTAGCTCAAGGGTACTCTCAAGTTGAAGGCATTGATTTTGGAGAGACCTATGCTCCTGTGGCTCGTCTTGAGTCCATCCGTATCCTACTTGCCTATGCATCACATCATAATTTTAAGTTGCAACAGATGGATGTTAAAAGTGCATTTCTTAATGGTCCCTTAAAGGAGTTGGTATATGTAAAGCAACCACCGGGATTTGAGGATCCACACTTCCCAAACCATGTCTACAAACTTGATAAGGCCCTATATGGTCTCAAACAAGCACCTCGTGCTTGGTATGAGCACCTAAGAGAGCTACTAATAGACCGTGGCTTTGAAGTGGGGCAAATCGATCCCACTCTCTTCACAAAGAGGGTAAAAGGGGAGCTTTTCATATGTCAACTTTATGTTGATGATGTTATCTTTGGCTCATCTAACAAAGCTTTTAATGATGAATTTTCAAAGCTTATGACCGATAGGTTCGAGATGTCCATGATGGGAGAGTTGAAATTCTTTCTTGGTTTTGAAATCAAGCAATTGAGTGGAGGGACTTTCATCTCTCAAGCCAAATATATTCAAGACATGCTCAAGAGGTTCAAGATGCAAGATGCAAAAGAGAAGAGGTTTCCTATGGACACCAAATGCCATCTTGAACTTAGTCCAAAGGGTAAAGATGTCGATCAAAAACTCTATCGCTCTATGATTGGTTCTTTGCTTTATCTTTGTGCATCTAGACCCGATATTGTGTTAAGTGTAGGAGTGTGTGCAAGGTATCAAGCGGCTCCTAAAGAAAGTCACTTGATAGCGGTGAATCGAATCTTCCGATATTTGGTTTATACCCCAAGGTTTGGTTTGTGGTATCCTAGGGGCTCCAACTTCTCTCTTGCCGGTTACACGGATTCGGATTGGGCCGGTTGCAAGGATGATAGGAAGTCAACCTCCGGTGCATGTCAATTCCTTGGGAAGTCATTGGTGAGTTGGTCCTCCAAGAAGCAAAATTGCATATCACTATCCACCACCGAAGCCGAATATGTGGCAGCCGCTAGTGCTTGCACTCAGTTGTTATGGATGAGGCAAACTTTAAAGGAATACGGTGTCCTTTGTGACAAAGTGCCTCTTTTGTGTGACAATGAAAGTGCTATCAAGATTGGTCACAACCCGGTGGAGCACTCAAGAACGAAGCATATTGAGATTCGCTATCATTTTATTCGAGATCACATCAACCGGGGTGACATTGAGCTTGGTTATATTCCCACAAAGATTCAACTCGCCGACATGTTCACGAAGCCACTTGATGAAGCGAGGTTCACTTTTTTGAGGCATGAGCTAAATATCGTGGATTCTAGGAGCGTTGGTTGACTACCTTGCATGCACACCTCTATCTTAGCTATATATTTGTTCTAGGTGTTGGCATGGACATAGGGGGAGTGCGGTCCTAATCCATTGGACTATCCCTCCCCCCATTATGCCGATAGCAAGTGTTCTTTTACCTCTATATTCATTCTTATGTCTAAATGAGCTAAAATGACGAGTATTGGTTATGTACCCAAGATATATCTTCGCGGTGACATGCCATACGCTCCAACATGGTGGCCTCGGCCACCGCCCTCTTCTCCTTGTAAGAAGAGTTGGTTTTCATGACATTTTCGTGGTTTTCTTTTGCCTCATCTTGGTTTTGTGGGAAACACACTCATTTTGGTCTTCTTGAGTTTCATGCGTTTTGCAAAGTGCGTGTGAAGTACCACTCTCAGTTTGAGTTTCTATCCTAAGCCCTAACTCACTTCCCTAAAGCCCTTCTACCTCTAAATGCTTTGTTTCATGATCTTGGTTGTGTGGATGGTCGGAACCGGCGTGAAAAACGCATTGTGGGCATCGTTTTGAGCCACAACACCTTTTTCCCCAGGCGCCGTTACTACCGGTCGCCCTAGCGGTACTACCGCTGCGTCGCACCAAGCGGTACTACCGCTGGATACAGCGGTACTACCGTGCGCAGCGGCAGTTTCGCTCGGGCGCCCGACAGAACCGGGGCGGTACTACCGCTGGACCGAGCGGTACTACCGCCGCGGGAGATCTGGACATTAAGGGCACGGGGCTGGGCGGTTTGAGAGTGCATCCTCTCACTTTCCCCCAACCCCATCTCCTTCTCCTCCACGTCCCCGCCGCCGCCGACCACTCCACCGCCGGGAAGAGCCCTTCCCCGGCCTAGGACCTTGTGCTCCTCGCTCCGGGAGGACTCTAGCTTCTCTCCTCCTCCTCGATCCTTCACCATGAGCTCCGGTAAGCCAAATCCCTCTCTCTCATCTAGTTGATGGATAGAGATGATATTAGTGCTTTTCTCTTCGGATTTGTGGTGAATGAGTTGGTAGAGATGCTTGTTTATGGATTAAGAACCTTGTGTAGAAGTTTCATGGAAAGTTATAGGCTAGATTTAAAGTTCCCATCTTAGATTTGTTGGAGCAACCCTAGTTAGGTCTAATGCTTGTCTTAATCCTTACATCTACTCATTGTTGCACCTTCAAACCCAAATGTGGTACTTTACCTCTAGATTTACTCTTCCTAGAATTTTGTACACTCGTGTTCTTCGTTCATAATTCATGAAATTTGTGCATTCTCATCTATATGCATTCCATCTCATGCTATTCACAGGTAGTGGTCGTACCAAGTCCGTTGCGAGTAGGAAGAAGCAAAGGACCGCTTCCACTGATGAAGTCCAAGATGCCCTTGATGGATTGCAGCGCCGAAATTTCCCGGCATCATCAAAGTCCCTTCCCAAGCGCCCGAAAACAGCTAGTCAACTCAGTGAGCCCGAGTTTGTGGCAAAGCGAGCTGTGGATTTCTATGTGATTGATCGTATGGATCAAATACCCTCCGTTCGCGGCAACAATCCTTTCTTCCACAACTCCTTCCAAGAAGAGTGCTATCGGGAAATCCTCTTGAAGAAACCAAAGGACAACACCGTGATCCAACACCACATCAACGTTGAGTTCATGAGGTCCAAGCCCAACTACTTTGGTGAAGCTTTGGAAATCTGTGAGGAATTTGACCTCTTTCACATCATGGAGCTTGATCAAGACTATGATGAGGAGATTGTGGCTCAGTTCTTAGCCACCGTGCACATGGGCAATGAGACAACAAGAAGAATCAAGTGGATGACCAAAGAGAAAGTGTTTGAAGCCACTTGGGAAGATATTGCCGAGTCCCTCAACTATCAAGAGTTCGGCCCTTTTCCTCCGGAAGAGTTTGATGAGACTCACTTCCGTGTTCACTTCCAAGGAGGAAGTGCATTTGGTGTTGAGAAGCTTGCTCCCCTCTACAACCCGGATAGTGCGGATAAGTGGAAGTATGGAGATTCCAAAGGCCTATACCCCACTTGGGACATCATGCACCGCATCTACCGTGAGACAATCAATCCAAAAGTGGGCAACATTGATGAAATCCATGGCTACTTGAAGAACTTGATGGTCCTCACCATGCAAATTAAGGGACAAGGCAAGAAGCTTGATGTGATGGACTTCATTTGGCATGAGCTATGGCATGTGATTAGCAAGAAGAAGAACATCTCCGTTGCTCCTTTGATCATGAGGATCGTGGTGTGGAAGTGGCTTGAGCACAATGACATTGATGATCTCGGTGACACTGAGAAGTGGACCCCTCACAAGGGCAAGAGGCTCCTTATCAAGCCCCACAAGCTCAAACCTAGGAAGGAAGTGGTGGATGAAGCCGAGTCCTCCAAACCCTCCAAAGGTGGTTCTTTTGCTTGGATGGCTCGTGTTATGAAGAAAATCTTCCAAGTATCCAAGAAAGTTGAGAGGCATCAATATGATGTCCATAAGGAGAATATGAAGGCTCGCCAAGTTGAAGTTGCTTGCCGCCGTGCCGAGGGAGAAGATGTGCCTTCCGGGTCCGAGCAACACATCCCCACGTGGGATGAATGGCAAGCCAAGGATGACGAGGGCGAGATCATCACGTGGTCGAGCCCGGAACATGATGGTGCTTCTTCCTCTCACACGGATTGGGACCCTTGGGGCGTGTAGGTCCGATCTTTTCCCTTTTTGGTGCTTTGGTGCCAAAGGGGGAGAGATAACTATTAGGTTGCTCTCGGGAATTTGCATGGGTGGGTGTCACGAGCTCGTTTTCACTTATTTCGACCTTTTTATCTTGTGAACACCTAAATTTATTAGTACTTGTGGAACTCCTTTATGTATGCATGGTGTAAGACATGTGAAACTCGTTTTCTATCTATGTGTTGCTTATTTGTCTTTTGGTTAATATTGCATTTGTGATTGCTATCATTGTGGCTTGGCTTGTAAAATTTAGGGGGAGTGTTGATTCTAGATGTTGTGTATTTGTGTATTCAAAGCACTCTAAGAATATGCACACATCTAGGGGGAGCTCCGTCGAAATTTTATGAACCCTCGCGTGTTATGTTGTGTTGTCATCAAACACCAAAAAGGGGGAGATTGAAAGAGCATCTTCTAATTGACCCTTGTTTTGGTGCTAATGACAACACAATATGTGTTCTAACATGGCTATTAAAGTTTGCAGGTTGTATCTAAGATTCTAGCAAAAAGGAAACGATCGAAACGGGCGCTGCGAAAGCTATCCAGCAAGCCTTGCTCCAGGCAGCGGTAGTACCGCTGGCATCAGCGGTAGTACCGCTGCACTGGACTGAGCCTTGCTCGGGCCTTGGCTGCCGCTGGCGGTACCGCCCGAGCTACCGCCGTTTTCGGCGCTCTGTTGCGCGGTGCGGTACCCCCAGCGGTACCAGAGCGGTACTACCGTTATCCAGCGGTACTACCGGCCCTTCCAGCGGTAGTACCGTTGTGTGTGTTTTCTGCAGGTTCGGAGGCCAGCTCTAAGTCGAGGTACCGCTGGCGGTACCGCCGGAGGTACCGCCGTTTTCACCCTTCTGTTTCTTAGAGCGGTACCTCCAGCGGTACCGAAGCGGTACTACCGCTGTCCCCAGCGGTACTTCCGGCCTCTCCAGCGGTAGTACCGCTGCGTGTTTTTTTTGCAGGTTCGCAGGCCAGCGCGAAGTCGAGGTGCCGCTGGCGGTACCGCCGGAGGTACCGCCGTTTTCAGCCTTCTGTTTCTCAGAGCGGTACCTCCAGCGGTACCGGAGCGGTACTACCGGGCTCCACAGCGGTACTACCGGTATCGCCAGCGGTAGTACCGCTGCGTGAAGTTGGAGTCGCAGTAATGCGCGTGAAGCGGGCAACGGCTGGATTCAAAGGTCCAGCGGTACTACCGGCCTCTCCAGCGGTAGTACCGCTGCGTAAGTCACAGATCCAAACGGCCTGTTTTGGAAGAACTATAAAAGGGGCCCTTCACCTACCTTTGAAGACTTGAGCTTCTACACTCTCTCACCTCCATTGATTCAAAGCTAAAAGCTCCAAGCTCTCCCAATCCTCCCACCCAAACTCGTTGACCTTTGGAGGATTGAAGGAGGAAGCCCCGATCTACATCTTCACCGAGCCGTTCTTCATTTCCCCCTCATTCATTTGAGGGAACACTTGCTAGGGCTTCCACTAGGAAACCTAGCCCATTGTTGTACTTACCTATTGTCTTTGTGACAGATTGTAGCTGTTCGGGAGCCCCCAAGCCCTTTGTGGGTCGTGCCCCGAATCGTTGTTGTAAAGGCTCCGGATTCCGCCTCGAAGGATTCCGATAGTGGAAGTGGACCAAACCTTTGTGGTGCGGTTCACCGGAGATTAGGGTGAGGCCTTTGTGGCCGTTGAGCCATTGTGTTGGTTCACACCTCTCCAACGAGACGTACTCCCATTTAAGGGAGGAACTCGGGAATACATCCTTGTCGTCTCGTGTCTTCACTTCGGTTACTTCTATCCTTATTTATTGCCTTATTATATCTTGCTTAGTTGCTAGCTTGTCATATAGGAAATTCACCTTAGTTGCATATCTAGTGAATTTACCTTTTGTGTCAAGCCTAATTTGAAAAAGAACTAAAATTTGAATTATCACCTATTCACCCCCCCCCCCTCTAGGTGTCATACCGATCCTTTCACTTATCATATGTGGGCACAAGGGATCAATTGGCGGATATCTTCACGAAGCCCCTTGAGGAAGGAAGGTTTTGCTTTTTGAGGAATGAGCTCAATATCATTGATTCGTGGTCCTTAGCTTGATCGCTTGCACACTCACCTAGGACGTAATTGCATCTTATCTTGTTTAGATGTAGGCATGAAAATAGGGGGAGTGCGGTCCTAATACATTGGACCATCCCTCCCCCCATTATGCCGATAGAAGTGTTCTTTTATCTCTATATTCATTCTTATGACTAATGAGCTAAAACGACGAGTATTGGTTATGTACCCAAGATACATCTTCACGGTGACATGCCATACACTCCTACATGGTGGCCTCGGCCACCGACCTCTTCTCTTTGAAGAGTTGGTTTTATTTGGAGCTTATTGTTGCTATTTGCCCTCCTGTTCATGCATGTGGGAAACCTACTCAACTTGGCGCTTTATGTTTCGTTTTGGTAGTTGTGAGTTGATTTTGGTGTACCAATGACAGTTTGGAAATCTATCCCAAGCCTTCTTCCCCCTGAAAACATTTCACTCTATTGCACACAAGTCATCCTTTTGAAAACAGTGATTTTAGTTCAGCAGGTCGGAATATCCGGTTCATTTATGAATCGGAATATCCGGTGACTCGGAATTTCCGGTGTAAGTTACACCCGGAAATTCCGATCGGGCGGTTTGTCTAAAAAATATAAGGGCAGGCTCGGGGTGAAGGGCTCATTCGTGCCCTTCTTCCAGCCCCGACCTCCCTCTCCTCCAACCGTCGCCCCTGCTGCTCCAAGATCCCTCCGGAGCACTCCGACCGCCGGGGAACCTCTTTCTCGGCCGGATCTGCTCCTCCTCCGCCCCGGGAACTCACTCCTCCAAGCAATGGCCTCAATGGATGAGGGTAACTTCACTTTTCCTTTCCCCTATGTGCTTGCACTAGGATCTTGATGTGGAGTTATTTGTTTCAAAATTTCTTGGTAGAGATTGTTCCTAGCATCATTCCCTGCCATCTACATACATTAGTTTTGCATTGTGTTGGATCGATCTAGTTTTAGACCAAGTCAATCTCAGATCTGCACCGTTTCTGTTTAGGTCGGAATATCCGACTCAGCCTGACTCGGAATTTCCGGTCCCCCGAAATTTCCGGTTAAGTATGAATCGGAATTTCCGAGCTGAACACTGCAGTTTTAAGATTAAATCATGTTTAACTACATATGATTCATCAAATGCCTACCTAATGTGTGTATCCTTTCCTGACTTGTGTGTACTTACCTTGTGCTACCCACTATGCTCAAATTCACAGGTTCTAGTGGGAGTCCGTCCTTCGCAGGGGCAACAAGGAACACCTCAAGGGCACCTGTTCACAAGACCCCTGTCGACAAGGGTAAGGGTCCTGCCTCCTCAAGCAACCCAGTTGTTCCAAAGAAGAAGAAAGCATTTGCTAGCAGGCCACCGTACAAGAAAAGAAAGAATGCTCCTGTTCCTCAACGTCAGAACTATGCAAAGATGAACACTGTTGACTACTCTCAGCTCCGACAAGGGGATTGGTACCTTAGGCCAAGGGACAACACTCTGGATGATCACAGCTTTTGGTGTCAAGAGCAGGAGTTCATACTCAAGGACCTCTACTACTCTCTATCAAGCCCATTCGGCCTATGCATGCGTTTAACCTTGCATCTCTGCAGCAGAAAGCCTCTTTTGTTGAAGCTATACATATTGTCAAGACTATGGGCTTGGAGAGGCTTGTGCTCACTCGTTGTCCTTACAACTCTCAGCTCGTGATGCAGTTCTTTGCCACTCTTGTGATGAAGGGTGACTCAAAGAAGACAGTGTGGATGTTATGGATTACATCCACAATGAGATGTGTGAAGCCATGACCACCAAGGTCACTATCCCCTATGATCCTTACATCATGAAACTCATCAAGTTCAAGTTTCCTGACCATACCTTCAGTGATGATGAGTTGGAGGCGCATGACTTCAAGAAACTATATGAGAAGAAGACAGTGGTCAAGCCTCCTCCTGTGCCTTCTTCTAGCTCAGCTCAGGGTGGATCGTTTATGGGTGATGCTAGGAGGGCTGCTGCTCCTACTTATGTCTCGGCCACTCATGCGAAGGTGAAGAAGCTGAATTGGTTCCAACGCAACATCCTGTGCATGAATGTGGACATCCGCAAGGAGCAATACACCGCCTACAAGGATCGTCGTCAGCTTGCCTACAATCAAGACTTGATTCTTCATCATGTGTCTGGCTCTCCTGCTCCTGCAGATCTCTCTGATCCCCTGACCTTTGCTCAGTAGAAACAGGATTCTTTGGCTCCTTGGACACAGATTGATCATGACCTTGGCGGCAGCTCGTACACCACTGGACATGCTTATGATGATGATAATGAGGAGGCAGATGATGATTATGATGATGAGGATGCAGATGATGAGGAGACTCCCTCGGACTGAAGACCTTCACGGGACGTAGCATCGCTCCTCTTCCTTTTTGGCGTTTAGATGCCAAAGGGGGAGAAGTTGCTCTAGTAGGACTTTGGGGATTCGCAGGGGTTCGGGCACAAGCATATGCGTTTACAATTTCTTTGCGCTTGCGTCCATTTATCTTATTTGTGGCTGTTTGTTAAACTCTTTTATTATCTATGTGTATTGAGACAATGTTATGCTATCATTATCCTATGGTTGAGACTTCAAATTTATTGTGTTGGTATTCCCATCATATCCTATATACACAAGGTATGAAACTCTATCTAGTCTCAAATGCTACCATAACCTTACATTTTGTCTCCTTACTCCTTTGTGATATCTTGTGTTTGTTATTATAAAATTGTTTCTATCCTTTGTCATATTGTGTTTCTTACATGCACTTGTTTAGGGGGAGCTATTTTCTGTTAAAAACATGATATTGCATTTCGTTTCATTGCAAATCTTGGTATTGTCATCTAACACCAAAAAGGGGGAGATTGAAAGAACATTTCTTAATCCCTAGTGTTTTGAGTGTTAGTTAACAATACCAATGATGTACTAATCCTATTGCTAAGTATTTCATTTTGTGTGAGTTGCATATCACATACCCCAAAGCCAAAATGTAAAGAAAAAGAGTTTCTGGAATTCTTCCCAGAACCGGAATATTGGAGCCGGAAATTTCCAGGATCGGAAATTCCGGGTCTCCTATTTCTAACAGAAAAATGGCTAAGGAAAAGTTCGGAAGTGGTTCTGACTCAAATCGGAAAATCAACTCGGAAATTTCACTGACTCGGAATTTCCGAGTCACCCAGAAACCACTCCAGATTTGGCTAAGGAAAGAAGAGAAAGTGGTTCTGACTTCAACCGGAAAATCAACTCGGAAATTTCATCAGCTAGGAATTTCCGGGCCACCCAGAAAACCACTCCAGAATTTGTCTAAGGAAAGAAGAGGAAGACGTTCTGACTCCAACCGGAAAATCAGCTCAGAAATTTCACTGACTCGGAATTTCCGGGCAACCCTCAGAAACTTGAAGAAATTTGGCTAAGTCAAGATGTCGAAGACATTCTGATCACAATCGGAAATTCAACTCGGATATTTCACAGAACCGGATATTCCGAGTGACTCGGAATTTCCGGGAGCCACTTATACCGGAATTTCCGGGTCTTCGAGACAGCAAACGGCCAGATTTTGGGAGGGGGTATAAATACCACCTCACTCACTCAAGAACAGCTAGCTCTCAGATTTTCTCTCTCCTACTATTCTTGAAAGCTCAAATCATCAAGATCTCCCAATCCCTCCACCCAAATTCGTTGATCTTTGGAGGATTAGAGGAGAAGGCCCGGATCTACATCTTCACCGAAGGGATTTGCATTTCCTCCCCATTCACTTGGGGATCTCGTGGCTAGCGTTTCCGGTGGGAAAACCTAGTTCACCATTGTTGTAATCTTGGTGTTGCCTTGACCTTTTGTGGTCCTTGACCTGTTGTGGTCATCTTGAGAGCCCCCAATTAAGTTGTGGGTGCGTGCCTCAAACGTTTGTAAGGGATTCGATCTCCGCCCTAAAAGGGGATCAATAGTGGAAGGTGAACTCGCAACCTTTGTGGTTGAGTTCATCGGAGAAGAAGGTGAGCCTTTGTGGCGTTGCAGCTAACCTGTTGTGGTAGCGTACACCTCTCCAAACGAGACGTACACCCTTGGGTGGAACTCGGGATTACATCTTCGTCTTCGCGTGCTTCACTCGGTTCCCCTTATCATTACTCCCTTACTTGCTTGTCTTGTTAGCTTATTTATCTTGTTATTGCTTCGGTTGTCATTTAGGTAAATTCATCATAGTTGCATATCTAGAGAATTTACCTTTGTGTTGAGCCTAAAATTGAAAAGACCTAAAATTTGTAATAGCACCTATTAACCCACCCTCTAGGTGTCGGATTCCCGTCCATCGGGGTCATTCTTTTTTGGAATTAACACAATGGCCGTATCATTTACTTCCGCAGGCATAACCCCCTCATCAAAAAATCTTTGCACCGCAGTCACGACATCATCACGAAGGATATCCCAGTTATGTTGCAAGAAACGTGCCGGGAAACCATCCGGGCCCGGCGCCTTCAGGAGCCCAATCTGAAAAAGAGCGTCGCTGATCTCCTTCACTGAGAATGGGGCACAGAGGTTGTCGTTCATATCATCATCAACACAGGGATTGATCAGGTTTGTGACAAGAGTCGGGTCAATATTATCATCACGTGTGTACAATTTCTTGAAAAAATCTATAGCCATATCCTCCATCTCACTTGTGTCAGTTGTAACAGTACCATCTGATCTTTTCAATTTTCTGATAGCATTTTTTTTGCGCCTCCACGACGCTCTGCGGTGGAAATATTTGGTATTCCGGTCACCCTCTCGCAGCCAGGCGATCCGGGAACGCTGAAGCCACCTGATTTCTTCTCTGTACAGGAGCTCGTCCATCTCCTTAGATAACTGAATTTTCCTAGCAACCCCTGGTTCACTCTCGTCTCCCTGTAGCACCTGGAGTTGTGTCCTTTTCTTTTCCATCTCCTTAGGTATAGATTTAAAATTCTTATTCTTCCAGCAGTATAGACTAGACATCACAGAGCGCAGAGATGAATTCAGATCACCTAAATCATGTCCAGGTATCCTACGTGACCAAGCTTCTTCCACAGCCGCAGCAAGGGATGGTTCTCTTTCCCACACCACCTCATACCTTCTAATTGCTTTACATGGCCTGCATTGAGTCGCACTCTCCATAGACAATAGAATCGGGCAGTGATCCGACCTAGAAGAAGCTAAATGCCGGAGCCAAAACTCAGGGAACAGGGCTGACCATGCTGGCGTGGCAGTCGCACAATCAAGCCTAACCTTCACATTACGTTCGCCTCGCTGTTTATTATCAAAAGTCCACGGGTTCCCAACAAAACCAATATCATGTAGATCACAATGCGAGAGCACCTCACGGAAATCCAGCATCAGTCTTTCCGATCTTTTTGTACGTGAAAATGTTCCTCTTGCCACATTGCTTCATTGAAATCACCCATCATGAGCCACGGCTTATCCGAGCGATTATGCATATTCCTGATTTTAGTCCACATGTGATGACGATCCGTAGCTTTAGGTTCCCCATAGACAAAAGTACCTCTCCACATATGATCATATGGACCTCCACTAATATGAACATCAATGTGACGCTTGCTGAAGGATAAAAGATCTACTGTGATATCCTTCGTCCAATACAGTGCAATGCCACCTCCTTTTCCATCTCCTTTAACATGAAAACAGTCTTTCATACCCAGCCGGAATCTCAGATTTTCCACTCTCTCCTTGCTTTGTCTCGTCTCACTAATGAAAACAAGACTGGGCTTATACGTCTGCACCAAGCAGACAAGTTCATGAACAGTCGAAGGTTGCCCCACCTCTCAGCTGTTCCATCCTAATATCGTCATTGGGCCCGGCGGTCCTCCGCCATGGAGGCCGCCGATGTTGCCAAGTCATTTGATATTTCACCAGTTTTCCGTAGTTTTGAGCGATCACGAGGATCCACATAAGTTTCGGGCCGAGGAGGAACAACCCCCCCATTATCAGAGTTCACCATCTGACGAGGTGTTAACTCGACAAGTCCCAGGGTTGTGCACCCCGGGTTGATTGATGGGGAGAGAGATGAGTGCAAGGTGATCACGACGGCTGACAAGCAAGGTTTTACCCAGGTTCAGGCTCCCGGAGGATAACACCCTACTCCTGCTTGTCTGATTATTGATGCGAGTAGCGATTACAATGGCGAGATTGCGATCTCGCTAGGGTTTGTCGTGGTGGTTATGAGCGTGTCCTCTGGGGCGGGCAACCCTCCTGGCTTTATAGGCAGCCAGGTCTCGGATGGTTGGTGCCGATGGCATCTACAGATATGGCAGGTTATGCTTCCTAACCGACTTGGACTAGGTTACATGGTACCCCGTGTGGGCCTCCCATGGGCCTTTCCATCCTTGGCGCGGCCCAGGTAGCATCATCGTGGGCTACCCGCAAGGCAGCCCCACGTCAGTAGCCCCCGAGTGCTTGGTCGAAGCGTAGAGTCGGACAAAGGACTCCTTTCTCCTGGACGCGCCATTGGATTGCTTGATCTTGAGCTTGAACTCGATTTCTTCAGTCGAACCGGCCACTCCCGATGGGAGTAACCTTTGCAGTCGAATTACTTTGCCTTCATCTTCTTGTGAAGCTTGCTTCTACTCAGCCTGTTGGGCTTACTTTGTGGATGGATTCGGCTACTCGAGCTTACTGCGTTGCCACCCGAATGGTTTCTTCGGGTTCTCGGATCATTGGCTGATCCTACCTTGTTGATTTCAGCTTTGAAGCTTACTACTCGAATCACTCTGTCGAGTTGCTTCAGTTGATTTTGGAGCCGTTGGCTTGATGACGTCATTGGTGACGATCTGTTGCACGCCTCTGCGCCCGATGGGACGTGACGTGGTGGGCCCCGCTGTCAGAACTGACCGCGGTCCACAGTTGTCATGTCTCCGAAGTGGGCGCGAAATTTGCGCGGCACGATGACGACGCCTCGGTTTTCGTGCATAGTGGACGAAGTGGGCGGTGACGGTTGGTTTCTCCGTGCGACACGTGGACGGTTGGATGTGCCCGCTCGGAGCCCTTGTTCGGTGAACGGTTGAGATGCTGATCTTCGAGGCATAAGTACTGTGTTTTGACGCTTGGGATTTCATCTTCTCCAATCGCTCTGTGCTTCCTTTCCTCTGCGCTCTACCATTTTCGCCGCCATCCCAAGCTCCGAGCAATCCGTCCGTACACCTTGCGACCTTGACCATGGGCAAGCCGAAGAGCGCCGCTGGCTCCTCCGCCGCCGCCGATGACGCCGGGGTGATGAAGAAACCTGATGGCGACTGGCAGAGGTCCTCGGTGAAGAAGGCCGAGGTGGAGCTTTTCCGCGCGCAGGGTCTGCTGCCACCTGCCAACCAAGTCCAGGTACGCGTCCCTGGCAAGGAGGTCTTCCCCACTCCCCGCGATGGGGAACGTGTTTGCTTCGCGGATTTCCTTCCGCGGGGCTTCGGGTTCCCCATGCACGATTTCGTGCGCGGTCTCTTGTATGCCTATGGGGTTCAGATCCATGATCTGACACCCAATGGCGTCTTGAGCATCGCGGGCTTCATCGTGCTCTGCGAATGCTTCCTGGGTGTCGCGCCCCATTGGGCGTTGTGGAAGTCGCTCTTCCTCGTTCGCAAGAACGTGGGGAAGAGCGGGCTGACCTTCCCCGTGGGCGGCTTCGGAATCCAAGTGCGCGGTGACACCGCGTACTTCCAGATGAAGAAGGCCGACTCCGTCCAAGGATGGCGCCGAAGGTGCTTCTACGTCCAGTCGAACCAGGACGACCTGGACGCGTTCGACAGCGGGCGTGGACTGCGGAAGACCGGCGCCTGTGCGCACCCGCTGTCCGCCATGGAGAAGGAGGCCGTGCGGCCCTT
The DNA here is from genome assembly GCA_026929855.1 of Poa annua. Classification (NCBI taxonomy): domain Eukaryota; kingdom Viridiplantae; phylum Streptophyta; class Magnoliopsida; order Poales; family Poaceae; genus Poa; species Poa annua. Next base: position 43,022,501 of record CM049427.1, read on the forward strand.
GCTTGGCCTGCTGCGCGATCTGACCAAGACCCTTGGGCGCGAGGCGGGTGGCGTCTTTCTGATGGCCACCTTCTTCCGTCTTCGGGTGCAGCCGCTCAGCGCCCGGGCTCACCCGATGTGGGCCGTCGAAGGCGTCAGCGCCGTGCCGCTGGATGATGAGGAGGTGGAAGCCAACGTCAGGTCCATCACCAACCTTCGAGCCGCGGACACGTGCAACGTCAAGTGCCCGATCTCTCCTTACGGGGCCTCGAACCCCGTTCCTGAGGTAAGTCTTGTCTTGTTTTCCTTTTGTCCTTGTTCGACTTGAGTCTACCTTTCTTTTTGATTCGACTTGTGTCTACTTGCTTCAGGGTCGGGCTCTGTTCATCAGCCTTCCTCCCCTTCCTGAGAACGGACCCGACGATGAGTCGAAGTTTGTCGAGGAGGAGGACGAAGACGAAGAGATTCCCTCCGCACATTCTCCCCGTGATGAGGTGGAGGAGGAGGATGAAGTGGAGGAACCCGCGCGGAAGAAGCGGAAGCTTCCGAGTCGCGGCGATTCTGCCACTGCGTCGTCACCTGCCAGGGATGTCGACGTTACTGAGGAGGAGGTCGTCGCGACGTCTCCGGGTGCGCAGTCCTCGGGTGGCTGGGAGGAACCCCTGAACGTTCCCCCAGTCAGCTCCGCAGCGCCTCGTTCTTTCGCGCGGATGCCTTCGCCTACCCTGGAGAGCTACGACGACGTCGGCACCCCCATGTGAGCTTCTTTGTGATGTGTCCTTCGAGTTGTACTTTGCAGTTTCGACGTTTTAATTGACAGGTGTGCTTGGTTTTGCTGCAGCCACCGTTCTGACAATGTTAGCTCCCCCCTTCGGGACGTGGAGCATACATCCGCCCCTTCGACTGGGCTGGGGATGCCGCTGGTGGTGGAGAAGGTGCGTGCTGAGCCTGCCGGCATTGCATCGTCTAGTCGCGTGCCTCCTTCGACTGCAGAGGACCTTGAACTCCTGGACCACTAAGTCTTTCATGCTTTTTCTTGCGTTCTTGATTTTTCATCGGGTGCGCGATCAGCGCTCCCGATGGGAGTAGCCCCCGAAGGTGTGGGTGACTAGTATAGTCGCCCGCAACTTTATTGACATCTTGCTTTTGCTGCAGCCGTACTATCGTCAACAGCTCGACGCAGCTGCGGCTTACGTTCGCCTGGAGAAAGAGAGGGACCAACTGCGTGCCTCGCTGGACCAGGCTACTGGGCGGGTTGATGAGCTTGAGAAGGCTCTTCACGAGTCTCGAGAGCGGGAGCTGGCGCGGGTCGCCCAGGAGAAGACTCAAGTCGGTCGTCTCCTTTCACTCGCCGGTGTTCTTGGGGGTAAGTTTCGGCTTGACGCCTACTGAGTCTTTGATCTTTTTCTTTGCTTGACTTTGAATTTTTGCGCAGAGACTTGCGGTGGAGCTCCTCCAGAAGACGCGTCGAGCGACACGGTTGACCTGGCGACCGATGTTGGCTTCCTCGACCGGGTTTGTGCCTATGCCTCAGACGCGCTGAAGAAGTCTGCAGCCGCGTTGCAGAAGTCGACTGGAGCCCTCACCGTGGTGCATCAGAGTATCTTCCCGGGCGACCAGCCGCCGGCAACCGTGGACGCCCTGGCTGCGCCGTTTGAGGACGCGACCACCATCGCCGACTTCACGCGGTCGCAGACGGAACGCGGCTCCGAGCTCACCTTCCAGCTCCTATTAGGCCATCAAGTTCCAGGTGACTTCGAGAAGGTCGTCAGCGGTTTTCCTCGCAAACCCGATGGCCGAACCGCGTCGCTCAGTGGCGTGAAGGAGCGTGCCTCGCAGCTGGCCGCGCAGCTTGTGGCACTCTTCGAGAGGGCCCTTGCTAAGGCGACCGAGGCGGCTGCCGCTCGGAAGGGCCGTTCCCGGTCGCAGTCCACAGCCTTAGAGTAGGCGTAGTTTTAGGAATGCGGCACTCGCCGCGGTCTGTATTTAGAACTTCATGCTTTGTAATGAATATTACCCTGTCGGGTCTTTTGGTCTTCAATATTGATTTTGCTGACTTTCTTTCTTCTAGGTTGATCTGCGCTTCGCAGTCGCATGATTGTATTGACTCTGCGTATCCCTGGCAGAATGCTGCGCGTGATGATGCTCCACCTTCTCCAGTGGCCGAGCCGAGTGGCGCGGCTTCTTCTTCGGGTGCTCGCCGTCGTCGGGCGGCGCCGGCTCCTCCACGCAGTGTAAATGATCAGCGGATAATCACATATCTGAAGAACAAGGTGGTGGAGCTTGAGGCGACCTTGAAGAATACGGAGCGGCTGCTGCACCGTTCTCAGTCGCATCCCACGGCGGAGTTCTCGCGATGTGAGGATTTTTTGCTTGGGGAGATCGACCTGATCAGTCGGCAGTTGCAAGGTATGTATCCCTTTGGCGGCTGCCGTCCTCGTTGGCTTTCCTTCTCGTTCTGACTTGCATTTTATGCGCGCAGATGTTAATCCCGACTGGGAGGCCGAGCGGGCTCTCGTTGAGGAGCGAGTCACCCGAGAGGCGTCCGGCGACTCCTACGAAGCTCGACAGTTCTGGGTGAACCAGTCGAGGGGGCGCATCCTTGCCACCATGCTTGATCGTACGTGGCGCGCTGCTTTTCTTCTGGAGAACTGCCGGAAGACACTTTGGCACATCAACCGTGTGTACTTCCCGCATAATGCGCAGCCGGACGGGTTGTCTGCCTTGCTGGAGAGGTTCCGCGATGGTGAAGGGCTGAAGGAGGTTGTCGACGCCCAACTTCTGGCTGGTGCGAACGCGGCGCTGGCGTACGTCCGGATGCACCGGCCACATCTTCCGCTTGAGAGGGTGCTTGAAAGCCTGCCGGGTGATGACGACTTTGACGAAACCTTAGCGGCTGCGCGCCGGATTATCCGGCAGGTTCAGGACCTGAGCGAGCGCCTTGTAGGTCCCCTTGATGCGCCTAAGGCTGAACCTGCAGTTTAGAGTAGCTGTCGTCTGATGTACAGGGTTAGCTATAGAGGGCAAATGTGCCTGTGTAAGTATGATGTAACAGATTAAAGTACTTTCGAGTTATGAGAGTTGATCTGTTTACTCGAAAGTGAAAATGCCTGTTTTGATTTGCGACCTGTATGGCGCAGTTGCCTAGTGTGCTAGGCAACGGCCTAGGTTTTTTCAAGTGTGACCTATATGCCGCAGTCTCTGATTTTAACAGGTGGCGACTTAGGATTTTTGTAACTTGACCTGTATGGCGCAGCCTCCGAGTCGCTCGAGTGATGGCCTAGGATTTTGGCTAAGACCTGTCTGGCGCAGCCCCCGAGTAGGTCGAGTGGCGGCCTAGGATTACAAGTGTTACCTGTTTGGCGCAGCCCCCGAGTATGTCGGGTGGTGACCTAGGATTTGGAACTTGACCTGTGCAGCGCAGCCCCCGAGTGGGTTCGAGTGGCGGCTGAGGATTTTTCTGAGAAGGTCTGTTTGGCGTAGCCCCCGAGTAAGTCGAGTGGTAGCCTAGGGTTACAAGTGTGACCTGTGTGGCGCAGCCCCCGTGTGTGTCGGGTGGCGACCTAGGATTTTGAACTTGACCTGTATGGCGCAGCCCCCGAGTCGGTCGGGTGACGGCCTAGGATTTTTTGACTTTATGCTTGTATGGCGCATCCCCCGGGTAAGTTGGGTAGCGGCCTAAGCTTTTATTTCAACCTGTGTGGCGCAGCCCCCGAGTGGTTCGGGTGGCGACCTAGGATTTTGGACATGCTTGTATGGCGCAGCCCCCGAGTGGTTCGGGTGGCGGCCTAAGCTTTTATTTCAACCTGTGTGGCGCAGCCCCCGAGTGGTTCGAGTGACGGCCTAGGATTTTTGAGCTTCCTCTGAGTGATAGGTAAAGGAGACAGATTTTCTTCAAATCACTTTATTGATTCTTGCGAACATGCCGCCTCATTAAAACCCTTCCAGTCCCCTCAGGTACCCTGGTAAGGGAAAGAGTGCGTCTGAAACCTGTCGCGCTGATTTTCTTGTACAATGATTGTTTTGAACTAGGCGTAGAACCGGCGGAGTTGTGCTACGTTCCACGGGTTGCTGCAGTCCGCTCCTGTCTTCGAATCCTTTAGGCGGTAAGCTCCGTTGCCTATTGCTTCTGTTACGATGTACGGGCCCTCCCATGGGGAAGCGAGCTTGTGCACCTTCTTTTGCTTGAGTCGAAGAACCAGGTCGCCTGCAACGAACGCTCTTGGTCGCAGCCTCCGAGTGTGATAATTGCGCAGGTCCTGCTGATACACGGCTGATCGTGCCAGGGCGATGTCGCGCGCTTCATCCAAGGTGTCTCTGCTGTCTTCGAGTGCCTCCTCTGCATCTGACTCGTCGTAGACGACTACTCTCGGTGCGTCGAACTTGATGTCGCAGGGGAGGACCGCTTCTGCACCGTACACCATGAAGAATGGAGTGTACTGGGTGGACCTGTTTGGCGTTGTTCGCAGACTCCAGAGGACCGATGGCAGTTCTTCCACCCATGCGCCCGCTGCGCGTTTTAGGAGCACGCGCAGTCGTTTCTTGATGCCGTTGCAGACGAGGCCGTTGGCTTTCTCCACTTGCCCGTTGGATTGCGGGTGCGAGACCGACGCGTAGCTGAGCTTGATCCCCTGCTCTGAGCAGAAGTCCTTGAATTCTTCGGCTGTGAAGTTCGAGCCATTGTCGGTGATGATCCCGTTCGGTACTCCAAACCTGAAGATGATTGACCTGATGAAGTTGACCGCTGTGGATGCAGTCGAACTAGTGATGGGCACGGCTTCGATCCACTTTGTGAACTTATCGACTGCAACCAGGAGGTGAGTGTGACCTCCGGGTGAGGATTTCTTCAGCGGGCCCACCATGTCCAGACCCCATTGGGCAAAGGGCCAGGCTAATGGTATTGTTTTGAGTTCTGATGCTGGCGCGTGTGGCTTGTTGGCAAATTCCTGGCACCCTGTGCATTTCTTCACCAGCTCCTCGGCGTCCTGCATGGCTGTCAGCCAGTAGAACCCGGCTCGTAGCGCCTTGGCCACCAGTGCCCGACTGCTGGCGTGATGCCCGCAGGTACCCGCGTGGATGTCGAGTAAGATGGCTTGGCCGTCGACTGGATCTATGCACCTTTGCAGGATTCCTGAGATGCTTCTTTTGTAGAGTTCTCCGTTGATGACGGTGAAACTTTTGGAGCGTCTGTTGATGCGCTTTGCTTCGACTGGGTCGGCTGGCAGCTTCTGATGTAGTATGTATGCCAGGTACGGTCCTGTCCATGTGGCTTCGACTAGCATGACCTCCATGGGGACCTTGTCTTGGCTTGGCGGGTTGGCATCGCCTTTTGCTGTTGCAGTGCTTGCTGTATTCTGAGTCTTGATGGATCTCTGCGTGATGCACTCGAGGAAGACGCCAGGTGGGACTGGCACCCTGTCTGAGCCCATGTTAGCGAGGACGTCGGCTTCCTCGTTGCTTTCACGGCCAATGTGGCACAGCTCGCAGCCGTCGAAGTTGCCTTCCAACTGATTGTAGAGGTCTCTGTAGGCGATCATGTTGTCAGCGACGGCGTCGCAGGACTTCATGGTTTGCTGTACCACCAGGTAGGATTCGCCGTAGATCATGAGGTGTGTGGCGCCGCGGTTCTTGGCCATCCGCATGCCGTGGATCAGGGCCTCGTACTCGGCTTCGTTGTTGGACGGCGTCGGAAAGTCCATCTGTAGGACATACTTGAGCTTGTCGCCTTTGGGGGAGATGAGCACGACTCCTGCCCCGGCTGACTTGAATTTCTTGGAGCCATCAAAGTACATTGTCCATGCGTTGGACAAGTCGGGGACATTTGGTAGCTGGGCTTCTATCCACTCGGTGGTGAATTCTGGGAGAACTTGGGCTTTGATGGACTTCGGGTGAGCATACTTCAGCCCCCATGGTCCTAGTTCGACAACCCACTTGGCGACTCGTCCTGTCGCGCGCTGGTTTGTGAGAATGTCTGCTAGTCCAGAGGAGCTTACCACCGTGATCGGGTGCTCGGAGAAGTAGTGGACGACCTTTCTAGAGGTCATGAAGACTCCGTATGCCAGCTTCTGGTAATGAGGGTAGTTCTGCTTGGACAAGGTGAGTACTTCGCTAAGGTAGTAGACGGGCCTCTGCACCGGGTGACTGTGCCCTTCTTCTTCGCGTTCGACTACGACCACCGTGCTCACCACCCTGTTCGTTGCTGAGACGTATAGGTAGAGCGGCTCATTTTTCAGCGGTGCCACGAGGACTGGAGAGGTTGTCAGTGTTTTCTTGAGATGGTCGAACGCGTCCTGCGCCTCTTGTGTCCACTCGAACTTGTCTGACTTCTTCATCAGTTGGTAGAAAGGTAAGGTTTTCTCTCCCAACTTACTAATGAACCGGCTGAGAGCTGCGACTCGGCCAGCTAATCGTTGCACCTCCCTGAGCTTGGTTGGTGCTGGCATTGTGAGTATGTTCTGCACCTTCTCGGGGTTTGCTTCGATTCCTCTTGCGGATACAAGGTACCCTAGTAGCTCTCCGGCTGGTACGCCGAACACGCACTTCTCTGGATTGAGCTTGATATGATACACGTCCAGTGCGGCGAAGACCTTGCGGAGGTCGTCGACTAGGGTATCCTCCTTTCGGGTAGTGACGACGATGTCGTCGACGTAGACTTGGACGATCTGCCCGATTAACCCCTTGAGGCATGCTTGCATTGTCCGCTGGTACGTGGCACCTGCGTTCTTTAACCCGAACAACATCGTCTGGTAGCAAAAAACGCCATCGGGTGTGATGAAGGCTGTCTTCTCTTCGTCCTCTACTTTCAGCCTGATCTGCTGGTAACCTGAGTAGGCATCCAGAAAGGACAGGCGTTCGCAACCTGCAGTCGAGTCGATGATCTGGTCTATCCGCGGGAGCGGGAAGTGGCCCTTGGGGCAGCATTTGTTGACTGCGGTGAAGTCAACGCACATGCGTAGTTTCTTCGTATTCTTTTTCTCAACTAGAACCGGGTTGGCGACCCAGTCGGAGTCCTTGATCTCTCGGATGAACTTGGCGTGCAGTAATCTGTCGACTTCCATGGTGATCGCGTCTCGTTTGGGTCCTGAGAAGCGTCGCATGGATTGCTTGACTGGTCTTGCGTCCTTGTAGACTTTTAGAGAGTGCTCGGCGAGTTCCCTGGGTATCCCTGGCATGTCGGAAGGTTGCCATGCAAAGATTTTCCAGTTCTCACGTAGGAACTCGACGAGCGCGCCTTCCTATGCGGGGGTCAGACTCGATGAGACCTTGACCGTCTTTCCGCTGTCAGTCGGATGGACTTGGTGGGTGACAGTGTCGTCATTCGTGTTGAACGCTGCGTCTTTGGCAGGCTTCTTGCGAGCCGGGAAGATGGTCTTGTCGTTGTCGGCTGATATGGCCTTGAAGTGCTCTTCGACGCCGAAGAACTCGGAGATCTTGGCGAACTCGCGGTCGCAGCTGTTGGAGAGCCCGAAGTCGCCGCGGACGGTGATCACTCCTTTCGGCCCGGGCAACTTTATCATCAGGTAGGCGTAGTGGGGTACTGCCATGAACCTGGCAAAGCTTGGGCGTCCGAGGATGGCGTGGTATTGTGACTTCCAGTCGACGACCTCAAAGTCTATCGACTCCTTCCTGAAGTGCTCGGGTGTATCGAGGATGACGTCGAGTGTGATTGTTCCCATGGGCGTGATTGCTTGCCCTGGTACTATGCCGTGGAAGGTGGTCTCCGATTTCGGCAATTTCTCTGTCGACCTGTTTATTCGTCTGAGGGTGTCGGCGAATATGATGTTGATGCCGCTGCCTCCGTCCAGGAATACCTTCTTCAGGCTGTAGTCGCCGATCAAGGCCTCAATCACGAGTGCGGCGTGCCCGGGTCGGACTACCTCCGCTGGGTGATCTGCCCTGGAAAATGTGATTGGTGTCTCCGACCCGCGCAGGTAGTCTGGTACCGCGCGCGGGCTGTTGATGGCTTGAAGTACTTGGCGTGTGATGATTTTCTGCCGCCTGTTCGACGGGGGTCCCTTCTGGATCATGTTCAGCTGTCCCCGTGTGGCTGGGTACGTGTCGGCTGCTGCCGACGGACCTTGTTGCTGCTGCTGCGGCTGGGGGAACGCTCCTGCCGCCTGTACCTGGTTGTTGTTTGCGGGTGCTGCCTGGATGGCTAGCTGCGGTGCCGCTTGTACGGCCTGCACCGGGGCGATGATTTTCTGCATGGCATGGTAGATCTTTCTTGCTTTGCGGCAATCCTTCAACAGGTGGTTTGAACCCCACTTTCCTGTTTCCGGGTTGCGGAACGAGTGATGCTTACAGGGTTGCATCAGTTCCTCTGCTGGTGTCAACGGGCGCTTCCACTCGCGTTTCTGACTTCCATCATTGTGGCCGATGCTGCTGCTGCCACGGTTGTACTGACTCGAGCTGGGCTGCCGACTTTGCTCGTATTGTCGGCTGCCGTCACGCTTGTCCTCACGGGGGGTTTCATAACCCGCCGCTACTAATTCGATTGAATCGTGGGTGTAACGTGCCTTCTTCTTTTGACGTGCCTCGCGCCAGTTGCTTGTTTCGCCTTCCTTTTTGGGAGAAGTTTCGTGGACGTAGTCCTCTCCTTCGGCCCATTGGTTGGCTGTCTTCATGAGTTCTATTGTGGTCTTCGGCTGGAGCCTACCGAATTCCTCCCGGAGGTCGCGGCGAGCGACGCCATGCATGAAGGCGTCCATCACTCGATCCTCTGATACGGGTTCCATGGTATTGCGGAGGAGTGTCCACCTCTGGATGTAAGAGCGGAGCGACTCATCCTTCCTTGCTTGCAGGCCTGCAACTCGATGTAGGTCGTCGGCCTGGCGAATGTTCCCGAGAAACTTTTGATGAAATTATCCTGGAATTCTTCCCATGTTCGGAAAGAGTCTTTGGGTTGGCTTGTGAGCCACCCGCGTGCCGAATCTGTCAGCATGAGCTGGATGTACTGCATTGCTGTAGTCGACGTTCCGCCTTGGCAGGTGCAAGCGATGAGGTAGTTTTCGAGCCACAGCTTTGGTCTTGCTTCCCGTCGTACTTCAGTGTGCCAGCCGTCAACTTGAAGCCTTTAGGCATGCGGGTGTCGCGGATGTTGAAGCTAAAGCATGCCGCGCCACACGGCTCGAAGTCGCGGTCAGCGTGGTCGTCCGCGTGTGCCGCGCTAGCCGAGCGCTCCTTGCGGTTGCGGTCCACCGTCTTCTGTGTCAGGACGTCGCGAAGGTCCTTGACTGGCTGTCGCTGCGCCGCTGGGATGCCCGACGTCGTTGGTTCGTGCGCTCGGTTGCTTGGCCCCTTGGCCGCCAGAGCTTCCTCGATTGCCCTTATGGAGGCAATTTGTTGCTTGTGGAGAAGGGAGCGTGCGTCCCCCTCCGGTGGCTGTGTGAGCCGGAGGTATGTCTCGACTGCGATCAGGGCGGCATTCGCCGTCTTTGGGACAGGTATCCCGTTTTGATCTTCGGTGACGAAAGACGAGTCGAGGTTGCGGGTGAGCCTTGTTCGATCAGCTTCTGCCATGTGGGGGACACGGGCTCTGGTTCGCCGTGCTCCTTGGTTAACCTCTGTGGAGGATGTAAAGGAGAGGGCGGCTCGCCTGGCACTCGATGCATCCGCGTCCCTTTTGCGCCTGAGCAGGTCGGCTTTTTCGGCGTGAATTCGTTCGCCTTCCTTGCGTAGCAAGTACTGGACCGCCAGGTGGTCTTCTCGAGGTGCGTTGGGTGGGGGGAACGTGCCCTCGTCCACATGCTTCATGGCTTGGATCGCCATGTCCCACGTGATAACAAGTTTAGTATGGTCCGGCATGTCCACCTCTAGCGGATATGCGGGTTCTTCTTCGTCGTCATGCGGTGTTGTGCCGGCCATGAAGACTTGCTTGGGGTAGACTTGAGTTGGGGAGTTGGTGCTGCCGCTGCTGCTTCTGTCGCCCGCTTCTTGCTCGGGGTCGAAAATTGCTGCAATGTGGCGCGTGGCGCACCCGCTGTCGCGTCTTTTCGCGATTGTCCATGTGCTCACACTCGCCGGAGCGAGTGCGATTGGCTTGGGGTAGACCTGGGATTTCCACGAAGACGAGGGCGCGCGCGACATGGCTGTCGGACGCGGGCCCCTGGTCGCCCGTGCGGGTGTGACGGTCGAGGTGGATCTTGACTTGATCGACCGCACGACCGAGGTTGGGGTAGTAGACTCGATTCGCGCGGCCGTTGCCGAGATTGTCGATGTAGATGTCCTCTTCGCGGGTGCAGCTGGCGCGACCCCTGCGGGTGCGGCAGATGCGATCTTCGCGGGTTCGGCGGTCGCGATCTCCGCGGGTGCAGCAGATGCGATCTTCGCGGGTTCGGCGGTCGCGATCTCCGCGGGCGCGGCAGATGCGATCTTTGCGGGTCCGGTGGTCGCGATCTCCGCGGGTGCGGCAGATGCGATCTTCGTGGGTCCGGCGGGCGCGATGGTCGGCGATTTTGGTGACGCCGTCGCGCGTAGCGCAGTAGTCGTAGACCTGAGTATGCCACGACTATCGATGCAGCAGAATATGGAGCCAAAGGTGATGTGTATACCTTTGTCCAGATCGGCGTACACCGATTGATGAGCTGGCGAGTGGATGACGTACTCGAAGGAGCCGAATCGGATCGACTCCCTGATGGCGGATGCGCCGATCTTCATTGCGGATGGAGCCGGTGCGACCATGATCCTAGCACTTGTTTGCGTTCCCACAGACGGCGCCAATTGACGAGGTGTTAACTCGACAAGTCCCAGGGTTGTGCACCCCGGGTTGATTGATGGGGAGAGAGATGAGTGCAAGGTGATCACGACGGCTGACAAGCAAGGTTTTACCCAGGTTCAGGCTCCCGGAGGATAACACCCTACTCCTGCTTGTCTGATTATTGATGCGCGTAGCGATTACAATGGCGAGATTGCGATATTGCTAGGGTTTGTCGTGGTGGTTATGAGCGTGTCCTCTGGGACGGGCAACCCTCCTGACTTTATAGGCAGCCAGGTCTCGGGTGGTTGGTGCCGATGGCATCTACAGATATGGAAGGTTATGCTTCCTAACCGACTTGGACTAGGTTACATGGTACCCCGCGTGGGCCTCCCGTGGGCTACCCGCAAGGCAGCCCCACGTCACCATCAGGCTCGGAGCCTCTGTATTTAACAACAGCTTATTATGATCTGATCCAGATAATTCCAATTTCCTAGGCACCATAGATGCAGAAGCCTTCCCATCCCCCGCCTCTAGGATCGGGTCTGAGGGGGTGGTTTTCATCGGGCTAGTACCAGTGTCCTTCAGATCATCATCAAGCATCGCATCTTCCGAGGACCTCTTCCTCGTTGAGCTTGAATTTGCGCCTCCTCTGCCTACAAAACCACCACGGACAGGAGTTCTCGGATTAAACCTCCGAGGAGCAACAACCGGTTGGTTCACCCTTCGAACAGCCAGCATCCATGATCCAAATTGTAGTTGTTTCTCTTCCCACACACCATCACCGCATTCCTCATGGACGTGTCCGAGGAGACCGCATTTTTTACAAAAGAATGGGAGCTTTTCATACTTAACCAGTAACCTCTTCCTACCTTCCGGCACCGTGAGAGAAACAAACCGCATTAGAGGTTTAGCAATGTCAATCCGGACCCGAACACGAACGTAGTTACCCTCGAAGAAAAGCTTAGGGGCAAGCTGAACTTCTTTCACCTTTCCAATTTTCTGAGCGAGATCATCAATCACCTCCGTCTTGCGGTAGAGCTCTGGTATGCCGTGAATTTGAGCCCAAACAAACAAGCCATTGAACGCGAAATCTTCCGGAGCACTCAGACCATCTCAGTCCTCCACAAGCAAGCCAAATCCACGGAAAATCCAGGGTCTTGAATCGAGGCGAAAAAACCCTCTCGTTTAGGGTTACCCTGCTCCTGGTGACGGCGACGCCGCCAGTGAGATTGCTCCGAGTTGGAGTTGGATTCTGGTTGTTTTTTCGATCTTTCTCTTCTTAAACCGTGCGGGGGGCGGGGTGTAACATCCCAAAATTTTGGAATGTTTTAAAAAAATCACAAAAATTTAAAACTTTTATTTCTTATTATGATAAAATCATCAAATGCCAAGAAAGCTAAACAAAAAGGATTATATAGAATTATACAAAAGTTTTAAGAATTTAATTGAAACAGGTAAACCTTATTTTCAAACTTGAGATGATAAGCCAAGGATAAATATTCTAAATACTTATTAACCCTAACACCATATTTGTAAGAAACTTAAATTATTTTTGGTATGCCTATTTCAAAATGTTTTGTATAAGTTATGTAATTTCAAAACAATATATTTTGGGTTCTAGTCAAACCCTAGATAAATATTTATAGTCACAAAACTATTTACAACATCATCTATTTCTAAATATAGTCCTGATTCAAGTGTTTGATTTTGAATAATGAAATTGGAAAGATTTACTTTAAACATATGTGTCTTGATTTTATTATGACATATCGTTTATTAAAACTCTATTTTAAAGCGCAAAAAAATGTTAAATTGGTATCTAATTAATATTTCACTTATTATTTTGAAAAGTAATAAAAACATGTGTATGACTGTTTTAAATGATAGATTTGTTTTTTAGAAATTTTTAGAAACTAGTTTTACTTAATTTGGAATTATAAAACAGAAATTATAAAAGAAATAAGAAAACAGAAAATGAATTAAAAAAAATAACTGGACCAGCCCGAGCCGGCCCTGCTCCTTTCTTCCGCGCGAGCGGCACCGAGAAGCCCAGCAGCAGCCCACGCGCGTGCACCACTCCTCCTCTCACTGACTGCGGGACCCACCTGTCAGGGCCTTCTTCTTCACCTGCCCACGACGCCCACGACTCAGAGCACGTCGCCCACGATCCTCGCCACCGATTCGCAGTCCACCCGTATCCCCGGTCGCCCCGAGCCCCTCCATAGATAGCCCAAGACCCTGGCTCTATTTTCCCCTCGCCTCCCTCTCGAAACCGCGCTTCCAGATCATAGTATTTGCCCGCCGGAGCTGCTCGACACCGCCGGCTAGTTTCACGAATTCCGGCGAGGTGATCAACTCTCTGAGCACAAGATCCTCCGAAAATTCTTCCCCACGACCACCCGCACCCCACTGACCTCTGCCACACGTTTTACCGCAGCCGAAGCCACGAGTTCGTGCACGAACCGGAGGCCGTCGCGGCGCCGCAACTACGACGGTCTTCTGCTGCCTCTCCGGGACGAGCTGCTCCACACCGCCACCTCCATCGGCTTCATTGAGTCGCATCGCACCCTGTCGTATCCTCTGCGTGTCCGGGGAAGCTCCACAACGACCAGAGCGTGCACGCCCGACGCCGTCGCCGCAGCGCCGCCACCTCCTCCATTACCGGCGAGTTCCGCCACCGGCATTTGGTCAACTCACCGAGAGTCGTCCGATCCCCCATCTACGCCCAGGATTAGAAGAGAGATACGAAGAGGTATCACTTGATCTCAGCCCTCCGATCTTAATCCCACGGTACAGATTGGATCACTTAAGGAACCAGCATCATCCAATCTCAGGAAGCCACGTCACCCCAATTTTTCTGTATTATATTCCGAATTAAATTAAATTGGTAGTTTAGCAGAAAAGCCCCTACCACTTTGAACCATCACAACTTTTTATCCACAAAGCCAATTTTGACAAACTTTATACCATTGTAAAGCCCTTGACATGTAGAATATTTTGGCACTGTTGAATTTGAAATTTTACTAGTTTAAAATAATTCAAATTTCAAATAGATGAATTGAGTAAATTTGACCTAGATTTGAATCCACAAATTCAAATTTTGTAAATAAAATATTTTTGGAAACCTTAGGACCTGTCTAATAATGTTGCCCTGTTAAAATTAAATTTATAGCAACATCATTTCCATTTGAAAATCAGAAACCCTAATTGTATATTTTTAATATAGTTTAAATTCTATTAACCTTATTAAATTGTTTCCTTTTACAAACAAATAGCACAAGTAATGTATTTTGACCAGAAATATCAAAACTAAGCCTAACCAACCACTTTTGAAATACAAACTTATATAGATGTGTTTAAAACTTGTTAAAAGTAATTTCATCTAATAATATATTGTTTTATAAATCAGAGACTCAATTTGTGAAATTTAGATATAAATTAAATTCTATAAATCGTGTTAATGTGAATCCTTTTGCGGAATGTCACTAAAATAACTATAGGTCTAGAGAAAACAAATACTAACACTTCATTAGATCCATAGGATTCATAAACTAGTGAATTGGTTTTAAAATCCTTTGGACTTCTAAAATTACAATCATAGTTGGAAAGTGGTGTTATTTCCTTTTCACAAAACTATTGTGCAAACATTTTGAACGGGACCAAATATTATAATACTTAAACAATACTTCAACCTATTCAGATTTGAAATATTCAAATATGATTTAAACCATCCCTTGGCCACAAATGGCAAACCCTAAGTCCTACCATATTAATTCCTTTTGTAAATTGAATTATGTGATACGACTTGACCATAAATAAATAAACTAAAACAATTATTGATGAACGTATAATTGTGATGTATGCTTTTATGTGTTATGTGTTTGTTTGAGTTGTTTGTTTATTGTACTTCTCTTTTCTCGTATAGATTGAACGGAGTGAAACGTTATACGTTGAAAAGAGTGTGAAAAACGACAACTTACAAAAGGCAAGTGACGCTCATAAACCACCTATTATTTTCACTATATGCATAGTAGTGTTTTATGTAGTATGCATGTTAGGAGTTGTGTGCAGTTCTATATTATGCTATGCTCCTATGTAGTGTTTAGCTATCCCCCACCCTGAGCTTAGAAGCAAGAACATTTGGTAGGATGCTTAGCCAAGCAATGAAAAATGTTTTGACTAGTTGGTTAGTGGAAAAAAATTAATGAAATTAATTAATGAACTACCTGGGTGCTGGTTGGAGAACCATGGTGGGTGGCTACTCAGGGGGTCCATGTCTATGGTTCATGTCTATGGTAACTACCCTTGGTGGAAGCGCACAAATGTGAAAAGTCACCCAGGTTTAAAGAGATTGTAGATGCACCTTGTTTAGTAGCTTCTGGTGCAACCACTTGTCAAATGGGCTCTGTCTTGACCATACATGTTGTGAGACCCCGATCCGTCGTGACCAGCAGATGTAGGGGAATGATAGGTTGGTTCGGGTCACGCGTTGTGACTCGGGGAATTACTTCGGAAAGGTCTCGTCTCGGTCTTCTCTTTTCCATTTCACAATTGGGTGACATGGACGAGGGAATGATTGGGTCTTGTGGTGAAAGTGCACACCCTCTCGAGAGTTAAAAACTAAGTATACTTAGTCGTGTCCCCGGTTATGGACATTTGAGCAACTAGGCAGGGCAGATGTTGAAGATCTCCTCATCCCAATTTCTATAATAAAATTTGATGGGTGAACAAGGGTTTGGGAGAGCTCACCGCTTTCTATCGGTGGTGCTCGTTGTGAGTAGTTTTCAAAGTTGTTCACCGTTTTCTATCGGTGGTACTCTTTGTTGACAAAGGTGTTCACTGTTTTCTATCAGTGGTACTCTTTGTCTAAGATGAAAAGTTGTTTTATAAAAGATAGGACAAAACTGGCTTTATGCAAATCAGCCTGAAACTCCACCGAGCCAAATATGCATGTAGATATAGTCTTAGTAATTTTCGTTACAAAGTGTCATCTTGCCACCACAATTCAATTGTGCTGACCCAATATAGTTTGGGCTGCAACTCACCATTGCAGGACCCTCTGACGAAGAGTAAGGATTGCTAGGGTCGCGAGTCTCCAACCAATATGCCTTGCCTGTGGCACATGACGAAGATGGAGCTCACTTATACATTTGCTTTCCGCTGTGTGTTTAATTCGATTTGAGCTAGCTTACGCTATGCCTCTTGTATCGAACCCTTTTATTTCTGGATCATCGTGTAATGAATAATGATGCAATGTAATGGTATTTCATCTTAAACTGTGTGTGCTAACAAGTCGATCCAGGGACTAGCACTATACACAGGAGGTCGCTACCTTATAATAAGGAGGGCCTTTACACGGGACATGTAGGATCTCCGGTTGTTCTTTCTGTTGCTGCCTCGTTTGGAAAGCTCTGACCCTCCCGCTAGGGATTCTTCTGCGCCATGGCTGAGGAAACAGAGGATGCAGCGGCTGCTGCGATTGGAGAAGACCAAGGACTGGGTGATATGCTAGCCCACCTAGAGCTCAACGATGATGAACTGGATGATGTGGTGATTGGGGCGGATGTAGCGAAGGAGTTCCACGACGCGGCCCGCTGGCTGGCGATCGACAGGGTCCTCACGGACCGAAACTTCAGTACAGATGCGTTGTTTGAGAAGATGAAAAGTATTTGGAACCTGTCCTGGAAGCAGGCGAAAATCTGTTTATCTTCCAGATGCATTGCCTCGGGAATTGGAAAAAAGTCGTTCCTCTCCTTTTTGGCAAACGACGCGATGCAAAGTCTAGTCTAGTCCTTAAGGGACCAACGTTGCTAATTAAAAAAAAAGGATCAACGTTGCAGTGCATGAGCACGTACACTCTTCGCCCACACGTGCACGTTTAGTTTCCTTTAGAACGATGTCAACACCGTCATTTTAATTCAGGGACAGCAAGTACAGTGCATTAGTTGACGTTAACTGCAACCATTTTTCTGTGTCGACAGTCGTGCAATGCACAGTGCATTGGTTGACGTCGACGAGTTGCGTGTGTCACGTGTGTCTCCGCCTATCCGATTTTTCATTCGTATTGATAGTTCTGGATACATGTCATGTCAAGTTCCTCATTGTTGTCTAGCTGATACCGTACCGTACGTGATTAATTGAACGGGGCTCTAGCTATACTACTACTGTCTTTATTTTTAAATGTAAAATATTTTATATTTTTTCCAGATTTATATGCAGAACTCCTATATTTTAATATATATATTCATCCATTTTAATACGTATCTAGACATTATGTGACACGTCTAAAACATCTTACATTTAAAAACAGAGTAAGTGCATGATATCGTGTTTAATTTGAGCTGGCACATCACTATCTCTGCTTCTCATATTTCATAGAATACGACTCTTTGAGAAATGAGATTTTTAAATATCTGCCATTAATGAATTTTTGCCAATTTTTAATTTCGATTGTGAAATATTTGCAAACACCATCTACATTATATGTAGATACATTATCTGGTTCTTTTTTTTAGTTTATAACATTTTCAACATGATCATAGTTTTGACAAAACTAATCAAGGCGATAAAACTTAATTAGTTGATATAAGAAAAACATTGTTTGTGGACTTTCAGTTAGTTGGCCCCCGCGGTATTAAAAGAACATTATGCAGCCTACACCGAACCCACGTTAAGAATTAAAATAGCCTTGGCGTGAGGGAGAGCGTTGAAATACAAATATATTACCAAACGCTCTTTCCACCGGTTTCAACTTTATATATGGTTTAAATGGCTTACGTATCAGTTCAATATCCAGTAGATCTGATTAGCGTGGCGTGGTTTCAACCCTGGGTGAAAACCCTGATATGAGGATTGAATGATGGTGTCGCTTTTGGTCATCACTTACCTTGTTGAAAGCATCATATCAAGGCTTTTGCATGTCTTCTATTTTGTGTTCCTTCTACGTGCAAAAACCTATGCGATGTCTTCAGTGGTTCAGGAGATGGTCGGGGATGTGTCGTTTCATAGTTTGAGACGTACGCCCCCGAAGCCTTCATTGATGGTGAGGATTTTTTGAGGGAGGACATATGTATCTTGTGTTTCAAAGTTTTCTCGGAGTGGATAACTTGGATTGGGGACGCCCAGTGAGATTCAGGTGACTCTCTTTGCAAGATGGTGTCGACCGACATTTCTTGTTCGTCAAATGTGTAGTGTAGTCATGAAGGCTGAAGCATTGAAGCTAAGACGCGACATTAGGTGGTGTCCATTTTTTAAGATGCTAATGGTGGGTGTTGCTTTTTATTTTTACTCCATCCGTCTCAAAGTCTAAGTTGTTTTAGCGTTTTTTTGGTCGACATGTATCGATACATGTTTAAATGTAAGATTCATGTGAATAAAACAAAGATAGATATGCCAAAATTATTTAAAATATCTTACATTTTGATACGGAAGGAATAACATTTTGTCATTCTTTTTGTTGGACACGTCGAGTTTGGGTCCCCCCCAACGCCCAGTGAGATTCAGGTGACTCTCTTTGCAAGATTGTCTCGACCGACATTTCTTGTTCGTCGTATGTGTAGTGTAGCCATGAAGGCTGAAGCATTGAAGCTAAGACGCGACATTGGGTGGTGTCCATTTTTGAAGATGATAACGGTGGGTGTTGCTTTTTATTTTTACTCCATCCAACTCAAAGTCTAAGATGTTTTAGCGTTTTTTTGGTCGACGTGTATCGATACATGTTTAAATGTAAGATTCATGTGAATAAAACAAAGATAGATATGCCAAAATTATTAAAATATCTTACATTTTGATACGGAAGGAATAACATTTTGTCATTCTTGTTGTTGGACACGTCAAGATAGATATGCCAAAATTATCCTTTATATAAAGAAAGATCATGTATAAAACGGTTAATCAAAAGAGTGCTAACCAAGAAGACGGTCGAAACGTTAGGCATAGGTAAAGTAGTCTTCTTGGCCGGCCGGTTCCGTTTTCTGGTGGCGCCGGCAAGGGGGACTTTAAGTGTCATGGGTGTGAAGGCCAGTTGGCCAAGAGCTGGCTTTACCTTACCTTAGCTTAGCTTAACATCTGTCCATAATAGTGCTCAGTTGCACGTGTGCGCCGTTTGTTGTTTGTTTCGTGTGTTGTGTTGACGACTTGAGGAACGAAAGATCGGCGAAGGAGCAGAGCAACCACCGAGGTATATGTATATCCAGCGTGAGATCTTTGTCCGAGCGGCGCCTAGCAGCTTCAACCACTCACCGGTTGTTAATCCACAGTCCCAGAGCTTCCAGCTGCATATGCATTGCATGCAACCCGATTTTAGGGCACCGCCGCGATCTCTTGCTTCAGTTGTTGAAGGCCGATCGGATCGAGTTAAGAGAAAGCTCGTTTCGTAGAAGACAATATATGAATTAGCATGATTTTCTTGGACGCCTAACGTGGCAAGCAATCATGCAGATTAGTGGCAAAATCCTAACCATGAGTGCCATATTAACTAACACTACTAAGTACTGTAGTACCTACATGTTGCGTCTAATGACTATCGTAGCCGCGCAGCCGATTACATTGGAAACAGACTGACTATCGGCGTCGCTGGCCAATATGCTCTTGTTGAAGAGGCAAACAGACTAGCAACGGAGTTCAGAGATGCTGAGATAGAACACTACATAACATAGTAAATCGAGCCAAGGTATCACATGAATTTGCTTAGTTTAGCCAACGTACGTGTGCTGGTGGTGTCGCTTAGGGGCCACAGACTGTCGATAGGATTGTAACCCTGCCTTGGTCTTTTTGGATCTCCCAGTTTAGCCTACGTGTGCTGGTGGTGTCGCTTTGTGACAGCTGACAGCAAATTGCATCGATATCATTTCAACAATGTCGATCATAACCCTACCTTGGTTCGTTAGATCTCAGATTTCGCCACGAAATATAAAAAAGGTAGCTCATTTTGTGACATTGTAGCAAACTAGCAATGGATGTCCAATAATTTATCAGGCGTTTTTAACTGCTCTCTGAATCCATGGGCATACAAGCTGGCAAACCGTATCTGAGATCTAGTCACTTCCCGCGAGGTATATGAGCGAAATGGGAATTCGACCAACACATGAAAAATGACCCAGCTGCAAGACCCATAGCCACGATGTGGAACACATTGTTCACTTAATCTTATCATGTCTTGTGGTAGAGGGGAGGATTGCCAGCTATAATTTTGCACTAGGAGATAGTTACTGCATTGAGCTCGTTAGAGGATTTCCATTGTTGGCTCTCCTCGTTGTGTTTTGGCAAAGCTGACAATTCCTTAATCGGCTTGTAGCTCAATCTTGTACGTACGCTTGTACGGTCCTGACCCCGGCCCCGGAGAATTAAACCACCCACGTCGGCAAGGAGTACGCCGTCGCCGACGCATTAGGTCCGGCCATGTAGACGGTAGATCTGTGGGCGTAGTGGTAGTACATCCCGACCGGCATTGCCTAGTGGAGGAGGAGTGAGGGAAGCGTACGTGGATGTGATCGATGTCCTTGGTCCTGATCCAAGTGAACACCAGTAGCATCTACCACACTGGACTACTGGAGTGGAGTGGCATCTGCTGCTGGCTGGCCGGATCTACTTGCTCTGTACGGCTTGTACTTTGCACCTGCGCAGAGCACAGTGATAATATTTCCCTCACGTGCGGCGTGCAAAGAAGGCCACGTCCGTCGACACTCGCCAGCGGTGGTGCATGCGGTGGCGCTCGATCCCAGATCCAGCGCCGACGATCGCCCCATCGTCTAGCTCGATCTGCCGCCATTAACTCTGACGACCTGTACGAACGAACGTACTTGCTCCACTCCGCCTGGCTGTCAACCATCCGACGTGTCGCGATCCGCCGTGGCCCTCGCCGGATCGCCGGAGGGTCAGCCCCTGTCTCTCCCTCCCGGTGACTCACTCACCGTCGGTACGCCGGGGCCCTTCGTCTTAGTTAAACCAGCCACGATCTGAGGACACCCGAGGTCCACGCCCCGCACGCGCGCGCTGTCCGCGGCGAAGCTTCCCGTCGGCCGCGTGCCGCGCCGGGATCGCGCGCCCGACGGACAGCGACGCTTCCTGCGGCCTTCCAGCGCTCGCATCGCCGCCGTCGATCGCGGGGCTGACGGTCGCGGCGCGTCCGTACCGTCCTGTCGGGCTTAGCTAAGCGTGCGCTGAGCAGAGAGCTTCACTCGTTTTTCGGCGCCATGAGCGAAGAGTACACGTGGCCTCCACTCCTTCCCGCGCCCGCGTGTATATATTGGCTCCACTTGGACTCACTGGGCACATCGCACTCGGAGCACCATCAACATCGATTCCTTCATCGCAACCTGAGCTTGTACTAGCAGTACAGTTCTTGTGCACAGTGCTAGGTACAACGAGACAAGTAGCTACTAGCTTCAGTTGTTCTTCGCAGCTACGAGAACAGAGGCAATGGCGTCGCCGATAGCCATGGACGTCGACAAGCTCAGCTACGAGATCTTCTCCTTGCTCGAGAGCAAGTTCCTGTTCGGAGCCGGCTGCTTCTCCGGCCCGGGCACGCCGTTCCGCGGCGCCAGCGACGGCCGCGTGCGCGTGCTGGCCATCGACGGCTGCGGGGCGGGCGCGGGGGACGCGCTGCTCGCGGCGGCCGCGCTCGCCAGGCTCGAGGCCGGGCTGCGCGAGCGCGCCGGCGACCCCGACGCGAGAGTCGCTGACTTCTTCGACCTGGCTGCCGGCGCCGGCGCGGGCGGCGTGCTCGCGGCGATGCTCTTCCTCAAGGGCGCCGACGGGCGGCCGCGGTACACGGCCGAGCAGGCGCTGGCCTTCGTGGCCGGGAGCGTCGGGAAGGACTGGGGCAGCCGGCGCCGCGGCCTGGCGAGGCTGTTCCGCGGGAAGGGGGAGAGGTCGTCGTTCCGGCGGGTGTTCGGCGACGCCACGCTCGGCAGGGACACCGTCGCGCCCGTGCTCGTGCCGTGCTACGACCTCGCCACGGGCGCGCCCTTCGTCTTCTCGCGTGCCGACGCCGTCGAGAGCGACAGCTTCGACTTCCGCCTCAGCGACGTCTGCGCGGCCACCTGCGCCGCCAGCGGTAAGGCCGCGCCGGTCAGGTCGGTGGACGGGCGCACGGCCATCGCGGCCGCGTCGGGGGCCGTGGCGGCCATGGGCAACCCCGCCTCCGCGGCCGTCACGCACGTTCTCCACAACAAGCAGGAGTTCCCCCTCGCCACCAGCATGGACGACATCCTCCTACTCTCCATCGGCACCGGCGGGTCGTCATCCTCTTCCAGCAACGGGTGGAACACGCCAATGCCCACGCGCTCGCCGTCGCGGGACGAGCTGGCGCGCGTCACCGCCCAGGGCGTCGCGGACATGGTCGACGAGGCCGTCGCCATGGCGTTCGGGCACGCGAGCGACACCAACTACGTCCGCGTACAGGCCAGCAGCAGCAACGCACCCACCTCCCTGCGCACGGAGACGGCGGCCGCGGCGGCCGGAGCAATGCTGTCGCAGCGGAACGTGGAGTCGGTGCTCTTCCGCGGGCGGAGGCTGTCGGACAGGACCAACGCCGAGAAGGTTGACGCCCTGGCGGCAGAGCTGGTGAAGGAGCAGGAGCGGCGGATGCGCAGCCCTCTCCCGAATGTCGTCATCAAGCAGGTGTCCTCGCCGCGGCTGTCGTCGGCGACCACCGCCTCGTCGGGCACCGCGACCGTCAGGACGGCGTCCACGATGCCGTCGCCGGCGTCGTGGGATTCTCGCCAGTAGCCAAGTTATTGGTAGGCCCTTGACGTGACAAGGAACTCGTGTACGTGCGGTTATGCATGACGCCGAGCGAGCGATGCGTGTTCTTTTGTTCTTTCCACTCGTGTGACACTGACGTGTGGGGTTGCATGTCTGGAAATGTTATTTTCGTTATGAAAAATCACCGAGTGAACTCTTCAAAATCTCAACTTTCAGATCGGACAGCCGATGATGTTGATGGCATTGAGTGACTGAGATCACCAGCAAGGAAATGTGGAAACAGTATTCTTCAGGTGTCTGCTCATTGTTTTTTCAGAACAACCTCTAGACACATGCCTAGAGATAGAGATACCGAGAACTTTGCTTCAACCCGACCTTTAGGGCGTGTTTGGTAGACTGCCCCACCTTAGATAATCTCTCCCCATGTAATTTTTGGTTGTTTGGTAGCCTGTGTCTCGTGTCTGGGCCATGCCCACCTCGCCCCGAAAACCTCTCTCAGCCAGGCCCGTGAGAGAAGCTCAGATCGAGCTTCATAACTCAGCCTGGCTCAACTCATACGAAAAAATCCCCACGCGTGGGTCCCACCCGAGCATCTGTGCCGCGAGCCCCTCCCGAAAAACGGCCTCATTTTGCCCCGCATCCTTTCCTTCCTCCTCCTCCTCGCAGGCTGGAGCTCTCTCCCTCGCCTCCTCCGCTGCTCTCCCGCATCCTCGCCGCGTGTCGCCCTCGCTGCGCGACCGGCGCCCTCGCCGCGCGTCCCGCGCCCTCGCCCTCCTCCGCTGCTCAACCCGCGCGCCCTTGTTGCGCGTCGCCGGCCGCGCTCCGCCGCCCTGCTCCCTTGTCGCCGCCAGCTCCCTTTCGCGCGCCCACGTCTGGCCGCCGTGCTTGCCGCCTTCACCATTTGGAGGTCCACCGCGCCTCCCCCGCCGGATCCTTCGCCGCCTAGCAGTTGCGACCAGCGCTGCCGCCCGGAGCTGCGGCCGGAGGCAACCACCGCCGGAGATGAGGTCGGGACGACATTGTGGACTTGATTGCTTTTTTATTTTTTTGGAAGGACCTTTGTGTAAGAATCTAGACTTACTTGTAATTTTAATTTTCAGACCCGCTCTCAGCTTGTCCAGCCCACCAAACAAGAGCTCAGCCCAGCATGTCTCAGCATATACGGGCTACCAAACAACAAATAAAATCTCAGGCCAACCAGGCCCAAGTCAGCTTGTATGAGTTGAGAAGGCATGTTTCAACATATACGGGCTACCAAACAGGCCCTTAGTTTCGGCTTGTGATCTTCCTAGGTTAAGAACCTCTTTGGAGGGTAGGATCGAAAAACACAGAATATGAAAAATAAAAAATTCAAACGTTTATAAATGTAAAACAGAGCATAACAAAACACATGAACAGTGTGGGAATTGTTTGGATAGAACGCAAGGAAATACAAAAAAAGTTTATCCATCATACGTACTTGAGTGTAAAAAAAAGGGTTGAAGTGGATGTTCAAATTCCTATAAAATTGAGGCATAAGAATCCAATCCATAGAATTTTGTTAACACCATTCATTTAAACTGAAGGCAATCCATAGGAAAATTTCCTAAGGATTAGAATCCGATCAAATTCTTTTAAAATTACTACAAGCCAAAGAGGCATAAAGTTCCATTTCGTTGAGATTTTGAGTGCAGAGTGTTTTCATAAGAGGTGTTCCCCTCCACAAGGATAATTCAGGAATTAATATTTTATTTTAAGGACAGCTATATATGTAGCAATCTACTCTGAAGAACTTGTACAAGTTATGAATGCTACCTTGATGTACCCAACTCTATCGAAGTTGGTGTAACTTTAAAGGTCATGGGATAAAATTAGTTAGTTATTTTTATTTCAAATAAAAATTCCACTTAAACTACTCTAGTGAGCTCAAAATCTAGTATTTGTTAGCATTTTGACATTTTTGAAGTGAATTTTAAATGCATTTTCCATATTGAGATCGCATATACTCCATTGAGCAAAAACATCACTTCCCATTTTTACAAGTTGAGGCCCTCGGTCCCCCCCCCCCCCCCCCCCCCCCCCCCTTGTGTTTGTGGACCAGTGTAAAACAAATTTGCCTTGTGCAAAAAAGTGCAATGGTCAAGAGTAGTTTTACCAATTAAAATGGTCAGTTTTTTTATCAAAAATCTATTTTTGATCACAGGAGCATGCTCCTACAGCCCAAAATCATATTTCAACTTGTCAAAATTCCAAAAATATATTCGGGTGTACGTCCAAATATTTTTATGTTCGCACAAAGTTTTCTAGAAAAAAGATGTACTTTATGGCATGTGTAAAAAAATAGAAATTTCAGTGCTTCAAAATGATCATCCTTCTTGTCTATTTTACACATACAACAAAATATATCCTTTTTCGCTAAAGTTTGTGTGTGAACACAAAATCTCCGGACGTACAACTATAAAAGATTGTTACTATTTTGACATGTTGAAGTGAATGTCAAGTGCATTTTCCATAATGGGATCATATGTATTCCTATGAGCGGAAACATAATTTCCCATTTTTACCTGCGATTAAATCGTTTGGCCCCCATGTGTACAACTTCAAAATCATCTTTCTTTTTTGAAAAATAATAATTACAATACACACACATTCACCCAAGTACTAGTGTAAACTGGAGTCATAGAGACTTAGAATTATATCCGTGTCGAGCTAGGAATACAACCACTCATCCAACTATCCAATTAAGTGCAAGTTTGTCCTCATAAAAACCCGCCTTTATTTTTGGGACACATCTTACATGTGCATTTGATTTTCTCAAATCAACTGGATGCATATTCGCATGTGTACAAAGTTCACCACTATTATGTAGTCTAGATCTTCTTCTACAATACCTATTATATACTCGTAGTATCGTGGCTACCCAAGGCAGCACCAAACAAAAACCCCAACCACTAACCAGGCTACTAACTAATGTAGTATACGCTCATCGCGTTGCTGCTTGCTTCCCTACCGACCCTACAGCAGCAGATTAGAACGCAATTATACTACTCCTACACCATTATCGTGTCTAGGCTAAAGCGAGCTGCGGCGGATTCCTCGCTGGGTGGATGCATGCGCGCAAGTTAAGCGGCGGCCGGTGCGTCCAGCTGGAGTCGTCGTCGGCGACGAGTTTGACTAAGCCACTCCATGGATGGAGCTTGGCCGCACGGGCGGCATCCCGCGTAAGGTTGGTGATGGGTGGACGGGCCGGGCCCCCCACCCGCCGCGCACTGCCCGTGATCTGCGCCGCGGCCAGCGACGGATTTTGTTCGAGCGTACGTGTCCGGCAGCCAGGGGCCAGAGACAGCTAGCGGCCTACCGGCGGCGGCGCCGGAGCGACGAGTTAATCCCGGGCCGGCAATAATGGGATAGCCAGTCAGGCTGACATCGGCGGAGGGGCGTCGATCATGCATCGCATCGCATGACTCGACATCATCGGAACGTGAGATGTTGACCTCCTCGGTCCGATATTTTGAAACTCATCGTACGGCGGGTAAGAACTAATCCTAGGTCACCTCTATATTTTTTTAAAAAAACTAGGTCACCTGAATGCACCTTGAAGTTCGTACTCTGTATTCAGATTTTGGCGGATTTAAATAACTCAAGCCGGCAGACCGCCGATCGACCGTGCATGCACCTCGGAAGGAAGTAGCGCGGCATGGAAATGATCCGCACACGATGAAGTTGATATATACGATGGAATTACTCGCTCCGTTTCCAACTAGAGGATTCAGACCTTACATCTTACAGTCTAGATACATCATCGGAGGGGTATCGACCATGCATGCATCGCATGAATTACACCTTCTGATTCAAATTAGATAAATAAATGTCTAGATACGTCCCACATATGATTCATCCACTTTTAAAACGGAGGGAGTACATTGGAATTTTTCGGAATGGGTGTTTCGGCTATATCTGATAGTACACCAATACAAATGAAGCAGAAATTAATTATTTCTAAGTTTTAATTTTTTTTTTGTAAAAAATCATGCATACCATGCGGTGGCACCACTGCAGGCGCAACAGTCTCGCAAACATCGGGGCCTCCAAATGAGAGTGACAAGATAGAGATGAGACATCGTGCTTGGCTAGTTACGCGCCAACAACACAAACATCTTATTGATATAAGAGCGGGGAGAACACATGCGTGAAGGGTGAAGAGGCACACGAATGGTGGAATGACGACAACATGGCGGTTTCTCTCATAGGTTTTGGTCCTGCCAAATACGCTAGGGGCGCGTTTGGTAACCTGCAGCAACCTCAAACACCCCGCTAGCTGTGAAATGGACAGATTGTTTAGTGTCATTCAGTCACCGTTTTGGTTGGCACATTCACGGCGACGGTACGGCGCAGTCTCTGCCAGTAGCCCCGTGACAGGACTACATATCCACGCGCATGCTGCTTACGTCTCTGGATGAAGCTCCACTGCGACATTACCCACGTTGTTGCCTCCTCCGGAGACGTCGTCGTGTCAGTCGTTGTCATATCAGAAGGAGGTAGCTCCGAGAGACGGCGCTGGTCCAGGAGATATGCAATGAGATAATGCTAGTGCGTGGAAGAGGGGGTGCTTCCCGGGCCAGCGCGGGCCACATACCAACCGGCGTGGAATAGGAAGAGGGGCCGAGTTAACTGGAGCAGGGAGCTGTTGGCGGCGGCAGAGGAAGATGCGGGGAAATGGAGAGAGAAGATGTAGGGATGATAAGTGGGCTCTATGTCCACTTTAACTCCTCCCTCACGTATTTCTCGTATGAGGCTTTACAAATTGGTTCAATTGGAAAGTGCGGCCTTTAGAACAAAAAATACACAATTCGTTGTTGTTATTTCCATGGCTGGTAGATTTTACAAAAATCACCAAGATATATAAATATAGTAGAATTTTTGTAGTTTCGCTTGCAACGGCCAACACAACCAACCTAAGACGGAAACAATGAATTTCTCTGAAATTGTGATAACTAGGCCGCTCGGTAGCTGCTTGGGCCATAGTCCTTAGCAGTAGCTTAGCAGGCCATATACCCATTTGATATCATCCTTCCACTACATCAAGGAAAGGCTAGAGGCAGCCCACGACCCAGGTCAACTTTTGTGTGTGTTTACTTCTAGGGCCTTTGTTCAAAGGACTTAAAAAGGAAATTCGTAGGATTTTAATGTATATAATTATTTCCGTTAAATGACATACTTTCTAATACCATTTGGTCACTTACAAATTGTGATTTTTTTTATCGTTTTCAACGGTTTCCTAAAACACCATAAAAATAAAGCTCACAAAAGAGTACGGAGAAAGGTAAAGGGACATCAAACACAAAGATATAACAAGATTTAAATATTTAGCGCGATTAGGGATGACACCGTAGAGTATGGGTAAGGGTCGAGCCTCCCCATACCCTTACTTGTCTCCATAATTCTTATATGTCACTTGTACCCTTATGAGGTTACAACCTTTTCCCCATACCCCTCCACCCGACAAGATAAATAGGTACATGTAGGTAAAAATAGTAAAATACCCACGCTAGCAACACATCAAATTGTCATAAACAAAAACATATAACCACAATTTATAACCAACAACAATACTTTCTCATAAACAATAATAAATGATAAACATCAACACAGTCATAAACAGACACATAGTTATACGCATTTTAAGTTCACAAAGTCACGTCAAAATACTATGGATGGCACCTGCAGAGTATGCGTAACACATACCCTTACCAGCCTCCATAATTCTTATTTGTCACTTGTACCCTTACGAGGTTACATTTT
This sequence comes from Poa annua, assembly GCA_026929855.1. Taxonomy (NCBI): domain Eukaryota; kingdom Viridiplantae; phylum Streptophyta; class Magnoliopsida; order Poales; family Poaceae; genus Poa; species Poa annua. Next base: position 43,050,663 of record CM049427.1, read on the forward strand.
ATTCCCCATACTCTCCACCCGACAAGATAAATAGCTACCCGTGGGTAAAAATAGTAAAATACCCACGCTAGCAACACATCAAATTGAGTCCAAAATTGTCGTAAACAAAAACATATAACAACAATACTTTCCCATAAACAATAACAAATCATAAATGATAAACATCAACACAGTCATAAACAGACACACAGTTATACACGCTTTAAGTTCACAAAGTCACGTCAAAATATAGAGCTAAATTGTAGTAAGATTTCATACGGCCACATGGGTACACGAGTATGGGTTATACCTTTTGCTCGATACCTGCTCTACTCGTTGGGTATAAGATTTCCCCGTTTATATAACCATGAGTATTTTTTTTAATCTCAACCCCAAGCCTCGTATGGTTTTTACCCGTAGGGTACGTGACGCCACGTCCTTGTTGCAAAAGGTTAGGCCACACAATTCTTGGTCAAGAAGATCAATCTATTAATTAGCCTAAACTTTGCGCATCAAGTCTCATATTTATTCTGGTTTGTGTGATGTTTTTACATATCTTACATTTTTCTATGGTGAAAATGGGAAACCCACGTGACACTGGACAAAGATCAAACTGTCTGGATTTATATCTGATGATGAGCATCACCAACTGCCATCTAACTAGAGACAGTAGTAAACAATATCCCAAGTAGGGTTGAATTAAACTCTTTGCATGTAGCCCCGTTTCTCATAGCGAGAAATTTGTACTGTAATTATATTTTTCCATAAAAAAGGACACCTATTTTTTTAATGGTTTATAAGAAGGAACATATTTCTCTCTGATGGGAAGGAATAAGTTTGGGAAACTTGGATCTGAAATTGATCTCCGAAATAAATACATCCGCAGTAAGAAAAGGAAAGAAATCGGAGGGCCTAAAAAAAGAAAAAAGAAAGAAAGGAAAGACCAGCAGACAGGGGGAAGTGGGGCGTGCTTCGTGCAATCCCAAGGCGCTCCTCCCGTGCTGCGTGTCCAGTCCTGTTTGGCTGTTTATCCGCACGCGAGGCTCTGTCTACACACCTATAGAACTCCGCTGACAAAGTGAACCACCGTTTCCTCTGGACCCACAGGTCATGAGAAAGCTAGATCTAGGTCCTGTGTCCCTGGTATTACATTCCGTTCAACGCTGCAACGGCTACTCCTAAAGCCCAAAAGCCTGTGGACTACCCGTTGAGCTCGGCGCCGTCTTCCTCGCGCGAAGACAGGAAAGAAAGGAGGCGCCTCTCTCCACTCCCAAATCTGTTAGAGCGAGCGAGAGAGAGAGAGAGAGAGTTTCTCCCGTGCTCGAGCGATCTAGCAGCCATGAACATCTTCAAGAAGAAGGTCGACCCCAAAGGTGCGCTTCGCTTCTTGATTCGCTTCTCTATGCAGCATCTTGGATTGGCCTTTGTTTCTTTTCTTTAGATGGGGGATTTTCTGGGATTCTAGTGGGGTGCTACTCTCGCCTCGATTTCCCCCCTCTCGGTCTCAGCGATTTGGTCTGATCTGCGGTTTGCGTTTCGAGGATTCAGCTGTTCCCTTGATCCGAAGGCGGGATCTTTGATGGATTTTTGCCTTCTTGGACCAGATTTTTTTTTCGGGCGCTTCAGTAGGTAGGGGCTTTAGGGTAAACCTAGCGGGTGCATTTTGGATGAATGAACAATTAAGAATATTCTGGGTGTGGGAATGTGGAAACCACCTGAGTTTATGAGTATGGCAATACCAATTTGTGAGTTGAACAACAGATGGAGTTCTGGTGTACTGAACTAATGGACTGATGCCTTTGTCGGTTGTGCAGAGGCTCTCAGGACTAGCAAGCGAGAGATGTCAGTGGCCACAAGAGGTGAGAACGAAAATCTCCTTTTCTTTTCTTTTCTTTTCTTGCTATTGCATCAATTTCTCTGACATACTTCCCTAAGCTCATATTGCTCCCGGACATGGCTTAAAAACTGCCGATTCGACAACGTTATGCATGTGCATTTGAACCTCGGCTCCAGTAACAGAAAAACCTGAACAAGTGCAGAAAATTGTGTCTTTCTCTCTCGTACATTCCATGATATATCATGTAACAGATTTGCACATAATAAGATTTTAACAGACGGTGAAAAAGAGCTTAAGTATCAGCTCTTGGAGTACATGTAGCTGGTAATGTGCTGATTTCTGACATCATTTCTCTCTTTTACATTTTTTAGGAGTTGAGCGGGAGATCGGCTCCCTACAAATGGAGGTATGTAGTGGGAGTTCAGTCCTTTTCTTTTTTCTTTCTAAAAGGCAAACAACCGCCACGTTTCATGAAGCTGACTGGTTGGGCTGAATCCGTAGAACTCATAGAGGATGAGTAATTGATCGATGGAGCACATAGAAATTTTGTCTTCTAGGAGTTTGATACTAGTCCGATTGACGTACTTGAGTAGAATAGAATGGATGTCAAGCTCTCCCACCAGGTCACCACACAATAGAGGCAAGACTAACCGCATAGAGAGTAGGTAGCGCTGCCACTGCTGGTGTACCAAGGGCATGAAAACACCCGCGCTCTATCATGCTTCTGGTGTGCTATGGACCAGACAGTAGGTTTGCTCCTGAGATGAGATAGGGTTAGTATGTTGGCCAGTGTGACTACACTAATAGTACCAAGAAGGCAAGAACCACTTTTCTCGGAAATAGTCGCTATTATTTGTTTTTGGCTTCCCTGTTCAACAATTGAAGCAACAAATTGAAAATCTGATCAGTGCCATATTGAAGTTGATACTTCACTTTGGACCTTACAAGACAATGTATGTCTTCTTTAATGAAGTGACATTACTTACAAAGCAAACGAAATGTGCTGTATCTTTTCCTTTTTCTGTTACTGCAACCAAAATTCTGCTACACATTCCTAATGAGGCTATGAGGTGCCTCAAATTCCTAGAGCCTTTGATGCCCTCTTATGCTGCCATAACCTCATGCTCAACAATAGTCTAGTCCAGGAAGGTGTGATACACCAGCATCATTTCGCATCTTTGTTTATTATTGATGCATTATGGTAGTGTCATTTACCACTCGGCCATGGCTTGTGTCTACTGTATTGTTTGGTTTCCTAATGCCATAGTGGTACCATTCCAGGAGAAGAAGCTGGTTGCTGAGATCAAGAAGACTGCTAAGACTGGAAATGAGGTAAGTATGTTAGGATTTGTGGAAGATCCCTATACAAACAATATTCTTCTTGATGTCTTACAAAAATGTTCTATATTGCTCTAGGCGGCAACAAAAATTCTTGCTCGGCAACTAGTCAGGCTTAGGCAACAAATAGTCACTTTACAAGGTACACGGGCGCAGATTCGTGGAGTAGCTACTCATACACAGGTATGTTTAGCCTTCAGTTTGATATATGCAACTGCAAGTTCCCGATTATGAACAAAATACACTTACTACTGTGTATATTTGTCAAGGCAATGTATGCTGGGACTTCAATATCTGCTGGAATGAAAGGCGCAAGTAAAGCGATGGCAGCAATGAATAAGGTATGATGAAGGGCAACCATGTTGGTTGGTTGTTCTTATACTATAAACCTTTTCCAATTACCTTTTCCAATCTCTAATTAGTTTTTCCTGTGAACTTACTTTTGAACTGTGTATCCTGTGATGATTACTAAATTTACTATTTTTCTTCTAGCAAATGGAACCAACAAAGCAGATGAAGGTCATGAGAGAGTTCCAGAAGCAATCAACTCAATTGGACATGACGGTAATAACATTTCTAACACGCTTTATTTGTTTACTTTGCTATTATTTATATCGCATTATATTAATTTTATGAGTTGGACATGATGGTAACCAATAACAGACATATGCCATTTCTTTACTTTGGTGTTAAATAAGTGGAGATTCTAAGCTATATTACATTATACAGATATGTTGGTTATTTGTTACTTGCTGAACACATGTGAGCAAACTAGATCAGGGGAGCAAAGACATCCTGCAAGTTAGTGTCAGATGCAATCATTGTTTTGAGGCCTATTAGCACCAGATGCAATCATTATTTTGTGGGGAGGATTCATCCTATCTATCGTATTCATTCTATTCTAGGCTTCTCATGATTCCATATCCATGTGTTCTGATAGTTCCTTTTGTAATTTGTACGCACGCTAGCTACGTTTCCCTCCATTGTGCCGCTTCAGATATTCTTATCAAGTATGAAGCAATACAGCATCTTAGATTAAGTTTAGCTATTTCATTAACAGTACAGCTCGTAGCACCCTTAGTGATGGTGTTGCCTTCTGAAATAGTTACAAAAATGCTTCCACGAAGGATGCTGAATCTTTTGTCAGATCTGTGGCTATTCTTACAAATGTTCTAGTTACGTCCTTCTGAAAATTAAGACTCAATCATTATTTCCATGCAGCTTGAGATGATGTCTGATGCCATCGATGAAACACTAGATAAAGATGAGGCTGAAGAAGAAACAGAAGAGCTCACAAACCAGGTAAAATGCTAAGTACATTCTGCTCCAGAGGAATTCACACATATCATAGAACTTTTCTCCTTAGTAACTATTTCATGCCATTTCAAAAATGAAAAGAAAAATGTAAGGGTGAATGTATGGCAGGATTTTGTGGGCTTGTTGACAAGGGAGAGCCGTTTTGGCTTGCATCATAGTATTAGACGTTTACTAACTCTTTCATGTTATTTGATGCCCTTGATGCAGGTTCTGGATGAGATTGGAGTTGATGTAGCTTCTCAGGTAAATTATTCCTCAATAAGACTGTTCATTGTACGGATGCCAGCAGTGGGTTGTGTGGCAGGTAGTGAATCTTGATTCAGAATGCTGATTTTGATGTGTTTGTGATAATGCAGCTGTCTTCGGCGCCTAAAGGCCGTATTGGAGCCAGTAACAAGAAATCTGAGAACAACCAAGCACGGTATACAATTATTTCTTCCTCCACAATCATAGTTAAGATGTCCATGTCAACAGATGAGCAAATGTGTTGTTTTCTTTCTCTGGGCCTTATATCTGTCACCTTTACCTGCTGATATTTTTTTTTTGCTAGCAGGAATGTGGCTCCAGCGAGAAATATGGCACCACCTGAAGCAGATGCTGCTGAAGTTGACGACCTGGAGAGGAGACTCGCATCTCTTCGCCGCATTTGAGCTGCTGATTACAATATATACCGTGCCTTATGTATATGTAAATGTGTTTACTGATGCGTTGTTTCCGAATGTGCTCGTAGGCTCAATATTGATATTGTACTCAGGAAATCAAGTTACAGATGTCGTACTACAACCTGAATTTTCCAGTTGGTGCTAACAGATTTCTTGCATCTACAACCGACCAAGTAGAAACTGTCATGTAAAATACAGCTTAATGACTGTACATTTTACATCGTTCTACCACCAGCCAAGTAGGGTAGTTCACGTTCCCTCGAAAAAAAGTAGGGTAGTTCACGAGACAGATGTGGATTGCTCGCTATCTGGACAATTTTTTTTTAACAAAACAGGTAACATTTGTGCCTATTGAAAAAGAAGAGGAGAATTGACCGGTTCATTAATAAGGAATCGGCTGAAAACTGTCACAAATGCACCAATATCGTCATGGAATACGACCACATTGGGCACATCCGGGCAACCTGGCTAGTGGCTACCCACATGAAGAAGAACACACTACGAAGAAGCGAACAAAGTCAAGGTTGTCATCGAGCGTCATCATCATCACCTCCCTGAGAAAGCGATTCTGACTTCACATTCAGCGACCACTGACAAATATTGGATATCATGACTTGCAGCTAATTCGAAGGATTGGACAAAGACACAGTGGACAGAACTGTCCAGCTTCATTAAAACGAACTTATCAATGCACCAATTCTTTACAAATGGCCATCAGACAATGGTACATGATAGTGGTACAGTACTGCTACTGCAGCAAACAATTGCTCACGGATCAAAATCCTAACAAACGGCACGTGTACCACTGGTAATATAGGCTTAGGTTTTGCTAGGGGGTCAGAAGGCTCAGAATTTTACCGCTAGATGGATGGATTAGCCGCCATGGGGTCAAAAGGCTCAGAATTTTACCGCTAGATGGATGGATTAGCAGCTGTCATCTTCAGAGCTTGGTGATTAGTCATCACTCATCATATACTTCTTCCTCTTCCGGTTGTGACGATGACTGTCCAAAAGCTAGCATGGCCGTATGCCTTGTTCCTTCAGGTATCATGGCTCGCACTACCTGCACGTGTATGAAGCATCATAAGGACTTAGCAGAAATGTCAATATGCCTGAGTGACATAAAAATGGTTTCAACTTATGACGTATACATGATGTGGAAGCAGGTAAAGAAACAGTTACATCATGACAGTAATGTTTGGAAATGATTACTGTGACAGGACGAATAAATATAGATGAAACTCACATTTGGGAGATTAAACAGCATTGGTGTGTTTGATACTTATCAGTGCAGGTTGTAACAGACCCATGCCAACATGACTAAACACAAATAAAACAAACCTTTTCTATCTCATCGCAAACGGTCGGGTTCTCTCGGAGATACTGCAGCGCCTTTTCTCTACCTTGACCCAATCTGTCAAATAAAAATGAAGCAACACATGAAAGCTACAAGTATACAGTACTATCAAAGCAAAAAAAATATGGAGAATGTCATTTAGGTTTTAATGAAGCTACATAACAACATAAATATGATTATGTTTATTATTTGAGAATGAAGTTATTACATAATAACATAAATATGGTTATGTTTAGTATTTGAAGAATGACCCTGTTCTGGGGTGTGCAGATCCAGATGCAGAATTCTGAAGCAGTATGTCGAAACAACCACTAAAAGTTTAAAACGCAAGGGAATTATGTGACACCAACTTCAAGTTTTCTGGCTGGTTGCCTATACAGATATAAATGCAACCGTTCATAATTCCTAAAATTAACATATACATGCAACATTCGCATGTTCATAAATTTCAAATTTAAGCCAATCTATTATATACTAAAAGCAAAATGAGTTAGTTTTTCGAGACACCACATTAATCCACATAGGTTACAAATAAAGAATCCATTGATTTTAATTGTGACGGTTGAGATTAGAAGACGAAGAAGTTACGTACAATACTAATCAGGTACAAACAAGTTGTAAGTTGTTTTCAACACGTACAATCAAACCATGTTCCGTTCCATTGATTTTTTTTTGACAATCCGTTCCATTGATTTTAAAATAGGAAATAACGAATTATATATGTACGTTAATAGAGTCCAGACTGGATACGCCTATACAAAATTAATTAACTAAAAAATCAGAACAGCTGATCAATTAAAAAAAAACTGATCGGTGCAATCAGCTAGCTACAGGCTAAAGCACACAAAAAAACTAGAAAAAGCTGATCGGAACGAGATCATCTATAAGGACGCTAGGAATGTGCGCTTCAGGAAGCATGCATGACGATGGCGGTGACATGTAAAAATGATTTACACGGAAACCATATTGGAGTATATGATTTTGCCATCAGAAAACTATTTTTTGTTACTAGAAAATTCTAAACAAATATGTGGCGCATACCTCTCGACATTGTATGTGTGCACGTCAAGTTTCGTGAAAACCAATATTTTTTATGATTTGTGTACAAACAACCAAAAAAGGTTTGGTGAAAATCATATTGTAGCATTAAATTTTATCTTTATTGACACACTGCACAAAAAATATCGGTTTTCCTTGAGAAGACTTTGTGAGCATAAAGAACGACGACTCATGTACAAGGGAATATTTTGTCCAATTTTTTTTACATCTTACAATACGTTTAATGTGCATTTTTAAAACCCGAAGCATATGATCCCGAGTGTCAAACGTGATTCACACAATATAATAATATTATCTAAATAATATACTTAAAAGAGTATAAAAAAGGTATTAGCACGGACACAACCTGACAAGATAAAATGTCCAACCAAGTCAGTATTAAAACAGAAAGAATTAGATGGATACCCATATTTATAACCAAGACAATATCATGAAGAATGTAGATATGATACATAAATATTCGGAGCTTAGTGTAAGGTAGGTGTGGCCACGGCACTCAGCTTTGGATTAGGTTGAGAAGATTTTTTTCTGGGAAGGTCTTAGATGGGGAGACTTAGTATTTTGCTCCCCGACCCTTAAAAAACACCGTTATATTCTCTTTCGTCGTCTCGACACTTATGTCAAACTCCGCCACTGTAGAGGTAAATTACACTCTCGAGATTGATAAGAGACTCCCTTGGTGAAACGGTAGAAGGATAGAGAGTAGGTTAATGGCGATAGAATTCTGGATTCAAGGAGATGGTTAACACCTTAATAGGTAATTTGTTTCTCTGTAATCTTATTTTAACGACCATTAGAAAAATAACATCCTTAGAAACTCAAATGACATTACAAAATCATCAAAATATACTTTTCTTATATTATACGTTGGTCTAAAATAGAGGTCCAAGCTAATCGACATCATCCAAATTAACGTGGTAGTTAGATTAAAATAAAATGTTCATATTTAAAAAAAAATGCACGTAACTGTTTGACACAATTTACCGTGGCACTATGTTCATCCAAATAATTAGATATAAAATGTCACGTAACCGGTGTGACAGAACTTATCTTAAGAAGGTCATGTATCCGACGTGGATTTGGTACTAAGCAATCAACATCAACACATAATTCATTGTGGTCGCCAAAAACCAACTGATGTATGCCAACTTCCCTGACATAATTGTGGTAGTTGCAAATAAAATATGACTAAATACGCCATAAATTTGGTTGCCATTTAGGACTATATTACTTTACTATAAGTAGTGAATCATATAAAGTATTTCCAAATTATATTTTTATATAACTGTATTCGAGTGTGCATGCACATTTTATTTTGTTGCAATAATTTGTCTTTATTGATCTATTCAACATAATTGATAGATAGCAAACCGAATGAATGAGAACATAAAGGCTTTAAGAACATATAGTTTGTCAGAAAAAGGTACATTGTCTTTTGTTGTCATAGATAATTTAGTTGCAAATATAAGATGCTTAGGACTTCTATATTGCTAGGTGCACCAAGAAGATGTTTAAAATCATGAGCAACACAAATTTCTAACACTACTATAAGTCATTATTGATGACTTGCAAACAAAAGGCATAAAGATGTGCATGGCTCTTGGGACAACCGTATGTGGTCCTTGCAGATCTTGAGTTGCGTCTCAGGTGATTATTTGGATATCCATTGATGAAACATCAGATGTAAATAAGATCTCTATAGTAAAAAATATTGAGGTGGTTTAATACTATACTATACGATCATATTACATATCATCCATGGTTCTCAATTTAGTTAAATATGTTTTTTAAATAAAATAGATATTAGTTTACTGAAATAAAAATCCATGGAGATGTTCAGTATGGTAAATATGATGCCCTTGCAAAATTTATAGTGTTCACATAGATAATTGTTACCCAAAACATAACAATAGTTGATTTCTTTTTACGAGCAAGTGCACAGTTGATGACTAAGTTGACATGGCGTCTTGGGGAATTCAAATAATGATTCGCTCATAGATTAAAATGAACCACATAAAAACAGTGATATCATCTTAAAATAAACAAATCCAGATGTTTCTCGGGTGATTATTTTTATATGATGTAATCAAATGCAGTCATCGTGATGTCAAATACACTTTTCTATGTTTGATCATTGTAATTATTTACAATTTAAGCAAGACAATGATATCATTTAAAAATTAGTATGTTTAACGTCTTTAGAACCATTTTCATACACATTTAGTGGGTTTAAGATGATGCCCTCGCAATGCGAGGGCCGCCTGGCTAGCTAATATAAAGTGCAATTCAGTCAGAATACGCCATAAATAGTCACAACAACTACCGCAAAAGATGAACAGGACTAAAGCATATATGATACGATTAAGATCTTTCAAAACCAGAGGGTCATATATAGCCAGCCAAAACACATTATGTTCACATGTAAATGGGATAGAGAAGAATCACTTATGTTCGTGGGATAACCTTTCATGCCATAGCTCCTAAAACGTAATTGTTTGCTAACGCTTTTGCAAGCCAACATAAAAATTCTTCTAAAGCCGCTGGCATACCTTATATCTTTGTAACTATACCATGATCCCTTCTTTGCAACAACTTCCATCAGCTCGGCACAATCAATAACACAACCCTGGATGAATTTAGTTTTTTAGCAATATAACTAATGAGATCAGATGACAAAAGATGAAAAAATTGTGCACTAACCAATTTACTAACACCCTCCCCAAACATGATCTCGAATTCAGCTTGCTTGTAGGGCCTGGAGACCTTGCAAAGTACAAGAGAAACCATATTCATATGCAAAGTACAAACTGTAGAGCATAATACAAAACAAAGAATTAGACGTGCTGTCTACATACTTTACTCTTCTGCACTCTGACACGGACCTTGACACCGATATCTTCATCCCCCTTAGCCTTGAAAAAATAGATAAATATTCTCAAGGTCAAGCCTTAGGAAAGGTGAAATTATTTCATTCATCTTACAGATTTTATCTTCCCAATATGCCGTATCTCTAGGCGAACTGACGCAAAGAATTTCAAGGCTATTCCTCCACTAGTAACTTCAGGATTCCCATAGAATACTCCAATCTAAAAAATATGAAATTTATCAAGCGACAAAATAAGATGGAAATGAACAGTCAGTTGAAAGCTAATGTAGAACACCTTGTATCTTATTTGATTCAAAAACATAAGGGTACAACCCGCCTTCGAGGCATTGCCTGACATCTTTCTCAATGCTTGACTCATCAGACGAGCTTGTAAACCCATCTGCTGCATCCCTATCTCACCCTAGCAAATAAATGAATCATAATTTCATGCATCATTTTGAATATAAATCTAAGCGAAAGCCATAAAGAAAAGACAATCATACTTCAATCTCCGCACGTGGAGTGAGAGCTGATACGGAATCAATACATATGAGCTCTACTGCTCCGGATCTGCACATGCGGTCCGCAACTGGTAGAGAAAACCAACATGTCAGACAAATTCCCAAAAATAAAAGGTCACAGCAACCTCTAGGCTGCGTTTGGCATCACGGTGGCTTATGATACTTTCAGCCGTAGCAGGTACGTGAAAGCATGAGCATTTTGAAGTAAAAATAAATAAGTATGAACATTACAGTATAATCCCAGAACTTCTGGCTATAAAAAAGAAAAGGGCTCTGAATAATAGTTATATAGTTAAGTTCAGAATGGCTAAACAAAGTCCTTGTGGCAAAAGATGCTAGAAGCATAATTGACTCACATATGGCAAAGAAGGAAAAAGATATAAATTTGATGTGTCGTTAATCACTGTTACATGCCAAGTACAATTGAGATGGTAGAAGATGAAAGGGCATGCAACAAACATGTAATGACAGAGACAATTTGTGTGTGAGAAATCCAAATGAGTCCCTAGTGTGCAGAAAATCCAAATTAGTCACTACTCACTAAGCCTCCTTTACAAGTAGAAAATATTAAAATAATAATATGTACACAAAAGGCATTGAACCCTCATAAGTGGAGAATGTATTACTTTCTAGTGCCATCTCTCCATTGTCGGGCTGGCAGACAATCAAATTTTCAATATCTACCCCAAGTGCTTTTGAATAAGCTGGATCGAAAGCATGCTCTGCATCGACAAGCATAGCATTTCCTCCTAGTTTCTGCATATAGGATGTTAAGAGTAATTTAGTATCGTTAAGTCCTTACCATAATAATGAAATGTACTGTGTTGGCATACTATTATTCATAAAAAAAACCTGTATTTCAGCAATGGCATGCAGAGCCAGAGTAGTCTTTCCACTGCTTTCTGGACCATAGACCTTCAAATTGTTGCCAATCAAGTCATTAGGAGGTTAGTACGTTACTGTAAAATTGCAAAAAAGAAAACAGAGACAATGGTGATCCAAAGGTGCCAGTGCCACAATCAAAGCAAGAATAAACCATACTTAGCACATTGATGCTAGGATGCACAGACACAGTAAGTTACCTCTACTACTCTTCCTTTCGGCAGCCCACCACCCAAGGCAAAATCTAGTGTTAAGCAGCCACTTGGAAAAGTCTCACTGGATAGACACAGTAACAGTCAGTATGCTTGCACGCATGGAACTCATTACAGAAGTTTGATAGATTAAGAAATTTAATACATACACAAAAGCACCACCAGCACTGCCTAATCTTGTAACACTTCCTTTTCCAAAAGAGTTGTTTATGTCACTCATTGCTGCATCAAGGGCTTTTTTCTGCAGATGAAATTGTAAAGGGTATGTCACTAAGTCTTAATAAGAAGCAAAGTAGCAATTGTAAAGGGCATCATCATGGGGAAAAAATAGCATAGCAGTCTAATAAAAAATGTTATAGGCATGAAAAAAAGTAGCATTCATATGGCATGCCTATGTAAAGTTGAGATAGGATGCTTGGCAACAAATGCACTGACGAAAACTGGGAATAATACATCTGAAATTTCAGATAGAACTAAAGCATAAGATAGCAATGTATCCCATTGCACTATTGTATTCCCTCCGTTACCTTTTATCAGGTGTATAAATATCATAATTACCCATTTTGGACAACAGTACATACATCATACACGGATGTCTTACTCTCTCGTTTTGAAACACTCGAAAGTTTACGCATCATAATTCTTGTCAGGACAGAAAAATGCTAAATGATAAGACAACGTTTTCGCTGAAGGAAGTAAACTCCACACTCCCGTAACTGCAATTCCACTCTGCACGCTAGGTGTTCGTCACAATGCACATCCAAGAACAGGAATATGCGCAGCAGCAGTAGCAGCACTATCTCGCAGAAAAGGCTAGAGTTATCTTTGCTTACAATTTCCACCTCTGCTGCCGCGCTACAATCCGTGTTCTCGACGCCACGGAAACGGAGCCTTACTCAGTTACTCAAATGACGAGAAGAAACGAAAATGGAAGGACAACACGAAGAACAAAGTAGTACGAAAGGTTCTTACGCGGTCTATCAGTCGAGGGTCGTCCTCGCCGGAGAGCGCGCCGTTCCCGACGCTGGCAACGAACTCACATCGCAGCCGGCGGCTGCGCCCGGAGGAGCCGCTAGCTGAGGCGCACGGCGCGGGGACCCTTCGGCGGGGACGGGGCAGGATGGCGGGGGTGAGACGTGCGGCGGCGGCGGCTGTGGCCATTGCTAGCGTGGCGGCTGAGGTCGACGGCGCGGAGTGGTCGATTTGTGTGCGGGGAGAGTGAAGGGGACGAAGAGCTGCAAAATGTTCGAACCGAAGGAGGGTTTAGACTTTAGAGTGGTGGATCAATCGTGTCTAGGTTCGTGCAGCGATAACGTAGGTTCAGTGTTTTTTTTTTTGCGAATAAAGTGTAGATAACTAATGGTAAAAAAGACTAATGTATTCGTGAGCGCCACATCAGCTGATGAGTGCATCTAGTGCACTATGTGTTGGTAGATAACAAATGGTAAAAATGACTTATTTATTCGTGAGTATACACATGAAACAATCTAGATGTGATTAGTTTAACCATGTTAAAAGTTGAGCCATCTTGATAAGAAGAATTAAGATGAAAAAGGAGCAAATCGAAGAGTTAAGTACTAATGGGAGACGAGAGTCTCAAATTTTACAAAGATGCAACATAGAACATTGAGGATTCATGAAACCTAATACGAACAACGATAGATAAAAAAAATAGCGAAACATACATATAACACAATATTAACAATGAAAAATAATACAACTCGATCACTACATAGAAGTAGAGAAGGAACACGCTCATTTAGTTGTATTAAGCTTAGGAGTACACTACTTAACAGAAAGAGCATGACCCACTTAAAAGAGTTTACACTCACTTAGACAATCAGACTCAGTTAGATAATCAAGATGTGATAATTATGAAATGTCATGAGAGTTAAATTATGTACATGGTTTTATAATGATTTGTTTAAATTCCGGACAATCTACATATTTTATATGATATGATGAACATCGCAAACTCAAGGAGCTAGATTAGCCATCAAGGTCATACGGTGAAGGCCATTGATGTTAATATAATGAAATCAAGTATATTTTCAGACATAAATTATCAAAAAATCAATAATAGTAGGCACAATTATGTCCTAACATATTTAAATAAATTGCACTGAATACAGTCGATACTATATTAAAATAGAGGAACATTTCACCAACAAATACTAAATAATTCACAAAAATATAAAGCAAACTGAGATCTTAAAAATGCAATATTAATCTATGTGCTGGATCTAGATTGTATACAAAAAAATGGTAGGAATACCACCAACTACTATATATTGAATTGTAGAAATACACTTCTTTTAACATACAATTTATATGTATTATTGTAAGGATTGTAGGAAGTCAGCTCAATGGCGTTGAATGACTTAGGGATGGAGAGTCGACCAGTACTAATAGCAACAGTGACAGCAGTGGCCGATGCGGGAGCCGATATGGGTGTTCACATGCAACTACTGTGAGAATTGTACGAAGCTAGCTCAATGACGTTGGGTGCGCATCAGAGGGGATCGTACGTGGCGTGCAAGTTAACAATGCACTTGGTGTTGGGTGGCCACCAGAGGGATGCGCATGTGGTGTGTGCAAATTAACAATGAACTTGAGAGGCTCCACATCAGGAATGGGGGTGTGTAGTCACAGGTGCTTGACGAAGATAGAGGTGTGTGTAGAGAAGTGCAAACTTTGCGTAGGGACGGTTGTTTTTGGTACAATACGACTCGAGAGAGTCGGAGACAGAGAAATGGTGTCATGTTAGTCATGTAGTCACAAATGCTTGACAAAGCCAGAGGTGTGAGTGGAGAGAATGACAAACTTTACGTAGGAACGATTGTTTCGGTATAATACGACTCGAGGAGGCGGAGGGAGAGAAACATCGTCGTGTGGCACAGGTGGAACGACGTTATGGTGGACGCTAAGACTTAGATAAGAGAGATGGTTATCGGATATCATCGGTAGTTCCGAACTCACCGCATGTCATTTAAAGAAAATGAAACGACATGTTTAGCTTTCCAATTTTTGAAATAAAACATACCACTACGTATGCACACACTTTAGAAGTTTTTTTGTATTTTTGTCTACACAAATAGAGTAATTTTTAGAAAAAGTTGAGCTTTTTTTTAAGATGGGAATTCAATTTTATTTAACCAAAAATTTAATAGATAAGTACAAACATATGTATATATTTAATAGAATATTTTTTGAACTGAATTTAAAATTGTGAACTACAGCTAAATATAAAATAAAATATGAGTGGGGTCCATCATGATGTGGACATGTGGGAGAAGAAGAAGGCTCTATTCTTAGGGAACTTGGTATTCTTAAGGGATGAGATCCTCGTGAACTTTGCAAAATGAGAAGTCGATGTTATGAAAGATAATGAACTATTTTAAACATGAGTTAGAATTGGCTTAAACCTAGATATGTTGAGAAACATAAAGTAAAAATGGCCTCAAGATTCGGTAAAACCTATGTTAAGTGTAGTTTATCATTCTATTAAAATGGATGCGTATGGGAGTTGATGCTTCACGGGTGCAGATGAAGCATCAATGCCCGACGGCCTCTTGTACCGTTGTACATAGTGCAATAAGTGAAGATAGAAAAGATACTCCGTATATCACATATCTAGAGCTAATAACACCGGACATACACGAACTTGTCTCGTATGTGTAAACACCTCCAAATTCTTCCAAAACATGCTTCACTGGGCCTTAAACTTGTCTCCCAGGTGCAAACACCTCCAATGCCTATCAGACGACGACACGTGGACGACACGCTGGACCATTAGATGGTTTGTTGTTTTGCGTTTACCCCTGGAAAGATCTGAGCAGCTATTGGCGCATGAGCTGCCGTCTGAACTTTGCATTTAAGCAATCACACCCTGCGCCTCTCCTCGACCAGTCCGACAAAAAGGTAGCGCCTCCGCGATGATCGTCTTGCGCCGCCTCCTTGACCCGTCCGCGGCGGCGACGGCGTCGTTGATTTCGCCGCCATGTCGCCGGAACCGCGCATCCGGTCCTTCCTTGATGATGACCCTGACTACGGTACCTCTGATGTTCTGCTCTCCGTCCTCTCCTTTGCTTTTCTCGTAGGGTTTTGGCAGGGGTTGCGCCCAATCCAATCTCATGGTTTCTGCAACTAGAACGCTGGATTTAGTTTTTGGTAGCCCGTATAACATGGGGAATCAGAATTAGGTTGAATTTGTAGATGATTTGGTTCGGTATGTGTAGATTTATTCAATGGATCGTCGCCTCATGCGCTCTGAATTGTGATGAATTAATCTGGCCGCAATTCTGAAAAATCTTGTCTTTTTTATGTTTCAAACTGCAGGAGATAATGACACCTTGTTTTCTGTCGAAGCTTCATCACAATGGGTTCTTTTGTGGCTTACACGAAGAGCTTAGCTATGTGTCTGCATCTGTTGAACATTGGGACTATTGTTGTACAGACACTTGGTCAATTGATGAGCTATTGAAGCAGATGGGGTACGAGAAAGATGAAAGAATGCATGTTTATTGGTCGCCTCCTTGGAAATCTTCAATTGATGAAGGCCTTGTTTGGGTTGAAAAGGATTCAGATATAATAGCCATGTGCAGTGCTATTAGGCCAGATGATAAGAGAGTTGTGTTATTTCTCGATCACACAAATTTCTTGAAGATTTTACGAGGAGATTTGATTGTGAATGCTGAAACAACAGTGGCTGCAGACAACACTACTAATGGGAATTCAAGCAACCAAACTGTTGTCAATGTTGTTCTGCATGAGAGTGAAGGCCGACCTGGAGCAGTAGGTTCAGAAACATTCGAGAATCTTGGGCGTGTTGATTGCAGTTCTGATGACAGTGCAGATTCAGATTGGGTTGACAGTGATTGTGAATCAGAAGAAGGAGATGATGATTTGTTTCTTGATAATGTGGACAAAGGTGTGAATGATAACAATGAAGTTGAAGTTGTTGATGCTATAGAAGATGACACAGCTCTTGATGATGGCGATCTCAATTTCAGGGAGGAAATATAGGGGCATTTGAACAGCATGTTCAGAGATTTCAATGCTCTAGTTGACATGCGCAATCCTGAATTCAAGGTGGGGATGGTGTTCAGTGATGTCAATGAAGCAAGGCAGGCTTTGCAGAACTACATCATTCAGAATAGAGTTAAAGTAACAAAATAAGGAATGATCCAAAAAGAATTGAGGCAGTGTGCAAGCCTGGTTGCACCTGGTTATTCGGAGCTTCGAAGGACAGTAGAAATGATGCATTCACTGTGAAGAGTTATGTTATGAAGCACACTTGTCGGAAAGGCTACGAGGTGAAGGCCTTGACAGCTTATTTTCGGTGTGACACATTCATCAATGAGTTTAGAGACAACAGAAAGATGGATTTAAAGAGTTTTGCAGCTAAAGTTCAGAGAGAATACAACATGATACCAAACAGATGGAAGCTTGGCAGGGCAAGGAAAGAAGCACTACTGAAGATTCATGGTGATGAGGTAAGCCAATTTAGTTTTTTATGGGCGATTATGGCCAGGAGCTTAGGAGAACAAATCCTGGGTCCAAGTTTTATCTTTCCACCAACAAAGCAAAAGATAGTACAGAGGCAGTGCCTAAAGAACATCTAGCTACCCTTTATTGGTCCTATGATGCTTGCAAAAGGAGATTTTTAGAAGGATGTAAGCCAGTTATATGTGTAGATGGCTGTCATGTCAAAACAAAGTTTAAAGGGAAATTGCTTAGTGCAGTTGGTCTAGATCCTAATGATTGCATATATCCAATTGCCATGGGGTTAGTTGAAGTAGAATGCACCAAATCTTGGGAATGGTTCATGACAACTCTAAAATATGATTTGAACATCACAAATACTGCTCCTTGGACTAGTATGAGTGATAAACAAAAGGGGCTTATAAATGCAGTGCAAAAGGTATTCCCTGATGCAGAGCACATATTTTGTGTGCGACACTTGCATCAAAACTTCCAAAAGGCTGGCCACAAAGGTGAATGCTTGAAGAATGACATGTGGGCCATAGCTAGATCAACCAATATGGTCAAGTATAATCAAAATATGGACAAACTGAAAGCTGATAGTGTTGCTGCCTTTGAATGGGTTGAACAACTTGTACCCAACACATGGATTAAGGCCTTTTTCAGTGAATTCCCTAAATGTGACATGTTGTTGAATAATCATTGTGAAGTTTTCAACAGGTAATGATTTGTACATTTTTTAGTTCTTGTGTTTCAGTTGTTTCAGCACATTTATTTCTAGTTGTTCTGTTTTAATGTATTTATTTGTAGTTGTTGTGGTACTCTGCATTTATTTTCAATTGTTGTGTTTTAGTATATTTATGATGTTGTTGTACTGCATTTACAATTTAGTTGTTACTTTCTTGCAGTTATATCGTAGAGGCAAGAGAAATGCCAATGCTTTCTACGTTGGAGACAATCTTTTACAAATTAGTGCAAAGGATTCAGAGTAAGCAAAAAGAACCTGAGAAATGGACAGGGATTATTTGTCCAAAACTAAAGAAGAAGCTGGACAATTTTGTTGATTGGAGCTCCAACTGCATGGTTCTATCTGCTAGTGGTGGAGAGTACAGAGTGTCTTCATCTGTAATTGGTGGAGAATATGCTATGGATTTAAATACCAAGTCTTGTGACTGTAAGAGATGGCAACTATCAGGTATGATAAAGAATACACTTTATTAATTGCCTCTAGGGCATATCTTCTTCAGTCTCCCACTTGCACTAGAGTACAAATTAATCTAGATTACAACTTGGTAAAATCTTAACACCCATAGCTAACTGGTGTTTTTCATGCTTATCAAGCGGGAGAGGCTTCGTCAGCGGATCTGCCACATTCAGATCCGTATGCACTTTGCAAATCTTCACATCGCCTCCTTGTACGTACTGTCGTATCACATGGAAGCGTCGGAGAATGTGTTTGGCGGTGGAGTGAGACCTTGGTTCCTTGGCGTTGGCAATGGCACCCGTATTGTCGCAGAAGAGGATCACGGGGTCTTGCACGCTTGGAAACACTCCAAGTTCAATGACGAACTTCCTCAGCCACATAGCTTCATTCGCGGCTTCGCAAGCAGCAATGTACTCCGACTCCATTGTAGATTGTGCGACAATGGGTTGCTTCCCACTTCTCCAGCACACGGCGCCCCCATTCTGAAGGAGATATGCCCTAGAGGCAAATAAATAAGTAGTATTTATTGCATTATCTCATAAGTTTATAATAGGTTTGTGTATTATGCTATAACTGTATTAATCGGAATTATTAATACACGTGTGATACATAGACAACCGGGTCCCTAGCAAGCCTCTATATGAGCTAGTCCATTGGGCAACAGTTGATCGAGATTCCCGATCAAGGACAATGCCGTCGGTTGACAATGGGGTCATCTTGTTAGTTGAATAAGGTGATGGACATACGCAAAGTATTGCAATAAGATCGTATTACGATGTTTGTCATTTGCAATAGATAAGAATATGATAGCTTATTCCTTAAACCGTGAGACCGTACTTATTAATGCTTCGTAGGGGTGCTTTGAGAGCATCAAACGTTGTGTCTTATATAGCATGACAATAACGGTGTCCATCTTGGGTATTCCGAAAGAGCATCAAGACGTAAGGATCAAGAGCGGGATTTTCTCATTCTTGTAATGGAAAGATACTCTGGGCCCACTCGGTGATATTGCATCTATATAGCTGCCCAGCTTATGACTAGGTCATGGAGATGTAATATCGCAGACGAGTTAATAACCTTCGTCGGTAACGAGATACAACAAAGACATCGGTGTGTCTACGATCATATCTCGGACAAGGTAGTATCGCTGAGACAAAGGGAATGAATGTCATATTTATGGTTCAACGACGATATTCGTGGAATGCACAGGGGTCGTCATATACTTCGAGGTATCCCTGACGGTCATTGGTGAGCAGAGTGTCTCGACCATATATGGAGTGTTCTCGAACCGTAGCGTAACAAACTTAAGGTCTTAGTGACACCAGGAGATAGGTTCTGGAATATTATAGGAATTTGTTGGAGAGAGAGAAATGATCCGGAAAGAGTTCCGGTGATCCGGAAGGAGTTCCGGAGAGGTCTGGAATGGTTCCAGGAATGTCCGAAAGTTGTTCGGGTGGTCCGAAAGAGTTTTCGGAGTCACGGGATATTGAATTATATATAAATATATTAATTATGAATTAATGGGATTTTTCTATTAATTTAATATTAATTAAATAAAGGAAAAAGGGGGCTCCCACCTACATGGGCCCTAAGAGGGCCCAAGAGGGGGAGCCGCACCACCAAGGGGGGGTGGGCCCCATTGGCTGGTTCGGCCAGCCCATGTGGGGGCCGAACCCCCCCCCCCCCCTTCTCCTTTTGTTTAGTCCCACATGGGGGAGCTAGGGAGTTTGCACACCCCCTCCCCCCTTTATATAGCAAGGCATATTAATTGGATTAATTCATTGAAAATACAATTAATTCCCGATTTCTCTCTCGATCTCGTGGTTCCCAAGTTGGAGCCGCGCCGAGCTGAGGAAAGGGGGATCTCTCTCCACCTAAGCTATACCGCAGAGCGCCGTTGCTCTGCGGGATTCCAGATAAGATCTACCCCTGCGATTTCAGCTGGATCTGAATGACCGGGGGTTGTCGCTAAGCTCTGTATGTTTGTGAGTGCTCGGAGGTAACTCCTTTTGAGTAGCCTGCGCGACGTCGTCTCGCCCCTGCAGCCGCCGCGCCCCCCTCTTCTCTGCCGCCGGCGCACCACCCCTGGTGCTGGCGCTCTGCCTTCTTCCGCCCGACGCCCGTCGACGCAGATCATCGTCGACACCCCGGCGTCATCGTCTTCGACATCGCGGCAAGTTCTTTGCGACCTCGAGGTCGTCTACGTACGACTTCATTGTCAACGCTTGTGCGGGAGCGTAATCCCCGCTATCGGTCTACGTGGAGGTAATGTAACCCGTTCCACCACCGTTATCGCATGTACTAGGTAGATAGATCCTGACTAGTTAGGGTTTCGTACGCTAGAAAAATTATTGTTTTCTGCACCGTAACCCCTTCAGTGGTATCAGAGCCGATCTATGCGTAGTACTGCTGGTACGGTTAGAACTCATGTTGAATGAGGGTGTCTTTCTTATATTTGCTACCCTCTAGCGTGCACTTGCGATGCATTCGGTATTGAGTTGATGAAGCGGCCCGGACCGACTTTACACGTACGCTTACGCGAGACTGGTTCCACTACTGACATACGGCTTGCACCGTATCTGTGGCTGGCGGGTGTCTGTTTCTCTCTCTCTAGTCGGCAAAGCATTTTCAATGGAGGGCCCGAAAGGGATGCTTAAACATGCAATTCTACGATCGACGTTGTGGTACAAAGTTCGTAGGTAGGGAAGCGATTCTCTTACGAATGAGCCTATATGCCACGTAAAATTTGTAAAACTAAATAAAGCTAGAGGCGTCTAAATTTGTTTTGCAGAGGCGTTATTTTATGTGACATGGTTACGGTAAGTTTTGAAATTACTCGTACTGTCGGAGGCAAAGGAGGGCTCTGTAGACTCGGATCCATGCCGGGGCGCCGGGGGCCAGGCACATGGCGCCATGAAGGTCCAGGCGCATCGACCATGTCACATCGCACTTCATTGCATCATTGTTGTGTGTTGTTGTGTGTGCATCCTATTGATTGCTTATATGCTAGATATACAACGGTAGCATCATCCCTAACAAATACCAAAATCGTGTTCTCCCTCGTTGCGCACCACCAAGAAAGTTCTACGTTATGAGGCAGGCCGTGATGATCGGGTGTCACACATCTCGTCGTTCGCATACAGTGGGTGTAAGCCATGTTGCACGCGCAGGGTCTTCGAGGTTTGATTGGCGAGCCTAGCATACTCAGAGGTATGGCCTCGAAACACGGGAAGATCGAAAGATCGAGCACGAGTCACAGAGTTGTTGTGATCGACATGTTATGTCCACCTTTGAAGCTGTGCTGCCGGCCGTGATGATCGGGGGTAGTGTGGTGGATGAGGGTCGTGTAATCGCCATTATTATTTTTTAGGGATAATAATCTTGGTGTGGTGTGTTTTTGATAATGAGATTATAGAACTAAAACTCACCTATATGTTATAAACTTTACCTTACCTCTTTTGCGATCACATCTGGAGACTATGGAACTACGCTTCGGTTACTTCTTCAAGAGCTCGGATTCTACCTTGGAAGCCGACGGATCCAACTTCATCAGATGGTACAAGGGTTTTTAAAACATTCTCCAAACACAACAAACATCCTATATGTCCTAGAACATTAGTTACAAGTTAGACCAGATGATTCTGATAGCAAGGAGGAAGATGATGAGTTCCGTGAGCATCATGACATGTTCATGGAAGTGACGATCGTCATGAGCGTATGCCTAGCACCTGAGTTGAAAGTTGTTTCAACACATGGAGCCATATGTCGTGATTGATGCGATCAGAGGTCACTTCAAAGATGAATTGAGCAGTTCAGACAGCTTAGAAAGTTCCGGACCATTCACATGGGGAGCATACCTGTCTGGAGACTCAGTTGAAGAAGTTGTGTGATATCTACTTCAGGCTTACAAATATCTACGATTTCTAGATAGCGAACTCCAGTGCAATAGAGATTGTGCTTTACCTCCTAGATGTGAATAGCATGTGCGTGAACATGCTATAGAGACTTGATGAGCTTCTTCACATTTGTGAACAAGTTCAAATCTCTAAAAGTTGATTCCATCGAAGAAGAGTTCTTCGACGCTACGGGTATATTTGATATACGAAGATATAAATGTATTCTTCTCATACTTGGTGAAAAGTATTTAATACTTGTTCTGTTTATGAAACAGTACCTGGTTATCACAAGTATGCGGCGAAGGGTGACGTGACAGTGCACAAGTGATGGCAAGTTCATGGCCAGTAGTGCTCACGCCCTCGAGATATCATATTAGTTATCATCAATAGTTTTTATAAGACATTTTGTAATAGTGAGAGTGTGATCTAGTTTGGTGTCTTGAATGTTGCAAGATATAATTATTCATATAGAACAAATCAGTTGTTTTATGTTATGAAACAAAGCAGTTGTTTCATGTCATGAGTAATTTGCATCACATCTCAATTACATTATGCGTATGATATACATTTATAATAGCGGTAATGATAAAATTATGTGTCCAAAGAACAAACACCATCGAATTTAGTCATAAAGGCAATGAAAGAAGTAATGGATAATTTTGGTCCATTTAAGTATTTCGAGTGCCAAAATTGATTAAGTTTGAAATGCAGTATTGAAGTTGCAATACTAGAGGAAATTGATTGAGAGTCATTTTTAATGATTAATCAATGGTGTTATTGCATGATCCAAATTCTTCCATGATTTTGGTAAATAGGAGTATTTGCCCGATAATATATGGAGTCTGAAATTAATTTGATAATAGATCAAATGGGGTTTTTCAGAAGAAAGATTAGTGAATATTGTATTCACAAAATTCGATCAAAGGACAATATTTTTGAATTATGGTTTCAACACAAAAGACTTGTGGAATTTCGTTTCACAATATTATAATGTCATATATGGTGATATGTGGGGAATTATAATCATGCTCTATTTTAAATAAAGTGTGGTCTGTCAGAATCTGTCTTAGAATCTCCTAATATGTTCGAAACATTATAGTCGATGTCCACTTTAGAAAATAGATATTTTTCTCAACGAGGATTCGTAGGATCGACAATAGTGTCGACATGTATATGATTATGCGATAATTCGGAATATACATGAGTGGTTCTTTGTAGAATACTCGCATTGAATGGGAGTGTGTTCCAAAACCAATTAGAAACAAAGTTCAGTTTGTTGTCTATGTAATTCCGAGAAAAAATGATTTTTCGAATTAAGGTTTATGGATTGGAATTGGAAGTTTGGAATAAAGTGTCAGACCTATGTTGGAAGGTGTTCCAAAGAGTATATGTCTTCTAATGAAAGTTTAGTGATTAAGAGTGAGGGAGACTAGAAAATTGTTTTCTGCTTGCATTCCTCTTCATAAAAATCATAATATTTTCATGAAAGACACTTCTAAATAAAGTGTTGTTATATTTAATACTGCTGTCGGGTCACAGCACTGTATTAAGTGTTTCGGGTCTTGTTGACAGATCAAGGTGCACTTTATGAATACAAAGAAAGTTGAGAAAATATCGGAATACGAACAAATGCTTTTTGAGCCTGGAAATCCAAAGTTGCATTTGAAAGGATTAAGAGAGTAATTGTTGCTGCAATTCTTATTAGATGAATAAGATTGTTTAATCGTCATATAAAGTGTTATATGAGAAATGTAACTATAAGAAAGACGCGGTAGCATGTCTTGTCAAGAAATGTGTCTTGGACAAGATCAAATTTGTTGACTACATTTGTGTAGACATGCTTGAAGTCTGAGGGATTTGTATTAATGTAATACTATAGTTTGTATTAAACTCAAATTGATAATAGATCAATGATTTTGGTTTGACCAAAATGTTGATTTAAGTGGGAGTCAGTGTTAGTTTACTCAGGTGGAATATGTAAAGAGCATATTTTTGAGTGGGAGCTCGTGTTGTCAAATATGTGGAGACATAATTTGAGTGGGAGTCGAATTCATCTTGTGTAGTTAACACATTGTGAAACTGTACCAATAGAATAGGATACAGTTGTGAAACTATTTGAAAGTTAGTATCTATTTTGAAATAGAACGGGAATTTTAAATAGTTGGTCGAGTTGTTTTGGATTATATCTGAGGAGTCAGAATAGAATCAAAAGGATGGTCCTTTGGAATCCAATTGATCATTAAGAGTAATGATGCATGAAAGTAATGGTTGTATGACATGTGGGTCTATTATGTAATATTAGACATCATACATAAACCATATTATCTGCTCGATGAAATATAACCGATGTTCTTGAAAGAAGAGCAGTTATAAAAGTAAATTTGGAATTTACTGGAAGTAGAAGTGCGTTAGTTAAAGGGTTGACATTAGAATGTCAAGGTTTCTGCATTGGTGTGAAAGTATGTAGATATCACGAGTTTGTAATTGTTACAAGGGGCTCTCTATGGCTGAGTGTGTTTTTCAGGGCAGTTATCTAGTTAGTATAATCAGAGTAAACGCTGGGAAACAGAAGTCTCGCTTAGTTACGGTATTTGCATATATGTTGTTGGACAACGTGGTGATATCAATCAAGTTGATATCAGTGAATCGCAAGAGCATGTACGATCATGGATTGTGCGGTGACACTCTTCCACTAGCAAGCATTATCAAATGATTCTTATTTGATAAGGGATTCCGATGAAGTAAAATGCAGCTAGTTTATTTGTACTCTAGTGCAAGTGGGAGACTGAAGGAGATATGCCCTAGAGGAAAATAAATAAGTAGTATTTATTGCATTATCTCATAAGTTTATAATAGGTTTGTGTATTATGCTATAACTGTATTAATCGGAATTATTAATACACGTGTGATACATAGACAACCGGGTCCCTAGCAAGCCTCTATATGAGCTAGTCCATTGGGCAACAGTTGATCGAGATTCCCGATCAAGGACAATGACGTCGGTTGACAATGGGGTCATCTTGTTAGTTGAATAAGGTGATGGACATACGCAAAGTATTGCAATAAGATCGTATTACGATGTTTGTCCTTTGCAATAGATACGAATATGATAGCTTATTCCTTAGACCGTGAGACCGTACTTATTAATGCTTCGTAGGGGTGCTTTGAGAGCATCAAACGTTGTGTCTTATATATAGGGGTGTAAACGGATAGGATAATTTCCGCACCATATCCGATTCCGAAACCGTTTTCAACAATCCATATCCGGTTTTAAGGAATCCGCCGGATAAGGATATCCGATTCCGAAGTTGACACCCGGATATGGTATAGGATATGGTATGTAAAATAGCATAAAATATGGATTATCCGAAATTTAAATAGGATTATCCGATGGTTTGAATCCGAATAATCCGATTTTCTACCGAATTGTGTAGTCTAATATAGCATAATGTGAAGCTAGTAAGTTGTCGAGTTCGTTAGTCGAACAACATCTCACTTAAATAGTCATTGTAAAGACTATAAATTACAAGTTGGTTAGTTATTAAGTTATCAAACAATTATTTTTGTATATATGGTTTGAAAATTTAATTATACATATATCTATCCGATTAATTTTGTTACCGGTCCGAATCCGTTCCGTTTCCGCCTCCGAATCCGCCATCACGGATATCCGCATCCGAATCCGCATCCGGTCATTATCCGATCCGCTCCGAATCCGATGAAAAATTATGGTATAGGATATGGTAAAGGCAAAATCCGATCCGATCCGATCCGTTTACACCCCTACTTATATAGCATGACAATAACGGTGTCCATCTTGGGTATTCCGAAAGAGCATCAAGACGTAAGGATCAAGAGCGGGATTTGTTCATTCTTGTAATGGAAAGATACTCTGGGCCCACTCGGTGATATTGCATCTATATAGCTGCGCAGCTTATGACTAGGTCATGGAGATGTAATATCGCAGACGAGTTAATAACCTTCGTCGGTAACGAGATACAACAAAGACATCGGTGTGTCTACGATCATATCTCGGACAAGGTAGTATCGCAGAGACAAAGGGAATGAATGTCATATTTATGGTTCAACGACGATATTCGTGGAATGCACAGGGGTCGTCATATACTTCGAGGTATCCCTGACGGTCATTGGTGAGCAGAGTGTCTCGACCATGTCTGGAGTGTTCTTGAACCGTAGCGTAACAAACTTAAGGTCTTAGTGACACCAGGAGATAGGTTCTGGAATATTATAGGAATTTGTTGGAGAGAGAGAGATGATCCGGAAAGAGTTCCGGTGGTCCGGAAGGAGTTCCGGAGAGGTCTGGAATGGTTCCAGGAATGTCCGAAAGTTGTTCGGGTGGTCCGAAAGAGTTTTCGGAGTCACGGGATATTGAATTATATATAAATATATTAATTATGAATTAATGGGATTTTTATATTAATTTAATATTAATTAAATAAAGGAAAAAGGGGGCTCCCACCTACATGGGCCCTAAGAGGGCCCAAGAGGGGGAGCCGCACCACCAAGGGGGGGGGGGGGGGTGGGCCCCATTGGCTGATTCGGCCAGCCCATGTTGGGGCCGAACCCCCCCCCCCCCCCTTCTCCTTTTGTTTAGTCCCACATGGGGGAGCTAGGGAGTTTGCACACCCCCTCCCCCCTTTATATAGTAAGGCATATTAATTGGATTAATTCATTGAAAATACAATTAATTCCCGATTTCTCTCTCGATCTCGTGGTTCCCAAGTTGGAGCCGCGCCGAGCTGAGGAAAGGGGGATCTCTCTCCACCTAAGTTATACCGCAGAGCGCCGTTTCTCTGCGGGATTCCAGATAAGATCTACCCCTGCGATTTCAGCTGGATCTGAATGACCGGGGGTTGTCGCTAAGCTCCGTATGTTTGTGAGTGCTCGGAGGTAACTCCTTTTGAGTAGCCTGGGCGACGTCGTCTCGCCCCTGCAGCCGTCGCGCCCCCCTCTTCTCT
Source organism: Poa annua (assembly GCA_026929855.1). Classification (NCBI taxonomy): domain Eukaryota; kingdom Viridiplantae; phylum Streptophyta; class Magnoliopsida; order Poales; family Poaceae; genus Poa; species Poa annua. Next base: position 43,078,256 of record CM049427.1, read on the forward strand.
GCCGCCGGCGCACCACCCCTGGTGCTGGCGCTCTGCCTTCTTCCGCCCGACGCTCATCGACGCAGATCATCGTCGACACCCCGGCGTCATCGTCTTCGACATCGCGGCAAGTTCTCCACGACCTCGAGGTCGGCTACGTACGACTTCATCGTCAACGCTTGTGCGGGAGCGTAATCCCCGCTATCGGTCTACATGGAGGTAATGTAACCCGTTCCGCCACCGTTATCGCATGTACTAGATAGATAGATCCTGGCTAGTTAGGGTTTCGTACGCTAGAAAAATTATTGTTTTCTGCACCGTAACCCCTTCACATTCACCTTGAACACATAACCTGTCTTTGACTTAGAGTCATCGGGGTCTTAGCAGAAACTTGCATCCACGTAACCTGTTACGCCAAGTTCTTCATCGCAGCCACCATAGACAAGGAACATTTCCTTTGTGTTATTGAGATACTTAAGAATGCTCTTAACAGCAATCCAATGCGCCATTCCAGGATTACTCTGGAACCGGCTTGTCAAACTGAGAGCTAATGCCACATCAGGTCTAGTACTCAACATTGCATACATGATCGATCCTATGGCTGAAGCATAGGATGATTAGTCATATCGGCCTTATCCAGTTCCGTTACCGGACACTGTGCCTTCCGCAATATTTTATTCTTGATAACCGGCAGAGAACCCTTCTTTGCCTTCTCCATACCGAAACGCTTCAGTATTTTATCAAGATAATTACTCTGACTCAACGCTAATAGGCGCCTTGATCTATCACGATAGATTTTTATGCCTAAGACGTATGCAGCTTCTCCTAAGTCCTTCATGGAAAATTTACTGTTTATATATTCCTTCACGCTATTCAGAAGTTCCACATCATTCCCAATAAGCAATATGTCATCCACATATAGTGCTAAGAACACAACCGAGCTCCCACTCATTTTCTTGTAAATGCAGGTCTCTTCCAAATTTTGGACAAATCCAAAACCTTTGATTACCTCATCAAAGCGAAGATTCCAGCTCCGAGATGCCTGCTTCAATCCATAGATGGATCGTTGAAGCTTGCACACCTTTTTAGCATTTCCTGGATCGACAAAACCTTCCGGTTGTACCATGTACAACTCTTCCTCAATATTTCCATTTAGGAAGGCTGTTTTGACGTCCATCTGCCAGATTTCATAATCGTAATAGGCAGCAACTGCTAACAAAATCCGAATATACTTAAGCATTGCTACGTGTGAAAAAGTTTCATCGTAGTCAATCCCATGAACTTGTCGGAAACCTTTTGCGACAAGCCGAACTTTATAGACGGTCACATTACCGTCAGCATCAGTCTTCTTCTTAAAGATCCATTTATTCTCGACGGCCTTGCGCCCTTCGGGAATATCCATCAAAGTCCACACTTTGTTATCATACATGGATCCTATTTCGGATTTCATGGCTTCAAGCCATTTGTCGGACTCTAGACTCGCCATCGCCTCTTTGTAGTTCGTAGGTTCGTCTTGTTCAACTAACATGACGGTGCAAACCATGTTGCCATGCCATTCTGGTGCCATCCGAGATCTACCAGACCTACGAGGTAGAATACTTTCCTCGATAGTTTCTCCCACTCCTTCCACGGAGGACGTTTCCGGAATTGCTTCCGTTGCGCCACTCGGAATCTCGAGTTCAGGATCAACGATCTCATCAAGGTCTACCTTCCTCCCACTTACTCCTTTCGCGAGAAACTCCTTCTCTAGAAAGGTACCGGTCTTCGCGACAAAAGTTTTGCCCTCAGCTTGGTTGTAGAAGGTGTACCCAATGGTTTGCCGCGGACACCCTACAAAGACGACTTTCTCCGACTTCGGTTCAAGTTTGTCGCGCCGTAGTTTCTTAACATACGCCTCACAACCCCAAACCTTCCAAAAAGGATAACTTAGGCTTCTGGCCATACCATAATTCATACGGTGTTGTTTCAATGGATTTGGACGGAGCCCTATTTAAAATGAATGCGGTTGTTTCTAACGCATAACCCCAGAAGGACACGGGCAAATCGGTAAGAGACATCATAGATCGAACACTATCGAGTAGAGTACGATTACGTCGCTCGGACACGCCGTTACGCTGCGGTGTTCCGGCTGGCGTAAGTTGGTGTACTATGCCACAACTCTTCAGATGTGTGCCAAACTCAAAACTCAAATACTTGCCACCACGATCGGATCGGAGGTGCTTGATTTTCTTGTTAAGCTGATTCTCAACTTCACTTTGGAATTCTTTGAACTTTTCAAAAGTTTCAGACTTGTGTTTCATCAAGTAGATATAACCGTATCTACTCAAGTCATCAGTGAAGGTAACGAAATAACGATAACCATTGCGTGTCGAAACGCTCATCGGTCCACACACATTTGTATGTACGATCCCCAATAAATCCGACGCCCGTTCAACGAAACCTTTGAACGGTGTCTTGGTCATTTTGCCCATGAGGCATGGTTCGCATGTATCGAGGGATCCGAAATCCAACGAGTCCAAAAGTCCATCGGAGTGGAGTTTCTTCATGCGCTTTAGACCAATATGACCAAGACGGCAATGCCACATATACATGGCGGTATCATCACTACACTTAATCCGTTTGGCTTCTATGTTATGGATGTGAGTACTACGATCGAGATTCAACAAGAATAAACCATTATTCTCGGGAGCATCAACATAAAAGATATCATTCATATAAATAGCACAACTGCTTGATACTGATTTAAATGAATAACCGTCTTGTAACATGCAAGACCCACTTATAATGTTTACACTCAAGAATGGTACAAAATAATACTTATTTAAAACCAAAACTAATCGTGATGGTAGATGTAGAGGGAGCGTGCCGACAGCCACCACGTCGACTCTCGATTCGTTGCCGACGCGCATCATCACCTCATCCTTAGCCAGCCGCCATCTATTCCGTAACTCCTCCTGAGAGTTACATATATGAGCAACAGAGCCAGTATCAAATACCCACGTGTTGCTCCGGGCGGATGTAAGGTACACATCTATAACATGTATATCAAATATACCTTGCTCTTTGTCGACCGTCTTGCCAGACTTCCTATCCTCTAGGTACTTGGGGCAGTTGCGCTCAGGTGATCCGATGGTCAACACCATCTTCTCCAGCTTGATTTCTAATTCGGCCACTTCGAGCATCTTTAGGATTTCCGACAGGGGTTTTGACGTGCCTTTCATGTCGTAGTCCACGATGGCGTTCTTATAGCTAGGGGGCAGAGAAATCAGCACCCTATCAATAACCACCTCTTCTGGGATCACACTTCCCAGATCACTCAGAAGGTGAACGCAGCCAAAAAACTTGGCTAAGTGCTCGCTTATATTGCCGTTCTCTTCCATCTGGGCTGAGAAGAAAAGCACAGATGCTTCAAACTTCTCAGCCTTGACTTGTCATGCAAAAACAATCATGAGTTCAGTGATTATATCATAAGCACCTTTGTTCACGAATTGGTTTTGCAGGACAGCCTCCATGGCAAAGAGCATGCCACTCTGGACATAAGAAGAAATCTCCGCCTTAACCTCATGGACATTCCTTTCGATTTCCGAGGCGGTATTTGGAAGATCACCGAAGGGGGCATCAAGGATGTAGGCCACCTTGTGGGTTTCAAGAATGGACTTCAGGTCGCGGAACCAGGACATGAAGTTAGACCCATCGGTCTTAAGCTTCTCTTTCTCAATGAACAGGTTTAGGTTAAAGGAGGGGTGAGACATCTACAATGGAATTTGCAACAACATAAGACTTTGTTCATAATAATTTTGACTTATAGTATTTTTAGAAAATAACTAACATAACTCCCACTCAAACGAACATCCTTCCTGGTCGTTTAAGCGATTACACGACTCCCATCCATTGCACCACCCCTCATCATCAGAGCCGGCGGCACAACTTCAAGAGTAGACAAATATCCGCCACACCAATTTTGTGACTCGTGCTCGACCTTTCGGTCTCCTTGTTTAGAGGCCATATCTGCATATGATAGGACCGCCACCATAACCTCCACGCTGACGCTTGTGCAACATGGCTTACACCCACTGTATGCGAACAACGATATGTTTGACACCCGATCATCACGGCCTGCCTCATAACGTAGAACTTTCTTGGTGGTGCGCGTTGGAGGAGAACACTAGTGGTATTTTGAACGGATCATCTTATATAACTACCGCCGCGTAACTAATATATACTATATATATAATCACACAATATAAGATGCACACAATACAACAAATGTAATGCAATGTGATATAGTCCATTGCGACATGGTCTTCTTGGCGCCCGCAGTTTATAAACAATTTAATAAACCTACCTTGACCATATCACATAGCCCCTGCAAAATAAAGTTAGACGCTTCTACTTTATCTTTTGCATATTTTACGTGGCTTGGGGCTTTCGTAAATAGAACCGCTTCATACCTACGAACCTTATGACCACAACAACGATCCAATAATTGCATATTTAAGCATCCCTTTCGGGCCCTCCATTGAAAATGCGAAGACCAACTAAACAGAGAGAAACTGACACCCGTCAGCCACAGATACGGTACAAGCCGTATGTCAAAAGTGGAACCAGTCTCGCGTAAGCGTACGCGTAAAGTCGGCCCGGGCCGCTTCATTAACTCGATGCCGCTGGAATCACAAGTGCACGCTAGAGGGTAGCAAATAACAGGAACGGTGCCCCCGTGCAAAACACAGGTTCTAACAGCGTACAACTATATCTACGATAGATCGGCTCTGATATCACTGAAGGGGGATCGGGTGCAGAAAACAAAAAAATTCCTAAAAAGATATCCCTAAAACATGGCAAGATCTATTCTATGCAGATATAGTAGTACGAATGGAGATCGGAATACATACCCTTGTAAACCGAAAGCGGGGATTACGTTCCCGCACAAATGTTGCCGATGAAGACCGACGAAGCCGAACTCAAGGTCGTGTAGAGGAAGCAGACCTCCGAGTACCGCTAGTGCAGCACCTCGCAGGGCGTCACACACGTGCGGTGGAGACGACGGCCTCCGAAGCTCCAGTCCAGGACGAGCAGCGGAAGACTTGGACCGGAACACCAGCAGGGCGGCAGCGGGCTATGGTCGAAGAGATCCCCCTCTCAACTCGGCGCAACTCCGACAAAGGGAATCACGAAATCGAGAGAGAATTCGGGAATTAATTGGTGAATAAAAAGGCCAGGGGTGCCCCTTCTTATATAGGCTCCCAGAGGGGAGCCAACCTCCTCACCAGGAAATGTGGGACTATCCCCACATTGCCTGGTGCGGCATGGCTGGTGCGCCGGCCCTGGTGGGCCTCATTTGGCCCACCTAGGCCGGCCTCATTTGGCCCACCTAGGCCGGCCTCCATGCCGCCCACCGAATCCCCTTGGGGATTTTCCCCCTCTTGGGCCTTCTTTCGACCAGAAGGCCCATTTAGAGAAATCAACCTAAATAAATTCGAAAATAAATATATAAAATCATATTTGCATATTAATTACACTAATTAATATCAAACGTATTATATATAATTTATTGTAGCTCCAAAAACTCTTTCGTCGCGGCCCGATCTCCATCGGACCCCTTCCGGGACATTCCCGGTGATCTCTTTCCTTTCCGGTTGTCTTGTCGAAACCCCTTAAGTGTGTTACCCTAGCGGTTCGATATAATAACAGGTATGATCAAGACTCCTCTATGATCAACGACTAACTCGTAGGTCTGGACCCCATGAATTAATCGCTGTGATATAACGAATGACTTTCATCTATCAAACCTGAACGCAAAGTTTTAAACCTTTTGCCATAGCGATAGTTAGCGTGTCCGAGTGTCATTCCATAGATATCTCCATACCTAGCTTGACCTCGTTACTGACAACGCTATCTTCTACTCGTCTATGATCTCACCGAGTCACATGCTTGCAAACTCATTAGACATGATCTCACCGAGTGGGCCCTAGAGTATCTATTATGCTATGCGGACTGGCAAATCTCGCTCTTGACCCCTCGTCTCAACTACTCCTTTCCGATACCCAAAAGTATCACCGTTATTGTCATACTATATAAGATACGACGTTCTGTGCGATCAAAGTATCTTTCAGGAATAACAATAAGAGTTGATCTCACGGTCAAAGGCGTAACGACTACGTTCTCCAAATCTAGGTATGTCCATCACATCGTTCTCCAACGATATGACTCTCATTGCCGACCGGCGCCATGCCCCATGATCGAGAAACCTTGATCATCAATCGCGCAACGAAACTAGTCTTAGTAGAGGCTACTAGGGACCTGGTTGTTTACGCATCACACCTGTATTAATGTTTCCTCTTAATACGGTTATAGCATGACACAAAAACCTATTATGAACAAATGAGATATGATAAAAAATACACTTTATTAATTTCCTCTAGGGCATATCTCCTTCAAAAGTAAGGGTGTCTTCTTCTCTCCCCTGGTCCCTGGAGGCGCGGCGGCGGCGAGATCGGATGGAGACGGCGGTGATGGCGACGTGAAGGTCAGTGGCGTCGTGGCGACCTGCTCGCCTCCGTGCACAGCTGTTTGCTGAGGAGATGGGGGTCGCAGTTGCTGGATGACGGGACCTGCTCGAGGTGGTTGATGCACTACACGGGCGCGAAGTTGACGAGGGAGATGGACGTGGCATTGTTTCTTTATATCCCCGGCAACGACGTCAGAAAAATCCTTGATGAGCACGAGCGTGTGGTTGGTGGACCCCAAGAGGAGAGTGTGAAGTAGTGCAGCAGCAGGTTTTCCCTCAGTTATGAAACCAAGGTTATCGAACCAGTAGGAGATGAACGTTTCCCCCGAGGTTGTTAGCAGCGACGTTGCCACGGCGCCACACCAGTGTCATCAACGAACGTGGAGTCTGCACACAAACAATTAAGATACTTTGCCCCAACTTAACAGTTAGGTTGTCAATCTCACCGACTTGTTGTAACAAAGAATTAAACGTATGTGTGAAAGAAAGATGTTTGTTTGCAGAAAATAACAGGTTTGTAGTTGTGGTTTTATCAGATTAATGAGAAGGACCGGAGTCCACAGTTCACTAGTGGTGTCACTTCATAAATAATAATAACATTCATCCATGTGTGGTATACAAATTACAACTAGGCAATTGACAGAATAATGATAAGCAACCCAATGCATATACTAACGTTATGATGTGTAGTGTGAGATTCATTCGGGCATTACAACAATATACATAGACCGTTCCAACCGCATCTATGACTAATAATCCACCTTCCGGTTCGTGTCCGCACCCCTAGTTTTAAAAATAATCTTTTTTTTCAGCTTAGCTCAATTCATGCAGGGTTCCGGATAATCCGCTTGGTTGCAAAAAAATAGTTTGAAATGCATATGAATATACAACTTAGAGTTGTAGGAGAGAGAATAGACTATATTATGGAATTGTTAAAGTATAATGGAATTGTTAAAGTATATATCCAGTAAGGAGGGTGGAGCCAGGTTAGATCTTATATCCTTAATGTCTATAAGTGGAGTCATCTTTTGTGCGGCGGTTCGACTCCGCAGCAGAACAATTGCAATGAGAATTAGCGTCTAGAAAGGAGATTGGTTTGCAGATCGGTTGTGTAACATCCCAAATTTCTCAAAAATTTAAAACTTTGCATTCATGCATCATGCATCATAAAAGTATGACATTGAAATCATAAGAAGTAAATTGAATTGTATTTATAATGTTAAATAGAATTGTTTTCATTAAAATGGGTTATTTGAGCTCCTTTCACAATCAGTATTTTATTATTTTATTTATTTAGAAAAATGATATCAAAAAGTTACAAATTTAATTAGCTTTACAAAACATATTTTTATGAATTTTTCTGAAATGTTTTGATAAGTTTGAAAAATCCAATTTGAATTAAAAGTTTGAAATCAGAAAATTGTTTTGTTTAAAAAAAAAAAAAAGAAGAGGAGAGAGGCCAACTGGGCCGAAGCCCACTGCGTGAATCCCTTCCCTACCGCGCGCGCGAGCTGCTTCGGCCCGACAGTAGCCCGGCTCCCTCCCCGCAGACGCTGACGACCGGGCCCCACCTGTCATCTCCTTCGTCGTGTAGATCACGAGCTCCTACCGAACGCCTAACGAACTCGAAAACAAATCGGATCAAATCCTTTGTTTAAACGCGAATTAATCGGTCCCCTTCGCCCCTATATAAGCCCCCCCTCCGCCTCCGTCTTCCGCGTCCAAAACCCTAACAGAAACACGCCAGGATCGCGAGATCGACGCCGACATTGCCGCCGCCGCAAACCGCATCGTTCCGGTGAGTTCAACGCGCGAGCTTCGTCTCCACGTCCCCTCTGCGCCTCCCCTTCACCGTACGCGTCTAACGGACAAGCTCCGGCGTGGTTTTGTGCACCAGAGCGACTGATTCATCGAAGACCAACGCCGCCGTCCGCCGCGCTTCTCCGACGAGCTCGCAGAGGAGGAGAAGGGCCACCTCGACCACGTCCATCGCGCCATCAAGTCCGCCGCCGTCTTCCGCGTCCAGTGGTATGAGTTTCACCCCTCCCCTAGCCGTAGAACGCGAGGTTCATCGTTTCCGACGAGGGCGCCGCCGCGGGCACGAGAACTCCGACGTGCTCCGGCCGGCCGCGCTGCACCCTTTCGATCTGAGCAGTCCGTTCGAGATCGGACGGGCGGGATCAGATCACTTATACCGTATCGCTAAACAGATCTGGTGCGTTAGATCTAAGTTAGATCGTACGGTCCAGCGAGCGCGATCCGCGCGAAGCGGTATCGCCCAATCACAGCACGCCGCGTGGCGAGTTTATTTTCTTTTTCGGCAGAGATTTTATTTTAAAAACAGAAAATAACACAAACTTGCAAAAATCATATCTTTTGATCTGTTCATCCAAATTTGATGAATTTTATATCCACGTGTAGCTCTGCTCGTGTAGTTTAATATGGTTTCATTAGTTTATCCTTTTAGTGCATATTAAATTGCGAAATTAAATTGTTTAACTTTCGGATATTAAATCAATAACTTAATTAATAAATTTTCTCTTCAAATAAATCCAATTGTTTTAGAGAGATATTAATGTCCTCTGTCCAGAGAGTGTAACATGATTTTTATTTGAAACTTCTTCAAATAAACTTAAAGAAATTGGTTTTATAATGTAAAACTACTAATATGCTCATTGATTAAATGATTAATTAAAATATTAAAATATTGATCATTGCATCTCTATGCATAAATAACAGAGAACTTAATATAGTAATTAATTGTTCTTGTGAAATTCATTGCATATGCATACATATTTTTGTATTGATGTTCTAAGTGTTATGCTTGTGTGCTTATTGAGTGTTATTATTTGTCTCTAGATTGTGAAGAGGAGGAAGGTCCTTGTGATTGCTATTCTTGCTGTGCTTGTTCCCTTTGTTACCAAGGCAAGTGACATTCATCATCTATCCTATGTTTTCTATATGCATTGTTAGTAGATTTTGAGTAGTATGCATGATAGGGAAATTTTGTTACTATCTTAGAATGCTAAGTTAGTCTACACTTTGAAAATATCCTAGTAGTGTGTAGCCATCCCTTCCCTTGCAGCCACCAAAAGTTTTATTAGATGCTTGGCTATGCTATAAAGAAGTTTACTTATCATGTTATGGAATTATTGCTAAGTGTTAAAACATTGAATACACTTCTGGGTGGAATTGGTTGTTTGGTTTATGTTGAGTGGCTTTTGGGACTATGCTTGTGGTTGTCTTCGCCTAGGATGAATTTCTATTCTACTTAGGGCCATGAGTATGGTGGTTTTTACCCAGAAGTGCACTTGTGGACGGCCACCCAGGAACAAAGAGATTACTAAGTCCCTCCAAGTTTAGAAGCTTCCCGTGCAGCCTTCTGACAATGGGCTCTGTCTAGAACGACTAAGTTGTGAGAGTGCAACCTGTCAGCTTGACAAGCAGATGTAGAGTTGATAGGTGGAACGGGTCTTGCTAGTATGGTTGCATTCTTCTTCTGAAAGTTCTTGTCTCAATTCTCTCCTTTCCATAATACACTCCGCGTGTATAGGATATCTCGGACAAATTGAGTCTTAAGGTGAAAGTGCACAACCTCTGCAGAGTCGACAAACTGAGTACTCAGCCGTGTCCCCGGTGATGGACAACTTCGAGCAACTGGACAAGGATGGACGGAAGAATCTCAACATGGTTTTCAGAAAGTAAAATTTGACTAAGGAAAGAATTATTGGTGCACTTGGGCTTCATCCCTTGGTGCCAAGTCTTTGAGATACACAAGTGTTTTACAAAAGATAGGAGAAAACTGGCTTTCTGCAAAATAGCCTGCAAACTCCACTAAGCCAAATATGCATATAGAATTAGACTTGCCATAATTTTATCCACCATAGTCACTGGCCAATACTTCATTGTATTGACCTCCTTCGGGGGCTGCATATTCAAATGTGCAGGTAATTCTGATGAGGAGTAAGTTTGGACTCGATTCTACACCCAACATGTCTGCTCGTGGCGTATGCTAGAAGAGAAGGCCCATTGCTTTTATTTTCGTTGTGAACTCTGAATATTTTAGCTAGTCTTCATGACTATGCACTTTGTAATAAAGCCATACCTGGCTATTTTTGGATCTCGATGTAGTATTTTGATACTTATGCAATGATATTATATATTTTGTACTGTGGTGCTAGCAGTGATCCAGGGACTAGCGCATAACACAGGTGTTCCATCTTTATTTAAAGATGGGGCGCTACAAAATGGTATCAGAGCCAAAGTGTTGCCTGTAGATTCGAGCCCTTAGGATTGGTTAAGCCTGCTTTTTGATCATAATATTACCATCTTTGAAGTATGTTGGATCCTAACGGCATAGTGGGATGAAGCGGCCCGGGACTAACCTTACATGTCCGCGTACATGAGACCTGTTCCACAATTATAAGTGGCTGGCCGGGTGTCTGTCTCTCTCACTATAGTGAATATCCGACTTACAAAAGAGTTGATAATAGTGTTGATCACCTGTTAGAAAAGAACTTCTTTTCCCTAAGCACCTAAGTACACCACAATTAGTTTATTTTACCCTCGTCTTGTCTAATAAACTCTACCTTTATCACTTAAGGATGTCATTCTTCACGTATCAAACCGCGGAGGACTTCAAGGACATGTGCTTTGGAAGATATCTTCTAGAGTTGGTAGAACTGTTGGCACTCCCAACACCCATCATCAAGGCAAGCCAGCTGAAGCACTTCAACAAAGAAGGCGTATGGGGAATTCGCCTTTACCAACAAGGGCGCCAGACTGAACCCAAGACCGAAGACATCCAGTACAAGTCAATTAGTGACTCCTTGGAGAAAGGGCTGAATCTCGTCACGCAGGAGCTAATAGAACGCCTTTGCTTGCAATACCAAGAAGAGTTAAAAGACCACTACTTTGCTCACCTTGGCCAACGTGATGAACATGGGATTCCTTTCCGTGTTAGCGAGGAAGACAAAAACAAACCAGAACCTTTGTACCCATATCTCCAAGACTTAGAACTTCACCTCTGGCAACTAGAAGAAGATAGACGCAATGAGCTGTTGAGGAATGATGAAATAATGGCACAAGTCAAGGAGACTCAAAAGAAGATTGAAGCCCAAGAAGAGGTGGCCAACACTCAAGAGAAGAAGTTTCAAAACCAAGAAAAGAGAGTTAGAGACAAGAACAAGGAGATCAGGACCTTGAAGGATGAAATCCAGAGCAACGACGTCGAGTTCGAAGCTGATCGAGATTTGATCGAGACTCTACACCGTGAGAAGAGAATGCTACAAGAGAAGATTGAACTCCTGGAGAAGGAAACAATCGAGACTCTGCACCATGAGAAGACAATATTACAGGAGAAGAACGAAGCCTTGAAGAAGGAGGTGAACGACTACAAGGAGATTCTTACAAAGGAAGGCATCATCATCGAGGAAGTTGAAGAAGATGAAGGAGACGTCATGGACGAAGTTTAGACTTAGTAGTTGGACCACCATGTTCTCCCTCGTTTAGTTCGTCGTTCTTTTAAAAAAAAAACATTGATCTCCAACTTGTGGTGTGACAATGATAGAATTGTTTGGTTTGCAGACTTGTTATTTTATTAAATCGACTTAGAATATTTGTTTGGTTGCTAAGTAGACTTTTCTTGGTAAGTTGTTTTATGAGTGTTGTTGTGTGACTTGGTTGCTTGTGCATGGGTAGGATTTTTCTTCTCTTAGTTCTGTCTATCTTTCACTCATCTATGCTGAAAAACCTACAGATGCCTCCTCGTCGTGATACTAGCAACGACGACGCCATGCAACAACTGATGGCCGCTCAAGCTCAGTTGATGAATATGATGACTCAGTTCATTGCAGCAACCAACAACAACAACAACAACAACAACAACAACAACAACAACCCGCCACCTCCACCCCCACCCCCAGTGGACAGACTTGCTAGATTCCTAAGGCTTAGGCCTAATAAGTTCTCCTCTGCTACTGAACCAATAGTGGCGGATGATTGGCTCCGTTCAGTCAACAAGGACTTAGTAACTTTCTGGGTCTAGCAGGATACTACCGACGATTCATTGAAAACTTCTCCAAGATTGCCAAGGCCTTGACGGAATTATTAAAGAAGGAGAAGAAATTTGAGTGGACAGAGGCATGCGAAGCCAGTTTTCAGGAGTTGAAGAAACGTCTGGTTTCAGCCCCAGTTCTATGCTTACCTGATTTGGAGAAGGAATTCCAAGTATACTGTGATGCTTCACGTCAAGGTTTAGGAAGTGTATTGATGCAGGAAGGCAGAGTGGCATCTTATGCCTCTAGACAACTCAAGAAACATGAAGCAAATTATCCAACTCATGATCTCGAGTTAGCATCAGTAGTGCATGCTCTGAAAACTTGGAGACCCTACCTGATGGGAAAAAAATGTGAAGTATTCACGGACCACAAAAGTTTAAAGTACATATTCACACAGAAGGAATTGAACATGAGACAAAGAAGATGGCTGGAACTTATTAAAGATTATGATCTGAGCCTTCAATACCATCCGGGAAAAGCTAATGTGGTAGCGGATGCTCTGAGTCGTAAGGTGTATGTGAATGGCCTTACAGCAGGAGAATTAATTCTCCCGAGGATTTATGCAAGGCATTCAAGGACCTCCGATTGGAAGTAGTACCTGAAGGGTTTGTAACCTCATTAGTTGTACAGCCCACTTTGATGGATAAGATACGTGAAGCTCAGAAGGGAGACAAGGAAATAGAAGAGATCAAAGTCAATTTAAGAGCTGGAAAAGCTAAAGGATTTCATGAGGATGAGCAGGGAATTTTGTGGTTTGAAAAACGTGTATGTGTGGCCAATGACCCTGATATTAGGAAGTTAATTCTGCAGGAAGCTCATGAAACACCTTACTCAATTCATCCGGGAAATACCAAGATGTATATGGATGTGAAAGAGAGATTTTGGTGGAATAACCTGAAGAAGGAGATAGCAGAATACATCGCTAAGTGTGATGTATGTAGTCGAGTAAAGGCAGAACATCAGAAACCAGCAGGACTCTTACAGCCGTTGAAAGTACCGGACTGGAAGTGGGATTCCATTGGGATGGACTTCATCACTGGATTACCAAGGACCAGATCGGGTTATGATTCTATTTGGGTTATTGTTTGTCGTCTAACCAAAATAGCTCACTTCATACCCGTGAAGACCACTTATACTAGTGCTAAGCTAGCTGATATTTACATGAAAAGAATTGTGTGTCTTCACGGTGTTCCTAAGAGTATTGTGTCTGATAGAGGGACCCAGTTCACTTCCCATTTTTGGAAGCAGTTGCACGAATCTTTGGGAACCAGTTTGGAATTCAGTACGGCTTTTCACCCGCAAACAGATGGTCAGACTGAAAGAGTGAACCAGATTTTAGAAGATATGTTAAGAGCTTGTGCGCTCGACTATGGATCTAGTTGGGATGATAATTTGCCATACGCTGAGTTCTCCTACAACAATAGTTACCAAGCCAGTATTGAGATGGCACCGTTTGAAGCCTTATATGGAAAGAAATGCACAACCCCACTGTTGTGGAGTGGTGTAGGAGAACGGAGTTTCTTTGGGCCTGATATAATACAGGATGCTGAAGAGAAAGTCAGGCTGATTAAGGACAGATTGAAAATAGCACAATCACGTCAGAAAAGCTACGCAGATTCCAAGCGTAGAGAAGTCACTTATGAAGTGGGAGATAGAACCTATCTCAGGGTGTCACCACTTCGGGGTGTGAAAAGATTTGGAATCAAAGGAAAGTTAGCACCTCGATTCATTGGACCGTTCAAAATTCTTTCTCGCAAAGGTGAAGTGGCCTATGAGTTAGAACTACCTGAAATACTGTCTGCTGTTCATAATGTGTTCCATGTCAGTCAGTTGAAGAAATGTCACCCCGAGATGATGAGAGTTCCCTTAAAAGATACAGTACCCCTCGAGGAGGTACAATTGGAGAGTGATCTGACATATGAAGAGAAGCCCATCAAGATATTACAGACAGCAGAAAGAGTCACCCGTACCAAAACCATCAAGTTTTGTAAGGTCCAGTGGAATCATCACACCGAAGACGAAGCCACCTGGGAACGAGAGGATGATCTCCGAGAAGACCACCCACACCTATTTGCTGACCTTTCCGAAGCTCGAGGGCAAGCTTCTTCTTAAGGGGGTTAGTCTGTAACATCCCAAATTTCTCAAAAATTTAAAACTTTGCATTCATGCATCATGCATCATAAAAGTATGACATTGAAATCATAAGAAGTAAATTGAATTGTATTTATAATGTTAAATAGAATTGTTTTTATTAAAATGGGTTATTTGAGCTCCTTTCACAATCAGTATTTTATTATTTTATTTATTTAGAAAAATGATATCAAAAAGTTACAAATTTAATTAGCTTTACAAAACATATTTTTATGAATTTTTCTGAAATGTTTTGATAAGTTTTAAAAATCCAATTTGAATTAAAAGTTTGAAAACAGAAAATTGTTTTGTTTAAAAAATAAAAAAAAAGAAGAGGAGAGAGGCCAACTGGGCCGAAGCCCACTGCGTGAATCCCTTCCCTACCGCGCGCGCGAGCTGCTTCGGCCCGACAGCAGCCCGGCTCCCTCCCCGCAGACGCTGACGACCGGGCCCCACCTGTCATCTCCTTCGTCGTGTAGATCACGAGCTCCTACCGAACGCCTAACGAACTCGAAAACAAATCGGATCAAATCCGTTGTTTAAACGCGAATTAATCGGTCCCCTTCGCCCCTATATAAGCCCCCCCTCCGCCTCCGTCTTCCGCGTCCAAAACCCTAACAGAAACACGCCAGGATCGCGAGATCGACGCCGACATTGCCGCCGCCGCAAACCGCATCGTTCCGGTGAGTTCAACGCGCGAGCTTCGTCTCCACGTCCCCTCTGCGCCTCCCCTTCACCGTACGCGTCTAACGGACAAGCTCCGGCGTGGTTTTGTGCACCAGAGCGACTGATTCATCGAAGACCGACGCCGCCGTCCGCCGCGCTTCTCCGACGAGCTCGCAGAGGAGGAGAAGGGCCACCTCGACCACGTCCATCGCGCCATCAAGTCCGCCGCCGTCTTCCGCGTCCAGTGGTATGAGTTTCACCCCTCCCCTAGCCGTAGAACGCGAGGTTCATCGTTTCCGACGAGGGCGCCGCCGCGGGCACGAGAACTCCGACGTGCTCCGGCCGGCCGCGCTGCACCCTTTCGATCTGAGCAGTCCGTTCGAGATCGGACGGGCGGGATCAGATCACTTATACCGTATCGCTAAACAGATCTGGTGCGTTAGATCTAAGTTAGATCGTACGGTCCAGCGAGCGCGATCCGCGCGAAGCGGTATCGCCCAATCACAGCACGCCGCGTGGCGAGTTTATTTTCTTTTTCGGCAGAGATTTTATTTTAAAAACAGAAAATGACACAAACTTGCAAAAATCATATCTTTTGATCTGTTCATCCAAATTTGATGAATTTTATATCCACGTGTAGCTCTGCTCGTGTAGTTTAATATGGTTTCATTAGTTTATCCTTTTAGTGCATATTAAATTGCGAAATTAAATTGTTTAACTTTCGGATATTAAATCAATAACTTAATTAATAAATTTTCTCTTCAAATAAATCCAATTGTTTTAGAGAGATATTAATGTCCTCTGTCCAGAGAGTGTAACATGATTTTTATTTGAAACTTCTTCAAATAAACTTAAAGAAATTGGTTTTATAATGTAAAACTACTAATATGCTCATTAATTAAATGATTAATTAAAATATTAAAATATTGATCATTGCATCTCTATGCATAAATAACAGAGAACTTAATATAGTAATTAATTGTTCTTGTGAAATTCATTGCATATGCATACATATTTTTGTATTGATGTTCTAAGTGTTATGCTTGTGTGCTTATTGAGTGTTATTATTTGTCTCTAGATTGTGAAGAGGAGGAAGGTCCTTGTGATTGCTATTCTTGCTGTGCTTGTTCCCTTTGTTACCAAGGCAAGTGACATTCATCATCTATCCTATGTTTTCTATATGCATTGTTAGTAGATTTTGAGTAGTATGCATGATAGGGAAATTTTGTTACTATCTTAGAATGCTAAGTTAGTCTACACTTTGAAAATATCCTAGTAGTGTGTAGCCATCCCTTCCCTTGCAGCCACCAAAAGTTTTATTAGATGCTTGGCTATGCTATAAAGAAGTTTACTTATCATGTTATGGAATTATTGCTAAGTGTTAAAACATTGAATACACTTCTGGGTGGAATTGGTTGTTTGGTTTATGTTGAGTGGCTTTTGGGACTATGATTGTGGTTGTCTTCGCCTAGGATGAATTTCTATTCTACTTAGGGCCATGAGTATGGTGGTTTGTACCCAGAAGTGCACTTGTGGACGGCCACCCAGGAACAAAGAGATTACTAAGTCCCTCCAAGTTTAGAAGCTTCCCGTGCAGCCTTCTGACAATGGGCTCTTTCTAGAACGACTAAGTTGTGAGAGTGCAACCTGTCAGCTTGACAAGCAGATGTAGAGTTGATAGGTGGAACGGGTCTTGCTAGTATGGTTGCATTCTTCTTCTGAAAGTTCTTGTCTCAATTCTCTCCTTTCCATAATACACTCCGCGTGTATAGGATATCTCGGACAAATTGAGTCTTAAGGTGAAAGTGCACAACCTCTGCAGAGTCGACAAACTGAGTACTCAGCCGTGTCCCCGGTGATGGACAACTTCGAGCAACTGGACAAGGATGGACGGAAGAATCTCAACATGGTTTTCAGAAAGTAAAATTTGACTAAGGAAAGAATTATTGGTGCACTTGGGCTTCATCCCTTGGTGCCAAGTCTTTGAGATACACAAGTGTTTTACAAAAGATAGGAGAAAACTGGCTTTCTGCAAAATAGCCTGCAAACTCCACTAAGCCAAATATGCATATAGAATTAGACTTGCCATAATTTTATCCACCATAGTCACTGGCCAATACTTCATTGTATTGACCTCCTTCGGGGGCTGCATATTCAAATGTGCAGGTAATTCTGATGAGGAGTAAGTTTGGACTCGATTCTACACCCAACATGTCTGCTCGTGGCGTATGCTAGAAGAGAAGGCCCATTGCTTTTATTTTCGTTGTGAACTCTGAATATTTTAGCTAGTCTTCATGACTATGCACTTTGTAATAAAGCCATACCTGGCTATTTTTGGATCTCGATGTAGTATTTTGATACTTATGCAATGATATTATATATTTTGTACTGTGGTGCTAGCAGTGATCCAGGGACTAGCGCATAACACAGGTGTTCCATCTTTATTTAAAGATGGGGCGCTACAGGTTGGGTTAAGATGGTTTACGGTTCGGATTACAAGTTAGATACGTGAGCTGGATAAGCGTTTGCCCACGCTTAGAAACAATGGGATTGATTCAGTCCTTTGGTTTACGATTAGGTCCCACTTCCCCAAGACTATATGACCCGCCCCACATATTGCTACTCATGAGCCTATCTTTCTTACTTTGCTTATCTGATAGGAAGGTTAGTCACATTCGTCGCTAACACCGGTAATGCCCCATCCCTTTAATACTACCTTCGAGGAAGTTATCTCGCGTCCCTGTAGTGATAAGAGCGCATTCTCTAACAACTTTGAAGCCGAGGCAGCCATCCTCTTGCCAATCCTAAACAAAAGAAAGAAAAGCCCTACCCGCCATCATTGGTTGAGTAAGGGGCATTTACCTATCAGTCCTAGTCCTAAGGAAAATAGAAGAAGAATGATTTTCCTTGGCAAATGGAGATAGAAATAAATATAGATCGAAGTCCAACACAAAGTGAGGATTCTTCGATTGGAATGTCCGGTTGGTTGGTAAGTCACTAAATCCCTATCTCCCGGTGGTCGATCGATGCGCACAGAAGGAGAGCTTGTCCATAACGAAAACGCGTATGTTAAGTCGGTCAATCGACAAAACTATCATTGCACACTTCGGAGCACGGTCTTCCGTTAGGTCCTTTACGGACGACGAAAGCCCCTTGGCTATACTCTACTCTTCGCCTCCGGTTGTTCTGTTCTTTTGGTTCGGCGGAGCTGAGCTGGGTTCCATTACACTCTGTAGGTTAAGTTGCATGCAACAGATTATCGCCTTAAGCACTGTGTGTAAAGTAAGTAAGTAACATCATCCTTAGACAAAGTAATACTGTTTTATCCCTATTAGCAATAGTACATATACAACCTTAAAGCTTTCTCTCACTGCCCCAGATTTAATAGAGACATGAACCCACTATCGAGTATAAATACCCCTTCTTGAAGTTACGAGCATCTACTTGGCCAAAGCACACACAAGTAACGGAGAGCATACAAGATCATTAAATAGCACACACATGATATATTATGAAGTAATAACTTTAGTACTCAATATTCATCGGATCCTAGCAGACACAACATGGAGAATTACGTAAAGATGATCTTGATCATGATAGGCAACTCACATGATCTGAACATGATAGCACAAGAGGAGAAGACAACCATCTAGCTACTGCTATGGACCCGTAGTCCAAGGGTAGACTACTCACACATCAGGCCGGAGGCGGTCATGGCGACGTAGAGGCCGTTGGGAACGATTCCCCCTCCCGGCAGGGTGCCGGGGAGCAGTTCTGATCTCTCCCGAATTGGTGTTGACGACGGCGGCGGCTCTGGACCCGTGGAGGAAAAAGTGAATAATATGCGATCATTCTTAGGCCAGGGGCTATTTATGGGCAAAAGGGCGATGTCGGTGGAGGGCCAAGGGGCCCACACCACCTCCTGGCGCGGCCAGGAAAGGAGCCGCGCTACGGGGTGGTGACGGCGCCTCGTGGCTCCTCTCTGTCTCGTTTTCGGTGTTCTGGAACGTTCCTTTTCCAAATAATTCTAGGATGTTTTATTTCCAATTCCAAGAATATTTCCTTCAGTACTTTTCTGAAACCAAAAACAGCAGAAAACAGGGAACTGACACTTTGGCATCTTGTTAATAGGTTAGTCCCAGAAAATGCATAAAACTATATAAAACATGTAATAACATGATATAACATAGCAGGGAACATAAGAAATTATGGATACGTTGGAGACGTATCAACATCCCCAAGCTTAGTTCGACTCGTCCCGAGTAGGCAAGAACGATAAAAGAAGAATAATTTCTGAAGTGACATGCTTAAACATAATCTTGATCATATAATAATGTAAGGCATGTAAACTGAGATCAAATGAATAAGGGTTGTAGTTTATATTGATCAAATGAGCAATAAATAAACAAGTAGGTGAAGCAAGCAAAGCTTTCAATGATATAGTACTAGATAGCAATCAACCGTGCAAAGTAGATATTAGAGATGATTTAAGCTTCAAACACAACAATATAATCATCTAATGCTTCCAACAAACATGCCAACTTAATGAAAGGATTAAGTCAAGCAATATCAATATGCACGTAGAAGATCAATACATTATTTATTAAAAAGAAACAAGCAAGCGTTCAACGTTGGTTCTTGGCACCAGGATGTTATGGCTAAGAGAATGTTAACGGAGGTTTGGAAGGCCAACGGAAGAAAGGCTCACAAAGTTGTAAATGATTATTAGACAAGAGAAAGTCTTACAATCAAAGCTTTGCAAGGACTAGTGATTGCCATACAAGGGATGCACAATGAGCTATAAGTATATGAAAGCTCTCCAATGGAACTAGTGGGGGTGCATCTAACTTGCTTGCTCACAAAGACCTAGATCACTTTTGAGGAGGCTCATCATTGGAATATACTAGCCAAGTTCTATAGTGTAAAGTTCCCCACATAGTTATGCAACTAAGACATGAAAACTCTCTCAAATGGAGTGAAGGTGCTAAACATGAGCACAAATGATGATCATAAATGATATGGTGCTATAACATAAGCACAAGTGATGACTATAGTGAAGGGGATCATGTGTAGAAAACAAAAAATTTCCTAGCAATGATATCCTTAAACTAGCCAAGATCTACACTATGCAGATATAGAAGTACGGGGGAGATCGGAATACATACCCTCGTAGACCGAATAGCGGGGATTACGCTCCCGCACAAGCGTTGACGACGAAGACGACGTAGCCGACCTCCAGGTCGCGGAGAAATCGGCGCGACGAAGACGACGAAGATGACCCCGAGGTCGGGTGGAGGAAGTAGGCCTCCGAGCACTGCTAGCGCAGCACCTCGCAGGGCGTCACACACATACGGTGGAGACAACGGCCTCCGAAACTCCAGTCCAGGACGAGCAGCGGAAGACTTGGACCGGAACACCAGCAGCGCGGCAGCGGGCTATGGTGGAAGAGATCCCCCTCCTCTACTCGGCGCGGCTCCGACAAGGGAACCACGAGATCGAGAGAGAAATTGGGAATTAATTGGTGAATTAAAAGGCCAGGGGTGCCCCTTCTTATATAGGCTCCCAGGGGGAGCCAACCTTGCCAGCCAGGCAATGTGGGACTATCCCCACATGCCTGGTGCGGCTAGGATAGGTGCGCCGGCCCTAGGTGGGCCCCATTTAGCCCACCTAGGCCGGCCAAGCCTCCCCCACAAAATTCCCTTGAGGGTTTTCCCCCCCATGGGCCTTCTTTCGACCAGAAGGCCCATTTAGGGAAATCAGGCTAAATAAATTCGAAAATAAATATATAAAATCATATTTGCATATTAATTACACTAATTAATATCAAACATAATATATATAATTATTCCTAGCTCCGAAAACTCTTTCGGCGCTGCCCGATCTCCATCGAATCATTCCCGGGACGTTCCCGGTGATCTCTTTCCTTTCCGGTTGTCTTGTCGAAACCCCTTAAGTGTGTTACCCTAGCGGTTCGATATAATAACAGGTACGATCAAGACTCATCTATGATCATCGGCTAACTCGTAGGCCTGGACCCCATGAATTAATCCCTGTGATATAACGAATGACTTTCATCTATCAAACCTGGACGTCTAGTCTTAAACCCTTTGTCATGGCGATACTTAGCGTGTCCGAGTATCATTCTCAGATATCTCCATACCTAGCATGATCTCGTTACCGACATCGCTATCTTCTACTCGTCTATGATATTATGTCAGCTGGTGACCTAGTCACATGTTTGCAAACTCATTTGACATAATCTCACCGAGTGGGCCCTAGAGTATCTATCCGGCTATGCGGACTGACAAATCCCGTTGTTGACCCCTCGTCTCAACTACCCCCTTCCGATACCCAAAAGTATCACCGTTATTGTCACACTATATAAGATATGACGTTTGGTGCGATCAAAGTATCTTCCAGGGATAACAATAAGAGTTGATCTCACGGTCTTAAGGCGTAATGACTATGTCCTATAAATACTGGGTATGCCCATCACATCGTTACACCTAACGATATGACTTCCATTGCCGACCGGCGCCATGCCCTATGACCGGAAAACCTCGATCATCAATCGCGCAACGAAACTAGTCTTAGTAGAGGCTACTAGGGACCTGGTTGTTTATCTACCACACCTGTATTAATGTTTTCGCTTAATACAGTTATAGCATGGTATAAAACATATAATGAACGATTTGGGATATTGCCAATAAACTACGTTTATTAAGTGCCTCTAGGGAATATTCACTTCAGTCTCCCACTTGCACTAGAGTAACACTTAATCTAGTTTACAACTTGGTAAAAGCTCAACACCCAAAGCATCTTGGTGCCTGCTCGCCTCGTGGAAGAGGAATATAGTCAATAGATCTCACACATTGAGACCTATATGTGATTTGCAACACTTCTATGTCATCTAGTTTGACATCATCCCGTATCTTACGATGACGGTGAAATATATCCCAGTGGATGGAGTGAGACTCGAGCATTCGCGTAGCATGCGCCTTAAAAGTCTAAGAGATCTATTAAGGGGAACACCTACGCTCGGAAAACTGCTCAGTCCAATCACACTTGCTACTTCCGAAGTCGCGATATATTTTTATACCTATGTAGATTATGCGGCAGTGCATTCATATGCGACGTCGCAAACTAACCATGTCTATTTTCAAAATAAAGGACATCTCCTATATGAGATTTCTAGTCGTATGGGTCAGTGTCATAACTTGCATCATCATAACCGCTTTACGGCAAGTTTCCATTCCACTCTTACCCGTTACTAGAAAACCTATCTTCACTTCTCATGGACACTGAAGAATAAACTTAACGTTTGTTCATTGATCCACACAAGGATCACTCTAGAACCTGTTCTTCAACCAAGAACTCGGGTCACACCAAGTCGAGCTTTCAGCCTGATAGACTCTATGTGTGATACATAGAGAATGTCGAAGATCATTTTCTATCACTGAAAAAGCCAAGATAAACTTAATATTTTACCTAGTCATACAAGCAAGAACCTCTTTCTTCACTTGTCCTATTCTGAAACACTTCAGAATCTTGACTTAGTAAATATTCCGACCTAACGTTATTAAGCCCCTTCTGATCTATACAATTATAAATCGGATGCCTAATACTCCTAACTTCATTTCATAGAAAATTTAATCACTTAAATAATCCTTTACACTCTACTAGAGGATCTGTGTCATTCAATATGTCGCTACATACAGAATCACAAATGACACCTAGCTCCCACTCAAATATGCCTTCCGCATATAAGATCAAGGAAAGCTACTTAGCTCCCACTCAAATATGCCTTCCGCATATAAGATCAAGGAAAGCTACTTTGCTCCCACTCACTTCTTTGCAAATGTAGGTTTCTTAACCTATTTTGGACAACTCCAAAATCCTTTGATCACATTATCAAAGTGAAGATTCCAGCTCCGATATGCTTGCTTCAGCCCATGAATGGACCACCAAAGTTTGCATACATGTTTAGCATCCTCAGGATCACCAACTCTTTCTTAATGACACTATTAAGAAACATGGTTTCCTTATCCATCTATCAATTTCTCATTCGAAATTATAGTGATTGCTAAACGACCCAGAATAGATTTAGGCTTCGCCACTTGAGACAAACTCTCATGTGGTCTGTCGGCCTTGTTTCACGACAAATCGAATCTGCTCAATGTCTACTCTCTCATAAAATTCCATATACTATTAACATCCTAGATGCCATCAAGAAGATCTCCCAAGTCAATACCTGGTAATCGTATATGGATTTTATTTCTGATCACAAATGACTCATAGCCATTTCTCGGACTTAGGTCCACCATCTCTTCTTCGTAGTTCGTAGGTCTATCATATTCCATTAATATGACCTTCATAACAAGATTGTCGTAACACACAGTGTGGAACACAACCTCGTATGCCTACGCTCTTAGTATGAGCTCAGAACATCATGATCTTGAATCATCAGTTTTTTCAAGCTGTGGAGCCTGACACCGAAAACACTTTCGGTTGCGCGACTCTGATGTCTGGAGAAGAAGTTCACCAACTTCGTCTTGCTCTACTTTTTTTCTCACGTATACCCTCGGACAAGAAACTATTTCCTTCGCAAGGTATATCCTGGCAATGATTTTGCCTATGTCGTGAGACATGTACCCAACTAACTCTTTAGGTACGGTACGCTACAAAGATTAATCCATTTTAGTTTCGATTACATCGAAACACTAAATTGCTGAAACGACAATCCAGGCTAAAAGCCATGCCATCACTCGTATGGTATTGTCTTCATGGATTCAAATGGTTTCCCTATTTGCTAACGTGAGTGTTTACGTTTCTACCATATGACTCTAATGATCACAATAATTCGGTAAGAGATTCATGTACCACACACTATCCGATAGGGTGCAATTACGACGTCCTAACACACCATGACACTATGGTGTTCCATGCGACGTAATTTGTGGAACTCTTCTCACAAGTCTTTCAATGATGTGCCAACATTATAACTAAAATCTTCATTTCCTCGACCTACATCGCGGGAATTTGATTTTCTTGTTAAGTTTATTTCCTACTTCATTCTGAACTTGATTGATCGAATCAAAATTTCAGACTAACATTCCCCGGAGTGGATATCCATATATCTACTCGGAATATTCATGAAGTCTATGAAATAAAGACTTCCACTACACGTTAAAGTACTTCGTTGATTCACATACACCCATATGCACGATTCTCAACAAGCTATACTCAAAACGTTCAGTGAAGTTCACGAAATAAAGGTCTCCACTACCCGTCAATTACTTCATTGAACCACATACATCTCTATGTATGACTATCAATAAGTTATATGCCCGCTTTCCGAAAACGGTGTCACAGTTATTTTGCAAGTGTCAAAAGATCAAATCTTAGGACTTGTAGGTCCATCCAGTGTGGAGCTAATGCATATAACATTGACATGACTAAACGGTAGTGCCACACATATGTGGTGTCTTTATTAAGTTTGTATCCTTTGGCATTAATATTATGAATGTGGGAGCTTCTACCATCTAAATTCAAATCGGCATATGATCATTACTTCATAAATATAGGACACCAATTTGTCACTATCATGTATGAACAAGTGTCTCGCTAGAGGAGACACACTTGTAACGATCATACTAACAGGCGATCATAAAGAATTTACCCAAATGGTAGATCTAGAGGGAGAGTGTCTATGTCCATCACAACAACTTGATTGCCATTATCAACACGCAATGTCGCTTCATCCTTTCAAGCTACTCAAGCAGTAAACCTGGTTTTTCACAAAACATGACTAGTTCAAAACTTAGTCACTACAGCGAGTTCTTGCTTAGCTAAAACATTCATAACATGTATATCATATATACACCATCATCATTGATGACTTCCGGCGATCTGTTTCATTTTCTTGATACTTCCACCGTAATCAAGAACCATGAAGGTGAACGATTCCCCTTGCATGACATAGTCTATGACAGATGATTTGCACTTGGCAACGATGTCTATCATCCAGTGACTGAGCTGAGCGAGGCGTCTCAATGTTCATTAAGTATGAACATACGTCATTAAGTATGACCGCCACGTGCTCCCTCAATGTGTGTATTCTCTTCCATCTTGGTTGAGAAGACAATCAGTCAACGTACTGATAAACTTCATCAACCCAACTATAGAGGTACCCCGAGTTAGCGACCATATGTTCGCGATCCAATAACTCGTACCCACCGTTGGTTCTCTATGGCAGAGATCATAGCATACACTGGACTATGATGATATCATCCGCACAAAATCCGATAATCCAAATTATCTTTTGTTAGCGGAATCTCCGAGTTTATCTTCTAGCGGGCATTGTAACACAAAGAGCTAACGGTTTAAACAAGGAGTATCCTCAAGCTAAAGTATAAAACTATGAAGTTTGGACCCAACCTTATAAGTTTCTCAATCGCAGGAATGCGCCTAATTTGAAAGATGCTATCACAATGGTTAATATCTACAAAGGTTTGCAAAACAGACTATGTTCATTATATTATGAGTTCTAGTATTTTAGAAAATAACTATCCGAACTCCCACTCAAACGAACATCCCTCCTGGTCGTTTAAGCGATTACACGACCCCCATCCATTGCACCACCCCTCATCATCAGAGCCGGCGGCACAACTTCAAGAGTAGACAAAAGTCCGCCACACCAATTTTGTGACTCGTGCTCGACCTTTCGGTCTCCCTGTTCCGAGGCCATATTTCTGAATATGCTAGGCTCGCCACCAAAAACCTCCACGCTGACGCTTGTGCAACATGGCTTACACCCACTGTATGCGAACGACGAGATGTCTGACACCCGATCATCACGGCCTGCCTCATAAGTAGAACTTTCTTGGTGGTGCGCGTTGGAGGGAGAACACTAGTGGTATTTTGAAGGGATCATCTTATATAGCTACCGCCGTGTAACTAATATATACTATATATACAATCACACAATATAAGATGCACACAAAACATCAAATGTAATGCAATGTGATATAGTCCATTGCGCCATGGTCTTCTTGGCGCCCGCAGTTTATAAACAATTTATCAAACCTACCTTGACCATATCACCTAGCCCCTGCAAAATAAAGTTAGACGCTTCTACTTTATCTTTTGCATATTTTACGTGGCTTGGGGCTTTCGTAAATAGAACCGCTTCATACCTACGAACCTTATGACCACAACAACGATCCAATAATTGCATGTTTAAGCATCCCTTTCGGGTCCTCCATTGAAAATGCAAGACCAACTAAAGAGAGAGAAACATGCGCCCGCCAGCCACAGATACGGTACAAGCCGTATGTCAGTAGTGGAACCAGTCTCGCGTAAGCGTACACGTAAAGTCGGTCCGGGCCGCTTCATCAACTCGATGCCGCTGGAATCACAAGTGCACGCTAGAGGGTAGAAAATAACAGGAATGGTGCCCCCGTGCAGAACACGGGTTCTAACAGCGTACAACTATATCTACGATAGATCGGCTCTGATACCACCGAAGGGGATCGTGTGTAGAAAACAAAAAATTTCCTAGCAACGATATCCTTAAACTAGCCAAGATCTACACTATGTAGATATAGAAGTACGGCGGAGATCGGAATACATACCCTCGTAGACCGAATAGCGGGGATTACGCTCCCGCACAAGCGTTGACGACGAAGACGACGTAGCCGACCTCTAGGTCACGGAGAACTCGGCGCGACGAAGACGACGAAGATGACCCCGAGGTTGGGTGGAGGAAGTAGGCCTCCGAGCACTGCTAGCGCAGCACCTCACAGGGCGTCACACACATACAGTGGAGACGACGGCCTCCGAAACTCCAGTCCAGGACGAGCAGCGGAAGACTTGGACCGGAACACCAGCAGCGCGGCAGCGGGCTATGGTGGAAGAGATCCCCCTCCTCTACTCGGCGCGGCTTCGACAAGGGAACCACGAGATCGAGAGAGAAATTGGGAATTAATTGGTGAATTAAAAGGCCAGGGGTGCCCCTTCTTATATAGGCTCCCAGGGGGAGCCAACCTTGCCAGCCAGGCAATGTGGGACTATCCCCACATGCCTGGTGCGGCTAGGATAGGTGCGCCGGCCCTAGGTGGGCCCCATTTGTCCCACCTAGGCCGGCCAAGCCTCCCCCACAAAATTCCCTTGAGGGTTTCCCCCCCATGGGCCTTCTTTCGACCAGAAGGCCCATTTAGGGAAATCAGCCTAAATAAATTCGAAAATAAATATATAAAATCATATTTGCATATTAATTACACTAATTAATATCAAACATAATATATATAATTTTTCCTAGCTCCAAAAACTCTTTCGGCGCTGCCCGATCTCCATCGGACCATTCCCGGGACGTTCCCGGTGATCTCTTTCCTTTCCGGTTGTCTTGTCGAAACCCCTTAAGTGTGTTACCCTAGCGGTTCGATATAATAACAGGTACGATCAAGACTCCTCCATGATCATCGACTAACTCGTAGGCCTGGACCCCATGAATTAATCCCTGTGATATAACGAATGACTTTCATCTATCAAACCTGGACGTCTAGTCTTAAACCCTTTGTCATGGTGATACTTAGCGTGTCCGAGTATCATTCTCAGATATCTCCATACCTAGCATGATCTCGTTACCGACATCGCTATCTTTTACTCGTCTATGATATTATGTCAGCTGGTGACCTAGTCACATGTTTGCAAACTCATTTGACATAATCTCACCGAGTGGGCCCTAGAGTATCTATCCGGCTATGCGGACTGAAAAATCCCGCTGTTGACCCCTCGTCTCAACTACCCCTTCCGATACCCAAAAGTATCACCGTTATTGTCACACTATATAAGATATGACGTTTGGTGCGATCAAAGTATCTTCCAGGGATAACAATAAGAGTTGATCTCACGGTCTTAAGGCGTAATGACTATGTCCTATAAATACTGGGTATGCCCATCACATCGTTACACCTAATGATATGACTTCCATTGCCGACCGGCGCCATGCCCTATGATCGGAAAACCTCGATCATCAATCGCGCAACGAAACTAGTCTTAGTAGAGGCTACTAGGGACCTGGTTGTTTATCTACCACACCTGTATTAATGTTTTCGCTTAATACAGTTATAGCATGGTATAAAACATATAATGAACGATTTGGGATATTGCCAATAAACTACATTTATTAAGTGCCTCTAGGGCATATTCCCTTCATATAGATGATATGGTGCTATAACATAAGCACAAGTGTGTGATAAAGAATAGTAATGCTGCCCCCTTTTTTATTTTTTTCTTTCTTTTATTCTTTTTTCTCTTTTTTCTATTTTTTTTATTTCTGTTTCGATGGCCTCCATGGCTCTTTTCACTTTTAGGGGCAAGCATCCTAATATTATATATGATATATGACAACACACTAATGATGATAAAACAACAACTGATGATATAAGCAACTAATATGAATGTGTCATAAGAATGCATATGACAACGGCGCCTCTGCCAGTGTAACAGGTTATGCAGTAATCTTGCGTAACATGGTAAAACGACACATAAACTTTATAGAATCACGCAAAGCAATATATAAGTAATGAATGACAACAAGTCATGTACTGTAAGATGGATGTTGCATGGCAATATATCTCGGAACAGCTATGAAAATTCTGTAGTAGGTAGGTATGGTGGATGTTTTGAGAAAGATATTTGGCTTATGTGTAGGAGAACAAGATGAAGATCTCCCACGAGTTTGGATGTACCCGCGAAAAATGCACCAACTCTCAATGTGAGAAAGGGCAATGCAAAGTACCGAACAGGCTAGCAATATGGTAGTGGAAGTGCCATGAAAACCGCAGTTTTATAACTCACAAGTAATAAGATTTCAAATAAAAATATGATCATACATAATGAAAATTACTCCTAAAGGGATCGTGGCGAATGACAAAATGTCACCGTTGGCTTCCCCGACCGTAGCGTATAACATCAAGTCATTACGGTTGCTTTAGGCAAATAGAAGTCATATACCATTATACAATCAACTGGAAATTTAAGTGTGGCACAGCTTCAAGTTTTTCTAGACCAACCATTAATCATTCCACTTTACTAGACCATCATGTTTACCATTAAGCAAATTAATATCTCAAAACAATATCAATGATTCAAGTGACACAATTTAATGATCTACAAGATTATGAATCATTTAATTATACCATCTACCACATTTAGCATTTTCTATTCTCAACCAAACACCAATCAACTTATTTAAAAGATAAACTATCCAAGTAATTAAACAATGAGATATGAGAGTAAAATATAACAAAGCTAACAGCTCTAGCAAGAGATGCATGAAAAACAAGAGATAGGAAGCAAACAATAACATGAAAATAATACTCAACGAATATAAGTGAAGAATACGAGTATTCATAAGAAAAAGCGGAGCGTGTCTCTCTCCCACACAAAAGAATACTAGGATCCATTTTATTCAAAGAATGAAACTAACAAAAACAAAAACAAACAGACGCTTCAAGATAAGCACATAAGATGTGACCGAATTAAAATATAGTTTCACTAGAAAGGACCTGATAGTTTGTCGATGAAGAAGGGGATGCCTTGGGCGTCCCCAAGCTTTGACGCTTGAGTCTTCTTGAATTATATTGGGGTTAACCACCGGGACATCCCCAAGCTTTGGCATTACTAACCTCTTGATCACATTATATCATCCCTCTCTCTTGATACTTGAAAACTTCCTCCACACCAAACTTAGAGTAAACTTCATTAGATGGTTAGTGCACAAAAAATTATGATATTCTGTAGGAACACAATTGCTACCAATGCTATTGAACATTAGCTACAGCCACTGATACTTAATAGGATAAAAAGATCCAATCAAAATAGCAAAATAGGCATTGCAAAATAAATGGCATAATCTGTCAAAAAACAGAACAGTCCATAGAAACGAATTTGTTCGAGGCACTTAACTTGCCCATATCAGAAAAGTCAAAACTAATCAAAGTTGTGTATACATCTGAGTATTATGCGCAAAAAATAGCAGATATTTCTGACGTTCCAGTGAATTGATATGAATTTAATGGTGAACAGCAGAAATCTGTTTATGTGCAGAAATTGAATTTTAGCATCAACTTTCAACTAGAGGATTAACTTGATACAACATTGCGATAAAATAAAAATATAAAGGAGTTGCTACAGAGGTAGGAAAAGTCCTTCAAACAAGCAAAATAAAATAAAATAACATAAATAAAAGTGGGTTGTCTCCCATAAGCGCTTTTGTTTAACGCCTTTGAGCTAGGTACAAAAAGTGAAACTCAAGTATTATCAAGATATGAAACATCAACATCAATAATTTCCTCCAAAACATGGTTGGTTGTAATAGGTGTTTTTGGTATCCATGAGTGTGTCCTATTATGTAAACCATCACTTTTAGGCATATTGGGAGGTTTGGGTTTGGGAATATAAATGAACTTTTGCTCCCTTCCTACCAAAGCCTTATCTCTCTTTGTTTTAATAGAAGCAAATGTTGAACCTAAAGTTTCCATAAAATTTTCTAATTCATCAATTTTATGATTATCAGTATCAAGGGTGTTGCTAGGTTCTAAAGCAGTGATCCTTCCATTAATGACATCTATTGATTCATTACCTTTGCTAGCATTATGAAGAAAAGTTTTCTCCATACGAGTATAAGTGAAGAATACGAGTATTCATAAGAAAAAGTGGAGCGTGTCTCTCTCCCACACAAAAGAATGCTAGGATCCATTTTATTCAGAGAATTAAAATAACAAAAACAAACATACGCTCCAAGATAAGCACATAAGATGTGACGGAATTATAATATAGTTTCACTAGAAAGGATCTGATAGTTTTTCGATGAAGTAGGCATCTCCAAACTTGACGATTGAGTATTCTTGAATTATATTGGGGTGCATCCCCAAGCTTTTGCGTTACTATCCTCTTGATCACATTATATCATCCTTATCTCTTGATCCTTGAAAATTTCCTCCACACCAAACTTAGAGTAAACTTCATTAGAGGGTTAGTGCACAAAATATTATGATATTCTGTAGGAACGCAATTTCTACCAATGGATATTAGATACAGCCACTGATACTTAATAGGATAAAAAAAATCCAATCAAATAGCAAAATAGGCATTGCAAAATAAATGGTAGAATCTGTCAAAAACAGAACAATCCGTCGAGGCACTTAACTTGCTCATGTAAGAAAACTCAAAACTAATGAAAGTTGCGTATACATCTGAGGATTATGCACAAAAAAGGGCAGATTTTTTTGACAATCCAGTGAATTGATATGAATTTAGCGGTGACCAGAAGAAATCTGTTTATGTGCAGCAATTGAATTTTAGCATCAACTTTCAACTAGAGGCTTAACTTGACACAATATTGCGATAAAATAAAGATACAAAGGAGTTTCTACAGAGGTAGGACAAGTCCTTGACACAAGCAAAATAAAATGAAATAACAGAAAATAAAACTGGGTTGTCTCCCATAAGCACTTTTGTTTAACGACTTTGAGCTAGGCACAAAAAGTGAAACTCAAGTATTATCAAGAGATGAAGCATCAACATCATTAATTTCCTTCAAAACATGGTTGGTTGTAATAGGTGTTTTTGGTATCTATGAGTGTGTCCTATTATGTAAACCATCACTTTTAGGCATATTGGGAGATTTGGGTTTGGGAATATAAATGAATTTTTGCTCCCTTCCTACAAAAGCCTTATCTCTCTTAGTTTTAATAGAAGCAAATGTTGAACCTAAAGTTTTCATAACATCTTATAATTCATCAATTCTATGATTATGAGCATCAAGGGTGTTGCTAGTTTCTACATAAGTGATCCTTCCATTAATGGCATCTATTGATTCATTACCCTTGCTAGCATTATCAAGAAAAGTTTTCTCCTTAGAATCCAACCTTTTAATAATATCTTCCAAAGTGATCTCAGTTTTAACTTCTTTAGTAAGGGGTGGTGATCCTACTAAACTTTCAATTCAATTGTAGGCTTCAAAAGCAGGTGTTCCAAGAAAGTTACCCCCCGTAAGAGTGTCAAGAACATACCTATACCAACTAGAAATACTAACATAAAAATTCCTAAGGAGGATTAAAGTGGAGTGTTTCTTAGTGCATTTTTTATGAGCATTATTTATCCTATACCAAGCATCTTTTAAACTTTCTCGTCCTTGTTGTTTAAATGAACGAACTTCAACTTCAGGACTACCCATTTTCAGCAGTTTATAACCAAACCGAAATAACAAAACAAGGAAAAACAACACAAACCGAGGTTATCGAACCAGTAGGAGATGAACGTTTCCCCCGAGGTTGTTAGCAGCGACGTTGACACGGCGCCACACCAGTGTCATCAACGAATGTGGAGTCTGCACACAAACAATCAAGATACTTTGCCCCAACTTAACAGTGAGGTTGTCAATCTCACCGACTTGTTGTAACAAAGAATTAAACGTATGTGTGAAAGAAAGATGTTTGTTTGCAGAAAGTAACAGGTTTACAGTTGTCGTTTTATCCGATCAATGATAAGGACCGGGGTCCACCGTTCACTAGTGGTGTCTCTCCATAAATAATAATAACATTCATCCATGCGTGGTAAACAAATTACAGCTAGGCAACTGACAGAATAATGATGAGAAACCCACTGCATATACTAACGTTATGATGTCTAGTGTGAGATTCATTCGGGCATTACAACAATATACATAGACCGTTCCAATCGCATATATGACTTATAATCCACCTTCCGGTTAGCGTCCGCACCCCTTTCAGTATTAAGTTGCATGCAACAGATTATCGCCGTAAGCACTGTGTGTAAAATAAATAAGTAATATCATTCTTAGACAAAATACTACTGTTTTATCCCTAGTAGCAACAGTACGTCTACAACCTTAGATCTTTCTGTCACTGTCACAGATTTAATAGAGATGTGAACCCAATATCGAGCATAAATACCCACTCTTGGAGTTACGAGCATCTACTTGGCCAAAGCACAAAAAAGTAACAGAGAGCATGCAAGATCATTAAATAACACACACATGATATATTATGCGGAAATGATTTTGTACATGCACGCATGGGTGTGGGAGTTATCATGTCGCTCCACATCATGTTCTCTGCTTTGAGATCCGCATAATAGTGTGGGGAGAGAAATGTTTTTTAGGATTTTCATTCCTTTTATCAACAGCTAGGTACTATACTAGATTTTACAAAAAGTTTGTCAGGGGCCGACAACCACGACATTACAAGCCCATGATTCGCGGGTTGGACTGTACGATTCATGTCCCACGTCGTGTCCTGCCCTCGTCCGTGAGAGATTGCACACACGCACTTGTTCATTCACACCTACAAATCTAGTTGACTGTTCTGGTCAGGTACAATTGTGTGAGGGAATGCATTTCAAAAATGGAGCTGCGCAACAATCCCAGATCTGCTACTGATCTTGTAGATCTCCGGCCAGCACGATCGAGTAAAATCAGTAAACTAAACTTGACGCGCTAACAGTTTCCTCGCAAGATCAGAACAGTGGACTGGAAGACTATCCAAACTGAATCGTGATTGCAAAGGATGATGACCGAGGACTATGTTTCAGAAAAATTTAATCTCGAAAGTCATCAGGCAAGAACAATGCAGCAGTTAGGCAAGAATTATGATTCAGCAAGCCAAATCATTAATATGTATGAGCTACGCTAATTAGGCACCAATTAGGAAACACAAGCATTTTTCAAACAAAGGTTTGCAAGTCCCACATTACGAAACACAACATGTTACAACACAGTACACATCGAGCTACAAATTGAAGGGCTTTGAAGAGCCAGTTTGTTAGACTGATTAGAGAGGTGGGCGAGAGGCAGAACATGTTTACGACAAAGTAAACATGGAGATACAAGGGCTTTAAGAGCCAGTTCATTTTCAAGCGAATGATTCGAGAGGTGGGCGAGACTACACCTAAAACAAAAACTAAAGCCTCTCACATACAGATAACATTATTAGAACATGCGAGCTCGGACAGGGCGCCGCGTGATGTTGGAGACTTATTTGTAGTCATCGGGTAGACCGTCGGAATTCGCTGACGACATCATTGTCACCATCGCCGGCATGGTCGTTTTGGGCCAACAGCAACGCACCATCACCATCTTCAAGCTCCACGGCCTCTGCGCCATTTCCACCGACGCCAGCGACCATGTTGTCCGCCACATCTTCACCCCCCCTCTCCACCCCCAGCAGAACCCTATGCAAGAAAAGATAACAACAAAATGTGAGGTGATCGTTTATATCCAGATGAACAGACTCTAAGATGTTTATACAATAAAAAAAAAGAGGAAACCAACACCCAATGTGTACTGTTCATGATCTATGAATGTCGGCCTGAGGCTACTGTCACTCTCATGTTGGTGCAGAGCAATCTAAACAAAACGTAGCCGGGGCAGTTGCAGTAGGCACGAAATGCCAATAGCTGATTATTAAGCATTAACAAGCCATTCTAATAACCTAGAGTGGAAAAGCACCAAATTCCCCATCAATCCAACCAGCAACCCACGGTCAAATCTATATGCCCGACCAAATCCACTCCCGGGTAGAGGAGGCAGTAGGAGCAGCAACTGAGATCTAGCGGGGAGCAAGCGACGCACCTGACTTGATTGGTTTCAGGACGACGACGAATAGGAGGGCGGCGGGTTGGGGCCTGCGTGTCGGGTGAGGAGTTCGTCGTAGGGCTCGCGGCGTCCTTCGGCCTGGCTGATCTGGGCGTCCCAGGTGAGCTGGGAGTTGAAGCGGTTGAAGGTCTAGAAGCCGTAGGGGTGGAGCGGGAGAGCCCAGGCCGCCCTGGCCCCTCGTGCGCTCGCACCGCACCGCGCCTTGGCGTGTTCCAGAAATCGACGGCAAGCTGAGCGACTAGCGACGTTCTCGCCGGCACTGGGGGAGACGACGACGAGGGGGTGGGAACCAAGCACTGTCAACGAACGACTGAAATGTCCCTCCGCCCGCGTCGGAACCAAGCAGATCGCTGCCGTCTCCCGGCTTGTGGAAATCAGATGGACCACCTGCATCGCCCATGACCTGAAAAGGGCAAGCAAACCACGGCTATCAGCACTGATTCTTTGCAAAACACTGGCGAGATCCAGGGGGAGATTTGCGACACAAAAAATAATACAAGAAATGCTCGAAAATGGATGAAGGGGAATGGTTCGATAAACACATAACTTACTTGTCGAGCAGCCGGAGCAGAGTCGACGGGGAGCTGATCCACCAGCAACTGTTTCGCCTGCGCGGGGGAGGGCCGGGGGGAGTCGGGATGAATAAATATGGCGAAAACATTACACAGTATGGCACCCGCACGGACTGCACCGTGCGACGCCATGCTTCTACTGTAGGTGATCAGCCCACAACTTCCTTAAAAAAATCAGCCCACAGCAGAATCGCCGTCAAACAAGGCGAATAAAATGGAGTTGTCGCGTCGCAAGCTGTACCTTACTCCATTTTGGCACAGATCGCGAGGAACCAACCAACATACAATATAGCCCCCATACCCATGCTCATGTGTGCATGTACAAAATCCATTCTCTATATTATGGAGCAATAACTTTAGTACTCAATATATTCATCGGATCCCAGCAAACACAACATGGAGAATTACATAAAGATGATCTTGATCATGATAGACAGCTCACAAGATCTAAACATGATAGCACAAGAGGAGAAGACAACCATCTAGCTACTGCTATGAACCTGTAGTCCAAGGGTAGACTACTCGCGCATCAGTCCGGAGGCGGTCATGGCGACGTAAAGGCCTTTGTAGACGATTCCCCCTCCCGGCAGGGTGCCGGGGAGCAGTTCTGATCTCTCCCGAATTGGTGTTGACGACGGCGGCGACTCTGGACCCGTGGAGGAAAAAGTGAATAATATGCGATCGTTTTTAGGTCAGGGTCTATTTATGGGCGAAAGGGCGATGTCGGTGGAGGGCCGAGGGGCCCACACCACCTCCTGGCGTGGCCTGGAAAGGAGTTGTGCCACGGGGTGGTGACGACGCCTCGTGGCTCCTCTCCGTCTCGTCTTCGGTGTTCTGAAACGTTCCTTTTTCAAAAATAATTCTAGGATGTTTTATTTCCAATTCCGAGAATATTTCCTTAAATACTTTTCTGAAACCAAAAACATCAGAAAACAGGGAACTGACACTTTGTCATCTTTTTAGTGGGTTAGTCCTAGAAAATGCATAACACTATATAAAATGCATATAAAACATGTAATAACGTGATATAACATAGCATGGAACATAAGAAATTATGGATACGTTGGAGACGTATCAGTGGTCCACATCTCCCCTCCTCTCCCTTGTCGCCCCTGCACACATCATCCTCTCTCGCTAATATACAGACCAAGATCTGAGGTTCCCTCTCTCTTCTCATGCTCTTCAACGTCAGAGCAGTGCACAGGAGGACGACGACCAGGAGGTGGTGGCGGCCTAATTCCCTAGAATCCACAAGGAAGCTGGAGATCCATGTCCCCCTTTGCTACAGACCTAGGTATGTGCTCTATATGGTTGCAATCGAGTATTTGGATAGTAGAAGTTTTGCTTTACTTACAGAAATCAGATTGTTTCATCACAACATATGCTATATATTCATCGATTTGATCTGAACTGAAGGGAATATGGCCTAGAGGCACTTAATAAACATAGTTTATTGGTAATATCCCAATTATTCATTATATGTTTTTCACCATGCTATAACTGTATTAAGTGAAAACATTAATACAGGTGTGGTAGATAAACAACCAGGTCCCTAGTAGCCTCTACTAATACTAGTTTCATTGCGCGATTGAGGATCGAGGTTTTCCGATAATAGGGCATGGCGCCGGTCGGCAATGGAAGTCATATCGTTAGGTGTAACGATGTGATGGACATACCCAGTATTTATAGGACATAGTCATTACGCCTTAAGACCGTGAGATCAACTCTTATTGTTATCCCTGGAAGATACTTTGATAGCACCAAACGTCATATCTTATATAGTGTGACAATAACGGTGATACTTTTGGGTATCGGAAGGGGGTAGTTGAGACGAGGGGTCAACAACGGGATTTGTCAGTCCTCATAGCCGGATAGATACTCTAGGTCCCACTCGGTGAGATTATGTCAAATGAGTTTGCAAACATGTGACTAGGTCACCAGCTGACATAATATCATAGACGAGTAGAAGATAGCGATGTCGGTAACGAGATCATGCAAGGTATGGAGATATCTGAGAATGATGCTCGGACACGCTAAGTATCGCCATGACAAAGGGTTTAAGACTATACGCCCAGGTTTGATAGATGAAATTCATTCGTTATATCACAGGGATTAATTCATGGGGTCCAGGCCTACGAGTTAGTCATTGATCATAGAGGAGTCTTGATCATACCTATTATTATATCGAACTGTTAGAGTAACACACTTAAGGGGTTTCGACAAGACAACCGGAAAGGAAAGAGATAATCGGAAACGTCCCGGGAATGGTCCGATGGAGATCGGGCAGCGACGAAATAGTTTTCGGAGCAAGAATAAATTATATAAAATATGTTTAATGTTAATTAGTGTAATTAATGTTTAAATATGATTTTATATATTTATTTTCGAATTTTTAAAGGTTGGTTTCCCTAAATGGGCCTTCTAGTGGAAAGAAGGCCCATGAGGGGGGGGGGGGGGAAGTCCCCCCAGGGCTTCGGATTGAGGGAGGGCCGGCCTAGGTGGGCCAAATGGGGCCCACCTAGGGCCGGCGCACTGCCCTAGCCGCACCAGGAAATGGGGGATAGTCCCACATTGCCTGGCTGGCAAGGTTGGCTTCCCCTGGGAGCCTATATAAGAAGGGGCACCCCTGGCCTTTTAATTCACCAGTTAATTCCCTAATTCTCTCTCGATCTCGTGATTCCCTTTGTCAGAGTTGCGCCGAGTTGATAGGGGGATCTCTTCCACCATAGCCCGTTGCCGCGCTGCTGGTGTTCTGGTCCAAGTCTTCCGCTGGTCGTCCTGGACTGGTGCTTCGGAGGCCGTCGTCTCCACCGTATGTGTGTAACGCCCTGCGAGGTGCTGCGCTAGCGGTGCTCGGAGGCCTACTTCCTCCACCCGACCTCGAAGTCATCTTTGTCGTCTTCGTCGCGCCGAGTTCTTCGCGACCTAGAGGTCGGCTACGTCGTCTTCGTCGTCAACGCTTGTGCGAGAGCGTAATCCCCGCTATTCGGTCTACAAGGGTATGTATTCTGATCTCCGCCGTACTTCTATATCTGCATAGTGTAGATCTTGGCTAGTTTAAGGATATCATTGCTAGAAATTTTGTTTGTTTTCTGCACACGATCCCCTTCATGAACTGTATGTGCTTCAGTATTGTAAGGAGAACTTGACTGTCTCCCATCATCTATGTAATGCAAATTAGCTTTTCCTTTCAATTTGTTTAGTTGGCATCAAAAGAAGATTTGTATTGATGATAATTTATGTGCACTGGGTGATCTCTTTCCACACCTACTTCTTTTCTCTTACTGCTAGGAGATAACCTTTAGAATATTTGTTCGTGTTTTTCAGCTATTTCGTTGGGAGAAAACGGCGTGGTGTGTCCCTATTGATTTTCTCTATTTTTCCTTTTTAGGTTGTTATGTTGTTTTTCATTTGGTTGCCATCTATGCTATCTGTTGGGGATGGTATGTGTGTAGATATGTGGCTGCGCGTTTGGCGCAGCTGCTAGTGGAACAGTCTTTTGTTGATATGTTCTTTTATATGAAGTTATTTATTTATTTATTTATTTATTTATTGTGTTACATACTGTCTATGTTAGATTGTGGTATGTTCTGGTACTTTACGTATGAATTATATGTGTTATTTCCTCTTTTGGTTTTGTGTTTTGTCTTTTTGTTCTGGTATTATTTTTACTACTCCATTTTTTTCCTTTTCGAGATGGAGGATTTAACCCCAGCCTCTGTATCCAAATTCTTTTTAAGATTACCATATGTTGTTAGATTTTAAATGAGGAGAAGTTGGATGGATGTTGGCGGTTCGTTTTAACTATTAAATTGTCAAATCTTTTCTCCGTGACATTTGTGTTTGCGACTCTAAGATCTGGTGGGTTTATACTAATAGTTTCAATTAAGTTGTGTGTAGATGGAGTATTCCTTACTTCGAGATGTTAATTCCAACACAAAATCATGGCGAGTAAGTGTGCAGATTGTAGGCCTTTTGGAGCACCTGGATGCCCGCAATAATGAGCTTCTGTGAATGAAGTTTGTCATGGACTCATGGTTGATGAGAAGGTATTAGGATAAATTTCTATCTTGGTGTTTCTGGTACTTCTGTCCTAATGCGTATTGATTATTTGTTTGTTGGTCAAATCCTGCTACCTGGGTTGTACATATTACTCCAAACTTGATGTCGGCTAGCAGTGAGCCTTCTCAGTTCATGTGTGGTTCTGCTACCAGTAGCTCCCCTAGAGATGATAAATCCAACATGTACTCCTCATGTTGTCTTCGGTCACACAAATGTCCAACTTGTTTATCCACTGACATGGTTGCATCTCGACTGCGGTCATGATGTTCCTTGTGGCAATATTCGTGGCTACAATTTCTTAAACTTATTCACCATGCCTTGTAGGAGAAAATTTATTGGAATGTTAATCGCAGTTCAATTCATGCAAGAGAATAACAAGGTAAAGGTTTTTTCATCATTTTATATATTAGTATGCGCTATTCTGGAATTTGATGCTCTAGGTAAAACCTGAAGGCGTGCAGCAGCAAAGTTGCTTAATGTATGTCTATGGTGTTCACCTTATGGTCACACTGTGGAGTTCATAGAAATATTTGTTTTACGGCAAGTGTTCCTAGGAGGCTCTTGATCTGCTGAGACCCAGGTCACAACATCATTCTAGAGTAGCTAAGGTAATAAGCAAATTTTTCGTTGTGTCTTTGCGGTCTGCACACAGATATTAAAACTGTAGTGTATTGATAGTATACTGTATAGGGGACTCTAGGTAGGCTACCGTTGTCATCTCTAGATCCTGGATAGGTATAACTATAATATAAAAGATCTGAATCTGTTCAAAAGGGCCGATACAACATCTGTTACAGAGCTATAGACTAGGTATTACGTTTATAGACACTAATTCTGCCTGGTAATTTTGTGGGGGTACAACGTCAGTTTAATGGTTTTCTACAGAAGGCAGTAGATTTTACGAGGAGCTACTGTTGACCAATTAATATTCGAGATACTGTCTGCGATGGCGGTCCAATGCATGGTCAGAGAACTTTGCGTATTTATAGAAGATTATGAAGATTTTTAGTGAAGTATCAAGCTAAAAACATAGGAATCATCCATCGCCACTGACTAGGCTGAGATATTTTTAAAGATTGTTTACATGATATTTAGGGATTCTTAGAAAACGTTGGAAGAGTTTTAGAAAACGTTTCGTACGAGGAGCTACTGTTGACCAATTAATATTCGAGATTAACTCGCACTGGTTAATGTCTGCGATGGCGGTCCAATGCATGGTCAAAGAACTTTGCGTATTTACGGAAGATTATGTAGACTTTTAGTGAAGTATCAAGCTAAAAACATAGGAATCATCCATAATCACCCACTAGGCTGAGAAATTTTTGAAGATTGTTTACATGACATTTAGGGATTTTTAGAAAATGTTGGAAGAGTTTGAGAGAACTGCTGAAAGTTCAATCAGATTTTGAATATTTTCCTGAGAAAGAAAGTTTGACCAGTCTCTAATGGTTCAATCAACGTGCTTACAGTTTGTCGTGGGCAAAGGAAGGATTCATGGGGAATGATGGATTATTTAGGAGTTAAACATAGGGTCTCTAATCAATTTGAAATTTTTAGCTGTTTCAGGCAAAACATGTCGGAATATAGTCTCCTCGTGTTGGAACAAGTTATACTTGAATTGTAATAGTTACAAACTATTATCTAACTCAGTTGCTGACATTCACGACCACCTATTTTCAGGGCAAAGATTGTTGGTGATGATAGAATTCGATATGGATGCTACTTAGAGGTGTGGTCTTAATGTCTTATAGGCATGATTGGTGAAGGTGAGTGATAGTATGATATTTGTCATGCTTATGTCTTCCTTGGGATACTAGAGCTTCAACTTCCGAGGAATTGCCTTCTTGGTCAAATTTTGGTTCAGGGATCGATGAAAGGTTGTCTTCCCTTGGCAAATGGCATATCCTGCAATGACTATGTTGCGCTTACACCCCCTTGTTGTGACAAGGTATCCCTACCTTTGTACCATCATATTTCCCAACCATAGCTGCCTTCCGTCAGTTGATTGCTGAAAATATCATTGACAACGGCTATTATCTCACAACAACGGATTGGTATAGTGTCAACTGCATTCCATTTCATCTCATCGTCTTACCGTCAATTGTTCAGTTTTTTGTGTACAATACATTGTTGGAACAGGTCCATTCTCACACATGCATTGAAAATCTTGATGCCTCCAATTTTTTTCCTTCACTTCCCTTTTTCATACCATTTTTAGAGTGCTGCCATTTAACTTTCATGTTTAAGTTGATATGAGAAAACTGAAACTCTCTCTTGGCCCTCTTACCAGTTAAATGATTGTTGTTGGGTAGGATGAATAGACGATATTGTATCATACTGTATCTGCAAGTGTTAGTAAATAGAACTAAATAATACTTTGATTAAGTTAGCTAATCATACCCTTTGATTTGCATAACTGAGAAATATTGGCGCAATATCAGAAATTAGTTTGGCCAGTTATAAGAAAAAAATATGACTGGTAGCTCATCTTAAAATCTCATAATATTGTATTTGTGAAAAGTTCTTTATGATCTGCAAGTGTTAGTAAATAGAACTAAGTAGTACTTTGATTAACTTAGCTAATCAGACCCTTTGATTTGCATAACTGAGAAATATTGGCCCAATATAAAAAATTAGTTTGTCTAGTTACATTGACGTATCATACAGCAGGATCAGGAATTCACATCTCCCAGTTCAGTCGTGTTTCCTACCAAGATAAAGGGATGGACACCACTCTTATGTCTCTTTTGTTTCTTTGTTTTCTTTATTTTGTATTGCATAATCCTGATAAATGTTTGGTGATATACATGCAAATTCTTTTGTTCTACTTAAACTCACATAAGTATTGGTCATCAAATTGTTGCACATCAGTTACTTTACCTTTTTATTCTCTCTTTCGGACAATATTGTTTATACATAAGGCGAGAGAGAGCTGCTAGGAGACGTTTGTGTGAACTGGGCAGTCGGAGCTTGGACTATCCATTTGCGAGACGAATATGTTTGAACTTTCATAGTCATATGTTGGATGCTCAGTTTGCTTGCACAAAATATTTTGCAGGGGATTTTGGAACAACTCTTCTTTTATGTACATATTGTATATGTTTATGAGATGACTATTTTGTTCTGCTTTAATACCTGGATGTCTATTCTATCTTATCTGGTTATCTAGGCCGATAACTCTAATGCTTCAGTAAGTATCAAATGGTGATTGGCATCGTATGTCTTGGCCTTTTTTTTTTGTATGAAGTGATTTTATCCGTGTCCAATATAAGAGCACATGGATGCACACGCCATGTAACAACGTCGGCGCGACGAAGCGC
The DNA here is from genome assembly GCA_026929855.1 of Poa annua. Taxonomy (NCBI): domain Eukaryota; kingdom Viridiplantae; phylum Streptophyta; class Magnoliopsida; order Poales; family Poaceae; genus Poa; species Poa annua. The sequence continues at coordinate 43,121,233 of CM049427.1, forward strand.
GCTTACCGTCTAGTACCGGATTAGCCCTCGTGGCAGGAGCAACACGGAATTAGCGCGACACGCAGCGGAAGAGCGCGTTGACTGTATAGCCAAAAACAGAGCAAGAGCGCCGCGTGAAAAAAACCGAAACAGAGCTCAAACCCACGACGTTTACTCTCTCCTTCCTTCCTTGGTTCCTTCACCGCGTCTCCTCCCAACCCGAATCAACTTCTCTCGCCCCGCCCCGCCCCGATCCTCTCTCCCCCCCTTCGCCGCCACTTCCTCGCCGGCGAGAGGAATCTCCGTCGCGCCCGTCGCTGGGAGGGAGCCACTGCCTCCTCCACGGGCCCGGAGCCACCGTAGGGCGGACGAGCCGAGCGCCTGCTGCTGCTAGAGCGGGTAAGTTGATAGCCTCCTCAAGCCTCAGCCCGGGCGCCTCCTGCTCCACGGTCGAGATCCCGATCGAGCTCAGATCCGCCCACGGAGCAGCGCAGTCAGCGCTCTGCTTGCTGTCGTCGCGTCGAGTACGGCCGGTCTAGCTTTTCCCCAATATTTTGTTCACCGGATGATCGTAATTATTTCTGGGTTTTTTATTGATTGATAGTGTCGCATTCATGCCTTGCTCCTCCTCCTTCTCACGCTGTCGCCCCTCCCATTTTCTTCTTCGCAGCTGAGAGATTGCAGGTATGCAGAGCCAGATCGTGTGCCACCGTTGTCGGAGCGTTCTGGCCTACCCGGCAGGGGCGCCCAGCGTGTGCTGCGCCGTCTGCCGGGCCATCACCGCCGTGCCACCTCCAGCGCCAGGTACCGGATGCACTGCACCCCGATTTCCTTTCTGTTGCGCTTTTCGTGTTGTGGCAAGCATCCAAAGTCATCGCCTCACCACACCGCCATGTATGGCCAAGTCCATCATCATGTCATGTGCTAACTTAGAGAATGCTGCTTTGGAAGTTTTTGCACTGCAAGGCATTTAAATCCATTGTCTCCACATAGTTTATGATCACCGCTTCCCGATCCTCGGCGTGAGGGAAGATCAGGAGAGCGGAGCTGTAGGTAGATGCCCCGAATGTGAACGCGACATTGGGTAGTGTGGAGTAGATCGCCGTGCGAATAAAATCAAAAGGGGCAGAGAGAGAGAGAGAGGGGTTTCAATGACGGCGAAGACGTAGCCAGTGGTGTCGATGACGAGGGCCTCTGGGACGTAGATGTCATCGCTTGGGCCGCCCAAACACGCAGCTGCGACAGCGAATACGGGTACCCCTTGCAGGATCCCATGAGCCCTCTCAGACCTAACCGAGTCCGCGCAGGATGTGGAGCGGCGTGGTCACGCCTCGACAACGACAACATTGTTGGTGGCGTCCAGAGTCCAGACGCTGAGACGGAGGTGCGAAGTTGGTTGCTGGCGGTGCGAGAGGCGCAGTCGCCTGGAACACGAGTGGTGCGTCGCTGGCTGGCTGGGTGGCGATGGTAGGGGCACACCGGAGTCAGCAGCCGTTGTAGCGTCGTTGGCGTTCGACGTATGTGTGGGCGCCATGACGTTGGAGAGGGGGGGGGGGCCTCTAGGGGGAGGTAGGAGGAGCAGTTGCTGCTGTGGTGTCTAGAGACGCCGTCTACAAAGTGGTTAATGGCTAGGCAACGGAAGTAGCTAGGCATTCGTCATGGTGTGAAAGTCGGGTAGCTTGATCTCTTCTTTATAGTCGGACGGGAAGACAACAGAGATGTTCCAGTTGCCGAGAGCTTGCCCTTTGGCGGAGCTAGGAGGGTGTTCTTGAATGGAGATGCGGTCCACGCTGTTCCCGGCGAAGGATGGATTGGACAGTGGTCGGGAGGCGATGTCAGTACACAATGCATGGAAAGAGAGGGGGTACTCGATTGCGTCCAATTGGGGAGTGCATGCAATTTTTGGCGAATGGTGGATGGAGGTTGAGATTTCTCCATCCACGTCGTACATGTGAGTAGGCGGGCCTAGACTTTGATCGCATGTGTCCTTGAATGAGCCGACAGAGAGGAGGGTGGCCTTGGTCAACGATCCTTTTGACACGAGGGAGAGTTCTAGTGGCCTGAAGTGGCAACTTTGGCAGCTTATCCTTATTACCGACCCAAAGGATAAGCAATCCTCTGTCAAGAGTTGTCGTTTCAAGCTACTTGACCTATCCCCCTCATGTCAAAAGGAACATCGACCGAGGCAACACTCCTCTCTGCTACTAATTGAAGGAGACCAAGTACACCTTTGATCACCCAACTCACAAGTACGATGTCGTGGATGGAAAAATCTCCACCTCCATCCACTGTTCACCAAAAACTGCACGCGCTCCCCAGCTGATCGTAATCGAGTGCCCACCCTCTCTACCATGCATTATGATTTGACAGCGCTGCCCAAGCTATGTCCAATCCATCCTTCGCTAGGGACAGTGTCGCCCACAACTCTATTCAAGAACGCCCTCCTAGCTCCACGGAAGGGCAAGCTTTTGCCAACCAGAACTTCTCCGCTACCTTCCCCCGGGCTATAAAGAAGAGTTCTGCTACCTGGCTCTCTCACCATCACGAATGTCTTGCTGCTTTCGTTGCCTAGCCACTGACCACTTTGTAGAGGATTGCCGGGATTTCATTTTCTTGGCTCGTTACGGCGTCTCAGGACACCAGAACGACAACTGCTCCCCTAACGCTACTTGCACCGTTCTCCAATGCCAAATGTTGTGGTTTCGTGCATGGCACTGCCATCGGGAATGGCTAAGTGGGTGAGGCCAAATGGGCGTCCGGCGACAGGATTGGATACACACTTCATGTCCTCCGTCCTTCTCCTTATCTCAGTTATCCAAGCGATAGGGAAGTTAACATGGATTCAAACATCATTTTATTCCTCATCCTAGAAGTCGAGTGGATTCTTTCTTTCTCGATCACATGCTCTTAAGAAAATGTTTGCCTGCAATATCCAGAAGTTTTTTTACTGTCAGTCGTCCAACTAAACAACCTTTACTATTCTTGTCTCTTGCAATCCTGTTGGATTCCATGTCAGTCATCCAACTGAACAACATTTACATTCTTGTCTCTCGTAACCCTGTGGGATTCCATAGTTTGACGAAATACCATTCGTGCAATATTTTCTGTCCCCGAGGATGCTCAGTTAGAAAATGAACATGCCCGTGTCCTGTTCTGCATCAACCAGGCTGTACTCACATGTGATTTCTTGGCTATCTTCTCACTCTGTCTCTATTATATGGTGAATGAGTAAAAAAAGTCAATATCAGCACTTGGCTCATCTCTTGACTCTTGGGGCGACTAAAAAAATCTGAGCATGCTTATACAAGTGCCACAGACTTCGGAAAGATTAAACACTGGTTACATTAGAAAAAGCAATAGTGTATTCTATGCTTGGACACATTTCTTTGCTCATCACTTCCCACCATACTTTGTTCTCCTGTCATATTTCTATTATCATGTAGCCTGTGAAGTGCTGGTTTAAACTGATTGTCTTTGGAAGAGGCAATTCTTTTACAGTATCAGTCAATTAGTAACTTTTTGTTCTACGTTTCCAAGATTTCCAAGGTATTACTGTTTGAAGGTTTATATACTTTGTTCATATTGCTTGATTGTTGATACATCAATTCACTATACTTACAGAAGTTTAACCGGAAACAAAAATGCTTACATAAGTTCCAACATTTCTAATGCAGCAGTGGAAATGGCTCAGCTCATATGTGGTGGTTGCCGAACTTTGCTGATGTACACACGTAATGCAGACACTGTGAGATGCTCATGTTGCAGTACAGTCAATCTTGTTAGACCAGGTAATGCTAATTCTGCTATATCTCATTTTTTAATTCTTATGAGCTCTCCACATTTGTGCATTTGACACATATGCATGTTAAATTGTCTAATGAATGCGAGATTTAATTATTATATTGTTGGTCAATGTGTGTCATCTATGGAACTTTAGATATGGTCAATTGTCTTCCCGTGAGTAATTTAGCAAGGCGACGCAAGACGTGATAGTGGCATGTTTCATGGTTCAGACGTGTGTGTATAGCAAGCTTGACTCTACATTGTTGATCTAGTTAGTATTCTCTAGTACAGCTTAGATTGCATGCTGACTTGCTGAGCATTGAATGGAACATAAATACATAATGTTCAGTTAATTAAAAATGTGCATTTCGCTTTCATTAGTAGGCTATGTCATACTGCCTCTATATGAAATATTGCACTCCAATTTTGTGTGGATCTCCTTCCTTACTCGTGAATTGTTTCATTTTTGTTCATAATGCAGTAAATAATATATCCCATGTGAATTGTGGTCGTTGCCGGACAACTTTGATGTATCCACATGGAGCACCTTCTGTCAAATGCGCCATCTGTGATTATATCACAACTACTGCAGTAAGTTAGCCTTGCGATAAATGGTCATGTGATGCAAGTGCATGTAATGTTTTAGCAGAAAAAAATACTTACTTTGAAGAACTTGTGTTCTGAATTTCAGATTAATACCATGTCACCTGCACCATGTCCAAGGCCTACATCAAATGAACCTGCATATAATGCCCCTTCAACTTCTGCTGTACGTACACCTGTCCATATTCATGCATTTTAGTCTTACCAAAATTGCTCCTGAAGAGTAGAAGGATTTATTTCATTTTTATTCCATCTTGCAGCCTACATCTCAGCCACAGAATGTAACTGTTGTCGTTGAGAACCCTATGACAGTTGACGACAAGGGTAAATTGGTAAGCCCTCCGTTTATTTGCTGCAGTCCGATGAACTATGTCTTGTACAATGCGGATTGAATTTGGAGTGCTTAGCTACATTTGTTCACTTGACACAGGTTAGCAACGTCGTAGTTGGAATCACGCCTGGGAAAAATTGAAGTGTTGTTTGTCACCTGGCATATACTCATTTTGTGTTCGTATAGAAGAACAGCTTTTGGTGATCGGTTGCTGGGCTGACCTTGAATAACTTATCAAGTGTTTTTGGAATTTCACCAAGGAAAGCATGGATGTTCAAAGTTGATTCTTTTGTATGTATATGAGCTCTGTTAAGACTTCACATGGGAATGATGAAATAGTTCGATAACTACATGTTTCGAATCTGTGATGCACTCTTGGTTGTAGTATGATGTGTTCATAATTTCGTCAGAGCAAGAGCTCTGTTTGACTTCACCGTGGGAATGCCAAAATAGTTTGATAACTACATGTTTCAAATCTGTGATGCATACTCTTGGTTGTAGTATGATGTGCGCATAATTTTGTTGTCGCTTGCTCCGATGAGGTGGACATGGCTGATGAGAATCAAGTGATCAACCAGGAAGAAAAGGGCAAGCTCATGGCGTACTATAGGCCTCCCAATAGTAGCTATCTATGGCGCGCTGGATGTAAAACCCATGAGGCCATGACCAGTCACGCCCCCATTAGCCGTTTTACGTCATTAACAGCTTGACCCGCCCAGTTGGGAGCCGATAAAATTTTACGTCAGTAGGCGCGTAGCCTGCTTGCCCAGGGCGGCAGTCTCCAGCTCTTGCACTGGGACTAGCGGCTGGAACAGAGTTGACTGAAAACATCGCATTATTTTCATCGGATCGCATCATTTGCATGCGCCAACACCACAACACTAATACTCAAAATTACTACATTCCAAACTAAAAACCATTCCCAATTAAATCACAATTAAAACATGATTTACTAAGTAATCCATGTTTTTAACCTCCAAGCTGTGGATCCCTAATCCAACTTGATCATATGCGTGACATAACATGTTTCGTTTTGCTAAACGGTATTTTTTTTGTCTGTCACTTTGCCAATAAAATTGTGAGTGATAATAGACACCAACAATGATGTCTATTATCGCTCTAAATTTATAGATTATATAGAGCTGTCAGAGGTAACGACACCGGCCCACGGGGGCCTGGGTGTTACAGGTCAGTGACATGCTATACTGTAGTACTAGTGAGATCATGAAGAGTAAACCTTGCTACTAGAGTTATACAAGAAGTCGAGAACAATATTCTTCCTGAAAAAACCGCTTCTGCTCAAGTGTTTCTTTTGTGTCTACAAAAAGCTTAGAATGCACTGAGCTTAAAGCCCCATTTACAATTAATTTAGGTGTTTATTAGCTGATAGAGATCTTCAATCTTGACAGCTTCTTTTCAAGCTAAATACAAGTGGGACTTCTAACCTGCTTTCAGCTCTGGGTTGAGACAAATGAAATGTGAATTTGGTATCAGTAAGAGAGGAGGGTGCATGCCGAATCAATAGACAACAATCCCAAGTATCATCTGAACAAAATCCAAAAGGTTATATTGACAATACAATCAGTTAGCTAGGACCGAGAAGTATTTGCTAGGATTCCTACTACACATGCCACAGCTCCCAAAAGAGGCAGAATACGAAGAAAGACGATGGCCGCTTGATTTCAAACAGCATTTCCTCTGCTCCGCCCTGCTGCTGTGATGCCGCTGCTCCTTTGGTTTCTGTTGCCAATACTGCTCAAGTCAGGACAGGGCCAGCCATATATTTTTATCTCTCTTACACTTTTGGTAATTATCCTGTCAAAATATGAGAGGAAAATTAGAATAGTCCTACGCTGCCAAAAAGTAAAAACCATGCACAGCTCATCAGCAATGCATCTCCTTGTTTCCGCCAAAAAATGTATATAAGCACAGATGAAGACACAATAGATATGTACGTAATGTAACCATTGAAAAGTCTACTGATGGCGACAAATTAGGATATTGGTGCTGAGTACAGAATACAGACGACATGGCTAGGTTAGCTGCACGTACGTACAAACTGGCTAGAGAGAGACCTAATTCTTGACTCTGAAAATAGCGAACTAATTCTTAGCACATGGGAAAATTTATCCGAAAATGACGGATTCTTGCACCAAAGCTTATCTTGTTTCCAGATATTTCTTCTATTAAGAATGGATTTCGTTGGCATAAGATAAAAATTACAGAACCATCCGTTAATATCCAGTTGACATGTAGTTTTCATGATAGTAACACTAGAACATATGCATGTTGATGTATGGCCTATTTTAGTCAGTGCCAGGGGTATCCAGCTTAATCTGATACAGACAAAGGTTTTCCAGCTTCTACTGCATATTGAAAAGACATTGAGGCACATAGAAAAAGCTCTTAGGAAATTCCATTGCTACTTGGATTTTTTACATTTTAATTAGCATTTTTAAAAACTGAAACAGCTCTGCATATATGTAAGTTTTTAGCTCTACTAGTGATATGGAAAGCTAACTGAAACCTGAAGGGGGTGCTAATTTCTGGGGGTCGGAAAAGTCAAGCTTCTATTATTAAAGAGGAGGCACTCTTCTTTTTTCTGTTCTCTCTTTCCCTCTCTTTTGTCCTTGTCCACATATATATATTCATCACTTTCTTAGTTCATATGGAGGCAGATAAAAAATAAAACATAAAAATAAATATTCTGGACTAATAAGATGCTCGGTCTGTTATGCCTTGGGTTGTTAAGAGTCGTCATTGTTTGTTATCCTTAATGAGTTTTTTTTTGGCTCGGTTCGCTATATGCATGCTCGCGAGCGCTGGCAGGCTGCTTGTTAAGCTTGTTAAGAAGTTAGATGTGGATCGGAACCCTAGGCGCCGCCAGCCTGATTGGCTGTCACTGCAAACTTAATAAGATGGGATCCAAATTAGCGAGCAGCTCACGAGACTCGCGCGGTGACTCACTCATTTTACTCGTTAACGCTAATGAATAAAACTGATGCTCGGATTGGATTGGTAAACGCTTGTTAAGTTTACCGAGCTTCAAGCTTTTATTTCTAGCCCTTGGTGGAGGTGGCACACTTTGCCGGTAATACGAGTAACGGTCTTCCTTTCGATCTTACAAGATAGTGTGATCGGACCACATTCTTGTGATGGAGCAACGCGCCGAGAGTAAAAAAGTGGTGGTGGATGTAGAAGAAGAAGGTGACGGAAGCCGGGAAGTTTTGATAAAAAGACGAAGGGTGTTAGGGGGGCATGAGTCCCTTTCCATGAGGTCTGGTGAGTAGAACCTGTGTTGTAGCTGTGAGTCTTCTAGGGTACACGTAAGATAACATTAAGTAATAATACAAATCTTAGTTTTTTTTATGCGGAGAAGCTTAGTACTATGTGCCATGCCAGAAGAAGGAAATTCAGTTTGTCGGTGAAGAAGAGTGTCATGCATAACTTGTTTTACCTTAACAGCCGGCACACGATTTATTATAAAGATTTGCTAAGTCTCAGCTGGCTGATTTTTATTGTCATATTATGCGCATTAGTTACACAAAACAACCTACTCGTACTATACAGTAATTAGTAAGATTGAAACTTCAAAAAACACTGGAGTATGCTAATCCACAACCACAGCCTCAGTCGTCACTTCCACCGGCGAAAGCAAACGGGGTACTGTGTCCACGCTCTGTTCCATATATACAGTTATCTGAGTCGACAGTGCCGTGTATCCGTCTAACTTCTCGTTCCCGATGATTGATTGAAGAAGAAGAAGAAGAAGAAGAAGAAGAAGAAGAAGAAGAAGAAGAAAACGAAAAACTTCTAGCACCTTCCGCGCTCCGCGCTCGATGAGAGGAGGAGGAGAAGCATCAAATTACCTCATCTTTTGTTCGGATGCGTCGCGTTTCCCGGCGCGCAGGTGTTGGCCGCAGGCGTGCTGCCATTATTCGGTCCATGGTGTAGCGCCGGACTTTGCTGCTGCTCGGCCTTCGCCCCTAACGGGTAGTAGCCCACCACCCCCTGCGCATAATGCTGCCGAACGAACCATGGACATTGTCTCAGCCAAAGAATGGGAAATGGTTCTGGCGGTTTCTGGGGCGGACGGAGTCGGAACCTGGTGGTGGTGGGCCGGCGGCTGCAGGTGGTTGACGGCGCCGAGGAAGTGCGCGTAGTGCTCCGGCGCCATGCGGTGGCTCCGCTGCGGCTGCGGCGGCATGAAGGGCATTCGCGGCGGCAGGTACTGGTGCATGCCCGGGAACATCACCGGCGGCGCCGCCATCCCGCCGCCCATCCACATCATCTGCACCTGCATCTGCAGCGTCTTGAGGTACTCGATCGCCTCGTCCAGCATCGACGCCTTGTCGGTCTGATCCATGGCCAAGAAACAAGAAAACCAAATTGAGCAGCAGACTAATTCATCATTAATGAAGATTGGTAGTGATCGGTAGGTGGATCAGTGTCTGCGGGACTGGCACCTTGTTGCAGTGGGGTATGAGCTCCTGCAGGGCTCGCATCTTCTCGTTGATCCGGTCCCGTCTCCGCTGCAATCGTTAGAAACACCGCAACGTATGTTGTCAGGTCAGGAAAGATCGTCGACGAAGGGCGATCGCGAGATGATAAACAGAATCACGCGACGCACCCGCTCGGAGAGGTTGTGCACCTCGGCGGCGCGGCTCCTCCGCGCCGTCGCGAGCTTCTGCGGCGGCTTCCGCTCAAGGCCGGCGGACTCTGACTCGGCATCCTGCTTCAACGCGTCAACGTCAGAACAACGAAGGAAGCATCTATTCATCTACCAATAATAATGCGTTAAGGAGCCAAGGAGAGGCGTACCTCGCTCGGGCTCTCGGTGGAGTACTCGCTGTCCAGCCCCCTCTTTCGCTTGCTGCTCCGGTTGCTCGTGCTCGTCGGCTCGGTGCCGGTGGTCGTAGTGGTCGTGGTGGTCGTCGTGGCGGTGCCGAAGCAGTAGGCCGACCGCCCCGACGATGACGCGACGGTGGCCTCGTGGCCCCTGCCTCTGGCGTTTGCATTCCCGCTCCCAACCGCCGAGGGCAGAGCGCTGCCTGCGCCGCTGCCGCCGTAGGCAGTGGTGCCGGCGCGCCCCTGCTCGCTCGCCGCGCGCTGCACCTGCACCTGGTTGCTCCCGCAGAAGCTCGCCCCGATCGCGCTCAGCGTCGACGACGCGCCCTCCTCCATCGCCGCCTTCCCGGCCCTGGCCTGGACGAGGTCCGACAGCTCGCCGGCGTTGTCCGCCAGGCTCATGCTCATCGACCTGGGCGGGGGCATCAGCTCGCTCGGCTTGCCGGCGCCCTCGGCCGCCCCCGGCGGTGCTGCGTCGCAGAAGAGGTCCGAAAAGATGTCCTTTTCGAGCGAGTCGGCGAGCGAGAACGGGAACCACAGACCGGCGTCGTCGTCTTGCACCGCCGGAGCAGCCTTCTCGGGCCTCGGCGGCTGCTTCCGGTGGCCTCCCTGGCTCTGCATGACGACATGGCCGTTGCACCAGAGCAGCTCCATGAGGTCATTGTCTTCGCTGCACCAGCACACACATTGACATTAGGCTCCAGTCACCCCAGAAATCAGAAATTTCAATGGTATTAAGCGATCAAGCGCGAACCCGAGCGGCCTGGAGGCGTCTCCCATGTTTCCCCAATCAGGCACGAATTGGCTCATGACTCAGATCATCGATCGCGGCTGCCGATTTTGATTACTCACTTCAGTGCAGAAGGCACGCTATCTGCGGAAGAAGGGGAAATGGCAGGAATCAAAGAACAAAATCAGCTGAAGGAATAGCTTATATTCAGAAACTGTGCTTCGTCTGCATGCGACATGGAATTTTCAACTAGTTTGATTGACAAATGATAACGGATTGCACCATAAACAATTTGTGTCTCCTGCCTAGGATCCTGGAGCATGGCCTGATTTGATTTGGCTTTGGGCGAAGCAAGCAGCCAACAGGATATGTGTGATAGAATATTATGGGAGGAAATCCCAGATAGTATGAAATTTGCCAAATAAAAAAGCAACTGGAGGCAGCAATGATGGGAAAAGGGGAGGTAGATGCAGCATGGGGAGCAAGGCACCACGAAACCTACCGGTCATGTAAGTAAACCTGCAGATGATGCAGAGGAACAGCTAACTGAACAGTGAAAAGGCTTCAGATAAAGGTTTTGTTTATGTGTTCTTTTAATCCACCAATCAATCTCAGGTCAGAACACTAACTAGATATCATATAAAACCAGGTTCTGTTGTTAAAAAGAACACTACAACTAAAGCGCTACCCCTCTTAAAATAAGCTTTGTTAAACAGTGTAAGACTTGGATTGCCCCCTTAAAATTAATGGATAGGGTAATCTAAGAAAACAGAGTTATTTTTATCAGAAACAAAAAAAAGCATCATTCATTTGATGATGTAGTAAGCGTAAAAAACATGAGGAGAAACAGAGAGGGATGGAGAAACCAATTAAGAAAGGAATACTAACCAATCTAGTCGCAAGATTCGGTGCCCAGCTGAGCTAGCTTCCTCCCTCTGAGAAGCTTGCTGAGGACAGCACTCGCAGGTCGCAGCTCAGTTTTCTTTCCTCGGAGACCAGCTTCAAACAGGAGGACGCGGCGGAGGTGAGCAGAGCTAGTGGCGAGGAGGAACAAGGAGGAGAGGGGGCAAGCAGGGGAACAATGGCAACAGTGGTTTTAAGCAGTGTGGCTGAGCTGAACCGGATTCGAGCAGACAGAGACGGGGGAAGAAGGAAAGGGATAGAAGAGGAGGAGACGGGGGGAGAGGGAGGGGTCCGGACAGGGAAATGATTAGAGGAGCAGACACCTTGCAGCTGCGGCATCGGGAAGGGGGAGACTGCCGTTTTCTGCATCGCCACGCATGTTTCCCACGGGATTTTGCCATTTCCAGGGCAACCTGTCGGGTCGGATCGCGCGGTTAAACCGCGGCCTATAGGGTGCACGCGTGCCGTGCGTTTTTTTCAGTGTTTGTTCTGGGACAGAACGGACGTCTCCACCAGCAGCCCAGAAATGTGTACTATGACATAGAAAGTGTTCACTCCCCAGCTGTGCCCTCTAAGATTTTGTATTTCAGCCAGTAGGAAAACATGTCTTTAAAATCTTTTGACATGCTTAGCCATAGAAAATCGGCTCAATCGGATGGCGGATACAACCGTCTTGAACCTCAAAAAAGAAAATCGGCTCAATGGATAAACGGGTCTACTTGTTGTTATTTAGTGACACTTACATCTAGTCGCAGAAACTCATAAGAATATAGATTACTTTCGCACATCCACTAGATCCACTTGCGTGATTTTCCGTGGACACGGAGACAAGGATGTGTCTAAGGATTTTTTTTTAATGGATCAGCCTCGACTGCTACACAGGGTGGCATGTGGGTCGATACGGCGTGATGGTCATTCCTGGACATGTCCAGGCATCCTGAGCCAACTCTAATAGTAAGGGGCGACACAGGGATGCCTCGTTATTTTTCTAGGGTATCCAGACCAAAGGCATACACATCCCACACATTGTTGATCGCCATAGCGACCAGCGGCAACGGGCAGAGGTCAAAAATTGGAGGTGGAAGGGGAGGGTGCCACAGAGAGGGCATATGCCACTAGTGCAAAGGAGTAGTACAAAATGTCGTGAACATGTGTTGCAAACAAGGGTTAGGTCCAAACTGTCTTTGTTCAAGAGTGCATCTTCTTTCGGGATAAGAAGGTTAACGCAATTCATAGTACGCATGAGCAAATCATCATACACATATAACTAATCAAACATCTATTCGAATGTGCTGGTGTCTTTTGATCCTTAAAAACATGTCAATCTAAGTTTTTAGTATTGAAACTATACTTTCACATTTAGCCCAATAATGTTAATTTCTATGGTTTTATCCAAGTTCTGCCTACTCGTACACAAACAAGTTGCACACATACATGTGTCTACACGGGGTGATTAAGGTCATGTCTTGGTTGGAAGCTAACTTTGCCAGAGGTTGTTGTATATTTTTTTCCTATACTTGCCTAACCTCGGGTCAACATATTCTTAGTGAATTGTTCGATTTAATCCATTTGGCCATCGACTTTTGTAAGTTTACGATTAACCCTAGCATTTCTAACCTTCCAGTCATCAATGATAGTGTAGTCCATCAGGCTTAAAGCGAGCAAAGAACAAACATGTTTCTTATGTTTTGATTGCCACAATTTACATACTAGCTTACATCCAATGTTTTTTATAAGAAACAAAAACAATGGTGAAGCACACATATATACGTAGATACATTAGGTGATAATGTATGTACTTATTATTCTCCGGACACAATAATAGCGTGATGTTGCATAGAGGATCCATACATGAGCAACGGATGGGCGACACCCAAAATCTTGGAAAAGCCATGCGCACGTACAACTTGGGCGGTGAATAGCTTTTATTCGTGCAAATTCTGAAAGACAGCGAAAGCTCAAGTTGCTTCACGCACGGATTCTGTCTCGGCCAACTTGGGTTTATCCACATCAGTGCTGAAGCGGACGCTGGCCACGAAACTGATCCTCCAAATCACGGCCTCATCTTTTCTCATTCCCTTATTGAGAGTGAGGGCCAGCCCTGCCCTGCCCGGCGACATGTGAGCCAGGAAAATGGCCAATGCGCATGTGGCTGAGATCTCATCTCCCTCACGAGTCGTCTTGTCAATCCTAAAACTCCATTAATATGCATGTCTTGCTTCCCACATGCCGTGCAGGGCGAAGCTTGGTCATGGAGCGAACCAGCTGGCAAGAAGGCGTCGTCAAGCTGATTGATCATGGCATGGCATGTGAGTATGATGATTGTTTGGATTTATGAGTAAAATCTTGACAAATTCGCATGCCATTATTTGGGTTGTTTTTCTTGGTGGGCTAGGATTAGACCCAAGCAAGGCCCTTCAAAAGGGACCTAGGTTAGGTGACTCGTAAAGTATTTCCTTCTATGTTAGCACAATTTGTATACTCCCTCCGTCTTTTTATTAAAGGTCACTTTGTTTTTTTTGTCAAATTTTTACTTTTAATTTTAGTCAATAAAATATGAGTTATATTTCAGAAAAAATGTATAACTGAAAAGTTCGTGCATCTAACGACTTACTTTTTGTGATACATAACTCAGATCTTGTTGGTAAATTAATGATTAAAGTGTGTCCTATGAAATGGTTACGGTGCAGAAAACAATAATTTTTCTAGCGAACGAAACCCTAACTAGGCAGGATCTATCTATCTAGTACATGTGATAACGGTGGCGGAACGGGTTACATTACCTCCATGTAGAATATGAATTGGCTTTATATTTAAAGATAAAAGGAGTATTACAAAAGATATATATATATATATATATATATAGAAACCCTATTCTGCACCCAGGTGCAGAATAAATTATTTTTGCACCCGAAAGTTTTTACATTGTTTTTTATTAAAAAAATATGTTTATGATCCAAATAATTATATTTATTTTGCCCCATAACTAAAAAATATACATAAGAAATGCAATATATAAGTTATAACAGTGTAAAAATAGGTAAAAATGCGTATTTTACGTAATATTTTTTATATGTCACATAAATAAATTTTTACGTCATGTTAATATTTTATTACGTTTCTATAAACTTACGAAGTACGGCAAAATTTACGTGACGTAAAAATACTTTACGGTTCAAAAGATACAGGGTGGGTGTAGAATAACTATTCTACTCCCAGGGAGTCAAATAGCGCTACCCTATATATATATATATATATATATATATATATATATATATATATATATAGGACATATTCATACTACACCTGGGTGTAACTACACCCACATGTGTTTCACACGTGTATGAAGTATCTATCATACCAGGAGGTATGTAACATGTAGTATGGAGTATATAATGCTATTTTAGTATTATAAATACTTATTTTTTGGTAGTATGTAAAAAATTTCTGCATACTTCTATTTTATATGCACATATGATGATATTTCGAGTATATAGTGTAAAATATTAGTACAGTTGCAATTTTTTCATGAAACTTGTTTTGGGATATCTTAGATATAGTATATGAACATACTCAAACGGATAAAGTATTACAAATACTTCTGTAAGATGGTATTCGAGACGTGGGTGTAGTTACACCCGGGAGTAGAAAGCATTTAACCTATATATATATATATATATATATATATATATATGAATTTTATGAACTTCCTCGAAAAACAAAGTGAACCTTCTCGCATATGACATGTGAACGTTTAAACGGAGCATGAAGTCAACATTTTTCGTGAACTCTTTTTTTCAGTAGGTGAACTTTTTATCGCAACTGCCCGTGAACTTTTTTTCTGAGCCAAGTGAACCTTCTCGCGTATGACATGTGAACATTCAAACGGAGCATGAAGTCGACTTTTTTGGTGAACTTTTTTTTCAGTAGGTGAATTTTTTTTCGCAACTGTCCGTGAACTTTTTTTCTAAACCAAGTGAACCTTCTCGCGTATGACAAGTGAACCTTTAAACGGAGCATGAAGTCAACTTTTTTTGTGAACTTTTTTCTTCAGTAGGTGAACTTTTTTTCGTAACTGACCGTGAACTTTTTTTTTCTGATCCAAGTGAACCTTCTCACGCGACATGTGAACCTTCAAACAAAATATGAGGTGAAATTTTTTCCTGAACATTTTTTTGAAACGAGTTGAACTTTCTGAACTTCCTCCTGACTACTATGTGAACCTTCTCGCGCATCATATGTGAACCTTCAGATAGAGGTTGATGTGAACTTTTTTCGTGAACTTTTTTTTCTAGAACCAGGTGAACTTTTTTTTTCTGTACCGAGTGAACCTTTTTAATGAATGAAGTGAACTTTATTTTTACAAAGCGAATTTTTTTAAAACTTATTTGGAAAGAGGCTTTCTAAAATGTCTCCGCAATGATATATGAACCTTCTCGCGCGTGCCGTGTGAAGTCCAGATGGAATATCAAGCGAACCTTCATTTGAGCTTTTACGAATCTCAAGTAAAAATATACTTGTTTCTTAATGAAATACAAAGTTCTACCTCTTTGAACTTTCATTTGTCACTTGCTCTTGAAATTGGTGAAGTGAACTGCAAAAAATATTTAAAGTGAACCTTCATTTAACCTCCAGAAAAAACAGTTCACACACAATTCTAAATCGAAATTTTACATCACGGGAAGAAGTTCATTTTGGGTCCCATGCCAAAACGTGAAAAAAAACCAGTTCACATCAGGTCATGCTCAACAGTTCATAAACTGAACTTAAAAAACATAGCAAAATGAACTGCAAAATTGACAGTTCACATCACTGCACGAACTCAACTGCAGCCTCGACCTCGCGTCGCTGTGCGCCACAAACAGGGGAGGGGCTCCCCAGGCTGGAGGTGGCCGGGGACACGGTAGAGGGGCGCAGTGGAGGGGCGAGGTAGGAGGTGGCGGGGACGAGGCCGACGACAGGCGCAGAGCACGGTGGCGGGGACGAGGAGGTCTTGGCCAGCGCGCCCTCGGGGCACGGCGGCACATCGGAGATGCGGGAGGAGGCCGGGAGTGGAGGTCAAGGGATGCAGGAGAGGCGCGACTCACTCCGGTAGGCGACGACCAGGTCGAAGACGGTGCAGGCCGTTGGTCGAGGTCGCCGTGGCCTGCTCGACGCCGGTCCGGTGAGGGCGGCTGTTCCCGAGAGCGGCCTTGGTCGGGGATGGAGGCGGGCCTACGCGGGGTGGTGGGGGGCCGTCGGCGCCGGCGAGGGATGGAGGCTGGCCGGCGCGGGGCGACGGGGTTCGGGCGCGTGGTTGCCGGGCCGTGGAGGACGGCGACCTCACCGGGAGGCGCGCGGCGTCGGCCTGGCGTGGCCGGGAGGCGCGCAACGTCGGCCTTGCGTGGAGGACGGCAACCTCGTCGGGAGGCGCGCGGCGGCGGCCTGGCGTGGAGGACGGCGGGGAGTCGGGTGCGGGGAGCCGTGGCGGCCTGCGGGGCCGGTGGAGGGCGCCTCCGGCCCGACTTGGGATCGTGCGGGGGGTGGGATGGTGTGGGAGGTTAGGGGTGTGATCGTGCGGTGCGGGAGGGTAGGAGCGGGTCGGGTCGGGGTGTGGACCTGGATCCGGTCTCCTTTCCTAATTAGGATAGTTCCTATTTAGTTTAAGTACGAATCTCTTAAGGGAGGTTCCTGTTTAGTCATGCCCTACATATATATATAGCCTAAGAGTGTCAATGAAAACTTGCATGCAATTAGTACACACCAACGGTTAACTCTTTTCGAGAGATTGTTCTGACGGATCTTAAAGTTGAGAAGTCATAATGAACGTCTCGTTGTTAATGGGCACGTCACCTACCATTGAAAACATAATGTCGACACTGAATCTATTTAGAAAAATGTTAACATCCATGTCAAGTCTATGAGACTTGAACTTGGGTAGGCTGGTTACACCACAAGAAACCAAACCAGCTGAGTTCAGGCCCTCTTTAAATTGAAAGATTTTCATAAAAATATTGGAGGATTCTAATCCATATGATTTTTATAATGATTCCATTTGAACCAAAGAAACGACACCTCCAAAATTCTTATGAAATAAATACCTTTACCCAATCTCGTAGAAATTTCAACATCCACTCTAGTCTATTTTTTACACTCATTCGTGTAGGCACTTTTCGTGTGTTTTTCTGTGTTCCATCCAAATGACCATTCCTCTAATTTTTCCTTTGTTTTGTAATCTCTATTCTACTCCTACAAACCTATCAGATTTATGTGGTTTCCCAATTCCTATATTTTTTATTCCTACAATCCAAAGAAGCACTCACTTTGCCACCACAGTCAACTCTAGGAGCTTTACCAGTGCACGAATTGATCTTCTGCTTGGACTCAGAGATGACACGAACAGCAATAGAAATCACTGGTCACCGGCGAAACCTTTTTCGTTTTCCTTTGAGAGATTCCAACGCTTAGACCCTACTCATGCAAACCTTTTGCCCAATGGGTGAAATGACATCAATCAATTGGATAAAAGTGACAGAGAGAAAGAACATCCACTTCGGAACGAATAAATCTGTTTCTGTTGCAGTCAATGTACTGTGCCACTCCTCTACTTTTTAAAGCTGGTCTTGCTAATTGGAAAATGTCTTGCCATGAAAAGCGATTCCTGCTATATGTTCAAGTAATCACCGGTCTCCTCTTCACCTGCGACATTTGATGGGAAAACACACAGACGGGATTACCCTAATAAGTAATCACCGGTCTCCTCTTCAGGTAGCATACCTCAATGACATGCATGTACATGTAACTACATAACTATATTTAGTCGAGACATTGAAAATCTACATACCAAGAAAATCGGCCTCCACCGGCCGCCACAGTTGGCAATACTTATACCATGCGAGAGGTTTTCCAAAATCACATCAAAGAAGAAGAATGAAGCCCAAGTGTCTCCGTCGCAAATCCTTCTACAAATCAAATCAGAAGTTTTCACCCATAGAGCAAATTTGAGCATTCATTAGTCAATGCACTTATGCACTCTAAAAAAGGAGCAATGTGTATTCCTCGCTATTGTCAAGCACAACCAATCAAGCTCAAAAATAGTTTTTTATAGGAGCTTGAGATCTGGTCCTCAACTAACAACACCGTTTCGAAGTCATCTTATGTTGTCTCTCCCACTAGTTGAACAAACATATCCATTTCACATTGCTTGGATAATGTATCAAATAGTGTTGACGGGACAAACCCAAGCGCCTTAAGGATCAGCAAAAGTCGACAGTTGCACACCGAGTGAAAGAACATGAAGAAATACCCAAAACAGTATCGGATCATACCATCAGGGAAGGAAGCAGATGTTGGATGGGAATGTGCAAATCATGGGACAATGACTAGAAACATCAACCCCATCCATGGCGTGTGCACCTGGTGATGATTGTTCATGTGCGAGGTGCTGTCGTGGATGTCACCACACAACTGAAAACCATACCAGTGCAAGACGACCACTCCTCAGGCGGCCACCTCACCGCCCAAGGCTGAGAATTGTTAACTCACGCATTAGGCTGTTGTGGGTATTGAGCTGGACCTCCATGTTTGAATGCTTCAATATCAATTGTGAAAGTTTCAGCCTCCCTTGTTAGAGAGGCAAAATTTGTGAGCTGTAATGAATAAGAAACATCACAAAAGTTGGAGAAAATCATTAGCACGACTCAATTGAGTGATCAAACAAAAGGAAGCACAACAAAACACAATTGAAAAAGGTGGACCAACCAGATTGTTTATAATCTTATACACTGAAGCAACTTCGTCTCCTTTCTTGGGCTTCAGTGAGTCAAATGTATTAAATTCTTTGCACAACAAATTGATGCAGAAATTAATCCAATGCTTCTCGTGCACGATAGGGAAGAAAAGCTGGAAAAAAGCAGTGAAGACAAAATTACTAAAACATGTTAAATAATAATTTAAACTGTTGAATTGCTTTTGCAAAAAGAAACAATAGCACTAACCAGGTCCTGTTTTTTAAAGTTGAATCTAACACAAGCTTTCTTGAACTCGTCAATGATGTCCCCTGATTTGAACTCATCAAAAAGGCGCGCGCTAGGCGTAGGTCCCCTAAATCTGGACGCGTTAGGTCCCCTTCCGCACCGTCCGATCGGACGAATTCGCGCAGTTGGATGCGCTGCTCTGGGCGGCAACTTTCGGACATGTAATGAAGCAAAAAAAATTGCTTCAACGGTACACAAATCCCCATCCACGTCCTGTCTCTATCCGGAGCGGAGGAGCGGCGGCTCGGATCGGCGACACCGCCAACACCTATTTGTTGCGTCCCTTCGCCGGAGATCGAGCGCCGCACATCCTATTCCGCATCTCCATGGCGCACCTCCTCCGCGACATCCTTTTCCACGAAGAACGACGGCGCGATCCGGCGCCACGGACGAGGCGCGTAAATTCTGACCCCGTCGGAGCAAATCTTACAGCCTCCGGCGCCGGCGGAGGCGGCGCATCAACGGCGAGTGAGGGCCCAACTAGGTTTCAGAACCCTAGAGTTGTGTTCGAACGATCGGCCCAAGGATCTGCACAAGTAAACCCTAGAGTTGTTGTGCTATGTTGTTGTGCTATGTTGTTGATACTAATTTGTTGAGCTAGGAGGTAAATTAATAGTTTATGCTGGTCGTAGTATGGTCTGTAGGAGATATAAAATATGTAAAACCATCTGATTGATTTTCCTTTCAACTTTTTGCTTGCACAATTCTATATGTTTTGTTTCTGCTAAGTAAAAATTTGATATATCAGTACAGTATAACTCTGTTGGACAACAAAAAATAAAATAATATATACAAATAAAGCTTCATGTCATGCTGTGTTGCAAAATCTGAGAACGAAACATTGTTGTGATGTCTTCATTTTATCTCTTAATGTTGCAAAAAAAAACCTTCATGATTTGTTAGGTTGGAAATGTTGACATCCTTCATTGTTTACTCCTATGGTGCAAAAAAGATAGAAACAAATAGCACTGACCGCATATTCTATTTTGTTTCCACAGAGTTATGCTGATGATGCTGGGGAAACAGGACAATTCTTTGATCTGAACACGCCGCTCAGCTCTGAAGAAGGGGATGAAGAGGAGCATATGCATCAGCTCTGAAGAAGGGGATGAAGAGGAGCATATGCATTCAGATGGTGCTACAGGGGTGAATGATGTAAAAATTGAAGAGGACATAACTTCACAACCTTTGGAACCATTTGTTGGAATGAGTTTTGATGATTTGAGTGAAGCACAGAAAATATATAATGACTATGCTTACAAAAAGGGTTTTGGCACACGAGTAGCTAGCTCCAAGATGAGTCGCAAGAGAGGAGAAGAAAATGTACTGATCAACAAGACATTTGAGTGTGTCCATGTAGGGAAGACCAAAGATACATCAACAACAAATCTGAGCAGAGCATGGAGTGGTGCACTGGGACAGAGTTCAGCGACGGATATGGACAGTGGGAGCAGGAGTAATAGTCGCCAAGCTGGGTCCGCAATGGCAATGTCAGATACCAGGAAAAGAAACAGAGTGCAACGACACAATTGCAAAGCTCGCATGATTGTTTCATTGCAGGAAGGGCGCTATACAATAACAACATTTCATGAAGAGCACACACATCCATTGGTGCAACAGCTGGGGCGTCGTAGGTACTACCGGTCTCACAGAAAAATACCAGAAGAAGACCGCGAGTTCCTGGAACTGATGCATAATCGCAACCTTAGAACCTCAGATATCATGGGATTGTTGGGAGATGCACATGGAGGAGACTTGAGAAACTTGGGTTATGTAAAGAGAGATGTCACAAACGAGAGGTAAAAAATGAGGTCAAAATTGTTGCTTCGCGACATGGACATGACAGTGGAATATTTCGAGAAAAGGAAGGAGGAGAACCCAAACTTTTACTATGCAACACAGGTTGATAGTGAAAATGCTGTGTTGTCACTGTTTTGGGTAGATGGGAGGACACGGTTGTTGTATCCAAAGTATACAGACTGTGTCTTCTTTGACACAACATTCTGCACCAACAGGTACAATATGCCGTTTGCACCAATTGTTGGTATCAACAACCACCTTCAAACAATTGTGTTGGGATGTGCATTGCTCGCTGATGAGACCATTGAAGGGTTCAAATGGGTATTTGAGAAGTGGCTGGCAGCAATGGATGGAGTGCAGCTAGCTCACATAATGACAGACCAAGATCAAGCCATGGCAGCTGCAATAAAAGTGCATTTCCTGGATGCTATACACAGATGTTGCTTCTGGCATGTAATGAGAGTTGCGAAAAAAAATTGGTAAACCATTAAGAGATGGTGAAGCATTTGCTGAGGCCTTTTGGACTTGCATATTTGGCACCGACACAATTGAAGAGTTTGAAAATAGTTGGGCTCATATGTTGCAATGGTTTCAAATGGCTGAGCACAAACACCTCAAAATCATGTGGAAATCAAGGAAGACATGGGCCCCTGTGTACTTTAGGCGCAACTTTTTCCCCTTCACAAGCACAACAGGGCGATCGGAAGGGCTGAACTCTTATTTCAAGACTCTTGTCCATCCATCCGACTAGGTGTGGACCTTTGTTAGGCAATTTGAGCTGTGCCAGAACCTCATGCTTGACCGTGAAGACAACGCAAGATTCATTGTTGAGACAACAGTCCCGCCGCTGTGGGTAAGGTATGTTTTGATTTTTTGTTGCATGATAATGTTTTCTTTCTAAAACAGGGGCTACTAAAAATGTGGTAGCATAATTTATTTATGAAACCAAATATAGTTGCGTCTACTGAAACAATTATGTAACAAGATTCACATTTGTTTTGCAGTTACAATCTAGAGAAACAAACTGCTGCGTTCTACACTAGGGAGGTCTTCGGCCGTTTCCAAAAACTAGTTGCTGCAAACACTGGATTCAGCATACAACAACAAGAAGGTGGCGCTTTGCAGCAATTTTCTCTTGTTTCAAATGATGGGCAAGACACACGAAATATCGAGTGCAAGCAGATGTGTCAAATGGATTATATGATTGCAGTTGCAACATGTTCGACGGCTGTGGCCTTTTGTGCCCGCACATAATTAGGGTGATGGTCCACTTGAATGTTCAGTTGATTCCTGACAGGTACTTGTTGGAGAGATGGTCTGAAACAACAACAAGATTTGCTCCTGTGCCCAATGCCGACAACTCTCGTGCCCCCATCTTTGGCATCCCTGGCACAAACACCTTGAGATACAACCGGTTGTGCAGGAAAATGAACCGGTTGGCTTCGGATGCTTGCTTACTTGATGAAACATATGAGTATGTGTCATCTTTGATAGATACAGCTGGAAGGTGGCTGCAAAAAGGAGAGGATCAAATTTAAATGAAGAAGAACAACAAAATGTGCCTGATACAGCACAAATGCCACAAGGTGTTCCTGTTGATGCACAAGAGGTTCAAAGAAAAGCACAAGCAACACAACATGGGCAACCTGTGGGAGAAAGTGGTTTGAAAAACCCTACGCGACAAAAGAAAAAAGGGCACCCAACTGAAGCAGAAAAGAGAAAAAAACCAATAATTGAACAAGTTGAAGAAAACGCAAAGAAGAAGGCAAATACAAAAGAAAAGAAAGAGGGGCAGCCAAAGAAACCTGCATACCAGAAAGTGGCAAAAGCAAAGAAAACAAGGTGTGCCTACTGCGTGGGGGAACACCATGTTTCAGACTGTGAACATTTGCGTGCAGCTCAAGCAACAAATGGTGCCAAGAAAAATTCTTGAGTTTTTTTTTTCATTTTTATTTGTTGTATCTTTTTTTGTCACTTGATGACTTTGTTTTGCTGCCCCCTGTTAGTGTTTACCCTTTTTGTTTTTGTTGTTGTTGTTGTTGTTGTTGTTGTTGTTGTTGTTGTTGTTGTTGTTGTTGTTGTTGTTGTTGTATTTTTGACAGATGGAACTTATAAAGGACCCTACCAAGTTCAAATCAGGGGACATCATTGACGAGTTCAAGAAAGCTTGTGTTTGATTCAACTTTAAAAAATAGGACCTGGTTAGTGCTAGTGCAAAAGCAATTCAACAGTTTGAATTATTATTTAACATGTTTTAGTAATTTTGCCTTCACTGCTTTTTTCCAGCTTTTCTTCCCTATTGTGCACGAGAAGCATTGGATTAATTTCTGCATCAATTTGTTGTGCAAAGAATTTAATACATTTGACTCACTAAAGCCCATGAAAAAGGGAGGCGAAGTTGTTTCAGTGTATAAGATTATAAACAATCTGGTTGGTCCACCTTTTTTAATTGTTTTTGGTTGTGCTTCCTTTTGTTTGATCACTCAATTGAGTCGTGCTAATGATTTTCTCCAACTTTTGTGTTGTTTCTTATTCATTACAGCTCACAAATTTTGCCTCTCTAACAAGGGAGGCTGGAACTTTCACAATTGATATTGAAGCATTCAAACATGGAGGTCCAGCTCAATACCCACAACAGGCTAATGCGTGAGCTAACAATTCTCAGCCTTTTTTAATATATTTTTTTGCTTCAATTTTTTGTTACCTAACTTCATGGCCATTTGTGACTCTTTGTTTCAGCTACGACTGAAGGTTCTTTGTGATGATCTCCATGGACAACTGGGACGGGAAGGAGCTGGTGATGTTTGACAGAGATGCCATTCCATACTATCGGCGGTCTAGTGCTGCATCCCTCATCAACTCACCATTGAACACCGAAGACTCTTCTCTTGTGTTCGAAGCGGAGTATATGTGAAGCTTTTAGCACCACCTCTTTTTTTCTGTGTGGATTTGTGTAATGTACTGAATGGTGGAAGGAAACAACTAAGTTTTTGGTGTTTCACATGTGTAAGGAAATCAGTTTTATGCGCGAGACTTTGGTGCCTTTTTGTAAACAAATGTTGATGATGTATGGATATGTGGTCTTTATATATGTATGGATTTGTAGCACAGATGTTTGAATGCTCGCCATTTGTGCGTTTGTCATGATGTACCATTTCTTGAACTGATGTATTCTAGTGCTTTTTTTGTTTTGTTCATCTGAATCCTATAATTCAGATGTTGTTTACTGCCCTGAGAGGGCATGCACAATTTTATTTACATACTTTTGTTACATTATGTGTAAAGTTTTGTTGTAACAATTTATTTATTTTGTTTACATGTTCTTTTTCTCGAACTACCTCACTGTTTTCCTCGGCCAGATCAAATGCTCAATTATTTTTTGTTCCCTAACTAGTTTATGTTGCAAATACATTTGTATTGTTTACACATAATTTTTGGACTATTATGGGACTTTTTTCTTTTTTTCGTTTTCTAACCTGTAGTTTCTTGTTTCAAATATGTTATTTTCTTGTTCACATATCTATAAATTTTTATATTCATACTTTTTGAACTTGTAAAAACTTGATCAAGAAAACTTCTGTTGTTGTATCACCACACAAATATGTTCATAGGTAATAACCCAACATTTTGTAGTCAAGCAACAAGTGGAAGAGAAGTAAAATCACACCATAGTATAATAGAACCCATAATAGTACAATAACGTTTGTTTAAAACAATGTATTTCTGTAGTACAATATTAATCACAGAAGTTGTTTTTGCAATGAATCTACAACTTCAACTCAATCTCCACATCCGGGATTATGTTTTGTTTCATCGGGTAACCATTTGTTATACCACCAGCTTGCGTCTCAGCAGAATTGTTATTGGCACCATTTGTTGCTTGAGCTGCACGCAAATGTTCACAATCTGAAACATGGTGTTCCCCGACGCAGTAGGAACACCTTGTTTTCTTTGCTTTTGCCACTTTCTGGTATGCAGGTTTCTTTGGCTGCCCCTCTTTCTTTGCTTTTGTATTTGCCTTCTTCTTTGTGTTTTCTTCAACTTGTTTAATTATTGGTTTTTTCTCTTTTCTACTTCAGTTGGGCGCCCTTTTTTCTTTTGTTGCGTAGGGTTTTTCAAACCACTTTCTCCCACAGGTTGCCCATGCTGTGTTGCTTGTGCTTTTCTTTGAACCTCTTGTGCATCAACAGGAACACCTTGTGGCATTTGTGTTGTATCAGGCATATTTTGTTGTTGAACGGGAATCCGGCACCTAGAGGGGGGGGGGGTGAATAGGTGCTATTACAAATTTTAGGTCTTTTCAAATTTAGGCTCAACACAAAGGTAAATTCTCTAGATATGCAACTACGGTGAATTTACCTAAATGACAATCTAAGCAATAACAAGATAAACAGGCTAACAAGACAAGTAAGTAAGGGAGCAAAGATAAGGGGAACCAAGCGAAGCACGCAGAGACGAAGATGTAATCCCGAGTTCCACCCAAGGGTGTACGTCTCGTTTGGAGAGGTGTGCGCTACCACAACAGGTTAGCCGCAACGCCACAAAGGCTCACCTTCTTCTCCGATGAACTCAACCACAAAGGTTGCGAGTCCACCTTCCACTATTGATCCCCTTTTAGGGCAAAGATCGAATCCCTTACAAACGCTTGAGTCACACACCCACAACTTAATTGGGGCCTCTCAAGAAGACCACAAAAGGTCAAGACCACAACAGGTCAAGCTTACACCAAGTACCAACAATGGTGAGACCTAGGTTTTCCTTGAGGAAACCCTAGACTCGAAATCCCCAAGTGAATGGGGAAAGATTACAAATCGCTTCAGTGAAGTAGTAGATCGGGGCCTTCTCCTTCACTCCTCCAAAGATCAACGGATTTGGGTGGAGGAGTTGGGAGATCTTGATGATTTGAGCTTCAACAATTTATGAAGAGAGAGAGTGTGAGAGCTAAAATGGCTGGAGGTAGGTGGAGGGGTATTTATACCCCCCCTCCACCAACTAGCCGTTTTTTACTGCGCAGGCCGGAACTTCCGGTCACTTAGGCCGGAACTTCCGGTCACCCCGGAAAGTTCCGGCCAAAGTTCCGGAGGAACTTCCGGCCTGGCCAGGGCGCAGGCAGTTCCAGACTTGGAGAAAAACCAGCATGTTCAGCACCGGAACTTCCGGTGGTTTGGCTGGAACTTCCGGTCGCCCGGAAAGATCCGGCCAAAGTTCCGGCTTTGCCCGAGCGCGAGCAATTCCTGACTTAGCCGTTTTTCTCGTTTGTCTGGAACGGAACTTCCGGTCGAGGGCCAGAACTTCCGGTCGCCCGGAAAGTTCCGACCAAACTTCCGGTGAAAGTTCTGCCTTTGCCAGGGGCTAAATCCTAAAAGGACTTAGCCGTTTTCTGGCCAGATGGAAATGTCCGGTGCTCTGCCCGGAACTTCCGGCCCTTCGGCCGGAACTTCCGGTCACAGCACCGGAACTTCCGGCCTGACAAAACAGGAAAAACTGCCAGCCAGTTCTCTCAATCAACCCTGATGATCTTCATCCTTTTTGTTCTTCAAGGTTATGTAGTATCTGAAATACTCAGGCACACCGTTAAACATCCTTTTCGTGTTGTCATTCATAACCAAAACTTAGGAGACAGAAAATGCTCTTTCAATCTCCCCCTTTTTGGTTAGAGATGACAACACAAACGGGATAAAGGATTTGCAAAACATAGACGGGCTCCCCCTAAATATATGCACTATTAAATCTTGTGTTTGATTACAAGTGCACATCTATTTAGGATCACAGCTCCCCCCTATCTTTTACAATTCTAGCAAGTTCATCAAATGAAGAATAGATAGCATAACTTGCTGAAATAGACAATAAGGTAAGACACGAATAAACTGATTACATCACAACACAATGTTTCACATGTCTTACCACATGCTGAAAGATAGAGTTCCAAACCAAACGACTAAAAGTTCAAGAAGCACAAATTAAAACCGAAAGAGAAATAAAGGTTTGTGCTTCCACCCTTGCAAATCCCCGAGAAGTCCTAATAGATAAACTTCTCCCCCTTTGGCATCTTGCGAGACCAAAAAGGGAGAAGATCGATGCTAACGCCCCAAGAGTCAGTCGACGTCGTGGTGCAGGCCCTCCTCATCTTCATCCATGGCATCTTCGTCATCTGTGGCATCTTCTGGCACATCAATGTCCCAACTAATCCCTCTGGCGTTCCAGTGCTCGTAAGCAATGAGTGGAGGTGGAGCAGCCGGTGGGTTGGGCATCTTCAGGTGAGCCATCATAGCGGACTGGTTGGTGAGGATGGCATGGTTCTGCTCGTACATGGCATAGTCCTCCCTGTGCAGACAAGAACCCATGTGCATGATCTTCTCAAGAGCTCTCACAAACCACGGACGCTTCTTCTTGGCAGCCTTCTTGACAGTGGGATCAGAGGGACCGCGGTTGCGCCCAGTGGTGGTTTCCTCATCATCATAGGTACCCATGGGGCGAGATGGAGCAGCCAAGTGGGATTTATTCATGTGGAGACGAATAGGCTTGTGAATGGCGCACTCAAGGGCAGCGTCCACATCAATATGCTCCTCAGGGGTGAAAGGAAACCTGTCCTTAATGAGCAGCATGATGTAAGGTGCATAGGGAGGCACCTTCCTGTGGAAAATAGCATAGTGCATCTCGCGGAAAATGAAGTCCATGACATCAAAGGAGAATGCATTGGGCTCTGGCACTGAGTCTGAGAGGTACGCTTGGCTTGCCAATGCCATGAGATGGACAAGTCCTCGACGAATAGCATCATTGTTCCCAACACTTGGAGCAATGGAGTGGCGGAACATCCGAAGGACAATGTCATACACTGGCTTCAAGCCATGAGTGCCGCCAATGGTGCCATTAGTCTCATAGCACTCGGCCATATCATTCTTGTCTTAGCGGTCATCATCATTGTGCAACCTCATACCAGCAGGCTCATCTAACCCTTGGAAGGGGTAACCAAGAAGAGCAGCCAAATCCTTGATGGAAGCCTGAAGTCTGAATCTTCCTGACATCCAAGTCATCCCAATGTTGGGGGAGTCATCAAACACCACAGTGGCGAAGAACTGATGGATCAAGGAAATGCTGTAGTTGCATTGACGGGTCATAAGGGGCCGAAGCCCAAGAGCATCCACAATAGTGACCGCACCCCCATAGTAGCTTCTCTTTTTCTCAAGATAGTCGAAGTCAATGCTCTGCATCGGGCACACGCGCTTCTTCTCAGAGAAGCCGCAATAGAGCTCATCATGAAGGAGCTTCATGTCCAAGCTGTGGAAAATCTGGTGCTCCTTCGGATTGGCATAGTCAAATGTGCACCTCCACTGATAGAAATCCGAGGCAGACATGCGCAGAACAGAGACAGCGGGCCCCTTGTTTTTCTTGTTGGAGCGAGCTGCAGAAGACTGAACCCAAGCTGGATCTGGCTGATGCTCTTCCTCAGACAAGATCTCCACTTCTTCTTCGTCGTGAGCTGGTCCACGACTTGCCCTTCTCTTCACAACCTGCTTCTTAGGACGACCAGGGCGACTACCAGCCTGATTCCCTGCCCCTGCATGAACACAGCATAGATATAGAGGAAAGCACGGGGATAAGCACTCATGTCCAAGGAAACAAGATTCAGTAGCAAAAAGAATTAGTCCTGAAATTTCTGATTTTGGGCCGGAAGTTCCGGTTTTAGTCTGAAAGTTCCGGTCTGGGGGACCGGAAGTTCCGGTCAAGGAGACCGGAAGTTCCGGTGCCCCGAAAACTTCCAGCAATTCTTCCGGGCAAAGTTCCGGTTTCTCCAGGGGCTGGAGAAACTGGACTTAGTCGCAGGAGGGATTGCTGGAATTTTTCCAGGCACCGGAAGTTCCGGCCTGTAGGCCGGAAGTTCCGGTTTTTCAGACAAAAACCAAAAATTCCATGTAACTTCAAGAAATTTCAACAAAAATTCAAATTACTACTGAGAGATTGTAGGGCAATCCTAAGAGATGGTTTCTACCGAGGGATTCTACATAATATGTTCTAAATCCACTAGGTTAAACGAACTGAGATTCGTCCTAGATTTGAAAATAGAAGACATTACCGAAGTCCATGGCAAAAACCGATCGGAGAAAACGGATCCCCTCGTCGAGGAGATGCAGATCCGGCTTTGAACCAAAGGAATCCGAGGTCGGAAGGCCTCGGATTGATTTGGTGGTGTTCTAGGGCTCGGGAGAGGAGAGAGAATGAATCTGGGCGGCGCGGGGGTGGAAGAACGGTTCGAAACGAAACAGTTCACCCCGCGCAGCCCTATTTATAGACCCGAGCCACTTAAGCCGAAAGTTCCGGTGCACCGGAAGTTTCCGGTCTTTCTTCCGGGCAAAGTTCCGGTTTCTCCAGGGGATGGAGAATTCCGGACTTAGCCACTGGAAGAAAGGCTGGAAATTCCTAGCACCGGAAGTTCCGGCCAGGAGGCCGGAAGTTCCGGTGCACCGGAAACTTCCGGTCTTTCTTCCGGGCAAAGTTCCGGTTTCTCCAGGGGATGGAGAATTCCAGACTTTGTCACTGGAGGAAAGACTGGAGTTTCCTGAGCACCGGAAGTTCCGATCTGAGACCCGGAATTTCCGTACTTAAGGAAAACCAAACCAAATTATCTGGAAAATAAAAATAAAAAATGGACATGAGCGATGGAATAGCAGGGTTCAAGGGGGAAGGCTTAGGTGAGAAATCCAAACTGATGACGGTACTTCACACTCAAGTTGCAAAAAGCAATAAGTTGTCAAGAAGAACAACTTGAGTGTGTTTTCCATAGAACCAAGAAGATGCAAATGAGAAATCAGCGAAAGTCAATAAAACCAACTCGTCCTAGAAAAAAGGAAGAGGTTGGTGGCCGAGGCCACCATGTTGGAGTGTCGGGCATGTCACCGCGAAGATATATCTTGGGTACAAACCACTACTCGTCGTTTTAGCTCAAGATAGTCATAAGAATGAATACAGAGATAAAAGAACACTTGTTATTGGCATAATGGGGGGAGGGATGGTCCAATGTATTAGGACCGCACTCCCCCTATTTCCATGCCTACATCTAAACAAGATAAGATGCAATTACGCCCTAGGTGAGTGTGCAAGCGATCAAGCTAAGGACCTCGAATCAATGATATTTAGCTCATTCCTCAAAAAGCAAAACCTTCCTTCCTCAAGGGGCTTCGGGAAGATATCCGCCAATTGATCCCTTGTGCCCACATATGATAAGTCAATGTCTCCTCGGGCCACATGATCTCTTATGAAATGATGGCGGATCTCAATATGCTTGGTTCTTGAATGTGGCACCGGGTTGTAAGCAATCTTGATGGCACTTTCGTTGTCACATAGAAGAGGCACTTTGTCGCAATCGACTCCGTACTCCTTTAAAGTTTGCCTCATCCATAGCAACTGAGTGCAACAACTTACGGCGGCAACATGCTCGGCTTTGTCGGTGGAGAGAGATATACAATTTTGCTTCTTAGAAGACCAACTTACCAAGGACCTCCCAATAAATTGACAAGCGTCGGAGGTTGACTTCCTATCATCATGATCTCCCGCCCAATCGGAATCCGTGTACCCACATAATGAGAAATTTGCATCCTTGGGGTACCACAATCCATAGGTTGGGGTATAAGCCAAATATCTAAAGATCCTCTTGACCGCCACATCATGGCTTTCTTTAGGAGCCGCTTGATATCTTGCACACACTCCTACGGCTAGCACTATATCCGGTCTAGATGCACAAAGGTAGAGAAGAGATCCAATCATGGAGCGGTATACCTTTTTATCCACATCCTTACCCTTCGGATTGAGCTCAAGGTGGCATTTGGTTTGCGTTGGGGTAGAGGCACCCTTGAGATCAAGCAACTCGTACTTCTTGAGCATGTCTTGAATGTACTTTACTTGGTTGATGAACGTTCCTTCCCTCAATTGTTTGATCTCAAATCCGAGGAAGAACTTCATCTCGCCCATCATAGACATCTCAAACCTGTCAGTCATAAGCTTAGAGAATTCTTCGTTAAATGCTTTGTTAGTCGATCCAAATATAATGTCATCCACATATAATTGACAAATGAAAAGCTCTCCATTAACTTTCTTAGTGAAAAGTGTGGGGTCGATTTCCCCAACTTGGAATCCACGATCTACAAGTAGTTCTCTAAGGTGCTCGTACCACGCTCGTGGGGCTTGTTTAAGGCCATAGAATGCCTTATCCAACTTGTAGACATGGTTCGGATACTTGAGGTCCTCGAACCCCGGTGGTTGCTTAACATAAACAAGTTCATTTAGTGGACCATTTAGAAAAGCGGACTTGACATCCATTTGTTGCAACTTAAAGTTATGATGAGAGGCATAAGCAAGAAGAATACGAATTGACTCAAGTCGAGCCACGGGCGCATAGGTTTCTCCAAAGTCAATGCCTTCAATTTGGGAGTAACCTTGAGCCACCAATCTTGCCTTGTTCCTCACCACCATGCCATGTTCATCTTGCTTGTTCTTGAAAATCCACTTGGTGCCGATAACATTGCGGCAATCTTTGGGTCTTTCCACCAACTTCCACACCTTGTTGCGCTCGAAGTTGTTGAGCTCTTCGTGCATAGCATCAAGCCAATCTTTATCTTCAAGAGCTTCAAAGACCTTCTTGGGTTCCACCATGGAGATGTGAGCTTGATGTTCACTAAAGCTTGCAAGTTGTCTTCGGGTGGAGACCTTGCTTCTCACATCACCAAGCACCTTGTCAAGAGATAGAGCTCTTAATTCTTGTGAGGTGCCAACCCTATTCAAACGACGGATCTCGATGTCCCTCCGAGTGGTGGGAGGAATTGATTGATCATCTTGATCATTCATGTCTCCGCCTTGACAGATTTGATGGCCTTGATCAACGAAAGGTGAAACTGATGAGGGAGGAGGTTGATCTTGGCCTTGGGGAGAACTGCTCCTTGGAAAATCCTTGGTACCGGAAGTTCCGGTCTGAGGGACCGGAAGTTCCGGACCAGACACCGGAAGTTCATGTCCATTGACCGGAAGTTCCGGGCCAAAGGCCGGAAGTTCCGGTGTACCAGAAATTTCAGGGGCAGAAGCAGTTTGTTGAGCTTCTTCTCGTTGAGACAAGTTGGGCACGGCGTTGTTGTCGAGTGTTTCTTGTGTGGTAGAACCTTGTTGAGCAACCTCATAGTAGAGTTCAACGGGGCGGTGGACTCCCAACCCCATTCTTCGAATAGCATCTTGAGGTTGATCATCACCTACAACGGAAACACCACTTTGCTCCACAAGGGAGCCGTCATTCTCCTCGAACACCACACTACAAGTTTCTATGATTATGCGTGAGGCCTTATCATAGACTCTATAAGTGTGGGATTCGGACCCGTAGCCCACAAAAGTCCCTTCAAGAGATTTAGATTCAAACTTGCCTAAACGAACACCTTTGATCAGATAAAAACACTTACAACCAAAGACTCGGAAGTAGGAGATATTGGGCTTGTTCCCGGTGATCACTTCATAGGGGGTCTTCATGAGTCATTTGCGGAAGAAGAGTCGGTTGGATGAATGGCAAGCGATGTTGACGGCTTCGGCCCAAAAGTTGTGAGGGGACTTGAACTCGGCCATCATCGACCTTGCCATCTCAATAAGAGTGCGATTCTTCCTTTCGGCTACACCATTTTGTTGGGGAGTATAAGCAGCGGAATATTGATGACGAATCCCTTCTTCACTAACGAACTCGTTTAAGGTGTAGTTCTTGAACTCGGACCCGTTGTCAGTTCTTATCACCAAGATAGGGACATTGTGTTGACGTTGAGCCTCATTGGAGAAGTCGATGATAGTTTGTTGAGTCTCCATCTTCGTCTTGAATAAGAAAACCCATGTGTATCTTGAATATTCATCAACAATCACCAAGCAATATTTCTTGCCACCAAGACTAGCTTCCGGAATGGAACCAAAGAGATGAACATGGAGAAGCTCCAAAACCCTCTTTGAAGAGATGATGGTCTTGCTTGGATGGTAGATGTCATGCATTTTTCCTTCAACACACGCCCTACACATTCGATCCTTCGAGAAAGAAACATGGTCTTTTAGTCCTAGGATATGGCCACCCTTGTGGAGACTTTGCAAAGTCCTCATGTTGACATGGGCTAGTCGGCGATGCCATATCCAACCCAAGTCCGCCTTTGCGAATAGGCACATTGTATGGGAAGTGGTGACTCCGGAGAAGTCAACCACATAGAGCCCATTCTCAATGTACCCAACGAAAGACACATTGAGAGACTTGCTCCGCAAGAGAATGACCATTTCCTTTTCGAAGACAACGTTATAACCCAAACAAGTTAAGGAATGGACCGAGATTAAGTTGAAACCTAGGGACTCGACAAGCAAGACATTCACAAGTGTGATGTCCGGTGCCACTACCATCTTGCCGAGCCCTATTACCTTAGACTTTGAATTGTCACCATATGTAACGGTCATTTATCATCATTGGGCTTCAACTCTGTTACAATCTCCTTGCTTCCGGTCATATGACTAGTGCACCCACTATCAATTATCCATTTCAATCCTCCGGAAGCAAGGCCATACACACAATTAATTCTTTGGTTTAGGTACCCATTTTGCAATGGGTGCCTTTTGGTTAGCAACAAGGGTCTTTGGAACCCAAATAGAATATTCAGTATAACCATCAAAAGGACCAATGTATCTAGCATAGACATCCCTATAATAATCAACATATAAAGCATAGTTTGGGTTAGATATGCCCGCAAAGTCATCACGAGTGGGAGTGCCCCTTGTGGCATTTCCACTCGCAATGTCATCTTTCTTGGCTTGTGCGGGCTTGATCTTCTTCTTGATCTTCTTCTTCTCCTTAGCAACATATCCTAAACCTTCCTTACCCTTGTGGGGCACTCGCTCATGAAGAGGAGTAGTGAGCTTCCCTTTGCCTTTATCAAGGGAGGTCTTGGGCTCGGTTGCTATGGAGGGAACAAACAAGACCCTAGCTTTATCCTTGACAACATTTGCATTAGTATTCAAAGGAGTAGAAGTACTAGGTTTCTCAAGAATAGATATCTGAGTTTGGAGTTGATCACGAGACGTGAGGAGACGTTCGTGATCACTTGTCAATACCTTGTGAGTATTTTCAAGTGACTCGAAGTCATCGCAAAGTCTAGCATGAGCAACTACAAGCTCGGACTTTTCATTTTGCACAATTTTACATTTAGCAAAGTAAATATCACGATCCTTAGTGATCTTAGCAAGTTGCTCCTTGAGGAGAGCATGAGCTTCTTGTTCATCTTCGAGAGAGGATTGGAGGGACATCTTAGCGTGTGCATCCTCTCTCTCAATCTCACCTTTTAATTCAAGCTCATCCTCAAGCTCACCTATACGACTCATAATTGAGCCAAAGTGTTTCTTTGCTTCTCCTTGCAAGTTAGTCATGAATTTATCAAAGGCAATAATTTCTTCCTTGACTTCTAGGCTCATTCCATCATCAATGTCATGGGATATGGAGGTGGGGGACAATTTTACCTCGGATGTCTTTGCCATGAGACATCTTGGATTCTTGATGATGGGGCTCTCGTTTGGGGAGGAGAAGAGTGATGGAGGAGTGGAAGAAATGGCTAGTGCGGCCACTTGCATTGGTGTATCCTCCTTGTCACTATCTTCATCATCGATGGGATATTGCTCTTGAGTTACCAAGACAATCTTTTGGTTCTTCTTGAAGAAGGGCTTGTTCATGGGCATGGGCCCCTTGCCCTTCGTCTTGGCCACGAGCCTCCCACCATGATCCTCTCTTCTCTCCCATGGGCAATCTGCAATAAAGTGGCTTTTGTCATCACAGTTATAGCAAAGCCTCACCTTGTTGAATGGCTTTCCTCCATTGGATGGAAACTTCTTGTCAATCCTCGCTTTGGCCCTTCCGGGGTTCTTCCAAAACGTTCTTGCCGCAAGACCCATGTGTTGAGTAAGAGTATTTGAGAGGGTCTCACTAGATAGCTCGACTTGATCATCATACTCCTCTTCATCCTCTTCTTCAACGGTGGCCTTCAAGGCAATTGAGGCATGCTTGTGCATCCCTATGGCTCTAGCTCTTGCGTCTTGTGCAATCTTGGAGGCCACCTTGTATGCGGTCATCTCTTGCATGACTTCATTGGATGTCATCTTTGCGAAGTCATGTCTCCCTTGGAGTGTCTTCAAATCCGTTTCCTCAAAGGGCAAGAGAGCGGTCACAAACTTCCTCTTGATCCAAGCATCATCAATGTAGACCGCCCCGAGGTTCTTGAAGGAGTTGGCAACCAACACCAACCTCCGGTACATGTCCTCGTGGCTTTCTCCATCCAACTTGTAGAACCCTTCCACCTCATTGCTTAAGGCATCATACCGGTTCTTCTTCATGCTCTCATTCCCGACGAAGATGTCGGAAAGAGCATTCCAAACTTCTTTGGCGGTGGAGAATTGTTGGATGAGCGCCATGTCCTTCTCTCCAACGGCCATTTGGAGTTGATGGAGAGCGGTGGCGTTGAGTTGGCTATCAACCACCTCTCTTCTTGTCAAGTTGGTTGGATCATGGGGCTTGTATCCTTCTTCAATGATGCGTCATAGCTCAATGGAGGCACTACATAGATGAGACTTCATTAGAAATTGCAATTGAGAGAAATGAGTAGGTTTAAGCTTAGGAGGATCACTTTAATAGTTTACATGAGGGTGAGGGATAGGAGGGTTAGGAGAGTAATTATGGTTGACATTATGAAATTCCTCTCCTTTGAGGGTGTTAGAGGAGCTAGGTGATTCATCCTTTTCCGCCTTCCCGAGGGGAACACTTGAAGTAACATCTTTGGACCCATCCGAAGATGACTCCTTAGAGTTCTCAACATGCTCCTTGGGAGGAGGAGAGGGAGAAGTAGCCTCGGGCTCCTTAGACTTCAAGAGTGCCATGAGCATCTCATTCATCTTGAGGAGTTGGGCCTCCAAGGATGATATCATATCAATAAGATCGGCCATGGTTGCCCCTTTGGCTAACGCCTCCTTCTCCGCCTTTAATTTCTCACGGGCGGCCCTCTCGGCATCGGATTCTGCCATCGTTGCACTTAGGCGGTTAAGCCCTTAAAAGTGAACCTGGCTCTGATACCAATTGAACGGGAATCCGGCACCTAGGGGGGGGGGGGGTGAATAGGTGCTATTACAAATTTTAGGTCTTTTCAAATTTAGGCTCAACACAAAGGTAAATTCTCTAGATATGCAACTACGGTGAATTTACCTAAATGACAATCTAAGCAATAACAAGATAAACAGGCTAACAAGACAAGTAAGTAAGGGAGCAAAGATAAGGGGAACCAAGCGAAGCACGCGGAGACGAAGATGTAATCCCGAGTTCCACCCAAGGGTGTACGTCTCGTTTGGAGAGGTGTGCACTACCACAACAGGTTAGCCGCAACGCCACAAAGGCTCACCTTCTTCTCCGATGAACTCAACCACAAAGGTTGCGAGTCCACCTTCCACTATTGATCCCCTTTTAGGGCGGAGATCGAATCCCTTAAAAACGCTTGAGGCACACACCAACAACTTAATTGTGGGCTCTCAAGAAGACCACAAAAGGTCAAGACCACAACAGGTCAAGCTTACACCAAGTACCAACAATGGTGAGACCTAGGTTTTCCTTGAGGAAACCCTCGACTAGAAATCCCCAAGTGAATGGGGAAAGATTACAAATCGCTTCGGTGAAGTAGTAGATCGGGGCCTTCTCCTTCACTCCTCCAAAGATCAACGGATTTGGGTGGAGGAGTTGGGAGATCTTGATGATTTGAGCTTCCGCAATTTATGAAGAGAGAGAGTGTGAGAGCTAAAATGGCTGGAGGTAGGTGGAGGGGTATTTATACCCCCCTCCACCAACTAGCCGTTTTTTACTGCGCAGGCCGGAACTTCCGGTCACCCCGGAAAGTTCCGGCCAAAGTTTCGGAGGAACTTCCGGCCTGGCCAGGGCGCAGGCAGTTCCAGACTTGGAGAAAAACCAGCATGTTCAGCACCGGAACTTCCGGTGGTTTGACCGGAACTTCCGGTCGCGCGGAAAGATCCGGCCAAAGTTCCGGCTTTGCCCGAGCGCGAGCAATTCCTGACTTAGCCGATTTTCTCGTTTGTCTGGAACGGAACTTCCGGTCGCCCGGAAAGTTCCGGCCAAACTTCCGGT
Organism: Poa annua; assembly: GCA_026929855.1. Classification (NCBI taxonomy): domain Eukaryota; kingdom Viridiplantae; phylum Streptophyta; class Magnoliopsida; order Poales; family Poaceae; genus Poa; species Poa annua. Next base: position 43,158,387 of record CM049427.1, read on the forward strand.
GAAGGTTCCGCCTTTGCCAGGGGCTAAATCCTAAAAGGACTTAGCCGTTTTCTGGCCAGATGGAAATGTCCGGTGCTGTGCCCGGAACTTCCGGCCCTTCGGCCGGAACTTCCGGTCACAACACCGGAACTTCCGGCCTGACAAAACAGGAAAAACTGCCAGCCAGTTCTCTCAATCAACCCTGATGATCTTCATCCTTTTTGTTCTTCAAGGTTATGTAGTATCTGAAATACTCAGGCACACCGTTAAACATCCTTTTCGTGTTGTCATTCCTAACCAAAACTCAGGAGACAGAAATTGCTCTTTAAGTTGTTCCTCTTCATTTAAATTTGATCCTCTCCTTTTTGCAGCCACCACAGTTCTAGCTAAAGATGACACATACTCATATGTTTCATCAAGTAAGCAAGCATCCGAAGCCAATCGGTTCATTTTCCTGCACAACCGGTTGTACCTCAAGGTGTTTGTGCCAGGGATGCCAAAGATGGGGGCACGAGAGTTGTCGGCATTGGGCACTGGAGCAAATCTTGTTGCTGTTTCAGACCATCTCTCCAACAAGTACCTGTCTGGAATCAACTGAACATTCAAGTGGACCATCACCCTAATTATGTGCGGGCACAAAAGGCCACAGCCGTCGAACATGTTGCAACTGCAATCATATAATCCATTTGACACATCTGCTTGCACTCGATATGTTTGTTTGTCTTGCCCATCATTTGAAACAAGGGAAAATTGCTGCAAAGCGCCACCTTCTTGTTGTTGTACGCTGAATCCAGTGTTTGCAGCAATTAGTTTTTGGAAGCGGTCGAAGACCTCCCTAGTGTAGAACACAGCAGTTTGTTTCTCTAGATAGTAACTGCAAAACAAATGTGAATCTTGTTACATAATTGTTTCAGTACACGCAACTATATTTGGTTTCATAAATAAATTATGTAGCCACTGTTTTAAAAAGAAAACATTATCATGCAACAAAAAATCAAAACATACCTTCCCCACAGCGGCGGGACTGTTGTCTCAACAATGAATCCTGCGTTGTCTTCACGGTCAAGCATGAGGTTCTGGCATAGCTCAAATTGCCCAACAAAGGTCCACGCCGAGTCGGATGGATGGATAAGAGTCTTGAAATAAGAGTTCAGCCCTTCCGATCGCCCTGTTGTGCTTGTGAAGGGGAAAAAGTTGCGCCTAAAGTACACAGGGGACCATGTCTTCCTTGATTTCCACATGATTTTGAGGTGTTTGTGCTCAACCATTTGAAACCATTGCAACATATGAGATAAAATGAAGACATCACAACAATGTTTCGTTCTCAGATTTTGCAACACAGCATGACATGAAGCTTTATTTGTATATATTATTTTAATTTTTTTGTCCAGCAGAGTTATACGGTACTGATATATCAAATTTTTACTTAGCAGAAACAAAACATATAGAATTGTGCAAGCAAAAATTTGAAACGAAAATCAATCAGATGGTTTTACATATTTTATAACTCCTACAGACCATACTACGACCAGCACAAACTATTAATTTACCTCCTAGCTCAACAAATTAGTATCAACAACATAGCACAACAACATAGCACAACAACTCTAGGGTTTACCTGTTCAGATCCTTGGGCCGATCGTTCGAACACAACTCTACGGTTCTGAAACCTAATTGGGCCCTCACTCGCCGCTGATGCGCCGCCTCCGCCAGCGCCGGAGGCTGTAAGATTTTCTCCGACGGGTCAGAATTTGCGCGCCTCATCCGTGGCGCCGGATCGTGTCGTCGTTCTTCGGGGAAAAGGATGTCGCGGAGGAGGTGCGCCATGGAGATGCGGAATAGGATGTGCGGCGCTCGATCTCAGGCGAAGGGACGCAGCAAATAGGTGCTGGCGGCGTCGCCGACGCGAGCCGCCGCTCCTCCGCTCCGGATAGAGACAGGACGTGGATGGAGATTTGTGTACCGTTGAAGCAATTTTTTTTGCTTCATTACATGTCCGAAAGTTCCCGCCCAGAGCAGCGCATCCGATGGGGCGAATTCGTTCGATCAGACGGTGCGGAAGGGGACCTAACACGTCCAGATTTAGGGGGACCTACGTCTAGCGCGCGCCTTTCAAGATCCAGGCCGGCGCCATCATTTTTAAAATAGCCTCTCAAGTCGCCCAAGATGGCTTAAGGTATCGATTGCTCATTTTTGTTTCTCGGTCCATGGAAAGGCAACTAGGTTTTGTGGGGACAAAAAAGATGGAAGAACACAACATCTACATAGATCGATTCACACAACATGACATTTGCGTAGATTGATTCAGACGATCATATGTGGCATGCTTGTAGGAAGTTGCAATAGAGAATAATCAGGATTATTCATTGTCCAGCTATCTGATTACATGGGTGGACCCAGAAAGGTTTGCAAGTGGGGTCATTTCTTACAGGAACTTAAAAATTTTAAGTGTTTTTCCTACAAATGGGCATGCATCTTTGGAAAGTTTAGAATTTGAGTAGGGGCTTAGGCCCCCTGAGCACTACTTGGGTCCGCCCCCTGTCTGATTACATTTTCCTTCAAGAACACACACGAGAATCTCATGCCTTATACATTAAGTTGGAGAAGCAACATTTAGATATTTACTGGAACACAAGCCACAAGCGGCTAGGGTCCGAACCCACTTACGCCCAAGAATTACTTCCTGACGTTCTTTCGGATCCTACTACTTTTTTATGAGTGCTTTCAAATATATTTTCTGTTTTAGAATTAGAGAAATCTTCTTGGGATGCTAGCAAGGTGTAATGGCTATTGTTAATTATCAGTCCTTTCAAGTTAAAGTCCAGTAATCTAAAATTGTGTATTGCCGAGCCTTTCAGCTGGCTATGAAAAAGATGTCTTACTTGGAAAATATTATTTTCTGTTGACGAAGATAAAGTTCACTTGGAATGAACAACTTACGACGAAATGTTATGCAGATTACATATTTTTATAGGGGCACACATTTATTTCTTAATCTGAAAAAAACTTCTGTTGGCGAGTGTTGGGCTTTTCCACCACTGCCATACTGTTATCGTGTTCAGTCAGCTTGGGCCTGATGCTTACTACTCACTCTGTCCCGATTTAACTGTCGCGAGCACGGTACAAATGGTATTTTACACATTAGTCCAAACAGTCTGGAAAACGTTTTAAGCTAGTCCTGTGATTCAAATCGTGGACGTCGTCCTCCTCCGAGCTCCCGTACACCGGCGAGCGCAGGACCTCGACCTCGCCGTCCGCGCCTAGACCTCCGAGCTCACGTACGTCGGCGTGCAAGAGCTCTCCTTCCGCGACCGCAACAGAGCCTACTTCCGCGCCCAGAGCTTCGTCCACCCCCGCATCGCAGCTCCACGCAGGAGGGAGGTCGACCTCGCTGTCGCCGTCCGCGCAGGCGGATTGGAGGGAGCTCGACCACGCCGTCCACGTCTCTTGATTCCGTGCCCGCTTAGGAGAGAGCTCGCTCTGCTCGACCTCGGGCTCCCGGGGGGGGGGGGGGGGGGGGGGGGGGGGGGGGGGGTTGGGTGCTCCACCTCACCGTCGTGGCGTCGTCCGCTCGAATCGAGAGCAGAGGTGCCGAGAGCCTCCAGGATTCAGTTGCTGATATTGGTCGTAGAGGCGACCTGGACAACCAACTGCTATGAACAAGAATTTATCAGGTTGTTTTAAATTGCAACTGAAATTTACCCGGGAGCAAAGTAGGTTCGTGATACAAAACAAGCTGGAGAGCTACATGCTCCGGTTCGTCAGTTCCCTGCACGCCTCCAAGCTCCAGAGCTACGGGCTGAAGAAGGTACCTGGAGCAGTAGCTGCGTCTGCAAGTGGAGCTGTAGAATGTTCTCCAAAAACAGTTACAGATTTGGTGTCTGCAATCCTCTTAAAAAAATACTCAGAAAAATCATTCCCTCACAAGCATTCCCTCGACAGCATTGGAAACTGCAGCTCAGTATCTTCAACCTGCAGCAAGAAATCCTATTGTAAGAACCTACAACTCTGAAACTGAGTGCTGAAACATCAGCAAGAAATGCTGGAGTAGAAGGAGCCGTCATCTTCAACATTTGCATATTTTTAAGGGGCAGCTGCTTTTCAGGTTTTTCTCTATTAAGTGGGGGTACCAGTCCCGGGCTTCCTCGTCTCTCCATGGCGCGTACGGACTCGCAGACATAGAATCCGGGCTCACCGTCGCCGGATCCTGCCTTGCCAACATCGGACCCTTCCTGCCTCGGTGACCCCTTGGATCGAAAACTCGGATTTTTCTCGTAGGATGGGAGCGGGGCGGCGAGGGGAGGGGAGCGAGGCAGCGAGAGGAGAGCGGTGAGGTCGAGGGGAGCACGCGGCGCCTCTTCTGCGACGCGGTACGGCTAGGTGGAGGAGAGGGGAGGGAACAAGCCAAGGTAGAGGGGAGGGGATCACGGCACGGAGACGGGAGCTTGGCGGCGGAGTCTATCGGATGGAGAGCGAGCGCCCCGACAGGAAGAGGATTGCGGGTTGTGTCTCTGAAACACCAGGGGGGGTTTCACAAAATTACCGTGGCGACAGTATTTCGGGACAGAGGAAGTATTTCAACTTAGATGACACAAGATGATGAAATCTATTACTCCCTCCGATCCATATTAGTGGGCATAACTTTGTCTAAATTCATATGTATCTAGTTAAGTATTAAGACTAATACATCTGTATCTAGACAAAGTTGTGCCCACTAATATGGATGGGAGGGAGTACCTAAAACCTTCTTCTCGCGCGCGCGTTGGCTAGGTGAAGCGAACGGCCGCGCTACAGGACAAGCCACGCTCACACGCACGAGGTCGGCTTCGTCCACAACGAACCACTCACTCCCTTCTCGACTCCCACTCGTGTGCTCGCCCGATGGGGCCTCCGGCGCTTCAGCCGCCGGCATCTACCTCCACAACGCTGTCCTCCACTTCCACGGCGCCGCGCCGCCGTAAAAAGTTGCCTTCGAGCACAAGCAGCAAAGAAAGCAAGCAACGCCGACGAGCACGTCCTTCGAGCACAACAACCCCGACGAGCACGTCCTTCTAGCAAGCAGCAACACGACGACGCTGCAGGCAGCAATGGTGGTGGAGGGCGAGGAGTACTGCGACCTCAAGGATTGCCCGTTCACGGTGCGCTAGACCTCCCACTTCTCCCCGGGCGACGGCTTCGCGGCCTACGACCACCGCACCGGCGGCCTCGCCTTCCGCGCGGACACATACGGCTGCGGCCTCTCCGGGCGAACTCGCGCTCCTCGGCCCAGCCGGCGAGCCCCTCCTCACCGTGCGCTGCCGCCGCCGCCGCCCGTCCCTACACCAGTGCTGGGAGGGCTTCCTCGGCGCCCGCGCCGACGGGCAGAGGCCCCTCTTCTCCGCCCGCAGGTCCTCCATCCTCGACGGCTGCAGGTGAGGGGTGGTGACTGGTGAGCCACTCGATCCCCACTTCCGGTGGATGTACAAACTTTTCTCAAAGAACCAGAGAGACGGGAGGAAGATTGGAGTTATCTCTTTGACCATTTTACATTTCAATCCTTCTATTTCTCGTCATATACGTGATAGACCTATGGTACCTTGGTCTTATTCCAGAACGTGGGCTCTTTGTGGACGTTGGAAAGAGAGAAGAAAAGAAAAGGGGAAGAAATGAAAAAAAGATAAAACCACCTAATTGGTCAAATCTACCAATTTATTGTCTATGTTTATATATTACTTGGTTAATTCTACTAATTTGTTGCCTAAAATATTCAAATAGTTGATCAATTCTACAAATTCATTTATGAGGTTACTCATATATTAGTTGCTTAATTCCATGAATTTGTTGCTTAAAGATATGTTGCCTAAAATATTCCAATTTGTTGCCAAAAACAGATCTGTTGCCTAAAGTATTCCAATTTGTTGTAAAAAATAAACCACGAAATTTCTTAAATCTACCAATTTGCTACCTACCTTCATATATTATTTGATTAGTTATACCTATTGTTGCCTAGAATATATATTACCAATTCTACCATTTGTTGTTTAATTTTATCAATTTTATTGCCTACCTTCAATAAATTGCTTGCTTAATTCTACCAATATTATTGCCTACCTTCATATATTACTTGCTTTTAAACGGTTCCTCATTGCAAACTTTTAACAAAATATGCTTATGTATCCAAACCGCGTTGTTGTGCGCTATGAAATCTGTATCGTAGCATAGAAAGTTGCTTTTGTTACGTAGTTACTTGGTTGTTATGAAATTGCATCATCGTACACCAAAGTGAGTTCGCGTCTTGCCAAAACAAAATTTGTTTTTATTTTTTGTTATGGAGTTACTTACATCTATAACGAAGTGGCCTCATCGTGCACCAAAATTTTCAAATCTACCAATTTGTTGCCTACCTTCATATATTAGTTGTTTAATTCTACCAATATGGGTGTCTAAAAATATTACCAATTCTACCATTTGTTGCTTTGGCAGACACAAAAGTTGCTTCATTGTCCACAATGTTGCTTTAGCGTTGTCGCCCTCGGCCACCACAAGGCCGAGATCACCGGCTCAGAGTCCTAGATTATTGGCAAGCGTGGGGAGCTAAGCAATAGCATCTTGCGGTAGAGCCGCGACGTCGGGATCTGCTCGGATTCGCTGTCATCTGGGGCACGCTTCGCACCGACGAGCCCATAAAAATTGCTTCCTCACCAACTGGATTTGCTTACACGATTATAGGCATGTTCTACCTATTTGTTGCCTAGAATATATATTATCAATTCTACCATTTGTTGTTTAATTCTACCAATTTTATTGCCTACCTTCAATAAATTATTTGCTTAATTCTACCAATTTTATTGTCTACCTTTATATATTACTTGCTTTTTAAACGATTGATTGATGTGCCTCATTGCAAACTTATAACAAAATGCGCTTATGTATACAAATCGCGTTGTTGTGCGCGATGAAATTTGTATCCTAGCATATAAAGTTTTTTTGTTCCGTAGTTACTTGGTTGTTATGAAATTGCATCATCGGACACCAAAGTGAGTTCGCATCTTGCCAAAATATATTTTTTAATTTTTCGTAATGGAGTTGCTTACATCTATTATGAAGTGGTCTCATCGTGCACCAAAATTACTTGTTATGGACTTCCCATCATTTGTCGCGCTGGAGTTAAAGAGCACCTCTCGCCTCTCAGGACTTTCTGAACTTCGCACGAAACATCGGCCGTAATTGGTGTGGGCCGCTACTCACGTTAACCACAATGTTATGAGGCAAGTAGATGTTATTATTGGAGAACTTTGTAAAAACATAAATTGCAACTCTTTTTTACCACTAGGCAACAAACATACATAGTTGGGCAAATATTTATTTATTGAGCAACTAATGTCCATTAATACGCAACAATCCGACAAAAATAAAGCAATACATGAGTATAGTTGTGAAGTGGAAGCCCAGCCCATTCATCACCTATACATGAAGTACATAAGAATTTTTTTAGAAAAAGGCTTCCCTTTACAAAAGTCTATTTTCATCCACTTAGGTTCCACACGTGTCACAATTTCGTTTGTTTTCAATTCTCACATTTCCTCCCTGCGTGACAAGTGGCGGCTTCCAGGTGGTGCGCAGATGACTAGACATGCATTTATTTTGAGATTCTTTTTTTTAAATGAAATATTTGTAGAACCGTTTATCCGAATTACGAACCGTTTTCACTTTTGAACTCCGCGCGTCGAGATCTTCAAAACTAGATCCATTGTTGATAGGTTTCGACGAACTTTTTTTTGTACTTCGGATTGTGTATGTAGTTGTACATCCAACTGAATCTGTGTGTAGTTATACGTACAACCTGATCCGTACAACCTGATCTGTTTTGTTGTACGTTCACTCTGTTCTGTACAAACTGATCTGTAGACTTGTAAGACCTGAGTCCGTGTAGTTGTACGTCTGAGTATGTGTAGTTGTACGTACGAACTGATTTTATGTAGTTGTACGTTTGAATTTGTATAGTTGTACGTCTAAATCTATATGATTGTACGATTTGAATTTATATCGATGTACAACTGAATATGTGTGTAGTACAAGTTCTTTCTATACAGAACCCCTACGCAGCAGTCTCGGCATCTTAACGTACCTGGCGTGGACGCGCTGATCACCCAGGGCTCGTAAGCGCAGGGGCTTCGAACGATCAGGACGTGCGGACAGGCCGACATGCAACACGCGCGAACAGGCCGGCACGCAACACGCGGGGGTTGTACGAGCCGCACGCTCGGGGACACGTGTCTTCGTGCCGCTGCGCCCGATTCACCCTTCGCGAAGGCCGCCCTTCAGCTAGCGGTACCCAGTCCATAATGCTAGCAACCCACTATTTCTCTACGGGAGTACTTCCCCATTACCCATTCTACATCCATTCTAGTCTTGCACAGCTCTGTGAGCAAAATTGCCACACGGAATGCAGATGAGCGGGCGGCCGGAAGTCGGCGTGCAACGAGGCGGAGCTGGACGAACTCCTCCGGGACGGAAGCTGTGTCGGCCCCTGCTCCTCACTGCTGTCGAGGGCCATCACCGCGCCCTGCTCCTCCTAGCTCACGAGCGCGGCCGCCGCCCCTTCTCCTCCCTGCCGGTGAGGGGCGCCGCCGCTCGTGCTCCTCCCTGCCAGCTAGGGCCACCGCCGCCCTTGCTTCTTACCCGCCGGCGCGGTCCACGGCGAGCTGGAGTCAAGGGACGACGACGAGCTGGAGACATGGGAGCTTGAGGAGGTTCTGCAGGGCCTCCGCCTCGTCCACTGCCGCGGTGGATGGGGTTGGAGACGGTTTTTTACGGGGCCGTCGGCACGACCACCACCGAGAGGTGGGCGCGGCGCGCGTCGACGTGGTGGCGGGATGGGTGCGCCGCGTTGCCGAGCTTGACGGTGAGGGCAGCGCAGGGGGCAAAGAGGAAGGCGGAGAAAGAAACTTGCCTTTTTGGTCGGCCGTTCCAAGCAACGGCCGGCCGTTCGCTAGACGCGTCCAATCTATTATATACTGAAAGTAAAATGATTCTGTTTTTCCGGGACAACACGTTAAGCCACATCATTAGAATTATATTAATTGTTAGATCTAAAATCTATGGTTAGGATTTAATAGAAAATAATAATAACGTAACTATATTTTTTGAAAATTAACCACACCGATCCACAAGTTGGATAACCTCCCATACGTAAAAGAGTTTTTTAGGCCAAATTTTTTTAAAACAGAATGGCAAGACGTGTCCATATAGGACTCCGGTAGCCTTTAGGAAAAAGGAACCGTATCCGTATCCCCTATACGTACATGAACTGGCTGGCCGGCCGGCCGTCGCCCAGTGTACTCGCTCATCCTGTGGGCACAATCAATGAATTAAATTAACGATGATAGGCTAGGCCACACCATGGAAATATTTTAGTAATTAGATCTAAATTTAATGTTTAGGTATTAAATCAAATAATGAGATCTATGTATGCCCTCCGTTCACCATTTTAGATATTTTAATATTGACTACCTACATAATCAAATGAGTGAATATGTCTATAAAATATGTCTAGAAACATATACGGATCCACTTACACAATTCGAATCTTTAAAACACATGCACAACCTGCGTTGGAGAACATAAGGGTAACAAATATAACACGTACACTACTTGGATCTGACAGATTTTAGAAAAAAACTCAATGCACACACATGTACTACACTATCGGTCTAGGAGGACCATCCTCATGTATCATGGACCACTTCCAAATATGGCTGAAAGTTGTTTTTCCCTTTTAAAAGCAATTGTTTAGTTTTAACCGGTGTGCTCCCTTTCATCAAATTTGATCATGCTGAGTGACTACGTGACCATTGCTTTCTTGATATCCATGCCACTAAAGTGTACCACCAGAACATATATAACCACTCCCCATATAAATCAGATATGATACGTTGTCCCAGAACAAACTTAAACATAAGAGAAAACATTCCTGAACTTGACATCAAAAGGAAAAGCAAAACTAGAAATTCATAAACCAAACCAAACCACTTAAGGCATGAGACAAACATGCAAATGCGCATGAGATTTGCCTCCATGAATTATTAATCCTAGCAACCAGCTCAAAAATATTAACCTCATTGGTCAAAAAACAAATCAACGAATGAAGCACTCTCCACCGAACAAAGATTTACACAAACTAAAAATACATGAAAAATAGTTCGTGTGAATCTATAGCCATAGATGAATTTCTCCGCAGCCTGTACAACATTGCAGGGATAGTGAAATGTAAAATTTAGAATATTATATGCATATTTTTTCTTCAAAAGACGATTTATTACTAAAAAAATATTTGCACCCGCTATCTGCATAGCAAATGAAAGACGAGCATAAAATACTCTACACAAGTGATGCATGCTCGAGTTTAAGTTAAGAACTATAATCGGTGTCCCCTAAAAAAATCAATAAAAGTGTTACAGTTTCATGAAACAAAGCACTCATAAATTTGATGATTGTGGATTAATCAGTAATGCACTTAATATAATTGTTCAACAGTTGTTTTTTTTAACAAATGCAATGTATGTGCCTATGACCACACATATATACAGCGGTTGATTATTCAACATTTGGTTATGAAGCTGCTGAGATTGGAATCTCTCAAGTGAGAGATTACAACACATGTAACTTCGAATATAGTTCTATGACTAGACATAATAAATATATTTGAGCACACTATATATCGCCTAGATGAAGAGTAGAAACGATCCGAAGGGAGTAAAAATAGAACAAAATATTAATACATACGTACTTTACGGAACCATGGCATGACATTTAAAAAAATCTCACAAATATCCGGTCACAAATTAAATTGGTCATATTTCACCCATATTATTTTACATATCATTATGGTTTTGGCAGGGGCATATCTAGCCAAAATATTTTACTAGCTTCATCTTAATATATTACATGGGTTCAATATGTTTTCTCTTTCACGTCTGATGATTTACTAGAGTATTTATTTTGTTGGGTACCGCTGAACCCGACTACACCACTAGATTTCGATGTCCATAGAATCATATAATTAAGAATTTAATACTTTTAGTAAAAAAATACGTTAATAATGATGTTTCTCAAATAAAACACAAAATGAAGTTCAAAAATCTATTCAGTGCGTTAAAGAAATGCCCTCGCAAATAACAACAACAAAAGGATGACACGATGAAAAAAATTTCAACTAAAAAACATGAAAAGATGAATAAAAACGTTATTTCCATATCAAAATTTGATCATTATCAATTGAAGTTGTGCAAGCTTGAGCGTGTACAGCCGTGTAGCGAGCCACATCTATTCGATAACAGAAAATGAGAAAATTATAATCCGGTCTTGCTGCATGCTACGGCATTAAATCCTGTGTGCACATAGTCATCTTCACTTGCCATTGTTGTTGTTCCCGGGGTACAACCCCCACTTAGGCTGGCCGCCGGCTTGAACGCCACCGCCGCCCGCGGGCAGGTCCATCTCCGACCCCTCCGCCGCGCTTTCCAACGGCGCCTTGGTCTCGTCGTGCGCCTGATCCGCGGCCTCGCCGCCGCCACTGGCCGGCAGCCAGCTGGCAGGTGCTGGCTTCTGCGCCGGGTTGAGCAGCGAAGCCCACATGGCGACCTGCTCCTGCCGGGTCTCGTCGACGTAGGGAGACGACTTCCCAAGCTGCCCGGCGCTCGCCCCGTAGGCGCCCAGCGCCGGCGACGCGCCCGCCGCCCACATCATCGGCTTGCCCTCTGCAGGGTACCCCGCGTAGTACCTAGGGTACCCCGGGTAGTGGTGCATGCCGCCGCCCGCGTACGGGTACGGCAGCCACTTCCCTGCCCTGGCGGCCGTGTCGGCGGTGAGCCACTGCGCGGCGCCCTCGGACGCCGACGGTGGCACTGCAAGCGCGGACGTCTCGGAGCTTATGGAGATCGGCCGTGCGGCGGCGCAGGGGAAGGCGTGGAGGAGGACGATGATGCTGAGCGCCGTCGCGACGATGGCGGCGGCGATGGTGCGGCCCATGATCAGAAAGAATGTTAGCTACTCTAGCTGGCTGTGACTTATTTGTTGTGAGGTGGCACGGTGGGATGCATGGCTGAGCGCCATTATATACCGGAAGAACTCCCGGGGAAGAGGCGAGGTGGTCGAAGCACTGGAAGCCCTAGTGCGTGAGGAGAACCTGATTCCTATCTACTGTGGCTTCACCTGTTAGACCGTTGACACTTGACAGGCCAGTCAATGGTGGAGATAGAATACTTGTAGGTTGATCACGCTTTACTTTCCAATCAATGGCAGAGTTTTTTTTTTACGGGGGAATGGGAGTTCCATTAACCAACATGCTCAGCAATATGAAGTTTTTTTCGGACCTACATATTGGGCTGTGGGCTTCTACAGTGGGCTAACTAGACATGCTCATGGGCCAGCAAATACACGACCTAAACTAAACGAAAAAAAAGCTGTTGCTTTCTCGCGAAAAAATGCTGTATGCATGTTTTCTGAAACAAAAATCACGATACTTTGCAGGTTATAGGTAGATAGGTATCATGATTCATGAATCACAAATCAAATCAATCATATCCGGGGCAAGTGCACCTGTGTTTGGCATTGAACGATAATACCTGCTTTACCGATTTGAAATGTGAATGGAAATTTGGAAGCGTAGAAACCCCACCAGGCACCATTGATGAACAGGAAGAACCCTTCACCTATCCCCTCCAGGGTACCTGGAAAGTGATCAACGCGAGCCTGTCACAACATCAACCAACCACACGTCGCCGTCGTCTAATCAGCAACCCTTGACGGTGCATCATTTTACCTTGGCCTCCAAGTGACCAGTCACCTCCCCTCGATCATCTTCTCCGGCAGAAAAGTCATTTCAGTTGGGGAAAAAACTTAGTAGCTCTCTCGTGGCAAACTGGCAGTGAGTCCAGCAGAGGGGAAAATGATGACAACGAAAGTAATATCTGCAAATTCTGTCAGCTTCACCCAAGGAGGAGCTGTAATCGCTTGGACAGGGATCGATAAATTAGAGAAAGACCCTGCATTGATCTTCACGGTGTTGTGCTGGGCGACCCTTACATATGTAGCGTACGGGCATGATTGATTCATCATATCATATCATCTCATTCGAAACAAGTCGTGTTCAAATTGGAAACAAATTCTTGAAGACTTCATTGTAGCTTGTGAGAGAAATTTCTCACAAGGTTACACGCGTGCAAATCATACCTCCCAAGTTGGCAATAAAGTACTAAAACCTTATCACACACGAGAGGAAGCCATCTTGTTCCGTCGTAACAAAGAAGATATTACCTTTCTAGAACAGGACGCGTGCGTCAGCCAACATTTCTACGGGCTTTGAGTCGGATTAGCAAGGGGATGAAAACGACCGAGCTGTGTAATTTTCTGAAACAATTAGGAGATCCGACGTACCTAGGCTCCTAGATATGGATAAGGAGTTCCATTATTATATTTGCGAGCTGATTAAATTAAGCAGCAGTAGTGTAATTCAATTTTTGCTGTCAAACGTCTCGTGAAATAGACGTGCTGCGTTGGCCGCTTTGGCAAGTTTGGCGAAACCATGTGCATGCACATGTACACGAGGAATTATGGGCAGCAAGAGCTAAGGTACTAGTAGGTGTTGATTATTTGAATCGGAAGAAGCATGGAATGTGAGCCAGGGTCTCTTTGGTTTGGTCGAAAGAACCTCTACAAAGAAATCCCTATTCCCTTGTGTTTTTCAAGTCCCACGGACGAAAGAGATGATCGGTTTTCTCAATTGCCTTTTTTCCGCGTGGGGTCCTATTTTGTTCTTAGAAAATCCTAACTACCATAGATCTTCCAGAACGTTCCCATTTTCTAGATTCTTAGCTCTCATAATGCATATGCATGCGTGTTCGGTCAAGCAACAATGACCTTAGCAAAAGAAAGCACACGCTTTATATTCTCTCTTGCTTTGCGTATATATTCGTCCGGCAAAAGTTATGAAGTTTGTGTGGTGTTCGTGGCATATACATGGTCACTCAAAGAAATCTCTAATTGATTCTATACCATCTCACGTACCACGGGGACACATGGTTTATGACTGAAAGTGTAGGTGTGCAAATGTGTTAGTAGTGTCTTCCTCCTCAATTTTTTTTATTGTACTCCGTTCCAGTCGTCGATCGAAGTGTCTTTCCCCTAATAAAAAGTTGAACTTACCCGACCGTTTAGTACGTACCTACTGACCTAGATATACCTACCAGAATTGGACCGTTGAAAACGTCGCAACCTTCGCAATTTGTGTGTGTTCAAAAGCCAGGATCGTTCATGGAAGCGTCCCAAGTCCTTTTTGCTTTCCCAAAGTATAGAAGTAGTGTACGTACATTATATTGGGCTTGCAGGCTTCACTACGGGAGTGGCATACCAGCCCGACGGCAATTATAATGCCGACGGCCAAACGTCGGGGCCGTCGGCGTCACAATATAGCACCAACGGCCATAGAAAAACCGTCGGGCTCAAAACACCGTCGGCGTTCTAATGTGAGCCCGACGGCCACCGTCGGCGTCAAAACACCATCGGACTTCTCCCCCCGTCTCCCCCACGTGGGCGTCTGGACGAAGCGACCTGACGGCGCCGTAACCACCCACACTGACGCCGACGGCAATACCGTCGGTCTCATTGATGCATTTTCCAGTTTTTCTTAAAATATTAGGTTACGTTCATAAATATTATTCGTAAGGGTACTAAATCACAATAAATAACATAAGAACTAATTTGTACAAATATTGTGGCCATAATATAAGGACACATATGCGGGTATCTCCGGAGTTTTGTAGTGGCGGGGTTCCGAAACTTAGAGGTGAAAACCCCCGTTTCGGGTGTCGGGCATGGAACCGTGCGACGGAACACATGAAATGTTTGTTTTTTATGGTCCAATATACCAACCTAACACATCCAAGCAAAAACTCCATGCGTCTACCCCCTCCCGACGCCGTTTAGAGGGGTAGATCGATGGGTTCAGACTTTTCTCCAGCGGGAGTAGGGTTTCGCCGTAGAGTGGGTCCGGAGTGTCAAGACCCCATAAAAACTTGCATAGACCCCTAACATATGTATACTAGTGTGTTGGTAGTTTGTGAGAACCAAGATACATCTCCGAGGTGCGACCCGCTTCACTGACCCCTCTTTCTCTGTGGTAAGTTCTAGCACTTAGAGGTGAAAACCCCGTTTCGGGTGTCGGGCATGGAACCGTGCGACGGAACACATGAAATGTTTGTTTTTTATGGTCCAATATACCAACCTAACACATCCAAGCAAAAAAATCCATGCGTCTACCCCCTCCCGACGCCGTTTAGAGGGGTAGATCGACGGGTTCAGACTTTTCTCCAGCGGGAGTAGGGTTTCGCCGTAGAGTGGGTCCGGAGTGTCAAGACCCCATCAAAACTTGCATAGACCCCTAACATATGTATACTAGTGTGTTGGTAGTTTGTGGGAACCAAGATACATCTCGGAGGTGCGACCCGCTTCACTGACCCCTCTTTCTCCGTGGTAAGTTCTTGCACTTAGAGGTGAAAACCCCTGTTTCGGGTGTCGGGCATGGAACCGTGCGACGGAACACATGAAATGTTTGTTTTTTTATGTTCCAATATACCAACCTAACACATCCAAGCAAAAAAATCCAAGCGTCTACCCCCTCCCGACGCCGTTTAGAGGGGTAGATCGACGGGTTCAGACTTTTCTCCAGCGGGAGTAGGGTTTCGCCGTAGAGTGGGTCCGGAGTGTGAAGACCCCATCAAAACTTGCATAGACCCCTAACATATGTATACTAGTGTGTTGGTAGTTTGTGGGAACCAAGATACATCTCGGAGGTGCGACCCGCTTCACTGACCCCTCTTTCTCCGTGGTAAGTTTTTGCACTTAGAGGTGAAAACCCCCGTTTCGGGTGTCGGACATGGAACCGTGCGACGGAACACATGAAATGTTTGTTTTTTATGGTCCAATATACCAACCTAACACATCCAAGCAAAAAAATCCATGCGTCTACCCCCTCCCGACGCCGTTTAGAGGGGTAGATCGACGGGTTCAGACTTTTCTCCAACGGGAGTAGGGTTTCGCCGTAGAGTGGGTCCGGAGTGTCAAGACCCCATCAAAACTTGCATAGACCCATAACATATGTATACTAGTGTGTTGGTAGTTTGTGGGAACCAAGATACATCTCGGAGGTGCGACCCGCTTCACTGACCCCTCTTTCTCCGTGGTAAGTTCTTGCACTTAAAGGTGAAAACCCCCGTTTCGGGTGTCGAGCATGGAACCGTGCGACGGAACACATGAAATGTTTGTTTTTTATGTTCCAATATACCAACCTAACACATCCAAGCAAAAAAATCCATGTGTCTACCCCCTCCCGACGCCGTTTAGAGGGGTAGATCGACGGGTTCAGACTTTTCTCCAGCGGGAGTAGGGTTTCGCCGTAGAGTGGGTCCGGAGTGTCAAGACCCCATCAAAACTTGCATAGACCCCTAACATATGTATACTAGTGTGTTGGTAGTTTGTGGGAACCAAGATACATCTCGGAGGTGCAACCCGCTTCACTGACCCCTCTTTCTCCGTGGTAAGTTCTTGCACTTAGAGGTGAAAACCCCCGTTTCGGGTGTCGGGCATGGAACCGTGCGACGGAACACATGAAATGTTTGTTTTTTATGGTCCAATATACCAACCTAACACATCCAAGCAAAAAAATACATGCGTCTACCCCCTCCCGACGCCGTTTAGAGGGGTAGATCGACGGGTTCAGACTTTTCTCCAGCGAGAGTAGGGTTTCGCCGTAGAGTGGGTCCGGAGTGTCAAGACCCGATCAAAACTTGCATAGAACCCTAACATATGTATACTAGTGTGTTGGTAGTTTGTGGGAACCAAGATACATCTCGGAGGTGCGACCCGCTTCACTGACCCCTCTTTCTCCGTGGTAAGTTCTTGCACTTAGAGGTGAAAACCCCCGTTTCGGGTGTCGGGCATGGAACCGTGCGACGGAACACATGAAATGTTTGTTTTTTGTGGTCCAATATACCAACCTAACACATCCAAGAAAAAAAATCCATGCGTCTACCCCCTCCCGACGCCGTTTAGAGGGGTAGATCGACGGGTTCAGACTTTTCTCCAGCGGGAGTAGGGTTTCGCCGTAGAGTGGGTCCGGAGTGTCAAGACCCCATAAAAACTTGAATAGACCCCTAACATATGTATACTAGTGTGTTGGTAGTTTGTGGGAACCAAGATACATCTCGGAGGTGCGACCCGCTTCACTGACCCCTCTTTCTCTGTGGTAAGTTCTTGCACTTAGAAGTGAAAAGCCCCGTTTCGGGTGTCGGGCATGGAACCGTGCGACGGAACACATGAAATGTTTGTTTTTTATGGTCCAATATAACAACCTAACACATCCAAGCAAAAAAATCCATGCGTCTACCCCCTCCCGACGCCGTTTAGAGGGGTAGATCGACGGGTTCAGACTTTTCTCCAGCGGGAGTAGGGTTTCGCCGTAGAGTGGGTCCGGAGTGTCAAGACCCCATCAAAACTTGCATAGACCCCTAACATATGTATACTAGTGTGTTGGTAGTTTGTGGGAACCAAGATACATCTCCGAGGTGCGACCCGCTTCACTGACCCCTCTTTCTCCGTGGTAAGTTCTTGCACTTAGAGGTGAAAACCCCCGTTTCGGGTGTCTGGCATGGAACCGTGCGACGGAACACATGAAATGTTTGTTTTTTATGGTCCAATATACCAACCTAACACATCCAAGCAAAAAAATCCATGCGTCTACCCCCTCCCGACGCCGTTTAGAGGGGTAGATCGACGGGTTCAGACTTTTCTCCAGCGGGAGTAGGGTTTCGCCGTAGAGTGGGTCCGGAGTGTCAAGACCCCATCAAAACTTGCATAGACCCCTAAAATATGTATACTAGTGTGTTGGTAGTTTGTGGGAACCAAGATACATCTCCGAGGTGCGACCCGCTTCACTGACCCCTCTTTCTCCGTGGTAAGTTCTTGCACTTAAAGGTGAAAACCCCCGTTTCGGGTGTCGGGCATGGAACCGTGCGACGGAACACATGAAATGTTTGTTTTTTATGGTCCAATATACCAACCTAACACATAGAAGCAAAAAAATACATGCGTCTACCCCCTCCCGACGCCGTTTAGAGGAGTAGATCGACGGGTTCAGACTTTTCTCCAGCGGGAGTAGGGTTTCGCCGTAGAGTGGGTCCGGAGTGTCAAGACCCCATAAAAACTTGCATAGACCTCTAACATATGTATACTAGTGTGTTGGTAGTTTGTGGGAACCAAGATACATCTCCGAGGTGCGACCCGCTTCACGGACCCCTCTTTCTCCGTGGTAAGTTCTTGCACTTAGAGGTGAAAACCCCCGTTTCGGGTGTCGGGCATGGAACCGTGCGACGGAACACATGAAATGTTTGTTTTTTATGGTCCAATATACCAACCTAACACATCCAAGCAAAAAAATCCATGCGTCTACCCCCTCCCGACGCCGTTTAGAGGGGTAGATCGACGGGTTCAGACTTTTCTCCAGCGGGAGTAGGGTTTCGCCGTAGAGTGGGTCCGGAGTGTCAAGACCCCATCAAAACTTGCATAGACCCCTAACATATGTATACTAGTGTGTTGGTAGTTTGTGGGAACCAAGATACATCTCCGAGGTGCGACCCGCTTCACTGACCCCTCTTTCTCCGGGGTAAGTTCTTGCACTTAGAGGTGAAAACCCCCGTTTCGGGTGTCGGGCATGGAACCGTGCGACGGAACACATGAAATGTTTGTTTTTTATGGTCCAATATACCAACCTAACACATCCAAGCAAAAAAATCCATGCGTCTACCCCCTCCCGACGACGTTTAGAGGGGTAGATCGACGGGTTCAGACTTTTCTCCAACGGGAGTAGGGTTTCGCCGTAGAGGGGGTCCGGAGTGTCAAGACCCCATCAAAACTTGCATAGACCCCTAACATATGTATACTAGTGTGTTGGTAGTTTGTGGGAACCAAGATACATCTCCGAGGTGCGACCCGCTTCACTGACCCCTCTTTCTCCGTGGTAAGTTCTTGCACTTAGAGGTGAAACCCCCGTTTCGGGTGTCGGGCATGGAACCGTGCGACGGAACACATGAAATGTTTGTTTTTTATGGTCCAATATACCAACCTAACACATCCAAGAAAAAAAATCCATGCGTCTACCCCCTCCCGACGCCGTTTAGAGGGGTAGATCGACGGGTTCAGACTTTTCTCCAGCGGGAGTAGGGTTTCGCCGTAGAGTGGGTCCGGAGTGTCAAGACCCCATAAAAACTTGAATAGACCCCTAACATATGTATACTAGTGTGTTGGTAGTTTGTGGGAACCAAGATACATCTCGGAGGTGCGACCCGCTTCACTGACCCCTCTTTCTCTGTGGTAAGTTCTTGCACTTAGAGGTGAAAAGCCCCGTTTCGGGTGTCGGGCATGGAACCGTGCGACGGAACACATGAAATGTTTGTTTTTTATCGTCCAATATAACAACCTAACACATCCAAGCAAAAAAATCCATGCGTCTACCCCCTCCCGACGCCGTTTAGAGGGGTAGATCGACGGGTTCAGACTTTTCTCCAGCGGGAGTAGGGTTTCGCCGTAGAGTGGGTCCGGAGTGTCAAGACCCCATCAAAACTTGCATAGACCCCTAACATATGTATACTAGTGTGTTGGTAGTTTGTGGGAACCAAGATACATCTCCGAGGTGCGACCCGCTTCACTGACCCCTCTTTCTCCGTGGTAAGTTCTTGCACTTAGAGGTGAAAACCCCCGTTTCGGGTGTCTGGCATGGAACCGTGCGACGGAACACATGAAATGTTTGTTTTTTATGGTCCAATATACCAACCTAACACATCCAAGCAAAAAAATCCATGCGTCTACCCCCTCCCGACGCCGTTAAGAGGGGTAGATCGACGGGTTCAGACTTTTCTCCAGCGGGAGTAGGGTTTCGCCGTAGAGTGGGTCCGGAGTGTCAAGACCCCATCAAAACTTGCATAGACCCCTAAAATATGTATACTAGTGTGTTGGTAGTTTGTGGGAACCAAGATACATCTCCGAGGTGCGACCCGCTTCACTGACCCCTCTTTCTCCGTGGTAAGTTCTTGCACTTAAAGGTGAAAACCCCCGTTTCGGGTGTCGGGCATGGAACCGTGCGACGGAACACATGAAATGTTTGTTTTTTATGGTCCAATATACCAACCTAACACATAGAAGCAAAAAAATCCATGCGTCTACCCCCTCCCGACGCCGTTTAGAGGAGTACATCGACGGGTTCAGACTTTTCTCCAGCGGGAGTAGGGTTTCGCCGTAGAGTGGGTCCGGAGTGTCAAGACCCCATAAAAACTTGCATAGACCTCTAACATATGTATACTAGTGTGTTGGTAGTTTGTGGAAACCAAGATAATCTCCGAGGTGCGACCCGCTTCACGGACCCCTCTTTCTCCGTGGTAAGTTCTTGCACTTAGAGGTGAAAACCCCCGTTTCGGGTGTCGGGCATGGAACCGTGCGACGGAACACATGAAATGTTTGTTTTTTATGGTCCAATATACCAACCTAACAAATCCAAGCAAAAAAATCCATGCGTCTACCCCCTCCCGACGCCGTTTAGAGGGGTAGATCGACGGGTTCAGACTTTTCTCCAGCGGGAGTAGGGTTTCGCCGTAGAGTGGGTCCGGAGTGTCAAGACCCCATCAAAACTTGCATAGACCCCTAACATATGTATACTAGTGTGTTGGTAGTTTGTGGGAACCAAGATACATCTCCGAGGTGCGACCCGCTTCACTGACCCCTCTTTCTCCGTGGTAAGTTCTTGCACTTAGAGGTGAAAACCCCCGTTTCGGGTGTCGGGCATGGAACCGTGCGACGGAACACATGAAATGTTTGTTTTTTATGGTCCAATATACCAACCTAACACATCCAAGCAAAAAAATCCATGCGTCTACCCCCTCCCGACGACGTTTAGAGGGGTAGATCGACGGGTTCAGACTTTTCTCCAACGGGAGTAGGGTTTCGCCGTAGAGGGGGTCCGGAGTGTCAAGACCCCATCAAAACTTGCATAGACCCCTAACATATGTATAATAGTGTGTTGGTAGTTTGTGGGAACCAAGATACATCTCCGAGGTGCGACCCGCTTCACTGACCCCTCTTTCTCCGTGGTAAGTTCTTGCACTTAGAGGTGAAACCCCCGTTTCGGGTGTCGGGCATGGAACCGTGCGACGGAACACATGAAATGTTTGTTTTTTATGGTCCAATATACCAACCTAACACATCCAAGCAAAAAAATCCATGCGTCTACCCCCTCCCGACGCCGTTTAGAGGGGTAGATCGACGGGTTCAGACTTTTCTCCAGCGGGAGTAGGGTTTCGCCGTAGAGGGGGTCCGGAGTGTCAAGACCCCATCAAAACTTGCATAGACCCCTAACATATGTATACTAGTGTGTTGGTAGTTTGTGGGAACCAAGATACATCTCCAAGGTGCAACCCGCTTCACTGACCCCTCTTTCTCCGTGGTAAGTTCTTGCACTTAGAGGTGAAAACCCCCATTTCGGGTGTCGGGCATGGAACCGTACGACGGAACACATGAAATGTTTGTTTTTATGGTCCAATATAACAACCTAACACATCCAAGCAAAAAAATCCATGCGTCTACCCCCTCCCGACGCCGTTTAGAGGGGTAGATCGACGGGTTCAGTCTTTTCTCCAGCGGGAGTAGGGTTTCGCTGTAGAGGGGGTCCGGAGTGTCAAGACCCCATCAAAACTTGCATATACCCCTAAAATATTTATACTAGTGTGTTGGTAGTTTGTGGGAACCAAGATACATCTCCGAGGTGTGACCCGCTTCACTGACCCCTCTTTCTCCGTGGTAAGTTCTTGCACTTAGAGGTGAAAACCCCCGTTTCGGGTGTCGGGCATGGAACCGTGCGACGGAACACATGAAATGTTTGTTTTTTTATGGTCCAATATACCAACCTAACACATCCAAGCAAAAAAATCCATGCGTCTACCCCCTCCCAACGCCGTTTAGAGGGGTAGATTGACGGGTTCAGACTTTTCTCCAGCGGGAGTAGGGTTTCGCCGTAGAGGGGGTCCGGAGTGTCAAGACCCCATCAAAACTTGCATAGACCCCTAACATATGTATACTAGTGTGTTGGTAGTTTGTGGGAACCAAGATACATCTCCGAGGTGCGACCTGCTTCACTGACCCCTCTTTCTCCGTGGTAAGTTCTTGCACTTAGAGGTGAAAACCCCCGTTTCGGGTGTCGGGCATGGAACCGTGCGACGGAACACATGAAATGTTTGTTTTTTATGGTCCAATATACCAACCTAACACATCCAAGCAAAAAAATCCATGCGTCTACCCCCTCCCGACGCCGTTTAGAGGGGTAGATCGACGGGTTCAGACTTTTCTCCAGTGAGAGTAGGGTTTCGCCGTAGAGTGGGTCCGGAGTGTCAAGACCCCATCAAAACTTGCATAGAACCCTAACATATGTATACTAGTGTGTTGGTAGTTTGTGGGAACCAAGATACATCTCGGAGGTGCGACCCGCTTCACTGACCCCTCTTTCTCCGTGGTAAGTTCTTGCACTTAGAGGTGAAAACCCCCGTTTCGGGTGTCGGGCATGGAACCGTGCGACGGAACACATGAAATGTTTGTTTTTTGTGGTCCAATATACAAACCTAACACATCCAAGAAAAAAAATCCATGCGTCTACCCCCTCCCGACGCCGTTTAGAGGGGTAGATCGACGGGTTCAGACTTTTCTCCAGCGGGAGTAGGGTTTCGCCGTAGAGTGGGTCCGGAGTGTCAAGACCCCATAAAAACTTGAATAGACCCCTAACATATGTATACTAGTGTGTTGGTAGTTTGTGGGAACCAAGATACATCTCCGAGGTGCGACCCGCTTCACTGACCCCTCTTTCTCCGTGGTAAGTTCTTGCACTTAGAGGTGAAAACCCCCGTTTCGGGTGTCGGGCATGGAACCGTGCGACGGAACACATGAAATGTTTGTTTTTTATGGTCCAATTTACCAACCTAACACATCCAAGCAAAAAAATCCATGCGTCTACCCCCTCCCGACGCCGTTTAGAGGGGTAGATCGACGGGTTCAGACTTTTCTCCAGCGGGAGTAGGGTTTCGCCGTAGAGTGGGTCCGGAGTGTCAAGACCCCATCAAAACTTGCATAGACCCCTAAAATATGTATACTAGTGTGTTGGTAGTTTGTGGGAACCAAGATACATCTCCGAGGTGCGACCCGCTTCACTGACCCCTCTTTCTCCGTGGTAAGTTCTTGCACTTAGAGGTGAAAACCCCCGTTTCGGGTGTCGGGCATGGAACCGTGCGACGGAACACATGAAATGTTTGTTTTTTATGGTCCAATATACCAACCTAACACATATAAGCAAAAAAATCCATGCGTCTACCCCCTCCCGACGCCGTTTAGAGGGGTAGATCGACGGGTTCAGACTTTTCTCCAGCGGGAGTAGGGTTTCGCCGTAGAGGGGGTCCGGAGTGTCAAGACCCCATCAAAACTTGCATAGACCCCTAACATATGTATACTAGTGTGTTGGTAGTTTGTGGGAACCAAGATACATCTCCGAGGTGCGACCTGCTTCACTGACCCCTCTTTCTCCGTGGTAAGTTCTTGCACTTAGAGGTGAAAACCCCCGTTTCGGGTGTCGGGCATGGAACCGTGCGACGGAACACATGAAATGTTTGTTTTTTATGGTCCAATATACCAACCTAACACATCCAAGCAAAAAAATCCATGCGTCTACCCCCTCCCGACGCCGTTTAGAGGGGTAGATCGACGGGTTCAGACTTTTCTCCAGCGGGAGTAGGGTTTCGCCGTAGAGTGGGTCCGGAGTGTCAAGACCCCATCAAAACTTGCATAGACCCCTAACATATGTATACTAGTGTGTTGGTAGTTTGTGGGAACCAAGATACATCTCCGAGGTGCGACCCGCTTCACTGACCCCTCTTTCTCCGTGGTAAGTTCTTGCACTTAAAGGTGAAAACCCCCGTTTCGGGTGTCGGGCATGGAACCGTGCGACGGAACACATGAAATTTTTGTTTTTTATGGTCCAATATACCAACCTAACACATCCAAGCAAAAAAATCCATGCGTCTACCCCCTCCCGACGCCGTTTAGAGGGGTAGATCGACGGGTTCAGACTTTTCTCCAGCGGGAGTAGGGTTTCGCCGTAGAGGGGGTCCGGAGTGTCAAGACCCCATCAAAACTTGCATAGACCCCTAACATATGTATACTAGTGTTTTGGTAGTTTGTGGGAACCAAGATACATCTCCGAGGTGCGACCCGCTTCACTGACCCCTCTTTCTCCGTGGTAAGTTCTTGCACTTAGAGGTGAAAACCCCCGTTTCGGGTGTCGGGCATGGAACCGTGCGACGGAACACATGAAATGTTTGTTTTTTATGCTACAATATACCAACCTAACACATCCAAGCAAAAAAATCCATGCGTCTACCCCCTCCCGACGCCGTTTAGAGGGGTAGATCGACGGGTTCAGACTTTTCTCCAGCGGGAGTAGGGTTTCGCCGTAGAGGGGGTCCGGAGTGTCAAGACCCCATCAAAACTTGCATAGACCCCTAACATATGTATACTAGTGTGTTGGTAGTTTGTGGGAACCAAGATACATCTCCGAGGTGCGACCCGCTTCACTGACCCCTCTTTCTCCGTGGTAAGTTCTTGCACTTAGAGGTGAAAACCCCCATTTCGGGTGTCGGGCATGGAACCGTACGACGGAACACATGAAATGTTTGTTTTTTATGGTCCAATATACCAACCTAACACATACAAGCAAAAAAATCCATGCGTCTACCCCCTCCCGACGCCGTTTAGAGGGGTAGATCGACGGGTTCAGTCTTTTCTCCAGCGGGAGTAGGGTTTCGCCGTAGAGGGGGTCCGGAGTGTCAAGACCCCATCAAAACTTGCATATACCCCTAAAATATTTATACTAGTGTGTTGGTAGTTTGTGGGAACCAAGATACATCTCCGAGGTGTGACCCGCTTCACTGACCCCTCTTTCTCCGTGGTAAGTTCTTGCACTTAGAGGTGAAAACCCCCGTTTCGGGTGTCGGGCATGGAACCGTGCGACGGAACACATGAAATGTTTGTTTTTTTATGGTCCAATATACCAACCTAACACATCCAAGCAAAAAAATCCATGCGTCTACCCCCTCCCAACGCCGTTTAGAGGGGTAGATCGACGGGTTCAGACTTTTCTCCAGCGGGAGTAGGGTTTCGCCGTAGAGGGGGTCCGGAGTGTCAAGACCCCATCAAAACTTGCATAGACCCCTAATATATGTATACTAGTGTGTTGGTAGTTTGTGGGAACCAAGATACATCTCCGAGGTGCGACCCGCTTCACTGACCCCTCTTTCTCCGTGGTAAGTTCTTGCACTTAGAGGTGAAAACCCCCGTTTCGGGTGTCGGGCATGGAACCGTGCGACGGAACACATGAAATGTTTGTTTTTTATGGTCCAATATACCAACCTAACACATCCAAGCAAAAAAATCCATGCGTCTACCCCCTCCCGACGCCGTTTAGAGGGGTAGATCGACGGGTTCAGACTTTTCTCCAGCGGGAGTAGGGTTTCGCCGTAGAGTGGGTCCGGAGTGTCAAGACCCCATCAAAACTTGCATAGACCCATAAAATATGTATACTAGTGTGTTGGTAGTTTGTGGGAACCAAGATACATCTCCGAGGTGCGACCCGCTTCACTGACCCCTCTTTCTCCGTGGTAAGTTCTTGCACTTAAAGGTGAAAACCCCCGTTTCGGGTGTCGGGCATGGAACCGTGCGACGGAACAAATGAAATGTTTGTTTTTTATGGTCCAATATACCAACCTAACACATCCAAGCAAAAAAATCCATGCGTCTACCCCCTCCCGACGCCGTTTAGAGGGGTAGATCGACGGGTTCAGACTTTTCTCCAGCGGGAGTAGGGTTTCGCCGTAGAGGGGGTCCGGAGTGTCAAGACCCCATCAAAACTTGCATAGACCCCTAACATATGTATACTAGTGTTTTGGTAGTTTGTGGGAACCAAGATACATCTCCGAGGTGCGACCCGCTTCACTGACCCCTCTTTCTCCGTGGTAAGTTCTTGCACTTAGAGGTGAAAACCCCCGTTTCGGGTGTCGGGCATGGAACCATGCGACGGAACACATGAAATGTTTGTTTTTTATGCTCCAATATACCAACCTAACACATCCAAGCAAAAAAATCCATGCGTCTACCCCCTCCCGACGCCGTTTAGAGGGGTAGATCGACGGGTTCAGACTTTTCTCCAGCGGGAGTAGGGTTTCGCCGTAGAGTGGGTCCGGAGTGTCAAGACCCCATCAAAACTTGCATAGACCCCTAAAATATGTATACTAGTGTGTTGGTAGTTTGTGGGAACCAAGATACATCTCCGAGGTGCGACCCGCTTCACTGACCCCTCTTTCTCCGTGGTAAGTTCTTGCACTTAGAGGTGAAAACCCCCGTTTCGGGTGTCGGGCATGGAACCGTGCGACGGAACACATGAAATGTGTGTTTTTTATGGTCCAATATACCAACCTAACACATCCAAGCAAAAAAATCCATGCGTCTACCCCCTCCCAACGCCGTTTAGAGGGGTAGATCGACGGGTTCAGACTTTTCTCCAGCGGGAGTAGGGTTTCGCCGTAGAGTGGGTCCGGAGTGTCAAGACCCCATCAAAACTTGCATAGACCCCTAACATATGTATACTAGTGTGTTGGTAGTTTGTGGGAACCAAGATACATCTCCGAGGTGCGACCCGCTTCACTGACCCCTCTTTCTCCGTGGTAAGTTCTTGCACTTAGAGGTGAAAACCCCCGTTTCGGGTGTCGGGCATGGAACCGTGCGACGGAACACATGAAATGTTTGTTTTTTATGGTCCAATATACCAACCTAACTCATCCAAGCAAAAAAATCCATGCGTCTACCCCCTCCCGACGCCGTTTAGAGGGGTAGATCGACGGGTTCAGACTTTTCTCCAGCGGGAGTAGGGTTTCGCCGTAGAGTGGGTCCGGAGTGTCAAGACCCCATCAAAACTTGCATAGACCCCTAACATATGTATACTAGTGTGTTGGTAGTTTGTGGGAACCAATATACATCTCCGAGGTGCGACCCGCTTCACTGACCCCTCTTTCTCCGTGGTAAGTTCTTGCACTTAGAGGTGAAAACCTCTGTTTCGGGTGTCGGGCATGGAACCGTGCGACGGAACACATGAAATGTTTGTTTTTTATGGTCCAATATACCAACCTAACACATCCAAGCAAAAAAATCCATGCGTCTACCCCCTCCCGACGCCGTTTAGAGGGGTAGATCGACGGGTTCAGACTTTTCTCCAGCGGGAGTAGGGTTTCGCCGTAGAGTGGGTCCGGAGTGTCAAGACCCCATCAAAACTTGCATAGACCCCTAACATATTTATACTAGTGTGGTAGTTTGTGGGAACCAAGATACATCTCCGAGGTGCGACCCGCTTCACTGACCCCTCTTTCTCCGTGGTAAGTTCTTGCACTTAGAGGTGAAAAACCCCGTTTCGGGTGTCGGGCATGGAACCGTGCGACGGAACACATGAAATGTTTGTTTTTTATGGTCCAATATACCAACCTAACACATACAAGCAAAAAAATCCATGCGTCTACCCCCTCCCGACGCCGTTTAGAGGGGTAGATCGACGGGTTCAGACTTTTCTCCAGCGGGAGTAGGGTTTCGCCGTAGAGTGGGTCCGGAGTGTCAAGACCCCATCAAAACTTGCATAGACCCCTAACATATGTATACTAGTGTGTTGGTAGTTTGTGGGAACCAAGATACATCTCCGAGGTGCGACCCGCTTCACTGACCCCTCTTTCTCCGTGGTAAGTTCTTGCACTTAGAGGTGAAAACCTCCGTTTCGGGTGTCGGGCATGGAACCGTGCGACGGAACACATGAAATGTTTGTTTTTTATGGTCCAATATACCAACCTAACACATCCAAGCAAAAAAATCCATGCGTCTACCCCCTCCCGACGCCGTTTAGAGGGGTAGATCGACGGGTTCAGACTTTTCTCCAGCGGGAGTAGGGTTTCGCCGTAGAGGGGGTCCGGAGTGTCAAGACCCCATCAAAACTTGCATAGACCCCTAAAATATTTATACTAGTGTGTTGGTAGTTTGTGGGAACCAAGATACATCTCCGAGGTGCGACCCGCTTCACTGACCCCTCTTTCTCCGTGGTAAGTTCTTGCACTTAGAGGTGAAAACCCCCGTTTCGGGTGTCGGGCATGGAACCGTGCGACGGAACACATGAAATGTTTGTTTTTTATGGTCCAATATACCAACCTAACACATCCAAGCAAAAAAATCCATGCGTCTACCCCCTCCCGACGCCGTTTAGAGGGGTAGATCGACGGGTTCAGACTTTTCTCCAGCGGGAGTAGGGTTTCGCCGTAGAGTGGGTCCGGAGTGTCAAGACCCCATCAAAACTTGCATAGACCCCTAACATATGTATACTAGTGTGTTGGTAGTTTGTGGGAACCAAGATACATCTCCGAGGTGCGACCCGCTTCACTAACCCGTCTTTCTCCGTGGTAAGTTCTTGCACTTAAAGGTGAAAACCCCCGTTTCGGGTGTCGGGCATGGAACCGTGCGACGGAACACATGAAATGTTTGTTTTTTATGGTCCAATATACCAACCTAACACATCCAAGCAACAAAATCCATGCGTCTTCCCCCCTCCCGACGCCGTTTAGAGGGGTAGATCGACTGGTTCAGACTTTTCTCCAGCGGGAGTAGGGTTTCGCCGTAGAGGAGGTCCGGAGTGTCAAGACCCCATCAAAACTTGCATAGACCCCTAACATATGTATACTAGTGTTTTGGTAGTTTGTGGGAACCAAGATACATCTCCGAGGTGCGACCCGCTTCACTGACCCCTCTTTCTCCGTGGTAAGTTCTTGCACTTAGAGGTGAAAACCCCCGTTTCGGGTGTCGGGCATGGAACCGTGCGACGGAACACATGAAATGTTTGTTTTTTATGCTCCAATATACCAACCTAACACATCCAAGCAAAAAAATCCATGCGTCTACCCCCTCCCGACGCCGTTTAGAGGGGTAGATCGACGGGTTCAGACTTTTCTCCAGCGGGAGTAGGGTTTCGCCGTAGAGTGGGTCCGGAGTGTCAAGACCCCATCAAAACTTGCATAGACCCCTAAAATATGTATACTAGTGTGTTGGTAGTTTGTGGGAACCAAGATACATCTCCGAGGTGCGACCCGCTTCACTGACCCCTCTTTCTCCGTGGTAAGTTCTTGCACTTAGAGGTGAAAACTCCCGTTTCGGGTGTCGGGCATGGAACCGTGCGACAGAACACATGAAATGTTTGTTTTTTTATGGTCCAATATACCAACCTAACACATCCAAGCAAAAAAATCCATGCGTCTACCCCCTCCCAACGCCGTTTAGAGGGGTAGATCGACGGGTTCAGACTTTTCTCCAGCGGGAGTAGGGTTTCGCCGTAGAGTGGGTCCGGAGTGTCAAGACCCCATCAAAACTTGCATAGACCCCTAACATATGTATACTAGTGTGTTGGTAGTTTGTGGGAACCAAGATACATCTCCGAGGTGCGACCTGCTTCACTGACCCCTCTTTCTCCGTGGTAAGTTCTTGCACTTAGAGGTGAAAACCCCCGTTTCGGGTGTCGGGCATGGAACCGTGCGACGGAACACATGAAATGTTTGTTTTTTATGGTCCAATATACCAACCTAACACATCCAAGCAAAAAAATCCATGCGTCTACCCCCTCCCGACGCCGTTTAAAGGGGTAGATCGACGGGTTCAGACTTTTCTCCAGCGGGAGTAGGGTTTCGCCGTAGAGTGGGTCCGGAGTGTCAAGACCCCATCAAAACTTGCATAGACCCCTAACATATGTATACTAGTGTGTTGGTAGTTTGTGGGAACCAATATACATCTCCGAGGTGCGACCCGCTTCACTGACCCCTCTTTCTCCGTGGTAAGTTCTTGCACTTAGAGGTGAAAACCTCTGTTTCGGGTGTCGGGCATGGAACCGTGCGACGGAACACATGAAATGTTTGTTTTTTATGGTCCAATATACCAACCTAACACATCCAAGCAAAAAAATCCATGCGTCTACCCCCTCCCGACGCCGTTTAGAGGGGTAGATCGACGGGTTCAGACTTTTCTCCAGCGGGAGTAGGGTTTCGCCGTAGAGGGGGTCCGGAGTGTCAAGACCCCATAAAAACTTGCATAGACCCCTAACAAATTTATACTAGTGTGTTGGTAGTTTGTGGGAACCAAGATACATCTCCGAGGTGCGACCCGCTTCACTGACCCCCCTTTCTCCGTGGTAAGTTCTTGCACTTAGAGGTGAAAACCCCCGTTTCGGGTGTCGGGCATGGAACCGTGCGACGGAACACATGAAATGTTTGTTTTTTATGGTCCAATATACCAACCTAACACATCCAAGCAAAAAAATCCATGCGTCTACCCCCTCCCGACGCCGTTTAGAGGGGTAGATCGACGGGTTCAGACTTTTCTCCAGCGGGAGTAGGGTTTCGCCGTAGAGGGGGTCCGGAGTGTCAAGACCCCATCAAAACTTGCATAGACCCCTAACATATTTATACTAGTGTGTTGATAGTTTGTGGGAACCAAGATACATCTCCGAGGTGCGACCCGCTTCACTGACCCCTCTTTCTCCGTGGTAAGTTCTTGCACTTAGAGGTGAAAACCCCCGTTTCGGGTGTCGGGCATGGAACCGTGCGACGGAACACATGAAATGTTTGTTTTTTATGGTCCAATATACCAACCTAACACATACAAGCAAAAAAATCCATGCGTCTACCCCCTCCCGACGCCGTTTAGAGGGGTAGATCGACGGGTTCAGACTTTTCTCCAGCGGGAGTAGGGTTTCGCCGTAGAGTGGGTCCGGAGTGTCAAGACCCCATAAAAACTTGCATATACCCCTAACATATGTATACTAGTGTGTTGGTAGTTTGTGGGAACCAAGATACATCTCCGAGGTGCGACCCGCTTCACTGACCCCTCTTTCTCTGTGGTAAGTTCTTGCACTTAGAGGTGAAAACCCCCGTTTCGGGTGTCGGGCATGGAACCGTGCGACGGAACACATGAAATGTTGCTTTTTTATGGTCCAATATACCAACCTAACACATCCAAGCAAAAAAATCCATGCGTCTACCCCCTCCTGACGCCGTTTAGAGGGGTAGATCGACGGGTTCAGACTTTTCTCCAGCGGGAGTAGGGTTTCGCCGTAGAGGGGGTCCGGAGTGTCAAGACCCCATCAAAACTTGCATATACCCCTAACAAATGTATACTAGTGTGTTGGTAGTTTGTGGGAACCAAGATACATCTCCGAGGTGCGACCCGCTACACTGAACCCTCTTTCTCCGTGGTAAGTTCTTGCACTTAGAGGTGAAAACCCCCGTTTCGGGTGTCCGGCATGGAACCGTGCGACGGAACACATGAAATGTTTGTTTTTTATGGTCCAATATACCACCTAACACATCCAAGCAAAAAAATCCATGCGTCTACCCCCTCCCGACGCCGTATAGAGGGGTAGATCGCTGAGAGAGTTATTGTCGTGTCGGTCCAGGGTGTCCAAATATGTTATTAAAACAATATTAGTAAATGAATTATAATTTATATTTTGGTAACTATTAATTAAAAACTTGCAATAGATTAATTTTATAAAAAATTGAATAGACTTTTTGAAAAAAAAGATACCCTGAGCCCGACGGTAATGCCGTCGGGCTAGCTTCACATCAATTAGTCAACCCCACACGCGGGATTGGGGCTTACCCATCCACCCAATCACGTGCGCGTCGATCCCCCGCACGCCGCCCCGCCGCCGCCGCCCTCCCGCACGCCCACGCGCCGTCGCCTGCCCGCGCGCCGCACGCCGCCCGCGCCGAGCCCTCCTCCGCCCTCCTCCGAGCCCTCCTCCGCCCGCGCCGCCGCACGCCGCCCGCGCCGCCATATGCCGCTCGCACGCCGCCCGCGCCGCCGCACGCCGCTCGCACGCCGCCTGCAGCTCGGCGCCGCCGCCTCCCCGTCCTCCTCCCTGAGCCCTCCCCCGCCCGCACGCCGTCCTCGCCGCACGCAGCCCGCCGCCCTCCTCCTCGTTCCTCCACGGCCGTCCTCCTCCTCCTTCCCTCCCCCGAGACCGAGCTGCCCTACCCGGCGTCCTCCTCCTCCTTCCCGGTCCCGAGCACCTCCTACCCGACTTCGAGCACCTCCCCGGCGTTGAGCACCTCCCCGCACCTTCCCGGTAATTTTGTGTGTGTATTGCTAATGCTATTGTTAGGGTTAGTGCTACTGTTAGGGTTAGTGCTACTGTTAGTGGTGGGGTTAGTGCTAGGATTAGTGGTGGGGTAATGTAAAAATATGACAATATATTTGCTAGTATTAATCTGCATTATATTTTATCATGTAGGTTTCTCGGAGCCGTCGTCCAGGAGCCATCCTCTCGGAGCCGCCGCCGTCTCGGAGCCGTTGTCGTGTTCGTGTTGTTCGACTACTTCCTCTACAGCGGAGGGTGAGATAAAACTCCTTCTCCTCTCTTCCATTTTTATGTTCTAGATATTAGTTTCACGTCAAGTCGCGTAACCTAGGTGTCTTTTCCCGTCCGAAAGTGTTACGCGGATAAATATGCGTTAGAGGTCAGCATATTATGATGCGTAACGCTTCGGCATTTACGGGACAGTCGGCGGATGCGTAGTTGGGTACGTTCTCTGTGTTCTGCTCCGGTCCGAGTCAGGATTTCGGTAGTGCCTCCCCGTTGTTCTCCGGATGCACATCCTCTCGGCTTTTTGTCGAGACGTGAATCGGGAGAGCAGCGGGGAGGTGCTGTCGAAATTCTGTCTCGGATCGGGGTAGAGCATGGAGAACGTACTCAATCTACGGATCCGGCGGCTGCTAGGAGGCAATCCTATTAGAGATGTAGGATGATGCACGCGTTTTCCCGGTAGAGAATATCTTGTATTTAATTTAATGCCATTTATTTGATATCAAATGCTATTTTTGCTGTTATTACCTCTAAGTGCAGATGGCTGATGATGAGTGGATGTACAGTGGTCGTATTAGTAGGACTGACATGACAGCTGAGTGGCAGTGGAAAACTGAATATTATGTGAAGGACGCACACCGTGGTTCTAAGACAGTTCGTCCGCTTTGCCCTTGTGCTCGGTGCAAGATGAATAACCGTCAGGGTAGCTTAGAGATGACAAAACACCTTTGGCTTTACGGATATATGCCCGACTTTAACATGCAAATCAACTTTCCCGAGAGTGACCGTGTTAGAGAGGTGGTGATGCGGCAACACATCGATGGCAGTGCCCACGATGGCATTGCAAACATGCTTGTTGATCTTCACTATGCAAATCAGGCACATTCGCCACCTCCCGAAGATCCGGATGAACATGAGGAATCGGATTTACCGGATGAACCAGAGGAAACCGCGAAGGCCTTCCTTGAAATGATGGCCACCGCGAAGAAACCTCTTTATCCGGGTGCAGAAGTCTCTCAGCTTGATGCCATATCGCAACTGTTAGCTGATAAGGCCAAACACGGCCAAACCCGATCAAGCTTTGAAGATCATTTGAAAACAATGGGTAACATGCTCCCTAAGGGACATTGTCTGCCTCGTACCATGTATGAGTCGAAGAAAATCATGAAATCGCTTTGCATGGATTATGAGAAGATACATTGTTGTCCTAAGGGTTGCCTTCTGTTTCGGAAAGAGTTTGTGAATCACACTCACTGTAGCAAGTGTGGGGCCTCTAGGTATGTAGAGGTGAAGGGCGCCGAAGGTGAAATGGTGCAGACGAAAGTTGCTGTAAAGATTCTTCGGTATCTCCCATTCATAAAAAGGATCCAACGCCTTTACATGGATGAGGAGACTGCCAAACAGATGACATGGCACAAGACGGGGAAGAGATACCCTGATATTAGTGATAAAAAGAAGAAGATGAAACATCCGGCTGATGGTGAAGCGTGGAAACATTTCGACAGAGTATACCCTGATAAAGCCCGAGAGTCTCGAAATGTTAGAATTGCGATAGCAACCGATGGTTTCAATCCATTCGGTATGTCGGCTAGGTCGTACAGCTGTTGGCCCGTGTTTGTTATGCCGCTCAATCTCCCTCCCGGAGTCTTAATGCAACGCAAGACCATATTGTTGTCTCTGATCATTCCGGGGCCTGAATATCCGGGGAAGAATTTGAGTGTGTACATGCAGCCGCTAATCGATGATTTGGAACATTCTTGGGCACACGGCACATGGACATATGACCGGGCAACGAAGAAAAACTTCTGCATGACAGTTTGGTACCAGTATTCCATGCATGACCTACCCGGGTATGCCCTATTCTGCGGATACTATACAGCCGGAAAGATGCCATGCCCAGTGTGCAGGCATGCTCTTATGTTCGTATGGCTGAAGAAGGGTGGCAAGTATTCCGCCTTTGACAAGCATCGACAGTTCCTCGAAGAAGGTCATAGATTCAGAGAGGACAAAAAACACTTCTTGAAAGACAAAGTTGTCAGTGAAGTAAACAAGATACCAACGTTTGATGGTAAAGTTGTTGATGCGGAGCTACGTGCTCTAAAGCCTAAGACCAAAGGCAAAGGTTTTATTGGATATGGTGAGACGCACAACTGGACTCACATACCAGGTTTGACGCAACTCCCCTATTACAAGGACCTCAAACTTCCTCATAACATCGATGTGATGCACACCGAAAAGAATGTCGCAGAGTCCGTCTTTCACACAACCCTAGACATTCCTAAGAAGACGAAAGACAATGTGAAGGCTAGGGTCGATCAAGAGAGGCTTTGTGACAGAATAAAACTAAACATGCAGCGTCCTGAGGGCAATCGAAGAAATTGGGTCAAGCCAAATGCTGACTTCTGCCTTCTAGCTGCCCAAAAGAAGGAGGCATTCAATTGGCTCAAACACAATGTGAAGTTCCCAGATGGTTATTGTTCTAACATGAGTAACGGAGTCAATTTAACAATGGGCAGAGTCAACGGGCTTAAGAGTCATGACTATCACATATGGATTGAGCGAATAATGCCGGTGATGCTTCGAGGCTATCTCCCTGATCGTGTTTGGCGGCCACTTGCGGAGTTGAGCCATTTCTTCCGCACGCTGTGTGCCAAAGAAATATGTCCGGAAATGATGAAAATACTTCATGAGAAAGTCCTAGAGTTGATATGCAATTTAGAGATTATATTTCCGCCAGGCATGTTTACTCCGATGGTACATCTCATATTGCATCTACCTAACGAGGCATTATTGGGGGGACCGGTTCAGAACCGTTGGCAGTTTTGTATAGAGAGAATATTTAAGAATATGCGAACCAAATGTGGAAACAAAAATCAGATTGAAGCATGCATAGCCGAGGCATATATCATCGAGGAGGTGTCAGATGTATCTACAACATACTATCCTGAAGATGTTCCCAATATGCATAATCCGCTCTCTCGGTACAATACCGATAACCCCAGCTATAAACCCAAGCTTCATCTCTTCCAAGGCCAAGGCGGTAAGTCTGGTGGTCAACATATTTACACTGTGACGGAGCAGGAGTGGGAGGACATCATGCTCTATGTGTTGATGAACATAGATGAAGTAGAGGATACATTCGTGCCTCAATTTCTGGATGAGGAGTGGTTGGGAAAAGAAAATCCTACTGTATCGGAATTTAATACTCTTTTAAGGAAGGGTGCCCCCAGAAGGCAAAATTTTGTGGCTTGGTTCATGGAAAAAGTAATTTCTAACTCACCCCCTTGTCTATTGTAGTTTATGGAAACACGAAACTAACAATTTTGACTAAACTTGTAGGGAAATCAACAGAAAAAATCTATGACAGATGAATTGAGATGGGTTTCGCAGGGTTTCGACCCTAAGGTGGCGACTTATGAAAAGTATGATGTGAATGGGTATCGTTTCCATACCGAGAAACACCAAAATACTCGGCCAAATGCGAAAACAGTAAATACTGGAGTGTTTACCGGAGGTCGAAATGAGGATGAGTACTATGGAAGGTTACAGAACATATATGAGGTGAAATTCGATAAAGGGGCCCATCCTCTCACTCTTGTTGTGTTCAAGTGCCATTGGTTCGACCCAGTGGTTGGACTAAAAAGTACCCCTTCCATTGGTTTAGTGGAAGTGAGGCCTTCAACCACCTATAGCGGGTCCGATGTATTTGTTGTGTCTAACCAGGCAACACAAGTTTATTATCTACCATACCCATGCCAGAACGAGGAACTACAGGGTTGGGAAGTTGTGTTCACGGTATCGCCACGTGGTAA
The DNA here is from genome assembly GCA_026929855.1 of Poa annua. Taxonomy (NCBI): domain Eukaryota; kingdom Viridiplantae; phylum Streptophyta; class Magnoliopsida; order Poales; family Poaceae; genus Poa; species Poa annua. Next base: position 43,194,729 of record CM049427.1, read on the forward strand.
GCTACCCATGCCAAACGTGGACGATTACAACAATATAAACCCCATCACATACGAGGGAGATTTCTACCAGGAGGTAGAGGATGGCGGTGACTTTGATGTCCTTATGGGTGGTCTTGATGAAGTCGATGATAGTGAAAGACATGGAAGAGGTGAGACAGTTGTGAATGTAAAGGACATAGATATGCTCAGCAAGTTACATCTAGATAGTGAAAGTGACGAGGATGAGCCTCCACCGTTCGATGGCATACCCTACTACTCACGTGATAGTGATAGTGACCCTGATGATGATTAGACCCGAACACAACCCAAAACTTGGTGAACGTCTTACCCACTTGCAGGCGCTTAGTACGGCAATGAGAGAGGGTACTCCACTTCCCGAGCCAGTACCGGCTCCGCCACCACCGCCGTACCCTCCACGGCCGTGCTACGCCGATTTCGTCGCACACTACACCCAGGCGACTCCTGTTAGTACTTCACCAAAGCTTCACTAAGTCATTTTTTGTACATCTAGATATTTACACTTAGTCATATTTTGTTCAAACATGTAGGGATCGTCTTCTTCACGGGCAATGGCTCCGTTTGGTCGAGCTTCTGCCTCACCCATGGCCACTCCGGTTCACTCACAAGGTCCTAGCCCGGGTGCTTCTACCTCACTGCGTCGATCACCCCACCACGAGAGCCGCGAGATGCGTCGACAATCGCCAAACCCGGTTAGTTCATGAAAAACTCTGACATAAACCAACCATAGACTTAGAACTATTTTTCATGATTCAGTTTGGACTTAGAATGTTTGCATGAATTTGGACTTAGAACGTTTGCATGAATTTGGACTTAGAGCATTTGCATGACTTTGATCATTTTTCCTTGCATGAATTTGGACTTAGAGGGTTTGCATGACTTTGATCATTTTTTCTTGCATGAATTTGAACTTGATACATTTGCCATGCTAACCGGAGTTCGTTTTCATTTTGTAGTGATCATGCTCTTGGCGGTGAAATTCGTGCTTCTTCAAGAGCTTGATCATGTAGAAACGTGTGATATATTTTGTGTGATATAGAAACGTGTGATATATTTGGTAGCTTCATGAGTTTGATGATGTTTATATATGGATGTTGTGTGATATATGATGATCCCTACATGTTGTTCATGAGTTTGATGATGTTTATATGTTTGATGATCCCTATATGACGATGTTTATATGTTTGATGATCCCTATATGATGATGTTCATGAGTTTGATGATGTTTATATGTGAATCCCAGAAAAAAATTGAAATTTGCAGGGAATAATTAAAATGCAGCAAAATGCTGCTGTTTTCACTCCAGCATGAGCCCGACGGCAATGCCGTCGGCGTCACGATGCATTGCATTATTATGCAGTGGTGAGGCCGACGGTATTTGCCGTCGGCGCATTGCCGTCGGCCTCACCGTATGGCCTGTGCAGCTCCAGCAGCTGACGCGTGTGTCGTGACGGAGCGGCGTTACGTGTTTCTGCGCCGAGGTTTTTTTTACTCCGACGGACTAAATTCACCGTCGGCGTCGCGCGCTAGCCCGACGGCATTTGTGAGCCCGACGGCCACGGCGTGAGCCTGATGGATCACAGCCCAACGACCTTAGGCCGACGGTGGCCGTCGGGCTCACTAAGGCCGAGGGTTTCTGTGGTGAGCCCGACGGCAGGCAATTACCGTCGGGCTGAGCTGTTACTCCTGTAGTGCTTGCAGGCTTGTTCGATCGCTGGTATGAAGAAGAAATGCCACTTTCGCGGAAAGGACGAAAATCGAAGCAAACAGAGAGTGCAAAACAAGGGAACAAAAAAATGGACCGGTTCTAGAATCCGGTCTGGTCCTCTTGGAAGGTTATTTTCTCTTCTGCAGGAGCCTTTGCGGACGGTGGTAGCTGGTTGATTGCTCGACCGATCGTGCAAAACAGTGTTGCTTACAAATGGTGTACGTATTCATGACTCATGCATGAGTGCGTTCGACTCGATAAACCCTAGACAAAAAGGAACGCCGCGTCCATTCGATCTATGGTGTATGCGCGGCAAGCCGACAACTCCACCCTGGTCCCGAGATTTGGAGCTAGTACGAGCGAGGGACCTTCTTCAACAGCGTGTCATGGATGTACACAGTTTGATGTGTCAATTGAACGGTCGTATATGGCTTACCGATTGACCTCCCATTTTCAATGTATACTACCTCTATTCTGAATTAATTTACTCAGATTCAATACAAGTTGTATTAAATCTGAGTCAATTAATTTTTTTTGAGGTTTAAGGCGGTCGAATCCGCCGTCCGATTAGATAGAATAAAGTGTTATGTACAGAATTGTGTGCTAGGGAAAAAACCCTCTACAAGCAAAAAACTACAGAAACTAGTCTTCAGTATCTTGCGTGTGGGCGAAAACCCGCAACGCAAACACCTCCAACACCAAATATGCCGCCTCCGAAGGCAAAAGAGCCTCACAAACACAAGAATCACCTCCTCCCAACAAATGCAAGGAGGAGTGCCTAAACATCATAAGCTTCATCATCAAGCCACTCCCGACGGCATCTGCCGCTCTATCCTGGTCATCGACTTCATCTTCTTCTTCTTGGTCTTCTTCATGGCGAGGACGAGGTCGTCGATGGCCGCCACCGCCTGGTCCGAAAAGGGATGGTCTGAGACATCTAACAAGGCCAAGAAATCCTCTCGCTGGCGCCCCGAGAGGGCCTCCTCAGGTAGCGAGCCAAGACGGTGTGCCACAGTCTCCCTGGCCAACTGCTCGATATTGGCGCCATTCGGATACAGCTTGGCGAGCCTACCGCTCCTCCACACAGACGGCGCCGCCACCTCCACCTCAGAGGCCAACGTCGTGGCCGGTGTGCCCAAGATGGTGGTCGCGAGCGGCACCGTGATCTGGGCGAGGAAGCTCGACAAGGGGCACAGAGGTGCACCCACCTCTACGTCCTGCTGCTCAGGGCAAGCCCGCCCCGGCGAGGCGGTCTCCCCGACCTCCTTTTCCCCGACATGTTCCCCCTGATCGGGCAACAGGGCGAAGTCCGAACTGGGAATGGCACTGCCCTCCCCTTCGTGCGCCCGCACCGCGTCGTCCACCAACATCACCTCTCGAGTCAGCTCAGCAAGGCCAGGCACCAGCTGCAGTAACATCGCATCAGCAACCACATCATCCTCATCTGTGCCGACAAACCCGTCATTGCACAACGGATCTCCAACCTCCCCCAAATCAACTAGCAGCAACTCATAGGGCCGCTCGTTCTCCTCCGAGAGAGCGCCATCCACTCCCTCCCTATAGCACCGCAGGCTGGCCGGCATCACCTCTTTCTCCATGGTGTAGCACACATCCCGCTCCGAGCTCACCAAGCCGAAGATCTGCTTGGTCACGGTTCTAGGGGAGAAAGTACCAAACAGCTCAATGGCACCCTCCATGCCGCCAACGTTGATCTCAGCAAGCGAAGGCGGCACTAGAGTCAAATGAACCTCATCGGGCGCGTGGGAGATCCTCTCCAGAGCTTTCACAACCCTCTCCAAACAGCTCTCACAACGCTCCAGCAAGCTATGCACAGACTCCGTCATCGCGACCTGAGCTACGACTATCTCCTGAAGCTGAGACGTAAGCAAACCTTGCACCTCCGTCCGCAACAAAGCAGCAGCCTGCTCCACCACCAAATGCCTCAACAAAGCAACCGGAGTATCTCCCAGAGAAGGAGCCACCGAGCTCGTCGGTGGCTCAGCACGAGTTGGGGATCCGCTCCCCCCAAGCCCAGGATGGGGCGCTGCAACAGAGGCCCAGGAGAGGTCTAGAGGACGGCAAGGAGCTGGAGTCGTCGCCTTGTTGCTGGGGGGGGGGGGGGGGGGGGGGGTTCTTGGCTAGTATTCTGCCGCTGTTCGCAGCCTCGCTCCCGGTGGCCGGAGCAGCCGCATGCGAGACAACGGATGTCGTCGTGGCAGTCAGCCACGCGATGGCCGGGCGCCAGGCACCGGAAGCACCGTCCCCTGACACGACGCCTGAAAGCCATGGCGGGGTCTTCACCACCTCGCGGAGAAGAAGGGGGCGGCAAGTTCCTCGGCCGGCTCTTCTTGTTGCGGACCTCCTGCCAAGAGTGTGCATGCTCCTTCACCTTCGGTACAATGGACGTCGGCATCCCCAGCTCCTTCTGAGGAGGTGGCGGGTCGTGGGAGAGACCGGCATGCAGGGACGCCTCCATCTCCGACAGCTCCAGCAGGGGCATCAGCGCATCCAACCCCACATTGAGCGAGTCGAGGTTGCCCACGACCACCGAACGGAGCTCGGGGCATGGAAGACCCGCCGGGTCCAGCTTGGACTCGGGTCTTGAGCGAGTCGAGGTTGCCCACGACCACCGAACAGAGCTCGGGGCATGGAAGACCCGCCGGGTCCACCGAGCGAGTCAATTAATTTAGAACGGAGTGAGTAGATCGGAATGAACATCCTTAATTAATACTCGTACCATAAGGCCATAAGGGCGAGATAGCGGCTTCACCTTATGCTCGTCTATCACCTTACTCAATCGTGCATGGTCCTTGGAAACAGACCACCCAACTGATGAGGTAGACTTGCACATCCTATTCCTAGCATCCTATGTCATGAACATACACATGCACACACTCACACCTATGTCATAAACATACACATACACATCCTATTCCTAGCATCTCCAGGAGACTGAGCCTACGAGGCGGGTTAAGATTAACAAAATCACAACAGACATCTCGCTATCGATGAAAACATCGCCTCCCATTAAAAAAATATTCCGCCTAAATTAGAAATGTCAACATCAAACTTAAGTTTTAAATCTTAGTGTGATTAGGTTACAACCATCCTCTTAAGCATTTAGCACACAGGTAGGTTCTCTGATTCACAATTTGACACTCGTGTCATGTGGGACTGTGGGAGGCTGGGAGCAACGCGCATGGTCCTTCCAAACAGACCACCCAGCTGACTCTGGACCTCCGGCCCTGATCCCAAAATTCTCACCGCCGGCGTTGATTTGCGAGCTGATCCCGGCCGGCGACGCGGACGACACCTGAGAATCAAAGCTTCTAGATGCATGACTAGACAGAAATACTACGAGGTTAGCCGATCGAGTTGGCCAGATCGGCAGACGGTAGCTGTAGCCGACGACGTGTTCAACGACCGTAGCAGTAAAATGAAAACGGAAAATGTTTGTCGCGTACCACGTGCGCTAGCGCTACTAACCTCTCAAACCAAACCACCTTGTCGGAACCTCTCACACTAGCTCTCTTTCTTTATAAAAGACTGCCCATCGTGTTTCCATCCCTCTCAAATCCATGTTCAAGCTTTAATATCTATCGTGCCTAATTAAACACCTCCACCAGCAAACCAAGCTCCGTCCACAAGTCCAAGAGAGCCTCTCCGTCCGTCCCGACTCCCGACGACGGCCATGGACATGGAGACTACACTAGTGGCGCCGGCGCCGTGGGGGGAGATGGAGACGGATTGCCTGGTGCACGTCTTCCGCCGGCTCTCGCTCGAGGACCTGGCCGCGGCGGCCCCGCTCGCGTGCCGCGGATGGCGCCGCGCCGCCGCCGACCCGTCCCTGTGGCGCGCGCTCGACCTGCGCGCGCACGACCACAACAACGTCGCGCGCTTCATGCCGTGGGCGCCCCTCGCCGCCGCCTTCGCGCGCCGCTACGGCGTCGCCCGCTTCACCTTCGCGGGGCTCCTCACGCTATGCCTCGCGCGCGCCGCGGGCTCCGTGTCCAGCCTCGCGCTCCCGCCGCTCCTCTCCTCACCAGCCGCCACGGAGCTCGACCGCGTCGCCGCCGACTGCCAGAAGCTACTCCGGCTGGCCCTCCCGCCGCTCCTCTCCGCCGCAGACGAGGTTCGCCTGCCGGAGCTAATCCCGCGGTGGCCTCACCTCCAGCACCTCGAGCTCGAGTCCAAGCCGGCCTCATCCTTCCCCGCCGTGGCCAGGCAGCTCGGCGCGCACTGCCCGGACTTCTCCGGCCTCAAGACCTCCGGGTCGATCAAGCCGGAAGACGCGGCGGCCGTGGCGGCCTCGCTTCCCGGGCTCAGGACACTCTGCCTCGACTCCTCCTACCTCCCCAAGCAGGAGCTGCTCGCCATTCTCGCCGGCTGCAAGCAGCTCGTGGAATTCAGCGCCAGGAACTGTGTCGGGTTCGACGAGAAGGACGAGGAGGTGCTCGCACGTGGGGCTGGGATCGAGAGGTTCCACATCGGAGGGTCCAGGTTCGTTGACGACTTGATGATGATGGTCGATGACGACTTCTGCGACTCTTCCTATGTCGATGTCATGTGATTTTCTCTCTTTTAAACTGGACTGGATGATTGCTGCTGTGTGTGCGTGTAGCCCAAAACCCACATGTATTTGACACTATTTTAGTGAGGAAAGAGTGAATTATGTTGGATTTTATTCTGCACAAATGCTGCAATTTATGTTGGATTTTATTTGTCGAAGAGTTGAATCTAAAGGATCCATTCAAGTTCTCTCAGTTTGCACAAACATTTCCCGCATATAAGTCGGTTAGATATGACTAGCTTGTTATATGTGGTTAAATCTGTTAGTGCATTTGTGATGTTGATTATGGGAATTAATCTTATACGAATATAGCCTAATATTCAAATAAGTTTATTCAGATGTGACATCACTCTTTTTATTATGACGGGATACTTGCTTACCGTTCTATCGGGTCTTCGTGCACCTAGAAACTTAGGAGGCCGACCGGTACAAATAATTTCTATAAATCTTCTCTATCTAAAAAGGAGTACCCCACTATTCGATTTCTCTCAACATGCAAACATGCCACATCATCAAGTGTCAAATTGGTATACCTCATTAAACAAATTCACACTTACCTTTAGCCTATGAGTTTATATTTGAACAAAAAATGAAACAACTCAATGCATATTTTCCTTAGAATTAAATATTTTCTAATATATATCACTATGCAATTCCGCAGCAACTGGGGGTATTTTCTAGTTATTTAGCGATTTGGCTACCAGGCGAAACATTTCAAGACATTTTAATTTAAGATGAATTCCTCGTTCTCAAATCTATTTGAATTTGAGATGAATACCTCTAGCCTAAATAATTTTTTATTTTTTATTGTTGGATTACAAAATTTGAGTGAGAATTGCATTGTCTAAACGACAAGTAATTTTTTAGTAACCGTGGTTACCGAAAATCCCGACCCTTTGAGATTTTTTTCAATATGGTAACCAAATCCTTGATATTATTGTGTGTTTATTGTGACATTTTGATATGGTTCTATTGCATGAATTTTGCTCTTATTTCATCAAAAAATGTGATTACATATATTGGCCAACAACACTTCTTTGGCATTATCTACAGAACATTTCAAATCCGCTAGTGTACGTCGCATTCGAATTGCTGGCCATGTTAATCAATTTGGGATGTCGGCCTAAAGGAGGATCACGTTGTTTTATTTTCCCTGAACCTGGATGATAAGTGTCTTTAAGAAATGCTTCCTAGCTTGGTGGAGATGGCAACTGAAGTGGACGCCATATTGGCATGTTTATTCATCTATCATTGCTTCCACTTCCATTTCTAATTTTCTATGTTAGAGAAACTTCCATTCTAGTAAATAGGAGCGGTATTTTTTTTATACGTGTATTCCTGGCACACAAATGTTGGTGGCAGATGACCAACTAAATCTTCGCAATATCGGCGTTCTCAGCGCACCTACGGGCGTATCCATTGCTGCTCCTTGGCGCCGGAAAGTCATCAGCGAGTCGGCCAAGAACATTGAGGAGATCCAGTCAGATCCAGAAATAATTTGTTTTTGCCAGAAAGGCAGAAAGGTTTGTCCCTGTTTTTGCTTGGCTCCGCTAGACGATATGTTCAGCTCCACCTAGTCTTCAGTTTTTCCATTGGCTTAGTACCTAGTCTTAACTATTTTTTTGTTAAGCGCATGTAGCCTCTGTAAATCCCAGTTCCCTATATATCACCCTGAGGAGGAGGAATAGAATCACAGAGAGGTCATCTTTTTTTTTTGAAGAGGGATAGGTCCCGAAGGGCCTGGATATTGCATTAAAAGTCCAGCAATGCTACACACTTTACAAAGAGGACCTCAACATTAACTGAAAAAAGAAACAAGTCCTCAGCTTTTACAGAGCAAACCCTAGACAAAGAAAGGGGAACACAATCAGGTCCCCCGTCTTCTTCGCCGGCACCGACGAACGGAGAGCTCCAGCAACGCCCCCCCACACAAGCACCGGGGACAAAACCACTTGGTGCGGAATGGGAGAGACTCACCATCACAAGAACTCCAGAGGGCCTCCGAAGGAGGTTGAATAACGCCTGTCGCAACGCCAGCGGCAAGGCAAGGAGCTGCTGCCTCTCAGCAATTTGAGTCGGTGACCAACAACGAGCCGCCGAGATTCTTCTCCAAATCGCAATACCACAGAAATCCCGACCCCCTCCACAGCAGATGCTCGTCTCCTCGCCACCACGGCCGGCCAGAGGGGAAATCAAATCGGACAAGCTCCCGACGCAGAGGAGGCATATGCGGCGCTTATTAGAAGGCCCCGCTGCACGAACCCGCTTCAACGTCTTCAACCTCCGAAGCTCAGTGAAGCAGGGGAACAAAAGCCTGCTGGCACCACGCCGGAGCACCAGAACAGTGGCAAGCCACCCCCAGCCTCCAGCAAGAGGAGCCCCGCCACCAAACTCCCTCCTCCCCACACCTCCACGGCCAGCAAGAGGAAGGACGAGCAACCGAGCAAGAACTTCAACCGGAGACCAGCAAGAGAAGAAGATGACCTTATTTGTGGAGATCCCTGGGACGACGCCGCTCTCCATCACCTCCGACCACCGGAGCACGACTCGAAGAAGCCACCAGCACAGGTTGCACCAGATCCGGCCAAGAGAATCCGATGCCCTACTCCAAACTACCGGCAAACTGCCAAGAGCCCTAGATCTACACCTACTATCTACTCCGGCGCCTTTCCCTTGCCATCTCCGGCCGACAGAGCCAGCGGAGAGAGCTCGGGATCGGCCCGGTCTTCCACAGGAGACTCTCAAGGATAGAGGAACGAGGGGAGAGAGGAGAGGAGCGAGTCAGAAGGCTCTGGTCTCCCACAGAGAGCTCATCTAATTACCAATTCTTAAAGTTACAGGCTCCTCTATCATCTAAGGTGTTCAACTGGTTGGGGGAGTGGATGTACAAGCCCAACACCTAGGTTCAAGTCCCCAGGGATGTGAATTTAGGTTCCTATTTAATGTACAAGCCCAACACCTAGGTTCAGGTCCCCAGGGATACGAATTTAGGTTCCTATTTAATACTTGAGGATCAGGCCTTCCTGATACTCATGCAATTTATCCTGAGGACCAGGCTTGGTTATTAATCAAGATAAAAATCCTGGTACTCATGCAATAAGGTTGTGTGCATACCTAGTTGGTGCATACGCCGGGAAGTGAAATTCTCCCCCAATTTTTAACAATTTATTCTGAGGACCATCCTTGGTTATTAATTAAGATAAAAATCCTGATACTCATGCAATAAGTCTGTGCATCCCTAGTTGGTGCAGAGGCCGGGAAGTGAAATTCTCCCCCATTTTTTTGAAAAACATATCGTGAAACTGCCCTCCCGTGGCGCACCCAAGGGCGCCGCCGGATGCCCAACTCCCGCCGCCCAGCTCCATCTTCCTCGGCTCGCCTCCCCTCTGCCGCTGCCGCCGGTGTCGGCCGCGGTGGCGGCGGGCCCCGGTGCCCAAGGCGTTGGGGAAAGAGAGCTGCTATGGCATCTCCGCAAGGGCGGCGTCGACGGAGGCTGCGGCGGGCGGGCGGTGGTCAAGGCGGCATCCTCGGCCAGGCGAATGTGGACTGCCCTGGATCGCCTTCGCGGTGGATGCGGGTGGAGGAGGCATCCACGGGTCTAGGTGCCCGCCTAGGCTCGTCGTCTTCCGGCGGCACGGATGGGCGTCGCGGCCATAGCCGGATTTGGTCGGCGCACACGGGCGGAGCGGCGTCGAGGAGGCGGTCGGGCTCGACTCACTCGGTGGGGATCTGACTACAGCCTGCTCATGCTCTGCTTGAATAAAGGTGGTAGTTCTAGGGTTTCTCCAACACGAAGACGAAGATCTACCGGAGGCGTGACCTCGTTGATTTGGCCAGAATGATGAGTTCCGGAAGGCTCCACCGGCGAACTCCATTGGGCGCCTTATGCCTGGAGATTGCTGGATTGGATGGGATTCGGTCGGGCGCACCTATGTTTTTCTGACCGTTTGGTTTCAGAGGGATCGTTGCAAAACTCTGCTGTTTGTTACCATCTCGTGATTCTTCTTCGACGATCCATGGTGAAGTCAGATACGGAGAATGTCATAAAGTCGGGATACGAGGACTATTGATGGTGGATTGATTCTCTGTGGCAATGAGAAGCTGTCTTGGTGTAATGAGAATCGCAACAACCACTGTTAGTGGGGGCGACATCACAAGAGAGTTTCACAATCTTACTTTGCAGGATAAAAACCCAAGGTCTGACCTTCACTGGTTGTGCCTGACAATTGTTTTGGTAAAGACATTATTTTGCGAACGAGAATTTTCTCCAAGGTGAAAACCTAGAATCTTTGATCGGGCGACGACGGTTCTTGTACACTGTTTCCTTCTTGGAGGCGTTGCTTTTGGAGGGGTTGGACTTCTGGTGTTGTTTTAGTGGTGTTAGTGTCGCTGCTTTGAGAATCTGATCACTTTAACGGAACTTTTCTTTTTGTAATTCTTCATTGTTCTTTTGGCTGTGTACATTCGTTATGTCATTAGGGGATCATGTTGTTGCAGAGGTTGGGTGCAATTGATATTTCTGTGATATTAATATATGCTTTTTATCTAAAAAACAATCTAAGGTGTTCAGGTTCAGTAAACTTAGACCTTTCAGCGCCAAAGACCTGTTTTGTTTACGGCTCATGTAATAAGTCCAGGCCTTGGCTTTCAGAAGTTAACGCCAGGGAAAAGAGCGCGTGCATTTTTCGTACGTCCTGTGCCTGTTACTGCTCACCTGCCAAGTCAATTTCAGAAATCTCATCCCAGGGTAGCGTGCATTCTATTCTTGACATGTTTTTTTTTTTGAGGTTTAAGTTCTTGACAATATTGACGGCAATCTTTTGCTGAGATAACCATGACGCTCTCACAAGAAGTACTTGCTTCTTTCCCTCGAGTAATTCTGCTTCCCGATCGAGTGGCGTGATAATGTGATTTGGAACAGGGGAGGTAGATACAACAGTCTGCGAAATCGCCGGCGAGACGTACCCTTGCGAACCACCGGCCGCCGCTATTGGGAAATTGGGTGCACCGGCCGACTATACAAGCATGCAGGTTGAACAAGACGCCGGCCATGGAGATGGAGTGGACCATGCATGTGTGGTATGGATGCGTGCAATCGGGCGAGATAAACATGAATCTTCCTCCTAGTGTCTGACGGCTACGTGCACTACCAGTGGATGCCGTGAGGGCACACACCGCTCGATCCTACCACACGACGAAGCCATGTCGTATATGCTTGTTCCGGCTCTCTTTTACCCAGATTTCTTGTTCCCAGCTGGTTGAGATTTAAGCTTGTCGACAAACAGCAAGAGCCAAGAAAAGCTTTGTGTAGTGAAAAGCTCCCGCTCTGAACGCAGCAAGTTTAGGCGAACTTGGCGAAGATTTCAGTAGAAGGTGGTGGTTTCTTCCTACAGAACAAAGGCCTAGCTGGTGCGAGTGTGCGACGTGACAGGCAATTATTATGCACCAGCAAGGAAGGAAGCTTGACGACTTAGGAGAGCATCCAATCACTAACAAGGATAGATCACACCGCCTTTAATCTCCTTTGCGGAAAGGTGCTTAATTCATCGGTCACCAAAGTGATCAGTCGCAGCACGCACCGTTTATCATCCCATCCAATGCCTTTTAAACCCAAATCAGTCCCATGATTGTGCCACCCACGATGAAGTTTATTTTACCGCCATCTTTTACGCAACAAAAAGGCATGGACAGGCCGCCATATCTCGGATTACCACATGCACTGAACTGGTGTTCATGCAAAGGGAAGTAGATACTAGACAGTGAGTGGCTCCATGATCGATCGGTTATATATCTGGCCTCATAACTATAGTCGTTTATTGAAGTAACGTGCTTTGCTGCATATGGTTTTGGTGTAGAAATTTACATTTACCCCAGCTGATAGTGCCAGGGGTTTGCAGTATCACGTTGTATTTGCAAAGAGAAGCAGGTCAGCAATTGCTCCTACTGATAAATAAATAGAGCAAAACCAGTTCTGCGCCTCTCGGTCCAGGCCGGGTGATGAAAAATAGTAGTACCATCTCGCCTCAGAATGACCTGAGCAACTGACTACATGGTTGATAAACACACTTCTGTGCAACACAGGTATCTTTATGACCTTTATTATTTCTGGGGTATACACAGCGAAAAAGATTCAAAAGACGTATAGAACAATGCCGCCAAATGGACGCAGAAAGGCAGAGATTTCAAGAATGCGAGGCCTTTATCCGTGACCTCAGCTGTAGAAATACAACACGTGTGACTGTCACTGACTTTCTTAACAGTTACTATTACAACATCAAACTGCTATAGGACGTGTATGTCGACCACAGCCGAGGGGCAGTGACTGCACAAGTGGCAATGCATGGGAACCGTGCTGCGGAGCTCCCAGTAACGTTGATGGGCAAAACATAATCAAGGGACCCTGAGAAGAATCTATGGACCCCGTGCCCTGGTGAAACATAAGCAACCAGATGACTGGCCATCCGGTATCATACCACCACCTTTGCTCGTGTCCAGAGCCTCCATGAGCCGCACCACCTCGTCCATATCAGGACGTTTATCAGAATTGGCGTCCCAGCATTTGCGCATAATATTTGCAAATGGACTTGGGCAGCAACGAGGTATGTCTGGTCGCAAATTCTGTACACAAACAAGGAATGATGATATTTGCTGTACGTGTTATGCACAGATCATTTGAGAGAAAGGAATGGAAATAGCATAACAGGAGCATATATCTGACAAACCTGGTGAACAACAGCCGAAGAGACATCAGCAAAACTTAGGTCTGGGTATGGCATGTCACAGCAATAGATTTCCCACAAACATATGCCAAAACTGTAAACATCACATTTCCTGTTGTACGGTTTACCATCAAGAACCTGTAAATGCATACAAGAACACATCCTTTTAAGTAATATAAAGCCCTTTATCTAAAAAAAATACAAGAGCACATTTTTTCGATGGGCATCTTATTTTGCGAAGGGAAATAAATGTAATGATCCAGTACATACCTCTGGGGCCATATAACCAAGTGTGCCTGTCGCACCAGTCATATCCTTCGGATTCTGAGCCTCAACACGAGCAACACCAAAATCTGCAATCTTAAGGTTTCGCTGTGTATCAAGTAGCATGTTTTCAGTTTTCACATCACGATGTACAATTTTTCTGGAGTGTAGATAGCTCAATCTGCAAAGACAAGCGCAAGGTTGTTACTAGTGTATTGAGATAGAAACAATGCATGGTAGTGATTTTAGGTTAAGTGCTTATTACCCTCTGGACAGATCCAGTGCAAGCTGAACCACAACTTTGTATGCAAGCTTCCGCCGTCTGTTCTTTATCAAATACTGCTTCAAAGTGCCTCCAGCTAGATATTCTACCACAACACAACATGCTCTGGCCGGCAAGTTCGCACGCGCACCATTGTCGTTGGCTGGAACCTTAAGGTCGGTGGTCCCCATAGATGCACCAACAAACTGCAAAAGATATTACGACATGTGTTTATGTACTTATCAAATAGCTCGAGAGTAGTATGGGTGATGCCAGTTACTCCCTCCGTTTCTAAATGTAAGATGTTTTAGGTGTTTTACATGTTGTCTAGATGCATACTAAAACGAGTGAACATACACACTAAAACGTGTCTAGATACATTTGTATACATGTGAATGTGGACAAGCGCTAAAATATCTACTACCTCCGGCCAGGATTGATTGTCGCGCGGGGTGAACTGGGCTAGCACGGAAGCTATACTAGCTCGCGACAACCATTCTTGATCGGAGGGAGTAACATTTAAAAACAGAGGGAGTATATGTTAATCCTGAATGATAAGCTAATATACAGTAAGCTATCAGCTTTTTTTCTACAAGAACAACACATATCACATGAAGATATACATTGTTGCTGGAAGCTATGTATGATTGGAAATACTCACCCTTGTAACATTAGGATGGCTGAGCTTATGCCAAACAGCAACCTCCTGCTTAAATGATGTTCGCAAAGCGGCGGTTTCGGCTTCTGTGGCGAAACCATCTTCTCCCCAATCCAATAGCTTCACTGCATATAATATGAAGGAACATTATAATTCTTTCCATGAAATAATTCTCATATAATGTGTACAATTGTGAACAAAACAATGCCAAAGCCTCAGTCTGATGAAGCGCCACACTGATGGCAAATCTGAGTAAAAGATTGGAGATTTTAATGATAGAAAAAATACATTCTACTGAAAAGATCCCCAATAAAAATTGCATCTAACTGAAGCTTTACATAGAAGAAATTCTAAACCATTTCGGTTCCAAACTAAAGAAACGGAAATTCTCAATGGAACAACAAAGTCTCTACTACATTGTTTGCAAAACAATGAGACTCAGAAGAAACTGAAGTGGGCCAAGAAAAGATAAGCTTGGAAAGGAACCGTGGACAGACGGTACAAAGCAACACAATAGCTTCGCATGGCATTCCTTTTAGTTAAACTGATAAAATGTATCCACTATTGTGTAGGCTGCAGAAATGTTCTCAAGCGGCTAAAAAAATTCAACATGGAAGAGTTTGTTAGTTATCCAAATTCGAAGAACTACGCGAAGATTGATTGATGGAAATATTACTATATTAGTGGAAACCTAAAAAAACTATGTTGACAGTTCACACATCTCTAATTGACAAGAAATTGATGTAGAGTGGCAGGTGGTAGGAGGACAGCAACTGAATAATGAAAGGGAGAACCTGACAAAGGCGGAAAGAAGACGATACTATCTCTAAGTTATTCCTGAGCGAGAGCATCAATCAAGGTACACAGATATGCAGAAGGCCAGAATCAGATGTATAGATGCCACATGGTCCTGTCCAACCAATATTCTATTTAACAGAAACAGTTACAAACAGTCATCTTTATTGTTTGCATGATAAACATCTTTTTAATAAATAAGAGTAACAAAATAAGCATCCAATAAATGATACCTATAAATATTGTGGAAGCGGACAAAAGGAAAGTGTTTGACTAAATTGCTAAACACCTGTGTGTAAATT
This sequence comes from Poa annua, assembly GCA_026929855.1. Taxonomy (NCBI): domain Eukaryota; kingdom Viridiplantae; phylum Streptophyta; class Magnoliopsida; order Poales; family Poaceae; genus Poa; species Poa annua. The sequence goes on from CM049427.1 coordinate 43,210,025, forward strand.
TATCTGAATTCATCTATAAAGGGGAGTACTTAGAAGAAAGCAAGTGCAAAAGTTGTTGGATTTTCAGTAGGTGGACAACTTATCAAACTATGCTCTTACTTTGTATAATCTGCTTGCTGTTTGAAATAACCAGTGCACAGAACTGGTGGAAGGGCAAAATACTGATCTACAAAATCTCCATAGATTACATAATTCATATGCAGCACCTCAGTACTAGAAATAGGATTAAAAAATATGGAAGTGTATAAATACAAATTAGACGTACGTTTTTAGATGTGTGCAAGTGTGTTTGATAAAAACCACAACAGAAACATATCGCCAGCCATTGGGTGGAACATAAAGAGCTAGCATTAAGTTCAGGATTAATTAAAAGATCGCTTGAGGGACTATCAAACTGTCAAGCATTGCACTTTGCTGCATAACTATGATTTAATGCATCCAATTTGAATTGGGAATGGGCTTAGATAAGCATGCTACTGAGTTTACATTACTAACCTTAGAACCCCATTGGAAGTTCTAGAACATAGGGACAGGGTGAATACTATCAACAAAACGAACACACATATCATTTATCTTATACTATAGAAAATTCTAAAATTTCTAATTTGTGCTTGCTCATACGAAGAAACTGAATGTATCACATGCCCCCACGGGGAAAAAAAAACATTCGGGAAACCAAAACCTTGGTCATACCATCTGGAGACATATAAAGTTTACATTTTTCCATGCATTGAGATAGATAGAAAATACCTGCAACTTCCTGGCCATCATAGGTGCCGCGGTACACCGTCCCGTAGGTCCCCTGAGCGATGACGTACCGGATCTCTAGCTTCGCAAGGTCAATCTCCCAGTCCAACTTGGGTCCCTGGGACTTGAGATTGGCGTTGCCCCATTTCTTGTTGAGCTGCTGCTCCAGCTGGATGTCCAGGCTGGTGAGGTCAATCTTGTCAGCGCGCACATACGCGTCGCTGCTTCCCATGCTCCCTGACTTCTTCAGCTTGGGCTTCACCTCAGGAAAGTCGCCGGCGCTCGACGCCATCTCTCTCTCTATCTCTCCAGGTAGGAAGCCAATAGTGGATTGCAGATTTCTTTTGTTCTTCTAGAACGAGCGCACCGCAAGTCCAACAACCAAGAGTTGCTATGCTTATCGGAGACGCGACAAAACTGGTGCGCCTCAGAGAATCTTGGGAGTTGGGATGGGATGGAGCACCAGAACCAAGAACTGCCTCCTTGACACAAGAAAGTACCTGGCTCGCGAGGACGCTGATCCGGCCGGAGCTCCCCGCGCACAAGGGGGCTGGGGCAGATCCGGTGGGAACGAAAGCGGGCAGCTTTCCGGGCGGAAGTCGCTGGAAGAACAGTTTGACCGGGCTGGAGGGAGAAAGCTCGCCGGAAGGAAGGCCCGAAGCCGTCAAATCAGACCAGAGCCGCGAGGGCGGGCGGCGGGCGCCTCTGCTCGGCGTCGGCTACAAGGATGCTGGGACCCTCCGATCGGACCGAGGCGGCGATACCATCGGGCGGGCGGGGTAGCTCCCGGTCGCGGGTGTTGACGATGGCCAGCAGCAGCGGGTGGGGGGAGGCTGGCTGAGATTTGTTTGTTAATTCTCGCTGTGGGTGGCCACCGGACGGCGGCTTGCTTTGCTGCTCAGCTTAGCTTAAGCTTGTCCGCTCGCTCGCCTTTGGAGTTTGGACTGACTTCCGTCGGTTGTGCTGGAATTGGAACGAGAACTGAAAACACGTCCAACAAACGAAGTACTGTACTACTCGTAGTAGAACTATTACACGTATGGGCACACGTATTAGGCCGAGGTCGCCATTTCAATTCATCAAAATGGATGGTCAAGAAGACGGCTTCAAAAAAGCTTATACATATGGTTGAGAATTGGCATATGGTTTGCAGTTCCCATGGTATATACTCATGCATGTATGATTGATCTTTTGCATAGTCGCTTGCGTGCTCGATAGGCCCGAAACCAAGCAAACCGGTCACCCTCGAGAAAACCTGACCGGGACTACAGGAACCAAATGATTTTTTTAATGAAGGGAATACATTAATACAGCATTATTAAGACACCGCTTGAACTGAATATAAATGCCACAACCAAATTTTAAGACATACGTATCTAAAAGAATAGATAATACATGTATGATAAAAAAGATGGAGTTTGGAATTATAGCGCCTATTTATTGTGATATATTTGTTCAGATTATGTTCAATGTTTCAAAGTCTCTTGAATTAGTACTTTGCTTGGTTGATGAAAAGAAGGCTACATGATAGATCGCTATGACCTGCTCATTTTTTTTAATTGTAACCTTCGGCGGGCCTAGCCAATCTGAACATTATAAATTTTAATCACATGTTTGCTTGGAACACATTACGAAGGGAGGAAGCGAAGAAAGAAATTACACGGAGATCAACTAGGGAGGTTCAAAAGCAATGCACCAGTTTTTTAGGGTGAGGGCAACGGAATTCGACTTGCATCGGTTGGCCCATAGCCGGACATCTTCAAGGCAGCGGCTGCGGGCTAGATGAAGGGGCTCGTCGACGTTGTTAAAGACCTTTGAGTTGCGGTGCTTCCAGATGGTCCAAGCAACAACCGTGCAAACATTGGAATCAGCTAGCATAGTTGCGACTGCGAGCATCCAAGAGACCCTGGATGGTACTGATTTGGAGCTGGCACGTGGGGTAGAAGAGGTTCCAAAGCTCTTGGGCTTTGTGGCAGCGGACGATGAGGTGATCCACATCCTCCGATCCCGCCCAGAAGGGGTAGTTCGATAGAGGTTTTCACAACTAATTACTTGAGGTTTTGTTCTAGATGATACTACATGTTTGTGAACATTACTATATTTCACAAGTCATTGGCACGAAGATGTTAGTCTGATAGTATTGAATCAGATGATGGAGATCACAGAGTGGGACTAACCCACATTGAAACACAATGAGATTGTTTTTGTCATTTTGTCAGTCTCAAAAACAATGCCTATCTCATGTGGTATGTGTGAGATCTTTGCATGCTTGAGTTATGAATCAACTTACATAGGTTGTATCAATTTTTTTGTGATGGGGTTAATCAAGATGTGACCCCCTCCCAACACATTTCAGTGAGGTAATCTCAACTAACCTTGAGAACTCTGAAAACTATCGGTTTCTAATTGAAGACTGCTATTGGTGGCGATTGAAAAGTGGCTTTGTGGATGCTTGGGAGAAAGATCCTCGCAGCCTCTTGTTGGAGTGTTACGCTGAGATTGGTGGCAACGAAGCAAGCCAATGCTAGAGCATCATTTACATTTTACAAATTGTGGTCAGCACCGACCAATAAGCAAGCCAAGTGTCGCACTGAGATTGGTGGCAACGAAGCACCAACCAATACTACGGTCAGACCTGGACGGGTGGAGTACGGAATCACCAAACTTTGGAAAGACGATGATTCGCTCTGCTTGCCCAGAAACAATTCGCCGATAGCTCTTTTTTAAGAAGTGTCTTTCGTGTTACTTTTTCATGAGAAGAGAACTCCAAGGAGTAGACAAACGGGTCAATCTGACTTGCTTTCGGTCGATGCTGTGACATCACACAAGGGGAAAGAGATTATCGATGACGAAATCCTCACAGTCACTAAACTAGCATCTTTAGTCCCCAACGTCCCCCAAGAGGCCCTTTTAGCATCGGCGGAAGTATAAATTGTGTTTTTCCACCAGCCGGCACTCACAGAACTCCAGTTAGCGCCGTTTCGGCGAAAAATAGCGCCGACACCCCCAGGCGAAACCCAACTCACTGGGTTCGGCCTGGGGGGGGGGGGTGAAATGGCGCGAAACGCGACGAGAGTCAGCGCTGTCAGCGACATGGGAGAAAATGGCACAGAAAAAACCGCCCATGCTCGTCTTCTCGGCTCCCGCGTCGGTCAAAGGCTGCCGGAGTAATGGCGTGGCGGGCGGCCAGTGAGTTCCCCCGGTCAAACGCTGTCGGAGTTAATGGTGTGGCGCGTTCACGCGACGCACAGTATTGGCCACCCACCACTCGCCCCTACGCCTAGCCGCGCGGCGCTATACAAACCCCCCAGCCTCGCCGCCCATCGCCATTCCTCTCTCGCCGCCTCTCCCCACACCCACACTCTCCCCTCCACTGTTGCAACATAGAAGCCGCCGAGAAGATGGACGCCGCCGTGAAGAACGGCTGGGGGCGTCGTTTCCTCCGCAAGGAGGAGGCGTGGTCGCTCTACAGCGTCGGGTACCCATGTCCTCCGGACATGCGCGTCCATGACGCCTCCGCCGGCCGCGGGCCATGGGCACTGAGCGCCGGAGGGGTCCCGGTGCCGCCCGTCCCCGTCGAGGTCGAGCGCGACTACGCCATCACCGAGGTGCGGGCGAGCCTGACGCCGGAGCAGACCGCGGACCCGCGCTGAGCCTTCTGGACGGTGTATTTCCAGCGCTGCCGCGAGGAGGAGCTCGCCGACCGCGGCAGCAACGGTCCGGTGGAGGGCCGTTTTAACGCGCACGGCCGCAGGCGGTGGTGGGGGTGGCGAGCACCGCACTTTGCAATGAGTGCTCGACTACATCGCCGCCGGCAACGAGCCCCGGCTCACCATGCCGGCCTGGGCGCCTCCAGGTAAACGAACGGCGCCCTCCTCTTCGACCCTCCCATCCTCAACTCCGGGTGCCCCGCCCCCGTGCGCAGCGGCACCCTCCGCATCGGTGAGCTGCGCCAGCGGAGCTCGGCGTCTCCGGCCGCCCTCTTCTCCCGCATCGTCAAGCCCAAGCGCGAGCCAAAGCACAAGCCGGAGGAGGAGTAGCCGGGATTGAAGGAGGCCGAGGAGGCCTCCTTCAACACCGTCCAGCCGGCGGTGGACGACTACGCCGAGAGCTGGAGCCTGCGCGAGTTCACCGCGCAGGAGATCGAGCAGCAGCGACAGCTCCTTGCCGAGGTCGAGCGCCGGCGTGCAGAGCGCGAGCAGCGCACCTCCCTCCCCCGCCGGAGCCGCATCCCTCCCGCGCTGCAGCCAAAGCCGACCCCGTACTTCATCCTCGACCCGAGCGACGGGGAGGAGGAGGAGGACGACAAGGAGGAGCCGGTCGTGCGTACCCTGCAGATGAGCAAGTGGTAAGACGACGGCGACGCCGGCCCAAGCCACCGCAACCGCCGCAAGGGCGACGACGGATCAGACGATGACGGCGGCACCGGCGACTACAGCTAGGCGATCGCGGCGAGTCTGGGAATGCTCCACAACTAGTCGTTTTAAGTTTTTTAGTTGAATCGCCTATGTTTGCGCCTAATTAATGAAATTGCCTAAGTTTGCGCTAAATTATATGAAATCGTCTCTGTTTTGCGCCAAATTTATTTTTTACGCCATTTTTAAATTGTATGGGCCAAAACTTGGGCTGGAGACGACTGGGAACCGCGCCCCCCAAGTTTCAGATTAGCGGCGTCAGGAAAACAACAGCAATTTGGGTCTGAGGACGCAACGACTAGAGATCCCCTAAGAACTGTGGAGCAAATCATCCTCATTTCTTGTTTTTTCGAGAGAAAGAGTGTGGGAAAAGCAACCATTTTGTCCTACCGCCGAAGCATGGCAGCAATACACATGAGTATAAGCCGATATATAAGATGAAACGTGTAGCTCCAGATTTCGATTTTATCGGATTCGTCCAAGAGGAAATACATTTTATTTATCGAGTTTGCGTTGTGTTTCCATTGCAGTAAGTTATGATAATCACGTTTGCTCTACCAGTTTTTTCCTATATTTAGTGTTTGTCCAACTTGGTTTCCTACACTTTCAGGGCTAGCTTCTATGAACATCTCTAACAGCTACCCTATTTTAGTCTACGTGTTTTAAAAACCATTTTTTATGCCACGCGAGAGAAAAAACAGCCTTCAACAGCTGTCCTATCACATGTCTTTTTTGGGGCAGATCTAAATTTTGCTCCTTTCTGTCTCATATTTGGGACACGGAGGACCCCCGAGCCCGAGCGCGTGCCCTATCCTTTCCATTTCCACACGCGCCCACATAACCGCCACGCTGAAACCGCGTTTCGCCCGCGCCGCCGCCGCTCCCGCGACAAATCCACCGCCGCCGCCGTGATTCCGGCAGTCCCCGACCCCGCCGCCGTCCACTATTGCATCCCCGCCCCCAACCACACCCGCCGCCGCCGCCAATCGCACGGCATAGCTCGCTCCGCCGCCCCCCCAAACCCTAGGTCGCGCCGTCGTCGTACCCGCGCCGCCCCCGAGCTCTGCGCCGTCCCCCGAGCTCGCTCCGTCCGCCTCCGACCTCGCTCGCGCCGCCCCCGAGCTCGCCTTCGCCTTCCCCGATATCGCCTCCGCCCCGCGTCGCCGCCGTCCGATTCGCGCCGCCTCCGCCCCGATTCGAGCACGGACGGCTCTGTACTCCGTCCCCGAGCACCGCCGCCTCCATCCCCGAGCTCGATGAAGGTGATCCTCGAGCTCACGCCGCCGTTCGCACCCGAGCCGCGTCTCCATGCCGCCGAAGAAGACGAAGTCCGTCTCCGGCTTCAAGGGCAGGGCCGAGCGGCCGCTGGAGCGCCGAGCTGCAGCACGAGGGCATGCGCTACTACCTCGGCACCTACGACAACGCTGATTTGGCGGCTCGGGTGCACGCCGCCGCCGGGTGGCGTCTCGGTGTTCCCCGGGAGCAGCTCAACGACCCAAGCATCACCTCCCTACAGGATGCCATCTTTCTCGCTCCTCCGATGCAGTCGAAGATGAAGACCCGGCTGGTGAAGAAGAAGGAGGAGCCGGCTCGGGTGCTCGAGACCGACGAGGAGTCGATGGCTCGATTCGCACGAGAGCATCCCGAGTACGTGCAGTACGAGCATGAGTTCTTCTGGAAGCGCGAGCAGGAGATAAAGAAGAAGAAGGTCGACGATGAGGCTGGACCGCCGACGGTGAAGGTGATCGAGTTGAGCTCCTCCTCCTCCTTCGACTGGGATAAGAGCTCCTCCTCCTCCTCCTTCGACTGGGACGATTAGAGTAGTATCATAGTCTCTAGTAGTTGAATATGGTTCAAAAATATAGTTTGTATTTTAAATTTGTGATGAAACTATGGTTTCTAGTTTAAATTGTGTTCAAATTATGGTTCGTAGTTTAAATTGTGTTCAAATGTTCACGAAATATGTCTAAAATAGGGCATGGGATAGGGCAACTGTTGGAGAGGTAGTGCCATAAAATAGGGCTGCTGGAAAAGTGAAAAACTACACGGTGCTCTATATGTGTTAAAACATGTGCCCTATATGTGATCAAATTATAAAATAAGCACAGCGCAGACCGCAAACTGAAGCCAAACATAAGTCGTATGAGATTTTCTTATGCTCAAGTTGCCACCTTAGGCCGCCTGGTATCTCTGCATTAAGATTTGTGTAAGCTTTTTTTTTAAATTTAAACCACGTATATTAGGTCAGCAAGCAGCCTCATTAAAAGCCTGCCAGTCCCTTTCGGTACCCTGGTTAGGGAAAGAGTGCGTCTGAAACTTGCCGCCTTTAAACATTCAGTATAGTTACATCATCTGCAAGGGTGCTTAAAATAAAGTCAGGGGTTCCTCATGCCAAACAACCGACAGAGGACCCTCCGCTCTACTAGCTAAGATATCAGCTACCCTATTAGCCTCTCTAGGACAATGGTCGAAAACAACAGTGGTAAAGTTACGGCAAAGTAAAGTGCACTCCTCGAAGATAGCTGCCGAAGCTCCCAGAGAATTCCCGCCATTCTTCATCACCTCAATAACATCCATGCAATCAGAGTTTACCTCAATTCTGTTACAGCCGAGTTGTCCTGCGAGGATCAGGCCATCACGGAGCGCAAAAGCTTCCGCTGTGACAGGGTCCGAGACAAAAGGGATTCCTCTATAGCAAGCCGAAAGAAAACAACCCCTCGCATCCCGGATAACAGCTCCTGTCGAACATGTACCTGAGTCAATATGAAAACCAGCATCAACATTTAATTTCACATAGTCTTCTATAGGTTTGACCCAGCCTTGTCTATCAAAACCCGGCTTCTTCTTTCTTGCCCTTGAATAATTTAGGACCAGAGTTGATATCACATGGGATGTATGTGCCGGTGATTGTTATGATTCACCATGCGTTGCTTGTCGCCGTTCCCACCAAATATATCAAATGGCGACTGCTACAAGATCATTACGATCCACATGCGGTAATAGAGGCGTCGTTGCTTGTCTATCCCAAAGCAAAACTTCCAGCGCCGAACGTCCCTCTTGCTCCACCATGCATGCATCGGACACAACCTCCTCCAAACTAAGAATTCTCCATATTTCTTTCACTCTTGGGCACCTAAAAAACGCATGCCGAATACTTTCACAGTCTGTCTTGCACAATGTGCACTGTGAGTTAGGTTGTATATGCCGATTCGCCAGGACCCCATTGCAAGGAATCGCCCCAAGGAGGGCACGCCAGCAATGGATTTTAATCTTTGCCGGGACGTTTAAAGACCAAAGCGTTTTCCATATCGGTAAAGTAGAGGAGGAGCCGTATCCACTGGTCCTCCTAAGTTTTTGTCCATGTTGATGTTCCCACTCCATATGATAACATGAACGAACCGAAAACATGCCATTTTTCGTGTGATTCCAGCCCACAAAGTCCTCCATCATATTTCGAGCTAGAGGAATATTGAGATGTTAGCATCAACAGCCCATAAAGTGTCCCGGATGAGAGTTTCATCCCATGTATCCGTTGTTTCATCAATTAATTCTGAAACCTTGGTAAGCACAATATTGCCCCTACGGGTCATTATCTTCCTGTTTGGGCTACTAGGGATCCATGGATCGTTCCATATATCAATACAAGAACCGTCTCCAACTCTCCAGATATAGCCCCTTTTAAACGTCTGGATTCCTGCCCAAATGCTTTGCCAAGTGTATGAGCTACCTTTCTTTAATTCACAGTTAAGGATATCACCAGAAGGGAAATACTTAGCTCGTAGAACAGTAGCACACAACGAATCTGGTTCAACCATCAAACACCAACACTGCTTAGCAAGCATAGCCAAATTGAAACAATGTAGGTCTCTAAACCCCATACCACCTTGTCCTTTTGGAACACACATTTTCCACCATGCAAACCAATGCATATGTTTTTGTTGGTCATCATCTCCCCACCAGAATTGGGACATTGCAGTGATAATCCCTTTGATAATCTGTTTGGGTAGCTTGAAAACTGACATAGCATACGCCGGTATGGCCTGAATAATGGCCTTCAGTAAAACCTCTTTCCCTCCAAAAGACATGTTTTTCTCTTTCCATCCACTCAGCAATTTACATATTCTATCAATTAAGTGCTGAAACAGTCCGACCTGTCAACTCCCACCAACGGTGGCAGCCCCAAATATTTATCTGTGATCGCCTCTGTCATAATATTTAAGATCGAGCAGACCTCCACCCTTACGTCAACATGGCTGCTCGGACTAAAGAATATACTGGATTTTGCATCACTAACCATCTGGCCGGAGGCCGCACAGTAATCATCCAGGGCCCTCCGTAGGCTAGTGGCGTTGGTCACATCAGCCCTCATCAAGATCAAAGAGTCGTCTGCAAATAACAAATGTGATACAGCTGGGGCTCCTCTGCAGACCTTAAATCCCAATAAGTTCCCGCTTCTTCCTCCACCCTCAGTAAGCTTGTTAACCCCTCCGCACAAAGCAGAAACAAATATGGTGAGAGGGGATCCCCTTGACGGAGACCCCTAGACGGAAATATATAATCAGAGAAATCATTATTAACACGAACCTGATACCTCACCGAGGAAACACACGCCATAATAAGCTCCACCCATGCTGGATTAAAACCAAGGCGCAATAAGATCTTCTCCAAGAATCGCCATTCCACTCTATCATAAGCCTTGTGCATGTCCAATTTAACTGCACAAGTGCCATACTTCCCAACCTTTTTATTCTTGATGGCATGATAAGACTCGTATGCCACCATCACATTATCCGTAATTAGCCGCCCGGGGACAAACGCGCTTTGTATTGGGGAAATAATATCAGGGAGAATAACCTTCAACCGATTAGCAAGCAGTTTAGAAATCACCTTATATACCACATTGCATCCCTCCGGAATCACACGAGAGTTGACAGCTTGTAGCACCTCATCCGTTAAATCTTCCCCAATAATATGCCAAAACCTCTTGTAGAAAACTGCATGGAGGCCATTGGCCCCAGGGGCCTTTAGATCTCCAATATTAAACATTGCCTTTTTTACTTCTTCTCGAGTATAATCTGCCATTAGCTTTTCATTCATCTCGCTAGTCACAGACTGCTTCACTTTGTCTAGTACATCTTGATCCGGATCAGTCACTTCTGAAGTAAACAGCTGATTGAAATACATGTGTGCTAATCCCTTGATTTGATCCGAGTCTTCTATAATGTCCCCATTGTCCGATTTTATAGACTTAATAAAATTTCTCTTGCGCCTCGCTGTAGCCTATCGGTGAAAATAAGCAGTATTCCGATCACCATGCTGCAACCAATTGACTCTCCCTCTCTGAACCCAATAGATTTCTTCTTGCTCAAGCAGCTCCTCTATTTTTAACTGAACCTCCCTTTGTTTGGCCGAAGCCTCATCCGAGAGCGCCCCCCTCATGATATTGTTTAGTTCCTTCTGGAGCTCTTTTAATCTCTTCCTTGGGCCTTTCAGAACGTTCTTATCCCATGCATGTACAGCTTCATGCACCTCTTTCGTATGGTCACTTAATTTTGAATCTGCATGCAAGTCCTTTGCTTTATCCCAAGCCGTTTGGATGATATGCTCCATCGAGCTCTCACATAGCCAGCGAGCCTCAAACTTCATAGGACCATCAACTCTTCTTTCCTGTATACCTGAATAAAATTCAGTATTAATGACAATTGGTCGATGGTCAAATTCAGTATTAATGACAACTGGTCGATGGTATGATTTTCCAAAGTCTTCGTTAATTGCTGCAGCTGAAGGAAACATTGCCGCCCATCTATGATCACAGACCGGTCGGTCCAGCCGTTCACGAATTCTGCCTCTCCTCCACGTATAAATATCACCTATGTAACCCATATCCTCAAGGTTACAGACATTCAGAGTGTCTCGGAAATCCTGCATACACCTCAAAGGTCGAACGGTGCCTCCTTCTTTCTCGTTGGAATACAAAATCTCGTTGAAATCTCCCGCCATGATCCAAGGAAGATCTCTCATTGTATGCAGCTCTCGAATATAATCCCAAATAAGATGCTTCCTGTCCCCACTTGGTTCGCCATACAAACCAGTAAGCCGCCATCCCGACTCGATGTGTTCATTTATACGAATATCAATGTAATTGGGGGACACTTCTTTTGATGTCATTATGGTGTCATTATTCCAGAACATAACCAAACCTCCACTTCTGCCATCACTAGCCGAGACTAACATCTCATCGAAATTAAGTCTCCTTCTAAGGTTTTCTGCCTTAACTCTACACATATGCGACTCAGACAGAAAAAGTACATCTGGATGCAAGCGCGCCTGAAGCTCCAGGAGCGCACGAACTGCCGAGGATTTATGCAACGCTCGGCAGTTCCAACATATGATAATCATTGCTCCCGGTACTTGCCTAGCGAGCCCGCCGATGAATTTGAAAGTGATTGTGAGTTACCCTTTTCTCCCTTCCTCCTCTTACTGACCTCCTCCGTGCTCTTAGCCATCCCCTCTTCACCTCCTACTACCTCTATAGAACTAGCCAAATTCTGATTTTCAAGAGCAACCAAAGTTCTATCATTAGGTGCTGGCATTGTATCAACATTACCAGCCAGGGTTATCCGTTTTCTTGCTGTTTTCTCCCTGTCTACCATGACCGCATCAACATTCTTAACAGGGCTGATCGCCGTGTCCTCCATATCAGCGTCAGCCGTATCATTCTGTCCCAGGTTAATCCCCTTCTCTCGCTCAGGGTGCAGACGCCAGTCCATATACGTGTTCCTGCCCCCACCTCTGCCACGAGCCAGCCGCTCATCACCTGTAGCCCTGCCACCTCCTCGACGGCCACCAAAGTCAGTCGACCTCGAAGGGCCTCCGCCTCGGCGTCCATGCCACGTCTCCCAGTCTGCTCGTAGCCAGTCACCCCACTTTAACGTTGTTTCATCATGCTCTCCGGTTCCACACTCAGTATGGGTATGGCCAAACTGCCCACAAGCACCGCAGAAGCATGGGAATTTTTCGTACTTCACGGAATAGAATTCCCTTTTTCCTCCACGCGAGACTGTAACAAATCTGGTGACTGTGTTCCGCACATCCACCAGAGCACGAGCCCTAACAAAGTTGCCAATTCCATCTATTACCAGCTCAACTTTCTTAATTTTTCCAAGTTTCCTCTCCACTAAGTTCCTGAGAAAATTCTCCTTCCTGTACCCTATTGGAAGATTATGAACTTGCACCCACCCTGCCAACAGGTTCAGGTTTACCGAATTGATAGGTGAGAGTCCATCATATGGTTCGATCATGACTGCGTTTTGCCGGAACAGCCGCGGTCCTTCTTCTGTGATTTTCAACCAATCCCCAAGGCAGTGGCACTGAATCGTAAACAGATTATCCTCAAGAGCTGTGAAGTTCACCTCCCTCGCCGGAGATCACGCATTGCGCATGTGTTGTTCAAACGTCTGCACGCTGAATGGATTCGTTGTATGAACCCTAGCCAATGCGAGCCACTTTATCCCTTCCTTCGGGATATCCTCTATATCCTCGAAAATCAGATCGTCAATCTCGTCATCCTCAAATCCTAGCCTTGGCAGCAGATCATCAATCGATTCTGGTTTCCTACACGATCCCTCCGCTTTATTCCCTGACGCACTTCCCTCTGAAGCCGCCGGAGACGCCATCGTTTCCTCATTGATCCTCACCCGCAAGTCATATCGATCAACAAGGACGTTTCTGCTCGTCTCGAAACTCGCCATGTAGCACAAGAAGACACGAGCGCTGCACTACTAATGACGGGGGAAGCAAACCGGTTCTGGCCTGGAGACGGATTCCTTCGCACCGTCGGAGACGGCGGCGAAGTCGAAAACCCTAGTCGCCTGTCTAACCCTAGGTCGGTAGATAGGGGGTCGTGAAATCTGATTCCGGCACGTCCCAATTACTCGATGTCGTGCACAAGATTTGTGTAAGCTAGAGGGAGCAAAGATTACTAAATCACACTATTGGCAAGGAACACCAGACTCGCCCCTTCACATTCTGAACGTTCATGCCTTGTTTCAGGAGCTCACAATATGTGTGCATGCTCAAACTTGCTTTTTCATCTCAGATGGTCGGACCTTAGTTCATCTCAGGTTACAAATGCCAATCCAGCTTATTGTACTTTTGTTGCATATATTGTCCATGGGTTGACATCCAATCCAGCACTCCCCGTAGTCCTGAAACTGTCACTTTGACTGGACGGGGGACCAAATCAACGTGAGAGTTCAACATAAGTCACTGGGCAAAATGTCAGTTCACATCTCATCAGGTTGAAACATATATACATACATATACCATGGTCATGCTTTACAGACAATGACCTCCTAAATCCCCAAAATATATTTTGAGCGATCTTCATCGTCATATCCACTAAAATGCTATACATATAATGATGTGTACCTAACATTCACGCATAGATGCGTGATGCATTTTATGAATGTGGTGGTGAATTGGACATTTTTCTTTCTTTTCGCACCATGACCACCATCAGTCCATACCATGGCCTTTGGTCTCTACAGGGAAGAGTATGCAAGCAATCGCAGCCAGGCATAACACCACCTCAAACACAATGATAGCTTCCATCTGATGGCAACTTCTAAGCATCCCAACGGCAACAAGCGGGCAAACAATCCCACCGGTTCTTCCAATGGCGTTTGCAATTCCAACACCAGTAGAGCGTACTGATGTTGGATATACCTAGAAAGACAAGAATTTAGTTAGCTCATAGGAAAGACTCTGCTTAAGGAAAAATCAGCTACAGTTTCCTCACATAACTTCTTCATACATAAGCTGCTGCACCTCTGTCATGACATCCAAATATTCTCAGAGAAAATAGACCACTTAATTAGCATAGCCAAACCCTAAGATGGACAGACCACATGAGATAGCACTTTAGCTTATCATCTGCAGAATGCACCAAAGTATCATACTTCATTTAGCAGGATGTCCATTTTGTTCACACAAGTGTTTCATGAAAATACTAATGGAGACTTCAGGTAGGACTTTGGAAGACCCCAGTGATTGCAAGAGAATGCCTAGCACACGTCAATTGTTTGGAATATTTTCTCCCTACATAATTCGTACTATTTGGTATACCGACAGTCAGGACCTTGTACTGTTTTATAAACCCACCAGTGCAAACCGATCCAATGCTAAATATGGAAGGTCAAATCTCTGTGGTGAGAGCCTTGTGACCAATAATAAATTCCAGATTTGCAAATGAAGATGAATGGAATTTAAATTGCATGTAGTACAAATACTCTTGTTTTGTTTTAATATTAGCTTGCAAGCCTTCCGTAGATCTGTCTAGAAAGACCCTTTGTTGATTGTAACTCAATACAAAGAGACTCAAAATGATCATGTTATGATAGTGTAACAAGAAATCATCTTGTTACAGAAAATTTATAAATTGGTGCAATAGTATGCTTTATTTGTATAAGGTTCTTTTGAAACCAGGGTACTTAAATACTTCCTTATGAAATGTAAAACAAGACACTGAATATTCAAGAAGCAAAACTACCATATGAATACTCTGGCTACATGAATTGATATACTGTTAAAAACATAAAACTGACACTCACAGGATATCAGATGGATTTTTTAACATATTAAACTCAAGATACTTCGAAACCAAGTCGCCAAAAAAACACATCTACTACATGCCATAAAAGTTGGTACAAACCTCTGGGGCATATAAACATAGAACTGTGAAGCTACCCATGGCACAAGCACGGGCACCAAATAAAAGGCCAGTTGTCCATAGCTCACTCTGATGAAGCACAAGTGGTCCAAGGAAACCACAGCATGTGAACAGCAAGCACCACATTGTAGCTTTTCGGCCAAACCATTCAATAAGAACAGCAGACACCATTAGACCAGGTATCTCTGATAGAGCAGTAGAGTGATGAGTTAGTGACATATTCCATAGCCAGTCACACTAGGTGAAGAGACAGACTACTGTATGCTACCTGCTAAACTAGTAACAAATGTATCCCTGTAAAGGCTGGCATCTTGTTCACTCTTCACATATCTCAGCCCAGATGCACAGCCTCTGTTCGCATCACTCAGTTGAGAGGTAAGCAAGACTAGCCCATAATAAGCAAAGGTATTTGCAAAGAAAACAAACCAAAGTAAAAGTGTGGATCTGCGCAAATTTCGAGAGAGTAGACTGCGAAATGCAGCAACACTGCCAGTTTTTTTGCTCATGACAACATCGTCTGTACGTTCCTTCTCTCCAACCGGAAGAAGATGATCTACCTCACAAGTGAGAGCGTTGTGATCAACATCTATTTCACGGTTGTATGTGAGAACTCCAGGAGGAAGAGCTGCTTGGTTTGCCACAGCGATTCTCTCCAGGACAAGCGTTGCATCAGACATTTTATTGTGTGCACACAGATAACGTGGTGACTCTGGCGTAGTTCCAAAGAAAGAAAGCAAGAGAAAACATGGAAGAGCGGTAAATGCTAGCAACCACCTCCAACTCAATGCCGGTATAGCAACCTGCAATAGGAACATAAGTTAATAATACTTCATTTTTTGTCAAAATATAGACATAAACTAGAAGCACATATTTGCAAATGGATTAGTCCAATACCCATGCAAGCGAAGCCTCCAAGACAGTGCCAAGAGTCCAAAAAAGGGAAAAAATAACCATCCAAGTGCCACGATTTTGTGCAGGAACAAACTCCAAAAACCAGGATGAAAACACATGCGCACCACCCAGTCCTACGCCAACGAGAAATCGAAGAACCATCAAGCATAAATAGTTAGGAGAGAAAGCACTCATGAAACCCATTCCGGTAGTAAACAGCGTTGAAAACAGGAAACCAGTCCTGAAACAAGAAAATTACAACTTCTGTTCAGGGATTAGTTTTGTACAATGTCACAGTTATAAAGCAATGCACCAAGGATCATACTGAATTTATGTTACAATTCAAACCCAGGCTGAACTTATGAAATGGCGCCAGTACATCAGGAATATGAAAACAAAATTCATGACCATGGTTACAGCCATAAAATTGTCAGGAAAAGGAAAGAGGTTGTACTGATAAACTGAATCGTGGAAGCGCTTGTAAGATACCTTCGCCCATATTTGTCGGAAACAAAACCCCAACCACATGCTCCTATTAACATGCCGACGAACACTACACTTGAGAGTAGACTCTCATCTTGGGCAGAGATTTTCCATTCCTCCCGCACCAATGGCCCAACAAACGACAACAGATTGAGCTCCATGGATTCTGCAGCCCAACCCATGCCTGCATAAACAAGAACAAATGCTTGTAATTTTCCAAATCCCATCGCCGCAAGCGCGTCATCCGTTGTGTATGTTTCCATGTTAGCCGATTTCAGCAACGTAGAGGCATAAAATTTTCGTCAGGTAAGTGTCTGCTCGTCTCGACCTCCACCTGCAAATGGCACACGCGAGCAATAAATACATAGCTGGAGATGCCAAATCATAAGTACTTGCACCTAGATTTTGTTTTTCTGAATATACTAAGAACTGAAGGTTAAGTTTGGCCCATAAGTTTGTTTCTGTAGCATCAAGATATCACATTGACAGAGACATTTTCCTGTGTCTGCTGTTACTCTATGCAGCTCATGGCCCGACCACGGTCCAGGACCCAATTCGCACAACACCTGAGATAAAACTAACTAAGCTCAGGGCATGTTGTTCAGGATTCGGGCATCGCGCCCTGTGGCCGGAGTAAATAAACGCTAGTACGTGGAGTACGTCAAAGCATGAATCTTGCATCTCGTAGCAGAAACCAGAGAGAAATCGCCTAACCACACAGACAGAAGATTAAGCGGCAAACGATGGAGGGTTGAGCGGAAACACTTACGGCAAAGGGGAAGCGGACGGACGACCCTCGGAGGTGGATAATCCTCGTGGGGGCAGCAGCAGCAGCAGCCCAGCCAACGGAGAGGACGGGGAAGGGAAGGGACGATGGACCCTGTGATTCGATGATTGCTGAGAGGGGAATGAATTCAATAATCTAATGGCGGAGGCGAGAGAGGTGGAGAGGAAGAAGCAACTGTGTACAGAGTCTGTTAGAGGTGCGGCCGGCCGGCGATGGCGACCCGTCCCGTCCCCGGCCAACTGCTCCGGTCGGGCAGTTTGGCTAACAGAATTTGTGGCAAACGGGACTGTTTGTTTGGATTTCCGAGTGGGACGTCAGGGATTAGGGATTGTTCCCGGTCATGAATCAATGGGAACAACAAGTCAACAGGGCCTAACCGCTTCATGTAATGCTGCCGTTAGGAGGGTATGGACACACCTAGGGGTGTAAACGGATTTTACTTTTACCATATCATTTACCATAATTTTTCATCAGGAGCGGATTGGATAATGACCGAATACGGATTCGGATGCGGATATCTGTGATGATGGATTCGGAGGCGGAAACGGAACGGATTCGGAGCGGTAACAAAATTAATCGGATAGATACGTGTACAAGTAAATTGTCAAACCATACATATAAAAATAATTATTCGATGACCTAATAACAAACAAACTTGTAATTCATAGTCTTTATTATGACTATTCAAGTGAGATGTTGTTCGACTAACGAATTTGGCAACTTATGAAGGGGATCGTGTGCAGAAAACAAAAAATTCCTAGCAACGATATCCTTAAACTAGCCAAGATCTATTCTATGCAGATATAGTAGTACGAACGGAGATCGGAATACGTACCCTTGTAGACCGAAAGCGGGATTACGTTCCCGCACAAACGTTGTCGATGAAGACCGACGTAGCCGACCTCAAGGTCGTGTAGCGGAAGCAGGCCTCCGAGTACCGCTAGCGCAGCACCTCGCAGGGAGTCGCACACGTACGGTGGAGACGACGCCTCCGAAGCTCCAGTCCAGGATGAGCAGCGGAAGACTTGGACCGGAACACCAGCAGCGCGGCAGCGGGCTATGGTGGAGGAGATCCCCGACTCCTCTTACTCGGCGCGGCTCCGACTTGGGAACCACGAGATCGAGAGAGAAATCAGGAATTAATTGGTGAATTAAAAGGCTGGGGGTGCCCCTTCTTATATAGGCTCCCAAGGGGAGCCAACCTTGCCAGCCAGGCAATGTGGGACTAACCCCCCACAGCCTGGTTCGGCCAAGGGAGTGCGCCGGCCCCCTGGTGGGCCCCTTGTGGCCCACCTAGGCCGGCCCTCCTGGCCCCCACCGAATTCCCCTAGGGAATTTTCCCCTCTTGTGCCTTCTTTCGTCCGGAAGGCCCATTTAGGGAAATCTGCCTTAATAAATTCGAAAATAAATATATAAAATCATATTTGCATATTAATAACACTAATTAATATCAAACATAATATATATAATATTTCCTAGCTCCGAAAACTCTTTCGGCGCTGCCCGATCTCCATCGGACCTCTCCCGGGACGCTCCCGGAGATCTCCTTCCTTTCCGGTTGTCTTGTCGAAACCCCTTAAGTGTGTTACCCTAGCGGTTCGATATAATATCAGGTATGATCAAGACTCCTCAATGATCAACGACTAACCCGTAGGCCTGGACCCCATGAATTAATCCCTGAGATATAACGAATGACTTTCATCTATCAAACCTGAACGTAAAGTCTTAGACCTTTTTCCATAGCGATACTTAGCACGTCCGAGCGTCGTTCCATAGATATCTCCATACCTAATCCCGACCTCGTTACCGACGACGCTATCTTCTACTCGTTCATGATCTCATGTCTCCGTGACCTAGTCACATGCTTGCAAGCTCATTAGACATGATCTCACCGAGTGGGCCCGAGAGTATCTATCCTGCTATGCGGACTGGCAAATCCCGCTCTTGACCCCTCGTCTTAATACTCCCTTCCAATACCCAAAAGTATCACCGTTATTGTCATACTAAATAAGATACGACGTTTGGTGCAATCAAAGTATCCTTCGGAAATATCAATAAGAGTTGATCTCACGGTCAAAGGTGTAACGACTATGTTCTCCAAATCTGGGTATGTCCATCACATCGCTCTCCATCGATATGACTCTCATTGCCGACCGGCGCCATGCCCCATGACCGGGAAACCTCGATCATCAATCGCGCAACAAAACTAGTCTTAGTAGAGGCTACTAGGGACCTGGTTGTTTACGTATCACACCCGCATTAATGTTTCCGCTTAATACGGTTCTAGCATGATACAAAAACCTATTATGAACAAACGAGATATGATAAAGAATACACTTTATTAATTGCCTCTAGGGCATATCTCCTTCAGTCTCCCACTTGCACTAGAGTACAATTTAATCTAGATTACAACTTGGTAAAAGCCTAACACCCATAGCTAACTTGTGCTGTTCATGCTTATCAAGCGGAAGAGGCTTCGTCAGCGGATCTGCCACATTCAGATCCGTATGCACTTTGCAAATCTTCACATCGCCTCCTTGTACGTACTGACGTATCACGTGGAAGCGTCGGAGAATGTGTTTGGCGGTGGAGTGAGACCTTGGCTCCTTGGCGTTCGCAATGGCACCCGTATTGTCGCAGAAGAGGATCACGGGGTCTTGCACGCTCGGGAACACTCCAAGTTCGATGACGAACTTCCTCAGCCACACAGCTTCATTCGCGGCCTCGCAGGCAGCAATGTACTCCGACTCCATTGTAGATTGTGCGACTATGGGTTGCTTCCCACTTCTCCAGCACACGGCGCCTCCATTCACCTTGAACACGTAACCTGTCTGTGACTTACAGTCATCGGGGTCTGAGCAGAAACTTGCATCTACGTAACCCGTTACGCCAAGTTCCTCATCGCAGCCACCATACACAAGGAACATTTCCTTTGTCTTATTGAGATACTTAAGAATGCTCTTAACAGCTACCCAATGCGGCATTCCAGGATTACTCTGGAACCGGCTGGTCAAACTTAGAGCTAATGCCACATCCGGTCTAGTACTCAACATTACATACATGATCGATCCTATGGCTGAAGCATAAGGATGTTTTGTCATTTCGGCCTTACCCAGTTCCGTCACCGGACACTGCGCCTTACGCAATATCTTATTCTTGATAACCGGCAGAGAACCCTTCTTTGCCTTCTCCATATGAAAACGCTTCAATATTTTATCAAGATAAGTACTCTGACTCAGTGCTAATAGGCGTCTTGATCTATCGCGATAGATTTTTATGCCTAAAACATACGCAGCTTCTCCTAAGTCCTTCATGGAAAACTTACTGTTTAAATATTCATTCACGCTATTTAGAAGTTCCACATCATTCCCTATTAGCAATATGTCGTCAACATACAGTGCTAAGAACACAACCGAGCTCCCACTCATTTTCTTGTAAATACAGGTCTCTTCCACATTCTGGATAAATCCAAAACCTTTGATTACCTCATCAAAGCGAAGATTCCAGCTCCGAGATGCCTGCTTCAATCCATAGATGGATCGCTGAAGCTTGCACACCTTGTTAGCACTTCCTGGATCGACAAAACCTTCCGGCTGTACCATGTACAACTCTTCCTCAATGTTTCCATTCAGGAAGGCCGTTTTGACGTCCATCTGCCAGATTTCATAATCATAGTAGGCAGCTACCGCTAACAAAATCCGAATAGACTTAAGCATCGCTACCGGTGAAAAAGTTTCATCGTAGTCAATTCCATGAACTTGTCGGAAACCCTTTGCGACAAGCCGAGCTTTATAGACGGTCACATTACCATCAGCATCAGTCTTCTTCTTAAAGATCCACTTATTCTCGACGGCCTTGCGCCCTTCGGGAATATCCACCAAAGTCCACACTTTGTTATCATACATGGATCCTATTTCGGATTTCATGGCTTCAAGCCATTTCTCGGAATCTAGACTCTCCATCGCCTCCTTGTAGTTCGTAGGTTCGTCTTGCTCGACTAGCATGACGGTGCAAACCATATTGCCATACCATTCTGGTGCGATCCGAGATCTACCAGACCTACGAGGTAGAACATCTTCCTCGACAGTTTCTCCCACTCCTTCCACGGAGGACGTTTCCGGAATTGCTTCCGTTGCGCCACTCGGAATCTCGAGTTCAGGATCAACGAGGTAGGTCTACCTTCCTCCCACTTACTCTTTTCGCGAGAAACTCCTTCTCTAGAAAGGTACCGGTCTTCGCGACAAAAGTTTTGCCCTCAGCTTGGTTGTAGAAGGTGTACCCAACGGTTTCCCGCGGATATCCTACAAAGACGACTTTCTCCGACTTCGGTTCGAGTTTGTCGGGCTGTAGTTTCTTAACGTACGCCTCACAACCCCAAACCTTCAGAAACGATAACTTAGGCTTATGGCCATACCATAATTCATACGGTGTCGTTTCAACGGACTTGGACGGAGCCCTATTTAAAATGAATGCGGCTGTTTCTAACGCATAACCCCAGAAGGACACTGGCAGATCGGTAAGAGCCATCATAGATCGGACACTATCCAGTAGAGTACGATTACGTCGCTCGGACACACCGTTACGCTGCGGAGTTCCGGCGGGCGTAAGTTGGGGCACTATGCCACAACTCTTCAGATGTGTGCCAAACTCAAAACTCAAGTACTCTCCACCGCGATCGGACCGGAGATGCTTGATTTTTCTATTAAGCTGATTCTCAACTTCACTCTGGAATTCTTTGAACTTTTCAAACGTTTCAGACTTGTGTTTCATCAAATAGATATAACCGTATCTACTCAAGTCATCAGTGAAGGTGACGAAGTAACGATAACCATTGCGTGTCGAAACGCTCATTGGTCCACATACGTCTGTATGTATGATCCCCAACAAATCCGACGCCCGTTCAACGAAACCTTTGAACGGTGTCCTGGTCATTTTGCCCATGAGGCATGGTTCACATGTATCGAGGGATCCGAAATCCAACGAGTCCAAGAGTCCATCGGAGTGGAGTCGCTTCATGCGCTTTATACCAATATGACCAAGACGGCAATGCCACAAAAACATGGCGGTATCGTCACTACACTTAATTCGTTTGGCCTCTATGTTATGGATGTGAGTACTACGATCGAGATTCAACAAGAATAAACCATTACTCTCGGGAGCATCAACATAAAAGATATCATTCATATAAATAGCACAATTGCTTGACACTGATTTAAATGAATAACCGTCTTGTAACAGGCAAGACCCACTTATAATGTTTACACTCAAGGATGGCACAAAATAACATTTACTTAGAACCAAAACTAATCCCGATGGTAGATGCAGAGGGAGCGTGCCGACAGCCACCACGTCGACTCTCGATCCGTTGCCGACGCGCATCGTCACCTCATCCTTCGCCAGCCGCCTTCTATTCCGTAACTCCTCCTGAGAGTTACATATATGAGCAACAGAACCAGTATCAAATACCCACGTATTGCTCCGGGCGGATGTAAGGTACACATCTATAACATGTATATCAAATATACCTTGCTCTTTGTCGAACGTCTTGCCAGACTTCCTATCCTCCAGATACTTGGGGCAGTTGCGCTTAGGTGATCCGATGGTCACCTCCATCTTCTTCAGTTTGATTTCTAATTCGGCCACTTCGAGCATCTTCAGGATTTCCGACAGGGGTTTTGACGTCCCTTTCATGCCGTAGTCCACTATGGCGTTCTTATAGCTAGGGGGCAGAGAAATCAGCGCCCTATCAATCACCAACTCTTCTGGGATCACACTTCCCAGATCACTCAGAAGTCGAGCGCAGCCAAACAACTTGGCCAAGTGCTCACTGATATTGCCGTGCTCTTCCATCTGGGCTGAGAAGAAAAGCACAGTTGCCTCGTACGTCTCAGCCTTGACTTGTCGTGCAAAAACGACCATGAGTTCAGTGATTATTTCATAAGCACCCTTGTTCATGAAGCGGTTTTGCAGGTCAGCCTCCATGGCAAAGAGCATGCCACTCTGGACATAAGAAGAAATCTCCGCTTTTACCCCATGGACAATCCTTTCGATTTCCGGGGCAGTGCTGGGAAGATCACCTAAGGGGGTATCAAGGATGTAGGCCACCTTGTGGGTTTCAAGGATGGACTTCAGATCGCGGAACCAGGACACGAAGTTAGACCCATCGGTTTTAAGCTTCTCTTTCTCAATGAACAGGTTCAGGTTAAAGGAGGGGTGAGACATCTACAATGGAATTTGCAACAACATAAGACTTTGTTCATAATAATTTTGAGTTATAGTATTTTAGAAAATAACTAACATAACTCCCACTCAAACGAACATCCCTCCTGGTCGTTTAAGCGATTACACGACCCCCATCCATTGCACCACTCCTCATCATCAAAGCCGGCGGCACAACTTCAGGAGTAGACAAAATCGTCCGCCACACCAATTTTGTGACTCGTGCTCGACCTTTCGGTCTTCCTGTTCCGAGGCCATACCTCTGAGTATGCTAGGCTCGCCACCAAAGACCTCCACGCTGACGCTTGTGCAACATGGCTTACACCCACCGTATGCGAACGAAGATATGTATGGCACCCGATCATCACGGCCTGCCTCATAACGTAGAACTTTATTGGTGGTGCGCGTTGGAGGGAGAACACTAGTGGTATTTTGAAGGGATCATCTTATTCAGCTATCGCCGTGTAACACACAATCACACAAAAATAAGATGCACACAAAACATCAAATGTAATGCAATGTGATATAGTCCATCGCGCGATGGTCTTCTTGGCGCCCGCAGTTTATAAACAATTTAATAAACCTACCTTGACCATATCACATAGCCCCTGCAAAATAAAGTTAGACACTTCTACTTTATCTTTTGCATATTTTACGTGGCTTGGGGCTTTCGTAAATAGAACCGCTTCATACCTACGAATCTTATGACCACAACAACGATCCAATAATTGCATATTTAAGCATCCCTTTCGGGCCCTCCATTGAAAATGCGAAGACCAACTAAAGAGAGAGAAACTGACACCCGCCAGCCACATATACGGTACAAGCCGTATGTCAGTAGTGGAACCAGTCTCGCGTAAGCGTACGCGTAAAGTCGGTCCGGGCCGCTTCATCAACTCAATGCCGCTGGTATACACAAGTGCACGCTAGAGGGTAGCAAATAACAGGAACGGTGCCCCCGTGCAGAGCACGGGTTCTAACAGCGTATAGCTATATCTTACGATAGATCGGCTCTGATACCACTGAAGGGGATCGTGTGCAGAAAACAAAAATTTTCCTAGCAACGATATCCTTAAACTAGCCAAGATCTATTCTATGCAGATATAGTAGTACGAACGGAGATCGGAATACGTACCCTTGTAGACCGAAAGCGGGATTACGTTCCCGCACAAACGTTGTCGATGAAGACCGACGTAGCCGACCTCAAGGTCGTGTAGAGGAAGCAGGCCTCCGAGTACCGCTAGCGCAGCACCTCGCAGGGAGTCGCACACGTACGGTGGAGACGACGCCTCCGAAGCTCCAGTCCAGGACGAGCAGCGGAAGACTTGGACCGGAACACCAGCAGCGCGGCAGCGGGCTATGGTGGAGGAGATCCCCGACTCCTCTTGCTCGGCGCGGCTCCGACTTGGGAACCACGAGATCGAGAGAGAAATCAGGAATTAATTGGTGAATTAAAAGGCTGGGGGTGCCCCTTCTTATATAGGCTCCCAATGGGAGCCAACCTTACCAGCCAGGCAATGTGGGACTAACCCCCCACAGCCTGGTTCGGCCAAGGGAGTGCGCCGGCCCCCTGGTGGGCCCCTTGTGGCCCACCTAGGCCGGCCCTCCTGGCCCCCACCGAATTCCCCTAGGGAATTTTCCCCTCTTGGGCCTTCTTTCGTCCGGAAGGCCCATTTAGGGAAATCTGCCTTAATAAATTCGAAAATAAATAAATAAAATCATATTTGCATATTAATAACACTAATTAATATCAAACATAATATATATAATAT
This sequence comes from Poa annua, assembly GCA_026929855.1. Lineage (NCBI taxonomy): Eukaryota > Viridiplantae > Streptophyta > Magnoliopsida > Poales > Poaceae > Poa > Poa annua. The sequence goes on from CM049427.1 coordinate 43,235,069, forward strand.
TTCCTAGCTCCGAAAACTCTTTCGGCGCTGCCCGATCTCCATCGGACCTCTCCCGGGACGCTCCCGGAGATCTCCTTCCTTTCCGGTTGTCTTGTCGAAACCCCTTAAGTGTGTTACCCTAGCGGTTCGATATAATATCAGGTATGATCAAGACTCCTCAATGATCAACGACTAACCCGTAGGCCTGGACCCCATGAATTAATCCCTGAGATATAACGAATGACTTTCATCTATCAAACCTGAACGTAAAGTCTTAGACCTTTTGCCATAGCGATAGTTAGCACGTCCGAGCGTCGTTCCATAGATATCTCCATACCTAATCCCGACCTCGTTACCGACGACGCTATCTTCTACTCGTTCATGATCTCATGTCTCCGTGACCTAGTCACATGCTTGCAAGCTCATTAGACATGATCTCACCGAGTGGGCCCGAGAGTATCTATCCTGCTATGCGGACTGGCAAATCCCGCTCTTGACCCCTCGTCTTAATACTCCCTTCCAATACCCAAAAGTATCACCGTTATTGTCATACTAAATAAGATACGACGTTTGGTGCAATCAAAGTATCTTCCGGAAATATCAATAAGAGTTGATCTCACGGTCAAAGGTGTAACGACTATGTTCTCCAAATCTGGGTATGTCCATCACATCGCTCTCCATCGATATGACTCTCATTGCCGACCGGCGCCATGCCCCATGACCGGGAAACCTCGATCATCAATCGCGCAACAAAACTAGTCTTAGTAGAGGCTACTAGGGACCTGGTTGTTTACGTATCACACCCGCATTAATATTTCCGCTTAATACGGTTCTAGCATGATACAAAAACCTATTATGAACAAACGAGATATGATAAAGAATACACTTTATTAATTGCCTCTAGGGCATATCTCCTTCAACTTACTAGTTACAAATTATGCTATATTAGACTAGACATTTCGGTAGAAAATCGGATTATTCGAATTCAAACCATCGGATAATCCTATTTAAATTTCGGATAATCCATATTTTAAGCTATTTTACATACCATATCCTATACCATATCTAGATGTCATGTTCGGAATCGGATATCATTATCCGTCGGATTCCTTAAAACTGAATATGGATTATTAAAAACGGTTTCGGAATAGGATATGGTGCGAAAATTATCCTATCCGTTTACACCCCTCTACACACCCGTGCTTCGTCCAAAGTCCAAACACATATCCACCAATCACGCCCCACCGTCTCAATAGTTTTTTTTTCAAAAACAAAATAAGAGCTCCGAAATCATTCAAACTTGTTTGATTTTATTTATTTTTTATAGATTTTGTGAAATTTAACTAAAAGTAGCCCTAAACCTACAACCGTACGCCGCCACCACATTGTCGACGGCTAAGGCCGCATCTTCTACGTCATCTCCTCCTCCTTCACCTCGTCCTTGACCGCGGCGGCATGCTCCTCGCCATCGTCGGAGATGAAGACGATGTCGTTCTCCATGCACGACCAGCGCTCAAAAAACTCCCTCGGCGCCTGCTGGATGGTGTTGAAGGACTGCTTAAGGGGCTCGAGGAGGTACACCGTCTCGGCATCCCCGCCCGTGAATGCATGATGCGTCGGCGGTGGTGGTGGTGGTGGCGCGTGCGCTTCTTCCCTCACACCGACGAGGATGGCTCAACCTTGACCTTGGTCGAACCAAAGTCACGAATGGTCATACCACATGTCTTTATCTTCATCGGTGAAGGCATGCGTGAGGAATCACCCTCTTCACCAGGTGTGAGGCGCTTGAGTAGCCAACCCCCCCCCCCCCCCCCCTCCTCACACACACTTTGGGACCATACTTCAATCCCTTATTGACAACCTTGTTAAACAATCTTGTGATTGATTCCCTTTATTCTTGTTGGGTAGTAATGGAAGTTGATAATAGGAGTCAACTATGCTTTGCACACCATTTTATTTGGTATAGTTGTACGAGTTGAACACGTAAGTTCCATTGCAAAAACAATGTTATGTTGACATTTGATAGTTACTAATTGCGATATCCTGATCCATCATCTACACAATATAAAAAAACTGATCTTTAACCTCGGGAAATATATTTTCTCCAAGTGATATTTTTTACGGTAGCTCAAAGTAACGAGCCTTCAACTTGGAGATGTTAGGTCAAACATCGTCAACCGAGAAAGAAGATCCGTTTATCCCTTTTCTTTTGACATATGGTTGATGTCTTATAGTCAGATTATTGTTGGATGAGATGTAACCTTTTTTTCTATTGTCCTCTTTACATTTCAAGAAAATTGGCAAAAAAATTATATCAAACTTAAGAGCGAAAGGTTTTTGTTTTCTGAATATACTGCGTTTGCGTGGTGACACGCAGTTGAGCTGAGGCCCATGAAGGTGGCCCTGAGTGCAGCCCTGAGAGCAGCTAAGCCCGGCCCAGGACATAGCCCATGGGTTGTATGCTATAAGAGCAGCCGAGCTGACGCCATAAAAATAGCACATGCCCCTCCGTTTCGCAACCCAGAAACTCCCTCCGGCTCTCTGCCTGTAAAGGAAACGCAAACGCTTGTGCAAAGCCACAAAAACAAGAACGAGACTGTAGTAGCACCGTCGATCTCTCCAATAGCCAGACCAACTAATGGTTTGACAAGACGTTCCCATTTAAGGCGCAGTGAAAAGATAATAAACAAATAATATGAACGTAAGAAAATTTGACAAAGAAGAAAATGATGATCACCAAAGAGTGCAGCTCCGACCTGCATGTTTTTCAGATAATGAGCTGCTACCAGCTAGGCGCACCGACAGAATAGCAGCAGCTCCGATCCAGATTGTTCGATTGGTCCAGGCTACGAGTTGATGAAACCTAATCACAATTCAGCACCTGCTATTTAGACTAACATGCATGGAGTTACTAGTTCGATTCAGCTGGCGTCGCCGACCGGACCACCGACTACCCACCAAATAGGTCCTTCAGTCACTCATTCATTGCTATATGTCTCATTGCTGTCTTTGCATATCGGTCTCCGGGTGTATAGCTTCTTCAGCTCTGCGTGGACCATATACATTGCGTGTACATTAGGTCAAATCACTCCCACGCATGCTTAGTGCATTGATGCGGCAGTACGATCGGCTCCCGATCATGTCCCATATTCTTTTGCGTCGTCCCAATAATTCATCCACTACGGGAGTGGCAGACCAGCCCGACGGCAATTATAACGCCGACGGCCAAACGTCGGGGCCGTCGGCGTCATAATCTAGCATCGACGGTCAGAGAAACACCGTCGGGCTCAAAACACCGTCAGCGTTCTAATGTGAGCCCGACGGCCACCGTCGGCGTCAAAACACCGTCGGACTTCTTCCCCCGTCTCCCCCGCGTGGGCGTCCTGAACGAAGCGACCTGATCACATTGTAATCCCGACGGTATAACCGTCGGCCTCACTATACAGTTTTTCAGTTTTTCTCAAAAAATTAGATTACATTCAAAAAAAATATGAAAAAATACTAAAAAAAGGAAACCCTTTGGTATGAAGTCTTTTGACGTGTACTAGTTTTTAGAAAAATGATAAATTTGAGTTTTGGCAACTTTTTAAAACAAAACTTTATAAAAAATATCAATCATATATAAATATGTAATAGTTTTAACACATATGTGTGACCATTATCATGTCATAGTTTGTGATAAAGTGCTCATAATCAGCACATATGTGTGTCATGGTATGTAAAACAACGTCGTCGAAGCGATTTTCAAAATTCTTTTTAGAAATATCATTTTCTATTTTTTAAGTGTGAAAAATGACTTTTTTTGTGAAGTAAGTACATAAAATATGGTCCAAAATGACACCCATTTAATTTTCACAAAGAATAGAACAAATTTTATGGATAATATCTTAATATGAGGATTTTCCTTGCTTTCTATCTAAATTCGCCTCTTTATTTGACTTTATGTCAATTTTCCGGAAGTAATTCAAATTTGAGCTACAACTGTGTGATAGTTTGCTCTGAAGTTCTTACAAAAATAATTTTAAGGTACACAAGTAGTGGTTACAACATAGAACCGTCAATAGTTTTGAAAAATTCGACCACTTTTAATGAATAGCCATGCTCTCCATTTTGACCGTTTTTTGAAAGAAATGGAAAAATATGAAAAAGTACTCAAAAAAAGAAACCCTTTGGCATGAAGTCCTTTTACGTGTACTAGTTAATAGGAAAAATGATAAACTTGATTTTTGGCAAACTTTTCAAAACGAAACTTCACAAAAATGTCAAACATCTATAAACATGCATAGGTTTCAAGACAAATGACCAATGTATGACCATTATCATGTCATAGTTTGTGATAAAGTGCCCATATTCAGCACATATGTGTGTCATGGTATGGGAAACAACGTCACCGAAGAGATTTTCAATATTCTTTTTAGAAATATCATTTTCTATTTTTTAAGTGTCAGAAATGACTTTTTTTTGTGAAGCAAGTACATAAAATATGGTCCAAAATCACACCCATTTAATTTTCACAAAGAGTAAAACATATTTTATGGATAATAACTTAATATGAGGATTTTCCTTGTTTTCTATCTAAATTTGCCTCTTTAATTGACTTTATACTGATTTATGTTGGTTCTTGTTTGTTTTAAAAGACATTATTCATTATGAAAATGATGGCATGGATGTCATATTTGGATTCCTCTCATTTTTATGATCGATATAGACATTTTATTTATTAAATTCTGATATATCAATATGAAGATATGAATTATTTCTTATTAAATGGAAAAGACAAAACAAAAATAAAATAATTGATTATTATTATTATTATTCAAGTATTATTAAACATAGTTATTTTGTTTATTCAAATCTTATTTTTAAATTTTAAAGATTAAAAATATAATATCTGAGATGAGGGTTAATATGATTGCTATCATACTAATAGCAACAAGGTATGACATCTCAACTGGAATCTCATTTGAATAGAACTCAATAGTTAAGCGTGCTTGGCCTAGAGCACTATAAAGATGGGTTACCGTCTTGGGAAGTTTGAGCTAAGATTATGATTAAGTGTGTGAGTGGATAGTTTCAGCTAAGATTATGATTAAGTGTGTGATATGAGATTAAATATATGACTAAATTGGAGTTAAAATAATAATAAAAAAGTTGAAAAAAAAATAATTTTTTAAAAAAATTGGTAGAGTCATCTATGAACCCGACGGCATTGCTGACTAAATTGATAGTTATAATGCCGACGGTTATACCGTCGGGCTCACTATGAACCCGACGGTATTTGCGACGCCGACGGCCACGGCGTGAGCCCGACGGCATTAGGCCGACGGTGGCCGTCGGGCTCACTTAGGCCGAGGGTTTCTGTGCTGAGTCCGACGGCAAATGCCGTCGGGCTGTGCTGTTACTCCTGTAGTGATCCCACTTATGAGGTACTACATGGTGTAGTCTTCTCAAAAGTTAAAACTTCCATATCTTTATTCTAGTTTACACAAAAACGTCAACATTTACATAACTAAATCAGCATCATTCCATACATTTCATGTCTAAACAGTATCATTAGATCCTACTATTTTCGTTCCGTAGAATTACATACAACCTCATTCATGTATCGGAACGCAAAGTTCAGAGCCGTGACGCAATATAGTCGTTCTTTTCAAAGAAAGAAAAGGAAGCCGATGTCGATAACACGAGCGGATGACTATAGCGAGTTAGCGACGCTTTGGACACCTTGATGTTAACACTGCTTCTCCATTTTATATCTGGTCATTTTCGAATCGATCTTCCGTAGATGCGGAGGGCACAATGTTGCACTATAGTAGTACCTCACGCCTGACGGCGACCCAAACCCCAAATTAATCCCCAAGTTTTTCTCTCCACTCTGAAAGATTATGCTCTCTCTTTCCCTAACACTTTAGTGTTCGTCTTTGCGCATGAACATCAGCCAACCATCCAATCTGTGCTAGCTGTATCCAAGAATCCAGCGCTCGCCCGTCGGTGGCGAGCATACGATCAGTCCAACGCAGGGTACAGAAGCTGCTTAGTGAGCTGACGAGTGAGAGAGGGATGTTTACTCTGCTACGATGTGGTATTAACAAATGTTGCCGACAATATATGGGGTCACCTCCAATCAATCAGGTACATAGATAATTAGCGATGTTTCAACTTGCTGCAAGTGACGCGTGCAAGATAATAACAATAATAGAAGAAATTGTTGTGCTGTGTTTTCCCCCTTTCTGAATTACCGGCAGCGTATCCGCATTTTCTCGATATCTTTGACTTAATAGGGTACAAGTGGTAGGATTACGGTTGCTGTCATATCCGACCGCAGTAACAAAGAAGTTTAGGACAGCAAAAGAGTGTTTCAATTAAGATGATACGTCATATCAGTTGGGCGTGGTCGGTTCAAGAGACTACAGACTGAACGTGTAGAAGATGTCTGTTGCCATAAATTACAGGCAAAGCAACCTAGATCAGCTGTTTTTGTAGGTATGTATCATCGTGACTAAAAAGGATTGAGTTCTAGATATACAGAGAAAGCAGGTAACCGCAGTTATCTCAGGAGGATCACTTCAGGGCGTATATTGTTAGCGGTATACTGTACATGTTAAAACTAGGGAGCGGTAACTTAGTAAGAAATGTAAAAATGACAGAAGCAAACAAATAATTGAAGGTCCTTGCCACTGTTATTGTGTTTTCAGAGAACAATAATCCAGGCTAATTAACTGAGACGGGCCGGCAGCAACAACACTAGTCGACTAACTGTAATAGTCAAGCGGCCATCAGTTCAGAGGGCGGTCTAGTTAGGAAAATAGTTGCTTAAAATTATATGAACACATTCAAAAGGACTGGACCAATTTGACCCCTATATGTCTCTGGACTAAGGCTTCGGGTTTGGTCGGGTCGACCTCTTTTATACCCATGCTCATTTAATAAATGGGCAAGCTTCTTTGCCCACGACCCTGCCCATGGATCAGATTTCATGTCCATGCCCATGCCCGTCGGGTCACTCGACACGTCGGGTCGCCCGTCGGGTCTGCATAAAACAATCCTCATGTCAATTCTGGCACTCTAAAATGGCATATTTTATGTGTCAAATGGTATCAGTACTTCAATAAAATCATAATGGCTTACTGCGGTGAGCACTGAGCAAAGAGAGACTATGGGAGGGGGATTGCGGCGGGGACGGGGAGAGACCGGGAAGGGACATGGTTACATCTAGAGTTAGTGGCTTAGTGCGGTTCGTGCTGGATTTGAAGTGTTGGGCTAGGCTAGAAATTACATGGGTTCTGGTCATATCTTACTATGAGACCTCACATGTTAGCTAATCGGGTTACCCATTGGGTCGCCCATGGGTACACATGTCTGCCCATACCCTACCCATGACTAATCGGGTCGTCCACGGGCGAGACCCATGGACGAACATAGCAACCCATACCCTGCCCATTAGGGTCGGGTGCCCGTGGGCGGACGTGCCCATGGGCGGAATTGCCGGCCTTACTCTAGACGCATCTACCGCCATGTCTTCCCCTTGTTATTTTTTGGGGCGATAGTAGCTGCTGAAGACGGCGTTGAGGCCGGAGGGAGAAAATTACAAAAACATACCACAACTGGGGCAGCAGTAACGGGTCAGTACCGGTGATGGTAATATTTTCAGAAACATACCAACACTGGGGTAATCACCACACGCGGCGCTGATAGCTCGTGTTAGGACCTCTGACAAGGCGGGCCCACCTTTGTAGCTGAGCCGGCGATGACGTGGGAGGAAACGGCCGTTAACGCGTAACGCCCCCGTGCCCGTAAAGACGAAGACCGAGTCGCCCGTGCCTGCTCGTCTCGTGCGCGATGGACGACGCGGCGAATCCGGGCGGCGGCGGCGGCGGTACTGCTGGCGGGAGTAGTGCAGTGGGAGGAGGCGCGAACACTGGAGCTGAGAGCGCGGTCGACGACCTGGATGAGCTATGGCCGGAGCGGCGCCCATCGGCGGCGGCGGCCAATCTAGCTCTGATGTGGCTCGACAATCCGGTGACGACCATCGACCAGTGGACGTACGGGCTCGGCGGGGTCGAGTAAGTTGTTGTGTTCATCTCTGTCTCCGAGATTTATTGGTTCGTGTAGTTAATTTGGGATTTAGGGTTAGGGTTCAATGCAATTTGTGATTTTCTGAAAGCTTGTTGTTTCTACTGGTTTGTAGTTCTGATGCTGAGGTCTAGGAAGTCAGAATTAATTTCGATGGACTAGATAATGTCGAGAAGACACTTCCCCGAGATGATATAACCTATATGAACATTCTTGCACTGATTGAGACATATGGTTATGGTATCAGGGATTCAGTTTACTGCAGAAAGAGAGAGGAAACGGAATTGGTTGATAACAATGGAAAGATATACGAACTGCTCGATTTTTTTGAATCAACCAAAGTGCTTAACTTGATTGTCAAGAGGGGCAGAGCACCACCAGCCGCAACTACATCCATTGTTACTTATGTAGAACTAGTTGTGCTTGCTTTGGATCCTCCTTCTGTGTACGTTGTTGACGATGATGATTGTGTTATTGCAAGTCAGTGTGGTAGTCTTAGTAATCCTTATGCGTTGACTCAAGAAAGTGTGAATGTGGTTGGTAAGAAGGGCAAGTCAGTTGTCGTAGAAGATGTGACCTCAAGTGATGAAGAAGATGTTGGATATTTCTTTACGGGAGAGGAAGACTTTGCTGCAATGCAAGAATTCAGGTCAAAGGAAGAAGAAGAAATAGCTGAGAGGTTTGAGGAGAGGAGGAGGGTCAGAGAAGATCCAATGTTGCATTGTGAAGGTGACACTGACATCAAAGATTTGTTTGTAACAGAAGCTAAGAGGTTTGAGGAGTCACTAGCTGAACTTGTCAAAATTGTGAAGGAGAAGAAGAAGAAGTTTCCTTGTAGAAAAGGGCCCACGGTCAGGTCTCATTCCAGTGTGCCTGTTCAGTCAATTGTTGACTACATACCATCATCAGATGATGATGGATCCACTGGTTTTATATCTGACAGTGATGATGATATGTTTGAACCAATTTCAATGGTGCCACCGAATGAGGGAAGAAAGAGCAGAGCAAAGAAACAGAAACCTAGGAAATGGTATGATGAGAGGAGGATGCATGCACACGAGCAACTTTGCATGAAGATGTGCTTCAGAAATGTGCAGCAATTCAGAGAGGCAATAATCAATTTGCACATTGCAGAGAGCAGGGATTTCATATATCACAGGAACTTGACTTTGAGAGTTATTGTGATGTGCATCAAAGAGGACTGTCCTTTCTACATTTGCGCATATCAAATCAGTGGGGAGAAGACATTTTGTATTAGAAAGATGTACCTACAACATTACTGTAACACCACAACTGAGTCAACTAGGGTCAGTGCCAAATGGTTGGCTGAAAACTATGAAGGTATGTTCGGGTCTGATCCTCACACAAATATTCAGTACCTCATAGACCTTGCCCTGCAACAACATGGTATTACAGTGCCCAAGATGATGGCCTACAGGGCAAAGAATTTGGCTCTTGATGCTGTGTTAGGTGATCATAGGAAGCAATACTTTAGGCTTCGAGATTTTGCTCAGGCAGTGCTTGATACTAATCTTGGCAGTAGAGTAATTGTGAGCACACTTACATCAGTTTCAACTCAAGAGAACCCTCACCCTGGCCCCACTTTTCATGGGTTGTTTTTCTGTATTAATGGACCAAGAGAGGGTTTTCTCAAAGGATGCAGACCATTCATAGGTGAGATGGAAGCTTTATTTGTGCCTTATTGTTGTGTTTACTTGTACAATTTTATGCAACTGGAAATGCAGTACTAACTTGCTTTGCATGTCGCAGGCTTGGATGGATGCTTTATAAAGCTTACCACTGGTGCTCAAATTCTAGCTGCAACAGCTAGAGATGGAAATAACAACATGTACCCAATAGAGTTTGCAATTGTCCCAGTAGAGGACACAACCAACTGGGCCTGGTTTGTTACTCAACTGAAGTATGCTTTAGGTGGAACCGAAGGGCAATTTGGCAAGTACACAATTATGTCTGACAGACAGAAGGTTTGTTGTTGCTTACATGTGTTATTTACTGCAGTAGACCACCTAGTTCTGTAGTTCTGTAAACCATCTAGTTGTAACATGTGTTAATGTACACAGGGGCTGATCAAAGCTGTCAGTCAAGTATTTCCGCAAAGCCTTGTCAGATACCGTTTGCGACATATTTATGCCAATTTCCAAACAGCTGGGTTCAGAGGTGAAGATCTGAAAAAACTGATGGATGTTGCAAGCTATGCTTATCACAAGGACCAATTCGTCAAGGCAATGGAAAATTTGAAGGCTGAGAGTGAAGAAGCTTGGAATTGGCTAAGTAAGATACCTCCTCACACATGGGCAAGGCATGCTTTCGACACCAACTGCAAAACTGATTTGGTTGTCAACAACCTTAGTGAGGTTTTTAATAGATATATCCTGGATGTAAGGAAGAAACCTATAAGAACCATGATTGAAGGCATTAAAAACAAGCTAATGGTAAGGGGTTTTGAGAAGAGAGAAGGGGGCAAACCTAGCTAGATGGGAGATCACTCCTCACTACACTGAGCAGCTTGAGATGTCAAAGAAGTACTCCAGATATTGCATACCTATGATCTCATGATAAAATTTGTAGCAAGTGACAAATGGGAAGGGTGACCAGACACATGCTGTTGATTTGGTGGCTAGAACATGTGGGTGTAGAAGGTGGGATGTCACAGGGCTACGTTGCAACCATGCCTGCGCTGCAATTATCAAGGCAAAGCAGTTTCCAGAGGATTATGTCAACCCCTTCTTCAAGAAACCCATGTACATTGAAGCATACAAGCCTATGATTTATCCTGTGCCAGGCCAACATGACTGGCCCAATACAGGTGGTCCTGATATTGAACCACCTTACTTTGATATTAAAAAGGGTAGGAAGCAAGAGAAGAGAAGAGAAGAGAAGAGAAGAAAGGGAAAGTTTGAGGTGCCTAAGCCAAAATATACTTCTAGAATGGGGACTGTTACTTTCTCTAACTGCAAGCTGCAGGGTCATAAATACACCAGTTGCCTAAAAGCATTGAGGCCAGATTTGATGATAAGAAAGAATAAGCATGTGGTCAGTTTAGCTATTTATCTAGTTAACCATCTAGTTTACTTACTTAACCATATAGTTTAGCTTTTATCTATGCACTGCTATTGTTCTATCTATTTTACCATTTGTGTATCTATTTTATCTCTTGTGAAACAGCCCAACAGAGCCTCATCTCCAGTTGGAAGATCACCTCCAACACCACCAGTTGCAAGATCACCAAGTCAAGGTTCAGGTTCTGCAAGCTCATCTCCAGCACCAGCTCCAGCACAACCAAGAAGAAGGTATCCACCACCACCACCAGTTGCAAGATCACCTCCACCACCAGCTCCTGGAAGCCAAGCTGGACGCCGACTTGCCAAATCATCTTCTGCACCACTACCAGCTTCTGCTGCCCCAACAGCTCCCGAGAGATCAGCTTCTGGTGCAAGATCAGGCCATTATGCAAGACAACCATTTGCTGCCCCAAGATCAGCTAGTAGAGATGAGAATGGGTACAACAGATACAAGACATGGGGCTATTTCAACTGTGGCTATCAACGAAAGGATGGTGATGGAGAACCTGGGCCTTCCTCCTGAATTGACAAGTGATATTTATGTGTGTAATTCAGAACTTGTTGTTGCAGCGTACCTGCACTTTAAAATAAGGTACATGTGTATAGTGCAAATCGCTGGATCGATTCGTTTGCACACACAGTTTACGATGTAATATCACAACAAAGTATCAATTTTATTACATCGATGATCCAGACTTACAAAATATTCAATACAAGTTGCATATCATAAAGCTAGCTTTGAAAGAGTAAACAGTGGAAATACAATAGCAGTGAGTCTCTATCACATTCATGTTGCCATAGGCGAAAACATGTTGGTTGTAGACTCGAAACCTTTAAACGAAACCTCACTCGTCATCTTAACACCCTGCAATAAGAAAAATATTGCAACAACGTGGGTCAGATTCCATTTAAAATGGAGTCTGGCAATTGACACTATGGTGGACACTTAATGAAAATAACTCTATAACTTGTATGCATATTTGGCTGGTGGAGTTCAAGGCTATTTTGCATAAAGCCAGTTTTGTCTAACTCTTTGTAAAACAAACTTATTAACATCATAATTGGCAACACTGGTTAACCCAGGTGAGCCAAAAGATATCACGTCCTTAGGTGCACCCTCAGGTGAAAACCCCCACATTCAGTGGTCCTAAGTATAGTAGAAACTATCTTAGGTGAAAACCCCCATGAACATGGTCCTAAGTAGTCCACCATTGTTTACTTATCAAAATTTTATTAAGAAATTAGAATGTTGGGATTCCTCCATTGTCCTTGATCAACTGTAGTCTTTACTTGGAATACTTCTCCTTGAGTTCTTCACAATCTTCTCCCTTTATTCCTCATATCCCTTTGTTCCTGGGTGGCCATCCACAAGTGTGCTCTCAGGTGAGAACCCCCACATTCATGATCCTAAGTATAGTAGAAACTATCTTAGGTGAAAACCCTCATGGACATGGTCCTGAGTAGCCACTCAACATAAACCAAACAACCAATCCACCCAGATGATTCATTAACTTAGTGGATGTGCACTCCCAGGTAAAAACCCCTACATACTATGATCCTAAGTATAGTAGAGACTATCTCAGGTGAAAACCCTCATTGACATGGTCCTGAGTAGCCACTTAACATTTTATAAAACCTTTCATCAATTGCATAGCATCAAAAATTCTACTAAGTCATTTCATAGGTACCTAGACACAATGGAATAGGGAATTCTAAACAGGTCTTGCATAGCAATACTACTAAGTTATACATATTCTTAGGAAAATATTTCTACTTATGCATATAAAATACTTGGGAATTTATGAGGTGTGCCACTTGCCTTTGAATGATGTCTTTGCTCCCAAACCCTTTTCAACGTAAGTCAGAACTCTCCGTTCAATCTAAACAATATAGACAAGCAACAATACAACAATCAACAAAAAACACAACTACACAACACATACAAACACATACATAATGAACAAACAAGTTTCATAAAACTTCTAAGAAAAAAATATGTTTATGCATGATGTGCAAAATATTTCTAAGGACTAGAGATGCATGTCATGCCATGAAAATCTTCTAAGTTAATGCAAGGAAATGTGTTGGTAAAAAATGACTAAGGACTAAGGTCAGAAGTTGGATAAAATACTTTGTTTATATCATCTTGAAATAAGCACTCTAATAGCTTAGTCATGATGTGCAAAAGCACTTAGAGAAAAATACTAAGTCTATTTTTCAAGATGATCAACAATTAGTAACAACTCTTTGTAAATTGGATATTCACTATAGTGAGAGAGACAGACACCCGACCAGCCACTTAAGTTGTGTAACAGGTCTCATGTACGTGGACATGTAAGGTTAGTCTCCAGGCCGCTTCATCTCACTATGCCGCTAGGATCCAACCAACTTCAAGACGGTAATAACATGATCAAAAATTGTTTAAGTCTAAAGTGAAAGACGAGATTAGGAAAGAGGGAACATATAGAAAGTAGAATGTAGAATCTTCTCCTTGCTTTATTTTCTTCTTGATGTGATGACTTCATTGCAATTTTGTAGACTTGATGGTTTTGAAGACTTGATGGTGTTGATAGCCTCCAGTTTGGTCTTGAATGTAACTTAGTCATCCAGGGGTCTAAGAGAAGAAGGGAGAAAAGAGAGAGAGAGGGAGCAAGACTTAGAAAATATTGCTGGTTGGTCTTCATGAACTTCTTCTTAATTTTCTTCTAAGTGCTTCTATTCCTTGAAGATGCTTCTAAAGTCTTTTTTTCTTGGCTAAGTCCTTCATTGGCCTTCTAGCTCCATGTTGAAAATCCCAAGTGTCTAAGTGTATAGCACTTTACCAAAATACTAAGTTAAAAAATAATTCAAACTTAGAGAAAATGGGGGAGGAGTTTTCCTATGAGGAGTATAACTAAATAGTAAAATATTTTATGCATGGAATGCACTTTTTAATCATAAGAAACATCATATTAATTTTTTTAATATTTATAAAATATGCATGAGGCTATAAATGCAATTTAATTAATTTCTTTTTTTTGTAAAACATAATAAAAGGAAAAACATATAGATTAAAGTTTTATGTGATTTAATTTTTGTATAATTTTTTTAATAAATGGTGTTAATAGACAGAGGGGATTTAAATAAATTTTATAGCAATTGGATTTAATAAAATAATGTTTCTATTAATAGTTATGTCAAAAATAGTCAAACTACTCAATTTAAACATACAACTATTAAATCATCAAAATAAGACTCAAAAATATTTTATAACAGCGGCATCATATTACAAATATTCCAAAGTTTCTCCAACAATTTTATTTGCAATTTTTAAATTTGTAGATTTAAAGTTATTACAAATATACTCAAATCCTCCATTTGAAATTTGAATAATTTAAACTAAGTCAAAATTGAATTTTAACAGACTTACAATATTCTACATGTCAAGGGCTTTCCAAATATATAAAAATATTTGAATTTGGATATGTGAGTAAAAAGTTATAACAATTTTAATAAGCATGGGTGTTTCAGCAAAAGTGCCAAAAAACTAAATCGAGAAATTCATTTCCATGTCAGCGCTGACTGGACGTTGACGAGGCATCGACGTGGCGCTTACGTGGGCGGTGACTGGATAAGTGATTCGATCTGGGCCGTCCAGATCTAGATCTACGGTCCGGATATATGGTCCAGATCTAACTGTACCGGTTCGCGTTAAGGATCTAATCGCGCCCGTTGAAAACAGATCGAACGGCAGGGAGGCGTTGACCATACCGTGGCGGCGCGGGACGGCCGGAGATGGAGGAGACGGCGGCGCTACGCTCCGGTGATCGACGGGGGCGGAGCTCCGGTGGTTCCCCGAGCTCGGGAAGGCGACGGCGACGTGCGGAGCGACGCGGCGAACTCGAAGGGGGCGGCGGCGAGTGGATTTGCCTCTCGGAGCTTCTTGGAGGCGCGGACGAGTGCGGCAGCGGCTCCGGCAACCTCGGGCAAGCACGAGGCGCTCTAATTACTGCACGAAACAAACGAAGGCGGCCTTAGGAGATGCGCACGAAGACGGCAAGACAGAGGAGAGGGTCAGAGGCATCGGGGTCGAAGCGGGCTCACCGGTTTTGATGAAAAGGACGGCGGCGGCCGAAGCAACCCCGGCGAGTAAAAGCGACGGCCTGGCGGCGCTCTGGTTAGGGTTTTTGGGGGCAAACGAACGACGGCGGCGTGGGGATTTTATAGGGCGCACGCAGGGAACAAATCGCGCAAAATTCGCACCGAATTTGGAAGGTGATCGATGGCATGATTTTCGGGCGGAGGAAGACGACGATGACGTCATCCAGATAATTTCCTTTTCTGATTTTTCTATTTAATTCATATCTTTTGATTTAAGTGTTCAAATGAAGTCAAATTAATTTCTACAAATTTGTAAAATTCATATCTATGTTTTAAAACATTAGTGGGCTTGTTTTGAAAACTTTTTAAAATTAATAATTTTGAAATATTGGTTTTATACTAAATTGATACTTAATGTCAAATTGTAAATTAAAGCCTAGTTAAATTTCAATTTGGCCAAATAAAATTTATAATAATATAACACTTATACAAGTTTGAAAGTAAGTTAATTAAACTCATTTTCCAATATTAAAACATTTTGGTTTTTATATAATATTAAATAGCATAACACCACTATATGAAAAAGGAAATATAATGTATTCATTTTTAATTAAAATATTTTGTGCACCATTATATTTTATATGAAGATAAATCATATGAAAACTTCATAAAACAACTTTGAAAAAGATTTTTGATTCAATGTATTCCTTATATAGAGTATATTAATCATTTCATGTTTTGAAAATAAATGAAAATCATTTTAAGCTAATGAAATGTTTATTTGAATAATTTCATTAATTTAAATCTATGAAGTTTTTAAAGTTATAAACTATAGACTTGAAATTTCCAAAACTATGGTTTTAACTTAGTTAAAAAGAATGCAAACCATTTGACAAATAGATCATGTTTTAAATTGTTTAAAAGAACACTTGTAAATATTATTTTAATTTATGAATAGCTATGGCTAAGTGGTTGAAATCAAATACTTAAAAGAAAACTTTTTATTATATGAAATTGGCTTGAAAGTTTGTAAGACATTTATCAAATTACATATTGAGGTTTTTAAGAAAATACAATGGAATAATAAAATGTTTAACTTGAAACAACTTTTGAAAATAATGATTACTTGAGATATTTGAAATATTAAACTCTTTTAATATGTTTGAAGTCTTTCATAGTTGGTTTTCTTATGCATTTAATGTTTTATTTTAATTAAAAACAAAAGTTTTAAATTTTAGTGATTTTGAAACATTATAAAATGTTGGGATGTTACAGTTGTTTACCACAACTTCTGGCTATATTTTGCCCAAAACTCTATGTATGCTGAGATGACTTAACTAATTAGAAGACAAATTTGCTGAAATGATTGCTGAAATGGTTGCTTAAATGGTTGTGTATATTCTGTTGAATTTAGCTGCAATGGTTGCTCACATGGTTGAGTATATTCTGTTGAATTCTACTTACGTGCACCTAGTTGTCGTCGACGACAACTATCATCAACTTACATGCACCTAGTTGTCGTCGACGAATCTCGCCGACGACAACTACCTACTTCTAACAAGCAACCTGAAATATTCAAACAGATTGTTGCTTTAATGACTGTCGTCGACGTAATACAACTATTATATACTTACAAATATTCAAACAGATTGCATATTTCAACATAATGATCAACTCACATAAATATTTCAACATAATGATCAACTCACATAAATACGAATAGAGGTTTCACTAATTAAAATCCATACATAAGTAAATTACAATCCATACATAGGTCCAGAAATACGAATAGAACCTCCAGCAAATTCATACTGATGCTTAATTTAAATCTAAGCTATTACATCTAGTTCGAACCATGAAGGATCTTATCAATTTTCTTAAGCTCCTCCTTCTTTGCATGGTGTTCATTGAATAGATCAAAGAGAGCATGCTCCAGCCTCTTTTTTTCCATCTTCAGTGCTTCAATTTCATCTCCTTTGATTTTCTTCTCCACCTCCTTACAACCTCACTTTGTTTCTGCACCTCCTTAAGATCCAACAGCTTTGCAACAGCCTTTTGTTATCCTCCACCAGCTCTGCCACCTTTGCCTCAGCTTTATTCTTTGCTTCAACACACACTTCAAATTTTGCTCCATCCTTCTCTTCCTCCTTGAAGCTGGCATAGTAGTTAGCAAACTGAACCTTATTCACAGTCTCATCGACCGTTTTGTTGACCTCAGCCTTTTAAGTCATTGTATTTCTTCTCCAGTATACGTAGATTCTGGCTCGCTTCTTCGTGATCAAAATGCTCTTCCAACATCTTGATAGTGAGCTCATCTACCTTGCTCCACAGCTGACTTAATGGATACTCAAGTGAATCTGGCAACTCAGGATCTATCCACTCCACAAAACCACAGTTTTGAACTTCCTACATAAACAGAAATACTAAATCAGTAGGCAACTTAGTAGGAAACTAAAACAATATGCAACAGATCCATCGAAAGTGCTAGAACTTACATTCTCAACTGCGCAGGCCAAAAAACGCCTCCCAGTGTGCCTCCCCTGATAAGCAACACGCTTCTCTGGCTGTTCCTTGTGAACAAAGCAAAGATACGTCGAATCCAAAGCAATGTCGCACCAGGTTGGATCCTCGATCGATTCAGGAATGATGCCCCCCTCTGGATACTACATCGAAGCAATAGAGAACGAATCCGAGGCTTAATCACCGCTAAATCGATGAATCAATGAAATCCCCAAATCGGAACCCTAACCCTAACACAATGGAGGAGGAATTGATTTTACCTCCGAACTGATGAAACTGGCGCTGGACGTCTCGCCGTCGCTCCAGCTCACCATCTCGACGGACACGGCCACGACAGCCGGAGAACCAAGGCGGAGAAGAACCACGGCGGAGACTCGCGGTCGGCAGCGACGGAGAGAGAAGAAAGAAACGGGAACAGTCACGAGCGACTCGGTCTTCGTCTTTACGGGCACGGGCGCGTTACGCGTTAACGGCCGTTTCCTCCCACATCATCGCCAGCTCAGCTACAAAGGTGGGCCCGCCTTGTCAGAGGTCCTAACACGTGGTGATTACCCCAGTGTTGGTATGTTTATGAAAAGATTACCACGACCGGTACTGACCCGTTACCGCTGCCCTAATTGTGGTATGTTTTTGTAATTTACTCGGCCGGAGTAGAAGCCGCATCCAGGTGTGACAGAAGAGGGGCTTTTTGGTTAGTTTTTCTCTACTCTTTTGACTTATACGGAGTAAATCACAAAAGTATCTAATGGGCTAATAGCTGCTTTTGGCTTTAGATTTTGGTTTCTACTGGATATTATTACTTGATGGTATAAGGTATAAACCAAGAAAAAAACTATTTAGATACTTCTATAACTTACAAGAAAAGAAAGGCAAATTTAAGCCTAACAAACAACCCCACAACCCCTTGTATTACAAACGTGATTGAGTGACTACATTGAATCAACTTAGTAGAATAGTTAGTATTTCTCAGTGGACATTCATAGTATTGGAATAAAAATCTTCTCCTCTCGTAGCATTTGTATATGTCCAAAATTCTCGCTGCTTCGTAGATGCTCCTAAGACCAATCATAATGTAAAGTATCATTTGGTCTATGTTATTACTTTCACAATGGTTAGTAACATTTTTTTTGAGGTATAAGATGGTCGTACCACCGCCTGAATAGATAGAAAGAGTTGACCCAGTTTATAAGGGAAACCGGGTCCAAAAACCATATAATCTGTACAAAAGAATGACACAAAAGAATCGACCCGCCGCCCACACGATCCAAGTCGACAAACGCCACAACACACACCACCTGCTCCGGGGCCGCCGCCCCGGCGTAACAATCAGATCAACCTTTGCATCACCCGAAAGTGCTCCAGTCATGGTCGACGAACCCTCTGCCCACGCAGTCTTCATCCAGGTTGCCACCAAAACGACCCGTGCCGGGGCCGCTGCCCTAGCGTGGCAACCAGATCAACCTTCGCATAGCCCGAAGACGATCCAGTCGAGTCGACGAACTTCCTACCCGTGCAGTCTTCATCCAAGTCGCCACCCAAACACACGCAAATAAAGACACTGCCTCGTAGAACCGTCATAGCGTGGGAGGCCGAGGCCTCCGTCTCGGCGTACCACCACCATCCAGGGCCGCCCCAGCATCGATTTCCCTCACCACATCGCCAGCCTACCCACCCGCCACAGACCTGCTGCACCGAGAGAGCCGGTGTCTCCAAGACGACGCCTCCAACAAGGTAGTGACGCGTCCGTCACCGTCGCCCGCCCCCGACGGAGCTTAGGCTTTCACCCGAAGACCATCGAACCACTCTCATCGGGCCGATTGTCGAAACTCCACGACGGTGCCAACAAGAAGGGGAACGGCGCCCAAAGGACGCCGCCATCGATGGCACCGACCAGAGTCGGTGCAAGACCTTCATCCGGAGCTTGAGCCGCCCGTGAAACTTGGGGAGCTGCGGAAAGGGCGACTGTATCCGTGGCCGCTCGCCGAGCTCTCCTCCACATGCCGAAGCCTCAACAACGCCTCCAAGCTGCCAAGCCGGCACCCCTGACGCCTCACTGCCGCAGATCGCCAGCAGCCGCCCCGCCACCATGCTCCACCGCAAGATGCTGTAGCGGCACCTCCCTCCACGGCATCAGCCATGCCCCGGCTCGCCTCCAGGCCACCCTCCACCGAGTCAGCGCCGCACGTCCGCCTCGCGACGCACGCCCCCGCATAGGCCCTATGGGCCCAGATCGAGCCCGCCAAAGCCCATCGGGCGCGGCTTCACCACCGGCGATGGCGCCACCGCCTCCACACACCGCCGGCCGCTGCCTGCGCCTCCGCCGCCGCGCCCTACAGCTCCGCCGTGCTCCAACGCCCGCCCGCCCTCAACAACGAGTCCACCATCCCCGGGATCCCAGCGCAGCGAAGAAAGGAAGGCCCGCCGCCACCTTCCCCGGTGGCGCGCATGGCTTTGCCGGCGCCCCCTCCGGCGGCGGCGAGCGGGAGGAGGTCGGGGGAGGCCCTCCGGCGACGGCGGTTGGCTTTACCCCCGGGTCAGGAGGGCGACGCGGGGGTCGTGGGTCTCATGTTTCCCCCTAGTAACATATGGGTGGGTATCATATGACGCTAGATTTATTAGGTGTTAGACTCATATTGTATTGGAATCCGTTATGTTACGGTATCTATCTATGATACCACTATCATCTCTTTATTCATTAATTAATATGACACATCATCATTTTACCACATGATAGCGTCGGCTAAGAACTACTCATCTCTTTTGTTATTAAATACAAATCCTCTTAGCTTTCTAGTGTATTTTTTAACTCATTTCAGTTTGTATTTAATCTTCATTGAAGTGGTTAAAATATTTTAGACTACAGTACAATTGTTGAGGGGGGAGTAGTAATTGTTGACAGATAGCAGATCCGATTACAATTTTGTGACATCTCGGAGGTGTCCTCTGGCTGGTTGGTAAGCACTTTGACATATTTGATTCCTGTGATCGATGCGGCGTATCGCGTTTCTGCACGGCCATGTGGCTAGCGAGACAACACGTTTCCGACTTCCGTGCTCTACGTGCTTCGTGGCGTCCGATCAATTTCTTGACATATGTGTGCACGTGATGGTGTGAATGTGGAATAGCTATGTTGCGTCCCTCTCTAGAAAATAGTACACCATGATATACGAGTACCCACGATTTCTGTATTTTCTATGTGAACTAAAGGCTAACAAAGAGGGCATGTGGTGGCTGTGTCCACGGTGGCAACCCCAAATTCCACCACTGGAATATGGGTGATGCTGGTTCGCGGCCATGTTGGTCGTTGTCGGGTGGCAATGGCGGCAGTCTTCAGGAACCTGCATGACTCTCAAGAAACTTGCATGCCTCCGAGTTGTCGCCCTTGTCAGGGTGGTAGGGTTTGATCTGGCGGTGCCTCTCCTCCTCCGGTGTCGATGCTGGTGATGGCGCAGAGGTTCCTAGCCAGGTGACGGTGCTTTAGGAGGGTGCTCCTCGTAGTCGAAAAATTCGTTGTCCGACATGATCCACTCTTAAGGAGCCGACGACATGCTAGCGGAGAGGAAGAAGCTACATCAGTGCCGATACATGTACGATGTTCGTAACCCACCTGTCCGGTAGGTGACGGCCGACTGGAACCAGGATGTTGTAGCGTAGGTGGTGCTGCGCCTACTCGACCGTCATTATAGGTGGAGGCGCATAGGACGGCAGAGGAAATGCCGGAAGTGATGGTGCTCGGGACGAGGTAGCCTCCTCTCGCCGCATCTCGTGGCATTACCCGTCGGCCATCTGCCGCTCCTCGTACAAGAGGCAACGTTGCTCCATTTGCGCGCGGTGTTGCTCGTTGCGACGACGCATACGGTCTACGCACAACACATAGTGGCCAAGACAAAGGTCCTGTTTCATCGGCTCTTCGCGGCTCAGCTGGCCGCTCACCTTGCGGCCAAACATGTTCATCGGTGAATTTGTTGCTGGAAGGATTGGGAGAAGGAGAGGGAGTGGTATATGGGGAAAGAGGAGGGGCGCACCGCGTGCTGTTTTAAAACCGATTGAAGGAGCAAAGGTGGGTGGCGCCCATTAACATCGAGCACCAGTTCTCTAGGTACGCATATGCCGACGACGCGTGTTCAACCACAACCTTGGGGAGCGCTGCAATGCCAACATGTAAAAAGCGCGACTCGATGTGTCACGTTGTTCTGCGTTTGCTAGGAACCGCCACGCCATTAAATCATGAATTCGGCTGCAATAACTTAACCGACACAATGTCAATGATATGAAAGACCCTCCTGTTGGATGGAGCACGTGTCCGGGCCAAACATTTTTATAAGCACCGGTGCCTATTTTTATAGCAGTGGTGCTTAGTTAAGTATCTCTACTATATAATATGTCTTGGGGATTCCCGTCGTACGTCCTGGCATTTTTGCATTTTAACCCCTCATCTTTTAGATAATCAACCCGCTGTCCACATAAACAACACTTTTGCATCTTGGTCCATCATCCCTCTCCGCTCGCCTCCACCCGATCCCCTTTCACCTGACGCCATGAATTTTCAGCCAGCGCTGCTCCTGCTCCCATCCTGCACACCGTGGCTGATTTGAGGGCGCAGCAGGATGCGGGCGGCGACGCTGAGATGGAGGATTCCATGCGCGGCTGGGTTCTTGGCGGGGGAGCAGACCGGTGTTTCCACGCCATGGAATCCTCGAGCACATGCTCACAAGATCCAAACCACATGCTAGCTGCATGATGGCATGAGCAGCGAAAGATCCGATCGGGAGGCCACCTTGATGCACCAGGTCGAGGTAACATCCCCTTCGAGCGACATTTGCTGTCATGATTTGTTGGCTTATTTTGTGGTGGTCGATTTCATCGCAAGATCCAAACCACAGTTTCCCCTTGATCACTTTCAATTCCTTGTTTTTGTTAAGGAGATGGTAGTGGTGAGTTAGGTGCAACTACTGCGAAGTCTATTACTATTACTGATGCTCACAGTAGCAAGCAAGTATGACCTGATTCATGGTGAATTATCGCAAGTCATAATATTCCATACTTGTTGATAGTTTAAATTTCAAATGACGTAACAAGGCAACAAAATTTTGCAGCATAGTAGCTGTACTCAGATTTCAGATATTTTTCTCAACCATAGTCGTGCTTATCATTATGTGATTAGAAGGTGAAAGAGTTTCTTTAATTCTTCAGCAACTTGGTCATGCACTATGTGCATGACTTGAAATATATATATTCTACCTTGGAACTTGTATATTGAGCATATTACGTTCAGTATATATAATGTAAGTTAAATAACCTTGGTTTTGTCTAGCTGCATCTTCCTCTTTCATTAAAAGGGTCAGGATAAGTTAAGAAGTTTAAATTTTTAATGAAATAATTCAGGAAAGTAGAATTGCATCTTGTTCTTTAATGTGCATAGACCCATCCCCTACTACGTGTAATTGCAAAAATAAAAAAACCCATGTCAGGTTTAGAGGTAATGAGCTACAAGGTACTGCTGCTGCAATATCGGATTGTTTGATCGTTTGAACATTGCAATATAGATTAGGAGTTGAGTCATCTAGAATTTGAGAAGAGCATGAGATCTGTGTAATAATTTGTGTGTGCACTAAAGCTTCTGTAGTGAGCTCGTATAAGATCTTATGAAAGCTTCTTCTGAAGTTACACTATTTTCAAATGGCATCAGTCAGTAGGTTTCAATAGGATGATGCGAATATCTACTCTTTTTTTGCTCTACAGCTGAAACTTGACAAGTCACAATGCGGATATCCTGGCCATCATAGTCACACTCGGATCAGAGCAGCGTTTCCCGCCAAAGCTGAGGTGCCGGCCGAGAATATAGGGTACAGTGTGGCCAGGGTTCCCCAGCCCATGACGGAGCTGGAACGAAACTCTCAGTTTTGGTACTACTCCAACTTAATCTCGTTTGATGCATGATTGCCTATTACTCTTATGTTTATATTGAGTCTCTATGAATCTGGTGAATAGGTTGTTTCATCATACATGAGCTAAAGTAGAACAGGTACTTTCAGATGTTGTCCGAACTTTCATGTAATAATCATATTAAGAACAAAGAAATCATAGCATCCACTAATTAATAAATAAAATTATCTGAATAGCTTCATGTATGTTCAAATGTAGACTGGCATAACATGTATTATGGCTGATCCGTAGCTTACTCTTATTTTGCTCAGGTAGTGGCATCATGAATGTGTGATTTGAACCCGCAGTCAACTTACCGAACAGATAAGAATCCCCACCCTCCAATCCTCTGACTGAGTGCTCGTTGGACGACGGCAAATCCTCACCCTCCGACCTCATCTTCCTCTCCGTGCATTCGGGCCCCCTCCTCCCCTGCGGTGCACCTCCGCACGTAATCCCTCGCCTCTGGTCGCTTCGCCCCCGCCATGTTTTCCTTCAAGCGCAACGTATCGCTCTCTGTTATGCAGCAGGATCGATTATTGAGTAAAATTTGGATTGTGTTAACATTTATTTTATAAGAAGATGTTTTTTTTGCCCGTTACAACGCACGGGCATTTTACTAGTTTGGCTAATACAAATAAGAAGCGGTGCTTAGCTAAAAATCAGTTTATTTTCTAACCACCTCTCATAAACACCTTGATTGTACATGCGTTTTTAGGCTCAACTACGTGGAATCCGGAGGCAGCGACTGAACGTTGTGAGATACTGCCCCTAGTAGCGCACTGATGTCTAATCATGATGCAGCTTTCTATATTTGTGCACTGAGCCCTAATCATGCTGCATTATACTCTAAATCATGCTGCATTTTATACTCCCCACAAAAAGAAAAATCGTTCAGAGCTACACTCCTCCAATCTTTAACAACACTACAGATGAGAGGAGCCCCCACCGGAATCATTAATCGCCCAGCTAATAACGACCCCGCTAGAAAAGCCACGAGCTAATCAGCCAAAAAGAGGATAATTTCATCATCACCCACTTATTTCGCCCGGCGATCGATCTAATCTCCCAGCATTTCCAGCAAATCTGAAATCTCCAACGAAAACAGAAGAAGAACTGTACTACTCCGTAGTATAGTAACGCCTCCATAAAAGCGTCAGGTTTCATACTGCGCCGTCCGTGCTCGCGCCGTCCGTCCACAGCTCACACACAGAGACAAGAACGCCGACGCCGCACCAACCGATCCTCCGGCCACCGAAGAAAAACTCCACGCCCGGAATCAATCGAGCCCGCTGTGCCCCCAAGCCTCGTCCTTGCTTTCCGGCTAATGCACTAGCGAACAAGCAACCAAATCCCCGTCACCGCCACCGTCCCCCGCTCCCTCGCTGATTAAATTTTGGCTCTGCTCCAAGAAAGGGGAGGGGACGGCCGAGCGGCTCCAAGGAAAACAATCGCTCCCATCTTCATCTTGCACACGCGTGTTACAGTTCGCCGCCGTGCTGAGAGCTCCTTTGGGTTGGGTCCGAGATGGTCTAGCGGCGGCATGTGAGCGGCTGGATCTCCATCGAGTTGCAGCTGCGGTTGCAGACAGAGACAGAGAGGAAAAAGGGGTAAGATTGTCTCTCCTACTATCTTTGTTCTTCATGTTATGTGTATGTAGTGTAGTATCGGTGTCTCTTCCGGCGTTAGCTTCCTCGTGATCTCCGTCCATGGTGTTGCTGCCTTCCATCTGCTGCAAGATTGCCTAGCTTTTGGAGGGTTTAAAAGTCTGTCCCCTTCATCATCAGTATGTCCTTTTGTACGAAATGCAGCGATTTCATCAAAACAAGATATTGACTCTAATTCATGTTTCCTTTCCTCAAGAGTTTTTTCTTTCAAATTCGCAAGAAAATTAGTTTTTTTTCAAATTAAGGAGCATTTTCCTTCCTATTTCATTAATCATCAAACCGATAAGACATGATCAGATTCACCAGGTTTATTTCTTGAGTTTGGACCTCCTAAGACCTAAGTAGAAAATCAGTCTCATGGAACTCAAAGGTTTCTTATTTATTTCGTTGGGTTTTGATATCAGTTTATGCTCCATGATTTCTGGTTTGATGCTCTTTTCCGTTTCTGGTTTGATCACTGATGCTAACATATACCTGGTGAAGTATTCCGGCAATTAATGCGGCTTCCTTGTCGTTTGGTTTGGGGTTCTTCTCCATTCTGCGAGTCGTTCGGGAGCTGGGGAGTGGTTGGGGCATCTTTTATTGGGTGGTTGGGTTTTCTTGTCACTGCCCACCCCCCTTTTCTCTATGATTCCTTCTTTATGTTCCACTCTTAGGCATCTCTGCAAGCAACCTTTCTTTTTAATTTTTGTATTTTGGTTCACTTTAGTTAAGCCCTATTTTTGAGCAATTGGCGAGGTGGCCAGAAGCTCCCGGTATCCTAATTTCTGGGGGAAAAAGCGCTTATGGTATTGTTTGTCTTTGTATAATTTTTAAGTTCCTTGAATAAATTTCAGTGTCATGTTCTTCTTTCTTGCTTTAGTTTAGCAATTCATCAAATCTCCAGATGACTGATGCTGGGGTTTAATTTCTACCGAGTTTATGTCTATATGTTGCATGGTGTATACCCTCCGGTTGTTGTGATCGGCACTTGTTGAGCTATTCTTTGGCGATTGTCGTGGCTGCAATATTGCTGTTTCTGGTTCACAATCCAATACCTACCACTTGTTCGTCAACAGTCAATACAACCATGTTCAGAACTGTGCTATCCAGAGACAAGTTCAGCACTTTGAGGTTTTGCTGCTGTTATACTAGCTTTTCATGCGTTGAGTGGCCAGGAAGGAATCCTAGCATTGCTGGGTTCATCTTCAGCTGTGGCCTGTTGGCTGAAAGAAAATAGGATCAGATAGTAACCAACTAACCATTACATCAATTATATCAACTGCTTGTTCATGTGAGACAATCAGCGTTCTGAGACATCTAACTATTTTGCAGGTAACTGAATGTTGTTAAATTGCGATTACTTCTTATTGCTGTCATCCTTCTAGGCTGTGGGATTACGGAAGATCGGGTGCTTCTCCTCTGCTGTTTAGTTTGTTAGCCCAATGGCACCAACATCACCGACCAATGCTAGCAAGTACTCGTGGTGGTGGGAAAGTCATATTTGCCCAAAGAACTCAAAATGGCTCCAGGAGAATCTTGAAGGTAAAGTATGTGAACTTGTTGAGCTATTCGTGTGCCCTTTCAGTAGAGATCTCTTCCTTTCGATCATAGAAATTGAGCAGCCTCAGATGCTGATCTGGCACTAGAATTGTCATCCTGATTCTGCAATCATAAGAAGACGCACACAAAATAACTGAATTTAAAATTCATGGCTAGTTCCTCTAAATTCAGTTTAAGCAGAAAATTTATACTGATATTCTGAGTCCTCAATTCAAGGAAATCGTAATGAAGATCATTAGATTTTCCAGTTGACTGTCATTGGTGAATTGTGTCAAATGGCGGATGCAGAAAATATGGTATTTGTTATACAAATCGGACTTATGGAACATTCAATAAAAAATCATTTTACAGAAATTTTCCACAGAGGAATTTGTAAATTTAATTTTCAGGAGAGTGCAGAAGCACTACTCTTCGATCAATAGAAACCCTGCGTTGAGTTAATCTGTTGTAATGTGCTCCTTACACCTAATACTTTGAATGCGAGAAGAAGAAAAGTTTATGATGAAGTACAGATTTGTTATATTTTTACAATATTATGTTCAAGGAGTTGTACTCGTGGACTGCTGGTACGTGTGTGAAAGTCATTAGAATACTATGGAAGCACATGGGCAACTTCAATGCTGGAATATAAGTATATGTGAACATAGGAACAATATGTTCTTCTCCACTTCTGCAAGCGCCTAGTTCTTGGTTTAATTAGTTACTGTAATGAATGGCCGAATACTAGTAAATCAGCAATTTCATATTAGTTACTTCGGATTGGACCGAAATTGTACTGAATTAATTTATAGCTTAATCACCAGTATATTACATTGACATACAATTTGTTATTATTACTTTAGGTACATGATTAGCTGAAAATTCAGCTACTACTCTAGAATCTTGTGCTTGATACCCAATAAGTTTCTAAAGTGAACAATTAGTTATGAATCATAATGTTTTATTACTGAAAAAGCTGAAGATATCAAACCAATTGATGAGTAGAACGTATTGTAAATGCAGAGTCTTATTAAGGACTCATGTTTAACATGACTGTATTACACGAAAAATCATCAGATATGTGATCACACACGGAACTTGCCTATCTGAAAATAGGTAACAAGAGAATGCAACTTTTGAATGTAGGTATTTGGTAAAAAATTTATTGTGCATTTGCATATGTAAGATTACTAGTGGGGAAACATCTTTTAGCGAAAAGTTCAAAGGGATCTTGTGAACTAGTAATGTACCCTGCCAAAAGAAAGTGTGCCCTCCATAAATGCACATGCTATATGCTTAGGAACAGGTATGCATGTTTAACCATAAATTGTTCATTATGTGATTATTAAGCCGTCACTCAGAGTAATGAAGGGAATTCTAATCTAAGATGCATATTTTGAAATATATCTTTCTAATTAAAAAGTGTAAATGACTAGATAACAACAAAGTGTTGGGGTCATTCTTCTTGTATTGGATGATGCTTCAGTTTTTTTTTTTGAAAAGTTACTTTCTTTTAATGATGTTAAAAAGCTCTTTGAAGTTTGTACTGGGCTCATAATGTTTGAATGCCTGATTATACAGATATGGATAGCAAAATTAAGCTGATGATCAAGATCATTGAAGAAGATGCAGAATCATTCGCAAAAAAAGCGGAAATGTACTACCGAAGGCGACCTGAGTTGATGGCCTTGCTTGAGGAGTTGTACCGTGCATACCGAGCATTAGCAGAAAGATATGATCATGCAGCTGGGGATCTCCGACAGGCCCATAGGAAAATAGCTGAAGCATTCCCTGATCAGGTTCTGGTGGACCTGGATGATGATCTCCCAACTGATACTGCATCCATTGAAACTGATGCAGATAATGCAGACATGGCTCACTGTTTCCTATCTTTCATCAATGCTAACGATTCAAAAATGTGTGGTAAAGGTAAGTTCTTGAACAAAGATAAAATAAAAAATGGTGAAACACTGGAAATACATCAATAACAAAAAAATGTGTTCTTGCATGCAGGTGACCAGGATTACGAGAAGCTGCAGAAAGAACTAGCAAGCCTGTCACAGGAAAACCATGACCTCAAGAAGAGGATCTCATCAGTGTTAGAGCAGAGCAGCAATGCAGAATCCGAGGTTCTTTGTCTCAAGGAGGTTCTTGCACAACAAGAAGAAGAGAAGGAAGCGGTAATTCTTCAATGCCAACAATCGACTGCTAGATTAGAGAACCTCAGGTCTGATATACTGCACACCCAGGAGCAGTTCAACAGGCTGAAAGAGGAGATGCAAACTCGATTGCTGCCTTCAACCACAGAAGACACACGTTTCCTTGTGCTTGAAATAGCTAACCAGGACTTGCATATGGAATTAGAGAATCTGAAACATTTGTTGAAGCAGAAGCATGGCGAGCTAAATGAGAAGCAAATAGAGCTGGAAAAACTTAACATCTCTATAGAAGAGGAGCATCTCAAGTGCATGCAAGCAGAAATGCTGAATCTTTCTTTCGAGAAAAAGCTTTTGACAGCAGAGGACAAACTGAGGCATTTGGCTCTTGAGAAGCAGAGTGAAGTAATCAAAGTCAAGGACAGTGAAACAAGAAAACTTATGCTTCAGAACGAATTGGACAATATTTTAGAAGAGAACAAAAAACTGAATGGCCAATATCACTCTTCTTCGGAAGTGATAATTCGTTTGCAGGATGAGATTATTTCCATGAAGAATGAGCAAAAGAAACTTGAGGAAGATCTTCATCGAAATGTTGATGAAAAGAGGACAGTTCAGTATGAGCTTTCTCACCTTAAGGAGGATAGGAGTGACTTGGAGAGGAAACACTCCTCAATCAAGGAGCAAATACAATCAGTGAACTTAAATGTAGAATCACTACAAGCTCTTGCACATGAGTTGAGGAATGGAAATGTCGAGCTGAAAGACATAATCAAGAACCATGAGAAAACAGAGGCTCTTCACACCGAAAACCTGAAGCAGTTAGAGAGGATGTCCGAGAAGAATGCACATTTAGAGAAGTCTTTGGCAGCTTCAACTAGTGAGCTTGAAGGGATCAGGGAGAAGAAGGTGGCACTAGAAGAATCTTGCAAGGAACTCCATTCCAAGATATGCAGCCATCAATCGGAGCGAGTTGTGCTTGTTGCACAGATTGAGGCAATTTCTAAGACCATGGAGGCGCTTCTCGAGAAGAATATCTTCTTGGAGAATTCATTATCTGATGCTAATGCTGAACTCGAGGGTTTGAGGTGGAAGTTGAAAGAGCTGGAGGTATCTTCAGAGGCAGCACACAATCAGAATTCTGTTCTTGGTTCCGAGAAGAGAACTCTTATCTGTCAGGTATACTGTGGGATCCTTATCATTTGCACAGTTATCATAAGAAATTAAAGTTTTGTCGTCTTCTACTTACCTTAATTGTTCTCCCAGGTTGATAGCATCAGCAATACTCTTCTTAGTTTGGAAGCACAATACGCAGAGCTAGAAAGGCGGCACTCGGATCTTCAACTGGAGAAAGACTCGGTCCTTGACGAGGTTATTAGGCTACAAGAACAAATAAGGCTTGAGAGGACAGAACACAAAGATCTTGCACTCTCAACAAAGACTCAGTTTGATGGTCTACAGAACAAAATTAGCTTATTGCTAGAGGAAAGCAGGATTAGAGAAGAGCAGCTTGAAGACGAGGAGATCAAGATTTTCAAAGCTCAGATAGAGATCTTCATCTTGAAAGAGTATTTGGCTAACATGGCTGAAGCAAATTCAGATTACTCAGCAAAGTTGCAAGAGAAGGAAGAAGTATGTAAGGTCCAGGAGAAGAAATTGGACTGTTTGTCACAGGATAATCAGAAGCTAAATGAAGGGATTGGCTCAGTGCTGAAAGTACTGCATTTGGACGAGAAGTATGAATCTTTGCACCAAATGAAGCTTGACACCATTTTTCAGCTCATCTTGCATGAGGTCAACTGCTTAAGGAGTACTATATCTGATGCCGAGGATCAGAAACAGAAAGAGCTTGTTGAGAAGTCACTTGTTGTCACACTTCTGGGGCACTTTGGACAGGAGGTAGCTGATCTGAGGTTAGAGCGGAACATCCTCAAGCAAGATCAGCAAGCAAAGACCGAGGAGTTACTTCAGCTGCAGAGAGAAAGGGAGGAACTTGTGAATATTAGCGATGAGTTCTGGGAAGAGATGGAGTCTCGAAATCACAGAGTTGACGACTTAAGGGCCGAGGCGAAGTTCTTGGTTGGACAGTTGTCAGAACTGCAAGAATCTCGGAGGTCACTGCAAAGCGAGATTATGAAGCTGATTCAGCAGAACTCTTTGCTTGCAAATGAACTAAATGATTCCAGGAGAAAAGAGATGATCTTTGAAGATGATTTCAGCACTCTCATCACTGAAGCAGTCAGCAAAGACATCCTTCTTGTAATATTCAGAAGCCTTCATGAAGACAGGGCCCTGGAATTGAAGTCTTTGCATAGTGATTTTGTGTGTCTCCAAGCTGCAGGAAGTGAGCTTTGTCAGGACATCAGGATGATGAACAAGAAACTTGGAGATTTAGAATTCAAGGATAATGACCTCAACAAAGATATTTGTATAACCATAAGAAATGACCGGTCTGGTGCAGAAGACATCACAGGAAAAGGGCATCCATCACGGAGAAATATCAATCTCCTGAACTCTGTCAGGACCCAAAAAGGTTATCATACAAACATGGAACTGGAAAACCAAAAACAAGTTGAAAACGCTGGCTTTGAAAAGCCAAATGAAATGCTACTGGAGGAGGTACTTATGCTGCATCAACATATGCAAGTGCTTACGAACAAGGAGGAAAATTTTGTCGACATCAAATCTTGCAATGAAGAGATCGCAAAATTGGTAGCTCATATGCAAATGGCCATTATGAATGCAGCTCTGTTCAAGGAGAAGGTCCTTGAGCTCATCATAACATGTGAGAGTTATGAGATAAGTGCAATGGTGCAGAAGGAGGTGCTGAAGGAAGATATCACTCGAAGAAATTCATATGTGGATGAGCTGAAAGACAAACTAAATGCTGTAGAGATTGAGAACAGAAGACTGAAGGTCGATCTAAATGGTGATGTCGTGATGTTAGGATCATTGCAGACCGAAGTCAGTGCTCTGGAGAAACAAACCTTGTCCCTTGCCAGTAATTGCTTGCAATCAAATAAACTCAAGGCGGAGGTACATATTCCCTTTTCCATGTATTATTTGGCAGTTACACGTGAGACACATGTGCGCACACACACAAAACATATCCTCTTAATACACCCCTAAGCACATGCTTTAAATTGTCCTCGTATCAAATACAGTACTGCTCTTTCATCTTCTAACCAGTCAAAGCTTGTTTTAGTAGTGCTTTACTACAATAAGTGAACTATTTCTCCTTAATCTTCTGTTGAAAAGGGAGATCAAAGTCTTTAAACTTTTATACCTACTCCGGAATTGCAGGATCTAACTACTAATAATGTGCATGTGAAGTATGGTATACTTATCCTCATAATGATATACTTCCCTAAGAAAAATCCCTGGCGATTTGTACATTTCACGTAGTTATCCCTTTTCATTTCCAGAACTCATTTTACTATTTTGATCTTCTTCTTAGGGAATTGCATCATCTCCCGAGCCCCTGAAAACCATGATGAGATCCAGTGATAAAAGTTCAGTCAGAACAGTAAATGACAAGGAACTGCAAACATTGCATGGAACAATCAAAACGCTCCAGAAGGTGATTGCGGATACTAGTGTGCTTCTCGAGCAAGAAAGGCTTGATTTCACTGCCAGTCTACAAGAAGCAAGGAAGCAAATTGAGGCGCTGAAGCTGAAGGAGATCTTGGATGATGATTTAGTTGAAATGAATTATGAGCAAATGCTGAAAGACATACAACTTGATCTCATCCAAACTTCTTCAGGACGCCGAACTGATTCCCTTGGTCAGCAAAAGAAAATTGCAGCACAGGTTGTTGGACCAAGCAGTAGCCATGTGCGTGATGATTTGGGACCACCGCGAAGAGAGTCATTTGAGAGAGAGAGCAGTAAACAGTCTCCTGCCGAGCTAGTGGTGGTGAGGGAGCTCAGTGTTGTCAACCAAGAGCTACCGAGGTCTATCACGATGGAGCCACACCAGGAGTGGAAGAACAAGGTCATTCAAAGGTTATCTTCTGACGGAAAGAGGCTGAACACCCTCCAGTCCAGCATTCAAGAACTCAAAACAAACACTGTGGCAACAGAGGAGCTTGAGCTCGAGAGTGTCAGATACCAAATAAAAGAAGCTGAGAGTACCATCATCGAGTTGATCGACGGGAACAGTAAACTCGCACAGAAGGCCGAAGAGTTCACATCTGCTGATGTTCTCGACGGGGACAACATCGACTTGAGGAGCAGGCACCAGCGGAAGATCTTGGAGCGTGCAAGGAAAATGTCAGAGAAGATTGGGAGGCTGGAGATGGAAATGCAGAAGGTCCAGCAGGCTCTGCTGAAGTACGAGGAGGAGCAGACTAGCAGCAGCACATCGACAACCGTACACCGGCGGTCGAAAGTCCAGCTGGTCGACTATCTCTACGGTCGAAGGCGGGAAAATCGGAAGCAGCCGCGATGCTCGCCTTGTGGTTGCATGAGAGCGAAGACCATCGATGACTAACTCATGTCCGCGCCGCTCCTTTTATAAAGGCGAAATATGAGTGTTTGGGTTTTCAGATTCAGACGGAGCGAGTCCTCTGTTTATGTTTGTCTAGGTAAAGAAAATGTGGTATTTAAGGATTGTAAATGTTAGTCACTGACCATAAATATCTGCAACAAACTTACCTCCTGGCTTGTAAAATTACTGCTAGCATCTGTTGCTTGTAGATTTGGATCATGTTCTGTACATCATCCAAAGAGAACATCATAGTGTAAATTTTTCTGTAAGCAAGAGAGGATATAGAATTATATACTTGGGAGAGCTTTTTTGCGTGGTACTCTGAACATTTGTAAACAGATGAACATTTTACCGATTTTACGGTCACAAAATCATGCCGACCGGATTGCAGTTCTGAATTCTGATGAACAACTTTTGTTTTTCAACATCTTCTACACTGGGTGGTCAGAACGCCATGTGGGCGACTCGGGCCATCGCCACCTTCTCCTCCACCCCTGCACCTCCTTCCTCTTCGACTCCTCTCCGTGCTGCAAGATCGTCGGTCTGATTCAGTTTTTTAGGCCCACGACATCGAGCTCGTCGAGCGACGAGGTCTTGGCCGTCTGCCTTGACCTTGGTCATTGCCACAGACGGAGTAGGGTGCCTGTGATGGCATAGTCTCTGCCGGGGCCATGGCTCGATCCACGGACCACGGTGGTGTCTTCCGGGCTGGATCTGTTTTTTTCTCTCTTTTTCGAAACTCCGGGCTGGATCTGGTGAACATGTTTGTGCGAACTGAAACTGTGCTTTCAATTCCGCGCTTTACGGTTTCTGCTAGAGATGTTCTTACAACCGGATATGAAAGATCACATCTTCTTTCAAGTGAAGTGTTGTAGCTAGTGAGAATTTGAGTTTTTGGGCGGAAGTCTGACCTATCTATAGATGGAAAGCCTTATGATGGGAAACTACCACGTTAGGTTTGGAGAGAGATGGGACCTGTTATAGTATAGGGGGAGCAGATGCAAGCTTTTTCTTTCCATAGCCGTGTAACATCCCAACATTTTATAATGTTTAAAAATCACTAAAATTTAAAACTTTTATTTTATTAAAATAAAATATTAAATGCATAAGAAAACCAACTATGAAAGACTTCAAACAATACTGAAAAGTTTAATATTTCAATTATCTCAGTTTATCTTTATTTTCAAAAGTTGTTTCAAGTTAAAAGATTTTATTACCCATTGTAATTATTAAAACCTCAATATCTAATTTGACAAATGTTTTACAAACCTTCAAACCATATTCATGAAATAAAAGGTTCCTTTATAATTATTTGATTTCAACCACTTAGCAATAGCAATTCCTACATTAAAATAATGATTACAAGTGTTATTTTAAACTATTGAAAACATTGTCTATTTGCCAAAAGATTACTATTCATTTACCCAAGTTCAAAACATAGTTTTGTATATTTCAAGTCTATAGTGTGTAACCTTAAAACTTCATAGATTTTATAATTAATGAATTATCCAAATAAGCATTGCTATAATTTAAATTAGTTTCATTAATTCTCAAACATAAATTGATCTTCATGAATATATATCCAATATAAGAAATGAAATAAATCTAGAATATTTTCCACAGAAATGTTATAAAGTTTACAAATGATTTATCATAATATAAAACTTAATGGTGCACAAAATATTTTGACTTTAAAAATGAATGCATTATTTTTCCCTTTCCATTTCAAATAAATGTGTTATGTATTTAATATTGTACTAAAGACATAAATGATTTAATATTGGAATATGAGTAAATAATTTAAATTCAAACATATTTAAATGTGAGTAATTTCATAAATTTTATTTAACCCCAAATGAATTATGAAATCCCTAATTTCAAAATTGACCTAAATGGGCAATTTTTCATTTTATGAATATTTCAAAATATTATTTTTTTAAAAATGTTCAAAACATACCCACAACTGGTTTAACACAAAGATAATGCATTTACAAATTTTTAGAAATTTATTTGACTTGATTTAGAGCCATAAATCAAAAGATATGAATTAAATGGAAAATCAGGAATATTAAGAAAAAAAAACAGCGCGCAACAGCGCGCAGCAGCTGGGCTGGCCGGTGCGTGCGTGCTCTGTTGCTCCTTCTTCCTCCTTTTAGTCCCACCTTGCTACTTTAGCCACATCCACACCTAGTTTTAGCCTATATATAGACCCCAAGTGTATGGGCAAAATCACAAATAAAATTTGGGTTGAACCATTTATTTTGGTTTGACTAGAATATAATAAAATATTTATTCATCTCCGGTGGGATTTCTATTGGTGGGATTTCTCTTCTTCTCTCTCGACGACGCTTCTCACCCAACGGAGGTACTGCGCATATCTTCTCTTTTCCGCCTTTTATATTTAGTTTTATAGAGTAGTTTTTGTAGAATAATTTAGGCTACGAATTTAGTAGTAGTATATCTTCCGTAGCATAGTTCGAGTAGTTTTAGAACTTAGTCTAGTGTAGTATTTACTCCTACACTGTATGATCCGTTTTTAGATCGAGTAGTGTCGTACCTTTAGCTATTTTGCTTTTTGACCCTACGGATATAGTTAGTTTGTCTAAACTAACCTGTTCCACCAATCACCATCTTGCCTCTTTGTCTAGCTGTTTTCTAGGTTGACCCCAATAGGAAATTCGTATGCAGATTTTGCAGAAACACCCCTATAACTTAAAACTCTCATAACTTTTGAACCACATGTCCAAATTTGATGAACTTTATGTCTATGAAAAGCTCTTGACCTGTAGAATCTTTTGGCACTGTTATTTTCCAACCTTGACTAGTTTAAACTCGTTCAAATGTTCAAATGCATGATTTAAGTAAATTGGACATAGATATTATTGTGTATGTCCAAGAAATTTTTAAATGAAATATTTTTGGAATCATTAAGATGTAGAATAAGTATTCGATTATACATTATATTGACCAACCTTAAAATGATTTAGTGTACAGATTTGATTTTAAAACTTCATGCCAATTTAAATAACTAGAATAACTTTTAAGTTTGGTTTTAAAATGATTTGTTATGTTACTTTAATGAAACTTGAAATATAAATTGGGTTAAAACCTTTTCCAAGGTTAATGTGTGATCATTTGAACAAGTTTAACACAATGTCTCATTAAATCAATTTTAAAACATAGACTTGTGTATTTGTATTTAAATATGCTGGATAACTTAAAATTTTGAACCTTGCTTTTAAATTGTTTTCAAACCATCTCGGCATTCATTGGTATAAATCTTTTCAAGACCATCCCCTGACCAAAATGCAAACCCTCAACTCAATCACGTTAATTCTTTTTGCATATCAAATTATGTGATACCCTTGACCAAACCTTGTGCTAAGCCTTTTTACGCTTGTTTGTTTTAAATTGTTATGTGCTTGTTGAATTGCTTGTTCATTGTATGTCTGTTTACTTTATAGATTGAAGGGAGTGCAACGTTCGTTGTCGACAATGAGTGAGTGAGAAATGACAACATTCATCAGGCAAGTGACTTCATAAAACACCTACTATTTTATTCTATTGCATACCTAGTGTTTTAAGCAGTATTTGCAAAAGTAGTATGCATGATAGGTTTTGGGAGATTGTAGTATGCTATGCAAACCTTTTAGGTTTCCCCTTAGAAATTCCAGATTAGACCCCTATTATAATTTAGTGGAAGTACCTGCTGCAAAAATGATTGTTTTATGGTTGATGTGATAAATGAAAATTTCCACTAAATTAATTTAACGCCTGGGTGGATTGGGTCGATCGAGGAGGTTTCAAGTTGAGTGGCTTCTCAGGGACAAGTTTTATGGTTGTCTTCGCCCAAGATAGTTTCCACTTACTTGGGGCCATGATATGCGGTGTTAACCTGAGTTGCTCACTTGTGGTAGGCCACCCAGGGCTATGAGATTTAAGTTTACACTGAGTCTAGTTGCTTATCGTGCAACCATTGGTCAATATGGGCTCTGTCTTGATGGAGTAAGTTGATGTGGACCTGGGTCAAGAGATTGATGGTGGTAGAGTTGATAGGATGGTGGTAATCTCTTAGTATGATCATGGGAAAGCAACTTCTGAAAAGTCTCGTCTTGATCTTCTCCTTTTCCTTCTCACTAAAGGAGTGTAGAGTATAGTTTGGGTTGATTGAGTCTAATGGTGAAAGTGCACACCCTCTCGAGAGTTAAAACCTAAGATCTTAGCCGTGTCCCCGGCATCGGACAATTTGAGTAACTACACAAGGTTGTCTTCTGAAAATCTCCTCATTCCAATTTCTTAATAAAATTTTGATGGGTGAACATGGGTAGGAGACATGGATTTGTCTCGAGATCGTCTTATAAAGAGAAGATATTGTTTTAAAAAGTTGTTTACCAAAAGTAGGAGAAAACTTGCTTTGCGCAATAGCCTTGAGCTCCACCAGCCAAATAAGCATATAGATATAGCTTAGTAGAATATTAGCTTTCAAAAGTCACTTGCCACCAGAATTCAATTGTGTTGACCCTTTATAGCTGGACTGCAACTAAACCTTGCAGATTCGACAGACGACGAGTGAGTATTTGATAGGATTTTGAGTCTACAACCAACATGCTTTGCCTGTGGCACATGAAGATGACGAGGCTCATTGTATCTATTATTTTCCGCTGCTACTCTTAGAAATTTTGCTAGCCTTTTCAGGTTATGCAAGTTATAAGAGATATTTGTAACACTGGATCATGCGATTTAATAAAGTATTTGACACTTTTGCATGATATACATCTTAAACTGTGGTGCTAGCATTTGATACAGGGACTAGCACATTAACACAGGGACTTCCACCTTATAATAAAAGGTGAGGTCACTATAAGCCGGATCATCGGTCTACTCTACCTTAATTCACCATTTCAAACTTTATACAGAAGGTTTTTCTGTACCAGCTCCTTCTACCTATACCACAGTTGAAGCACTTAAAGGTGAATTTGGTGTCTTTCTTGTCAGTAATGGGAGTAATCGTCCCTAACGTTGTAAATAAGAGCACCTGGCTTTGCCCATTCACAAGGACTCGATTCGATTCGTTCAAATCATGGCTTCAAACAAATAAAAGTAACTCTAGTAGCAAAGTCTAATAAAAGAGTAGAATGTGAAGAAAACCGGCTTCCTGACGGGTTTAATAAAAAATATATTGTACAATAAGATCCACTGAGCTCTCACGCTCCTTTCTAAAAAAAGTTGAAAGAGAAAACCATTGATATTTTTTTTTTGGAAAACGCCTATAAGTTGGGGAATAAAGAAGGTCTAATCGTCGTGAGTTATCTAAAGTTGAAAAAAAATTACTAGAAGTTTGTTGCCAGTATTGACATGCAGGATAAGACTTTCTTTTTCCTTGTTCAATTAATCCAGTTTTTTAAAGACCTCAAGACTTTTACTCCAAGAATTTGATTCTAAAAGGTCTAAATTTTTATTTAATAATCATTTATCTTTCAAAATATCCGTCTAAAAAAGAGTAATGTATATAATATTGGTTATGTGATTAATTGTTTGCTATGCCAGTATTTAAACGCGTTTATTAGATGTATAAATCCCTTATCTCTCGAGTTAAGAAGGAATACCACTAACAACACAACGTAATTAATTCTAAGCAAATAAAACGATTACATAAGAAATTCTTGTAGTGCAACCAATTTATGAAAAGTCACGACTATTTTGAATTTTTTTTTGCCGGGGGGGGGGGGGGGGCTATTTTGATTTTTTGAATAAGATATTTACAGAATCCCCATGAATAGAATCAAACCATATTACATGTTATTTCCATGAAAATCTTTCGTGCAGGTGATGCTCTTCAGCGCTGCACCCCTCCTATGAGGGTTCGTTTGTGCCCCTCTGGTCTCTGGGTGAAAACCCTAGGCCCGTATTATTGGACTAGTCGACGATGGTGATATGGCTTCGTTAATTTCTTGGAGGCATTGTCTTGGCTGGTTGTTGCGGGTTTGGTTCATGGATGTTGGTTGTGCTCCTCCTGGCATGGTTTGGCTCATAACGATGGTCGTGCTTAGATTCTCTTCTTCCTCGGTATTTCGATTAGCAGTACCACTCGAGCTATAGCGTGAGTAATCTGTCATTCAAGGGGTTGACAATTTGACACCTTTGAAACCAAGGCGATAGAACATGTTCACTGTTCAGCGACATAGGAATGGTACCGAGATGAGGTTTGTCCCTTCTCGAAGCAGACGAAGGTCACTTCTCATTGTTGTTTGCATTCATCTCCTCTTGGCATGCATTCACGCCAACCTTGGTGAACAAGCGCTCCGATGTGCAAAGTCTTCAGCGTTTAAGGCTACACATTGTTCTTTTTATTTATTGTTTGCATGTTCTCCCGTTTGGGGGTTTTATTACTAATTTCAATCATGACACTTTGTGCCTTTTATCTAAAACCAGAAGCGCAGAAATGATGAAGAAGCTCAGAGATGGGCTCATCGCAGGGAGATGTTCACCGCGACAACCACGGCTACATCATCTAGATCTGGTCAGGTGGACAAAACTTTTGTAAGTGCTGCTAATCACACTGCAGTTCCTTCTTCTTCGCAGCAACCTCCTGATCTTGGAGCTGCTGCTAGTACTGCTCTCTCTGGAGCGATGGTTGGGTCCTCTGTACCTTCATCTGCTCCAGGCGTAGTCACCACTAGAGATAGGCATGTTGATCTTACTGGTAGTGCCAAGTTGTGTAACAATTGTGGTAAGGAGCATTCGTCTATCTGTCAGGAGCTTGAACCTGGAGAGTATGTTGCCTCATATTTTGGTTGTTCTGATTTCGATCAAGGTTTTTATTCTATTCCGGTGGTTGAATCAGAAGTACAGCCTAGCAGTGCAGAGCGCCCAGCTCCCCCGACCATGGCCGCGTCCAGGGACGGCTCTGCGCCGGCAAGCTGATCTCCCAGCTCCGGCGTCCTCTGCGTCCGCCCCGGCCAGATCCGTAGTGCTCGCGGCGTCCTCTGTTCGCCCATCTCCAAGTCCTGGACCGCCGTCGCCGGGGTCGTGGCAGAGCTCGACATGTAATGGGCTTGGGTAGCTCCGTCGCGCCGGCCGCTGCGTGCCGCTTCGCTCCTCCGCCCTTGGACTCTGCCCGTGGTCCTTGCCGCCGGCCCGCCTCCTCCACCAGCTGGTCACATCAAGTCCTCCACCCGCTGGTCTCCGGCTTCTACAGCGCCGCCCGTCGCTTGCCCGCCGGCCGCTCGCCCACCAGCCCAGAGGAGGGGCGCGACAACTGCTTCTGCCTCCATACCGACCGGCCGAAGATGACAAGCACAAGGTCGTCATCAACCTCAAGCTCCGCTGCTCCGAGTACGGTCTCCGCGTCTCCCGTCCTCGTCTCCGTGCCTCCCGCGCCGGCAGTCTCCGCGACAGGCCCCATGGACTGGGGTTTCGGGATGCCCAGGGATTGGGGTTTCGGGATGCCCCACGCTCCCGCGGCGCGCCAAGCCACGTCGCCCTCCGCCGCCGCGCTAGCTGCGGCCGTCCTCGCCTCCCGCAGGTCGGACCCGCCCATTCGGGGGCAGATGATGGAGCTGCGCCCCAAGGCTGCGACGGGGGGCGTCCTGGCCTCGCAGCCGCCGCCACGGCTCCCCTCGACTGCGCCATCCAACGTCCCTGCAATGGCGACCCGCAACACAGCTCCCCTGTCGCGTTGGCGACAACCCCGCGTTCGAGCTCCTCTGTTGCGCCGACGGCGGCCGCGCGACTTAGCTCCCCGGCGTCGTCCCCACGTCCGACCTCCCCTGTCGAGGCGGTGACCACCCGGCCGAGCTCCCCTGTCACGTCGACATCGGCTGAGTTGGGCCTCTACGTTGGCCCCGTTCCCATTCCCTGGTCAACTCCGCCATCGGTCCATGCAGGCAAGGCTCGACGGGCAGCCGATAGGCACAACGATGAGAAGATACTAGAGTTGGAGCCTCCTCTCCTTGGCCCATCCTCAGCGTCGGCATGTGGGAGCCTCTCTGTGGCAGTTGCAACTCTCGAAGCCAACAGAGGTTGGGTGGATGTGGGTCGGGGGTGCCGTTCCAACCGAGGCCCTCTGACTGAGTCATCAAAGGAAGGTCTTGAGCGTTGCCTCGCCTTCAAGCGTTGGGCTCGAGGAATGTGTTTTCGTTGCCTGGAGCATGGCCACCAAGTCAAAGCATGTCGGGGGCCATTCAGATGTATTCGTTGTCGTGGCGCTGGTCATCGGGAGAGGTTTTGTCATGTCCCTTATCCGGTTGCTGGCAATTGCTCTCCAGTCACTCGTGCTCCCTACCAACGAAGTTTCTCCCCGTCCATCCAAGCTTGTCCTCCACATGATGTGTCCTCATCTGGGTGTTGCAAAAATACTCTCGTCTCTACTTTTGAGTCACATGTTGCCCTATTGCGCATGGAGCTCCTTCAGAAGGTTGAGTTGCTTCGTTCTGAGCTTCGTGATGCTATAGCTGAGCTTCAGGTTGTGTCAGTTGTCTCTTTGCCGTCTCAGCTCCAGGTTGTTTCTGTTGATGAGGGGGCTCTTGAAGAGTGCTTCTTTGGAGATTTTTCTCCTCGTGGTCCACTTGTGATGTCGCGGAAGTGCAGTCGCTCATGATGTTGTTGTTCCTGTCATGAAGATCGTGCCTGAGTTGCAGGAGCCTGGTGGGGGGCCTTCTATGGTGCTACCCATGGATCTGGACTCTTTGGAGTCGTCCGCGGTGAACATGACAACGACTGCCCCTTCGTCCGAGTCCTCCCAGCTGCCTACCCCTTTGGATTGTGGGGGGTCAGTTGTTTCTGTCACTCTCTTATCTTTGAGTGATCAGGTTGATGAAATAGATGTGTTGGCGTCCAACTCTGGGACTCTCTTTGGTAAAGAGGTTTGCGACTTGCTCGCCGGTTTGGAGATGGCGTGCCCTGGATATCGCAAGGATATTGCTTCCGTCTTGATGGGAAAGGCTTCAGATGGTGTCATCATTAAAGTGGAGAAGTCTCTCAGGAAGGCGAAAAGAAGCTTGATGTCGCAAGGAAAGTTTTCGCTTTCGCTTGATTCTTGAGCCCTTTTCAGGTAGTCTTGTTGTGTGTCAGTGGTTGTAGTAGGGTGGTCGAGGTTGTTAGTCCTTGGTTGGTTGTTTGGTTTTGTGTTGGACGCTTGTGTTTGTTGTGTTGGTGTATCGGATTTTGCCCGGTTTCCCGTTAATTAACCGGGCACCTCTCTTCTTCTTAATTAATATATGGGGCAAATCTTTTTGCTCCCGTTTCTAAAAAAAAAGTACAGCCTCTGGAACAGATGAACTATGTCCAGATTTCTGTCGTTAAGGGAGATGTTACTACAAGAGATATCGAACATGAGTTCCAGGTGTGGGCAGAGACTGTCAGAATAAATTGGAGGTTCTACGCAAAACCAGTGTGTGATACTAAATTCCTAACAAGATTCCCCAAAAATAAGTGTGTTGATGAATTGTCTCATTTTGGCAAGTTCTTTCTGAAGACAGTCCCAGAAGCCATTATTAAGCTACATAAGTGGTCAGGTGATATAACTTCGTTTGCTGTCCTGGATGAAAGCTGGTTCAGAATTAAGGGTATCCCAATGAAATACAAGAACTGGTCCACTGCTTGTTATGCTGCTAGTTTGATTGGCAAGCCTCTTGCTGTTGATAAGAATTTCCTGAGAAATGCCAGTTGTATCAGAGTCAAAATTGGTTGCATTGATGTGTCTTTGGCTCCTCACACTAGAGTTGGTGAAATTGCCAATGGTATGTATGAATTTCAGTACACTAGAGAGCTCATTGACCCTATCACTCACAATAAGCTCAAGAATGCTGTTGCTATTCACACTAAGGAGGATAATGATGATCAGGTTACACCCAAGAGGCAGAGAACTTCTGATGACACTATTGGAGGAAAGGAGGGCCCGGTGTCTGCTCCCCCCAGAATTAATTTGTCTCCTAGAACCAGACAGAACAATGGTAACACTATGAGTGATGTGGATGATTGTCATGTGAATGATGACGAAACTGATAAAGGAAAAGGTGCCTTGATTGATAAACTCAAGACTACTATGGATGAAGCTAAGAAAGGACAAGATAATATGGACTGTGAATCTTCCCAGAGTGATTCCTTTGGTGACAAAGTTAAGTCATATTTCAAAGATGTTGGGTCCAACTCTAACCCATCTCCTACCAAAAATACCTCCAAATTTCCAGTACAGGTTTTTATTCCAGTTTGTAAGTCTGTCACTGAATCTGAAAGATTGAAAGGGAATATGCATCATCCCATTATTCATGCCCCTGCCAATAATGATCCTTCTTTCAAAGCCTTGAAGATATGGTAAAGAAAGGTTATACAAATCTGTTGAACCCAATTCTTGAAGATGATGAAGCTGTGTTTATGGATGAATATGAAGAAGAAAAGGTGGACTATGAGAACAACTTTTCTCCTAGGATGCAGGAGAGTTCTGAAGATGCTGATTCTGTTGGCTCTGGTGATGCTGCTGGTGATTTGACCATTGCTCTCCCTGCTCCTGGCTGGGATGGCTCTATTCCTCAGGGGGTTGCCGAGGTGGTGCTGATTGATGGCTCTCAACCTGAAGAAGACCTATCTCAAGATGAAGTGAAGAATGATGGTGTTTCTGCTGCAAGGGGACCTATTTTAGAGGAAGTTAGCCATAATAATGTTAGAGCTAGCTCCAGATTGGTTAATCAATCCAATGCTAATGCCAGAGTGGATGATAGGGCTCAACAACAGACATCTGTGCGTAATCTTGAAGGTACTAATCTTGATTCCCATAATTCCTTTTCTGTTTTAGATGATGATGATATCCTAGCTCGTGCTTTGGAGGTTGGAGTTGATCCCTCCTCATTTTGTCTAGAAAAGATTAATTGTCTAAGAGATCTAGAAATTGCGCGACATAACATTGCCTGCAGAGCCCCTGACTCTGTTGCAGAAGCTGGCCATAATTCAGTCCGGGTGGCTCTATTAGGATGGGGAGGGGATGATGCTGATGAGGAAGGTTTTACTCCTGTTGTTTCCAAGAGTAGAAGTAAAGGAGTTAGAGCAAGCCGCAGATTATTGGTGGATGGTTTAGAAGTTGGTTCTGGCAGGTCCGAGGGAGGGGCACAATCTGGATGTGGTGCCGCCTCTGTGAAGGTGAACAACAATCACCCTTTGTGTGATGTTGTCAGTGGCTCCAGGATGAGGAAGAAAAATCCCAAATATCTATGATAAGTGCTTGTTTGAACTGCAGGGGGTGGGCAAGAAGGGCATGAGTACTTTCCTGACTGATTTCATTAAGGATCAAAGCTTGGATTTTATTGGCTTGCAGGAAACAATCGAGAAAGATTACTCTCCAGCCTTTTTCAGGAAAATTGATCCTATGAATCAATTTGACTGGAAATGGCCAACTTCT
This sequence comes from Poa annua, assembly GCA_026929855.1. Lineage (NCBI taxonomy): Eukaryota > Viridiplantae > Streptophyta > Magnoliopsida > Poales > Poaceae > Poa > Poa annua. The sequence continues at coordinate 43,279,954 of CM049427.1, forward strand.
ATTGGCAGAGCTGGTGGTATCCTGGGTGGTTTTAATATTGCTAGATTTGAAGTTCTCAATTGTGTGGTGAATAGGTTCTTTATCAAATGCACTCTGAATGATTTGAAGCTTAAGAGAAATTTGGCTCTGGCCATTGTTTATGGTGCTGCCCAAGATAAGGATAATGATGATTTAATTGTGGAGCTGAGTCAGTTGTGTGGGGATTAGTCACTCCCCCTACTCTTGGGTGGTGACTTTAACATCATCAGATCCTCCTCTGAAAAGAATAAACCCATTGACAACAAGAAATGGATGGACCTTTTTAATTTTGTGATCCGCACTTATGAGTTGAGGGAGATTTACATGACTGGTGGCTCTTATACTTGGTCAAATAATCAAGTTGTTCCCACTCTGGAAACATTGGACAGGTTTTTAATGACAAAGAATTGGGAACTGATTTTTTCCTCTTGTTATAGTTCATAAACTGTCTAGGGAAATCTCAGATCATAATCTAATTATTCTGGATTCAAAGGAGGGGAGAGAGAAGAAGAAAAGAGACTTCAGGTTTGACAAGAGATGGATGAAAGAAGATACCTTCCTTTTGAGGGTGTCCAAAATTTGGTGCCAGCATGTTAGGGCTAAAAACAGCTTGGAGCTTTTTCAAAAGAAGCTCAAATTAGTTAAAAACGATCTCAAAGGTTGGGGGGCTAATATCAGAGGTAAACTTATTCAGAAAAAGAGAGATCTCACTGCTGAGTTAAGTGTGTTGGAGGATTGGGAAGAGAAGACTTTCTTATCAAATGATCAGATAAAAAGGAAAACTCCCATTCAACATCAGTTGCTGGAGATTTATCAAGCTGAAGAAGATTTCTGGAGGCAGAGAGCATCTGAGAAATAGCTTTTGCAGGGTGACAACAATACTAAATTCTTCCATAGAATTGCCAATGGTCGAAAAAGGAAGAAAACTATCTTTTCTCTAAACAACACTAGTGGTGCTATCCAAGGCACCCGTGACTTGCTGAAACATGCCACTAATTTTTACAAGCATCCCTAAGTTAAGTTGGACTCAAGAGTGTGGGCCCCTCATGAAGTTCTTGCAAACCATGATAGGGTGGAGCTTGATAAACCTTTTTCTAATATTGAGATTAAGGAAGTGGTTGAACAGATGTAAAAGAAGAAAGCTGTTGGTCAAGATGGTTTCCCTATTGAGTTTTATCAAGCTTGTTGGGATATAATCAAATCAGATATGTAGAAAATCTTTGTTGATTTCCATCAACACAAATTTTCCTTAGACAAAATTAACTATGGTATTATCACTCTGATACATAAAGGTGGTGATGCTGATGTAATTCAGAAGTTTAGACCTATCTGCTTGCTTCAAGTGCTGTTCAGAATTGTTACCAAGGTGTTAACTGTAAGATTGGGGGAGGTGTTGCATAAAATCATTCACCCTTGTAAGAATGCTTTTATTAAAGGTAGGTTCATTAATGATGGGGTCTCCTTGCTTCATGAGATTTGTAGAGACATGATGACCCACAAGTATAGGGGATCACAACAGTTTTCGAGGGAAGTAAAACCCAAATTTATTGATTCGACACAAGGGGAGCCAAAGAATATTTATAAGTTTTAACAGATGATTTGTCAGATCAGCTGCACCTGTGAATAGACTTGCTCGGGACAGATTATCAGTAGCAACAGTTTTATAACAGAGACAGTAGTGAAATAACAGTAGCAGGAGAATTAATACAGTGATTGTGATTGATGTAGACTGCAGGATTAAAATACTGTAGGCATAGGGACAGATGTACGCACGTTGCATGGATAAGATAATTCATGTAATAACATAGCATAGGAATTTGCAGATAAATAATATTAAGCATCCAAGTATTAACTAATCATAAGCATGTATTCCAATTTAGTTGTGCGTGCTCGCAATGAGAAATTTGCACATCAACTTTTTATCCTGCCAGCCCGTTTGCAGCGGGGCCTCAAGGGAAACTACTGGCAATTAAGATACTCCTTTTAATAAAGTACCGGAGCAAAGCATTAACACTCAGTGAATACATGTGATCCTCACATCATAGCCATTCCCTCCTCCGGTTATCCCAATTGCTGTCACTTTGGGGCCATCGGTTCCGGACAATAATATGTGTATACAACTCATAGATATGATCTAAAACAATAATCATTATCATGATACACTAACAAGTTCAGATCTGAAATCATGCCACTTGGGCCCTAGTGTCAAGCATTAAGCATAACAAGTTGCAACAATGACGTAAAACACCGATAACGGATACTAGGCACCATGCCCTAACAATCTTACAGCTATTACATGAGTGGTCTCATCCAATCCCTACCACCCCCTCAAGACTACAACGGTGAATTACTCACTCATGGATGGGGGAAACATGGATGGTTGATGGAGAGGCGTTGGCGATGACGATGGTGATGATCCCCTTCGATTCCCCGTCCCGACTGGGTGCCGGAACAGAGACTTCTGGTCCCCGAACTAGGGTTCGCGGTGGCGGCGGCATATGGTGGCGTTCTCTAGAAAAGTCGATATCCCGCAAGCATTTTTAGGTCAGGAGGGACTTATAGCCGAGAGGGGGTCGCGAGGAGGCAGCCGAGGTGGCCCCACCACTTGCTGGCGCGGTCAGGTGGCTCCCGCGCCACGGGGTGGTGTGGAGCCCTCGGGCCTCTTCTCCGTTTGGTCTTCGTGGTTCTGGGTCCCCCTCGGATAGAAAATAATTCCTGGATGTCTTTTGGACTTTTTCTCCGAAGTTGATATTTCTGCACAAAAAGGAGACACCAGGGTAATTCAGCTGAAAACAACGTTAGTCTGTGTTAGTTGCATCCAAAACACACCAATTAGAGGTAAAACGGTAGCAAAAGTGTTCGGGAAAGTAGATACGCTTTGGACGTATCAACTCCCCCCAAGCTTAGCTTATTGCTTGTCCTCAAGCAATTCAGTTAACAACTGAGTGCGATAAAAGAACTTTCATGTACTCATTTGCTCATGTGATGTAAATATTCTCATTATGAGAACAAATGCTTAGACTATTCATAATAAGACATATATAAACAATGTCACCCAATAGTTATGTAAACCATGAAAAGATGCCAATTATACCGATGATAAATCACATGAAACATATCAATTCACAGGATTAGAAAGATCATAACAAAGTATGATAAAGTGGTATCTCGCTTGGCCGAATGTAACATCAAAACATAAATGCCCAGGTACCTCTGATTTTCAAGGGAAGACTAGAGATAAATATATCAAAGATAAAGGCATCTAGATTACACCGCGATTAACATATTAAGGGACAAGCACATTACGCTAAGAATGACAATTATGCTCTCGAGAAGATGCTCAAAGAAGGATGGTGACTCAACTGTAAAGTAAAAACTATGCCCTTCATTGAGGGAAGTAGGGATTCAACATGTGCTAGAGCTTCTTATCATTTTGAAAACAGAGGTAAAATTGTTTTTAAGTGGTGCTTGTTAGGTCAACGAATGGCAATAGAGTTTTTGTTATCTTCCATACTAAGCAAGTTGAGAGCGATTTCGATTATTTTTAAAACAAAGCATTTATAATATGCATCTTTATATTCATTTTGATAGCTTGACACTCCTCCCCACCTCGATAACAAACCATGGCTAACCGAATCCTCGGGTGCCCACCAAACAATCTCAAACCATGTAGGAGTGCCTATTTTTATTTTCTCAAATCCTTTTTTGATATTATAATGGTCTGACCAGCCCTTTGCAAAATTAGTGACGATCAGATGTAGCATGCAAGTCAATTACTTAATTAGTATGAAAGATAACAAGACCAACTACCACTTCCTCATGAGCTCAAAACAGTGGCACAAATTGAGAAGTGTTTGAAGGTTTTAAGCGTAGCAAATGCGAATTTACTTGAATTGTTTGAAATTGCCATGCATAGGTATTTATGGTGGACTCTTTGGGATAACTTGGTTTTCAGTGATTTGGAAGCACAATCATTATCTCAGCTTAGTACAAGTGGAGGGTAGCAAAATATGGGAAAGCGACAATTCAAGAGAGCAATAACCGTCATAATCATGCTTGCGACGAAATATAATTAACGAAGGCATAATAAAGATACAAGAACTCTGAGGCAAAATATGTCATCAATTCTTAATTGACTTTTTGTTTTCAGTCATAACATGTGTAAGCATGTGCCAAGTCAATTCAAATGAAATATTTAGAGGACGATACCACAGTGTCATATTCTATTATGAGCAAAACAATGCAAGCAAATATCCAAAGAGACATGACATCCATCATAAATAAATTGGAAACGATCATAAGAGAACACGAAGTACTAAGCATCCATCAATCGACATATACCTTATGCGAACCATCTAAGCATGCTCACATGAATGAGTGAGTATATGTACAAAAATGAGAAACAAATAGAGTTCATTACCAGCCTCTTACCCAACTCAAAAATTTTGTAGATCATCACAATTGCCTTATCACTCGTGTGCTTGAAAGATATGAGATAATAACCAAGCTCGATGGAGTAACTGAAGATAGTGACCTCTGAAACAAAATATACAAAAGCAAAGAGAAACAACAAATAATTTTGGGTTTTCGGATTTGGAAACTAAAAACAGAATAGCTAGTAAAGATGAATTTTTTCGAGGACCTTAACATACCCAGATCAGAAAACTCAAAACTAATTAAAATTGCGTACACATCCCAGGAATATGCGCACCAAATTTCAGGTCATTCCAACATTTCTGTGAAAAGTTATGAATTTAACGCTGCACAACAGAAATATGTCCCTGCGCGAAACAACACACAACAAAGCAAAATATTTTTGTGTTTTTGCATATTGAACTAAAATAAATACAAAGCATATTAATACTTGATACTAGAACAAACCAGTAAGAGAAATAACAAAAATATGTTTTGGTATTTTTGAGTTTATAGAAAGCAAACAAAGCATAAACAAATGAAAGAAAGAAAGCAAACTAAAACGAAACATGGATATACAAATTACCGAAAGATATGATATTTAAATGAGTGAACTATTGGTATACCTCCCCCAAGCTTTGGATTTTGGCCTAAGTGGAGATCAACTCCAAGGTGAATAATCGCCCCGACTCGGTGGGTTATGCCCCGTGTAGTTGTACTCCGCATCGGCTGCGGTGGAGGAAGATCCCGAAGGTCCTGCATACCCCTAATCCGGGTACACGAAGTTGGGTGTCTCCGGGGGCTGAATGAAGCCACCCCCATACTCCTCGTCATGAACCCTACTACCCGGGCCGGGCTGCTCCCCAAGTGTGTCCAACTCAGCCTCTGAGACTGACAAGTTCTCCCTGCCAACAAGGTTAAGAAGAGGCGCATGCAAGATAATAATTCTCTCAATGGTAGTTACTTTATAGTATTTCTTCTTTGGAAAAGTTATGGTATAAGGGAGATAATCCAAGCTACCGTCTTCAGCAATAAATTCATGTCTCTTCATTGAATCAATATCAAGCTTTTCTATAGGTAGCAGCAAATCCCGAGGATGGGGTTCCAAACAATGCAAAGCTAATAATCGTGAAGCAACTAGTCCTCCACATATTCCTCCCTTCTCGTGGTTAGTAGCAAAACGGTGAGCAATCAAAGCACCCAAGTTATAATTTCTATCACGACGCAAAGCGGCAGATAGAAAAGCTAAATCAGACAAGCCTACTTTACCAGCTGATCTCCTAGCTAGAACACATTTAGCAATGAATTACGCGAAATAACGAATGGAAGGGAGATGAATACTCCTGATTTACCGTCCTCCTTAGAGAAGCTCCTCCCATAACATATCTCTTCATACACATCCATCAATAGCCTTGGGTTCCCCTTCGACTTCTCCAATGATCCTCCATGTGGAACTCTCATCACTGAACATAAAACACCAAAAGGCAAGTCCACATATTTGTTGTAAATTTTGTAATGCACGGTGGGGTTAGATGAATTCAAATTGCAGCGGAAATCCTGCACCACCGACATAGAAAAAATAGCATATTGGAAAGGTTCATCCTCAAGAAAACATTCCAATCCTCCATTTGACATGAGAGTATGGAAATCTTGCGTAATCTCCGCGAATTCCATGAATTGCGAGCACGGGTAGATGGCAGGGTATACTCCTTCCTCTCTATGAACCTTGAACTTCCCTTCCAACATTATCTCACTAGGATCTAGTGCAAATGCATTTCCTTCCATGTTCTGAAATTTTCAACAAACATCATAAAAATTGATTTTTAGCCAACTAAATGAAGGGAAACCACTATAGTGACTTGCTAGAGGCTTAAGCATGCATCAAAACTAGTTATTTCAACTTAGAACAAGCATTCAAACTCACTAAACAAGATATCTACAGCAACAAAATACTTCATATGTACACCATTAAACAAAATTCTACTTGGATATTTGGAGGAGTCACATACCAGCGAGGAGATGCACCAAATTTCAGCAACATAAATTGGCTGAATCTGGACATCAAAATCCCAGGAGATGAGCAGCAAGAACATGAGTTTGAGATATCTAGGATTGGTTTTTCGGGCAAGAGTAAGGCAGGGGAAGGAGAGAGAGCAAGTGGGGGGGGGGGGGGGGGGGGCTATGGGTCCCACACCATGTGCTGGCGCGACCACTTGCCAGCCGCGCCACCAGGTGGTGAGGTGGCCCAGGGGGTCCCCCTGATGGCTCTCTAGCACTTCCAGGAGCCTCCTCGAAAAATATGATTGTTCATATAAAAACTTTAATTTTCTGAGGTTTTTTTTCATTTCCTGGTATTTTACATTATTAAATTCAATATTGAGAAATTATTTTCTAAAAACAAATTCAACCATTGCAAACTAAATAAAATTACAGTACGTATAACAAGGATGATAGAAAGAACATTGTTTAGCCTCTTTATGCATTTAAAATGCACTTGTTAACAAGGTTGATCAAGTCTTGCCACCAAATGAATTTTATATGACATGAAAGATTTTAAACCATATGAGACACTTATGTTACCTTATAATGAATTGGTATGGATCCAATCATGAGATTTTTGTATTCTTCTTTATATGTGCAATCAATACTTCCCACTCTAATAGACCTCAAATTGGTAATTGTATTAGCTCCAGACATTCTATCAACTTTCTTTGGAAAATAATTAGTATGCTCCTTGTCATGAACATTAAAAGTAACTTTTCCTTTATTGCAATCAATAATAGCCCCTGCAGTATTTAGAAAAGGTCTTCCAAAAATAATATTCATATTATCATCTTCGGGCATTTCAAGAACAACAAAGTCAGTCATAATTAAACAATTGATAGTTATTTGAACAGGAACATCCTCACAAATTCCAACAGGAACAACAGTAGATTTATCATTCATTTGCAAAGATATATCAGTAGGTATCAATTTATCAAGATAAAGTCTCTTGTAAAGAGAGAAAGGCATAACACTATCTCCAGCTCCCAAATCACATAGAGCAGTGTTAACATAATTATTTTTGATAGGGCAAGAAATATTTGGTATACCTGGATCACCAAGCTTCTTTGGAACCTTGCCATTGAAAGAGTAATTAGCAAGCATAGTAGATACCTCATTAGGAATTTTCCTTTTGTTAGTCACAATATCTTCCATATATTTAGGATAAGGAGGCAACTTAATAGCATCAGTCAAAGGAATTTGCAAGAACAATGGTTTCATCCAATCACAAAACTTATTATAATGTTCTTCCTCTTTTGTTTTAAGTTAATTAGCGGGAAAAGGCATTGGTTTTTGGACCCAAGGTTCTCTTTCATTACCATGTTTCTTAGCAATAAAATCTTCTTTAGTGTACTTTTTTTTAGCATGTTTTTCAGGTTCTTCATCTATTTCTTCCTGATACGAATTGGCATTTTTATCTTTATCATAGTTATTAGCATTATCATTGTTGTGTTCATTACCACTTTCAGTTTCAGCATCAGAAACATATATACTATTAGGATCATTAACAGGTTCAAAGGATTGTACAACAGTTTTATGTTTCTTTTTCTTTTTCCTAGAAGGAGTACTAGGTTTATTAACTCATTGAGAATCTTGTTCAATTCTTTTATCATGTCCTTCAGGATACAAAGGATCTTGAGTTGATTTACCACCTCTAGTTGTCACTTCACAAACAAGTTTTTCTTTAGCTATAGAGTTATTTACTAGCAATTCCTTTTGCACTTTAGTGAGTTGATCTATTTGAGTTTGAACCATATGAAAGTGTTTAATGAGCACTTTAACATCATTAGCAGTTCTATCAACAATATCATGTAAATCACTGATAGCATGAGAATTTTTCATTAAATGATTCTCTATTCTTGTATTAAAATTGCATTGCTTAACAATAAAATCATCAAATTCATCTAAACACTGAGCAAGAGGTTTAGAGTAAGGGATATCTCTATCATCAAACCTTTGGAGAGAGTGTACCTCATTTACAGTTAGAGGAGGAATAGGCTTACATAATTCTTCAATAGGAGGTAAATACTTCACATCTTCAGATTTAATACCACTTTCTTGATGAGATCTTTTGGCTTCCCACATTGTTTCTTCATTTAATTCAATCATATCCCTCTTCTTCGGTGTTGGTGGAGGTGTTCGAGTAGGTTAAGGAATATCCCAATCATCATTATTCTTGCATATTGTAGCCAATAATTCCTCAGCTTCTTTGGAAGTCCTTTTCCTGAAAACACAACTAGCAAAACAATCCAGGTATCCTAGATTCAACAGTTAGTCCACTATAAAATATATAAAGTAAATCATTCTTCTCCAAATCATGATTCGACTAGCCTCTTAATATGCAACAGAAGCGTGTCCAAGCCTTAGGAAATTTCTCACCTTCATCTTGATTAAAATTATAGATTTTTACCAAAGCATCGTGTTGAGCACTAGCAGGAAAGTATTTTTTGAAAGAAAGCATCAAGCAAACCCTTAGGACTAGTGATGGAACCAGGAGACAAATTATTATACCAAGTTTTAGCTTCTCCTTTTAATGAGAAAGGAAATATTTTAGCAACAAAGTAAGTGCGTCTTTTAATTTCCTCAGCAAATATTCCACTTAAATCAGACAATATATTCATGTGTTCTTCAACACTTTCATTTTCAGTTGCACATAAAGGTCCTCTTTCAACAATAGCTATATTAGCCAAATCAAGAGAGAAATCATAACCTTTATCTTTAATGTTTATAGGAGATGTAGCAAATTTAGCATCAGGAGATAATTTATATTTAACATCACGTTTTTCAACAAGTTTTTTAAAAGCACTAGCATCTTTCATAGCATTTATCTTTTCAGCAAGAGCATCATCAAGATCCACATATATATCATCACGCTCATGATAAGTATCACGAGTGAATTCAGGTGAATTAACAAGTGTTTCAGCATTTTCATGAGGAATTTCAGCATTTTCAATTTGTTTAGATTTAGCAATAGTAGCATCTAAAAAGGGACCTAATGAACCAGTTTCATCAAGAACAATAGAATCATCATCTAATTTCAGATTCAACAGTAGTAATAAACCGTTCAGGTTGTGGTGGTGTAACAAGCTTACTCAACACAGACGGAGAATCAAGTGCAGCAGCGGAGTTTAGAGTTGTACATTTCCTTGTAGTGGATGGCATGATGGGAAACTTCTTATCAGTATTTTTCCCATGATGAAAAATTCAAGCGAACAATATCACACTCAGGTGGGCTTATAAATAAAGCTATGCTCCCCGGCAATGGCGCCAGAAAATAGTTTTGATGACCCACAAGTATAGGGGATCACAACAGTTTTCGAGGGAAGTAAAACCAAAATTTATTGATTCGACCCAAGGGGAGGCAAAGAATATTTATAAGTTTTAACAGATGATTTGTCAGATCAGCTGCACCTGTGAACAGACTTGCTCGGGACAGATTATCAGTAGCAACAGTTTTATAGCAGAGACAGTAGTGAAATAACAGTAGCAGGAGAATTAAGACATCGATTATGATTGATGTAGACAACAGGATTAAAATATTGTATGCATAGGGACAGATGTACGGGCGTTGCATGGATAAGATAATTCATGTAATAACATAGCATAGGCATTTGCAGATAAATAATATTAAGCATCCAAGTATTAACTAATCATAAGCATGTATTCCAATTTAGTTGTGAGTGCTCGCAATGAGAAACCTGCACATCATCTTTTGTCCCGCCAGCCCGTTTGCAGCGGGGCCTCAAGGGAAACTGCTGGCAATTAAGGTACTCCTTTTAATAAAGTACCGGAGCAAAGCATTAACACTCCGTGAATACATGTCATCCTCACATCATAGCCATTCCCTCGGGTTATCCCAATTGCTGTCACTTTGGGGCCATCGGTTCCGAACAATAATATGTGTATACAACTCATAGATATGATCCAAAACAATAATTATTATCATGATACAATAACAAGTTCAGATCTGAAATCATGGCACTCATGCCCTAGTTTCAACCATTACGCATGATAAGTTGCAACAATGACGTAAAACACCGATAACGAATACTAGGCACCATGCCCTAACAATCTTACAGCTATTACATGAGTAATCTCATCCAATCCCTACCATCCCCTCAAGGCTACAACGGTGAATTACTCACTCATGGATGGGGGAAACATGGATGGTTGATGGAGAGGCTTTGGTGATGATGATGGTGATGATCCCCTTCGATTCCCCGTCCCGACAGGGTGCCGGAACATACACTTCTGGTCCCCGAACTAGGGTTAGTCGATATCCCCCAAGCGTTTTGAGGTCAGGAGGGACTTATAGCCGAGAGGGGGTTGCGAGGAGGCGGCCGAGGTGGCCCACCACCTGCTGGCGCGGCCAGGTGGCTCCCCCGCCTCGGGGTGGTGTGGAGCCCTCGGGCCTCTTCTCCATTTGGTCTTCGTGGTTCTGGGTCCCCCTCGGATGGAAAATAATTCCTGGATGTCTTTTGGGCTTTTTCTCCGAAGTTGATATTTCTGCACAAAAAGGAGACACCAGGGTAATTTTGCTGAGAATAGCGTTAGTCCGCGTTAGTTGCATCCAAAACACACAAATGAGAGGTAAAACAATAACAAAAGTGTTCGAGAAAGCAGATACGTTTTGGACCTATCAAGACACTAAAGTCAAGAAACAACAAGCTGTGATTCTGAAGATTTATTTTGAAAAGGCATACGATAAAGTCAATTGGGAGTTTTTGTTTGATACTTGTAAACAGTTGGGTTTTAGCAATCACTGGATGGATCTGATACAAAAAAACCATGGTGAATGGGACCCTCAGTGTCAGAGTCAATGATGAGGTGGGTCCATACTTTGGCAGCTTTAAAGGTGTTAGGCAAGGGGATCCTTTAGCTCCTTCCTTGTTCAACATTGCTGCAAACTACCTATCTAAAATGGTCAGTCTGGCTCTGTCCAATTGTCAGTTTTCCGGCCTGGATGAGGAGTGGATCGATTGAGGCTGATGTATGCTCCAGTATGTTGATGACACCATCCTAATGATTAAAGATGATCTGGAGGGTGCTAGGAATCTAAAGTTCCTCTTATACATTTTTGAGGCTATGTCTGGCTTGAAGATTAATTTTGATAAAACCAAAGTCCTGCTCGTTTTGGAAGATGACAATAAAGCTCTTGATTATGCTAATCTCTTCAATTGCCAAGTTGGGGTGTGGCCCATAAAATACCTGGGGACTCCCATTTGTGCTAGAAGGATTACTGTGGCTAAGATGAAATTTGTTGAGGAAACCTGTAAAAAGAAAATGGGTGGCTGGATGGGTGATACCATTTCTATTGGGGGTAGGGTCACCAAGATTGACTCTTGCATTGCTGCTTCAGTGGTGTATCAACTTGCTTTGAGGCTGTTTCACAAATCTAACATCAAAGGGATAGAGAAACATATGAGAGGTTTCCTCTGGGCTGGTGGAAATGGCAAAAGAAAGTATAATTGGGTCAAATGGAAGTTGATTTGTAAGCCTAAGAAGAAAGGTGTCTTAGGCATCAATAATATAACTCTCTCAACATCAGTCTGATGTGCAAGTGGTGGTGGAAGCTAGAGAATGACAAGAATTCTTGGCAAGATTTCATGAGCAGGAAGTATCCGAGAGGTGCTGGAATTTTTGCTGGTAAGCATAGAACATCTGACTCTGTCTTCTGGTCTGACATGTTGCAAGTAAAAAATCTCAACCTGTGTGCGAGGAAAGGGGCAGTTCGAAATGGTGTCTCTTCTCATTTCTGGACTGATAGCTGGTGTGGTCCTGTAGCTTTCAAGGACAGGTTTAGTGAGTTGTATGGTATTTGTAACGAATTAGAGCTCACTATTGCACAAGCCAGTGCTAGGAGGTGGCAATTTTCCTTTAGAAGATGGCTACCTCCCCCCCCCTTCAGTCTCAGTTTAGGGAGATGCAGAACCTTCTGTTTGGTGTTGCTCTAAATCACGAGGTTGATAAACCTGTGTCGAAATGGACTAAGAATGGTGTCTTCTCTGTCAAAACGATGTATCAATCCCTAACTAGTGTGGGGGTGGATAGATCCTTCTGTCATCTTTGGAAAGCAAAGATCCCTCTAAAACTAAAATTTGGCTCTAGCTGATTTGGGATAATGCTATTGCAACTAAAGACAACCTGCTTAAAAGAAACTGATGTGGAAATGCTCGTTGTCAATTCTGCAATGAGCCAGAAACGATTTTACACCTTTTTTCACTTGTTCGGCGGCTAAGTTTGTGTGGAGTTCCCTAGCCAGAGCTTTGGGAGCTCCTGATCGTCCTGGTTCTTTCTCCCAGTATTTCTGTTGGATTCCCCAACATCTCACTGTTAGCAGAAGTGTTCAAGTCACTTTGATGGCTGCTGTTTGTTGGGCTATTTGGGAAATTCGGAACAAAGCTTACTTTGAAGGAAAGTTGATTTCTAATTTCAGGAAGGAGCTGCAACTATGATGGAAATGGCTACCTCGCCTACAGTTTCTGGAGCTGGCCAGAGGCGCATTGCAGGGGCCTGACGTTGTGAGTACTTGCGCTGGTGATCTGCTGTTCCAAGCTCGCCAGAGTTTCGTTTGCTGCTGGAGTACTTGCGTTGAACTTTTCTGCTGAGAGTTCTAGCCTTTTTAGTTGTTGGTGTTTTGCTGCTGGCGTTCGCCGGAGGTGCGTATAACCCGATAGTGTTGTGTTTGTGTTTTCTGCTGGAGTCTGCTTCCCGTGTAGACTGTTTCAGTCGGTGGTGGGTTGTCTAACCCTGTTTGTGTACTCGTTGCGTCGAATGGTTGGCTAGCCTGACTAGTAGAAAACAGGCTATAGGACCAAAGAGAAATACCCCATTTGTCCCGGTCGTATTACAAACCGGGACATATGGGGCCTAAAAGCCGCCAAGCGCTCCAGCGTACACCCATTTGTCCCGGTTCCAGCCATGAACCGTGACAAATAAGGTAGCACCCCTATTTGTCCCGTTCGTGACTGGAACCGGGACAAAAGTCATGGTTTCAATTTTGGAAGACGAGCCATCGTCACGCGCGTCCGCACGGAAGACGAGCGGAATCCAGCGGTGCCGGCGATTCCTCTGCCCTCTTCGGCGATTCCTCTGCCCTCTCCGGCGGCTATAAAATGCTACAATACTACGGCTCCTCCACACACCATCTCCGGCCCTCTTATTGGCCATCTCTGCTCTCTTTTCTCCGACCCTATGGAGCCACTCGCGCATCCGCCTCGGTCCGAGTTGTACTACTACAAGAAGGAAGACATGCGGTTCAAGGTGTGGGTCACCCATCATGCATGGCGCATGGAGAAGTGGATCCGCGACGTGAAGAACTACTTCCTGACGCTGCTCCAATCAAAGGCGTTGGACTCGATTGCGAGTTCACCGACCCTCGACGGAAGGATGCTCCGCAGCGCGCCGCCGTCCTTCAACGCTCGGTGACGACCGAGACTCTTGTCTTCCCAAATTTGCGAAGTTGATCGGGTGCCACATGTCCTCGTGGATTTCTTAGGTGATAAGACAATCAGTTTCTACGGCGTGGCTATCCATAATGACATGAAGATGCTAGCCTACTATGGAATTATTATTCGGTCTGCGGTCGACCTGCAGAGGCATCGCCGAAACCCTACCGACAATTTTACTCTGAGTCTCTATGCTCTCTCTAATGCTATCATTGGGATAAATCTTGAGCTGAAGAAGAAATACAAGAAGAAGGACAAGGACGACGAGGACGACACGTTAGAAGAAGACCTAATTTTCGGATGGGGCAAAGTTCCATTGAGCTACGATCAAGTCGTGTATGCTGCTTTAGACCCTCGCCTTGGCTTCGCGATTGCACGGAAGTGGGATAGTCTACGTGGCTATAATACCAAGAACGATCATCTTAATGTCGTTCATGAGTAAACTATCTATGTATTCGGTCAAATTCGGTGTGCGCGTGCATGTTCTTACGTATTCTGTTAAATTCGGATTCCAAAAACTATCTATGTAATTACCGAAATATATATTTGGATTCATCTTAAGGTCGTTGATTTTTATTTGTCAAATTTCATTTTACGGATTTAAATATATGATTTTAATCGTATTATAGAAAATTACAAGTGGGCCTTTTGTCCCGGTGTGCCTATATATACTCATCAACAGCCCCCCCTCCTAAAACCATTGGAGGCATTTTTTTTTGAAATGGAAGGAGGGTGTGTGTGCTAGTCTATTTTTTTTAAGTATGCACGCAAGATGTTCGATGATATGCCCGAGAGAGTTCACAAAATGATTTGATGTACACTTAAAGTTTATCCTTCTTTTCGATCGAGTTTAATTTTTTTCTCATTTCATTTGTCATTAATTGATACCGTGCATGTTCAATGGTTATTTCTCGATGTTCTGTAATGGTTATTGATATAGTTAATTATATAATGCAGATAGACCGACAATGGATGTATGGTGAAGGACGCACTGCCGAGTACATGACGGGTTTGAGGAAATTTCTCGAGAAAGCCAAGGCCCACGGTACCAATGGTTTCATGTGTTGTCCATGTGTCAACTTTCAGAATAAGACATATCACCCAAACGCGAGAACCCTTCAAAGCCATCTTATTCGGCACGGTTTCATGCCCAGCTATAATTGTTGGACGATGCACTGAGAAAAAGGGGTTATTATGAAAGACAATGAAGAGGAAGATGATGACAACTATCCTATATTCCTGGAGTACGGAGAGTATGCAACGAGGAAGCTGAAGATGAAGAGGCACCAGATGAGCCTGCTAACGATCTTGGTCGGGCCATTGCTGATGCAAAGAGAGAGTGCGGAACTGAAAAGGATAGGTTGAAGTCCGACCAGATGTTAGAGGATCACAAGAAATTATTGTATCCTAGTTGCGAAGATGGTCAGAAAAAGTTGGGTACCACACTGGAATTACTGCAGTGGAAGGCAGAGTGTGGTGTGACTGACAAGCGATTTGGAAAGTTGCTGCAGATAATTAGGAAGATGCTTCCACGGGTCAACGAGTTGCACGGCAGCACGTACGAAGCAAAGAAGGTTGTGTGCCCTTTAGGATTAGACGTGCAAAAGATACATGCCTGCCCTAATGACTGCATCCTCTACCGCGGTGAGTACGAGAACTTGGATGCATGTCCTGTATGCACTACATTGCGGTATAAGATCAGATGAGATGACCCTGGTGAAGTTGAGGGTGAGCGTCCCCGGAAGAGGGTTCCTGCCAAGGTGATGTGGTATGCTCCCATTATACCAAGGTTGAAACACCTGTTCAGGAACAAAGAGCATGCCAAGTTGTTGCGATGGCACAAAGAGGAACGTAAGAAAGACGCGATGTGCAGACACCCCGCTGATGGGTCGCAGTGGAGAAAAATTGAGAGAGAGTTCCCTGAATTTGCAGATGACGTAAGGAACTTAAGGTTTGTTCTAAGTACAGACGGCTTAAATCCTTTTGGAGAGCAGAGCAGCAGTCATAGCACCTGGCCTGTGACTGTATTTATAACCTTCCTCCTTGGTTGTGCATGAAGCGAAAGTTCATTATGATGCCATTGCTCATCCAAGGCCCGAAGCAACCTGGCGACGACCTTGATGTGTACCTCAGGCCATTAATTGAACAACTTTTACAGTTGTGGCGGGAAGAAGGTGTACGGGTGTGGGATGAGCACAAACAGGAGGAATTTGACCTACCAGCTTTGCTTTTTGTAACAATTAACGATTGGCCTGCTCTTGCTAACCTCTCAGGGCAGTCAACCAAGGGGTACAACGCATGCACACACTGTTTGGGTGAGACTGAATGTTTATATTTGGATAAATGTAAGAAGTGTGTGTATCTGGGGCATCGTCTATTTCTTCCGATCAGGCATACCGCAAGGAAGAAAGGCAAGCATTTTAAAGGTGAGGCTGATCACAGTAGGAGGTCTTTCAACCGTTCTGGTGAAGAAATATTTGATATGGTCAAGGATCTAAATGTAATCTTTGGAAAGGGTCCTGGAGGACTACAGGTTCCGAAAGAAGCTAACGGGCACGCACCCATGTGGAAGAAAAAATCTATACTTTGGGAGCTACCAAATTGGAAGGTCCTAGAGGTTCAATCTGCTATCGACGTGATGCATGTGACGAAGAATGTTTGCGTGAACCTGCTAGGCTACTTGGGCGTGTACGGGAAGAAAAAAGATACAGAGGAAGCACGGTAGGACCAGAAACGTGTGAAAGAACGAGACGAAAGAGAAAGTAATATTCTTTGAATGCCTGAGAAGTATCAAGATCCCGGCTGGCTTCTCGTCGAATATAAAGAGGATTGTAAATGTGAGACTCCAAAAAATTCAAAACCTAAAGTCTCATGATTGCCACGTGATTATGACGCAATTGCTTCCGATTGCACTGAGGGGGCTACTACCGGAAAATGTTTGAGTACCCATTGTGAAGCTTTGTGCATTCCTCAATGCAATATCTCAGAAGGTAATCGATCCGGCGATTCTACCAGGGTTGCAAAATGATGTGGTCCAGTGTCTTGTCAGATTTGAGTTGGTGTTCCCTCCATCCTTCTTCGATGTTATGACGCATCTCCTGGTTCACCTAGTCGAAGAGATTTAAGTTCCCGGTCCTGTATTTCTGCACAATATGTTCCCATTTGAGAGGTTGATTGCAGTCTTAAAGAAATATGTTCATAACCGTGTTAGGACAGAAGGAAGCATCTCCAACGGCTACGATAACGAGGAGGTCATTGAGTTCCGTGTTGACTTTATTCATGACCTTAAGTTGATTGGTGTTCCACAATCACGACATGAGGGGAGACTTAGTGGAAAAGGCACAGTAGGAAAGAAAACAAATTTTTTTATGGATGAACATTCTATCACTGAAGCACACTATACAGTTCTACAAAGTTCTACCTTGGTGGCCCTGTATATCGATGAACACAAGAATATTGCACGCTCCCTGCACGCGGGGAAGTCTGACAACTGGATTGTACGTACACACATGGCGACTTTCGGCGGTTGGTTGCGAACACATCTCCAAAATAAAGACAAGGTTGATGAACAATTACACTTGTTGGCCAGGGCGCCATCTACAACTATATGTACTTTCCAAGGGTACGAGATAAATGAGAATACATTTTACACCAGTGTCCAACATAAAAAGAGCACGCACCAAAACAATGGTGTTCCCATTGATGCAACAAACAACAATGGGCAGAAGAACACATATTATGGTTGCATAGAGGAGATATGGGAACTTGACTATGGAACTTCTTTTAAGATCCCTTTGTTTCGGTGCAAATGGGTCAATCTGAAAGGCGGGGTTGAGGTAGGCAAGATGTACGGAATGACAACAGTGGATCTAAACAATCTTGCGTACGGAGACGAACCATTCGTGCTAGCCAATGATGTGGCTAAGGTTTTCTATGTGAAGGACATGTCTAGCAGACCCAAAAAAAGAAACATCGTGGGAGTGGAGGAGCCCAGGCGTCCAATAGTTCTTTCAAGAAAAAGAAACATCGTGGGACTGGAGGACAAGACAGATATATCAGATGATTATAATAATTTCGATGAAATACCGCCCTTCCCAGTGAACATTGACCCAATCATCAAGTTGATTGAAGAAGATGCTCCATGATTCCAACCCAGAAGAACTGGCGGCGTTGTCTGAAGGAGATGTTGGTGTGATGTGTAATAATTAATATATTAAACTTTTTATATGAAGAAGATGCTCCATTTTTACCTTTATATGAAGAAGATGCTCCATTTTTACCTGCATATCAAATGGATCCGTCGGCGTTGATAGAACAAAACACACGATTTCACCTGCATACAACCCCACGGTGGCTCCTAAGTGCCTACATATCAAATGCACCGTGGGGCGTATGCAGAGAATCCGAGTGATTTGTATTCAATCGATGAATTGAACTATTCTTTTGATAGAACAAAACACACGGTTTCCCCTGCATACAGCCCGACCGTGGCTCTTGAGTGCCCCGCATATCAAATGCACGGTCAGACGTATGCAGGGAATCCAAATGCTTTGTATACCACCACCCGGGCACTAGAAGGAGGATACACTGAGTGCTCCCCTCGTCCGAGAGGGGGCTATATATAGGGTTATTGAAAGGGCATGTGCCCTCATGTATGGTTTTGGTAATTAATGACAATCCCTAAGGACTAATGTGTGTTTTGAGCATATTGCAAGTATGGCTTGAAGTTGTCAAGCCATCACCTATATGAAGAAAGATGGTATCTTCCATGGGCTTGCAACAAGAAGATCAATTAATATAGCTCATGGAGGATGATGTCATGCCATGATCGTCATCAACGTTGACTAGTGCAAGACCAAGGGAAGCTGCCGGAGACAGGAAGACGAAGCTAAGCGAGACTCTCCCATGATGGAGTATGGGGGAGTATATGGAGGAGTCTTCATCAAGCATTTTCTAGCAAGCGCAATCAATAAAGGTGGTCCTCTTGAAGAGATCAAGATCGTCATCATCTAGCTCAAGTGGATTGCTCAAGGCAAGGTATGATCTTGATAGGGCTATAGGATAGATAGGCGTACTATCAAGAGGGGCTCTCGAGTGAGTAACTTGATCGCATCTTTGTGGAGAGCTCAAACATTTGCATGCTTGGCATATCATCTTTCTTAGTTCTTATTTGGCTTTTCTCCTTGTTGGTTTCTGGTGCTTGTCGTGATCTTCATGACAAGACCAAGTTCTTCGAAAATGGTTTTAGTTTGGAAAACTCGTTACGTTTTCGGTGTGGAAATATTACCGGTTCAACCTTGAGGAAAGTTCCACACCTTCACATGTGTGGAGGTTTTGGTAGCCCTCTCCTTGTCAGTGCCTTTCCAACGGAGTTGGTCTCAAATCATTCGGAGTTTATTTGCAAACGATCTCTCAAATCTGGTGTTTCTGCAGTTTTTCAAAGGGGCGGAAATGTCCGGACCTTGCTCGGAGATTTCCGAGCCCCAGTCCGGAGATCTCCGAGTGGCAGAAGATTTTTACCAAGTCCAGATCTCAGTTGCGTACTGACTCAGTTCAGATTTCCTTCGGATTTTCTACCGGAGATGTCCGGGGTCCGGAAATCTCCGGCCCTGGTTCGGATATTTCCGGACAACAAGTTGCAGTTTTTCGCCAAGTCTTATTTGCCTTCAGCACTGATCTTTTCTCAGCTCGCGTCGGAATTCCTACCGGAGATTTCCGGGTCCGGAAATCTCCGGTCCTCAGTTCGGAAATTTCCGGACTGGAGATTCCCAACGGCTAGAAATTAGGGAGGGGCTATAAATACCCCTCCCCTTCTTCTTCCTTAGATTGACGACTTTCCCCTCTCTCTCTTGCCATTGTTGACCTTGGGAAAGCTTGCCCCCTCTCAAATCCTCCCATGATTCTTGCATATCTTTGAGGGAAAAGTGAGAGGAGATCTAGATCTACAATTCTACCAATCCATCTCTCCTCTAAGTGAGGAGAACTTAGTGGATCTAGATCTTTGAGTTCCTTTGTGGTTCTCCCCCTTTGTTCTTGCTCTCTCTTATCCCCCCATAAGCATTAGTTGCTTGTGGTGGGATTTGGGAGTGTAGGTTTTGTCTCCTTTGTGGTTCTTGGTTCTTCCTCTCTTATTCCCCCATAAGCATTTGTTGCTTTGTTGGAATTTGAGAGTGAAGAACTTGAGCACTTTGTGTGTTCTTGCCATTGCATCTTGCATCGGTTTGAGCCCTCCACGAGGATTCGTGGTGGTGAAATTCGTGGGCTTGTTACTCTTGGGTCTTGGACCCTAGACGCCTTAGTGGCCGCCTTTGTGGCATAGGACCTTTTGTGGTCAAGGCCTTTGTGGCTAGTTGGGACCTTTGTGGTCAAGACCTCTTGTGGTCATTTGGGAGCCCCCAATTCGGTTGTGGGTGTGTGCCCCAAGGTTGTTGTACGGGATTGTTCTCCGCCCCAAAGGAGTTCATAGTGGAAGGTGGACTCGGACCTTTGTGGTCGAGTTCATCGGAGAAGAAGGTGAGGCCTTTGTGGCGTTGAGCAAACCTGTTGTGGTTGCTCACACCTCTCCAACGAGACGTACACCTTTTGTGGTGGAACTCGGGAATACGTCATCATCTCCGCGTGCCTCGGTTATCCCTATACCCGAGCTCTTTACTAATGCACTTTACTTTGTGATAGCCATCGTGCTTGAAGTCCTTTACCTTGCGATTCCTTTGATGTTTGTCTTGCATAGCTTAAGTTGTTGGTGCACATAGGTGAACCTAGTATATTTAGGTTGTGTCATTGATAAGTTAAACACTAAGTTTTATTCCGCATTTATCAAGCCTAAATTGTAAAAAGTGCTCCTCGCCTATTCACCCCCCCTCTAGGCGACGTCTTTCCTTTCAGTTATGTGGCTCAACAAGTGGTATTAGTAGTGTTGATCCAACAACTCACAAGTGCTCAAAAGAAGCACACCCCTGATCCAACGGCTCACAAGTGTTTGAAAGAAACACACGATCCGTGTGCTTCTTTAGTCCCGGTTTGGAACTGAAAGTGTTGATCGAACAACTCACAAGCTATCAAAAGAAACACACCACTGATCGAACGGCTCACAAGTGCTTGAAAGAAACACATGATCTATGTGCTTCTTTACTCCCGGTTTGGAACTGAAAGTGTTGATCGAACAACTCACAAGCCATCAAAAGAAACACACCCATGATCGAACGGCTCACAAGTGCATGAAAGAAACACACGATATGTGTGCTTCTTTACTCCTGGTTTGGAACTGAAAGTGTTGATCTAACAGCTCACAAGCCATCAAAAGAAACACACCCCTGATCTAACGGCTAACAAGTGCTTGAAAGAAACACACGATTCGTGTGCTTCTTTACTCCCGGTTTGTCAAATGTTACTCAAATTCAAACACTTTTCATATTGAAAGTTTTTTCAAATTCCAAAGTTTGCAAAAGTTATTCAAATTCATATTCAAACTAGTTTTAAACTAATTAAAATAATTATTATAGAAAGCAGAAAATATTTTTGTATTAGTTAGTCAAATTCAAACACTTTCCATATTGAAAGTTTTTTCAAAATCCAAGGTTTGCAACAGTTATTCAAATTCATATTCAAACTAGTTTTAAACTAATTAAAATAATTATTATAGAAAATAAAAAAATGTTTTTGTATTAGTTAGTCAAATTCAAACAATTTTCATATTGAAAGTTTTTTGAAATTCCAAAGTTTGCAAAAGTTATTCAAATTCATATTCAAACTAGTTTTAAACTGATTAAAATAATTATTATAGAAAAAAGAAAATATTTTTTTATTAGTTAGTCAAATTCAAACACTTTTCATATTAAAAGTTTTTTCAAATTCCAAAG
This sequence comes from Poa annua, assembly GCA_026929855.1. Classification (NCBI taxonomy): domain Eukaryota; kingdom Viridiplantae; phylum Streptophyta; class Magnoliopsida; order Poales; family Poaceae; genus Poa; species Poa annua. Next base: position 43,301,735 of record CM049427.1, read on the forward strand.
TTTGCAAAAGTTATTTAAAACAAAAAAAGAAAATAAAAACAGAAAAAGAAAAAGGAAAAAACCCCATCTATCCCGGGTGGTGGCTCAGCCCGGGACAAATAGGGGTGCCATCTATCCCGGGTGCCTGGCTGAGCCACCACCCGATACAAATAGTGTGTTGCTATATAAGCAAGACTTAGCACTCCGGGTCGAGCCACAACCCGGAGCAATTCCCCAACCACGCCGTCAGGCTGCTAATTTTTTTTTGTCGCGCCTCCGTCGTCGACTCCGGCCACGGCGAGCTCCATCCTCAACTTCGGTCTCCGTCCTCGCTCCTTCCTCGACTTCGGCGACTTGGTGAGCATCGCGGGCTTCTGCTCCCTATCTCTGATGTCCTCGCTCCTTCCTCAACCCTAACCCTAACCCTAGCTTTTTGGCCGCCGCCCTACGCCGGCAAATAGCTCCGATTCCGGTGTGCTCCGCGACCTCCGTATGCCCCGCCGTGACGCCTGCTTCCACCCCGGTGTCCTCCACGTCAAAGGAGAGCTCGGATTTGATCCCGCAGTGACGCACCATCTCCGGCCACCGCGCGAACTCGTCTCCGGTGAGCTTAGGTGAAGTTTGAAGAGCGGCGCCGCCTCCAAATGGTCTGCCGTGTCCCGCTCCATTGTTCGCAGCGGCCAATTTTGAGTCAAATCGACGGAATCGTCGAGTTCTTCTTGCCGTGGAGATGAACTCCATTGCTGACGTCAGTTGTGACGTCAGTGGTCATTGATTTAATTTTTTTTAGTATTTGTAGCATGCGAATTAGTATGCAAATAAAAACTTGTGTATGCAAATTAGTATGTGAATTAGTTTATTATTATTTAGTTGTAGTTTGCAAAATTTAGTAATTAGGATTAGTTAGTTGTACTCCCTCCGTTCTAAATTAATTGACTCAGATTTAGTATAACTTGCACTAAATCTGGGTCAATTAATTCAGAATGGAGGGAGTAGTTTGCAAAATTTAGTTGCAAATATTAGTAATTATTTAGATGTTGAGTTATTAAAATTATGTAGATGTGATAGGTAAAGTTGTATGACATGTGGGTCCATTTACAAATTATTGCAATGCAATTTTATTAACATAATGTTATTGCAAATGTGATTTTATTGCATCATCAAAATTTGTTAAGTGTTAAGTGTATTGCAGATGTGATAGTTAATTTGTTAAGTGTTAAGTGTTAGAATTTCCCAATGTTTGTTATGTGTTAAGTGTTAGAATTTCCCAATTTTGGTTAAGTGTTAATTTTTATCTTGGATTATCCGTGCAGGTACTCGGATTTCTCACCGCGTCGTAGCCGCCGCCCTCTCGGAGCCCTAGTAAAGTTCGAGAGACTTCAAAAGAGAAATGTAAAAGAGAAATTGAGATACTCGATACGATTGAAATGTGGTTGTAAAATTGAAATGTCTTAATGGGTTTGTACAATTCAAATAACTTCTGCTCCGGGTTGAAATTGAAATGTGTTTGTACAATTAAAATCTTGCAGAAACTATGGACACCGGTAGAAACCTTGAACAAGAAGAGGACATGGTCGGCATCATCCGCGAAAGTGATGGATTGGACCCCGATACGTACGTTGAAAAAGAAGAGGAACACTTAGACGATTTCATCGGACAATTCCTGAATAAGTCCGGTGATGGATTGGAGGGGCCTTCGGACGGAATAGACCTGTCCGACAGTTCTGCTCTGCGGAGAGCACATGACGACACTACTGTTGGAAAGTCGTCCGCCGAGGTAGATATATGCCCTCAGGTGTTTGTCTCTGTTGAATAGATTTGTGTGTATACATATATTAACTATCACTTTTTCTTGTGTTTAGCCGTCCGCGGGCCATGAACCGGGACCAAGCAAAAAAGCATCCGTGAAACGAGGCGGGCCACGAACCGGGACCAAGAAGCTGCAAGGGAAACAGAAGTACCACATCGATGAAATCAATGAAAAAGGCAAACCGATTGCTCCCGCTAACCACGCCAGAAAATTTGTAGCTCAGTGCGGAGTCATCATTCGGGATAGAATCTCCATCAGGGCTCAAGAACGGTATAGGCCAAAGTTGCCAAAAGAGGGGGTTATTTATGTCCCGGATGAAGACAAAGAACTCCTTTGGGAAGAGCTCATGCAGAATTTCACTTTACCGGAAGAGGAGGATGAAGAGAACCCGATTATAGAGAATCGATGCAAGGCCTGGACTTATATGGAGATGGCTGAACTGTTCCACAACTGGAAGAAAAGGCTAAACAAGTTCGTAACTGAAGGTACGACTCCAGAATTTGTCGGAGTCTATGAAAAGATAAAAGATGAGTGGCCCGCATTTAAGGCGTACAAGCAATCGGAAGCCGCTAAGAAAATCTAAGCGAGAAATAAGAAAAATGCAGGAAAAAAGATATATCACTATAACATGGGGTCAGGTGGCTACCCGACGGCCATGCCTAAGTGGACGAAAATGGAGGAAGAGTTATTGGGTAAAGCTATAGAGATCGAGACATTTGACTGGCCAGAACGGCTTAAGGCTTGGTTCTATGGGCATGGTGGAAAGTTAGACCCAGTAACAGGTGACTGCATTTTTACCAAGGAGCACGGGGATGACCCTATTGCAGCACTCAGAGAGGTATGGAAGGAGGTCATGGAAGGCACGTTCCACCCTAACAGAGAGAAGGACGAGCTATTGCGAGCCCTTGGGATTCCTGAACACAGGGGACGAACACGAGGAACCGTCGGCTCCGTTCCGTGGCTGCTTGGGTTTCCAAAAGATGCTGGCACTTACAGAAGCTGAGCGAGAAAGAAGCAAGAGCATGCCGACCGAGTCCAGAGGATGGAAAATAAACTACTAGAGCATGAGAAGGAGATAGCAGTGCTGAAGGCGGAGAAGCAGGCTCGACGGATTTCCTGGGAATCTGAGACGCCCGAAGATCCTTCTCCTGATCCAAAATCAATGCGGAGAAGCAGCGTGGCTTCGACGGAGCTCGATCGCCACAATGATATGACGGGTCCTCGTCACACCGTGAATAGTATCGTGGAGAAGGAACTTTGCGAGCTACATGTGCCATGCTTGAACATAACAGTGAAGGTGGCGAACGTCTATGCCCTATCGCCTATACCAAATGGAACTTACCATTGCCGCCCTATTCTAGATGTCTATGTTGTTGTCGGGGTTGATGAGGTTATGAAGACATATGAGGGAATTAAGCTGGACTTCCGTACGGGTGAAGACGAGGTTGAGTTGAGATTTGCCTGCAAGAGTATCTGCTTATGGAAAAAGGAATACATCGTGTTCCCGCACATGCAGCAAAATCGCCCTCTCAGTCCACATGTCAGTCCAGAGAACGACAACAACGACAACCAAGGTGCTAGTCCAGACACCCCCGACAACGACAACCAAGGCGCTAGTCCATCTCGATCTCCGCCGCCGCGTGAGCGGACTCCGCCGCCGCATCAACGGACTCCGCCACCGCGTCAACAGATTCCGTCGCCTCCGCAAAAGAAGCGGAAGTCCACCGCTACGTCGACTAGTACTCAGAAAAGTGAAACGGGGAAGTCTCGCATAGTCAACTCTCGCGAAGATGTCGATATATGGGTCAACGAGATCCAGGATGCCCAGAGAAAGAAGGCAAAAAAGATGACTTTGCCTTATCCGGTATATTCTTCGGAGGCGATACGGTGGGCCATAGAATTTCTTACGCATTCATCGCAATATGAACTAAATATGGACGATGACTACACACGCGTTCTGGTGCGTACATCTAGGAGAGTGCGGGAAGAACGAAAACTTGCTGCCACCCACAAGAGAGATGTTCCACAGCTCGGAATGCAGGCGGGACAATCGGCCGCCCCGCTCATATTGACGCCTTACAACCGGGACCCGGTCGACGATGTACTTTTGCAGCAAGCTAGAGAAATGGGTCTATCTCTTTCAAAGCTTCACGCATTACAATCTGACCAGAGTGTCCAGATACATGAGGTGGTGCGGGGATATGTTAGACGAGAAGAGCTTGTCGAGCCTGTTAAGGTGCGCACTCTACCAGTTAGATTGCACCACGAGAAGTCAAGACGGAGACTGGATCTATGGGAAAATTCCAAAGGATCATTATGTCCCAGGTGATGATGAGTTTCAAATTGAGTATTGCGAATTATGAAAGTTATTCAATTTTGACGCGTTCGATAAATCTATCATCAGTGCCTTTTGCCTGTAAGTAAGTAAATTATATATATATGTCATTAATTCTCTAGCTCAACTTATTTTTCATTGCTTGTAATTATCCTCATCACTATATTCCTTTTGTACTCTATTATGCAGGCTGAAAATTATACAATCTCGAAAGTTGGGACTGAATCACAAGATTGGATTCATTGACCCTAATCGAGTTCATCAACATGGTTTGGTAAATAACCCAGAGAATACGGAGGAGCTTTTGCTAACTTACTTGATGGCGCAACATTACAAAAATACCATAATTTTCCCGTTCAACTTCGAGTGAGTTGTTTACTTCTTATACATACTCGATGTTAAGTGTATGTAATTGATGATTTATTAACAAATATAAACATGCACTGATTTCACTGGGTATTATCTGAGATTGATGTTGAAAAGGCAATCGTTGGTGTCTTGGACCCATTATCGAAACCTGTAGAAAAGTTCGACGGCACGAAACAGATGCTCCAGAGGTAATTTCGTTCATTATCACAATCAACCTCGTCTTTTCTAATATGACGTAATTAGTAAACTCCTTTACTAATTTTTTATACCGTAAACTTCAGGCTTTGGTACAAGTTCACCTCTTTTCATAAGGACGTCGGTATAGCCCGGAAGCTCACTTTTAAATGGAGAGAGGTAAGCCGTACTAGATAGGTCCAAATATGCATATCTTTAATTTTAGTCTCACAATACCATTTTTTTAATATTTTTTATTATTATTTGATTGGATTCTTATCTTATTCTCTCATAAAGTGCGCGAAGCAGCAACATGGTACCAATTTGTGTGGATTCTATGTCTGCGAGTTCATTCAAATTCATTTCAATGAGGGGGTAGACTGGAATGGCGTACGTAAACAATATATTCAAACTTGTTCACTTTTCAAATTGAATTATTTTCATGATGATTGATATATTGGTGTTGATCACTCTTTTTTAGTTTGAGACGATCCGGAACAGGCTTGATGCAAAGACCGTCTACTACCAGTTGCGGAGGAAATTGCGTGGTTTCTGCTTGACTATGTCTTAAAGCCAGACGCAGAATGCAGTATGATCCAGCCGAAGACCATTCCGAGGAAAAAAAGGGTCTAATGCATCTTCTGTCATGTAATGATCTCTGGTTATAAATATTTAGACATGATCTTCCGGTTGTCAATATTTGTTGTAAATATTTGTTTCGGAAAACTCATGTATTATTAGTATTCATGACCATACCAAGGAAAAAATCATGTATTTAAGATATATATTATATAGTAGCGTATAATATGCAACTCGATCTTGTTTGAAATGAAACATAAATATTAAAAACAGAAACACAAAAGAATCAGTAAAATAAAAAATAGGAAACAAAAAACAAAACATGAAAAAAATAAAATATATATACTGTCACGGTTCGTATTACGAACCGGGACAAATAAGTGACAGTCAGAGGCTGACTGCTTTGGCCACGTGCCCCCTAATGGTCCCGGGTCGTGGCGTGCCTGGGACAAATATGGGTGGCTATTTGTTCCGAACATGTTGTTCCGGGAGCGTGTCCGGGACAAAAAACATTTCTGACCCGGGACTATTAGCTAGTTCTGTTCTAGTGCCTGTTTGGCATGTAAATTTGGGTTGAGCGAACGTACGCTATTAGTGGTGGTGGTTCCATTCTTTAAATGGAAATCAATCTTTTTCGTGTGGAAAAAAATCTAAAACCAGAAGCAGTTAGTTTTGTCCACCTCTTTGGATATGGATCCGAGAACCGCCTTGCATGTCCATCCAATTATCCCCACTTCAGACCACTGGTCTTTTTAGCAGGGCTCCGGCCGTCTCCGTGAGTACTTACCAACCTTCCTACCAACTGATGAAAAGTGTGAGTGCATCATACCCATTTTTGTTAGCAGGATATATAGAAGCATTAAGAACAAGATTAGCAGAGTTCACATTATTTTTCCTCAAAGGTTGTGTTAGTCATTGTATAAGCCAATATCGAAAAACTTCTACAAAGCCTTCATTAAACCCTCGTGTACTCCCTAATAAGCTCATCATCTCGGGAATTTTTCATCATGATTGAATTAACTTTTTGAGGGGTCAACTTGCCCTTCCAATTCTATAGAGTTAATTAATCCGTCAAAAGGAAAGAGATCAATGAAAGCATGCTTTAATCATGCATGTCATATTATTGAGTCAGATCGGTCTCCTCTAGGCATGGATCCCACTCAAATCCAGTTGGTGAGTAACTGAGTACCCAATAATCTAGCGCATTTCCTAGAACCTGTCATCGATGCGGTCTTGCATATTATAGTTTCATCGTACCAACACCACCGAGAACTTTCATGCCGGCTTACATGATGGTCTTAATGTGCCGTGGGGCTTGAGCTATACAGTTAAAAATGACCCCTTGCTACTCCATCTACCTCTCCGTATCTGGCATGGATCTTGTGACTACACACTTGATGGATCCACGCAGCTGCTGAATCCTGACGTCTGATCTTCTGTTGATGCAGTGGCTATTTGCTCCGACGGTTATATATTACCTGCTCCCTTGACCAAAGTAAGTCCCTGGTAACATTACGGAAATATATTGATCAAATCGATCACTTGCTCCTGAGTCCTGACTCTGATTGGAATGTTCTGGAATGCTCAAATTCTTTTCCATTCCAAAAATAAAATGTTGAATAATTAACCGTGTCCCCATTAATGAAATCCAAGTATAAAACATGACATCGTAATTTTCAAGATTGACTAACATACATATATTAGACATGCAACAAAAAACGTAGCACATATATACCAATTGAGTAGGGAAATTAGCACGTACGAGTTAGTCGATGGTTTGACCAACAACGAAACACAAGAGACATACCACTCTTGGTGGCAACAACATCAGGGATGTCCGACATAGCAACGGAGTCGAGACAGTCGGGCGTGAGAAGTCATATCGAGACACTCCACACAAAAATTACCGTCTCTCTCCTTGTTTAGGATTAGATCGCATATGCTCTCCCGGATGGCAGACATGGGCTTGACCTTGACTCGGCTCATTACCGAAACACGACGACAAGCGTCGACACATGGTGGGTTGTGACGGTGGGGGCACACATGAATCACTGCCATTCTCTCACACCTTACCACCTTAGTAATGGTAAAACACCCTCTAGCTATATAAAAAAGTCCAACTACCGCTTAACTTGTTTTTGATAACAACAACTACCACTCAACTAACAAGTGAGATTAAAGTTTAGTCCTACCTTTTGCCATGCAAGACTGGGTCATAGGATAGTTATATGATATGGCCTGAAGCCCCATTTGCATATTCCAACATACATATGTTGATGTTGCGAGATGATGATATATATGCATGGTGCGCTTTCGTGTCTGTTGGATGCTAAATATATAGAGGGTATCGTCTTTCAAAATAAAATTAGAAGATCCGTCAAAAAGATGGATGGACAGATGGTGACATTGGATGTCACCGTGTACCAAACGGATATTTGAACGCGGCAAAAATTCTCCACTGGGTTTCTTTGTCTGTAATTAAGATCTGTAGAACATGCGTGAAAGCTCAGCCTGATCAACTACAGTTCGGATATATGTCCCGTGTGTTGAATGATAGTACAGTACAAGATTTCTTACCAGCAGAAAGAGATAAATTATCTCGCACGAAAAGCATATCAATTTTCTAACTATACCCTTTGCTTGACAATGAGAAATTTGAGTTCCGATCGAAGGAAAGGTGTGCATGCAAAGTTTTTTGTTAAGGATATGCCTTTAGAGGGGCATATCAGTTTCCATACAAGAGGGGCCAAACGGCCGGTGTTACAACGCGGGCTGGCACAGACGCCTAGCGCGCAAACCTCAGCGCGAAGCGGCTAAGAAACATGAGGGACTACTCACGGATCCTCCACCTCTCCGCCTGACCTAGGCTACCCCGGAAGAGACCAGCTAGCCTCCATATCTCCCCCTCCTGCTGAATCGAACCTAGCATGTAACCTATCGAAGGCGAGGCCCCGTTGAAGACGACGTCGTTGTAGTGGGTCCATAGCATCCACGTCACGAGGGCCACCGCAGTCTTGAGGTCTCTAGTCTCTCGCCTCGCCGTCGTCCTAGAGGTGAGCCACTCCTGCAGGGACTCGTCTGGTCTAGGAACCCAGTGCACAAAACCCCAGGCGTGGCAGCATCGTAGCCAAACCTCCTGCGTGAAGGTACATCCCACCAGAAGATGGACAATGGTCTCCTCCACCTGATCACAGAAGGGGCGGGCAGCGGGGCGGGGGAGGGCCCGACAAGCAAGTCTGTCCGCGGTCCAGCATCACCTCCGCAGGGCAAGCCACAAGAAGACCTTGCATTTGGAGGGAAATTTGGATCGCCAGATCTCCACGGCGCCGGCCAGCGCCACCGTGCCCTGAAACATGGCCGCATAGCAGGAGCGGGAGGAGTACACCCCACGGGCATCCCAGAGCTATTGGAAAGCATCTGGGCACTCTGGGTGGAGCACCACCTCTGCGAGAGTGTCAGCTAGGTCTGTCGCCGGCAAGTGTGAAGATTAACCTTCGTAGGTTTAATCAATACTAACCATGGGCAGCAGACCAAAAAACGCATTTGCGTTAAGAGAAAACCTGCCAATGCGTTCAGATGCATCCTACCCGACCAGCAGCCATTTTCATTCACCTACCGGATTGGATCAGCCTGTAGGATGCATTTTAAGATGTGCCAACAAGAGATGGGTAAACAAGTCATGTTCCAAAATTGCACTGGAAAAGTGGAAATTAAGGGGAAATCGGTGACGTTGCATGTCCTCCTTTTGATGCTCTTTCTTGAGATGAACATAGATTCCGATTAACGAAACCAATGATTACAGCAGTCTCACGAATATGCCATCTATTTAATCTGCAGCAGAATAGGCAATATGTATGGTATGGATATACCACAGCGCTCTAGCCAGCGCACTGTGAAGCTTAAGCCTTGCCTCACCGTGACCTTAAGTGGGATGTGGAGACATTGATGTAGACCAAAGCGATATGATCAACTCTCACCTGAATCACTCTTTTTTTGCGTGTAGTGCTGACAGAATAAATTGGCCTAGCTTTGCAATCAAATAAATTAATTGTCCTTGTGTTTGTGTACATGCACTTACTACTCATGGGTCAATCTCCAAACCTTATACTTGCAGCCTAAATGACGCCCATCCTAGGAGTACTCTGGAAAACCCTCTATATTAGCTTGCACCAAATAATGCGAGGAAAGTTGGTGCAATAGAGAAAAAAACTTCCTCTGTGGCTCGCGCCTGGCAGCCCGGGGACGATAGACCTAGAGCGGCTGGGTCGCTTCCCTTCTCACCTCACCGCCGACTTTGCGGCCACGGTGACTGTCGACTCTGTCTCCAAGCAAAGTCCTTTGTGGTGGAACTGTAATTTTCTGAAAGTTTTACTAACAAAGTCATGTATCAGTTTCGATGAACTAATAAATATTCATAGCACGATATGAACATCATAAGATCGTGTAGGGTTTTTGATGGATTATCGGATAGCAGACATGTATGTTGAACACCAGAGAAAACCATATCAGCCAAAAAAAATCGTGCACGCGAGCTTCAAAAAATGAACCAGATGAGAATCTTGCGTACAGTATTTGTTGAAAATCTCGCAGAATTATTCAATAAATCATTAGTGGCATCATTCTTGTTGAGAGGTGCGTTCATGAAATCGGTATGATCGGAGAGATGTAAAATTCCGAGGGAGAATCATGACACATACATATGTACATCTCGATCCATATGATTGTGTACTAAACATGGTGTTGATGGATTGAACTATTTCATTGAGCTTTCAGTGCTTTCCACTTGGATAAGCCAACCCAACGAAACAAACATATCAGCATTGCTTTGAGCTTTTTCGAAATAGGTCGTTCGATCACATTGGCGTGAAAAAGCACCTACAAGAGGCACTTCCTGAACTTTTCGGTGACAAATGGATATATTAATTTGCTGTATTCACAGGGAAAATGCCACCCTAAAGCTTGTCGCTCACCCATCTCGCATGTCGTATTACCAACTAGTTCCCGCCATTTGTCGCCCGACTCTTCCTGCCGCCCGCCCGTTCCACCACCTGTCTCGTCTACCACATGGCTCGTCTCTGTGAAGTACATGAAGTGTGCGACGCATCCAACTTTCGGAGTTCAAGAATGATTTGACAGCTCAAAGAAATACATAAAAAGTTGGTCACGAGCATAGCGGCACACACATGAGTTCTTACATGTCCGTATACTTGTATTCCTTTTGGTTGTAGCAGATTAATTTCTAAGTGTCATCTGGTAGCTATTATTTTGTGTCGGAATCGTGGAATTCATTAAGGATTTCATACACAACCTATTTAGTTATTATGAAATTGGACATGTCATTTAATTAGAGACTACCACAAACAGCTATTGTATTATATGACAATTTGTATCCCTGATCCCGTCATTTCACTTGCTAGATGAAATTAAATGATGGGTACCAAACGAGTTCTAAGGATTTTGTACGAGCGGGTGATGCCCTCTATATTGACAATAAGAGGAATATTTAGTAGATTTAATTAATTATGTTTCAAAATATTTAGAATGTATCAGACGTGTTTATTACACGTAAATGACTAAAATGAGCCATAATAGATGTTATTATGACTTGGAACATCTGATTTCACTACACAGCGCCAGCTCAAACAAAGAGGTCCAAGTCAACATCCATGACCACGCATATAACTATTGATCGTCTCCTTCCAACCCCTCGCCTAAAAACCAGTATATATAACCACCTCAAAATCCAAGTGTATACCACAGTAGTACACACATTACACATTCCATCATCTCCCCAGCGTCCCAAGCTCATAATCGAGCACCCAAAACCAGGACAAAAATGTCGCCCCTCTCAAAGCCAAGATCAGCCGCAAGGGCTCTCCAACACATCATATTTCTGTCCCTCCTCCTTCCATGTCTCCCTCAGCCTCTCCCGTCACCTTCCCCCTCCCCGACGCCAGCGCCGCCGTCCCTGCCTCTGTCGCCGTTCAACGAACGCCTGGACGCGGCGTACATCGCGTTTCAGGCGTGGAAGCACGTCATCACCGAGGACCCCAAGAACCTGACCGCTGACTGGTGCGGCCCCTTCGTGTGCAACTACACCGGTGTGTTCTGTGCCGCGGCGCCCGATGACCCCTGCATCCTCACCGTCGCCGGCGTCGACCTCAACCACGGACGCATCGCCGGCGCCCTTACCGACCACCTCGGCCTCCTCGCCGACATCGCCGTCCTCCACCTCAACTCCAACAGGTTCCACGGCACGCTGCCAGCGTCCATGCAGCACATGCGCCTCCTCTACGAGCTGGATGTCAGCAACAACCTCCTCTCCGGCGCCTTCCCGTCGTTCCTCACCTCGCTGCCGTCGCTCAAGTACCTCGACCTCCGGTTCAACGACTTCGACGGCGAGCTCCCGGACGCCGTGTTCGGCCGGCAGCTCAGCCTGGACGCGCTGTTCGCCAACGACAACCGCTTCAACCTGTCGCTGTCGAGCGGCGGCCTCACAAACTCCACGGCGTCCGTCATCGTGCTCGCTAACACCGCGCTCGCCGGCTGCCTTCCGGCGAGCGTCGGTGACATGGCCGACACGCTCGTCGAGCTCATCCTTCTCAACACCAGCATCAGCTCCTGCATCCCGCCGGAGATCGGCAAGCTGAAGAAGCTCAAGGTGCTGGACCTGAGCCACAACGAGTTCGCTGGGGAGCTGCCGGACAGCATCGGCGACATGGAGAGCCTCGAGGTGATCAACGTGGGGTACAACCTGCTGTCAGGGGAGGTGCCGGAGTCCATCTGCTTGCTGCCGAATCTGAAGAACCTCACTCTCGTCGGCAACTATTTGTGCGACGAGCCGGTGTCCTGCCTCCACATCCCTCGGCGCGACGACCGGATGAACTGCATCCCCGACTGGCCACACCAGCGGTCGCACGAGCAGTGCATCGCCTTCCAGCACCGCCCGCCGGTGCACTGCGGCGCCGACGGGTGCATTCTTCCGCCGCCGTGATGAAAGCTTTAATTTCGGCGTGCATGGACACTGTGCGTACCGACGTACGCATGACAATTTCAAGCTTCATTGTGGGGGGACTAGTAGCAGTAGTCATTGTCATGGAATTAGCTGAAACACAAGTTTGTTTGCAGGTGTGTGCGTGTGTTTGGTGGGGAAAAGGCGAGATGGGGTATCTAATTGCAACTTTTAGTGCAAGTGTGTTGTATGGTAGGCTTTTGGTTTGTTCTTTTTCTTATCCTTGTGTTACCACAGAAATGCCACATCTGGTGTAGCTCAAAACAAGTGTGACATATATATGGCTAAAATAAAGATTTTTTAAATAAAGTCTCTTTACCAGTTACGACTGGTGACATGCACTACACCTTCCTCTCTTTTCTTTTCGTTGGTCACTAGTGGCAAATGTCAAGGGCTACCTCTATTGTACAAATAGTCATTTCATGAACACCGCTGATATGTCTTGTGTAGAACTAGTGGGTTTTCTGATTTCTATCATCAGAAACAAAGAAGTTACTACACAACCTCCCAAGCCAAAAGTTACCGCTCGTAGACACGAACCTTTCACTCTTGCCGAGGTTTGTGTGTTTCCACTTTGTGCATGAGCAGGGGGGTCACACTCTGGTGCGACTTTATCAGCTTGATGCGACAATATGACTAACAAAATTCTGTCAAAATATTTATGAACAAAAGCTTCTAATATAAATAGAAGACGCATGTAAAGTGATCATACTTGTTTTTTATGTCAAAATGTTAACTCGAACCTTAAACTCAAGCAATCCCCACTGTATAAAAATGTACTTTATGTAATGCTTAAAACTACCACACATGGATATCTTATACTTTGACATGGGATTGCCATGTCCCTATCAGAAAACAATTGTCACTTTTGATGCTTATGTCCCAACTAGAAGATTTTAAAAAGGAGGAAAAGTTAAGGGATCAAAAAAGCATGTCCATTAGCTGAAAAGAGCAACTAGCCGTAGATAAAAATATGACAACACATACTTTCGCACTGAGAATATCCTCATTGTGGTTCCGCAATATAGAATGATGGAATATAAATTATTTATTGAGAATATCCTAACTATAGTTCTGCAATTAAGAATGTCCTTTTGTATTGCATAACTACAATTTGAACAAATATTGTTATTCACATATAACAGTATATATCTGTGGAGGATATACCAAACAGGTATGCCGACCACGTGGGATAAGCCAGCTTACCAGGGTGGCCCAAGAGGTGATAAGGTCTTCGGCTTATCGGACGGCCCAGTAGGCTGAAGCGTAAGAGAAGGCTTACAAGCTAACCAGGATCCAGACGAACCGACGTTCGGCTTAGAGAACAAGTTAGGATTTATCCCGTGTTAGTCTAGGACTCCTAATATAGGTCGGTTAGCCTTTCCTTGTAGGAGAAGGTATGGCGCCTATATAAGCCTGTCTCATGTTCCACTAAATGGACACGCCTTACAACCTACATTGTAACTTGTACACATATTCGCATCTAGTGAATTATAGCAGCACGTAGGATCTTGCCACCGCTGCAAGGTTTGAAGCTGGGTAAACCCTTGTGTGCAATCCCGATCCTAGAAGCCGCCATGCCTTCCCCCTCTCTTCACCATTGGAGCATGGCACCTCCTTACGTGCCTAAGAATCCAATAACCCGACAGTTGGCGCCCACCGTGGGGCCTAAGGGGTTAGGCGTCACCTTCAAGGCGGGAGATCTGGGCGAGATCGGAAGATCTATGGCGGTAGGCCGCGCCAATCTGGATGGCGATGTCGGCTTCGTCGAGGCAGATTCTTGGACTCTGGCAGACGACGATCTTGTCTCCAGCTTCATCATCCCCATCGGCGACATCAACATCTTCACCGGCTTCACGGTCGCCGTGTACGGATTCCCTAGGGTATCTGGAAAATTCTTCCCCGCCACCACCCAGAAGACGGATCGCATCCGGCATCGCCTAAGGGCTTTGCAGCTTACGATCTAGATTCACAAAGCGAAATTGGCTCCAGCTTCTCAGAAGGCTACATGGAGTCCGACTTTCACTTTGTAGGAACAATCGCAACCACCGGCGATCAGCCGGCAGGTTCCGATCCTGATTCCATTATACCAGCTTTGCAAGTTGGTCTAGACTCGGAAGCCCGCTCTGAGAACACATCCCCAATGGCGGAAAACTCTGATACCGAAAGCACAGATAGCGACTTCGCAAGAAAAGTCGGCTCTTTAAATATAGGTGGTCCCAAAGAGGTCATGATGACAGGACCAACTCATATGGAAACAGACACACTTGACAAGCATGCAGATGGGTCGAAGTCGCCTTCCAAATCTGCTAGCTTAGAGTCACATGTTGACGTCTTTTACAACAAAGGCGTCCGGAAGCAAGCCAAAAGGCAATTTCCCCTTTGAAGCAAACCTTGACAAAGATCTGGAGGCCAAGCTAACGTCCGAAGCGCGCAAAAAATCACTTGACATACTCAAGACGCCGCTAGGTCCCAATGCAACCCTAGAAAAACTCAAAGAAAGGTGTCAATACCTCCTTCATGAGTTAGAGTTAGGCGTTCGCCATAACTTGGTTCTGCAAAACAGGGAAAAAACCCTCAAAGCCACTGCTCAGGACAAAGAAGATCTTCGCCGCCACATGGAAAGAGAAAAATTCCGGCGTATGAAGGATACTCACGACCCTCTCCTCCATAGAGATCTCACGAAGAACTTCGATCGACCGTCATCTCAAAAGAGATACCCTTATACCGTAGACAAAGACGGTCTGATATACTTCTCCACCCCTGCAAAGAACATGGAAGTCGCGCGGGAGATCATGGAAGACGAAGAGATCCCAACTGATGAGAAAGTGTTTTATTCAAAAGCACTACTCAAAAAGGCGGAAGAGCTGCAAGAGGTAGCCACCTCAAGTTGTCGCCTTGCTGACAACACTGTCCTATGCAAAGCCGGAGCCGGCGCGGGACCACCCAACGATCCATCCGAGTCTATCAGCCATGGCAAAGGCAAACAATCTGAAAAGCCGGCTCGACAACACGACGATGTATCAGGCACGGGATCCAACCGGCACAAGGAGGAACGTCAAAAGGACAAGGTAGACAAGGCCGCCAGGAAGGAAAGAAGGCGTGAGAAGAGCCGCAATAAGAATCATGACAAAAATGCTGCCCCAGAACGTAATGGTGATCGGCTTAACATGCCTCGGCCTGGAGAGACGACGAGAATGCAGACAAACACCGCCACCGTAGGCGCTCAAGATCTCGATCACCACATCGTCAAAACGGAAGCCGACATCAACAAGGCGACGCAGGAAGAGAAAAGACCCAAGTGTCAGATGCTCGCACTTGCCTAGATGAGATCGGAGCCGCAAGGGAAGAAACCTATCTAGGTCCCAAGTGCTTTGGCCCGGCAATCCGCAAGGTGCAGCTCCCAGAGGCGATCGGCAATGTCAAGAAAATTGTGAACAAGTACAATGGCGCGGATAACCCCGAGACATGGTTGTCTAACTACCTCAACACAGTGGGAATTTACAACGGAGGCTATGACGCCGCAGCCCGTTTCTTACCCCTGATATTAGAAGGTACTACACGCATGTGGATTGACACCCTGCCAGAGAAAAGTATCCACAATTGGTAAGACATGAATCGTTGCTTCACACAACACTTCTCCTGCACGTACAAACGTCCAAAGGCTTATCCAGAGCTCTTACGGTGCACTCAGGAGACGAACGAGTCCAGTCGCGATTTCATCGCACGATGGACGGAGATGAAAAACAGTTGCGAAGGTGTCTCCGAGACGCAAGCTATCCATGCTTTCATGAACAGCTTGAAGAAAGGAAACATGATGCGTTACATCTTGTCAAGCCAGAGAATCACCACCCTTGGAGATCTGCTTGACGGTGCAAACAACCTCGCAATTGCAGAAGACGACGCTCGTGCAGACGATGGAGACGCAAAGCTTGACATCCAACAACAACAAAAAGCGGGCCAAGTCGACAAAGAAAAAAAGCACAGCCTAATGACAATGCAGGCCCCTCCAATGAGGTAGCCTTTGCTTACAGCAAAGGCGGACAATCAAAGAGGAGGCTGTGGAAGCAGAACAACGATAGCAAAGGCGGAAAGAACATCAAGGTCACATATGACGACATCAAAGATCTCTCCTGTACCTATCACGGCAAGTTCGGCAAGTGCGCCCACACCAACAGGCAGTGCAGGATCAATGACGACATGAAAAAAGACTCTGAAGCTGGATATAGGGCAAGCAAGAACAACAAGCGCAAAGTCCGCAAGAAAGCAGCCAAAGAGGCAAAGGCAGACGATAGCAGCTCATCAAATCAAGGCGAAGAACCAGCTAAGGCTAAGAAGAACAACAAGTTCCCCAGAGTCGAAGAAAACTTCGTCACTTTCCTGGCAACCCCTTTGGCTAAGAAGGAGAAGGCCATCTGGAAGGAACTCAATGCTACTATGCCAGTTGTTCCCCAATACGCAACTTGGTCCGAGGTACTGGTCACTTGGGATCGCAATGATCATCCAGATCGCATTCCCCAATACCCAGGGTACTCAACTCTCGTCGTCAATCCCATAGTGGCAAATTGTCGGCTTTCAAAGGTACTTATGGATGGTGGCAGCAACATCAACATCCTATACCTAGAAACCCTCAAACACATGCACCTATCAGAAACCCAGCTCAAGCACAGCGACGTCAAATTCCATGGTATAGTCCCAGGACGGCAGGCAAACTTCGTTGGACAAATTACTTTGGAAGTCACTTTTGGCGAAGAGGACAACTACCGACAAGAAGAAGTATCCTTCGAGGTGGTGCCCTTCAAAAGCGCCTACCATGCCATCTTTGGCAGACCCGGCCTTTGCCACCTTCATGGCAAGACCATGCTATGTCTACAGCAAGCTCAAGATCCCTGGACCCAACGACGTCATCACAGTAAGCGGTAGCTACAAGAAGGCGTGGGAGTGTGAGCTGGGCAACACCGTCTACGCAGAAGCCGTCATCAGCAAAGGCGAACTTGCAGGATACCTGAAGGAAGTCAAGCAGAAGCCTATGCCAGACATAAAGAAGCCTCCAACTGCATGCGACGTCACCTTCACAGCAGGTTCCCATTCCAAGAAGGCGAAAATTGATGACAAGGATGCTGAGAAGACGAAGAACATCGGCACCACCCTCAGCGACAAATAGGAAGGCGAGCTCGTCAAGTTCCTCCATGAGAACCGAGACATCTTTGCATGGTCTCCATCAGACATGCCTGGAGTCCCGAGAGAACTTGTCGAGCACTCCCTCAATGTCGCAAAAGACGCCAAGCCTATCAAGCAAAGCCTTAGGCGTTTTGGTGCAGAAAAGAAGAGAGCTATAGGACAAGAGATAGCACGACTTACAGTCGCAAACTTCATAGAAGAGGTCATTCATACAGAATGGTCCGCATACCCTGTACTAGTACCTAAAAATGACACGAAGGCGTTGCGCATGTGCATCGACTTCACCGGCTTAAACAAAGCCTGTCCGAAAGACCCTTTCGCCTTACCGTGAATCAACCAGGTTGTAGATGCCACTACAGGGGCAAAATTACTATGCTTTTTGGATGCTTACTCCGATTACCAACAGATTAAGATGAAGAAGTCTGATCAAATCAAGACTTCTTTCATCACGCATTTTGGTACCTGCTGCTACTTAACAATGCCTTTCGGGCTAAAAAACGCAGTTGCGACGTACCAAAGATGCCTACACGACCAAATCGGCCGTAACGTACACGCGTATGTCGACGACATTGCAGTCATGACTAAACGTGAAGACGATCTATTAGCCAATCTCAAAGAAACTTTTGATAACTTGAGAAAGTACAAGATGAAGTTAAATCCGGGAAAATGCTTTTTTGACGTCCCAGCAGGAAAACTTCTTGGTTTCATAGTTTTTGAGAGAGGCATAGAAGTTAATCCTGATAAAATAAAAGCCATCATGGATATCAAGCGGCCTACATGACTCAAAGACATCCAACGCTTAACAGGATCAACAACTGTAGTAAGCTGATTCATAAGCAGGCTTGGTGACAAAGCTTTACCCCTCTACCGCCTTCTCAAAAAGTCGGATAAATTCGAGTGGACAGAAGAACCCGAAACCGCCTTAGCTCAACTGAAAGAGGCCTTAGTCAGCGCACCAATACTCGCAGCACCAAGGCCACAAGAGCAAATGCTACTATACATGTCAGCAACAAACTTGGTAATCAGCGCAGTCATAGTAGTCGAAAGACCGGTGGAGGGACAAGCAATCACCGAGCAAAGACCAGTCTATTACATAAGTGAAGTCTTCTCGGAGTCCAAGCAAAGGTACCCCCACTATCAAAAGTTATCATACGGCGTATTTTTCGCCGCAAGAAAACTACGGCACTATTTTCACGATCACTTCATCACAGTGGTAAGCAAAGCACCTCTTGGAGACATCATCAACAATGCAGACGCCACATGACGGGTCGCTAAGTGGGGAATCGAACTAGCAGCATTCGATATCCATTATAAACCACGAACAACCATAAAATCCCAATCATTAGTCAATTTTATCGCCGATTGGATGGAAGCTATGGACGAAACGCATTTGCCAGACTCTGAGTATTGGGTTTTACATTTTGATAGCTCAAAGATGCTCAAAGGCTCAGGGGCAGGCGTGGTGCTAACCACACCAAAAGGAGACAAGCTATGCTACGTTCTCCAAATTCACTTTGACGCCACAAACAATGTTGCAGAATACGAAGCCTTGTTGCACGGCCTTCACATCGCTTAGGACATTGGCGTGAAAAGGCTACTTTGCTACGGCGATTCTGATCTAGTGGCGCAACAACTTGACGGCACTTGGGACACCAAAAGCGCAACAATAGCGGAATATAGACGCACAGTTGACGAATTCGGCAGATGCTTTATAGGGCTTGAAGTACGGCATATCAAAAGAGAAGAAAACAAAGCCGCAGACGCCTTAGCAAGAATGGGCTCACGAAGAGACAAAGTTCCTAAGGATATATTCCTGGAACAACTGTACAAGCCTTCAATCAAAGGCGAAGACAGTGAAGACCCAAACTCGGTTAAGTCTGTAGCACTCTTAATGATAACACCAGATTGGACTCAACCTTACATCAACTTCCTCGTCAACGGCGAAGTAGCAAAAGACGAAGTGCTGAAAAGGCAAGTGATACGCAGGGCGAAAGCCTGTACAATCATCAAAGAAGAACTATACAAAAGAAGCACCACTGGGATATACCAGAGCTGCGTCTCCCCAGAAGAAGGTAAAAAAATCTTGGAAGAAATACACTCCGGATGCTGTGGACATCACGCCTCTTCAAAAGCCATAGTCGCTAAAGCCTTTAGGCACAGTTTCTTCTGGCTCACCGCAAAACAAGACGCGGAAGAGATAGTCAAAAAGTGTGCAGGATGCCAACGCTACGCACGGCAACCAAAGATGCCGACTCAAGAACTTAGAACAATTCCCATCACATGGCGCTTTGCGGTCTGGGGACTTGACATGGTTGGTCCATTCAGGACAGCCAGAGGCGGCTTAACACACCTACTCGTAGTAGTGGACAAGTACAAAAAGTGGGTAGAAGCCAAGCCTATCAAAAAAGTAGATGGGGAAACAACCGTGAAGTTTATCATAGACATCATACATCGTTTTGGCGCCCCCCACAGCATAGTTACCGACAACGGGACGAATTTCACTGTTGGAGAACTTGAAAAATACTGCGGCAGGAACAACATCCGGCTTGATTTGGCATCCATGGCCCACCCACAGTCCAATGGACAAGTCGAACGAACCAATCACATAATTCTGCAAGGCATAAAGCCACGCTTGGAAGTACCATTACATAGGGCAGCCGGAGCTTGGGTAGAAGAATTGCCTGCCGTCTTATGGAGCATCAGGACAACACCCAATAGATCAATCGGCTATACGCCTTTCTTCCTTATATATGGCGTAGAAGCAGTTCTTCCAACGGACGTTATACATGATTCTCCCCGTGTTGCAGTCTACGTTGAAGCAGATGCAGAAGAAGCCCGACAAGACGGCTTAGACCTACTCGAAGAAGAAAGGGAGATTGCACTCCAGCGATCCGCCATATACCAACAAGACCTACGAAGATATCACAGTAGACGAGTAAGGCGAAGATCGTTTCGAGAAGGTGATTTGGTGCTCCGCATAGTTCAAAAAAGGAGCACAAGTTATCCCCTACATGGGAAGGACCCTTCATTGTCAGCAAAGCGCTCAAGAGCGGGGCATACTATCTTGTTGACCTTAGAGATCTCAAAAAGAAGAAGAAAAAGGGACGCAAAAGGAAAAGAGGCGAAGAAGCAAAGTTCAGCGAGTCAAAACGCCTTTGGAACATTGAGCAGCTACGTCCTTTTTACACTTAGCAATTCTATTGTAAACATATGTCTATGCTCATGAAATAAAAAGCTTTGAATTGCCAAAATTTACATTTGATAGTATTATACTTACTCATCCATCTTTTATTTACCAATGATCATATTCCTAAAATGAACATATCAATTTTGTTAACACCAATAACTAAGCATGACAAGTTCGGCTTACTACCTTACAAAAATAAAATTGCGTCCTTCTAAGATTCTTTCTCTGATTTCTTATGTTCTGGGTTGCTCCACTAGATGTTCTACGCGCACAAAGGCGACACATGTATTAGGTGTAAGCAGATTGACTATGGTCCTGCTGCCTAAAAAAGTGTCACCGTCTTTGTGGTTTCGCTAACATACGAAAAAGCTAAAGACATAAACCAGATAATTCAAAGACGGACAAGGAACATAGTCGCATAACACAGTGCCAACAATACTTCAGTAAAAGTACCGAAAGAGCATGCTATGCATCACAAGACAAACTTGTTCACATAAATATGTTACAAGGTTTCATGAATAAAACAGTTTGTTCGCCTTAAGACTAAGGACTTCATAACACAACAGTTTTTTCTTCAATCTTGTGCAGGGGACTTAGAGTGTGCATCAGCGTCGCCTTCGGCTTGTGAGGTAGTAGTCTCCTCCTGCTCATCGCCTTGGGTGCCAGTCTGCTCTCAAATTTCGTCTTCCGACGAGCTTCGTAGAAGTTCAGGCATGTCCTGGCGAGCATAGACCACCTTGGGGTTGATCTTGTCAGCAATGAAGGAGGCATACCCTGTTACATAGTTATAAACAGCACCAGGATTGATCTTGTTGCCGTCAGCATCATGGGTTGGCAAGCATCTCACCACCTTCTTGATATCCATCTCGAGATGGTGGCCCATAACATTGCCTAAGGCAAGTCTGGCACCTCCACGAGCGGCAGCACGAAGACGCTCCTCGGCGTTGCTGGCGCATTCCTCAAATAGAGGCACCAGAGTCCTCATGTTGGTTGCCAAAGGCAGCTGCTTCGGGAACATTTGCCTTAACAAGCCTTTCCTGACAGCAGTTTTGCGAGCAATTAGCTCGCCAAACTCCAACACAAGCTCCAGGCGAGTGGCATCATCAATATCGCCAAGACCAGCAGGAGCTAAATATAAAAGCAAGTAAGGCAAAAGCGAAAAAACTCGTTCAAAAAGACGAAAGATGAAAAGAGAAAGGCAGAAAACATACTGAGGATCTTGTCGTCCAAGGCTTGGATTTCGTCTCTCCGACGCTCCAGCTGGCTGTCAAGCTCCTGGATACGGAGCTCCGCCTTCTCAGTAAGAGATTTCATCTCTTTCCTGGCGTATTTGGCTTCTCGGCGAGCGGCAGCCAGATTTCCTCTAAGACGTAACTGTTCCGCCTCTGCACTCTCCTGAAGTGCCTTCATGCCATCCTCAGCCAGCCTATGGTTTTCCTGGATCTTCTTGAAGAGGGCCTCATTTTCACGCCTAACAACAGCAATGTCGCCAGACTCCTCAGCAACTTGCTGGGCCTTTGCAAGCAGATCTGCAAAGCATAAGAAAGGAGAAACTTAGGCGACAAAAGACAACAACCAAAAAAGCAAAGCCAGTAAGAGTATTACATACCAGCATCGTGTTTCCCCTTATTCTTGGAAAACTTGAACTCCTGGCGCTGCGCGACCAAGGAATTTCACAAGTCGCGGTTCAGACCTCGCCCTTCTAGAAAAATAACAGAAAAATGCAAGCAAAAAAGGGTCAAGTAAAGTACACTTGGGGACTGGACAACAATGACTATCAAATTCAAGGCCGTCACTTTGACTAAACACATTAGATCAAAGAGACGCCCGGGGACTGGGAATATGGATAAGGCAAAATGAAGTTTACCTTAACATGTTTCTTTAAAAGCCGATAGCCAGTTTTCATCTTGGCGTACAGCGCGTCACAGTTATCTTCAAGCCTGGGCACCGTAACGGCCGTGGTGATCGGCTTAGGCGAAGAAGTCCCAGCAGCCTCCTTTTCAGCAGCAATCCTTGCTGTGATAGAAGGGAAAAGAAATCCCTCGTCATCAAGGGCTTACTCTTTTATATCTTCGAAGGCATCATTAGCCGAAGCTTCCGCCTTATTGGTTTCTTCAGGAACGGCTGCCTTTGCAGTAGCAACCGTCTTCTCAGCAATGTCCGTCCTCTTCATAATGACGTCCGGCATGTCGATGTCGGCTCTCACCTCCTGAGATGCAAGAGCCGGCATGCTTGTCGTAACACTGGGCGTAGGAGGAGCGGCAGCTGGCGAAGGAATTGGGGGCTTACCCCTTCCAGTCACCGTCTTCGCCTTCAGCTAGCCCGAAGGCTTAACCCTGAGATAAGACGAAGAAAGAAGGCTTAGCAACGTCGCAAGAAAGAAGAAAAGGAGCATTATGCGAGACTTAGGCTACAACCACTTACACTTTTTGAGGCATGGCGAAGGCGGATTCTTCATCGTCATCAAGGACGTCGTGGATAACGGCGCCCTTGGGGATGGAGGAGATGTCCTCCTTCTTCTTCTTCTTTAGCGCAGCCTCGGTCAGTGCCGCTTTATCGGCACCAACCTTGCGCTTGCGCATCTTAGCGCTGATGGCAACAACCGAAGAAGGGGGAGAGTCGAGCTGACAAAAGAAAGATACAAGTAAGATTTATGTTAAGCCAAACAAATGCAAAACACGTAAACATACAAGGTACTCACCGGCGGCGGCTTGTTGATGGAGGTGTACATGGGAAAAGACTCGGTGAATTGAGTCCTCTCCTTGAGCAGCTTCTTGAATCGCATCAAGAAGGCGTCGTTCGTTAGGTCGTCTTTGGAGACGCGGAGCGGATCATCCCGATTACCGATGGACGTACACAGCAGGTCTTTGTTTCCCCGGAGAGGCTGCACCCGCCTTTTGAGCCAGCACAGAATCGTGTTTGTGCCGATGAGTTTTGGCTTCGCCTCTGTCATCATGTACTCGATCCGTTTCTGGATGAGCTGGAGGTGTGCGGGCAGGACTTTCTCCGGCTTCTCGTCCCACGAGAAGCAAGGAGAAGCGACAGCGTTAAGAAAACGCGGGAGACCTACCGTCTTCCCCGCGGGAGCTATATCTGAGCAGTAGAAAAAGGTGCTCGCCCAGCTACGGACAAAGTCTACCTTGGGAACCTTAGGGTACCAGGCCCTATTTCTACGCAAATTAAGGCTAACGGTGCCCAAAATGAGCAGCTCGTCGCCTTCTGTCTGGCGTTTACAATGGAAGCAATATTTAAAGAAATCTAAGCTAGGTGCTATTCCTAAGTAGCCTTCAAACAAGGCTTGGAAACCAGCTAAGTACAAAATACTATTGGGTCCTAGGTTGTGCGGCCGTAAGCCGTAATAATCTAAGACTGAGATGAAGAAATACGACGACGACAGAGCCATGCCACGATGCAAGTGGGAAACTAGGATTACCCGCTCGTCGCCTTCGGGAGCCGGAGTGGCGTGCTCGAAAGCCGAACGCCACTTGCAGATTGCCCGAGGAGGAAGGAGTCCTTCGCGCTCCAGCTCCACCAGGTCGTCCTCGGTGATGGTTTAGGGGAGCCAGTGGCGAGAAGAGGAATCGTCCTCCTCCTCGGCGGCGTCGCCCGAATCAGTGGGCATCTTTTCCCCAGGAAAGAGCCTGATTATGGGCTCCGCAAGCAACGCCTCTATGGCGGTGCCCGAGGAAGAAGCGTCGCCCGTTGCGGATCCCTCCGCCGAGCTCCTCGCCGTAGCCGTAGCCGCCCTCGCCGCGTCCTCCTCCGCCACCGAACGCGCCGCCGCAGAGGCTATGGTTTGCTCCATTGATCTTGTGTGTGGGTGTGGGGATGAGGTGCTCGGATGCGCAGGAGAGAGAGAAAAGAGCTCGAGCACAAGGAGGAAGATGAACAGGGAAATGAAGGCAGTGATTCGTTTTCGAATTAAGGGAAAGGTGTTTATGGTCCGTCCCACGATCTCCGCAACGGTTGGATTCGCACCGCTCGATCCGCGCCACGTGGAGCGGAGAAATTGAGGGAGACGTTTTCCTTCTTCGGTAAGCCTCAGGTCGTGCGCGGGAAAATCGCAATGAGTGGATTTGGCCTAGTCAACAGTCTAGACTGTCATGGACTGAAAATTGTGACAAGACTTGAACTCAGGCTGACGATGAATCTTTCTCTCTGTCCATCAGTTGACGAATTATTCGGCTTGTGTGCCCATAAGTGCAACGGTCGTTTCGGCTTATTGGAAAGCCGTATCCTCAGTTATATAGGGAATGGTTCAAGCTCTGCAGCAGTTCATCAAGAAGACGAAGACGAAAGTTTCATAGTGAACACTAAGACAAACAAGCTGGAGTGCTCCAACATTTTCGTGGACTACTCTGGAGGATATACAAAACAGATATGCCGACCACGTGGGCTAAGCCAGCTTACCAGGGTGGCCCAAGAGGTGATAAGGTCTTCGGCTTATCGGGCGGCCCAGTAGGCTGAAGCGCAAGAGAAGGCCTACAAGCTAACCAGGAGCTAATCATGATCCAGGCGAACCGATGTTCGTCTTAGAGAACAAGTTAGGGTTTATCCCATGTTAGTCTAGGACTCTTAATATAGGTCGGTTAGCCTTTCTTGTAGGAGAAGGTATGCTGCCTATATAAGCATGCGTCCTGTTCCACTCAAGGGACACGCCTTACAAACTACATTGTAACTTGTACACATATGCGCATCTAGTGAATTATAGCAGCACGTAGGATCTTGCCACCGCTGCAAGGTCTGAAGCTGGGTAAACCCTTGTGTGCAATCCCGATCATAAAAGCCGCCATGCCTTCCCCCCTCTCTTCACCAGTGGAGCATGGCACCTCCTTACGTGACTAAGAATCCAATAACCCGACAATATCCTTGGTAAGCATGGCTTTGGAAAATATTACTAAGCTACTCAGAAACAAATAAAGAGAGCAAATAAAAATTCATTCATGGGAATCAATATGGGTTTATTAAAACTAGAACCATCCAAGATTGTATTGCCTTCACATGAATATATTTACATTTTCCACAAATCCAAAAACTAAATATTCATCAATAAGTTTGATTTTGAAAAAAAAACATTTGATTTAGTTTGAATACAATGCTATCATCAGCATGATTAAACACATGTTCATTGGAGAAAGATGGGTCAGCAACATCCTATAAACATATGCGATTCTCAATGGAGAGCCAAGAAAAAAATCTATGAAAAAGGAAAGTGATAAATCATTACGCACAGTCTTGTGGGCCAACGGGGGAAGCGACGGGCGTAACTGGCTGAGCGTCTTCAATATGGCGCGTGAGCGCCCGCTAGACTCCAGTCTCCGGGCCGATGTATCCAAAGCCCTCCCCGACTTGAATCCCTCTTCAGCTCTTCTCTGATTCGGTATGTCCTAAATTCTAGGCCGCCGATCGATCGAGGAAGAGAGCCCACACTTAGATCTGCCGTAGCCCGCTGCCATCGATCTCCAAGTTGTTACCGAGCGATCGTGATGTTGGTGGAATCGATTGCCCTGTTGAGGGCATCGTGTACGTGTTAAATAGGAGATGGAAAAGTCCCATCTGTGGCACTTACATGGTAAGGGAAATACAAGGAAAGCAAAAGAAGGAAAGGAGCAAATTTAGTGATCCTTGTATGTGACCGTTGGGTATGTACAGCCGGTGGTGTACTACACCATACGGTGTACTCCGGATCACATACATGGAAGGCCTAACGGTATTGTCTAACAAGCATGGAAAGTCTAACAGTATTGTCTAACACCCCCCCTTAATCTAATCCTTGTAAGTATTGGAAAGGTTGAGATTACGCTTGAACTCATTGAATTCCTTGACGGGTAGCGCTTTGGTGAAGCCATCAGCGATTTGATCCTTTGTGGAGATGTGACGGATGTCGAGTAACTTGTTGGCAACCCGTTCACGAACGAAATGGAAGTCAATTTCGATGTGTTTTGTGCGAGCATGAAACACCGGGTTGGCAGAGAGGTAGGTAGCACCAAGGTTATCACACCAGAGGCATGGTTTTTCTTTTAGAGAAATGCCAAGTTCCTTGAGGAGGGCTTCGACCCATATTAATTCTGAAGTGGCATTGACAAGAGATTTGTATTCAGCTTCTGTGCTGGAGCGAGAGACGGTGGCTTGTTTGCGGGCACTCCACGAGATCAAGTTTGGACCAAAAAAGATTGCGAAGCCACCAGTAGAGTGTTGATCATCAAGGCACCCGGCCCAGTCTGCATCTGAAAATGCACTAAGGAGAGTAGAGTGAGATCGTTGAAAAGTGAGGCCAATATGAAGCGTACCTTGCACATAACGCAGAATGCGTTTGGCAGCCGTCCAATGGACTGTCGTGGGAACATGAAGATATTGATATATTTTGTTGACAGCGAAAGAGATATCAGGTCGTGTGAGAGTGAGATATTTTAGGCCGCCCACAATGCTTCTGTATTCAGTGCTGTCAGACGGGCCGAGGGGGGTTCCACCTGTGAGAGTCAATTTTTCCGAGGTGGAGAGAGGAGTAGGGAATGTAGTACAGTTAGCCATTTTTGCTCGAACAAGAAGATCATTAGCATACTTAGCTTGTGTTAAGAGGAGGCCATCGGTTGTGTTCTTGACTTCAATGCCCAAAAAGAAATGAAGGGCACCAAGATCCTTGAGGGCAAAATCCGTACGGAGGTCATGGAGGAGAGCCGGAATTGCTTCATCTGAAGAGCTAGTCACAATAATGTCATCAACATAAATTAACATGAAAATAGTGATACCTGACTTGTGATAGATGAAAAGGGATGTGTCGGCCTTGGAAGGATAGAAACCAAGAGTAGTGAGTTTGTTGCTTAATTTGGAGTACTAGGCACGAGGAGCTTGCTTGAGACCGTAGAGAGCTTTATCAAGTTTGCAGAGATAGAGCGGAGCATGGGGATCTTCGAACCCAGGTGGTTGTTTCATAAAAACTTCCTCTTCCAGAACGCCATGTAAGAACGCGTTCTTGACGTCAAGTTGGCGAAGACTCCAGCCTTGAGAGACAGCAAGAGCGAGCACAAGTCGGATAGTAGCAGCTTTAACAACCGGGCTGAAGGTGTCTTCATAATCAATTCCATAGCGTTGCTTGAAACCCTTGGCGACAAGTCGAGCTTTGTACCTGTCAATAGAGCCATCGGAATTTTTCTTGATAGGTATACCCACTTACAATCAATTATATTTTTGTTGGAGCCGGGAGGGACGAGGTGCCATGTCTTGTTTTGAAGGAGCGCATCATATTCTTCTTGCATGGCATCCTTCCATTTATCATCAGCAAGTGCTTCGGATAATTTGCTTGGTTCACCTGTGGATGTTAACAAGCCATAGCGAATGGTACCATCTTTATAGATTCTAGGATTTCTTATACCTTTTTGTAAGCGTGTGCGAGCGTGTGGAGGAGGAGGAGGCATAGGCGGGACGGCATGTGTAGTAGACGCAGAAGATCCGGTGCCCCCAGAGTCGGCCGGAGCAGGGGATCCCGTGGTCGTATGTGTGGCCGAGTCGGTAGAGCCGGGTGATGCAGAGGATCCAGGTGAGCTGGAGGAGTGGGACCCGGCTGTCCCCGCGGTAGTTGTGGAGGGCGACGTGGCCGCCCGGGATTGGCCCGGCGATGTGTCGTGGAGGGGCGTGGTTGGCGGGGCGGTTGGTCGGGCTGGTGGGCCCCGGGCGGTGTAGCCGTTGGTGCTCTGGCGGGCGGCGATCCCGGAGGAGATGGCGCGGGCGCTGATTGCTCGGACGCGCGATCTGAGGCCGATTCTGGCGTCAGGGCGGGAGAATCTGCACCGGGATCGGTGCGGGTGCTGTTTGCTTCCGAATTTGGCAGATTTGGCATGTTTTGACTGATTTCTTCACCGTTTTCACGTGTTTCTTCGCTGGTGTCACTGGTTTCTTCAGTAGCAGAGGGTTGGCTCGGAGTTGTGGGTGCGCCACTGTCTTCGGGTACCTGAGTAGTGTTAGTAGTAGGTACAAAATGCATATGGTCATCATTAATTCATTAGACATACCCTCTAGATTGGAAGGGTTAGAGGATGGAGATGAGGGTATGCGCAGAATTTCTTGACGAAGGCGAGAACCCGCATTAGGATTTAACAAAGTAAATGGAAAAACATTTTCATCAAAAACAACATCGCGAGAGATATAAACTCTTCCGGTGCTCACATCAAGACACTTGACTCCTTTGTGTAGAGGGCTGTAACCAAGGAAAACACATTGCTTGGAGTGAAAAGATAATTTTCTTGTGTTGTAGGGGCGAAGATTGGGCCAACAGGCGCATCCAAAAATACGGAGGGAGTTATAGTTTGGCTTAATATTGAGGAGTTTTTCGGTAGGAGTATCAAATTTTAGGGGCTTGCTGAGAAGCATATTGATGAGATAGGTGGCGGTTAAGAAAGCTTCATCCCAAAATTTTAGAGGCATGGATGTGTTGGCAAGAAGAGAGAGACCAACGTCAACTATGTGGCGATGTTTTCTCTCGGCGGAACCATTTTGTTGATGAGCATGAGGACAAGAGACGTGGTGAGTGATGCCAACTTTTTGGAAAAAAGAATGAAGTTTTTCATATTCACCACCCCAATCCGTTTGCATGGTTATTATCTTGCGTCCAAATTTGCGTTCAACAAATTGTTGGAAGTTTAAAAAAGCTTGATAGACATTTGTACGTTTTTTAAGTAAAGTGATCCAAGTAAATTTACTAAAATCATCAATAAAACTTACATAATATGAATGTTTTCCAACTGAAAGAGGAGCGGGTCCCCACACATCCGAAAAAAATTGTTCTAATGGTACAGTGGAAACACTAGTGGAAGTAGGATAAGGTAATTGTTTGCTTTTGGCTTGTTGACAGGGATTACAAACATAAGGATTTATCTCATGCGAGTGACTAAGATTATTTTTCCGAAGAACTTGTTGAACGATGAAGGAGGATGGATGTCCTAGACGGCGATGCCACGTGGAAGACGAAGGTGTGAGGGTGATGAAGGCGTGCTTGGTGGAGTCTGTGGATGTGGGCACAACGGGATAAAGGCCACCATGACACGGACCTCTAAACATGATTTCCTTCGTGGCCCGATCCTTAATCAAAACGAAAAAAGGATGAATTTCAATAAAAGCATTGTTGTCTAGACTAATTTTGTGAGCAGATAATAAACCTTTGGAGGCATTAGGGACATGTAAAATATTACGAAGATGAATAGGATTAGTAGGGGTATGAATAATAGAATGACCAATGTGTTTAATTGCCATACCTTGACCACTAGCAGTGTAGATTTGGTCATGGCCCTTGTACTGTTCATGAGTGGAGAGCTTGCTCAACTCGCTTGTGAGATGATTTGTAGCACCCGAATCCACGTACCAATTTGTGTCCACACGGTATGCGGCAATGTGGGCATGTTTATCTTCACGGGGTGGATCATCATGGTCGTCGTCGCCGTAGCGCCACCAACACTCGGTGGCGGGGTGCCCATATTTTTTACAAATTTGACAAGTGACATCTTGGAGAGGGGAGGGGACGCGGTTTCCACGCCCACGCCCACGGTTTGCTCGTGCTCGGGGACGGCGTGCTTCATCATGACGAGGTGAGCGGCCGGAGTTGTGGATGTAGCCACCACCACTCCCGCCATAACCACCTCCACCGCCACCATAGCCGCCTCCACCACCTCGGCCACCTCCTGAGTGCGGACGGTAGGAGCCACCCCCACCATGATTGGGGCGATGACCACCACCTCCACCACCCCGGCGATCGGCATCATTGGCGGAGGAGGAGAAGGGGACAGCGGTTTCTTCAGATTAGGACAGCATTGTTTGGCGGTGCTCGTATGCGAGGAGTTGATTGCATGCATCTGCGAAAGTGCTAGAAAGATGGGCGTTAATGGCAGCAACGAGACCGTTATACTCACCGGAAAGACCGGCAAGAAGGTACTCCTTTAGTTCCGCGTCTTGCACAATCCGCCCAGCCGAAGCAAGTTCGGAGGTGAATCCTTTTTTCTTGGTGATGTAGGCAGTAGCGGTGAGCTCGCGTTTCTTCGTGCTGATGAGGGCGGCTGTGAGAGTTCCTAGCCGCACCTTGACCTGGGCCGAGAATTTGTCGGTGATGGCAGCCCAGATCTCGGCGGCGTGCTCCAAATCAAGAAGCTCGCTGGAGATGTCGGGGGAGATAGCCTTGATGAGGTAGCTCACGAGTTGTTGGTCCCTCGCGATCCATGCCGCGTAGGCCGGATTGGGGACCCTGATCCTTCTCTTCTCCGAGTCCTCTCCCACCATTGTTTCCTCGGGGGCCTGGTCGGAGCCGTCAAGCAGCCCCATGGCCAAGGCGCCACGCACAGCCAGAACCACCTGCGCCTTCCAGTACAGGTAATTAGCCATGGTTAGTTTTTCTGAAGGTGGAGCTCCAAGAGCGGCCGTGAGGGAGACCGCCATCGTGTGGAGGGAGGGAGGGGCGAAAAATCACTAGGGGATTGTTGTTCTGGTTGTTTTCCTATCGAACGAGACGTCAAGAAAGAGTTTGGTCTGATACCATGTTGGTGGAATCGATTGCCCTATTGAGGGCATCGTGTACGTGTTAAATAGGAGATGGAAAAGCCCCATCTGTGGCACTTACATAAGGAAAATACAAGGAAAACAAAAGAAGGAAAGGAGCAAATCTAGTGATCCTTGTATGTGACCGTTGGGGATGTACAGCCGGTGGTGTACTACACCATACGGTGTACTCCGGATCACATACATGAAAGGTCTAACGGTATTGTCTAACAAGCATGGAAAGTCTAACAGTATTGTCTAACACGTGAAACCCTGCTGCTATCTATCGATCGATCGATCGCCAAGGATTCTACTGGGCGATTGTACGTGAAGATGTACCTGCTGCCCGACGACGTGCTGGCGGACGTGCTCGGCCGCCTCCCGCCGCAAAGCCTCGCGGCGTGCCGGTGCGTCTCCAAGGAGTGGCGTGACTTCATCAACGGCCGCGACACGCTGCGCTTGAGCCTACTCCCAGTCAGAGTCGCCGGCATGTTCCTTCTCCTCAGCGCCAGCCTAGCGTTCGAGTTCTTCGCCCGCCCAACCATGGGTCCAGCGATCCCCCGCGGGCTCGATTACTTGCCTAAGCCTACCTACCTTGTCTCCAGGATCAGCAGCCACTGCAACGGCCTCCTTTTGTTTCCAGGTGTTGTGGCTAACCCGGCAACACGGCAGTGGACGAGCCTTCCCCCACCGCCGCCTTGCCTAGAGTCAGAGATGATGTTTCGCGAGCATCTTGTGTTTGACCCCACCGTATCACGGCACTTTGAGGTTTTCTTGATCCCTGGGGTTCCTGAAGCAAGCCATGCCGATGCCGATGCCGATGCCGTGTTCATCACAGAAACAGCAGAGTGGCCACCTTCACAATTCCCCCTACGCGTCTTCTCTTCAAAGACATGGCAGTGGGAGGAGAGGACCTTCCTCCGTGAAGGTGAGAGCGCGGGGACCGTGGATGACATGCAGCTGCTACAAGCGGAGATGAGGAACGATGGATTAGGCATAATATTGGACCAGTCCGTTTATTGGGATGGAGCACTTTACGTGTCTTGTGGTGGAAATTTCTTTATCAGGTAATTAACAACTGCGCTTCCACGGTTACTTCATCAGCTCTTCCCCCGTTTGTCAATAGTGTTGTTCCGAATTTTATATTTTTCCTTTTTCTTCTTCGTCAGAATATCCATGTCAGGTGGTAAGTACCAAGTGATCAAGCCGCCGAGCAACATGCAAGATAGCACATATACCGCACTTCGGGGATGTCGAAGAAAGAAGTTTGTTGTGCATTAATACATGATAGTTGTCGACTCCAAACGTGGTTTCTCCGAGAATCAGCTGGCTAAATGGAGTGGGTGTTGAAGCATCAGGTCGACCTTGGATCCGAGCTAGCAAAATATGAATACGGCACCCAAAATCATGGGCCTTGGATGTTACATGATCACGATTTTACCTGCCATGTACAAGAGACATCACGTGATTCTGCTTACGATGGAGAAAACCAAGGACAGTACAATGGCGAAGATTTAGGCACTATATCAGACAATGAAGAAGACAAGTACTGCACAGTGCCTTTGCAAGTTGAATGGGATTCCGACGATGATAATATCATCAACATTAAAGATGTGGTCAACGTGCCCACCAATATTAAGTTTCTTGGGTTTCATCCTAGTAAAGAGATTGTGTTCTTTCACGTATCATCCAGCAGAGGAGTGGCCTATCATTTGAATGGAGCAAAAGTTCAAGATTTGGGCGAATTAATGTTTTCAGATCTTGATTATGTACTGCAGTCTTTTGTGTACACGCCCTGTCGGATAACACTTCCCTAAACACAATTGTATTAGAACCTCGTCTAAAATAGCTATGAGCACTGTAATTTCTGAATACCCTGGAGACCACTGTAAATGCACGAATTTCGCTTGTTTTGTATACCCTATTAACTAGTGACGGTCTTTGTAATGATACGATGGTTTCATTCACCTCTATGCTGACTTTGTAAATAAATTTGTTGTTTTTGTTTCAAACTTGCAGGGTGGCCCTCGCAAATGCGATGGCATCGTCTTCAGTGTGTTTAATCCGGTCATGGTATAAATTTATTATGTCATAGATAATGTAAACCTGAAATTTGAAGTCAACAATCTTTCTAGGTGCCACAAAACTTATATGAGGTAATACACCGCACATGTGAGAGAAATATTTTGAATCATTTCAATGTATGAATAAATAAATTACTATAAATGTCCGAAAACTAACATGTCAAATATTCCGAAATTCTATCTTGATAACTATTGACGGTATTTGTAACATTACGACGGTCTCATTCACCTCCATGCTATCTTTGCAAATAAATTTGTTATGTTTGTTTCAAATATGGTATATTCGAGTTCGGTTACTTTTCAACTTAGAGTTGTATAAATTGATCTTGCATAATATGATACTTACTCTTTCCCTTATATGATCATCTCTGTCTGGTAATCTAATTGCCAATACTTTACAATTTTTAGGTAATTGCACTACTAATACGAGAACTTGTCCATAAGGCGCAGTTTCACACAAAAAACTCTCCAGGTGTGATTTGTTGGTACAAAAGCTTTTGTTATATGTGCAAATTCATACAAAACGAACCTGGCAGTGACATATGTCCTGCCACGCTGCAAAACGGCAAGGGCCCAACGCCTGGAAGATATGCATGGAGCTTCCTCTCACATTTCTCTTTTGCGGTCACGTCCTTCCATTGTTTTGTATTACAGTAGCAGAAATCACCTAAATGCGCAGAAACCACTCAAAATCCTGTGGGAATCAAGAGAAGGGTGTAGGGGAAGGGAGAAACTCATGGTAGTGGACGCGTAGCCGAGCCTCCCCTTTCCATCACAACAGTCCCCGGCGGCATGTTCCCATCATTGCCTCACCACCCTCAAAGGGTTCAATCGACCCACACTTTCAGGGATACGAAATGGTGAGGTATGGGGAAGTGTGAGGAAACTCACAAGAATACGGGTAAACGAAGCCTCCCTTCTCTGTTGATTGTCGCCGGTGCCAAGGAGGATCGATCCACCGTCAGGTTCCTCTCCGTTGTCTCCTCGAGGTGTTCAAAATTGGGGAAAAGAAGAACCCTTGTAGCCAAACGGGTTCTGGAAGGGAGCTTCGGAATGCCTTACTTGGTTGGCATGCTGTGGACCACGCAAGTACCATCCATCAACGTCGCATGAAATGGGAGATGGAAGACACAAATCCATAGGGTGAATAGTAGCATTTTTTGAAGGGGATCGTAGGCAGAAAACAAAAAAATTCCTAGCAGCGATATCCTTAAAACATGCCAAGATCTATTCTATGCAGATATAGTAGTACGAACGGAGATCGGAATACATTTTCTTGTAGACCGAAAGCGGGGATTACGTTCCCGCACGAACGTTGACGATGAAGACCGACGAAGCCGACCTCAAGGTCGTGTAGAGGAAGCAGACCTCCCAGCACCGCTAGCGCAGCACCTCACAGGGCGTTACAAATGTACGGTGGAGATGACGGCATCCGAAGCTCCAGTCTAGGACGAGCAGCGGAAGACTTGGACCGGAACACCAGCAGCGCGGCAGCGGGCTTATGGTGGAGAGATCCCCCTCTCAACTCGGCGCAACTCCGATAAAGGGAATCACGGAATCGAGAGAGAATTGAGAAATTAATTGGTAAATTAAAAAGCCAGGGGTGCCATTTCTTATATTGGCTCCCGGGGGGAGTCAACTTGCCAGCCAGGCAATGTGGAACTAATCCCACATGCCTGGTGCGGCATGGCTGGGTGCGCCGGCCCACCTGGGTCGGCCCCCAAGCCCCCCACCGAATTCCCCTAGGAATTTTCCCCTCTTGGGCCTTCTTTCGACCAGAAGACCTATTTAGGTAAATCAGACTAAATAAATTCGAAAATAAATATATAAAATCATATTTAGACATTAATTATACTAATTAATATCAAACATATTACTTCCTCCGTTAGGTGTATAAGACTTCTCCTGTTATGTAGCGGACCAAGGTGTAAAACAATTAGTTGCCACTGCCGATGGAGTAACTAACGGACCAATCAACGTGAGCAAGGAGTACTTAGCGGAAACGAACGGACGTGCTGCTGAAATAACCGGTTTAGAGCAAGGACAATAGAAACGCCCGTTGCCGGCTGTAAAACAAATCCATGTCATCAAACGCTGATCTTAGAGCCAATTCATACAACAAGTTAGCTTTATGCCGACTTCTAGACTAGATTTATTTACTACTCTTCCTGGCAACGGATATGCATGATTGGAGGAAAGAGCCCAGCTTGCTCATGCATGGCTGCATGCGGGCTATAATTTATCGAATCTTGCGCTATACCCCGACGCTTCACCAAGCGCCCGCTTGAGTCTCTCTCTTTTTTTCTCTCTCATACACATAGGATTTTGATGACATGGCAAATGCTATAGCCTGTTGACTAGGCTTTATTGTACATGCTCTTATGCATGCACGCAGGAGGTTCTACATGGCGCTAGAGAATTTGTTGTTTTTGCATGCGGGTGGAGGAGGAGAATGTGTTCACACGGATGCATGCAGTATGAAGTGAGAGAAAAGTGGAATGTGTTCATACTGCATGCTGCCACTTTCTCTTCAGTTTGATGCGCGCAGAGTAATTTCGGGAGGTGAGAGAAATGGTAACGACGGGGTAGTAATTTGCCTAATTAATGCTTTGTGGCCTTATCTTGAGTTTGATTGTGAACAAATAGATTTTGGTGAGGGGACTTATACACCTAAACGGAGAGAGTATATATAATTTATTCCAGTTCCGAAAACTATTTCGTCGCTAACCGATCTCCATCGGACCTCTCCCGGAACGTTCCGGGTGATCTCTTTCATTTCCGGTTGTCTTGTCGAAACCGATTAAGTGTTGTACCCTAGCGGTTCGATATAATAACATGTATGATCGAGACTCCTCTCTAATCAACGACTAACTCGTAGGCCTGGACCCCATGAATTAATCCCTGTGATATAATGAATGAATTTCATCTATCAAATCTGAACGTAAAGTTTTAAACCTTTTTCCATGGCGATACTTAGCGTGTCCGAGTATCGTTCATAGATATCTCCATATCTAGCTGACATCGTTAACGACAACGCTATCTTCTACTCGTTTATGATTTCATGTCTCTGTGACCTAGTCACATGCTTGCAAACTCATTAGACATAATCTCACCGAGTGGGACCTACGAGTATTTATCCTGCTATGCGGATTGGAAAATCCCGCTCTTGACCCCTCGTCTCAACTATTACTTTCTGATACCCAAAAGTATCACTGTTATTGTCATACTATATAAAATACGACGTTTGATGCGATCAAAATATCTTTCAGAGATCTCACGGTCGAACGCGTAATGACTACGTCATACAAATATGGGTATGTCCATCACATCATTTTACCCGATATGACTTACATTGCCGACCGGCGCCATGCCCAATGATCGGGAAATCTTTATCATCAATCGCGCAATAAAACTAGTCTTAGTAGAGGCTACTAGGGACCTGTTTGTTTACGCATCATATCCATATTAATGTTTCCGCTTAATACGGTTATAGCATGACACAAAAACATATTATGAACAAACGAGATATGATAAACAAATACACTTTATTAATTGCATCTAGGGCATATCTCATTCATTTTCCTTGTCGCAACCACAATATATTAACATGACATAACACCAGGACAATTCCTTTTCCCTTTTATTTTTACCTAAAAAATAATTTTTCCTTTGGTTGTGGGCATGACTGAAAGACCAAGGATAAGAGCATCTACACCCGGTGTCGGCCAAAAAACCGTCCACTCGCACGTCATGTAGGCTGATTTTGTGCAGGGCTACTAGCTTACCCCACACCGTAGGGAGTACTTCAACCGGACCAAATCTGCCACCCCCGCCATTTTTCCATCTCCACGCCCTTTTTCCCGCCAAATCTGCCATCCCAATCAGTTTTCCTTTCCCCACGTGAGGGAGGCATGTGACATGCTGCATGCGCCGATCTTCCAAGAAATGGGGATTGCACCACCCACGGCCGCGACATCCTCGACGCTCATGTCCATGGCAACCTCGGCGCCCACGGTGAAACCTAGGACGAGACGCATGGCCCCCAGTGGGGGCACGCACGACGAGATCCTCAGTGTGAACAATGGCGAGACCAACAACAATGACTACCTTGACGACGATTTGCTCGGATCCGCTCTTATCGTAGGCTTCCTCGACGACACCAACACCGCACCGCCTGATTTGTCTTTCATGCGCCTCTGTTTTGTGATGTCGTAGACTTTGAATTTGTGTGGGCAAGACTTTAAATTTATGTGCGTGAGACTTTGAGTTTATGGCTTAGTTAATGTTATTTCATTTGCACAATGTGAAATTGAAAAAAATGCGAGTGGGGAGAGCGCACCCCATAGGCTCGATTTCGTCCAGACGCTTCCGTAGCGCTCGTTCTAGCACCAATTCAGACGAGATATGGGGCGCCGAGTGGAGAAGTCCAAGTGTGTCGATGGAATATATGACCTTTGGTGGCACTACCTGGACCATCTTATTGACATGGAGCATTCACCGAAAGAGTACGAAGCTTAACTCTAGATATTTGTGTCCTTTTTTTAGGGGTGTGTGTGTGTGAGGGGCGGGGGTCAAATTTACAGGAAAAAAATGCTAGAGTTTTTCGTCTCCATGCCGCTCCACCATTCTTCTAATTGAGAGAATAGAAGAGGTGGCAAAGATGTGGGACTCGGGCCATTTTCTCTAAGCAATGTAATGTTGGGAGGGTAGTTTTTTTTGACAAAGTCTAGGATGTGTCCTAAACTCCTAAGCACTTAGACTCTACAAACTTTTGAAACGTTTTCTCAATTAATGAAAATATTAAATCGTTTACCTCGTTTCAATAAATAAACAAATTATACTATATGTACTTTACTAGAAGTCATCGATGTCGGCATAGAGCAGGAAACAAGACACGTGTATTTTTTTAAAAAATACTTGCCATGAAGAAATTTCCCGAGTTAATAATATGAAAACCGGTACAAAACGGCCGGCTAAACTGGCACAAACACTAGAACTTGTTTTGGTTGTCTTCTTCATCTCTTGCAACCAAGAGTAGGACTTGTATGTGGGAACAAAAATTGGAGGGAATCTCACCTTGTATTGCGTGACAGAGCTGGCCCACGTCCCTTTTAGCTTTCCTCGGCGCTCCCAAGTGTCACCCAACACGTTGGGTTCATCCTGAGAGCGTCATATGAAATTTCGGGCCAAACCGGTGAAAACGAGACTGCGGGGTGAGAGGGGGGTTCCTCGGCCTTGGGTCTATTTAAGGGGTATGGGTGGGTGAGGGGGGGGGGGGTGTTTACACGTTGATATTTTCTACTTTTCTGTAGAAATTTGTCCAGCAGAAATTATATGTTTATTAGTAGAAGTGATTTTTTTTCAAATAACTCAAAATACTATCATTTTTAGTGATTAAGAAAAACTTACGGAGTTAATAATCCGAAAACTAGGTGAAAAATGCTGGTGCAAATCGGTCGGCTGAACTGGCCCAAACACTGGAGCTTGTTTTAGCTGTCTTCTTCATCTATGTCTGCAACGAGTGGACTTGACAGTCTACAGATCGGAAAGATTAAACAGAGCTACCCAAACAAACAAAAACAAAGTACAAAGTCAAAACACTCTTATGCATGTCCTTGGCACACACAGACATCAAAATGTCACCAGACCATAGCAGAAAGAACAATCACGTCATGCGCAATTGCTCAGCTTCTTCTCCTACTGTTAACTAGCTAGATTCACAGAAACTTCAGTACCACGGCCGGAACTAGCTAGTAGAACGTGTATTGTCCCTACGGACACTATCACTTCTTCTGCCAATCTGACTGACTCGATTCAGTTCAGTAGTAATGTCGTGTACCGTGCCACACCGTCGGTCACGCGACGCCGGTACTGTTGGCGGCCGCCGACCAGCAGTAGATGCTGGTGGCCGCGGTTCTCATGGTGCTCGTCGACCCGCACTCGCTCTCGTGGAGGGACGCGCTGGACATGTCCAGCCTCACGCCCCACGGGCACGCCGCGGCCGGCGCGCTCGCCTGCGACTGGCACCGCTGGACGCGCACGGCTCCGATCTTGGGCGACGCCATCCCGCGCGGCGCCGGCCCCTCCAGCGACGCCCTGCGCCGCCCGCCGCTGGCCTGCCTCTCCCACGACATCGGCGCGTCGGGGGCGGACGACACCGACGCGCGCTGCCGGGGCGCGCTCTGCGACCGCGCCTTGGCGCGCGACGACTGCGTGTTGGCCATGTAGCTGGGGAACAGCAGCGGGTGGTCGGCGCCGGCGCTCTGCTGCGACTGCGGCTGCTGCTTGCAGGACGCGTCCGAGGCGTAGTATGGGTACGGGCTGGTCCGCGCGGTGCCGAAGGAGAAGTCCTCGTACCGGCCGCTGTACGACCGCCCGCTCGCGTCCGTCAGCGCCGACGGCGTCGGGGACACCTTCTGGTACAGCTCGATCTTGGACGGCGTGCGGCAGAGCGGCGTGGCGTAGCAGCTGCTGCGCCGGGACGTCCTGGGGGTGCAGTGGACGTCGCCCACCACGGTGTCCACCTCCACGATCTTGATGTTCTCCTCCATGTCCTGCACTCGCGAAAAAAAAATGAAATTTCGTTCCAGGTTCCGTTTTGATGGTTTGGTTTTGTGTCCGACCAAGTTTTAACAGAGCCAAATGCAAGGACATACCTGATGCTGCCGGAACCGGGGATGGTGCGGCGAGCGGCGCGTGGGCGTCATCCGTGGCGTGCGGATGGGCTTCTCGTCGTCGAGGAGCCGGAGACGCGCCGTGCGCGCCCTGTTCTGGGCGGCGACGAGCGCCTGCATGCAGCGCAGGGTGTTGCTGGCCTGCCTCCGGACGAGGTGGCCGCGCACGAGAGCCTGCAGCTTCACCAGCCCTCTGAGCGCGCACAGTGCCTTCCTCGCCTGCGCGTCGATCCCGAGAAACAAACCACCAAAGCCTCATCAGATAAAACTAACAAACCAACGATAATGCAAGTGGATCGATGCGATCGACTGACCAGATACGATCTGAAGACGGACTGAATCTTGATCGCGGCCGC
This sequence comes from Poa annua, assembly GCA_026929855.1. Classification (NCBI taxonomy): domain Eukaryota; kingdom Viridiplantae; phylum Streptophyta; class Magnoliopsida; order Poales; family Poaceae; genus Poa; species Poa annua. The sequence goes on from CM049427.1 coordinate 43,341,993, forward strand.
CTCCTCAATGCCGACGACGGTCCGCTTCGACCCGGGCGCGGACGCGGCGTACCGGACGACGGCGGCGGCCGCCTGCTTGGCCGCGACGGCCGCCTCGGCCGCGGCCGCGGTGGCGATGGCCACCGCGATGGCGTGCTGGTCCGGGTCAGTCCGGGTCTCCAAGAACGCGAGCTGACCGCCCGGGGAGGCGGCGTCCTTGCCCGCCGGAGGCCGCCGGAAGCTCCATCGCCTCTTCTCCCTGGCCCCCGGCGTGGAGGCCGGGGTCACCGACTGCGACACCGGCGCCCACCTGGGCGTCTCCTCAGGCCCGGCCTTGCCGACGTCGACCTTCCCCTTGTCCTTCTTGGCCGGCAGGAAGCTTCGGAGCCACCGACCCGCCTTGCCCATCGATCTGCGGCAGGCAGAGAGCTCACTCACACAGCAGCCTCTAGCAGACTACCACTGCGCGATCTTGCAGAAGCATTGCGGCAGAAGCAACCGACGATCCGCGCGCCCCGGCATGTGCTCTCTGCTAGGTGTGCCGTGTGTGCGATCGATCCGCTGCTGTGAGGGAGGGCCAGGCATGGAGGGAGACGGAGTGGGAATATATTTTAGGGACGCCACCATGTGCTGTGCTTGCTCTGCTCAGTGCTCACCTGTAATAACTGGCTACGTACATACATGGCGCGTTTATTTCCTTCGTTCGTACAAGTAGTCCTAGCAGCTTCCGCGCGTAGCGGAATGGAATTTTTGGGGGTGCAGCTGGGCCTCGACGTGTACAGAGATAGTCCTGTTTTGTGCTGGCCAAGCGCGCTTCTCCTACAGGCCAGCTGCTATCCGAATCAATTTGGAGTGAGCTCAGATTCTGCATTCGTCACAGACAGTCAGAGTACCAGATTCTACTGTAATTGGGAAGAAAATACTCCCCCATTCCAAAATAACTGTCTTTGATTTGGATAAATTTGAATTATCTATACTTGTTTCATATCTGATTCTATATACATTAATTCTTGAACAAATCTAAGACATGTACGCTCTGTGGTTGCTCGCATCCTGTGCCGTTTGATGCAGATCGGACGGCCGAATTTCACCGATTCCGTCGATGAACAGTAATGAACAGTGTCCAGACGTTTTTGCGATTTGCCCCCCACAAAGGACCTACATGTTTGGGATATATCAACTAGGGGTATAACCAACATGGATCAATCCGTCTAGTCGAGAGTGGCCCAAGGATGGTAAGGCCGAATCCTGCCGGGCGGAACAGATAGTTGACGTACAAGGAAGTAGGCGGACGGTCCAAGGAAGGCGGAGGGCCGAAGCCCATCAAGCCACCAAGCCCAAGACGGAAGGCGGCAACTAAGCCGGCTAGGTCTAGGACTCTGTTTACTTGCCGGACAAGTACTTACCTTGTACCCTGTGGTCTGGCCGCCTATATAAGCCGGCCACCAGGGAGCCTTTAGGGCAGACACTTCAATAGGCATCATACACATTGTAACCTCTTCACAGCTATTGCCTCATAGTGAATTATAGCAGCACGTAGGATCTCGCCACCGCTGTGGGATCCGAAACTGGGTAAACTCGCCGTGTTCAATCCCGTCCTCGACGACACCAACCTTCTTCCCCACAATCCATACGTAGGCTAGAGGACCCCCGTCTCCTATCAATTATGCCGATACCACGACAGTTGGCGCCCACCGTGGGGCATAAGGTTCCTGGCGTCACGTTCCAGGCGGGAACACTTGGCGGCGTGGGCAAGCAGATCGCCGTCGGTCGCGTCACAAGGTATGGCAGCCATAACTACGTCAATTCGGATGAGTCCTGGCTCCCGGCGGACGACTACCTTATCGGATGCGCAATCGTACCGATCGGAGGGATCGACGTCTTCATCGGGTACACGCCAGAGGCGTACGGCCTACCGCGGTCCTACAACCCCACCCACCAACCCTTCGACCAAGTAGTCGACCGGCAAGATGGATCTGAATCCGCCTTCTCCCAGGAGTCGGCTGAATCTTATTTCCACTTCGTCGGAGTTGTCGGACTGGGATCAGACTCCTAGCCGGAAAACAACGATCCTGAGTCAATCCTCCCAGCTCTACAGGAAGATGCGATGTCAGATGCCGGATCCAGATCTACCGTTCAAGTCAACGTAGACTCTGACTCCGATGATGATGCTAGTCTCTTCGAAGAGAAGATCAAAACCCGCTTTTCCAGTGGTAATCCGGCTCCCTCAGAGGGCACAGCGGATACTGACATGCCTGACAAGCTGGCTATGATGGTTGTTGTCGGTCACGAGACAACCCCAGTTACTTCGGAGGCGCAAAACAAGCCGGCGGAAGATGCCGGCGACACCACTGCCGGCCAACTCATTAAAAGTTCCGACAAGGTGCGCGCAAAGAAGAAAGCTGGCCTCGAGAAAGGCGGCAGCAGCAAACCCACGGATTTGCTCTCCGTCATCAAAGAAGTAGACGAGATCATGAATACTCCGGTGAATAAAGACACCCCACTCGACGCAGTGGAAGAGATTAGGCTTAACATGCTTAAGCACTCTGACTTCCTGCGAAAAAGAGAGGAGCACGTTGAGAGCCTTGCGAAGAAGATCGAGAAAGAATAGGAGAAGATGTCGGCCAAAACAAGCCGGCAACTCTTCGAGGAGAAAAGGTCATCAAAAAACCGTCGTGGAAAAGAGCCGCCTGCGCAAGCAACAACTGCGGCTCAAGATCTAGGGTTCGACTGGCGCACGGCACCACAGCGCGTGGACAGAAGGGGAGATGTTGTCTTCTGCACCCCTGTCCTCAACGCGGCCGCCGCGCTAGATACCCTGGACGACAACACTTACACGGCGGAAGAGAAGCTGGCCAATGCAAGACACTTCGTAAGCAAGGCCCTAGAACAACAAGCTCGCGCTGATTCCTACGGCCATATGGCGGATGCCCGTGGGGGAGACCTAGAGTCTAAGTCGGGAAAGTGCAAAGCCGCACTCGGCGCCGACCCCGATGGCCCGTCTGGCTCCAGTAGCCATGGCGACAAAAGGAAGGCAACGCCACCTCCAAAGAAGACGACACCGCCAAAGCCAAGGCGGGACGAGAATTCAAGGACAGGAAGCAGAGGAAACCTGCCACCTCCATCCCAGCCAAGACGCGACAATGGCGGCAGCCGGAACAACAGGCCGCCGCCTAGAAAAGATGTCGGCAACGACTCTCCCAGGAGAGGCCGAAGCCGATCTCCGCAGCGTAGCACTGGCAGCAAGAAGAGAGAGGAGGTAGAAGGGCCCAGGCGCAGCATAAGCCGGGCAGCGCAGGACGAGCCGGACGCAAACAGAGGCGCACGGCAGCTCGATCCAAAAGACGCACGACACCGCCTACAAGACATAGCAAGAGGAACCGCTATACTCTGGACCAAAGTGCTTCGGTGACGCCATCCGCAGAGAGCCGTTCCCTAAGGACATGACATCAGTGTCAAAAAACTGTTCTAGGTACAACGGCCTCGTTAAGCCAGACTCATGGCTATCCGATTATGCCATGACCATAGAAATTGCCGGCGGGAGCAGCCATATTGCCGTCCGCTACCTACCTCTCATGTTGGAAGGCACGGCAAGAGCTTGGATCGACAACCTTCCTGAAAAGTCCATCCATAGCTGGTACGACATGGAAAAGGTTTTCTCCCAGCACTTCCAAGGAACATACAAGCGTCCAAATACCTACACGGATTTGCAGCGCTGTATCCAAAAGCCGGACGAAACCATGACAGATTTTGTCAGCCGTTGGATATCCGAAAAAGCCAACTGTCATGGTATTTCGGACGCACAGGCTATCCATGCCTTCTACACGGGCCTACAGAAGAAGTCCATGCTCCGTCATAGGCTCGTCCGCGAGCAAATCACGGACCTTGGTGAGATGCTCAACCTGGCCGCCCAATACGCGGCGGCGGATGACGACGCCCGGGACGATGACCCAGACGTCAACATCATACCAAAGCGGAACAACAAGCGCAAGCAGGCGGCGTATGACAAAGCCGGGCCTTCCAATGAGGTAGCCACAGCACTCCAAGGAAACGCCGGCAAAAAGAAGTGGAAGAATAAGAAAGATAGTCGCGAAGCCGGCTCAGGGCCTAAGGCGGCGCGAATCACTTATGAACAGGCAAAGCTTTTGCCATGTCCCATCCACGCCTCATTGGGAAAGGTCAACCATATGCTTGGCGAGTGCCGTTTCATGGACGACTTCAAAAAGGATCCCACAGTCGGCTGGAAGTCAAAGAAGAACGACAAGAAAGACAGCAAGGAGGATGAGGACGACGACGATGACATGTCTATCTCAAGCGAAGATGACGCAGCCGCCAAGAAAAAGAAGCCGTATCCGAAGGTCAAAGAATCTCTTGTGTGCTTTGTCGGCACGCCTTCGGCTAAGGCGGATAAGGCGGAAATGCGCGAACTCAACGCGACAATGCCGGACGTCCCTCAGTACTTGAACTGGTCTGAGGCAACGATCACTTGGGACCGGTCCGACCACCCTGATCACGTTCCTCACCCAGGCAAGTACGCCCTTGTCGTCGATCCCATTGTCGACAACTTAAGACTTACAAAGGTACTTATGGATGGCGGCAGCAGCCTCAACATCCTGTACTATGACACACTAAGCCGCATGAACCTATCAGAGGATCAGCTGGACCACAGCAACCTCACCTTTCATGGCATAGTGCCCGGCAGGCAAGCAAAGTCAATGGGGAGCATCAGACTGAAGGTAACTTTCGGACCAAAAGAGAACTACCGCTCAGAGTTCCTTCGGTTCGAAGCTGTCCCCTTCAAAAGCGCCTATCATGCAATCTTCGGACGACCGGCTTTCGCCAAGTTCATGGCAAGGCCGTGCTACATATAAAGCAAGCTTAAAATGCCGGGGGAAAACGGAACCATCACGATTTCCGGCAACTTCAAGAAAGCCAAGGAGTGTGAGCGTGGCATGGCCGCCTTCGCAGAAGCCGTCATCCACAAGGAAGAGCTCGCGCTTCTTCGGGCGGATTCAGACAACTCCATGCCAAAGCCAAAGATGGATGTCAAGAAGACCTTCGAAGCTTCAGAAGACACCAAAAAGGCGGACCTCATCCCAGGTGACAAGTCTAAGCAAGTTGTCATCGGCTCCAACCTTGACAGCAAATAGGAAGGCGCGCTCGTCGAGTTCCTCCGTGAGAATCGTGACATCTTTGCATGGTCGCCTTCCGACATGCCTGGTGTACCGAGGGAACTTGCCGAGCACTCGCTCAACGTCATAAAAGGATCCAAGCCGGTGAAGCAAGCAACAAGACGCTTTGGAGATGAGAGACGCAAGGCTATAGGAAAGGAGATAAATAGGCTGAAGGCCGCCAGTTTCATAAAAGAAGTTGTACACACCGATTGGGTGGCAAATCCTGTACTTGTCCCAAAGAAGAATAAAGAGCTGAGGATGTGTATTGACTATACCGGTGTTAACAGGTGCTGCCCAAAGGATCCCTTTGCGCTGCCTAGAATTGACCAAGTCGTAGACTCCACAGCAGGCTCCGAGCTGCTTTGTTTTCTGGACGCCTACTCAGGATACCACCAAATCAAGATGAGAGAGTCAGATCAGCTGAAAACATCTTTCACAACTCCATACGGGACTTTCTGCTATATTACAATGCCTTTCGGCCTGAAGAATGCAGGGGCAACATACCAGCGCTGTATGCAAAATTGCCTGCACGAACAGATCAGCCGCAATGTTCACGTCTATGTAGACGACATCGCGGTAATGTCAAAAAAGAAGGCAGATCTCCTAGAGGATTTGGAAGAAACTTTTCAGAATCTCCGGAGGTATCAAATGAAACTCAATCCCGCCAAGTGCGTTTTCGGCGTCCCAGCCGGCAAATTGCTCGGGTTTATCGTCTCAGAACGAGGGATCGAGGTTAACCCGGAGAAGATCAAGGCCATCCAAAACATATCCAGACCTACTTGTCTGAAGGACGTGCAGCGCCTAGCCGGATCGGCAGCAGCCGTCAGTCGTTTCATAAGCCGCCTAGGGGAAAAGGCAATGCCTCTCTACCGGCTATTGAAGAAATCCGACAACTTCGAGTGGACAGCAGAGGCAGATGCCGCCTTGCAGCAACTTAAGGAGGCCCTCACATCCGCTCCAATATTGGCAGCACCTCGATCACAGGAACCAATGCTGATGTACATCGCGGCAACAGGAGCTGTTGTCAGCGTTGTCTTGGTTGTGGAAAGAAAGGAGAACGAAGCCGCGCCGTGTGAGCAGCGACCGGTCTACTTCATTAGTGAAGTGTTCTCCGCCTCCAAGCAGAGGTATCCGCATTACCAAAAGCTGGCTTATGGTGTATTCTTCGCCGCCAGAAAGCTTAGGCATTACTTCCAGGAACACACAGTGACAGTAGTCAGCAAGGCACCGTTGGGAGACATAATCAACAATGCAGAAGCAACAGGTCGAGTTGCCAAATGGGGCATCAACTTGCTGCCTTTGATATAGTCTATAAACCACGGACCGCCATTAAGTCTCAAGCGCTTGCAGACTTTGTCGCCGACTGGACAGAGGCCATGGAGGAAACGACGCTCCCCGAATCAGAATATTGGGTCATGCACTTTGACGGATCAAAGATGCTCAAAGGCTCGGGGGCTGGAGTCGTCCTATGCACGCCTAAAGGTGACAAGCTTAGCTACGTGTTACAAATCCACTTCACAGCAACCAACAATGTTGCCGAGTACGAAGCCTTGCTTCATGGGTTACACGTGGCAAACGACCTAGGCGTCAAAAGAATCCTCTGTTATGGCGACTCAGATTTGGTCGCGCAGCAAGTAAGCGGAACATGGGATGCGAAAAGCGCAACAATGGCGGCTTACAGAGCCAAAGTTGACGAATTCGCAAAAAACTTCGTAGGCTACGAAGTACGGCATGTTCCAAGAGCTGAGAACGAGGCGGCGGACACACTTGCAAGAGTAGGATCGGAACGCAAAAAGGTACCAAAAGATATCTTCCTGGAGCATTTGCACAAGCCATCCATTAAAGGCGCCGATTTGATGGACCCCGACGCAGAAGAACCGGTAGAAGCGGCAAGTCTCGCTGTCTACTTGACACAGCCGGATTGGACAGTCCCATATCTCGATTTTCTAATCGACAAAAATTTTCCGGAGGACGATGAGGTGCTAAAGAGGCAGATCATAAGGCGAGCCAAGGCATTCACGATAATAAAAGGCGAGCTATACAAGCGAAGCACATGCGGCATCTATCAGCGGTGCATACAGCCGGAAGAAGGCCGGGAAATTCTGAAGGACATACATATTGGCACCTGCGGGCATCATGCTTCCGCCAGGTCCATTGTATCCAAAGCTTTCCGCCAAGGTTTCTACTGGCTCACCGCCAAAAAAGACGCCGAGAACATCGTAAAGACATGCAAATGCTGCCAGTTGTACGCTCGTCAACCTCACTTGCCGGCACAGGAGCTAAGGACGATGCCAATCACCTGGCCTTTCGCGGTCTGGGGCTTAGACATGGTGGGTCCCTTCAAAAAGGCGCGTGGTGGGTACACCCACCTATTGGTCGCTGTCGACAAGTTCACCGAATGGGTCGAGGCTAAACCGATCAGCAAACTTGACGCACGAACAGCCACCAATTTTCTCTGGGGAATTATCTCTCGGTTTGGAGTTCCACACAGCATTATCACCGATAATGGCAGCAATCTGTCTCAAGGCGACATAGAAGAATACTGCAGCGATCTGGGTATTCGGCTTGATTTGGCATCCGTGTCACACCCTCAATACAATGGACAAGTAGAGCGTACAAACGGCCTGATCTTATCAGGACTTAAGCCTCGTCTCGAAGCTCCATTACACAGGGCAGCCGGCGCTTGGGCAGATGAGTTACAGTCGCTACTATGGAGTTTGCGCACAACGCCAAACAGGTCCACCGGCTACACTCCTTTCTTCTTAGTATATGGCGATGAGGCAGTGCTACCTACCGACATGAAGTACGATTCCCCAAGAGTTCAAGCCTACATCGAGCAAGACGTACACTAGAGCAAAACATGCCACTGGTCCCGGGCCGGGAGGGCTTTTTGTCCCGGTCACGCGCCCGAGACAGCGTGTTCGGGACAAATAGCCTCCCCTATTTGTCCCGGGCACGCCACGGCCCGGGACCAGTAGGGGGGTCACGTGGCCAAACCAGACAGCCTCTGGCTCCCACTCATTTGTCCCGGTTCGTAATACGAACCGGGACAGTATATATGATTTTTTGTTTTCTTTTTTTGTTTCTTTTGTTTTGTTTCCTGTTTTCTATTTTTGTTTATGTTTTCTATTTATGTTACTGATTCTTTTGTGTTTGTGTTTTTTCATTTATGTTTCATTTCAAACAAGATCTAGTTGCATATTATACGTTACTATGTAATATATATCATGAATACACGATTTTTTCCTCGGGATATAGTCATGAATACTACTAGTACACGAGTTCTCCCAAACAAATATTTACAACCGGAAGATCATGTCTAAATATTTACAAACAGAGATCATTACATGACAGAGAAGCATTAGACCCTATTTTTTCCTCGGGATGGTCTTTTTTGGCGGCCGGATTATACTGCATTCTGCGCCTGGCTTTATGACATAGTCAAGCAGAAAGCCCGCAATTTCCTCCGCGATTGGTAGTAGGCGGTCTTTTGCATCAAGCCTGTTCCGGATCGTCTCAAACTAAAAAGGAGAGATCAACACCAATATATCAACCATTATGAAAATAATTCAATTTGAAAAGTGAACAAGTTTGAATGAATTATTAATGTACCCTATTCCAGTCTACACCCTCATTGAAGTGAATTCGGATGAACTCGCAGACATAGAATCCACACAAATTGGTGCCTTGTTGCTGCTTCGCGAACTTTATGATAGAATAAGATAAGAAATTAATAAAAAATAATCAAAAATATTGAAAAAATTGTATTGTGAGACTGAAATTAAGAATATGCGTATGTGGAACCTAGCTAGTACGTCTTACCTCTCGCCATTTAAAAGTGAGTTCTTAGCTATACCGACATCCTTGTGGAAACCGGTGAACTTGTCCCAAACCCTGAAGTTTACGGTATAAAAAATTAGTAAAGAAGTTAACTAATTACTATATATTATTAGAAAAGACGAGGTCGATTGTGATAATGAACGAAATTACCTCTGGAGCATCTGTTTCGTGTCGTCGAACTTTTCTTCAGGTTTCGATAATGGGTCCAAGACATCAACGATTGCCTTTTCAACATCAATCTCAAATAATACCCAGTGAAATCTGTCATATGTTTATATTTGTTAATAACTAAATCATCAATTACATATACTTAATTAACATCGAGTATGTATAAGAAAGTAAACAACTCACTCGAAGTTGAACGGGAAAATTATGGTGCTTTTGTAATGTTGCGTCATCAAATAAGTAAGCAAAAGCTCCTCCGTTTCATCTGGGTAATGTAACAAACCATGATGATGAACTCGATTAGGGTCAATGAATCCAATCTTGTGATTGAATCCCAGCTTTCGAGATTGTATAATTTTCAGCCTGCATAATGGAGTACAAAAGTAATATAGTGATAAGGATAATTACAAGCAATAAAAAATAAGTAGAGCTAGAGAATTACTGACATATATACATAATTTAATTACTTACATGCAAAAGGCACTGATGATAGATTTGTCGAGCGCGTCAAAATTAAATAACTGCCATAATTCGCAATACTCGATTTGAACCTCATCATCACCTGGGCCAAAAAAATCCTTTGGAATTTTCCCATGGAGCCAGTCTCCGTCTTGACTTTTCGTGGTACGCAAGTACCATGCATTTAGTTGGTGCAACCTAGCTGGTAGAGTGCGCACCATTGCAGGGTCGACAAGATCTTCTCCTCTCACATATGTCCGCACCACCTCATGTATGGTGACACTCTCGCCAGCTTGCAATGCCTTAAGCTCTGCCAGAGTTATACCCATATCTCTAGCTTGCTGCGAAAGTACATCATCGACCGGGTTCCGGTTGTAAGGCGCCAATATGAGTGGAGGGGCCGATTGTCCCGCCTGCATTCCGAGCTGTGGAACATCTCTCTTCTGGGTGGCAGCAGATTTTTGTTCTTCCCGCACTCTCTTAGATGTACGCACCAGAACGCGTGTGTAGTCATCGTCCATATTTAGTTCATATTGCGACGGATGCGTAAGAAATTCTATGGCCCACCGTATCGCTTCCGGAGAATAAACCGGAACAGGCAAAGACATATTTTTTGCCTTCTTTCTCTGGGAAGTCTGGATCTCCTCGACCCATGTATCGACATCTTTGCGAGAGTTCACAAAGCGAGACTTCCCGGCCGTTTCGCTTTTCTGAGTACTAGTCGACGCAGCGGTACACTTCCGCTTCTTTTGCGGAGGCGATGGAGTCCGTTGACGCGGCGGAGTACGCTCACACGACGGCGGAGATGGACTAGCGCCTTGGTTTTCGTTGTGGGGGGTGTCTGGACTAGCGCATTGGTTGTCGTTGTTGTAGTTATGTGGACTGGCTTGTGGACTGGGAGGGCGATTTAGCTGCATGTGTGGGAACACGATGTATTCTTTTTTCCATAAGCACGTACTCTTGAGGGCAAATCTCAACTCAACCTCGTCTTCACCCGTAGGGAAGTCCAGTTTAATTCCCTCATATGTCTTGATAACCTCATCAACCCCAACAACATCATAGCCATCTGGAATAGGGCGACAATGGTAAGTTCCATTTGGGCTAGGCGGTAGGGCAAAGCCGTGCGCCACCTTCACGGTTATGTTCAAGCATGGCACATGTAGGTCGCAAAGTTCCCGCTGCACGATATTATCCACGGGGTGACGAGGACCCGGCATATCACTGTGGCGATCGAGCTCCGTCGAAGCCATGCTGCTTCTCCGCATTGATTTTGGATCAGGAGAAGGATTTTCAGGCGTCTCAGATTCGCAGGGCATCCGTCGAGTCTGCGCTGCCTTCAGCTCTGCTATCTCCTTCTCATGCTGTAGTAATTTATTTTCCATCCACTGGGCCCGGTCGGCAATATCTTTCTTTTTTCTCGATCGGCTTCTATAAGTGCCAACATCTTTGGGAAACCCAAGTATCCACGGTACAGAGCCGACGGTTCCTCTTGTTCGTCCACTGTGTTCAGGATTCTTAAGGGCTCGCGATAGCTCGTCCTTCTCTCTGTTAGGGTGGAACCTGCCTTCCGTGACCTCCTTCCATACCTCTCTGAGAGCTTTAATAGGGTCAGGTCCGTGCTCCTTGGTAAAAAGACAGTCACCTGTTTCAGGGTCTAACTTTCCACCATGCCCATAGAACCAAGCCTTAAGCCGGTCTGGCCAGTCAAATGTCTCGATCTATATACCTTTAGCCAAAAACTCTTCCTCCATTTTCAGAAACTTAGGCAGGGCCGTCAGGTAACCACCTGACCCCATGTTATGGTGATATATCTTTTTGTCTGCATTTTTCTTATTTCTCTCTGACACGGCCTTAGCGGCTTCCGATTGCTTGTACGCCTTAAATTCGGGGCACTCATCTTTTATCTTTTCATAGACTCCGACAAATTCTGGAGTTTTACCTTCTTTTATGAACTTGTTAAGCCTTTTCTTCCAGCTGCGGAACAATTCACCCATCTCAATATAAGTCCAGGCCTTGCATCGATTCTCTATAACCGGCTCCTCTACATCCTCCTCTTCCGGTAAAGTGAAATTCTGCATGAGCTCGTCCCAAAGGAGTTGTTTGTCTGCATTCGAGACATAAATAACCCCCTCTTTTGGCACCTTTGGCTTATACCATTCTTGAGCCCTGATGGACAGTCTGTCCCGAACGATGACTCCGCACTGAGCTACAAATTTCCTTGCGTGGTTAGCGGGAGCAATCGGTTTTCCTTTTTCATTGATCTCCTCGATGTGGTACTTCTGTTTCCCTTGGAGCTTTTTGGTCCCGGTTCGTGGCCCCCCTCGTTTCACCGCTGCTTTTTTGCTTGGTCCCCGTTCATGGCCCGCCGACGGCTAAACACAAAAAAAAGTGATAGTTAATATATGTATACACACAAATCTTTTCAACGGAGACAAAAACCTGAGGGCATATATCTACCTCGGCGGCCGACTTTCCAATAGTAGAGTCGGTGAACTGTCGGTGAGCTGAACTGTCCGTGACGTCTATTCCGTCTGAATGCCCCTCCAGTCCATCACCGGACTCGTTCAGAAATTGCCCGGTGAAATCGTCTACGTGTTCCTCTTCTTGTTCATGGTTTCTACCGGGCTCCAATTCATCACCTTCGCGAATGATGCCAAACATGTCCTCTTCTTGTTGAAGGTTTCTACGGGTGTCCATAGTTTCTGCAAGAGATTTCAATCCATTTAAATAATTTTAATAACTCAACATCTAAATAACTTTACCGATATGTCATACAACTAAATCTAACTCAACATCTTTTATCATTTATTTGTACAAACACATTTCAATTTCAACCTGAAGCAAAATTATTTTAATTACAAATACAAATACATTAAGACATTTCAATTTTACAAACACATTTCAATCATATCGAGTATCTCATTTCTATTTACATTTCTCTTTTGAAGTCTCTCAAACTTTACTAGGGCTCCGAGAGGGCGGCGGCTACGACGCGGTGACAAATCCGAGTACCTGCACGCAAAATCCAAGTAAGAAAAAATAGATATGAATCCAGTTGATATGAATTAATATGAACATTTTTATGATACAAAATTACAGATTATATTTTTCTGATCATTTTGGTATAAAGATTATATTTTTCTGATTTAATATGAATTTTTAACAATTTATGTAATTTAATAAATAGAGTTGGGTCCACATGTCATAATTTTAATATTTACCGAAATCATTTACCAAAATAATAAAAGTCTGACATGATTGTCCCACATGTCATACTCAGAATAATTCCAGTAAAATACAAAAAAGATTTAAATGGATTTGCTGACGTCATGTGACGTCAGCACTGGAGTTCATCTCCAATCCGAGATGAATTCGACGATTTGGGGCAAATTGGTGCAAGTCAGAGAGTGAAGCTGCTAGAGGGAGTTGAGGCAGACAGGTGGGTGGCGGCGCCGCTCCGGTTTGGTTGCCGGAGCTTGCTCGGCGGCGAGCTTTTGCGGCGGCCGGAGGTGATTCACAACGAACTACTAATCCCGGACGGATTGAGATGAACGGAGCGTACTAGGATGTTCAAAAGCTCACCACAAACTCGAGGAATTGCTCGGGAAGGCTTGGATATGACGCACGGCGACTGGAACTTCCACGGCGTCGGCGGCGGCTAGGGTTTGCGTCGAGGAAGGAGGCGGCGGCGTCGGAGGATGGAGGATGGAGTATCTGGGGCGGAGAAGCTTCACAGCTGCTCAACACGGGGAAATATTCACCGGCGGACGGCGGCGGCTAGGGTCTGCGTCGAGGAAGGAGGCGGCGGCACTCGAGGGGAAATTTTGGCAGCCTGACGGCGTGGATGTGGTTTTGCTCCGGGTTGAGCCACCACCCGTGGCTAAGTGTTGCTTATATAGCAACACTCTATCTGTCCCGGGTGGTGGCTCCGCCCGGGACAAATAGCACTCAACTGTCCCGGGCCATGGCTACACCCGGGACAGATAGCACTCAACTGTCCCGGGCTGAGCCACCCCCCGGGTTAAATGGGGTTTTTTCTTTTTCTTTTTCTTTTGTTTTTCTGTTTTCTGTTTTCTGTTTTCTGTTTTCTGTTTTAAATAACTTTGGAATTTGAAACAACTTTCAATATGAAAAGTGTTTGAATTTAACTAACTAATACAAAAACATTTTCTCTTTTCTATAACCATTATTTTAATAAGTTTAAAACTATTTTGAATGTGAATTTGTATAACTTTTACAAACTTTGGAATTTGAAAAAACTTTCAATATGAAAAGTGTTTGAATTTGACTAACTAATACAAAAACATTTTCTCTTTTCTATAACCATTATTTAAATTAGTTTAAAACTATTTTGAATGTGAATTTGTATAACTTTTGCAAACTTTGGAATTTGAAAAAACTTTCAATATGAAAAGTGTTTGAATTTGACTAACTAATACAAAAACATTTTCTCTTTTCTATAACCATTATTTAAATTAGTTTAAAACTATTTTGAATGTGAATTTGTATAACTTTTGCAAACTTTAACTTACAAACCAGGACTAAAGAAGCACACGGATCGTGTGTTTCTTTCAAGCACTTGTAAGCCGTTTGATCAGGTGTGTGTTTCTTTTGATTGCTTCTGAGCTGTTCGATTAACGCTTTCAGTTTCAAACCGGGACTAAAGAAGCACACAGATCGTGTGTTTCTTTGAAACACTTGTTAGCCGTTGGATCAGGGGTGTGCTTCTTTTGAGCACTTGAGAGCTGTTGGATCAACACTATCAGTACCACTGGTTGAGCCCGTGACCCTATATATAGCCCCCTCTCGGACGAGGCGAGCACTCAGTGTTACCTCCTTCTAGTGCCTAGCCGGGTGGTGTGTGGTATACAAATCACTCGGATTCCCTGCATACGCCCCACGGTGCATTTGATATGCAGGCACTCAGGAGCCACCGTGGGGCTGTATGCAGGTGAAATCGTGTGTCTTGTTCTATCAAAAGAATAGTTCAATTCATCTACTGAGGAATATATACAAATTACTCGGATTCCCTGCATACGCCCCACGGTGCATTTGATATGCAGGCACTCAGGAGCCACCGTGGGGCTGTATGCAGGTGAAATCGTGTGTTTTGTTCTATCAACGCCGACGGATCCATTTGATATGCAGGTAAAAATGGAGCATCTTCTTCATATCAAAAGTTTAATATATTAATTATTACATATCGCACCAACATCTCCATCACACAACACCGCCAGTTCTTCTGCGTCGGAACCATGGAGCATCTTCTTCAATCAACTTGATGATTGGGTCAATGTTCACTACGAAAAGCGGAATTTCATCAAAATTATTATAATCATCTGACATGTCTGTCTTGTCCTCCACTCCCACGATGTTTCTTTTTCCTGAAAGAACTATGTGACGCCTCGGCTCCTCCACTCCCAGGATGTTTCTTTTTTTGGGTCTGCTAGACATGTCTTTCACATAGAAAACCTGAGCCACATCATTGGCTAGCACGAATGGTTCATCTCTGTACGCAAGATTGTTTAGATCCACTATTGTCATTCCGTACATCTTGTCTACCTCAACCCCGCCTTTCAGATTGACCCATTTGCACCGAAACAAAGGGATCTTAAAAGAAGGTCCATAGTCAAGTTCCCATATCTCCTCTATGCAACCATAATATGTGTTCTTCTGCCCATTGTTGTTTGTTGCATCAATGCGAACACCACTGTTTTGGTTCGTGCCCTTTTTATCTTGGACACTCGTGTAAAATGTATTTCCATTTATCTCGTACCCTTGGAAGGTACATATAGTTGTAGATGGTGCCCTGGCCAACAAGTGTAACTCTTCATCAACCTTGTCTTTATTTTCAAGATGTGCTCGCAACCAACCGCCGAACGTGGCCATGTGTGTACGTACAATCCAGTTGTCAGACTTCCCCGCGTGTAGAGAGCGTACAAAATTCTTGTGTTCATCGATATACGGGGCCACCAAGTTAGAACTTTGTAGAACTGTATAGTGTGCTTCAGTGAAAGAATGTCCATCCATACAAATTTTTGTTTTCTTTCCTAGTGTGCCTTTTCCACTAAGTCTACCCTCATGTCGTGATTGTGGAACACCTATCGGCTTAAGGTCATGAATAAAGTCAACACAGAACTCAATGACCTCCTCGTTACCGTAGCCGTTGGAGATGCTTCCTTCTGGCCTAGCACGGTTATGCACATATTTCTTTAAGACTGCCATGAACCTCTCAAATGGGAACATATTGTGCAAAAATACAGGACCGAGAACTTGAATCTCTTCGACTAGGTGAACCAGGAGATGCGTCATAACATCGAAGAAGGATGGAGGGAACACCAACTCAAAACTGACAAGACACTGGACCACATCATTTTGCAACCCTGGTAGAATCACCGGATCGATTACCTTTTGAGATATTGCATTGAGGAATGCACAAAGCTTCACAATGGGTACTCGAACATTTTCCGGTAGTAGCCCCCTCAGTGCAATCGGAAGCAATTGCGTCATAATCACGTGGCAATCATGAGACTTTAGGTTCTGAAATTTTTGGAGTCTCACATTTACTATCCTCTTTATATTCGACGAGAACCCAGCCGTGACCTTGATACTGCTCAGGCATTCAAAGAATATTACTTTCTCTTGTTTGGTAAGAGCGTAGCTGGCAGGACCTTCGTAGTGTTCGGGACTTAGGCCGTCTCGTTCTTTCACACGTTTCTGGTCCTCCCGTGCTTCCTATGTATCTTTTTTCTTCCCGTACACGCCCAAGTAGCCTAGCAGGTTCACGCAAACATTCTTCGTCACGTGCATCACGTCGATAGCAGATCTAACCTCTAGGACCTTCCAATATGGTAGCTCCCAAAATATAGATTTTTTCTTCCACATGGGTGCGTGCCCGTTAGCGTCTTTCGGAACCTGTTGTCCTCCAGGACCCTTTCCAAAGATTACTTTTAGATCCTTGACCATATCAAATATTTCTTCACCAGTACGGTTGACAGGCCTCCTACTGTGATCAGCCTCACCTTTAAAATGCTTGCCTTTCTTCCTTGCGGTATGCCTGATCGGAAGAAATCGACGATGCCCCAGATACACACACTTCTTACATTTATCCAAATATAAACATTCAGTCTCACCCAAACAGTGTGTGCATGCATTGTACCCCTTGGTCGACTGCCCTGAGAGGTTAGCAAGAGCAGGCCAATCATTAATTGTTACAAAAAGCAGAGCTCGTAGGTCAAATTCCTCATGTTTGTGCTCATCCCACACCCGTACACCTTCTTCCCGCCACAACTGTAAAAGTTCTTCAAATAATGGCCTGAGGTACACATCAAGGTCGTCGCCGGGTTGCTTCGGGCCTTGGATGAGCAATGGCATCATAATGAACTTTCGCTTCATGCACAACCAAGGAGGAAGGTTATAAATACATAGAGTCACATGCCATGTGCTATGACTGCTGCTCTGCTCCCCAAACGGATTGAAACCGTCTGTACTTAGACCAAACCTTAAGTTCCTTGCGTCATCTTCAAATTCCGGGAACTCTCTCTCAATTTTTCTCCACTGCGACCCATCAGCGGGGTGTCTACACATCGCGTCTTTCTTACGGTCCTCTTTGTGCCATCGCAACAACTTGGCATGCTCTTTATTCGCGAACAGGCGTTTCAACCGTGGTATTATAGGAGCATACCACATCACCTTGGCAGGAACCCTCTTCCGGGGACGCTCACCCTCAACTTCACCAGGGTCATCTCGTCTGATCTTATACCGCAATGCAGTGCATACTGGACATGCATCCAAATTCTCATACTCACCGCGGTAGAGGATGCAGTCATTAGGGCAGGCATGTATCTTATGCACGTCTAATCCTAGAGGGCACACAACCTTCTTTGCTTCGTACGTGTTGTCGGGCAACTCGTTGACCTTTGGAAGCATCTTCCTAATTATCTGCAGCAACTTTCCAAATCCCTTGTCAGTCACACCACACTCTGCCTTCCACTGCAGTAATTCCAGTGTGGTACCCAGCTTTTTCTGACCATCTTCGCAACTTGGATACAACAATTTCTTGTGATCCTCTAACATCTGGTCGAACTTCAACCTCTCCTTTTCAGTTCTGCACTCTCTCTTTGCATCAGCAATGGCCCTACCAAGATCGTCAGTGGGCTCATCTGGTGCCTCTTCAGCTTCAGCTTCCCCCGTTGCAGAATCTCCGTACTCCGGGAACACAGGATAGTTGTCATCATCTTCCTCTTCTTCATTGTCTTCCATCATAACACCTTTTTCTCCGTGCTTCGTCCAACAATTATAGCTGGGCATGAAACCATGCCGAATAAGATGACTTTGAAGGGTTCTCACGTTTGGGTGATCTGTCTTATTCTGACA
The DNA here is from genome assembly GCA_026929855.1 of Poa annua. Lineage (NCBI taxonomy): Eukaryota > Viridiplantae > Streptophyta > Magnoliopsida > Poales > Poaceae > Poa > Poa annua. The sequence goes on from CM049427.1 coordinate 43,359,986, forward strand.
GTTGACACATGGACAACACATGAAACCATTCGTACTGTGGGTCTGGGCTTTCTCTAGAAATTTCCTCAAACCTGTCATATACTCGGCAGTGCGTCGGTCACCATACATCCATTGTCGGTCCATCTGCATTATATAATGAACTACATCAATAACCATTACAGAACATCGACAAATAAACACTGAACATGCACGGTATCAATTAATTACAAATGAAATGAGAGAAAAAATAACCTTGATCGAAAAGAAGAATAAACTTCTTTAAGTGTACATCAAATCAATTCGTGAACTCTCTCGGGCATTTCATCAAACACCTTGCATGCATACAGAAAAACAGACTAGCACACACCCCCTCCTTCCATTTCAAAAAAAAAATGCCTCCAATGATTTTGGGAGGGGGCTGCTGATCAGTATATATAAGCACCCCCCCATTTGTCCCGGTTTCAGTCACAAACCGGGACAACAAGGAGGCCATTTGTCCCGGTTTGTGACTGAAACCGGGACAGATGGAGGTTTTTTCATTTTTTTTATTTTCTTTTTCTGTTTTCTGTTTTAAATAACTTTTGCACACTTTGGATTTTGGAAAAACTATGAATATGAAAAATGTTTGAATTTGACTAACTAATACAAAACCATTTTCTGTTCTCTGTTTTAAATAACTTTTGCAAACTTTGGAATTTGAAAACACTTTTGCAAACTTTAGATATATTTCGGTCAATACAAGAGAACACGCGCACACAGAATATTTGCGTAACGGAATACATAGATAGTCTACTCATCAACGATATTAAGATGATCATTGTCCGTATTATAGCCGCGTAGACTATCCCACTTCCGTGCAATCTCGAAGCCAAGGCGAGCGTCTAAAGCAGCATATCCGACTTGATCGTAGCTCAATGGAACGTTGCCCCATCCGAAAATTAGGTCTTTTTGTAACGTGTCTTCCTTGTCGTCGTCCGTGTACTTCCTCTTCTTGTATTTCTTCTTCTTCTCAAGATTTGTCCCAATGACCGCATTAGAGAGAGCATATAGACTAGGAGTAAAATTGCCGGTAGGGTTTCGGCGATCCCTCTGCAGGTCGACCGCGGACCGAATAATAATTCCGTAGTAGGCTAGCATCTTCATGTCATTATGGATTGCCACGCCGTAGAATTTGATTGTCTCGTCACCTAAGAAATCCACGAGGACTTGTGGCACCCGATCAGCTTTGCAAATTTGGAAGACAAGAGTCTCGGTCGCCACCGAGAGTTGAAGGACGGCGGCGCACTGTGGAGTATCCTTCCGTCGAGGGTCGGTGAACTCGCAATCGAGTCCAACGGCTTTGATCGGAGCGGCGTCGAGGAAGTTGTTCTTCACGTCGCCGATCCACTTCTCCACGCGCCATCCACGAAGGGTGACCCACACCTTGAACCGCATGCCTTTCTTTTCGTAGTCGTAAAACTCATCGGACCGAGACACGAGTGGCTCCATAGGGACGGAGAAAAGAGAGGAGAGATGGTCGGAGAAATGGTGTGTGGAGGATTCGTACTGTGCAGTGCATTTTATAGCGCCGGAGAGGAAGATGAATCGCCGGCGGAGGGCAGAGGAATCGCCGGCGGCGCCGTATTTCCGCTCGTCTTCCGTGCGCGTCGAAAAAACGCGGCGGTGGCTCGGGCGCGTAACTGAAACCATGACATTTGTCCCGGTTCGTGACTGGAACCGGGACAAATGGGTGTCGCCTGAACTGCTCGGCGGGTGCTACCTCATTTGTCCCGGTTCCAGCCACGAACCGGGACAAATGAGTGTCGCCTGAACTGCTCGGCGCGTTTTATGCCCCACCTGTCCCGGTTTGCAGTACGACCGGGACAAATGGGGTTTTGGAGTTTGGTCCTTTAGCCTGTTTTCTACTAGTGGTAGAAGGTGCAAGACAGGATAGCCTAGACCTGCTAGACGAAGAAAGAGACGTCGCTCTCCATCGCTCCGCCTTGTACCAGCAACAACTTCGCCGCTATCATAGCCGGAGAGTGCGGAAGCGAAGCTTCAGAACAGGTGACCTGGTTCTCCGCCTAATTCAAGACAGAAAAGGCTTGCACAAGTTATCCCCGCCATGGGAAGGACCGTTTATAGTCACAAAGGCGCTGCTCAATGGTTCCTACTACCTGGCCGACATCCGCGACGAAGACGAAAAGAAAATGCGCAAGAAGGCGGCAGGAAAAAGGGGAACCAAGCGCAAAAAAGGCATTGACGATCCGTTCGAGCAAACAAGACGGCCTTGGAATACTGAGCAGCTACGTCCTTTCTACACTTAGCAATTTATAATTGTAATAAGTTAAATATGATTATGAAATAAAAGTCTATGGTTCCTCATCTGTGTTGAGAAGCATGCCATCTTTTGTCTTTTCTTGCAATCATATTTCCCCTATGTATCTAAGTTACCTATTTTCTAGCTCCGTGCAAAGGTTCAAACTGGTAGATACTTGCAGCTTTCGAGCCAACCCAAAGCAAAAATAAACTTTTTTACGCCGCCTAATTCCTTTACCTCTGATTACTTATATGTGGTTCGCCTAGTAGTATGTCTTTGACACCAACATGTTGGCTTTGGTCTCTGATTCTAAACGCATGGTTTAACCCTGGTTGTTTCAGCTAAAGTTATCGGCTGAGGTTTCGTCAACATACAAAAAGTCAAACATATAAGTCAGGGTAAAATTAAGGCGGGCCATATAAATAAAGACAAAATAAAACTTGTCAGCTAGTTTCCGCTTAAGAAAGCAGCAGCAAAAGTATATACAAATATTACAAGTCAATGTTGCATTGTTTCAGGAGCCGACAAGTAAGGCTAATAGGAGGCAAAGACAGAAAAGATATGGCTCGGGGGAGCGTCTACATCAGGCTTGGGGGCTGACAACCTCAACCCCGGAACTATCACTCCCCTCCGCCTCGGCCGCACCGGCAGCTTCAGCTCCCTCTCCGCCAGGCACAGGATGGCGCCGGTAGAAGATTGAAGTGTCGACCATGTCGGCAACACGCGTGGCGTAGCCGGCAACGCTGTCCAGAACAGCGGACGGCTCAACCTCGCTGCCGTCTTCATACGTTGACGGCATGCCTTCGGTGACGGCTTCTATCTCCGCCTCGGGGTAGTGCGCCATGAATAACCCAAGCGCGGTCTTGGCACCACCCCGCGCCGCCGACTTCAGCGAGCTCTTGTGCAGTTTGGTCGCCTGCTCCAAGATAGCGGGCACGTCGCTGAACTCGGTCGGTTCCTGGCTGCCGGAGGAGGTGAAGAACTTGGCGGCAAACCGCTTGGACGCCACCAAAGTCTCGGTGATCAGCTCGCCTAGACGCGCAAGGCGATCCAGGCGGGGGCTCACAACCTTGTCATCGCCTAAGCCGGCGGGAACTGCATCAAAAATGAAGCCATCAGTTTGGCTCAGGCTAAAGCAAAATGGCAAAATCAAATAAGGAGTAAGAAATTACCAAGGACCGAGTTATGGAAAGCGGACAGCTCAATCATGTGAGTTGCCAGCGCAGCCTCAGCGGTTTGGGCGCGAGAAGTCTGCTTGGAGATTTCCTCGGCAGCCGTCTTCTGTGCCTCCGCCAACTTGTTGCGCGGGCTTTCCAGCTCACAAGTGAGCTGGCTAGATTCCTACGCAAACTTGAGTTGCTGGGCCTCCATCTCCTTCTGATGAGCCTCCTTCAACTCCAAGTTGGCGGCCGCCAAGTCAGAAGCTTCATTCATAAGAGCTTGCATATCAGTGGACGCCTTCAGAATATCCTGGGCGTGGTCTAGCAGTTCTACAAATATGGATTCGCTAAAGTAAATGATTGACGGCAACATAAGTCGAAAGTATAGTTGAAGGCGAGGAGGATTAACCCTACCTTCATCTTTTTTGCGGGCCACCTCCAACTCGGCAATCCGCAGGTCCTTGGCCTCGCAGTCCTTCTTCAGGTCGCGGCAACGCTGGTTTATCTCGACCCGGGAGGAGAGGAGCTCGACATTGGCGGACACAAGGCCCTGCAGGACAAACAAAGGCATAAAACATATTGTCGAGTAACCACTAAGCCGGCAGTCAATAATTCTTTTATTTTTGACTTGCCATCTAAGTGCTCGGGGGAAAGACTATGTATATGCCGGAGTGGTAAGAACTTACAGATAGGTCGCCCTCCAAGTCGGCAAAGGCCTGCGAGGCGAAGTTGGCGAAAGCCAAAGTTGATTCCTTGGCCTCCTTAAAGGTGGACCAAGGGTCCTTGACCTTGCCGCCTCCCGCAGTCGGGGCTGACCTCCGAGACCCGCCGGCAGTCGACTCCAGCAACCCTTCATTGGCGGCGCGCGATTGAGCGGCATCATTGGCCGTAGCCTCAGCCAGCAGTAGGGGAGTTTTGTGCGCGCGGTCGACGGAAGGGGCCCTTGGCGGAGCGCCTGAAGCCGGAGCCGGGGGCTGACGACGAGCGTCGCCCATAAAGCTGCCGGCGTGGAGCTGAAGAGTTGGCGGCACGGTGGCCGGCGAGCTGCCTTGTGGCCGCTTACCTTTGCCAAGAAGCCTGGTCGTCAACCGGGAGGTTGCGACCCTTTCCCTGTCAATAAAAAGCAAGCACAGTCAATTGGGTGCGAGTATTAAAAAGGTTTGTCGTCTATCAAAGGCAAAATTGAGTACCTTCGGGGGATATTAATCCCCGCGTTCTCGCCAAGGTTGGCGAGAGCCGGCTCGGTAGCCGATGCGATCCGTTTCTTCCTCTCGGCATTCACCGTGGAGGAAGCGGCGCCGGACTCCTTGCGCTTCTTCGTCTTCCCGGCTTCCGACTCGTAGAAGTCAGGAGCCAGGTCATCCTCCCCCAAGGCGGAGATCTGGAAAAGAAGACAAGTTTAATGGAGCTCAGTTTTAGCCGGCGAAGCTGTCAAACAAGGGGCAAGGAAGAAGATATTTACCTCGAGGGGAGGGTTGTCGTGGGTGTGCATGGGCACGCCCTCCACCGCCTTCACCAGCCCCGCCTTGACAAGGCTGCGGAGCCGGAACGCCAGGTCGGCAACCGGCAACATCTCTTCGCTCACGCGAAGAGAGGCCGTGTCAGTAGGCGAATACTGACACATCTTGTGCGGGCTATACCGCAGGGGGAGAATCTGCCGGCCGAGCCAGCAGATGACGGTGTCGACCCCATCCAGCAGAGGGGGAGCCATCGTCCGCGTGAGGAATTCAATCCGCCTCTGAATAAGGCGGAGTTCCTCCGTCAACTTGGGCACCGCCTCGTCCCAGCATGGCCGAGGCATGGGTGGCGCGTTGACGAATGTCGGGATGCCGACTTGGCGGCCCGGGGCTGCCATATCTTGGCAGTAGAAGAACGTGGAGGTCCAGCCCTTGACGGACTCAAGGTATGGTATCTTAGGATACCATTGGCGGCCCTGGCGGCAGTTGAAGGTGACGCTGCCGCAGGTTGCCAGCCCACCGTCCGGCACCGTCTGTCGCCGGCAACGAAAGCAATATCTGAAGAAGTCTAAACTAGGCCTAATACCTAGGTAGCCTTCGAACAGAGCTGTGAAGCCGGCTAGGACTAATATGCTATTGGGTGCTATGTTGTGGGGCTGGAGCCCATAGTGATCTAGAACCTCGCTAAAAAGGCGGAAGGCGGAAGCGCCATTCCCCTGACTAGATGGGAGGTGAGGATTACCCGCTCCCCGGCTTTCGGGGCCGGGATGACGTCTCCGAAGGCGGCCCTCCACCGGCAATCCTCCCGGGTGGGGAGGTAGCCGACAGCCTCCAAATCTTGGAGGGCATCTTCGTCGACTATGGAAGGTAGCCAGTAGCGGGACCCGAGGTCCACCGCTTCCTCTTCCTCGTCGACGGGGGCGCCCGCCGTCGTCATCGCCGCGGTGGTTGGTGGAGGAGCCGAAGGACCCGCCGCTGGCGCGCGCGTGGTGGAAGTCCGAGGGGCGACGGTGGCGACATTGCCCGTCGCCGACGCCGCGGGACGGGTTATCGCGCCGCCCATCGCCGTCGCGGGCGCGGTCTCGGTCGCTGGACCGCTCGACGCCGTCGAAAGAGTCGGGCCGGTGGACATCGCCGCAAGGAGAGGTCGTCGGAGGAGGGGAGTTCGCCGGAGCTCGCTCGGAGGCAAGAAGCGGAGAAGTGGAAGAGGCAAGAGTGCACGGAGAGCAAAGGCTAGGTGGTGAAAATGGACCGTTTGGCTACCTATTTATAGGGCCAGGCGTTGCTCCCTGTGCAACGGCGTTTTTAGTCGGACACGTGTCCAGCATCCGTTGCAGCACACGATTGCACGATCTCCACGCCTCCTCTTTTCCCGCAATTTGTGATCATGGCGAGATTCCCGCCTAGACTGTTTTCAAACTGTCGTGAGCTGGCTAGGTGGAGACCGCCAAGAAGGATGCTCGGCAAGATTGCCGAGCAGCCGTCTTTTCCCATGATGGATAAAGGCGGCCGCATGTCAATATCAAGACACGCATGCCTCGTTGATTTTCATAATGGTTCAAGTCCTGCAGCCGCCAACTTTGGCAGATGAAGAATCAAGAAGAAGCCGGCGCCTGGAGAACTTCAACCTTTCTGGGGGCTAATGTTGGGGATATATCAACTAGGGGTATAACCAACATGGATCAATCCGGCTAGTCCAGGGTGGCCCAAGGGTGGTAAGGCCGAAGCCTGCCGGGCGGCCCAGATAGCTGACGTACAAGGAAGTAGGCGGACGGTCCAAGGAAGGCGGAAGGCCGAAGCCCATCAAGCCACCAAGCCCAAGACGGAAGGCGGCAACTAAGCCGGCTAGGTCTAGGACTCTGTTTACTTGCCGAACAAGTACTTACCTTGTACCCTGGGGTCTGGCCGCCAATATAAGCCGGCCACCAGGGAGCCTTTAGGGCAGACACTTCAATAGGCATCATACCCATTGTAACATGTTCACGGCTATTGCCTCATAGTGAATTATAGCAGCACGTAGGATCTCGCCACCGCTGTGGGATCCGAAGCTGGGTAAACTCGCCGTGTTCAATCCCGTCCTCGACGACACCAACCTTCTTCCCCAGAATCCATACGTAGGCTAGAGGACCCCCGTCTCCTATCAATTATGCCGATACCACGACACTACGCGCAATTACCGCAAACTACAAGGACTTTTTTGCTTAAGCTTCTGGACACAACCCCCCCCCCCCCGACCTTTCCTCCCTCCCGCGACCAGCGAGGTCGCTGCCGGCGCCGCACCGCCGCTCTGCACCTCCCCGCACGATTCAGAGCAGCCGAGGACGTCCGTCGCCTCTCCCGCTTTGAGCTCACCGGAGGAATGGACGTGGGACGGCCGGATACGGCGACGACCGCCTGGATTTCGCCGCCGCCGTCCTCTGCATCTGCCGCCGCGGGAAGAGTCGCCGGCAGCGACTCCGGTGACCGGTTGGACGCGCCGCGTCACGCTCCACCAATTCCTCGCCTCCACGAGTCGAGCCCGACCGGCGTTGCGCCGCCGCGGGCCGACCGCCGCCGCCAGCGTCCGCCGCCCGCTGACGTGGAGGGCTGACGTCAGCGCGGTCTGGCTGACGCACAGGTCCCACCTGTCATCCGCTGTAAAAATTAAGAGAAAAAATATAATTCAAAAAAATCAGAACTTCTGGTGCCTACCTCAGAAAAATACAAAAAAAACACCGAAATTTGCAAAAAAAACACCTCTACAACCAACCCATCTTCATGTACTTTTAGAAAACTTTTTAAATATAATAATCTTTTTTCCTTTTCTCTTTTTTTGTTTCCGTGAGATTTTTCAAAACTTTTTAAACACAACTTCGAATTAATTCAGCCAAAAATCTAAAGAATTGTAGCTATATTGGGATCTTTTTGAAGTTGATTCAAATCTTGATTTTTTTTGTAACTTCTCAAACACAAACTCCAGATTAATTTAAAGAAAATTAAAAAAATTGGGTAAATCAAGATAGCCATTATAAATATGTTGGGATCTTTTCCAAAGTGACTCAAATCTTGAAATTTTCAGACAACAAATAGGAGCTCATTTGACCCCTTTATGCCGTTTTGAGAAAATGAATTTATGAGTTCTCTTATCGGGAAAAAATGGATTTAAACTGCAGCATGTTTTAAACAACTCATAGAAACTGTCTTATGGTATTTCTTTAAACATATTCACAATTATGCTGAACATTTATTTTAGCAACATTCTAGACATACTAACAAAACAGATAAGTGCAAACCACGTTAACAGAAAAGACTTTACACAAAATTTAACATAAAGGGCGCAACGTCAATTCCACTAGTATTTTTTTTACGGAGGGAGTGCTTTGTTTGCCCAAATGGTACTTCTTTATAGAAAGATGTAGATCTATTGTACAAATTCATCTCAAACATAAAAAAATTTACATCGAGATATTTGAACCACCTAAGAAACACTATTGCCGCAAGAGCGGGCCGCTGAGTCATTCAACTCTTAAATAGCCACCATGACGTTGTTGTTGGTTGACCAAACTAAGGACCTCTTTGGATTATAAGAATTTCATAGGATTCTAATTCTTATATTTTTTTTCAATGGTCTGCCTTTGCCTCAAAAGATTGGTGCTACCAAAATCCTATGGATTGAATTACTATGCCTTGATTTCATAGGAATTTATACATCCACTTCAACCTCTTTTGTGACTCTAAGCGCGTAAAATCAAAACACTTTTCCTATGTTTTTCTTGCATTTGATCCAAACTATTCATGTGTTTTACAATCGGATTCTTATGTTTTTCCTATTCCTTTGTTTTTTAAACCATGAGATCCAAAGAGACCTAACTATGGAGTCGAACGCAGTTTTGAGGTCCCTACCCCTCCCCCCACCGGGGCGGCAAACAGAGAAGGAGAGAACCCGACGAGTCATGTCCAACGGTTGACGGCGGCGAAGGCCAGGTTGAAACCTATGTCGCTTTTGTTTCGGCATTGTTAGGTACTTGGGTGAAAAATATTTCTAGAATAAATTCTTCTTACAAAAGCGATGCTTCTCTGCTGCAAATATCTACGCATCTTCAGGATATGGTTACCCTACAAAATATATGAAACCTCCTAGAGCTAAGTTTGACTGAACTTCATACGTTTGTTCTATATAACACAGATTGCATCTCATGCTCTATTGCTCAGCTCCAATGGTATGACATGATGATGGATGATGGAGATAGGTTTGACTGTGGTTAAACTAACTTATCGAAGGATCCGGGTCTTCGTCAGCGATCCAGCATCACTGCATGTGGTGACTGATGCAGTGCCCCAGTTTCTTATCCCAAACAGCACATCCTACTTTTGAAAAACCAGGGAGCAGAGCAACTGGAGCCTGGAGGAGGTCACACATGGCCCAGCTGATCTGCGCCGTCAAATCATCCTTTTTAACTAACCTAAGCAAAGCTTTTAGCACATGATCCGATGCCAACTAACCACTAGTAGCATGTGTACTGCACTCCGTATACCATATCATGATCCCTTTTAGCCAGCTACCCCTCACTGTTAGCATTTGTTCCACAGCTAGCTGTTGCCCGTCACGGAGGACCCTGAGCTTTCAAAACAAGAATGGTACTCATCGAACAGTAGTGCAACTCGACTGTACTGCTACGGTGCACTGATATCTGCGACAGTTTACCGATCGACGGACAGGATGGGTTTAATGCGCTGGCTAGCCTGGACCTGGCATCTCGTGCACGGTGGATAGGGGGACAACACCGGAGGAGATCTCATTCAATTTAGGCGGGACTCTATCTGGTTTTTTTTTAACGGGGGCAAAACTTTACCCCAATTTATTACTCCCTCCCTTCTGACTTAATTGATTTAGATTTAGTATAAAATTGAACTAAATCTGAGTCAATTAATTCAGAACGAAGAGAGTAGTTAAGATGAGTTTTATAAGGAAGTAAAAAATTATAAATTATAACGGGTCTAGTTTCCCGATATTATTTCACCTAACTTTTTCACGTCGGCGATCACCCAAAGTCGGCACTCCCTCTCACTATAGGAAAACGGCGAGACGCCGACGGTCGTTTCCCATGCAAATGGTTTTTTATCGGGGCAGTCCAGCAAACTGGCCGTCAATGCACTTTAGTCATCGATGTAGGGCTGGCTAGACTAACGGCAATTGTCGACGTAGATTTGGTCGTCGGTGCAGCAGTGGGTTGTGTCGACAGGAAAACCGTCGGTATAGCTTTTTTTCCTAAAATATCTTAATCTTCTCGAGCATTGCAAGGTTGGGGGACTTGTTTTTTTTGCTGAAGACACGTGCGTTCCATTCGTTTCAAACCTACCACGACACGAATAAGATTTTCAGCTAGACATATGAAACCACCATTCTTGAATGTTAAGTGTTGACCAATTGGTGGTGTCAAGATCATGTAGGACGAGACAATATCTTCTAGTGTTCCAAAGACAGATAGAATAGCGCACGACAAGAAGGTAGTTGGTTGACTTCACAAAAGGGGGCACACGCCACAATTTGGTCATCCACGCTTAGCCGAACAGTTCGACCGTCCAACGTCTATTGGGGGAAGCAAGCCACGCGAAGAATTTGATTTTTGGAGGGTCCAAATCTTCCATATCTTTCGTGTCACACTGTTGGCTGTAGCTCCCAAAAATTGCGCCTGTCAAGAACAATGTCAAGTTTGAACATGTATGGCTGTCCGCTGGTTTCTTCAGAACACCAGGATTTGAACTTTGCTTTGCCCAATTTCCCGCGCCGCTGGGGTGACAATGATCAGCAAAGGGACCATATGGGAAGATCTATCACTTAATTGGGCATTTAGGATGTGTGGGGCTTCTCGTTTGAACATGTCTGGCTCTCCGCTCTCATCTTACGAACTTAAAATTCAGTGCCTCCTTGTGAACCATTTGAAATTTTCTCGAGTCTTCCGTTCGGATGATGAGGCCATGATCTACAAACCTGTGATTAACGGCTTCAAAAAAATTATAAGCATCCTTTCAAGTGGGACTGCGAACAATGGAATCGCGGTTATAAATTGGGATCCGTAGCTGACTTCAGAGATAAAAGAATCATCCACCATCGAACTGGGTGCCGACAGTGTGGTTAGACTGTAGACCAGATGATTTAGGCGGATTGAAAAACAGACATGATAGGTTACAGACCACGTGATGTCTGGATCTCATGCATTACAAGACAATGCAAATTGGCTCGACGTGGTTATCCACTAGGTCAGGACTTCTTCTGGATTAAGTAGTCGATAAATGAGCTGGTTAGAATTAACTAAATCTCTGCATATTTTCCCATTTGGGCGACAGCCCATTGGTCTGAAATTTGGCCTTAACGACAGGTGGTATAGTAAAAATAAATAGATAAAAAGTACATGTTAATATCGTGAAGATAATAACATAATAACCAAAATTATTATGGATGCACACAGACGAAAGACAACGAAAAGAAGAAATTAAAAATAAATGTCCGGCTATAGAGTTACAGTCACTGTAGCAGTATCACAACCACCAGCAAGAAAATACCTCACATCTAAGCTATCCAAAAGCAACACCTTCGAGAATGAAACATTGCATAGGCACACCATCATCGCCCGATCGCTCGATCAAAAATCTTGGATTTTCCACCAAGAGATGGTCCCCCGCTCACAAAACAATCTCTTCAACAAATCCATTTATTGTCAGGCAAAACAAATTAAGGTCAGACCTTGATGAAAGGTAAGATCACCTATGTCGTCGGCTCGTCGCTACAACTTTCATACACCGCTTCTATGATTCCTGAAACTCCAAGCAAGGTCACCATCGACGTAAATACTTCAATCATCATTACTAGTCCTCCAACCTCGGCTTTTATGACATTCACAGCCTTTGACTTCACCATGGATTTGTCCATGATGGAAACAGAAGCAGAGATTCAAGCCGCTCCCTCTGACACGACTAAATTCCATCCGATACAACAATCTGTAGACATAAAAGACCATATGAAATCATCGACACATGCTTCTTGAACCCGACAGTCCAGCCAGATCATGGAGGATAGGTGTCAGGCAGATCGAAGAGAAGAGTCAAACGACCTCAGACACCACCTTTACTCTACACAGACAAAAAACCTCACGCCGGAATCTACCGCCCAACGACGATGAAGGAGATTTGGAGAACCTCCACCGTAGTAAGAACCTACAAGCACATTGTGGACAAAGTGTCATGTCGCAACAAGACCGAACGAAACAGCCATGGCTATGCCACCCAGATCAGTCTCGTGCGGCCTGAACCAGCACGTCCCAGATCGGGTCCGCACGTCGGGCTTCGACGACCCCATGCCGCATCACCAGCACCACCCCGTCGCTCCCTTGCATCGATGGGCGCTCCACCACCATGCTCTGATGCTGCATCACCTCCGCCCGGGGAGGATCCACACATCACACCTCTTATCTCTCCGCCATTGATGGCTGGGCGCCGTCACCACCGCGGGCGCCGCCGGTGGCAGTGGCCTGGGGAGCCACGGAGGAGGGGCGTCTGGACGACGAAGATTGCCCTCCGGAGCTGCCACGGCACTAGCGACCCGGGAGGAGGAGGCAACCTAATTTTCAGCCGAACTATCTCGCACCGGCGACCCGGGTGGAATGGTAAATAGGTCATGATTCATTTCTTCTCCCTTTGCGAGGACTCCGAAGCTAACCTTGGGATACTGAGTGGATGCTTCGTATTCGATACTTCTTGTGTTCCTGGATGCTGATGTGCAATACTCTTGCTTTGCAACAAGGAGGATGCACAGGTCAGTGCTAGTAGCAACGTGCTGATATTACCTTTACAGAATAGCCAGCACATGCAGGATACCTTGCAGGGTTGGTCATTCCAAGAACTTTCCAAGCAGCAGGCAAAGAGGGAAAAAAACTGATGGGTTAATCAGTCAGGACATGTACCTCAAAAGAGAGGTCTTCCTAAATCTGTGGAGTGCACCGTGCTGCTGAAACCGGTTAAAAGTTCTCATTTAATTTCTCGTCCAACTCACCACGTTCAAATCAACTGTTACTCCCGATCAGAATAGAAGTACTGGATGAAGGCGAAAAAACAGAGGTACACGGTACAAAATACAGATTCCTCTCGATCGATCCACTAAACAACGACTGATTCTAGAACCGTGCTAGGATAGTTAGAAGGGTGGTTAGCACATCAAAGTCTAAACCCCAGGTTTGAAGGCCTAATATTGTTCAGTGCAAAGTGACGTTCTCATTAAGTTCTCATTAACAGTGAGATGATTCGTTGCCTCATTGTTTCGGAAATGCTCATAGGGTAACACTGAGGCGACGGATCAGACAGGGAGCATCAAAGACCCTATAGCTCTCGACTGTGCGCCTTTTAAGTCTTTGATATGAACATGGGGCAATGCGATGCTCGATCTCATTCTTCACACCATACCCACTACCGACCATTGCGTAGGTTGAGGGGGATGACTATCCGGCGGGAAGAAACCGGGGATGCATTTTATTGGAACGTTGGAGAAAAGACAGCGTCACACCATACCCACTACCGACCATTGCGTAGGTCGAGGAGGAGGTGACACGAGAGAAAAGAACTAGAGCATCACATTTCATACATAATTTGACTCAATATTTATGTGCATTCTATACGAGTAGACGGAGGCGAGCGCTCGTCTATGCTTCTTCCCTTTGCTGCCTACCTGGTCGATGTCATCTCCGGCGGTGCGAAGCACCACCCGGTTGATGGGTTCACCAGTTGGTCGTACTGGAACCTTAAGTCCTTAATTCTAGGGGAATGGCCAGGCGAAGATCTTTTCGATTCAAAAGATCTTTAAAAGTATTAAATTTGTTGTGATATGTATGTTACATGTAATTGGCGAAAAATTAGTTGTTTGAGTCCAACATACGTAGGTTACGGACCACGTGCTGTCAGGTCTCATGCATTCTAAAACAACAATGCAAATTGACTCGTCGTGGTTATCCATTTTTTTTGGATAAAGGGATTTTATTACTTAAAGTTTTAAGCATTACACCTGGCCTCTGCATAACAAGGATGCACACAGCCAACAGTTCACGAGCAACTAATTCAAAACCGAGTAAATAAAAAGGCGAATTACATATCAGGATGAGAAATTGTAGATCCGCCTAAGAAACTGGTAGGTCTATCCGGAATCTATGCTGCCAACCATGCCGGGAAAGTAACTCCCTGGCCGCCACCTCCAGTCTCGACGCCACCTCCAAAAAAAAGTCCCGTTGCTCCACACGTTGCAGGGTCGACCAAGCTCGTAGCGTGGCTGTGCACCGATAGATAACCTGCATAACAGAAGCATTTTTATCATTATAAACCTTGTCATTTCTACATAGTCAAAGCGACCAAATAACGGCAATCGCTCCCATCCTACAAAATAGTTTGAACCTAATATCCACGCCATTTAACCAGTTGCCAAAAATATTAGCAACAGTACGTGGTGGATGTAAGGAGGAACCTATCTGGATGGCTGACCATATAGAGCTGGCGAATTCGCACTGAAAGAATAAGTGTGTAATGGTCTCATTATGATGACAGAAGACACACTTTTTTACTTCCGTGCCAATTACGCTTGGCAAGATTGTCTTTTGTAAGAATTACACCCCGACGAAGATACCACGCAAACACTTTTGTTTTTAGCGGGATCTTCATCTTCCAAATTTTATTATTATCCTTAATATCGGCCGGAACATCGGGAAGAATAAGTGCTCTATACATAGAATCAACCGAGAATTTACCATTCTTTGTAAGATTCCAGTGAAATTTATCTGGACCTTCCGACAAATGGATCGAGTCCAATCTGAGGAGCAAGGCATTCCAGGAAGCATGTCTCGCTCCTAGTAAACTTCTTCTGAACGAAACATTTGGCGGGTCTGAACCCAACACATTTGCGAGCGTATCGCTTTTCTTTCGTATAATAGAGTACAAAGCTGGATATTGTTCTTTTAGGGTAAGTTGGCCCAGCCATTTATCCTCCCAGAAACGAATTTCCGAACCATCCCTAATTGAGAAAGAACCATGTTGGAAAAAAAACTTCTTGATAGCCATGAGGCCAGCCCAGAAGTGTGAATCACCAGATTTGCAAAGAACCTGAGAGACAGCTTGATCTCCCACATACTTTCTCCTTAGTAGGGTTTGCCAGACTCCATCTTCTGAAAGAAGTCTAAAAAGCCATTTACCTAGCAGGGCTCTGTTCTTGACCTCAAGGTCATGAATTCCAAGCCCTCCTTGGGATTTAGGACAACAAATCACACTCCATTTAGTTAGCCGATATTTTTTCTTCTCACAATCCCCTTGCCAAAATAATCTAGACCGGAAATAATCCAACCTTTTTAAGACACCTTTTGGCAATTGAAAGAAAGAGATCATATACAGTACCATGTTTGTTAGTACCGCGTTTATGAGAACCAATCTTCCCCCTAAGGATAAGAGTATGCCTTTCCAACTATTTAAACGAATTTGAAGTCTTTCCTCCACTTTTTTCCATACAGCATTTGTAAGTTTCCGATAATGAATCAGAATACCCAAATAGTTGATAGGAAATTGACCTTGTTCGCAGCCAAAAAGTTCAGCATACAAGGCGGCGTTTTCTTGAGCCTCGCCAAAACAGAACAATTCACTCTTATGGAAATTAATCTTGAGTCACGAAAGTTGCTCAAATGCTGTCAAAATCAGCTTCAGATTACGAGCTTTTTCGATGTCGTGTTCCATAAAAAGAATTGTATCATCAGCATATTGAAGAATCGATAAACCACCATCAACAAGATGTGGAATCACTCCTTCGATTTGGCCATCCGCTTTAGCGTGCTCAATTAAGATAGCCAACATATCCGCCACTATATTAAATAGTACTGGCGATAACGGGTCTCCTTGTCTGAGCCCTTTTTCGTTTGGAAGTATTTGCCAGTGTCATCATTTACTTTAATGGCCACACTTCCTCCCGAAACAAAGCTATTGATAAGCGCGCACCATTCAGAAGAAAAACCTTTCATTCTTAGGGTTTGCTGAAGAAAAGACCAATTTACTTTGTCATAGGCTTTCTCAAAATCAATTTTGAGGATTACCCCATGAAGCTTTTTCCTATGTAGTTCGTGAACTGTTTCATGTAAGATCGCAACTCCATCAAGGATGTTGCGACCTTGCGTAAAAGCCGTCTGGGACGGACGCACTACATGATCTGCCACATTGTTCAGTCGTATTGTCGCCACCTTAGTGAATATTTTAAAACTAACGTTAAGAAGGCATATTGGTCGAAATTGTTGGATCCTTTGTGCCTCATTAACCTTAGGTAATAATATTATCTCACCAAAATTTAGACGAAACAACTCAAGTTGTCCATTGTGAAGACAAGCGAACAGCTGTATTAAGTCAGACTTGATAACATCCTAAAAAGTTCTGATAGAACTCAGCCGGAAAACCATCAGATCCAGGAGCTGTATTATGTTTCAATTGGAAGACAACCATCCTCACTTCCTCCTCCGTGGTTATCCACTAGGTTAGGTTTTTGTTGTGGATTAGGTATCGCTACTGAGCTCGTTAGATTTGACTAAATTCCTGCATATTTTCCGCTTTGGACGACATCACATTGGTTTGAAAGATTGTCTCAGTGACAGGTGGGATGGAAATGAGTAGCGATTCATTTCTTCTTCCCTTTGCAAGGACTCCTATTCTCGGAAAGTCCAAAGTCAACGCGGGAAACCTTGTGATATTGAGTGGATGCTTCGTACTTGTCGTGTGTACATGCTCGATACTTTTTTTAGAAACGTGTTGTTTTATGGTTATCCAAATTTATATGACGATATGGAGTGAGCGACTAAGTTCAGAGCGAAACGGAGGCCCGTCGCCGGATCGTGTCCGAATCTGATCGCAACCGACTTAGTGTTTCTGCGCTCTATAAATACATCTCGTCTGATGGAGTAAGCCATATATTGTAAACCCACGGTGTTCGTAACCTCGCCCCGATATAGTGAAGTATTACTGGCTGGCGTCTGTGGTTTTTTTCCTCTCCTTTGTTTGAAGAGGTTTTCCACGTTAAAATCTCGTGTCCCCGAGATCGCTCGAGCGTGATTTCCTCCCTCTGATTTTACAAGCCCTCACGCCTCGCACCTGACCTAACCCTACCCTCGCCCCTCGCGCCGCCGCCGGCCGGCGCCGCCTCCTCCCTCCCTCCCCTCCCTTCCTCCCTCCTCTCGCGCGCCCCTCGCCCCCCGTGGCGGCGACGCGTGTCCTGACGTCCCCTTCCTCGACCTCCCCTCCTCCCTTCTCCTCGTCGCCGCCGTCGGCAGTGGCCACCGGGCGCGACCCGGTTGGCGCCGGCGGCGGTGGCCTGACCTTACCCGTGTCTTGCAGGGGGGAGACGGGGCTTCCCTCTCCTGGCGGCGGTGAACCTCAGGCGGCAGCGCTCCGGCCTCGGCTTCGTCCTCCGGGCCGGGCGGTTGGTGTCTACGACGGCTTCCTCGGTGGGGCTGCGTGGCGGCGTCGCACTCCGGCGTCGACGTGGTGGGCTCCGTGGTCTGGTCCTCCAGGTCGGGCTCCAGATCGATCGGGCGGTTGCTGGCTGCGGGCAACTTCCTCTCCGGCACAAATTTTTCCAGCGCAGCATGGCCGGATTCTAGGAAGCGGGCGGCGGAACCAAGCGCCACCTCCGTTGGTGACGGCCCCGCGAGGCAGCGACGCAGGGCGGGGCCAATTCTGGGCCACGGTGGTCCAGGTGGGCCTGCGGCGTTCCTGGAACAGGCGCGGCTGGTGCGGCATCTCCGGTCGAGGTCGTGGTGGTGGTGGTTGTGCGGTGCGGCGGAGGGGTGTCGTGCGTTACGGGCCGGATCTGGGTCAGGTGGGACCGGGTCAGGCAGCGTCCTCTCTGATGCTACTTGGCCTTCCCGGTCGTGTGTGCTAGTTGATTGGTTGTGCTGGTGTGGTGTTCCTCAGACCAGTTGTGGTCCGACTGGCCCGACTGAACATGTGGGCGACGACGCTGTTACTTGGTGTCCGGGATCCTTTGGGTCTTCTGGTAGAAGGAGTAGAGACTACTGCTGGGGTTGGCACAACGGTAGCACCCTTGCTGCAGTGCGACGGTGGGGCTTCACGAGCCCATTCGGGCACGGCTAGGCCAGGTGGCCTGGTTTGACCTGCTGATGTATCCGGTCGGGCTATCGCTGGAAGGCGGTGGAGGCCGCACCCTCCTGCGTGCCCCTGCTTTGCAAACCCTTGTCGAAGTCTCTTCTTCTCCTCTTTACCGGTCTCGGAACATGTGTCGCGGTGAGACGTGGGTGGCTGCATGACCGTGGTGGCGTATGTTGGTGGGCGGCGAGCTTGGTGGAGCAATACAAAGCGTCTGGGAGTGTTGAAGGAGGGGACGGGAGAAATCCTCGTCGTTTGACACCGGCACGGTGACGCCTGTGGGTATCATCGACCTTCTTGAACGATGATGTCGGGTGTATCTTACCCCATCTCTATTGTACCGGGGGAAACCCTAGGACCTGTCCGAGCAGCAGCGTCGTCGTCGTCGCTTTCCTTCTTGGAGGTGCTGCTTGGTACGAGACGTTTCGGAGAGCTGGGTGCATGGTGGGATTTCTCCGGAGGGCGCAGTGGTCACGGGTCACTCTTCGTCGAGCCTCTGCTGTTGGCTTTGTTTTCTCTTCCATTTCTTCTTCTTTTTCTCTCTTGTTTCCTTTTGGACGTTGTGTTGTCTGGCCCAGCAGCGGTCTCAAAATGGTGGTTGCTTTATTTATAAAGCGGGACGAAAGCCTGTTTCGAGAGATCGTTCTGCTCTTCGTCGTTTCTTCTATCTTTTATAACATAACGCAAGCGCTCATATACACGCGCACACACTCACCCCTATGAACGCACGCACACCCTATCCCTATGAGCACCTCCGAGAGACTGAGCTGACAGGTCAGGTTTTAAGATTGACGAAATAATCACATGCGTCTCGCTGTCGATGGGAACGTGGCCTGCACTGAATAATATTACGTCTAAATGAGAAACAACAACGTCAAACCTAAAGTTTAAACTCCGATAGACTGGGGATATACCATCATTCTAACCATTTTACCCGTTTCGCTACATGCTCGATACTTGCTCTGTTCCTGGACGCTTGACGTGTAATACTCCTCCTTTTCAACCAGGATGATGCGCAGATCAGTGCCAAGTGCCAACGGCAATGTGCTGACATTACAATTACAATTTTCTCCCTTTTGTCCACTTTGCAGAATAGCCTCCACATGCAGGATACCTTGCAGGGTTGGTCATCCCAAGAACTTCCAAGCAGCACGCAAAGAGGTGGCAAAAAAAAAACTGATGCGTGATCTCTGTCAGGACATCAGTAGGGTACACAGTAGGGCATCAGGACATCAAAATAGATTCGACATATGTTAGACACGAGATTAAAATAGGATAATATCACCATTTTCATGAGAAATTGGAATTATCACCTGGACAGAAAATCTTAGTTTAGATTACTGATTATATTCCACCCTTGGAATGGTCGTATTTGTGCACGACGTCCTTTTTGCTCTCCAAACAGCAGCATTTAAATTTTCCCATCTATATTACGGAGCATATGACATGTGTATGATGAAATGCACTAGACAAGATCACGGACTCACTAACACTAACAGGTCCCTCATGTGGCCTTTTGATGGTCTCATATGCTTAGTTCTTCTCTGATGCAAATAGAGTGATGTTGTCTATAGTTATTAATGATTATTTATTCCCAATACAAGATTTATGTGTCCTTGGCCTCTCTTTCTAACATCCATGTCTTTTTCTTCTAAGTAGTTTTACGAATTGGCTTTTTGACATTGAATAATAAGTCAACACAACAAAATAGGTCTACCCCATATAAATGTTTCGCTAGACGACCCATTTATCGTTTTCTGGTGATCTAAATAAAATATACTTCGGACGAGCGAACCGAGTGTCCATCACTGGAGGCTTAGGGTTTTGCCCCCGTATCTTTTGAACCGTAAAAGTATTTTTACGTCACGTAAATTTTATCGTACTTCGTAAGTTTATAGGAACGTAAGAAAATATTAACATGACGTAAAAAATTATTTATGTGGCATATAAAAATATTACGTAAAATACATATTTTTACCTATTTTTACACTGTTATAACTTATATATTGCATTTCTTATGTATATTTTTTAGTTATGGGGCAAAATAAATATAATTATTTGGATCATAAACATATTTTTTTTATAAAAAACAATGTAAAAACTTTCGGGTGCAAAATAATTTATTCTGCACCTGGGTGCAAAATAGGGTTTCTATATATATATATATATATATATATATATATATATATATATATATATATAGGTAAAATGGTTTCTACCCTCAAAGGTAACTACCCCACGTCTCATATACCAATTTACGGAAGTACTTTGTCATAATTTATCGGTTTGAGTATGTTCGTATACTATATCTAAGATACCCAAAAACAGCTTTAATGAAAAAATTGTAAATGGCCTAATAGTTTACACTATATACTCGAAATATCGTCATATATGCATATAAAAGAGAAGTATGTAGAAATTTTCTACATACTACTAAAAAAAGTATCTATAGTACTGAAATAGCATTACATACTTCATACTACATGATACATACCTCATGTTATGATAGATACTCCATACATTATGTGAAACACACGTGGGGTAGTTAACTTCGAGGGTAATATGAATATGTCCTATATATATATATATATATATATATATATATAAACCCTATTCTGCACCCAGGTGCAGGATAAATTATTTTGCACCCGAGGTTTTTTACATTGTTTTTATGAAAGAAAATATGTTTATGATCCAAATAATTATATTTATTTTGCTCCATAACTAAAAAATCTACATAAGAAATGCAATATATAAGTCATAATAGTGTAAAAGTAGGTAAAATTGTGTATTTTATGTAATATTTTTTAAATGTCACATAAATAAAGTTTTACGTGATGTTAATATTTTTTATATTGACGTAAAAAAATTTTACGGTTTAAAATATACGGGGTGGGTGTAGAATAACTATTCTACTCCCAGGGAGCCAAATAGCGCTATATATATATATATATATATATATATATATATATATATATATATATATATCAACGTCGATATATGGTTCAGGTGGACGTGGTCAAGTGTTTCGATAGCATAGACCATCCATACCCTTAGAACCATTAGATGTAGTTGTGTGATTCGTGCTGCCGTCTCCAATCCGTCACCTCCGTTTATACAGCTGAAATCTGAAATGTCATTTTTGTCTCTTCCTAGGTCGGTAGTTTTTCGTTGCATTAATCAAACGTCGTTGTTATTTGTTTTCTTCACATTGTTTTCTAAGAGTGGTTTTCTTTATCATTCAGAAATGCAAATTCAAGTGAAATAACATGAAAGATTCGTAAAAACTGGATCTAGATTGAGAACACAACATGTATAAAGAATCAAACATGGACATAGTGATGCAAAATTTAGATCAGAACGGAAAAAAAATCCAGTCTTTATAACAAAAAAATCAAACATGCGAGTTTCTATTAAAAAATCTTCCCTATAATGGTGATTTGGATCAGGCTCAGAAACACAACATCCTAATTCCCGCAACACTGTTGGAAAATTAGATCAGAACCAACAAAATGGAAAAATCAGAAATAGGAACCAACCAGCCACGAGCCTCCGCTTTGTATCCTACTAGTGTAGTGAGTCTCGAACTGCTCGCTTGTCCATGAAGAAGAGAACTAACCGATGGTTGAATATAGTAGTTCAACAAAGTCTAGTGAGCATCGAGCTGCTCTTGTCTTTGGAAAAGAGAATTAACTGGTGGACGAAGCTAATTTAGCGGAGTAGCTAATAGTACCATGGTTTAGGGAGCAGCTAGCTTGATGAGCTCCAAGAATTAAGGGATGCTGGTGTGTGTAAGCTGGTCGGAAGCATCAAGGTTAAGCTGTGTGTGACAAGATGGCTTTAGGAATAAATTAGCAACCTCGAGATTAATTAATCCCTAAAGTAAATTAGTTGCCGTTCCGGCGTAGATCTGACCGGAACAACAAGAAATCGAAAATCAATATGTAAATCCACAGAAACGAAAATCTGACCGGAACTTGATATCCTTGTACAACAACAGAAATGAAATCGAGATCAAGGAAAGCAATAACGAGATCAAGGGAAAAAAATCCAGATCGGAAGGCCAGCTTCTCCTTCCTATTGGGCGATTAGGACGCCCGCGTCCTCTTGTTGCCTCCGCCCAGGCCTTTGAGCCGCACAGGAAGGAGGGGGTGCACAGCTCGATGTCCTCTACCTTCCGACCCGGCTCATGGCGCAGAGGACGACCACGGCTCGACCAGCTCTACTTCTCAGCCTAGTGCGGCACGGAGGGAAGTCACCGCATGCGTAGAGGGAAGCCGGGCTGCTGCGCCGCTCTCCCATGCGCGGTCGCGACGGGGTCACCGACGAGCGTGGGTGGGGCAGGTCGTGCTGGCCGGAGGGGATCGGACGTTGGTCTCCTTGTGGTCTCGGTCTTGAGAAGGAAGGAGAGAGAGAGAGCGGGTGAGCTGTGGGAAACGACACGAGAGAACGTGCCAGGTTCGGGGGAATATAGCGAAGGTCGTGCGATTTTTTCACTTTGGACGGGTGAAGTGTCTTTTTCAGATTAGGTGGAGAAAACGTGGATGGAACGGCGTTAAATCGATCAACGGTGGAAACTCGTATATAGGATAATCTAAGGGCTGGTTGTGGGTGCCTAGCTACTCACCATGGTAGCCCAACATTTCCCATATATATATAGACTCCCTGGGAGTAGAATAGTTATTCTACACTCACCCCGTATCTTTTAAACCGTAAAGAATTTTTACGTCACGTAAATTTTGCCGTACTTCGGAAGTTCATAGGAACGTAAGAAAATATTAACATGACGTAAAAATTTATTTATGTTGGATATAAAAAATATTACGTAATATACGCATTTTTACCTGTTTTTACACTGTTATGAATTATATATTGCATTTCTTATGTAGATTGTTTAGTTATGGGGCAAAATAAATGTAATTATTTGGATCATAAACATATCTTTTATATAAAAAACTATGTAAAAACTCTCGGGTGCAAAATAATTTATCCTGCACCTGGGTGCAGAATAGGGTTTCCATATATATATATATATATATATATATATATATATATATATATATATATATATATATATATATATATATATATATATCAACGCGGATTTCCTGCCCACGGGGATAGCTGCGCATATGGTGGCTACCGTAGGATACAGAGAGTAAAGTAAGTCTTATAAGAAGCGCATTGGAACGACGAGCGGGCAGAGAAGTT
Source organism: Poa annua (assembly GCA_026929855.1). Lineage (NCBI taxonomy): Eukaryota > Viridiplantae > Streptophyta > Magnoliopsida > Poales > Poaceae > Poa > Poa annua. The sequence continues at coordinate 43,383,238 of CM049427.1, forward strand.
TCTTTCACGGTGGCGTTAAACGCTCCGTTAAACCGTTTCCTTTAATGGAGCATGTCATATACTCGGTGCATCACATCATTTACGCAGGCATGGCTACCAAGCTTGCCATGAAAATGACGCCAAACGGTGACCATGAAACACGCTACCGTCCATCACATATTAACCATGGGGACCATGAAATCACGCTACCGTGGTGATGTCTAGTTTTGGCTAGCATTTTTACACTCCACACCACGGTGGTGATGAGTACTAGCTAGCATGTTTTCACTCCACAACACGGTGTTGATGTATAATTCTGGCTAGCATGATTTCTCTCCACACGACAATGTTGATTAGTTATGACTAGCATGATTTCTCTCCACACGACGGTGTTGATGGGTTATGGCTAGCATGATTTCTCTCCACTACACGGTGGCAGCGTGAATCTCATTTTCCGTGTACAAAAAGGCATGGTCATCGGCTAGCGGTCTAGTTGCGTGAAAGACGTGTGTAAGAATTCGTTCTCTCGTTACGACATTGATAGCAAGCTCCGTCGAATGTCTGTTAGCTATGAGGTTGTAATGTCTCCGGAGAAGTTCACTCAATATCGCGTATGGATGGTTGGATGCTGGTGCGCAGCTATCACCATGGGCATCCCACTATTTTGCATATATATATATATATATATATATATATATATATATATATATATATATATATATATATATATATATATATATATATAGGACATATTCATACTACCCTCGAAGGTAACTACCCCATGTGTGTTTCACACAATGTATGGAGTATCTATCATAACATGAGGTATGTATCATGTAGTATGGAGTATATAATGCTATTTCAGTACTATAGATATTTTTTTAGTAGTATGTAGAAAACTTCTACATACTTCTCTTTTATATGCATATATGATGATATTTCGAGTATATAGTGTAAAATATTAGGCCATTTGCAATTTTTTCATTAAAGTCGTTTTTGGGTATCTTAGATATAGTATACGAACATACTCGAACCGATAAATTATGACAAATACTTCCGTAAGTTGTTATATGAGACGTGGGGTAGTTACCTTTGAGGGTAGAAACTATTTTACCTATATATATATATATATATATATATATATATATATATATATATACATCTTATAAGCCGCCGGTTGGGATAAGTCGCAAGTTATAAATCCCCGACATTTGTAGCCTCACCCGATCAGAGTGAAGATTTGCTTGCTGGCGTCCGTGGTTTTTTCTCTTTCGCTCATGGAAGGGGTTTCCACATTAAATCCCGTGTCCCCGTTGTGTTGATCTTGCGTTTGTTCATCGTTTATTTTCCTATCGTTTATAACATCAATATCCATTATGTATGTTATTTACTCTTCCACCACACAAAATATGTTCCCACAACTTAATAAAATGTAAAATTTTCATGTTCACACTTTCTTTTTTTTATCTCCATGACTATTTAAATAGATTGAGTTATGCAATCATCATTCTTTGATTGGTCAAAAAAACTCGTAACAACGCATGTGCATATTTTGCTAGTTATAAAAAAGGTACCAGAATCCTCTAGGTGAACTCTTGTAAAGCAAAATCCTCCGAAGAACCTAGTTTGGCAGAACGAGAAAAAAGGGTAGTGCGTTCGGAATAAAAATGAGCCAAAAAACAGTGAACCCAAATTAGGGTGAACCATAATATAATAAACCAAACAAATTAAGGTGATCCAAAGATACATATAAGCTTTATTAAAAAAAGAATATACATTCGGCCGAACTAATTGGGTTAACCGTAATAATAGTGAACCAAAATAGAAATTAACAAGGTGAATTTTTTTCATGGATTCTTAACAAAATTTAAGGGTTTAAATAAATGTTCAAGGGTTCCAAAAATATGTATTCTTATATTACCAGAGATGAGGAAAATGAAAAACGAAAATGGGAAAATGAAATTTACTGAAAAATAAACACAATCCTGCTATTTTTTAGAAAGCATGGGAAAAGTTTCGTAGATTCAACCGAAGAGTCTCTTCGGAAGAGAGCAAGCTAGTTGGGGAGAGTCTCGCTCCATCCTACATAGAAGGAAATGGAAAAGGAAAAGAAACAAAATGAGACCCATAGGGATCGAACTCAGGTCGTTAAAGAAAGAAATGAGGGCGAATTGTAATACATCTCGCAAAGAGCGATAAATAGTGCATGCGCTTCGCGGAAGGCGATACATAGGCAATCCAGCGCGCAGAGCAGGCCTCAGCAGCCACGGACAAATCCCAGGAATAGCCCAGTGGAGCACTTGCGCAAGGCTGATGCCGAGGCGAGCTATGGTAAATCTTCTCGGCCCGGTTACAGCTGGACTGGTAGGCCAGGCCAAACAATCCTACAGCGAGTACCACGTATGCGGGCCTTCTATCTTTTTGGAGAAAGGAAAAAGTATAATTTTTACCCTTAAACTTTTGACTTTAAATTTGGATAATGTGCACCCTAAGATTGTTTTGATCGATTTGGGTGGTTTTCTATGCTGACTAGGCGACGACGTGGCAATGACGTGGCGCAGCGAAACTTGGGCCCACATGTCATCTAAACTGATTTGTTTTTCTTGCAAACAAATTTTTTTTGGCGAACAACTATTTTTTTCGTGTTGACTTCCAAAATCTGGAGCGTGTCTCGATGGTGTCCGGCATCGTTCGCTCCATTGGCTTCTCTTCTGGTTCCTTGATCGGCCCCGTGCGTGTTCTTGATGTCCAGGCACACCCCGGGATCGCCGGAGTTGCACGTGCTCTGCTCCATTGCCGAGCTGTTCACGCCCTGCACGTTGCTGTTCACGTTCGCGGCCACCGACGGCGGTCTCGCGAAGGACACCTTCTGCTCGGCTGTGGTTATCGGTTGTGTCGTGCCGCTGGTGTCGTTCCCGACGACCATGCTGGCGCCAACGTTGTGGCCGGCCAGCGTGATGACGCGGTACCCCTGGTACGGCTGACTCGACGTCGTCGGCGTCTCGTGGCCAGCGAGGCTCTTGAGCCCGTCCTCAATCTCTCGCCAGTACGGCGCGCGGACGCCGTCGAAGAGGCGCTCCGTCGGGAAGCCCGGAGATGGAGATTTTGGCGTCGGCATCCCTGCCCGTGCCCTGTCCACGGCCCTCTGGCGACGGTGGCGACCTCGAGAGCGTCAGCTCCAGGTCAGCCACGGCCGGCCTGGCTCCGCGCGACCGCAACGTGTCTAAGGCTTCAGCAGCAATCGTGTCCGATTCATCGGACGCGTCAGCCTGGATGGGGATGTCTTCCTCTGTGGCACGAGCTCGTGGCGGTGGCGCAGCCCTGTCGGGAGCCGGTGGGGGTGGACCTGGCGGGTGAGGTCTATTAGACGACGCCGGTATTGGCCGCGGCTACTGGCGCCAGGTCCCAACATTGCTTCTGTAAGGCCATGTACAATGCAAGGTGCTTATGTGAGGTGCTTATAAAATAAACCGGTTTTTAACTAAGCACCAGTGCTTATATGTACTAGACAAATGCTTAGCTAGGCATCCCTCCTATAGAAATAGGCACCGGTGCTTACGAGAATGCTTGGTTTATTTTTGTAAGCACGTATCTAATCACCTTGCATTGTACATGGCCTAAGGAAGCCAGAGCCGGAACGGCTGTGGCTACAGCGGAGCCACAGACGGTGGCTGTGGTTGGCTGGACATGGCTGCCGCGCGGAGGTCGATCAGTAGGCTCGATGAGAGGCAACGGTTGTAGTACTAGGATTTGGCATTGGATCAACGTAGGGTGGTACTAGTGGTGTAAATGGATAGGATAATTTATGCACCGTATTCGATTCCGAAACTGTTTTAGACAATCCATATCCTGTTTTAAGGAATCCGGCGGATAAGAATATCCGATTTCGAACTTGACACCCGGATATGGTATAGGATATGGTACGTAAAATAGCCTAAAATATGTATTATCCAAATTTTGAATAGGATTATCGATGGTTTTAATCCGAATATTCTGATTTTCTACCGAAATTTCTAACCTAATATATCATAATTTGCAGCTAGTGAGTTGTTGAGTTCGTCCATTGAACAACATCTCATTTAAATAGTCATTATAAAGATTATTAAATACAATTTTGTTAGTTACTAGGTTATCGAATAATTATTTTTAGTTGTATGGCTTGACAATTTACATATGTCCGTACATATCCGCTTAATTTTTTTACCGCTCCGAATCCACCCCGTTTCCGTTCCAGAATCCGTCATCACGGATATCTGAATCCGCATCCGGTCATTATCCGATCCAATCCGAATCCGATGAAAAATTATGGTAAAGACAAAATCCGATCCGGTCCCTTCTGTTTACACCCTAGGTGGTACTAGCTTCATAGGACACCATCGAGACGCTCCAGATCTGGGAAGTCAATGCAACTTATTTGAAAAAAAAGTAGTTCACAAAAAAAAAGATCAGCTGAGGATGACAGGTGGGGCCCACATTTATTGCCACGACGTCGCCTAGTCAACATAGAAAACTGTAATACCCTGTAGTTATAAGAACCGAAAGGATAGATGTTAGAATTGTGCATCTTTGCATTCATGCATGTTTGGAAAAAGTAGGAAAAATTTCGCGCTTTTGTGCAAAAAGGAGAAGGAGTCGAGAACCGACAAACGTTAGGGATCCCTGGTATGATCTCTGACAAGTAGTCGCGTGTTGTCGATACACCCAAACCTCGGAGTACAGAAAGGGGGGGGGGGGGGGGGGGTTGAAATACAAATCACTCGAACACTGAAAAGGAGTTTCGAGACAATTAGGAGAACTCATTTCAAATCTCATTCCTTCTATTTCATAGACCAAATAGAATAAGTCAATAAGCATGAATGAAGTCATGAACTTGTTATTAAATAATAGATGGAGCATGACCATCTCAAGTTACAAATTAAAACTTATCATCTTAGGATCCTCATATTACATCATCCACTCACATATATACAAGGTTTATCACAATACATTCCTAAACTCCAACCAAAAATAAATACAACACTGGATATAAAATTACAACACTCTTTTATTTTCAACCATTACAAAGGATCAGATTACAAATTCAAAAATAATTCGAAGGAATCGAAAAGGAAATCTACACTTCAAGTGTAAATCTTCTAATCCTTGTATCTTCCAATTCCTGAACCTGCAAAATAAACAAGAAAAAACAAAAGAGAGTGGGGGTTAGGGTTAAAATGTTGTCAACACCATTTGGTGTTGACTGTTTATTAAATAAAACCCTGGCAATTACTTGAGTAGAATCATGAACTGCTAAGTAAAGATGGCAACAGTTATCTGGAATTCTTCTAAAAGGCAAAGAGGGGCAGATCAGTGCTCAGTTAATTAGGCAACAATGGGGCAAAGGCATTCAGTGCATTGCTTTGCACTTAATAAAAAAGGAGGCAACCTGAACTAGAGGCAATAGCATCTGATCATCAAGTTAATCCAACATTTGCATTCCAAATAAAAACTTATGCCAGGGAGTTATTAAAAAGGCAACCTAGGCAAACATGGTATCACATCTATCTATTAATTAGATAGATGGACCCAAAACACATTGATCAACTCACAGTTAGCTTAAGCAAGCATCAGATGATCAAGAAACATTCCCCAACCGACATGACTAAGCCACACCGACATATTTTAACCATTCCTTCACAGCCAAGTATGGGCAGTGACTCAGAACCTATCCTCAAGGGGTGATGAACTGAGCTGTAGGACAATAATAGCTATCCATAAGAGAGAAAGTATTGCACAGCAAGTCCAACATGGTTATCACCTAGGTGAGAATCAATGCAAGTTCTATCAACAAGGTGAAACCGAGTGCAAGACCAGTCAACAAGAGCAGCTCGAGGAGGAGGGCCACAAGCAGTGAGTAATGACTCAATACAGTTAACCTGGAGAGAGCAGAGTCGGTTCAGAAGGTTATAAATAAACCCCAGCAGCCGCAGGAGCAAACATCCCACACAAACCTGAGCACACACAAGTCACTGAAGCTTACACCACACATTGTTCTTGAACCAAGGCCAACCCCAGACAATGTCTGGAACATAAGAAACACATCCATAAGCCTTTTCAGCTAGAAAACACTCTAGGAACTCTGAAGGAGTGAGGAGGTGCAGGCACAACCCCAGGAGCAAGTCCAACCGTAAAGATCGTGTAGAACTACACAACAATAGCAGGTTGACACTTAATTGTGTGCAAGCATCACTGCAATATGGCAGAGTTATGCTGGCAAACCCAGCTTTGTGCTCAAGCTTTGTGCTCAGAGTGAATTAGAGATGTGAGAGGGGAAGAGCTGACTCTGTTAAACATAATTCAGCTAAGCAATTAGAATTTCATGGTAAGCAAGACAGGAAGAGAAGTGCAATATGTGTTCTTGTATTTTACACACACAAGTGAACCAGAAATGCTTCTGGAATAACTTGTAATGCATTAGGTGACACCAAGCACCTCTGTGCAAGAGAAGCACAGGAAAGCATCAGAAAAGACACATTTAAAAAAACTGAACACACAAAAATAATGTGTAACTCCAACGAGGGAGGCATCAACATTAAAATCATGTGTTAGTTTAGTGTTTATTGCTTGTACATCATTGATTGTACTTTAGCAAGTATAGGTCAGTATTTAACTGGATTAAATCCTAGTTCTGGAGTTAAGTGGATAGAAGAGGAGGAGAATTTGTTGCTAAGCAACAACTGCTCAACTGCTAACACAGTAGCAGGAGCAAGGGGAGGTGTGTACTCTACACAGAAAGGAAGTATGAATACATCAGTGGTGTGTATAGCATACCAGAGCATCTCCAGATGATGCTAAAGTATATTTTAGCATGATATCAAAGGTGGAGAGTTGGCATCTAAACGATTGTCACACTGGCATATCTAGAAGGAGCAGATCACACAGTAGATAGCTAGACACAAATCAAAGTGATTGCTGCTAAGCGCTACACTTAAGCCACATTATATTAAGGAGCTAGCAGGAGGTTAATTAAGCTACTAGCACAACAACAGAGTACATAGGAGCACGTCAATAAAAAATTTATGCGTTTGGTTGTCAGTAAAAAAAATTACTAATGAACCAGTAATCAACGCAACAGCATCCGGGGAACCCTAGAAATGGGGAAAACCCTAATTGCTCATCATTTGAGTCGTCTGAGCTCGAACAAAGGGGAACATAGTCGAGGAATGTCCCGAGGAGAATTACAGAGCCACAAATAGCTAGAGGAGGAGAAGAGCACTTACAACCGACCATTGCCGTAGCTCCGAGGCGACGAGGCAGTGCCCGTGCAACCTCTGGAGGGGGAAAGCGGTAGCAGTTGATCTCTTGCACGCGCCAGAGCACCCTGGAAAGCTCGGAGGAGCCATGGCGCTGCACAGCGCCGTAGCGGCGAGCACCGTCACCGAAACCCTAGTTTCGGGGATCGAGTTGCGCACGCACCAGAGAGGAAACGAGCGATGAATCGCCAGGGCAGAAAGACGCGGCGGAGCGTGGGGAGCATTTTGCCCCGCAGCTCTGCAGCGGAGGACGCCAGGGATGGCCGGAGTAAGCAGAGGCGCGGCAGCGGCGAGCGCCAGGGGAATCGCGAGAGAGAGAACGAGGAAGAAGGAGAGAAGGGCTCGACAAGACTGGCTCGGTCGGAGCCAGGTCTGAGTCGCTTTGACTCGGTCCGACCGAGTGGGGCATATCAGTAAATTCACTATTTAGTGAATATTCTTAATAAAAGAATTATTTCTCACTGAAATAAAAGCCTAAAAATACAATAAAAATATCCACACACATCAGAAAAATCTAAGGAATTTTATTATGATTTTTATTGGATTTGTTTTGAAAAACCATTGAGTGAAGAAAATTCAAAGTTCCTTAAGTGGATAATATTTGAAATATTTTCCAAATAAATTTCCTAAGGAAAATTAATTGGGAAAAATATTGAACAATGTTCAAATGACACTTTGAACATCACTTACAATTCAAAATATGTCTGTCCTGTCACTCATCCTAGAATTTATAATACACCAAGAAATCACCTTTAAATCAGGGAATTTTGGGAAAACTCGAAAGCATATCATTTATGCATAAAGGCATAAATTTGGATTTTTTCAACATTGACTCACATGAGCAATGATTTGGTTTTCAGAACCCGAGGGCCCCAACTCGTCGGAAGCTTTAGACTGCACTTCTTGTCAGTCTCAAGGCAAGTTTATACTTGCATGTCCGGATTGTTATTTTATTAAAGTATTTGCAAAGTATATCACTGCATTTCAAAAAGGAAAAATTATTTTCGAATGATGTGGCGGGCGATGGAACCATGGAATGGTATGGATATCATGGTGGAGGTTCCATCGTATGGAAAGTATATACCTAGGAATTAATTACCCAAGTTCTAGTGATTCTAGCGCCGTGTTGAAGTATCGGCCAACAGATTCACTATGGATGGGTTAGATAGAGGTTATTTCCTTCGGATGTATATCCTCGGCAGGCTATCTCCTGGTTGCGTCCGTTGCGGCGGCCAACAGCGCGTGGAACCGCATACGTTCCCACCCGACTGGGTGAATTGGAATAGTAGCTCGGGAGTGGTGGCGAGCTTGGTCTTAGTAACAGCTGGGCCATAAGGGGTGGATATATGTTTTGCGGGGAAGGACTCCACATGGCTAGTTGTCCTGAGTCCTGGCTATAGCACAGATGGTGTGCAAAGAAAGCATTTAAGGGCCAGGCTGCTGTTGGGTAAAGCGATGCAGCTCTGCAGAGTCATGAAAAAAGAAATTGTGATTATCACATCCTAGTTGAACGTATAGACGTCGCCTAGAGGGGGGGGGGGGGTTGAATAGGCGATTTAAAACTTTTTCGAGAAGCCGGATTATCCGGTCCAAGAAAGACCCGAATATTCCGGTATGCTTGATAAAGGCGGAATAAAACTAGAGGTTTATTTTAACAAGCATACAACCTAGATAAATAAACTAGGCTCACCTATGTGCACCAACAATTTATGCTAAGCAATACAAGTAACAAGGTGATAGCAAGATAGATAACTTCAAGCACGAAGGCTATCACAATGTAAAGTGCATAAGTAAAGAGCTCGGGTATAGAAATAACCGAGGCACGCGGAGACGAACATGTATTCCCGAGTTCCCCCCAAAGGTGTACGTCTCGTTTGGAGAGGTGTGCGCAACCACAACAGGTTAGCCGTAACGCCACAAAGGCTCACCTTCTTCACCTGATGAACTCAACCACAAAAGGTTGCGAGTTCACCTTCCACTATTGATCTCCTTTGGGGCGGAGATTGAATCCGTACAACACTCTTGAGGCACACACCTACAACTTAATTTGGGGCTCCCAAGTCTTGAGGCACGCACCCACAACTTAATTGGGGGCTCTCAAGATGACCACAAAAGGTCTTGACCACAAAAGGTCTTGGCCACAAAAGGCCGGCCACAAAAGGCGTCTAGGGTCCAAGGACCCAAGAGTTACAAGCTCACAAGTATCAACACCACGAATCCTCGTGGAGTGCTCAAACTGATGAAAATGCAATGGCAAGAGCACACAAATTGCTCAAGTCCTTCACTCTCAAATTCCAACAAAGCAACAAATGCTTATGGGGGAATAAGAGAGGAAGAACAAAGAAAACCACAAAGGAGTCAAATCCTTCACTCTCAAATCCCACCAAAAGCAACTAATGCTTATGGGGGAGAAGATAGGAAGAACAAAGGAGAAGAACCACAAAGAAACTCCAAGATCTAGACCCACTAGAATCCCCTCACTTAGAGGAGAGATAGATTGGTGGAAATGTGGATCTAGATCTCCTCTCTCTTTTCCCTCAAGAAATAGCAAGAATCATTGCAGGGATTGAGAGATCTCAAAGCTTTGGAGGTTAACAATGGAGGAGGAGAGAGAGCACCAAAAACTTGGGAACCATTGGGGAAGATGACACCTTAAATAGGTTCCCAACAAATCTGGCCGTTGGGGACGGTTTTCCTCACTCGGGCCGGAAGTTCCGGGCTCACCCCGGAACTTCCGGACCCCCCGGACTCCCCAAAACGCGCCCAAAACGCGCCCAGGAAGTGTTCTCTGGTCAAACCGGATGTTTGGACGGAAGTTTGGCCGGAACTTCCGGCCTAGGGCCGGAACTTCCGCCCATGGCAGAAACGTCAACACGAAAACGATGATATCTTGACCATCCGAACTCCGTTTTTGATGATTTTTGGCTCATTAGAATCACCACAAAGAGCTCAATAAGATCATGCAGAGAAACATCATAGTCCAACAAGTGAGGTTAAAACCGAATGGGAAATGTAAGATCTCTAGATAATAGAACAACCGGTAAAACCTCCAACATAAAAAACGCAACATGTTTTCCAAAGTAAACCCGTTTTCGATGAACTAGAGCTTGACATGGAGATGACCCAAACTCTAATCCTCACAAGGATAAAAGCTAAATAAGAACCAAGAAATATGATATGCCAAGTATGCAAAGGTTTGAGCTCTCCACAACGATGCGATCAAGTTACTCACTTGAGAGCCCCTCTTGATAGTAGGCATATCTATCCTATATCCCTATCAAGATCATACCTTTGCCTTAAGCATTCCACTTGAGTTATATGATGACTATCTTGATCTCTTCAAGTGGTTCATCTTTCTTGATTACCCGTCCAAGCACATGCTTGATGAAGACTTCTCCAAATACTCCCTCATACCCATAATGGAAGAGTCTCGCTAGGCTCCGTCTTCATGTATCCATAGCAAGTTCCAAGCATAGGAGATCTTCAAGAAGCTTCTCTTGGTCTTGCACATCTCAATCTCGATGACGATCACCAAATGGCGTCATCCTCCATGAGCTATACAAAATCTTCATTTGTTGCAAGCCCATGGGAAGATACCTAACCTCATATAAAGATACCACACACATATATATCATGGGTTAGTTCACAAAGCTATACGGACATGTGTTTACCATCCCAAGAGATACAAGACCCCTCTTGGTACATCTTGTATCTTTGTGTGTTGATCAACATCTTGATCAACCTTGTATCTTCCAACCTTTCTTCCATAATATGATGTCATACTTCAAGACATATTTGCAATATGCTCAACTCAACACATGACCATCCATCATATACATCCTTGAATGGAACCTTGGTCATCAAATAAGGTTCTAGAGTCCAACACACGAACTCCATTATTCTCATGGACACGATCTATAAAGATATATCAATGCAAACATTAGTCCATAGAGATTGTCATATAATTACCAAAACCACACATGAGGGGAAATGCTCTTTCAATCTCCCCTATTTTGGTAATTGATGACAATCTCTTTTGAGAGGGTATATAATATGGAATTTAACGAACAAGAATGGTTGTACTAACATCAAATACTACAAAGGTATGTGATGTTAGTCCATCCACATATATAGAGCTAACTCCCCCATAATTTATGCACGTGTGTATGAACATGAATTCATTGCTTATATTGTCAACCATTACCGATGGTGGAGTTTCCACTATATATAAAACCAAGCAACAAAAGCAAAGGCAAGGAAGGCAAACTACTTAAGAATAAACCAAAGTACAAATCCAATTCCATACAACCCTCCAAAACTTCTCCCCCATTGGCAACGATTGCCGAAATGGGCGAAAATCTTTGGAAAGGTAACATAATAAGATCTTCTTCATGATTTATGCATTTCTCATGATATGAGCGAAATCAAATGCACTTATCCCATGACGAATAGATGAAGGGGATCAAACTATATTGAGGATCCAAAAATTGTACAAGAAAGATATCAATTGAAATCCACTGGAAGGATACCAATTGCAAAGGAGGAAAGCATTCACAAAGAAGCAAGCAATCAAGGGATCCAAAAACCAATTGAGCACAAGAAGATGTTATGATAAGATCAACCAAGTGTTCTAAAAATCAAAAGGGAACTCCCCAAGGTACGTGCACAATGAAGGATTTGTATTCCAATATAGTATGCACAACATGGAATCCTCACTCCCTCCTAGATAATTTTGAACACAAAAAGGTGCAAGATTGAATAAAGGCTTGCTCAACCGGGAAAGGTTGGGTGTGGCATGGAAATACAATTTAGGAGACTAAACAAGGATGAGCCTAAGCAACATCATAGTCTTTCAAATTATGAGGCACATAGTGCATATCATGTATTTTGCATACAATCACACCAAAGAGGATACATCAGATAGGATCACAAGCTTATTAAGAGGCAATGTTATACCAATAGAAAAACAAGTCTTGTGCCTTTTAGAGATCACCAAAGAATCAAGAAAGAAATAAAATGTGATCACTAAAGATTTTGAATACCAATTAAATATGTGACTACCTTCATGTGTATAAGTTTCTAAGTAGACACTTAGTCCACAAAGAAACATGCACACACAATGTAGATATAAGTTAAAGCACATGGTATCCAAGAGGAAGTTATAAATACACCGATAAGATTTTTTTGCTTAAAAGCAAAGCACATAGCTCAAATTATTCTTAGAGGGTATAGATGAACTTCCAACACCAAGTTCTCAAAGCATCACAAATACCCACATAGGATAAGTGATAGTTGGGATACTTAGAGACACAAAACAAATATCACATAAGGCAAATGATTTATGAGAATTCATCAATATTGCACATGAGAGACTTTGAAATGAATTTGCTAGATTAACATATTGGGGATCGGTGAATCATGAAGATGATTATATAAATCCCATTGATGTGTAATCATCCCGGCTTACTCACATTAGCAATGAAGATATTTTGAAAGAAACTTTGCAAAAACCATATCAAATGCAATTTAGAGAAACTCATGCCAAAGAACAACCTACACAAGGTTGAGAGCTAGAAGTATATGCATGAGTTAGATACTTGTTACCGAGATAGCATTGACGGTGTAGAAGATGAAAGTTCACAATCATCCAATCTTGGCTCCAAGAAGCAAATGGTGAAGACATCTTCTTTAAAATGAGGCAAGCTTCCAATGCATCTCCCATGTACCTAAAACAAATCAAGTACACTATGGTACCCAAACTAATTGGGTCCAAAGTAGTTAGACCACCTACAATACATAGGACAAACTCCACATAAATATGTGAATATAGATATGAAATATAATTTCATGCACATCTTAGCCATTTAGGATTTGATGGAGTTTATCCTATATATTTGATCAACGAAAGTAAGCATGCCATAAGATATACATATAGTAAATATGTATGCACAAAACTTTCAAGAACCAAACGAGATACAATTTGGACAAAACACAAATTAAATCAAGAAGCTACACAAAAGGGTGGCAAGAGAAAGATTTGTCCTCATTGTATCAAAGACTCAAACCAACCATGATTGGAGAAACCAATTTGAAAAGATATCAAATGAAAACACGGTGAAGACTAAACCAATGAGAATAAGAAATAAATCAAACAAATATGCTCGAAGGTTTATCTCATCCAAAAAGGTAGACTAGGAACCATGAGATGAGATAGCCAACTCCACAAAGAAGAGTAAGGTTTCAACAAATAAACCAAGCCCTCTACACTTTTCATGATGGAACAAAGTACCAAGACGAAAAATGTTTGTCTTTCAAAGAGACATGTCATCGGGATCGAAAACCAATTGAAGACAACTAATGTTCAATAACATATGGGGTTGCTCCCCCAAGATTAGTGCATTACTTATGATCTTGTATTTGAATACAAAATGCACACAAATGAGATCATTACTCTCCATATACATGTTAAAACATTAGTCATGTTCAAGAAGAGCAATAAGATACCAAACCAATTTAAAGAATAGTGTTCTAAAGAGTATAGAGTAGCTTCCTCATGATTAGTGCATTATTTGAGATATTGTATGTAAATACAAAATGCACACAACTGGGATCATTACCCTCCTTTTTTTCTTTTGGAGCACAAGGTTCAAGAAAAGCAATAAGACCCGATAACAATTAAAAGGATGATGTTCTACTCAATATAGGATAGCTCCCCCAAGGATGGTGCATTACTTAGAATAAAGTATTCGAATGTAAATGCACAACAATGGAATCCTTGCTTTTCCTAACTCAAGAAAGCACAACACAAATTATGAGTAGAGTAACAAAAAGATCCAAATGAAACAAAGAAGACAAAAGGATGGTTAAACCTAAAAACACTAGGTGATAGAATAAGGCAATTTATGAACAATAGCCAACATGAATATGATCAAAAAAATTACCACAACTATAATTATCACTTGTCAAAGACAATGATTGTATATAGATATTTCTCGGTGGTACATGACATATATATATATATATATATATATATATATATATATATATATATATATATTTAAGATCATAATCACAAAACATAAGCATGTGGCAAAAGATAAGTATTGAAAACATGCTTATATAGAGATTCTTGATGACTTCACATATTCAATGTTCATACTAAGTATCAAGAAACTCTCTCACAAACAAGATACCGAAAGATGGGCGAACAAAATGCATTTAAGCAAATATGGAACTTGTTTGAGTACCATGCCACCTAGGAACAAGATAATCAACAAATATCAACTCTAGGTGACACTACCTCACATGTTCACATTTTCTAGGCTTGTAATATGCACATAGCTTATTACTCCCCATAATGTGATAATCCATTCTTTTAACACGAGGCAAAAGAAATCCAACAAGAGATAATTAATGGACATTAGAATTTGAATTTCTCATGAGTAAGACATACCACAAAGAGTAGATAATATTGAAATATCACCACTAAGTGGTATTTCTCATGAATACACATTTTAGGGTGGTGAGTTACCAAAAAGCACATCACTCCCCCAAAATGGGATAGTCCATTAAAATCACTAAAAGAGCCAATTAAGATGAAAGCAAATAGACAAGAGGCTCAAAGCATACATGGTGTGCAAACCAACATACACAAGCTTGATTACTCAACATAAGTAAGTAGAGTGCACAACACATATAAACACTTGAAAGGTACAAAACCAAACACATGCAAGGGTGCAAGTAACATTCAATGTATACAAATGAATTAAATATAAGTTACCGCAAGGAGGAGCATTGGATATATGCTAAGAAAATAATCCAATTGACTTGACTTGAGAGAATATGGATGATGAAGATCCCTTAATTCTTCATGATGTAGTCAAGTCTCCAATGTCCTCCGCTTACACATATTGATCAAGTTTTAGCTTGTTGGTCCCCAACCAAGTTGGGTCATAAGAGGTTAGTCACAATAGGCTTGGCAACCCAAATGGTTCTTTTATTGACACCACTTTGAGTTCCAATAACTTTGGCAAACACATTGCCAACCTTATCCTTCCGAAGAGAATGAAAATTATCAATAGTAGAAGGGTTGGATAAGGTACCATGAGTGCATGAAGAAGCAAAGTGATCCTTCCCACGACATTTGTAGCAAAGGCGGATTTTACCTTTCTTCTTGGGAAGGGAAGGTTCTTCAACTTGGGAAGCTTGAGTTTGGACTTGAGGTTGCTTCCCTTGTTGCTTCTTACTAGGAGGCTTCTTCTTCAAAGGGCAAGATCTCACATGGTGCCCTTCAACCTTGCACTTTAAGCACACAATCATGGCCGAATCAACAACTTGTTCTTGGCCTTTCTTCTTGACGAACTTGTGCTTCATCTTGTTCTTGGACTTGTTCTTGTTGTTGGAGTTGAATCCAAGTCCACTCTTGTCATGAGGAAGTTGTTGCACTCTCAACATATTGTCGAGGGTGGACTTACCTTCATGACACTTCTTCAAGTCTTTCTTCAAAGATGTGACTTGTGCCTTGAGCTCTTTAAGTTCCTCTACATGGTTAGTTTTAACACAAATACTAGAGGAAGTAGTAGCTACATTGTTAGAGCAACAAGGCAAGGAAAGTAATTCATCAAAAGATGTAGGAATTTTATGAGTGGATGAATTACTTGAACTAGCACATGGCAATAATGCATTCGAAGTAGAGTTTGTGCTAGTGACCACAAGTGGCTCACAATATTTTACCTTCGTAGTGACCGCCTCATGAGCTAACTTTAGCCTAGCATGAGATGCTAGAAGATCCTCATTAGAGCTAAAAAGCTTTTCATGAGTTTCTTCCAAATTCCCATACTTGCTAGTTAGCAAATCAAGTTGAGCCCTTAGCTCAACATTCTCCTTCAAAATAGATGCTTCACACAAAGTGGGGTTAGTAGCACAAGCATCATTAATATTAGAAATGGAAGGAGACAACATGACAAGCTCATTATTTAAATTAGCATTTTCTTTACTAAGCACATTATATTTAGCAATAGCATGGTCATGTTCTTTAGTGAGTTTAGCAATTACTTCATTATTTAACTCCTCACTAGATTCCAATCTCTCCTCGAGAGCAACATGAGTTTCTTGCTCTTTCTCAAGAGCATTCTCAAGATTGTGGACCTTACCCGCGGAATCACGAGCAAGACCCCTCCCTTCATGACAACGGGTCTCCATGGCCCCAAAGGTTTCCTTGAGCTCAAAAAGGGTAGTCATGATTTCTAAAAAGTTCTCATGAGCATTTTTATTATTTAAGAGAGCATGAGAGACAATATTAAACTTCCCCTTAATTAGATCATCATCATCATCATGAGATATATTGGAGTGCACGGTAGGAGATACCTTAAACTCCTTAGCCATAAGGCATACGTGAGTAGTGGATGAAGACGATGAAGAGAAACTTGAAGCACCATTGAGGTCCAAGTCTTGTTCCAACAATTGTTGGGATTCCTCTACATTGTTAGCCAAACAAGTACTGGAGGAAATAGAAGCATTTTGATCATGGCAACAAGACAAGGAAAGCATATCATCATGAAATTTAGTTAAACAACTACTACATGATATGCAAGGACTATCAACACTAGCATGTATGACATTTGGAGTGCTAGAGGTGTTTAAGTCCAATGATAGAGCATTGCAATAAGATGAGTGTGAAGTATAGTCAATAGTAGATTCACCATCAAAAATGCAATTTCTATCACCACTCACCATATCATTACCTTGTGGCAAACCACATGTCGGTGAAGTGGAAGAAGACGTGAGCTCATCACGACCGGATGTGGAAGGAGGACAATCATCCTTATAAATGTTGGACACCTCACATATATCTTGAAGTTTTGTCCATAATTCATGAACGCTCCAAAAAGGCATGATTGACGCAAGGACTACATCGCTCAAAGCACATATAAGACCATTAGATGCTAGAGTATCGAGATAAGAGTTTTTCTCATCCTCTAAAGATAATTCTTGTGAATCCTTTGGAGGAGAAAAACCCATATCTACAATACTCTCTAAATTTGAACCCATGTCTCTAAAAAGATTAAGCATGCGAATTTTCCAAACATCATAATTTGTGCCATCGAATCTATAAGTGGGATTGTGCACTAGGTCTCTAAACGACATATTTATCTCTAGGCGGTTAGTCCTAATAATGAGATAACCTGGCTCTGATACCAATTGAACGGATAGACGTCGCCTAGAGGGGGGGGGGGTGAATAGACGATTTAAAACTTTTTCGAGAAGCCGGATTATCCGGTCCAAGAAAGACCTGAATATTCCGGTATGCTTGATAAAGGCGGAATAAAACTAGAGGTTTACTTTAACAAGCATACAACCTAGATAAATAAACTAAGCTCACCTATGTGCACCAACAACTTATGTTAAGCAATACAAGTAACAAGGTGATAGCAAGATAGATAGCTTGAAGCACGAAGGATATCACAATGTAAAGTGCATAAGTAAAGAGCTCGGGTATAGAAATAACCGAGGCACGCGGAGACGAGCATGTATTCCCGAGTTCCACCCAAAGGTGTACGTCTCGTTTGGAAAGGTGTGCACAACCACAACAGGTTAGCCGCAACGCCACAAAGGCTCACCTTCTTCTCCTGATGAACTCAACCACAAAAGGTTACGAGTTCACCTTCCACTATTGATCTCCTTTGGGGCGGAGATCGAATCCCGTACAACACTCTTGAGGCACACACTCACAACTTGATTGGGGGCTCCCAAGTCTTGAGGCACACACTCACAACTTAATTGGGGGCTCTCAAGATGACCACAAAAGGTCTTGACCACAAAAGGTCTTGGCCACAAAAGGCCGGCCACAAAAGGCGTCTAGGGTCCAAGGACCCAAGAGTTACAAGCTCACAAGTATCACCACCACGAATCCTCGTGGAGGGCTCAAACCGATGAAAATGCAATGGCAAGAGCACACAAAGTGCTCAAGTCCTTCACTCTCAAATTCCAACAAAGCAACACATGCTTATGGGGAATACGAGAGGAAGAACAAAGAAAACCACAAAGGAGTAAAATCCTTCACTCTCAAATCCCACCAAAAGCAACTAATGCTTATTGGGGGAGAAGAGAGGAATAACAAAGGAGAAGAACCACAAAGGAACTCCAAGATCTAGACCCACTAGAATCCCCTCACTTAGAGGAGAGATGGATTGGTGAAAATGTGGATCTAGATCTCCTCTCTCTTTTCCCTCAAGAAATAGCAAGAATCGTTGGAGGGATTGAGAGATCTCAAAGCTTTGGAGGTTAACAATGGAGGAGGAGAGAGAGCACCAAAAACTTGGGAACCATTGGGGAAGATGACTCTTAAATAGGTTCCCAACAAATCTGCCCGTTGGGGACGGTTTTCCTCACTCGAGCCGGAAGTTCTGGGCTCACCCGGAACTTCCGGACCCCCCGGACACACCAAAACGCGCCCAGGAAGTCTTCTCTGGTCAAACCGGATGTTTGGGCGGAAGTTTGGCCGGAACTTTCCGGCCGGCAGGAACTTCCGCACCTGGCAGAAACGTCAACACGAAAACGATGATATCTTGACCATCCGAACTCCGTTTTCGATGATTTTTGGCTCGTTGGAATCACCACGAAGAGCTCTATAAGATCATGCAGAGAAACAACATAGTCCAACAAGTGAGGTTAAAACCAAATGGGAAATGTAAGATCTCTAGATAATAAAACAACCCGTAAAACCTCCAACATAAAAAATGCAACATGTTTTCCAAAGTAAACCCGTTTTTGATGAACTAGAGCTTGACACGGATATGAACCAAACTCTAATCCTCACATGGATAAAAGACAAATAAGAACCAAGAAATATGATATGCCAAGTATGTAAAGGTTTGAGCTCTCCACAACGATGCGATCAAGTTACTCACTTGAGAGCCCCTCTTGATTGTAGGCCTATCTATCCTACATCCCTATCAAGATCATACCTTTGCCTTTAGCATTCCACTTGAGTTAGATAATGACTATCTTGATCTTTTCAAGTGGTTCATCTTTCTTGATTACGCGTCCAAGCACATGTTTGATGAAGACTTCTCCAAATACTCCCTCATACCCATAATGGAAGAGTCTCGCTAGGCTCCGTCTTCATGTATCCATAGCAAGCTCCAAGCATAGGAGATCTTCAAGAAGCTTCTCTTGGTCTTGTACATCTCAATCTCGATGACGATCACCAAATGGCGTCATCCTCCATGAGCTATACGAAATCTTCATTTGTTGCAAGCCCATGAGAAGATACCTAACCTCATATAAAGATACCACACACATATATATCATGGGTTAGTTCACAAAGCTATACGGACATGTGTTTACCATTCCAAGAGATACAAGATCCCTCTTGGTACATCTTGTAGCTTTGTGTGTTGATCAACATCTTGATCAACCTTGTATCTTCCAACCTTTCTTCCATAATATGATGTCTTGAATACTTCAAGACATATTTACAATATGCTCAACTCAACACATGACCATCCATCATATACATCCTTGAATGGAACCTTGGTCATCAAATAAGGTTCTAGAGTCCAACACACGAACTCCATTATTCCCATGGATACGATCTATAAAGATATCTCAATGCAAACATTAGTCCATAGAGATTGTCATATAATTACCAAAACCACGCATGAGGGAAAATGCTCTTTCACTTGTTCCTGGAGGGGACCACAGACCGCAGCGGGAAAGGCATCCCAAGTGATGACTATGAACCCGTGGAGACTGGGAGATTAGCTTTCTAAATTAAAATTGGACAATTCAAGAAATGATTTCCAGAACCTGAATATTCATTTTGACTTTTTGGTCAAAATGGTAGATAGTGCATTCCACTTATCTTAAATATTACTAAACTAGCTGAGTAACGTTGTTACTCATTCGATCCCTGTTTGATCCCTTTCTTAGACTGTGAGGAAGAATTGGAGATGGGCTACGGACTATACCACTCCAAAGAAGTGGAGTATGAAGAACCAGATTTATCCGGAGCACTGGAAGGCGTGGACTACTTGATCGCCTACGGAGCCATCGACGACGGGGAGGAGGAGTTCCAGAATTAGATAGTGTTAATGAGCCGGGCCGAGCAATACTAGTCTAGTACTATTTAGTACTGAGCCCTATGGTTCTTAGTTTGCTTTTATCAATAAGCCGTAGGTTGACACCTGTCACCTGGCCAGTAGTTGAATTTCCACCTTTACAGAAGAAAGACGTTGAAACTTTTATGCATTTCTGGCTTGTAATATTTAGAAGTGTGGAATAAAGTGGACCCACAATGTTTCTGTTGTTCTACTCTGTGTGATGTAATATTTACGGATCAGTACTTCCGTGGATGTTATGTCAAGACTTGTACACTACAATATGCAGTGGTGTGCGGGATCACTACAAAAACCATCCAAATCGATCAAAAACCACCTTAGGGTGCACATTGAACGGTTTGGTAAACTTCAGGATGCACATTATTTAAATTAAAATATAGGGTGAAAATGAGCCAAATCATGACATTTGAGCATGAAAACTATACTTTGAATGGAGACTCGTCCAAATCTCGCGGCCGCACCATGAGAATTGTTTGGAGAATATACTATTCACTCCTTGCGTACTTGTCAACAAGCTTATCCAAATACAAACTGGGAGGAGATTATGGTGTTGTCGTCGTGGTAGACAAAAGATCTAGTGTTGCTTTCATCCCACGGCCAGCACAAGAGCCTCTGTTTTGTGCTTTTAGTTTCATCATTGACCTTATTACCGTTCATATTTGTTTAGGTTTGTTAAATTAATGATTCCTTCTGTCTGTAAATAAGTGTATGATTTGCTCAAATATAGATGTATCTAGATATATGAAACTTATCTAAGATACATTTATTTCAGACAAATCAGAGACCCTTATTTTAAAACGGAGAGAGTATGTCATATATATAGTGCATGAAGTTAGATCGTTTCTTAAAATGTATGCTGTTTAGACATCAGCGATGTGTGATTTTTTTGAGAGTGTGGGAGAAACCAAGACAAGCACCACACTGTTTTGACTAACGTGAAAGCTTTGACAACTCACGGTACTGGTATTGTGTCATCAAAAACCTTAATGGTGACGGTATTTTGACAAGTTAGGTTTTTTGAGTGTTATTTTAGAAGTCTCGGTTTTGTCTAGTGGTATCGTGAGTTTGTGACAATTCTCTCCAAACCAAGGGATGCAGAGAGAATGGCACAACCGAGACAATTCGTGACAGCCCACGTACTGGCTAGGGGGCTACCAAAACTGAACGCTGCTTTGTCATATTACTGTTGGCCGGTACCTGAAAGAAATTGTACTACCACACCGGAGTAGCTACAGCTAGGTGTGCCGGTACTTAATCAGGCAGGATGTCGGGTGTCCCGGCAAGTGTTTCCAAACACACAAGAGATTGACTGGTCAACTCGTTTCCCCCTAGCTAGTAGTGCTCACGGAGGCACTTAAGCTTTACCATCTTGCATGTTTAGTCTTGTGTCTCATCTTCCCTGCAGTGTCATTCATTCATTTTCAGTATATTGGTATAGCAGCAAGAACAGTATGTATTGTCCATCTCAACATCTCTAGTATCTTCCTCCTCATTTCTATAACCATCTTCTATATTTGCTTCCACTCTGAAAACGTCAAGAGATGAGATAGACCGATACAGTACGGAAGTATATTGTACCTGAAAGTCCTTATGTTCCGATCATTGGGGGAGCGGAAAATCCGAAACTAGGAGGACGTCCTACCTACCCAGGAACCGTCAGATCGGCTTTGAGATCTGTGTTGTGTTTACCACACCTCCACATCTTTGACCGACACCGATCAGTTCACAACACTTTAGGTACCACTTAGCAGACCTAAGCTGCGCGAAAATGCCAAATATACCTTTTCCCTGTAAAGACAATCTTTGTCACGTGTTTTTGTATTATTGCCATTCCTTTGTATTATTGTCGTAATACTTTCTATATAAGCTGCACCCCCATAATACTTTTTGTGTCATTGCCATTTTTGGATATTTATTTACAAGGAAAACAAATTTCGAATTTGGATGACTTGTTCATGTATTTTCGGATTTCCTTTTCTTGGTCGCGTCACCCAAAAAATAAACACAACCTTATGAATAAACATCTTTTCTGATATTTTTGGGTAACAAAATTAATTTTTGTGGATATTTGTGTTTTTGAAAAAAATGATTTCATTTGTTGATTTTTGTATTATCCTGTGTAGATATGTGTTTATGGAAACATATTTTGTATTAACAAATTAACCAAGATTTCCCAGGTTGTGTTTATTTTTGCATTTTTTTTGGTTAAAGTCCTTTTCGTTTTTTTTGCGTTATATTATATACTAACAAGTTAAAGTATAATAACAAGAAATACTATATTTCGTTATGTATAAAAAAGAATTCCAGATTTTGTACTAATAAGATAGTGAAGATAAATATTTTGCAAGCATTAGTTTTCATTTTTTTTTGTGCTGACAGGGTAATCTTTAGATTATGTACCAACAACAATTTTTTGATAATGCGGTACAAAGGATATTTTTCAGATTATATACTAACAGGGATTTCTAGATTTCGTACTAACAAGATATATTCAAATATTTTCGAATCATAGCATTACATACTTTCCTACGGTGTGGTGGACGTCCTCTTATGATTACCATGTACATAAGAAGAGAAAAAAGAAACCTGGAAACAAAATGGCTTAGATCTACGGATCCTATATGAACAAGATCCCAAGATCCAAAATCGTGACAAAAAATAAATGTCCAGATCCAAAACCGTGACTGGAGAAAGGAAAAAAGAATTTCGGATCTTTTGACACAGATCCATAAAAAAATTGGTATTCATGCATGGGATCGGACACATATAAAAAAAATCACATAGCAAATCAAATTCAGATTTGCATATACAAGCAAATGGATCTGAACAACAGATCTGAAACAAATCGGATCTAAAAAGGAAAACGAATGTGAAAAGAAAAAGGGAGCCAAGA
This sequence comes from Poa annua, assembly GCA_026929855.1. NCBI lineage: Eukaryota > Viridiplantae > Streptophyta > Magnoliopsida > Poales > Poaceae > Poa > Poa annua. Next base: position 43,406,523 of record CM049427.1, read on the forward strand.
TCTACGCCTCGAGCTCATCCAGATCCTCCATGCTCCATGGCCAAATCCTCATGCGCTTGGGTGGAGGAAGAAGGAAACCGGAGGAGAGGTGGTTCCCTTCCCACCGCCGCACTCATGGTAGGAGGAGATGCACTCAAGCTAGATCTCGAGGAGGAATTCCCGGCTCGGATGTGGATCCAACATCAAGATCCAGATCCGTCTTGGTGGAGAACGCGGAGCACGGCGGCGGTGGCGACGACTTGGTGGAGGAGATGCCGCCGGAGGTTGGAGGAGAGCCGGGCTGGAGGTGGGAGACAACTCGAGGTTGGAGGAGAGCGATGGATGGGGAGACTTTGTATCCGGGATTCCGGGGTGGGTGGAGGTGTGAGTAGTCTCAGAACCAGACGTTGGGAAAAAGGAAATCTCCAATTTGCCCTCCCCTGATTTAGCTCTCATCTCCTCTCCCTAACCGCACGTAGCAGGTGGACACTGATCCAGTCAACATTTTTGCATGAATCTCCAACTATGATCAACGGTGAAAACGGTGGGGTGGAGTCCTCTTAGTTGTGGAGTTGCATTTTCGGATCATTGGTGGTTACTTTTGGAATCAGTGATGCTGTCCATCTTTACAGCGCATGCAGCTAGATCAGTCCATGCATTTTCACCGCGAGGCAGATTTGACGTGCTGGCATTTCGGGTTCAGCCTTACAGAGAGCACATTGTATACATACACATGCTAAAGGCAAAAGAGCAATGTGCCGGCCAAAGGTTCCCGGCGACGTGAGGACGAGTGTCGCAACGGACGCATGGATTCATACAGAAAGCGTGAAACACAGGGCCAACAAAATTTGGCACTGCATGCAGCGCTACTGCAAATGCAATGTCCATGTGAGACGAGACGACACGGCAGGACAAGGAGGCCCAGGATCCGTCTCTATCGGGCTGCTAGCTTTATCAGGATCTCCTCCCACCGCAGAGGTGCTGCATTCCTGAATATTCCAGGTACCAATCCGCATGTACATTGGCAACACTTTGATTTGCTTTGGTTTGCAGTTGCGAGCAGAAGAAGAATTAGGTCGTTAACTTTTGTTGGGCATCGTGCCGCCGGTGATGCCTCGTCACGTCCACGCCGCGGTGTGGGCGCGGCGCGGCCATGCGCTTGCCGCCGGCTCCATCTTATAGCCTTCTTTCCGGCCACATGGAGATGTGTGGATCTTTCGGCTTCCTTCTTCTTTTTTGCGAAGAGCAAAATCAACAGTACGACGCCCGTCTGAAGAAACGTAACCCAACGCACTGCTGTGCATGCGCGGCTTGGCAATCCCAAGGAAAGAAGGTAATTTGTAGCCTGTAGACCACAGAGGCAGCAAAAATGCAGGCTATCAGTTGAAGCTGATCTAGAGCTCTGACGGATGAAGATGTATCTGTAACCATCACGGTGGAAACTAATTCAGAATAAGACTGGCTACATTGGCTACGATGATCTATGCTAAGCCATTTTTTACACTATTTTTAGATGCACGCACGCACCACCGGTAAGAGAGTGACGTTTTATTTCTAGAACTGTGCTACATACAGGGCGGTATTATTCCCTATATCATATGGTCAGCTACCATAATCTTATTGGGAAATGGCTCATTGTAAGGTGCCGCTTTTGTTATTTTTCAGTCACCTGAAACTTTATAGAAACTTAAAATTTTAATTGCAGTGGGTGCCAAACATGGTTGGATGATTAGCAGGCTTGTTGTACCTCCAGTACAACATATTTCAAACTCTTGATTTGACACTAGTGTTTCTCGTTTAAGGCGGAGGTTTCGTTCAATCGGAAGCAACGTTCCTATTGATGGGAGACGCCTGTGTTGACTTCGTCAATCTTAAGACCCTCCCCGTTGGTCCAGTTTTCAGAGTTGCTTATAGGGATAGGTGTGGGCGTATGCGCGTATTTTGTACACAAAAAATCACGGTCTGGAGAGTGCACATCTTTAGGAGTACGTTTTCTTTTGTGTAAGCTATACACATGGAGGAGGTCGCTATTTTAGATGTTGACCTTAAGGTTTAAAAATGATGAAACTAGAAAGAAGCAATTAACTTGTTATAGGCAATCTAATAAAATGCACCCACTCGTTTCCCCAATGTGGAACGGATATAGTCTTTTGTTACAAGACAGACAACAAACCAGACATATCCAGTTCCATCCACCGCTAAATTCTGCTAACGCACCTATAATGGAGGTCGCGAGCAGGTATAGTCAAGTACCAGCTAATTCCAGATTATAGCAATAAGAACGAGCAGTGGAGCCAAGGTTGGACGCCATGATTCGATAGGTTCACTCCCCCCATGCGTGGCCTCCTCTCTCGATCAAACCTCCCAATACATGTTGTGTTGGAGTCTTCTCCCGTTGCTTCTGGCAACTCACATCGTGCATCTTTCATCTTCTAGCTTGTCGAAAGATCATATCAGATGGAAATTTTCGTTTTCTAATTCTAGTGGGAGCTAGTAGGGTTGTCAGTTTACAATTGGAACGTTTGGTAACACATAATCAAGCTGGCCAGCAGGAGCGACGGCGACCTTACAGCTAAGCTTGCACCGGCCGGCACATCGTCCCGGCCTCCTTTTATCTCAAGCCATGGCCATGGTGGCTATGATGACAAAGGGATTCAAATGTCAAAGAGACTGAATTAGAAGGAATCATTGTGCCTGCCTTCTCCCGGTGGACGGCGACGTGATGCTGTCACAACGCATGGTGGTGGACGTCTGCCGTCTCGCCGTGTCGCTCGCTACTCAGAGCGCTGTGCGCACTGCCCAGTCCCAGTGCCAGTGGAGAAAATTCATGAAGGTATAGTGTAATACCTGTTACAAACAGAGGAGCTAGCTTAATAAGTAGCTGCTGCTATGTGCACGAACACAGTAACGTCAAGTTGACACCTGACGATAGTCAGTGCTGAATTCTACTTCCTTTCTCTGAAGATTCAGACCCCTGAATTTTACTCCATTTCTCTGAAGATTCAGTCACTGTATCCTATGATCAGAGCCACCATCATGCTAGTCCTACCAAACAGAACCGCAGGTACACAGCATTAGTACTGATGATCGCTCGATGGTGAGGGCGACTCCTAATCAAGTGCACATGCGTGCGCGCGTGGATTAGCAAAAATTTCCTTTCGATCAGTTTGAGGGAGATCGTTGACAGGGAAGGAGGCGGGGCGGATTGAATTAATGCCCTCACATGCGGCAACAACTTAATCGAGCTCCTTTTTGATCGATCGATCGATCTCTGGCTTTAGCTGGCGTACCTAGACATGTACGAGTAGCGTTGTAGCGCGACGTAGATCGGCCGTCCACTTCTCCACCGGCGCACCCAAATTTTGGTCCGGCACAACTTAAAATACACACGTTTTGGATGGCGGGAACACTTGTCCGATCATTTTTAGGTCGCCTCCCGCACCGGCACCCTCAAACCACACCCCCAAATTCAAAATTCGATGAACTCCTAAACGAAGTAGTTGTTGTATGGTATAAGCGCCTGTGGTCTTCACCTGATCATAGTAATAACAACTTAAAATAAGCGCACAAGGTTTTTCTCTTTGGTTGTTAAAAGAGTTTTCCACGTTAAATCTCGTGTCGTCGTTGTGTTGATCTTTGTTTTGTTCAACGTTTTTTTGCCTATCATTTATAACACTATAGCCATCCGTCCTCTCCACCGTCATCCTACGCCCCTGTCTCCGGCACCTGCGTTGGTGCTGGGACAGGTTTATGTATCGGAGCTAGAGCCGATTCCGGTGGGTAAGGGAAGCAACGTCTTCGTGGTCAGAAGGGCCAGCTCGTCTTCCGACATGACCCATTCCCTAGATCATGACAACACACTGACAGGGAGGAAGAAGTTGTCGAGGCGCGCCTGCTACTGCACCCCACTTACTTTGTGCCAGTGCGGCGAAGAAATCAAGTACTCCCTCTGTTTAGGTGTGTAAGGCCTCTCACCAAAAAAAAAATTATTCAGCAAACTAAGGCCTCCTTGCATTTAATTGATTAATAACCGCACCGCATAATTACTCCTTGCATGCGCCTATGTCTACATGGATTGGTCAATTCCATTGCATGCTCCATCCATGCACATGGTCTAGCAAGCTGGACATGCGGCATTGGGTTTTGATTGGCCTCCCTGCAATAACTCCCCTAATTAAATGAGATTAAACACTTTTTATGCTGTGTTTGATTGGGCAAACAAAAAACTGGTAATATTTTCTTGCCCTATCAGTAGCCACCTTGGTCGTGCTGCTCCTTATGAGAGGCCCTATACACCTAAACGGAGGGAGTAGAAGGGGTCGGCCTGCTACGTAACTGCAGGTCCCTCCACCTGTGCATGATGTATTGTAGGCGTAGCTGCCCGCTGAGCTGTGGGGCTGTGACCGGCACCTTGACGGCGTACCTCACCCACCCCTCCGGTAGATGACGGTCGTTTGCTACCGTGATGTTGTGGTAGAGGTTGGGCTGCGCCTCCTTGGCCGTCATCGTCGGCGGAGGTGTCAGAGGATATGTCCGCGCTCGGGACGAGGTAGCCTCACTGTGTCGCATCTCTCCGTGTCATGTCTTGGCCATCTGTCGCTCCTCGTGCAGGAGACGGTGTTGGGTCAGTTGCTCGCCGATGAGCTCGTTGCCACGATGCACAAGTGCCTCCGACCGCTTCCTCACGGCTACTCACTATATTGGATGGTGGATCTGCTGGTGGCGGGACGAAATTACGAGAAAGAGAAGGAGAGGCAGTCATTGTGGAGAGAGGAGAGACGCACCCACATGGCGTTTTAAAGAGAGCCCGAAGAGCGGGGTTAGACAGCGAACATTAACGCCCAACATATGTTCTTCTGACACGCAAATTAGTTCTTCTAACACGCATTGTCGTTGACGACACGTGTTCAGTCGCTACTCAGACAATTGCCCGATAGCAAGAGCAATAACGATGTCCCTCTCCCTATCTATAGCAATAAAAAACGATTTATACATGGAATTTGCATGCTGGTGCACGCAATCCGATCCCCACCTGTAGCAGTGTACTTGCTCTCGTTTACTGGAGTAGCGGAAGTACGTACTGGATTAATAAGCTCGTTAATAATCACGAGATCACTAGGTGTACTTCCATTATCTGGATGATCCACACGGCCGGCCTGCACAACCAGTTAAGGTTGATGTCCGTGCATACTACGGCTAAACATGGTAGGGGCCGGTCGTTTGACATTCTTGCATTCATGGTGAAAAACTTGGAAAACTATTCGTGTGGTACAGGGCTAGCTAGCCATGTCTAGGCATTCACTTGGTTCATCACACACACCGTCGCCGTGACCAGTGGCGGAGCTATAGTAAACTCAATCAGGATGCACTATCATAAAATATGCACTGATTAAGCACATCAGGGTGCACTAATAGTCGATTAGAGGGGTGCACACACTTGTTTTTTGCTGATTACAAGGCTAAAAAAATAGCTACCCGGGTGCCTGTGCACCCGGCTGGTAGCATGTGGCTCCGCCACTGGCCGTGACCACGCAAACACTACACTTCAATGCAGGCACCAAGGACATCAATGTCTCTACGTAGTACTAGTAGAGTACGTACCATAATAATGCTCGCACGGCCCATAATCGTGTCATGATTTTTGCATATGTAAATGTACGCACGGTAGGAAGATTTTGTGAAACATTGCGGGGGGTAACATAAAGTAGTGATAACATGTACATGTCACTACTCTATTTCTCCCTCAGATACACAATATAATTTTTTTAAGTTGTAACATATATTCTCTAGATTCATATTGAAATGTATGCATATATACACTAAAATATGTCTATATTTGTTTGTGCATGTGAATGTGAATAGAGATAATCTCTAATATATAATATTGCTTGAGGACACCGGTCATACGTCATGCTAATTTTGCAGAAAACCCCTTCAAAAATCCGGAAATCAACCCGCGGTTCATAGATAGGGGCTAAATTGTAAACTTAACGAAGGGATAAGAATCCACGACAGTGCGGTGGCGGACCTCGTTCCCATCGCAGCGGTTCCCCAATGCGGAGGCCGTCTCTCGACGCCGCCTCACAGGCGCTGACACCGGAGGACCAGGCGAACTCGGTCGCGGAGGCGGAGGCAGGCGCTCGGCTGCGGTTCCTAGAGGAGGCCTTCGTGGTGCGCAAGCGCAGCCACGGCGGGGCCTTCTTCTCCGGCAGCGCGGCGCCGGGGCTCCTTGACATCGCACTCGGCTGCTTCTGTCGGCTCTCAGGGCGTGCGAGCGCCTCAGCAGTGCATCGCTGCTGGACGAGGCCTGCACGCAGGTCCTAAAGAAGTGGAGCGAGAGGCTCCCCTTACTTCCTCCACCAAAAGAGCGAGCCCACCTCGCTGCCCCAAAACGGCTTCCATGGACGCCGCCGAGGCGCCTAGAGGACTTAAGGACGAACAACGATGGGCAACGGACAAACGCGTGCATGACCAGATTATGTGCGGATGCATCCTTTCTCTGGGGAGGCAGGGGCGGTGCTGCTGCCCAGGTTCCCGGCGCGGACGGCGGCGGACTTCAGGTACGAGGAGCTGTCGTACGTCAGCGGCGCGGCACCCCGGACCAACGTGATGGGTCGGGTGTTCACCGGCAATGAGTCGCTGCCTGACCAGAAGATCCCATTACACCACGAGATGGCGCAGGTCAGCACACTTCATTCCCTGACCGAGCCCATCCCACGAGACCCGTTTGCTCAACTCCACGTTCAGTTACCATGAAACATTGGCTTAATCAGGACTTCGGGAGGTCCTGAGATCAGTATAGCTCAGAGCTCAACATATGATGATTATGGCTTCCAGACTGAAACAGCGGCACACTGCATTTCACTACTACACTGGTCTCTAAACTTAGGATCTGCATTACGGATATTGTACTAAACTTTTTATGTAGAGAACGGGGATTACAGTCCTTTTCACAAATTCTTTGTGTTCTTCAATTAAAAAAACAGTTTCTATGTTTTAGCCATGACAGATTCAAAAAATTTAAACGGAGACATCAATTATGTTTGATGTAACAAGCAAATAAGGAAAAGAGACAGACATAGTTGTGCATGCATGTGACCAATGAATTTATTTTAGGAAAACTAAGAAAAACATCGTTGATGCCTAACTAGAAAAATGTCGATGAATCCTATCAGCCAAATAAAACAATTAAAGATTCAAATCAATTGAAAAAAATGTGATCAAATGAAAAAGAAATATGCACATTGAGAAACATATAACTGAAGAAAAAATGCACATGAGAAAGACCGAAATATACAAATATGTAGGAAGGTCAACTTGATATGATAAAAAAAGACTTAATCTACACAGGTCAATTTATTTTGGAGTATATTATACAAACAATTTTTTCGCTAATTCTATTTGTAAATCCCGTAGCAACGTACGGGTATTTTGCTAGTACATCTTATATTATGAAACAAGGGGAGTACTACTAAAATATGTCTAGATAAGTGTCTCTGTCTTCGGTATCTCTTCTTGCACTATCTGGCTAGTGAGGTGTCGGTAGATAGTCAAATGATGATAGTAGAGCTGTCTTGAACATCGAGTATGCACAGTCACAACAACTCTAACAAGGTAATATCGACACGAATTCTCCCTTGTGCCCTTGCTGAAATCGGTGGCTAAAAGCTCCACCTTGAGAGTGAAAATACTGAGATTGACCTTTGGATAAGCTTGTCATGATACCCGTGTGGTGTTTCCTTCTTGAAGGTTTAGTCTAGATTGTAGTTTTCATATGTTTCTGGCTTTTATCATAGTATTAGTGGTTGTCGGCTGCAGTTATTTTCGTGACACATACGGCATGAGGTTTAAATTATGGGACACCTTTGTTTGGCTGTGGGATTTAAGTAATGAATAATATAGGGTTTTACGTATCAATTGATGTATATGTAAAGTGTTATCCTCCTTTCTGGGACAAAGATTAGCAGCACTTTGTGGTTCAGTACTTCCGGCTTATGTTCTTTTATTATCAAAATAGAAAAACATATGTGAATCTGGATGCTAAGATCTAGTGATCTGTAGAAGTTAAGAAAGAAAAAGAGTCGGCTGAATTTTCTACAAAATCGTTATAAAATTTGTAGAGTTGTAGTTCCTCCACTGTACGTGCTCATCTAGATATATGTTAAGTGACGTCCACCAGCACCAGCTTGCTATTTCTTCATGTATGCGCCGATCCATTGATGGTTAGTTTGTCCTTAGACTAGTCATAATGAGAGTAACATAGATAGCATCATGCATGCCACCTTGGTAAAAATATGATGCGGCACTGTATTTAATGATGAAAGAGATGATAATAATATCATAGGTAAATACTGTAACATAACTCATTTCAAAACAAGATGAGTCTACAACCAAATTAATATAACACTATATGATATATGATACTCCCCACTATGGATTCTGCTATTTTTATCATGCAGTGGTAGCTTATGTCTGTTACTAGGCAGAAGCAAGTTGGCCAAAACACTATGTTGTCTAGGCCCAAAGGTCAAATAATGCTAGAGAACTTTCCTCGTATTTACTATTCTACCAAGCATCTATGGGCATGTCTTTTACACAATTGATAGTGCTGATTCTTAACCAAAATATTAGGCGAATAAATAAACTTATATTTTCTAAGTCGGTTCTTTCTGAGAACCTGGCATAGCATATTGGTTGGGGTTCCATATGAAGTTCACATATGTCCTTCCCTTCTGAAGTTTTCGGTTCAAAGCTCGACTTTGGAGATGAAAATCCCTAGGTCAACATTCGGTTGAACTCATCTTCATCGACACACATGCGGTGATTCCTTTTTGAATGATTAGGCTACGCAGTCAGTACATCTTGTTTATTTGAGTCTTTTATCTTAGGGTTAGTTGTTTTCTAGAGTTGCTATCACAACATTGGTTTTATTTTTCGGTTCAACTTAATTTGTTCGGTTGTCAAATAATATACAGTTGTATGCGTCAATCGATGGTTGGTTCGGCCTTGTTAGTGTCATGGATTCTGCTATTTGTTCCGCTTATTAATCATGTATTCAGTGGGTAGCTAGCTTGTGCCTGTTAGTATTAGTGAAATCAAATAAAATTGGCGCAACACATAAACATGATCAAAATATTGCCTAATTTGTCAGTGCTGATTGTTGATCAAAATATTAAACAAATAAATATATTTAGTTTTTCTAAGTCGAATCTTGATGAGAATCGGGTTTAGCCCGTTGGTTGAGGGCACGGGCTGTAGAGACAGCAACCCCATAGTTTGACTCGTGAGTTGATGGATCGAATAATTGGCCTTCTTGCCTAAGTTAAAAACAATACGCCACAGCACACAGGGATATTTTTTGCCAGGCACGAAATAATTTCCAGCAGTTAGATCGACCAAGTTCCAAGGTCCAGAGGTGCACGCGGGGTTGGTCGGGGCAGAGACCTACGTAGTCCCACGAAGGATCGCGCAAGGCAGCGCCATGCTTGTCTCCGATGGAGACCAGACCACTCGTAAGCTCCACCATAAGGAAGGCAATAGAGACCCTTTTGTTTTTTCCCGGAGCTCAGGATGGGGTCTTCCGCCTAAGGGCTTATTTGATTCATAGGAATTGCATCGAAATTTCGTAGGATTTGAATCCTATGGGAATTTTTCCTATGTAATTGTTTGATTCATAGGAACACTTCCTATAGTAATTAATCCTATAGGAATCTTGTAGTGCAATTCCTATGGAAAACAAACATTAGATCATACCTCATAAAAAATCATTTGCTACATCAGACACAATTCTTTTTCCCATAGGATTCAAGTTGGCATGACATCTCAATCATATGTGTTTCCTATTCCTATACTTTTTCTAACCTATGAATCAAACAAGCCCTGATGCTGCACGCCGCCAGCTTGGCTGCCGCGCGCGGTGCCGGTCGCCTTTGGTTGATCCGGCATGCACTGTGCCGCCGAGATCTCGTGAGGTCACTCTTCCCGCGCCACCAAGATAAACTGGTCGGGCGCACGCCCATAGGTTGACTGGCTAGCCTTGCTCTGTGCTCGGATAGCACGACGATGGAGCAAAAGGCGGCAACGCATATGGATGTGCCTCTGGACGAAAAGGGGGCCACGCCATCTCGGTGGAGTTGACGAGGGTGCCCATGAAGCGGTGTGAGTCCCGCTCAATGGTGCTCATAGAATCACCGCAATAAAAATAGGCAGTCGCTTGTTCCGTAGGGAGGGATGACATGTGGCAGTCGACCGGATCATCTTCGCTAATAGCGGCTCCGTTTGGATGCGCTACGACGCTCACGACAAGGTAGGTGTAGCCCGGAGTTGCCTCGTGACACGTCATGGATGATAATGTCGAGACTTCCACCTCCAAATGGTATCAACCGTATCATAGCCATGGAGGCACGGGAAAGCCATACACGCTGACACGCCTACCCCTTGGGAGCTCGTAGGCGTGGCACGGGGAGGCCACACACGCTTACACGCCAACATGTGTTACATAAAAATTATTTATATTATGAAACGAAGAAAGTATCTTGTATCATTGCTTCTACTTTGAGAACATCAAACAAAATAGACCGATATTGTACATGGTAGTACCTGAAAGTTCGCATGTTCCGATTATTGATGCCTTCGTGGTTACTTTCGGATTCACTGCTGATGGAATCCGTCTTTACAGCGCATGCAGCTGCTAGATCAGTCCATGCATTCTTACCGCGAGGCATCTGATTCGACGTGCTGGCAATGCACAGAGCACATGTACTTCATACAAAACTCAAAGGGGCAATGTGCAGCCAAAGGTTCCAGGGACGAGTGTCGCAGCTCCCCTCCATCATTGGCAGAATGTGGGCTACGGACGCATGCATGGCTTCATGCAGAAAACGCAAACCACAGGGCCAACAAAAAATTGCACTGCATATATGCAATGTGCATGCGAGAGTAGACGAGACGACACGGCAGCACAAGGATCCGTCTCTTTCGTGCTCACGGCTTTATCGGGATCTCCTCCCGCCGCCGCGCGCAGAGCTGCTGCATGCATTCCTGAAAATTCCAGGTACGTATGCATGTACAGCGGCCACACACTTTGATCAGCTAGCATGCGGGTCTATTTGCTTTGCAGACTGCAGAATTAGGTCGTTAACTTTTGTTGGACGTCGTGCCGCCAGTATATGCCCCGTCACGTCCACGCCACGGTGTGGGCGCGGCGCCACCGTGCGTTTGCCGCCGGCTCCATCCCGGCCGGCCATGGGGTGATGTTGTCTATCTTCCGGCTTCTCTAACTTCGTTACGAGGAACAATATTGAGATTCGCTGGTCATAGTGATAAGAGCAACTCAACACATGGCCAACGGGGGAATGATCCTTCACTTAACTTTACGTTGTTAGGTAGAAAATAAGATGCCCGGTTTCTGAGAATTCATCGCTGCAGCTTTTTTGGCGCCGCTAGGACTCGAACCCGGGCCGGCTGGTTCCTCAATATGAGCCTCAGCCACCAGGTCAGTGCCTGGTCCTTGATAAGAGCAACTCTAACAGACCCTTTAAACCGTAAAGTAACTGTTCAAGAATCACCAAGGGTTGAGAGTTGATACATATATTTTTTTACGTAAAAGGTAGAGATCTCTCTACCTTATTTATATGACATGTGGGTTTGTTTTACAAGCGGTGTACTGCTAGGTTATCCCAGCAGTACGAAAGATCGGGGAGCACCGAGCGGTGACGAGGAAAAGAAAACCCTGCAACGCAGAGAATTAAAGGAAAAAACTCCCAAATGGGGGTCAAGTTCAGAGAAATGTAGAGAACGAGCTCAGCAAAGTCCGAGTTCGAAAGAGAAAGAAGCAAAAAGTGTAGCTATTGATCATCACTCAGCAATCTGAGTGCCCAGGCCCGAAGCATATGCCGCGACTTCGGTCTCTTTTCCGCCCTGATCATCATGTCCTCGTAAGCAGTGTGTAGAATGGAGGTTGCAGTGGTCACTTGCTTGTTGAAAGATCGCATTGTTCCTTGCCTTCCAAAGAGACCAGGCGCAGGCGGCGAAGCAGACTATCCACGCTTCCTTTTTGTAGATCAGGTTGGTGGTGTGAACAAACTCCTCGACTGAGTTTGTTTTCGCTGCATGGCAGTTACATCCTAATTTCTGCCAAACAATTTGTGCAAGCTGGCAATGGAGCAGTAGATGAGATACCGATTCCACAGCTGGGCACTTGTGGCAGCCGTTATCGTCTGCCCATTTCTTTTTCAGCATGTTATCCTTAGTGTTCAATCTTCCTCTAAATGCCAGCCACAAGAAAAAGCGTTGTCTGTGCGGTATAGCTTTGTGCCACACCCAATGTGTCGGCTTTCATATGGTACCTCGATTATTCAGCATTTCGTAATAGTTTTTAGTTTCCAGAGTTTACCAGTGGTGATCAGGTACCTGTTGGTGTCTGCTGCATTCTCCTGCAATTGTACATAGCTGATTATGCTCCTCAGTTTCAGCATTTGTAGCTCAGCAGTTTCAGGTAAAGGAAGCATAAGCTTGATGTTCCAGCCTCCGTTGTTCCACTGCGACCTTATTGTGCATTGTTTGTCGTATTCAAAAGAGTATATGTTAGGATATGTGTGCTTCAGTCTTCCAATTGGCAGCCAATCATCTATCCAGAAGCCGCATAATTTTCCTGACTTAATTGAGCATTTGGTGGTGTGTTGAACAATTTCGATCATCGGTGTAACAGCCTTCCAGAATGGTGTATCTCTGGAGCCATGTTCCGTTGGTATATTGTTTTGCAGGTACCAGGCTGCTAGCCAGGAGAAGCATGGACATGCGGCTCCTGAGAGTAATTTAGAGACAAGGTTGCACATCAAAGTTGTGTTGTGGCCAGCAAGGTTTCTGACTCTGAATCCTCCTTGCTCTTTGGACAATGTGACGATGTCCCAGGCGACAAGGCAGTGTCCTCCCGTTTGAGTCTCCCCATTGGCCCATAGGAAATCTCTCTGGATTCTGTCCACGGCTTCGATACTGGCTTTGGCCCATTGGATGCAGGCCATGAAGAAGTTAGGTATGGCCGAGAGCACTGAGTTTATTAGTGTCAGCCTGGCAGTGATGGATAGCATTTGGGACATCCATCCTGGCAACCTTTTATGTATTCTGTGCAGCACAGGTTGAAGCATCTTGTTGTTAATTTTGTTCATGGATAGAGGAAGGCCAAGATATGTGCAAGGTAGGTTATTTAGCGGGCACCCTAGGATGCTAGCAATCTGGTTAGCAGTATCTTCTTCGAGATTTATTGTTACCAGCTGCTCTTTTGGTAGTTGATGTGAAGCCCACTGAATTTTGCAAAAGCATCAAGAAGGCATTTTAAGTACGTTGCTTGCTGGCTGGTCCCTTGTATTATAAGCAGAGTATCATCGGCATATTGTAGAACTGGCAAAGGAGCCCCTTGCTGGATTGGGTGGTTCAGGAAATCATTTAGATATGCATTTCTGACCATTTGCTGTAGCACGTCTCCTATCACATTGAAGAGGTAAGGCGATAGAGGGTCACCCTGACGAACTCCTTTCTGAATCATTAAGAATTCCAATAATTAGAATGTGTGCATGAGAGGAATGCAGCAATTCTTTCACCCACAGTATCCACTTCTGAGGGAATCCTCTTTTCTCCATGATGTGCAGTAATGTCTCCCAGTTAATTGTGTCAAAAGCTTTTCTGAAGTCTAACTTTAGTATGAAAACTGGTTTGTTGTATCTTCTGGCACATTGTACCATTTCAATTGCGGTGGAGAAATTTTCAATGATGGATCTTCCTTTAATAAAACCAGACTGCATTTGGTCCACAAGATGTGTCATTTTTGTTTGTAGCCTGCTAGCTAAAACCTTTGCTATAAGCTTTGGGATGTTGTGTTGCAAGTGAACGGATAGACGTCGCCTAGAGGGGGGGGGGGGGGTGAATAGGCGATTTAAAACTTTTTTCGAGGAGCCGGAATATCCGGTCCAAGAATGACCCGGAAATTCCGGTATGCTTGATAAAGGCGGAATAAAACTAGAGGTTTACTTTAACAAGCATACAACCTAGATATAAATACTAGGCTCACCTATGTGCACCAACAACTTATGCTAAGCAATACAAGTAACAAGGTGATAGCAAGATATATGACTTCAAGCACGAAGGCTATCACAATGTAAAGTGCATAAGTGAAGAGCTCGGGTATAGAAATAACCGAGGCACGCGGAGACGAGGATATATTCCCGAGTTCCACCCAAAGGGTGTACGTCTCGTTTGGAGAGGTGTGCGCAACCACAACAGGTTAGCCGCAACGCCAAAAAGGCTCACCTTCTTCTCCTGATGAACTCAACCACAAAAGGTTGCGAGTTCACCTTCCACTATTGATCTCCTTTGGGCGGAGATCGAATCACGTACAACTCTTGATGCACACACCCACAACTTAATTAGGGGCTCCCAAGTCTTGAGGCACACACCCACAACTTAACTGGGGGCTCTCAAGTGACCACAAAAGGCCACAAAAGGTCTTGGCCACAAAAGGCCGGCCACAAAAGGCGTCTAGGGTCCAAAGACCCAAGAATAACAAGCTCACAAGTATCACCACCACGAATCCTCGTGGAGGGCTCAAACCGATGTGAATGCAATGGCAATAGCACACGAAGTGCTCAAGTCCTTCACTCTCAAATTCCAACACAACAACAAATGTTTATGGGGGAATGCGAGAGGAAGAACAAACGAAATCACAAAGGAGTCAAATCCTTCACTCCCAAATCCAACCAAAAGCAACTAATGCTTATGGGGGGAGAAGAGAGGAAGAACAAAGAAGAAGAACCACAAAGGAACTCCAAGAACTAGATCCACCAAGTTCCCCTCACTTAGAGGAGAAATTGATTGGTAGGATTATAGATCTAGATCTCCTCTCAACTTTCACTAAAGAATATGGAAGATTCAATGGAGGGATTGAGAGGGAAGTGAGCTTTCCAAGGTCAACAATGGAGTAGGAGAGAGGGGAAAGTCGTGCTGCCTTGCATTGGCTGGGGAAGAAGAAGGGGAGGGGTATTTATACCTCTACAGGAAATATAGCCGTTGGCTGTTTCGACACTCGGAAATTCCGGTATAAGTGAGACTCGGAAATTCCGGTCAATCGGAAATTCCGAGTCCATGAAATTTCCGAACTGAAAATCCGGCTGGAGTCAGAACCAAAACCAAACTTTTCCTTAACCATTTCTGGAAGGCTTTTATGGGTGCACTCGGAAATTCCGGTATATGGAAATTTCCGAGCACAATTTCCGGTTCGAGTCAGAACCAAAAGTCCTTCTTTCCTTAGCCAAAACTGGAGGGCTTTCTGGGTGCAATCGAAAATTCCGGTAGACGGAAATTTCCGAGCACAATTTCCGACTGGAGTCAGAACCCTTTTTCTCCTATCCTTAGCCGTTTTCTTGGATCAGCTGGGGAACCGGAAATTCCGTTAGAGCGAAATATCCGGCCCCAATAATCCGAATCAGCAAAACAACAAAACGAAAACTGCTATAACTTTTGCAAATGAACTCCAAATGAGGTGAGAACAATTTTGTTGGAAGGATAGCGATGATGAGCACTTCGTGTGCTCTTGCCATTGGAAGGATAACTCCAAACGAAATATCGCATCCCATAAATAGAGTAAAATCACCACACATGGCAAGCTGTGGGACTTTCTTCATGGTAGAACCGACAATATTTCCGCCACCGAAAACGCAACAAGTTGTCCAAAGTAAAACCGATTTCGATGAACTAGAGCTTGACATGGAGATGAGACAAGCTCTAATTCCTCACCAACATAAAAGCCAAATAAGAACCAAGAAATATGATATGCCAAGTATGCAAAGGTTTGAGCTCTCCACAACGATGCGATCAAGTTACTAACTTGAGAGCCCCTCTTGATAGTACGCCTATTTATCCTATAGCCCTATCAAGATCATACCTTTGCCTTGAGCATTCCACTTGAGTTGGATGATGACTATCTTGATCTCTTCAAGTGGTTCATCTTTCCTTGATTGCGCGTCCAAGCACATGCTTGATGAAGACTTCTTCAAATACTCCCCCATGCTCACAATGGGAGAGTCTCGCTTAGCTTCATCTTCATGTATCCATTGCAAGCACCAAGCATAGGATCTCTTCAAGAAGCTTCTCTTGGTATTGCACATCTCACCTTGATGACGATCACCACATGACGTCATCCTCCATGAGCTATATGAAATCTTCATTTGATGCAAGCCCATGGGAAGATACCTAACCTCATATAAAGATACCACACACACATATATCATGGGTTAGTTCACAAAGCTATGCCCGACAAGTGTTTACCATCCCAAGAGATACATGATCGCTCTTGGTACATCTTGTAGCTTTGTGTGTTGATCAACATCTTGATCAACCTTGTATCTTCCAACATTTCTTCACTAATATGATGTCTTGAATCCTTCAAGACATACTTGCAATATGCTTCACTCAACAAATAAGCTTCAAGAGTCCAACACATGAACTCCACAATTCCATGGACATGATCTATAATGATATCTCAATGCAAACATTAGTCCATAGAGATTGTCATTCAATTACCAAAACCACACATGGGGGAAAATGCTCTTTCAACAGGGCAATTGGCTTGTAATCTGTGATTAGTAGAGGTGTTTCCTTTTTGGGTATAAGAGCAACGTATGATGTGTTCATGCCTGCTAGGCTGACGTTGTTGTTGTGGAAAGCCAAGAACAGGTCCAGCAGATCTTGCTTCATATCCAGTGCATAAACTTTGTAGAATTCATTTGTGAAGCCATTAGGTCCCGGTCTTCTGTTAGGCGGCGACTTCTGGATTACATGTAGTATTTCTGTCCATGTAAAGGGTGCCCCAAGGTCTTGCAGAACTTCTGTCAAAGGTTGGTACAGGCGAGATAGCTTCAGGTTATTGTTCCACGTTTCAGTCTCTATGAATAGATGTTTGTAATATCCAGTGGCAATAGTTAATTTTGTTTTGTCATCATAAACTTCCTGTTGTTCTTGTAGCAGAAGCTTGATCTTGTTCCGTCTGTGCTTGTAAGTGGCCATGGAGTGAAAAAATCTAGTATTTTCATCACCCAATGTACACCATTTTATTTTTGCTCTCCTTCTCCAGTAATCTGCGTTACAATTTGTGAGGAAACCGATTTTGTCTCTGCATTTTTTCCTAAAGCAGAATTCAGCATCTATGAGTATCCTCCATTCGTCAATAGCGTCCATAAATGCAGTTGCACGTTGGCAATTTTTTAGCGTGGTGTTGTGATTGACTTTTGAATTCCTCCACAGTCTAGTTAAAGCCCTAACCCCTCTCAGATGTGATTGATCTTAGTCTCAATCTTCATCGTTTTGGTTGGCGCGGCTAACTTGTGAACGGATAGGCGATTTAAAACTTTTTCGAGGAGCCGGAATATCCGGTCCAAGAGTGACCAGAAATTCCGAGTAGTCGGAATATCCGGTACACAAATGACCCGGAAATTCCGGTATGCTTGATAAAGGCGGAATAAAACTAGAGGTTTACTTTAACAAGCATACTGACGTGGGGCTACCTTGCGGGTAGCCCACGATGATGCTACCTGGGCCGCGCCAAGGATGGAAAGGCCCGCAGAAGGCCCACTCGGGGTACCTAGTATCCTAGTCCAACTCGGTTAGGTCTTGTAACCTACCGTATCTGTACCAACCACCCGAGACCTGACTACCTATAAAGCCAGGAGGGTTGCCCGTCCTAGAGGACACGCTCATAACCACTACGACAAACCCTAGCGAGATCGCAATCTCGCCATTGTAATCGCTACTCGCATCAATAATCAGACAAGCAGGAGTAGGGTGTTATCCTCCGGGAGCCTGAACCTGGGTAAAACCTTGCTTGTCAGCCGTCGTGATCACCTTACACTCATCTCTCTCCCCATCAATAACCCCGGGGTGCACAACCCTGGGACTTGTCGAGTTAACACCTCGTCAATTGGCGCCGTTTGTGGGAAGTTCAACAAGTGTTAGGATCATGGTCGCACCGGCTCCATCCGCAATGAAGATCGGCGCATCCGCCGTCAGGGAGTCGATCCGATTCGGCTCCTTCGAGTACGTCGTCCACTCGCCAACTCATCAATCGGTGTACGCTGATCTGGACAAAGGTATACACATTACCTTCGGCTCCGTATTCTGCTGCATAGATAGTCGTGGTATACTCAGGTCTACGACTACTGCGCTACGCGCGACGGCGTCTCCAAAATCGCCGACCGTCGCGCCCGCTGGACCCGCTGAGATCGCATCTGCCGCACCCACGGAGATCGCAATCGCAGGACCCGCAGAGATCGCATCTGCCGCACCCGCGGAGATCGCGACCGCCGAACCCGCGAAGATCGCATCTGTCGCACCCGCAGGGGTCGCGCCAGCTGCACCCGCGAAGAGGACATCTACAACGACAATCTCGGCTTTGACCGCGCGAATCGAGTCCGCTACACCAACCTCGGTCGCGCGGTCGATCAAGTCAAGATCCACCTCCACCGTCGCACCCGCGCGGCCGACCAGGGGCCCGCGTCCGACAACCATGTCACGCGCGCCCTCGTCTTTGTGGAGATCCCAGGTCTACCCCAAGCCAATCGCACTCGCCCCGGCAAGTGTGAGCACCTGGACAATCGCGAAGAGACGCGACAGCGGGTGCGCCGCGCGCCACGTTGCAACAATTTTCGACCCCGAGCAAGAAGCGGGTGACAGAAGCAGCAGCGGCAGCACCAACTCTCCAATCCATGCCTACCCCAAGCAAGTCTTCATGGCCGGCACAGCGCCGCATGACGACGAAGACGAACCCGCATACCCACTAGAGGTGGACATGCCGGACCAGACGAAACTTGTCATCACGCGCGATATGGCGATCCAAGCCATGAAGCATGTGGACGAAGGCACGTTCCCGCCACCCAACGCACCTCGAGAAGATCACCTAGCGGTCCAATACTTGGTGCGCAAGGAAGGCGAACGAATTCGCGCCGAAAAAGCCGAACTTCTCAGGCGCAAAAGGGACGCAGATGCATCGAGTGCTAGGCGAGCTGCTCTCTCCTTCACATCCTCCACAGAGGTGAACCAGGGAGCACGGCGAACCAGAGCCCGTGTCCCCCACATGGCAGAAGCTGATCGAACAAGGCTCACCCGCAACCTCGACTCGTCCTTCGTCACCGAAGATGAGAATGGGATACCCGTCCCGAAGACGGCGAATGCCGCCCTGATATCAGTCGAGACATACCTCCGGCTCACGCAGCCACCGGAGGGAGACGCGCGCTCCCTTCTCCACAAGCAACAAATTGCCTCCATAAGGGCAATCGAAGAGGCTCTGGCGGCCAAGGGGCCAAGCAACAGAGCGACTGAACCAACGACGTCGGGCATCCCAGCGGCGCAGCGACAAGCAGTCAAGGACCTCCGTGACGTCCTGACACAGAAGACGGTGGACCGCAACCGCAAGGAGCGTTCGGCTAGCGTGGCACACGCAAACGACCACGCCGACCGTGACTTTGAGCCGTGTGGTGCAGCATGCTTTAGCTTCAACATCCGCGACACCCGCATGCCTAAAGGCTTCAAGTTGACGGCGGGCACACCAAAATACGACGGGAAGCAAGACCCAAAGCTATGGCTCGAGGACTACCTCATCGCTTGCACCTGTCAAGGCGGAACGTCGACTACAGCCATGCAGTACATCCAGCTCATGCTGACAGACTCGGCACGAGGGTGGCTCACAAGCCAACCCAAAGATTCTTTCCGGACATGGGAGGAATTCCAAGATAACTTCATCAAGAGTTTCTCAGGAACATTCGCCAGGCCGACGACCTACATCGAGTTGCAGGCCTGCAAGCAAGGGAAAGACGAGTCGCTCCGCTCTTACATCCAGAGGTGGACACTCCTCCGCAATACCATGGAACCCGTATCAGAGGATCGAGTGATGGACGCTTTCATGCATGGCGTCGCTCGCCGCGACCTCCGGGAGGAATTCGGTAGGCTGCAGCCGAAGACCACAATAGAACTCATGAAGACAGCCAACCAATGGGCCGAAAGAGAGGACTATGTCCGCGAAACTTCTCCCAAAAAGGAAGGCGAAACAAGCAACTGGCGCGAGGCGCGTCAAAAGAAGAAGGCACGTTACACCCACGATTCAATCGAATTAGTAGCGGCAGGGTACGAAACCCCCCGCGAGGAAAAGCGTGACAACAGCCGACAATACGAGCAGAGTCGGCAGCCCAGCTCGAGTCAGTACAACCGTGGCAGCAGCAGCATCGACCACAATGATGGAAGTCAGAAGCGCGAGTGGAAGCGCCCGCTGACCCCAGCAGAGGAACTGATGCAACCCTGTAAGCATCACTCGTTCCGCAACCCCGCAACAGGAAAGTGGGGTTCAAACCACCTGTTGAAGGATTGCCGCAAAGCAAGAAAGATCTACCACGCCATGCAGCAAATCATCGCCCCGGTGCAGGCCATACAAGCGGCACCACAGCTAGCCATCCAGGCAGCACCCGCAAACAACAATCAAGTGCAGGCGGCAGGAGCGTTCCCCCAGCCGCAGCAGCAGCAACAAGGTCCGTCGGCAGCAGCCGACGCGTACCCAGCCGCACGGGGACAGTTGAACATGATCCAGAAAGGACCCCCGTCGAACAGGAGGCAGAAGATCATCACACGCCAAGTACTTCAAGCCATCAACAGCCCGCGCGCGGTACCAGATTACCTGCGCGGGTCGGAGACACCAATCACATTTTCCAGGGCAGATCACCCAGCGGAGGTAGTCCGACCCGGGCACGCCGCACTCGTGATTGAGGCTTTGATCGGCGACTACAGCCTGAAGAAGGTATTCCTAGACGGAGGCAGCGGCATCAACATCATATTCGCCGATACCCTCAGACGAATGAACAGGTCGACAGAGAAATTGCCGGAATCGGAGACCACCTTCCACGGCATAGTACCAGGGCAAGCAATCACGCCCATGGGAACGATCACACTCGACGTCATCCTCGGTACACCCGAGCACTTCAGGAAGGAGTCGATAGACTTTGAGGTCGTCGACTGGAAGTCACAATACCACGCCATCCTCGGACGCCCAAGCTTTGCCAGGTTCATGGCAGTACCCCACTACCCCTACCTGATGATAAAGTTACCCGGGCCGAAAGGAGTGATCACCGTCCGCGACTTTGGGCTCTCCAACAGCTGCGACCGCGAGTTCGCCAAGATCTCCGAGTCCTTCGGCGTCGAAGAGCACTTCAAGGCCATATCAGCCGACAACGACAAGACCATCTTCCCGGCTCGCAAGAAGCCTGCCAAAGACGCAGCGTTCAACACGAATGACGACACTGTCACCCACCAAGTCCATCCGACTGACAGTGGAAAGACGGTCAAGGTCTCATCGAGTCTGACCCCCACATAGGAAGGCGCGCTCGTCGAGTTCCTACGTGAGAACTGGAAAATCTTTGCATGGCAACCCTCTGACATGCCAGGGATACCCAGGGAACTCGCCGAGCACTCTCTAAAAGTCCACAAGGACGCGAGGCCAGTCAAGCAATCCATGCGACGCTTCTCAGGACCCAAACGAGACGTGATCACCATGGAAGTCGACAGATTACTGCACGCCAAGTTCATCCGAGAGATCAAGGACTCGGACTGGGTCGCTAACCCGGTTCTAGTTGAGAAAAAGAAGACGAAGAAATTGCGCATGTGCGTTGAGTTCACCGCAGTCAACAAATGCTGCCCCAAGGACCACTTCCCGCTCCCGCGGATAGACCAGATCATCGACTCGACTGCAGGTTGCGAACGCCTATCTTTTCTGGATGCCTACTCAGGCTACCAGCAGATCAGGCTGAAAGTCGAGGACGAGGAGAAGACAGCCTTCATCACACCCAACGGCGTCTTTTGCTACCAGACGATGCCGTTCGGGTTAAAGAACGCAGGTGCCACCTACCAGCGGACAATGCAAGCATGCCTCAAGGGGCTAATCGGGCAGATTGTCCAAGTCTACGTCGACGACATTGTCGTCACTACCCGAAAGGAGGATACCCTAGTCGACGACCTCCGCAAGGTCTTCGCTGCGCTGGACGTATATCAGATCAAGCTCAATCCAGAGAAGTGCGTGTTCGGCGTACCAGCCGGAGAGCTACTAGGGTACCTTGTATCTGCAAGAGGAATCGAAGCAAACCCCGAGAAGGTGCAGAACATCCTCACAATGCCAGCACCAACCAAGCTCAGGGAGGTGCAACGATTAGCTGGCCGAGTAGCAGCTCTCAGCCGGTTCATTAGTAAGTTGGGAGAGAAAGCCTTACCTTTTTACCAACTGATGAAGAAGGCAGACAAGTTCGAGTGGACACAAGAGGCGCAGAACGCGTTCGACCATCTCAAGAAAACACTGACAACCTCTCCAGTCCTCGTGGCACCACTGGAAAATGAGCCGCTGTACCTATACGTCTCAGCAACGAGCAGGGTGGTAAGCACGGTGCTCGTAGTCGAACGCGAAGAAGAAGGGCACAGTCACCCGGTACAGAGGCACGTCTACTACCTCAGCGAAGTACTCACCCTGTCCAAGCAGAATTACCCTCATTACCAGAAGCTGGCATACGGAGTCTTCATGACCTCCAGGAAGGTCGTCCACTACTTCTCCGAGCACCCGATCACGGTGGTAAGCTCCTCTGGACTAGCAGACATTCTCCCAAACCAGCGCGCGACAGGACGAGTCGCCAAGTGGGTTGTCGAACTAGGACCATGGGGGCTGAAGTATGCTCACCCGAAGTCTATCAAGGCCCAAGTTCTCCCAGAATTCACAACCGAGTGGATAGAAGCCCAGCTACCAAATGTCCCCGACCTGTCCAACGCATGGACAATGTACTTTGATGGCTCGAAGAAATTCAAGTCAGCCGGGGCAGGAGTCGTGCTCATCTCCCCCAAAGGCGACAAGCTCAAGTATGTCTTACAGATGGACTTCCCGAAGCCGTCCAACAACGAAGCTGAATACGAGGCCCTGATCCACGGCATGCGGATGGCCAAGAACTGCGGTGCCACGCACCTCATGATCTACGGCGACTCCTATCTGGTGGTACAGCAAACCATGAAGTCCTGCGACGCCGTCGCTGACAACATGATCGCCTACAGAGACCTCTACAATCAGATGGAAGGAAACTTCGACGGCTGCGAGCTGCGCCACATTGGCCGTGAAAGCAACGAGGAAGCCGACGTCCTCGCTAACATGGGCTCAGACAGGGTGCCAGTCCCACCCGGCGTCTTCCTCGAGTGCATCACGCAGAGATCCATCAAAACTCAGAGTACAACAAGCACAGAAACAAAGAAAGGCGATGCCAACCCGCCGAGCCAAGACAAGGTCCCCATGGAGGTCATGCTAGTCGAAGCCATATGGACAGGACCGTACCTGGCATACATATTACATCAGAAGCTGCCAGTCGACCCAGTCGAAGCAAAGCGCATCATCAGGCGCTCCAAAAGTTTCACCGTCATCAATGGTGAACTCTACAAAAGAAGCATCTCAGGAATCCTGCAAAGGTGCATAGATCCAGTCGACGGCCAAGCCATCTTACTCGACATCCACGCGGGTATCTGCGGGCATCACGCCAGCAGTCGGGCACTGGTGGCCAAGGCGCTACGCGCCGGGTTCTACTGGTTGACAGCCATGCAGGACGCCGAGGAGCTGGTGAAGAAATGCACAGGGTGCCAAGAATTTGCCAACAAGCCACACGCACCAGCGTCAGAACTCAGGACGATACCGTTGGCCTGGCCCTTTGCCCAATGGGGTCTGGACATGGTGGGCCCGATGAAGAAATCCTCACCCGGAGGTCACACTCACCTCCTGGTCGCAGTCGATAAGTTCACAAAGTGGATCGAAGCCGTGCCCATCACAAGTTCGACAACATCCACAGCGGTCAACTTCATCCGGTCAATCATCTTCAGGTTTGGGGTACCAAACGGGATCATCACAGACAACGGCTCGAATTTCACAGCCGAAGAATTCAAGGACTTTTGCTCAGAGCAGGGGATCAAACTCAACTATGCGTCCGTATCGCACCCGCAGTCCAACGGACAAGTGGAAAAAGCCAACGGCCTCGTCTGTAGCGGCATCAAGAAACGACTGCGCGTGCCCCTGAGACGCGCAGCGGGCGCATGGGTGGAAGAACTTCCATCGGTCCTCTGGAGGCTGCGAACAACGCCGAATAGATCCACCCAGTACACTCCATTCTTCATGGTGTACGGTGCAGAAGCGGTCCTCCTCTGCGACATCAAGTTCGACGCACCAAGAGTAGTCGCCTACGACGAGTCGGAAGCAGAGGAGGCACTCGAAGACAGCAGAGACACCCTGGATGAAGCGCGAGACATCGCCCTGGCACGATCAGCCGTGTACCAGCAGGACCTGCGCAGTTATCACACTCGGAGGCTGCGACCAAGAGCGTTCGTTGCAGGCGACCTGGTTCTTCGACTCAAGCAAAAGAAGGTGCACAAGCTCGCCTCCCCATGGGAGGGCCTGTACATCGTAACAGAAGCAATAGGCAATGGAGCTTACCGCCTAAAGGACTCGAAGACAGGAGCAGACTGCAGCAATCCATGGAACGTAGCACAACTCCGCCGGTTCTACGCCTAGCTCAAAACAGCCATTGTACAAAGAAAACCAGCGCGGCAGGTTTCAGACGCACTCTTTCCCTTACCAGGGTACCTGAGGGGACTGGAAGGGTTTTAACGAGGCGGCCTGTTCGCAAGAATCAATAAAGTGATTTGAAGAAATTCTGTCTCCTTTACCTGTCACTCAGAGGAAGATGAAAAATCCTAGGCCGCCACTCGAAATACTCGGGGGCTGCGCCGCACAGGTTGAAATAAAAGCTTAGGCCGCTACTCGAACCACTCGGGGGCTGCGCCATACAAGCATGATCAAAAATCCTAGGTCGCCACCCGAACCACTCGGGGGCTGCGCCACACAGGTTGAAATAAAAGCTTAGGCCGCCACCCAACTCACCCGGGGGCTACGCCGTACAAGTGCCAAGCCAAAATATCCTAGGCCGCCACCCGACCGACTCGGGGGCTGTGCCATACAGGTCAAGTTCAAAATCCTAGGGCGCCGCCCGCCACACACGGGGGCTGCGCCACACAGGTCACACTTGTAACCCTAGGCTACCACTCGACCTACTCGGGGGCTACGCCAAACAGGACCTCCAAGAAAAATCCTCAGCCGCCACTCGAACCTACTCGGGGGTTGCGCTGCACAGGTCAAGTTCCAAATCCTAGGTCACCACCCGACATACTCGGGGGCTGCGCCAAACAGGTAACACTTGTAACCCTAGGCCGCCACTCGACCTACCCGGGGGCTGCGCCATACAGGTCTTCGCCAAAATCCTAGGCCACCACTCGAGCGACTCGGGGGCTGCGCCATACAGGTCAAGTCGCACAAATCCTAAGTCGCCACCTGATATAATCAGAGACTGCGGCATGCAGGTCACACTTGAGAAACCTAGGTCGCCGCCTAGCATTCTAGGCGACTGCGCCAAACAGGTCGCAAGCCCAAATCAAGCACTCACTTTCGAGTAAAAAGATTAACTCTTACAATTCCAGAGTATTTCAATCAATTGTCATACTTACACAGTAACATTTGCCACCCTATAGCTAACCCTGTACACCAGACGACAGCTACTCTACACTGCAGGTTCAGCCTTCGGTGCATCAAGAGGCCCTACAAGACGCTCGCTCAGGTCCTGAACCTGCCGGATAATCCGACGCGCAGCAGCCAGGGTCTCGTCGAAGTCATCATCACTCGGCAGGCCTTCAAGCACCCGCTGAAGCGGAAGATGTGGCCGGTGCATCCGGACGTATGCCAACACAGCGTTCGCACCAGCCACAAGTTGGGCGTCGACGACCTCCTTCAACCCTTCACCATCGCGGAACCTCTCCAGCAAAGCAGACAACCCGTTCGGCTGCGCATTATGCGGGAAGTACACACGATTGATGTGCCAAAGTGTCTTCCGGCAGCTCTCCAGAAGAAAAGAAGCGCGCCACGTGCGATCAAGCATGGTGGCAAGGACGCGCCCCCTCGACTGGCTCACCCAGAACTGCCGAGCTTCGTACGAGCTGCCGGACGCCTCTCGGGTGACTCGCTCTTCAACGCGAACTCGCTCAGCCTCCCAGTCGGGATTGACGTCTGCGCAGATAAAATGCAACTAAGAACGAGAAGGAAAGCCACAAAAGGACGGCAGCCGCCAAAAAGAGGATACATACCTTGCAGCTGTCGACTGATCAGGTCGATCTCCCCAAGCAAAAAGTCCTCACGTCGCGAGAACTCCGCCGTGGGATGCGACTGAGAACGTTGTAGCAGCCGCTCCGTATTCTTCAGGGTCGCCTCAAGCTCCGCCACCTTGTTCTTCAAAAATGTGATTATCCGCTGATCGTTAGCACTGCGTGGAGGAGCCGGCGCCGCCCAACGACGGCGAGCACCCGAAGAAGAAGCCGCGCCACTCGGCACGGCCACCGGAGAAGGCGGAGCATCATCGCACGCAGCACTCTGCCAGGGATACGCAGAGTCAATACAATCAGGCGACTGTGAAGCACAAATCAACTCAGGAGAAATAAAGACCAGCAAAATCAATATCGAAGACCAAAAGATCCGACAGGGCAATGTTCATTACAAGCATAAAGGTCAAAATACAGATCGCGGCGACTGTCACATTCCTACAACTATGCCTACTCTAAGGCCGCGGACTGCGACCGGGAACGGCCCTTCCGAGCTGCCGCCTCAGTCGCCTTAGCAAGGGCCCTCTCGAAGAGTGCCACAAGCTGCGCAGCCAGCTGCGAGGCGCGCTCCTTCACGCCACTCAGCGACGCGGTCCGGCCGTCGGGTTTGCGAGGAAAACCGCTGACGACCTTCTCGAAATCACCGGGGACCTGGTGGCCTAATAGGAGCTGGAAGGTGAGCTCGGAGCCGCGTACCGTCTGCGACCGCGTGAAGTCGGCGATGGTAGCCGCGTCCTCAAACGGTGCAGCCAGGGCGTCCACGGTCGCCGGCGGCTGGTCACCCGGGAAGATGCTTTGGTGCACCACGGCCAGAGCTCCAGTCGACTTCTGCAGTGCGGCTGAAGACTTCTTCAGTGCGTCCGAAGCGTAGGCGCATACCCGGTCAAGGAAGCCAACAGCGGCTGCCAGGTCAACCGTGTCACTCGACGCATCTTCGGGAGGAGGTCCACCGCAAGTCTCTGCGCAAAAATTCAAAGTCAGATCAAGAAAAAGACCAAAAGACTCAGTAGGCGTCAAGCCGAAACTCACCCCCAAGTACGCCGGCTAGCGAAAGGAGACGACCAACTTGAGTCTTCTCCTTGGCGACCCGCGCTAGCTCCCGCTCTTGGGACTCGCGAAGAGCCTTCTCAAGCTCATCAACCCGCCCAGTAGCCTGGTCCAGCGAGGAACGCAGTTGGTCCCTCTCTTTCTCCAGGCGAACATAAGCTGCGGCTGCGTCGAGCTGTTGGCGATAGTAAGACTGAAATAAAAGCAATAAGTCAATAAAGTTGCGGGCGACTATACTAGTCACCCACACCTTCGGGGGCTACTCCCATCGGGAGCGCTGATCGCGCACCCGATGAAAATCAAAGAACACAAAGAAGAAGCATGCAAAGACTTACGTGGTCCAGGAGTTCAAGGTCTTCCGCAGTCGAAGGAGGCACGCGGCTAGAAGATGCAATACCGGCAGGCTCAGCATGCACCTTCTCCACCACCACTGGCGTCCTCAAGCCAGCCGAAGGGGCAGATGTGAGCTCTACGTCCCGAAGGGGGGAGCTAACATCGTCCGAACGATGGCTGCAGCAAAACCAAGAACACCAGTCGAATCAAAAAACGGCCAAACTGCAAAGTACAACTAGATGGACACATTACAAAGGAACTCACCTGGGGGTGCCGGCGTCATCGTAGCTCTCCAGGGAAGGCGAAGGCATCCGCGCGAACGAGCGTGGAGCCGCGGAGCTGACTGGGGGAACGTTCAGAGGTTCCTCCCAGCCACCCGAAGAACGAGCACCCGGAGACGTCACAGCGACCTCCTCCTCAGCAGCGTCCACGCCCCGGGCAGGTGACGACGCAGTGGCAGACTCCCCGCGACTCGGAAGCTTCCGCTTCTTCCTCGCGGGTTCCTCCACCTCATCTTCCTCCTCCACCTCGTCGCGGGGAGAATGCGCGGAGGGAATCTCTTCGTCCTCGTCATCCTCTTCGACAAACCTCGACTCATCGTCGGGTCCGTTCTCAGGGAGGGGAGGACAGCTGACGAAAAGATCTCGGCCCTGAAGCAAATAGACACAAGTCGAATCAGAAAGAAAGGTAGACTCAAGTCGAACAAGGTCAGAGAGAAGACAATAAAAGACTTACCTCAGGAACGGGGTTCGAGGCCCCGTAAGGAGAAATTGGGCACTTGACGTTGCACGTGTCCGCGGCTCGGAGGTTGGTGATGGACCTGACGCTGGCCTCCACCTCCTCGTCCTCCAGCGGCTTGGCGCTGACGCCTTCGGCGGCCCACATCGGGTGAGGCCGGGCGCTGAGCGGCTGCACCCGAAGACGGAAGAAGGTGGCCATCAGAAAGATGTCACCCGCATCGCGCCCAAGGGTCTGAGTCAGCTCGTGCAGCAGGCCCAGCAGGGGCCGCACAGCCTCCTTCTCCGCGGCGGACAGCGGATGCGCCCAGGCGCCAGTCTTCCGTAGACCACGCTTGCTGTCGAACGCGTCCAGGCCGTCGCCGTTCGACTGGACGTAGAACCATCTCCGGCGCCACCCTTGGACGGAGTCGGACTTCTTCATCTGAAAGTACGCGGTGTCACCGCGTACCTGGATTCCGAAGCCGCCCACTGGGAAGGTCAGCCCACTCTTCCCCACGTTCTTGCGAACGAGGAAGAGCGACTTCCACAGTGCCCAGTGGGGCGCGACACCCAAGAAGCACTCGCAGAGCACGATAAAGGCCGCGATGCTCAAGACGCCATTGGGGGTCAGATCGTGGATCTGAACCCCATAGGCGTACAGGAGACCACGCACGAAATCGTGCATGGGGAACCCGAAGCCTCACGGAATGAAGTCCGCGAAGCAAACACGTTCCCCATCGCGAGGAGTGGGGAAGACCTCCTTGCCAGGGACTCGTACCTGGACTTGGTCGGCGGGCGGCAGCAGGCCCTGCGGGCGGAGCAGCTCCACATCGCTCTTCTTCGTCGACGACCTCTGCCAATCGCCCTCGGGTTTCTTCATCACCCCGGCGTCGTCAGCGGCGGCGGAGGAGCCAGCGGCGCTCTTCGGCTTGCTCATCGCCTAGGCTGCAGGGTGCGTGGACGGATTGCTTGGAGCTCGGGATGGCGGCGGAAATGGCAGAGCGCAAGAGGAGAAGAAAGGCAAGAATGGATTGGAGAAGATGAAATCCCAAAAGCCAAAGCGCAGTACTTATTCCTCGAGGATCAGCATCTCAACCGTCCATCAAGCAATGGCTCCGAGCGAGAGCACCCAGCCGTCCATGTGTCGCACGGAGAAACCAACCGTCGCCGCCAACTTCCTCCACTACGCACGGGAACCGAGAAGTCGTCATCGTGCCGCGCAAATTTCGCGCCCACTTCGAAGACGTGACAACTGCGGACTGTGGTCAGCTCTGACAGCGGGGCCCGCCACGTCACGTCCCATCGGGCGCAGAGGCGTGCAACAAATCGTCATCGATGACGTCACCAAGCCAACGGCTCCAAAATCAACCGAAGAAACTCGAAGAAGTCATTTGAGTAGTAGGCTTCGCAGCTGAAATCAGCAATGTAAGATCAGCCAATGATCCGAGCACCCGCAGAAACCGTTCGGGTGGCAACGAAGTAAGCTCGAGCAGCCGAATCCATCCAACAAGTAAGCCAAAACAGGCTGAGCAGAAGCAAGCCTCACAAGAAGATGAAGACAAAGTAATTCGACTGCACATATTACTCCCATCGGGAGTGGCTGGTTTGACTGAAGAAATTCGAGTTCAAGATCAAGATCAAGCAATCCAACGACGCGACCAGGAGGAAGGAGTCCTTTGTCCGACTCTGCGCTTCGACCAAGCACTCGGGGGCTACTGACGTGGGGCTACCTTGCGGGTAGCCCACGATGATGCTACCTGGGCCGCGCCAAGGATGGAATGGCCCGCAGAAGGCCCACTCGGGGTACCTAGTATCCTAGTCCAACTCGGTTAGGTCTTGTAACCTACCGTATCTGTACCAACCACCCGAGACCTGGCTACCTATAAAGCCAGGAGGGTTGCCCGTCCTAGAGGACACGCTCATAACCACTACGACAATCCCTAGCGAGATCGCAATCTCGCCATTGTAATCGCTACTCGCATCAATAATCAGACAAGCAGGAGTAGGGTGTTATCCTCCGGGAGCCTAAATCTGGGTAAAACCTTGCTTGTCAGCCGTCGTGATCACCTTACACTCATCTCTCTCCCCATCAATCAACCCGGGGTGCACAACCCTGGGACTTGTCGAGTTAACACCTCGTCACATACAACCTAGATAAATAAACTAGGCTCACCTATGTGCACCAACAACTTAAGCTAAGCAATACTAGTAACAAGATGATAGCAAGATATATGACTTCAAGCACGAAGGTTATCACAATGTAAAGTGCATAAGTAAAGAGCTCGGGTATAGAGATAACCGAGGCACGCGGAGACGAGGATGTATTCCCGAGTTCCACCCAAAGGTGTACGTCTCGTTTGGAGAGGTGTGCGCAACCACTACAGGTTAGCCGCAACGCCACAAAGGCTCACCTTCTTCTCCTGATGAACTCAACCACAAAAGGTTCGAGTTCACCTTCCACTATTGATCTCCTTTGGGGCGGAGATCGAATCCCGTACAACTCTTGAGGCACACACCCACAACTTAATTGGGGGCTCCCAAGTCTTGAGGCACACACCCACAACTTAATTGGGGGCTCTCAAGTGACCACAAAAGGTCTTGACCACAAAAGGTCTTGGCCACAAAAGGCCGGCCACAAAAGGCGTCTAGGGTCCAAAGACCCAAGAGTAACAAGCTCACAAGTAATACCACCACGAATCCTCGTGGAGGGCTCAAACCGATGCAAATGCAATGGCAAGAGCACACGAAGTGCTCAAGTCCTTCACTCTCAAATTCCAACACAACAACAAATGTTTATGGGGGAATAAGAGAGGAAGAACAAAGAAAACCACAAAGGAGTCAAATCCTTCACTCCCAAATCCCACCAAAAGCAACTAATGCTTATGGGGGGAGAAGAGAGGAAGAACAAAGAGGAAGAACCACAAAGGAACTCCAAGAACTAGATCAACTAAGTTCCCCTCACTTAGAGGAGAGATGGATTGGTAGGATTGTAGATCTAAATCTCCTCTCAACTTGCCCTAAAGAATATGGAAGATTCAATGGAGGGATTGAGATGGAAGTGAGCTTTCCAAGGTCAACAATGGAGTAGGAGAGAGGGGAAAGTCGTGCTGCCTTGAATTAGCTGGGGAAGAAGAAGGGGAGAGGTATTTATACCCCTCCAGGAAATATAGTCGTTGGCTGTTTCAACACTCGGAAATTCCGGTATAAGTGAGACTCGGAAATTCCGGTCATCCGGAAATTCCGGTCTAGAGAGACTCGGAAATTCCGGTCACCCGGAAATTCCGGTCTAAGAGAGCTCGGAAATTCCGGCTGGAGTCAGAAGCAAAACCAAACTTTTCCTTAGCCAATTCTGGAGGACTTTTCTGGGGGCACTCGGAAATTCCGGTAGACGGAAATTTCCGAGCACAATTTCCGACTGGAGTCAGAACC
Source organism: Poa annua (assembly GCA_026929855.1). NCBI lineage: Eukaryota > Viridiplantae > Streptophyta > Magnoliopsida > Poales > Poaceae > Poa > Poa annua. The sequence continues at coordinate 43,438,271 of CM049427.1, forward strand.
CTTTTTCTCCTTTCCTTAGACGTTTTCTTGGATGAGCTGGGGAACCGGAAATTCCGGTAGGACGGAATATCCGGCCCCAATAATCCGAATCAGCAGAACACCGAAACGAAAACTGCTATAACTTTTGCAAATGAACTCCAAATAAGGTGAGACCAATTTTGTTGGAAAGATAGCGACGATGACTAGAGTTCAAAGGTAGAACCGGCGATATTTCCACACATGGCAAGGTGTGGGACTTTCCACACACCGGCAACTCCAAATGAGGTGAGACCAATATTGCATCCCATAAATAGAGTAAAATCTCCACACATGGCAAGGTGTGGGACTTTCCTCAAGGTAGAATCGGTAATATTTCCGCCACCGAAAACGCAACAAGTTGTCCAAAGTAAAACCGATTTCGATGAAATAGAGCTTGACATGGAGATGAACCAAGGTCTAATTCCTCACCAACATAAAAGCCAAATAAGAACCAAGAAACAAGATATGCCAAGTATGCAAAGGTTTGAGCTCTCCACAACGATGCGATCAAGTTACTAACTTGAGAGCCCCTCTTGATAGTACGCCTATCTATCCTATAGCCCTATCAAGATCATACATTTGCCTTGAGCATTCCACTTGAGTTGGATGATGACTATCTTGATCTCTTCAAGTGGTACATCTTTCTTGATTGCGCGTCCAAGCACTTGCTTGATGAAGACTTCTCCAAATACTCCCCCATGCTCACAGTGGGAGAGTCTCGCTAAGCTTCGTCTTCATGTATCCATTGCAAGCACCAAGCATAGGATCTTTTTGAGAAAGCTTCTTTTGGTCTTGCACAACTCATCTTTTCTTCACTAAGATGATGTCTTGAATCTTCAAGACATACTTGCAATAAGCTTCACTCAACACATGAGCTTCAAGAGTTCAACACATGAACTCCACAATTCCATGGACATGATCTATAATGATATCTCAATGCAAACATTAGTCCATAGAGATTGTCATTCAATTACCAAACCACACATGAGGCAAAATGCTCTTTCAACTTGCTCTTGGTCAGGGCAACTAGGTCTGTCTGTGTGCACCATTGGTTCTCGTATCTAAAAAGCTTGACAATGGGTGACGTCTCTTCAACATTAATCTGGATTGGCGTGTGATCAGAGGTCTGCATGGTCATTGCGAAGGCTTCAGTCTTGATAAATTCCTGACTCCAGGGTAAGTTCACTAGAATTCGGTCTAGCCTGACCATAGTTGGTTGTCTTCTTTTGTTTGTTCAGGTATATAGTCTGTTGGAGATATCTATGTCAGTAAGCTCCATTTGGACGATCCATTGGTTGAACCTGCCCATTTCTACACAGTTTATATTGTCGTTTTTTTTCGTAGTTGTATCTGTAGATGTTGAAGTCACCTACCGGCATCCATTTTCCCTGCATGGATTGTTTGATATCTCTGAGCTCAGTGTAAAATTGTTGTCTTGGCAATGCCTCGCACGGTGCATAGATGTTCGTCCGTGCGAACTGCTTGTCAGAGGACGTTGAGAAACATTGGATGGTAAGCTGGCACTTGCTGTTGTATCAGATAGTGCAATCAAAGTTCTTTTTGTTCCATGCAGTAAGCAGTCCTGCGGATGCCCCTTCTGAAGGATGCATTGCGATTCCGTTGTATTGTGATGGCAGAAATTGCGCTAGCTTGAATCTGTTTAACTCTCAAATTTTGTTTCTTGGATATAGATGAAATCAGCTTTGACATCAGAGATTGTGTTATAACAATATGGTTTATAGATTCATCGCCTAAACCTCTACCATTTCAAGACAAAATCCTCATTTAAATTTACCCATGCTTCCCCGAGAAAGTAAATGGAGACGAGCAGGAAAGCAGCAAGCTTGCATTACAGGGTGCATTACAGGTACAAAAATAAAAGCAAAGGCGATGATCGGCTCGAGTTGATCCCCTAATGGGATGAACCAGCTTTGAAGGAAGTGGAACATGCAAGCGAAAGCAAACTACGAGCACCCTAGGAAAGTAATGCAAGACGGTGTTGCAACTGGTAGCAAGGCGTTCAACCATTGCGCGGACTGTTCCCCGATCGAGAGTTGCCTTGTTCTTCTGCGAGCTGAGAGACTTGCATTCCTTCAGTGTTGATACCACAGCAGGCGGTCAGCTGCTTGAGCTTGTCCAGTGATGTGTCAGGCGGGTACTGGGTGATCGGCAAGGGCGCGATGGCGTTGATGTCCGGCAGGGCCCTCGTCTTGCAGCGTCTGAACGCTGTGGTAGAGCTGGAGCTCTGCGAGTCATCGCTTGAGCTTGCCTTGCGCTGCGCGGCGCGCTGGATCGAGTCCATTCTAGGTCCATCATGCATCCTCCTGATGTGGTCGCTACGCCTGGGCAGCCATGGTTGAGCAACGACCTCCTCCATTATCGTGGCCGCGCTTCTGAGAGGCGAGGGCTGAGCAGGCGCGTCCATCATCGTGGCATCAGTTCCTCCTAGCAACGAGGCTTCATCAGCGGCCTCGCCCATGAGCCTTGCAGCACGCCTGGTCATGCGTTGTGCCACAGTGCGCGGTGCCATGTTTGGTTCAGGCAGCTGGTGCTCCGGGCGCTCCTCGTCAGAAGTCTCCGTCAGATCAACCAGATGGACAGTTGGCGGGAGCTGATCAATTTGATCGTCGACAAACAGAGCAAGGCCAGGCTTGGATCCTGGGCCGGCAGCCGTGGGCTGCACATGTCGGCCCACCTGGTTCATGTTAACTTTATGCGCGTCCACATGGAACTGAAATGGGTCGGACTCACCTGTCAAGTGTAGAGATCCAGTGGCCATTGTGTTCCCGCCTTTTCCCGGCTTGTACTGGCCGAGTCCGGCGAGGGATATAGCACTGTCCAGCTCCTCCTCACTGTCACGCGCTGTGCTGACCGAGTTCGCAGGGAGCACCTGATCGGATCCGCCCAGCATTGGCACATAAGCTCCCGCGGCAAAGCATGAGATGAGCGGCGCAACTTCGGAGGCACATCCCTTAAAAGGCACTGGAGGTGTGGCGATCGGTGCGAATGGGATTCTTGGGATGTTTGCGAAGTTGCGGTTGGCGGCGTGGTTTGGTAGAGGGTTGGGGCAAGCAGGTGGAGCAGACAGGTGGAAGCAAGTGGCTGGTAAGCTCTGCACATAGAGCTGGGGTGGCTGGAGCGCCGGGCCGGGCGCGAGAGACAGAGGCGCGATGGGAGGGCCCATCATGAGAGCTGGGCGAAGCAGCTTCGGGGGGTGGGTGCAGTCGATGGCCGGCAGCTGCGGCATGGGGACATGGCCGTTTACCGGCTCCGGGAACATGTTGAACATTAGCGAACGAACGCTCTCCTTCGTGAGACCGGCCTAGGGTCCGCCGCTTCCTCCAAGCGTGCAGCTTCGGAGGCACATCCCTTAAAAGGCACTGGAGGTGTGGCGATCGGTGCGAATGGGATTCTTGGGATGTTTGCGAAGTTGCGGTTGGCGGCGTGGTTTGGTAGAGGGTTGGGGCAAGCAGGTGGAGCAGGCAGGTGGAAGCAAGTGGCTGGTAAGCTCTGCACATAGAGCTAGGGTGGCTGGAGCGCCGGGCCGGGCGCGAGAGACAGAGGCGCGATGGGAGGGCCCATCATGAGAGCTGGGCGAAGCAGCTTCGGAGGGTGGGTGCAGTCGATGGCCGGCAGCAGCGATATGGGGACATGGCCGTTTACCGGCTCCTGGAACATGTTGAACATTAGCGAACGGACGCTCTCCTTCGTGAGACCGGCCTAGGGTCCGCCGCTTCCTCCAAGCGTGCAATAGTTGAAGTTGAAGACGGGGAAGCGGTCGTCCTCGTCGCCATACCCCGGGTTTCCGACCGGGATGCAGACGTGAAACTTGTGGCTGTTGATGAGGGTGATCTGCACCTCAAACGCCGCGCCAAGCACGGGGTCGAAGGAGGCCATGGCGTTAGGCGCCCGGCTCTGGACGGTTGGCGGAAGAAGCCGGGCCGAGTCTGAGATACATATATCAACCAAAGAAAAATACGTAACACCATGAATAGCCTCTGCATCAACATGTTATCCTATTTTCTAACTTATACATGGAAGGAGGTGACTATGTTGGTATATTAGATGTTGACCAGGGTTTTTATAAGTTATTGAACATCAAAAGGACACATGTAACATGGTAAGGCAATCTAATAAAATGCTTCCCTCTAGTCCAATCCACTTGTTTCCCCAACACGGAGTGGAGTAGTCTCTTGTTACCAGACCGACAACAAACCAGACATATCCATTTCCATCCACTGCTAAATTCCACTAACGCACCCATAATGGAGGTACCGAGCAGGAATAATCAAGTACTGGCTAATTTCAGATGATAGTGATAAGAGGAGCAATGGAGCCAAGGTTGAACGCCATGATTTGAGAGGTGCACTCCCCCAATTGTCGCCTCCTCTATCGATCAAACCTTCCAATGAAGCCAATGTTGGACGCCATGATTTGAGAGGTGCACTCCCCCAATTGCCGCCTCCTCTCTCGATCAAACCTCCCAATCCATGTTGTTTTCGAGTCTTCTCCCGTTCCTCTTGATCGTTCGATCGTCTGCCATGATGTGCTCCTTGCAACCGCTCATCCTGCATTCCTGCATGTTCCATCTCCCAGCTAGTGGAAAGATCAAATCAGAAGGAACTATGATCTGATATCCAAAGCCACACTGAACGTCCGTTTTCTTTTTCTAATTCTAGTGGGGTGTAGTGGTGTACGGCTAGCTGTCAGTTTACTATTGGAGAAGTAGCTTTTTTTACTGTAATTGGAGGAGTGGTCGATTGGAAAGTAATTTTATTTGCCCTTTGAGAGGTGAGAGCGACAGACGTTGCCATGACAGTGCTATAGAGATGCACAAATCGCCATCACTGTTTATCTGAGCGGTCTGGTGAGCCACTGGTATTTGTGTGTTGCGTAAGTGTTTTTGCATCAGTCCACTTTCATTATTTTTGTCTGCAATCTACATTAGGGGTATCAGCTTTTGATGTCCGTCTGTTTCTGGTTTTGATTCTGTGGTCCGGTTCAAATTAGGGCTGAAACCCTAAGCAAAACAGGAATGAGAAACCGGCCAACCTTGTACAGGCATCTTCAGACGATACAAACGGACACCAATGTTTGGTACTGTACTAACAAAGTAACAAGGTTGCATAGGATACATGATCAAGCTCGCCACCTGGAGTGACGGCGACCTTACAGCGAAGCTCGCAGCGCCACCTCTTATCTCTGTATCCAAGCCCAGGGGAAGCAAAGCAATGCAATGCACTCGAGCCATGGCCATTGCGGCTATGATGACAAAGGGATTCAAATGTCAAGAGACTGAATTAGAAAGAATCATTGTGCCGTCGGCTATGGTGGACGGCGACGTGATGCTGTCACCACACGGTGGTGGACGTCTGCCGTCTCGCCGTGTCGCCTGCTACTCGAGCGGTGCGCGCACTGCCCAGTGGAAGTGGGGAAATTTTGAAAAGGTACAGTGTAATGCCTGTTACAAACAGAGGAGCTAGCTAGCGGCTGCTACGGGGACGAACACAGTAACGTCTCGTTGGCACCTGACGGTGGTAAGTGCTGATTACTATCAGCTCAGTGCTTGATCTATCCCAGTTTCCTCCTCCTGGTTCTGAATGTTACTGATCCATATCTCTGAAGATTCATCAGTCACTGTATCCTACGATCAGAGACTCAGAGCCAGCCACCATCATGCCAGTACTACCAAACAGAGCCGCAGGTACGCAGCATTAGTGACGAATTGACGATCGATGGTGAGGGAGGCCCCGAGAAGACGACCCCTAATCAAGTCCACATGCGTGCGCGCGTGGATTAGCCAAAATTTCCTTTCGATCAGTTTGAGGGAGATCGTTGACAGGGAAGGCGGCAGGGGACGGATTGATTGAATTAATGCCCTCACATGCCTGCCGCAACAACAACTTGATCGAGCTCCATCTCGATCGCCAATCAACACGTTGAGATCGATATGTCGGCGCGGCGGGCATCGATTGATCTCTGGCTTTACACATGTACGAGTAGCATTGTAGCGCGACGTAGATCGGCCGTCCACTCTTCCTGAAGATCAACACCGAACTGAACGATCGAGACATCGAGTTGGATCAACCTAAAGACCAGTAAAAAAAATTGACATAGCCTAAACACCAGTAGCTTACCGCAGGTAAGGGACGGAAAGTCGAACCAGTACGAGGCTCCAAGAGAGCGACTCCGATTATAAAACCTATCTATAAGGGTTCTGTCCCCCTCGCCGTTGGTGCCGTTAGTCAGTCCGCTCCGTCCCCGTTAGCATTAGGGCCTTGGAGGTGTGGCAGACCATGACCCCTCATCGACGGGCGAGTTTATGTTCTTTGGTTAACCTGTTTTTAGTGTCTTATTCAAAATGGTGAGGCGGTGGGCTATACCCAAAATTCAAGCTAATGTAATCCTCGCCTTTATCCTCACTCTAAAGGTGTGCGTAACGTTGGGGGAGGACGAATGGAGTTGTTTGTCCGATAGTTCTAAGTATCTAGTCGTTTTTCGAATTAGTTTGTGTCGTTTTAGGGTTGGTTCTTGTAATTTAGGTTCTCATTTTGTAAGATGGTTAGTGGTGCATGACGATTTGAAACGAGGCAAAAGCTTTGCCTATTTTCATTAAGAAGAAGAGTTAAGTTACAACACACACAAGCCGAAGCTTGGCGAGAAAGTTCTACTCTCGCGGCATCAAACTACCCAAATGCTTAGCCCGGCTACACTCCAAAGGGCAGCACTCTTCTTAATGATATCTAGGACCGCCGATGGCATGGAAGCCACCTTGCGGAAAACTCATGACGATTTGATATTTTGTTTTCTACGACAAGCTTTGTTCTATTACGGCTATATTTTGGACGGTGATGGATGGACGAGGACATCATGGTCATCTGTTAGGTGGGTCAAGAATCTATTTGTAATTTTTATTAAACGTTTGTATTACCATGCATGATTATCAATTAATAAGTAAGTGGACCTTATGTGCAAAAACAAAAAAGCTTGTCGCAGGTGGATCGCGGTTTTGTAAGCATGTCCTTCATAGGAAAATTAACAGAGGTAATGAGGTTGTGTCCACGATAGGAACATTCTCCCGATAATATATGACCGTGCAATCAATTAAAGGAGCTCCACCAATTTATACATGGAATTTCCAGGTCCGTGCACTCGATCCCCACCTGGAGCGTTAGAAGTACGTACTTGATTAATTAGCTCGTTAATAGGCACGAGATCACTCGTAGGCGTGTACTTCCATTATCTGGACGATCCACAAGATCAATAGCTAGGAGTATATTTGTGCACACGGGTAAACATGGTAGGGGCCGGTGGTTTGACATTTGTGCATCGTTATAAAGACTTGCAATTCGATTCGTGTGGTAACTACTCAGACAGTAGGGTCGATCCGGTGGGTCAATATTCTCTACTGATGAACACAAGCATGCATGGTGGTGTGTGCAATGGAACGCTTATCTTAATCTGCCACACGCATGTATGTTTCTTGTTCGATCTGCTCTGGTCCCTAGTCAGCCTGTTACTAGTTCAGGGCTTACCGGTGTATGCTTCGGCATGGATACATAGAGACCAGACCGGAGTAGCCATGTCTAGCTAGGCATTCACGCATGGTCCAACACTCACACACCATCGCCGTGACCACGCAAACACACAGTTAATTACTCCGTACGTCCACCGTTTTCAATGCTGGCATCAAGGACACCAATGTCTCTACGTACCAAAAGCATGATAATTAACAGAGAAACTTGCATGGACTTAAAATTCCTCGTCATGCATGCTTCACGCAGCAAAAGCACGACGAATGGCTGCGGTGCAACGTACGTCGAGACGTTGGTGTCCTTGGTGCGTGCCTATCTTTGGGGCAGAATATATGGTGTAGAATTAGAATGCACGTCAACTACATATATATAAAATGTGGGCATATATCATATATGGTTTGTACAATACTAAGTTGCACCTCCATGCATTTTACTACTACCACGTGGTATATCCATCGCTAATCCAAGACGAATAGACGATACGTAGTAGTACTACCTTTGTGCATGAGAAGTCAGAAGTTGACCTGAAATGCAATACCCAATGCGCAATGCGCAATGCCCAATGGCTATCGCACGGCTACACCGGCGGGTACCCGCGCTGCGGACAGCACGCCGGGCATTGCCGAGAGCCATGTGGATGTGGCAGCATGACACGATTGATTGGCTGATGAGTGCAGCGCAGTGTAGCACCTCGGTGACCGTGACTTCAGCTTCTGCATCGTTGTAGGAGCAATAAAAACGCTGTCCATCTCCCTCTGCAAATTTCAAAAAAATAACCTTTCGATAAAGTTTAGTAAAAAATAATCCATTTTTAAAACTATTTTGAAATTTAACTCTTCGGAGCGTAGCGGCATGCCCCTCGGCGCTAATAGCTCCAAACCCCATGGCGCAACCCTCCCTGACTTAGCCATTTTCGACGTGCTCGCCGATGGCATGAAATGAGGGTTCTACAGGGTAGCGACGGAGGCTGTGGCGCTACCACACAGAGGGTAGCGCCGCATCGTTGGACGCTACCAAAAAGGTTAGATTTCAAAATAGTTTTAAAAAGAGATTGTTTTTTTCTGAACTTTGTACAAAAGGTTATTTTTTTGAAATTTTACGCCTACACTCTGCGCATGTAGTTGTGCAAGAACGGGGTGCATTGGGTTTGGCGCATCAAGAAAAGGAAGGAAAATCGGGGGATGCGAGTGCACCTAGCTACTGCGCGTCTACGACCTGCTGTACCACTCGCACTGCGATTAATTGGTTGCTGCTCACAAGCGTATATACTGGGCGATCAATCCTATTGACCGGCCCCCGTTTTCGCATCCTTGGTACGGTGTGGTGTGTCGTACGAATGTATGGTGTATCCTATAGTACTGTTGCACCGATAGAACCTTGAGCATGAACTTCAGGTTACGACTTACAAGCCCAAGAGCTCGAGCCTGCACCCTCAACAAAGAGTTTTTCTAGGGTAATACAAGTTACGGCTGATATGAACGCTGAGCTTACTAAGCCATATTTGGACGAAGAGATTAAGAGTGCGCTCTTTCAAATGGGTCCTACCATGGCACCCGGCCCGGATGGTTTCTCTGCTTTGTTTTATCAGAAACACTGGGATATTTTGAAGGAGAGTATTTGCTCAGCTGTTAGAGGCTTTTTGTTAGGTGATGGGATTCCTGAAGGATTTTGTGACTCCCTCATTGTTCTCATTCCTAAGGGGAATAACCCTGTTCATCTCAAAAACTTCAGACCAATCAGCCTATGTAATGTTCTTTATAAGATCGCTTCGAAGGTTCTAGCTAATAGACTGAAAATTATCTTGCCAGTTGTGATCTCGGAACATCAGAGTGCCTTCGTTCCTGGGAGGCTTATTACGTATAATGCTCTAATAGCATATGAGTGCCTACACACTATCAGAAAGCAAAAAGCGAAGAAGCCTTTCTTTGCTCTCAAGATTGACATGATGAAAGCTTATGATCGTGTGGAATGGGGCTACATGTTTAATTGCTTGTGTAAGCTGGGCTTTTCTCTGGACTGGATTAACACTGTTACGAGGTGTGTTACTAATGTGCGCTATGCAGTTCGGATTAATGGAGAGCTCACGTCACATGTGGTTCCTAGTAGAGGAATCAGACAAGGGGACCCTATCAGCCCCTACCTTTTTTTACTTTGTACCAAAGGATTGTCTAGTCTGCTGTTTCACCAGGAGCATTTGGGGGTTCTACAAGGAGTCCGTAATGGCCGCTCAGGCCCGCCTATATCCCATCTCCTTTTTGCAGACGATAGCATCTTCTTTGCTCGAAGTGATCATAAGAGTGTAGAGGCTTTGAGGGATACCTTGTTAACATATTATCAAGGTTCTGGTCAGAAGATTAATTTAGAGAAATCCTCCATTTTCTTTGGTGTTCATTGTGATGACTAGTTGAAACTTGATGTGATGAACCGGTTGGGAGTGGCTAATGAAGCCCTTCAAGAAACTTATTTGGGGATGCCCACTGGCATTGGTCGCTCTCCCTCGGTCTCATTTCAGTCCATTGTGGGCAGAGCATGGAAACACATGAATGGTTGGTCGGACAGGCCGATGTCTAGAAAAGGAAAAGAGATTCTTCTCAAATGTCGGGGGCTGCCCCCCGGGTAGGGGCAGATCCCGGAATAATTCAATAATGTGCCAACAGTACTTGACCTTTGGCGAGAGCAAGGGACACCTCCTGGTGTGCTGAAGGGGCAACTTGACCCTTGAGCGCTGGTAGAGTGCAAAGTGGCTCCTGGCAGGCGCAAGGGTCAGCTCTAGCAACTATAAATAGACACCCCCAGCCTTCACAATGGCAGCACAAGCATCAGCGGGTGGTTCCTCTAAGAACTAGCTTCTCGAAGATGTCTTTGCTGATAGGCTAAGACATCTTCGGGGGGCTAGGCCTAGAAATACTCATCCGGGGACGAACTCGGACGCCTCCGGAAAGGATCTCAGATCTTGGGCTCCGAGGAGACTCCCGGAAGGAGGTATGTTCGGTTTTGCCGGATAGATAATCCGGGTAAGTGCTAACCGGAACATCTATCTCGGTCCTGATCTTGTGCAGGAAGGACTCACGGGGGCGAGCAAGAAGATAACCGGCACGAGGGACCCCGGTAGGCCGTCAACGGTCTGTAGCAGGCTTTCCCGTCTGTTGCGGGGGGAAGTACCATTCCGCCTGACACGGAAGCATGGTCACCTCCCGCCTGACACGGAAGCATGGTCACCTCCCGCCTGACACGGGAGCGCGTCAGCCGGTACGACAACGGTACGACAAGACACGACCTGCCTAGCCCGGCAATCCGGAAAAGGCTATCCGGGATGGGCCAAGACATGTCTTGTCTGTGACAAGGGGACAATGATGTTCCAGAACAGCGCCTGCTGTCCTTGCCAAGATGATGACGAAGGGGCTACGCCGGATAGCGCGGCGACTAGGTCGCACTAGCCGGTGACGACATGCCGGTTAGGCCTGTCCGGTGGGGCCAAGCCGGTTTAGGGTTTCCGGCCCTCCTGGCCGGAACTCTATAAAAGGCGTCATAACTGCTTCTGTGGGAGAGAGACCAACTTGGGAGCCAAAGCTGTAGTTGCATTTACTCCTAGAGCATTTACTTCTTCATACCTTGAGTTCATCTAGTTCTTTGTGTTCTTCACTTTGAGAGATCTAAGAGCAAGTTGTAGCCCTTGTACCACAATTATATATAGAGGAAAGGCAGGAGTAGGGGTGTTACCTCCTCACGAGGGCCCTGAACCTGGGTATATCGTCTGTGTGTTGAGTGCCTTCGTGCATTTGTTCTTGTTTGTTAGATCTTCCCTCTAGCGTACTGCTCTTGTTTCTGGTTCTTGGGAGATCTCGGTTATACCGGGATCCTCCCCGTGTGGGCTATTCAGCTCGCTATCCCTCCCCGGATCCACCAACGTCCATCGGCCCCACACATTAGCCATCCTATGGCATCTGCCGTGACACCACCACGATCATCCAGGCTATTCCAACCTATATCATGAGTTGTTTTCAGATTTCCATTTCAACATGTGACTCACTTCGAAGAGCTATTCCTGATTTCTGGTGGGGTGTTGAAAATGGGAAGAAAAAGATGCATTGGCGGAGTTGGGAGTGGCTTTCTACTCCGAATGATCTTGGAGGTATGGGTTTTAGGGACCTGGTACTGTTCAATCAAGCTATGCTTGGACGCCAATGCTGGAGATTACTTACTGATCCGACCTCGCTTTGTGCTCGGGTGCTAAAAGGCCGGTACTTCCCAGATTGTGACTTTTGGGATGCACCTCAGCCTAGATCCTCTTCCTTTACGTGGAGGAGTATTTGTTTTGGCATGAAGCTGGTAAAAAAAGGCATCAGATGGAGTGTGGGTGATGGGAAGAAGATCAATGTGTTGACTGATAATTGGATTCCAAATTTCAGACCTGGTTCCTTCAAGCTTCTGTCGCATGTTCCAGCAGGCGCGACAGTGGACCTCTTCTTCGATGAGGACTACTGTTCTTGGGATGCCGACCTTGTGCGTTCCGTTTTTGAGGAAGCGGTGGCGACCCAGGTGCTCTAAATTCCTATTAGTCGACGAGGCGGAGAGGATTTCGTCTCCTGGCCTCACACAAGGTTTTGTGTCTACACGGTTGCGTCTGCGTATAATCTTGCCCGCCGTGAGAAGTTCTACGTCGATCGCAGCAACTCTGGGGTGGCACTTGTTCATGCACTGAGGAGGATGGGGGTTATACCGGGATCCTCCCCGTGTGGGCTATTCAGCTCGCTATCCCTCCCCGGATCCACCAACGTCCATCGGCCCCACACATTAGCCATCCTATGGCATCTGCCGTGACACCACCACGACAGTTGGCGCCCACCGTGGGGCTGACAGAGGCGTTGGCTGGTGTACACATCCGGACGGGCTCCCCCGTTCACTTCGACATTCGGGTTCTCTCTGGCCTTGTCGTAATGCTGGGTGAGATGGACTTCGTCAGCGACAACGCAGGGTGCTTCCGGAACAGACCCTTTCCGATGAACGAATGCCTCATTGACTTTGGTGGTTTCACCACCTACGTCGCCACCGAAGTTATCTGTAGCTATCCGGACATGGTCCTGGAAGCTGAGGACGCCCCCATGCTCTGCGCTACTCGGGGTCTTCGTGCCGGTCGCCCCCCGAGTTCCGTCGCGGTAATGATGGTCGGGGCAACCGAGGAGGAGTACCAAGACGCTGACGGCGATGCCGGGAGCGGCCACGTCCGTTTGGCCAAACCTCCTCAGGAAAGAGGTGCGGCCCGAGACGACGATCCACAACCGTCCCAGCCACGACGTCGCCCGGATCCCCTCTCGGGTCTGGTGGCCAAGTTGGCTGTCCCTGTAACTGCTGAAGCAGACACCCAGGCCACTTCGGCTGATTTGGAGGAGCAGCGGAGGTTGCTACTCGCTGAAGCACAGGAGATCGCCGAGATCCGTCGCGAGCTCAATGCTAGCCTCCGGGAGTACAATGCAGCTCACGAATTCCTTAAGATAGACTCCCGGGACAAGCGCATCGCGGAACTGCGCAAGAAAGGAAGAATGGTGAATGATGAGTTGGCGGGTGGAGCCGCAACCAGTCACACGGGAAGCCTGATCTCGGCGGGGAAGCCAGTGTACAGCTCGCCGGCGAAAACTCTTAGGGATGCCGAAGCCGCCATGGCCGAGTTGGTAGGGTTATCCGGTGAGGCTCTACGCAAGCAACAGGAGCGGGTGAACGAGTTGGTGATCGAGGCCAACCGTCAGAATCAGGCCTTCAAGAAGAAGAACCCCGGGGCAGGATCCCAAGTGCACTCAGCTAGACCCAATAGCCAGAAATCGTACGGAGAGGCCTCTTCCCTGCATCCGAGCAGAAGCAAAAGCAAGAGCCGGAGCCGGAGTCGGGGTTCCGGGGAGAACAAACAGTTACAGGCCTATGATCCGGCCTTCGCCGGCATCCAGCAAGCCGGGCAGCGTAACTCGGGGCAGGCGGGAAGTACCCGTGAAGGTGGCAACCTGGGTGTAGGAAACAATAACCCGGCTAGCCGTGGTAATCCACCCCGGGACCCTCCTTATGTTTAGGGAAATCCGCGAAGGGAGGCCGTCTCTATACCGCAATAGGCTGTGATGCCGGCACAAGACCGGCTCAACGATGGCAACTCAAGACTGCAGCAGCTCGGATACCAGCCCGCTGAGAATCCTCTGGGATCTCGGATAGGAACCAGACAGCTGAATCCGGCAGATGCCAGATTCCGGCTCGACCGAATTCACCAATCCGAGCTAGTGGAAGAGCAAGGACCTCCGGGACCTGCCTGCTTTGGACCCCGGATCATGCGGGAGCCGCCTGTCCGTTATTTTCAGCTCAACCGGGGTGCTAAGACCTATGACGGCAGCAAGAAGCCGGAGGACTGGCTAACCGACTATGTAACTGCAGTAAGCATAGCCGGTGGAAACAGACGCTGGGCAGTACGATACGTACCGCAGATGTTGGAAGGACCTGCCCGAATCTGGTTGAACAACTTGAGAACTGGCAGCATAGACAGCTGGTTAGATTTCGAGGAGGCATTTATCAGCAACTTCACCAGCACGTACAAAAGGCCAAACAGGCCTCAACAGCTCACCATCTGTAGGCAAAGGAGTAACGAGACTGACCGGGAGTATCTTACCCGGTGGAGCAATATTCGCAATTCTTGCGAAGGAGTGGTAGAGGCACATGCCATCTCCTGGTTTGCACAAGCATGCCGGCATGGCTCGATGTTGTGGCAGAAATTGCAAAGGAAGATGCCGACGACCTTGGCAGAGACCATGCGCATCGCCGATACCTACACGCTTGGAGACCCCATGCAACCCCTGGTGGATGTCGGTGACTCCAACAGGAGGAATGCGGGACCTCAGCGTTCGGGATCGAGCAGGAGCCATGATCGCCAAGATTTCGGCCAGAAGAGGAACCACCCCGAGTACCATCATGCCGCACAGCACGTCGCAGCAGTGACCCGGGAGCAAGAGGATGCCGGCAACAGTCAGCGTCAAAAGACAAGTGGCCCGGCTTGGGGTCAGAGTTAGGAAGTGCAAAAAACTTGGGTGGAACAAAAGAAGCCCCTGAAGTATGAAGAAATGCTGAACAAGCCATGCTGCTACCATACTCTGGAGACCAACAAGATTGCAGGAGGGCAGCTCGGGAGCTTTTCGGCCGAGTGCTCCGGCATCTCGACCCAACATTCCGAGACCCCCTCCTCCGACATCGAGGGCCAACGCGATCCGGATCAATCAGCCACAGCGAGGACCCCCACCTCGGCCGGTGAATGTGGTGTACACCCGGAACGACAATGGTGCAGGCCCCAGTAACCAAGCCGGACAGTAGCAGGGCAACTACCGGGAGGCACATCAAAGCTATGTGGTCTTCGTGACCGAGCCCACTGACCGGAGGAGTGTGCGACAGCGTGCCCTGGAGGTGAACGCCGTGATCCCGGCGGTGCCCAAGTTCTTGCACTGGTCCGAGATGGAGATCACATGGAGCCGGAAGGATCATCCCAGGGTTATGCCTAAGCCGGGGGCGTATGCCTTGGTGGTGGACCCAACCTTTGTCGGACCAAACCTCAATGTCCGCTTCAGCCGGGTTCTGATCGACAATGGCAGTGCCATTAACATCATGTACAAGGACACGATGCTGAAGCTGGGGGTGTCCATGAACACCTTGTTGCCTACCGAGACGACCTTCCACGGCATTGTGCCCGGAGTCTCTTGCTCACCCATGGGAAAAATCTGGGTTGAAGTGCTATTCGGAACCCGGGAGAACTGCCGAACCGAGAGCTTGGAATTCGAGGTCGTGGACCTCGAAAGCCCGTATCACGCACTGATCGGCAGGCCAGCCCTGGCCAAGTTCATGATCTCAACTCACATGGGCTACCTGAAGATGAAGATGCCGGGACCTAACGGCGTAATCACCATCTCGGGAGACCACAAGCGCTCCATGGAGTGTGCCTCGGCGGGATCATGCTTAGCTGAGTCCCTGGTGATCGCGGAAGAAAAGAAGAGGATCCAGCAGGTGGTGGCGATGGCCAAGACCTCCCAACTCGGAATGCCCGGGATGGTGAACCCGGAGCAGGGTGCATCATTCCAGCCCCCCAGGGAGACCAAGAAGGTGGGTGTGGACCCCAGCAACCCGGAGCGCCAAGTTATCATTGGTAGCAACCTGGACAGCAAATAGGAAGGCGAGCTCGTCGACTTCCTCCGTGAGAATCGGGATGCTTTTGCGTGGTCAAGTGACGATCTGCAAGGTGTCCCGAGGGAGTTGGCTGAGCACTCTCTGTTTGTTAGACCGGACGTGAAGCCGGTGAAGCAACCAACTATGCGCCTCTCGGATGAAAGAAGAGATGCCGTCATGGAGCATCTGGCTATACTGCTGGCCGCCGAATTCATAATGGAAGTGCTGCACCCGGATTGGATATCGAATCCGGTCCTAGTAGAGAAGAAGAAGGATGATCCCCTCCTGCTTAAGGTGTGGCGCATGTGCATCGACTTCACCAACCTCAACAAAGCATGCCCGAAGGACCCCTTTCCACTGCCCCGGATAGATCAAGTAATAGATTCCACTGCCGGGAGTGAACTTTTGACTTTTTTAGATGCCTATTCTGGTTTTCACCAGATACCTTTGAATCCGGATGATCAATTGAAAACTGCTTTTATTACCCCTTATGGGGCTTATTGCTATCGTGTCATGACTTTCGGTTTGAGAAATGCTGGTGCTACATACCAGAGGTGCATGCAAAAGTGTTTGCACGACCAGATAGGCCGGAATGCCGAAGTCTATGTCGATGACATAGTCATAAAAACGAAAGAAAAGGCCTCACTGATAGATGATCTGAGGGAGACGTTTAAGAACTTAAGAAGATTCCAGATGAAATTGAACCCGGATAAGTGCACATTTGGTGTTCCGGCGGGGAAGTTACTCGGTTTCCTCATCTCAAGCCGGGGAATTGAGGTCAACCCGGGTAAAATTCGTGCTATCGAGAGCATGAAATTGCCCGTACGTCTCAAAGATGTGCAGAAGTTCACTGGTTGTCTTGCATCCCTAAGTCGGTTTGTGAGTCGACTTGGAGAGAAGGCCTTGCCCCTGTACCAGTTGATGAAGAAAAGCAAAACATTTGTTTGGACCCCGCAGGCTGACGCGGCGTTCAACGATTTGAAGAGAATGCTCTCAACAGCACCCGTGTTGGCATCCCCATTACCCAAGGAACCTATGCTGCTGTATATTGCCGCCACCAACCGAGTAGTCAGTGTGGCAATGGTGGTAGAGAGGGAAGAAAGGGGCAAGCTGATACAAAGGCCGGTGTATTACCTCTGTGAGGTGATCTCAGAATCCAAGCAGAACTACCCGCACTACCAGAAGATGGCGTATGGAGTGTACATGGCAGTGACCAAGCTCAAGCACTACTTTCAAGAGCACCCGATCACAGTGGTGTGCGAGGCTCCTCTGGCCGAGATCATCGGTTGCAAGGACGCTAGCGGCCGGGTAGCCAAATGGGCCATCCAGTTGTCTCCGTACGCTCCGGCATATGAGAGACGAGATGCCATCAAGTCGCAGGCGCTGCCGGACTTTTTGGTAGACTGGGCCGAGATGCAATATGAACCTCCGATGCCGGATTATAATTTCTGAAGTATGGCTCCAAGGCTAAGATCGGGTTGGGTGCCGGAGTGGTCCTCACTTCACCAAAACAGGATGTGCTGAAGTATGTTCTACAAATTCATTTCCGGGCATCCAACAACGTCGCGGAATATGAGGCCTTGGTTCATGGACTGAATGTCGCCAGGGAGATCGGCATCCGCCGGATAGAGTGTTTCGGTGACTCTGACCTCGTAGTGCAACAGGTGTTGGGGAATCGGGATACGCTTGATGCAAACATGGCCTTGTACAGATTTCATGTGCAGAAAATATCCGGATTTTTCGAAGGATGCGAGTTCAAGCACATACCCAGAGGAGAAAACGAGGCAGCAGATGTCTTGTCCAAGCTAGGGTCATCTCGGGATGCCATCCCACCCGGGATCGCTCTTGAGCATTTGAGGAAGCCATCTATTCAACCCTCACCCGAGTCGGATTCTATCTTCATCCCCAAGGAGCCTAGTTCGGATGCCGTACCCATGGAAGTAGATGTCGGGAGCATCACATTGAACCCGGGGACTGCGTCACTATGCTCAGAGAGGCAAAGAAAGATGATGATGGAGGTGATGTCGGCAGAGCCAATGGACATAGACGCTCCCGGGTTCCCGGTTCGTCCTGTCCCGGGATGGGCACAACCCATTATGGCTTACATCTTGGAAGGAACCCTCCCGGAGAATGAAGTGGAAGCCCGGCAGATATTGCTGAAGGGGATCGTGTGCAGAAACCCTAAACCAGAACTTGCAGAATTTAATGCAGAGCCAACGGTCAAGATTCACTAAGGCTGCAGTATCCGGTTACAGGCATCGCCTTCCGGTTGAAACGATCTCGGTATGAGGATCTCGGCAAAAACCGATCTCGGCATCTAGTCGAAGGATAGTATCATATGTTCTCAGAAGATAGTTGTTATTAAAGCTGATCATGCACATCATCCGAGGTCGCTACGCAGCACCAGCTTCGGGGACTAGTGTCGGGGGGCTGCCCCCCGGGTAGGGGCAGATCCCGGAATAATTCAATAATGTGCCAACAGTTATTGACCTTTGGCGAGAGAAAGGGACACCTCCTGGTGTGCTGAAGGGGCAACTTGACCCTTGAGCGCTGGTAGAGTGCAAAGTGCCTCCTGGCAGGCGCAAGGGTCAGCTCTAGCAACTATAAATAGACACCCCCAGCCTTCACAATGGCAGCACAAGCATCAGCAGGTGGTTCCTCTAAGAACTAGCTTCTCGAAGATGTCTTTGCTGATAGGCTAAGACATCTTTGGGAGGCTAGGCCTAGAGATACTCATCCGGGGACGAACTCGGACGCCTCCGGAAAGGATCTCGGATCTTGGGCTCCGAGGAGACTCCCGGAAGGAGGTGTGTTCGGTTTTGCCGGATAGACAATCCGGGTAAGTGCTAACCGGAACATCTATATCGGTCCTGATCTTGTGCAGGAAGGACTCACGGGGGCGAGCAAGAAGATAACCGGCACGAGGGACCCCGGTAGGCCGTCAACGGTCTGTAGCAGGCTTTCCCGTCTGTTGCGGGGGGAAGTACCATTCCGCCTGACACGGAAGCATGGTCACCTCCCGCCTGACACGGAAGCATGGTCACCTCCCGCCTGACACGGGAGCGCGTCAGCGGGTACGACAACGGTACGACAAGACACGACCTGCCTAGCCCGGCAATCCGGAAAAGGCTATCCGGGATGGGCCAAGACATGTCTTGTCTCTGACAAGGGGACAATGATGTTCCAGGACGGCGCCTGCTGTCCTTGCCAAGATGATGACGAAGGGGCTACGCCGGATAGCGCGGCGACTAGGTCGCACTAGCCGGTGACGACATGCCGGTTAGGCCTGTCCGGTGGGGCCAAGCCGGTTTAGGGTTTCCAGTCCTCCTGGCCGGAACTCTATAAAAGGCGCCATAACTGCTTCTGTGGGAGAGAGACCAACCTGGGAGCCAAAGCTGTAGTTGCATTTACTCCTAGAGCATTTACTTCTTCATACCTTGAGTTCATCTAGTTCTCTGTGTTCTTCACTTTGAGAGATCTAAGAGCAAGTTGTAGCCCTTGTACCACAATTATATAGAGAGGAAAGGCAGGATTAGGGGTGTTACCTCCTCACGAGGGCCTTGAACCTGGGTATATCGTCTGTGTGTTGAGTGCCTTCGTGCATTTGTTCTTGTTTGTTAGATCTTCCCTCTAGTGTACTGCTCTTGTTTCTGGTTCTTGGGAGATCTCGGTTATACCGGGATCCTCCCCGCGTGGGCTATTCAGCTCGCTATCCCTTCCCGGATCCACCAACGTCCATCGGCCCCACACATTAGCCATCCTATGGCATCTGCCGTGACACCACCACGACATCAAAGCAATCATCCAGGCTATTCCAACCTATATCATGAGTTGTTTTCAGATTTCCATTTCAACATGTGACTCACTTCGAAGAGCTATTGCTGATTTCTGGTGGGATGTTGAAAATGGGAAGAAAAAGATGCATTGGCGGAGTTGGGAGTGGCTTTCTACTCCGAAAGATCTTGGAGGTATGGGTTTTAGGGACCTGGTACTGTTCAATCAAGCTATGCTTGGACGCCAATGCTGGAGATTACTTACTGATCCGACCTCGCTTTGTGCTCGGGTGCTAAAAGGCCGGTACTTCCCAGATTGTGACTTTTGGGATGCACCTCAGCCTAGATCCTCTTCCTTTACGTGGAGGAGTATTTGGTTTTGGCATGAAGCTGGTAAAAAAAAGGCATCAGATGGAGTGTGGGTGATGGGAAGAAGATCAATGTGTTGACTGATAATTGGATTCCAAATTTCAGACCTGGTTCCTTCAAGCTTCTGTCGCATGTTCCAGCAGACGCGACAGTGGACCTCTTCTTCGATGAGGACTACTGTTCTTGGGATGCCGACCTTGTGCGTTCCGTTTTTGAGGAAGCGGTGGCGACCCAGGTGCTCTAAATTCCTATTAGTCGACGAGGCGGAGAGGATTTCGTCTCCTGGCCTCACACAAGGTTTTGTGTCTACACGGTTGCGTCTGCGTATAATCTTGCCCGCCGTGAGAAGTTCTACGTCGATCGCAGCAACTCTGGGGGTGGCACTAGTTCATGCACTGAGGAGGATGGTGTGTCTTGGAAGAAACTTTGGGCCATCAACGCGCCGGAGAAGATGAAGATCAACCTCTGGCGTTTTGCCCATGATTGTCTTCCTTCTGGTGTTCAGTTGTGCAGAAGGCACATTCCAGCGTCGGCGTGCTGTGTTTTTTGTGGCCGAGAGGAATCTATCGAGCACGTGTTGCTTTTTTGTCCTTACGCTATTGAGGTATGGCAGGAAATCAAGAAGGTGTCCAATATTCATTTATGCAGGAGAACTTTCTCTAGTCCAAAAACATGGCTCTATGATTTCATGCTGCGAGCTACGGACAAGGAACGTTCTGTCCTTGCTGTTGGTGCCTGGCATATTTGGACTTATCGGAATGGTTCGAGAAATGGAGAATCCATGAGAAGGCCATCTTCTGTTGCTGCCCAGGCTATTGCTTATGTTGAGATGATCGAGATGCACCTTTCCAAGACTGCTTCTACCACCAGGCGTGATACCAGTACCTCTACGACAAGATGGTCTCCACCGCCGGAAGGATCAGTTCACATCAACAACGATGCAGCAATCTTCTCTCCTTCGAGGCGAATGGGAGTGGGTGTCGTGATCAGGAACCACATTGGCGAATGCTTGTCTGCATGCAGCGAGCTTATTGGAGAAATCACGTCACCAGAACTTGCAGCAATCAACGGTCTTGTTGACCATCAACAGCGTGTGCTCCTTCTTAATCTCTACCTCAGCAGTCTTGAGCATCACGAACACTTCACCCAGTGACTTAGCCATGCTCTGCATGTTGTAGTTCATGACGAAGCCTTTGTAGCTTGGTGGCAACGATTGCAACACCCTGTCAATCGCCAGCTCATCGGGAATCTTGCACTCCAGAGCATTCAGGCGTTGAACGTAGCCAGACATCTTGACTACATGCTCGCTCACACTGCTATGCTCTTCCATCTTGGTTGAGAAGAAAAGCTCAGAAGCCTCATATCTCTCAGCCTTAGCCTGCGGCGCAAAGACAGCCTTAAGATCCGAAATGATCTCAAAGGCGCTCATCTTCTCAAAGCGCTTCTGCAGGTCGGCTTCCATGGCGTAGAGCATGCCACTCTGGACAAAGGCAGAATCCTCCAATCGGGTCTGGAAGACCTTCTTCTCATCCTCAGAGGCATCATCTGCAGGAGGGTCACCTATGGCGGCCTCAATGACGTAGGCCACCCTATGGGGAGTGAGGAGGATCCTCAGGTTGCGGAACCAGGCCATGAAGTTTGACCCATTGGTCTTAAGCTTTTCTTTCTCAAGGAACAGACCTAGATTAAACGAGGGGCGAGACATCTACAATGGAATTTGCAACAACATAAGACTTTGTTCATAATAATTTTGAGTTATAGTATTTTAGAAAATAACTAACATAACTCCCACTCAAATGAACATCCCTCCTGGTCGTTTAAGCGATTACACGACCCCCATCCATTGCACCACCCCTCATCATCAAAGCCGGCAGCACAACTTCAAGAGTAGACAAAATCGTCCGCCACACCAATTTTGTGACTCGTGCTCGACCTTTCGGTCTTCCTGTTCCGAGGCCATACCTCTGAGTATGCTAGGCTCGCCACCAAAGACCTCCACGCTGACGCTTGTGCAACATGGCTTACACCCACTGTATGCGAACGACGAGATGTATGACACCCGATCATCACGGCCTACCTCATAACGTAGAACTTTCTTGGTGGTGCGCGTAGGAGGGAGAACACAAGTGGTATTTTGAAGGGATCATCTTATTCAGCTACCGCCGTGTAACTAATGTATACTATACACACAATCACACAAAATAAGATGCACACAAAACATCAAATGTAATGCAATATAATATAGTCCATCGCGCCATGGTCTTCTTGGCGCCCGCAGTTTATAAACAATTTAATAAACCTACCTTGACCATATCACATAGCCCCTGCAAAATAAAGTTAGACGCTTCTACTTTATCTTTTGCATATTTTACGTGGCTTGGGGCTTTCGTAAATAGAACTGCTTCATACCTACGAATCTTATGACCACAACAACGATCCAATAATTGCATGTTTAAGCATCCCTTTCGGGCCCTCCATTGAAAATGCGAAGACCAACTAAAGAGAGAGAAACTGACACCCGCCAGCCACATATACGGTACAAGCCGTATGTCAGTAGTGGAACCAGTCTCGCGTAAGCGTACGCGTAAAGTCGGTCCGGGCCGCTTCATCAACTCAATGCCGCTGGAATACACAAGTGCACGCTAGAGGGTAGCAAATAACAGGAACGGTGCCCCCGTGCAGAGCACGGGTTCTAACAGCGTACAGCTATATCTACGATAGATCGGCTCTGATACCATTGAAGGGGATCGTGTGCAGAAAACAAAAAATTTCCTACTGACGATATCCTAAAAGCATGCCAAGATCTATTCTATGCAGATATAGTAGTACGAACGGAGATCGGAATACGTACCCTTGTAGACCGAAAGCGGGGATTACGTTCCCGCACAAACGTTGTCGATGCAGACCGATGAAGCCGACCTCAAGGTCGTGTAGAGGAAGCAGGCCTCCGAGTACCGCTAGCGCAGCACCTCGCAGGGAGTCGCACACGTACGGTGGAGACGACGGCCTCCAAAGCTCCAGTCCAGGACGAGCAGCGGAAGACTTGGACCGGAACACCAGCAGCGCGGCAGCGGGCTATGGTGGAGGAGATCCCCTTGCTCTGCTCGGCGCGGCTCCAACTTGGGAACCACGAGATCGAGAGAGAAATCGGGAATTAATTGGTGAATTAAAAGGCTGGGGGTGCCCCTTCTTATATAGGCTCCCAGGGGGAGCCTACCTTGCCAGCCAGGCAATGTGGGACTATCCCACAGCCTGGTTCGGCCAAGGAGGGTGCGCCGGCCCCCTGGTGGGCCCCATCTGGCCTACCTAGGCCGGCCTCCATGCCCCCGCCGAATTCCCAAGGGGGTCCCCCCCCCCTCTTGGGCCTTCTTTCGTCCGAAAGGCCCATTTAGGGAAATCTGCCTAAATAAATTCGAAAATAAATATATAAAATCATATTTGCATATTAATAACACTAATTAATATCAAACATAATATATATAATTTTTCCTAGCTCCGAAAACTCTTTCGGCGCTGCCCGATCTCCATCGGACCCCTCCCGGGACGCTCCCGGTGATCTCCTTCCTTTCCGGTTGTCTTGTCGAAACCCCTTAAGTGTGTTACCCTAGCGGTTCGATATAATATCAGGTATGATCAAGACTCCTCAATGATCAACGACTAACTCGTAGGCCTGGACCCCATGAATTAATCCCTGAGATATAACGAATGACTTTCATCTATCAAACCTGAACGTAAAGTCTTAGACCTTTTGCCATAGCGATACTTAGCACGTCCGATTGTCGTTCCATAGATATCTCCATACCTAATCCCGACCTCGTTACCGACGACGCTATCTTCTACTCGTTCATGATCTTATGTCTCCGTGACCTAGTCACATGCTTGCAAGCTCATTAGACATGATCTCACCGAGTGGGTCCGAGAGTATCTATCCTGCTATGCGGACTGGCAAATCCCGCTCTTGACCCCTCGTCTCAACTACTCCTTTCCGATACCCAAAAGTATCACCGTTATTGTCATACTAAATAAGATACAACGTTTGGTGCAATCAAAGTATCTTCCGGGAATAACGATAAGAGTTGATCTCACGGTCAAAGGCGTAACGACTACGTTCTCCAAATCTGGGTATGTCCATCACATCGCTCTCTAGCGATATGACTCTCATTGCCGATCGGCGCCATGCCCCATGACTGGGAAACCTCGATCATCAATCGCGCAACGAAACTAGTCTTAGTAGAGGCTACTAGGGACCTGGTTGTTTACGTATCACACCCGCATTAATGTTTCCGCTTAATACGGTTCTAGCATGACACAAAAACCTATTATGAACAAATGAGACATGATAAAGAATACACTTTATTAATTGCCTCTAGGGCATATCTCCTTCAAATGCGAAGGTCAAAAGCATACACCGTCATCAATCAAGAGCCATACAAGAGGAGTGTCACTGAGGTACTCCAGAGATGTGTGGAACCAGCAGAAGGACAAGAGATGCTCCTGGAAATACATCAGGGGGAGTGTGGACATCATGCATCGTCTCAGGCCCTGGTGGCAAAAGTGTTCCGACATGGGTTCTATTGGCCCACTGCGTTGCAAGAGGCAGAAGACATTGTCCGGAAGTGTGGAGGATGCCAGAGGTTTGCTCACCGGATACATATGCCGGCGTCAGCACTGAAGACAATCCCTATCACTTGGCCATTCGCAGTATGGTGTTTGGATATGGTCGGGCAGTTCAAACCGGCACGAGGAAATATGACGCACATACCGGTCATGGTGGATAAATTCACCAAGTGGATAGAGGTCAAGCCAATCCGTAAGTGTGATGGACACACCCTGTGCAATTCCTAAAAGACATCATCTTGAGATACGGGTACCCGCACAGCATTATCACGAATAATGGCACCAATTTTGTTGTGGGGGAATTCGCTCGATTTTGTGCTGAGAAGGGAATCCGGCTGGATGTAGCATCAGTTGCACACCCGGAAGCAAACGGGCAAGTCGAAAGATCAAATGCTTTGGTCTTGGCCGGCATCAAAGCTCGTTTGATCGAGCCACTGTTGAGAACTCCGGGATGCTGGATAGAGGAGTTACCGGCGGTTTTATGGGGTCTCCGGACTACACCGAATAGATCTACCGGGTATACGCCATTCTTCATGGTGTACGGTGCCGAGGCAGTACTCCCAACCGACATACAGTATGATTCACCGAGAGTGACAATGTTCACCGAGAACGAGGCAAAGGAGGCCCGAGAAAATGATGTTGATTTACTTGAGGAGGCAAGAGAATTGGCACTTTCTCGGTCTGCAATTTACCAGCAAAACCTCTGCCGCTATCATAGCCGGAAGGTGCACCCGAGAGTGTTCCGAGAAGGAGATCTTGTGCTAAGGCTCATCCAACGCATGGCCGGAATGCATAAGTTGTCACCTCCATGGGAGGGACCTTTCGTGATAAGCAGGGCATTGCACAATGATTCTTATTACCTTGTAGATGCACAGGAGGCTAGGAAAGGTGTAATGGACAAATCCGGAGAAGAAACCAAACGTCCATGGAATGTAGCTCTGCTTCGACCCTTTTACTCATAAAGGGCTCAGTGTATGATGTATTTCAGTTTTTATGTATTAATGAAAGTAAGGCACCCCGGGAGGAACCCGGGGACTGCCTCGCTGTGTGCCCATTTATTTTGTCCAGTTTATTTGTTATTTCATACCGGCATCTCGGGAAGGAACCCGGGGACTGCCGAGTACCTATTTTTTTATTATTTGTATGCCGGGAAAGTTCCGAGTTCGATTCTCAAAGTCAGAGTAATGTATGTCATGTGAAATCATCTTGTGACTCGACTGACGCACGCCGAAATGGTAGTCAAGAGCAAAGAGAATCAAATGTGGGGAACACGAAAATGGTCTCGGGGACTCGGAGCAGGAACTTATCCGGCATACCTATTTTGGCTAACCCAGTTATTTTTTATGTCGGGAATTCGGTTAGCAAGAACTCGGTTTGTCTTAAGCAATGTATGCCGTATATGGAGTTTTGTGACTCGACTGTCGAACGCCGAAATGGTAGACAAGAGCAGAAATTGCCCAAGTACGGTAAACATGAAAAGCAACTCGGGGACTCGTGACAGAATAAACCGACATAGCTTGTTCGGATAAATAATTTAGTACGGAACATAAATGTTAAATAGTATATATTACATCTTGCACCCGGCATCCCGGGGATTTAACAGTTCTACTCTTAAGTTTTTCTAAGTAGTAGGGGAAGCCGGCTTCTCGGCGGTGGCAGCAGCGGGAGCAGCAGTGGCGGTGTCCTCAGAACCGGCAGCGGTACTCGGGGCATCTGGGCGCACCTCGGCCTGAGAGGCCTCGGGTGGCGGAGGAGTTGTAGCATCTCGGGGAACCACGGTCTCGGTCGCGGCACCAGAGGCAGCGTCATCCTCCTCCGGGATCTCACCGTCCACGTCGCCGGTCGCACCGGTTTCATCGTCATCCTCGTAATCGGATTCGGAGTCGGAAGCGACGATGCTGGCGGTGAAGGCGCGAATGTTGGACCAGGAGGCCATGCGATGCGCCACTTCTTGTCGCCGCTGGACCTTAGCCGGATCGCTGCACCACGGCGAGATGGTGCGCAGGCGCTGGATCACATCCAGGTCGAGACCTTCGTACCAACTCAGTACTTGGGTCATGACCTGATCGGCACCAGCCCGCGCACCGGAGCGTTTCCAAGCATGGACGCGCCTTCCGGCACCTCGGAGTGCGCTCGCAAGTTCGCCGACCGAGAGCGTCGCGCTGACACCCGGCCACAGCGCACCATGAACGTGGATCGCGACGCTGAGCAACTCCGTCCCGATCGACCGGAGAGGCACTATCCGGGCCTTCAGGGCAGTGAGGTGGTCCTCAATGTCCCAAGCATCCGAGACAGGGCCCTTCCCGGCACGCTTCTCCCGGGCGGCAGCAACCGCAAGGGCAGCAGCCTCGCGGGAGTGCTCGAATTCGCCTTTTAAAAGAAGAGCTGTCAAACGACTAGGTCATAAGGAGGGCAACAACAAAGAAAGAGAGCAAGGAAAGGAGGGGGATGTCGGTCCACTTACTGTTAAGATCCCAGTTCAATACAGTTAGCTCGGAGAGCCAAGTATCGGCCCGTGACCGGAGAAGAGCCAGCCCGGTCTCGGCGAGATGCGCGCGCTCCTCGGACTGGTCCAAGGTCTCCTTTTGCTTCTGCGTCGCCTCCACGAAGCGCGTCTTCATGTCGGTCGCAGCAGATCTGGCCTTTTCAAGCTCGCCATTGAGCCGCGCAATCTCGGCCTGCGCAGTAGCAAGCACAGCCTTCTGATCCACCGAAATTTTGCGCGCGGCATCTCGCTCCTCCCGGAGGCGCCCCTCCCACTTCTTGGACTGACCGAGGTCAGCAAGAACCCGGTTGAAGATGCTGCCACGTTTCTTGCTGCACTCCTGAAATCAAGACAAAGAAGGATGAGTCAATCTTGGAAAAGATTTAAGGGACTCGAGAGACTCCGAGATCGGTAACAATTAAAGGCTACACGGTTGGGAGGATCTCGGGGACTCGGTTTCCGAGTCCTGAAATTTTCTCTAAGATTGGAGCCTAGTGGTCTGCTATTCGGTGGAATCTAGAGCACTAAGCACCAATCTCGGGGACTAGTGGAGAAGGACAAATTTTTGAAACAAGCTACCCGGTTGGGAGGATCTCGGGAACTCGGTTTCCGAGTCCTGAAATTTTCTCTAAGATTGGAGCCTAGTGGTCTGCTATCCGATGGAATCTAGAGCACTAAACACCAATCTCGGGGACTAGTGGAGATGGACCAATTTTTGAAAAAAGCTACTCGGTAGGGAGGATCTCGGGGACTCGGTTTCCGAGTCCTGGTATTTTCTCTAAGATTGGAGCATAGTGGTCTGCTATTCGGTGGAATCTAGAACACTAAGCACCAATCTCAGGGACTAGTGGGGAAGGAACAAATATTTATTGGAGAAGGAAAGGGAACAAACTTACCTCGGTCACCCGAGTAACATCCAGCGCGGCCACCTGGAGAGCGTGCAGAGCTTGAGCGTTGCGGCTAGGGCCGACAGCGTGCAAGTCCCCCACGGTCTCGGAGGCGTCAACGGCAATCCAGGCCTGGTTGTATTCGTCAACAACGTGTATGCCGGAGCCGCCGGGCGCGCGAGCAGCAACAACTTCCCGGGATCCTGAAGGCACAAAGGAGTTTACGGTTGCTCGCAGCGTCCGCAGGGCAGCAGTAGGGATCTCGGCGGCAGGTGGCGGTAACGGTGAAAACTTACCCGTGCGTAGGGCCAAGTCTTGGGCCGAGGATGTCGGAGCAGCAGTAGGTTTGGCAGAAGTTGTTTTCTGCCCGGCAACCTTGGCGCGCGCTTTCGCGGCAGGTTGATCAGATTGCCGGGAAGAAGCTGCGGGCTGTTTCTCCGGGGCGGTCTTGTTCGCATCTTGCCGGGAGGGACCGCTTGGCACGAGCTGCCGGGGAGGGCTCATGATCTCTGCCTCAAGCCCGGGCACTCTGCGCGGACTCTCCGGAATAAGAATGTCTTCCGAGGTAGTCGTGGCCTGAACTAGGGTCTCGTCGACCACCGGACGAGTACCCGGAGTCGCAACAGCAGCCGGTGCGGCACCAGAAGCAGGAGGCTCGCTTCTTCGGGCGGAAGGACGAGGTGGAGAAGAGGCAGCCCGAGGCGGGCTGGGAGTCCGGGATCCAAGAGGACGGGAGACAAAGGATGACGGGAGGTCGAGTGCGTCCCTGAAAGAAATATCTCAGTAAAAACTTCAGGAGAAGACAAGGTCATGTAGCATGAAGCAAAGAAAATGTACCCGGAATCCACAGTGGGAGGACCCTTCCTCCGGCGTCGAGGCTTCTCGGCCGTTTGTTTGTTCGGCTTGCTCCTCTTCGGCTTGCTCCTCTTGCCGGAATCATCGGCGGCATCGGTGTCGGAAGCCACACGCTTCCGGCTCTCGGCACGTTTGGTCGCGGCCGTAGGTTTCGGAACCACTGCTGAAGCCCAGTTGAGGGGGAGAGCGTCAATCACATCGAGAATTTGACACTCAATCTCATCCTCCTCATCCGAAGAAATCGAAATAGCCTCTGAGGTTGAAGGGTTACCCGGGGCGGCAGCTTTGACTAGAGGAATGGCGAGATGGTCCTCGCCGTCGGGATCCTCTCTCGGCATCTCTTCCGGTGCTGGGAAGTTCGGCGCGAAATTCCCGTTGGCGTGGATAACGTCCTCCTCGGTTTGCCGCTTGAATAACTGCGCAAATAAATCACCACATGACAACCATGTCGGTTTCCAGCAGAACCCGGGTGCGAATGCAAGTTTATGAAAGTCAGACAGGAGCACCTGTTTCAGGGGTTTTTTCCGGGAACCCCCGATAGCACCCCAGGCATAGTCATCCGACATCTTCGTCCGAGCAATAGCTCGAACGCGTCGGACGACCGCAACATGGTCTAACCCAAAAATACTGGTCCTGGTGGGGTCTAAGTTCCCGTCCATATGGCACATCTTGTGCACTCGGGTTTGGAGGGGGCAAACGCGGTGAATGATGAAGCAACGCAGGAGATCATCGCCAGTCATCTTGTCGGTTAGCACGTTAAGGACGTCATGCATACACCTGACCTCCTCGGTGTCGGGGAACCGTTTCTAGAGGTTGAATTTGCGGGGAGGACCAATGGCGAACTCCGGCAAATTTATGAAATTCGGATTCGAGGATCCCGGAGCATCTCCCGAGCTCTCCCGATTCTTCACATAGAAGAAGCTGCGCTGCCACTTCCGGCAGGATTCTAGTCCTTTGACTATAGGAAATCCGGAGTCAGCACGGGGGATGATGGTGGCCGCTCCGCTGTCGACCGATTCTTTTACTTTCTGATCCGGATTGGGGATGACTTGGCAACGAAGGATGAAGTACCTGGCCCAGAGGTCCAGGAATGGCCATACGCCGAGATATGCTTTCGAGTAGGTGGTGAAGACCGAAAGCATCATGATGTCGTTAGCTGGGAGATGATGGGGTTGGAGGCTGTAGGTGTCGAGGAAGTTGCGGAAGAAGGGGCTAGCCGGAAGCCCAAAGCCGCGCTCGAAGTGCGTGAGGAATACAACGTATTCCCCGGGTTGGGGTTCCTCTTGAACCTCGTCCTCCGGGAGACGACTCTCAACTTCTGGCGGAATCCGGTGAGTCCGGTACAGCCAGTCCAGGTCCTCCTGTTTGGTCTCGGATCCATCCCAGCACCCCCGGATACTTTCTTCACCCATGCCGGAGAAGTCCGCAGATGTATCCGGGTTACTCTGCAGGCGCAGCGGCAGTTAGTCGAAATTAGTCTACCGGGAGCTAAGATACCGGATCACAAACTCCTAAAGACAACTGGGTTCCTGGCAAGTAAGATCTACCGCGTGCTAGTAAATCAAAACTAAAATGAGGAAAATAGGCTCGGACTAAACTCAAACAGGGCATAGTGTGGGCAAAAGGGCTCGGTCCTACAGCGACTATGCATCCCCGCCGCGCGCCCCGTGCGCGCCGCGCGAATCATGCTCGCCGGCGGCGGCGCAGCCGCGCGTGTGTTAGGGCACGACCGAGCGCGAGGCGTTGTTCCCGTGGAAGAAAGGTTCATCGGGGCGGAGAGAAGAGCTCACCTGAGAAAGCGAGGCCGGTGATGCGCAAGAAGAGCGGCGGCGTTCGGGCTCCAGACACGGCTACGGCGGCGCGCTCGAGACGACGGTGACGGAGGTGTGAAGGAGAGGAAGAAGAAGAGGTGACCGTTCCGGTCCCCTATTTATGGGAGGATTCCGGAGCGGTTTCCAATTTTCCCGCCCACGATCTCTCCGATCGTGGGTGGGATCCGTTCTGTGCAGCGCGGCACGTGGCGCTCACCGGAGCGCCCGATCCGGCCACACCGAGGGCCACACGGCCCCAACGGTTGGACTTCGGATCGGCTGCGGCTCCCGGCGCGTGAACACGAGCAACGGCGTGCTCGGTCAGAAGCACTCGAGTGCGCTTCTGATCAGACAGGGCGTCGGGTGGGACCCAGCTCACGATCTCGAATTCAATGCAGAGCCAACGGTCAAGATTCACTAAGGCTGCAGTATCCGGTTACAGGCATCGCCTTCCGGTTGAAACGATCTCGGTATGAGGATCTCGGGAAAAACCGATCTCGGCATCTAGTCGAAGGATAGTATCATATGTTCTCAGAAGATAGTTGTTATTAAAGCTGATCATGCACATCATCCGAGGTCGCTACGCAGCACCAGCTTCGGAGACTAGTGTCGGGGGGCTGCCCCCCGGGTAGGGGCAGATCCCGGAATAATTCAATAATGTGCCAACAGTACTTGACCTTTGGCGAGAGCAAGGGACACCTCCTGGTGTGCTGAAGGGGCAACTTGACCCTTGAGCGCTGGTAGAGTGCAAAGTGCCTCCTGGCAGGCGCAAGGGTCAGCTCTAGCAACTATAAATAGACACCCCCAGCCTTCACAATGGCAGCACAAGCATCAGCGGGTGGTTCCTCTAAGAACTAGCTTCTCGAAGATGTCTTTGCTGATAGGCTAAGACATCTTCGGGAGGCTAGGCCTAGAGATACTCATCCGGTGACGAACTCGGACGCCTCCGGAAAGGATCTCGGATCTTGGGCTCCGAGGAGACTCCCGGAAGGAGGTGTGTTCGGTTTTGCCGGATAGACAATCCGGGTAAGTGCTAACCGGAACATCTATATCGGTCCTGATCTTGTGCAGGAAGCACTCACGGGGGCGAGCAAGAAGATAACCGGAACGAGGGACCCCGGTAGGCCGTCAACGGTCTGTAGCAGGCTTTCCCGTCTGTTGCGGGGGGAAGTACCATTCCGCCTGACACGGAAGCGTGGTCACCTCCCGCCTGACACGGAAGCATGGTCACCTCCCGCCTGACACGGGAGCGCGTCAGCCGGTACGACAACGGTACGACAAGACACGACATGCCTAGCCCGGCAATCCGGAAAAGGCTATCCGGGATGGGCCAAGACATGTCTTGTCTCTGACAAGGGGACAATGATGTTCCAGGACGGCGCCTGCTGTCCTTGCCAAGATGATGACGAAGGGGCTACGCCGGATAGCGTGGCGACTAGGTCGCACTAGCCGGTGACGACATGCCGGTTAGGCCTGTCCGGTGGGGCCAAGCCGGTTTAAGGTTTCCAGTCCTCCTGGCCGGAACTCTATAAAAGGCGCCATAACTGCTTCTGTGGGAGAGAGACCAACTTGGGAGCCAAAGCTGTAGTTGCATTTACTCCTAGAGCATTTACTTCTTCATACCTTGAGTTCATCTAGTTCTTTGTGTTCTTCACTTTGAGAGATCTAAGAGCAAGTTGTAGCCCTTGTACCACAATTATATAGAGAGGAAAGGCAGGATTAGGGGTGTTACCTCCTCACGAGGGCCCTGAACCTGGGTATATCGTCTGTGTGTTGAGTGCCTTCGTGCATTTGTTCTTGTTTGTTAGATCTTCCCTCTAGCGTACTGCTCTTGTTTCTGGTTCTTGGGAGATCTCGGTTATACCGGGATCCTCCCCGTGTGGGCTATTCAGCTCGCTATCCCTCCCCGGATCCACCAACGTCCATCGGCCCCACACATTAGCCATCCTATGGCATCTGCCGTGACACCACCACGACATCAAAGCAATCATCCAGGCTATTCCAACCTATATCATGAGTTGTTTTCAGATTTCCATTTCAACATGTGACTCACTTCGAAGAGCTATTGCTGATTTCTGGTGGGATGTTGCAAATGGGAAGAAAAAGATGCATTGGCGGAGTTGGGAGTGGCTTTCTACTCCGAAAGATCTTGGAGGTATGGGTTTTAGGGACCTGGTACTGTTCAATCAAGCTATGCTTGGACGCCAATGCTGGAGATTACTTACTGATCCGACCTCGCTTTGTGCTCGGGTGCTAAAAGGCCGGTACTTCCCAGATTGTGACTTTTGGGATGCACCTCAGCCTAGATCCTCTTCCTTTACGTGGAGGAGTATTTGTTTTGGCATGAAGCTGGTAAAAAAAGGCATCAGATGGAGTGTGGGTGATGGGAAGAAGATCAATGTGTTGACTGATAATTGGATTCCAAATTTCAGACCTGGTTCCTTCAAGCTTCTGTCGCATGTTCCAGCAGGCGCGACAGTGGACCTCTTCTTCGATGAGGACTACTGTTCTTGGGATGCCGACCTTGTGCGTTCCGTTTTTGAGGAAGCGGTGGCGACCCAGGTGCTCTAAATTCCTATTAGTCGTCGAGGCGGAGAGGATTTCGTCTCCTGGCCTCACACAAGGTTTTGTGTCTACACGGTTGCGTCTGCGTATAATCTTGCCCGCCGTGAGAAGTTCTACGTCGATCGCAGCAACTCTGGGGGTGGCACTAGTTCATGCACTGAGGAGGATGGTGTGTCTTGGAAGAAACTTTTGGCCATCAACGCGCCGGAGAAGATGAAGATCAACCTCTGGCGTTTTGCCCATGATTGTCTTCCTTCTGGTGTTCAGTTGTGTAGAAGGCACATTCCAGCGTCGGCGTGTTGTGTTTTTTGTGGCCGAGAGGAATCTATCGAGCACGCGTTGCTTTTTTGTCCTTACGCTATTGAGGTATGGCAGGAAATCAAGAAGGTGTCCAATATTCATTTATGCAGGAGAACTTTCTCTAGTCCAAAAACATGGCTCTATGATTTCATGCTGCGAGCTACGGACAAGGAACGTTCTGTCCTTGCTGTTGGTGCCTGGCATATTTGGACTTCTCGGAATGGTTCGAGAAATGGAGAATCCATGAGAAGGCCATCTTCTGTTGCTGCCCAGGCTATTGCTTATGTTGAGATGATCGAGATGCACCTTTCCAAGACTGCTTCTACCACCAGGCGTGATACCAGTACCTCTACGACAAGATGGTCTCCACCGCCGGAAGGATCAGTTCACATCAACAACGATGCAGCAATCTTCTCTCCTTCGAGGCGAATGGGAGTGGGTGTCCGCGCCTCCGTCGCCATCGTCCTGTGCCTCCGTCGCGCCTTCGTCCGCGCCTCCGTCCGCTCCGCCGCTGTCGCTCGCGCCTCCGTCCGCGCCTCTGTCCGCGCCGCCGCTGTTGCCCGCGCCTCCATCCGGCCTTCGCCGCGGCTCCGTCCACGCCGCCGCCGTGCCTCCGTCCGCGCCGCCGCCTCCGTTGCCGCGCCTCTGAAGGTTCGTGTCGTGCCCGCACGCCTCCGTTGCCGCGCCGCCCGCTGCTGCCCGCGCGCCCGCACGCCTCCGTTGCCGCGCCGCCGCTGCCATTGCCCGCTCCGCCGCTGCAATTGCTGATGTCAGCGTGGCGGATGTGTGACGTCAGCCCCAAAAACTTGTAGCATGCGAATATGTATGTGTAGTATGCAAAAAAAGCGTGTGTATACAAATTAGTATGTGAATTAGTATTTGAATATTTATAGCATGCGAATTTGTATTTTTTTTATTATTATTTGTAGCATTCGAATTTGTATGCAAATAAAAACTTGTATATGCAAATTAGTATGCGAATTAGTATTTGAATTACAAATGTGTATGCGAATAAATATAAAATTTGAATTACAAATGTGACTTGGTATTTGTAGCATGCCATCACCGTCTACTCCCCGTCGTCTCCGTCTCCTCCCCGTCATCTACTCCCTGTAAAATTATAAATTTGAATCTACGCCGCCGTCCGCGCGCACGTCTCTCGCCCCAATGCCGGTGCGGTGAGCACCCCCACCTCTGGCCGCAACGCGTGTAGTTAGTTAGTGTTTAGTTAGTGTTTGTTACTCCCTGTAAAATACAACTTTATATAAAGTGTTTGCTAAATTTGTGTTTAGTTAGTTAGTTTTGTGAGTTGAAATATTAATAAACTTTATATGAAAACGTTCAAAAAAAGAAAATACATGTTGTTGTGTCATTAATGTTATTTAATTTGTGTTTGTTAAAGTTTTTACATGTTGCAATGCAGATACTCAGACCCGCCCCGCCGCCCTCTCGGAGCCCTAGCTAGTAAAGTTTGAGAGACTTCAAAAGAGAAATGTAAATATAAATTGTGATACTCGATATGATTGAAATATGTTTGTAAAATTGAAATGTCTTAATGTATTTGTACAATTATGTAAATGGATTGAAATCCCTTGCAGAAACTATGGACACCGGTAGAAACCTTGAACAAGAAGAGGACATGTTCGGCATCATCCGCGGAAGTGATGGATTGGACCAACAAGAAGAGGAACACTTAGACGATTTCACCGGGCAATTTCGGAACGAGTCCGGTGATGGACTGGAGGGGCATTCAGACGGAATAGACGTCACCGACAGTTCAGCTCACCGACAGTTCACCGACTCTACTGTTGGAAAGTCGGCCGCCGAGGTAGATATATGCCCTCAGGTTTTTGTCTCCGTTGAAAAGATTTGTGTGTATACATATATTAACTATCACTTTTTCTTGGTTTTAGCCGTCGGCGGGCCATGAACCGGGACCAAGCAAAAAACCAGCGGTGAAACGAGGCGGGCCACGAACCGGGACCAAAAAGCTCCAAGGGAAACAGAAGTACCACATCGAGAAGATCAATGAAAAAGGAAAACCGATTGCTCCCACTAACCACGCAAGGAAATTTGTAGCTCAGTGTGGAGTCATCGTTCGGGACAGACTCTCCATCAGGGCTCAAGAATGGTATAAGCCAAAGGTGCCAAAAGAGGGGGTTATTTATGTAAGGGATGAAGACAAACAACTCCTTTGGGACGAGCTCATGCAGAATTTCACTTTACCGGAAGAGGAGGATGTAGAGAAGCCGGTTATAGAGAATCGATGCAAGGCCTGGACTTATATTGAGATGGGTGAATTGTTCCGCAGCTGGAAGAAAAGGCTAAACAGGTTCATAACTGAAGGTAAGACTCCAGAATTTGTCGGAGTTTATGAAAAGATAAAAGATGAGTGGCCCGAATTTAAGGCGTACAAGCAATCGGAAGCCGCTAAGAAAATCTCAGCGAGAAATAAGAAAAATGCAGAGAAAAAGATATATCACCATAACATGGGGTCAGGTGGCTACCTGACGGCCATGCCTAAGTGGACGAAAATGGAGGATGAGTTTTTGGCTAAAGGTATAGACATCGAGACATTTGGCTGGCCAGACCGGCTTAAGTCTTGGTTCTATGGGCATGGTGGAAAGTTAGACCCTGAAACAGGTGACTGTCTTTTTACCACGGAGCACGGAGCTGACCCTATTAAAGCTCTCAGAGAGGTATGGAAGGAGGTCACAGAAGGCAGGTTCCACCCTAACAGAGAGAAGGACGAGCTATCGCGAGCCCTTGGGAATCCGGAACACAGTGGACGAACACGAGGAACCGTCGGCTCCGTACCGTGGATAATTGGGTTTCCCAAAGATGTTGGCACTTACAGAAGCCGATCGAGAAAGAAGAAAGAGATTGCCGACCGGGCCCAGTGGATGGAAAATAAATTACTACAGCATGAGAAGGAGATAGCAGAGCTGAAGGCAGCGCAGACTCGACGGATGCCCTGCGAATCTAAGACGCCCGAAGATCCTTCTCCTGATCCAAAATCAATGCGGAGAAGCAGCGTGGCTTCGACGGAGCTCGATCGCCACAATGATATGCCGGGCCCTCGTCACCCCGTGGATAATATCGTGCAGCGGGAACTTTGCGACCTACATGTGCCATGCTTGAACATAACCGTGAAGGTGGCGCACGGCTTTGCCCTACCGCCTAGACCAAATGGAGCTTACCATTGTCGCCCTATTCCAGATGGCTATGCTGTTGTCGGGGTTGATGAGGTTATCAAGACATATGAGGGAATTAAGCTGGACTTCCCTACGGGTGAAGACGAGGTTGAGTTGAGATTTGCCCTCAAGAGTACCTGCTTATGGAAAAAAGAATACATCGTGTTCCCACACATGCAGCAAAATCGCCCTCCCAGTCCACATGCCAGTCCACATAACTACAACAACGACAACCAATGCGCTAGTCCAGACACCCCCCACAACGACAACCAACGCGCTAGTCCATCTCCGCCGTCGCGTGAGCGTACTCCGCTGCGTCAACGGACTCCATCGCCTCCGCAAAAGAAGCGGAAGTGCACCGCTGCGTCGACTAGTACTCAGAAAAGCGAAACGGGGAAGTCTCGCTTTGTGAACTCTCGCGAAGATGTCGATACATGGGTCGAGGAGATCCAGGCTTCCCAGAGAAAGAAGGCAAAAAAGATGTCTTTGCCTGTTCCGGTTTATTCTTCGGATGCGATACGGTGGGCCATAGAATTTCTTACGCATCCGTCGCAATATGAACTAAATATGGACGATGACTACACACGCGTTCTGGTGCGTACATCTAGGAGAGTGCGGGAAGAACAAAAATCTGCTGCCACCCAGAAGAGAGATGTTCCACAGCTCGGAATGCAGGCGGGACAATCGGCCACTCCACTCATATTGGCGCCTTACAACCGGAACCCGGTCGATGATGTACTTTCGCAGCAAGCTAGAGATATGGGTATAACTCTGGCAGAGCTTAAGGCATTGCAATCTGGCGAGAGTGTCACCATACATGAGGTGGTGCGGACATATGTGAGAGGAGAAGATCTTGTCGACCCTGCAATGGTGCGCACTCTACCAGCTAGGTACATGCGTACCACGAAAAGTCAAGACGGAGACTGGCTCTATGGGAAAATTCCAAAGGATTTTTTTGGCCCAGGTGATGATGAGGTTCAAATTGAGTATTGCGAATTATGGCAGTTATTCAATTTTGACGCGCTCGACAAATCTATCATCAGTGCCTTTTGCATGTAAGTAATTAAATTATGTATATATGTCAGTAATTCTCTATCTCTACTTATTTTTCATTGCTTGTAATTAACCTTATCACTATATTACTTTTGTACTCTATTATGCAGGCTGAAAATTATACAGTCTCGAAAGCTGGGACTCAATCACAAGATTGGATTCATTAACCCTAATCGAGTTCATCATCATGGTTTGTTACATTACCCAGATCAAACGGAGGAGCTTTTGCTTACTTATTTGATGGCGCAACATTACAAAGCACCATAATTTTCCCGTTCAACTTCGAGTGAGTTGTTTACTTTCTTATACATACTCGATGTTAATTAAGTATATGTAATTGATGATTTAGTTATTAACAAATATAAACATATGGCAGATTTCACTGGGTATTATTTGAGATTGATGTTGAAAAGGCAATCGTTGATGTCTTGGACCCATTATCGAAACCTGAAGAAAAGTTCGACGACACGAAACAGATGCTTCAGAGGTAATTTCATTCATTATCACAATCGACCTCGTCTTTTCTAATAATATATAGTAATTAGTTAACTTCTTTACTAATTTTCCATGCC
The DNA here is from genome assembly GCA_026929855.1 of Poa annua. Lineage (NCBI taxonomy): Eukaryota > Viridiplantae > Streptophyta > Magnoliopsida > Poales > Poaceae > Poa > Poa annua. The sequence continues at coordinate 43,476,486 of CM049427.1, forward strand.
GTAAACTTCAGGGTTTGGGACAAGTTCACCGGTTTCCACAAAGAAGTCGGTATAGCTAAGAACCTCACTTTTAAATGGCGAGAGGTAAGACGTACTAGCTAGGTTCCACGTATGCATATTCTTAATTTCAGTCTCACAATACCATTTTTTCAATATTTTTGATTATTTTTTATTGATTTCTTATCTTATTCAATCATAAAGTGCGCGAAGCGGCAACAAGGCACCAATTTGTGTGGATTCTATGTCTGCGAGTTCATCCGAATTCACTTCAATGAGGGTGCAGACTGGAATAGGGTACGTTAACAATTCATTCAAACTTGTTCACTTTTCAAATTGAATTATTTTCATAATGGTTGATATATTGGTGTTGATCTCTCCTTTTTAGTTTGACACGATCCGGAACAGGCTTGATGCAAAAGACCGCCTACTACCAATTGCGGAGGAAATTGCGGGCTTTCTGCTTGACTATGTCATAAAGCCAGGCGCAGAATGCAGTATAATCCGGCCGCCAAAAAAGACCGTCCCGAGGAAAAAATAGGGTCTAATGCTTCTCTGTCATGTAATGATCTCTGTTTGTAAATATTTAGACATGATCTTCCGGTTGTAAATATTTGTTTGGGAGAACTCGTGTACTAGTAGTATTCATGACTATATCCCGAGGAAAAAATCGCGTATTCATGATATATATTACATAGTAACGTATAATATGCAACTCGATCTTGTTTGAAATGAAACATAAATGAAAAAACACAAACACAAAAGAATCAGTAACATAAATAGAAAACAGAAACAAAAATAGAAAACAGCAAACAAAATAAAAGAAACAAAAAAAACATATATACTGTCCCGGTTCGTATTACGAATCGGGACAAATGAGTGGCAGCCAGAGGCTGTCTGGTTTGACCACGTGACCCCCCTACTGGTCCCGGGCCGTGGCGTGCCCGGGACAAATAGGGGGGGCTATCTGTCCCGAACACGCTGTCCCGGGCGCGTGACCGGGACAAAAAGCCCTCCCGGCCCGGGACCAGTGGCCTGTTTTGCTCTAGTGCAAGAAATCTGATCCCGGCCGACGTAGTCAAACCTTGCGCACAGGGTGTGTGCGCCACTGCGACTCTTGCCACTAGGTCAGTTTTTTCTTAATTTTAGTTCGTTTATTCATATATACGCAAGTGCACATTTGAAGGTGCAAAGTTAGATTTTAACCCTTGCACATTTATGAACCTAACCATAAACCACAAAAAACTAAATAGAAGGGGTGAAATTTAGTTGAAATTCTAAACCCAAAATTGCAAATAAAAATATGTCATTTTAGAGCATCTCCACCTGCAACCCCCCCCCCCCCCCCCCCGGGCCGCTCGAAAGTTTCAATCACGCAAAAAGAACGCCACCATCGGTTCGACACCGCCAAATCATTCCCCATACTAGATCATGTAGGCTATATATAATGGTTGGAGATAATTATCTATTATATATGAATCAAAAAAAATATAGAATAAAAGGTAAAAAATGATCGCTATGGAGAGAAGGCGGGGACACGAAGCAAGTATTTGAAGGCATGTCGACAGACCTTGAGTACATAAACATTGAGATATGTAAAAAATGTAGTTCTTGATGCTTCGTTGCTGAAGTATACACGTTCATATATGATGAAATAAGATAAAATTTAATTACATATATATTGTGTATACAAAGTTGGATGAAAATTGCATAACATATGATGTAATCTTGAACTTGGCATCATGGATCTATATTTTTGCTTCACCGGGGTCACATTGTAGTCTCTTCCTTTATAGATATTTAAATATGCAAACTTTAATATTTCATTACATCACATAATGAATAGCTGATGGGAACAATTTCTAGTTTTCAATATGTTTACTGCTAGTACACCGAGGAATGAGTAAAAAAAGAAACTATAATCCACATTATTTCTTGTAAAGTTCCGCACCGTCCCCGTGATCTTGACTATCAACGCATACTCATCCACCATTTAGATGTCGCATCTGTAGGACAGCATGTTTGTACGGTGGATCGGATCAGTGCGTGAGGTGTCCTGCGGCTAGAAGCGTTCGCTGGCTGGATCGATACAACATAGGTCCAATCTACCATAGTCCATAGGCACCGACCAACACCCGATGATAAGGACTTAAGGAGGAAACGCCGCGGTGAACATCACCACGGACCTAGATGAGGCGCTCGTGGTGCCAGTATGGCCTGTCCCCGAGGACGAGGAGACAGTCCGATAAACCGACTTGGACGTGGACGCGGAGCAATGACAAACGCCGTCGAACCGTCAAGACGTTGACGAAGAGGCGGGTGTCATCGTCCTTTGATGTCTCGTCCAACATGACCCATTGCCAAGGCCGAAGCAGGCATCATCTCTGCTTTGGCATGTGTCGGCGGCGGCCGAGCGCAAGTTGTGGCAGACGGCCAGCATGGGTCTGCTTCGTTTTCTGCGAGGAGGCGGTCGCCCACGCGGTGTATGTGGACCGGAGGAAGTGAGGACCAGTCAGGCATGACTGATCAAATCGCTGGATAGGCAAAGTGGCTGGAGCAATGGATGCCTGGAGGCTGGAGCTAGCTCACTCTATTAACTGATGGATGCAAGGACCTTCTGGCTTCTGCATGCCTGCTGCTTCAGGTTCTCCACTGCATGTTTAATGCCGTCGGATCGGAAGACCGAAAGACAAGCACGTCCAACCGCTTCAGATGGCACGCCTCGGGCGACGCCATGCGGCAAGGAGAACGAAGCATCGCATTGTGGATTGGAGTTCACTCGCCAGATTTCGGGAGCTAATTTACCGTAGAAGCCATTCATGACAATCCAGATGCGACACTCGTCAGTTATCATCCTGCTACATACTCTGACGGTTAATATTATGCTTAGAGTCGCTTGGGTCTGTGCAAGGCCCAAATGAATCACATAGCCTCAATTTGATGGACTGAGTAGCGTCCCCTAGAGATTTTGAGCCCACTGCGTGAATACGACAATTAACGGATTAGATTGACTGAGATAGTGATCTAACAGTTAAAAATGGTGATGGACTGAGATTGCTCCATTTTATGCTAGTTTTAATATCCCTAATTAATACGCTTGTTGATGCTGGATTGACAACTGATGGTGGTAGAGTTGGCTTCAACCTCGAGTATGCGTACTTTGATGGAATCACGGGATCTCTCACCAGGTAATGTCTACGCGTACATGTGTCTTGCAGTTCCAGAAGTTTGTGGCTCGAAAGTCGACTTTGGAGATGAAGATCCTAAGGTCGACCTTCGGTTGAACTCGTCATCATGGACACATATGCAGTTGTTCCTTTTTTAAGGGTTAGTCTATGAATCGTGTACTTTTCGTTTCTTTTAGTATTTTAACATAGAGTTATTGGTTGTGTGCTTGAAATTATTGTTGGGAAGCATACAACATTGAGTTCTATTTTCTGGTTATACTTTCTCGACTGCATGATTTTAATAATGAATAATATATGGTTGTATACATCATTGTATTGTTCGGGGGTTATAAATTGGGGGGGTGGGGGGGGGGGGTGGGGGTAAGGAAGGTAGCAACACATTGGCTAAATACTTGTGGCTCATGTTGTTTCTTTCTTTTCAAAGTATAGGAAGGTGTGTAGTGAAGATCTAGACATCTAGTGATCTATATTAGTTAAACAAGAAAAAGCAATCCAACGGCGAGTATGCAAATATTATGGAAAACATGAGATGTCTTGTTCGGACATGTCGACACACACCTGTCGTGCCATTGCTATAAGTTGTGTCTCAAAGCTCAACTTTGGAGATGAAAATCCCGAGGTTGATATTCGGTTGAACCCGTCACCTGGACACACATGTGTCGATTCCTTTTTCGAAGGGTTAGTCTACGAGTTGTGCCCTTTTCATTTATTTATTTAGTCTTTTATCGTAGAATTAGTAGTTGCCTGGTGGATCGCGAGGCATGCAACATTGTTTTTCTTTTTCAGGGTTCATCTGTGTTCGGCTGTTAGAATTTTGAATAACGAAGAATATAGTTGTATGCATGGATCGATGTAGAGACCATCCTCTTTTTTTGGAAAAGAGTGACCAGCTCGTGACTTGTTTTTAAAAAAAAACCGTAAAACATATGTGAATCTGCATGCCAAGATCTAGTAATCTATAGAAGTTAAGAAAGAGAACGACTCGCCTGAATTTTTTCAAGAACAGTTATGATTTTTGTTAGAGCTGTACTTGCTCTGGTGTGTTAACAATGCACGTTCCCATCTTAATCTCATTAATTATTCTAAGTGACGTCCACCAGCTTGCTCTTCCTCGTGTACTGGTGGATGGATCCATGGATCGCTGGTTGGTTCGGCCTTGTCAGTGTCATGGATTCTGCTGCTCGTTCGGCGTATTTGATAAATAATAATCATGCAGTGGGTATAGCTTGCCAGGCACAACATAATTCACAGGAGATGTTGTACCAAGATCCAATGCAAGGCCGGGTCGTCGGGGCCGCGGCAACGACCGGTCCTCCGGTGGGTCGGGCGACGGGCACCGCAAGTACATGCAGCCGTACGTAGTCGGATCGCATGCAGCTAGCAGGCGGCGCCATGCTTGTCTCCGACGGTGACCACTCTAGCTACCAGTAGCTCCACCAGAAGGAAGGCGACAGCCAGCGACCCTTTGTCCTTTCCCGGAGCTCGCTCGACCGGCGCTCTACGGGCCGGCATGGGCTCTTCCGCCTCGTGCTGCATGCCGTCGCCTTTGGTTGCTCCGGCATTGCACTGTGCCGCGGATCTCGTGAGGTCACTCGTCCCGCGCCACCAAGATCGACTGGCCGGACAGCACGCCACGCCGCCGCGCCCTCGGCTGGCTGCGTGCGTCGGCTAGCCGCCGGGCCCGGGACCCGAGCACAGTGGCTCATAGGCTATGGCTAGCTGGATACGGGAAGATAGAGGCGCCGTAGCGTCGAGGAAGGAACCGCTCTTTGCCGTCGCTCGCTCTAGCTGTGCTGGACTGCTGGGGTGACCAGAAACTCCAGAGCATGAAGAGGTTGGGGAGACAGGGTCACGAGGTATGTAGCGACGTACGTACAGCTAGGTCGCCTCCGTACGTACGCATGCATGGCGGATGGGTAGTACAGACCGTGCCGTACGTCTAAGCACACGGAGACTGATGAACCACACGCTGAAATATAAAAATATATCGTTTCACCTATTTTCATTAGTACTATGATTTTTATTGAGATGGCTTGTGCAACCATTTAATATGGTATCACTGCCTAGAAAATCCAAATTCAAATTTCTTCGACATGCACCGAATTGATGCACATGCCCTAAGAACTAGAATAACTGATGGGACTATTAAAACATGTCTATATTTGTCAAACCTTTCTCCATCTGTCAGAACGTTTGACATAATTTAGCTAGTGTATTAACTATTCGATATGGCAAACAATAATCATTTTATTTGCCACATATTTGCCACAATAAAATCTGTATTATGGTACATAGATGTATTTCTATTATATCTATGATATGGATGTGGAATTAATGCTCAGTTGATTATACGAGTTTGCTAATAATGATCTAAAATGATATTCACCCTATAGAATCTTTCCATAATCTGGTTCCAACAGAAATGTACAATAATATTTGCATAATGTATCATAACATTTGCATTGTAATTGGCGAAGAACCTGATCGGCGTAATCTTTGGATAGGACTATTTAGGCTTCAAATTATGCTCGTATATTATACTGACCAACCATCGGTAATTAGCACGATACTTACATAGGAAAGAAGTTCGAGCAAACTAGTCTCAATGGTGTCCTCAGTCGAGTGTCAACTTAACATTCATGCCTAAAACTTAAGCAAGGAACATAATGAGGCCAGTCCTTCACAACTATGGCTCTATTTGGAACAAAGGAATCACATAGGAATTTTGGAGGATAGGACGTTTACAAGAAAATTTTCTATGGTACCGTTTGGAACAAAGGAATACGAACCTCGGATTCTTTTGAAAATCCTATGGGATAGGCTATTCCATAGAATTTTGGAGGAAAACAAACAAGAGATCACACCTCAGGTTTTAATCTTACTATGTCTACAATTCCTGTGTTTTTCCTACGTGTCATCCAAACGATACTTTTGGAATTTTCATGTAGTTTTGATTCCTGTAGGAATTTAGAAAGCGTAACACCTTAATTCCTTGGTTTTCCCTATTCCTACGTTTTTACTTCATGTGTTCCAAACGGGGCCTATGTATATTTTTTTCCAACTGGGCTAGCCCCTTACTATTTGCATAATAGAAATATCAAGTTCTCACATCAGAAAAGGGATAAAAGGAGACAACAAAAGCTAGTCAGAGTAAATGGAGACACAGATAGGAAACCCCCGCTGACATGCTCGATCTGGAACGCTTCACGGGGCAAATACTAGCACCAACGAAACTCCCACACAGATTTAGCATAAACACATGTAAAGCAATAATTTCAGCTCGGTCACAAAAGTAAAAACTAGGGTTACGGTGCCATTTCCTTTTCTTCATGTTTTTCTGGTAATCACCGAATTGTTAACCATTTGCCAGATAAAAATCTTGATTACAAGGGGTTTTAGTTTTCGAAATGATCTTATTGTTTAACGACATGACAAGGCAAACAAGGGCGAAATACAAATCAGGGTGAGAAAGTGTAAAACTACTATGGTGGTGTAGAGCCAATCCACAAATTATGCTGTCATCCATGTTGGAATAAAAAGTTTCTCGCCATATTTTGTAGTATTGTATACATCTTCGTTTCACACGTGTAACTGTGACCACAAATGGAGTGTAGTTTTTCTCATGTAGATAACCTACATAGAGAACAATTTTTATCATCAAAAATCTTATTATTTTTACACGGGCAAGGGCAAAGCTATCACATTACGGTAAGCGGTGCCACCCTAATAAATTATTTAAGTTTATGATCCACTCCATTTGATTAATTACGAAGATATGAGCAATGTTTTTTGGTGGAATAAGATAGAACCTAACAAGGTGATTGATCATATATGACAAACAATATTTTCTTATTCCACACCAGTTAATTTAGCAAGGTCTTTAGCAAGAATTACTATTGACGAAGATACCACATAAAGATCTTATTTTTTAGTGAAATCTTCTATTTTTTATTAAGCATACATAGTTCACCGAAAATTTACGGCCTTGTAGTATTGTACTGTATTCTTGGTCTCGCCCAAATTCCTTACTATCGATGGCCTGGGCACCCGCTTGGATTGCCCATTGTGCTAAGCTTGTGCATTTTGGATTCGTGGACTTCATGACCAGTTAGAAGCCAGGATCCCTTTGACTGGTGTGTGTAACATCCCAGAATATTAATATAATTAGAAATGCAAAAATGTGGGCCAACAAAAAACTTTTATTATAAAAATGTGTGTATGTTTAATTCTTGAGTGTTGCTTGTTGCATTGTTGCAAGATTGTTTAATTCTATCTCTAATTAAAAATTTGAAGAAAAAGAAAACAAATAAAACAAACCCTAGAAACAAAACACCATGTGACACATGTCACATTATTTCCAAATTAAGAAGCATAATTTATTTTTACACCAAAACCAATGGAGGAATATTATAAACACTCCTAGTTAATTTTTACAAACTATTCCCTTTCAAAAATTCAGATTCAAAACTTCAAATTCAAATTAGAAATTCATGGTTGAAATATTTCAAAATATTTCAAAGAGACTTTGTAACACTCACTAATAATATACTTAGCCTATATCTTAAATTTGGACCCAAAAGAATAAAGAGAAATTGGAAAATTAAATAGTAAATTGCTCTCTGTTTTGGTTCAAGCAAATCCTCAAACACCCTGTGATCACCCACCTGTTCTTCCCCAATCCGAGCAACTCGTGGATCAATCCGAGAAATGTGAGGTTTAATTGTCGAATTGAGGCCAGCCCTGCACTCCCCTCTTCTCTGCGATCTCACTGCACGCCGGGGGAGGCAAAATGGTGGCCGGAGTCGCCGTGTGGACGCCGGCGACAGCCACGGCCGCGCGCACGTCGCGGTGTCGCGCCGGGCGTCCGAGGTGGCAACGCCGCGCTCTCCCGTGCCCGGCCCCCCTTTCCCTTCCTCGCCTCTCTGCTCCCTCGCAAGCCAGCACAGCACACCAGCACCGGCCCGTGCGCGCCGCGCCCGAGCCAGGACGTGCACGCCGTGCGCCGCCCGAGCTCGCCCACGGCAGGGCCAGGCGCCCGAGCGCGTCCGAGCGCGCCACGCCGCCCCGCCTTGCCCATTTGGTCCCCCAGACATCCCGCAGCACCGCCATCCCCCTCCACCGGCCTACGGCGGCCTAGCGCGGCCACGGGCGCCCCTGCACCGCGCCCACCGTGCGCCGCCCGGCCGCTATAAAAACCTCCCCGTGCCCTGCTCTCCTCCACACCTCTCCACCGCCCCTTCCCCTCTCACACCACCCTCTCGAGCACCGCCAGGAGGGCGGAGCAGTTGCCGCGAAGCTCCGGCCGCCCGTGGTCTCCTCGAGCTCGCCGTGCCCGAGGTAGACGACGATCGCGGCCAGGCCACGGCATCCCTCCCCGTCGCTCCCCTCTGCCTCCCTTCTCTTCCCCTTGCTCCCCTCTCTCACCCGCACCCTTTTTCCCCCTGATCCGTGCTCAGGTGCGCCGTCAATCGCTCGCCGGAGTTGCCGCGGAGCCACGGGAAAAAGGAGGAGGACGCCGCCGTCGCTCGGGGCCTCGCCAGCACGCACCACTCACCCCAGGAGCTTCCCCACCTCGCCGCCGTCGTCCTGCACCATCGCCGCATCCTCCCGAGCCCCGTGGTGAGCACACCGTCCTCGTCGCCGTCGCCGGAGCCGCGGCGCCGCCCGAATTAGGTCGCCGGCGTCGCGAGCGTCATGGGCCGTTAGATTAGGATCCGACGGTAGCGTACCGGTTCGGGAAAATATTAAAAATCTGACAGGCAGACCCCACGCGGCAGGTTTAAATGGACCGCGCGCGCGCTCGCTCAGTCGCTGACTGGTGGGTCCCCCTGTCAGGATTTTAATCTTTATCCGTTCTGGATTTTAAATTCGAATTAAATTTCATTTAAAAACCAGCACTAAACCCAATTTTAGAAATTCCATAACTTTAGATTTACAACTCCAAATTTAGCAAATCCAACTGTTCTGGAAAGCTTATGAAATTATCTATCCAACTAAACTAGTTTCACCCCATTTGGATATATAATAAAAATACCACATTCAAAATACACTAACATGTTTAAATTCTAAACTTGTTTGTTTCTGATGCTCTGATAATCCAAATTAGTTGGAACTAATTTTATTAGGTCACATTTAACCATGGTTAGTCAATCTTAAAAGGATTTAATTTTTAGATGAATATAATTTAAGTAATAGCCAAAACCTTATTAATTGATTCCTGGATTCAAAATAGTGTGTAGGGAGTTTGGTAACTCCAAATGACCCAAATCCAATTGGGTCATCTTCTACACATCATTAGCTTTCTGTAGAATTTTAGTTTGTATTTTTGTGACAAACAGAACTCAAGTTATGCAATTAAACGCGTGCAACAAGTTTCTGCCATAATTAAAATACAATGGAGTAATGTTTAATTCAATTAAATAAAAACCACATGATATTGTTTGGTATGCGAAGTGGTTAATTATAACCTCTAAGAGTGTATTGCTATAGTGAATGTTTGAATAGACTAGTGATTGGTTGTATTGATTGCTTGTGTATTAGACGAGAACGTTGCCGGATATATCAAGGAGGAAGGATTTGCTGAACCTGAAGACCAAGACCAAGATCACTTTGCCGAGCAAGGCAAGCTACTCTCTGAGCTTGCACCTAACTTATGCATCTAGATTTACAAATCATTTTCAAAAGCAAAGGTTTACAAAAACCCTTTTTCAAAAGTATATAGAGATGATTTTGCCACCCTATATAGAAGTAGATACTAAAACTATAGGATGGAAAAAAAACAATGTTGTTTATTCAAAACTCTTTTGAAAACTTGTGTGGATATATAGCACCAAGATGTGGTGTTGAAATAAGGAAATGGAGAAAGATGGTTTTAGAAAAGCACATTGTGTCCTAGTACTCAGTCAAGCAACCGATACTCTGTGCGACCACATTTACCCACATATGGGAAAGGGCTTAGTCAGATAGTTTGCTCTTATTAGTATGGGACACTGCATCAACAGAGATGACTCTGTTATGCATGAGGGAGTGGTTTGGTGACCTAACCCTGACCTGGGTCCTCGCTCAAAAATCTATGAGTAGATAAGGAGGAGCATAGAAGGATGTCCGTATACACCGCCAGATAAAACCTATGAGTCCTCACACTTAGGGTTTCCGGCGGGAAACTAGACTAGGTGTGGATGGAATGGTTCATAGGGGCAGGTTCCTATACTAGCATGAGCAAAGGAAAGACTAGGGTCGGTGACTCAACTTCGCATACCGCTGGTATGGCGAGACGTGGCTGACACGATGAGTTATCGGATGAGTGTGGGAAAAGCGTGCTACCTCTGCAGAGGGTAATTAAACTATTCGAATAGCCGAGTCCTCGGATATGGACAGTTGAAGGCCCTACTTAGACCATGTGCAAGTTTTTGGAAAAGAGTTGAATTTGAAAAGTAAAAGGAAATGAAGAGTGTTCCATACACCTATACCAACGGATCGGTATGAGGTAGTTGGAAGGATAGTACCATAATGGTTTATGGTTGGAAAAGGAGGAGTTTTGGAATAACACTAATAAAATTGAGATATCTAGTAGTCATAAATTCCTTACCTTCTTCAACAAAGATACAGAGATGTTTTAAATAAATAAAAGTGAGAAACAAAAATTGGAACTAGAGCACTCATGTTGGAGTAGTTTGCGAGTACATTCAAATGTACTCATACTAGTTTGCTTCTGGCTATTATCGTAGCCAGACATGGAGGAGGAGTACTACGCCCAGGAAGAGTATGGCGACATCTATGCCAACTAAGGATCTTCTCAAAGTCGACTGTCTGTCGGGTCTGCGTTAGCTGTTAAAAGGCGACTACGTTTAAGTTCCGCTGCTTATGTTGATTGTTTTGGTTTAGCCCTTGAAGGCACCTATGTAAGACTTGGTCTAGATGACCATTTTATGTAAGACTTAACTTCGGTATTGTAATGGATGTAAACTTTGGTATTCAATTCGGATTATGTGCAACGACAGACTGATCACGGGATCGTTGTGTTAAGCATAATCGGGTATTTCGGACAGTTAGTCCGGGGTCCCCACAGTGTGGCCAAGCCAACTGATACTGATACGGTGCCATTTCATTTTACTACGTCCTATTTTTCTCGCTGCTACGGTCCCATCAGTGACTAATTAGAGGCGTCTATCTACTTATTTAGGTCTTGTTATAGGAATAGAAAAAGAATATGATTGATATGTCATGTGCACTTCAATCCTATAGGGTTTGGTTTGTATCAAAGTTTGTTTCCATCAAAGTAGTACAAACATTCCTATGAAAAAATTTCGTAAAGAAATCAATCCTATGAGTCAAACCACGAGAAAAGAAAAAAAATCATAGAAGATAAAATTCTACAAAAATATTACTAGATTCTCATGAATCAAACAAGCCCTTAAGGTTCATGATCCACGGAGCCACACCGTGGAGTATCCCAGCTGCTGAGTTAATTCTGCAGGCGGGCGCCGGGCGGGCCCATCCCGTCGTCACGCCGCTGCCGTGTACAGCGACATGCATTTACAACACGCTGCCGTCAGCGTGGCATTCCCAAACAGTAACGCATCTGCGCTGCTAGCACTAGCAGTTCCTTCGTATTAGCTGTCGATGACAAAGATTTTTTGGCTGCTGATCGAGTAAGCTATCATCAAGTAGGAAACAAAAGTATACGAGTTCTTCAAGCGGACGAAGCCATGGAGGATGACGACCTGCATGCTGATTGCTAGCTCGGGGTAATTGCTCTCTCCGTCATCCAGCTCGCCATTCATTCACTCACGTCGAGATGTGCTAGCAGCCATTGCTACTGTATGCGTATGGCGATGAGAGGGCCATACGCTGGCAGTGAGTGTCGACACGCACGGATCTCCTCCATTTTTCTCGAGAAAAAAATAAAAATCGTTCTTTCCGAATAGCGTGAGTGGATTTGCAGTTCACATGAACCCTGGTGAAGAGTAAATTCAGAAAATCCCTACGAAAACACAAGAGATTACAATTTGTTCCGAAACTGTATTTTTTGGTGACAAATATTTCCGAATGGTTTACACCTACTTGTAAAATCTGGTACTGTGATACCATTAGTTCGTGGTGCTGTGTGCAAAAAATAAAATAAAATCAGTATAAAGGCTTCTAAAATACCCTTTTGTTGCTTTCACATGTCACCACAAAATGTCATTTATTCACAAAAAGTTTGCAAGTACATAGATCACTCGAACAATTTTATTTTTCTGATTTATTTGCTAGTATTATTTTTACTCTAAACTTTACATGGGTGCATGTTTTCTCGGGAGGCAAAACTCTATTCTTGAAAAAGGACATAAAAATATTTTACATGAAAAATTTGATATATTCACTCGATATCCATATTTTAGTAACTAAGGAAGAAATCATGCAATGTGTATCTCGAGTGTTTCAAATCTCTTTGAACGAATCAACCATTACTCTGATATCACCACTCAGTGTTTGGTCATTGTTTCCTTCCTCTATTTTAAGTAGATTCATATTATAAAATTGACCAATCTAAAAATATATATAGATGGTTGAGAAGTCTTCAATAAGAAGGGGAGTATTCGTCACTTTTATTTAGTAGAGATACTTGATATGGAACTTGTAACTAAAAAAAATCACGAAAATATGCCTCAACTCTTGACACATGAACAACATGTCACTTTGTCAAACAATTATGCGTGGATGTTTCTGGTTTGGAACATTTGCAACATGGAGTACATCATGTGTTTTCGGTGTCTTATCGGTAGAACATTGTTGTGTCACACATAAAGGATGAGATGAAGGAAAAGCCCGAGACAATTGGAAAAGATACGATATGATCTATTGGACACAAACACTATATCCTCCACATTTGGAAGTTCAGCAATGCTGCACTTGTAACTGAAGGTAAAACATAATTAGAATGTTTTCAACTATATCGAAAAATGACACATTCCCACTTTGGTAGCGCCGGATCGAGGGCGGTGGCTCTCTCGACTAAACTCACGTATGATCAACTAGTAAAGAGTCAAGTCGTGTGGTGAGCATGCAACAGGTAAGACAAGGGTAAAAAGCAGTAACACATTATATATCACTTCAAAACTTGCACTACAACATTTATAAATACTGAGCATTTTAGGATTAATACCTTAACTGTCACGCAACGACGAGCTCACACCCACCGTTCATTGCTCAAAAATGCCACGTAGGAATACATGGTTTTCCTCTATAAAAACCAGCCCAGAAACCACCACCTCCACTTCCCCCGTGCTTCCTTGGACTCGCGGACGGACCCGCTCTCCCTCCTTCTCTACGCACACTCCCACTCTGCCGCTCCGCTCTCCCGGCCCCACAGCCGCCGGCGCGCCTGCACTGCATGGGCGACCACCACACACGGGCCCGCTTCGCCGGCGGCGATCTCCGGCCGCCGGAGCCGCCGCTCGACCCGCTCGAGTTCCTCTCCCGCTCCTGGAGTGCCTCGGCCGTCGACGTCCCCCGCGCGCGGCCCGGCGCCCCTCCCTCGCCGGCCCTCGTCGCGCCCATCGCCGAGGACGCCGCCTGCGAGCTCGACGACGGCTGCGCCACCGCCGGCAGCTCCTTCTCCTTCGCCTCCGCCGCCACCTCGCAGTTCATCATGGAGCGGATCCTCGCGCAGTCGGTGAGCACCCATCCCCTCATCCGCCGCCCTCTGCCCGTCCTGCTCGGACAGTGAAGATAAAGAACTCACGATCCGTTGACACGAGTCCAACAAAAAAAAACGATAGTCTCTGGCTGGGGAGTTCTGTCTATGTCAGCATCTGACCTCTCTCATTTTGTTTTCTTTTGTTTAACAACGATAAAGCGTGTGCCTGCTTTGGTCATTTCTTATTGTTGGGGATTTCCAGCTCTCTCGCCCTCCCAGCTGCATTCTACTGAGAATTACTACTACCAATTCAAACGTTTCTGCAGGCTGTTGATTACTCTGCAGTACGTTTCCCTGATGAGTTCGTGGTTTTGCTTCCCTCCTGTGAATCTCTGTCAGAGGCTGCTTAGCGTACGTTCCAGTACGAAATCCAGCCTCCTTGATGGGAATTGATGACCATCTTGCTGCCCTCACCAGTCACCAGCCGGTTTCCGTCGTTCTTTGATCGAACTCCGACTTTATTTCTGCGTTTCTCCCTTTGACCTCATAAGTTGGGGGCTGGGTTGGGACAAGGGGAAACGGCCAAAGGGGAGATTCTTCTCCTAAGCGCAATTAGAACAAGTATAATCCTGAGCTTTCTTCTACCTATCTATCTGTCACCAACCAAGATTTCCTCACTTCTTCAGAGAATCATACAGTACAATTCATTTTCTTTTCTTCTTTCCCAGCTATAGTTCATAAGCAAAACTGTGTGTTTTAATTTGATCTGTAGAAGCGAGTCTTGATGTAATCTACTGTTGCGAATTTTGGTTGCAGGAAGCGGCGCCGCTCACATCAGGCCGCCTCTCGCATAGCAGCGGCCCTCTCAACGGCGGCGGCTCCCTCACCGACAGCCCGCCGGTCTCGCCGGAGATTGATGACTCACAGGTTTCACTTGTCACCTTTGCACCAGTTGTGCTACTAGTTTCTAGGCACCTGTTAATTACTGGTGTAGTACTGGCAGTTCTAGTACCTGCCTGCAATTTTTAATGCTAAGACAAGCACTCGCCTTCAGGTTTGGCTTGTCTCGTGCTAATTTCTAGTACCAATGCTTTGAAGTGTTTTAATAACTAGGTGAAAGAAACGAGAACCAAAGGAACTAGTGGACGCACTGTTTGGTTTGTGAATTTCTTTAGGCGTTCAGAAAATGCCAAAAAGAATTGTAGAGTGTGCACGAATAACAGTCGTGTGCTTATTTAGTGGAAATCATCCTTTTCTTTGCTCTGCAACTTTATAAATCTAAAAAAGCCATTTAAATTATGAAACCTTTGTGCAACCTTTTTTTAGTAGTTCTATTGTTCTTGCTACACAATTTATTAGGAACTTCTGCACAAAACTTATCCCTGCAAATGGTAGCCAAATTATGTTTTCTACTACTTGTATTTTTACATGGCAAAACCTTTGCTGCTCAGTTTATATGATTTACTAAAACAATCGTGGGGAAGGTTAATGTGCAGAAGGACTACAATACTGTCAAATCTCTGAACTGTATGGTAGACTCTCACACTAGACACCGCACAACGGCAGATTGGTTGTGGATTTGTGGTAAAACAATTGAGGTCAGAAGAGTCATAACTATAGGAAGCTGTGGGACACTGAGACTGCCTGAGACAAAGAGACCAGCATTGCAGCCTTCCCAGTGCACAAAATTTTCTATGGAGAGAGAGAGAGCAAGAAAACAAAGGTAGAGAAAGAACAGGCCCCGTTGCCTTTCTCTCATTCCGATAAAACACCTGGCTTCTAACCCTTCTCTTTTTCCCCCACATCTTTTGTTTTGCACAATCGCTTTCGCTTTCTCTCTCTTAAGAGTTTGCGATCTTGGCGCCACCCCATTCCCCATTGTGCAATGTTTCTTCATGGCCATGTCCTTTTCCGTCTCCCCTCACCGACAACTCCTGTATTCCAGTTTCAAGCCTGTACCCGTTCACATGCCGCATCATGTTTTTGGATCGAGCTGCACCTGTGTTATGCCCATGAACAATGATTTAGACAGCCATTTGACCATCAAATTTGGAATTTTATGAATCTGTACAAAAAGCAATATGTTCTATGTTATTCACGTGCATCTCGTGGAATGTTTTACAAATATTTAGACGTGGTATAGAAATTTACTTGCCCTATTCTTGGCTTGACGAAAGCATCGTCTTTTCCAAATGTAGGATCCTGTTGCCCATCTGTCAAAAAAAGTGACTCATTCCATCTTTTCTATCTTTCATGCCTTGTTTTCACCTTGTTCTCCTTTATACTGTAGATGCCTTGTTTGCTGTCATTTCAGATGTGTGCTCACAACAGTAACTGCTCTGTTCACATTTCTTCCTTGTGTCATTTTAAAATTGTCACCTTTGAAATGTTTGCTCGGTCACTTTGCAAACCAACACAGTACAGTATGGTGCTAGATTATGTGCTTGGGTATCTTGAGGCAAAGTGACATGTCATGCGGAGAGACCAGCCTATAAATTGGTTTGTCTCACTTGACAGATTATTAATTTTGCAACTGGAAGCATCTTTCTTAAAATATTCCCGAAACATTTATTTAGCTCATGATAAAGCAATCTGAAATGCCTCCAAAGATCCAAACTGTTCCATGGGTCACCAGTTTTAGGGGTTTAAGGGTAAAGAAGGTCCAAGAATGCCCCACATTGCTGCTGTACCACATGCCCCCAACCCCATGAGAGACAAGTCTAATGAGAGGTCAAGGTCAAAGATCTGATTAGGATAGCCAAGCCGTAGAGGTCCACTCAGGTTATTCCCTCCCGCTGAGCTAATCAAAGATGCATAACAGAACCTCTCCCTTGCTTTGTTATTTTTTTTCTCCCAAGAATGAATCTTGCTGCTTGCTTGGTAGGACTATGTGTTAATGAAGTTCTACTTCCGGTACCGTCTCAGTCTGTGGCCTCTGGGGCTTGGTCTGCTGCTGCTTGTGCAAGCAAACACTGTACATGTCCAGTGTGCCCATCACACTCTCCATGCACCCGTTTCTCTCTCTGGGTAAAAAGTAGCAGGCTCGCAGGCATGCAGTCCTTGCCTTTTAGCTTGGTCTGCTCGCTTTTCTGCATCATGAGGCTAGCTAGCGGTGCCTTTTGGGTCCCTAATCAAGTTTATTCCTCCAGCTTTTCTAATCTGATGTAATGATGCATTCTTTTATCTGATCTAGGACCAATGTTGCATTACACGCCGCTTCATGATTGTGTCGATTCTTATCTTCTGTGGTTGTACATTGTTTACTGGTTTATGCACCAGTTTATGGCACGCTTTAGCTTAATAGTTCGACTTATGCCGTAGTACAGTTTAACATTGTGCAAATACAGTGGTTTGTACTGGCAGACGAGTCTTGAATAATTGTTAGTACTGGTATGAGTTAAGGACCCACCGAAAAATTGAATTCGACCTATCACTTAAGGCCATGGCCAGCATTACAACTGTGACGAATTTATTACTTGAAACAAAAATTCCTACGAGTTAAGTTTATTCGATTTGCAATATTATCCACATGACTAGGAAATGATCAGTGAACGAAAAGATTCCATAGGCTAGGAATTGATTTGTGAACAAAAGAAAACGAGAACTATACAGTTCATTCTGAATGAACTTTGCTAACTAAGGGCATTTTAAAAATTAGCAGTATTGCAGAGCCGGCACACCAAAGCCACAGGCATACAGAGGCGGTAGCAAGACGGTTGGCCGGTGGCTCAAGGACAGAAAGGAGAAGAAGAAAGAGGAGACACGAGCACACAACGCGCAGGTCCATGCCGCTGTTTCAGTTGCAGCTGTGGCCGCTGCGATCGCGTCTGTTGCTGCCGCCACTGCTGCGGCCTCAGGATCGAGCAAGGATGATCGCTCAGCCAGCACCGACCTGGCTATGGCTTCAGCAGCGACACTTGTGGCTGCGCAATGCGTTGAGGCTGCTCAGTCCATGGGAGCGGAGCGCGAGCACTTGGAGGCGGTTGTTAGCTCAGCAGTGAATGTCAGGACACCTGGAGATATCGTCACTGTCACGGCTGCTGCTGCTACTGGTTCGTCATTTCCACCAAATAGGACGACTGTTTGTTAAGCTTGAGTTAGATGATCATTGTATGGCTTGTTGTTTGCAGCATTGAGAGGTGCAGCCACTTTGAGGGCAAGGGCTTTGAAAGAGGTGTGGAACATAGCTGCGGTGATCCCGGTGGAGAAGGGGACAATGGGAGGAGGAGGAGGGCACCAACACAAGCAGCAGACTTTGCAAAAACAGCATCGGAAGCTGGAGAGCAACGGTAGTAGCATCAGCGATCTTTCCCTCGAGGAGGAAAACAACTTCCTTGGCGTGTGCAGCCAAGAACTTCTTGTTCGTGGCACGGAGCTCCTTAAACGCACGCGGAAAGGTGCTGTTTGGTGATATTTCTGATTTAGTCATGATATTTTAGAGGGCGCATGTACTGACGTTGCTCTTTCATGATCATTTTATCTGCAGGCGCACTGCACTGGAAGGTTGTGTCAGTGTACATCAATCGAATGGGCCTGGTAAATCCTTCTGTTCTTGAACTGCATTGAACTTTCTGTGGAAATTTCTGAGCTTTTTTGCTTATGTATCATGGCATGTCTGCAGGTTGCTCTCAAAATGAAGAGCCGGCATGTTGCAGGGACAATCACCAAGAAGAAGAAGAGTAAGTGACAAGCAATCATGGCAACGTAGCATCTCCTCATCATATGTCCATGGCACTGAGTCTGATCCGTATCGTTTGCAGGTGTGGTGATAGATGTGTGCAAAGACGTCGCGGCATGGCCAGGCCGACACCTGCTGGAGGATGGCGAGCACCGCCGGTACTTTGGCCTTAGGACAGCCGACCACCGGGTAATCGAGTTTGAGTGCACCAGCCAGAGGGAGTATGAGCTTTGGACCAAGGGCGTAGCGCGCCTCCTCAACATCGCCGGTGAACGGAAGCGCCCACTGTGACCTGCCGACGCCGGGCTTGCTTGTCCGTAGTCCGGAGTCATCTGTTTGCTAGGCTGTAGATGTGAAGTGAGGGCAACAAAACAGCATGGGCTATGGGTTGTCCCACAAGAGAATTATGTAGCTAGGGCTTGTTCATCTTGTTGCTGCTGCTGTTGTTGACAGGGCAGGAGTTAAATTAAAGGTGGTTTGTTTATGTGCATGTGGTGTGGGGAATATTATTCCATCTGGTTTGTAGGTAGCTCATAGTAAGAAGTGAAGGGGAGGAGATTGCTTTATCTCCTATGTGTTTTTACTTTTCTTCTGGTTTTTTCCCTGTAATTCTGTTTTTCTCTCTCATCTCTGTTGTGGCCTATACAGACTGCAGAGATCAATCTGGAGCCGTGTGCGGAGAAGATAAATGCTTTGTTAGCATTTAGTAAAGCATCTGTTTATACCATTTAAGATTGTTGTCTCCATGCTTCTACACAGTTTGATAAAGCATGCGAATCTGTGTTAATTTTGAAGTATTATTTTGGTAAACTCTGTGAAGTTATGTTTGATCTCTGATGAGACTATGAACTAGACTGTCACAGATATTGATCTTGTTAGCTGCTAGAACAGGAGGGAAGAGCTGGCATATGTTAATGTTAGTTGGTACCTCTTGATTGATCTATCCTTGACAGCAAAGAGTCGAGTGATTAGTTATAGTGGTGCAGCTGCAGTTTAGAATCTTTGACTGGAAAACAAAAGCTGTTGTTGTTCCTTGGACATCATCTTCCCCTCTTGCCTAGCGCTGAGGTCAGGGCCCAGTAAAGATGTTGCCGCATGAAAGAATTCCCTGGGTCCCTTCTCTTCTGCTCTCACAGTTTGTAACATGCTTTGTTTCTGAAGGTTGCACTCTCATTCTTTTGTTTGCAGATCACATTCCCATTTTTAGAGGAAAGGCCAAAGACCCAGCTTTAATCGCATTCTCTTCAGCGGCTGCAGTTGATTCAGGACCACATTAGTGCTGGATAGTTTCGTGTTCTTACTTAGTACAGTAATTTCTCCGAGTTTGAAATGATCATCTTCTTGTACACGTGAAATCAAATCAGTGTAATTAAAGAACCAGAAGTATACAGATTTCAGAAACACTCTGCATTCCAGCAGCCGCACTACTTTTAGTCCCGATTGCTCGAAGGTGATTTAATCACCAGGTACACGTGACAAGGATGTGACGATGTGAAGTTTTTTTTGCATCGTCGAGATTGGTGAGGTAAAGAACTTTATATTTTCGCAGCTTTGCAGAAACGCAGGGAGTGAGGTGTATCCAATGCAACGGCCGGCATATGGAACCTGGACTGGATGTGATCTGATCTGATCGGATCGATCCGATGTAAAAGCTCAAGCATCTCTAGCTCATCTCCTTGACATGTAAAAAAGAAGAGCTCAATGATCACAGACACCTTGAAAGAAAACCTTGGTCGCCGAGACCGGGAGAATCTAGACGCTTTAGTTTTACCTCGAGGGGAGGAGTAGGAAAAGGAGTAAAACTGGTTATGTAAAGATGAGCCTTTGCTGAGCTTCTTGTGATCGAGGAGGCCGGAAAGATGGATAGGATTGCAGTGAAAGGAGATGTTTGGAGTGGTAAGAACAAAATTCTGACGAGAGAATAACGAGGTCGATTCATCAAGCAGTCGTTGCATAGGTGAGATGCAACATCTAACGGAGACGGATTCGACATGGAGGTCGGCCCGTAGAGCAATGCCTTTGTGTAATTGTGTAAGACTGTAAGAGTATCTCTAACAGATTCATTAAAAAGTGAAACCTTAAAATGGGTATAAAGGAAAGGTTTCAAAAACAACTGCAAGAACAAACAAAAACGTAAATCGAACCTGAAAAGAAGAATTTGGCACTAAAGTTCAGGGAAGTAAAACATATGCAATTGTTCTTCAGTTCGTACCCATCTAGAATAAAAAAACATAATTTACATACATTTACAAACATCTGCAGTGATTGGTCAATGTGGGAGCCGTGGGATGCGTGACTCGGTCTTCTTTACCCTCCTATAATAATCGGTGATATATAATCGTTTTAGGATGGGGTTTGCTCCCACTTTATCCTCCTATAATTTAGAGTCAGGCTAAGATTGCTTGAGCTGATCCCAAAGGGGGTTGGATGATCTCCCCATGGGAAGTTTTCCTCCTTTCCCGCCACAAGTTAGTGGAGTTCATGGTATTGATTGGTTTGAAAAAGCTGGCTGTTATTGTCGTGAACCGTCTAAACCCTAAATTACTTTGACTAAGCCCATAACTAGCTCTGGTTTTTACATTCCAGGGGATGGCGCTCTAGTGCGCGACTGGGTGCGGGCGTGTGTCACGTGCCAGCAGAACAAGACAGAGACGCTCCTTCCGGCGGGCTTACTGCAGCCGCTGGACGTACCATCCCAGGTGTGGGCAGACATCTCCATGGACTTCATCGAGGGGCTGCCGAAGGTTGGCGGCAAGTCCGTCATCCTCATGGTGGTCGACCGCTTCTCCAAGTACGCGCACTTCATCGCCCTCGGCCATCCCTACACGGCGGCATCCGTGGCACGCGCCTTCTTCGACGGCATTGTTCGTCTCCACGGGTTTCCATCCTCCATCGTCAGCGATCGTGATCATGTGTTCACGGGACACGTCTGGAGGGACTTCTTTGGATTGGCGGGCGTGAAGCTCCGCATGAGCACGGCATTTCATCCTCAGACGGACGGCCAGTCCGAGGTCGTCAACAAGATCATCGCCATGTACCTACGCTGCATCACCGGGGATCGTCCACGAGCTTGGGTGGACTGGCTGGCGTGGGCCGAGTACTGCTACAACACGTCCTACCACTCCGCGCTGCACGCCACTCCCTTTGAGGTGGTCTACGGGCGGCCACCGCCGGCGATGCTACCCTATGCGCCTGGCACGGCGCTTACTGAGACGGCGGATGACCTGCTGCGTACCCGCGACGATATACTGGCTGAGGCGCGCCAGCGACTTCTTCAGGCTCAGCAGCTGGCCAGGAGGTACTATGATGCACACCATCGCGAGGCGGAGTTTGCGGTGGGCGACTGGGTCTGGCTACGCCTTCTTCACCGGACGACCCAGTCCTTGGACCCGCGCTCCCGGCGCAAGTTGGGGCCTCGTTACGCCGGTCCCTTCCGTGTGCTGGAGCGCATCGGCACGCTCGCCTACCGTCTTCAGCTGCCTGTGGGCTCGCGCCTCCACGACGTCTTCAACGTCGGTCTCCTGAAGGCCTACCGGGGCGACCCTCCGTCTACACCACCAGTTCTCCACCTACTTCGGATGGTCGTCTTGAGCCTGCCCCGGTGAGTGTGGCTCGCGTGATGAAGGCCCAACAGCGACGTGTAGTCTGGCACGTCTTGGTGCATTGGACAGGCATGCCAGAGGATGAGGCGACCTGGGAGAAGCTTGAAGATCTCCGCCAGCAGTTTCCAGAAGTTCAGCTCGAGGACGAGCTGTTTGAGAAGGCAGGGAGAGATGTTTTGGTCGATTTACAGTATACACGCAAGAAGCCTACTAGTGGCTAGTTATGGGCTTAGCCCAAGTAAATTAGGGGCTTAGCCCAAGTAAATTAGGGTTTAGAGGAGGCCGTCCTCCTATATAAACACATGCACCCCTTCATGATTAATCAGACAAGAATCAGTATCATACTGTCTCGTCTCCTGAAAGGAGACGGGAGACCCCAGCCCCCAACCGCACCAAACCCTAGCCGCCGCCATCCTTCCTCCGCGCCGGCGCCACGCCGCCGGCGCCAAGCCTCCCGGCCTCTCCACCCTCACTTCCACCCCTACAACCTCCGCCCTAGACCCGGTAGAACCCTAGCCCCTACCACTTTGGTATCAGAGCGAGCGTGTGTCACGTGCCAGCGGAACAAGACAGAGACGCTCCGTCCGACGGGCTTACTGCAGCCGCTGGACGTACCATCCCAGGTGTGGGCAGACATCTCCATGGACTTCATCGAGGGGCTGCCAAAGGTTGGCGGCAAGTCCGTCATCCTCACGGTGGTCGACCGCTTCTCCAAGTACGCGCACTTCATCGCCCTCGGCCATCCCTATACGGCGGCATCCGTGGCACGCGCCTTCTTCGACAGCATTGTTCGTCTCCACGGGTTTCCGTCCTCCATCGTCAGCGATCGTGATCCTGTGTTCACGGGACACGTCTAGAGGGACCTCTTTGGATTGGCGGGTGTGAAGCTCCGCATGAGCACGGCGTTTCATCCTCAGACGGATGGCCAGTCCGAGGTCGTCAACAAGATCATCGCCATGTACCTACGCTGCATCACCGAGGATCGTCCACGAGCTTGGGTGGACTGGCTGGCGTGGGCCGAGTACTGCTACAACACGTCCTACCACTCCGCGCTGCACGCCACTCCCTTTGAGGTGGTCTACGGGCGACCACCGCCGGCGATGCTACCCTATGCGCCTGGCACGGCGCGTACTGAGACGGCGGATGACCTGCTGCGTACCCGCGACGATATACTGGCTGAGGCGCGCCAGCGACTTCTTCAGGCTCAGCAGCTGGCCAGGAGGTACTATGATGCACACCATCGCGAGGCGGAGTTTGCGGTGGGCGACTGGGTCTGGCTACGCCTTCTTCACCGGACGACCCAGTCCTTGGACCCGCGCTCCCGGCGCAAGTTGGGGCCTCGTTACGCCGGTCCCTTCCGTGTGCTGGAGGGCATCGGCACGCTCTCCTACCGTCTTCAGCTGCCCGTGGGCTCGCGCCTCCACGACGTCTTCAACGTCGGTCTCCTGAAGGCCTACCGGGGCGACCCCCCGTCTACACCACCAGTTCTTCCTTCTACTTCGGATGGTCGTCTTGAGCCTGCCCCGGTGAGTGTGGCTCGCGTGATGAAGGCCCAGCAGCGACGTGGAGTCTGGCACGTCTTGGTGCATTGGACAGGCATGCCAGAGGATGAGGCGACCTGGGAGAAGCTTGAAGACCTCCGCCAGCAGTTTCCAGAAGTTCAACTCGAGGACGAGCTGTTTGAGAAGGCGGGGAGAGATGTTATGGTCGGTTTACAGTATACACGCAAGAAGCCTACTAGTGGCTAGTTATGGGTTTAGCCCAAGTAAATTAGGGGCTTAGCCCAAGTAAATTAGGGTTTAGAGGAGGCCGTCCTCCTATATAAACACATGTACCCCTTCATAATTAATCAGACAAGAATCAGTATCATATTGTCTTGTCTCCTGAAAGGAGACGGGAGACACCAGCCCCCAACCGCACCAAACCCTAGCCGCCGCCATCCTTCCTCCGCGACGGCGCCAAGCCTCCCGGCCTCTCCACCCTCACTTCCACCCCTACAACGTCCGCCCTAGACCCGGTAGAACCCTATCCCCTACCACTGGCCTCATCTGAGACTGGTGCAAAATCTTAGAGAAGTCTTAGCACAATAAAGTAGACAATTTTCTTATAATAATCTTTTGAGATATTACTTGCATGTTCTACTGTTGATTCTTGTTCTTTTGTGTCGTTACAGGTAAATTATGCTTCAAATTTGTTGGATATGATTTTTTTATGAGCAACATGCAAACACTGAATTTGAACAACACGAAACAGAAGCGGAACAGAAATTATTGAGCTATTCAAGTTGCTTTACTTTCACACTTGTGTGTCGCGCCATCTTGAGTGGTCGAATATAAGTGGTTGCATATGCACACGCTAGTGATATGCAAAGGTTATATGTTCAGTTGTCAACCCTGTGATGTAACCAAGAACTTACATTTTAGGAATTAGATGTTTATGCAAGGTTGTGAAAGAGGCTGAATTCGGCGGGCATGACAGGCAAACCGAAAGGCGGGGCGAAGCATTGGGGCAGGGCCGGTCCAACAATAATTAAGGACCCGAGGCAAATTAAATTAGTTACATTACTTTTATTCAAAACTTTTATACTTTTAACTCCTTTGGCGCAAGATATGATCTTAATGAGTATGATTTTATATTACTTATTTGACACATGTAACCACATAATTAATAAATATTAATTATACAATTCTAATGTATATCTACAAAAAATACACTTGCACTGCACTATATTTAGAACTTATTTTGTAAATTTATTTCCTTAAGAATTTTTTATTTAAAATTGCACAAACTATATTACTCTACATAGTTAAGTTAGAGATTTCTCATTCATATGGTTTAGAAAATATCTTTATAGATATTTACTATAAGAAAAGTTAAACATATAATTGTAGAAACTTCCAGACCATACCTGAATTGGTGTTAGAAAGTTTAATTATTGTTTTTTGTGGAAAAATAAATCTTGCAACTTATTATGGATTTGGTATAGGTTGACAATGCGTTTGTACTTGGTATTAAAAGATCGTTGATAGTAATCATTAAGTAATATGATTTTACTATTTGCATACTCCCTCCATCCACAAATAAGTGTCTCAAATCTTCTCCTTTTTGAGAGATTTGAGACACTTATTTGTGGACGGAGGGAGTACATATGATTTGATTATTCGATACAATTGCTTCAAACGCACATGACACCATCTACCATAAACAAGTGTTCTTGACAGTTTTGTAAAATATATATCAAGAACTAATGAATTATGTAATATGTGTTAATATCTTTTTCATGAACTAAACAAACTTGCTGCTGAAATTTATATTTTTTCCTACACATGTGGTACATGCTATTAGGCTATGTGGACTTGCTCCTATAAGTTGAGTATTTATTTTTAAATATTTAATAATATCTTAAACATAATTGATAACAGTATGTTATTTTCTAGTAGTTATAAATTGCATGCACATGTAGTATTAGCATATGATCATAATAAATTATCAAATAAGTATAATCTCATTTATAAAAATGAACCAACAATACAACAAAATCGCCACTTTAAATTTCAATATATGCAAAGCAATAATATAGATAAGGCACAAGGCACCGAACGTGTTCCAGGAGAAAATTCAAGTAAAAAAACCACTCCGATTCAGCACAAAGTTCGTGAATCCACTGGCATTTAGTATTTTCTTGAATCTGTCGGAATTGCGCTGGTTGCATTCAAATAGTAGTGATGCTCAATTTGGCCGAGCTAAACATATTTCTGACACGGGAACCCACTGTAAATAGTGGCGTGCCAGTGTGGAGACGGACAACTGTTAACGGCTCTCTCTTTCTCATGACCTTAGGAATTTCATTCACTCTCTTGTGCAGCTTCCTCTGCCTCACCATGGACCATGGCGACTTCCAATCTCGATGGCGGCGGAGGAGGAGGAAAGGAGGTGCCGAAGTTGGAGGCGTCAGTTGCGGTGGTGTTGCGGGATGGGGGGGGGGGGGGGGTCTGGACGAGGGCGAGATATGTGGCTCCAACCCTCTAGCCCCCAAACAATTCACATTTCTTGGCTAAGGTGACAGAGATGACCAATCTCTGGAAGGCTAGACCGATGGACAACCATCACTAGACCTACTCTCATTGCGTTCTCGAGTAACTATTTTTTTATTGTGGAGCAAAGCCCCAACCTTTGAATGGAAACGATGCACACATTTATTTTTATTAATAAAAGGTGAAAACATGAAAACATCAAACCTTACGAATAAATACATCGATCAGCCGAAAGCCACCATCAAGATAGTAACTCGCTACACCAAGGTTGATGAAGGGGGTGTATCTGATCAGAGCCATGTGCCCAGAGCTCATACACCTACGCACATCATTTAAATCTGTAAGCCTCACCAAACCGCCCAACGGCTAGCCGGGAACACAAACCAGTACATCAGACACTTGATGCGCACCACAAGGGCATGCTGATAAGCAGCCTCAAGTAGCTATTCACCTCCTATCCCCATTGTTTGCTGCTTACGGTTCAGAATAAGGGGAAGTAGTTTTCTAGAGAATGTGCATCTCGATTTGCTGCTTAGAATTCAGATTCAGCGGAGCAAAGCAATTAAATCTCTGTTCTGCTTGTAGATTGGACTTTGGAGGATGACACATGGGAGGTTAGATTCCTCTTAGATGGCAAAGACAATCTCGAGTAAACATGGTCTCTACAAAATTCGAAATTTAGGTAATTCTAGCAAATACATTTTCTGGTAGTAAACGTGGTTTACCTTTTGTTGTTATGAGCACAGTTAAATATAGTGTTGGCAAAAATTAGATGATTGAGGCTTACATCCCTGTCAGAAGTTGTGAGTCCTATGCCATTTTTTAGACTATGGTGTATGTTATTGTGTTATGGGAGGGCACTTTTAGATGCTTGAAAACCTGATCATGAGGATATTTTTCATGTCATCGTGTAAGATCGAAGGTGTTGAATTATCATGTTCGTGGGTCTGGATTTAAGTTCAAGTCTGGAGAGATTCTGCAGGGTTGATATTTTTGATACACTCCATCTAGTGCTGATCTAAGTGTTGGAGGTACAGACAGACACTATGCGAGGACATACACTACACCTCCTACCGATGATTCTGCATGACGTAGACAAACATACGTACAAAAATTTCAGAATTACCTAAATCCTTTGTGTCCTCGACCTGTTAAGGCAGCCGCCGATCCCGTACATGGCTTTCGCTTAAAGAGTACGTCGGCGGGGGTGGTCGTCGCGGGTAGTCACTGAAGTGTGGCCGGCAGGAGGATTCGTGGCCCGGCGACGGCGAGTCGCGTGTGTCGGCAGCGATGCAACGGCGTGGTGTGGGCGGCAGGGAAGGCTTCGCGACGAGGTGAATCGATGATGTTGACGGCGGCGCGGCGCGGCCACCAAGGCGGGGCTTCGCGGTGCGGCAGTCCAGCGACCAACCGTGGGAGGCCGGGAGGCGGGCGTGTTTGCTTGTGAGCACCTCATCTCAGCCAGGCCCGCTTCGGTTTTGGCCCAGCCAATCTTATTGTACAGCACAAAACTTTAATCACGCACCGAAGGAACCGGTCGATGGAAGATTCCGGCCATGGGCTTCATGAATCTGTTAGATTGCCTTTAGTAGTCTGGGCTGTTTTTGGGCTCAGTGTGCTGCGAGCACACGTGCTCGTTCGGAACAGGGATGTTGTTTGGTTGCTCGTGATACTAGGTTTGGACTAAAAATACTTTTATGTTTGTTTGTCAACAGCTAGGATGTAAATGGATCTGATTGGAATTTTCCTTTATCATATCGTTTAACATAATTTGTCATCGGATTCGGATGCGGATATCCGTAATGACGGATTCAGAGGTGAAAACGGAGCGAATTCGGAGTGTTAGTAAAATTAATCGGATAGATACTTGTACAAGTAAATTGTCAAACCATACATATAAGAATAATTGTTCGATAACCTAATAACTAACAAACTTGTAATTCATAGTTTTTACAATGACTATTTAAGTGAGATGTTGTTTGCCTAACGAACTCGACAACTTACTAGCTGCAAATTATGCTATATTAGACTAGACATTTCGGTAGAAAATCGGATTATTTGGATTTAAATCATCGGATAATCCTATTTAAATTTCGGATAATGCATATTTTAGGCTATTTTACATATCATATCCTATAACATATCCGGGTATCAAGTTCGGAATCGGATATCCTTATTCGTCGGATTCCTTAAAACCCGATATGGATTGTTGAAAACGGTTTCAGAATCAGATATGGTGCGAGAATTATCCTATCCGTTTACACCCCTACCTGTAGCATGCCGAAATCCTTAGAAAAAGCCTTCCCCGTGAGGGTCTATTCTTGTTCTGACACGTGTCGTAATTTCGTTTGTTTTCAATTCCCACCTTTCCTCCGTGCGTGGCAAGTGGCGGTTTCCGTATATGTTGTGTATTTTGAGATTCGTTTTTTTAAATAAAATATTTTAAGTACCGTTTATCCGAATTACGAACCGTTTTCACTTCTTAACTCCTCGCGTTGAGATCTTCAAAACTAGATCCATTGTTGATAGGTTTCAACGAACTCTTTTTTATACTTCGGATTGTGTATAGTTCGTACAACCTGATATATGTATTCGTACATCCAACTTAATCTGAGTGTAGTTATACGTATAACATGATCTGTACAACCGGATATGTGTAGTTGTACGTTCAACCCTATGACCTGATCTGTACAACATGATCTGTTTAGTTGTATGTTCTATCTAATCTGTATAACCTGATTTGTGTAGTTGTATAACCTGATACGTACAACATGATCTTTGTAGTTGTACGTACAACCATGTCTCTGTTGTTACACTAGTTAAGTTTGTGTTTATATATGGTATTGTGTGATGTTTATACATCTTATTTAGAACTGGATTTGGATCTAGATCTGTGGCGGACCCGCGCTTCGTACGATCACATGACGGGTTGAGAAAGCGCACGTGGACCAAAACAAACCTTCGCGAAGGCTTCCCTTCAATCACTACACAACAAGCTAAAAAGACAATGGAGATAAAACTACATATTTTGATACCCTACATGCCCACCTAAAGATCACATTAGTTACCTTACCATAACATCACGCCCTCACCACCGGATAACACAGTTCGTCAAATAGCAAAAGGAATTAGATAGCAGTTGCAAAGAGAATTAGATATAACAGTTCATGATTTTTTCCGTAACTATTACGAATGGTCATAGTTACACACTTACGAAGCTAACAGTTTATGAACATACCCCTAACAACTACGAATGGTAGTTTAACGAATGATAGTTTATAATTGGGGAAGAAGTCACCAGGGTGGAGTATAGATCACAAACCTTAGCATGGATAAGGTGTCTAGGATTAAAATTTAGATAGTAAATAATGGGAGATGGATCACCATAAGGATTGCAGGGCGCCATGATGGAAATCTTCAAAAGCTCAAGGGAGTTGCCCTAAAGACCGTTCAGGATGCAAGGCGCCATGATGGAAATCTTCAAAACCTCAAGGGAGTTGCCCCAAAGACCGTTTAGGAAGTCGGGAGAGGGAGGGTGGAGTTGCCGTTAAGTTGTGCTATCATTGAAAAATCTTGAAAACACATTGATAAATCCTTTTGAGAGACTCTACAAATAGAGATATATTAGAATTTTGGCATCAAGCATATTTGTAATTTCGTAGAATTTTGAATGAAAAGTTACACTAACTCATGCTAAGCTAGGACTTAGTAATATAGATTTCATCAAATAATGTGACCATTTTCTAAGATTTTTTTTAAAATGAGTAAAATAAGAAGGCTGCGATTTAAATTTCGTACGTCCAAAAGGGGTCTCTTTTGAAAGTCAGTTTAGTGTAAATTTAGGGTACCTTGCAAGATCTAACACTCCAAACGGCGAAATAGGTTAAAATAAAGGTTCATCTTGCTTTATAAATAAAAATACATGACCGAACTGATATAAAACGAGAAAATAAAGATAAACAAAAAAATATAGAAGTAACTATCAAACATCGTGACTAGAGACAAGTCAACGCACCACCAAGCTGTTGTAGACTTTTTGTTATTTCTAATCATTTCCGTTCGCTACAAAATGTCATTAAGATATAGGTCGTCGCGAATGTTTAATTTTAGTTCGGATCATAAGCTAGACCCCACAACATATGATATAAAATAAGTGGATGTCTTATGGCTAGACCATAGTGATATTTTTTTTTTTAAGGACAAGGTGGTCGTATCACCGTTCGATTAGATAGAAGAGAAATGACCCAGTTTATAAGGGCAACCGGGTCCAAAAACCATACAAACTGTACAGGAGAAAACTCACAGACGAAGCGACCTGCCGCCCACACGGCACAAGTCGGACAAACGCCACAACACACACCACCCGCTCCAGAGCCGCCGCTCCGGCGTAGCAACCAGATCGACCTTCGCATTGCCCGAAAGCGATCCAGTCATGGTCGACGAACCCTCTGCCCCCGCAGTCTTCATCCAGGCTGCCACCAAAACCACCAAGTTCCGGGGCCGCCGCCCCGGTGTACCAACCAGATCGGCCTTCGCATTGCCCGAAGGTGATCCAGTCAGGTCGACCAACCCTCTGCCCATGCAGTCTTCATCCAGGTCGCCACCTAGACCCCCGCTAGACAACGGCTCCACCTCATGGAACCATTGTAGCGTGGGAGACCGAGACCGCCGTCTCGACGCACCTCCATCGTCCGGGGCCGCCACCCCGGTCATCCGCTCCCCTGACAACAGAACCGTCCTCCCCGAGCGCCGCGAGCCCATCACACCGTGAGGGGCAAAGAACTTCCAAGGCGGCGTCTCCAACAAGGAAACGACGCGTCCGTCGTCGCCGCCCACCCCCGATGGAGCTTAGGCTTTCACCCGGAAATCTTGGCACCTACCCACGTCGGTGGGGCCGAGCACTCCACCGCGACGCCCCCAAGAGGGAAAACGACGCCTAGAAGCGCCGCCGTCGCCGGCTCCGACGAGGTTGGAATAAGGCTTTCGCCCGGAGGTCGTCCCGACCGCAAAGCAAGGGAGCAACGTCACATGTAGGGACGCTCTACCACCATCCACCGAGCTCAACCATCGGCCATGTCAGCCACAGCGCCCATGGCCGCGGCCTCCATGCCGCACCACAGAGGTCTCATGCCAAGGCAGCAGCCCTGCCGGCCACGCCCCGTCGCAGCCGCTGGTCCGGGGCCGCCGCCCCGGCTTCCTCCTCCCCGTGAGTGTGCGCTGGCCGGAAGAAACGGAGGGAAGCCTCCCTCCTCCCCAACCAGCAGCCCGCCCCTCAAGCTTCGCCGCCGCCGAGGAGCTCACCACACCACCGCGGCCACGCCATCCGTAGCACGCGAGAACGGCCGAGGCCCGTCCGGCCCAGATCGGGCCCGGACGGCCCGCGCCGCCCGCCGCCACCTGCAGCCGCGCCACGACCGCGCTGCGGCCAGCCACCGCGCAGCAGGACGCCCGCAGCTCCGCATGCCCTGCGCGCACTCCTGCCGTCGCTGCTCCACGCCCCTCGCGCCTCAGCCGCACGCCTCACGCTCCGCCCGCGCCTTGGCCGAAAGGAAGAAACAAAACGCCCCGCCGCCACCATCCCCGGGGCGCGCGCGGCTTCGCCGGCGGCCCCTCCGGCGGGGGCGAAGCAGGGCTGGTGTGGCAGGGGGGCCCCCGGCGGCGGCGGCAAGGTTTTCCCCGTGCCGCCCAGGGAGGACGACGCGGGGTCTGTGCTGAGTGTTATCCTTCTGCCATGCTATGACCATAGTGATATGAGTAGGTCTTAAAATCTTAATTTTATAAAGTCTAGTGTCACAATGTATAAGGGTGGGTCTTAAGGCCATTTTATTGCTTTAAGGCCTCATTTTATTTCTACATTGGAGACACGTAAAGACAAAATGGGAAATAGTCTCGATGGCTTGGAGTAGCATATACGTTCTCGTCTTGTATCCCGGGTCTGTTTTGGCATCATGTGCTGAACCTGTTCTTCAGTTAGAGAAAAGAAACTACACTACTTGTCTTTGTCATGTTCAACCCGAGTGTAGTCGGACCGAATCCACATCCTCCGTCCATCGTCATCACAAACACAAAGCGAGGAAGCTTTTCGAAAACGAAAAGAAGAGCCCTTTGCGCCGTCCGTACCCGTGACACCACTTCCTTCTCCTCGCTCTGCTGCACACGCATCTTCCTTCCTTCCCCTCGCCGCCGGATCGTGCGCGCACCCGCTCGAGCAGCACGGAGTCGTGGCCCTCTCCCTGCCGGCGATGCAGGCTCCCGGCGGCGGCGGCGTTGGAGGGGAAGCGGGGGACATGCGCGGCCGGCACCGGATCCAGGCCGAGCTCAAGAAGCTCGAGCAAGAAGCACGCTTCCTCGAGGTCCGTCTATGTCAGCTGCTGTGATTCTCTTGACATCTTCTCTCTGATGAAAATTTACTTTCGGGGAGTTCTTGTACTGTAGTAGAGCGTTTAAATAATGTTTTCTCTTCCCCGAAAACAAAAATATGGTTTGTTGGGACACTGTTTAAACAATTATCCGTGTAAGAACGGTCGAGATGGAGATGCCTAGGGCAAATCTCCTTGCCCGAAGGTGACATTCCACCTTACAAGCTCAAAAGGAAAAACAAAATGTCATGTAAACTACTGTAGTTTGCTCAAATAATTAACCTCCCTCAGTTTATACAAAAGAACACTTCGTCATGGCTGACCTCCAAGATTCTTGCGTCGCATGGGGTAGGGGATGGGCCGCCGGTGAGGGTGGGTGGGGGAAGGCGGTCAAACACATGTGCATATTCGGTGTGCCTCGCATTGCTCCCCTTGGTCATGCACACCTGCTCCACAGATTTCTTCCGGCAAAGATTCAATTCCGTACTATTTTGTGGGCCATTTTCTCTGATTGGGGGACAAAAATGCACAGATCTGTCCCGCCTATTTCTAGTTTATTACTGGTGGGTTCAGTTTCTTTGCTGAAAAACGAAAGGAAATTTTTGCCTGCAACAAATGATTGAGCACAGTTCAGTACTAGTGTACTACTGAAGAATTAATTACTGATGCACATGGTGCAGCTCGGGGACATGTCTGAACTCTGAAGGACTTGGAAGGAGAGATTGTGTGATCCAATTTTCAGAGTCATTGGAAGGAGAGATCGATGTTGGATCAATGTTGGTTATCGAAGCAGTAGAATTTTCTGAAGTACTGTATCTTTTTTTTAACGATTAATTCTGACTAAACAAGTACTATGATAAAAGCATTTTCAAAGTCATGCCTTAGCATAATAGCATGTCATCCTCTAACAAGAATGTGCGTGCGTGCGGCTCGTAAACCAGGGGGCACTGCTTAACTAGTGCTGTTTGAATGTGTATGAATGTAAACTGCGATATGACTTGTCCCTCTAACAACGTACTTCAGCAGTTCTCCCAAGTTACAAAGAAACAAAACTTGCCTAGTTATTAACCTTTTGTTATCCAAAAGTTAAGATTTTCAAAAAAAAAAAAATTTGTTATCCGGAAATTGTATTGATATTCTTGCTATATGAACAGCCAGAGAAACCTTTCCTTTATGTCCTTTGAGTTATTAACCTACTTCTAATAATCTTCTTATTCCGTAGATTGCGCACAATTTTTACCGAACTACCTTCAAGACCACAACTAAAAATGTTTAGCAATCAATAATTAATGATGAATTTCCATCATCAAACAAAATTGTATTCTCTTCAAGGTCTTACAGTTAGGGCCATATGAATATCATTTTGTGCTCTATTCTTTGGATTATCTATATCTTGATGACAACAATCATGGTCCAGCAGAGAAAATGAATTTCCTTTTCCCCCTCTCTTTCCCTTTCTAAATGGAAACACCAGATCATTAGATGCCAAGTGCACTTTTGTAGTGTTTAGTTTACCTTCCTTAACCTAGTTAGTCGTGTACGTACTACCTAGTCAGTAAAACCAGCAAGGATTTGTCAGAGTTTACAAACTAGTAACTATAATTAATAATACTATTAGGTTCACTTGTTTGATTCAAGATTATTAGGCAAGATGTACTACCTATTTTGGTTGCTATAGTCTTAATGATTTGTGATTTCTGTTAAACCACTACACAATTGATTGTTTATGTTGGTATGGTTGCCTTCTCAAATAGATTGCATAACAGTGGAGTGGTCAATGTGTGGCTTGTTCACCTTTATGTACGAATATCTAAGAATTGATGATGCTTCACTCGTTATAAGTTTATTTTGAATTATCTGCCCCGGCTTATCCATTAGGGGCACTTTTCAGGGAGGCAAACAAAGAAAGCTCATGCATGGCACAAAAAACTCAAAAGTTCATAAAATAAAACTTCATAAGTTCACAATAATGTTGCTAGTGATTCACTAGTTATCTTTACTCTCTGTTCTGGACATTATTATCTGTAGATCTGGCACACATTATTTTTCTTAAAATATAGATTTGTTCACAGCTGTTTTTTCCTTGAGAAAAAAATTGTCCTCCAATCCTTGCCAACTGCTAGTGTTCTGGATGCAGGAGGAACTCGAAGAGCTTAATAAAACTGATAAGGTATCAGCAGCATTGCAAGAGTACGTGTCTAAAGAAACTCATTCACTTCAGTTGTTACTTTATGGCGTTAATGCTTGAAAAGCACTTATAGTGTGTATTGTTGACGAATGGAGATTGACTATACTGTTAATTTTTGTTAGGTTTCTGGTAACAATTGAACACAAAGCAGACCCTCTACTTCAAGTGTAATAATCAATTGACCATGGAAATGTCCTATTGTCTAAGTAATCATTTCATGCTCTTACAACTTACTTTTCTATTACAGAACTAGTGGGGCTGCTTACCAGTCCTGGGATAGGTGGTTTGAAGGTCCGCAA
The DNA here is from genome assembly GCA_026929855.1 of Poa annua. Classification (NCBI taxonomy): domain Eukaryota; kingdom Viridiplantae; phylum Streptophyta; class Magnoliopsida; order Poales; family Poaceae; genus Poa; species Poa annua. Next base: position 43,511,452 of record CM049427.1, read on the forward strand.
GATCTGCGTAGATGCAAATGCTGGTTTTTGTGATCATTGCCAAGAAATGCAAGAGTTACACCAAAAGGCAAGCAATTTTAGCTGTGAAGTGTATATTGTTTCTCGTCACCCTAGCATGAAAGGCCTTCATTGCAGGAGAGGATACGGTTCTTTTCTCTGATTATGTTCCTTATACAATCTCTGTCGAAGGACTAGTATGAGAAGGGAATCGAGGGATACAAGCAACATTGAGTACTGACTAAAACTTTTGTTTTCAATAAGTTCTTACTATTGAATGCCCTGTGCATTGCCATATGTTTCTGTTGTTGGTGAAGTATGAGATCTTAGCTCAAGAATGTCTAGTCGGAGCAATTAAATCAGTCCAATTATTTTCGTTTAGTGGACACATCATGTTGTTGAACATTCTGAAATAATTGTTTAGCACTGAAATTTTGACTTTTATTATTTCTCTCATGGGTTGTGACCAAAACTCACGGATGTGAAGGAATATATGTCTCTTTCTCTTTGTGTAGGATGCAACATTTTCTATTTTTGTTTTTTTAGAACATTTTTCTATTTTTGTTTTTTTAGAACATGCAACCTGTAAATATGACTTGCCCACTGGACCCTGGCCTAGTGGCCATACATTGCTTATAAAGCCCAAACTAAGATTGGCCCAGCCAAATTCTGGCAAGTAAACCGTAGATTTTTTTTCTCCCTGATAGAGTGAAGGCCACAGGTGAGGAGGGCACCTCTTATCCGAAGAAAACCATGGCAGTGGCGCACACAAATCACCACCTTACCAGCCAAAAACCCGAGCAATAATCAGAGAGGAGCAGAGGATGGCAATGGCGCCATTGCCGGCACACGCCTCCTCATCCACCACAACCCCTCTCCTCCCTTCCTCCCCGTCCATTTCCACCTTCCTTGCCTCCCACCCGGTCCTCACCGTCCTCCACACGCAATGCGCCACCATGGCCCAACTCCGCCAGCTCCACGGAGGGCTCGTCAAGTCCGGACTCGCCAAAGACCCCATCGCCGCCAGCCGCGCCGTCGCCTTCTGCGCCGGCGAAGGACGTGATGCCGCCTACGCCGCGCGCCTAGTCAGGCACCACCCGAAGCCCAACTCCTTCATGTGGAACACCGCCATAAGGGCGCTGTCCGACGGGCCCGGCCCAGACGCGGCCGTGGCGCTGTTCCTCGACATGCTCCGGTCGCCCACGCAGCCGGAGCGGCGCACGTTCCCGTCTCTTTTCGCGGCGTACGCGCGCCTGGGCCGCGCCGACGACGGCGCGGCGCTCCACGGCATGGTGCTCAAGCTCGGCCTCGCCGGGGACGCGTACACGCGCAACTCCATGATCGCCATGTACGCGTCGAGCGGCCGCGCGGACGAGGCTTTGACGCTCTTCGGGCAGTGCCAGGCGTTCGACGTCGTGTCGTGCAACAGCGCGATCGTGGCGCTCGGGAGGGCGGGGCGCGTCGACGAGGCGCGGGCGGTGTTCGACGGCATGCCGGCCACGACCGTTGCGACTTGGAGCGCCATGGTGAGCGCGTACTCCCGCGCCGGAAGGTGCCAGGACGCCGTGGATCTCTTCTCCGCGATGCAGGCCGACGGCGTGGAGCCGAACGCCAACGTGCTCGTCAGCGTCCTCGGCTGCTGCGCCAGCCTCGGCGCGCTGGAGCAGGGAGCGTGGGTGCACTCGTACATCGACAAGCACGGCGTCGCCATGAACGCGCTCGTGGTCACTGCCCTTGTGGACATGTACTGCAAGTGTGGCTCGATACACAAGGCTCGCCAGGTGTTCGACACCTCGAGGTCACAGGGCTTTGCCGTGCTGTCGTCCTGGAACTCCATGATGCTTGGGCTGGCAGTGCACGGGCAGTACCAAGAAGCCCTGTCCTTGTTCTCCGAGCTGGAAAATTACGGCTTGAGACCTGACAACGTCACCTTCATCGCGATCTTGATGGCTCACGGCCACTCCGGCATGGCCGACGAGGCGAAAGCTCTTTTCGCGTCAATGGCCAGCGAGTACGGTGTAACACCGGGAATCGAACATTACGGATGTCTCGTGGACGCGCTCGCCCGAGCCGGAAGGCTCCGAGAGGCCGAAGAAGTAATCTGGGCAATGCCGATGAAGCCGGACGTGGCCATTTGGAGCGCCCTGCTCTCCGGATGCCGCTTGCACGGCGATGCCGAGGCGGGTGCGCGCGCGGCACGGGAAGCGGTGAAATGCGACCCACAGGACAGCGGCGCGTACGTGCTCGCGGCAAGTGTGTTGGCACGTGACGGCGAGGCCGGCCGTGGCTTGGGTATTAGGGGTAAGATGAGCGAGGAGGGGGTGGTCAAGGTGCCCGGGTGTAGCATGATCGAGGTGAATGGTGTTGTCCACGAGTTCGTCAGCTGATTTACTGGTGTGCAAACCCATACTTCTATCAGGCGGAAGTAGAGTTAAAAGGTAAATATAAGGACATTAACAATGCAAAGCGTAAACAGTCGCGGTGCGCGGAGTTTAGTATTGTATAGTCAATTTAAGACTGTAGTTAAATTTATGTATTTGTACGATTTTTAATTATTTTTTACATAAATTCTATATACATACACAAACAATTGTGTCGTCAAGTGACTACACAGTTTGTGTGTGTGGCTTCACCACTGTTTAAGGATGCTTAACAATATGGCTTTTATTTAGGTATTGATATTTATTTATACAAGAAAATCCTTAACTAGCCACCTCTCCTATAGAAAGAAGCACAAGTGCTAAAGAAAAATCCAATAATCTTTTAAAGCACTTCTCTAAGCACTACGCACCGCCAAATGTTAAAAACGGGTTGATTGCAAGAAACGACAATTTGAATGCGCAACAAATAAAGCGAATCAGAGGGAGATCCCCTGGTGCTTGAACATCTTACACTAGAAAAACTATGTTTGTTTTAAATATTTCAGCATGCTTCATTTATATCAACAAAAATTGAGTCATACCAATCTTCAAATATAACACAGAGTGGATACATGCACCAATGCATTGGTAGAAACTAAAAGTAGAAAGTCATTTCTCAAGACGGAAATATCCCCATCCCAAACGGTAGAACTTCACACGAGTGCGGCTGTCAAAGGCCATATGCTCAGCCGGCCGAACAATGGGCTTCAAAATTGCCAATGACAGATGTTTCTTTCGTTCGCGGATGTTTTTTTTTTAGATTCGTGGACAGGTCATCGTGCAGGTAGAAAAATGCACATGGCCCAGCTTTAACAGATGCAGACTTATGTTGCTCCGGTTCGGCACCTTAACCATCAAGGGTCAAATAGGGGCCCAACTATGTACCGCTTTCAACATGGGCTGTATCTGACCGGCTCATTAACAGGTTTAGCTTTTTTTGTCAATCACAAAAATTGTTTATGAGAGAAAAATGTCATACGGTCTAAAAAGATGTATTCATGGATTGAATGAAGTGTTCATGACTTTTGATAATACCATTTGCGTGGCTCAAGAGAAATATTTGTATGTTTATAAATTTCCACATATTACATGGAAATTAACATAAAATATAAAAACACGGAAAATTTAAATAGAAAATAATGTATAAAAATAAAAATTTCAAAAGGGAGAAAGAACCTTACACGAGCCTACCTTCGAGGCGGGGCACGCCTCGGCCATGTTTACAAACGAAATTTGTAATCGAGATAAAATAATTGCTTCATTTCTCCTATAACCTCTGGTTATTTGTAGGGGGCTCCGAGGGACACATTTTTAAGCTTGAAGCTTTTCTACAAGGGCATTATTCAGCGGGCCTTAATTATAGATACAGTGTTTCTTTAGGAGAACTTAAATATTGAAAACTAGTTAACTGAAAAGTACATAGCACATTTTAAAACTAATTTTAGCTCAAGAGAAAAGCTAATCTGTTTTTTGTTTTGTTCTTATAGGTTATAGTATATTCAGATGTATTAAATAATTGATTCATGTCTTTTAATTAATAATTTTATACCTACAAATTATGTTTATATATTTCCAAATTTAGTTTTCATACAATTAGTGTTCACGTTTGTTGATAAATATGTTTATAGATATCAAATAGTATGCCAATATATTTCTAAAAGTTCATGTATCTATCTTCCGTCCCCTCAGTGCGGCACTGCCAATTCCATCGAAAATATACATTGCTCTCTTTCGGCATGTTTTCCCTCTTCATCCCTATCGTTACTTTTTTTTTAAAGAGGTCTGATTGATGCATGTGGCTTTTATTAATTTATTTATAGTCAAGTCTACAGATGATTACATCATGAGTGGCTCATGGTTGAAACATGAATCTACCATCTATTAAATAAGGACAACATGGGTGACACTGCATCAACATGAAATGCTAAGATCAAAGAGCCAGCTGAACCGGTTGTACATATCTCGTGTAACCAATAGACGGTTGCACTCAAAATCCAGGCGCCTTGCTTTTGTGTTGACTGTAGGTACGACCATGTACGGATCTATTGTGTAGCCAGTGGTATATGCATAAAGAAAGATGATTTTACATTGTTAAAGATATAATCATTGTGTATGTTCCATATAGCCTAAAGTAAAAAAACATATATACCCACTTGAATTTGCAATTTATCCTTTTTATCAACGCTCCTTATTCCTTAAGCAGTTTCCAAACCAGTTATTTATATTAGTAGGGGATGTATATTGAAAGCCATAAAAACAATACGTCAACCCATCTTTGTTAAGGGACATGATATGAACAAATGATGAATCGTCTCATCTTGATCACAAAAGCAACATTTTTGAATCATCCCACTTCCACTTAGCAAGATTATCTTTATTTAAAATCTCTTTACATATAAGAAACCACATAAAAATCTTTATTTTTAGTGGCACTTTCATTTTCCAAATATGTTTACAGAGAAACCTAGTATGACCACTTAAATAGTCTAGATATATCGATTTGAGTGTAAACTTTTCAGATGTAGTTAAACCCATGTAAACGTCTACTGACCGGTTAACTAGATGCAACCATCTATCCCCGATCAACACTCTCCTAAAACTTATATTAACATGTGGCGCATTCCTCAAAACAGAAGCCACTTAGACTTCTTTTCGATGAACTACATGATAGGGTCTTGTCTCATGCCTACTGCCTACGGTTGCTATTCCAGCTGCCTCGCGTGCGGATCTCCTCTCCGGAAATTCAACTCCACAATTACATGCGAACCCACCAACCATCGTCACCGTCGAAAGTTGCTGGACAAACGGTGATGATGGTTGGTGGGTTCGCACCGTCGAAAGTCTTCTGACTAGCGCGAATCGTAAAGCACAACCAACGGTGACAATGGTTGGTGGGTTCGCACGTAGTTGTGCAATCACTGCGTTGTCTCTTCTCTCTCTTCCTTTCTCTTGCTCCTCTCCTCTTCGGAGTTCCTTTCTTTCTCCCTATGGGACACAGGTCAGGGCAGGCATCATGAGACCTGCCTCTTCTATTTCTTTGGACATTGGTCGTCACTCGTCACTTGTCGGTCATGGAACCTTCTGACATTATGCCCGTGACGCTCTTGTAAATAATTCTCCACCGGCTGTACTAAAAAAAATGGCGCGGCGAATGAAAGGCATGCAAATCATATATATAGGTCGCACACGGAAGGCCAGAGCCTTTCGTGTTCAGAGCAAAAGATCTTCACGAGGGAGGTTGTGACGACCAGCCTGACCTTGCATGGTGCCGTCCCGGCCGGCCCTGCCCGGAAGGTGGCATGGCCACTGGCAGCTAGAAAATTCAGGTGAAAACAAGCAGTCATCAATGGACATTTGCTTTCCCTGAAAGCACCTAGCACCATTTGTCTTTGTTTAACCAAAAATTTATGTCCCGTAGGCCCAAGAACAGCGACGCTGATGCCCCATGAGACGGGTAATAATATGAGCACATTAGCAAGAAACAAAGAGCCCGATTGGCTCGATCTTCGCGGTTCGGATCTTTGCCCTTTAAGTACAGTCTAATTTAGTGTTTTACAGTATCAAACAACGGCGTTGGGCTCCATTAGTTGGTGGCATCGCCCTAGATATTTGGCTCAAATGATACGGACCACGAATGGTGTGATTCTTACCCCACAGTGGGGATGGTGACTGCCAACCATGAACCGTCTGTATCAACATTATATAGCTAGCAAGATTTGCTCTTGGAGATCTTGTTTCCGTTTTCTGAAAGCGGCGTAGGAATTTCCAGTACTAATTCGGGACTTGTATTATTCCTTGTATTCACAAGGACTTCCACACCCACAACAGAATAACACTTCTGATATGGAACTGCATGCAGGTAGATTTACGCCTGAGTATGGGCTGATTAAGTTCCAATGAGTCAACTTTAACCCGGTATTAGTAGTACTCCAAACTAAATTGCAGAACCCATAGTCGCATACGTGAATCGCTACCCTTCAACAACTGATATGGAACGAACAAGAATAGCTAGCTCGACCAAACACTTCCGCCAGGTCAATCAGTAGGGACTAGGGAGTATACCTAAGTGATGAAAACGAAGGCATGCATCACTAGTTCACTACCCTTCAACAACTTTGAAATATTTAATCCAGGTGTGGCATTAATTGATCTCAGATCTAGACCTCCACCAGGTCAATTCCAATTGCAGCACCATCGAGAGCAAATGTTAAACACCTCCATCAATCGAATCTTGATAGCGAAATACGGATCTAAAGCTTGGTTCTCATGTAACGCCAGATCACTATCTCAGATGGATGGCCTACACAGGTGCAGTTAACTTATTCCTGATCATGGAGGGTTCTTCTGCTGATTACTTGTCACTGTCTGAAATATATATAAACTTGACAGAGCTACATCCTCCATTGCAACCCTCGGATCGGCTGTGGTTTGGCAAGGTTTTTAGCAGTGTTTTCTGTGCAGACATTTATTAGAAGAATGTGGGATCAATAAGCATAACCTATGCTCGATCTAAATTGTCTATCAAAACAAAAAAAACTATGCTCTAAATTGTTCCTAGGTACTTCCTCGCCATGGGAGATACCATAAGTTTAAGCTTTAATCATGAGCCTGCGATGAGCGTTTAGATGTTTCTAACTGGTTTCCACTTCAGGTCAAATGACCAAAATAAGGTACCTCCCACGGATCTATATATCGTTGTGAATTGTGATTGATGCCTCTTTTTGGAAGTTTCTTGATGACGAGGTAGTATCCGGTGGCGGTGTCGGGACTTTCTATTGAAGCATAATATGAACAATGTAATAATCATATTATTTTCCAACTATTATGATTAATTTGATCTATTTCTGTTGGCTAGCTATTAATTATGCAGCTTTGCAAAAGGATAGCCAACAATAAGTCCTCCAAGAAGCTCCATAAAAAGCTCCAGCAGACTCAATTTAAAGTTCCATAACAATGACCTGCGAGACATTGCTTTGTAATTTATGTTCCTAAGATGCGAAAGAAGCAACATTGCTAATTGAATTTTAATATATCTTCATAAATTCTTAGACTCACCTTTACATATAAAAATTAGCATAAACCCAAACATCCATTCCTATAAGAAGATAATGAACTTAGGTTAATGTTCTTTTCAGATGTGATTTTATTTAGTTTATGCAGAGACACATACAGAACCAATACAAATGGTGAACTTGTAAGTTTAATCTAACTATATAATAAATTTAAATTTGTTCATATAGTGAAATTTTATGAAAGCACTTATGTCACAAATCAAAACGAAAAGGGTGAAAGGACAATTGCTATTAACATTGTTATTTCTTTTTTTGGGGGGAAACGTTTTCATCTACTAAGTTCTGAGTGCGAAGTAGAAGTTTCATATGATACTAAAACACTCTAATTTTTTAATCAGGAAGATGGTTCATCTTATTTGGCTCTCAATCGTTATATCATGATCACAAAAATATATCACAAATTTAGCTCCCTCGTTTCAAAAAAAAAATCTATCATGATGAATTGTTATTTATTTCTTGTTCCTTTCTCTCTTATATAAACTTGTGGTGGTGACTGAGTATATAATTTACAAAAAAAAATGCACTTAGTTGGCAAAGATGAGCACAAATAAAATTATTCCTTTACCGGTAGTGCACATTGTAAGTATCTATATGGTATGTCGCCTTCCAAGGGTCAACTTGTATGTCACATGGCCCCACCATTTTTAACTTATGAACTTATGGACAATTGGTGTGGTTGCAATCGTGCAAATTAACATGTACAGGAATTTGGAATACTCGTCAAATTCGATTGTCCACATGTTCAAGAATGTGAAATAATAGTGGGGCCTATGGAAGCTGAAATATCATATCTAGAATCATGATGAACCGCAAGGAAAGAAAAGATTTCGTTTACGGCACCAAATGACATGAATATTTATAAACCCACAATAAGTGGTGTGCCCGTATTATAACTGTTGAATGACCCCAAGGTCGGAAATATGGGGGGGAAATAATCATGGATACATATAATTCTATTTGAAAGCGTACAAAAAATCTGAAATAAGATGATCGAGTGTTCATATCTTGTATGGAACTTTGTAATTTCTCATGCTATACTATACCTTAAATCCATTAGGTATCACAATTCATACAGAAATATTTTAAAGCGACTTAAGTCATCAGTAACTCATGGAACATTTTTATTCCACAATCTTGATCAAAATGGTACATAGCATATATACTACAAATTAATATTGCAATACATAAATATATTACCATTAGGTAAATATTCTCACGAGAAATGGTATGGGTGCACGATATATATATGAAGGGGGTTATTAGCGTACCACAATTTTTTGTTGAAAAATACATTAATAAATCGTTAATATCCTGTTTGAAGATATGCCAACTAGTTAATATGAAGTGAGATCAATAGTGCATGCATTTGTTTTGAAATATTGCTCGAATGAAAGGTCTGATTGTATAAATATGAAACCAACTTCGTGTTTAGGACGTGAACTTGGGTGATCAAATTGCACCTCCAGTCTAAGCAAATATGAGCTGTAGGATCATTTTGTGCATTCATTGGTGAGGCGTTGATATCGTGAATTCGCCATGGACACAAATTACTTCAAATAGATTAAGATGATGACATTAACATATGAGAGTGATTTACGTTGTTGTTTTTTCATGAGAAGAAAGTTAGTTATATTGTGAAGAGAATATGTTGAAATTTTGTGGTGCAATATAAATGTGTCCCTTTCCTTTGCCTTTTTACTTGTCTACTGAAACCATATCTACATACCTGTCAATAATATATAAGTCAATATCATTTCTAAGATTATTATTACGTCTCTATCTGGAAAAGAACACATTGGAAAAACTACCATAGACTATACATCGAAATTACTTATTTCAGATACGCATAAGAAAGTTTCGTCACATGCGAGCACAGGCTCACACCCTGCAAAAGGGAGGTAGCTCCTACTATACGAAATTGATGGTACCCTTTTGAAATATGTAAATGTTGGCATATGGATTTTGCAATTTGATATCTCGATTTGCATTTTCACTCTGACCTTATATACCAAACAGTTAGTTATGTTACACTTATATTATTTGAAAGAGTAAAGTCGACTTAGTCTTAATCAATCTAAAAACTTCTGGTCCAACATATATTAATTCATGATTACAATTAACTGATTCTAGGATGCGGTAATATCTGAGTTAGTGGCAAGAATAAATTACAAATCTCTTAGAAGATGCACTTGTTTTATTTTTGAGAAAGACAGTACAACCAAGCGCTCATATACACGCGCACACACTCACCCCTATGAACGCACACACGCATACCCTACCCCTATGAACACCTCCGAGAGACTGAGCCGGCGGGTTAGGTATTGAGATTGACGAAGTCCCCACAGATGCCTCGCTATCGACGGGAACGTCGCCTCCCACTGAAAAATATTCCGCCTAAATGAGAAACACCAGCGTCAATCATGTGGTTTGAACTCTGATGGGCTGGGGGTACAACAATCCACCTAACCATCTTGCCGCAAGCAAGTTCTCGAAGATACACTTGTTTAACACATCCATCTTAACAGAAGACAAAACATAAATCGGTCAGAAAGAAGACACACACTCCCTAGATTTTTATGAGAAGATAACTGATCGAGTGACTTCCACTTGAGGCTTACTTCCATGTCTGGCTTTCATGATACCAGTCCTCATCCTCAAAGTACCAAGATTCTTTCTCTCAACATATGTCTGCCATTATTTGGAGTTCCGTTGAGCTTAGAAGCTGTTCTTTAATGGTTGGATATGTCATGAAAAGAGCATGCACGACGTCGTGCCCTTGGTATCATGAAAGTATTTTTGATCCTGATATATATAGTTCGCTAAAGTATTTTTGCAATGCTTTGCGGGTTAGATGGGCATTAGGTGAGCACAGATAAGTTGTTTAGCTAATCCTAGTGCGTGTTCTTTTTGGTTATATATGTACTGATTATCGAATAATAAAAGCTAATAAAGATACACGTATGCTACCTTGCTGGTTTTGTATTATAGCTCGGCTTCTCTCTTTCCGTGGTGCAATTGCTCGCTCCGCATATTTTAATATCGTCCTCTCTAATAAGATACGGAAGAAAAGCTACGGTTTTCAGCACATTTTGGGAGGATATGGTGCACGTTGCAATGTCTAGAGCCTGCTCGTCTTAACAGATCACTATTGCCCTGGAAACATCTCCTTGGACCATAGTGTTCTGTTGAAGTCGCACGTCCTTTTCTCAAGCTCCGACATTTTTGGCGGCCGGGCTATTTTTTTATTGATTTTTATATAAGCAAGTGTATTATCTTGGAGGTTGGCAGGTTGGAATATTCTCTCTTTTCCTACAAGGGGATCGATGTTCCGTATAGAATATGTGTGTGGAAGGAACACACGCTGCTCCAAGCTTGTAAGGAGTGTTAACCTTAGAACTTGTGCATATCGACCTGTTGGGCTCTCATCACCTGCTCTGCTTCTTACTGGAGTCAACGTTTCAGGTTTAACACACGTGCAGTTATCAACCGCATGGAGCTAGAGATCTCTGGTGCCTGGTTTGGGTTCAGAGCTTCAAGCCCTGGGGTACGTTGAGTGTATATAGAAACCTCTTGGATGTAGAGACTCCCTCGATCTACTTTATGTTTTCCATTTCTGAAATGGTAAAAACCTGCACGACATCGAAGCTGAAACCGGGGAGCCGGCAGCTGGTTGGCCGCTGGCATTGGCATACATGTCATGGCACTGGAGAAGTAGAGAGCACGCGGTGTGACGGTGACACGCACGGTAGATACCAAGGAAATCACCCTGGACGTCAGGCCAAAGTCAGATGAAGCTAGTAGCGCTCACACAGCCTTGTTCGCTGCATCTGCTTGCGACACTGACACTGATGAAGCTACCACCTAGCTGCTAGTGTAACAACTAAAGCAACTTGACGGCTCGACGCAGTCAAAGGCTAGCCACTAGACATATGTTCGACGTCAAATTGAGGACCTGTTTGGAGTGCACGAATTTTGTACGATTTTTGTATGATTTCAGTCGCGGTACTATTGTGTCAATCCCACAGATCAAGGTTGTTGATGTCGGGGCGAGCGGTATGGTGGTGGTGATGGTTTTTCTCTTTGGCCTTGTGAATAGTAAGGAGTGGACGGTGGGGGTTCCTGGTGTTGGCGATTCTTCAGCAAAGACAACTCCCAGATCACGTTTTGGAGGTCAGGTTCAGGACAGTGGGCGGTCCGACATACTGAGCATTTTGCGAAGGTATTTCCAAGTGAAAACTTAGCACTCTGGCGCCAATTATGTCGATGGCTTCTGGTATTCTTACCATGTTGGGGTTGTTGTTTTGGGTCCCATGTCCGCGTTAGGCATGCGATTGAAAACTCTAGACTTTATGGTCTTGACGACAATGACGCGATACGCCGTTACCCTTTTGGGGACTGTTGTTGTGGTACCCCCCCCCCCCCCCCCCCCCTCCACCCGAGCACATTGTATCAGTTTGGCCGTTTGGATATATTTACATTGTGGGGTGAAAGACGGTTTCAAGATGGTAACTACTATGAACTGAAGAACACGTCATTCAGGTGGAACCGCTCCGACTAGGGCCACGCCTACCGGACTCGCCACCGATGTGTTGTACCCACGTATGGAGATGGCGACATACATCTTGTTAGGGTCCTGCTCTGCTTTGGGGTAAGTGCCCCACCGTCATCAATGCCTTTGCCCGGTGACCCTCTCGCGAAAGCAAGAGGGGTCTTAGGCAATGGCTGGCCGGGGTTCGCCATCCGAGTAGTAGTCGCATAGGAGCACCGGCGAGAACAGCAAGGAGTAGTTCTAGGGGGTAAAAAACTAAAAAATGTCTTATAAAAAGAAAAGAAAAACGCAAAATCAGGGTGAAAACGAAAGACATATATACACCCCAGGGTGGGAGGAAAAAGCTAGGCCGTAGGAGTTCCAATCCTGAAGGTTCCTGCTGCCTCAGGGGGCGGGAACACGGCCGCTGTTGACCTCTGGTACACGCTAGGCGCCTCTCGCGCTGGACTGGAGCCAGCCGCGCGACCATACACGGCCCTAGATTTTCCTCCCCTAGCTCTCTGGCTCATTTCCTTTCGCGGAAAAGCTTGCTGTAGATCTACCACACTACCAGTCGTCGATCGATGTCCTGATATTTCGGCGGCCCTTCCTCCCTGCAGACTGCAGCGGTATTACAGCAAAACCCAGCCTAGCTTTGCATGGGACAGTAGGAGCAGCTAGAGGACGCGAGGATTCCCTTCTACTCCTACGTTGTGGGCCCCAGCCCAGCTCCATTACGGCTATAGGGTGCTGCTGCCTCTCACTTGGCTCTCCGGGAATATCAAGGGCCGGGCATCGACATGCTCATCCGATCTCTGTCTCTGTGTGCATGCAATGCAAATGACATCAGCAGGGACGGGAGCACCTCCTCCCAAACAAACAAATTTGCATACGCATGTATTCTTTTACAGGATACAGCATTTTACGTAGAACATACAACATACATCAAGGATCCTCTCTTTCTGTTTCTAAAAGGGGAAGCGTCTTGTTTTGTCATCCATGACGTAGGACCTCTTTGGTGTAAGAATTTTTGGAGGATTTCAATCCATAATTTTTCCCTATAGAATGCCTAAAGATCATATGATTGAACACACAAAAATTGCCAAGTATTTCATTCACATGCCTTCTATTCCATAGGCATCTCAACATGAGCTCAAACCTCTTTTTTTTCTTTGCAAAGTCCAATTCATTCACACTCTATCTATCTCTACTATCTCTCCTCATTTATCCAAAAAAATAATGTGTTTGTTTCATGTACACCATGCAAAGGCAGCCTATAAAAGATTCCTATGTTTTAAAATCCTATAAAATTGAAGTCCATGACATCTCAATCATTTATTTTTCCTATTCCTACGTTTTAAAGCTCATGCAATCTAAACAGGCCCTAAATGCCTAATTCGGTAATATGACCTATTCCCACATTTCCACAGTCTAGTTCCACACCCAACATACCAACATGGGCACTTAACTACATAGGCCTTTTGTTGAGCATATTATACCGAATATTGGTGTATTTCTCATTTTCTTCCAACCCACACATGTTAGCCGCTAAAACCACACTCAGACCCAGTGTACCCGGCTTTAACCGTACATATCGCTTCAACCGGTATAGAGAAACCAATATGAAAGTGAGGCCATCAGTTAGATATAAGGCGGAAGCAGAAGCTGTATGCCGATGGATGGGTTGTTGAAGTTATCACCTTCTTTTGAGTAAGCTCGTAAGATCGTGTGAGACTCATATGGTACAGAAGAAAACAAAATATAATGCCCATGTGAACCAGCAGTCGAGTCATCATCCATGTTACCCTAACAAGATGGGCATATGATCTATCAAAAATAGCAGAAAATAATAAGCCAATTACCGGTACACCGCCACAAATACCGAGTAAAATATGATAAAAAAAATAAATAAGATAACTACAGACAAAAATCACAAGGAGTACATGTGGAATTCCCTACAAAAAAAATGAAATTTCGATTTATCAAGCTTGAAGACAATTTAGAAATAGACATTTATGAAGATATTTTATTGCAGGTAGATGTAATATCCATGCGAAAGCAAATTGACAGCTCAGTGCCTCAGGGTGACAGGTGAAGTTGAAGAGGAACTAAGAAGATCTAGTTTTATGTCTGAAATTAATTTGCAATTTCCAATGATGATCGGACTTGTTTTTGCGAAGCAGCGAGAAGGAAGTAACGTATTGCGAGTACAACTGGTGCAAAAGCTAGAGACAAAGACAGATAGGGCCACGGCCACTATGGCGGCCCATGTAAAATAAAGAACGTGGCAGAGTCGCCCCATATATACCCACCCCTCCTTGTAAACACCACACCACCGCCGCCGTATCAACAACCTTCCCTAGAAAACAGAGAGGCCGATCTGCCTCTCGCCATGGCCAACGCCAAGGCCGCAGGCAAGCAGGGCACGCCGCTGCTCGGCAAGTACGAGCTCGGCCGCCTCCTCGGCCGCGGCACCTTCGCCAAGGTCTACCACGCGCGCTCCCTCGCCAGCGGGGAGGCCGTCGCCGTCAAGGTGCTCGACAAGCCCGAGATCTCCGCCACCGCCGGCATGGACGCGCGCGTCCTCGGCGAGGTATCCGCCATGCGCCGCCTGCGCCACCCCAACGTGCTGCGCCTCCACGAGGTGCTCGCCACGCGATCCAAGGTATACCTCGTCATGGAGCTCGCCCCAGGCGGCGACCTCCTCTCCAGGCTCGCATCCCTCCCGCACCGCCGCCTCTCCGAGCCCGCGGCCCGCCGCGTCTTCCTCCAGCTCGCGTCCGCGCTCATCTACTGCCACGCGCGCGGGGTCACGCACCGCGACGTCAAGCCGCAGAACATCCTCATCGACGCCGACGGCAACCTCAAGGTCTGCGACTTCGGCCTCGCCGCGCTGCCCGAGTCGCACCGCGACGACGGGCACCTGCACACCGCATGCGGGACGCCCGCCTTCGCCGCGCCCGAGGTGCTCCGCCGCAAGGCATACGACGGGGTCAAGGCCGACGCGTGGTCCTGCGGCGTCATCCTCTTCGTGCTCCTCGTCGGCCGCCTGCCCTTCGACGACTCCAACATCCCCGACATGTGCAGGAAGGCGCACACACGCGACTACGCGCTACCGAGCTGGGTCTCGCAGCCGGCGCGCCGCCTCGTCGGCCGCCTGCTCGACCCGAACCCAGCCACCCGCCTCACCGTCGCAGAGCTCTCCAGCCACCCGTGGTTCAAACGCTCGCTCAGCCTCGACTCGCAGCTCGGAAGCCTCCTCGGCGGCGCGCCGGAACGGGACCTCCTGTTCCAGGCACCGCCGGCGCTCAACGCTTTCGACATCATCTCCATGTCTCCCGGGCTCGACCTGTCAGGACTCTTCGGCGAGAACCGAACGAGCCGGGAGAAGCGGTTCATGACCACGGCGTCGCCGGAGCAGATGGTGGAGCACCTCGGCCAATCGGGTGCGAAGCTCGGCTACTTCATGGTGGGTAAGAAGGGAGTAGAGCGCCTGCCCCTAGGCGGCTTGTCGGGGCTCGTGGCCATGTCCATGGAGATGTCGGAGTTGTCGCCGCCTCTCATGCTCGTCGAGCTGAGGCTGGAGGCCGGCGATGATGACGAGCTCCAGGCGTTCGGATGGGATGAGCTCAGGACGGAGCTTGGCGATGTGGTCATGGCATGGCATGGATGCGAGGAATTGTGACAAGCAGCAGCCGTATGCATGTACTCTATCATGCGTGCCAGAAAAGTGGAGTTAATTAGGACTCTGTACGTGGCACTGTGTCAGGTTGGAGGGTAGACTGTTAGCTCTTTCACTCTAATTTTGATGCCTAATTGTGAGTAGATTTTTTGTGGAACCAACTATTCCTAGATTTTTGTGCCTTTGTGAATCTACCTTTGTAGGCTCTTGGATCTAATGACAATAACCTTGCATTCATGCCTTGACTTGCCTTATGGATGTGCTGATCTTTTGACTACTCTATATGAACACATCTCATAAAGTTATGCACCAAAAGAACCTAAATTTACTAATAAATACCTAATTGTTCGTGAATGATTCATTCATCGAAGTGTGATACCATTGTTGTTTGCGAGGATTTGTTAGATTGTTAATTGTATGTCAGCTGTGTTCTGTGACGCGTACTTCAGCTTGAACGATTGAATCTGACGTATATCGGTATATGGTAGCCTTAGGCGACATAATTCAGGTTGTAGCATTGTTCAACTTTGTGAAAGGAAGTCTAATTATTTTCAGTTGAATTCTTTAAAAATGCATCATGAGGACTTCCCAAAGACAATTGATGTTAATTGCCGTGACAGCACACTTTGGAGTACCGAAATTAAATCTTCTTAATTGCCAAATAATCTCCTCCAAGTATAATGCACCACCCTGCCAGTATAGTAGTATTTGTCATCTTCCCTGGTAGGTAACTGAACAAGAAGAAAAAACAGCCAACTGCAACCGTCTTTACGAATTATGCATATATGTAGCTGCACCTGGATACCAATTAGTGCACTATGTTATCGTCAGGATTTGGAAAACTTATCAAGCTTAAGGAAAGTATTAGTTTCCTGTTTTGACAATCTCTGTTTGTGTTGTTACTAATTTGTTGTGTTAAACTGTTAACCAAGTTCCATCTTGGAAATAATTAGATTTTTGTGCCTTTGTGAATCTAATGACAATACCCCTGCCTTCATGCCTTGTCTTATGGATGTGCTGACCTTTTAGCCATATGAACACAGCCCTTAATTACACAGTTCATGCACCACAGGGACCTAAATTAAGTAATCAACATAATAATTATGCAGTTGTTCGGGCATGATTGTTGGTTCATTCAATCTAAGTGTGATGCTTGCGATTAGATTGTTCTTTGCAAGGAGTTGCTAGATTGTTAGTTCACTGATTATCTGTGATGCTTACTTCAACTTGAAGGTTTGAATCTGACGATACTATATGAGTATATGGTAGCCTTGGCCCTTGAGCGACATAATTTAGGTTTTAATATTGTTTGAATTCTCTTTTCCTTGAGGATTTCCCAAAGACAATTGATGCTAATTGACGTGACAGCACAAACAAGTAAAGGAGCAGTACTCCTACAGTGCAAGGTGTTTCCTGCTAGCACAATAAGGGCCATTAACTCTTATGAAAATTTTGACCGAAATTAACTCTTATTTACTTCCAAATTATCTCCGAATATAAATGCAGCACCCGGCCCGTATACTATTTGTCATCTTCTTCACTGGTAGGTAACTGAGCACATCCATCTGCAAGCAGTCTGCAACTGTCCCTACGAATTCTGCATACATATATAGCCGTACCTGGATATCAATTAGTGCATTATTATATCAGTGTTAAGATTTAGAAGTTTTACAAGATTAAGGAATTGATTAATTATCCTGCTCAGTGTATGTTCTTCTCAGTTTGTTGTGTTAGCCAACTTCCACCTTAGTTCCTTCATGCCTGTTCTTCAGTGGCTACCTAATTATTGTCCATATTTGGAATAATTTGTGCACATCCTATTGAAGATGGGATGAACTCAGGACAGAGCTTGGCGATGTGGTCACGGCATACCATGGATGCGAGGAATTAAGACAAGCATGGGTCGTATGCATAATTAGGACTCCGTGGCACTGTGTCAGATTGGAGGGTAGACTGTTAGCTAATTCACTCTAATTTTGATGCTTGTGATTAGATTTTTTGTGGAACGAACTACTCCTAGATTTGTGTGCCTTTGTGAATCTACCTTGAAGCTAGGCTCTTGGATCAAATGCCAATAACCTTCCCTTATGGATGTGCTGATCTTTTGACAATATGAACACATGGCATACTGTTATGCACCAAAAGAACCTAACTTAACTAATAAATATCTAATTGTTCGTGAATGATTGTAGTTTCATTCATCAAAGTGTAATTAGACTGTTGTTTGCGAGGAGTTGTTAGATTGATAATTGAATGATTATATGTGTTCTGTGACGCTTACTTCGACTTGCGGGCTTGAATCTGACGATAATAGTATATGGTAGCCTTAGGTGACATGATTCAGGTTGTAGCATTGTTCGACTTTGTGAAAGGAAGTCTAATTATTTTCGGTTGAAAACTTAAAAATGCATCATGAGGACTTCCTAAAGACAATTGCTGTTATTGCCGTGACAGCACACTAAGTAAACAGCAGTACTCCTACAGTACAACATGTTTCCTGCAAGCACAATAAGGGACATTAACTCTTTTGATGTTTTTACACTAGGACTGTTAGTACTACTACCGAAATTAACTTTTCTTAATTGCCAAATAATCTACTCCAAGTATAATGCACCACCCCGCCAGTATAGTATTTGTCATCTTTCCCTGGTAGTAGGTAACTGAACAAGAACAAAAAAACAGCCAACTGCAATTCTGCAACCGTCTTTACAAATTATGCGTATATATTGCACCTGCACAGCAATTAGTGCACTATGTTATTGTCAAGATTTGAAAATTTTTATGAAGATTAAGGAAAGTATTAGTTCCCTGTCACGACCATCTCTGTTTGTGTTGTTATTAATTTGTTGCGTTAAACTGTTAACCAACTTCCACCTTGGTTCCTTCATGCCTGTTCTTCAGTGGCTACCTAATTATTGCCCATATTTGGATTTATTTGCGCCCATCCAATTGAACCGCAGATCGATGCTTTTCTGAAGAATATGCCATGGATACCATATGGCGCACAAGGTTGGCAGGACGATGGACCGATCGACGAGTAAAACATCTTTGTAAAGTAGTGCAAGTCGTGGTCAATCAGAAGAAATTGATTCCAATAGCTCGTGTGCACTATCGAAATGCATATGAGATCTGGAAGTGCAGACTTATTAACTTCACCAACCAGAGATATTTTGCTAGACCTGTTAACGTTCTCTTCACATGGTGCACAGAAATGGTTTATGCAATAACGATTATCATGAGTTACATGAATGTGCAGTAACCAGCTCTCTGCCCTCTTTACGAGGTATCCCTAAAATGGTAAAGTGTTTAAACGATCATATTTGGTAAGGTGCTGGTCATACACTCATACATGTCGAAAAAAATTGTGTTATAACAAACTACTATTTTTTTCACCTTGTGTTATTATGAGTGATAATCATGCATGTTTAAGTTTATAACAAACTATTAATTGAAATATAAGATGGCTTATATGAATGTGCATATTTATTAACTTCACCAACCAGAGATATTAACAGGATTAAAATAGAGATTGATGGGGCTAATGTAAAGATCAATTCAATCTAGGAAGGAAAGAAAGAACGATCAACTGCACGCGGCGATTCAATCTAGAGTGAAGTAGTGTATTTTCCTTGAGCAGTTAAAAGGTTGAGTTTCTAGTTTATAGATAACCCTTCTGGGTAAACCATAAATATATTTAATCCTTCTATGGGTATTTTACCAATGAGCCATCAACTTTGGTATATAATCCAAGGACAGTGAACTTATGGCTAAATAACCAATTTTCCCCTACTAATTTTCAAGGCCAGAAATATATATCTCATGACTGGGCCGCAAACTTGTTGTCCGTAGCACTGCCCTCTAGTGAAGGAAAAGTCAGAATAAAATTAGAGAGCTTATAGAGGCGTACATCCTTAGAGTTTAGCACCTCATCCAAATGCGTGATTGTCATCTCTGTATTGGGTGTGCAGGTTTAAGTGATAACCATGCATATTATAGTTTCACAAACGCCCAATTTCCAGGACAAGAAGTATATATCTCACGAGTCATGACTGCGTCGTAAACTTGTTGTCAGTAGCAATGGCCGCTAGTGAAGGCAAAGTCAAAATAGATCCAGAAAGATTACAATGAGGCGTACATGAACACCCTTACTGTTTAGGACCTCAACCAGATGCTTGCTTGTCATCTGTCCATTGGGTGCACAGGTCTGATCTATGTCGACGAAAGCGAGATGAGTATTGGGTCAGAAACCACCGAGCGAAAAAGGAGCGACCTTGACAGGGGCGTCATGGAATTAAGGAACTTGACAGTAGCTTAGAGACAAAACTAAGTAGCTTGCTTGCTTGCTTGCTTAGCCTATGTACCAGTGCAAGTCCTTAATTCTCTGAAGCTACTGAAAGTTCCCTCTTGGTAGTCTAAAATTGTGAAAAGGTAGTTGGGGTAATCATTTGAATATGCTGGTCGACATGGGTAGGCGAAGAAAGTAGGCCCAATGGAAGAGCATGGTCAAGAAAGAGGTACACGTGTTGGTGTTTGACTCTCATGCATGTGCCAATTCTGAGTCGATCGACGTACATTGCAAAGAGAAATCAAAGAAAAATCTTCTTTGATTTGGCATGTATGTTCAGTAGCTCTGTCGGCACACCACTAGCACCACGATGTGATGATTCGCTGCGTAGGAAACAGATAACCAAAATCTACTAATGTTTAATAAATTTATAAAGGATTCTCTTACACGGATAAGGCACTGCTCATCCACTTTGAATAATCTGATTTCTTCTTGTCAAGTCCTATCATCCAACATCTATACGTCCAAACTCTGTTACTTGTAGTTTTCAGAATACTTAGCACACATAGACGTCCAAAATTCTGTGAAGACGAAAACTACCTAACCCCTTTCTGTTGTACTGCTTGACACCATCACCACTCACCAGACTAGATTGTAATCTACTCTCACCTGTTCCATAATATAAGATGTTACTGAAAATACATCAATATTACATGATGGAGGGAGTGTCAGGTTTGGCACTGATATGGTCTAACCAATTCACGAATCTAAATCTGATAGGTAGGGGTGCCAAGCTTAACAAAAATCCCCATTAATTCGGCTTGTGCACGTAACAATTAGCCATAAATAGATGTGATTCTTCATTAGTTTAGTGTTTTTACCACAAAGATTTATCAATTTAGCATGTTTGTACTAGATAAACACATTTAATTAGTCAAATACCACAAGGTAGAATAAATTGTATTTTGGAGGGGGTTGCATAGCACCCCCACCGGATCCGCTTCTGGGTCCGACCCTATTTCTCGATTTTTTTCGTGGTGCCACTCACAATGATCAATTTGAGAGTAGGGTAAAGATCTTTAAATAGTGTAAATTCTTGTATTATTTAAACTTTAATTTTGCGGATAATTATTTTAGATAAATATGTTTTAAAAAAGACTTCAGATTAACCAAACAAATCACGATCAATAATAGTAGCCTTCTAGGTTCTTTGTGTGCTAGAGCTTTGGCCTAGACCTCAAACCACCCTAAACTTTGGCGTAAGCCACAAAATTGAGGATATATGGTAGAGGGTTCTCTACCTTTCTCCCCAAAAAGAATAAGAGAACGACTAAAACCTCAGTTAATTCTCACTTGACCGCTCATGTCACGATGTATCATGTGATTGTTTGCATGTCTTGCAACTCGCATATAACACGCAATAAAGTACGTGACATTTTACTGTCAAAAAGAAAGTATGTGACATTTTTGCTCGTCTTCCGTTCGTGTGCAGTTTGAGTTACCAATTTGAGATATGGGCCAGCCTGTACTACTACTCTCCATATGGGCCAAACAAGTTGGGCTTGCTAATCTCGTGCTAATATGGATGAAAACAAAAAAAAATGGTACCTCCGGTCCACATTAAGTGTCGTGGAAAGATAGCTAGTTTAGCACAAAATGTGTACAGGGCTTCCGACAATCTTTCCGGTTCAGAGTATTTCAGTAAGCCGAAAAGCCCCCCCCCCCACCGAAGCTATAATTTCTATAATTGAAAATATTTACAAAACTAAAAAAAACACAAGTTGCACAAGTCCAGCTTGGACACAACTGAAGCTCGATTGCAGAGAAGTTCAACTTGTGTGCAACTGATGGTTGGTTGCACACATATAAACTTTTCTGCAATACAAAACATTTCAAAAAGTCTGAAAACAAAATGACGCACACATGTCTAGTACTCGTGCAACTGTCGATTGACACACATAGAAAAAAATTGTGCAACTAAGAATATTTGCGAAAATCTCAAAACCACTTTACACACAAGTCCAGCTTGTCGGCAAGGTGCGTGCAACTAATGTTCAAATCGCAGACACTTTTTTTTTGTGGAAGTGAAAATATATTAAAATAGTTTGAAAAATACCAGTTCCACACATGCTGACCTTGTGCGCAAATGATACTAGATTACACACCTAGAAACGTTTTGTATAAGTGAAGAAAAATCAACCAGCAAGTTGCACACTATCAAGCTTGTGCGCGACTCATGCTGAATTGAACACACGACGAGGCTAACACACTGTTACACTCTCTCATCTCATCTCCTCGACCGTCTGTCAATGCCACCCTTACCCGCCATTGTTTTGCATGATTTGTCGGACGTGACCTCCATCTCCAACCTCTACCGTTTTAAAATGGCAGATGCCCTAATTGAGAGAAACAATAAGGCACGTGCAGACTTGAAAAAAGGACAAAACAGTTTAAAAACGAAAAAAATAAGGAAACACCTGACCAAACAACAAATAAAGCCTCTAAGCTCCTGGTGTTCGCAGTGGATGCTGAACATGAATCTTGGAGCGCCAAATCCGAATTTGTTTACTCGACTACTGATGTTACTGACGTGATTGTGATTTAACTAATTCTTAGGTGACTGAGAAATAATAAATCTGAAAGAATAATCATGTTTACTCGACCCACTTCTATCTTTTTTGTGGCTGATTTTTAACAACAAATTGTAACATAAGCATATTGTACTATAAATATAGCGACCAAAATCTTTGATCCATGGGATGAGAGTGTGTTTGATGGTGGTGTTTATGCGTGCATCATCCATGATGGTGGAGAACGATACATAGATAGTTTTTTTATAGAACCTACACAGGTTTCTTCATGTATTGAATCTTGTTTCGGATTAGTATTCATCTGTTTTTAGCATGGAACTAGAATGAGAATGGTCCCAAACCAAGAACTCCGATTCGTTTTAGGGATGTAAACACGACAAATAGCCTCTGTATCCTCTCAATTAAAAAAACTATTGTAAGTGAGAACAACAAATCCTATTCTACGCTTGTTGCAAAACTTAGCACCGTTACTGAACGGATAGACGTCGCCTATAGGGGGGGTGAATAGGCGATTTAAAACTTTTTCAAGGGGCCGGAATATCCGGTCCAAGAGTGACCGGAAATTCCGAGTAGCCGGAATATCCGGTACACAAATGACCTGGAAATTCCGGTATGCTTGATAAAGGCGGAATAAAACTAGAGGTTTACTTTAACAAGCATACAACCTAGATATAAAAACTAGGCTCACCTATGTGCACCAACAACTTAAGCTAAGCAATACAAGTAACAAGATGATAGCAAGATATATGACTTCAAGCACGAAGGCTATCACAATGTAAAGTGCATAAGTAAAGAGCTCGGGTATAGAAATAACCGAGGCACGTGGAGACGAGGATGTATTCCCGAGTTCCACCCAAAGGTGTACGTCTCGTTTGGAGAGGTGTGCGCAACCACAACAGGTTAGCCGCAACGCCACAAAGGCTCACCTTCTTCTCCTGATGAACTCAACCACAAAAGGTTCGAGTTCACCTTCCACTATTGATCTCCTTTGGGGCGGAGATCGAATCCCGTACAACTCTTGAGGCACACACCCACAACTTAATTGGGGGCTCCCAAGTCTTGAGGCACACACCCACAACTTAATTGGGGGCTCTCAAGTGACCACAAAAGGTCTTGACCAAAAAAGGTCTTGGCCACAAAAGGCGTTTAGGGTCCAAAGACCCAAGAGTAACATGCTCACAAGTATCACCACCACGAATCCTCGTGGAGGGCTTAAACCGATGCAAATGCAATGGCAAGAGCACACGAAGTGCTCAAGTCCTTCACTCTCAAATTCCAACACAACAACAAATGTTTATGGGGGAATAAGAGAGGAAGAACAAAGTAAACCACAAAGGAGTCAAATTCTTCACTCCCAAATCCCACCAAAAGCAACTAATGCTTAAGGGGGGAGAAGAGAGGAAGAATAAAGAGGAAGAACCACAAAGGAACTCCAAGAACTAGATCCACTAAGTTCCCCTCACTTAGAGAGAGATGGATTGGTAGGATTGTAGATCTAGATCTCCTCTCAACTTTCCCTAAATAATATGGAAGATTCAATGGAGGGATTGAGAGGGAAGTGAGCTTTCCAAGGTCAACAATGGAGTAGGAGAGAGGGAAAAGTCGTGCTGCCTTGGATTTTCTGAGGAGGAAGAAGTGGAGGGGTATTTATAACCCTCCAGGAAATATAGCCGTTGGCTGTTTCGACACTCGGAAATTCCGGTATAAGTTAGACTCGGAAATTCCGGTCATCCGGAAATTCCGGTCTAGAGAGACCCGGAAATTCCGGTCACCTGGAAATTCCGGTCTAAGAGAGCTCGGAAATTCCGGCTGGAGTCAGAAGCAAAACCAAACTTTTCCTTAGCCATTTCTGGAGGACTTTTCTGGGGGCACTCGGAAATTCCGGTATATGGAAATTTCCGACTGGAGTCAGAACCCTTTTTCTCCTTTCCTTAGCCGTTTTCTTGGATGAGCTGGGGAACCGGAAATTCCGGTAGGGCGGAATATCCGGCCCCAATAATCCGAATCAGCAGAACACCGAAACGAAAACTGCTATAACTTTTGCAAATGAACTCCAAATGAGGTGAGACCAATTTTGTTGGAAATATTGCATCCCATAAATAGAGTAAAATCTCCACACATGGCAAGGTGTGGGACTTTCCTCAAGGTAGAATCGGCAATATTTCCGCCACCGAAAACGCAACAAGTTGTCCAAAGTAAAACCGATTCCGATGAGCTAGAGCTTGACATGGAAATGAACCAAGCTCTAATTTCTCACCAACATAAAAGCCAAATAAGAACCAAGAAATATGATATGCCAAGTATGCAAAGGTTTGAGCTCTCCACAAGAATGCGATCAAGTTACTAACTTGAGAGCCCCTCTTGATAGTACGCCTATCTATCCTATAGCCCTATCAAGATCATACCTTTGCCTTGAGCATTCCACTTGAGTTGGAGGATGACTATCTTGATCTCTTCAAGTGGATCCTCTTTCTTGATTGCGCGTCCAAACACTTGCTTGATGAAGACTTCTCCAAATACTCCCCCATGCTCACAATGGGAGAGTCTCGCTAAGCTTCGTCTTCATGTATCCATTGCAAGCACCAAGCATAGGATCTTTTCGAGAAAGCTTCTCTTGGTCTTGCACAACTCATCTTTTCTTCACTAAGATGATGTCTTGAATCTTCAAGACATTCTTGCAAGAAGCTTCACTCAACACATAGGCTTCAAGAGTCCAACACATGAACTCCACAATTCCATGGACATAATCTATAATGATATCTCAATGCAAACATTAGTCCATAGAGATTGTCATTCAATTACCAAAACCACACATGAGGGAAAATGCTCTTTCAGTTACGTGCACCCATTTTGCACTACTCGCTCTATTGTTGAGCCGGTCCAAATAGCTTTTTCTGGCCTGTTTACCGACCGTTTTTCTAGGTTTTTTTTCGCTTTTGTCCTTTTTCTGTTTCGGTTTTTTGGGGTTTGTATTTTTAAATTTCCAGATTTTGAAAATGTTCATGATTTTGAAGAAATGTTCAAATTTTAAAAATTGTTTAATGATTTTGAGAAAAAAAAATTCAAATTTCTAAAAATATTTAGATTTTGAAAATTGTTCATGTATTTAAAAAAAAGGTCACACTTTTATAAATATTCCTATTTTGAAAATGGTTCATGAACATTTTTTCAAATTTGTGATTCATTTTTCAATTCATGAACTTTTGTGAAATTCAGGAAATTTTAAATTCATGAACCATATTCAAATTCATGATCCATTTCAAAATCATGAACATCATGTCAAATTCGTGAACATTTTTTTAAAAAATGAACTTTTTTTAATTTAGGACATTCTAAATTCACGAATCATTTTTCATACTCATGAACCATTACCAAATTCATGATATTTTTTAAAAATTATGACAATTGTTGAAATTTGGAAACTTTTTTATATTTCACAAATTTTATCATATTTAAAAATAACTGTTACATTTTTTTCAGCAGCAAAAACTTAACCAAAACGGAACCCAGCTAATGGGCCAGGCCGGTGAGAAGCTAGTTTTCGACCAATTATTGAAATCAGATATGGGCTGGACCATAATAGTGACGAGCCACATTATCAGTACTCAAAGAAAAGAAAAGACTAGAAATCACAAAACGTTATCCCATCAAAAAGATCTCCGCAGCTCCCGTTTCCTACCATTCCGCGCGAGCAGCAGCCATGGGGATTGCTCCAGTCGCCACCTACTCTTCCTTCCTGACGCCACCGCCGGCGAGGAGGAACACCGCGTACCGGGCGCACCTCGCCGCCGCAGGTCTCTCCTCGAGGGCGTCCTCCTTCGCCGCAGGCAGCGGGCTCGCGGTGGTGGCGGCTTCCGTCGCCGTGGCCGCGCGGCCGAGGCGGACGGGCGCGGGGGGTGGTGCGCTCGGGTGCAAGTGCCTCTTCGGTCTCGGCGTCCCTGAGATGGTCGTCATCGCCGGCGTGGCGGCTCTCTTGTTCGGGCCCAAGCAGCTCCCCGAGATCGGCCGCAGCGTCGGCAAGACCGTCAAGAGCTTCCAGCAGGTGAGTGTTGGAGACTAAATTAGGAATTTCAAGCGGTGGTAATGTTTATGACTTCTCTCTCTGGTGCCTATTGCTCACTCAGTAAACTGCTACTAGGCATTGCTTTGCTAGCACAAAATTATGGTACAGACTGGATGCTACAAAACATGTTGAATCAAGTCTACTGTCTCTTGACTATGCTGTGAAGTTTAGGCATATTCATTTCACTTAGAATTAAGAGTTATGCTACTACACAAACTTATGGGTCAAATTTCTTCATTCCAAGATTCCAACTGTAATCTGTTCTCGTGCACTCTTATCTGGTGAATGATAGAGACTATGAAATATAGTTTTTTCTGTTGCTGATATAGTTGGTATGTTGGGACATAGCACAGTTTTGGTACCCACGTTTGTGTCATGGGCCTGAACCCAGCCTCGAGTTCAAGTATGGGCAGAGGTACTGTTCACGCGATCTGTTCTGCTACAGCACCGTGAACAAGGCTACGCCCATAACTTGGGCCATGGGATATGCCCACACCCATAGCAGCGTGCAATGATTAAAATACTGAAATTATTTTTCTTACGAAATCCTGGCATTGTAACAAACAGTCAAAAAGATGGTTAACTGAAAATCAGTTTGCATGGGATGTGCCGACACCCATAGCAGTTTGCAATGATTAAAATAATGAAATTATTTGTCTGAAGAAATCTTGGCATGGTAACAAATAGTCAAAAAGATGGTTAACTGAAAACCAATACTTGATTTCTAGATGACTAATTCAGATAGTCAAATAGCTGAAACTTTGAGCTTTAACACTATGGGAAAGTCTTTGTGCCGATTAGCTGAAGTTGCTACTCCTTTTCTAATAAGGAGTTCATATTCTATCCCTGAACGTCTTTGTAATAACAAGATACTATAAGCTACTCCTTTTTGTCCAAAAGGAATAAGAGTTAGTCAAGAGCTCTAAAATATGAACAAGTACACAACCCAATTATATATAGCTATACTGAATCGATATAGTTCACCATCTTGAGACTTGGCAGTGATTATTTTCAGCCATTCTGATGTAGCAAAGACAGAATGTGCATAGTGGCCAAGGTGTACAGGTAGCTTAGAGTAAGTCAAACTCTTCATAATATAGGAACAAATACTAGGTCCCAGGTATATAGCTATATTGGATAGGCACACTCTGTCATCTTGAGACTTGACAGTTTTCATTTTAAGACATCTAGAGGTAGTGAAGGGGCAAGCACTTGCTTTTGATTTCGAATCCAGGACTATGCAGTTGGATATTTGGCCATAATGCATATCACAGTGTATCACTGGTGCAGGAGGAAATCTCTGTATTCTCATACTCATAATCAAGTTTGTGCAGTACAGAATTCCTCCCTCACTATTTATTTAGCATAATTTCCTTTTCTCCTCAAGTACTTGTCCCTTATTCTCATTATCTCACTGGCAAATCAAAATCATACTAGACCACATAAACCCCAGATCCGAGAACCGCACTCATGCTGGCCCATGCATCAGCAAGTGCAGGCACAAATAAGCACGGTACCATGAACTAGAGGGAATGGGACAACCACACACAGATTTAGACTAGATAGCCCAATAATGGACAGCAGACAACAGTGTGAACAATTGAACACAGACCAAGATCGTCTACAAAGGTATATATGTACATATATCCACCAAATGAATTCCATGAGGTTTTGACCTGATAACAGAAAATGGGCAGACTAGCTCAACTTGCCTATATTGGAAAAATGGACAGAGTGATCAAGCTTAAGGATTTGAATAATACCAAACTCTCCCATCTTAATTGATAAGTTTCTCTGAACAGCCTATATTCTCTGATTGGCACACTGATGCTCAATGAAAATTCTTGACCCGTGAGCACTGGCCCCCCACCCTAGTTCAGTTAATGTTAAAAATGATGGAAAGGTAGAACACATGCAGGCAGTAGCAGCAAACACACTCACAGTTACACTAAGTAATTTAGCAAACCTGATAGCAACCTCAAATACCCATTTATAGTTGTCCAGGAATAGAACCAACAACAGGCTATGGCCATCCGTTAGGCAAGGATTTTTGGACTTCGCCCTCCAATCACCCTGGAAGAGGTCAAGACTGGCATGAAATCACTAATGGTGAGAAATATGGCATCCACATATCCACATCGCTGCAATTTGTTTGAAAATCTGTTACCACATATAAAATCAGCTTTATGCATTAGCATTACTGATTTAAAAGCCTGATATGATATTAAATTAAGGCTCGCTATCATGTGCACTGGATGATCTAATCTTCCATGACAGTAGTTGGCCGTGCTGTGCGCACACTAGTTTGTTGTGTTCTATC
This sequence comes from Poa annua, assembly GCA_026929855.1. Lineage (NCBI taxonomy): Eukaryota > Viridiplantae > Streptophyta > Magnoliopsida > Poales > Poaceae > Poa > Poa annua. Next base: position 43,540,410 of record CM049427.1, read on the forward strand.
AAGTCACATTACTGTTACTTTTAGACTTTACTGTATGCAGACCATTAATTTCCAGTTTATGGCTTGTTTCCTTACCTGTTTATGCAAGAATTATTCTCAGGCAGCCAAGGAATTTGAAACCGAACTGAAGAAAGAACCCGAGGATGGCGGTGACCAGCCTCCACCTGCAACCCCGACGGCGGTTAGCAGCGATGGCGAAGAGAAACAGGAGCTAGAGGCATCGAGTAGGAAAGAGAGCACATGAGGACACGCCGGGGCTCGCGAACTAGAAGAGTTGTGTATGTAAAAACAGTGTGATGTTGTAGCACATTGCTCCTTTCTTTTTTTCTATGTTCTTGCAGGCGGTGCGGCGATATATTATCAGCAACATGGGAAAACAACTCTGTGAAATTACCATGTTGTTATTCTATGAGGTTAATTGTGTACATCAATCGTTGTGGAATCTTAGGTTGTATTTTTCCAGTAAAAAATTGTGTAAATGCATTTCGAATAGCTGATCATAGTCGAGACACTAGCAGGTGGGCCCAAATAGTCAGCCACCGTAGCCGCAATTGTCTGGCCCCACCACGGCAGACATGGAAGAAGCAGCACCTTTTCCCCGGCAATAAACTCACGAGGCCACTCTCGGGAGTGGAAAGGAAAGCAAAATCCGAAATTATCGGCCATGGCTCTCCCTCTCCTCGCCCTCGCCTCCCCGCTCAAAACCCTAAACCCTACCTTGAACCCAAGCCCCGCCCCCCGCCGCCGCCGCTTCCTCCTCCTCAGCTCCTCCCTTCCACGCCTGCAGCCGCCGCTCTCGCGAAGCGGCCGGCTCCGCTGCTCTGCTCCGCAGCAGGCGGCTCCGACGACGGCGCGGCCGGATGAGATCCCGTGGAGCAAGGACCTCTGCAACTCGGTGCGGCTTATAGGGACGGTGGGCACCGACGTCGAGCTGCGGCAGCTTCCCAGCGGCGCTTCCGTCGCGCGGGGCCGCATTGCCGTCTGGAAGTCGGCCACCGAGACCACGTGGTAATTTTTCAGTATTTCCTGAGCTATGTTATTGCTAGCTCGTAATTACATTACATTTGTGCGTCAACGCCGAGTATATTAGTGCAACTCTGCATTGCGGAGTATGGTAGTGCTTGTTGGGTCCTGCAAAATGTTCAACAGTGTGTAGAGGCCTAGAGGGGAGTAATTTACCCCCTTTTCGGTACCAATATTACATAGAAATGACCTCTTAACAGTTACCTCGCAATAGATTGAGTAAATATTACTAATTGAACCATCAGGCACTATGGACGGTTCCTTGTAATAGATTGAGGCCTCATTTTGAAAAGGGACTCTAGTTGGAACAGGAAAGGTTTGAGTGTGTTCTTCCTTAGTTGACTAGGTAGCTGTAAGAACTACTCCCTCTGTTCCACAATATAAGATGTTTTAGCCATTTTCACATTCACATGTATACACATCTTAGTGTATATGTTCACTCCTTTTAGTCTGAATCTAGCCAACATGTGTAACACCTAAAACATCTTACATTGTGGAATGGAGGAAATATATACCACTCGACAAGATTCAGAATCAACAAATGTTTTGTGGATAATTAATTGATTAAGAGCATTATGCAGATCAAGCATGGAGCTCAGAGCATGATTAACCAATTAAATTAAGGTTGAAACTCAGCTTTCCATGATGAAATGATCATGTTCCTTTCTAATCAGTATACTAATCGAAACTCAAAACTATATATCATTGAATTTGCGTAGGTTGGAGCTGTACCTTTGTTGCTATGTAAGTTGTGCGCATATCTGTTACATAATGCTTGAGATTATTTTCGATGAAATTCTTAATATTAATTCATAATCACTAAATGTTTGGCGTGGCGGTGGTTGTAGGGTAACTCTTGCTTTTTGGGACGACCTGGCTGTTAAAGCCTCTGAGCATGTGAAACAAGGTGACAAAATATTTGTTTCTGGACGGCTTGTGTCAGATACTGTTGATGAGGGGCCTGAGAAACGCCAGGTTTACTACAAGGTACATTTCTGCTAACATTTTGTATTTAGGTTACCAGGATTTGTATCCATGCTGTTGTCATCATCCTCCTTTCTCATGATTATGATCGGTATCATATATTTTGTAGGTTGTTGTTCAGGAGTTTAAGTTCATTGAGTCCTTCCAACCTGTGCGATTATATGAACAGGAGTCAAGCCAGGATGCCCAAGGTATGGATTGAAGTCATGCCGGCATGCTGATATCTACAGACTGTAGCATAAAACTACTGTTCCTCCTCTCACCTTTTGATATATTTGTCTGTCGGCGATATTTACTTTCAGCAAACAGTATTACAGTAACTGCTTACAGTTTGTACTGCCCACTTGACCTTCAATCTGTCAAAATTTTCAACATTGCATGTAGTCTTCAAAGTCATTGATGACAGACCCTCTGTTTAACATATGTATCTCGCTGCATGCTTTAAGAACGTTTTCACAAAGCTTAAAGTATTATCTTGGGCATCTTTTGTAAGATAGAATGTTACTCAGTTTTCAGAAAAGGCTGTTAGCTCAAATTTATCCTAGCAAAAAAAATTACAACACAAAATAAATAGTCTTTACTCTTCAAGGGAAAGAAATATCATAGAATTATCCTCAACATAAGTAAAGAGCACATGCCTTGTGCATTCCTCTGATCCCTTTTAGTCGTTGAGTACTCTTTATAAATGCAATTGGGGATGTAGAGCGGCGGCTGGATTCGGCCCATTTCGTGTACAACCATAGAGTTCAGTTCTATACCGATTGTGGTGGATTAGCTTAATTTGTGTTGAATACAAGTTTTGTGGGACTATGCGGGCCGCCGCTCTGCACCCCTTAAATGCAATTGATTGTCACATATTTGCACCCTGCATTTTCTCATATTTATAGATGGTTTACTAAGTGTTTGTATATGAAACTTAGTGACTTACATTTATACTGTATCTGTGTTGCATCGACTTAACTTTTATGGCTGACTCTGTGCTAGTGATACTCATAACTTGGTGTTGGGTAGCTGTTTATTGGTGTTAATATACATTGTAAAAATAGGAAATATTAACTCTTTTTCTGTGAATGAAAGGTGGAAAGCATGGAAATTATTTCGACAATGATTCTACCTCTGGCTCAACTGAGAGTAGAAAAGGGGATTACATGAGTTCTTCCTCTCGTTCAACTGAAGCATTATGGCAAGCGTTCTTCGCCAATCCGATTGACTGGTGGGATAACAGGAAAGATAAGGTTATATCCTCTTCCTTTTATTCTTTTCGTGGCATTAAGAATTATAGAAGTTTTATCATTTATTATTTCTGTTGAGTTAACGTATGTTCTTTTATGCCAACCACGTACACTATATCCAATGAAAAATAAAATTGGCTACAAAACATGGACCATACTGCTAATCATCTACAATACTAAAACCACTAAAGAAATGCTTAAATACTCCTAAAAAGTGAGTGAAATAATATAAAGCCAGATAGCAGTAGTGAAATGTAGCCAAGACGGAAAACAGATTCGATAAAGGTCTCAAATGTAGCTCAGAAACATAAAAGAAAATAAGACCTCTATTTAATCTTATTTACTACTCCCTCCATACGGAGAGAGTATATTTGTGAAGAGTTAGGGCCTGTGTATCGCCCTTCAAACAGAAATATAACACGTGGCTTCCAAAAGTGAAGAGTTAGGACCGGTGGGAGAACAAAACTTACGCCACCATTGCTTTCTGCCTTTGGTATCGCCAGTATCATTTCATCTTGATACCTTGCAGTAGCTCTGTTCACTGATCATTGACATGAGGTAGGGATATGGTGATATCTGGCAGTATGCTCTAGCATCAAGCAAGCTATTGTACTGTCAGAGGAGAGAGATCATGCTGGCTCACTGATAAGAAGATTATGTGACAGAGAAGGATATATGGGCTGTGTGCTCCTGCTGTTCTGTTATTTTTTTCACTTTTGTTATATAATGAGTGTTGTGCCATTTTGATTTTAAGGTTTAAACAAAAATGGCATTAGGAGTTACAAAAAGGAGGCCAACCTTTAAATTTTGTTCTCTCTATTTACTTATAGTTGTGATTTCTTAGTTATCGTGGAATTTCGTTTACGGACTGTTAACAAGGAATTTCTCTTCTGCATCTTGCCAAATATTTATAAAAAAATAAGATTTAATATTATGGAGGCGCGCTGAATTGAGGACATTTTCACAATTTTTCTGAACTTGTAAATTCGACGTGTAAAGAAACTCAGTTTGCATAACCCCATCTGCATGCTATGACATATTGTAATACGTGGCATAGCGATTATTTTAAGTTTGTTTCAGTTTATGGCTGGAATATCCAGTAGGAGCTACATTCTTTTACATTTCCTCATAATAATTTGCAAAAGGATTCATCATGTTTTTATTTGTATGCATCCGTATTTTTGCTATCATAGATTTTCATTGAAGTATGTGCTGGAGGTTGCTTTGATTATCTTAAGTTCATACAATCTATCAACATAATACGCCCTAATCTATACAGTGATGACTAATTTGTCCTCTACACATGAACAGAAGAACCCGAAGTACCCGGACTTTAAGCATAAGAGCACTGGCGAAGCACTGTGGGTTGATGGGAGGAACAACCCAAATTGGGTTATCTCCCAGTTGGCTATTTTGGACTCGAGAATGGGTTCTCTGCTGGAGAAGGAGAGAAAACCGGTCTCTTTCATGTATGCTGATGACTTCATGAAATCTGACGCCAACAACTAAGTCCGGCTGGAGGGAAGAACCTTCTGATTCCCCAGTTATCCAGCTCCGCTATCTATTACTAGGATAACGTAGAAAGCCATGTTATCAGGCTAATTCATCCAAGCCGTCCCAATTTTGTTGTATATAGGTAGGCCCTGGAAGCTTATTAGTGTGGCGTGCGGCCAGCTGTTCTATGTCAGTGTTTGACAATGTACGAGAACTTCTACTACAGTTGATGTTTTCCATCAGTCCAGCCACGTCTGACAAGTGACATGCATGCTCCTTAACTCAGACGACAAAGCCATATTATGATCTGTTGTCACTAACTTGCTACAAAAAACATTTACACTGCTACGTGCAAGATATTTGCAGTGTCAAATCTGTATCCAGATCTCGCAGTATCAGGATTTAGGAGCGTTGAGGGGTGCACATCAAAGCAACAAGATAATACAAAGTTGATACTTTGATGCTCCTCTTGTTGGACCTGAACAGACATGATGATTTGCACCGAAAAGTTTGTCTAGGATTTCCCTCTTTTTTTTTTCTTTTCCGGAGAGCACATGTACCTACCGTTTCTCCAGGCTCCAGCACCCAACAGACCAACTCACCATCCCGGAAGGCACAAGGCTTCCATTTCTTTTTTGTTTCTGAGATTATCGCAAGCAGTTTTTGTAATTTCAATTTGGGTGGGTTGCGGATAAAACACCTCAGTTCGATTTAAATTGATGTCAGTGGATGATGGTTGGATCCAGCGCTCATGTGCACCACATGCTCGCTGTCCGCCATGGATCGACCGGCGCATGTGTTGACAACGAAATTGCGATGAGCCGTGTGTGTTTGCTTGCTTGCTTAACCAGTCTCGGTGGATCTCTTTCCCTCGTCTGACTCTGGCTAAGCTAGAATTGACATTGAATCCGTTGACCAGCAATTAGTTAGGCCGCTATCAGAATTTCTAATCGTCGTAGCCAGGGCCGGTCCTGACATTTTAAGGGTCTGGGGCAAAATTAGAATTTAGGACCCTTTACTATAAATAATTTTTTTTTAAATATAAAACATAGATCAAACGAGAGAAGCGTTATATAAATTTTAGCGTCAACTCATCCTAAGTGCTAATCTTACTATTCAATGATCCATAAAGAGGTGCTCTGTGCAGTGGCGGAGCTACACAATTTGAAACCTGGGTGCACAAAGGGTGCCATACTAGATAAAAATCATTTTTAGGGGGTGAAAAAAATACTATTTTACAAAGAAATATTTTGCTACCCGGTGTCCTGTGCACCCGGGTAGCCCTTAGTGGATCCGCCACTGGCTCTATGTGATTCTATAAGTTTTGCCTTTTCTACTTTTTTTCTAACATCGGACATATAACAACACTAGAAATAAACTAGAATTAGTGATTAAAATTAGGGGCTAAACATTCTAAACGGCTAAACCATAAATTAGAGAAGATAAAAAGTAATTAGCGAATATACGTAGGACGCCCGCTTAGCCGTCCAACTACGCACGCCTTGCGCAATCAGATATAAATAGGGCACTGGGTATGTAGAAAAATACCACTGGCATGACGCCTTGGGTGATTGGTCGCAACAAGGACCGAGATATACGGCAAGCTATTGAGACGGAGCTGTGCTGTGGCGGGCAAGAGACGAGATTAGAGTGAGGTTTTAATCAGATAAGTGAATAATTGAATTTATTATTTATAGAACAAACTGATCGGGCGATGTATGACAAGTTTCTTTTTTTGGCTAATGATCGACTCAATTACATTCTCCTGCCCAGACCCTTGTCTCCGAAGTAAAAGGGGCCAATTAGCCAATCGTTAAACGCCTGCACCATGAAGCTGTTTGCATTTGTTTTTGCTTGTCATGTATACGTGCTACGCCAATTATACATGTACTTCTGGAGGGCCCTAAAAAATCATGGACCCGGGGCGGCCGCCCCTCTCGACCCCCCTAGGACCGGCCCTGGTCGTAGCACATGGTTAAGTTGTATCTTGCGTGCTTTCGTTTCAAGTCAATCTGTTCTTGAACATGGGCTGAAGATTCGGATCGAACAAGTTGTCATTCCTTGTACTGTTTGGGCAAAGGTTCGGGAGGAGCCTTCCTTGGTTGGCGGGTTTTTGAAACGCAGGAATCTAATGTTAGGTCATCTTGAATCTTGCAGAATTGAACACCAGACGTGTTGGTTTACATAGCAGTTTCAATGGAAATTCCTATTTGGGACCGGGCGCAAAGTGGCTCGTTAGTGATATTCATATGGTTTTTAATAATCCCATAAATCAGTCTCTATAAGCAGATATCGTACATTGCTTTGAAATTCGTTTGAATCAAAGATGCCCCAAAATGCTTTTTTGAAACGAGAAAAACCACATGTATTTGCAATATATATTTGTTGTGTTTGCATTCGTTGTCACTAGATAGGTGGAAGATCCATTCAATTTGGTCGTGCCATACTGCGATGTACTGGGAAACTGGTCAAAAAACATTGTTGTGATACTCGTTCTTTGCAGAAATCACTCTTCCGCTGCACCTAAAAGGTTTTCTTCTTGAAGTATCAGCCTTGGAACCAAGAATGAAGAAGATATACCCTCACAACCAACCAACATGAATAATATAGTATAAAGTGAATCGACGACCGGATACAAAAGCACAACCAAGGAAGGGAAATCAGGGGAAATAAGTTTCCCCCTTTTTCCGTAGAAACATGTGAAAGAGCATTTTTCCTCATGTGTGCTTTTGGTAATTGAATGACAATCTCTATGGACTAATGTTTACTTTGAGATATCATTATAGATCATGTCCATGAAATTGTGGAGTTCATGTGTTGAACTCTTGAAGCTTATGTGTTGAGTGAAGCTTATTGCAAGTATGTCTTGAAGATTTAAGACATCATCTTAGTGAAGAAAAGATGAGTTGTGCAAGACCAAGAGAAGCTTTCTTGAAAAGATCCTATGCTTGATGCTTGCAATGGATACATGAAGACGAAGCTTAGCGAGACTCTCCCATTGTGAGCATGGGGGAGTATTTGGAGAAGTCTTCATCAAGCAAGTGATTGGACGCGCAATCAAGAAAGATGACCCACTTGAAGAGATCAAGATAGTCATCATCTAACTCAAGTGGAATGCTCAAGGCAAAGGTATGATCTTGATAGGGCTATAGGATAGATTGGCGTACTATCAAGAGGGGTTCTCAACTTAGTAACTTGATCGCATCGTTGTGGAGAGCTCAAACCTTTGCATACTTGGCATATCATATTTCTTGGTTCTTGTTTGTCTTTTATGTTGGTGAGGAGTTAGAGCTTGGTTCATCTCCGTGTCAAGCTCTTGTTCATCGAAATCGGTTTTACTTTGGACAACTTGTTGCGTTTTCGGTGGCGGAAATATTGCCGGTTCTACCGTGAGGAAAGTCCCACACCTTGCCATGTGTGGTGATTTTACTCTATTTGTTGGGTGCTCATCGTCGCTATCTTTCCAACAAAATTGGTCTCACCTCATTTGGAGTTCATTTGCAAAAGTTATAGCAGTTTTCGTTTCGGTGTTCTGCTGATTCGGATTATTGGGGCCGGATATTCCGCCCTACCGGAATTTCCGGTTCCCCAGCTCATCCAAGAAAACGGCTAAGGAAAGGAGAAAAAGGGTTCTGACTCCAGTCGGAAATTTCCATATACCGGAATTTCCGAGTGCCCCCAGAAAAGTCCTCCAGAAATGGCTAAGGAAAAGTTTGGTTTTGCTTCTGACTCCAGCCGGAATTTCCGAGCTCTCTTAGACCGGAATTTCCGGGTGACCGGAATTTCCGGGTCTCTCTAGACCGGAATTTCCGGATGACCGGAATTTTCGAGTCTAACTTATACCGGAATTTCCGAGTGTCGAAACAGCCAACGGCTATATTTCCTGGAGGGGTATAAATACCTCTCCCCTTCTTCTTCCCCAGCCAATCCAAGGCAGCACGACTTTCCCCTCTCTCCTACTCCATTGTTAACCTTGGAAAGCTCACTTACCTCTCAATCCCTCCATTGAATCTTCCATATTCTTTAGGGAAAGTTGAGAGGAGATCTAGATCTACAATTCTACCAATCCATCTCTCCTCTAAGTGAGGGGAACTTAGTTGATCTAGTTCTTGGAGTTCCTTTGTGGTTCTTCTTCGTTGTTCTTCCTCTCTTATCCCCCCCATAAGCATTAGTTGCTTTTGGTGGGATTTGGGAGTGAAGGATTTGACTCCTTTGTGGTTTCCTTTGTTCTTCCTCTCTTATTCCCCCATAAACATTTGTTGTTGTGTTGGAATTTGAGAGTGAAGGACTTGAGCACTTCGTGTGCTCTTGCCATTGCATTTGCATCGGTTTGAGCCCTCCACGAGGATTCGTGGTGGTGATACTTGTGAGCTTGTTACTCTTGGGTCTTTGGACCCTAGACGCCTTTTGTGGCCAAGACCTTTTGTGGTCAAGACCTTTTGTGGTCACTTGAGAGCCCCCAATTAAGTTGTGGGTGTGTGCCTCAAGACTTGGGAGCCCCCAATTAAGTTGTGGGTGTGTGCCTCAAGAGTTGTACGGGATTCGATCTCCGCCCCAAAGGAGATCAATAGTGGAAGGTGAACTCGAACCTTTTGTGGTTGAGTTCATCAGGAGAAGACGGTGAGCCTTTGTGGCGTTGCGGCTAACCTGTTGTGGTTGCGCACACCTCTCCAAACGAGACGTACACCTTTGGGTGGAACTCGGGAATACATCCTCGTCTCCGCGTGCCTCGGTTATTTCTATACCCGAACTCTTTACTTATGCACTTTACATTGTGATAGCCTTCGTGCTTGAAGTCATATATCTTGCTATCATCTTGTTTCTAGTATTGCTTAGCTTAAGTTGTTGGTGCACATAGGTGAGCCTAGTTTATATATCTAGGTTGTATGCTTGTTAAAGTAAACCTCTAGTTTTATTCCGCCTTTATCAAGCATACCGGAATTTCCGGGTCATTCGTGTATCGGATATTCCGGTTACTCGGAATTTCCGGTCACTCTTGGACCGGATATTCCGGCTCCTTGAAAAAGTTTTAAATCGCCTATTCACCCCCCCTCTAGGCGACGTCTATCCGTTCAATTGGTATCAGAGCCAGGTTATCTCATTATTAGGACTAACCGCCTAGAGATAAAGATGTCGTTTAGAGATCTAGTGCACAATCCCTCTTATAGATTCGATGGCACAAATTATGATGTTTGGAAAATTCGCATGCTTAATCTTTTTAGAGACATGGGTTTTAATTTAGAGAGTATTGTAGATATGGGTTTTTCTCCTCCAAAGGATTCTCAAGAATTATCTTTAGAGGATGAGAAAAACTCTTATCTCGATACTCTAGCATCTAATGGTCTCATATGTGCTTTGAGCGATGTAGTGCTTGCATCAATCATGCCTTTTCGGAGCGCTCATGAATTATGGACAAAACTTCAAGATATATATGAGGTGTCCAACATTTACAAGGATGATTGTCCTCCTTCCACATCCGGTCGTGATGAGCTCACGACTTCCTCCACTTCACCGACATGTGGTTTGCCACAAGGTAATGATATGGTGAGTGGTGATAGAAATTGCATTTTTGATGGTGAATCTACTATTGACTATACTTCAAACTCATCTTATTGCAATGCTCTATCTTTGGACTTAAACACATATAGCACTCAAAATGTATTACATGCTAGTGTTGATAGTTCTTGCATATCATGTAGTAGTTGCTTAACTAAATCTCATGATGATATGCTTTCCTCGTCTTGTTGCCATAATCAAAATGTGTCTATCTCCTCTAGTACTTGTTTGTCTAACAATGTAGAGGAATCCCAACAATTGTTGGAACAAGACTTGGTCCTCCAAGGTGCTTCAATTGTCTCTTCATCGTCTTCATCCACTACTCACATTTGCCTAATGGCTAAGGAGTATAAGGTATCTCCTACCGTGCACTCCAATATATCTCATGATGATAATGATGATGATGATGATCTAATTAAGGATAAGTTTGATATTGTCTCTCATGCTCTCTTAAATAATAAAAATGCTCATGAGAACTTCTTAGAAATCATGACTACCCTTTTTGAGCTTAAGGAGACCTTTGAGGCTATGGAGACCCGTTTCCATGAAGGGTGGGGTCTCGCTCGTGATTCCGCGGGTGAGGTCCACAATCTTGAGAATGCTCTTGAGGAAGAGCAAGAAACTCGGGTTGCTCTTGAGGAGAGATTAGAATCTAGTGAGGAGTTACACAATGAAGTAATTGCTAAACTCACTAAAGAACATGAACATGCTATGGCTAAATGTAATGTGCTTAGTAAACAAAATGCTAAGTTAAATAATGAGCTTGTCATGTTGTCTCCTTCCACTTCTAATGATAATGATGCTTGTGCTACTAACTCCACTTTGTGTGAAGCATCTATTTTGAAGGAGAATGTTGAGCTAAGAGCTCAACTTGATTTGCTAACTAGCAAGTATGGGAAGTTGGAAGAAACTCATGAAAAGCTTTTTAGCTCTAATGAGGATCTCCTAGCATCCCATGCTAAGCTAAAGTTAGATCATGAGGCGGTCACTACGAAGGTAAAATCTTGTGAGCCTCTTGTGAACACTAGCACAAACTTTACTTCTAATGCTTTATTGCCATGTGCTAGTTCTTGTAATTAATCCACTCATAAAATTGTTACATCTTGTGATGAATTACTTTCCTTGCCTTGTTGCTCTAACAATGTAGCTACTACTTCCTCTAGTATATGTGTTGAAACTAACCATGTAGAGGAACTCAAAGAGCTCAAGGCACACGTCACTTCTTTGAAGAAAGACTTGAAGAAGTGTCATGAAGGAAAGTCCACCCTCGACAACATGTTGAGAGTGCAACAACTTCCTCATGACAAGAGTGGACTTGGATTCAACTCCAACAACAAGAACAAGTCCAAGAACAAGATGAAGCACAAGTTCGTCAAGAAGAAGGGCCAAGAACAAGTTATTGATTTGGCCAAGATTGTGTGCTTCAAGTGCAAGGTTGAAGGGCACCATGTGAGATCTTGCCCTTTGAAGAAGAAGCCTCTTAGTGAGAAGCAACAAGGGAAGCAACCTCAAGTTCAAACTCAAGCTTCCCAAGTTGAAGAACCTTGCCTTCCCAAGAAGAAAGGTAAAAGCCGCTTTTGCTACAAATGTCGTGGGAAGGATCACTTTGCTTCTTCATGCACTCATGGTACCTTATCCAACCCTCCTACTATTGATAATGTTCATTTTCTTCGGAAGGATAAGGTTGGCAATGTGTTTGCCAAAGTTATTGGTACTCAAAGTGGTGTCAAGAAAAGAACCATTTGGGTAGCCAAACCTATTGTGACTAACCTCTTAGGACCCAACTTAGTTGGGGACCAACAAGCTCAAACTTGATCAATAGGTGTAAACGGAGGACATTGGAGACTTGACTACATCATGAAGAATTAAGGGATCTTCATCAATCATATTCTCTCAAGTCAAGTCAATTGGATTATATTGTCTTAGCATATATCCAATGCTCCTCCTTGCGGTAACTTGTATTTAACTCATATGTACTCATTGAAAGTTACTTGCACCCTTACATGTGTTTGGTTTTGTGCCTTACTATTGTTTCATATGTGTTGTGCACTCTACTTACTTATGTTGAGTAATCAAGCTTGTGTATGTTGGTTTGCACACCATGTATGCTTGAGCCTCTTGTCTATTTTGTTTTTAATCTTCATTGGCTCTTTTAGGGATTTTAATGGACTATCCCATTTTGGGGGAGTAATGTGATCTTTGGTAACTCACCCCCTTAAAATGTGTATTCATGAGGAATACCACTTAGTAGTGATATTTCAATATTATCTACTCTCTTTGTGGTATACTCATGAGAAATTCAAATTCAAATGTCCATTAATTATCTCTTGTTGGATTTCTCTTGCCTCTTGTTTAAAAGAATGGATTATCACATTATGGGGGAGTAATAAGCTATGTGCATATTACAAGCCTAGAAAATGTGAACATGAGAGGTAGTGTCACCTAGAGTTGATATTGTTGATTATCTTGTTCCTAGGTGGCATGGTACTCAAACAAGTTCCATATTTGCTTAAATGCATTTTGATCAACCATCTTTTGGTATCTTGTTTGTGAGAAAGTTTCTTGATGCCTAGAATGATCACTGAATATGTGAAGTCATCAAGAATATCTTGATAAGCATGTTTTTCAATTCGTTTATTTTGCCACATGCTTATATTTTATGAATATGATCTTGAATACATATATGTCAAATACCACCGAGAAATATCTCCATACAATCATTGTCTTTGACAAGTGATAATTATATTTATGGTAAAATTATTGATCATATTTACATTGGCTATTGTTACTAAATTGTCTTATCTTTATCGCCAAGCTTTGTTTTGATTTAACCACCCATTTGTCTTCTTTGCTTCATTTGGATATTTTTGTTGCTCTACTCATAATTTGTGTTGTGCTTTCGTTAGAAAGGAAAAGCAAGGATCCCATTGTTGTGCATTTACATTCGAAGACTTAATTTTAAGTAATGCACTATTCTTGGGGGAGCTATCCTACATTGAGTAGAACATCATCCTTTTAAGTATTATCGGGTCTTATTGATTTTCTTGAACTTTGTGTTCAAAAAGATATATGGAGGGTAATGATCCCACTTGTGTGCATTTTGTATTTACATAAAAGATCTTAAAAATGCACTAATCATGGGGAAGCTACTCTATACTCTTTAGAACACTATTCTTTAAATTGGTTTTAAAATTGGTTTTGTATCTTATTGCTCTTCTTGAACATGACTAAATGGTTAACAATATATATATGAAAAGTGATGATCCCATTTTTGTGGATTTTGTATTCAAATACAAGATCATAAGTAATGCACAAATCTTGGGGGAGCAATCCTATATGTTATTCAACATTAGTTGTCTTCAATTGGTGTTTGTTCCCGATGACATGTCTCTTTGAAAGACAAACATTTTTCGTCTTGGTACTTTGTGCCATCATGAAAATTGTAGAGGGCTTGGTTTATTTGTTGAAACCTTACTCTTCTTTGTGGAGTTGGCTATCTCATCCCATGGTTCCTAGTCTACCTTTTTGGATGAGATAAACCTTCGAGCATGCTTGTTTGATTTATTTCTTATGCTCATTGGTTTAGCCTTGACCTTTATTTCATTTGATATCTTTTCAAATTGGTTTCTCCAATCATGTGTTGGTTTGAGTCTTTGATACAATGAGGACAAATCCTTCTCTTGCCACACTTTTGTGTAGCTTCTTGATTTAATTGGTGTTTTGTCCAAATTTTATCTCGCTTGGTTCTTAAAAGTTTTGTGCATGCATATTTACTATTTGTATATCTTATAGCACGTTTACTTTCGTTGATCCAATATATAGGATAAACTCCATCAAATCCTAAATGGCTAAGATGTGAATGAAATTCTATTTCATATCAATATGCACATATTTATGTGGAGTCTGTCCTATGTATTGTAGTTGGTCTAACTACTTTGGACCCAATTAGTTTGGGTACCATTGTGCACTTGATTTATTTTAGGTACATGAGAGATGCATTGGAATCTTGCCTCTATTTAAAGAAGATGTCTTCACCATGTGCTTCTTGGAGCCAAGCTTGGATGATTATGAACTCTCATCTTCTACACCATCAATTCTATCTCGGTAACAAGTATCTAACTCATGCATTTACTTCTAGCTCTCAACCTTGTGTAGGTTGTTCTTTGGCATGAGTTTCTCTAAGTTGCACTTGATATGGTTTTTGCAAAGTTTCTTTCAAAACATCTTCATTGCAAATGTGAGTTAGCCGGGATGATTAAACATCAAGGGGAATATATATTTATATACAATCATTTTCATGATTCACGGATCCCCAATATGTTAATCTAGAAAATTCATTTCAAAGTCTCTCATATGCAATATTGATGAATTCTCATAAATCATTTGTCTTATGTGATATTTGTTTTGTGTCTCAAAGTATCCCAACTATCACTTATCCTATGTGGGTATTTGTGATGCTTTGAGAACTTGGTGTTGGAAGTTCATCTATACCCTCTAAGAATAATTTGAGCTATGTGCTTTGCTTTCAAGCAAAAAATCTTATTGGTGTATTTATGACTTCCTCTTGGATACCACGTGAGTTAACGTGTACCTACATTGTGTGTGCATGTTTCTTTCTGGACTTAGTGTCCACTTAGAAACTTATACACATGAGGGTAGTTACATATTTAATTGGTATTCAAAATCTTTAGTGATCACCTTTTATTACTTTCTTGATTCTTTGGTGATCTCTAAATGGCACAAGCTTTGTTTTTCTATTGGTTTCACATTGCCTCTTAATAAGCTTGTGATCCTATTTGATTTATCCTCTTTGGTGTGCTTGTATGCGAAATACATGATATGCACTACATGCCTCATAATTTGAAAGACTATGATGTTGCTTAGGCTCATCCTTGTTTAGTCTCCTAAATTGTATTTCCATGTCACACCCATCCTTTCCCGGTTGAGCAAGCCTTTATTCAATCTTGCACCTTTTTGTGTTCAAAACTATCTAGGAGGGAGCGAGGATTCCATGTTATGCACACCATATTGAAATACAAATCTTTTCATTGTGCATGTACCTTGGGGAGTTCCCTCTTGATTTTTAGAACACTTGGTTGATCTTATCATAACATCTTCTTGTGCTCAATTGGTTTTTGGATCCCTTTATTGCTTGCTTCTTTGTGAATGCTTTCCCCCTTTTGCAATTGGTATCCTTCCAGTGGATTTCAATTGGTATCTTTCTTGTGCAATTTTTGGATCCTCAATATAGTTTGATCCCCTTCATCCTTTCACATTGGATAAGTGCATTTGATTTCACTCATATCATGAGAAATGCATAAATCATGAAGGAGATCTTATTATGTTACCTTTCCAAAGCCTTTCGCCCATTTCGGCAATCGTTGCCAATGGGGGAGAAGTTTTGGAGGGTTGTATGGAATTGGCTTTTTACTTTGGTATCTACTTTGGTATCTTCTTAAGTATTTGCCTATTTGCCTTCCTTGCCTTTGCATTCGTTGCTTGGTTTTATATATATAGTGGAAACTCCACCATCGGTAATGGTCGATAATATATGCAATGAATTCATGTTCATACACACGTGCATAAATTATGGGGGAGTTTGCTCTATATATGTGGATGGACTAACATCACATACCTTTGTAGTGTTTGATGTTAGTGCAACCATTCTTGTTCGTTAAATTCCATATTATAAACCCTCTCAAAAGAGATTGTCATCAATTACCAAAATGGGGGAGATTGAAAGAGCATTTTCCCTCATGTGTGGTTTTGGTAATTGAATGACAATCTCTATGGACTAATGTTTACTTTGAGATATCATTATAGATCATGTCCATGGAATTGTGGAGTTCATGTGTTGAACTCTTGAAGCTTATGTGTTGAGTGAAGCTTATTGCAAGTATGTCTTGAATATTCAAGACATCATCTTAGTGAAGAAAAGATGAGTTGTGCAAGACCAAGAGAAGATTTCTTGAAAAGATCCTATGCTTGGTGCTTGCAATGGATACATGAAGACGAAGCTTAGCGAGACTCTCCCATTGTGAGCATGGGGGAGTATTTGGAGAAGTCTTCATCAAGCAAGTGATTGGACGCGCAATCAAGAAAGATGACCCACTTGAAGAGATCAAGATAGTCATCATCTAACTCAAGTGGAATGCTCAAGGCAAAGGTATGATCTTGATAGGGCTATAGGATAGATTGGCGTACTATCAAGAGGGGTTCTCAACTTAGTAACTTGATCGCATCGTTGTGGAGAGCTCAAACCTTTGCATACTTGGCATATCATATTTCTTGGTTCTTATTTGTCTTTTATGTTGGTGAGGAGTTAGAGCTTGGTTCATCTCCGTGTCAAGCTCTTGTTCATCGAAATTGGTTTTACTTTGGACAACTTGTTGCGTTTTCGGTGGCGGAAATATTGCCGGTTCTACCGTGAGGAAAGTCCCACACCTTGCCATGTGTGGTGATTTTACTCTATTTGTTGGGTGCTCATCGTCGCTATCTTTCCAACAAAATTGGTCTCACCTCATTTGGAGTTCATTTGCAAAAGTTATAGCAGTTTTCGTTTCGGTGTTCTGCTGATTCGGATTATTGGGGCCGGATATTCCGCCCTACCGGAATTTCCGGTTCCCCAGCTCATCCAAGAAAACGGCTAAGGAAAGGAGAAAAAGGGTTCTGACTCCAGTCGGAAATTTCCATATACCGGAATTTCCGAGTGCCCCCAGAAAAGTCCTCCAGAAATGGCTAAGGAAAAGTTTGGTTTTGCTTCTGACTCCAGCCGGAATTTCCGAGCTCTCTTAGACCGGAATTTCCGGGTCTCTCTAGACCGGAATTTCCGGATGACCGGAATTTTCGAGTCTAACTTATACCGGAATATCCGAGTGTCGAAACAGCCAACGGCTATATTTCCTGGAGGGGTATAAATACCTCTCCCCTTCTTCTTCCCCAGCCAATCCAAGGCAGCACGACTTTCCCCTCTCTCCTACTCCATTGTTGACCTTGGAAAGCTCACTTACCTCTCAATCCCTCCATTGAATCTTCCATATTCTTTAGGGAAAGTTGAGAGGAGATCTAGATCTACAATTCTACCAATCCATCTCTCCTCTAAGTGAGGGGAACTTAGTTGATCTAGTTCTTGGAGTTCCTTTGTGGTTCTTCTTCGTTGTTCTTCCTCTCTTATCCCCCCCATAAGCATTAGTTGCTTTTGGTGGGATTTGGGAGTGAAGGATTTGACTCCTTTGTGGTTTCCTTTGTTCTTCCTCTCTTATTCCCCCATAAACATTTGTTGTTGTGTTGGAATTTGAGAGTGAAGGACTTGAGCACTTCGTGTGCTCTTGCCATTGCATTTGCATCGGTTTGAGCCCTCCACGAGGATTCGTGGTGGTGATACTTGTGAGCTTGTTACTCTTGGGTCTTTGGACCCTAGACGCCTTTTGTGGCCAAGACCTTTTGTGGTCAAGACCTTTTGTGGTCACTTGAGAGCCCTCAATTAAGTTGTGGGTGTGTGCCTCAAGACTTGGGAGCCCTCAATTAAGTTGTGGGTGTGTGCCTCAAGAGTTGTACGGGATTCGATCTCCGCCCCAAAGGAGATCAATAGTGGAAGGTGAACTCGAACCTTTTGTGGTTGAGTTCATCAGGAGAAGAAGGTGAGCCTTTGTGGCGTTGCGGCTAACCTGTTGTGGTTGCGCACACCTCTCCAAACGAGACGTACACCTTTGGGTGGAACTCGGGAATACATCCTCGTCTCCGCGTGCCTCGGTTATTTCTATACCCGAGCTCTTTACTTATGCACTTTACATTGTGATAGCCTTCGTGCTTGAAGTCATATATCTTGCTATCATCTTGTTTCTAGTATTGCTTAGCTTAAGTTGTTGGTGCACATAGGTGAGCCTAGTTTATATATCTAGGTTGTATGCTTGTTAAAGTAAACCTCTAGTTTTATTCCGCCTTTATCAAGCATACCGGAATTTCCGGGTCATTCGTGTATCGGATATTCCGGCTACTCGGAATTTCCGGTCACTCTTGGACCGGATATTCCGGCTACTCGAAAAAGTTTTAAATCGCCTATTCACCCCCCCTCTAGGCGACGTCTATCCGTTCAACATGCATGATGATAAGTAATCAACAACCAAAACATTGTTGCAATGCTCGATCTTTACATAAATCACTCTTCCACAGTTCCACTGCACCTAAAAGTTTTTCTTCTTGAGACCTCCTTTGATTTACTGGATTCCCTAAGGAATTTTGAAGGATTTCAATCTTGTATCGATTTTTCTCTAAGCATGTTTGATTGATAGGATTGTATCATGTGGGAAATATTCCTGTAGAAACTATGTAGTGCATTTTCATAGGAAATCTAACATGAGCTTGGACCTCATGAAAAAATCCTTTGAAGTCAATCCTACACAAAACCTATTCCCTTACTTTTCCTACCCTATGAAACAAAGGAGGCCTGAAGTATCTGCCTTGGAATCAAGAATATAGAAACAGATGATATGCCCTCACAACATGAATAACATAGTATAAAGTGAATTGACAAGCGGATACAAAAGTAGCACAGCCAAGGAAGGGAAATCAAGGGAAAGAGGAGGCACGATTCCTCCTTTTTCTGTAGCAACACATGCATGATGATAAGTAATCAACAATCAATATAACAGTTTGGTTTGTACAAACACATGGAGAGTTGAACCCAAATCTCCTTTGTGCTTCTCCTAAAAAGGCCTACTTCAAGGACCCAAACAAAGGCACACATCCATGTGTGCACTCTGATGCACCAAGCACATCTCCTTTGGCTTAGTGATCGACCCCAGATCGAAAAACAAAAAGTATAAAAAAAATAAGAGAGCTCATGACTTCATATTTGCTTCTCATAGTAGCCTTCATTATTTGGATCCCAGGCCCGTGGCTTCAGATCTCTTGATGATCCTCAACTTCTTGCAGGTGCCGCTGAACATACTGCAAACACACAGGAACAAGATCATGAGTCACTGGTTCACACCTAATATATGGAAGATGAACAACTGATCAGATTAGTTACTAGTAAAAGACTTACTCGAAGGGCACATCTCCGACGAGCATGAGGTCGCCGTCCTTGTCCTCGTAGGTGATGGCGTACTCGGACGGGTTGGCGCCGTTGGAAGCGTCTGGCCCCGAGAAGCAGACGAACATGGCCTCCAGGGCCTCCCTGAGCTCCCTGTAGCCCTTGTACATCCTCATGTCCACCTTCCTCAGGTAGGGCGCTCCGTCCATGCTCACTTTGACGAACGAGCCGCCGCCGTTGGCGCTGGCCGCCGCTGGAGCCGGAGACGGTGTGGTGTTGTTGCTGCAGGCATCCTCGGCGGTTTTCTTCGCCTTCCTGATCTTGGTCGCCGCTTCACGGCATGACCTCCTCACCGGTGGCCACCCTACAACTGGTGCCCTGCAAGAGTTCGTCGTCACAAGCTTGTAAGAACCCTGGCTGTATAAATATGCGTTCTGAAGAAGCTGGTCGAGATCGAGTCGTAGTACTCACTTGGCTACTCGTGGTGCGGCTTCGACGTCGTCGGACTTGTCGCCCTCCTCGGCGGCGTTGGTGTCTTCGAAGGCGTCGATGGCACGCTTCTTGCCCCTGGGCGTCGCAGGCGGCGAGACCGTGGTGGTCTTTTGGTCGTCGGTGCCCGGTAGGCCTAGCCTCAGCTCGGTTGCCATGAGTAAGCTGGCAGCTTCCATTTCTAGTCGAGGCAGGATCAAAGGTGCTGTGTGCTCCCTGTTCTTAGCTAGCTCGACTCGATGGAGTAAGCGGACGTGATCGATGTCAATCTGATGAGCTCTGATGAGAGGCGAGAGAGGGGAGACGATGATGGTGTGTTGGCTTTGGCCTTGAGGGCAGGGTTGGCGAGCATGTTTTATAGCCGGACGGGTTGGGAATGGGTAAGGGCAGCTAGCGCATGGGAGGCAGACACGTCGCTGCATCGAGCGGTGAGCGCAGCACACGGTGACGGTGGCTGGGACGCAGCGTGCCGGGCCGGCCGGCGACAGCGGGGGCCCGAACGAGCGGCGCGCAACCGCCCGAGATCCCTCGGTCCACGGGCGACGCCGCGGCAGCCCATGTGCGTCGCCGGCTGTATCTGTCGACCTGGCTGGCTGTACGTACGATGACACGCTTGTATAATAATGTGTAAACATCGACGGAGACTGATTAGTTAGTTCTGATGGGCACGCGGTATTCCCGGGTCTCGGGCAGATATTGTAATGCGTGGGGCACATGCCATGTCTAATGTGTGTCGTCCACACCCATCACATTCTGGGCAACTTCAACTCATGCATTTCTTCCGCTCGCCTATGTTTCTCTCCGCCCAAACGAAAACCACGACCCAACGAGACGGCGTCACATTTGCATTTCACGTCCCTCCTATTTTCGTGTGAAATCATTTCTAGGTTAAATTTGGACTGTTTTACGCTCCCACGGACTCCCTTGTGTCATGCCAGTGGCACTTTGGACCATCCCACCCAAGTGTCATGGTCCGGCTTTGCCGAGTGGCTAGTACATCAATCTGGAGAGGATTTCAACGACCCAATGTTCGCCAAGTTCTCACCAAATGGGACATGATGTTCGTCGATGAGCACGTCCAACATTGTCGGTCGTACTTCGCGACTCGTTCTCCCGGTCGTGTTTTTATGCGTGTCACCACCACATCCTTTATGCATCACCCACCGTGCGTCTGTTCTCCAGCGCCATGAGTTCCCATGGTGAAGGAGGACGACCCCGAGCTCCAGCAAGTCCTCTGGGCCTCCATCGATACCGCCGCCGAGCTGGAGGAGATGGCTTGCTAGCCTGGCGTCCCAGGTGCTCTGCAACTTGGCGATAGAGACCAAAGACGCCTGCGCCACCGCAGTTGGAGACAGAGCGGACGTTCCACAAGTCACTCATGGGTCAGACGTGGACGCGGACGTCAACGGTCTCCACCTCGCCTGAGCCAATGGAGGAGGGGCCATCTACGACACCGCATGGGGCAGCGGCAGGGCCAGTGGCAGATCTATGGTCCGCCCCACCCTACATCGACCTCGTCGACAGCGGCAAGGAGTAGGCCGTCGACAACCACCCTAGATAGAGTTTAGTTATGGTTTTTATTTTTAATTATTGTATTCTATAAGCCTATATACATATTTCAGATTAAAAACCCAAAATATGTTCTTGCTTGTTGGATTCACTACGCAGTTGGGGGACACATGCGGAGATTTTGTATCCGCCTATCCGGATGAACCGAAAATAGACATATTTCGTGTCCCTTTAGGATCTGGGTACTCTTTCTCCTCTAGATGGTTTTCGAGTGCATAATTCTCGATTGGTTTGGAGAACATCGCTCACCATTGGAGGAAGTTGGAGGTGGAGAGATCTAGGGTGCACGGCCGGTCCAAACTAATTTTGGACTATGAGACATATACATTGACTATATACTCTAAAAAGTATCTTAATACTAGCTTGTACTGTATCAACTTATATGTAAATTTATAGAAAATTCTAGAGTATATAGCTTGACTTTGTCTAATAACTTGCATTGTTTTCAATAATAACCCCACAACATTGTGCATTTTATGTACTTGATATTAATTAAAACATAAACACTTAAACTAACCACTATTGATCAATTTTTATATAGATTCCACAACTTTGCTTTCATAAGATTTGATCTATTAGTCTCATCAAAATGTGTTTTGTAACGTCCCAAATTTTGGATGCAACAAAAACTTAATTATAAAATGATCCAAAATTCTGAACCAACATTTTTTTTGAAATGTCTTGTTAATGGGTGTGTTTTCTCTTGTATGCTCTGCTTGTCATGTTGTGTTTTGTTGACTTCGAAATATAAACCTTTTTAAAACACAAACAAGTTATACTATGACCTCTGATATCAATGTTATTACAAGTAAAATAATACATATATCTTATCCTATGTTATTTTTACCAAACTATATTTACCATCATGTTCTAAAACTTAGCAACTACCCAAAGACCTTTTATTTCAGAAAATAAAAGTATTTCCAAAAGCTATATGTTTGCAAAACTATAAAGGACCATATAATAAGTCCTAATATATATTTGAGCTTATTGTGTTGCAAGTATTAGCAACTCTCTTTTCGAAACCCTTGTTTTATTAGCCTTTGGTAAATCATTTCTCAGCATGTTTGATTAGTTCTGTTTCTACCAAAAACCCCGTATGGATCATATTGGTCACCATCTCACCTTATACTTGTTATATCCTAAATGCTTGGATTGTTATTTGATTTACTTGTTTCTGGAATTGTTTGGTTTGTATTTGATTTGGCTTGTTTGGATATGTGGATGTTATGTCTCCATCTTGGTGTGTGGTTTGATGTGAGACTTATCATGTTTGAAGAATTGTGTTTTACGATTGTGGTGTGTTTCATCTATTCCATTACATGGTTTATAAGAAAACTAAAATAAGTATTAAAATATTGCATAGCTATCTTATCTCCTATTAATTCTTAGCCTTTGTAGAGCTTGGCAATTAGGGTTTATCTAATTCATTTTGGAAATACAAAACCCCTAGCATCATCTACATCACCCTTACTTTCCATTTGCAACCTCCTTTAAAATTTACAAAAATGTTTGATCACAAGTACTTGCTTGTTTTGAGTTCTTCATGATAAGGTGACCATAAGTGTTTTATTTGTTAGCCTTTTCTCATTTTCTTATCTAGTAGTTGTTAAACCCATTTGACCTAATCTCTTTAGCCAAGTACATCACCTATATCCCCACTAATCAACCCATCTTGTCTTTTAATATTCAGTTCAAAGAATTGACTAATCCATCTAAGCATTGTAGCCTATTCTAACCAGCCCAAAAATATTCAAAACCCTAACCTCCACTACTATCTCCCCCTACTCTGGTCTTAGACGTGTTTTGGATCCACTCACACCCTCTTGAACATTTTCCCTTGCCCTCGGCTAAGCCTAGAACCTCCCCTCTCTTTTCTTTTCTGGTCTAGCCATTATGCCGAGCACCTGGCAGACAGAAACAACCGAGCACCTCCCCCTCCACCCAACCAGCGCCCTCGACCTTCTCGTGACCTCTCTTCTCGTCTGCAGCTCCCCAACACTCTCATGAGTGCACTGGCGCACCTCTGCCCCCTTCCCTTTTGTCCTTTGATGCTGCCCCGAGCGCTGCCCTCGCTGCCCTGTGCCCTCCGAGCACGTCACCCGTGTTCCGACCCGACCACGCCGTTTCTTAGCCCCAGACCTTGCCCATGCATTTACTCTGACCTCCAGAGACTCTGAAGACACCGCCTCTCATGCCCTATCGCTGCCCATATCCCTATCTTTCTCAGCCCGTACACCATGTTGATGTCTAAGCACGCTTCTGTTCTCGTAGACAGTGTTGGGCCTCCAAGAGCAGAGGTTTGTAGAACAGAAACAAGTTTCCCTTAAGTGGATCACCCAAGGTATATCGAACTCAGGAAGGTAGATGTCAACGCTATTCCTCTCAAGCAACCCTGTAATTAAGATACAAGAAGTCTCTTGTGTCCCCAACACACCCAATACACTTGTCGGATGTATAGGTGCACTAGCTATGCAAAGAGATAGTGAAATACAAGTAATATGGATGATTATAAGTAGTAATTGCAATCTGTAATAAAAATGGCAGCAAGCAAACATGTAGCAGAACTAGTTGGAAACGATGTTTCGATGCTTAGAAACAAGGCGTAGGGATCCTACTTTCACCAGTGGACATTCTCAACAATGACATCAAAGTTAAATAAATAAACACTACTCTCAAACACTCTCATGTTGGATAACAAACACCATCCATTGTGTTGGGCTACAAGAGCACCCTCAAAGTCAGAGTAAACTAACACCAACAACGTCATAAAGGAATCACACACGTGCACACACTATCACCGTTACAACCGTGAATAACCCCGGAGTTCATATTAATGTAACCTCTAGAGTGCATAATAGACAAAGAGTAGCATCACATATTCAACTAGATTACAAAGCTCATGATCACATAAAAGATCACATCATGGGAGAGAGAGACATGGACCACATAGCTACCGTAGATCCCGCAGTCTCGGGGGAGAACTACTCACTCCTCATCATAGTAGTCAGCAACGGCGATGGATATGGCGGTGGAGTCGATGGAGATGGCTCGGAGGGTAATTCCCCGTCCCGGCAGGGTGCCGGAACAGAGACTTATGTCCCCCAAATCTTGTCGGCGATGGTGGCGGGGTTCAGGACCCGTGGAGGAAAAATCGTCTAACGTCCCGTCGATTTTAGGTCAGGGAGGTATTTATGGGCAAAAGGCCAAGGTCGGTGGGCGCCCGAGGGCGCCACACCACCTCCCGACGCTACAGGCATGGGGCCCATGCCACGAGGCGATGTGGCGGCCTCGTGGCCCCACTTCGTCTCGTCTTCATTTTTTCTGGACGCATATATTCCAAAAATAATTCCTGGTTGACTCCTTTACAATTTGGCGGATATTTCCTTAAGAGCTTTTCTGAAACCAAAAACAGTAGAAAACAGGGAACTGGCACTATGACATCTTGTTAATAGGTTAGTCCCAGAAAATGCATAAAACTATATAAAACATGTAATAACATGATATAACATAACATGGAACACAAGAAATTATGGATACGTTGGAGACGTATCAACATCCCCAAACTTAGTTCTACTCGTCCCGAGTAGGCAAGAACGATAAAAGAAGAATAATTTCTGAGGTGACATGCTCAACACAATCTTGATCATGTAATAATGTAAGGCATATAAATTGAGATCAAATGAACAACGGTTGTAGTTTATATGTATATCAAACGAGTAATGAATAAACAAGTAGGTGAAGCAAGCAAAGCTTTCAATGATATAGTACTACATAGCAATCAACTGTGCAAAGTAGATATTAAAGATGATTTAAGATTCAAGCACAACAATATAATCATCTAATGCTTCCAACAAACATGACAACTTAATGAAAGGATGAAGTCAAGCAATATAAATATGCACGTAGAAGATCAATATATTATTTGTTCAAAAGAAACAACCAAGCGTTCAACGTTGGTTCCTGGCACCAGGATGTTATGGCTAAGAGAATGTTAACGGAGGTTTGGAAGGCCAACGGAAAAAAGGCTCACAAAGTTGTAGATGATCATTAGACAAGAGCAAGTCATACAATCGAACCTATGCAAGGAGTAGTGATTGACATACAACGGATGCACAATGAGCTATAAGTATACGAAGACCTAGGGCACTTTTGAGGAGGCTCATCATTGGAATATACAAGCCAAGTTCTATAGTATAAAGTTCCCCACTTAGTTATGCACCTAAGACATGAAAACTCTCGCATATGGAGTAAAGGTGTTAAACATGAGCAAAAATTATGATCACAATGATATGGTGCTATAACATGAGCATAAGTGATGACTATAAATGACATGGTGATGTAACATAAGCACAAGTGTGTGATAAAGAATAGTAATGCTGCCCCCTTTTTATTTCTTTCTTTTTTCTTTTCTTTTCTCCTTTTTCTATTTTTTTTCTTTTTATGTTTCTCTTTTCGTTGGCCTCCATGGCTCTTTTCACTTTTAGGGGCAAGCATCCTAATATGATACATGATGTATGACACCACACTAATGATATAAAACAACATACTGATGATATACGTAACTAATATGAATGTGCCATAAGAATACATACGACAACGGTGCATCTGCCAGTGTAGCAGGTTATGCAGTGCTCTAGCGTAACATGGGTAAAACCACACATCAGCTTTATAGAAACATGCAAAGTAATAAATAAGTAACGAATGACAACAAGTCATGTAATGTAAGATGGATGTGCATGGCAATATATCTCAGAACAACTATGGAAATGCGGTAGTAGGTAGGTATGGTGGATGTTTTGAGGAAGATGTTTGACTTATGTGTAGGAGAACAAGATGAAGATCTCCCACGAGTTTGGATGTACCCGCTAAAAATGCACCAACTCTCAATGTGAGAAAGGGCAAAGCAAAGTACCGAAGAGGCTAGCAATATGGTGGTGGAAGTGCCATGAAAACCGCAGTTTTAGAACTCACAAGTAAAAAGATTCCATATAAAAATATGATCATAGAAGGCATAATGAAAATTACTCCTAAAGGGATCGTGGTGAATGACAAAGTCACCGTTGGCTTCCCCGACCGTAGCGCATAACATAAATTCATTAAGCTTGCTTTAGGCAAATAGAAGTCATATACCATTATGCAATCAACTGGAAATTTAAGTGTGGCATAGTTTTCAAGTTTCTCAATACCAACCATTTAATCATTCCACTTTACTAGACCATCATGTTTACCATTAAGCAAATTAATATCTCAAAACAATATCAATGATGCAAGTGACACAATTTAATGATCTATAAGATTAATGTATCATTTAGTTATACCATCTACCACATTTAACATTTTCTGTTCTCAACCAAAAACCAATAAACTTATTTAAAAGATAAACTATCCAAGTAATTAAACAATGAGATATGATAGTATAATATAACAAATCTAACAGCTCTTACAAGAGATGCATGAAAAACAAGAGTTAGAGAGCAAACAATAACAAAAGACGAATACTCAACGAATATAAGTGAATAATACGAGTATTCATATTAAAAAGCGGAGCGTGTATCTCTCCCACACAAAAGAATGCTAGGATCCATATTTATTCATAGAATGAAAATAACAAAAATAAAAAACAAACAGATGCTTCAAGATAAGCACATAAGATCTGACGGAATTAAAATATAGTTTCACTAGAGAGGACCTGATATTTTGTCGATGAAGAAGGGGATGCCCAAGGCATACCCAAGCTTTGACGCTTGAGGCTTCTTAAATATATTGGGGTCAACCACCCGGGCATCCCCAAGCTTTGGCTTTACTATCGTCTTGATCACATTATATCATCCTTTTCTCTTGATCCCTGAAAACTTTCTCCACACCAAACTTAGAGTAACTTCAATAGAGAGTTAGTGCACAAACAATTATGATATTGTGTAGGAACATAATTTCTACCAATGCTACTGGATATTATCTACAGCCAATAATACTTAAAAGGATAAAAATATCTAATCAAAATAGCAAAAGAGGCATTGCAACAGAAAATAGCACAATCTGTAAAAAAACAGAACAGTCCGTAAAAACGATTTTTTTCGAGTCGCTTAACTTGCTCAGATCAGAAAACTCAAAACTAATGAAAGTTGCGTATACATCTGCGGATTATGTACACAAAAGGACATATTTTTATGACGTTCCAGTAGGGAGATATGAATTTTACGGTGGACAGCAGAAATCTATTTCAACACAGGAATTGAATTTAAGCATCAACTTTCAACTAGAGGCTTAACTTGACACAACATTGCAATAAAATAAGATACAAAGGAATTTCTACAGAGGTAAGCATGTTCCTTGACACAAGCAAAACAAAATAAAATAACAGGAAATAAAAGTGGGTTGCCTCTCATAAGCGCTTTTGTTTAACGCCTTTGAGATAGGCACATAGATTTATATGATGCTCTCATAAAGATGAGAGTTAAAAAACATAGGAGAGCATCAAGAGGTAAACATCAAACACATTTAAGTCTAACCCACTTCCTATGCAAAGGAATGTTGTAATAGGATAAATTATTGAAACATAAAGCAACTATCATAGCAACATGAAACAAATGCAACTTCAAAACTTTCAACATAAAGAGTGGTGTTTTAGTAAGTTGAAAACTTTTACAACCGTGTTTTCCTCTCTCACAATAACTTTCAGTAGCATCATTGATAAAATCCACAATATAACCATCACATGCAACATTCTTATCATGATCCATATGCATAAAAGTATCATTATCTCCCTCATAAGAAAAGGTCTTCTCATTAATAACAAAGGGAGTAGGATCATCATAAAGAACTTGAACATGATAGACAAGTTGTATATTAAAAGGATTGGTTTGAATGATTCCTCTATAATTATGACAAGTTTCAAAAGGATAATTGTAATTATAACCCATGTCATAGTATTCTTTATAATTATCAAAGACCGGAGGCGTAGTATCATCATAAGCAATAGAATAATTATCCTCTAAAGTATGTTCATTTGCAAACATGTTCTCATTTTTACTAGAAGGAAATGTCTCAAATATTTAATCATTAGTAGCAAAAGGATTTTCAAACACTTCATCCCCAAGCTCAAAGCTCTTTATATCATCATGGGAAGGAACATGAATAGTATTAATAGTGCAACAATTATTCATATCATCATTTTCAGAATTATTATCCCAAGATCTTCAATATCAAAAGAAGTGTGCTTATCCCAATCGTGATCACTAATATAAATAACAGACATAGGTACATCATCAAGTTCATAATCACCAAAATTAGAATTATAAGTATAAATAGTAATAGGAGCAACTAGTTTGGGAGAAGATACCGTTTCCTCTCTCCTTTACTCATCTTCTTCTTTCCCTTTTTCTTCTTATTTTTCCTCTTTAGGAGGGAGAGGTTTGAAAGGAAACTTCTCCACATAACCTGATTCTTTACCTTTATCAATCTCCCAATTTCAGCAATGTTTCAAATTGTTTTAAGGAGATCCCGTCTAGCTTCAACCTTCTTACTTGTGAAAGAGCCCTCCGAACAAGCATCTAGATAATCCTTGCAATGTCCTGAAAGTCTTGCATAAAAATATTAACAATTATATTATAAGTAAGCTCATGGTTGGGACATTTGAGTATTAATGTTTTCAGCCTTCTTCAGGCTTGAGCAATGCTTTCTCCTTCAAGAGGCCAGAAATTATATATAGAATTGTGATCTTTGTGAATCTCAGTTGGAGAATAAAATTTAAAATAAAAGAGAGATACAACCTCCTCCCATCCAAGAGAGTGACTATTCTTTAACAATTTATACCAACTTGCAGCTCTTCCACCAAGTGATATAGAAAACAATTTCTTCTTAACTTTGTCCATTGAAATACCAGCACACTTGAACAACTCGCATAATTCATGTAAAAATTATAAATGATCACCAGGATGGACAGTTCCATCCCCTACATAGCGGTTATTCATAACACGTTCTATAATTTTCATAGGTATTTTAAATGTCACTATTTCTTCAGGTGGCTTTAGAATATCACAAGCATCATTAAAATTATCACATATTGGAGGTAAAGCATTATCAAGTCTAGATAATTCCTCCAAAGCTGAGGAGCAAAAAAGATTATTTTTGTTTAAACTAGCTTCCCCAATCTTAGGTTTTTCCACGGCCTTAGCAATAATAGTGTCCAAAGAATTTATACTAATAACATTACTACCACTGTTATGCAAACAAACTTCCATAAGTTTTTTAATTTTATCTTCAAAAGTATGATGTCCTAATGCAATATAAATTTCATAAAGATCTCTAATTTTGTTGTTGTTTTCCATTAGCCTAACTAGTGAAAATAAAAATAAGAAACTAAAAGTAATAACTGCAGAATCTAAAGGAGATACTTTCAAGCGCTCACCACCCCGGCAACAGCGCCAGAAAATAACTTGACGTCTACGCACGCTTCTGTTCTCGTAGAAAGTGTTAGGCCTCCAAGAGCGGAGGTTTGTAGAACAG
Organism: Poa annua; assembly: GCA_026929855.1. Lineage (NCBI taxonomy): Eukaryota > Viridiplantae > Streptophyta > Magnoliopsida > Poales > Poaceae > Poa > Poa annua. The sequence continues at coordinate 43,570,299 of CM049427.1, forward strand.
CAGTAAGTTTCTCTTAAATGGATCACCCAAGGTATATCGAACTCAGGGAGGTAGAGGTCAAAGATATTCCTCTCAAGCAACCCTATAATTAAGATACAAAAAGTCTCTTGTGTCCCCAACACACCAAATACACTTGTCAGATGTATAGGTGCACTAGCTATGCGAAGAGATAGTGAAATACAAGTAATATGGATGATTATAAGTAGTAATTGCAATGTGTAATAAAAATGACAGCAAGCAAACATGTAGCATAACTTGTTGGAAACGGTGTTTCAATGCTTAGAAACAAGGCCTAGGGATCCTACTTTCACTAGCGGACATTCTCAACAAATACATCAACGTTAAATAAATAAACACTACTCTCAAACACTCTCATGTTGGATAACAAACACCATCCATTGGTAGGCTACAAGAGCACCCTCAAGGTCAGAGTAAACTAACACCAACAACCGTCATAAAGGAATCACACACGGTGCACACACTGTCACCGTTACAACCGTGAATAACCCCGGAATTCATATTAAAGTAACCTCTAGAGTGCATAATAGACAAAGAGTAGCATCACATATTCAACTAGATTACAAAGCTCATGATCACATAAAAGATCACATCATGGGGGAGAGAGAGATGGACCACATAGCTACCATAGATCCCGCAGCCCCGGGGGAGAACTACTCACTCCTCGTCATAGGAGTCAGCAACGGCGATGGAGATGGCGGTGGAGTCGATGGAGATGGCTCCGGGGGCAATTCCCCGTCCCGGCAGGGTGCTGGAACAGAGTCTTCTATCCCCTGAATCTTGTCGGCGATGGCGGCGGCGTTCGGGACCCTGGAGGAAAAATCGTCTAATGTCCCGTCGTTTTTAGGCCAGGGAGGTATTTATGGGCGAAAGACCAAGGTCGGTGGGCGCCCGAGGGCGCCACACCACCTCCCGGCGCGGCAGGAAGGGGCACGCGCCACGAGGCGATGTGGCGGCCTCGTGGCCCCACTTCGTCTCGTCTTCGGTTTTCCTGGACGCATATATTCCAAAAATAATTCCTGGTTGACTCGTTTCTAATTTGGCGGATATTTCCTTAAGAGCTTTTCTGAAACCAAAAACAGCAAAAAACATGGAACTGGCAGTGTGGCATCTTGTTAATAGGTTAGTCTTAGAAAATGCATAAAACTATATAAAATGCATATAAAACATGTAATAACACGATATAACATAGCATGGGACACAAGAAAATTATGGATACGTTGGAGACGTATCAACATCCCTGAGCTTAGTTCTACTCGTCCCGATTAGGCAAGAACGATAAAAGAAGAATAATTTCTGAGGTGACATGCTCAAACACAATCTTGATCATGTAATAATGTAAGGCATGTAAACTGAGATCAAATGAATAAGAGTTGTAGTTTATATTGATATCAAACGAGTAATGAATAAACAAGTAGGTGAAGCAAGCAAAGCTTTCAATGATATAGTACTAGATAGCAATCAACTGTGCAAAGTAGATATTAAAGATGATTTAAGCTTCAAGCACAAATATATAATCATCTAATGCTTACAACAAACATGACAACTTAATGAAAGGATGAAGTCAAGCAATATTAATATGCATGTAGAAGATCAATATATTATTTGTTCAAAAGAAACAAGCAAGCTTTCAACGTTGGTTACTGGCACCAGGATGTTATGGTTAAGAGAATGTTAACGGAGGTTTGGAAGGCCAACGGAAGAAAGGCTCACAAAGCTGTAGATGATCATTAGACAAGAGAAAGTCATACAATCGAAGCTATGCAAGGAGTAGTGATTTCCATACAACGGATGCACAATGAGCTATCAGTATATGAAAGCTTGGTGAATTATTTGCATAAACAGTGGTTATTACACTTGAAAAGAATACATTTATTTTTTGTTAGTTGCATGTGTCTAGTTTCACTTGTTTGTGATAGATCTGTTTGTGCAAGTGGATTAGGAGTATTTTTGTGAAGTACCTATGTGTTTTGTTTATCATGCAGCACTCGTTTTGTCTGAAAATTATTTATACCATGTGCTTAACTTTAGATCTAATAAAAAGTATGTTCATCACTTAAAATGGTATATCTTGAGGTAGGAGTATCCAAATAGAGTGAATCCAATTTCTACAGAAAGATAACATCAGTACCTATCCGTAGAAATCAGTCTGGCATCCAGTAGATCTATAAAACTGAAACTATAATCATTTAGGTTTTGAGACCAGTAGCATTTGTGTGATTTTTAGTTTCTGATTAACAATTGCTTTAGATGCAAATCAAATTTCCCTAGCTTCCTATAGTTACTAGGAGCACTTTGATATAAGGACTTAATTTTCTGAACAATATTCTTGGAGTTATGTTTTATCCCCCAAAGCAACAACATTTGGCTAATAGAAGTATTAACTTTTAATTATCGGTTCTTAGAAAATGTAAAGTGTATGAATGTTACTAATCAAATTTTGAAAACCAGAACCTTAACTCAACCATAATAATTTGTTTAAAACACTTTTATAATGTGTGGTATATTGTTTACTTCTGTTTAGCATTATTCACTTTGTACCCTAATAATAATATCAATTGTGTTTATATGCTTTGCTTGTGGATATGTTTGTGTGTTCTGTTTTAACAAGTAATTGGTGATGCTTTTAAATGCTTGTTGTTCGTTTGTTTACTTTAGATTGTTGTCAACACTCTCTTTTGTGGTGTTTGGTTAAATCAGGCAACTACACTTTTTTAGCTTTTAATCCAACAACTTGTGCGAGCAGTGGTGGTAACCTTGTTTGATTGATCAACTACTTATTGGTATTTTTTTATGGAACTAGTAACATGTTTGCATGTGAATGTGCTTAATGCTAGTGATAATGCTTGCTTATTAAGATACTTTTGTCGGAAGTATTTCCTGAACTACTAAGACACTTTTGTCTGAAGTATTTCCTAAAACTAATATAACAGCTCTTGTTAAATGATATAATAACCCTAAGTGATGTGTGGTTTTAGTGTTCTGTTAGAACTACCTTTTTAATACTCAGGGTTGTTGTGTATATTTTCTTAGGAGAATATGGTGTTTGTCTTAAACTATGGACTTTGTTGTTTGTTGTTGTTTAGCTAAATGAGTTGCTTGTTTTTGATTGATAGCTTAATGTCTTGTGTAATGCTTGTTGTTTGTTATGTCCTTGTGGCAATGTCTTGTATTCTGAGTGACGAGGGATGTCCCCATCAATACCCATGGTTACTAGCCTAGGGTAAGAGTTATGAGGTAGAGAACGCGTGGTGTTGGTAGATTCGTCGGCTGACAAGCAGGAATTATCCAGGTTCGGGGCCCTCGAGTGAGGTAAAACCCTTACTCCTACTTGTCTGTTATTGATTGTGTATATGCGGCGAGTACAGGGGTCCAGCAAGATGTCAATCTTGTTAGGGTTTGGTGGTACTGTTGGGCGTGTCCCTGGTCGGTCTCCCTCATGTCCTTTATATAGGAGTACAGGTCTCGGGTCGTGACCGACTAGGACTACATTTATGGAAAGTACTACCGACTATGCTATCTATGGTATATGTCTTCGACTCGGGCTTCGCTTGTTGGGCTTCTTCAGCCTATTGAAAATTGGGCTTTAGTCATTACGTGCACCAGGTACCCACACGAAGGGGTACCCGTTTAGTATAACCTTGTCATTAGCCCCCGAGTGCTTGGCTAATTCAGGGAATAAGTCATGGACTCACTACATAGTGCATGTCTCATGTTTTATGCTTTTGACATGATACTTTTGTCTTTTGGACTTATGAATTTTCACTAAGGATTTCGACTGAGTAGGCCTGGATTTATTCGATGAGTCGAAACCAGTTAACTGCACTTGGCCAAAACCTTACTAGCCTTCAGTCGGGTTTCGAGTCCTTGGGCTCGAACCCGGAACATACTGGACAGACACACCTCAGGCCAGTCGATGGTCTTACTGATATTGTTCTGCGGTTTTTAATTTGCTACCCAACGCGTCCGCCAGGATTTTTATCGTATCTTTGACACGGAAATGTCCATGATTTTAACACTGCTGGAGTGATCCTCGGTCCTTTTGACTGATCGATGGGTCTTACCTTTGTATTTCTCGTATACAGCATCCAAGGTACTCTATCGACTGATTTTCACTCGGGAATTTTTATATTTCGAGTGTCTTTTGATTCTATTGGGTGCATGACAGTGCTCCTGATGGGAGTAGCCCCCGAGATTGTGCTTTATTGCTTGCAGTAGAGGATAATCTCAATTTTATGCTTTTACCAGTCAAATACTTTTTAACTTCTCCTGATGGGAGTTTCCCACTCGACTCTTTTTCATTCTTGTCGTTTTGCTTTTGAGTTTGTAAGGAGCTTCTCCTTTTTGTCAGTCGCGGTACAACGCCCGTTTTTTGTTCGTCTGGAATGATGTCATGCATGACATCCTTGGCGTACGAATAGCCCTCTGATGGGACGTCGCATAGTGGGCCTCTGTCTTAGACCGTTGTGGACGTCCGTTCAGTTCTGATTTGACCTGACGTGGCGAGATTGTCGTCGACGTGATGATGATTTCCTCGATCTGCGCACGTAGTGGGCTATGTGGCTCACAGTGAGCGCTCTCTGATTTTGCCACGTGTCGTGGTGACTTTTGCTCGGATGGTTGTGATGAATGGTTGTCTGCACCGTAAATACAGTATATTCTACTATGTGTAAATTTACCTTGCCATTTGTTCTCTGCCGTTTCTGCTTCATCTTCTTCCTCACGCTCCTCTTTGACTCCTTTGTCTTCCCTGTGCTTTTCTTCCGCCATGGCGTCTCTGACCAAGATCTCCTCCACCACTGATACTTCTTCCCCGAACCAGTCCCAGAAGAAAAATATTTATGTTGATTCCGCCGCTACCATTGCCGCTGTGGTGAAGAAGATCCCCGGCGATTGGGTCAAATCCATCGTCACCGAGAAAAAATTGGAAGACTTCCGCCAGGCAGGGATTTTGTCTTCAGCTGAGGTTGTTGCTGCTCGGGCCCCGATCCATAAATAGGTACTTCCCATGCCTCTTTCTGGAGATTGAGTTTGCTTTGTGGACTTTCTTCCTCGTGGATTTGGATTTCTGTTGCACGACTTTGTCCGGGGCCTTCTTTTTACCTATGGGATGCAGATGAACGACCTAAACCCCCCTGGTGTTTTGCATATCTCCTGTTTTGTGGTTTTATGTGAGTGTTTTCTTGGAGTGCATCCCAGCTAGGCTCTCTGGAAACATATCTTCCAGGTGAGTTTACTCTATTGTGACGGTCGCGCTTTGTCGACTGGGGGTTTCTGTATTGAAGTACGCGACGGCTGTCAGTATTTTGATGTGACGTCAGCCGAGCCTTTCTAGAAATGGAGGAAGAAATGGTTTTATGTGCTAGTCGACCAAAATCTACTGCCTGCTTTTTCGACTACCCCTCCCACAATGTTGGCGTCCCGGGATCATGACTTGTCGACTGCGGAAGAAGAAGAAGCCTCTTCTCTTATGCTTAGGGTCCAAGAGCTGTGCAAAGCCATCGCAGGGATCCAGTTAGTCAGTACGTATGTGTGGCGCCGAGTCTGGCCATTGCAACGACGAGCGCACCCTTTATGGGATATGAGGGATGTCTTGACGCCACTCGTATGAGCGCAACTGAGTTGTCAGGCCATGAATTTCATGGTTATGTGAAACATATCACTGGAATCTCGCCTGTTGATATTGCTTTTTTCGACTTCTCTGTGTTCCCTTATGGCATTGGGACTCCTATTCCCGAGGTATTTTTTTATTTGTTGCTTGCTCCTCCTTTTATTTGTCTTCTTGGTTACCAGTATCTTCTTCCACATGCGCTTGACTGACCTGCTTTTCTTATGTTGTGCTCAGGGATCACCAGTCGTTACCTCTCTGCCACCGCTACCCGAGCATGGTTCAACTACAGAGAAGATTCTTCCTGCTACGGTTGATGCAGTTGGAGTCTCTCGTATCACAGATGACGCGATTGCTTCTGAGGCGAAGGCTGCTGAGGAGGCTCCTTTGTGCCTGATGGCTACTGATCCGGTTATTGCACCCGCGACAAAGCGTCGTCGACTGCGCCGACTTGGTGATGTTGACCCTGATGATGCGGACCCATCCTTGGTTGTTGCGACTTCTTCTGCTGAGCCGGATGTAGAGAAGTAAGTTTCGTGCTTCGACTATCTTTTCTGTACTTTATTGCTCCGTTATTTGATTATGCGAACAGCTACTTTGTCAGACAAGATCGTTCCTATCCTCCTGCTAAGGTCGTCGAGCCGTTGCCCTCCGCCTCTTCCTCTTGGGTTGATCATGTACATCTTCCCACTCTTTCCTGTACTTGTCTTCTTCCATTCGTTCGTTATTCTCCTTTGACACGATTGAATATTTTCCTGATCCCTTTGTAGCCTGATGTAAGTGGCTTGGTCGCCGTTGGGCAAGCCTTTGTGCATGCGGAAGAAGAAAAGACCCGCCTGCGTTCTTCCTTGAAGCAGATTAGTCGTAGGACCCTACCTTTCCGCCTATTTTGATTCTTGAACTATCTTTTGCACGACCTTCACATGCTATGTTACTTTGCAGAAGAAAAATTTCCCTTGAAGAACGAGTGGCTGAATTGGAGAAGAAACTTCATGATCATCAAGTCCGTTCTCGTGAAGAATTGGATAACACTCGGTGTTTTCTGGACGTGTCTATTATTCAGACACTAAACGTTGTTTTTGCAGAGGATTTGCCCGGGACTGCCAGTCCTTCGACTGCAGAGGAGTTTTCCAAGGTGCTTGGACCTGGCACAACGACCCTTACTCGGTGGGCACGTGATTTGACAGTCCGCGGCTCGGAAATTACTCTGAAGCTGCTGCTGGCGAATGGCGTCGAGGCTGATTATGAGGCTTCTTTATCAGATTACCCGAAGAAGTCGGTCGGGAAACCTTCGTCCTTTCGGGGAATCTCGGATGCGGCTGCTCGTCTTACCAAGGTCAGCATTTGTACCGGAGAGCGTCGTCAGGCTGCCGTGTCCACTGAGCGTCAGTCTCGTGGTGGCAAGGCCAAGATGGCAGCTAGCGAGTGACTACTCCTTTTGTAATCGACTGAACTCCTTGTTGTAATATAAGACCTTCGTAAAGTATAATGCCTTTAGTTGTTTTCTGTTTTTTATGACCTGGTCGAGCTTTACTAGCTTTCTTGCTTTCCTTAAGGGCCAACTTTTGATCCCGTGGAGTAGGATTATGCGATTATGTAATATTATCGAGCTTCAACCCACGAGTTCACCGGGTGGGTGTTTGTGAGTATGATCTTTAAGTAAGACCCAGCCCCCGAGCCTATCGGGTGGGTGTATGTGATTGTGATCTTTTAGTAAGACCCAGCCCCCTTGCCTATCGGGTGGGTGTATTTGATTGTGAACTTTTAAATAAGACCCAGCCCCCGAGTATATCGGATGGGTTATGCGATTATGAACTTTAGGTATAACCCCGCCCCCGAGTCCATCGGGTGGGTTTGTGTGGCTAAGATATCATAGCAAAACATCATTTAGTGAGAATATTTGTCCAGTAGACCGCGTCATTAAAAACCTTCCAGTTCCCGTGGGTACCCTGGTAAGGAAAATAGCGCGTCTGAAATCTACTGCGACTTTTACAATGATTTGTCGAGAGACCTATGCATAAAAACGATGCAAGTGCGCCACATTCCATGGGTTGTGTGATAGCTCTCCCGTTTGTGCGTGCTTCAGTCGATAGGCTCATCCTTCGATGACCTCAGTGACTATGAATGGCCCTTCCCATGGTGACGCGAGCTTGTGGACTTTCTTCTGTTTTAGTCGCAGCACTAAGTCGCCTACTATGAAAGCTCTTGGTCGGAGACGTCGACTGTGATAGTTTCTCAGGTCCTGCTGGTAAACATATGTGTGAGCCAAGGCCGTGTCGCGTGCTTTGTCTAGTACATCCAATGCGTCTTCTTGTGATACTTTTGCTTCTTCTTCTTCGTAGGCTTCTATTCTTCGCGCACCGAACTGAAGCGGATCGTGTGCAGAAAAAAAAAATTCCTAGCAACGATATCCTTAAACTAGCCAAGATCTACACTATGCAGATATAGTAGTACGGCGGAGATCGGAATACATACCCTCGTAGACCGAATAGCGGGGATTACGCTCCCGCATAAGCGTTGACGATGAAGACGCCGTAGCCGACCTCTAGGTCGCGAAGAACTCGGCGCGACGAAGACGACGAAGATGACCCCGAGGTCGGGTGGAGGAAGTAGGCCTCCGAGTACCGCTAGCGCAGCACCTCGCAGGGCGTCACACACATACGGTGGAGACGACGACCTCCGAAGTTCAAGTCCAGGACGAGCAGCGGAAGACTTGGACCGGAACACCAGCAGCGCGGCAGCGGGCTATGGTGGAAGAGATCCCCCTCCTCTACTCGGCGCGGCTCCGACAAGGGAACCACGAGATCGAGAGAGAAATTGGGAATTAATTGGTGAATTAAAAGGCCAGGGTTGCCCCTTCTTATATAGGCTCCCAGGGGAGCCAACCTTGCCAGCCAGGCAATTTGGGACTAACCCCCATTGCCTGGTGCGGCTGCACATGGTGCGCCGGCCCCTGGTGGGCCCCTTTTGGCCCACCTGGGTTGGCCCCATGGCTCCCACCGAATTCCCCTAGGGAATTTTCCCCCTCTTGGGCCTTCTTTCGACCAGAAGGCCCATTTAGGGAAATCAGCCTAAATAAATCCGAAAATAAATATATAAAATCATATTTGCATATTAATTACACTAACTAATATCAAACATAATATATATAATTTTTCCTAGCTCCGAAAACTCTTTCGGCGCTGCCCGATCTCCATCGGACCCCTCCCGGGACATTCCCGGTGATATCTTTCCTTTCCGGTTGTCTTGTCGAAACCCCTTAAGTGTGTTACCCTAGCGGTTCGATATAATAAGAGGTATGATCAAGACTCCTCTATGATAAAAGACTAACTCGTAGGCCTGGACCCCATGAATTAATCCCTGTGATATAACGAATGACTTTCATCTATCAAAGCTGGACGTATAGTCTTAACCCCTTTTTCATGGCGATACTTAGCGTGTCCGAGCATCATTCTCAGATATCTCTATACCTAGCATGATCTCGTTACCGACACCGCTATCTTCTACTCGTTTATGATATTATGTCAGCTGGTGACCTAGTCACATGTTTGCAAACTCATTTGACATAATCTCACCGAGTGGGCCCTAGAGTATCTATCCGGCTATGCGGACTGACAAATCCCGCTGTTGACCCCTCGTCTCAACTACCCCCTTCCGATACCCAAAAGTATCACCGTTATTGTCACACTAGATAAGATGCGACGTTTGGTGCGATCAAAGTATCTTTCAGGCATAACAATAAGAGTTGATCTCACGGTCTTAAGGCGTAATGACTATGTCCTACAAATACTGGGTATGTCCATCACATCGTTACTCCTAACGATATGACTTCCATTGCCGACCGGTGCCATGCCCTATGATCGGAAAACCTCGATCATCAATCGCGCAACGAAACTAGTCATAGTAGAGGCTACTAGGGACCTGGTTGTTTATCTACCACACTTGTATTAATGTTTTCACTTAATACAGTTATAGCATGGTATAAAACATATAATGAACGATTGGGATATTGCCAATAAACTTTGTTTATTAAGTGCCTCTAGGGCATATTCCCTTCAGTCTCCCACTTGAACTAGAGTAACACTTAATCTAGTTTACAACTTGGTAAAAGCTCAACACCCATAGCATCTTGGTGCATGCTCGCCTCGTGGAAGAGGAAATACAGTCAATAGATCTCACACATTGAAACCTATATGTGCTTTGCAACACTTCTATGTCACCTAGTTTGACATCAACCCGTATCTTACGATGACGGTGAAATATATCCCAGTGGATGGAGTGAGACTCGAGCATTCGCGTAGCATGCGCCTTAAAAGTCTAAGAGACCTATTAAGGGGACCACCTACGCCCGGAAAACTGCTCAGTCCAATCACACTTGCTACTTCTAAAGTCGTGATATATTTCTATACCTATGTAGATTATGCGACAGTGCATTCATATGCGACTTCGCAAACTAACCATGTCTTTCTTCAAAATAAAGGACATCTCCTATATGAGATTTCTAGTCGTATGGGTCAGTGTAATAGCTTGCATCATCGTAACCGCTTTACGGCAAGTTGCCATTTCACTCTTACCCGTTACTAGAAAACCTATCTTCAGTTCTCATAGACATTGAAGAATAAACTTAACGTTTGTTCATTGATCCACACAAGGATCACTCTAGAACCTGTTCTTTAACCAAGAACTCGGGTCACACTAAGTCGAGCTTTCAGTCTGATAGCATCTATGACTGATACATAGATAATGTCGAACATCATTTGCTATAACTGAAAAATCCAAGATTAACTTAATCTTTTACCTAGTCATACAAACAAGAACCTCTTTCTTTGCTTGTTCTATTCTGAAACACTTCAGAATCTTGACTAAGGAAATATTCCGACATAATGTTATTAAGCCCCTTATGATCTATACAATTATAAATCGGATGCCTAATACTCCTAACTTCATTTCATAGAAAATTTAATCACTTAAATAATCCTTTACACTCTACTAGAGGATCTGTGTCATTCAATATGTTGTTACATACCAAATCACGAATGACACCTAGCTCCCACTCAAATATGCCTTCCGCATATAAGATCAAGGAAAAGCTACTTAGCTCCCACTCAAATATGCCTTCCGCATATAAGGTCAAGGAGAGCTACTTTGCTCCCACTCACTTCTTTGCAAATGTAGGTTTCTTCAACTATTTTGGACAACTCCAAAATCCTTTGATTACATTATCAAAGTGAAGATTCCAGCTCCGATATGCTTGCTTCAGCCCATGAATGGACCACCGAAGTTTGCATACATGTTTAGCATCCTCGGGATTACAAACCATTCTTAATTACACTATTAAGAACCATGGTTTTCTCATCCATCTATCAATTTCTCATTCGAAATTATAGTAATTGCTAAACGACCCAGAATAGATTTAGGCTTCGCCACTTGAGACAAACTCTCATGTGGTCTGTCGGAACTGTTTCACGACAAATCGAATCTGCTCAATGTCTACTCTCTCATAAAATTCCATATACTATTAACATCCTAAATGCCATCAAGAAGATCTCCCAAGTCAATACCTGGTAATCGTATATGGATTTTATTTCGGATCACAAATGACTCATAGCCATTTCTCGGACTTAGGTCCACCATCTCTTCTTCGTAGTTCGTAGGTCTATCATATTCCATTAATATGACCTCCATAACAAGATTGTCGTAACACACAGTGTGGAACACAACCTCGTATGCCTACGCTCTTAGTATGAGCTCAGAACATCATGATCTTGAATCATTAGCTTTTTCAAGCTGTGGGGCCTGACACCGAAAACACTTTCGATTGCGCCACTCTGATGTTTGGAGAAGAAGTTCACCAACTTCGTCTTGCTCTACTTTCTTTCTCACTTATACCCTCGGACAAGAAACTATTTCTTTCGCAAGGTATATCCCGGCAAAGATTTTGCCTATGTCGTGAGACATGTACACAACTAACTCTTTAGGTAGGGTATACTACAAAGATTAATCCATTTTAGGTTCGATTACATCGAAACACTAAATTGCTGAACGACAATCCAGGCTCAAAAGCCATGCCATCACTCGTATGGTATTGTCTCCATGGATTCAAATGGTTTCCCTATTTGCTAACGTGAGTGTTTACGTTTCTACCATATGACTCTAATGATTACAATAATTCGGTAAGAGATTCATTTACCACACACTATCCGATAGGGTGCGATTACGACGCCCTAACACACCATAACACTATGGTGTTCCATGCGACGTAATTTGTGGAACTCTTCTCACAAGTCTTCCAATGATGTGCCAACATTATAACTCAAATCTTCATTCCTCGATTTGCATCGCGGGAATTTTATTTTCTTGTTAAGTTTATTTCCTACTTCATTCTGAACTTCGTTTGATCGAATCAAAAATTCAGACTAACATTCCCCGGAGTGGATATCCATATATCTACTCGGAATATTCATGAAGTCTATGAAATAAAGACTTCTACTACACGTTAAAGTACTTCATTGATTCACATACACCCATATGCATGATTCTCAACAAGCTATACTCAAAACGTTCAGTGAAGTTCACGAAATAAAGGTCTCCTCTACACGTCAATTACTTCATTGAACCACATACATCTCCATGTATGACTATCAATAAGTTATATGCCCGTTTTCTGAAAACGGTGTCACAGTTATTTTGCAAGTGTCAAAAGATCAAATCTTAGGACTTGTAGGTCCATCCAGTGTGGAGCTAATGCATATAACATTGACATGACTAAACGGTAGTGCCACACATATGTGGTGTCTTTATTAAGTTTGTATCCTTTGGCATTAATATTATGAATGTGCGAGCTTGTACCATCTAAATTAAAATCGGCATATGATCATTACTTCATAAATGTAGGACACCAATTTTTCACTAGCATGTATGAACAAGTGTCTCGCTAGAGGAGACACACTTGTAACGATCATACCAACACCCGATCATAAAGAATTTATTCAAATGGTAGATCTAGAGGGAGAGTGTCTATGGTCGTCACAACAACTTGACTGTCGTTATCAACATGCAATGTCGCCTCATCCTTTCAAGCTACTCAAGCAGTAAACCTGGTTTTTCACAAAACATGACTAGTTCAAGACTTAGTCACTACTGCGAGCACTTGCTTAGCTAAAGCATTCATAACATGTATATCATATATACACCATCATCATTGATGACTTCCGGCGATCTGTTTCATCTTCTTGATACTTCCACCATAATCAAGAACCATGAAGGTGAACGATTCCCCTTGCATGACATAGTCTATGACAGAGGATTTGCACTTGGCAACGATGTCTGTCATCCAGTGATTGAGCTGAGCGAGGCGTCTCAATGTTCATTAATCATGAACATATGTCATTAAGTATGACCGCCACGTGCTCCCTCAATGTGTGTATTCTCTTCCATCTTGGTTGGGAAGACAATCAATCAACGTACTAATAAACTTCATCAACCCAACATTTGGGGTACCCCGAGTTTTGCGACCATATCATATGTTCGCGATCTAAAAACTCGTACCCACCGTTGGTTCTTTATGGCAGAGATCATAGCATACACTGGACTATGATGATATCATCCGCACAAAATCTGATAATCCAAATTATCTTTTGTTAGCGGAATCTCCGGATTTATCTCCTAGCGGGTATTGTAACACAAAGAGCTAACGATTTAAACAAGGAGTATCCTCAAGCTAAAGTATAAAACTATGAAGTTTGGACCCAACCTTTTAAGTTTCTCAAACGCAGGAATGCGCCTAATTTGAAAAGATGCAATCACAATGGTTAATATCTACAAAGGTTTGCAAAACAGACTTTGTTCATTATATTATGAGTTCTAGTATTTTAGAAAATAACTATCCGAACTCCCACTCAAACGAACATCCCTCCTGGTCGTTTAAGAGATTACACGGCCCCCATCCATTGCACCACCCCTCATCATCAGAGCCGGTGGCACAACTTCAAGAGTAGACAAAAGTCCGCCACACCAATTTTGTGACTCGTGCTCGACCTTTCGGTCTTCCTGTTCCGAGGCCATATTTCTGAATATGCTAGGCTCGCCACCAAAAACCTCCACGCTGACGCTTGTGTAACATGGCTTACACCCACTGTATGTGAACGACGAGATGTCTGACACCCGATCATCACGGCCTGCCTCATAGCGTAGAACTTTCTTGGTGGTGCGCGTTGGAGGGAGAACACTAGTGGTATTTTGAAGGGATCATCTTATATAGCTACCGCCGTGTAACTAATGTATACTATACACACAATCACACAATATAAGATGCACACAAAACATCAAATGTAATGCAATGTGATATAGTCCATTGCGCCATGGTCTTCTTGGCGCCCGCAGTTTATAAACAATTTAATAAACCTACCTTGACCATATCACATAGCCCCTGCAAAATAAAGTTAGACGCTTCTACTTTATCTTTTGCATATTTTACGTGGCTCGGGGCTTTCGTAAATAGAACCGCTTCATACCTACGAACCCTATGACCACAACAACGATCCAATAATTGCATGTTTAAGCATCCCTTTCGGGCCCTCCATTGAAAATGCAAAGCCAACTAAAGAGAGAGAAACAGGCACCCGCCAGCCACAGATACGGTACAAGCCGTATGTCAGTAGTGGAACCAGTCTCGCGTAAGCGTACGCGTAAAGTCGGTTCGGGCCGCTTCATCAACTCGATGCCGCTGGAATCACAAGTGCACGCTAGAGGGTAGCAAATAACAGGAACGGTGCCCCCGTGTAGAACACGGGTTCTAACAGCGTACAGCTATATCTACGATAGATCGGCTCTGATACCACTGAAGGGGATCGTGTGCAGAAATTAAAAAAATCCTAGCAACGATATCCTTAAACTAGCCAAGATCTACACTATGCAGATATAGTAGTACGGCGGAGATCGGAATACATACCCTCGTAGACCGAATAGCGGCGATTACGCTCCCGCACAAGCGTTGACGATGAAGACGCCGTAGCCGACCTCTAGGTCGCGAAGAACTCGGCGCGACGAAGACGACGAAGATGACCCCGAGGTCGGGTGGAGTAAGTAGGCCTCCGAGTACCGCTAGCGCAACACCTCGCAGGGCGTCACACACATACGGTGGAGACGACGGCCTCCGAAGCTCCAGTCCAGGACGAGCAGCGGAAGACTTGGACCGGAACACCAGCAGCGCGGCAGCGGGCTATGGTGGAAGAGATCCCCCTCCTCTACTCGGCGCGGCTCCGACAAGGGAACCACGAGATCGAGAGAGAAATTGGGAATTAATTGGTGAATTAAAAGGCCAGGGGTGCCCCTTCTTATATAGGCTCCCAGGGGGAGCCAACCTTGCCAGCCAGGCAATGTGGGACTAACCCCCATTGCCTGGTGCGACTGCACATGGTGCGCCGGCCCCTGGTGGGCCCCTTTTGGCCCACCTGGGTTGGCCCCATGGCTCCCACCGAATTCCCCTAGGGAATTTTCCCCCTCTTGAGCCTTCTTTCGACCAGAAGGCCCATTTAGGGAAATCAGCCTAAAAAAATCCGAAAATAAATATATAAAATCATATTTGCATATTAATTACACTAATTAAAATCAAACATAATATATATAATTTTTCCTAGCTCCGAAAACTCTTTCGGCGCTGCCCGATCTCCATCGGACCCCTCCCGGGACATTCCCGGTGATCTCTTTCCTTTCCGGTTGTCTTGTCGAAACCCCTTAAGTGTGTTACCCTAGCGGTTCGATATAATAACAGGTATGATCAAGACTCCTCTATGATCAATGACTAACTCGTAGGCCTGGACCCCATGAATTAATCCCTGTGATATAACGAATGACTTTCATCTATCAAACCTGGACGTATAGTCTTAAACCCTTTGTCATGGCGATACTTAGCGTGTCCGAGCATCATTCTCAGATATCTCCATACCTAGCATGATCTCGTTACCGACACCGCTATCTTCTACTCGTCTATGATATTATGTCAGCTGGTGACCTAGTCACATGTTTGCAAACTCATTTGACATAATCTCATCGAGTGGGCCCTAGAGTATCTATCCGGCTATGCGAACTGACAAATACCGATGTTGACCCCTCATCTCAACTACCCCCTTCCGATACCCAAAAGTATCACCGTTATTGTCACACTAGATAAGATGCGACGTTTGGTGCGATCAAAGTATCTTTCAGGGATAACAATAAGAGTTGATCTCACGGTCTTAAGGCGTAATGACTACGTCCTACAAATACTGGGTATGTCCATCACATCGTTACTCCTAACGATATGACTTCCATTTCCGACTGGCGCCATGCCCTATGATCGGAAAACCTCGATCATCAATCGCGCAACGAAACTAGTCATAGTAGAGGCTACTAGGGACCTGGTTGTTTATCTACCACACCTGTATTAATGTTTTCACTTAATACAGTTATAGCATGGTATAAAACATATAATGAACGATTGGGATATTGCCAATAAACTATGTTTATTAAGTGCCTCTAGGGCATATTCCCTTCACGAACTTTATTTCTGGTGGCAGTACTACCTCTGCTCCATAGACCATAAAGAATGGAGTGAATTGAGTCGCCGCGTTTAGGGTTGTGCGAAGACTCCAAAGTACTGCTGGTAACTCTTTGACCAAGGCACCTACGGCTTTTTTGAGTGGAACCAGTAGTCTTTTCTTGATGCCTGCACATCCGAGTCCGTTTGCTTTTTCGACATGTCCATTAGACTGCGGATGCGCTACTAACGCGTAGTTGAGTGTAATATCCCATTCTTTGCAAAAGGTCTGGAATTCTCCGCCGTGAAGTTTGTGCCATTGCCTGTGATGATGCTGTTGGAACCCCAAAGCGATAGACTATGGACTTTATGAACTTGACCGATGTTGTTGCTGTCGAACTTGCGATTGGGATTGCTTCGGTCCACTTTGTGAATTTGTCGACTGCGACCAGCAGGTGTGTATGTCCTCCGAGTGACGACTTTTTGAGTGGTCCTACCTTATCAAGCCCCCATTGGGCGAACGGCCATGTTAATGGTGTGGTCTTGAGTGCTGATGCTGGTGCGTGATGCTTTGTTGCAAATTTCTGGCACCAGATGCACCTTTTGATGATATCTTCCGCGTCTTTGAGCGCAGTTGGCCAGTAGAAACCTGCTCTAAAAGCTTTAGCTACCAGCGATCGACTGCAAGCATGATGTCCGCAAGTTCCTGCATGAATGTCATGGAGTATAGTTTTGCCATCCTCGAAATCTACGCACCTTTGGAAAACGCCTGAAGTGCTTCGCTTGTAGAGTTCACCGTTGATAATGGTGTATGCCTTTGCCCTTCGAGTAATCCTTCTGGCCTCTGCTGTATCGTGTGGTAGCTCTTCTCGGAGCATATATGCTAGAATTGGCTCAGTCCAGGCTGGAGTCACGTGATCGCCTTGGCATAAGAGGACTTCGACTGCTGGGTCCAGTGTGCTAGGTGTGTTACCTGCCGTAGCTTCTTTTGAATTTGTCGTTGATCGTTTTTTGTGGATAGATTTGTGTGTGATGCGTTCCAGAAATACACCCGGTGGGACTTGTGCTTTAGTCGACCCAATGTTGGCTTGTATGTCTGCTTCCTCATTGCTTTCTCGTCCAATATGCCGTAACTCGCAACAGTCGAAGTCTCCTTCCAATGTGTTATATAAGTCGCGATACGCGATCATATTATCCGTTATGGCATCGCAAACCTTCATTGTTTGCTGTATAACCAGGTTTGAGTCGATGTATATCATTAGTTGAGTGCATCCCAAAGACTTGGCCACTCATATGCCATGTATTAGACCTTCGTATTCGGCCTCGTTATTGAATGGTGTTGGGAAATCCATTTGGAGTACGTACTTCAGCTTGTCTCCTTTTGGGGATATTAGTACTACCCCTGCTCCTGCCCCTTCGTTTTTCTTGGATCCATCGAAATACATTGTCCATGAATTGGATATGTCCGGTGTTCCTGGTAATTGTGACTCGATCCACTTTGTTGTGAAATCTGGTAGCACCTTATCTTTGATGGCTTTTGGGTGGTCGTATGTTATTCCGAGTGGTCCCATCTCGATAAGACATTTGGCGACCCGTCATGTTGCGTCTGGATTGGTGAGTATGTCTCCAATTGCTGATTTGTTGATCACCGTTATTCGGTGCTCTGTGAAGTAGTGCCGTAGATTTCTTGTTGTTATCAATACTACATAAGCTAGCTTCTGGAAGTGTGGATAACTTTGCTTTGATAGGGATAACACCTCGCTGATGTAGTAGTCTGGTCTTTGCATACTCTGAGCTTTTCCTTCTTCCATGCGCTCGACTACAAGTATTGTGCTGACAACCCTGTTTGTTGCTGCCACATAGAGGTATAGCGGCTCCTTCTCTTTCGGCGTTGCTAGAACGGGAGTCTTAGTGAGTGTTCATTTGAGGTCTATAAAAGTTGCTTCTGCCTCTTCGGTCCATTCGAATTTATTTGCTTTCTTCATCAGTCGATAAAGCGGCAATGCCTTTCGCCTAACTTGCTGATGAACCGACTGAGGGCTGCCACCCTTCCTGTCAGCTGTTGTACTTCATATAGTTTTGTAGGCCTTTGCATGGTTAGTATAGCTTGTATTTTCTCTGGATTTGCTTCAATTCCTCTAGCTGAGACCAGGTATCCCAAGAGTTCTCCTGCCGGGACTCCAAAGGTACAATTTTTTGTGTTCAGTTTGATGCTATAGCTTCTGAGGTTATCGCTCCTTTATGTCTGCTAGTAGTGTGCACTCCTTTTGTTGACTTGATCACTATGTCGTTGACGTAGAGTTCCACATTTTTGCCGATCTGCGTTTTTAAACAGTTTTGCATCATGCGCTGGTAAGTAGCTCCTGCGTTTTTGAGTCTGAAAGGCATTGTGGTGTAGCAATATACTCCGAGTGGAGTTGTGAAGGCTTTCTTTTCTTGGTCTTCCTTCTTCATTCTTATCTGATGATATCCAGAGTATGCGTCCAAAAATGACAGTCGGGCGCATCCCGCGGTAGAGTCGACAATCTGATCGATACGGGATAGCGGAAAATAGTCCTTTGGGCAGCATTTGTTTAGCCCCGTGAAGTCGATGCACATTCTTGTTTTGGTTCTCTTCTTCTTCTCGACTATCACGGGGTTGGCAACCCATTCTGATTTCTTTATCTCTCGAATGAAATTTGCTTTGAACAACTTGTCTACATGCTTCTCGATGGCTTCTCTTTTAGGTCCTGATACGCGCCGTACCGTTTGTTTAACGGGCCTGGTTCCTGGACTGAGCTGGAGAGTGTGCTCGGCGAATTCCCTGGGTATGCCTGGCATGTCGCCTGCTGACCATGCAAACATATCCCAGTTCTCACGAAGGAATTCGACGAGCGCGCCTTCCTATGCGGGAGGCAAGCTTGTCGACACTTTGATCGTTTTCGCCGAGTTAGTCGGATGAACCTGGTGCGTCCGTGTGTCATCTGCGGTGTTGAATGTTTTGTCGGTGGCCTGCTTTTTATTCTCCGGCATGTATGTTGTGTCGCTGAGAAGCGAGAGCTGATCCAGTGTTTGCTCTGCTCCGAATGTTTCAGAGATTTTGTTGAAGTCACGGTCGCAAGCGTCTGACCTTTGAAAGTTTCCCCTGACCGTAATTATTCCTTTTGGGCCTGGCATATTCAATTGGAGATATGCGTAATGTGGTATTGCCATAAATCGGGCAAACGCCGGTCGTCCCAGTATAGCATGGTATTGTGACCTCCAGTCGACAACTTCGAATTCCATTGTTTCGGTTCGGAAGTGCGTTGCATCTCCGAATGTGACGTTGAGATGTATCGTGCCCTTTGGCACAATGGCTTTGCCTGGAACTATGCCATGAAAAGTATTTGATGATGGGGGTAAATTGTCGACTGACCTGTTCATTCGACGTAGTGTGTCGGCGAAGATGATATTGATGCCACTTACTCCATCCATGAAGACCTTGGTCATGTTGTAATTTCCTATTTGGGCTTCTATTACCAGGGTGGAATGTCCTGGCCTATATACGGACGGTGGGTGGTCCTCTCGACTAAATGTGATTGTTGTTTCAGATCCGCAAGGTATTCTGCCTCAGCCGGTGCTGCCATGACCGCCATGTTGACATGCCTGGTGTGTAATTTTTGTTGCCTGTTTGATGGTCGCCCTTTCTGGATCATGTATGCTTGCCTCTGATGTATGGAGTGTTGATCCGTCGACTGTTGGTGCGTGTAATATACCGCTCCTGCGGCTTGACTGTTAGGGTCATATGATGGTGGTGGTGGCAGTGATGCGCCTTGTGGTGTGGGTACCATATGCTCGAATGTATTGCTCCTGTACCTTTTTGCGTATTCGAATGCCAACTGTCTGAATTCTCGACAGTTTTCAATTGTATGACTTGATATTAATCTCCCCGTCTCTAGGTCCTTGAATAAGTGCAATCTGCACGGATTCTCTATTTTTTGATCTAATCGTTGTTGTCCGTCTTGTCTGCTGCCGCCTCCCCGTTGGTCATGGTTTTTGTTTTCCTGTCGATCACTGACCTGTCGTTCTTGTAGCTGCTTCTCGGTGGTTGTTTTGTTTCTGTCATCTCGACTGCGATCACTACTTGAGAATCCTGCTGCCATGAATTTGACATTGCGTTTGTCCCTGCTGTCGTGATCACGTCATCGTCGTTTGTCGTCTCTACGCTGGTGATCTCGACTGTCCCGACGGTCGCGACCGTCCCGTCTGTCGCGATGTCGTTGTGGTGAGTGCGGAATTTTGCTCTAGACTGCATCTTCGCCATCTGCCCACTCGGTTGCTAACTTCATGAGCTCCGCCGTGTTTTTTGGTTTTTGTCGTCCGAGTGCTTCTCTGAAGTCTTTTCTGTAGACTCCATTCGTGAAGGCGCCCATCGCTCTATCTTCTGATATTGCACCCACGGAGTTCCTGATGGAGGCCCATCGTCTGATGTAAGACCTAAGCTTCTCGTCTGTCTTTTTTCGACATGCTCTTAATTCTTGGAATGTTTTCGACCTTTCGCAGAGAGGGTAGAAATATTTTATGAAGTCTTCCTTGAAGTGATCCCAAGAATCATAGGCTCCTTCGGGTAAAGATTTAAGCCAGTCGCGGGCTGTATAGAGAAGTGATCCCAAGAATCATAAGCATCAACCGTATGTATTGCAATGTCGTCGTCGTTGTTCCTCGTTGGCATATGACTGCCAGTTTGTAATCTTCTAGCCATCCCGAAGGTTCCTGCTTTGAATTGAATTTTGGCATGGTTAGGTAGGCCAAACTTCTTCGGGAGTTTTGTTTCTTGAATTCGTTGAGTGAAGCATTGTGCTCCGCATGTTCCTGCGTTTCGATTGTCAGGCGATTCGCGACTTCCTGATCCTCTGGACCTGCTTCTTGAGCGGCTTCTTGACCTGTGACGGCTTGACCTGTTCCTGCCGCTGCTTCGCTGAGGTCTGCGACTGGAACGATCTCTCGAGCGGCTCCTGCTATGTCTTCTCCTTCCTCCGTCGATCAGTTGTTTTGCTGCGATTGGCCTTCATTTGCTGTAGGTATTTTGTTTTAGCTGGGTCACCTGCCGGTGGTTTTCCTTCTTGGAGGTATGCTCCTATGGATATGAGGGCTCCTTCTGCAGTTTGGGTTGGATTATGCCTTCGGAGTCGATGGACAAGAACGAGTTGTTCAAGTTCCGAGTGACGTCTGCTCTTTCGTGTTCGGGTATTCTATCGAATCTGGATCTGCGTCGTGCCTCGGTTGCCCCTGTAGAGCTCATGGATAGTTGTCGTCTGCGCGCGCTTGATATGCTTGCCTGCCTTCTTCGCTCTTCGAGTGTTGCTCTGCATTGCTTCAAGCGTTGCGACTCCTGCCAGTTGAAGTAGTTGTATGTTGCCAACTCATCTGGAGTTGCGTCTGCTGGCATCATTATGCCCTATTCAGTGACCTTTGTCACCTTTGCAGCCATCTCTACCGTGATGTCCAGAGTGGTGGTACCATCTGGTAAAGTGACTGTTCGTGGATACTCGACATGTTGTCGATTGGCTGCGTTTTCCGATGTTTTTGTGGTTGTTGCCACGTAGACCTGCTGGGGTATGTGGTAAGGATATGTGTAGTCGGATTCCTCTTCATATGTTTCTTCGACATTGCTATCCCGTTCTATGCTTTTGCTGTTTTCCCCATCTTCTATTTGTTGCGCGTGTGCATCGTAGTCGATGGCAGCATGATGTGGAGATTGGATCTCTGCGCCAGTAAAATTGGCTAGACGTATGATGTCTTCTGCAGGCTCATCGTACTCGGTTAGGTGAAAGCTTTCTTCTGGAGCGTCGATTTGCACATGGTCTTTGGTTGGGTTGATATGGAGTGTCGACTGCACTTTTTCTTCCATCTCGTTTTGCTTTATGAATTTGTTGAATTCCCTTGTGGACATGGATCCTTCTATGGACGAGACCGGATCGATCTGTGATGTTGGCGCTCAAGTGCTTCCAGCCGAAGTCGTCGATATGATCATATCGTCGACTGAGGTAGTCGACGGCTCTTACTCTTCAGGGAACTCATCCGCCATGAATTTGTTGAACTCTGCGGACGTCATTGAATCTGTTGGAGATTGTGGCGGCGGGATCAGATCGGCCTGCGACGGGTATCTTCCTTGTTTCCTGCAGATGTGATCTCCGTCGACCTCTTCTGAAGCGGCTGAGTCGTGATTTGTTCGACTAAATCATGCACACCAAGCTGATCAACAAAGAAGTTATGTTCCACAATAGTTAGATCAAAACCTACATCAAAATTGGAGTAGATCTCCTGAGCTTCGGGTGAGTATGGCATGATGCTTCCTGGTGACGCTGTTTTTGGCGAGTGGTCGCCTGTGATCTGAATACGATCTGATGCTGCAGATGTGCATCCCTTTGAAGAAGTCGGCGGATCGACGTTTGAAATTTGGACCGAAAAATCCGTAGATCCAACACCACCTGTTCCCACAGACGGCGCCAATTGACGAGGGATGTTGTGGTGACCCAACATACCACTGCATGGTGTAGTATGCTATAGTCGTTGACATAGCACCAATGGATCACCGCCCACTAGTGTTACGTCATCAGAGTGGTACAACAGAAACATCGCAGGTCCAAGGCATGATTATAGATTACAAACAGAAGATCCAAAACAACAGATTTATAGAACCTCCTCGAAACAATGAAGCAAGGCCCTAACAAAAGAACATCAAATGGAAAATCTCGGAGGAACTGATCTATACTAAGCCTACTGCTAATACGGCTAGGCTTGCGGTTGCGCTATAGTAACGCCTACAGAGATAGGTTCTATGACTAGGAATCTGTCCTCTTCTACACTACACCTTCATTTGTTCTCCGTCTTCCTTCAATTGCTTCAACTCGATGTAGTTGTCTTATGTGGTATCTTGAGTTTATCCGTCCTCAGAGTCTTCATAGCCTAAAGTGCTGCCTTCTTGTGGTTCCTCATGTCTAGCAGGGCTTTAGGAGGCAAGGGTGAGTAACAGCGTTACCCAGCAAGTTCATTATGCAAGGTGGGAAGTTTGATGCATAAATACAGCCACAGACAATGGATTGTCGCAGGCTAATACAAGTTTTCGAAAACATTTCTTTAAAAGGTTGCTTTTATTCTGAAGACTATGCTCGTCAGGAGTCACAGGGCTAGGGCTTTGAGGAGCCTCCTTTCCTGCTGCGTTCGTCGTTCCGTCCTGGAACGTGGAGTAACAAGTCACATTCATACACTCTGTAGAGGTGCGCTGCTTTACCCATAAGAGATCAAGACCTTGTTGCACAACCGGGCGATCTTCCCGTCCACACTGCCTTGGTGTGGGGCCCAGTCAGTAATCCAAGCCAATCACCGCGCCTTTCCACCATCCCCGCACACCCCCCATTACTTCAGTTGCAAGCTAGTGGGAACCATCCCAACCTACAACTTGCTGACTATTTGGAAACCGCATCAAAACAGTCCTGAAGCCAACCTTCAATAGATGCTAGAAGCCACAACCCGAAGGTGAGGTTATTATCCTGGCCACCTCAAGCTCAGCGGATTTACACACCGCCCGGCTTTGATCTAGTCACCCGTTGGTGTACGAGAGGAAAAGGGTACAGCTGACTTCTCCGTCCCATTCCAAATCTTATGGTTGCGTATAATATTCGGCGCAAGAATCACTGGCGACATTGGTTGTTAATTCCTAGGTGATACTTTCCCGTGCAAATGGAACCTCCACCACAACGTTCTTACCGTGGTCCCATCTGCCAGCCATATGGGATTACCACCTCACTGGTGGATAACCATAGTCATATTATTATAAAATAAGCTTTCTGCCCTTTTTGTGTGATATGCAATAATAACATTTTGAAAATAGTTTATCAGCAAATACTTCAAGAGGACATGAGTAAAAGGGATGAACTTGCCTTTTTGACTGCAAGATTATGCAGCCAGGGTCTTTGATATAATATAACTCCAAGAAATCTGGAAACAACATCATTGGTCCGGTAAGGACTAATGTTTAAAGAAGCAGCATGATTAATGCATAAGTATGAGGTGCATCGCAAAGTACCCCGTATCTCACTCTCGGAGATTGTGTGTTGTTTAAGTTGAGTGTTTTCATTTAGAGTTGTTTTGTCTTCAAGTTTACTTCACAAGCAAGATGAGTTGTTTAACATTAATGTTCATGTACCATATTAAGCATAAGAGTAAAGTCAAACCACATATAAACACTCAATGGTTGCTTGAAGTTGTGTTCATCTTATGTTGGTGGAAGACATGTATGAACTTTAATTAAATAGAGCTAGGGTAGTATTATCTTTTATGATGGCAAAAAGAATAACTTTTGAAGAACATGAGAATGTAAACAACTGTGAGTGTTATATGAAGTGATTAAGGGAAGCTATATGATTATTCTTCTTTGTGTGTTTTACCCAAGACTTTGTATTATGAACATATTTTAATTTAATTAGGCCCTTACAACTTAAACTTAGCTGTGTTCTTATGAATGAATGGTGTGTTTATTGTAGAATAAAACAAGTTGCATTGCTACCTTAGTGTTATGAACTTTTAAGTTATTTCCTACTTATTTTACTTAACCAATTATTAATAAACATGAGTTAACTAACACATGGAGTAGGTACTTATTTATACAAAATAAAGCTTAGTATTCTAAAATGTTATTAGTTTTTCATTTTATTTAAATGGTTGCAACATAGTAGTAGAACATCTTTTGTAAGCTTATAACTTTATTTTCACAATTATGACAATAATTCTTATTATTTATCATTTTAAAATAGAATACCATTTTAATATAGATTTAATGTACTAAAATATTTCATATTGTAATATAAACACATTACTAAAGTTAAAGCTATGCATGTGAAACAATTTAAATGAAGTTTGAAATGCATCCAAAATAGCATTTCAAATAACTTCATATTTAAAAGATTATGTGATTTATATTTTAAATTTTATTCCGTTTAAGTTTTATTCAAATTCAAATAAGAATGATAGAAAAATATAGATTTTATTTTTCTGATCATTTTGGTATAAAGATTATATTTTTCTGATTTAGAATGAATTAATTATGAATTTACAAAGTTTATTCAATTTAAGTCAATTTCTGAATTTATCAAATAGAATTGGGCCCACATGTCATAGTTTTAATAATTACAGAAATGATTTACCTAAAAGAATAAAAGTCTGACAGGATGGTCCCACATGTCATACACTAAACATTTTGGAAAATAATTGAAAGAAATGATTAATTCGGCTGCTGACGTCATCATGACGTCAGCGATGAACTTGCCATGGATTTGAGCACGATTTGCTCGATTCAGTGCAAATTGGAGGGTGATGTGTGGCGTGGCTGAACGGGAGCATTGCGGGGACTCTAATGGGCGGTGAGGTGGACCATATGGTCATCGGAGTAACCGGCGGCGACCCTTTGCGCGGCGGCGAGCATGCAAGAGAAGGAAAGGGAGGAAACGAGAAACACCGTGGTGCTCAGAAGCTCACCCCGGACAGGATGGATGGCTCGGTGAAGCGGAAGGTGGTCTGACGGTGACGAACTCGTCCGCGGCGTCGGCGGCCGGAGTTGGAGAAGATGGCGCGATTCTCCACCTCTCGGGCTCTCCTGGATGCGTAGCTTGGAGAGGAGGTAGAGGACTTCACGGCGGAGCTTCCTAGATGCTCGGCACGGCGAGGGATGGCCGGAATCGACGCCTATCGCCGGCGCACGGCGGCGGCCGAAAGCTAGGGTTAGGGATTTTCTTCGGGAGAAACAGGGAGAGAGGAAGAAAGATAGAGGCGCGAGGGAGAACTGAGGAAGATGAGGACGTCTCCTCGAGGTCCTTATCCGCGCGGGGAGGTGAGGAAATGGAGCACGGCTGCTCGGAGGCATGGCCACGGCTCTCCTCTGCTTTCTGGCGAGAGGAAGAAGAAAGAGGAATTAAAAGGACAATTTGCAGAAAACCCCCTGTGTTTCCGGGAAACTACAGGAACAGTTGAAATAGGCCCTTGTTTAAGGTTTTGGACCTGATTTTGATTCTGGAACTTACAGTTGAGTCCTGGAAACTTTATAATAGTGATAAAATGTTTATTTCCTTTATATAATTTTCATTGCTTGATATAATTTTATTGCTAGGTATATTTTGAATTATTTTATCCTTTTAATTGAGTTTGAACATATTTAGTTATTTTCCTTCCATTGAAATTTATAACTTACACTTGATTAAATTTTTAGGATGCATTTAGGAACATGAGAATATTTCCTATGCTATCATTTAATTTGGAATTTGTTGTTTCCAAGTTATCAATTGATTTGAGATTTTGTTTTAAAGAATATATGTGAACATGAATATTCCATTGTGTTATATTTTGTTGCTTCCACTAAATCATTTTTATGGTGCATTATAACCATGTGAAATTATTTCTATGGCCTTATATATTTATTTCTAATTTGTTTCCATCAACTTCTAAAATGATCTAGGTTATGGATTTTAAAATATCGAAATATTGGAGTACACCAATTGGTGGTATGGTGATTTAAGTATTTCATACCACACCAAATTATGGTTTGATGGAAATAACAAAATGGGTCATTGTGATTCCAAAGAAGAGTATACACAATGCTTTATGTCAAATCCATGCTAAGCATGAGATATTGCCAAATGGCTTTTATTTGTGATCCTTGACAAATAAATCATGTGAGAACATGATCAATTATTTATGAAAGCACAAGATAGGAGTTCCTGTCTAAGGTCGGGTCGTATGGTGATAAGATGATGAGTTTAGACTTCTTCTCATTTCATTCCCCAGTTAAGATGGAGTAAGGAGGATACATTCTTTCTTGATAGAGTTAATGTATTAGGAATATATCTAAGAATATATATATTTGAGTTTGTGAAATGGGTATCCTTGAACATATATCAACTAATGCTTCCAGTTGATTAATTTGTCATATGTCCAAGATTATCTTTTATTGAGAATGAATTCTTGGTTCAACCAATGGATGATTATCCATTAGTGATCTTGTGGCTCCTCTCTTATATGATTCTTCATTCATATGGTCATGAGAGATGATACATGTGACTCTGAGATATGTATATTGATTATATACACTTATGACTTGGCATTACTTTCTATTTGGTTATGATCCCCTCGGAGAAACACCATAAATCCATATGTGACTTTACTTTGGCATTGATCCTTTTGAACAAGAAGTAGATATTCAAGACAAGTTCTTCTTGTCATGTATTGAATTTCCAACATCACTTGTCTCACCCTTGTGGTGAGGACAATTCAATTTAACCAAACCAACTTTCTTGAGTTGGTGGTATAAGAACGTGTGTGTTTATGACATCCAAGAACTTGATGTACTGGATGATCTATCCTACTATACATGTATATATGGCACTCCATTGTATGTGCATACCAAAATGAGTTGTCAACAAGGTTGCAAAGCTTGTCATCAACCTATTTCTATATCACACTAACATTGTAATGTCATACCATTTCCTGAGAAATTAATAAAGATGGTTGGAGATAAAAGAGTTTCCAATTCTTCATGATAGATTGGCATAACACTTCTATGCCCATCTAAGGAATGCTTCTCTATGTCTTCTTGTTGTATTTCTTCCCTTCTCGATATCTTCTCTTGTTGATGCCTTTGAGAAGATTGGGAGATAAAAAATATGTCGTCAAGATAAAAGTGGAAGATCTAGGTTAAGCTTTAGGTAATTCAATTGGTCTCCAAGAATGTCATGGTTTCCAGGTACTAGAAATATGTCTAGCACAATTGATAAGAATAGATGATCAGAGAATAACTAAAAATAGTTGTTTTGGTCATTAACTCCTAAATATTGTTTTGATGTAACAATTTTGTTTTCTTTATTGTAACCTCTCATTGTATATCTCTTTACCCTAAAATAAGGTTTAAACCAAGATCATCTCAAAGTTTATAACGCTCAAGTTGATGATCTACTTCAATTCCACCAACTCAAGTGAAACTTCAATCACTTAGTGTTTTGAAAATTAAATGCGCAAAAATTATCCGGATTTTCTTATGCATGAATGCAATGCACACTCCTGTGTCCACTCTATTTCTGGACCCTAAGTTCTGGGATGTTACAGATGTCCCCATCAATACCCATGGTTACTAGCCTAGGTTAAGAGTTATGAGGTAGAGAACGCTTCGGCTGACAAGCGGGAATTACCCAGGTTCGGGGCCCTCGAGTGAGGTAAAACCCTTACTCCTGCTTGTCTGTTATTGATTGTGTATATGCGGCAAGTACAGGGGTCCATCAAGATGTCGATCTTGCTAGGGTTTGGTGGTTCTGTTGGGCGTGTCCCTGGTCGGTCTCCCTCTTGTCCTCTATATAGGAGTACAAGTCTCGAGTCGTGACCGACTAAGACTACATTTATGGAAAGTATTACCAACTATGCTATATATGGTATATGTCTTCGACTCGGGCTTCGCTTGTTGGGCTTCTTCGGCCTATTGACAATTGGGATTTAGTCATTACGTGCACCAGGTACCCACACGAAGGGGTACCCGTTTAGTATAACCTTGTCACTGAGTGTTGTTCTTTTTCCTGTTTACGACGTTAGATACGATCGGTAAGGAGCTGGATTTTAGGAGTGAATCTGAGGAGCATCAAGATGGAGACCAAGGACATATTGCTAAGCCAGGCAAGCCACCTCACCACTATAATGAATCCTACTATTTTATCAAGCATGTCTTGTTTTCAAAATAAAATAATGCATGTTTTACTTCTTTTGTGGCACCTTGCCACTCGAAAACTATTTTATAAAACATTGCTTGGTCAAAGTTATCTACTAGATTGTTATAGGTATTACAAAATAAGTTTCACTTGATAAGCCCTGTTGTGGAAGGCTCTATCAGGAAGATTAAGTTTTCTAGTAGTGTACTCTTATTTCCTTACCTCAAAACCTTAGGATGGGAACCTATTTGATAAAACTGTTTTACGGAGGATAAACCCGAGTGGCTGGGAGCAATCGGCGAGCAAGTGTTTTATCAAAACACGAGTTGCTGGGAGCAATCGGATATGTTTGCGAAAACCCGAGCTTCTGGGAGTAGTCGGAGGACCGGAAGATGTTTCTGAAAAACAAAGTACATCCCTAGCAGCCGCTCGAACAATTAACCCGTGCAACCACATTACCTGACATGGGTAGGGCTTAGCCGAACCTTGTCTGTTTTAGTATTGGGGCTCTCATACTTTCTATGGGGGCTAGTCCCTCGAAGCCGGGTTGTCGTATGTACGAGACAATACACATGTGAATGGACTCACTCCGAACGATTACGGCGGGTCTCCTGCCGTGGCGGTGTGGCGTACCGAGGAAAGACCAAGAGGTCTAGTGGAGCACACGGTGCCGAGGAGAACAAACCTACCGGGAGGCCCCGATACTAGGGTGGACATAGTGAAAAGTTTTGATCAGGTTATCCGGACCCCCGCATGATGTCATATGACGGGCTGCGGCAGACACGGCGGAAGGACCATTTGGTGTGGGTAAAGTGTGCAACCTTTGCAGAGTGTAAATCTATTCGAATAGCCGCGCCCGCGGTCATGGACGGTTGGAAAGGCCACTGATCTAGGCGTATGGGAAATTTGGTTTTAAAAGAGAAAGTGGTTTTCAGAGAAAACAAGGAGGCAACAAGTAGGTACCTGGGAGGTACAAAATTTGAGAGAAGATGGTTGACCTCAGGGAGACAATCAGTCCGAACTCAAGGAAACAAAAAGGGATATCCCCGTCCTAATGTTTTTTAAAGATTTTACAAAAGAAAGTTTATGAACTTGGATATGTCCTTGCTATATCTAAAAGAAGAGAATTATCTCTAAATGTTTTCTTCGACAAAGATATAGAGATGTCGTATTCTGTATGTCCAAAAATAATGGTATTCAAAATTAAGCCCTATAGTTGTATATAGGATCTATCCTAGTTTTCGAAAATGCTTTAATTGCATTACAATAAAAACTTAGCCCTAGAGGTGGTCTTGCGAGTACGTAAATGTACTCATATGGCTATGTCACTCGATATTCAAACGTCCAGGTTACAATGAGAAGATGTGCGACAAGAAGGAGGAGTATGCCGACGACTACGCCAGCTGAGTGTCACCGGTCAACTGCTCTGTGGGAATGCGTCAGGACGTGACGAGAGCCGACCCTAGCCGAAATTTCCGCTGTACCTTAGTTCATTTCCGTTCGGTGTGATGATGATTGCAGACTTGGTCATGTGACCATTAATTATGTAAGTTTTGTACTCTTCGAGTTGTATGATGTAACTTTGTATACCATGTTGGTTATGTGATCGTGATGCACTGATAACATTATGTGGGCACCTCTGGCTGGTAGTCTGAGGGGTCCTCACATGTTTGCTATATTTAGTCCACACAACTTCCCATGTAAGTTTCTCAAATAGAAAGTTGTACACATAGTATTAAAACTAAAAATAGTAATCATACCTTTACTACGATCTGTTGGGCTTCCACTAAACAGAGAGTAATGGTCTAACTAAACATGTAAATTCCAACCAGATTGTATTTTCTACAGAGAGACCAGCTGGTTTTTCCCTATGCGATACACAGTTTGTCTTCACATGGGTTCTTATGAAGACTTCCTCCTA
Source organism: Poa annua (assembly GCA_026929855.1). NCBI lineage: Eukaryota > Viridiplantae > Streptophyta > Magnoliopsida > Poales > Poaceae > Poa > Poa annua. The sequence continues at coordinate 43,601,063 of CM049427.1, forward strand.
CTGAGCAAATATACTTTTTATATGAATTAACACTTTTTAGGACATAACAGATACGTATACAATGATTGTGAGAATACTTTATTACTCGACATGACCTTGTCGATGCCACCGCCAGGTGGGAACGAGTAACCCCCCCCCCCCCCCCCCCCCCCCCTCCCCCCCTATCACGGTAGTCTCGTGTGCCAATCATTTTTGTAGCCGAAATGTTTGCTGCATAATACAATGTTCGTGTGCTACATCACTTGGTGCTTGCTACATCATCTGTTGGCTAGTCGTCGTTGTCATTTGCATTAAAATGCTCATCCTTTTCATGGTGTACCACCCGACGCTGCAGCAATGACGCTCACTGATCTAAACAATAAATTCTCTCCGGTCATGGTCTTTGCCCTAGCTGACTTAAGTTTTTATTTTATTTTCCTTGAATGTATCAGTATATTAATTTTGTTGGGCCCCTACCACTTGGGGCCCCAAAGCGGTCGCCCCTTTGCCCCGCCCTCCATGTCGGCCCTGCCAGGGTGACCGAAACGGCGGCGTACATGGTTGGGAGGGTGGCCGCTAGCACCCATAGTGTTGCTTTGGTGGTAGCCACGGCGGCGGTGGGTTGTGGCGGCGTCATGGGTGAGAGGATTGAAACCTTATATTATAAATGTTGCACTTAGATTTATTGGAGCCCTTAATGAGATTATACAGTACAAGACCTGTTATGTAAGATAGCAAGAAACGACGAAGAGCGGAACGATCAAACCAACGGGGACACGAGATTTTAACATGGAAAACCCCTCCAAACAAAGGAGAGAAAAAAACCACGGGCGCCAGCCAGCAATACTTCACTATATCGGGGTGAGGTTACAAACGCCGTGGGTTTACAATGTGTGGCTTAACCCAACAGGCGACTCAAAGATGTATTTATAGAGTGCAGAAACCCTAAGTCGGTTGCGATCCGACTCAAATACATCCGTACCGTACCGCGGGGGCTGCCGCCCCCGCACCCCCGCGAGCGCAGGATGGGCCGGTGGACTAACTTCCTCGCTACGCTACGACTCAAGCCTCCCCGCGCCGGGTCTCCGCTTCGTTCCAAAGTTAGCCGCTCACTTCACTTCATCATATGAATTTGGATCACCATAAAACAACAAAGACCAAGTACAATTTTTTAAATTTAGTATACTGTATACACTATAACTAATCTAGCACTTTTTGATTTCGGCTAGATGGATGTGTCCTCGTCTAACAGTTTGGACGTGTCGGCTGGTTGGGAACTTCAGGGATCGACCGACTGGCACGGGCTGATGGTAACCCGGACCCATGATGCACTGCATGGATGCATCCATGATGGGACTAGCAGTATGGAGCTTGGGAGACGATATGATATGATGGAGGAATGGAAGGAATAGAAAACGGACGTGAATGGATGATTGATATATACAGGCGGCATGATGGATGGGAGCATCTCTCGCGCGTTCGGTGCTGTTTCCTTTCGGCCCTATCGATCATGTTTCCTTGTGGAGAGCGACGCGTCCCGGGATATATGGGCGCCGTGTCCCCAGCTTGCTTGCTTGCTTTACGATCAACCCAGGATCACTTTCTCTTCTTCAATCCGTACTATCATTCTAGCTACACTTCATCATCAGTTCATCTAGTGGTGATATAGTACTCCGTAGGATCGACTTATTAAGCAAGCTAGTCGATCTCTTCTAGGTCACCAGCCGGCCCTGTAAAGATGTGTTCATACCGTCGAATCCGAGGAGATCATCGAGGATAAACCTGCGATACGGCATATCAGTTTGGATTGATCGACCCATGTTCTTACAAGCTTGAGGTGAGCACCAGAATTAATTGTCCTACTCACAACTCCGCCTGCTTACCAAGATATGCGGTAAAACCTGATAAACTAAAGTGCATGGTGTTTCCTTGTTGCTCTCCTTTTTCACGTTAATTCCTTTTCATTATAATTATGTCGAATTCAAAATATATGCACAGTCCTCCCACATTTATTTTATTTCTTCGTCAGGAAATCAAGAATGAAGCTATTGTTGCTTAGAAGGAGTACGTAGCTATATGAAACAAAGGTAGTTCTTCACTTTCAACCTCTCCATCGTATCTCCCCACAGTCCTACCCTTCTCCCAAGTCTCCTTATTACTAAATGAGATATGGTTCTTCAGCAAATCCCTTTGGTTATTCTTGCTTCTTTTTGGTTGGGTCAGTGCCCAACAATGCCTAGTGGGAGTTGTTGTTTCAAGATCTTCACACAAAGTATATGTTGTTGCAGTACTGTGCTGCTTCCTAAAACTGAGTGGACTGCATAGTTTTTTTAAGGTACCAAATGGTCCCCTTGGGCTAAAGATTTGGCCAGCTTCGGAGGTATCATGGGAGCCGGCGCTAGTTGGGCACTTGGACTTGGAGCAGGCGACCTTTTGGAAGTCTAAATTACTTAATACTAGGTAGTGCTTATATTTTGAGCATTCTAGAAAGGTAAGGAGCATGGGTGCATGCTTTCTGGAACAAGCAACAGCGTAGCCTTGTCATGTACTCCTATAGGATCAAATCTTATCTGTTCTTGTGTGAACTGAACTGTGTGCTTTGTTGATTTTTAGATGAGAACTTCCTTCATGGTCAACTTATTTACAATTTACAATGCAGTACCAAGTACCATAATCCCTAGACAGCTTATGAAAGCTATCTATTTATTTTACAAATTATTATCCACGACGTGTTATTATTTTGGTAGTATTATACATTATCTAGACTGATATGGAAAATGCAACGACACGAGGTTACATTACATTGGTAATATGCACACTTTAGCTAAGTTGATTTTTATTTTCATGGATGAAGTTTGAAGTTAAATTGAGCGCTTTGCATATCGTATGTGCTAGTTTCAAGGTTTACCTTGGCATGCGCACTAGAACCACTTATAGACACCTTATCTGTTGTATATATATTATTGATCTATAAATATATTTTCAAGAAGGTATGCAAGATGGAGAAAACCAGGGCACATATTAGTTTAACTTCGGCCTGCGGTTCATGACAGTTTGTTTTTAGGGTTGCGTGAGGCATAGCCTCCACATATCTCTATTATATATAAGACCAACATACATACGGTTTACAATACGTACACGTATACAAGGAAAACACTAGATCGTCTAACACTCCCCCTCAATCTGAACTACTACTACATACAAGATTCAGATTGGACTGGAATCGATCTAGCATCCGCCGAGTGGCTGGTTTTGTGAACACATCAGCCAGTTGATCATTAGTAGAGATGAATCTGACGTCAAGGCATCCAGAAGCAACGCGTTCTCGCACAAAATGGAAATCAATCTCAATGTGCTTCGTCCGTGCATGAAAGACTGGGTTAGCCGTCAAATATGTAGCCCCAAGGTTATCACACCATAGAATGGGAGTGCGCTGCTTAAGAACTCCAAGCTCCTGGAGTAAGGATTCCACCCATATAGCTTCAGCAGCTCCATTTGCCAACGCCTTATATTCTGCCTCGGTACTAGACCTCGAGACGGTAGGCTGTTTCTTCGAACTCCAAGAGATTAAGTTCGGTCCAACAAACACAGCAAATCCGCTAGTGGAACGGCGATCATCGGGGCAACCCGCCCAATCAGCATCGGTGAAAATACTAACACCGGTGAGAGAGGACTTACGAAACTGCAGTCCTGTATCCAGTGTCCCTTTGACATAGCGCAAGATCCGCTTAACTGCTTCCCAATGAACATCAGTTGGCTGCGATAGGAATTGGCATACTTTGTTTACAGCAAACGACAAATCGGGGCGGGTGAGTGTCAAGTACTGCAAACCTCCCACAACACTGCGATATCGGAAAGCATCAGATGTACCCAAACATGTCCCTGTCTCCCGAGTAAGATGATCAGTAGCGGGTGTAGAAGTGGACTTGCAATTCTCCATGAGCGCTCGGTGCAGAAGATCAAGAGCGTACTTGCGTTGATGTAGAACCATGCCCCCTGAATTGTAGGATGCTTCTAATCCAAGAAAATATGCAAGACGACCAAGGTCCTTAATAGGAAATTTTTCCGAGAGAGAGCGAACAAGAGCATCAACAGCTCCTGGAGTCGAGCCAGCAATCACTATGTCATCCACATAAACAAGCATGAAGATCTGAACCCCATCACGAGAGAATATGAACAGAGACGTATCAGCCTTGGATGAAATAAAACCGAGCTGGGAGAGCAAAGTACTCAACCGAGCATACCAGGCACGAGGAGACTGTTTAAGACCGTAGAGAGCTCGCTGAAGCTTGCACACATAAGCAGGATACTGATCATCCTCGAAGCCAGGTGGCTGCTGCATATAAACATCCTCAGATAAAAAACCATGGAGAAAAGCATTGCTGACGTCAATCTGCCGAAGGGTCCATCCACGAGAAACCGCAAGAGAGAGCACGAGGCGAACTGTGGCCGGCTTCACAACTGGACTGAACCTCTCACCATAGTCAATGCCATGCTGCTGAGTGAAACCGCGAGCAACCAGACGAGCCTTGTATTTATCAATTGAGCCGTCCGGACGTTGCTTGGTTTTAAATACCCACTTGCTGCCAACAATGTTCACACCGGGTGGCCGTGGAACCAAAACCCACGTATTGGTCTGGCGAAGAGCAGCGAACTCCTCTGACATGGCCCGATGCCAGGCAGGCTCCTGAAGAGCATCACGATGTGACGTGGGTGCCGCAAAGAAAGCACGCCGTCTAGGGTCATAGCGCACCGTCCCGTCAGTGATCTGTTTTTCTTGCCGAGTACCATCACGGAGTCGTGTGACCATGGAATGATCAGGCGCAAGCGCTGGAGACGGAGAAGTAGGAGCATCAGCCAAAGGCGTCGCGGCCGGGGATCGTGACATCCCGGCGAGTGGCGACGCAGGCTGAGGCGAGGACGCCGGTGGCTGATCCGGCCCAGCAGGTGGAACCGAGGCCGGCGGAGGCGGCCCAGCAGGCGAGGGCGAGGCGCAGGAGTCCGCCGCAGCGGTATCCGTGCGAGCATGCACGTCAAGCGCCTCCACGCCATGCACATCGATCGCCGCATCGCCTTGTACGTCGATCGGCGACGTGTGAACCTGCACAGATGGAGAATCGCCTGGGATAGGCAGATCAGTGGACAAATAAGACAAGTCGTAATTTCGCCTAGGTACATCCGTAGCCGGTTCATCCGAGGGAAAAGAGATGGCAGCCTCAAGGGTGGACACATCAATGGTGACACCGGGAGTGGAGTAAGGAAAAACAGATTCATCAAAGATGACATCGCGAGATATATAAATACGTCCGGTGGTGCGGTCTAAACACTTATACCCCTTATGCATAGGACTATATCCTAAGAAAATACACATTTTTGACCGAAAAGCTAACTTGTGTGTATTGTATTTGCGCAGGCTAGGCCAGCAAGCGCACCCAAACGTTCGTAGGAAGGAGTAATTCGGCTCTATCTTAAGAAGCCGATGGAGGGGTGTGTCACTACGAAGAACAGGAGTAGGCATGCGATTAATAAGATAGCATGCTGTGAGAAAAGCTTCATCCCAAAAACGTAGTGGGAGAGACGAATGGGCAAGCAAAGCAAGACCCGTTTCGACCAAGTGTCGATGTTTGCGTTCAGCGATGCCATTCTGCTGAGAAGTGTGAGGACATGACACACGGTGGGATATGCCCATACGCTGAAAATAGCGATGCAACTTATGGTACTCTCCGCCCCAATCCGATTGTATGGTTTTGATCTTAGTGTTCAAGAGACGCTCAACATGAGCCTGAAAGGTATAGAAAACTTGCTCAACATCAGATTTGTGCTTGAGGAGATAAATCCAACAAAAACGGGAATAGTCGTCAATAAAGCTAACATAATACTTATACCCTCCGGAAGAAGAAATAGCCGGCCCCCAAACATCGGAATGAATTAATTCAAGAGGCATAGTAGAAACACGGTGAGAGGCATTCCAAGCATCACAAACTAAGGACTGACTGTCTGAAGAACACTGAAAATTGTTTTGTTTGACAATAGACTGAACTACATTATTCGCGGGATGACCAAGACGCTGATGCCACCGAGACGACGTGGTGACGCTGGATGACGCATGGTGAGAAGACGAAGACGATGCCCGATGATAAGGGATGGGGTAGAGCCCGCCATGGCTACTGCCTTGAAGAAGAGTTCTCTGCGTGGCTTTGTCCTTAACAAGGAAGAAATCACGATGAAATTCAACGAAAACATCATTATCGGAAACAAGACGATAAACTGACAAGAGATGCTTGCTGATATGCGGGACATGAAGGACATTGTTCAAACGAAGAGATGAACCGGCTAAATGCGAATGACCAATATGCGAAATAGACAAACCTGCACCATTAGCCACTTGCACGTGATCCTTCCCGCCATAGCGCTCGTAGACGTGGAGTCGTTCCAGATCACTCGTCAGGTGATCCGTAGCTCCAGTGTCCATGTGCCAGTGAGGTTGCTCGTTGGAGGTGGTAGCTGCCATATTGCCAGAGGGGTTGGTGTGGGTGCGATCATCACGGTCATAGCGATTTCGACAAGCGGATGCCTCATGCCCCCAGAACTTGCAGATTTGGCACTTGGGACGCCATTTGCGGCCGTTGCCGCCACCTCCTCCGTTGCGGCCATTGCCGCCTCCACCTCCGGTGCGACTGTTGCCGCCCTGCCCCTGGCTTGACGGGGGATTCCCGCCGGCGGGGCGACCTCCACTCGGGCCACCGCTCGGGTGCCCGTAGTCCTGCCCACGGCCGGGGTTGGCGGTGTAGACCGGACGTGATGCGACGTTAGCCGAAGAGGACCACTCCTCGGTTTCAGCCTGCTGCGATAGCTGAAGAGCTTCATAGTTCAAGACCATGGAATAGAACGCAGGGACCGTCACCGAAGCTGCCACAACCGAGAGGGAGGCAGCGATGGGGTTGTAAGCCTTCCCCAAACCGGTGAGCAAGTAATCGATGATCTCGTCATCGCGCAACGGCGAGCCGGCAGCGGCCATGGTGTCGGCCAAAGCCCGCACCTTGTTCATATACTCGCTTGCCGACAAGTCGTTCTTCCGCAACGCCTGGAGTTGACGTCGCGTGTGCCGAATCCCGGCAGAGTTCTGCGCGCTGAACATGGCGTGGATGGCAGCCCACGCCGCAGCCGCAGTTTTGCAGTTGATAAGCTGCATGGCGATCCCCTCCGCCATGGAGGAGACGAGCAACCCGAGGACCTTCTGATCTTGCGTCCACCACCGGAGATACTCAGGGTTTGGAACGGTGCGAGCCGCGGTGCCCGTTCCCTCAAGGATTGTTTCCGCCGGAGCTTGAGTGGAGCCGTCGAGGTAGCCATGAAGAGAGGCACCGGAGAGATTAGTAAACGCGAGCATGCGCCAGAGCGGAAAATTCCCACCCTCGAGTCTCACTCCGATGGGGCTGACGCCAGGAGAGAGGGAAGCCGGAGCAATAGCTACCGGAGGCACAGCAGGAGCGTTAACAGCCGTGGAGAGCTGCATGGCGATCGGCTGGTTGCGGCGGCTGATTTTCTTACGATCGGTGGCGGCGGCTGGTGGAGAAAGCTCTGATACCAAGTTTGTTTTTAGGGTTGCGTGAGGCATAGCCTCCACATATCTCTATTATATATAAGACCAACATACATACGGTTTACAATACGTACACGTATACAAGGAAAACACTAGATCGTCTAACAATGACATCATAATTTATCGACTGATCTAAGGATTAGTTTTGCGGTAATGTACACCATACAAACTATATATGAACCTATCCAAAACTCCTAGCACTCTGACCACTGTGTAGCATGAACTATGTTAATGAACACTTCAACATGAGAACAAATTAATAGTCTGGCTCATACATATATCACATCCAAGATCCTGCCGCGCGCTAGCCTCTTAAAGAAATTTGAAGTGGATTCCCACCTTTAACTGGTAACTGACTACATAACGAGTATATGTTCTTTTACACGTTTTCTTACCTTGTACATTGTTCATGTGAAAACGAACTACATAAAACATGTAATTGTACAAGAGTTTTAAGAAATTATGGTATATATTGCAGGAAATAGAATATATAACAAGGACATGATCGAAGTAGATGTCCCACTGTTATAAACCATTTGATGTCCGCAACAAAGAGTACTATTTATATCACACAATCTACATGTACAAGGTAGTTTAGTGGTAAAAGTGTGATTCATTCCATCGATAACTGAATTTTAAATGATAGGCATCCTTAGTATTTTTATATTTTAATGAACTCTAATACCCACCTTTGTTGATAATCGGAGAAACATTAGACATGATGCGCATCAGCGCCCCACGTGTAACTGTCCAAGAAGCTCGTTAATAGATTGTTTCAAATTTGTCCGTACATGTTTGCAATTCTAAGAAAAGTACAAAAATATTCGATTTTAATAATTTTGTTTTTATTATGAATTAATGAAAATATTAAAGGACATTATATTGATGTGCCTTAATTTCGTCCCAGCTAGCTGCTAGTGCCCACTTGCATTGTTCTTGGCCCAATATATACCCAAACAATTTTGCAAAATCATGAGGCAAATAAAAAGAACTAGAGATTGGGAATGTTTTGAAAAATGCACAATGGAAACCCATCCCCCGTGAATTAGTTTATCAAAACTTCATGTCAATCATAAATTTTTTAAGTTCGGAAAAGTAATGAAAAAAACACGTATGTGTATTGAGTAGAAACTAAGTAACTAACCCTTGTAAAATATTCATAGATTATTATGACCTTTTATGACATGTATATATATACATAAGAAACTTAGAAATCTAAATTTAAGTTTCAAAACTTATTGGTTATCTTGAATTTCTACTTAACAACTATTGTTTGATTTTTTTTCACAACTTTTTGAAACATAGAAACACAATTCACTAAGTTATTTGTAACTTGTTTTGCTTTGGACCCACATGGACCCAAGTTCTAAATTGTTTTGCTTTGGGGAGATTTATAGAATCAGTGGACGAGACCGGAGCCAACTAACCGAAGATATAGGTCGTCGCCTAGCTAGTCTAGCTTTACATACCTACCCTTAACTTACTCCATTTTTCTTTACGTGCTGAGTAGTCGAGATGCTCCTGCAGATGTCGACACATCGTATTGCGCTATGAGAGGATTTTGCTTTAACTAATCGTCTTGCAGCTAGCCATTTGTGTGTGTTCAGTATCTTCCTATTGTCACTTTGTCAGCATCATACCTGATCCAATCCAATCCAATGAATCTAAGCTATACTCGTTTAGTTCTCGATGCTAACCAATAACGAATCGATCTAGTTGCCTTAATCTGATATACTTGCTCGTACACCCAATTAACGCGCTACGAGAGATTCCCTGTCTGTCTTTTTTTGAAATAAAGATTCCCTGTCTGTCACATTGCTCTAGTCCATGATTGGGCATCGATGCAAAAGTTTTTTTTTGCGGGAATGCAGAAGAAATTTGACTATTCCAAAACGTGATACCGTGTGTTCCTGCAACCTCCTGCACACACAGGCTATCATATGCTTGCTGTTTAGATTCTTCGGTTTGCAATGCATTATGCTTCTATCAACGGTCGTTAATTGGAATATTGTTGTTCAGCGTTACTTTCTTATGTCGCCCACAGACTCTGTCTGAATCATCGATCTCATAGATGCATCCTTAATTGGTGCATGCATATATGAGATCAATGGTACTAGTCTGGTTGGTGCATGCATATATGAGATCGATGATCATGACAAGTGCACCGACTAATACGTGTTGATGCAAGACGGTGTGCTTGTAATAAACTACATCAACTGGGTTCCTACGATCGGTGCAAACATTCATGTTCAGTTTGTCCAAGGGGAAAAGATGCCATGTGTCGCAATATCGGCCTACATGTCGACTATTAATGACAAGCTTAGTGATTTAGCCACACTATATCAGCCTAGACATACGCTCACAACTTCTGTGCCTAGCTAGGTCAAACTTCCTCTTAGTCAAAATGTAGTGCAGCTTTGTTTTAATCAAGTGAAATTTGATCAAGTACATATGGAAAAATAACATTATCCACAACATCATATCTATATTATTGGAATCATCCTGAAATATGCTTTCTTATTATAGGTGTTTGCCGTTGTAAATATTCATATGTATTTATACTTAGTCAAACTTTTACGAAGTTCGAATTTGACTAAGACTAAGGTACACTACATTTTCGCATAGAGAGTGAGAGAGTACATCTATGGAAAGTTTGTTGACTTTGTTTTGATACATTCACTAGTATATGAAGCCCCTAACAAACTAATCGGAAACCACATTGCTAACGGGCTTATGTGATTGAGCGTGAGAATCCAAACGGTTCCACAACCATTTTGAGTGTGTCTGGTTACCTATGTATACCCAATTGCGAGCTAGACCCATCAAGGAGAGGCCCGCTCAAGCTATAACCCTTTCTTTGGTTGTATGCATTTCCTGGACCAATTGATATTTTCTTACTGATATACATAAAGATTTAGCTCAGAAAATGCATTAACATCGTGGTTAGTACGCTGCATATTGTGTTTATGGTTGTTCTTCTCACTAGGGGTGATATTACTAATCCGTCACAGTGTGCTTTGCAGCATCCCTCTATGAGGATGATGTTGTCATTTTTGTGGGACCGGATGCAGAGGAGAAGACGGTGATGTGTGCGATCATGGCGGCATTCGAGTCGTCACTGCCCTATGCACAACCTGGCAAAGTTGGAGACCTTCCACATTTTCTGCACCCACGAAGAGGCTGGCGCTCGCGGTTTTCCGGGCAAAGTGTGACACCTTCGCATGCACATACTTAGGTCTCTCATTGCATCATTCAAGGCTGAAGAAGGTCTCCTTCCAACCTCTCATCGACAAGATCGACGTGGGTCGACCGCCAGGTGCGGTAAGCTCTCGGGCTCAGTTGGCCTTGGCTGGCCTGGACCCATCTATCCAGACCACGGCATGGTGTCGAGTTTCCATGTGACGCCAACTTGGATCTCTTTCGTGCTTCAATCGACATAGAGCTGAGAAATGGTGCTAGATGTCTGTTCTAGTATGACCGATGGCTCTGAGGGGACATTTGAAGCTGCAATTCCAGACTCTCTTCACCATCATAATAAGAAAATGTCAAACTATGTAGAGGAATATTGCGTGGCAATTGGATGCGGTTACTTGTTCACATATGCACTCTGGAGCACTTGTTGTATTGTTGTATTTGTAAAACTTTGCGAGACGATGTGTGGGTTATGCTATGGCGGGTGGCGGATACCATTAGATTTCGGCAGACAGGGACATGAGCATACTCGGTGGCTAGATTGGCACCTCATTCCCTTTTAAGACGACCAAGTTCAGGAAGGCTAACGTGGAAGCGGAGTGTGGGTTCTTCGATGGTTGGTGTTTCACGAAGAACTTTGCCATGGCTGGCCACATGAACCAATATGCAAGCTTTGCATAATATAATCCACAATGAAACGGCATCTGCGGATCACTCTTGAATGCATCTCCTTGATGGCGGTTACGAAGATAATTTTTGCTACGATGGTGGAATTCCCCCCCCCCCCCCCCCCCCCCACCCACCCGCAGAAAGGGAAGTCGTTAACATATGGTCGGATGACTCCATCGCTATGTTACTAATTTAGAAAGACGGGAGGTGAGTCGGGCAATCATCTATTCTATATGGGGATTCTGGAAGGAATAAAATAGGGGGGTCTTCTGGAATGTCGCTTTGTAACCATTTGAGGTGGCATCACTTGTTACGGAGGACACGGCGCAATGGGCTTACGCGCGCACGCATCATCCAGGAGACCATCAAGGGACTGTTTAGGATTGGGCTTAGGGAAAGTCTTCGGTAAATAATTTGTCAATATGGAGACGAGCTAGCCTGAGTCACTGGTTCACTGAAAACCCAAAGCGAACCCGGGGGGGGGGGGGGGGGGGGGGGGGGGTCCCTCTTCGACGATGGACGGATGGTAGCGTAAACGGTTACCTCTCTCGAAGTAGATGAAGACATATCCCGTCGGCTTTTCATCGCCAGTAGTTGTCTCGGCATTCATCCTAGCTAGATCATCGAGAGTTGTGTTTTCTTTTTGCGTAAACGGTTCCTAGCTAGATCATCGAGAGTTGTGTTGAATGAAGACTTAGACGCATATGTACAGGTTGCATTTCATTTTACTTTCTTGATGTACATTAGTGTTAAACTGGTCCCCAACATCTGTAGTAATTGTCCGTTAAGAACATGATTAATTTAATAATGTCTGGCGAAAGCCTTATATCTTGGTGATCTGAAGTTACAGCAATCATCCAGGAGATTGAAGGGCTTAGCGGCGATCTGGATAGGTTTGCTTCATTGGTGAAGAGGCGCATTCCAAGCCGGCTTCAGCGAGCAGAAGATATATTTGGGTTAATTTTGTACCTAGTTTCTTAACTCAGCGCCTGACGCAGGATTGCAAGCCCGCTGATTAAGCTCTCGATTCGTAAAAATAAACTGGCGTCTGGCGATGAGCACCATGGCCGACAATATCGCGTACGTACCCGTACGGCTCGGGGCCAAGCCAAACGACGCGCGCGTGCACGATCGAGTGATTCAGGAGGATCTAGCGCCAGCAGTCCAAACTGTTGCTTCACGTGTGCGTCCCTTGCTTTGCTTTGCCTGCTTAAGTGAAGCAAAAACAAAATGTCACGAGCTCGTAGCCGATCTTCATCCATCCGTACTGTTTTCTTGCTTATTCCAGCCAAAGCAGCGGCACATGCTGGCAAGTGTGCAACGCAGGCCAATCCATATATCATACGTACCGCGTCCATAGCATCAGACACTCCGTACATCACACACTCACATAAAGGGACCCTGGAACAGTGAGTTGAGAGCTAGCCAGTTTAGCTCCCGTGCATGCGGTATAATTTGTGCCAAATGGCCCTTTGCAGAACTTCTGATCACTAATGGCGCTTCCGTAAACTTCCAATAACATCTGACACTTGGCCAAAACGCTACTCTCGCAATGGCTTATTTCAATAGATAGACAAGCCATTCAGTTTGGCTCATTTGAAACCACAAAATGCAAAAAGGGTAAAGTCATCTGAACTAAAGCCATTCGATATAGCGTATCTTCTAGATTTATCTGTTTTTAGACGATCTAAGATTCTTCTAGATTTATTTGTTTTTATAGCCGATATAGCGTATCAATTTTAGAAACGGTGGTATCGATCAGATATATATACCTCTTATAAAGTAAAACCTCACTACGTTCATTTATGATTTTCTATCTCAGCATGTAAGTTAATTATATATCCATATCATCCACTACAACTATAGTCAACCAATTGTACATGTCATCCCACTAATGATTTTTGCATCCAACTACCCACATCATCTACTTTCATCCATATAATTTTCCATGCCACCCGTTTTTAATCACCAAATAAAAAATTACGTCAATTAAATTTAGCCTTTCAACAGTTGTGACATTTTCCATATTTTGTGTAAACAAATTCATAGTTCATGGGTTTTCTATCACTTTATTTTCACAACATATTTTTTAAAGAGATTGCCGCCGCAAGCCCGCAACACTGGGGTATATTTCTGGTTTGTAAAATATTTTGATGCCAAACGTCCCTTAATGTGCCATAGAGACATAACAGACTTAATTGCGATGCTGCTTTCATACTGCCTACACGATATTCTGGATATCGGCTGAGGAGTATCTATAGTGATATAATATCATCTCCTCGAAACAGGTTTACGCCCCGCTTTATAAATAAAGCAAACATCCACAGTTTACAACCACAACCAGACGAGAAAAAAGTGCGAAGTACGAGGGACTAAAAGTTTTGCTGGGGCCACAGCACAAGAAACCCCAAGGGTAAAACAACTACTCCTGATACAAGCTCTACAGAGTAGAGCTCAACGGCTGGGCGGTGAAGATAGAAGGCGTGCCGCCTTTAGGAGATCCTCAAGAATGCCGTCCAGCCGCTGCCTGCCCTCTATCTAGCCAACGGGTGCCACTCCTGCAGGAAAGTCAAGAATTTGAAAACTGAGTCAGTGGCCCGTCGTTGGAAGACATGCTCGATGACCATCTTATTACGAATCGTCCATAGGGTCCAGGTCATTGCCGCAAACACCAACCAGAAGAGGGACCTCCTCCTCCCGGTATGGTTCGCCGGTATGGTTCGCCGCACCTCCAGGAACTCTGCCAAGTCCAGGGCCTGCCACTCAGGACCCAAGGCCTCAGCGAGAAAGCTCCACAAGAACAGAGCAGCGGGACAGGAGAACAAGATATGGGTCCCCGTCTCGGGGTGCCATCACCAGGTCCCAAACGTTTCGCCACCTCCACACCCGAGGGGAGGCGGTCGGGGAGAAGCTACCAAGTAAAGATCTTGATCTTAAGAGGCAAAGGCGCCTTCCAAAGATGCGTAGTCCAAGACAGCACAGGCCCTCTAAACAGGGCCCAGTAAGCGGAGCTGACGGAGAATTGCTTCGCCGGCGTAAGTCTACAAGCGACCCTATCGGGGTTGTCCGACAGGGCTAGGGGTAGTGATGCGAGCATGGACCTCCAGCTCACAACCTCCCCTGGGCCGAACGTGCGGCGGAACCCAATGTTCCATCGCCCCTGCTGGAAGGCAGAGGCAATCGACATCAAAGGTTCCGCACAAATCGCAAAAAGAGCAGGGAACACAGCTCGTAGCGGCCTTCCGCCAAACCAGGAGTCAAGCCAGAAAAGGGTATCTTGTCCATTACCTACGGATGAGACCGCCCCTAGTCTGATATGCTCCTTAATCGATTGGATGGCATGCCAGAACTGGGACCCCTCTTTGCGCTCACACGCCAACAAGGGGCAACCCCTAAGATACTTGGCTTTCACCAAGTCAAGCCAAAGACCCCCCTCACCCCCGAAGAATCCTCCATACCCAACGTAACAGAGAGCCTTGTTCATGTGTCGTGACGCAAGTATACCTATGCCCCCAAATTCCTTGGGGGCGCAAATGTCGGCCCACTTCACCATATGGTACTTCTGTTTTCCAGACGACGCTTGCCAGAAAAATCTAGCCAGCTCTTTGTCAAAGCTAGCATGGATCCCGTCCGGCAAGATATACATCCCCATCATATACATGGCGAGACTAGACATGCACGAGTCAATCAAAATCGTTTTGCTACCCTTGGAGGTGAACCTCCCCTGCCAAGGTTCCGATTTTGATTTAACTCGTGCAACAAGGGGAGCGAAATCCTTAGCCAGGGTCCGAGTGTCCCTGATCGGCATTCTCAGATACGTAACTGGGAATGACGCCAACCTGCAATTCAGGTTGTTCGCGATCCTCTGCTGGTCTTCCTCCGAGTACCCTAAAACCACGACCTCGCTTTTGTCGAAGTTGATCTTAAGGCCCAACATGGCCTCAAAGCAAAGGAGTAAGAACTTGAGATTAACTATATCCAGTTCCGACCCCTCTACCATGATCATAGTATCATCAGCATACTGTAAGGGGGTCACACCCCCCTGAGACAAGATGTCCGACCACACCAGTGATGTGGCCGGCGGTCTTAGCACGCTCTAAGACCTACGCAAGAGCATCTACCGCGGAGTTGAAGAGCAGAGGGGAGATTGGATCCCCCTGCCTAACTCCACAGGTAGAACGAAAATAGCGACCTATTTCCCCACTCACGTTAATGGCAGTGTTGCCACTCATCACTAGCTGCATAATCCACCCAATCATCCTATCATCAACCCCCCTCCGCTCCAGAACCAAGCGGAGGAAGGCCCAGTCTAGGCGGTCATACGTCTTCTCGAAGTCTAGCTTGAGGAACACGTCTCTCTGACGGCGTGTTTTGACCTTATGAATAATCTCACTAAGAGCTAGAATTTCATCGTGTATGAACCGGCCTTTCAAAAAGGGGAACTGGTAAGGATGTGTGATCCGCTCCAACACGGGGGCGAGTCTCACGGCGCAAATCTTAGACAGGATCATATAGATGACGTTAAGTACAGTGATGGGACAAAATTGGCGGATGTCCGTGGCTCCCACTACCTTGGGAATCAGGGTCACCACACCAAAGTTCAACCGTGATACCACCAGCGTTCCTATATAAAACTCTTGGAACATAGGCATAATCACGTCCTTAGCCACTTCCCAGAAAGTCTGGAAGAAGGCCACCGGAAGATCATCCGGCCCTGGTGCCGAATTGGCTTTCATCTACATCACCGCTTTCTGCACCTCTTCTGGCAGGAATGGGAGGCTTAAGTCCGCATTTTCTCTGTCTGAGACTCTAGACCGTACCGGCCATAAGTCCACTGCCAGGGATACCCCGGACCGGGGAACAACACAATATTCTGAATATCGGCTGAGGAGTATCTATATAGTGATATAATGACATGTATGGTAACACTATTTCGGTATGGACGGTGTTATATTATTTCTGCAGCGACATGGGCAAAAAAGGTAGCCATATTGCATTCATGTATCCTGTCGACACTAAGAAAGGCTCTTAGCCATAGGGATCACCATTATATACGCTACTTCCAGCAAAAGGAAACCAAAAACTCTTCTGTAACCATCCACACCCGGCATTATCATTCATTTGCCCTGTCTTCGTCTTATTTGTGCTCACAAGCCAAAGCCAAACACAGACAGCAGAAGCAGTCAGCCACGAACCCAAGGGCAGTTGCTGCACTGGAGCAGTGATCAATGGCGGGCCTCGGGTTCGAGGAGACCGAGCTCCGCCTCGGCCTGCCCGGCGGCGGTAACGACGCCGAGGAGGCGACCGTCACTATGAGGAGCAACGGAAAGAGGGGCTTCGCCGAGATCATCGACCTCAAGCTGAAGCTCGAGCCGGCGTCGGCGGCCGCGTCGACGGTGGGTGACAAGGAAGTGGCAGACGGTGCCGCCTCAGCGGAGCCGCTGTCACCTACGGCCGCCGCTGCTGCAAGCGACGGGCAGATGAAGAGGTCGCCGAGCCAGAGCAGCGTGGTTACCTCGGACCCGGAGAAGCCGCGCGCCCCCAAGTACGTCATTCACCCTCGTTAGTTTGCATGTGAATAAATTCAATTAATCTTCTTACTTACAGAGCATTTCCAAAATTTTAAGAACCCTTCCATCTTCTCAGAGGAGAGGATACGTTACAACTTAACCCCTCCGTTCATGAAAGGATGTCTCAACTTTGTCTAAATCCGTTTGCTTGGACGAATACGATGGAGAAGTCCGAAACTCCGAACTGATAGAAAGGTGTAGGCAATATATCTATATTTTAACAAACATAAGCTAAGAAACCACTTGGGTCTAACACAAAGTTTTTAGTAGCAAGCATCAGCATGCTTCGTTCTAGCCGGAGTCCACTTATTGCGCCGGCCTGATTAGGTTTCTTAGATGCAGTCATTGTAAAGCACAAAATTTCAGTAGCACGCAGGATTGCTTCTGCGAGCATAAGGGAGTACCTTAAGCTTTGCATATCTCTGCGTTTTGGGGGAACATTTGGATCCAAACTTGATAGGCGGGTAGAATGATCGATGTGGCGATGAAGAGAGTACAAGAACATGTGGGTGGCAATGCACTGGGAGAACCGCATGCAGTCAGCTAGTGCCCTGCCGAGTGCCGACACAATAAAAAGGGGTCTCCTTTAACCTGCGAAATGTCTCTGCATGTAATCAGCATCCGAGTCCCCAAGATTACTAGTACGTTTTTTTTTAGTTTACTACGTATTTATTTTGATTCAGATGCATACAGAAAGAAAGGTACAAGATCGAGTACGGCACCAGATTAATTTCTCGATTATATTACATTTTTCATCTGAACAGTTGACAAATAATTCGTTCGTGCTTGGTGTGTCCAGGGCGCAGGCGGTGGGCTGGCCGCCGGTCCGGTCGTTCCGGAAGAACATCCTGGCCGTGCAGGCGGCGCTGGTGAAGGTGAGCATGGACGGGGCGCCGTACCTGCGCAAGGTGGACATCGGCGCGTGCAAGAGCTACCAGGAGCTCTCCAAGGCCCTGGAGAAGATGTTCAGCTCCTTCACCATGGCCGGTAGCTGCGGTGAGTCTCAGGGCATGACCGAGAGCAAGCTGGTGGACCTGCTCAGCGGCTCCGACTACGTGCCCACCTACGAGGACAAGGACGGCGACTGGATGCTCGTCGGCGACGTCCCCTGGGAGTAAGTGCATCATTGCCGTCGTCCGCGAAGCTCCGTCGAGATGATGTTGTTGGTGCTAATCTCTTCTTGTTCGTCTTCTTCTCCACCCCTGTGGAATCGCAGGATGTTCGTCGCGTCCTGCAAGCGTCTCCGGATAATGAAAGGATCAGAAGCCATCGGACTTGGTGGGTACCTTGAGAACGCTTTCGTCAGAGTTTACATGATTCACAACATTTGATGCTAACTTGATGATGTATTGTCAATTATGTTTGTCTTTTTCTTTTAATTTCAGCACCAAGGGCAATGGAGAAATGCAAGAGCAGAAGCTGATCGACGAAGGATGTTTACTTGGATACTTGCTCAACGCTGTATCATAATATATGTACTACTCTTAATGACTACGCTATGCATGACCGGTTAAAGTTTCAACCTTTGCATTAGTTGAGGCAAGCGTTTTGATGTATTACCTGCGTATGTTCCATCTTGTTATATATATGTGGAGTACATACGTAAGAAAGATGTCATCGACATGTCACTGCTTACATTTTTTCTTGCCTTGCCATCGTCTTCCTTTAGACAACACACACAGAAAAGGCAGTAGATGTCCTTCCATTATCAAAAGAAAAAGGTCAGATAGTGCTACCTGTTAGTACACTGCGGGGATCTTGCAGTTTTTTCAACAGCAGTGCTCAATTATTATGGTCCCGTTGGACAAATAATCGCCCACGCATCGTTCTTAAACAAGCTGGTGTCCAGATTCAATGGTGTGCACACAGGAAACAATGCCAATGTTTCGTGCGCTGGTGTGATACGTACTCAAAAACGCACATCTCCACAGCATGTTTTATATGTCTAGACCAGCTAAAGGAGGAGACACGCCATGTGTTCTTGTACAAGTTTCAGTGGCTACGATGCATCATACGTCGTTTGCGTAGCTGTGATCTAATGTCAACTTGTCAAGGTGCAATATTTTGCTCCATAATGTAAGCGATTAAATGTTTGCAAGGTTGGCAAAAATGAATTGACATTATTTGTTTGCAGCAACTTCAGGCTGCTACTTCCACGCTTTATTATTGTACATGTCCAAAAGGTAATTGCGAGTTAAAGTCATGTTTATTATTTATTTCTCAGGGATCTTGTGTCCCCTTGTAATGATTACAAGCTTCAAGTTCAAACAATCTGATGATTTTCATATGCTTCAACTAGACAAAACAGAAGAATCGAGGCATAAAGAATCTTGCATCGTTATTCCCTTCTGGCATTCCAACAAGTAGCATGACAGTAAAATTGTGGATATTAAAGGGCTAACCTTCTAGAATTTCTTCCTCCAAACAGAGTAATATTTCAGCTAGCATCTGGTCCTCAATAGCAAGAGAATTTGAGTTTAGAGTCTGCATTTAGCAACGCAAATGAACATGCCAAGTAGAACTGTCCAAATAACTCAAATATTTATTGTGTCCAAAAGAATACAGAGAATATGGCTACACACTATACCAGGCAGAGCACATTGAGGGAAACCCAAAACCATTTGATACAATTTTCACTTCCAGGTGGCAGCTTATACAACATACACATTACATATATTATCGGTTTGGAGGTACATAAACAAATATATTCACCATTGAATAGTTTCACAAATCAGAGTGCCACCATGTCTCAGTTATCTAGCTATGGTTATGTGATTATTAATCAAGAATCAAGATGCACAGTGCAATGTGACCGCCTTAATCCAATCAATCTTTTCTGCTCCGGTAACTGAAAGAAAATAATGAATTAGTACATGCCTAGATATGATGCTGGGAAGATATGCAAGATCATCAAATAATGTTTACCTGTTTTTCTGGGAACTGTGTGACTTGAACCCGCTTTGAACCATCTGCTAGCCGCTTGCAAGGAAGACGTGGTTCAGCTGCAGCGAACTCATTCAGAACCTGGCAAAATTTGTGGCGATACATTGGAAAACGGAAGACGGGGATAATGCTCTTTCAATTTTTTTTAACTAAGTGACAGTTCAGATGCAGATTTTGTAAAGGTAAGTTGGCCGAGTTTCTTAATGGTACCAGTTAATTTGGATGTCCTGCTCGGTTTGTTTAAGGAGGTGTGGTTGAATTTATTGCAACTCAATTTAGATCATTTGGTTTTCAGTTTTGAAACATCAAACCAAATTTTAGTCCGGTTCATGTTTGTGTTAAATATGCACTAACATATGACAAGCTAGAATAAACCAATTGCCAACTGCCAGTAACACTACGCTATCATAAAAAAATAGTTAGGCAACAGCATCATACTAGACTTCATTAAACCGACTACAGAAGTTCTTATCTCTACTCTTAGGTCCCAAGACTGAACCAAATTTGTCATTTCTAACAACAAACTATGTTGTAACCGGACACGCCATCAGTCATGGCCTCACGTCCACATAGTCAGAACTAGTGTATCTTACCCTGATGTGCCTCACGTTCACATAGTCAGAACTAGTGTATCTTACCCTGATGTGCCTCACGTTCACATAGTCAGAATGGATGCCAGTAATCATGGGCTTATGAAACAATGACAAGGCAATGATATTATGGACGGTAGATCAAGTGCCAACCTGATAGGTGCAAGAACTCAAAACCCTCAGGAGACTATGAGTGTAGCTAGGTTGTGGGTACACATGTGGTGCCTTAGTAGTATCCTTTATGTGTGCTGTTTGGGCCTGTGGACCTACAAAGTTGATGGACACAGGATGTCATCTAAGTCCGATATATGTTTTAGAAGGAATATGGGAACATCATCAAATGATCCCAGGTCCATGTGAGCCTGGGCCACAACAGTCATTTTCAAATTTTGGAAAAAATGGGCCCAAGGACTGGGAAGTATGCTAGAGTGATGTTTTTAATTGTTCAAAACAGATCAGCAGCACAAAATCCACACTCGGGAAGTACGCTACCCAAGGACTGTGAAGTATGTTCTTTTAGTAGGGCACAAGGACTGTTTGCAGTGCGTAAGAGCAACTCTAGCGGATACCCTATATTCTTGTACCGATAAATCGTATCCGGTAAGCTGGATACTGATTATCCGGTACGAGATGAACTCAGCCAGAACAGATACATGAAACTGGTACTGGGTATTTAAATATGATGCAAGAACACGAGTTCGCGCAAATTTTTTACAACACGATGCAAGAACAGAAAGTAAAACTACGATGCTAAAACGGAAATTAAACTAGGATCTTCTCCTGCGGCGATCTAGAAGCCGAGCTCCTCGTTCTCGTAGACCCGGCGCATAGCCCACGCAAGTTCATGCTCGTCCACCGCGCGCTGCAGCCGTTCCACCATGCCCAAAGCTCCGGCATCCCTAGCGATGGTGGCGAGGACAAGCTCGACGTCAACGGTACGCTTGAACACCAAGAGGAGCTCGTCGAGCTTCGCCAAGCTCGTGCCGGCTGAAAGAGAAAACCACCTCACCCGCCAGCAGCGGAGGCAGGCGGTGCTCCTCCGGTTCTCCTCCTCCAGGTCTTGCTCCAGCTGCTTCCTCCTCCGGCCACCGGCCGAGCTTCCGACCCTCCGTCCTTATTAAATGCTGAGGCACCGCTTATCCGGCGGCCAGATAAATTTCCAAACCGGTCCGATATAGGGTATCTGCTCGGGCCAGAAAATGAGCCCACCCCCCATTTCGACCGGAATTTTCTGGGCCAAGGGGCTTATATGGTATCTGCTAGAGATGCTCTAAAGAGCTATGGGGTTTGTTACAAACCCTTAGGCTACGTACACAGGACGCAAACTGTTTATAAAGTATATACACCATGTCCAATAATATGATTCCTAAGCTAAAGAAGCTTACAGCCTGATACACCTTCAGCTTCACTGCTTACTCCTTGCTAGACTCCGGTTGATAAAGATTGCTTCATTAGATTCTTTCTGTTTATCATTTTCTGAAGGGAAAAACCAAACCAAAAGCAAAATTAAATTATTTTTTCGAACAAGTTGGAAACACAAGACTATTTTTTCCTACTGAGTCGCAGTTCAAACATGAGTGAGAACTTTTTTGTTTGGTTTGGGTTTGTTTGGTTCAGTCTAATTACGTACACGCTTTACATCTACATCAGGTAAGCCAAAACACCGGTGAGCAACTTTCTTAGACTATGCAGCTAATTATGCGATAGCATATCATCCACTTTCAGGTTGATGACAGTTGCTGCTTAGCACTTCAAAGATGTCCATCTAATAACCTAGAAATTACTAGCTAGTGCATACTTAACGAACTAGTTACAGAAGGAAGCTTGAGATGAAACAGAAAAATTACTTAGTAGTGAAAAATGGCTTAACAAAGTAATACCTGATTTCTGATTGCGCCAATTAACATATCTTGGCATCCAAATGCATGCACATTCTTCAAATTTGGGCACTGAAGTAGCAACCGCTCTGTGGAAAGTATTCAAAAGTTTTGACAATGACAATAACAGTTATATCAATTTGACAACCTGACGAAGGGAAGAAAATAGTACCTGGGTGAAGATTTGTACATGAGTTGAGGTTCAGATCATTTAATTCTGGACATTTCACATACAAAGCCTGCCATTGTGAAATGAAATTAGTAATGACACCATATCCATCACGGATTTGAATGAATCGCTGCAGGCAAATTTTGAAGGCTTACATCTATTGCTGAACAGCCCCAAAGACTGAGCTTCCTCAAATTATCATGCTTTATAATGAGCTTTTGGCGCATTGGTTGCTTTTTTAAGGTGGGTAATTTTGGACACAATCTAATCCTGCCATTAATTTCACCAAAATATGCCCCTTGTTTTTCACTCTGCAGGTTAGACCGTAAGCTCATTCCACAGTCCATGAGCTGAAGAAGTGGCAACTGTGCTGTTGCAACTTGGATCCCATCTGAAAAAATCACATAGGTGGATACTTAAAACTGGAGGTCACACAATGATTGACTGGTGAATTCATTTTTAGTGGAGCAGAAGTAATAAACCATGGGAAGAAATATGAGGCTTACTCGTAGTAATATTTGGGCAAAGAGCAAGGAGCAGCCTTGATAAAGTATGAGGGAACGCCTTGCAGATCATCCCAACACCATTATCACTGATGCTAGATCTGTGGTATAATCAAAATGAGTAACTACATAAGAAAATTTATAGTGGCACTCCACAGAAACGCATCATGTAGCTCCAAATTTTAGTTTCATACCCAGAGAGGGGAATTGGAGCTTACCCACTTAAATCAAGCATTTCCAAGCTTGCACATGCTCGGACAATAGATGCAACAGCCGCATCTGTTACTTTTGAACCTAGAATCAATGATAGCATGCACAAGCCCCTGACAAAGAAATAGTAAGAGTGGGATTTAGAGTTTGAAATATCATGAAATTCTAATTCTAATGAGAAGACAACTAGAACATTATAACTCAAATCTGAAAATATTGTGCTGAGAGCGTGGCGGAGTAGAAGTATACCTGAGGTTGGCACTCTCTAGAGTAGAGACAGCTTCGTTAGATAGTTGAACTGAAGATATGTGCAAATTTCTTAAGTTAGGGCATGAATGACCCAGGCCATCCATCAAAGTAACAAGATCGGTGCAATCGCTGTTTTTTTGTGTGAAACACAGCGAAAGCTCACTCATATTAATGCAACTTATGACCTGAAACAAATTCAGTCAAATGAACGCATGCACAAAATATATTTTTAGTATTGTAAACAGTAACAGAATGCAATATTACCGATTCTGAAAGGGAGCAAAGGTCTGAAAGCCAAAGAACCTTAAGGCTTGAAGAGCTTATATTAAGAAAACCAAGATTAGAGCAACCACCAATCTTTAATGTTGAGAGAAAATGCTTCTCTGAAACAATTTGACTTAGCTCCTCTCTGTAAGGATAGAACAGCTTCAGTTAATATGGGAGCTGAACATGAAGGTCGTGAAAACCTTCTACAAATTTGCATGAATTTTCTATTTCAAAATCAATAAATATTCAACCCAACTTGCGTGGCATGAAAATGGGAAAGCATAACATAACATGGTGTTGAATAACAATAAGCAAAGAAAACAAAACTCAACTGCATTGCGTTGTACATTGAAATTAAGACAACTAAAAATCAACTGCACAGCATTCTATATGTGAAATTTCAAATAGAATACAAATCCTTGAATGTATCTGATCTTACAAGGAGCTGTTAGGTACTTAGGTGAGAAGCACAATTTAAAAATTGTAAGACCCCTTTAAAACTAGTGACTCAAATTATAAGAAAGCAAGCATATTTGATACAATATAGTAAACTAAATGATGTTAGAGATTTACAACATACCCAGTCATACTGTTGACTTTCTTGTCAGCCATGGTGATCTCCAGAGTTTCTAAACTTGAGCAGGAACATGCAAGGCATGCCAGCATAGTGGCATCAACATCACTGAATCAAACGTAGACGAACATAGATATTTGTCATCAGTGGAACAACTTTTCTCGAAATTGGAATTCAAAAAAAAGGACAGGAGCTAGATTATTTATCGCCCTGGCCAGATCCAAAACAGTGCGGGATTTTATTTATCCACTCTTGTGTCACCTTAAGCGCATATGATACTTTCATTGTAAATAAGCTTCACTAAAATCAAGCATGAGAGAGAAACTTATACCAAAGCTAAATTAAGATATTAATTCGACCATATCCACAACACCATGAGGAATTTACTTCTCTTTTGCATCAAGTTTAAGTGCTCGGGTTTTTCACTGTACGTAAACACACAATTGGATGGGAAACCTTTAAGAGACACAGAAGCAATTTAACGTGCCAACTACTAATTTATGGTTGCCAATGTTTTTTATGTTCAAAAGTGGCACATATTGTTCTCACCAGAATTGAGCATCTCAATTCTCACATGATCATAGACCAAGATCCTCCTTGGCTATGTGCTTTCTACTAACATAACAATCCAACCAAGAACTGATGAAAATGGTGAAAGGTCTGCAAATCAATCTCACAGCACCAACAAAATAAAAAATATTATCCAAACAACAGAAATCTCCACACCCATACCTTCACTACACGAGTTTCATATATAGATAGAGTCACAACACCTATCCAAGCGCGGTTCAAATGCAGTCTCTAGAGAATAAGATAAGTTTCTCCATAAATAAATGCATTATCTTTCATCACAACCACAGATTTAAAAAAAAAAGAGGAACAAACAATCAGCATTTACTCAGCTTTGACCAAGTTTCCTAAGCCCAAAAACAAGTAGGGTCTCAACAACATGAACCGTCTAGCTATCCAGATTGAAAGCCAGTATCAGATCCAACTTCCGTTCCTCTTGTTAGTCGTTCAGAGAGTCGTTATAGTACTAGGCGGTTGTATTTGTCTTTTATATAGGTGATATATATACTGGAGTAGTAGTAGCAATTCCAATTCGTGTTGTAGCACAGAAATTGTGCATGAGAGTTGATGTCCGATGGAAGATCCCGCATCGACCTCGCGGCGGCGG
The DNA here is from genome assembly GCA_026929855.1 of Poa annua. Lineage (NCBI taxonomy): Eukaryota > Viridiplantae > Streptophyta > Magnoliopsida > Poales > Poaceae > Poa > Poa annua. The sequence continues at coordinate 43,626,635 of CM049427.1, forward strand.
GGGACACCAGATCGCGTAAAAATTGCATCTTCCCGGGTTAGATTTGAGTCAGATTCGTCCGGGGGTAGGTAAGGTCCCTCACCTCTCCATGTGAAGCACGAGTCGCGATAGCGCGGCGCATCGGGGCAGCAGCGCCCCGACGAGTCCTCCGCCGGCGGGGCGGAGGCGGAGCTCCTCGGCGGCCCGCCAGACCCGGGCGGCGCAGTCCCGCCAGGCGCGGCTGACGGCGGCGGCCTCGAGGACGGCCCTGGGCCCGAGCCGTCGCAGCACCTCGGCGACGAGGTCCGTCGGGACCGCCCGCCCGCCCAGCTCCATCTTCTCGTCCGAGTCGTCGTTGTCCACCTCCATATAGTCGTCGTCGGCATCGCCTTCCGCGACGTGGTTGGGCCTGTTGTCGGATGGCGGCGCGTCGTCGTCGAAGGAGAGGGCGCGGCGGAGGAGCCTGCTGTTGTTGTCGGCCCCCGAGGAGGAGAAGGAGGGGCTGGGGGGCGGCGGGGCCCCGTCGGCGGGGGAGGGGGAGGGGAGGTGGCAGACGTGGCCCTTCTTGGGCTGGCCGCATCTGCCGCAGTTGTAGCTGCCCCGCGTCTTGGGACGCGGCGGCGCGGGCGGCTTGGCGGGCGGCGGCGAGGACATGGGGGCTAGGGTTTGGCGGCGCTAGGGCAGGAGGATGGGGAATTAGTGGGAGGGTGGGGCGGGGGGGAATTGGGGAGGGGTTGGCGCCATTTTTTGGGGTCGGGCACGACACCACCTCGGACCAGATGAGATGAGGTTCCTGCTAGTCCGTGGCGGAGATGAGCTTACCCAGCACCAGCAGTCCAGCAGAGTGAAACTGAATGCCCACGCCAACTGTTTTGTTTCCTCATCGTCTTACTTGTCACCGTGTATTTATGTTTGTTTTCGGATGGAAAATATTGCACACGTGCGGCTTCTACGTTTTCGGATGGAAAACCGGTGCGGTTTCAGTTATAGTTTCCCGTTCCTCTCTTTTCGGTTGAGAGATCGTAGCAGCAGCTTTGACCAGATCACAGCAAGTTAAGAAAAAGTAATTAAATCTATAGCTTTATTACTGTCCTGTTGGCCATCCTTTGATTTACTATGCCAAAAAAAATAGCGTTATTGTGTTTAGAATTCTACGGTTAAGCTTATCTTTATCTCTATCTCTTCTCTTCTCTACTACTCCATATAATACGGGTTGGGGACATCGTACGTCGTGGTTATTTTGTAAAAAGCCACCTGGAAAAGACGGAAATCAACCTGCGGTCCAACCAGAAGAGACATTTGCACTTTGCCCCCTAAACCCTATCCACACGTTCGGCCGTTCCCCTCCTATTCGTCTACCTCGAGCGGCGGCGGCGGCGGCTGGAGCGACGAAGGCTGGTAAGCCGGCTCAGGATGCGACTTCTGTTATGTATCTTATTTTGGTTAGGTCCCTGCCAAGAAGTCTGATGGAAAGGCTCGGGCCTTGAAGTTCGCCAAGGCAGTGAAGGCCGGGAGTTTGAAGAGAAAGTCAAAGAAGATACGCACGTCGGTGACGTTCCACCGACCGCGTACACTCAAGAAACCGAGAGAGTGCGCCTGGCGGAACAAGCTTGACCAGTACAAATCCTCAAGTTTCCCCTTACAACTGAATCTGCAATGAAGAAGATTGAAGATAACAATACCCTTGTCTTCATCGTTGACCTTAAGTCAGACAAGAAGATGATCAAGGCAGTTGTCAAGAAGATGTATGACATCCAAGCTAAGAAAGTCAATACACTGATCAAGTCTTGATCAGTACCTTTGTCGATTATTCTTTTTTATTCATTGTTAAGCTGCATCTTGTTCATTGAGCAGAACAGGTTTCTTTTCTGCAGGCCGGTTGCGAAGAAGAAGGCCTATGTGAAGCCCACGCCTGATGATGCTCTTGATGTAGCCAACAAAATTGGCATCATCTAAGTGTTGTTTGTTTTTCAGTCAGCCTTTTTGGTAGGCAAGTGTTTTGTATATTGAATATAACTATTTAGAGTAAACGAGTATTATGTATGGAGTAGCTCTTATCCTATGTTGTGTGAATGCTCTGTGAACATTTCTTTGGGTGCATGATTCTGAAGAATTCACCTCGTGGATCAAAGGTTTCATCAGTTGCCAAAATTTCATCACCGTGGATCAGATTGACTGGTAAACAAGCCCAGATCTGGATCCTTCATGGCCTTAGTCAATTTGGATTCAGAAATTAGGTAGTGCTTCTTGTGAAATTCATCTATATGCTCAAGGTACTGTACCTATGTTGCTATTGTCTGTCTGCCTGTTTGATCAAGTTCAGTCTCAGCACTGTCCTACAACTCTCCTTCATGGCCTTAGTCAATTTGGATTTAGGAATTAGGTAGTGCTTCTTTTGAAATTTATCTTAGAAGGTTGATGGGTGCTGGTGGTAGTAATCAATGGGATATCTTAGAAGGAGCTTCATGTTCCCTGTAATTATTTGTTTGTCGTGATTTGTGTTTCTAGACTTCAATAAATTATGTTCTTTTCATGTTATATTGTTAGCAATTGAGCTTTTCTCTTACCGATTCAGCAGCTCACGGAGCATAGTTCTAATTTGTTTACGAACATTCTTACATATGCTGATGAAATTGCATAACATATTACCATATCATCCTATATTAGTATGGATGTGCACACGCTAGGTTAGTTCCTGTAGGTACCTTACTAATATGGAACCGTGCAGATTTTCCAACAAGAAATTGGGTAGAGGAGTGTGGAGGAGGTCAAGGTCACCTAAGGCTAGGGTTGTGTGTTTCCGGCGCCGTGTGAGGGCAGATCCGAGCGCTGCTGGCGTCTGCTACTCTGATCAGGTATGAGCAACTGAACTCCGTGAAAATCTCTTATTCCTACATTGCTAGGCACTGGAGTCAAAACACTTGATACAACGGCCACGACGTAATGTCTGGTTTAACAAGTGTCAAACATAAACATAATTCATATCCCTATATTGTGTGGCAAAGTATGCAATACTTATTAGTGGCAATGATATCACTTGGTTCATCAATATTTGCAATCCATGCAATGGACAGAAGCACACATGTACTATCTGCAGTTTTTTTTTAAAAAGGCACTTTATACCAAAACAAAGTGAATCAGTTAACTTAACTCATCGACAGGCGTATACAAAAAATAAACACAAGACATATCCCTGTAACCCTGTTAAGGAAATGTAATGGTCATACAATATGTGCAGTGTTTGATATAGGGTATGAATTTACTGTTGCTTTCCGTCCATCCATCCATGTGCCAAACTAGAACGCTCAAATAAAGGCAATCGTAATTGATATGAACTTTGTACCATAACTTTGTGGCATCCTATTGTTGCTAAAATAATTACATTCTAGGAATGGACATACTATCTATCTATTAAGAAACATTAGTAGACAATGATTTTCTACTTGCAGGCACGGGTGTGAGACCTATCATGTCCGTTGACATCACATCCCTATGCTTTGAGATCTGTATAAGAGAGCAACAGGAAAATGTTTTCTCCAGGATTTATCATCATTTTCCGAACAGGGCAAGACACTGTGCGACTGGACATAAAGATGGTAGGCCCACACGACATGATAGCAGCCCACTATTCTTTCTGCCATGTGTACAGGATCTAGCACAGTCCACCCAGTAGTCTTCCTATCTCTCTCCACGAGCCCCATTACTAAAAACACTCCATCGTTCTCCCCCCACCTTGAAGCTCATCCACTGCCTCCCATGGCGGCCACGGCGATGTCGGTCGAAGCATCGCAACCTAGCAGCGGATGTGGCAGATCATGGAGCACCCGCTCCGTCGAGGTAGACCAAGCCGACCACAAGGGACCCCCCAAGTTGAAGTGTTCATGTAAGATCCCGCTTTGCCAAAAGACATCCCACACCGCCAGGAACCCGGAGCGAGACTACTACGTATGCAGCAAAGTTGGAACCACTTCTGTAAGACCTCACTTCTTAAGATTTTTGTGATTTTTCGATCTCTCATATGCATTTGATTTCTTCATTAGTGTGTGGGTTTCTTCGTTAGTTAGCCGGGTGGATCTATTAACACGATTTTGTTTGGGGTGTTCTGTTCGTACCATGATTACAGGAGGGGTTCGCATGCAAGACCTGGATTTGGGTTGATCTCGTTCGCGTTTTTGTTGATGCAAGTATTGATTTTACAACAAGAGCTTTGAGGGACCAGATCTGTTCACTGAAGAAGGAGTTGGAAGAGAAAAACGACATCATTAGCAGTAAAGACGCGGAGTTAGTGCACAGACACCAGGCCTCCCGCACGGACAAACCACTCCTGCAAGCACACATTGCATCGGCAACAAAGTTCAGAAAACTACGCCGATTCTTGTTCGTATCTGGCATCTGTGCGGTAGTCGCCCCGGGGCCACTAACAGTTAATTGTTCGCTGTTTGCCGTGCTTACCATTATATGCCTACTGTTTGTCTAATTCAGTAGTCGTAGCTCGCAGGAATTGCTAGTAAAATGTGATGTAAAATGGTTATTTTGATGTCTGTTCCCTGTAACTCGTCTTTAATATGAACAAGTGGTTAAATCACGGTGCATATCCTTATAAAGCCCAGTGCTAATTGGCACGGATACATTTACTGGATGCATGGACTGTTTGTCGACTGTGCACACGTACACCTAGAGGAAATTGACGGGGAAATGACGCACTGTGCACACGTCGCACGTACACCTAGAGGCATGGCGCGTTCAGTCTACCGGCGTGGCCTAGCAGGGCTACCCAAGATTCGTCAGAAAAAAGGCACAAACGGGTACATGTTGACTTTGACACATAAAATAGATGCACTCTACATATAAGAAACTAAAATGTCTGGGGGTGCAGATCTCGATGATAGGACCAACGGACATGATAGCTCCCACACCCATGCATGTGTACAAAATCCACCCAATTAAGAAACATTAGTAGTGGTAAGAAATAATAAGACAATAGGTTAGCTCATCACCGCAACAAGAAATTGGGTACATTTACATGCCTGGTTAACTTCCATTTATAACCGGTATTTATATAGTAGCATTTGAAGGGGTTACGGGGCAGAAAACAATAATTTTCTAGCGTACGAAACCCTAACTAGTCAGGATCTATCTATCTAGTACATGCGATAACGGTGGCGGAACGGGTTACATTACCTCCATGTAGACCGATAGCGGGGATTACGCTCCCGCACAAGCGTTGACGATGAAGTCGTACGTAGCCGACCTCGAGGTCGCGGAGATCTTGCCGCGATGTCGAAGTCGATGACGCCGGGGTGTCGACGATGATCTGCGTCGACGTGCGTCGGGCGGAAGAAGGCAGAGCGCCAGCACCGGGGCTGGCGCGCCGGCAGCAGAGGGGGGAGGCGCGGCGGCTGCAGGGGGCGAGACGACGTCGCCCAAGCTCCTCAGTAGAGTAGCCTCCGAGCACTCGCAAACATACGGAGCCTAGCGACGACTCCCGGTCATTCAGATCCAGCTGAAATCGCAGGAGTAGATCTTATCTGGAATCCCGCAGAGCAACGGCGCTCTGCGGTATGGCTTAGGTGGAGAGAGACCTCCTTCCTCTGCTCGGCGCGGCTCCGACTTGGGAACCACGAGATCGAGAGAGAAATCGGGAATTAATTGGATTTTCCTATGAATTAAATCAATCAATATGCCTTGCTATATAAAGGGGAAGCGGGTGTGCCAACCCCCTTGGCTCCCCCATGTGGGACTAAAGGAAGAGAGGGGAGGGGGGGTTCGGCCGAACCCCCTTGGGCCTCTCCCTCTTCTAGTCCAATTCGGACTAGGGGGCTTGAGGCCCCCTTGCTTGGTGCGCCACCCCCTCATGGGCCCTCTTTGGGCCCATGTGGGTGGCAGCCCCTTTTTCTCCTTTATTAAATTAATATAAAATATAATTAATTAATCATTAATATATTTAAATACTAATTAATATCCCATGACTCCGAAACAACTTCGGAACCACCCGAACAACTTTCGGACATTCTCGGAACCCTTCCATAGCTCACCGGAACTCCTTCCGGACCACCGGAACTCTTTCCGGATCATTTCTCTCTCTCCAATAAAAACCTATAAAATTCCAGAACCTATCTCCTAGCGTCGCTAAGACCTTAAGTTTGTTACGCTATGGTTCGGGAATACTCCAGACATGGTCGAGACACTCCGCTCACCAATGATCGTCAGGGATACCTGGAAATATATGACGACCCCTGTGCATTCCACGAATATCGTCGTTGAACCATAAGTATGATATTCATTCCCTTTGTCTCTGCGATACTACCTTGTCCGAGATATGATCGTAGACACACCGATGCCTTTGCTGTATCTCGTTACCGACGAAGGTTATTAACTCGTCTGCGATATTACATCTCCATGACCTAGTCATAAGCTGCGCAGCTATATAGATGCAATATCACCGAGTGGGCCCAGAGTATCTTTCCATTACAAGAATGAACAAATCCCGCTCTTGATCCTTACGTCTTGATGCTCTTTCGGAATACCCAAGATGGACACCGTTATTGTCATGCTATATAAGACACAACGTTTGATGCTCTCAAAGCACTCCTACGAAGCAACAATAAGTACGGTCTCACGGTCTAAGGAATAAGCTATCACACTCTTATCTATTGCAAATGACAAACATCGTAATACGATCTTATTGCAATACTTTGCGTATGTCCACCACCTTATTCAACTAACAAGATGACCCCATTGTCAACCGACGTCATTGTCCTTGATCGGGAATCTCGATCAACTGTTGCCCAATGGACTAGCTCATATAGAGGCTTGCTAGGGACCTGGTTGTCTATGTATCACACGTGTATTAATAATTCCGATTAATACAGTTACAGCATAATACACAAACCTATTATAAACTCATGAGATAATGCAATAAATACTACTTATTTATTTACCTCTAGGGCATATCTCCTTCAGCATTAAGTCATATTCATCTCTTTATTGATGCCATAAATTTGTGGACCTCTCGGTGCTTAATTTACTGTTCAGAGTTCAGAGTCAAGTGTATCAAATGGCGTTGCTGAACTTTGGATGTTTGGGCAGGTGAAAGGCTGGAGTTTCTTCATGTGTTTGGACAAGTACTTGAACACCTAGGTCACCATATGAGCAACTTGGAAGATAAACGCGATTGCTCGTTGTGTGCTGCAACAAGTTCAGCGACACATTGATGCTACGAGGGATGAAACTTATGCTTTGAGGCTTTAGATTGTTGCTGCAATGATGAAATTCGTCTCTCGACAATTACGTCTGACGATGTAAGTCTTTAGAAAAACAAGTTATATATTAGGGAGCTGAGCTAAGATGATGACAAGACTACTTGGTTATGTTTTGATTTTTCATGATAATACGGTTGTGCCGTTCTCCAAGAAGTACCATAGATATTGTGAGTACCATGTTAACCAGCTGTGTTGCATAATTGTTTTGTTCATGTTCTGTGAGGCTATCTACCAACTTTGTAGACCGACAATAGTTGGAAGCACTGTATGATTTGGTGACGGGATGTAAATTTTTTGAACTCAACATTATTTGCTTGAAAGTTGAATAAGATTTGCGATACATATACAATAATTATTTTGCATTCGTCTATACTTAAATTTGCAGCTATACGATTCTTCAAATTATTTCTCCATGATTAAGCATGAAAAGTTATGTAAGCAAGTCTAAATGTTATGCATACTCTAAATTTTTTATGCATTTTCGTCGCCCGTTGCAACGCACGGGCATTTTACTAGTAATCATATAACGTTAAGACTATGCTAAATCAATTGTGCAACCAAATGTCCCTCTCGCTATTTCCAACATATTCACAATGCCAAGAGGTGTACTTGTCTTCTTCTTCCTTTTGTAAGGATATGGTATTTACTTCTCTTTTGCATCAAGTTAAGTGCATATGTACATAAACAAAACAATTTGATGGGAAGCCTAAAATGGAGGAGGGCAGCAATGCACTCAGAAATTGGGAACACTTTGACTAGAGTTTAGATGACAGAGAAGGAAATGGAAAGAGAGGCCCATCTTGTTTACATAACTTAGATGCAACTAAAAAAATGTAAAGATTGTGCTCTTTTTGAAAAATGCTAAGGGAGTTGTTACAGTTTTTTTTAATCATTTCAATCAGTGGAGGAGCTATGTGAATGCCAACCCCACCCAGAATTTGTTCATTTCTTCATATTTCTTGCTAGGCCAGCCCATTAAAACTCCAATTTTAAAGGAAAAACTTGGTCTTGTGCAGCCTGGCCCGCTCAGATATTTTGTTGAAGCTCTGCCACTTATTTCAATCGGTGTGTCTCGTGTTCGCCCCCCCCCCCCCCAGGATTAAGCATTTCCACGTCATTGGCCATCTTGTGTCTAGCAGTAGCCACATTCCAGGCTTCCCACTCTAACACTTACTTCACGCTAATCATGTTCGCTACAAAATATAGCAACAAACTTGATGATGTCGCACACATTGTGATCTCTTCCAGTTTCTTCCTTTTATGTAACTATCAACCCGCTTCTCCCCTTCTTCATGTGCATGACCTTTTTGAGAGTTGTAAGGTTCGTTGTTGGATTGACATCATTCTTATATTCTTGGCGCCTCAGCAATGCCTAAAGATTTTCCTCTTTTGCTACTATAAAGGCCTTTGTCTAGGGCGTAATTGTTGTGGATGCCAAATTCCCACCATGGTCGTCGGTGCGTGACGATTCGTCATCTCGGGAGAGAAACACGTCGTCCCCCGATGTCGGGATCAGGAGCCCCAACGATGTGCTACTCGTAGGGTGTGTTGTGCTCCCTTGGCTCCCATCCGATACAGTGTTGCAGCAAACAGACGTTTGCACGAACCGTTAGATGAAGATCTTCCGGGCGAGTGTCGCACAACATGTTCCTCACTCGCCGTTTTTGTTGTTGGCTTGCCCCATATGAACAACGTCGGAGGACGGAATGATATGGGATGGAGAAGAATGAGGAGAGATCGTGGATAGGGAAGTTTCTTTTATCTCACTACCAAGTGGGCCAAGGGGGCCCACATGGCAGTCATACATGGCGGACGTGCCCGAATACACACACGGAGACGTCATCAAAAGTTGAGTGGCCGGATGTTCGTATTTTGTTCCCACTTCTGAACATGCGGGATTGTTCAAGGTTTCAAGCCCATTTATAATTTCAGACCAGACACCAATGAGACCGATAGAGGGCGGATCAGGAGTCCCATGGAGATGGCCTAATATGGCTCTAGGAATCGGTAGAGCAGCCGAGGATTCGCACGTTCGACGACAATAGATTGTTAGAATTTGGACCCATGAGTGGAAAGCCCAATAGCAATTTCTGAAATCTCAAAGCCCATGAAAAAATGGCAGCTCACATGAGAGTGGAGTGGGAGCTAAAGTTTAGTCCCACATTGCTAGTTTAAGAGGAGTGGCACCACCTTATATAGTGGAGTGGAGTGATACTTGGTAAGCTTGTGAGAACATGAGGCTCTCTCACGCGCTCCTCCTCCTCCGCCGCCGCTCGCACGCACGCACCGCACCGCACCGCACCGCCCGCCCGCCCGTCCGTCACGACGCGCCGCGGGTTGCGGGAATCTCGCCGAGCCGAGCTTTATTTTTGCAGTCTGGGAAAAACGGTTTGGACGGACGCGTCACAGATAGTCGGTTTGGGTCGCTCCCGGATCGTGGGCTACTGTAACCGACCTAAACGTGCGCGACGTGGGCTTGGCCCATGTTGTACCCGTTAGGGTTTTCCCTAGACGTGCTATATAAAGTCGGGCACTGCGTGCGCTGCAAAGAACCCGAACCAATCTAGGTTTTGCCACCTCGTGCCTTGCGCCGCCACCGTAGTCTACTCCATCCCGAGCGACGGCGTGCACCGGCGAACGGGACAGCAGGTCTCCGGAACCCTCGTCCTTGTGATCCTGTACGGGAGAGGGCGAATAAGGTTTTTGGGAAGCGCTCCGCGCGACTGCTCTCAAGCTCTTCATCACGGCTCGCCTTCCTGTACGCTCGTCGGACTCGCGGGCTGCTCGTCAACAACGTCGCCATCGCCTTCAGGAAGCTGCTGCCGAAGCTGCCGCCGTCGCTGCTGCTGCTGCAACAACTACGACGACTACTACGACTACTACGACTACTTCATCTACAGTTGTTCGGTACGTTCATCACGTGCCGATGTGCCGATTTAGTATGTCCATGCATGTAGACGTTTTGCTGCTGTTCATGTTAATTAATACATCTAGTATTTGCGAGATTAACATGCTAGTAGCTGCTGTTATAATGTTAAATATACTGGAATTAATCATGGAAATTGTGCCTAATAATCCAACAATCCAAAAACCTTATATGTGTTATAGGCAATTTCCTGAATTAAACATGGGACATCTATCTGATTCGCTGAGGCCGGACAAGTTGACCGGTGCGGATTTTAAGAGATGGAAGATCAAGACCACGTCGTGGTTGCGATCTCTGAAAGTGTTCGAGGCCAGTGAGGGTTTACCTGAAGGAGCTATATCTGACGAAGATCAGAATAAGTTCAAGGATACCAACACTGCCTTTGTGGGACTCGTTCTGAGTGTTCTTAGCAACAAGCTGTTTGATGTGTACATGCACATCTCAGATGGCAAAGAGCTCTGGGAGGCACTGAACGCTAAGTTCGGTGTAGCAGATGCTGGCAGTGAACTGTACATCATGGAGAATTTTCATGACTTCAGGATGGCTAACAACCGTTCTGTAGTCGAACAGGCTCATGAGATACAGTGCATTGCGAAGGAGCTTGAGCATGCTAAGTGTGCCTTACCTGACAAGTTTGTGGCCGGGTGCATTATTGCAAAGTTGCCTTCTTCATGGAGGAACTTCGCCACAACTCTCAAACACAAGAGACAGGAGATATCGGTTGAAAATCTGATAGCGTCTCTTGATGTTGAGGAGAAGGCTCGGGCTAAGGACACTGCTGAGAGAGGTGGTGAAGGTCAGTCTAGCGCCAACATGGTGCAGAAGAACCATAACCACGGCAAGAACAAAGGAAAGAACAAGCCTGCTTTCAATGTACCTATCAAGACTAATTCTTTCAAGAAGAAGAAGAAGATGATGAACAAGTCTGGGCTAGGTTGCTATACCTGTGGAGAGCTCGGTCACTTCTCTGTGGACTGCCCAGATCGTGCAGACAGGAAAGGGAAAAAGGCCAAGACTGTCAATGTCGTGACCGCTAGCAATACTGATGGGTATGGTAATTTACCATTTGTGCTTTCAGTATTTCAGTCTCCATGTTGGTGGATTGATACGGGTGCTAACGTTCATGTGTGCGCTGACATCTCTTTGTTCACTTCTTATCAGGTCGCTCGGGATTCTTCCGTCCTAATGGGGAATGGATCACATGCTACTGTTCGTGGTGTTGGCACGGTAGATCTGAAGTTTACTTCGGGGAAGATCGTGCAGCTGAGGAACGTGCAGCATGTCCCTACTATGAACAAGAATCTCGTTAGCGGTTCCCTTCTATGCAGAGATGGGTTTAAGTTAGTCTTGGAGTCCAATAAAGTTGTAGTGTCAAAGTTTGGACAATTTATTGGTAAAGGTTATGAGTGCGGAGGCTTGTTCCGCTTTTCACTTTCAGATTTCTGTAATAAATCAGTAAACCATATTTATGGCGGTGTTTCCGATGATACCAGTGTTTGGCATTCTCGTTTATGTCACATTAATTTTGGTTTGATGTCTCAGTTGTCTAGTATGAGTTTAATTCCGAATTTCACTATTGCCAAAGGTTCTAAGTGCCATAGTTGTGTGCAATCAAAGCAACCTCGAAAGCCTCACAAGGCAGCCGAGGAGAGACACTTAGCACCCCTGGAACTCGTACATTCGGATCTGTGTGAGATGAATGGCGTGTTGACAAAAGGTGGAAAGAAATATTTCATGACTTTAATTGATGATGCTACTAGGTTCTGTTATATATATTTGTTGCAAACTAAAGATGAAGCTTTAGACTACTTTAAAATTTACAAAGCTGAAGTAGAAAATCAACTAGAGAGAAAGATCAAACGTCTTAGGTCGGATCGTGGTGGCGAGTATTTCTCCAAAATATTTGATGTATTCTGTGAGGAACATGGCATTATTCATGAGAGGACGCCTCCCTATTCTCCCCAATCAAACGGGGTTGCCGAGAGGAAAAACCGCACGCTGACCGACTTGGTGAACGCCATGTTGGACACTGCTGGTTTATCTAAGGCATGGTGGGGGGAGGCTTTATTGACTTCGTGTCATGTCCTGAATAGAGTTCCTAACAAGAATAAAGAGAAGACCCCTTACGAGGAGTGGTCTGGGAGAAAACCATCACTTTCTTATTTACGCACTTGGGGGTGCTTGGCGAAAGTCAATGTTCCAATTCCTAAGAAACGTAAACTTGGACCAAAGACAGTGGATTGTGTCTTTCTGGGTTATGCTCAGCGGAGCATCGGCTATAGATTTTTAGTAGTTAAATCTGAGGTACCTGATATGCATGCTGATAGTATTATGGAATCTCGTGATGCAACATTTTTTGAGAACATGTTTCCTATGAAGGATATGCATAGCACTGCTAGGATTTCTTCTGAGATATTTACTGAATCTAGTACATCTGTTGATTATTCTGAACAACCACATGTTGAGGAAGTCCTTGAGAAGGATGACAATGAAGCTCCCAAAAGGAGCAAGAGACAGAGGATTGAAAAATCCTTTGGTGATGATTTCATTGTGTACCTTGTGGACAATACCCCTACGTCCATTGCAGAGGCATTCGCATCTCCTGATGCGGATGACTGGAAAGAAGCTGTCCATAATGAGATGGACTCGATTCTTTCTAATGGAACTTGGGAATTATCTGAACGACCCTACGGCTGCAAACCCGTGGGTTGTAAGTGGGTGTTCAAGAAAAAGCTAAGGCCTGATGGTACTATTGAGAAGTACAAGGCACGGCTTGTAGCCAAGGGTTACACTCAGCGTGAAGGCGAAGATTACTTTGACACCTATTCACCTGTCGCTAGACTGACCACCATTCGTGTACTACTTTCTATGGCTGCCTCCTATGGTCTGAACGTTCATCAAATGGACGTAAAGACAGCTTTCCTTAACGGAGAGTTGGAAGAGGAAATCTATATGGATCAGCCCGATGGGTTTGTAGTAAAAGGTGAAGAGAGAAAGGTGTGCAAATTATTAAAATCTTTGTATGGGCTGAAGCAAGCACCTAAGCAATGGCATGAGAAGTTTGACAGAACGTTAACGTCTGCAGGCTTTGCCATTAATGAGGCTGATAGGTGTGTGTACTATCGCCATGGTGGGGGCGATAGTGTCATATTATGCTTGTATGTTGACGACATACTAATTTTCGGTACAAGCATGATAGTGATAAATGAGGTCAAGTCTTTCTTGTCAAAGAGCTTTGATATGAAAGATCTGGGACAAGCTGATGTGATTCTGAACATCAAGCTGATTAGGGATGAGAGTGGGATTACGTTAACGCAATCACACTATGTTGAGAAGGTCTTGAGCCGATTCGGCTTTATACACAGCAAGCCTTCTCCAACACCCTATGATCCCAGCGTGACACTCAGAAAGAACAAGAAAGAGACGAGAGATCAATTAAGGTACTCTCAAGTGGTCGGTTCACTCATGTACCTTGCGAGCGCGACGAGACCTGATATCTCTTTTGCTGTGAGCAAATTGAGCAGGTTCATGTCTAACCCGGGTACTGATCATTGGCATGCACTTGAAAGGGTCATGCGCTATCTGAACGGTACAATGAGTTACGGGATTCACTATTCAGGGCACCCTGCTGTGCTTGAGGGATATTGTGATTCGAACTGGATCTCAGATGTTGATGAGCTCTACGCCACAAGTGGATATGCGTTTATTCTTGGTGGTGGCGCAGTATCATGGAGGTCTTGCAAACAGACCATATTGACGAGGTCAACCATGGAAGCAGAACTTACTGCGTTAGACACAGCTTCTGTTGAGGCAGAATGGCTGCGTGAGCTCTTGATGGACTTGCCGGTGGTTGAGCAACCATTACCGGCCATCCTTATGAACTGTGACAACCAAACGGTTATTGTCAAAGTGAACAGTGCTAAGGATAACGCGAAGTCATCAAGACACGTTAAAAGACGTTTGAAATCTGTCAGGAAATTGAGAAACTCCGGAGTAATAACTGTTTCGTATATTCAAACAGACAAAAACCTGGCAGATCCCTTTACGAAGGGACTATCACGTAATGTGATAGAGAGTGCATCGAGGGAGATGGGGTTGAGACCCGTGAGCGTTACTCCATAGTGGTAACCCAACCTATGTGATCGGAGATCCCGTGAATTAGGACCTGGGAAGAACAAGCTAGTGGTGTGACAGAGGAGAGTTATAACCTAACCCTCTCTATGTTAAGATGCACAACTCTCACAATCTGTAAGGCAGGTTGGCTGCATGCCTTAATGTGGTTCTGTTGGCTATTCATAGCAAAGATGTTGTTCTACAGAGCATTCTTGAAAGAACACACCTATACGAGTCAAATTGTTAAACGTCGCAATTTATGAGATTTGGGTGATCTCTAGTAAACTCATGAAGAGACCAGGTAGTATGACGCATATACTACACCCGCGGGGTAGGCTACTGGCAGCCAAGTACCAGTTATGATTTTGTGTGAAATCTAGAAGCACCAAACTTGCAATTCAAGGTTCGTCCATTGTTCAAGTTGCCAATAGACGTAGCTCAAGGTTCTAGGCAGAAGTTCAACTTAACAGTCTCTGCTGAAACACTGGTATATAAACAAGACTCGAGGTCTGGCAAATATCTCTAAATGGGATTTGAGATCTGGTGGGGGATTGTTAGAATTTGGACCCATGAGTGGAAAGCCCAATAGCAATTTCTGAAATCTCAAAGCCCATGAAAAAATGGCAGCTCACATGAGAGTGGAGTGGGAGCTAAAGTTTAGTCCCACATTGCTAGTTTAAGAGGAGTGGCACCACCTTATATAGTGGAGTGGAGTGATACTTGGTAAGCTTGTGAGAACATGAGGCTCTCTCACGCGCTCCTCCTCCTCCGCCGCCGCTCGCACGCACGCACCGCACCGCACCGCACCGCCCGCCCGCCCGCCCGTCACGACGCGCCGCGGGTTGCGGGAATCTCGCCGAGCCGAGCTTTATTTTTGCAGTCTGGGAAAAACGGTTTGGACGGACGCGTCACAGATAGTCGGTTTGGGTCGCTCCCGGATCGTGGGCTACTGTAACCGACCTAAACGTGCGCGACGTGGGCTTGGCCCATGTTGTACCCGTTAGGGTTTTCCCTAGACGTGCTATATAAAGTCGGGCACTGCGTGCGCTGCAAAGAACCCGAACCAATCTAGGTTTTGCCACCTCGTGCCTTGCGCCGCCACCGTAGTCTACTCCATCCCGAGCGACGGCGTGCACCGGCGAACGGGACAGCAGGTCTCCGGAACCCTCGTCCTTGTGATCCTGTACGGGAGAGGGCGAATAAGGTTTTTGGGAAGCGCTCCGCGCGACTGCTCTCAAGCTCTTCATCACGGCTCGCCTTCCTGTACGCTCGTCGGACTCGCGGGCTGCTCGTCAACAACGTCGCCATCGCCTTCAGGAAGCTGCTGCCGAAGCTGCCGCCGTCGCTGCTGCTGCTGCAACAACTACGACGACTACTACGACTACTACGACTACTTCATCTACAGTTGTTCGGTACGTTCATCACGTGCCGATGTGCCGATTTAGTATGTCCATGCATGTAGACGTTTTGCTGCTGTTCATGTTAATTAATACATCTAGTATTTGCGAGATTAACATGCTAGTAGCTGCTGTTATAATGTTAAATATACTGGAATTAATCATGGAAATTGTGCCTAATAATCCAACATAGATGTGGTACGAATAGCTAGAGAAACCCAAAGCGGTTGTGCCCAAAAATTGTAAGTCAGGGAATGACAAAGAACTTTTCACTAACCAAAGAGGCGATGCTCCAGCAGCAGAAAGTGCAGAACGCGTGTTTCTACACGATGATAAGAGTAGCCGGTGGGCAGGTACGAGCAGTGCCTCAAACCCAATTCTTCTCGAAACATAATTTTGTCATTGTCGAAACAGAAAGTCAACGAATCCAAGTAAAGTTATAGAGAGATATGTATGCACGACTGACAAGCTATAACGAATCATAGCTAGGACTTATTCGGTAATTTAAAAACGAAACTAGATTTGGCCAACTAGAATCTTCTGCTCCCGGTCTCTTGCTGTCCACCATGAGAGCTCTCTTCCACGCGACGATGAATCTCCTGCGATAAGCCGATAGTTAATATTACTTATAAGGAAGGAGGTTTATCCTGGCGTCAGAGACGACGCAGGGGAACAAAACTTCGGATCCTTAATGAAACTAGGCAGGATGGAGACTACTTACATATCTTGTTGAAGCTTACAACGTCGCAGCTCTGCACGTACTCGTCCAGCGGCTCGGCGCAGAGGTGGTCCTCGATGAGGTCGTCGACGGAGACGAGGTCGTCGACGACGGTGAGCATGATCTGCATCTTGTTCAGCCCGTACCCCACCGGGACAAGCTTGGCTGCAAGAACAGGGTGGATGAGTCAGTTGATAGACGATGATGCTAAAACCCGAATCGAAGATAGTATAACCAATGAACGGCGTAAATATTCACGGGGTAAGGCAGCAACGTACATGCACCCCAGGTGAGTCCTTCCATGGTGATGCCTCGCACGGCCTCCTCGAGCTTGGCCATGTCGGTCTCGTCGTCCCACGGCTTCACGTCGAGCAGAACGGAGGACTTGGCGGTCGCCATTGGATCGATCTTCTCACGGGTGGATTCTTCCGGCGGACACTTCCGATCGAGAGTTGATGGCGTGTAGGGCTGTGGGCTGGAGCGGTGCGGACGCAGGCGTGGTAAAATAGGCCGCGGCGCCGGCCGCCAGGAGGAGGGACTCCGTGTGGAACTCGATCGAACCCGCTAGCTGTGTAGGGAAACGAAGAGAACTCTTTGTTTGTTTGGCCCGATGGATGGATTCCAGA
Organism: Poa annua; assembly: GCA_026929855.1. NCBI lineage: Eukaryota > Viridiplantae > Streptophyta > Magnoliopsida > Poales > Poaceae > Poa > Poa annua. The sequence goes on from CM049427.1 coordinate 43,643,656, forward strand.
GAGCTTACGCCAACAATTAACAGATCGGCCGGGAATCCACTTGTTGCTTTGAGCTTTGTTATATAACTCATCCACTAATAATTCCTTACGACCCCGGCCGTCTACTTGGAACCCAGCCCCTGACGCAAGACAACGGCGGTGCCGGCGTGATCTCGTTGGGAGCATATTCAAATGGAAGTCGAGAGAGGGAGAGAGCAGCCAATCTCCAAGCGCTAGGATCCAGTACCCGGTGACGCTAGCTGCTGCATGCCTCTAGCTACCGCGCACCGCTCGATAGAACCAAATCCGGTGGATAGAGGATAAAGATGGCGACGGCAAACGCAGGCCAGCACTTGTGCACCTCACCGCCAATCAGTGTTCACTTTATGAATAAAACTGAAATATTGACAAAAAATACAGAATCTAGCAAAAACTAGACAAAGCTTGAAAAGACTTGGCAGATTGGGCCCAAATTTCCCTAGGTTGATAAGTTACCATGGTTCGAGGTTCGGAAGCTGTTTAGATTTCTTTTACGGACCTGCTAAGCCATAACTGATTGTTTTTTCTTACAGTTTGAGTTATTTTTTGTAGACAAGTGCAATCACAGTTTAAAGACATGTGCAATTAATTCGTTCACTTTTTCTGAGGTGATCGAGATTTTATTTTTTAAAAAATAGTCGACCGAGCAATAGGGCTTGTTTTGTCATAAATGGTTTTCTATTACTCAAGAGTTGACTATTAAAGGATCTCGTGATATGTAGCAAAGCTATGATGATTCAAATAATACTAGAAAATCCGAAGCAGTTAACAAAATACGTTCCTTTGAAGAAAAAGCGACCGAGGAAGGTTACTAAGTACAACTGGAGGGTTTTGTTAGCAAAACACAAAACTAGTCAATTAAGGGCAAGTCTGCTTACACAGATAAATGCTAGATTTATAAGGTTGGAATAGAAAGGTCATTCTATGAAGTAGAACAAGCAATGTTTCAACTTCATGGATAATTCTAAATTCTTGTATTCATAGAAAAGTGAGAGCCAGTCTTTGGTCGCCAGAAATTAGGAAACCATTAAAACACTTCATTTGGTAGAATTCATATATCATTGAAAGGTTTTTCTATGAAACATGTAAGGCAAGAGGATCACGTCACGTCGGGGTTAAATCCTTATGGTGAAGTGATATCTTGCTGAAGGAATGCATACACAATTGTTTTGAATGAAATCTGAAACATTAGAGAATTAAGTTCACAAGAGAAACTAGGAAATTCTTATGCAAGATCCATAGTCGCAATACATGTAGTGAGTGTGATAGAATGGTTTCATCATTTTGATTATTAAGGAAATTTACTGGAAAATGTGTCCCAACATTCAAATGTCAAGTAATAAAAGTATGTCGACAATTGACTTTGTATTTTTGTAACAAGAGTTCAGCTGGCTTCAGTTATGGAGAGTATTCGCTATGAAGGTAGAAGGATTATCCACAATGTAAGAGTTACATTGGTTGAAAACTTACGAGATAAGTATAAAAGGTAAAAGGTAAATTAAGGATAAATTAGATACTGGTAGCTTGCATCTGTATAAAAGTAGATGTATTGACATTCATTTTTATAACAGATATAAGACATCTAATTTGAAACAGATGAAGTAAGTCCTTGTGCAGAACAGTACGGCTAGTGCTCCTGGTACTCCCAAGTCACACACGGAACACACTTGTCACGTGTGGAAAACACGTTGTTTATTCTTCTCGGAAAGGAAAACACATTGTTTCCACGTAAACTCATCGCATCGCATGGCATCGCATCTGGGTACGTACTGCACATATTAACGGCACTAGCCCGAACATAATCTTCAGCAGCAAGCCAACAAGACAAAGCAGCATGAGATGAGATGAGAGCATCACGATAAAAAAAACCGACGCGCACATCGGACGGACACGCCAACAACGAGGCGAACGAACCACCTCGCTCGCCCACCTTTTCTCCTTTTTATTGGCCTCCTCTTGGTCGCTCTCAATCTCAGCAGCACAACACCACGCATCCATCGACGTTCTCCCCCCCTCGAGCCTCGATCTCTCCTCTCCTCCTCTCGCAACGACCAACGACGACCCCCATGCGCCCATAGCCATGCAGATGCAGCCATCGTCGCAGCAGGAGGAGGGGAAGGAGGAGGACAACCTGAACCAACCACCGCCGCCCCCGACGGCCGGCAGTCCTGCCAACGCGGATGCGGAGTTGAAGGAAGCCACCAAGGAGGAGGCGGCGGCACTGGAGGCGGAGGAGGAGGTCAAGGAACGCCAGGAGGAGGATGGGGAGGAGGAGCAGACGGGCCGTGGGAGGAAGAGAGGCAGGAGGGGGGCCGCCAGCGCCAGGGAACTGGTCATGGTGAAGCGGGACCTGCTCGCGCGCTGCATGACGTGCCCGCTCTGCAACCGCCTCCTCCGCGACGCCACCACCGTCTCCGAGTGCCTACACACCTGTGAGTCCCCTACTCCTCCTGCTCCCACCTCGTAAAAGCTCCCGCCTTTCTGCCTGCCTGCCTGGATTCGGGCTCTCCGACGTCGCCCGCCCGCGCCTGATCTGGCGCGGTTCCCCGCGGATGCGTACGGCGCCGGCGGGACGTGGGATCCGCCTCCGGCGTCGCTCCGGGACGTGGGCTGCTGTCGCGTCCGACCGCGTTGACGCTGGAATTCCGCTTAATTTAGAGCCTGTCATGCCGACCAAGTCATGTCGCTTCTTGCTCTGTTTTACTTTTACGTGGACTCTGCATCTGTTCTTCAGTGCAGCGTGCTAAGTGCTAACCGTCGGGTTATCCTCCCTCTGCATGGATACATCATGGAACTTGTTTCACCGACTCGTTTACAAGATTGCGATGATGCCTCCTCATCCAAGACTCGTTTACACATTTCCCCGTAAAGAAACAGAGACGCTTAATTAGCCATTACTGTTCTGCTTTCGACTTAGAAATACTACTACCACCATGTTGCCTTAAATTTGGTCCTTTGGCGTGGACGCTGGCCTTTAATCAGGAATCAAGGCAATGTGACATGTGATCTCGTGGTTCACGATCTGGAACGACACTGCTCTTGCTGCACCTTCTATCTCAACTGCTCAGCATCGCATGGATGGGAGTCAGCTGACTGTACTGGCTAGCTACTCAGCATGGGAAGCTGTTACCATGTTACCCTCGGTAGATCAGGAGTTCCTTCTGCAGCATTTCGGTTGTTTGTTCTCTCCTGGGGTAGCAGTGTATGTACGCATGCTGTATTGTTTATTCCGTAGTATGTTCTGCAGTTAGTCAGGTAGGTGTCTGACTCTGACCCTGTAACAAACTACAGAGCTCAGTGAACACCAGAGTAATGTAAGTAGTGGAACTAGTACATGTTCTTTCCTGTCTCGACTTTATTTATTATAAACTACTCCCTCCGTTCCAAATTAGATGACTTCCATTTGTCTACATGCTCTTTTTGACAAATGGAAGTCGTCTAATTTGGAACGGAGGGAGTATAAGCTTATCTGGAAGTGTTCATTATTTCAGAGCTCTGATTTTGCCTTTCATGCAGTTTGTAGAAAGTGTATATACAAGAAGTTTGATGATGAGGAGGTAGAATCCTGTCCAGTTTGTGAGATTGATCTTGGCTGCACTCCTGTTGAGAAGCTTAGGTATGCTTATGCTTCTGACTATGTACTGTGTTCGTACTTCCAGTTTTCACCTTAATGTCAAGTTTCCTTGATTCTTTCATCACAAAATGACTTTCCAATGGTACTACATGTGGAACTTAGCAGCCCAGTTCCAGTTTTCTTTTTTCTTTTCGTGAGATGAGCCCAGTTCCAGTTTTGGCAATATGTTCAGATTAGTAGAACACAATAGGAGGTAACACACCGGAATAAATTGTAGAAATATTGCAATCTTAACTGGGAGGCTTAATACTATTTGAGCAGTCGGTGGACACATTGATTTAGGCCCCTCACATGGTAGAATATTAGATCCTAGCATGCAAAATTCCCAATTGAACATGTAGTTCCTCAACTTCAGCTCGCTTTCATTCTTGTTTTTTCGGCATTGTATTTTTCAGTGCCTTGATGCCAACTTAAATATATTGGACTACTGTGGACTGTGAAAAGGTTTGGCGCTGTCAATTTCATTGATGACCTGTGAAAACCACCGGTTGACGTCAAGTTCATTGATAGCCTGTGAAAGTGCTGTTATAGTTACTGTAAAATGTTTAGCATCCAAAATGCAGCTAAAAGTTTTGCAAATACCATAATAGTACGTCAATTTTGATGCTCTCGAGTCCAGTCTTCAGTGCACTGTGTGGTTGTGTGCCTGTCTACGTTATCCTCATGTTTCTTAAAAACACTCTAATAGTATTTTTGTATACATATGTCTTCCTTGTACTCATATTCGTGTATTATCTATATTCAGAGCTGATCACAGCCTACAAGATGTAAGATCCAAAATCTTTCCATTAAAAAGAAAGAAGATTAAGGCTGGAGACGCGGAATCTCCTATTTCACCTCCCAATAAAAGAAAAGAGAGATCTATATCTTCATTAGTGGTCCATACACCTAGATTAACACCGACGGGATCGACTGGACGGCGAACAAGGGCAGTTACCAGGAAATCTGCTGCTGCCTTGCGTGGCCTTGGTCCTACTAATGACAATCCTGTGAAAAAGGAAACTGATCCGAGTGACAAAAATGCTCATAGCTCAAGCTTGCCTGCTAATTTGGCTAAAGTGCCAAAAACAAGAAGACAGGTAAGCAAACTACACCACAGCATATTTATGCTAGTTGCGTTGGCGTTGGCTATATAATGTGCATACTAAATTTCCAATGTAAAAATAGATTATTAGCTAGAATAAATGCGCAAGTCTGTAGTAACTTGATCTTTTATTTTCCAGATTTTGTCAAATGGGGAAGCATCAAACCATTCCTCCAATAAAGATACTGAAGATGATAGTAAGGATATGGCCGACAATGCTGAGCTATGGAGACCTTTAAATTGTTTGGTAGAAGCCGCAAACAGGACAAAGGCCTTTAGATCGAGTTTACAGAATTCAGGCGTTAAAAGAGAGCAGCTTAATGGTTCTCCCAGTAGTACAAATGGTAACAAAACATATCCAAAAGAGCATCTGAAGAAACCCAAAATGGAGGATGATAAGAAAGATGCTCCAGTTACACCGGTGAGACTAAACAAGAAACTTCAAGGGACTGGACGGAGAAGGAGAGGACTTCGAGCCCCCGCAGTCATGAATCCTGATGGTGCACGTACACAGAAGGAAAAGAGATTCAGCTCCATATGGTTTTCGTTGGTTGCCTCATTCGAACAGTAAGCATTGTCAATTCATCTCACTTTGTTTTAAATTAAAAAGACAGCTAGCATGAGCTTGTATCTTATCTTCTTATGCCAATAATTATTATCAGGAAAGGAGACACACCTTTACCACAGATACCTTCGCAGTATTTGCGAATCAAGTAAGCTCATATTTTACTCTATGTTTTATTGATATTTTATGAAAAGTCTGGTTAAAAACAATTCATGATCTGACATTGGCATAAAAATATTGTTTAAATCCATATGTGGGATTATCAGTTGGATCCCTGCAAAAAAAAGCACTAAGATAGAGAAACAAAATTTAAGAATGTTCATTTCAAAGGAACAAAATGGGTACGATACTTACACTGAAACAGTACTTTCAGTATATTGCTACTGCAGTTTTGTATGCTTTAGTAATCCTTTTCTGCCACGTCTTAGCACGCTAATTGCCTTACATTGAAATCGGATGTCAGCCTTCAAAACAGCACCATAATCATGTGTCTTTGTTATCTCTCAACTGTATATCCCGTGAGAGTTCCATGTGGCTAATGCACTGACTGTTTTGCATCAGGGATGCAAATATACCTGCTTCGTCTATCCAAAAGTACCTCGTGCAGAAACTCAGTCTCCCGAGCGAGTCGGAGGTAAGATCAATATCTGTCATACATGATGTACACTACTGTTTATACGCAATTGATATTGTTTTCTTTGACTGCTTATGTGTCATAGAACCTGTAGTTCCAACATGCGGTTCATGAGTTTTTAAAAAACAAAATACTCCGTACATTTAACACCCTAACTGTTACCTCAGCAACATTTTGCACAAATGCCAGGCCAGTTGTTTGAGCTCTGTGCGTGTGAGCTCAACTGAGCACATGCACTTGTCTGAATGTACAACTTAATCTTCATGTTTACAGGTGGAAATAAATTGCTGTGGGCAGTCAGTGGACCCTACACAGCCTCTGCGCAATTTAGTAGATCTGTGGCTGAAGGGGAGATCAACGCAGGCAACCCAGGCCACCGTAGGCTCCCCTGCTCAAGATTTCGTAATGGTTCTAACCTACGGACGGCCAAATGCCATGGCACCGTGAGTGCAAAGCAAATATTTCCTTTCGACTTAAGGTGGGGTCCCATTGATTCTGCCATAGCCAGCCATTTTGCTGGGCTGATGGACGAGGTCGTCGGCTAATGGAAGTGTCCACTGATACACAGCCGCTTCCCAATGCGGCTGGCTCCCGAGACAGCCAGCCCTCAGCGACTTATTCATGTATTCATTGATATTTATAGATGCTGCTGCTTTTCGATTCCATTATGATGTATTTTTTTCATATTTATTGTTTATTATACACCAAAGATAGATGAAAATTAATGTTTAGATAGTAGGATGTAAACAGAGGAGACAGTCCCAACCGTTGATGCTTTGATTGTAAGAGATGGACAAAGAGTGGATTGCAAATTGACATTTGGTTGTATCATGACTTACTGTAGCAGCACATGCCAGTTTTTTTATGAATGTGTGTATGCACTCCTAAAGATAACTTGCACGGATGTTACAATTAATTCTGTGATAAAATATGCAGGGGCAGGTTCGTACTGCTGTTATGCTATGTTACGTTACAATTAATTCTGTGATAAAACACACGGTCTTTGTAGCTTTATGGTATCTCGGGAGGCCGGATAAGGGTTTCAAAGCCAACTTAAATCCTGAATCATATTTTATTTTCAAGGCAGTATCCTGAATCATACAGCTGTAGTACTTTAATTTCTCCCTGAGAAAGCCCATAACTGTTCGTCAATGTCCATGCATTGCATAGCAATTAGCAACATACTACTCAGAGGCTACAGCCTACAGGAAACAGCAGAAAGAAAAATATTCAAATGTTACTAAGATAGATTAATCTATACCTAAAAATGTGTTTTGTTAACTAGTACGCGTTTATCCAACAAAAATCATCTTAAATGTGTTTTTTTCTTCTAAACCTGTGCTTTTAATTGTGTTTTCAGTTGCATCCTTTAAGCTATATTTTTCCTTCTCAACCATCTTTTGTTTTCAATTTTTTAACCGTACTTTTCTTCTCAACCGCACCGTTTCAACTATGTTATTTTAAACGTGTTTCTATTTTATTTTAAAAGTGTTCTAATAATGTGTTTCTTCATCTCAGTTCTGTTATTTCAACTCATTTTTCTCAACGATATCTTTACAACCGTGTTTTCCTCCTCAAGTGTGTCCTTTAAACTGCCTTTTTCTTCTCAATTTTGTTTCTCTTTTAAACTAAGTATGTCATGTTTCGTGCACTAGCCAATGCAATCAAAAGTCAGAACTAATAGAAATGGCTAGACAATCCAGATACTCTTTTGTTCGAACTTTTGACTGCGTTGGCTAGTGCATTTGTCATGAGAAAATGATTTGCTAGTCATAGTGGTGGCTACACCATGACATTATACGGCGATGCCATATGTAACAATTTTAGTTTTTCTTCCTTGGATATCACTTTTTTTGTGTCTACAAAACTGGTTTTCTGATTATAAAAATGTGGTCGTCATTTTTGTCTGTTGACCTATTGGGTTGACTATTATAAATCACCATAACGGATGGGATGTGACTTGATGTTTCTACAATAATTTTGAAATAATGCGATCAACTCTAATAGTGAGAACCCCATATCCCCTCGAGTGATCTCTTTTTTTCATGGTGTATACATGTCGGTCAGCGCAAGGGTGTATAGCTAGCACTATGGTAAGTGGGTCTTTTCCAAATTGCCCCCTCTATGTCCACGTGTAGGCCTCTTGAGCTATACATTTAAGATTTCAGTTCACTTGTTTGTGAGAGGGGGTGTTGAAATGTATTTGTGGATTGCCTAGCTTTTTTATTAGTTCAGATTTTCGTTTGTGTTGGCTAGTAGTGCATGAATCTTGTCAGTTTTTTACCGTATTTATCCTTCTCAACTGCATTCTCATTCTCTATCTGAATCATACCATATGTTTTTCTCCCTAAGTTACATTATTTCAAATGTTAAACAAGTTTAAGTTGAACCCTATATTCCGTTCTAACCCTATCTCCTTACTTGACGTATTGGGACTAAATTGTCGTGTGCTCCTCACTGTACGCGTGGTTGAGATCGGTAACAAACTAACAAGGATGCAATTTTGAGCAATGCAATTTAGAATGACGTGATGCAGTTGAAAGCAAAGTAGTTAACATTGATTTAATCAAGAGTAATGTGGTCGAGAACATGTTTCAGTTGCGTTGTGTGTCCCAACTCCATCATGTTATTTGCATATTTGTTGGGGATATACCAACTAGGGGTATCTCCAACATGGATCAATCCGGCTAGTCCAGTGTGGCCCAAGGGTGGTAAGTCTGAATCCTGCCGGGCGGCTCAGATAGCTGACGTATAAGGAAGTAGGCGGACGGTCCAAGAAAGACGGAAGGCCGAAGCCCATCAAGCTACCAAGCCCAAGACGGAAAGACGGAAGGCGGCAACTAAGCCGGATAGGTCTAGGACTCTGATTACTTGCCGGACAAGTACTTGCCTTGTATCCTGGGGTCTGGCCGCCTATATAAGCCGGCCACCAGGAAGCCTTAGGGCACGCTCAATACGCATCATACCCATTGTAACCTGTTCACGGCTATTTGCCGCATAGTGAATTATATCAGCACGTAGGATCTCGCCGCCGTTGCGGGATCTGAACCTGGGTAAACTCGCTGTGTTCAATCCCGTCCTCGACGACACCAACCTTCTTCCCCACAATCCATACGTAGGCTAGAGGACCCCCGTCTCCTATCAAATATGTCGATACCACGATAGTTGGCACCCACCGTGGGGCATAAGATTCGTGGCGTCACGTTCCAGGCGGGAACACTTGGCGGCGTGGGCAAGCAGATCGCCGTCGGCCGCGTCACAAGGTATGTCGGCCACAGCTACGTCAACTCAGACGAGTCCTGGCTCCCGGCGGACGACTACCTTTTCGGGTGCGCAATTGTACCGATCAGAGGGATCGACGTCTTCATCGGGTACACGCCAGAGACGTACGTGAAAGAGCATTTTCCCTCATGTGTGGTTTTGGTAATTGAATGACAATCTCTATGGACTAATGTTTGCATTGAGATATCATTATAGATCATGTCCATGGAATTGTGGAGTTCATGTGTTGAACTCTTGAAGCTCATGTGTTGAGTGAAGCTTATTGCAAGTATGTCTTGAAGATTCAAGACATCATCTTAGTGAAGAAAAGATGAGTTGTGCAAGACCAAGAGAAGCTTTCTCGAAAAGATCCTATGCTTGGTGCTTGCAATGGATACATGAAGACGAAGCTTAGCGAGACTCTCCCATTGTGAGCATGGGGGAGTATTTGGAGAAGTCTTCATCGAGCAAGTGATTGGACGCGCAATCAAGAAAGATGAACCACTTGAAGAGATCAAGATAGTCATCATCCAACTCAAGTGGAATGCTCAAGGCAAAGGTATGATCTTGATAGGGCTATAGGATAGATAGGCGTACTATCAAGAGGGGCTCTCAAGTTAGTAACTTGATCGCATTCTTGTGGAGAGCTCAAACCTTTGCATACTTGGCATATCATATTTCTTGGTTCTTATTTGGCTTTTATGTTGGTGAGAAATTAGAGCTTGGTTCATTTCCATGTCAAGCTCTAGCTCATCGGAATCGGTTTTACTTTGGACAACTTGTTGCGTTTTCGGTGGCGGAAATATTGCCGATTCTACCTTGAGGAAAGTCCCACACCTTGCCATGTGTGGAGATTTTACTCTATTTATGGGATGCAATATTTCCAACAAAATTGGTCTCACCTCATTTGGAGTTCATTTGCAAAAGTTATACCAGTTTTCGTTTCGGTGTTCTGCTGATTCGGATTATTGGGGCCGGATATTCCGCCCTACCGGAATTTCCGGTTCCCCAGCTCATCCAAGAAAACGGCTAAGGAAAGAAGAAAAAGGGTTCTGACTCCAGTCGGAAAATCAGCCCGGAAATTTCAAGGACCCGGATATTCCGGTTCACCAACCGGATATTCCGAGTCAGCCTCAAGGAAATTTGCTAAGTCAAGATTCAGAATTGGTTTTGATCTCAACCGGAAATTCAGCCCGGATATTTTCAAAGGCCCGGATATTCCGGGGCACCGGAATATCCGGTGCAACTTATACCGGAATTTCCGGGTGTTGAATCAGCCAACGGCTATATTTCCTGGAGGGGTATAAATACCCCTCCCCTTCTTCCTCCTCAATTAATCTAAGGCAGCACGACTTTCCCCTCTCTCCTACTCCATTGTTGACCTTGAAAAGCTCACTTCCCTCTCAATCCCTCCATTGAATCTTCCATATTCTTTAGGGAAAGTTGAGAGGAGATCTAGATCTACAATCCTACCAATCCATCTCTCCTCTAAGTGAGGGGAACTTAGTGGGTCTAGTTCTTGGAGTTCCTTTGTGGTTCTTCTTCTTCGTTCTTCCTCTCTTCTCCCCCCATAAGCATTAGTTGCTTTTGGTGGGATTTGGGAGTGAAGGATTTGACTCCTTTGTGGTTTCCTTTGTTCTTCCTCTCTTCTCCCCCCATAAGCATTAGTTGCTTTTGGTGGGATTTGGGAGTGAAGGTTTTGACTCCTTTGTGGTTTCCTTTGTTCTTCCTCTCTTATTCCCCCATAAATATTTGTTGTTGTGTTGGAATTTGAGAGTGAAGGACTTGAGCACTTCGTGTGCTCTTGCCATTGCATTTGCATCGGTTTGAGCCCTCCACGAGGATTCGTGGTGGTATTACTTGTGAGCTTGTTACTCTTGGGTCTTTGGACCCTAGACGCCTTTTGTGGCCGGCCTTTTGTGGCCAAGACCTTTTGTGGTCAAGATCTTTTGTGGTCACTTGAGAGCCCCCAATTAAGTTGTGGGTGTGTGCCTCAAGACTTGGGAGCCCCCAATTAAGTTGTGGGTGTGTGCCTCAAGAGTTGTACGGGATTCGATCTCCGCCCCAAAGGAGATCAATAGTGGAAGGTGAACTCGAACCTTTTGTGGTTGAGTTCATCAGGAGAAGAAGGTGAGCCTTTGTGGCGTTGCGGCTAACCTGTTGTGGTTGCGCACACCTCTCCAAACGAGACGTACACCTTTGGGTGGAACTCGGGAATACATCCTCGTCTCCGCGTGCCTCGGTTATTTCTATACCCGAGCTCTTTACTTATGCACTTTACTTTGTGATAGCCTTCGTGCTTGAAGTCATATATCTTGCTATCATCTTGTTACTAGTATTGCTTAGCTTAAGTTGTTGGTGCACATAGGTGAGCCTAGTTTATATATCTAGGTTGTATGCTTGTTAAAGTAAACCTCTAGTTTTATTCCGCCTTTATCAAGCATACCGGAATTTCCGGGTCATTTGTGTACCGGATATTCCGGCTACTCGGAATTTCCGGTCACTCTTGGACCGGATATTCCGGCTCCTCGAAAAAGTTTTAAATCGCCTATTCACCCCCCCCTCTAGGCGACGTCTATCCGTTCAGTACGGCCTACCGTGCTTCTACGACCCCACCCACCAACCCTTCGACCAAGCAGTCGACCGACAAGATGGATCTGAATCCGCCTTCTCCCAGGAGTCGGCCGAATCTGACTTCCACTTTGTCGGAGTTGTCGGACTGGGGTCCGACTCCCAGCCGAAAAACAACGATCCTGAGTCAATCCTTCCTGCTCTCCAGGAGGATGCGATGTCAGATGCCGGATCCAGATCTACTGTTCAAGTCAACATAGATCCTGATTCTGATGATGATGCTAGTCTCTTCGAAGAGAAAATCAAAAGCCGCTTTTCCAGTGATAATCCGGTTCCTTCAGAGAACACACCGGATACTGACATGCCTGATAAGCTGGCTATGATGGTTGTCATCGGTCACGAGTCTGAAGGGGTTCCGGTGCATAAAACAATAATTTTCTAGCGAATGAAACCCTAACTAGCCAGGATATGTCTATCTAGTACATGCGATAATGGTGGCGGAACGGGTTACATTACCTCCATGTAGACCGATAGCGGGGATTACGCTCCCGCACAAGCATTGACGATGAAGCCGTGCGTAGCCGACCTCGAGGTCGCGGCGAACTTTCCGCGATGATGTATACGATGACGCCGGGGTGTTGACGATGACCTGCGTCGACGGGCGTCGAGCGGAAGATGGCGAGGCGCCGGCGGCAGGGGGGTGCGCCGGCGGCAAGGGGGGAGGCGGCGCGGCGGCTGCAAGGGGGCGAGACGACGTCGCCCAGGCTCCTCAAAAGAGTCGCCTCCGAGCACTCGCAAACATACGAAGCTTAACGACAACCCCCGGTCATTCAGATCGAGCTGAAATCGCAGGGGTAGATCTTATCTGGAATCCCGCAGGGCAACGACGCCCGGCGGTATAGCTTAGGTGGAGAGAGGGGGCAAAACGGGCGGAGAAGGAACTCGGCCGGCCTGCTATACAATTAATTGTATTTTTCTGTAATTAATCCAATTAATATGCCTTGCTATATAAAGGGGGGGAGGGGGTGTGCAAACACCTTGCCTCCCCCATGTGGGACTAAAGGAATACGAGGGGGAGGGGGGTTCGGCCGACCCCCCTAGTCCGAGTTGGACTAGGGGCCCAAGCCCCTTCCCCTCATGGGGGGTGCGGCTTCCCCCTCTTGGGCCCTCTCAGGGCCCATGTAGGTGGGAGCCCCCCTTTTTCCTTTATTTAATTAATATTAAATATAATTAATTCATAATTAATATATTTAAATACTATTTAATATCCCGTGACTCCGAACCACCCGAACAACTTTCGGACATCCCTGGAACCATTCCAGACCTTCCCGGAACTCCTTTCGGACCACCGGAACTCTTTCCGGATCATTTCTCTCTCTCCAACAAAATCCTATATTATTCCAGAACCTATCTCCTGGTGTTGTTAAGACCTTAAGTTTGTTACGCTACGGTTCGAGAACACTCCAAACATGGTCGAGACACTCCACTCACCAATGACCGTCAAGGATACCTGGATGTATATGACGGCCCCTGTGCATTCCACGAATATCGTCGTTGAACCATAAATATGATATTCATTCCCTTTGTTTCTGCGATACTATCTTGTCCGAGATATGATCATAGACATAACGATGTCTTTGTTGTATCTCGTTACCGACAAAGGTTATTAACTCGTCTGTGATATTACATCTCCATGACCCAGTCATAAGCTGCGCAGCTATATAGATGTAATCTCACCGAGTGGGCCCAGAGTATCTTTCTATTACAAGAATGAACAAATCCCGCTCTTGATCCTTACGTCTCGATGATCTTTCGGGATACCAAGATGGACACCGTTATTGTCATGCTATATAAGACACAACATTTGATGATCTCAAAGCACCCCTACGAAGCATCAATAAGTACGGTCTCACGGTCTAAGGAATAAGCTATCATATTCTATTTTATTGCAAATTACAAACATCGTAATACGATCTTATTGCAATACTTTGCGTATGTCCATCACCTTATTCAACTAATAAGATGACCCCATTGTCAACCGACGTCATTGTCCTTGATCGGGAATCTCGATCAACTGTTGCCCAATGGACTAGTTCATATAAAGGCTAACTAGGGACCTGGTTGTCTATGTATCACACGTGTATTAATATTCCAATTAATACAGTTATAGCACAATACACAAACCTATTATAAACTTATGAGATAATGCAATAAATACTACTTATTTATTTGCCTCTAGGGCATATCTCCTTCAGTCTCCCACTTGCACTAGAGTATAAATAAACTAGTTGCATTTTACTTCATCAAAATCTCTTAGCAAATAAGCGTCATTTGATAATGCTTGCTTGTGGAAGAGTGTTACTCTGACAATCTGTACAATACATAATTGTGCGTCCTTTTGCGATTCATTGATATCAACTTGCTTGATATCACCATGTTATATAATAACATATATGCAAATACCGTAACTAAGTGAGACTTCTGTTTCCCAGCGCTTACTCTGATTATGCTAACCAGATAACTGACTTGAAAAACACACTCAGTCATAAAGAGCCCCTTGTAACAATTACAAACTCGCGATATCTACATATTTTCACACCTATGTAGAAAACTCGACATTCCAATGTCAATCCATTAACTAACGCACTTCTACTTCTAGTAAATTCTAAATTTACTGTTATAACTGCTCTTCTTCTAAGAACATCGGTCATATTTCATCGAGCAGATAATATGGTTTCTGTATGACGTCTAATATTACATAATAGACCAACATGTCATACAACCATTACTACCTTGTATCATTACTCTTAATGATCAATTGGATTTCCAAGGACCATCCCTTTTGATTCTATTCTGACTCCTCAGATATAATCTAAAACAACTCGACCAACTATTTAAAATTCTCGTTCTATTCCAAATAGACACTGACTTTCAAATAGTTTCACAACTTCATCCTTCTCATCTATTCTACTGGTACAATTTCACAATGTGTCATTTACACAAGATGAATTCGGCTCCCACTCAAATTATGTCTCCACATATTTGAGAACACGAGCTCCCACTCAAAAACATGTCATCCACATATTTGAGTTCCTAAGCTCCCACTCAAAAATATGTCCTTTACATATTTCACTTGAGTAAACTAACTTTGACTCCCACTTAAAATTGACATTTTGGTCAAACCAAAATCATTGATCTATTATCAATTCGAATTCAATACAAACTACAATATTACATTAATACAAATCACTCGGACTTCAAGCATGTCTATATAAATGTAGTCAACAAGTTTGATCTTGTCCAAGACACATTTTTTGACAAAACATGCTTCCACGTCTTTCTTATAGTCACATTTCTCATATAACACTTTATATGATGATTAAACAATCTTATTCCTCTAATAAGAATTCTAGCAAAAATTACTATTTTAATCCTTTCAAATGTAACTTGGATTTTCAGGCAGAAACAACCTTTGTTCGTATTCTGATATTTTCTCAACTTTCTTTGTATTTATAAAGTGCACCTTGATCTGTCAATAAGATCTGAAACACTTAATATCGTGCTGTGACCTGACAGCAATATTAAATATGACAACACTTTATTTATAAGCTTCTTTCATGAAAATATTATGATCTTTATGAAGAGGATTGCAAGCAGAAAACAATTTTCTAGTCTCCCTCACTCTTAATCACCAAATTTTCATTTGTAGACATATACTCTTTGGAACACCTTCCAATATTCTACTTTTATGAATATAGGTCTGACACCTTATTTCAATCTTCTAATTCCAATCCATAAACCTTAATTCGAAAAATCATATTTTCCTCGGAATTACATAGACAACAAACCATGTTTTGTTTCTATTTGGTCTTGGAATACACTCCCATCCAATGCGAGCAATCTACAAAGAACTATTCATGTATATTCCGAATTATCGTATAATCATATACATGACGACACTATTGTCGATCACACGAATTATCGTGAGAGAAATATCTATTTTCTAAAGTGGACATCGACTATAATGTTTCGAACATATTAAGAGATTCTAAGACAGATTCTGACAGACCACACTTTACTTAAAATAGAGTATAATTATAATACCTCACATATCACCATATATGATATTATAATATTATGCAACGAATTTCCACAAGTCTTTTATGTTGAAACCTTAATTCAAAAATATAGTCCTTTGATCAAATCTTGTGAATACAACATTCACTAATCTTTCTTCTGAAAAACCCCATTTGATGTCTTATCAAATTAATTTCAGACTCATGATTTATCGGGCAAATACTCTTATTCACCAATAATCATAGAAGAATTCGGATCAAGCAAAAACACCATGAATTAATTTAATAATCATTTAAAATGACTCTTAATTAATTTCCTCTCGTATTGACACTTCAATACTATTTTTCAAACTTAATCAATTCGGCACTCGAAATACTTAAATGGACCAAAATATCCATTACTTCTTTCATAGCCTTTATGACTAAATTCAATGGTGTTTGTTCTAGTAATAGAACTTTTATTCATTGGACATACTATTTTATCATTTCTACAATTATGAACGTTATCATACAATTGATGTAATTGGGATGTGAAACCTTTATTCATAATATAAACCAACTGGCTTGTTCCATAACATAAAACAACTGAACTTGTCTTATTACATGAATAACTATGTCTTGCAACAATCAAGACACTGAACACACTTTCTCACTATTACAAAAGATCTTATCAAAAACTATTAATGATAACTATGATAACTTGAGGACGTGAACACCAAATGGCCATCAACTCCTTGATCACCATCTTCAGCGCTAGGTCACATCATACTTTGCCGCATATATGTGATAATCAGGACCTGTTTCACAAACAGAACAAGTATCAAATACTTTATCATATATCAAGAGGCAAATTCATAATTCTGTATATATCAAATATATACCTGTGGCATCGAAGAGCTCTCCTTCGATGGAATCAACTTCCAGAGATTTGAATTCAGACACGAACTTGTAGAAGTTCATATTGTCGGCCTTCAAAATGTACTTGCGCACATGCTTCTCATAGCTTGGAGGCAGAGATATCAGGACAGTCTGAATGGCACAGGAATCTGCCATCCAGTAATCGAAGACCATCGTCAGCTGGAAGTAGATGTCATACAATCTCTTCAAATGAGTCTCCAGACAATATGCTCCTCCATGTGAATGGTCTGGAACATATAAGCTGTCTGAATTGCTCACGCCTTAATTCATCTCGGAAGTGTGTCTTTGTTGCATCAATCATGACGCATGGCTCCTTGCGTCGAAACAACTCTTTCAACTCAGGTGCTAGGCATACGGTCATGGTGATTTCCACTTTGATGAATATGTCTCGACGCCTACGGAAATCATCTTCCTCCTCCTCGCTTGCAAAATCCCCTGGTCTTTCTCCTAATGCTTCATCGAGAACATACAGAATGTTGTTGTGTTCGAGGATGTTTCTAAAACCCTTGTACCAGCTGATGAAGTTGGTCCCGTCGGCTTCTAAGGTAGAATCCGGGCTCTTGAGGAAGTAACCGAAGTATAGTTGCGTAGTCTACATATGTGATCGCAAAAGAGGTAAGATGAAGTTTATAATATATAGGTGAGTTTTATTTTATAATCATACTATCAAAACACACCACACCAAAATTATTATCCCTAAAAATAATAATGGCGATTACACGACCCTCATCCACCCCACCACCCCCGATCATCACGGCCGGCAGCACAACTTCAAAGGTGGACATAAAATGTCGATCACAATAACTCTGTGACTCGTGCTCGATCTTTCGATCTTCCCGTGTTCCGAGGCCATATCTGCATATGCTAGGCTCGCCAATCAAATCTCGAAGACCCTGCGCGTGCAACATGGCTTACACCCACTGTATGCGAACGACGAGATGTCTGACACCCGATCATCACGGCCTGCCTCATAACGTAGAACTTTCTTGGTGGTGCGCAACGAGGGAGAACACACTTTTGGTATTTGTTAGAGATCATCCTATTCATGATGCTACCGTTGTATATCTAGTATATAAGAAATCAATAGGATGCACACACAACAACACATAATAATGATGCAATGAAGTGCGATGTGACATGGTCGATGCGCTTGGACCTTCATGGCGCCATGTGCCTGGCCCCCGGCGCCCCGGCATGGCTCCGAGTCTACGTAGCCCTCCATTGCCTCCGACAGTACGAGTAATATCAAACTTACCGTAACCATGTCACATAAAAAACGCCTCTGCAAAACAAAGTTAGACGCCTCTAGCTTTATTTAGTTTTGCAAGTTTTACGTGGCAAATAGGCTTATTCGTAAGAGAATCGCTTCCCTACCTACGAACTTGTACCACAACTTCGATCGTATAATTGCATGTTTAACCATCCCTTTCGGGCCCTCCATTGAAAATGCTTTGCCGACTAGAGAGAGAGAAACAGACACCCGCCAGCCACAGATACGGTGCAAGCCGTATGTCAGTAGTGGAACCAGTCTCACGTAAGCGTACGCGTAAAGTCGGTCCGGGCCGCTTCATCAACTCAATACCGAAGGCATCGCAAGTGCACGCTAGAGGGTAGAAAATATAAGAAAGACGTCCTCATTCAACATGAGTTCTAACCGTACCAGCAGTATTACGCATAGATCGGCTCTGATACCACTGAAGGCGTTCCGGTGTAGAAAACAATAATTTTCTAGCGAATGAAACCCTAACTAGCCAGGATCTGTCTATCTAGTACATGCGATAACGGTGGCAAAACGGGTTACATTACCTCCATGTAGACCGATAGCGGGGATTACGCTCCCGCACAAGCGTTGACGATGAAGTCGTGCGTAGACGACCTCGAGGTCGCGGAGAACTTGCCGCGATGATGTAGACGATGACGCCGGGGTGTTGACGATGACGTGCGTCGACGGGCGTCGGGCGGAAGATGGCGAGGCGCCGGCGGCAGGGGGGTGCGCAGGCGGCAAGGGGGGAGGCGGCGCGGCGGCTGCAAGGGGGCGAGACGACGTCGCCCAGGCTCCTCAAAAGAGTCGCCTCCGAGCACTTGCAAACATACGGAGCTTAACGACAACCCTCGGTCATTCAGATCCAGCTGAAATCGCAGGGGTAGATCTTATCTGGAATCCCGCAGGGCAACGGCGCCCGGCTGTATAGCTTAGGTGGAGAGAGGGGGCAAAACGGGCGGATAAGCAACTCGGCCGGCCTGCTATACAATTAATTGTATTTTTCTGTAATTAATCCAATTAATATGCCTTGCTATATAAAGGGGGGAGGGGGTGTGCAAACACCTTGCCTCCCCCATGTGGGACTAAAGGAATACGAGGGGGAGGGGGGTTCGGCCGAACCCCCTAGTCCGAGTTGGACTAGGGGCCCAAGCCCCTTCCCCTCATGGGGGTGCGGCTTCCCCCTCTTGGGCCCTCTCAGGGCCCATGTAGGTGGGAGCCCCCCTTTTTCCTTTATTTAATTAATATTAAATTAATATAAAATATAATTAATTCATAATTAATATATTTAAATACTATTTAATATCCCGTGACTCCGAAACATTTTCCGAACCACCCGAACAACTTGTGGACATCCCTGGAACCATTCCAGACCTTCCCGGAACTCCTTCCGGACCATCAGAACTCTTTCCGGATCATTTCTCTCTCTCCAACAAAATCCTATATTATTCCAGAACCTATCTCCTGGTGTCGTTAAGACCTTAAGTTTGTTACGCTATGGTTCGAGAACACTCCAGACATGGTCGAGAGGGATACCTGGATGTATATGACGGCCCCTGTGCATTCCACGAATATCGTCGTTGAACCATAAATATGATATTCATTCCCTTTGTTTCTGTGATACTACCTTGTCCGAGATATGATCATAGACATAACGATGTCTTTGTTGTATCTCGTTACCGACAAAGATTATTAACTCGTATGTGATATTACATCTCCATGACCCAGTCATAAGCTGCGCATCTATATAGATGTAATCTCACCGAGTGGGCCCAAAGTATCTTTCTATTACAAGAATGAACAAATCCCGCTCTTGATCCTTACGTCTCGATGCTCTTTCGGGATACCCAAGATGGTCACCGTTATTGTCATGCTATATAAGACACAACGTTTGATGCTCTCAAAGCACCCCTACGAAGCATCAATAAGTACGGTCTCATGGTCTAAGGAATAAGCTATCATATTCTATTTTATTGCAAATGACAAACATCGTAATACGATCTTATTGCAATACTTTGCGTATGTCCATCACCTTATTCAACTAATAAGATGACCCCATTGTCAACCGACGTCATTGTCCTTGATCGGGAATCTCGATCTACTGTTGCCCAATGGACTAGTTCATATAGAGGCTAACTAGGGACCTGGTTGTCTATGTATCACATGTGTATTAATAATTCGGATTAATACAGTTATAGAACAATACACAAACCTATTATAAACTTATGAGATAATGAAATAAATACTACTTATTTATTTGCCTCTAGGGCATATCTCCTTCAGAGTCAACCCCAGTTGCTTCTAAAACGCAAGATAAGCCGACAGAAGATGCCGGCGACACCGTCGCCGGTCAACTCATTGACGGTTCCGACAAGGTGCGAGCAAAGAAGAAAACTGGTTTCGAGAAAGGCGGCAGCAGCAAACCCACGGATTTGCTCTCCGTCATCAAAGAAGTAGAAGAGATCAGGCACACTCCGGTGAACAAGGATACCCCACTCGACGAAGTGGAGGAACTTAGGCTTAATATGCTTAAGCACTCTGACTTCCTGCGCAAAAGAGAGGAGCATGTTGAGAGCCTTGCATAGAAGATCGAGAAAGAACAAGAAAAGATGTCGGCCAAAACGAGCCGGCAGCTCTTTGAGGAAAAAAGGCCATCAAAAATCACCGTGATAAGGAGCCTCCAATTTGTGCAACAATAGCAGCTCAAGATCTTGGGTTCGACTAGCGCACAGCACCACAGCGTGTGGACAGAAGGGGGGGTGTTGTCTTCTGCACCCCCATCCTTAACGCTGCTGCTGCGCTAGACACCCTAGACGACAAGACTTACACAGCGGAGGAAAAGCTGGCCAACGCAAGACACTTCGTGAGCAAGGCCCTTGAACAGCAAGCCCGCGCTGACTCCTACGGCCACATAGCGGATGTCCGCGGGGGAGATCTAGAATCCAAGTCAGGAAAGTGCAAAGCTGCACCTGGCGCTGACCCCGAAGGCCCGTCCGGCTCCAGTAGCCATGGCGACAAAAGGAAAGCAATGACACCTCCAAAAAAGACGCCACCGCCAAAACCAAGGCGGGACGAGAATTCGCGGACAGGACGCAGAGGAGACCTGGAACCTCCAACCCAGCCAAGGCGCGGTAATGGCGGTAGCCGGGACAATGGACAACCGCCTAAAAAAGATGCCGGTAACGATCCTCCCAGGAGAGGTCGAAGCCGGTCTCCACAGCGCAGCACCGGCAACAAAAGGAAGGAGGCGGCAGAAGGGCCCAGACATAGCGTAAGCCGGGCAGTGTAGGACGAGCCAAACGCAAATAGAGGCGGACAGCAACTTGATCCAAAAGACGCACGACATCGCCTACAAGACATAGCAAGAGGAAAGGAGCCGCTATATTCTGGACCAGAGTGCTTTGGCGACTCCATCCGCAGAGAGCCGTTCCCCAAGTACATGACATCAGTGTCTAAAAATTGTCCTAGGTACAACGGCCTCGTTAAGCCGGATTCGTGGCTAGCCGATTATGCCATGGCCATAGAAATTGCTGGCGGAAGCAATCATATTGCCGTCCGCTACCTACCTCTCATGTTGGAAGGCACGACAAGGGCTTGGATCGACAACCTTCCTGAAAAGTCTATCCATAGCTGGTACGACATGGAAAAGGTTTTCTCCCAGCACTTCCAAGGAACATACAAGCGTCCAAATACCTACACGGATTTGCAACGCTGTATTCAGAAGCCGGACGAAACCATGACAGACTTTGTCAGCCGTTGGATCTCTGAAAAGGCCAACTTTCATGGTGTTTCGGACGCACAGGCTATCCACGCCTTCTATACGGGCCTGCAGAAGAAATCCCTGCTCCGTCACCGGCTCGTCCGTGAGCAAGTCACGGACCTTGGCGAGATGCTCAATCTAGCCGCCCAATACGCGGCAGCAGATGATGACGCACGTGACGATGATCCAGACGTCAGCACCGCACCAAAAAGGAACAAAAAACGCAAGCAAGCAGTGGAAGACAAAGCCGGACCTTCTAACGAGGTAGCCGTCGCTTTCCAAGGGAATGCCGGCAAAAAGAAGTGGAAGAACAAGAAAGATAATCGTGACGCTGGCTCAGGCCCTAAGGCGGCACGTATCACTTACGAGCAGGCAAAGTTTTTGCCATGCCCCATCCACGCCTCACTCGGCAAGGTCAACCATATGCTCAGCGAGTGCCGTTTTATGGAAGACTTCAAAAAGGATCCCACATTAGGCTGGAAGTCAAAAAAGTCAAAGAAGTACGACAAGAAATACAACAAGAAGGACGAGGATGACGACGACATGTCAATCTCAAGCGATGACGACGTTGCCGCCAAGAAAAAAAAGCCATCCCCGAAGGTCAAAGAATCACTCGTGTGTTTTGTCGGCACGCCTTCGGCTTAGGTGGAAAAGGCGGAGATGCGCGAACTCAACGCGACAATGCCAGACGTCCCTTAGTATTTGAACTGGTCCGAGGCGGCAATCACTTGGGATCGGTCCGACCACCCTAATCACGTCCCTCACCCAGGCAAGTATGCCCTTGTCGTCGACCCCATTGTCGACAACTTCAGGCTCACAAAAGTACTCATGGATGGCGGCAGCAGCCTCAACATCCTGTACTATGATATACTAAGCTGCATGAACTTGTCAGAGGATCAGCTTGATCACAGCAACCTCACTTTTCATGGCATAGTGCCCGACAGACAAGCAAAGTCAATGGGGAGCATTAGGCTAAAGGTAACTTTTGGGCCAAAGGAGAAGTATCGCTCAGAGTTTCTCCGTTCGAAGTTGTCCCCTTTAAAAGCGCCTACCACGCAATCTTCGGACGACCGGCTTTCGCCAAGTTCATGGCAAGGCCGTGCTACGTATACAGCAAGCTTAAAATGCCAGGGGAAAATGGAACCATCATGGTTTCCGGCAACTTCAAGAAAGCTAAGGAGTGCGAGCGTGGCATGGCCGCCTTCGCAAAAGCCGTCATCCACAATCAAGAGCTCGCACTACTTGAGGCGGACCCAGACAACTCCATGCCCAAGCCAAAGATTGATGTCAAGAAGACGTTTGAAGCTTCAGAAGACACCAAAAAGGCGGACCTCATCCCAGGTGATAAGTCTAAGCAAGTTGTCATCGTCTCCAACCTTGACAGCAAATAGGAAGGCGCGCTCGTCGAGTTCCTCCGTGAGAATCGCGACATCTTTGCATGGTCGCCATCCGACATGCCTGGTGTATCGAGGGAACTTGCCGAGCACTCACTCATCGTCATAAAAGGATCCAAGCCGGTGAAGCAAGCAACACGACGCTTTGGTGATGAGAGACGCAAGGCTATAGGAAATGAGATAAATAGGCTGAAGGCCGCCAATTTCATAAAATAAGTTGTACACATCAATTGGGTGGCAAATCCTGTACTTGTCCCAAAGAAGAATAAAGAGCTGAGGATGTGTATCGACTATACCGATGTTAACAAGTGTTGCCCAAAGGATCCCTTTGTGCTGCCTAAAATTGACCAAGTCGTAGACTCCACAGCAGGTTCCGAGCTACTTTGTTTTCTGGACGCCTACTCAGGATACCACCAAATCAAGATGAGGGAGTCAGATCAACTGAAAACATCTTTCACCACTTCATACGGGACTTTCTGCTACATCATGATGCCTTTTGGCCTGAAGAATGCAGGGGCAACATACCAGCGTTGTATGCAAAATTGCCTGCACGAACAGACCAATCGCAATGTTCACGTCTACGTAGACGACATTGCGGTGTCGAAAAAGATGGCGGATCTCCTAGAGGATTTGGAAGAAACTTTTCAGAATCTCCGAAAATATCAAATGAAGCTCAATCCCGCCAAGTGTGTTTTCGGTGTTCCAGCCGGCAAACTATTCGGATTTATCGTCTCAGAACGAGGGATCGAAGTCAATCCAGAGAAGATCAAGGGTATCCAAAACATATCCAGACCCACTTGTCTGAAGGACGTGCAACGCTTAGCCGGATCAGCGGCAGCCGTCAGTCGTTTCATAAGCCGCCTTGGGGAAAAGGCAATGCCCCTCTACCGGCTATTGAAGAAATCCGACAACTTTGAGTGGACATCAGAAGCAGATGCCGCCTTGCAGCAACTAAAGGAGGCTCTCGTATCCGCTCCAATATTGGCAGCACCTCGATCGCAGGAACCAATGCTCCTCTACATCGCGGCAACTGGAGCAGTTGTCAGCGTGGTCTTGGCTGTGGAAAGAAAGGAAAGCGAAGCCGCCACTTCTGAGCAACGTCCGGTTTACTTCATCAGTGTAGTCTTCTCCGCCTCCAAGCAGAAGTATACACATTACCAAAAGCTGGCTTATGGTGTATTCTTTGCCGCCAGAAAGCTTAGACATTATTTTCAGGAGCACACAGTGACAGTAGTCAGCAGGGCACCGTTGGGAGACATAATCAACAACGCAGAGGCAACAGGCCGAGTTGCCAAGTGGGGCATCGAGCTCGCCGCCTTCGATATAGTCTATAAACCACGGACCGCCATTAAGACTCAAGCACTCGCAGACTTTGTTGCCGATTGGACAGAAGCCATGGAGGAAACCGTACTCCCCGAGTCAGAGTATTGGGTCATGCACTTTGACGGATCAAAGATGCTCAAAGGCTCGGGGGCCGGAGTTGTTCTGCGCACACCCAAAGGCGACAAGCTCAACTACATGTTGCAGATTCATTTCACAGCAACCAATGATGTCGCAGAGTATGAAGCTTTGCTTCACGGGTTACACGTGGCAAACGACCTCGGCGTCAAGAGAATCCTTTGTTATGGCGACTCCGATTTAGTCGCGCAGCAAGTAAGCGGCACATGGGATGCGAAGAGCAGAACAATGGCGGTATACAGAGCCAAAGTTGACGAATTCGCCAATTATTTCATGGGATACGAAGTCCGGCATGTTCCAAGAGCTGAGAACGAGGCGGCAGACACCCTTGCTAGACTCGGGTCAGAACGCAAAAAGTGCCAAAGGATATTTTCCTGGAACATTTGCACAAGCCATCCATTAAGGGCGCCGACTTGTTGGACCCCGATGCAGAAGAACCAGTAGAAGCGGCAAGTCTCGTTGTCTACTCGATACAGCCGGATTGGACTGTCCCATACCTCGATTTCTTAATCGACAAGAAGTTGTCGGAGGATGATGAGGTGTTAAAAAGGCAGATCATAAGGCGATCCAAGGCATTCACAATAATCAAAGGCGAGCTATATAAACGAAGCAGGTGCGGTATCTATCAGCGGTGCATACTGCCAGAAGAAGGCCAGGAAATTCTGAAGGACATACATGTCGGCACCTGCGAGCATCACGCCTCTGCCAGGTCCATTGTGCCCAAAGCTTTCCGCCAAGGTTTCTACTGGCTTACCGCCAAAGAAGACGCCGAGCACATCGTGAAAACATGCAAAGGCTGCCAGTTGTACGCCCGCCAACCTCATATGCCGGCACAAGAGCTCAGGATAATTCCCATCACCTGGCCGTTCGCGGTCTGGGGCTTAGACATGGTTGGTCCTTTCAAGAAGGCACGTGGTGGGTACACCCACCTATTGGTCGCTGTCGACAAGTTCACCAAATGGGTCGAGGCCAAGCCGATCAGCAAATTTGACGCACGAACAACCACCAATTTCCTCTGGGGAATTATCTCTCGGTTCGGAGTTCCACACAACATTATCACTGATAATGGCAGCAACCTGTCTCGACATAGAAGAATACTGCAGTTATCTAGGTATCCGGCTTGATTTGGCATCCGTGTCACACCCTCAATCAAATGGACAAGTAGAGCGTACAAACGGCTTGGTCCTCTTAGGACTTAAGCCCCATCTTGAAGCTCCGTTACACAGGGCAGCCGGCGTTTGGACGGAAGAGCTACAGTTCGTACTCTGGAGTTTGCGCACAACGCCAAACAGATCTACTGGCTATACTCCTTTCTTCTTAGTATATGGCGCAAAGGGGGTGCTACCTACCGACATGAAATACGATTCACCAAGAGTTCAAGCCTACATCGAGCAAGACGTAGAAGGTGCAAGACAGGATAGCCTAGACCTGTTAGATGAAGAAAGAGATGTTGCTCTACATCGCTCCGCCTTGTACCAGCACCAACTCCGCCGCTATCATTGCCGGAGAGTGCGGAAGCGAGGCTTCAGAACAAGTGACTTGGTTCTCCGCCTAATTCAAGACAAAAAAGGCTTGCACAAGCTATCCCCGCCATGGGAAGGACCGTTTATAGTCACAAAGACGTTGCTCAATGGTTCCTACTACCTAGCCGACATCCGCGACGAAGAAGAAAAGAAAAGACGCAAGAAGGCGGCAGGAAGGAGAGGAACCAAGCGCAAAAGAGGCATTGACGACCCGTTTGAACAAACAAGACGGCATTGGAACATTGAGCAGCTACGTCCTTTCTACACTTAGCAATTTATCATTGTAATAAGTTATATATGATTATGAAATAAAAGTCTATGGTTACTCGTCTGTGTTGAGAAGCATGCCATCTTTTGTCTTTTCTTGCAATCATATATCCTCTATGTATCTAAGTTTCCTATTTTCTAGCTCCGTGCAAAGGTTCAAACTGGTAGATACTTGCAGCTTTCGAGCCAACCCAAAGCAAAAATCAACTTTTTACGCTGCCTAATTCATTTACGTCTGATTACTTATATGTGGTTCGCCTAGTAGTATGTCTTTGGCGCCAACATGTTGGCTTTGGTTTCTGATTCTAAACATATGGTTTAGCCCTGGTTGTTTCAGCTAAAGTTTCCGCCTGAGATTTGCCAACATACAAACGGTCAAGCATATAAGTCAGGATAAAAATAAGGCGGACCAAATAAATAAGGCAAAATAAAACAAGTTAGCTGGCTTCCCGCCTAGCAGCACATCTCCAAAAGTATTTACAAATATTACAGGTTGAGATTTGATTGTTTAAGGGGTAGGAAAGGCTAGCCGTCAGGACATAAAGGGGACCGGCGACAGCAACTTTGGCTCGGGGGCCGCCTACATTAGGCTTGGGGGATGACAACCTCAGCCCCAGAGCTATCGCTCCCCTCGGCCTCGGCCGTGTCGGCAGCTCCAGCTTCTCCAGCAACAGGCGTAGGATGGCGCCGATAGAAGACCGCCGTATCAACCATGTCGGCAACACGCGTGGCATAGCCGGCAACGCTGTTCAACACAGCAGCTGGCTGGACCTCGCTGCCGTCTTCATAAGTAGATGGCATGCCTTCGGTGGCGACTTCTATCTCCGCCTCGGGGTAGTGCGCCATGAATAATCCAAGCGCAGTCTTGGCACCACCCCGCGCCGCCGACTTTAGCGAGCTCTTGTGTAGCTTCGTGGCTTGCTCCAACATGTTGGGCACATCGCTGAACTCAGACAGCTCCTGGCTGCCGGAGGAGATGAAGAACTTGGCGGCAAAACGCTTGGACGCCGCCAAAGTCTCGGTGATCAGCTCACCCAGACGCTCAAGGCGATCTAGGCGGGGGCTGACAACCCTGTTGTCGCCTAAGCCGGCAACAACTGCACCAAAAAATAAAAAGCGTCAATTTGGCTCAGGCTAAACAAATTGAGGAAAAAAGATGAAGAGTGAAGAATTACCAAGGACCGAGTTATGGAAGGCGGACATCTATATCATATGAGCTGCCACCGCGTCCTCCGCAGTCTGGGCGCGAGAAGCCTGCTTGGATATTTCCTCAGCAGTCGCCTTCTCCGCCTCCGCCAATTTTTTGCGCAGGCTATCCAGCTCCCCAGAAAGCTGGCTAGACTCCTGCGCAAACTTCAACTGCTGGGCCTCCATCTCCTTCTGATTCTCCTCCTTCATCGCCAAGTTGGCGGCCGCCAAATCAGAAGCTTCATTCATAATAGTTTGCATATCAGTGGACGCCTTCAGTATATCCTGGGCGTGAACTAGCAGTTCTACAATATGGATTCACTAGCTAAATGATTGGCGGCAGCAAAACAGAAAACATGGCGGAAGGCAAAAAACAATGATTTTACCTTCATCCTTCTTGCGGGCCGCTTCCAATTCGGCAATCCGCAGATCCTTGGCTTCGCAATCTTTCTTCAGATCGCAACACCGCTGGTTTATCTCCAACCTGGAGGAGATAAGCTCCACGTTGGCGAACAGGATGTCCTGCGGACAAGGACAAAGGCATATAATATATTGTCAAAAAACCACTAAGCCGGCGAACAATGTTTTTGATCTGCCATCTAAGTGCTCGGGGGGGGGGGGGGGGGGGGGGAGAGACTATGTATATGCCGCCAAGTTAGAAAACTTACAGAAATTTCGCCCTCCAAGTCGGAAAAGGCCTGCGAGGCGAAGTCGGCAAAAGCCAGGGTGGATTCCTTGGCCTCCTTAAAGGTGGACCAAGGATCCCTAACTCTGCCGCCTCCAGCAGCTGGGGCTGCCCTCCGTGTTCCGCCGGCAACCTCCACCAGCAACTCCTCCTTGGCGGCGCGCGATCGGACGACTTCATTGGCCGTAGCCTTAGCCGATGGAAAGGAAGTGCTGGTTGCGTGGCTAGCAGAGGAGGCCCTTGGCGGCGGGCCAGAAGCCGGAACCTGGGGCTGGCGGCGAGCATCGCTCATAAAGCCGCCGGCCCGGGGCTGAGGAGTTGGCGGCACGGTAGCAGGCGAGCTACCGTGGAGCCGCTTTCCCTTGGACAGAAGGGACCTGGACGACAACCTGGAAGTCGCCACCCGTTCCCTGGCAACAGAGGCTGTGGCAGTAGGCGAATACTGACACATCTTATGCGGGCTATACCGCAAAGGTAGTATCTGCCGGCTAAGCCAGCAGATGACGGTGTCCACCCCATCTAGCAAGGGGGGAGCCATCGTGCGGGTGAGGAACTCGATCCGCCTTTGAATAAGGCGGGGCTCCTCCGTCAACTTGGGGACCGCCTCGTCCAAGCATGGCCTGGGCATAGGCGGCGCGTTGATAAAGTCCGGGACGCCAAATTGGCGCCCCGGTGCTGCCATGTCTTGGCAGTAGAAGAAGGTGGATGTCCAGCCCTTGACGGACTCGATGTATGGTATTTTGGGATACCATTGGCGTCCTTGGCGGCAGTTGAAAGTGACACTGCCGCAGGTCGCCAGTCCGCCGTCCGGCACAGTCTAGCGCCGGCAACGGAAGCAGTATCTGAAAAAGTCTAAACTAGGCCTAATACCTAGATAGCTCTCAAACAGAGATGTGAAGCCGGCTAAGACTAATATGCTATTGGGCGCTATATTGTGGGGCTGGAGCCCGTAGTGATCTAACACCTCGCTAAAGAAGGCGGAATGCGGCAAGGCCATTCCCCTAACTAAGTGGGAGGTGAGGATTACCCGCTCCCCGGCTTTCGGAGCCGGGATGATGTCCCCAAGGCGGACCTCCAACTGCAGTCCTCCCGAGTCGGGAGATAGCCGACAGCCTCCAGGTCCTGCAGCGCCTCTTCGTCGACAATGGAGGGGAGCCATTAGCGCGACCCGAGGTCGGCTGGCTCCTCCTCCTCGTCGACAGGCGCACCACCAGCCGCCGCCGGCGCGGTGGAAGACGAAGGCGCCGATGGGGGTCGAAGAGGGGGCGGTGGCGGCATTGCCCGTGTGCGCCGTCGCAAGACGTGACGCCGCGCCACCCATCGCCGCTACGATGGTGGTCTCGGCCGCAGGCCCGCTGGACGCCGCCGAGGGAATGTTCTGCTCAGTGGACATCGCCGTGCGCAGAGGTCGCCGGAGGGAAATGTTCGCCGGAGTTCGCTCGGTGAAGTGAGAAAGATTGGAAGAGCGGGAGAGCAAAGGACGGTGGAGAGCGAGAGCGGAGAAGGAAAATGAACTGCTCGGCTCCCTATTTATAAGTTCGGGCGTTGCTCCCTGTGCAACGGCACAGTTAGTCGGACACGTGTCGGACATCTGTTGCCATAGAGCAGCGCACGATTGCACGATCCCCATGACTCCTCTTTTCCCGCGATTTGCAATCATGACGTGATTTTTGCTTCAGTTGGTTTCAAACTGTCGTGAACCGATTGACGTTATCCGTCAATAATATGTTTGGCTTGCCGTCAAAGATCAGACTTTCTTGTGAAGCTATCCGGCAAGTTTCATTAAGCCGTCTTTCCCATGTTGGATAAAGGTGATCGTGTGCCAACATTGAGGTACACGTTCCCTTATTATTTTCAAAAGGGTTCAAGTCCTGCAACCGCCAACATCGAAGAATGAAGAATTAAGAAGAAGAAGCCGGCGCCTGGAGAACTTCAACCTTTCTGGGGGCTAATGTTGGGGATATACCAACTAGGGGTATCTCCAACATGGATCAATCCGGCTAGTCTAGGGTGGCTCAAGGGTGGTAAGGCTGAACCCTGCCGGGCGGCCCAGATAGCTGACGTAAAAGGAAGTAGGCGGACGGTCCAAGAAAGGCGGAAGGCCGAAGCCCATCAAGCCACCAAGTCCAAGACGGAAGGCGGCAACTAAGCCAGCCAGGTCTAGGACTCTTATTACTTGCCGGACAAGTACTTGCCTTGTATCCTCTGGTCTGGCCGCCTATATAAGCCGGACACCAGGAAGCCTTTAGGGCACGCTCAATACGCATCATACCCATTGTAATCTGTTCACGGCTATTTGCCTCATAGTGAATTATAGCAGCACGTAGGATCTCGCCGCCGCTGCGGGATCTGAAGCTGGGTAAACTCGCCGTGTTCAATCCCGTCCTCGACGACACCAACCTTCTTCCCCACAATCCATACGTAGGCTAGAGGACCCCTGTCTCCTATCAAATATGCTGATACCACGACAATATTTTACTCAACAACACCACGAGTATTAGTTGCATATGTCATCTTAGCTACACCACATTCGCTCTTAGAAGTGCTTACAAGTTAAGAAAGTGGTAAATATTTACTCTAATGTGGCTAGAAAAAAAATCCGTTAATAAGGTGCAAAATTCCAAATTAACCAACATGACATGTGATAAAAACTGATGTTCTGTTTTAATCACATGCTCCAAACAAAATTATGCACAAATTGCGACACTGCTATCATAAAAGTGAGTACAACCAAAGTCTAAATATATGCATTTTTTTTACATATATGTAAATTCCACGTGCAAAGTTTTGAGATAAACACAATTTATTCATCTTAATTAAGAAAATCATGCAATTAAATTAACAGTTAATACCGACATAACCACAACTATTGTAGGACGAACTTCAGAGACACAAATACAACAAGTATCATCATACATACATTATGCAACACATTTACCAATCAACAAATAAGTTCAAGCATGAGAGAGCTTGAACATCATAAAGACTATCTTTAGTACCACTAAGATGTAGAGTGAGAAACATCCTGAAAACATCATAACTAGAGTCAATGCTAGTTATATCTTGAATGTTTGAAGCACAACAATAATACCTCCAATAACACTCTTGAAATAAATAACTCTACCTTTTCAATGAAATAATGCTAGCGAAAATGCGCCTCTTTGGAGGTTTGTAAACAACTCTACCTTTCCGATGAAATAAAACGCAAAGGTCCTTTACGTTTTCGCTGTAAAAATAAAACTCTTGATTATCGTCCAAGATAATCGAAAGAAATAATAGCGAAGTTATGACAATATGCTAAGGTGCTACTAGGAGAAATTGTTGGTAGATTATAGACTTGTTAGGTTCATTGAAACCTTTCATACAATCGGTTTCCTACTACCGACTAATTTACCATACACGTTGATCATCTCGTCTTCCATTTGTCCGGCCGCGACCCTCAAGTATCGTCATTTCTCTCATCCCTTACAAATTCGTCAACAGTTCTCTTGACTCCATGTCTCTCACTCATTCCTGGACCTCCCCACGAGACAAGCAATCTGCTTCCAAGGGTAGACCACGAAGAATATGAAGTTAAAATCATCGACATGCGCATCCGAAGAATCCCAACATGAACTCAACTTAAATGTCATGACTACAAAATGGACCGCGAGCTTGAGTTAGAACTAAACACATAACGTCACTGCTCCACTAAGCTCGAGGAACATGAATGTAAAGCAAAATGAGTGCAACATTTTAGAGAATGGGCTCCGAGGAGCTCGTTTAATAAATAATAAAAATGAAATCCGTTATAAAAAATCCTCGTAAGTAGATAATGATTACTTCTATCTGCGTGTAATAATAAATGTGAAATACTCCATATTTTGGGCTTTGTAAAAACGGCAAATTTCTAGATATGAGGTAGTGAATTGTGCAAATTTTGAGAAAACCTTCAAATATTTGTCATATTTTTAAGCATTAAGACAAACTATTTCGCGTTGAAGTTTTGTAGCACGGTAGAATACGTCATTGTCAACATCCAGATATTTTTTGAATTTTTTAAGTATTCAAATATCGGCTTAAAAAAATCAAAGTCCAAAGGGAGTATTTCATAATGTGGGGCGGATGAACTAGTTTGTGTTTCTGAAAAAAAAGTTAACCTAGCGTAGTTCCTTTCCTTTTGCCATTACAGGGAAATCCAACGGCCAATATTTCACCATCTGTGTCCATTTTTCTCTTTCATCCCCTTCCTCTGACTACCGCCCCCAAATCCAGCTGCCACTGCCGGTGCTTCTCATCTCGGGCCGACGCCGACGCCGACGCAACCCGAAGGATATCGGAGATGCAGCAGGTACGCAAGGCGCAAAACCTAGCGCCAACCCGATCCCCCAACGGCCAGGGGTTCTTGTTTCTGTCGGCGTCCCATCTTTTACTGTTTTGTGCGCGCGTGCTTCCGATCTGATGTGGTTCTTGCGGCGTCGGGGTGCTGATCCCGCAGGGCGACGGCACGGAGGCGCAGGTGACATGGGAGGACCAGCAGAACATCAACCGGTTCGGCCGCCTCAACAACCGCCTCCACGAGCTCGCCGACGAGATCAGGCTTGCCAAGGTATCTTTCTCGTTTGCGTCCTCCTTCTGTTTCTCAGAGCATGATAGTATTGGTGGTATGCATTTGCCAACGAGATGGAGATTAGGGCTTTTGCCAGTTGGAAGATACGCGAACTGGAGACCTAGGGAGTTCGTATCATAGGGTAGGATCACATTGACTTGTGGGTTACTAGAACTGGGGATATTATTGAGATCTTGTTTGCGATGGTTGGTAGATTTTGTGAAGGAACTAAATCTTCTTGTAAGCTGTTACCACTCAGTTATCTTTTTTAGCTCCATTATTTATATAACTGCTATCCTACTTCATCCAAATAAGTAAACATCACAAATTTAACTCGTGATCAAGATTTTGGTGGAGTAGTATCCTAGTTGAAGGTTGGGTATTTGTAGCAGTTGGGACTTGGGACTATCGAAGCTTCACGTAATTGTTACTTGTTAAGTCATGGACGAATCTGTTTCACTAGGCAGAGGAGTTAACTATGCTATTAATGTTGCTTACTCATTGCTGTGTGTGTGTGTGTGTGTGTGGTGGCGGCCTGGGAATCCAGTATGAACCATGCTTCGACATCATGGCTTGACATGTGTTATTTTACCCTGTTATCCTGCTAACATTCAGCATCTAGATGAATAGAACAAGATAGTTGCAAAATGTTACTGTGTGGAAGTGTGCACCGGTTCATTGAGTCTATCTGAACCTACCTTGAGAGACGTCATATAAATAATTGATAAGAGTGCTAGGCTGAGAAATAGTAGTGGTTTCATCATTATGTTTCTTAGATATATGTTAAGTCTTCCAGATGCTGATTGATGTATGCGCATGAGGCATTTTAGTTTCCAGTTATATGATGACTTACACATTTATGTTTGGTACAAATGTGTTTTACCTTTTATCTAAAACATGACCGTCTGATCACGGCATTCCGCTGCTGCTTTGTTTCATATGAAGTATTTTGCATGCCTAAGTGAGCAACTGTAGATTGCCTGATTAGAGTCTTCTCCTATTTAGAAACAACTGGAACCATAAACTACTCCAAAGTTGACAGTTGAGAAGAGTGCCACTCACTATGAGAATGTCATGTGGATCCAGTCCGACATGTACTTTGAGATATCTAGTGGCATTTTTCCAAAACTGTGTTCTCTGTCTTTTCTAATAGATGTTGTGTTAGCAAAGTTGCCCTTTGTCCATTCTGACAGATGTCACACTTGAACCTGAAACCAAAACTTTACGCATAGAACACCACAATCCTGAAAGCCACTTACCAGTTTACTCTATTTTCTAGGAAGCAAATGAAAACCTTGAGGATGCTGGAAATGAACTTATCTTGTGCGATGAAGATGTGGTGCGGTTCCAAATTGGAGAAGTGTTTGCCCACATGCCATTGGATGATGTTGAAACTAGGCTTGAACAGATGAAAGAGGATGCAGCCAAGAAGCTGGATAAGCTGGAGGAGGAGAAGGAATCCATCCTTGCCCAGATGGCTGAACTGAAGAAGATCCTCTACGGGAAGTTTAAGGATGCCATCAACTTGGAGGAAGATTGAAGTACTGGTGCTGTCTTTGAGTGTTGAATCATATGGCACCTGTTCCTACTTCAGGTTCTTTGTTCCTCGCGATACATTTTTCTCATGGTGCTTGTGGTGTAACATGTGGAGTTTGATTCTTCTGAGGTTAACATGCAAAAGATTTCTAGTTTATGAGAGTATAATGGTTCCACTGCCTAACCGTTCAGAAGTTGAGTTATCTTTCTTTTGTTGTTTGAGGCAACATCTTCGAACGGTGATTCGATGAAAGCTTGAGCAGAGGATGGTGGTAGAGCCGTGAAACACGACCCCATCGCCACCAGGACTCTGCCCCACACGCCGGAGAAAATTGGGCACTCACCAAACAGCTGCAGGGCACGCTTTCCGGCTCTCGACGCAGACAAGATTGTGGATTTGTTGGGGATGCCTGCCACGCACCGCCAAGTTGTCTGCCTTCAGGCATCGCCCACGCAGCAGCAGCAGCTAGCCATCCCCTTTGCAGACTAGATTGAGCTTGCAGATACATCCAGGAGCGGTGACTTTGCAAAATGATGTACTGATTTAGAAATTGGT
Source organism: Poa annua (assembly GCA_026929855.1). Lineage (NCBI taxonomy): Eukaryota > Viridiplantae > Streptophyta > Magnoliopsida > Poales > Poaceae > Poa > Poa annua. The sequence continues at coordinate 43,678,633 of CM049427.1, forward strand.
TTTATCCCAAATCCTGGAGTTATTTCAGCATGATTTTTTTTTGAAAATATGGCAACTTGTACCCGTATTTAGCATAGCATCACAATGTGCATAAAAGTTTCAACAACAAACGTTATATACACAACACAAAGATCACAATAATATCTTCTCAAAAGCTCAAGAGAAAGCATGGGACGGAGAAGCCAGCGGGCGACGCAGATGCACTGAGGCAGTCCTGATTAGGTCAGGTGCTGCACTGCGACCACCACTATATGACACTACGCCGCAGTGGAGTAGGGTGGCGAGACCATAGAGGCGTCGGGGGAGTCGAGTGTGTTCGGGAACATAGATACGTGTGTGAAGAAACAAACGGGCGAGATTGTCGGGATAAGAAACAATTTTTGCTTCCTTTTTTTGATTTGGTTGGGTTTGCGATAAATTGGTCAATAATTGAGAAAAGCGAACATGTTTTCAATCAGCCACACGGTCAACACAATTTGTACGTACTCCAAAATATCAGTGGTATGTATATCTTGAAGAGGGGATATTTGAGTGATATATGGGCATGGAGTACGATTAAAAAAATCTGTGGCACACTCGTCATAATGACATCACCGAGCGGGCATGAAACAAAGACACAAATTGCACCGGGACAACATTGTCGTGTACAGTACACATACGACGACCGACTGGCTAAGTGGCTATACATCCTAGAGGTAGGCGATTGCCCCTTCCGTCGGCGGCGCGGCGGCGGCATTCTGGCCTTGGCCGGTGGCCGGCCGGCCGGAATGCGTGATATTTCCTGGAAAACAACGTATACGCACGTCCGTCCATTCCGTACGGGAACCAAGCAACGATGTGGGATTGCTCAACGTTGCACGTACGCATGGATGCAAACTGTTGGTCGCAACTCAGGTCCCTGGCTCTTTGCTCTTAGCCATATCCATCCGCCTGGAGCTCCTCGCCTCGCCCACCGGCCAGCCACGGCGGCCGGCCGGAGCCACGTGTGTGCCGCCCCGACGTGTTCGAACCTCGTCGAGCTCTAGCTAGCCACTACTGTACGTAGTACCTATACCCGATTGGCAGTTCACCAGCTGCGTCCTAGCTTAGACCTGAAATAAATTCGCAAAAAAAAAACGAATACCTGAAATACGTGTACATGCGAGAGTGAGACCTGAAATACGTGTACATCCCTCCACGAAGTAGCTCTATAGCTGTATATATATATTGGATTGGATTCATGTCGATCTATTCACGGTTGGTCCGTGGCAAGTGACACTGTCGACGGTCGACGAGCGATGAAATACCACGCACCAGAGTACTCCGACGACTCCACCGACGGCGGTCATCGGAAGATGGCCGGTGACTGTCCCTCTCAGCTCAGTGACGAAAGGTGATAATGTGCGCTCCTGTGCAGACTGTCGACTAATGTTCAAAGTTGTCGCTGACACGTGAATGATCGTGCTTACGTGCTGCAGAACCGAGCTGTTGGAACTGCAGTGGCGGGACGGCTGCCCCGTGGAGCAGCCCGTTCTTGACAGTGATCGGGGCAGCGGCGGGGAAGACGCCGCCGGCGACGCTTCTTCGCCGGAGGATAGGAAAGATAAGGCCGCTGGAGGCGGCGAGGCCATAGAGGAGTGGTGGAAGCTGTGGAGGGAGGGGGAGAGCGGTGGCTGTGCCGCTGCGGCAGCGCACGGTTACCCGCAGGTCATCGATGATTTATCATCGGTGAATGCCAAGGTAGCAACGGCAGCGAGCTTTGGACCGAACCACCAGGCGCGCACGGCGGCGGATGAGACGGCGGATGAACTGTGGAGGCTGTGGCGAGAAGGGCATGGCAGCTCCGCGCCTCAGGTCATATATCTACACATGCTATCTACACAGTCTTACTTCACATTTCGGACTAGAAGTCGCAGCAACATTTTCTGCAACTTCAACTAAGGCCTCCTAATAAAAAGTGCGTACGTACAACTTTAGGTAACTAAGAGAAAATTGAATTTTTAGCAGGTTTCTTCGAGCAAGAACTCGGGGTTAAAAGATGAGGACTCTTTGTTGCCAAGCTGGGAGGCGTCGAGAGGCAGCGGCGCTGCGCAAAGACATTCGTCTGAACAGGTTCTTATATATCCAGCAGTCATCGGACATCTTGTACCTTAGCTTAATATTTACAATTCTGATCCTCAGATTAATCAGCAATGCTCTACGCTGGACCATGCCATTGAGTACATGAAGTCACTCCAGCAACAAATCCAGGTGGTTCATTTCTCTAGCGTTCCGCATCTGCTCAAGCTCAATGCATGTGTCTGTATGCAAATGTTTCAGAGTGTCAATTCGTTCGCAGGTGCTATCGAGCAGCGGGTACGGCATGCAGCCGCTGCTGTTTCCTTGCGTCTGTGGCCAGCAGCCTCCTCGCCCTGCTGTAATCCCTGGGGCGGCGCCGGCGCCGGCCCTGTACCCATCGATGACAGCGCCGGCACCGCCGCCACCCCCACCACCAGCCGTCGCGGCGCCTCTGTACCAACCAGTGCCACCACCGCAGCCTGCAGCGGCTGCGGCTGACCTGAACCCGGATATGGTGGCAGCCGGAGGGGCGTCCGGTGGCGTCCCTGGATCGATCGGCATCGGCACCGGCACCGGCCTGGGAGAGGAGATGGGGTGTAGCACGTCAGAAATGCCGTTCGGTGGCTGCGCGCGCTGCAGCTTTCGTCGTCGTGGAGGAGATTTCTAGCACGGTTGCGGGAAATAAACTAGGACTTTGGGGAGCGGCTATTTTTTTTGTTTGAGGGAAGATAACGGCTACTTATGTTGTGGACGTTTTTGGATAATCACGCTCTGCAAGCGTGTAGCCCAATGAGTTAATCTACACAGTAACACAAGCTAAAAAAGAGAGAGTTACTCTATATCTAAATCTGAACTAATATAAAAGGACCCGGGGTCAGATCCAACAAATCTTGACAGTTAAATCAATATATCCAACGTACTCAGATCCAGGGACGGAGCCGGTCCCAGGCTTGGAGGAGAGCTTTGTTGGAGGGGGTAAACAAGGCATAGAACTCTTACTTATTGTAGGAACAGTAAACACATGAATTGGGAAAACACAACAATCTGATAGGATTGTAGGTGTAAATCTATTTCAAATTAGATGACTTTCATTTGTCAAAAAGATGATGTATCTAGACATAAATAGAAGACATCTAATTTGGAACAGATGGAGTACAAAACAGAGGAAAACCGCAAGAATGATCATTTGGATGGAACACTGAAAAAACATAGGAAAATGCATTGATCCTATGGGATAGGGGGTATAGGAATTCAACCCATACATATTTTGGAGGTGTCATTCGTTTTGATCCAAATGAAATCCTTAGGAAAATCGTATGGATTGAAATTCTCCAATATTCCATGAAAATCCTTCAACCCAAAGTGGTGGCTCACCACAATGTTTGTTCTAAAATACACCGTCAATCTTCCAAACAGCCAACTAGAACGGAAATGAACAAAAAAAAAATCTGATTGTCCCCGCCACATCAGTCACCTTCGACGTTACTTCCTTGCCCTCCACCGTTGTGTTGTGCCATGCGTCTGCAGTCTGCCAGACTAAGCGCATCTCCAATGACAGACAAATTTCCCAAAAATAACCTTATGGACAAAGTTTAGCAAAAAATAACCTCTTTTCAAAACTATTTTGAAATCTAACCCTTTTTGGTAGCGCCCAACGATGCGGCGCTACCCTCTGTGTGGTAGCGCCACAGCCTCCGTCGCTACCCTATAGAACCCTCATTCCATGCCATCACGAGCACATCAAAAACGGCTAAGTCAGGGAGGGTAGCGCCATGGGGCTTGGAGCTACCCTCTTAAGGGTAGCGCCGAGGGGCATGGCGCTACCCTCCGAAGGGTTAGATTTCAAAATAGTTTTGAAAATGGGTTATTTTTTGCTAAACTTTTCCCAAAGGGTTATTTTTGTGAAATTTGACCCAATGACACACCCCAACCAGGACACGGAAAGTGTTTGTTTTGAACAGTTTGAGGTTGCATAACTACATGCATTGGAATTTATCATCTATCGGCCAATCTGAAATATTGTTGGAATTTGCTAGTGGGTCTTTGCTCATAGACCCAACAAATAATTTTAAAGTCTCATATGTTCTATTCATGCAAGGAAAAGGGCGAGACTAAAATTTAGTTCCATATTGCTAGGTGAGTGGGGGTTGGACAATTTTCCATGGAGCCCGGTATTTTAGAAGAAAAAAAATTAGAATAAAAATACAGTTTGGTAAGTGGACATATATTTGTACAGTCTACCTATGTATAAGGTTTTGCTTTGAAATAAGTTGTATTTTCAAAAATCCAAAATTAACAAACGTATGTCCGTAGAAAGGAAAAAAGTAACTCTATGTATGACATATTGATTCAAAACAATTCTGACTGTGGGTGGTGGAGTATTTGGAATCAGAGGAACATAATTAGTTTTGATGGAGGATAGATTAATCATTATTTCAATCTCTTCGAGAAAATCTTTGCTGTTGTTATGCATAAAGCAAAACCCAATCCAAAGAAGCCATGTCTCAATGGGTGTATACCTCGTGATTTCGTCTGTTTGAATTTTCCATGTAAATATACCTAATTTTATAAGCATAAATGATGCAATAGAGGTCTTCCCTCCTATCCTTCATATTTCTGTTTTTGGGTAGATCAAGGATGATAAATATTCAACTTGTGTCATACGATATAATAAGTGTAGATATACCCGTACGAGTTTTTAAATTTGTGATTTTCGACTCTTTTTAAATAAAAAGACTCCATTTAGCTCGTATCTATGAGTAAGAAGAAAAGTGGTTCACACGCATTGGCTCGTCCACCACATGCCTCACCTAATCATGATGCACGTTTTTTTTTTCTATTTTGTATATTTATAATTAACTATACTTAAGTTGTGAGTCACTAACCCCGCTTCCGAATTTTATGCGTCGTGGGCTGTTACTGACTCGTATGCGGGATTGCCCTGCATGTTTTACCCGACCCACACAATATAAACATGGAAATGCCAACCTAGTCGTCAACAACAATTAGATGTCTCGTCGAGCACCACAGTTCCATCCCGGTGTGCTGCCCGGTGCCCCGGTTACTCCATCCCGACGAATGCTGACGGCTGTCGGAATCCCATCTCAATGTGAGCACTCACACTTATATTCTTTAACTACGCCGCCCACCTCAAATCCATCGCCATGTCGAACATCCCCAATGTTGTTGTGTTGCCGCTGCTGTCAAGAATGGCCTACCTACTGATATTTCCCATTGGTCATACAATCAACCAACTCATATGCTTGCGAGGAACAAAGAAAGCAAAATAAAATGCATTATACTCTTTTGAATTTGCTTGATGTAATGAAAATAATAAACGAGAAGAATATGAACTCATGTTGTTGGTTTGCGGGAGCGTTCTGTTCTTGTGTGGCTTCTTCGATGTTAACATTGACAAAGTAAAAAAAAACTAAATAGTGGCATACTAGGAGATACGATGGTAGCGTGTCAATTTTACATTGTATTAGAGACAAGATGTCTTGAGTTTAAAACCCTACTCACATGTTATTTAAAAAAATAATTCTACATCCTGCACCAAGCCACACTAAGAACTAAAATAGTTTAAACATGAGGGCAGAGAGTTAATATAATTATATCTCTAACCCTTTAATTCAGACACTTACGGTAGTTGGCTAATACAACAATTTTATATGTTATTAGAGCCAAGAGTTTCGAATTAAAGGCAATCACGTAGTATAAAAGAAGATTCTACAGTCTACACCGACTTGTAATAGGAACTAAAATAGTCTAGACGTAAATGCGAGTGTTGAAATAGAAATATATTGGATGTTTGAGAGAATTGACTAATGCATCAATTTTATAGCGACATACCAAGTGCTATACAAATTATAGGTGATCAAAATGTTTCCTTTTCTCTATTAAATAAGTTTGACTTACAACAAAACTAGAAATACACTAATTCATGGAGTACACTGTTAACGAGTTTAGCAGGAAACTACGAGCGGGTTGCCTGACACTACTCGATAAAACATGGAACGCAAAAAAAGAGAGGGGAAACTACGTGTGAGATTCCTGCATGTGGAGCTGTCATTTTGACCTTTGGGCAACCTGGATGCTTGTGAACAGGAACATGTGATCCGAGGGCCCCGACGAGCTCACGTGCCTCCTACTACTACTAGTCCTCGTTTATTAGCAGATAAATAAATCAATCATGGTCTCCTTTGCAGATAAAAATACAATTATTGCAGAATCATAATGCAGCACAAGGAATCATCGTTGCCCCACACGCCAAGTATGTTCTTCAGACAAGCATTCCCAAACCCATCTTCTTCTTCTTGTCATAGTAGTACTCCACGTCCATTTTTCTGCTTCCAAGTCCTTTTGAACTGGGTACGGTATGTTTTCATGGCTTAATCTGCCAGCATAGTTACTTTTGTTTTCATGCTTGGAATTTTCTACTCTATCTGAAATGATTGACACAATTTTATCTAAATATGGATTTATTATTTAGATATATCTATGTCTAGATAAATGCTCTCTCCATTCCACAATATAAGATGTTGTAGGTGTTACACATGTTATCTAAATTCATATAAAATGAGTGTATACATACATAAAAATATGCGTAGATACAAGCTTCTCATTGAAGGGATCTTTTTTTTTCGAGAGTACGCAAATGCGTACCTTAGTTTTATAAAAGGCAGAGGTTTGAGTACAAGAAAGTGACAATCCGTTGCATACAACACTGTCACAACACTCCACACCGGCTAGTCCGTAGACAACCACCACACACAACAACAACAACAACAACAACAACAACAACAACAACAACAAGAACCTATCCTACTCTGATCAACATGGCCGCGTCTCAACCAATGCCGTCGCCTCCAAGAAGAACAACTCTATCTTGACTTTCCTTGTCGACGCACCATCCTAAGGAGGTGGATGGCGGGATTCGGTTCGTCTAGAGAAAGGCCTCATCTTGGCCTTGCAAGCGAAGGTGTGCATAGCGCCCTTGCATCTCAGACTTGGATAGCAGCAAGCACCGGAGGACTGCAACATAGGACCTCCAAGCCATGCCTCCAAATACGATACTCCGAACGGAGGAACGACGCCGAGGGCGCCGCTATCGCGCCGGTCAAACTCCAAACCTAGGCTTTCGCCCGGAGACATCAACCACACCGGGATGAGAGCGAGTACGGTGTCGACACACCTCGGCGATGCCTCCAAGAAGGGACCGACACCCACGGGCGCCGTCATCGCCGGCCCGAACGGGCAAAGACTTTCGTCTGTAACGTCGCACACCTCCCTTCTCGCCCACCGGAATGAGGCAATTGCCCATGTTGTTCACACCGCCGCCGCCGCAGAACTTCAAAACCATGGCTGCTGCGACATGGTACACCGACGACGCGCACGAGCAAGACCAATTCCAAACTCCCAGCAGCTCTCCCCCGTCTTCCACCTCCAGGTCAGATGAAGAACCACCCGTGCCGCAGCTGTCGCACTCCAAACAGATGCTGGACACCACAACATCCCTCAGACCCAGATCGGGCCCAGATCTGGGCCGCGCCGCCACCAGTAGGGCCGCTGCGCTGCTCCGCCGCAACCTGGCAGTTGCCTCCAGGAGCCAGCAGCAGCGCGCACCAGACCACCACCAGGGACAGGGGACCGCGCCGGCGCCAAGGTCCTCCCGACCGCAAGGGCCAGGACCACCAGGACCTGCGCCGCTAGCTCCATGGCCCCCACACCTCTCGCCGAACTGCTCCGCCGCTCCTTTCCTCCAGCTCGCCGTGCGCCGCCGCCTACTCCACCACCAGCCGCAGCCGGTCGACGACCTCCTCTGCGCGAACTCGGTTCGTCTCGGCGCGGCCCCTCCTCCCTGCCGCCTTGAGACGACGGGGTGCCGCTACCACCGCCAGCGGCGGCGGCGGCAGCGGCCTGGGTGGCCGGCGCGGCGGCGGCTCCTCTAGGGTTTCGTGGGGAGCCTCCGGAACCCCCCGCGCGAGGGACCCGGGAGGAGGAACCGGTATTTTTCGCGTTCAAGTTCCAACTTTGATCCCCTCATTGAAGGGATCATTTTGTATGTATTGTGAATATCAAGTTCTAATTGACATTTCCTGCATTGGCTACTTTCCAAGTACAGATTGTGATTGTGACGAAGATCTTAAAAGGAGCTCGCTCATGTGAGTTAGTTAGGTAGAGTTAACCATGTCCAAATCCTCGACATTAAACTAGGGAAGAACAAATCGTACGCATGTGAAGCGTATTATTCCCTGACCAATTCCCATGTGTGAGCGAAGCAGTGGTCAACAATCACACTGACTGACGCATGTCCCTTGACATTTTGACTCCAGCACAGCATCCACTCACTGCTAAATCATTAAATAAAGAAATAATTCCTCCCGAAAGCAAAAAAAAAACACATCTCCAGCCGTTCATCGCCTCATGCCGGCAGTGTCAACGGTCCAGATTCTCCAACAGGCTGAATTGTTAATCCAGCCCCTTAATAAACTACGGCCAGTGGAGACGCTTTTTGAATGGTGGGAGGGGCCGGACCGCAATATTTTATTAGCCGGCGGCTTCGGCTGCATAAATTAATTTCTTCTTCGCCCCTGCGTGCTGCGTCTGGCTGGTCTCCGTTCGCTTCTTCATTTCATACCTTCCACCACTAGTCTAGTCTCCGGTTGGGGACGACGACGGACCGTCGCCTCCGAGCTCTCCGCCGCAGCTCCTAGATTCTCACGCGCGGATTCTCCCCGAGGTGAGTTCGCCAGCTCTCGCGGTGTGTCTCTGCCTCTGCGCGCGGCGCCGTCTGGTGCTTGCTTGGGCGAGCTCTTCTTTCTCGAGGGGGGAATCTTGGGTGGTGGGTTTGTTGTTGTTGCCCCGTTTGATGCGGTTGCACGCAAGCACCTGGCCGGTGGCTTCTTTCCGCGGCGGATTCCGCCTCGCGGCCGTCCACGTCCGGCTTGGTGCCCGCTCCCGCCGGCCTGCAGCTTCCCCCCGGTGATCCGGTCCGGGAACGCTTTCTTTTCTTGGTCCTCAGCGCGATGCTCCTCTGGTGTGTGCTGCTTGTCTGCGCGATAGAAAAATAGCTGTGGTTGAGCTTTTCCTGAGATCTGAGTAATATAATTTTGCCTCTCATTTCTCTGCTCTTCAGATCTGCTGTGGCGCGAGCGGCGAAGAAGCCGATCGAGGTGCTCGTGATCAGTGTTCATTCACCAAAGGATTGTTTCCGTTTCTGTTAGTACTAATAATGGAGGAGGTGGAGGAGGCGAACAGGATAGCCGTTGAGAGCTGCCACAGAGTGCTCGGCTTGCTCTCCCAGACGCAGGACCCGGCGCAGCTCAGGAGCATAGCTCTGGGGACGGATGACGCCTGCGCAAAGTTCAGGAAGGTGGTCTCCCTCCTCGGCAACGAAGGAGTTGGAGGAGCGGCAGCAGGTGGAGGAAGAAGCCATCCTAGAGCTAAGGTTGCAAGCAGAAAACAGACTCCGGGGTCGTTCTTGAGCCAGAAGGGCTTCCTGGATAACAGCACCCCGGTGGTGGTTCTGAATAGCAGCGCCCATCCTTCCACGAGCTCTGCGCAGGTGTATCCTCGAAACAGCATTCTGGATTCACACAGCGCGCATCACCAAATCGGAGGGCCTCCCAAGCTGGTCCAGCCATTGTCTGCCCATTTTCAGTTTGGCAATGTGTCACGGTATCAGTTCCAGCATCAGCACCAGCAGCAGAAGATGCAGGCTGAGATGTTCAAGAGGAGCAACAGTGGGATCAACTTGAAGTTTGATAGCCCCAGCGCCACGGGGACGATGTCATCCGCGAGATCTTTCTTGTCATCTTTGAGCATGGATGGTAGTGTGGCCAGCCTGGATGCCAAGTCTTCCTCGTTCCATTTGATCGGCGGGCCTGCGATGAGTGACCCGGTGGATGCACAGCAGGCACCGAGGAAGCGATGCTCAGGACGCGGGGAGGATGGGAATGGCAAGTGCGCTGCAACTGGCAGGTGCCATTGTTCAAAGAGAAGGTAGATATACACTATGTCAGTGTTTATGATTTTTGTTCTATATTCAAGGTAGAATACAATGAGAATTGTTTCTTCCCTATTTTAGCAGGAAGTTGCGGGTGAAGAGGACGATTAAAGTTCCTGCCATTAGTAATAAAATTGCTGATATACCTCCGGACGAATACTCATGGAGGAAGTACGGGCAGAAGCCAATTAAAGGCTCCCCTCATCCCAGGTATATGAACTATTATGTGTAATTTTCTCTGTACTGATTTTCTTGATTATAAGTGATAGACATAAGTCGTAATGAGACTATAATCACCATGTCATCATTTACCATATGCACAGCTGCAAATATCAGGACTTACTCAAGTGTCTTGTGATAAATCATGTCTCTGTGATAATCATAACACTCTTTATCCATGAGATGCAGGCTGTTGCGCATGTTCCTGGTATTCATGATGCTGTTTCGATACCTTAATTGCTATTGGCATTGAATAGTTACTTAGAGAATATTGTTTTTTATTCTTGTGCACACTTCCTAAAAATAGATCAATCATGAGTCTTAAAGTGACCACTTCTTAATTTAGCCGAGAACATGCTATGGTGATTCAGTCTATATATAATAATCATCTTATCCGTATCACTTGGCCACCTTCTTTATCTTAAATTTCTTGGCCATAAAACACAAAAATAGATCTATAAAATAAACGCAAACGCATGAATATGGCTGTCTGTATAGAGACAAATCTTTCTCTTTCTAGCAAACCCTGGATATAGAAACTCTGCACTCCTATTTTTATCTCCAATTCACCATGTTGCTAGTTTTGATCTCTCTATGGATAAGGCTAACACATTGATTGTTTGAACACAATTCAGGGGGTACTACAAATGTAGCAGTGTGCGGGGCTGCCCAGCGAGGAAGCACGTCGAACGTTGCGTGGATGATGCGTCGATGCTCATTGTGACATACGAGGGTGAACACAACCATACGCGAATGTCAGCCCAGTCTGCCCAGGCTTAGGGAATCCCTTGACCATTACTCTCTCTTCAAGAAATGCCATCTCGCCAGCCCTTGTCCATGATGGACTGCACTGCTTTCTAAATTAGGATTGCAAACTGACCAAAATGGGATCCATTTGAGCACTTTGTTGTCCTCCTGACCTACATGTTTCGTAGCGAGTGTAAGTGAGAATGCAGAAATGTTCTTCTCCCTGAAGGGGTATCCAAGTGACGACATTTTAGAACAAGATGTTAGTTAGGACACCTGAGATTGAGATTTTTCTCAGGAGGGAGTGCTGAGAGTTGGAAGGGGAGATAGAATGGTTTGTAGGTTGGAAAATTGAGAAATTTACCAGCTCTCCCTCCTTTTGTACCAATGCACAAAAGCAAAAGCTAGTTTCGAATAAAAAAGTGCAGAAATTGGAGATGTCTGTTGCTCAACTATGACTTGGCATCTGATTAGTTGCCAAATACTTTGTGTTCTTTAGCACATTGAGCTTAAGCAATTAAAAGATTTGGGAAATTGCTAAGTGAGACCTAAGCTCACTTGCCCTGCAAAAAGAAGAATTTTATGTCTGAAAAAGGAACTTCATTGATGTACACCTAAGAATGTTATACTGACACAAGGGATTTGTTTTGCACCAATAGTGTTTTTGGCTGGGAGGAACTTCCAGCAACATATAGGTTTTCCCTATGAGAAGCCCTTATGAGAAGCCCTTGAACCGAAGCTAATTTTTTTTAAATAATACTTTTTTTTAGAAATTCGAGAAATATTGCGCAGTTTGAGTTATTTGCACAAATATTACGGCCTCGGCTAGCTGGTGGCCGACTGGGGCTGGTCGGCCCGGAGGTGGCTGACTGGGCTCGTCGGCCCCGAGCAGGCCGACCAGCGCTGAGGCAGAGTCACGGGCACGGCCGACTGCCTGATCGGCAACGATTGGCCACGATTCGGCCACGTCCCGGCCGACTGGGCTCGTCGGCTACCTCCTGGCCGACGAGGTGCTGCTTAACAGCCCGAGCCATCTTCTTCTTCCTCCCATCTCACGTTTTCTCTTCCTCTCCTCTCTCTCTTTCTCTTGCTCCTCTTCCTCTCCTATCCACGAGCAGCAGAGGACGGGGAGGGCGCGGAGGGTGCGACGGGGAGCGGGCTGGTGAGGGCGCGGAGGCGGGCTGGTGAGGGCGCGGAGGCGGGCGAGCGCGGACGGAAGGTAGCCGTTGAAGGCGGAGGAGGCCGCGAAGGAGGAGGCCGGACACGTCGAGCCCCACGACGGTGCCGCGGACGCCGTCACCTGCCGGCCGCACACGCTTCAAGGGTAAGACTTTTCCATGTATTAGGGTTAGGGTTAGGGTTAGGATTTAGTTTGTATTAGTAGTTTCGGTAGAATTTTAGGTACGATGTGATATTAATATTTGATGCATTATAATATTTTTTAGGTGAGCAATTATGTCGAATGTAGTAAAGTTTGATTTCTACTACGGTGTCGGTTCAGTAAAGCAAAATGAGTATGGGATGGACCTGAGTGAGTTTGAGCACGTCGAGTTGGATCTGACTAACTCTGAAAATTGGTCTGTTAGTCAGTTAAAAGATTGGTTGGCACAGTGTTTGGGATTAAATGTAGAAACACACACTGTCGGGGTGCACGCGTTATGGTCAAGGTCCAGTAAAAAAATTTGGTACACTCTGAGGCCGATTGATCGGGATTCTCAGTGGGTGAACTGGTTGCAAGGTTGCGAAAACAGGGGAAGCCACCCAGTTGCCTTGTTGCTTCCTGTCGTTAAGGAGGTAAATGTCAATCCTCCTGAAGGCGAGGGTGGGCACGATCCAGGGCAGAGCAGTGCAGCAACCATGGAAATTGAACATGATGACAGCCATGGTTACGAAGGAGGCAGTGCTTATGAATCAGGGCAGAGTAGTATGGCTGGAGGGCATGATGACGGTGAAAATGTGGAGGCAGATGGGGATGAGGAAGATGGCCGAATGCAGGACGAGATGGAAGATGAAGATATTGAGGGTCATTGCGGTGATGGCAGTGATTCTGATTCATCGAATGACACAGAGTACGAGCCGGAGGTGCCTTATCCAGCTTCATGGACTCAAGACTTCTCATCTGGCATGACTCTGGAGGATGGTCATGATTCTTCCTGGCAATATCACCAGAGCAGCATGGCTGTGGGAGCAATTTACGCTGACAAGCAACATCTGCAGGAAGCAATCATACAGTGGGCAATGTCGACATCAAGGGTTTTCAAGACAACTGTGTCGAGTAAGAAATATCTGACCATGGAATGCTCGAGGATAGATTGTCCGGGTAGGGTGCACGCATATGTCCCCAAGTATGATACAAACTGGGTTGTGAGTGACATGGTAATGCATACATGTCGTATTCGCAGCATCCTTCAGGATCACCGTAATCTGTCATCCATGCTTATTGCTCGTTTGTTTTACACGGAGATAGTGGAGAGCAAGGCGATGGAAGTGAAGGCAATAAGGAACAAAGTCTTCACAAGATTCAATTTCAACATTTCTTATGGCAAGGCCTGGAGGGCTAAGCAGAGCGCGCTGGAGGCCAAATTTGGGTCATTCTTTGACTCATATGATTTTGTTGTCCGGTTGCTCCGCACGCTTCAGGCGAGGAATCCTGGCACATATGTTGATCTTCAAGACTTCTACATGCCAGAGTTCCCTACAGTTAGGGTGTTGCACCGTTTGTTCTTCTCTTTTGGTGTATGCATCGAAGCCTTCAGCCACTGCCGACAATTGTTATGTGTCGATGGCACATTTTTGACCGGCAAGTACAAGGGTCAGATATTGACTGCTATTGGCCAAGACGGCAATAACCAACTGTTGCCCCTTGCTTTCGCTTTTGTTGAGAGCGAGAACACTGAAAGTTGGACGTGGTTCTTTAGGCAGTTGAAAAAAGCTGTTGTCAAGGATAAGCAGAATGTTTGCGTTCTACATGACAGACATGCGGGTATACTCAACGCTATAAAGGCATTAACAAACCCTGGACCTGATGAAGAAACACCGTGGGTGGATCTTCAGAGTCGTTGGTGCATGCGCCATCTAGGTGCTAACTTCTTCTCACAGTTCAGAAATAAGAGTCTCATGAATCTGTTCAAAAAACTCTGCAAGCAGAACCAGGAATGGAAGTACAATTTTCTCCGTGGCAAGCTTGATGAGTTCACGAACAAACATGTTCGGGAGAGGAAAGCTGCACAATTTTCTCGATTATAGCACAATTCGACTTCGACTTGGGGCCTACTATCTCCGAGCATTACTCGGGTGCTTCTGGTTGGGAGAGTCAGCCGGACGTGTTTCTCGGTGCGGATGCGGACACCCAGTGGCTCAACATGTACAACACTCCTCCTCCGCAACCCACACAGGATACACAGCAGCCAGATGACGGGTCCTTAGTTTCTCCACGAGTCACCCGCCCACCCCATCGGTTCGGATGGAGCACTCCTCAGCCACATCCGCCACGTCGTGGCAGAGGCGATGACTGAGACTCTACTTATGTATCAGAGACCTTATGTTGGCTATTTTCCATGTACCGTCAGACCTATGTAGGAGTACTAGACTTATGTATCGTTATGTACTAGACTTATTAGTACGATCTATGTGGCAATATTTGATATGTCCGTAACCGGTAGACATTGATTCGATTAAGATAAGATACAACAAAACTCGATTACATACCGATCACACCACACAACAAACGGAAATGCAGGTACAACTACTAATTAATCGATACTCAAAGAAAGATACAACATAACTCAAATTAAGATTCTACCTATCTCCCATCAATTAAGATTTAGCACCCTTGCCCTTTGACGATGATTCAGGCTTCTTACCCGCACCCTTCCTCGATGTTTCTGCCTTCTTCTCCTTGCCCTTACGCACTGCTTCAGCCCGCTTTTCCTTTGACGACGGCATGAAATCGTCGTCATCATCGCTGGAGTATACCCAGAGAAAGGAACGACCGTACCTCTCACGTATGTCTTGAGTTCGATGAATCGGCTCATTGGTAACATGCCTATCGAACTTATCCGCAAGACTCAAGACTTCAGCACGGATTTGTTCTGGGGTCCTATACGGAAACCCATCTCGGCATAGCCTCGCCCCTAGCAAAGCGAGATGTCTCTCACTACCAACAATTTCTTCAAGTGGAATTTCCCTACCATCTACCTTCAAATATGTGACAATCTTAGCTAGATGCTCGGATGCGGCTATATGAAAGCCGGACACACACTTCTCACAAGGTACAATACACACCATGCTGGCGCTCTGTGAGAGTACCCCGCTGAGCCTACAGTGGTTTTTATAGGACAATGGTGGCGGGAGGAACATGCGGGAAATGGTGGCGGGAGAAACGGGCGGGAAACGGTGGCAGGAGGAATAGGCGGGAACGGTTGGCGGGAGAAACGGGCGGGAAACGGTGGCGGGAGAAAAAGGCGGGAACGTCTGGCGGGAGAAACAGGCGGGAAACGGTGGCGGGAGAAAAAGGCGGGAACGTCTGGCGGGAAAAACGCGCGGATCGGGTGCGGAGAAGTGGGCTGTGCTGCCATGCAAGGATCGGCTTACCCTGGGCCGACAGGGCTGGTCGGCCACCTCCCAGCCGACCAGGTGTGCGCCAGGTCCTGCAGGTGCGCAGATGCGGCCGACCAGACCTGGTCGGCCAGCTCTGGGCCGACGAGCCCCAGTCGGCCTGCTCAGGGCCGACGAGCTCCAGTCGGCCACCAGCTGGCCGAGGCCGTGTTATTTTTGGAAATAACTCAAACAGCACAATATTTCTATAATTTCTAAAAAAAGTATTATTTAAAAAAAATTAGCTGAACCGAACGTCTTGGTAGATTCCAAGGGGAGGTAAGACAACTTTAGAAAAAGATCCATTATGATGCTTGTTGATTTTTGCACTCCAATCATTTTGCACTAGACTGAAAAGAACTGAGCTTTGCACCAACAGGGTAATTAACAAACCATGAAAAGGAAACAAGATTCGTTCTTTCTCTTCTGAGTGAAGCATGAGCATTTGTGTGCTAAGAATCGGAATAGGAAACCTCATACCACATAGTACCAGTGATGACGGGACAACTTAGTGCTCTAGTCCACCCAAGCAATCAATACAGCATAATCATGGAACGGAATGTCTTGCGTACACATTTAATTCCCCAGATCTTATTCGGAATAGTTTTTTAGATGATTGGGGGTGCGCCATGCGTGCGTGTCTACTGATAATGGTGCTCTTGTTGGCTCTGTGACTTGCTGGGAAGGAGTTGCTCGCACGCTAGTGACCAGAATAATTAAGAATCAGCATGTCAGACACATAACCCTGCAGCTGCTGCAGGTTCAGCCTTATTAGTAGTTCAATTTTTCAGTTAAATATAAGTAGCCATGCAGCATGAGAGTTCTTCAGGCGTGGCCGCTGTTCTCGTCTTCAGATAGGATATAGACTGCATGCCACTGTGATCGCATCGTGGGAAGGCACCACGGTGGCTAAGGACATCTCCTACGGGCTGCTCAATTGTTCCGGACTGACCAAATTTGATCAGTCTCGGACAACCAAGCCTCTACGGGACTACCTAAACGGACAACGGTCCGTTTTTTTGTCCGGCACTACTCAAACCTGGACCAAATTTGGTCCAGATTTGAGCAGCCCCCGGACACCGAGTGGACACCGAAAGTGTCCTCTTTTGCCCACACTACCCCACCGCACAGAGACCTCTCCTCCCACCTCGCGCCCATCCCGTTCCACCGCGACCCACCCCGGCCACCCCCCGCCGCCGTTCGACCTCCTCCGGCCACCGCGAGCACCCCTAACCTCTATCTCCTCCCGCCGCCGCTCCCGGAGTCGTTTCGCCGGCCATCCACCGTCCGGTACAACTCCCACCTCCCCACCCCGACGGGACGCACACAAGGTGTTCGTCCATTGCTCTGCCCGACCTCGGGAGGGAAAAAATGACGGACATCGGCGGCGAGTTCTTCTTCAACAACGTGATCATATACTCGTCGTCGGACTCGGAGACAGACGACGAGAGCGACGTCCTCGTTGCCACGGCCGTGGTCAATCACCACATTGCATGTCAGCGGCCGTTGTACCGAGGTTCCCTGCCCGGCCATGCCGCGGCCTTGGAGAGGGACAGAGATGGTGGGCGTGCCCGGCTGTACAAGGACTATTTCCATCTAACCAATCTGGTGTTCACGGCGAAGCTATTTCGGCGCCGTTTCCGGATGAAGAGGGACCTGTTCAACCGCATTCGACTTGGGGTGCTGGATTATGATGAATGGTTCAAGTGCAAGCCGGATGCCACTGGTAAGCTTGGCTTCTCTTCTTATCAGAAATGCACCGCGACAGTCCGAATGCTAGCATATGGAGTAGCTGGTGATCTGGTTGATGAGTACTTGCGCATGAGTGAAACCATATGCCTTGAGTCCATGTACAAGTTTTGTGCAGCTGTGGTTCAGGTCTTTGGCCCAGAGTACTTGAGGGAACCAACTGTTGCTGACACTCAGCGGCTTTTGTCGATCAACGAGAGCAGAGGTTGGCCTGGGATGCTTGGAAGCATCGATTGTATGCACTGGGAGTGGAAGAACTGCCCATTTGGCTGGCAGGGGCAGTACAAGGGCCATGTTGGTGAGTGCACTGTTATTCTCGAGGCAGTTGCCTCGCATGATCTATGGATTTGGCACTCGTTTTTTGGCATGGCAGGTTCACACAATGATATCAACGTGCTCCAGCGCTCTCCAGTGTTTAGCAGACTTGCCATAGACAACTCTCCGGAGGTGAGCTACGATGTCAATGGCCACCACTACACAAAGTGATATTATCTGGCTGATGGTATCTACCCCCGTGGGCTATTTTTGTGAAGACCATTTCCGCTCCTCAAGGTGAGATGAGGAAACGATTTGCCCAAGAGCAGCAGAGTGCCCTGAAGGATGTGGAGCGTGCTTTTGGTGCGCTTCAGTCTCGATGGGGTATTGTTCGGCACCCTGCTAGAACATGGAGCCCGGAGATTATGTGGTCGATGATGACTGCTTGTGTGATCATGCACAACATGATCATAGAGGATGAGCGCGATGACAACGTGTACGACGAGAACTGGTTGTTTCAGGGTGAGAATGTGGAGCCCAGCCAGGAGTGGCAAATTTCCACCAGTTCATCGACTTCGCGTACGAGCTGCGTGATGCGGAAACCCACATTGCACTTCAGGATGATTTGGTTCAGCACATCTGAAATTTCGTAGGACAGCGGCAGAGTTTGAATTATGTTTGAACAATATTTATGTTTGAATTATATTTATGTTTGAATTTTATTTAAAGAATATTTATGTTTGAAAATCTGGAAAAAACTAGCCCGGGTAACTAAATGAGCAGCCCCTGTAGGGCGCATGGCTCCACTACGCGCGGACACGATAGCGGACGGCTGCTCAAACGGACAAAATCCGAACCAAATCAGTTCAAAATTGAGCAGCCCCGTAGGAAATGTCCTAAGTAGGAACGACTAGTTGTGTGATGGCGCAGCCTGTGGAACTCAGTCGTAACCTGAAGAATAGGTCGTTTTCAGAGGAGAAAATGCGGCGACGTTTTACGCAGAAGCTGTGTCCAGCGTGTTCCCGTGGGTTCAGGTACTTTGCAACCACAAAGCGCATATGTGATATTCTTGCCTAAAAATATCAGGGATCACGGATATGCACCATATGGTACCATCGTGGTGAATATAACAAGCAAAAGAACTTGAGAAAGCTTAATGAACAAGCAGCACTTGGAACAGCAGGATATGTTTGAGAAAAAAAAGACTACCTGTCGGTTAACCTGTTCAACTACTCAACATTGTAGATCACAGACCAGACCTGTGGGCGAAACATGGATGACAACAATATTAGGCCCGATGGCCTTAGGGCATCTCTAGTCGCCCTCCAGCGCCTACCCAGGAGGACTTTTTAGCGCCGGCGGAAGGAAAATGCGTCGTTTTTCCACCAGCCGCCCTCAGAGGGCCGTTTCGGCGGAAAATAGCGCCGGTGCTCCCAGGCGAAACTCAGCCCACGGGGCTCGGCCTGGGACGGCGGGGGGGGGGGGGGGGGGGGGGGGGGGGAATTGGCGCGAAACGCGACGCGGGACAGCGTTGTCAGCAACACGGGAGAAAATAGCGCCAGCAGAAACTGCCCGTGCTCATCTTCTCGGCTCCCGCGTCGGTCAAAGGCTGCCGGATTAATGGCGTGGCGGCCGGCCAGTGAGCTCCCCCAGTCAATGGCTGGCGGAGTAATGGCGTGGCGCGTTCACGCGGCGCACAGTTATGGCCACCCACCTCCGCCCCTTCGCCTGGCCGAGCCGGTATAAAATCCCCCCGAGTCTCGCCGCCCATCGCCATTCCTCTCTCGCCGCATCTGCCTCACACTTCTCGCTCCTCTCCTCCACACCGCCGAGCACCCCTAGCTATGGCCTACAACGAAGTCGCCGCCGCGAACGGCTGGGCCGCCGCCACCTCCATAAGGAGGAGGCCTGGGCGTTGTACCGCGCGGGCTACCCGTGCCCGCCGGACATGCGCGTCCCCAGCGCCTCCGCCGGGCAGGGGCGATGGCAGCTTAGCGCCGACGGCATCCCCGTGCCGTCTGTCCCTGCCGGCGAGCAGTACTGGGCTGCTATCGAGGAGGTCCGCGCCTCCCTCACTCCCTCCCAGGCCGCCGAACGCCGCTGGAGAGCGGTCGGCAACGACGGCTTCTGGTCGGAGTACTTCCGGCGCCGCCACGACGAGGACGTCGCCGACCGCGGGAGGAACGGCCCGGTGGAGGGGCGCTGCAACTCCATCGGCCGCAAGAGGTGGTGGGGTCGCGAGAACCGCACCCTACCGTGGGTGTGTTCCGGCTCCTCCTCCTCCTCCGGACCATCGCTCGCCGGCACCAGGTACGCCAACCTCTCCCCTCCGCTGGCGGGGGCGGTCTACGCCTCCCTCACCCCTCCCCTCCTCAACGTCGGGCGCCCTGCCCCTCGCAGCGGCGCCCTGCGCATCGGCGAGCCCCGCGCCACCGTGACTCACCAGGCAGCAACTCCCAGGCGCCGCGTCAGGCCCAAGCGCGAGCCATCGCCGGAGGAGGAGCAGGAGGAGGAGTGGCCCGGCCTGAAGGAGGCTCAAGAAGCCTCCTTCAACACGGTACAACCGGTGGATCCGGCGTTCGCCGAGGAGTGGAGACTCGGCGAGTACACGGAGCAGGAGCTGGAGCGCCAGCGTCAGCTCCTCGCCGAGGTGGAGGCGAACCGCGCCCACGCCGACTCCCATCGCCGCATCCCTCCCCCCTCCACCCGTGGAGATCCTGTACGTCATCCTCGACCCCGACAGCCAGGGGAGGAGGAGGAGGAGCCGCCGCGGACCCTGCAGCAGAGCAGGTGGTTCCGTGACGACGACGACGTAGGCCCGAGCGGCGTTCGCAAGGACGATAGCTCCGACGACGACGGCGGCGACCCTGACTACAGCCAGGCGATCACCGCCAGGCTCGGCTTCGGCTAGGGCCGGCGAGTTTAATTCTCTGTAATCGCCTATGTGCGCCTAAAAAACAATGAAATCGTCTCTGTTTGCGTCTATTTTGAATGAAATCGCATCTTTTTGCGCCAATTTTATGTTTGCGCCGTTTTGGAATTTCGTAGGCCGAATCTTGGGCCGGGGAACGACCGGAAACCGCACCCTCCAATTTTCAGAATAGCGCCGTTTTGCGTCGCGACGGGCGCAAATCGCCGCGTTTTGGGCCCTTGGGGGCCGAAGATGCCCTTACTGCTGCATACATGAACCCATCGTAACTTTGTACCCTGGGAAATCAAAGCTAACAGCACCATGGATGATCAAATTGGCGTGTTCCAAATCGGCAAACCAAACCACTATTTTCGGTAGCCAAAGATTTTACGATGAATAAAACCACTCACGATGATGTGTGGAGGGAAGTTGCTAGGACCACTGCGCACAAAGATCGGTATGCCCCCCATCCAACTGCTACCTCGACTCTCACCTGCAGGGGCGGAGCTGCATGTGTGAACCCTGATGCACATGCATCAGGGTCCAAACAAATTTGTAGCTTAACATAGTGTATAAAAGGCACTTTTGGCTTAGGTTAGAAGAGTACATGTGCATCAGGCATCATGCTCTCCGTTACTCTAGCTCCGCCCCTGCTCACCTGGTTCTCCGGTGCAGATCTTGGCAAAAATGGACCACCCTGAAAATGACCGCAACGGGCGCGTTGACGACCCCAAGAACCGATATGGATGGGATATATGAAAGGCACCAGCAAACAACCCACCGTACCTGTAGGGCCTTTTTGGTTGTGATCCTCTATCAGCTCTACTGGAATCACCCAAAAGACCGGCTGAATCGCTCTCAGATTTCAATACTTTCAGGTTGGCCAATTTCCCTATCATTGCAAGGGGATACCTGGTGGTTTGTCAAGAATTAAAGCTATTGAGCTAGCACAGTGTTTTGCTGAGACATCATGCAACCACGTACGAGGAGAAATATGCATGCATTTTGTGGTGCGGCAAGGACTGTAGTTAAGATTGAAGGTCTCTGAATTTTACTTCTAAGTCATTTTGTCCATATATAAGTTCATGGATATGTGTTTCTGGCAAAACGATATTGTAACTGGATGAAAATTGGTACCGATGTTATAATCTAGTTTACTTAATGGTACACCTCCCTTTTCTATTCTTGCAAGAGTTTCATTTTATTTTTTTATCCATTGTTTTGGTGGAAAGTATATTTGAAATATATTTCCTAAATTTTTCTTCAAACTCACTTTATTCTTAGAATAATCAGTAGGTTCTAGCATAATGTATAAACTATTTCCATGTAATTTTTGATCTTGTCCCTCCAATATCAATGGGAGTGAATGGAGATGCAACTCATTCCGATAGGAATAGAAGAAGTATCTTGGTGACCAACCTAGGCCATGGCATGTGTTTAATTTCTTCAACAAGCTATAACAACCCATAACATTGTCCGTAATAGAGCCTTGCCATACTATGTGTCTTAATAAAATTGATCTGATCTAAATTATCTACCACACAACACCATTGCCAAGAGGGCAAGAGGGGTTGAGGATGTCGGAGCCAACCGTCTTCCGGGTAGGCCTGTTTGTTTTGGAGGCCAACGGTTGAAAGAGCATTTTCCCTCATGTGTGGTTTTGTTAATTGAATGACAATCTCTATGGACTAATATTTACATTGAGATATCATTATAGATCATGTCCATAGAATTGTGGAGTTCATGTGTTGGACTCTTGAAACTTATGTGTGTTGAGTGGAGCATATTGTAAGTATGTCTTGAAGGATTCAAGACATCATATTAGTGAAAAAATGTTGGAAGATACAAGGTTGATCAAGATGTTGATCAACACACAAAGCTACAAGATGTACCAAGAGCGATCATGTATCTTTTGGGATGGTAAACACTTTTCCGCATAGCTTTGTGAACTAACCCATGATATATGTGTGTGTGGTATCTTTATATAAGGTTATGTATCTTCCCATGGGTTTGCATCAAATGAAGATTTCATATAGCTCATGGAGGATGACGTCATGTGGTGATCGTCATCAAGGTGAGATGTGCAAGACCAAGACCAAGAGATGCTTCTTGAAGAGATCCTATGCTCGGTGCTTGCAATGGATACATGAAGATAAAGCTAAGCGAGAATCTCCCATTGTGAGCATGGGGGAGTATTTGGAGAAGTCTTCATCAAGCATGTGCTCGGACGCACAATCAAGAAAGATTAACCACTTGAAAAGATCAAGATATTCATCATCTAACTCAAGTGGAATGCTCAAGGCAAATGTATGATCTTGATAGGCCTATAGGATAGATAGGCGTACTATCAAGAGGGGCTCTCAAGTTAGTAACTTGATCGCATCGTTGTGGAGAGCTCAAACCTTTGCATACTTGGCATATCATATTTCTTGGTTCTTATTTGGCTTTTATGATGGTGAGGAACTAGAGCTTGGTTCATATGTCAAGCTCTTGTTCATCGGAAACGGTCTTACTTTGGAAAACTTGTTGACTTTCATCCATGTGAGGATTTAGAGCTTGGCTTATCTCCATACTAAGCTCTAGTTCATCAAAAACGGATTTCGTATGAATATCTTGTTACGTTTTTAATATTGGAGGTTTTACCGGTTTACATGTTTTAGGAAAGTTAAACCTTTCCCCATTTGGTTTTATCCTCACATGACGGACTATGATGTTTTATGCATATTCAAGTAGATCTCGTTGTAACGATTCCAACGAGCCAAAAATCATCGAAAACGAAGTCTGGATGGAAAAGATATTGCAGTTTTGGTTTTGATGTTTCTGTCAGTTTTCAGTCACTCGGAATATCCGATTCTGGACTGAATCGGAATATCCGATTCTCGCAGTTTTTCTCGAAAAAGAGGCACTGATTAGAACCGGAAATTCAGCTCGGAAATTTCACTTTTGGGCGGAATTTCCGGTATAAATTCTGGGTATAAATTCTGGGTGCAACGGTTCTATTTTCTGGGGGGGTTTAAATACCCCTCCACTTCTTCTTCCCTTGCCCAACCAAGGTAGCACGAATTCCCTCTCTCTCCTACTCCATTGTTGACCTTGGAAAGCTTGATTCCTCTCAATCCCTCCATTGATTCTTTCATATTCTTTAGGGAAAGTTGAGAGGAGATCTAGATCTACAATCCTACCAGTCAATCTCTCCTCTAAGTGAGGGGAACATAGTGGATCTAGTTCTTGGAGTTCATTTGTGGTTCTTCCTCTTTGTTCTTCCTCTCTTATCCCCCATAAGCATTAGTTACTTTTGGTGGGATTTGGGAGTGAAGGATTTCTCCTTTGTGGTTTCCTTTGTTCTTCCTCTCTTATTCCCCCATAAACATTTGTTGTTGTGTTGGAATTTGAGAGTGAATGACTTGAGTACTTCGTGTGCTCTTGCCATTGCATTTGCATCGGTTTGAGCCCTCCACGAGGATTCGTGGTGGTGTTACTTGTGAGTTTGTTACTCTTGGGTCTTTGAACCCTAGACGCCTTTTGTGGCAAAGACCTTTTGTGGTCAAGACCTTTTGTGGTCACTTGAGAGCCCCCAATTAAGTTATGGGTGTGTGCCTCAAGACTTGGGAGCCCCCAATTAAGTTGTGGGTGTGTGCCTCAAGAGTTGTACAGGATTCGATCTCCGCCCCAAAGGAGATCAATAGTGGAAGGTGAACTCGCAACCTTTTATGGTTGAGTTCATCAGGATAAGAAGGTGAGCCTTTGTGGCGTTGCGGCTAACCTGTTGTGGTTGCGCACACCTCTCTAAACGAGACGTACACCCTTTGGGTGGAACTCGGGAATACATCCTCGTCTCCGCGTGCCTCGGTTATTTCTATCCCCGAGCTCTTTACTTATGCACTTTACATTGTGATAGCCTTCGTGCTTGAAGTCATATATCTTGATATCACCTTGTTACTTGTATTGCTTAGCATAAGTTGTTGGTGCACATATGTGAGCCTAGTATTTATATCTAGGTTGTATGCTTGTTAAAGTAAATTTCTAGTTTTATTCCGCCTTTATATGGCATACCGGAATTTCCGGGTCACTCTTGGACCGGATATTCCGGCTCCTCGGAAAAAGTTTTAAATCGCCTATTCACCCCCCCCTCTAGGCGACGTCTATCCGTTCAACGGTCTTACGCATGTATTTCCGGGTAGGCCTCCGCTCCACCATGCGCCACTGGGCTGGCAACTCCATCGCCCTGCCCGTGGAGCTGATGCCTGTGTGAGATCTCCTCGCTCCTCGTATTTGACGGGGCACCGCATCCACCGTTGGTGGCAGAGGCCGGGGTGCATAGGCTCTAGGTTTTGCTTTTGGTTTAGGTTGGGATCCCTCAAGAGCCGCTGCACGGGGGCGACCCGGGAAGGAGGGAGAGGCTAATATGCCTGACCCGCTTTGGTTTGTTGAAAAAATTGCAGTAAAGGGCTAGAATGTTTCTTAAGAAAGATTAGAGCTACAAAAAAATCAGGCTTATGTACCTAGATTATCACAAATGCGGCGAAACTGCAGAACATACATTATAACTCAAACCATGGATTAATTTGGCTATATTAATTGGACATATCATAAATTGTTTTCTTCTTTCTTTTTACGACCTTAGGCCACAAGGGAGACCTTTACCTTATTTTGTAAAAAACAAATTATTGTTCTGCTAATTCGATTCTATTTTGAGATTAATGGAAGATTTCATGTACTTTTGAACTATGAAAAAATCACTATATATTATTCCCTTTGTCGCAAAAATGAAATTTTTACTATAACTGTTGTAGATATGTATGATCAAGTGAGAATCAATCGATTTTTTGCACTAGGTAGATTATTACAACATGGTGAACATGTTCCTAGATGTTCTGAACAAATTTGTAAATGGATTGACAACTTGTGAGATAGAGACACATCAAAATTATTAACTATTCACAGGATAATTGTATAATTTATTCTCAAATAAATGTCACAACATGCATTTCATTCTACTCCACATCACCATGCATGATTCCACAACATGAGTTTCCCCAATCTGCCCCCAATCGCCGCGGCAAAGTGCAAAACCATGGCCAAGATCATCAAGATTCAAGGCTCAAGAATATACTACAAAGCGGGTCGTCTTGTCACTGTCCGCTCTGAAGTGGAGTGGATGGCCTCCCGGATCTCTCAATGTATAGTGGCGCAGGACGGTGAGACGATCATGTCTTCCCAAATGGACCAGGACCCGCAGATGGTGGCGCCGTCAGGGTAGAGGTCGTGGAGGAAGGTGGCATTTTTGTTGAGGTCCGCAGACACGGTTGCAAACCGATATACGGGATCTGTGCTAGAGATGTTTTTTTTTTGATTTATCAAACTTGTATTCATACGTAGAGGAAAACATAACAAGACCAGATACAAGCAAAGAAAAAAAAAGGAGGATACAAAGGACGTCGCTGCTGCGACACACCATCTTCAACCTCGGGAGGCTCCAGCACGCGCAAACTCCACCGCCAACGACGACAAAGAGAGCGACCGCCCAGAACCCGCCAACCCAGAGCGAAAGAGCTCCTTGCCCAAAGGCGTTGCTGAGCCGCAACAACCACCAGCTCCGGTGAGCTGGATCTCAAGACGAAGATCGACCATCGGCCGGGGACGCACCCCGAGCACCTTCCGCTCCCGATCTGGGGCCAGCACCACCCCACCTCCACAGAGGCGGCCAGATCCAACACCTGCGCACCTCTTGCCCACACAACAGCCGCCTCGCACCCCCACCACCGGCCTCCTGTACACCCGTCACCAGCCTGCCGCCAACGCCGGAGAGAACAACGACAAAGCTGCGACGCACCTGCAGCCTGGAAGCACCGTCGAAGACGACGCCAAGGAGGGGAAGCTGCAGAACACCAAAACGACGACGCCGGCCACCCCGCCACAGCCACGCCGCCGAGAAACCACTTATCTACACGCCGGAGCGTAGATCTGGGGATTCCCCATCCTCCCGCCACCGGAGCGGCCGGCGGAGGGTGAGGAATCCCGCGGATACGCCGCGGCCGCAGGAGAACCGAGATCGCCTCTGATTCGCCTCTTAGCACTGTAGCAAGGGAAGAGTTCCAGAAATAGGACGGGTGTTTGGTTCTGCTTGCCTTGTGCTAGAGATGTTGATTAACAATGTCTGTTAGAGTACCATTTGACCATTTCGTCACGCACACGGTCCTAGACTCACATGAGGATTCTTCCTCGAAGAAATCTATAGACAAAGTTGAAGGTGTCTGTCTGTGACTATGAGCTAGCACGTCCATATTTTGATGCAATATCGATTTCTGATGGATTATAATTAATGGTCGATAACTGGTCACACCGACTAGTGTAAAACTAGCCGGGCACTCCATCGTACGACACTATATCCATATTGTTGCGGAGTAGCACTTATACGCTGTGGCCGTGTGGGTTGTAGAGTACTAACTACATAATAAAATATTGGAAAGTCCTAAATTAGACCAAAGGAATTCCGTCTGCTCTGCTAGAATAAGAAAAAAACGCTTCTGAATTGATCTCATCCTTTATAATAATTTTTTTCTTTGTTCAGTAATAACTTAATCTTGGAATAAAACACTTGTTATAGGAATTAAATTAATAAATGAAAAGATTTGGGTATTAGTTCATGAGGAATTTTGTATGAATATGGATATAGGAAGGAAATCATTCAATTTTTTTTGTCTTGCACTCCATATCTTTTGTCCTACTCTTCTTTCCCTGGGTAGGGCGTATTTTAAAAGAAAAAAAGGGATAAAGGGTTAATTCGTTCTTTATAGCCATTTCCTTAACAAGTGAATAGGATTATACTCTGGATCGGAATCTTAAGAAAGTACTACTTGCAAATTCCCACTAATTTCAAGTCCTTATTATGATTCCTTTTATGGGGAAAAATCTCTAATGTCTTAGATTCCCCATTACTAATCCTTTATGTATTTCAGTGTTCCTAACCCTTCACTAACTTTTGATGGATTCTTCTTATGATTATAAGTTATAGTAATAACTAGAAATATTCTAGTAATAGATACTAGAATTCCAGAGCGCGAATCCTTTATTCTTGCCCGCTTCAAGATATGATGATTAATTAAAATAAAAAGCAACCTTGGGATAAAGAGTTTACACTGCTTATGTTTACTTCAACCTTTTCTTGTACGTAGGAAATGAGATTTTTTCCTTTTACTACAAATTTATTAAGATGTTTTGTTTCACTCATATAGCTATCTAGTTTAACTTCTCAACCCGAATACAAAATAAGAAAAGGAAGATAAATAGTTAATGGATTTTAGAGGAAAAAGGTCCTATTTTAACGAATCACACGTAGAGATATTGCTAGCACACAAAAAGTTAATGGTATTTCATAACTAATGGATTGAGCAGCAGCTCGTAGACCGCCTGAAAAAGAATATTTATTATTTGAGCTATATCTTGCCATAAGAAGACCAATAGGAGCAATACTTGAAATGGCAATCCATAAAAAAACACCAATACTCAGATCGGCTAAAACAAAATAATATCCCAAAGGGATAATTAAAAAAACTTAATAAAATTGATATGAGTGCTATAGAGGGTCCAATGCTAAATAAAGGAATATCTCCTCGGGATGGTAGGATATCTTCTTTAAAAAGTAGCTTAGTCCCATCTGTTATAGCTTGAAGCAGTCCCAGGGGGCCCGCATATTCAGGACCAATACGTTGTTGTATCGATACAGATATTTCTCTTTCTAACCACACAATTACGAGTGCGAACCGATATACGGGATCTGTGCTAGAGATGTTGATTAACAATGTCTGTTAAGAGTACCATTTGACCATTTTGTCACGCACACGGTCCTAAACTCACATGAGGATTCTTCCTTGAAGAAATCTGTAGACAAAGTTGAAGGTGTCTGTCTGTGACTATGAGCTCGCATGTCCATATTGATGCAATATCGATTTCTGATGGGTTATAATTAATGATCGATAAGCCGACTGGTGGTGTACAACTAGCCGGGCACTCCATCGTACGGCACTATATCCATATCGTTGCGGAGTAGCACTTATACATGTGGCCGTGTGGGTTGTGTAGAGTACTAACTACATAAAGATGGATCAATAGTTTAACAAGTCTAATTCGTGTGGGCTGTAGAGAACCAACTATGGATCGCTTTGGTGTGCTAGATTAACATGCACAAAGATGGATCAATCAATGGTTTAAGTCGTGCTTTGGTGTGTCAGATTAACAATGCAAAAAATAAGCAACTCGGAGGGAGAGGGGCCACGCTCCCAGACTCGTGAGTTGAACTTGAACGAATTACCCAGGCTACAGGTTCTCCACCCAGCAATACCCCCAACTTACCGAGCTGCTGCCCCCAACTAGGCTAGGGTATGAGTCTACGCCACTAGACTCGGCAATGTTCTTTGTGTTGAAGCTCTAATTTAAGCCGCGCTAAGCTCACTTAAACAGTCGATGTGGGACAAAAAATTACTTCTCGTAAACCTAGCCGTTGCGCGTCGAATCGAGCAGAGCGCTTCCTGCGCGGGTTGTGGCCCATTTAATTGGAGAATAGCCCAACTGGCATGGGTAGAGCCCCCGCCTAGCTCCGCCGGACCGCACCCGGCCGCGCCCCCGCCTTCCATCCGCCGCCCTATCATCACCCCCCTCCGGTCCTTCGCCGCTCTCCCTCTGCTGCCTTAGCCCTTAGGTTAGCTTTACTCATCTTTCCTTCTTCTCGCCGTCGCTCCTTATCGTATAGCCTGTGTCTCGTGGTCACAAGGTCAAGAAGCCCGCCAATGCAAGGACGACGACGACGACGCCGAGCCCAGGAACAACAACGACATCACCTCTCCCTTCCTCAGGCTCGTCACCGACAAAGGTAGAGATGGCACGCTCTCTGCTCACACACACCTCCGTTCACCGGTCAGGTTCTGAACATTTTAGAAGTTCCAAGTAACTGTTTGTTAGTTTCTGTACAAAAGAAATGGTCTTTTCGACAACCAGCAATTTATCAAGTTATCACTCACTGTATTGATAGTATCTTTTACAAGACACAAGATGAACTGTTGGATTTCTATGAAAACAACGCCATCCGGTTAGGTGGATAGCTATAGGCTCATTTTCACTAGAATATACACCTGAGATATTTTTTACTGAGGGTTACGGTGTTCTGGTCACTGGGAGAAAATGGCCGGAATCGCAGTATGTACTTCTTCCGTATTGAGGCCCTTGGTTCGGTAATCAGAGCATGTTTGTGGGTGTTGTTTCTAGTTACTGCACTTTTTATTATTGCATCATAAAAAGATGCTTTGGACTTCACTGTTAATATCGAAATCAGAATTGTATAAAGTGCCTCTGAAAACTAATTGCGGTGCTAAATGTAGCATGGACCACTTGAGCAAGGTTTATAGCACTTTTACATGATATTTCCTTCCATGTTTATAGGGATTTCACAGAAGTCACAATAATATGCACCTGAAAATGGGCTTTGACGTCACAACTGAATGATAAGAGTATCTCCCTCTTCTTATGTTGTACCTGATCTTTTGCAGTCTGTTATTGTCTTGCGTGGTGGGGATAACAAAGACAGTGAGTTTTCATTCATGTTTTATTTTTTGTTAATTGTAGCCTATCATCTTTCGTACTGTTTTTTCTGATATGGAATGCATGTTTGATTACTATCTGAAGGGAAAATGGGAGGGACTTTTTTCATGTTTTATTTTGGTAGCTGATACCTGCTGTCATAACTTGATGAGGAATTGATGCTTCATTGCTACCTTGTAGCTGGAGTATGCGCTTGCTCGGACCGCCCCCCATGTTTGTTTACTGTTTATCTTGATTTACCTAGCTGACCCGACCCCTTTTCTAATTATAGAGCCTCCAACAAGCACTACAGGAGTAACAGCACAGCCCGACGGCATCAGCACAGAAACCCTCGGCCTAAGTGAGCTCGACGGCCACCGTCGGCCTAAGGCCGTCGGGCTGTGATCCATCGGGTTCACGCCGTGGCCGTCGGCGTCGCAAATACCGTCGACGGTATAACCGTCGGTCTTATAACTACCAATTTAGTCAGCAATGCCGTCTGGCTCATAGATGACTCTACCAAATTTTTTTTCAAAATTATTTTTTTTCAACTTTTTTATTATTATTTTAACTCCAATTTAGTCATATATTTAATCTCATATCACACACTTAATCATAATCTTAGCTCAAACTATCCACTCACACACTTAATTATAATCTTAGATCAAACTATTCACCCTTAGTCAAACTTCCCAGACGGTCACCCATCTTTAGAGTGCTCCAGGCCAAGCACGCTTAACTACTGAGTTCTATTCAAATGAGATTCCAGTTGAGATGTCATACCTTGTTGCTATTAGTATGATAGCAATCATATTAACCCTCATCTCAGATATTATATTTTTTAATCTTTAAAATTTCAAAAATAAGATTTGAATAAACAAAATAACTATGTTTAATAATACTTGAATAATAATAATAATAATCAATTATTTTATTTTTGTTTTGTCTTTTCCATTTAATAAGAAATAATTCATATCTTATCAGAATTTAATAAATAAAATGTCTATATCGATCATAAAAATGAGAGGAATCCAAATATGACATCCATGCCATCATTTTCATAATGAATAATGTCTTTTAAAACAAACAAGAACCAACATAAATCAGTATAAAGTCAATTAAAGAGGCAAATTTAGATAGAAAACAAGGAAAATCCTCATATTAAGTTATTATCCATAAAATATGTTTTACTGTTTGTGAAAATTAAATGGGTGTCATTTTGGACCATATTTTATGTACTTGCTTCACAAAAAAAGTCATTTCTGACACTTAAAAAATGGAAAATGATATTTCTAAAAAGAATTTTGAAAATCGCTTCGACGACATTGTTTCCCATACCATGACACACATATGTGCTGAATATGGGCACTTTATCACAAACTATGACATGATAATGGTCATATATTGGTCATTTGTCTTGAAACCTATGCATGTTTATAGATGTTTGACATTTTTGTGAAGTTTCGTTTTGAAAAGTTTGCCAAAAAATCAAGTTTATCATTTTTCCTATTAACTAGTACACGTAAAAGGACTTCATGCCAAAGGGTTTCTTTTTTTGAATACTTTTTCATATTTTTCCATTTCTTTCAAAAAACGGTCAAAATGGAGAGCATGGCTATTCATCAAAAGTGGTCGAATTTTTCAAAACTATTGACGGTTCTATGTTGTAACCACTACTTATGTACCTTAAAATTATTTTGTAAGAACTTCAGAGCAAACTATCACACAGTTGTAGTTCAAATTTGAATTACTTCCGGAAAATTGACATAAAGTTAATTAAACAGGCGAATTTATATAGAAAGCAAGGAAAATCCTCATATTAAGTTATTATCCATAAAATATGTTCTACTCTTTGTGAAAATTAAATGGGTGTCATTTTGGACCATATTTTATGTACTTGCTTCACAAAAAAAGTCATTTCTGACACTTAAAAAATGGAAAATGATATTTCTAAAAAGAATTTTGAAAATCTCTTCGACGACGTTGTTTCCCATACCATGACACACGTATGTGCTGAATATGGGCACTTTATCACAAACTATGACATGATAATGATCATACATTGGTCATTTGTCTTGAAACCTATGCATGTTTATAGATGTTTGACATTTTTGTGAAGTTTCGTTTTGAAAAGTTTGCCAAAAATCAAGTTTATCATTTTTCCTATTAACTAGTACACGTAAAAGGACTTCATGCCAAAGGGTTTCTTTTTTTGAGTACTTTTTCATATTTTTCCATTTCTTTCAAAAAACGGTCAAAATGGAGAGCATGGCTATTCATCAAAAGTGGTCGAATTTTTCAAAACTATTGACGGTTCTATGTTGTAACCACTACTTGTGTACCTTAAAATTATTTTTGTAAGAACTTCAGAGCAAACTATCACACAGTTGTAGTTCAAATTTGAATTACTTCCGGAAAATTGACATAAAGTCAATTAAAGAGCCGAATTTAGATAGAAAGCAAGGAAAATCCTCATATTAAGATATTATCCATAAAATTTGTTCTACTCTTTGTGAAAATTAAATGGGTGTCATTTTGGACCATATTTTATGTACTTGCTTCACAAAAAAAGTCATTTTTCACACTTAAAAAATGGAAAATGATATTTCTAAAAAGAATTTTGAAAATCGCTTCGACGACGTTGTTTTACATACCATGACACACATATGTGCTGATTATGAGCACTTTATCACAAACTATGACATGATAATGGTCACACATATGTGTTAAAACTATTGCATATTTGTATATGATTGATATTTTTTGTAAAGTTTTGTTTTAAAAAGTTGCCAAAACTCAAATTTATCATTTTTCTAAAAACTAGTACACGTCAAAAGACTTCATGCCAAAGGGTTTCCTTTTTTTTAGTATTTTTTCATTTTTTTTTGAATGTAATCTAATTTTTTGAAAAAAACTGAAAAACTGTATAGTGAGGCCGACGGTTATACCGTCGGGCTTACAATGTGATCAGGTCGCTTCGTCCAGGACGCCCACGCGGGGGAGACGGGGGGAGAAGTCCGACGGTGTTTTGACGCCGACGGTGGCTGTCGGGCTCACATTAGAACACCGACGGTGTTTTGAGCCCGACGGTGTTTCTCTGGCCGTCGGTGCTAGATTGTGACGCCGACGGCCCCGACGTTTGGCCGTCGGCGTTATAATTGCCGTCGGGCTGGTCTGCCACTCCCGTAGTGAAGTCCCAACAGAGATATACTGTGTTCAGTATAGAGGCCTTATTCCAGATATGTATGCTGAGGAACATAAATTATTGCTCACGGGAAATAAACGACTTGAAGGTGAAAGCAGATGCAGTTACCAGACTAATGGAGCGTTGTTACAGGGTGAAGGTAAGCTTGAGCTCACATTCATTTTTAGTTCCTTCTGCATGGTTCTGCTAATGATATGTGACAACCCAAGGAATTGGTAAAAAAGGTCTCTTCTTTTTTTGATTCACTTGGTTACGTTTTCTTACCGAGCAATAGATTTTATTGACGTGTTGTTCTATTTAAAATCATGTGGAGAACGGGAAACCAAACAGTGTGAAATGTTCAGAAGGCTCTGTGGACCTGGAACCGAATGTTATGAAAGTTGTTGTGACTTTAGAGGCGGAACATACCCGTAGAATAATAAACCTTAAGTTCCATTTATACCAGACAACACCATTACCAAGAGGGGTTGAGGATGTCGGAGCCAACGGTCTTCCGGGTAGGCCTAGTTTTTTCGGAGGCCAACGGTCTTACGTATGTATTTCCGGGTAGGCCTCCGCTCCTCCAAAGCTCCACCATGCACTAGCGAGCCGACAACTCCATCTCTCCGCGTGTGGAGCTGATGCCTGGGTGCGCTTTCCTCGCCCCCCGTGTTTGACGGGGCACCGCCACCACCGCCGGCTGCAACGGCCAGGGTGTACATGATCTGGATTTTGCTTTTGGTTTAGGTTGGGATCCTTCCAGAGCCGCCGCGCGGGAGCAACCCGGGAAGGAGGGAGAGGCTAATATGTTTGTGTACATGATCTGGATTTTGCTTTTGGTTTAGGTTGGGATCCTTCTGGAGCCGCCGTGCGCGGATGCAACCCGGGAAGGAGGGAGAGGCTAATATGTTTGAAACGTTTTGGTCCGTTGCATAATTGCAGTAAATGGCTAAAATTTTTCTTAAGAAAGAGTAGAGCTCAAAAAAAATCAGGCTATTTTGAGACGGAGGGAGTACCTAGATTATCTCAAATGCGCCAAAGATACATTGGAAGTCAAACCATGTATCAATTTGGCATACTCCCTCCATACATAAATAAGTGTCTCAAGTTTGTTAAAAAGATGTATCTAGATAAAACCATATCTAGATACATCTTGTTTTTGATAAATTTGAGACACTTATTTGTGAACGGAGGGAATATATGACTTGAATCGTTTTATATTGCTGATTAATTGGACATCTAATAAATTGTTTTATTTTTTTCTTTTTATGACCTTAGGCCACAAGGGAGACCATTACCTTATTTTGTAAATAATAAATTATGATTCTGCTAATTCGAATATTCGATCCTACTTTGAGATCAATGGAAGATTTGATGTACTTTTGAACTATGAAAAAAAATACTACAATATATTTCCTTTGTTGTAAAAATGCAAATTGTACTATAACACGGTGATCATGCTGTAGATGTATGATCAAGTGAGAATCGATCGTTTTTTGCACTATGTGAATAGATTGTTACAAAATGGTGAACATTTTCCTAGATGTTTTGAACAAATTCGTCAAGAGGATGGATTGACAACTAATGAGATATAGACACGTCGAAATTATTAATTACTCACCGGATAATTGCATCATTTATTCTCAAATTAATGTCGCAACATACATTTCATTCGAACTGCTAATTGCAAACATTGTATGTATAATATATGCACCAACTTTACCATGCATGATTCCACAACATGAGTTTCCCCAATCTGCCCCCATTTGCCGCGGCAAAGTGCAAAACTATGGCCAAGATCATCAGGATTCAAGGTTTAAGAATATATACTACAAAGCGGTTGGTGTTGTCACTGTCGGCTCTGAAGTGGAGCGGATGGCCTCCCGGATCTCTCTCTGTATGGTGGCGCGGGACGGTGAGACGATCATGTCGTCCCAAATGGACCTTGACCCGCAGGTGGTGCCGCCGCCGGGGTAGAGGTCGTGGAGGGAGGTGGCGTTCTCGTTGAGGTTGCCCACTTTGCCCAGGCATTCGATCTCATTCGGCTCCACCAGCAGGCTGCCGTTGATATCGCCCTTCCACGCGATCAGCTGTGGAGAGCCCAAGGAGTTGGAACTGTATAGCTTGGCGCCGTCGACGAGGTGGCAGTATCTCTGGAACGCCGCCGCGAACCTCTTGTGCGACATTAGCTGCGACTTCACCCTCACCGCTCTCCCCGTGATGATCGCTCTCCTGCAAGAACAACGGTTTCACCGTCAGCACTTGCACGCCTGCTCAACTAGCTTTCGTTTCCTTAGCTATACATGCAAAATTCAACTTGGTAGATCAAGATAAGTTAAGTACCTGATCCCTCTCGCCACGGCGAGGTAGGCGTCGCAGACGACGCCGACGATCTCGATCCTGTACGGCTTCCTGGTGCCTTGGGCGGTGACGAAGTCCTCGTCGTCGGGGACGGGCTCCCAGTAGTTCTCGGTCACGGTGCCGTCGTCCTCGACCTTGTATCCGACGCCCATGCGGTGGCGCTGGCGGTGCACGGCGCGGGCCATGGCGACGGTCTGCTCCACGAAGGGCTCCCAGGAGAGCGTGCCGTCCAGGATCACGTCGCGCCCCTCGTTCAGCGCCGTCACCAGCAGCGACGACGCCGCGTCCGTCGACGACTGGTGCACCTGTCAGTCAGAGCCAACAAGATTACGTCAGATCAGATGGCCCTCTCCTAAATTCTTGTTTTTTTTGGCGAGTTTCCGAGAAATATTTCGAAAAGTTCACACTGTTATAGAACGAAAATTTAAAACGCTCGAGCAGGCCCAACCCGCTAGCTTTTGTGGGCTCGCACGCGGCCTACTAGTGCTTAGACTGTTTGCTGCAACTGCATGCAGGCCAAGATTAAGGTTCTGCTGACAGTCGTTGGACGGCACTCACTATTGTTGAGCAATGATGCCCGGTCACCTGCACAGCTAGGCAAACATTCTTTCTGTGACAGGCATATGTCAACGACATATCTGCCCCCAAATCTTAATAAATCGTACAGTAATTTCTCTTTTGAAAGGGAAAGAGGCAAAAGCTTTGCCTCTATCTATTGATTATCACCATCTTTCGGACTGAGAACAGCTACATGAGAGCAATTCATGTTTCTAGCAAGGATCGATGAACATGAAAGTACATACTGATTGTGTGAGATCCCATGCATATAGATGGAGCAAGTGTCGGTCGGGCAACTGCAGTAGGAGTACAAGTTGTTCAGCTACATGCTAGCCCATGCCCATGTGAGCTATTGCTACTGATTCCTACCGTTCAGCGGCCGGTTGGTCACTCTTTTTTCTATCTGATGAAGGGCCACATATATCATTTGTGTCGTCTTCATGCGCTGCCGGCCGGGCAGGTCAACATGCATAACTAATCTCCAGCGCAGCTAGCGGTCGATCTAGAGCAGATTTAAACTAGGAGAAGGAGAGAACGAACAACTGATGTATGACTTGGTAACGACAGCGTACCAGCTCAGCTGTTTGGAGCATGTCGTTGTGGTGCCCCATGGAGCTGATGGCGCGGTAGATCACGTCCGTCTCCTTGAAGGCGTCCGCCTCAACCACCAACGCGTTCGCCCCGGCCTCCGTCCAAAACGGCCTGAAATACATTGGATAACAATCGCAATGCTTGCTTATATGAGCTTTTTACTGCTTTAGCTAGTTCGAGTTCACTAAATTTAGTTAGAGTGAATGAGTTCCTACTAAGTACGTACTCTTCCAGTATCTCCTTGAGCACGGTGCTCTTGCCGGCGCCCATCCCGCCGCCCATGAGCAGCAGGACCGGGGACCGGTGGTCGTGCGCCACCGGAGCCATCACGTCGGTGCAGTGCGCCTCCTCGTCGCCGTTCGGCCCCGTGACGATGCCGATGGCCTTCATCTCGTCCACCAGCGTCGAGAACACACGCGTCACCTTCAGGTCCTTGGTCACCCGCTCGAACCTCTGCTTCCTGCATTGCATGCGTGCCGATCAACGATCAGTTGACATTACTATTTAATAAGTACAGTAATATCTTATGCGTGCCTTTGACGATTTAATAATATGCAAAAACTTGTTCCACTCCTGCGGAGAATCCTGGAAGGCCTGCCTAACTACCAATGGCATCTTTTAATAACCCGTCTAATATATGGCAGATGCATTGACCCTCTACATGCATGCATGCATGTACACGCATGGAGTAGGTGTCCACTAGGCACCAGCTGAGGTGCCATGATAATCGTGCGAGCAAGAAAGAGAGAAATAAATTTTCCGGTTGGAACTTTCTACACCCTTAATTATGTTTTCCGAATAACAGCAGGAGAGACAGGCATACCATTACCAATATGCATGTTATGTACTCTAGTACAATCGTGAAGGTTTCCGCTGTCGGTTGCACCTGTTCATACCGGTATCCTTTCTTCATACGTTTAATTGAGTTGTTTTATGTCCAAGGAATGAAGTAGAGATCAGTACTACTCCTTTCGATCCTAAGGTTGTACAACTCCATATCGTTATATTTGCTTCAACTCCATTATGTTTAGGTTAACGAGTGGAGTGGATTGGTCGATAGCGATGACGACCTATAGAAGTATAATATCTTCTCAAATCTCCAGCATTGTGATAGCCTCTGTACTATTAGTGTCACCTACTTGGCTTTGGCCCACTTCATGAGGTGTACACGTAGCCTAGTGGACGGTTTTGATCTGGGAGTTTTTACTAATTTAAAAGGGTTCATCCAATTATTGCGTATCAGCACACAACATCTCCCCTAGCCATTCTCTAATGCCTTCTTGTGGGTCAGGCTGCCTCCAACAAAAATGTATTGTTACTTGTCGTAGTCTTGCAAGTCATTTCAGAAATAATTGTTAACACTATATGATTATGTGGCGAAAACAGAGAAGGGAACCTTCCCCAGATGTAGCTAGCTCTGCCGTTATTTCATCTACCTTTGGGTCAATTTTAGCCAAAGAAATTATTTTAAGGTGAAATTATACATGATGATTTGATGAGAGGGCAAGATTGGAGTTGTCTAGGTCAAACATCCTGTTGCAGAATGCCTATGGGAATAATTAGAGCATATAAAATATAGTGCTATCATAGCAATATGATGTTTGATGATGTGGAGTGATTGATAAAAGAAGAGGTTTGCCCTATTGTACCAGGCAATTTTTCAAATGTAAGATTAGATAATTATCTCGAATATATGAGATGCCATCCTTCCACCACACAATATTATAATTACTGTAATCATCACATATTTTTTATATGCATGCGAGCATTAGTTGCATGATACGAGATAGTAAGAAATACTCTGTATATGTTACTCCATATAATAAGGTTATATGACTTCTCTGTATAATATGGGATGCGAAAGAGAAGTTGTATTATTAATCATTATGCATGCTTTTAATAAGGGTGGAAGTTGTTAGAAGATTCTATTTTTGAGCTATAGTACTGGAAGGAAAATCATAAGCAATCTCATACATAATACTACTATTAACAACTACCTAGCATCAAGTGTATGTCATTTTTGCTGTTGTTATTCTTGCAAAAACCTTTTATAAAGATCTCTTTTGGACAAATCTCAATCACAAGTATATATTGTAGGACACACATAATTCAGTCTCGGCCCACTAAAAATCAGTCAAATTTTGTGTAAAAAAACACGGGTAATAAGTGTTTGCTGTGCCTTTTTTGGCACCTTCTAATTAATTCTACTTAACTACTCCCTCCGTTTTTAAATATAAGATGTTACACACGTTGTCTATATGCATACTAAAATCAGTGAATATGGTTACTTTTTTGGCATTTCCATTATTCCAATGTGTTGTATATACATGTGGCTTCATAGAGTGGTATTTTTCTCCTGAATGCAGAGGGAAAACAACAAACAGTACAATGCCAAATTAATTTAAACATACTAGGTAAGAAGAAACTAAGAACAATACGTTTTGGAAATACAATGTGGTTGCTAAGGGTGGGCATACAAACCGAAGACCGAAAACCGAAACCGAAAAGACCGAGACCGAAACCGAAAAGACCGAGACCAAAAAGACCGTTAGAAATTTGGGTAGCAAATTAGAAAAGACCGAAATTATGTCAGAAATTTGGTCATCACTTATAGATAACCCGAATAGACCGAAAGACCGATTTTATTTTATTTTGAGAGAATTACATACGATAGCATCCAAATTTGTGTGCCAGCCTAGTTTATGTACATATATTCTATAGTCCCAACCAGTGGCGGAGGACCCCTTAGGGCAAGGTAGGGCTGCCGCCCTACCTTGATTTTTACCAAAAGATGAAGTACGTATATGCATGCATCTCTCAGTTGCATCGGCAGCAGCATCATGTACATCTTACTTTCTTTTCATTTTTTTTACTTTATGCTGGAGGTTAATTTCAAAAAATAAAAACTTTACGGTGAAGGTTGGGGAATGGTGATTGGTAAATCAATATTTCTATAGCATTTGTCTTTTCTTTGCTGAGGGGATCATTATGTGTGAGAGTTCGCCCGACCATAATTTTTTTCGGTCCTCCGCCACTGGTCCCAACTATAGAACCAAGCATATTATATAGTCTATATGCCCAACAACTGAGTATCCTAGCCCCGTGTAACGTAGATTCTCCCATACGCGAGAGACCAGTCGATCGCTACCCACTCTCCCATTACCAGGCGCCGATTCCTCTTCTTGCGCACTAGATTTTGGTCTATTTGGTCATGACCGCAGACCGAACCGAATAGACTGAAGACCGAATAACAGAAAACCAGAAAAACCGAATTTATTACGGGTATCATTTTCTAGATGACCGAAATTGTTAAAGACCGAAAAGACCGAACCGAACTAACCGAAAAGACCGAACGCCCACCCTTAGTGGTTGCAGTTGGGTTTGACTTTTACCTGGTGGCTTCCAGCACTAAGTTCCTCAACTTCTTTTTGGTGGCACTGTCCACCGTCAAGGCCTGCACATGCACTAAGCTTAAGCGTGATTGATGGGCAAAGTTACGTACGGCATGTCGACCGTAATGTGTATATGTGTCGATGTGTGAGCATAGTGCATAGCACGTCCACGTTGCTTCAAGTTCCACCAAATATTATGAGATTGTGTCTGAACGGACCAGCCTTTACATGATCTCTCTTTCTAACAGATTTGTTGTACCTTTTGTCTCCACAAACG
The DNA here is from genome assembly GCA_026929855.1 of Poa annua. NCBI lineage: Eukaryota > Viridiplantae > Streptophyta > Magnoliopsida > Poales > Poaceae > Poa > Poa annua. The sequence goes on from CM049427.1 coordinate 43,719,091, forward strand.
CAATGATTTGCGCACGACTTTTGTAGTCGGTATCAAATCAAGAACCCTTTGGCCAATAAGAGGAAATTAATAGTACATAATAATGTCTGAATGAAGCAACACACACCTGGCTGATGAGAGTGGTGCAGAGATCCCAGTGGAAGGCGAAGTAGCCAAGGATGCACTTGTCGAGCTCCTCCACGAGCTTGACGTAGAGGGACTCCGAGTCCGGGGCGTTGGCCAGGAGGTCGTAGATGTCGTCCATGCAGTTCTTGGTCTTCTTCAGGTAGTTGTTGGCCACTTTGCAGAGCTGGGGGCACCCGTTCACGTCCTCGAAACCCATCTGCCGAGCTGCAGGACATCGTACAAAATGAATCATAGTTAGCTAGCTGAAAATCAATGCTCTCTCTATTTCATATTAGTTGTCACTGATTTGGTACAAAGTTGTACTTATTGAGCGACAACCAATGTGGAACAGAGGGAATTTCACTGTTTCTGATCTCGAGTTGGTGCTTGTTAGTCATTTCTTCTCACATTTTGGGTTTGACAAAATAGAATGACTAGGTTTGTGGGTCCAGGGCCGTCTCCAGGCCGGCGATGGAGATTCTGACTTCGCCGATGAGCCCAAGGTTGGCTGCGGTGTCGCCGTTACAAGTTGCTTGTACAAGTATCCCGACATGCATGGCCCAGCCAGCTTAGGCAAACTAGGCCAGGCAAGCAAATCAATTGCCGTTATCATCTGCTAGTGCTATTAATTATGATCTGCTTTATTTTTTCATCAGTGCGCTCCCATCTCACGGCAGTTTCGTCCTACGCACTGCTACAAGGACGTAGGAGTAGTACTGTACTTCGATTCACTTAACTTCATAACGTGCGACTTGGCACTAACTGGACAGCTACTGTCTTAACGCACGACTAGCACTAACTGTGTGTATCCTTGGAGATGTCATACGTACATAGTTGGAAGCCAACTAGCTAAGCGAGCCATGTGTTCCATTTTCCATGGAGGATATCAGTAGTGCACGCGTCAGTCAGGAGAAGATGCTTCAGTTCAGTGGCTACATGCTAATCTTCCAGTAAAGCAGTGCACATCCATGTTAATCAGAAAAAGGATACTACCTTATCTCTTTTTTAGGTACTGGCATTGCATTTATCTGGATCTTGTTTGCTAGTATACGTCTTTTATGAGCAAGTGGAATCAATGGATCGAGCATACGAGATTTCAAGCACACCCAAGGTTAACCGGGGGATGAAATTTCGGGTTGGGCGGAAATCATGGTTGAAAACGGCCAAGCAAAAATACAAAACAATATCCTTGTGTACGTGGACGAAAATCCACAGGGACAGGGATGCGCATATTCGCGAAATATTCAAGAACAGTGATAAACTTCCATCCATTGATCGAATAGACGTAAAAATAGGGTGTACATGAAGACACTGAATGGAGGGGGAGATGGCGAGACTGACCGACGTAGTGGGAGAACTTCTCGAGGTGCTCGACGTGGCCATGCTCGGCGATCACCACCTTGGGCATTTCCGCCATGGCCGGCGCCGGCAGCTCTTTCATCTTCCTCCGGTAGCGGCGCCGCAGCACGGCGGCAGTGGCCGCCACCGCGCCGGCCGTGGACAGCGCGGCCACGTGGAGCAGCAGCAACCTGCCGAACCCATCTGCGCGCGCGGATAAACAGAAACCGAGCAAGAAGAGAGACGAGATGAGACCAAACGAAACAAACAGATAATCAATCAGGAGGACTCAGGAGAGGAGAGCGTTTTCTCGTTCTTGCCTTTCGTCATGGTGAGCCGAGAAGAGGATCGAAGAATTAACCGGTCGATCGATATGAGATGAGAACGAGATGGAAAATGTAGCTAGGCGTTGGATGCCGTTTTTTTCCCTACTTTTTTGTGGGATCGGATCGGATGAGATGCCGGCGACAGCTACACCGGTGATGTGAATAGGATGGGCAGGAGAGAGGGAGATACTTATGCTGGATACATACCAAGGTGTCGCCGCTGTGCGATCTTCGCGTGAAAGAGATGTCTGCGCCAGCGCCTGTATTTTATTCGAGCTGTTGCCATATTGCCCGTTGCTGTTGCTCCTCTCTCTGTGTCTTGTTTTCATACCGATTCTCTTCTTCCTTGCCCTTCTTCCTGGTCTAGTTTAATCGATTGACGTTGCTGTACTTGGCGTGGGTTAATAATGGTATGAAACGGAGCAAGTTGTTTGCTTATAAAATGTTAGGTGGTGATACGCAATGCCCAGTGGGTTAATATGCAATCTCTAGCCGTTACGTACTGTTCTTGGTCAACGCCATTCCTCATCGGTGTAATTTCTTTATCTTTCGTGCGTGATCAGCGTGGGAGCTGTAGATGCGACCATTTGAGTTATGGCTTCTATCTATCGTCAGGCAGCCGCCTTGTGCGATCACACTTGAATATGTTTCTTCAGTTACCGTGAAAGTGAACTTGTGAAGTACTGGCCCGTAAGATAAAAAAAAGAGCTAATAACACCAGACATACACGACGTTGGCTCGGATGTGTGAACACATCCAATTACTTGCAGACCTTGGTCCACTTGCCCATAAACTTAGCAATTAGGAGCATTTTACCCCCAAACCCAATCAAGTGGCATCGATGCGTGGATTGACACGCTCACACAAGAGGCTCTTGACTAGAGGTGCGGCGACTCGCACAACGACGGCGAGATTCCTCCTGCGGCGACGGTCCCGATATGGTGGTGAAATTGGCGCACGATGATGTTGTGTGAGAGAGGGAACGACTTTGAAATCGCCTTCGTGGCCGCCAGACTTGTCGAGGTGCGGCACGATATGATCGGAGGCGGGAGGCAAAAGGGACGTCTGTCGAACTGCTCAAGGTGGAGGTAAGGGCTTCTCTGCAATTCCCTGTCGTTGCGAGCCGGAGGGCTTCTAAACGATATTCCATAATCTTTCCAGGGGTCTAATTGAAAAGTACGTGGACCACATAGCGTCCACCTTGCCAGCTCGGCTAGTTTGGGCTAAAATCCACCCACCTGCCCACTTCGTGGGCTAGTTGTAACATATCTGCACTTAAAATATGACAGGTACCTGTGTATAGTGCAAATCATTAAATCGATTCGTTTGCACACACAGTTTACGATGTAATATCACAATAAAGTATCAAATTTATTACATCGATGATCCATACTTAAAAATATTCATTACAATTTGCATAGCATAAGGCTAGCATTGGAAAGAATACACAGCGGAAATACAATAGCAGTAAGTCTCCATCTTCATGTTGCCACAGGCGAAAACATGTTGGTTGCAGACTCGAAATCCCTTAACGAAAAACTCACTCGTCATCTGAATAACCTGTAACAAATAAAATTTTGCAACAGAGTGGGTCAGATTCCATTAAAAATGGAGCCTGGCAAGTGACACTATGGTGGACACTTAATGGAATAACTCTATAGCCTATATGGATATTTGGCTGGTGGAGTTCAAGGCTAATTTGCATAAAGTCAATTTTTCCTACTCTTTTGAAAGCACTTTTCTTGAAATCAAGACGAGTATGGCATGAAAACCATAATCTCATCTTCCCTTCTTCACCCATCAAATTTTAACTTAGAAATTGGAATGATAGGATCCTCAGTTGACGTTCTTGATCAACTGCTCAAAATTGTCCGTAACCGGAGACACGGCTAAGTACTTAGTTTTACACTCTGCCGAGGTTGTGCACTTTCACCATTAGACCCAACAAACCCAAACTATCCTCAAGCACACCATTTGTGCTAAGAAAAAGGAGAGAGTTAAGACGAGACTTTTCAGAAGCATTTTCCCTCCCCATAACGGCCTGACGCGCTCCACCTACAAAACCTCTACCACCACCTATCAGGCCGGGGCGAGTCCACGCAACTTAATCTATCTAGCCAGACCCCATTGACTAATGGCTGCACTGGAAACAATCTTCACTTGGAGTTTCTTCAGATCCTTTTGTTCCCTGGGTGGCCATCCACAAGTGACCATCTCTTAGAGGTCACCCCTAAGAGATAACACTCAACATAAACCATTCAAAACCAATTCCACCCAGGAGTTTCATTCTTAACTTAGTAGAAATTAACTTTTCATAAAACAACTTTTGCATAGCATCAATATTTCTACCAAGTTATCACAACTAGTGTAAGAGATATAGTAGTTTTAGCATAGCAATACTATCCAACACATGCATATAAGAAATACACTAAGTAATGCATAGAAAATACTTAGGAAATTTATGAGGGTGTGCCACTTGCCTTGGCAACAGGGAGAGCAGGAGTATCAGTTGCAAAAGCCTTTGTTTCTCTCCGAAATTTCTAACAAGTCAAACAAGCCACAAATATACATACAAGTATAAATGCAACACTTAGAAAAATATGACATGCATGATATGAAAAATATTCTTAAGGACTAGAGATGCAGTTCATGCCATGAAATTATTCTAAGTTAATGCAGGGCAAGTGTGTTAGTCAAAATTACTAAGGACCAAGGTCATAGGTTGGACATAATAACTTTGCTATAAATCAACTTGAATAAGTTGTAATGCTGCTGCAAGTCTTCACATGCTTGGTCTCGAAATCTTCAACTCCCTTGTAGTTTTCTTCATCTTCAATTAGCACTCTAAGGACTTGGTCAAAATCACTAAGGACTTGGTTTATGTACAAAGTGAAAGAAGAATAGGAAGGCGGAAAAAGATAAAAAAAAGATGTAATTTTTCTTCTAGCCTTCCTCGTAACTTTCTCCTTGGTGTGATGTCTTCATTAAACTTTTGTAGACTTTGGTTTTTCAGACTTGATGATTCTTCAGTATTGATGATTCTTCAGAGTTGTCTTGGATATAACTTAGCCACCACGAAGTTTAAGAGAAACAGAAGAAGAGAGAAAGACTTAGAGAAATAAAGGGGTATGGTCTTCTTGCAGTTCCTCTTGATTTTCTTCTAAGTGTTTTTGCTTCTTGGAGATGCCTTCGGAGTTTTGTTTTTCTTGGCTAAGTGTCAAGTGTCTAAGTGCATAGCACTTTACCAAAACACTAGGTTGAAAATACTCCTAACTTAGGGAAAAAATAAGGAAGAGGAGTATAACTATACAATAGATATGCCATGCATTCAATGCAATTTATTTCTAAGGACAACGCTTAACAAAAGAAAACAAATAAGTTTTCTAGATGCTAACATTTTCTAAGGAAAATATTTAGCATCTTTAAGATGTTGAAATTTTTCTAAGAAAGAGTGTTGTCAAAAAATAGTTATCAAATATTTTCTAAGGAAAATTTTACTTTGTTTAAAGAGGCAAAATATTTCTAACTACCTTTTAATACGAAAGTGGTCATAATATGACTAAGTACTTTATAATTCGAATAGATGATGAAAATAATTTTTAATCATTAAAACAACACTTAAAAGTATTTAATCAATATTAATTATAAAATCGTAGAAAATTATTCTACAAAAATTAGTAGAAAAATACTACTGCCAATACTTAGACATACAAATTTATAGCAAAAGAGTTTGATCAAAAATCAATTTTAAAATTGAAATTATGTTCAAAATACTAATAAAGCCACTTTTAAAAATAAACACAAATAATTCAGCAAAACATAAAATTAACTATGCCAAAAGTTTCTACGTGTTATAAGCTTTCCAAAAATATTTTATCTGTAAAATTTGACCAAACCAATAAAAAGTAGTGATAGATCTAAAATTTAGAATTTTTCTACAAAACTGCAGGTCTTTGGTTGACTGTTGACTCTGCCGCTGACGTGAGAATTGACTCGCTGATGTGGCAGGATGATTTGGATTTGACTACGAATTTGATCAAAAATAAAGTTGCTCGGATGGAAAAAAACTCTCAACAAAAGTTATAGAGAATTACGTGCTCTTTCTAATTATCATAATTATAACATAACTGGATCAATATATTGGTCACAAATCGCAAAATACCTTTCTGGTCCGAAACTTCAAACGTGAATATCTCTCAGCTCGCTGAACCAAATAAGATGAATCTTGGGGCAAAAGAAAGGTCTTGATCAGGGAAACAACTTTCGTACTATCGTCCTAAACTTTTGAGATGTTTTGGTTACTCGAACAACATCAAACACGATCTGGATTATACATAACATTAAATACGTTAAAATAAAAAGTTGTCAATAGGAAAGTTGTAGATATAGACTAGATCTACCTTTTCACTAGAGGAATTTCGATTTGGCGCAACGAGCGCGAAGAGATCTGATAAATACGACTTCAGATCTGATGGATGACGATTCAAAATTCTTACTCCACGCTTGATAAAAAGAGTTGAGACTTCTTTGGATGGAAAGGTATCAACGAGATCTACAACAATGATTAAGATTGCATCGACATTGGAGATGGATTTGTTTGTCAAACGAACGAAATACCATTTCGCTGATTAGGGTTTCGGTGGAATGAAAAGTGCAAAAGAGATGCCGGCGGCTACAGTGGTTTATATAGCGAATGGATGGTGGAATAGATAGGCCTCGGAGTTGTCAACGCGTAGGATCAAACGGATCCGGATTTGGAGTTATATTTCTTAAAATAAACATGTTTGAATGAAAAGTGGTTAGAAAAATTAATTTTCAGAATTCGAATCACCTACGATACAGAGTTGTGTTCGACTCGGGCTGAGTTGGGCCGGCTCGATTCACTTTTTTTTCTTATTCTTATTTCTTTTATATCTTTTGTTATAGAACTCCGAATTAAGTGAATTAATTTCTAAAAATTTCTAAAAATCATATCTTTATTTTAAAACATTTGTGGACATGTTTTAAACACTTTTTAAAAATATTAATTTTCAATATTTGATTAACTGCAAATTTGACACTTTTGTCAAATTTGAAAATAGAGCTTTTAATGAATTTATTTGTGGTCAAATAAAATTTTGTACCACAATTGTAAACATATAAAAATAATTATTTCCAATAAATAAAATCAAATCATTAGAGTAAAAATAAGATAAATATCATAATCGCTATTTTGTTTTTTTAATATTTTCTCAAATAGATTTTCAAGTGGAAATAATATTTCAACCATTGTAATTTCAAATATAAATAATGCAACAAAATGATAAATGGATGCATGAATTTTGTTTTCAAATCGACATACATATAGTTTTCAAAAAGTTTTTAATTTTTTTGATTTTTCAGAATTTGAAAAATCGTAGGATGTTACACTAGTGAACCACATTCTGGAAGTAGTTGGGTGTGTTTGCACATCTGGACCAACTTCGTGTATGTCTGCTGTTATTAGCTCTAAAAAATCATTAGTGATGTATATACAAACTTTTATTATAAGAAAAAAAAGGTGTGTAAAATTTGTTTGCTATCGTCAATCTAGTGTACACCTTTTGTTTCACAATCAGAAAAGAAGGGTAAAAATTTGGAAAATTCAAACAACTCCGGGTCTATAGGGAGTTCGTTGTTTGACAAAATCAAAATCGGGACTACTGAATTTCCAAAAATCGAGAATAAGTTCCAAGATGAAGATAGTGTCCATATCTACAAGCGTGCAAAATTTGAACTAAAAAATCGTTGTATTTTAGGCTGCACATGAAAGAAAAAGACTAATCCATGGAAAAATTTCAAGCTTTTGAAAATGTATTGGTCACCACTCATTTGTCATTTTTGTCTAGCCTAGAATACAAGTATACAACAAATTTTGATTTAAATTTTTCACACTTGTACATCTTGACAGTATCAACATCTGGGGATTTTTTTCTCGATTTTTTGAAACTCAGAAGTGCCGATAACATTTTTTTCTTCAAAAAACGGGTTCCAAGTACTTGGGAGCCGTTGTCCACTCTCGTAAAAATTGGGATTCATTTTTTTCCTCTATTATTCGTAAAGTGTTGATTATTTGTTAGCCATGAACAAATTGTTTGTACCGCGTGTGAAGATTAAGGTATGGAAACTAGTATAGAGATATGAAAACTAATACTGTCTTTTTTGACGTCATCCGATTAGATAGAAATAGATATTTATGTACATAATTTTGAGTTAAGGAAAAAATCCTTCAAATGTGGAAACAAAAGGAAAAGTCTACAAGATCCTGCGTGTACGAAAGCCCGCAACTCTAACTCATCCCGCACCAAGTAGGAGTGTTCAGACATCAGAAACTTCAGCATCTAGGCCACCCCAGTGGCATCTGCCGCTCCAACCCAGTTCATGACATCTTCTTCTTGGTCTTCTTGACGGAGAGGACGAGGTTATCGATGGCCGCCGCCGCTTGCTCTGAGAGAGGTCTATCGAACAGGGCCAAGTAGCCTTGTCGATGACGCTCCGAGGTGCTAGCCTCCTCCGGCCACGAGCCGAGACGGCTTGCCACGGCTTCGCTGGCCAACTGCTCCATGTTGGCGGCATCTAGGTGCATCTTGGCATTCGTTGTATAGATTGCTGCATTCAATGCTGATATTGCAGTACGGCTACGACAACAATGGATGTTGCTAGTACGGTAAGCCTGACCATCTTGTTAGCTCGTGATTATGTATGTGTGACAGGGTGAAGCGAGTTAGGGTCATTAGGGAAATAATTAGCTACATATGCATGCATGTCCCCCGTGCTTATAGATCGATGCACATTTGGGTAGCTCGGAATCGGAACGCACCATATGAATGAATGGAGAACTCGAAAAACAATCAGTTCTAAAAAGAACTAGAAAGGAGAAAACCGGCCGTGTCACACCCTAGGGCGACACCGGGGAGGGGGGGGGGGTGGGGTGTCAGAAACCTCTGCCGCCTGCTCCTCACACCGCCGGCCATCGCCACATCATCGCCGGACCCAACCGCCAAAGGAGGCGTGGGGGTGCTGGAAGCCGGAGATGGTCGCCAGCGCCCTGGTCGGGGTGGTGGTGGAGGCCCTCTTCCTACGACGCCATGACACAGCGATGCGCAGGGCAGGGCCAGGTGGTGTTAGACGAATTCCTATATCTAGTCTGGGTTTCTCCCGTGTTGCCTCCACTAGTAGAAAATGGGGCTTCGATTTTGAGCCCTGAGTCCCTTCAGTCCCGGTCCTGTCTGGAACCCGGACTAAACACACTATTAGTCACGGTTCTAACGGCTAGTAAGGCATATCGAGGTCGAAACCTATCAGTCCCGGTTCCAGGCGGACTTTTATTCTCGGTTGGGTATACGAACCGTGACCAAAGGTTTTTGTCGCGGTTCGTGTAACAAACCGGGACTAAAAGTATATATGCTTCGTCCCTGCAAGCCCGAGCCAGCAGTTGCATTTCCTGGATTAGAGCGTGGAGAAGCTAGCTCGAGAGCTGTTTTTCGTGTTCTTCCCGTGGAGCTCGAATTCATCAGTGGTGCCGTCGATTTTGTGAATATTTGAATCTTCCTGGCTTCTAAAAGGTGAGCCATTGTATCCTATTATCTCTTACTGCTAATTTTTACTCATTTCATGCTTTAGTGTATAGAGATTGGTGGATTTAGTTTTAGGAGTAATTTTGTGGGAAGTGTGAGCTCAAATTTTAGCTACCTTTCTAGTTTGCATATTTGTGAAGATACGGTCAACTTAGCTCAACTTTGTTCCCCTACAGCGTATACGATGGTCGACAACAGCGAGGTCCCCTACGGCGTCGTAAACAAATCCTCCTTTTCGGATGAGGTATTATTAGCACATCTAGATATCACGTCGTCTCTGTGATATAAAAATAATTTTTAATTTAGGGTGAGAATTTTCTAATTTAATTTTTACAATTGTAAATATTAGGAATCAGTATGTGAGTGCGGCATTGTGATGGATGTGTCCGGTTTCAACATTGTCTATAAGGAAAAGTCGTGGAAAAGAAGGGGGAAATAGAGTTGGATTTGGCGGGTATCATCGATGGACATATGATACAGAGTCGTGAAATTAGGGAAAGAACGAGGTTGAAGATTAATAAGATGAAAAAGGCAGCTCTCCGAAATGAAATGTTCCTACATTTCTCATTCGGTGTCATTGTTCTCCTAGTCGCGATTATAATCGCCATGTACGGTTTTTTAAAGTGTGCAAACTAGTGTTGTCGTATTGTGTTGGGACTCAGAATTCGTGTGATTGCGCTTGTATATATTGTGATGAACACTATATTAATTTGAGCACTTACTCTCTCTATATATAATTGTGTATAGATGAGACGACAATGGATGTACAGTGACCGGCGATCGAATGAGTTCATGCAAGACGTGCGGGAATTTGTCGAGGTTGCTAAGGCAAACGCGCATAATGGTTTTATGTGTTGTCCATGTTGTGTGTGTCGGAACGAGAGGGATTTCCCCGACTCATGGGTACATCCACCTCTATATGTCCGGTTTCATGCCTGGATATAAATGTTGGACCAAGCATGGAGAAATAGGGGTCATGATGGAAGACGACAAAGAAGGAGATAATAATGACGACTATATGTTCGCTGAACAGTGTGAACAGAAAATGTCGAAAATGAAGAACAACAAGAAGAAGAAGTTGAAGCACCAGACGAGCTTATTGATGATCTTGGTCGGGTCATTGCTGATGCGAAGCGAGACTGTGAAAGTGAAAAGGAGAGGCTGAAGTTCGGGCAGATGTTAGAGGATCACAAAAAAATGTTGTACCCAACTTGCAAAAATGACCAGAATAAGTTGGATACCACGCTAGAATTGCTGAAATGGAAGGCAAAGAACGGCTTTACCGATAAGGGATTTGAAAAGTTGCTAAAAATTATGAAAAAGAAACTTCCGGAGGATAACGAATTGCCCGTCAGTACGTACGAAACAAAGAAGATTGTCTGCCCTCTAGGATTAGAAGTGGAGAAGATACATGCTTGACCAAATGACTGCATCCTGAACCATGGTGACAATGAGAATTTTGTTACATGCCCGGTATGCACTGCATTGCGGTACAAGATTAGACGAGATGACCCTGAAGGTGTTGAGGGCAAGGGCACCGGGAGGAGGGTTCCTGCCAAGGTGATGTGGAATGCTCCTGTAATACCACGGTTGAAACGTTTTTTCAGAAACAAAGATCATGCCAAGTTGATGCGATGGCACAAGGAAGACCGTAAGAAAGACGAGATGTTGAGACACCCCGCTGATGGGTCGCAGTGGAGAAAAATTGATAGAACCTTTCCCGACTTTGCAAATGAAGCAAGGAACTTAAGATTTGGTCTAAGTACAAATGGCTTTAATCCTTTTGGGGAGCAGAGCAGAAGTCATAGCACGGCCCGTGACTCTATGTATCTATAACCTTCCACCGTGGTTGTACATGAAACGAAAGTTCATTATGATGCCATTGAGCACCCAAGGACCGGGAAGCAACCCGGCAACAACCTTGATGTGTACCTTAACCCATTAATTGAGGAATTTTTATAGTTTTGGTAGGAAGAAGGTGTACGTGTATGAGATGAATACAAATAGGAGGAATTTGACCTACGAGCGTTGTTGTTCGTAACCATCAATGATTGGCCTGCTCTTAGTAACCTTTCAGGACAGACAACCAAGGGATATCATGCATGCACACACTGTTTAGATAAGACTGATAATGTATATTTGACTAACGGGGGGAAGAATGTGTACCCTAAGGCATCGTCGTTTTCTTCCACCCTATCATCGCTTAAGAAAAAAAGGCAAGCATTTTGGTAAGGCGGAAAAAGGGAAGAAGCCTACCCTTCGTTCAGGTGTTGATGTATTTGATATGGTTAAGGATTTGAAAGTAATATTTGGAAAGGGTCCTGCCAGCCTAAAAGTTCCGAATGACGCTAACAGACACACACCCATGTGGAAAAAAAATCTATATTTTGGGAACTACCCTATTGGGAAATCCTAGAGGTCCGCTCTTGTATCGACGTGATGCACATGACGAAGAATCTTTGCTTGAACCTTCTAGCCCACTTGGGTGTGTATGGGAAGAATAAAAAAGATACACCAGGAGCACGAGAGGACCAACAACATTTGAGAGAAATGGACGACATCCATCAAGAGTCGTTCGAAGGTCCTGCCAGCTATACTCTTACGAAAGAAGAGAAGGACATATTTTTTGAGTGTCTAAGTAGTATGAAGGTCCCATCCGGATTCTCATCGAACATAAAACGAATAATAAATATGTCTGAGAAAAAATTCCAAAACCTAAAGTATCATGACTGCCACGTGCTTATGACCCAATTGCTTCCGGTTGCATTGACGGGGCTTCTACCGGAAAGTGTTCGACTACCCATTGTGAAGTTATGCATTCTTGAATGCAATATCTCAGAAGGTAATCTATCCAGTGAGTCTACATACCTTACAAATTGATGTGGTTCAATGTCTTGTCAGTTTCGAGTTGGTGTTCCCACCATCCTTCTTCAATATTATGACGCACCTGATAGTGCACCTAGTCAAAGAGATTTCCATCCTCGGTCCTGTATTTCTACACAATATGTTGCCCTTTGAGATATTCATGGGAGTCTTAAAAAAATATGTTCATAACCGTGCTAGGCCAGAAGGAAGCATCTCCAACGGCTTTGGAACAGAGGAGTTCATTGGGTTTTGTGTGGACTTTGTTCTTGATTTTAAGCCGATTGGTGTTCCTGAATCGTGGCATGAGGGGAGATTGAGTGGAAAAGGCACTCTCGGAAGGAAAACAATGATCTGTATGGACGGTCATTCTTTAACTGAAGCACATTACACAGTTTTGCAGAATTCCACCTTTGTGGCTCCTTATATGGAGGAACACATGAATATTGTACGGTCCCACAACCCGGAGATGGATGACTCCTCGGTAACAGAAGCACACAAGGAGAATTTCAGCGGTTGGTTGCAAGCACATCTCATGCAGAACAACACTGTTGACATGGAGTTGTTCGACTTGGCTAGTGGACCATCTTCGACCATATCAACTTCCAAGGGTACGAGATAAATGGGAATACATTTTACACAATGACACAAGATAAAAAGAGCACCAACCAAAACAGTGGTGTTCGCTTTGATGCAACAAACAACGATGGAAGTAAGGACACATATTATGGTTACATAGAGGAGATATGGCAACTTTACTATGGACCTTCTTTTAAGATCCCTTTGTTCGGTGCAGATGGGTCAAGAAGGCAGGGGTACATGTAGATACCCAGTACGGAATGACAACGGTGGATCTCCAGAATCTTGGGTACCTAAACGAACCATTCGTCCTAGCCAATGATGTGGCTCAAGTTTTTTATGTGAAAGATATGTCTACTGTACTGAATAAAAGAAAAGCAAGACAAAACATTATCCGGTGATACCAAGCGCCACATAGTTCTTTCAGGGAAAAGAAATATAGTGGGAGTGGAGGACAAGACAGACATGTCAGAATATTACAATAAGTTTGATGAAATCCCACCCTTCAAAGTCAACATTGACCCAACTATCAGGTTAAACAATGAAGATTCTCCATGGTTACACAACGCATATAAGAAAGCGAAACACTAGTTGATGTGTAATAATGTTAAACCTTTTATGTAACTCTATGTGTCAGAAGCTGTAATAATGTATTCCGCGTCATCACGCCGCCTTATTTCAAGTTATTAGTAGTTTAATTATAAAATATAATGCAAAAGATTTGAGTTTACCTCATATTTAATTGAAAATGGAAAAATGGTTATTATTATTAAAAAATAAGAATCAGAAAATGAATTTATATTAGTTATTCAAATTGAAACACTCTTCATGTTCAAAGTTTTATTCAGAATCCAAATCTGTGGTCAGAACTTATTCAAATGTATGTTCAACCTTTTTTGAAATTGCAAAATGAAGAATGTTTTAGATTTGGGGAAAAAATACACCTTTAGTGGTGGTTCGAGCCACGAACCGCGACTAAAGGTGTGGCACCGCGCGCGAAAACTCGGCGGCCGAAAACTCAACAGGTCGCGGTTCGTAGCTCCAACCGCGACTAAAGGGGTACCTTTAGTCGCAGTTGGAGCCACGAACCGCGACTAAAGGCCTGGGGTATATATTCTCCCTCTGCGCAATGCCGGTTCAATCCACGAACCGGGACAGCGCAAAGGAACCGCTAAGGACGCCGCCAGGCTGCCGAAATAGATCGCCAATCGCGCCTCCTCGCTGTCGTGGTATCGGCATAATTGATAGGAGACGGGGGTCCTCTAGCCTATATATGGATTGGGGGGAAGAAGGTTGGTGTCGTCGAGGACGGGATTGAACATGGCGAGTTTACCCAGCTTCGGATCCCACAGCGTTGGCGAGATCCTACGTGCTGCTATAATTCACTATGAGGCAATAGCTGTGAACAGGTTATAATGTGTACGATGCGTATTGAAGCGTCTGCCCTAAAGGCTCCCTGGTGGCCGATTTATATAGGCGGACAGACCCCAGGGTACAAGGCAAGTACTTGTCCAGGCAAGTAAACAGAGTCCTAGACCTAGCCGGCTTAGTTGCCGCCTTCCATCTTGGGCTTGGTGGCTTGATGGGCTTCGGCCTTCTACCTTCCTTGGACCGTCCGTCTACTTCCTTGTACGTCAGCTATCTGGGCCGCCCGGCAGGCTTCAGCCTTACCACCCTTGGGCCACCCTGGACTAGCCGGATTAATCCATGTTGGTTACACCCCTAGTTGATATATCCCCAACATTAGCCCCCAGAAAGGTTGAAGTTCTCCAGGCGTCGGCTTCTTCTTGATTCTTCATCTGCCAATGTTGGCGGCTGCAGGACTTGAACCATTCTGAAAATCAACGAGGCACGCGCGTCTTGATACTGACGCGCGGCCGCCTTTATCCAACACGGGAAAAGACGGCTACTCTACAATTTCGCCGAGCATTCTTCTTGACGGATTCCACTTAGGCGGCTCACGACAGTTGAAAACGGCCTAGGCGGGAATCTCGCCATGATCACAAATCGCGGGAAAAGAGGAGGCGTGGAGATCGTGCGATCATGCGTTGCAGCGGATGCTGGACACGTGTCCGACTAAAAGCGCCGTTGCACAGGGAGCAACGCCTGGCCCTATAAATAGGGAACCGAACGGCTCATTTTTGCCGTCCTGCCTTTGCTCTCCTCGACCTCTTGCCCTTCCACTTCTCCGTTTCTTGCTTCCGAACGAACTCCGCCGAGCACATCTCCTCCGACGACCTCCACGCGCGGCGATGTCCACCGGCCAAGACCTTCCTTCCACGGCGTCCAGCGGTCCGGCGACCGAAACCGCGCCCGCGGCAGCGATGGGCGACGCGGTATCTCGTCCCGCGACGGCGGCGGCGGGCAATGTCGCCACCGTCACCCCTCGGATTCCTACCGCGCGCGCGTCGGCGGCGGTCTCCTCGGCTCCTCCATCATCCACCGCGGCGACGACGGCGAGAGGCGCTCCCGTCGACGAGGAAGAGGAAGCGGCGGACCTCGGGTCCCGCTACTGGCTTCCCTCCATAGTCGACGAAGACGCCCTTCAGGATTTGGAGGCCGTCGGCTATCTCCCCACTCGGGAAGACTGCCAATGGAGGGCCGCCTTCGGAGACGTCATCCCGGCTCCGAGAGCCGGGGAGCGGGTAATCCTCACCTCCCACTTAGTTAGGGGAATGGCGCTGCCGCCTTCCGCCTTCTTTAGCGAGGTTTTAGATCACTATGGGCTCCAGCCCCACAACATAGCCCCCAATAGCATCTTAGTCTTAGCCGGCTTCACAGCTCTGTTCGAAGGCTACCTAGGTATTAGGCCTAGTCTAGACTTCTTCAGATACTGTTTCCGTTGCCGGCGACAGACTGTGCCGGAAGGCGGGCTGGCAACCTGCGGCAGTGTCACTTTCAACTGCCGCCAATGGTATCCTAAGATACCATACCTTGAATCCGTCAAGGGCTGGACCTCCACATTCTTTTACTGCCAAGACATGGCAGCTCCGGGCCGCCAATTTGGCATCCCGGAATTCGTCAACGCGCCGCCTATGCCCCGGCCATGCTGGGACGAGGCGGTGCCCAAGCTGACGGAGGAACTCCGCCTTTTTCAAAGGCGGATTGAATTCCTCACACGGACGATGGCTCCCCCTCTGCTGGATGGGGTCGACACCGTCATCTGCTGGCTCGGCCGGCAGATCCTCCCCCTGCGGTACAGCCCGCACAAAATGTGTCAGTATTCGCCTACTGCCACGGCCTCTCTCCGCGTAAGCGAAGAGAGGTTGCCGGTTGCCGACCTGGCGTTCCGGCTCCGCAGCCTCGTCAAGGCGGGGCTGGTGAAGGCGGGGCTGGTGAAGGCGGTGGAGGGCGTGCCCATGCACACCCACGACAACCCTCCCCTCGAGGTAGATATCTTGCTCCTTGCCCCTTTTTGATAGCTTCGCCGGCTATTCTTGAGCTCCATTAACACTTTTTTTCTTTTTCAGCTCTCCGACTTGGGGGAGGATGACCTGGCTCCCGACTTCTACGAGTCGGAAGCCGGGAAGACGAAGAAGCGCAAAGCATCCGGCACCGCTTCCTCTACGATGATTGTCGAGAGGAAGAAACAGATCGCATCGGCTACCGAGCCGTCTCTCGCCAACCTTGACGAGAACACGGGGATTAACATCCCCCGAAGGTACACAATTCTGCCTTTAATAGACGACAAACTTCTTCAATACTGGCACCCAATTGACTGTGCTTGCTGTTTATTGACAGGGAAAAGGTCGCAACTTCCCGGTTGACGACCAGGCTTCTTACCAAGGGTAAGAGGCCTCAAGGCAGCTCGCCGGCTACCGTGCCGCCAACTCCTCAGCCCCGGCCGGCAACTTTATGGGCGACGCTCGTCGTCAGCCCCCGGCTCCGGCTTCTGACGCGCCGCCAAGGACCTCCTCCGCTGACCGCGCACCCAAGACTCCCCTACTTTTGGCTGAGGCTACGGCCGATGAAGCTGCTCAATCGCGCGCCGCCAAGGAAGGGTTGCTGGAGGCGACTGCCGGCGGGTCCCAGAGGGCAGCCCCGACTGCGGGAGGCGGCAAAGTCAGGGACCCTTGGTCCACCTTTAAGGTGACTCCTTGGCTTTTGCCAACTTCACCTCCCAGGCCTTCGCCGACTTGGAGGGCGACCTGTCTGTAAATTTTTACCACTCCGGCATATACATAGTTTTTCCCCCGAGCACTTAGATGGCAGGTCAAAATAAAAAAATAAAAAAATTTGACTGCCGGCTTAGTGGTTATTCGACAATATGCTTTATGCCTTTGTTTTGTCCTGCAGGGCCTTGTGTCCGCCAACGTTGAGCTTGTCTCCTCCCGAGTCGAGATAAACCGGCGCTGACGCGACCTGAAGAAGGATTGCGAGGCTAAGGACCTGCGGATTGCCGAGTTGGAGGCGGCCCGCAAAAAAGATGAAGGTGGGGTTGATCCTCTTTGCCTTCAGCTATATTTTCGACTTATGTTGCCGTCAATCATTTAGTTAGCGAATCCATATTTGTAGAACTGCTAGACCACGCCCAGGATATACTGAAGGCGTCCACTGATATGCAAGCTCTTATGAATGAAGCTTCCGATTTGGCGGCCGCCAACTTGGCGATGAAGGAGGATCACCAGAAGGAGATGGAGGCCCAGCAGCTGAAATTTGCGCAGGAATCTAGCCAGCTTACCGGTGAGCTGGATAGCCTGCGCAAGAAATTGGTGGAGGCGGAGAAGACGGCTGCCGAGGAAATCTCCAAGCAGACTTCTCGCGCCCAAATTGCTGAGGACGCGTTGGTGGCTCATATGATTGAGTTGTCCGCTTTCCATAACTCGGCCCTTGGTAATTTCTCACTCCTTATTTGACTTTGCCATTTTTCTTAGCCTGAACCAAACTGATGGTTTCATTTTTGATACAGTTCCCGCCGGTTTAGGCGACGATAAGGTTGTCAGCCCCCGCCTGGATCGCCTTGCGCGTCTAGGCGAACTGATCACCGAGACTTTGGCAGCGTCCAAGCGGTTTGCCGCCAAGTTCTTCATCTCCTCCGGCAGCCAGGAACCGACCGAATTCAGCGACGTGCCCGCTATCTTGGATCAGGCGACCAAACTGCACAAGAGCTCGCTGAAGTCGGCGGCGCGGGGTGGTGCCAAGACTGCACTTGGGTTATTCATGGCGCACTACCCCGAGGCGGAGATAGAAGCCGTCACCGAAGGCATGCCGTCTACATATGAAGACGGCAGCGAGGTCGAGCCGGCCGCTGTTCTGGACAGCGTTGCCGGCTACGCCACGCGTGTTGCCGATATGGTGGATACTTCAATCTTCTACCGGCGCCATCCTGTGCCTGCCGGAGGGGAAGCTGGAGCTGCCGGCATGGCCGAGGCGGAGGGGAGTGACAGTTCCGGGACTGAAGTTGTTAGCCCCCAAGCCTGATGTAGGCGGAGGGGAGTGACAGTTCCGAAACTAGCTGACAAATTTTATTTTGCCTTATTTATATGGCCCGCCTTAATTTTACCCTGACCTATATGTTTGACTTTTTGTATGTTGACGAAACCTCAGCCGGCAACTTTAGCTGAAACAACCAGGGCTAAACCATGCGTTTAGAATCAGAGACCAAAGCCACCATGTTGGTGTCAAAGACATACTACTAGGCGAACCACATATAAGTAATCAGAAATAAAGGAATTAGGCGGCGCAAAAAGTTTATTTTTGCTTTAGGTTGGCTCAAAAGCTGCAAGTATCTACCAGTTTGAACCTTTGCACGGAGCTAGAAAAATAGGTAACTTAGATACATAGGGGAAATATGAGTGCAAGAAAAGACAAAAGATGGCATGCTTCTCAACACAGATGAGGAACCATAGACTTTTATTTCATAATCATATTTAACTTATTACAATTATAAATTGCTAAGTGTATAAAGGAAGTAGCTGCTCAATATTCCAAGGCCGTCTTGTTTGTTCGAACGGATCGCCAATGCCTCTTTTGCGCTTGGTTCCCCTTTTTCCTGCCGCCTTCTTGCGCCTCTTCTTTTCGTCTTCGTCGCGGATGTCGGCCAGGTAGTAGGAACCATTGAGCAGCGCCTTTGTGACTATAAACGGTCCTTCCCATGGCGGGGATAACTTGTGCAAGCCTTTTTTGTCTTGAATTAGGCGGAGAACCAGGTCACCTGTTCTGAAGCTTCGCTTCCGCACTCTCCGGCTATGATAGCGGCGAAGTTGTTGCTGGTACAAGGCGGAGCGATGTAGAGCGACGTCTCTTTCTTCGTCTAGCAGGTCTAGGCTATCCTGTCTTGCACCTTCTACGTCTTGCTCGATGTAGGCTTGAACTCTTGGGGAATCGTATTTCATGTCGGTAGGTAGCACCGCCTCGGCGCCATATACTAAGAAGAAAGGAGTATAGCCGGTAGATCTGTTTGGCGTTGTGCGCAAACTCCATAGTACCGACTGTAACTCATCTGCCCAAGCGTCGGCTGCCCTGTGTAATGGAGCTTCGAGACGAGGCTTAAGTCCTGATAAGACTAGGCCGTTTGTACGCTCTACTTGTCCATTGGATTGAGGGTGTGACACGGATGCCAAATCAAGCCGGATACCCAGATCACTGCAGTATTCTTCTATGTCGCCTTGAGATAGGTTGCTGCCATTATCAGTGATAATGCTGTGTGGAACTCCAAACCGAGAGATAATTCCCCAGAGGAAATTGGTGGCTGTTCGTGCGTCAAGTTTGCTGATCGGTTTAGCCTCGACCCATTTGGTGAACTTGTCGACAGCGACCAATAGGTGGGTGTACCCACCACGCGCTTTCTTGAAGGGACCCACCATGTCTAAGCCCCAGACCGCGAACGGCCAGGTGATTGGAATCGTCCTCAGTTCCTGTGCCGGCAAGTGAGGTTGACGAGCGTACAACTGACAGCCTTTGCATGTGTTTACGATGTTCTCGGCGTCTTCTTTGGCGGCAAGCCAGTAGAAACCTTGGCGGAAAGCTTTGGATACAATGGACCTGGCGGAAGCATGATGCCCGCAGGTGCCAATATGTATGTCCTTCAGAATTTCCCGGCCTTCTTCCGGCTGTATGCACCGCTGATAGATGCCGCTCGTGCTTCGCTTATATAGCTCGCCTTTTATTATCGTGAATGCCTTGGCTCGCCTTATGATCTGTCTTTTTAGCACCTCATCGTCCTCCGGCAACTTTCTGTCGATTAGGAAATCGAGATATGGGACTGTCCAATCCGGCTGTATCAAGTAGACAGCGAGACTTGCCGCTTCTACCGGTTCTTCTGCATCGGGGTCCATCAAGTCGGCGCCTTTAATGGATGGCTTGTGCAAATGTTCCAGGAAAATATCTTTTGGCACCTTTTTGCGTTCGGATCCTAGTCTTGCAAGTGTGCCTGCCGCCTCGTTCTCAGCTCTTGGAACATGCCGGACTTCGTAGCCCGCGAAGTTTTTTGCGAATTCGTCAACTTTGGCTCTGTATGCCGCCATTGTTGCGCTTTTCGCATCCCATGTTCCGCTTACTTGCTGCGCGACCAAATCTGAGTCGCCATAACAGAGGATTCTTTTGACGCCTAGGTCGTTTGCCACGTGTAACCCATGAAGCAAAGCTTCGTACTCGGCAACGTTGTTGGTTGCTGTGAAGTGGATTTGCAACACGTAGCTAAGCTTGTCACCTTTAGGCGTGCGTAGCACGACTCCAGCCCCCGAGCCTTTGAGCATCTTTGATCCGCCAAAGTGCATGACCCAATATTCTGATTCGGGGAGTGTCGTTTCCTCCATGGCTTCTGTCCAGTCGGCGACAAAATCTGCAAGTGCTTGAGACTTAATGGCGGTCCGTGGCTTATAGACTATATCAAAGGCGGCAAGTTCGATGCCCCATTTGGCAACTCGACCTGTTGCCTCTGCATTGTTGATTATGTCTCCCAACGGTGCCTTGCTGACTACTGTCACTGTGTGTTCCTGGAAGTAATGCCTAAGCTTTCTGGCGGCGAAGAATACACCATAAGCCAGCTTTTGGTAATGCGGATGACGAGGTTGTAACTCGGCAAGTCCCTGGGTTGTGCACCCCGGGTTGATTGATGGGGAGAGTGTAGAGTGCAAGGTGATCACGACGGCTGACAGGCGAGGTTTTACCCAGGTTCAGGCTCCCGGAGGATAACACCCTACTCCTGCTTGTCTGGTTATTGATGCGAGTGGCGATTACAATGGCGAGATTGCGATCTCGCTAGGGTTTGTGGTAGTTCTGAGCCAGCGTGTCCTCTAGGACGGGCAACCCTCCTGGCTTTATAGGCAGCCAGGTCTCGGGTGGTTGATACAGATACGGTAGGTTACAAGACCTAACCGAGTTGGATTAGGATACGAGATACCCCGAGTGGGCCTTCTATGGGCCTTTCCATCCTTGGCGCGGCCCAGGTAGCCTCATCGTGGGCCACCCGCAAGGTAGCCCCACGTCAGCGGATACCTCTGCTTGGAGGCGGAGAATACTTCACTGATGAAGTAGACCGGTCGTTGCTCACACGTCGCGGCTTCGTTCTCCTTTCTTTCCACAGCCAAGACAACGCTGACAACAACTCATGTTGCCGCGATGTACAGCAGCATTGGTTCCTGCGATCGAGGTGCAGCTAATATCGGAGCGGATATGAGGGCCTCCTTAAGTTGTTGTAAGGCGGCGTCTGCCTCTGCTGTCCACTCAAAGTTGTCGGATTTCTTCAATAGCCGGTAGAGAGGCATTGCCTTTTCCCCTAGGCGGCTTATGAAACGACTTACGGCCGCTGCCAATCCGGCTAGACGTTGCACGTCCTTCAGACAAGTAGGTCTGGATATGTTTTGGATGGCCTTGATCTTCTCCGGATTAACCTCGATCCCTCGTTCTGAGACGATAAACCCGACCAGTTTGCCGGCTGGAACGCCGAAAACGCACTTGGCGGGATTGAGTTTCATCTGATATCTCCGGAGATTCTGAAACGTTTCTTCCAAATCCTCTAGGAGATCTGCCTTCTTTTTTGACATCACCGCGATGTCGTCTACGTAGACGTGAACATTGCGGCCGATCTGTTCGTGCAGGTAATTTTGCATACAGTGCTGGTATGTTGCCCCTGCATTCTTTAGGCCAAAAGGCATCGTGATGTAGCAGAAAGTCCCGTATGGAGTGGTGAAAGATGTTTTCAGCTGATCCGACTCTCTCATCTTGATTTGGTGGTATCCTGAGTAGGCGTCCAAAAAGCAAAGCAGCTCGGAGCCTGTTGTGGAGTCTACGACTTGGTCAATTCTAGGCAGCGCAAAGGGATCCTTTGGGCAGCACTTGTTAACACCGGTATAGTCAATACACATCCTCAGCTCTTTATTCTTCTTTGGAACAAGTACAGGATTTGCCACCCAATCAGTGTGTACAACTTCTTTTATGAAATTGGCGGCCTTCAGCCTATTTATCTCCTTTCCTATAGCCTTGCGTCTCTCATCTCCAAAGCGTCTTGTTGCTTGCTTCACCGGCTTGGATCCTTTTATGACGTTGAGTGAGTGCTCGACAAGTTCCCTCGGTACACCAGGCATGTCGGAAGGCGACCATGCAAAGATGTCACGATTCTCACGGAGGAACTCGACGAGCGCGCCTTCCTATTTGCTGTCAAGGTTGGAGCCGATGACAACTTGCTTAGACTTGTCACCTGGGATAGGTCCGCCTTTTTGGTGTCTTCTGAAGCTTCGAAGGTCTTCTTAACATCAATCTTTGGCTTTGGCATGGAGTTGTCTGAATCCGCCCCGAGCAGTGCGAGTTCTTCCTTGTGGATGACGGCTTCTGCAAAGGCGGACATGCCACGCTCGCACTCCTTGGCTTTCTTGAAGTTGCCGGAAATCGTGATGGTTCCGTGCTCCCCCGGCATTTTGAGCTTGCTGTATATATAGCACGGCCTTGCCATGAACTTGGTGAAAGTCGGTCGTCTGAAGATTGCATGGTAGGCGCTTTTGAAGGGGACAACTTCGAACCGGAGGAACTCTGAGCGGTAGTTCTCTTTTGGTCTGAAAGTTACCTTCAGCCTAATGCTCCCCCATTGACTTTGCTTGCCTGCTGGGCACTATGCCGTGAAAAGTGAGGTTGCTCTGGTCCAGCTGACCCTCTGATAGGTTCATGCGGCTTAGTGTGTCATAGTACAGGATGTTGAGGCTGCTGCCGCCATCCATGAGTACCTTTGTGAGTCTAAAGTTGTCGACAATGGGATCGACAACAAGGGCATACTTGCCTGGGTGAGGAACATGATCAGGGTGGTCGGACCGGCCCCAGGTGATCGTTGCTTCCGACCAGTTCAAATACTGAGGGACGTCCGGCATTGTCGTGTTGAGTTCGCGCATTTCCGCCTTATCCACCTTAGCCGAAGGCGTGCCGACAAAACACACAACGGATTCCTTGACCTTCGGATATGGCTTCTTTTTCTTGGCGGCCGCGTCATCCTCGCTTGAGATAGACATGTCGTCGTCATCCTCATCCTCCTTGTTGTCTTTCTTGTCGTTCTTCTTTGACTTCTTTGACTTCCAGCCGACTGTGGGGTCTATTTTGAAGTCGTCCATGAAACGACACTCGCCAAGCATATGGTTGACCTTGCCCAGTGAGGCGTGGATGGGACATGGCAAAAGTTTTGCCTGTTCATAGGTGATTCGCGCCGCCTTAGGCCCTGAGCCGGCGTCGCGACCATCTTTCTTATTCTTCCACTTCTTTTTGTCGGCATTCCCTTGGAATGATACGGCTACCTCGTTGGAAGGTCCAGCTTTGTCATCTGCCGCCTGCTTGCACTTGTTGTTCCGCTTTGGTATGATGTTGACGTCTGGATCATCGTCCCGGGCGTCGTCATCCGCCGCCGCGTACTGGGCGGCTAGGTTGAGCATCTCACCAAGGTCCGTGATTTGCTCGCGGACGAGCCGATGACGGAGCAAGGACTTCTTCTGCAGGCCCGTGTAGAAGGCGTGGATAGCCTGTGCGTCCGAAACACCATGACAGTTGGCTTTTTCGGATATCCAACGGCTGACAAAATCTGTCATGGTTTCGTCCGGCTTTTGGATACAGCGTTGCAATTCCGTGTAGTTATTTGGACGCTTGTATGTTCCTTGGAAGTGCTGGGAGAAAACCTTTTCTATGTCGTACCAGCTATGGATAGACATTTCAGGAAGGTTGTCGATCCAAGCCCTTGCCGTGCCCTCCAACATGAGAGGTAGGTAACGGACGGCAATGAAGCTGCTCCCGCCGGCAATTTCTATGGCCATGGCATAGTCGGCTAGCCATGAATCCGGCTTAACGAGGCCGTTTTACCTAGAACAGTTTTTTGACACTGATGTCATGTCCTTAGGGAACGACTCTCTGCGGATGGCGTCACCGAAGCACTTTGGTCCAGAGTATAGCGGCTCCTTTCCTCTTGCTATGTCTTGTAGGCGGTGTCGTGCGTCTTTTGGATCAAGCTGCCGCGCGCCTCTGTTTGCGTCTGGCTCGTCCTGCGCTGCCCGGCTTATGCTGCGCCTGGGTCCTTCTGCCTCCTCTTTCTTCTTGCTGCCGGTGCTACGCTGCGGAGACCGGCTTCGACCTCTCCTGGGAGGGTCGTTGCCGACATCTTTCCTAGGCGGCGGCCTATTGTTCCGGCTACCGCCGTTGTCGCGTCTTGGCTGGGATGGAGGTGGCAGGTCTCCTCTGCTTCCTGTCCTTGAATTCTCGTCCCGCCTTGGCTTTGGCGGTGGCGTCTTCTTTGGAGGTGGCGTTGCCTTCCTTTTGTCGCCATGGCTACTGGAGCCAGACGGGCCTTCGGGGTCGGCGCCAGGTGCAGCTTTGCACTTTCCTGACTTAGACTCTAGGTCTCCCCCGCGAGCATCCGCCATGTGGCCGTAGGAATCAGCGCGAGCTTGTTGTTCTAGGGCCTTGCTTACGAAGTGTCTTGCATTGGCCAGATTTTCTTCCACCGTGTAAGTGTTGTCGTCCAGGGTATCTAGTGCGGCGGCCGCGTTGAGGACGGGGGTGCAGAAGACAACATCTCCCCTTCTGTCCACGCGTTGTGGTGCCGTACGCCAGTCGAACCCGAGATCTTGAGCCGCTGTCGTTGCTTGCGTTGGCGGCTCTTTGCCACGGCGGTTTTTTGATGACCTTTTCTCCTCAAAGAGTGGCCGGCTTGTTTTGGCCGACATCTTCTCCTGTTCTTTCTCGATCTTCTTCGCAAGGCTCTCAACGTGCTCCTCTCTTTTTCGCAGGAAGTCAGAGTGCTTAAGCATGTTAAGCCTAAGCTCTTCCACTTCGTCAAGTGGGGTGTCTTTATTCACCGGAGTATTCATGATCTCGTCTACTTCTTTGATGACGGAGAGCAAATCCGTGGGTTTGCTGCTGCCGCCTTTCTCGAGACCAGTTTTCTTCTTTGCGCGCACCTTGTCGGAACTTTCAATGAGTTGACCGGCAGTGGTGTCGCCGGCATCTCCGCCGGCTTGTTTTGCGCTTCCGAAGCAACTGGGGTTGTCTCGTGACCGACAACAACCATCATAGCCAGCTTGTCAGGCATGTCAGTATCCGCTGTGCCCTCTGAAGGAGCCGGATTACCACTGGAAAAGCGGGTTTTGATCTTCTCTTCGAAGAGACTAGCATCATCATCAGAGTCAGAGTCTACGTTGACTTGAACGGTAGATCTGGATCCGGCATCTGACATCGCATCCTCCTGGAGAGCAGGGAGGATTGACTCAGGATCGTTGTTTTCTGGCTGGGAGTCTGATCCCAGTCCGACAACTCCGACGAAGTGGAAATCAGATTCGTCTGACTCCTGGGAGAAGGCGGACTCAGATCCATCTTGTCGGTCGACTGCTTGGTCGAAGGGTTGGTGGGTGGAGTTGTAGAAACGCGGTAGGCCGTACGCCTCTGGCGTATACCCGATGAAGACGTCGATCCTTCCGATCGGTACGATTGCGCATCCGATAAGGTAGTCATCCGCAAGGAGCCAGGACTCATCCGAGTTGACGTAGCTGTGGCCGCCATATCTTGTGACGCGACCGACGGCGATCTGCTTGCCCACGCCGCCAAGTGTTCCCGCCTGGAACGTGACGCCAGGAACCTTATGCCCCACGGTGGGCGCCAACTGTCATGGTATCAGCATAATTGATAGGAGACGGGGGTCCTCTAGCCTATATATGGATTGGGGGGAAGAAGGTTGGTGTCGTCGAGGACGGGATTGAACACGGCGAGTTTACCCAGCTTCGGATCCCACAGCGGTGGCGAGATCCTACGTGCTGCTATAATTCACTATGAGGCAATAGCCGTGAACAGGTTACAATGTGTACGATGCGTATTGAGGCGTCTGCCCTAAAGGCTCCCTGGTGGCCGGTTTATATAGGCGGCCAGACCCAAGGGTACAAGGCAAGTACTTGTCCGGCAAGTAAACAGAGTCCTAGACCTAGCCGGTTTAGTTGCCGCCTTCCGTCTTGGGCTTGGTGGCTTGATGGGCTTCGGCCTTCCGCCTTCCTTGGACCGTCCGCCTTCTTCCTTGTACGTCAGCTATCTGGGCCGCCCGGCAGGCTTCAGCCTTACCACCCTTGGGCCACCCTGGACTAGCCGGATTAATCCATGTTGGTTACACCCCTAGTTGATATATCCCCAACACTCGCCGACGTCCGCAGCCTAGCGCCTCCTCCGCTGCCGAGCGCCGCCGTCCGCTGTTGCGCGCTGCCGTACGTCAATGGCGCCGCAACCGAGCTCGCCGTCCCTGCTTCCTCTATTCGTCTCCCTCAAGGCCGTGCCGCCGAGCTCGTCGTCCCCATCCCCGCCGAGATCGTCATCGTCGTCGCAGCTAGTGAGCATTCCACTCCCCTCACTTATTAGTGTGAGGGTTAGGGTTAGTGTTAGTGTTAGTTGTTGTTTAAATTGTTAGGGTTAGTGTTAGTTGATTTAGTGATCTTGTTTAGTTGAATTATGAATTTAGTTGATTTAGGAACTTAGTGTCTTAGCAAATTGTTTGCAAATTGTTAGAATGTTTTATAGTATTTTAGTGTCTTAATGTAAGTACCAATTTGTTTTAGGGTAAAGGTGGCTACAGGAGTGCCAGGCCTAAGTGCGATAAATTTAAGGCTGAAATTAAGGCAAAAGGGCTATCTCCAGGTACAGAGAAAGTGCCCGAAAGAGCAGGAAATTTCCTAATGGCGCATGGCATGACGTTGGATATGGAAACAGGGAGTTGATGAAGGAGATATGCCCTAGAGGCAATTAATAAAGTGTATTCTTTATCATATCTCGTTTGTTCATAATAGGTTTTTGTGTCATGCTAGAACCGTATTAAGCGGAAACATTAATACGGGTGTGATACGTAAACACCCAGGTCCCTAGTAGCCTCTACTAAGACTAGTTTTGTTGCGCGATTGATGATCGAGGTTTCCCGGTCATGGGGCATGGCGCCGGTCGGCAATGGGAGTCATATCGTTAGAGAACGATGTGATGGACATACCCAGATTTGGAGAACGTAGTCGTTACGCCTTTGACCGTGAGATCAACTCTTATTGTTATTCCTGGAAGATACTTTGATCGCACCAAACATCGTATCTTATTTAGTATGACAGTAACGGTGATACTTTTGGGTATCGGAAAGGAGTAGTTCAGACGAGGGGTCAAGAGCGGGATTTGCCAGTCCGCGTAGCAGGATAGATACTCTCGGGCCCACTCGGTGAGATCATGTCTAATGAGCTTGCAAGCATGTGACTAGGTCACGGAGACATGAGATCATGAACGAGTAGAAGATAGCGTCGTCGGTAACGAGGTCGGGATTAGGTATGGAGATATCTATGGAACGACGCTATGACATGCTAAGTATCGCTATGGCAAAAGGTTAAAGACTTTGCGTTCAGGTTTGATAGATGAAAGTCATTCGTTATTTCACAGGGATTAATTCATGGGGTCCAGGCCTACGAGTTAGTCGTTGATCATAGAGGAGTCTTGGTCATACCTGTTATTATATCGAACCGCTAGGGTAACACACTTAAGGGGTTTCGACAAGTCAACCGGAAAGGAAAGAGAT
This sequence comes from Poa annua, assembly GCA_026929855.1. Classification (NCBI taxonomy): domain Eukaryota; kingdom Viridiplantae; phylum Streptophyta; class Magnoliopsida; order Poales; family Poaceae; genus Poa; species Poa annua. The sequence continues at coordinate 43,746,888 of CM049427.1, forward strand.
CACCGGGAGCGTCCCGGGAGGGGTCCGATGGAGATCGGGCAGCGACGAAAGAGTTTTCGGAGATAGGAAAAATTATATATATTATGTTTGATATTAATTAGTGTAATTAATATGCAAATATGATTTTATATATTTTTTTCGAATTTATTTAGGCTGATTTCCCTAAATGGGCCTTCTGGTCGAAAGAAGGCCCAAGAGGGGGAAAAATCCCTAGGGGATTCGGTGGGGGCCATGGTGGCCGGCCTGGATGGGCCAAGGGGCCCACCAGGGGGCCGACGCACCTAGCCTAGCCGCACCAGGCATGTGGGGATAGTCCCATATTGCATGGCTGGCAAGGTTGGCTCCCCCTGGGAGCCTATATAAGAAGGGGCACCCCTGGCCTTTTAATTCACCAATTAATTCCCAATTTCTCTCTCGATCTCGTGCTTCCCTTGTCGGAGCCGCGCCGAGCTGAGGAAGGGGATCTCTTCCACCATAGCCCGCTGCCGCGCTGCTGGTGTTCCGGTCCAAGTCTTCCGCTGCTCGTCCTGGACTGGAGCTTCGGAGGCCGTCGTCTCCACCGTACGTGTGTGACGCTCTGCGAGGTGCTGCGCTAGCGGTACTCGGAGGTCTGCTTCCTCTACACGACCTTGAGGTCGGCTTCGTCGGTCTTCATCGACAACGTTTGTGCGGGAACGTAATCCCCGCTTTCGGTCTACAAGGGTACGTATTCCGATCTCCGTTCGTACTACTATATCTGCATATAATAGATCTTGGCATGCTTTTAGGATATCGTTGGTAGGAATTTTTTTGTTTTCTGCACACGATCCCCTTCAGTGGTATCAGAGCCGATCTATCGTAGATATAGCTGTATGCTGTTAGAACCCGTGCTCTGCACGGGGGCACCGTTCCTGTTATTTGCTACCCTCTAGCGTGCACTTGTGTATTCCAGCGGCATTGAGTTGATGAAGCGGCCCGGACCGACTTTACGCGTACGCTTACACGAGATTGGTTCCACTACTGACATACGGCTTGTACCGTATATGTGGCTGGCGGGTGTCAGTTTCTCTCTCTTTAGTTGGTCTTCGCATTTTCAATGGAGGGCCCGAAAGGGATGCTTAAACATGCAATTATTGGATCGTTGTTGTGGTCATAAGGTTCGTAGGTATGAAGCGGTTCTATTTACGAAAGCCCCAAGCCACGTAAAATTTGCAAAAGATAAAGTAGAAGCGTCTAACTTTATTTTGCAGGGGCTATGTGATATGGTCAATGTAGGTTTATTAAATTGTTTATAAACTGCGGGCGCCAAGAAGACCATGGCACAATGGACTATATCACATTGCATTACATTTGATGTTTTGTGTGCATCTTATATTGTGTGATTGTGTGTATAGTATACATTAGTTACACGGCGGTAGATGTATAAGATGATCCCTTCAAAATACCACTAGTGTTCTCCCTCCAACGCGCACCACCAAGAAAGTTCTACGTTATGAGGCAGGCCGTGATGATCGGGTGTCAGACATCTCGTCGTTCGCATACAGTGGGTGTAAACCATGTTGCACAAGCGTCAGCGTGGAGGTCTTTGGTGGCGAGCCTAGCATATTCAGAAATATGGCCTCGGAACAGGAAGACCGAAAGGTCGAGCACGAGTCACAAAATTGGTGTGGCGGACGATTTTTTCTACTCTTGAAGTTGTGCCGCCGGCTCTGATGATGAGGGGTGGTGCAATGGATGGGGGTTGTGTAATCGCTTAAACGACCAGGAGGGATGTTCGTTTGAGTGGGAGTTATGTTAGTTATTTTCTAAAATACTATAACTCAAAATTATTAGAGCAAAGTCTTATGTTGTTGCAAATTCCATTGTAGATGTCTCGCCCCTCGTTTAACCTAGGTCTGTTCCTTGAGAAAGAAAATCTTAAGACCAATGGGTCAAACTTCATGGCCTGGTTCCGCAACCTGAGGATCCTCCTCACTCCCAATAGGGTGGCCTACGTCATTGAGGCCGCCATAGGTGACCCTCCCACAGATGATGCCTCTGAGGATGAGAATAAGGTCTTCCAGACCCGATCGGAGGATTCTGCCTTTGTCCAGAGTGGCATGCTCTACGCCATGGAAGCCGACCTGCAGAAGCGCTTTGAGAAGATGAGCGCCTTTGAGATCATTTCGGATCTTAAGGCTGTCTTCGCGCCGCAGGCTAAGGCTGAGAGATATGAGGCTTCTGAGCTTTTCTTCTCGACCAAGATGGAAGAGCATAGCAGTGTGAGCGAGCATGTAGTCAAGATGTCTGGCTACGTTCAACGCCTGAATGCTCTGGAATGCAAGATTCCCGATGAGCTGGCGATTGACAGGGTGTTGCAATCATTGCCGCCAAGCTACAAAGGCTTCATCATGAACTACAACATGCAGGGCATGGCTAAGTCCCTGGGTGAAGTGGTCGTGATGCTCAAGACTGCTGAGGTAGAGATTAAGAAGGAGCACACGCTGTTGATGGTCAACAAGACCATTGATTTCAAGAAATCCGGTGGCAAGGGAAAGCAGAGCTGGAAGTCCAGGAGGGAGGCAAAGTTGGCTGCCAAGCCCAGGACTAACAGGTCTGGTCCCAGAGCTAGCGTGGAGTGTTTCTACTGCAAGGGGAAGGGTCACTGGAAGCGCAACTGCCCCAAGTACCTGGAGGATAGGAAGTCTGGCAAGACGGTCGACAAAGAGCAAGGTATATTTGATATACATGTTATAGATGTGTACCTTACATCCGCCCGGAGCAACACGTGGGTATTTGATACTGGTTCTGTTGCTCATATATGTAACTCTCAGGAGGAGTTACGGAATAGACGGCGGCTGGCGAAGGATGAGGTGACGATGCGCGTCGGCAACGGATCGAGAGTCGACGTGGTGGCTGTCGGCACGCTCCCTCTGCATCTACCATCGGGATTAGTTTTGGTTTTAAGTAAGTGTTATTTTGTGCCATCCTTGAGTGTAAACATTATAAGTGGGTCTTGCCCGTTACAAGACGGTTATTCATTTAAATCAGTGTCAAGCAATTGTGCTATTTATATGAATGATATCTTTTATGTTGATGCTCCCGAGAATAACGGTTTATTCTTGTTGAATCTCGATCGTAGCACTCACATCCATAACATAGAAGCCAAACGGATTAAGTGTAGTGACGATACCGCCATGTATTTGTGGCATTGCCGTCTTGGTCATATTGGTGTAAAGCGCATGAAGCAACTCCACTCCGATGGACTTTTGGACTCGTTGGATTTCGGATCCCTCGATACATGCGAACCATGCCTTATGGGCAAAATGACCAAGACACCGTTCAAAGGTTTCGTTGAAGGGGCGTCGGATTTGTTGGGGATCATACATACATATGTGTGTGGACCGATGAGCGTTTCGACACGCAATGGTTATCGTTACTTCGTCACCTTCACTAATGACTTGAGTAGATACGGTTATATCTATTTGATGAAACACAAGTCTGAAACGTTTGAAAAGTTCAAAGAATTCCAAAGTGAAGTTGAGAATCAGCTTAAAAGGAAAATCAAGCATCTCCGATCCGATCGCGGTGGAGAATACTTGAGTTTTGAGTTTGGCACACATCTGAAGAGTTGTGGCATAGTACCCCAACTTACGCCGGCCGGAACAACGCAGCGTAACGGCTTGTCCGAGCGACGTAATCGTACTCTACTCGATAGTGTTCGATCTATGATGTCTCTTACCGATTTGCCAGTGTCCTTCTGGGGTTATGCGTTAGAAACAGCCGCATTCATTTTAAATAGGGCTCCGTCCAAGTCCGTTGAAACGACACCGTATGAACTATGGTATGGCCAAAAGCCTAAGTTATCGTTTCTGAAGGTTTGGGGTTGTGAGGCGTACGTTAAGAAACGAAAGCTCGACAAACTCGAACCGAAGTCGGAGAAAGTCGTCTTTGTAGGATATCTGCGGGAAACCGTTGGGTACACCTTCTACAACCAAGCTGAGGGCAAAACTTTTGTCGCGAAGACCGGTACCTTTCTAGAGAAGGAGTTTCTCGCGAAAGGAGTAAGTGGGAGGAAGGTAGACCTCGATGAAATCGTTGATCCTGAACTCGAGATTCCGAGTGGCGCAACGGAAGCAATTCCGGAAACGTCCTCCGTGGAAGGAGTGGGAGAAACTGTCGAGGAAGGTGTTCTACCTCGTAGGTCTGGTAGATCTCGGATCACACCAGAATGGTATGGAAACATGGTTTGCACCGTCATGTTAGTTGAACAAGACGAACCTACGAACTACAAGGAGGCGATGGTGAGTCTAGAATCCGAGAAATGGCTTGAAGCCATGAAATCCGAAATAGGATCCATGTATGATAACAAAGTGTGGACTTTGATGGATATTCCCGAAGGGCGCAAGGCCGTCGAGAATAAATGGATCTTTAAGAAGAAGACTGATGCTGATGGTAATGTGACCGTCTATAAAGCTCGGCTTGTCGCAAAGGGTTTCCGACAAGTTCATGGAATTGACTAAGATGAAACTTTTTCACCGGTAGCGATGCTTAAGTCTATTCGGATTTTGTTAGCGGTAGCTGCCTATTATGATTATGAAATCTGGCAGATGGACGTCAAAACGGCCTTCCTAAATGGAAACATTGAGGAAGAGTTGTACATGGTACAACCGGAAGGTTTTGTCGATCCAGGGAATGCTAACAAGGTGTGTAAGCTTCAGCGATCCATCTATGGATTGAAGCAGGCATCTCGGAGCTGGAATCTTCGCTTTGATGAGGTAATCGAAGGTTTTGGATTTATCCAAAATATGGAAGAGACCTGCATTTACAAGAAAATGAGTGGGAGCTCGGTTGTGTTCTTAGCACTGTATGTTGACGACATATTGCTGATTGGGAATTATGTGAAACTTCTGAATAGCGTGAAGGAATATTTAAACAATAAATTTTCCATGAAGGACTTAGGAGAAGCTGCGTATGTTTTAGGCATAAAAATCTATCGTGATAGATCAAGGCGCCTATTAGCACTGAGTCAGAGTACTTATCTTGATAAAATACTGAAGCGTTTCCGTATGGAGAAGGCAAAGAAGGGTTCTCTGCCGGTTATCAAGAATAAGATATTGCGGAAGGCACAGTGTCCGGTGACGGAACTGGGTAAGGCCGAAATGACGAAACATCCTTATGCTTCAGCCATAGGATCGATCATGTATGCAATGTTGAGTACTAGACCGGATGTGGCATTAGCTCTAAGTTTGACAAGCCGGTTGTCGGGGGGCTGCCCCCCGGGTAGGGGCAGATCCCGGAATAATTCAGCAATGAGACAACAGTACTTGAACTTTGGTGAGAGCAAGGGACACCTCCTGGTGTGCTGAAGGGGCAACTTGACCCTTGAGCGCTGGTAGAGTGCAATGTGCCTGCTGGCAGGCGCAAGGGTCAGCTCTAGCAGCTATAAATAGACACCCCCAGCCTTCACAATAGCAGCAAAAGCATCAGCAGATGGTTCCTCTAAGAACTAGCTTCTCGAAGATGTCTTTGCTGGTAGGCTAAGACATCTTCGAGAGGCTAGGCCTAGAGATACTCATCCATGGACGAACTTGGATGCCTCCAGAAAGGATCTCGGATCTTGGGCTCCGAGGAGACTCCCGGAGGGAGGTGTATTCGGTTTTGCCGGATAGATGATCCGGGTAAGTGCCAACCGGAACGTCTATCTCGGTCTTGATCTTGTGCAGGAAAGACTTACGAGGGCGAGCATGGAGATGACCGGCACGAGCGAACCCGGTAGGACGTCAACGGTCTGTAACAGGCTTTCCCGTCTGTTGCGGGGGGAAGTACCATTCCGCCTGACACGGAAGTATGGTCACCTCCCGCCTGACACGGAAGCATGGTCACCTCCCGCCTGACACGGGAGCGCGTCAGGCGGTACGACAACGGTACGACAAGACACGACGTGCCTAGCCCGACAATCCGGAAAAGGTTATCCGGGATGGGCAAAGACATGTCCTGTCTCTGACAGGGGGACAATGATGTTCCAGGACGGCGCCTGCAGTCCTTGCCGGGATGATGACGAAGGGGCTACGCCGGATAGCGCGGAGAGTAGGTCGCACTAGCCGGTGACGCCATGCCAGTTAGGCCTGTCCGGTGGGGCCAAGCCGGATTAGGGTTTCCGGCCCTCCTGGCCGGAACTCTATAAAAGGCGCCATAACTGCTCCTGTGGAAGAGAGGCCAACTTGGGAGCCAAAGCTATAGTTGCATTTACTCCTAGAGCATTCACTTCCTCCTACCTTGAGTTCATCTAGTTCTTCTTGTTCTTCACTTGGAGAGATCTACGAGCAAGTTGTAGCCCTTGTACCACCATTATATAGAGAGGAAAGGCAGGAGTAGGGGTGTTACCTCCTCGCGAGGGCCCTGAACCTGGGTACATCGTCTGTGTGTTGAGTGCCTTCGTGCATTTGTTCTTGTTTATTAGATCTTCCCTCTATCGTGCTGCTCTCGTTTCTAGTTTTTGGGAGATCTCGGTTACACCGGGATCCTCCCCGTGTGGGCTATTCAGCTCGCTATCCCTCCCCGGATCCACCAACGTCCATCGGCCCCACACATTAGCCATCCTATGGCATCTGCCGTGACACCACCACGACAGTTGGCGCCCACCGTGGGGCTGACAGAGGCGTTGGCTGGTGTACACATCCGGACGGGCTCCCCCGTTCATTTCGACATTCGGGTTCTCTCTGGCCTTGTCGTAAGGCTAGGGGAGATGGACTTTGTCTGCGACAACGCAGGATGCTTCCGGAACAGACCCTTTCCGGTGAACGGATGCCTCATTGACTTTGGTGGTTTCACCACCTACGTCGCCACCGAAGTTATCTGTAGCTACCCGGACGTGGTCCTGGAAGCTGAGGATCCGCCCATGCTCTGCGCTACTCGGGGTCTGGGTGCCGGTCGCCCCCCGAGTTCCGTCGCGGTGATGATGGTCGGAGCAACCGAGGAGGAGTACCAAGACGCTGACGGCGATGCCGGGAGAGGCCACGTCCGTTTGGCCAAACCTCCTCAGGAAAGAGGTGCGGCCCAGGATGACGATCCACAACCATCCCAGCCACGACGTCGCCCGGATCCCCTCTCGGGTCTGGTGGCCAAGTTGGCTGTCCCTGTAACTGCTGAGGCAGACACCCAGGCCACCTCGGCTGATTTGGAGGAGCAGCGGAGGTTGCTACTCGCCGAAGCACAGGAGATTGCCGAGATTCGTCGCGAACTCAATGCCAGTCTCCGGGAGTACAATGCAGCTCACGGATTCCTTAAGATAGACTCCCGGAACAAGCGCATCGCGGATCTACGCAAGAAAGGAAGAATGGTGAATGATGAGCTGGCAGGTGGAGCCGCCACCAGTCACACGGGAAGCCTGATCTCAGCGGGGAAGCCGGTGTACAGCCCACCGGCGAAAACCCTTAGGGCTGCCGAAGCCGCCATGGCCGAGTTGGTAGGGTTATCCGGTGAGGCTCTACGCAAACAACAGGAGCGGGTGAACGAGTTGGTGATCGAGGCCAACCGTCAGAATCAGGCCTTCAAGAAGAAGAACCTCGGGGCAGGATCGCAAGTGCACTCAGCTAGACCCAATAGCCAGAGATCGGACGGAGAGGCCTCTTCCCCGCATCCGAGCAGAAGCAAGAGCAAGAGCAAGAGCCGGAGTCGGCGTCGAGGTTCCGGGAAGAACAAGCAGTTACAGGCTTATGATCCGGCCTTCGCCGGCATCCAGCAAGCCGGGCAGCGTAATTCGGCGCAGGCGGGAAGTACCCGTGAAGGTGGCAACCTGGGTGTAGGAAACAATAACCCGGCTAGCCGTGGTAATCCACCCCGGGACCCTCCTCATGTTCAGGGAAACCCATGAAGGGAGGTCGTCTCAGTCCCGCAGCAGGCTGTGGTCCCGGCACAAGACCGGTTCAACGATGGCAACTCAAGACTGCAGCAGCTCGGATACCAGCCCGACGAGAACCCTTTGGGATCTCGGATAGGAACCAGACAGCTGAATCCGGCAGATGCCAGATTCCGGCTCGACCGAAATCACCAATCCGAGCTAGTGGAAGAGCAAGGGCCTCCGGGACCTGCCTGCTTTGGACCTCGGATCATGCGGGAACCACCTGTCCGGAATTTTCAGCTCAACAGGGGTGCCAAGACCTATGATGGCAGCAAGAAGCCGGAGGACTGGCTAACCGACTATGTAACTGCAGTAAGCATAGCCGGTGGAAACAGACGATGGGCGGTACGATACGTACCGCAGATGTTGGAAGGACCTGCCCGGATCTGGTTGAACAACTTGAGAACTGGCAGCATAGACTGCTGGTTAGACTTCGAGGAGGCATTTATCAACAACTTCACCAGCACGTACAAAAGGCCAAACAGGCCTCAGCAGCTCGCCATCTGTAGGCAAAGGAGTAACGAGACTGACCGGGAGTATCTTACCCGGTGGAGCAATATTCGCAATTCTTGCGAAGGAGTGGTAGAGGCACAGGCCATCTCCTGGTTTGCACAAGGATGCCGGCATGGCTCAATGTTGTGGCAGAAGTTGCAAAGAAAGATGCCGGCGACCTTGGCAGAGACCATGCGCATCGCCGGTACCTACACGCTTGGAGATCCCATGCAACCCCTGGTGGATGTCGGTGACTCCAACAGGAGGAATGCGGGACCTCAGCGTTCGGGACCGAGCAGGAGCCATGATCGCCAGGATTTTGGCCAGAAAAGGAATCACCCGAGTACCACCATGCCGCACAGCACGTCGCAGCAGTGACCCGGGAGCAAGAGGATGCCGGCAACAGCCAGCGTCAAAAGACAAGTGGCCCGACTTGGGGTCAGAGTCAGGAGGTGCAAAAAACCTGGGTGGAACAAAAGAAGCCCCTGACATATGAGGAGATGCTGAACAAGCCATGCTGCTACCATGCTCTGGAGGCCAACAAGCCCGCAAACCACTCTACTCGGCAGTGCAGCTGGTATCAGCGCACATTGCAGGAAGGCAGCTCGGGAGCTGTTCGGCCGAGTGCTCCGGCGTCTCGGCCCAACATTCCGAGACCCCCTCCTTCGACATCGGGGGCCAACGTGATCCGGATCAATCAGCCTCAGCGAGGACCCCCACCTCGGCCAGTGAATATGGTGCACACCCGGAACGACAACAGTGCAGGCCCCAGTAACCAAGCCGGACAGCAGCAGGGCAACTACCGGGAGGCACATCAAAGCTATGTGGTCTTCGTGACCGAGCCCACTGACCGGAGAAGTGTGCGGCAGCGTGCCCTGGAGGTGAACGCCGTGATCCCGGCGGTGCCCAAGTTCTTGCACTGGTCCGAGATGGAGATCACATGGAGCAGGAAGGATCATCCCAGGGTTATGCTTAAGCCGGGGGCGTATGCCTTGGTGGTGGACCCAACTTTTGTTGGACCAAACCTCAATGTCCGCTTCAGCCGAGTTCTGATCGACAATGGCAGTGCCATTAACATCATGTACAAGGACACGATGCTGAAGCTGGGGGTGTCCATGAACACCTTGTTGCCTACCGAGACGACCTTCCACGGCATTGTGCCCGGAGTCTCTTGCTCGCCCATGGGAAAAATCTGGGTTGAAGTACTATTCGGAACCCGCGAGAACTGCCGAACCGAAAGCTTGGAATTCGAGGTCGTGGACCTCGAAAGCCCATATCACGCACTGATCGGCAGGCCAGCCCTAGCCAAGTTCATGATCTCAACTCACATGGGCTACCTGAAGATGAAGATGCCGGGACCTAACGGCGTAATCACCATCTCGGGAGACCACAAGCACTCCATGGAGTGTGCCTCGGCGGGGTCATGCTTAGCTGAGTCCCTGGTGATCGCGGAAGAGAAGAAGAGGATCCAGCAGGTGGTGGCAATGGCCAAGACCTCCCAACTCGGAATGCCCGGGATGGTGAACCCGGAGCAGGGTGCATCATTCCAGCCCCCCAAAGAGACCAAGAAGGTGGGTGTGGACCCCAGCAACCCGGAGCGCCAAGTTATCATTGGCAGCAACCTGGACAGCAAATAGGAAGGCGAGCTCGTCGACTTCCTCCGTGAGAATCGGGATGCTTTTGCGTGGTCGAGTGACGATCTGCAAGGTGTCCCGAGGGAGTTGGCTGAGCACTCTCTGTTAGTTAGACCGGATGCGAAGCCGGTGAAGCAACCAACTAGGCGCCTCTCGGATGAAAGAAGAGCTGCCGTCATGGAGCATCTGGCTATACTGCTGGCTGCCGGATTCATAATGGAAGTGCTGCACCCGGATTGGATATCGAATCCGGTCCTGGTAGAGAAGAAGAAGGATGATCCCCTCCTGCTTAAGGTGTGGCGCATGTGCATCGACTTCACCAACCTCAACAAAGCATGCCCGAAGGACCCCTTTCCACTGCCCCGGATAGATCAAGTAATAGATTCCACTGCCGGGAGTGAACTTTTGACTTTTTTAGATGCCTATTCTGGTTTTCACCAGATACCTTTGAATCCGGATGATCAATTGAAAACTGCTTTTATTACCCCTTATGGGGCTTATTGCTATCGTGTCATGACTTTCGGTTTGAGAAATGCTGGTGCTACATACTAGAGGTGCATGCAGAAATGTTTGCATGACCAGATAGGCCGGAATGCCGAGGTCTATGTCGATGACATAGTCATAAAGACAAAAGAGAAAGCCTCACTGATAGATGATCTGAGGGAGACATTTAAGAACTTAAGAAGATTCCGGATGAAATTGAACCCGGATAAGTGTACATTTGGTGTTCTGGCGGGGAAATTACTCGGTTTCCTCATCTCAAGCCGCGGAATCGAGGTCAACCCGGGTAAAATTCGTGCTATCGAGAGCATGAAATTGCCCGTGCGTCTCAAAGATGTATAGAAGTTCACTGGTTGTCTTGCATCCCTAAGTCGATTTGTGAGTCGACTTGGGGAAAAGGCCTTGCCCCTGTACCAATTGATGAAGAAAAGCAAAACATTTGTTTGGACCCCGCAGGCTGACGCGGTGTTCAACGATTTGAAGAAGATGCTCTAAACAGCACACGTGTTGGCATCCCCATTACCCAAGGAACCTATGCTGCTATATATCGCTGCAACCAACCGGGTAGTCAGTGTGGCAATGGTGGTAGAGAGGGAAGAAGGGGGCAAGCTGATACAAAGTCCGGTGTATTACCTCAGTGAGGTGATCTCGGAATCCAAGCAAAACTATCCGCACTACCAGAAGATGGCGTATGGAGTATACATGGCGGTGACCAAGCTCAAGCATTACTTTCAAGAGCACCCGATCACAGTAGTGTGCGAAGCTCCTCTGGCCGAGATCATCGGTTGCAAGGACGCTAGCGGCCGGGTAGCCAAGTGGGCCATCCAGTTGTCTCCATACGCTCTGGCGTATGAGAGACGAGATGCCATCAAGTCGCAGGCGCTGCCGGACTTTTTGGTAGACTGGGCCGAGATGCAGTATGAACCTCCGATGCCGGATTACAATTTCTGGAGGATGCATTTCGATGGCTCCAAGGCTAAGATCGGGTTGGGTGCCGGAGTGGTCCTCACTTCACCAAAGCAGGATGTGCTGAAGTATGTTCTGCAAATCCATTTCCGGGCATCTAACAACGTCGCGGAATATGAGGCCTTGGTTCATGGACTGAATGTCGCCAAGGAAATCGGCATCCGCCGGATAGAATGTTTTGGTGATTCCGATCTCGTAGTACAGCAGGTGTCGGCGAATTCGGATGCGCTTGATGCAAACATGGCCTTATACAGGTTTCATGTGCAGAAAATATCCGGATTTTTCGAAGGATGCGAGTTCAAGCACATACCCAGAGGAGAAAACGAGGCAGCGGATGTCTTGTCCAAGCTAGGGTCATCTCGGGATGCCATCCCACCCGGGATAGCTCTGGAGCATTTGAGGAAGCCATCTATTCAACCCTCACCCGAGTCGGATTCTATCTTCATCCCCAAGGAGCCTGGTTCAGATGCCATACCCATGGAAGTAGATGTCGGGAGCATCACATCGAACCCGGGGACTGCGTCACAGTGCTCAGAGAGGCAGAGAAAGATGATGATGGAGGTGATGTCGGCAGAGCAGATGGACATAGACGCTCCCGTGTTCCCGGTTCGACCTGTCCCGGAATGGGCACAACCCATTATGACTTACATCTTGGAAGGAACCCTCCCGGAGAATGAAGTGGAAGCCCGACAGATAATGCGAAGGTCAAAAGCATACACCGTCATCAATCAAGAGTTGTACAAGAGGAGTGTCACTGAGGTACTCCAGAGGTGTGTAGAACCGGCAGAAGGACAAGAGATGCTCCTGGAAATACATCAAGGGGAGTGTGGACATCATGCATCATCCCGGGCCCTGGTGGCGAAAGTGTTCCGGCATGGGTTCTACTGGCCCACTGCGTTACAGCAAGCAGAAGACATTGTCCGGAAGTGTGGAGGATGCCAGAGGTTTGCTCACCGGATACATATGCCGGCGTCAGCACTGACGACAATCCCTATCACTTGGCCATTTGCAGTATGGTGTTTGGATATGGTCGGGCAGTTCAAACCGGCAAGAGGCAATATGACGCACATACTGGTCATGGTGGATAAATTCACCAAGTGGATAGAGGTCAAGCCAATCCGAAAGTGTGATGGACACACTGCTGTGCAATTCCTGAAAGACATCATCTTGAGATACGGATACCCGCACAGTATTATCACGGATAATGGCACCATTTTTGCTGTGGGGGAATTCGCTCGATTTTGTGCTGAGAAGGGAATCCGGCTGGATGTAGCATCAGTTGCACACCCGGAAGAGAACGGGCAAGTCGAAAGAGCAAATGCCTTGGTCTTGGCCGGCATCAAAGCTCGCCTGATCGAGCCACTGTTGAGAACTCCAGGATGCTGGATAGAGGAGTTACCGGCGGTTTTGTGGGGTCTCCGGACTACACCGATAAGATCTACCGGGTACACGCCATTTTTATGGTATACGGTGCTGAGGCAGTACTCCCAACCGACATACAATATGATTCACCGAGAGTGACAATGTTCACTGAGACCGAAGCAAGGGAGGCCCGGGAAAATGATGTTGATTTACTTGAGGAGGCAAGGGAATTGACACTTTCTCGGTCTGCGATTTACCAGCAAAACCTCCGCCGATATCATAGCCGGAAGGTGCACCCGAGAGTGTTCCGAGAAGGAGATCTCGTGCTAAGGCTCATCCAACGCACGGTCGGAATGCATAAGTTGTCACCTCCATGGGAGGGACCTTTTGTGATAAGCAGGGCATTGCACAATGATTCATATTACCTTGTAGATGCACAGGAGGCTAGGAAAGGTGTAATGGACAAATCCGGAGAGGAAACCAAACGTCCATGGAATGTAGCTCTGCTTCGACCCTTTTACTCATAAAGGGCTCAGCGTATGATGTACTTAAATTTTTATGTATTAATAAAAGTAAGGCACCCCGGGAGGAACCCGGGGACTGCCTTGTTGTATGCCCATTTACTTTGTTCAGTGTATTTGTTATTTCATACCGATATCTCGGGAAGGAACCCGGGGACTGCCGAGTACCTATTTTTTTTGTATTGTTTGTATGCCGGGAAAGTTCCGAGTTCGATTCTCAAAGTCAGAGTAATGTATGTCATGTGAAATCATCTTGTGACTCGACTGACGCACGCCGAAATGGTAGTCAAGAGCAAAGAGAGTCAAATGTGGGGAACACGAAAATGGTCTCGGGGACTCGGAGCAGGAACTTATCCGGCATACCTGTTTTTGCTAACCCAGTTATTTTTTATGTCGGGAATTCGGTTAGCCAGAACTCGGATTGTCTTAAGTAATGTATGCCGTATATGGAGTTTTGTGACTCGACTGTCGAACGCCGAAATGGTAGACAAGAGCAGAAATTACCTAAGTACGGTAAACATGAAAAGCAACTCGGGGACTCGTAACAGAATAAATCGACATAGCTTGTTCGGATAGATAACTCAGTACGGAACGTAAATGTTAAATAGTGTATGTTACATCTTGCACCCGGCATCCCGGGGATTTAACAAATCTACTCTTAAGTTTTTCTAAGTAGTAGGAGAAGCCGGCTTCTCGGCGACGGCAGCAGCAGGAGCAGCAGTCTCGGGAGCAGATGCGGCAGCAGCAGTGGCTTCAGAACCGGCAGCGGTACTCGGGGCATCTGGGCACACCTCGGCCTGAGAGGCCTCGGGTGTCGGAGAAGTTGTAGCATCCCGGGGAACCACGGTCTCGGTCGCAGCACCAGAGGCAGCATCATCCTCCTCCGGGATCTCACCATCCACGTCGCCAATCGCGCTGGTGTCTTCGTCATCCTCGTAGTCGGATTCGGAATCAGAAGCAAAGACGTTGGCGGTGAAGGCGCGAATGTTGGACCAAGAGGCGATGCGATGCGCCACTTCTTGTCGCCGCTGGACCTTAGCCGGATCGCTGCACCACGGCGAGATGGTGCGCAGGCGCTGGATCACCTCCAAGTCGAGACCTTCGTACCAACTCAGTACTTGGGTCATGACCTGATCGGTACCAGCCCGCGCACCGGAGCGTTTCCAAGCATGGACACGCCTCCCGACACATCGGAGTGCGCTCGCGAGTTCGCCGACCGAGAGCGTCGCGCTGATACCCGGCCACAGCGCACCATGAACATGGATCGCGGCGCTGAGCAGCTCCGTCCCGATCGACCGGAGAGGCACTATCCGGGCCTTCAGGGCGGTGAGGTGGTCCTCAATGTCCCAAGCATCCGAGACAGGGCCCTTCCCGGCACGCTTCTCTCGAGCGGCAGCAACAGCAAGGGCGGCAGCCTCGCGAGAGTGCTCGAATTCCTCTTTAAAAAGAAGAGCTGTCAAACGACTAGGTCATAAGAAAAGCAACAACAAAGAAAGAAAGCAACGAAAAAAGGGGATGTCGGTCCACTTACTGTTGAGATCCCGGTTCAGTACAGTTAGCTCGGAGAGCCAAGTATCGGACCGTGACCGGAGAAGAGCCAGCCCGGTCTCGGCAAGATGCGCGCGCTCCTCGGACTGATCCAAGGTCTCCTTTTGTTTCTTCGCCGCCTCCACGAAGCGCGTCTTCATCTCGGTCGCAGCAGCTCCGGCCTTTTCAAGCTCGCCATTGAGCAGCGCGATCTCGGCCTGCGCGGTAGCAAGTGCGGCCTTCTGATCCACCGAGATCTTGCGCGCGGCATCTCGCTCCTCCCGGAGACGCTCCTCGCACTTCTTTGACTGACCGAGGTCAGCAAGAACCCGGTTGAAGATGCTGCCGCGTTTCTTGCTGCACTCCTGAAATCAAGACAAAGAAGAATGAGTCAATCTTGGAAAAAATATAAGGAACTCGGAAGATTCCGAAATCAGTAACAAGCTACCCGGTTGGGAGGATCTCGGGGACTCGGTGTCCGAGTCCTGAAATTTTCTCTAAGATTGGAGCCTAGTGATCTGCTATTCGGTGGAATCTAGAGCACTAAGCACCAATCTCGGGGACTAGTGGTGATGGAGCAAATTTTGAAACAAGCTACCCGGTTGGGAGGATCTCGGGGACTCGGTGTCCGAGTCCTGAGATTTTCTCTAAGATTGGAGCCTAGTGATCTGCTATTCGATGGAATCTAGAGCACTAAGCACCAATCTCGGGGACTAGTGGTAATGGAGCAAATTTTGAAACAAGCTACCCGGTTAGGAGGATCTCGGGGACTCGGTGTCCGAGTCCTGAAATTTTCTATAAGATTAGAGCCTAGTGATCTGCTATTCGATGGAATCTAGAGCACTAAGCACCAATCTCGGGGACTAGTGGTGATGGAGCAAGTTTTGGTGTAATATGTTGCGGCTAGACCAAATAGATATCTTATGACTCTTAACAGTGAGGTTATAATTTTATATAGTATAAAACAATTCTAAAAAATAGGTACGGAACAACGGAACTGCATGATAATTAAAAAATGTTATGCTCAAATATGTCCTCACCTTTCAATTTTGTCTATGCTAAAATACAAAGTATTTCATAGTGAGATTTTTTTCGAAACTTTAAATTATAACATGGTGGCTGGCTATTTGTGGGGCTAGATTTATCTTACATGTATTGTTTATACATTTATGGGTCATATTTTAAATGCTAATTGGAATTTTAGATACCATTATAAAAATATAGAAAAAATATGTACAATTAAATTGTACATTTTTATAAATGTGATATATAGTATAAAAAATTAGCCCCATTTGTTAGGCAATTGTTAAGTATACTAAGACATCTATTTGGGCTAGCCGCAACATATTAAACCAAAAGTTGGGGCTAGCCGTAAAAACTGTTTTGATTCTGTGTTTTGTGCAACTTTGTCACCAAACATTGGTATTGTGTGCAATTTTATCCCAGGGGAGGGACTCGCCTCGATCGACACTGTCTAACCAGTGGAGGGAGTCGCCAAGATCACATGATGAACGAGTCAGTGACGTGCTTCCTGGTGGTCTGCTGAGCCCAAGAACTCCACAGGAGGTGGTGAGGGCTAGCGAGTCGTTGGCTAGTTGAGGAACAGGAGTGTTCCTCGGCGGCCGATATTCCCATGCTGAGGTCGTTGCGTTTGGTGGCATCCCTGAAGCTCAGGCGAAAGAAGTTCGCTCGAGTTTGAGGATCAGGGCCCAGAAGCATGCGGATGATTCACAATTGGCGAGGGTCCAAAAGAGGGCTCAAGACTGCGACAATGCTACATCAGGTACATTATGCACTTCCAAATTTTATATTGATTCTATTCCGAATGAAGTAGTAGTTGCTAGGGCTGCTATTCTAGGGGTCTGCTTAGGAAATAATCCCAGACAAGTGGAGGCTTCAGTCTCTAGTATGAAAGAGGATGACCTGCAACGTACTTTGATTATGCTTCAAAAGAATGAGGAAAAAGTTAAACAAACAGATAGTTCTCTAGATCCACAAACACTCGTGGAAGCCTTTGAGTTAAGTAATGATTTAGTGGAGCAAGAACAATCAGGTTCTGAAGGTCATAAGGACCATTATGTTCCAGTCTCAAAAATAAAAACGTGTGTACACTAGACGTTCTTATAATTCGGCTCCCGTTCGTAGGAGTGTTCGTATAAAAATAAAAAACAAGCAAATATGAAAGGTAGCTTTTGGAATAGTGGAGGCTTTCGAGACACGGCTAAGCATTTGGCGGTTTCAGATACTATTAAGGAGTATAAGCTAGACTTTTTTACTGTTCTAGAAACTGGAAGAGATAATTTTTCAGTCCCATTTCTAAGGAATTTGACGGCTGGTTTAGACTTTATCTGGTACTGCCTACCTCCACAAGGGAGGTCCGGGGGTATTCTTGTTGGCTTTAACGCTGAAACATTTCGTATTAAGAAAGTTACACCTGGGGATCGATGTGTAAAGTTTCACATTACCTCCAAGTTAGATAATTTTGATTGTGTCTCGTGGCTGTTTACGGAGCTGCTCAAGATGCCCAGAAGGGGGAATTCTTGGCAAGAGTTGGTCCGTGTGTGTGAAGATGAATCAGTTCCAATTTTAGTTGGAGGGGATTTAAACATAATAAGAAGACAAAATGAGAAAAACAATAAAAAAAAAAATGCTAGATGGCCCTTCATTTTTAATGCAATAATCGATAGTCTGGATCTTCGAGAAATCGATTTGTCGGGCAGACAGTATACTTGGGTGAACCACAGGCCGAATCCTACTTATGAGAAGTTGGATCGAATCCTGGCTAGTGTATCTTGGGAACAAAAATTCCCACTTGTCACGGTCAGAGCGTTAACTAGGGCGGGATCAGATCATACACACTTACTTGTTGATTCAGGTGAACAAGTTTACCTGGGCAACAAATCAAAATTTTCTTTCGAATTATCGTGGCTGCACGTGGAGGGTTTTGCAGATATGGTGGCTAAAGAGTGGGCATCTGTATCTGTTGGTACTACTGCGGTGGAGATGTGCCAAAATAAGATTCGCCATCTCCGAGCATATTTACGTGGGTAGGCAAAAAATGTTAGTAGCGCCTACAAAACGGAGAGGGATCGACTATCACTTCTCATTGATAAATTAGACATAAAAGCTGAAACTGTTACTTTGAATTACTCCAAAAAACAAGAGTTAAAAGATGCTAATGATAAGATAGCAAAGTTAAGAAGAGTTGAGGAGGCTAAATGGGCTCAACGTGCAAAAGTTAAGCTCGTTCAGAAAGGAGGAGATAATACCAAATATTTTCACCTAATCGCCAATGGGAAGCATAGAAAGAAGAAGATCTTTCAGCTTGAACAGGAGGAAGGAACTATAATAGGCCAAGAAAACATCAAACAATATGTAACCACTTTTTATAAAAAACTTTTTGGTGACCCGGAGGTTAATTACCTTTCATTAGTTGAAACGGTTGACGAGGGATCACCTCGGCAAATCTCAGTGTTATGCACCCCGAGTTGATTGAGAGGGAGAGAGAGTCCACGCTGGTAGTTCCGTCGGCTGACAAGTAAGGATATACCCAGGTTCGGCCCCTCGTGGTGAGGTAAAGACCTACATCCTGCTTGTCTGATCTGTATAGATGTATAATGATGTTACATGGTGGCCACTAGGGCTATGCCTATCTGTGTGTCCCGCGGAGGTCTGCTCTATGGGGTGCCCCTGCCTGGCTTTATAAAGGGAGCCAGGTAGGGTTTACATGAGGTTATTGTCTTGTACTTCAAGTTGTAGTTTGTTGGGCTTCATGGGCCTCTAGGTGCTGGGCTGCATCGGGTACGCCAACAGTTGGGTGTTCGGAGGGTACGCCCACGTCAGTAGCCCCCGAGTGTCTGGTCGATACGAAGAATCGAGTAGAGACTCAAAGCAGCATGTCATGTAGGCGTAGTCGATTCGTCGAGTGAGTACTCTTTCCTCCTGGGCACGCCGTCTTGTTCCTGAAAACGATAGTTAAAGAAATTCGACTCCGGCCGTTGAGGGCTTACAGAGGATGCTTTAGTCGTTAATGTTTCGACTGAGTCTATCGGGAGCGCGAACAGTGCTCCCTATGGGAGTAGCCCCCGAGGTTAAGCTGAATTGCTTGTAACTGAGGTTAATCTCAAAAACTTCTCAGTCGAAAAGAAATCTCTGATACCCTCCCGATGGGAGTGGCGTTAGGAACTCTCTGATGGAACCATGCTCCTTTTTGTTCAGCCTTTCATGTGGCCTACTGTATGATGCACCTTCGAGTGCTCATTCAGCCAATTGGGCTACTTTTGAGTAGTTCTCCCAGCCGTAAGCTTACTTGTAAAGTAACTCGAATAGAGTTGCATCTTTGATTCAGCCAAGCGGCCTATTTCGTAAAAAACCCAAGTGAGATTGGAGTTTGTATTTAGTCGAATGACCTACTTTGTGGAACTCGAATGAGATTCGAGTGCTCATTCAGCCCGACGGCCTACTTGGTGGATTCAACAAACATACCGAGTATTTTCTCAGCCGAACGGCCTACTGCGTTGTTGGACCTGTATGGCGCAGCCCCCGAGTGTTCGAGTGCGGCCTAGGTTTTCTTGTTGGACCTGTATGGCGCAGCCCCCGAGTGTTCGAGTGACAGCCGAGGTTAGACTTAGACCTGTATGGCGCAGCCCCCGAGTGTTCGAGTGCGGCCTAGGTTTTCTTGTTGGACCTGTATGGTGCAGCCCCCGAGTGTTCGAGTGACGGCCGAGGTTTGACTTAGACCTGTGCGGCGCAGCCCCCGAGTGCTTGGGTGGCGGCCAAGGATTTTTCGAGTTAGACCTGTATGGCGCAACCCCAAGTACGTCGGGTGACGGCCGAGGTTTGACTTAGACCTGTGCGGCGCAGCCCCCGAGTGCTTCGGGTGGCGGCCAAGGATTTTTCGAGTTAGACCTGTATGGCGCAGCCCCCGAGTGCGTCGGGTGATGGCTGAGGTTTGACTTAGACCTGTGCGGCGCAGCCCCCAAGTGCTTCCGGTGTGGCCAAGGCGAATTTGTTTGTGACCTGTGCGGCGCAACACCCGGGAGAACATTAGGTGTGTCCAAGGCGAATTTGTTTATGCGTGGCGGGCCGGATGAACGGATAGACGTCGCCTAGAGGGGGGGTGAATAGGCGATTTAAAACTTTCTCGAGGAGCCGGAATATCCGGTCCAATAGTGACCCGGAAATTCCGAGTAGCCGGAATATCCGGTCCACCAATGACCCGGAAATTCCGGTATGCTTGATAAAGGCGGAATAAAACTAGAGGTTTACTTTAACAAGCATACAACCTAGATATATAAACTAGGCTCACATATGTGCACCAACAACTTAAGCTAAGCAATACAAGTAACAAGATGATAGCAAGATATATGACTTCAAGCACGAAGGCTATCACAATGTAAAGAGCGTAAGTAAAGATCTCGGGTATAGAAATAACCGAGGCACGCGGAGACGAGGATGTATTCCCGAGTTCCACCCAAAGGTGTACGTCTCGTTTGGAGAGGTGTGCGCAACCACAACAGGTTAGCCGCAACGCCACAAAGGCTCACCTTCTTCTCCTGATGAACTCAACCACAAAAGGTTTGAGTTCACCTTCCACTATTGATCTCCTTTGGGGCGGAGATCGAATCCCGTACAACTCTTGAGGCACACACCCACAACTTAATTGGGGGCTCCCAAGTCTTGAGGCACACACCCACAACTTAATTGGGGGCTCTCAAGTGACCACAAAAGGTTTTGACCACAAAAGGTCTTGGCCACAAAAGGCCGGCCACAAAAGGCGTCTAGGGTCCAAAGACCCAAGAGTAACAAGCTCACAAGTATCACCACCACGAATCCTCGTGGAGGGCTCAAACCGATGCAAATGCAATGGCAAGAGCACACGAAGTGCTCAAGTCCTTCACTCTCAAATTCCAACACAACAACAAATGTTTATGGGGGAATAAGAGAGGACGAACAAAGGAAACCACAAAGGAGTCAAATCCTTCACTCCCAAATCCCACCAAAAGCAACTAATGCTTATGGGGGGAGAAGAGAGGAAGAACAAAGAAGAAGAACCACAAAGGAACTCCAAGAACTAGATCCACTAAGTTCCCCTCATTTAGAGGAGAGATGGATTGGTAGGATTGTAGATCTAGATCTCCTCTCAACATTCCCTAAAGAATATGGAAGAATCAATGGAGGGATTGAGAGGAATCAAGCTTTCCAAGGTCAACAATGGAGTAGGAGAGAGAGGAAATTCGTGCTACCTTGGTTGGGCAAGGGAAGAAGAAGGGGAGGGGTATTTATACCCCCCCCAGAAAATAGAACCGTTGCACCCAGAATTTAGACCGGAAATTCCGCCCAAAAGTAAAATTTCCGAGCTGAATTTCCGGTTCAAATCAGTGCCTCTTTTTCGAGAAAAACTGCGAGAATCGGATATTCCGATCAGTCCAGAATCGGATATTCCGAGTGACTGAAAACTGACAGAAACAGCAAAACCAAAACTGCAATATCTTTTCCATCCGGACTCCGTTTTCGATGATTTTTGGCTCGTTGGAATCGTTACAACGAGCTCTACTTGAATATGCATAGAAACATAATAGTACATCATGTGAGGATAAAACCAAATGGGGAAAGGTTTAACTTTCCTAAAACATGTAAACCGGTAAAACCTCCAATATCAAAAACGTAACAAGATATTCATACAAAATCCGTTTTTGATGAACTAGAGCTTAGTATGGAGATAAACCAAGCTGTAAATCCTCACATGGATGAAAGCCAACAAGTTTTCCCAAGTAAGACCGTTTCCGATGAACAAGAGCTTGACATGGAGATGAACCAAGCTCTAACTCCTCACCAACATAAAAGCCAAATAAGAACCAAGAAATATGATATGCCAAGTATGCAAAGGTTTGAGCTCTCCACAATGATGCGATCAAGTTACCAACTTGAGAACCCCTCTTGATAGTACGCCTAACTATCCTATAGCCCTATCAAGATCATACCTTTGCCTTGAGCATTCCACTTGAGTTGAATGAAGACTATCTTGATCTCTTCAAGTGTTTCATCTTTTCTTGATTGCGCGTCCAAGCACATGCTTGATGAAGACTTCTCCAAATACTCCCCCATGCTCACAATGGGAGAGTCTCCCTTATCTTCATCTTCATGTATCCATTGCAAGCACCAAGCATAGGATCTCTTCAAGAAGCTTCTCTTGGTCTTGGTCTTGCACATCTCACCTTGATGACGATCACCACATGACGTCATCCTCCATGAGCTATGAAATCTTCATTTGATGCAAGCCCATGGGAAGATACCTAACCTCATATAAAGATACCACACACACACACATATATCATGGGTTAGTTCACAAAGCTATGCGGACAAGTGTTTACCATCCCAAGAGATACATGATCGCTCTTGGTACATCTTATAGCTTTGTGTGTTGATCAACATCTTGATCAACCTTGTATCTTCCAACATTTCTTCACTAATATGATGTCTTGAATCCTTCAAGACATACTTGCAATATGCTCCACTCAACACATAAGCTTCAAGAGTCCAACACATGAACTCCACATTTCCATGGACATGATCTATAATGATATCTCAAAGTAAACATTAGTCCATAGAGATTGTCATTCAATTACCAAAACCACACATGAGGGAAAATGCTCTTTCAATCTCCCCCATTTTGGTAATTGATGACAATCTCTTTTGAGAGGGTTTATAATATGGAATTTAACGAACAAGAGTGGTTGCACTAACATCAAATACTACAAAGGTATGTGATGTTAGTCCATCCACATATATAGAGCAAACTCCCCCATAATTTATCCACGTGTGTATGAACATGAACATGAATTCGAGAATAAACCAAAGTACAAAACCAATTCCATACAACACTCCAAAACTTCTCCCCCATTGGCAACGATTGCCGAAATGGGCGAAAGGCTTTGGAAAGGTAACATAATATGATCTCCTTCATGATTTATGCATTTCTCATGATATGAGTGAAATCAAATGCACTTATCCAATGACGAATAGATGAAGGGGCTCAAACTATATTGTGGATCCAAAAATTGCACAAGAAAGATATCAATTGAAATCCACTGGAAGGATACCAATTGCAAGGGGGAAAAGCATTCACAAAGAAGCAAGCAATCAAGGGATCCAAAACCAATTGAGCATAATAGGATATTACGGTAAGATCAACCAAGTGTTCTAAAAATCACGAGGGAACTCCCCAAGGTATATGCACAATGAAAAGATTTGTATTTCAATATGGTGTGCATAACATGGAATCCTCGCTCCCTCCTAGATTCTTTCGAGCACAAAAAGGTGCAAGATTGTATAGTTAAGAAAATAAGTATACCTTGCAACAAACAAATGTTGAGCAATAAATAGAAAGAAGTGACAAAATGAAGACTTGCTCAAACGAGAAATAATGGGTGTGTCATGAAAATACATTTTAGGAGACTAAACAAGGATGTGCCTAAGCATCACCATAGTCTTTCAAATTATGAGGCACATAGTGCATATCATGTATTTCGTAAACAAGCACACCCAAGAGGATAAATCAAATAGGATCACAAGCTTATTAAGAGGCAATGTGAAACCAATAGAAAAACAAAGCTTGTGCCATTTAGAGATCACCAAAGAATCAAGAAAATAATAAAAGGTGATCACTAAAGATTTTGGGTACCAATTAAATATGTAACTACCCTCATGTGTATAAGTTTCTAAGTGGACACTAAGTCCACAAAGAAACATGCACACACAATGTAGGTACAAGTTAACGCACGTGGTATCCAAGAGGAAGTCATAAATACACCAATAAGAATTTTTGCTTGAAAGCAAAGCACATAGCTCAAATTATTCTTAGAGGTATAGATGAACTTCCAACACCAAGTTCTCAAAGCATCACAAATACCCACATAGGATAACTGATAGTTGGGATACTTTGAGACACAAAACAAATATCACATAAGGCAAATGATTTATGAGAATTCATCAATATTGCATATGAGAGACTTTGAAATGAATTTGCTAGATTAACATATTGGGGATCCGTGAATCATGAAAATGATTATATATAAATATATATTCCCCTTGATGTTTAATCATCCCGGCTAACTCATATTTGCAATGAAGATGTTTTGAAAGAAACTTTGCAAAAACCATATCAAATGCAACTTAGAGAAACTCATGCCAAAGAGCAACCTACACAAGGTTGAGAGATAGAAGTATATGCATGAGTTAGATACTTGTTACCGAGATAGCATTGATGGTGTAGAAGATGAGAGTTCACAATCATCCAAGCTTGGCTCCAAGAAGCACATGGTGAAGACATCTTCTTTTAAAAGAGGCAAGCTTCCAATGCATCTCCCATGTACCTAAAACAAATCAAGTACACAATGGTACCCAAGCTAATTGGGTCCAAAGTAGTTAGACCAACTATAATACATAGGAAAAACTCCACATAAATATGTGCATATTGATATGAAATAGAATTTCATGCACATCTTAGCCATTTAGGATTTGATGGAGTTTATCCTATATATTGGATCAACGAAAGTAAACATGCCATAAGATATACAAATAGTAAATATGCATGCACAAAACTTTCAAGAACCAAACGAGATACAATTTAGACAAAACACCAATTAAATCAAGAAGCTACACAAAAGTGTGGCAAGAGAAAGATTTGTCCTCATTGTATCAAAGACTCAAACCAACCCATGATTGGAGAAACCAATTTGAAAATATATCAAATAAAAACAAGGTCACGACTAAACCAATGAGCATAAGAAATAAAACAAGCAAACATGCTCTTAGGTTTCATCTCATCCAAGAAGGTACACTAAGAACCGTGGGATGAGATAGCCAACTCCACAAAGAGGAGTAAGGTTCCAAATAATAAACCAAGCCCTCTACAATTTTCATGATGGCACACAGTACCAAGACGAAAAATGTTTGTCTTTCAAAGAGACATGTCATCGGGATAAAAAACTAATTGAAGATAACTAATATTCAATAACGTATAGGATTGCTACCCCAAGATTAGTGCATTACTTATGATCTTGTATTTGAATACAAAATGCACACAAATGTGATCATCACTCTCCATATATATTGTTCAAGCATTAATCATGTTCAAGAAGAGCAATAAGATACCAAACCAATTTAAAGAATAGTGTTCTAAAGAGTATAGAGTAGCTTCCCCATGATTAGTGCATTATTTGAGATTTTGTATGTAAATATAAAATGCACACAAGTGGGATCATTACCCTCCATATATCTTTTTGAACACAAAGTTCAAGAAAATCAATAAGACCCGATAACAATTAAAAGGATGATGTTCTACTCAATGTAGGATAGCTCCCCCAAGAATAATGCGTTACTTAGAATTAAGTCTTCGAATGTAAATGCACAACAATGGGATCCTTGCTTTTCCTAACTCAAGAAAGTTCAACACAAATTATGAGAAGAGCAACAAATAGATCCAAATGAAGCAAAGAAGACAAAAGGATGGTTAAACCAAAACAAACTTGGCGATAGAAAAATACAACTTAAGAACAATAGCCAACGTGAATATGATCAATAAATTTACCACAAATATAATTATCACTTGTCAAAGACAATGATTGTATGGAGACATTTCTCGGTGGTACATGACATATATGTATTCAAGATCATATTCACAAAACATAAGCATGTGGCAAAATAAAAGAATTGAAAACCATGCTTACCTAGAGATTCTTGATGGCTTCAAATAATCGATGATCATACTAAGCATCAAGAAACTCTCTCACAAACAAGATACCAAAAGATGGGTGAACAAAAAGAATTTAAGCAAATATGGAACTTGTTTGAGTACCATGCCACCTAGGAACAAGATAATCAACAATATCAACTCTAGGTGACACTACCTCTCATGTTCACATTTTCTAGGCTTGTAATATGCACATAGCTTATTACTCCCCCATAATATGATAATCCATTCTTTTAAACAAGAGGCAAGATAAATCCAACAAGAGATAATTAATGGACATTTGAATTTGAATTTCTCATGAGTATACCAAAAAGAGAGTAGATAATATTGAAATATCACTACTAAGTGGTATTCCTCATGAATACACATTTTAGGGTGGTGAGTTACCAAAAAGCACATCAACCCCCCAAAATGGGATAGTCCATTAAAATCCCTAAAAGAGCCAATTAAGATGAAAGCAAGTAGACAAGAGGCTCAAACATACATGGTGTGCAAACCAACATACACAAGATTGATTACTCAACATAAGTAAGTAGAGTGCACAACACATATGAAGCACTAGTACGGTACAAAACCAAACACATGCAAGGGTGCAAGTAACTTTCAATGAGTACATATGAGTTAAATACAAGTTACCGCAAGGAGGAGCATTGGATATATGCTAAGACAATATAATCCAATTGACTTGACTTGAGAGAATATGATTGATGAAGATCCCTTAATTCTTCATGATGTAGTCAAGTCTCCAATGTCCTCCGCTTACACCTATTGATCAAGTTTTAGCTTGTTGGTCCCCAACCAAGTTGGGTCCTAAGAGGTTAGTCACAATAGGCTTGGCAACCCAAATGGTTCTTTTCTTGACACCACTTTGAGTACCAATAACTTTGGCAAACACATTGCCAACCTTATCCTTCCGAAGAGAATGGACGTTATCAATAGTAGAAGGGTTGGATAAGGTACCTTGAGTGCAAGAAGAAGCAAAGTGATCCTTCCCACGACATTTGTAGCAAAGTCGGCTTTTACCTTTCTTTTTGGGAAGGGAAGGTTCTTCAACTTGGGAAGCTTGAGTTTGGACTTGAGGTTGCTTCCCTTGTTGCTTATTACTAGGAGGCTTCTTCTTCAAAGGGCAAGATCTCACATGGTGCCCTTCAACCTTGCACTTGAAGCACACAATCTTGGCCGAATCAATAACTTGTTCTTGGCCCTTCTTCTTGACAAACTTGTGCTTCATCTTGTTCTTGGACTTGTTCTTGTTGTTGGAGTTGAATCCAAGTCCACTCTTGTCATGAGGAAGTTGTTGCACTCTCAACATGTTGTCGAGGGTGGACTTCCCTTCATGACACTTCTTCAAGTCTTTCTTCAAGGAAGTGACTTGTGCCTTGAGCTCTTTGAGTTCCTCTAAATGGTTAGTTTCAACACATATACTAGAGGAAGTAGTAGCTACATTGTTAGAGCAACAAGGAAAGGAAAGTAATTCATCACAAGATGTAGCAATTTTATGAGTGGATGAATTACAAGAACTAGCACATGGCAATAAAGCATTAGAAGTAAAGTTTGTGCTAGTGTTCACAAGAGGCTCACAAGATTTTACCTTCGTAGTGACCACCTCATGATCTAACTTTAGCTTAGCATGGGATGCTAGGAGATCCTCATTAGAGCTAAAAAGCTTTTCATGAGTTTCTTCCAACTTCCCATACTTGCTAGTTAGCAAATCAAATTGAGCCCTTAGCTCAACATTCTCCTTCAAAATAGATGCTTCACACAAAGTGGAGTTAGTAGCACAAGCATCATTAATATTAGTAATGGAAGGAGACAACATGACAAGCTCATTATTTAACTTAGCATTTTCTTTACTAAGCACATTACATTTAGCAATAGCATGGTCATGTTTTTTAGTGAGTTTAGCAATTACTTCATTGTTTAACTCCTCACTAGATTCCAATCTCTCCTCGAGAGCAACCCGAGTTTCTTGCTCTTCCTCAAGAGCATTCTCAAGATTATGAACCTCACCCGCGGAATCACGAGCAAGACCCCACCCTTCATGACAACGGGTCTCCATAGCCTCAAAGGTCTCCTTGAGCTCAAAAAGGGTAGTCATGATTTCTAAGAAGTTATCATGAGCATTTTTATTATTTAAGAGAGCATGAGAGACAATGTCAACCTTCTCCTTAATTAGATCATCATCATCATCATTATCATCATCATGAGATATATTGGAGTGCACGGTAGGTGATACCTTATACTCCTTAGCCATTAGGCAAATGTGAGTAGTGGATGAAGACGATGAAGAGACACTTGAAGCACCTTTGAGGTCCAAGTCTTGTTCCAACAATTGTTGGGATTCCTCTACATTGTTAGCCAAACAAGTACTAGAGGAAGTAGAAACATTTTGATCATGGTAACAAGACAAGGAAAGCATATCATCATGAGTTTTAGTTAAGCAACTACTACACGATATGCAAGGACTATCAACACTAGCATGTATGACATTTGGAGTGCTAGAGGTGTTTAAGTCCAAAGAAAGAGCATTGCAATAAGATGGGTGTGAAGTATAGTCAATAGTGGATTCTCCATCAAGAATGCAATTTCTATCACCACTCACCATATATTTACCTTGTGGAAAACCACATGTCGGTGAAGTGGAAGAAGACGTGAGCTCATCACGACCGGATGTGGAAGGCGGACAATCATCCTTGGAAATGTTGGACACCTCATATATATCTTGAAGCTTTGTCCATAATTCATGAGCGCTCCGAAAAGGCATGATTGACGCAAGGACTACATCGCTCAAAGCACATATAAGACCATTAGATGCTAGAGTATCGAGATAAGAGTTTTTCTCATCCTCTAAAGATAATTCTTGTGAATCCTTTGGAGGAGAAAAACCCATATCTACAATACTCTCTAAATTTGAACCCATGTCTCTAAAAAGTTTAAGCATGCGAATTTTCCAAACATCATAATTTGTGCCATCAAATCTATAAGTGGGATTGTGCACTAGATCTCTAAACGACATCTTTATCTCTAGGCGGTTAGTCCTAATAATGAGATAACCTGGCTCTGATACCAATTGAACGGATAGACGTCGCCTAGAGGGGGGGGGGGGGGGTGAATAGGCGATTTAAAACTTTCTCGAGGAGCCGGAATATCCGGTCCAATAGTGACCCGGAAATTCCGAGTAGCCGGAATATCCGGTCCACCAATGACCCGGAAATTCCGGTATGCTTGATAAAGGCGGAATAAAACTAGAGGTTTACTTTAACAAGCATACAACCTAGATATATAAACTAGGCTCACATATGTGCACCAACAACTTAAGCTAAGCAATACAAGTAACAAGATGATAGCAAGATATATGACTTCAAGCACGAAGGCTATCACAATGTAAAGAGCGTAAGTAAAGATCTCGGGTATAGAAATAACCGAGGCACGCGGAGACGAGGATGTATTCCCGAGTTCCACCCAAAGGTGTACGTCTCGTTTGGAGAGGTGTGCGCAACCACAACAGGTTAGCCGCAACGCCACAAAGGCTCACCTTCTTCTCCTGATGAACTCAACCACAAAAGGTTTGAGTTCACCTTCCACTATTGATCTCCTTTGGGGCGGAGATCGAATCCCGTACAACTCTTGAGGCACACACCCACAACTTAATTGGGGGCTCCCAAGTCTTGAGGCACACACCCACAACTTAATTGGGGGCTCTCAAGTGACCACAAAAGGTTTTGACCACAAAAGGTCTTGGCCACAAAAGGCCGGCCACAAAAGGCGTCTAGGGTCCAAAGACCCAAGAGTAACAAGCTCACAAGTATCACCACCACGAATCCTCGTGGAGGGCTCAAACCGATGCAAATGCAATGGCAAGAGCACACGAAGTGCTCAAGTCCTTCACTCTCAAATTCCAACACAACAACAAATGTTTATGGGGGAATAAGAGAGGACGAACAAAGGAAACCACAAAGGAGTCAAATCCTTCACTCCCAAATCCCACCAAAAGCAACTAATGCTTATGGGGGGAGAAGAGAGGAAGAACAAAGAAGAAGAACCACAAAGGAACTCCAAGAACTAGATCCACTAAGTTCCCCTCATTTAGAGGAGAGATGGATTGGTAGGATTGTAGATCTAGATCTCCTCTCAACATTCCCTAAAGAATATGGAAGAATCAATGGAGGGATTGAGAGGAATCAAGCTTTCCAAGGTCAACAATGGAGTAGGAGAGAGAGGAAATTCGTGCTACCTTGGTTGGGCAAGGGAAGAAGAAGGGGAGGGGTATTTATACCCCCCCCAGAAAATAGAACCGTTGCACCCAGAATTTAGACCGGAAATTCCGCCCAAAAGTAAAATTTCCGAGCTGAATTTCCGGTTCAAATCAGTGCCTCTTTTTCGAGAAAAACTGCGAGAATCGGATATTCCGATCAGTCCAGAATCGGATATTCCGAGTGACTGAAAACTGACAGAAACAGCAAAACCAAAACTGCAATATCTTTTCCATCCGGACTCCGTTTTCGATGATTTTTGGCTCGTTGGAATCGTTACAACGAGCTCTACTTGAATATGCATAGAAACATAATAGTACATCATGTGAGGATAAAACCAAATGGGGAAAGGTTTAACTTTCCTAAAACATGTAAACCGGTAAAACCTCCAATATCAAAAACGTAACAAGATATTCATACGAAATCCGTTTTTGATGAACTAGAGCTTAGTATGGAGATAAACCAAGCTGTAAATCCTCACATGGATGAAAGCCAACAAGTTTTCCCAAGTAAGACCGTTTCCGATGAACAAGAGCTTGACATGGAGATGAACCAAACTCTAACTCCTCACCAACATAAAAGCCAAATAAGAACCAAGAAATATGATATGCCAAGTATGCAAAGGTTTGAGCTCTCCACAATGATGCGATCAAGTTACCAACTTGAGAACCCCTCTTGATAGTACGCCTAACTATCCTATAGCCCTATCAAGATCATACCTTTGCCTTGAGCATTCCACTTGAGTTGAATGAAGACTATCTTGATCTCTTCAAGTGTTTCATCTTTTCTTGATTGCGCGTCCAAGCACATGCTTGATGAAGACTTCTCCAAATACTCCCCCATGCTCACAATGGGAGAGTCTCCCTTATCTTCATCTTCATGTATCCATTGCAAGCACCAAGCATAGGATCTCTTCAAGAAGCTTCTCTTGGTCTTGGTCTTGCACATCTCACCTTGATGACGATCACCACATGACGTCATCCTCCATGAGCTATGAAATCTTCATTTGATGCAAGCCCATGGGAAGATACCTAACCTCATATAAAGATACCACACACACACACATATATCATGGGTTAGTTCACAAAGCTATGCGGACAAGTGTTTACCATCCCAAGAGATACATGATCGCTCTTGGTACATCTTATAGCTTTGTGTGTTGATCAACATCTTGATCAACCTTGTATCTTCCAACATTTCTTCACTAATATGATGTCTTGAATCCTTCAAGACATACTTGCAATATGCTCCACTCAACACATAAGCTTCAAGAGTCCAACACATGAACTCCACATTTCCATGGACATGATCTATAATGATATCTCAAAGTAAACATTAGTCCATAGAGATTGTCATTCAATTACCAAAACCACACATGAGGGAAAATGCTCTTTCACCGGAGTCGACGCGGCGGAGTAGTGCCGTAGAGGCAGTCGACGCGGCGGACCGGAGTCGACGCGGCGGAGTTGTGCCGTAGATCCAGTCGACGCGGTGGACCGGAGTCGACGCGGCGGAGTGGTGCCGTAGAGGCAGTCGACACGGCGGACCGGAGTCGACGCGGTGGAGTTGTGCCGTAGAGGCAGTCGACGTGGCGGACCGGAGTCGACGCGGCGGAGTGGTGCCGTAGAGGCAGTCGACGCGGCGGAGCGGTGCCGTAGAGGCAGTCGACGTGGCGGAAGTAATCGACGCGGCGGAGTGGTGCCGTAGTGGCAGTCGACGCGGCGGAATGGTGCCGTAGAGGCAGTCGACGCAGCGGAAGTAGTCGACGTGGCGGAAGTGATGAAGGTGAAGCGCCAGCCCCCGAGTGTCAGAGACGGAGTCAACGAAGGCAGAGTCGACGAAGGCGGACCGGAGTCGACGCGGCGGAGTGGTGCCGTAGAGGCAGTCGACGCGGCGGAGTTGTGCCGTAGAGGCAGTCGACGTGGCGGACCGGAGTCGACGTGGCGAAGTGGTGCCGTAGAGGCAGTCGACGCGGCGGAGTGGTGCCGTAGAGGCAGTCAACGTGGCGGACCGGAGTCGACGCAGCGGAGTACGTCGAGGTTGACCCGTAAAAGTTGTTGTAGAAGTTGTCGAGTCTTGGATGTCGATCTTGGCGAGCTGTGGATGTCGTAGTGGGTGGAGTCAACCCCGTGAAGTGCGACGGAGGGAGTCTAAGCGGCGAGCCGGAGTCAACGCCGTGAAGTGCGACGGAGGGAGTCAAAGCGGCGAGCCAGAGTCGACGAGGCGGAAGTAGTCGACGCGGCGGACCGGAGTCGACGCGGCGGAAGTAGTCGAGGCGGTGAACCGGAGTCGACGCGGTTAAGGTAGTCGACGCAGCGGACCGGAGTCGACGCGGCGGAAGTAGTCGACGCGGTGGACCGGAGTCCACGCGGTGAAGGTAGTCGACGCGGCGGACCGGAGTCGACGCGGCGGAGGTAGTGCGGCGCAGGGAGTCGAAGCGGCGGACCGGAGTCGGCGCGACGCGGGCAACACTCAGCCCCCGAGTCCCTTATCAGGCCGGCGAAGCGGAGTCGACGATGCAGAGCCGGTGGAGGCACTCGAGTCGCTTGTCGAGTGCAGCGATGAACTTGTTGTTGTTGACGAAACACCAGCGTGATGTATGCACAAGCGTTCGAATGCCTGGCTCGACGCGGATCAGATTTGAATATCAGCAGTAGCAGTTCGATCAGCTGGCCGGCCGATCAGATTGGGTCGTCCGTGCTAGGAACGGAACGCCGCCGCAAGCGAGCCAGATTGGATCGCGAAAGCTGCGCCTACGGAACACCGCCGTCGCTGTAGTTTGTCGACGCAGTCGAATCCGTCGAAGTAGATGAGTCGGCCAGATTCGATCTAGCCGCCGTTGTCGATGGAGATTGGAGCCGCCGAAACGTTGAATCCAGCGCGCGTTCTTCCCACAGACGGCGCCAATTGACGAGGGATCACCTCGGCAAATCCCAGGGTTATGCACCCCGAGTTGATTGAGGGGGAGAGAGAGTGCACACTGGTAGTTCCGTCGGCTGACAAGTAAGGATTTACCCAGGTTCGGCCCCTCATGGTGAGGTAAAGACCTACATCCTGCTTGTCTGATCTGTATAGATGTATAATGATGTTACATAGTGGCTGCAAGGGCGATGATGTGAGACGTGGTCTCGCTAGGGCTATGCCTATCTGTGTGTCCCGTGGAGGTCTGCTCTATGGGGTGCCCCTGCCTGGCTTTATAAAGGGAGCCAGGTAGGGTTTACATGAGGTTCTTGTCTTGTACTTCAAGTTGTAGTTTGTTGGGCTTCATGGGCCTCCAGGTGCTGGGCTGCATCGGGTATGCCAACGGTTGGGTGTTCGGAGGGTACGCCCACGTCAACGGTAACAACTGATTTACCTCAAGTATCCGTAGAAGAGAATAAAATTCTTACATCAGACTTCACAAGACTTCACAGAGAAGGAGGTGTATGAAGCAATAACATAGATGGAAAGAAATAAAGCACCGGGGCCTGATGGGTTCCCAGCAGAATTTTACTAAAAGTTTTGGGGCGTAATTAAAAATGATGTCATGAATCTTTTCATGGCATTTCAAAAAGGCGAATTACCATTATTCCAGCTGAATTATGGTAATATCATACTTTTTCCTAAAAAAGACAATGCAGCTCAGATCCAACAATACAGACCTATTTGTTTATTAAATGTTAGCTTCAAGATTTTTACTAAGGTGGCCACAAACAGAATAACAGAGGTTGCTAGTAAAGTAATCAGACCAACTCAGACTGCTTTTATGCCTGGAAGACACATCCTAGAGGGGGTGTTGGTTCTCCATGAGACTATCCATGAGCTTCATAGGAAGAAAATGGATGGAGTTGTTCTAAAAATCGACTTCGAAAAGGCCTATGATAAAGTCCAATGGCCTTTTTTTGCAACAAGTGTTACGAATGAAGGTCTTTGACACAAAGTGGTGTCAATGGATAAAGAATTTTGTTAGTCGAGGTAGTGTGGGAATCAAAGTAAATGATGATCTTGGTCACTACTTTCAAATACGGAAAGGGCTGAGACAAGGGGATCCTCTATCACCCATTCTTTTCAATATGGTGGCGGACATGCTGGCAGTGTTAATAGCTAGGGCAAAGGAGGATGGACGGGTGGACGGACTTATACCTCACCTAGTCGATGGGGGAGTTTCGATTTTACAATACGCAGACGATACGATATTGTTCATGGGGCATGATTTTGATAAAGCACTAAACATAAAGCTCATACTTTGCATTTTTGAAAAGTTGTCGGGGCTCAAAATAAATTTTCACAAGAGTGAATTGTTCTGTTTTGGGAAAGCCAAAGATGTTGAAGAGCAATATCGATGCATTTTCGGATGTCAATCTGGTTCTTATCCTTTTAGGTATTTGGGTATCCCAATTCATTTCAGGAAATTAAAAAATAGTGAATGGAAACCTATTGAGGATCGCTTTGAAAAGAAACTTGCAAGCTGGTTAGGCAAACTCTTATCTTATGGGGACCGGCTAATCTTGATAAATGCAATTTTAACAAGTCTGCCGATGTTCATGTTATCCTTTTTTGAAATACCCATAGGGGTACGAACAAGATTGGATTTCTTTCGCTCGAGGTTTTTTTTGCAGAGTGATGGACATAAAAAGAAGTATAGACTTACTAAACGGAACATCATGTGTAGGCCGAAGGATCAAGGTGGGCTGGGAATTGAGGTGTTGGAGTTGAAAAACAAAAGTTTATTATGCAAGTGGCTTTATAAACTTTTGACAGAGGAAGGGGTCTGGCAGGAGCTTATTTCAAATAAAAACCTTCATTCTAAGTCCTTATCTCAAGTGAAACCAAAACCTACAGACTCTCCTTTTTGGAAGGGCATAATGAAGGTCAAGGATCAGTTCTTTGACCATGGCTATTTTGTGGTAGGGAATGGTGAGCGTACTCGTTTTTGGGAGGACACGTGGCTAGGGGATAAGCCTTTATCTAGCCAATATCCTTCTTTGTATAACATTGTGCAAAGAAAAGAGGTATCGGTTGCATCAGTATTAGCACAAGCACCTCCGATAAACATAGGTTTTAGGAGAAGATTAACCGGTGACAGGTGGTCAAGATTGGTGCACTTGGTTAACCGTTTGATGGATGTTCCCATTTCGGACCAGCAAGATAGCTTTGCTTGGAAATTAAATAGTAACGGGACATTCACAGTCAAATCTATGTATCTAGACTATATGAGTGGTCATACTAGATTCCTTCGCAAATATTTGTGGAAAATGAAGGTTCCATTAAAAATAAAGATTTTTATGTGGTTCCTACATCGTAAGGTCCTTCTCACAAAAGATAATTTATTAAGACGTAATTGGGTGGGATGTAAAAAATGTTGCTTCTGTGATCAGGATGAAACGGTTCATCATCTTTTCATAAATTGTTCCTTTGCAAGAATGGTTTGGAGGACTGTCCATATGTCTTTTAATATCCAACCCCCAACTAGAATAGCAAACTTATTTGGCATTGGTTGAGGGGGTGTCCCAAGAGAAGTGAAAGTTCAAATTCGAGTGGGAGTTTGTGCTTTACTTTGGGCAATTTAGAACACACGAAAATTTAGAACACACGAAACGATTATATTTGTAACAGAGCCAAGAAAACCTCTTTTATGCAGGTGATTCCGATGGCCACCTACTGGATTCGTACGTGGTCCTTCCTATAGTCGGAGGAGAAGCGAGCCGCCATGAATTTTAGGTGCAACCGCCTAGAGTTGGTTGCATCAAATTTATACAACCAGAGCTGGCGTTCTGATAGAAGAATTACAGGTTGATGGCGAAAGTTTAGATGGCTAATACATGTTTCGACTTTAAGTGACCCATGATGTAATTTAGAAGTAAACAATTTTAAATAAATTAATAAACGCCGTATGCATCCGTCGATGCAGACGCCGGGACTCTCTTTTTCTAAAAAAAACTAGGAAATAGAGCTTTACCCAACATGGATCACCGTCTTTTTCATCTCTCATGTCTCCATCTATTTTCACTAATGTGCACGGAGGACAGACATAGATTTTACTAAGTCATGGTAAAAATGGTTCTGCAATTCATAGCAACAACAATCTCTGCTGTGTTGTCCCATATAGTGAAAAAACTTAAGAAAAACTGGTTGCAGATGTTTCGTCCATACCCCCATTCACCTCCACGGGGATCGGCAGGCAGCCCCTGCTCCGCCACGCCACGGTCTGTACCAAACAAAACAGTAATTTTGCGTCCTCCAGGTTTCAGCTGATAACTTTTTTTAGGCCTTGGGACGTTACAGCAAGAGGGTTGTTAGTTTTACCCTACGAAGAACCACGTCAGGTCGGTATTTGGGAAAAGGGTCGAAGATGGCGTCGCGGATGAAGCGCCACTTCGCGCAGGTCAGACCAGAGCACCAGCTTCCTGCCTGTAGAGTGGCAGACGGTCTCTTCCGCCGCCTCCATCAGAGCGGCGCCAAGCTGAAAAGGGGGAATTTCCCAACCTCCTGCTTCTCTTGCTGACACGTGTCTAAATCTGTTTCCCAGTCCCGTTTTTGCTACTGTGGAGCAAAAAACGATTCGTTTGTTATAAGAATTTTGTATTATAGTAGCAATTTTCAACTTTTATACATATCCCACGCTTGCTTCTAGGAAGCAAAAAGGGTTCTTTTGAAGCAAAAAATTATCCAGAAGCAAAACGCGTTATTTGTAATAAAAGTATGTGCTCTTGTAGCAAAAGAACTTGTAGCAAAAAATTAATACTATAAAAGCAAAATCACAGAACAATTGTAGCAAAAAAATGTTGTATTTCAGCATTGGTAGCAAAACAAATCTTTTATTGATGCAAAATCACGGAACAATTGTAGCAAATTTTTTGTTGTATTTCAGCATTGGTAGCAAAACAAATCTTTTATTGATGCAAAATCACAAAAGAACAGTAACAACAAAAACGCTGGTAGGATGTACTGGCCTTCCCCTTGCTGTAGCCTTCTTCCAGCACGGACGGCTACACGCACTACTGCGTTTCACGCGGGCCGGCTGCACAACCGCCTCTCTCGCTCTCTGCTCCGGCAAATATTCTCGCATGCTCCTCCCCCATCCACCTCGCCTTCCTTGAATCCAAGCAATCCCAGCCGCCCCCGAATCCTGCCGCTCCCAGAGAGAAGCTAACCGCAAAGCTTCTCC
Source organism: Poa annua (assembly GCA_026929855.1). NCBI lineage: Eukaryota > Viridiplantae > Streptophyta > Magnoliopsida > Poales > Poaceae > Poa > Poa annua. Next base: position 43,783,905 of record CM049427.1, read on the forward strand.
GCCCCGGCGAAATGTTGTGGCGCGGCCTCCTCTCCGCTCCACTCCGACGCCACCACCGCCCCGCCTTCTCTCCTCCGGCCCCGGCCCGTCCTCCTCGCCTTCCCCATCCCCCACCTCTCCACCCACCCCTCCCCGTCGTGGCGCCGGCGCCTCATCGCCGCGGCACCACCTCGCGCCCCCACATCCACCACCCGCCCCGCATCTCCCCGCTGCTCGCCATCTCTGCGCTCTCCGGTAGCAGGAGCAGGAGAGGAGGAGCCAACCGGTGCTCCGGTAGGATGTGCAGGGGACGGAGCGCGAGAGGCCGCGCTGGGAGCTTCAAAGTGGCCACCGTCCGGGGCAGCAGGACTGGTGCAGGACGAAAGGAAACAGAGGAGGGTGCGGGGTGTGAAGGGATAAGGGGTCGGCCCGCTGAGGACGTGTGTCGTCAGGAGGAGACGGAGGATGCGAGCCGCCGGCGGAATAACAGCGTTTTCCAGCTGAAAATCTAAATCCTACTAAACCCGTCGAGTAGTAATGTCCGGGTAGGGTTTCTTTTTCATATCACACCGCTTTTTTTGAAACAACCGCAATCAGAAGTTGTTTAATTTGTTTGCACACAAAACAAAAGAAAGGCTAATTATTTGCAAGGCTAAGTATCCAGTGAAAACTGCTATTGGGTGAAAATCTGAAAACGACGTTCCAGATCACTAGCGCCCCTGCCACTTGAACACAATCTTGCGCTTCCCACATTTTAACATATAACATGTTCAGCATACAACCTGGCTCATATGGAGGAAACGATCTCTTGGAAGAAGCTCTGGAAGATCACGGCGTAGGGCAAAATAAAAACTACCCTCTGGCGATTTTCCCACGATCGCCTTCCTTCAGCTCAGCAGCTTCAGCGGTGTAATATCCTGGCATCTGCTGAATGCATCTACTGAAGCCGCCAGGAGCAGGATGCTCATACTAAACTGTTTTGTCGGATTGCTCACGAGGTTTGGGAATAACTGAAACTCTGGTATGAGACGTAATAGGGAAAAACAGTTTTGTCAGTTCAAGAGTGCAGCTCTTTGATTTCATTTGTTGATCATCACCACGACGGTTCCTTTGGGAAGCATATAATGGCTTTCGGAAAGAGAGATATGGTTCTTGTGAGGAAACTGCACCCGCCCTGCAGACAGATGGCCGCAAGCTATCGCTACTATGTGCACGATAGATACATAGTTCAGTCTTCAAGCATTAGGATTAATTTTCCGCAAGATCACACTACAGGAGACAAGACTGGTTTGATACAGTTGATAATGGCAGGAATCCATGAATGCAATTATTCGGCAATATATATTCGTAACAATTGCCTCTACTAGTATCCATAGTTGGGATGGTAGGAGCCGCCACCGTAGCCCCCACCATTGTGAGGAGCAGGCCCTGCAGCTGTGGGAGGAGATCCATAGGTTGCTCCGTATGGTGGCGGGTAAGAGTTGTAACTTGGATCAGCTGGCGGAGCAGGAGCGTTAGAAGCCGGTGGCCGGGTTTGTGGAGCAGCTTCCGCCATGAAATTCTGCAAGCAATGGCCATAGAAACAGATCAACTTAAAGGAAGACGTGAAGCATGTTCAGCATCTCCAAAGATGGCTGCAACATACACACAACTAGAAACAGCAATTTGAATTTGTGTCCTTCTATTATCTCAATTCCTTTCATCAAACTACTCATTGCAACGACTCCTACTTTGGCCAGGCAGAGGCTGATGTTTTGCTGATACACATGTGGAGGACACATTCTCGAGGTGGACTGACAAGCAGAAAAGAGATATTTGCTACTCCCTCTGTTTTTTAATATAAGATGTTTTAGCTATTGCACATGTTGTCTAGATACACACCAAAATGAGTGAATGTGAACACTAAAACATGTCAAGATACAAGTTTGAACTTATGATGTTGCAAAAGGCTAAAACGTCTTGTATTAAAAAACGGAGGGAGTAGTTGCTACTCAACAAAGTTTAAATATTTCGACGCCACACTATGCCATCTTTCTCAATATTATTAATGCTTAAACAAACACTACCCGATGGTTTCTTTTTCTACATCATCTAAATTGTTTATTCGAACGTCCATGGTTTGTTTTCTGAATGTTATCAGCATATATAAATATAAATACTTCACCAAGTATACCATTCACCTAAATTCCATCAGCTTCTCCTAGGCATATACTTACACTCCTAGGCATATACTTAAAGACTAATCACTGTGCATCTATCACATTTCATATCTATACAACATGGTTCACCAAGGAAACAAATTAGTTGGCCAACAGTGGGTTTTATGATGCACGAGTACAATGTAAGATGCATTCCAGTTGTAGCACTTTTAAAATGAAATCCGAAATAGGAAATGGTAAAACTAACAACAAAAAATAAAATGCATCGGACATCAATCATGAATAAACTTTGGAGGATAATACTGCAAGCACACAACAGGTTAGAAGATACGGTAGAAAACATACCTGGATCAGTTGCTGGGCAGTTTGAACTTGCGATGCAGTCCCAATTATCTCCACGGTCATCTCTCCGGGTGCACCTCTGCTTTCTTGAATAGTTACTGCTGCACCACTGTGCCTACGGATATAACTTATACTAGCACCAGCAGCCCCAATCACAGCATCAGCATAGGAGAGAGGAATTTGCATGTTATGTACCTGTAGAAGAATACACAAGAAATCAGTATATGCCAGCAGACAGTAATTAGAAAGCATGCATCGTCTTTTGGTCAAACTAACCTGAGAAGCCATATGCGGTGGTGGTTGATTGCCTGAAGCACCATTTGGTGGCGCCTCACGTCCATATGCAGAAATGCCAAAGTGTGGCTGCTTTTCCATAGGCGGCATATCTAGAGGGGGATAATAATTGTCTTGCGGCCTTGGAGGCATGAACTGTGGATTTCCACCATAAACTGGACCACCAGGAGGAAGGTTTGGAGGAGGGGCCCAGGGTTGAGGAGGAGCCCAATGCTGCGGAGCTGGCACTGGTTGCTCTCTCTGCACACTATGCATTTTCATCTGTAGATGATGAAAACTATAGTCATAAATACTGTGTGCAAGAAACTTATTATTTATGGGAAGAAATGTGCCAAAACAAAATCTAACTTACTTGCTGTTCAAATTGTGGAAGTACTGTGTGGTCAACAAGAAATTTTCTTAAGTGACTTGCTATCAGTTCCACCGCTTTGTGAACACCAAGAGGATCACCTTGTATCTCCACAACTCTATCATCATTTAATGCAACAGACGGCACATTTTCTGAGAAGAAAGGTGTAACAATAATTAAAAAGTGCATACAGCATAGATGCTATGTAGCCTCTTTTGCAAAACATAAAACTATCCCGTGTGAATATTCAACATTTCAACCAAAGCTCCAAAAAAGGAAAATTCTAAGTGCTACAATAATAAGAAGTTGAGAATAAATGAGGGAGGTAAAAGTTCAGAATCTATAATATTAGTAATATTGAGTTGTTCTATAACAGCCTAACAGCAAAAAGAAGGTTCAAGTTCCCAAATCATATGAGGTAACAGATTCACCAGGCCTGGGATGGTTTGAAGACGATTAGTACACTTGATCCTCACACCCAACCCCCACCCCTAACTATTGCCCTGAGTCTGAACCACCCTAACTACAAAACCAAGTATTTGGTGCCCACTGCCCAGAGCCCAGTACTCCTACTGTTAGTTTTGTTATTGTATTTGGTGATTGTGACTTAGTAACATTCAACTGATTTGCAAGGCATATTAATACAGCATACGCAGCTCTGCTGCATGGTTCAAGAAAAATCATGTGAGTATATCCAAGCTTACCAGAAGCCACATCACAAAACCAGTCAAACACCACGATGGTCTTGGGTGAGGGAGTGATTTCCCCAATTTTAAAATTACTGGTATCAAATGAATGGTTTCAGAGTTAAGAGTTGATTCCCAAGCAGGCCAGTTTCCTTGGTAACCAGAATGGTTTGTAATAGGCACATCATATTCATGTTGAAGGAGCAAATGAGGTATGCACATTTACGTGGGCCAATGTATCAACACTAATAAGATAAGTATCACTTATTTCTCTTATCCTGATTAGCGCGTAACATAGTCGCAAGACAAGACATATGTTTAATGAAAAATATATATAGCATACCCATAGATCCGAAAGAAAGAATCTAGCACATGAACATTGAAATAATATAAAAGCCATACCAACAATACGGACAACTGACTTCGAAGCATCTTGTATAGATTTAATGGTTGCTCCTTGCTTCCCAATAAGGCTGCCAGCTTGGGAAGCTGGCACTAGTAGTCGTGTTGGTCCTATATTACTAGCACCCCGTTGAGGCTGACCAGATTCAACATCTGAACCATCAGTTATCCGCTTATGAATTCTAAGTAAGCCATCCATAGCTGGAGATATTGGCTCATCTGGCTCATCCTTTGCTGAAATCATTACCTTTAAATAGGAAAATTGACATTATTCACTAAGTTAGTAATTAGTTCACACTAAAAGACAACTGTTTTAAGAGTACAACATGAGATTAAATAATGCAGTAATGATTAAGAAACAAATAATTAGACCCAGCTGAACTTGATGAATGAGGTATACACGTGCAGAACATAAAACATGTAAAAATATATCTTGGGGTTATCGTAACTAGGTTTGTTATATCAAGAATGCTTTAGTTTCCGAACTCTTCACCTTGAAGCACTGCTAAGAAAAGAAATTATGTACTAATATTTTGTTAAGATTATCTATCCACAGATAAAGTAAGTGATCGGAATATGTTTTCTACTCTACAGTAAACAATAAGGAGCCCAAATAAGGATTGTCATGACGTGTACATTTCCTTGCTTAACGCAGCATATATTATGTTCCTAACTATTGCCAGATGAAGCTCCTACTGAAAATCAGTTAATTTAGGCTATATCAAAGATGGTAAAATTAGCAGTTCAGCTGCTCAGTGTGTGGCATATGCATCTGATACAGGTATGAATCCACACGTAAGAACACCAATAAGTTCAATGGAGCAGTTCGTCCTACAAATATAGTCAACACCAACAGTAGAACAGTGTTCAGCAAGTATGGGTGATCAACAGATTGCCAGTTCTTGTTGAGGTTAGCATGCTTATCCACAAAATATAACAGCATTCATAATCAGTGTTGTTTTCCGCGTTAGTTTTTTAATGCTTAGCATTCTGTATATCATATGCAAATATGCAATAGATCTTAAAGGCCTGTGAACAAAGAACATATACATCTTTTCAAGTGGCTTAAGAAGATATCTGCCCATTGGTCGAGAATTTGTATACTATGATACCTCATTGAGCAAAACACTTAGGCTAATTCCAGAAAGATGCAAACAAAGAAAAGGATGCCTATGGCACTTTCCCAAATGCATGTTTTTTTACTTTGGTCTGATGATGAATTAGCAACAGATTCATCATGCAGTCTAATTTAAAAGTGAGTGGTATTTTTCACCTTCACTTATAGTATAAAACTGTGGTGTACATGCACATTTTCCTTTAACTTCGTATTTAGCCGTTTTTCTTCATTTGAAGGATGATTTCCATCCAATCAGGTAGGAAAACCTTTTCCCAGTGATCTCCTTTCAGTTCAAAAATCTATCAGGTCGTAGAATTACCGGATAATATACGAAGCATCTGGAAAGGAATCTTCATCCAAGACTCAAGGAACCTATATCCGAATTTGCAGCGGAGGAGCACAAAACTGATCTTTCAAGACCATGTCTTTTGGAGACCTGGTTTGATTTGGGTCCTTAGACTGCAGTCACAACCTGCAAACATTCACTTGTGTTATCATTATCAAAGCCATTCAATTTGAGACTTTGATAGAAGGGTATATTTTTATTCTTGTTAGTTTTAGAGCCACTCTTTTTTTTTGTGGGACAACTTTAGCATCTGGTACTTTTTAGATTCATATTGGAAATTGAATATATTTCTCATGTTGACTTTTCACTAAGGTATCAAACTGGAGTTTAGGAACAAGGATAGCCCAAACTAGGTGTTTCATGAACATACTGAATAATGAATTAATGATACAACAGGTATAGCTCAGGTTTTTGATACACCAAGTGAGAGTTTTGATCTTTGGTAAGCCAAGTGATAGTTCTGTGTATCATAAAAACTTCATCATGTCATTGATGCCTCAAGAATGAACCAGAAAGCAGCAATGATGTGGCTTCTTTCTCAGAAGTAGTTATACCCCATGTCATCATTGATGATATAGTTGCTTGATTATCTGATCAGTCTTTTTCAGTTAGACACCATGTCATGAGTGGTACTAGTATGAATTTATAATTCAGGAGAAAAGAATAAAAACATGGATTGTGTTCATTGATTGAAGCTAGATCCAATATGGATTAAACAGCTTAGTTTGGGGTCTTAGTCTGGCTGGGAGAATTTTCAACAACAAATGACAACTGGTATTAAGTTATCCTGGTTAAAGTAATTTCAAAAAAATTATAGAGCATCTTGACTGCTCATACAAGGAAACAGAGTGCAAAGATTTTACTACAAGTTCAAAAGAAAAGAATATCCGAAATGTGAAATCAACTAACATGCCTATATAACATTAGCTATGTGCATACCAAAACATGATACCTATTCTCATTTACAGTTCATGTAGATTGACAAGGTGAACCGTTGACGAAACAGGGTATTCCTAAATCATAATCTTATATATTTATTTACATGTGAAAAATTATGCAATCAATCTGGTGGTCCATTATATATTTAAATATTTAATTAGTTAATTTCCTAAAAATGAGCTGGTATTAGGGCCCAGCACCATTGTATGTCTGATGTTCTGCATCAAACACATATGACTTTTATAATTCGCAGAGATGCAGACCAAGGATGAGTAATATATCAGTCAAATCGTTACAAAAAATAGTAAATATCGTAGATGTTAATTAATATAACGGTCAAATCTAACACTAGTTAAGGGCATGCTAATAGTCGCATGAGTACTATTGTATTGGTCAGAAAAGCAAGCTCTTGCTTACAACGAGTGCCTCAATTAACAGCTGTATTTCAGGTTTTGGCTGCGCAAAATCTACTGCCTAACAAACAAATTTTATCCTTCTATATCCATGTTCGAATAAGGCTTTAGGTTGCAATAAGCAACAAGCCAACAGCGCATCAGGCATTGAGCACAGAGCACACCGAACAATTGCCAGCACAAACTGCTAGGTTAGTGAGACATCCAAATACAGCTTAATGGGGCAGAGTGGCTAAGAAACTGGGCAGTAGTGTATAACTGTATATAGACCAATATACAGATTTAACATCATTGTAAATAAAAATATCAACAGAAAAATATCACAAATGAACCCACTACCGACATAATATAACATGCTGCCTAAATTAATCAGATTATGTGCTTCAAAAAAATATTAATCAGATCATAAACTTGTCATCAAGATTTATACAGACACTTACTGCTCTTTCTGGTACACCAGGTGGGCCATCAAGTATTTTTATGCGAGCTTTAGACTCCTCGCACATCCTTTTGATAAACTCCCCTTTGCGGCCAATGATAGCACCTACCTTCTGGGCTGGGACCAGTATACGGAAAACAGTATCTCCCGGCCAACCTGGCCATCTCTTATCACTAGCCTCTACCTGCAAGTTGTCCTGATTCTTCACTTCCCCGTTATATGAATTCCCTTCCTGGTAAGGGTTCGCTGGTTCTTCACTTAGCAAATTTGCTTGCACTTGAACGTATGTATTCCCAGGTCCTTCATCGTATTGGTCAACAGGCTCTTCGTTATACTGTGCCACCACGTTGTAAGGATTCAGCTGTTCTTCATTGTACATATTTTGAGGTAGTTCACCCACGTCGTGTCCCACGAAATTCTCCTCTGGTAGATCCATATTTTTCTGAGTGACACAAATTAATAAGGATTTGGTGAGAAACCAGAGTCACAAACCGAAACTTAAAACAAACATACATACACAATTTAAAATCTACATCAGGAACACGCCCTGTTTCATACCCAGGACTCATGATGCAAGACCTTTCAAACACTTACAGCTCCTTGATCGCTTTAGCATGTGCATATGGGAACATCCTTAATTTATAACAGTTCTATTATGTAAACATAGGAGCTCTATCAAGTAAGAATAACTCGATTCTACTCCCAATCGAGCTTAAGAGCCCATTTCGGATGTCCTCATACCTTGCCTGGTCCCATAGAAAACCTAAACCGCGTTCCCCAGATCAGCGCAGGGCAGACGCGTCGCCCTACATCGAACCCAAAACCCTAAATACACCGCGATCCCAAACCTCGCACACCTCGCTGTCGCCGCAACACCCGAACCCTTTGGCTAAAACTAAATCTAGGCGGAATTGGTGAAACCTCCGCCTCACCGGGAGAGGAGATTTCGGTACCTGAAAGAGGTGGAGGAGAAGGAGGCGGCAGCGACTACAGCGAGGAAGCCACGGCTGCCGGCGAGGGGCGGGACGGGGATGGAGGGGAGAACGGCAGCGGATTTTGGAGAGGGGGAGCTCGTGCCGTCGTTGAGCGCTTTATCGCGACCAGTCGAACACAGGAGAGGAGTGTTGTCCACAGTCTGAAGGAAACATACTGTCAGATTCGACTTTTTAGCATGAAAACTAGCACATTTCGAAAGTCAAATTCCTATTTTTGTTTTGAATCTCATGGACGTATCAGATTTATTTTTTTCAGTTTTCGTGAAAAACTTAAATTCTGATTTGATCACTAATTGACACCAGTTCTGACAGCCTGACCCACCAAGCATGTGGCGACAATTAACACAAAAGCTGAAGACGCGCGTGAGACCTTTCATCCCCTCGCCGAACAAATCAAAGAGAAAACCTTTCGAGCTTCATGATGTATATGTTCCGCGGCACCAGAGGAGGCAGCCGGCGGCTCTAGAAGGAGGCGGTTGGGGCAGAGCCGCTGGACACGGAGGCGACAGGGACAGAGCCGACCGGGCGAATCATGCATCCGCGTGCAAGTTTTTTATTCTTTTTTCCAGATTTTTTTCTCACATTTTCTAAAAAATTCAGATTTTTTTATCTTCTCTAATCTGGATTTCTTTTTTATCTTCTCTAATCTGGATTTCTTTTTCTGACACTTATTCGGATCCGAGGAGTATCATCTCTCTGGTTCATCCATTTGATCAACTCCATATCTGCCATGGCAATTCTGCTAGTTTACTGAGATAATTTGTCCCTTAATCAGGTTAGCAAAACTATTAAAAGTTGCTCCGAGAGGCACAAGAATACATAAACTAGGGACACAGAAACACAAATTGTGCCAAGGCTTTTTTGAGGATTCCCAGCATAACTGATGAGCTCAAATGGTTGCGCAAGAACTCGGCTGACAAGAAGCAATCACAGTTTTTCTTAACGGAAAATGGTTGGAAAAGGATAAACTGAATGAAAGAAAGATGATACACATAGCCAACATATGCTTAAAGCGAAATTTCTGGGCCCATCAGTCGCTCCTCGGCCAACTCCTTGAGCCTCCGCGTCACCTTCTCAGCAACACGCAGGTAAGCTTGTGCTGATGCAGAGTTTTGCGAAGATATTACAATTGGTTTGCCTTCGTCTGAACCTGTTCGGATGTCGATTTCCAGAGGTATCTTTTGAGAAAAAATAAAAGGAAACAGTCAGATGAAGGTAAAGGCACATAGACAACACTACTGAAATAGCCAAGCAGTAAACATACGAATTGGTTCCGATAAAAAGGTTAAAACAAATACTGCCCTATCTTAAGATAAAGCAGCACTAAAAATAAACAGGGTCATTCTGGTATTGCACAATTATTTATGCCCTCGTTGTGCTTCAACCTTCAAGTAAATATATGACATCTACAAGTAAATCTTCACACGCTACTTAAATTGGAAGTATCTGACCAGTCTGTTACCTCATACTACTAATAATCAAGCCAGATTATCAGCATAAACATGTAGACTCTTACATATCTCAAAATGCATATAAGGCACCATTCTCATCCACAATAAATAGTGAAATAAATGGTACTGGTCAGAACCATATGGTGGCCTATTCAGATTGGCCCCACGTAGTTAGAGTCTTACAGATAGCAATATCTTTACTATTAAAGCAGAATGCGTGGTATGGTGTCACAATCCAAATGGTGTCACACTTCAAATACCCTCATATTTCGAAGTAATTACATGTCATGCCACTTATAAGTGGTTACCGGTTCAAAAGGAAAAGAAACAAAAAGGAAGGAAAAAAGGATTGGAGAAAAAGAAAGGGAAAAAAGGAAGGAAAAAAAGGAAGGATTGAGGGCACGGCAAGGAAAAAAGTAAGGAAAAAAATAGATGGCATGTGTAACAAATCTGCCACCGGACACGCATGCACAACAAACATTTTCAAAATTCCTAACAGAAAAACAACACACCTCAAAACAGACCGGATGTTGCTCCCCCTAACAAACTTTTTAAAAATAGCGGCTAACACGCCGAACTTCTTTTTCTCAACAAACTATTCAAACTGCTCACGATACGCGCCCAAGTTTACTCAACTAGCCTACTCTACCACAGCTCACCGACGCTATTGTCGCTCGCCTCAGTCCGCCGCCCAAGTTTACTCGTCTCGCCTACTCCACCACAGCTCGCCGATGCCATTGCCACTCGCCTCAGTCCGCCGGCACCGCTGCCGCTTGCCTCCGTCAGACGCCGCTGCCGCTCGCCTTGCCTTGCCGTGGAGTGCCTCGACGCCGCGATGTCGCTTTCATCGCCTACTCCATCACAGGTCGCTGACGTTGCTGCCGCTAGCTCATCGACCGGCCAAAAGCACGCACCAAGTTCTCGTTTTTTTCCAACAGCACATCTTTGTGGTTGTCGAGGAATGAAAGTAAGTGCATCGTGTTCTAATCCCAACTGTCTGCAACAAAATAACACTTAGAAAGAGTAGGACCTGCAAAGAGGTCTCTTATCTTATCTCGACCCCACTAATCCCGACTCGCCTACCAAAAACCGTCATGCACAACAAAATATTTTTGATTTTATCATGCATGCTAACAAACCATCTTTTTAATTGATGTCTAACAAAACTTGATTTATCTGTACATATACTCATGTGTGAAGCCATAGGGGGAAGAGGATGAGGGGACTGATCGTCCGGCCGGCCAACGGCGAGATATTGTCCTATGAGTTGAGAGAGAAGAGGCAGAAGGTGGTGTCGCACTACCACAGCCCCCAGGTCATGTATGTCGTCGCCACCACACGTCCACAACTAGCAAGCTCACCGCCATCATCCTACCCCGCGGCGCCGTGACGAGAGACCTAGCCAACTGCTAACATCGCCACCGAGCTCTAAAAATCATCGTTCCTGGCGCGCATGCCGCTGACAGGACCCAACCAGGCCTACATCAAGATAGCGGGGCTTCTCCCTCCATGTAGCAAGCCTAGCATGTACGCCGCCGCCAGCAGGGACGGAGCTGGTACATAGGCGCTGGTGTCATACGATGACCCCAGTGAGCTTTCGTCATAGCTTCGTCCCTGGCCGCCGGGCAGAGAACACGGCTCCTCAGCCTCGACTCCGACCTTGACGACGACGCCTCTTGCAATAGCCTCGACTCTGACCTTCTGACAGCGGCTGACCTCCTCTCATCGTGTCGTTAAGCGACGTGTTGTCTGCCACCTCTGTCGATGCCCATCAACCTCATGATTGCCAAGGGTTGCATCTCGCTGGCAGTCGTCAGCAGCGCCTTCACCGAGTTTTACGACTCAACGCCATCACCCGGTCAGTCCTGGTATGATATCGATATTCATGTTTTCCTTGTTCCTGCAGTGTGCATCGAGCTAAAAGCCTATCATGTATTCTCCCCAAGCTTGGCATCGATGGATTCCTCAGCAAGGTGTTCTTCGCAAGTCGTTATAGATTATTTCTTATTTCCGCAAGTACTTGCCCTATTCATTTAGGCATGTTTTTGACAAAAGACTACTGACTAGCAACAGTGGTCGGTTAGCATTTAGCCATTTCCCATGATTAATTAGGTCAGGCCACTGCAAAACTATAGTCACTGTTTGTTTGAGTGATGGAAAGCTACGCATAATCAGGTTAGTGTATTTTTAAAGGCTTTTCAATGATGCATCAGCTTGTTACAATCAACACAGAGAAAGGGGTTAATATGGTTAGGAAAAGTTTCAAACCAGACGTTTCCATGAAGATTATATTAAGACCATCCGAAAGTTCTGGTGGGGATAAGATGAAGAGCATAGGAAAGTTCACTGGACGTCATGGAATAACTTAACTCTTCCAAAAGCGCAGGGGGTGTGGGATTTAGGGACACTCAGCTTTTTAACCAAGCATTACTGGCAAGACAAGCCTGGAGAATTCTTTAAAATCCAGATAGCTTATGTGCCAAGATCTTGAAGGCAAAATACTTCCCAAATTGAAGATTTTGGATATTGTTTTTGCAGCTGAAGCTTCTCCAGCTTGGAGGGGCATTGAACATGGTTTGGAATTATTAAAACAAGGAATTATTTGGAGAATTGGAGATGGATCGAAAATTGACATCCAAAGATCTAATTGGATCCCTCGTAGAACCCATATAACAAGATCACTGTGACCGTAGTCGACTGTTGCAACGCTGGGAGGATCAGGGTGCATGTCCTAGCACCTAGACCACATGAACTAGACTAAAAGTGCTGATTAGTTGATATCTTGTATTTTATATGGCCCCCTTTTTTGTATTCTTTTTCGGTTATGCCTTGTACTCCGTACTTTTCCTTCTTAAATAATAAAGTAACGATGTATGCATTTCCTCAAGAAAAGAGTTTAAGCCGAGAAGCCGGAGAAAAAGGAGAAGGGACAACAAGTGCATCATTTACATGCCCTTCGGTTTGGTTTTTATAGAAAGAGGGGGAGGGCAAGAGGAAGGAGCAAGGGCGCCCGAGATAGGGTTAAGTGGGGGAGGGGGAGAGAGAGGGAGGGGTAGTGTCTCAAGAGGAGGTGGGGGAACTACATACTCTTCCTCTTAATCGGTTGAATGGTGCCACCATTGAAATGTTGACAAAAAAGATGCCTTCATCGCATATCCCTCTACATAGTTAGGGCTTTTCATGAGCATTGTGTTAACCTATGCAACGATTGGTTTTTGGAGAACACATAGCAAAGCATGGGCCTTCAACTAGCTTAAAGCCCGTGCGTTGCTACGGGGTTCAAGAAAAGACAAGCAAATAAGAAGTGCATATGGAGATGTTTTTTCTGTTTACAGTATTTACCTTCATTTATGTTTACATTTCCGATATGTATCAATTTTATATAACCGTTGCAAAGCACGGGCATTCAGCTAGTTATTTTAACAAATCAATTCAAACTCGTTGCTACAACTTTGCAACATAAAAAAAAGACACGTATGGACCAATGCATCTTACATTCATTCAAGCTGAAAAGTTAGGTTGTTCATTCCAGCACTATTTAGTCATTAAAAAGTAAAGTACTTAAATTGAGAAAAGTCCTCAAGATGAAAAGGAAACTAGACACAAGATAGTTGCTATAAGAAGTTCATGCCAATTATATCAAACTCTAACGAATTTTACTCACCTCACCCAGAAATTTCATATCCATGTCCACCGCGGTTCTCTGTGCTCCACCTTCCCCAAAAATGTAAGATTTCTCACCACACTTTGGGCACTTGAAGCAGCTCATGTTCTCTACTAATCCTAGAATCTGCCAAAATGTACAACTTAGTTGTGCTAGGAAGAGTGGAATATGCGGTGAAATATTGTGTGTAACGGCATAAGCTACAATTTAAGCTAATTAATTTTCACTTGCCAAATGAAATACTAGTAACACTACTGTGATTGGACTAACATGACTAGATATGTATGACAACAATAACTGGTGCGTGTTGGCAATAATATTAAGAAAATAGATAGGAAACAAACGGTGTAACAGCAAATATAATTCTACCTGAAGGCTCAAACAATTAGAAACTAAGAAAGAAAGTAATAACAAAAGAGAAGTTAAATCGAACATACAGGAACTTGAACTTTACGAAACATGTTTGCTCCTCGTCTAGCATCAATTAGAGCAATATCTTGAGGAGTAGAAACAATTAATGCACCTGCAGAAGCCACATGTAAACAAAAACTCAAAATGATGTTCCGTTCATGTTGAACCTTGATAGAGCAGACTTGTAAATACCAGATAACCGAAGCCTTTGGGACATTGATAGCTGAGCATCACCAGTTCCCGGGGGCATATCAACAACAAGAATATCCAGATTACCCCAGCCTACTCCCCTTGTCATCTTCTCAAGAGCACTCATTACCTGATACCAAAATGGTATGGTGTTAGAGGATTAGTTATGATCAATGCATTTCTGAGAAAACACATATCAACTCAATCCATGCTACTACTATGGATCCAAAAAAAGAACATTGTAAAAAATCCCTAGTACAAACAACTTTGAAGTTCAAACTAGGCACAAAAAATAGCTAAGGCATGCTTGCTATTTCCAATGGCGTACTTGCACAGTAATATGCATGGTTCCAGTGGTTCATTTCATGTTTTTTCTACAAAGAAATTATATTTATTAAGGATGACAACAGGACAGGTGTCTTTCAGACATCTGAACTTCTGAAGTGAGAAATAATTAAAACACGTGCAAAAACAAACCATAGGACCTCTCCAAACAATTGGTGCATCTTTTTCTACAAGAAACCCAATGGACATACATCGCACTCCATGGTTCTCAACTGGAATCATCTTCATGTCTACAGATAGAAGAAGTTATAGTCAACCAACAGAGACATAGCAAACATAAGCAAAGGAGCAGGAAAAAATAATTTGATATGCAGTTAAAATTCTGGCAATGTACGTTACTATCCACAAAAATATTAGTGACGGGGTGAAACTAATAAAAAGGTTAAGCCGCCAAGCATCACACTTCACACGGTACTTGGTAATTTGGTATTGGAAGACCAGTACATAATTACAGTCCAAATAGCTCTATTCAACTCAATTCACAGTTCACACGCTAATTGGTGTATGAAGACTATTACAGTATTACAGTCCGAAAGCTCTATTCAACTCAACTCATGTAGTGGAGTGGTGCAATGATAAAATCGTGATGAACACAAGACGTTTTTGTCGCAATTTGAGACTGCCTGAAGTATACTTTGTCACATGGATTTGGTTCAAGGAATGAAACATCGCAAAGTTCCTAAAAGAAAACTGTTTTGGCGTCTTTCTGCATAAGTTTTTGATTCTATTTTACAATAAAGTTGTGTTGAAACCAACATTCATTCAAATCCAATTCCAAAATGAAGTTACACATGAAAACTGGGGGGGAAATATAATAGCTATCTACTAAGATCTTAGAATATGTAGCACTGCCATGACATAGGAAAACCTATTAACACACAACAACAAAAATGCTAGCTACTCGTTGTAGCCCTTAACTTTTAAGGAAACAAATACAGCATGCGTTGAGAGAGGTACAGATGATAGTGATACCTTCACCGACTTCAGGCTTTGCATTGAGATGCATCATTGTGGGAATGGATGGTCCGTATATGTCAGCATCTAGCAAACCAACCTTAAGCTTAAACTCATTCGCAAGTGCTACAGCAATGTTAACTGCAACGAAACAAGTACGAGGAATAAGGGGAATTTTATGGAATAAGTCACATGCTTCTCAGTTTCTGCGTTAGCATAAGAGGTTGTTTATCTCGATTCAGTATAAGTTTGGTTACCATAGTTTCCAAGAACTAAAGATAAATTATGCACCTATATCATTTGCCATCTAGCTATCTCAAGGCCCAAGCCCCCTCCAAACAGAAGATTAACATTGAATACCTAACAAGCATCATTTCTACTTCCATGTGAATTTCCAGTTTTTTTTTTCCTTTTTGAAAGAAAAAAATCTGTAATCCTAATGCATATTCCGATGTATCTTACAAATTACTAATGAATTTGAAAAGAGGCTAAAATCGGACCTGCAGTGGTAGACTTGCCGACGCCGCCTTTCCCCGAGGCGACAGCAATGATGTCACTTACGCCGCTGATTGAGAGGCCGGCCCTCGTAGCGGCGCTGTAGCATCTCTTCCCACCAAGTAAACCCTACAAGAAAAGAGATCAGAGTAAATTTGGTTGAAATGGGCTTGAAACAGATGCAAGTGTGCAGCGGCCAATTAGGGAAAACTGAACCATTTTGGCAGCTACAGCCGAAGAGCCGTGGTCTCACCGAGCGAGAGGCGATCCGGAGCATCGGGAAGAAATAGCCCTGCCGAAAAGAGAACGCCTCTTCTTCTATCCCCGTTCTCTGCTACTGGGTTAGTGTGATGGAGGCAGAGGAAAACTGGTGGTGGGCGGCGGCGGTGGGAGGAGGAATCGTGCAGGAGCGGTACGAGAGGGGGATCCGGTGAGGAGGTCGACGGCCGCGTCCGTGGGAGAATAGAGCAAGGAGCGAGAGCGGCGTCGGCGGCGGCCGTATTCGGGAGCAGCGGCGGCGGCTTCAACCGTTCAACGGCCTAGGGCGGCAGCGTGATGGCTCATGGGCAGATCCACTGATTTTGTCTACCATAGCTACCTTCCAATCCAGACCTAACGGACAAGATCGATCCACATTTCAACTCAGAAGTTAAACTGTTCAAACAATTTGAAATAAAATCAGTAGATAATTTCATCTGGATCACTGGTCTATGATTGGATATAACTTTTTGAGCTAAATGAAAACCTTTCACTTGCATGCGCATCAATGAACACCTTTCCTTAACGATTGACTTGTACATGAAGATTATCATGTCCGCCAAACAAAGGTAACCTCTCCTTAAATCATCACTATTAATGCATACAAAACCTTTTACAACTAACCTTCTATGACATAACCAACAATCTTTGTTTTCTCTAGTCTCACATAGAAAAGTCTAACGAAGGCCAAACTTGGGAAATAGCAATCGAATCTCGAATTGTTGGGACACCCGCTCCACGAAACTTCACAATACACTTCTCCTGATGAGCAAACATATACAAGACCTTTTCTTTCTCGTTTTCCATGATCTTATCCTTCACACCACCACTAATTTTATTACCTTACCCCCTTCTCGATCACCTTCTTTTTGTCCCTTCTATGTAGGGGAGGAATGCCAGGTTGTGGCCCTAAAGATGTTTCTATTCATCTTTTTTTCATTGGTCTCTTGTTTATAGCATTGACTCCAGCACTATTATGTACGTGTCAGAATCATGTTTTTTTCCTATTCTCAGTTTCTCACGTTTTTGAAATCCAGTGATCCAAAGAGGCTCTTAGGGAGGATTCTCTATCTTGCCGAAGAAAAAAAGGAATATTGTAAATTACAAATTCTTCAATGTGTTTCTCTTTAGTCATTTGATTGCAAATCACTTTCTTGGATTGGTCTTAATTTCACATGCTTATTCTCTTTGTTTTTCGTGCATACTTTGGGAAACTACAATGTGTGTCAGTAAATTCATACGGCCGGGTAAAAAGGAGTCTCGTCGATGGAATATATGCTCCAAAAATCCGATTTCTTGAAATTTACTCAACGTTTTCCGGGAAGAATGACTAAAGCTGTGGAGAAACAGCAGCAGTGCAACGCGTACGTACCATAGCCAACTGCAAAGCGAACTAGCTAGGTCGGCCTCGAGAAGCATTGTAGTAAGATAAGATCATTCATTTCAAGATGCCAAATGATTAACAATTCGCCCCGCGTGTCTCACGTGTGCATGCTTGGATTGACTGACCGAGTGATCTTTGACATAGACCCATGCATGTACAAACGTATTTGGATATAGCAAGGAAGCTACTGAGCTACTCTAGTTACTTACCCAAGCGAACAAAGTACTATAGTATTACCTCTGATCCGAATTGATTGTCGTGGCAACTGAATTGAGTTAGTACAAACTTATATACTCCCTCCGTTTAAGAATAAGTGTCTCAAATTTATTAAAAAGAAGAAATATCTAGATAAAAACCATGTCTAGATATATCTTCTTTTTGACAAAGTTGAGACACTTATTTTTGAGCTGAGAGAGTAGCAGTCAAGACAATAATTACAGACCGGAGGGAGTATATAACATCAAGAATCCTTTGGAAAAAACAACAGAAGTTATGATGAAACAACAGAAGATGGTACTCGCACTTTCTAAAAAATGCTTCTATTGTGGAACAGAGGAGGTATTTGACAGGAGCTAGCAGTTGACGTTGTCCCGTGACATAAGCAGGAGGCTTTGGACCCGAGCTCACGAAGGATATATACGTCATGCATCATCGTCTCTGCCGATCGCTGTAACCCAATACTCGCTTTGTCGAAGAAGTCTCATCGCCATTTCCCACGAGTACACACGTGTAGGGCCCCTGATCCAGTGTACAGTATGTGCTTGGCTAGCTGCCTGCTCTCGATCTCCATCGTGTGTATATATAGTACACGCCCGTGTATTGCTTAGTTCATCCCATCTCACTCCACTATCACGATCCACAAGCTAGCTAGGCCGCCCTGAGTCAAGTGTTGATCAGACGCAAGCACTACACATAGGAGAGTCCTATGTTAAGAGAGATCGACGACCATAACTAATTAGCTCCAATCCAAGGTACGTAATGGCGCCCTTGCTCAAGCTTCTGTGCACCTTCGTCGTGGCAATCCTTGCGCTCATGTCCGCCGGAGATTCTTCCATCGGTGTTGTGGCGGCGAGGCCGGCGCTACTTCACCGCGCCGACACCGAGGAACGCGGCGGCCGGCGGCTGGCGGTGTCGCCATGGTCCACGAGGAGGAGGGTTGCTGACAAGTTGAGGACGTCGGAAGGTGGCGCAGGACCTTCCGGCACTTCGCACGACCCCAACGTCCACCACTGAACGTCGAGTCGATCGACAGGACTACTCATCTGAAGCGATTCAATCATCGATCGGCATCGGCTCAACAACTATTATATTTGCCTGAACAAGTATATTGATCCAGCTCAATTACTATATATCGTAACGTATGTAATCCGATGCTATGCGTGCATGCATGCTTAGTTAAGTATTTTGGTTTAGCTTTATGTAAGATCACACGTGCGTACATGGGCATGCATGTTCGTGTATTATGTATACGTGCGTGCACTGAGATTCAGCAGTACGTATAAATATCAGTATACTATTACACGCAAAGCATATTTCAGTACTTGCACGGTTTGAGATTCGGTTTGTAATATATGAACTTTACCTGAGTTCACTTAGCATGAATTATGTAATATTGCTACTATAGTAAAGAAAGCTTTCCACTAGTACGTGTTGTATCTCTACACAATATTCTATTTGTGTTGGAAAAAACATGGAAGTGATACTTAATACTATCCGCAAAGAGTTACAAAGAATAATACGGAACATGTTTGACCAAGTGTATTTGTCACAAGAAGCAAATGAATTCTGTGCTCCTCAATGTGTGGAGAACTGGAGATACTATACACAAACATGTTTACAAGACCGCAAAATGGGCTTGCGCCCATATGCTCCATAATTAGGAGTCACCGCTAATTAGGAGCCAACAATTATAAAGACACATACCTTGATGAAGTCGTCAGCTCCGCTCGATCATGTTGCCATCACCATCTAACGAGCAAACGGTATATATTGCGTAGAAACATGTTCCGGACACCATAAACTCTCATTTTTTAGTAGTAAGTTTGGCCATTCCATCGAGAAATACATCCCAAATAAGATAGGTTCAGATACTAGTAAAACGGATGAGGGGGTAGCGGAAATTACTGTCGATACTGAAAGAGTTTATCAAATGAAACGTGGAATTTCAAACTCACTAACGCTTAAATATTTCTACTCTGGATTTGGAAGTAGGAGGAATAATCGTAAGTTTAGGAAAGAGGAATTTGGGGTGAAGAGACATTGGAAAAAACATACTTGAACCTAGCCCAAACTCTAACGGTCTTGATTTTCTTGCTCGGAAGTCCGGTTACTGGTCGGTAACCACAATATTTCACTCGGTAACCAGATCCCCCACTGCTCTTATGCAAGGAAGTGTGGCAACTTTTCCATGACAGTCCACCGAAAATCGCCAACATTGATAAGGAGAGATCTCCCTAGATCGCAGGTGAGTTGTATCAATGATGATCTTAGCACATGTACAATGGGGTGACGTCATATTCTCTTAGAGATGCTACATCAAATTTTTACTTGGTTAGAGGAAAGAGAATGGAGATGTCTTCTCTTAGCTAAGAAATGTTCTCCTAAAAACTAAGCGAAGACTATTTTGTCAATTGTATTGTATGCCCTTCCTTCACACCAAAATTTATCTAATTCTTATTAATTGATAAATATGACAATAAAGATATCGCATTTTACGACTAATATTTAATTTCTTCTTTAAATGGCGTGGAGGGTTAAGAGATGACCTCATCTTATTTACTATTGTGCATGCCCTGAGCCTCCCGAGGAAGGCATGAAGGGCACGAGTAACCAAGTAGTGTTTCATGTTTGTGGTCTTGCTTCCATTTTCCTTTTGATTATCCTCTTGCATGCAGTTTGGCCTTTTAACATTTTTCTCTCTTCTACTCCATCTGTCATAATATAATTGAAATTCTAGATTTGTCCTAAGAAGTTTCAATGGGTTTATAGAAAATACGCTAATATCTACACTGTTACATCTATATAGGACAAAATATATTTTATGGTGAATCTTATGAAACTGAATTGTTTTCTATAAATATGGCCTAATTTGAAGTAGCTTAACATATGATTTTTAAAAATAATAATTATTTTGGGACGGATGGAGTAAATGAAAATGCTGAGACGTTCGCTAGAAGGCTCAACTTTTTTTCCCCGTGGGTTGAGAAAGAGCAGACGGAAAACACAATCTCAACAGTGTATATTCTCGATGATCTTAGGATCAATGATGGCTTTGGGTGAGCACACAACTTGGTTATAGCCGACGACGGTCGCCGTGACAGGGACGTGCTCACGGCCACCCTGAGATCGACGTGACCCTTTTGACGAGATCGATCGAGTCCAAGTCTCACGGACATGTTCCAACGGCTTTGGTTCGGATCTTCTGTTGTTTCGTCATGAGTTCCATTCCAGTAAAGCTTGTTAATTTTGAGTTTAATAGTAACAGGAGCGATGTATGCCGTGTGCAGTGCAGCAGGTTGGCAACTTCTCGTAAGCTACTCGTTTTCAGGAGATTCTTGATGCTTTGTTTCATCGGCTAGTTAAACTGTCAAAGTAGCTTTTCCTTGCTATATGTAAACATGTGTGACAGCATCACTAACTTAGTCCATGCGCTTTTTTTGGCTCACTAAGGCATGCAATCACACATGAAGCTTCGAGCTGAATTGTTAATCATGAACTAGCATCTTGGAATCTCTTATCCTGGCTGTACTTGTAAGACATGTGAATTTAGTCAAATAATGGATCTCCACTAAACTTGGCCTGCTCACATAAAATGTGAAGATGTACACACCAAATTTTTGTTCAGAATTTTTTGATATTTAAAAATGTTTTTTTGGGTGACAAGACCATACACCCCATGTGCCAAAGTGAATTTCTCATTGACAGATCTCTATCTAAAATAAAAGAACTCAATGAACTGTGACAAGCTCAATCAACCAAGGCAATTTCGCTCCATTCAATTTAATCCCAGAATATACAACATAGTAGCCCCTCGCGTAAAATACAATTAGCTAAACGAACCAGCTTTGTACAAAAAGAAATAAACGTTACCCATTAGGACCGACTACCAGCTAACCGGAAGGAAAAGAAGAAACTTAATACGAGCATCACCCAGGCTGAAACATTGCAGCCACACAACCAGTATGTAATACGCTTTGGAACACTACGGCTTCCGTGAAACTATCAATCAACCACCGGAAAGCTTAACAAAGAACTGAGAATGTCTTCTGATTTGGCATCATAGTATACAGACTCTGACCACTTTTAGGTGTCATCAACTTGAGAATAGAACACAAAGCTTGGAAATGTAGTGGTGATGTCCCTGCAACAGTAGACCTGATCAGCGATCATAGAGCAGGGGACTAACATCATATGCAATGGAAATGTTAAGGTGCAAACTGGATTGAAGCAATCTCCACTTTCCAATATAGTAACAGTTAAATGATCGATTTTTCATTTGGCAATGTAAGTCAGATATGGTTGGTATTATTATTCATTCAAGATCAACCTCTGAACCCAAAGATTTTGATCAAGTCGACAATAATAAGCTCATGAAAAGTAGCAGGCAATTCAATATCGACAAACAAGTTAGGATATCTCACTTGAGGTATTGGAGTGTCATGTTCTTCAGTAAAGAGGGATGCCTGAGAACTAGATTGCGCCACTCTTCTTTGTCAATTTTCCCATCTTGTTTTGTGTCCGCCTCCTCGAAAGTCTATAAAAATATGGAAATAATTTTAACGAAAAACAGTGCAAAGTGCCAAGATAGCATTCATTCAACAACGCACTGATATAAGTCCATATGAAGCCGTATTCTGAAGAACCACTATGATAACAAACTATGGCACTATGACTTATGTTTGAATTCACCCAGACAATTTTTTGGCCATGAATAAAATTTTGGTTTTTGTTTGGATGGCTGCCATTTTTTGGCATGCCAATGCCTCTTTGCCCACTCTAGTTCCTCTTGTCTTGGCAATGTTGGCCAACTCATGGCCAAGTAAGGTTTGACCAAAATATTTAGCAGAGCAACCTTGGGCTAGTATCAGACCATACCCTGAAGTTTATTAATAAATCAACAACAAAATTAATATTATTAATAGCTATAGGCATAGGAACATAGCCCATTTGCAAACCTCCATATTCTCTAGATAATTAGAACAAATACTGTACGTAAAATGTGTCATTTCAAAAAAAAATTGTACAAATGAACCTCTCTACTTCAATCAATCAAGGGCTACATATCACCTCAGAACAAATACTGTACGTAGAATCAACAACATATTATGCTCAGAACAGAAAGGAAATGGTATTCAACATGCTTGAACAGAAAGATTCTATATGAAATAGTGCACATCCATACTAGCATGGGGAAATTATAAAATTCAACCGGACCTTATCAATGATGTTCTCGATGACTTCATCTGAAAGATTCATTCCTGATTCAGCAAGTGTGGCAACAACCATTTGCTTAACCTTGTAACCGAACAAGAAAAAATTATTAGAATTTAAATGGAAAAAGATAGAAGATCAGGAAAATTATGCCACAAAGTAGCCCATATGGTATCTTAGAAAAAATATTTGACTTGAAGAAAGGTATTACTGCAATACTGCTCATACGTGGGAACCAATAATTGCCTCTGTTCTAACGAATAGATCTACATTTAATCAAGCAAAAAAGATAGGCAGATCCATGCTTAATGTCAAGTTGAACACAAGCCAGCACCAAATACACTGAATCCAAATTTTGAAGTATCCTAACTAGGGTCCCAGGAAGTGGTTTAAGGTATGAACTCAAATACATTGTACACTTATAGTTAGCACAACCTATAACGATGTGCCATAGTCAACCAGTATTTACCTGAATTCGGTTTAATGTATACCAATTTTGAAGATATTTGATTATTAAGAGCTCAGGGAAGAAAAATGGAACAGAAACAAATGGAATTTCAGAAACTAGCCTGAGATAACTGGTATTATTGAGCCTAATCAACATGTTAACTTCACATACTACATCCTGATTAGCAAAGTACCTCTTGTCTTTCAATGAATCCTTGTTGCTTCAGATCATATAGCTGGAAAGAAACTGCATGGATTATAGAGTAGACTATGTAAGATATATTTTCCCCGCTTACATAATAAGAAGAAACACATAAGGGAATATATGCATGGGAAAAAGAAGATGAAGAAACTGGATCATTTCATATCCCAGTGCACTAAGAAAGGAAATAACAAAAGGGTAGCACCAATGGTCCAATGGAGCTTATGTAAATATTTCGTCTCAAGTAGCACCAATGGACCCAAAAAAGGAAATAACAAAAAGGTGACCCGTGAAGTATGAACCTAGTAGTCTTTCATTGGTTTTAGGCCTATATATTCATTCAGATCAGCACAAGAAATACACACATTTCAGAGGATCATATAAACATGATGGCTGGCTTAATGTGGTTTGCTCATAATGCACATTGACGGTGTTTGCGTACATCACACATGCCTAAATATTGCAGGGATCAACGCATGTACTTATCTCTATATTTAATTTGTTCCTTAAGGTATATGAAATGTAAGGGAAAACTGCAAAGTAAGAACTTTGAAGTAGCATTTGCGACACATTAACATGCTTAATTTTGTCAAGTACTCATTATTCATTTCATACATATTATCATAATGTACTTGTGTAATTTTTCTACACCACTTTTTTCCTTATCTATTACCTTACTAAAAATAACTAACAGTGCAAATGCCTAAAACTTCTGAACTTACAGTCAATTTTCTCGTCTGCAGGGGCACTTGGATGAAATACTGATAGTGCACGGGCAAATTCTTCAAATCCAAGAATTCCATTGTGTTTTGTGTCAAATAAATCAAAGACCTGCAAGAATAGGGAAAATGTTGAGGAAAATACATTATTATGTTAACAGAAATCATACAATGTTTCAAGTATCCATATCATTCCAACTTCACAGTTTCACCTTGAATACTAATTTTTTTCCTAAAGGGTAGATAATATAGGCATAAATAATTATTGCAAACCCTGACTGGAGGGTGTATACATGCGGTTTTTTAAAAGATTTTTCATCAGAAACTGTTAGCATGTAGAGTCCAATGATGTTAGTATGTATGATGACGACTTTCAACAAACAGATAATGTTGCTTTCAGTACTAGGTTTCTAGCTAATGATACCTACCATCTAGACCCATCTGTTAAGTACTCTCTTGCATGGGTATACCGAACCAAACTAGCAGCTTACATGAATTAGCCGAAATAATACAGGACCTCGTCCGTTCATACAAGAAAAAACAATGATTTCCGGATAAATGAATAGTTAGTAGTTAATACATGTCCCCAAAGTCTGTGCTATTGTACAACTAGGTATATGACCACATATATAGCTCGTGATTCCTACAAACTATTGAAGAACAAGAGAGCTAGGGACTCCATAGTAACTGACAAAAGAAAAACAGAAAGTCATTTTCATTGCACAGTACAAACAGCAAATTCGTGTACATACTAGCTAGGTAATGTGGACTTACACGATCAGCAAACAAACTTTCCTTCTTATTGGTCTTAAACAGTGCCAACTGAAACTCCTCCTGCACCATGTCAACCGCACAAGCATCACAACCCAGGTCATGCATCATTCACCATATATAGACACATCTACCAAAAGACAGCATTATTTTTAATTTTAACAAAAAGAGTTCCACTAACCTTGTTAATCAGCCCGTCATCTATCACAGCACTGCTGATCTTCTTAAACAGCTCGTACAGAGCTTCGATCTCGCTCACGCTAACTGCAAGCAAGGGCAGACCAACCAATTGCATTACAGGATCACAGGACAGACGTAAGTACATAACACAACTAATTGATGCTAGGAGTAGCGGGACGACTTTTCTTCAGACGCTGATAGCAAGAGAATAATTAGTAGGAGTAGTGTTGGACACGTACACACGGTCTCCCTGGCGAGGAGTTGTGGATCTTGTAGGCCCCTGGGCTGCTTGAGGTCGATCTCGCAGCAGCTCAGGAGCACGCCGCATATCCCCTCCAGGCACTTCAACATGGTGCCACTCAGCGCCAAAACCATGAGCCGACGCTCGCCTCTCCGGGGTGGGTGCCCTCGCGGATGGAGAGCCGGTGGAGGAACAAGTCTAGCGTCTGAACGGATGGCGGCCGCCGCGCGATTCGATGGCTAGGGTTTCGGCTGCGGCGAGGAGCGGAGGTTGGGAGGGGATCGTCAGGTGTTGTTGGTGTCGCCGTCTATGCCACCGCCGCCGCCGCCGAAATCGTCGGCCGGTGGTACGATCGCGATGGTTTTTTGCTGAACGGATTGGATTGGATTGACGAGGGATTTCTTTACTTCTTTATCTTTTTTTTTGCGTGCGTTTACTGTGTCCCTTGTTGCGTTGGGACTTTGAATTTCTCTGCCTTCCCTTCGCAGCACGACGAACAGACACTGTTGGATCCAACGGAGAACGTGCGGCCACATCGTGCTTACAACTTCAGGATAGAGAGTCAATGGTGATTCACGCGACCGTTGTTGTGAGGGCTTTGTCCATGGTTGTGAGCTGTGATGATGAAGTTGCTTGTTTTGGGAGAAGTGGTGACGATAACGCTTGCGCAACGTGTATATGATGTGAGAAAAATTGTTTCGGTGAGCTCATGTGGACGTTGCATCGGTTTTAATCTGGTTTTCCGCTAATTAACTGGTATTTTTTTTTTGAGAACAAGGTGGTCGTACCACCGCTCGATTAGATAGAAGAGAAATGACCCAGTTTATAAGGGAAACCGGGTCCAAAAACCATACAAACTGTACAGGAGAAAACACACATACGAAGCGACCTGCCGCCCACACGGCACAAATCGGACAAACGCCACAACATACACCACCCGCTCCGGAGCCGCCGCTCCGGCATAGCAACCAGATCGACCTTCGCATTGCCCGAAAGCGATCCAGTCATGGTCGATGAACCCTCTGCCCCCGCAGTCTTCATCCAGGCTGCCACCAAAACCACCAAGTTCCGGGGCCGCCGCCCCGGTGTACCAACCAGATCGGCCTTCGCATTGCCCGAAAGGTGATCCAGTCAGGTCGACCAACCCTCTGCCCATGCAGTCTTCATCCAGGTCGCCACCTAGACCCCCGCTAGACAACGACTCCACCTCATGGAACCATCGTAGCGTGGGAGACCGAGACCGCCGTCTCGACGCACCTTCACCGTCCGGGGCCGCCACCCCGGTCATCCGCTCCCCTGACAACAGAACCGTCCACCCCGAGCGCCGCGAGCCCATCACACCGTGAGGGGCAAAGAACTTCCAAGGCGGCGCCTCCAACAAGGAAACGACGCGTCCGTCGTCGCCGCCCGCCCCCAATGGAGCTTAGGCTTTCACCCGGAAATCTTGGCACCACTCACGTCGGGTGGGGCCGAGCACTCCACCGCGACGCCCCCAAGAGGGAAAACGACGCCAAGAAGCGTCGCCGTCGCCGGCTCCGACGAAGTCGGAATAAGGCTTTCGCCCGGAGGTCGTCCCGACCGCAAAGCAAGGGAGCAACGCCACATGTAGGGACGCTCTACCGCCATCCACCGAGCTCAACCATCGGCCATGTCAGCCACAGCGCCCATGGCCGCGGCCTCCATGCCGCACCACAGAGGTCTCCGTTCCGGGGCCGCCGCCCCGGCTTCCACGCCGCCAAAGGGCACCCCGCGCCCCTGCCACAGCGCCCTCCACGACGCGAGCAACCCCCGCCCCGCACCGCGACGACCTCCGCAGCAGATCGAGGCGACGCCGCGCCCGGCCCGCCCGGCCCAGATCGGGCCCGGGACGGCCCGCACCTGCCGCCACCCCAGCCGTAGCCGCAGCCGCACCGCGCCACGGCCGCGCCGCGACCTCGCCGCGCCCAGATGCCGCTGCGCCACGGCCGCGCCGCCCTCTGCCGCACCCCGCCCGCAGAGCCGCGACGCCCTTCACCCGCCTGGAACCAGGTGCGCTCGCGAGCGAGAGGAACGCGCCGCCGCCACCTTCCCCGGGGAGCGCCTAGGCTTTTGCCGGCCTCCACTCCGGCAGCGGCGAGGCGTGTTGCTTGGGGGGGGGGGGAGACCTACCGGCGGCGGCGACTGGAGTTCCCCCGTGTCGCCAGAGCAGGCGACGCGGGGTCATACAATAATGTTTAACTGGTATTTCAACCTCTATAATGCTGAAACAAGACAAAATAACATGTTTCATGCAACAAAAAATGGTCAAAATGAATTAATAACATTACAATATTCTATGTACATTTTTTCATGGAACTAAAAGAATTTCATTTAGAATCACAAACCACGCTCAGTAAAACTTGTAAGAAGGTGCAATCGGCACCGCTCGGTGTCCATGATGCTGACATGGATAGGTGACCCTACATGTCGGTCTCCTCTCCCTCTCCCGGTCTCTCTACAATATGGGTAGCCTCTATCTAGAGAACCTAACCCATGCCAATGCATATGTTTACATCTTTGTTTACTTATTTAGCATATATTAGCTAAAAGCCCCATGTTTGCCTTCAACTCCACGAGCGAGGGATTCCTCTAACTTTAGATAGCTAGCGCTTGCCACCAGAGAGGAGGCTTCCTCTAGCTGGTCAAGGTGACGGTAGTAGATGTCATTAATTATGGTCTATCGCATGCCTGAGAGTGACAAAGCAGCATCGTGGTTGAGGTTGTGGCGAGGGTCTAGGTGGACATGATCTTCTGAGAGTAGTCGAGGGCAAAACAAACAAACTCGCGAGGGGAAGGGGAGGGATACAAGAAGCTTGGGGCAAGGAAGCCTTCACACGGGATGACATGAGAATGTGGGAGCGGTGTGAATAAGCTAGATTACCTACTCCTCACCTTTGATGACATATTATCATATCCACCCCCAAAATGTTCATGTTATAGGCTTCTAAGCTAGGGGCATGTAGTTGTGTCCGCATAGGGTGGAGTATCGCGGTACCTGAGTTGGTCCCTCTTACACGAGGATTTGTTCGACTTGCTTGACTACTCGAACGAAAAAGGAGGAATAAGGGAAACAAATATATGGAGCTTGTCCATGCAAGCAATCCTAGAGATGCAAGTGGACAACATTACGATATCATCTCACCCTACCTTTTTTGAATTTTCCACATATATTAAACCAACAAAGAGTACACGATTACATCGATTATAAAAATAAAGATAAAATAGACTAGAAAATCTATGAGGTTTTCAAACCCTTTCTTCGTCCATGACACAATCTTATACTTTTTTGAAGGCAGCTTGACGAGGGATGTCTCCATCAATACCCATGGTTACTGGCCTAGGGTAAGAGTTATGAGGTAGAGAACGCGTAGTGTTGGTAGATTCGTCAGCGTGGAAATTACCCAGGTTCGGGGCTCTCGAGTGAGGTAAAACCCTTACTGATTGTGTATGTGCGGCGAGTACAAAGGTTTAACAAGATGGCGATCTTGCTAGGGTTTGATGATTTTGGTTGGGCGTGACCTGATCGGTCTCCCTCCTGTCCTTTATATAGGGGTACAGGTATCGGGTAGTAGCCGACTAGACTACATTTATGAAAAGTACTACCGACTATGCTATCTATGGTAGAAGTCTTTGACTTGGGCTTTGCCTGTTGGGCTTCTTCAGCCTATTGATAATTGGGTTTTTGTCATTACGTACATCAGGTATCCACACGAATGGGTACCCGTTTGATATAACCTTGTCATAGCCAAAGTCACCAAACCACATACCTGCGAATACCACTGAAAGTTCTCCCTTTTTAATTTTGAGCCGCAATGCCAAAGTTTCGTGCACGCATCCAGCCATTAAATTAATTAAGAAACATCGGCAAGAGCACGACCACTGATATTTCAGGGACAAATAACCGATCTACTTTGTCGATAACGCTAGGAGCCGAGAGAACGAATCACCATTGCCGAAAACGTAGTAACCGGGATAGATAACACGAGAACAAATCTCCTCGCGACAACCATGAGAAACAATCTAAGATTGATCTGGCGAAGCAAGATCCGAAGAATCATACCTAGACAAATTTAATCTTCCAAAGCCACCATTCACGTCGAGAAGGAGATCTCGCTGACGACCGAAGCGCGGAACATCATTTATTGCAAACGATGTCATCTCCATTGACAAAGAAGACAATAACCAAAACAAATACTAACACCTTTGTATAGCGTCCTGCGCAGGTCCGAGGTACCCACCCATCCTAGTGCCAGAGCGGCACCTAAAGAAGGTGAGGACCCATCAATTCGTAGATGAAGATGACGATGAAATTATAGATGACGCCGACGACAAGGACAACTAGGGTTTCCTCTCACCCTACCTAGTTGAACAAAATGAACGAAACATTAATTTGTGGAAAACTATTTTATTTACCTGAAGGTCAGTAGGTATGCAGTGGTACCCACTTGGACAAAAAACTGAAAACTGGAGATACAGATTTATTGGGCCGGTCCACGAAAGGTGTGCGGGAGCAATTACGCTCCGACCTGGTCGTGGAATGGAATCGCCAACAGTTTGGCAGTATACTTAGGTGGTTCATTGGGCCTGTGCGCAGTAAAGTACATAAGCCCATTAGCCCATTAGCCCATCTGCCAAGTTCAGGCCACCGTACATAAGTCCATCAACGATTCAGCAATCGATGGATCAGCAGTTCGCTGGCGCTGCTAGGGCAAATGCCGGCGCCGCTGCTCGCCGTCCGCAGACGAATGTATCTCCGCAGTTCTACCGCTCGTATTCTGTCCAGCCGTGATCTCCGTGAGTATCTTTTATGTATACATATATATCTGCTATAAGAAGTTACCACTTGTTATTAATTTCTTATAAATTACGACCTACTAGCTGGATTGGATTTACGCTCTGATTCTATTTAAGTGTCGCAAATTATACATACTGATTGTACTGGCTCAGTTGAAATCTTTTTTGTTTAAATATGATTGCTCACCACATATGCCATGTGGTGCCTCAGTTGAAATCTCACGTCACATACAACGGATAGGAGGAAGTAGTACACTTCCATACAAGAAACGGATTTCGTCTTGCCTTGTTGTGCCTCATATATGAAGAGGATGATCCTAACAACGCTAGATTTCGTTTACACGTCAATTGCTCCAAACTCTTTATGTGCTGGACATGTAAATGCATAATACAAAAATGGAACAAACATATATCTCGATATGTCAATGCTATCTTGAGTGTTGCGTGCCTTCTGTACTCCAGTATATCATCTGAAACCCTCGAGTGTTTTATTCTTGCGTTACATCTTTTAGGCCTTTAGGGCATCTCTAGCACGTCCTTGTAATTTAGTCCCTCAAATGCCACATTATCCTTTTACTTCCTACATTTCGTCCTCTGAAGAAAAGAGTTCCCTAACCGACCCCCCCGTAAACTTAACTCCCTAAAAAATTGATTGGCATAACTAGAAAATCTTCGTTCACTAACAAAGCAACCCCCATTTCGAAGTCATCATCATATCGTTCTTCCTCTAACAACGAAGAATCGTCAAAAAAAACTTACACTTGTTTATCTACAAAAATATACTCACATTGCAATTTCATCAAACACGCTAACGGTATTGGAGGCGAGAAGCTCGATCAGCAGCGCTGGCCCTATACCGAAGCTTTCTACGGGTGACGCGGCTGAGAAAAGCCCGATCGGTGGACATAGGGAGTGGGAGAAGCCGATGCCTTGGCTTTCGGCCTCGTCTATAGCTTGTCGCGGCCGAATCGATGTGGCCAGAGCTTCGCCGCTACCCTTGACTCCTTCGCCACAAAGCTCCACCGCGGGAGTTCTTTGTCCTCCTACCCCTCCGACGTCTCGTTTTTGCTCAAATTGAGCCGAGATTGGAGAATATGGTGGTAAACATCCCGGCGGCGATGCGGGGGGGTTGTCGGTTGTTGACGGCAGTCGATGGTGGTCACTGGAGGCAACTGTGATGACACTTTTCTGACTCCCAAGGTGGAGGGGTAGAATTTTCTCTAGAGGGCCGAGGTCAAGTATATTTAAGGGTTAGCTGACGGCTGAAAAATATTTTTAACTTCTGTAAAGTTAGAATGGTTCGGCTAGACGCCAACTTTTTCTTGCCCTCTCATGACTAAATCATGTCTCGGCTCTTGGCAAAGTAGTAGATAGGTGCTTGTCTGCTGCTTGTGCACTACTTCTGGCAAAGGAGAGCATGATAAGTAAGCATATGCATGCATGACTCTTAACTCGATGTGAAAATGACTGGCATCCGACCCAAGGTTTCAGTATCGGATTAGCTAGGATTTTTTTTGTCAGTAGCGCGAGATCGTAGAATAGCAAAATATTTCCTTCTGTCTAGGTTTCAGTAGTGTAAAACTCACCCGGATCATCGGTTGGCCTGTAGGTTATGATAGGTTACGATGACTGCGTATCTAGTGATTTGCCTGCATTTGCAATTTTACACATTTCAAGTTCTAAATGTTCTTCAGGTGCGTGCACAGTAACATATTTCCTTCTGCCTGGGCTCGAAGTTCTGAATGTTCTTCTCTCTCTGTAAGTAGTACTCAATGGCCTCGATCAGTAGTTCCGCCGCTCAACCGACATATGTTTCTGACGAGCGGTGTGAAACATCCTATCATCAGTATAGAAGATTTTTACCGATCATACATTTCCACAGTTGCAGCAAAATTTCAACGTTTGAGCTCAAGGAAGAAATGACCTCAAGGAGTAACCATTCCGTCGCCCCTACCTGATCATCCATGTGCAAAATGTAGTGGCATCAATTCCTGTTCCTGTTCTCCCAACACCTCGCCACCAATCCTCGTAAATGCACCATTGAAATCCATGGATTTCCAAGCTCTCCATGGAAAGGAAAACCTGCAACATCTCCATGCAAGCCTCATTTCGTTTCTCCTGACGCAGACGTTGGCCGGCCCAAATAAATCTCTCTTCGTTCGTACTGTGTTGGTGGTGACATCGTCATGACCATTCTCACCGGTCAATGATAGTATTACTTCTTCCGTTACTGCATGAAGACACTGACACGGTTGCCGTGGTCTTGGGCCTTGGCTGCAAAATAGCAACGACCCACCGAGTGGGAGCAGTAGCGGCTCTGTAGTTCTGCCAAAGATTCAGTAGAAATTAATACAGTATCAGTACTGGCTAGTAGTAGTAAATACGGAGTATATGATAGTTACACTTGTCGGGAAGGTGCTCTTTTCCATGTCTGAAAACTATAATTAATCTCCCGTTCTATGCGTATCGTATCATACTCCACTAGAAACCTCCCACAAATAAGCAGCAAACGAGCTTCATTAGCTTTTAGCCGGCTAAAGCTTAACCATCTCTCACAGATGCTCCTCTGTTCAAGAGGTCGCAGATCGAGTTCAACGAGCAGGTGCTGACTGAGTGCGGGTGCCTCACCGCCTGATATATCGTCGAAACTAGAGCATAGATCATCATCGACGATGGGGATTTCGAAGACGGTGGGCAAGAGCTGGCAGGAGTCGAAGCTGATGTGGCGCATCGCGTTCCCGGTGATCCTCACCATCGTGTGCAATTTCTCCATTGGCTTCGTCACCTCCGGCTTCGCAGGCCACATCGGCGAGGTTGAGCTCGCCGCCGTGACCGTCTCAAAGAACGTTATCGAGGGCTTTGCCTATGGAGTTCTGGTACGCATGCATGCACTACAATAATTTACTTGTTTGTTCGTAGAACTCGGAGCACATTAATTCATGTTCTTTTAGATGCTTCACTTCTAGCCAACCTTAGCAAAATGTTATCAGCAAAGATTGTCAACAAAGATTCCAGTCAACGAGGCCAAAACAACGACGTATAAGTAGGTTATACATTAAGTGACAAACCTGCGGGGATTCTCTCACTTACTCAAACCTGGCATGTGGGTTCCACATCCGGTGGGGTCCATGTTTCAGTGACTCAAAGTCAGGGAAAAGTCAGAGGCGGAAGGTCAGAGAATCCGTGCCGGTGAAAACAAATATCTCTACTATATAATATCTCCTACGGTGTCCGGTACGTCGCGGCACTTTTGCAGTTTAGCCCCTCAAATATTGAAATGTCAACCCGTAATCCAAACTGAACGGTTCGTTTCTTTCTTTCATCCCCAACCGTCGTGGTTATTTTGCGAGCCCGCAGCCCCGCACTCGCACGAGCCGCTCGCTAGGGTTAGCCCCGCCGCCGCCCTCAGCGCCCGCCGCTGCTGAAGCAGCTCCGCCCTCAACGCCCGCCGCCCGCCGCCGCTGAAGCCGCTCCACCCTCATGCCCGCCGCTGCCCTCAACGCCCGCCGCCGCTGAAGCCACTCCACCCTCATGCCCGCCGCTGCTGAAGCCGCTCCGCCTCGCCCCTCATGCCCGCCGCTGCTGAAGCCGCTCCGCCTCGCCCTTCTCCTGCCGAAGACCCTTGACGCATCCCCACCTTCCTCCAGTATCTCACTGGCAGTCCCTCGTGAGTGCGGCACGCCTTCAGCGCCTGCAGCCGCCGAAGACCTCGAGCCAGGGTTGCTATAGAGGACGGCGAGCCGACAGAGGACGGCGAGCCGGCCGTGGCGCGTGACGGCGAGGTCCACCGCGGCCGCGATCTGCGCCTCGTCAGATGACCTTGGCGCTGTTCCAGATGAACTCGAGCGCAGCTCTGCTGTTGGATGAACTCGGCAGTTGGACGCCGTGGAGATGCCACGTAACAAGGTTCCCGCAGATCTGCTGTTGTCCCTTCTGCATCCACAGCGACATGTGACAAGAGATGATCAGCTAAGCTAGCTTGTACTCCATGAACCGAAAACATGAAGGGTCGGGAAGGCGGAGGGAGGTGAGGTACGGAGGAGCTCAGTTGGTTCTGCACCCAGAAGAGGAACCTCTGCTTGTGCTTCTTGGACCTCCCCTCTTTCCGCTTCTCCTTGCGCGACTTGGTTCGCGTCCCCAGGAGAAATTACGGACACAACAATTTGGTTTCTTTAAGAATTCAAAACATCCCAATGCGATAAAAGAATAGGACTACAACCAGATTAATTGGTTTTTGTATTTTACACAAACTTTCTCAAATGGCTTACTCTGAATTTGTTTTCAAGTTAATGCGTCAGTTTTCTATAGAGCATAGGATCCCAGATTACAAAAATATTTTTTGAAAGATTAAGAGATTATATTGGAAACGAATATGCAAGAAAGATTACGGAGGTACTCTGTTCAAGACTAATTTAGATTTCTTGCGTCTTGCATATCTATGCAAACATATTTCAGTTTATTTATATGTGCTCTTATTTTCATTTGATGCTCAGCAACATTAGTATAATGAAAATTCATTTGGGGGTGATAATTACTTCCATAGATTAGACAGAGACAATATATGTAAAATGAGTTTGTAAATTGAAGATACATTTTATCTATTTTCATTGAAAATTTCTCACTTACCTGAAACAATTACTTCAATTAATTTCTTCGTACTTGAGATCTTGCAAGAGGAACTGTTACTGAAAAACCTCCACCCTTGATAGAATTCAGCATTTGTGTTTGTTTTAGATGTGAAATAATATCTTACGAGTGGTCGACAGCCTACTTTACGTAATACTAAATCTTGTATGCTTTCGTCAAATTGGAGCACTGTACAGTGCAGTTATTTTAATTTAGAAGAGAAGGTTGAAATCAAACAAATATCTTGTCGCCAAAAATAAGGTTACAATTAAGTGAGTAGAGCATATTGTCTCATGCGCACAATTGTAAGGTTATATTCACCTCAAAGTACAAATTGCTGAAATATGTTTGAATCCTTATTTAATCCGCATTTTAAGAAAATGGTGTGTTCATTCATGGCTACTTTTGCGAAACAGGCAGTGTGTTTTACCTGACCATCTCAAAGGGTTTGATGTTGTTATTTGATCTGAGAGAAGTGTTTATGGATAATATTGAGTGTTCAGAGGTCAATGTAATCATATTAGTCATTCCTTTCTCAACATTCCTTTCTCAACATATTTGGTCAGTACATATACGCTATGTTAATCTCTATATTATTTATTTATTTATTACTACTCCTTCGTGCGGTCGTGCCCATATCCAACATGGATACATCCTTGGGCAGGTTCACGTTCCTAGGTTATTTGATACTCTTTGATTGATTCCTATTAGATAGATAGTGACATCATTCTTACAATATTTGGATGAGTCTAGAGAGTTAATTGGTTTGAGAAATACAACATTAAATTTTTCATCAATCCGTAGCAACGCACGGGCATTTTGCTAGTATTAATTAAGACATATACGGTTGTTATTGTTCTTCCTAGTTAAACAATGCCATTTAAAAAGGAGATTAAGTGCACACACCCATATGGCAATATTGTCGGAAACATACAACCAGTGACGACCGAATCACGAATTTTTCATCCTCGAGCTAAGTCTAGCAAATCAAGGCAAGATCATCAATGCACTGACAACCTATAGTCTATGGTGTCAAATGACACCTATGACTTTTTGCCAATCCTCTGTATGGAAAAGAAGAAATACTCTAAGAAATATGCAATGTACTAATCGAGTTGACACCGATGATGTATTTGCCTAACTTGTCCGGAGAGTGACACAACATGTGTGCCATTGCTGGACTCAACCAGTGAATTTCATACCAAAGCAGCCTTCAAATCGGCATCTCAACCACACACCCACATGAATCCATGATGCCGACTAAAAACATACATGTTCTTCGGAGCTAGCCGCTCATGTCCACCATTGGAATTCCGGTGAGACTAATGTGACTGGCGAGGTACCACCCTATTCTCTTTCTGGTGAGATATGTAGGTTTTACGGAATTCTACATAACCATATTTTCATGCTTAGGTGTGTGTAACCAATTCTTATTTCATATAAACATAAGAGGGACTTGTGTACACCAAATGATAGCACATATTGCATAAGTACGTGTCAAATAATAAAATTTACATACAAAATATTAGAATCCACACTAATTTTTATTGGTGATTAATATAAGCAATGGTGTTTCGATACCAATTACAAATCATGCACATTTTGTAAAATTTGAAATCTAGACAAATTTTGACCAAGAAGTGGCATTGGTTCTGTGTATACTCTACAAGTGTCTGTAAATATGCTTACTTAATCATACGCTAGAAACTATTATTGAGAAATTTGTTAGATCATACTTTTCACAGATCTTTACCTTAAATAATTATAAAACTATATATTATGCGTTGCAGAAAAAATGTTTAGACACGGTGTTACAAATTGAAATACGACTAAAATATTTTAATAAATTCACTACAAACAAAGAACACCAACTAATATATTATAACATTGCCAGTTATATGGTTAAACCATGCGAACAAAGAGAAAATTATATTTGCAACATTATATCATGCTGAAAATAAGATGCATAAAAGTATAAATGTTTAGTATAAATTATATCAATTTTGATTCGCCTCGCGCTCAAATGTTAATTCGACCCGTCATGACTACGAGTTTAGAAATACTCTTAATATCCTAGTTGTGTCCATGTTGACACGAGATGAAATATATTGTCAGCTGAGGTGATCTCCGTCCGTGTAAGCAACTAATAACAAAATAATCCATGTCAGGGAAGGGATGTTCAAGTACAACATGCTAAATTTATAGCAAAATATACGGTTATTACACAGCTGAATAGTTCGTGCAACCAATATTTTTATTTGAAAAATATATCACTTCTATCAGAGAGCCACCGGCTAGTGTATACATTTTTTATTAGGACAGACAAATCCAAACGATGCATTTTTTATACTCGTTATGTTTGTGTTCTAAATTTCTCTGAGTTAGCTCAGGAACATCTAAATCGGGCCGTCCAATTTGCCATGGTGAAACAACCAACTTTTGGTGTCTCATGCGTATTAGAGACGATTTTAAAAAAATGTGTATGAGAGACAAGTTTTATCTCCTTAGTCGTACCAACCAACTCATAGTGTCTCTCAAAATAAGTAACAACCGTGTAGAGAAACAACTTGAACTTAACATTATGTAGGTGAACATTTTGTGAGCGACTAGATCTTAGTCAGGTGACGTCACCCTACTATTATGTAGGTGGAAATATTTTTAGAAACATGAACAAAAAATGCATTGTGTAGATATTTTTTCTCAGCTGCGCACATCTGTCTCAGACTGTATGAATCACAACGTAAATTATACTGTTAAGATTTTTTACAAATATGATCCTCTGCCAAAAATTATTATAAAAACTGATCCCTCCAAATTTTATTGTAAAAAAGGACCTAGCGAGAGCATGAAAAAACGACACAAACACAATTTTTTGACTTTTGTAGTTCCATCCAACATTTTCTTCGACGCACAGTGTTCCTAAGCTAGCTAGCTGGAGATGACTTAACTGTAAACCTAATCCGTGATGGCATTATGTGGTTAGGTAAAGCTTTGGTAGCTAGTGGAATAGTGGAAGCCTAGTGAGTAAGGCCCAACTTAATTGAAACATGTTACTATGTTACTAGCTACTACTTATTGCACACCAATCGTGAGACTGCTAGCATGTCAAAAAATTGTGGGACTAGACATGCATGTTTGAAAAAAGCGGCTCCCCACATGGTCATGGACACCTATGGCCGATTACATAACCAAATCAAAATCTTACACCTGAACAATCTACTGGGGCCTGCTTGGTTGCTAGCACGAAAAATGAATATGTCGTGTGAGTTTTAGAATGAGACTATAGGGACAGGTCCAGCAGAAACATGAGTCGGGTCATGTTGTGTATGTAGTTTAGTTGCCCACAGTTTTCTGTCCAGGAGCCGGAATAGTAGCCCAAAATAAACTACGAGAGTGGGGCTCCACGGGAACGCGCGATTTGGATGTTCCTGTTGGATCTGGCCCTGGATTTGCTTTAAGGTTTCATACTGTGCAGACACGCCGTGCAGCCAGGCAGCCAAATGGACTGTGTTTTGGCCCGAATAGTCGTGTGCCTATGTGTTGACTACCAAACACACCTTTAGTGAATGGATATCCAGATGCCAGCCCGTGCCACTGCCATGCAAATGTGGCACACATGATCCCATATCTGAAATTGGAGAAAAACCGACGATCGCACTCTTCCAAAAGAAGGTACAGAAAGGCGATGCCCGTCCACGATATCTTTTACGTCGACACGACCATACCGTTCCAAATACAGAAGTGTATCCGTAGCGTGAACTTTGGACCCATAGAGCCTGACTTTTTAGATAAAGGGCACCATCTGTGTGAGTTTAAATTATAAAGTCAAAGGGGTTCATAAGATTTAGCATGAAATTGTCTCATACAACTTAGCCAAAAATAGAAATGAGAGCAGCAACGGATAGTTTAATCAACGTGATGGGCTACTTGGAAGACCTGCAGAGTGACATTTACTTAGCTCATACAACATACACCTTGTGCCCTACTTGTCGGTGCTTGAGCGAGGGAGTCCAAAGCTACTGTAAGAAAGTATAGTTTTTTTTAAAACGAGGTAGAAAGTATAGTTTTGAAGATGATAGATGATATCATCATGATGTTTGATGACTTTGATCCCAATGGTAATTTTGTTTCCGACATGCCACAACATTCAAGATTGAGCAACAAACAAGAAAAAATATATGAGAATTTGATTCAAAAAACCCAAGATGATAGAGAAAATTTGCACAAAACTGGTGGCGCATCAATCCCGACCAAAGGCTTGACACATCGCACTCCACGCAAAACCGACCATAGAGCACTTGCAGAAGATTGAACCATGGTAAATACTATACATCCTAGTCTGATGAGAATCAGATCATCAGACCAATTTCTTGCCGTCAATCTGATTTTCATCTCACACACCGATATCTCACACTTGCAGAAGATTGAACCATATCATTATCGGCCCCATATCTCACACTTGCATTTTAGGAGTCAAGTCTCATAGCCACATGCATGCAGGAAGGCAACCTATCAATTACAATGAAAAATATACTATTTTTTAGTTTTTCTTAGATATTTGAAGAACACATTTTGATATTTTAAAATTCCTATTCATTCTCGAAAACAACATGCTCCGATTCTTATTTTGTTTTGAAGAACATATAGATGCTCACTAAGTTCGTACAAAATCCACTGAATAATTATGCCAATTTGTGGGTTTGTGTAAAAGGGATAAATATCCAAGAGATGCGCAAATTTCGTTCATCTACCAAAAATGACAATATTTATAATTGTGTGAAGCTGTGAAGTCTATTTAGATGTATATGTGGGATTTAAAAAAACTAAAATTTGAAAAATAACTTTTGATTTGCTTATGAAAATTTATGGCTTCAATGACCTTGGGATCGAAAACATGTCACTCGCCATATTTTACTCTACTGAGAACAAGGAGATTTATTTTTTGAAAGGAATGCGGTAGGAAAAACTTTACAATGGATTTTGTATTGAAATAATAATAACCCAGGATTATCCATGAGGACCTGAACCTTGGTGACTGACTTGTAGGTGGGCTCACTTAAGAACAGGGAGATTATACCATAGTTGGAGTAGGAGATGTAAACCGTTCATGGATAGTTCCATTAGACAAGCGATCAACACAACCTTCAGCGCCTCCATAGCCAACGACTTCATGCACACGTCCTCTCACTTCCGATTTTTGCTCTACATCGGGTGGCAAGTGAACCTTCTTCCATCTCGGTTCTTGGAGGTGATTTGGTCTTGAAGTTTGTCGCTAAAGATGAAGACAAGTGTTTTTTCATTATGTAGTTATTCTTTTATTGTTTTCCATTGAAAAAACAAATACCATTCTTAGAAATTAGGTAATCATTGGTACAATACCTGGGACACCAAGTTGATGCCACGACGTTATTGACGACCGTTTAAAAAGCCATGGCTGTCCCATTTGCAAATATAAGTATTTCGCGGGAAGCAGAGAGCAAATGCCAAATGTTATTAACGATTACCTTTATTCAGTGAAATGTAGATGAAGATATTATCCAGAGCGATTTGCTTGGATAGTCAGCAAGTCCTATATCCCAAAAAAAAAGCAAGCTGACATCTAAAAAAGACAAGCGGATTCTGTTCTAGACACACATGTTTTCCACCCCTACAAGTTATAGCCAATCTACCTACGTACCACCGACCAACAAACAAAAGCGAGCTACTCCAGCACAGTGACACACGCTCAACGCTGCCATTGATCCACACATTGTTCACCCTGCCGGACACGCAATTCGTGCATGATCCGATCGGATGATTGATGGGAACCCTTGAGCTCAGAGGAATTAAACCCGGAACAGAGTTGCCACCGAAGAAGACGACATCAGTCAGTCCATCCCACCCACCTACCCGACCTGCCTCACCTGGAAGGCCAAGCAAGAGCTGTGCACTCGAGGCCCAACTTCCCCAAGCAAAACTGAACAACGATGCGTTAACAACCTACTTAATTATTACCATGATGCATGGACTAGCTGATGTAAGAAAGGAGAACCAATTAGTATCTACTACATGTGTGTGTAAAGCTGCCGCCAAGGATTTAGTCACTCACTACTCTCATCTCATGTCATGCACTGCTAGCAATCAGAAGCCTATAAATAAACAGCAAACCTTCCTCTAAATCTTGGCTTCAGCTAGAGCTTCTCTCATATGCGCCTCCTCTCCTCTGCTCAAAAGCGCAAGCCACAAAACAAACACTCCATATATACACAGAGCGAGTTGTAAACTTGCAGGAGAGTTCGACAGCTGGATTGATCGTTACTAGGACTCAGAACGCCGGTACGGCCGGATCAGTTCAGATGGGGAAGCTGGTGGGCAAGAGCCTGCAGGAGTCGAAGCTTCTGTGGCATATCGCGTTCCCGGCGATCCTCACCGCCGTCTTCCAGTTCTCCATCGGCTTCGTCACCGTGGGCTTCGCCGGCCACATCGGGGACACCGAGCTCGCCGCCGTTGCCGTCGTCGAGAACGTCATCGAGGGCTTCGCCTATGGTATCCTGGTACGCACGCACGCGCCAATCAACTTGCTGGCACAAACTCATCGATAGGGGCTACCTCATATACCGATATATAGTACGTACTTAGCACTTACTCAGATGCTTCTTCTCGCAACAAAAGTACTCCGTACACGATTAGCAAAATGCACCATGTATGCGTACAACGGTACAAGGCATGCATATATATCAGAATCATTAGTTGTTTGGATCATATATACTCCATATGTCTACGTTCAAACTAGACAGGCTTTTAATTATATCGATGGTCAGAGATAGCAAAGCAAGCAGATATTTATTGACTATAGTGTAATAATTATGTATAAAGGGCTAGCTAGGTGAGCAGCAAATTAAGGAGCAATCTTTGTTGGCTAGCCGTACGTACGTACGTGCTCTCCCTGGTAAATGTATGTAGGGAGGTTCTCATGTCTCCATCTCCGTCAGCTCCGTGCAGCAGAAATTAACACCCGTGCTTGTTCCTTCCCTTGGCGGGGTTGGCTATAATACCAACACGACACCGGCAGAAACAGACCGGCCGGGCGGGGCAGGTACACTGGTTAACTAGTCAGCAACCGAAGAAATTAGCAGATGGTGATCCGTACATGTCGGTGTGGTTAGCTTAATATATAATCCTGATGAAATGTAGCTCCAGAAAGGGCTAAACTTCGACGGATATTACCTACGCACGGAGTAACGTGAACTGTGGAAGTAGTAGTTATTTCCCGCAGCTGGCCATAGGGACGATCGATCGATCGATCAAGCTATCCAGGGAAATCTGTTGCGTGCGAACATGTGTGCTTGCGTATACGTCTGCGTGTTTTCTAGTTCTAGTTCTAGCTCGGATTTCAGAGAAAACTGCAGTGGCTAGGAATCACATATTCAGTATTCACATGCGAGAAGGCTAGGGATCACATGTGTGATGGCCGGCATTTGCACTTGCACACCGTGAAGACGTCCACTTCACTCAGGTAAGACATGTGTGGTTCTTGTTAGAGAACACCAAAAGGCGCGGACAAGGGCGGATAATAAGCTGTATGTTTTCTCCCCTAAATCTGGACCAAACTTGGGCCAGGTTTGGGACCGAAAACCTATCCACGCGGACGGTTGTCCTTATGCGCTGGCCGTTGGAGGGGGTAAAAAACAGAAATGGACAGGACGTGTTCATATACGCTGGGCCGTTGGAGGTGCCCTAAGACCTGTGTGGTTCTTGTTAGAGAACACCAGAAGCTGCGTGAACTAGATCATAGAAAGATTACGTCTTTTGACGAATCGGTCATGCTTTTGCTGTAGCAACGAACCAACTGCATAGGTGTTTATGCGTGCACCTACAAGAGTCACCCGGCCGTGCCGCACCCACTTATTCCAGTGGCCAGCTGATTCTGGTTGACCAATGCGCAAAAACGAAAATGACGAGACGCCCTGAAAGGCCGAAACGTCGAAGGAACACCATTTCCCTCTTCCATCCCGGTGGTCGTTTTCGTTAGGTGCACCGCCGGGAAAGTAGATAGATCGACGAGATCGTACTGCCTCTAACCAGATCGATCTCAGCCACGAAACAATATTGGCACGGTGGCACCACCTGCCGCCGGCGGCCGGAGTAGTGCGTGAATGTACACACGTATATATACGGCGCAATACACGATCGAGTATATCTCGTGCTCGTTTGACCAAATTCGTTAAGTGGTCGTTGCTATCCGGCCGCCGGTGGCTACTTTTGCCATTTTAGCACATTTTGCAATCAGACAGATGTGGAACTTTTTTTTAGAGATAAGTCAATGTTTTCTTTGAAATTCGTTAAGTGGTCGTTGCTATCCGGCCGCCGGCCGCTGGTTGCAAGCATGAGAAGAGGGTCGATAGATCTTGAATGAAGGAGCATGTGTTGTGTGGAATGTTGAAGGATCGCAACAGCGTGAGAATTTCAATGACGATAAGATCTTAAGAGGCACCAACCAAGCGGAGGGGTGTGCGGACACAACAATGGTAACCGCCATGATGTCGAGTTGAAAGGGTCTATAGTTGTGATGAGATCGACAATATGAAGAGTGGTGGACTAAACCTGTTGACCCAAAAATGTCGAGAAAGGAGGTGATGCTAGTAACAAGGTCGATATGGAAACATGTGAGAGTGTCGAGAGTGTTAATTAAACGTTGAGGGAGATCGAAAAAGGAGGAACATTGTGTAGGCTAATTTGGAATATGATGAATATTTGTTGGTAACATTTTTGTATTTACTTCAAATGTGAACTAAGTAACGAAGAAGCTCAAACATAATGAAGGTTTGATAGCTCAGAAGAAGCTTAAGTGAAGTGAATATTTTTTTCACGCAAAGTCGTCCAGCCTTTTAGCAAAAGATATCACGTGGGTTTAGAAGTTTTCTGTGTCAAAATTATTCCGGAACTTACCAAAATATTATAAATATCGAAATTTTCTTGTCTAAATTCGTAAAGTTTAAGACATATTATGACTTATTACTAGTAAATTTATATTGAAATGAATTTTGGTTTGAGTATATTCTGAAATTTATAGGTAAATAAATATTTTTCAAAATATCGTTCGAAACTTGGGCTTTCCCGGGAACGCTTGAACTTATTGTACAGTAAAACTCACGATCGAGCTGACTGACGCCATGGTTTTGCGTTTGCAGCTGGGCATGGGCAGCGCGCTTGAGACGCTGTGCGGGCAGGCCGTCGGCGCAGGTCAGGTGAACATGCTGGGCGTGTACATCCAGCGGTGGTGGATCATCTGCGGCGCCACCGCGGTGGCGCTAGCCCCGACCTACATCTTCACGGCGCCGATCCTCCG
Organism: Poa annua; assembly: GCA_026929855.1. Classification (NCBI taxonomy): domain Eukaryota; kingdom Viridiplantae; phylum Streptophyta; class Magnoliopsida; order Poales; family Poaceae; genus Poa; species Poa annua. The sequence goes on from CM049427.1 coordinate 43,828,272, forward strand.
CGCGCTCCACCAGCCCGCCGCCATCTCCGCCGTGGCGGGGCGGTACACGCGGTGGGTGCTCCCGCAGCTGTTCGCCTACGCCGCCAACTTCCCGCTGCAGAAGTTCTTCCAGTCGCAGAGCAAGGTGTGGGCGATGACCTTCATCTCCGGCGCCGGGCTCGCTCTCCACGTCGCGCTCAACTACGTCTTCGTCACGCGCCTCGGCTACGGCCTCTTCGGCGCCGCCATGATCGGCAACGTCACCTGGGGGATCATCATCGTGGCGCAGTTCGCGTACCTCGTCTCCGGCTGCTTCCCGGAGGCGTGGACGGGGTTCTCGATGCTCGCGTTCAAGAACCTCGCCGCCTTCGTCAGGCTCTCCCTCGCCTCCGCCGTCATGCTCTGGTTCGTACACCCTTCAATTGGTAGATAGTTCCACACCATTATAATTCAATTGATCATCTGGTAAGATTAAATTTTGTGTCGGCGTTATCTAGCTTGGAGCTGTGGTACTACACTGCAGTGTTGATCCTTGTTGGTCTCCTGAAGAATGCCCAACTCCAAGTTGACGTCATGTCAGTTTGGTAAGCACATTTGTCAATTCCAAAGCTGTGACTGAAATCCTTGTATATGTTCAGAATTTAAACCAGTCAATGATTAAACGGTGTCTGAAATATACAGCATCAACTACCAGCTCTGGACCCTGATGGTGGCACTTGGCTTCAATGCAGCAGTGAGGTAATTAACGCAATGCAACAAGACAAGTCAGTACGCTAGTACGTGTAACAGAGTTTTCTCGGTGTTAATATAGTCACCTTGCTTGAGCCTGCAGCGTTAGAGTGTCGAACGAGCTTGGCGCCAACAGGCCGAAGGCAGCCAATTTCGCGGTGATCATGGCGGTGTCGACGTCCGCCGCAATCGGGGCGGTGTTCTTGGCCGTGTTCCTCATCTGGAGGTTGGAGCTGCCAAGGTTCTTCAGCGACAATCGGGAGGTGGTGAGCGAAGCTGCAAAGCTGGGCTACCTTCTTGCAGCAACCATCTTCCTCAACAGCATACAGCCTGTGCTCTCAGGCACGTACTACTAGTACACAGATCAGTCACCAAATTATAAGCCAATGAAATGGCAAATGGAACATCTGAAGAGCTGAGTTTTGGTGTGATTAATTGTTCAGGCGTGGCAATAGGAGCAGGGTGGCAGTCGCTCGTGGCGTTCATTAACATTGGGTGCTACTACGTGGTTGGCCTTCCGCTGGGAGCCCTCTTTGGGTTCAAGCTAAAGCTTGGTGCACTGGTAAGAACAAGATCAAATCAGCTTCCATTTTGGATGAACGGGCAGTCCGATTCTGACTTGCTCTGAATATACATATACAGTAATGTGTGAATAAAATGGATTTCTGCAGGGGATTTGGGTGGGCATGTCCATTGGCACGCTGCTGCAGACTGCTGTGCTTCTCATAATTTGCGTCAGAACCAAATGGGAGAAACAGGTGCAGCACAATGCCAACATCACTAGTCAATCCAAGTTTTTGTTTTTTAATAATGGCTCGATCGAAGTTGAACAGATATTTATTTCAAGAAATGTCTGAACTGTTAATGTTGCAGGCTATGTTGGCCGAAGAGAGGATCAGGGAGTGGGGAGGAAGCAGCGACTCGTTGCCTGCAGCGACAACAATGACGGCATAGATCGATGATCAGATGTTTTGTGCAAGCAAAATTGGACACTGTTATTCATATGCACATGGAAAATCACAGAGGAGTAGATTGTAGAATTAAGCAACTGTACAGGTTGAGATTGATACAGTTTACCTTGACTCTGTAGTTGGGAAAATCATTCATCTTGCCGATCAATCTTAATGCCAATTAGTTGTGTGAGGCTTGTTGTTCACAGTGGGAATGCAAACCGGGAGTGTGTATTTCCGAGCTGGAGTACGGGTTTCAGAGCTGGATAGGACCCTGGGCCGGACATATTTTCCCCTCGGTTGTTCAGGCACAAGATATCCTCAGCACCATAGTCATTGACTCTAAATCGTGATGTTTTTTTTTTTTTCATCGTTCGAAGTTCGACCTATGTACATTATTTCAAATTTCAGATTATTTGTTTTCGGATACTAGTACAGAGCATCACACCGCTGAGTCGCTGATTGGTTTCTCGTAGGGGTGTAAACGGATAGGATAATTTCCGCACCAGATCCGATTCCGAAACCGTTTTCAACAATCCATATCCGGTTTTAAGGAATCCGACGGATAAGGATATCCGATTCTGAACTTGACACCCGAATATGGTATAGGATATGGTATGTAAAATAGCCTAAAATATGGATTACCAAAATTTAAATAGGATTATCCGATGGTTTGAATCCAAATAATCCGATTCTCTACCGAAATGTCTAGTCTAATATAGCATAATTTGCAGCTAGTAAGTTGTCGAGATCGTTAGTCAAACAATATCTCACTTAAATAGTCATTGTAAAGACCATGAATTACGAGTTTGTTAGTTATTAGGACATCGAATAATTATTTTTATATGTATGGTTTGACAATTTACTGGTACACATATATCTGATTAATTTTGTTACCGCAACGAATCCGCCCCCATTTCCGCCTTCGAATCCGCCATCACGGATATCCGCATCCGAATCCGCTCATTATCCGATCCGCTCCGAATCCGATGAAAAATTATGGTAAAGGATATGGTAAAGACGAAATCCGATCCGATCCGTTTACACACCTGGTTTCTCGTCATGGTCAGTTTGTGCTGACATTGGAGCTTGGGATTTGATTTTGATCTAGCTAGAGTGCTAGGCACGACAAGAAGGCAAAAGCATCTGCTTGCTCTGTAGCTTCACGAAGTATCTTGTGTCCTCGAATTTGTAGCGGTGTTGCTCATGCCTATCTTGTGGTCAGCGACACATTTTTGTAAACAAAATAAAAATCATGTCTATCTTACACCAGCAAGTTTTATTATCAGGTTTTCCTCACTCTGTTGAGATATTAAATGTTGGCCCTTAACATGTAGTTAGTTTAGATCTAATTTCAGAAAAAATAGGCAAGGAATAAAAATACACGCGTACATAAAGGCATAGCTTTCAGGCATCAAAGTACATGCATTTTTTGTGTGTGTGAATCAAATATCAATAGTATCTCCTTTTCAAAATAAAATAAAATATCAGCAGTACCCTACATTTTGACATCAATAGTACCCCGTTTCAAATATCAATGCACCAATCCAATGAGTATGTCAGTTAAAGACCACTCGTATGTAATCATCTCATGTTTGACATCACTCTTATCAACTTTATATCTACAGCACAGCCGAAGAGGCCGGTCTCTGTAATTAATGGTATGATGACTAAATCTCCATTTGTTCTGTCTTCTATTGGTGAAAAAACCCTCCTATTATATTATATATATACTCACTTACTGAAGAGGCAACCCGGCTCAACGCGGAAAGGAACCCGTCCGCTTGATTTGATCAAGGGTACTTCTCAAACCATAGCGTTCAACTGCTTGCATACCAGCTCGAAACCCATCTCCGTATATTGCAGAGGGATCTGTTTCGATCTGGCGCTTGAAGAATTCTCCGAGTTTTTTCTCAAAGTCAGTCTTTTCACCTTTTTTCGAAGAAGACGTTGCTGTATCTTCTGCTGCTTCTGTTTCTGCTGCTGCTGCTGCTGCTGCTTCTACTGCTGCCTCTGCTGCTGCTGCAGAGGTGGTTGCAATGCTACTACTTGAACCTGATACAATTTCAGACTCGAGCCAGAGATGAGCTAGAACCTGACAGATGCCCTCTTCAACCTCTGGACTAGGGATTCGGTATCCTACAAATACAACATATCAATCAATATAAGTAGATTTGATGACCCAGAAATAGAAATATGAAGAGAGACAAAATGCTGCAAAAACTAAATAGACATGCACAATAGAAGTACCTTTAAGCCGAAGGTATGCATGCATCATCTCGTGAGCCAGAATATAGCCAGTGAGCAATCTGCATGCAATTAAATAAGTGGAAATGAAAACCTACGCACAGCCGCAACAAAGAACTTCATACTAGTTCGTAGAGAGGATGCAGAATCAGCATCAATATCATGAACTACATCAATTGTGCCCAATTTGTGGAAAAATTAAAATTCCTGAACTTACCTTGGCAAACCATAGAGTACAAGAATTGCAGTCACTTCACACCGCCTAGCTAGTTTGTATGGTCCTGTAGAAATGTCTGTGATTTTGTTCCCTGGTCGAATTATTGGTCGTCGCAGTATCTGGACAGTGCCATGTTATTTAACCATGAGTACTCTTAACTATCAACGTCACATACAAGATGTTTTAATAACTTACCATTCTGACAATTTGCTCTTCCGACAGGCAGAGACCTCTGGTTTCAGGAAGGTGATGCCCCTATAAAGAAGGTTAACAGATTAATTAGTTCATCAACATACATTACGCAAATAATATCGCAAAATAATGGATGCCGTGTCATTTACCATTTTCTCCGTTTGCATGGCTTCGTTTAAAGCTTGCCGTTCAACCAAAAGCAAGGGAATTTGTTGTTCTACTTTCATGTTCAAACCCTCATAAAATTCCTGGATATCAATGTATACTGGTTGGCACTCTTCTGTGTCCATTATTGAAGTATATAGACACTCCAAACAGAGTTTCCGTCCATCATCCAATGTGATGTACTTGATATCCTTTGGCTGGGGTTGATGATAAAAAATGGAAGAGGTTAAACTAATTAAACTAACCAAATGTGAATATATGCACTTCCAGGTAAAAATAAATATATCCGCACTATGAATAGAAAAAATTAAGAAAACATCAAATGTATCATCCTGTTTTTTAAAACAAACACACATGTATGAACTGAAGGAGCTATAATGAAAGTAAACAACCAGTTAATTTCTGATTGGTATAGCAATAACACTAACCTCCATTCGTTCGCAACTGCAGCACCTAGGGGTACCATCATTGTCATGTGAAGGACAATACTTCTGCATCCAGAAAGGATGGGCCCGGTATTCAATGAAACCTTTTGTATTTGTTCGAATCTGTTCACAAAATTGTAATCAGTACAGTAAAAAAAATTAGCTACCACTAAATACTCGAGCTCACTCATAAAATTGAAAAACAGATGCTTACAAAGTTCTTGCAAACATCACATTTTGGATGGAAGAGCTCCTTGTAGCAAGAACTGTGGTATGGATGATCTTCATGTACTGCAAACTTAACAACAGAAAGGTCGGCATTAATAATTTATGACAGACTGAAGTATGTTAAATAAAACAGGCTATGTTTTTGTACCTCGCATTCTGATATTGGCGTACTGCAAGATAAACACCTGAAGCAGTGAGGGTGCCAAACAGAATCCATGCAACTGAGAAACTGTCCATGCCCAAGTGGAGCTTTACATCCAGCACAAACCCTACACAAGTCAATATGGTGCGCCATATCTGTTTAAAATACAGAAAAAGAAGATCCTGGCAGGAAAAAAGGGGGGAGACATATGCCAATGATTCTACTTTCTAGCACTAGAGTAGAGCTCAAGGGTACGAGAACTCAAGCATATAATAGACTCCATGCTGCAAGTATATAAGAGTAAGACTTTACGATGCCAATGTCAAAGAGAGAACTGTGTCATGACTTAAAGGGAAGTGGAAGATAGACGTCATTTATGCAGTTAAATGTTGAAAAGTGTGACTACCATAAGTATTAAATTTGTCACCTGTAATGATATTGCTAATTTTTTGCCAACATAATTTTGATTTCACTATAAGTTTTAATAATCTTTTACTAACATATAGTTGGAAATGCATGGTCAAAGGTGTGTATCATACTGGAAACAAGTATAAGGAATGGAGGTAGTGATAACCGATCAATAAAATATTTCTGGGGCAATCAACCCAATCAACTAGGCAGTGCATTTGCCGAGGCCTGGCTCTCAGTCAACGATGCTGATCCGTTCCACGTATAATGCTGCGGATGCAAGCCACTGCGTGCAAACTGACGAGCTGGAGCGCCAAGACGGTGGGCAACGTGTGCCACAAGCTCGCGATCTCTCACGAGCTCCTCCTCAAGCTAGATACAGCTCAGGAGAGCAGGACGCTAACACCGTACGAGGAATGGCTACGTCGACAAATCAAGGCCTCCTATCTAGGCCTTGCTTTGCTAGAACGCACCCTAGCACAGCAGCGCGCCTGCGTCCCGTTCCTCAAAGACGGCGACGCCAATACCTCATTCTTCCACCGGCAATGCACGTACCTGCGTCAGAAGAACAGGGTACATAGCCTTGTGGTGGATGAAGCCGTCGTCTCCGATCCGGCAGACACGCGGCTGCAGCGTACGAGCACTTTGACGAACTGCTGCTCGGCTCAACGATGTCAACGGAGTGTGCGCTGGACCTAACGGCGATCACCGCGCCATCTGATCTGAGCGACCTCAACGCACCATTCAGCCCCAACGAAATCTGGCAAGGAATTCAGAGGCTGGCCGGGCGCAAAGCGCCTGGAGCTGACGGCTTTACTGCCAAATTCCTGCGCGCATGCTTCCTACCATCAGACCGGACATCGTCGACACGTTCCAGCAGCTCTACACGGTATGAGGCAGTGGATTCAGTTGCCTGAACCAAGCGCTGCTCGCTCTGCTACCCAAGCACATCGATGCGAGCAGCCTGAGCGATTACAGGCCCATAAGCCTGATTCATCTCGTCGCCAAAATCTTCGTGAAAGTTCTGCCGCTGTGCCTCACACCTAAGCTGGATGCCTCGTCAGAACCAGAACACGTTCATCCCGGGCCACAGCCTGCATGATAACTTTGTCCTTGTATGGCAACCAGAGCACCTGCTCCACCAGCTCGGCGCCCCTCGCGTGCTTCTGAAACTGGACTTGGCGCGTGCGTTCGATTCGATCAGCTGGGCGTTTCTGTTCGAGGTTTTGCACCAATACCTTCGGGGATCGATTCCTGGACTGGCTTGGCAATACTGCTCTCCTCAGCCAGCACCAAAGGTGCTCCTAAACGGCGAGCCCGGCCCGGCCATCTGTCATCGCGTGGGCTTCGACAGGGCGGCCCTGACAACGAAGATCAAGGAAGAGGCAGCCCTATGGGCTAGCGCCTGCACGCTGGGACTTCAAGCTGTACTGCCACAGACATGGGATGTTCACTGAATCATTACCTAGCCATCTAATTGCCTCTTAGGAGGATTGTAAATCAAACTCTCCCTTTCAATGAACAGAAACGCAAAAGTTGTGTTTTCTCGGGAAAAAAAAGGCGATGCATATGCTCTCAACATTAATGAAATGGTCATAATCAGGAAAGTTCCCCCATAGAGCAGTTGTCTGGACTTAACTGCATCCACCGGTAAGTCTAAAGCACTGCCCAAGTCATTTCGAGCTTAAATTTTTTACTTAAAGTTTTTCACAACCCGCACCCTTGGAAAAAATAATGCAACTAAGTAGCGCACTTCACAGGGAGGAGCCTGAGAAGTCGCTGTTACTTGCACAATTTTTGGTGGGGTACAAATATGTTTTTAAGCATAAATATCGATCCCTGGTCCCAATTCAATCCTGATCTTTGACTTACCAATATGATTTAAATTAGCAGTTTATATGATCTTTGTGCTGTTTCTATATTGAATAAAGTAGGTTGCATGGATATAAAACAATATGAATCACATATCCAGAAGTCAGATGCTTCATAACGGAATGGCCTAGTAATTGTTGTCATAGTACATGCCTGTACCTTCACATGTCATGCTATAGTTTTCCCAAATTAAGCGCATCTGAACCAAATATATCTGCATGGTTTTGTTTTTTTGCTCTGATATTAATTAGGTAGATCCAATCATCAGATAATCCCCAGTAGATTGTCATTCAATACCTCACTAATGCAAGCATCACTTAGTGGTGTCTTTGAAACAAAGCAACACATATTTTTTTCGAGTTAACAACGGTTATTTAAATTGTCATGAAACTTGTGGTACATCATAATGAACCATTATAACAAATGCCTCAATCTACTCATCAGATAATCCCCAGTAGATTGTCATTCAATACCTCACTAATGCAAGCATCACTTAGTGGTGTCTTTGAAACAAAGCAACACATATTTTTTTCGAGTTAACAACGGTTATTTAAATTGTCATGAAACTTGTGGTACATCATAATGAACCATTATAACAAATACCTCAATCTACTCGAGGGCAAGATATCTGGCAGTAAGCTAGTTGCTGGAGTACTATCTGGGCAAACATCTCCCGCTGGAACATTCTGACAAATAGGATCTTCATCCTTCAGACTTTCTTGCAGAGCTCGTGCAAACTCTTCATCTTCCCCTAAATGATCATCAGTATATAGGTCATAAACAAAAGAACATGACAAAACATTATAAAGATGTCGTTTATCAACTCTGCATATTTGGACATGGCCATTAACCTAGAACTGCTATTCCTAAATAGGAAATTTAATGACACATAACCAGGTAAAACAATCTTTGTTTAGATGGGATAGTACGAACCAATGGCCTTTCCCTTCTTTCGATCTTCCTCTGATAAGGATAATGCAATAGCACGATCTATGTCGTCACCGTTACTGGCATGCGCACCCTGCAGTAATTAGGGTCAACTTAGCAACAGTGAAATAAATAAAACATTCAAGCCAAATGTCCCAAAACCTGTCTTTATCTCGCATGATTCGTCACAAAGAAGAGCAGTTTCAAATTGAGAGACTAAACAAACAAGTGCACGAGTAATATATAGTAGTTGGAATCAAAACTTGAAGAATCATGATTCACTTCTATTCATTTTTGTGAATATACATTTTAAGTGAGTTATTTAAGCCAAAGAGGAAAAAGGCAAATTTGAGCAGTACATATGACTTAGCATGCTGAGTTGAATAGCCTTCACCGAAGTTTCCGTCGTGTTGTCCTCTTCTAACTTTATTTACAGAATCTTTGACAATTTCGCTCAACAAACCCATGTATTTTCTAATTGGAGGATGAAGATCCATTTTGTTCACCCGGTGATGACGATCCTTTTTACGACGACGATCCATTTTGTTCACCCGAATATGAAGTTCCTTCTGCCTGCAGTGGAAAGTAAATTCATGAAGAAATAAACTAAGAGGAACCTGGAGATGAGCTCCTTCTTGGCATTATAATCCATTTGTGAGAGGAAGAAAATTTAAAGTTGTAACGCTGCATCTCCTTTAGTATCTCATTTGTTCATTTTCATTGTTACTCCTTTGAAATATAGATTTCAATAGTAGACACTGATGTTCTAGGACACAAATAATGCAGTTGTTAGTTGTTACTAAACTATTTGTCTATTGCTTCAAATCTTGTTTAATACCATATATCATATCTTCCCATGCGATGTTCCCAAAAACAAAAATGTAGGATGTGGGATATTACAGCCAACACGGCTCTCTATAACTTATGTTTTCATATGTATCTTGTGGACCAGTGATGTGGGATGCTGTCATGGTGAGTGGTGCTTGTGCCGGAGTGTTTCTTGTGTGGTGATGATGGCGTGCAGTTCCTATAATGTGTGCGAAAAGGCAAATGTCGTGGCGTAAACACTCACTATAAAAGCGTGAACTATCTTAGTTTCTACCTTTTCGGTTAATCTTGCACCTGGATGCTACCTGAAATTGTATTTCATTATCCTAGATAATGAAATTCGATCCGTGGGAGATCGCTTGTAAAAAAACATTGTGGCGTAAATACCTGGATCTCAGTCCGACAGGGGCAAAATCCTCATCGAAAAAGATTCACCGGCGGCATGTAAAGATCGCTGAAGACAGCCGCTTCTGATGCTCCAGCTCATCACACTCTCAACTCCTGCATTTGAACGGAAACAAGTCAATGTGGCAGTCCTCACAAAGCAAAGCACCGAAGTAACGTTAGCTTACAATTCACCCCCAGAAAAGACATGCTCAATAAAAAATTAACCTCTGAGTGTCCGCAGAAATTGGTAAATCATCATGGAAACAATCGAACGGCATCCTAATTTCCCAAGAGAAGAAGAACAAAAGTGACTCCGTAAGAACTCACCAATAGCCGGTAGTTCAACAAAGATCTCCCATCCCGCTTCTGTCTGTTGCCTTCTTGTTCTTCTTGATGCAGCTGACAGGTGGAGACGGCCAGAGAGGCGGCCGGATCTTCCACGCAAGCTTGAAAGAAGAATCCGGGGAAGAAGATAAGGGGGGAACGGAACGATGGGAGGGAAGAAGCGAAGAACAAGTGAGACGCTGACTGGAAGGTAGATGCCGAGTCAAGAAAATTAAGGAGGGGGCGAGCGAGGTGACGCCTCTTTCCACAAAAACGAACTATAACTCCCACCCGACAGCTCTGCCCGCCCGCCACCGCTCCGCGTCGCGGTCGGGGCGATGTCAACCGCCCGACGGGAGTGGGGAAGGAGAAGGAGGAGGCCCACGTGCAGGGTGGCGCCGGAGCGGCGTCTCTGTGACGCATTGCGTCGAACGCGTCGCGGGCGTGTTTAGTGTGAGGGAAGTTGCGAGGAAACGGTGGTCAAGTCAATAGTTTGCGCTTGGAGCCAAGAGGTTGATCTCGCGGCACTCTGCGCCGCCTGCAAGCGGTGACCGCGTGCGGCTGATCGCGGCTCTCCCAGCCAGTATGATAATTGTTAATTAGGGGTACTTGAGACCCATTCTTCTGTTCGGTTGGAAAATGAAATGGAACGTAGTGGTTTTTCAGAATAGAATATTCTCTCTAGATCCGGAATGAAGTGATTCATTCAATTCGGTCGGACGAGATGGAACAACCGGCAAATCATCTAGTTTAGGAATAAGTTTAGCAATAATTAATCAAGATTAGGAATAATTAATTATGATTAGAAATAGTTAATCAAGTTTAGAAATAATTATCAAATTTTGCAATGATTTTATTCCATTCTCATCCAATTTTAAAACTAAACACAGGAATGGAACAGTTCCGTAATATTTTTTGTCCGAACTGAACACAAGAATAGAACGGTTCCGCTCTGATGAAATGAAACCGTTCCATTCCATTTCATTTGGTTCCAAAACTAAACACACCCTTATTGTTGCCTTGTATTTTTTTATTGAAACGACCTTGTATTTTGTTATTTTGTTGAAATATTACCAAAATGTTGCTATATTGTTGAAACCTTAAACTTTTGCTCCGCTCTAAATTTTGGACAATTCGAGATTTACCAAACCCAATCCCAAACTATTGGAAATCCAAATTATTGAATAAAAAAAAAGAGTCATTTTGTGACTTGAAAGTTTTTTCTCAAATTTCACGTCCCTGAATTTTGGTAGTTCCAGACACGCGCATGAGCTGGGCGATGGCTGGCTATTCATGTACCTACCTTTTTTCTTGGGTTTAAAAAGGAAAAAATCACGACCACTTTATATCTCGAACCCGTGATGGATGACAAACAACAATGTTTTCGACAACACATAGACTCCTAGTTTCAATATTCAAACAATAGGTATCAAGAAGCAAAACATAGGAAGTAAGGTTTCAAACAAAAGACGTAGCACATAGCACCATGCCACTAAAACTCAGAGGCACAAGTTTTTAATAGCATGCAGTAGCTACAGTCAACTACACATGCATATACAAATGTATATGTTCAACAGCTTGCCAAGTACAAGTTCAAGTAAATGGGGAGGGTTTGGTGTAGACAAAAATCCACGGGGTATCGGGTAAAATCAAAACCCGTCTGGTCTGATAGATGAGGGTATGGGAATGCCAAACACGTACCCTATAACCCGCGTACCCGATGAGTACACATGATTCCCAGCCATAAAAACCACACTTGTCATTGGCAATCCAAACCCTAAGTTCCCAGGCCTCGGATCACCACCACTCACCGGCGTTGGGTACGGGGGCGGGTGGCGGGGGCGGGGAGGAGGGTCGGGGAGGGTATGGGGTGCCAACCCCGGCCCTGAACTCGGCAGGTGCCATCCAAAAGTCCAACTTCAGACCTTCATGGCTCTAGTATATGTCCAACCGCTTGCAGCCCTTCACAACAATACAAGCCGCACTTCATCAAGATCAAGGAGACCCTTCACAACAATACAAGCCGCACTTCATCAAGATCAAGGAGACTGCACAACAACACATGCTGCAATTTGTACCTTTAAGATGATGTTTCAACGCTGGAGTTTGTCATGCTTTTGGTGGACTTGTTTTGGAAATGCATGCAACACCTTTTCTTTTTGCAATGTGTAGGCCACCAAAATATTCAATGATGAATCTAATGAATACAATGAGCAATATAAACTAATAGAGTGACACGATTTGAGAAGAAAAGTGAATTTACATAGAAATGAGTAAATATTTTACCCTTTGCAATCACAGCTAGTTCCTCCATACTCTCCTGGATGAGTACCGCTTTTAAGTCAATCTTCTGCATAAACTAGAGCTTCCAACATGAAAGGTGTAGGGCGGGTTGGAAATAATCTAAGATACGTCCAGTTGTTTTGAAAGCCGACTCCGAAGCTACCATTGAGATGGAAATGGCAAGCACATACCATGCCAAGCGAGCTAATATTAGAAACCTTCATGCATTTGACCTCCACCAAGCAATAATGTCAACTTATTTCTTGATCTTTGACATATTCGCCAAGATACATGTCAAGTTATTACTGTGCATTGATATTTGCACCACTCGTCATCTTCAACTTCTTGGCAATAACTTCTTTCGACATGCCTCCACTACCTCCCTTTGATGTCGTTGAATCATCTACCTTCTCCCTCACTTCAATGTGAGCATACAACTTTGTATACTGTACAAACAACTCATTGATACAGATGATTGTTGTCCAAACTAGTTGTCCTTTTCATTTCTAAATATTTCTTTAATGACCATGTGTGTACAAATATAACGTGTACCTTGGATCAACAACTGTTGGCAACAAAATCAACAAGTTAATATGTTCCTTCTTCTTATGCATTCTCTCCTTGTCGTTGGAGTGCTAAAGACCTCAAATTTGTCTTTCATTCTTTTACCCATAGATTTTTGCAAAGGATCTTTACTAGCCAACCAAGACTCAATCAACTAATGAACTTCAGCAATATCCTGGAAGAAAGTGTTGGACGTAACATGTAGAGTTCAAATGAGACATTTTGTTAGATCATAGAGTTGTCCAAAAAACTCTTCATCTTCTAGGCTCCCATTCTTCTTTTTTGGGCAACCAAACCCATCATTCCCCTCGATAGATCCCACTTATAGGTCAAGTCATCTTCGACTAGCTTTATGAACACCTTCTCTTATATATTACTAGCTTTGAGCATGAGAAAAGTGGAGTTCCATCTGGTTGATACATCAATCCTAAAAAATGTCTGGTTGTCCATATTTTCTTCAACAACAATCTCTCTAAACTTGACCAATCTGGAGCCACCATTCCCAATAGCGAACAAAGACTCTTACATTCTTTTCGAGATGTCCATCTGACGAGATTATACCAAATGGGTACCCCTTCATGTGGGTACTTGGTGCACGTAATGACTAAACCCCAATTATCAATAAGCTGAAGAAGCCCAACAAGTGAAGCCTAAGTCGAAGACTTCTACCATAAATAGCATAGTCGGTATTACTTACCATATTTGGAATCCTAGTCGGTTACTACCCGAGACCTGTACCACTATATAAAGGACATGAGGGTGGCCGATCAAGGACACGCCCAACCAAAATCACCAAACCCTAGCAAGATCGACATCTTGCTAGACCCATGTGCTCGCTGCATATTCACAATCAATAACAGGCAATCAGGACGTAAGGGTGTTACCTCACTCGAGGGCCCCGAACCTGGGTAAATCCCGCTTGTCAGCCGACGAATCTACCAGCACTACGCGTTCTCTACCTCATAACTCTTACCCTAGGCTAGTAACCATGGGTATCAATGGGGGCATCCCTCGTCATTTGGCGTCGTCTGTGGGAACAAGTAGTGTTGGATCTACGGATTTTTTGGTCCAGATTGCAAACGGCAACTCGCCGAATTCTTCAAAGGGATGCACATCGGCAACTACAGATCACATCCAACCCATAGGCGACCACTCGCCAAAATCAGCATCACCAGGCAGGATCAGGCCATACTCACCCGAAGCTCAGGAGATTTACTCCAATCTCAGTTCAGGTTTTGATTTAACCATCGGGGAACATAACTTTTTTGTTGATCAGTTTGGTATGCAGGATCTAGCCGAACAGATCGCAACTAAGCCACTCTAGGAGAGATCGACATAGATAGCATCTTCAGCAGACAAGGAGAATATCCCGTCACAACTCGATCTGATCCCGCTACCAAAATCCCCCACGGATTCGATGTCATCTACAGAATTCAACAAATTCATGGCAGATGAATTCCCTGAAGTCGAAGGACAATCGGCTATCTCAGTCGAAGATATGGTCATATCAATGGCTTCAGTTGAAAGCATAGGAGCTACAACATCACAGATCGATCCGATCTCATCCATAGCAGGATCCATGTCCACGTGAGAATTCAACGAGTTCATGACACAAAACCGGCTAGAAGAAGAAGTATAGTCGGCTCTACAGATCAACCCAGTCGAGGATCATATGCAGATCGATGCTCCAGAAGAGAACTTCTACCTCTCCGAGTGCGATAAGCCTACATAAGACAACAAACGTCTGACCGACTTCGCCGATCCAGAAATCCAATCTCCACATCACGCTTTCGTCGACTACGACGAACATATGCAACAAACAGGGGATGGCAAAAATAGCAAAAATAAAAACGCAGGCACATATCGGGATAGCGACACCGAAGCAACGCCTGATGACCAAAGAAACTACACATATCCTTCTCACATACCCCGACAAGTTTGCGTTGCAACCACAACAGAAACGTCAGCAACAACAACCAATCGGAGGCCAGTTGAGTATCCTCGCACAGTTACCTTAACAGATGGTACAACCACCCTGGATATCACCGCGGAGATGGCTGCAAAAGTAACAAAGATCATCGAAGATGGCATAATGATGCCAACAGACGCAACTCCAGATGAGTTAACAGCATACAACTACTTCAACTGCCAGGAATCGCAGCACCTAAAGCAATACAGGGCAACACTTGAGGAAAGAAGAAGGCAGGCAAGCATATCAAGCGCTCGTAGACGACAGCTATCTATCAGCTCTACAGGAGCAACAGAAGGACGCGACAGATCCAGATTCCAAAGAATCCCTGAGGACGAAAGGGCAAGAGTCACTCGAAATCTAGACCACTCGTTCCTAACACTCGACTCAAGCAGCATACTCCTTCTCAAGACAGCAGAAGGCGCCCTCATATCCATAAGGGCATACCTCCAAGCAGTAAAACCACCAGCGGGTGAACCCGCTGAAGCAATGTACCTCCAGCAGATGAAGGCTCTAGAAATCGCGGCGAGAGAATTAGCAGATGGAGGAAAGCGAGGACGTACCAGAAGTCACTCGCGAGGGCATCACAGCCGCAACCCTCCACACAACAGTGCCATGAGAAGTTCCGGCTGTCGCAGATCAAGAAGTCGCTCGTGGAGCAGATCTAGGAGATCGGGTAGTCGCGACTCACCTGACAGTCACAGCATAGGACCATGTGGAGCACAATGTTTCACTCGACGGATCCAAGAAGCAAAGCTACCAAAGAAGTTTGGCCTGCCAGCCATGTAAAAATTCAATTCAAAGCAAGAGCCGTCAGGCTGGCTCGAGGATTACAAGCTGACAGTCATATGCCAACGAGGAACAACAACAACAACACTACAATATCCGCAACTAATGCTTGAAGGCACAACCCACGAATGGCTCAAGTCACTACCTGAAGGAAACTACGACTCTTGGGACCACTTCAAAGAAGACTTCATAAAATATTTTGACCCTCAAAGACATTCGAGGAGCTGGGAACATGTAGACAAAAGTCAGACGAAGCGCTCAGGGCATATATGAGAAGATGGACCGCCATCCAAAACTCTGCCAGTACAATATCAGAAGACAGTGCTATGGACGGCCTCACAAATGGAGTCCATAGAAAAGATTTTTGGGAAGCACTCGGACGACAAAAGCTAAAAAACATGGAAGAGCTCATGAAACTGGCAACCGAGTGGGCAGACAGTGAAGACACGGTCCAAAGTTAAACTCATCACTCACCACAACGACATCACGACCGAAGAGACAGTCGCGACCATCGAGACAGCCGAGATCGTCGAGACAAAGACGACAAACGAAGAAACGCGACTATGATCGCGGAAGCAAAGACAAGGTCAAAATTGTAGCAGCAGGATTCTCACATGACGATCGTATTCAAGACAACAGTCAACAAGATGATCGGCGAGACATGCGAAGTAACAACTACCATCACGACAGACCAGTCGACCGACATGTCAATAGAAGCGACAACCAGAATGGAGACTACAGTAAACAAGACAGGCATAGACGCTCCAATCCAGGGATAGAAATCCGTGCAAATTACATTTATTCAAAGACCTAGAAACTGGAAAATTAATATCCAGTCACACCATTGAAAACTGTCGTGAATGCGAGCAGTTGGCAATCGAATACGCAAAAATTCGCAGAAGTAATATATCCGAGCATATGGTACCTGCACCACAAGTCGCAGCGCTACCACCACCCCCATCATATGACCCTAACAGCCTGTCCACGGGAGAAATACATTACACACACAAGAACTCGACAATACTCCAATCATCAGAAGCAAACATACATGTTCCAGAAGGGACGACCATCAAACAGGCAGCAGAAGCTGCACACTAGACACGTCAACATGGCGGTCATGACGCCACCAGAATACCTAAGAGGATCCGAGACAGCAATCACATTCAGTCGAGAAGACCATCCACCATCTGTATATAGACCAGGTCATTCCGCCCTCGTACTAGAAGCACAAATAGGAAGCTACACCATGACCAAGGTCTTTATGGATGGAGGAAGTGGCATCAATATCATCTTCGCCGACACACTTCGCCGAATGAGCAGGTCAGTCGACAATTTGCTTCCATCATCAAATACTTTTCATGGTATAGTTCCAGGCAAAGCTATCGTACCAAAAGACACGATACAACCCGATGTCGCATTCGGAGACGCAACACACTTCCGCACTGAATCAATGGGATTCGAGGTCGTCGACTGGAGATCACAATATCATGCCATACTAGGACGACCAGCGTTTGCCCGCTTCATGAGAGTACCACATTACGCATATCTCCAATTGAAAATGCCGGGCCCAAAGGGGGTAATCACGGTCAACGGAAACTTTCAAGGTCAGATGCTTGCGACCGCGAATTCAACAAGATCTCTGAGACATTCAGAGCAGAGTGAACACTGGAGGAACTCTCGCTTATCAGTGACACAACATACATACCAGAGCATAAAAAGCAGGCTACCGACAAAGCATTCAACACCGCAGAGGATACACGGACACACCAGGTCCATCCGACTGACCCGGCGAAAATAGTCAAGATATCAACAATTTTGCCTCCCGCATAGGAAGGCGCGCTCGTCGAATTCCTCCGTGAGAACTGAGATATGTTTGCATGGTCAACAGCTGACATGCTAGGCATACACAGGGAATTCACCGAGCCCTCTCTCCAACTCAGTCCAGGAACTAGGCATGTCAAACAAACGGTACGACGTATCTCAGGACCTAAAAGGGAAGCCATAGAGAAGCATGTGGACAAGCTACTCAAGGCAAACTTCATTCGAGAAATCAAGAAATCAGAATGGGTAGCTAACCTTGTGATAGTCGAGAAGAAGAAGACAACCAAAACCAGGATGTGCATCGACTTCACAGGACTAAACAAATGTCGCCCAAAAGATCACATCCCGCTGCCTCGCATAGACCAGATCGTCGACTCTATTGCAGGATGCGCTCGATTGTCATTCCTTGACGCATATTCGGGATATCATCAGATAAGAATGAAAGCAGAAGACCAGGAAAAGACAACTTTCACAACTCCACTCGGGGTATAGTGATGGGTTCGTAGCATAGAAAACAAAAAATTTCCTACGGTGATAACAAACCAACAAGCCAAGATCTAATCTAGGAGATGCTCGTAACGAGTGGAACATATTCTAAGATAACTTACCCTCAAAGACCGTAAGCGTTTCGAGAATAATTATCGTGGATGATGTAGTCGTTCACTCACCGATCTCAAGATCGTGAAGATGTGCGCTGCAACGGGCAGCGCCTCCGTACTCGGTCACACATACGGCTTGATGACGACCTCTGTGAAGGGGTTACGGCGCAGAAAACAATAATTTTCTAGCGAGCGAAACCCTAACTAGACAGGATCTATCTATCAAGTACATGCGATAACGGTGGCGGAACGGGTTACATTACCTCCATGTAGACCGATGGCGGGGATTACGCTCCCGCACAAGAGTTGACGATGAAGTCGTACGTAGCCGACCTCGAGGTCGCGGAGAACTTGCCGCGATGTCGGAGTCGATGACGCCGGGGTGTCGACGATGATCTACGTCGACGGGCGTCGGGCGGAAGAAGGCAGAGCGCCAGCACCGGGGCTGGTGCGCCGGCAGCAGAGGGGGGGAAGGCGTGGCGGCTGCAGGGGGCGAGACGATGTCGCCCAAGCTCCTCAATAGAGTAGCCTCCGAGCACTCGCAAACATACGGAGCCTAGCGACAACTCCCGGTCATTCAGATCCAGCTGAAATCGCAGGAGTAGATCTTATCTGGAATCCCGCAGAGCAACGGCGCTCTGCGGTATGGCTTAGGTGGAGAGAGACCCCCTTCCTCAGCTCGGCGCGGCTCCAACTTGGGAACCACGAGATCGAGAGAGAAATTGGGAATTAATTGAATTTCCTGTGTATTAAATCAATTAATATGCCTTGCTATATAAAGGGGGAAGGGGGTGTGCAAACCCCTTGGCTCCCCCATGTGGGACTAAACAAAGGAGGAGGGGAGGGGGGTTCGGCCCCCACATGGGCTGGCCGAACCAGCCTATGGGGCCCACCCCCTTTGGTGGTGCGGTTCCCCCTCTTGGGCCCTCTTAGGGCCCATATAGGTGGGAGCCCCCTTTTTCCTTTATTTAATTAATATTAAATTAATATAAAAATCTCATTAATTCATAATCAATATATTTATATATAATTCAATATCCCGTGACTCCGAAAACTCTTTCGGACCACCCGAACAACTTTCGGACATTCCTGGAACCATTCCAGACCTCTCCGGAACTCCTTCCGGACCACCGGAACTCTTTCCGGATCATTTCTCTCTCTCCAACAAAAACCTATAAAATTCCAGAACCTATCTCCTAGCGTCGCTAAGACCTTAAGTTTGTTACGCTACGGTTCGGGAACACTCCAGACATGGTCGAGACACTCCGCTCACCAATGATCGTCAGGGATACCTGGAAATATATGACGACCCCTGTGCATTCCACGAATATCGTCGTTGAACCATAAGTATGATATTCATTCCCTTTGTCTCTGCGATACTACCTTGTCCGAGATATGATCGTAGACACACCGATGCCTTTGCTGTATCTCGTTACCGACGAAGGTTATTAACTCGTCTGTGATATTACATCTCCATGACCTAGTCATAAGCTGCAGCTATATAGATGCAATATCACCGAGTGGGCCCAGAGTATCTTTCCATTACAAGAATGAACAAATCCCGCTCTTGATCCTTACGTCTCGATGCTCTTTCGGAATACCCAAGATGGACACCGTTATTGTCATGCTATATAAGACACAACGTTTGATGCTCTCAAAGCACTCCTACGAAGCAACAATAAGTACGGTCTCACGGTCTAAGGAATAAGCTATCATACTCTTATCTATTGCAAATGACAAACATCGTAATACGATCTTATTACAATACTTTGCGTATGTCCACCACCTTATTCAACTAACAAGATGACCCCATTGTCAACCGACGTCATTGTCCTTGATCGGGAATCTCGATCAACTGTTGCCCAATGGACTAGCTCATATAGAGGCTTGCTAGGGACCTGGTTGTCTATGTATCACACGTGTATTAACAATTCCGATTAATACAGTTATAGCATAATACACAAACCTATTATAAACTTATGAGATAATGCAATAAATACTACTTATTTATTTGCCTCTAGGGCATATCTCCTTCAGTCTCCCACTTGCACTAGAGTACAAATAAACTAGCTGCATTTTACTTTATCAGAATCCCTTATCAAATAAGAATCATTTGATAATGCTTGCTCGTGGAAAAGTGTTACTGCACAATCCATGATTGTACATGCTTTTGCGATTCACTGGCATCAACTTGTTTGATATCACCATGTTGTCTAACAACATATATGCAAATACCGTAACTAAGTGAGACTTCTGCTTCCCAGCGCTTACTCTGATTATACTAACCAGATAACTGCCCTGAAAAACACACTCAGTCATGCAGAGCCCCTTGTAACAATTACAAACTCGCGATATCTACATACTTTCACACCAATGTAGAAAACTTGACATTCAAATGTCAATCCCTTAACTAACGCACTTCTACTTCCAGTAAATTCCAAATTTACTTTCATAACTGTTCTTTACTCCAAGAAAATCGGTTATATTTTATCGAGCAGATAATATGGTTTCTGTATGATGTCTAATATATACATAATAGACCCACATGTCATACAACCATTACCTTCATGCATCATTACTCTTAATGACCAATTGGATTCCAAAGGACCATCCTTTTGACTCTATTCTGACTCCTCAGATATAGTCCAACACAACTCGACTAACTATTTAAAATTCCCGTTCTATTTCAAAATAGACACTAACTTTTAAATAGTTTTACAACTTCATCCTATTCTATTGGTACAGTTTCACAATGTGTTAACTACACAAGATGAATTCGACTCCCACTCAAATTATGTCTCCACATATTTGATAACATGAGCTCCCACTCAAAAACATGTTATCCACATATTTGAGTTCCCAAGCTCCCACTCAAAAATATGTTCTTCACATATTTCTCCTGAGTGAACTAACTATGACTCCCACTTAAATCGACATCTTGGTTAAACCAAAATCATTGATCTACTATCAATTCGAATTTAATACAAACTACAGTATTACATTAATACAAATCCCTCAGACTTCAAGCATGTCTACATAAATGTAGTCAACATATTTGATCTTGTCCAAGACACATTTCTCGACAAGACATGCTACCGCGTCTTTCTTATAGTCAAATTTCTCATATAACACCTTATATGACGATTAAACAATCTTATTCCTCTAATAAGAATTGCAGCAACAATTACTCTCTTAATCCTTTCAAATGCAACTTTGGATTTCCAGGCTCAAAAAGCCTTTGTTCGTATTCCGATATTTTCTCAACTTTCTTTGTATTCATAAAGTGCACCTTGATCTGTCAACAAGATCTGAAATACTTAATACAGTGCTGTGACCTGACAGCAATATTAAATATAACAACACTTTATTTAGAAGTTTCTTTCATGAAAATATATGATCTTTATGAAGAGGATTGCAAGCAGAAAACAATTTTCTAGTCTCCCTCACTCTTAATCACCAAACTTTCATTAGCAGACATATACTCTTTGGAACATCTTCCAACATAAGTCTGACACTTTATTCCAAACTTCTAATTTCAATCCATAAACCATAATTCGAAAATTCATATTTTCCTCGGAATTACATAGACAACAAACTGAGTTTTGTTTCTATTTGGTTTTGGAATAGACTCTCATCCTATGTGAGTAATCTACAAAAAACTATTCATGTATACTCCGAATTATCGTATAATCATATACACGTCGACACTACTGTCGATCTCACGAATTCTCGTTGAGAAAAATATCTATTTTCTAAAGTGGACATCGACTATAATGTTTCGAACATATTAGGAGATTCTAAGACAGATTCTGACAGACCACACTTTATTTAAAATAGAGAATGATTATAATTCCCCACATATCACCATATATGATATTATAATATTGTGAAACGAATTTCCACAAGTCTTTTGTGTTGAAACCATGATTCAAAAATATTGTCCTTTTGATCGAATTTTGTGAATACAACATTCACTAATCTTTCTTCTGAAAAACCCCATTTGATCTATTATCAAATTAATTTCAGACTCCATAATTTATCGGGCAAATACTCCTATTTACCAAAATCATAGAAGAATTCGGATCAAGCAAAACACCATTGATTAATCATTAAAAATGACTCTCAATCAATTTCCTCTAGTACTGCAACTTCAATACTGCATTTCAAACTTAATCAATTTTGGCACTCGAAATACTTAAATGGACCAAAAATATCCATTACTTCTTTCATTGCCTTTATGACTAAATTCGATGGTGTTTGTTCTTTGGACACACAATTTTATCATTCCCGCTATTATAAATGTATATCATACGCATAATGTAATTGAGATGTGATGCAAATTACTCATAACATGAAACAACTGCTTTGTTTCATAACATAAAACAACTGATGTGTTCTATATGAATAATTATGTCTTGTTACATTCAAGACACCAAACTAGATCACATTCTCACTATTACAAAATGTCTTATCAAAAACTATTGATGATAACTAATATGATATCTCGAGGGCGTGAGCACCACTGGCCATGAACTTGCCATCACTCGTGCACTGTCACGTCACCCTTCGCCACATACTTGTGATAATCAGGGACTGTTTCACAAACAGAACAATTATCAAACATTTTTCATCAAGTATGAGAAGAATACATTTATATCTTCGTATATCAAATATACCCATAGCGTCGAAGAACTCTTCTTCGATGAATCAACTTTTAGAGATTTGAACTTGTTCACGAACGTGAAGAAGCTCACCGTGTCTCTATAGCATATTCACGCACATGCTATTCACAGCTAGGAGGTAAAGCGCAATCTCTATTGCACTGGAGTTCGCTATCTAGAAATCGTAGATATTCGTAAGCCTGAAGGAGATGTCACACAACTTCTTCAACTGAATCTCCAGACAGGTATGCTCCCCATGTGAATGGTCCGGAACTTTCTAAGCTGTCTGAACTTCTCAAGACTCAATTCATCTTTGAAGTGACCTTTGATCGCATCAATCACAACATATGGCTCCAGGTGTTGAATACAACTTTCAACTCTGGTGCTAGGCATACGCTCATGACGACCTTCACTTCCATGAAAATATCATGATGCTTACGGAACTCCTCATCTTTCTCCCTGCTATCAGAATCATCTGGTCTAATTCCTAACTAATGTTCTAGCACATATAGGATGTTTGTTGTGTTTGGAGAATGTTTCTAAAACCAATGCACCAGCTGATGAAGTTGGACCCGTCGGCTTCCAAGGTAGAATCCGAGCTCTTGAAGAAGTAACCGAAGTGTAGTTCCGTAGTCTCCAGATGTGATCGCAAAAGAGGTAAGATAAGTTTATAATATATAGGTGAGTTTTAGTTTTATAATCTCATTATCAAAAACACACCTCACCAAGATTATTATCCCTAAAATAATAATGGCGATTACACGACCCTCATCCACCACACTACCCCCGATCATCACGGCCGGCAGCACGGCTTCAAAGGTGGACATAAAATGTCGATCATAACAACTCTATGACTCGTGCTCGATCTTTCGATCTTCCCGTGTTCCGAGGCCATACCTCTGAGTATGCTAGGCTCGCCAATCAAACCTCGAAGACCTGCGCGTGCAACATGGCTTACACCCACTGTATGCGAACGACGAGATGTGTGACACCCGATCATCACGGCCTGCCTCATAACGTAGAACTTTCTTGGTGGTGCGCAACGAGGGAGAACACAATTTTGGTATTTGTTAGGGATCATCCTATTTATGATGCTACCGTTGTATATCTAGCATATAAGAAATCAATAGGATGCACACACAACATCACACAATAATGATGCAATGAAGTGCGATGTGACATGGTCGATGCGCCTGGACCTTCATGGCGCCATGTGCCCGGCCCCCGGCGCCCCGGCATGGCTCTGAGTCTGCAGAGCCCTCCATTGCCTCCGACAGTACGAGTAATATCAAAACTTACCGTAACCATGTCACATGAAATAACGCCTCTGCAAAACAAAGTTAGACGCCTCTAGCTTTATTTAGTTTTGCAAGTTTTACGTGGCAAATAGGCTTATTCGTAAGAGAATCGCTTCCCTACCTACGAACTTTGTACCACAACGTCAATCGTATAATTGCATGTTTAAGCATCCCTTTCGGGCCCTCAATTGAAAATGCTTTGCCGACTAGAGAGAGAGAAACAGACACCCGCCAGCCACAGATACGGTGCAAGCCGTATGTCAGTAGTGGAACCAGTCTCGCGTAAGCGTACGCGTAAAGTTGGTCCGGGCCGCTTCATCAACTCAATACCGAAGGCATCGCAAGTGCACGCTAGAGGGTAGCAAATATAAGAAAGACGCCCTCATTCAACATGAGTTCTAACCGTACCAGCAGTACTACGCATAGATCGGCTCTGATACCACTGAAGGGGTTACAGCGCAGAAAACAATAATTTTCTAGCGAGCGAAACCCTAACTAGCCAGGATCTATCTATCTAGTACATGCGATAACGGTGGCGGAACGGGTTACATTACCTCCATGTAGACCGATAGCGAGGATTACGCTCCCGCACAAGCGTTGACGATGAAGTCGTACGTAGCCGACCTCGAGGTCGCGGAGAACTTGCCGCGATGTCGGAGTCGATGACGCCGGGGTGTCGACGATGATCTGCGTCGACGGGCATCGTGCGGAAGAAGGCAGAGCGCCAGCACCGGGGCTGGTGCGCCGGCAGCAGAGGGGGGGAAGGCGCGGCGGCTGCAGGGGGCGAGACGACGTCGCCCAAGCTCCTCAATAGAGTAGCCTCCGAGCACTCGCAAACATACGGAGCCTAGCGACAACTCCCGGTCATTCAGATCCAGCTGAAATCGCAGGAGTAGATCTTATCTGGAATCCCGCAGAGCAACGGCGCTCTGCGGTATGGCTTAGGTGGAGAGAGACCCCCTTCCTCAGCTCGGCGCGGCTCCAACTTGGGAACCACGAGATCGAGAGAGAAATTGGGAATTAATTGAATTTCCTGTGTATTAAATCAATTAATATGCCTTGCTATATAAAGGGGGAAGGGGGTGTGCAAACCCCTTGGCTCCCCCATGTGGGACTAAACAAAGGAGGAGGGGAGGGGGGTTCGGCCCCCACATGGGCTGGCCGAACCAGCCTATGGGGCCCACCCCCTTTGGTGGTGCGGTTCCCCCTCTTGGGCCCTCTTAGGGCCCATATAGGTGGGAGCCCCCCTTTTCCTTTATTTAATTAATATTAAATTAATATAAAAATCTCATTAATTCATAATTAATATATTTATATATAATTCAATATCCCGTGACTCCGAAAACTCTTTCGGACCACCCGAACAACTTTCGGACATTCCTGGAACCATTCCAGACCTCTCCGGAACTCCTTCCGGACCACCGGAACTCTTTCCCGATCATTTCTCTCTCTCCAACAAAAACCTATAAAATTCCAGAACCTATCTCCTAGCGTCGCTAAGACCTTAAGTTTGTTACGCTACGGTTCGGGAACACTCCAGACATGGTCGAGACACTCCGCTCACTAATGATCGTCAGGGATACCTGGAAATATATGACGACCCCTGTGCATTCCACGAATATCGTCGTTGAACCATAAGTATGATATTCATTCCCTTTGTCTCTGCGATACTACCTTGTCCGAGATATGATCGTAGACACACCGATGCCTTTGCTGTATCTCGTTACCGACGAAGGTTATTAACTCGTCTGTGATATTACATCTCCATGACCTAGTCATAAGCTGCAGCTATATAGATGCAATATCACCGAGTGGGCCCAGAGTATCTTTCCATTACAAGAATGAACAAATCCCGCTCTTGATCCTTACGTCTCGATGCTCTTTCGGAATACCCAAGATGGACACCGTTATTGTCATGCTATATAAGACACAACGTTTGATGCTCTCAAAGCACTCCTACGAAGCAACAATAAGTACGGTCTCACGGTCTAAGGAATAAGCTAGCATACTCTTATCTATTGCAAATGACAAACATCGTAATACGATCTTATTGCAATACTTTGCGTATGTCCACCACCTTATTCAACTAACAAGATGACCCCATTGTCAACCGACGTCATTGTCCTTGATCGGGAATCTCGATCAACTGTTGCCCAATGGACTAGCTCATATAGAGGCTTGCTAGGGACCTGGTTGTCTATGTATCACACGTGTATTAACAATTCCGATTAATACAGTTATAGCATAATACACAAACCTATTATAAACTTATGAGATAATGCAATAAATACTACTTATTTATTTGCCTCTAGGGCATATCTCCTTCACTCTGTTCACTCGATCCAGCGGGGCAGTGGAAGTAGCAGAACCACCAAGGAACTCCAACAACACAGCGGCGTGGTGGAAAACTAAACAGCCATGGTTTCGCCAAGCGGATGGCTGAGAGGTGAAGCAGCAAGAGGAGGGGGAGAGGATCAAGTGTGTGCTCAATAGGGATCTCCCACCCCTCCATATATAGGAGAGGGGTGAGGTTGGGTCGTTGACCCCTAAGGGTGACTCCACCTCTTCCCTCTTGATGTGAGTGGAGCATCCATTCATGCCCACTCACTCTCTTTTAATCTCCACTCAAAAATCCCAAGTGTTTTTCTTTAATAAATGAAACAATTTTATTTCTTTTTAATATTTGTTAATTCTATTAACAGAAATTAACACTTATCCCCTTAGTTCATTTGTTAATTCTATTAACAACAATTGGCAACCTTTGACAATTAACCCATTAAACTATTTCAATATTAACCGAAACAATTTCGGTGCAGTCCAAACTTTTCTCCAAAATTCCTTGTCTACCCAAAAGCGTCGACAAACCTTAAGTGTGTCACCCTACGGTTCGTAAATAATGTAGACATGATCGAGACACCTCTCCGATCAATTGTCAACAACGGGATCTGGAGATCCGTAATGACTTCTACATATTCGACGATGAATCTGATCGTGTGAACCAAAAACGTCATAACCAATTCCTTTTGTCTTGCGATAGTTAACTTGTCCGAGATCCGATCATTGGTATCATCTATACCTAGTTCGATCTCGTTCCCGACAAGTAATCTTTACTCGTTCTGTGATATGACATCCTTGTGACCTAGTCACGTGCTTGCAAGCGGTGTCGATGTGATATCACTGAGAGGGCCCAAAGTATATCTCTCCGTCATCTGGATGGATAAATCCCACTTCTTGATCCATGAGCCTCAACTAATACTTTCGGAATACCCAACGCCACCTTTATAGTCACCATGTTACGGTGTGACATTTGATGTCATCAAAGCATTCTTCCGTTGTTAGTGATTGACATGATCTCATGGTCTCAGGATTAGGGTTACTTCGTGTGCTCAGTACAACAATATAAACTTAATGACTTGATCGTATTGCTATACTTAATCTGGGTGTGTGTTCATCATATCATTCTCCTAATGACGTGATCCCGTTGTTAACAACATCCAATTTTCATGATCAGGAAACCTTGATCATCAGTTAATCAACGACCTAGTTAAACGAGAGGCGTTACTAGGAACTCTTATTTGTTCATTAGTCACACATGTATTAACGTTTCCAATTAATATAATTCTAGCATGAGAAATAACATTTATCATAAACATGAAATAAGATAATAACCACTTTATTATTGCCTCTCGGGCATATTCCTTTCAGTCTCCCACTTGCACTAGAGTCAATAATCTAGTTAACACTTGTAAAGATCCAACACGAATGGTCTTCTGGTGATGATCATGTTTAGCTCATGGAAGAGGTTTTAGTAAACGAACTTTGAACGTTTCAAGTCTGTATGTATATTGCATATCTTTTGCGTCTCTACGCACGACTAATTCTGAATGAGATTAGGCATGACTTTGTATAGCTTTGGTCACATGTGGAACCTTTGGTTCATCGGTTTGAATCACGTTGCTAATACTGTCAAAAAAATATAGCTTCATAGATCTGACACACATGGAACTACACCAAGTTTGCAAGAACTTCTTGACTCAAAATTTGTTGTCAAAACAACGATATACTTAGCTATCGTTTGCTAGTCATAGCAATGATATATTTAGCCTTAGGTTGTAGTATGCCGTTTTTCACAACGACAGTACACTTATCCTCATTTGTAGAATCTGTCATATTGTTGAACTTTGGAACTCATCCAAAACCAACATGGAACTTCCTTCCATCCTATTGTCCACTTTCATTGAACACACATATAACCTTATTGAGATCAAAATTAATTTTATTTGGATATGTGGTACAACTCCCATCGGTGTAACATATTACATCGATATGTTTGTCACTTTCGTACCCAAAATATATTCTTCGTTCTTCCAAAGCACCCAAGAATATCTTACTGTTATCCCGTGATCATCACATGAATCAGTCTGGTACTTGTAACTATATTACAACATATGATATCTGGTTGTGTACATATCATGGTGTTTATGAATGACAAAAAAACTCATCAAGTGTCGAATACACTCAAGTCTTGTTAACACGCCATGTAACAAGAACACTTCTTGATGTTTCCATATCGAACTACTTCGGTATCTCTTTTATGTACTTTGACGGAACCTTTTAAGCGCATCAATTCATCTCCATGAATCTTAGATTTTTTTTGAACACCTTTACCGTAGAGGAATTCCCTACGGTAAAATTTTCCATTATATGAGAACAAAACAATTACATGATCAAGCCTCAAGGAGGTTGATAGGTAAGGGAGAGATACATGGAAAATTGTGTTCAAAAATTCAAGAGTCTAGGTTCCTGATCCAATCTAAAAGAAGACCAACCTGACACTCCTTAATCCTAAACTTATGAAGGGAGCAGTCCGAAAGGAATGTAACTTTCCATCTACTAAAAGAGACCTCCAAAATTTGAAAGGTTCAGTCATTTCTAATTTTCCAGATGTTCCACAGCGCACAAGCTAGGGATTCCATGAAACATGTTCCCACGAAGGCAAGCTTAGCAAGGGATAACTTGGTCATTAGTGGGCTAATGGGGCACCATGTAATACCCACAAAATTCCAGCATGCAACAACAAAAGGGCAGTAAAAAAAGAGATGATTGTTGGGGATATAGCAAGGGGGGTATCTCTGACATGCATCAATCCGGCTAGTCCAGGGCGGCCCAAAGGTGGTAAGGCTGAAGCCTGCCGGGCGGCCCAGATAGCTGACGTTCAAGGAAGTAGGCGGACGGTCCAAGGAAGGTGGAAGGCCGAAGCCCATCAAGCCCAAGACGGAAGGCGACAACTAAGCCGGCTAGGTTTACAACTCTGTTTACTTGTCGGACAAGTACTTATCTTGTATCCTGGGGTCTGGCCGCCTATATAAGCCGGCCACCAGGAAGCCTTTAGGGCACGCATCAATACGCTCCAATACTCATTGTAACCTGTTCACGGCTATTGCCTTATAGTGAATTATAGCAGCACGTAGGGTCTCGCCACCGCTGCGAGATATGAAGCTGGGTAACCTCGTCGTGTTCAATACCGACCTCGACGAGACCTGCCTTCTTCCCCACATCCATCCATAGGCTAGAGGACCCCCGTCTCCTATCAATTATGCCGATACTCCGATAGTTGGCGCCCACCGTGGGGCATAAGGTTTCTGGCGTCACGTTCCAGGCGGGAACACTTGACGGCATGGGCAAGCAGATCGCCGTCGGCCGCGTCACAAGGTATGGCGGCCACAGCTACGTCAACTCAGATGAGTCCTGGCTCCCGGGGGTTGACTACCTCATCGGGTGCGCAATCGTGCCGATCGGAGGGATTGGCGTCTTCATCGGGTACACGCCAGAGGCGTACGGCCTGCCGCGTTTCTACAACCCCACCCACCAACCCTTCGACCAAGCAGTCGACCAGCAAGATGGATCCGAATCCGCCTTCTCCCAGGAGTCGGCTGGATCTGACTTCCACTTCGTCGGAGTTGTCGGACTAGGATCTGAATCCCAGCCGGAAAACAACGATCCAGAATCAATTCTTCCTGCTCTTCAGGAGGATGTGATGTCAGATGCCGGATCCAGATCTACAGTTCAAGTCAACGTAGATTCTGATTCTGATGATGATGCTAGTCTCTTCGAAGAGAGAATCAAAAACCACTTTTCCAGTGATAATCCGGTTCCTTCAGAGAACACAGCGGATACAGACATTCTTGATAAGCTGGCTATGATGGTTGTCATCGGTAACGAGGCAACCCCAGTCGCTTCTGAGCCACAAGATAAGCCGGAGGAAGCTGCCGGCAACACCATTGTCGATCAACTCATTGACGGTTCCGACAAGGGGCGTGCAAAGAAGAAAACTGGTCTCGAAAAAGGCGGTAGCAGCAAGCCCACGGATTTGCTCTCCGTCATCAAGGAAGTGGACGAAATCATGAACACTCCGGTTAATAAGGATACCCCACTCGACGAAGTGGAAGAACTTAGGCTCAATATGCTTAAACACTCTGACTTCCTGCGCAAAAGAGAGGAGCATGTTGAGAGTCTTGCGAAGAAGATCGAGAAGGAGCAAGAAAATATGTCAGCAAAACCGAACAAGAAGCTCTTCGAAGAAAAAAGGTCATAAAAAAACCGCCGTGATAAAGAGCCGCCAATCCGTGCGACCACAACAGCTCAAGATTTAGGGTTTGACTGGCGCACAACACCACAACGTACAGACAGAAGGGGGGATGTTGTCTTATGCACCCCCATCCTTAACGCTGCTACCGCACTAGACACCCTAGACGACAAAACTTACGGAGCAGAGGAAAAGGTGGCCAATGCAAGACACTTCATGAGCAAGGCTTTAGAATAACAAGCTCGCGCTGACTCCTACGGCCATATGGCGGATGCCCGCGGGGAAGATCTAGAATCCAAGTCAGGAAAGTGCAAAGCCGCACCTGACGCTGACCCCGAAGGACCGTCCGGCTCCAGTAGCCATGGCGACAAAAGGAAAGCAACACCACCTCGAAAGAAGACGCCACCGCCAAAACCAAGGCGGGAGGAGAAATCGCGGACAGGAAGTAGAGGGGACCTGCCACCTCCAGCCCAGCCAAGGCGTAGTGATGGCGGTAGCCGGGATAACGGCTAGCCACCTAAAAAAGATGCCGGCAACGACCCTTCCATGAGAGGCCGAAGCCGGTCTCCGCAGCGCAGCACCGGCAGCAAGAGGAAGGAGGCGGCAGATGGGCCCAAATGCCAACAGAGGCGGACAACAGCTCGATCCAAAAGACGCAAGACACCGCCTACAAGACATAGCAAGAGGAAGGGAGTCGTTATACTCTGGCCCAAAGTGCTTTGGGGATACCATCCACAGAGAGCCGTTTCCCAAGGACATGACATCAATGTCAAAGAATTGTCCTAGGTACAACGGCCTCGTTAAGCCAAACTCATGGCTAGCTGACTATGCCATGGCCATAGAGATTGCCGGCGGAAGCAATCACATTGCCGTCCGCTACCTACCTCTAATGTTGGAAGGCACGGCAAGGGCTTAGATCGACAACCTTCCTGAAAAGTCTATCCACAGCTGGTACGACATGGAAAAGGTGTTCTCCCAGCACTACCAAGGAACATACACGCATCCAAACACCTACACGGATTTGCAACGCTGTGTTCAGAAGCCGGACGAAACCATGACAGATTTTGTCAGCCGTTGGATCTCAGAGAAGGCCAACTGTCATGGTGTTTCGGACGCACAGGCTATCCATGCCTTCTACACGGGCCTACAGAAGAAGTCCTTACTCCGTCACCGACTCGTCAGCGAGGAAGTCACGGACCATGGCGAGATGTTCAACCTTGCCGCCCAATATGCGGCAGCAGACGACGACACCTGTGATGTTGATCCGGACATCAGCACCGCGCCAAGGCGGAATAACAAGTGCAAGGAAGCAACGGAAGACAAAGTCGGGCCATCTAATTAAGTTGCCGTCACGTTTCCATGAAACGTCGGCAAAAAGAAGTGGAACAACAAGAAACATATCCGTGACGCCGGCTCAGGCCCTAAGGCGGCACTGATCACTTACGAGCAGGCAAAAATTCTGCCATGCCCAATCCACGAGAAGCTCGGCAAGGTCAACCATATGCTCAGCGAGAGCCGCTTCATGGATGACTTCAAAAAGGACCCCACCGTTGGCTGGAAGTCAAAGAAGTACGACAAGAAAGACAGCAAGGACAACGAGGACGACGACGACATGTCAATCTCAAGCGATGACGACGCCTCCGGCAAGAAAAGAAGTCGTATCCGAAGGTCAAAGAGTCACTTGTGTGCTTTGTCGGCACACCTTCGGCTAAGGCAGAGATGCGTGAACTTAACGCGACAATGCCGGATGTCCCTCAGTATCTGAACTGGTCAGAGGCGGCAATCACTTGGGACCGGTCCGACCACCCTGATTATGTCCCCCACCCAGGCAAATACGCCCTTGTTGTCGACCCCATTGTCGACAACTTCAGGCTCACAAAAGTACTCATGGATGGCGGCAGCAACCTCAACATCCTGTACTATGATACACTAAGCCGCATGAACTTGTCTGAGGATCAGCTTGATCATAACAACCTTCGTAGAAGCCATCATCCACAAAGAAGAGCTCGCACTACTTAAGCCGGACCCAGAAAACTCCATGCCCAAGCCAAAAGTTGATGTCAAGAAGACCTTCGAAGCTTCCGAAGACACCAAGAAGGCGGACTTCATCCCAGGCGATAAATCCAAGCAAGTTGTCATCGGCTCCAACTTGGACATCAAATAGGAAGGCGCGCTCGTCGAGTTCCTCCGTGAGAATCGTGACATCTTTGCATGGTCGCCATCCGACATGCCTGGTGTACAGAGGGAACTTGACGAGCTCACTCAATGTTATCAATGGATCTAAGCCGGTGAAGCAAGCAACAAGACGCTTTGGTGATGAGAGACGCAAGGCTATAGGAAAGGAGATAAATAGGCTGAGGGACGCAAATTTCATGAAAGAAGCTGTACACACCGATTGGGTGGCAAATCTTGTACTTGTTCCAAAGAAGAATAAAGAGGTGAGGATGTGTATCGACTATACCGGTGTTAACGTGTTGCCCAAAGGATCCATTTGCGCTGCCTAGAATCAATCATGTCGTAGACTCCACAGCAGGCTCCGAGCTGCTTTATTTTTTGGATGCCTACTCATGGTACCACCAAATCGAGACGAGGGAGTCAGATTAACTGAAACATCTTTCACCACTCCATATGGGACTTTCTGCTATATCACAATGCCTTTTGGCCTGAAGAATGCATGGGCAACATACCAACGTTGTATGCAAAATTGCCTGCACAAACAGATCGGCCACAATGTTCACGTCTATGTTGACATTGCGGTGATGTCAAAAAAGAAGGCAGATCTCCTAGAGAACTTGGGAGAAACTTTTTAGAATCTCCAGAAATACCAGATGAAGCTCAATCCCGCCAAGTGTGTTTACAATGTTCCAGCCGGCAAACTACTTGGCTTTATCGTCTCAGAACGAGGGATCGAAGTTAACTCGGAGAAGATCAAGGCTATCCAAAACATATCCAGACCAACTTGTCTGAAGGACGGGCAACGCCTAGCCGGATCGGCGGCAACCGTCAGTCGTTTCATAAGCCGCCTTGGAGAAAAGGCAATGCCTCTCTACCGGCTATTGAAGAAATCCGACAACTTCGAGTGGACATCAGAAGCAGATGCCGCCTTACAACAACTTAAGGAGGCTCTCGTATCCGCTCCTATATTGGCAGCACCTCGATCGCAGGAACCAATGTTGTTGTACATCGCGGCAACTGGAGCAGTTGTCAGCGTTGTCTTGGCTGTGGAAAGAAAGGAAAGCGAAGCCGCGACGTCTGAGCAACGTCCGGTCTACTTCATCAGTGAAGTCTTCTCCGCCTCCAAGCAGAGGTATCCACATTACCAAAAGCTGGCTTATGGTGTATTCTTTGCCGCCAGAAAGGTTAGGCATTATTTCCAAGAGCACACAGTGACAGTAGTCAGCAGGGCACCGTTGGGAGACATAATCAATAACGCAGAGGCAACATGCCGAGTTGCCAAATGGGGCATCGAGCTTGCCGACTTCGATATAGTCCGCCATTAAGACTCAAGCACTTGCATACTTTGTTGCCGACTGGACAGAGGCCATGGAGGAAAGAGTACTCCCCGAGTCGGAATATTGGGTCATGCACTTTGACGGATCAAAGATGCTCAAAGGCTCGGGGGCTGGAGTTGTTTTGCGACCACCCAAAGGTGATAAGCTCAGCTACGTATTGCAGATTCATTTCACGGCAACCAATAACGTCGCAGAGTATGAAGCTTTGCTTCACGGGCTACATGTGGGAAACAACCTCGGCGTCAAGAGAATCCTCTGTTATGGTGACTCCGACTTAGTCGCACAACAAGTAAGCGGTACATGGGACGCGAAGAGTGGAACAATGGCGGCTTACAGGGCCAAAGTTGACGAATTCGCCAAAAATTTCATGTGCAACGAAGTCCGGCATGTTCCCAGAGCTAAGAACGAGGCGGCAGACACCCTCGACAGACTCGGGTCAGAACGCAAAAAAGTGCCAAAGGACATTTTCCTGGAACATTTGCACAAGCCGTCCATTAAGGGCGCCGACTTGTTGGACCCCGATGCAGAAGAACCAGTAGAAGTGGTAAGTCTTGCCGTCTATTTGGTCCAGCCGGATTGGACTGTCCCATATCTCGATTTTTTAGTCGAACAGAAGTTGCCGGAGGACGATGAGGTGTTGAAAAGGAAAATCATAAGGCGAGCCAAAGCATTCACTATCATCAAAGGCGAAATATACAAGCGAAACACGTGCGACATCTATCAGCGGTGCATATTGCCAGAAGAAGGCCGGGAAATCCTGAAAGACATACATATTGACACCTGCGGTCATCACGCCTCCGCCAGGTCCATTGTGTCCAAAGCTTTCCGCCAAGGTTTTTACTGGCTAACCGCCAAAGAAGACGCCGAGTACATCGTGAAAACATGCAAATGCTGCCAGTTGTACGCCTGCCAACCTCACTTGCCGACAGAAGAACTCAGGACAATCCCAATCACTTGGCCGTTCGCGGTCTGGGGCTTAGACATGGTTGGTCCCTTCAAGAAGGCACGTGGTGGATACACCCACCTATTGGTCGCTGTCGACAAGTTCACTAAATGGGTCGAGGCAAAGCCGATCAGCAAACTTGACGCGCGAACAACCACCAATTTCCTCTGGGGAATTATCTCTCGGTTCGGAGTTCCACACAACATTATGACAGATAATGGAAGCAACTTGTCTTAAGGTGAGATCGAAGAATACTACAACGATCTAGGCATCCGGCTTGATTTGGCATCTGTGTCACACCCTCAATCAAATGGACAAGTAGAGCGTACAAACGGCTTAGTCCTCTCCGGAATTAAGCCCCGTCTCGAAGCTCCATTACATAGGGCAGCCGACGCTTGGGCTGAAGAGATATAGTCCGTACTCTGAAGTTTGCACACAACGCCAAAAAGATCTACCGGCTACACTCCTTTCTTCTTAGTATATGGCGAAGAGGCAGTGCTACCCACTGACATGAAATACGATTCCCCAAGAGTCCAAGCCTACATCGAGCAAGACATAGAGGGTGCAAGAAAGGATAGCCTATACTTGTTAGATGAAGAAAGAGACGTTGCTCTACATTGCTCCGCCTTGTACCAGCAACAACTTCGCCGCTATCATAGCCGGAGAGTGCGGAAGCGAGGCTTCAGAACAGGTGACCTGATTCTCTGCCTAATTCAAGACAGAAAAGGCTTGCAGAAACTATCCCCGCCATGGGAAGGACCGTTTATAGTCACAAAGGCGCTGCTCAATGGTGCCTACTACCAATCTGACATCCGCGACGCAGAAGAAAAGAAAAGGTGCAAGAAGGCGGCATGACGGAGAGGAACCAAACGTAAAAGAGGCATTGACGACCCGTTCGAGCAAACAAGACGACCTTGGAACATTGAGCAGCTACGTCCTTTCTACACTTAGCAATTTATAATTGTAATTAGGTATATATGATTATGAAATAAAAGTCTATGGTTACTTATTTGTGTTGAGAAGCATGCCATCTTTTGTCTTTTCTTGCAATCATATACCCCTATGTATCTAAGTTACCTAATTTCTAGCTCCGTGCAAAGGTTCAAACTGGTAGATACTTGCAGCTTTCGAGCCAAACCAAAGCAAAAATCAACTTTTTGCGTCGCCTAATTCCTTTACTTTTGATTACTTATATGTGGTTCGCCTAGCAGTATGTCTTTGGCGCCAACATGTTGGTTTTGGTTCCTGATTCAAAACTTATGGTACTAACCCTGGTTGTTTCAGCTAAAGTTCCCGGCTGAGGTTGCCAACATACAAACAACCAAGCACATAAGTCAAAATAAAATTAAGGCGGGCCAAATAAAACAAAGAAAAGTATACTTATGTAGCACAATAAAACAAGTTAGATGGCTTCCCGCCTAGCAGTACATCTCCAAAAGATATTTACAAATATTAAAAGTTGAGATAAAATTGTTTCAGGTGCAGGAGGAGGCTAGCCGTCAAGGAACAAAACAAAGGGCGCCGGCAACAAAGACATTGGCTTGGGGGCCGCCTATATTAGGCTTGGGGGCTGACAACCTCAGCCCTAGAGCTATCGCTCCCCTCCGCCTCGACCGTGGCGGCAGCTCCAACTTCTCCAGCAGCCGGCACAGGATGGCGCCGATAGAAGACCTTCTTATCAACCATATCGGCAACCCGCGTGGCGTAGCCGGCAACACTGTTCAGTACATCAGCCGACTGGACCTCACTGTCGTCTTCATAAGTAGACGGCATGCCCTCGGTGACGACATCTATCTCCGCCTCGTGGTAGTGCGCCATGAATAAGCCTAGCGCAGTCTTGGCACCACCCCGCGTCGCCGACTTCAGCGAGCTCTTGTGAAGCTTCGTTGCTTGTTCCAGCATGCTGGGCACATCGCTGAAATCGGCGAGCTCCTGGCTGTTAGAGGAGATGAAGAACTTGGCGGCAAACTGCTTGGACGCCGCCAAAGTCTGATCAGCTCACCCAGGCGCGCAATGCGATCTAGGCGGGGGCTGACAACCTTGTCATCGCCTAAGCCGACAACAACTGTGTCAAAAAACAAAAAATGGCAGTTGGCGCAGGCTAACAACTAGACTGACGACAAAGATGAAGAGTGAGGAAAAGCTTACCAAGGACCGAGTTATGGAAAGCGGACAGCTCGATCATATGAGCTGCCACCGCATCCTCCGCAGTTTTGGCGCGAGAAGTCTGCTTGGATATCTCTTCAGCAGCCGTCTTCTCCGCCTCCGCCAATTTCTTATGTAGGCTATCCAGCTCCCCGGTTAGCTGGTTAGTCTCCTGCGCAAACTTTATTTGCTACGCCTCCATCTCCTTCCGGTGCTCCTCCTTCATCGCCAAGTTGGCGGCTGCCAGATCAGAGGCTTCATTCATAATAGCTTGCATGTCAGTAGACGCCTTCAGTATATCCTGGGCGTGATCTAGCAGTTCTACAATATGGAAAAGCTGGCTAAATGATTGGTGGAAGCTAACATAAACATGGCGGGAGGTTAAAACTTAGTGATTTTACCTTCATCTTTCTTGCGGGCCGCTTCCAAGTCGGCAATCCGCACATCCTTGGCATCGCAATGTTTTTTCAGATCGCGATACCGCTTGTTTATCTCCGACCTAGACGAGATGAGCTCGACATTGGCGGTGAGGACGCCCTGCGGGCGCAGACAAAAGCATACAACATACTGCCAAAAAACCACTAAGCTGGCAACCAATCTCATTGATTTGCCATCTAAGTCCTCGGAGGGAAACACTATGTATATGCTACCAAGTACCAAAGAGACAACTTACAGCAATGTCACCCTCCAGGTCGGCAAAGGTCTGGGCGGCGAAGTCGGCAAAGGCCAGGGTGGACTCCTTGGCCTCCTTAAAGGACTCCCAGGGATCCCTAACCCTGCCGCATTTGGAAGCCGGGGCTGCCCTTCGCGGCCCGCCGACAACCTCCTCGAGTAACTCCTCCTTGGCGGCGCGTGATCGGCCGGCTTCATTGGCCGTAGCGTCAGCCGAAGGAAAAGGAGCACTAGCAGCACGGCCGGCAGAGGAGGTCCTTGGCGGCGGACTAGAGGCCGGAACCTGGGGCTGGCGCGAACGGTGGGCGTCGCTCATGAAGCCGCCAGCCTGGGGCTGAGGAGTTGGCGGCATGGTTGTCGGGGAAGTGCCAAGAGGCCGCTTCCCCTAGGACAAAAGGAATTGGCCGGCAACTTGGAGGTTGCCACCCGCTCCCTGGCAGCAAAGCGAAGTTAGCCAGCAATAAAGAAGGACGACAAACGACTAAGGCAGAAATGGTTACCTTTTGGGGATGTTAATCCCCACGTTCTCGTCGAGGACGACGAGCACCGACTCGGTAGCCGTTGCGGTCTGTTTCTTCCTCTTGGCGTTAGCGTAGAGGAAGCAGCGTCGGACGCCTTGCGCTTTTTGGTTTTCCCGGCTCCCGGCTCATAAAAGTGGGAGCCAGGTCGTTCTCCCTAGAGCAGAGAGCTACGTTAACCAAAAAAGAGCAAGTGTTAAGTGAGATTCAAGTAAGCCAACAAAGCCGCCAAAAAAGGGCAAAAAGAGAAATGTCTACCTCGATGAGAGGGTTGTCGTGGGTGTTCATGGGCACGCCCTCCACCGCCTTCACTAGCCCTGATTCGATAAGGCCGCGAAGTCGGGCCGCCAGTTCAGCAGCTGGTAACCCCTCTTCGCTCACGCGAAGAGAAACTGTGGCAGTAGGCGAATACTGACACATCTTATGCTGGCTATACCGTAAGGGCAGTATTTTCCGGTTAAGCCAGCAGATCACGGTGTCCACCCCGTCCAACAAGGGGGGGGGGGGGGGGGCATTGTCCTGGTGAGGAACTGGATCCGCCTTTGGATAAGGCGGAGCTCCTCCGTCAACATGGGGACCGCCTCGTCCCAGCATGGCTTGGGCATAGGCGGCGCGTTGACAAAGTCCGGGACGCCAAATTGACGCCCCTATGCTGCCATGTCTTGGCAGTAGAAGAAGGTGGAGGTCTAGCCCTTGACAGACTCGATGTATGGTATCTTGGGATACCATTGGCATCCTTGGCGGCAGTTGAAAGTAACACTACCGCAGGTTGCCAGCCCTCTGTCCGGCATGGTCTGACGCCGACAACGAAGGCAGTATCTGAAGAAATCTAAACTAGGCCTAATACCTTGATAGCCCATAAATAGAGTTGTGAAGCCGGCTAAGACTAAAATGCTATTGGGTGTTATGTTGTGGGGCTGGAGCCCATGGTGATCTAGCACCTCGCTGTAAAAGGCGGAAGACGGCAAAGCCATTCCCCTAACTAAATGGGAAGTGAGGATTACCCGCTCGCCGGCTTTCGGAGCCGGGACGACGTCCCCAAAGGCGGACCGCCAGCTGCAATCTTCCCGGGTCGGCAAGTAGCCGGCCACCTCCAAGTCCTTGAGGACTTCTTCGTCCACCGCGGAGGGGAGCCAATAGCGCGACCCGAGGTCGGCTGGCTCCTCCTCTTCATCGGCAGGCGCGCCGCCGGCCGCCGCCGGCGCGGTAGATGACGGAGGTGCCGAGGCCGCCGCCGCGTGGGTGAGCGCGGCCGGAGTAGAGGACGGAGCAGTAGCGGGAATGCCCGCGTGCGTCGCCGCGGAGCGCGACACCGTGCCGCCCATCGTCGTGGCCGCGGCGGTCTCCGTCGCGAGCTCGCTGGTCGCCGCCGATGTAGTGGTCTGGGGATCGGTGGCCACCGCCGCGCGCGAGATCGCCGGGGAAGCAAAGGTCGCCGGACTTCGCTCGGTGGTAGCAAGAAAGCTCGGGAGGGCGAGAGCGCGGAGAGCAAAGGGCGAAAGCTAAGATGAAGTGCGGAGGAAGAGAATGGACTCCTCGGCTCCCTATTTATAGGCCCAGGCGTTACTCTCTGTGCAACGGTTCAAATAGCCGGACACGTGTCGATCATCCGGACGCCACGGAACAGTGCACGTTCGCATGATTTACCACGACTCCTCTTTTCCCGCGATTTGCAATCATGGCGCGATTTTCGTTCCGTTTGGTTTCAAATTGTCGTGAGCCAAATGGCGTCATCCGTCAAACATGAGTTTGACTTGCCGCCAAGGATCCGGTTTTCTCGTAAAGCTATCCGGTAAGTTTTAAAAAGGCTTCTTTCCCAAGTCGGATAAAGGCGGCCGTGTGCCAACATGGAGGTCCACGTTCCCATTATTTTCAGAATGGTTCAAGCCCTGCAGCCGCCAACATTGAAGAATGAAGAATCAAGAAGAAGCCGGCGCCTGGAGAACTTTAACCTTTCTGGGGGCTAATGTTGGGGATATACCAAGTGGGGGTATGTCTGACATGGATCAATCCATCTAGTCCAGGATGGCCCAAGGATGGTAAGGCTGAAGCCTGCCGGGCGGCCCAAATAGCTGACGTACAAGGAAGTAGGCGGACGGTCCAAGGAAGGCAGAAGGCCGAAGCCCATCAAGCCACCAAGCCCAAGACGGAAGGCGGCAACTAAGCCGGCTAGGTCTAGGGCTCTATTTACTTGCCGGACAAGTACTTACCTTGTATCCTAGGGTCTGACCGCCTATATAAGCCGGACACCAGGAAGCCTTTAGGGCACGCATCAATACGCTCCAATACTCATTGTAACATGCTATTGCCTTATAGTGAATTATAGCAGCACGTAGGGTCTCGCCACCGCTGCGAGATCTGAAACTGGGTAACCTCGTCGTGTTCAATCCCGACCTCGACGACACCTGCCTTCTTCCCCACATCCATCCATTGGCTAGAGGACCCCTGTCTCCTATCAATTATGCCGATACTCCGACAATGATCCCTAGTTTCAGCGAGACCACGGTTGCACAAGACGCAATCAGTCCCGTCCTCAGTGTGCCAATTTCCTAGACATTAGGTTCTTGGTGTTGAGTCTATCCATTAAGAGCAACCAGAGGAAGACCCGAAGTTTGGGAAGGCATTTGGACTCCCAAATAGCTTTGATATGAGGTTCACAGGCAATGTGGGAGAACATATAGTTGTATAGTCTTGAAGAGCTGTATTGTGCATTGCCCCACACAAAAATCTTGTTATCTTGTTGTGGATTATCCGGGCTGAAACCAGGAAGGAGTGTCGGTATCATATGAAGTTCATCATGAGCTTGCTCGGAAAGTGGCAGAGCATAAATATCACCCGGGTCAGAATTCTGAATGACTGCAGCCACCGAAAGATCTTCATTCAGGACAAAAGAATACAGATGCGGCAGAATATTGCATAACAAACCATCATTATGCAAGGAGTCCTTCCAAAAAATTGTGTCCTGCCCATTGTTGATATATGACCGGGTAATGCTGCGATAGAGATCAATAACGCTGAATATGTCCTTCCACCAAAAGGAGCCTCTGTGAGGTTGAGCGTGAGGAGGTCCCTCATCATAAAGAGACCAAACTAGATTGACCCATGGTATATTTTCTCGATTGAAGAATTTATGAAGGTGCTTCAGCTGTAGAGCATTGTTTTGTAATTCCAAATTAGTCACTCCCAATCCACCATGTTTTTTAGGCCTGCAGTTAAAGGGCCAAGCAAGCTGCCAGGGAATGGGGGGGGGGGGGGGGGGGGGGGGGGGGTGGCATTCCTATCTTCTTTAGCCCACAAACAGTGTCTTCTTGAGCGGTCAAATTTCTTGAAAAAACCTTTAGGCAGCTTGAGAGTGCTGAGATAGTGAGTCGGCAGGGATGATAACACTGATTGGACCATGGTAAGACGGCCTCCATAGTCAAGAAATCTTGCACATGCGTTCATGCGTCTCTCAACCTAGTCACAGAGTGGAGCAAGATCAGCAATTGTTGGTCTAGTAGTAACCAAAGGGAGCCCAAGATATGGGAACGTAAGGGATCCCTCAGCACAACCAAAGATAGCATCCAACTCAGATAATCTTTCAGTGGAGATGTTAATCGGCATCATACAGGTTTTGGAGTAGTTCACCGAGAGGCCAGTGATCGAAGCAAAAAGAGTGAGCAGGTTTTGCAGTGCCATAAGCTGATCTGGACATGCTTGCATAATTAGGAGTGTGTCATCCGCGTATTAGACGATCCAAAAAGCTGAGCCCGGAATCGCAAGAGGTGCTGTGAACTCCCCAGTCACAGCGAGTCTGTTTATCATGGATTGTAGCAAATCCGCTCCTTCCACAAATAGAATAGGAACAGTCGCCTTGGTGAACCCCGCGGCGGCAAGCAAATTTCCGACCAGGGACTCCATTGAGAAGAACAACAGAAGTACCCGTGGCAAAGATCGCCGAAATCTAGTTGATCCATCTTTCATCGAAACCACTAGCCCTCAATATTTGTAGGATAGATTGGTGCTCAATTAAATCGAATGCCTTAGCAAAGTCTAATTTCAGTATAATGGCGGTTGTCCAGTTTGCTTGACTTGATGGATATATTCATAAGCCCAGGCCACACAATCTGGAATTGTACGCTTCTTTAAAAAACCATATTGGTTTGCATGGATAATTTTCAAGATTGTGGATTGCAGTCTATTTGCCAATAATTTTGTAATCAGTTTGAAACAAGAGTTTAGCAATGAAATAGGCCGATAATCATTAGGACCTTCGGGAGCGTGCACCTTTGGAATGAGAGTGATGAGTGCATCTTCGAGTAGCTTTATGAACACCTTCTCTTATATATTACTAGCTTTGAGCATGAGAAAAGTGGAGTTCCATCTGGTTGATACATCAATCCTAAAAAATGTTTGGTTGTCCATATTTTCTTCAACAACAATCTCTCTAAACTTGACCAATCTGGAGCCACCATTCCCAATAGCGAACAAAGACTCTTACATTCTTTTCGAGATGTCCATCTGACGAGATTATACCAAATGGGTACCCCTTCGTGTGGTTACTTGGTGCACGTAATGACTAAACCCCAATTATCAATAAGCTGAAGAAGCCCAACAAGTGAAGCCTAAGTCGAAGACTTCTACCATAAATAGCATAGTCGGTATTACTTACCATATTTGGAATCCTAGTCGGTTACTACCCGAGACCTGTACCACTATATAAAGGACATGAGGGTGGCCGATCAAGGACACGCCCAACCAAAATCACCAAACCGTAGCAAGATCGACATCTTGCTAGACCCATGTGCTCGCTGCATATTCACAATCAATAACAGGCAATCAGGACGTAAGGGTGTTACCTCACTCGAGGGCCCCGAACCTGGGAAAATCCCGCTT
Organism: Poa annua; assembly: GCA_026929855.1. Classification (NCBI taxonomy): domain Eukaryota; kingdom Viridiplantae; phylum Streptophyta; class Magnoliopsida; order Poales; family Poaceae; genus Poa; species Poa annua. Next base: position 43,871,527 of record CM049427.1, read on the forward strand.
GTCAGCCGACGAATCTACCAGCACTACGCGTTCTCTACCTCATAACTCTTACCCTAGGCTAGTAACCATGGGTATCAATGGGGGCATCCCTCGTCATTTGGCGTCGTCTGTGGGAACAAGTAGTGTTGGATCTACGGATTTTTTGGTCCAGATTGCAAACGGCAACTCGCCGAATTCTTCAAAGGGATGCACATCGGCAACTACAGATCACATCCAACCCATAGGCGACCACTCGCCAAAATCAGCATCACCAGCCAGGATCAGGCCATACTCACCCGAAGCTCAGGAGATTTACTCCAATCTCAGTTCAGGTTTTGATTTAACCATCGGGGAACATAACTTTTTTGTTGATCAGTTTGGTATGCAGGATCTAGCCGAACAGATCGCAACTAAGCCACTCTAGGAGAGATCGACATAGATAGCATCTTCAGCAGACAAGGAGAATATCCCGTCACAACTCGATCTGATCCCGCTACCAAAATCCTCCACGGATTCGATGTCATCTACATAATTCAACAAATTCATGGCAGATGAATTCCCTGAAGTCGAAGGACAATCGGCTATCTCAGTCGAAGATATGGTCATATCAATGGCTTCAGTTGAAAGCATAGGAGCTACAACATCACAGATCGATCCGATCTCATCCATAGCAGGATCCATGTCCACGTGAGAATTCAACGAGTTCATGACACAAAACCGGCTAGAAGAAGAAGTATAGTCGGCTCTACAGATCAACCCAGTCGAGGATCATATGCAGATCGATGCTCCAGAAGAGAACTTCTACCTCTCTGAGTGCGATAAGCCTACATAAGACAACAAACGTCTGACCGACTTCGCCGATCCAGAAATCCAATCTCCACATCACGCTTTCATCGACTATGACGAACATATGCAACAAACAGGGGATGGCAAAAATAGCAAAAATAAAAACGCAGGCACATATCGGGATAACGACACCGAAGCAACGCCTGATGACCAAACAAACTACACATATCCTTCTCACATACCCCGACAAGTTTGCGTTGCAACCACAACAGAAACGTCAGCAACAACAACCAATCGGAGGCCAGTCGAGTATCCTCGCACAGTTACCTTAACAGATGGTACAACCACCCTGGATATCACCGTGGAGATGGCTGCAAAAGTAACAAAGATCATCGAAGATGGCATAATGATGCCAACAGACGCAACTCCAGATGAGTTAACATCATACAACTACTTCAACTGCCAGGAATCGTAGCACCTAAAGCAATACAGGGCAACACTTGAGGAAAGAAGAAGACATGCAAGCATATCAAGCGCTCGCAGATGACATCTATCTATCAGCTCTACAGGAGCAACAGAAGGACGCGGAAGATCCAGATTCCAAAGAATCCCTGAGGACGAAAGGGCAAGAGTCCCTCGAAATCTAGACCACTCGTTCCTAACACTCGACTCAAGCAGCATACTCCTTCTCAAGACAGCAGAAGGCGCCCTCATATCCATAAGGGCATACCTCCAAGCAGTAAAACCACCAGCGGGTGAACCCGCTGAAGCAATGTACCTCCAGCAGATGAAGGCTCTAGAAATCGCGGAGAGAGAATTAGAAGATGGAGGAAAGCGAGGACGTACCAGAAGTCACTCGCGAGGGCATCACAGCCGCAACCCTCCACACAACAGTGCCATGAGAAGTTCCGGCCGTCGCAGATCAAGAAGTCGCTCGTGGAGCAGATCTAGGAGATCGGGTAGTCGCGACTCACGTGACAGTCACAGCATAGGACCATGTGGAGCACAATGTTTCACTCGATGGATCCAAGAAGCAAAGCTACCAAAGAAGTTTGGCCTGCCAGCCATGTCAAAAATCAATTCAAAGCAAGAGCCGTCAGGCTGGCTCGAGGATTACAAGCTGGCAGTCATATGCCAACGAGGAACAACAACAACAACACTACAATATCCGCAACTAATGCTTGAAGGCACAACCCATGAATGGCGCAATTCACTACCTGAAGGAAACTACGACTCTTGGGACCACTTCAAAGAAGACTTCATAAAATATTTTGACCCTCAAAGACATTCGAGGAGCTGAGAACATGTAGACAAAAGTCAGACGAAGCGCTCAGGGCATATATCAGAAGATGGACCGCCATCCAAAACTCTGCCAGTACAATATCAGAAGACAGAGCTATGGACGGCTTCACAAATGGAGTCCATAGAAAATATTTTTGGGAAGCACTCGGACGACAAAAGCTAAAAAACATGGAAGAGCTCATGAAACTGGCAACCGAGTGGGCAGACAGTGAAGACACGGTCCAAAGTTAAACTCATCACTCACCACAACGACATCACGACCGAAGAGACAGTCGCGACCATCGAGACAGCCGAGATCGTCGAGACAAAGACGACAAACAAAGAAACACGACTATGATCGTGGAAGCAAGGACAATGTCAAATTTGTAGCAGCAGGATTCTCACATGACGATCGTATTCAAGACAACAGTCAACAAGATGATCGGCGAGACACGCGAAGTAACAACTACCATCACAACAGACCAGTCGACCGACATGTCAATAGAAGCGACGACCAGAATGGAGACTACAGTAAACAAGACGGGCATAGACGCTCCAATCCAGGGATAGAAATCCGTGCAAATTACATTTATTTAAAGACCCAGAAACTGGAAAATTAGTATCCAGCCACACCATTGAAAACTGTCGTGAATGCGAGCAGTTGGCAATCGAATACGCAAAAATTCGCAGAAGTAATATATCCGAGCATATGGTACCTGCACCACAAGTCGCAGCGCTACCACCACCCCCATCATATGACCCTAACATCCTGTCCACGGGAGAAATACATTACACACACAAGAACTCGACAGTACTCCAATCATCAGAAGCAAACATACATGTTCCAGAAGGGACGACCATCAGGCAGCAGAAGCTGCACACTAGACACGTCAACATGGCGGTCATGACGCCACCAGAATACCTACGAGGATCCGAGACAACAATAAGACCATCCACCATCTGTATATAGACCAGGTCATTCCGCCCTCGTACTAGAAGCACAAATAGGCAGCTACACCATGACCAAGGTCTTTATGGATGGAGGAAGTGGCATCAATATCATCTTCGCCGACACACTTCGCCGAATGAGCAGGTCAGTCGACAATTTGCTTCCATCATCAAATACTTTTCATGGTATAGTTCCAGGCAAAGCTATCGTACCAAAAGACACGATACAACTCGATGTCGCATTCGGAGACGCAGCACACTTCCGCACCGAATCAATGGGATTCGAGGTCGTCGACTGGAGATCACAATATCATGCCATACTAGGACGACCAGCGTTTGCCCGCTTCATGACAGTACCCCATTACGCATATCTCCAATTGAAAATGCCGGGCCCAAAGGGGTAATCACGGTCAACGGAAACTTTCAAGGTCAGATGCTTGCGACCGCGACTTCAACAAGATCTCTGAGACATTCAGAGCAGAGTGAACACTGGAGGAACTCTCGCTTATCAGTGACACAACATACATACCAGAGCATAAAAAGCAGGCTACCAACAAAGCATTCAACACCGCAGAGGATACACGGACACACCAGGTCCATCCGACTGACCCGGCGAAAATAGTCAAGATATCAACAAGTTTGCCTCCCGCATAGGAAGGCGCGCTCGTCGAATTCCTCCGTGAGAACTGAGATATGTTTGCATGGTCAGCAGCTGACATGCTAGGCATACACAGGGAATTCACCGAGCCCTCTCTCCAACTCAGTCCAGGAACTATGCATGCCAAACAAACGGTACGACATATCTCAGGACCTAAAATGGAAGCAATAGAGAAGCATGTGGACAAGCTACTCAAGGCAAATTTCATTAGAGAAATCAAGAAATCAGAATGGGCAGCTAACCTTGTGATAGTCGAGAAGAAGAAGACAACCAAAACCAGGATGTGCATCGACTTCACAGGACTAAACAAATGTTGCCCAAAAGATCACATCCCGCTGCCTCGCATAGACCTGATCGTCGACTCTATTGCAGGATGCGCTCGATTGTCATTCCTTGACGCATATTCGGGATATCATCAGATAAGAATGAAAGCAGAAGACCAGGAAAAGACAACTTTCACAACTCCACTCGGGGTATAGTGATGGGTTCGTAGCATAGAAAACAAAAAATTTCCTACGGTGATAACAAACCAACAAGCCAAGATCTAATCTAGGAGATGCTCGTAACGAGTGGAACATATTCCAAGATAACATACTCTCAAAGACCATAAGCGTTTCGAGAATAATTATCGTGGATGATGTAGTCGTTCACTCACCGATCTCAAGATCGTGAAGATGTGCGCTGCAACGGGCAGCGCCTCCGTACTCTGTCACACATACGGCTTGATGACGACCTCTGTTCACTCGATCCAGCGGGGCAGTGGAAGTAGCAGAACCACCAAGGAACTCCAACAACACGGCGGCGTGGTGTGGTGGAAAACTAAACAGCCATGGTTTCGCCAAGCGGATGGCTGAGAGGTGAAGCAACAAGAGGAGGAGGAGAGGATCAAGTGTGTGCTCAATAGGGATCTCCCACCCCTCCATATATAGGAGAAGGGTGAGGTTGGGTCGTTGACCCCTAAGGGTGACTCCACCTCTTCCCTCTTGATGTGAGTGGAGCATCCATTCATGCCCACTCACTCTCTTTTAATCTCCACTCAAAAATCCCAAGTGTTTTTCTTTAATAAATGAAACAATTTCATTTCTTTTTAATATTTGTTAATTCTATTAACAGACATTAACACTTATCCCCTTAGTTCATTTTTAATTCTATTAACAACAATTGGCAACCTTTGACAATTAACCCATTAAACTATTCCAATATTACCCGAAACAATTTCGGTGCTGTCCAAACTTTTCTCCAAAATTCCTTGTCTACCCAAAAGCGTCGACAAACCTTAAGTGTGTCACCCTACGGTTCGTAAATAATGTAGACATGATCGAGACACCTCTTCGATCAATAGTCAACAACGGGATCTGGAGATCCGTAATGACTCCTACATATTCGACGATGAATCTTGTGATCGTGTGACCAAAAACGTCATAACCAATTCCTTTTGTCTCGCGATAGTTTACTTGTCCGAGATCCGATCATTGGTATCATCTATACCTAGTTCGATCTCGTTCCCGACAAGTAATCTTTACTCGTTCTGTGATATGACATCCTTGTGTCCTAGTCACGTGCTTGCAAGCGGTGTCGATGTGATATCACTGAGAGGGCCCAAAGTATATCTCTCCGTCATCTGGATGGATAAATCCCATTTCTTGATCCATGAGCCTCAACTAATACTTTCGGAATACCCAACGCCACCTTTATAGTCACCCTGTTACGGTGTGACATTTGATGTCATCAAAGCATTCTTCCGTTGTTAGTGATTGACATGATCTCATGGTCTAAGGATTAGGGTTACTTCGTGTGCTCAGTACAACAATATAAACTTAATGACTTGATCGAATTGCTATACTTAATTTGGGTGTGTGTTCATCATATCATTCTCCTAATGACGTGATCCCGTTGTTAACAACATCCAATTTTCATGATCAGGAAACCTTGATCATCAGTTAATCAACGACCTAGTTAAACGAGAGGCGTTAGTAGGAACTCTTATTTGTTCATTAGTCACACATGTATTAACGTTTCCAATTAATATAATTCTAGCATGAGAAATAAACATTTATCATAAACATGAAATAAGATAATAACCACTTTATTATTGCCTCTCGGGCATATTCCTTTCAGTCTCCCACTTGCACTAGAGTCAATAATCTAGTTAACACTTGTAAAGATCCCACACGAATGGTCTTCTGGTGATGATCATGTTTAGCTCATGGAAGAGGTTTTAGTCAACGGACTTTGAACGTTTCAAGTCTGTATGTATATTGCATATCTTTTGCGTCTCTACGCACGACTAATTCTGAATGAGATGAGGCATGACTTTGTATAGCTTTGGTCACATGTGGAACCTTTGGTTCATCGGTTTGAATCACGTTGCTAATACTGTAAAAAAAATATAGCTTCATAGATCTGACACACATGGAACTACACCAAGTTTGCAAGAACTTCTTGACTCAAAATTTGTTGTCAAAACAACGATATACTTAGCTATCGTTTCCTAGTCATAGCAATGATATATTTAGCCTTAGGTTGTAGTATGCCGTCTTTCACAACGACAGTACACTTATCCTCATTTGTAGAATCTGTCATATTGTTGAACTTTGGAACTCATCCAAAACCAACATGGAACTTCCTTCCATCCTATTGTCCACTTTCATTGAACACACATATAACCTTATTGAGATCAAAATTAATTTTATTTGGATAAGTGATACAACTCCCATCGGTGTAACATATTACAGCGATATGTTTGTCACTTTCGTACCCAAAATATATTCTTCGTTCTTCCAAAGCACCCAAGAATATCTTACTGTTATCCCGTGATCATCACATGAATCACTCTGGTACTTGTAACTATATTACAACATATGATATCTGGTTGTGTACATATCATGGTGTTTATGAATGACAAAAAAACTCATATTTCTAAACTCATCAAGTGTCGAATACACTCAAGTCTTGTTAACACGTCATGTAACAAGAACACTTCTTGATGTTTCCATATTGAACTACTTCGGTATCTCTTTTATGTACTTTCACCGAACCTTTTAAGCGCATCAATTCATCTCCATGAATCTTAGATTTTTTTTGAACACCTTTACCGTAGAGGAACTCCCTACGGTAATTTTTTCCATTATATGAGAACAAAACAATTACATGATCAAGCCTCAAGGAGGTTGATAGGTAAGGGAGAGATACATGGAAAATGGTGTTAAAAAATTCAAGAGTCTAGGTTCCTGATCCAATCTAAAAGAAGACCAACCTGACACTCCTTAATCCTAAACTTATGAAGGGAGCAGTCCGAAAGGAATGTAACTTTCCATCTACTAAAAGAGACCTCCAAAATTTGAAAGGTTCAATCATTTCTAATTTTCCAGATGTTCCACAGCGCACAAGCTAGGGATTCCATGAAACATGGTCCCACGAAGGCAAGCTTAGCAAGGGATAACTTGGTCATTAGTGGGCTAATGGGGCACCATGTAATACCCACAAAATTCCAGCATGCAACAACAAAAGGGCAAAAAAAAAGAGATGATTGTTGGGGATATAGCAAGGGGGGTATCTCTGACATGGATCAATCCGGCTAGTCCAGGGTGGCCCAAAGGTGGTAAGGCTGAAGCCCGCCGGGCGGCCCAGATAGCTGACGTTCAAGGAAGTAGGCGGACGGTCCAAGGAAGGTGGAAGGCCGAAGCCCATCAAGCCACCAAGCCCAAGACGGAAGGCGACAACTAAGCCGGCTAGGTTTACAACTCTGTTTACTTGTCGGACAAGTACTTATCTTGTATCCTGGGGTCTGGCCGCCTATATAAGCCGGCCACCAGGAAGCCTTTAGGGCACGCATCAATACGCTCCAATACTCATTGTAACCTGTTCACGGCTATTGCCTTATAGTGAATTATAGCAGCACGTAGGGTCTCGCCACCGCTGCGAGATATGAAGCTGGGTAACCTCGTCGTGTTCAATCCCGACCTCGACGACACCTGCCTTCTTCCCCACATCCATCCATAGGCTAGAGGACCCCCGTCTCCTATCAATTATGCCGATACTCCGATAGTTGGCGCCCACCGTGGGGCATAAGGTTTCTGGCGTCACGTTCCAGGCGGGAACACTTGACGACATGGGCAAGCAGATCGCCGTCGGCCGCGTCACAAGGTATGGCGGCCACAGCTACGTCAACTCAGATGAGTCCTGGCTCCCGGGGGTTGACTACCTCATCGGGTGCGCAATCGTGCCGATCGGAGGGATTGACGTCTTCATCGGGTACACGCCAGAGGCGTACGGCCTGCCGCGTTTCTACAACCCCACCCACCAACCCTTCGACCAAGCAGTCGACCAGCAAGATGGATCCGAATCCGCCTTCTCCCAGGAGTCGGCTGGATCTGACTTCCACTTCGTCGGAGTTGTCGGACTAGGATCTGAATCCCAGCCGGAAAACAACGATCCAGAATCAATTCTTCCTGCTCTTCAGGAGGATGTGATGTCAGATGCCGGATCCAGATCTACAGTTCAAGTCAACGTAGATTCTGATTCTGATGATGATGCTAGTCTCTTCGAAGAGAGAATCAAAAACCACTTTTCCAGTGATAATCCGGTTCCTTCAGAGAACACAGCGGATACAGACATTCCTGATAAGCTGGCTATGATGGTTGTCATCGGTAACGAGGCAACCCCAGTCGCTTCTGAGCCACAAGATAAGCTGGAGGAAGCTGCCGTCAACACCATTGTCGATCAACTCATTGACGGTTCCGACAAGGGGCGTGCAAAGAAGAAAACTGGTCTCGAAAAAGGCGGTAGCAGCAAGCCCACGGATTTGCTCTCCGTCATCAAGGAAGTGGACGAAATCATGAACACTCTGGTGAATAAGGATACCCCACTCGACGAAGTGGACGAACTTAGGCTCAATATGCTTAAACACTCGGACTTCCTGCGCAAAAGAGAGAGCATGTTGAGAGTCTTGCGAAGAAGATCGAGAAGGAGCAAGAAAATATGTCAGCAAAACCGAACAAGAAGCTCTTCGAAGAAAAAAGGTCATAAAAAACCGCCGTGATAAAGAGCCGCCAATCCGTGCGACCACAACAGCTCAAGATTTAGGGTTTGACTGGCGCACAACACCACAACGTACAGACAGAAGTAGGGATGTTGTCTTCTGCACCCCCATCCTTAACGCTGCTACCGCACTAGACACCCTAGACGACAAAACTTACGGAGTAGAGGAAAAGGTGGCCAATGCAAGACACTTCATGAGCAAGGCTTTAGAATAACAAGCTCGCGCTGACTCCTACGGCCATATGGCGGATGCCCGCGGGGGAGATCTAGAATCCAAGTCAGGAAAGTGCAAAGCCGCACCTGACGCTGACCCCGAAGGACCGTCCGGCTCCAGTAGCCATGGCGACAAAAGGAAAGCAACACCACCTCGAAAGAAGACGCCACCGCCAAAACCAAGGCGGGAGGAGAAATCGCGGACATGAAGCAGAGGGGACCTGCCACCTCCAGCCCAGCCAAGGCGTAGTGATGGCGGTAGCCGGGATAACGGCCAGCCACCTAAAAAAGATGCCGGCAACGACCCTCCCAGGAGAGGCCGAAGCCGGTCTCCGCAGCGCAGCACCGGCAGCAAGAGGAAGGAGGCGGCAGATGGGCCCAAATGCCAACAGAGGCGGACAACAGCTCGATCCAAAAGACGCAAGACACCGCCTACAAGACATAGCAAGAGGAAGGGAGTCGTTATACTCTGGCCCAAAGTGCTTTGGGGATACCATCCACAGAGAGCCGTTTCCCAAGGACATGACATCAGTGTCTAAGAATTGTCCTAGGTACAATGGCCTCGTTAAGCCAAACTCATGGCTAGCTGACTATGCCATGGCCATAGAGATTGCCGGCGGAAGCAATCACATTGCCGTCCGCTACCTACCTCTAATGTTGGAAGGCACGGCAAGGGCTTAGATCTACAACCTTCCTGAAAAGTCTATCCACAGCTGGTACGACATGGAAAAGGTGTTCTCCCAGCACTACCAAGGAACATACAAGCATCCAAACACCTACACGGATTTGCAACGCTGTGTTCAGAAGCCGGACGAAATCATGACATATTTTATCAGCCGTTGGATCTCAGAGAAGGCCAACTGTCATGGTGTTTCGGACGCACAGGCTATCCATGCCTTCTACACGGGCCTGCAGAAGAAGTCCTTACTCCGTCACCGACTCGTCAGCGAGGAAGTCACGGACCATGGCGAGATGTTCAACCTTGCCGCCCAATATGCGGCAGCAGACGACGACACCTGTGATGTTGATCCGGACATCAGCACCGCGCCAAGGCGGAATAACAAGTGCAAGGAAGCAACGGAAGACAAAGTCGGGCCATCTAATGAAGTTGCCGTCACGTTTCCACGAAACGTCGGCAAAAAGAAGTGGAAAAACAAGAAACATATCCGTGACGCCGGCTCAGGCCCTAAGGCGGCACTGATCACTTACGAGCAGGAAAAAATTCTGCCATGCCCAATCCACGAGAAGCTCGGCAAGGTCAACCATATGCTCAGCGAGAGCCGCTTCATAGATGACTTCAAAAAGGACCCCACCGTTGGCTGGAAGTCAAAGAAGTCAAAGAAGTACGACAAGAAAGACAGCAAGGACAACGAGGACGACGACGACGACATGTCAATCTCAAGCGATGACGACGCCTACGGCAAGAAAAGAAGTCGTATCCGAAGGTCAAAGAGTCACTCGTGTACTTTGTCGGCACACCTTCGGCTAAGGCGGAGATGCGTGAACTTAACGCGACAATGCCGGATGTCCCTCAGTATCTGAACTGGTCAGAGGCGGCAATCACTTGGGACCGGTCCGACCACCCTGATTATGTCCCCCACCCAGGCAAATACGCCCTTGTTGTCGACCCAATTGTCGACAACTTCAGGCTCACAAAAGTACTCATGGATGGCGGCAGCAACCTCAACATCCTGTACTATGATACACTAAGCTGCATGAACTTGTCTGAGGATTAGCTTGATCATAGCAACCTTCGCAGAAGCCATCATCCACAAAGAAGAGCTCGCACTACTTAAGCCGGACCCAGAAAACTCCATGCCCAAGCCAAAAGTTGATGTCAAGAAGACCTTCGAAGCTTCAGAAGACACCAAGAAGGCGGACTTCATCCCAGGCGATAAATCCAAGCAAGTTGTCATCGGCTCCAACTTGGACAGCAAATAGGAAGGCGCGCTCGTCGAGTTCCTCCGTGAGAATCGTGACATCTTTGCATGGTCGCCATCCGACATGCCTGGTGTACATAGGGAACTTGACGAGCTCACTCAATGTTATCAAGGGATCTAAGCCGGTGAAGCAAGCAACAAGACGCTTTGGTGATGAGAGACGCAAGGCTATAGGAAAGGAGATAAATAGGCTGAGGGACGCAATTTTCATGAAAGAAGCTGTACACACCGATTGGGTGGCAAATCCTGTACTTGTTCCAAAGAAGAATAAAGAGCTGAGGATGTGTATCGACTATACCGGTGTTAACGTGCTGCCCAAAGGATCCCTTTGCGCTGCCTAGAATCGATCATGTCGTAGACTCCACAGCAGGCTCCAAGCTACTTTATTTTTTGTATGCCTACTCATGGTACCACCAAATCGAGATGAGGGATCAGATTAACTGAAACATCTTTCACCACTCCATATGGGACTTTCTGCTACATCACAATGCCTTTTGGCCTGAAGAATGCAGGGGCAACATACCAGCGTTGTATGCAAAATTGCCTGCACAAACGGATCGGCCACAATGTTCACATCTATGTTGACATTGCGGTGATGTCGAAAAAGAAGGCAGATCTCCTAGAGGACTTGGGAGAAACTTTTCAGAATCTCCAGAAATACCAGATGAAGCTCAATCCCGCCAAGTGTGTTTACGGCGTTCCAGCCGGCAAACTACTTGGCTTTATCGTCTCAGAACGAGGGATCGAAGTTAACTCGGAGAAGATCAAGGCTATCCAAAACATATCCAGACCAACTTGTCTGAAGGACGTGCAACGCCTAGCCGGATCGGCGGCAACCGTCAGTCGTTTCATAAGCCGCCTTGGAGAAAAGGCAATGCCTCTCTACCGGCTATTGAAGAAATCCGACAACTTCGAGTGGACATCAGAAGCAGATGCCGCCTTACAACAACTTAAGGAGGCTCTCGTATCCGCTCCTATATTGGCAGCACCTCGATCGCAGGAACCAATGTTGTTGTACATCACGGCAACTGGAGCAGTTGTCAGCGTTGTCTTGGCTGTGGAAAGAAAGGAAAGTGAAGCCGCGACGTCTGAGCAACGTCCGGTCTACTTCATCAGTGAAGTCTTCTCCGCCTCCAAGCAGAGGTATCCACATTACCAAAAGCTGGCTTATGGTGTATTCTTTGCCGCCAGAAAGGTTAGGCATTATTTCCAGGAGCACACAGTGACAGTAGTCAGCAGGGCACCGTTGGGAGACATAATCAATAACGCAGAGGCAACATGCCGAGTTGCCAAATGGGGCATCGAGCTTGCCGACTTCGATATAGTCCGCCATTAAGACTCAAGCACTTGCAGACTTTGTTGCCGACTGGACAGAGGCCATGGAGGAAAGAGTACTCCCCGAGTTGGAATATTGGGTCATGCACTTTGACAGATCAAAGATGCTCAAAGGCTCGGGGGCTGGAGTTGTTTGCGACCACCCAAAGGTGATAAGCTCAGCTACGTATTGCAGATTCATTTCACGGCAACCAATAACGTCGCAGAGTATGAAGCTTTGCTTCACGGGCTACATGTGGCAAACAACCTCGGCGTCAAGAGAATCCTCTGTTATGGTGACTCCGACTTAGTCGCACAACAAGTAAGCGGTACATGGGACGCGAAGAGTGCAACAATGGCGGCTTACAGGGCCAAAGTTGACGAATTCGCCAAAAAATTCATGTGCAACAAAGTCCGGCATGTTCCCAGAGCTAAGTACGAGGCGGCAGACACACTCGACAGACTCGGGTCAGAACGCAAAAAAGTGCCAAAGGACATTTTCCTGGAACATTTGCACAAGCCGTCCATTAAGGGCGCCGACTTGTTGGACCCCGATGCAGAAGAACCAGTAGAAGTGGCAAGTCTTGCCGTCTATTTGGTCCAGCCGGATTGGACTGTCCCATATCTCGATTTTTTAGTCGAACAGAAGTTGCCGGAGGACGATGAGGTGTTGAAAAGGAAAATCATAAGGCGAGCTAAAGCATTCACTATCATCAAAGGCGAAATATACAAGCGAAACACGTGCGACATCTATCAGCGGTGCATATTGCCAGAAGAAGGCCGGGAAATCCTGAAAGACATACATATTGACACCTGCGGCCATCACGCCTCCGCCAGGTCCATTGTGTCCAAAGCTTTCCGCCAAGGTTTTTACTGGCTAACCGCCAAAGAAGACGCCGAGTACATCGTGAAAACATGCAAATGCTGCCAGTTGTACGCCTGCCAACCTCACTTGCCGACAGAAGAACTCAGGACAATCCCAATCACTTGGCCGTTCGCGGTCTGGGGCTTAGACATGGTTGGTCCCTTCAAGAAGGCACGTGGTGGATACACCCACCTATTGTTCGCTGTCGACAAGTTCACTAAATGGGTCGAGGCAAAGCCGATCAGCAAACTTGACGCGTGAACATCCACCAATTTCCTCTGGGGAATTATCTCTTGGTTCGGAGTTCCACACAACATTATGACAGATAATGGAGGCAACCTGTCTTAAGGTGACATCGAAGAATACTACAACGATCTAGACAGCCGGCTTGATTTGGCATCTGTGTCACACCCTCAATCAAATGGACAAGTAGAGCGTACAAACGGCTTAGTCCTCTCCGAAATTAAGCCCCGTCTCGAAGCTCCATTACATAGGGCAGCCGACGCTTGGGCTGAAGAGATATAGTCCGTACTCTGAAGTTTGCACACAACGCCAAAAAGATCTACCGGCTACACTCCTTTCTTCTTAGTATATGGCGAAGAGGCAGTGCTACCCACTGACATGAAATACGATTCCCCAAGAGTCCAAGCCTACATCGAGCAAGACGTAGAGGGTGCAAGAAAGGATAGGCTATACTTGTTAGATGAAGAAAGAGACGTTGCTCTACATTGCTCCGCCTTGTACCAGCAACAACTTCGCCGCTATCATAGCCGGAGAGTGTGGAAGCGAGGCTTCAGAACAGGTGACCTGATTCTCTGCCTAATTCAAGACAGAAAAGGCTTGCACAAACTATCCCCGCCATGGGAAGGACCGTTTATAGTCACAAAGGCGCTGCTCAATGGTGCCTACTACCAATCTGACATCCGCGACGCAGAAGAAAAGAAAAGGTGCAAGAAGGTGGCATGACGGAGAGGAACCAAACGTAAAAGAGGCATTGACGACCCGTTCGAGCAAACAAGGCGACCTTGAAACATTGAGCAGCTACGTCCTTTCTACACTTAGCAATTTATAATTGTAATTAGGTATATATGATTATGAAATAAAAGTCTATGGTTACTTATTTGTGTTGAGAAGCATGCCATCTTTTGTCTTTTCTTGCAATCATATACCCCTATGTATCTAAGTTACCTAATTTCTAGCGCCGTGCAAAGGTTCAAACTGGTAGATACTTACAGCTTTCGAGCCAAACCAAAGCAAAAATCAAATTTTTGCGCCGCCTAATTCCTTTACTTTTGATTACTTATATGTGGTTCGCCTAGCAGTATGTCTTTGGCGCCAACATGTTGGTTTTGGTTCCTGATTCACAACTTATGGTACTAACCCTGGTTGTTTCCGCTAAAGTTCCCGGCTGAGGTTGCCAACATACAAACAACCAAGCACATAAGTCAAAATAAAATTAAGGCGGGCCAAATAAAACAAAGAAAAGTCTACTTATGTAGCACAATAAAACAAGTTAGATGGCTTCCCGCCTAGCAGTACATCTCCAAAAGATATTTACAAATATTAAAAGTTGAGATAAAGGTTCAGGAGGAGGCTAGGCGTCAAGGAACAAAACAAAGGGCGCCGGCAACAAAGACATTGGCTTGGGGGCCGCCTATATTAGGCTTGGGGGCTGACAACCTCAGCCCCAGAGCTATCGCTCCCCTCCGCCTCGACCGTGGCGGCAGCTCCAACTTCTCCAGCAGCCGGCACATGATGGCGCCGATAGAAGACCGTCTTATCAACCATATCGGCAACCCGCGTGGCGTAGCCGGCAACACTGTTCAGTACATCAGCCGACTGGACCTCACTGTCGTCTTCATAAGTAGACGGCATGCCCTCGGTGACGACATCTATCTCCGCCTCGTGGTAGTGCGCCATGAATAAGCCTAGCGCAGTCTTGGCACCACCCCGCGTCGCCGACTTCAGCGAGCTCTTGTGAATCTTCGTTGCTTGTTCCAGCATGCTGGGCACATCGCTGAAATCGGCGAGCTCCTGGCTGTTAGAGGAGATGAAGAACTTGGCGGCAAACTGCTTGGACGCCGCCAAAGTCTGATCAGCTCACCCAGGCGCGCAATGTGATCTAGGCGGGGGCTGACAACCTTGTCATCGCCTAAGCCGACAACAACTGTGTCAAAAAACAAAAATGGCAGTTGGCTCAGGCTAACAACTAGACTGACGACAAAGATGAAGAGTGAGGAAAAGCTTACCAAGGACCGAGTTATGGAAAGCGGACATCTCGATCATATGAGCTGCCACCGCATCCTCCGTAGTTTTGGCGCGAGAAGTCTGCTTGGATATCTCTTCAGCAGCCGTCTTCTCCGCCTCCGCCAATTTCTTACGTAGGCTATCCAGCTCCCCGGTTAGCTGGTTAGTCTCCTGCGCAAACTTTATTTGCTACGCCTCCATCTCCTTCCGGTGCTCCTCCTTCATCGCCAAGTTGGCGGCTGCCAGATCAGAGGCTTCATTCATAATAGCTTGCATGTCAGTAGACACCTTCAGTATATCCTGGGCGTGATCTAGCAGTTCTACAATATGGAAAAGCTGGCTAAATGATTGGCGGAAGCTAACATAAACATGGCGGGAGGTTAAAACTTAGTGATGTTACCTTCATCTTTCTTGCGGGCCGCTTCCAAGTCGGCAATCCGCGCATCCTTGGCATCGCAATCTTTTTTCAGATCACGATACCGCTTGTTTATCTCCGACCTAGACGAGATGAGCTCGACATTGGCGGTGAGGACGCCCTGCGGGGGCAGACAAAAGCATACAACATACAACATACTGCCAAAAAACCACTAAGCTGGCAACCAATCTCATTGATTTGCCATCTAAGTGCTCGGAGGGAAACACTATGTATATGCTACCAAGTACCAAAGAGACAACTTACAGCAATGTCACCCTCCAGGCCGGCAAAGGTCTGGGCGGTGTCGTGGTATCGGCATAATTGATAGGAGACGGGGGTCCTCTAGCCTACGTATGGATTGTGGGGAAGAAGGTTGGTGTCGTCGAGGACGGGATTGAAAACGGCGAGTTTAAAAAACCCAGCTTCGGATCCCACGGCGGTGGCGAGATCCTACGTGCTGCTATAATTCACTATGCGAGCGCTTGAGACTTAATGGCGGTCCGTGGTTTATAGACTATATCAAAGGCGGCAAGTTCGATGCCCCATTTGGCGACTCGACCTGTTGCCTCTGCATTGTTGATTATATCTCCCAACGGTGCCTTGCTGACTACTGTCACTGTGTGTTCCTGGAAGTAATGCCTAAGCTTTCTAGCGGCAAAGAATACACCATAAGCCAGCTTTTGGTAATGCGGATACCTCTGCTTGGAGGCGGAGAATACTTCACTGATGAAGTAGACCGGTCGCTGCTCACACGCCGCGGCTTCGTTCTCCTTTCTTTCCACAACCAAGACAACGCTGACAACAGCTCCTGTTGCCGCGATGTACATCAGCATTGGTTCCTGTGATCGAGGTGCTGCCAATATTGGAGCGGATGTGAGGGCCTCCTTAAGTTGCTGCAAGGCGGCATCGGCCTCTGCTGTCCACTCGAAGTTGTCGGATTTCTTCAATAGCCGGTAGAGAGGCATTGCTTTTTCCCCTAGGCGGCTTATGAAACGACTGACGGCTGCTGCCGATCCGGCTAGGCGCTGCACGTCCTTCAGACAAGTAGGTCTGGATATGTTTTGGATGGCCTTGATCTTCTCCGGGTTAACCTCGATCCCTCGTTCTGAGACGATAAACCCGAGCAGTTTGCCGGCTGGGACGCCGAAAACGCACTTGGCGGGATTGAGTTTCATCTGATACCTCCGGAGATTCTGAAAAGTTTCTTCCAAGTCCTCTAGGAGATTTGCCTTCTTTTTTGACATTACCGCGATGTCGTCTACATAGACGTGAACATTGCGGCCGATCTGTTCGTGCAGGCAATTTTGCATACAACGCTGGTATGTTGCCCCTGCATTCTTCAGGCCAAAAGGCATTGTAATGTAGCAGAAAGTCCCATATGGAGTGGTGAAAGATGTTTTCAGCTGATCTGACTCTCTCATCTTGATTTGATGGTATCCTGAGTAGGCGTCCAGAAAACAAAGCAGCTCGGAGCCTGCTGTGGAGTCTACGACTTGGTCAATTCTAGGCAGCGTAAAGGGATCCTTTGGGCAGCACTTGTTAACACCGGTATAGTCGATACACATCCTCAGCTCTTTATTCTTCTTTGGAACAAGTACATGATTTGCCACCCAATCGGTGTGTACAACTTCTTTTATGAAATTGGCGGCCTTTAGCCTATTTATCTCCTTTCCTATAGCCTTGCGCCTCTCATCTCCAAAGCGTCTTGTTGCTTGCTTCACCGGCTTGGATCCTTTTATGACGCTGAGCGAGTGCTCGGCAAGTTCCCTCGGTACACCAGGCATGTCGGAAGGCGACCATGCAAAGATGTCACGATTCTCACGGAGGAACTCGACGAGCGCGCCTTCCTATTTGCTGTCAAGGTTGGAGCCGATGACAACTTGCTTAGACTTGTCACCTGGGATGAGGTCCGCCTTTTTGGTGTCTTCTGAAGCTTCGAAAGTCTTCTTGACATCCATCTTTGGCTTTGGCATGGAGTTGTCTGAATCCGCCCCGAGCAGCGCGAGTTCTTCCTTGTGGATGACGGCTTCTGCGAAGGCGGCCATGCCACGCTCGCACTCCTTGGATTTCTTGAAGTTGCCGGAAACCGTGATGGTTCCGTTTTCCCCCGGCATTTTAAGCTTGCTGTATATGTAGCACGGCCTTGCCATGAACTTGGCGAAAGCCGGTCGTCCGAAGATTGCATGATAGGCGCTTTTGAAGGGGACAACTTCGAACCGGAGGAACTGTGAGCGGTAGTTCTCTTTTGGTCCGAAAGTTACCTTCAGCCTGATGCTTCCCATTGACTTTGCTTGCCTGCCGGGCACTATGCCATGAAAGGTGAGGTTGCTGTGGTCCAGCTGATCCTCTGATAGGTTCATGCGGCTTAGTGTGTCGTAGTACAGGATGTTGAGGCTGCTGCCGCCATCCATAAGTACCTTTGTGAGTCTGAAGTTGTCGACAATGGGATCGACGACAAGGGCGTACTTGCCTGGGTGAGGGACGTGATCAGGGTGGTCGGACCGGTCCCAAGTGATTGTTGCCTCCGACCAGTTCAAGTACTGAGGGACGTCCGTCATTGTCGCGTTGAGTTCGCGCATTTCCTCCTTATCCGCTTTAGCCGAAGGCGTGCCGACAAAGCACACAAGAGATTCTTTGACCTTCGGATACGGCTTCTTTTTCTTGGCGGCTGCGTCATCTTCGCTTGAGATAGACATGTCGTCGTCATCCTCATCCTCCTTGCTGTCTTTCTTGTCGTTCTTCTTTGACTTCTTTGACTTCCAGCCGACTGTGGGATCCTTTTTGAAATTGTCCATGAAACGGCACTCTCCAAGCATATGGTTGACCTTGCCCAATGAGGTGTGGATGGGACACGGCAAAAGCTTTGCCTGTTCATAAGTGATTCGCGCCGCCTTAGGCCCTGAGCCGGCTTCGCGACTATCTTTCTTATTTTTCCACTTCTTTTTGCCGGCGTTTCCTTGGAACGCTGCGGCTACCTCATTGGAAGGCCCGGCTTTGTCATCCGCCGCCTGCTTGCGCTTGTTGTTCCGCTTTGGTATGATGTTGACGTCTGGGTCATCGAGCCGGGCCTCGTCATCCGCCGCCGCGTATTGGGCGGCCAGGTTGAGCATCTCACCAAGGTCCGTGATTTTCTCGCGGACGAGCCTATGACGGAGCAAGGACTTCTTCTGTAGGCCCGTGTAGAAAGCGTGGATAGCATGTGCGTCCGATACACCATGACAGTTGGCTTTTTCGGATATCCAACGGCTGACAAAATCGGTCATGGTTTCGTCCGGTTTTTGGATACAGCGTTGCAAATCCGTGTAGGTATTTGGACGCTTGTATGTTCCTTGGAAGTGCTGGGAGAAAACCTTTTCCATGTCGTACCAGCTATGGATGGACTTTTCAGGAAGGTTGTCGACCCAAGCTCTTGTCGTTCCTTCCAACATGAGAGGTAGGTAGCGGACGGCAATATGGCTGCTCCCGCCGGCAATCTCTATGGCCATGGCATAATCGGATAGCCATGAGTCCGGCTTAACGAGGCCGTTGTACCTAGAACAGTTTTTTGACACTGATGTCATGTCCTTAGGGAACGGCTCTCTGCGGATGGCATCACCGAAGCACTTTGGCCCAGAGTATAGCGGCTCCTTTCCTCTTGCTATGTCTTGTAGGCGGTGTCGTGCGTCTTTTGGATCGAGCTGCCGTGCGCTTCTGTTTGCGTCCGGCTCGTCCTGCGCTGCCCGGCTTATGCTGCGCCTGGGCCCTTCTACCTCCTCTCTCTTCTTGCTGCCAGTGCTACGCTGCGAAGATCGGCTTCGACCTCTCCTGGGAGGGTCGTTGCCGACATGTTTTCTAGGCGGTGGCCTGTTGTTCCGGCTACCGCCATTGTCGCGTTTTGGCTGAGATGGAGGTGGTAGGTCTCCTCTGCTTCCTGTCCTTGAATTCTCGTCCCGCCTTGGCTTTGGCGGCGGCGCCTTCTTTGGAGGTGGCGTTGCCTTCCTTTTGTCGCCATGGCTACTTGAGCCAGACGGGCCTTCGGGGTCGGCACCGGGTGCAGCTTTGCACTTGCCCGACTTAGACTCTAGGTCTCCCCCGCGAGCATTCGCCATGTGGCCGTAGGAATCAGCGCGAGCTTGTTGTTCTAGGGCCTTGCTCACGAAGTGTCTTGCGTTGGCCAGCTTTTCTTCCGCCGTGTAAGTGTTGTCATCAAGGGTGTCTAACGCGGCAGCCGCGTTGAGGACAGGGGTGCAGAAGACAACATCCCCCCTTCTGTCCACTCGCTGTGGTGCCGTACGCCAATCGAACCCTAGGTCTTGAGCCGCTGTCGTTGCTTGCGTAGGCGGCTCTTTTCCACGGCGGCTTTTTGATGACCTTTTCTCCTCGAAGAGTTGCCGGCTTGTTTTGCCTGACATCTTCTCCTGCTCTTTCTCGATCTTCTCCGCAAGGATCTCAACGTGCTCCTCTCTTTTTCGCAGGAAGTCAGAGTGCTTAAGCATGTTAAGCCTAAGCTCTTCCACTTCGTCGAGTGGGGTGTTTTTGTTTACCGGAGTATTCATGATCTCGTCTACTTCTTTGATGACGGAGAGCAAATCCATGGGTTTGCTGCTGCCGCCTTTCTCGAGGCCAGCTTTCTTCTTCGCGGGCACCTTGTCGGAACTTTCAATGAGTTGGCCGGCAGTGGTGTCGCCGGCATCTTCCGCCGGCTTGTTTTGCGCCTCTGAAGTAACTGGGGTTGTCTCGTGACCGACAACAACCATCATAGCCAGCTTGTCAGGCATGTCTGTATCCGCTGTACCCTCTGAGTGAGCCGTATTTCCACTGGAAAAGCGGATTTTGATCTTCTCTTCGAAGAGACTAGCATCATCATCGGAATCAGAGTCTACGTTGACTTGAACGGTAGATCTGGATCCGGCATCTGACATCGCATCCTCCTGTAGAGCAGGGAGGATTGACTCAGGATCGTTGTTTTCCGGCTGGGAGTCGGATCCCAGTCCGACAACTCCGACGAAGTGGAAATCAGATTCGGCCGACTCCTAGGAGAAGGCGGATTCAGATCCATCTTGCCGGTCGACTGCTTGGTCGACGGGTTGGTGGGTGGGGTTGTAGAAACGCGGTAGGCCGTACGCCTCTGGCGTGTACCCGATGAAGACGTCGATCCCTCCGATCGGCACGATTGCGCATCCGATAAGGTAGTCGTCCGCCGGGAGCCAGGACTCATCCGAGTTGACGTAGCTATGGCCGCCATACCTTGTGACGCGACCGACGGCGATCTGCTTGCCCACGCCGCCAAGTGTTCCCGCCTGGAACGTGACGCCAGGAACCTCATGCCCCACGGTGGGCGCCAAATGTCGTGGTATCGGCATAATTGATAGGAGACGGGGGTCCTCTAGCCTACGTATGGATTGTGGGGGAAGAAGGTTGGTGTCGTCGAGGACGGGATTGAACACGGCGAGTTTACCCAGCTTCGGATCCCACGGCGGTGGCGAGATCCTACGTGCTGCTATAATTCACTATGAGGCAATAGCCGTGAACAGGTTACAATGGGTATGATGCCTCTTGGAGTTGTCTGCCCTAAAGGCTCCCTGGTGGCCGGTTTATATAGGCGGCCAGACCCCAGGGTACAAGGTAAGTACTTGTCCGGCAAGTAAACAGAGTCCTAGACCTAGCCGGCTTAGTTGCCGCCTTCCGTCTTGGGCTCGGTGGCTTGCTGGGCTTCGGCCTTCCACCTTCCTTGGACCGTCCGCCTACTTCCTTGTACGTCAGCTATCTGGGCCGCCCGGCAGGCCTCGGCCTTACCACCCTTGGGCCACCCTGGACTAGCCGGATTGATCCATGTTGGTTATACCCCTAGTTGATATATCCCCAACAGGCGGCGAAGTCGGCAAAGGCCAGGGTGGACTCCTTGGCCTCCTTAAAGGACTCCCAGGGATCCCTAACCCTGCCGCATTTGGAAGCCGGGGCTGCCCTTCGCGGCCCGCCGACAACCTCCTCGAGTAACTCCTCCTTGGCGGCGTGTGATCAGCCGGCTTCATTGGACGTAGCGTCAGCCGAAGGAAAAGGAGCACTAGCAGCACGGCCGGCAGAGGAGGTCCTTGGCGGCGGATTAGAGGCCGGAACCTGGGGCTGGCGCGAACGGTGGGCGTCGCTCATGAAGCCGCCAGCCTGGGGCTGAGGAGTTGGCGGCATGGTTGTCGGGGAAGTGCCAAGAGGCCGCTTCCCCTAGGACAAAAGGGACTTGGCCGGCAACTTGGAGGTTGCCACCCGCTCCCTGGCAGCAAGGCGAAGTTAGCCAGATGAACATCAACAATAAAGAAGGACGACAAACGACTAAGGCAGAAATGGTTACCTTTTGGGGATGTTAATCCCCACGTTCTCGTCGAGGACGACGAGCACCGACTCGGTAGCCATTGCGGTCTGTTTCTTCCTCTTGGCGTTAGCGTAGAGGAAGCAGCATCGGACGCCTTGCGCTTTTTGGTTTTCCCGGCTCCCGGCTCATAAAAGTAGGAGCCAGGTCGTTCTCCCCAGAGCAGAGAGCTACGTTAACCAAAAAAGAGCAAGTGTTAAGGGAGATTCAAGTAAGCCAACAAAGCCGCCAAAAAAGGGCAAAAAGAGAAATGTCTACCTCGATGGGAGGGTTGTCGTGGGTGTTCATGAGCACGCCCTCCACCGCCTTCACTAGCCCTGATTCGATAAGGCCGCGAAGTCGGGCCGCCAATTCAGCAGCTGGTAACCCCTCTTCGCTCACGCGAAGAGAAGCTGTGGCAGTAGGCGAATACTGACACATCTTATGCTGGCTATACTGTAAGGGCAGTATTTTCTGGTTAAGCCAGCAGATGACGGTGTCCACCCCGTCCAACAAGGGGGGGGGGCATCGTCCTGGTGAGGAACTGGATCCGCCTTTGGATAAGGCGGAGCTCCTCCGTCAACATGGGGACCTCCTCGTCCCAGCATGGCTTGGGCATAGGAGGCGCGTTGACAAAGTCCGAGACGCCAAATTGACGCCCCTGTGCTGCCATGTCTTGGCAGTAGAAGAAGGTGGAGGTCCAGCCCTTGACGGACTCGATGCATGGTATCTTGGGATACCATTGGCATCCTTGGCGGCAGTTGAAAGTAACACTGCTGCAGGTTTCCAGCCCTCTGTCCGGCATGGTCTGACGCCGACAACGAAAGCAGTATCTAAAGAAATCTAAACTAGGCCTAATACCTTGATAGCCCTCAAATAGAGTTGTGAAGCCGACTAAGACTAAAATGCTATTGGGTGCTATGTTGTGGGGCTGGAGCCCATAGTGATCGAGCACCTCGCTGTAAAAGGCGGAAGACGGCAAAGCCGTCCCCTAACTAAATGGGAAGTGAGGATTACCTGCTCGCCGGCTTTCGGAGCCGGGACGACGTCCCCAAAGGCGGACCGCCAGCTGCAATCTTCCCGGGTCGGCAAGTAGCCGGCCACCTCCAAGTCCTTGAGGACTTCTTCGTCCATCGCGGAGGGGAGCCAATAGCGCGACCCGAGGTCGGCTGGCTCCTCTTCTTCATCGGCAGGCGCGCCGCCGGCCGCAGCTGGCGCGGTAGATGACGGAGGTGCCGAGGCCGCCGCCGCGTGGGCGAGCGCGGCCGGAGTAGAGGACAGAGCAGTAGCGGGAATGCCCGCGTGCGTCGCCGCGGAGCGCGACACCGTGCCGCCCATCGTCGTGGCCGCGGTGGTCTCCGTCGCGAGCTCGCTGGTCGCCGCCGACGTAGTGGTCTGGGGATCGGTGGCCACCGCCGCGCGCGAGATCGCCGGGGAAGCAAAGGTCGCCGGACTTCGCTCGGTGGTAGCAAGAAAGCTCGGGAGGGCGAGAGCGCGGAGAGCAAAGGGCGAAAGCTAAGATGAAGTGCGGAGGAAGAGAATGGACTCCTCGGCTCCCTATTTATAGGCCCAGGCGTTACTCTCTGTGCAACGGCTCAAATAGCCGGACACGTGTCGATCATCCGGACCCACGGAACAGTGCACGTTCGCACGATTTACCAGGACTCCTCTTTTCCCGCGATTTGCAATCATGGCGCGATTTTCGTTCCGTTTGGTTTCAAATTGTCGTGAGCCAAATGGCGTCATCCGTCAAACATGAGTTTGACTTGCCGCCAAGGATCCGGTTTTCTCGTAAAGCTATCCGGTAAGTTTTACTAAGGCTTCTTTCTCATGTCGGATAAAGGCGGCCGTGTGCCAACATGGAGGTCCACGTTCCCATTATTTTCAGAATGGTTCAACCCCTGCAGCCGCCAACATTGAAGAATGAAGAATCAAGAAGAAGCCGGCGCCTACAGAACTTTAACCTTTCTGGGGTCTAATGTTGGGGATATACCAAGTGGGGGTATGTCTGACATGGATCAATCCGGCTAGTCCAGGATGGCCCAAGGGTGGTAAGGCTGAAGCCTGCCGGGCGGCCCAAATAGCTGACGTACAAGGAAGTAGGCGGACGGTCCAAGGAAGGCAGAAGGCCGAAGCCCATCAAGCCACCAAGCCCAAGACGGAAGGCGGCAACTAAGCCGGCTAGGTCTAGGGCTCTATTTACTTGCCGGACAAGTACTTACCTTGTATCCTAGGGTCTGGCCGCCTATATAAGCCGGCCACCAGGAAGCCTTTAGGGCACTCATCAATACGCTCTAATACTCATTGTAACATGCTATTGCCTTATAGTGAATTATAACAGCACATAGGGTCTCGCCACCGCTGCGAGATCTGAAACTGGGTAACCTCGTCGTGTTCAATCCCGACCTCGACGACACCTGCCTTCTTCCCCACATCCATCCATTGGCTAGAGGACCCCTGTCTCCTATCAATTATGCCGATACTCCGACAATGATCCCTAGTTTCAGCGAGACCATGGTTGCACAGGACGCAATCAGTCCCGTCCTCAATGTGCCAATTTCCTAGACATTAGGTTCTTGGTGTTGAGTCTATCCATAAAGAGCAACCAGAGGAAGACCCGAAGTTTGGGAAGGCATTTGGACTCCCAAATAGCTTTGATATGAGGTTCAAAGGCAATGTGGGAGAACATATAGTTGTATAGTCTTGAAGAGCTGTATTGTGCATTGCCCCACACAAAAATCTTGTTATCTTGTTGTGGATTATCCGGGCTGAAACCAGGAAGGAGTGTCGGTATCATATGAAGTTCATCATGAGCTTGCTCGGAAAGTGGCAGAGCATAAATATCACCCGGGTCAGAATTCTGAATGACTGCAGCCACCGAAAGATCTTCATTCAGGACAAAAGAATACAGATGCGGCAGAATATTGCATAACAAACCATCATTATGCAAGGAGTCCTTCCAAAAAATTGTGTCTTGCCCATTGTTGATATATGACCGGGTAATGCTGCGATAGAGATCAATAACGCTGAATATGTCCTTCCACCAAAATGAGCCTCTGTGAGGTTGAGCGTGAGGAGGTCCCTCATCATAAAGAGACCAAACTAGATTGACCCATGGTATATTTTCTCGATTGAAGAATTTATGAAGGTGCTTCAGCAGTAGAGCATTGTTTTGTAATTCCAAGTTAGTCACTCCCAATCCACCATGTTTTTTAGGCCTGCAGATAAAGGGCCAAGCAAGCTGCCAGGGAATGGGGGGTGGCATTCCTATCTTCTTTAGCCCACAAACAGTGTCTTCTTGAGCGGTCAAATTTCTTGAAAAAACCTTTAGGCAGCTTGAGAGTGCTGAGATAGTGAGTCGGCAGGGATGATAACACTGATTGGACCATGTTAAGACGGCCTCCATAGTCAAGAAATCTTGCACATGCGTTCATGCGTCTCTCAACCTAGTCACAGAGTGGAGCAAGATCAGCAATTGTTGGTCTAGTAGTAACCAAAGGGAGCCCAAGATATGGGAACGTAAGGGATCCCTCAGCACAACCAAAGATAGCATCCAACTCAGATAATCTTTCAGTGGAGATGTTAATCGGCATCATACAGGTTTTGGAGTAGTTCACCGAGAGGCCAGTGATCGAAGCAAAAAGAGTGAGCAGGTTTTGCAGTGCCATAAGCTGATCTGGACATGCTTGCATAATTAGGAGTGTGTCATCCGTGTATTAGACGATCCAAAAAGCTGAGCCCGGAATCGGAAGAGGTGCTGTGAACTCCCCAGTCACAGCGAGTCTGTTGATCATGGATTGTAGCAAATCCGCTCCTTCCACAAATAGAATAGGAACAGTCGCCTTGGTGAACCCCGCGGCGGTAAGCAAATTTCCGACCAGGGACTCCATTGAGAAGAACAACAGAAGTACCCGTGGCAAATATCGCCGAAATCTAGTTGATCCATCTTTCATCGAAACCACTAGCCCTCAATATTTGTAGGATAGATTGGTGCTCAATTAAATCGAATGCCTTAGCAAAGTCTAATTTCAGTATAATGGCGGTTGTCCAGTTTGCTTGACTTGATGGATATATTCATAAGCCCAGGCCACACAATCTGGAATTGTACGCTTCTTTAAAAAACCATATTGGTTTGCATGGATAATTTTCAAGATTTTGGATTGCAGTCTATTTGCCAATAATTTTGTAATCAGTTTGAAACAAGAGTTTAGCAATGAAATAGGCCGATAATCATTAGGACCTTCGGGAGCGTGCACCTTTGGAATGAGAGTGATGAGTGCATCGTTAATACTTTGTAGATTCAGTGTACCATTCCAGAATTCCGCCACAAGCCTGTAAAAGTCCAGTTTAATTCCTTGAATTCCATGAATCTTAGATGCCTAAGATGGTTTTTGGTCTAAGTCCTTTCAGTCAAAACTATTTTCAGTGAAACTTTTAATTATGTCAAGTAAATATACATGATCTTTCAGTCAATGATATGTTATCTACATAAAGTATCATGAATATGTCTTAGCGCTCCCACTTAATTTCTTGCGAAAAAAAGCATCTTCATTGTTCATAATGAAATCAAAAATTTATTTGACTATTTCATTCAATGAAGATATCATCTCCGTGATGCATACTTCTATCATGGAAGTTTGCACTCCCATTTCTAGCTCTCTCGGGATCAACAACTCACTCGGATGTATCAGCTATACGTCCTTGGTTAGTACTCCAACTAAGGAACACAACTTTGTTACCCGGCATAACTCATATTCAACGATTGCTAGAATAATCTATTCAGATTTAAGGTTTCGCTACGGAAGATCCAAATCTTAACGTAGTCAACTTCTTGAACTTTGTCGTAAACAATTTTTGACAACTCGAACCTTTTATGGATGTGACATCCACTTCTGTTTATAGACTTATTTTTATTTTACCAAGTTCCAAGCTTGATTTCATATATGAATACTATCTTGGATTTTATGGCGTTCAACCATTTAAAACTGAGTTAAGGGCTGACGAGGGTGTAACTCGGCAAATCGCAGGGTTGTCCACCCCGGGTTGATTGAGTGGGAGAAAGATGAACGTTGGTGATCACGACGGCTGACAAGCAAGGCGTTTTACCCAGGTTCAGGCTCCCGGAGGATAACACCCTACTTCCTGCTTGTCTGGTATTGATGGCGAGTTGTGGTTACAATGGCGAGATGGTGATTTCGCTAGGGTTTGTGGTTACGGCTATGAGCGTGTCTCCCTCTCTATATCCTTCTTGGACGAGCAACCCTCTTAGCCTTTATACGACATGCTATGTCGGGGGGCTGCCCCCCGGGTAGGGGCAGATCCCGGTATAATCCAGTAAGGTGCCAACAGTACTTGACCTTTGGCGACAGCAAGGGACACCTCCTGGTGTGCCGAAAGGGCAGCTTAACCCTTGGGCGCTGGAAGAGGGCAAAGTGCCTCCTGGCAGCCACAAGGGTCAGCTCTGGCAGCTATAAATAGACACCCCCGGCCCTCACAATCGCAGCACAAGCATGAGCGGGTGGTTCCTCTAAGAACTAGCTTCTCGAAGATGTCTTTGCTGATAGGCTAAGACATCTTCGGGAGGCTAGGCCTAGAGATACTCATCCTGGGACGAGCTCGGACGTATCCGGAAAGGGTCCCGAGTCTCGCGGTCCGAGGAGACTCCCGGAAGGAGGTGTACTCGGTTTTACCGGATAGGTTGTCCGGTGGGTACTAACCGGAATGTATGTCTCGATGTTGATCTTATGCAGAAGAGGCTCACAGGGGCAAGCGAGGAGGTAGCCGGCGTGAGGGCTTCCGGTAGGCCGTCAACGGTCCGTAGCAGGCTTTCCCGTCTATAACGGGGGGAAGTACCGTTCCGCCTGACACGGAAGCATGGTCACCTCCCGCCTAACACGGAAGTATGGTCACCTCCCGCCTGACACGGGAGCGCGTCAGCCGGTACGATCGTGGTACGACAAGACCTGACATGCCTAGTCCGGCAATCCGGAAAAGGCTATCCGGGATGGGCAAAGACATGTCTCGTCTCTGACAAGGGGACAATGATGATGCAGGACGGCGCCTGCCGTCCTTAACGAGATGATGACGAAGGGGCTACACCGGATAGCCCGGCGATTAGGTCGCACTAGCCGGTGACGGCATGCCGGCTAGGCCTGTCCGGTGGGGCCAAGCCAAGTTAGGGTTTCCGGCCCTCCTGGCCGGAACACTATAAAAGGCGCCATAACTGCTCCTGAGAGGCAGAGACCAACTTCAGAGCCAAAGCTATAGTCACATTTACTCTTAGAGCATTCACTTCTCCTCACCTTAAGTTCATCTAGTTCTTTGTACTCCTCCCTTTGAGAGATCTTGTAGCAAGTTTTAGTCCTTATACCATCAATATATAGAGAGGAAAGGCAGGAGTAGGGGTGTTACCTCCTCACGAGGGCCCTGAACCTGGGTATATCGCGTGTGTGCTGTGTGCCTTCGTGCATTTGTTTGTGTTTGTTAGATCTTCCCCTTTGCACTTCGATCTTATTCCTTGTTCTTGGGAGATCTCGGTTTTACCGGGATCCTCCCCGTGTGAGTTCTTCAGCTGGCTATCCCTCCCCGGATCCACCAACGTCCATCGGCCCCCCAAATTAGCCATCCTATGGCATCTGCCGTGACACCACCACGACAGTTGGCGCCCACCGTGGGGCAGACATAGGCGTTGGCTGGTGTACACATCCGGACGGGCTCCCCCATTCATTTCGACGTTCGGGTTCTCTCTGGCCTGCTCGTAAGGCTAGGGGAGATGGACTTCGTCTGCGACAACGCATGGTGCTTCCGGAACAGACCGTTTCCGGTGAACGGATGTCTCATTGACTTTGGTGGTTTCACCACCTACGTAGCCACCGAGGTTGTCTGTAGCTACCCGGACGTGGTCCTGGAAGCTGAGGACCCTCCCATGCTCTGCGCTGCTCAGGGTCTGCGTGTCGGTCGCCCCCCGAGTTCCGTCGCAGTGATGATGGTCGGGGCAACCGAGGAGGAGTATCAAGACGCTGACGGCGATACCGACGGCCACCCCCGTTTGGCCAAACCCCCGCAGGAGAGGCCTGCGGCCCGAGATGGTGATCCGCAGTCATCCCAGCCGCGACGTCGTCCGGATCCCCTCTCGGGAGTCGTAGCTAAGCTGGCTGTACCGGTAGCTGCCGTAGCAGATGCCCAGGCCACTTCGGCTGAGTTAGAGGAGCAGCGGAAGTTGCTACTCGCTGAAGCACAGGAGATCGCCGAGATCCGCCGCGAGCTCAGCGCTAGCCTCTGGGAGTACAATGCAGCTCACGGATTCCCTAAGATAGACTCCTGGGAGAAGCGCATTGCAGATCTGCGTAAGAAAGGAAGGATGGTGAATGAGGAGCTGGCTGGTGGAGCCACCACCAGCAACACTGGAAGTCGGATTTCAGCAGGGAAGCCGGTGTACAGCTCACCGGCGAAAACCCTTAGGGCCGCCGAAGCCGCCATGGCCGAGTTGGTAGGGTTATCCGGTGAAGCCCTGCGCAAGCAGCAGGAGAGGGTAAACGAGTTGGTGATTGAAGCCAATCGTCAGAATCTGTTCTTCAAGAAGAAGAACCCCGGGGCAGGATCCCAGGTGCACTCAGCCAGACCCAACAGCCAGAAGTCGGATAGGGAGGCCTCTTCCCCGCATCCGAGCAGAAGCAAGAGCAAGAGCAAGAGCCGGAGCCGGAGTCGAGGTTCCGGGAAGAACAAGCAGCTACAGACCTATGATCCGGCCTTCACCGGTATCCAGCAAGCCGGGCAGGCCGGACAGCGTAACTCGGGACAGGCGGGAAGTACCCGTGGGGATGGTAACCTGGGTGTAGGAAACAATAACCCGGTTGGCCGTGGTAATCCACCCCGGAATCCTCCTCACGTTCAGGGAAACCCGCAGAGGGAGGTCGTCTCCGTTCCCCAGCAGGCCCTGGTCCCTGCACAGGACAGGCTCAACGATGGCAACTCGAGGTTGCAGCAGCTCGGATATCAGCCAGACGAGAACCCTTTGGGATCTCGGATAGGAACCAGGCAGCTGAACCCGGCAGATGCCAGATTCCGGCTCGACCGGATTCACCAATCCGAGTTGGTGGAAGAGCAAGGACCTCCGGGACCTGCCTGCTTTGGACCTCGGATCATGCGGGAACCTCCTGTTCGGAACTTTCAGCTAAACCGAGGTGCCAAGACCTATGACGGTAGCAAGAAGCCGGAGGACTGGCTAACCGACTATGTAACTGCAGTAAACATAGCCGGTGGAAACAGACGATGGGCGGTACGCTATGTACCGCAGATGTTGGAAGGACCAGCCCGGATCTGGTTGAACAATCTGAGAACTGGCAGTATAGACTGCTAGTTAGACTTTGAGGAGGCATTCATCAGCAACTTCACCAGCACGTACAAGAGGCCCAACAGGCCTCAGCAGCTCGCCATCTGTAGGCAAAGGAGCAATGAGACTGACCGGGAGTACCTTACCCGGTGGAGCAATATTCGCAACTCTTGCGAAGGAGTGGTGGAGGCACAGGCCATCTCCTGGTTTGCGCAAGGATGCCGGCATGGCTCTATGCTGTGGCAGAAATTGCAGAGAAAGATGCCAACAACCTTGGCAGAAACCATGCGCATCGCCGATACCTACACGCTTGGAGATCCCATGCAACCCCTGGTGGATGTCGGAGACTCCAACAGGAGGAATGCGGGACCTCAGCGTTCAGGACCGAGCAGGAGCCATGATCGCCAGGAGTTCGGCCACAAGAGGAATCAGCCCGAGTACCACCATGCCGCGCAGCATGTCGCAGCAGTGACCCGGGAGCAGGAGGATGCCGGCAACAGCCAGCGTCAAAAGACCAGTGGCCCGGCTTGGGGTCAGAGTCAGGAGGTGCAGAAGACTTGGGTGGAACAAAAGAAGCCCCTGACGTATGAAGAGATGCTGAACAAGCCATGCTGCTACCACACTCTGGAGGCCAACAAGCCCGCAAACCACTCTACTCGGCAGTGCAGCTGGTATCAGCGCACGTTGCAGGAAGGCAGCTTGGGAGCTATTCGGCAGAGTCCTCCGGCATCTCGGCCCAATATCCCGAGACCCCCTCCTCCGACATCGAGGGCCAATGCAGTTCGACTTCCCCCTCCTCCGAGAGGACCCCCACCTCGCCCAGTGAATGTGGTGCATACCCGGAACGAAAACGGTAACCAAGCCGGACACCAGCAGAGCAACTACCGGGAGGCACATCAAAGCTATGTGGTCTTCGTAACCGAGCCCACTGACCGAAAGAGTGTGCGGCAGCGCGCACTGGAGGTGAATGCTGTGATCCCGGCGGTGCCCAAATTCTTGCACTGGTCCGAGATGGAGATCACCTGGAGCCGGAAGGATCACCCCCGGGTTATGCCCAAGCCGGGAGCGTATGCCTTGGTGGTGGACCCAACCTTTGTCGGACCCAACCTCAACGTCCGCTTCAGCCGGGTTCTGATTGACAATGGCAGTGCCATTAACATCATGTACAAGGACACGATGCTGAAGCTGGGAGTATCCATGAACTCCCTGCTGCCTACCGAGACAACCTTCCATGGCATTGTGCCCGGAGTATCTTGCTCGCCCATGGGAAAGATCTGGGTTGAGGTGCTA
Source organism: Poa annua (assembly GCA_026929855.1). Classification (NCBI taxonomy): domain Eukaryota; kingdom Viridiplantae; phylum Streptophyta; class Magnoliopsida; order Poales; family Poaceae; genus Poa; species Poa annua. The sequence continues at coordinate 43,903,157 of CM049427.1, forward strand.
TTCGGAACTCGGGAGAACTGCCGAACCGAGAGCTTGGAGTTCGAGGTCGTGGACCTCGAAAGCCCGTATCATGCACTGATCGGTAGACCGGCCCTCGCCAAATTCATGATCTCGACTCACGTGGGCTACCTCAAGATGAAGATGCCGGGACCTAACGGTGTAATCACCATCTCGGGAGACCACAAGCGCTCCATGGAGTGTGCCTCGGCGGGGTCGTGCTTAGCTGAGTCCCTGGTGATCGCGGAAGAGAAGAAGAGGATCCAGCAGGTGGTGGCGATGGCCAAGACCTCCCAACTCGGAATGCCCGGGATGGTGAACCCGGAGCAGGGCGCATCATTTCAGCCCCCCAAGGAGACCAAGAAGGTGTGTGTGGACCCCAGCAACCCGGAGCGCCAAGTTATCATTGGCAGCAACCTGGACAGCAAATAGGAAGGCGAGCTCGTCGACTTCCTCCGTGAGAATCGGGATGCCTTTGCGTGGTCGAGTGACGATCTGCAAGGCGTCCCGAGGGAGTTGGCCGAGCACTCTCTATTTGTTAGACCGGATGCGAAGCCGGTGAAGCAACCGACTAGGCGCCTCTCGGATGAGAGAAGAGCAGCTGTCATGGAGCATCTGGCTATACTGCTGGCCGCCGGATTCATCATGGAGGTGCTGCACCCGGATTGGATTTCGAATCCGGTCCTGGTGGAGAAGAAGAAGGATGATCCCCTCCTGCTTAAGGTGTGGCGCATGTGCATCGACTTCACCAACCTCAACAAAGCATGCCCGAAAGACCCTTTCCCACTGCCCCGGATAGATCAAGTAATAGACTCCACTGCCGGGAGTGAGCTTTTAACTTTTCTAGATGCTTATTCTGGTTTTCACCAGATACCTCTGAATCCGGATGATCAATTGAAAACTGCTTTCATTACCCCTTATGGGGCTTATTGCTATCGTGTTATGACTTTCGGTTTGAGGAATGCTGGTGCTACATACCAGAGATGCATGCAGAAATGCTTGCATGACCAGATAGGCCGAAATGCCGAGGTCTATGTCGATGACATAGTCATAAAGACAAAAGAAAAAGCCTCACTAATAGATGATCTGAGGGAAACATTTAAGAACCTAAGAAGATTCCGGGTGAGGTTGAACCCGGATAAATGCACATTTGGTGTGCCGGCAGGGAAATTACTCGGTTTCCTCATCTCAAGCCGAGGAATCGAGGTCAACCCGGGTAAAATTCGCGCTATTGAGAGCATGAAGTTGCCCGTACGACTCAAGGATGTGCAGAAGTTTACCGGGTGTCTCGCATCCCTAAGTCGGTTTGTGAGCCGACTTGGGGAGAAAGCATTGCCCCTGTACCAACTGATGAAGAAGAGCAAGACATTCGTTTGGACCCCGCAGGCTGATGCGGCGTTCAGCGACTTGAAGAGAATGCTCTCAACAGCACCTGTGTTGGCATCCCCGTTACCCAAGGAACCTATGCTGTTGTATATTGCCGCAACCAACCGAGTAGTCAGTGTAGCAATGGTTGTAGAAAGGGAAGAAGGGGGCAAGCTGATACAGAGGCCGGTGTATTACCTCAGTGAGGTGATCTCGATATCCAAGCAGAACTACCCGCACTACCAGAAGATGGCATATGGGGTGTACATGGCAGTGACCAAGCTCAAGCACTACTTTCAGGAACACCCGATCACAGTGGTATGCGAAGCTCCTCTCGCCGAGATCATTGGTTGCAAGGATGCTAGCGGCCGGGTAGCCAAATGGGCCATCCAGTTGTCTCCGTACGCTCCGGCATACGAGAGACGAGATGCCATCAAGTCACAGGCGCTGCCGGACTTTTTGGTAGACTGGGCCGAGATGCAGTACGAACCTCCGATGCCGGATTACAATTTCTGGAGGATGCATTTCGATGGCTCAAAGGCTAAGATTGGATTGGGTGCAGAAGTGGTCCTCACTTCCCTAAAGCAAGATGTACTGAAGTATGTGCTGCAGATCCATTTTCGGGCATCCAACAAAGTCGCAGAATATGAGGCCTTGGTTCATGGACTGAACGTCGCCAAGGAGATAGGCATCCGCCGGATAGAGTGCTTTGGTGACTCGGACCTCGTAGTACAACAGGTGTCGGGGAATTGGGATGCCCTTGATGCAAACATGGCCTTATACAAGTTTCATGTGCAGAAAATATCCGGATTTTTTGAAGGGTGCGAGTTCAAACATGTACCTAGAGGAGAAAACGAAGCAGCGGATGTCTTGTCCAAGCTAGGATCATCTCGGGATGCCATCCCACCCGGAATAGCTCTGGAGCATCTGAGGAAGCCATCTATTCAACCATCACCCGAATCGGATTCTATCTTCATCCCAAAGGAACCTGGTGCAGATGCAGTACCCATGGAAGTAGATGTCGGAAGCATCACATCGAACCCGGGGACTGCGGCACAGTGCTCGGAGAGGCAGAGAAAGATGATGATAGAGGTGATGTCGGCAGAACCAATGGACATAGACGCTCCCGCATTTCCGGTTCGACCTATCCCAGGGTGGGCACAGCCCATTATGGCTTACATCTTGGAGGGAACTCTCCCGAAGAATGAAGTGGAAGCCCGACAAATACTTCGAAGATCAAAAGCATACACTGTCATCAATCAAGAACTGTACAAGAGAAGTGTCACTGAGATGTTTGGAACCGGCAGAAGGACAAGAAATGCTGGTGGAAATACATCAAGGGGAGTGTGGACATCATGCATCATCCCGGGCCCTGGTGGCAAAGGTGTTCCGGCATGGGTTCTACTGGCCCACTGCATTGCAACAAGCAGAAGATATTGTCCGGAAATGTGGAGGGTGTCAGAGATTTGCTCACCGGATACACATGCCGGCATCGGCACTGAAAACAATCCCCATCACTTGGCCGTTCGCAGTATGGTGTTTGGATATGGTCGGGCAATTCAAACCGGCAAGAGGCAATATGACGCATATACTGGTTATGGTGGACAAGTTCACTAAGTGGATAGAGGTCAAGCCAATCCGGAAGTGCGATGGACACACCGCTGTGCAATTCCTGAAAGACATCATCTTGAGATACGGATACCCACACAGCATTATCACAGATAATGGAACCAACTTTGCTGTGGGGGAATTCGCTCAATTTTGTGCTGAGAAGGGAATCCGGTTGGATGTAGCATCAGTTGCACACCCGGAAGCAAATGGGCAAGTCGAAAGAGCAAACGCCTTAATCTTGGCCGGCATCAAAGCTCGTTTGATCGAACCACTATTGAGAACTCCGGGATGCTGGATAGAGGAGTTACCGGCAGTACTATGGGGTCTCCGGACTACACCAAATAGATCTACCGGGTACACGCCATTTTTCATGGTATACGGTGCTGAGGCAGTACTCCCGACCGACATACAATATGACTCCCCGAGAGTGACAATGTTCACCGAGACCGAGGCAAAGGAGGCCCGAGAAGATGATGTTGATTTACTCGAAGAGGCAAGAGAGTTGGCACTTTCTCGGTCTGCAATTTACCAGCAAAATCTTCGTCGCTATCATATCCGGAAAGTACACCCAAGGGTGTTCCGAGAAGGGGATCTGGTGCTGAGGCTCATCCAACGCACGGCTGGAATGCATAAGTTGTCACCTCCATGGGAGGGACCTTTCGTGATAAGCAGGGCATTGCACAATGATTCTTATTACCTTGTAGATGCACATGAGGCTAGGAAAGGTGTAATGGACAAATCCGGTGAGGAAACCAAGCGCCCATGGAATGTAGCTCTACTTCGCCCCTTTTACACGTAAAAGGTTCAGTGTATGTTGTATCTCAATTTTCAGTATTAATGGAAGTAAGGCACCCCGGGAGGAACCTGGGGACTGCCTGGTTTTGAGCTTATCTTGTTGTTATTTTTTGTCAAATTCATTTACTGTTTTTCACCGGCATCTCGGGAAGGAACCCGGGGACTGCCGGATAACTGTTCTCTACTTTTCTTTTGTATGCCGGGAAAGTTCCGAGTTCGACTCTCAAAGTCAAAGTAATGTATGTCATGTGAAATCATCTTGTGACTCGACCGACGAACGCCGAAATGGTAGTCAAGAGCAAAGAGAGGGAAGGTGGGAAACACGAAAATGGTCTCGGGGACTCGGAGCAGGAACTTATCCGGCATACCTGTTTTTTATTAACTTAGTTGCTTTTTATGTCGGGAATTCGGTTAGTAGGAACTCGGATTGTTTTAAGTAATGTATGCCGTATGTGGAGTTTTGTGACTCGACTGTCGAACGCCGAAATGGTAGACAAGAGCAGAAATTACCTAAGTACGGTAAACATGAAAGGCAGCTCGGGAACTCAAAACAGAATAAATTGGCATAAGTTACTCGGATAAATAGTTTAGTAAGAAACGAAAATAGTATAAGTGTATATTACATATGGCACCCGGCATCCCGGGGATTTGACGAGTCTACTCTTAAAGTGTTCAAGTGGTAGGGGAAGTCGGCTTCTCGACGGAGACCTCGGGAGCAGCAGCCTCGGGAGCGGCAGCAACAGAAACCTCAGGAGCAGCAGCGGGAGCGACTTCGGCTTCAATTCCGGCAGCACTACTCGGGGCCTCGGGACGCACCTCGGTCTCGGCGGCCTCAGGTCTTGGCGAAGTCGCTGCGTCCGGGGAACCACCTTCTCGGGCGCGGCGCCGGAAGCAGCGTCATCTTCTTCCGGGGCCTTGTCTTCCCCGTCGCCGGTCGCGCCGCTTTCATCGTCGTCCTCATAGTCTGATTCCGAGTCAGAGGGAAGGACGCTAGGGGTGAAGGCGCGGATGCTTGCCCACGTAGCGATGCGGTGCGACACCTCTTGTCGGCGCTGGACCTTTTCCGGATCGGTGACCCACGGAGAAACCGTCCGCAGGCGCAGGATCGCCCCCAGATCAAGACCTTCGTACCAGCTAAGTACTTGGGTCAAGACCTGGTCGGCGCCAGCCCGCGCACCGGAACGCTTCCAGGCGTGGATGCGCCTCCCGGCACCCCGAAGTGCGCTCGCGAGCTCGGGAATCGAGAGCGTCCCCCGGATACTCGGCCACAGTGCGCCGTGGACGTGGACCGCAGCGCTCAGCAGTTCAGTCCCGATAGACCGCAGAGGTACTATCCGGGCCTTCAGCGTGGTGAGGTGATCCTCGATGTCCCAGGCATCCGAAATGGGACCCTTCCCGGCGCGCTTCGCTCGGGCGGCAGCAACGGCTTTAACAGCAGCCTCCCGGGAGTGCTCAAATTCCCCTTTAAAAAGAAGAGCTGTCAAACGACTAAGTCATAAGAGTAACAGCAAGAAAGAAAGCAGAGAGAAGACAAGAGGGATGTCGGTCCACTTACTGTTCAGATCCCGGTTCAATACTGTGAGCTCCGAGAGCCAAGTATCTGACCGGGACCGGAGAAGAGCAAGCTCAGTCTCGGCAGTGTGCGCGCGCTCCTCAGACTGGTCCAAGGTCTCTTTCTGCTTCTTGGTCGCCTCGATGAAGCGCGTCTTCATGTCGGCCGTAGCAGCCTTGACCTTTTCAAGCTCGCCGTTGAGCCGCGCGATCTCGGCTTGCGCGGTGGCAAGTGCAGTTTTCTGGTCAACCGAGACCTTGCGCGCGGCGTCGCGCTCCTCCCGCAGGCGTCCTTCGGATTTCTTGGACTGACCGAGATCAGCAAGAACCCGGTTGAAGATGTTGCGGCGTTTCTGGCTGCACTCCTGAAATCAAGACAAAGAAGGAGTTAGTCGGGAAAGGATGTAAGGAACCCGGTTGGGAGGATCTCGGGGACTCGGTGTCCGAGTCCTGGACTTTTCTCTAAGATTGGAGCCTAGTGATCTGCTATTCGGTGGAATCTAGAGCACTAAGCACCAATCTCGGGGACTAGTGGTGATGGAGCAAATTTTGAAGCAACCTACCCGGTTGGGAGGATCTCGGGGACTCGGTGTCCGAGTCCTGGATTTTTCTCTAAGATTGGAACCTAGTGATCTGCTATTCGGTGGAATCTAGAGCACTAAGCACCAATCTCGGGGACTAGTGGTGGGGGAAGGAACAAATTTTTTTTGATAAAAGAAATAGAACAAGCTTACCTCGGTCACCCGAGTAACATCCAGTGCGGCCACTTGGAGAGCGTGCAGAGCTTGGGCGTTGCGGCTTGGGCCTGCAGCGTGCAAGTCTCCCGCGATCTCGGAGGCATCGGCGGCAAGCCAGGCATGGCTGTATTCGTCAACAACCCGTATGACGGAGCCGCCGGGCGCGCGGGAAGCAGCAACGTCCCGGGATCCTGAAGGTACAAACGAACTGACGGTTGCTCGCAACATCCGCAAGGCAGCAGTAGGGATCTCGGCGGGAGGCGGTGGTAAAGATGAACATGTACCCGTGCGCGGCACCAAGTCACGGGCCGAGGATGTCGGGGCAGCTGCAGGTGGGGCAGAAGGTGTTTTCTGCCCAGCAATCTTGCCGCGAGACTTGGGAGGTTGATCAGCTGGCCGGGAGGAGGCTGTGGGCTGCTTCTCCGAGATGGCCTTGGTCGCGGCCGGCTAAGAGGAGCCGCTTGCCGCAGGTTGCCGGCGAGGGCTAACGATCTCTGCCTCAAGCCCGGGCACCCGGCGCGGACTCTCCGGAAGAAGAACTTCTCCCGAGGTGGTCGTGGCCTGCACCGGGATCTCCTCGATCACCGGATGTGCATCTGGGGTCGCAAAGGTAGCCGGTGCGGCACCGGAGGCCGCAGGCTCACTTCCTCGAGTAGAAGGGCGAGGAGGTGAAGGAGAAGCCCGAGCTGGGCTAGGAGTCCGAGTCCCGGGAGGAGGAGGAACTGCAGGTGACGGGAGCTCGAGCGCATCCCTGAGAGGAAATGTCTTAGTAATAGTTGTGGAGAAAACAAAGTCAGATAACATAAGGCAAGGAAAACGTACCCGGAATCCACAATGGGAGGACCCCTTTTCCGGCGCCGAGCAGGCTTCTCGGTCGTTTGCTTACTCGGTTTGCTCCTCTTTGGGGGGTTGCCAGAGTTATCGGCCCCCTCGGTGTCGGAAGCCGCGCGCTTCCGGCTCTCGGCACGCTTGGTCCCGGTTGTCGGTTTCGGAACCACTGCTGAGGCCCAATTCAGAGGGAGAGCGTCAATAACATCGAGAATCTGGCAGTCAATCTCATCCTCATCATCCGAAGAAATGAAAACTGCCTCTGGGGTTGAAGGATTACCCGGGGCAGCAGCCTTGACGAAAGGGATGGCGAGATGGTCCTCGCCGTCGGGGTCCTCTCTCGGCATCACGTCCGGTCTCGGGAAGTTCGGCGCGAAATTCCCGTTGGCGTGGACAACGTCTTCTTCGAGTTGACGCTCGAACAACTGCGCAAACAGATTAGGCCGTGTCGGTGTCCAGGTGAACGCATGTACGAAGGCGAATGCACGAAAGACAGATATGAGCACCTGGTCGCATGGTTTTTTCCGGGATCCCCCAATGACACCCCAAGAGTAGTCCTCCATCATCTCCGTCCGGGAAATAGCTCGAACACGACGGACGACCCCGGCGTGATCTAGCCCAAAGATACTGGTCCTAGTGGGGTCATAGTTCCCAGCCATGTGGCACATCTTGTGCACTTGGTTTTGAAGAGGGCAGACCCGGCGAACAATGAAGCAACGCAGGAGGTCATCCCCGGTCATCTTCTCATTTAGCACGTTCAGAACGCCGTGCATGCAATTGACCTCGTCGTTATCCGGAAGCTTCTTCCAGAGACGGAATTCACGCGGAGGACCAATAACGAAATCCGGCAGATTGATGAAGTACGGATTCGAGGATCCCGGACCATCTCCCAACTGCTCCCGGTTCTTCACGTAGAAGAAACTGCGCTGCCACTTCCGGCAGGACTCTAGTCCCTTGACTATAGGGAATCCGGAGTCCGCGCGAGGGATGATGGTGGCCGCTCCGCAATCGACTAAGTCTTTTATCTTCTTATCCGGGTTGGGGATGGCTTGGCGGCGAAGGATGAAATACTTGGCCCAGAGATCCAAGAATGGCCATATGCCGAGGTATGCCTCCGCGTAAGTGGTGAAGACCGAGAGCATCATAATGGCGTTGGCGGGAAGATGGTGAGGTTGGAGGTCGTAGAGGTCGAGGAAGTCGCGGAAGAAGGGGCTAGCCGGAAGCCCAAACCCACGCTCGAAGTGCGCGAGGAATACCACGTATTCCCCGGGTTGGGGTTCCGGTGCAACCTCCCCCTCCGGGAGACGGCTCTCGACTTCCGGAGGAATCCGGTGAGTCCGATACAGCCAGTCCAGATCTGACTGCTTGGTCTCGGACCCATTCCAGCATCCCCGGGTACGTTCTTCGCCCATGTCGGAGAAGTATGCAGGAGTATCCGAGCTACTCTGCAGGCGCAGCGGCGGTTAGTCGGAGTTAGTCTACCGGAAACTAGGATGCCGGTGTACAAACTGCTAAACACTATCGGGTTCCTGGGAAAGAAGATCTACCGTGTGCTAAATAATCAAGACTAAAGGAAGGAAAAAAGGCTCGCGCTAGGCTCGGGCGAGGCGCAATGCAAGTGAAGGACTTGCATCCTACCGCGACGGTACAACACCGCCGTGCGCCTCGTGCGCGCCGCCCAGGTTGTGCTCACCGGCGGCGGCTCTACCGGACTTGCGCTATGGCACGGCCGGGGTCGGGCGGTTGCGCTACCGAAGAAAATCATCGGAGCGGAGAAGAAGAACTTACCGGAGAAGAGAAGGTCGGCGAGGGCGACGGTGTCCGGGCTCCGACGAACGGAGAGGGCGACGGTGTCCGAGCTCCGGCGAACGGCGGCAAATGCAGCGGCAGCGGGGCGCTCGAGACGGCGAGGGAGGAAAATGCGAAGGAGAGGAAGAAGGAGGGGAAACCGTTCCGGTCCCCTATTTATGGGGGGGATTCCGGAGCGGTTTCCGATTTTCCCGCCCACGATCTCCACGATCGTGGGTGGGATCTGTTTTGTGCCGCGAGCCACGTGGCGCTATCCGGAGCGCCCGATCCGGCCACACCGAGGGCCACATGGCCCCAACGGTTGGATTCCGGATCGGCTGCGGCTCCCCGGCGCGGGAACCCAAGCGATGGCGTGCTCGCGCAGGAGCACTCGAGTGCGTCTCTGCTCAGACGGGACGTCAGGTGGGCCCTGGCTCACTGTCTCGAATTCATCAGGAAGCCAACGGTCAAGATTCACTGAGATAGTGCTATCCGGTCGCAGGCTTCGCCTCCCGGTTAACACAGTCTCGGTGGGAAGACCTCGGTAAGAAGATCTCGGGAAGAATCGATCTCGACCTGGAATAAAAGGATGGTGTCATGTGTTCTCGGAAGATAGTTGTTGTTTAAAGCTGATCCCGCACATCATCCGAGGTCGCTGTACAGCACCAGCTTCGGGGACTAGTGTCGGGGGGCTGCCCCCCGGGTAGGGGCAGATCCCGGTATAATCCAGTAAGGTGCCAACAGTACTTGACCTTTGGCGACAGCAAGGGACACCTCCTGGTGTGCCGAAAGGGCAGCTTAACCCTTGGGCGCTGGAAGAGGGCAAAGTGCCTCCTGGCAGCCACAAGGGTCAGCTCTGGCAGCTATAAATAGACACCCCCGGCCCTCACAATCGCAGCACAAGCATGAGCGGGTGGTTCCTCTAAGAACTAGCTTCTCGAAGATGTCTTTGCTGATAGGCTAAGACATCTTCGGGAGGCTAGGCCTAGAGATACTCATCCTGGGACGAGCTCGGACGTATCCGGAAAGGGTCCCGAGTCTCGCGGTCCGAGGAGACTCCCGGAAGGAGGTGTACTCGGTTTTACCGGATAGGTTGTCCGGTGGGTACTAACCGGAATGTATGTCTCGATGTTGATCTTATGCAGAAGAGGCTCACAGGGGCAAGCGAGGAGGTAGCCGGCGTGAGGGCTTCCGGTAGGCCGTCAACGGTCCGTAGCAGGCTTTCCCGTCTATAACGGGGGGAAGTACCGTTCCGCCTGACACGGAAGCATGGTCACCTCCCGCCTGACACGGAAGTATGGTCACCTCCCGCCTGACACGGGAGCGTGTCAGCCGGTACGATCGTGGTACGACAAGACCTGACATGCCTAGCCCGGCAATCCGGAAAAGGCTATCCGGGATGGGCAAAGACATGTCTTGTCTCTGACAAGGGGACAATGATGATGCAGGACGGCGTCTGCCGTCCTTAACGAGATGATGACGAAGGGGCTACACCGGATAGCCCGGCGATTAGGTCGCACTAGCCGGTGACGGCATGCCGGCTAGGCCTGTCCGGTGGGGCCAAGCCAAGTTAGGGTTTCCGGCCCTCCTGGCCGGAACTCTATAAAAGGCGCCATAACTGCTCCTGAGAGGCAGAGACCAACTTCAGAGCCAAAGCTATAGTCACATTTACTCTTAGAGCATTCACTTCTCCTCACCTTGAGTTCATCTAGTTCTTTGTACTCCTCCCTTTGAGAGATCTTGTAGCAAGTTGTAGTCCTTATACCACCAATATATAGAGAGGAAAGGCAGGAGTAGGGGTGTTACCTCCTCACGAGGGCCCTGAACCTGGGTATATCGCGTGTGTGCTGTGTGCCTTCGTGCATTTGTTTGTGTTTGTTAGATCTTCCCCTTTGCACTTCGATCTTATTCCTTGTTCTTGGGAGATCTCGGTTTTACCGGGATCCTCCGTGTGTGAGTTCTTCAGCTGGCTATCCCTCCCCGGATCCACCAACGTCCATCGGCCCCACAAATTAGCCATCCTATGGCATCTGCCGTGACACCACCACGACATGCTAGGTCTCGCGTGAACGGTGCCGATGGCGATTACAGATATGCTAAGAGTCGTATGACCTAACCGACTACAACTAGGCTGTCAGTGCTGACGCTTCGTAGCACGCCTCTGCGTCCGATGGGACATGACGGGAAATGACCCCACTGTCAGTGTTGACTGCAGACATTAGTTGCCCGCTTATTTCTGTCTTGGGCGTGAAAATTACGCGGCGTGATGATAGTGCCTTGATCCTCGTGCGTAGTGGACGGAGTGAGCGGCGACAGTTAGTCTCTCCGTGCGACACGTGGACGGCTGGATGGAGTTGCGGAGAGCAGTTTCTTCGGGAACGGCTGAGATGAACTGTGCGCGCGGTACAAATATTGTACTGCGACGGGAAAACAGGCCATCTTCCCCATTTGTCGTTGCTTTCTCTCCTGCGCCATTCTTGCCTCTCTGAGCTCATGTTCTTCCCCTTTCCACCTTCCGCGTACACCAAAGGCGATGGGGAAAACGAAGACTGCGACCAGCGCCGCCGCTGCCGCCGAGGCGGGCGTGATGAAGAAGCCCGACGGCGACTGGAAGAAGTCCTCGGTGAAGAAGACCGACTTCGAGGTCCTGCGCACGCAGGGCCTGCTGGCGCCGGCGGACTAGGCGACGGTGCGCGCGCCTGGTAAGGAGGTTTACCCTGCTCCGCGCGAGAGGGAGCGCGTTTGCTTCGTGGACTTCCTTCCACGGGGCTTCGGGTTCCCTCTCCACGATTTTTTTCATGGTCTCTTGTATGCCTATGGGGTTCAGATCCACGATCTGACCCCCAATGGCGTCTTGAGCATCGCGAGCTTTATCATGCTCTGCGAGTGCTTCATGGGGATTGCCCCCCACTGGGCTTTGTGGAAGTCGCTCTTCCTTGTCAGGAAGAACGTGGGGAAGAGCGGGTTGACATACCCGGTGGTGGCTTCGGCATCCAAGTGCGTGGTGACACCGCGTACTTCCAGATGAAAAAGTCGGACTCCGTCCAAGGCTGGCGGAAGCGGTGGTTCTACGTCAGGTGCGACCAGGAGGGGTTGCCTGACTTCAATGGCGAGCGCGAGTTGCGGAAAACGCACGCGTGGGCGCACCCGCTCGCGGAGGAGGAGAAGGAGGTTGTTAAGCCACTGCTGAGCCTTCTCTGCAATCTGCTGAAGACTTTGGGGCACGAGGCGGGCGGCGTCCCCCTTATTGCCACCGTCTTCAGGCTCCGAGTCCAGCCACTCCGTGCTCGTCCCCACCCGATGTGGGCGGCTGAGGGCGCTGGCGGCCCGCAGCTTGACCATGAGGATGTGGAGTTCAAGGTGAGGAGCATCACGAGTCTCCGAGCCGCAGACCCCTGCAACATCAAGTGTCCCGTCGCAACTTATGGAGCGACGAACCCTGCTCCTGAGGTAAGGTGCTATCTTGTTTTTTGTTCTCTCTTGTTTGTTTTCTCGACTCTTCGTTTCTTGATTCGTCTTGTCGTTTTATTTGCAGGGCCGTTCTTTCCTTGTCAGCCTTCCTCCACTCCTGGAGAATGGACCTCACGACGAGGCGACGTTCCTGGAAGAGGAGGGTGATGACGAGGAGATTCCCTCTGCCGTCTCTCCGAGTGAAGAGGTGGGGGATGATGATGATGACGAGGAGCCGGCGCGGAAGAGGCAGAGGCGTCGAAGTGGCGACTCTGCTACTGCCTCGTCCCCTGTGAAGGATGTGGATGCAGACTTGGAAGAGGGTGGCTTGTCATCTTCGGGTGCCGAGTATCGGGGCGACTGGAACGAGCCCGTTGCTGCGCCTCCTGTCGATTCTGCACCGCCTCTCCAGTTCGCCAGGATGCCCTCCGTCTCCTTGGGAAGCGATGATGGCGTCAGAGCCACCAGGTTAGTCATGCTGATTCTTTTCTTGTGTCGAGTTATTTCTTTGAATGTCGGGTTCTGCGGGTTGAACTATCTTGCGTCATTTGGCAGTTACCGTTCTGGTGGCACCAGCTCCCCTCCACACGAAGTCGAGCATACATCTGCTCCTTCAGCCGAGCTGACTATGCGGGTGGCCGATGAGCCTGCGCGAGCTGGTGGCTCCATGGCGCCGAGTGATGCTGCCGCGGCGACTTTGGCGGATGCTGATCTCCTGGACCATGTAAGTATTCTTTGACTTGTTCTTCCATAGTTGCATCGGGTGCGCGAACAGCGCTCCCGATGGGAGTAGCCCCCGAAGGTGTGGGCGACTAGGATAGTCGGCCGCAACTTTATATATGCTTGTTTGTTTGCAGCCATATTACCGCCAACAGCTTGAGGCAGCCGCTGCCTTCGTTCGCCTGGAGAAGGAGAGGGATCAGTTGCGCACCTCCCTGGACCAGGCCACGAGGCGAGCTGCGGAGCTGGAGCAGAAGCTTCAGGCTCAGGCGGAGCTGGAGAAGGCGTTTCGCGTGTCGCAAGAGCACGAGCATGCGCGGGTCGTCGAGGAGAAGACCCAAGTCGACCGCCTGCTCGCACTCGCCGGTGTCCTCGGAGGTGAGTCTTTCGGCTTGGTGCCTACTTGTATCCTTGCTTGATTTGCCCTGAATTGACTTTTGACCCTTGTTCAGAGAAATGTGGAGGCGCCCCCCCGGAAGGCTCGTCCAGTGACGACGTCGACCTGGCAGTTGCGGTCGAGTTCCTCGACCGCGTCTGCGCGTATGCCTCCGCAGCGCTGCAGCAGTCGACGACGGCACTGCAGAAGTCGACCGGGGCGCTGGCGACTAGGCACCGGAGCATCTTCCCCAGCGTGCCGCCACCGACTGTTGTGGACGCACTCGCGGCGCCTTATGAAGGCGATGCGACCACCATCGCGGACTTCACTCGGACGCAGACTGTACGCGGCTCTGAGCTTACTTTCCAGCTTCTCCTTGGCCATCAAGTCGCGGGCGACTTCAAGAGAGTTGTCAGCGGCTTCCCTCGAAGGCCTGACGGCAAGACCGCGTCTCTTAGCGGGGTGAAGGCGCAGGCGAGTTAGCTGGCTGCGAAGCTTGTTGCCACCTTCGAGAGGGGGATTGCCAAGGCGACCGAAGCGGCTGCTGCTCAGTGGAGTCGCTCCTGGTCAGAGTCTGTAGCGTAGGAGTCTTGTGGTTAGGATCTAGTGGTCTACTTTTGAGTCAGCGGTCTGCAATGAATTATATTATGCGGGTCTTCTAGCCTTGAATCATTTTTAGTGCTGAAGCTTGGATTATTTCCCTTCGAGTTTGGCTTGAGTGAGAAATCGCCTTTATTTTTCTGCTTTGACACTGTCGATTCTTGGCAGTCTGACACAGGCGAGGCCACTCTGGTTGCTGTGACGACTGGTGCGGGTGATGAAGGAGGTCCTCCTTTGGCTGAGCCTGTTCTCCGCTGTCGTCGAACAACTTCGGCTCCTGCGCGAAGTGCGAACGACCAACGGTTGATCACCTATATGAGGAACAAGGTGATCGAACTCGAGGCGAAGCTGAAACATGCTGAGTTGGAGTTGGAGCGCTCTAAGTCGCGCCCTGTTGCAGAGTTCTCTCAACGTGAAGAATTCCTGCTTGGCGAGATTGATCTGATCAGTCGACAGCTGCAAGGTTGGTAGCATTTTTTTTTGACTTCCTCCTTCTTGCGATGTGTTGATTGCAATGTCTTGATGCAGATTTGAACCCTGACTGGCAAGCTGAGCAGGCTCGGATTGATGAGCGGGTCGTCCGAGAGGCAACTGGCGACTCAGACGAGGCGCGCCACTTTTGGTCGCACAAATCGAGAGGGCGGATCCTCGCGTGTATGCTTGACCGCACTTGGCGAGCTACTTTTCTCCTGGAAGGGTGCAGGCAGACCCTATGGCACATCTATCGCGTGTACTTCCCGCACAATGGGTAGCCCCACGAGTTGGCCACATTGCTGGAGAGGTTTCGCGAAGGTGACGCGCTGAAGGAGGTTGTCGACGCCCAACTCGTTGCCAGGGCGAACGTGGCGTTGGCGTATGTCCGGCTGCATCGGCCGAATCTTCCTCTGGCAAGGTTGGTAGGCGGCTTGCCTGAGGAAGATGACTACGCTGAGACCTTGCCGGCTGCGCGCTAGATGATTCAACAGGTCCAGAGGCTGAGTGAGCGTCTCGTGGGGCCACTCGATGCGCCGAAGGATGAGCCTGCAGAGTAGGAGTAGTAGGCTTCTGTTGTACATGATTAGTTCTAAGAGGCAAATTTGCCAAGTGTAAATATCAATGTATGTTAGCTGAGGTTGGGGGAGCCCCTGAGTAAGCAAATTGAAATTGTTTGCATTACTGTAAGAATCTCTGTGGTGTAGCCTACAGCGGATCGAGTACGACTTGGATATAACTGACTTGTGTGACGCAGCCCCCGAGTGTCTCGAGTGGCGGTTTGTGTTTTTGTCTTGACCTGTATAGCGCAGCCCCCGAGTGCTTCGAGCGACGGCTTAGGTTTACAAGTGATACCTGTAAAGCGCAGCCCCCGAGTGTGTCGGGCGGCGGCCTAGGATTTTTGACTTGATCTGTATGGCGCAGCCCCCGAGTGGTTCGAGTGGCGGCCTAGGATTTTGCGAATAAGGCCTGTATGGTGCAGCCCCCGAGTGGTTTGACTGGTGGCCTAGGTTTTCAAGTGATACCTGTAAAGCGCAGCCCCCGAATGTGTCGGGCGGCGGCCTAGGATTTTTGACTTGACCTGTATGGCGCAATCCCCGAGTGGTTCGAGTGGCGGCCTAGGATTTTGCGAATAAGGCCTGTATGGCGTAGCCCCCGAGTGATTCGAGTGGTGGCCTAGGCTTTTGGTTTGACCTGTATGGTGCATCCCCCGAGTAGTTCGAGTGGCGGCCTAGGTTTGAAGTTGCTTTTTGACCGAAAAAGTAAAAGGGAGAGCTTGTTCCATAAGTCACTTTATTGATTTTTGCGAGCAGGCCGCCTCGTTAAACCCTTCCAGTCCCCTTAGGTACCCTGGTAAGGGAAAGAGTGCGTCTGAAACCTGCCGCCTTGACATGTTGGTTTTGGTACAACGATGGAGTCGACTAGGCGTAGAAACGACGAAGCTGTGCGACGTTCCATGGGTTGCTGCAGACTGCTCCTGTCTTCGAGTCCTTCAGGCGGTAAGCTCCACCACCGATTGCTTCTGTCACAATGTACGGGCCCTCCCATGGGGAGGCGAGCTTGTGCACCTTCTTCTGCTTGAGGCGGAGGACTAGGTCGCCTGCGACGAATACCCTTGGCCGTAGCCTCCGTCCATGGTAGTTGCGTAGGTCTTGCTGGTACACGGCTGATCGTGCGAGGGCGATGTCGCGAGCTTCGTCCAGGACATCCATATCGTCTTCGAGTGCTTCTTCTGCGTCAGACTCGTCATAGGCCACCACCCGTGGTGCGTCAAACTTGATGTCGCAGGGCAAGACCGTCTCTGCGCCATACACCACGAAGAACGGTGTGTATTGGGTGGACCTGTTTGGCGTGGTTCGCAGGCTCCAAAGTACTGATGGCAGTTCTTTGACCCAGGCGTCCGCGGCGCGTCTCAGCGGCACTCGTAGGCGCTTCTTGATGCCGCTGCAGACTAGGCCGTTGGCTTTTTCGACTTGCCCATTGGACTGTGGGTGCGAGACAAATGCATATTTGAGCTTGATACCTTGATCGGAGCAGAAGTCCTTGAATTCTTGGGCTGTAAAGTTCGAGCCGTTATCGGTGATGATGCCGTTTGGTACCCCGAATCTGAAGATGATGGACCTGATGAAGTTAACTGCTGATGATGCAGTCGAACTTGAGATAGGCACGGCTTCGATCCACTTGGTGAATTTGTCGACTGCTACCAGAAGATGTGTGTGTCCTCCGGGTGATGATTCCTTGAGTGGGCCTACCATGTCCAGTCCCCATTGAGCGAAGGGCCAGGCTAATGATATTGTCTTCAGCGCGGATGCCGACGCGTGTGGCTTGTTGGCGAACTCCTGGCAGCCAGGGCATTTCCTTACTAGGTCTTCGGCGTCGTGCATAGTTGTTGGCCAATAAAATCCGGCTCGTAGTGCTTTGGCCACCAATGCACGACTGCTGGCGTGATGCCCGCAAATGCCAGCATGAATATCGAGTAAGATGGCTTGACCATCGACTGGATCTACACACCTTTGTAGAATTCGTGAGATGCTTCTCTTTTAGAGCTCACCGTTGATGATGGTGAAACTTTTGGAGCGCCGAATGATGCGCTTGGCTTCGACTGGATCGACTGGAAGCCTTTGGTGCAGCATGTAAAATAGGTATGGGCCTGTCCATGTGGCTTCGACCATCATGACCTCCATGGGCTCCTTCTCTTTGCTTGGCGGGTTGGCAGTGCTCGTTGAAGGTGTGGAAGAGACTGGTGCGGGTCGAAGCTTAATGGATCGCTGCGTAATGCGTTCGAGGAAGACGCCGGGTGGCACTAGCACCTTGTCTGATCCCATGTTGGCGAGGACGTCGGCTTCCTCCTTGCTTTCGCGGCTGATGTGCCGCAACTCGCAGCCGTCGAAGGTGCCCTCTAGCTGGTTGTAGAGGTCTCTATAGGCGATCATGTTGTCGGCGATGGCGTCGCAAGCCTTCATAGTTTGTTGTACGACGAGGTGGGAGTCGCCGTAGATCATGAGATGAGTGGCGCCACAGTTTTTGGCCATCCGCATGCCGTGGATTAAGGCATCGTACTCTGCTTAGTTGTTGGAGTGTGTTGGGAAGTCCATCTGCAGAACGCACTTTAGCTTGTCGCCTTTGGGGGATATGAGGACGACTCCTGCCCCGGCTGCTCTGAACTTCTTGGAGCCGTCGAAGTACATTGTCCATGCGTTGGACAAGTCGGGAATGTCCGGTAGCTGGGCCTCTATCCACTCGATGGTGAATCCTGGAAGGACTTGGGCCTTGATTGACTTCGGGTGAGCATACTTCAGCCCCCCGGGTCCTAGTTCGACAAGCCACTTGGCGACTTGTCCTTTCGCGCGCTGGTTTGTGAGGATGTCTGATAGTCCGGAGGAGCTTACCACCGTGATCGGCTGCTCGAAGAAGTAGTGGACGAACTTTCTTGAAGTCATGAAGACTCCGTAGGCCAGCTTCTGGTAGTGCGGATAGTTTTGCTTGGACAGTGTTAAAACCTTGCTGAGGTAGTAGACTGGTCTTTGGATGGGGTGGATGTGCCCTTCTTCTTCTTGTTCTACCACGAGTACCGTGCTTACTACCCTGTTGGTGGATGAGACGTAGAGGTAGAGCGGCTCGTTCTCCAGTGGTGCCACCAAAACTGGGGAGGTCGTCAGGGTCTTTTTTAGTTGGTCGAATGCATCTTGCACTTCCTCTGCCACTCGAACTTGTCCGTCTTCTTCATCAGTTGGTAGAAGGGTAGAGCCTTCTCACCCAACTTACTAATGAACCGGCTGAGAGCTGCGACTCGACCGGGTAGTCGCTGCACTTCGCGGAGCTTGGTCGGTGCTGGCATTGTGAGTATGTTTTGCACCTTCTCGGGGTTTGCTTCGATTCCTCTTGCAGAGACGAGGTACCCTAGCAGTTCTCCGGCTGGCACGCCGAAAACGCACTTATCTGGGTTCAGCTTGATCTGGTACTCGTCGAGCGCGGCGAAGACCTTGCGGAGGTCGGCGACGAGGGTGTCTTCCTTGCGGGTCGTGACGACGATGTCGTCGACGTAGACCTGGACAATCTGCCCGATGAGCCCTATGAGGCATGCTTGCATTGTACGCTGGTATGTGGCACCAGCGTTCTTCAACCTGAAGGGCATCGTCTGATAGCAGAAGATGCCGTCGGGTGTGATGAATGCAGTTTTTTCTTCGTCGTCGGCGTTCAGTCTAATCTGCTGGTAGCCTCAGTAGGCATCCAGAAAAGACAGGCGTTCGCAGCCTGCTGTCGAGTCGATGATCTGATCTATCCATGGGAGCGGGAAGTGGTCCTTGGGCAGCATTTGTTGATTGCAGTGAAGTCGACGCACATGCGTAGTTTCATCATCTTCTTCTTCTCTACCAGGACAGGGTTGGCGACCCAGTCTGAGTCCTTGATCTCTCGGATGAACTTGGCATGCAGCAGTCGGTCAATTTCTATAGTGATCGCGTCCCGTTTGGGTCCTAAGAAGTGTCGCATAGCTTGTTTGGCAGGTCTAGCGTCCTTGTGGACTTTTAAGGAGTACTCGGCGAGATTCCTGGGTTTTCCTGGCATGTCAGAGGGTTTCTATGCAAAGATTTTCCAGTTCTGACGTAGAAACTCGACGAGCGCGCTTTCCTATGCGGGCGTCAGACTTGACAATACTTTGACCGTCTTGCTGCTGTCAGTCGGGTGGACTTGATGGGTAGTTGAAGAGTAGCCCCACATCAAGGGCCCATCATCGCTTCCTTGTATACAATCGGTTTACTATTGTCCTACAATAATATTTCGTTCTCAAATCCTTATTTTTCGATTACGAAAGCGTACCCGACTAGTGAGGTTCAATATATAATTCAATCTCCAGAGGTACAAAAACTTGTAGTTGTGGGTGTCATGGGCGATGGCCGCTTCCAGAAGAAATTCTGGTGTTGCGCCACTCTGCTAAACGGCCTCATTTCGAAGCCAAAAACAGTGGACTGGCTGAAAGTTGTCAAACTGAAGTGAATTTACACACACAATTGGAAACGTCAAGGACAAGGCCATTGCCCTTGATAAAGCAACTAATAACTAAAATGGACTACCACTCGTCCTCGTCATCGGAAACCTCCAGCGTCTCGGCCTTGCCCTTTCCCTTGCCCTTGCCCTTGGCATCCACATCTTCTGAGGCGTTGATGTTCGACGCCGACCACATGTCCTCCTTCTTCCCCTGGATCTCCGAGTAGATCTTGAGCCGTTGCTGCTCGGCGGCGGAATGCTTGGCAAGGTCCATGTCTTTCTGGTCGGCCATGGCCCAGGCCAAACCCGGGTCCAACACCTCTGTGACCTCCTCATTACAGGCCATGGTCCAGTGCATACCCTGGTCGTCCTTGTCGTCCTCGTCGGACAGATCGATGAAGGGAATGGGATCGGGCGCAATGGCCCTGTCCCTCCCCCTCCCCTTGGACTTGGAGACTCCCCGTCCCATGCTGCTTCCCTCGCTCGCCTCCTGCTCGAGCTTGGAGTAGTACGCGCACGCCCACGCCCACTCCCCATGCCGCTTCCCTCGCTTGCCTCAAGAAACCAAGGATAGGGGACGTGGCGGCGGCGGTTCGAGCAGGGAGTGGAGCTTCCATCACCACGAGCCATGGAGAGATAAGGGACTGGGCGAAGGTGTCTAGGAGAGGAAGAGGGGATTTGTGAGCGCAACGGGCAAGAAGATGACTCCTTTCAATGCCATCTGCAGTCTCTGGACGGTGTCGCGGTCTAGAAGGCAGTAATAGCGACCAGACATTAAGTCGGCTCCAGACTGCTCAGCTTGGAGCAGGACAGAGTAGGCAAGAGAGACGCGAGGACGGCGGAGCAGATGCGTGTCCGGGCCGGTAGTGTAGGCGGAGAGGTAGCTTTTTGTTGGCCAGGGGGGCACACCATTGAAGGCGCGGCCGTTGAAGGCGCGGCGAGCACATGCATGGATGCGTACGTACGGCTCCATGCATGCTCTCCGCCGCTGGCCCCACTTGCATGCATGCATGCTCTAAGGTCAAAGGCACGACCCCACTAGCTGACCCCACTTAATTCCGGCCGAGCCGCGCCAGGCCGACCCCACCGGTTAAAGTAGGTTGACCAGAGGGAAACGAGCGTTTGGGCGATATGAGAGCAAACCAAGGCACAGACCAGAGAAACAGCGCGGGTATGGCACATACCGATAAAACTCATCAAACCATGGCACATAACCAATTATCCCTAAATGAAAAGAAAGCATAATCAGCACGAGCTTTCTTTTCTACATTGTCATCAGTTGACAAAGCCGCGACCACTAATGGTTGAGCAACGACAGTAGAACTAACATCACCAGTGCGGCGCAGACGACGACGCTTGACCAAAGGTTTCGTCAAAGGATCAGCCGATGCCAAAATAAAAGGTGATTCTTCAAGAACTCCCTTCTCAGAAACGGCAGCGCCACCCGAGGAAGGAGAGTTGGCAATGGTTCTCACCTCGTTGGCATAAGTCGCCTCCTCAAATGCATCATGTTCTTGAAGGGGTGGCATAGAAGAAACAGTTGATAGTTCCTGGTCACAACAAGAGAAAGGCACGCCATTCATGCACACACACACACAAGAAGATAGTTATGACCAGAAAACCAGCAAGGGAAGTTCAAAGGTGTAGTGTACATGCACTTAAAATATGGAAGATACTTGTGTATAGTGCAAATCCCTGGATCGATTCGTTTGCACACACAGTTACGATGTAATATCACAACAAAGTATCAATTTATTACAACGCTGATCCAGACTTAGAAAATATTCATTACAAATTTGCATAGCATAAAGCTAGCAGTGAACAGAGTAAACAGCGGAAAATTATTCTTCATGGAGTCCCCAATCATCATCATGTGCCACAGGCGAGCATGTTGATTGAAGACTCGAAACCCTTAGTAAAATTCTCACTCATCATCAGAACAGTATGCAATAAGATATATATTGCAACAACGTGGGTCAGAACCATTAAAATGGAACTGGCGAGTGACACTATGGTGGACACTTAGAGGAATAACTCTATGACCTATATGCTTATTTGGCTGGTGGAGCTCAAGGCTATTTTGCAGAAAGCAAGTTTTTCCCTAACTTTTTGAAACAACTTTACCTCGCTGAGACAAATATGGTATGAAAGCCATAGTCTCATTCTACCCTTGTTCACCCATCAAGTTTTTAATTTAAAAATAGGAATGGTGGAATCCTCCGTTGACGTCCTCGTTCAGCTGCTCAATTGTCCGTTTCCGGGGACACGGCTAAGTACTTAGTTTTACACTCTGCAGAGGTTGTGCACGTTCACCATTGTACCCATTCAACCTAAATTATCTTTTACACACCATTAGTGATACGGAAAGGAGAAGAATGAGACGAGATCTTTCGGAAGCATTTTCCCTCCCACTCTGGCCTGACGCGCTCCACCTACAAACCACTACCTCCACCTGTCAGGCCGGGGCGAGTCCACGCAGCTTAGTTGATCAAGCCAGAGCCCATATTGGCAATGGCTGCACGAGAATCAATCTTCACTCGGAGTTCTTCAGATCCCTTTGTTCCTGGGTGGCCATCCACAAGTGAATATCCCACAGATAAATCCCCTGGGGACAACACTCAACTCATACAGCCAAGCAACCAATTCCACCCAGGTGTTTGATTATAATTTAATAGAATTTAACATTTCATCAAAAATAGTTTTGCATAGCATCACAATTCTACTAAGTATTTTCATAGGAACATAGACACAGGAATAAGGAAGTCTAAACATGGCTTGCATAGCAATACTATCCTACACATGCTTATAGAAAATAATCTACTCATGCATAGAAAAATAATAGGACTTTTATAGGGGTGTGCCACTTGCCTTGGCAACCGCGAGTACAGCAGTTACAGTTGCAAAGACTTTCGTTTCCCTCCGAATAGTCTAACAAAAGAAATAAAGAGCCACACATAAACACACAAGCAATATGTTCATACCAAGAAAAATATATGATATGCATGAGATGCAATAATTTATTTCAATGTCAAGAAACAATTAAATGTATCTCTTTGAATGTTTGTGATGTATGCATGAATAAATTTTTAATTTGTTTTCATTTATTTAGACATGAATAAATGGTAACATCAAGAGTCTTAATTCCCTTAAATAAAATTTCATAATCAAATTTTGTAGGAATGACATTTGGGCAGAGGGCATCTAAACAAGTTTTTAGCAATTTGTTTTACTCAAAAATAATTTTTCTAAATAAAGTTATGTAAAAAAAACAATTAAACTACTCTCAAAAATATTTGAAATTTTTGAATGTGTCAAATCGTAAAACTAATGAAGCCAAAAGATTCTACTGGTTCTAGGGATTCCAAATATATAAAAATATTTAAATTTGGATAAACAGATAAAACGTAATGATAAAAACAGTACGCATGGTGTTTTCTGCAAAACTGCCAAATAAAATTATTTTAAGAAATTCGTAGAAAATAAAGCTTCGTTTTTAAGTGATCTACTCCTAGCCGTGCACGGGAGATCTAACGTTCCAGATCCAATCGACCAGAAACGAGCGGCGCGGCCGGCCGGAACCCTAGCCCGAGGCGTGCTCGCGGCGGCGCCCTCGCCGGCGATGCTCGTTGCCTACGATCTACTGTCTACGAGGACGAACGAGTCATACCCGTGCGTGGAGGAGGTCGAGGCAGAGACGATGGCGAGGTGGTCGGGGATGGGATGCTCTGACGCGTCGGAGATTGCTCGTCGGAGTCGTGCTTGGCGGCGGTCCCCCTTGGGTGTGGACGGAGTCGTTGTTCTGCTGCCCGAGAAGATGCAAAAACTTGTCAAAACTATGCGCAAGGTCAAGGTAAAAGGAAAGGGAGTGGAGGGAGGTCTCGGGGTTCACGATGCTTGCCGGAGTTGCGAAATTTCGCCGGCGGCTACGGCGGAGCTCCGGGGATGTTCGCGGGTGGCCTGGTGGCTCTCGGGAGGTCGTGCTTGGGGCAAAAGAGAGAGGTGATCGAGTGGTTCTTATAGCACGAATCGGCGACGTAAATGGAGCAATGAATCCTCCGCAATGAATCAAAATTATTCGGCCGTTTCTCGGCGTCGTCGCGGGCGTGATTTGGGGCGAGCCGTTGCTGGGGAAGGGATGACAGGTGGGGCCCACCTGTCAGAGAGAGAGAGCGCGCGCGGGCGGGACGTGCTGCTGGCGGGCTGCGGTGCCGCGCGCGCGGTAGATAGCTTGTGGGCTTCGGCCCACTTGCTGGCCCGGCTCAATTTTTCTTTTATAAATCATTTTTCTGTTTTTAAATCTTTTGAATAGAAAACAATTTCAAAACTATATCAAAACTTCTCAGAAAAATTCATAAAAATATAATTTGAAAAGCTTATTAAAAATAAATCCTTTTGATATTATTTTTGTCTGAAGTAAAAACTGAATAAAAAGGAATATTATTATAAATTCAAATAACAATTTTTATAGACATAAAATCAATTAAAACATATATAAAGATTTAATTTAAAATCTATGTGATTTAAATGACAAGTTTAATGATGATGATGCATGGATGCAAAGTTTTAAATTTTTATGAAAATTGGGATGTTACAAACCTAACCCCCTTAAGATGAATCTCGCCCTCGAGATTCGGATTGGCTAGCAAATAGGTGAGGGTGGTCTTCTTTCAGGTCATCTTCTCTTTCCCAAGTTGCTTCCTCTTCTGAATGGTGATTCCACTGTACTTTACAGAATTTGATGGTCCTGGTTCGGGTGACACGTTCTGCTGTCTCCAAAATCTTAATGGGTTTTTCTTCATAAGTGAGATCACTTTCTAGTTGTACGTCCTCTAGTGGCACCGTATCTCTTAGCAGCGTTTCTGCCATTTCTGGGTGACATTTCTTCAGCTGGCTGACATGAAACACACTGTGAACTGCGGAAAGTGCTTCCGGGAGTTCCAATTCATAGGCAACCTCTCCCTTGCGGGATAATACCTTGAAAGGTCCAATAAATCTAGGTGCCAATTTTCCTTTGATTCCAAATCTCTTAACTCCCCGCATAGGTGAAACTCTGAGATAGGCTCGATCTCCTACTTCATACGTGACTTCCCTCCTTTTGGAGTCCGCATAACTCTTCTGTCTGGATTGTGCTATCTTTAGACGGTCTTTAATCAGTCTGACTTTTTCCTCAGCCTCCTTGATTATGTCCGGTACAAACAAACTACATTCTCCTACGCCACTCCATAGTAGTGGGGTAGTGCACTTTCTTCCATACAGTGCTTCAAATGGCGACATCTCTATGCTCGCTTGGTAGCTGTTGTTGTAGGAGAACTCGGCATATGGGAGATTATCATCCCAGCTTGACTTGTAATCTAGAGCGCATGCTCTCAGCATATCTTCTAGGATTTGGTTTACTCTTTCTGTCTGTCCATCCGTCTGCGGATGGAACGCTGTGCTGAATTCTAATCTGGTTCCCAGAGACTCATGTAATTGATTCCAGAAATGAGAAGTAAACTGAGTACCCCTATCTGACACAATTTTCTTGGGAACTCCGTGTAGACACACAATCCTCTTCATATAGATGTCAGCTAGCTTGGCACTGGTGTAAGTAGTCTTTACGGGTATAAAGTGAGATACTTTTGTTAGACGATCGACTATAACCCATATAGAATCGTACCCTGATTTAGTCCTGGGCAGACCAGTGATGAAATCCATACCAATCTGTTCCCATTTCCAATCTGGTATTGGTCAGGGTTGCAGTAACCCTGCTGGGTTTTTGTGTTCTGCTTTCACACGACTGCAGACGTCACACTTTGCAATGTATTCAGCAATATCCCGCTTCAAATTGAGCCACCAATACCTCTCTTTTACATCCATATACATCTTGGTGTTACCCGGATGTATGGAATAAGGTGAGTCATGAGCTTCTTGAAGTATTAACTTTCTAAGATCGGCATTGTCAGGGACACATATGCGTTCTTTATACCATACGGTTCCTTCTTCATCTTCTCTAAAGTCCCTGGCTTTGCCTTTACTTAGATTCTTTTTGATTTTGTTAAATAGAAGAGGTTGAACTTCTAAGGAAGCTATGAATCCTTCAGGTATCACTTCCAATCGAAGGTCCTTAAATCCTTTACATAGATCTTCAGGCAATTCTCCTGCCGTGAGTCCGTTTACATAAGTCTTACAGCTCAATGCATCAGCCACTACGTTGGCTTTCCCTGGGTGGTATTGTAGACTTAAATCATAGTCTTTGATCAATTCTAACCATCTCCTTTGTCGCATGTTTAATTCCTTCTGGGTAAAGAAGTACTTGAGGCTTTTATGATCTGTAAATACTTCACATCTCTTTCCCCATAAATATGGTCTCCATATCTTTAGCGCATGTACCACAAAAGCTAACTCTAGATCATGAGTGGGGTAGTTTACTTCATGATTTTTGAGTTGTCTTGAGGCGTAAGACACTACTTTGCCTTATTGCATCAATACGCTTCCTAGGCCACGATATGAAGCGTCGCAATAGACTTGGAAGTCTTTCTCTAGATCTGGTAAGCATAATACTGGTGCCGACACCAAGCGCTTCTTTAATTCTTGAAAACTAGTCTCACAAGCTTCTGTCCACTCAAATTTCTTTCCCTTCTTCAGTAGTTCAGTCAAGGCTTTGGCAATGTTGGAGAAATTTTCAATGAATCTCCGGTAGTATCCTGCCAGTCCTAGAAAACTGCGGATTTCCCCCGCATTTTTGGGTGATTCCCAATTCGTCACAGCAGCAACTTTTTCAGGATCCACTGCTATCCCATCTTTAGACACCAGGTGTCCTAGAAATCCTACTTGTTTTAACAAGAATTCACACTTGTTGAACTGAGCATAGAACTTATGCTCTCGGAGTCTTTGCAACACCAGACGTAAATGTTCTTCATGTTCTCTGTGACTTTTGGAGTAGACTAGGATGTCATCGATGAAGACAACAACAAACTTGTCCAGAAAATCCATAAATACCTTATTCATCATATTCATGAAATAGGCTGGAGCATTCGTTAACCCAAAAGGCATTACGGTGTACTCATACGAACCATATCTTGTAACAAAGGCAGTCTTGGGTATGTCCATCTCTCTAACTTTCATCTGAAAGTACCCTGATCTGAGATCAATCTTGGAGAACACGACAACCCCTTCTAGTTGATCGAAAAGCTCATTGATTTTGGGTAGCGGATACTTGTTCTTGATTGTATGCTCATTTATGTCACGGTAATCGGTGACTAATCTCTGGGTACTATCCTTCTTCTTGACGAAAAGGATTGGGGCTCCCCAGGGTGATGAGCTTGGACGGATAAAGCCTTTCTGCATAAACTCTTCCAATTGCTTCTTGAGTTCTTTCAGTTCATCAGTTGCCATTGGGTAGGGCCTTTTAGCTATTGGTCCTGTACCCGGCTTTAGTTCAATGAGGAACTCTACATCTCTATCGGGTGGCATTCCTGGTAGTTCTTCCGGAAACACATCAGGGTATTCCTTAACTATAAGGACCTCACCGAGACTAACCCCCTTAAGAGAATTAAGCCTAACCTTCTTTAGTTCAAACTTTGATCTAAAGTTGATCTTCGAGCGTTCTGGAGTGGTGAGAGTGATGGTTCTATTTGCGCAGTCTATGATTCCTGCATAGCGGGACATCCAATCCATCCCTATGATAACATCCAGGCCTTGTGTTTCCAGGATGATCAAGTCCGTAGGAAACTGATGCTTTCCAATCTTCAGACTCATCTGTCTACAGCCAGAGGTTACTAGCATCTCTCCTCCCGGAGAGCTTACTCTAATGGGGCTTCCTATATTTTCCACTACTAACCCATGTTTGTTTACAAAAGCTCTTGAAATGAAAGAATGCGATGCTCCAGTATCAAATAAAACTAATGCTGGGCATGAATTGAGCAAGACCGTACCAATGACAGCATTAGGTTCATCGTACACTTCTTCCACATTGATGTGGTTCAACTGTCCTTTCTGGAAGGGATTGGGCTTGGCAGCTTCTGCGCCCTTCTTTTCGGGGCAGTCAGTGGCGTAGTGGCCCTTGTTATTGCACTTGAAACATAGGACTTGGCTGATATCTTTCTTATATTCAGGATTTGGGCGATGATTTCCACTGTTGTGGCTAGCATTTCCATTTCCCTTGTGATTCCCATTGTTTCCCTTGAAACCACCACTATGGTTGTGACCATGATGTTTGTGGTTGCTTCCTCCACTAGGATAGTGCCCAGGCTTATGACCCTGGTTTGTATCTTGAGGGAACGGCCTCTTGAAAGAAGTTTCAGAATGGTGTTTGTGAACATTCAACTTTCTCTTCCTGTTTTCAGCCTTCTTGATGTTGTCCTCCAGTATGATAGCCTGATCTAGGAGGATTTGATAATTTGGGGCATATGCTACTGTTAAAGGAATCTTCAGCTCGTCAGTCAGCCCATTTAGGAATTTTGCCTTTCTCTTAGCCTCTGTGTTGATGTCCTCAGGGGCATATCGAGAAAGGGCATGGAAATCAGCCATGTACTCCTTAAGGCTCCTGTTTCCTTGTCTCAGGTTTCGGAATTCCTCTTGCTTCAAGTTCATAATACCCGAGGAGATATGAGCATTACGAAAACCTTCCCTGAAGTTTTCCCAAGTCAAGGTTTCTAGTGGGTGAGTGATTTGATAAGTTTCCCACCACTGAATTGCTGGTCCTTCCAACAGATGAGTAGTGAACCTCACCTTCTCAGCGTCGGTACATTCACAAGTCACTAGATCTCTGTCTATGGAACGCAGCCAGTCATCTGCCACAATTGGCTCAGTTCCAGTGGAGAACTTGTTGGGCCGGAGCCTCAGAAATCTGGTAAGTCTATCCACTTGGGGGGGTGGTGGCGGTGGTGGGTTGTGGTTATGGTTGTTTTTATTGTTGTTGGTCGCCGCAATGAACTGGTCATCATAGTCATTAGCTGAGCTTGAGCGGCCATCAACTGTTGTATAATCATCGTTATTGTTGTGGTCGTTGTTGTTGTTGTTGTTGTTGTTGTTGTTATCGGGCACACGGCGGGGAGGCATCTGCGGTTTTTGCATATATGAGTTTTTTAGACGGGAAGGTCTAAAGAGAAAATACCCCAACAAGCAAACAACTTATAAGAACAACAATGACACAACTCAAACTTTGGATTAAAAAGACATGAAATTTTTTGGAGAATAAAAACTCGCGAGGTTCCGGGGATACAAGGGAAAGTACTGCCTTACCACAAGTCGGTAAGTCAATACAAGACTAAGATAACGATGGGGTGTAAAGTAAATGGTAGTCTCACTAACTAACTATTCGACCATGTCATCTTCTTCTTCAATCTCCTGAATCTCGATTCCTTCATTGTCAAGTACTTCCTTTAATTCCTTCACTTCTTTCTCCAGGGCAAGGTTCTTCTCTTGCAGCTCCCTCTTCTTAGTACGAAGCCGCTTGATCAAGTCACTATCAGCCTCAAACTCAACTTCATTGCTCTCGAGTTCTGCCTTCTGTTCTCTGATAGTCTTGTTCTTCTCATGAACCCTTTTCTCATGTCTCTTGTACTTCTCCTCTTGTGCAGCAAACCTCTCTTCTTGGGCCTTAGTCACTTCCTCCTGAGCCTTCATCTTTTCCTCGTTCTCCTTGAGTAAGGCACATAGCTCATCGTTTTTCAGGAGCTCAGTGCGCCTATCCTCATAAAGTTCTGTGACGAGGATCTCCAGCTCCTGGAAATAAAGACTAAGGGGCTTTGCTTTGCCTCTATCTCCGACATCAAATAGGTAAGGTTCTCCATCCTCGTTTCTCCTTCCAAAGAAAATGGAGTAGTGGCCCCTCAACTCTGTGATGTAGCGTCCACAGATACGCCCAATCAGGTCTTGCATGACTAGATTGAGTCCTTTATCTTTGGAGTCACTAACAATTTTGATTTCGAATGGGGGCTCTTCTCCACGTCCTGGCTGAGTTGCTTTCATTCTCCAACAACCTTCTTTGTTAAACTTCTTCAGAATGAAGCCCTTAACTTGCGGTAGCGGTAAACCTATCTTCTCGCCGATGTCGAGAAGGTAGCAGCCAAAACGGGTGTCCTCGAAGTCCTCTGCAGTGGTGAAGTGGAAGCTCGTCATCCTTTAGGAAGAAAGAAAAGAATTTAAAACAAGAAATGTATAAGGTAAGGAAGTACTAGTCATATGTGCATTATTAATTTAGAGACAATACTAAGTCAAATCTCAATGTGATCAACAAATATAAACAACTCTTTGTAAATTGGATATTCACTATAGTGAGAGAGACAGACACCCGGCCAGCCACTTAATTGTGGAACAGGTCTCATGTACGCGGACATGTAAGGTTTGTTTCCAGGCCGCTTCATCTCACTATGCCGCTAGGATCCAAAATACTTAAGTAGATAATACTATGATCAAAAGGTTTTTCCAATCCTAAGGGCTCGAACCTACAGGCAACACAGTGCTCTGATACCATCTGTAGTGTACCTGCACTTAAAATATGGCAGATACCTGTGTATACTGCAAATCCCTGGATCGATTCGTTTGCACACACAGTTACGATGTAATATCACAACAAAGTATCAATTTATTACAACGCTGATCCAGACTTAGAAAATATTCATTACAAATTTGCATAGCATAAAGCTAGCAGTGAACAGAGTAAACAGCGGAAAATTATTCTTCATGGAGTCCCCAATCATCATCATGTGCCACAGGCGAGCATGTTGATTGAAGACTCGAAACCCTTAGTAAAATTCTCACTCATCATCAGAACAGTCTGCAATAAGATATATATTGCAACAACGTGGGTCATAACCATTAAAATGGAACTGGCAAGTGACACTATGGTGGACACTTAGAGGAATAACTCTATGACCTATATGCTTATTTGGCTGGTGGAGCTCAAGGCTATTTTGCAGAAAGCAAGTTTTTCCCTAACTTTTTGAAACAACTTTACCTCGTTGAGACAAATATGGTATGAAAGCCATAGTCTCATTCTACCCTTGTTCACCCATCAAGTTTTTAATTTAAAAAGTGGAATGGTGGAATCCTCCGTTGACGTCCTCGTTCAGCTGCTCAATTGTCCGTTTCCGGGGACACGGCTAAGTACTTAGTTTTACACTCTGCAGAGGTTGTGCACGTTCACCATTGTACCCATTCAACCCAAATTATCCTTTACACACCATTTGTGATAAGGAAAGGAGAAGAATGAGACAAGATCTTTCAGAAGCATTTTCCCTCCCACTCTGGCCTGACGCGCTCCACCTACAAACCACTACCTCCACCTGTCAGGCCGGGGCGTGTCCACGCAGCTTAGTTGATCAATCCAGAGCCCATATTGGCAATGGCTGCACGAGAAGCAATCTTCACTCGGAGTTCTTCAGATCCCTTTGTTCCTGGGTGGCCATCCACAAGTGAATATCCCACAGGTAAATCCCCTGGGGACAACACTCAACTCATACAGTCAAGCAACCAATTCCACCCAGGTGTTTGATTATAACTTAGTAGAATTTAACATTTCATCAAAAATAGTTTTGCATAGCATCACAATTCTACTAAGTATTTTCATAGGAACCTAGACACAGTCATAAGGAGGTCTAAACATGGCTTGCATAGCAATACTATCCTACACATGCTTATAGAAAATAATCTACTCATGCATAGAAAAATAATAGGTATTTTATGGGGGTGTGCCACTTGCCTTGGCAACCGCGAGTACAGCAGTTACAGTTGCAAAGACTTTCGTTTCCCTCCGAATAGTCTAACAAAAGAAATAAAGAGCCACACATAAACACACAAGCAATATGTTCATACCAAGAAAAATATATGCTATGCATGAGATGCAATAATTTATTTTAATGTCAAGAAACAATTAAATGTATCTCTTTGGATGTTTGTGATGTATGCATGAATAAATTTTTAATTTGTTTTCATTTATTTAGACATGAATAAAGGGTAACATCAAGAGTCTTAATTCCCTTAAATAAAATTTCATAATCAAATTTTGTAGGAATGACATTTGGGCAGAGGGCATCTAAACAAGTTTTTAGCAATTTGTTTCACTGAAAAATAATTTTTCTAAATAAAGTTATGTAAAAAAAAACACTTAAACTACTCTCAAAAATATTTGAAAATTTTGAATGTGTCAAACCGGAAAACTAATGAAGCCAAAAGATTCTACTGGTTCTAAGGATTCCAAATATATAAAAATATTTAAATTTGGATAAACAGATAAAACGTAATGATAAAAACAGTATGCAGGGTGTTTTCTGCAAAACTGCCAAATAAAATGATTTCGTAGAAATTTGTAGAAAATAATATTCGTAGAAAACAAGGCCATAAGGAACTACAGAGAAGTCGAAAGAAGCAATATCAGTAGGCGGAATGCTGGTGATGTATTTGATATGACCGTGGAACACACGATCCGCCAACTAGACCTCACTCATACGAGTGGTATCAAGGCATCCCTCATATCGCCATAAAGTATGCGCCCGTTGTCGCAAGGGCCAAACTCGGCGTTTAAAAAAAGTGCTGATTAATTGAATCCCTATGACGGCCTTCTGCAGCTCCTGTATTCTAAACATAAGAGAAGACGCCTCCTCCTCTTCCTCAGTCGACAGGCTATGCTCCAAGGACGCTAATTCTATAGGAGGTGCAGTCGAGAAGGCAGGCAATATATTTTGGGCGAGTGACATATAAAACCACTTCTTTCTCCATTTTTGAGTAGGCTCCACCGACATCAAATCAAAATACCGACAACCGTCGCATACTTCTATGCAGAAACCTCCAGTCGAAAAAGGACGACCATCACAGTGAAGCAAACGCACTCGAAAGATACATTTCTAGAGGGCCCAGCTAGCAGATACTCCAAGAAAACACTCACATAAAACCACAAAACTGAAGGGGATTGTCGGGTTATGACTCCCAGGAATCGGGCGTAGTCACTTCCTGAAGGGTAGTTCGAGAGGGGATTGAACGCGGAGGTCTAAACCCTCAAGTGCCTCCGCGACGTTGCTCGCCGGACCCGAAGAAGACGCACACCCGACCAAGGAAAACACCGTCCTTTACCCAGGTTCACGGTCCTCGTGAGGAGGTAAGACCGCTACTCCTGCCTGTCTGTATTATATGTGGGAGGTTACAGTACAATTGAGCTTGCCGGAAGCCCCCTTGAGGCAGCTCTTGCCCGGGGAGGGAAGCGATGATCTTCTTCCTCCTCTAGCCAGAGGCTAACCTAACTAGAGCTGCTAGGGTTTACAAGGGTGTTTTTGCACGCAAGGAGCCGACCCTTGCTACGATGGATGTCCTCTCTCTTTTATAGGCGCCCGGGTCTTCTTCTTCGGCTTGGCCTTCAAGGTGGCTCCCACTCGCCAGTGGCGGGGTGGAGCACGAGTCCACCGCGCTCTCCCCGTCCATGGACTCGGTCCATTGTTGATAAAGGTGGCGCCGTGGCCGACAGGCGGCCGACCACGCTTGTACCGCCCGCAGAGCGGGCAGTCTCTGGGGTGGAGCCCATGATGACGATCTCCGTTGGAGGGTTGCGCCGTCCACCTGCTTTACCGTCGGAGTAGAAGGTCCTCACAGCTGTGCAGCAGGCGGAGCAGCTTTGTTGATCACTTTATCGCCAGGGACAGCGACGGGGGTGTGAGCGCCTCTGTACGAGCGTGGCAGAGATCACGTGCGCTCTGTCGGGGTTCCTTGGCGACGACGTTTCCCTTCAGGCCTGATGGGGGATTCCTGCCGGAGTCGCCTCAGGCGGGTAGGTTCCTTGACGGGGAGGACCCCCTGGGGCGAGGGGTCCCTTGAGGCCCTTGTTCCCCCTTCAGGCCCTCGAGGGGAGTTGCCTCTCGGGGGTCCCGTCGGGCGGAGTCGCCTAGGTCTTAGCCGTTTTATCCGTCTGGCCCGCGAGCGAGGCCTGGGGGGAATGGGCTCTTGATACCCCAGTTCACACTGGGCCGACAGTAGCCCCCGGGCCTATGATGGGCACGACTGATCCCATGGGCTTAGGCGAAGCGTCGTGGGCCCTTAGTGCCCAGCCGGCCCGAGCCACGCGGCACTTGGACGGCTAACGGCTCTGCTCGATCCGGGGCGTGAGTCGTGGGGGGTCCCACCATGTCCCGGTAACTACTCTTTGGAGGGGACGTACAAACCCAGGCGTTGCCGCGCGGAGTCGTTACTGTTTCCAGTTCTTCCCGCAGGAGTTTCCGCTCCTCAGTGCTCTCCACCCCCGCTCTTCTCTGCGCACATCCCATCTTTGTCTCCACCGAAATCCCAAGTCCTCTCCGATGGGCCCGGTGAAGAGCAAGAGTAAGGCCGCAACGGGGTCTTCTTCCCGGTCGCCGGCCATGGAGGTAGTGCGGGGTGCGGCGCTTATGGGGGCGACCGATCTTCAGGCGCTGGAGAAGATCCGCCATCTGGTCGCGGGGCCATCCAACGAGCATGGCGTCAGCGCGCTCCAAGCTGCCTTGTTTGGGAAATTTCCCCAAGGGTTTTACCCTATTTTCCTCCACGCCATTACCGCCGGGCTGGTGCCGCCGTACTCGGCTTTCTTAGAGGCAGTACTAGAGTTCTACCAAATTCAACTTCTTCATCTCCACCTGAACTCCATACTCATTTTGTCCATCTTCGCCTACCTTTGCGAGGCTTATCTGGGCGTGCACCCTTCGGTGGCGCTCTTCAGGACCTTCTACTCGCTGCGGTGCACGGTGGGCGGCGAGAGGACGGGATGTGTCTCCTTCCGCATCGCGGACGGTATGGGGCATGTGTACATCCCCATGTCTTGGAGCGGGGAGAAACCGGTTACGGCGCTGCTCAAGAAGGTGGGTGACTTCCGCCAGAAGTGGCTGCTCATCGGCGTCTCGTCGCCCTGCGCATTCCTGGATGTCCCGGAGGCGCCGCCTATGAGGAGTTCCCACTGGTGCAAGTCTGCTCTTCGTGGTGCAGACAATGCTTACTTGGAGGGGCGTTTGAGGTTTCTCCGCGAGGAGGGTCTGACGGGCCAGATGGTCGCGGCGGATTTCGTGGCACGCCGCATCGCCCCCCTTCAGGCGCATTCTGAGCCGATGTGGATGTATGCCGGCCCTTCCGACCCAATGCGGCTCCATCCAGAAGACCTTGGCTCGGACGTGGTCAACACCATCCTTAATATCCTCTTCGCCAGTCTGGACTTGCCAGGGAAAATCGCCGGCTCCGTTCTTCCCCTGCACCAGCTTCCTTTGAGCGACCGCATGGACATCCTGGACGGAATGACGGATTTCGCTCCTCAAGGTCTGGCGGGCTCGATAGATCAGGGGGTCGCTCCGCCGGTGCGCGCAGTTGTGGGTGCTGACTCTTCATCCACCTTCCGGGCCTTGAGCGGCGAGGAGGAGGCCGCAACGGGAGAGGCGCCCCCTGCGAGGTACGAGCCATTCACCGACGAGATTTGCGACATCTCGTCGGACGATGACGACGCCTTTGTCGTTGCACCTCCGCGCTTCGAGGGGGAGGCGCCTGAGGCGGGGGCGGCCCCCGAGACAGATGCTTCGCCAGGGAGGCACGAGCCTCGCACCAAGGCGATGGTGGATCGCCCCGGGGTGAAGCCTTCTGACATCCCCTTCAAGAGGAAAGCGGCAACGCCTCAGGAGGGATCGGGTGCCAAACCCACGCCATCCTGGCGGTCTCGTGGCCTGTCGTGGGTCGATGCTGGAGCTTCCCCTTCGTGGTGAGTATTTCCACCACTTGGTCACTTTTGGCTTCCGTAGTTTTCCCTGCTCCGTCTTCTCTTGAACAACATCCTTCGGGCTTTTTCCAGCGATCTGGTGCCTGCGAAGCGTCGCAAGCTTCGCGAGGCAGCAGGTGTGAATGGTGCCGCAGCTTCGATAGAGGCCGGCGAGCGCCCGAGGCCTGGAGAGACGTTCACTCCAGGCCCCGTGGAGGAGGCGCCTCAGGAGGGAGCGGCCGTGCCCCTGGTGGGGGCGCTCGAGCCCCGAACGGTGCCTCCCGAGCCTCCGCTTGCGGATAGCGCGGAGGAGACAGCTCCCACGTCGTCTCGCGCTCTGACTCCTGCTCCCGCGGCTACGCCACCGCGTGAAGCGATTTTGCTTCGTACGCCGCCATCGCCGCGTGCAGCGACGCCGTCGCCCGTGTCACCTCCACCATGCTCGCCCGCGGCGCCCGTGCCACTTTGCGAGGGAGCGGCCGAGGCTTCAGCAGGCTCAAATGCGGCCACCAGAGATGGTGCGGCCTCATCACCTTTGGGGGGTGCGAATGAGGTTCCCGCGGGCGCAGGTGCAGCCGCGGGAGGGGGCGCGCGCTCGCCACCCTGCTCTGCCGGGGAAGATGAGCACCCGCGGGACTCGAGCGCCGCAGCTGCAGCCGGCGTGGAGGGAGGTGAGGCCACACCCAGCCCCCGAGCCCGACCCGGGGCAGGGCGCTCGGGGCCGACCGCCACAGCTGGACCCTCACCCGGCCAGGAAATGGTTCTCCGAAGTTGGGATTGGAGCACGGGGCGCCGCGAGGTGGCGTTCGGCCTTGTGCGGGAGGCGTTGGAGGGCTTGGAGACCCACCTTGCCCTTGGTGACATACGGCTTGCCCAACAGCAGGAGGAACTTGCGAGGTAGTGGGCGTCATTCCACGCTGCCGTCGAGGCGCGCCGCCTTGAGGACTCGGCGCTGCAGGCTGCCCGCGAAGAGGCCATCACTTTTTGCCAAGGAAGTCCGCGACGGAGCCATTCGCGATGCCGCGGAGCTACTCGAGCCCCTCCAAGCAGAACGCGAAGCCGCTGAGGAGCTCCTTCGAGGGGTCACGGCTGAGCGTGAGGCGATGGAGGGCTCGCTGGCGCAGAAGCAACGCAAGCTGGACCAGTTGGAGTCCCAGCGTCTCTCTGCCCACCAGGTTGCGCAGGCCGCTCTGGAGGAGGACCGCAGGTGCTTGGCCGAGCGCGATCGGCACCTAGTCCTCAGGGGGAGCGAGCTGCAGCGGCGCGAGGAGCGGTGCCTACAGAGGGAGAAGGACCAGGCCGCCCAGCGTGAGGCCCTTGAAGCGCGCGAGGGAGGCCTGGCTCAGGCGGTCTTGAAGTTCGACGAGCACGTCGCTGCTCAGGGGCGATCTGATGAGCGCTGGGAGCGGCGCCTCGCCAAGAGGACGAGAGCGGCGCAGAGGGCCCTCGTGGCGCACGAGAGACATCTCCGTCGGGCCCTTCTTCAGAAGTACCGCAATCGGCTGCGGAAGCGGGAGGACCACCTTAGGGCCGAGCATGCTGCGGACGTTCAGCGGCTAGCCGAGATAGAGAAGGCCTACACCAAGCTGGCGCGCCGCTTCAAGCGCGCCAAGGCATATTGGCGTCGAGCGGGGGAGGCCCGCGGTGCGGCGTCCCACGGCGCCGTCCCTTCGTCCAGTGCGCCTGTGGCGCAGTGCGACCGCTTGTTTGAAGAGCTGGCTGCCCGTGGTAGCGAGCTTGCGGCGTGGCTTGGCGCAGACGCACCGTACCCTTGGTCACAGGACTACGACGGTGCCGCTGCATTCCTGGCCTACTTCGACCAGCTTTTTGAGGCGCTGGAGGGCCCCGCCGCTGAGCTTTGTGGGGTGATCGAAGACGAGAGCATGCAGCTCCTGAGGGTAGTTGTCGATCGCTTCTTCACCAACATCAAGCTCCTCGTGCCGGACTTCGACTTCCATTTGGTGACTGAGGCTGCCCCCGGCGAGAACGCGCAGCGCGTCTCGGCTTCCCTCCGTGAGCAGGTGGTTGTGTTCTGCAATCGCTTCCGGCGCGTGGAAGCTGAGACGGACTTCGGGGGGAAGGGGCCTGCCCCGCCGAGGTCGAAGGAGGCGCTGCGGAAGAGGAGGCCCACTCCGTCGCGGTCGAAGCTAGAGCTGCGGAGGAGGAGGCTCGCTCCACCGAGGTCGAAGCTGGTGCTGCGGAGGAGGAGGCTCGCTCCGCCGAGGTCGAAGCTGGCTCAGCGGGGGCTCAGAACGCTGCTGCATCCCCATGAGCCTTTCTTGGCCGCGCCTGCGGGCGTTTGTAACTGCACCAGCTGTGTGCTTTTAGACACCTTAAGACCTTTTGGCTTGTAATGTACTTTAATTGTTGTTTGAATTGGAGCTCGTCTGCCCTTCTTGAGGGGTCGCTCCTGCGGAGGCATTTTGCCTGGCGAAGTTGCCCGCTTGAGGGGTCACTCCTGTGGAGGCATTTTGCCTGACGAGGTTGCCCGCTTGAGGGGTCGCTCACGGACGTCCCTGTAGGCTTGCGGGGGGTGATCTTCCCTGCAGGTATTAGAGGGTGAACCCAAACGCTAGAACACGGATCAAGAGATCGTGCGCGCTTATAGGTCCCCTCAGGCGTTCCTTGCGAGGAGAGTAAGTACCAAGGTCCTCTGTTGAGATGGCTCGTTTGTGGGGAATTGCCCTCCAGCCAGAGCTCGGACTCTTGGGTTTTACAGTGCTGCTGGTATGTCATCTGAGACACTGGCACCGTACTCAGCCCCCGCTCGTGAGGTACGCATGTGGAGAGATATAAGCGCACACTTCAACAATAGTAATGCGTAAATATAAAAACCCCCCAAAAACGTTTTTTAAGCGGCGCCGAAGCGCTAAGCTCCCTTAGTAACGAGATTTTGTCATTATGCTTGGTGTTGCCAAGCTAATGCTCTGACCATGTCGAGGCATGGGGACCACCTGTTGGTGGCTGAGACTCTCAGCGTCCTGAGGTTGCTCGTTTTAATTGAGAGCTTGGAGGGTTTTTCCCTCGAGCGAAGCCTTTGGGGCTTTGGAGGTTTAAGCCGTTGGCGTTTTAACCTCCGGAGACAAGGATGCTTGGAGGTTGAGCCGTAAGCTGCCTCGTCCTCTAGTAGTCTCGATGTGACAATGATCACGTGTGTGGCAATGACCACGATTGCGTTTGTTCCCTTAGGAGACAAAGCATTTGTTTGAGGTTTAAGCCTTTTGGCGTTTTAACCTCTAGAGTCGACATTGCTTGGAGGTTGAGCCATAAGCTGCCTCTTCCGCTTTGTTTTCTCGACGTGACAATGATCACGGGTGTGGCAATGACCACTTTGGCATTTGTTCCTTTAGGAGACAAAGCTTTGTTTTTGGAGGTTTAAGCCTTTCGGCGTTTTAACCTCTAGAGACGAAAAAATGCTTAGAGGTTGAGCCGTAGGCTGCCTCGTCCGCTTTGACGTCTTGTCGTGACAATGATCACGGGTGTGACAATAATCACTCTTTTATTTGTTCCTGGCGGATACAAAGGTTTGAGAGGTTTAAGCCTTGAGCTTTTAACCTTGAGGGACAAAAAGGTGCTTGGAGGTTGAGCCGTGGGCTGCCTCTTTCGTTAAATGCCCTGACGTGATGATGATCACGGGTAGAACTTGTGTAGATGCATGATGTTCCATGGATTCTTGACGGGGACGCCGTCTTCCGTCTTGAGGCGAGCCGAGCCAGGCCTGGCGATGTGGGCGACCCTGTAGGGACCTTCCCACATCGGGGACAACTTGTGGAGGCCTTCCCTGGAGAGGATTCGCCTGAGGACGA
The DNA here is from genome assembly GCA_026929855.1 of Poa annua. Classification (NCBI taxonomy): domain Eukaryota; kingdom Viridiplantae; phylum Streptophyta; class Magnoliopsida; order Poales; family Poaceae; genus Poa; species Poa annua. Next base: position 43,941,914 of record CM049427.1, read on the forward strand.
GATCGCCTGCCTCCAGGGTGCGCAAGCGCGCATTGCGGCTGTGGTAGCGCCTCAGGGACTGCTGGTACTTGGCCGCCCGAAGAGCGGCGCGGCGTCTTAGCCCTTCAAGGAGCAGCAGGTCGTCGTTGTGGAGGTCCTCTTGTTGGTCCTAATTAAAGGACAGGACCCGTGGGGATCCATGCTTTATCTCTGCGGGGAGGACTGCTTCGGCTCCATAGACGAGTGCGAACGGCGTTTCCGCGGTGGGATTGGGTGGCGTGGTATGGATGCACCAGAGCACCGAGGGTAACTCATTGATCCAGCCCTTGCCGTGGCCCTTGAGGACATCGAAGGTCCTGATCTTTAAGCCTTTGAGGACCTCTCCGTTTGCGCGCCCAGCCTGCCCATTGCTTTGCGGATGGGCAACTGAGGCGAAGCAGAGCTTGATGCCCATTTTCTGGCAGTAGGCTCTGAAGATGCCGCTTGTGATTTGCGAGCCATTGTCGGTGATGATGCGGTTAGGCACTCCGAAGCGGCTGACCAGGCCTCTGATGAAATTCACCGCCGCGCCTGCTGTGATTGTACGCGTCGCCTCCACTTCAGGCCATTTTGTGAACTTGTCGATGGCCATGAAGAGGTAGCGATATCCACCTTGCGCCGTTGGGAAATGTCCCAGAATGTCCAGCCCCCAGACTGCAAACGGCCACGAGAGCGGAATGGTTTGCAGGCCCAGTGCTGGTTGGTGGATTTGCTTGGCGTGGAATTGGCAGGCTTCACAAGCTTGGATGATGTCCGTTGCATCTTGAAGCGCTTGAGGCCAGTAGAAGCCGCTCCTGAAGACTTTCCCCGCGAGGGTGCGGGCGCACGAATGGTGGCCGCATTCCCCGCTGTGGATGTCCTTAATCAGCAGTTTTCCTTCTTCAGGAGGGACGCACTTGAGCGCGATGCCGTTTGGGCGCTTGCGGTAGAGATTTCCTTCAAGGATTTGGTATGATTTTGCTTGGTGGGCAATTCCCTCCGCTTCAACATCTTCCTCGGGAAGGATCCCTTTTTGTAGGTAGTCTTTGGTCTCGTCGATACATCCTGCCTCTTGCTGCACCGCTGTGAGCAACAGACGCTCCCCTGTTGGGGGCCCGTAGCATGGGGCTCCGTTTGCCGGTGGTGGTGGGAGCGCTTCGTCTGTGCTTGCGGGCGAGGCCTCGAGTGGCTGCTTTATGGATGCCTTGACGAGCCTTTCCTCAAAGACCCCTGGCAGCTGGGCTTGCCTCTTTGATGCGCGCTTTGCGATGTCGTCAGCCTCTTGGTTTTCTTTTCTTGGGATGTGCATGAGCTCCATTCCCCTGAAGTTCTTCTCCAGCCTACGGACCTCTTCAAGGTATGCGGCCATGTGGTCGTCCTTGGCCTTGTAGCTTTTGTTGGAGAAGTTGACGAGCAGCTGGGAGTCGCCCTTGATGAGTATGTGCTTGATGCCTAGGGCGATTGCCGCGCGTAGGCCAGCAAGCAAACCTTCATACTCAGCGATGTTGGATATCTTGTCGATTCCAAAGCACAGCTGGACTGCATAATACAACTTGTCGCCTTTTGGCGAGGTCAGCACTACGCCTGCCCCGCCGTGGCGACAAGCGAAAGCTCCATCAAACTTCATGGTCCAGTAGCAGGGCATTGCTGCTCCAGAAGACTCGTGCTCTTCTTCCCAGGGCTCTTCAGGGGTTGGATCAGTCCATTCGGCGACGAAGTCTGCCAGCGCTCTTCCTTTGATTACTCTTGTGGTATCGAAGCGTAAATTGAATGGTTGTAGCTCGATGTTCCATCCTGCGACACGATCTGTTGCATTTGGGTTGCGCAGAATTTGCTCAAGTGGGAAAGAGCTTACCACCGTGATGGGGTGCCCCTGGAAGTAGTGCCGCAGCTTTCTTGAGGCGATGAGGAGGGCGAGGAGAAGCTTCTGCTTCATCGGGTACCGCTCGCGAGCGTCACGCAGTACTGTGCTGACGAAGTAGACTGGGTGCTCGACGAGGGTAGTTCCTGTTTCCTTGGAGTCTTTCGCCTGAGGCGGCCCAGCCTGATCCTCTATGGGGTTAGCTTCAAGGGGCTTGTCCTGGGCCTCGAGGGAAGTGGCTTCGAGGGACTTGGCCACAAGGGACTTGGCCTCGAGGGACTTTGCCTCGAGGGACTTGGCCTCGAGGGACTTTGCCTCGGCGGACGTGGCCTCACAGCGCTCCTCCTGAGCCTCGAGTGCGTTAGCCTCTTTCAGCAGTTGACCCGGGACGGTCTCCTCTTGAGGCTTTGGGCCTGGCGTGGGCCTTGTGATGACCGCTCCTTCTTCGAGCTCTTTATCAGGAGGCTTTTCCTTTGGAGTTGTTGCACTCTTCTTGTGATGTACATGCTCCTCTCTTTCCACCACAAGGACAACACTGGTTGTTTGTGTGGTGGCTGACAAGTACAGCTTCAGGTGCTCGCCAGGTCTTGGGGCGACCATTACAGGTGGGCTGGCCAAGTACTTCTTCAAGTCCTTAAATGCTTTTTCAGCTTCAGGTGTCCACTTGAAGGTGCCCGTCCTTTTCATGATCTTGAAAAATGGCAGGGCTCTTTCGCCGAACTTGGAGATGAACCGACCCAAGCTGGCCATGCAGCCCGCCAGGCGTTGCATGTCCTTGAGCCTGCGTGGAGGTTGCATGCCTTCTATGGCCTTGATTTTGTCTGGGTTTGCCTCTATGCCCCGATGAGACACGAGGAAAGCCCAGCAATTTGCCCGAAGGTACTCCGAAGATGCACTTGGCGGGGTTTAGCTTGATGTTCACCTTGCGCAGGCTGACGAAGGTTTCTTCCAGGTCTCCGAGCAGAGTATTTCCTTCTCATGACTTTACGACGATGTCATCGACATACGCTTCAGCGTTACGCCCCATTTGCCCGCCAAGGGCTATCCTCATTAACCTCTGGAAAGTGGCTCCGACATTTTTTAGGCCGAAGGGCATGCAGACGTAGCAATACACACCACATGGGGTGAGGAAAGCCGTCTTCTCCGCGTCCTCTTTAGCCATCTTAATCTGGTGATAACCAGAGAAGGCATCGAGGAAACACTGGAGGTCGCAGCCTGCCGTGTAGTCCACGATCTGGTCAATTCTGGGTATGGGGTAAGGGTCCTTGAGGCAGGCCTTATTTACGTCGGTGTATTCGATGCAGAGGCGGCCTCCGTCGGCGGGTTTTGGTACCACCACGCCGTTGGAGAGCCAAGTGGGGTGCGCGACTTCGCGGACTACATTTGCCGCTTTGAGCTTCTCGACCTCCTTGACGATGAATGCTTGCTTCTTGGGGGCTTGTTTTCTTGCTTTTTGCTTGACGGGGCGCGCGTTTGGGCACACGGCCAAGTGGTGCTCGATCACCTCCCTCGGTACACCAGACATATCTGACGGCGTCCACGCGAACATGTCAGAGTTTGCCTAGAGGAAGGCGACGAGCGCGCTTTCCTATTTGGGCGGCAGCGCGGCGCCAATGGTGACGCTAGCCCCCGAGCCTTCAGCCCCCGAGCTTCCTGAGCTCAGAGAAATCTTCTTTGTAGCAGCTGCCTCCTGGGAGAACAACTGCTTCTTCTTCTTGGGCCTCTCGAGAGGCTCTTGGTCCTCGTCTGCGGGGAAGGCCTTGGCGGCGGTCTTGTAGGCCGTCTCCACAGCGCGCGTGGCGTCCAGGACATGCCCACGTATGGTGATCGTGTCGGCGCTGCCGGGGATCTTGACCATGTTGTACGCATGGTGCGTGACGGCCATGAACTTTGCGAGCGCGGGGTAGCCGAGGATGGCGTTGTATGGCAAGCCGGTGTACGCAACATCGAAATCGATGTGCTCGGTGCGGTAATTTTCCTCGCTCCCGAAGGTGACGGCAAGCCTGACCTGGCCTAGAGGCTCGATTGAGCCGCTGGTGACCCCCGTGAAGGGCCTCGAGGGCATAAGCCTCTCGTAGGGCACTTGAAGCGCTTCGAACGTATCTATGGAGATGACGTTCAGGCCTGCTCCGCCGTTGATGAGCATCTTGGAGACAGCCACATTGTCGATGGTGGGGGTGCAGACCAGCGGGAGGGTTCCAACAGTCTTGGTGGACTTGGGGTGGTCCTGGGCGTCGAAGGCGATGGTGTATTGCGACCACTTGAGGGGCCTGGTGGTTTCTGTGCTTGGGAGGGCGGCGTTGAGCTCGCGGGCGAACTGCTTGAACTGATTGTTCGACTTCGGCGCTTGCTCCCCCCCCCCCCTAGGATGCAGGCGATGGCGCCCCTCGGGGCTTGGTAGCCGCCATCTTCCTCGTCGGGGAAGTTGCCGTTCTTTTCTGCAGCGTTGGCTCGATTTCCAGATAGTTTCTGGTAGCCTCCCTTGCGCCCGCCTCCGCTGTAGCCACGGCCTCGACCGCGGCCGCCGCTGTCCTCTGCTTGCTCGCGCTCCTTGCTCAACCTTTTGAGGTCGTAGCAGGACTCCATAGAGTGGCCGCGTCTATTGTGGTAGATGCAGAAGGGGCGCTGATCATCTTTTCTTTCTCCAGCCTCGGGGGAGTCCCTGCGGGTGCCCTTTGTGTCTGGTTCTGCCGCGAGAACGGTGGTGGCCTTGCGCTTGGGCTCCTCCTTCTTCTTCTGGCTCTTGGACCCCTCAGCGTGATCATCCCCTCTCGAGGACATTTTCACGAAGAGGAGTCCCTCTTCAGCCTTGGCGCATTTGTCCGCCATGTCGAACAGCTTGACCACAGAGGTGAGCTTGTCGTGGATGCCCAGTTTCTCAAGCATCCTGTTGTTTGTGACGCCCTCGCGGAAGGCGGCGATGACTTGAGTGTCGGGGATGTTCGGGATCTTGTTGCGCACTTGGCTGAAGCGTTGGATGTACTTGCAGAGCGTTTCGTCCTTCCTCTACACCACAGCGCGCAGATCGTTGTGGGTGAGGGCGCACTCGTACGTCCCCTTGAAGTTGGAGACGAACTGCTTGCAGAGCTCCTCCCGGGAGTTCACAGAGTCCTCCAGGAGATTCAGGAGCCACGACATCGCAGAGTCACGCAGCGCGTGGGAGAACCAGTTGGCCATGACCTTATCGTCTCCTCCCGCAGCTTGGATGGAGGTGGTGTAGAGCTGCAGGAACTCAATGGGGTTGCTGGAGCCGTCGTAGCCCTTGTGAAGAGCTGGCCTGAACTTCTGCGGCCAGACCACACGGCGCAGGGAGCGGGTGAACGCCATGCAGCCCGAGGTGTACGTAGCGACCCCGTGCTGAAGCGCGCCGCGGTTCTGCTGCCCCGCCTGGCCGAGCTCCTCCACGAGCCTGTTCTGGCGGTCTCGCTGGAGCTCCATCCCCACACGGGCGTCGGGCGCGGTGCGCTGCACGATCATGCAATCGCGCGGCGAGGTCGCGTGCGAAGCAGCCCTCTATGCCGCAGCCGGCGCAGGCCCCGGAGGTGGCGGAGGCGCATTTGTTGCGACCGTGCCCGTGAGAGAGGGGTGCGTGTTGGACTGTGACGGAGCGGGGCACGTCGTGGCGATGCCGACGAGGTGGTTGAGGCGTTGAAGCCACTGCTCGTGGGCCTCAGCGGTGGGCTGGTAGCGGAGCAGCTCCTGCGCCATGAGCAGCGCGGTGTGGGGCGCAGGGTCGGTTCTCCCCGGGCCTGAGACGCTTGGGCGCTACGACGGGTGCGACGACTGCACGTCCTCCTGGTGCTCGGCGTCGTGCTCTGGCTCCTCCGCGTGAGGGCCAGAGTGGACATGCTCCTCTTGGCGGGGTCAACCCCGCCTTGCGCAGGTGGTCGCGCGGGTGGTTGCGCGGGTGGTCACGGCGCCTGGGGGCGTACGTGCTCCCGCGTGCGCGCGTCGGCTGACTCGAGCGGTGCGAGTGGTGCGCGTGTTCACCATGGCGCGGAGACGAACTCGAAGGTTGTTAACGCGCCTCAATCCCCTACCTGGCATGCCAAATGTCGGGTTATGACTCCTAGGAATCGGGGGTAGTCACTTCCTGAAGGGTAGTTCGAGAGGGGATTGAACGCGGAGGTCTAAACCCTCAAGTGGCTCCGCGACGTTGCTTGCCGGACCCGAAGAAGACGCACACCCGACCAAGGAAAACACCGTCCTTTACCCAGGTTCACGGCCCTCGTGAGGAGGTAAGACCGCTACTCCTGCCTGTCTATATTATATGTGGGAGGTTACAGTACAATTGAGCTTGCCGAAAGCCCCCTTGAGGCAGCTCTTGCCCGGGGAGGGAAGCGATGATCTTCTTCCTCCTCCAGCCAGAGGCTAACCTAACTAGAGCTGCTAGGGTTTACAAGGGTGTTTTTGCACGCAAGGAGCCGACCCTTGCTACGATGGATGTCCTCTCTCTTTTATAGGCGCCCCCGGTCTTCTTCTTCGGCTTGGCCTTCAAGGTGGCTCCCACTCGCCAGTGGCGGGGTGGAGCACGAGTCCACCGCGCTCTGCCCGTCCATGGACTCGGTCCATTGTTGATAAAGGTGGCGTCGTGGCCGACAGGCGGCCGACCACGCTTGTACCGCCCGCAGAGCGGGCTGTATCTGGGGTGGAGCCCACGATGACGATCTCCGTTGGAGGGTTGCGTCGTCCACCTGCTTTACCGTCGGAGTAGAAGGTCCTCACAGCTGTGCAGCAGGCGAAGCAGCATTGTTGACCACTTTATCGCCAGGGACAGCGACGGGGGTGTGAGCGCCTCTGTACGAGCGTGGCAGAGATCACGTGCGCTCTGTCGGGGTTCCTTGGCGACGACGTTTCCCTTCAGGCCTGAGGGGGGATTCCTGCAGGACCCGCCTCAGGCGGGTAGGTTCCTTGACGGGGAGGACCCCCTGGGGCGAGGGGTCCCTTGAGGACCTTGCTCCCCCTTCAGGCCCTCGAGGGGAGTTGCCTCTCGGGGGTCCCGTCAGGCGGAGTCGCCTAGGTCTTAGCCGTTTTGTCCGTCTGGCCCGCGAGCGAGGCCTGGGGGGAATGGGCTCTTGATACCCCAGTTCCCACTGGGCCGACAGGGATCGCAGGTAGATTTTTTTTCCTATCGGCGATATCCTTAAACTAGCCAGAATCTACACTATGCAGACATAGAAGTACGGCGGAGATCGGAATACATACCCGTGTAGACCGATAAGCGGGGATTACGCTCCCGCACAAGCGTTGATGACGAAGACGACGTAGCTGACCTCTAGGTCGCGGAGAACTCGGCGCGACCAAGCCGACGAATATGACCTCAAGGTCGGGTGGAGGAAGTACGCCTCCGAGCACCGCTAGCGCAGCACCTTGCAGGGCGTTACACACATACGATGGAGACGACGACCTCCGAAGCTCCAGTCCAGGACGAGCAGCGGAAGACTTGGACCGGAACACCAGCACCACGACAGCGGGCAATGGTGGAGAGACCCCCTCTCTTCTCGGCGCAACTCCGACAATTGGAATCACGTTATCGAGGAGAGAAAGAGAAATTAATTGGTGAATTAAAATGCCAGGGGTACCCTTCTTTATATAGGCTCCTGGGGGGAGCCAACCTTGCCAGCCAGGCAATGTGGGACTATCCCACATGCCTGGTTCGGCCAAGGCTGGTGTGCCGGCCTAGGTGGGCCCCATTTGGCCCACCTAGGCCGGCCAAGCCCCCCCCCCCCCCCCCCCACCGAATTCCCTTAGGGGTTTCCCCCTCATGGGTCTTCTTTCCACCAGAAGGCCCATTTAGGGAAATCAGTCTAAATAAATTCGAAAATAAATATATGAAATCATATTTAAACATTAATTACACTAATTAATATCAAACATATTATATATAATTTATTTTAGCTCCGAAAACTATTTCGTCGCTGCCCGATCTCCATCAGACCATTCCCGGTACGTTCCCGGTGATCTCTTTCCTTTCCGGTTGTCTTGTCGAAACCCCTTAAGTGTGTTACCCTAGCGGTTTGATATAATAACAGGCATGATCGAGACTCCTCTACGATCAATGACTAACTCGTAGGCCTGGACCCCATGAATTAATCCATGTGATATAACAAATGACTCATCTATCAAACTTGAACGTTAAGGCTTAAACCTTTTATCATAGCGATACTTAGTGTGTCCGAGCATCGTTCATAGATATCTCCATACCTAGCTGACCTCGTTACCGACAACACTATCTTCTACTCGTCTATGATATTATGTCAGCTTGTGACCTAGTCACATGTTTGCAAACTCATTTGACATAATCTCACCGAGTGGGCCCTAGAGTATCTATCCGGCTATACGGACTGACAAATTCCGCTCTTGACCCCTCGTCAACTACTCCCTTCCGATACCCAAAAGTATCACCTATCATTGTCACACTATATAAGATATGACGTTTGGTGCGATCAAAGTATCTTCCTGGAGTAACAGTAAGAGTTGATCTCACGGTCGAAGGTGTAATGACTACGTCCTACAAATTATGGGTAAGTCCATCACATCGTTCCACCTAACGATATGACTCCATTGCCGACCGGCGCCATGCCCCATGATCGGAAAACCTCGATCATCAATCGTGCAACGAAACTAGTCTTAGTAGAGTCTACTAGGGACCTAGTTGTTTATCTACCACACATGTATTAATGTTTCCGCTTTATAGATAGGAGCCCAAACAACAACAACGTCTAGGGGAGACAAAATCCCCGGTTGACGGAAATCTATCAGCTTGTTCTCCGTAACAATCGATTTCCACCAATCCCTAGTGACTTTCTTCGCTGCAGCAGCAGGGACAACGGCATAATCCCCAACAACTGGGTTATCCTTCTTCGATTGGGTGGTAACGGAAGAGGAGAGACCGGTGGAAGTGGAGATATGATTCTTGGAAGCCATGGCAAAAATGAGCGCAAGGAAGAACAAGGGAGCAAGGACGGGCGCGAGGAAGAAGATGAAGCAAGAAAGGCAAGGGCAAATGGCAGGGTGAAATATACCAAAGCAGAAAACCCCGTATTTAAGGCAAGGACAAAATTCATCATAGCCATCCGAGCAGAAAGTTACCTAGACACGTGGCGCAATCGGAGGGCAATCGTCGCGGACCACACAGCCCATTACGCACGCAAAACGAGGAAATCATTATCACGACCACGAAAATCTCGCCACGTCGGGTCAAATCATAACTGAATAGGCGCTCACAACGGTCAAAGAGAGGGGCCCGCTGTGTCACATCCCGTCAAAGTACTATTCGTGCACTGACGATGTCATACATGACATCATCTGGCAGACGAGCCAAAAACACGCAAAAGCAAAATGACTGAAAGAAACAACAAGGCATATGCATAAAGTGAAGGGAATATGCCCTAGAGACACTTAATAAACATAGTTTATTGGCAATATCCCAATTTTTCATTATATGCTTTATACCATGCTATAACTGTATTAAGCGAAAACATTAATACAGGTGTGGTAGATAAACAACCAGGTCCCTAGTAGCCTATACTAAGACTAGTTTCATTGCACGATTGATGATCAAGGTTTTCTGATCATAGGGCATGGCGCCGATCGGCAATGGAATTCATATCGTTAGGTGTAACAATGTGATGGACATACCTAGTATTTATAGGACATAGTCATTACGCCTTAAAACCGTGAGATCAACTCTTATTGTTATCCCTAGAAGATACTTTGATCGCACCAAACGTAATATCTTATATAGTGTGACAATAATGGTGATACCTTTGGGTATCGGAAGGGGGTAGTTGAGACGAGGGGTCAACAACGGGATTTGTCAGTCCGCATAGCCGGATAGATACTCTAGGGCCCACTCGGTGAGATTATGTCAAATGAGTTTGCAAACATGTGACTAGGTCACCAGCTGACATAATATCATAGACGAGTAGAATATAGCAATGTCGGTAACGAGATCATACTAGGTATGGAGATATCTGAGAAAGATGCTCGGACACGCTAATTATCGCCATGACAAAGGGTTTAAGACTATACGTCCAGGTTTGATAGATGAAAGTCATCCGTTATATCACAGGGATTAATTCATGGGGTCCAGGCCAACAAGTTAGTCGTTGATCATAGAGGAGTCTTGATCGTACCTGTTATTATATCGAACCTCTAGGGTAACACACTTAAGGGGTTTCGACAAGACAACCAGAAACGAAAGAGATCACCGAGAACGTCCCGGGAATGGTCCAATGGAGATCGGGCAGTGACGAAATAGTTTTTGGAGCTAGAATAAATTATATATAATATGTTTAATATTAATTAGTGTAATTAATGATTAAATATGATTTTATATATTTATTTTCGAATTTTTAAAGGCTGGTTTCCCTAAATGGGCCTTCTGGTGGAAAGAAGGCCCATGAGGGGGGGAAAGTCCCCCCAGGGCATCAGATTGAGGGAGGGCCAGCCTAGGTGGGCCAAATGGGGCCACCTAGGGCCGGCGCACTTCCCTAGCCGCACCAGGCAATGGGGGGTAGTCCCACATTGCCTGGCTGGCAAGGTTGGCCCCGCCCTGGGAGCCTATATAAGAAGGGGCACCCCTGGCCTTTTAATTCACCAATTAATTCCCCAATTCTCTCTCGGTCTCGTGATTCCCTTTGTCGGAGTTGCGCCGAGTTGAGAGGGGGATCTCTTCCACCATAGCCCGCTGCCGCGCTGCTGGTGTTCCGGTCCAAGTCTTCCGCTGCTCGTACTGGACTGGAGCTTCGGAGGCCGTCGTCTCCACCGTATGTGTGTAACGCCCTACGAGGTGTTGCGCTAGCGGTACTCGGAGGCCTACTTCCTCCACCCGACCTTGGGGTCATCTTCGTCGTCTTCATCGCGCCGAGTTCTTCGCGACCTAGAGGTCGGCTACGTCGTCTTCGTCGTCAACGCTTGTACGGGAGCGTAATCCCCTCTATTCGGTCTACGAGGGTATGTATTCCGATCTCCGCCGTACTTCTATATCTGCATAGAGTAGATCTTGGCTAGTTTAAGGATATCGTTGCTAGGAAATTTTTTGTTTTCTGCACACGATCCCCTTCAGTGGTATCAGAGCCGATCTATCGTAGATATAGCTGTACGCTGTTAGAACCCGTGTTCTGCACGGGGGCGCCGTTCCTGTTATTTGCTACCCTCTAGCGTGCACTTGTGATTCCAGCGGCATCGAGTTGATAAAGCGGCCCGGACCGACTTTACGTGTACGCTTACGTGAGACTAGTTCCACTACTTACATACGGCTTGTACCGTATCTGTGGCTGGCGGGTGCCTGTTTCTCTCTCTTTAGTTGGCTTTGCATTTTCAATGGAGAGCCCGAAAGGGATGCTTAAACATGCAATTATTTGATCGTTGTTGTGGTCATAAGGTTCGTAGATATGAAGCGGTTCTATTTACGACAGCCCCAAGCCACGTAAAATATGCAAAAGATAAAGTAGAAGCGTCTAACTTTATTTTGCAGGGGCTATGTGATATGGTCAAGGTAGGTTTATTAAATTGTTTATGAACTGTGGGCGCCAAGAAGACCATGGTGCATGGACCATATCACGTCGCATTACATTTGATGTTTTGTGTGCATCTTATATTGTGTGATTATATATATATTAATATATATTAGTTACGCGGCGGTAACTATATAAGATGATCCCTTCAAAATACCACTAGTGTTCTCCCTTCAACGCGCACCACCAAGAAAGTTCTATGTTATGAGGCAGGCCGTGATGATCGGGTGTCAGACATATCGTCGTTCGCATACAGTGGGTGTAAGCCATGTTGCACAAGCGTCAGCATGGAGGTTATAGTGGCGAGCCTAGCATATGCAGATATGGCCTCGGAACACGGAGGCCGAAAGGTCGAGCATGAGTCACAGAGTTGTTGTGATTGACAATTGTCTATCCTTGAAGTTGTGTTGCCGGCACTGACGATGAGGGGTGGTGCAATGGATGGGGGTCGTGTAATCGCTTGAACAACCAGGAGGGATTTTCGTTTGAGTGAGAGTTCGGATAGTTATTTTATAAAATACTAGAACTCAGAATATAATGAACAGAGTCTGTTTTGCAAAACCTTTGTAGATATTAACCATTGTGATAGCATCTTTTCAAATTAGGCACACTCCTACAATTGAGAAACTTAAAAGGTTGGGTCCAAACTTCATAGTTTTATACTTTAGCTTAAGGATACTACTTGTTTAAACCGTTAGCTCTTTGTGATACAATACTCGCTAAGAGATAAACCCGGAGATTCCGCTAACAAAAGATAATTTGGATTATCAGATTTTGTGCGGATGATATCATCATAGTCCAGTGTATGCTATGATCTCTGCCATAGAGAACCAATGGTGGGTACGAGTTATTGGATCGCGAACATATGAGATGGTCGCTAAACTCGGGGTGCCCCTAAGGTTGGGTTGATGAAATTTATCAGTACGTTGACTGATTGTCTTCTCAACCAAGATGGAATAGAATACACACATTGAGGGAGCACGTGGCGGTCATACTTAATGACATATGTTCATACTTGATGAACATTGAGACGCCTCGCTCAGCTCAATCACTGGATGACAGACATCTTTGCCAAGTGCAAATCCTCTGTCATAGACTATGTCATGCAAGGGGAATCGTTCACCTTCATGGTTCTTGATTACGTTGGAAGTATCAAGAAGATGAAACAGATCGCCGGAAGTGATCAATGATGATGGTGTATATATGATATACATGTTATGAATGTTTTAGCTAAGCAAGTACTCACAGTAGTGACTAAGTTTTGAACTAGTCATGTTTTATGAAAACCAAGTTTACTGCTTGAGTAGCTTGAAAGGATGAGGCGACATTGCGTGTTGATAATGGCAGACAAGTTGTTGTGCTGGCCATAGACACTCTCCCTCTAGATCTACCATTTGGACAAATTCTTTATGATCGCCTGTTAGTATGATCGTTATAAGTGTGTCTCCTCTAGCGAGACACTTGTTCATATATGTTAGTGACAAATTCGTTGTCCTATACTTATGAAGTAATGATCATATGCCGATTTGAATTTAGATGGTAGAAGCTCCCACATTCATAATATTAATGCCAAAGGATACAAACTTAATAAAGACACCGCATATGTGTGGCACTACCGTTTAATTCATGTCAATGTTATAATCAATGCATTAGCTCCATACCGGATGGATCTACAAGTCCTAAGATTTGATCTTTTCACACTTGCAAAATAATTGTGACACTGTTTTCGGAAAACGGGCATATAACTTATTGATAGTCATGCATATAAATGTATGTGGTTCAATGAAGTAATTGACAGGTAGTGGAGACCTTTATTCGTGAACTTCACTGAACGTTTTGAGTATAGCTTGTTCAGAATCATGCATATGGGTGTATGTGAATCAGTGAAATACTTTAACGTGTAGTGGAAGTATTTATTTCAAAGACTTCATGAACATTCGAGTAGATATATGGATATCCACTCGGGGAATGTTGGCCTGGAAATTTTGATTCGATCAAACAAGTTCAAAATGAAGTAGGAAATAAACTTAACAAGAAAATCAAATTCCCGCGATACAGATCGAGGAAATGAAGATTTGAGTTATAATGTTGGCACATCATTGGAAGACTTGTGATAAGAGTTCCACAAATTATGTCGCATGGAACACCATAGTGTTAGGGTGTGTTAAGACGTCGTAATTGCACTCTATCGGATAGTGTGTGGTAAATAAATCTCTTACCGAATTATTGTGATCGTTAGAGTCATATGGTAGAAACGTAACAGTCACGTTAGATAATAGGGAAACCATTTGAATCCATGGAGACAATACCATATGAGTAATGGCGTGGCTTTTAGCCTGGATTGTCGCTTCAACAATTTAGTGTTTCGATGTGATCAAACCTAAAATGGATTAATCTTTGTAGAATACCCAACCTAAAGAGTTAGTTGGGTACATGTCTCACGACATAGGCAAAATCATTGCCGGGATATACCTTGCGAAAGAAATAGTTTCTTGTCCAAGTGTATAAGTGAGAAAGAAAGTAGAGCAAGACGAAGTTGGTGAACTTCCTCTCCAGACATCAGAGTGGCGCAACCGAAAGTTTTTTCGGTGTCAGGCTCCACAGCTTGAAAAAGCTGATGATTCAAGATCATGATGTTCTGAGCTCATACTAAGAGCGTAGGCATACGAGGTTGTCTTCCACACTGTGTGTTACAACAATCTTGTTATGAAGGTCATATTAATGGAATATGATAGACCTACGAACTACGAAGATGAGATGGTGGACCTAAGTCCGAGAAATGGCTATGAGTCATTTATGATCCGAAATAAAATCCATATACCATTACCAGGTAATGACTTGGGAGATGTTCTTGATGGCATCTAGAATGTTAATATTATATGGAATTTTATGACAGAATAGACATTGAGAAGGATCGTTTTGTCGTGAAACAGTTCCGCAGATTCAAAAGTTGACCACATGAGAGTTTGTCTCAAGTGGCGAAGCCTAAATCTATTCTGGATCGTTTAGCAATCACTATAATTTCGAATGAGAAATTGATAGATGGATAAGGAAACCATGTTTCTTAATAGTGTCATTAAGAAAGAGTTGGTAATCCTGAGGATGCTAAACATGTATGCAAACTTCAGTGGTCCATTCATGGGCTGAAGCAAGCATATCGGAGCTGGAATCTTCACTTCGATAATGTGATCAAAGGATTTTGGAGTTGTCCAAAATAGTTGAAGAAACCTACATTTGCAAAGAAGTGAGTGGGAGCAAAGTAGCTTTCCTTGATCTTATATGCGGAAGGCATATTTGAGTGGGAGCTAAGTAGCTTTTCCTTGATCTTATATGCGGAAGGCATATTTGAGTGGGAGCTAGGTGTCATTCGTGATTTTGTATGTAACAAGATATTGAATGACACAGATCATCTAGTATAGTGTAAAGGATTATTTAAGTGATTAAATTTTCTATGAAATGAAGTTAGGAGTATTAGGCATCCGATTTATAATTGTATAGATCGTAAGGGGCTTAATAACATTAAGTCAGAATATTTCATAAATCAAGATTCTGAAGTGTTTCAGAATAGGACAAGCAAAGAAAGAGGTTATTGCTTGTATGACTAGGTAAAATATTAAGTTTATCTTGGCATTTTCAGTAATAGCAAATGATGTTTGACATTATCTATGTATCAGACATAAATGCTATCAGACTGAAAACTCGACTTGGTGTGACCCGAGTTCTTGGTTGAAGAACAGGTTCTAGAGTGATCCTTGTGTGGATCAATGAACAAACGTTAAGTTTATTCTTCAGTGTCTATGAGAACTGAAGATATGTTTTCTAGTAAAGGGTAAGAGTGGAAAGACAACTTGCCGTAAAGCGGTTACGATGATGCAAGTTATGACACTGACCCATACGACTAGAAATCTCATATAGGAGATGTCCTTTATTTTGAAGATAGACATGGTTAGTTTGCAAAGTCGCATATGAATGCACTCTCGCATAATCTACATAGGTATATAAATATATCGCGACTTCAGAAGTAGAAAGTGTGATTTCCGAGCAGTTTTCCGAGCGTAGGTGGTCCGCTTAATAGATCTCTCAGACTTTTAAGGCCCATGCTACGCGAATACTCGAGTCTCACTCCATCCACTAGGATATATTTCACCATCATCATGAGATACGGGATGATGTCAAACTAGGTGACATAGAAGTGTTGCAAAGCACATATAGGTCTGCGTGAGATCTATTGACTGTATTCCTCTTCCACGAGGCGAGCAGGCACCGAGATGCTATGGGTGTTGAGCTTTTACCAAGTTGTAAACTAGATCAAGTGTTACTCTAGTGCAAGTGGGAGACTGAAGGGAATATGCCCTAGAGACACTAAATAAACATAGTTTATTGGCAATATCCCAATTGTTCATTATATGTTTTATACCATGCTATAACTGTATTAAGCGAAAACATTAATACATGTGTGGTAAATAAACAACCAGGTCCCTAGTAGCCTCTACTAAGACTAGTTTCATTGCGCGATTGAAGATCGAGGTTTTCCGATCATAGGGCATGGCGCCGATCGGAAATGAAGTCATATCGTTAGGTGTAACGATGTGATGGACATACCCAGTATTTATAGGACATAGTCATTACGCCTTAAGACCGTGAGATCAACTCTTATTGTTATCCCTAGAAGATACTTTGATCGCACCAAACGTCATATCTTATATAGTGTGACAATAACGGTGATACTTTTGGGTATCGGAAGGGGGTAGTTGAGACGAGGGGTCAACAACGGGATTTGTCAGTCCGCATAGCCGGATAGATACTCTAGGGCCCACTCGATGAGATTATGTCAAATGAGTTTGCAAACATGTGACTAGGTCACCAGCTGATATAATATCATAGACGAGTAGAAGATAGCGATGTCGGTAACGAGATCATACTAGGTATGGAGATATCTGAGAAAGATGCCCGGACACGCTAAGTATCGCCATGACAAAGGGTTTAAGACTATACGTCCAGGTTTGATAGATGAAAGTCATTCGTTATATCACAGGGATTAATTCATGGGGTCCAGGCCAACGAGTTAGTCATTGATCATAGAGGAGTCTTGATCGTACCTATTATTATATCGAACCTCTAGGGTAACACACTTAAGGGGTTTCGACAAGACAACCAGAAAGGAAAGAGATCACCGGGAACGTCCCGGGAATGGTCCAATGGAGATCGGGCAGTGACGAAATAGTTTTCGGAGCTAGAATAAATTATATATAATATGTTTAATATTAATTAGTGTAATTAATGATTAAATATGATTATATATATATTTTTTTTCGAATTTTTAAAGGCTGGTTTCCCTAAATGGGCCTTCTGGTGGAAAGAAGGCCCATGAGGGGGGGGGGAAGTCCCCCCAGGGCTTCAGATTGAGGGAGGGCCAGCCTAGGTGGGCCAAATGGGGCCCACCTAGGACCGGCGCACTTCCCTAGCCGCACCAGGCAATGGGGGGTAGTCCCACATTGCCTGGCTGGCAAGGTTGGCCCCCCCCAGGAGCCTATATAAGAAGGGGCACCCCTGGCCTTTTAATTCACCAATTAATTCCCAAATTCTATCTCGATCTCGTGATTCCCTTTGTCGGAGTTGCGCCGAGTTGAGTGGGGGATCTCTTCTACCATAGCCCGCTGTCGTGCTGCTGGTGTTCCGGTCCAAGTCTTCCGCTGCTCGTCCTGGACTGGAGCTTCGGAGGCCGTCGTCTCCACCGTATGTGTGTAACGCCCTGCGAGGTGCTGCGCTAGCGGTACTCGGAGGCCTACTTCCTCCACCCGACCTCGGGGTCATCTTCGTCGTCTTCGTCGCGCCGAGTTCTTCGCGACCTAGAGGTCGGCTACGTCGTCTTCGTCGTCAACGCTTGTGCGGGAGTATAATCCCCGCTATTCGGTCTACGAGGGTATGTATTCCGATCTCCGCCGTACTTTTATATCTGTATAGTGTAGATCTTGGCTAGTTTAAGGATATCGTTGCTAGGAAATTTTTTGTTTTCTGCACACGATCCCCTTCATAAAGATTGTCGAGTGGAAACTCCCATCGGGAGAGAGTAAACCTTTGACTAAGAAAAACAAAATTGAGATTATCCTCTATTACAAGCAATAAAGCACAATCTCGAGGGCTACTCCCATCGGGAGCACTGTCGTGCACCCGATAGAATCAAAAACAGAAAAACATAAGGATACCCGAGTGAAAATCAGTCCATGATATCTCGGATGCTGCATGCGGGAAATGCAAAGGTAAGACCCATCGATTATTCGAACGGGCCGAGGATCACTCTAGCAGTGCTTAATCCTAGATATTTCCGTATCAACAGATGCGATAGAAATCCCGGCGGACGCGCTGGGTAGTGAATATAAAACTACAGAACGATATCAGTAAGTCCATCAACTGGCCTGAGGCGAGTATGTCCAGTATGTTCCAGGATCGAGCCCGAGGACTCGATCCTGATTGAAGACTAGTATGGTTTTGCCCAAATGCAGTTAACTGGTTTCGACTTATCGAATAATTCCAGGCCTACTCAGTCGAGATCCTTAGGCATAAATCATAGTCGAAAGGCAAAACATAAACATATATTATCAAAAGTTGATAAAGCATAAACATGAGACGTGCACTATGAAGTGAGTCCATGACTGATTCTCCGAATTAGCCAAGCACTCGGGGGCTAATGACGAGGTTATACCAAACGGGTACCCCTTCATGTGGGTACCTGGTGCACGTAATGACTAAAACCCAATTATCAATAAGCTGAAGAAGCCAACAAGTGAAGTCTAAGTCGAAGACTTCAACCATAAATAGCATAGTCGGTATTACTTACCATATTTGTAATCCTAGTCGGTTACTACTCGCGACCTGTACCACTATATAAAGGACAGGAGGGTGGCCGATCAAGGACACGCCCAACCAGAATCACCAAACCCTAACAACATCGACATCTTGCTAGACCTCTGTGCTCGTCGCATATTCACAATCAATAAAAGACAAGCATGACGTAAGGTTGTTATCTCACTCGAGAGCCCTGGGTAAATCCCGCTTGTCAGCAGACGAATCTATCAGCACTACACGTTCTCTACCTCATAACTCTTACCCTAGGCTAGTAACCATGGGTATTGATGGGGGAATCCTTCGTCACCATATATTTAGACCATCTTGCAGAATCAGGTTAACAATATGGCAAGCACACCTTATGTGCAAAAATTTACCCTTTGTAATGTTTGTAATGTTGTACTCCCTCCATCTCGGTTTATTAGGCATATTTGGAGTTTCTCTGCGACCACGACAAGTGAGGATTGGCTAAGATAATTACTCCTAAATCATGTAATTAATTACTAAAGACCAATAAGGTTCAATCCCACGTGTGCATTGGCTTAATCAAATGGAGGATTGGCTAAATCTCATGCAGATTGGGGAGAGGAACTGGGCGAGAGCATTTATAGAAGATCATTAATGCTAATTGTGCCTAACACTTGATAACAACTGGTTTTGATATTGTGCCTAATAAGTAACTTTCTTATGCATATCTCAAAGCTTGTTGTTACAGTCGTATAACCATCTTGTGTTCAGATCCAACAATCTCTTATGAGACAAACCATTTGACAAGGATCCATACAAAATTTCTTCAGCTTGAGTTCTCTTGGAAATATTTTTTTGACAGGAAAACAGTAGGGAAGGCCCCTACTGTGTTTTATATATAAAAGATGGATTTACAGTTGGGGGAATAGTTTTCCTGTCAAAAATTGCATGGCGTCAAGCCATTGTAGCATGCCTTCTCTAACAGATGGCTTAGCTCTATGCATAGTAAGGATAAAAACCTCTTTGAATAAGAGGAAACAAAGATCAACACTACACTGCCCAGCCTCAAATATGATGTCATTCCTGTGCTTCCATAGACTCCAACATCCAATGATTAAATATTCAGTGAAACAGACTTGTCCTGCTAGGTATTTCCCATCCATAATCATCTGATATAAGTCTAGATCATAATTCCACTCCTGGTTTAATCTCCACCAGAATGTTTGGCTGAAGTCACATCCAAAGAATAGATGTTGCATGTATTCTAGACGAGCATCAGGGCAAAGAACACATGACGTGTCATCTATGAGAAAGGTTTTTCGACAAAGGATGTCTCTGGTATTCAGGCGATCATGGAGTAGAAGCCAAAAGAAGAATTTATGCTTTAATTGAGCACATGATTTCCATAACCATTGGAAGAGAGCGGGTGCCTGCTCATCAGGGGTCATAGCATCATAAACCCTTTTTACAGAGAACCTAGCCCCATTAAGCAGATTCCAAGCATCATATTGAGTAGATCTTTTTGTGTGGTTTAAAACCGTCAGTACCTCTTGACTCTGATGAAATGCATCCATCGATAGTGGCAGATGAAAATGATTTAGGATATTATCTGTATCTGAATTTAACATCTGCTCTAAGGTGATGTTCTGCTGTCGTGAAAAAGAGAACAGATGGGGGTAGTCAACCATAGCAGTCGTGTCTCTCCATTTATCTTTCCAAAATCTGATAGTCCTCCCATCTCTGGCCAAACAGGTAGTAATCTCCATGAACTGATCCCACAGTGAGCACACATCATTCCACCAGAAAGAGCCACATCGGGCTTGCACTTGTGGTAACTTGTAATTGGGATAATGGGCTTCCCAAATAAGTTGAACCCAAGGCAAGTCAACCCTATTCATAAATTTGTATAGATGCTTCATGAGCAGAGCAAGATTGTGTTTTCGTTGGTTAATAACTCCAAGTCCACCAGCCATTTTTGGTTTACATATTTGCTCCCATTTTATAAGACAATTCCCCCTCTTATGTATGTCTCTATTCCTCCAAAGAAAGCCTCTGGCAGATCCTTCCACTATGTCAAGGAATCTCATTGGCATTTTAATGGTGCACATAGCAAATAGTGGGATGGAGATGATAATGGATTTAACTACTGTTAATCTTCCATCATAGGAGAGCAAATTAGAAATCCCTCCTAATCTCCTGTCAATCCTATCCAAAATGCCAATAAAGTGCTCTAATCTTGGCTTAGTAGTTCCCATAGGTAACCCTAAGTATGTAAAAGGTAGGGCTTCAGGCTTACATGATATAATTTCAGCCAGTTCACTGCATCTCTCAGGGCTAATATTAATAGGCACCAATGATGATTTGCTATAATTAACTTTTAGTCCAGTAATGGATGTAAAGATAACTAAGATGTGCTTGAATGCATTAAACTGATCCACACTAGCAGGCAAGATAACAAGAGTATCATCAGCATATTGGATAATAGGTAATTTTAATCCAAATGAACAGTCCAGAGGAAGGTTGAGGTCCCCATCCGACCAAGCTTTGTTAACCATATACTGTAGCAATTCAGATGCCAGAACATATAACTGAGGTGAAAGGGGATCTCCTTGTCTGACACCCCTCTTGCAGTGATTTTTTTTTCAGGAACACCATTAAGTAACACAGATGCAGATACAGAGGAGAAAATGCACTTAATCCATTTGCACCATTTGTCACCAAAACCTAAGCATCTCATGGTTTCAAGAATAGCACCGTATTCCACTTTATCAAAGGCCTTTTCAAAGTCAATCTTAAAGATGACAATTTCTTTTTTTGGATTTATGACATAAGTGGAGATATTCATATGCCCAGCCCAGACAATCCTGGATTGTTCTGCCCTTTATGAAACCATACTGATTCTTGTGCACTAAAGAAATCAAGACAGTCTGTAATCTGTTGGCCAGTAGCTTAGTAAGGAACTTCAGAGGTAGACTCACCAATGATATTGGCCTGAAATGTGGGGGAATTCACTTTGGGTATCAGTGTGATATATGTTGTATTGATACTCTCAATGTCAACAATTCACTTTTAACAGTATTCCAGTACTTTTTGAGAAAAGCACCATTAAATCCATCGGGCCCAGGGGATTTGTCCGAGGGCATATTCTTGACAATATCATCCATTTCCTTCAGTGTAAATGGCACTTCTAGTTTAGAGAAGTCAATGTTGTGAACTGGCATAATATATTGTTCGATAAGATCAGTATACAAATTGTTTTCAGATATACCAATTCTGTTTTTAAAAGATCTCCAAATATGAGCCGCTTTCAGATCATGGTCCAACAGGATAATATTATCCTCAGTGTGGATGCTGGAAATAAAATTACATCTGAAATTATGTGAAGCCACTGTATGGAAATTTTGTGTATTTTCACCCCCAAGTTTTGCCCATTTAATCTTAGCTCTATTTCTCCAAAAGATTCTCTTAGCTTCTAAGAGTTTACCCACATGAGCTTTTAGAATCCTTCTAAAATTATTCTCTTGGACAGACAGGTCTCTTTGCTCCTCTAGCCCAGATAACAGAGCCAAAACATAGTTACAGGAGGTGATAATGTTACTAAGCTGTGAAAGATTTTTACTCCACTTTTTAATACCATTCATCAGAACTTTCAATTTAGCAGTAATGTCTTTCGCAGAGTTACTGAAGTATTCAGATTCAGCCCAAGCCGTACTGACAACCTCAGATAGACCATCAAACTGAAGCCAGTATTCCTCAAAGCGAAATAGTTGTGATTTTGGCATCTCAGACCCAATAGACACTAAGATTGGCACATGATCCGAAGTGCTGTTGCTCAATGGTGTGGCATATGTGTTAGGGAAGGTGCTAGTCCAATTAGGGGATGTGAAAACCCAGTCTAATTTTTCTAGCAAGGGTGAAACCTGCATGTTACTCCAAGTATATGCTCTACCTTTTAGAGGGATTTCAACCAGGTCTAGGTGTTGTATTGTCTGGTTAAAGTACAGCATATTATTGATGTCGCCACCAGGTCTATTCCTGTTTTCAGGTGATCGAAAAAATTTAAAATCCCCCATAATAATCCAATACTCCATAAGAGAAATGTCAACCTCATGTAACCAGTTCAGGAAGGTGTCTCTCTCTGTCGCCTCAGTGGGGGCAGAAACAATTGTAATATACAGTACACGGGCCGATAGTTTACAGATCAACTGAACAGTTAATTGATATTTGCTATTGTTAATCACTGTACCATCAAATAGGTTACCATTCCAGAGAGTGATGATGCCTCCAGAGTTTCCATTTGCAGGGGAGAAAGCAAATTGGTTGATTCTTCGTGGACAGAAATTCCTGATGTAAGCGTGATCAAAGTGCTCTCTCTTAGTCTCTTGAAGGCACATGATGTGGCAATTGCTTTCATCAGCTTTTGCTCTAATCTCATCCCAACGAGTTTGGGAATTAATCCCTCTTATGTTCCAGTCAACGATGTACCAGGCTCTACTCATTGGAAACAGGTGATAAGTGTGGCCACTGGGAGTTCATAAAAGTCCCAGGTGAGGAATACATGTCTAGGTGCAGTAGATCTTGTGATTTGAAGTGATTAACAGTACAGACTGAGTAAATGCACCAATCACAGAGCTTAAATAAAGTCGATAATATCAATAGTATCCACCACTGAGCTAGCACGAACATAACATGACTCACAAAGATAAAAAAAAAGAGACTGACATAGACCATGTTCAACATAACTGATACATAAAGCAGTGTCAGAATAACAGTTCAGATCACCAGCATATGAGAAGCACAACCAAATCGACTGAAACAACAATTCACTGAATACAGACTGCATAAACTGACAACCAAATTCAGACTCTATCGATAAACAACTGTCCAGACTGACTGTGAGACACTTAATGGCTGTCTCAGAACCATTAGTCGCTTTCAACACTATCATAGGAACTGTCATAGTTTAGTTCAGCCTCTGACAGCGTCGTAGACGCCATCTGACAGTGGGACCCACCAATGGCCTGTAGGATCTTAGTAGGCAGATAGGGTGGAGGGAGTGCCGATGTGTCAATCACATGAGCTTCAAATTCAACAGAGAGGTTCTTTGATGTGCTAGATCCTCCTTCAACCAGGGTAAGATCCATTGGTGGCTTATCTTTGTATCCAGCTTTAAGACCAGCAAGTCTGTTACTACGACGTACACCCTCCACATTTGGTGGAACAGCAGCCTTACCACGCCTTCTCCTCGGAGGAGCCTGGAAAACTGGCATTAATCTTCTGTAGGTGCATCAGCAGGGGCTTGGTCAACATGATCCTGTGGGGCTTGCTCTGCAATAACGCCATTCAAAGGAATAACAATTTGCACCTCCTCATTATCAATCTGCATCTCAATATCCTCTTCATGAGCAGGAACAGGGCTTTGGGGAGGTGTCACAATTACAGGTTCCACAATGTGCTCATTATCATTAGCATTAGCAACTGCTTCATCTTGTGCTCCACCATGTTGCATCTCCCCTTCATGATCAGCATGCCAGAAGTGAAAATCATCCACAACAATAGGCACAGGATGTAACATCCCAACATTTTATAATGTTCAAAAATCAAAAAAAAAATAAAACTTTTGTTTTGATTAAAATAAAATATTAAAATGCATAAGAAAACCAATTATAAATGACTTCAAACATATTGAAAGAGTTTAATATTTCAAATATCTCAGTTTAACATTATTTTCAAAACTGGTTTCTAGTTAAACATTTCATTTCTTATTGTATTTCAAAAACCTTAATATGTAAATTTGACAATTGTTTTATAAACTTCAAACCATTTCATTTTAATAAAATAGTTTCCTTATAAGAAAGTAATTTCTATCACTTAGCCATATCTATTAATAAATTTAAGACTATTAAAATGGTATAATTGCCAAATGGTTTTCATTCATTTAACTAAATTCAAATTATAGTTTTGGAAATTGTAAGTTTATGATTCATAACTTTAAAACTTCATAGGTTTTATAATTAATGAATTATCCAAATAAAGACTTCATTAGCTTAGATGATTTTTCATTTATTTTCAAAACATGAAATGATTTTCATGAATATATATTTTGTATAAGGAAAGAATTAAATCTAAAATCTTCTCCAAGGTTGTTATGAAGTTTCCAAATGAATTATCTTAATATAAAATATAATGGCTCACAAACCATTTTGAATTTAAAATTTAATTTATCATATTTCCTATCTCCTTAAAAGTAATTATATTTAGTTATTTTACTATTATACCAAAAATAGAAATGAAAAGTTATTGAAAATGAATTTAAATAACTTAAATCCAAACATATTTGACTATGAGTATTTTACAAATTTTATTTAGCCAAAAGAAAACTTAATTAAGAAATGATTTCAAATTTGACTTTAAATGTTAAATTGGTATTAAAACCAATAAATTCAAAATTAATAATTTTAAAAATTATTCAAAACAGTCCTACACCTGGTTTAAAACAAAGATAATAATTTTACAAATTTTTATAAATTTGTTTGACCTCATTTGGAGTTATAAGTCAAAAGTTATTAAGAAAATAGAAAAATCAGAAAAGGAAAAAGAAAAATTCCTGACGGTATAATGCGGGACCCACCTGCCAGGGGACTTCATCCCTAACCTCGTGCCCGAAATTACGCCCCCGAATTCCTCTCCGATCCTTGCCCAAATTCGAGCGAGATTGTCGCGGATTGTTTCCCCCGCTCGGCCTATAAAACCTCCACGACCCCCTCGTCCTTTTGCCCCAAACCCTAGCCACAAATACGCCGCCAGGCCGGAGAAAACGCTCGCCGGAGTTCATCTCCTCCGCCGCCGCTAATTCCTCTTCCCCGGTGAGGTGAGCAACCGTCCGACCCCGAAACCGCGCCCCTCCTCTCTATTTCGTCTCGGTGAACCTCTCTGATGTTTTGAATCTTCAAACGCCGACGACTCGAGCGGGCAAACAGGTCACCGGAGTTGCCGTAGCTCCATCCGCGCCACCGCACCACTCCAGGCTGCCCGAGCAGACGACGTCGCCACCATCCACCTCGCCGTAACGAGACGCGCATGTCCGTTGCCTCCCCGAGCCAAGGGAGCCATTGGAGCGAGAGATTCGTCCGTGCCCGAGCCCGCGCCGCCGCCATCCTCTTCTCCGGTGACCAAAAGCGCCGCCCGGTGAGCCCCCTCTCCCCCAGCCGTCCGATCTACTTTGTGTGGCTAAGATTAGATTACTTAAATTGAAACGGTATGATCCGATCTGGACCGCCAGATCCTGATCTGACGGCCCAGATCCAATGACTTAACCACGTTAGCAACCCAGTCAGCAGCCCAGTCAGCGTCCTAGTCAGCGCCAGCGTGGATTTTCTTTTTCTAATTAAATTAAAAATGGCAGTTTTGCAGAAAAGCCCCTGTCTATTCAAACTATCATATCTTTTTCTCTGTTTATCCAAATTCAAATATTTTTATATATTTGGAAAGCCCTCGACATGTAGAATATTTTGGATCGGCCAGAATTCAAATTTGACGTAGTTTAAAATATTCAAATTTCAAATGGTAAATTTGAGTATTTTTGTCATAACTTTAAATCTGTAAGTTCAAAAATTGTAAATAAAATTGTTTTAGAAACTTTAGAATAATTATAAATTGATGACACTGCTATAAAATATATTGAGTGATGTTTGAATAAATTCATAGTTATATATATATAATTTGAATAGTTTGAGTATTTTCAACATAACTATTAATGGAAATACTATTCTTGATTAAATCAAATTGCTATATATTTAATTAAATACTCCATGTCTATTAACACTATTAATAAAATTAAGTTATAAAAATATTAATCATAGAAAACTTTAATCTTATCCTTTTATTATTTTCTCCAAAAATCGAAATTTAATTAAATTGCAATTATAGCTAAATGCATACTTTATAAAATATCACAATTTTTGTATGATATTCTTAAGATTTAAAAGTGCATTGCATGCATGACTTATTTTCACATGTAGCTATAATTCCCAAAATAAGACTCCTCCCCCATTTTCTCTAAGTCAGAAATATTTTCAAAACTCAGTAATTTCAACATGGAGCAAAAAGACCAATGAAGGGCTTAGCCAAAACAAGACTCCAGAAGAATCTCCAAGTAGTAGAAGCACTTAGAAGAAAAATCAAGAAGAATTTCATGGGAAAGTTACAAGTATGGAGAAGATTTCTAGAAGACCAACTACATCTTTCTTTCTATCTTTCCCCTCTTTCCTAATCTTATCTTTCACTTTAGACATAAACGATTTTGATCATGTTATTACCATCTTGAAGTTTGTTGGGTCCTAGCGGCATAGTGAGATGAAGCGTCCTGGGAACAAACCTTACATGTCCACGTACATGAGACCTGTTCCACAATTTAAGTGGCTGGCCGGGTGTCTGTCTCTCTCACTATAGTGAATATCCAATTTACAAAGAGTGATAATAATTGTTGATCACCTCGAAGAATAGAGCTAGTATTTTCTCTAAGTATTTTCCACATCAGAACCAAGCCATTAGAGGGCTTATTCAAGATGATATAAAACAAAATATTTTTATGACTTTAGTCCTTAGTCATTTTGACCAACCCATTTCCTTGCATTAACTTAAAGAATTTTCGTGGCATGACATGCATTCCTAGTACTTAGAAATAAATTGCATATCATACATGCCATGCTTTCCTTAGAAGTTTTACAAAACTTGTTTGTTCACTATGAATGTGCATGTTTGTTTGTTGATTGTTGTTTTGTTGTTTGCTTATATTGTTTAGATTGAATGGAGAGCAAACGTTCGTTGTTGAATAGAGTTTGTGAGCAAAGACATCATCCAAAGGCAAGTAGCAAACCCCCATAAAAGTCCTATTATTTACTATGCATGAGTAGATTATTTTCTATAAGCATGTGTAGGATAGCATTGCTATGCAGCCATGATAGACCTCTTTATTCGTGTGTGTAGGTTCCTATGAAATTACTTAGTAGAATAGTGATGCTATGCAAAAACTATTTTGATGAAAAAGATAAAGTCTACTAAATTTTAATCAAACACCTGGGTGGAAATTGGTTGCTTGGCTGTATGAGTTGAGTGTTGTTCCCAGGGGATTTACCTGTGGAATATTCACTTGTGGATGGCCACCCAGGAGCAAA
This sequence comes from Poa annua, assembly GCA_026929855.1. NCBI lineage: Eukaryota > Viridiplantae > Streptophyta > Magnoliopsida > Poales > Poaceae > Poa > Poa annua. Next base: position 43,969,282 of record CM049427.1, read on the forward strand.
GGAATCTGAAGAACTCCAAGTGAAGATTGCTTCTCGTGCAGCCATTGCCAATATGGGCTCTGGCTTGATCAACTAAGCTGCGTGGACTCTCCCCGGCCTGACAGGTGGTGGTAGAGGATTTGTAGGTGGAGCGCGTCAGGCCAGAGTGGGAGGGAAAATGCTTCTGAAAGATCTCGTCTCATTCTTCTCCTTTCCTTATCACAAATGGTGTGTAAAGGGTAATTTGGGTTGAATGGGTACAATGGTGAACGTGCACAACCTCTGCAGAGTTAAAATCTAAGTACTTAGCCGTGTCCCCGGAAACGGACAATTGAGCGGCTGAGTGAGGATGTCAACGGAGGATTCCACCATTCCAACTTATAAATTGAAAACTTGATGGGTGAACAAGGGTAGAATGAGACAGTGGATTTCATGCACGGATGTCTCGAATAGAAGAAAAGTGTTTTCAAAAAGTTAGCGAAAAACTTGCTTTCTGCAAAATAGCCTTGAGCTCCACCAGCCAAATAAGCATATAGGTCATAGAGTTATTCCTCTAAGTGCCCACCATAGTGTCACTTGCCAGACTCCATTTTTAAATGGAATCTGACCCACGTTGTTGTAATATTTTTCTTATTGCAGATTGATCAGATGACGAGTGAGGTTTCGTATATAGGTTTCGAGTCTACAACCAACATGTTTTCGCCTGTGGCAGCATGAAAGTAATAGAGACTCACTGCTAATGTATTTCCGCTGTGTACTATTTCAAAGCTAGCTTTATGCTATGCAACTTGTAATGAATATTTTGTAATTCTGGATCATCGATGTAATAAAATTGACGCTTTGTTGTGATATTACATCGTAAACTGTGTATGCAAATGAATCGATCCAGGGATTTGCACTATACACAGGTATCTGCCTTATTTTAAGTGCAGGTACACTACACAGGATGGGGGTTCTCACCTTCAGGGGGTAGGATGTCTTCATCACCTCGTGTAGCGTACCTGCACTTTAAATAAGGCAGATACCTGTGTATAGTGCAAATCCCTGGATCGATTCGTTTGCACACACAGTTTACGATGTAATATCACAACAAAGTATCAATTTTATTAAATCTATGATCCAGTCTTACAAAATGTTCGATACAAGTTGCATAGTATAAAGCTAGCATTGAAAAAGTACACAACGGAAATACAATAGCAGTGAGTCTCTATCACTTTCATGCTGCCACAGGCGAAAACATGTTGGTTGTAGACTCGAAACCTATAAACGAAACCTCACTCGTCATCTGAACAATCTGCAATAAGAAAAATATTGCAACAACGTGGGTCAGATTCCATTAAAAATGGAGTCTGGCAAGTGACACTATGGTGGACACTTAATGGAATAACTCTATAGCCTATATGCATATTTTGCTGGTGGAGTTCAAGGCTATTTTGCATAAAGCTAATTTGTCCTATCTTTTTGGAAAACACTTTCTTCAAATCAAGACAAGTATGACATGAAAACCATAAATCTCATCTTCCCTTGTTCACCCATCAAGTTTTATTTCTGAAGTTGGAATGGTGGAATCCTCTGTTGACGTCCGTGATCAGCTGCTCAAATTGTCCGTACCGGGGACACGGCTAAGTACTTAGTTTTACACTCTGCAGAGGTTGTGCACGTTCACCATTGTACCCATTCAACCCAAATTATCCTTTACACACCATTTATGATAAGGAAAGGAGAGAATGAGACGAGATCTTTCAGAAGCATTTTCCCTCCCACTCTGGCTTGACCCGTTCCACCTAACATCCCACTACATCTGCTTGTCAAGCCGGAGAGAGTCAACGCAACATAATTGATCAAGCCAGAGCCCATATGGCAATGGCTGCACTGGAAGCAATCGTCACTCGGAGTTCTTTAGATTCCTCTGTTCCCTGGGTGGCCATCCACAAGTGCACTCTTAGGTTGACAACCCCCATGCTCATGGCCCCAAGTATAGTAGAAACTACCTTAGGCAAAGACAACCACAAGCATAGTCCTGAGTAGCCACTCAACATAAACCATTCAACCAATACACCCAGGTGTTTCATTAACTTAGTGAATGTGTACTCCCAGGTTGACAACCACCATGCTCATGGCCCTAAGTAGAATAGAAATTCATCCTAGGCGACGACAACCATGAGCACAGCCCTGATTAGTCACTTAATATTTTGTAAAACTTTTCATCAATTGCATAGCATCAATATTTCTGCTAAGTATGATATAGGAACCTAGACACAGGAGTAAGGGAATTCTACACAGGTTTACCATAGCAATACTATCCTACACATGCATATAAAAATACACTAAGTAATGCATATAGAAATAATAGGAAGTTTATGAGGTGTGCCACTTGCCTTTGAATGTTGTCATTGTTCACAAACTCTTTTCAACAACGAACGTTTGCTCTCCGTTTAATCTAAACAATATAAGCAACAACAATACAACAATCAACAAACCACAATCATCAAACATACATGCTCATATCTAGTGAACAAACAAGTTTTGTAAAACTTCTAAGGAAAACATGTCATGCATGATATGCAATTTATTTCTAAGGACTAGAAATGCATGTCATGCCATGAAAATCTCTTAACTTATTGCAAGGAAATGTGTTGGTCAAAAATGACTAAGGACTAAAGTCATAAGTTGAATAAAATATTTTGTTTTATATCATCTTGAATAAGCCCTCTAATGGCTTAGTCTTGATGTGTAGAAATATTTAGAGAAAATACTAAGTCATTTCTTCTAGATGATCAACAATTATTATCAACTCTTTGTAAATTGGATATTCACTATAGTGAGAGAGACAGACACCTGGCCAGCCACTTAAATTGTGCAACAGGTCTCATGTACGTGGACATGTAAGGTTTGTCTCCAGGCCGCTTCATCTCACTATGCCGCTAGGATCCAACAAACTTCAAAGATGATAACATCATGATCAAAATTTGTTTAAGTCTAAAAGACAAGATTAGGAAAGAGGGAAAAGAAAGAAAGAAAGATGTAGTTAGTCTTCCAGGCTTCATCTTCAGACTTGTAGCTTTCCCCTTGGTGATGTCTTGAATGAATTTTGTAGACTTGCTAAATCTTCAGACTTGATGATTCTTATATCGGCGAGGCTGGTCTTGGAATTAACTTAGTCTTCATGAAGTCTCAGATAAGAAGGAAGAAAAGAGATAGAGCAAGACAGACTTAGAAAATAAAGGAGGTTGATCTTCTTGAACTTCTTCTTGCTTTTCTTCTAAGTGCTTCTACTCCTTGAAGATACTTCTGAAGTCTTGTTTTGGCTAAGTCCTTCAATGGCCTTCTAGCTCCATCTTGAAAATTTCTAAGTGTTTAAGTGTAGCACTTTACCAGAATGCTAAGTTGAGAATACTTCTAACTTAGAGAAAAATAATGAAGAGGTTTTCCTATGAGGGATATAATTATATAATAAAATATTTTATGCATGAAATGAAATTTTTAATCACAAGAAAGCATCAAAATAACTTTTGTGATTTCTTTATAAATATGCATGAATTTATAAATGCAATTTAATAAATTTCTATTTTTGGAAAATATAATAAAAGGAATAATTATAAGATTAAAGTTTTCTATGATTAAATTTTTATAATATAATTTAATAAATAGTGTTAATAGACAGGGGGCATTTTAATTAAATTTATAGCAATTTAATTTAATCAAAAATAATATTTTTATTAATAGTTATGTTGAAAATACTCAAACTATTCAAATTACATATATAGCTATGAATTCATTCAAAAATTACTCAAAAATATTTTATAACAGAGGCATAAATTTACAAATATTCTAAAGTTTCTAAAACAATTTTATTTGCAATTTTTGAATTTACAGATTTAAAGTTATGACATAAATACTCAAATCCACCATTTGAATTTTGAATATTTTTAAACTAAGTCAAATTTGAATTTTGGCAGATCCAAAATATTCTACATGTCGAGTGCTTTCCAAAAATATAAAGTTTGTTAAATTTGGATAAGTGGTTAAAAAGTTATGAAGGTTTGAATATGCAGGGGCTTTTCTGCAAAAATGCCAGATCTATTGACTGGGCGCTGACTGGATCTGACGTGGCTGCTGACTAGATGCTGACTGTGCATGCTGACGTGGCGTCTTGTGGTTTGCCCGTACCGGTTCAGTTAAGTGAAACAGAACTGGCCGCAGGATTTAGATCTAAGGGCCCAGATTCAATAGACCAGACCGAGCGGCGCTAGGTCACCGGAGACCTCGCCGGAGACGATGCACGCGGCGGCGGCGCGTCGGCAACAAACGTTCTACGACATCTAGGGGGTACTGGAAGGAGCGGATCATACCAAAATGAAGAGGAGGCCGTGGCGGTCTAGATGGCGAGGCAGTGGTCTTCGAGGCGCCCTCGTCTGTCGCCAGTGGCTCGTCGGAGTAGAGAATGGCGGCAGCGAGCTCCTGTCGATGACGGAAACGGCGTTCTGGTGCGCGAGAGGAAACCCGACCAAGTCAGAAAGATGCACACGGTAAAAGTAAAGAGCAAGGGAGAGAGGGGAGTGCTCGGGAAGTCTCATACTCGCCGGAGTTGGAGAAATACGGCGGCGGCAATGGCGGAGCTCCGAGGACAAACGCGAGCAGCCTGGGGGCGCTCGGGGTAGGGTTTTTAGGGGAAAAGGGAGAGGAGGAGCAGGGGGTTTATATAGGCCGAAGGGGGAAACACATCCGCGGCAATCTCGCTCAAATTTGGGCAAGGATCGGAGGAGGATTCGGGGCGTGATTTCTGGCTAGAGGTTAGGGATGAAGTCCTGACAGGTGGGTCCCGCCTGTCAGGTTTTTCACTTTTTCTTTTTTGATTCAATTATTTCTTTTATAACTTTTGATTTATAACTCCAAATGAGGTCAAACAAATTTCTAAAAATTTGTAAAATTATTATCTTTGTGTTAAACCAGTTGTGGGAATGTTTTGAACATATTTGAAAACTAATATTTTGAATTATTGATTAAATGCAAAATTTACACTTTATGTTTAATTTAAAACTAGGGTTTTAATAATTTTAATTTTGGCTAAAATAAATTCTATGAAATGCCCATATTCAAATGTGTTTGAATTTAAGTTATTTAAACTTGTTTTGCTGAAATCATTCATCTTTATTTTGGCATAATATTAAAGAACTAAATATAAATGGTTTGAGGGAAATGGGAAATATAATGAATTCCATTTTTAATTCTAACTGTTTTGTCCACCATTATGTTTTATATTATGCTTATTCATTTGAAACTTCATATCAACTTTGGAAAAGATTTTAGATTTTAATTCTTTTAGTATATAGAATAATATATTCCTGAAATCATTTTATGTTTTGAAAATAAATGAAAATCATTGAATCTAATGAAATGTTTATTTGGATAATTCATTAATTTTAATTTATGAAGTTTTAAGGTTATAACCTGTAGGATTAAAATTTCCAAACTATATTTTGAACTCAGCTAAATGAATAATAATCTTTTGGCAATTTACATATTAAGGTTTTTGAAATACAGTACATAATAAAATGTTTAAAATGAAACATTTGAATTATTAAACTCTTTCAATAAGTTTGAAGTCTTTCATAGTTGGTTTTCTTATGAATTTAATATTTTATTTTTAATAAAAGGAAAAGTTTTAAATTTTTGTGGTTTTTGAACATTATAAAATGTTGGGATGTTACACCTGGTCCTGCTCCCAACATAACAGCAGATAGGATTATTGTTGGGCAAGTCAGTACCCAGGTTGGAGGTGGATTGTGATACAACAATACTCAGAGGTATGTTATCAATGCTGAAGGCTCTCAACTTAACCAGGATTCTTGACATATTAGAATCATCTCTGTTCCATATTAAAACTCTACCATACTGAGCTAAAGAAAGAACAATGGTATCCAGGTTCCAGCATTCTTGAGGGTAATTCATGAGCATTAACCAGCAATCATGCTTATAGGTGACAGATCTATGGTTCCTGCCCCTGTTCTGCTCAATGATACGAACTACTGTGTCGCCAATGAAATAAGGGATGTGCATGACTGCACTGTCTCTCTCCACAACATCCAGGAACCTAACAAGCATAGCTCCTAATCCATTACGGGAAGTAGCCCTCACATTGAGATGCCTCTGCTGCTCAAGAAACTGGGTGATCAGAAGAGTAGTACCTTCGAACTGCTCTAGATGAGGCTCTGGTTCGATGACGACAATAGCCCAGGTGTCACAAGAGTTAGGCAGTGAGCCTCCCACCGTCACATAGCCGCGTTGAGGCCTCAATCCATTTGGTGGGATGAAGCCGACGCCCGCCGGGAGGTGGGGGATGAAATCGCAGGGGTAGTTTGCCATCGGCAATGGCGGAGACGGTGCTAGCGGATTGGGGGCGTCGTTGCGTTCGAGATGGCTTCTGAGGTTTTTTGGGGGAGGAGCAACGTCCCCCTGCCTTCTAAACAGAAACTTGTCTGGCTGAACATATTTTTTCCGGTAAATAAGTGATTTACTACCTTTTTTAAAGCAATTCCTGCCAATGTGCCCAGAGCCATAGCAAATTCTGCAGCGGATTTTACTTATGCACTTAGGGGCGAGATGACCTTCAGTAAGACAATTACGGCAGATAATCTGATCACACTGGGGATTAGTCTCCTGACAGGGGACGGCTGGTGAAGAGGTCGGCGTGGGTGGTGGGCTGGTCACATAGTAGGCCGACTTAGATGGGCCTACCCTGGCAGATATGGCCCAACATGCAACACGATTTCAAGATCCGTAATTCCCGCCTCTTTCCAATCCTTGATTGACGGTACCGAAAACAATGTTGTCAGATCTAATCTGATCAACGTTAGCTCTAGGGGAAGCATCCAAATTCACTGGAATGGATCCAATTGGCACTGTATTAGCCCCTGTGAGAACAACTGGAGGTTTGTTTGGCACACTGTTAAGATCACGGTGGATTGAGCGAAAAGCCTTATGAACTGGGACATAAGGTGCATTTGACTGACGTGATGAAATCTGATTCTTTCTAGCCAAAGACCATTCTGAGTCTAATTCTGTATAATATTCTCGTTCCTCTCTAATCCAATTCGGACCAACGAAACCCCACAGATGGAAATAACAAGCAAAATGTTCACAAGCATAAGATCTCAGATTCTGAACAAAAAACCCGACTGCTTGACAACTCACAGAAAATCTGAACACTCTATCTCTCAGATGCATAACACCAATCTCATCAAATGTTGTTCCCAAGCAGGCCGAGAGAGCAAGGCTGACATTCAGATCCGACAGACGAAACACAGATCGACCAAAGGAAACCACTAGGAAGAAACGGTGTGACTTGGAGACAGGGTTCACCGAAGTAGCGAAAAGATGACGAACCTTGGCCCGGATCTTGTGACCAGGGGAGAAATCTAGAACGTGCACAATGGAGGAGGGATCCGCGTAGGGATCGCAACCCATTGTCGCCATTGGGAGGGAGTCCAGATCGCCTAAAGATGGAAATCGCCATGGGAGCCGCCGGTGGGAGGAGGGGGTGGGATCGCCATTCTTTTCATCTATCCTACTCCGTTCTCTTGGAAATAGAGGGCGCACAAGATCTCGAGTTTTTGTTCTTCTAGATGGAGAAATGAAACGTGGGCAAGTTTTAGACATAAATTTTCCAAAGCCTTACTTCCTTGATCTTGATAAAATTTCGCCACCACTCTGACCTTGTAGCTATCACCTTCCTTCCCTTTCCTTTCACATATTCGTTGTCCACATCAATGAATTCGTGTTCAGTCTTCGATGGGGCTGCTGATCCTGTCCGTGAAGATGGTGATGGCTGTGACAAATTAGCATCCATTTCCATATTTGTATCATGATTGTCCAGTACCTGCGTAACCATTTGATTGTCAGTTTGTCAGGTTCAACCATCTGCGAGACAAAGTACGCAAATTCATTGGTTTGTTCTAAAGAATCAAACAGCGGCCCTTGGTTAGCCATTTTCGAGCAAAATATTGCCGTGAAGAATTACGGACCAACAATAGTCGTACTATAAATATTGAATGTTTATTATATTTTTTAACGTGAAACTTGAATGCATTCCAATAGAGCCCGAAAGCTGGTTTCATTACACTGCTAATACAAAATAGCTGACCATCATAATTTGCTTACAGTCACCTTGTAGAGTACTCTATAGGATTCAGTAGATAACGCACACAGAATTCTTGATTCAGATACAAGTTCCAGCAGGGGGTTGGGGATCAGGAGAAGGGAGGTTCAGGGAGAGAGTCGTTTCGTCATGATCCAACCGGATGCCGTGATCTGCGTATCTTCCTTGTCTTTATGGCCTCGTGCTCATGTCGTCCATGCGGCGCCTTTGTATCTTAGGTTGGGTCGACTGGGCCTGCTAGATTTACGTGCTGCTCCAGTGGGCTTCTCGTACTGTAGTTGTTCCGGCACGCGACGGTCTTCAGCGTCGCGACATTGCCACTCAGGTGTACCGCCGGTAGGTACACTGACACCCTCCCCTCCTTGAGAGCCAGCTTGTCCCCAAGCTGGAGCCACCGGGAAACGAGCTTGGAGTTCCACTCGATTTTCCTAGGTTGCAGAAGTATCATTCCCGGACGACCACTGGATCAACGCTTGTTCCACCGTCTTGTTCGCCTTTTTCCTTCACCTGGTAGAAAGTATTTTGGCAGGAAAAGCAAGAGCATCAGCGGCAGTAGGACAAGGCACGGCGTAGCAAGGACCTATGAAAGAATGGTAGAGTTGACCCATCCGGGAGCTGCAGCCTGTATGCTGTGTCGCTGACTTTGGCCATGATGAGGAACGGTCCATAGAATTTGAACATAAGTTTGTGGTTAGCACGCGGAGCCACATATGCTTGTATGTAAGGCTGCAGTTTGAGGAAGACCTGCTCGCCCACTGTGAACTGACGAAAAGTGCGATTATGATCAACGTACTTCTTCATCAGTTGCTGAGCTTGGAGCAAATGTTGGCGCAATAAATCTTGCACCACTTGTCGTTCAGACAACCAGTCCTGCAGGTTTGAAACTCTGCACTCACCAGGAGCTTCCAATCCCCAATGGCGTGGTTCATGGCCATAGAGCACTTTGAAAGGAGAGGCATTCAGTGTGGAGTGGTGACTGGTATTGTACCAGTATTCCGCTAGGGATATCCAACTGCTCCATTTCTTTGGACACGAATGGACAAAACAAAGCAAGTATGTCTCCACACACTGGTTTACGCGTTCTCTCTGCCCATCAGAGGCTAGATGATAAGCGGTGCTGAGTTGCAATTCCGTCCCAATAGCCTTGAAGAGATCCTGCCAAAAATGGCTCGTGAATATTGGGTCCCTGTCGGAGACGATCGTCTCAGGAAGGCTATGAAGCTTGTAGACGTTGCTGACAAACAAATTAGCCATAGTAGTTGCTGTGTAAGGGTGAGCAATTGGTATGAAATGGCCGTATTTTGAAAACCGGCCCACTATCACCAACAAGCAGTTAAACTTCCCAGATTGTGGTAGACCTTCCACGAAATCCATGGCGATATGCTGCCATGGTCGTTTAGGTACAGTGAGAGGCTCAAGCAGCCCAGGGTATTTAACCCGTTCTGGCTTTGCTTGCTGACAAACTTGGCAGTTCTGAACCCACTGCTTCAACTGTTTCTTCATACCCGGCCAAGAGAAATGGAGCTTGATTCGTTTATATGTAACTGGTGCACCTGAATGTCCCCCAAGAGAGCTGCTATGAAAAGCAGAGAACACCTTGGAATGGAGTTTAGTGTTAGAACCCAGCCAAATGCGTCCCTTGTGGCGAATCAATCCTTTCTCTAAACTGAATAGTGACTGAGGATCCTCCTCAGTGCCAACTGCTGCAGAAGTTTTTGTGATGTCGTATCAGCAGTGTAACCCTCCACCACCTCTTGTAGCCAAATCGGTTGCACAGAGGATATGGTTGCCACTACCAAAACCTGTTCATGAACTTTGCGAGACAATGCATCCGCAGATGCATTCTCCTTGCCCCTACGATACACAATTTTGTAGCGCAAACCGAGCAGCTTGGCGAACGCTTTTTTCTGCTAAGGAGTGCTTAAGCGTTGCTCCTCGAGGTGTACCAAACTCAGCTGGTCCGTTTTGATCACAAATTCATCATGCTGTAGGTAAGGACGCCAATGGTCAACTGCCAACAATATTGCCAGGTATTCCTCTTCGTAAGCTGATAAACCAGATGTACGTGGACCGAGAGCCTTACTTAGGAACACAATTGGGTGTCCTTGTTGCTGTAGCACTGCTCCAATGCTTGTGTTGCTCGCGTCCGTTTCTAAGACAAAGACCTTTGTGAAATCAGGAATAGCCAGAACAGGTGCTGTCATCAGAGCTCGCTTGAGAACTTGAAAAGCATTTTCGGCAATGGAATTCCACTTAAAGCAGACATTCTTCTTTAACAGTTGTGTGAGCGGTTGCGCAATGATGCCAAAGTGTGCTACATACTTACGGTAATACCCAATGAAGCCAAGAAACTTATGCAACTCACGAACAGTAGTTGGTGTTTTCCAGTTCTTGATCTCTTTTATCTTGTCAGGGTCTGTTGCGACACCTTTGTCGCTGATGATGTGTCCCAAGTATGCCAAGCTTGACTGAGCAAACGAGCACTTCTTTCTTTTAATTTGCCACTGATCCCTTTTCAGTAATGAGAGCACAGTCTTTAAATGTGTTACATGGTCAGACAATGACTTGCTATAGATTAATATGTCGTCGAAAAAGACCAATGCGAATTTGCACAAGACAGACTGAAGTGTTGCATTCATAGCCCCTTGGAATGTTGCTGGTGCACCTGACAATCCAAACGACATCACCTTGTACTCGTAGTGGACATAGTGCGTATAGAACGCCGTCTTGTGTTCTTCGTCGGGTGCTAGCCGTATCTGATGATACCCAGCCCTAAGATCCAACTTAGAGAAGATAGTGGCACCCGTCAGTTCATCTCTTAACTCATCAATAATAGGAACAGGAAACTTCTTTGGTACTGTCAAAGAATTCAGGCGCCTATAGTCAATTCAAAGCCTCCATGTGAGGTCCTTCTTCTGTACCGGAATGGCAGGGGATGCAAATGAACTAGTGCTCTTCTGTATAATCCCACTTGCCAACAATTCAGCCACCTGGCGTTCTATTTCATCTTTCACTATTGGGGTGTGACGATAAGGACGAATGTGCACTGGTTGTGCACCATCAATCAAAGGAATAGAAAGGTCACAAGCCCTTCGGGGTGGCAGACCAGTTGGCTCAGCGAAAACCTCTTCAAATTGATTCAAAATTGCTTGAACTTCAGATGGTAGTGTATTGTTTGTGACCTCCTGCTCTGTTGATTGGCGAATCACCAGAACTTGTTCAATATCATTTTTATGTTGTAAACCAGACAGTTGCTCCAGCGAAATGGTGTGGCAGATGACTGTTTTGGGACCAATTCACTGCAAGAATATCTCTTGGCCCTTGTCTGAAATGCATATTCTCTTAGTTGGCCAGTCAATGTTCATGGGACTGTGTTGACATAGCCAGTCCTGACCCAATATAGCATCAAATGCTCCCAACTGCAGTAACTTGAAGTTTGTTTTGAATTCATGATTATGAGCAGACCAAGAACAATCAACAACTTCTTCAGTACATGCCAGTTCTCTATTATCTGCTACCTTTGCTTTGACTGGTACAGCTACACGTGTAACACCAGTTAAAGAAGATCGTAATCTCTGGTTGATGAATGATGCTGTGCTACCTGAGTGCACCAACAATAGAACGGGTTGTCCCTGCAGAGTACCACACAACTGCAGTACCGTGGGTACACCATCATCAACAGAAATTTTGTATGAAATTGCTTGCAACGAAATCGTGCACAACAATTGATCAGCCTTCGTTTGTAACTGATCGTCCCATATTCCCAGAGCTTCAGCACCCATCAAATCCCACAATTCCTCCACAATATGTAACTGGATAGATGCAGGACGCGTGTGTTCGGGCCCCCACTTTTCACCACATTTAAAACACAATCCTCTAGCTCTTCTGAATTCCTTGAGAGTTTGCAGCCTGGAGCTCATATCAGTAGCTGCACGAGCACCTTCCTGCCCTCTTCGATCACCAGCAGCTGTTGTGACAACAGGATTATTCGCCTTGCCAGGAGGAGGTGGCAACGGCAGTGGTCTTGATATATAGGCTGAATCGGCATAACGCTGCCCCGCTGGTTTAATTGATTCAGCAACTTCTTCCTGTAGAAGCGCCAAGGCACAAGCCGTGTCCAAATCAACTGGTCTCTGAACCATCACCACAGCACGGATTTCATTCTTCAACCCCTCGACGAAGCGTGTTAAGAAATAAAGAGGATGAATAGCATCAGAATAAGAAATGAGGTTATTCATCAGATTCTCAAAGCGATCAATATAATCAGTGACGGAATCATGTTGCCGCAGAGAATAAAACTGCCTAATAAGCATCTGATGTCTATCTCTACCAAATCTAGTGCAAAGCAACGCACAGAACGAGGTCCAATCGAAACTAGCCAGTTTCGTTCGGAACGAATGCAGCCACACTTTCGGTGGACCCTTTGAAATTCAAAATAGACATCGGAACCCAGTAGGACTCATGCACCGCAAACATGGAGAAGTATTGCTCGGCTAACGTCTGCCACATCTGTGGATTATCCCCATCAAACACAGGAAACTGTAATGAAGGATTCCCCTGACCCATACTAGCGAACAGCTGCGCTGCCGAATTCCCTGGATCCGAAACTGAAGAATTCTGCCGTAAAGGAGTTTGGAAATTGTGCATACCCATGGCCGGGGTTAGCGGTGAGGAAGTCGAATTCCCCACCGCCAAACCCCGGTTGATCGTTGCAACGCCGGGCCCTAGGCCGAGATCGGTCACTGGCGACGGTCGACCGAAGATCGACGTTCCCGCCACCGTGCGGGCGTCAGCGAGATGAGTCGCTGCCAGATCTCCTTGTTGCACGACAGAAGACGTGGCCGCTGCGCTCTTGTCCGCAGCTTGGTGCTGTTGTAGTGCCGTGACAGCCTGCTGGAGCTCGTCCACGCGCGACTCCATGCGTGGGCGCCATGACTGGAAGTCAGTGGCGAGAGTCGCCAGCGTCTTCTCAAGCCCTTCCGGTCGTCAATCCTGCTTGTCAGCGACGGCGACCAGGAGCTGGATCTGCTTGAGGATCTCCTTACCACTCTCGTCCATGGCTGCTTCGCGTTCCTCCCGTTCCTGCCGCTGCTTCCGCGTCTCGATTATCGACCCCAGATCTGACGAGGAAAATTTCGTAGGGATTGGTGGTGGCTTGGCTCTGATACCAGGTGTAGAGTACTCTATAGGATTCGGTAGATAACGCACATAGAATTCTTGATTCAGATACAAGTTCCAGTAGGGGGTTGGGGATCAGGAGAAGGGAGGTTCGGGGAGAGAGTCGTTTCGTCATGATCCAACCAGATGCCGGCGCGTCTTCCTTGTCTTTATGGCCTCGTGCTCATGTCGTACATGCGGCGCCTTTGTATCTTGGGTTGGGTCGACTGGGCCTGGTAGATTGCCGTGCTGGTCCAGTGGGCTTCTCGTACTGTAGCTGTTCCGGCACGCGACGGTCTTCATCGTCGCGACATTGCCGCTGAGGTGTACCGCCGGTAGATACCCTGACACACCTACTTCTCCACCATCAGATAGACAAGAACGCAAATAAGGGCATCTCGATCAGCGGCCCCAATATAGCGTTCGGCAACTGTGTCGAGCATGTGCTATGCTCTCCCCCGTAAGTTTTTCCAAAAGTATTTTGAAACATGAATATAAACTAAGCGACATATTTTCATTAAAAGTTAGGTTGGTTTTGCATCCCCACAGATAGAAGATGGAAAGTCCACGTGTTCGTTGGGTATCTGATATGTTTATTTTGCAATTTTATATCATATTTCTTGTATTCAATGATATATTTAACATTATAATGTAATTATGATATTGTTATCTTTTATTCTGCATCATTTATAATTAAAAGAGGATGAAATACTAGTCTAAAACACCGAAGAGCCAACGAATTTTAAGAGACACTAAATCAGGGGAAAGTTTAGAAAATTCTGACAAATCTAAAGAATCTCGGAGCCGGAGTACCCGCTCGGCTACTACGTGGTGGTATGGCCAGTTGGCGCATGAACCCCTTGGATGCGCCACGTGAGAGAGCGACCGCCATGTGCCTCTCCTCCCGCCCATTCACGTATATTTTTGCCTAGGGAAACTTCCTTCCCAACGGGGAAAATTATGTCGATAAGTATTGTCATCACACCATGCATCATCGGATCATCATCTTCATCAACACGTTGTCCAGTTCATTCATCCATCAGATTTTTCAACTAGAGCGAATTCCAACTGATTTTGAGTCTAAAAAGGCACAATTTTATCGAAAAACATCTGCCTTTTGTCAAAATAAAAAGGGTATCCAGTACATGACAGGGGATATTATCGCGAGAGGTTTGAGTGTACCTAAATGTTGTTCAAATATAGAGTACGCACAGAATCCTTCAAGAAATACCTAAGGATTCATGTCATAGAATTCCCATCCAACGTATCAAGCAGCCTTGAAAAAACAGGATTGTCTAGTGATTGAAACCTTGAAAAGATATACGGAGTATGAAGTTTCTGCGATTGAAAAAAGCCCAAAATTAACTGTGGGTAAACAGTATGGTTAATGGTTTTCTACCATCGGGTAGTGCAGATCCACTTCTACTCCGGCTTTCACCTCAGACCCCATGGCCAACGGCCAACAGTTTTTTAAAAGAACCTGGGGCTCCAACGGCTAGTTTCCCAGCCGCTCCTGCTCAAATCAAAATCCGTCGGGCAACTCGCCACTGCCAGAGCACCACCGCAGCCTCCTCCTCGTAGCCCACCATCGCCGGCGCTGCTCTCACGAGCTAGCCACCCAGTTAGCTAGATCCCATCCCACCGGGACAAGCGCAGATGGAAATCCCCGTCAGGCTCGGCACCACGGAGGGGGAGGAGGAGGAGCTGGAGGAGTACGACAGCGTGTTCTACGAGGACATCGAGGCGCCCAAGTTCGTCGACCTCACTGCGCCCGACGCTGCCCGCCCCACCGACGACCCCTCCTGGTTCTGCCTCCGCGTAGGTAAGCAGCAATCGATATCACTTTCCCCCCACCGGCCACCGCGTTCGCGAATCTGCGGCGCAAAGACACCAAATTTGGTGCTGACGGTGATCCGTGACCGCAGGTTGCGACCAGAGGCACGAGCATGTCGACCCCGAGGCCCTGCACAGGAGCTTCGTCATGCGGGTCATGGCGGCCAGGAGCCCCAATGTCAGGCTGCAGAGGGCCATCAGCAGGAGGAACCAGAGGTACGCGCGTCTCCCACCTGAATTCAATTGGACTGTTCTTTAGATTGCGACTTGAATTCAATCGCCAACATCGTGCAGCTCGATGCTACCGAGATGCCCGCAGTCTGTGCCGGCGAAGCCGCGGAGGACCCGGATGACGAGGCTGAGCTTGGCGACGGAGGCGGCCGCTAAGGCGGCGAGGGCCAGGCTGAAGGGCCACGGGATCCGCAGCCTGAGAGACTCTCCGGTCCGGACCAAGGCGGCCAGGGTGGAACCGTCCAGCGCGAGGAAGAAGGCGCTGACGACGCCCAGGAGCAAGGCCGTGCTGCGGCCGAGGCAGGAGCCGTTCCTCAGCGCGAAGCACCAGAAGGAGCCGGTCGCGACGGCAGAGATGAAGGGGACCGTAGCGAAGGCGCTGTTCACGACCACGCCCAAGAAGGAGACGCCGGCGAAGAGCCAGGCTCCTCCTCCCGTGGCCGAGGTCTGTTCCAAGATGAAGAAGCTCAACCTGGCGTGCAGGGAGGTGCCTAGCAGGTACCTGGCCCAGCTCTCCACCCCGAAGATCACCAAGAAATGCGAAGAGAAGACGGTGGCGGCGGTGAAGAGCGTGAAGAGAGTGCAACAGCCAAGGAGTGGGAAGAAGATCTTAGGCATTAACAAGATGAACGAAGCCGACAAGGAGAATGTGCCGCAGGGATCACGGATTGAGGTGGAACCGTTGCCGCCTGTCAGTCATGACGATGACGACAAGGAGAACGTGTCATATGGTGATCAGCTGGCCGAGCAAGCCTCTAATCGGCAAGATGAAAACATGAACCAGTTGGAGAACAAGGAGAATGCTCCTCAAAAGGTACTGAAACTGATGTCAGTAATGTGGGTTTCCCATAGTTTCGCTGTAGGATATGTGGAACCTGAAAATGCTACAATGACTAGATGCAGGTGGTTAAAAAGGTGAACAACAAGGTGAATGCAGAGCAAGGAGGAAAGCTCAAGAAAACAATTCAGAGGCCATTTAGGCTGAGGACTGATGTGAGTTATGACTGTCCATTGCTCGTTTTTGTGAGAGATTGCACTCAGTTGCTGATTCACTCTTTATGCTTCTTTTAGGAAAGACAAGTGTTGAAAGAGGCACATCCAGAAAGAAAACAGACGGCCTCCGAGAAGAACACCTTGCCAGTCCTGAAGGATGAGAATAGACGAGTGATGGTAAGTTGAACCCATGATCAGGAGTGCACGATGCCAGATTTGCTTATTCTACAACCGCATTGTTTACTTATCGTTCTGTTTGTATCTACTATGATGCAGCAAACTGGAAGATGCCCTGATGGAAAGGGACGAGATAAACTGACTTGTGGCGAGAAACAAGTGAGCGTTTACCTTACCTGCCAAAATCAATTAGAAACAGGCATACTGAATAGAATTACTCATCTGTTCATACTTCTTATTCAGAAGAAACAATATACACATGCTGTCACGAGTCAGCTTGGTGAATCTAAAACGGGTTTCAGCAGCATCCGATGCAACAGTGCGAGGCCTGCACTGACGAAAGACAAAACCGTTGAGAAGCCACAGAAAATTTCGACACTGACGAAAGGCAAGACCATCGAGACATCACAAAGAGTTGCGAGGACAGCGTTATCAACAAGAACGGCGAAAATAACAAGGTATGCAAAACTAAATCAGTTCAATCAATCAGTGAGTCATTGATTTCTGAATATTTTACTTTCTCTGTGTTCAGTGGATTCACAGCAGCCTCTCGAGTTGGGAAAGAAGGGAAGACCTCGGTGAAAACATCCAGGCTCCAGGCAGCAGCGGCTTGACTAGACCAGGTGGCAAAAGGGAAGGAAAAGACAAATGTTTATATTGTCTCTACTCCATCCAAAGATGAATGTGTATCTATGACGTCGAATTGGTTTCCTGAGTTCTGTTAACTATTAGTGTACACTGAGGAGGGGGTGGCCAAGAACTCACACCAACAGGGTTGTATCAAGTTTCCTTGTTTCTGTCCATGAAACTGGTGTGATGGGTGAAATTATTTTGTTCTGTATACCATCTTTACTAGACCTTTTTTTCCCGATGAAGACTAGACATTCTTTTGTAACTGAAAGCCCATAAGAATTTTAATTAAGTAGCAGAGAATGTGTATCTACGGTGTATAAAGTTTCCTTGTTTCTGTCCATCAAAATGGTGTGATGGGTGGAATTATTTTGTTCTGTATACCATCTTTACTAGACATTCTTTCTTTGGATAAAGACTAGACATTATTTTGTAACTGAAAGCCATGAGAAATTTAATTACGTAGTAGAGAAATGTTATATGGCTTGAGTTCCATCAAATTTCCTTGTCTCTGTCCATGGAATTTGTGTGACGGGTGAAACTCTTTTGTTTTGTACCATACTTACTAGACATTCTTTGGTAACTGAAAGCCCATAAGAAAGCTAGATCTGCTTGTACAATTCATGTTTTTCTTGATACTCTCCTTTGTTCCATGTGAACATTTGCTGGGGTTTGTCGGTTAGGAGCGAACTAAGTGCCATTTTTCTGGTTGGATGCGAACCTACTGTGGACCGGTTGAAACTTTGAATGGAATATGCTTGCTAGATTGTATCAATTGGTCCATTGCTAGCTGCTAGTTGCTGTGTGGATATGCTTGCTTCTTATTTACTGTTATTCAGCTGCTTACTCTAGCTCCGTCTAATACTGTAGCCACTACTTGAAGATTCAAACCAGATAAACTCAGGTATTTCTGGGTATACAAATCTAGATTGGTGGTAACTGGTAGTACGATGAGTGTAATGCCTTTACAATTGTTGTTACAGGAAATCAATCACTTGTGGTATGTCAATCTAAACATAAATCTATGCATCGCTCTCACGTACTTTCAGGCAAAGATGAGCCTTCACAGGCTTGTGATCTGAGCTCCTAACACGATCAAGTGCTTCATATGAACTTAAGACTGCATCCAAGCTAGAAGTATGGTCAACCTTGAACAATATCCTATCTGTCCAAGATGGCACTCTGATCTGAGGAAGTGAAGATCATATGTTAAGCTTCCAAAATATATACAAGTTCTTCCAGATAAAATGTATGACAAATTGACATCTTAATCTGAATTATCAAGGTACCTTGTAACTTGTGTCATAGTTGCTGCTTCCAACATTATATTTGTATGTTGGCTTGAAAGACAATGTCCCTTCACAGTAACCATTGAACACTTGACCCTTCTCAGCTTCTTGCAGAAGCTGGTCTTTGTCTCTCAGCTTCTGAAACAATTCGTGCATGTGAGGCGTTTATGTTATGTAAACTATGAGTAATTTCATCATACACTTACACTTTGACGATTCTCCTCAATCATCTTCCTTGCTGGCATCGAGCTTATTCCTTCTAATCTGTAATTCAAGTCACCAAGCCACACTGTTATGTCGGCAGATTTGGCATAATGGATGTCATTCTTGGAGAACAGCGAGTGTGAAATATGCTGGCATTCGGAGTTCCTTTTGTCCACCTTGTGTTCATGAGCTACACTTCAATCAAATTCATGGTACCTTGTTAGTTATATGTATGATTTTCGATACACAATACCTATATCATCAGCTCGGTTGTTGCTTTGGGATCAGAATTTAGATAATCTTGGAATCCTAGACGTGGTGCCACAATCACCTAAAATATTTATAATTTGAGGGGCCAAGAAAAGGGTTATAAGGTACATGCGTGGCTAACACAAATTCAACTTTAACTCTGCCTGAAGTATTAATCATTTTTAAGAGGTCGTACTGCATTGGCAATTTGGCATGCATAAGCATAGACAATATTGCTGATACTAATAAAAAAACAATTGACAACCTGCAAGATGGCAGGACACAAATACCATCCGGATGCCACTAAAGTTGATGTACATGGCCACAGCTCCTTTCTTCCTCCCAATTACACCACCGCAGCCTCCAGTTGCGTGTTCATCTACCTTCATTTCTGACCATATTTTGGAATTTGAACAAATCTTATTCAATCAGATAAAGAAATGCACTTTTGACTGCTCAGCCATATAAGAAAAGGATCACCTCTGATGTAAGATTCTGAACTCCTTGCACCGAATAGATACATCTGGAGAGACTGCATGGTTTTCTGACATAACAAGCTAATTTGACAAGCATCGACGTATATCAGAATAAGGTGGAAACCTTAGAAGTGTTCGTAAAAAGGGTTAACTTGGAACATCTCTCACATGTGTGTGTCAGCCATGGCTTCCTGCAGAACTTGCGCAACTCCAGATTTTGGGGCTTCTTGCAGCCCAAGAACCAGCAAATCGAACTTCCTGTCGGAGCTCACCAGCTTCCTTACATCCTGGACAGACATCTGCGTGAAAGACCAAAATATTAACCAAATAAATTGGCCCGACCACCATCAAGAAGAGAGCAACCAAGAATATGATTCACCTTGCTGTTCATATTCCACGTGATAATGCAGACACAAAGCACAGAGCTGGTGATGAACTCACAGGCCTTCTGAATCCGGATCGTCTTTATGCCTTCATGAGTTCCTTCCTCGTCGACGGAAACCATGCCACTGCTGTGAAGCTCGCTGAATCTCCTGCGATCCCAATAGTACATGTGCATCACTCATACAAAAATCAACTTTTAGAAAGACTAGATATACATTATTATTATCTCCAACAGATACTTACCATTTTGGAAGACTGAAGCTGCTGCAGTTGCCCATATCTTTATTGGCTGAGTCTTTCCTTTCCAATCATCTAATAAGGAGAAGAATACAAAGGAACCTTTTTATAAAGTTCTGCTCTGAAAGTTCAACGTTTCTTTGCAGAAACCAAATTGATTAGATTTATAGATGCTTCGGGTCATCACGTCTCTGATCAGGAATTCTAATGCAAGTTTCAACAAGGCGGTAGAGAAAATGACAAGTGGAGTGCTGAAGACCAACCTCTTGGATTATGTAGATTGGGCAGTTAGGTACTGGATATCTTTGATGTGACAACAAGATCTCGTTTTCCATCACATTTTCTTAGCAAGTACTTAATCCTCAAAGAGCGCACATGTGAAATAGACTGGACGCATACATAGAACCACCAGAATTGCTGCAAATGATTCTTGGTGATAAATAGGGCCACATGTTCCAACTTTGTTGACCATGAACTCAGATGGAGAAGTTCCATTGGGGGAACGTACTGGACATAATTTCTTCCTGTAGTTTCACTATCCGAGCCCTGTGCACACCTGCTCACTAGGTATGGTTGCTCCTTTATGGTGGACAACCAGACGCTTGCCCAATCGTTGGTCTTGGATCCAACCTCAGCTCCTCAAAGGTTTAAGGCTAATCATAATGAGGATTAAAAAAAAGAGGATCAAAGAATTCCTCCACGGATTTAACTTTTAAACTTTTGTTTTCTCCAGCATACAGTTTGCGGAACAAAGTGAGCTTGGAGATGCTTATAGCTAAATATATTTTTTTAGATAAAGGGCGCTTTATTACTTAAGAAGTTTAAGCGTTTACACCCAGCCTCTGCATAACCAAGATGCACACAGCTGTTCCATAGTACCAAATCTGAAGCTGAAAAACAGGGTATTACATATCTTATCATAAAGAGCAAATGTAAGTACGCCTAAAGTGGTGGTGACTCGATCCGTAGATTATGCTGCCACCCATGATGGGAAAAAGTACCCTCGCCGTGGACTCCAACCGTGCACAGACCTCCATAAATAGGTCGCGGTGCTCCACCCGCTGAAGAGACGACCATGAACGGAGTGTACCGGTACACCGGTAGATGACCTGCAAGGGAGAAGACAATTTATCATTAAACACTTTATCATTTCTACATAGCCATAGCGACCAAACGATGGCAAACGCTCCCACCCTAATAAGCTTTTTAAACCGATTATCGATATCGTTTAACCAATTCCCAAAGATATTGGTCACACTGCGTGGGGGATAAAGGTTGGATGCTACTTGGATGATCGACCATATAGACCTTGCGAACCGACATTGAAAAAGGAGATGTTTTATTGTTTCATCTTGATGACAGAAAACACAACTCTTACTTCCCTGCCAGTTTCGTTTGGCAAGGTTGTCTTTGGTTAGAATTACTCCACGGCGAAGATACCATCCAAACACCTTGGTTTTTAATGGTATCTTCATCTTCCAAAGCAACTTGCAGCTATCAACCAGTACATGAGAATGAGATATAGCATTATACATTGAGCCTACAGAGAATTTACCATTCTTATATAAATTTCATCTAAATTTGTCTGGCGCGTCTGATAGTTGTATATTGGCTAACCGCTGCAAGAGGTTTTGCCATGCAACCAGCCGCGTGCCAATCAAATTTCTCCTGAATGTTACATCTGGAGGTGAAGTAGCCATTACTTTCTTAATGATATCACTTTTGTAACGAACAATATTATACAATGCTGGATATTGTACTCGGAGGGGGGCATTGCCAAGCCAAGGGTCCTCCCAGAACCTTATCTGAGATCCATCCTTTATCAAAAAATGTCCAAGTCTAAAGAACTGTGATTTTGCAGCCATCAGATTGGCCCAAAAATGCGAATCACCATGTTTCCAGGAAACTTGTGATAACGGTTTTGAGCCTACATATTTCCGATTCAGGAGTGTTTGCCACTGTCCTTCTTCGGTCAGTAGCTTGAACAACCATTTACCTAGCAGAGCCGTGTTCTTGACCTCCAGGTCATGAATTCCTAGCCCTCCTTGGTCTTTAGGTGTACAAACGACACTCCATTTAACCAGTCGATATTTTTTCTTCTCGCTATCCCCTTGCCAAAAGAATCTAGACCGATAATAATCAAGTCTTTGAAGGACACCTTTTGGCAGGAGGAAGAATGATAACATATATAGTGTCATATTGGTGAGCACTGAACTAATAACTGAACCAACTAATCATACACTCTGCTCATTTGTCACAATTTTGTATACTTGTATGCAAATTCCAATTAAATCTCGCATCAAATTTTATGAATAAGAAACCAAATAATGTTCGTAAAAAAGCGCAAAGGTACCGAGCAAATATGGTACTTAATCACAACATAGGAAACCCATATGAACTCATTGGAAAGAGTTATTTTCCAAAGGGATGTACTAAAAGTTTTTTTTTTCATTTCAGTTTGATTGATAAAATACTTTCTCAGAAGTAAAAAAATCTAGATCTATAGAACATTTCTAAGAAGAAACTATTTATAATGGCATTGGAGTTATTTTTAACTAAATAGTTAGAAGATCAATGGTGATTGACAAAGCAAATATTATGGGTGGCATGGACAGCCTATTTCATTGGTATTCATAGCTCAACTTAATCCTTCTAATTATACAATCATTAGATTATGTTTTAGTCACATGAAACACACTCTTGAAATCTTTGGCATGTGATGATTTTAAGTTATATTATTAATCTTCTTACACTTTAGGAAAGGTCTATCGTCTAGTACAATAAAATTATCGTCATTTATTGACCATGGATTTGTTACATGCAACTAAGAGAATCTATTGACTCGTCATTTCTTCAAATAAATCATATGTTGGTTTTGATCTTGTTTATGAATAGTTATGGTCATTTTTTATGATACACTTACAAGAGGAGGGTATGCTATATTAATGACCAGATTGTTTTTGAGAACTTCTTGCACATCTATAATTCTCCACCATATTTTCCTCATATGTAATACTTTGATTTAAAGTGGACTTCCTTTTGTGAAATATATAGTAGAATTATGATCATGCATTATAACGTAGAAGCTCTTCAACTTTTGGAATCCTCATTGTGTCAAACCTGATCTCTCAATTTTCCTTTTTAATTAGAAATAAATTGTTTCAAACTCGGCCAAGCTCCATTCACCATAAACATTAGATAAAGGCTTCGAGAGGTGAGAGAGTAATCAATATACTTTGTGTGTTTTAGGTATGTTTTGTCGGGTTCTTCTTCGTGACAATGTATTGTGGTTTATATGGGCCACAAGGAATAAAAATATATTGACTCCGCCTATTTTTTTTACTATGGATCATCACTTATGAGGTAGTGTTGCATGGAATCAATGGTATTTAAAGCATTCTTCTAAGACTATTTTAGGTCTATCGTGTTAGTATGTTCTCCATGACATTGTCTTGGAATTATTTTTATATCATACAGTATGAAAGCCTATTGACCTGCCTAATATCTTATGTTTTTCTATGAATCAACGGATTTTTTTATATAATAGTGTGTTCTCTATGACATTTCTTCAGAATATTGATTGGGTACAATACAATATAATAGCTTACTGGATCGGCCCAATTAAATAGGATTGCACTTTAATAGGAGAGTCATTCGGCATGTGAATATTGATAATTTTGTTATTTTGGATGATCCTCGATTGTAGTCGTTCATAAAAATGGCATGGTGTAATTATGTGTATATATATGGTGGATGATTCTTTTTTTTTACTGTAATGGTGGATGATTCTCGACAGATAACTTGTGATTAGCTTTTTTATTCACCATCACACAGATAACTATACACCAAAGATCTAGGTCAGGTATGGCAGTATATATTTTATTGAAAGAAAAAAGAGCACGTGAGTCAGATATTGATAGGCTAGAGATGAAGATGAGTACCATCAGTATTTTTTTCTAAATCGACCGATCGGATCTTTTTACACATGGAAAAAAGAAAGAAATAAAGTTATGTACTGACACGGCCGGGGAGCTAGCTGAGTTGAATCAGCCTTTTCAAAAACCCTTTCGGTAGACGATTTATTGATTCGGGTTAGCGTGCAGCAAACCAGATGGCTAGGTTGGTGGTTGTATCTCTAGCCCACCTGAGTTTATACCCTAGTTTTGACGTTGGTGTTTCTCATTTAGGCGGAATATTCTTCAGTGGGAGGTGACGTTCCCGCCGATAATGAGGCGTCTGTGGTGACTTCGTGAATCTCAAGACCTGATCCGTCGCCTCAGTCTCTCGGAGGTTCTCGTAGGGATAGTGTGTGCGTGTGTGTTTATAGGGGTAAGTGTATGCGCGTGTTTATGAACGCTTACGTTATACTGTTATACTGTGTTTCTCAAATAAAAAAGCAAACCAGCCAGCTAGATCTAGTTTTTTTTCTGGCTTTGAATTTCTCTAAACATGTGCTAGATGACGTGATAGTTTTTTGGTTAGCTGGCCCACCTATTGTCTCAAAACAAATATGTCACATTAAATCTCATCCATAGACCGTGTCAAACTATTATGTAACTGTTAATAGCCAGTTAAATCTGAGCATTCAACTATAGATCTAACCATTCACATAATTGAGATGATGTGGTTTAACGTGGTGTCTCGAAATTAAAACCTCCATATTATGCTTTTAGTATATAATAGATGGATGCCTTGATCTTTCCTTTAAAGAAAAATATTTATAAATTATGTTATATTTTGCATGGACTTCACCTTTTCTGTTTCCAATATACTTAACAGTCTCACTGTATTATTGTTGTACTTATTGCATGTAGATGGAGGGGAGATTTTTGGTTCCCGGGATCTAGTGATCCTGCTATTTAAAAAACTTAAAAAATATTTATGAGTTCTGAAAATCTATAAAAAAAATTGAATGGCCAATGGTGTATCCCATGAACCTGCAAAAAGTCAATTTCAAATTGACAAAAGATTGGATAATCTAGTTGATTAAATTTAACACATAGATTACGCCAAAATGTTGTCTCTCTTCGTCGACGCACGGTAGATCTAGGCGGCGGAACACTGATGGACTGCTGCAGTGTAGTGTACGTGTGAAAACTTGTTGAGGGATTACACAAGTGATCCTACGAGGGAATCAAGTAATAATCTATTTCGATAAAAAACATATCGAAAAAAACATATCTTTCGCACTCCATAAACATATCAAGTAATAATCTCACCTCCATGAGTGGAGGTGAGATTCTTCATGAGACTTCACTGACATCTATTTCGATAAAAAACATATCTTTCGCAACAGTATTCGTGAATAATTTAAATTTATTTATTATGGAGTGCTCTTATCTTCATAGTAGATCTTGCGGTTATGCTAAACGCAAATTTTAAATTCAGTTAGGTCACATGTTACAAATTATTAAAAATAGATGAGACCCTAATGAAACTCCTAAAACTTTTCAAAACCTCGTTAAACCTAATCAATTGAAAAATGATGAAATCATCAAAATATGGGCACAACCTACAAAGAATATTTTTGATATAACTTAAATTTGTGTGGAATTTTCTGAAATTTCTGAAACTTTTCATAATAATAACATATCACCGAAATATTTTTTTCATTTCAAGAAAACTTTAATTTATTAAATACTTACTTTTTTTGTAGACATACAAAGAAAAAATGTTTCGGAATATTGATTAATCATATTCTGAACAATATACGAGTCAGAAATAGGTCCAAGTTCTTCATAAAAGCATAGGTGTCAGTTCCTGATTGGTTGTATGCAGGTCCGGTAGGACGTGGTTACCAACAGCAATATCTTTACAATTGCCACCACATTATTGATATATATTTGACATTTGATGGGTTATCGATGTCTAGATAACAACGATCATGCTATAATTACCGTAGTGTGTGAAACATCGCCGACTAATGATATTGTGGTTTATAGAGTGCTAAAAATCCAGCAACTTGGCATGCAATCTTAATATGCATTAATTGTGAAGATAAATTGAACGTCCCCAAACATGGCGTCTCCACCGTGTACAGCATATACCCTACATGTTTTTAAATATAATTGCAGATCTTACGGTATGCTGCTAGGGAGGAACAATTCAAAATAAGCTTGTTGCATGTTACCAAGCAATTTTGGTATTTACAAATGTTAGTTTCTCTTCTATCTATTTTATGACATGTGAGTATGACACATTTGACAATTCTCAGAAAGCGAGAATTTGTGTGAGATTTCTCTTTAACTACAAGATGGGTACTCGTGGGAGACTTTTTGTATGATTTTTCCTATAGTTCTCGACTTAAATATAGGCATAAATCCAAATTACTCCATCAGTTTCAAATTAAGTGCTTAATATTTAGTAGAACTTTACATTAAATCTACGTCACTTAATTTGTAACAGGAGAGTAGTTCGTTTACCTAGTGGTACTAAAATCTGTGGCAACAGCTAATCTACTATTGTGGCCCAGTTTGGTTGAATGCAATCAGGGAGAATAAATACTTTTCCTTGAGGTAGGTGCCCTTTTACCTTACATATATTACACAGTCTAGACTCTACACCTTTGTTCCGTCGAGTGCCATCCAAACTTCTCTTCGACTAGTCATAGTGGGAGTAACATAGGTAGTATCATAAGTGCCACGTATGCAAAAATAGTGATGTGGCAAGTATTTAATGAAGAGAGAGGTGATGGTGGTATCATAGGTAGATACCGTAACATAGCGGATTCCAAAACAAGATGAGTCTATAGGCTAATAAATACATGACTATATGATACCACTCATATGATACTCCTCACTATTGAGATAGTAACATAGACTAGTATCATAAATATGATACCACTCTATGATACTTCCCACTATGTCTAGCCTTCTCGCAACTAGTACTTTGATACTCCTTGTCGTAAATTAGGTCTCGATTACCCAAACGTAGACATGTTGATAGGAGGAAGAAAACAATTGCAGGCACGTAGGGATAGGAGACATCGAAAATGAAGCGAATACCAAAATTATCTCTGCAGGATTATTTATCACTTTATCAGCCTACAAATCTCATTATGATCTTTGACGGCCAGCTAGCTGAGTGCAAGAGCGCTACAATATTTCCGTCAGAAAAGCGATAATCATTATGATTTTGGAGACGTTTCCACCAGGTGTGACGTCCAGTTAGGATTTAGTAGGATCCTTACTTACGACATTAAACACTCCTCACCCCTTTAGTCCGGATTTAAAAATGAACCGAGACTAAAGGAGTGCAACCCCGCGGGGCGATTTTGCGAGGGACATTTAGTCTCGGTTCGTGTTAGGAATCAGGACTAAAGGTCCACTGCATGCGGCAGCAGAGGCAGGTCCCAGCGCCAGAACCCTTTAGTCCCAGTTCCTAACACGAACCGGGACTAAAGATTCTCACTTTATCAGCTTCTTTCACCCCGGCTCACTCCATTTTTCACACCGAGCCCGAGCTCAAAACAATTTCCTCTCCATTTCTCCTCCATTTCCTCTCCCCAAGTCTAAATAATTCATAATATTTTGCCCCATTTGAAAGATTGAAGACACCCTACGGTTAGCCGCTTCATTCTCTTTTCGGCGTTTCTTCTCTAGCTCATTTAGCTCATTTCAAATTTCTTGTGCAAGCAAGGTGTTTGATGAAATGACCAACTTAGGATTTCATATGTGCAATTTGAGCTCAAACTAAATTATGATTAATGTGTTTTAGTGTCGTGAGGAGCCTTATCGACGTCGATCGCCCGCGCCGTCCCGTCACCGGCATCACCTCGGTGAGCCTCTATCTTTTATTGTATTTAATTTTTAAAAACATAGCTTTCTGATTTAGATGTATAGCTATTACTTGTATAATTTTCTAACTTGTATTATATGTATAGTGTAATGTTTCTGATATCCGTCCTCGTCGGTCCTCGTCTGGTCTATGATTCGGATGTGGTATATTTTTAAAACTATTGATTTCATTTTGTGTTTCTGGCAATTATGGCGACCAACTTGACATAGATTTATTTTTATCTAGGAGATAGTTGAACCGGAAATTGAACCTGACCCTATTGTCGAGTTTTGGATAAAAAAAACAATGATTTGAAAGCAAAATTCAATGCTTAGAAGATAAGATGAAATTAGAGCTCAAACTTGCCGACGTGGTCGATAGTAACGAGATCAAGATGGATGCAATGCGCTTGAAGATAAAAATGATTAGAAAATATGCCATTAATCGGGAGGATTGGTATCATTATGTTGTGGGTTCAATATTTACCTTAGTTGCGATTTTGATTGCATTTGTTGTTGGATTTAAATTATTTAGATAATTTTTTATATTTGTTTTAGTTAATGTATGCTTTATGAGAACTATGTATTACCAGTTGTCACTACTCTACTCTTATTTTAATGGATGACATTGTATTAATTAATTTTCTCTTACATATTATTCATGATAGTAGTGTAATAATGGGGTTCGATATACTTTTGTGTAATACAGATGAACCAACAATGGATGTACGGTGACCGATGTTGTCCTGATTTCATTGATGGCATGCATAATTTTCTCTATGTGGCTGAGGCAAACAAGCCGAAGAATGGTTTTATTCGTTGTCCATGTAGTGACTGCAAGAATATGAGTGATCACTTTACCTCAAAAGTCATTCACTCCCACCTCTTACATAATGGTTTTATGCCTGGTTATTATTGTTGGATCAAGCACGGAGAAACATGGGTTATCATGAAAGAAAATGAAGAAGAGGAGGATAATGACAAGTATCTTTGGTTCAGTGATACTACCATCGGAGAAGACGAAACTGAAGAAGATCCCATTATTGATGAGCCCGACGATGATCTTCGTCGGGCCATTCGTGATGCACAAATGGACTGTGAAAGTGAAAACGAAAGGTTGAAGTTGGAGCGTATGTTAGCTGATCACGCCAAATTGTTGTACCCAACTTGTCAAAATGACCAGAAAAAGCTGGGTACCACACTTGAATTGCTGCAATGAAAGGCAGAGAATGGTACTTCTGACAAGGGATTTGAAAATTTGTTAAAAATAGTTAAGAAGATGCTTCCAAAGGATAACGAATTGCCCTCTAGTACGTACGAAGCAAAGAAGGTGGTATGCCCTCTAGGATTAGAGGTGCATAAGATACACACATGCATTAATGACTGCGGTGAGCACGAAAAATTGAATGCATGTCCTGTATGCGGTGCTTTGCGGTATAAGATCGGGCGAGATGACCCTGGTGATGTTGAGGGTAGGGGTGTAAATGGAAAGGATAATTTCCGCACCATATCCGATTCCGAAACCGTTTTCAACAATTTATATCCGGTTTTAAGGAATCCGCCGGATAAGGATATCCGATTTCAAAGTTGACACCCGGATATGGTATAGGATATGGTATGTAAAATAGCATAAAATATGGATTATCCGAAATTTAAATAGGATTATCCGATGGTTTTAATCCGAATAATCCAATTTTCTACCGAATTGTCTAGTCTAATATAGCATAATTTGAATCTAGTAAGTTGTCGAGTTCGTTAGTCGAACAATATCTCACTTAAATAGTCATTGTAACGACTATGAATTACAAGTTGGTTAGTTATTAAGTTATCGAACAATAATTTTTGTATATATGGTTTGAAAATTTAATTGTACACGTATCTATCCGATTAATTTTGTTACCGGTCCGAATCCGCTCCGTTTCCGCCTCCGAATCCGCCATCACGGATATCCGCATCCGAATCCGCATCCGGTCATTATCCGATCCGCTCCGAATCCGATAAAAAATTATGGTATAGGATATGGTAAAGGCAAAATCCGATCCGATCCGTTTACACCCCTAGTTGAGGGCGAGCCGCGCCCCAAGAAGAGGATTCCTGCAACGGTGATGTGGTATGCTCATATAATACCATGGTTGAAACGTTTGTTCAGCAACAGAGAGCATGCCAAGTTGTTGCGATGACACAAAGAAGATCGTAAAAAAGACTTGATATTGAGACACCCCGTGGATGGGTCCCAGTGGAGAAAAATTGACACAGAGTTCCCGACATTTTCAGATGACGCAAGGAACTTAAGATTTGGTCTAAGTACAGATGGCTTTAATCCTTTTGGAGAGCGGATCTCCAGTCACAAGACTTGGCCCGTGACTCTATGTATCTGTAACCTTCCTCCTTGGTTGTGCATGAAGCGAAAGTACATTATGATGCCAGTGCTCATTGAAGGCCCGAAGCAACCTGGCAACGACATTGATGTGTACCTCAGGCCATTAGTTGAAGAACTTTTGCAGTTGTGGCGTGAAGAAGGTGTACGTGTGTGGGATGAGCACAAACTAGAGGAATTTGATCTACGAGCTTTGATTTTTGTAACCATCAATGATTGGCCTGCTCTTGGCAACATTTCAGGACAGTCAAACAAGTGATACAATTCATGCACGCACTGTTTAGCTGAGACTGATAGTATACATTTAGGTAACAAGAATATGTACTTGGGTCATCGTCGGTTTCTTGTACCCAAGCATCCGTTAAGGAAGAAAGGCAAGCATTACAAATGTGAGGCAGATCATCGGCCGAGGCCTACCTGCCCTTCTAGTTCTGTTATACATGATATGGTCAAGGATTTAAATGTAATCGTTGGAAAGGGTCCTGACGGACTCACTATTCCGAATGACGCAAACAACCACGTACCCATGTGGAAAAAGAAATCTATATTTTGGGAGTTGCCCTATTGGATAATGCTAGAGATTCACTCTGCAATCGACGTGATGCACGTGACAAAGAACATTTGCTGCAACCTGCTAAACTTCTTGGGCATGTATGGGAAGTCAAAAGATGGGAAGTCAAAAAAAGGTACACTGAAAGGAAGGCAGCCCCATCAACGTATGAGCGAAGAGATGCATCGAGACGATACTCATTCAGAGAATCAGCCAGGTCCTGCAAACTACGCTCTTACTAAAGAAGAGAAGAAAATATTTTTTGATTGCCTTCGCAGTATGAAGGTTCCATCTGGCTTCTCATCAAATATAAAGGGAATAATAAACATGGCAGAGCAAAAATTTCAGAACCTGAAGTCTCATGACTGTCATGTGATTATGACACAATTACTTCCGGTTGCATTGAGAGGGCTTCTACCGGAAAATGTTCGAGAACCCATTGTGAAGCTATGTGCATTTCTCAATGCAATTTCTCAGAAGGTCATCAATCCACTAACTCTAAAATTTTTAGAGAAGGATGTGGTCCAGTGTCTTGTCAGCTTCGAGTTGGTGTTCCCACCAACCTTATTCAATATTATGACGCACCTTGTAGTCCACCTAGTCGAAGAGATTTCTGTTCTCGGTCCTGTATTTCTACACAATATGTTCCCCTTTGAGAGGTTCATGGGAGTCTTAAAAAATATGTGCATAACCGGGCTAGGGCAGAAGGAAGCATCGTCAAGGGTTATGTAACAGAGGAGGTCATTGAGTTTTGTGTAGATTTTTGAAGCCGATCGGTGTTCCTGAATCACGTCATGAGGGGAGACTGTATGGAAAAGGCACCCTAGGAAAGAAAGCAACAATATGTCAAGACGGGGATTCTTTCACTCAAGCACACGACACTGTTCTACATAATTCTAGTTTGGTGGGTCCGTATGTCGAGGAACACAAGAATGTTTTACGCTCCAAATACCCGGAGAAATCTGAAGATTGTATTGATGGAGAACACATGAAGACTTTCAGCAGTTGGTTAAAAAGACGTCTCATTAATGACACCAATGTTGAAGAACAGCTATACTTGTTGGCCACATCACCAGCTTCAACTATATTGACTTTTCAAGGGTACGAGATAAATGGAAATATATTTTACACAGCCAACAAAGATAAAAAGAGCACCAACCAAAACAGTGGAGTCCGTTTTGATGCAACAAACTGCAACGGGACAAATGACACATATTATGGTTACATAGAGGAGATATGGGAACTTGACTATGGACCTACTTTTAAGGTCCCTTTGTTCAAGTGCAAATGGTTCAACCTACGAGGCGGGGTAGAGGTAGACCCACGATACGGAATGACTACAGTGGATCTCAACAATCTTTCGTACGAGAACGAAGCATTCGTCCTAGCCAGTGAAGTTGTTCAGGTTTTCTATGTGAAGGACATGTCTACCCTACCGAAAAAAAGAAAAGATAAGCAAGCGAGTACATCACACGATGAGCCAAAGCGCCACATAGTTCTTTCAGGGAAAAGAGTCATTGTGGGAGTGGAGGACAAGACAGACATGTCAGAAGATTACGATAAGTTTCATGACATGCCGCCCTTCAAAGTCAATACTGATCCAAGTATCAAGTTAAATGAAGAACATTGTCCGTGGTTACAGCGCAATCAGAAGAACAAGTAAACACCAGATAGGGATATTATTGTTGATGTGTAATATCTGAATGCTTTGTATCAGAAGAACAAGTGAACTAAAGTATTTTGTAGATGCATGGAACAAAACACACGATTTCACCTGCATACAGCCCAACGGTGGCTCGTGAGTGCATGCATATCAAATGCACCGTTAGGCGTATGCAGGGAATCCAAATGCTTTGTATTCTGTCGATGAAGTAGAATGAGGAGACAATGACTGCCGAACATGTTCAAGAGTGGGCTATATATAGGCTCATGTGACTCACGAACTGGTCATGATAGTGCCCATCCAACAGCTCAGAATCCCTCAAAAGAAATACATCTTCATGCAGCGGCTCACAAATGCTCTAAAGAAACACACAATCCATGTGCTTCTTTAGTCCCGGTTGGTGTTACGAACCCAACCGAGACTAAAAATATAGGGTCATGTGACTAACAAAGTGGTCATGATAGTGCTGATCTAACTGCTCTGAAGTCCTCAAAAGAAATACATCTTGATCCAACGGCTCACAAGTGCTTTAAAGAAACACACGATCCATGTGCTTCTTTAGTCCCGGTTGGTGTTACCAACCGGGACTAAAGAAGCACACGGATCGTGTGTTTCTTTCTAGCGCTTGTGAGACGTTGGATCAGAGGTGTGTTTCTTTTGAGGGATTGTGAGCTGTTGGATCAGTAGTATCACGACCACTTCGTGACCCACATGACCCGGTTGTTGTTACCAACCGGGACTAAAGAAGCACACGTACCCTATATATAGCCCACCTCCCGGACATGTTCAGCACTCAGTGTCTACTCATTGTAGTTCATTTTGGCAGCACACGGGTAGCAGAGAGCACTCAGTGAAGGCTGAAGGTGAACCCTCCCCTCGGCTGAGGCATCTTTGGTCAACCAGCGGCAAGACGTCTTTGATGATCTGCGACCGTTCTAAACGGTTGCAGATCATCAGAGATGTCTTGTCGGACGGTTGTAGATCATGAGAGATGTCTTGCCACCGTTGGGCTGTATGGCACCTTTGGGAAACCCTTTGGTAAGATTGTTTAATATACCAATATGCACCTATGTGTGGAGTATGAGATCTTTATCACAAACTATGTCGTCGAAATGACCATAACTTGGTCATTTGGCTTGAAACTTCTAGATGTTCATACATGATAGACCTTTTTGTGAAGATTTTTTTGCAAATGTTGGCAAAAATCAAGTTTATCATTTTTCATAGCAACTAGTACACATATAAGGAGCCATGCCAAAGGATTTGATTTTTTGAGGTGTTTATCACTTCATTATATTTTTTCTTAAAAATGATCAAAACGGTCGCTATGACTAATCATCGGAAGAGGTGATATTTTCTAGAACTATCAATGTTTCTGTGATATAACCACTAGTTGTGTACCTTAAAATTATTTTTTCAAAAGTTTCAGACCAAACTATCAAACAGTTGTAGTTCAAATTTGAATTACTTTCGATAAATCAATATAAACTCAATTAACTAGGGGAAATTAGTTATAATTCAAAGAAAAAACTCATACTTGGGGATCATCCATCATATGTGCACCACTCTTAGTGAAAAATAGTTGGGTGCCATTTGAAATCATATTTTCTGTACTTACTTTACAAAAAACCTCATTTTTTCCACTTAAAAAAAGGAAAATTATATTTATGAAAATAATTTGAAGAATCCCTTTGGCAAGATTGTTTAATATACCAATATGCACCTATGTGTGGAGTATGAGATCTTTATCACAAAATATGTCATCGAAATGACCATAACTTGGTCATTTGGCTTGAAACTTCTTGATGTTCATACATGATAGACCTTTTTGTGAAGACTTTTTTTGCAAATGTTGGCAAAAATCAAGTTTATCATTTTTCATAGAAACTAGTACACATATAAGGATCCCATGTCAAAGGATTTGATTTTTTGAGGTGTTTATCACTTTATTACATTTTTTCTTAAAAACAATCAAACCGGTCGCTATGACTAATCATCGGAAGAGGTGATATTTTCTAGAACTATCAATGTTTCTGTGATATAACCACTAGTTGTGTACCTTAAAATGATTTTTCCAAAAGTTTTAGACCAAACTATCAAACAGTTGTAGTTCAAATTTGAATTACTTTCGATAAATCAACATAAACTCAATTAACTAGGGGAAATTAGTTATAATTCAAAGAAAAAACTCATACTTGGGGATCATCCATCATATGTGCACCACTCTTAGTGAAAAATAGTTGGGTGCCATTTGGAATCATATTTTCTATACTTCCTTCACAAAAAACCTCATTTTTTCACTTAAAAAAGGCAAATGATATTTATGAAAATAATTTGAAGAATCCCTTTGGCAAGATTGTTTAATATACCAATATGCACCTATGTGGAGTATGAGATCTTTACCACAAACTAAGTCGTCGAAATGACCATAACTTGGTCATTTGGTTTGAAACTTCTAAATGTTCATACATGATAGACCTTTTTGTGAAGACTTTTTTTGCAAATGTTGGCAAAAATCAAGTTTATCATTTTTCATAGCAACTAGTACACATATAAGGATCCCATGTCAAAGGATTTGATTTTTTGAGGTCTTTATCACTTTATTACATTTTTTCTTAAAAACAATCAAACCGGTCGCTATGACTAATCATCGGAAGAGGTGATATTTTCTAGAACTATCAATGTTTATGTGATATAACCACTAGTTGTGTACCTTAAAATGATTTTTCCAAAAGTTTTAGACCAAACTATCAAACAGTTGTAGTTCAAATTTGAATTACTTTCGATAAATCAACATAAACTCAATTAACTAGGGGAAATTAGTTAGAATTCAAAGAAAAAACTCATACTCTGGAATCATCCATCATATGTGCACCACTCTTAGTGAAAAATAGTTGGGTGCCATTTGGAATCATATTTTCTATACTTCCTTCACAAAAAACCTCATTTTTTTAACTTAAAAAAGGCAAATGATATTTATGAAAATAATTGGAAGAATCCCTTTGGCAAGATTGTTTAATATACCAATATGCACCTATGTGGAGTATGAGATCTTTATCACAAACTAAGTCGTCGAAATGACCATAACTTGGTCATTTGGTTTGAAACTTCTAGATGTTCATACATGATATACCTTTTTGTGAAGACTTTTTTTGCAAATGTTGGCAAAAATCAAGTTTATAATTTTTCATAACAACTAGTACACATATAAGGAGCCCATGCTAAAGGATTTGATTTTTTTAGGTGTTTATAACTTTATTACATTTTTTCTTAAAAACAATCAAAACGCTCGCTATGACTAATCATCGGAAGAGGTGATATTTTCTAGAACTACCAATGTTTCTGTGATATAACCACTAGTTTTGTACCTTAAAATGATTTTTCCAAAAGTTTCAGACCAAACTATCAAACAGTTGTAGTTCAAATTTGAATTACTTTCGATAAATCAACATAAACTCAATTAACTAGGGGAAATTAGTTAAAATTCAAAGAAAAAACTCATACTTGGGGATCATATGTGTACCACTCTTAGTGAAAAATAGTTGGGTGCCATTTGGAATCATATTTTATGTACTTACTTCACAAAAAAACTCATTTTTCCACTTAAAATAATTTATGAAATAATTTGAAGAAATCACCTTGGCATCTTAAAATGAAGGAATATAAAACAAAACATAAAAATAAACTAGAAACCAAAACAATTCAAAAAATAAGTAAACAAAAATAAGAAACAGAAAAGTAATCAATTCAAACAATTTAAAAGAAAACAGAAACAAAAACCAGTAAAAAGAAATAAGGAAAAAAAATTGTCTCGGTTGGTTCGTGGCTAGAACCGAGACTAAAGGTCTTGTCCGCGCCGTTTAGGGTGGTCGTGGCTCAAATTTTTCCTATCTTTCGCCAAATCTTCCAAAGCCGTCGTCGCCTTGCCGCCATCGCCCTGCCGCTCCGCCTCGAGGTCGCCGCGCCATCGCCCTGCTGCTCCGACGCGCTGCCGTCTAGCGCCATGCCGCTTCGCCATCTGACGTGCCGCCACGTCGTCTGCTCCGCACCACGAGGAGGCCACGCCGCCCACCACGCCGCCGTCCAGCGCCTCTGCACACCACGACGCCCACCACACCGCCATCCAGCGCCGGTATGCCTCGTCCCCTCCCTCCCTCGGCCTCCCTAACTAGTTCCCACGCCGCCGTCCGGCGCATTAGGGTTAGTTCATGCACTGATTTTTGCTAAGGGCTAGGTGTTTGCAAGTCTGTACTGTTTTTGTTAGGGTTATTTCATGCATTAGGGTTTTAATGATTTCGTGGTGATGATGATTAGGCCCTAGAATGTCCTGTAACTACATATTAAGCTTCATAGGTAATCTTGTTATTAGGCACTAGAATGTACTGTTTTTTGTTAGGGTTAGTTCATGCAGTTTTTTATGCCTGTTGTATTTCGTGGTATATTGTCTATTGCTGCTAATATTTGCTATATGTTTCCTTACTAGGATGCTTTTAGATGGTAAAACTGTCTATTGCTGCTAATATTTGCAAAACGCTAACATCTTGCATTGGTTGGTTGATGCCTGTGTCACTAAAGAATTAATTTGCATACTATAAGCTCAGGAATTAGACATAATCTTCAATATTTCTTTTGGAGGTAAATTCTGTATTGTGCCCTGACTAGTCTTTCTGAAAGTAGCAAGGCTCTTAGACTTTTATGTATTTCTTTTCTAATTATATGATCTGAGCATTACTCATCGAATCTTTTCTTGGTCTTGATAGTTCACAAACATTGCACAATATAAAGGCTGCTACTAGATACAAGTGCTACTTCCTAGTCTTGATCTTAACATGGATTGTTGGATGCGCGTGAATAATTTCTAGCCGCATCTAGTTGGGTAAACCAGCTACTGGATATACATATTAGTGCATACTAGCTGCTAGCATTTGATTTGTTTCCTCTGGATAATATAATAACAACTATAATATCAGATTGTTTGGCGTTTTTCTGGTTCTTAACATGGATTACCAACTATAATATCCGAATATTGAAATTTAGACCAAAAATAATATTCAACACCATATGTTATGTTTGTATTAGCATATACCTCATTGATTTCTTCGTGAGGAAGTGTATTTGCATATACCTCATTGATTTCTGAATTTGATCTACATGTTACAAGTACTTTAGTATGGTTCATTGATTTATGAATTTTATCTACATGTTAACAGGTCTATTTCCAATTTGCTTGCTTAATTGTTGATTCATTGAAGGAAACGTTGGTCTCATCTTCACCAAGGCTGACCTCAAGGAGCTTCGCCGCTGCCCTGCTTTTCTGTTTCTATGCATTTGTGCTATAACTTGTGATATACATAATTCTGAATTTACTGAACATTGTACAGACGGTGAAAATTTATTAGTGGCCTTATGTAAAGTTTATTGGAAGTGCATTTTCTGGTAGCTTGGATTATAAGACTGATGTGTCAGTTTATTGGATGTGCATTTTCTGGTAGCTTGGATTAATTTGTTCTCCCTGTATATTTTGCACTGATCATGCTTCTAATTTAAATAACTTCCTCTTACAAAGCTTAGTAAGTGCAATGCCTTCATCTTTTGGACAAAAAATCACTCAACTTTCTGTAGACATGATACTTAAGATATATGCAAGAGATATAGCAAGAAATATGGTTAAAAAATGATTTTGTGTTAGATATGCAAAATTATAAAATATGATCCATATCTTGTTTTGTGTTAGATATGCAAGATGAGCACACACTGTTTTTCAGATGAATAAATGTAAACTTGATTATAATGACAGAGCTATGGATTGCAGGTACATTTGAGCTATGAAGCACTTGCGAGACGAGTAGATAGAAGAAGCACAATTTAAACGAGACGAGGAGATGGAAGACCAAATGGAACAACTTATTTTTAACGATGCCCGAGCTGGAGGAGATGTAGATGATTATGATTTCGAACAATTTTTGAACAACTTTGGTGGTGGAATGGAGTCAGGAGATGTGGTGATAACAAACTCTGGCGGAGAGGTGTATATGTGTTTATAATAAATATGGCGATATGTTGTTGTTAACTACATGCATTAATTGATTTATGTTGCATTTATTAACGACTCATTTTTCTTTTAGCCATCCGGATCGAGCAAATCTGCCAAAAAGCAGCCACCATGTGCTCCTCGAGGCAAGGCAAAAAGAATAACGAGCGAGGATCCAAAGTTACCGATTGAGGAAATTGTTGATTCCGGCGAACCGCTCGAACCAAAACAGAACCGCAACAAATTTATAAGTCAAGCTGGAGTTATTGTTAGGGACATGAACCCAATCAGCATACGCGAATGGAATAAGCAGGCGGCCGCAGATGTGGAGGACACATGTTATGTCCACCAAGTTCTTAAGGATTTGGTCTATAACACGCTGTTGTCACATTTCACCCTCCCGCCAGATCTCTCTAAAGTGAAGAAGGACAACCTCAAGAAGTGGACTCTTATTAAGATGGCGGAACAATTCCGAAACTGGAAGAAAAAGTTATGGAATCAATATGAAGTAACAAAAGAAGAGCCAGATTTCAGTGGAGCACAAGGGAAGAAGTTAGAATCTGAATGGGCGGCGTTTAAGGCGTATAGGGAATCACCTATGGCTGTGGCCTGATCGGAGATAAATAAATTGAATGCTGGGCTGAAGGTATACCACCATACATTGGGGACAGGTGGCTACAAGAGCGTCATTCCTAAGTGGTTAGCCTATGAAGAAAACTGGTTCGATCGGGGGTCCGTCCAAAGACACTTGACTGGCCCGAGAGGTCAAAATTCTGGTTGTTCGCGCATGGGGCAGGGTTGGACCCAGTAACCGGAGATATTGTTGGAAAAGGAAAATGGAAGGATCTCGTTGACATAATCAAAGAGAAGCTTGAAGATGCAATTAATGATGTTTGCAATGGTGTGTTCAAACCCGATAGAGAGGATGACGAGCTGACATGGGCCCTAGGGAATCCTGAACATGTTGGACGAGCTCGAGGCTATCCTGGCGGTGCTACGTTTAAGACTGCGTGGCCAGAATCCGCTCACACTTATAGAAGCTGTAGCAGAGGTAAGAAGAAGAAGGCCGACCGGATATCAGAATTGGAACGTGGCCTGAAAGAGACACGGGCGGAAATAAAAGCATTGAAGGAGCAAAGAACGGAACCTCAGGAGCGGGACCAATTAGATCATGAAGCAGAACCGCCCCATCTCAGCGTAGAAGTAGCATTGGTTCCACGCGTCAAGTCGATGGTCCCTACCCAGTGGATGACATCACACAGACTACAGGTTGTGAGCTACATATAGCAATGAGAAACATAACTTTGAAGGTGGCGGTGGGGCAAGCTTTAGTAATTCAACCTGGAGAACTCTACCATTGTGGTCAAATTCCAGATGGCTACGCTCGTGTCTGGGTGGACAAAATTATGGCGGGATTTGAAACCTTGGAACTTGAGTTTCCTAGAGGTGACGAGGAGAAGACGTTGGCAGACGTCAAGCACTGCTTCGCCCTATGGCCCAAGAAATACATCGTCCTTTCAGAACAAGCAAAGTCCACTCCTCGTTCTAGGAGTCCAGCTCACCAGCAAAGTCCACTCTTCCTCGAGAGGGATCAAACACAAAGTCCATCTCCACCTCATCACCAAAGCCCACACCTCCCCGATAGGGACCCCAGCCCGAGTCCATCTCCAGCTCATCAGCAAAGCCAACCTCCCCCCGAGAGGGTCCCCAGCGCGAGGCCATCGTAGTCTGTGCCAGTCCGCCAGAATGTTAAGTTGCTCTCGAGTAGGCGCCAGTCTGGTTCTCCTGTTAGGAAGAAACCTAGAAAGCAGAAAACACCGCCGCCTACTCCAAAGTTACCTTGGGAGAGAACTGTCGAGGAAAACGATATCGCCTGCAAAGAACATACGGATGCCTGGCTTGCTGGCGTGAAACAGAAAGCGTTAGCGAAACAATTGCCTCCTCAAAAATTTACTGCCGGAATTCCTCAGGAGAAAATTGACCGTTGCATCGATGCCCTATACAACCCCCCACCATCGCCGCCAACAGACTATGATCGCAACATTGGTAAGTCATATGACGAAGAGATGGATGATTAATCAAAAAAAGGGAAACAAGTTGCCCAACTCGGAGAACAAGACGCACAGTCGCCCCCCCTCTCAAGGTGCTTGATGACAGAGTTCTCAAAAACATCAATGTGCGGGAGCTGGTATATTCGGGAGATGATATCCCCTTCGCGGATGTCGTTCGTTCTTATGTTCACGGGGAGAATTTTATCGACGGCGACTTACCCACAAGATTGCGTCAATTTCGAGCCTGGTACAAGAATACCGTAAAGGAGATGAATTAAGACGCTCTCATGATGGCAGTTAAGGAAGAGCATTATTTCCAAGAATACTCCGTTGTCCTTTACTTCGCTGAAATCTTTCAGTTATACAATCTCCGGGCCCTCGACAAAGCTATCATGAGTTCCTATTGTCTGTAAGTGATATATTCCTGTACTTTAATGCTTTAATTAGCTCTACTCGTTCATTGTCTGTGATAATCCTCTCTATAATATTTTATGTGCTTTATTACGCATTATGAAGATGCTTGAATGCAAGAAGCAGAAAATCAACCACATTGGGTTCATTGACCCCTCTATAATGCATGAAGATAAAATAATTGATCTAAGGCTTAAGAAGGACACACCGGGGAATTTGCTAATGTTTTTCAATCGAAAAGTTTACAAAAAATATATATTATGGCCTTACAACTTCAAGTGAGTGTTAGTGCTTATTACACATTTTATTTTTCTCACCCGATGTTAAGTTTAATTGATGAGTTATGCATGACTATTTATAAACATGCGCAACTACCACTACATTCTTATCGTTATTGACTTCGGAAAGGAGATATTGTTGTCCTTGACTCGTTAAGAAGATTCCCTAAACTTTACAAGACCTGTTTTGATTTGGTGATAAGGTACTTTCTTTTCTTATCCCCTCTTTCGTTCATTTCCTAATATCAAAGAATTTATGACTCATTCATTCATTTTCTTATCATGCAGCGTTTGGAAAATGTTCCTCGCGAAACATCCGAACAGTGGATGGCCAGAGAAACTGCTATGGCGTACTAACCAAGTAAGTAGTTCTATAACTTGGCCCATACACCATTATCATACTTTATTATTATTTGATTAAATTCTATTCTTCTATAGACTTGCCTTAAACAGCCAATAAGGACTGGTCGATGTGGGTTCTACGTTTGCGAGTATGCACACTGTGGTCAACGAGAGTTTGAAGAGCAAAAGAAGTATTGAAGTATGGAAAGCTCTAGTCACAATATTATTTTTGTACCATCAATCGTGATGAGTTTTATTCATTTCATATCTCATGTATTCATTGTGATATCCTTTTTTTACAGTTGGCAAGAAAGCGCAACGAGTTACCAATAAAGAATCGCTTCAGGGCACTTGCAGAGGAGTTGACGGGATTTTACCTCGCCCATGTCATATCGGGGACCGGAGAGTACCACTATTTTGACTAGTGCGGACATGTAATTGTGATCTCCATATAACAAAGTACTTCTAAGTATCTGGAACCGGGAAATGTGATCTTCATGTACCACGCGTACTTAAATGTGTATGTGTTATCAACACATGATCTTCATGTAATTGTATATATGCATGATGCAACTTCATCTAGCTTCGTATAATAATTTATACGTGTTTTTCGCGCATCGAAGCCGTATGATCCGAAACCCCTACCCCCGACGCATCGACGTGGTACCATCCGAAACCCCCTACCATCACACATCGATTATAACATCGACGTGGTACCATCCAAAACCCCCTACCATCACGCAACGACATGGTAACATCCAAAACTCCTACCCAGAAAACCGGTCGAAATAAAAAAAAGCAAATCCCTGAAATGAATAAAAAAGCAAAACCCTGAAATGTAAAAAAAAAACCTAGTCCCGGTTCGTAACACGAACCGGGACTAAAGGGTTCGCCCCCGCGCGCCCTGCCACCTCCACGTGCGGAGCTCTAATTGGTGGGGGGGCTGCGGTCCCGGTTCGTATTGAGCCGAGACCAAAGGGTGGGGGGGCTCTAGTCCCGGCCAGACAGTCCCGGTTGCTACACGGGGACTATAGCCCCTCTGGATCCGGGACTAGTACCCTTTTTTCCACTAGTGGGAGTACTTACCGAGATGTCCTACCAAAGCGCAATTTGCATGGAATTTTATGGTTTGGGTTTCGTCGTCATGATGAGACAATTAAATACTTATTTTTAGTACAAATCAACACGTTATATATGGTCAATCATCCAAGTGGCTTGTACCTGCAATGCGGTGTTGGAAATATATTTGGTAAGTGTCTACGTGGAACATATCAAAAGTAGTATATATAATTTCTTGTATTTGAAAGCAAACCGGAGCCCTCCTTGCGCCGCCACCTCTCCAACCCCTCCCTGTATCCTCTATTGCCTCGCCACCGCCGGATGGTGGCGGAGGGAATCCTTTGTTGCCACGCGCGGGGATCCCGGCGCGGGCTTAGGGCGTCGCGTTAGGCATGGGGCGCGGCGGCACGGCCGCTCCGTCGTCGGCGGCCCGCATCGGCGATGAGGTCAGCGGATCCTAGGGCGGTTTCGTGCCTAGGAGACGGCGGTTCGTGATGGCACCGGGTGATCGCGGTGCGGTCCGGGGGCTGCGGTGGTGTTGTGATGCGGTGTTGGACCTTCCGGAAGCGATGCCCTTGCCCCTGTCGGAGTCCATCTTCGTCGGTCTCGGTTGGACGTTCACTGGCAGCTACTGCACTGGCTCGGGCTGCCGCCAGGGTTGCCTTTGACCTGTTAAATTTCTGATGGGTCAAGCTGCCGGGATGGTCGGATGCATGGGAGATCGGTCTGAATAAACGTGGCGGTCCTAGGGTTGCTCTTACGACAAGACGAAGACTTGATTTGCCTAACGCATGTCCTGTTTGATCTGGCCGGAGTGTCGGATTCCAAAAGGCTCCGCCGAGGATCTCACATGCGCGTTTATGCCTAAAGACTCCTGGATCAGATGGTATTCGGGCGCACCGAAGGGAGCGTCGCGAAGCTCTTTTTTCTGTTGCCACCGTGGGCAAATTCATTGTGAATTTAGAGGCGGAGAATGTCATGGAAGTCGGTATTGGATGACAGGCAATGGTGATTGGAGTTTTTGCGGCAAGAGTAACTTGCTTGGATTTTCATAAATTATAGCAGCGGTTTGCAAGTGGGGGCGACGACATAGGTGAAGTTCAAAGTCTCACCCTGGCCTTGTTGAAAACATTGTTTCTGAGAGCGGGGACTATGTGCGGGGTGAAAACCTAAGATCTTTGATCGGGTATATGCACTGTTTTCTTCTAAAAAAGACGTCGCTTTTGGATAATTTGTGCTGCTGC
This sequence comes from Poa annua, assembly GCA_026929855.1. Taxonomy (NCBI): domain Eukaryota; kingdom Viridiplantae; phylum Streptophyta; class Magnoliopsida; order Poales; family Poaceae; genus Poa; species Poa annua. The sequence continues at coordinate 44,013,060 of CM049427.1, forward strand.
TGCAAGTACTGTAACTCTGTTTTGACTGTGTGCATCCATAATGTCGTGGTATTGTCACGGCAGATGTTACCCGGAGGTAACTTGAGATGAGGGGCATGGCGGCTTCCGACATCGGAGCTTGTCTAGCGTGGCGTGGGGAAACAAAGGTTTACCCAGGTTCGGCCCCTCGTCGTGAGGTAAAGACCTACTTCCTGCTTCGGCTTTACTGATTAGGGTTTCGGGACTCGGCGCTTTAGCTTCCGGATCTGGAGATTACAAGGTGTCTCTACTACCGCTATTGATTGTGTCTCTCTGGAACTTAAATCTCTAGGAACTAGGAGACCCCCTTATATAGGCGGCGGGTCTCGCTGGAGGTACAAAGCCGGGTCCGGGTTCCTATCATACCCGGACTGTACTCTAAGTCCTCTAAGCCTCTTCTTCCCTTAGCAGGACTCCGTCTTGTACTTGGTCTCCAGCCTTCTGGATCCTTCTTGCTTGCTGGCCAAGGTATACGTTGCGCACCGGCTTACGTATCACCCGGCCCATATCTTTATGCTTGATCCGGCCCAGGCTCCTGCCAGGCCGGCTTATCTTCTATGTCGGTGGGCCTACCGGGTTATGATCCCCCCAACAGTAGCCCCCAGGATAACTTGGACATCAGACTGGACTTGCTTCACCTTTGCGCTTTGGAACATGTTTCTGGGGCAAGCCGTCGGTCCTTTTGTCCGAGTTATCTGAAAAACAATAAGCAACTTATTAGACAAGCAGGCTCTCGGATTACTTGCTCAGCCGGCCTGATGCTTGGTCAACGGCTCGTAACCCGGCCACAACTTGCCGGCTTTCACTCTCTATGCCTTTGACCTTCTTCTTTCTTTATTCTCTCTCTTGTCTTTCGGTCAATCTTCTCAGTCAACGAGATATTTAATGTCTATCCAGGCGCGAGAATCAAGGAGACAATAACCACCTCGGGGAAACAAAAGATCTTGTCAGGGAATATCTCACCTGACAGATTTTATCCCCGGAGATAATCATTATCTTCCTGTCTTTCCCACTTTGCCCCTAGGTCAACCCTAGGAGCTTATAAATAGGGAAGCACGAGATGAGCCCAGAGCTCACTCTCCCTCGAGCTAGTCACTTCCAACTTCTTCCCCAAGCTCACCGCCTCGAGCGCTTCGCCTACTCGCACTGTTCATCTTCCCCAAGCTCAGGAGCTCGTCCGTGGTTCGTCTCGTCCGAGCCGCTCACCAGATCTCTCAAGTTCGTGCGGGCCCGATCTTCACCTTCTTCGTTCGTCAGGTAACATCATCATCACTACTCTCTCCCAATTTTGCATCTCCAACCTCCATGTTCTTCGAGTTCCTCGGACGAACCCGCACGTTCTTCGTGTTCTTGATATTTTCTCTCTTGTTTGTGATTTCCTGAGGTATTCTAGATCCACCCCCGCGATCATTGTTCATCCTTCTTTTGTTCTTCTCGGATGAACTAGTGTTCTCCACGTTCTTGAATATCTTTCATTTAATCTTGATTTTCCCGCGGTCACGCAGATCCATTTTGACTTAAACTGTTCCTATCTCCACTGTTTTTTGCTTTGACTGTTCATGCAGATGAACTGCCCTGTCGTTTGACCTCCTCTTTTTCTGTTAATTCTTGCAATCCTGTAGATCTGTTCTAACCCTTCATCTCTGTTATTTCTTATTTGTAGATCTCCGGCTTCCAGCAATCATCATGGGTTTGAAGTCTGCCGCTCAACGTGCTCCCAAGAAGGTGAAAAGTACACCCGGCGCCGGGTCCTCTGGCACTGTCGCTCCCGAGAAGGCAAAACTTAAGTCCGGGTGTAACTGGGGCAAGTCCAACATCTGTAATAGCCGGCTTCAAGAGCTGGCGAAACTCGGCATGCTTCCGCCTCAGTCGGAGGCCCACTGGCGGGTCCCGGACGAAGAAGAGACCCTGCCACAGCCAGGACCCGGCGAGGTAGTTCTCTTCGCCGATCATATTTCCCAGGGTTTCAAGCCCCCGGGTTATCTTTTCTTCCACCAAATCCTCGATTACTTCCAAATCCGTCCACAAGACATAGCACCGAACTCGGTGTTAAACATCACTCACTTCGTCGTCCTCTGCGAGGCCTATCTCGGCATCGCTCCCAGTCTCCCTCTCTTTCTTGAGTTTTATTACTGCAAACCCCAACGGGAATACCCGACGGGGCCCCTTGTTTCCTGTGGCGGCGTGACGATCCAACGCCGCCGCAACATCATCTTCCCGGGTGTGGTTCTCCACTCACACCCGAAGGACTGGCAGACGACTTGGTTCTACTGCCAGTCACTCATGAACGGATAGACGTCGCCTAGAGGGGGGGGTGTGAATAGGCGATTTAAAACTTTTTCCGAGGAGCCGGAATATCCGGTCCAAGAATGACCCGGAAATTCCGGTATGCTTGATAAAGGCGGAATAAAACTAGAGGTTTACATTAACAAGCATACAACCTAGATATAAATACTAGGCTCACCTATGTGCACCAACAACTTATGCTAAGCAATACAAGCAACAAGGTGATAGCAAGATATATGACTTCAAGCACGAAGGCTATCACAATGTAAAGTGCATAAGTAAAGAGCTCGGGTATAAAATAACCGAGCCACGCGGAGACGAGGATGTATTCCCGAGTTCCACCCAAAGGGTGTACGTCTCGTTTGGAGAGGTGTGCGCAACCACAACAGGTTAGCCACAACGCCACAAAGGCTCACCTTCTTCTCCTGATGATCTCAACCACAAAAGGTTGCGAGTTCACCTTCCACTATTGATAGATAAAATAAAATAGATCTAATTAGACTTCTGCATTAATAGAACAATAGAACGGACTAGTAAAAAACCTATTTAGGATAATAATTGGATAAGAGAGCCTCTACCCTGTCAACGGATAGGGAAAGAACAAAATCTGGATAAATACCAATTCCTATGACTGGTAAAAAGATACAGATTAAAATAAAGAGTTCTCGTGGTCCAGAATCCACAAAATTTGCGTTTGGAACATTAAATAGCTTGTATCCATAGAACATCTGGCGTAACATGGATAATAAATAAATGGGAGTTAATATCATTCCTATATCGAATCTCGTACAACTCTTGAGGCACACACCCACAACTTAATTGGGGGCTCCTAAGTCTTGAGGCACACACCCACAACTTAATTGGGGGCTCTCAAGTGACCACAAAAGGTCTTGACCACAAACGGTCTTGGCCACAAACGGTCTTGGCCCCAAAAGGCCGGCCACAAAAGGCGTCTAGGGTCCAAAGACCCAAGAGTAACAAGCTCACAAGTAATACCCCCACGAATCCTCGTGGAGGGCTCAAACCGATGCAAATGCAATGGCAAGTGCACACAAAGTGCTCAAGTTCTTCACTCTCAAATTCCAACACAACAACAAATGTTTATGGGGGAATAAGAGAGGAAGAACAAAGGAAACCACAAAGAGTCAAATCCTTCACTCCCAAATCCCACCAAAAGCAACTAATGCTTATGGGGGGAGAAGAGAGGAAGAACAAAGAAGAAGAACCACAAAGGAACTCCAAGAACTAGATCCACTAAGTTCCTCCCACTTAGAGGAGAGATGGATTGGTAGGATTGTAGATCTAGATCTCCTCTCAACTTTCCCTAAAGAATATGCAAGATTCTATGGACGGATTGAGAGGGGAGTGAGCTTTCCAAGGTCAGCAATGGAGTAGGAGAGAGGGGAAAGTCGTGCTGCCTTGGATTGGCTGGGGAAGAAGAAGGGGAGGGGTATTTATACCCCTCTAGGAAATATAGCCGTTGGCTGTTTCGACACTCGGAAATTCCGGTATAAGTGAGACTCGGAAATTCCGGTCAACCGGAAATTCCGAGTCCATGAAATTTCCGAGCTGAAAATCCGGCTGGAGTCAGAACCAAAACCAAACTTTTCCTTAGCCATTTCTGGAAGGCTTTTCTGGGTGCACTCGGAAATTCCGGTATATGGAAATTTCCGAGCACAATTTCCGGTTCGAGTCAGAACCAAAAATCCTTCTTTCCTTAGTCAAAACTAGAGGGCTTTCTGGGTGCACTCGGAAATTCCGGTAGACGGAAATTTCCGAGCACAATTTCCGACTGGAGTCAGAACCCTTTTTCTCCTTTCCTTAGCCGTTTTCTTGGATCAGCTGGGGAACCGGAAATTCCGGTAGAGCGAAATATCCGGCCCCAATAATCCGAATCAGCAAAACACCGAAACGAAAACTGCTATAACTTTTGCAAATGAACTCCAAATGAGGTGAGACCAATTTTTTTGGAAAGATAGCGACGATGGAAATATTGCATCCCATAAATAGAGTAAAATCGACACACATGGCAAGGTGTGGGACTTTCCTCACGGTAGAACCGGCAATATTTCCGCCACCGAAAACGTAACAAGTTGTCCAAAGTAAAACCGATTTCGATGAACAAGAGCTTGACATGGAGATGAACCAAGCTCTAGCTCCTCACCAACATAAAAGCCAAATAAGAACCAAGAAATATGATATGCCAAGTATGCAAAGGTTTGAGCTCTCCACAACGATGCGATCAAGTTACTAACTTGAGATCCCCTCTTGATAGTACGCCTATCTATCCTATAGCCCTATCAAGATCATACCTTTGCCTTGAGCATTCCACTTGAGTTGGATGATGACTATCTTGATCTCTTCAAGTGGTTTATCTTTCCTTGATTGCGCGTCCAAGCACATGCTTGATGAAGACTTCTGCAAATACTCCCCCATGCTCGCAATGGGAGAGTCTCGCTTAGCTTCATCTTCATGTATCCATTGCAAGCACCAAGCATAGGATCTCTTCAAGAATTTTCTCTTGGTCTTGGACTTGCACATCTCACCTTGATGACGATCACCACATGACGTCATCCTCCATGAGCTATATGAAATCTTCATTTGATGCAAGCCCATGGGAAGATACCTAACCTCATATAAAGATACCACGCACACATATATCATGGGTTAGTTCACAAAGCTATGCAAACAAGTGTTTACCATCCCAAGAGATACATGATCACTCTTGGTATATCTTGTAGCTTTGTGTGTTGATCAACATCTTGATCAACCTTGTATCTTCCAACCTATCTTCACTAATATGATGTCTTGAATCCTTCAAGACATACTTGCAATATGCTCCACTCAACACATAAGCTTCAAGAGTCCAACACATGAACTCCACAACTCCATGGACATGATCTATAATGATATCTCAATGCAAACATTAGTCCATAGAGATTGTCATTCAATTACCAATTCCACACATGAGGGAAAATGCTCTTTCAACTCACTCCCGAGGGTGAGCCGGCCCTTCCCGGCTTTCGAGCTGATAGGCTCACCCTCCACGAAAACATGAACTCCTTCGCCTCCCCGGCTGACCGGGAGGCTATCAAGCCACTGGTTGGCCAGGTTTGCGCCCTTCTTGCCCACGGTTTGACGGGCGCAGATTTGGTCCGCTGCTGGGTCGGGTGGCGCATCATGCCGCTCAGCATCCGACCGGGCCTTATCTGCCAATATTCCGGGTCTCTGGACGACTCGATGCGCTTCAACAGGAGCCAGCAGTCGGAGGAAGCGTTGGTGCGGGTCATCCGGAAGATCGTTAATGAATCTCCGGATTCTCAGGTGAGCGCCGACCTTCCTCCTTTCTGCGCCACCAACCCCCTGAAGCCAGTATTTTCTGTTTCCTCTGTCTTTTTCTTTATGTTTGAAGCTTTCTCTGAGTGAATAACCTCAAACTCCTCAGACAGACGATACTTGGTGGTCCGCTGCTCTACTCTCCTCGCCCGACTCTGCCGATGAGTCGGGTAACGATGTTGAAGAGGCCGGCTCCGAAGCCGGCGGGGAAGAAGAAGCAGAAGGTGAGTTAGATTCCATCACCCGGCTCTTCCTTGAATTAATGGATGCCGACCTTCGGGAAAACCGGTCTCCCTCTATTGATGAGGCCAATATATCAGATACGGTTCTTCCGTCTACGGACCCGTCCCCACCGGCTACCAAGAGGAGGCTCCGCTCAGACTCTGCCGAGGTAATTCCACCGTGCTTGGGCTTGTCCTGTTTGCGTATTCTTGCTCCCTCTTACTGAATTTGTCTTGTGTTATCAGGAGGAAAGGGAAGCTCGTCGCCAAAAGCGTCGGCTTCGGTCCTCCGATTCTGACGAGCCACTCTTTGAAGGTATTTCCCGTAACCCAACTCCTCGCCGGTTTAAGCCTCCGCAGACACGCCCTTCCGTTCTTTATCCTTTAGCCGGGACTGAGCGGCGGTCTCTCTCAGTGTCTTCAGATTCGAGCGATGATCTTTTTGGCGGCTTTGCTGTCAATAAGGGGTATGCCGCCTTTCTCTCGCCTTTTATGTTTGCTTATTTGTCTTTGTTGTAACCTTCTTCCCGTTGTGTAGAGCTCGCACTATGCCCACGCCCTCTCCGGCTGTGGATGAAACAGTTGTCACCTCGCCCCTCCGTACTGAAGGAGGAGCCGCTAAGTCGGCGACGCCTCCGGCTTCTCCTCGGGCATCTGGCTTACCAGATGTGGAGATCGCCGGCTCTGCCATGGGTGAAAAGCCCATCGACTCCCGCATCGCCAAGACCACCGCGCCGGGTGCCACCACTTCAAAATCTTCAACCGGCAAGGCATCCGGCTTCCAGTCCTATAGAGACTTGGACTTGACAGCTCTCTTCGAAGAGCTTCATAGGCGTGTCGGGGAGTCGCGCCAGGCGGAGGACAGTGTATTGGCTGAACTCCAAGAGAAGTTTGAGGTATGCATGTATATCTCTCCTAGTCCCCAAGTGCCGGGTTATCAGCCTGCGATGACTCGGGACTTCCAGTGTGACCTGCTTTAATAGATGACGTTCTTGTTGAGTAGTCCCCAAGAGTCGGAATGACTGCTTGCAGTATTCCGGGTCTTCGTTAGCTCTTTGGCCTTTGGTTTCGATTGAGTAGTCCCCAAGAGTCGGGTTATTGCCTGCGATACTCCGAGTCTTCTTGTTGAACTTTGATTTTGAGCCCACAATTGAGTAGCCCCCAAGTGTCGGGTCTTAGCCTGCGCGACCTGGGACTTATAACAATTTGGGCTTTCTTATTCTTACTCGCCATGTCCTAATCATTTACTTGTGTTTCTTGTTTCAGGACCAGACCCGCCAGTAGGACCATGCCCTTGACGTTGTTAAGGGGGAGTTAGAATCGGAAGCCGGCCGCCGTGCCGGCCTAAGATCACCGAGCTTGAGAAGAAGCTCGGCGAAGTTGCTGAAGAAAACTCCCTCCTCCGTCGAGAGATGGAGGAGCATGAGACCAGTTGGACGGAGCAACGTGACAAGTTGCAAGAGGACCTGAACGCCTCCAATGCCAAGTATACGAAGCTTGTCGCATTTCTTTATGAGATGACCACCGTGCTCTTTGGTAAGCCGGCTCTATTTTTGACTGTCACTTATCATAGCTTGTTTTTCCGACTTACACTTCTGGCTCTTTTTTCAGGGTCTTGGAACCCCATCTGCAAACTTGAGCCGGAAGGGAAGCTCAAGGCCGTCTATACTCTTGTGCAACACCTATATTATGGAGCTGGCAAGGCGTTGATGGCATGTCATGGCTGGGAGAAGCCGCCCACGATGCAGGCCAAGTTCCTCCAACAACTACATGTCTTGCCGGCTTGGCTTGATAACTGGAGGAGGTCTGCAGCGCGGCGTGCGTCGATGCACATCTTGGCTTTGACCAAGGCGCATTACCCGGACGTTGACACAGAGCTTCTCACGAAGGGGTGGCCCTGCAAGAGTGACAGGACTCCTCTCACCAAGAAGGACATCAAGGCCATAGACGTGAAGACTCGGGGCCGAACGACAAGATGCGGCTCCATGTCGAGGACAACGACAAGGACGTCGTCGACAACATCCTCTCCGCGCTCTTCGTCAACCCCTCCGTGCTCCCCGCGGACGAGGTCCACGTGGAGCTCCGGCCCCTTCACCAGTACAACCTTACGGAGCGCATGGCCCGCCTGGAAGAGATGCCTTCGTTCTCCCCGACGGGCCCGGCGGACTCTGATGTGCCGCTGCCGGCCCCGCGGGGAGCGGAGGGGGCCGATTCTCCCTCGGCTTCCGGATCTGGCTTGGGCGAGGAGGAAGCCACATCTGGGGAGGTCTCCTCTTCTAGGGCTGGGCCCCTTGCTGACGAGAGTCGCGACATCTCGTCAGGCGACGAAGATGCCTTCGTGGTGGCGCCCTCGCGCCCCGTGGAGGAGGAAGCTGAGGAAGGGGAGGCCTCAGACGCGGAGGGCTCTCCGGGGAGGTGCGGGCTTCGCACCAAGGCCGCCGTGGACCACCCAGGGGCGAGGCCCTCTGACGTCCCTTCCAAGAGGAAAGCGGAGGCCCCCCCCGCGAGGCCTGCTGCCAAGCCCTTCCCCTCATGGCGCTCGTCAGGCCTTGCGTGGGTTGACGCCGGCGCTCCCCCTCCAGGGTGAGTTCACACGTCGTAGGGTCATTTGCCCTTTTGGTTTCTAGTTCCACCTCATTTTTTGCTGAAGTCTTTCTTTGCGCTCTCGACAGCGGACCTGCGCCTGCCAAGCGCCGCCGGCTCTGCAAGGCGTCCGAGGTGAAGACCGCCACGGCAGGGGCCGTGACTGACGAGGCCGCGAGGCCTGAGGGGGCGGCCCCAACGGCCCCCTTTGAGAAGGTGCCTCAAGTTGAAGCGACGGCGCCCCTCGCGGGGGCGGCTGATCCACCCGAGAAGGAGAGTGCCGTAGGCCCGGACGCTCCTGCAGCACCGCACGAGTCTCCGTTGGTGGAGGGCTCGGAGGCGAGGACTTCTGCGCCACCTCGTGCCGCCAATCCGCCTCGCGCGGTTACGCCTCCGCGCGAGGTCACTCCGCCACGTGCGGCTACGCCTTTACGCGAGGCTACTCCGCCACGCGAGCCAGGGCCGCCGCGCGTGTCGACTCCTCCGGGTGTGCCTGCTGCGTCGTCTGCGCCCAACGCCTCTGCGCAGCCCGTGATGGAGGCCTTCGAGGCGCCGGCGGGTGGGGGAGCGTCCACCGGGGATGGTTCCTCCTCTCCTCCGCGCCAGGCTGGAGGCGAGGAGCGCCTCACGGCTGCAGGGCCTGAAGGGGGCGCGGGCATGGGCTCCGGCGGGGCTCAAGCCATCCCCCTTGTCCTTCCCGCGGCCGGACCTGCGGGACTCGACGTCGAGGCTGGCACTTCTGCGAGCCGAGCCCTGGTGCTCCGCGACTGGGACTGGAGCGCGGGGCGTCCTGAGGCCGCCTTTGGCCTCGTGAGGGAGTCCCTGGAGGGCTTGGAGGCGCACCTCGCCCTTGGGATATATGGATCGCTCAGCAGCAGAAGGAGCTGGCGAAATCGTGGGAGTCCTTCCACGTGGCGGTCGAGACGCGCCGGCAGGAGGACTTGGCGCTGCAGGCTGCCCGTGAGGAAGCCACCACCTTCGCCAAGGAGACCCGTGAGGCGGCCATTCGCGACGCCGCCGAGCTGCTCCAACCCCTCCAGGCGGAACGCGACGCCGCGGCAAAGCTCCTGCGCGAGGTCGGGGCGGAACGCGAGGCAATGGAGGGCTCGTTGGCGCATAAGCACCGTGAGTTGGGCCAGCTGGAGTCTCAGCTGCTCTCCACCCATCAGGCCGCATCGGCTGCTCTGGAGAAGGACCGCAAGGCCTTTGCCGAGCGCGTGCAGTTTCTGGTCCTCAAGGAGAAGGATTTGCAGCAGCGCTAGGAGCAGCGCCTCCAGGCGGAGAAGGACCTGGCTGCCCAACGCGAGGCCCTCGAGGAGCAAGAGGGCGAGCTTGCCCAGGCAACCCAGAAGTACGAGGACAACGTCGCTGCCCAGAAGGTGGCTTACGAGCGCTTCGAGCGGCGCTTCGTCGAGAAGAAAAAGGAGGTGGAGGACGCCCTCGTGGAGCGCGAGAAGCAGTTCTGCAAGTCCACTTCTCAGAAGTATCGCGACATGGCCCAGGCGCAAGAGGACCGCTTCAAGGCCAAGCATGCCGCAGACGCTCAGAAGATCGCCGAGCTTGAGGAGGCCAATTCCAAGCTGGAGGCCCGTCTCACTCGCGCCAAGGATGAACGCCGCCGAGCGGAGGAGGCTCGCACCGAGGCCGTCCACAACCTCAACTCCCTAGCCAAGAATGTAGAGGAGCAGGTGACCCCGGCGATGCAGCGGGCGGCGGAGGCCTCGGACTCCGTCAGCGCGGCTCGGGCACTTACGAAGCAGCGCGAGCGCATGTTCGAGGCGCTGGTCGCTAGTGGCAACGAGCTGGCTTCGCAACTTGGAGCAGAGGCGCCGCATACCGACGTCCGGGGCCGCGGCGACGCCGCCATGTACTTGGTCCACTTCGAGCAGCTCTTCGCCGCGCTCGAGGGTCCCGTCGCCGAGCTTCGGGAGATGATCGAGGACGAGAGTCGGCAGCTCTTGGGGGTGGTGGTGGATCGCATCTTCACCAACCTCAAGCTTCTCACGCCGGGCTTCGACCTAGGTTCTGTCACCGAGGCCGCCCAAGGCGAGGACGCACTGCGGGTCTCGAGCTCCCTCCGCGAGCAGGTGGAAGCCTTCTGCAACCGCTTCAGGCGCGCTGAGGCTGCGCCGGAGGACAGCGAGGACGAGGCCTGCTCTGCCGAGGCTGACGAGGCCGCCGCGGAAGAGGTCCAAGACGGTGCTGCTTCTCATTGAACCATCCTTTATTGCGCCTGTGAGTGTTTGTATCTGCACCAGCCGTGTGCTTTTAGACATCTCAAGACTTTTGGCTTGTAATATACTTTAATTGATGTTTAAATCCGAGCTCGTCTGCCCCTCTCGAGGTCTCTTTGGACTCATCTTCATGTCTATTTGTTCTCTGCGTCGTTAGGTCCCATCCCTTCGTACCATGACTCCGCCACCTCGGTCCGCGGGAGCAAAGACTCCGCAAGGCCGGGAGGGAGTTTAGGCCTAGGAGAGGTAAGAGCCTTGAGTCACGATGCTCAAGTGCCCCCCTTAGACGTGCGAGTAGTCCATGAAGCGTAAGGGAAAGCGAAGTCGCTCGAGGGGCAGAGACGCGGGCTCGGGAGAGAGAAAACGCTCTTAAAGCGTGGGTGCGAGACTTAGCTTCCCGAGGTTTTCGCCATGTGGAGGCCTTTCGCCTGGCGAGGTTTCCCACTTGAGGGGTCACTCCTGGGGAGACTCTTGGCCTGGCGAGGTTGCCCACTTGAGGGGTCACTCCCGGATGCCCCTTCAGGCTCGAGGGAGAATTTTCTCCTGCAGGTATAAGAGGGGCGAACCCAAACGCTGGAACACGGATCGAGGGATCGTGCGCGCTTATAGGTCCCCTCAGGCGTTCTTTGCGAGGAGAGTAAGTACCAAGGTCCTCATTAGAGATGGCTTGTTTGTGGGGGAATTTCCCTCCACCCAGAGCTCGGACTCTTGGATTTTGCAGTGCTGCCGGTGTGTCATTTGAGGCACTGGCACCGTACTCAGCCCCCGCTCGCGAGGTACGCATGCGGAGAGATATAAGCGCACACTTCAACAATAGTAATGCGTAAATAAAACCCCCCAAAAACATTTTTTAAGCGGCGCCAAAGCGCTAAGTTCACTTAGGAACGAGATTGAGTCATTATGCTTGGGCTTGCCAAGTTAATGCTCTAACCATGTCGAGGCATGGGGACCACCTATTGGTGGCAGAGACCCTCAGCGTCCTGAGGTGGCTCGTTTTAATTGAGAGCTCGGAGGGTTTTCCCCTCGAGTGAAGCCTTTGGGGCTTTGGAGGTTTAAGCCGTTGGCGTTTTAACCTCCGGAGACAAGAATGCTTGGAGGTTGAGCCGTAAGCTGCCTCGTCCGCTAGGACTCTCGACGTGACAATGATCACGTGCGTGGCAATGACCACGATTGCGTTTGTTCCCTTAGGAGACAAAGCATTTGTTTGAGGTTTAAGCCTTTTGGCGTTTTAACCTCTAGAGTCGACATTGCTTGGAGGTTGAGCCGTAAGCTGCCTCTTCCACTTTGTTTTCTCGACGTGACAATGATCACGGGTGTGGCAATGACCACTTTGGCATTTGTTCCTTTAGGAGACAAAGCTATGTTTTTTGGAGGTTTAAGCCTTTCGGCGTTTTAACCTCTAGAGACGAAAAATGCTTAGAGGTTGAGCCGTAGGCTGCCTCGTCCGCTTGACGTCTCGTCGTGACAATGATCACGGGTGTGACAATAATCACTTTTTTTTACTTGTTCCTGGCGGATACAAAGGTTTGAGAGGTTTAAGCCTTGAGCTTTTAACCTTGAGGGACAAAAAGGTGCTTGGAGGTTGAGCCGTGGGCTGCCTCTTTCGCTAAATGCCCTGACGTGATGATGATCACGGGTAGAACTTGCGTAGATGCATGATGTTCCATGGATTCTTGACGGGGACGCCGTCTTCCGTCTCGAGGCGAGCCGCGCCAGGCCTGGCGATGTGGGTGACCCTGTAGGGACCTTCCCACATCGGGGACAGTTTGTGGTAGCCTTCCCTGGAGAGGATTCGTCTGAGGACGAGATCGCCTGCCTCCAGGGTGCGCGAGCGCACATTGCGGCTGTGGTAGCGCCTCAGGGACTGCTGGTACTTGGCCGCCCGTAGAGCGGCGCGGCGTCTCAACCCTTCAAGGAGCAGCAGGTCGTCGTTGTGGAGGTCCTCTTGCTGATCCTCATTAAAGGCCAGGACCCGTGGGGATCCATGCTTTATCTCTGCGGGGAGGACTGCTTCGGCTCCATAGATGAGTGCGAACGGCGTTTCTGCGGTGGGCTTGGGTGGCGTGGTACGGATGGACCAGAGCAAGAGGGTAACTCATTGATCCAGCCCTTGCCGTGGCCCTTGAGGACATCGAAGGTTCTGGTCTTCAAGCCTTTGAGGACCTCTGCGTTTGCGCGCTCAGCCTGTTCGTTGCTTTGCGGATGGGCGACTGAGGCGAAGCAGAGCTTGATGCCCATTTTCTGGCAGTAGGCTTTGAAGATGCCGCTTGTGAATTGCGAGCCATTGTCGGTGATGATGCGGTTAGGCACTCCGAAGCGGCAGACCAGGCTTCTGATGAATTTCACCGCCGCGCCTGTTGTGATTGTACGCGTCGCCTCCACTTCAGGCCATTTTGTGAACTTGTCGATGGCCACGAAGAGGTAGCGATATCCACCTTGCGCCGTTGGGAAATGCCCCAGGATGTCCAGCCCCCAGACCGCAAACGGCCACGAGAGCGGAATGGTTTGTAGGCCCAGCGCTGGTTGGTGGATTTGCTTGGCGTGGAATTGGCAGGCTTCACAAGCTTGAATGATGTCCGTTGCATCTTGAAGCGCTTGAGGCCAGTGGAAGCCGCTCCTGAAGACTTTCCCTGCGAGGGTGCGGGCGCATGAATGGTGGCCGCATTCCCCGCTGTGGATGTCCTTAATCAGCAGTTTTCCTTCTTCAGGAGGGACGCACTTGAGCGTGATGCCGTTTGGGCGCTTGCGGTAGAGATTTCCTTCGAGGATTTGGTTTGATTTTGCTTGGCGGGCAATTCGCTCCGCTTCAACATCTTCCTCGGGAAGGATCCCTTTGAGTAGGTAGTCTTTGATCTCGTCGATCCATCCTGCCTCTTGGTGCACCGCTGTGAGCAACAGACGCTCCCCGGTTGGGGTCCCGCAGCCTAGGCTCCGCTTGCCGGTGGAGGCGGGAGCGCTTTGTCTGTGCTTGCCGGCAGGGCCTCGAGGGGCTGCTTTATGGATGCCTTGACGAGCCTTTCTTCAAAGACACCTGGCAGCTGGGTTTGCCTCTTTGATGCGCGCTTGGCGATGTCATCAGCCTCTTGGTTCTCTTTTCTTGGGATGTGCATGAGCTCCATTCCCCTGAAGTTCTTCTCCAGCCTACGGACCTCTTCAAGGTATGCGGCCATGTGGTCGTCCTTGGCCTTGTAGCTTTTGTTGGAGAAGTTGACGAGCAGCTGGGAGTCGCCCTTTATGAGTATATGCTTGACGCCTAGGGCGATTGCGGCGCGTAGGCCAGCAAGCAACCCTTCATACTCGGCGATGTTGTTGGATATCTTGTCGATTCCGAAGCACAGCTGGACTGCATAATACAACTTGTCGCCTTTTGGTGAGGTCAGGACTACACCTGCCCCACCGTGGCGACAAGCGAAAGCTCCATCGAACTTCATGGTCCAGTAACTGGGCATTGTTGCTCCAGAGGACTCGTGCTCTTCTTCCCAGGGCTCTTCAGGGGTTGGATTAGTCCATTCGGCGACGAAGTCTGCCAGCGCACTTCCTTTGATTACCCTTGTGGTATCGAAGCGCAAGTTGAATGGCTGTAGCTCGATGTTCCATCCTGCGACACGATCTGTTGCATTTGGGTTGCGCAGAATTTGTTCCAGGGGAAAGAGGTTACCACCGTGATGGGGTGCCCCTGGAAGTAGTGCCGCAGATTTCTAGAGGCGATGAGGAGTGCGAGGAGAAGCTTCTGCTGCATCAGGTACCGCTCGCGAGCATCACGCAGTACTGTGCTGACGAAGTAAACTGGATGCTAGACGAGGGTAGTTCATGTTTCCTTGGCGTCTTTCGCCTGAGGTGGCCAGCTTGGCCCTCGACGGGGTTGGCTTCGAGGGGCTTGTCCTTGGCCTCGAGGATATTGGCCTCGAGGGGCTTGGCCTCAAGGGACTTGGCCTCAAGGGGCTTGGCCTCGAGGGACTTGGCCTCGAGGGGCTTGGCCTCGAGGAGCTTGGCCTCGAGGGACTTGGCCTCGAGGGACTTGTCCTCAGGGGACTTGGCCTCGAGGGACGTGGTCTCTAGGGGTGTTGCCTCGCAGCGATCCTCTTGGGCCTCGAGTGTGCTAGCCTTTTGAGGCTTCTCGGTCCCTTCGGCCCGAACCTCTGGCAGTAGTTGGTTCGGGGCAGTCTCCTCTTGAGGCTTTGGGCCTGGCGTGGGGCTTGTGATGACCGCCCCTTCTTCAAGCTCTTTATCAGGAGGCTTTTCCTTTGGAGTGGTTGCACTCTTTTTGTGAAGTACAGGCTCCTCTCTTTCCACCACAAGGACAACACTGGCTGTTTGTGGGGTAGCTAACAAGTACAGCTTTAGGTGCTCGCCAGGCCTTGGGGCGACCATTACAGGTGGGCTGGCCAAGTACTTCTTCAAGTCCTCAAATGCTTTTTCAGCTTCAGGGGTCCACTTGAAGGTGCCCGTCCTTTTCATGATCTTGAAAAACGGCAGGGCCCTTTCGCCGAACTTGGAGACGAATCTGCCCAAGCTGGCCATGCAGCCTGCCGGGCGTTGCATGACCTTGAGCCTTCGTGGGGGTTGCATGCCTTCTGTGGCCTTGATTTTGTCTGGGTTTGCCTCTATGCCCCGATGAGACACGAGGAAACCCAGCAATTTGCCCGAAGGTACTCCAAAGACGCACTTTGTGGGGTTGAGCTTGATGTTCACCTTGCGCATGCTGACGAAGGTTTCTTCCAGGTCTCCGAGCAGAGTATTTCCTTCTCATGACTTCACGACGATGTCGTCGACATACGCTTCTGCGTTTCGCCCCATTTGCCCGCCAAGGGCTATCCTCATTAACCTCTGGAAAGTGGCTCCGGCATTTTTTAGGCCGAAGGGCATGCAGACGTAGCAATACACACCGGATGGGGTGAGGAAAGCCGTCTTCTCCTCGTCCTCTTTAGCCATCTTAATCTGATGATAACCAGAGAAGGCGTCGAGGAAACAGAGGAGGTCGCAGCCTGCCGTGGAGTCCACGATCTGGTCAATTCTGGGCATGGGGTAAGGGTCCTTGGGGCAGGCCTTGTTTACGTCGGTGTAGTCGATGCAGAGGCGGCCTCCACCGGCGGGTTTTGGTACTACCACGCCGTTGGAGAGCCAAGTGGGGTGCGCGACTTCGCGGACGACTTTTGCCGCTTTGAGCTTCTCGACCTCCTTGACGATGAATGCTTGCTTCTCGGGGGCTTGTTTTCTTGCTTTTTGCTTGACTGGGCGCGCGTTTGGGCACACGGCCAACTGGTGCTCGATCACCTCCCTCGGTACACCAGACATATCTGACGGCGTCCATGCGAACATGTCAGAGTTTGCCTGGAGGAAGGCGACGAGCGCGCTATCCTATTTGGGCGGCAGCGCGGCGCCAATGGTGACGCTAGCCCCCGAGCCTTCAGCCCCCAGCTTCCTTAGCTCAGAGAAATCTTCTTTGTAGCAGCTTCCTCCTGGGAGAACAACTGCTTCTTCTTCTTGGGCCTCTCGAGAGGCTCTTGGTCCTCGTCTGCGGGGAAAGCCATGGCGGCGGTCTTGTAGGCCGTCTCCACCGCACGCGTAGCGTCCAGGACATGCCCACGTATGGTGATCGTGCCGGTGCTGCCGGGGATCTTGAGCATGTTGTACGCATGGTGCGTGACGGCCATGAACTTCGCGAGCGCAGGGTAGCCGAGGATGGCGTTGTACGGCAGGCCGATGTCCGCAACATCGAAGTCGATGTGCTCGGTGCGATAATTTTCCTCGCTCCCGAAGGTGACGGCAAGCCTGACCTAGCCTATAGGCTCGATTGAGCCGCTGGTGACCCCTGTGAAGGGCCTCGAGGGCATAAGCCTCTCGTAGGGCACTTGAAGCGCTTCAAACGTATCTATGGAGATAACGTTTAGGCCTGCTCCGCCGCCGATGAGCGTCTTGGATACAGCCACATTGTCGATGGTGGGAGTGCAGACCAGCGGGAGGGTTCCAACAGTCTTGGTGGACTTGGGGTGGTCCTGAGCGTCGAAGGCGATGGTGTACTGCGACCACTTGAGGGGCCTAGAGGTCTCCGTGCTTGGGAGGGCAGCGTTGAGTTCGCGGGCGAACTGCTTGAACTGGTTGTTCGACTTCGGCGCATGCGCCCCCCCTAGGATGCAGGCGATGGCGCCCCTCGGGGCTTGGTAGCCGCCGTCTTCCTCGTCAGGGAGGTTGCCGTTCTTTTCTGTGGCGTTGGCTCGATTTCCAGATGGTTTCTGGTAGCTGCCCTTGCGCCCGCCTCCGCGGTAGCCACGGCCTCGACCGCGGCCGCCGCTGTCTTCTGCTTGCTCGCGCTCCTTGCTCAACCTTTTGAGGTCATAGCAGGACTCCGTAGAGTGGCCGCGCCTGTTGTGGTAGATGCAGAAGGGGCGGTGATCATCTTTTCTCTCTCCAGCCTTGGGGCAGTCCCTGCGGGTGCCTTGGCTCTGCAGCGAGAACTGTGGTGGCCTTGCGCTTGGGCTCCTCCTTCTTCTTCTGGCTCTTTGACCCCTCAGCGTGATCATCCCCTCTCGAGGACATTTTCACGAAGAGGAGTCCCTCTTCAGCCTTGGCGCACTTGTCCGCCATGTCGAACAGCTTGACCATAGAGGTGAGCTTGTCGTGGATGCCCAGTTTCTCAAGCATCCTGTTGTTGGTGACACCCTCGCGGAAGGCGGCGATGACTTGAGTGTCAGGGATGTTCGGGATCTTGTTGCGCACTTGGCTGAAGCGCTGAATGTACTTGCGGAGCGTTTCGTCTTTCCTCTTCATCACAGCGCGCAGATCGTTGTGGGTGAGGGCGCGCTCGTACGTTCCCTTGAAGTTGGAGATGAACTGCTTGCAGAGCTCCTCCCAGGAGTTCACAGAGTCCTCCGGGAGGTTCAGGAGCCATGACAGCGCAGAGTCGCGTAGCGCGTGGGAGAACCAGTTGGCCATGACCTTGTCGTCTCCCCCCGCAGCTTGGATGGAGGTGGTGTAGAGCTGCAGGAACTCGACGGGGTTGCTGGAACCGTCGTAGCCCTTGGGAAGCGCCGGCATGAACTTCTGCGGCCAGACCACGCGGCGCAGGGAGCGTGTGAACGCCATGCAGCCCGAGGTGTACGTAGCGACCCCGTGCTGAAGCGCGCCGCGGTTCTGCTGTCCCGCCTGGCCGAGCTCCTCCACGAGCCTGTTCTGGCGGTCTCGCTGGAGCTCCATCCCCACACGGGCGTCGGGCGCGGTGCGATGCACGATCATGCAATCACGCGGCGAGGTCGCGTGCGAAGCTTCCCTCTGTGCCGCGGCCGGCGCAGGCCCTGGAGGTGGCGGAGGCGCATTTGTTGCGATAGTGCCCGCGAGAGAGGGGTGCGGGTGGATTGCGACGGAGCGGGGCGCGTCGTGGCGATGCCGACGAGGTGGTTGAGGCGTTGGAGCCACTGCTCGTGAGCCTCAGCAGTGGGCTGGTAGCGGAGCAGCTCCTGCACCATGAGCAGCGCGGTGTGTGGCGCGGGGTCGGTTCTCCCCGGGCCCGAGCCGCTCGGGCACTGCGTCGGGTGCGACGACTGCGCGTCCTCCTGGTGCTCGGCGTCGTGCTCCGGCGCCTCCACGTGAAGACCAGAAGGGACATGCTCCTCTTGGCGGGGTCGGCACCGCCTTGCACGGATGGTCGCGCGGGTGGTCGCGGCGCCTGGGGGCGCGCGTGTTCCCGCGGGCGCACGTCGGCTGACTCGAGCGATGCGGGTGGCGCGCGTGTTCACCATGGCGCGGAGACGAACTGGAAGGTTATTGACGCGCCTCAATCCCCTACCTGGCGCGCCAAATGTCGAGTTATGACTCCCGGGAATCGGGGGTAGTCACTTCCTGAAGTGTAGTCCGAGAGGGGATTGAACGCGGAGGTCTAAACCCTCAAGTGGCTCCGCGACGTTGCTCGCTGGACCCGAAGAAGACGCACACCCGACCAAGGAAAACACCGTCCTTTACCCAGGTTCACGGCCCTCGTGAGGAGGTAAGACCGCTACTCCTGCATGTCTGTATTATATGTGGGAGATTACAGTATAATTGAGCTTGCCGGAAGCCCCCTTGAGGCAGTTCTTGCCTGGGGAGAGAAGTGATGATCTTCTTCCTCCTCCAGCCAGAGGCTAACCTAACCAGAGCTGCTAGGGTTTACAAGGGTGTTTTGCACGCAAGGAGCCGACCATTTCTACGATGGAGGTCTCCTCTCTTTTATAGGCGCCTCGGGCCTTCTTCTTCGGCTTGGCCTTCAAGGTAGCTCCCACTTGCCAGTGGCGGGGTGGAGCACGAGTCCACCGCGCTCCGTTCGTCCATGGACTTGGTCCATTGTTGATAAAGGTGGCGCCGTGGCCGACAGGCGGCCGACCGCTCTCTGAGGTGGAGCCCACGATGACGATCTCCGTTGGAGGGTTGCACCGTCCACCTGCTTTATCGTCAGAGTAGAAGGTCCTCACAGCGGTGCGGCAGGCGGTGCAGCTTTGTTGACCGCTTTATCGCCAGGGACAGTGACGGGGGTGTGAGTGCTTCTGTACGGGCGCAACAGAGGTCACGTGCGCCCTGTCGGGATTCCTTGGCGACGACGTTTCCCTCCAGGAGGGGGAGATTCCTGCCGGACTTCCCTCAGGCGGGTTTGTTCCTTGATGGGGAGGATCCCCTGAGGCGAGGGGTCCCTTGAGGCCCTCGCTCCCTCTTCAGGCCCTCGAGGGGAATCGCCTCTCGAGGGTCCCGCCAGGCAGCCGCCTGGTCCTTAGTCGTTTCGTCTGTATGGCCCGCGAGCGAGGCCTGGGGGGAATGGGCTCTTGGAACCCCAGTTCCCACTGGGCCGACAGAATATGAACTTGGTGGCGTCTCTGCCGAGTCTTGAGTTTTCAACTTCGAACTTTTAGTTAGTAAGCCCCCAAGACCCTTTAAGGAATAAGAATA
Organism: Poa annua; assembly: GCA_026929855.1. Taxonomy (NCBI): domain Eukaryota; kingdom Viridiplantae; phylum Streptophyta; class Magnoliopsida; order Poales; family Poaceae; genus Poa; species Poa annua. The sequence goes on from CM049427.1 coordinate 44,032,648, forward strand.
TGAACTTAGTGGCGTCTCTGCCGAGTCTTGAGTTTTCAACTTCTAACTTTTAGTTAGTAAGCTCCCAAGACCCCTTATTATGTAATAACTGGGCGCTTTTGTCAACAAACTCTTTTCTTCAGAGAAGTTTTCTTTATTTATCACAATATATGTACATTGCTAGCAAGCCGCCTCATTAAAAACCTTCCAGTCCCCTTAGGTACCCTGGTAAGGAAAAGAGCGCGTCTGAAACCTGCTGCTTTCTCAGTAAAAAGATACAAAAAAAAGTGTGGAGACCGTCCCATCCGGGTTTCCCTTTGCTTATGTGTAGTATGGTCGAAGCTCTGCTATGTTCCAAGGCCTGTAATTCTCTGTCATTGGGTACCTTGTGTGGTCTGTGTTTGGTCCTGTCACTGTGTTTTGTTCCCTTAGATCCACCAAATAGTAGGATCCGTTGTGTAGATTTCTGCTTATCACGAAAGGTCCTTCCCATGGCGAGTGAGCTTATCAAAGCCGGCTCTGTTCTGAGCCAGTCTGAGGACCAGGTCTCCCTCCTGGAAAGTCCTGGATCTAACCCGGCGGCTGTGATACCGTCTTAAGTCTTGCTGATATATAGCTGATCTTTCCAGGGCTAACTCTCTTGCTTCTTCCAATAATTCCACTGACGTGAGCCGGGCTTTCTCATTTTCGGTCTCCACGTAATTTGCAACTCTTGGAGAATCATGAAGGATATCGCTGGGTAAGACGGCTTCTGCTCCGTATACCATGAAGAAAGGAGTGAAATATGTGGATCTATTTGGGGTTGTGTTGATGCTCCAGACGACTGTTGGGAGTTCTTCTTCCTAGGCTCCGGCTGCCCTGACTAGCGGAACCCGGAGCCTTGGTTTTACCCCTCTAAGGAGCTCCTGGTTTGTTCTTTCAACTTGGCCGTTTGACTGGGGATGTGAAACCGAACCCAGGTCAAGCCGGATCCCGTTGTCTCCGCAGAACTTCTGCGTCTCTCCGAGTGAGAAGTTTGTCCCATTGTTTGTGATGATGCTGTGGGGATAACCGAATCTGAATATGATTCTCTTCAGAAATTTAACTGTTGTAGCTACTGAGCAGCTGTTGACGGCTTGGACCTCGACCCACTTTGTGAACTTATCCACTGCTACCAAGAGATGAGTTTTCTTGCCGGGTGATGGCTGGAAAGGTCCAACCATGTCCATACCCCATACTGCAAAAGGCCATGTGATTGGTATGGTCCTTAGGTCCTGAGCCGGTACGTGAATCTGCCTTGCATATCTCTGGCATCCATCGCAAACCCGGGCTATGCTATCCGCGTCTGCCAAAGCTGTCAGCCAGAAGAAACCATGACTCTATGCCTTGGCTACCATTGATCTTGTTGATGCGTGGTGTCCACAATCTCCTGAGTGGATCTCCTGTAGGATTTTCCGGCCTTCTTCTGGTGAGACACACCGCAGAAAAATTTCTGGAGTGCTCTTCTTGTGTAACTCGCCATTGATGATGACGTACGCCTTAGCCCGGCGTACAATTTGTCTCGCCAGAACTTCGTCTTGTGGTAGCTCCTCTCTGAGCAGATAAGCTAGATACGGCTCGGTCCATGACGGGGTTTGGTGTAAGGCGGCAACCAACTGGGACTCCAGGTCGTCAGGGACTGCAAGTTCTTCCTCGGTTGGAAGCTTGACGGGTGGATTATATAAATCGGCCATGAATACATTAGGTGGTATCGGGTCCCTTCTGGAGCCGATTCTTGATAGAGCGTCCGCCGCCTCATTCTTTATTCTATCAATGTGTTCCACTTGATACCCGGAGAAGAACCCGGCTGCCCTGTGAACCTCTCTTCTGTATGCTGCCATATTGGCGTCCTTCCGATCCCAGGTCCCTGATACTTGCTGTGCCACTATGTCCGAGTCCCCATAGCACATGATCCTGTTGATACCCATCTCCTTGGCGACTTTCAAGCCGTGTAACAGAGCTTCATACTCGGCAATGTTATTCGTGCACGGCTCGGAGTGTATTTGTAAGACATAACTCAGCTTATCTCCCTTTGGCAAAGTTAGAACCACGCCGGCTCCAGATCCTCCGAATAGCTTAGACCCGTCGAAGTGCACGGTCCAATGCTTGGTATTCGGTGCTGAAGGGAGGGGGTCAAACTCGGTCCAGTCATTGATGAAGTCGGCTAAGGCTTGAGATTTGATTGTTGTTCTTGGCTCATAGTTTATGTGATAAGGCCACATCTCGATGGCCCACTTTGCTACTCTTCCTGTCGCCTCCCTATTTCTGATTATTTCTGCTAAGGGAGCTGAGCTCACCACTGTTATGGGGTGTTCCTGGAAGTAGTGTGGCATTTTCCGGCTTGCCATGAAGACTCCAAAGACCAACTTCTGCCATTGCGGGTATCTCTGCTTTGACTCGGCCAGGGCCTCACTGGCGTAGTAGACTGGCCGCTGAACCGGGTATTCTTTGCCTTCCTCTTTCCTCTCTACGACGACCACGGCGCCGACGGCTCATGAGTTGGCGGAGACATATAACAACATTGGCTCCTTACTCGTGGGAGCTCCTAAGACTGGTGCTGTGGACAATGTTCTCTTCAAATCTTCGAAGGCATCATCTGCTTCCTGGTCCCATATGAACTTGTCTGATTTTTTCAATAGCTTGTATAATGGAAGTGCTTTTTCTCCCATCCTTGCTATGAACCGGCTTAGGGCTGTGATGCAACCCGTCAATTTCTGGACGTCGTTTACGCACTCCGGCTTCTTAAGGTTCATGATCGCCTTGATTTTGGCCGGGTTTGTCTCAATTCCTCTCTCTGAAACTATGAAACCGAGTAACATGCCTGCTGAAACCCCGAATACACACTTGGTCGGGTTAAGCTTCATCTGATACTTGCGGAGATTGGTAAAGGTATCTTTCAGGTCATCTAGGACTGACCCGGCTTTCTGAGACTTGATCACGACATCATCAACGTAAGCATTGAAGGAGATATGCTTAGAGGCAAATAAATAAGTAGTATTTATTGCATTATCTCATAAGTTTATAATAGGTTTGTGTATTATGCTATAACTGTATTAATCGGAATTATTAATACACGCGTGATACATAGACAACCAGATCACTAGTTAGCCTCTATATGAACTAGTCCATTGGGCAACTGTTGATCGAGATTCCCGATCAAGGACAATGACGTCGGTTGACAATGGGGTCATCTTATTAGTTGAATAAGATGATGGACATACGCAATGTATTGCAATAAGATCGTATTACGATGTTTGTCATTTGCAATAGATAAGAATATGGTAGCTTATTCCTTAGACCGTACTTATTGATGCTTTGTAGGGGTGCTTTGAGAGCATCAAACGTTGTGTCTTATATAGCATGACAATAACGGTGCCCATCTTGGGTATCCCGAAAAAGCATCGAGACGTAAGGATCAAGAGCGGGATTTGTTCATTCTTGTAATGGAAAGATACTCTGGGCCCACTCGGTGAGATTACATCTATATAGTTGCGCAGCTTATGACTAGGTCATGGAGATGTAATATCACAGACGAGTTAATAACCTTTGTCGGTAACGAGATACAACAAAGACATCGGTATGTCTACGATCTTATCTCGGACAAGGTACTATCGTAGAAACAAAGGGAATGAATATCATATTTATGGTTCAACGACGATATTCGTGGAATGCACAGGGACCGTCATATACATCCAGGTATCCCTGACGGTCATTGGTGAGCGGAGTGTCTCGGCCATGTCTGGAGTGTTCTCGAACCGAGCGTAACAAACTTAAGGTCTTAACGACACCGGGATATAGGTTTTGGAATAATATCTGATTTTGTTGGAGAGAGAGAAATGATCCGGAAAGAGTTCCGGTGGTCCGGAAGGAGTTCCGGGAAGGTCTGGAATGGTTCCAGGGATGTCCGAAAGTTGTTCGGGTGGTCCGGAAAATGTTTCGGAGTCACGGGATATTAAATAGTATTTAAATATATTAATTATGAATTAATTATATTTTATATTAATTTAATATTAATTAAATAAAGGAAAAAGGGGGGCTCCACCTACGTGGGCCCTAAGAGAGCCCAAGAGGGGGAGCCACACCAACAAAGGGGGTGGGCCCCATGGCTGGTTCGGCCAGCCCATGTGGGTGCGCCACCCCCCCCCCCCTCCTCCTTTGTTTAGTCCCACATGGGGGAGCTAAGGAGTTTGCACACCCCCTCCCCCCTTTATATAGCAAGGCATATTAATTGGATTAATTCATTGGAAAATACAATTAAATTTGTAGCAAGTCGGCCGAGCTGTTTCTCCGCCCGTTTTTCCTCCTCTCTCCACCTAAGCTATACCGCCGGGCGCCGTTGCCTTGCGGGATTCCAGATAAGTTCTACCCCTGCGATTTCAGCTGGATCTGAATGACCGGGGGTTGTTGTTAAGCTACGTATGTTTGCGAGTGCTCGGAGGCGACTCTTCTGAGGAGCCTGGGCGACGTCGTCTCGCCCACCTGCAGCCCAGCCGCTGCGCCGCCTCCTCCCTGCCGCCGGCGCACCCCCCCTGCCGTCGGCGCCTCGCCATCTTCCGCCTGACGCCCGTCGACGCAGGTCATCGTCGACACCCCGGCGTCATCGTCTACGACATCGCGGCAAGTTCTCCGCGACCTCGAGGTCGGCTACGTACGACTTCATCGTCAACGCTTGTGCGGGAGCGTAATCCCCGCTATCGGTCTACATGGAGGTAAGTAACCCGTTCCGCCACCGTTATCGCATGTACTAGATAGATAGATCCTAACTAGTTAGGGTTTCATACGCTAGAAAAATTATTATTTTCTGCACCGGAACCCCTTCAAGCATGGACGTTGCGGCCGACCTGATCTTCAAAGCACTTCTGGATACACCTCAGGTACGTTGCCCCTGCGTTCCTGAGGCCAAAGGACATTGTTTTGTAGCAAAAAGCTCCGAAGGGTGTGATAAATGATGTCTTCTCTTGGTCTTCTTCTTTGAGCTTGATCTGGTGATACCCGGAATAAGCATCCAGGAAGCACAGTAGCTCGCTGCCGGCTGTGGCATCAATTATCTGGTCTATCCGAGGTAGCGCAAAAGGATCTTTTGGACAGACTTTGTTCAAACTTGTGTAATCGACACACATTCTCCACTCTCCGTTCTTTTTTAACACAAGGATCGGGTTAGCCAGCCACTTCGGGTGATACACTTCCATGATAAAGCCGGCCGCTAGAAGGCGGGCTATCTCCTCTCCAATAACTTTTTTCCTATCTGCATTGAAACGACGCAGACCTTGCTTTACTGGCTTTTCTGTTGGATCAACATGTAAACTATGCTCGGCGAGTTCACTCGGAACACCCGGCATGTCCGAGGGGGACCATGCAAAGATGTCACGATGCTCATGGATGAACTCGACGAGTGGGCTTTCCTATTTTGGGTCCATATGACACCCGATCGAGAACTGCTTGGAGGAATCTCCTTCCACAAAATCGACCATCTTGGTATCTTGGGCCGACTTGAATTTTTTTTTTCTTCGTGGGCCGGCTTATCCTGCACGCGTTTGTCAGCCGGGTCTACCTGAGACTTGTAGTATTTCAACTCTTCTTCTGAGCAGGCCTGATCTGCCATGATGGCGTCACCCCGGTCACACTCGATTGCCATGTCTTTGCTTCCCTCAATAGTGATGATCCCCTCGGGACCCGGTATCTTCAATTTGAGGTAAACATAACATGGTCTTGCCATGAACTTGGCGTAAGCCGGCCTTCCAAATAAAGTGTGGTACGGGCTCTTTAGATCTACCACCTCAAACGTCAGGTATTCTGACCTGTATTGCATCTTGTTTACTTCGAAAGCTACCTCCAGTCTAATTTTGCCGATTGGGTGAGCCGACTTTCCTGGTACTATTCCACGAAAAATTGTTGATGTTGGTGTTAGTCGACTTTCAGACAAACCCATCCTCTGGAAGGTGTCCAGATATAAGATGTTGATGCTGCTCCCTCCGTCCATCAGGACCTTGTTCAGACGAAAACCGTCTACTTGTGGTGCCACTACCAAGGCTAGGAGACACGGGTGTTCTATTCCTTCCGGGTGATCTTCTCTACTCCATGTAACTGGTTGCTCTGACCATTTCAGGTATCTTGGTAAGGTTGTTGCTATTGCATTGACCTCTCTGTCTTTCAACTTTTGCTCTCTCCTGCATGTGTTGGTGGTAAATACATGATATTGGCCTTGGCTGTGAAGCTCTTTCGGTGTTTGTCGATAACCTCCACCTTGGTGTTGACTTGACCCGGCGTTGTTGTTTGGTGGTGCCTGAGACCCGGATCCGGTACCCTGATTGCCCGGGTTACCGTTGTTGCCGTGATTACCGTGATTACCACTGTTCCCGTTGTTTCCGTTGAAGTTTCTTGGTTCTGCTCCAAAGATTGCTCGTGTTTTCTCCATGCCCTCATGTCAGCGCATTGTGCTAACGTGTGACTGGCTGGTTTACCATTCCTGGCATGCCTAGGGCATGGCATGTTATATATTCAGTGATGTTTGGTCCTCTTGGGGGACCGGCTCTGAAGTTTCCGCCGGGTCTTGGTCCTCTGTAGCCTGAGGCCTAGGTGGTTCCAACAAACTCTGAGTTTCCTCCCTCATAGGGTCTTTTATTGTTGTTTTCATTTCCGTTGTTCTGATTTGGCGCCGGGTTATGCGCTGCGTTTACCCGGTTGCTCTTATGTTGCTCTTCCGTCTCGCCTACTCTTTTGTCTGTCGCTGCATATTTGTAAGCAATTGAGACCACCTCACCAATGGTGATGTCTTGGTGACGTGGGGCTGCCTTGCGGGTAGCCCACGATAAGGTTACCTGGGCCGCACCAAGGATAGAAAGGCCCACAGGAGGCCCACGCGGGGTACCATGTAACCTAGTCCAGGTCGGTTAGGAAGCATAACCTGCCATATCTGTAGTTGCCATCGGCACCAACCACCCGAGACCTGGCTGCCTATAAAGCCAGGAGGGTTCCTCGTCCCAGAGACACGCTCATAGCTACAGCACAAACCCTAGCGAGATCCCAATCTCGCCATTGTAACCACAACTCGCATCAATAACACGACAAGCAGGAGTAGGGTGTTATCCTCCGGGAGCCTGAACCTGGGTAAATCCTTGCTTGTCAGCCGTCGTGACTACCTGCACTCATCTCTCTCCCCATCAATCAACCCGGGGTGCACAACCCTGGGACTTGTCGAGTTAACACCTCGTCAATTGGCGCCGTCTGTGGGAAGTCAAACAAGTGCTAGGATCATGGTCGCTCCGGCTCCATCCGCAATGAAGATCGGCGCGTCCGCCGTCAGGGAGTCGATCTGATTCGGCTCCTTCGAGTACGTCATCCACTCGCCAGCTCACCAGTCGGTGTACGCCGATCTGGATAAAGGTATACACATCACCTTCGGCTCCATATTCTGCTGCGTCGATAGTCGTGGTATACTCAGGTCTACGGCTACCACGCTACGCGCGACGACGTCACCTACATCGACAACCATCGCATCTGCCGCACCCGCGGAGATCGCGCCTGCCGAACCCGCGGAGATCGCGCCTGCCGAACCCGCGGAGATCGCATCTGCCGCACCCGCGGAGATCGCGCCTGCCGGACCCGCTGAGATCGCATCTGCCGCACCCGCGGAGATTGCTACCGCCGAACCCGCGAAGATCGCATCTGCCGCACCCGCAGGGGCCGCGCCAGCTGCACCCGCGAAGAGGACATCTACATCGACAATTTCGGCAACGGCCGCGCGAATCGTGTCTACTACCCCAACCTCGGTCGTGCGGTCGATCAAGTCAGGATCCACCTCGACCGTCGCACCCGCACGGGCGACCAGGAGCCCGCGTCCGACAGCCATGTCACGCGCGCCCCCATCTTCGTGGAAATCCCAGGTCTACCCCAAGCCAATCGCACTCGCCCCGGCGAGCAAGAGCACATGGACAATCGCGAGAAGACGCGACAGCGGCTGCGCCGCACGCCACGTTGCAGCAATTTTCGACCCCGAGCAAGAAGCGGGTGACAGAAGCAGCAGCGGAAGCACCAACTCTCCGACTCAAGTCTACCCCAAGCAAGTCTTCATGGCCGGCACAGCACCGCATGACGACGAAGAAGAACCCGCATATCCGCTAGAGGTGGACATGCCGGACCAGACTAAACTGGTCATCACGCGGGACATGGCGATCCAAGCCATGAAGCATGTGGACGAGGGCACGTTCCCCCCACCCAACGCACCTCGAGAAGACCATCTAGCGGTCCAGTACTTGCTACGCAAGGAAGGCGAACGAATTCGCGCCGAAAAAGCCGACCTGCTCAGGCGCAAAAGGGACGCGGATGCATCGAGTGCCAGGCGAGCCGCCCTCTCCTTCACATCCTCCACAGAGGTTAACCAAGGAGCACGGCGAACCAGAGCCCGTGTCCCCCACATGGCAGAAGCTGATCGAACAAGGCTCACTCGCAACCTCGACTCGTCCTTCGTCACCGAAGATGAAAACGGGATACCCGTCCCAAAGACGGCGAATGCCGCCCTGATTTCAGTCGAAACATACCTCCGGCTCACGCAGCCACCGGAGGGGGACGCACGCTCCCTTCTCCACAAACAACAAATTGCCTCCATAAGGGCAATCGAATAAGCTCTGGCGGCCAAGGGGCCAAGTAACCGAGCGCACGAACCAACAACATCGGGCATCCCAGTGGCGCAGCGACAGCCAGTCAAGGACCTTCGCGACGTCCTGACACAGAAGACGGTGGACCGCAACCGCAAGGAGCGCTCGGCTAGTGCGGCAAACGCGGACGACCACGCTGACCGCGACTTCGAGCCGTGTGGCGCGGCATGCTTTAGCTTCAACATCCGCGACACCCGCATGCCCAAAGGCTTCAAGCTGACGGCTGGCACACCAAAGTACGACGGGAAGCAAGACCCAAAACTGTGGCTCGAAGACTACCTCATCGCTTGCACCTGCCAAGGCGGAACGTCGACTACGGCAATGCAGTACATCCAGCTCATGCTGACAGACTCGGCACGCGGGTGGCTCACAAGCCAACCCAAAGACTCTTTCCGAACATGGGAAGAATTCCAGGATAATTTCATCAAGAGTTTCTCGGGAACATTCGCCAGGCCGACGACCTACATCGAGTTGCAGGCCTGCAAGCAAGGGAAGGATGAGTCGCTCCGCTCTTACATCCAGAGGTAGACACTCCTCCGCAATACCATGGAACCCGTATCAGAAGATCGAGTGATGGACGCCTTCATGCATGGCGTCGCTCGCCGCGACCTCCGGGAGGAATTCGGTAGGCTCCAGCCGAAGACCACAATAGAACTCATGAAGACAGCCAACCAATGGGCCGAAGGAGAGGACTACGTCCGCGAAACTTCTCCCAAAAAAGAGGGCGAAACAAGCAACTGGCGCGAGGCACGTCAAAAGAAGAAGCCACGTTACACCCACGATTCAATCGAATTAGTAGCGGCGGGCTATGAAACCCCCCGTGAGGACAAGCGTGACGGCAGCCGACAGTACGAGCAAAGTCGGCAGCCCAGCTCGAGTCAGTACAACCGTGGCAGCAGCAGCATCGGCCACAATGATGGAAGTCAGAAACGCGAGTGGAAGCGCCCGTTGACCCCAGCAGAGGAGCTGATGCAACCCTATAAGCATCACACGTTCCGCAACCCGGAAACAGGCAAATGGAGTTCCAACCACCTGTTGAAGGATTGCCGCAAAGCAAGAAAGATCTACCATGCCATGCAGCAAATCATCGCCCCGGTGCAGGCCGTACAGGCGGCACCGCAGCTAGCCATCCAGGCAGCACCCGCAAACAACAACCAAGTGCAGGCGGCAGGAGCGTTCCCCCAGCCGCAGCAGCAGCAACAAGGTCAGTCGGCAGCAGCCGACACGTACCCAGCCGCCCGGGGACAGCTGAACATGATCCAGAAGGGACCCCCGTCGAACAGGCGCCAGAAAATCATCACACGCCAAGTACTTCAAGCCATCAACAGCCCGGGCGCGGTACCAGACTACCTGCGCGGGTCGGAGACACCAATCACATTCTCCAGGGCAGATCACCCATCGGAGGTAATCCGACCCGGGCACGCCGCACTCGTGATTGAGGCCTTGATCGGCGACTACAGCCTGAAGAAGGTATTCCTGGACGGAGGCAGCGGCATCAACATCATATTCGCCGACACACTCAAACGAATGAACAGGTCGACAGAGAAATTGCCGGAATCGGAGACCACCTTCCACGGCATAGTACCAGGGCAAGCAATCACGCCCATGGGAACAATCACACTCGACGTCATCCTCGGTACACCCGAGCACTTCAGGAAGGAGTCGATAGACTTTGAGGTCGTCGACTGGAAGTCACAATACCACGCCATCCTCGGACGCCCGACCTTTGCCAGGTTCATGGCAGTACCCCACTACGCCTACCTGATGATAAAGTTGCCCGGGCCGAAAGGAGTGATCACCGTCCGCGGCGACTTCGGGCTCTCCAACAGCTGCGACCGCGAGTTCGCCAAGATCTCCGAGTTCTTCGGCGTCGAAGAGCACTTCAAGGCCATATCAGCCGACAACGACAAGACCATCTTCCCGGCTCGCAAGAAGCCTGCCAAAGACGCAGCGTTCAACACGAATGACGACACCGTCACCCATCAAGTCCATCCGACTGACAGCAGAAAGACGGTCAAGGTCTCATCGAGTCTGACCCCCGCATAGGAAGGCGCGCTCGTCGAGTTCCTACGTGAGAACTGGAAAATCTTTGCATGGCAACCTTCTGACATGCCAGGGATACCCAGGGAATTCGCCGAGCACTCTCTGAAAGTCCACAAGGACGCAAGACCAGTCAAGCAATCCATGTGACGCTTCTCAGGACCCAAACGAGACGCGATCACCATGGAAGTCGACAGATTACTGCACGCCAAGTTCATCCGAGAGATCAAGGATTCGGACTGGGTCGCCAACCCGGTTCTAGTTGAGAAAAAGAAGACGAAGAAACTACGCATGTGCGTTGACTTCACCGCAGTCAACAAATGCTGTCCCAAGGACCACTTCCCGCTCCCGCGGATAGACCAGATCATCGACTCGACAGCAGGTTGCGAACGCCTGTCCTTTCTGGATGCCTACTCAGGTTACCAGCAGATCAGGCTGAAAGTCGAGGACGAAGAGAAGACAGCCTTCATCACACCCGACGGCGTTTTTTGCTACCAGACGATGCCGTTCGGGTTAAAGAACGCAGGTGCCACATACCAGCGGACAATGCAAGCATGCCTCAAGGGGCTAATCGGGCAGATCGTCCAAGTCTACGTCGACGACATCGTTGTCACTACCCGAAAGGAGGATACCCTAGTCGACGACCTCCGCAAGGTCTTCGCCGCACTCGACGTGTATCAGATCAAGCTCAACCCAGAGAAGTGCGTGTTCGGCGTACCAGCCGGAGAACTACTAGGGTACCTCGTATCCGCAAGAGGAATCGAAGCAAACCCCGAGAAGGTGCAGAACATACTCACAATGCCAGCACCAAGCAAGCTCAGGGAGGTGCAACGATTAGCTGGCCGAGTCGCAGCTCTCAGCCGGTTCATTAGTAAGTTGGGAGAGAAAGCCTTACCTTTCTACCAACTGATGAAGAAGGCAGACACGTTCGAGTGGACACAAGAGGCGCAGGACGCATTCGACCATCTCAAGAAAACACTGACAACCTCTCCAGTCCTCGTGGCACCACTGGAAAATGAGCCGCTGTACCTGTACGTCTCAGCAACGAACAGAGTGGTGAGCACGGTGCTCGTAGTCGAACGCGAAGAAGAAGGGCACAGTCACCCGGTGCAGAGGCCCATCTACTACCTTAGCGAAGTACTCACCTTGTCCAAGCAGAACTACCCTCATTACCAGAAGTTGGCGTACGGAGTCTTCATGACCTCCAGAAAGGTCGTCCACTACTTCTCCGAGCACCCGATCACGGTGGTAAGCTCCTCTGGACTAGCAGACATTGTCACAAACCAACGCGCGAAAGGACGAGTCGCCAAGTGGGTTGTCGAACTAGGACCATGGGGGCTGAAGTATGCTCACCCGAAGTCCATCAAGGCCCAAGTCCTCCCGGAATTCACCACCGAGTGGATAGAAGCTCAGCTACCAAATGTCCCCGACTTGTCCAACGCATGGACAATGTACTTTGATGGCTCCAAGAAATTCAAGTCAGCCGGGGCAGGAGTCGTACTCATCTCCCCCAAAGGCGACAAGCTCAAGTATGTCCTGCAGATGGACTTTCCGACGCCGTCCAACAACGAAGCCGAGTACGAGGCCCTGATCCACGGCATGCGGATGGCCAAGAACTGTGGCGCCACGCACCTCATGATCTACGGCGACTCCTACCTGGTGGTACAGCAAACCATGAAGTCCTGCGACGCCGTCGCCGACAACATGATCGCCTACAGAGACCTCTACAATCAGTTGGAAGGCAACTTTGACGGCTGCGAGCTGCGCCACATTGGTCGTGAAAGCAACGAGGAAGCCGACGTCCTCGCTAACATGGGCTCAGACAGGGTGCCAGTCCCACCCGGCGTCTTCCTCGAGTGCATCACGCAGAGATCCATCAAGACTCAGAATACAGCAAGCACTGCAACAACAAAAGGCGATGCCAACCCGCCAAGCCAAGACAAGGTCCCCATGGAGGTCATGCTAGTCGAAGCCACATGGACAGGACCGTACCTGGCATACATACTACATCAGAAGCTGCCAGCCGACCCAGTCGAAGCAAAGCGCATCATCAGGCGCTCCAAAAGTTTCACCGTCATCAACGGAGAACTCTACAAAAGAAGCATCTCAGGAATCCTGCAAAGGTGCATAGATCCAGTCGACGGCCAAGCCATCTTACTCAACATCCACGCGGGTATCTGCGGGCATCATGCCAGCAGTCGGGCACTGGTGGCCAAGGCGCTACGAGCCGGGTTCTACTGGCTGACAGCCATGCAGGACGCCGAGGAGCTGGTGAAGAAATGCACAGGGTGCCGGGAATTTGCCAACAAGCCACACGCGCCTGCATCAGAAATCAAAACAATACCATTAGCCTGGCCCTTCGCCCAATGGGGTCTGGACATGGTGGGCCCGCTGAAGAAATCCTCACCCGGAGGTCACACTCACCTCCTGGTTGCAGTCGATAAGTTCACAAAGTGGATCGAAGCCGTGCCCATCACAAGTTCGACTGCATCCACTGCGGTCAACTTCATCAGGTCAATCATCTTCAGATTTGGAGTACCGAACGGGATCATCACCGACAACGGCTCGAACTTCACAGCCGAAGAATTCAAGGACTTCTGCTCAGAGCAGGGGATGAAGCTCAGCTACGCGTCTGTCTCGCACCCGCAATCCAATGGGCAAGTGGAGAAAGCCAACGGCTCGTCTACAACGGCATCAAGAAACGACTGTGCGTTCCTCTAAAACGCGCAGCGGGCGCATGGGTGAAAGAACTGCCATCGGTCCTTTGGAGTCTGTGAACAACGCCAAACAGATCCACCCAGTACACTCCATTCTTCATGGTGTACGGTGCAGAAGCGGTCCTCCCCTGCGACATCAAGTTCGACGCACCGAGAGTAGTCGCCTACGACGAGTCGGATGCAGAGGAGGCACTCGAAGACAGCAGAGACACCCTGGATGAAGCGCGCGACATCGCCCTGGCACGATCAGCCGTGTATCAACAGGACCTGCGCAACTATCACACTCGGAGGCTGCGATCAAGAGCGTTCGTTGCAGGCGACCTGGTTCTTCGACTCAAGCAAAAGAAGGTGCACAAGCTCGCTTCCCCATGGGAGGGCCCGTACATCGTGACAGAAGCAATAGGCAACGGAGCTTACCGCCTGAAGGACTCGAAGACAGGAGCGGACTGCAGCAACCCGTGGAACGTGGCACAACTCCGCCGGTTCTACGCCTAGTTCAACCCAATCATTGTACAAAAAAATCTGCGCGGCAGGTTTCAGACGCACTCTTCCCTTACCAGGGTACCTGAGGGGACCGGAAGGGTTTTAATGAGGCGGCTTGTTCGCAAGAATCAATAAAGTGATTTAAAGAAAATCTGTCTCCTTTACCTGTCACTCAGAGGAAGCTCAAAATCCTAGGCCGCCACTTGAACCACTCGGGGGCTGCGCCACACAGGTTGAAATAAAAGCTTAGGCCGCTACCCGAACCACTCGGGGGCTGCGCCATACAAGTATAAGTCCAAAATCCTAGGTCGCCACCCGAACCACTCAGGGGCTGCGCCACACAGATTGAAATAAAAGCTTAGGCCGCTACCCAAACTACTCGGGGGCTGCGCCATACAAGCATAAGTCAAAAAATCCTAGGCCGTCACCCGACCGACTTGGGGGCTGCGCCATACAGGTCAAGTTCAAAATCCTAGGTCGCCACCCGACACACACGGGGGCTGCGCCACACAGGTAACACTTGTAACCCTAGGCTACCACTCGACTTACTCGGGGGCTACGCCAAACAGGCCTTCTCAGAAAAATCTCAGCCGCCACTCGAACCCACTCGGGGGCTGCGCTGCACAGGTCAAGTTCAAAATCCTAGGTCGCCACCCGACATACTCGGGGGCTGCGCCAAACAGGTAACACTTGTAATCCTAGGCCGCACTCGACCTACTCAGGGGCTGCGCCACACAGGTCTTAGCCAAAATCCTAGGCCATCACTCGAGCAACTCGGGGGCTGCGCCATACAGGTCAAGTTACAAAAATCCTAAGTCGCCACCTGTTAAAATCAGAGACTGCGGCATACAGGTCACACTTGAAAAAACCTAGGCCGTTGCCTAGCATACTAGGCGACTGCGCCACACAGGTCGCAAATCAAAACAGGCATTTTCACTTTCGAGCAAGCAGATCAATTCTCATGACTCGAAAGTACTTTAATCTATTACATCACGCTTACACAGGCACATTTGCCCTCTATAGCTAACCCTGTACATCAGACGACAGCTACTCTAAACTGCAGGTTCGGCCTTCGGCGCATCGAGGGGACCTACAAGGCGCTCACTCAGGTCCTGAACCTGCCTGATAATTCGACGCGCGGCCGCTAAGGTCTCGTCGAAGTCGTCGTCACGAGGCAGGCCATCAAGCACCCTCTCGAGCGGAAGATGCGGCCGGTGCATCCGGACATACGCCAACACCGCATTCGCCCTAGCCACAAGTTGAGCGTCGACAACCTCCTTCAGCCCTTCACCATCGCGAAACCTCTCCAGCAATGCGGACAGCCCGTTCGGCTGCGCATTGTGCGGGAAGTACACGCGATTGATGTGCCAGAGTGTCTTCCGGCAATTCTCCAGAAGAAAAGCAGCACGCCACGTACGATCAAGCATGGTGGCAAGGACGCGCCCCCTCGACTTGTTCACCCAGAACTGCCGAGCTTCATAGGAGTCGCCGGACGCCTCTCGGATAACTCGCTCCTCAACGCGAGCCCGCTCGGCCTCCCAATCAGGATTAACATCTGCACGCATAAAAAACGCATGTCAGAACAAGAAAGAAAGCCAACAAAGACGGCAGCCGCCAAAGGGATACAAACCTTGCAACTGCCGACTGATCAGGTCGATCTCCCCAAGCAAAAAATCCTCACGTCGCGAGAACTCCGCCGTAGGATGCGACTGGGAGCGGTGCAGCAGCCGCTCCGTATTCTTCAGGGTCGCCTCAAGCTCCACCACCTTGTTCTTCAGGTATGTGATTATCCGCTGATCATTTACACTGCGTGGAGGAGCCGGCGCCGCCCGACGATGGCGAGCACCCGAAGAAGAAGCCGCACCACTCGGCTCGGCCACAGGAGAAGGCGGAGCATCATCGCGCACAGCATTCTGCCATGGATACGCATAGTCAATACAATCATGCGACTGGGAAGCGCAGATCAACTCAGAAAGAAAGAAAGTCAGCAAAAGCAATATTGAAGGCCAAAAGACCTGACAGGGCAATATTCATTACAAAGCAAGAAGTTCAAAATACAGACCGCGGCGACTGCCGAATTCCTAAAGCTACGCCTACTCTAAGGCTGCGGACTGCGACCGGGAGCGACCCTTCCGAGCGGCAGCCGCCTCGGTCGCCTTAGCAAGGGCCCTCTCGAAGAGTGCCACAAGCTGCACGGCCAGCTGCGAGGCACGCTCCTTCACGCCACTCAGCGACGCGGTTCGGCCATCGGGTTTGCGAGGAAAACCGCTGACGACCTTCTCGAAGTCACCTGGAACCTGATGGCCTAAGAGGAGCTGGAAGGTGAGCTCGGAGCCGCGTACCGTCTGCGACCGCGTGAAGTCGGCGATGGTGGTCGCGTCCTCAAACGGCGCAGCAAGGGCGTCCACGGCTGCTGGCGGCTGGTCGCCCGGGAAAATACTCTGGTGCACCACAGTGAGGGCTCCAGTCGATTTCTGCAACGTGGCTGCGGACTTCTTCAGCGCGTCTGAGGCATAGGCACAGACCCGATCGAGGAAGCCAACAGCGGTCGCCAGGTCAACCGTGTCACTCGACGCGTCTTCCGGAGGAGATCCACCACAAGTCTCTGTTCAAAAATTCAAGGTCAAGCAAAGAAAAAGATCAAAGACGCAGTAGGCATCAAGCTGAAACTTACCCCCAAGAGCACCGGCGAGTGAAAGGAGACGACCGACTTGAGTCTTCTCCTGGGCGACCCGCACCAGCTCCCACTCGCGAGACTCGTGAAGGGCCTTCTCAAGCTCATCAACCCGCCCAGTAGCCTGGTCCAGAGATGCACGCAGTTGGTCCCTCTCTTTCTCCAGGCGAACGTAAGCCGCGGCTGCGTCGAGCTGTTGACGGTAGTACGGCTGAAGCAAGAGCAAGATGTTAATAAAGTTGCGGGCGACTATACTAGTCACCCACACCTTTGGGGGCTACTCCCATCGGGAGCGCTGATCGCGCACCCGATGAAAAATCAAGAATGCAAGAACAAGCATAAAAGACTTACGTGGTCCAGGAGTTCAAGATCCTCTACAGCCGAAGGAGGAACGCGGCTAGACGATGCAACGCCGGCAGGCTCAGCAAGCACCTTCTCCACTACCGCTTGATTCCCCAGTCCAGTCGAAGGGGCGGATGTATGCTCCACGTCCCGAAGGGGGGAGCTAACATTGCCAGAACGGTGGCTGCAGCAAAACCAAGCACCTGTCAACCTAAACGTCGAAACTGCAAAA
Organism: Poa annua; assembly: GCA_026929855.1. Lineage (NCBI taxonomy): Eukaryota > Viridiplantae > Streptophyta > Magnoliopsida > Poales > Poaceae > Poa > Poa annua. Next base: position 44,049,787 of record CM049427.1, read on the forward strand.
TACAACTCGAAGGACACACATCACAAAGAAGCTCACCTGGGGGTGCCGGCGTCGTCATAGCTCTCCAGGGAGGGCGAAGGCATCCGCGCGAAAGAACGAGGAGCCGCGGAGCTGACTGGAGGAACGTTCAGGGGTTCGTCCCAGCCACCCAAGGACTACGCACCCGGAGATGTCGCGACGACCTCCTCCACAGTAACGTCGCCATCTTTGGCGGGTGACGACGCAGTGGCGGAATCGCCACGACTCGCGAGCTTCCTTTTCTTCCGCGCGGGTTCCTCCACTTCATCCTCCTCCTCCACCTCATCACGGGGAGAGTGTGCGGAGGGAATCTCTTCATCTTCGTCTTCCTCCTCGACAAACTTCGACTCGTCGTCGGGTCCGTTCTCAGGAAGAGGAGGAAGGCTGATAAACAGAGCTCGACCCTGAAGCAAGTAGACACAAGTCGAATCAAAAAGAAAGGTAGACTCAAGTCGAACAAGGACAAAAGGAAAGCAAGACAAGACTTACCTCAGGAACGGGGTTCGAGGCCCCGTAAGCAGAAATCGGGCACTTGACGTTGCACGTGTCCGCGACTCGGAGGTTGGTGATGGATCTGACGTTGGCCTCCACCTCCTCATCGTCAATCGGCTCGGCGCTGACGCCTTCGGCGGCCCACATCGGGTGAGGCCGAGCGCTGAGCGGCTGCACCCGAAGACGGAAGAAGGTGGCCATCAGGAAGCCGCCACCCGCCTCGCGCCCAAGGGTCTTGGTCAGATCGCGCAGCAGGCTCAGCAAGGGCCGCACGGCCTCCTTCTCCACGGCGGTCAGCGGATGCGCCCAGGCGCCGGTCTTCCGTAGTCCACGTCCGCTGTCGAACGCATCCAGGCCGTCCTGGTTCGACTGGACGTAGAACCACCTCCGGCGCCATCCTTGGACGGAGTCGCACTTCTTCATCTGGAAGTACGCGGTGTCACCGCGCACCTGGATTCCGAAGCCGCCCACGGGGAAGGTCAACCCGCTCTTCCCAACGTTCTTGCGAACGAGGAAGAGCGACTTCCACAACGCCCAATGGGGCGCGACACCCAAGAAGCATTCGCAGAGCACGATGAAGCCCGCGATGCTCAAGACGCCATTGGGGGTCAGATCGTGGATCTGAACCCCATAGGCATACAAGAGACCGCGCACAAAATCGTGCATGGGGAACCCGAAGCCCCGCGGAAGGAAATCCGCGAAGCAAACACGTTCCCCATCGCGGGGAGTGGGGAAGACCTCCTTGCCAGGAACGCGTACCTGGACTTGGTCGGCAGGTGGCAGCAGACCTTGCGCGCGGAAAAGCTCCACCTCGGCCTTCTTCACCGATGATCTCTGCCAGTCGCCGTCGGGTTTCTTCATCACCCCGGCTTCGTCGGCGGCGGCAGAGGAGCCAGCGGCGCTCTTCGGCTTGCCCATGGTCAGTTTGCAAGGTGTACGGACAGATTGCCCGGAGCTCTGGATGGCGGCGGAAATGGTAGAGCGCGGAGGAAAGGGAGCACAGAGCGATTGGAGAAGATGAAATCCCAAACGTCAAGACACAGTACTTATGCCTCGAAAAGCAGCATCTCAACCGTCCACAGAACAAGGGCTCCGAGCAGGCACATCCGGCCGTCCACGTGTCGCACGAAGAAACCAACCGTCACCGCCCACTTCGTCCACTATGCACGAAAACCGAGGCGTCGTCATCGTGCCGCGCAAATTTCGCGCCCACTTCGGAGACGTGACAACTGTTGACCGCGGTCAGCTCTGACAGTGGGGCCCGCCAAGTCACGTCCCATCGAGCACAGAGACGTGCAGCAGATCGTCACCAGTGACGTCATCAAGCCAACGGCTCCAAAATCAATTGAAGCAACTCGACAGAGTAATTAGAGTAGTAAGCTTCAACGCTGAAGTCAACAGGGTAGGATCAGCCGATGATCCGAGAACCCGAAGAAATCATTCGGGTGGCAACATAGTAAGCTCGAGCAGCCGAATCCATCCACAAGTAAGCCAAACAGGCTGAGTAGAAGCAAGCTTCACAAGAAGATGAAGGCAAAGTAATTCGACTGCAAAGGTTACTCCCATCGGGAGTGGCCGGTTCGACTGAAGAAATCGAGTTCAAGCTCAAGATCAAGCAATCCAATGGTGCGTCCAGGAGGAAGGAGTCCTTTGTTCGACTCTACGCTTCGACCAAGCACTCGGGGGCTACTGACGTGGGGCTGCCTTGCGGGTAGCCCACGATAAGGTTACCTGGGCCGCGCCAAGGATAGAAAGGCCCACAGGAGGCCCACGTGGGGTACCATGTAACCTAGTCCAAGTCGGTTAGGAAGCATAACCTGCCATATCTGTAGTTGCCATCGGCACCAACCACCCGAGACCTGGCTGCCTATAAAGCCAGGAGGGTTCCTCGTCCCAGAGACACGCTCATAGCTACAGCACAAACCCTAGCGAGTTCGCAATCTCGCCATTGTAACCACAACTCACATCAATAACCAGACAAGCAGGAGTAGGGTGTTATCCTCCGGGAGCCTGAACCAGGGTAAATCCTTGCTTGTCAGCCGTCGTGACTACCTGCACTCATCTCTCTCCCCATCAATCAACCCGGGGTGCACAACCCTGTGACTTGTCGAGTTAACACCTCGTCACTTGGCGAGCCGGGTCTTCCCTCATACGTCCTAGCTTGTGCGTTAAGAATCGAAGGCACATTTTTCCTCCATCGTGGTTATTGCCGTGTGAGCTGAAATATTGATTGATGACTACAGAATCTCTGTGATTCGTGCTACCCATTGCCTTGCTGACTCGGTCTTCCTCATGACACACCGATCAAGATCTGCCTCAGTATACTGCTTCTTACATGTCCCGGCAAAATTTGAAATAAATGCCATCTTGAGTTCCTCCCATGAATGGATGTTGTTTGGTAGAAGCCGGTCCAGCCAAATTTTGGGTGCACCTTCTGCCATCATCAGATATAGGTATCTTGCACACAGATTCGTTGTTGCATTTTCCATGTCCATGGCCATACTGTACCCACTCAACCATGTCTCCGGGTTCATGTTCGGCTCATAGTTAACAATCTTACTCGGCTCTTTGAATTTTTCTGAAAAAGGTTCTGATCTGATCGCGTCCGACAAACACTTGGGTCATGTTAAGTTTGCAGACGAGCCTCCTCCGTGATCCGGCGCAGGTGAATTCACGACGGGTCTGGGTTGAACCGTGGCTCCGACTCTCGCTTCGGCTTCAGGTGTGGCTACCACAGCCGCCGCGCGTCTTGCTCTCGAACTGTCTACTATGGATTGGGCAGCGGAGACGGCGGGCGCGGCCATCCTTCGTGGCCCAAGCGTCTGCTGCTGCTGTTGTTGTTGGACTGGTTGTGAGGCTGGCCGGTTTACCGGTCCTAACCTGTTTTGAACTAATCTTGCTGCCACCGGCTCCGGCTGCTGAGTTCTGGTACGGGTCCTTGCTGGCTCTGAGTTGAAAACTTGTGAGCCTCGAGGGTTGTTGTTTTGTTGAACTACATCCGTCCTTAGTAGGTCCACGGCTCTCCTTGCCTCTAAGCCGGCCGGTGAGTTATCGAAGGGTATCCGCTCTAGGGCGTGCGTCGCTGCAAAAGTATTGTCAACTGGGTTATTGTAATGACCCGGGGGAGGATCAAACCTGGGTGGTGGTGGTTGTTGCTCGATGATTGCTGCTCCGGCTTCTGCCAAGTTTCTTGCTGGTGCTCCTGGTAATACAGTCAGGGGTGTGACAGCCGCTGGCGCCGGGTGAACCATCGCTACCGGGGCCGCCACAGGCGCCGGATTTGGTTTTGTCTGGAACTCCAAGGCCAAAGGTGCTATAGTATTTGTCCCGGTTGGAAGGTGGAGCCGGCTTCCGCGCCTTCTGTTCTGGACAGCAGTTAACTCGTCCCTTCTCCTCTGGAGGGTGTTTCTTTCTTCCAGCAGGTTTTGCTCTTGCTGGATCACAAGATGTTCCCTCTCTTGGATACGCCGGTTCTCCACCGCACGCTCTTGGCTTGCCCTTGCCACCGCCTGTCTTACTTCTTCTAGCTCTCTCATCATAGCCGTGCTATTATTTGTTACTTCCCCTTGTTGCAGTGTCGGGCTTGCTAAAGTTCCCGCGAGCGCCTGCTGCTACGACGGAGGTCTGACTAAGTTGGTCGGGTTTGGTGCTGGCACAGGGCTTGGCGCAAGTATCGGGTTTCCGAGGGGGATTCCCGCAGCAGGTGTCTGCATATGAGCCAAAGAACTGAAAGTCGGTAAGATTCCTCCGGCTATGGAATTGGGGGGTGCATAGTTTGCTATAGGTGGAGCTTGACGTTGATCCCAGTTATCTCTATTCTGCCTCGCCAATGCCTCGGCGCTTGTCTCATCACTTACGGAAGCCGATTCTCCGTCAGCCGGGGGTGCCCGGGTTACCACGTGAACCGTCATGGGACGCACGGGTCCCAACGGCGCCGGGTAGTCTTCATCAGCAAACCCATCTCCATAACGATCGTCGAATAAGGGTAAGATTGATTTTGTGTCTGTATCCAGATCTGATATATTAACGGGGGTGACAATGGAGTCCTCCGTGACCCGGTTCGCTGATTCTCCCTCTTCTGGTGATCCAACTGATTCCTCTCCGTCTGTCTGGGCCATCGTGGTTGACCCGGACTCTGATTCGAATTCCGGCTCGCACTGCTCCCTGTCGGCTCCATTAGACCGGATCACACCTACGAAGACATCGATCTGTCCAAAGATGAACATAGATCCGGTTTCCAAGAAATCCGCCTCTTCTGTCCAGCCGGAGTCGTCCACGATCCGTTCCCATCCTGGGAGCGTGTGGATCTGGCCGATAGCTAGGTTTTCCATACCTCGCCACGCTTCTCCTGAAAAAGTGATGCTCTTGGCCACAGGCCCCACGGTGGGCGCCAACTGTCGTGGTATTGTCACGGCAGATGTTACCCGGAGGTAACTTGAGATGAGGGGCATGACGGCTTCCGACATCAGGAGCTTGTCTAGCGTGGCGTGGGGAAACAAAGGTTTACCCAGGTTCGGCCCCTCGTCGTGAGGTAAAGACCTACTTCCTGCTTAGACTTTACTGATTAGGGTTTCGGGACTCGGCGCCTTAGCTTCCAGGTCTCGAGATTACAAGGTGTCTCTACTACCGCTATTGATTGTGTCTCTCTGGAACTTAAATCTCTAGGAACCAGGAGACCCCCTTATGTAGGCGGCGGGTCTCGCTGGAGGTACAAAGCCGGGTCCGGGTTCCTATCATACCCGGATTGTACTCTAAGTCCTCTAAGCCTCTTCTTCCCTTAGCAGGACTCCGTCTTGTACTTGGTCTCCAGCCTTTTGGATCCTTCTTGCTTGTTGGCCAAGGTATACATTGCGCACCGGCTTACGTATCACCCGGCCCATATCTTTATGCTTGATCCGGCCCAGGCTCCTGCCAGGCCGGCTTATCTTCTATGTCGGTGGGCCTACCGGGTTATGATCCCCCCAACACATAATATTTTAAGTTATTGCGTTGTTAAGGCTGGGTGTAATTGGTAACTCTATGATATTAATATATACTCTTTATCTATTTTTTTAAAAAGCAAACCCTACCCAAATGGCAGGTTGCTTGTATACCATTATGGAGGAGGTGGATGGAAGCGAGAAATAGCGACTCTTCCAAGGAGCCGCACGGAAAATTATTAGTGGAAGGGGTGGAACTGAAGCGGTTAAACTTAGCCACAAACAAAGACTGCTCACACTCAAATTCAAAAAAAAGAAGGCTTCTCACACTCCATACTCCATAGGTATGCTTGGGGGACTGCAAATTTGGGTTTAGGTAATATTTCCATTCACCCATACCTCACAAAACGGATATTTTGATAATATTGTTTCCATAGGCCTCAAATATAACCGAAGAACGTTGAGCATAGGCATACTCTTTTTTCCCTTTTCACCTCGAGGGGACTCCAACCATCTTGTGCTGTATTCGAATAGCCCTATTATGCTCAAGCAAAATTTAAATCAGCTAATCATGTTTTCACTAACACCTAAAACCATTTATTAAGGGAAATGCCCTTTCAAGGTTCGTTGTAGAAGGAGGTCACCAATTTATACGTCCACAGAGAAACAAACTTAAAAACCATGTTTTCACTAACACCTAAAACCATTTATGAAGGGAAATGCCCTTTCAAGGTTCGTTGTAGAAGGAGGTCACCAATTTATACGTCCACAGAGAAACAAACTTAAAAACAATTTTCAAGTGAATCTGATGTTGCAACCATATGTCTATAATCTTTTTGTGTCAACACTCATCCCCACGAGAGATGGGGTTATCGTGGTATATAAGGTGAAACCAATTTAAATTTGCTACATATGTTTCATAATATAAAATGTTTTAGGTGTTTTTCATGTTGTGTGCATTCAGACTAAATTGAGGTAACATATACGCCAAAACGTGTTTAGATACATATGAATGAGAAAAAGGCTAAAAATATCCTCCTCTGTGAAATGGAAGAGTACTTGCGAACCCAAGAAACAGGTTTCATCATTTGGAGGTGTACATATGATGCTAACTCCTTTGCGAATTTCGGGAAGCCCTCAAATAATTTCTCAAGTTGACGGCTTTCTTTTACGAAATTAAAGCTACGCAAAAGCTGAGTCACGTTGATATGCATTAGTTGTGGAAGATATAGTGGACATCCTTGAATTTGTACTGTCCAACTTTTGCATCATGCCTCCAACTGCAAGCTGTACTCGTAGCAAAAATGGGCGAGGCACGCCCTGCTCGCTGCTCGTGCGAGGTCGTTGGAGACTTGAAGTAGTCGATCGTACCCCCGGCGAAAATCCTGGACAGCCCAGCCACATTCCGCGTGACCATCTCATCTCTCTCCTTGCTTCTTTATAAAGTGCCCCCGGTCGGAGAGAGTCTGCAGTCAGTCTCCAGCTACCGTTGAGTGCATCTTTGTGGAGAGCTAACCTAGCAATGGCGAGAGGCGAGACGTGCGGTAGCGAGGGATCGGAGTCGGAGGGCAGCTGGGAGCGTGAGTGGGAGGAGGCGGCGGAGGCTGTGGCGTACGACTCCTGCACCTGGCCGCCGCCGGTGGTGGCGGTGTGCGGCCCCGGCAACAGCGGCAAGTCCGCCTTCTCCCGCCTCCTCCTCAACACCCTCCTCGAAAGGTTCGTTAAACAAACAAAATTCCTTTCTTTTCTTACTGTGCTGAAGAAGACCAGTTGCATTTTCCCCTCCTCACATTTTGGCCATAGAGCATCCGAACGTACGTAGGAGTACATATAAACTGAAGAATGTTAATTCGAGTTATTTTTGTCCCGGGCTGGGATGGGTCATGGACTCATGGGCTGGCGCTTTGCTAAGTTTTCAGTGGTGATCGATCGGACGGTTGAAAAGGAAAAGTTGTTTATTTAGTCAAAATTGTCACATCATAATTTTCTGAATATTCATTCCATTCCCTTCTAATTCATCTATTTGGCGTGCTATATCTATGAGGTTTTGTATTGAGAAGAATCTGCATTTGGAAATGGTGAACTTAAGTTAGTTATAGAGACTATTGCTTAGTGAATCCATCCATCCACTAGACCCCTTGCGAGTAGGTTTTTTGGTTCGAAAAGGGGAATCACCCCAGCCTCTGCATCGGAGAGATGCATACGGCCGGTGTGAGAAAGTAGTTTCTACGGTCACCGGTAGTTGAGATGCCCGTAGTTAAAGTTTAATGACTCAATGTTTATTTCTTTCACCTAAAATTTATATGGGAGAATAGACTAGTTCAACTGGTGGTTGACACAACTTTGCGTAGATGTACTGCTCAGAATATTTGGAGCTGCTCTGTTTTACTTGACTGTCATATCAATTCTTGTGATTCTTTCACTCAAACAGGTATGATAAGGTGGCATACCTGGATACGGATGTTGGCCAACCTGAATTCACACCTCCAGGTTTCGTGTCACTTCATGTGCTTGAGGAACAGACTAAAGGTGTAGGCTCAGGGTATTCTATTTTTTGTTCCCCTTTAAATGGTTGACTCCCTGGCTGAACACTCGGTCCTTTTTTTTAAATAATTGCAGATCTTACAATGCTATACCTGCGGCCTCCGAAGAGGTAAATTGTATTACATGCGGTTTTGTTACGGCCCTTCTTTATGCTTTCGTGTAGCATTGTAATGTACCTGTTGTATTAGTTTTTTGTGCTGTCAGGAATAATCCACTACTCAAATTGAAATAGCTTCTTGCATGTTACAAAGCTACTTCATACCTCCAAAGAGTTCCTGAATTTCTTATTGTAATAAAGTTTACCATTCAGGTTTCCAAAGTTGTCTCTGTATTCTCTTAAGATACTATAAATACTCGAACATTATTTCAAAGTTGGATTTTGAAGTAAATTTGCAATAACTGTATTAGCCGGTTTAAGTCTTATATGTAGCACAGTAGTCAATTTTTGAAGTTAGTCAACAGCTCATTTTATAGCTGGTCAAATACAAAACTCAGTTTGCAATCAGATTGACTAATAAATACCTCAAGGGAACAAATGTTCAATTGATATTTCATCATGTTCTCATGTATGGTGAACTGCAAGTTTGTCTAAGACTTTTTTCACATATTTTAGGTGCTTCTTTTTTGGTGATGTCGGTGCACACAAGAACCCAAAGCTTCTCTTGAGCTACATATTTGGCCTTCATGACTATTTTCTTCAAAAGCTTTATTGCTTTAATGAGACTGATAACCCTCAGAAATCAGCTATACCACTTGTTGTTAATACTTCAGGATGGGTGAAAGGTGAGATTTCATTGGCATTTCCTTGCATCAAGTTTTCTTGGTAGTTCACATGCTATTTTGGAAGGTTAGAAGGAAAACATATGATATGAAGAGTTTTCAAATACTAATATCTGTTGTTGCTAAATGAGTGGATTGTTTCTTGCAATGTCTAATTTGATATTGTACTGTGTGACTTTCAGGTATTGGACTTCATGTTCTGTCAGAAATATTGAGATATGTATCCCCAACTGATGTTATTCGGCTACGCACCACAGCAGAGGGTAAAAATTTACCAGATGGTGCATTTTGGTTGGACGTATGCAAAGGAGATCCACGAGTCAATCTAATTGAAATCTGTGCATCACAGCACTCTCCTCGACAGTAAGTCATAATTTAATCCCCTAGGTCCTTTGCGTTTTCTCTAAATTATCAGTAAGTATTCTTTTAGTGGAAAGGAATTTATATTAATGAAACACTATAGCCTTAAATCAAAAGTAATGACTACGTCAATTTTCAGTTTGTTAGTAAAGAAGGAGGCGCGGATGATTCGTGATCTCAGGCTAATTGCATACTTCAGGCAGTGCTTGCCGAGGGACTTCCCTATTTTCTCTTATGATGATTTAGTTCAGGGTTTTGCTGCTGTAGAGCCCTTTCAGCTACCTCTTTCGAAGATACAGGTTATTGATCTACACTGCAAGGTTACTGCCTATCCACCTTTAATCAGAACATATAGCTGTCAGGCATTGTTCTTACTATATGACCCAGTAGCCAGTAATGCTTTGTCCTAGCAGTTTCCATCCTTCCGTAACAATAATACAATTCACCTCACATAGCATCAGAAGTTGTTTATGTTCACATTTCCTTTTACACTAGTGCTACACAAGAGCATAAAAGGCATACAGAGTAAAGTTAAACAATGGTATTCAAATTTCCATTGTGTTGATTAATGGATCAAACTTAATATTACTGATTGGAAGATTTTCTTGAAGCCTCCATACATCATTGAACTTAATTCTCTGATAAATTGATAAATCATAAATTTTCTCCCTTTTATAGAGGTTAATTTAGCAAATAAGAAATATTTCTTTGAAGTGATATAGCTAATTTTATCTGAAAGAAGGTAATCATAACAAATAATATTGAGGTAACTGCCATAATAAACTTCTGCCCAGTCTCTGCTGTACGTTAGGACATGAGCCCAGAGCCCAGGTGGTTGGATTTATTTTCAAAATCTCTGGTGTACCGATGCATATTGCTCTCTATGTAACTTACTGCTTCCTAAATAGGCATTTTCCCACTTACAGCAACAACATAACATTTAGTTGATTTGGAATTAAAACAATTGGAAAACTAAGTGGGAAGCCGAATTGTATTTGCTAATTAAAAAGAATGTATGTATGTTGACATACATTTTTTTAATAGGGAGCATCGCCCCAGCCTCTGCATCGAGAACGATGCACATGGCCTTTTCATTGCAAATTATAAGTTTAAAAGTTATTACAAACCAAACCAACTGCATATTGACATACATACATTAATTTGGTTGAACAACAGTATAATCATTACTTACAGCTATGTGTCTCTAACAATGTCTTTTTCATTGTAATCATAACTAGAATTCAACTAATAGGGTCCACCCTGCAGGAATTGAGTTGTCAGTGACATGGAATCTTAAACTTAAAGAAATATTAACCCCTATTACTATTGTATTAGCATTTTATTTCAAAAAACAATCTTATCACCTTAATTTTTTTAGTTTAATACCTACTGTGTGCCTATAAAGTGTGCAATATGTAGCTATGTCATGTTTACAGCTTTCTATTGGTTAAAAAAATGTGCAAAAATCTTGTCTGCTAAGAGCCAAATTTCTTCAACTGTATCCAAGAATTTATGTTTACATAATTACTATTTTTTCGTAACTGTGATAAAGTTCTGAAAGGGTAATGAACATGTGCTGGTTGTCTAATACAACAAAATGATAGCAATTTGTACAACAAATAAAATAATTTACCACTTAGAAAATGAATAGCTGAAATAGGTCACATAATGCAGTAGTTTAGATGTTCTCTCATAGCAACTTTTACAGTTTAAAATGATATGAAACACGTCTTTTGCGTTCTCGAAAAAAAATACTGTGCAGATTTGGAGTCTTTCTACTAATATGGTTTCTTTTGGTGTTCCTGGATAGATTTCTGGTGATGCAGTATATGAATTCTTGGCTGGTACTATCGTTGGTCTTGGATCAAGTAAATGTATCTCTTTGTCAACTGAATGCTCGTCCCCTTGGTGCATTGGACTTGGTATGTAAGATTCTTTCTTGCTTTGCGCTTCTGTTAAAGTAAATTGACAGGACTTACTAATTTCCTGCATGGTATTGGTCTTGCTGACTTGGATTTTCAGGGTTTATCAAGGCTATTGATATTGCGGGAAGCTACATTCATCTGATCACACCCGCTTCTCATCAGCTTTTAGAAAACGTCGACATCATTTTTCGAAGTTGTATTGCAGTTCCTACCTGCATCTCTCAGGTATTTGTTTTCTCGGAAGCAAGGACTTAAGCTTTTTTTTATTACTAAACACTCATTGTGGTAATAAAACTACCTATGTAAGGGGCTCTTTTACGGTACAAATTACTTGTCCGATGCGCTAGTAGTATTTAGGAAAATCCACCGTTGATTGTTTGGGTCAGTTTAAACAACTTATTATTGTAAGGGGGTAATTGACTAAATTTTAGTGTCTATCCATCCACAACGCAAAGAGAAAACAAAGCCAAGTCCTCCGTAAAGAAAAACGAAACAGAGTCGCCGCCGCACGCCCCGCCAGTCCCAGTCCCGGGCATCCTGGCGCCGGCGCGCCGCCAGCGCTGCCGTCTCTTGGGTGGTCGTTGACTTGAAACAGATCACGAGAGCTGTCGCACGCGGCCGTCGCCCTTGCCCTTGCCCCAGCCGTCGGCAGATAACCTGTTTTCTTTCAGCATTACAAACTTCATGTAAGGAGCATGAGCTTAACTGAAGAAAGAACAAACTAAGACAATTGCTACTCCCTCCGTCCACAAATAAGTGTCACAACTTTGATAAAAAGTGGATGTATGTAGACATAACACATGTCTACATACATCCACTTTTCATTAAAGCTGTGACACTTATTTTGGGACGGAGGGAGTACTTACAACCTAGCAGAAACTGCTTTCATGGCTTTTCGGCTACTAACAAAGAACTGTTTGAAATTTCTCGATTTCAATTTTTTCTAGATCGTTTTTTAGATGAAAACAAATTAGCTTTCAGCCTCAAGGTCCATCGTTCGCTGGTCGTAATATCACTGACGACGATGAGATGTGCGAGCGCGACACCTGAGGTTGCGTCCGTGCCGGCAACATCTACGACCAGAACCCCAACGCGTTGCGCCAGCAGCACCCGCCGGCCAGCATCCGCGACCGCGACCACACGTGGTGGTTCCCGATCAGAACGAAATTCAAGAGTAATGACGAGGACAGGGGTGCCTCCAGCCCTCCAAGCGCGCCGACCGTCGCGTCGAGACCGGTGGGTACTAGCAGCTGGAGCAGAGCAAGCGGAAGCTGGACTTCAAGAACACGTTGGACGGTGGCTAGCCACGAGAAAGCCCGTATTCCTGGCCATCTAACTTGCACCTGCTAGCTCGGGAGGCCTCTGTCTTTGCGCCCAGCCGTGCCGGCGGCATTGAAGAAGTTGTGGAGGAGGAAGTCGCCGAACGAGTGCTGATCTCTTGCGGAAATAACCTTCAGGATTTGGGAATTGCTTCACGGGATGTTTGTTTCTATAATACCCTTTTACACTTCGGTGGAAAAATACCGCTGATCTGGTCGACTAGTATTAATCAACCTCAGCCATCGGATCAGTCACGTTGGACGGTGGCTGTTAACATGTCCGTACCGTAAAAGACCCCTATGTAAGAGCCAAAATCTTGGTTAGTGTTCATTTTTCTTCTCAGGAATAAGCATTGCACTTCGATTTAATATATTTCCTGATTATCCCCTGGTCATTATTCTTGGGCCCTATACTCAATTGTGCATACCTACCATCCTCACACATTTTTAGTCAATTTAAATCGTCTATGCTATGTTCTGAACTGGAACTTCACATGGTCCTGCATCAGTATTTTTGCGTGTAATGCCTGTCATCTCCTTTTGATCGTGACAAAGCGATAATTTGAGAAGATTAGCCTTGTAATGTTTACTCAATGTCATGCATGAAACGGTCACCAGTTTAAAAGTTAACGATAAATCGGCCCATACCAGCATAAATATTTCAAACCTGCTTCCATAAGCATCAGGAATTGATGGGAAGCATTAGCCATTGCCTTTGCAGGGACTTCTGGTCCATTCCTACGACCATAATATGGTCAGATAGAATAGTACACTGTTTTCCTATGCAGAGTACTCGGGTTGATTGTCTATAAACTAATCCCTCGACCTACGAGGATCTCCTCGGCTTAATTTGAGCTTTGTGAAGTACGTTCGATCAATTATTTGATTGGTGCGTCCCATGACCCCTTCTCACTTAATTTTGTACTCACAGGTGTTGGATGAAGTGGATGATATAACTGACAGGCTCATGATCTCTAGAGCCGTGTAGATGTCTTCAAATGCACACGATAGACCACATGAAAGCTGTCAGTTCCCATGAAGAACCAACCTAGCGAAAAACATCGTCATTGGACCTCTCAACAATCACTCAATGGATGCAACATTTAGAATGATACTCCCGGTTGCTATACTTTACTGCACTTATGTATGTGCACATACGATATTAAGAGTATCTTTATCTAAAAAATATATGATATTAAGCTTTGTGGGTATGTGTATTTCTACATTGTAGACGATTTTTTTATATATGTGTATGGATAATTTGACGATGTGACATAATAAGAGTATAACATGACAGTTAGACGGTGGAGCCATTCACCTAAAACGGTTTTCGGTGCCATCTGCTGGAAATTATATTAGGGATCCAAAATATTCAAGCACCTCACACACCTTTTTGTAATGATGCTAAACTAATATTACAAGCCAATTCAGTTAGAAGGATGTGAGAAAAAAACAACTAATCCATCTCCGTCCTCTGCTTCACCTGAGGCAATTGCAATTGATGGCCTAGGGCCTAATTGCCACTGCTCCCTAATATTTTAGTTTCTGGACGAGACCTAAGAACGTGTTTCGGGTGGTGAAATAGTGGTGCCTAAAATCCTTTTAGGGCGCGTTTGGTAGGCTCCACTGCTACGCTCGATCTGAGCGTTTCCACGGGGCAGCCAGTGGGAGATGAAAGGAGACAAAGATACCCTTGTTTTCAGTGTTCATGTTGCATGTCAGTCTCACAAAGATGTTCAACGCAGGCACAACCAAACGGCGTATGAAACTTGGTATGAGTGTTTCCGACAAGACGATTCCTTTTGTCATGGCAACCAAGCAAACTGACAACGGCATTTTTTGCACCATTTCGAACGGGACATGGCCTCTAGATGAAACAACGTGTGTTGTTTTGGGGCATGGCTACATGAGCCCAGGCTACCAAACGCGCCCTTAGGGACTCTAGTACTCGGGTCTAAACTCTAAACATGGCAAAACGTAAGCTAACAATATTTTTCTTAGACCCAGTTCTAGTAAAAGACCCGTCGCTAAGAAAATGATGGGAAAGCTGCCCCATTTGTTATACTAGCACAAATGAGAAAGTTGCCACGGTAAATATACTTTTTTAATCAAATGGGCCAAACACTACAGGATGTTTCCTTACTTCGAACTCCTAAGAAATTCCTTTGACACCAGCTGAACGATGCACCCACTCTCAATGCCTCATTGCCTTGGTCCATTTGATGCTCGCTTTGCTGGACTTGTAGCACTGCACCTCAGCGCGATTACGTGAAAAGAAGAGCTACAAAAATGCTAATTCGGTGTTTCATCAGTAGGAACACCATCAGCAGTTTACAATGGTGTCTCCCTGCTCCATGACAAGTTTCATATTCTAACTCGTCATAGTCACTTAAACACGTACAGTATTTCTTTTCTGATGTCTCATACTCCCATGTGCCCTCTATTTGTTTTATCAAAATGTCTATGTGTCAAGATAACTGCCGCCTATTTTGCTCCATGGTAGCGTCAACGGAAAGAGTTGGGAGGTGAGAGTTCCGGGTGACAATGAATGAAAAAGTGGTGATTGTGTGGTACATGTAGGGGAAGAGAACACCAACCTCAAGTGAAGTTTCTTTAAGACGACTAAGAGCTTTTCGAAACACCTCTAGCTTCTTGGAGATACTTGCCATCCTTCTTAGGTTTGGAGCAAATTGGCGCTTCTTTGGATATGGGATTTATGGCTTATCCAATAAGATCACTACTAAGGCTAAATTCCCGCGCAACCTTCTGGTTGTATGTTCAGAATTTTGATCCTTCAGCAGTTGTTGCGCTCTTTACTAAAACCCAAGCCATGTTGTTGTTGGACGAGCTGGTCACAATAGTTAAGAGCCTTTTCTGGGGAACCAAAATTAAAATGAACAAATTAGGGGTGACGGAATTGAAACGTAACCAAAATTAAAATGAGCAAATTAGGGGTGAACCAAATCAAAATAAATAAAACTAAACTAAAATTAACGGATTTTGGTGGACCATATCAAATGAAACCAAATTTCTGTGAACCATATCGAAAGAAAACAAAGGAGGGGTGAACAAAAAATTCAACCATCTCAACCGGAATAAATATTAAAATGCGCCAATTATGTGTGAACCATATCAAAAGAAACCAAAATTAAAATGAACAAAATAAGGTGAATAATATCAAAGGGAACCAAAATTAAAATTAATAAGTTAGGGGGTGAGCCAATTTAAAAACAAAACAAAATTAAAATGAACAAATATTGGTGAACCATATCAAACGGAACCAAAATTAAAAGGAGCAAAATTATAGGTGAACCAAATAGAAAAGAACCAAAATTAAAATAAATAAATATCAGTGAACCAAATAAAAAAGAAACCAAAATTGAAATGAAAAAAAAGGTGAACCATATCAAACTGAACCAAAAAAATGTGATCCAAATGAACAAACAAGATCGAACTAGAAAAGATGTAAAATGATTCATAAACCAAATAAAAGGTATATCTTGTGCCAGTATAAATGTACAAAGGTTGGTTGAGCCAAAGATTAATGAACAAATTCGATTGATCCGTAAAAATACATTCATGCGTACCACCTAAAAAATAGGGTGACCATACTTGAGTGTTGAAAAAAGGATAGCATAGATACAAATCAATCAAAAAGAGAATACGTTCCTCTAATGAAGAAAGTGATCTCATTTTCTGTTAGTGCAAAAATCATAGACACTCTACACAAAAAACAAATGTAGATAATAGTTTCTCGTATCTTGATTGTTCTCAATATCATCCAATAGACATCAAAATGAGATGACCGGAATACATAGTTTTGAGATTTCTCTACATCTTGTATTTCTTCTACATGACTGAGAACCCCTACCGGAAAACATGTAGGCAGACTCGGTCTTCTTTCGCTTCTTGAGAGGTTCATTAGAGTCACTCCTAAGAAATTTCTTAGACACAGCTAAACAATGCACCCACTCTCAATGCCTTAGTCCATTCGATGCTTGCTTTGCTGGACTTGTAGCCCACGTGAAAAGACGAGCTACAAAATTCTAATTCGGTCTTTCATCAGTAGGAACACCATCAGCAGTTTACAATGGTGCCTCCTGGTCCATGACAAGTTCCATATGCTAACTCGTCATAGTCACTTACCAACACGTATTTGTTTTCTGATGTCTCCGACTCCCATGTGCCCTTTATTTGTTTCCTACTCTATCAATATGTATATGTCTGGGCAATTGCAACCTATTTTGCTGCATGGTAATGTTAAAGGAAAGAGTTGTGAGGTGAGAGTTCTTGGTGACAATGAATGAAACGGTAGAGCTTTCCTGCTTGTTAAACGTAGTGATAGTGTAGTATATGTAGGGGAGGAGAACACCAATCTTACTGAAGTTTCTTTAAGACGAGTAAGAGCTTTTGGAAACCCCTCTAACTTCTTGGGGATGCGTGTCATCCTTCTTGGGTTTGGAGGCAAAAATCGGGCTTTCCTTGGATCTAGGCTTTATGGCTTATCCAGTAATTAAGATTGCTACTGAAACTAAATTCATGTGCTAGACTGTTGTTTGTATCTTCAGAATTTTGATCCTCTTGCAGTTGTTGTGGTCTTTACTAACACCCAAAGCCATGTTGTTGTTGGACGAGATGGTCGCAATGCCTAAGAGCCTCTTTGCAGGAACCTACTCGACGCTGCAGACTACGTCTCAACCTTGTGTTGGGTGCATATGCCTGCTGGCATGACATATGTGCATAACAGAAACTATTTTGTATACAACCTTTGTTCATCGCAGTACATTATCACTGTCAAACCTCCTACTTACTCCATCCTAGTGTATGCGGCATCCTTGTTATTTATGTTTTAGCTTCGATCAATAATACATGTGACTTGTTATACAAAACTATACAATTATAAACATTTTTCAAATACTAGTTCAATGTTACAACTTTCGTGACATATAATGCATATTTCATTTCAAATTGAACATTGTAGTTAAACTATTGCGACACCTAAATGGGGACGGAGGGAATAGTTGGCGCCTCGTCATCTCTTGTTGTTGTTGTTGTTGTTGTTGTTGTTGTTGTTGTTGTTGTTGTGTCATCCTAGCCTTATGATAGGCCGAGGAATATCTGAGTTCCATATTATTGATTTGAATGGTCTTGAATGATTCATCGGTTGGATTATTTTGGATTTAATCATCACAAAAAGTTTTAGAATTTTGATTTCAAACTTCACTGATTATTTATTTTAAATAAGCGTAAATTTTATAGGTTGAAATTTCAATTTTCCTACATTATTTCGTCAGGAAATAGTGGTCCAGGGTATCACCAACTTGGCATATTATTAGGGGTGAACATGGTTTATCGGCATGACGTGGACTTCAACGTAGTGCCACAGATACCTCACAAACCTCAGGGACCAAGCAGGTGAAGGCAAAACAGGATTCGAACATTGCTGAACTCGGATGGAGAAGTTTGCGAAACAAAAGAAGAAATGAACGGCCTTGTGCAGAACTTCTATACCAAGCTTTATAGTGCACCAGAGCAGATTGATGTCAATTTTGTCCTGAATTCTATTATTGTTAAGAAGTCAACAAATTTTAGTTTGGCACTAGTGTGGACGCTAGGACTTTGAAATTGAATATGCAAAGTTACATGTTTTCCAGCACAACAGTAAGACATGATAATTGACAAGGACATCAATGAAACTACAAATTGGTCTTGCTAATGGCAAAGTTCTAGATATGCTTAAAATACGAGTCGATAGTACCATTTGACTGTCAAATTCAGCAGGGACTTGGATCATGAGTGTCAGACTACTACCACCAGTACTACCAAGTACCGAACCGAATCAACCAATAAGCCAACGCAAATTGCTGATTAAATTGGCCCCAGTGTTACTCAATACAAGTACAAGCTAACGATGAATTGAAAATTATCCTCCACTCTGAAGTGACAACCAGGGAAAATACACATTGAAAGGAAGTGGATTAGCGTCAGCTCGCATCGGCCCACGGCCACCAGGGACAAGTAAGATTAACGTAGCATCTTTGCATCCATGGCCTGCCCAATTGGGTTTCTCTTTCCATGCAGGATGGGTACCCATGAGTTGCTTAGTTCTCCACGTAAAACAAAGGATACCAGACATAAATATGTAATAGTGGATGTGGTGTGGCTATGCCGCACCCGTGTGTTGTGTGTCTGTTTAAATAATGTAGATTGTTTTGTAGGTTTAAGTATTACTGGAAGTAGACGAAGTTTTGTCGGATCTAGAGGTTTTTCGGGTGGTTATATTTGAAGATATTAATTTACTTAGTTAACCTTTTATTGTTTCTACCTAAATTTACACCAAATTAAAACTTTAAAACGGTGTTAAATTATGCTATAAGTAGTTTTTTTAATGATCGTCATGTTTTTTTTTCATATTGTTTTTATGCTCATATTTAGAGATTTTATTTTTCCAATGAGCAACATTTTGTTATTTTTTGTCTAAATTGACACCAAATCGAAACCTTCAAGTGTGGTACATTGTGCCAAAAGTAATTAGGTATTGATTTTGAGTTTTTTTCTGTTGTTAGAAGGAATGGTTTTAAAATTTGCTCAAATCTACACTGGTTTTCAAACTTTCAAATGCATTGCATTTCCCCATAAATAA
This sequence comes from Poa annua, assembly GCA_026929855.1. Lineage (NCBI taxonomy): Eukaryota > Viridiplantae > Streptophyta > Magnoliopsida > Poales > Poaceae > Poa > Poa annua. The sequence goes on from CM049427.1 coordinate 44,068,787, forward strand.
TTAGGTATTGTTTTTCTGGTCATTTTGATATATTTTTATATTTTTCTGGTGGGTATATTTGAAATTATTAATATTTCAGGTTCAATTTGTTTACAGTTTTTTTCCAGCGAAAAAAGAAGGGAGGGAGGCTGACAGTGGGCCTGCGTTCTGACGTTACTATCAGCCGGATTTGGCTGCTTCGGTCACGGTGGCGCGTCCGCGTGTTCCGGGACGCGCGCGTACGCGAGGCATATGCGCCCGGACACGGCGCGCCCGTACGTGGCGGCGCCGCCGCTCCACGGTCGTCGGAGCGCCGCCGGCGTCGCACGAAACGGCGGCTGAAGCACGCGGCATGACGGCGGCTATTCCGTCGCCAATGCGGCCTCCCAGCACGCCACGCTCGAGGAGGGCGTAGGGGCAGCGACGGAGAATCTTCGGTGAGCGGCGATTGGAGCGGGGAGGTGCAAAGCGGCGGCAGCGGCAGCGACACCGGGATCGTGGGAGGAAGAAGGGCGTAGGCTTCTGCGATGGTCATATCACAGAAAAGTCTGTGAACTTTACGATAATTACGTGCAGGTCCCTCACAGCTGTAAATTCTTGACCGCGGAGCATTTCTTCGAGGCGCTTTTCTGGAAATACCGTGACATGGCGCGATCCCATTGGTTAAAATACGATGAATAGTGCAGCGCGCGGTGAGATCGCGCATAAATTAGTTTGGGTTCACCCCGTGGGCCTGCGTTTACGTTACCGTCAGCCGGATTTGGCTGCTTCGGCCGCGGCGGCGCTGCGCTCGCCGGCGGTGCGTCCGCGTGTTCCGGGACGCGCGTGTACGCGAGGCATATGCGCCTGGACACGGCGCGCCCGTACGTGGCGGCGCCGCCGCTCCACGGTCGTCGGAGCGCCGACGGCGTCGCACGAAACGGCGGCTGAAGAACATGGCATGGCGGCGGCTATTCCGTCGCCAATGCGGCCTCCCAGCACGCCGCGCTCGAGGAGGGCGTAGGGGCAGCGACAGAGAATCTTCGGCGAGCGGCGATTGGAGCGGGGAGGCGCAAAGCGGCGGCGCGGCGTGTCGGCGGCGGCGGCAGCGACACTGGGATCGTGGGAGGAAGAAGGGTGTAGGCTTCTATGATGGTCATATCACAGAAAAGTCTGTGAACTTTACGATAATTACGTGCAGGTCCGTCACAGCTGTAAATTCTTGACCGTGGAGCATTTCTTTCGAGGCGCTTTTCTGGAAATACCGTGACATGGCGCGATCCCATTGGTTAAAAATACGATGAACAGTGCAGCGCGCGGTGAGATCGCGCATAAATTAGTTTGGGTTCACCCCGTGGGCCTGCGTTTACGTCAGCGTGACGTTATCATCAGCCGGATTTGGCTGCTTCGGCCGCGGCGGCGCGTCCGCGTGTTCCGGGGCGCGCGCGTATGCGAGGCATCCCGTACGTGGCGGCGCCGCCGCTCCACGGTCGTCGGAGCGCCGCCGGCGTCGCACGAAACGGAGGCTGAAGCACGCGGCATGGCGGCGGCTATTCCGTCGCCAATGCGGCCTCCCAGCACGCCGCGCTCGAGGAGGGCGTAGGGGCAGCGACGGAGAATCTTCGGTGAGCGGCGATTGGAGCGGGGAGGCGCAAAGCGGTGGCGCGGCGTGTCGGCGGCGGCGGCAGCAACACCGGGATCGTGGGAGGAAGAAGGGCGTAGGCTTCTGCGATGGTCATATCACAGAAAAGTCTGTGAACTTTATGATAATTACGTATAGGTCCCTCACAGCTGTAAATTCTTGACCGCTGAGCATATCTTCGAGGCGCTTTTCTGGAAATACCGTGACATGGTGCGATCCCATTGGTTAAAAATACGATGAACAGTGCAGCGCGTGGTGAGATCGCGCATAAATTAGTTTGGGTTCACCCCTAGCACACTTGTGCTTTATGAGGTAGAAATGTAGAATCAAAGGGAGCATAAAGAAACTTCAGTTGAGGTAGGTGTTCTCTTCCCCTATATATACTAACATAATCTCCACTTCAAGCTGTACAGTTGCCTTGAGTGCGCCATCCAAACGACTCAGCTCGCAACTCTTCCTTCAATACTTTCAAGTAAACTACTGTCAATTACCCCAATATAGACATGTCGATAGTACATAGAGAGAAAATTGGAGCGCACATAGAGATAGGAGACATCGGAAAAGAAGTTCATCTTGGTTAGTGAACTCCTGGTTAGTGAAGGTGAGAACATTGTTCGCTGAGTATAGGCTATTGTTTGCTAGAAAATTAGCCAGTGAGTCCCAATTCTAGCTGTTTACGCAGGGGAATTAGAATGATTCTATGAAAGACGGTGTTTCACTTATGGGTGCACCCATTATGAAAAACTAGATGATTCTCTGCACGTTGCTACGGAAATATATGAGAAAGAGACTTGATGATGTGTATATATTGCATGTATAGATAATTTTTTATAGTGGGCCAGGTTCCCTAATTGGACAATTAGAAAGTTGATGATGTGCATGTTGAGATAATTATTTGTAGTGGGTTCTCCCATTTAGACAGATAAATAGAGAAGATTAATTTCAACCGAATTTAAAACAAATTCACATGTGATATAAATATTCTATATTCATTAAAAAAATCATGAAGAAAATATATTTTATGACCAGTGCAAAAATAACAAAAGGATGTTTCGTTCAAAGTAATTTGGAGGGCCCAGGATTTGTCATTTTACACCCGCAATAAATGATTTTCTTCAGGAAACTTTTTGTACGAACATACAGAATATTTATATGTACAACAAATTAAATCTTTAAAATTGTTTGACAATTTAATATCCGATTTTGAACAGCGTGATCCTATGATCCAAAACTAATTTCTGTTTACCCTCATACTTGCAACGAAGCTGGTAGCCTGCCACTATAACTTTTTCTAGCGCACAGACAATGGGGCGAGGAAACAACAGGGAGAACATTCAATACAGCAAAGAAAAATCCGTAAATAACACACCCCAGCAAAACTGAATATGTCACTGATCGTTAAAAACAGATATAGTTGTTGGGGCAATGATAATTGTAACAGACATACTCCCTCCGTCCACAAATAAGTGTCTCAAGTCTCTCAAAAAGGAGATGTATCTAGACAAGAACTTGTCTAGATACATCTCCTTTTTGAGAGACTTGAGACACTTATTTATGGACGGAGGGAGTAGTTTATTTCACAAAACTGTCACTGAATTCTCATGCTATTGAAAGATGGGATGTCTATCAGGGAAAACTAAGTTCATGGAACATAGAAGCCCGGACCTGAGAGTAGCTTTGCACAGATTAATCCCAGTTAAACCTACAAAGGATAAGAAATTTATAAGCAAGTGATTAATGAAATTTAGAGGAAGTAAATAATAGCAATCCAAATATGTTACCAACTGCAGAACAAAATTACACAGGAAAGAAATCCGGAAAATGTATTCTTGCTGATGCAACTTCAAATTTTACAAATTGCTATCAAGTTGCAAATAACTTCTTAGGAAATATAAGGCTATTGAAACAGCAAACAGAACCACAGAACTGATTAGTAACCAACGAAAGCTCGTCCAATTTGCACGGCAGATCACTGGAGAAAAGAGAGATAGCTAGCGGTGTGATGTATCAGACAGAGACAAATAATATCATAGTGTGACTAATGGACAGAGACCAATACACTGGCTGTATAAATGTGTTTCAGTTCAATTAAACATTGGAGCTTAAAATTAACTGGGTACATTTAGTAAACATGACACATTGATGTAAACCAACCTCACATATGGATATTAATTCTATCTAAAAGCACACAATAGTTTGAGTTTCTTTGTAACTTAAAATTCAATCCAGTTTATGCAAGTGATGGGTCGCCACATTGTAATTACCTAGTTACAAGACATGATTCTGCTAACTGTAATAGTTAACTATTAAAAGAATAGTAAGTATGAACCTAAGAAAACAACACTGCTATAAGTATATATAAACCACCCAGACAATTCACTGTTTTTCCTATAGCAGCAGATCTCAAGAAATATGTTATGGAAGACTCAGCGTTTGGAGCATACCAGCAAAGTGGAACAAATGAACAGATATCGTAAAAAAGGAAAACTTAAACTCAGAACATACTGCATCGGTGAAACCACAAAATACAGTTACCATTGTAAGGGACCAAGCACCAACAACTGAGATAAACAGATGCAAGTATCATCTAAACACTAATATTATTCACACACAGAACCAAATCATCAAACAAGAAAATACATAACAATTAGGTGCAACTCTGATCCTGAGCATGCACAATACTCAATCTCATCACATCTATAAAATATATATGGGTATAAAACAAATAAATCCATCTTTCAATCACACAAATTGTTACTTCTATCATAACACATAATGAGAATGGCGAATTCGCTAGATATGAGAATAATTTGCAACAGTTTAAACAGCTAGCTTGACTCTTTAATACATGATAAAAATATTTACAAGCCAAAAAAATTGTTTATCCTTTGTACTATAATGATGTAGTTAACACAGGAAGGGATTCTCCTTTATATCGTCCCGTTAAAGGTCATTAAATTGGGTTCAATAAATTCTAAGTTTGGAAATCAGTTTCCCCAAACTTTAGAAATAACAAAGCAAAACGGATTACTATCTAGTACTAAGGAGAAGCACCATGTAAGCCGCATCAGGCAAAATAACTGGATAATTCACCTTTCTTTGATTAAAAAAATCAGCTCAATTAACTTACAGAGACACAACAGTAAAGTGCTAACTCAGCCTAATAATTCATGTCATTCACAAATGACCAGCCAAACTGTCTATTTTTTAGTCGAGTAGTTGATGAGTCACAAAAGAAATGTCGACTCATCGGTTGAGTCGAACGACACAATCGATTAGTCTCGACTAGTCTCGACTAATCCAGGTTTTTTAGTCGAACGATTTAATTGTATCCGCATGTCATATTTTTCCAATATTGCTTGCCCACCAGAGATAGCCCAGGTTGTTTGTTTAGCGCAAGCTGCAGCAGAAGCTGATGAGCAGTATGACCCATTCAAAGATACTAAGAGGAGGCCAGCAAGGAGGATCCAGATTAGAAATATGCATTCTGGCCAGAACCTGAGAACAGGTTGTTGCTGCAATGTAATTTGTGTGGGAAGAGAGTTACTTCGCCTCTTAGGATGAAGAAGCACCTTGCCGGTGTTTAAACAGTTGTGACTATATGCCCCCAAAATACTAATATTGCCAAACTACTCATGTCGACTAGTTGACCATGAGTCTTGACTAGTCAAGACTAGTAAGAGTCGCTACCCCTGAAAGACTTGTGGACTCGTCGACTCGAAAACCTTGCAAACTGTAGAATCTAAAAAGGTAACAATCATGTAAAACCAGTTCTCACATGTTTCAAAAAATTCCATATAGAGGGCAGCAAAAGCACACAATGTTCAACCGAATTAAAAGGTCACACAACAGCACGAAAGACAGCACAAGGCCACCATATGCCTGAATATACCATACAAGAACATGACACGCAGAACTGAAGTGTGTGCGTCAGAAATCATGAAATAATCACGCTGGTTTCGAACAAACGACCACGAATCTAACCAAACTTAACTCATCGACATACATACATCAGCACCGACGGTGCCCTAGGAACGTGATGCGGCTAACTGGGAGTAATCCAAGCGCACAAATTACTACTATGAAACCGAAAATTGCACCTACCAAGCCCTACGATACAGTACCAATTCGATCAGAAACACGAATAAGCAGACCGTCGCGCCCAAATCGATCAAACCCTAGAGAAGGGGGTGGACGGGTGGGAGGTTCACCTCAGGGGGGCGCGGGGGGCATCGGGAGTGCCCCTAGAACTCGAGCTTGAGCTCCGTCATCTCGGGCTCGCGGCTGAGGAAGTGGAGGATGTAGGGGGCAGCGCGGATGGCCGCGATGCAGCCGGCCATGATGTAGAGGTGCGCGCGCAGCTCCTTGTACGCCGCCTCCTTGCTCGGCTTCCGGGGGAGACCGCCTAGGAACATGGTGACTACTCGCGAGATCTGCTCTCGATTCCTTCTCCGGATTCTACCCGAGGCGACGCGACGATGGTTTGGGGATCTGGAGGCGGCGAGGCTGCTTAAACCCTAGGATTGCGGTGGCTCTGCAAACTTGCAGAGGAAACCGTGGAGGTCTGGGTCATATTTACAGCCGTGTCCCTGGGGAACTCCGTATTTAGGAGTATGACGGGCTGCCGGCCCAGTTACCGTAGAACAAAGAGCTCCCGTCGGATGGGCCTTTACCATTCCCAATTTTTTCGAAAAGGAAAATGTTTTTTTTTATGAAAAAAATGTAAACCCGTTCCCAATTGACTCAGCTACGATACAAACTCCCTTCAAAAATTCTCAAAACCCGTTGTAAAGAGCTACTTGCAAAGATGCAATGCAAAACCCCTGAAAAACAACACAAAACACCTTAGGTTGCATGCTTGATCGCCCTCAACACGCTTCAGCGCCAATCAGTGCATCCACGAGCTTGATGCACGCCGCCGCCCTGCACTTGCTCTTTACCTTTGCTTGCAGACTTTCTTATTGGGCTGGGAAAGGGGAAGACAAATGGGTTTTGGGGAATGGGTCCATGATGATCAAATCTAACGTCAACAGGGTTGCGACATGCCTGATATATTGTCGACAAGTCCAATTCAAAAAAAAAAACTCGGTGCTTCATCGCAACTTAGTCTTCACATATTTTTTGATACTAGATGGGAGTTTTTCATATGACACAAACACACGAGCGAGATGTTGCAACGACTTTGTGTGATTGTTGCCTTTTTTAGTTTTGCTACATATTCGGTATCTATTTTTCACATTGGTGTTCTTTGACAAATTGAGATCTTTTGTACAGTTTTAACCCACTGCAAGATGAACATACAACAATATTTGAGTATACCAAAAAATGTTCGCGACGGAGGAGGTATGTTACATGAGTCACACAACTGAGATCTTGAGTTTTAATGACACCGGATAGTTAGGGGATCGTCAAGAAGATGTAGAACACTAGCCCTTCAAAATGATCAAACAAAAATAATGCAAATAATTCTCAAGATAAAGTAAGTCAAGAATGCCAGAAAACAGCAAGCAAGGTTCAAAGCATTTCTAATTTGGATGATGTTGTACAAGAGTTTGTCCCGTATATATAGACAAGGTGAAAAGAGCTTTGCAAGATCCAGCTATGACTGAGACAAAAAAAAAAATCACATATGAGGAACTGCTAGTTAGGAAATGTTCACATTGAAACGGTACCCCGGGGCTAGGCCCTACGGAGGGCAGTGCAGAAGCTGGTTTCTCCGGCGGCTGCCGAGCTCTGCAACCAGAGTACATATAGAGAGGCGTGTTTCAGATGCACGCCACAAAGCTAAGCTAAATCCGTCAGGCCGGCAGCTCCTTGGCCTTGTCGGGTCCGTTCGGCCGATACGGCGCGATGTGCGTGGTTTCCACGAGAAGCGGCAGCAGCTCTTCCTGGATGCACTTGTACATCTCCCTGCAGTGCGAGTCGACGACGTTGGAGAGGTCGACCGTCTCCTGCCTCACCGGCATCACGTCCTCCTCAACCAGGACGGGCTTCGACTCGGTCGCGAGCACCTTGGAGAGCCGCTCGGCGTTGCGCTCGAGCTGCTCCTGCTGGTCCTCGAACAGCTCCTTGGCCATGGCTAGGTTGGCCCTCTCCGACGGGTACGTCCGCACCTCGTTGCCGAACATGTAGTAGGCGAAGGCATAGGACCGGGATAGCACAAGGCGCGCCGCCAGCAGGCTCCGGTGAGCGCGGGCCAGCCAGCTCGCGTCCCGCAGCAGGGGCCGGATGAGGCTGGCCGACTCTAGCTGCAGGATCCTCTTCTGGATGGCCGGCCACAGGTCGCCCTGCTCCACCTTGCGCGAGTTGAGGTGCACATTGAAGCGGTCGCAGTAGTGCGTGTACCGCAGCATCTGCCGTCTGATGGCATCGTAGCTCGCTGCCTTGTTCTCCTTGTAGCGGTTGCAGTTGTGGGTGCTACTCCACTCCCCGGCACACGCATAACTGTAATTATTTATTTTTGTGTTAGCATAACTGTAATCCCACTCACCAAGCAGAGCACTAGCAAACTGTAAAACAAAAGTTCTAGTAGTACAGTAGTATTAATGCGAGTATACCAGAGTTGCTTGCCGCAGAAGCATTTGACGTGGTTGCAGCCGCCGTTCTTCTCGATGGGCCGGTGGCAGCCGGGGCAGCTCTTGGTGTTGACGGAGATCCACTTGAGGTTCTCCGAGTCGCCGCGGAACTTGGCGTCCCACTGATCCCACATGGAGCACGGGACCGGCGAGTGCGCCGGCGCAGCGCAGTTGAAGCAGAAGCTCGCGCCGCAGGGGCACTCCACCTCGCAGCACCGCTCGCCGTCGTCCACGCGGATCGCGCGGCCGCAGTGCGGGGCGCTCGGGCACCACTTCACCGACGCGTTGTTCTCCAGGTACGAGTCTAGGACCAAGCCGTCGAAGCGCTTGGCCGCGTCGGGGTATTTTCGGCGGAGGAGGCGCCGCACTGTCGGGTCGTCGCAGATGGCCGGGCACTTCACCTCCATGCAGTGGATGTGTTTCCTGCCGCTGCTTAAGGATGCCAGGAAGTGCTGTGTCCAACCTGAACATTTAACACAATGTTAAATCAGTGCAAAGGTATAATCAAATACTGCTATTACGGATCTGAGGTCCAAAAGTGAAGCTAGGTTTTCCCTATTTTTTGAAAAGAAACACATGGACATTAAGTGCCTTTTTTCACAGAACTTTCAAAACGTAGGAACAAAAAAAGTAAGAATAAGATGTCGTGACATGTTGAATTCTACATGGATGCAACACACATGAATGTATAATACATATCCTATGGTTGCACTGTATAAGAACAACACACACAAAAATCTGAAATATTGCGTGTATATCCAAGGAAACCAACAACTTTTTCAAAGGGTTGGACTAATGGGAAACTATCCAATGGAATTGCATGTACAATCTCCATAGAAAAACATTCTTATGGTTTCAAATCCTGCTACAAACAAGCTCTATAGAAAAATACATCTGAGAAATGAAAACTCCAAAATTGATATGAAATTCCTTTGAACCGGAAAGGCCATAAATTAATCTACCGAGTAAGTTCTTAAACGTAATGATTGTAAGCAGATCAACAATTATATAACTTTGCTTGGGAAACAATTAAGAGCGTGTAGGTACTTACAATCGTTGCAGAAGCAATGCCCACATTCCATGGCCGAGACACCCGACAGGGGGACATCCTCAAAGCACACGTTGCATGTGGCAATTCTAGGTCCAGCCCTCTGAGACACCATATTTGCAGTGGCTCTAAAGGGCGACGTCTTTCTATTAACCTCCGGTGCCACCATGATGCCCGCCTCCTTGAATAGCCCTTCTCGCCCTCTGCGCTCGAGGAAGTCGTGGATGCGGCCAATCTTCCACCGATGGTGCATAAGGAGAGCGCGTGCATTGTGCGGCTCTAGGCTCACCAAGTTCATAACCATTGACATATCTTTTTGCTGTAAGATTGGATATAAAAGAATAATGTCATGAGATGTAATTATTTTTTATGGATATTCTAAACTTTGAATTCCTAAGCAATTAGCTCACCTGGGCAGCTAAAAGGGACTTTCTTGGGATGGCCTGCAACAATTAATAGATGCAATAGTTCAATTAGTACATGCTCTCAAAACAATGAAAGAGTAAATAAAGCAAACATCCAGAAAGTTTCCGTCTTTGAAACATTTAATAATAGAGTTCATATTGGTTTTGATAAAATAATAGAGTGAATATCATTGTACTCGTTTCTGAAATAGAAAAAGGAAAAGAAAAAGAAAAATGCACGTGCACAACAAGCAACAAGCTTATAGTACTCCATCTGTAGACGGCAGTGTACATATCATTGCTGCTTGTTTATAAGCCCTAGCCGATCTTGGACTCATACGGTGGCGTGTACTGTAATAATTAAAGACTAAAGAAGACAGGACGAACTACGGAGTAGTAGATAATACTCCTAGATGTTACCTTTGTCACATATATTAAGGCCCCGCTTGGAACGTCTGACAAATTTCCGCCGGATTCCGCGCGTGTACAATTGGTCGTATTTTGCGACGAAGCTGAACTGGTCCGGGTGTTGGTTAAATTCCAGCGAACCAATCGGGCCCTAAGTGGCCACAAAATACCATCTAGCTAGTTTGGGTTTAAACAAAAACCATCGTCGACTCTAACAGCAACGATTGCACCTCTAGTTTGCAGCAAACACAACTGAACTGAATCGACGACTCTGACTATTTCGTATACCAGGCAAGATCTAGCCGTGTGTCTGCTGCCGACCGAACCATGCCATCAGCTAGTTGTTTCGTTTCAGAAGAAAAAAATATCACCAATAGAATTTTACCAGCCGGCGACAAGACCACGCGGTGCTAAATTAAGGCATATCTCTCATCGGAACTCCTCCGGTCTGGGGAGTTCAGATTGGAGTTCGTAAAAACCGACCGAGTAAAGAGCAGCGAGACTGTGTTGTTGGCTCACGTGTACGTACCCAAAGATCCGCGCGGAGCTCCCGCTGCGGCGCGTCGTCGTCGACGAGCAGCCCGACGTCGTCCTCGCCCGCCTCGTCTTCGTCGTAGTAGTCGTAGCACTCGTCGTCGCTGTCCATGGCGAGACGATCGACGGGCTGCAGGGGTCTGATCGCGGGCTGCAGGAGAAAGGCGAGGCGGCGGCGAGGTAATAAATCGAGGGTTAGTAGATGTCCCTGGTTAATTGATTGGCGAGGCGGCGGCGGGGTGAACCGAGGTTAGTTATTTTTTAGCGAGGGGGGTTAGACTTTAGAGGGGACTGAGCCGTGGACCCGTTCCGACTCCACCCAGGTTTATGTGCGATACGACATGGTTGGTTAATGGTTATCCAAGGCAGACTCGGGTTCGAGCCGGGCCCGAGCCTGGCTCTGCTGCCGCTCTTCATTGGTTTTACTTTTTTCCTTTCTAGTTTTTTCTTGCTCGTTTTTCAGCTTCCTTTATATTTTTATAAAGTTTCCCCCTTGTTATTTTATGTTTCCCTTTGCCATTTTTATATTTTCTCCTTTTTCTTACTTCTATTTTTGTCTTTCATTTTCTTCCTTTTTTATTTATTGTCTTGTTTTAAAAATCAAAGGTTTAGGTATACTATGATAAGTGCATGAATTCTTTGTGTAACAAGCGAACAACGTTTTGTAATTGTGCTACCATCGTTTTTGAACTCGAGAACAAATTTTGTAAACACACATTTTTTTTATTGTATGCCTATTTTTTTTATGTTTGACCATTTTTAACATATAAATAATTTTGTAATCCCGTGAATATTCTATTTAAGATCCAAAACATACTTCATACAATAAAATGTCCATAAAGGAAAATAGTGTTCACACTATTTTAAATAATTGCTCACATTTTCTAAATATTGTTCATTCATTAAGTTTGCAACCTTTTCTAAAACGGAGCAGATACGGACGGAACTGAGTGATGCCACATTTGTTTTCATAATGTTTTGGAAGCGGAAACAAATATAAGAACACCGGAAATAAATATGGAAACAAATCTGGTCGAAAACAGATACAAATCAAATATGGTGCGGAGACAAAACAAAAAGCAGATATTCACCGGAACCAAGAGACATCTTAAATAATAAAGGAAAAGCCAAGCAAACCAACAAACTTCCGTTTCCGTTCCACATATAAATTTCCGCTTTTGGCGGAAAAGTCGGGAAGATTGTTTTCATCCCTACAGGGCGGATGTTCCAAGCGCTAGAGTGCAGCCCAGCACGGAGGAAGTTCGAGGGCCCAATGTTTCTGGGCCTAAAACGAGGCTTCCAAACAGGCCCTTGGTAAAAACAGGCCTTTCCTGTCCTGACCTACCTTCAAGCCGACCCAGTGCGGCTGTAGAACCTCTCCTGAGCCCCACGCCGTCGCCGCAACACAAATCCCCCGCCGCCTCTACGCCCGCCGCCGCCGCCGTGCTGGTTCTTCCCTGCCTGCTCATAGCGTCGCCGCCGTTCCGTTTCGAACTCCTCATAGCTTCTCCGCCGTTCTGGTTCGAACTCCTCGTAGCGTCGCTGCTGTTCTGGCCTTTGAGGTACGAGCTTGGTTAATTGGTCCCGAACCAGCCTCCACAGATTTTGGCTTCGCCCTTGCGCACCCGGCGCACCGTCTAGATTCGTCCCTGACTTGCTCAGGCTGTTTCTACTTTCTAGCTTTTCTTCCCACAGATATTTTTCCTTTGCTGTTAGCAAGATAGGATGGATCGGTTTTTTTGCTGCGTCATGAAGTAGTAATAGCAATACCGGTTTATTCTCCGAAAAGTATTTAGGGTAGACGAATGCTGCAGCAGCTTATTAACTAGCTCCATTTTCTTCGATCACAAGGCCGTCTCGTAACTATTGTATTTTCCTCTGCAGTAGGGTGAGCAACTGAGCAGAATGGGAATCGCCAAGGAAGAAGATCCCAAGGAGAGAAAGAACCAGCAAGACGCTGTGGAAGTAATGGAGATGAAGGTGGCCAAGTTCTCGCGGGGGAAGGCTGCCAACTTGGAGGTAGGACTATTACTCTCCTGCAAATGTAGTCGTGGAAGTTTAGCACACTAGTTGCTAACATATTTGGTTTTTACTGAATGACTTCGCAGAATTTGCATGATAAGAAATTGAAAGGACAGCTGACTGGAAAAGAGAAGCTGATTGGACTATCTGCCAAAGCTGCCGTGCAGGCTGAAAAGGTGAGGTGTGGTGGATTTGTTGCTGTACATAAGTAGCTGTTTCAATAGAAATCTAAAGGGCACCCAGTAAGAGTGTGTGCATGGTACTAGGAAATCTGGTATTCTAAACTGCAATCTTGTTGCTGTTCTATCATATAATTCTATCTTTAGCTGCTCAGTGTACTCATATGTATAGGATTTACATGTTAAATATGACATTTGGTTTATCTGCCGTTTTCACCAAAGAGGTGCAAGGCAAGATTGCTCACGAGGTTCTTTCTTATGTCGGGATCACTTGTTGCTTTAGTTTCATTATTTTATACCACCTCACCAGTTTATTATTGTTCAATAATATAGAACTAGTTAAAATTCCCTGTTATGCCTTTTTTTTGTTATTTGGCCACCTTATGCTTCTTGATCTTTGTACTTAAAAACAATCAATTAAACATGACAGAATTTGCATTTTGCTGAATTTCTGTTACTCAATTTGCAGTGGTTTTTGCCTGTTGAGGGGGGCTACTTAGAGCCTGAAGGTTTCGAAAAGACATATAGATACCAGCAACAATCTATTGTTCAGGAGGTGGACCTTTTGAGTTCAAGAAAAGCATTTGATATGATCTTACCTGGTAACTACTTTTTTCTACCGTTCTTTGAAATTATGCCACCATAGCTACATGAACCAGTACCAATAACGACAGTGTACAGTGGTCATACTTATGAAGTCTTATTAGATGATTATAGCTTCCAGATCAAAGTGTTATATTTCTGTATATTTATTTGGTATGCCTTTTTAAGATTTTCCTGTGCTTGTCTTCTTCAGATACAGGGGAAAGTTAGCGCCTTAAACATTTGTAATTGAAAATTCATATTGACATTATCAGTCTGTACGATTTATCGATTACAATTATTTGAGTAATTGACTGAGAGAACTTTGCTGTAACCTCTTGTATTTCGATATTAGACATGCTCTATAGGCTACCTTGTTGAACTTCCTCAGTTGTTGATTTAAAACCATTGAGATATAATGGGGGCTGACTAGCTATTGTTTTTCTTTTTGCAGAACTTGGTCCATATACTCTAGAGTACACATCAAATGGTCGCTACATGATAGTAGGTGGGCGAAAAGGTCATATTGCTATGATGGATATGTTGAATATGGATCTCATCAAGGAGTTTCAGGTCAGTTTTCAGCATCTAAGCAGTTTTCCAGCATGTGATTTACTTACTGCATTTGAAGTTTGATTAAAATTGTAGTCAATATCTAGCTTAGTACAAGTGTGTGCCTTTTGTTCAATCTCCATGCAAGCACGAACAAGTACAAGATTCACATTCAGTCTTCGCTCTCCTTTTGTTTGGAGCATCTAGGCAGGGGCTAATAGTACCCTTTTGATTGTTGTTGGCTTGTATCGCCGAGAAGATTTTTGGGTGGCTTTCACTTTTGATGGCGATGATAGAAAAGACCCCCTCGCATTGTTTTGTCCCTGGCCAAAAATGTTACTCTCACCTGCGGACCTGCCCCTGCTAAGTTTTGCAGCTTGTGATTTACTTATTCCTTTTGAAGTTAGATTCAAATTGTAGTCAATATCTAGCTTAGTAAAAGTGTGTGCTAAGTTTTCCAACTTGTGATTTACTTATTCCTATCGAAGTTTGATTCAAATCGTAGTCAATATCTAGCATAGTACAAGTGTGTGCCTTTAATCTCAAAAAACAAAGTGTGTGCCTTTTATTCGATCTCCATGTAAGCATGAACAAATAGGAGGTTTGCATTCAGTCCTCGTGCTCTAGTTGGAGCGTCTAGGCAGGGGCTAATAGTACCCTCTTGAGCGTTATTGGTTTGTATTGTCTGAGGAGATTTTCTGGTCGCTTTCACTTTTGATGGTGATGGTAGAAAAAGACCCACTTGTATTGTTTTGTCCCTGGCCAAGAATGTTACTCTCACCGACCACTTTCTCCAGAACTATCCTCTTGTTCTTATAATCACAATGATTGTAGACATTTCTAACGTTATTTGTTATTGCACTTCATGTATACTATGCTAACATGATGTTTTTTCTAGGTGAGGGAAACTGTGCGTGATGTTGCATTCTTACACAATGAGCAACTCTTTGCAGTCGCCCAGAAAAAGTAATTTCTTGGCTCTACTTAAGCTTTGCAACATATTTTCTCATAAAATATCAATGTGTTCTATCTTCTAGCCTTTAGAAAATATAAGAAGCTGACTCTATGGCTTGATGCTCTAGAAAGTTCACACCAACTTTTTTTTCTTAGGGACACACCAACCTATGCTTAGATCACAAAACATAATAACAAATATTACACAATGGTCTGATTTGTGGACCAATCTTGCTATAGAATTCGCTACATGGTTTGTTGTACACTATACCTTGAGGGGTATCATCATAGTTATGACATCTGTGAACAAGAAGCCTAATTTCTGACAATCTCTTAAATTGTTTTGTTTCTGCATAAACATGTGAGGTAGACACAGCTTCAAATTACCTTCTGAATTTAATACTTTGGAATGGGTTGTTACTCTGACTTTGGGATGGTCTGGCTTTAGTAAGCCGCTAGTTAATACTGTATGCAGAAATGGTGCTTAGCAGTTGTAAATGCCCGCTTCCCGTAACCCCCTTTTCCCTTTTTCATACACCAAATCATGGTAGGACCCTTGAAGAGTTGTGCTGTCATGCTTATTATGATACAATTTCTTAGATTTTTTTAGTTCCTCACAAGAATATTGTTGAAACAGGTATACATACGTATATAATCGTCATGGCACAGAAATTCATTGTTTAAAGGTAATTATGATCTGAATACCTTTGTGTTCATGGTTACTGTATCCTAGTTATTGATGATTTTGGGAAATTTATTGTAACTGCCAATTTTACACATGCCCAGTCAGTATGCAGAAAAAGTTAAGTAAATACAATGTTCCTGTTCATCGTTATTCTCATGAATCTACAGAACTAACTAATGATATAAATGTATTTTCAAGTCAGCTACATTCAAGTGTTTTGTTCTTATTAGCACGCAATAACAACTTTACTTGGAAAACTAGTAAAGTACCACGCAACCACATGTTGGTCTAGATTTACATGTCAATGGAAATCCAGATACATCTTTTACAACTCCAAGCTTTGGAGTGGCCAAATTCCCTGCGTTCAAATAGCCTAATAGACAATGCATCTGAGTTATTTTTTGCCAGAGGGCTTTCCAGTATGTACTTATTTGTACTAGACAGGTTGTGCAACTTCATTCTATACCCAATGCATATTTGTGAAAGATGAGCTATCTCCAGATTGCTGGTATACCTTATTTTTGGTAGTTTAATCAGTGATCACTCTCTTCTGTTTACAGGAACATGGTAAATCGCTGAAACTTCAGTTTCTGGACAAACACTTTCTGTTGGCATCAATAAACAGCTTTGGGCAGCTCCACTACCAAGATATGAGCACAGGTGAGATGATTGCAAACTACAGGACAGGTCTTGGGCGTACGGATGTCATGCGGGTAAATCCCTACAATGCCGTCATTGGCGTTGGACATGCTGGTGGCAAAGTTACCATGTGGAAGCCAACCAGTGTGAAACCACTTGTGACAATGCTGTGCCACAATGGCCCTGTGACAGCAGTTGCATTTGAGAGGGGCGGTCATCTTATGGCAACTGCTGGTGTTAACAGGAAGATTAAGATTTGGGATCTGAGGAAGTATGAGGTTGTGCATGAGTACGCTGCACGTGCTCAGTCCTTGGATTTCAGCCAGAAGGGGTTGCTGGCCGGCAGTAACGGGTCTGTAGTAGAGATATACAGGGATTCTGGGGGCCAGAATTTTCAAATTTATATGAAGCATAGAATGGTAAAGGGATATCAGGTCGGTAAGGTTTTGTTCCGCCCTTACGAGGATATCTGTGGGATTGGACATTCCATGGGTCTCTCTTCCATTCTAGTTCCTGGATCAGGCGAGGCCAACTTTGATACCTTTGTTGAGAACCCTGTGGAGACCTCCAAGCAAAGGAGGGAGAAGGAGGTTCACGCCCTCCTTAACAAGCTTCAGCCAGAGACTATCATGCTCAACCCAAATATGATTGGTAACGTAAGACAGCCAAAGAGGAAAGAGAAGAAGACCAAGAAGGAGATTGAAGAGGAGATTGAAGATGCCGTGGATGCTGCCAAGAACACTAGGGTAAAGAAGAAGACCAAGGGTAGGAGCAAGCCCAGCAAGCAGGCCAAGAAGAAGGAGGAAGGGGTCCTGAGAGCCAAGAGGCCTTTGCTGGATCAATACAAGGAAATCGAGGGGCATCCTGAAAAGAAGCAACGGACAGGTGAGAAGCCCGAGCTGCCGAAAGCCTTGCAACGGTTTGCCAAGAAAGGGCAATCATGATCTTGTATATCAATTATCTTTAGAGTATGAGGGATAGCTGGCAAGTGGGGTATCTTGTTCCATGTGAACTTGCCACATGAGGCCATGGTGCCGAAAAGGATGGATCAGAATTTTGTTATCGACTATCTATTTTCCTGCTGGCCGTGGCCTCCAGGTTGAAATGTATCTTGTTATCTCGCACAGTTCTTGTGTAGATACAGTAATATGCAAGTTCCATGGCTCTTTTTCGGACATGGGTGTATTTCTTCGCTTTTTTATTTGTAGTACAGTATAAGTTTTGTGCTCTTGTATTGTACTACCTCCGATCCGAAAAGAGTGTCGGGGGGAAAACTACATCTCACGTACAAACTCTAGGTATAACCTGCGCCACTTTTTTCGGACCGGAGGGAGTAGACTTTTTCCTGAATGTGGTGGTTGAAGCTCTGATGGCCTGAAAGCTTAGATAATGTCAGTGAAACTTCTCCAAGTTTTCTGAGGTTGGGCAGTTACAGATGGTAAGAGTACGATCCGAATTCGTCAGTGCCGGGAGAAAGGAAACGCCAGCTGTGGTCAAAGAAGAAAGTTTCTGAAGACGACTCTTTTTCATGAGTAAAATGCATCACAAGACCGTTCCATGATGAGACATCGAAAATATGTAAGTTTTTCCCAAAAACAAAAAATCCAAGAAGGAAATATCTCACCCCAACAAACTTGGTACCAGTTATAAGACTAATAGCAACTGCGATTTGACCCTCATTTTTTGTTGGGCACCCCGAGTCTTCAACCACTCCTAGATTATTTTTTCTTCTCTTTTCCCATTTAGAGGAACTAGCTGAATGCCCGCGCGTTGCTATGATCTCTTTTTTTACCCACACATGTAAAGATATGATGAACATAAATATTCATACATATAGAAAAGGTAGCCACAAATATTCTAAAAAAAATACATTATGCTTCATATAATTCAACATCATAAACATAGAAAGCAAGGACTCAACTAATTATGTCTAATTAGTCCTTCGACATGCTTAAGACGCAAATTAAAATTCTAACCATGTCGATGCTATTTTGACTGAGCCATGTAGATTTCTCACCATGTGAGGTTGTGAAAAATAGATTTCTATGCATAGGCATGTTGTATCGTTTTCCACAAAAGTGGATCTACCTTCTTAACCTTGTTCTTTGAGGCGTGCTACAGATTTACAATAAAAATGGATTTTATGTGAGACTCTTAATCTCTTATCCATAGCCTTAATCTTTTCGTGACATCATTCTCAAATGCAACGTATGGTTTTTCTTCATTTATTGGAAATCTAGAAATGAGAAACTTGTCCTCTCACTCTTTAACATTAGTTCTTGTAAGAGCTTTGTTGTTATCTCAGATGCAACAATCTACCCTTCCTTAACCATGTTGTCAATCATTGCTAAGTAAGTGCTATAATTGAATTGGTAACAACCTATTGGGTGGAGTGGATTTGTTGCCCACTCTCTAGACCAGACTTGATATCTACATGCAACAAATCCATCACTAAGACGTGTAAACCTGAAAGGGTTCATAGTATTATTACATTGTGTTCCTTTTCCACTTCCACACTACCTGTAGACAGAATAAAGAGAGAGATCATGAACTAAAAGCAGCAAAGATAATGATACGAAGTTTGTTGTGTGCTATAAAAAAGTTGAATATTATTAGAGAACCTAGAATAGTTACAAGTGCAAATGTCTTGCCACCATAGATGTTCTGAGTAACATCCTACAATAGGAACAACCCAATCCATAAAAAAATTCATGTAAGGATTTTATTTGGGGTTGGTAACCGAAATTGGAATAAAATTTATTGGAAAATAGGGTACATGTCTTACTGGTTGAAGATCATAATTTGAATATTCCTGGCACAACGTGGTACGATGGTATGTACACTACCTGAGAAAAGGCTAAAGGTGGAAAGCTTAATAGTGGCGCACGGCTCACCATTTTTTGGTGCGCCACAGTTAAGGCAACTGGTTGATGGCTTTCGAATTTTATTGGATTCAGATTGTGTTGTGGCCTCTACAAAAAATCCAAGACTCTTTAATAACATCAGCCATGAGTTAGCTAGATTTGGGATGTTAAATCAAAGATCTCAAGTATGGGTAGGATTGTTTCCTGATACTCTTTGGGATCACATCTACAAGGATTGTAACAACTCTTTGCTTATCTAATACAATCTATTCCCTCGTAAAAAATGGACATCTCCCTCTCCCTAGTAAATGCCTTGCAATCATCCTAAAAAGTACTTATCCAGAATAATGCCCAATCGAAACAACAAATGGAAAAGGAAAAAGTGCAAAAACAAAAGCCAAGTTGGATTCAACTACATGCATCCCCTCAGCTTCTCTACTACATAGGATCATATCGCTTATAAGCTTGACTCTCTCCTGAAAAATTGCTTGTACGGTTGATCCCTACGCACAATGCAAAAATACAAAAATGAATGAATTTATAGAAATAATTCTAGAGGTCACTGGATCTCTTCATGATACATTTTGTGTGTGTCATATTATTGTTTATGGTAAAATTGAGAAGTAGCAACTTTGGTGAAACCTGATACCTGAGTTATGGATTTACTAAGAAAGCAACAACAAAAGAATAAATGCCAACAACCTGGGTGTACACTGAAATAATCTATGCTCAATTCAGAAAGGGATAAATGATCATCTTAATCTATCCCTCTTATGGATGAAATATTTGGATGTTTCTTTTTCTCAATGTGTGTAGAATATTTGGAAGCCTAGTAGCAACATCGAGATCTAACATGCATGAGAATGAACTTGCAACATAATCTGAAGTTTAACATAGTTCCTAAATAACCCAATACAATCAAAGTAATACACGTATTCATCATATTGTTGAGCCGCCATGGTCATCAAGAGGAATTTCGACGTCACTTGACACATACTATATTGGGATTTAAGCATAAAGAGGAAAAACAAAGAATATATATATGGACCAAAAAATTAAATATGTAATTGTAGACAGTATATTCCCACATCATATTTTTCTTCTGGTCGTTGCAAGTTTGCAAATTCAGAAATGTAGGAGCAAGTGTAGTTTCTCTAATACGTTCCTGCAATGGTTGCATCACTCATAACAAGTAACGTTTTGATATTGAACACTTCATACAAAATATGTTGCTATATACGTTGTGATGTATGTGCATCAGGATTTCGCCATTTTCCTGTTAAAGTAACATAAATATGTTGTGGCCGCCCGTTGGCTATACCACCCCTCTGAAGGAGATATGCCCTAGAGGCAATTAATAAAGTGTATTCTTTATCATATCTCGTTTGTTCATAATAGGTTTTTGTGTCATGCTAGAACCGTATTAAGCGGAAACATTAATACGGATGTGATACGTAAACAACCAGATCCCTAGTAGCCTCTACTAAGACTAGTTTCGTTGCGCGATTGATGATCGAGGTTTCCCGGTCATGGGGCATGGCGCCGGTCGGCAATGGGAGTCATATCATTGGAGAACGATGTGATGGACATACCCAGATTTGGAGGACGTAGTCGTTACGCCTTTGACCGTGAGATCAACTCTTATTGTTATTCCTGGAAGATACTTTGATCGCACCAAACGTCGTATCTTATATAGTATGACAATAACGGTGATACTTTTGGGTATCGGAAAGAAGTAGTTGAGACGAGGGGTCAAGAGCGGGATTTGCCAGTCCGCATAGCAGGATAGATACTCTCTGACCCACTCGGTGAGATCATGTCTAATGAGCTTGCAAGCATGTGACTAGGTCACGGAGACATGAGATCATGGACGAGTAGAAGATAGCGTTGTCGGTAACAAGGTCGGGATTAGGTATGGAGATATCTATGGAACGACGCTCGGACATGCTAAGTATCATTATGGCAAAAGGTTTAAAACTTTGCGTTCAGGTTTGATAGATGAAAGTCATTCGTTATATCACAGCGATTAATTCATGGGGTCCAGGCCTACGAGTTAGTCGTTGATCATAGAGGAGTCTTGGTCATACCTGTTGTTATATCGAACCGCTAGGTTAACACACTTAGGGTTTCGACAAGACAACCGGAAAGGAAAGAGATCACCGGGAGCATCCCGGGAGGGGTCCGATGGAGATCGGGCAGCGCCGAAAGAGTTTTCGGAGCTAGGAAAAATTATATATATTATGTTTGATATTAATTAGTGTAACTAATATGCAAATATGATTTTCTATATTTATTTTCGAATTTATTTAGTCTGATTTCCCTAAATGGGCCTTCTGGTCGAAAGGAGGCCCAAGAGGGGGGAATCCCCTTGGGGATTCGGTGGGAGCTTGGGTGGCCGACCCAGGTGGGCCAAGAGGCCCACCAGGGGGCCGGCGCACCATGGCTGGCCGCACCAGGCATGTGGGGATAGTCCCACATTGCCTGGTGAGGAGGTTGGCTCCCCCCCCGGGAGCCTATATAAGAAGGGGCACCCCTGGCCTTTTAATTCACCAATTAATTCCCAATTTCTCTCTCGATCTCGTGATTCCCTTGTCGGAGTCGCGCCGAGCAGAGGAGGGGGATCTCTTCCACCATAGCCCGCTGTCGCGCTGCTGGTGTTCCGGTCCAAGTCTTCCGCTGCTCGTCCTGTACTGGAGCTTCGGAGGCCGTCGTCTCCACCGTACGTGTGTGACGCCCTGCGAGGTGCTGCGCTAGCGGTACTCGGAGGTCTGCTTCCTCTACACGACCTTGAGGTCGGCTTCGTCGGTCTTCATCGACAACGTTTGTGCGGGAACGTATTCCGATCACCGTTCGTACTACTATATCTGCATAGAATAAATCTTGGCATGCTTTTAGGATATCGTTGGTAGGAAATTTTTTATTTTCTGCACACGATCCCCTTCAGTGGTATCAGAGCCGATCTATCGTAGATATAGATGTACGCTGTTAGAACCCGTGTTCTGTACGGGGGCACCGTTCCTGTTATTTGCTACCCTCTAGCGTGCACTTGTGTCTTCCAGCGACATTGAGTTGATGAAGCGGCCCGGACCGACTTTACGCGTACGCTTACGCGAGAATGGTTCCACTACTGACATACGGCTTGTACCGTATATGTGGCTGGCGGGTGTCAGTTTCTCTCTCTTTAGTTGGTCTTCGCATTTTCAATGGAGGGCCCGAAAGGGATGCTTAAATATGCAATTATTGGATCGTTGTTGTGGTCATAAGGTTCGTAGGTATGAAGCGGTTCTATTTACGAAAGCCCCAAGCCACGTAAAATATGCAAAAGATAAAGTAGAAGCGTCTAACTTTATTTTGCAGGGGCTATATGATATGGTCAAGGTAGGTTTATTAAATTGTTTATAAAACTGCGGGCGCCAAGAAGACCATGGCGCAATGGACTATATCATATTGCATTACATTTGATGTTTTGTGTGCATCTTATATTGTGTGATTGTATATATAGTATATATTAGTTACACGGCGGTAGCTATATAAGATGATCCCTTCAAAATACCACTAGTGTTCTCCCTCCAATGCGCACCACCAAGAAAGTTCTATGTTATGAGGCAGGCCGTGATGATCGGGTGTCAGACATCTCGTGGTTCGCATACAGTGGGTGTAAGCCATGTTGCACAAGCGTCAGCGTGGAGGTCTTTGGTGGCGAGCCTAGCATATTCAGAAATATGGCCTCGGAACAGGAAGACCGAAAGGTCGAGCACGAGTCACAAAATTGGTGTGGCGGACTTTTGTCTACTCTTGAAGTTGTGCCGCCGGCTCTGATGATGAGGGGTGGTGCAATGGATTGGGATCGGGTAATCGCTTAAACGACCAGGAGGGATGTTTGTTTGAGTAGGAGTTATGTTAGTTATTTTCTAAAAATACTATAACTCAAAATTATTATGAACAAAGTCTTATGTTGTTGCAAATTCCATTGTAGATGTCTCGCCCCTCGTTTAACCTAGGTCTGTTACTTGAGAAAGAAAAGCTTAAGACCAATGGGTCAAACTTCATGGCCTGGTTCCGCAACCTGAGGATCCTCCTCACTCCCCATAGGGTGGCCTACGTCATTGAGGCCGCCATAGGTGACCCTCCCACAGATGATGCCTCTGAGGATGAGAAGAAGGTCTTCCAGACCAGATTGGAGGACTCTGCCTTTGTCCAGAGTGGCATGCTCTACGCCATGGAAGCCGACCCGGAGAAGCGCTTCGAGAAGATGGGCGCCTCGAGATTATTTCTGATATGAAGGCTTTCTTCGCGCCGCAGGCTAAGGCTGAGAGATATGAGGCTTCTGTGCTTTTCTTCTCGGCCAAGATGGAAGAGCATAGCAGTGTGAGCGAGCATGTAGTCAAGATGTCTGGCTACGTTCAACGCCTGAATGCTCTGGAATGCAAGATTCCCGATGAGCTGGCGATTGACAAGGTGTTGCAATCGTTGCCCCCTAGCTACAAAGGCTTCTTCATGAACTACAACATGCAGGGCATGGCTAAGTCCCTGGGTGAAGTGTTCGTGATTCTCAAGACTGCTGAGGTAGAGATTAAGAAGGAGCACACACTGTTGATGGTCAACAAGGCCGTTGATTTCATGAAATCCGGTGGCAAGGGAAAGCAGAGCTGGAAGTCCAGGAGGGAAGGTGTAGCGTACCTGCACTTTACATAAGGCAGATACCTGTGTATAGTGCAAATCCCTGGATCGATTCATTTGCACACACAGTTTACGATGAATATCACAACATTGTATCAATATTACACGAATAATCCGGACTTGGTAAAATAAATAGTTCGATACATCTTTGCATAGCTCAAGGCTAGCTCAAAACACTAAAGCAGCGGAAATAAATCTTCGATGAGCCTCCATCTTCATGATACGCCACAGGCGAAAACATGTTGGTGCGGACTCGAAACCCAAAACATATTCCTTACTCTTCGTCAGATATTTCTGCAACAAATAATGATTTGCAACAGAGTGGGTCAGATTCCATTAAAATGGAGTCTGGCAAGTGACACTATGGTGGACACTCAATGGAAATAACTCTAAAGCCTGTATGCATATTTGGCTGGTGGAGTTCAAGGCTATTTTGCATAAAGCCAGTTTTGCCTAACTCTTTGTAAAACAAATTTTTTAACATCATAATTGGCAACACTGGCAAGTTCCAGTGAACCAAAAGATATCACGTCCTTAGGTGTTCTCTCAGGTGAAAACCCCCACATTCAATGGTCCTAAGTATAGTAGTGACTATCTTAGGTGAAAACCACCATGAACATGGTCCCGAGTAGTCCACTGTTGTTTATCAAAATTTTATTAAGAAATTAGAATGTTGGGATTCCTCCATTGTCCTTGATCAGCTGCAGTCTTTACTTGGAATACTTCTCCTTGAGTTCTTCACATTCTTCTCCCTTCATTCATAACATCCCTTTGTTCCTGGGTGGCCTTCCACAAGTGTGCTCTCAGGTGAAAACCCCCACGTTCACGATCCTAAGTATAGTAGAAACTATCTTAGGTGAAAACCCTCATGGACATGGTCCTGAGTAGCCACTCAACATAAACCAAACAACCAATCCACCCAGATGATTCATTAACTTAGTGAGGTGCACTCTCAGGTGAAAACCCCCACATACTATGATCCTAAGTATAGTAAAAACTATCTCAGGTGAAAACCCTCATAGACATGGTCCTGAGTAGCCACTTAACATTTTATAAAAACCTTTCATCAATTGCATAACATCAAAATCTACTAAGTCATTTCATAGGTACCTAGACACAATGGGATAGGGAATTCTAAAGTCTTGCATAGCAAATCTACTAAGCTCTACTCATGCATAAAAATAACTAAGTTATGCATAGAAAAATACTTAGGAACTTTATGAGGTGTGCCACTTGCCTTGGCAACAAGAAGAATAGCAACCGCAGCTGCAACAGTTGTCGTTTCCCTCCGAAATTTCTAACACATCAAACAAAACACACATAAACATACAAACCAAATTAAAAATACAAAATATGCTATGCATGATGTGCAAAAATACTTAGAGAAAATACTAAGTCTATTCTTTAGGGTGATCGACAATTATCAACAGCTCTTGGTAGATTGGATATTCACTATAGTGAGAGAGACAGACACCCGGCCAGCCACTTAAGTCATGGAACAGGTCTCATGTACGTGGACATGTAAGGTTAGTTTCCAGGCCGCTTCATCCCACTATGCTGCTAGGATCCAACAAACTTCAAGCTGGTAATAACATGATCAAAAATTGTTTTAAGTCAAGATTAGAAAAGATAGAAGAAAATGATGTAGGTTATCTTCCAGGCTTCATCTCCAGACTTGTAGTATTCTCCTTAGTGATGTCTTGATCACCATGTCTTAGAGAGAAGGAAAGAAAAAGAGAAAGAAAGATTTAGAGAATAGAGGGGGTTGGTCTTCTTGGACTTCCTCTTGATTTTTCTTCTAAGTACTTCTACTTCTTGGAGATTCTTCTGGAGTCTTGTTTTGGCTAAGTCCTTCCTTGTTCTTCTAGCTCCATGTTGAAAATCCTAAGTGTCTAAGTGCATAGCACTTAACCAAAATACTAAGTTTGAAAATAATCCTAACTTAGAGAAAATGGGGAGGAGTTTTCCTTATGGAAATATAACTATAAAATATGCTATGCATGAAATGAAATTTTAAATCACAAGCAACATAACACTAATTTTTGTAAATTTTATAACATATGCATAAAGTTCAAATTGCAATTTAATTAGTTTCTAATTTGCAAAACATAATAAAAAGGAAACATATAGGTTAAAGTTTCATGTTTTTATATTTTATAACCCAATTTTCTTTATAGATGATGTTAATAGCCAGAGGTGGTTTAATTATATTTAATGCAATTTGATTTAATCAAAAATAATATTTCTATTAATAGTTATGTTGAAAATATTCAAACTATTCAAATTAAATATATAACTATGAATTCATTCAAAAATTACTCAAAAAAATATTTTATAGCAGTGGCATTGATTTAAAAATATTCTAAAGTTTCTAAAACAATTTTATTTGCAATTTTTGGAATTATAGATTTAAAGTTATTACAAAAATACTCAAATCCACCATTTGAATTTTGAATATTTTAAACTTAGTCAAATTTGAATTTTGGCAGATCTAAATTATTCTACATGTCAAGGGCTTTCCAAATATATAAAAATAATTGAATTTGGATATGTGAGTAAAAAGTTATAACAATTCTAAGGGATAGGGGTGTTTCTGCAAAAGTGCCAAATTAAATTTAAAAGGAAAATCATTTTCTGACGTGGCAGCTGACTGGACTGCTGACTGTACGCTGACATGGATAAGTGATTTGCTCTGGGCCGTTGGATCTAGATCTAAGGGCTCAGATCTGAGGATACCTCTTCGATTAAAATTTATAATCTAGTCCGTTGACGGAAGATCGGACGGTGTACGGCGAGTTGACCAAAAGTGGCGGCGGTTGGTCGCCGGAGTTTTCTCCAGTGCGGCGGGCCATGGCCGGAACGCACGAGCTCGGCGCTACGGGTGGTCTTGGGTTGCAGCGAAGATACCTGGCGATAGCAGAGGACGAGGCGAGGGTCGGAGGTGCAGTCGCGGTTGCCGGGGAACTTCGGCTCGTCGGTATTTCGTCGTCGGAGACAATGGCGCGGCCGCGAGCTTCGGTTGTAGATGGCGGCGTCGATTTACTGCAGGAGGGAGCGAACCAAGCCGTCACACAGATGCGCACGACGATGGGGAAGCGAGGGGGAGGGATGAGAGGGCTTCGGAGGCTCGGGGCTCACCGGAAACAGCAGAGGACGGCGGCGGCAATGGCGGAGCTCCGAGGACGAACACGAGCAGCCTGGGGGCTCCCGGGCTAGGGTTTTTTTTGAGGAAAAGGGAGAGGATGGCGTGGGGTTTAAGTATGGGCCGGAGAGGGAACCAAACTCGCGAAGAATCCGCCGGATTTTGGAAAGGGAATGGGGGCGGAAAAATCAGATGGAGGTTGAAGACGACCGTGACGTCATCGCTGACGTCAGCATTTTTCTTTTTCTGATTTTCCATTTAATTTATATCTTTTGATTTATAACTCCAAATGAAGTCAAATCAATTTCTAAAAATTTGTAAAATTCATATCTATGCTTTAAACCAATAGTGGGCATGTTTTGAAACTTTTTGAAAAATAATTATTTTGAAATATCCCTAAAATACAATTTTACCTATTTTAGGTTGACTTTAAAATAAGGGATTTAATAATTTATTTGGAGTTAAATAAAATTTATGAAATTACCCATACTCAATTATGTTTGAATTTAGATTATTTAAAATCATTTTGCTGAAACCATTCTCCTTTATTTTGGCATAAAAATAGAATAATAGAATATAAATATTTTCATAGCAATATGAAATATAATGGATTTTAATTTAAACTCTTTTGAGATTTAATAAAATGATGAATGATGAGATACATGTATGTATGCATGCAATGCTTAAGATTTCTTGTCCAAAGCAAAATTACTTAAATGCTTTCAAAAGTTTTAAATTTTAGTGATTTTTAAACATTCCAAAATATTGGGATGTTACAGAAGGCAAGATGAGTGCCAAGCCCAAGACTAACATATCTCGTCCGAGAGCTAGCGTGGAGTGCTTCTACTGCAAGGGGAAGGGTCACTGGAAGCGCAACTGCCCCAAGTACCTGGAGGATAGGAAGTCTGGCAAGACGGTCGACAAAGAGCAAGGTATATTTGATATACATGTTATAGATGTGTACCTTACATCCGCCCGGAGCAACACGTGGGTATTTTATACTGGTTCTGTTGCTCATATATGTAACTCTCAGGAGGAGTTACGGAATAGATGGCGGCTGGCGAAGGATGAGGTGACGATGTGCGTCGGCAACGGATCGAGAGTCGACGTGGTGGCTGTCGGCACGCTCCCTCTGCATCTACCATCGGGATTATTTTTTGTTTTAAATAAGTGTTATTTTGTGCCATCCTTGAGTGTAAACATTATAAGTGGGTCTTGCCTGTTACAAGACGGTTATTCATTTAAATCAGTGTCAAGCAATTGTGCTATTTATATGAATGATATCTTTTATGTTGATGCTCCCGAGAATTACGGTTTATTCTTGTTAAATCTCGATCGTAGTACTCACATCCATAACATAGAAGCCAAACGGATTAAGTGTAGTGATGATACCGCCATGTATATGTGGCATTGCCGTCTTGGTCATATTGGTGTAAGCGCATGAAGCAACTCCACTCCGATGGACTTTTGGACTCGTTGGATTTCGGATCCCTCGATACATGCGAACCATGCCTTATGGGTAAAATGACCAAGACACCGTTCAAAGGTTTCGTTGAACGGGCTTCGGATTTATTGGGGATCATACATACAGATGTGTGTGGACCGATGAGCGTTTCGACACGCAATGGTTATCATTAATTCGCCACCTTCACTGATGACTTGAGTAGATACGGTTATATCTATTTGATGAAACACAAGTCTGAAACTTTTGAAAAGTTCAAAGAATTCCAAAGTGAAGTTGAGAATCAGCTTAATAGGAAAATAAAGCACCTCCGATCCGATCGCGGTGGCGAGTACTTGAGTTTTGAGTTTGGCACACATCTGAAGAGTTGTGGCATAGTACCCCAACTTATGCCAGCCGGAACACCGCAGCGTAACGGCGTGTCCGAGCGACGTAATCGTACTCTATTGGATAGTGTTCGATCTATGATGTCTCTTACCGATTTGCCAGTGTCCTTCTGGGGTTATGCGTTAGAAACAGCCGCATTCATTTTAAATAGGGCTCCGTCCAAGTCCGTTGAAACGACACCGTATGAATTATGGTATGGCCAAAAGGATAAGTTATCGTTTCTGAAGGTTTGGGGTTGTGAGGCGTACGTTAAGAAACTACAGCCCGACAAACTCGAACCGAAGTCGGAGAAAGTCATCTTTGTAGGATATCCGCGGGAAACCGTTGGGTACACCTTCTACAACCAAGCTGAGGGCAAAACTTTTGTCGCGAAGGCCGGTACCTTTCTAGAGAAGGAGTTTCTCGCGAAAGGAGTAAGTGGGAGGAAGGCAGACCTCGATGAGATCGTTGATCCTGAACTCGAGATTCCGAGTGGCGCAACGGAAGCAATTCTGGAAACGTCCTCCGTGGAAGGAGTGGGAGAAACTGTCGAGGAAGGTATTCTACCCCGTAGGTCTGGTAGATCTCGGATCGCATCAGAATGGTATGGCAACATGGTTTGCACCGTCATGTTTGTTGAACAAGACGAACCTACGAACTACAAGGAGGCGATGGCGAGTCTAGAGTCCGAGAAATGGCTTGAAGCCATGAAATCCGAAATAGGATCCATGAATGATAACAAAGTGTGGACTTTGATGGATATTCCCGAAGGGCGCAAGGCCGTCGAGAATAAATGGATCTTTAAGAAGAAGACTGATGCTGATGGTAATGTGACCGTCTATAAAGCTCGGCTTGTCGCAAAGGGTTTCCGACAAGTTCATCGAATTGACTACGATGAAACTTTTTCACCGGTAGCGATGCTTAAGTCTATTCAGATTTTGTTAGCAGTAGCTGCCTATTATGATTATGAAATATGGCAGATGGACGTCAAAACAGCCTTCCTAAACGGAAACATTGAGGAAGAGTTGTACATGGTACAACCGGAAGGTTTTGTCGATCCAGGAAATGCTAACAAGGTGTGCAAGCTTCAGCGATCCATCTATGGATTGAAGCAGGCATCTCGGAGCTGGACTCTTCGCTTTGATGAGGTAATCAAAGGTTTTGGATTTATCCAAAATTTGGAAGAGACCTGCATTTACAAGAAAATGAGTGGGAGCTCGGTTGTGTTCTTGGCACTGTATGTAGACAACATATTGCTGATTGGGAATGATGTGGAACTTCTGAATAGCGTGAAGGAATATTTAAACAGTAATTTTTCCATGAAGGACTTAGGAGAAGCTGCGTATGTTTTAGGCATAAAAATCTATCGTGATAGATCAAGGCGCCTATTAGCACTGAGTCAGAGTACTTATCTTGATAAAATACTGAAGCGTTTCGGTATGAAGAAGGCAAAGAAGGGTTCTCTGCCGGTTATCAAGAATAAGATATTGCGGAAGGCACAATGTACGGTAACGGAACTGGATAAGGACGATATGACCAAACATCCTTATGCTTCAGCCATAGGATCGATCATGTATGCAATGTTGAGTACTAGATCGGATGTGGCATTAGCTCTAAGTTTGACAAGCCGGTTCCAGAGTAATCCTGGAATGCCGCATTGGATAGCTGTTAAGAGCATTCTTAAGTATCTCAATAAGACAAAGGAAATGTTTCTTGTGTATGGTGGCTGCGATGAAGAACTTGGCGTACGGGTTACGTAGATGCAAGTTTTTGCTCAGACCCCGATGACTCTAAGTCACAGACAGGTTATGTGTTCAAGGTGAATGGAGGCGCCGTGTGCTGGAGAAGTGGGAAGCAACCCATAGTCGCACAATCTACAATGGAGTTAGAGTATATTGCTGCTTGCGAAGCCGCGAATGAAGCTGTATGGCTGAGCAAGTTCGTCATCGAACTTGGAGTGTTCCCGGGCGTGCAAGACCCCGTGATCCTCTTCTGTGACAATACGGGTGCCATTGCTAACGCCAAGGAGCCAAGGTCTCACTCCACCGCCAAACACATTCTCCGACGCTTCCATCTGATACGTCAGTACGTACAAGGAGGCGATGTGAAGATTTGCAAAGTGCATACGGATCTGAATGTGGCAGATCCGCTGACGAAGCCTCTCCCGCTTGATAAGCATGAAAAGCACCGGTTAGCTATGGGTGTTAGGCTTTTACCAAGTTGCAATCTAGATTAATTTGTACTCTAGTGCAAGTGGGAGACTGAAGGAGATATGCCCTAGAGGCAATTAATAAAGTGTATTCTTTATCATATCTCGTTTGTTCATAATAGGTTTTTGTGTCATGCTAGAACCGTATTAAGCGGAAACATTAATACGGGTGTGATACGTAAATAACCAGGTCCCTAGTAGCCTCTACTAAGACTAGTTTCGTTGCGCGATTGATGATCGAGGTTTCCCGGTCATGGGGCATGGCGCCGGTCGGTAATAGGAGTCATATCGTTGGAGAACGATGTGATGGACATACCCAGATTTGGAGGACGTAGTCGTTACGCCTTTGACCGTGAGATCAACTCTTATTGTTATTCCTGGAAGATACTTTGATCGCACCAAACGTCGTATCTTATATAGTATGACAATAACGGTGATACTTTTGGGTATCGGAAAGGAGTAGTTGAGACGAGGGGTCAAGAGCGGGATTTGCCAGTCCGCATAGCAGGATAGATACTCTCTGACCCACTCGGTGAGATCATGTCTAATGAGCTTGCAAGCATGTGACTAGGTCACGGAGACATGAGATCATGGACGAGTAGAAGATAGTGTTTTCGGTAACGAGGTCGGGATTAGGTATGGAGATATCTATGGAACGACGCTCAGACATGCTAAGTATCGCAATGGCAAAAGGTTTAAGACTTTGCGTTCAGATTTGATAGATGAAAGTCATTCGTTATATCACAGGGATTAATTCATGGGGTCCAGGCCTACGAGTTAGTCGTTGATCATAGAGGAGTCTTGGTCATACCTGTTATTATATCGAACCGCTAGGGTAACACACTTAAGGGGTTTCGACAAGACAACCGGAAAGGAAAGAGATCACCGGGAGCGTTCCGGTAGGGGTTCGATGGAGATCGGGCAGCGCCGAAAGAGTTTTCGGAGCTAGGAAAAATTATATATATTATGTTTGATATTAATTAGTGTAACTAATATGCAAATATGATTTTCTATATTTATTTTCGAATTTATTTAGTCTGATTTCTCTAAATGGGCCTTCTGGTCGAAAGAAGGCCCAAGAGGGGGGAATCCCCTTGCGGATTCGGTGGAGGCTTGGGTGGCCGACCCAGGTGGGCCAAGAGGCCCACCAGGGGGCCGGCGCACCATGCCTGGCCGCACCAGGCATGTGGGGATAGTCCCACATTGCCTGGTGAGGAGGTTGGCTCCCCCCTGGGAGCCTATATAAGAAGGGGCACCCCTGGCTTTTTAATTCACCAATTAATTCTCAATTTCTCTCCCGATCTCGTGATTCCCTTGTCGGAGTCGCGTCGAGCAGAGGAGGGAGATCTCTTCCACCATAGCCCGATGTCGCGCTGCTGGTGTTCCGGTCCAAGTCTTCCGCTGCTCGTTCTGGACTGGAGCTTCGGAGGCCGTCGTCTCCACCGTACGTGTGTGACGCCCTGCGAGGTGCTGCGCTAGCGGTTCTCGGAGGTCTGCTTCCTCTACACGACCTTGAGGTCGGCTTCGTCGGTCTTCATCGACAACGTTTGTGCGGGAACGTAATCCCCGCTTTCGGTCTACAAGGGTACGTATTCCGATCTCCGTTCGTACTACTATATCTGCATATAATAGATCTTTGCATGCTTTTAGGATATTGTTGGTAGGAAATTTTTGTTTTCTGTACACGATCCCCTTCACCCTCTACTTGTTGTCCGATCAATCCTAAGATTCAGGATCGGCCTCCCTTTTTATTCTCTTAATTAGCTTAGCTTCTGCAAACTAACTGGTGCACTGATCTAGCATGGCAGCCAGTGGGCATGCATGCGTCCTGGACTAGGGGCAGAGGAGAGAGAATGATGCATGCATGATCATTGTGTAGGTAAGAAATTAGGTACATGAGCATTGTGTTCTTTATTTCAGATGTTCTGCTTATCACTGCACGGTAATAGAAACTGGCGTTCAATTTGACACACAGTTAAGATGCACTCTTAAATCCACTCGTTCGTATCAAAAATATAAAAGTCCACTCATTCATTTGGAAAATTGAAATAACAGCGGATCCATGTCTACAATGTAACAACAAAGCATTAGCGATGTATGTAAGTAAGAGTTTTACTTCTTAACTTCGTGTTGATTCCCAGTTTGTATACAATGAAATAAAAATATGTTTTACAACCAAGTTAAAATAAATATTTTTACAACCACGTTCAATGACCGTGTTTTACAACCATGGTATAATTAGATGAAAATATTGAATAAAGATGTACGGGCCGCAAAAAGGCCACCTACCGTTTTACTAACCATCTCACCGTGCCATGCAAATGCCAGACAGTACACAACGATTTCAGTGATTGTCTGAAAGAAATAACTCACTCCATCAACCACGAAATGTCATTGATCAGATGCTGCCTTGCGAAACACCGTTTGTAGCTGCTGCACTGTATACGCGTTTGATCGTACATCGAGGTCGTCTGCTCAGCGATCGGGCCGCCCGACGCGCTGCCTTGTATGCTATCGTTCGTTCTGCACTCGTGCATATCAGCGCAAGATTAGGATGTAATCTAACATTTGTACCTTACCTAACTAGTTCTTGTCCATCGAGAGAACTATTCAGAACCAGCAGAACGAATCTCCAAGTACTGATCCGACGGTAGCTCATAGGGGGGCATAGCCAAAGGGCGGCAAGAAATCCACACTCTTAAAGTAATTTACACCGAGCACCCTAGAAAAAATGGACATCCTGTTAAATCGTGTAAGAGTGCATTTGTGTGCTATTGCTTGAATCAAACATCAAGAAAGTCATATAGATGGTGCATGTCGGCTCGGATTGAGATAGAGACAATTAGGTATGAGAAGTCCAAATGAGTTGTACCAATAGAAAACCAGTGCGTGTTGCTCTGAATAGACATCCGAAGGAACCGCAGGTGAGGTCCTTTAAGCTGGATCACATGTGGAGAAAGTAGAGCATCATCAAGGAATTGAGGATTAAACTATATGCATGATCTACAACTTCTTCCACACATATTCTCCATGATATCACGTTGTCGTGAGACACAGCTGCACTACTGGCGCCTCGCGCTCGTGGAGATACTCCCTAAACTGACCCTCCACTACTATCGTCACTCTAGAGAGAGAGAGAGAGAGGGAGGGAGAGAGGGAAAGAGAAACGATCATAGGATAGGAGGGACGAAGACTAATCACATCGCTGTAGTGATTGGGAAAACGGTCGCTGCCTTTGTTCGCTCGATCTGCCGCAGTTGTAGCCCTTGGAAAAACCTCCGCTGGTGTCCTTCGCTGGATCTAGCGCCGCCGCTTCTTAAAGAGACATGGAAAACAGGGAGAAAAGAGGTGTATGTGTGCCGCCGGTGGTTTCATAAATAAAGGGATGCGATTAGGCAGAGGAACAGGCACGACCACCCATGCACCGCGCTATCGACTATAGCTCGGTCCCTTTGGAGCGCGTCCCTTTGGGGCGCCGTGCTTGATCGAGATGACGGCGAGGTCGGCGAAAACCCAAATCGGAGGAGGTAGAGGCTTTGACGCATATGGTCGTAGCTCTGGTTGGTGGCTGATCAAGGAGGGGGCGTCGAGGAGATAAGCGGAAGCACAAATCTGTTAGTTGAGATAGCTAATGTTTGTTAGCTGCATGCACTCAAATCAGTTAGTTGTTGACTTGTTGTGCTAATTGGTTCGGCTCCGAGAGAAAAGTTTATTGTGCATGTGTCATATGCCTCTCCTTTTTTTCCTTCTTTTTTGTTTCTTTTCCTTTTGTGAACCAGTGTCCACTTATAGGTGGCAGGGTATATAATTAATTCAAAGTGTGAGGGCATTTGAATTGTGACACCATTTGAATTGTGACACCATACCATGCATTCTACTTTAATAGTAAAGACTAGAAGAAAATAGTTAGCTCGGGCGGGTACCTTGTTATTGTAAACTCTGTCAAATTCGGTTTTAGTGGCTGGCGTGACGGGAAAGGAATTTAATTTTTGTTGGGCATTTGGGGAGGATAGGGCGACTCTGTTCTACCCCCTATATTGGAGAAGGGAATGCCTAGGCCTTCTAGTAAGAATTAACTTAAT
Organism: Poa annua; assembly: GCA_026929855.1. NCBI lineage: Eukaryota > Viridiplantae > Streptophyta > Magnoliopsida > Poales > Poaceae > Poa > Poa annua. The sequence continues at coordinate 44,103,774 of CM049427.1, forward strand.
TCACACTCATATGATGTCATTCAGTTGTATAAGTAACTTATGTGTAATCCATGTACAATTAAAAAAAGTTTAGTTGCAACTCATGTCTAAGTGGGGAAATCACAGTTACAACTCATGTGCAACCATATGCAACTCACTTCCCGCATTAACCGCGATGTAAATCTTATGGAATTAGAGTTGAGTGAGGCCTAACATAATTCACACTCGAGTGAGAAATAGCAAAACTGATTGGAGAAAAATACCGTGGGATAGTGCAGTAGAGAGTTTTTGCACTCGAGCTGCTGTAGTTTCATTTTTTTCTAAATTCCAAAAAAGTTTGAAAACAATCATACATGTTCTCGATGATCTATCCTTATATGTGTAAAATTACAATGCAAAATACTTTGTATTATGATCTACATAAAAAAAGATTTACATATCTGATTATAGGTAACAGTGCATAGTTTAAAATCTATATTTTTTAATTTTGTGTAGACAATAATATAAGATGTTTGCATTTATATTTTAAAAACATTTTAATATGCATCATTGAGAACATGCATAATTTTTCAAATTTTTTCCTTCAATTATATATTTGAATTTTTTAAGTGGCGGAAGGAGGAACTCACGAGTAAAAACTACTTTCTAGAATATGGGTGTTTCTAAACTGCTTAGGTGCGGGGAGAGTTGGAGAGGTTTTCTTGGCCAAAACATACAAACTATGATTAATGAGTTAATATGTTTTTTAGCTTTTTTTGCATATTACTGTGAAATTACTATAAACTCGTGTCTTTTATTGTTAATTATACGTGAGAAGCTGGAAGGTTTCTGTATGTCCTGTAAGGAATCTTTTTCAACATGTTTAATAACTCTATTGCGATGATATTATAATAATTTTTTGACACGGGTAAGATTTTTTTATGCGAACAAAGTGTATCCTAACAAATTAATTTTGTCCATTCGAGCATAGAACTAAAACCAAATCAATCAAAATGTGAAATGGCCACATTCCAGAAATGAGGGGTTAGGAGAAGGTGCGATAGCGACGAACAAACGACATTCTGATCGTGAAGTGGGCCTACCTCAGCTGGTTGGTTCCTTGTGATGGAACTAGCCCACCCAGTTTCAAGTCCTAAACTTGATATAGGTGCTCACACTTTTATGATTTTTTCAGAATTTATCTGGCGCTATGCTTTCAGTGGTAGGTGACGTGCCCGTCAACAGCGAGTCCTCTGTGGTGACTTCGTCAATCTCAAGATCTACCGGAGCATCCCTCGGTCTGTATTTCTAAAAAAAAGACATTCTGATCTTAAAGAAAGAGGCGTGACGCGGCGACACATCGTGCCGAGTTTCATTTTTACAAATACTTTTTCTTGCTTCCTTAAAAGCCGTCACAGAAAAAGACCATTTACAAAAGAAGCGGCGGAAAAGGTGAGGGCAAAAGGAAATAAAATCAGAATCCTAGGAGAGGCCCCATTCTCTCGTCCTCCCCCGGCCGCCTCGCAGTCGCAGATCGACGAGCCCCCATCTCCGGAGAATGGCGTCCCGTCTCGCGGCCCGCCTCCTCCTCCGCCGCCCCACTGCGGTATCCTCCTCAACTATCTCTTTCTCGTACCTCTCTTTCATATATATGTTGATCTGATTCGGTAGATTGGCGGACCATCTGCTGGGTTATTTTGGGACACGTACGGATTGGGTTGCCGTGGGGGCGATTTAGCGTTTCTTCGTTGTCGCCTGCGTAGAATTTGTTTTTCAGTTTATTAAAGCATTCCTTTTCGTCAGATCGTTTCACGGGTGGTACGCGTGGCGGATTTTGGCGTCGTGTAGGGCGTGTGCGGTGTGCGTGTAGAGGTTTTTGTCCTTTTTGAGTCACATAATCTTGCTTTGATCCTTTATGGGATTGTTGTTGAACCATCATAAGGGCGGTCGGATGAAAACGATCTTACACGATTATTCCTTGCTCCACACGATTTTGGCCATATTGGACAAAATTCAGGTTGATGGTTTCTGGATGTCCAACGATGCCTGTATGGAATGCGAGTAGTTGTTAGGGGTTTAGAAATTGGGGGATGCGTGTAGGAGGGCGTGCTAGCTATGGGGCAACTATATGGGGGAGTTAGTCATGTCTGAAATTTAATTTTGTAGCCAGTGAGTTAAGTGATCTAGTTGAACATATTAGAGCTCAATTTTTCACAGGTAAACTGAGTACGCCATGTTTTTTTGTGTTCGCATGTTCGGTGATCTGTTTAATAGTTTGGTTTGGCTTTTCCATAGTTTGATGGTTGAATAAACTACAATTAAGGGTAGAATGTACTTATGGTCCTTGAATTTGCAATGGGTACATCTTCATCCATCTACTTAACATGCACGTTTAGGTCACTTAAACGTGTTAAGTGGGTCACTAGGAGGTCCAACTGTGCAAAACTGTCCTGTTGTGCTTACGCGGTGAGCCTACTCAGGTTAGTGATAGGAAATGACGTGGCTATATTTCTTGCTTTAGGCATGAGAAGATACAGCCTCAGCACATTTTTAGGCATGGGAATCCAGTATCAGTGTGAGTCGGCGAAGATGAATGGTATAGAAGTCAAGATTCTGTTCGGTAGATATAAGAGTTAGTTTGATGGATCTTGATTATGGGGGCTAATGGAACAAGGATGCCAGTAGGTGTTTATTTTCTTATGTGTGCGTCAAATTGAATCAATTGCGCGAATATGCCAGCATGGTGCTTGGACCCGCTAATGTCCACTTAATATACTCAGGGGACTTAAATGTGCATTTTCCAAGTATAGGGATGCACTTAGGGGCCCTGGATTTACCACACAAGTTCAAGGTGCTCTTACTGGCACGATAACTCTGTTAGAAGACCATCTATGAAACTGAAACTATTCTCCTTTAGTAGATGCTGACATCAGTTGACTGTTCCTCTTAGATGAAGGGACAGTGGGAAACAAATCTAGTTGTCCGGGTGAATTTTGAATACCACGTACAAGTGAATACCATGTACAAGTTGATTGGCATGGGCTATCAACTATACTAGTTTAGTTACTTTAGTACAATAAATAAATTGCATTTTGCATCCCTGCTTGAGCCTACATATTGTTGTTTTTTCCTTCTCAGGATGGTAATCATCCTACTAACATCTGTAGGATTGTTTTCCCTTTTCCATACTGGAATAATCGTACAGAAATCTGTATTCTCGTTAGCGGTTACACTTTAGTTACAAGATTGAGTTTTCCACATACTAGTCATAACATATTAGTACATCACACATCCTCTGTTTTTTCTCTATCGGGAAATTTTGTCTTTGCCACTGCGTTCTCTCGCTGGCATGCAGGTCCAGACCACATTTTCGGTGAGCACAAAAATAAGTTGATGCCACTGCTTAGTGGCAAAAACGAATTTGTTTACCACTCTTTTTTTCCTACATACTAATTAAAATAGTTCCCCTTTGTTCATTTACTTTCTATTCTCACATTTTATCTGTTATTCTAATGGTCCTAGTGCGCTTGCAGGTAGTAAGTTTTCTCCAGAGTTATAGACATGCTAGACATTTCAGTACTCAGTTACTCGAAGGTCAGTAGCTCTACAGATTTTCCTTTCCTAGTTGATAACTGTTAGCTTCCTTAGCAACTAATGCTTTTCTGCAACCTTCATTGCAGGTGTTCCTAGATTTTCAAAGCCAACACGGTAAGGAGTAAGCTTTGCACTGTGTTGCCATTTTGTGGCTGTACTATACAGTATACTTACTGAAAAGCTTTATTTTTTTAGATTGGAGTTTGTTCTTACTTATTACGCCGTTTTATACCCGCTGTTGTTGTTGACTAAATATGGCCTCATTGATATGTAGCGGACACTATTTCCTTCCAAATGCTTCTCCTTATCAAATTTGGAGTAGAGCATTTGCTTCAGAGAGTGGTAAGACATAGCAGCCCCATACTAGCAGCCCTGTAGAGGCTGTGAAAAAATACGAATTGCTGGCTGAGGTATTCTCTATCAACTCTTTTTTCTTTGTTTTAAGGTGACTTGGTTGAAGCTGTTGTGCCCTACATGGGTGAATCTGTAACTGATGGAACCCTTGCCAATATCTTAAAGAGTATGCACCTCTGTATCCCTCTATGATTCAAATGGTCAATGTTTATGCTACTGACATGTTATCTGCTGCAGAACCGGGTGATAGAGTTGAAGCTGATGAGGTCATAGCTCAGATTGAAACTGATAAGGTGTTGTTTCTGGCTCATTCTTTCTTTCTCTATCTGTTTGTAGTTTGTTCTGTAGTTCTTGATGATAGAATGATCCTTAAGTGGAAGTGCTCCATTCTATTTTTCAGGTTACTATAGATGTTTCTAGTCCAGAAGCTGGGGTAATTGAAAAGGTGACGCATTTTGTGATTCCAAATTTACTTTGCATGACCCAAAAGTGTTCTCATTTATGTATTTAGCACTATGATTGCTCTTGAGTTCTGACAGATCGGTGCTTGCAGATCATTGCCAGTGAAGGTGACACTGTTACTCCAGGTACCAAAATTGCCATGATATCTAAGTCTGCTGCTCCAAGTGAGGCTCATGTTGCACCATCTGAAGAGACTTCCCAGAAGGAGACTCCTCCACCACCTCCTGAGAAACCTAAGGTTGAGAAAACATCACCAAAATTAGAATCTGTCAAAACACAGGCGTCAAAACTAGCCTCCCCCTCAGAACCCCAGCTCCCTCCAAAGGAAAGAGAGAGACGGGTAAGATGATATTCATCATTTATGTTTATATATGATTGATAAGACATACAACGTAATTTCATATTTTGTGATTATGCACAATTTTTTACCATGATAACTTGAGAAGTGCAGGTGTCAATGCCAAGACTCAGGAAACGTATCGCAAATCGTTTGAAGGATTCTCAGAACACGTTTGCGCTACTGACTACATTCAACGAAGTTGACATGTAAGTGCATGTGCATCAGACCATCACTGGTTGGTTTTCTGTTTTTCTTGAGTGTCTGTGGTTGGTGTAACCATGAATGCACCTCAACTAGCTTTTGGCACATGCATAAGCCGAAGTTACTCGAAAGAGGACCGAGTTTATCCACTAACACCAATCCTAAACAATGTCCCATTGTCCCTCTCCATCATGTCCATTGGGTGGATATGATCATTGTGTAAATGAAACATCCTGATACTGTATCATCATTCACAAATGAGGTATAAGTATGCTTCAAATATGTTATGCTCCAATAACATTAATACAGAGGAATACAAAACAACAAAATGTATACAATAGTTCAATCTTAAATCTTTGTGCTTATTTTCTGATGCTTTATTGTTATGTTTTTGCTTACTATAAACTGCTGATATGTCCCTGAACAAGTTGTTTTCACACATTAGGACCAATTTGATGAAGCTGCGTTCCGACTACAAAGATGAGTTTGTTAAGAAGCATGGTGTCAAATTGGGTCTGATGTCTTGCTTTGTTAAGGTAGTAGCAGTCTGATGATCTGCTTAATCGATTGTTTGGTAATTAGTTGGATTGTCCTGAACCCACTTGTTTTTGCAGGCTGCTGTTTCTGCGCTTCAAAATCAGCCAATTGTTAATGCTGTTATTGATGGTGATGACATCATCTACAGAGACTACATCGATGTTAGTGTTGCTGTTGGCACTTCCAAGGTATTGACACCTGTTTTTTCTATATAGAAAACCAAACTATCAGATGCATCCTGTTGTGATACAAATCCCATTGTGCTTTAGGGTCTTGTGGTGCCTGTTATCCGTGATACAGAAGGGATGAACTTCGCTGACATTGAGAAGGGGATAAACACCCTTGCAAAGAAGGCAACTGAGGGGGCACTGTCAATTGATGAGATGGCAGGCGGAACCTTTACCATCTCAAATGGTGGTGTCTATGGAAGCCTTATCAGCACACCTATCATCAATCCACCACAGGTTCTCTTTTTGTTGGCTACCTTCTTATTCTATTTTGTTAAATTTCCACATTAAACCCCCTAACACAATCCGTATCTAATGCAGTCAGCAATTCTGGGAATGCATTCCATTGTCCAACGCCCTGTGGTTGTGAATGGTGACATCCTTGCGAGACCAATGATGTACCTTGCACTGACATATGACCATAGGTTGATAGATGGCAGAGAAGCTGTTCTGTTTCTGCGCCGCATCAAGGACGTGGTTGAAGACCCACGGAGGTTGCTCCTCGACATATAGTTCCATATATTAGTTCTCACCTACGGTTGTTTCTAGTTAATTTTGGAATAATTGTACACAATTTTGATGCCGTAGTCGCTTTGCAATTACTGGTTGGCTGTCTAATTGTCGAGGTGGTTGCGGCCTCTGAATTGTAGAGGAAAGATCAACTCGTTTCCCTTTCTTCCGCTGAGGTGATACCATTGGGATCATAGTCCGCTAATAAACGTATTTCTCAATTTGCAATAGCAAAGGGCCACGTTCCACGACTTTGTTGTGCTTTTTCCTTTAGCAGAAACCAGCTCGTTTACTCTTTACCGTTTACCTATTCTGACAACAGAGAAACAAGTGTAAGAAGGAGACCCCGCTAGGTATTCCTCCTCCACTGAACAAAAAAAGAAGGTATTCCTCCTCCTCCACTGAACATGCTATTAAGGGCACGTGTCATTAATTAAAAAAATCGTGGACACGGAAATAATATGGCAAAGCCAAGCGTTGCAAGCAGCAACCATGTAGATTTATTTTATTTTATTAGACTTTGCTTAAAAAAGCGCCGATGTCCAAATGTGCGGAAGACTTGGATCAAATAAGACTTGCACTCTCACATACGATGTAATATCTCAAAATAATGTATAGGTTATTACAACAATAAGTACGAATGATCCAAAAATAACATAATACGATTACATCTGCACATAACCCAAGACTAGCTTTTAAATAATAAAGATGTTCAAAACTTATTTCAGAGTTCACACACATAAACAAATAAAAGCATGGAGCTAAATTTCAAAAAATAAATAAAAGCATGGAGCTACATCATCTTCATGAAGCCACTAGCGAATCATGTTGGTTGTAACTCGAAGTAGACCCTCTCACTCCTCGTCCGTACAATCTGTAATGGTGAGTTGCAGCCCAAAATCATTGGGTAGACACAATTGAATTGTGGTGGCAGGTGACTATGTGGCATATAAAAGACATGACTATTACTACATGCAATCTAGCCGGTGAAGTTCAACGCTGTTGCATAAAGCAAGTACAAGGCAATACTATTACTGCATGATATGCATATCCGATACTTAATTTTTTTAAAGTATTCTCTTCGTTTTAAAATGTAAGATGTTTTAACATTTGTCCACATTCATATGTGTATAAATCTATGGGAAATGTTGGGCTGCCATGATGGGTAGCTATGCACCCTGCTACCACCGTTGGATCATGCATTAGAGATAATGGGAGTACACTGAACCTAACTGATGGAAACAACACCCCCACGAGCAACGATTTCAAATTTTCAATGGAGAGAGAACAACCACCCGAGCACCTCACGTTAACCTAATCGCACGACCCACTCCTAATCATCACCGGCAACAACCACCTCACCCCCGCGCCCCGCACCCCTGTGCCTCCCTGCCGCCGGCAGACCCTTGCACAACCCGCCGTCGGCATCCTCCCGACCTTCCGCACCGACCCCACACTTCCCTACTTGCCGCGCCGCTCGTGGCCCAACCCTATCTTCCGTCGACGCCGCCCTCCACCATCTATCGCGCCTCTCTCGCCTCCAACTCCACCCCAGCCCAGCGCCTCCCCGCCTCGTGGACGCCGTCTTCGTCACGGGAGACTCCCTCCTCTCGTTCCTCCTGGCCGCCTCGTTTTGGCCTGCTGTGTGTTAGATCTATAATTGATCATGCACAGGAGCGCCTACCATGGGCTGGGCAGGCCAGCGAGGCCCCCCCTACCGCGATGCAATGCGGGCCGACTTCTCTGCATCCTGGAGCTCGGCCATCGTTGTCGCTTCGGGAAGACGGTGGGGTGCCTCTTTCCCAAGTCCCCAAATCGCGATGGACACGGACGGTACGGCCATTTCCTGCACCTCGCATCTCCCCGACGTCACCAGCTCCCAAATCCAGAGAAGCTCTAGGAGGGCATAGGCGAGGTGGCGATGGTTTCGCGGTTTAGTGTCGGGGCAGCCTGGAATCCGCGACCGTCTCGAGCGTCTAGGAGGCGGCATCAGCAGGAATACATGGCGCATTTTTTTGTAGATCAGGATTTACTTCTTATTTTCTGATTTTGTTACTTTACGCCGTTTGAGGGAATCCATTGATGTTGATTTTTTATTCTCCCGATCCAAGTCCCATGTGGAGGGAAAAGATCTGTTAATTATCTCATGATATGTTTTAATCCAAATCCCATGTTCATCCAAGTTTGTTTTATAGAAAATACGGATGTTGTTTCTTGATTGGTTAAGATATTCTAGATTACTGGTAAAGCACCAAAATTACTAGTTTGGACAAGTTACAAAAATACTCTCCTGAGTTTTATGAGCTAAATTAAACACTATTTGACCGTGAATATATTCGAGCAAGATTGCATGAGCATTTTACAAAAAATAATAGCTAAAAATGGGAACAAACAAAAATTAGGGTAGATTTCTAACAATGATCTGGGTACATGTTGCATGAGCATTTTGGCAAACTATTATTGCTTGATTGTTTTGCCGTCAAGTTATGCATAAATATCTTGCAGCTAGGTACATTTTTTTCAGTCCCCTGCCACAAAAAATATTTGGTCCTCAAAATGTTTTGCATGCACACAACAAACCAGCAAACAACATGAATGTCATGGACACAAAATATCATGACGCCATTACTGGGAAAACAATTCTGTTACTGTGGACGGAAAACGGTTGACATCTAATCAATTGAGAACACATTATCCAACGGAGAGAAACGTAGGTGCTATACTACTCTCTATATCCAACGGCCACAAAAGGGTACGTAGCTACCCGTCATGGTAGCAAATCCGTGTTGAACCATTTGTCTCGTTAGTCCAAGCTAAACTAATCAATATATACGCCTGTCTTCACTTGAAACATAGCCATGATTTTGTACAATAAACGACACCCTCAAGCTCATACCCATGAGACATATATTATGCTCATCTCTTAAGCATGCATCATCTCCACACTTGAAATGATGCCAGGCTTACCACATATTTAATAGCATGGCTTGGCATGGTGCCTAGCTCAGACAAGAAAACATATGAACACAAGTTGCACAAATGAAGATAGCGGCCCAGTCTCTTAGAAGGGGCATAGTAGAAGCAAATTACAGGTGTGATATTAGAAGAGAACTGAATAAGTCTCATCAGTGTTATTTAGCTCTACAAGGCAAGGAGTTGTTTACCTATTATTTGGCTCAATGAGTTGCTTAAAAATTCCGGACTACTATAGCTTTTACAGCTAAGATCAGCCCTCTCATCACATCCTCAAGTGAGGGTAATCAAAGAGTTTACACTCGGCACTATATGGTACTAGGGGCACATTTAATTGTGAATTCGGTCTTCTTGTTGGAAGTTTCACATAACTTGTTTGCCCTTAAAAGAGAACAACGATAATTTGCATGCCTCGAATCATGTCAAGCCAATGGCTTCTATACCACTGACAAACTCATCAATTACTAATTTTCCATCCAACAAACCTACAGTTCTTATATACCAAACACAAACGAATTCTATTACTTATTTGCCACTAACAGTTATTCTAGAGTTGCCTCATTCTTGTAAGGGGCCAAATTGACCGTCCTACCCTCAGTGGCAAATAAGCAACCGTCATAAAACATGTATATATAATAGAAATTGACATCATTTTGCCTACGTTTTTAGCAGTTACAAGTGATAATATATAAGAATTCAAATATATGTCTATTTCCAGCAATAGATAACTGAAACATTAAGAAGTGTACATAAACTAGAAACAATCAGTGGCTAGTTCACAAATATCTAGAACCAACAGACCAAAACTAGAATTTGTTTATTGCCACAAGCAGTAGCAAATTGACAACATTTAGAAACATACAACAACATTAAGTTCACCTAATTTTTGAGCTAGTAACATCAAGAATTTTAGTAACGCAAGCAGTAGAAAGTTGACAACATTTTCTAGCTACCCTTCCCCTAACATTTCTCCTAATGTTTGAGCTAGTATCGTCAACAATTTTCGGAGCGTGGGTTTCGGCGCCGCTGGCTGTGGGAGCGGCGGCAGACGCTAGGGGTACGGTGCCCGACGACGGGCTCTTGGGAGGGCCGTTTCCAGCGACGATGGGGGCTGGGGGGAGTACCGGGGGCGGTCCCGCCATGGATCACTCCTCAATCTGGTGTGTGCGTGTGTTTGGTCAAGTGGAGTTGATTTTGCTTTTTTTTTCTATACCATAAACCCAAGGGTAAGAGTGGAAATTTTGAAAAAATTGACAGGAAAACAGCGACGTCTTGACTCTTGACGACTAACTAACGGAGATGGCATTTAAGCATTAGAAATTGGTTGTGATTGGTATATAAGCACTCGTCTTTTGTTCGATGGCAAATGAGCTATTACCGTGTTCGTCCGTGGTATATAAGCGATTTTCTCAATCATGTTGAACAATTTCCAATTGGAAAACTGCTTATGTTTCAAATTCCGCGAACTGCGGTTGGTCTGCTGATGAATGAGCCCTCGCTTGTAACCTTTAAAATCTTCTCACAAAGTCAACCATTTTCAATAGCCTTCATGCTATGAAAATCATTCATGTTTTGTCCACAAAAAAGAAAGGAAAATCAATCATGCTGAACGCCTGAACTAGCTGCTTGTCTCGGATGAGACTTTGGAAACAGATGATGCCATGAGGTGAACCGGTGAAATCAACGGTGTGCATATGGCCGTGATCGATTACTGGATTCATGTTGTCTGCATGCGGAACTCACATGTTTAATGTTGTTTTCATGCATAATTAATTGGTCCTTTTTGTCATCCTTGTTTAGACCGTAAGATCAGTTATACTTGTAACATACAGTCTTAAGTACATTTTTTTTGTTTTTAATGGTGCCTTAACAACATGGTTAATACTTGCTACATAAATAAATATGGAGTAACGTTGAATTAACATTCGGTTTCACCCACGGTTTTTATGGTCACTAGTATTTCCATCGTTTCAGAGATCACCTCTATATAATGCCAACGGAGTTTTGTGTGCTGTTGAATATAGATTTTGCAGGAGAGGAGCGTGAGTGATGGCAACGTTTACAGTTCCTCAAGTTGTCCCTTCTCCGGTTGAAGATGCCGAGGCACTCATGAAGGCCTTTCAAGGTTGAGTATTTGATATCTCGCTGTTTTGGTTTATTATCAATTTTATTATTCTACTAGTGTGCATATCTTCGTCACAAACTCGCAGAAAAAGAAACTTATTTTCCCTTTGCATTTGTCTCTTTGTGAGTTAACATAAATATGTGCAGTGATCTTATGACATTTTTGTGGTCCAGGATGGGGCACTGACGAGCAGGCGGTCATCTACATACTAGCTCACCGGGACGCAGCCCAGAGGAAACTGATCCGGCTGGCGTATGAAGAGAAATACAGCGAGAGCCTCGTCCAGCGACTGCAGTCAGAACTGTCCGGTGACTTTCAGGTGACAAAACATTATCTACAGATATTCAGATTGGTTCGGTCGGCTCTTCGTTTTTCTTTTCTGAATGCACTAGCTTATGATGAGTGCTAAACAGACAGCAATGAGCTACTGGATACTTGAGCCTGTGGAGAGGCAGGCCGTGATGGCCAACGCCGCCACGAAATGCATCCACGAAGAGTATCCCGTCATCGTGGAGATCGCGTGCGCCAACTCGCCGGCCGAGCTGCTGGAAGTGAAGCAGGCCTACCATGCCCTCTACAAGCGCTCCCTGGAGGAAGATGTCGCCGGTCTTGCCACCGCAGGAAAGCTCCGTGATGTACGATGACTGTATAACGTATGAAGATCTTCTGCTCCGCTATCTGTTTCCACAAGATAGATAATCCTTTTCTGTTTCAGCTCTTGCTTGCTCTGGTGAGCACTTACAGGTACGACGGCGACGAGGTGAACGGCGGGCTGGCGAAATCGGAGGCGAAGATCATCCACGATGTCGTGACAAACGGCGGCGCGGAGGATCACGGGGAGCTCATCAGGATCCTGGGCACCAGAAGCAAGGCGCAGCTCGTCGCCACGTTCAACTGCTTCAAAGATGAGCACAGCACCGCCGTCACCAAGGTCAGTAGGTCACCACCCGGCCAGCATATATTCAGTCAGATTTCTTCAGAACCTATATAATTTGATAATGTGCTCAATGATACCATCCGTACGAACGGCAGGCATTGCTAGGTGAAACGGATCCCACGGGCTACGCGCGCGCTCTGCGGATCGGGGCGAGGTGCATCGCCGATCCGAACAAGTACTTGGCGAAGGTCCTGAGGAACGCGATGCGCAGCTCAGGGACCGACGAGGAGAGCCTGGCCCGGGTGGTGGTGATGCACGCGGAGAAGGACCTGAGGGGCATCAAGGACGAGTTCCACAGGAGGGCGTCGGTTGCCCTGGAGCAGGCCATCGCCAAGGAAACCTCCGGTGACTACAAGACCTTCATCATGGCTCTTGCTGGGAGCCAATAAACCATCCAAGAACAACATCTCTGCTCCATTATTACTACTATGGTCTACTGTTTCAACGCTTGCAATATCTAAAGTAAATGAGGCTAGTCGTCAACCCGTACATTCCCACGTACTGGTGAATTAATGATATTTGTATATCTTTTGAAGCATACAAAAATAAGTAGCACGAGAGGAATAAAAGTGTGCCTCCGATTTTTAATTTGAGTAGCAAATATGGTCGTATCGTATGTTGCTATGAAATTGTTTTTTATCCAAAATATCCTGCAGAATTTCACAACTCGAAATCAATCCTGTGTGTGTGTGTGCGCCTATCTTATGATAGGTGTGTCCGATGTTCGCTTCTACCCCGTCTCCTTATCTATATTGGCACAAGAACCTCATTTCCCCACCGCTTTCAGCGCAAGCCCCAACCGCGGGGCGCGGGGAGACAGCGATCCTTGGAGCTATGTGTGAATAGAGGGGAGAAAACAACAACCAGCAGAATCATGCAGCATGTTAAATAAATTGCAAAATCCCCAAACTTCAAACCAAGACCTCAACGCTCTAGTACCATATCAAATTTCATGCACTAGCCAACCAAATAAAAACCCGAACTAATGGATAGGGATATGCAATTCTCATATACTGCAGCATATATAACTGCACATACGTCTTGATAAAAACCAAAACAGAGTGGCCTCCTTAGTGTTCTCATATGGATAATGGTAAGGGGTTAGTAACAGTAAAGATTGTCGGCAGTTTCAATGTCAACGTTTTTGTGGTTAATTACCGCAAGAGTTGTTTGGATGTATGAATAAAAGATGCAATAGTTCGACAAAATAAATAAATAAATTGTGCAAGACATATGAAGAGAGAAAAAAAGTCTTTGTCACCATGCAAAATTAGAAAGAGTAATAAGTTAAGAGTCTTATAGTATATGCCACATACAAAGATAATTCATAATAATTTGATAGTATCATTTGTGTGGTTAAAAAGTGTCAAATTTTCCTGAAGTTCAAATTTAATTACTCCGAATAAAATCTAAAATAATAATCTGAAAGAGACCTTTACTTGCGTGTATGGACGAGCATGCTGGTTCAATATTTTTTAAACGTCAATCTAACTTCTTTTTGAGGCCAAAACCTGTACAGTAAGAGCATCTTCACCGGTGCGCCCAATAAAGCGTCCGGTAACAGTACCGGTCAAGTGCTATTGGAAGCACCAACACAAGAAGCCGTGCTATTCGGAGCGACTCGCCCCACATGCCACAGTGAATTTAAACCAATTTTCCTCTAAAATAAAAGACAAGTGAATTTAAAATATCCAGAATCAAATCATATTACATAGTTTTGAATACATGAATTATTCATGAAATAAGTAAAATAATTCATACAGTTATTTAAATAAAAAAATTCCTCTCCAACGTGGCTCTTATAAGTTGCTTGCCAGGCAAATGGAAATTCTTTCATGCCCATACTTTCAAGCATCTCAGGAAATCCTCTAATTGCGTTTTGTGCCATGAGCCTAGCGGTGTCAGCTTCAGTTGGTTGTCTCAAATACGATGGTCCAAACACTGGAACCACTACCCTGCAAAACTGATACATGGTTTGATACATGTGAACTCCACCATGCGGAGGTAGTTGGCCACCGTATCTACCGACCTCCATATGCAAATAATTCTAAAGGCAGTACTCATGCATTTATGAATAGAAGAATTTATGAATAGAAGAGAAACCAACCGGCCCGGTATTTCAGCTTGAAGTACTCATCATAATCCGGCACGCCCATCACAACCTGCATGAACAACTCTTTGTTCATCATAAACCACCCCCAAAATTCCTTCCACCCTTGTTTTTTTTATAGAAAAGGGCAGTCCCAGCCTCTGCATCGAAAGATTCATAAGACTACATTATTCAATTATTCGCAGAAGTCTTACAAAGTGAATACATCAAGAAAACCCTCCATCTGTTTGTGTGGCTTGTGTGGGGTCATCGGTGAAGTAGTCTTGCCACAACTTCATATGACCCTCCATCTGTTTGTGATATGTGTTCTTCCTCCTCCTCGTATTCGAACCTCTGATTCGAAGAGTCGCATTGATTTGTCCTAGAAAACCAACAAGGCAAGTGACAACAACGAAGTGCTCATCGAGCACCGTGGTTGCAGCGGCGTGGGTGGTGAGCAATGCGCCGGCCTTTGCCAGCTTGTCGTCGCTATCCATCTATATTCAAAGCTCGGTTAAGCAAGAAAAAAGAAACAAATAATTTAGCAACAAAATATTTTTTTTGTTGAGCATTATTACAAACACCTCGTGGGCGGGGATGTCCTGAGGCGGCGGTGGCCAAAAACTCGGTCAGAATGGAAGAGACAACGGAGGGAGCAACATGGAGAGCGGGGATAGTCGCGCTGAGCCTGGCGCCGGTGGAGGGACGTCGGGGGAAGAAAATCAATGTGTCGTCTCGCTACCGTGTGGTGCCCACTCGTCAATATCCGACGTGGCGTTCGTTGTCGCGGTTGCCGGCACGCCCGCTTATGTCCCTAGAAGCTGGGTGCAAAGCTGGATTGTCAGAAGCTCTAACTTTGCTGGGGTGGCGTTTTGGTGCCGGCACGCCCAATAGCCCTAATGGGGCGCTATTGGGAGCGTCGGTGGAGGTGCTCGAATTAAAATAAATTAGAGCCTTGCAAGAACACACCAAAAAAAATTATGACACCACGAGAGCGATGTGACCGCCCTAACGCCGATTCTCCTTCGCGCCCCATGTTCCTCTCAGTGACGATGCCTACTTCTCCGTTATTCTTGGAGTGGGAACTCAATCTGGAGGGGGTCGATCGCCGGTGACCACCGTGGTGTCATCACCGCTAATATGGCCAAAGGCAGGGTGCCTGATACGCGCATTTCATATCATCATATTAGCAACTTTCCTACAAGGCCGAACTCAATCTAGAGGGGGGGCAAACTTATATTATTGTTTTAGAACTTTATTTGCATTGATAAATCATAATTTATGCATGTTTAGGTGATTTTTGGGACTTTCCTACGAAGTCCCCTATTTTGGTATTTGATTTCTGGGAGGCAAAAAACCCTCCTTTTCCTAGTTTTAGTGTTTCAGGAACCTTCTAGACGTCAATTAATTCGGGGAAAAATAACACGCCAGTGATGCACACCGGTGGTGTGTTGTTGGGAAACTCCAAGAGGAAGGTATGATGAGTGCAGCAGCAAGTTTTGCTCAGTTATGAAACCAAGGTTCTTGAACCAGTAGGGGGTGAGAGTTCTTCTCGAGGTGGCAACGACACCAGAAAAGTGCTTAAGTCTTGATCTCCCTAGCAACGGCGCTAGAAAAATGCTTGTGTGTAGTTGATGTGGAACCGCCGCACAACACAATCAAGATACTTTGCCCCAACTTAACAGTGAGGTTGTCAATCTCTCCGGCTTGCTGTAACAAAGGATTAAACGTATGCGTGGAAAATGATATTTGTTTGCAGAGAATGAAAGTAACAAAATTGCACTATGTTGTATTATCAGTTTAAAGAAAGGGACCGGGGTCCACAATTCATTAGTGGTGTCTCTCCATAAATAATAATAGCATACATGTGGGTAAACAGATTACAACTGGGTAATTGATAGAATAAAGAAGTGCATAATGATGCATATACTATTGTCACAATGTCGAGTATGAGATTCATTTGGGCATTACAACAATATACATAGACCCGCATATATGCTAATAATCCAACTTCCGGTTAGCGTTCACACCCCTTTCAGTATTAAGTTGCAAGTAGCAGATTATTGCATTAAGCAAAGTGTGTAAAGTAAGTAAAAACATCATCCTTAGACAAAGTATTATTGTTTTTTCCCTAATAGCGACAATACATCTATAATCTTAGAGCTTGTTGTCACTACCCCAGATTAAATAGAGACATGAACCCACTATCAAGCATAAATACTCCCTCTTGGAGTCACAAGCATCTAATTGGCCAGAGCATCTAATAGTAACGGAGAGTATGCAAGATCATAAATAACACACACATAATATATCTAATTGGCCAGAGCTACTTTTCAAAGATGCATGTCTGCTATCTTTCATGGTTTTTGTGAGGAAATTGTGGAGGTGTTCATGGAAGATTTCTCCATCTGTGGCACTTCTTTAGATAATTTCTTGCACACTCTTGATATGATTTTGCAGAGATGTGAAGAAACTAATCTTGTTCTTAATTGGGAGAAATGCTACTTTATGATTAATGAAGGGATTGTTCTAGGACATAAAATTTCTGAAAGATGTATTGAAGTTGAGTATTCTTGGTCATGCTGGTTTCTATAGAAGGCTTATCAAAGACTTTGCCAAGGTATCAGAGCCTCTTACTAATCTCCTGCAAAAAGATATACCCTTTGTTTTTGATGATGGTTGTAAGGAAGATTTTGAGACTCTTAAGAAAGCTTTAATAACTTCTCCTATTGTTCAACCACCTGATTGGAATTTACCATTTGAAATTATGTATGATGCTAGTGATTTTGCTGTTGGTGCTATTCTTGGACAAAGAATAGATAAGAAATTAAATGTTATTCATTATGCTAGTAAGACTTTTGATTCTGCTCAAAAGAATTATGCTACAACTTAAAAAGAATTTCTAACTGTTGTGTTTTCTTGTGATAAATTTAGATAATACATTGTTGATTCTAAAGTTATTATTCATACTGATCATGCTGCAATTAGATACCTTATGGAAAAGAAAGATGCAAAGTCTAGGCTTATTAGATGGGTATTACTTTTGCAAGAATTTGACTTACACATTGTAAATAGGAAAGGTGCTGATAATCCTGTTGGTGGTAATTTGTCTAGATTGGAAAACATTGCTTATGATCCTCTACCTGTTAATGAAAGTTTTCCAAATGAGCAATTGGCTGCAATAAGGGTGAGTTCATGAGTTAGTCCTTGGTATGCAGATTATGCTAACTTTATTGTTTCGAAGTATTTGCCTCCAACATTTTCAGCTCAACAAAGAAGAAAATTCTATTATGACTTGAGGCATTATTTCTAGGATGACCCACACTTATATAAAAAAGGAGTTGATGGTATTATGCGAAGATGTGTTCCGGAGTATGAACAAAAAGAGGCATTGAGAAAGTGTCATAGCAGCGCTTATGGAGGACATCACGCTGGAGATAGAACCGCACAAAAGGTTTTACAATCAGGTTTTTATTGATCTACTCTCTTTAAAGATGAAAGAAAGTTTATTTTATCTTGTGATGAATGTCAAAGAGTTGGTAATATCTCTAGACGTAATCAAATGCCTATGAATTATTCTCTTGTTACTGAACCGTTTGATTGTTGGGGATTGGTGTGACGCCCTAAAATCGGTATTATGTAGATTTAAGCGTTCCCGCCGAAATCCGCATAATAACGATTTTAGGTCGCCCACCAGACATAATGTGCACGCCGAAACATGCGCATTATGTGGGTGGAATTGTGATAACATTACAACAGTTCCGATACATCCAAAAATACAACAGATGATAAAATACAACAACGACTCGAACGAGTCAAGATACAAATAAGACAATACAAAGATTCAAATGACAGCGGAAGCAAAATAGTATCCGACTACGGATAAGATGCAAATTGGACTAAGAGTCCTGAAGATAAGCGATGGCGCCATATCCCTGCCCAGCCAAGCCGGAGGGATTCCCAAGCTAACGTCGTCAGACTTCAAACCTGTTGACTGCACATAAAGCACAACCCAAAAGAGGGTCAGGGCACTCCCTGGCAAGCAAAACCGACTTGCCTACTTTCTACACCATCTCCCAAAATATAGGGGAGGTGGACTTAGCGGCAGCAGCACTAGCAACCTAAAGAGACACGCTACAACTTCCGTCTAATCAGAGAGGGATAAGAGAACGCATAAAGTAAACATCTACAACTAACACCAAACATAACCCATTCTCGAATTAACCCCCTCAACCAAATATGAGGAAGCAATTCGGGAAACTCACACTTTAAACAGTTTTAATTATAATTTATTGTGAAAGTAATTCTATATTACTAGTCAATTTAATTAACATTAAATAGGTTCAAGTTGTCTAGATCTTGTTAGCCAGCATCATCACCAAAGTCGTCCATAACCGTGGACACGGCTCATCGATAAGATTATACCCTGCAGGGGTGCACTACTGTACCCATACTCGCATGATCAACCCAAGCAAGCATCAGGGCTTCTCAACACGACTTATTCCTTCACTACAGCAAGTCCAAGTGCCACCCATATGAGTTGTTACCCGCGTTAGGAGTCCGGCCGAATCTCAATTGCGGACTCATTAGTTTGTGCCTACGCACCATGCGGCTCAAACCACAGTAGGAACTGTCCGCTACGTACGCACCACACCTATATGACCCCCCGTATCACATACCCTCTCATCATCATCATTATCATCATGCACATGCATATGAGCAAATGGAAAACCCGAACTACTTGCGGCACATGGACGAGCTGCGGATCCGTTCAAAGTCGAGGGGGGCTCCATTGGGCCTCCCACAAGTGGTTAGTGCGCTCAAAATTGGATCCGAGGACAAAATCTCAGTTCCTAGGTCGACACTGAGCAGAACAAAGCACCTCGCAAGGCCTTCCGCCTGGTGCCTTATCATTTAATTATAATACCTCAATATAAAACAACATTTTATTAAGGTAGAATATTCTATCATACTAAGCAGATGTAACATAAGACCAACAGACGACTCGCGCAAACAACTCTAAGCATGCGCTACGACTCGCAAGGCCAACAGATAAACAAACAACATGTGATAGGATGTGGGGATAAAGCTGTATAGGCTGCAGGATAAACATGTGATGGGATCGCGATAAGAATCGAATACTAGGGTAGCAGAGATCAACGGCAGGAATGAAAGACAATGTATAGGTAAACAAGCAAACTTTGCTTGCCTGGAATCCCGCATGGAAGCAGATCTTGTCGTTGCTCACACATCTCAACGTCGTATCCGCGAAGAAGCAACAAACACTGGAAGCGCAAAAGATGCATTTTACAACTACGGCAAAAGATTCAGCATGATCATACGAGAATGATGCATGGCATGGCAAGATGCAATACAATGCAGGTAATCCAAATTAAGCGGGAAAACAACCCCGACAATTTATATTTAGGTGCAAGTTATTTATTTACCAGCAATATTAAATGTTGGTTAACATGGCAACACATGGCATGGGTGATCTAATTAAATTAAATGGAATAGGGCATTATATATATTTATTACCCCACACATTCCATAATTATTATTTAGGTGAAATGCTACACCCGCAAACCCAAGAGATGCAACAAACGCAATTATGGTGCGAAATGCACAAGATAGATGACATTTAATAAAATAGGTTTAAGGTTAGGATTTGGGTTCGCACGTTGGATCGGGAGAGATAGGGTTCGAAACCGACGTCTTCGGTCCGTAGAGGAAGTAGTCGTCGTCGTGGAAGTAGTCGTCGCGGAACCGGGGCATCGTTGTTTGTCGGTGTCGTGTAAGTGGTCGGGGAAGTAGTCGTACGGGCGGTCGTTGTTCAGAGCACCAGCTTCGGGGTCGGTGGCGCACTTGTCGTATCCGGTCTTCGGGCTACGGCAACGGTTTCAAGTCACGCACGAAGGCGGCCACACACATGAGGCGACACGGAAGACGGTGGAAACCTCGTCGATGGTTCATGAATATGGACTCCGGGGTCGGCGGCACGAGGGCACCTCGTGTGGGAATTCCATCGAACACGTGCGGTGCGCCATGGACGGATGGGGATGGCGTCGGGTAGAGGTAGCCGGCGGTGGGCGCAGCGCGGCAGCGAGCGCGCGGCGGCGGGAGGAGGCGGAGGCGCGCGGCGGTGAGCACGCGGCCGAAAAAGGGGCAGCAGGACGGCGACGCGGCGCGGGCGAATACGTGCGACACGGCGGCGGCGGCACAGAGGCGTGCGCGGGGGCGCTGCGTCACAGCGGCGTGCGGTGTGCGGAGTCGCGCGGGGTGCGCGCGCGGCGTCGGCAGAAAGTCGCGACGGCACGCAAGCGGAAGGCGCAGAGGAGGCGGCGGCAGCGAGGCGCGGGCGTCCGACCGGTGGCGCGCGGCGCGGAGTCGGCGCTGGGGCCACGGCCGGAGGCGACGGCGGCTGCGGGCGGCGAAGCATGGCAGAGCGGACCGGAAGGAGGAGCTCGGGCGGCCAGGCGGCGGAGGGCGCGTCGCGCGGGGCGGCGGTTGCGCGCTGGGCGCAGGGAGCAGGGCGCGCGAGCGCGCGGCGAAGCGGCGGCGGGGCGGCTCGGTGGCGCGGCGACGTTGGGGAGGAGCAGGCCGGGGCGGCGCGACCGGAGGCGGGGAGGCGGCGGCCGCGGCGGGCCAGGGCGCACGGCGTCGGGGGGCGGCGGCGCGCTGGGCGCGGCGTGGCGCTGGGGAGCGGCGGCGCGGTCGGCAGGGACGGGGCGCGCGCGGTGGCGGGCGTGGCGGCGCAGGGAGACGGGGAGGCGCGCTGCGCGGCAGCCGGAGCGTGCAGGGAGGAGAGGATGGTGCGGGAGTTCGGGCCGGTGGTTGGTGCGTGCGGGAAGGCTCTCCCGTGCGGGATGAGGAAGGAAGGAAGAAGAGAAGGAAAAAAGAAAAAGAAAAAGAAAAGAAAAGAAAAGAAAAAGGAGGGGGAAAAAGAGAAAAAGAGAGGTGGGAGGACTTTTGCAAATTCCAGAAAAAAGGAGGAGGGTGGCTGCAAAAAGTCAGGGGGTGGGAAAAGATTTCTGGGGGGAAAAACCTAGGGTTTGGCTTAGGTGGGCTTTGGGCTTATTTCTCTCCCGTTATTCTTTTTCGTTTTATATTTTTAGAACAAAAACGAAAATGAATTTGAACACGAATCTTATACAAAATGTTTTTAGTTTTAAAATGACAATTTAATAAAATAATTTTTAGCATTTTTAAAAGATTTGAAAATAACACATTTTTAATTAATTTGAAAAGCATTAGAATTTAATTGTGGAATTAAATTTAAATGCAACAAATTAAATTAATGCGATGCGATGCGATGTCATGTCGATGCAAAAAGAAAACTCACAAATCTAAAAGGGGATAAATCCCGGGGCGTTACAATCGACACCACTAACAAGGGATCGCGTCCCGAGATCCACGCCGAGACCACAAGAAGAGAGGGGTAACTATCGAGTCTTCACGCTCCGGGATGAACTTCTCGACACCACTAACAAGGGATTGTTGCTCCACCTTGAAATTCTCGACACCACTAACAAGGGGTTGTTGCTCACGACAAAGACGACTCCGAAAGATCGAACCTTATAGGGTAAAAGGCAAGAAATCGTCCACCCACACGTAGGATCCTAAAACTTTGAACGTTGGATAAGAGAAGAGACTCAAAACAAGTAAGGTAAGAGGAGAAATAGAATATAGGTAAGGAATAAAAAGAAACCTATTGAGATCATTTCAAAAATAAATTTAGTCAAATAGTTTTCGACACTCTAGAAACATCGACCGTTAGCGAGGTTATCCTACAGGCTTTTGCGGACCCGCTGCTTCGATAACAATTCGTATCGAAACAACAAGGAGATCGAAACCAAGGCTCTGATACCACTTTGTGACGCCCTAAAATTGGTACTATGTAGATTTAAGCGTTCCCGCCGAAATCCGCATAATAACGATTTTAGGTCGCCCACCAGACATAATGTGCACGCCGAAACATGCGCATTATGTGGGTGGAATTGTGATAACATTACAACAGTTCCGATACATCCAAAAATACAACAGAAGATAAAATACAACAACGACTCGAACGAGTCAAGATACAAATAAGACAATACAAAGATTCAAATGACAGCGGAAGCAAAATAGTATCCGACTACGGATAAGATGCAAATTGGACTAAGAGTCCTGAAGATAAGCGATGGCGCCATATCCCTGCCCAGCCAAGCCGGAGGGATTCCCAAGCTAACGTCGTCAGACTTCAAACCTGTTGACTGCACATAAAGCACAACCCAAAAGAGGGTCAGGGCACTCCCTGGCAAGCAAAACCGACTTGCCTACTTTCTACACCATCTCCCAAAATATAGGGGAGGTGGACTTAGCGGCAGCAGCACTAGCAACCTAAAGAGACACGCTACAACTTCCGTCTAATCAGAGAGGGATAAGAGAACGCATAAAGTAAACATCTACAACTAACACCAAACATAACCCATTCTCGAATTAACCCCCTCAACCAAATATGAGGAAGCAATTCGGGAAACTCACACTTTAAACAGTTTTAATTATAATTTATTGTGAAAGTAATTCTATATTACTAGTCAATTTAATTAACATTAAATAGGTTCAAGTTGTCTAGATCTTGTTAGCCAGCATCATCACCAAAGTCGTCCATAACCGTGGACACGGCTCATCGATAAGATTATACCCTGCAGGGGTGCACTACTGTACCCATACTCGCATGATCAACCCAAGCAAGCATCAGGGCTTCTCAACACGACTTATTCCTTCACTACAGCAAGTCCAAGTGCCACCCATATGAGTTGTTACCCGCGTTAGGAGTCCGGCCGAATCTCAATTGCGGACTCATTAGTTTGTGCCTACGCACCATGCGGCTCAAACCACAGTAGGAACTGTCCGCTACGTACGCACCACACCTATATGACCCCCCGTATCACATACCCTCTCATCATCATCATTATCATCATGCACATGCATATGAGCAAATGGAAAACCCGAACTACTTGCGGCACATGGACGAGCTGCGGATCCGTTCAAAGTCGAGGGGGGCTCCATTGGGCCTCCCACAAGTGGTTAGTGCGCTCAAAATTGGATCCGAGGACAAAATCTCAGTTCCTAGGTCGACACTGAGCAGAACAAAGGACCTCGCAAGGCCTTCCGCCTGGTGCCTTATCATTTAATTATAATACCTCAATATAAAACAACATTTTATTAAGGTAGAATATTCTATCATACTAAGCAGATGTAACATAAGACCAACAGACGACTCGCGCAAACAACTCTAAGCATGCGCTACGACTCGCAAGGCCAACAGATAAACAAACAACATGTGATAGGATGTGGGGATAAAGCTGTATAGGCTGCAGGATAAACATGTGATGGGATCGCGATAAGAATCGAATACTAGGGTAGCAGAGATCAACGGCAGGAATGAAAGACAATGTATAGGTAAACAAGCAAACTTTGCTTGCCTGGAATCCCGCATGGAAGCAGATCTTGTCGTTGCTCACACATCTCAACGTCGTATCCGCGAAGAAGCAACAAACACTGGAAGCGCAAAAGATGCATTTTACAACTACGGCAAAAGATTCAGCATGATCATACGAGAATGATGCATGGCATGGCAAGATGCAATACAATGCAGGTAATCCAAATTAAGCGGGAAAACAACCCCGACAATTTATATTTAGGTGCAAGTTATTTATTTACCAGCAATATTAAATGTTGGTTAACATGGCAACACATGGCATGGGTGATCTAATTAAATTAAATGGAATAGGGCATTATATATATTTATTACCCCACACATTCCATAATTATTATTTAGGTGAAATGCTACACCCGCAAACCCAAGAGATGCAACAAACGCAATTATGGTGCGAAATGCACAAGATAGATGACATTTAATAAAATAGGTTTAAGGTTAGGATTTGGGTTCGCACGTTGGATCGGGAGAGATAGGGTTCGAAACCGACGTCTTCGGTCCGTAGAGGAAGTAGTCGTCGTCGTGGAAGTAGTCGTCGCGGAACCGGGGCATCGTTGTTTGTCGGTGTCGTGTAAGTGGTCGGGGAAGTAGTCGTACGGGCGGTCGTTGTTCAGAGCACCAGCTTCGGGGTCGGTGGCGCACTTGTCGTATCCGGTCTTCGGGCTACGGCAACGGTTTCAAGTCACGCACGAAGGCGGCCACACACATGAGGCGACACGGAAGACGGTGGAAACCTCGTCGATGGTTCATGAATATGGACTCCGGGGTCGGCGGCACGAGGGCACCTCGTGTGGGAATTCCATCGAACACGTGCGGTGCGCCATGGACGGATGGGGATGGCGTCGGGTAGAGGTAGCCGGCGGTGGGCGCAGCGCGGCAGCGAGCGCGCGGCGGCGGGAGGAGGCGGAGGCGCGCGGCGGTGAGCACGCGGCTGAAAAAGGGGCAGCAGGACGGCGACGCGGCGCGGGCGAATACGTGCGACACGGCGGCGGCGGCACAGAGGCGTGCGCGGGGGCGCTGCGTCACAGCGGCGTGCGGTGTGCGGAGTCGCGCGGGGTGCGCGCGCGGCGTCGGCAGAAAGTCGCGACGGCACGCAAGCGGAAGGCGCAGAGGAGGCGGCGGCAGCGAGGCGCGGGCGTCCGACCGGTGGCGCGCGGCGCGGAGTCGGCGCTGGGGCCACGGCGGCTGCGGGCAGCGAAGCAGGGCAGAGCGGACCGGAAGGAGGAGCTCGGGCGGCCAGGCGGCGGAGGGCTCGTCGCGTGGGGCGGCGGTTGCGCGCTGGGCGCAGGGAGCAGGGCGCGCGAGCGCGCGGCGAAGCGGCGGCGGGGCGGCTCGGTGGCGCGGCGACGTTGGGGAGGAGCAGGCCGGGGCGGCGCGACCGGAGGCGGGGAGGCGGCGGCCGCGGCGGGCCAGGGCGCACGGCGTCGGGGGGCGGCGGCGCGCTGGGCGCGGCGTGGCGCTGGGGAGCGGCGGCGCGGTCGGCAGGGACGGGGCGCGCGCGGTGGCGGGCGTGGCGGCGCAGGGAGACGGGGAGGCGCGCTGCGCGGCAGCCGGAGCGTGCAGGGAGGAGAGGATGGTGCGGGAGTTCGGGCCGGTGGTTGGTGCGTGCGGGAAGGCTCTCCCGTGCGGGATGAGGAAGGAAGGAAGAAGAGAAGGAAACAAGAAAAAGAAAAGAAAAGAAAAGAAAAAGGAGGGGGAAAAAGAGAAAAAGAGAGGTGGGAGGACTTTTGCAAATTCCAGAAAAAAAGGAGGAGGGTGGCTGCAAAAAGTCAGGGGGTGGGAAAAGATTTCTGGGGGGAAAAACCTAGGGTTTGGCTTAAGTGGGCTTTGGGCTTATTTCTCTCCCGATATTCGTTTTCGTTTTATATTTTTAGAACAAAAACGAAAATGAATTTGAACACGAATCTTATACAAAATGTTTTTAGTTTTAAAATGACAATTTAATAAACTAATTTTTAACATTTTTAAAAGATTTGAAAATAACACATTTTTAATTAATTTGAAAAGCATTTGAATTTAATTGTGGAATTAAATTTAAATGCAACAAATTAAATTAATGCGATGCGATGCCATGTCGATGCAAAAAGAAAACTCACAAATCTAAAAGGGGATAAATCCCGGGGCGTTACAATTGGACTTTATGGGTCCTTTCCCTTCTTCAGAAGGTAATACACATATACTTGTTGCTGTTGATTATGTTACTAAATGGGTAGAAGCTATTCCTACTAAAAGTGCTGATGGTGAAACATCATTAAAAATGCTTCAGGAAATTATTTTCCCTAGGTTTGGTGTTCCTAGATATCTTATGACTGATGGAGATTCTCATTTTATTCATGGTGGTTTTAGAAAAGTTCTTGCTAAATATGGTGTTAATCATAGAATTTCTTCAGCTTATCATCCTCAAACTAGTGGGCAGGTAGAATTATCAAATATATAAATTAAATCTATGTTGCAAAAGACTGTTAATAGAACGAGAAAGAATTGGGCTAGTAAATTAAATGATGCATTGTGGGCTTATAGAACTGCTTATAAAAATCCCATGGGCATGTCTCCTTATAAAATGGTTTATGGAAAATCATGTCACTTGCCTTTATAATTAGAACACAAAGCTTATTGGGCAGTGAGAGAACTAAATAGAGATTTTAAACTTGCTTGTGAGAAAAGATTACTTAATTTGATTTCTTTAGATGAATGGAGAAGTGAAGCTTACGAAAGTGCTAAACTCTTTAAAGAAAAGGTTAAAAGATGGCATGATAAGAGAATCCTTAAGATAGAATTTAATGTAGGTGAGAAAGTTCTATTGTATAGTTCTCGTCTTTGATTCTTTGCAGGACAATTACTCTCCAAGTGGGAAGGACCATATGTTATTGTGGAGGTGTTTCGTTCGGGTGCGATAAAAATTGCTTCGCTCAAGGATGACTCTACACAAGTGGTAAATGGACAAAGAATAAAGCATTATATTTCTGGAGATTCTTATAATGAAGATGTTGATGTTATTCAAGCAATTTCTCCAGAAAATTCTATTAAGGAAAATATTTCTTAGTTCCTAGAACCTGATTTGGAAAAGGTACAGTTTCGGTAAGATAAAGTCCGCAGATTTAATTTTTAGAAATATGTGATTTATTTTTGGAAAATATGGAAAAATATGAGACGAAAACAAACATGACACGAAGTCCGAGGCGACCACACCACCACGTGGCGCGGCGCCCTTGCTGGCCGCGCTAGCAGGCGATGTAGAGGCCTCGGAGCTCCTCTCCTACTCGGTTTCGTACTGTTGCCTTCCTTTTATTTTTAATTTTTTTGCTATATAGTCACCCGAGGCCCCCGAGGTCCATATATCGTGTTTTCGACGTGTTCTTGTTTCGAGTTGTTTCTACCAGATTTTTAGCTGTGGATCTAGAGCCATCATGTTTTCATCCGAGCCCTCCAAGGACAGTTTTTTTGCGAACGTCGTCAACCCATACATGAACGAGTTGAAGATGCATCCCAAAGAGTTGTCTCTCAAGCAAGGGAAGCTACAAGTTGAAGATGTTCAAGGCCCGCAAGGAGAGGGAAGCATGGAGGATAGGATGAAGAGCCTGGAGCAAGAAGTTTTCAAGTACAAGAAGTTGGCGGATCGTGAGGTGGACATTGTTCACCAGATCGTCTCAGAACTTATGGCCAAGCATAAAGAGGAGACTTCTAAGGTCTTGGAGGAATCCTCTCACTCCACAAGACCACCAACGCTCTTCAGGCGCAACTCTATGATGTTCAGAATCAGAATTGTGAGTATGAAACCAGATTTAAACGCATTAGTGCTGCTGCGAGTTTCAGGATCATCGAGACCCAGGCATCGTTTGTTGATGGAGAACCATTACCTTGGAAGCTGGATCAAGAGGACTCGTCACCATCGCCACCGAAGGAGTAATTCATCATCAGTATTGGCATCTCCCTTTCCAAGCTTGGGGGGAGTGCCGCGGTATCAACATTATCTTTCATCTTTTACCTTTTTAGTAGTGTCATATCATGAGTAGGGAAGTTATCTTATATTATGGTTTGTAATGTGGAAGTATCTCTGTTTTAGTTGGTTATCTATGTATCCCTTGGTGTGAGTTGCCGTTATGGAATATTAATGAGAAGTGTTATCATTTATTTTATGCACACTTTATTTTAGGTTGCAACTTTTATCATGTATGATTGATATTGTCATTTAGTATTGGTGATCACTTTGGGAACATATAGTAAATCTTTTGGTTTTGGCAAACGTAGCATTGGTCTGTTGCTACAATACTTTGAGACTTAAGAGGAAAAAGAATTACATGTAGAATATATCATTTCTTTCTTAGCACATTTTAAGTATCTAATGAATTTGATTTTTGGAGCTATCAACCTATAAAGAGTGCTATTTTATAAACTAAGCTCAATTGCTCATTGTTCTCTGACCAAGGACTAAGTTTGCCAACACCAACTATGGTTTCTCTATGTACTTTATTGTGGTTTCCCTCTACTTGTTACAAGTTGATTTATACATGAATGGAGTTAATATCTAAGATGACTTTTGCATTTATACATGTGATGCTTCTTGTCCGTATATTTTATATCGACACTTCAGTCCATAAACACGTGGTCATGTTTACTGAGTTCAGCTTTCTCTTGGGGACAAGCGAGGTCTAAGCTTGGGGGGGAGTTGATACGTCCATTTTGCATCACTATTTTATATCATAATTTACTGCTATTCATTGATATATATCGTATTTGGAGATGATACTTATGTTATTTCATCTATTTTGCATGATTGATGATCATTGGGGGATGGAACTCCGGAGTCTGAATTCTGTTGGAAAAAGCACCATCAAGATACAATATTTGCGAAGAACAGAAGAACAAAGTGGCTAACCGTGATTTATTTCTGAATTATTTCATGAAGGGGGCCAAAAGGGGAGACTGGGCTGGGGCCCACACCACCTCTCGGCGCGGCTCCCAAGCCAGCCGCGCTAGCAGGTGATGTGGCCACCCTGACCCACCACTTGGCCCACCCCTTCACGTACTTCTTCCCCCCCAAAGACCTAAAAATCATACGTTGGCCAGAAACCATCTCCGCCACCACAACGAGGCGGAGAAGACAGAGAGAGAAAAGCTCTCCGGCAGGCTGCGTTGCCGCCGGGGAAATTCCCTCCCGGAGGGGCGAAATCGTCGCCATCGTCACCGTCATCGAGCTTCACTCCATCACCATCGCCAACACCACCATCTACACCGCCGACGCCGTCATCTCCATCCATCCACTCCGTTCCCGCTGTAACATCTAGGTGAAACTCTGTGTATTTGATAGGGGAAACTCTCCCGGTGTTGATTACTCTTGTTATTGATGCAATTGAGTGAAACCGTTGAATTAGGGTTTATGTTCAGATTGTTATCAATCATTATATCACCTCTGATCATGTTCATTATGCTGTGTTGTGAGTAGTTTGTTGTGTTCTTGAGGACATGGGAGAAGTCTAGATGTTAGTAGTGAACTATGTTGATTAATATTCGATGTTTTGATATTTAAGTTGTGGTGCCATTCTTCTAGTGGTGTCATGTGAACGTAGACTACATGACACTTCGCCTTTATGGACCTAGGGGAATGCAACATGTACTCGGTTATCATTTGTGGGGTTGCCGGAGTGACAGAAACCTAAACCCCCGTTGGTATTCCGATGCGCGAGGGATTGCAGGATCTCAGAGTTTAAGGCTATGGTTAGATTTATCTTAATTAGTTTCTTATATTTGCGGATGCTTGCAAGGGTTATAATCATAAGTATGTATTAGTCCTAGGAAGGGCGCTGCATTAACATAGGTTCACCCACACGACACTTATCTAAACACTAAAGATTATTCATCAATATGAAGCGAAAGCACTAGACAGAAATTCCGTGTGTCCTCAAGAACGTTTGGTCATCATAAGTAAACAAACCGGCTTGTCCTTTGCTCTCAAAAGGATTGGGCCACTCGCTGCAATTATATTTGCCGCGCTCTGTTTACTCGCACTTTATTTCTCTGTTATATCAAAGTCTGCTAAAAACTTGTCTGCTAGTGTTTACAGTGAATTCCTCATCAAAACCACTTGTCAACACCTTCTGCTGCTCGTTGGGTTCGATACTCTTATTTATCGAAATTACTGCAATACACCCCCTATACTTGTGGGTCATCAAGACTATTTTCTGGCGCCGTTGCCGGGGAGTGAAGCGTTATTGGTAAGAGCAATTAGTAAGGAAAACTTCAACTGTAAGTGCTGTTTTTATTTCTGTCTCCTTATTTGCCTAATAATGGAGAGAGGAAATGTTGCTTTCCTGTTTGGGAAGTCTTCTACCGCTGCTGAGGTAGAACGTGAGGCGCCTCCTGATGATATTGAGCCATTTAAAATACTTATGAAAATTGTTAAATGTGTTATGAATAACCGCTATTTTGGGGATGGAACTGTCCACCCCGGTGATCATTTGTTGTATTTACATGAATTATGCGAGTTGTTCAAGTGTGCAGGTATTACGATGGACGAAGTCAGGAAGAAATTATTCTCCATATCACTTGGTGGGAGAGCTGCGCATTGGTATAAACTGCTGAAGAACATGGATTGTCTTGGATGGGAGGAAATTGTACCTCTCTTCTATTCTAAATTTTCTCTTCCAAGTGAAATTCATCAAGATCGGAATTCAATATATAACTTCTGGCCTCATGATGAAGAGTGTTGCCCAAGCGTGGGGGAGATTGAAGGCATTAATGCTCAAATGTCCCATTCATGAGCTTCCTGGTAATATTATTGTTGATAACTTCTATGCAAGACTCTCATTTGAAGATAAAACATTATTGGATACTTCATGTGCTGGAACATTCACTCTTAATAAGAAGGAGTTTAAATGGGATCTTCTTGATCGTATTCCCCTCTGGATCACCTTTTAAATCTTGCGGTAAAAACATGAAAATGAAAAAATGTTCAAAAAATTCCATCCTTTGAAATATGGTTAGATATTAGTGTATACTTCGTGTAGCATATTTGAAATAAGTGTTTTGACCTTTTATGCAAAATCACTGTAAAGAAAGTCGAAACGGCCATAACTTTTGCATACGACGTCGAAAAAATTCTTTTAATACCTTAAAAAAACTAGACAAAAATTGAGAAATGCCCACACCCGGTCTTGAAAAATTGAAAAAAACTAGACAAAAACTAGGCCTTTTCAGATTCCCCAAATTCCAAAAGGGGAAAAAGTTATTTCAAATGATTTTTTTCTCAGCAAAATCAAGAAAAAGAAAAAAAATGTGGCGCATGGGCCTAGGATGCGCCACAGAATTGTTGGGCGGGAAAAAATTCGAACCGGAGCAGCCAACTCCCTTATCCTCTCCCCTTCTCTCATTTCCTTCTCCTCTCCTCCACTTCTTTTCTATCCACTTCTCCTCTCCTCTTCTCCTCTCCTCCACTTCCCTTCTCCTCTCCACTTTCCTCTCCTCCACTTCCCTTCTCATCTCCCCTTCTCCTCCACTCCACCAACTTCGGCGAAGAGAGAGGACTTCGACCACCTCTCCAACTCCGGCAAAGAGAGACAACTTTGACCTCCTCCTCTCCTACTCCGGCGACCACCTCCGGCGACTTCGACGACGACCTCCTCCTCCGGCGACCACCACCTCCTCCTCCTCCTATGCCGCCGACCTCCTCCTCCGGTGGCCTCCTCTTCCTCCTCCCGTGACCTCCTCCGGCAAGCTCCTCCTCCTCCACCCACCTCCGGCGACCACCTTCTACACCACTTACGACGACCTCCTCCTCCGATGACCACGTGCTCCGACGTAATTCTGGCGAAAAACGGGCGGCACCAGATCCAGATTTGGATCTGGCCGCCATTTTTTTAATTCAAAAAAAAATTAGTGGCTTACCTAAGTGGGGGTGCGCCACAAATATGTTTATGTGGCGCATGGTGGTGGGGTGCGGCACAGAAATATTTTTGTGGCGCACCAGGCGGGTGCGCCACAGAAATATATTTTAGTGACGAGATAACTGTAGCGCACCCCCATTTTGCTTGGTGCGCCACAGAAAGGCTAAAAGGTGCGCCACAAATAGCCATTTTTCCACTAGTGAAAATCTTACATCTTACATTAAGTAGACTGATGGGCATAAGCTGTTCTATACGACTAGCATCTTCTTTTTTAGGCAAAAAAGTAATGATATCAAAGTTTAATTTATACATAGGTAAATTTCCCTCTCGCTGTTGAGAGAACATCTTCATTAAATCACCTTTGATAATATGCCAAAACTTTTGATAAAACTCCGTCGGGAACCCGTCCGGCCCAGGGCTTTATTATGTTCCATTTTGCTTATCGCTTCCCGTAAAAGGTTGCGTTAAAATGATATTTTCCTCAGCCGAAATCTGAGGCATATCCGCTGTAACATCCTCATTCATTGAGATATTATTCGGAGCCGATGCTCCAAACAATTGTTTATAATATTCAGGGATAAAGAATTTGAGGTTTTCTTGTCTCACAATTGTGCCTTCATCTTGTTCAAGCTGAAAAATTATTTTCTTTCTATGCTTGCCATTAGCAATAATATGAAAGTACCATATTATTTCCCCCTTCTTGTATATATTTTACTTTTGCTCGTTGTGCCCATTTTGATTCCTCGTCCCTCCTAAGTTTTGCAAGATATTCATCTGCTTCTTCTTTCGCAGCCCGCTCGGATGCATTTAGAGGAGTGGATTCCGCTTTAATATCCAACTCTATAATCAGAAGGGAGAGTTTATCTCGCAATTTCTTTTATTCCCCACTTTGTGCTTTCGCCCACCCTCTAAGAAATTATCTAAGGTGTCTAATTTTGTGTTGCCATTTATCCAGTGGTGAGTTTCCCGTGTTGGCTGAATTCCACTCCTTTTTGCTCAACTCATAAAAGCCATCCTAGCACAACCAAGATAGCTCGAATGAAAAGCGACTAGAATTACCGATAAAAGCCTGGTCACCTTAATCCAGTAGTAAGAAGGTATGATCTGACCCTGTCCTAGTGAGAGCCTGAATGGTTACTAAAGGGAATTTTTGTTCCCACTCCACTGTGGCCAGAAAATGGCCCAACTTCTAATAAGTTGGCGTTGCTATTCGACTGGCCCAAGTATATTGTCTTCCTGACAACCGAAGTTCCTTCAAGCTTAAGCGCTCAATGATAGCATTGAACAAAAAAGGCCAACGAGCATTGAAATTATCGTTATTTTTTCCTCTTGTCTTCTAATGATGTTGAAATCCCCTCCAACTAACATAGATAGTGTTTCCCCTTCACAAATTCGCACTAGTTCCGCTAAAAACTCATGTTTCATGTCTTCTTGAGCGGCCCCATACACCACTACTAGAGCCCAACAGAAACCATCACACTTATACTTCACGTGAAACTTAACGCAAAAGTCTCCCGTGAGAACATTAGTCGTTACGATTGTAGCATTGTTAAAACCAACCAACATACCACCTGATCGACCATGAGGGGGGATACAGTACCACGTAAAGTCCATATCCCGGCCAAAAAACTAAGAAAAGGTGTTGCAAAAGAGGATCGTACTATCTCCACAATTGCAAATAAAAACTAGTTTTTGTTCCCTTACTGTTTCACGTATTGTTAGATGTTTGACCGTATCTCCGAATCCATCCGAGTTCCACACCATTCCTTTCATTTTAATTAAGGTTTAGTAATTTTCCTAAGTCTCACACTTCTTCTAACTTCACGTTTAGAGTAGCTGTTCTTTTTACGCCCACGTTTGTTTGTTACCACCAGTGGGTTTAGGTACGCATCATCTAAGTGTCCCTCCGGTTCATCATCAACTAAATCCTCGCACAAGTTAGTGGCCCTTGGCAATGCCAAACTAGACTCATCAGCGTCTCCCAATGATGGTAAATAATTCTTTAAGAAATTAGTTCCCTTTCAAGTTGTACACTCCTAATTACTGAAATCGAAGCATCTGTTTGTTCGTTATTTTTGCCTAGAGAAATTCCCAATTTATTCGCCCTACTTTTTATTTCAGAATCAGAAAATGAATTCAGCAAACGTTTTGATGGGAATTGTATACCTGAAGCCATGTCGCCGTTCTTGCGGGAAGTCAACTCCATAGCCCGATCGAGAATAGACAGGCTCGCATTGGGTTGTTCCTTCTAAACGGGCGCTCGAACGCACCTCCATCTCTGGCATCCCCCCAAACGCCAAAATTTCCGCTTCCGTCGGAGTTTTTGTAGCATCACTAGACCCGGCTAATCCCAGCCCTCATTGCCGAGACACATTCACCACCGGATTTCCCATACCATCCATGTAAACACCTCCACTCGCAAATGGTGACAAGGGATTAACTCTCGGAGGTGTTAAACGAGTAGGAGTACGCCAATCTTTGTCATCAAACACAGGTTTCTGGCACAGTGTCGAGAGCAGCCATCGTCCCACAGTCAGAAGAGGCAACAATATCCTGCACAACTTCATCATCTGAAAAATCGATCACCCGCGCAATCAGCTGATCCGATCCACCTTTCGCCTCAAACAAATGATCGGTTTCCAAGCTTGTACCTGCTGCCCACTCGGTGGCGCACTCCGCCGGAGACCCAGCAGCTGCACATGCGATAACGAACCAGAAACAGCCTTAGCGCCACGTCGCTCGTGAGCTCGGTTCAACACTCTCAGCCACCGACGATGATTGCCCCACAGCAACCTGGCTCGGTTCAACACTCTCAGCCATTCGGAGCAACCCAAGTTTAGCCTCCCTGATTTGATTTTGCACTCTCGGTGAGAAGACCACCCCTATAATTTTTTCCTGCATTCCATCATGTTATTTTTGTTTACCATTTGAACCAGCTCCCAGGTGACGTGGGGCTACCTTGCGGGTAGCCCACGATGAGGCTACCTGGGCCGAGCCAAGGATGGAAAGGCCCACTCGGGGTATCTCATATCCTAGTCCAACTCGGTTAGGACTTGTAACCTACCGTATCTGTACCAACCACCCGAGACCTGGCTGCCTATAAAGCCAGGAGGGTTGCCCGTCCTAGAGGACACGCTCAGAACCACAAACCCTAGCGAGATCGCAATCTCACCATTGTAATCGCTACTCGCATCAATAACCAGACAAGCAGGAGTAGGGTGTTATCCTCCGGGAGCCTGAACCTGGGTAAACCTCGCTTGTCAGCCGTCGTGATCACCTTGCACTCTCCTCTCTCCCCATCAATCAACCCGGGGTGCACAACCCTGGGACTTGTCGAGTTAACTCCTCGTCAATTGGCGCCGTCTGTGGGAAGCCAAACAAGTGCTAGGATCATGGTCACGCCGGCTCCATCCGCAATGAAGATCGGCGCACCCGCCATCAGGGAGTCGATCCGATTCGGCTCCTTCGAGTACGTCATCCACTCGCCAGCTCATCAATCGGTGTACGCCGATCTGGACAAAGGTATACACATCACCTTCGGCTCCATATTCTGTTGCATCGATAGTCGTGGCATGCTCAGGTCTACGACTACTGTGTTACGTGCGGCGGCGTCATCAAAATCGCCGACCACCGCGCCAGCTGGACCCGCGAAGATTGCAACCGCTGGACCCGCGGGGATCGCATCTGCCGCACCTGCGGAGATCGCGACCGCAGCACCCGCAGAGATCGCATCTGCCGAACCCGCGAAGATCGCATCTGTCGCACCCGCAGAGGTCGCGCCAGTTGCACCCGCGAAGAGGACATCTACAACGACAATCTCGGCAATGACCGCGCGAATCGAGTCCGCTACGCCAACCTCGGTCGTGCGGTCGATCAAGTCAAGATCCACCCCCACCGTCGCACCCGCGCGGCCAACCAGGGGCCCGCGTCCGACAACCATGTCACGCGCGCCCCCGTCTTCATGGAGATACCAGGTCTACCCCAAGCCAATCGCACTCGCCCCGGCAAGTGTGAGCGCTTGGACAATCGCGAAGAGACGCGACAGCGGGTGCGCCGCGCGCCACGTTGCGGCAATTTTCGACCCCGAGCAAGAAGAGGGTGACAGAAGTAGCAGCGGCAGCACCAACTCTCCAATCCATGCCTACCCCAAGCAAATCTTCATGGCCGGCACAGCGCCGCATGACGACGAAGACGAACCCGCATACCCACTGGAGGTGGACATGCCGGACCAGACGAAACTTGTCATCACGCGTGATATGGCGATCCAAGTCATGAAGCATGTGGACGAGGGCACGTTCCCGCCACCCAACGCACCTCGAGACGATCACCTGGCGGTCCAGTACTTGCTACGCAAGGAAGGCGAACGAATTCGCGCCGAAAAGGCCGAACTTCTCAGGCGCAAAAGGGACGCGGATGCGTCGAGTGCCAGGCGAGCTGCTCTCTCCTTCACATCCTCCACAGAGGTGAATCAGGGAGCACGGCGAACCAGAGCCCGTGTCCCCCACATGGCAGAAGCTGATCGAACAAGGCTCACCCGCAACCTCGACTCGTCCTTCGTCACCGAAGACGAGAATGGGATACCCGTCCCTAAGACGGCGAATGCCGCCCTGATATCAGTCGAGACATACCTCCGGCTCACGCAGCCACCGGAGGGAGACGCGCACTCCCTTCTCCACAAACAACAAATTGCCTCCATAAGGGCAATCGAGGAGGCTCTGGCGGCCAAGGGGCCAAGCAACAGAGCGACTGAGCCAACGACGTCGGGCGCCCCAGCGGCACAGCGACAAGCAATCAAGGACCTCCGTGACGTCCTGACGCAGAAGACGGTGGACCGCAACCGCAAGGAACGTTCGGCTAGCGTGGCACACGCAAACGACCACGCCGACCGCGACTTCGAGCCGTGTGGCGCAGCATGTTTTTCCTTCAACATCCGCGACACCCGCATGCCTAAAGGCTTCAAGTTGACGGCGGGCACACCAAAATACGACGGGAAGCAAGACCCAAAGCAATGACTCGAGGACTACCTCATCGCTTGCACCTGTCAAGGCGGAACATCGACTACAGCCATGCAGTACATCCAGCTCATGCTGACAGACTCGGCACGCGGGTGGCTCACAAGCCAACCCAAGGACTCTTTCCGAACATGGGAGGAATTCCAAGATAACTTCATTAAGAGTTTCTCAGGAACATTCGCCAGGCCAACGACCTACATTGAGTTACAGGCCTGCAAGCAAGGGAAGGACGAGTCGCTCCGCTCTTACATCCAGAGGTGGACACTCCTCCGCAATACCATGGAACCCGTATCAGAGGATCGAGTGATGGACGCTTTCATGCATGGCGTCGCTCGCCGCGACCTCCGGGAGGAATTCGGTAGGCTCCAGCCGAAGACCACAATAGAACTGATGAAGACAGCCAACCAATGGGCCGAAGGAGAGGACTATGTCCGCGAAACTTCACCCAAAAAGGAAGGTGAAACAAGCAACTGGCGCGAGGCACGTCAAAAGAAGAAGGCACGTTACACCCACGATTCAATCGAGTTAGTAGCGGCAGGGTACGAAACCCCCCGCGAAGACAAACGTGACAGCAGCCGACAGTACGAGCAGAGTCGGCAGCCAAGCTCGAGTCAGTACAACCGTGGCAGCAGCAGCATCGACCACAATGATGGAAGTCAGAAGCGCGAGTGGAAGCGCCCGCTGACCCCAGCAGAGGAACTGATGCAACCCTGTAAGCATCACTCGTTCCGCAACCCCGCAACAGGAAAGTGGGGTTCAAACCACTTGTTAAAGGATTGTCGCAAAGCAAGAAAAATCTACCACGCCATGCAGCAAATCATCGCCCCAGTACAGGCCATACAAGCGGCACCGCAGCTAGCCATCCAGGCAGCACCCGCAAACAACAATCAAGTGCAGGCGGCAGGAGCGTTCCCCCAGCCGCAGCAGCAGCAACAAGGTCTGTCGGCAGCAGCCGACGCGTACCCAGCCGCACGGGGACAGTTGAACATGATCCAGAAGGGACCCCCGTCAAACAGGAGGCAGAAAATCATCACACGCCAAGTACTTCAAGCCATCAACAGCCCGCGCGCGGTACCAGACTACCTGCGCGGGTCGGAGACACCAATCACATTTTCCAGGGCAGATCACCCAGCGGAGGTAGTCCGGCCAGGGCACGCCGCACTCGTGATTGAGGCTTTGATCGGCGACTACAGCCTGAAGAAGGTGTTCCTGGACGGGGGCAGCGGCATCAACATCATATTCGCCGATACCCTCAGGCGAATGAACAGGTCGACAGAGAAATTGCCGGAATCGGAGACCAGCTTCCACGGCATAGTACCAGGGCAAGCAATCACGCCCATGGGAACAATCACACTCGACGTCATCCTCGGTACACCCGAACACTTCAGGAAGGAGTCGATAGACTTTGAGGTCGTCGACTGGAAGTCACAATACCATGCCATCCTAGGACGCCCAAGCTTTGCCAGGTTCATGGCGGTACCCCACTATGCCATCCTAGGACGCCCAAGCTTTGCCAAGTTCAGCGCGGCAGGTTTCAGACGCACTCTTTTCCTTACCAGGGTACCTGAGGGGACTGGAAGGTTTTTAATGAGGCGGCCTGTTCGCAAGAATCAATAAAGTGATTTGAAGAAAATCTGTCTCCTTTTTCCCGTCACTCAAGAAGCTCAAAAATCCTAGGCCGCCACTCGAACCACTCGGGGGCTGGCCACACAGGTTGAAATAATAGCTTAGGCCGCTACCCGAACCACTCGGGGGTTGCGCCATACAAGCACGCCAAAAATCCTAGGTCGCCACCCGAACCACTCGGGGGCTGCGCCACACAGGTTGAAATAAAAGCTTAGGCCGCCACCCAACTTACTCGGGGGCTGCGCCACACAAGCACAGAATCAAAAATCCTAGGCCGCCACTCGACCGACTCGGGGGCTGCGCCATACAGGTCAAGTCCAAAATCCTAAGGCGCCACCCGCAACCCACGGGGGCTGCGCCACACAGGTCACACTTGTAACCCTAGGCTACCACTCGACTTACTCGGGGGCTACGCCAAACAGGCTTCAGAAAAATCCTAGGCCACCACTCGACAGACTCGGGGGCTGCGCCATACAGGTCAAGTCCAAAATCCTAGGGCGCCGCCCACCACACACGGGGGCTGCGCCACACAGGTCACACTTGCAACCCTAGGCTACCACTCGACTTACTCGGGGGCTACGCCAAACAGGACTCAGAAAAATCCTCGGCCGCCACTCGAACCTACTCGGGGGCTGCGCTGCACAGGTCAAGTTCCAAATCCTAGGTCACCACCCGACATACTCGGGGGCTGCGCCAAAACAGGTAACACTTGTAATCCTAGGCCGTCACTCGACCTACTCGGGGACTGCGCCAGACAGGAATTATTCAAAATCCTAGGCCACCACTTGAACGACTCGGGGGCTGCGCCGTACAGGTCAAGCTACAAATCCTAAGTCGCCACCTAATAAAATCAGCGACCGCGGCATACAGGTAACACTTGAAAAACCTAGGCCGCTGCTTAGCACACTTGGCAGCTGCGCCACATAGGTCGCAAATCGAATCAGGCACCCTCACTTTCGAATAAACAGATCAATTCTCATTACTCGAAAAAAGTACTG
The DNA here is from genome assembly GCA_026929855.1 of Poa annua. Classification (NCBI taxonomy): domain Eukaryota; kingdom Viridiplantae; phylum Streptophyta; class Magnoliopsida; order Poales; family Poaceae; genus Poa; species Poa annua. The sequence continues at coordinate 44,143,078 of CM049427.1, forward strand.
TAATCTGTTACATTATATTTACACAAGCATACTTGACCTCTATGGCTAACCCTGTGCATCAGACGACAGCTACTCTAAACTGCAGGTTCAGCCTTTGGCGCATCGAGAGGACCTACAAGCCGCTCGCTCAAGTCCTGAACTTGCCGGATAATCCGGCGCGCAGCCGGCAAGGTCTCGTCGAAGTCGTCGTCACCTGGCAGGCCTTCAAGCACCCGCTCAAGCGGAAGATGTGGCCGGTGCATCCGAACGTACGCCAGCGCCGCGTTTGCACCAGCCACAAGCTGAGCATCGACAACTTCCTTCAGCCCTTCGCCATCGCGGAACCTCTCCAGCAAGGCAGGCAACCCGTTCGGCTGCGCATTATGCGGGAAGTACACGCGGTGGACGTGCCAAAGTGTCTTCCGGCAGCTCTCCAGAAGAAAGGCAGCGCGCCACGTACGATCAAGCATGGTGGCAAGGACGCGCCCCCTCGACTTGTTCACCCAGAACTGGCGAGCTTCATAGGAGTCGCCGGACGCCTCTCGAGTGACTCGCTCTTCAACGCGAGCCCGCTCGGCCTCCCAATCGGGATTAACATCTGCGCACACGAACTGCAAGTCAGAACGAGAAGGACAAACAACGGTGACGGCAGCCGCCAACATGATACATACCCTGCAACTGCCGACTGATCAGGTCCATCTCTCCAAGCAAAAAATCTTCACGACGTGAGAACTCCGCCGTGGGATGCGACTGGGAGCGCTGCAACAGCCGCTCCGTATTCTTCAGGGTCGCCTCAAGCTCCACCACCTTGTTCCTCAAATAGGTGATTACCCGCTGATCATTTGCACTGCGCGGAGGAGCCGGCGCCGCCCGACGACGGCGAGCACCCGAAGAGGAAGCCGCGCCACTTGGCTCGGCCAAGGGAGAAGGTGGAGCATCATCGCGCATGGCACTCTGTCAGGAATACGCAGAGTCAATACAGAAATGCGACTGCCAAACACAGTTCAACTCAGAAAACAGAAAAGTCAGGAAAATCAATACTGAAGAGCAAAAGACCCGACAGGGCAATATTCATTACAAACATGAAGTTCAAAATACAGGTCACAGCGACTGCCGCATCCCTACAACTATGCCTACTCTAAGGCCGTGGACTGCGACCGGGAACGGCCCTTCCGAGCAGCCGCCTCAGTCGCCTTAGCAAGGGCCCTCTCGAAGAGTGCCACAAGCTGCGCAGCCAGCTGCGAGGCGCACTCCTTCACGCCACTCAGCGACGCGGTCCGGCCATCGGGTTTGCGAGGAAAACCGCTGACGACATTCTCGAAGTCACCTGGAACTTGGTGGCCTAATAGGAGCTGGAAGGTGAGCTCGGAGCCGCGTACCGTCTGCGACCGCGTGAAGTCGGCGATGGTGGTCGCGTCCCCAAACGGTGCAGCCAGAGCGTCCACGGTCGCTGGCGGCTGGTTGCCCGGGAAAATGCTCTGATGCACCACGGCCAGAGCTCCGGTCGACTTCTCCAACGCGGCGGAAGACTTCTTCAGGGCATCCGAGGCGTAGGCGCAAACCCGGTCAAAGAAGCCAACCTCGGTCGCCAAGTCGACCGTGTCACTCGACGCGTCTTCTGGAGGAGCTCCACCGCAAGTCTCTGCGCCGAAATTCAAAGTCAGGACAAGAAAAGGAACGAAGACTCAGTAAGCGTCAAGCCGACACTCACCCCCAAGAACAACGGCGAGTGAAAGGAGACGACCGATTTGAGTTTTCTCCTGGGCGACCCGCGCCAGCTCCCGCTCTCGAGACTCACGAAGAGCCTTCTCAAGCTCATCCACCCGGCCAGTAGCCTGGTCCAGCGAGGAACGCAGTTGGTCCCTCTCCTTCTCCAGGCGAACATAAGCCGCGGCTGCGTCGAGCTGCTGGCGATAGTATGGCTGAAAATAAAAAAGGGCAAGGTGTCAATAAAGTTGCGGGCGACTATACTAGTCACCCACACCTTCGGGGGCTACTCCCATCGGGAGCGCTGATCGCGCACCCGATGAGAAATCAGAAATACAAGGAAAACACGAGAAGACTTACGTGGTCCAGGAGCTCAAGGTCCTCGGCAGCCGAAGGAGGAGCCCGGCTAGACGAGGCCAGGCCGGCGGCCTCAACATGCACCTTCTCCACCACCACAGGCGTCTCCAGCCCAGTCGAAGGGCCAGAAGTAAGCTCCGTGTCCCGAAGGGGGGAGCTGACGTTGTCAGAGCGGTGGCTGCAGCAAAATCAAGAACACAAGTCAACTAAACGGCGAACCTGCAAAGTACTACTCGAAGAACATGTTGCAAAGAAACTAACCTGGGGGTGCTGGCGTCGTCGAAGCTCGACAGAGAAGGCGAGGGCATCCGCGCGAATGACCGTGGCGCTGCAGAGCTGACTGGAGGAGCGTTGAGAGGTTCCTCCCAGCCACCCGAAGATTGCGCACCCGGGGACGTCGCCACGGTCTCCTCCTCAGCAACATCCACACCCCTGGCAGGCGACGACGCGGTGGTAGACTCGCCGCGACTCGGAAGCTTCCGCTTCTTCTTCGCGGGTTCCCCCACTTCGTCTTCCTCCTCCACCTCATCGCGGGGAGAATGTGCGGAAGGGATTTCTTCGTCCTCGTCCTCCTCCTCGACGAACTTCGATTCATCGTCGGGTCCGTTCTCAGGGAGAGGAGGATAGCTGATGAACAGAGCCCGACCCTAAAAGCAAAGTAGACGCAAGTCGAATCAAAATGCAAAGTAGACTCAAGTCGAACAAGTACAAAAAGAGAGCAAGATCAGACTCACCTCAGGAACGGGTTTCGCGGCCCCGTAAGGAGAAATCGGGCACTTGACGTTGCATGCGTCCGCGGCTCGGAGGTTGGTGATGGACCTGACGTTGGCCTCCACCTCCTCGTCCTCCAGCGGCTTGGCGCTGACGCCTTCGGCGGCCCACATCGGGTGAGGCCGGGCGCCGAGCGGCTGCACCCGAAGACGGAAGAAGGTGGCCATCAGAAAGACGCCACCCGCATCACTCCCAAGGGTCTGAGTCAGCTCGTGCAGCAGGGACAGCAGGGGCCGCACAGCCTCCTTCTCCACGGCAGACAGCGGGTGCGCCCAGGCGCCGGTCTTCCGCAGTCCGCGCTTGCCGTCGAATGCGTCCAGTCCGTCGTCGTTCGACTGGACGTAGAACCATCTCCGGCGCCACCCTTGGACGGAGTCGGACTTCTTCATCTGAAAGTACGCGATATCACCGCGCACCTGGATTCCGAAGCCGCCCACTGGGAAGGTCAGCCCACTCTTCCCCACGTTCTTGCGAACGAGGAAGAGCGACTTCCACAGGGCCCAGTGGGGCGCGACGCCCAAGAAGCACTCGCATAGCACGATAAAGCCCGCGATGCTCAAGACGCCATTGGGGGTCAGATCATGGATCTAAACCCCATAGGCATACAGGAGTCCGCGCACGAAATCGTGCATGGGGAACCCGAAGCCACGCGGAATGAAGTCCGCGAAGCAAACGCGCTCCCCATCGCGGGGAGTGGGAAACACTTCTTTGCCAGGGATTCGTACCTGGACTTCGTCCGCAGGTGGCAGCAGGCCTTGCGCGCGGAGCAGCTCCACATCGGGCCTCTTCATCGACGACCTCTGCCAATCGCCCTCGGGCTTCTTCATCACCCCGGCGTCGTCGGCGGCGGCGGCGGAGGAGCCAGCAGCGCCCTTCGGCTTGCCCATCGCCTAGGTCGCAGGGTGCATGGACAGATTGCTTTGAGCTCGGGACGGCGGCGGAAATGGCAGAGCGCAAGAGGAGAGGGAAGGCAAGAATCGATTGGAGAAGATGACATACCAAAGGCCAAGGCGCAGTACTTATTCCTCGAGGATCGGCATCTCAACCGTCCATCAAGTAAGGGCTCCGAGCGAGAGCATCCAGCCGTCCACGTGTCGCACGGAGAAACCAATCGTCGCCGCCAACTTCCTCCACTACGCACGAGAACCGAGGCGTCGTCATCGTGCCGCGCAAATTTCGCGCCCACTTCGGAGACGTGACAACTGTGGACGTGGTCAGCTCTGACAGCGGGGCCCACCACGTCACGTCCCATCGGGCGCAGAGGCGTGCAGCAAAACCGTCATCAATGACGTCACCAAGCCAACGGCTCCGAAATTAACCGAAGAAACTCGAAAGATTCATTCGAGTGGTAAGCTTCACAGCTGAAATCAACAAGGTAAGATCAGCCAGTGATCCGAGCACCCGAAGTAACCTTTCGAGTGGCAACACAGTAAGCTCAAGCAGCCGAATCCATCCAACAAGTAAGCCAAAGCAGGCTGAATAGAAGCAAGCTTCACAAGAAGAAGTCAAAGTAATTCGACTGCACAGATTACTCCCATCGGGAGCGGCTGGTTCGACTGAAGAAATTCGAGTTTAAGCTCAAGATCAAGCAATCCAATGGCGCGTCCAGGAAGAAGGAGTCCTTTGTCCGACTCTGAGATTCGATCAAGCACTCGGGGGCTACTGACGTGGGGCTACCTTGCGGGTAGCCCACGATGAGGCTACCTGGGCCGCGCCAAGGATGGAAAGGCCCACTCGGGGTATCTCATATCCTAGTCCAACTCGGTTAGGACTTGTAACCTACCGTATCTGTACCAACCACCCGAGACCTGGCTGCCTATAAAGCCAGGAGGGTTGCCCGTCCTAGAGGACACGCTCAGAACCACAAACCCTAGCGAGATCGCAATCTCACCATTGTAATCGCTACTCGCATCAATAACCAGACAAGCAGGAGTAGGGTGTTATCCTCCGGGAGCCTGAACCTGGGTAAACCTCGCTTGTCAGCCGTCGTGATCACCTTGCACTCTCCTCTCTCCCCATCAATCAACCCGGGGTGCACAACCCTGGGACTTGTCGAGTTAACTCCTCGTCACCAGGTTCGAGGGTGGAGCATCATCCATAGCCATATTATTTGCTTCCGAAGTGTCCATCTCATTCCCAAACTTCTTCATTTCACTCTCAGATTTATCTTCTCCATCTTGATCATCACTAGATGGTGGCGAACGTGGTGCATCATCCTCCGTATCCACCACATCTACTGGGTTTTCCACTTTAAAATGCAGCCTATAGAAACCATCTTTGAAACTTGTCCATGACGAAGGTATTAACGTGTAATCCACACAGCCAATGAGTATACGCAGGGCTCCATGTTTGTGTGTGAACTTCATATCAATTGTGATAGTTTTTCCAAACAGCAACCCCAAGCTCCGAGAGAAAATCCCCTATCCGTTTCTTAGGAATACCAAGCACCCTGATCCACTTCGTCGGTAGCAATTGCAGAGGTTCCACATTAGCAACCCAATGTTCCACAGTAATCTCACATTTACTATTAGGAACTTTGCAAGGACTAAAAATTGCAAGTCTCTCAAGATCACTTTTTGATTGAAAAGTAACCCTGAACACATTGTGTCCTGCTTGCTCTACCTCCCAATGAAATTGATCTACTGGAACCAAGAGCATTGTAGCTCAAAGACCACTTGAGGAATTGTGAGATCACCTGCTGACACTGTCACCATTGTCAACCTCACATTGTCAATCTTGGGTTTGTAAGTAGCAGTTATTGGCTGCTCATAAAACATCAAGCCGACATCAATCAAACCATGCACGATTACCTGCGGCTTCGGCACACTCACTCAGTAGTGGTCACACCTCGGACTGATGCTCTTTGCTCTCACATAAATCACAGACCTCCACAATACAATCCCTGTCCAGATGTGCGGATTCATCACACCGGTAGCATCGCCCCTTATCAATTTCCTTTGCCTTTTTTTTCTGCAGCCTCCTCGCCTCCGGTGTTACCAGCGGTAAGATCTCCGTCTGAGCAGCCATCGCTGCCGCCTCCACGGTTGCATAACAAGGTACCGGAGGTGGCGCACTCTCAATCACCGTAGTTGGAGCAGCAGCCGGCTATCGCAGAGCCTCGGCTACCTGTCCAACCACTTTGGCAAGCATGTCCTCGCTAAGGCTCACCGACGCACTTAGGGAGCTCTATTCACATAGCCATCGTGAGGGTTTCTAGAGAAATTCCTACTTACATTGTCAAACCGGCCACCTCTCTGAGTGTGAAACGATCTGTTGAAATTTCGAGCCTGTCCACTGTTGCCAAACCCCGAACCTGCTAAAATTGCCTGCTATCGAAAGCCCGACTGTCCCCTGGTTGTTCCGCTCGGACCAGCAGCGTACATGTTCTGCCCGCCTGCCGCAGTCCCACGCCCTCCATTGGTGCCGTCGCGGTTAGGAGGAGCTCCTACACCAAAGCCGCGGACGGGGTATTCTCTAGCATTGCCTCTACCAGGACCAAAGCCACGACCATCACCATAGCCTCGGCTGCCGCCAGGATTCGCCATATCCACTCTCGTGTTTTGCGCAAAACCTAACGAGGGATGAAGCGAAGGGTTTGGCAGCTTGATACGACCACGCAAGGTCTCCTGGCCCAAAAACTTTTCCGTGGAAGTCAGCCAAGTAGCCTGAAACCGGCCCACACCACCGTTATCGCATGCTTTTGAATTTGAATCAATTGATCCGCAAGTCACGCCCGTCTTCCTCTGTTCCGGCGATCTCTGGCCGAAACGGTGATCCCGGGCGCGTGAAGTTTGTCAAGATCAGGCGACCCGCATGGCCTCCATCACGACGTGGGGATTTTGTAAAACGAGCGGCCCGCATGGCCGCCGCCATGACCTAGAGCCTACGCGCTGTGCAACTCACCCGACGTACATCTAGTCTTCTCCGGCAACGCACCGCCAGATCGACCACGATGATGACGCACAACCTCCCATCCACCTGATCCATCATCAATTGAAGAGACCGTCGGTGCTAGCACCAGCAATTTGAGTCGAGCAAATCTCCCGAATGGAGAACTAGAGCCCGAGCTATTCCGATCAGAAGAACTACCCAGTGCACGAGAAGGTCTCTCCGGTGGAAAATGAAGAGTCAATGTTGCGTACCTTTGAGGCTTCTGCTTTGAAATCCTCTTCTCCCTCCTTGATCCGGGCTCCTTCATGTTCCGCCGCGGGCATGGCGACGGCGTCCGACACAGATACCGGAGTTCGAGATGTTCAGAACCAGCCGGTGCTGAACCGGCAGCCTCGTCCACTGCAACCTCTGCAGATCCATCGTCTTCGTCGCCGACAAGATTGCCGGCTAGCGCCCAGAATCACCCTCCTGGCGCTCCGTAATTTTTGGACCCCTCCAATTGGTGCATTTTTCTTTGTTACCTTTTCAGCAAGAATGGATGGGTATCATTACAACAGAGGATATTAGTGTTCATAGTATTATACCACTCTCCTCTAAAGTGAACCCTCCAAAGTGAACTCTCTTTCCCATAGTTATTGTGTACAACACACAATTTTCTTTTATTTAATCATTTGGGAGATTGCGCTCATGTCCTAAGCATGCATCGTGCATTTGAGACGGGAGTGCAGTGGTTACTGGTTACTATGTCTATTTAATGGCATGGATGAGAGAGCAGACATGAACACATGGAGCTGCAAATCTATAGATGACGAGTCTCGCACTAGCGGCATAACAGTAGAAACAACTTATTAGAAGAAACCTGAATTAACGCGTCCTAGGTGTAGCGAAATTCTACCCCTAATGCTACCTCCGAGCAGTCGCAATGGAGCGGTAGCATCACCCCGGATCAATACAGTGCTCTGTTGGCGCTAGATTATTTTGATTTATTTGTTGATTCGGGTCACTATAACTGACGACCGAATGAGCCTACCGTTTTGTATAGAGTATAGACCACGGTTTCTCGATAAGCAGCTGTGGCGCTCCGTTTGAACCGAACTGCCCGACAAACGCGTGAAGTTGTTGGAATTGTAATACACATATGAGGAAGGTACGGTGTAGTACACCGACCTGGATTTGTACTCCACCTCGATAGGGGTTTTGCCTATCCATATAACAGGCAACCGTTTCCGCTAAACACTTCTGACATGGTATCAGAGCGTAATCGATCTGAGACCTAAAAGCCGCCGCCACCGGAGTTTCTCTCGCCGCAGGCGCACAACACAGCCCTCACGATCTCTCGATCGAAAAAAAACAGAAAGCCCACGATCCCTCGATCGGAAACCAGCAGAAGATCACAATCCCTATTTGATTGGAAATCAACAGAACAGCCCCACGATCATCTGATCGGAAAATCTCTCACGATCATCAGATCAGAAACTCCTCTCCGCTGTCTTCATGGCGTCTTCATCATCAACTATGTCTGTGGCGGCCGCGCTGGGGAACTCTCCTTCCCAGAAGCTGACCAGCTCCAACTTCCTGTTCTGGAAGACACTGGTCCTCCCTGCTCTCTGTGGCGCTCGAGTGCTGGGCCTACTTGATGGCACCGAAGCTGCTCCGGCTGAGTTTCTGGAGGTGGAGAAAGATGGAAAATCTAAGAATCCCCAACCCTGCATATGATACCTGGGTGCTCCGGGATTCCACGGTGATGAGCTGGATTATCAATTCCTTCTCACCGGAAATACTTGCCCATGTTGTTGATGTTAACACCACGGCTGGAGTGTGGGCAGTGCTCACACGGATGTTCAACAGCGGCTCACGAGCCAAGATTAATCAACTTTACGGCTCTCTCAATTGCACAAAGAAGCATGATCTCACAGTGGCTCAGTTCTCGCAAAGATGAAAGCTTTTGAGTCCGAACTCGTCTGAACTCCGTGCGCTTGGCAAACCTGTTGAAAATGACGAGATGGTGGGCTATATCACCAACGGTCTCGATGGAGGCTACAATTCTGTTGTATCTGCTGTCAACGGAAACAATAGCATCACACTTGATGATTTATATGCTTAGATTTGTGTTCATGACATGCGGCAGGAGTTGCTTTCCGAAACCGGCCAGGACGCCAGCTTCACTTCTTCTGCGAACGCTTAGCGTCGTGATCGGATTGATGACCGAGACCGCTGTGATGATGATCGGAGACACGATGGATACTCTGCTGATCCGCAGGACTATGGGTGTTATGATGATCAGGGTGACCGTGGCCGTGGAGACCGCTACGAGTCGGAACGTCACTGGGATGATCGTGATGATAGGCGTCGTGACGACCGTGATGCTTGGCGCAAGGATGACCGCAGGGATGATCGCCATCGTGATGACCGCAGGGATGATGGCAGAGATCGTCGGCGTGATGACAGAAGCCAGGGACGCCGTTCTGGACATGGTCGTGGCCCAACTCCATATGTCAACACTACATGTCAGATATGCAAGATTCATGGACATCCAGCTGAGGTCTGTTGGTGGCGCTAGGATGATGATCCAAAGGGAAATTCGGATGATGATGGTGGCCAAGGTGACAAGAAGAAGGGTGCCAATGTTGCTGCTGCATCTTATGGCGTGGACACAAATTGGTACCTTGACACTGGTGCTATGGATCACATTACAAGCGAGCTTCACAAACTGACCACCCACGACAAGTACAAAGGACATGATCGTGTGCACAAGGCCGACGGCAATGGTATGTCTATAAGTCATATTGGTCACTCTAAGTTATACATTCCCCATAGTAGCTTAAATCTGAATAATGTCCTTCATATTCCTAATGCCACGAAAAATCTTCTATCCGTTCATAAGCTTACCCTTGACAATGACATTTTTCTTGAGTTTCACCCACACTTCTTTTTGATCAAGGATCGAGAAACTCAAAGAATTCTCTTTAAGGGGCCGTGTCATGGTGGTCTCTACCCGCTAGTACCTATGTCTACCGGGTCCTCCAAACAAGTTTATGCTACAATAAAGCCATCATCATCCACATGGCATCACTGCTTAGGACATCCCTCTTCATTTGTGGTCCAGCAAGTTCTTAGAAAACATCAGCTTTTGTATACCCCCGAAATAAATCGTTATGTTTGTGATATTTGTCAACTAGCTAAGAGTCATCAGTTGCCGTATCCAGTATCCTCTAGTGTCTCTATTGTTCCTTTGGAACAAGTATTCTCTGATGTATGGGGTCCCGCACCTGCCTCTGTTAGTAAACAGTTCTATTATGTAAGCTTCATTGATGATTATAGTAAATTTACATGGATCTATTTGCTTAAGAAGCGTTCTGATGTGTACCAAGTTTTTATGAACTTCCAAGCTCTTGTTGAACGCAAGTTTGGTAGGATAATAATTACAATGCAAACCGATTGGGGTGGTGAATATGAAAAACTCCATGGTTTCTTCCAGAAAATTGGTATCACTCATCATGTCTCATGTCCTCATGCTCATCAACAGAATGGCTCCGCAGAACGTAAACATCGTCATATTGTTGAGGTTGGCCTTGCCCTCCTTGCTCACGCCTCCATGCCCTTAAAATTTTGGGATGAAGCCTTTCTTACAGCCACGTTTCTTATCAATTTACTGCCTAGCAAAGTTATTGATTTTGAAACTCCTATAGAACGTCTCCTTCATACAAAGCCAAATTATGACTCTCTTCACATTTTTTGGTGCGCTTGTTGGCCAAACCTCCGTCCATACAACAAAAGGAAGCTATCGGTCTACACGTTGTGTATTCTTGGGATATAGTCCCCTTCATAAAGGAGTTAAATGTCTAGATATATCGACCGACCGAGTTTATATTTCTCAAGATGTTGTCTTTGATGAGAACGTCTTTCCCTTTGCTACATTAAATCCAAATGCTGGTAGAAGACTTCGACATGAAATCCTTTTGCTACCCACCAATGAAAATTCTCACACTTCTACTAATGGGGATGTAGAACTAGATTATCATATGTCTTTACATTTTATACCTCCTGTCACTAATCATGAACAGGAACAACCTCAAAACACTGGTGCAGCAGAGAGTGCTTCTGAAAATACAACCAACAGTGAAAATTCTAGTCAAAACGATGAAGAAATGAGTCCAAACGGAGTAGAACAAATTCTGCAGAAAATGACGAATTGGGCAGCAGATCCGGAGCGGATTATCGTGTGCTGTCTGATGCCGAGGTGGAAGATTCTCTCCAATCAGTGGCTGATGATGGTGCTGACCACGCGCCTGGCAGCGCCATCACACCCCACACCCACGCACCCGCCAGCAGTGCCCGCGGTCACGCGCCTCGCGCCCACGCGCCCCCGACAGTGCGGAAGAAGCCAGCCAGCAAGAAGTCGCCACGTCGCCACATGCAGCCGAAGCTGATTCCCTCTAATCAGTAGCTGCCACATCGCCTGGAGCTGTTTCCAGCACAGATTCCCCTAGATCTTTTGTGCCAACTGCTGCTGTGGGTAATACTGCTGTTCCAGAACAGATTGGTGTACGCACTCGTCTTTCCAAAGGTATTCGCAACCCAAGAATATATAAGGATGGTTGTATTCATTATAGTATACTTGCCTCTACAGCTGAACCACACACTTTTACTGAGGCTCTTGATGATCCAAAGTGGCGCCAAGCCATTGGGGAAGAATATGATGCTTTGCTTCATAATAAAACATGGCATTTAGTGCCACCAAGTTCATACAGAAATTTGATTGATTGCAAGTGGGTATATCGTGTCAAGAAAAATGCAGATGGAACAATTGACAGATACAGAGCTCGTTTAGTTGCAAAAGACTTTAAGCCAAAGGTATGGAATTGATTTTGAGGACACATTTAGTCCAGTTGTCAAATCATCTACCATTAGAATTGTTTCTAGCTATCTCTGTGTCTCGAGGTTGGGCCTTGGGGCAGCTAGATGTGAAAAATGTCTTTCTACATGGTGTTCTAGGAGAGGAGGTATACATGAGACAACTACCAGATTTTGAAGATACTAATGTTCCTCATTATATTTGCAAGCTTGATAAAGCACTATATGGACCGAAGCAGGCTCCACGAGCATGGTAGTCTCGTCTCAGCTCTAAGTTGCATGCTCTTGGTTTTACACCTTCAAAGGCTGATACTTCTTTATTCCTTTATCAAAAGTCGGATGTTAGTATACTTATCTTGATTTATGTTGATGATATTATTTTGACAAGCTCTTCAGAAGAAGCCATCTCTGCCCTCCTCGGATTTAAACAACAGTTTTGCTATCAAGGATCTTGGTGATTTACACTTTTTCTTGGGCATTGAAGTAAAGAAAGCACGTGATGGTTTAGTTTTGACACAGGAAAAATATGCTACAGAGTTACTTGAAAAAGTTGGTATGAGTCAATGCAAGGTTGTGCCTACACCCTTGTCATATTCGGATCCTTTGTCATTGGCTGAAGGACAAGCTTTAGGTCCTGAAGACAGTACATAATACCGTAGTATTGTTGGAGGATTGCAATACCTTACTCTTACCAGACCAGATATATCTTTCTTAGTCAACAAAGTATGCCAGTTTCTTCATGCACCAACTACTGCACATTGGGAGGCTGTCAAGCACATTTTGCGCTATGTGAAGGACACCACAAAAATTGGAATCACGTTTCGGCCATCTACATCCACACTTTTGAGTGCTTTTTCAGATGCATACTGGGCTGGCTGTATTGATGATAGAAGATCTACAGAAGGTTTTATAGTTTTTGTAGGACCAAATTTGGTGTCATGGAGTTCTAGAAAACAAGCTAGTGTCTCAAGATCAAGTACAGAAGCATAATACAAATTCTTAGCAAATGCCACTGCTGAAATAATATGGGTTGAAACCCTCCTCCGAGAGCTTGGAGTTGAGTTAAAAGAAAAACCTTGTCTACGGTGTGATAACCTTGGTGCACCACGCTTGTCTACAAATCCAGTGTTTCATGCACGTACAAAACACAATGAGATTGATTTCCATTTTGTTCGTGAAAGAGTGGCAGACAAGAAACTAGATATTAAGTTTGTTTCAAGCAAAGATCAAATTGCTGATGGTTTCACCAAGACACTTCCTGTTAGAAGTCTTCATGAGTTTAGGCGTAATCTAAATCTTTGTAAAGTTTAGATTAAGGGGGCTGTTGGAATTGTAATACATATACAAGGAAGGTACGGTGTAGTACACCGACCTGGATTTGTACTCCCTGTAAACACCTTGGTTTTGCCTATCCATATAACATGCAATACGGACCTTAAACGAGGCAACCGTTTCCGCTAAACACTTCTGACGGAAGTATCTGGTGTATCCGTGTATGCACGTACCTGAAGCTGCTGACACCTTCACCCTCCATGGAGTAACGCCGTTGGAACCTCTGGGTGCGGTATGCAGCAGAACCAGAGTTTGCACTGGCAAACTATTCAGTTAATATCCTTGATGCAAGGTATTCGTTGTATCCCTTCACTTCCCATGACTGTGTACTGTGAGTTGTATACGAAGAAGGGTCTTTTTTCTTTTCTTTGTCGTTTGGGAGATTACGCTCATCTCCTATTCATGCACGCATCATGTATTTGAGATGAGTGCAGAGGCTACTCTATGTATATTTAATAACATGGCTTGCCCACGGTGCAGATGAGAGAGCACACATAGCACAAGTTGAGTTGCAAATCTTGTTAGCAAGTTTCGCGGGATTTGTATAGTAGGAGCAGGGAGCAGCTTAAGAATGACATATTAGAATTAATCTCGTGAATTTAATTAAGGCTACCTCCAAGCACTCGCTAAGTTAGCAGAGTTATGCTTGGGAGCACGGTTATTTTGATTTATTAGCCGCGAATCAGTTCTCTAACACTGAGGACCAAATTAGCGTGCCATTTTGTATCAACCACTGCTCCTCGTGACTAGCGTCTGTGTAGAAGTATATCTGGTCTGCAGTTACAAGCTACTAGGATGTACATCTGTATTCATCCGAGAATCATGTGCAGACAAGTAACAGCTAGCGGTTTTTAGCCATACTGCGCATCCGTCGTGTTGGAACGGGAGCGAAGCGCGCTGCTTAGAATTATCTTCATGATGTTACTCCTCTGATCCGTAATAAGTGTCGGCAGCTATGCAGCATTTTGTACTAGCCCAGTACGGATTTTGCGTCACTTATAGTGGACCGGAGGTAGTATCAGATATTACCGGATCCAAAAACCAAGATGATCTAACTTAATTTGTTTTGTTTAGAGTAAAAGTCTTGCATGGTGTGGAGTGCGGTTGGTTCAGCTATTGGGGCTGGAACCAGACCAGGATCTTTTCACCAGTTTTTCTGGTGGATTCCGCAATTTCTGCGAGTTAGCAGGAATGTACAAATTACTGGGTTTGCTGCAATTTGCTGGGCCATTTGGAAGCTCCGGAATCGTGCTTGTTTTGAGGGGAAATTAATCCAACAACCTCTGGAGTTAATTAGTTACTCCTGTGTCTTTCTGAATTATTGGGCAGGTCTTCACAATGCTCAAGAGCAGGGTGAAATCAGAGATGGTGCTGCGGCCTTACTTCGAATGGCGACGGATGAAGCACGTGCAGCTCGACGCAATGAGGTGCTCAGGATTGGTGGGCCAACCATTGCTCCTGATGTGGAAGAGGAAAGAGAGGAAGATGCTGAAGATATCTCCAATGGCGCGAGTTCTTGAAAAGTGAAGAAGGCTTCTCTCCCTTTTAGCAGTTCGGGGGTGTCCCCTTTCCCCCCCAGTTTGTTTCGTAGCGTTTCTGCTTGTCTGTTGACTGCTGGTTTTGGTTTGTAAATAGGTCTTCGTAAGAACTCCTCGCTAGGTCGCTTGGCGACTGTGTTTTGTTAGCTGGATCTTGGTTGTTGATGGGTATGTGTTTTGGACAGCATTAACCTTTGTTGGGTTTTGCTGGTGACTTGGGGGCCTTGTTCCGTTATGAAATATAATGGAACCCGGATCCCAGTTTAGGGTGCCGTATGTAAAAAAAAAAAGTCTTGCATGGTATATCAATTTGCCACGCATGAGCAGATTGATCACCAACTAAAAAATGTTACCTATCAGTCAGTATGGTGTGTTAATGTTGCACTAACTAGTCATTCCGTTATGATGTTGTTAGGATGTTGACGTGGCTGTCTGTTTTTCGTCAAAAACCCCCTTAATGTTACATACTCAAGTCTGCATTGCCTTGCCAACGAACCGTGACAGCAGCTCCATCAACCACCAAAGGTTAAAATGCGGATGGCACCGGCCGGCAGTCTCCGAGCGACAACAGCAACGGTCATGGAGCTAATCTGCATTGCGCTGGAGCTACAGCAACGTGACCACTAAAACATAATCATGATGGGAAGCTTGTTACAAGTAGTGAAGAAAATGACATAGATGGCAAAACAACAAGCGAAACGGGCTTTACACATGCCGCATCGACCGCACATGATAGTTTGTATTTGTAACTGCCTGAACTCTTGACAAAAGTGGAAAACCTCAGCAATTAAGAAAACCCGCCAGCTATATCAGGCAAAAATAAAGGATCGGCAGAACATCTCCACTGTCACTACAAATCTGCATCAAGGTACCGATTTCTATGACTCTCCTAGTGCAAAAGTTTACATCTCCGCAGGCCTCATTGTGAAACAGAAGCAGCAAAAGTGATACACCTGTGAGCTGACTTTGTGTCACTTCCAGAGTTATATCAGAAGTTATTTGTAGTTCTCCCATGGACTACATAATCCTCTTGATTGAATCTACCAGTAATCGGTATCAGGAGTTACAGTTACATGCTTGTTCACCTCCCCCAGGCCGCAGCACTGCTTCTTGTTTGTGTTGATCGCTACAGCATGTTGAGCAAATGCGCAGTTTACACCAGCTGATACCTGTAAATTTGTATCAATTTTAAGTGCATCATCCAAGGATTAACAGAAAATGCAAAATAAATAAGTGGAGAATTTAAACACCTACGTCAAAGAGTGCATCTCCAAGGCTCATCTTCACTTTACCACTTTTGTACACAAGGACCTTCCCAATGCGACCACCTGGCAAATCTTTTAGCTTACAGGCACGGACAGACTCAAGTCTCCTCTTCTTATAGTTCTCTTCGGAATTGGTCCCTTCTGTTTCTATATTTTCATCAGTGTCCATATCTGCCTCAGTAACTGACTCAATCTGTGGAAAAGGAAGAGATGCAGGGAACTGGAAGAAGAGCATCTGTGGTTTATTCATCATGTCCTCGGTGTTCTGTCAGGCAACAATTTATATAAGACCTTAGTTATGGGCTACTGTACAGCAGGAACACGTACAATCAGTACTATCTACATTAGATGCAATCCTATAAGAGAACGAGTAACCGACAGTTCAACCGACATTTGATGATTTTATTTTTGTTTTTGCACTATACGAATACCTTAACAACAATGCTGTTCATCGACAAGATATGCATACCATGAGCCCAAGTTCCTCAGCTGCAGTTAATTCACCATCTTGTGTTCTGTTGGAAGAAAAATCTCCTAACTCGTCTTCATCAAAAACTTTATGCACAAAAGAGAAAGGGATGCCAATGGAAGTATTATTAAAAGACAAACATAAACCATCACGTGGCAAAACTATAAAAATGAAGAACACAGGAACCTGGATCTCCAGAGTAGGGCCTCCTTAGAGGGAGTGTAATAGGAGGATAGTTGTAAGCAGGATGGGTGAAGTCCTGCAAAAATTTCCAGGAGATAAGTCAGGCAAATAGCGAAAAAAACACTACACCATCCCACCCCTAACAGGTTTGCTAACCTGAGGACCAGCAGACTGCTTGGGTAACTTTGCAGCAGAAGTTGTAACATCGGGAGTCATATAGTTACTGAAGAAGTCTGCCATCTCTTGTTTAACTTGCAGAACAAATACGAAATTGATCTGTAAATGTTCAGATGAACATAAATACGGAGCAAATGGATTGGCATCCTTACGCTACTACCTGATGAAGAAATTTTAGGGGTGGGAAAGGATCTTGCAGTTGGAGGCTTCACTTGTCCAAATGTAACCTGGACAGAGGCTTCTGCAATCGCAATGGAGGAATATGGTATTAATAGCATAATAAATTAAAAACAATATCTTGCAGATGCTCCGGTGATATTGAATTTTTGTTTAACAAATTCATAACCCATCATTTAAGGGCAAGTCCCATGCTGAGTTTTAAATAGAATTTCGACTATTTAAATTACAACAATTGAAATAACCCTTGATTTTCTCATGAAACCAGCACTAGCCTAGGATTTAAGTCAGTTCAGATGTTCTGTCCACACTAATCACATGCAGCATGATGTAGGTTACACGTATGCTTAGACAAAAGCAAATTCAATGGAATTACAAACTTGAATTAAAATTCCTGTACTCCTTGCACTTTGTCAGCATATCATTGTTACATGGTCAATAGCTATTCTACAAACCCATAGTCGGTATGAATTGTTCGAAAATATTGGTACTAAGTACTGACTGCTGTGTTATTTGGTCACAATTTGTCCAGCAGCTCTTAATACAAAGCAGGTTTTGATTTTAGAACCTTGGTAAGTTTGTGTAACAGAAGCTGAAGTTAAACTGATGAGGTGTTCACCACTGGAGACAAGCCAGTGAATGCAAGATCACACATGCACTAGATAGTGTAAAGCAAACAACGTTTAAATACTAACCAGTTTTCTCAGCACTAGATCTTCTTTCGGGGACACCTGTACACTGCATATGAACTATGGAATAAAAACACCACCAACCTAGATCAAGTACATCGAATGTTCGGATATACAAGTACCTGAGGCATTCTAAGTTTCGTCAACAGATCCTTATCAACTGTATTGAACTCACTCTCCTCTTTTGGTTCCCTGTATAAAAGCACCATTACTATCATTCCACACGCAATACACCTACTTAAATAGAAAAATCGAGTTGAACAACTATCCATAAACATAACAATGGTTGATGTACATTACATCTTCGGGACACGTTTTGAGGCTTTCGGCACCTTGGGCGAAAATTTCAGCCCACCCTGTGTCCACAGAGTAGAAGAAAACAATTGGTAAGCACCAAAACACAATGAACATATGCGTTAAACAATTAGTTACAGTCTTGCAGAAATACTAACTTTCTGGCGATGGGTTGGAGCAGAAGAAGAGCCATCCTTCTCTTTTCCCTTTTTACTCCGGTCATCCATGAGATCTACACAAATGACATAATAACAAGGTAAAAAGGCGTACACTGACTGAACAAGTTTTGCCAGGTAAGTGCGACTTCCATAATTGTGACACTGACTGGCCTAGTGAGATAACGAAACGATAGCACGGGGCATCTGCAGCTGATTAAACGAGCTCCATCCATCCACGCATGAACTCTCAGCCTCTCAACCGAGTACCCCACTATCACTATGCCTATGAATGTACGGCCAAGAAACCAAAAAACATCCTAACGCTCACACACATAACATCGAACAGCTTCCTGGCGTACTTGTGCTAAGCACACCAGCACGTCTCCACACGAAAATCCTATACCACCACCAAAACCGGAAAATAAGAGCATGGAAGAGCGCAATCGGCAATTCGACAAACAAAATTAAAGGAAAATACGACGATCGCCAGTGGACCGTGGAAAGAAAAGACGAACTAGAGAGCCTGCCCGGGTAGCCAAGAGGACGGCGAAGCTACCTGAACGATCGGCAAATTAAGGCTGCCCTGCGCCCCTGCCCCTGCCTTACCTCGGCGGCGGGGAATGGAGCCTTCGCTTGAGGTAGGGGAAGAGGAGGAAGGAAGTGGAGGATGCGGAAGTCTACTGTAGCGCAGGGTGTATACAGCTTGCTGGAGGAGACATGTGTCCTACGTATAAGGCACCCACGGCAAAATGTTCGTGCGCTGATCGCAAATTAGAAATCTTCACGTGGGAACGGCCTATGCGTTGACTCCTATTTTGATAAACACAGTACAACACCTTATATACACGCACACACTCACCCCTATAAACACACCCCACGTCCTACCCCTATGGGCACCTCCGAGAGACTGAGCCGGCGGGTCAAGTCTTGATATTGACGAAGTCACCACAGACGCCTCGCTGTCGACGTGAAAGTCGCCTCCCACTGAAAAATATTCCGGGTTTGAACTCTGATGGGTTAGGGGTACAACCACTCTTGTTTAAAATTAAAATTATTTCACTTTTTGTTTTTAGATTTTCTTATGGCACTGTGTTTTGTAAATGAGCGCTGCTATACATCCGACGGTTTTCATCCCAAGTAACCCTTCGATATATCACATAAGCAACTTGCAGACCAATAGATAAATCGTCTGATAGAAATATTACACCGAAGTATCTTACACAAATCATATTCGTATATAAATTTTACTCCCTTTCCCGAAGAAAGGACGTCGTTATAATGGATGTATCTAACACTATTTTGACGATATCATTTTCATGTACGGAGGGAGTAGGAGTTAAGGATCTTGTATATGTTGTACATTTAAGAAGCTAGATCTTGTATGAGAACAAAGCATAGAGATGATTCTGGCCTTATCTCACCAAGGAACTTATATGTGTACATATTTTAGCAATGGGTCTTGTACAAATCTGTTTGAGTGACTATTGGGGTCCTCTCCCTCCAGGAAATTGTGCACGAGGTAAAGACCAAGAGACTTGGGGGGCGTGGTCTTTTTGAAACTCGACTTCGAAAAAGGCCTATGACCGCGTACGGTGGCCCTTCCTACGCGAGGTCCTTCTCAGGAAGGGCTTCGACCATGGCTGGGTCCACAGAGCTATGGGGTTGGTCTCGGGGGGCCAGACTGCCATCACCATTAATGGAGAAGTCGGCAACTTCTTCAGGAATGGCATGGGTGTCCGCCAGGGCGACCCCCTTTCCCCCCTTTTACTCGACTACATGGTAGAGGCCCTCGCGGCAGTGCTCGATGTAGCCAAGAGGAGGGGACACATTTGTGGATTAGTCCCTGATCTGATACCTGGAGGGGTATCACATCTGCAATACACTGATGATACGATCATCATGATCCAGCCGGATGACCTAGCCATTCCAACCTCAAATTCATCCTACTCTGCTTTGAAAGCATGTCGGGGTTGAGGATCAATTTCACAAGAGTGAGGTCATGGTATTGGGGGACTCGACGGACGAGCAGTAGCGGATCGCCAACATGCTTAATTGCAAGTTAGGATCCTTCCCCTTCACTTACTTGGGCCTCCCAATCAGTGGCAGGGCCCTCACGGTAGCGGATTGGGGTCCGCTACCAAGAAAAGTGGGTAAACGAGCTGAACCTTGGATGGGCAAACTCATGTCCTCAGCGGCTAGACTCACCCTGGTGGACGCTTGTCTTTCAAGCCTCCCACTGCACGCCATGGGGGTTTGCCTGTTGGGGGATGGTACGCACCAAGCTATGAACACCCATCGTGCCCGTTTCTACTGGGGTGACAGAGTGAACAAGCACAAATATCATTGGGTGCGGTGGGCAGACGTGTGTATGCCCAAGGCCTGGGGGGTTGGGGTTATGGACACCAAACACATGAACCTCTTCCTTATGGCCAAGTGGATCTGGAGACTGTATGTCGGTGAACAGGGCTTGTGGGCCGACATCCTACGCAACAAGTATCTCCATCACAAAGACCTTCTTACTGACGTTCATACACAAGGCTCACAATTCTGGAAATCCATCCAGAAAGTCAAAGACGTGTTCCGCTTGGGGGCGAAACATCAGGTGGGCACAGGGACCTCCACCAGACTTTGGTTGGACTGGTGGGTCGGACCGACCACACCGTGCGACAGATACCCGGAGCTCTTTGCCATCTGTGCAAAACCGGAGACCACAATTGCTCAGGCAATGAGGCAGGGACGATGGGTTATCCCCTGGCGTCGCGCTTTTGGCCCTAATGAGATTATCATGGGTGAGAATCTCAGACACGACTTACAAGGAACCCACCTCTCTACCGAGCAGGATTGGATCACTTGGGCGCTGGAACCTTCGGGAAGGTTTACAGTGAGATCGCTTTATAAAAAACTCTGCCAGGGAACGCCCCGCCAACATTTCTTAGAAATCTGGAGGATTGGAGTCCCCCGCAAGATTAGGATTTTCCTATGGTGGCTCATCAGGAAACGCCTCCATTCCAATGATAACATTCGAAAGAGGCAGGGCCCCTCCACAGGGTGATGTGCTCTTTGTGGAGAGTATGAGGACACCAACCACATTTTCTTCACATGTCCTTTGGCGAGGTTCATGTGGAGCGCAGTGCGCGAACTGCTGGGATGTGGTTGGAACCCCGTTTGTTTTGCAGACGTGTATCACGAGGTGCGTAAGAGCAGGGGACAAACGAGACGGTTACTGTGGACGACATGCGCCACTTTAGTCTGGTCGCTTTGGACGATTAGGAATAAATGCACTATTGAGGGCATCTTGCCTACTCAGGTAGCTGACGATCTATACAAACTCTCTATGTTTTTGCAGGTATGGAAACCAGTGGCTAGGAGTGAAGACCGTAGGGTGCTGGAGCTGACGATTGGCAGGATTCGTTCGCTCTATGCCCAAGTCAAGGAGGTGTCGGGATGAGTCCCTACTTCCTTTTTTCCTACTTCCTCCCTGTGTCTTGTGGGACCAGGTGGCGAGTCGCCGTCTTTGTCTTCGTGGACGCCGACTCTCTCTTAGGTGTGGGTCTACCTCCCCGGTGTAGTTGCTTCTACTTTGGGCGTAGTTTCTTGTGGGGACCCCGGACTAACTGTCCGAAATACCCGATTATGCTTAACACAACGATCCCATGATCAGTCTGTCGTTGCACATAACCCGAATTGAATACCAAAGTTTACATCCATTACAATACCGAATTAAAGTCTTACATAAAATGGTCATCTAGACCAAGTCTTACATAGGTGCCTTCAAGCGCCAAACCAAAACAATCAGCGGAAATAAGGCGTAGTAGACATCAAATCCTAGCGATGACCCGACAGGCAGTCGACTTATGAAGATCCTTAGTTGGCATAGATGTCGCCGTATTCCTCCTGGGCGTAGTACTCCTCCATGTCTGGCTACGAAAATAGCCAGAAGCAAACTAGTATGAGTACATTTGAATGTACTCGCAAACTACCCCAACATGAGTGCTCTAGTTCCATTTTTAGTTTCTCACTTTTATTCATTTAAAACATCTCTGTATCTTTGTTGAAGAAGATAAGGAAATTATGACTACTAGGTATCTCAATTTTATTAGTTTTATTCCAAAACTCCTCCTTTTTCCGATCGTAAACCATTATGGCAATATCTTTCCAACTACCTCATACCGATCCGTTGGTATAGGTGTATGGAACACTCTCCATTTCCTTTTTCTTTTTAAACTCAACTCTTTTCCAAAAACTTGCACATGGTCCAAGTAGGGTCTTCAACTGTCCATATCCGAGGACTCGGCTATTCGAATAGTTTAATTACCCTCTGCAGAGGTAGCACGCTTTTCCCACACTCATTCGATAACTCATTGTGTCAGCCACGCTTCACCATACCCGTGGTATGCGAAGTTGAGTCACCGACCCTAGTCTTTCCTTTGCTCATGCTAGTATAGGATCCTGCCCCTATGAACCATTCCATCTACACCTAGTCCAGTTTCCCGTCGGAAACCCTAAGTGTGAGGACTCATAGGTTTTATCTGGCGGTGTATACGGACATCCTTCTATCCTCCTCCTTATCTACTCATAGATTTTTGAGCGAGGACCCAGGTCAGGGTTAGGTCACCAAACCACTCCCTCATGCATAACAGAGTCATCTCTGTTGATACAGTGTCCCATACTAATAAGAGCAAACTATATGACTAAGCCCTTTCCCATATGTGGGTAAATGTGGTCGCACAGAGTATCGGTTGCTTGACTGAGTACTAGGACACAATGTGCTTTTCCAAAACCATCTTTCTCCATTTCCTTATTTCAACACCACATTTTGGTGCTATATACCCACACAAGTTTTCAAAGGAGTTTTGAATAAACAACATTGTTTTTCCATCCTATAGTTTTAGTATCTACTTCTATATAGGGTGGCAAAATAATCTCTATATACTTTTGAAAAAGGGTTTTTGTAAACCTTTGCTTTAAAAAAAATGATTTGTAAATCTAGATACATAAGTTGGGTGCAAGCTCAGAGAGTAGCTTGCCTTGCTCGGCAAAGTGATCTTGGTCTTGGTCTTCAGGTTCTGCAAATCCCTCCTCCTCGATATATCCGGCAACGTTCTCGTCTAATACACAATCAATCAAATACAAACAATCACTAGCCTATTCAATCAATCATCATAGCAATACACTCTTAGAGGTTCTAACTAACCATTCTACATACCAAACAATATCATGTGGTTTCAATTTAATTGAATTAAACATTATTCCCTTGTATTTTAATTAGGGCAGAAACTTGTTGCACATGTTTAATTGCATAGCTTGAGTTCTGTTTGTCACAAAAATACAAACTAAAATTCTACAGAAAGCTAATGATGTGTAGAAGATGACACAATTGGTTTTGGGTCATTTGGAGTTACCAAACTCTCTACACATTGTTTTGAATCCAGAAGCCAATTAATATGGTCTTGGCTATTATTTAAATTATATTCATCTAAAAATTAAACCATTTTAGGGGTGACTAACCATGGCTAAATGTGACCTAATAAAATTAGTTTCAACTAATTTGGATTATCAGAGTATCAGAAACAAACAAGTTTAGGATTTAAACATGCTACTGTAATTTGAATGTTGTATTTTTATTATACATCCAAATGGAGTGAAACTAGCTTAGTTGGATAGAGAATTTCATAAGCTTTCCATAACAGTTGGATTCGCTAAATTTGGAGTTGTAAATCTAAAGTTATGGAATTTCTAAAATTGGGTTCAGTACTGGTTTTTAAATGAAACTTAAATTCGAATTTAAATCCAGAACGGATAATGTTGAAAAATCTGACAGAGGGGACCCACTGGCCAGTGACTCAGCGAGCGTGCGCGCGGTTCATTTAAACCTGACGCGTGGGACCCGCATGTCAGGGTTTTAATATTTTTCACGAACCGGTAAGGTACCGTAGGATCTAGATCTAACGGCTCACGACGCTCGCGTCGCCGGCGACCTAAATCGGGCGGCGCCGCGGCTCCGGCGACGGCGAGGTGGACGGTGCGCTCACCTCGGGGCTCGGGAGGACGTGGCGATGGTGCAGGAGGGGTGCGGCGGCTCGGGGAAGCTCGAGGGCGTGAAGACGAGGCTCGGGGACACTCCTGGCGGCGACGGCGTCGAGCTCCCTCTTCCGCGGCGGGGCTCGAACTCCGGCGAGCGATCCCTGGCGATCCTGGGCACGGGACAGAGGGAAAAGGGGCGTGGGTGAGAGAGGCGAACAAGGGGAAGAGAAGGGAGGCAGGGGGAGCGAAGGGGAAGGATGCCGTGGCCTGGCCGCGGTCGTCGTCTACCTCGGGCACGGCGAGCTCGAGGAGACCACGGGCGGCCGGAGCTTCGCGGCAACTGCTCCGCCCTCCTGGCGGTGCTCGAGAGGGTGGTGAAGTGAGGGAGGAGGGGCAGTGGCGGTGTGGTGAGAAGAGGGGCACGGGGGCGGCTTAAATAGGGGCCGGGCGGCGCACGGTGGACACGGTGCAGAGGCGCCCGCGGCCGTGCTAGCCCGCCGTAGGCCGGTGGAGGGAGTTGGCTGGGTTGCGGGGCGCTCAGGGGACCGAGCGGGCAAGGTGGGGTGGCGTGGCGCGCTCGGGTGCGTGCGGGGGCTTGGCCCTGCCGTGAACGGGCTCGGGCGGCGCACGGCGTGCGCGTCATGGCGCGGGCGCGGCGTGCACGGGCTGGTGCTGGTGCGTGCTGTGGGTGCGGAAGGGGACCAGGAGGTGAGGGAGCGAGGGAGGGGGCACAGCACGGCCGGCACGGCGCAGCGTCGTCGCGGCCACAGTGCCGACCACGGCGACGTGCGCGCGGCCGTGGCTGTCGCCAACGCCTCCTCGACGACTCCGGCCACCGTTTTGCCTCCTCCGGCGTGCGGTGAGGTCGTGGTGAAGAGAGGAGTGCAGTGGAGGCTCCAATTCGACAAATGAACATCACATTTCTCGGATTGATCCCAGAGTTGGTTCGGTTGGGGAAGAACAGGGTGGATGATCACAAGGTGTTTGGTGAATTGCCCTAACCAAAACAGTAGCATTTTGCTATTTTAATTTTCCTATTTCTCTTAATTCTTTTGGGTTCAAACTTAGGATCTAGGCTAACTATATTATTGGTAAGTGTTACAAAGTCTTTTTGAAATATTTTGAAATATTTCAATCATGAATTTTTAATTTGAATTTGAATTTGAAGTTTTGAATTTGAATTTTTTTGAAAGGGAATAGTTTGTAAAATTAACTAGGAGTGTTTATAATATTACTCCATTGATTTTGGTGAGAAAATAAATTTATATATCTTAATTTGGAAAAATAATGTGACATTTGTCACATGGTGTTTTGTTTTTGTGGTTTGTTTTATTTGTTTTCTTTTCTTCAAATTTTTAATTAGAGCTAGAATTCCACAATCTTGCAAACAATGCAACAAGCACACTCAAGAATTAAACAAACACACATTTTTACAAGAAAAGTTTTTGTTGGCCCACATTTTTGCACTAATAATTATATTAATATTTTTGGGATGTTACAGACTTCCCCCCTTAAAATAAATCTCGTCCCGAGATTTGCTAGGCCTGGGTACTAAAGAGGTTGGGAAACTCGCTTCTAAGATAGTCTTCACGTTCCCAAGTTGCTTCATCTTCAGAGGGGTTAGTCCACTGGACTTTGTAGAACTTGATTGCTCGCCTGCGGGTGAGACGAACATCTTCGTCGAGAATCTTGAGGGGCGTCTCACGATAGGTCAGATCTTGATTCAGGTCGACGGACTGGTGATCGATGTTTTTGAAAACATCAGGCTGGTCAGGAACTTCAAGACACTTCCGGAGCAAGGAGATGTGGAAAACATCATGGTAATCTTCTAACTCTTGGGGCAACTCCAGTTGATAAGACACTTCTCCTCGACGGGCAAGGATCTTGAAAGGTCCAATATATCTTGGCGCTAATTTTCCTTTGACATGGAAACGCTGCATTCCTTTAAGGGGTGTCACTCGGAGATAGACATGATCTCCGATATTGAAGGTGACATCACGACGCTTGGGATCAGCGTAACTCTTCTGATGGGATTGGGCGGTCTTGAGTCGCTCTCGGATAAGCTGGACTTGCTCTTCAGCCTCACGGAGGGTATCTGGTCCAAACAGTTTGCCTTCTCCGGTGTCGGACCAATTTAGGGGTGTACGACACTTCTTGCCATAAAGGGCTTCAAAAGGGGCCATTTGCAGACTAGACTGGTAACTGTTGTTGTATGAGAATTCTGCAAATGGAAGACAATCTTCCCATTTGGATCCATAGGCTAGGACACATGCGCGAAGCATGTCCTCTAATATCTGGTTCACTCGTTCAGTTTGGCCATCGGTCTGGGGGTGATAAGCTGTGCTAAACGCCAACTTGGTTCCGAGGGCTTCATGCAGGGCTTTCCAGAACCTTGAGGTGAATTGTGTGCCTCTATCTGATACAATCCTCTTAGGCACACCATGCAGGCTTACTATTCTGGAAATATACAGGTCTGCTAACTGATTTCCCCTATAGGTGGTGTGGACGGGAATGAAATGGGCCACTTTGGTCAACCTGTCAACGATGACCCATATTGAGTCATGGCCTCGGTTGGACCTTGGAAGTCCGGTGATAAAATCCATCCCAATCTCATCCCACTTCCACTCGGGAATCTTTAGGGGTTGAAGCAATCCAGCGGGTCGCTGATGTTCAGCCTTGACTCGCTGACAAATATCACACTTGGCTACGAAAGCACCAATTTCTCGCTTCATTCCATGCCACCAAAATCTTTCACGAAGGTCTTGGTACATCTTGGTTCCGCCGGGGTGGATTGAGTAAGGGGTCTCGTGGGCTTCCTTTAGGATTAACTCCTTGAGTTCCGAGGTATTGGGGACACAGATACGACCATTGAATCTCAACACTCCTTCTGCATCCTCGGTAAAACCAGGCGCTTTACCGAGAGAAACCTTCTTCTTGATTCCTTCTATGCTCTCATGACCTTTCTGGGCCTCCTTGATTTGATCTATCAGAGTTGGAGCTAACTCTAAATGGGCGAGATAGCCGTGGCTAACAAGCTCTAGTCCAAAATCTTTGAACTCCTTAAACAAGGCTGGCTGCTCTGCTTGGATCATGGCATTCAGGGTGCAGGGTTTGCGACTAAGGGCATCGGCAACTACATTAGCCTTTCCAGGGTGATAATTGATGCCGATATCATAATCCTTGATTAATTCCATCCACCTTCTCTGTCGCAAATTTAACTCCCTCTGCGTGAAGATATACTTCAAGCTCTTATGATCCGTATAAATCTCGCAGCGATGTCTCGCCAGATAGGAGCGCCACGTCTTCAAAGCAAGAACAACAGCGGCTAACTCCAGGTCATGGGTTGGGTAGTTCTCTTCATGTGGTCGCAACTGTCGAGACAGATACGACACCACCTTGCCTTCTTGCATCAGAACACAACCCAGTCCTAGACGTGATGCATCGCAATACACGTCGAAACTCTTGGTGACGTCTGGCATAATCAGGACAGGGGTTGAGGTCAATCTCTTCTTTAATTCCTGGAAACTCTCTTCACACTTCTGAGTCCATTCAAATTTCTTGTCCTTTTTCAGCAGTTGGGTAAGGGGCTTGGCTATACTGGAGAATCCCTCAACGAACTTGCGGTAGTATCCCGCTAGTCCGAGAAAGCTTCGGATTTCAGTCACACTAGTTGGGGCTTTCCAGTCCACAATGGCTTGGATCTTTTCTGGGTCTACAGAAATTCCTCCCGCAGACACAACATGTCCGAGAAATGAGACTTCACTGAGCCAGAACTCACACTTGCTAAACTTGGCATACAACTGATGCTCTCGGAGGGTTGCTAAAACTAGACGCAGGTGTTCAGCATGCTCTTCTTCAGTTTTGGAGTAAATAAGGATGTCATCAAGGAAAACTACCACGAACTTGTCAAGATACTCCATGAAGATCTTGTTCATGAGATTCATAAAATAGGCTGGGGCATTGGTCAGACCAAAGGACATTACGGTGTATTCAAATAAACCGTAACGGGTTGTGAAGGCAGTCTTGGGAATGTCTGTCTCTCGGATTCTTAACTGATGATACCCTGACCGAAGATCGATCTTGGAAAAGACTCGGGCTCCGTTCATTTGATCGAACAGATCCTCGATCTTTGGGAGAGGGTACTTGTTTTTGATGGTCACATCATTTAACCTGCGATAATCCACACACAGGCGTGTGGTACCATCTCTCTTATCCACAAAGATAATGGGTGATCCCCAGGGTGAGGCACTTGGGCGAATAAGCCCTTTGCTGAGCATATCTGCTAACTGCAACTCAACCAGTTCTTCCGGATTCATCCGATAAGGCCTTTGGGATATGGGGGCTGTCCCGGGGATAAGTTCAATGATGAACTCAATATCCCGATCCGGTGGCATACCAGGCAATTCTTCAGGAAAGACATCTTGGAACAGGTGAACAACACGGATCTCATCTAGGGCTGGTCGAGCTATGCTCTCATGGCATCCTGGTTGGGGTCGACTGGTTTCTGACACATACTTCACTTCTACTCCTTTGTCGGTGGTGAGGGCTACAGCTCTTCTGGCACAGTCAATTCGACCATGGTACTTGGCTAACCAATTCATACCCAGTATGACATCTATTCCTTGGGTTCCTAGGATGATTAAGTCGACTAGGAACTTTTCACCTTTGATCTCAAGGGAAACGTCTGGGCAAAATGACTTGGTATCTATGGTGGATTCTGGGATTTGGATGATCATGGGTTTGGGTAAGAGGTTTCCGACTAAACCTCCCTTAGCAACAAATTCTTGGGTAACAAAAGAATGAGTAGCACCAGAATCAAACAGAACAGTTGCAGGTACTGAGTTGACAAGGAACGTACCCATCACAACATCTGGTGCATCCATGGCCTCTTCAGCATTGATGTGGTGCAGGCGTCCCTTGGCAACAGCCACATTTCCGCGGGGTGCGGGGTTCTTGCCATTTCCATTGCGGCCTTGGCCGTTGTTCGGCGCCTGTGCATCGGGGCGCGGACCATTCTTCTTCGGATTGGGGCATGCCTTTGAGTAGTGACCCTTGGTGCCACAATTGAAACAGACAACATTGGCATTGAGGTTGGGGTTGCTAGAGTTCCCTCCGGGACGGGTGTTGTCATTGGGACGGTTGAACTTGTTTGGGTTATATGGGGGCTTAGGGTAACTGGGGTGCGAAGTTGGTGGTGGTCTATATGCTGGCTTGGGGTTTGGTGGGTGGGTGCGAGGTTTCTGACTGCTCGAACCTTCCTGGGCAATCATTCTCCTCTTACGACCCTCAAACATGGATTTGCGCTTGGTCTCCAACTGTATGGCCTTGTCCACAAGTGATTCCAAATCAACAAAGTCATGGATAACCAAGGCGCATTGCAGTTCATCATGAAGTCCGTTCATGAAACGCTCCATCTTCCTCCCCTCGGTGTCGACGTCATCAGGAGCATACCGAGACAAGTCAGTGAACTCATCGAGGTATCCGACCACATCCTTACTTCCCTGCCGCAACCTGCGGAATTCATCCTTCTTCCGCTCAATGAGTCCGCGGGGAATGTGCTTCTTGCGGAACTTCTCCTGGAAATCATCCCAGCTGATAGCATAACCAGCTTGCTGTAAAGCCTTGGTAGCTTCCCACCAAGACCGTGCTGGTCCTGCAAGATAGTGGGTCGCATACATCACCTTCTCAGGTTCTCCCACGGCTGCAACTACCAGGTTGTTGTTAATGGTGCGAAGCCAGTCATCGGCCTCAAGTGGGTGAAGTCCCTTGGAATAGGTGGGTGGGTTGGTCCTTTGAAAGTTGCTCAAAGTGGACCGCTGATTTCCTTCACCATTGCCATTGCCATTGCCATTGCCATTGTTGTAGTGGTTGTTGTTGCTGTTGTGAGCGGCAGCTATCTGTTGCAGGGCAGCGATATGAGCTTGACGCTCAGTCCGGGCAGCTTGGCGTTCCTCCATGATGAGCGCCAGAAGTTGGGCGGTGGTTGGGTCCGGTGGGGGTGGTGGTGCTCCTCCATCCGTGTTGGTGTGACGAGTGTCCACCATCCTGAAGCACACCGGGTATAAGGGGCAAGCAAAAAGGGGTTTGACCAAGGGAAGATGGGTTTTTACGTAGAGGTTGATTTACTAAGGATTATAAGAGAAACATTTAACACATGTTAACAAGACTAGCACACACTTTCATAGCACAACCATTACATGAAGAGTTCAACCAAATCTAGCTTACAACATTCTCCCTAACTAATGTACATATAGCAAGTTCCAAAAGAACCACAACTTTGACTCTACTAGCAATAGGGGGGGGGGGGGGGGGGTCAACCTAATCATGCGGTAGAACTCAAGTAACTCGCCTACTGAGGTGGAACCTCAGGCTCTGCCATGTCAGCATCGGACTGGTAGGGTGGCTCCTCTGGATCCTCCTCCTCATCATCCTCATCCTCATCCTCATCGTCCATCTCCTCCAGATAGTCGGCATCGTCACTGAGGAAAGCGTTGCTCTCCTTGCGGAGATCCCCGCCCTCCTCCTCCATCTCGTCAGTACGGAGCTCCAAATCCTCTATCAACTCATCCTGCTCGGCAACCTTCTTGCGGAGCTTCGCTATGGTCTTCCTCATCTGGGTTCCCTTCTTAAGGAGAGCGGCCTTCTCAGTCTTCAGCTGTGCCTCACTCTCGCGACTCTCCTTAAGCGAGAGACGCTCAAAGTGAGACCGAAGCCTAGCGCACCTCAGATCCTCCTGGGTGCGAAAGAGCATAATCTCCATGTCCAGGATATACTCTCCGAATGTCGGGTGCAGAGGGGACCGAATTGGGTGTCCATCGATGGTGCGCCTCCCGTAGAACTGGAAACGAGAGTTTACCAGCTCCGCCTTGTGTTCCTCACAAAGCCGGGATAGCATCCGCTGCATGGAACGACACAGTCCATCGTCCCAGTGGACGTCCATGAGGGTGAAAGAGAGTGCCCTGGATCCGGGGGACTTGATGTTCCCGCGAACAGACGCCTCGATCAACCAGGACAGGTTCCCGCTACCGGGAGCGTCCACCTGGGCTCCCTTAAACTCAGGAGTGGGACGACATAGCAGCTTGGTCAACTCGAACATGTCCTTCTCGAACATCAACTTGCCGTCCTTCTCCAGCTGAACGAACTCGGTGAAATGGATCGCCATCTATAATTTTTAGTCAAAATTTTAAGTTAGTGAGATGGCAAGTATATCAAAATTTTAATGTAAGGGACAATATGTGAGCGGATTTTTAAGTTTATTAAAATGACAAGTGTGGCAAGTTTTTATGAATATGAGAGAAAACTTAGTAGTTGGTAAGAAGAGAATTTTGCACAAATGAGAGGGTAAGAGATAAGCATTTTCAAACTAATTTCTTACTTTGTTTTTCTTTAAAACTCAACTTTCGCAATCACTACCTAACGACCATGCTAATCTAAGGCTCCTAAAGTCGAGATGGCTCTGATACCAATTCTGTGGGGACCCCGGACTAACTGTCCGAAATACCCGATTATGCTTAACACAACGATCCCATGATCAGTCTGTCGTTGCACATAACCCGAATTGAATACCAAAGTTTACATCCATTACAATACCGAATTAAAGTCTTACATAAAATGGTCATCTAGACCAAGTCTTACATAGGTGCCTTTAAGGGCCAAACCAAAACAATCAGCGGAAATAAGGCGTAGTAGACATCAAATCCTAGCGATGACCCGACAGGCAGTCGACTTATGAAGATCCTTAGTTGGCATAGATGTCGCCGTATTCCTCCTGGGCGTATTACTCCTCCATGTCTGGCTACGACAATAGCCAGAAGCAAACTAGTATGAGTACATTTGAATGTACTCGCAAACTACCCCAACATGAGTGCTCTAGTTCCATTTTTAGTTTCTCACTTTTATTCATTTAAAACATCTCTGTATCTTTGTTGAAGAAGATAAGGAAATTATGACTACTAGGTATCTCAATTTTATTAGTTTTATTCCAAAACTCCTCCTTTTTCCGATCGTAAACCATTATGGCAATATCTTTCCAACTACCTCATACCGATCCGTTGGTATAGGTGTATGGAACACTCTCCATTTCCTTTTTCTTTTTAAACTCAACTCTTTTCCAAAAACTTGCACATGGTCCACGTAGGGTCTTCAACTGTCCATATCCGAGGACTCGGCTATTCGAATAGTTTAATTACCCTCTTCAGAGGTAGCACGCTTTTCCCACACTCATTCGATAACTCATCGTGTCAGCCACGCTTCACCATACCCGTGGTATGCGAAGTTGAGTCACCGACCCTAGTCTTTCCTTTGCTCATGCTAGTATAGGATCCTGCCCCTATGAACCATTCCATCTACACCTAGTCCAGTTTCCCGTCGGAAACCCTAAGTGTGAGGACTCATAGGTTTTATCTGGCGGTGTATACGGACATCCTTCTATCCTCCTCCTTATCTACTCATAGATTTTTGAGCGAGGACCCAGGTCAGGGTTAGGTCACCAAACCACTCCCTCATGCATAACAGAGTCATCTCTGTTGATGCAGTGTCCCATACTAATAAGAGCAAACTATATGACTAAGCCCTTTCCCATATGTGGGTAAATGTGGTCGCACAGAGTATCGGTTGTTTAACTGAGTACTAGGACACAATTTGCTTTTCCAAAACCATCTTTCTCCATTTCCTTATTTCAACACCACATTTTGGTGCTATATACCCACACAAGTTTTCAAAGGAGTTTTGAATAAACAACATTGTTTTTCCATCCTATAGTTTTAGTATCTACTTCTACATAGGGTGGCAAAATAATCTCTATATACTTTTGAAAAAGGGTTTTTGTAAACCTTTGCTTTAAAAAAAATGATTTGTAAATCTAGATACATAAGTTGGGTGCAAGCTCAGAGAGTAGCTTGCCTTGCTCGGCAAAGTGATCTTGGTCTTGGTCTTCAGGTTCTGCAAATCCCTCCTCCTCGATATATCCGGCAACGTTCTCGTCTAATACACAATCAATCAAATACAAACAATCACTAGCCTATTCAATCAATCATCATAGCAATACACTCTTAGAGGTTCTAACTAACCATTCTACATACCAAACAATATCATGTGGTTTCAATTTAATTGAATTAAACATTATTCCCTTGTATTTTAATTAGGGCAGAAACTTGTTGCACATGTTTAATTGCATAGCTTGAGTTCTGTTTGTCACAAAAATACAAACTAAAATTCTACAGAAAGCTAATGATGTGTAGAAGATGACACAATTGGGTTTGGGTCATTTGGAGTTAACAAACTCCCTACACATTATTTTGAATCCAGAAGCCAATTAATATGGTCTTGGCTATTATTTAAATTATATTCATCTAAAAATTAAACCATTTTAGGGGTGACTAACCATGGCTAAATGTGACCTAATAAAATTAGTTTCAACTAATTTGGATTATCAGAGTATCAGAAACAAACAAGTTTAGGATTTAAACATGCTAATGTAATTTGAATGTTGTATTTTTATACATCCAAATGGAGTGAAACTAGCTTAGTTGGATAGAGAATTTCATAAGCTTTCCAGAACAGTTGGATTCGCTAAATTTGGAGTTGTAAATCTAAAGTTATGGAATTTCTAAAATTGGGTTCAGTACTGGTTTTTAAATGAAACTTAAATTCGAATTTAAATCCAGAACGGATAATGTTGAAAAATCTGACAGAGGGGACCCACTGGTCAGTGACTCAGAGAGCGCGCGCGGTTCATTTAAACCTGACGCGTGGGACCCGCATGTCAGGGTTTTAATATTTTTCACGAACCGGTAAGCTACCGTAGGATCTAGATCTAACGGCTCACGACGCTCGCGTCGCCGGCGACCTAAATCGGGCGGCGCCGCGGCTCCGGCGACGGCGAGGTGGACGGTGCGCTCACCTCGGGGCTCGGGAGGACGTGGCGATGGTGCAGGAGGGGTGCGGCGGCTCGGGGAAGCTCGAGGGCGTGAAGACGAGGCTCGGGGACACTCCTGGCGGCGACGGCGTCGGGCTCCCTCTTCCGCGGCGGGGCTCGAACTCCGGCGAGCGATCCCTGGCGATCCTGGGCACGGGACAGAGGGAAAAGGGGCGTGGGTGAGAGAGGCGAACAAGGGGAAGAGAAGGGAGGCAGGGGGGAGCGAAGGGGAAGGATGCCGTGGCCTGGCCGCGGTCGTCGTCTACCTCGGGCACGGCGAGCTCGAGGAGACCACGGGCGGCCGGAGCTTCGCGGCAACTGCTCCGCCCTCCTGGCGGTGCTCGAGAGGGTGGTGAAGTGAGGGAGGAGGGGCAGTGGCGGTGTGGTGAGAAGAGGGGCACGGGGGCGGCTTAAATAGGGGCCGGGCGGCGCACGGTGGACACGATGCAGAGGCGCCCGCGGCCGTGCTAGCCCGCCGTAGGCCGGTGGAGGGGGTTGGCTGGGTTGCGGGGCGCTCAGGGGACCGAGCGGGCAAGGTGGGGTGGCGTGGCGCGCTCGGGTGCGTGCAGGGGCTTGGCCCTGCCGTGAACGGGCTCGGGCGGCGCACGGCGTGCGCGTCATGGCGCGGGCGCGGCGTGCACGGGCTGGTGCTGGTGCGTGCTGTGGGTGCGGAAGGGGACCAGGAGGTGAGGGAACGAGGGAGGGGGCACAGCACAGCCGGCACGGCGCGGCGTCGTCGCGGCCACAGTGCCGACCACGGCGACGTGCGCGCGGCCGTGGCTGTCGCCAACGCCTCCTCGACGACTCCGGCCACCGTTTTGCCTCCTCCGGCGTGCGGTGAGGTCGTGGTGAAGAGAGGAGTGCAGTGGAGGCTCCAATTCGACAAATGAACATCACATTTCTCGGATTGATCCCAGAGTTGGTTCGGTTGGGGAAGAACAGGGTGGATGATCACAAGGTGTTTGGTGAATTGCCCTAACCAAAACAGTAGCATTTTGCTATTTTAATTTTCCTATTTCTCTTAATTCTTTTGGGTTCAAACTTAGGATCTAGGCTAACTATATTATTGGTAAGTGTTACAAAGTCTTTTTGAAATATTTTGAAATATTTCAATCATAAATTTTTAATTTGAATTTGAAGTTTTGAATTTGAATTTTTTTTAAAGGGAATAGTTTGTAAAATTAACTAGGAGTGTTTATAATATTACTCCATTGATTTTGGTGAGAAAATAAATTTATATATCTTAATTTGGAAAAATAATGTGACATTTGTCATATGGTGTTTTGTTTTTGTGGTTTGTTTTATTTGTTTTCTTTTCTTCAAATTTTTAATTAGAGCTAGAATTTCACAATCTTGCAAACAATGTAACAAGCACACTCAAGAATTAAACAAACACACATTTTTACAAGAAAAGTTTTTGTTGGCCCACATTTTTGCACTAATAATTATATTAATATTTTTGGGATGTTACATTTCTCCCCACCTCCCTGTGTCTGCTTTGTGTGCGGACACTGTATCTTTCCTTTGCGAGCCTGGGTGCTCGGTGTTGTCGGCTAGGCCGACTTTGTACGAACCCTGTTTGGTTGTTATCTTCATTAATTGAAAGCCGGGCTCATCTTAAGCCTCGGGTCTCACTATTGGAGATGTTAACCAAAGATCAAGCCTAGAGTGTTTTCAAGGATATGTTCTTAAAGATATATATGGATTCATAAAAGAAGGATCAAGCGGTCACGATTATATCATAAGCTGGCATAGACGTCCAGCGCAAACCCGCCGACAATAATCATCTACATCAACTCAACACTTATTACTTGTCAAATCTGCACCGCTCTAATCTGCACCGCTCTACCTTGAAAAGGCATCCTCTAAAGAGACCAGTTGATCTCCAAGTCTCGACTTCCTCCCTAATAGCCCAGACCACCAAAGCCGAAAGAGGAGAGGCATTGTTGAAAACAATATCATTTCGGTGACAAACCTCAAGTTTGAGTTAACAATACTCACACAAAAAAATCCACAAGCCAAGATATATGCTGGGAGGTGGGAACCATATTTTGAATCACGACTCACAACATCCCATTCAGAAAGTGAAGTAAACGGCATAATATGAAGAAACCACATGAAAAATAATATTTGCACAACCTATGTCAATGAAATTTGAAAAATAAAAGAACTTGCCTGTGGCAAGATGGTTAGGAGGATGGTTGTATCCCCAGCCCACAAGAGTTCAAACCCCAGGTTTGGCACTGGTGTTTTTCATTTAGGTGGAATATTCTTTCAGTGGGAGGCGACGTTCCCGTCGACAGCGAGGCACCTGTGGTGACTTCGTCAATCTCAAGACCCGCCGGATCAGTTCATAGGGATGAGTGTGTGCGCGTATATATGAGCGCTTGCGTTGTACTGTGTTTCTCAAAAAAAAAGAAATTTGGAAAATGACAGTTTGTCCTTGTAACTGCAGGCAAACACTTGACAAAGTGATGAGTCAGCACTGAGAAATCTCCACCAGCTATGAAAGAATCATAAAAACATCTTCCCTAGCTGTTACTACTAGAAATCCACATCAGTCAAAGATTCCATTAATGCAAAATTATACCTCCACAGTGTTCGTGGTGAAACAGAAGCAACGGACTAGCAGTAGCGACGCACTTGTGAGAGTTAGTGTCATTTCTGGTTCTGGAGCCAATATCAGTAGCTATTTGTAGAGGTTTCCTACTCTGACTATTCTAGAACTTTACAGGATCTATCAAGTAGTGACATCTGGAGTTACAACCACACGCTTGCTAATCTCCGCCAGGCTGCTGCAGTGCTTCTTGTCTGTGTTAATCGCAACGGCCTGTTGAGCTGAGCACATGTGCAGTCTAGACCAGCTGAAACCTGAAGATTGTATTCATCTTAAGTGCGTCATCGCATAACAAAAGAGAAAATGCAGCATGAAGTGTCCTAGAATAAAAGAAAAATAAGGAAGCCTGAAGTGTCCTAAGAGCAAATGCAACTCTCATATCAAGCACATAAAAGAAAAGCCATCAAATTAAGCATTGCATGAGCGACAAGAGCTACTACGGATAGCCAAGGAAGACATGCCTCTCATACATCAAACGGAGCTAAGCAAAGTCATATGAGATGCACATGTAGGCAAGTCATCCTTGGCTACCGAATCAGCTCTTGCTCTCGTGCAATGCCGAACTTGCGCTACATTGCAATTTGCATCGCATCGCATTGCAGCTTGATGTGTGCGAGTATTTATAGTAAGCACATAGGCCCGGCATTTGCATGGGAATAAATCAAGGCTTGACCATCTTTGGCACTTCTGAATTGTGCTGTGCCCTCAGAATATATTCAGTTAGGTTTGGCCTTGGAAATTATTATAAGATGTGATCGGCAAGCTGTATCTTATGGACGTGGAGGTTAATCAGGCTATGCACGTAATACTAACTACAAAGGTCCAAAGGTTTGACTGATTTAGTTTGGCTATGGGTGTCTCTGCATTAGATTCTCTACACCATATTATGTCGATCATGGTTTCTGATCGTCCACCTGTACTTGGACAGTTTACTGAACGTTATTCCTTTTGACATTCCGTTTTGCATCCTCTGTTTTTGGAGAGTACAGAACAGAGAGACAACTCAGTAGGGCTGGACTAACAAGCTACTCGGATCGTTAACGCTCGGCTGGTCATGATCGTTAAGTCTCGGATCATTAAACTCGTTAAGGATAACGAGCTGAAACTAAATCTCGACTATGTTCGTTAGCTGTTAACGAGCGCTCGCAAGCAGCTAATTAAGACTCATTAAGATGTAAAAAAAACTTAAAATTCATCGGGCAGACAAGATTTCAGCCGTATAAACATATAAAAGAACTCAGATTTGATATCCTGTGCCTCACGCATCCCTTTCTTTCTGCCATACAACTCCTTGAAACAGTAATCGTTGGATGGGCTACAACTTTCAGATTTATAGCCTTGCTGTCATAACACTAATGATCTTTATGAGTAGCTCACGAAACTCGTTAGTTCGTTTATTAAACTCGTTAGCATTAACGAGCTAAAACTAAAACTCGACTTGGTTCGTTAAGATAACGAGTCGAGTTACCGAGCGCTCAACAAGCTTAACAAAATTCAAGTTTTACGTCCAGCCCTACTTGTACTCATACAATTTTAAACAGACTAAAAATAAATTAAGTCTTCACTGGTCAATTTTTCCCACACTTACTGTCCACGCGTAGGCCTGGTTTTATTCGGGCCAGCGGCCGGCCGTGCACGATACACAAATCGGGAGTCGCTAAAATGAGAATCTGAACTCTCCTGATAGACTAGTTTTTTCAGCTGGAGGCTCTGCTCTAACTCTCCATTTGTCCTCGCGCAAACAAAAGTGAGGCTATTTTTTTTTGACTTACTTTTGTGCTACTTTGCTTGCAGCAAGCAACGTGACACGTATATGTGAAAAGTTTCAGAGAAAATTAGATTATATTGTTCACTTTGCTTCGTCGCTCATTTCAAACTCCAGGTCAAATGACTACGTGCAATTAAACAGAAAATATAGTCAAATGACAAAAAATGATTTGGTTTCTGAAAACTTCCTTCAGCACAAAATGAACTGGATCGAAAACTTTCATGAATTGACCATTTTGCATGGCGCCTGCCCTAAGGCATTCTGGTTGCATGGATGTCAATCTGTGAAATGCTTTTGGCTAACTCATTTTCTGTTGAAGCTTTCAAAAAGATCATTTTTGTTTTTAAAATAGCAAGCTGAATTCCTGAAGCCAATGTGGCTGCCAGGGGAGTTAGCCAGAGACTACCCCGTACGCATACTTCCGGTGTCTGGGACGGCAAAGAAACAGAGTTCCCCTGTTTCATCGTCACTCATCCCCCTGGAACTCCTTGGCTTTGTCCGGGCCTCTGGGCTGGTACGAGGCGATGTCGACGGCGTCCACGAGCAGCGGGAGCAGCTCGTCCTGGATGCACTTGTAAATCTCCCCGCAGTTCGTCCGGACGACCTTGGCGAGGTTCAGGGCGTTCATTTTGTCGAGCAAGACGTCCTCCTCCACCGGCTCCGTTGGGTACTCCGTGGCGAGCAGCTTGGACAGACGCTCCACGTGGCGCTCCAGCTGCTCCTGGTAGTCCTCGAACAGGACCTGCGCCATGCGCACCTTCTGCCGCTCCGTCCTCCGCACCTTGTCGTAGCCGTCATGGTCGAACATGTAGTAGGCGAAGACGTAGGAGCGCGACAGCACCTGCCGCGACCGGAGCAGGTCCCGGTGCGCCTCCGTCATCCAGCCGCCCTCCTGGATCAGGCGGTTGTTCCGGAGGGACTCCAGCAGCTTCACCCGCTCCTCGACGGCCGGCCCCAGCTTGTCGCGCTCCGTCGTGTAGGAGTCGCCGTGAATCTTGAAGCGGTCGTAGAAGTGGGTGTAGCGGTGCAGCAGCCGCTTGGCATTGTCCACCTTCTTCTTCTCCTCCCCCACGAAGCGGTTGCAGCTGTGGTTGGCGATGGAGGTCCAGGTGTGGGCAGACCCCGTCGCACCGCCGCACAGCCAGCTGCATGCATGCAGAGAAATCAAGAAGTCAGATTCGGTATAAAAATAGATAATCAAGCGATTCGGAAACGCCACCAAGAAGACTACAGTAGTATACTATTCATATGGAGTATCGATGAAAACCGCGTTGAGGTTACCTACCATAGGTGTTGGCCGCATCTGCAGGTGACGAGGTTGCAGCCGTCTTCCTTAACGATGGGCTTGAGGCACTTGGGGCAGTTCTTGGTGTTGGCGAGGATCCAGTTGATGGTCTCCGACTCTCCGTTGCACTTGACCTCCCATTGATCCCACATGGTGCACGGGCACGGCGAGTGCGCGCCGGCGGTGCAGGCGAAGCAGAAGCACACGCCGCAGGGGCACACCACCTCGCAGTACTTCTCGCCGGCGGCCACGCGGATGGCGCGCCCGCAGTGCGGCACGCTGGGGCACCACTTCACCAAGAGGTTGTCGTCGAGGTAGGACTCGAGCAGGAAGCGGTCGAAGCGCCTGGCCGGGTACCGGCGGCTGAGGAGGCGCTGCACCAAGACCTCGTCGCATATGGCCTGGCACTTCACCCCCATGCACCGGATCTGCTTCCTGCCGCTCTCCACCGAGGTATTGAAGTACTCGGTCCAACCTGGACAAATTAGAAGCAATGCTCCTGTAATTAGATATGTCCTTTTGCAAGTATCATCAATAAAACTAAAGTTTCATGCAGTCAACTATATATTACTCCATCCGTTATCAAAATATAAGATGTTCTAACACAAGATATATTACTACAGGACTGATGGCGCGCAACTTATAAATAACGATTTCTTAGGGTAGAAATAGAAAACTCGTTAGCAAAGACATTCAGTGTAGTACCTACATTGTCTGAGAAATTTGTTTGGCTAATTCGGAGCAAGGAATTCTGCAGTAATTAGCCTTGGTGTTGCTATGAAACCATGTGGTATTGTATTTTGACAATTTTGAACTTATGAGCTGAATTTATGAAGTTTGCACATGACAATGGAATTGTGCATCCAAGATTAAAATCCAGAAATACAAACAAAAAAAGAGCTCTTAGTAAGCTTAGTCCTGGAACTAATAAAATAAACATCGTAAATGTAGAAACTCACAGTCATTGCAGAAGTAATGTCCACAGTCCATGGTGGACACGACACTCATGGATCGTCAAAACACACCATGCAGGTCACCATTCTTGAGGGTGATGCCCTGCGGTTGTTATTCTCGAGAAGTACCACGCCTGCTTCCCTGAGCATGCGATCCCGCCCCTTCCTGTCGAAGTGGTCTAATATGCAGTCCACCTTCCACCGGTGGTGGATGAGGAGAGCGCGCGCATGGTGCTGCTTAATGTTGAGCATGTTCATCACCATGGACAAATCTTCTTGCTATAGGTATAGAGAATGATAGAAGGGATTAGTACTGTACATTACTTCTTTGTGTAATCTGAAATCCAAGATATATGTGCCTTGTTGAGCGGTACCTGTGCGGTGAAAACAGACTCTTTTGTAATGGCCTGTGAAAACAGAGAGAATAGTAGTTAGGTAGTGCATCTTCTAATTCGGTAAACAGCTGGAATAAATATACTTAAATCATATGAATTGCATTAAAAATTATCCTTTGACCAATAAGGTTCAGAGCAAATGTTTGGGGGTATAATGACGGAAAAAAGTATTGAACTGAATTTCTTACTGCTAAGATGAAGAATCAAAGAAGCCCAGTGCGTGTTTGATTCAAAAGAACTTCATAGGATTCTTATAGGATTTTATCCCGTAGGATTTTTGTTAGTCGTTTGATTCATAGTATTAGTTTCTATAGGAATTTTTGTACTACTTCCTATAGGATTTCTAACATCCACTCCAATCTCTTTTTAGAATTTTTTTGGTGGAATCAAACAAACTTGGGTATAAACCAAATCCTATATGATTGTAGTGTGCATGACATAGCAATCGTATACTTTTCCTATTTCTATGTCTTTCCTTTCCTACAAATCAAACAAACGTTTAATCACGTTCTAATTCCACAACAACCAGTAGTCCTTTTTTGCGGCGTAATTATAACCATACTAACAACCCCAAGCCGATCTGGCAAAAGTTCCGGAAGCCTGCTGAACACCGAACTCAAGAATGCGATCCCGAAATCAAAGCATGGTTTAACGGCCTCAAATGCAATCGCGCAGATTAGAACATAACAAAAAAATCCATGCAGACGGACCCTAACTTGAATTTCCCGGATTCTTTTTATCGATTTGGCAAGATTTGATCAAGGCGCACATTGATCAAGATCTTTTTTACCGACTTCTCTGTTGGCTCTCTCTTACCCAGTACTCCGCGGGAGGACCCGACTCCGGCATGTCCTCCTCCTCCACGGCGTCCTCGTCCGCACCCATCGCGTCGTCGTCCTCATCGTAGTAGTCAGACTCGTCGCCGTAGCACTCGTCGTCGCTGGCCATGACGGGCAGCTGTGACGCGGCGCGCGGGGACGGTGGCGAGGCGAGACCTGACCGGCGAGACGAGGGTTTTGTGAGGCCGCGGGCTTATAGCAATGGCGATCTGATTTGAGGAGTAGTAACCAGGTTGTATCATGAAAATCCAGGTATCGGGTTCGAGCCGGACTCTGTTCACGGTCGATGTTAGCATCGCAATGGGAGCCACCGTGTTCTAATATGCGGAACTCCATGCCTCTCGCTAAAAGCATTTTTTTACAATTTTTCTTTGCCAAATTTGAATGTACAAACATTCATATCCCTAAATAGTTGGGCATAACGACCAGCAGAATTTCTCCAGAATAATTATTTTCGTTAGTCTGATGCACTATATTCTTTAAAGGAAGTGCTTATGTCTCATTCATCTTAGTGCACTTTTTATAATTGCACGTTTGTTTAAACTACGACTTTTCTAAAAAGTGACCGAGACTTGAGAGAAAAATCAGCCAGCTGAGACTTAGCAAATCTGTTTATAAAATTCTTCAGTGAAGTTCAAAATTTCCAAAAAAAAAAGCACTACTCAAGCCAGTGTTAGTCCAAGCCATCGAGCTGACTCGGTGGCATGTGTCCCGCCTTGTTTAATCACACAACTAACCATTACTTAACTGTGTGTTTTGGTGAAGTTTGCTCATTGCATAATTGTCACAATCAAATATAGGAAACTGACACTAGAATTGCCAAACATAAGTAAACGAAAAAAGACGAAAGAGACTTTCCAGTTTATTTGATCCTCTTTTGTGGTTTTAGTGGAGTGTTCTACGAACCTAATGCTAGTTTTGCTCTGTAGTGTTACTTCTAAAGGTTTTGCACCTAAATTTCATATATATATTAGTAATATATATCAGTTCAACCAGATGAAATTAACAGCAATGTCAATTGAAGGTTTATGAGATATGCACAAAAGAAGTACTCCCTCCGATCCATATTAGTGGGCATAGCTTTGTCTAAATTCATATGTATCTAGTTAAGTATTTAGACTAGATACACGTGTATCTAGATAAAGTTGTGCCCACTAATATGGATCGGAGGGAGTAGTTGCTTTTATCCCATCCGGAATGTAATTCGAGAACAACGCTTTGTACAGACACCAGTACAATCCCTACGTGCTCCAGTTGCAAGCAAATATAATTTGATTTACTTAGGTTAGGGTCCTCCTAGTGCGAGACCACCTCAGATCAGCCTAAATCATTTCCTCCTGCGCGTGCACATCTGCATCAATCAATGCATGTCAAGGTGGTTCTTCGCTCTTCAGTTGCTGCTACACTGACTATCTGGCGTGTGCAGCAACCAGGTGGAACCCATTGGTCCGTCACACCGAGAACGGCTTGGCCTTTTCAGGGCCGTCCGGCATATACATGGGGAGGCTCATGGGTTCCGTGAGCAGCGGCAGCAACTCATCCTCAATGCAATTGTACATCTCCCCGCAGAGAGTTTCAAGGATCTTGACAAGGTTGACCACCTCCTGCTTCATCCGAATTATTTCTTCGTTAGGAAGATCTGGGATATCCGCCACGAGCACCTTTGACAGCTGCTCCACGTGGCGTTCCAGCTGCTCCTGCTGGTTCTCGAACAGATTCTGCGCTGGAGCCAAGTTGCGCTTCTCTGCCGGCCGTGTTCGGAGCTCGCCACCGAACATGTAATAGGCAAACGCATATGATCGTGAAACCACCCGCCTTGAGCACAGCAGGCGCTGGTGCGCTTTGATGAGCCAGTCACCGTCCCTGATCGTGTTTGGCCGCAGGCAGTTCGACTCCAGCAGTTTCACTTGCTCTTTGATGGCCGGCCCCAACTTTTGCTGCTGCTCCTTGTATGACTCCTCGTGGATCTTGAACCGGTTGCAGTAGTGTGCGTACCTCTCTAGCTGCCGCCTGCTGGTGTCCACCTTGTTATCACTCTCCTTGAAGCGGTTGCAACTGTGGCCCTCGATGCTTGTCCATGTGTGCGTGGACCCTGTGGGTCCACCACATAGGTAGCTGCATTCATGAGAAACTACTGATCAAGGAGAATAATTGGTTTAAGTCAGGACACAATGCACAGTCTGCAGCAGGTAACATAAAAAAACATTCCTCCGATAGCTTGTGGGTTAGCTATGTGACCTACTGCAATAAGCTAGGACAAGAATAATGCAACCGAAATTAGTATACCGATATCTCAACATGTAAAAAGAGCTTACCACAGATACTGGCCACAGT
This sequence comes from Poa annua, assembly GCA_026929855.1. Lineage (NCBI taxonomy): Eukaryota > Viridiplantae > Streptophyta > Magnoliopsida > Poales > Poaceae > Poa > Poa annua. The sequence goes on from CM049427.1 coordinate 44,187,050, forward strand.
TGCACTTGACCAGGTTGCAGCCATCACGCTTCTCAATCGGCTTGAAGCACTTGGGGCAGCTCTTGGTGTTTTTGAGGATCCACTTGATGTTCTCTGATTCACCATGGTTTTTGATGCTCCATTTCTTCCACAAGGTACACGGGCATGGCGAGTGTGCCTGCTCCATGCAGTTGAAGCAGAAGCTGACACCGCAGGGACAATTCACCTCACAGTCACGATTTTCAACACGGATCGCGCACCCACAGTGTGGGACGCTAGGGCACCACTTAACAAAGTCATTGTTCTCGAGATAAGACTCGAGCAGGAACCGATCAAAGCGTTTGGCTGCATCAGGGTACTTCTTGCCAAGGAGGTGCCGCACAATGCCCTCCTCGCAAATGGCAATGCACTTCACCTCCATGCAACGAATCTGCTTCTTGCCACTGTCAATGGCTGCATAGAAGTGCTCTGTCCAACCTGAACAAAGAATTAAAGTACCACGGTCAGAGAATGTACATGTGCTATGCAAACAAAGATTTTCAATCTCCTGCAAACAAGAATTTAGTTGCATGATATCTGTAATTGGTGATGCTAACAAGTAAAATCATATGGGTATTGAAATTATGCTACTAGGTCGACCCTGCTTTTGTAATTGCCATTACTTTTTAATAAATTATGATTTTGCCACTCTGTTGCTTTTATAAGATAGTGTCATTCAAGAAGACCAAAATGAAACTTTGACATGGCTGATCTAGTCAAACCGCAATGATCACACGGTAACCGGGGCAAAATGGCAGAAACAAGATATTCTAATGGAATAGCGGCAAAAATTTAATGTGTCAAAACAAATGAAAAAGATCACAGTCATTGTACAGATCTGAATAGCAGCATAACTTAATATAAAGGTACTTTCAGAAGATAACTGCTAAGTAACAGGCGTGAACTCACAGTCATTGCAGAAGCAATGTCCACAGTCCATAGTTGATACATCAGTCAGGGACAAGTCATCATCAAAGCACACATTGCATTTGGCAGTTTTTGAGGGTGTTCTGCTACTCTTCTCCTGCAGCACAATGTCTGCTTCTCTGAGCATGCAATCTCGTCCCTTCCTGTCCAAACAGTCATAGATGCGATCTATCTTCCACCGGTGGAAGATGAAGAGAGCACGTGCGTGGTGCTGCTTTATGTTCAGCAAATTCATCACTGTGGACAAGTCTTCTTGCTGTAGGTAGAGTGGATAAGGAAAGCTGTAAGTGAACCTCAAATACGGGTAGGACAGGCAGAATCTGAAGTGTAATCATAAGAAATGGCTAGCACAGCCTGTTACCTGTGCAGCAGAAAGGGAGTTTTCTGTAATGGCCTACAATAACAGTTATATGTGTCAAAATCTTTAACAACCATAAGAAATAAGAATATTTTTAAAATATAATCTATATTTTAGTGCAGGCAAAAATCTCACAAAATGCAAAATACATGTACAAGTGACTTTAGAGAAGATTACTTTGAGCAAACCATCAAAATTTAACTATAAAGACAATAGCTTTGGAAACAGACAGGAACTGAACTTACACCATACTGATGCTTTGACTCTGCCTGACTTGTATGGTGCATAAAGTTATATTTATCAATAAAAACTATACATTAAAAAACAGAAGCTGTCTTCTACATATAATGCAATTTGTAGATTTAGTAAATAAAAGATTGAAGGAAATGCATTTATACCTTACTTGCACAACAACAACAAAGCCTTATGTCCCAAGCAAGTTAGGGTATAGGCTAGATATAGAATCCAATAGAAACATAATAAAGAAACCAAAGGGTGATAGAGAGAAAAATAAATGTAAGAAAAAGTACACCACAGTAAATGTGACGTCAAATGCACTTATACCTTGCTTGTAGGGTGTAAAGTTAAATTTAGTAAACAGAAGTAGTACAGAAGTGTACATTCAAGAAGGGAAGCTGTGCATGCCACACTAACTTCTTGAACATAAAATGCAATTTGTGTTTTACCAAACGAAAAATCGAAGAAGATGCACATGTTGGTACACGTTTCTTGTAGTATTACACAAATGCTAAGCAGCTCCACCCACTTCAAGTGCATAAAATTCTGCTGTACAAAGAGCATCACTTTGGGCACAATTGAGTAGTCGTACGAAAATGATTAAACCTTTTGAAGTGAAAGACGGTTTTTACAGCCAAAAAAACGGAGATTCAGACCCAATGTGTCTATGTGGTAAGGACGGTCAATATTGCTTCTCTGATAACATCGGAGTTCCATGCCAGTCGGCATTAACTGATACCAAACCTCATCCTACTGAAAGCCGGTCTGGTATCAAGAGCCTGCCGGACGGACGGCTGCTTCGCGGAACTGGCGCATTGCTGAAAGGAGAAAGCAGAGGACTGGTCCCAGAGCAGAGTGCAGAGACGCGCAATTGGTCCTAGTAATTAGGGAAAAGAAAAAAATCGGCCAAGGACTGAGGAGCCGGAGCACGGGGACGCTCCTCAAATCCCCCGATCTCGCGGAGGCGGAGGCCCCGATACGGCGCAGGCGCACGCAATCCGAGGGCAGGGAAGGCGATTTACTCACCCAGCAGTACGCGCGGCGGCGGCCCAGCGGCGGCGTGTCGTCCTCGGCCAGGCCGAGGTCGTCCTCGTCCGCCTCCAACGCCAGACCGTCCCAGTCCACCGCCTCCTCCTCGTCGCCGTCGCCGTCGTCGTAGTAGTAGCAGTCGTCGTCGTCGCTGGCCATGGTGGTTTGATCGCGGCGGTGGGGGGAGAAGGAGAAGAGGGAGCGAGGGTTTTTCCGGAAAGGCTTCGCCTTTGGGGGAAGGTTTGGCACCTCCGGGCGGGGGCGGCTGCCGTGTAGCGATTGATTTGCCTAGTTTTTCGATCGCCTAAGCAGGGTTTAAAGGCTGACACTGTGCCCGAAGCGAGTTCAAATCCTGACGCATACAAAAAAGTTCTAAATAATTGTGATTCTGAATAACAGTGTAATCATACGACGCAACAGGAATAAAAAAAACTATAGCTACGTTTTACTGATGGAAACAGATGATAGAACAGAACACAGTTCAGAAAGCACTAAAGTTGATGGCCATGAAGCGGAGCAGCTGTGGTTGCATGAAGTGCAGGAACTGAAACCTCTCAAGAGAGCCAAGATATATATACGCTAGAAAGCCAATTAAATAGAATTGTTGGAGGAAACCATCGTCCCAGCAAGACTATCATGAACTACGATTGGGCTGTGTTTCTCCACGTTGTTCATCTCTTTGTCATCGCAATGTGTTGCGACAACACTAAATCTAGCCGCACATAGACATTAAAATCAACAATGTAAGATCAACTATGGCGAAACAACTCTTGGAAGAGAATCGAAGCAAAATTATGCTGGCCTAGATAGATTTTTACATACACGGATTAATTGCAATAACAATTCAGTTTACCTCTAGAGGAAAAAGGGGTCACACGGTTCTAACCACACCAAGGCACCACAACTTTTAAAGATCCGACCGAACTCAGCTAAAAAAAGATCTGACTGAGATTTACGATGAGAAACTGACTGAGGAGTGCTGGGGGCAATATTTCGTGGAGGTCGCCGGGTTGGGCGAGCAACTTGTAGGTCATGAATGTCCCACCTAGCCAGCCTTCAGTTCCACGACCTCCCTGCCGATGCCGACGGAGCTCAGACATGGCGGGCTCCTCGTGGCGGCGATGTGGAAGTTTCCCGACGACTCTGCATCTGGTCGTTGAGGGGATGAGGTTGCTGGAGCAGGTGGTCGGCTCTGTAGGCACAGTCTCTACTCTGCCCCGTCCTACAACGGATACGTAGGTGCCAAAAGAGATGGAGGAGACGGAGGTACGGAACCTGGACAACGCCGGCCTCCTCGCCCCTGGGACTCGCTCGAGACGCCACCGCTGATCAAGGGAGGAGGAGAGGATTTGGTGGAGGCGAGTGGATAGGGTGGAGGGGCTAACATATAAAAGTGTCGATTATGCTGGAGCGCGGGTTGACTTCTGTATTTTCTAAGGGGTTTTGTGTAAAAATGTCACGACGTATGACGCCTCACATTAGGTTGTATTATATAATAGGCTGTATTATATAATAGAGATTACTTGGTGTTTGATGGAGATGTAACATTAGATTAGATCTGTCACTGAAATGAGTTCAAGTGCTAAATGGTTTCGGACGCGTCTTTTTGCGAACACGCAAAAGCTTTGCGTGTCGTCTTAGATAGAAAGGAGAAAGAAAAACATGGCTACAGCGATTCCGGCATCAGAGAGATGCGGTTACAGGGCCTCGGCAACTGCTGCTGGGGCGGGCAGCATGTGCAAGCGAGGGGAGAAGAAGAACAGCGCCCACCGAAAAAAATACAGGCTAACTCCAAATGACACCCAACCCTACAGCTCCCGACAGTTTCCAGAGATCGATCTCACCGACGAGTCTGCGACAGATTTCGGGGACCGTCTCCGAGACTCGCTGAAAAACTCGAGCATTGCGCTCCTTCCAAAGGATCCAAACCGTAAGGACGACGAGTGAGTCGAAGCCCTTTCTCTGCTGCTTCGGCACGCGGCGGCGTTGCTCAGGCCACCATGCGATGAGGGTGTCCGTGGCGGCCGGCATGACTGTGAGCAGATTGCAGCGTTGCAGTATGTTGTGCCAAACCTCACGGACAAAGATGCAACCAACTGCTAGGTGATCGGCTGTCTCGGGCTCTTGGTCGCAGAGGGGGCAGGTGGTGTGCGAGTTCATGCCACGTCGCCGCATCCGATCCGCTGTCCAGATACGGCGCTGAAGAGCGAGCCAGATGTGTATCTTGCATTTACCAGGTGCCCAGGTTTTCCATATGGTCTTGCCACAGGGGAAGAGCACGAGACCAGCATGAAACGCTTTGTAGGCAGAGCTGGCGGTGTAATCCGAGGACGCCGTCCACTTCCAGATTAGACGATCCGGCGTTTCCGGGGCTAGCTGCACGTTCTGTAGCTTGTCCACGAGGTCAAGAAACTGCACCAGAACCGGCACGGTAAGGGGCCCCGTGATGTCGCGGATCCATCGCCGGTGTAGGACAGCTTCCTCCACCGTGCGCACTTGCCTAATTCCCTCGTCGACAGCAGCGACAAGAGCAGGCGCTAAGGTCCTGATGGATTGGCCATCCATCCATGCATCGTCCCAGAAAAGCGTCGTCCTACCGTCGCCAACAGAGAAAGAGACCGAGGCATCGAACATAGCTTTTACCTCAGGCTCGAAGTTCATCTTGAGGTCGGTCCAGCACCCCTGCCGTTTCTTCTTTAACCACAGCCAGCGCATGCGTAGCGCAAAACCTAGCAGCTTCAGGTTCATGATGCCGAGGCCGCCGAATTCCACCGGCCGACACATATTTGCCCAGGTAACAAGGCAATGACCGCCCTTCACTGCTTCGGATCCTTTCCAAAAGAAGGCCCTGATACGCTTGTCCAGGAAATTGATGAGCCAAGCCGGCAGGTTCAAGGCGATGGAGTGGTAGATCGGGATTGAAGTCAGGACGGATTTGATCAGAACGAGCCGGCCCGCAGAGGTGTAGAAATTTGCCATCAAAGGGGACAGGCGACGGCAGATGGTGTCCACGATGGGCTGCAGACTCGATTTGGACAGCCTTTTATATGACAACGGCAATCCCAGGTAAGTGCACGGGAAGGGCTTGACAGCGCAAGGGAAGTGCAGGGCAGCGACGGCGAGGTGTTCGTCTGAGCATCGAATTGGAGAGATAGAGCACTTTCCCATGTTCGTCTGGAGTCCAGAGGCACCGCCAAAGATGTCCAGGGCCTGGCGCACCGTGCCTAGGTCGCGCGCCGTCGGGGATACGAAGATCACGACGTCGTCCGCGTAGATCGATGTGCGGAAACGCACACCGCGGCAGGGAAGGGGAGACAGCATCTCCAACTCTTCGGCACGGCGAAAAACCGCGTTGATCACCTCCATAACGAGGAGGAAAAGCGTGGGCGACAATGGGTCGCCTTGCCGAAGCCCACGCCGGTGGTGAATCGTCCTACCCGGCACACCATTGAGAACGATGCTCGACGAGGAAGAGGACAGCATGATGCAGACCCACTCGATGAAGAGACGGCCAAAGCCGAGGTGCTCGAGGACGCGTACGAGGAAAGGCCATGAAACTGAGTCAAAGGCCTTTGTGATGTCGACCTTAAGCAGCACATGCGGCTGCCTACTCAAGTGTAGTGCCCTCGTGGTAAGCTGGACCATCTTGAAATTGTCGTGGATGGACCGTCCGCGCATAAAGGCTGATTGGTTCACGGCGATCATCTCCGGCAGCCGCGGCGCGAGTCTACGGGCGAGGACCTTGGAGAACAGCTTGCCGAAACTGTGCGTGAGACTGATGGGCCTGAAATCCTTCACAGCAGTTGCGCCGTCCATCTTAGGCAGCAGCACGACCAAAGCATTATTCAGCTTGCCCATGCCACCGGAGCGAAGGGAGTGCAGGTGCTGCATAGCACGGACGACGTCCTCTTTGATGATTGGCCACGCGGCTTGATAAAATCTGCCGGAGAAACCGTCGGGCCCAGGCGCCTTGTCCGGCGGCAGCTCCTTGACCGCATCCCAGATTTCCCCCATGGTGAAAGGGGCCTCGAGGTCGTGCAGGTCAAGGGTGGGCAGCCCAAGGGAGTGCAGGTCGATGTCGTGCGCGCGAGTGAACTCCGAACCGATGAGATTGTCGTAGAACTGGAACAACATATCTTCTTTCGCCGCATGCTCCACAACCGTGTCGCCATTGTGGGACAGCGCCACAATGTGATTCCCCCTCTTCCTCTGGCGGGCTCGCATATGGAAATAGTTGGTGTTGGCGTCGCCTTCAGCAAGCCAGAGAACATGCGAGCGATGACGCGCAATAGTACGCTCCAACGACGCAAGCCCAAGGACCTTCATCTTTAGTTCGCTGCGGAAGGCATGCTCAAGATCAGACAGCCTGCGGGACTCCTGGGCGACGTCGAACTGGAAGATTAGCTCCTTGGCTAGCAGGAGCTGACGCTTGACGCTGCCAATGCGCTTGTCGCTCCAGGATTGCAAAGCGCGAGCGGTGCGGCACAACAGGGCCTGTAGCCTCTTCAGATGGTTCGAAGACGCCGGGGCAGTCCAAGCTTCAGAGACGACTTGTAGGAAGCCATCGAACTTGGGCCAGATGGGCTCGAAGTGGAAGCGATAGGCCCGTGGCGTCTGCAAGTCCGTGTGCAAGATGATGGGGCAATGATCCGAGGCCGCCGAGGATGCAGCCCGCAGCAAGCAGTTTGGGAAACGCTCCTCCCAGTCCAGCGAGTAGAACCAGCGATCGAGGCGAACCAGCGTGGGATCCCGGCGCTCGTTGCTCCAAGTATAACGACGTCCGTGGAGATTCAGCTCCGAGAGCTCAAGATCGTCGAGAAATCTGCGGAAACGCGCCATCCATCTTCTATCCAAGTTTGCATTGTTTTTGTCTTCTGCGCGATAGATGAGATTGAAGTCTCCGGTTAGTGCCCATGGCCCAGGGTGGGAGGTACGGAACGTCTTGATCTCCTGGAAGAACAGCAGCCGTTCATCACAGGAGAAAGGACCGTACACTGCCGTAAGCCACCAAGGGGGGGAGGAATCACAGCGTTGCCTCAAACGAATTGAGAGAGCAAACGTGTGGAAGGCCACCCCAGACACATCCCAGACCGCAGTTTTCCATGCAATGAGGATGCCACCACGTGTGCCATTGGCGGGGACACAGAAGTACTCGAAACCTGGTCCTAGAATTCTCAAAATGAGGCGATCATCTACAACAGCCAGTTTCGTCTCCTCCACACAGATGAGGGACAGATGCTCGTCACGAACGACATCGCGTAACAGGTCACAGCGGGCCGGTGAATTGAGGCCCCGGAAGTTCCAGGAGCCAATGCTCTCGTTTGGTGTAGCCATGGAGAGAACCTTAGCAGCAGCGTCAGCACGGGCGGAGTGCCTAGTAGGCGGCCTCCAGCAGCGCCCCCCGCATCGAGAAATCGACGTCACGCGGCTCATTCTTGGCGAACAGCTCACGTAGAGCTTGGAGCCGATGCTCCAGGATTTCATCAGCAAAGAAAGCACGGTAGCGCTGGAGAGTAGCATCGTCGATCTCCTCGGGGCGCTCAGCCAGGCCCAGCTTGCAGATCACGGTCCTTTGTGCCCAGGAACGAGTGCCCGGGATCTCCTTGCCACATGACTTGGCAATGCGGTCGCTGCGCCGGGGTAGGAGAGGCAGTCCTGCTTGCTTCGGCGGCGCGGCGAGCAGCGGGGTGTTCAGGGCGCGTAGACAAGCCAAGTTGAAGTCCTCCGCTGATAGCGCACGATGTGGGGCAGGGGTAATTGGCACTTCGAACCAGTCCGCTGCGGAGGCGTCCGAGGCTGCCCCAATCGTATCTGGCTCCAGCCAGGTGGACCCAGCTCTAGCAGAGCTGCAGCGGGACCCAACCGAAGGCGAGGTCGCTGGCTCGGCGTCGCGTGAACACAGAGGCGTGCTGTCCACGGCAGGATTTGCGGGCCCCTGTGGAGAGGACGCAGTAGCCACATGCGGCTCAAGTTGAGTCTCAGGAACAACCGTAGACGAGGTGGCAGGGTGATCCCGAGGGAGCAGCTGCTCAGGCACGACAGGTTCAGCATCGGGGGGTGTTTTTGAGCTGTCCGAAGCTGCAACGCAGGCGGCAGCACGATCGGCTTTCTCAGGCGGCTCCACAGGGCAAACAGCTTTGAGGGCATGTCCCGACGAATCGTGTGCAGAGTCCTGCAGTCCCGTAGAAGCCGACGAACCAGCGACAGACTGCGCAGGCCCAACCGAGGAGGACGGCAAAGCAGCGTTGTCGGCCACGTCCAACGGCACGGAAGGCACAGAAGGCACATGCGCGCTGGGATTCGACGAGGCACGTGGCACCCACCTAGTGGCCGGGGCCACGGGAGTGGTGGTGTGCCTGCCTGCCTTGCGGCGGCGGGCAGCATGCGGCGCGGCGGCAAGAGCGGCCATGGGGACGCCGTTGTCGCCCGGGCTCTGGCCACCACCATTCCTGCGTCGGCGCTGCCTGCGCCTGCGGTTGCCGCGGCGAGAACCACGGCAGCCACCAGCCTCCGCGTTGGGATCGGCGTCCACCCCCGAGTCACCTCCGTGGCCGGAGTCGTCGTTGCCACCACCAGGGGAGCGAGGCCGATCAACACCACGCAGCTTGATGCGCACGTCGTAGTGGAGGAGCTGCCTAGCCTCTGCGGCAGCAGCGGGGCGGGACGGCCCAGCTTCCGGGATGGCGAGGATCCGCGCCTCCGGGATGAGGCCCGGGTTAGCAGACCAGGCCGAGAGACGGAAGCGGCGAAGATCATGGCGCAGGATGGTGTCGTCGTCGATGGAGTCGATGCAGCAAGAGGTGGACAGCAGGGACGCGGCTGTGGAGCGGAGCCACGCGTGAGCCGGGATGCCTTCGATGTCCAGGTTCACCTTGTACCGCATAACGGCGCAGGTGGCCTGTGCTTGTGGCGTCCAGGGCTTGAGGCGCAGCTCGAAGGTCATCGAGGGAATCACCGGATGGGACAGGGCGAGGTCTCTATCCTCCATCCGATCGAACAGCACCAGGCAGTCGTCCGGCCAGGTAGTGTGGACCGAGAAGCTCGAGATCGAGACCTGCAGCACCTCGGCCATGAGCGCGGCAATGACCGCGTGGCTAACCTGCTCGCCAGACACCGAAACCAGCACAGCGCGCTGCAGCCGCGCAACCTCAGCGTCGATGACGGGCGCCCGTTCGATGACGCAGAGCTCCGGCAAGCCGGCCTCCACGAGGGGTGGCGCTTGGGAAGGGGACGGAGCGACCAGCAGCGAGCGAGGCGTCGGGAGCGGCGGCGTGGATGCCCTGGAGGCGGACGACGTGCCCGCGCTGGAGTCGCGGCCGCGGCCAGAGGACGGTGCGCGCTGCGGCGCGTCGCCGCCGCCACGGACGACAGGGCTCCGGGGGCGCTTGCAGTCCCGAGCGAGGTGGAGCTCACTTTTGCATCTGAGGCAGCGAGTGCGCCTCGTGCAGTCCTTGCGCCGGTGCTCCTCAGACAGGCAGTTGAGACACTGGCCGTTGAGCACGACGGCGAGCGGGGGGCGCGCGACGAGGTTGGCTGGCGCTGCCGGTGACGGAGGCGAGTCCTGGCGGCGGCGGCGACGAGGGCCGGCCTGCGTCCAGCCGTCCGCATCCGGCTGCGCGCGAGGGGCGGCCGGTCGTGGCTGGGGGTGCAGAACCACCCGGGGAGGAGCAGCCGTGGCGCGACGCACCGGCGGGGCGCGGGCCAGCGGGCGCGACGCAGCGACCTCCGAGTACGATGGCCGCGAGCACGCGGGAGCGGAGGAGCCTGAGCTGGAGCCCGGGCTCGACTCTCGCCAGCGGCGTTCCCGTTCAGTGACCGGGCGCGGCACCTTGACGACGGAACGCAGAACGGGCGCGGCGGCCATGAAGAAGGACGGGGAGAGACGGCGCGACAGAAGGGAGGAGGTGGTGAGTGGACGCGGCTGCCGGAGTAGCAGAGCGCGGCGAAGGTGGACGCGGCTGCCGGAGTAGCTAGGCGCGGCGGCGGAGGGAAGGGAGACGAGAGCTCACGACCCTGTTCTAGGATTATTGTACCTAGTTGTGCACATGTGATGTTTTGTGTCCAAGCATGTTTGTGAAGTTGGAAGCTCTGTCACTGAAATGTTTCCTATAAAAGAAAAATTGGAAGCTCAAACTGTCTCTCGAGATTCGAGAGGGGACGTTGGGTTCGGTTTCAAGTTTTGAACATGTAGTATGTTGAAACTATTTATTTTGTAAAAGAACACAAATCATCAGAGCTTGATGTTTGGTGAAGCTGCATCATTACATCTGCCACTGAATAGAAGGTGCTACATAGTTTTGGATGCGTCTAGCGGGTGCACATGTGAAGCTTGTTGTCTAACCATATTCATAATCGGAAAAAAAAATTGGAAGCTAAGAAGGCCACTCGAGAGCCGAGGAAGGCGCTGGATTCTGATCCGACTTGAACTTTTTGTATGATGAAACAATTTCTTTAATAAAAGGACGACATACCAGAGCTTGATGTTTGATAGAGCCTTATTAGTCACCGAATTGTAGGTGCAAGATAGTTTTGGACACATCTAGTGGGTGCGCGTGTGATGTTTCATATAATAGAAAATAAGAGAGAAGCTCAAACTGCCACTCGAGATACAAGAGGGGTCCTTGGGTTCGGCTCCAACTTATATTTTTAGTATGTTTAAACTATTTCCTTTTGTAAAAGAATACAAAAGAAGACGAATTACCAGAGCTTGATGTTTGATGAAGTCGCATCATTAGATCGGTCAATAGAAGGACACAGCTAGGGGTGCACATGTGATGTCTTGTGTCCAACCACGTTCATAAACGGGGAAATGGAAGTTAAAATGGCCACTCAATAGCCGAGAGATCAGGTTGGGTTTCCTTGAACCAGGCTTTCGCCCCACTATATTAATATAGTCACAACCAAGCAAACCAACAATACTACGTGCTAGGGCGAAAACAGCACACGCACACCTAAAAGAAAAGAAAAGGAACAAGAGAAAGAAAAATGCCACCAACGGCGGTGATACGTCTCCAACGTATCTATAATTTTTTATGTTCCATGCTATGTTATATCATGTTATTACATGTTTTATATGCATTTTATATAGTTTTTTGCATTTTCTGGGACTAACCAATTAACAAGATGTCAAAGTGTCAGTTCCCTGTTTTCTGCTGTTATTGGTTTCAGAAAAGCATTTAAGGAAATATTCTTAGAATTGGAAATAAAACATCCTGAAATTATATTTGAAAAAGGAACGTTCCATAACACCGAAGACGAGACGGAGAGGGGCCACGAAGCCGCCTCCCCACCCCGTGGCGCGGCTCCCTTCCTGGCCGCGCCAGGAGGTGGTGTGGGCCCCTCGGGCGCCCACCGATATCGCCCTTTCGTACATAAACACCTCCTGACCTAAAAACGCACATACAATGTTCGATATTTCCTCCACGGGTCCCGAGCGCCGCCGCCATCGAAGAAAAGATTCGGTGAACAGAAGTCTCTGTTCCGGCATCCTGCCGGGACAGGGAATTGCCCCCGGAGCCACCTCCATCGACTCCACCACCATCTCCATCGCCCTTACTGACTCCTATGATGAGTAATGAGTAGTTCTCCCCCGAGGCTTCGGGATCTTCGGTAGCCATGTGGTTTATCTCTCTCTCCCATATGATATTTATGTGATCATGAGATTTGTAATCTAGTTGAATATGTGATGCTACTCTTTATCTATTATGCACTCTAGAGATTACTTTAATATGAACTCCGGGGTTATTCACGTGTGTGACAGTGATAGTAAACCCGTGATTCCCTTTATGACATTGTTGGTGTTAGTTTACTCTGACTTTGAGGGTGCTCTTGTAGCCCTACACAATGAATGATGTTTGTTATCCAACATGAGAGTGTTTGAGAGTAGTGTTTATTTATTTAACTTTGATGTCATTGTTGAGAATGTCCACTGGTGAAAGTAGGATCTCTAGGCCTTGTTTCCAAGCATTAAAACACTGTTTCCAACAAGTTCTGCTACATGTTTGCTTACTGCCATTTTTATTACAGATTGCAGTTACTGCTTATAATCATCCATATTACTTGTATTTTACTATCTCCTCGCGTAACTAGTGCACATATACATCTGAAAAGTGTATTGGGTGTATTGGGGACATAAGAGACTTCTCGTATCTTAATTGCAGGGTTGTTCGAGAGGGTTATCTTTGACCTCTACCTCCCTGAGTTCGATATACCTTGGGCGATCCACTTAAGGGAAACTTGTTGTTGTTCTACAAACCTCTGCTCTTGGAGGCCCAACACTGTCTACAAGAATAGAAGCATGCGTAGACATCAAGCTATTTTCTGGCGCCGACATTATGCGGGGGAGGTGAGCGCTTGAAGGTATCTCCGTTAGATTTTACAGTTATTACTTTTTGTCTCTTGTTTTTATTTTCACTAGTTAGGCTAAAATGGAAAATAACAAAAAAAAATAGAGATCTCTATGAAATTTATCTTGAGTTGGAACATGAAGTGTTTTAAGAGAAAATTAAAAAACCTATGGAACTTTACATGCATGCTAGTAGTAATGTTATTAGTATAAATTCTTTGGACACTATTATTGCTAAGGCTATGGAAAAGTCTAATCTCGGGGAAGTTGGTTTTGATGAGCATGATATTTTTAGTCCCCCAAGCACGGAGTAGAAAATTTTCTTTGATGATACCCAGCCTCCAATATATGATAATTATAATCATTGTGATATTTTTGATTTACCTACTGTTGAGGATATATTTTATGTTGATTATGATATGCCTCCTACATTTGATGATTATGGTGATGAGAATAATAATGATAGCTATTTTGTTGAATTTTCTCTCACTACTATTAATAAGAGTGACTATTCTTATGTGGAGAGTACTAATTTTTTTATGCATGTGGCTCATGATAAGAATATTTTATGTGATAGTTATATTGCTAATTATATTCATGATGCTATAAGTGAACTTATTGCTGATAATGATGAGTATTCTTAAATATGCTATATGATAATGCTTTAGATGATGGTCCTATGCTTATCGATAATCCTCTATGTTTAGAAGTTGTTACTTATTTATGTGTGGATAAAAATGATATAATTGTTGCTTGTGATGGTACTCTTACTCATGAGAGTCCTACTTTGTTCTTGAATTCTCCTAATTACATCACGGAGGAGAAATTTTCTTATGTTGAGAAATACTTATGTGGTTTGCAATTGTCTCTAGTTCCATATCTTTGTTGCAACCATGATCTTAAACTTGATATTGATCTTAGTAACTATTTTGAAAGAGGGAAGCATGCTAATGAATTCCAAAATAAATTTAATGATCCTCTTTATTTGCCTATGTTATCTAAGTTGAATGATTCTTGTGGTTATATGGTTGAATTTATTTTTACTACTGGAAATTATTATGAGAGAGGAGAATATGGTTGTACAAGTTTTCATGATATTAAAACACCTCTCTATATGCTTAAAGTTTCGAAGTTACTCTTATTTTATCTTCTTATGCTTGTTGCTTTGTGCTTTCATGACTTATTTCTTCACAAGACTCCTTTCCACAGGAAGTGGGTTAGACTTAAAGGTGTTTTATGTTTACCTCTTGATGCTATCCTATGTTTTCAACTCTCATTTTTATGAGAGCATCGTATGAATCTCTGTGCCTAGCTGAAAGGCGTTAAACAAAAGCGCTTATGGGAGACAACCCACTTTTATGTCCTTTTATTTTATTTTGTTTGCTTTAAGGACTTGTCCTACCTCTGTAGCAATTTCTTTGTATCTTTGTTTTCTTGCAATATTGTGTCAAGATAAGCCTCTAATTGAAAGTTGATGCTAAATTTCAATTCCTGCGCATAAACAAATTTCTGTTTTTCACCGTTAAATTCATAACTCTTCACTGGAGCGTCAGACAAATCTGCCTTTTTTGTGGACAATCCTCAGATGTATACGCAACTTTCATTATATTTGAGTTTTCTGATCTGAGCAAGTTAAGTGATTTCAATTTTTTTGTCTTTATAGACTGTTCTGTTTTTTACAGATTCTGCCATTTATTTTGCAATGCTCTTTTGCTATTTTGATTGGATCTTTTTATCCTATGAAGTATCAGTGGTTGTAGCTGATATCCAGTAGCATTGGTAGAAATTATGTTTTTACAGAATATCATAATTTTTCATGCACTAACCCTGTATTGAAGTTTAATCTAAGTTTGGTGTGGAGGAAGTTTTTAAGGATCAAGAGAGAAGGATGATATAATGTGATCAAGAGGATAGTAACGTCAAAGCTTGGGGATGCCCCGGTGGTTCGCCCCCAACATATTTCAAGAAGACTCAAGCGTCAAATCTTGGGCATCCCCTTCTTCATCAACAAACTATCAGGTCCTTCCTAGTGAAACTATATTTTAATTCCGCCACATCTTATGTGCTTTTCTTGAAGCGTCTGTTTGTTTTTGTTCTTATTTTTGTTATTTTCATTCTCTGAATAAATTGGATCCTAGCATTGTTTTGTGTGGGAGAGAGACACGCTCCGCTTTTTCATATGAATACGCGTATTCTTCGCTTATATTCGTTGAGTATTCTTTTCATGTTATTGTTTGCTTTCTAGTTCTTGTTTTTCATGCATATCTTGCTAGATCTGTTAGCTTTATTAAATCATACTCTCATATCTCATTGTTTAATTACTTGGAGAGTTTATCTTTTAAATTAGTTGATTGGTGTTTGGTTGAGAACAGAAAATGCTAAATGTGATAAATGGTATAACTAAATAGTACATAATCTTGTAGATCATTAAATTGTGTCACTTGAATCATTGATGTTGTTTTGAGATATTAATTTGCTTAATGGTAAACATGATGGTCTAGTAAAGTGGAATGATTAATGGTTGGTCTAGAAAAACTTGAAGCTGTTCAACACTTGAATTTCCAGTTGATTGCATAATGGTATATGACTTCTATTTGCCTAAAGCAACCGTAATGACTTTATGTTATGCGCTACGGCCGGGGAAGCCAACGGTGGCTTTGTCATTCGCCACGATCCCTCTAGGAGTAATTTTCATTATGACTTGTATGATCATATTTTTATTCTGAATCTTTTTACTTGTGAGTTCTAAAACTGCGGTTTTCATGGCACTTCCACCACCATATTGCTAGCCTCTTCGGTACTTTGCTTTGCCCTTTCTCACATTGAGAGTTGGTGCATTTTTCGCGGGTACATCTAAACTCGTGGGAGATCTTCATCTTGTTCTCCTACACATAAGCCAACTATCTTGCTCAAAACATCCACCATACCTACCTACTACAGCATTTCCATAGCTGTTTCGAGATATATTGACATGCAACATCCATCTTACATTACATGACTTGTTGTCATTCATTACTTATATATTGCTTTGCGTGATTATATAAAGCTGATTTGTGGTTTTACCCATATTACGCTAGATCATTGCATAACCTGCTACACTGAGAGAGGCACCGTTGTCATATGCATTTTATGGCACATTCATATTAGTTACTTGTATCATCATTATGTTGTCATATTATCATTTGTGTGTTGTCATATATCATATATCATATTAGGATGCTTGCCCCTGAAAGTGAAAGAGCCATGGAGGCCATCGAAAAGAGAAACAAAAAGAAAAGAAAAATATATATAGAAAAAGAGAAAAAGAAAGAAAGAAAGAAAAAATGGGGCAACATTACTATTCTTTATCACACACTTGTGCTCATGTTATAGCACTATATCATTTGTGCTCATGTTTAGCACCTTTACTCCATATGAGAGAGTTTTCATGTCGTAGTTGCATAACTATGTGAGGAACTTTACACTATAGAACTTGGCTTGTATATTCCAATGATGAGCCTCCTCAAAAGTGCTCTAGGTCTACGTGAGCAAGCAAGTTGGATGCACCCCCACTAGTTCCATTGGAGAGCTTTCATATACTTATAGCTCTATGTGCATCCGTTGTGTGGCAATCACTACTCCTTGCATAGCTTCGATTGTAAGACTTTCTCTTGTCTAATGATCACTTGCAGCTTTGTGAGCCTTTCTTCCGTTGGCCTTCCAAACCTCTGTTAACATTCTCTTTGCCATAACATCCTGGTGCCAGCTAGAACCAACGTTGAACGCTTGCTTGTTTCTTTTGAACAAATATAGTATTGATCTTCTATGTGCATATTGATATTGCTTGACTTGATCCTTTAATTAAGTTGTCATGTTTGTTGGAAGCATTACATGATTATATTGTTGTGCTTGAAGCTTAAATCATCTTTAATATCTACTTTGCACAGTTGATTGCTATCTAGTACTATACCATTGAAAGCTTTGCTTGCTTCACCTACTTGTTTATTTATTACCCATTTGATATCAATATAAACTACAACCCTTATTCATTTGATCTAAGTTTACATGGCTTACATTATTACGTGATCAAGATTGTGTTTAAGCATGTCACTTCAGAAATTATTCTTTTTTTATCGTTCTTGCCTACTCGGGACGAGTCGAACTAAGCTTGGGGATGTTGATACGTCTCCAACGTATCTATACTTTCTTATGTTTCATGCTATGTTATATCATGTTATTACATGTTTTATATGCATTTTATATAGTTTTTTCCATTTTCTTGGACTAACCAATTAACAAGATGTCAAAGTACCAGTTGCATGTTTTCTGTTGTTTTTGGTTTCAGAAAAGTACTTAAGGAAATATTCTCGGAATTGGAAACAAAACATCCTGAAATTATTTTTGGAAAAGGAACGTTCCAGAACACCGAAGACGAGACGAAGAGGGGCCACGAGGCGGCCTCACCACCCCGTGGCGCGGCTCCCTTCCTGGCCGCGCCAGGAGGTGGTGTGGGTCCCTCGGACGCCCATCGACATCGCCCTTTCGCCCATAAATACATCCTGACCTAAAAATGCACATACGATGTTCGATATTTCCTCCATTGGTCCTGAGTGCCGCCGCCATCGAAGAAAAAATTCCGGGGACAGAAGTCTCTGTTCCGATACCCTGCCGGGACGTGGAATTGCCCCCGGAGCCACCTCCATCGACTCCACCACCACCACCACCACCATCTCCATCGCCGTTGCTGATTCCTATGACGAGGAGTGAGTAGTTCTCCCCCGGGGCTGCGGGATCTACGGTAGCCATGTGGTTTATCTCTCTCCCATGTGATCTTTATGTGATCATGAGTTTTTGATAGGAATATGCCCGGGAGGCAATAATAAAGTGGTTATTATCTTATTCCATGTTTATGATAAATGTTTATTTCTCATGCTAGAATTGTATTAATGGAAATATTAATACATGTGTGACTAATGAACAAATTAGAGTTCCTAGTAACGCCTCTCGTTTAACTAGCTCGTTGATTAACTGATGATCAAGGTTTCCTGATCATGAACATTAGATGTTGTTAATAAGGGGATCACGTCATTAGGAGAATGATATGATTAACACACCCAAATTAAGTATAGCAATACGATCAAGTCATTAAGTTTATATTGTTGTATTGAGCATACGAAGTAACCCTAATCTTTAGACCATGAGATCATGTCTATCAATAACACCGGAAGAACGCTTTGATGACATCAAACGTCACACCGTAACAGGGTGACTATAAAGGTGGCGTTGTGTATTCCAAAAGTATTAGTTGAGGCTCATGGATCAAGAAGTGGGATTTGTCCATCCAGATGATAGAGAGATATACTCTATGCCCTCTCGGTGATATCACATCGACACCGCTTGCAAGCATGTGATTAGGTCACAAGGATGTCATATCATAGGACGAGTAAAGTGTACTTGTCGGGAACGAGATCGAACAAGGTATAGATGATACCAATGATCGGATCTCGGACAAGTAAAATATTGCAAGACAAAATAAATTGGTTATGAAGTTTTTGGTTCACACGATCACAAGATTCATCGTCGAATATGTAGAAGTCATTACGGATCTCCAGATCCCGTTGTTGACTATTGATCGGAGAGGTGTCTCGATCATGTCTACATTATTCACGAACCGTAGGGTGACACACTTAAGGTTTGTCGACGCTTTTGGGTAGACACGGGATTTCAGAGAAAAGTTTGGATAGCACCGAAATTGTTTTGGGTAATGTTGAAATAGTTCAAGGAGTTAATTGTCAATGGTTGCCAATGGTTGTTAATAGAATTAAAAAATGAACCAAGGGGGTAAGTGTTAATGTTTGTTAATAGAATTAACAAATATTAAAAAGAAATGAAATTGTTATATTTAATAAATAAAACCCCTTGGAATTTTGAGTGGGAATTGATGAGAGAATGAGTGGGTTGAGTGGAGACTCCACTCATGATGAGGGGAGAGGTGGGGGCACTCCAAAATTCGTGGCTCCCTCCCCCTCCTATATAAAGAAGGGTGTAAGCTCCCTCTCCCCAGACACTTGCCTCTCTCTCCCTCCTCCCGCTGCTCCACCTTCCAGCCATCTGCTACGCGAAGCCACGGCTGATTAGTTTCTCCATCACAGCACGCCGTCGTGTTGCTGGAGTTTCCGGTGGTTCTACTACTTCCGCTGCCCCGCTGGATCGAGGGAACGGAGGTCGTCATCAAGCCGTACGTGTGACCGAGTACGGAGGCGCTTCCCGTTGCAGCGCACATCTTCACGATCTTGAGATTGGCGAGTGAATGACTACATCATCCACGAGAATTATTCTCGAAACACTTACGGTCTTCGAGGGTTAATTCTCTTGGAATTTGTTCCACTCGTTACGAGCATCTCCTAGACTAGATCTTGACTTGTTGGTTTGTTCACACCGTAGGAAATTTTTTGTTTTCTATGCTACGAACCCATCAGTTTTGTAATCTAGTTAAATATGTGATGCTACTCTTTATCTATTATGCACTCTAGAGGTTACTTTAATATGAACTCCGAGGTTATTCACTTGTGTAACGGTGATAGTGTGTGCACCGTGTGTGATTCCCTTTATGACATTGTTGGTGTTAGTTTACTCTGACTTTGAGTGTGCTCTTGTATCCCTACACAATGAATGATGTTTGTTATCCAACATGAGGGTGTTTGAGAGTAGTGTTTATTTATTTAACTTTGATGTCAATGTTGAGAATGTCCACTGGTGAAAGTAGGATCTCTAGGCCTTGTTTCCAAGCATTAAAACACCATTTCCAACAAGTTCTCCTACATGTTTGGTTGCTGCCATTTTTATTATAGATTGCAATTACTACTTTTAATCATCCATATTACTTGTATTTCACTATCTCTTCGCATAACTAGTGCACCTAAACATCTGACAAGTGTATTGGGTGTGTTGGGGACACAAGAGACTTCTCGTATCTTAATTGCAGGGTTGTTCGAGAGGGTTATCTTTAAGCTCTACCTCTCTGAGTTCGATATACATTGGGTGATCCACTTAAGGAAAACTTGCTGCTGTTCTACAAACCTCTGCTCTTGGAGGCCCAACGCTGTCTACAAGAATAGAAGCGTGCGTAGACATCAGGCGGATCGACAAAAGTGAACAACCTCCAAGACCGCTACGCCCATCGGAGACCTTCCACCAAGATCCTAATGCTCTGAAGCGCCGGTACCAAACAACACCTTCCGGAAGCGGTGCGACTATGACGACAGTGTTGCCAAGGGTTTCCCCGGTACTCGACGAGGAGAGGAGGGGAAACATCCGACGCCCTTAAGGAAGGACTGGCAACAACCCCAGGCGCCACCGCGTCGGAGTCGGACAAGCCGACTTAGGATTTCTCCCGACCCAACCATCACCCCAGACGCTCCGGATCATTCCACCATACCGCCCACCACCCAGCGCCAGGCGATCATGAAGCCGCTCACACTGTCACACCACGACACAGAGAAGAGGGGCCTACACATCGAAGAAAAAGAGTCGGGACTAGGAGCTGCAGTACTGCCGACGAGCGAGAGGGACCAACCTCCACCGTCATAGACGGTAACCAGCCGTACGCAAGAGCAGAAGCACACCAGGCCTATGGGCCCACAAGCCCAGGTGGGCATCTCAGTCTCAAGAGGCCCGTGAAGCTCCCGTCGTCACGATGCAGAATGCACACTGTTAGGACCGCCACCCCCATCCAAACTGCTTTCCGTCATCAATGTGCAGAAGACTGTGCCATCGAATATTGCATCTCCATCACTATATATTTAGGGGGAAACCTATTTTTTGATCCATCCACCAAAATCCATGAAATTTTCTCATCTTGGCAGCCACCAATGAGGGGGAGATCCTCCGTTGCTGCACCATTACCAAGCAAGAAGAAGGGTCAAGGGGCCTCCACCCCCTAGGACAGTCGCCGCCCTAAGAAGCCGTCGACACATCGGTTGGCTGCGCTGATGTCGCCTCCTTGCCCGTGGACACCGTCTCCTCCACGGGACTGCCCCTTCTCTTAATCAACAACATCATCAAGCCACTAATCTTTGTAATGTCTCTTTGTTGTGAGTAGTTTCCCCATGTTTCTAAGGGCTTACGATGGATTGGTATTGATCTCTACATAAGTATGCAATGAGTATTTGGTCAAGTTTTCATCTTTTATGTAGTTCTATGATGCAGATATGTGCTTCACCTATATGGGCTCATAGTGCTACACCTTACAACAATGAACTGGGGAGGACATGATGGACTGATAGAAACCGTTATCCAATACTTTGCGTTGCAATAGCGGGATATAGATCGGTGACCCTAGAATTAATTGTTGTAGTGGGACATTTAATCTTAATGATGCATTTGTTTGCTCATGAAAATGGCCTTATAACCCATCATAAGGGGTGCAACTTCTCGTTTGTATGGATGTGCGTAATTAAGGCTGCATCCAACAAGAATAAAACTTGACAAAGATACTTATCATGTTTTTTTAGAAATCTTAATGCCACGAAGTCTATGTGGACTATGGGAACATTTTTCTCACACATAAGCAGACACTTGAGGTTGTCCTCCTGCTACATAGAGAATTGGGTTTTCTCTAAAAGAGCTTTTACTTACTTGTAATTTACTTTTTCCAATTTACTTTCTTACATCTTTAATTTTGAATCTCCACTTTCAGTTTTGAATCACTCTAAAGAAATCATTTTAGTTTGTCTATTGCATAGATAATAAGAGTAGTGACACTCATTTGAAAGAATAAACACTTATACCTTCTGCTTCTCTCGTGGGATCGATACTAATACTTACACATAAAAAGTTTCAACTATCTTCTATACTTTTGGTTATCACTATGTAATGTCGGTGTACTGATCTCGTCCGTTTTTGGTTCGATAGTCATTGATTTACAGTGAATTACGACGATGTAATCATCGAGACTATGTGATCGGTTTATAGGCGTCAAAACTGTCGATCTATTGTTTAATTTGGTAAATCTATTTGGCGGCCGCATTTGGGTGTTGCGGCCGTGAACCGGTGCCTCCGGTAGTATATGGACCAGACACATTATGGAAGGGCGAAAGCAGATTCTCTTAGAGACTACGAAGTAACTTCATGCAGAGTTTTGTCCCATCTCCCAAGTAAGGATATGTATACTAAGAGGGTGTTTGGTTAGAGTTTTTTTGGCTTTTGGCTTTGACTTATAAGACATATAAAAGCACATAAATAGGTACTTTTGGCTTTTAGTTCATACCATAGTGTAACATAAACCAAAAGCCAAAAACCAAAAACAAGTGCTTTTGTGGCTTATAAGCCAAAAGCAAAAACCAAATAAAATGTCTAACCAAACACCCTCTAACTACTTTCATTCAAGCATGTCTACTCCTACAATTGTATACATCTATTCTCTACGGAAATCTGAATAATAACGAGATAATCCTAATATATTTTGTGTTTATTTTCATGTCTATTTCTTGCGTCGCTTTCATCGTATTCTCATGAAGACTGACTTAGTACCACACTACCCACCGTTGTCTCCCTATCGTTGGGGGGATGATATCATGTCGGAGCGATCTTCACAACAACATGTGCTCCCCTTAAAAAAATCAACACGTGCTACATCGAGTGACAACGGAAAAGGCAGGGCTCTGCTGTGTGTACTGTGTACCTATTGATTTTTCGCATAAGTTCGTACCAGAGATTTGTTCAAAACGGAGGAAAGTACAGATGGATAATTTATTGTGGGGAGATTGATGAAAGTTAGGAGAGAAAGCTGAGGTACGCACCTGACCGGTTGTGTTATAATTTGCGCGCGGATGCCCCAAAATTATGGAGGTTTCTCAATCAGACTGTGCACGTGCGCTTCTGGACATCTACCACCCAGTTGTGGTTCAAAAAAATTAGCAAGCTTCCCACATTTTTTACTTTCATTTTAAATTTTGTTTCATTGTAGGAAAGCATTTAGCTAGCAACTATCACCGTGTTTGACTTATACTCACTCTGTTCTGAATTAGTTGACTCACATGCTATGAAACCACACATGTATCTATTTATCTCTACTATATAATATGTCTTACCGTGTCCATGGTACGTCACTTTTTATTCCCGATTCTACCCCTATGATTTCCGTACTATATATATATATATATATACTATATAATATGTCTTACCGTGTCCATGGTACGTCACTTTTTATTCCCGATTCTACCCCTATGATTTCCGTGATATTACCCACCCACCGGTAAGTGGAAAAAACGGTTCGGCACGGTTCGGCTTTTTTCCTCATATCGCTCCGTGAAGGCGAGGCGTGAGTTGTTTTCCGCGTGACGGGAGCAGGCGAGAAGAGATTGGAGGATGGGAGCCAAGCAGGAGTCGTCCAAGGGGTAGCTCAGATCTTGAGGTCGGGGACGCGCAGATCTTGCGTGGTTGAAGTACAGATGTAGTTCATGGCGAGTGGCAGCGTGAAGGAGGCAGTGAGAGAGCTGAGGCTTGTCGACCTGCACGGACGGAGAGATGGCTGGCGACGGCGATTTCTGATGAAGGTTTGGAGGTCTGCCGCTGGTGCTAGCGGGCGTTGATGAACTTGCCACATACGCCACTTAATTACATGGTAAGCCATATAAGCCGACTAAATCATGAGTATTTGACTACGCAGGGTCGCAGGCTGCAGATGCTTGGTTTCCTGGGCATTTTCCAAGCTGACTAAATCACGATTAGAACTCATGAGTCGGGGAATGTAGTCTGTAGATGCAGTCAATTTTTCTTCTGAAATTTGTTTTCCCGCAGTTGGTGTTTGGTGTGAGACCTGGTTTGCCACGTGCAGCTTACAAGAGTCGGTCTTATAAGATTTTTATCCATATCTTACAATGGTTAGATTTGTTATTTTGTTTACCCGTATTCAGTCAAATTTGTTTGTCTCAGTCTGGACGTGAGCCAACTCGGTCCAGGTCGGGCCGAGCCTGCAAAAAGCTTCAAACAGAATTGGCGAGCCTCAGGGCGGCTTGAAATGTCGACGAGCCGCAAAATGGAGCTCGGCCCGAGCTTTGCAATAGCTTGCTGCAGCTCGCGAGCCACGCGTGGTGTCTCACTGACAGGTCGCCGGTCTTCTCCGGCAAAGAGCGACCATGGACGGCGGCAGAACGGTGCTTCTTGGCGGAAGTAGCCGGTGAGGTTGGGGTCGGTGAAGCCATGTCGGGGAGGAGCGGCCGAGACGGAGAAGAACAACCGGTGTAGGACGGAGGGGAGCTAGAGGAGAGGAGCGGCCGGGATGAAAAAGAACGGTCAGGCAGGAGCGAGGCGGCGTCAGCAGCATGGGGCCGCGTGGGTGGCAGCTGCTCTCTCGTCTCTGCTCTATGGATCAATTTGTGTGGGAAAACAGAGAAAACTAACCTAACGGGTTGTCTTTTTCTACATGGACATCGAAATTTTAATATGATAAAAAAAACAAGGCACTCAGGCCGTACCGAGCCGAGGCAGACTCGGCCCGAGCTTGCCGTCGGCCAGCTTTGCCAGCTCGGCTCGGGTATTTTCTCCGGCGGGTGAAACCTCGAGCCGAGCCCAAAAGCTTACGGTGGAACGTCTAGCCTGACCCGTAGCAACGCACGGGCATTTTGCTAGTATTTGTATAACTCTTCCCTCACCGCGTCAGAGAAGTGACACCCTGGCATATCAGGGTCGTACGCCCAGAACAAGGGTTTGTTGTACATCTTTGGTGATTAGAGAAAGTATATATTTAGCCAGTATACTCCCTCCCATTCAGATAAAGTGTCGGTAGAAAAATACGTGTCACATACAAATTACCCCTATATATTAAAGAGGGAGATTTCCACGCTTCCTCCATGCTCCAAAATTCAGCCGTCCGATGGAGATCGGACGGCCCAGATTGACCAATTCACGCGCGGTACTGTAGCATGAACAGTAATCTACAGTACCACGCGGAGGACCTAGATGCAATTATCAGAAACAGAAGGGACTATTTGCAAAAGTGCTTCCTCAATCCCTCTCCCCCTCCCCGCACAGCGCAGTTGCAGCCGCCTCCGCCCTCGCAATCGATCCCAGCGGCGCCGCACTCGCAAGGGCTCCGGCCGTCATCTCCTCACACGCGTCCGTCTCCTGCTTCCATGTGCTCGCCTCCGCGCCTCTTCTTTACAATCCGGCGAGCTCGCGTGTCGTCTCTCCCAGGCGGTGGCCGACCCGCGAGACACGCACATGATGAGTAGCTGGAGGAACATGACACCAGAGAGGGCAGCGACGGGCGGAGCATGGCGGCCAGAGCGAGGCGGCCGAGTTCTCTCGCAGTCGCCGCCCCGGGAGCCCTAACCCTCGCGGCCCCTTGCTCGCCTCCCTCCCGCTCGGCAGTCGAGCTCTGCTTCCGCGCCGCTCCTTTACGGCCCGATGAGCTTGCGTGTCGTCTCTCCCAGGCGGCGGACGGCGCGGGAGACGCGCACGGGATGAGCAGCGGGAGGAACAAGTCGCCGGCGAGGGCGCCGTCGGGCAGAGCATGGCGGCCGGGTTTCCTCGCAGTCGCGGCCCCGGAGACCGCAGCCTCCAGCTTGCCGGCTGGTGACGTCACTGTGTTGGAGGGGATCCAGCCGCCGGGATTCCTACAACCGCTCTGCTCAGGGGAAATGGCACACCAAACCTGATGCTTGAATCACGCAATTCTGCACCGTGACCACTAAATCGACTGAGGTTAGCCTTATAATCGCTACTGATAGTGAATTTATTGTTCTTTTACAACATTCGTGCCCTACTAATTTTTTTCGTTTGTCTAGATCACGTTGGTTGACAAGAAATGTCGGATCCAAGGGAGCTTTCAAGTTTCAAGGGTATGCTTTAGTGTTGTAAACTACTGTCTATTTTCATCAGAAACAAGTTACGAGGTACGATCAAAGTGGAAGAAATTAGGGTCCCTTCTTTTGGAGAACATAAGACCCAATGTATGGATCTTTAAGCAACCGATGCTTTTTACTCTTAATGATTTCAAGCTACAATTCGCAAGTGTAAAATAGAACTATGTTACTGCATTTTGTTCGCCTGATGCTGCAACATTTTGGGCTCTTATAAAGTCCTGTATCTATGGCAAGATTACCAGTTTTTATTGCAGATGAGAGCTTTCAAGTTTCAAGGGTATGATTTAGTGTTGTAAACTACTGTCTATATTCATCAGAAACAAGTTAAGTTACGAGGTATGATCAAAGTGGAAGAAATTAGGGTCCCTTCTTTTGGAGAACATAAGACCCAATGTATGGATCTTTAAGCCACCGATGCTCTTTACTCTTAATGATTTCAAGCTACAATTCACAAATGTAAAATAGTTACATAGAACTCTGTTACTGCATTTTGTTCGCTTGATGCTGCAACATTTTGGGCTCTTATAAAGTCCCGTATCTATTTATTTTATGGCAAGATTACCAGTTTTTATTGCAGATGAGATGTATCAGGTACAAAAAAATCCCGCGTGTACATATTTTGTTTCCAATTGTAGTTTATATTTTGGACAGCCAACACAAAGCACCAACATTGTATTTCTAGAAGGTTGCCAATTTCATATTTTCAATTGTCCTTGGTACATATCCTTTTCTGGACAAGATTAGTTCCGAGTTTAGTCGACTCACTGTTGGGCTTTCTAGACATAGTTTGTTGTCTGTGAAAGCACAAATCAGTAGTAGCTTTATTGCTGGATGATGCAATATTATGCCCCTGCCAGTTAAATCTATAGTTCATTCAATATTTGAATAATTCTTGCATATATGTTTGTTTATCAAATACTATTTCTGTCCTCATGTACTCCGCTATTGATTCTCTTATCCTCTGCTTTAGCACTGCTGCTGACATCTTCCAGCACTACCCCGAGGGAACAACGTCTTTGATAACAGCCATGGGTAGGCACAGGTGGTGCTTTCTTATTATATTTGTATAGTAGTGCAGAGATGCATATTGATTTGTACATATTCCTTGGATTTTGTTTTTACCTAATTATTGTTAATCTGTTAGTTTGGAGATATTCCAACGCTCGCCATTAATTTAACATTCTGTTTCACTGGATTCCGTAGGGGTAAACTGAGGCTCACTTCTGGCAGATCTTCTGTTTCCTGGAGCTTTTCGTTCAAAGTGCAGGGCTTTCTCATCCATATGGTTTTTCTATGGACATGGACTACGATGGGATTGGGTATTCAGCTAGAATTCCAATGTTGATGTATTTATTTATATTTAGCAATCACTTTTAAAATTAGCTCGATTCATACATCATGCATCTTCCAATGTTGATATATTTATTTATCTCTAGCAATCACTTTTGAAATAAACTTGACTAACACAACGTGGGTCATATGTCGACTACCACCCTAAGAGGGGAATTCCAGATTTTATATGCTACAATGATATTCATGATGTTGTTTCAGTAATACTACTGCTGCATTCAAATACATTATTTTGTAGTTGACGTTGTGCATAAATATGTAGTCATTATCTACAATCCTACACAAGAAACAGTAGGTGTATGATCTCTATAGTATTCCTTGGAACATATATTATTCAGATAATTTTTCTTGCACATCAAGGCTACACAACATATAAATAGGAAATATGATTCCTATTCAGATCCATATTTGCTTTGTTGGTGTGCAACCCTTTCCTATAGCAGCCATACTGAAATTATGCTCACTGTTAGGGGAAAGGTGTATTCTTGCAATGTAACCGATGGTTAATGATAGTGTAATAGTAGGATTGCATTGCTTCTTCATTCCATGTTCTTCTTTAGGAAAGCACTAATATTTTATATTTCCACACATTGTTTCCTTACTTCTTATACGATATAATATCTTGGCAGTTTATTATGTTTGTGAAATTGGTAGTTCGGCTTGCCATAGTACATGTATGTTGTTGTGACAAAAATCTATATTGGGAATCAGGCAAACAATGAGTCCATTAAGTTGTAAAACCAATATAATATTTTGCTGCATAATTTGTACAGAAATAGTCACAGAGGATGCTAGAATTATGGAATTTCAAGTTGCTCCCAATCTGATGAAGCCTTATAACCTGTTTTACTATGTATTTCTTGACCTGTCAACAAGCCTATATATTCTTTTAGATTGGGTCCAAGGTCTATGGATCAGGTGTGCCATAATGTATAATAATTCAATTGGATGAACATGTGGGTTATTTAGTTGGTATGGTTGACTGGTTGTGTTATATGTTTGCAAGTTGTGAATAGGATTCAGTGGTTTGAGAAATGTGAGTACGGCCATCTTTTGTCAATTATTATTTTCAGTACTTACATTGCTATTGTACTTGCTCCATTCTTGATTATGACCATCTATTTTATATTCAGTTTTTGAAACTTGCATATGGAAGATGGTCGTCTTTCGACATAGATGAAAACCATAAGAAAATATTAAGCCACCTTTTTAAAAAGATATTCTCCTTTTTGGAAGAAGCAAATTTTTCTATGATCATCTGTTATGGAGCAGACATTTTCACTACACTGATGGCACTTCTCATATAGATTCCTCTTTCGATACTTTTTAAGTGAGTAAATAGATCCAGGACAACAATTCTTATATAGTTTAGTGCTTTCTAAATTTCTTTCAGTTTCCGCTGGATAAAATACCATGTACATGGTGAAACATAATATATCATTATATCCAGAAAAATTGTATGCAAGCCATTTTTCTTTAGGAAAACGCTTGCGTTAGGACGACGTAACGCGCCCTGGCGTAGGTCGCTCGCTCCGCGCGTGCTGCTTGGTATGCGGGCTGTTTGTGGGCCGCGCACGTAGGCACGTCTTACGTAGTATAGTTGGGCTGCTGGGTTTTTTCGGCCTAATAACGTGTTTGACTTTATTTTATTTTTTAATAAGTGTTTTGCTAAGTTTTTTGTTGGATACTTTTTTAATAGTTGTCAACATTTTTTATTATCATAGTTGTTTAATCCAAATAAGTACTTTTTTGTTGCAAAGTAATCCAGAACAACTTTTTTGGTTGCTAAGTCATTTTTTATTATGTTATTATGCTGTAAAAATAAGTGTTTTTTTTGTTATATTAGATTTTCTTTTTTATTGAAATAGGTGGTGATTTTTGTTACAAACGAAGTTGTGGAAAACATTTGTTTTATTTACCTACTTTTGGATTTCTACAAATACATGATTTTGTTGTAATAGTCTGTAGTTTTTGTTAAATAGCCGGTGATTTTTGTTGTACATGGATCTTCAACAACCGTTGTCCACCTTTTTAATTGCCACGAACAAATGAGTTTTTATTGTATTATTGTGTGATTTTTGTTGAAATTGTTGATAAGTTTTGTGGTAACTAAGGTGACTTTTGTTGCGAAACAGTATGCACTAAAATGTTATTATTTAATATTTTTATGTAACATTAATTTTCTTTAAAAAGTTGTGTTGATTTGTTGTCATAATATATATTTTTTGTACACGAGGTGATTCATTTTGTTGTAACACGCGGGATTTTTGTTGCAACATGAGGGTAATTCATCAGGATGGCATTTTTGGTGTAAATACTAAAAAAACGAGGGGCAGCGAAAGATACCGCTTCGTTTAAGTGGATCCTGGGTGGAGTGCGAGTTGAGTTTCAAAAAACTAGGGGACGTAAATGCAAAAGTGTAACTAACAGATCTGGGGCGTTAGATGGTGATCTGACGGCTCTAGAGGGGACCTACAGTGCCCTTTTTTAGTGCGACCTACGCCTAGCACGCGCCTTTTCTTTATGTGCTTTTTGTACTTCTTAATTCATATGCCACATCTTATCAATTGACTAGGGCAGTGAGAGCTATAAACATTATGGAAAGTTACTCAGGAGGGTAGTGTTTAGAGGTGTGCCGAGGAAACTGCATATACAAGGCTGCATATCCAAGGTCGATATGTCCTTCGTGGATTTATGGCTACTCTATTTACATATTGCAAATAGTGTATTTTACAAACATTTCCTTTGCTTCCTTTAATTCAAGCACAAGATGCTGCTCATAGCAGGCCGAAGGTTCCACTGTTGAGGTGCTGTTTTTGTTGGTGTGGCGCAAGACATTGTTGGCACAATTGTTGGTGTTACACTATTGGGAGGAAATATGTGTTACACCATTGGTGTTACACTAGCAGCTAGCACAAGATTAATATGTGAAAGCATTGTGCATTTATGCTTCTATTTTTTGATTTAGAATTATTATCTCCTGGCAGTGTGCTTAAATTCAAAACTTTGATATTTAAGTGTTAGCAAATGTAACAAATGTTCCATTGCGTAAACAAAACAATGATATGTTCTCATAATCGTGAACCTTGGATTTTGCTATGTCAACAACCAGACTTGCTATTTTAACTTGATACGATGTGCTCATTCATGTACTTTCTATTACTTTCTTTGCATACACTGTCATGTTGGTATCTTCACTAATGGTGGGCAAGGTTGTTTACCTTCATTTTCTTTTGTTTTTATGTTGACTCAGACTATGCGCGCATTTGCAAGAACCAAAAGCTGGATTGTCAGAATAATTCTGGTAGAAGTATGACGGCCACTCTCCATGTTTTGGGGCTAAGGCAGATAGGAACTCAAGGGCCTAACGATGTTCTGGAAGCAAGACAGGGAACAACAGACCAATGCTGTTTTAGCAATCTGTTGGCCCATGGTGGGCAAGACAGAGATTTTCTGTGATGCATATGCAGAATTGACATTTTTGTTCTTGGATGAGGTAGTAACATGGAATGGTAGAGAACCTGAAAGAAATCTTTAATTTGTTAATCGAGTGTTGTAGATTAAAATGGGAACAGGTAATAGTAAAACGGAGAAAGATTATCGCACGTACAATCATAATATATCCATCCTAATAGCATGTTCTCTATGTCATGAGCAATTATTTTATCTGCTAAAATGATATCTGCGACAAAGTGATCACATAGTTAGCAGAAAAGAGATGATTTAGTGTGCATTGCAACTATAAACAATTCCGTTGTACAGATATATTTAGTAATCTTAGATTTTGTTTGACTAACCTCCAAGTATAGTTACCCGCTGATTGTTCCTTTGCCAGGCAATGCAATAAATGGATTTGTCACTCCAGAAATATTTTTTCCATCTCTATTAATACTAATAAATAAGCCAACATTTTCTTTGCTAAAGCCATCCAGCTTTACGTATCCATACTATAATGGAACAATTATAGCCTTAGGATTCGGCCCACCAATTGATATCTGGCGGTACAGAATATAACAGCCCCACACCAAGTCTGCATCTAGCAATTTAGGGGAGCGGACGAATGTCGGCCCAGTGGGAACTGGGGCATGGCGAGAGCACATTCCCCCTCAGGCCTCGCACACTGGCCAGTCAGACGAAACGGCTAAGGACCAGGCGTCACCGCCTGACGGGACCCTCGAGAGGCAACTCCCTCGAGGGCCTAAAGTGGAAGCGTTGCCCTCAAGGGATCCCTCGCCTCAGGGGACCCTCCCGAGGCGCCAACGCGCCTCGAGGGAGTCCCGCAGGAAACTCCCCTCAGGCTTCCCCGCGCCTGAAGGGAAACGTCGCGGCCAAGGAAGTACGGCAAGACGCACATGGCCTCTGCCACGCCCACGTGGTGACGCAATCATCCCCGTTGCCGTTTTGGTCACAAAAGGGGCAATAAAGCGGCTCCGCCTGCTGCGCACCTGTCAGGACCTTCTACTCTGACGATAAAGCAGGTGGACGTAGCAACCCTCCAACGGAGAACGTCACCGTAGGCTCCACCTCAGAGACTGCCCCCTCTGCGGGCAGTACAGCGCGGTCGGCCGCCTGTCCACCACCGCGCCCACCTTTATCAGCAATGGACCGCGTCCATGGAGAAAGGGACGGCGGTGGGCTCCTACTCCACCGTGCATCTGCCGTGTGGGAGCCACCTTGAAGGCCAAGCCGAAGGAGAGCGCTAGAGGGGCCTATAAAAGAGGCAAAACATCCATCGTAGCACGGGTCGGCTCTTTGCGTGCTACAACCCTTGTAAACCCTAGCAACTCTTGTTAGGATAGCCTTGAGCCCGAGGAGGAAGAAGATCATCGCTTCCCTCCCCAGTCAAGAACTGCCTCAAGGGGACCTCCGGCAAACTCAATTGTACTGTAAACTCCATCATCTAATACAAACAAGCAGGAGTAGCGGTCTTACCTCCTCACGAGGGCCGTGAACCTGGGTAAAGGCTGGTGTCTGTCTCTGTCGTGGGCGCGTCGTCTTCGGGTCCGACGAGCAACGTCGCGGAGCCCCTCGAGGGTTTAGACCTCCGTGTTCACCCCCTTCACGAACTACTCTTCAGGAAGTGACTACCCCCAATTTTTGGGAGTCATAACCCGACATTTGGCGCGCCAGGTAGGTGGTTGAGGCGCGTCAACAACCTTCGAGTTCGTCTCTGCGCCATGGTGAACACCCGCGCCGCCCGCGTCAACCGACGCGCGCCTGAAGGAGCACGCGCGCCGCCGGGCACCGCGAACACCCGCGCTCGGCGGGGACGACCCCGTCACGAAGAGCGCGTTCCTTCCGGCCCTCATGCCGAGGCGCCGGAACGCGACTCCGAGCATCAGGAGGACGCGCAGTCGTCGCACCCGACGCAGCACCCGAGCGGTTCGGGCCCGGGGAGGACAGACCCTGCGCCCCACACCGCGCTGCTCATGGCCCAGGAGCTTCTCCGATACCAGCCCACCGCTGAGGCCCACGAGCAGTGGCTCCAACGCCTCAACCAACTCGTCGACATCGCCATGACGCACCCTGCTCCGTCGCAGTCCAACATGCACCCCTCTCTCGCGGGCACGATCGCGACAAACGCGCCTCCGCCACCTCCGGGACCTGCACCGGCTGCGGCGCAGAGGGCTGCTTCGCACGCGTCCTCGCCGGACGATTGCTTGATCGTGCAGCGCACTGCGCGCCCGACGATCGCGTGGGGATGGAGCTCCAGCGAAACCGCCAGAACAGGCTCGTGGAGGAGATCAGCCAGGCGGGTCAGCAGAACTGCAGCGCGCTGCAGCACGGGGTCGCCACGTACGCCTCAGGCTGCATGTCGTTCACCCGTTCTCTGCGTCGCGTGGTCTGGCCCCCAAAGTTCAGACCGGCTCTCCCCAAGGGCTACGACGGCTCCAGCAACTCCATCGAGTTGCTGCAGCTCTACACCACCTCCATCCAAGCTGCGGTTGGAGATGACAAGGTCATGGCCAATTGGTTCTCCCACACGCTTCGCGATTCTGCGCTGTCGTGGCTCCTGAACCTCCCTGAAGACTCTGTGAACTCCTGGGAGGAGCTCTGCAAGCAGTTCGTCTCCAACTTCAAGGGGACATACGAGCGCGCCCTCACCCACAACGACCTGCGCGCTGTAGTGCAGAAGAAGGATGAGACGCTCCGCAAGTACATCCAGTGCTTCAGCTAAGTGCGCAACAAGATCCCAAACATCCCTGACATCCAAGTCATCGCCGCGTTCCGCGAGGGCATCACTAACAGCAGGATGCTCGAGAAGCTGGGCATCCACGACAAGCTCACCTCTATGGTCAAGCTGTTCGACCTGGCGGACAAGTGCGCCAAGGCTGAAGAGGGACTCCTCTTCGTCAAGATGTCCTCAAGAGGGGACGATCAAGCTGAGGGGTCCAAGAGCCTGAAGAAAAAGGAGGAGCCCAAGCGAAGGGCCACCGCGGTTCTCGCGGCAGAGCCTGACGCGAAGGGCACCCGCAGGGACTCCCCCGAGCCTGGAGAGAGAAGAGATGACCACCGCACTTTCTGCATCTACCACAACAGGCGCGGCCACTCTACAGAGTCCTGCTTCCACCTCAAAAGGTTGAGCAAGGAGCGCGAGCAAGCAGAGGGCAGTGGTAGCCGTGGCCGAGGCCGTGGCTACCGCGGGAGCGGACGCAAGAGCGGCTACCGGAAACCATCTGGAAATCAGGCCAACGCCGTGGAAAAGAACGGCAACCTCCCTGACGAGGAAGATGGCGGCTACCAAGCCCCGAGAGGCGCCATTGCCTGCATCCTCGGGGGGGCGCAGGCGCCGAAGTCGAACAACCAGTTCAAGCAGTTCGCCCGCGAGCTCAACGCCGCCCTCCCAAGCACGGAAACTTCCAGGCCCCTCAAGTGGTCGCAGTACACCACTGCCTTCGACGCTCAGGACCACCCCAAGTCCACCAAGACTGGTGGAACCCTCCCGCTGGTCTGCAGCCCCACCATCGACAACGTGGCTGTCTCAAAGACTCTCATCGATGGTAGAGCAAGCCTGAACGTTATCTCCATAGATACGTTCGAAGCGCTTCAAGTGCCCTACGAGCGGCTCATGCCCTCGAGGCCTTTCACGGGGGTCACCAGCGGCTCGATCGAGACGGCCTACAAGACCGCCGCCATGGCTTCCCCGCAGAAGAGGACCTAGAGCCTCTCGAGAGACCCAAGAAGAAGAAGTAGTTGTTCTCCCAGGAGGAAGCTGCTACAAAGAAGATCTCTCTGAGCTCCAACAGCTCGGGGGGCTGGAGGCTCGGGTCCTAGCGTCACCATTGGCACCGCGCTGCCTCCCAAATAGGAAAGCGCGCTCGTCGCCTTCCTCCAGGCAAACTCTGACATGTTCGCCTGGACACCGTCAGATATGTCTGGTGTACCGAGGGAGGTGATCGAGCACCACTTGGCCGTGTGCCTAAACGCGCGCCCCGTCAAGCAAAAAGCAAGAAAGCAAGCCCCCGAGAAGCAAGCATTCATCGTCAAGGAGGTCGAGAAGCTCAAAGCGGCAAAAGTCGTTCGCGAAGTCGCGCACCCTACTTGGCTCTCCAACGGCGTGGTAGTCCCAAATCCCACCGGAGGAGGCCGTCTCTGCATCGACTACACTGATGTAAACAAGGCCTGCCCCAAGGACCCGTATCCCATGCCCAGAATTGACCAGATTGTGGACTCCACGGCAGGCTGCGACCTCCTCTGTTTCCTCGATGCCTTCTCTGGTTATCACCAGATAAAGATGGCTAAGGAGGACGAGGAGAAGACGGCTTTCCTCACCCCGTGCGGTGTGTATTGCTATGTTTGCATGCCTTTCGGCCTAAAAAATGCCGGAGCCACTTTCCAGAGGTTGATGAGGATAGCCCTTGGCGGGCAAATGGGACGGAACGCCGAGGCATATGTCAATGACATCGTCGTGAAATCACGAGAGGGAAATACCCTCCTCGGGGATCTTGAAGAAACTTTTGCCAGCCTGCGCAAGGTGAACATCAAGCTCAACCTCGCAAAGTGCGTCTTTGGAGTACCTTTAGGCAAATTGCTTGGGTTCCTCGTGTCTCATCGAGGCATAGAGGCAAACGCAGACAAAATCAAGGCCATAGAAGACATGCAACCTCCACGCAGGCTCAAGGACATGCAACGCCTAGCAGGCTGCATGACCAGCTTGGGTCGATTCATCTCCACGTTCGGAGAAAGAGCCCTGCCGTTCTTCAAGATCATGAAAAGAACGGGCACTTTCAAGTGGACCCCTGAAGCTGAAAAAGCATTTGAGAACTTGAAGAAGTATCTGACCAGCCCACCAGTAATGGTCGCCCCAAGGCCTGACGAGCACCTGAAGCTGTACTTATCGGCTACTCCGCAAACAACCAGTGATGTCCTTGTGGTGGAAAGAGAAGAGCCAGTACTCCACAAGAAGAGTGCAGCCACTCCAAAGAAGAAGCCTCCTGATAAGGAGCTCGACAAAAGGGCAGCCCTCACAAACCCACCTTCAGGCCCAAAGCCCCAAGAGAGGACTGCCACAAGCCAACCGCTGCAAGAAAATCCTGTCAAGGAGCCTCGGGAGGCCAACCCCCTCGAGGCGAACACCCTCGAGGCCCAGGTCAACCCCCTCGAGGCCAACCCCCTCGAGGCCAACCCCCTCGAGGCCAACACCCTCGAGGCCCAGATCAACCCCCTCGAGGCCAACCCCCTCGAGGCAAACACCCTTGGGGCCCAGGCCAACTCCCTCGAGGGCCAAACTGAGCCACCTCAGGCAAAAGACGCCAAGGCTACATGAACTACCATCGTCGAGCATCCAGTCTACTTTGTCAGCACAGTACTGCGTGATGCTCGCGAGCGGTATACAATGCAGCAGAAGCTTCTCCTCGCACTCCTCACCGCCTCAAGGAAGCTGCGACACTACTTCCAGGGGCACCCCATCACAGTGGTCACCTCTTTTCCCCTGGATCAAATACTGCGCAACCAAAACGCAACAGATCGTGTCGCAGGATGGAACATTGAGCTACAACCATTCAATTTGCGCTCCGATACCACAAGGGTAATCAAAGGAAGAGCGCTGGCTGACTTCGTCGCCGAATGGACTGACCCAACCCCTGAAGAGCCTTGGGGAGAAGAGCAAGAGCCCTCTGGAGCCGCAATGCCCAGCCTCTGGACCATGAAGTTCGACGGAGCTTTCGCTTGTCGCCACGGCGAGGCAGGCGTAGTCCTGATCTCCCCCAAAGGCGACAAGTTGTATTACGCAGTCCAGCTGTGCTTCGGAATCGACAAGATATCCAATAATATCGCCGAGTATGAAGGCTTGCTTGCCGGCCTACGCGCCGCAATCGCCCTAGGCGTCAAGCATCTACTCATCCAGGGCGACTCCCAGTTGCTCGTCAACTTCTCTAACAAGAGCTACAAGCCTAAGGACGACCACATGGCCGCATACCTTGAAGAGGTCCGTAGGATCGAGAAGCACTTCAGGGGAATGGAGCTCATGCACATCCCAAGAAAGGAAAACCAAGAGGCTGATCACATGCCAAGCGCGCATCAAAGAGGCAAGCTCAGCCGCCAGGTGTCTTTGAAGAAAGGCTCGTCAAGGCATCCATAAAGCAGCCCCAAGAGGCCCTGCCCGCAAGCACAGACGAAGCGCTCCCGCCACCACCTGTAAGCGGGGCTCCAGGCTGCGGGCCCCCTATAGGGGAGCGTCTGTTGCTCACAGCAATGCACCAAAAAACAGGATGTATCGACGAGATCAAAGATTACCTCCACAAAGGGGTCCTTCCCGAGGAAGACGTTGAAGCGGAGCAAATTGCCCGCCAAGCAAAATCGTACCAAATCCTCGAAGGGATTCTCTATCGCAAGCGCCCAAACGGCGTCGCGCTCAAATGCGTTCCTCCTGAAGAAGGCAAACTGCTGATCAAGGACATCCACAGCGGGGGATGCGGCCACCATTCGTGCGCCCGCACCCTCGCAGGCAAAGTCTTCATGAGAGGCTTCTACTAGCCTCAAGCACTTCAAGATACAATGGACATCATTCAAGCATGTGAAGCCTGCCAATTCCACGCCAAGCAAATCCACCAACCAGCGCTGGGACTACAGACCATTCCGCTCTCGTGGCCGTTTGCGGTCTGGGGGCTGGACATCCTGGGACATTTCCCAACGGCGCAAGGTGGATATCGCTACCTCTTCGTGGCCATTGACAAGTTCACAAAGTGGCCTGAAGTGGAGCCGACGCGCACAATCACAGCATGCGCGGCGGTGAAATTCATCAGAGGCCTGGTCTGCCGCTTCGGAGTGCCTAACCGCATCATCACCAACAATGGCTCCCAATTCACTAGTGGCATCTTCAGAGCCTACTGTGAAAGAATGGGCATAAAGCTCTGTTTCGCCTCAGTCGCCCATCCGCAAAGCAACAGACAGGCTGAGCGCGCAAACGCAGAAGTCCTCAAAGGCCTGAAGACCAGGACATTCGATGTCCTCAGGGGCCACTGCAAGGGCTGGATCAACGAGCTCCCCTCGGTGCTCTGGTCCATCCGTACCACGCCACCCAAGCCCACCGGGGAAACACCGTTCGCCCTCGTCTATGGAGCCGAAGCAGTCCTCCCCACAGAGATAAAGCATGGATCCCCACGGGTCCTTGCCTTTAACGAGGACCAGCAAGAGGACCTCCACAACGACGACCTGCTGCTCCTTGAAGGGCTACGACGCCGCGCCGCCCTACGGGCGGCCAAATACCAGCAGGACCTGAGACGCTACCACAGCCGCAACGTGCGCTCGCGCACCCTGGAGGCAGGCGATCTCTTCCTCAGGCGAGTCCTCTCCAGGGAAGGCCTCCACAAGCTGTCCCCGATGTGGGAAGGCCCCTACAGGGTCACCCACATAGCCAGGCCTGGCGCGGCTCGCCTCGAGACGCAAGACGGTGTGCCCGTCAAGAATCCATGGAACATCATGCACCTACGCAAGTTCTACCCGTGATCATAGTCACGTCAAGGCATTTAGCGAAAGAGGCAGCCCACGGCTCAACCTCCAAGCACTTTTTGTCTCTAAAGGTTAAAAGCTCAAGCCTTAAACCTCACAAATCTTTGTATCCACGAGGAACAAATTACAAAAGTGATAATTGTCACACCCGTGATCATTGTCACGTCAAGGCATCTAGCGGAAGAGGCAGCCCACGGCTCAACCTCCAAGCATTTTTGTCTCTAGAGGTTAAAAGCTCACGGCTTAAACCTCAAAAGCATTCTTTGTCTCCTAAGGGAACAAACGAAATTGTGATCATTGTCACGCCCGTGATCATTGTCACGTTGAGACTTCTAGCGGAAGAGGCAGCCTACGGCTCAACCTCCAAGCATTTTTGTCTCTAGAGGTTAAAAGCTCACGGCTTAAACCTCCCAAGCATTTTTGTTTCCCAAGGGAACAAATGCAACCGTGATCATTGTCACACCCGTGATCATTTTCACGTCGAGACTTCTAGCGGAAGAGGCAGCCTACGGCTCAACCTCCAAGCATTTTGGTCTCTAGAGGTTAAAAGCTCACGGATTAAACCTCACCAGCATTTTTGTCTCCTAATGGAACAAATGCAACCATGATCATTGTCACGCCCGTGATCATTGTCACGTCGAGACTTCTAGCGGAAGAGCCAGCCTACGGCTCAACCTCCAAGCATCTTTGTCTCTAGAGGTTAAAAGCTCACGGCTTAAACCTCCAAGCTCCAAAGGCTTCTCTCGAGGGGAAACCCTCCGAGCTCTCCATCTAACGAGCCACCTCAGGCCGTTGAGAGTCTCTGCCACTAAAGGGTGGTCCCCATGCCTCGACATGGTCAAAACATTAACTTGGCAACCCCAAGAATAATGACTCAATTTCATTCCCAAGTGAACTTACCGCTTAGGTGCCACTTTAAAATGTATTTTGTGAGTTTTATTTTCGCATCACTCTGTTGAAGTGTGCGCTTATATCTCTCCACACGCGTACCTCGCGAGCGGGGGCTGAGTACGGTGCCAGTGCCTCAAATGACACACCAGCAGCACTGCAAAACCCAAGGGTCTGAGCTCTGGCTGGAGGGCAAGATTCCACAAACACGCCATCTCTACAGAGGACCTTGGTACTTACTCTCCTCGCAAGGAACGCCTGAGGGGACCTATAAGCGCGCACGAGTCCCGTGAACCGTGTTCCAGCGTTTGGGTTCGCCCCTCTAATATCTGCAGAAAAAATCCCCCACGAGCCTGAAGGGGCACCCTGGAGCGACCCCTCGAGTGGGCAACCTCGCCGGCCAAAAAGCCTCTGCAAGGCGAAAACCTCGAGAAGCTAAGTCTCGCACCCACGCCTTAAGAGCGTTTTCTCTCCCTAGCGCACGTTTGCCCCTCAAGTGACTTCACTTTCCCTTACGCTTCATGGACTAATCGCACGTCTAAGGGGGGCACTTGAGCATCGCGACTCAGGGCTCTTACCCCTCCTAGGCCTAAACTCCCCCCGGCCTTGCGGAGTCATTGCTCCTGCATACCGAAGTGGTGGAGTCATGGCACGAGGAGATGGGACCTACCGACGCAGAGAACAAATAGACATGAAGATGAGTCCAAAGAGACCTCACGGGGGGCAAACAAGCTCGGACTAAACAGCAATAAAGAGTATATTACAGGCCAAAAGGTCTTAAGAAATCTAAACACACAGTTGTTTCAGATACAAGCGCACACATGCGCAGCAAGAAGAGGCTCAGGGGAAGCAGCGCCGCCTTGGACCTCATCCGCGGCACCCTCCTCAGCCTCGGCAGAGCAGGCCTCCTCCTCGTTGTCCTCATCCGCAGCCTCCGCGCGCCTGAAGCGGTTGCAGAACGCGTCAACTTGCTCGCGGAGGGAGCTGGAGACCCGCTGCGCGTCCTCGCCCTGAGCAGCTTCTGTCACGGAGGTGAAGTCAAAGCCTGGCGTAAGGAGCTTGAGGTTGGGGAAGATGCGGTCAACAGCCACCCCCAGGAGCTGCCTGCTCTCGTCCTCGATCATCTCGCGGAGCTCAGCAACAGGATCTTCAAGCGCCACGAAGAGCCGGTCGAAGTAGGCCAAGTGCGTGGCGGCGTCATCGTGGCCTCGGTCCCCGGTGTGCGGCGCATCCGCGCTGAGCTGCGCCGCGAGGTCATTGCCGCGCGTGACCAAAGCCTCAAACAAGTGCTCGCACTGCCTCGCGTGCGCGCTGGCCGCCTGGGCCGAGTCCGGCGTTTCCGCCACCCGCTCCTTCGCCGGAGCCACCTGCTCCTCCATACCGTTGGCCAGAGAGTCGGGGCCGTGGACGGCTTCGTCGCGGGTGGGCTTCCTCCGCTCGGCGCCGGCCAGCCTTGGCGCGCTTGAGGCGGCGCTCCAGTTTGGAGTTAGCCTTCTCGAGCTCAGCGAGCCGCTGAGCGTCCGCAGCATATTCGGCCTTGATGCGGTCCTCCTGCTTCCGGACCTGAGCGCGGTACTTCTGAAAGAGGGACCGACGGAGCTGCTTCCCGTGCTCCACGAGGGCCTTCTCAGCCGCCTTCCTCTTCTTGGCGAAACGCCACTCGAAGCGGTCGTAAGAAAGCTTCTGAGCAGCGACATGCTCGTCGAACTTCGAGATCGCCTGGGCCAGGGCTCCCTCCCGTGCCTTGAGAGCCTCGCGTTGGGCAAACCAGTCCTTCTCCGCCTGAAGGCGTTGTTCCTCGCTCCGCTGCTGCTCTCTCCCCATGAGGGCCAGCTGCCGCTCACGCTCAGCCAAGCCCTTGTGGTCCTCCTCAGTAGCAGCCTGCGCGGCCTGGTGGACGGAACGCAGCTGGGATTCCAGCTGGCCTAGCCCATGGCTTTTCTGCGCCAGCGAGCCCTCCATCGCCTCGGGCTCAGCTGTGGCCTCTTGCAGGAGCTCCGCAGCGGCGTCGCGCTCTGCCTGAAGAGGCTCAAGAAGCTCTGCAGCGTCGCGGATGGCCCCCTCGCGAATCTCCTTAGCGAAGCGGGTGGCCTCCTCGCGCGCGGCCTGCAGCACCGCATCCTCCAGCCGGCGCGCTTCGACCGCCGCATGAAAGGACGCCCACGACCTCGCGAGCTCCTCCTGCTGCTGGGCGAGCTTTATGTCTTCGAGGGCGAGGTGAGCCTCCAGGCCCTCCAAGGACTCCCGCACAAGGCCAAAAGCCACCTCGCGGCGTCCCGCGCTCCAATCCCAGCCTCGGAGGACCAGCTCTTGACTAAACTAAGGCCCCGCCGCGGCGTCCGGTCCCACGAGCCCGGCCCCAGGTCGAGCTCGGGGGCTAGGCGCAGCCTCGCCTCCGTCCGCGTCTGCCTCTGCTTCGGTGCTCGGGCCGGTGGGGCGCTCATCTTCTCCAGCGGAGCGAGGAGGAGAAGAGAAACCCCCTCCTACAGGCGCACTTGCGCCCGCTGGCACCTCGCTCGTTTCCCCCGCGGGCGGCGCAGGGGCCGCCGGGGTGCACGGTGGAGATGTCGCACGCGTTGGCGTCAATGCACGCGGCGGTGTCGGCTCGTGGGGCGGAGTAGCCCCGCGCGGAGGCGTAGCCGCGCAAAGGGGAGTGGGAACGCGAGGCGGCGTGGAAGCTTTCTCCTCCGCGCTTTCCACCGCCCGAGGCTCGAGAGGCGATGTAGAGGCCCCTTGGCGTGGCGCGCCCTCCTCGGCTTGAGGCGCTGCCACCCCCACCGGGAGCGCGTCCGCTTCTATGTGAGGCACCCCCTCAACGTGGCCCGAAGGGAACGTCTCCGCAGGCCTTGTGTGTCCGTCAGCCACTGCCTCTGCTGTGGCTCTCTTCACGTTTGTAGCCTTGCGAAGCCGGCGGCGCTTCACACGCACAAGATCGCTGACAAAAAGCACAAGAAAAGACAGTCAAGAGAGGGCGAAGCAGGGGGGAAAACAAGAGCCAAGGATGACCAGGTGCCGTAAATACTCAACCTGAAGGTGAAGCACCGGCATCGACCCATGCCAGGCCTGGAGAGCGCCAGGAAGGCGTGGTCTTGACGCCTGATCCCCCCGGAGGCGTCCACGCTTTCCTTTTGGAGGGGACGTCGGAGGGCCTCACCCCAGAACGATCCACCACAGCCTTGGTGCGAGGTTCGCGCCTCCCCGGCCAAGCGCCTGTCTCGAAGGCCGTCCCCGCCTCGGTCACCTCCTCCACGGGGCGCGACGGCGCCACAACGAAGGCGTCGTCGTCACCTAACGAGATGTCGCAAATCTCGGGGGACGCCCCTCCCGTCGCGACCTCTTCCTCGCCACTCCTGGCACGGGAGGCTGGTGAAGGGTCAACACCGACGACTATATGCGCCGACGGAGCGACCACCTGATCCATCACCCCCGCCAGACCATGCAGGGTAAAGTCCGGCATTCCGTCCAAGATGTCCATGCGATCACCCAGAGGGAGCAGATGCAGAGGTCGCACGGAGCCGGCGATCTTCCCGGGCACCTCCGGATTGGCAAAGAGGATGTTCAAGATGGTGTCGACAACATCCGAGTCGTGATCCTCTGGGTGAAGCCGCATTGGGTCCGAGGGGCCATTGTACATCCACATCGGCTCTGAGTGTGCCTGGAGGGGCGCAATGCGGCGCGTCACGAAGTCCGCCACGACCATCTGCCCCGTGAGGCCCTCCTCACGGAGGAAGCTCAAGCGCCCCACCAGGTGTGCGTTATCTGCGCCGCGAAGGGCAGACTTGCACCAGTGAGAGTTCTTCACGGGCGGTGCCTCCGGGACGTCTAGGAACGCGCAGGGCGACTGGACGCCGATGAGCAGCCACCTCTGACGAAAGTCACCCACCTTCTTGAGTAGGGCCGTGACAGGCTTGTCTCCACTCCATGACATGGGAGTATATACGCTCCCCATGTCGTCCGCGATGCGGAAGGAGACGCACCCAGTTCGCTCGCCGGCAGCCGTGCACCGCAACGAGTAGAAGTTCCGGAAGAGCGCTACCGAGGGGCGCACGCCCAAATAAGCCTCGCAAAGATAGGCAAAGATGGACATGATGAGCACGGAGTTTGGATGAAGATGAAGGAGTTGAATTTGATAGAACTCCAGCACCGCCTCGAAGAAAGGCGAGTACGGCGGCACCAGCCCGGCGGTGATGGCATGGAGAAAAATGGGATAAAATACTTGGGGGAATCCCCCGAACCGAGCGGCTTGAAGCGCGCTGGCGCCGTACTCGTTGGTCGGCCCCGCGACCAGGTGGCGAATCCTCTCCAACGCCTGAAGATCCATGCGCGCCCCCACGAGAGCCGCGCCATGCACTACCTCTAGGGTTTCTGCTTGAGAGGAAGGCCCCGCAGCGGCTTTGCTCTTGCTCTTGACTGGGCCCATCGTCACCAGCACGGAGGATTGAATGAAGTGGAGAAGGGAGATTCGCAGGAGAGAGCGGAGGCGGAGAGCTCGGGGAAGCAAAAATCTTCTGCGAAAAGAATTGGAAACGGTAACGGCTCTACGCGGCAACGCTTGGGCTTTGTACCCCCTCGAGGAGCAATTACCGGGGCATGGTGGGACCCCCCACGACTCGCACCCCGGATCGTGCGAGGCCGTTATTCGTCCAAGTGCCGCGTGGCTCGGGCCGGCTGGGCACTAAGGGCCCACGACGCTTCGCCTGAGCCCATGGGCTCAACCGTGCCCATCATGGGCACGGGGGCTACTGTCGGCCCAGTGGGAACTGGGGTATGGCGAGAGCCCATTCCCCTCAGGCCTCGCACACTGGCCAGTCAGACGAAACGGCTAAGGACCATGCGTCACCGCCTGACGGGACCTCGAGAGGCAACTCGCCTCGAGGGCCTAAAGTGGAAGCGTTACCCTCAAGGGATCCCTCGCCTCAGAGGACCCTACCGAGGCGCCAACGCGCCTCGAGGGAGTCCTGCAGGAAACTCCCCTTAGGC
The DNA here is from genome assembly GCA_026929855.1 of Poa annua. Taxonomy (NCBI): domain Eukaryota; kingdom Viridiplantae; phylum Streptophyta; class Magnoliopsida; order Poales; family Poaceae; genus Poa; species Poa annua. Next base: position 44,230,977 of record CM049427.1, read on the forward strand.
TTCCCCACGCCTGAAGGGAAACGTCGCGGCCAAGGAAGTACGGCAAGATGCACATGGCCTCTGCCACGCCCACGTGGTGACGCAAGCATCCCCGTTGCCGTTTTGGTGATAAAGGGGTCAATAAAGCGGCTCCGCCTGCTGCGCACCTGCCAGGACCTTCTACTCTGACGATAAAGCAGGTGGACGGCGCAACCCTCCAACGGAGAACGTCACCGCGGGCTCCACCTTCAGAGACTGCCCCCTCTGCGAGCAGTACAGCACGGTGGGCCGCCTGTCGGCCACCGCGCCCACCTTTATCAGCAATGGACCGCGTCCATGGAGAAAGGAACGGCGGTGGACTCCTACTCCACCGTGCCTCTGCCGTGTGGGAGCCACCTCGAAGGCCAAGCCGAAGGAGAGCGCTAGAGGGGCCTATAAAAGAGGCAAGACATCCATCGTAGCACGGGTCGGCTCTTTGCGTGCTACAACCCTTGTAAACCCTAACAACTCTTGTTAGGATAGCCTTGAGCCCGAGGAGAAAGAAGATCATCGCTTCCCTCCCCAGGCAAGAGCTGCCTCAAGGGGACCTCCGGCAAACTCAACTGTACTGTAAACTCCATCATCTAATACAGAGAAGCAGGATTAGCAGTCTTACCTCCTCACGAGGGCCGTGAACCTGGGTAAAGGCTGGTGTCTATCTGTTGCGCTCGAAACGCGTCACACGAACACGTCCTCGTGTACCCGCGGTGCCGGGGGAGATACTCCGCAACTCGCCCCGCGGGAGGCTGGCTTACAACACGATACGCAAGACAATAAGCCGGCGCTTTTGAGACCAGACGCCCCAGCCCCTCTTGAAGCCCCGTCTGAGGAAAGCCGGCGACGATTGGCTGAGCTAAGCCGGACTTGGCCGCTCTCAGCTGGGTTTTTGATATCCGGCAAGATCTACTCGAAATCAACGAACAACCGAAGCAGGAACAAGGGTTGAAGGAGAAAAAGTAGGGTTGTATTGACAGGTTGTCGATTGTTTGCTTGATTTCAATCGGCCATCACCTCTCATATATATATATATGAGGCGGATGGACTTCCCGTACAAGTTTTGGACTCCTACGCGAATTACAATTCATGGTTTAAGTCAGATTATACCCTAACTTGGAGGATCCTTGATCAGCTTCGTGCTAGACCCGGACTCGATCTGTCTGGCTTCTTTGGAAAGTTGCCTCCTTCTTCCAGCCTGATCTCAAAGTTGCCTTCTGTTTGCCACCTTTAGCCTTCCATCTTGATACAGGCAAATTGCCTTTAGAAAAGTTGTCTTTTGTCTCCGCCTTGATCAGCGAAAGTTACCTTTTGCCTTCCACTTTGATCGGGGAAAGTTGCCTATTTCCTTCCGTCTTGATCGGAGAAAGTTGTCTTCTTTAGCCTTTCACCTTGATCGGGGAAAGTTGCCTTTTGTCCTCCGCCATGATTGCAGGAAGCTGCATTTTGCCTTCCGCCTTGATCAGGGAAAGTTGTCTTCTTTTGCCGGCTTCTTTTGACAATGTTGGCTTCTCTTCTGTCGGCTCATTTTGACAACATTGGCTTCCTTTCTGCTGCCTTGTCTTGACAAAGTTATCGTTCTGACGCCTTGTTTTGACAACGTTGACTTCTCCTCTACCGCCTTGTTTTGACAAAGCTAGCTTCTTTTCGTCCACCTTGTTTTGACAAAGTTGACTTCGTCCACCTTGTTTAGACAAAGTTGGCTTCTTTTCTACCACCTTGTTTTGACAAAGCTTTTCCTTAGGCTAGAATTGACTTGCCTCCATGGGCCTTCAAGCAAATTTGCATACCCAAATCTGCCTTCCGCCTTGTTCCAATTTTGTGATACTGAAACCGGTCAGCTGCCAAAAACGGGTGCTAACACATGCCCCCCTGTTTTCTAGTAGAGCTTGCATACTAGAAAATATTCAACGTAGAAGTCTTTGTCTAAGGGCGATGCTTAAGCTCATCGGCCATATACTAAGGGCGATATATGTATATCGGCCATATGCGCAGATCATGCAGTTTGCCATACGCTTGGGTCGAACTTTTTCAGGTATTTCCCCGGGAAGTAATCCACGTATTCCATGTCTAGCACGATTAATTTAGACTTGTAATCGGCTGCCAACTTCTGCTTCACTAACGTCGGCCTTGGGACAGTGCCATCCCCAATGTCTACTTTTTCAAGTAAATCAGCTCACGCGAAGCCTTGTCCCAATTTGTCCATATCGCCAGGTTTTTTAATTGCTTCACACATACCGTTCCTCTCGGACCGATCCTTCTCCAGACGTTTTTGCAGCCACTCGTCGTTTTTACCCATCTACTTGAGCTGCAGCCGATTTCCACCAATCGGCTTTAGAGATATTGGCACGAATCCATCCCTGGTAGCACTCAGAAAATCGAATCCGGATAAATCACGCTTAGATAGGCATGTGATATTGGAATCTTGCCAATCAACAACTGACTCGGCTAATGCAATACATGTCGATTCGTCAGCATGGACGACTTCAATCTCGTCGTCAACCCATTGAACAAGTTGCTGGTGCATAGTTGATGGAACACATTGGTTGGCATGAAGCCAATCTCTTCCCAACAATACATTGTAATTTCCCTGCACCTCAGCAACAAAGAAGGCAGTAGCCAGAGTTTTGCTGCCAACTGTGAGCTCCAAACTTATAACTCCTTTGGCTTCTATTCCTTCTCCTCCTTCGAACCCATTCAACACCATGTTTGTCTTCATCAAGTCACTATCATCTAGTTGTAGCTTCTTGAAGACAGAATATGGCATCAGATTTACCACAGCTCCGCCATCCACCAACATTCTGGTAACCGGCTTTCCATCAATATGCCCTCTGACGTACAAAGGCTTTAGGTGTTTAACCGGTCCATCAGGCTTCTCAAAGATGACATTTTTGGGTCCAAAGTTGATTTGCACAATTTTGCCTTCTTCTTCCATAGCTCGAAACTCGGCAGCCGGATAATATACCATGTTGATATCCATGTTCGTCCGGCTTGGTGTTTCCTCATAATCTAGCAACTCTTCGTCCTCAGTCATATTGCTCGATTCGTCCATGCTGATCCTGATGTTGCCGGATTTTCTTCTGCCAACTTTTCTGTTGTACTTGTCATCTCTTCCATCATGACGTGTCCAGTTATAGGCTCTTCAGTTGGCAACTCTTCATTTGTCGAGTTCTCGCTTGCAAAATCTGCTGCTTCCACTTCATCGGCCCATGATGAATAGTAACAGCCGGTGCATCAGCCAACATTGTGTCGTTGACTGCAGCTATACTTGGCGTGACTGCTGTTGATGCCGCCATACGAACTTGCCTAGGAACCCATACTTGAGATGGCACCATTGGCCGTCCAACGTTGAATTGGGCATCCCTGGCTTGCTCAGCTCCTTCTTCTGCCTTTTCTCGGTTCCTTGCCCTTTGTAGTTTCCGCTTTTGTGTCTTTGTTATACCCGGCGGGCACCACTTTGGCTGAGTATATTTTGGGTTCCGAGGAGGAGGAACCACAAATTGACTAGAGCTGGCTTCATGATCATGGGTTGTTGCCTTTGGCATGACAGTGGGTGTCGGCTTGTTGTTTGCCGGCTCTACAACCGGATCCTTCATTTTGGAAACATGACTCCCAATGATCAGTACGCTGCCAGCTTCTGATCCGCCTTCTGGAGCCTTCTCAGCACCTTGCGCCTTGACCCGCCAATATAATGAGTCCCCAGGATATACAAGCCGACTTTGCACAGATTGTCGGGTTGCCCTGCGTTTGAACTCGTTAGTCGGCTTCTCATGCCGATTTTCCTCCTTAGCAGATGGTGACCTCGACCGTTTCCCATGTTGATATTGGCTTGATCTTGACCCGGCTTGGCTCACATATTTGTTCAGCAACATGTCAAAAGTTGGCTTTATCTTCCTTGGCCTATATTCGGCTTGATTTTTCTTCCATCTGCCAACTTCTGGATACTTGGGCTTTATAAATCTTGGCGGCAAACCATCCGAGCGTGGCTTTTGCCCACCGAGCGCAGGATTTTTGATGGTGATCTTGATGACTTCCTGGCCACCGGGTTGCTGGCTTACAGTAACTTGCCTTCCGGCCGCCTTGTTGTCAGTCTTTTCCCTGGGCACACCAACACCAATATTAGACTGATTAGCCCCTTCGGCCGCCTCTGGCCGAAGTAAAACCTTCTTTCCCTCCAAGTCTAGCGCGTTCATTGGGAACGAATGTGTGTCAATTGCCATGCCAGCAAAGCTCAATCGTCCGTCATTGAGGGCCGAGCGACGAAAGACATTACAATCATTAATAGCACGAGAGAAAGAATTGTGATACTTGCAATAAGCTCGCCGCCTTAATTCATCAGGAGACGGTATAACATGATTAACTCTTATCACTTTATCTTTTAACAAGGCATCAAATATTCTACCACATTTTCCTACATCAAAACTGCATTTTATCTCATCATCCCGATTTTTGCGAATCGGCTTTAAGTCATCACACACTTAGGGTTTGGCCTTGCTGGGCCAAACAAACTCGGCAGAATAGATATCGGCCTCATCGTCGGAGTCAGCATCATTGCTGAGCACATTAAGCCGACTCCTGCTCATCCGATCGGGGTCTTTTGACTCATTAACCCGGCTTTCTTGAGCCAGAGCTCTCTCTTGAACTTGACTAACAGACAAGAGTTTATGGCCTTCCAACTTCTCTTTTAAGTAAGTCCTCAACCCATTAAAAACCAGGTCAGCCATGTCTCTTTCAGTTATCACCAGACTGTAACATTGGTTTCTAGTGTTTCTAAATCTCTTGACATAATCGGATACCGATTCGTCATGTTTCTGCCTAACCGATGTAAGGTGGGAAAACTTTTGTTCTACTTCCCTGGTAAAGAAGTGTTCATGGAACTTTTGCTCTAAATGGAACCAAGTATGTATAGAATTAGGAGCTAAAGCCGAAAACCAAGAAAACACAATGCCTGCCAAAGACAATGAGAACAAGCGGACTCTGATATGGTCATGATTAGCTTCGCCCAATTGAGCCAAGCACTGACTAATATGTTCCCATGTTGACTTGTTGTCCACCCCATTAAATTGGCAAATTATGGAACTCTATAACCAGGTGGATAAGGCTGTAGATCAAAGTAATCGGGGTAAGGCTTTATGTAAGTCCTATGTTTTGGCATAACCCCGAGTTTGTCATAAGCTGTCTGATCCAATTTTCTCTTGAATTCCGCCATCAAATCGTCCATATTGGCCGATTTAGCCGGCACAAGCGAAGAATTGGCTGTAGGGTTGGCTTGTGTCAAACATGCTGAACTTCGGTTCGACAATGACTCTTGTCCAAAAAGTCGTACCGCTTGTCCCGGCTGGCTTACCGGGTTAGGCAGACTCTGGACAGGAGTTGAGCAGGGTATACTAGCTGACTTGACCAATCGGATGTCTGTCCGATGGTTGAACCTAGAGCGTGTTTTTCTTAGCCTTTTCATGTTCCAACATAAGATCATAAACATTGGCAGTACCTTGCGAAACATGATATTGAATTTCGGCTATCTGTTCAGTGGAGAAAAGACTTTTGCTTACAGCGGGTTGGTCGATGTCAACGTTCAGCGGTATGAATTCCGGCTCCTTGATCGGCGAAATCACTCCCTGCCGATCAACCTTGAAGCTGGACAGGTACACATCTTGATCTTCTTGATCCCGCTTGGCACGCAAGGCTCCAAACTCCTCGTCTCTCTTCTTCTTCCACGCCTCCAGGCCTTGGCGTTGTTCTTCTGACAACTTCTCCAAAGTTGGCTTGATGATGTTGTCAACATTGATGTTGGTAACGTCGGTCTTGGAATTGGTCATTGTTGTCCAATTTTAGATCGAAATAGTCCCCAGCGGAGTCGCCAAAAAGTGTGTTGCGCTCGAAACGCGTCACACGAACACGTCCTCGTGTACCCGCCGTGCCGGGGGAGATACTCCGCAACTCGCCATGCGGGAGCTGGCTTACAGCGTGATATGCAAGACAGTAAGCCGGCGCTTTTGAGACCAGACGCCCCAGCCCCTCGGGAAGCCCCGTCGGAGGAAAGCCGGCAACGATTGGCTGAGCTAAGCCTGACTTGGCCGCGCTCAGCTTGGTTTTCGATATCCGGCAAGATCTACTCGAAATCGCCGAACAACGGAAGCAGGAACAAGGGTTGAAGGAGAAAAAGTAGGGTTGTATTGATAGGTTGTCGATTGTTTGCTTGATTTCAATCGGCCATCACCTCTCATATATATATGAGGCGGCTGGACTTCCCGTACAAGTTTTGGACTCCTACGCGAATTACAATTCATGGTTTAAGTCGGATTATATCCTAACTTGGCGGATCCTTGATCGGCTTCGTGCTAGACCCGGACTCGATCTGTCTGGCTTTTTTGGAAAGTTGCCTCCTTCTTCCAGTCTGATCTCAAAGTTGCCTTCTGTTTTCCACCTTTAGCCTTCCGTCTTGATACAGCCAAATTGCCTTTAAAAAAGTTGTCTTTTGTCTTCGCCTTGATCAGCGAAAGTTACCTTTTGCCTTCCACTTTAATCGGGGAAAGTTGCCTATTTCCTTCCGTCTTGATCGGAGAAAGTTGCCTTCTTTAGCCTTTCACCTTGATCGGGAAAAGTTGCCTTTTGTCTTCCGCCATGATTGCAGGAAGCTGCATTTTGCCTTCCGCCTTTTGCCGGCTTGTTTTGACAATGTTGGCTTCTCTTCTGTCGGCTCATTTTGACAACATTGGCTTCCTTTTTGCTGCCTTGTCTTGACAAAGTTGTCTTTCTGCCGCCTTGTTTTGACAACGTTGGCTTCTACTCTACCGCCTTGTTTTGACAAAGCTAGCTTCTTTTCGTCCACCTTGTTTTGACAAAGTTGACTTCGTCCACCTTGTTTAGACAAAGTTGGCTTCTTTTCTACCACCTTGTTTTGACAAAACTTTTCCTTAGGCTAGAATTGACTTGCCTCCATGGGCCTTCAAGCAAATTTGCATACCCAAATCTACCTTCCGCCTTGTTCCAATTTTGTGATACTGAAACCGGTCAGCTGCCAAAAACGGATGCTAACACTATCTCTGTTGTGGGCGCGTCGTCTTCGGATTCGGCGAGCAGCGTCACGGAGCCCCTCAAGGGTTTAGACCTCCGTGTTCAACCCCCTTCACAAACTACTTTTCAGTGACTACCCCCAATTCTTGGGAGTCGTAACCCGACAACGAAAACTCTGCCTCCGCACCGATCCACTCAAACTCTATGTACAGTAGTACCTGAATCAACGGGAGAGTTATTAATGCACGGGAGAGAAAATAACCCACAACGCGGAACCTGCCCGCTGACTCAGGGCTCTGAGTCCTCGAAGACGTTGCGACCGACCTTGGTCCCGGTCTCCCGGAGCGCACGATGAGCGCGTCGTAGAGCGAGATCTTGGCACGAAGCTCCTCGGGGGAGAGGCTGTAGCCCGTAGGAGTAGTCGAGGTTGGCGAACTCCCGGAGCAGCGCGAGCCCTGTGGCGCCGAGTTTCTCTGCGACGAGTACCGTGAGCTTGCCCTCGACGGCCACCGCGGCGGTGGCAGGCGGGGACGTGGCGGTGCAGATGCGCGTGCCGTGAGCGCTGGAGGCGAGGGCGACGTAGCGGGTGGTGGTCGGGGACAGCGCCGCCATGGTGAGCTCCTCACGCCGCGATGCGCTCGACTACACATCCCGTGCAGCCCGCCGCCGCAGCAACTCCGTGCCCTGCCGCCCCGATAATCCGCTTGCTCGAGAACCCCACTCGTAATAGATGCCGGCGCCGCCGTCCGCCGTTGCCGCACACCCCACGCCCGACAACCCATGTGCCCGACGCCACCGGACGCCGCTGCCAGCTCCATCACAACACCGTCGTCTACCGTCCTCGCCCCATCATTCACGGCCACTTCGCCTCGCAGCCGGGACCTCGACTGCATTGCTGGTTGATTAAAACTCAACCACATCAGAAAAGGTAAAGAAAAAATCTCACACTGGAATTTCATAATCACGAGGTTCAGTTAGCATAGATGTAGTCATAACACGCAGGGTTCAGTTAGCATAGATGTACTCAAACCTTTCGACAGGAAAACAATGACATTCTGTTTTCGATGTTTTGATTTGTGTATTGTACCTTAAATTGTTCCTCCGCCCATGGACATGGATGTATTTATAAAGCTACAACCATTTAATCATTAACAATTGTTTTTGTCTAAAACAATTTGTTATGTACTTTTTGTGCAGGAAGCGCACAACCACGGTCTTGATTACATATAGTGTTTGACAATGAATAATAAGAGAAATGAGTGAATCACAGGATTTGAGCAGTCCATGTAAATCGTTTCATTCTTCCAGAATATACTTGGTGCATATGTGTAGAATGTAAAATGTGAATATTTATACAAGGTATAAGTGTACCGCCAACATGTATGCATGCTAAAAGTTTCTCTCAGACACGGTGAAATGGGCAATAAAACTGAAGATCATCATTGCCATTATATCATTCTAATTTGGAATAGAACATAGTTATCGCTCAATGGCTCACTATCCTTAACAGCATGTGAGTATATAGCATATAAGGTGTGTACCTCTGCCTCCCACTTATTATTTTCAGCAGTTAGTATTTTTTCCACTTACCTGTGATTTGCGAATCATTTCATTAATTACTTTGATTTCTTCTGAGATTATTTCAAACCATTTTCTCACATAATGGTACAATTGGATTTATTTGGAAAGCTGACTTGAATTTCCTCCTGTCCGTGATAAGGTGAGTATTGTGGCCTCAAAGGAAAAATAATCTTAATATTTTCCTGACCAAAGCTCTATTTTCAATTGTCAACAGTTCATATATGTAGTAACTATGCATTTCGATGTTATACTCTTTGCCCTTCCATGTTGTTTGTGTCTGTGCTGCACATCTTCCAAATATCACTTTGGCCTTTGGGTATCTCAAATTCTTATATTTGTTTTTTTTCATCTCCAGTGAAAATATTAGTAGGCATGCAGGTTCCTTTCTGTGGTCTCCTGGCCATTTCCGCCGGAAAAAACAAGGAACGACTGAAGGGTGATATAGCACCATTTTGTTTTCCTGGTTACAAGTACATCCAACACCGAGGTATGCTTTCAAGTTCACCCCTTCTCAGCACTTGGCCTTAATAATATCCACCTGTCGGTGATTTGGAAGGAGCAATGTTAACAATTTTGTATATTTGTTCTGCTTAATTTTGACGGTGTCGTTTATTAATCTTAGCACTATCGTTTTGCTTGTGTCATGTAAACTGCAGCACATACTCAACATTGCTGGTAACAAGCAACTGGTTGTGATTGTGCATGCATCGCATTCAATATACTTAAGCTTGCTATGCATAGGGCCCCAAAACAAAATTTACATGCAGCTTCCATGAACTTTCTTGCCAGGTTTCATCAAAATTGACAAATCACATACCAACAATAGAGATAATTCTTCTGGTTATAGACTTAATTCATGTACCATGTACCTTTTTGAGGTTTGGGATTTAGTGTACCCGTTATGATCTATAGTAATGCTGACACTCTACCAGTACCGTGTGATTTTGAGAAGTTATATAGTTTTTCTTGAAAACTTTGATGTCTTCACTGATCCCTATAATCATTTTATCTTTGTTGCTATATTTTTGTGTTAATGCATCCAAGATTGTTTTTCTGCACACTTGACAAAATGTCTGCGCCATTACACAAGACATTGAGAGTTTTGTGAACACAGTTTCTTTCATAACACTTTAAGGTATTTTAAATGATATTGCCGGATGTTGCTTGCCGACTATTTTTTTGTAAATTTTACTATAATTAATCCTACTAAAGTATTGTTGCTGCTTTAAAATGTATAAAAAAAAGATTTGTTCACAACATTTAGTTGAGACGTGCGTGCACGTGCAAGGCTACTAGTTTCAGACAAATAAGTTTTGCTAATCCAGATATGTAACTGAAATGAATTTCAACACTAAGGATATTGGACTTACAGAATGCAGATAGTTCTTTGGCTTCAATTTCAGGATGTAAACGGGACGTACCCTGGACATTTCGTGCACGCCACTTCCGCCGTATAATTGCTTGAAGGATTTACGACGGCAGGTTATTTAGTTTGGCCTCACGTGTCTAAGAGCATCTCTAGCAGTGCCATCAAAATCTTATAACTCCGGCGACTTCATGGGCCGAGATATTTTTTGGTCCATAGCAGAGCCCGTGAACGTGAACCGGCCCTCAAACGCGATAAGGGCCCGTTGAGGCGGCGCGTTCATCCGTATTTATGCCGGGCTCGGGCACATTTCTAGGTCAAAATCCTTATACACCCGCACCGCCGACGAGCAATCCGCGCCGCCGCCCTTTCAACTCCAACGAGCAATCCACGCCGCAGTAGGCCACTTCTGCCGCCCGATGGCCCCCAGGCGCCATCCCTCCACCACGCCGCACCGCCGCGACCCCTTCGACGGGGATTTCTCCAACAAACGGCACACGGAGGCGGTGTCGAGCAACGGCGGTCGGAAGCGGGGGGCTCGTGCCTACTACAACTGGGGCCGCCAGCTCCCGCCAGCCAACTTCCGGCGCGAGGTCGAGGAGTTTGACCTCGCACGCGCCGAGTACGAGGCCTAACACCGCCGTACGAGTCAGGACGGGGCTGGAAGCTCAACCGACAGCACCGACACCTCCACTGCGCTAGCGGCGCTGCCTTCGGCGGACGAGTACGATGACGTCGCGTTCGACTCTGCCGTCGTGGCGGAGGACTTCGTCCCTAAGGACTCACTTGACGCCATCACGGCGTAAGTGATGCTCCGTTCAGTGCGGGAGACGGAGGAGAAGGCGGCGCAGGCTGCCCGCGAGGAGGAGATCGACCAGATCCTCCTTCGACAGGGACTCGAGGCAGACGCCGTCGCCACCGAGAAGAGCGCCTACTGGAAGGCGTACGCCGAAGAAGTCGTCGACCTCGTCTCCGACGAGGAGTGAAGATCATCGGTCTCCACCGTGTCGCCGCCGCATCCGAGGCTCCGGTGAGCCAAATTTTGGCAGTAGGGTTAGGTGACGACCTTCTAAATCTAATTTAGCTTTTTGATTAGTGTAGAACAATGTTTAATTATGTATGGATCAGTGAAGAACAGTTCTCTGCGATGAATCGGGGAAGAACTCCAGTTTGCTCTCACCAAAATCAAAATATATCCAATTCTGTTTCATGTTTCTGCTATGTGTTGCTCGTTCTTTCGAGTAGAATTCTCGAAAAAGTTGAACCTTAAAATTTATTTGATGGTGTGAGTTTGAGGGTGCTGTTAGAGATGCTCTATGTGATGCCGCGAAAGCCGCGACGGCAAAAAGCTCTGCGCTACCATCCATCTCTCAGCTGTATCGAGGAAACAAGATAGGGGCCAGAGTGATGCAATCAATAGTGGATATTACTCCCTCCTTCTCGGTTTATTAGTCACATCTCCAAAACTAGATAATCTCAAGAATAGGGCACAATTAGCATTAATTATCTTATAGAAAAACTCCTATCCACTTCCTCTCCCCAATCTACATATGGTTTAGCCGATGCTCCTTTTCAGGCCAATGCATGTATTTTAGATTGGACCTTATTGGTCTTTTCTAATTAATTGCCTAATTTATAAGTGATTATCTTGATCAATCCTCACTTACCTAGGTTGAGGGAAACCCAAAATGTGACTAATAAACCGGGATGGAGGGAGTAACAGTATTAGCCGCGACGAGTTCAATCTGGATGCAGCCTCCCGTTGATGAAGCACACTTGAGATGGGCGATGGGGCCTCCTCGGTAACGACATCTTTTGGCAGCGCGCGGCAAGCGCGGTGGCTGTAACGCCCGGGTTTTCCCAAATTAGATTTTGTGAGTTTTTCTTTTGCATCAACATGTCATTGCATTTGTCATCTCATTAATTTAATTTGTTGTATTTAAATTATTTTCCACTTTTAAATTAAAATGTAAATCAAATTAATTAAAATGTGATATTTCAAATCTTTTGGAAATGTTAAAAAACTAGTTTATTAAATTAACTATTTGAAACTAAAACTATTTTGTAAAATCTCCTGATTCAAATTCCTTTTCTATTTTGTGTTTAAAATATAAAACAGAAAAGAATAAACAATCTGAGAAGAAAAAACTCTTACCTGGCCTTACCTGGGCCGAATCCCACTCCTCCAGCCCAACTCCTTGGCCCAGCAGCAGCCTGGCTGAAGCCCACTCCCCCTTTCTCCCTCATTCGTACAGATGCAGAGGAGAAAAGCGCCATGGATGCCCCCACCCTCACCTGCTCCCTTCACCTTTCCCCTCCCTTAAAGTCGCACCCAAATCCTCTCCAAAACCCTAGCCTTCGCCCCTCTCTTTCCCCTCGCACCGCCGCCGCCTCCCTCTTTTTTCCCCTCCCCTTTTTCTCTGTTTCCCCCACCGAAGCAACACCATGGCCGGAAGAGCTGCACATCGCCGTCGCCATGGTCGCCCTCGACCTCTCCCGAACGCGGGAATGAAACCTCCACTGCACCCGCTGCGCCCCCGCTGAAGGACGTGAGCCAGGGTCGCCGGAGGCGTCCATGACGACCTCAACCCCACCGGCCCCGAGCCCGTCGCCCCCTCCTCCCGGACGATTTCGTCTTGCTCCGAGCTCGCCCAGCCGCCAAGGTGAGTCTCCCGTCCCGTGGGACATCCCCTTCCTCTCCCTCGTGCTCTAGGTCTCGCCATCGTGCACAGCCGCCGCGCCTCTGCTTTTGTCGCCGGCCGCGTTTCCTCCGCCGTGTCTCTGTGCAGCAAATCGTGGTTTCAGTTTCGTCAGAGAATAGGGGCACGTTTTCACCTTAAAAACAACCCGTGGCCTAAGATGTCAACAACACACACAAGGCCCTCTGTTTACCAGCACCGCTCTGTTCCATCCGCGCGTCGCGAGTTCGAAACCCGGCCGCGTTGCATAAAAGGCCTCTTTTTCTTTCTTTCTTTCTCGCTCACTGATAGCTGGGTCCCACCAGTCAGTGACTGTGGACGCCAGCGCACCGGCCCCGCGCATGGTCAGCGCCAACGTGGCACGTGCCCGTATGTCAGCCGCACGGGCTAGCCTAGTTTCGGTGCAAAAAGGCTAGATCCATATATGGATCTTTGCGCCAAAGCCCCCTGCCTTTCTGTTTTTGCAAAGAGAACCCACCAGCACTGTTTTCAATCACGAACAGGTGCATGTAATTTGCAGAAACAATGCTAAACTTGTTTTGTCAATAACTTTTAATCTATAAGTCCAAATAAAATAATCTTTATATGTTTTATTATCATAAAAATGCTATGAACATTAATATGCCATTCTTATTCCTTTTTGAATCATTTATTTTAATTGATTAGTGTAATTTATTTTTTGCACCTAAATAATTGAATATGAAATGTGTTGGGCTTTATTTAATTATTGCTCTATTCCATTTAATTTAATTAGATCACTCATGCCATGTGTTACCATGTTAACCAACATTTAATATTGTTGAGTAGATAAATAACTTGCACCTAAATATTAATTGTCGGGTTGCTTCCCCGCTTAATTTGGATTAATTGCATTTGTTTTGCATCTTGCCATGTCATGCATCATTCTCGTATGATCATGCTGGATCTTTTACCGTAGTTGTAAAATGCATCTTTTACGCTTTTTAGTGTTTGTTGCTTTTTCGCGGATAACACGTTGAGATGTGTGAGCAACGACAAGATCTGCTTCCATGCGGGATTCCAGTCAAGCAAAGTTTGCTTGTTTACCTATACATTTTCTTTCATACTTGCCGTTGATCTCTGCTACCCTAGTATTCGATTCTTTATCGCGATCCCATCACATGTTTATCATGCAGCCCATACAACTTTATCCCCCCAACCTTAGAGCCGTTGCTTGTTTATCTGTTGGCCTTGCGAGTCGTAGCGCATGCTTAGAGTTGTTTGTGTGAGTTATCTTTTGGTATTTTTATTTCACATGCTTAGTATGATAGATTATTCTACCTTAATAAAATGTTGTCTTATGTTGGGGTATTATAATTAAAAGATAAGGCACCGACGGAAGGCCTTGCGAGGTGCTTTATTCTGCTAAGTGTCGACCTAGGAACTGAAATTTTGTCCTCGGATCCAACTTTGAGCGCACTAACCACTTGTGGGAGGCCCTATGGAGCCCTCCTCGACTTTGACTGGAATTTCAACTTGTGCGGGAGCCGCACCAAGTTAGGGTTTTCCATTTGTCTCATATGCATTGATACTAGTGTAGTATTTACTTTGGCGGAGTGCCTTGTTGCATGCATATAGGGCGCGGCCTGTTGGTGCGGAGGGGTGTGTCCTGCGGGAATCCGCACCCTTTTGGCCGGGACCAGCATAGCTCCCGCGGCTCCTTGGACTTGTTGCGGTGAAGGAAAAGAGTTGGGTTGAGAGACCCTAATGTTTTTTACTGGGTTGATCATGCGAGTATGGGTCCAGTAGTGCACCCCTGTAGGGTATAATCTTATCGATGAGCCGTGTCCACGGTTATGGACGACTTGGTGATGATGCTGGCTAACAAGATCTAGATAACTTACACCTAATCATTGTTAATTAACTTGCCTAGTAATATATAGTTACTTTCACAATAAATGGTAACTAAAATTGTTCAATGTGTGAGTTTTCCCGAATTGCTTCCTCATACTTGGTTGAGGGGGTTAATCTGAGAATGGGTTATGTTTGGTGTTAGTAGTTTTTGGTTACTTATGCGCTCTCTTATCCCTCTGTAATTAGACGGAAGTTGTAGCGACTTAGATTGAAATGATTGGCTTGATCTAGGTACGTGGTCCAAACGGATAGGTAGAATTACCCTATGGACCTCCCCTTCAGACGACTTCTCTGCGCTTGCCCAGCACCTTTCGTTTTATGGACCAGGACCAATTTCACCTCACATCATGGTAAAGTCATAACTGACTGGATAACGTTCTCTCAAGGACCTGCAAAACTATCTAATGCCGATGATCAAACGTTGCTTCAGATGTGTATGAGAAGGAAGCGTCTCACAGGACTCTTAGACAATCTTCGGAGAATGCGGCGTTGGATTAGAGAAAGTTCGCATGGAACACGCAAATAGCCGTAAGGTAAGAGCCAGAATCCTGCTCACAACTGGGTATTTCCAAGGGCTACCACCACTCCTTCAACTGTACAAAAAGTGGGCATTCATCATTCCTGCTCCTTAGAAGCACTAGAGCGGAAGTAACCCCTGGGGTGGGCGAAAGAAGCATCTCTACCCGCGGTCAGTGAAACGGATAGAGCTTTTGCGGATACAAACAAATGTAAAAGTATCTTACGACCAATGAAGAAACGACGAATTCTCAGTAAAAAGACCAAGAGCGGGTTCATCGTTAGGGCCATCTTATCTGCTTGCCTCACTAAAAGAAAAGGTCCCTTCTCTAATTTCGTAGTTCACTCAGTTCTAAAGAAAGGTGCCAGCCCATTTGGAAGAGAAGAGTACTGATTAGATCTAGAGTGCGGATACCATAGGTAGTAGCAAAGCAAGTCAATATGCAAATAAGAAATAAACAGAACAAGAGGAAAACCACATAATTCTGCACATAAGGCAGACCTTGAACCAAGGTTATACATAGATCCTTTGATCTCCACGGCAATCTCAGACTATACCACCGGCAGCAGCTCTAGAGGCACAGAGCGAAGAGTAAGCATCTAACTGAAGTTTTACAACTTGTAAAGATGGCCCAGCCAATGTTAATGATTCTTTTATCTGGGATAACTTGCTGGGAGTCAGCAACCGTTTTGGGGCGCAAGCATAGGCAACACAGGACTGATGACTGCGCTCCCTAGACCACTACCATTTAGTTAGGTAGGGACAATCAATCCATAGTTACGGGAATAACGGAATGCATGGGGATAAAAAAAAATGCAGATTTTCTATTAAATCCTTTCTTTCCATAGATGTATCTGGTCTGAGACGGTACAGTACTCTACGAGAGGAATGCAATGGGATGGATGGTAGAGGGTTGCCTGCGCCCAAAAGCGATGATTCACTTGTCCCCTTGTCTATAGGGACCTTGTGGCATACAACCGCCATGACTCCTGCGTTATAGCCGCCCCTTTCTCTCTTTCTTTTTACTGCCTCGTGGACGGACGAAAGAAGGGAAGTTACAGAAGGGGGCAGTGAAGGCTCGCCAAGTAGACAACAAGCCCCCACCCCGTCAGTCTGTTTTTGACAAGCGAGAGAGTAGTGATACCTTTGATGGTAGCACTACACGGTACTGCTACCATGTAATGAATGACTTGCCCTGCTTTGCAGTACTGCTTGAGAGGGAGTCTTCTTCCTTAGTTTCCACATGATTGCGTGTGAGATTATCTTTTTCTTGATTGCTTTCCAAAATATATAGAAAAGAGGGATGCCGAAACTCAGTCATCTCAGAGTTATTTGACGAGCTTGCAGGGGGTGGGGCTAAATTCTTACCCAATGCCCCAACCGGCGGGAGTAGTTACGTCCAGTATGTCCCCCCTCCAAAACCTTACCAGCCCTTGACATATGAACAACAAAACCTGTCCTTGTACAAGAACTCCCGTTCGGTAGGCGTCTGCTTTAGCAATGTCTTTGATCCTCGATCAACAATTTGAGGAAGACGAGACATAAGCCTTTGGATGAAACCAATGAATCTTCCAATCCGAAAGACTAAGGGGCTAGGCGCTCACCTACTATCTACACATTTCCTCTTTGGCGTTGGCTCCACCAGTTTTGACTGCGAGTCGCTTTAGTTATCTCAAATCTTTGGCAGGAAGGGGCCAAGCCAAATAGTGCTCTTTAAAAGCGTAATCCGTGCTTGAAACTCCTTCGCTAGGATCCAAAAACCTATGCTTCCGCTCTTCCTCACCAGGCATTTAGGCCGGAGGCAGACCTAAGTCAAGGTAATCCTTCCTTTGAAACACTTTGGTATTGCTCCTAGATAGATCATAATACAAATAATCAATCAGAGCACACAGGGAGCCATCTCATTATCTTTATTTTTCTGAACAAGATCTTCTTCATGGAAACCTGCTCGATTTAGATCGGTAAAATCGTACAGATTTTATGAAACCATGTGCGATGGCTCGGGTCTGTCGCCTCCTACGCCTATTGCCTCATCTTAGTCAATTTTAAGGAAATCATGCCGAAACCATTTAATGCCTTCTTGCCTGCCTTCAGTTCATGCCTTCAGGCCGGCCTGCTCTTGCCTATGATGAGAGCAATGATCTGACTTGGGCGACGGAATGTGTTTTACAATAGTTCCAACGTTTGAGTAATTGAACTTGCTTCTTCACGGAGCTCCACACTTTCTTTTCTTGACTCGCAGCAACAAATAATGCAGTAATAGGTAATGTTTGAAATCCTATAAGTACTTTACTGACTCAGCTCTTAGTTTAGTCTCCAAATGTGAAGATAATACTGAGCCGAATAGTAATGAGGGGAATGCAAAATCTAGCAAAGGTAAGAAGGGTCAAGGAAGAATAGCAGTGACTTATAAAAGGAAAGCACCGAAACGGCCCCTTCGTAACCAGTCATCCATAGTATCAAATAGATCATTTTCTTCTTTAGGAACTGTACCAAGGGCTATAGTCATATGGCAGCACCTGAGTGCAACTTCGAGTAAGAAAGAACGACCTTCTGCTACCTTTTTACCGGGGCATTGTTTTAACAACTTTAGCTGATTGATCTACGAATGGAGGGATTCAAGCTTATTTTTGTTAACCGAGATGCAAACGACTAACAAACTGGATTCGAAGACTGGGGAACACACTTGGGATTGGTTTGGATTGGACGGCGCACGCGGCGAAAGGGAGGGAGAGAGAGAGAAAAAGCAATTGAGATTTGGGAGTCGGTTGAGCTCGAGGGATTAGCTTATATAGATAGACGCGCGGGGGCGCGGTGTTTATCCGGCTTTTTTAGGACTCAAAAAGAAAGCAATAAGACTGAAAAGTGGATTTTAGACCTGGCTGACTGACTCTCGCTTTTTTTTGCTTTCTCCGCACGCGTGGCTAGCATAGGGTCTCCCTCTAATGCCCTACCGACTCGAATTAATTTGAAACAAGGACTCACTGACCAGAGTGCTGAATCGGATTTCAGCACGATGGGCGCATTCTCACTTCAAATCTTTTCGAGCTTTTCAGGTAGGGGGCATCGTCGGTCGACATGTCTTTTTAAGGACGACTCGGAATCTTGCCAAGTCAGTCAACGCCTAGCAGTTATGTCTCGTTGACCATCATATGCTATTTCTGAGATTGGTAGATTGGGATTGCCATTAGCGCCACCCGAGACTGGGACTCGAGGGTGGTAAGAGAGCCCGGCCCACGAAGTGCCAAGCCAAAACCTGCTCCTTTTAGGGGTCGGTCACAGTTCGGTACAACAGACAGCAAGAACGGAAGCAAAGCCAGCTTTCAGTCACAGGAAGACAGGAGCAAGGCAATCTGAGGAATAAGCATCGGCTAACTCTGTGCCAGCAGCCGCGGTAAGACAGAGGATGCAAGCGTTATGCGGAATGATTGGGCGTAAAGCGTTTGTAGGTGGCTTTTCAAGTCCGCCGTCAAATCCCAGGGCTCAACCCTGGACAGGCGGTGGAAACTACCAAGCTGGAGTACGGTAGGGGCAGAGGGAATTTCCGATGGAGCGGTGAAATGCATTGAGATCGGAAAGAACACCAACGGCGAAAGCACTCTGCTGGGCCGACACTGACACTGAGAGACGAAAGCTAGGGGAGCAAATGGGATTAGAGACCCCAGTAGTCCTAGTCATTCTTTGAAGAGGAATTGCCCTCCTGCCGCTCTTGGTGGTTGAGTTAGAGTCGGGGCAGGAGGATTCCACTTTCGCTTTCAATTTGGAAAAAACGAAGAATAGATCCCTACCCCTGATTTGTTTATCATTCGAATCGCCGATTCCTTTTTTTTATCTGTCTTACTTTCTTTATATCTAGAATCTTTCAATCTATGTATTATTTCAATCTACGTATTAATATAATCTATATTATTCATATTAATAGAATCCATAGTATTCATATAGAATAAGAATAAAAATGAAGACAATGGATGAGTGCTATTGGCGTAGTTGGCATGGCTCTGAACCCTCTTGTTTGCTTTCGGGCAAAGAACAGAGATTATACACTTGCTCCATTTGGTTTTCCGGAGATCGAGTAGACCAACACAATTGTGTTTTGAGATTAGATTGAAACAAACATACTTTTCGCCTAAGGCAACATGCACTCAAGTTAAACCCGTTGAAGTGCGCCTTCATGGTCTCGTCAGGCAAATTCCTAGGGTTTGTCATTCGACATCTAGTGACGGAGAAAGAAGAAAGACATGCTAAGCGCTAGATAGGGTCACAATTCAATAAAGATACTTGGCTGGATGGCGAAGCTGTGTTTGCTCTCCCAAATCGAGATCAAAGTCTTGCTTGACAGCATGAGGAACTTTGAATGCTCCGTACAAAGGGTCATAGGGAGCTTTTGGAGGTCAGGGAGAAGTGTGTGTGGCCACTGTGCGCAAGCATTCTGTACAGCGATCTTGCTGAAGAGGTCCCCGGTCCCACCTCCATAAAGAAGATCTGGTGACTGCCCATTGTCTTGTTTTGGCTTTGAAGTATCCTCAAAATAAGGCAAGTGAGTCATAACCCCTATTTTGGACCATCTTTCTTTTTTAGGCATGGTACCAAACCAAGGTTGATCGAAGTTGAACATTCCTATGGAACTCCCCTTCAGACGACTTCTCTGCGCTTGCCCAGCACCTATCGTTTTATGGACCAGGACCAATTTCACCTCAGACCATGGTAAAGTCATAACTGACTGGATAACGTTCTCTCAAGGACCTGCAAAACTATCTAATGCTGATAATCAAACGTTGCTTCAGATGTGTATGAGAAGGAAGCGTCTCACAGGACTCTTAAATAGAAACCAGCATAGTCTATGAATTAGCATGAACAGTTTATTGAACTTGGTTGCACTCCCGGATCTTGATTCGCCATAACTTTCCCTTTCACCTGAAGCTGTTTCCTCTTCTTCGCGATGCGGAGTTGTCTTTTGCTTTAGCATGGGCTCATGAACGCACACCTTTGGCTAATTTCATTCGCAGGAGAGATAAGCCCGTGGCTCTTTCCATTGTGCAAGCAAGATTGGTTGGATTTATGATTAGGAGATCCCAAATACTAAAAATTCCATCGGGTTCTTTTTCGATAGAAGATCTAATAGCCGCCAAAATAAGAAAGAAGCAAGCGAAACAGCTAGAAGCGCTTGCTTCGCCGCGCCCAACAATTCTTATTCACGGGAAAGCCAACCGAAAGATTTGATTCGGACTTCGTAGAGCCGGTGCTGCTGCTGTCTGCGTAGGGCCGTCCCGCACTCCCGTCCCGGGGCGCTAAGGGGTTTTGTTTTAGGAACAGACGGCGGTGTTTAGCTGACGCCTCAAATTGACGTTTTTGTTGTCATAGTACTACCAGCATGGTTTACATCGTTCTGCGGGCAAGCTTCAACTTCAAAGTCACCTGATTTGGCACCAACCAAAGGAGTAGGAACACCAGCTGGGGAAGCAGGAATTGAAACCACCCGCACAACCAAGGGAGACCCTCTACTGTACGCAATTCTGGATTGAAATCTAAGACTCCGCTCAGACTATCTATTGGCTTCTCGCTTTTCAAAGCGCTTTTTCCGTTGCTAGTTTGTTCCTTTGAATCGATGGAAAGAAGAGCACTCAACCACAGCCAGTCAGAAGATTTCTCATTTCTTTTGGATTTCCCATCTTAATCAGTCAATCAAGGCATCCGATCGTTCGTGCAAGGGAAAGTCCTTGACTTGGATACGGTCTGTCAATTACTTGCATTCTCTTTCCTTCGCGTTGCTTGCTTGGATTGCCCTGCAAGAATGCTAGGCTGTCTACAAGGCTCTTTAACTTTTTCGATAGAAATATTAAGTCTCTGGTTTGCAGAACTGCATAGGCAAGATCTCATCCTTCGGCGAATCTAGGGGCTCAGAAGACCTACGACGGGAAATCGGGGTTTAGCATTCTTGGGTCTAGTTTTGTTTGGACTTGGGCTTAGATGTAGTGGGTTCTTGGGCCACTGCTTTACCTTTATCAACCTTAGAAGGAGCATTAGTCTTTGACACATCAATCAACCCGGCGTAGGAGCATGGGATTTGGACACATCACAAATGATAGCTCAAGATCATGTTGTTCATTGGGAATTGAAGAGGGGAGAACGAGCAGACATCCCGGTACGGTAACAATGAAAATGGCTCCTTCTTTAGTGAGATTATATGATGCCTGAACCAAAATACGTCATTGCTATGGGAGCTTGTACTATTACAGGGGGAATGTTCAGTACGGATTCCTATAGTACTATTCGGGGAGTCGATAAGTCAATTCCTGTGGATGTCTACTTGCCGGGCTGCCCACCTAAACCGGAGGCGGTTATAGATGCCTTTGGGGTGAACACCCATCCGAACAAGTAGGGTCAATAGTTCAACATTTAGGCCGTGACATTTAGCAAAAATCTAGCACGTCCCTTCTTATTTTGACTATATGAGATCCGCACTTTGACACCTGAAATTAATCTTCTCTAACTTTGCTAACTTCCCCTTCTATACCCGTATCTTGTTATAGGCGGTCTCTCTTCTCAAACTTCCATCTCACCTTTGGGTAGTACTTTCATGTTTCTCCGTTGGTAAGCTATTCACATGGAAGAAAGGAAACTAAGCTCCTGTTTCTAGACTCTTAGTGCTCCTAGACGTGAAGTTCGTAAGTGGGATCGGATAGTGAGCTCGACTCCGGACGAAAGCGAGTACAAAAAAAGACGAAGATCCGGGAACCAGTAACGCGTAAACCATGTCAAACCAAGACTAATCAATATCCGAACGGAACGGATTCGAACTTCTCCTATCAATGTTTCCGGTGCGACATTAAAAATAAAATGAGTAATTCAAAGGAGAAAGGCATTTTCGGCAAGCGGTCGCTAGGGTCCACCTCCCCCTTATTTTATTTTGTTTTTTTACAAGAAAATAAAATCAGTAGGGATAACACCCAGAACCCCAGCGAGACCTTCCACTTCCATTGGGGGAATGAAAGGGCCACATTTCTGATTTTGTTATTGACAGCAAGAAGCAAATCCTGTTCTCGAATTTTAGTATAAAGAAGGAGAAAGAAAAAGAATAAATCAGAAAATGGAAAAAAACGAATTGACATATTTATTGCGAGGGGCTTTGAAAAGCGAAAGGATGAAGACTGATTTAGATCCTCTGAAAGTGCAGGAAGTATGCCTTTTGAGCTTTTTCTCCACCCACCTCTAAGCATCCTGTTGGAATGGTCCTAGGAAAGACTACGTACGATTTTAAAGGATCAGTCGGAGCACGCAGGAATGCCGACCACTACATAAGCCACGTCTGGCTGAGGCGAGCAGCAAGCGGGGGGGAGTCTTTTTAAGTACAAGAACGTTGGGGTGGGACGCTAGTACTTAAACTAGGGAGCAAACCAATGAATGCAGCTAGTCACCCCGAAAGGCGTGCCCATTTCTTTTGAGAAACTGACTCATAGATCCCTATAGAATTCCGTGGAAAGCCGTATTCGATGAAAGTCGTATGTACGGCTTGGAGGGAGATCTTTCCTATCTTTTGAGATCCACCCTACAATATGGGGGCGGTAGTAGTGAAGAAAATGGAGGGAGAAGAAAGAAAGCGATGTGACACGAGAATATATCACATCCGACAACCAGCCATGTCATTAGATAGATCCGCTCTGAGTCTTCTGAGGGGCAGCACCAGACGTGTGAATCCAAGGCCTTCCAAGCAGCATACTATAAGCCGGGGCATGGGTCTATTCTGTGACCATACATTCCGCAATGGAAACAGACTGGATGAAATCCCTCATACTCAATCCTTAGACTTGACTAGAGGACGATATTAGCTCTCAGCAGTTAAGCAATTCCGAAATAAGTTTGTTGCCCTGCAAAGTCTTTGACCTTGGGTATATGAGTAGGAGACTTAGGACAGTAGCGTCGATAGGCAGTAGGGCAAGCTGCCGGATTGACAGACAGTTATTAGGACAGTGGGTAAGCTACTTAGGCTAGGGAATAGGTACACATAGGTCAGATATGCGGGCAAGTCTCAATAACCAAAGTAGGAGTTGATGATGATAGTGCTGCTGCCGCTAAGTCCACCTACCCCATATTTTGGGGGAATAGTCTATTCTAAACCTTGAATTCGTAGAGGTTCTGCGATCTGAACCCTGAACTCCAAATCCCTGTCGTTTGGACTCTAAACTTGCGAATCCCGGTATTTTGAACCTTGAACCAAGATTCTGGCACATAAAAAATAATAAAGTCAAATTGAATAATTTGTTAGTTTCACTGACAAAGATGGCCCACATGTCATGTGCATCTTCAACCTCTGAGAGAAAAACGTTCACGAGTGTGGACCAGACTCCACCATGTCCTCCAAATCGGTAGGCCGTAGCTCGGGAGGAGAAAGCTGGAAGCTTACTGGGGTCGGGCGCGGTGGCGCTGACGTGGTGGAAGCTGACACGTCGTCCTTGCCGAGGATCTTGTGGGCGCCGTCGAGGACGGAGGCGTAGAAGTCACCGAGACGTCCAACACGCCGGGCTTCACCAGCACCACCATGGAGAAGATCCGGCCTTCCTTCCACGCCTCCTTGTTCTTCCCCGCCAGCCGGTCTAGGAGCCTGTGCAGCAGCATCTTCCTCTCGTCGGACGGACGCACCAACCACGCACGAACGCTGCACAAGCACGTGAGGCCGGTGAGCATGCGAGCGCGGCCAACAGGCACACGCGGCCGGCGATCGAGCACAAAAGCATGACCAGCGAGGAAGCACGGCCGGCGACGACAAGCCAGCAAGAAGCACACGCACGCCTGCACAACCCACGCTGGCCGGCGAGCGCACAGGAAAAGCCGCACACCGGCCAGCGAGCACACGGACGAACGCATGAGCTAGCCATCTCCCACGCTCGTCCGTGGTTATTTCCTTCCATGGATTTTAGAGATTGGAGATGAATTGGGGATATAGATGAATATGGCATGTGGGCCCATTCTGTCAGTGAGGCAGTCGATATTCCTGGTCGGAATTTTCTGTTTCCCGGTGTGCCAAACAACTATAGGGTTCATTTTATACCAGGATTGCTAAGTTTAGGGTTCGAACGACCGGGATTTGAAGTTTAGGGTTTGATCCGCCCGACCTCTACAAATGCAGGGTTTAAAATAGACTTTTTCCTATTTTGGGAGATGGTGTAGAAAGTAGGTAGTTTGGTTTTGGTTGCCAGGGAGTGCCCTGACCCTCTTTTGGGTTGTGCTTTATGTGCAGTTAACAGGTTTGAAGTCTGACGACGTTAGCTTGGGAATCCCTCCGACTTGGCTGGGCAGGGATATGACGCCATCGCTTATCTTCATTGTCGGGTTATGAGTCCCAGGAATCGGGGGTAGTCACTTCCTGAAGTGTAGTTCGAAAGGGGATTGAACGCGGAGGTTTAAACCCTCAAGTGGCTCCGTGACATTGCTCACCGGACCCGAAGAAGACGCACACCCGACAAAGGAAGATACCGTCCTTTACCCAGGTTCACGGCCCTTGTGAGGAGGTAAGACCGCTACTCCTGTCTGTCTGTATTATATGTGGGAGGTTACAGTACAATTGAGCTTGCCGGAAGCCCCCTTGAGGCAGTTCTTGCCTGGGGAGGGAAGCAATGATCTTCTTCCTCCTCCGGACAGAGGCTAACCTAACCAGAGTTGCTGGGGTTTACAAGGGAGTTGTGCAGGCAAAGGGCCGACCCTTGCTACGATGGATGTCCTCCTCTTTTATAAGCGCCTCCGGTCTTCTTCTTCAGTTTGGACTTCAAGGTGGCTCCCACTTGCCAGTGGCGTGGCGGAGCACGAGTCCACCATGCCTCCTTCGTCCATGGACTTGGTCCATTATTGATAAAGGTGACGCCGTGGCCGACAGGCGCCCGACCACGCTCGTACTATCCGCAGAGCGGACAGTCTCTGAGGTGGAGCCCGCGATGACGATTTCCGTTGGAGGGTTGCACCGTCCACCTGCTTTATCGTCAGAGTAGAAGGTCCTCACAGCTGTGCAGCAGGCGGCGCAGCTTTGTTGACCGCTTTATCGCTAGGGACAACGACGGGGGTGTGAGCGCCACTGTACGAGCATGGCAGAGATCACGTGCGCTCTGCCGGGATTCCTTGGCGACGACGTTTCCCTCCAGGCCTGAGGGGGGATTCCTGTCGGACTTCCCTCTGGCGGGTTGGTTCCTTGACGGGGAGGATCCCCTGAGGCGAGGGGTCCCTTGAGGCCCTCACCTCCTCTTCAGGCCCTCGAGGGGGATCGCCTCTCGAGGGTCCCGTCAGGCGGTGACGCCTGGTCCTTAGTCGTTTCGTCCGTCTGGCCCGCGAGCGAGGCCTGGGGGGAATGGGCTCTTGGTACCCCAGTTCCCACTGGGCCGACAGTAGCCCCCGGGCCCATGATGGGCACGACTGAGCCCATGGGCTTAGGCGAAGCGTCGTTGGCCCTTAGTGCCCAGATGGCCCGAGCCACGCGGCACTTGGACGACTAACGGCTTCGCACGATCTGGGGCGTGAGTTGTGGGGGGTCCCTCCACGCCCCGGTAACTGCTCTTGGAGAGGACATAAAGCCCGAGCGCTGCGGCAGGGAGCCGTTACCGTTTCCAACTCCTCGCAGGAAATTCCGCTCCACAGAGCTCTCCGCCTCCGCGCTCTCCTGCGAGTTCCTGTTCTCCGACTCCTTCCACCTCCGCACCCGTGACCGTGAGTCCTCTCAAGAGCAAGGGCAAGGCCGCCGCGGGGTCCTCCTCCCAGGCGGAGGCCGCGGAGACCGTGATGGGTGGGGCGTTGCTCGGCGTTCGTGTCAACGAGAAGGCGCTCTCCAAGGTCCAATACCTGGTGGTGGATCGGACAAACGAGCACGGCGCCACCGCTCTGAAACCCGCGGCGCACGGGAAGCGCCCGCGGGGATTTTTCCCGGTCTTCCGGCACTGCCTGGCCGCGGGACTGGTGCCGCCCTTCTCTCCGTTCCTGGAGGCGGTGCTGGCGTTCTACCAGGTGCAGCTGATGCACCTGCACCCCAACTCCGTCCTCATCCTCGCCGTCTTCGCCTACCTCTGCGAGGCGTACCTGGGCCTGAAGCCCACGGTGGGGCTGTTCCGGTGCTTCTAAGCGCTCCGGAACACGGCGAAGAACGAGCGCTTCGGGTGCGTCTCGTTCCGCATCGTTGACGGCATGGGGGGCGTCTTCATCCCCATGTCCTGGAGCGAAGGCAAGGCCGTCACGTCCGTGACGAAGAAGGTAGACGACTTTCGCCAGAAGTGGTTCTTCGTCGGGGTGGAGCGTCCCTGCGCCTTCCTCGAAGTCACCGACGAGCCTCCGGTGAAGAACTCCCATTGGGGCAAGGCTACCTTCGACGGCGCCAAGAATGCGAGCCTGATGGCGCGCTTGAGCTTCCTTCGCGAGGAGGGCCTCACAGGGCAGATGGTCGTGGCGGACTTCGTGACCCGCCGCATCACGCCCCTCCAAGCTCACTCGGTCCCCATGTGGATGTACTCGGGGCCGAACGACAAGATGCGGCTCCACGTCGAGGACAATGATAAGGACGTCGTCGACAACATCCTCTCCACGCTCTTCGTCAATCCCTCCGTGCTCCCCGCAGATGAGGTCCGCACGGTGCTCCGGCCCCTTCACCAGTACAACCTGACGGAGCGCATGGCCCGCCTGGAAGGGATGCCTTCGTTCTCCCCGACAGGCCCGACGGACTCTGATGTGCCGCTGCCGGCCCCGTGGGGGGCGGAGGGGGCTGATTCTCCCTCGGCTTCCGGAGCTGGCCCGGGCGAGGAGGAAGCCACAGCTGGGGAGGTCTCCTCTTCTAGAGCTGGGCCTCTTGCTGACGAGATTCGTGATATCTCGTCAGGCGACGAAGACGCCTTCGTGGTGGCGCCCTCGCGCCCCGTGGAGGAGGAAGCTGAGGAAGGGGAGGCCTCAGGCGCAGAGGGCTCTTCGGGGAGGTGCGAGCTTTGCACCAAGGCCGCCGTGGACCACCCAGGAGCGAGGCCCACTGACGTCCCTTCCAAGAGGAAGGCGGAGGAGCCCCCCGCGAGGCCTGCTGCCAAGCCCTTTCCCTCATGGCGCTCGTCAGGCCTGGCGTGGATCGACGCTGGCGCTCCCCCTCCAGGGTGAGTTTATTCGTCGTTGGGTCGTTTGCCCTCTTGCTTTCTATTTCCACCTCATCCTTTGCTGTGGTTTTTCCTTGCGCTCTTGACAGCGGACCTGCGCCTGGCAAGCGCCGCCGGCTCCGCAAGGCGTTCGAGGTGAAGACCGCCACGGCCGGGGCCGCGGCTGACGAGGCCGTGGGGCCTGAGGGGGCGGCCCCAACGGTCCCCCTTGAGGAAGCGCCTCAAGTAGAAGCGATGGTGCCCCTCGCGGGGGCGGCTGGTCCACCTGGGAAGGAGAGTGCCGTAGGCCCGGACGCTCCTGCAGCGCCGCGCGTGTCTCCGTCGGTGGGGGACTCGGAGGCGAGGACTTCTGTGCCACCTCGTGCCGCCACTCCACCTCGCGCTGCTACGCCTCCGCGCGAGGCCACTCCGCCACGTGCGGTTACGCCACCGCGCGAGGCCACTCTGCCACGTGAGCCGATGCCGCCGCGCGCGTCGACGCCTCCGGGTGCGCCTGTTGCGTCGTCTGCGCCCAACGCCTCTGCGCAGCCCGCGACGGAGGCCTCCGAGGCGGCGCCAGGCGCGGGCGCGTCTGCCGGGGATGGTTCCTTCTCCCCTCCCTGCCAGGCTGGGGGCGAGGAGCGCCTCGCGGCTGCAGGGTCTGAAGGGGGCGCGGGCACGGGCTCTGGCGGGGCTCAAGCCAGCCCCCTTGTCCTTCCCGCGGCTGGACCTGCGGGACTCGACGCCGAGGCCGGCACTTCTGCGAGCCGAGACCTGGTGCTCCGCGGCTGGGACTGGAGCGCGGGGCGTCGTGAGGCCGCCTTTAGCCTCATGAGGGAGTCCCTGGAGGGCTTGGAGGCGCACCTCGCCCTTGGGGACATATGGCTCGCTCAGCAGCAGAAGGAGCTGGCGAAATCGTGGGCGTCCTTCCACAGGGCGGTCGAGACGCGCCGGCAGGAAGACTTGGCGCTGCAGGCCGCCCGCAAGGAAGCCACCACCTTCGCCAAGGAGACTCGTGAGGCGGCCATCCGCGACGCTGCAGAGCTGCTCCAACCCCTCCAGGCGGAACGCGACGCTGCGGCGAAGCTCCTGCGCGAGGTCGGGGCGGAACGCGAGTCGACGGAGGGCTCGTTGGCGCAGAAGCGCCGCGAGCTGGGCCAGCTGGAGGCTCAGCTGCTCTCAAACCATCAGGCCGCATCGGCTGCTCAGGAGAAGGACCGCAAAGCCTTTGCCGAGCGTGAGCAGCTGCTGGTCCTCAAGGAGAAGAAGCTGCAACAGCGCGAGGAGCAGCACCTCCAGGCGGAGAAGGACCTGGCTGCTCAGCGCGAGGCCCTCGAGGAGCGAGAGGGCGAGTTGGCCCAGGCGACCCAGAAGTACGAGGACAACGTCGTTGCCCAGAAGGTGGCTTACGAGCGCTTCGAGCGGCGCTTTGCTGAGAAGAAAAAGGAGGCCGAAGACGCCCTCGCGGAGCGCGAGAAGCAGTTATGCAGGTCCACTTCCCAGATGTACCGCGACAGGGCCCAGGCGCAGGAGGACCGCTTCAAGGCCAAGCACGCCGCGGACGCTCGAAAGATCGCCGAGCTCGAGAAGGCCAACTCCAAGCTGGAGGCCCGTCTTACTCGCGCTAAGGACGGCCGCCGTCGGGCGGAGGAGGCTCGCACCGAGGTTGTCCACAACCTCAACTCCCTGGCCAAGGACGTGGAGGAGCAAGTGGCCCCGGCGATGCAGCGGGCGGCGGAGGCCTCGGACTCCGCCAACGCGGCTCGGGCACTCACGAAGCAGCGCGAGCGCATGTTCGAGGCGCTGGTCGCTCGTGGCAATGAGCTGGCCTCACAGCTGGGAGCGGACGCGCCGCACACCGACGTTCGGGGCCACGGCGATGTTGCCATGTACTTGGTTTACTTTGAACAGCTCTTCGCAGCGCTCGAGGGTCCCGTCGCCGAGCTTCAGGAGATGATCGAGGACGAGAGTCGGCAGCTCTTGGGGGTGGTGGTGGATCGCATCTTCACCAACCTCAAGCTCCTCACGCCAGGCTTCGACCTGGGTTCTGTGACCGAAGCCGCCCAGGGTGAGGACGCACAGCGGGTCTCAAGCTCCCTCCGCGAGCAGGTGGACGCCTTATGCAACCGCTTCAGGCGCACGGAGGCTGCGCCGGAGGACAGCGAGGAGGAGGCCTGCTCTGCCGAGGGTGCTGCGGAAGAGGTCCAAGACGGTGCTGCTTCTTATTGAGTCCTTCTCTATTGCGCCTGCGAGCGTTTGTATCTGCACCAGCTGTGTGCCTTAGACATCTTGAAACTTTTGGCTTGTAATATACTTTAACTGCTGTTTTAATCCGAGCTTGTCTGCCCCTCGTGAGGTCTCTTTGGACTCATCTTCATGTCTATTTGTTCTCTGCGTCGTTAGGTCCCGTCTCTTCGCGCCATGACTCCGCCACTTCGGTATGCGGGAGCAATGACTCCGCAAGGCCGGGGGGAGTTTAGGCCTAGGACAGGTAAGAGCCTTGAGTCGCGATTCTCAAGTGCCCCCCTTAGACGTGCGAGTAGTCCATGAAGCGTAAGGGAAATCGAAGTCGCTCGAGGGGCAAAGACGCGCGCTAGGGAGAGAGAAACGCTCTTAAAGCGTGGGTGCGAGACTTAGCTTCTCGAGGTTTTCGCTCTGTGAAGGCCTTTCTCCTGGCGAGGTTGCCCACTTGAGGGGTCGCTCCTGGGGAGACTCTTTGCCTGGCGAGGTTGCCCACTTGAGGGGTCGCTCCCGGATGCCCCTTCAGGCTCGCGGGGGAATTCTTTCCTGCATGTATTAGAGGGGCGAACCCAAACGCTGGAACACGGATCGAGGGATCGTGCGCGCTTATAGGTCCCCTCAGGCGTTCCTTGCGAGGAGAGTAAGTACCAAGGTCCTCTGTAGAGATGGCTTGTTTGTGGGGAATTGCCCTCCAGCGAGAGCTAGGACTCTTGGATTTTGCAGTGCTGCTGGTGTGTCATTTGAGGCACTGGCACCGTACTAGCCCCCGCTCGCGAGGTACGCATGTGGAGAGATATAAGCGCACACTTCAACAATAGTAATGCGGAAATAAAAACCCCCCAAAAATGTTTTTTAAGCAGCGTCGAAGCGCTAAGTTCACTTAGGAACGAGATTGAGTCATTATGCTTGGGGATACCAAGTTAATGCTCTAACCATGTCGAGGCATGGGGACCACCTGTTGGTGGCAGAGATCTCAACGGCCTGAGGTGGCTCGTTTTAATTGAGAGCTCTGAGGGTTTTCCCTCGAGTGAAGCCTTTGAGGCTTTGGAGGTTTAAGCCGTTGGCGTTTTAACCTCCAGAGAGAAGAATGCTTGGAGGTTGAGCCGTAAGCTGCCTCGTCCGCTAGGAGTGTCGACGTGACAATGATCACGTGCGTGGCAATGACCACGGTTGCGTTTGTTCCCTAAGGACACAAAGCATTTGTTTGATTTTTAAGCCTTTTGGCGTTTTAACCTCTAGAGTCGATATTGCTTGGAGGTTGAGCCGTAAGCTGCCTCTTTCGCTTTGTTTTCTCAACGTGACAATGATCATGGGTGTGGCAATGACCACTTTGGCATTTGTTCCTTTAGGAGACAAAGCTATGTTTTGGGAGGTTTAAGCCTTTCGGCGTTTTAACCTCTAGAGACGAAAAATGCTTAGAGGTTGAGCCGTAGGCTGCCTCGTCCGCTTGATGTCTCGACGTGACAATGATCGCGGGCGTTACAATAATCACTTTTTTTTACTTGTTCCTGGCGGATACAAGTTTTGCGAGGTTTAAGCCTTGAGCTTTTAACCTTGAGGGACAAAAAGGTGCTTGGAGGTTGAGCCGTGTGCTGCCTCTTTCGCAAAATGCCCTGACGTGATGATGATCACGGGTAGAACTTGCGTAGATGCATGATGTTTCATGGATTCTTGATGGGGACGCCGTCTTCCGTCTCGAGGCGAGCCGCGCCAGACCTGGCGATGTGGGTGACCCTGTAGGGACCTTCCCACATCGGGGACAGCTTGTGGAGGCCTTGCCTGGAGAGGATTCGCCTGAGGACGAGATCGCCTGCCTCCAGAGTGCGCGAGCGCACATTGCAGATGTGGTAGCGCCTCAGGGACTGCTGGTACTTGGCCGCCCGTAGAGCGGCGGGGCGTCTTAGCCCTTCAAGGAGAAGCAGGTCGTCGTTGTGGATGTCCTCTTGCTGGTCCTCATTAAAGGCAAGGACCCGTGGGGACCCATGCTTTATCTCTGCGGGGAGGACTGCTTCGGCTTCATAGACGAGTTCGAACGGCGTTTCCGTGGTGGGCTTGGGTGGCGTGGTACGGATGGACCAGAGCACCGAGGGTAGCTCGTTGATCCAGCCCTTGTCGTGGCCCTTGAGGACATCGAAGGTCCTGGTCTTCAAGCCTTTGAGACCTCTGCGTTTGCGCGCTCAGCCTGCCCGTTGCTTTGCGGATGGGCGACTGAGGTGAAGCAGAGCTTGATGCCCATTTTCTGGCAGTAGGCTCTGAAGATGCCGCTTGTGAATTGCGAGCCATTGTCGGTGATGATGCGGTTAGGCACCCCGAAGCGGCAGACCAGGCCTCTGATGAATTTCATCGCCGCGCCTGCTGTGATTGTACGCGTCGCCTCAACTTCAGGCCATTTTGTGAACTTGTCAATGGCCACGAAGAGGTAGCGATATCCACCTTGCGCCGTTGGGAAATGTCCCAGGATGTCCAGCCCCCAGACCGCAAACGGCCACGAGAGCGGAATGGTTTGTAGGCCTAGCGCTGGTTGGTGGATTTGCTTGGCGTGGAATTGGCAGGCTTCACAAGATTGAATGATGTCCGTTGCATCTTGAAGCGCTTGAGGCCAGTAGAAACCGCTCCTGAAGACTTTTCCTGCAAGGGTGCGGGCGCACGAATGGTGGCCGCATTCCCCGCTGTGGATGTCCTTAATCAGCAGTTTTCCTTCTTCAGGAGGGACGCACTTGAGCGCGATGCCGTTTGCGCGCTCGCGGTAGAGATTTCCTTCGAGGACTTAATACGATTTTGCTTGGCGGGCAATTCGCTCCGCTTCAACATCTTCCTCGGGATGGATCCCTTTGTGGAGGTAGTCTTTGATCTCGTCGATCCATCCTGCCTCTTGGCGCACCGCTGTGAGCAACAGACGCTCCCCTGTTGGGGGCCCGCAGCCTGGGGCTCCGCTTGCAGGTGGTGGCGGGAGCGTTTCGTCTGTGCTGGCGGGCAGGGCCTCGAGGGGCTGCTTTACGGATGCCTTGACGAGCGTTTCTTCAAATACACCTGGCAGCTGGGCTTGCCTCTTGGATGCGCGCTTGGCGATGTCATCAGCCTCTTGGTTTTCCTTTCTTGGGATGTGCATGAGCTCCATTCCCCTGAAGTTCTTCTCCAGCCTACGGACCTCTTCAAGGTATGCGGCCATGTGGTCGTCCTTGGCCTTGTAGCTTTTGTTTGGAGAAGTTGACGAGCAGCTGGGAGTCGCCCTGGATGAGTATATGCTTGACGCCTAAGGCGATTGTGGCGCGTAGGCCAGCGAGCAGCCCTTCATACTCGGCGATGTTGTTGGATATCTTGTCGATTCCGAAGCATAGCTGGACTGCGTAATACAACTTGTCGCCTTTGGGTGAGGTCAGGACTACACCTGCCCCACCATGGCGACAAGCGAAAGCTCCGTCAAACTTCATGGTCCAGTAGCTGGGCATTGCGGCTCCAGAGGACTCGTGCTCTTCTTCCCAGGGCTCTTCAGGGGTTGGATCAGTCCATTCGGCGACGAAGTCTGCCAGCGCTCTTCCTTTGATTACCCTTGTGGTATCGAAGCGCAAATTGAATGGTTGTAGCTCGATGTTGCATCATGCGACACGATCTGTTGCATTTGGGTTGCGCAGAATTTGCTCCATGGGGAAAGAGGTTACCACCCTGATGGGGTGCCCCTGGAAGTAGTGTCACAGCTTTCTTGAGGCGATGAGGAGTGCGAAGAGAAGCTTCTGCTGCATCGGGTACCGCTCGCGAGCATCACGCAGTACTGTGCTGACGAAGTAAACTGGATGCTCGACGAGAGTAGTTCCTGTTTCCTTGGCGTCTTTCGCCTGAGGTGGCCCAGCGTGGCCCTCGATGGGGTTGGCTTCAAGGGGCTCGTCCTTGGCCTCGGGGGTTTTGGCCTCGAGGGACGTGGCCTCGAGGGACGTGGCCTCGAGTGGCGCGGCCTCGAGGGACGTGGCCTCAAGTGGCGCGGCCTCGAGGGACTTGGCCTCGAGGGACGTGGCCTCGAGGGACTTGGCCTCGAGGGGCGCGGCCTCGAGGGACTTGGCCTCGAGGGACGTGGCCTCGAGGGATGTGGCCTCGAGGGACTTGGCCTCGAGGGACATGGCCTCGAGGGACGTGGCCTCAAGGACTTGGCCTCGAGGGGCGCGGCCTCGAGGGACGTGGCCTCGAGGGACGTGGCCTCGAGGGACGTGGCCTCGTAGTGTTCCTCCTGGGCCTCGAGTGTGTTAGCCTCTTGAGGCTCCTCGGTCCCTTCGGCACGAACCTCTTGCAGCAGTTGGCTCGGGGCGGTCCCCTCTTGAGGCTTTGGGCCCGGCGTGGTCCTTGTGATGACCGCCCCTTCGTCGAGCTCTTTATCAGGAGACTTTTCTTTGGAGTGGTTGCACTCTTCTTGTGAAGTACAAGCTCCTCTCTTTCCACCATAAGGACAACACTGGCTGTTTGTGGGGTAGCTGACAAGTACAGCTTCAGGTGCTCGCCAGGCCTTGGGGCGACCAT
The DNA here is from genome assembly GCA_026929855.1 of Poa annua. Taxonomy (NCBI): domain Eukaryota; kingdom Viridiplantae; phylum Streptophyta; class Magnoliopsida; order Poales; family Poaceae; genus Poa; species Poa annua. The sequence goes on from CM049427.1 coordinate 44,264,874, forward strand.
TACAGGTGGGCTGGGCAAGTACTTCTTCAAGTACTCAAATGCTTTTTCAGCTTCAGGGGTCCACTTGAAAGTGCCCGTTCTCTTCATGATCTTGAAAAACGGCAGGGCTCTTTCGCCGAACTTGGAGATGAATCGACCCAAGCTGGCCATGCAGCCTGCCAGGCGTTGCATGTCCTTGAGCCTGGGTGGGGGTTGCATGCCTTCTATGGCCTTGATTTTGTCTGGGTGCGCCTCTATGCCCCGATGGGACACGAGGAAGCCCAGCAATTTGCCTGAAGGTACTCCAAAGACGCACTTGGCGGGTTTGAGCTTGATGTTCACCTTGCGCAGGCTGGCGAAGGTTTCTTCCAGGTCTCCAAGAAGAGTGTTTCCTTCTCGTGACTGCACGACGATGTCATCGACATATGCTTCAGCGTTTCGCCCCATTTGCCCGCCAAGGGCTATCCTCATTAACCTCTGGAAAGTGGCTCCGACATTTTTTAGGCCGAAAGGCATGCAGACATAGCAGTACACACCGCATGGGGTGAGGAAAGCCGTCTTCTCCTCGTCCTCTTTAGCCATTTTATCTGGTGATAACCAGAGAAGGCGTCGAGGAAACAGAGGAGGTCGCAGCCTGCCGTGGAGTCCACGATCTGGTCAATTCTGGGCATGGGGTAAGGGTCCTTGGGACAGACTTTGTTTACATCGGTGTAGTCGATGCAGAGGCGGCCTCCGCCGGCGGGTTTTGGGACTACCACGCCGTTGGAGAGCCAAGTGGGGTGCGCGACTTCGCGGACGAATTTTGCCGCTTTGAGCTTCTTGACCGCCTTGACGATGAATGCTTGCTTCTCAGGGGCTTGCTTTCTTGCTTTTTGCTTGACGGGGCGCGCGTTTGGGCACACGGCCAAGTGGTGCTCGATCACCTCCCTCGGTACACCAGACATATCTGACGGTGTCCATGCGAACATGTGAGAGTTTGCCTGGAGGAAGGCGACGAGCGCGCTTTCCTATTTGGGAGGCAGCGCGGCGCCAATGTTGACGCTAGCCCCCGAGCTCCCTGAGCTCAGAGAGATCTTCTTGGTAGAAGCTGCCTCCTGAGAGAACAACTGCTTCTTCTTCTTGGGCCTCTCGAGAGGCTCTTGGTCCTCGTCTGCGGGGAAGTCCATGGCGGCAGTTTTGTAGGCCGTCTCCACAGCGCGCGTAGCGTCCAGGACATGCCCACGTATGGTGATCGTGCCGGCGCTGCCGGGGATCTTGAACATGTTGTATGCATGGTGCGTGACGGCCATGAACTTCGCGAGCGCGGGGTAGCCGAGGATGGCGTTGTACGGCAGGCCGATGTGCGCAACATCGAAGTCGATGTGCTCGGTGCGGTAATTTTCCTAGCTCCCGAAAGTGACGGCAAGCCTGACCTGGCCTAGAGGCTCGATGGAGCCGCTGGTGACCCCCGTGAAGGGCCTCGAGGGCATAAGACTCTCGTAGGGCACTTGAAGCGCTTCGAACGTATCTATGGAGATAACGTTCAGGCCTGCTCCGCCATCGATGAGCGTCTTGGAGACAGCCATATTGTCGATGGTGGGGGTGCAGACCAGCGGGAGGGTTCCAACAGTCTTGGTGGACTTGGGGTGGTCCTGAGCGTCGAAGGCGATGGTGTACTGCGACCACTTGAGGGGCCTGGAGGTTTCCGTGCTTGGGAGGCCGGCGTTGAGCTCGCGGGCGAACTGCTTGAACTGGTTGTTCGACTTCGGCGCCTGCGCCCCCCCTAGGATGCATGCAATGGCGCCCCTCGGGGCTTGGTAGCCGCCATCTTCTTCGCCAGGGAGGTTGTCGTTCTTTTTTGCGGCGTTGGCTCGATTTCCAGATGGTTTCTGGTAACCGCCCTTGCGTCCGCCTCCGCGGTAGCCACGGCCTCGACCGCGGCCGCCGCTGTCTTCTGCTTGCTCGTGCTCCTTGCTCAACCTTTTGAGGTCGTAGCAAGACTCCTTAGAGTGGCCGCGCCTGTTGTGGTAGATGCAGAAAGGGTGGTGATCATCTTTCCTCTCTCCCGCCTCGGGGAAGTCCCTGCGTGTGCCCTTTGTGTCAGGCTCTGCCGCGAGAACTGCGGTGGCCTTGCGCTTGGGCTCCTCCTCCTTCTTCTGGCTCTTGGACCCCTCAGCATGATCGTCCCCTCTCGAGGACATTTTCACGAAGAGGAGCCCCTCTTCAGCCTTGGCGCACTTGTCCGCCATGTCGAACAGCTTGACCACAGAGGTGAGCTTGTCGTGGATGCCCAGTTTCTCGAGCATCCTACTGTTTGTGACGCCCTCGCGGAAGGCGGCGATGACTTGGGTGTCAGGGATGTTCGGGATCTTGTTGCGCACTTGGCTGAAGCGCTGGATGTACTTGCGGAGCGTTTCCTCCTTCCTCTGTACCACAGCGCGCAGATCGTTGTGGGTGAGGGCGCGCTCGTACGTCCCCTTGAAGTTGGAGACGAACTGCTTGCAGAGCTCCTCCCAGGAGTTCACAGAGTCCTCTGGGAGGTTCAGGAACCACGATAGCGCAGAGTCGCGTAGCGCGTGGGAGAACCAGTTTGCCATGACCTTGTCGTCTCCCCCCGCAGCTTGGATGGAGGTGGTGTAGAGCTGCAGGAACTCGACGGGCGTTACGGGAACCATCGTAGCCCTTGGGAGAAGAGCCGGCCTGAACTTCTGCGGCCAGACCACGCGGCGCAGGGAGTGAGTGAACGCCATGCAGCCCGAGGTGTACGTAGCGACCCCGTGCTGAAGCGCGCCGCGGTTCTGCTGTCCCGCCTGGCCGAGCTCCTCCACGAGCCTGTTCTGGCGGTCTCGCTAGAGCTCCATCCCCACACGGGCGTCGGGCGCGGTGCGCTGCACGATCATGCAATCGTGCGGCGAGGTCGCGTGAGAAGCAGCCCTCTGTGCCGCAGCCGGTGCAGGCCCCGGAGGTGGCGGAGGCGCATTTGTTGCGAGCGTGCCCGCGAGAGAGGGGTGCATGTTGGACTGCGACGGAGCGGGGCGTGTCGTGGCGATGCCGACGAGGTGGTTGAGGCGTTGGAGCCACTACTCGTGAGCCTCAGCGGTGGGCTGGTAGCGTAGCAGCTCCTACGCCATGAGCAGCGCGGTGTGGGGCGCAGGGTCTGCCCTCCCCAGGCCCGAGCCGCTCGGGCGCTGCATCGGGTGCGACGACTGCGCGTCCTCCTGGTGCTCGGCGTCGTGCTCCGGCGCCTCCGCGTGAGGGCCAGAAGGGACATGCTCCTCTTAGCGGGGTCGGCCCCGCCTTGCGCGTGTGGTCGCGGCACCTGGGGGCGCGCGAGTTCCCGCGGGGCGCACGTCGGCTGACTCGAGCGGTGCGGGTGGCGCGCGTGTTCACCATGGCGCGGAGACGAACTCGAAGGTTGTTGACGCGCCTCAATCCCCTACCTGGCGCGCCAAATGTCGGGTTATGACTCCCAGGAATCGGGGGTAGTCACTTCCTGAAGTGTAGTTCGAAAGGGGATTGAACGCGGAGGTCTAAACCCTCAAGTGGCTCCGCGACGTTGCTCGCCGGACCGAAGAAGATGCACACCCGACAAAGGAAGACACCGTCCTTTACCTAGGTTCACGGCCCTCGTGAGGAGGTAAGACCGCTACTCCTGCCTGTCTGTATTATATGTGGGAGGTTACAGTACAATTGAGCTTGCCGGAAGCCCCCTTGAGGCAGTTCTTCCCTGGGGAGGGAAGCAATGGTCTTCTTCCTCCTCCGGACAGAGGCTAACCTAACCAGAGTTGCTAGGGTTTACAGGGGAGTTGTGCACGCAAAGGGCCGACCCTTACTACGATGGATGTCCTCCTCTTTTATAGGCGCCTCCGGTCTTCTTCTTCAGTTTGGCCTTCAAGGTGGCTCCCACTTGCCAGTGGCGGGGCGGAGCACGAGTCCACCGTGCCTCCTTCGTCCATGGACTTGGCCCATTGTTGATAAAGGTGACGCCGTGGCCGACAGGCGGCCGACCGCGCTCGTACTATCCGCAGAGCGGGCGGTCTCTGAGGTGGAGCCCGCGATGACGATCTCCGTTGGAGGGTTGCGCCGTCCACCTGCTTTATCGTCAGAGTAGAAGGTCCTCACAGCTGTGCAGCAGGCGGCGCAGATTTGTTGACCGCTTTATCGCCAGGGACATCGACGGGGGTGTGAGCGCCACTGTACGAGCGTGGCAGAGGTCACGTGCGCTCTGCCGGGATTCCTTGACGACGACGTTTCCCTCCAGGCCTGAGGGGGGATTCCTGTCGGACTTCCCTCAGGCGGGTTGGTTCTTTGACGGGGAGGATCCCCTGAGGCGAGGGGTCCCTTGAGGCCCTCGCCTCCTCTTCAGGCCCTCGAGGGGGATCGCCTCTCGAGGGTCCCGTCAGGCGGTAACGCCTGGTCCTTAGTCGTTTCGTCCGTCTGGCCCGCAAGCGAGGCCTGGGGGGAATGGGCTCTTGGTACCCCAGTTCCCACTGGGCCGACATTCATGACTATTAGTACAATTTGCATCTTATCCGTAGTCGTATACTATTTTGCTTACGCTGTCATTTGAATCTTTATATTGTATCTTTTATATCTTGACTCGTTTGAGTCGTTGCTGTATATTATATATCTTTTGTTGTATTTATGGATGTATCGGAACCGTTGTAATGTTATTATCACTATTCCACCCACATGATGCGCATGTTTCGGCGTGCACATTATGTCTGGTGGGCGACCTAAAATCGTTATTATGCGGATTTGGCCGGGATCGCTATAATCTACATTGTACTGATTTTGGGGCGTCACAGTTACCGTCCTGGTCTTCGACGTGCGTGAGCTCAGCAAGGAAATCAACATTAGAATCCTATAACCAAATCTTACAGACTCAACATCAACACATTTTATGTCAAAAAAATACATCAACCCACTCGACGACATCTTGAGTTGGCCTAATCTCATGTCCAGGTCACCCCTCTCCTCTTGCTTCCGCGTCGTCCATGGACAACCCCTGCTCCAAAATGGGAAGATGTAGAGATCGAAGGGAGGGCAGATGGGTCCCCGCTGGGTCTAGTGGAGCAGCCGTAAGCCGGAGAAGAGACGCGGTCGGCGGGGACGGGGTCGGCCTCGCTGCAGGCCTTCGCTTGAGCGTTTGCTGTTGTGATCAGCCACAGGGAGAAGCTGGACAAGGCAAGTGTTCGGCGGCGATCAAGGGATTGGGGAACAAAGTCTTTGCCGCTGGCGTTTGTGGCGTTTGAGGATTTGCCACATTATTTAAATGGTAAGCCAAATACATCGTTTAAGCGTGTTTTCGTGGGCAGCGTATACGGGTCCGTGGACGTCGCTGCCACTTACAATTGACTGGGTAGGTATCGATTTTTTACTTAAGTTTTTTTTTACAAAAAATATCACGATATAGTATAGTATAGTGAATAGTACATGGTAGAGAACTAGAGATGAATAAGTTGACTCCAGCAATTACAAATAAAAGGCTACAAAAAACTAGCAAATCTTCAAGGTCTTCAAACTCTTTATTCTTCCATGATACAATCTTATATCTTTTAAATAAATAAAAACAATCTTATACTTTTCTGAAAGCAGTCGAAGAAAAACATAGATAAAGAATCATATACCTAATAATACCAATACGTGTCCTCCCATAATTTTAATTAGAGCAGTAGTGCCAAGGCTATATGGACGCACACAGCTATTAAAGTAATCATGCAACATCGCAAGACTACCAACATCAGTATTCCAGGGAAAAGAAACCGAGCGTCGGACCGATGTCACCGAGGAGTTGAGAGTATGAATCACCATTGTCGAAGATGTACCAGTCGGGACAAATTTTGCGACAAAAACCCTCCTCGCGGCAACCATGAGAAGAAATCCAAAATCGATATATCAAATCAAGATTTAGAACACCGTACCTCTAAAACTTTAATCTTATAACACCACCATTGACACTGGGAAGGATATCTCGTTGTCGAATGAAGTGTTGAAGATTACTTATTATGTACGATGCCAGGGTTTCGAGAGCATTCCGCCACTTTTTGGCGACTTTCACTTTCAACCCGATTCACCGCCTACGTGCCCTTTACGCCCAGTCATTCCGAAGAACTCTCCATTGATGTGGGTGAAAGAGAAGACGACTACCAAAAGCCTAACCTAATCCTTGAAAAACACTATTAATATTGAAAAACTTCACCCATAGATCGGGTTCCCCGCCACGCTGGTAAGACCGGCCGGAGGAGAGGGAACCGATTATCTATGTTGGAGGCAAAGTTGGAGGCGGCGGCTAGGTCAGAGAGAGAGAGAGCGTACAAGAGCTTTGCTCAAAACAAAGGAAATAAGTGCAGATAGATAGTTTACTGCGGGGAGATTGATGAAAGTTTGGGGGCAAAGTACGTGACTGACCGGTTACCGGTTGTGTCATAATCCGCGGAACCCCAAAATTATGGAGGTTTCTTAACCAGACTGTACCCTTCTGGACATCTACTCTCCAGTTGTGGTGGTTAAAAGTTTAGGAAGCTTCTCACATTTTTTACTTTCATTTTAAATTTTGTTTCTTTGCAGGAAAGCATTTAGCTAGCAACTATCGCCTTGTTTGACTTAGAGCGCTGTGAAACCACACATGTATTTATTTATTTGTATAACTCTCCCTTTGCCGCATCAGAAAAAAGACACACTGGCGTATCAGGGTGGTATGCCTAGCACAAGGGTTTGTTGTACATCTTTGGCGATTATAGAAAGTATATACTTAGACAGTATACTCCCTCCAATTCAGAAAAAAAATGTCGGTAGAAAATTGTAGATAATATAAGTAATTTTTCATAATCTAAATATTAACTAAAATCATGACGCGTAGGGTGCTAATGACGTACTAAAACTTAACAGTGTAATCGTGTACTAGACATGTAGTAGAAACATCTACACATATTACTAGTACAATAGACAAGTAAATAATTAGATGAGGTATGAACACATCATACCCGGCAGTAGGCCAAATGGCCGAAGCGGAAGCAGCTGCCTCGTCGGCAGTCTTTTTGTGAGCAGCAGCCTTCTTGATTTCGGCGTTAGTGCTCATGGTGCAGACGAAGGAGACGTAGATGTAGTGGATGTAGAGGAAGTAGTCGACGTAGTGGATGAAAATTGGCGAGCAGTCGCGTAGGAGACGCTTCCCAAAAACCTGATCGTCACTCTCTCGTACAGGAAACAGAGAGACGTGGTTTTGGAGACCTGCTCTCTCGTCAAACGTGTACGCGGTTGAAGGGATGAGATCAACGAGTGGCGACTGTAGGTTGATGAGTTCTCGGTTTCCGTTCTGTGTAATCTGAGAGGAGAAAACTCACATTAACATAGGCATAGACACATGAGACAAACGATCAGCCAAAACGTTTGTAATGAACCGTTGTTAAGACTGAAACGTATCAGCTAGCAATTAATATCATTAACATAAAACGTTTCGGGTTATTTCTGCGTGACAAAAAGAACACAGCGGCTCGACGAGATGCCTAACCCGTGTCGTGTCGTGACGAGACAGGGCGGCGGCAGGTGAGGAGGAGCGCACGTGTGGTATACAGTCATTCTTCTCATACCTCATATCAACTAATACTAGTAGTAGAATTGCTCAATATATAATACGATGCACATCTCACTAAAATAACAGTATGAGACTAAAATCCCACCACTTGCCATGACAACAACATGGAATTTAAGATTTTTTCTGAAATTGTTAAATAGGTCAAAGATCCACTCAATATTTATGCAATATTTCAGCAGAAAATATGTGTCAAATACAAATCATATGTGTATGATGCGACGGTTTATTGGGACCGCACATAAGATGTATTATGCCTCGTAATTTTTATATAAGATGTTATTACATTATTTTTCATCACAAGGAGTATTAACCATTAAGACTATGGATGAGCGTCGCGGGAGGCTGCAAATGATGTAATTGCGGAGCACCCACAAGTCACAACCCTTTATATGCATTGTTCCCTGCTCGGAAAGCAAGGGTCCCTGGTAGGGGTGTAAACGGATCGGATCAATTTTTTTTTTACCATATCCTTTACCATAAATTTTCATCGGATTCGGAGCAGATCGGATAATGACCGGATACGGATTCGGATATCCGTGATGACGGATTCAGAGGCAGAAACGGGACGGATTCGGAGCGGTAACAAACTTAATCGGATAGATACGTATACAAGTAAACTGTTAAACCATACGTACAAAAACAATTGTTCGACAACCTAATAACTAACAAACTTATAATTTATAGTCTTTACAATGAATATTTAAGTGAGATGTTGTTCGACTAATGAATTCGACAACTTACTAGCTGCAAATTATGCTATATTAGAATAGTCATTTCGGTAGAAAATCGGATTATTCGGATTCAAACCATTGGATAATCATATTTAAATTTCAGATAATCCATATTTTAATCTATTCTACATACCATATCCTATACCATATCCGGGTGTCATGTTCGGAATCGGATATCCTTATCCGTCGGATTCTATAAAACCGGATATGGATTGTTGAAAGCGGTTTCGGAACCGGATATGGTTCGGAAATTATCCTATCCGTTTACACCCCTAGTCCCTGGTATATCCGAGCAACAAGGCAAGTATATTTGTAATCCATACCGTATGCTATCCGGTTGATAATAATAGCATACTTTACCTGATTGTCTCACTAGTGGAAATCGGGGCTCTAGTCCCAGTTTCAGAGGGCCTATAGTCCCGGTGTAGCAACCGGGACTGTCAGGCCGGCACTAGAGCCCCCCACCCTTTGGTCTCGGTTCAATACGAACCGGGACCACACCCTTCCACCAATTAGAGCTCCGCACGTGGAGGTGGCAGGGCGCGCGGGGGTGAACCCTTTAGTCCAGGTTCGTGTTACGAACCGGGACTAGGTTTTTGTTTTTTTTACATTTTACATTTCAGGGTTTTGCTTTTTTTTCATTTCAGGGTTTTACTTTTTTTTTATTTCGACCGGTTTTCTGGGTAGGGGTTTCGGATGGTACCACGTCGATGCGTGACGGTAGGGGGTTTCGGATGGTACCACGTCGATGCTATAGTCGATGTGTGATGGTAGGGGGTTTCAGATTGTACCATGTCGATGCGTCGGGGGTAGGGGTTTCGGATGCTACGGTTTCGATGGGCGAAAAACACGTATAAATTATTATATGAACCTAGATGAAGTTGCATCATGCATATATACAATTACATGAAGATCATGTGTTGATAACATATGTGTGGTACATGAAGATCACATTTCCCGGTTCATGGGGATCACTATATATTACATGTCCGCACTAGTCAAAATAGTGGTACTCTCCGGTCTCCGGTATGACATGGGTGAGGTAAATCCCGTCAACTCCTCTGCAAGTGCCCTGAAGCGGGTCTTTATTGGTAACTCGTTGCGCTTTCTTGCCAACTGTAAAAAAATGATATCACAAATGAATACATGAGATATGAAATGAATAAAACTCATCACGATTGATGGTACAAAAATAATGTTGTGACTAGAGTTTTACGTACTTCGATACTTCTTTTGCTCTTCAAACTCTCGTTGACCACAGTGTGCATGTACTCGCAAACGTAGAATCCACATAGATCAGTCCCTATTGGCTGTTTAAGGCAAGTCTATAGAAGAATAGAATTTAATCAAATAATAATTGAAGGGGATCGTGTGCAGAAAAGAAAAAAATTCCTACCAACGATATCCAAAAAGCATGCCAAGATCTATTCTATGCAGATATAGTAGTACGAACGGAGATCGGAATACGTACCCTTGTAGACCGAAAGCGGGGATTACGTTCCCGCACAAACGTTGTCGATGAAGACCGACGAAGCCGATCTCAAGGTCGTGTAGAGGAAGCAGACCTCCGAGTACCGCTAGCGCAGCACCTCGCAGGGCGTCACACACGTACGGTGGAGACGACGGCCTCCGAAGCTCCAGCCCAGGACGAGCAGCGGAAGACTTGGACCGGAACACCAGCAGCGCGGCAGTGGGCTATGGTGGAAGAGATCCCCCTCCTCTGCTCGGCGCGACTCCGACAAGGGAATCACGAGATCGAGAGAGAAATTGGGAATTAATTGGTGAATTAAAAGGCCAGCAAGCAAGATTACCACAACTGTTTTAAGCACATACGGGCAAGCAAGATTTATGATTGGATCTGGCAAAGTAAGGTGATTCTAAGGATCAAGGTGTTCGCTTGGCTTATGTTTAGTGACAGACTCAACACTAAAGAAATGCTGAAGCGGCGACACTACAATGTTACTGACAATGATGACTGTGTCCTATGTGTTTCTCAATGCCTGGAGAATTGGACTCACCTATTTTTCCATTGCACTTTCAGCATCAGAATATGGAACTATCTGCAAATTACATGGCGATCAGCTAACTCTTTTGAAATCGTCTACTCACAAGCCAGAAAAGATTTTGAGAAGCCTTTCTTCACTGAGGTTGCACTTATTGCTAGTTGGCATATTTGGAAACAACGGAATGGCGCCATTTTCCAACACATACTACCTTCTTTTAGAGCCTGGAAGCAAGGGTTTGTACAGGATATCACCCTGCATGTTCATAGAGTGAAGGCTGCACATACCAAAGAGTTGTCAATATGGATTGAAAACCTTATGTAAATCCCATTGTAACTGCTTGTAAATAACTCTACTCTTTATTTTCAATAAAATAATGTGGGGGTCTTCCCCTACAGTCCCATAGTTTCAAAAAAATATTAAAAGGCCAGGGGTGCCCCTTCTTATATAGGCTCCCAGGGGGGAGCCAACTTGCTAACCAGGCAATGTGGGACTAAACCCCACATGCCTGGTGCGGCATGGGAGGGTGCGCCGGCCCCCTAGTGGGCCCTTGGCCCACTTGGGTCGGCCCCTCCTGGCCCTTACCGAATCCCCAAGGGGATTCCCCCCCTCTTCGGCCTTCTTTCGACCAGAAGGCCCATTTAGGGAAATCAGCCTAAATAAATTTGAAAATAAATATATAAAATCATATTTGCATATTAATTACACTAATTAATATCAAACATAATATATATATTTTTTCCTAGCTCCAAAAACTCTTTCGGCGCTGCCCGATCTCCATCGGACCCATCCCGGGACGCTCCCGGTGATCTCTTTCCTTTCCGGTTGTCTTGTCGAAACCCCTTAAGTGTGTTACCCTAGCGGTTCGATATAATAACAGGTATGACCAAGACTCCTCTATGATTAACGACTAACTCGTAGGCCTGGACCCCATGAATTAATCCCTGTGATATAACGAATGACTTTCATCTATCAAACCTGAACGCAGTCTTAAACCTTTTGCCATAGCGATACTTAGCGCGTCCGAGTGTCGTTCCATAGATATCTCCATTCCTAATCTCGACCTCGTTACCGACAAACGCTATCTTCTACTCGTCTATGATCTCATGTCTCCGTGACCTAGTCACATGCTTGCAAGCTCATTAGACATGATCTCACCGAGTGGGTCCGAGAGTACCTATCCTGCTATGCGGACTGGCAAATCCCGCTCTTGACCCCTCGTCTCAACTACTCCTTTCCGATACCCAAAAGTATCACCGTTATTGTCATACTATATAAGATACGACGTTTGGTGCGATCAAAGTATCTTCCAGGAATAACAATAAGAGTTGATCTCACGGTCAAAGGCGTAACGACCACGTCCTCCAAATCTGGTTATGTCCATCACATCGTTCTCCAACGATATGACTCCCATTGCCGACCGGCGCCATGCCCCATGATCGGGAAACCTCGATCATCAATCGCGCAATGAAACTAGTCTTAGTAGAGGCAACTAGGGACCTGGTTGTTTACGTATCACACCCGTATTAATGTTTCCGCTTAATACGGTTCTAGCATGACACAAAAACCTATTATGAACAAACGAGATATGATAAAGAATACACTTTATTAATTGCCTCTAGGGCATATCTCCTTCAATAATAAAGTATGATAATGGTGCATGGGACTAGTTATAGTACTACTTACATCGTTACTACGCCAGCGCAGTTTCTCTGGCCATCCAGTGTTCAGATGTTCCGCGAGGAACATTTTCCAAACGCTGCATGACAAGAAAATGAATGAATGAGTCATTAATTCTTTTATATTAGGAAATGAATGAAAGAGGCGATAAGAAAAAAAAGTACCTTACCACCAAATCAAAACAGGTCTTGTATTGTTTAGGGCATCTTCTTAACGAGTCAAGGACAACAATTTCTCCTTTCCGCAAGTCAATAACGATAAGAATATAGTGGAACCTGCGTATGTTTATAAATAGTCATGCATAACTCATCAATTAAACTTAACATCGGGTGAGAAAAATAGAATGTGTAATAAGCAGTAACACTCACTTGAAGTTGTAAGGCCATAATATATATTTTTTGTAAGCTTGTCGCTTGAAAAACATTAGCAAATTCCCCGGTGTATCTTAAGTCTTGGATCAATATGTTATCTTCATGCGTTATAGAGGGGTCAATGAACCCAATGTGGTTGATTTTCTGCTTCTTGCATTCAAGCATCTTCATTCTGCGTCTGTGTAGGCGGCGGTGTTTTCTGCTTTCTGCGTCTTGCGTTATAGAGGGGTCAATGAACCCAATGTGGTCTTCATTCTGCGTCTTGCGTTATAGAGGCGATATTGTTTTCCTCGACGGTTCTCTCCCAAGGTAACTTTGGAGTAGGCGGCGGTGTTTTCTGCTTTCTAGGTTTCTTCCTAACAGGAGAATCAGACATGTGCCTACTCGAGAGCGACTTAACATTCTGGCGGACTGGCACATACTGCGATGGCCTTGCGCTAGGAACCCTCTCGGGGGGCGGTTGGCTTTGCTATTGAGCTGGAGATGGACTCGGGCTGGGGTCCCTATCGGGGAGGTGTGGGCTTTGCTGATGAGGTGGAGATGGACTCCGTCTTTGATCCCTCTCGAGGAAGAGTGGACTTTGCTGGTGAGCTGGACTCCTAGAACGAGGAGTGGACTTTGTTTGTTCTGAAAGGACGATGTATTTCTTGGGCCATAGGGCGAAGGCATGCTTGACGTCTGCCAACGTCTTCTCCTCGTCACCTCCAGGGAACTCAAGTTCCAAGGTTTCAAATCCCGGCATAATTTCGTCCACCCCGACACGAGCGTAGCCATCTGGAATTTTCCCACAATGGTAGAGTTCTCCAGGTTGAATTTGAAGGAGATATGCCCTAGAGGCAATTAATAAAGTGTTTTCTTTATCATATCTCGTTTGTTCATAATAGGTTTTTGTGTCATGCTAGAACCGTATTAAGCGGAAACATTAATACGGGTGTGATACGTAAACAACCAGGTCCCTAGTAGCCTCTACTAAGACTAGTTTCGTTGCGCGATTGATGATCGAGGTTTCCCGGTCATGGGGCATGGCGCCGGTCGGCAATGGGAGTCATATCGTTGGAGAACGATGTGATGGACATACCCAAATTTGGAGAACGTAGTCGTTACGCCTTTGACCGTGAGATCAACTCCTATTGTTATTCCTGGAAGATACTTTGATCGCACCAAACGTCGAATCTTATATAGTATGACAATAACGGTGATACTTTTGGGTATCGGAAAGGAGTAGTTGAGACGAGGGGTCAAGAGCGGGATTTGCCAGTCCGCATAGCAGGATAGATACTCTCGGGCCCACTCGGTGAGATCATGTCTAATGAGCTTGCAAGCATGTGACAAGGTCACGGAGACATGTGATCATGAACGAGTAGAAGATAGCGTCGTCGGTAACGAGGTCGGGATTAGGTATGGAGATATCTATGGAACGACACTCGGACATGCTAAGTATCGCTTTGGCAAAAGGTTTAAGACTTTGCGTTCAGGTTTGATAGATGAAAGTCATTTGTTATATCACAAGGATTAATTCATGGGGTCCAGGCCTACGAGTTGGTCGTTGATCATAGAGGAGTCTTGGTCATACCTGTTATTATATCGAACCGCTAGGGTAACACACTTAAGGGGTTTCGACAAGACAACCGAAAAGGAAAGATATCACCAGGAGCGTTCCGGGAGAGGTCCGATGGAGATCGGGCAGCGACGAAAGAGTTTTCGGAGCTAGGAAAAATTATATATATTATGTTTGATATTAATTAGTGTAATTAATATGCAAATATGATTTTATATATTTATTATCGAATTTATTTAGACTGATTTCCCTAAATGGGCCTTCTGGTCAAAAGAAGGCCCAAGAGGGGGGAATCCCCTTGGGGATTCGGTGGGGGCCAGGAGGGGCCGACCCAAGTGGGCCAAGGGCCCACTAGGGGGCCGGCGCACACTCCAATGCCGCACCAGGCATGTGGGGGTTAGTCCCACATTGCCTGGTTAGCAAGTTGGCTCCCCCCTGGGAGCCTATATAAGAAGGGGCACCCCTGGCCTTTTAATTCACCAATTAATTTCCAATTTCTCTCTCGATCTCGTGGTTCCCTTGTCGGAGCCGTGCCGAGCTGAGGAGGGGGATCTCTTCCACCATAGCCCGCTGCCGCGTTGCTGGTGTTCCGGTCCAAGTCTTCCGCTGCTCGTCCTGGACTGGAGCTTCGGAGGCCGTCGTCTCCACCGTACGTGTGTGACGCCCTGCGAGGTGCTGCGTTAGCGGTACTCGGAGGTCTGCTTCCTCTACACGACCTTGAGGTCGGTTTCGTTGGTCTTCATCGACAACGTTTGTGCGGGAACGTAATCCCCGCTTTCGGTCTACAAGGGTACGTATTCCGATCTCCGTCCGTACCACTATATCTGCATAGAATAGATCTTGGCATGCTTTTAGGATATCGTTGGTAGGAATTTTTTTGTTTTCTGCACACGATCCCCTTCAGAATTACTAAAGCTTGCCCCACCGCCACCTTCAAAGTTATGTTTCTCATTGCTATATGTAGCTCACAACCTGTAGGCTCTGTGATGTCATCCACTTGGTAGGGACCATCGACTTGACGCGTGGAACCAACGCTGCTTCTACGCTGAGATGGGGCGGCATCTAATTCATGATATAATTGGTCCCGCTCCTGAGGTTCCGTTCTTTGCTCCTTCAATGCTTTTATTTCCGCCCGTGTCTCCTTCATTTCACGTTCCAATTCTAATATCCGGTCGGCCTCCTTCTTCTTACCTCTGCTACGGCTTCTATAAGTGTGAGCAGATTCCGGCCACACAGACTTAAACGTAGCACCGCCAGGAAAGCCTCGAGCTCGTCCAACATGTTCAGGATTCCCCAGAGCCCGTGTCAGCTCGTCATCCTCTCTATCGGGTTTGAACACACCATTGCGAACATCATTAATAGTTGCTTCAAGCTTCTTTTTGATTTGATCAACGAGATCCTTCCATTTTCCTTTTCCAACAATATCTTCGGTTTTTGGGTCCAACATTGCCCCATGCGCGAACAACCAGAATTTTGACCTCTCGGGCCAGTCAAGTGTCTTTGGACGGACGCCTGATCGAAGCAGTTTTCCTTCATACGCTAACCACTTAGGAATGGCGCTCTTGTAGCCACCTGTCCCCAATGTATGGTGGTGTACCTTCATCCCAGCATTCAATTTATTTATCTCCGATCGGGCCACAGCCATAGGTGATTCCCTATACGCCTTAAACGCCGCCCATTCAGATTCTAATTTCTTCCCTTGTGCTCCACTGAAATCTGGCTCTTCATTTGTTTCTTCATATTGATTCCATAACTTTTTCTTCGAGTTCCGGAATTGTTCCGCCATCTTAATAAGAGTCCATTTCTTGAGGTTGTCCCTCTTCACTTTAGAGAGATCTGGCGGGAGGGTGAAATGTGACAACAACGTGTTATACACCAAATCCTTAAGAACTTGGTGGACATAACATGGGTCCTCCACATCTGCGGCCGCCGGCTTATTCCATTCGCGTATGCTGATTGAGATCATATCCCTAACAATAACTCCAGCTTGACTTATAAATTTGCTGCGGTTCTGTTTTGGTTCGAGCGGTTCTCCGGAATCAGCAATTTCCTCTATCGGTAACTTTGGATCCTCGCTCGTCATTCTTTTCGCCTTGCCTCGAGGAGCACATGGTGGCTGCTTTTTGGCAGATGTGCTTGATCCGGATGGCTAAAAGAAAAATGAGTCATTAATAAATACAACATAAATCAATTAATGCATGTTGTTAACAACAACATATCGCCATATTTATTATAAACACATATACACCTCTCCGCCGGAATTTGTTATCACCACATCTCGTGACTCCATTCCATCATCAAAGTCGTTCAAAAATTGTTCGAAATCATAATCATCTACATCTCCTCCAGCTCGGGCATCGTTAAAAATAAGTTGTTCCATTTGGTCTTCCATCTCCTCGTCTCGTTGAAATTGTGCTTCTTCTATCTGCTCGTCTCGCAAGTGCTCCATAACTCAAATGTACTTGCAATCCATAGCTCGGGCATTATAATCAAGTTTACATTTATTCATCTGAAAAATATATACAAGTACAATAATTGCAACGAGTATGGATCATATAGCACAACACGGCGGCAGCGAAGAAAAACAGGGTGTGCTCATCTTGCATATCTAACACAAAATAATATATGGATCATATTTAAGAATTGTGCATATCTAACACAAAATCATCTATTTTTCGTACACATTTACAATCATCTCAATTTGCATATCTAACACAACATAATTTATGTGATCATATATTACAATTTCAAGTCATAGCATCCATAAAACAAAACACTGAGAGAACTACAATTATGTAACAAGAAATAGCATCTCATAAAACATGTCATAGCTTTATGATGTCATGCATGTCGAAATCATCCATAGATGGAGGTTTGGTGTAGCAATTGCTGGACGGGTGTCCTGGCATTTTACATGTACCGCATTATTCAATTATTTCTTGACTTGTTTCAGCTTCTGGATTAATTACCTTGGCAAGTGTTCCTCTTATCCCACTACGATGACAAAGACTGCAGAAAACGGTTTGATTGAACAACACAGGTTCAATCAGCAGTGTCGCTCCCTTCGCCCACTCCAGGACCTCAAACCAGTGCCGCTCCCTTCGCCCACTCCAGGTGATTAGGACTGGCTCGGCGAGGTTATTGGTGACGTTGACGACCACGTTAGTCAGATCACCTGAAACAAGGCAAAAATGCATAAACATGCATGGTCCAGGTTCAAGCATTCAGAGACAGACAACTAAATTTGAGTTATTAAGTACGAGGAAAAACAGCCACCAAATTAATTTGTCTATTATACTTAAGTATACTAGAATAAGGACCCCATGTTTATCTACAGATATGACAGGGACAAGATATACTCAATACATGAAGCATTCTAGGATAATCTTTACATGAACAAATTCTTCTGGTAACTGCAAACTTATATGGGCATTCTTTCTATTAATTCATTGCAGATTAAAATGTTTATCATAGCAACTAAATCTGCAATCATACAAGAACAAGTCCAAAGCATGAATTACTTCTTGACATCACAAGATTTCCTTCCTCAACAACCATACATCGGTCCTGACATAATAAAGCAACAGCCATAATAAAGCAATTTCTCAAACCACTGAATCCTATGGCAAGCCGAACTACCAATTTCACAAACAAAATAAACTGCCAATATATTATATCGTATAAGTAAGGAAACAATGTGTGGAAATATAAAATCTTAGTGCTTTCCTAAAGAAGAACATGAAATGAAGAAGCAATGCAATTCTACTATTACACCATCATTAACCATCGGTTACATTGCAATAATACACCTTTCCCCTAACAGTGAGCATAATTTTAGTATGGCTGCTATAGGAAAGGGATGCACACCAACAAAACAAATATGGATCTGAATAGGAATACTATAGAGATCATACACCTACTGTTTCTTGTGTAGGATTGTAGATAATGACTACCTATTTATGCACAACATCAACTACAAAATAATGTATTTGAATGCAGCAGTAGTATTACTGAAACAACATCATGAATATCATTGTAGCTTATTTCAAAAGTGATTGCTAGAGATAAATAAATACATCAACATTGTAAGATGCATGATGTATGAATCAAGCTTATTTTAAAGTGACTTCTAAAGATAAATAAATAGATGACTGAATACTCAAAACCATAGAAATTCAGTGAGCATAATTTTAGTATGGCTGCTATAGGAAAGGGATGCACACCAACAAAACAAATATGGATCTGAATAGGAATACTATAGAGATCATGAAGGGGTTACGGTGCAGAAAACAATAATTTTTCTAGCGTACAAAACCCTAACTAGCCAGGATCTATCTATCTAGTACATGTGATATTGGTGGCGGAACGGGTTACATTACCTCCATGTAGACCGATAGCGGTGATTACGCTCCCGCACAAGCGTTGACGATGAAGTCGTACGTAGTCGACCTCGAGGTCGCGGAGAACTTGCCGCGATGACGAAGACGATGACGCCGGGGTGTCAACGTTGACCTGCGTCGATGGGCGTTGGGCGTCGGGCGGAAGACGGCGAGGCGCCGGCACCAAGGGGGGGTGCGCCGGCGGCAGGAGTGGGTGGCGCGGCGGCTGCACGGGCGAGACGACGTCGCCCAGGCTCCTCAAAAAGAGTTACCTCCGAGCACTCGCAAACATACAGAGCTTAACGACAACCCCCGGTCATTCAGATCCAGCTGAAATCGCAGGGGTAGATCTTATCTGGAATCCCGCAGGGCAACGGTGCCCGGCGGTATAGCTTAGGTGGAGAGAGGGGGCAAAACGGGTGGAGAAACAGCTCGGCCGGCCTGCAATACAATTAATTGTATTTTCCAATGAATTAATCCAATTAATATGCCTTGCTATATAAAGGGGGGAGGGGGTGTGCAAACTCCCTAGCTCCCCCATGTGGGACTAAAGGAGGAGAGGGAAGGGGGGGGGGGGGTTCGGCCGAACCCCCATCGGCTTGTCCCCCTCCTAGTCCAACTCGGACTAGGGGGCCCAAGCCCCCCCTTCCTTAGGTGGTGCGGCTCCCCCTCTTGGGCCCTCTTAGGGCCCATGTAGGTGGGAGCCCCTTTTCTCCTTTATTTAATTAACTATTAAATTAATGTAAAATATATTTAATTCATAATTAATATATATAAATACTATTTAATATCCCGTGACTCCGAAACAATTTCGGAACCACCCGAACAACTTTCGGACATCCCTGGAACCATTCCAGACCTTCCCGGAACTCCTTCCGGACCACCAGAACTCTTTCCGGATCATTTCTCTCTCTCCAACAAACGCCTATATTATTCCAGAACTTATCACCTAGTGTCGCTAAGACCTTAAGTTTGTTACGCTACGGTTCGAGAACACTCCAGACATGGTCGAGACACTCCGCTCACCAATTACCGTCAGGGATACCTGGATGTATATGACGGCCCCTGTGCATTCTACGAATATAGTCGTTGAACCATAAATATGATATTCATTCTCTTTGTTTCTGCGATACTACCTTGTCCGAGATATGATTGTAGACATACCGATGTCTTTGTTGTATCTCGTTACCGACGAAGGTTATTAACTCGTCTGCGATATTACATCTCCATGACCTAGTCATAAGCTGCGCAGCTATATAGATGTAATCTCACCGAGTGGGCCCAGAGTATCTTTCCATTACAAGAATGAACAAATCCCGCTCTTGATCCTTACGTCTCGATGCTCTTTCGGAATACCCAAGATGGACACCGTTATTGTCATGCTATATAAGACACAATGTTTGATGCTCTCAAAGCACCCCTACGAAGCACCAATAAGTACGGTCTCACGGTCTAAGGAATAAGCTATCATATTCTTATCTATTGCAAATGACAAACATCGTAATACGATCTTATTGCAATATTTTGCGTATGGCCATCATCTTATTCAACTAACAAGATGACCCCACTGTCAACCGACGTCATTGTCCTTGATCGGAAATCTCGATCAACTGTTGCCCAATGGACTAGCTCATATAGAGGCTTGCTAGGGACCTGGTTGTCTATGTATCACACGTGTATTAATAATTCCGATTAATACAGTTATAGCATAATACACAAACCTATTATAAACTTACGAGATAATGCAATAAATACTACTTATTTAGTTGCCTCTAGGGCATATCTCCTTCAATCTCCCACTTGCACTAGAGTACAAATAAACTAGCTGCATTTTACTTTATTAAAATCCCTTATAAAATAAGAATCATTTGATAATGCTTGCTTGTGGAAGAGTGTTACTCTGACAATCTGCACAATACATGATTGTACATACTTTTGCGATTCATTGATATCATCTTGCTTGATATCACCATGTTATCCAATAACATATATGCAAATACCGTAACTAAGTGAGACTTCTGTTTCCCAGCGCTTACTCTGATTATACCAACCTGATAACTGCCTAGAAAACACACTCAGTCACTATGAGCCCCTTGCAACGATTACAAACTCGCGATATCTACATACTTTCACACCAATGCGGAAAACTTGACATTCTAATGTCAATCCATCAACTAACGCACTTGTACTTCCAGTAAATTCTAAATTTACTTTTACAACTGTTCTTTTCCTAAGAACATCGGTTATATTTCATCGAGCAGATAATATGGTTTCTGTATGATGTCTAATATTACATAATAGACCAACATGTCATACAACCATTACTACCGTGTATCATTACTCTTAATGATCATTTGGATTTCAAAGGACCATCCTTTTGACTCTATTCTGACTCCTCAGATATAATCCAAAACAACTCGACTAACTATTTAAAATTCCCGTTCTATTCCAAATAGACACTAACTTTCAAATAGTTTCACAACTTCATCCTTCTCATCTTTTCTACTGGTACAATTTCACAATGTGTTAAATACACAAGATGAATTCGGCTCCCACTCAAAACATGTTTCCACATATTTGAGAACACGAGCTCCCACTCAAAAACGTGTCATCCACATATTTTGAGTTCCTAAGCTCCCACTCAAAAATATGTTCTTCACATATTTCACCTGAGTGAACTAACTATGACTCCCACTTAAATCGACATTTGGTCAAACCAAAATCATTGATCTATTATCAATTCGAATTTAATATGAACTATATTATTACATTAATACAAATCCTTCAGACTTCAAGCATGTCTACATAAATGTAGTCAACAAATTTGATCTTGTCCAAGACACATTTCTTGACAAGACATGCTTCCACGTCTTTCTCATGGTCACATTTCTCATACAACACTTTATATGACGATTAAACAATCTTATTCCTCCAATAAGAATTGTAGCAACGATTACTCTTTTAATCCTTTCAAATGTAACTTGGATTTCCAGGCTGAAAAAGCCTTTGTTCATATTCTGATATTTTCTCAACTTTCTTTGTATTCATAAAGTGCACCTTGATCAGTCAACAAGATCTGAAACATTTAATATTGTGCTGTGACCTGACAACAATATTAAATATAACAACACTTTATTTAGAAGCTTCTTTTATGAAAATATTATGATCTTTATGAAGAGGATTGCAAGCAGAAAACAATTTTCTAGTCTCCCTCACTCTTAATCACCAAATTTTCATTTGTAGAAATATACTCTTTGGAACACCTTCCAACATTCTACTTTTATGAATATAGGTCTGACACCTTATTTCAAGCTTCTAATTCCAATCTATAAACCATAATTCGAAAAATCATATTTTCCTCGGAATTACATAGACAACAAAACAATTTTGTTTCTATTTTGTTTTGGAATACACTCTCATCCAATGCGAGTAATCTACAAAGAACTATTCATGTATATACCGAATTATCGTATAATCATATACATGTCGACACTACTGCCGATCCTACTAATTTGAGAAAATATCTAATTTCTAAAGTGGACATTGACTATAATGTTTTGAACATATTAGGAGTTTCTAAGACTGATTCTGACAGACCACACTTTATTTAAAATAGAGTATGATTATAATACCCCATATATCACCATATATGACATTATAATATTGTGAAACATATTTCCAGAAGTCTTTTATGTTGAACCCACAATTCAAAAATATTATCCTTTGATCGAATCTTGTGAATATAACATTCACCATTCTTTCCTCTGAAAAACCCCATTTTATCTCTTACCAAATTAATTTCAGACTTATGATTTATCAGGCAAATACTCCTATTTACCAGCAATCGTAGAAGAATTCGGATCAAGCAGAAACACCATTAATTAATCATTAAAAATGACACTCAGTTAATTTCCTCTGGTATTGCAACTTCAATACTTGATTTCAAGCTTAATCAACTCGGCACTCGAAATACTTAAATGGACCAAAAACATCCATTACTTCTTTCACTGCCTTTATGACTAAACTCGACGGTGTTTGTTCTAGTAATAGAACTCTTATTTATAGGACACGCTATTTTATCATTTCTACAATTATGAATACTTATCATACAATCAATGTAACTGAGATGTGGAACCTTTAGTCATAATATAAAACAACTGACTTGTTCCATAACATAAAACAACTGAACTTGTCTTATTACATGAATAACTTTGTCTTGCAACAATCAAGACACACACACTCGCTCACTATTACAAAAGATCTTATCAAAAACTATTAATGATAACTATGATGACTTGAGGACGTGAACACCAAATGGCCATCAACTCCTTGATCACCATCTTCAGCGCCAGGTCACATCAAACTGCGCCGCATATATGTGATAATTAGGACCTGTTTCACAAACAGAACAAGTATCAAATACTTCATCATATATCAAGAGGCGAATTCATAATTCTGTATATATCAAATATATACCTGTAGCATCGAAGATCTCTCCTTCGATGGAATCAACTTTCAGAGATTTGAATTCAGACACAAACTTGTAGAAGTTCATATCATCGGCCTTCAAAATGTACTTGCGCACATGCTTCTCATAGCTAGGAGGTAGGGATATCAGGACAGTCCGAATGGCACAAGATCTGCCATCCAGTAATCGAAGACCATCGTCAGCTGGAAGTAGATGTCATACTATCTCTTCAAATGTGTCTCCAGACAGGTATGCTCCTCCATATGAATGGTCTGGAACATTCTAAGCTGCCTGAATTGCTCACGCTTTAATTCATCCCCGAAGTGTGTCTTTATCGCATCAATCATGACGCTTGGCTCCTTGCGTCGAAATAACTCTTCCAACTCACGTGCCAGGCATACGGTCATGGTGATCTCCACTTCAATGAATATGTCTCGACGCCTACGGAAATCATCTTCCTCCTCCTCGCTAGCAGAATCTCCTGGTCTTTCTCCTAACGGTTCATCGAGAACATACATAATGTTGTTGTGTTCGAGGATGTTTCTAAAAAACCTTGTACCATCTGATGAAATTGGACCCGTCGGCTTCTAAGGTAGCATCCGGGCTCTTGAGGAAGTAACCGAAGTATAGTTGCGTAGTCTACAGATGTGATCGCAAAAGAGGTAAGGTAAAGTTTATAATATGTAGGTGAGTTTTAGTTTTATAATCTCATTATCTAAAACACACCACACCAAGATTATTATCCCTAAAAATAATAATGGTGATTACACGACCCTTATCCACCACATCACCCCCGATCATCACGGCCGGCAACATAGCTTCAAAGGTGGACATAAAATGTCGATCACAACAACTCGGTGACTCGTGCTTGATCTTTCGATCTTCCCGTGTTCCGAGGCCATATTTCTGGATATGCTAGGCTCGCCAATCAAACCTCGAAGACCCTGCGCGTGCAACATGGCTTACACCCACTGTATGCGAATGACGAGATGTGTGACTCCCGATCATCACGGCCTGTCTCATAACGTAGAACTTTCTTAGTGGTGCGCAACGAGGGAGAACACAATTTTGGTATTTGTTAGGGATCATCCTATTCATGATGCTACCGTTGTATATCTAGCATATAAGCAATCAATAGGATGCACACACAACATCACACAATAATGATGCAATGAAGTGCGATGTGACATGGTCGATGCGCCTGGACCTTCATGGCGGCATGTGCCTGGCCCCGGCGCCCCGGCATGGCTCCGAGTCTACGGAGCACTCCATTGCCTCCGACAGTACGAGTAATATCAAAACTTACCGTAACCATGTCACATAAAATAACGCCTCTGCAAAAAAAGTTAGACGCCTCTAGCTTTATTTAGTTTTACAAGTTTTACGTGGCAAATAGGCTTATTCGTAAGAGAATCGCTACATCAATCGTATAATTGCATGTTTAAGCATATATCCCTTTCGGGCCCTCCATTGAAAATGCTTTGCCGACTAGAGAGAGAGAAACAGACACCCGACAGCCACATATACGGTGCAAGCCGTATGTCAGTAGTGGAACCAGTCTCGCGTAAGCGTACGCGTAAAGTCGGTCCGGGCCGCCTCATCAACTCAATACCGAAGGCATCGCAAGTGCACGCTAGAGGGTAGAAAATATAAGAAAGACGTCCTCATTCAACATGAGTTCTAACCATACCAGCAGTACTACGCATAGATCGACTCTGATACCACTGAAGGGGTTACGGTGCAGAAAACAATAATTTTTCTATCGTACGAAACCCTAACTAGCCAGGATCTATCTATCTAGTACATGTGATAACGGTGGTGGAACGGGTTACATTACCTCCATGTAGACCGATACGGGGATTACGCTCCCGCACAAGCGTTGACGATGAAGTCGTGCATAGCCGACCTCGAGGTCGCGGAGAACTTGCCGCGATGAAAAAGACGATGACGCCGGGGTGTCAACGTTGACCTGCATCGACGGGCGTTGGGCGTCGGGCGGAAGACGGCGAGGCGCCGACACCAAGGGGGGGGGGGGGGGGTGCGCCGGCGGCAGGAGGGGGTGGCGCGGCGGCTGCAGGGGCGAGACGACGTCGCCCAGGCTCCTAAAAAAGATTTACCTCCGAGCACTCGCAAACATACAGAGCTTAACGACAACCCCCGGTCATTCAGATCCAGCTGAAATCGCAGGGGTAGATCTTATCTGGAATCCGCAGGGCAACGGTGTCCAGCGGTATAGTTTAGGTAGAGAGAGGGGGCAAAACGGGCGGAGAAACAGCTCGGCTGGCCTGCAATACAATTAATTGTATTTTCCAATGAATTAATCCAATTAATATGCCTTGCTATATAAAGGGGGGAGGGGGTGTGCAAACTCCCTAGCTCCCCCATGTGGGACTAAAGGAGGAGAGGGAAGGGGGGGTTCGGCCGAACCCCCATGGGCTTGTCCCCCTCCTAGTCCAACTCGGACTAGGGGGCCCAAGCCCCCCCTTCCTTAGGTGGTGCGGCTCCCCCTCTTGGGCCCTCTTAGGGCCCATGTAGGTGGGAGCCCCTTTTCTCCTTTATTTAATTAACTATTAAATTAATATAAAATAGAATTAATTCATAATTAATATATTTAAATACTATTTAATATCCCGTGACTCCGAAACAATTTCGGAACCACCCGAACAACTTTCGGACATCCCTGGAACCATTCCAGACCTTCCCGGAACTCCTTCTGGACCACTGGAACTCTTTCCGGATCATTTTTCTCTCTCTCCAACAAACGCCTATATTATTCCAGAACTTATCTCCTAGTGTCGCTAAGACCTTAAGTTTGTTACGCTACGGTTCGAGAACACTCCAGACATGGTCGAGACACTCCGCTCACCAATGACCGTCAGGGATACCTGGATGTATATGACGGCCCCTGTGCATTCTACGAATATCGTCGTTGAACCATAAATATGATATTCATTACCTTTGTTTCTGCGATACTACCTTGTCCGAGATATGATCGTAGACATATCGATGTCTTTGTTGTATCTCGTTACCGACGAAGGTTATTAACTCGTCTGCGATATTACATCTCCATGACCTAGTCATAAGCTGCGCAACTATATAGATGTAATCTCACCGAGTGGGCCCAGAGTATCTTTCCATTGTAAGAATGAACAAATCCCGCTCTTGATCCTTACGTCTCTGTAACATCCCAACATTTTATAATGTTCAAAAATCACTAAAATTTAAAACTTTTCTTTTTATTAAAATAAAATATTAAATGCATAAGGAAACCAACTATAAAAGACTCCAAACTTATTGAAAGAGTTTAATATTTCAAATGTCACAGTTTAAGTAAATAGTTTACTTATAAGAAATTGATTCCCACCACTTAGCCAAATAAGCATTTCATTTGCTTAAATGAATTTCATTTATTTTCAAAGTATGAAATGAATAATATATTCTATATAAGGAAATGAATTAAATCTAAAATCTTTTCCAAAGTTGATATGAAGTTTTTCAAATGATTAAGCATAATATAAAACTTAATGGTGTACAAAACATTTAGAATTAAAAATGGAATTCATTATATTTCCCATTTCCTTCAAATTAGTTATATTTTGTTCTTTAATATCATGCCAAAATAAAGAAGAATGATTTCAGAAAAACAAGTTTAAATAACTTAAATTCAAACATATTGGAATGTGAGTATTTTACAAATTTTATTTAGCCAAAAGAAAATGTAATTAAGATAGAAATTCAAATTTGACTCTAAGTGTCAAATTTGTATTTAATCAATATTTCAAATACTATTTTTCAAAAATATTCAAAACATGCCACAACTGGTTTAACACAAAGATAATAATATTACAAAGTTTTAGAAATTTATTTGACATCATTTGGAGTTATAAATCAAAAGATATAAACAAAATAGAAAAATCAGAAAAGAAAAAGAAAATACCTGCTGACGTCAGCGGTGACGTCACCTTCTTCAACCTCCAGCGAGAATCACGCCCGAGAACGCCGTCGATCTTATTTCCAAATCCGTCGCGAGGTTTGCGCAAATTGCCTTCCCTCTGCCCCCTTCAAATAGCCCCTGCTCCCCTCTCTCTTTCCCCCTCAAAAACCCTAGCCGAGAGCCCCTAGGCTGCCCGAAAACCGCCGCCACCGTGCCGCCATTTCCGCCGGCGAGTTCTTCGAATCCGGTGAGCCTTGTCGATCCTCCCTCCCCCTTTAGACACTCGCGGCTCCCCCTCACTTGTGCGCTTCTTTTCGACCAGTCCGCGCCCCCAGATCAGTCCCTCTCGACGACGTCTTCATCAACCCGACACCACCGTCCGCCCCCTCCAACTCCGGCGAAGGAATCCCGACGAACCGAGAAGCCCCCAGGCCTCCGACCACGCCACCACCACCCTCCAGCCGTCGTCTTCCCTAAAGTATGACCCGTTGGTCCCGGGACACCGTAGGATGCGTGGAACGTTCGCCGCCGGCGCGTTGCCACCGCGGGCACCGTCTCCGGCGAGATTGCGCCGCCAGCTTTTGGCCGAGCTGTGTAGGCCGCACGATCTTGATCCTACGGCTAAGAGTAGATCTTTTTCCTAAGCGGTACGATCTAATCTGGACCGCCAGATCCAGATCTGACGGCACGTGGAAAATGAATTTCTCGATTTAATTAATTGGCAGTTTTGCAGAAAAGCCCCTGTAACTTAGATTTGTTATAACTTTTTATTCACACATCCAAATTCAAATATTTTTATATATTTGGAAAGCTCTTGAAAATTCAAATTTGACTTAGTATAAAATATTCAAATTTCAAATGGTGAATTTGAGTATATTTGTAATAACTTTAAATCTATAAATCCAAAAATTGTAAATAAAATTGTTTTAGAAATTTTAGAATATTTGTAAATTAATGCCACTGCTATAAAATAATTTTGAGTAATTTTGAATGAATTCATAGTTATATATTTAAATTGAATAATTTGACTATTTTCAACATAACTATTAATAAAAATATTATTTTGATTAAAGTAAATTGCTATAAACTGAATTAAAATACCCCTGCCTTTTAACACTATTTATTAAATTATATTATAAAAATTTAATCGTAGAGACTTTAATCTTATAATTATTCCTTTTGTTATATTTTCCGAAAATAGAAATTAATTTAATTGCATTTATAAATTCATGCATAATTTTTAAGAAATCACAAAAGTTATTTTGATGTTTCTTGTGATTTAAAATTTCATTTCATTCATAGCATATTTTATTTTGTAGATATAATTCTCATAGGAAAACCCCTCTTCATTAGTTTTCTCTAAGTTAGAAATAATTTCAACTTAGCATTTTTTGTTAAGTGCTACACATAGACACTTAGTAATTTCCAACATGGAGCTGGAAGACCAATTAAGGACTTAGCCAAACCAGACTCCAGAAGAATCTCCAAGGAGTGGAAGCACTTAGAAGAAAGATCAAGAAGAAGTTCATGAAGACCAACCAGAAATATTTTCTAAGTCCTTCTCCCTCTTTCTTCTTTCTCCCTCCTTCTTCTGTTAGACTTCATGATGACTAAGTAAATCCAAGACCAGCCTCGAGGATACAAGAACCACCAAGTCTGGAGATGAAGCCTGGAGGACAACTACATCTCTCTTTCTATCTTTCCCCCCCTTTCTAATCTTATCTTTCACATTGACTTAAACAATTTTTGATCGTGATGTTATCAGCTTGAAGTTGTTGGATCCTAGCGGCATAGTGGGATGAAGCGGCCTGGAAACAAACCTTACATGTCCACGTACATGAGACCTGTTCCACAATTTAAGTGGCTGGCCGGGTGTCTGTCTCTCTCACTTTAGTGAATATCCAATTTACAAAGAGTTGATAATAATTGTTGATCACCTCGAAGAATAGAGCTAGTAATTTTCTCTAAGTATTTTGCACATCAAGACTAAGCCATTAGAGTGCTTATTTAGGATGATATAAAACAGAATATTTTATTCAACTTATGACCTTAGCCCTTAGTCCTTTTGGATCAACCTAATTGCCTTGCATTAACTTAAAAGATTTTCAGGGCATGAAAAAGCATTTCTAGCCCTTAGGAATATTTTGCACATCATGCATAAACGTATTTCCTTAGAAAGTTTTATAAAACTTATTTATTCATCTAGTATGTGTTTTGTGTGTATTGTGGAGTTGTGCTTGTTGTTGATTGCTGTATTGTTGTTTGTCTATACTGTTAGATTGAACGGAGAGTCCCGAGTATCGTTGAAAAGAGTTGTGAACAACGACAACATTCAAAGGCAAGTGGCACACCTCATAAA
The DNA here is from genome assembly GCA_026929855.1 of Poa annua. Lineage (NCBI taxonomy): Eukaryota > Viridiplantae > Streptophyta > Magnoliopsida > Poales > Poaceae > Poa > Poa annua. The sequence goes on from CM049427.1 coordinate 44,293,912, forward strand.
CTTCCTATTATTTTCTATGCATTACTTAGGCTATTTTTATAGGCATGTGTAGGATAGTATTGCTATGCTAAACATGTGTAGAATTTCCTTACTCCTGTGTCTAGGTTCCTATATCAGACTTAGTAGAAATATTGATGCTATGCAATTGATGAAAAGTTTTACAAATTACTAAGTGGCTACTCAGGGCTGTGCTCATGGTTGTCGTCGCCTAGGATGAATTTCTATTCTACTTAGGGCCGTGAGCATGGTGGTTGTCAACCTGGGAGTACACATCCACTAAGTTAATGAAACACCTGGGTGGATTGGTTGAATGGTTTATGTTGAGTGGCTACTCAGGATTGTGCTTGTGGTTGTCTTTGCCCAAGGTAGTTTCTACTATACTTGGGGCCATGAGCATGGGGGTTGTCAACCTGAGAGTGCACTTGTGGATGGCCACCCAGGGAACAGAGGAATCTGAAGAACTCCGAGTGACGATTGCTTCCCGTGCAGCCTTTTGACAATGGGCTCTGTCTAGAATAACTAAGTTGTGAGGGTGCAACCTGTCAGCTTGACAAGCAGATGTAGGGGGATGATAGGTGGAACGGGTCTTGCTAGTATGGTTGCATTCTTCTTCTGAAAGTTCTTGTCTCAATTCTCTCCTTTCCATAATACACTCCGCGTGTATAGGATTTCTCGGACAAATTGAGTCTAAAGGTGAAAGTGCACAACCTCTGCAGAGTGTAAAACTAAGTACTTAGCCGTGTCCCCGGTACGGACAATTTGAGCAGCTGATCACGGACGTAAACGGAGGATTCCACCATTCCAACTTCAGAAATAAAACTTGATGGGTGAACAAGGGAAGATGAGATTTATGGTTTTCATGCCATACTTGTCTTGATTTGAAGAAAGTGTTTTACAAAAAGATAGGAAAATCGGCTTTATGCAAAATAGCCTTGAACTCCACCAGCCAAATATGCATATAGGCTTTAGAGTTATTCCATTAAGTGTCCACCATAGTGTCACTTGCCAGACTCCATTTTTAATGGAATCTGACCCACGTTGTTGCAATATTTTTCTTATTGCAGATTGTTCAGTCGACGAGTGAGGTTACGTATATAGGTTTCGAGTCTACAACCAATATGTTTTCGCCTGTGGCAACATGAAAGTGATAGAGACTCACTGCTATTGTATTTCCGCTGTGTACTATTTCAAAGCTAGCTTTATGCTATGCAACTTGTAATGAATATTTTGTAATTCTGGATCATCGATGTAATAAAATTGACGCTTTGTTGTGATATTACATCGTAAACTGTGTGTGCAAATGAATCGATCCAGGGATTTGCACTATACACATGTATCTGCCTTATTTTAAGTGCGGGTACGCTACAGATGGTATCAGAGCACTGTGTTGCCTGTAGGTTCAAAACCCCTAGGATTGGACGGAGACCCCAAAGGTTAAATAGTTAAATAAACTAAGTTTCCAAAACATGAGTAAATTTTGAAATTTCCTTTGATATTGTTTTACATTATTTATCTTGTCTTGCATCTTTCCCTTTCCTTTTTAAATTCTAATACTCTTACCTGTTCAAAATTTTAGATGGGAGAGTACACTGAGACTGCGTATGCTGGAGTTTTGTCGGGTTTCATCTTTGGGAGGCAGCTGTCTAGGTTGACAAGTATATTGAAGCTACCACCGCCCTATTTCCGAGGAAGGAAAGAGGAGACCGACATACCCCATGTGACACGTTGGGAAATCCGCACCATCATGACCCCGGATCCTACGATGCCAGACTTCGAGCCCGTGGACTATGTCACCTACTACCCAGAGTGGATTGAGGGAGTGAACATAGCTATGGTGGACTTAATGGCTCATTTGTGTTACAAGTATCGCAACAAGCTAGCACCAGGATCGCCCTTCTGTGCCTTTGGGAAGAGGGATGCACATGGTCTCTCGATGGCTCACACGGGAAATCGTCTGGACCTGCCCATCGTTAACAAGACGTTTGAAGACTTGGATTTTCTCATCAACTGTCTGACCAGGAAGGTCCAACAGGCTTATGACGTCGCGGATCATGCACAAGCCGTCATACACGCAAAAACCCAAGAACTCCAGACTTCTGAAAATCTTATTGGTCATTTGGAGGAACTCATCCATGACCTACATTTGCAGAACATTGGCAAGGATGAGCAAATTGCCATGCTTGAGGCGCAACTCATTCCACCTCCACCACCGCCAGTAGCTGAAGAAGGAGGTAACCAGGGCACTTGAGATGTGACTGTACCTGCAGCTACGAAGGAGGAAGGACCAGAGGAAGAAGACCCCGAAGAGGTGCTGTTTGAAGAGTCAACTGAGGGAGAAGTCACGCCTGTGGCAAATAACCACGCAATAAAACGCAAGCGTAAGATTTAGGAGGAATAAGTGTAGCAACACAAACCACGTTAGAGGGACCACCATTTATCTCATTTAGCTTATCGTATCGATTTGATGTATTGACCTATCAAATTGTGGTATGGCAGTACTATCTTTTTTTATTTCCATGACATTGATGTGTTTTCGTTCGATAAATGATTAGTTCGAGTTCTCAAAATAAGTGTGGAATTTATGTGGTTGCTTGTGTTTTAATCATGTTGATAGATTTGTTAGGAATTGGTTGCCTTGTTCTAAAATTATTGAATTCTCCATAGTACATATAAATTAACTCATTCATTCTCTAAAAATCAGCAGATGTCTCACTTCAATATCACCAACAATAAATTTTACCCCACTACGCGAATACTGTTAAGGGAACCGAGTCAGAAGGTGATCAATGACCACTCGCCTAAGATTGATCAAGATCATAGGGATGTTGAAGAGGACCCTATGACCAAACTAAAGGCATGCAAAACTTGTGGAGAGATAGGACATACGACCGAAGATTGCTCTGATGAGTGGCCCCATGGTCACATTAGACGTCCAAGTAATGGACGCCGTTCCAAAAGGATTATTTGCTTCCTGTGTGAAGGAACGACCCATGTTCCAATCCAATGTCCATATTATCCCTTGGTGCAACAAGTTAACGAGCAAGCCAAGGAAGGAATGCAACAGTCTCTCATGAAGATCCTGGAGGAACAAAGACAAAAGAGTGGATCCAAGAAGGATCTTAGCCACTTAACATGCTACAGGTGCAAGGACAAGGGACACTATGCCAGTGGCTGCCCTGAGTGGAAGAGGATTAAATCTCTTCAAGGAGCGAGTGGAAAACGCGAGTGCTCAAACTTCTCGTAGCTACCACCTGTCATTGTATTTCGAATACTTGTACGCTCTACAACGGAGAAATAAAAGGGATTAAACAAAGTTCTAGACCGACCACAAAAATTTTCTTTTAAGGGTGGTGGCCACCTAGATAATTTAAACCTAGTCGCTTAAACCCAGAGATCCCAAGTCTATCTTTCTTTCATCCCCAACAAGTTTTCAATTTTCCATGTCAGAAAGTACATTTCTCAAAACCTCTCGAGATTATCAGAATCATTCAAGCATTTGCTTTTCTTTTTAGCTTCTCTGAATCTCGGGGACGAGATTCCTTTTAAGGGTGGTAGTCTGTAACATCCCAACATTTTATAATGTTCAAAAATCACTAAAATTTAAAACTTTTCTTTTTATTAAAATAAAATATTAAATGCATAAGGAAACCAACTATAAAAGACTCCAAACTTATTGAAAGAGTTTAATTATTTCAAATGTCACAGTTTAAACATTTTATTATCCACTGTATTTCAAAAACCTTAAAATGTAAATTGACAAATATTTCACAAACTACAATCCATTTTATTTTAAGTAAATAGTTTACTTATAAGAAATTGATTCCCACCACTTAGCCAAATAAGCATTTCATTTGCTTAAATGAATTTCATTTATTTTCAAAGTATGAAATGAATAATATATTCTATATAAGGAAATGAATTAAATCTAAAATCTTTTCCAAAGTTGATATGAAGTTTTTCAAATGATTAAGCATAATATAAAACTTAATGGTGTACAAAACATTTAGAATTAAAAATGGAATTCATTATATTTCCCATTTCCTTCAAATTAGTTATATTTTGTTCTTTAATATCATGCCAAAATAAAGAAGAATGATTTCAGAAAAACAAGTTTAAATAACTTAAATTCAAACATATTGGAATGTGAGTATTTTACAAATTTTATTTAGCCAAAAGAAAATGTAATTAAGATAGAAATTCAAATTTGACTCTAAGTGTCAAATTTGTATTTAATCAATATTTCAAAATACTATTTTTCAAAAATATTCAAAACATGCCACAACTGGTTTAACACAAAGATAATAATATTACAAAGTTTTAGAAATTTATTTGACATCATTTGGAGTTATAAATCAAAAGATATAAACAAAATTGAAAAATCAGAAAAGAAAAAGAAAATACCTGCTGACGTCGGCGGTGACGTCACCTTCTTCAACCTCCAGCGAGAATCACGCCCGAGAACGCCGTCGATCTTATTTCCAAATCCGTCGCGAGGTTTGCGCAAATTGCCTTCCCTCTGCCCCCTTCAAATAGCCCCTGCTCCCCTCTCTCTTTCCCCCTCAAAAACCCTTGCCGAGAGCCCCTAGGCTGCCCGCAAACCACCGCCACCGTGCCGCCATTTCCGCCTGCGAGTTCTTCGAATCCGGTGAGCCTTGTCGATCCTCCCTCCCCCTTTAGACACTCGCGGCTCCCCCTCACTTGTGCGCTTCTTTTCGACCAGTCCGCGCCCCCAGATCAGTCCCTCTCGACGACGTTTTCATCAACCCGACACCACCGTCCGCCCCCTCCAACTCCGGCGAAGGAATCCCGACGAACCGAGAAGCCCCCAGGCCTCCGACCACGCCACCAGCACCCTCCAGCCGTCGTCTTCCCTAAGGTATGACCCGTTGGTCCCGGGACACCGTAGGATGCGTGGAACGTTCGCCCCCGGCGCGTTGCCGCCGCGGGCACCGTCTCCGGCGAGATTGCGCCGCCAGCTTTTGGCCGAGCGTGTGTAGGCCGCACGATCTTGATCCTACGGCTAAGAGTAGATCTTTTTCCGAAGCGGTACGATCTAATCTGGACCGCCAGATCCAGATCTGACGGCCAGATTCAATCACTTAACCCAGTCAGCAGCCACGTCAGCTCCGCGTCAGCAGCCCAGTCAGCGCTGACGTGGAAAATGAATTTCTCGATTTAATTAATTGGCAGTTTTGCAGAAAAGCCCCTGTAAATTAGATTTGTTATAACTTTTTATTCACACATCCAAATTCAAATATTTTTATATATTTGGAAACCTCTTGACATGTAGATTATTATAGATCGGAGAAAATTCAAATTTGACTTAGTATAAAATATTCAAATTTCAAATGGTGAATTTGAGTATATTTGTAATAACTTTAAATCTATAAATCCAAAAATTGTAAATAAAATTGTTTTAGAAATTTTAGAATATTTGTAAATTAATGCCACTGCTATAAAATAATTTTGAGTAATTTTGAATGAATTCATAGTTATATATTTAAATTGAATAGTTTGACTATTTTCAACATAACTATTAATAAAAATATTATTTTGATTAAAGTAAATTGCTATAAATTGAATTAAAATACCCTTGCCTTTTAACACTATTTATTAAATTATATTATAAAAATTTAATCGTAGAGACTTTAATCTTATAATTATTCCTTTTGTTATATTTTCCAAAAATAGAAATTAATTAAATTGCATTTATAAATTCATGCATAATTATAAAGAAATCACAAAAGTTATTTTGATGTTTCTTGTGATTTAAAATTTCATTTCATTCATAGCATATTTTATTTTGTAGATATAATTCTCATAGGAAAACCCCTGTTCATTAGTTTTCTCTAAGTTAGAAATAATTTCAACTTAGCATTTTTTGTGAAGTGCTACACATAGACACTTAGTAATTTTCAACATGGAGCTGGAAGACCAATGAAGGACTTAGCCAAACCAGACTCCAGAAGAATCTCCAAGGAGTGGAAGCACTTAGAAGAAAGATCAAGAAGAAGTTCATGAAGACCAACCAGAAATATTTTCTAAGTCCTTCTCCCTCTTTCTTCTTTCTCCCTCCTTCTTCTGTTAGACTTCATGATGACTAAGTAAATCCAAGACCAGCCTCGAGGATACAAGAACCACCAAGTCTGGAGATGAAGCCTGGAGGACAACTACATCTCTCTTTCTATCTTTCCCCCCCTTTCTAATCTTATCTTTCACATTGACTTAAACAATTTTTGATCGTGATGTTATCAGCTTGAAGTTGTTGGATCCTAGCGGCATAGTGGGATGAAGCGGCCTGGAAACAAACCTTACATGTCCACGTACATGAGACCTGTTCCACAATTTAAGTGGCTGGTCGGGTGTCTGTCTCTCTCACTTTAGTGAATATCCAATTTACAAAGAGTTGATAATAATTGTTGATCACCTCGAAGAATAGAGCTAGTAATTTTCTCTAAGTATTTTGCACATCAAGACTAAGCCATTAGAGTGCTTATTTAGGATGATATAAAACAGAATATTTTATTCAACTTATGACCTTAGCCCTTAGTCCTTTTGGATCAACCTAATTGCCTTGCATTAACTTAAAAGATTTTCAGGGCATGAAAAAGCATTTCTAGCCCTTAGGAATATTTTGCACATCATGCATAAACGTATTTCCTTAGAAAGTTTTATAAAACTTATTTATTCATCTAGTATGTGTTTTGTGTGTATTGTGGAGTTGTGCTTGTTGTTGATTGTTGTATTGTTGTTTGTCTATACTGTTAGATTGAACGGAGAGTCCCGAGTATCGTTGAAAAGAGTTGTGAACAACGACAACATTCAAAGGCAAGTGGCACACCTCATAAATTTCCTATTATTTTCTATGCATTACTTAGGCTATTTTTATAGGCATGTGTAGGATAGTATTGCTATGCTAAACATGTGTAGAATTTCCTTACTCCTGTGTCTAGGTTCCTATATCAGACTTAGTAGAAATATTGATGCTATGCAATTGATGAAAAGTTTTACAAATTACTAAGTGGCTACTCAGGGCTGTGCTCATGGTTGTCGTCGCCTAGGATGAATTTCTATTCTACTTAGGGCCGTGAGAATGGTGGTTGTCAACCTGGGAGTACACATCCACTAAGTTAATGAAACACCTGGGTGGATTGGTTGAATGGTTTATGTTGAGTGGCTACTCAGGACTGTGCTTGTGGTTGTCTTTGCCCAAGGTAGTTTCTACTATACTTGGGGCCATGAGCATGGGGGTTGTCAACCTGAGAGTGCACTTGTGGATGGCCACCCAGGGAACAGAGGAATCTGAAGAACTCCGAGTGACGATTGCTTCCCGTGCAGCCTTTTGACAATGGGCTCTGTCTAGAATAACTAAGTTGTGAGGGTGCAACCTGTCAGCTTGACAAGCAGATGTAGGGGGATGATAGGTGGAACGGGTCTTGCTAGTATGGTTGCATTCTTCTTCTGAAAGTTCTTGTCTCAATTCTCTCCTTTCCATAATACACTCCGCGTGTATAGGATTTCTCGGACAAATTGAGTCTAAAGGTGAAAGTGCACAACCTCTGCAGAGTGTAAAACTAAGTACTTAGCCGTGTCCCCGGTACGGACAATTTGAGCAGCTGATCACGGACGTAAACGGAGGATTCCACCATTCCAACTTCAGAAATAAAACTTGATGGGTGAACAAGGGAAGATGAGATTTATGGTTTTCATGCCATACTTGTCTTGATTTGAAGAAAGTGTTTTACAAAAAGATAGGAAAATCGGCTTTATGCAAAATAGCCTTGAACTCCACCAGCCAAATATGCATATAGGCTTTAGAGTTATTCCATTAAGTGTCCACCATAGTGTCACTTGCCAGACTCCATTTTTAATGGAATCTGACCCACGTTGTTGCAATATTTTTCTTATTGCAGATTGTTCAGTCGACGAGTGAGGTTACGTATATAGGTTTCGAGTCTACAACCAATATGTTTTCGCCTGTGGCAACATGAAAGTGATAGAGACTCACTGCTATTGTATTTCCGCTGTGTACTATTTCAAAGCTAGCTTTATGCTATGCAACTTGTAATGAATATTTTGTAATTCTGGATCATCGATGTAATAAAATTGACGCTTTGTTGTGATATTACATCGTAAACTGTGTGTGCAAATGAATCGATCCAGGGATTTGCACTATACACATGTATCTGCCTTATTTTAAGTGCGGGTACGCTACAGATGGTATCAGAGCACTGTGTTGCCTGTAGGTTCAAAACCCCTAGGATTGGACGGAGACCCCAAAGGTTAAATAGTTAAATAAACTAAGTTTCCAAAACATGAGTAAATTTTGAAATTTCCTTTGATATTGTTTTACATTATTTATCTTGTCTTGCATCTTTCCCTTTCCTTTTTAAATTCTAATACTCTTACCTGTTCAAAATTCTAGATGGGAGAGTACACTGAGACTGCGTATGCTGGAGTTTTGTCGGGTTTCATCTTTGGGAGGCAGCTGTCTAGGTTGACAAGTATATTGAAGCTACCACCGCCCTATTTCCGAGGAAGGAAAGAGGAGACCGACATACCCCATGTGACACGTTGGGAAATCCGCACCATCATGACCCCGGATCCTACGATGCCAGACTTCGAGCCCGTGGACTATGTCACCTACTACCCAGAGTGGATTGAGGGAGTGAACATAGCTATGGTGGACTTAATGGCTCATTTGTGTTACAAGTATCGCAACAAGCTAGCACCAGGATCGCCCTTCTGTGCCTTTGGGAAGAGGGATGCACATGGTCTCTCGATGGCTCACACGGGAAATCGTCTGGACCTGCCCATCGTTAACAAGACGTTTGAAGACTTGGATTTTCTCATCAACTGTCTGACCAGGAAGGTCCAACAGGCTTATGACGTCGCGGATCATGCACAAGCCGTCATACACGCAAAAACCCAAGAACTCCAGACTTCTGAAAATCTTATTGGTCATTTGGAGGAACTCATCCATGACCTACATTTGCAGAACATTGGCAAGGATGAGCAAATTGCCATGCTTGAGGCGCAACTCATTCCACCTCCACCACCGCCAGTAGCTGAAGAAGGAGGTAACCAGGGCACTTGAGATGTGACTGTACCTGCAGCTACGAAGGAGGAAGGACCAGAGGAAGAAGACCCCGAAGAGGTGCTGTTTGAAGAGTCAACTGAGGGAGAAGTCACGCCTGTGGCAAATAACCACGCAATAAAACGCAAGCGTAAGATTTAGGAGGAATAAGTGTAGCAACACAAACCACGTTAGAGGGACCACCATTTATCTCATTTAGCTTATCGTATCGATTTGATGTATTGACCTATCAAATTGTGGTATGGCAGTACTATCTTTTTTTATTTCCATGACATTGATGTGTTTTCGTTCGATAAATGATTAGTTCGAGTTCTCAAAATAAGTGTGGAATTTATGTGGTTGCTTGTGTTTTAATCATGTTGATAGATTTGTTAGGAATTGGTTGCCTTGTTCTAAAATTATTGAATTCTCCATAGTACATATAAATTAACTCATTCATTCTCTAAAAATCAGCAGATGTCTCACTTCAATATCACCAACAATAAATTTTACCCCACTACGCGAATACTGTTAAGGGAACCGAGTCAGAAGGTGATCAATGACCACTCGCCTAAGATTGATCAAGATCATAGGGATGTTGAAGAGGACCCTATGACCAAACTAAAGGCATGCAAAACTTGTGGAGAGATAGGACATACGACCGAAGATTGCTCTGATGAGTGGCCCCATGGTCACATTAGACGTCCAAGTAATGGACGCCGTTCCAAAAGGATTATTTGCTTCCTGTGTGAAGGAACGACCCATGTTCCAATCCAATGTCCATATTATCCCTTGGTGCAACAAGTTAACGAGCAAGCCAAGGAAGGAATGCAACAGTCTCTCATGAAGATCCTGGAGGAACAAAGACAAAAGAGTGGATCCAAGAAGGATCTTAGCCACTTAACATGCTACAGGTGCAAGGACAAGGGACACTATGCCAGTGGCTGCCCTGAGTGGAAGAGGATTAAATCTCTTCAAGGAGCGAGTGGAAAACGCGAGTGCTCAAACTTCTCGTAGCTACCACCTGTCATTGTATTTCGAATACTTGTACGCTCTACAACGGAGAAATAAAAGGGATTAAACAAAGTTCTAGACCGACCACAAAAATTTTCTTTTAAGGGTGGTGGCCACCTAGATAATTTAAACCTAGTCGCTTAAACCCAGAGATCCCAAGTCTATCTTTCTTTCATCCCCAACAAGTTTTCAATTTTCCATGTCAGAAAGTACATTTCTCAAAACCTCTCGAGATTATCAGAATCATTCAAGCATTTGCTTTTCTTTTTAGCTTCTCCGAATCTCGGGGATGAGATTCCTTTTAAGGGTGGTAGTCTGTAACATCCCAACATTTTATAATGTTCAAAAATCACTAAAATTTAAAACTTTTCTTTTTATTAAAATAAAATATTAAATGCATAAGGAAACCAACTATAAAAGACTCCAAACTTATTGAAAGAGTTTAATTATTTCAAATGTCACAGTTTAAACATTTTATTATCCACTGTATTTCAAAAACCTTAAAATGTAAATTGACAAATATTTCACAAACTACAATCCATTTTATTTTAAGTAAATAGTTTACTTATAAGAAATTGATTCCCACCACTTAGCCAAATAAGCATTTCATTTGCTTAAATGAATTTCATTTATTTTCAAAGTATGAAATGAATAATATATTCTATATAAGGAAATGAATTAAATCTAAAATCTTTTCCAAAGTTGATATGAAGTTTTTCAAATGATTAAGCATAATATAAAACTTAATGGTGTACAAAACATTTAGAATTAAAAATGGAATTCATTATATTTCCCATTTCCTTCAAATTAGTTATATTTTGTTCTTTAATATCATGCCAAAATAAAGAAGAATGATTTCAGAAAAACAAGTTTAAATAACTTAAATTCAAACATATTGGAATGTGAGTATTTTACAAATTTTATTTAGCCAAAAGAAAATGTAATTAAGATAGAAATTCAAATTTGACTCTAAGTGTCAAATTTGTATTTAATCAATATTTCAAAATACTATTTTTCAAAAATATTCAAAACATGCCACAACTGGTTTAACACAAAGATAATAATATTACAAAGTTTTAGAAATTTATTTGACATCATTTGGAGTTATAAATCAAAAGATATAAACAAAATTGAAAAATCAGAAAAGAAAAAGAAAATACCTGCTGACGTCGGCGGTGACGTCACCTTCTTCAACCTCCAGCGAGAATCACGCCCGAGAACGCCGTCGATCTTATTTCCAAATCCGTCGCGAGGTTTGCGCAAATTGCCTTCCCTCTGCCCCCTTCAAATAGCCCCTGCTCCCCTCTCTCTTTCCCCCTCAAAAACCCTTGCCGAGAGCCCCTAGGCTGCCCGCAAACCACCGCCACCGTGCCGCCATTTCCGCCTGCGAGTTCTTCGAATCCGGTGAGCCTTGTCGATCCTCCCTCCCCCTTTAGACACTCGCGGCTCCCCCTCACTTGTGCGCTTCTTTTCGACCAGTCCGCGCCCCCAGATCAGTCCCTCTCGACGACGTTTTCATCAACCCGACACCACCGTCCGCCCCCTCCAACTCCGGCGAAGGAATCCCGACGAACCGAGAAGCCCCCAGGCCTCCGACCACGCCACCAGCACCCTCCAGCCGTCGTCTTCCCTAAGGTATGACCCGTTGGTCCCGGGACACCGTAGGATGCGTGGAACGTTCGCCGCCGGCGCGTTGCCGCCGCGGGCACCGTCTCCGGCGAGATTGCGCCGCCAGCTTTTGGCCGAGCGTGTGTAGGCCGCACGATCTTGATCCTACGGCTAAGAGTAGATCTTTTTCCGAAGCGGTACGATCTAATCTGGACCGCCAGATCCAGATCTGACGGCCAGATTCAATCACTTAACCCAGTCAGCAGCCACGTCAGCTCCGCGTCAGCAGCCCAGTCAGCGCTGACGTGGAAAATGAATTTCTCGATTTAATTAATTGGCAGTTTTGCAGAAAAGCCCCTGTAAATTAGATTTGTTATAACTTTTTATTCACACATCCAAATTCAAATATTTTTATATATTTGGAAACCTCTTGACATGTAGATTATTATAGATCGGAGAAAATTCAAATTTGACTTAGTATAAAATATTCAAATTTCAAATGGTGAATTTGAGTATATTTGTAATAACTTTAAATCTATAAATCCAAAAATTGTAAATAAAATTGTTTTAGAAATTTTAGAATATTTGTAAATTAATGCCACTGCTATAAAATAATTTTGAGTAATTTTGAATGAATTCATAGTTATATATTTAAATTGAATAGTTTGACTATTTTCAACATAACTATTAATAAAAATATTATTTTGATTAAAGTAAATTGCTATAAATTGAATTAAAATACCCTTGCCTTTTAACACTATTTATTAAATTATATTATAAAAATTTAATCGTAGAGACTTTAATCTTATAATTATTCCTTTTGTTATATTTTCCAAAAATAGAAATTAATTAAATTGCATTTATAAATTCATGCATAATTATAAAGAAATCACAAAAGTTATTTTGATGTTTCTTGTGATTTAAAATTTCATTTCATTCATAGCATATTTTATTTTGTAGATATAATTCTCATAGGAAAACCCCTGTTCATTAGTTTTCTCTAAGTTAGAAATAATTTCAACTTAGCATTTTTTGTGAAGTGCTACACATAGACACTTAGTAATTTTCAACATGGAGCTGGAAGACCAATGAAGGACTTAGCCAAACCAGACTCCAGAAGAATCTCCAAGGAGTGGAAGCACTTAGAAGAAAGATCAAGAAGAAGTTCATGAAGACCAACCAGAAATATTTTCTAAGTCCTTCTCCCTCTTTCTTCTTTCTCCCTCCTTCTTCTGTTAGACTTCATGATGACTAAGTAAATCCAAGACCAGCCTCGAGGATACAAGAACCACCAAGTCTGGAGATGAAGCCTGGAGGACACTACATCTCTCTTTCTATCTTTCCCCCCCTTTCTAATCTTATCTTTCACATTGACTTAAACAATTTTTGATCGTGATGTTATCAACTTGAAGTTGTTGGATCCTAGCGGCATAGTGGGATGAAGCGGCCTGGAAACAAACCTTACATGTCCACGTACATGAGACCTGTTCCACAATTTAAGTGGCTGGCCGGGTGTCTGTCTCTCTCACTTTATTGAATATCCAATTTACAAAGAGTTGATAATAATTGTTGATCACCTCGAAGAATAGAGCTAGTAATTTTCTCTAAGTATTTTGCACATCAAGACTAAGCCATTAGAGTGCTTATTCAGGATGATATAAAACAGAATATTTTATTCAACTTATCACCTTAGCCCTTAGTCCTTTTGGATCAACCTAATTGCCTTGCATTAACTTAAAAGATTTTCAGGGCATGAAAAAGCATTTCTAGCCCTTAGGAATATTTTGCACATCATGCATAAACGTATTTCCTTAGAAAGTTTTATAAAACTTATTTATTCATCTAGTATGTGTTTTGTGTGTATTGTGGAGTTGTGCTTGTTGTTGATTGTTGTATTGTTGTTTGTCTATACTGTTAGATTGAACGGAGAGTCCCGAGTATCGTTGAAAAGAGTTGTGAACAACGACAACATTCAAAGGCAAGTGGCACACCTCATAAACTTCCTATTATTTTCTATGCATTACTTAGTGTATTTTTATAGGCATGTGTAGGATAGTATTGCTATGCTAAACCTATGTAGAATTCCCTTACTCCTGTGTCTAGGTTCCTATATCAGACTTAGCAGAAATATTGATGCTATGCAATTGATGAAAAGTTTTACAAATTACTAAGTGGCTACTCAGGGCTGTGCTCATGGTTGTCGTCGCCTAGGATGAATTTCTATTCTACTTAGGGCCGTGAGCATGGTGGTTGTCAACCTGGGAGTACACATCCACTAAGTTAATGAAACACCTGGGTGGATTGGTTGAATGGTTTATGTTGAGTGGCTACTCAGGACTGTGCTTGTGGTTGTCTTTGCCCAAGGTAGTTTCTACTATACTTGGGGCCATGAGCATGGGGGTTGTCAACCTGAGAGTGCACTTGTGGATGGCCACCCAGGGAACAGAGGAATCTGAAGAACACCGAGTGACGATTGCTTCCCGTGCAGCCTTTTGACAATGGGCTCTGTCTAGAATAATTAAGTTGTGAGGGTGCAACCTGTCAGCTTGACAAGCAGATGTAGGGGGATGATAGGTGGAACGGGTCTTGCTAGTATGGTTGCATTCTTCTTCTGAAAGTTCTTGTCTCAATTCTCTCCTTTCCATAATACACTCCGCGTGTATAGGATTTCTCGGACAAATTGAGTCTAAAGGTGAAAGTGCACAACCTCTGCAGAGTGTAAAACTAAGTACTTAGCCGTGTCCCGGTACGGACAATTTGAGCAGTTTATCACGGACGTCAACGGAGGATTCCACCATTCCAACTTCAGAAATAAAACTTGATGGGTGAACAAGGGAAGATGAGATTTATGGTTTTCATGCCATACTTGTCTTGATTTGAAGAAAGTGTTTTACAAAAAGATAGGAAAAATCGGCTTTATGCAAAATAGCCTTGAACCCCACCAGCCAAATATGCATATAGGCTTTAGAGTTATTCCATTCAGTGTCCACCATAGTGTCACTTGCCATACTCCATTTTTAATGGAATCTGACCCACGTTGTTGCAATATTTTTCTTATTGCAGATTGTTCAGTCGACGAGTGAGGTTTCGTATATAGGTTTCGAGTCTACAACCAACATGTTTTCGCCTGTGGCAACATGAAAGTGATAGAGACTCACTGCTATTGTATTTCCGATGTGTACTATTTCAAAGCTAGCTTTATGCTATGCAACTTGTAATGAATATTTTGTAATTCTGGATCATCGATGTAATAAAATTGACGCTTTGTTGTGATCTTACATCGTAAACTGTGTGTGCAAATGAATCGATCCAGGGATTTGCACTATACACAGGTATCTGCCTTATTTTAAGTGCGGGTACGCTACAGTCTCGATGCTCTTTCGGAATACCCAAGATGGACACCGTTATTGTCATGCTATATAAGACACAACGTTTGATGCTCTCAAAGCACCCCTACGATGCACCAATAAGTACGGTCTCACGGTCTAAGGAATAAGCTATCATATTCTTATCTATTCCAAATGACAAACATCGTAATACGATCTTATTGCAATACTTTGCGTATGTCCATCATCTTATTCAACTAACAAGATGACCCCACTGTCAACCGACGTCATTATCCTTGATCGGGAATCTCGATCAACTGTTGCCCAATGGACTAGCTCATATAGAGGCTTGCTAGGGACCTGGTTGTCTATGTATCACACGTGTATTAATAATTCCGATTAATACAGTTATAGCATAATACACAAACCTATTATAAATTTAAGAGATAATGCAATAAATACTACTTATTTATTTGCCTCTAGGGCATATCTCCTTCAGATCATACACCTACTGTTTCTTGTGTAGGATTGTAGCCCTAACCCTAAACCTAAATCAAGATCAGGAAATTAAGATTAACAAGCCCTAACCCTAAACCTAAATCGGAGGGAGAGGAGGAGAGCTTACCTGGACAACGACGAACGGCCGGAGCAGCGCGGAGGAGTCGTTGGCCGGAGCAGCGTCGGCCGGAGTAGCGTGGAGGAGTCGTTGGCCGGAGCAGCACGGGCGCGGGCGACGCATCACAGCAGGAGATGGAGAGGGAGGAGCACGGCGACGCGCTTGTCGAGGCAGAGAAGCGCACAGCCGGCGTCAGAGCAGCGCGAGGCGCGGAGAGAAGGCGGCGGCGCGTCAGCGTGGCGGCAGGGCTTCGCCGAGGGAGGCCGGGGCGGAGAGCGGAGCAGGGCTTCGCCGTGGAGAGGGGATTTTGGGGGGAAGATTGACAAATTTTCGGCCGCGTGAACCCTAAACGGCGCGGAAAGGGCCTTTAGTCCCGGTTCGTGTTACGAACCGAGACTAAAGGGTCTTTAGTCGCGGTTGGTAACACCAACCGGGACTAAAGGTCTGACTGGGCCGCCAGTGGCCCATTTAGTCTCGGTTGGTGTTACCAACCGAGACAAATACCTTTTTTTTCCTTGTTTCTTTTTACTGATTTTTGTTTTTGTTTTCTTTTAAATTGTTTGCATTGTTTACTTTTATGTTTCTTATTTTCGTTTACTTATTTTTTGAATTGTTTTGGTTTCTAGTTTATTTATTTTGTTTTGTTTTATATTTTCTAACATTTTAAGATGCCAAGGTGATTTCTTCAAATTATATCATAAATATCATTTTCTATGTTTTAAGGTTTTTTGTGAAGTAAGTACGGGAAATATGATTCCAAATGGCACCCAACTATTTTTCACTAAGAGTGGTGCACATATGATGGATGATCCCCAAGTATAAGTTTTTTCTTTGAATTCTACCTAATTTCCCCTAGTTAATTGATTTAATTTTGATTTATCGAAAGTAATTCAAATTTGAATTACAACTATTTGATAGTTTGGTCTGAAACTTTTGGAAAAATCATATTAAGGTACACAACTAGTGGTGTAGTGTACCTGCACTTTAAATAAGGCAGATACCTGTGTATAGTGCAAATATCTGAATCGATTCATTTGCACACACAGTTTACGATGTAATATCAGAACAAAGCGTCAATTTTATTACATCGATGATCCAGAATTACAAAATATTCGATACAAGTTGCATAGCATAAATCTAGCATTGAAAAAGTACACAGCGGAAATACAATAGCAGTGGGTCTCCAACAACTTCATGTTGCCACAGGCAAAAACATGTTGGTTGTAGACTCGAAACCTATAAACGAAACCTCACTCGTCATCTGAACAATCTGCAATAAGAAAAATATTGCAACAATGTGGGTCAAATTCCATTAAAAATTGTCGTGGTGGTGTCACGGCAGATGCCATAGGATGGCTAATGTGTGGGACCGATGGACGTTGGTGGATCCGGGGAGGGATAGCGAGCTGAATAGCCCACACGGGGAGGATCCCGGTATAACCGAGATCTCCCAAGAACTAGAAACAAGAGCAGTACGATATAGGGAAGATCTAATAAACAAGAACAAATGCACGATGGCACTCAACACACAGACGATATACCCAGGTTCAGGGCCCTCGTGAGGAGGTAACACCCCTACTCCTGCCTTTCCTCTCTATATAACTGTAGTACAAGGGCTACAACTTGCTCGTAGATCTCTCAAAGTGAAGAACACGAAGGACTAGATGAACTCAAGGTATGAAGAAGTAACTGCTCTAGGAGTGAATGCAACTACAGCTTTGGCTCCCAAGTTGGTCTCTCTCCCACAGGAGCAGTTATGGCGCCTTTTATAGAGTTCCGGCCAGGAGGGCCGGAAACCCTAATCCGGGTTGGCCCCACCGGACAGGCCTAACCGGCATGGCGTCACCGGCTAGTGCGACCTACTCTCCGCGCAATCCGGCGTAGCCCCTTCGTCATCATCCCGGCAAGGACACCAGGCGCCGTCCTGGAACATCATTGTCCCCCTGTCAGAGACAAGACATGTCTTTGCCCATCCCGGATAGCCTTTTCCGGATTGGCGGGCTAGGCACGTCGTGTCTTGTCGTACCGTTGTCGTACCGCCTGACGCGCTCCCGTGTCAGGCGGGAGGTGACCATGCTTCCGTGTCAGGCGGGAGGTGACCATGCTTCCGTGTCAGACGGAACGGTACCTCCGCCCGGATTAGGCGGGAAAGCCTGCTACAGACCGTTGACGGCCTACCGAGATCCCTCATGTCGGTTATCTTC
Source organism: Poa annua (assembly GCA_026929855.1). Taxonomy (NCBI): domain Eukaryota; kingdom Viridiplantae; phylum Streptophyta; class Magnoliopsida; order Poales; family Poaceae; genus Poa; species Poa annua. The sequence continues at coordinate 44,311,756 of CM049427.1, forward strand.
TTCCTCGCACCCGTGCGTCTTCCTGCACAAGATCAAGACCGAGATAGACGTTCCGGTTAGCACTTACCCGGATTGCCTATCCGGCAAAACCGAACATACCTCCTTCCGGGAGTCTTCTCGGAGCCCAAGATCCGAGATCCTTTCTGGAGGCGTCCGAGTTCGTCCCTGGATGAGTATCTCTAGGCCTAGCCTCCCGAAGATGTCTTAGCCTACCAGCAAAGACATCTTCGAGAAGCTAGTTCTTAGAGGAACCATCCGCTGATGCTCGTGTTGCCATTGTGAAGGCTGGGGGTGTCTATTTATAGTTGCTAGAGCTGACCCTTGCGCCTGCCAGCAGGCACATTGCACTCTACCAGCGCTTAAGGGTCAAGTTGCCCCTTCAGCACACCAGGAGGTGTCCTTTGCACTCACCAAAGGTCAAGTACTGTTGGCTCATTAGTGAATTATTCCGGGATCTGCCCCTACCCGGGGGGCAGCCCCCCGACACTAGTCCCCGAAGCTGGTGCTGCACAGCGACCTCGGATGATGTGCGGGATCAGCTTTAATAACAACTATCTTCTGAGAATATATGATATTATCCTTCGACTAGATGCCAAGATCGGTTTTTCCCGAGATCCTCTTACCGAGATTGTTTCAACCGAAAGACGAAGCCTGTAACCGGATACTGCAGTCTCAGTGAATCTTGACCGTTGGCTCTGCATTGAACTCGAGATCTCGAGCTGGGTCCCACCCGACGTCCCGTCTGATCAGAAACGCACTCGAGTGCTTCTGACCGAGCACGCCGTCGCTCGGGTTCGCACGCCGGGAGCAGCAGCCGATCCGAAGCCCAACCGTTGGGGCCGTGTGGCCCTCGGTGTGGCCGGATCGGGCGCTCCAGTGAGCGCCACGTGCCGCGCTGCACATAACGGATCCCACCCACGATCGAAGAGATCGTGGGCGGGAAAATTGGAAACCGCTCCGCAATCCCCCCATAAATAGGGGACCGGAACGGTCACCTCTTCTCCTTCCTCTCCTTCACTCCTCCGCCCCCGTCGTCTCGAGCGCGTCGCCGTAGTTGTGTCCGTAGCCCGAACGCCGCCGCTCTCGCTGGTCGCCGGAGCCCGAACGCCGCCGTTCCTCTTGCGCATCACCGGCCTCGCTCTCTCCGGTAAGTTCTTCTCTCCGCCCCGATGAAGCTTTTTTCCACGAGGACAATGTTTCGCGCTCGGTCGTGCCCTAACACATGCGCGGCTGCGCCGCCGCCGGCGAGCACGATTCGAGCGGCGCGCACGGGGCCCGCGGCGGGGATGCACGGTCGCTGTAGGACTTAGACCTTTTGCCCGCACTATGCGTCGTTTGAGTTTAGCCCGAGCCTATTTTCCTCCTTTTAGTTTTGATTTACTAGCACGCGGTAGATCTTATTTGCCAGGAACTCGGTTGTGTTTAGGAGTTTGCGATCCGGCATCTTAGCTCCCGGTAGACTAATTCCGACTAACTGCCGCTGCGCCTGCAGAGTAGCCCGGATACATCTGCGGACTTCTCCGGCATGGGTGAAGAAAGTATCCGGGGGTGCTGGGATGGATCCGAGACCAAACAGGCGGACCTGGACTGGCTGTACCGGACTCACCGTATTCCGCCAGAAGTTGAGAGCCGTCTTCTGGAGGACGAGGTTCAACCGGAACCCCAACCCGGGGAATACGTTGTATTCCTCACGCACTTCAAGCGCGGGTTTGGGCTTCCGGCTAGCCCCTTCTTCGGCGACTTCCTCGACACCTACAGCCTCCAACCCCATCATCTCCCAGCTAACGCCATCATGATGCTTTCGGTCTTCACCACCTACACGGAAGCATATCTCGGCGTATGGCCATTCCTGTATCTCTGGGCCAGGTACTTCATCCTTCGTCGCCAAGTCATCCCCAATCCGGATCAGAAAGTAAAAGACTTGGTCAACTGCGGAGCGGCCACCATCATCCCCCGTGCTGACTCCGGATTCCCTATAGTCAAAGGACTAGAATCCTGCCGGAAGTGGCAGCACAACTTCTTCTATGTGAAGAACCGGGAGAGCTCGGGAGATGCTCCGGGATCCTCGAATCCTGATTTCATAAACTTGCCGGAGTTCGCGATTGGTCCTCCCCGCAAGTTCAACCTCTGGAAACGATTCCCCGACACCGAGGAGGTCAGGTGTATGCACGACGTCCTCGCGGTGCTGACCAACAAGATGACCGGCGACGATCTCTTGCGCTGTTTCATTATCCGCCGCGTCTGCCCTCTACAAACCCGAGTGCACAAGATGTGCCATATGGATGGGAGCTATGATCCCACCAGGACCAGTATTTTCCCCCTGGATCGTCCCGCGGTCGTCCGACGCGTTCGAGCTATTGCTCGGACGAAGATGTCGGATGAGTATGTTTGGGGTGTCATTGGGGGATCCCGGAAAAAACCATTGAAACAGGTGCTCCTGTCTGTCTTTCGCACAATTGCATTCGCACCCGGGTTCTGCTGGAAACCGACATGGTAATCATGTGGTGATTTATTTGCGCAGCTATTCGAGCGGCAAGCCGAGGAGGACGCGATCCACGCCAACGGAAATTTTGTGCCGAACATCCCGGTACCGGCTAAGATGCCGAGAGAGGATCCCGACGGCGAGGACCATCTCGCCATTCCTCTAGTCAAAGCTGCCGCCCCGGGTAACCCTTCCACCTCAGAGGCTATTTCGATTTCTTCGGATGAAGAGGATGAGATTGACTGTCAAATTCTCGATGTGATTGACGCTCTCCCCCTCAATTGGGCTTCAACAGTGGTTCCGAAACCTACGGCCGCGACCAAACGCGCTGAGAGCCGGAAGCGTGTGGCTTCCGACACCGACGCCGCCGATGACTCCGGCAACCCTCCCAAGAGGAGCAAGCCGAACAAACAAACGGCCGAGAAGCCTCGACGCCGGAGGAAGGATCCTCCCACTATGGACTCCGGGTACATTTTCTTTACTTTATGGTACCTGACCTTGTCTTCTCCATAAATATTTACTGAGATATTTCTTTCAGGGACGCACTCGACCTCCCGTCATCCTTTGTCTCCCCTCCTCCTGGATCTCGGACTCCCAGCCCGCATCGGGCTGCCTCTTCTCCACCTCGTCCTTCCGCCCGAAGAAATGATCCTCCTACTTCTGGTGCCGCACCGGCTGCTGTTGCGACTCCGGATACACGTCCGGTGGTCGACGAGACCCCAGTGCAGGCCACGACTACCTCGGAAGACATCCTTCTTCCGGAGAGTCCGCGCAGGGTGCCCGGGCTTGAGGCAGAGATGCTGAGCCCTCCCCGGCAGCTCGTGCCAAGCGGTCCCTCCCGGCAAGCTGCGAACAAGACCGCCCCGGAGAAACAGCCCGCAGCTTCTTCCCGGCAAGCTGATCAACCTGCCGCGAAAGCGCGCGCCAAGGTTGCCGGGCAGAAAACAACTTCTGCCAAACCTAGTGCTGCCCCGACATCCTCGGCCCAAGACTTGGCCCTAGGCACGGGTAAGTTTTCCCCGTTACCACCACCTCCCGCCGAGATCCCTACTGCCGCCCTGCGGATGTTGCGAGCAACCGTAAGCTCCTTTGTGCCTTCAGGATCCCGGGACGTTGTTGCTGCTCGCGCGCCCGGCGGCTCTGGCATACACGTTGTTGATGAATACAACCAGGCCTGGATTGCCGCTGACGCCTCCGAAACCGTGGGGGACTTGCACGCTGCCGGCCCTAGCCGCAACGCACAAGCTCTGCACGCTCTCCAGGTGGCCGCGCTGAATGTTACTCGGGTGACCGAGGTAAGTTTGTTCTCTTTCTTTCTCCAATAAATATTTGTTCCTTCCCCACTAGTCCCCGAGATTGGTGCTTAGTGTTCTAGACTCCAGCGAATAGCAGACCACTAGGCTCCAATCTTAGAGAAAATTTCAGGACTCGGACACCCAGTCCCCGAGATCCTCCCAATCGGGTAGCTTGCTTCAAAAATTGGTCCATCTCCACTAGTCCCCGAGATTGGTGCTTAGTGCTCTAGACTCCACTGAATAGCAGATCACTAGGCTCCAATCTTAGAGAAAATTTCAGGACTCGGACACCGAGTCCCCGAGATCCTTCCAACCGGGAAGCCTTTACTTGTTACTGATTTCGGAATCTCCCGAGTTCCTTACATCTTTTCCCAGATTGACGCATCCTTCTTTGTCTTGATTTCAGGAGTGCAGCAAGAAACGCGGCAGCATCTTCAACTGGGTTCTTGCTGACCTCGGTCAGTCCAAGAAGTGCGAGGGGCGCCGCTGGGAGGAGCGAGATGCCGCGCGCAAGATCTCGGTGGATCAGAAGGCCGCACTTGCTACCGCGCAGGCCGAGATCGCGCGGCTCAATGGCGAGCTTGAAAAGGCCAGAGCTGCTGCGACCGAGATGAAGACGCGCTTCGTGGAGGCGACGAAGAAACAAAAGGAGACCTTGGATCAGTCCGAGGAGCGCGCGCATCTCGCCGAGACCGGGCTGGCTCTTCTCCGGTCACGGTCCAATACTTGGCTCTCCGAGCTAACTGTACTGAACCGGGATCTTAACAGTAAGTGAACCGACATCCCCTTTTTTCGTTGCTCTCCTTCTTTGTTGTTGCTTTTCTTATGACCTAGCCGCTTGACAGCTCTTCTTTTCAAAGGGGAATTCGAGCACTCCCGCGAGGCTGCCGTCCTTGCGGTTGCTGCCGCCCGGGAGAAGCGTGCCGGGAAGGGCCCTGTCTCGGATGCTTGGGACATTGAGGACCACCTCACCACCCTGAAGGCCCGGATAGTGCCTCTCCGGTCGATCGGGACGGAGCTGCTCAGCGCCGCGATCCACGTTCATGGCACGCTGTGGCCGGGTGTCAGCGCGACGCTCTCGGTCGGCGAACTCGCGAGCGCACTCCGATGTGCCGGGAGGCGTGTCCATGCTTGGAAACGCTCTGGTGCGCGGGCTGGTGCCGATCAGGTCATGACCCAAGTACTGAGTTGGTACGAAGGTCTCGACTTGGAGGTGATCCAGCGTCTGCGCACCATCTCGCCGTGGTGCAGCGATCCGGCTAAGGTCCAGCGGCGACAAGAAGTGGCGCATCGCAACGCCTCTTGGTCCAATATTCGCGCCTTCACCGCCAGCGTCATTGCTTCCGATTCCGAATCCGACTACGAGGATGACGAAGAAACCGGCGCGACCGACGACGTGGATGGTGAGATCCCGGAGGAGGATGATGTTGCCTCTGGTGCTGCGACCGAGACCGTGGTTCCCCGGGATGCTACAACTCCTCCGCCACCCGAGGCCTCCCAGGCCGAGGTGCGCCCAGATGCCCCGAGTACTGCTGCCGGTTCTGAAGCCACTGCTGCTCCCGCATCTGCTCCCGCTGCTACCACCGTCGAGAAGCCGGCTTCTCCTACTACTTAGAAAAAATTTAAGAGTAGAATCGTTAAATCCCCGGGATGCCGGGTGCAAGATGTAACATACACTATTTAACATTTATGTTCCGTATTGAAATATTTATCCGAACAAGCTATGTTGGTTTATTCTGTCAGGAGTCCCCGAGTTGCTTTTCATGTTTACCGTACTTAGGCAATTTCTGCTCTTGTCTACCATTTCGGCGCTCGACAGTCGAGTCACAAAACTCCATATACGGCATACATTACTTAAAACAATCCGAGTTCTGGCTAACCGAATTCCCGACATAAAAAATAACTGGGTTAGCAAAAACAGGTATGCCGGATAAGTTCCTGCTCCGAGTCCCCGAGACCATTTTCGTGTTCCCCAGATTTGATTCTCTTTGCTCTTGACTACCATTTCGGCGTGCGTCAGTCGAGTCACAAGATGATTTCACATGACATACATTACTCTGACTTTGAGAATCGAACTCGGAACTTTCCCGACATACAAATAACACCAAAAATAGGTACTCGGCAGTCCCCGGGTTCCTTCCCGAGATGCCGGTATGAAATAACAAATACACTGGACAAAGTAAATGGGCACACAACAAGGCAGTCCCCGGGTTCCTCCCGGGGTGCCTTACTTTCATTAATACATAAAAATTTAAGTACATCATACACTGAGCCCTTTATGAGTAAAAGGGTCGAAGCAGAGCTACATTACATGGACGTTTGGTTTCCTCTCCGGATTTGTCCATTACACCTTTCCTAGCCTCCTGTGCATCTACAAGGTAATAAGAATCATTGTGCAATGCCCTGCTTATCACAAAAGGTCCCTCCCATGGAGGTGACAACTTATGCATTCCGGCCGTGCGTTGGATGAGCCTTAGCACGAGATCTCCTTCTCGGAACACTCTCGGGTGCACCTTCCGGCTATGATATCGGCGGAGGTTTTGCTGGTAAATCGCAGACCGAGAAAGTGACAATTCTCTTGCCTCCTCAAGTAAATCAACATCATTTTCCCGAGCCTCCCTTGCTTCGGTCTCAGTGAACATTGTCACTCTCGGTGAATCATATTGTATGTCAGTTGGGAGTACTGCCTCGGCACCGTATACCATAAAAAATGGCGTGTACCCGGTAGATCTATTCGGTGTAGTCCGGAGACCCCACAAAACCGCCGGTAACTCCTCTATCCAGCATCCCGGAGTTCTCAACAGTGGCTCGATCAAGCGAGCTTTGATGCCGGCCAAGACCAAGGCATTTGCTCTTTCGACTTGCCCGTTCGCTTCCGGGTGTGCAACTGATGCTACATCCAGCCGGATTCCCTTCTCAGCACAAAATCGAACGAATTCCCCCACAGCAAAATTGGTGCCATTATCCGTGATAATGCTGTGCGGGTATCCGTATCTCAAGATGATGTATTTCAGGAATTGCACAACGGTGTGTCCATCACACTTCCGGATTGGCTTGACCTCTATCCACTTGGTGAATTTGTCCACCATGACCAGTATGTGTGTCATATTGCCTCTTGCCGGCTTGAACTGTCCGACCATGTCCAAACACCATACTGCGAATGCCCAAGTGATAGGGATTGTCTTCAGTGCCGACGCCGGCATATGTATCCGGTGAGCAAACCTCTGGCATCCTCCACACTTCCGGACAATGTATTCTGCTTGATGTAACGCAGTGGGCCAGTAGAACCCATGTCGGAACACTTTCGCCACCAGGGCCCGGGATGATGCATGATGTCCACACTCCCCCTGATGTATTTCTAGGAGCATCTCTTGTCCTTCTGCTGGTTCTACACATCTCTGGAGTACCTCCGTGACACTCCTCTTGTACAACTCTTGATTGATGACGGTGTATGCTTTTGACCTTCGCATTATCTGCCGGGCTTCCACTTCATTCTCCGGGAGGGTTCCTTCCAAGATGTAAGCCATAATGGGTTGTGCCCAATCCGGGACAGGTCGAACCGGGAATACGGGAGCGTCTATGTCCATTGGCTCTGCCGACATCACCTCCATCATCATCTTTCTTTGCCTCTCTGAGCACTGTGACGCAGTCCCCGGGTTCGATGTGATGCTCCCGACATCTACTTCCATGGGTATGGCATCTGAACCAGGCTCCTTGGGGATGAAGATAGAATCCGACTCGGGTGAGGGTTGAATAGATGGCTTCCTCAAATGCTCCAGAGCTATCCCGGGTGGGATGGCATCCCGAGATGACCCTAGCTTGGACAAGACATGCGCTGCCTCGTTTTCTCCTCTGGGTATGTGCTTGAACTCGCATCCTTCGAAAAATCCGGATATTTTCTGCACATGAAACCTGTATAAGGCCATGTTTGCATCAAGCGCATCCCAATTCCCTGACACCTGCTGCACCACGAGATCGGAATCACCAAAACATTCTATCCGGCGGATGCCGATCTCCCTGGCGACATTTAGTCCATGAACCAAGGCCTCATATTCCGCGACGTTGTTAGATGCCCGGAAATGGATTTGCAGAACATACTTCAACACATCCTGCTTTGGTGAAGTGAGGACCACTCCGGCACCCAACCCGATCTTAGCCTTGGAGCCATCGAAATGCATCCTCTAGAAATTGTAATCCGGCATCGGAGGTTCATATTGCATCTCGGCCCAGTCTACCAAAAAGTCTGGCAGCGCCTGCGACTTGATGGCATCTCGTCTCTCGTATGCCGGAGCGTACGGAGACAACTGGATGGCCCATTTGGCTACCCTGCCGCTAGCGTCCTTGCAACCGATGATCTCGGCCAGAGGAGCCTCGCACACCACTGTGATCGGGTGCTCTTGAAAGTAGTGCTTGAGCTTGGTCACTGTCATGTATACTCCATACGCCATCTTCTGGTAGTGCGGGTAGTTCTGCTTGGATTCCGAGATCACCTCACTGAGGTAATACACCGGCCTTTGTATCAGCTTGCCCCCTTCTTCCCTCTCTACCACCATTGCCACACTGACTACTCGGTTGGTTGCAGTAATATACAGCAGCATAGGTTACTTGGGTAACGGGGATGCCAACACGGGTGCTGTTGAGAGCATCCTCTTCAAATCGTTGAACGCCGCGTCAGCCTACGGGGTCCAAACAAATGTTTTGCTTTTCTTCATCAATTGGTACAGGGGCAAGGCCTTCTCCCCAAGTCGACTCACAAACCGACTTAAGGATGCAAGACAACCAGTGAACTTCTGCACATCCTTGAGACGCACGGGCAATTTCATGCTCTCGATAGCACGAATTTTACCCGGGTTGACCTCGATTCCCCGGCTTGAGATGAGGAAACCGAGTAATTTCCCCGCCGGAACACCAAATGTGCACTTATCCGGGTTCAATTTCATCCGGAATCTTCTTAAATTCTTAAATGTCTCCCTCAGATCATCTATCAGTGAGGCCTTTTCTTTCGTTTTTATTACTATGTCATCGACATAAACTTCTGCATTCCGGCCTATCTGGTCGTGCAAACATTTTTGCATGCACCTATGGTATGTAGCACCAGCATTTCTCAAACCGAAAGTCATGACACGATAGCAATAAGCCCCATAAGGGTTAATAAAAGCAGTTTTCAATTGATCATCCGGATTCAAAGGTATCTGGTGAAAACCAGAATAGGCATCTAAAAAAGTCAAAAGTTCACTCCCGGCAGTGGAATCTATCACTTGATCTATCCGGGGTAGTGGAAAGGGGTCCTTCGGGCATGCTTTGTTGAGGTTGGTGAAGTCGATGCACATGCGCCACACCTTAAGCAGGAGCGGATCATCCTTCTTCTTCTCTACCAGGACCGGATTCGATATCCAATCCGGGTCCAGTACTTCCATTATGAATCCTGCGGCCAGCAGTATAGCCAGATGCTCCATGACGGCAGCTCTTCTTTCATCCGAGAGGCGCCTAGTTGGTTGCTTCACCGGCTTCGCATCCGGTCTAACAAATAGAGAGTGCTCAGCCAACTCCCTCGGGACACCTTGCAGATCGTCACTCGACCACGCAAAAGCATCCCGATTCTCACGGAGGAAGTCGACGAGCTCGCGTTCCTATTTGCTGTCCAGATTGCTGCCAATGATAACTTGGCGCTCCGGGTTGCTGGGGTCCACACCCACCTTCTTGGTCTCCTTGGGGTCTGGAATGATGCACCCTGCTCCGGGTTCACCATCCCGGGCATTCCGAGTTGGGAGGTCTTGGCCATTGCCACCACCTGCTGGATCCTCTTCTTTTCTTCCGCGATCACCAGGGACTCAGCTAAGCATGACCCCGGTGAGGCACACTCCATGGAGCGCTTGTGGTCTCCCGAGATGGTGATTACGCCATTAGGTCCCGGCATCTTCATCTTAAGGTAGCCCATGTGAGTTGAGATCATGAACTTGGCCAGGGCTGGCCTGCCGATCAGTGCGTGATATGGGCTTTCGAGGTCCACGACCTCGAATTCCAAGCTCTCGGTTCTGCAGTTCTCCCGGGTTCCGAACAGCACTTCAACCCAGATTTTTCCCATGGGTGAGCAAGAAACTCCGGGCACAATGCCGTGGAAGGTCGTCTCGGTAGGCAACAAGGTGTTCATGGACACCCCCAGCTTCAGCATCGTGTCCTTGTACATGATGTTAATGGCACTCCCATTGTCGATCAGAACTCGGCAGAAGCGGACATTGAGGTTTGGTCCGACAAAGGTTGGGTCCACCACCAAGGCATACGCCCCCGGCTTAGGCATAACCCTGGGATGATCTTTCCGGCTCCATGTGATCTCTGTCTCGGACCAGTGCAAGAACTTGGGCACCGCCGGGATCACGGCGTTCACCTCCAAGGCACGCTGTCGCACACTCTTTCGGTCAGTGGGCTCAGTCACGAAGACCACATAGCTTTGATGTGCCTCCCGGTAGTTGCCCTGCTGCTGTCCGGCTTGGTTACTGGGGCCTGCACCGTTGTCGTTCCGGGTGTGCACCATATTCACTGGACGAGGTGGGGGTCCTCGCTGAGGCTGATTGATCCGGATCGCGTTGGCCCCCGATGTCGGAGGAGGGGGTCTCGGAATGTTGGGCCGAGATGCCGGAGCACTCGGCCGAACAGCTCCCGAGCTGCCTTCCTGCAATGCGCGCTGATACCAGCTGCACTGCCGAGTAGAGTGGTTCGCGGGCTTGTTGGCTTCCAGAGTATGGTAGCAGCATGGCTTGTTCAGCATTTCCTCATACGTGAGGGGCTTCTTTTGCTCCACCCAAGTCTTTTGCACTTCCTGACTCTGACCCCAAGCCAGGCCACTTGTCTTTTGACGCGACTGCTGCCGGCATCCTCTTGCTCCCGGGTCACTGCTGCGACGTGCTGTGCGGCATGGTGGTACTCGGGCTGATTCCTCTTATGGCCAAAATCCTGGCGATCATGGCTCCTACTCGGTCCCGAACGCTGAGGTCCCGCATTCCTCCTGTTGGAGTCACCGACATCCACCAGGGGTTGCATGGGATCTCCAAGCGTGTAGGTATCGGCGATGCGCATGGTCTCGGCCAAGGTCGCCGACATCTTTCTTTGCAACTTCTGCCACAACATTGAGCCATGCCGGCATCCTTGTGCAAACCAGGAGATGGCCTGTGCCTCTACAACTCCTTCGCAAGAATTGCGAATATTGCTCCACCGGGTAAGATACTCCCGGTCAGTCTCGTTACTCCTTTGCCTACAGATGGCGAGCTGCTGAGGCCTGTTTGGCCTTTTGTACGTGCTGGTGAAGTTGCTGATAAATGCCTCCTCAAAATCTAACCAGCAGTCTATGCTGCCAGTTCTCAAGTTGTTCAACCAGATCCGGGCAGGTCCTTCCAACATCTGCGGTACGTATCGTACCGCCCAGCGTCTGTTTCCACCGGCTATGCTTACTGCAGTTACATAGTCGGTTAGCCAGTCCTCCGGCTTCTTGCTGCCGTCATAGGTCTTAGCACCCCGGTTGAGCTGAAAATTCCGAACAGGCGGCTCCCGCATGATCCGGGGTCCAAAGCAGGCAGGTCCCGGAGGCCCTTGCTCTTCCACTAGCTCGGATTGGTGAATTCGGTCGAGCCGGAATCTGGCATCTGCCGGATTCAGCTGTCTGGTTCCTATTCGAGATCCCAAAGGGTTCTCGTCGGGCTGGTATCCGAGCTGCTGTAGTCTTGAGTTGCCATCGTTGAGCCGGTCTTGTGCCGGGACCACAGCCTGCTGCGGGACAGAGGCGGCCTCCCTTCGCGGGTTTCCCTGAACATGAGGAGGGTCCCGGGGTGGATTACCACGGCTAGCCGGGTTATTGTTTCCTACACCCAGGTTGCCACCTTCACGGGTACTTCCCGCCTGCACCGAGTTATGCTGTCCGGCTTGCTGGATGCCGGCAAAAGCCGGATCATAGGCCTGTAACTGCTTGTTCTTCCCGGAACCTCGACTCCGGCTCCGGCTCTTGCTCTTGCTTCTGCTCGGATGCGGGGAAGAGGCCTCTCCGTCCGATTTCTGGCTATTGAGTCTAGCTGAGTGCACTTGGGATCCTGCCCCGGGGTTCTTCTTCTTGAAGGCCTGATTCTGACGATTGGCCTCGATCACCAACTCGTTCACCCGCTCCTGCTGCTTGCGTAGAGCCTCACCGGATAACCCTACCAACTCGGCCATGGCGGCTTCGGCAGCCCTAAGAGTTTTCGCCGGTGAGCTGTACACCGGCTTTCCCGCTGAGATCAGGCTGCCCGTGTGACTGGTGGCGGCTCCACCTGCCAGCTCATCATTCACCATTCTTCCTTTCTTGCGCAGATCCGCGATGCGCTTGTCCCGGGAGTCTATCTTAAGGAATCCGTGAGCTGCATTGTACTCCCGGAGACTGGCATTGAGTTCGCGACGGATCTCGGCGATCTCCTGTGCTTCCGCGAGTAGCAACCTCCGCTGCTCCTCCAAATCAGCCGAGGTGGCCTGGGTGTCTGCCTCAGCAGTTACAGGGACAGCCAACTTGGCCACCAGACCCGAGAGGGGATCCGGGCGACGTCGTGGCTGGGATGGTTGTGGATCGCCATCTCGGGCCGCACCTCTTTCCTGAGGAGGTTTGGCCAAACGGATGTGGCCGCTCCCGGCATCGCCGTCAGCGTCTTGGTACTCCTCCTCGGTTGCCCCGACCATCATCACCGCGACGGAACTCGGGGGGCGACCGGCACGCAGACCCCGAGTAGCGCAGAGCATGGGAGGATCCTCAGCTTCCAGGACCACGTCTGGGTAGCTACAGATAACTTCGGTGGCGACATAGGTGGTGAAACCGCCAAAGTCAATGAGGCATCCGTTCACCGGAAAGGGTCTGTTCCGGAAGCATCCTGCATTGTCGCTGACGAAGTCCATCTCCCCTAGCCTTACGACAAGGCCAGAGAGAACCCGAATGTCGAAATGAACGGGGGAGCCCGTCCGGATGTGTACACCAGCCAACGCCTCTGTCAGCCCCATGGTGGGCGCCAACTGTCGTGGTGGTGTCACGGCAGATGCCATAGGATGGCTAATGTGTGGGGCCGATGGACGTTGGTGGATCCGGGGAGGGATAGCGAGCTGAATAGCCCACACGGGGAGGATCCTGGTATAACCGAGATCTCCCAAGAACTAGAAACAAGAGCAGTACGATATAGGGAAGATCTAATAAACAAGAACAAATGCACGATGGCACTCAACACACAGACGATATACCCAGGTTCAGGGCCCTCGTGAGGAGGTAACACCCCTACTCCTGCCTTTCCTCTCTATATAACTGTAGTACAAGGGCTACAACTTGCTCGTAGATCTCTCAAAGTGAAGAACACGAAGGACTAGATGAACTCAAGGTATGAAGAAGTAACTGCTCTAGGAGTGAATGCAACTACAGCTTTGGCTCCCAAGTTGGTCTCTCTCCCACAGGAGCAGTTATGGCGCCTTTTATAGAGTTCCGGCCAGGAGGGCCGGAAACCCTAATCCGGGTTGGCCCCACCGGACAGGCCTAACCGGCATGGCATCACCGGCTAGTGCGACCTACTCTCCGCGCAATCCGGCGTAGCCCCTTCGTCATCATCCCGGCAAGGACAGCAGGCGCCGTCCTGGAACATCATTGTCCCCCTGTCAGAGACAAGACATGTCTTTGCCCATCCCGGATAGCCTTTTCCGGATTGGCGGGCTAGGCACGTCGTGTCTTGTCGTACCGTTGTCGTACCGCCTGACGCGCTCCCGTGTCAGGCGGGAGGTGACCATGCTTCCGTGTCAGGCGGGAGGTGACCATGCTTCCGTGTCAGACGGAACGGTACCTCCGCCCGGATTAGGCGAGAAAGCCTGCTACAGACCGTTGACGGCCTACCGAGATCCCTCATGTCGGTTATCTTCTTCCTCGCACCCGTGCGTCTTTTCGCACAAGATCAAGACCGAGATAGACGTTCCGGTTAGCACTTACCCGGATTGCCTATCCGGCAAAACCGAACATACCTCCTTCCGGGAGTCTTCTCGGAGCCCAAGATCCGAGATCCTTTCCAGAGGCGTTCGTCCCTGGATGAGTATCTCTAGGCCTAGCCTCCCGAAGATGTCTTAGCCTACCAGCAAAGACATCTTCGAGAAGCTAGTTCTTAGAGGAACCATCCGCTGATGCTCGTGTTGCCATTGTGAAGGCTGGGGGTGTCTATTTATAGTTGCTAGAGCTGACCCTTGCGCCTGCCAGCAGGCACATTGCACTCTACCAGCGCTTAAGGGTCAAGTTGCCCCTTCAGCACACCAGGAGGTGTCCTTTGCACTCACCAAAGGTCAAGTACTGTTGGCTCATTACTGAATTATTCCGGGATCTGCCCCTACCCGGGGGGCAGCCCCCCGACAAAAATGGAGTCTGGCAAGTGACACTATGGTGGACACTTAATGGAATAACTCTATAGCCTATATGCATATTTGGCTGGTGGAGTTCAAGGCTATTTTGCATAAAGCCAATTTTTCCTATCTCTTTGGAAAACACTTTCTTCAAATTAAGACAAGTATGGCATGAAAACCATAAATCTCATCTTCCCTTGTTGACCCATCAAGTTTTATTTCTGAAGTTGGAATGATGGAATCCTCTGTTGACGTCCGTGATCAGCTGCTCAAATTGTCCGTACCGGGGACACGGCTAAGTACTTAGTTTTACACTCTGCAGAGGTTGTGCTCTTCATCATTGTACCCATTCGACCCAGATTATCCTTTACACACCATTTGTGATAAGGAAAGGAGAAGAATGAGACGAGATCTTTCAGAAGCATTTTCCCTCCCACCTGCCTTAACCCGTTCCACCTAACACCCCCTACATCTGCTTGTCAAGTCGGAGAGAGTCCATGCAACATAATTGATCAAGCCAGAGCCCATATGGCAATGGCTGCACTAGAAGCAATCGTGACTCGGAGTTCTTCAGATTCCTCTGTTCCCTGGGTGGCCATCCACAAGTGCACGTACTCCAGGAACCATAGACATGGACCGGAGTAGCCACTCAACTTCGCCACCATTAACAACCAATCCACCCAGGAGTTTCATTAACTTAGTGGATGTGCACTCTCACGTAAAAATCACCATGCTCACGGCCCTAAGTAGAATAGACATTCATCCTAGGCGACGACAACCATGAGCACAGCCCTGAGTAGTCACTTAACATTTTGTAAAACTTTTCATCAATTGCATAGCATCAATACATCTACTAAGTATTATATAGGAACCTAGACACAGGAGTAAGGGAATTCTACACAGGTTTAGACTAGCAATAATATCTTACTCATGCATATAAAAATACACTAAGTAATGCATATAGAAAATAATAGGAAGTTTATGAGGTGTGCCACTTGCCTTTGAATGTTGTCGTTGTTCACAAACTCTTTTCAACAACGAACGTTTGCTCTCCGTTTAATCTAAACAATATAAGCAAACAACCAACAACAATCAACAAACAACAATCATCAAACACACATGCTCATATCTAGTGAACAAACAAGTTTTGTAAAACTTCTAAGGAAAACATGTCATGCATGATATGCAATTTATTTCTAAGGACTAGAAATGCATGTCATGCCATTAAAATCTTTTAAGTTAATGCAAGGAAATGTGTTGGTCAAAAGACTAAGGACTAAGGTCAAGTTGGATAAAAATTACTTTGTTTTATATCATCTTGAAACAAGCACTCAAAATGGCTTAGCCATGATGTGCAAAATACTTAGAGAAAAATACTAAGTCTATAAGGTGATCAACAATTATTATCAACTCTTTGTAAATTGGATACTAGGATCCAACAAACTTCAAGATGGCAATAATATGATCAAAATTGTTTAAGTCTAAAGAGAAAGACAATATTAGGAAAGAGGGAAAAGATAGAAAGAAAGATGTAATTGATCTTCCAGGCTTCATCTCCAGACTTTTAATATTCTCCTTGGTGATGTCTTGATTGAATTCTTGGTAGACTTGAATAATCTTCAGACTTGATGATTTTTGTATCACCTAGGCTGGTCTTGGATTTACTTAGTCTTCATGAAGCCTCAGAGTAGAAGGAAGAAAAGAAAGAGAGCAAGAAAGACTTAGAGAATAAAGGAGGTTGGTCTTCTTGAACTTCTTCTTGCTTTTCTTCTAAGTGCTTCTACTCCTTGAAGGTACTTCTGAAGTCTTGTTTTGGCTAAGTCCTTCATTGGCCTTCTTGCTCCATATTGAAAATACTAAGTGTCTAGTGCATAGCACTTTTACCAAAAGACTAAGTTTGGAAATATTCCTAACTTAGAGAAAATAATGAAGGGATTTCCTATGGGAAATATATCTATATGATAAAATAAGTTATGCATGCAATGCACTTTTAAATCCTAATAAATATCATACAAAATTTGTGATATTTATAAAGTGTGCATTTGGCTATAAATGCAATCTAATTAATTTCTATTTTTGGAAAATATAATAAAAGGAATAATTATAATACTAAAGTTTTCTATAATTAAATTTTTATAGCAAATTTTTTTAATTAGTGTTAAA
The DNA here is from genome assembly GCA_026929855.1 of Poa annua. Classification (NCBI taxonomy): domain Eukaryota; kingdom Viridiplantae; phylum Streptophyta; class Magnoliopsida; order Poales; family Poaceae; genus Poa; species Poa annua. The sequence goes on from CM049427.1 coordinate 44,328,070, forward strand.
AGACAAAGGGCATTTAATTAGATTTATAGCAATTTGATTTAATCAAAATAGTATTTCTATTAATTGTTATGTTGAAAAATACTCAAACTATTCAAATTAAATATATAACTATGATTTCATTCAAATATTATTCAAAATTATCTAATAGAAGTGGCATCAAATTACAAATATTCTAAAGTTTCTAAAAACATTTTATTTGCAATTTTTGGAATTATAGATTTAAAGTTATGACAAATATACTCAAATCTTCCATTTGAAATTTGAATATTTTAAACTAAGTCAAATTTGAATTTTGGCAGATTCAAAATATTCTACATGTCGAGGGCTTTCCAAATATATAAAAATATTTGAATTTGGATAAACAGAGAAAAAGATATGATAGTTTGAATAGACAGGGGCTTTTCTGCAAAACTGCCAATTTTAATTTAATTAGAAAAAGAAATTCCACGCTGGCGCTGACTGTGCGCTGACGTGGCCGCGGACTGTGCATGCTGACGTGGTTAAGTGATCCGATCTGGTCCGTCAGATCCAGATCCAACGGATCTCGTCAACTCGTACCGGTTCGGCTAAAAAATCTAATCGGGGCCGTTGGAAGGAGATCGGACGGCGGGGAAGCGTTGACCTTACCGTGGCGGCGCGGATGGCCGGAGATGGAGGGGACGGCGGTGCTGCGTTCCGGTGGTCGTCGGGGGCAGGGCTCCGGTGGTTCCTCGTGCGTGGAAAGAGTGCCAGGAGGTTCCCCGCGGCACGACGAGTCGGATGCGGTGGTCGGCGTCGACTCGCGCGTCCTCGACAGCGGCTGGCCGTGGTCGGGGTACGGCGGGTCCGGCGAGCTCCTCGCACTCGAGGATTTGCTGCGAAAGAAATCGAGGGAAAGGGTCAGGGAGGTGCGCGTCGGCATGGGGGAGAGGATGGAGGGCTCTCAGACAGGGGGCTCGGCTCACCTCGTCGGAAACTAGAAGATCACGGCGGCGGAGGTGGTTGACTCCGGCGAGCGATTTCTCCGGCCTGGCGGCGTATTAGAGACTAGGGTTTGGGTCAAATGGAAGAGGGGGTCGTGGGGTTTAAATAGGGGGCAGAGGGGGAACGCTCGCGTTGATCACGGCTCGAATTTTGGAAGGGGATCGTCGGCGGATTTCTCGGGCGCGATTTGGGCAGAGGTTGAAGACGATGACGTCAGCATGACATCATCGATTTTTCTTTTTCTTTTTCTGATTTATAATTTAATTCATAACTTTTTATTTAAATGTCCAAATGATGTCAAATTAATTTCTAAAAATTTGTAAAATCAATATCTTTGAGTTAAACCAGTTGTGGGCATGTTTGGAACAATTTTCAAAATTAATAATTTTGAAATATTGATTAAATACAAATTGACATTTTATGTTAAAATTAGAAATAAGGTTTAATTAATTTTTATTTTTGCCTAAAATAAATTCTATGAAATACCCATATTCAAAATTATTGAATTTAAGTTATTTAAACTCATATTCCAATATTAAATAAATTTTAGCTTTAATATCACATTACAACTATTTGAAATGAAAAGAGAAAATGTAATGTAATCATTTTTAATTCAAATTATTTTGTGCACCATTATATTTTTATATTAAGATAGATTATTTGACAACTTCATGAACCACTTTGGAAAGATTTTAGATTTAATTTATTTCTCATATAGAAAACATATTCCTGAAATCCTTTTATGTTTTGAAAATAAATGAAAATCATTGAATCTAATGAAATGTTTATTTGGATAATCCATTAATTATGAAATATATGAAGTTATTAAAATTATAAGCTATAGGCTTATAATTTCCAAATTATATTTTGAACTCAGGTAAATGAATCATAATCTTTTGGCAAATAGACAATATTTTCAATAGTTTAAAATAACACTTGTAATTATTATTTTAATTTATTTATAGTTAAGGCTAAGTGGTTGAAATCAATTACTTATAAGTAAACTATTTACTTAAAATAAAATAGTTTGTGCCTTATAAAACATTTGTCAAATTACATATTAATGTTTTTGAAATACAATGAATAATGTAATGTTTAATTGGAAATAACTTTTGAAAATAATTACACATTGGGATTTTTCAAGTAATAGACCTTTTTAAATTGGTTGAAGTCTTTGATAGTTGGTTTCTTTAAGCATTTTAGTATTTTATTTCAATCAAAACAAAAGTTTTAAATTTAAGTGATTTTTGAACATTATAAAATGTTGGGATGTTACAAGTGGTTATATCAGAGAAACATTGATAGTTCTAGAAAATATCACCTCTTCCGATGATTAGTCGTAGCGACCGTTTTGATCGTTTTTAAGAAAAATGTAACAAAGTGATAAACACCTCAAAAAATCAAATCCTTTGGCATGGGCTTCTTATATGTGTACTAGTTGCTATGAAAAATGATAAACTTGATTTTTGCTAACATTTGCAAAAAAAGTATTCACAAAAAGGTCTATCATGTATGAACATCTAGAAGTTTCAAGCCAAATGACCAAGTTATGGTCATTTCGACGACATAGTTTGTGATAAAGATCTCATACTGCACACATAGGTGCATATTGCTATATTAAACAATCTTGCCAAAGGGATTCTTCAAAATATTTTCAAAAATATCATTTTCCTTTTTGTAAGTGCAAAAAATAAGATTTTTTGTGAAGTAAGTACAGGAAATATGATTCCAAATGGCACCCAACTATTTTTCACTAAGAGTGGTGCACATATGATGGATTATCCCCAAGTATGAGTTTTTTCTTTGAATTCTAACTAATTTCCCCTAGTTAAGTGAGTTTATGTTGATTTATCGAAAGTAATTCAAATTTGAACTACAACTATTTGATAGTTTGGTCTGAAACTTTTGGAAAAATCATTTTAAGGTACACAACTAGTGATTATATCACAGAAACATTGATAGTTCTATAAAATACCACCTCTTCCGATGATCAGTCGTAGCGACCGTTTTGATCGTTTTTAAGAAAAAATGTAATAAAGTGATAAACATCTCAAAAAATGAAATACTTTGGCATGGGCTCCTTATATGTGTACTAGTTGCTATGAAAAATGATAAACTTGATTTTTGTCAACAATTGCAACAAAAGTATTCACAAAAAGGTCTATCATGTATGAACATCTAGAAGTTTCAAGCCAAATGACCAAGTTGTGATCATTTCGACGACATAGTTTGTGATAAAGATATCATACTCAACACATAGGGGCATATTGGTATATTAAACAATCTTGCCAAAGGGATTCTTCAAAATATTTTTATAAATATCATTTTCCTTTTTTAAGTGCAAAAAATAAGGATTTTTGTTAAGTAAGTACAGGAAATATGATTCCAAATGGCACCAAACTATTTTTCACTAAGAGTGGTGCTCATATGATGGATGATCCCCAAGTATGAGTTTTTTATTTGAATTCTAACTAATTTCCCCTAGTTAATTGAGTTTATGTTGATTTATCGAAAGTAATTCAAATTTGAACTACGACTATTTGATAGTTTGGTCTGAAACTTTTGGAAAAATCATTTTAAGGTAGACAATTAGTGGTTATATCACAGAAACATTGATAGTTCTAGAAAATATCACCTCTTCGGATGATTAGTCGTAGCGACCGTTTTGATCGTTTTTAAGAAAAAATGTAATAAAGTGATAAACACATCAAAAAATCAAATCCTTTGGCATGTGCTCCTTATATGTGTACTAGTTGCTATGAAAAATGATAAACTTGATTTTTGTCAACAATTGCAAAAAAAGTATTCACAAAAAGGTCTATCATGTATGAACATCTAGAAGTTTCAAGCCAAATAACCAAGTTATGATCATTTCGACGACATAGTTTGTGATAAAGATCTCATACTCAACACATAGGTGCATATTGGTATATTAAACAATCTGCCAAAGGGATTCTTCAAAATATTTTCAAAAATATCATTTTCCTTTTTTAAGTGCAAAAAATAAGGTTTTTTGTGAAGTAAGTACAGGAAATATGATTCCAAATGGCACCCAACTATTTTTCACTAAGAGTGGTGCACATATGATGGATGATCCCCAAGTATGAGTTTTTTCTTTGAATTCTAACTAATTTCCCCTAGTTAATTGAGTTTATGTTGATTTATCGAAAGTAATTCAAATTTGAACTACAACTATTTAATAGTTTGGTCTGAAACTTTTGGAAAAATCATTTTAAGGTACACAACTAGTGGTTATATCACAGAAACATTGATAGTTCTAGAAAATATCACCTCTTCCGATGATTAGTCGTAGCGACCGTTTTGATCGTTTTTAAGAAAAAATGTAATAAAGTGATAAACAACTCAAAAAATCAAATACTTTGGCATGGGCTCCTTATATGTGTACTAGTTGCTATGAAAAATGATAAACTTAATTTTTGTAAACATTTGCAAAAAGAGTATTCACAAAAAGGTCTATGATATATGAACATCTAGAAGTTTCAAGCCAAATGACCAAGTTATGGTCATTTTGACGACATAGTTTGTGATAAACATCTCGTATTCCACACATAGGTTCATATTGGTATATTAAACAATATTGCCAAAGGGATTCTTCAAAATATTTTCATAAATATCATTTTCCTTTTTTAAGTGCTAAAATAAGCTTTTTTGTGAAGTAAGTACAGGAAATATGATTCCAAATGGCACCCAACTACTTTTAACTAAGAGTGGTGCACATATGATGTATGATCCCCAAGTATGACTTTTTTCTTTGAATTCTAACTAATTTCCCCTAGTTAATTGAGTTTATGTTGATTTATCGAAAGTAATTCAAATTTGAACTACAACTATTTGATAGTTTGGTCTGAAACTTTTGGAAAAATCATTTTAAGGTTCACAACTAATGGTTATATCATAGAAACATTGATAGTTCTAGAAAATATCACCTCTTCGGATGATTAGTCGTAGCGACCGTTTTGATCGTTTTTAAGAAAAAATGTAATAAAGTGATAAACACCTCAAAAAATCAAATCCTTTGGCATGGGCTCTTTATATGTGTACTAGTTGCTATGAAAAATGATAAACTTTATTTTTGTCAACATTTGCAAAAAAATTATTCACAAAAAGGTCTATCATGTATGAACATCTAGAAGTTTCAAGCCAAATGACCAAGTTATGGTCATTTCGACGACATAGTTTGTGATAAAGATCTCATACTCCACACATAGGTGCATATTGGTATATTAAACAATCTTGCCAAAGGGATTCTTCAAAATATTTTCATAAATATCATTTTCCTTTTTTAAGCGCAAAAAATAAGGTTTTTTGTGAAGTAAGTACAGGAAATATGATTCTAAATGGCACCCAACTATTTTTCACTAAGAGTGGTGCACATATGATGGATGATCCCCAAGTATGAGTTTTTTCTTTTAATTCTAACTAATTTCCCCTAGTTAATTGAGTTTATATTGATTTATCGAAAGTAATTCAAATTTGAACTACAACTATTTGATAGTTTGGTCTGAAACTTTTGGAAAAATCATTTTAAGGTACAGAACTAGTGGTTATATCACAGAAACATTGATAGTTTTAGAAAATATGACATCTTCCGATGATTAGTCGTAGCGATCGTTTTGATTGTTTTTAAGAAAACATGTAATAAAGTGATAAACACCTCAAAAAATCAAATCCTTTGGCATGGGCTCCTTATATGTGTACTAGTTGCTATAAAAAATGATAAACTTGATTTTTGCCAACATTTGCAAAAAAAGTATTCACAAAAAGGTCTATCATGTATGAACATCTAGAAGTTTCAAGCCAAATGACCAAGTTATGGTCATTTCAAGCCAAGCTAAATGACCGTGGCAAGACATCTCTGATGATCTACAACCGTCCGACAAAACATCTCTTATGATCTGCAACCGTTTGGAACGGTCGCAGATCATCAGAGACGTCTTGCCGCTGGTTGCCCAAAGATGCCTCTATCGAGGGGAGGGTTCACCTTCAACCTTCACTGATTGCTCTCTGCTACCCGTGTGCTGCCAAAATGAACTACAATGAGTAGACACTGAGTGCTGAACATGTCCGGGAGGGGGGCTATATATAATTTACGTGTGCTTCTTTAGCCCCGGTTTGTAACAACAACCGAGTCATGTGGGTCACGAAGTGGTCGTGATACTGCTTATCCAACAGCTCAGAATCTCTCAAAAGAAACACACCTCAGATCCAACGTCTCACAAGCGCTAGAAAGAAACACACGATCCATGTGCTTCTTTAGTCTCGGTTGGTAACACCAACCGGGACTAAAGAAGCACATGGATCGTGTGTTTCTTTAAAGCACTTGTGAGCCGTTGGATGAAGATGTGTTTCTTTTGAGGGATTCTGAGCTGTTGGATGGGCACTATCATGACCAGTTCGTGAGTCACATGACCCTATATATAGCCCCCTCTTGAACATGTTCGGCAATCATTGTCTCCTCATTTTACTTCATCGACAGAATACAAAGCATTCGGATTCCCTGCATACGCCCAACGGTGCATTTGATATGCAGGCACTCACGAGCCACCGTTGGGCTGTATGCAGGTGAAATCGTGTGTTTTGTTCCATGCATCTACAAAATACTTCAGTTCACTTGTTCTTCTGATACAAAGCATTCGGATATTACACATCAACAATAATATCCCTATCTAGTGTTTACTTGTTCTTCTGATTGCGCCGTAACCACGGACAATCTTCTTCATTTAACTTGATACTTGGATCAGTGTTGACTTTGAAGGGAGGAATGTCATGAAACTTATCGTAATCTTCTGACATGTCTGTCTTGTCCTCCACTCCCACAATGACTCTTTTCCCTGAAGGAACTATGTGGCGCTTTGGCTCATCGTATGATGTACTCGCTTGCTTATCTTTTCTTTTTTTCGGTAGGGTAGACATGTCTTTCACATAGAAAACCTGAGCAACTTCACTGGCTAGGACGAATGGTTCGTTCTCGTACGAAAGATTGTTGAGATCCACTATAGTCATTCCGTATCGTGGGTCTACCTCTACCCCGCCTCGTAGGTTGAACCATTTGCACTTGAACAAAGGGACCTTAAAAGTAGGTCCATAGTCAAGTTCCCATATCTTCTCTATGTAACCATAATATGTGTCCTTTGTCCCGTTGCAGTTTGTTGCATCAAAGCGGACTCCACTGTTTTGGTTGGTGCTCTTTTTATCTTGGTTGGCTGTGTAAAATATATTTCCATTTATCTCGTACCCTTGAAAAGTCAATATAGTTGAAGCTGGTGATGTGGCCAACAAGTATAGTTGTTCTTCAACATTGGTGTCATTAATGAGACGTCTTTTTAACCAACTGCTGAAAGTCTTCATGTGTTCTCCATCAATACAATCTTCAGATTTCTCCGGGTATTTGGAGCGTAAAACATTCTTGTGTTCCTCGACATATGGACCCACCAAACTGGAATTATGTAGAACGGTGTCGTGTGCTTGAGTGAAAGAATCCCCGTTTTGACATATTGTTGCTTTCTTTCCTAGGGTGCCTTTTCCATGTAGTCTCCCCTCATGACGTGATTCAAGAACACCGACCGGCTTCAGATCAGGAATAAAATCTATACAAAACTCAATGACCTCCTCTGTTCCATAACCCTTGACGATGCTTCCTTCTGGCCTAGCCCGATTATGCACATATTTTCTAAGACTCCCATGAACCTCTGAAAGGGGAACATGTTGTGTAGAAATACAGGACCGAGAACAGAAATCTCTTCGACTAGGTGGACTACAAGGTGCGTCATAATATTGAAGAAGGTTGGTGGGAACACTAACTCGAAGCTGACAAGACATTGGACCACATCCTTCTCTAAATTTTTTAGTGTTAGTGGATTGATGACCTTCTAAGAAATTGCATTGAGAAATGCACATAGCTTCACAATGGGTTCTCGAACATTTTCCGGTAGAAACCCTCTCAATGCAACCGGAAGTAATTGTGTCATAATCACGTGACAGTCATGAGACTTTAGATTCTGAAATTTTTGCTCTACCATGTTTATTATTCCTTTTATATTTGATGAGAAGCCAGATGGAACCTTCATACTGCGAAGGCACTCAAAAAATATTTTCTTCTCTTCTTTAGTAAGAGCGTAGCTTGCAGGACCTGGCTGATTCTCTGAATGAGTATCGTCTCGATGCATCTCTTCGCTCATACGTTGATGGGTCTGCCTTCCTTTCGGTGTACCTTTTTTGACTTCCCTTTTTTTGACTTCCCATCTTTTGACTTCCCATACACGCCCAAGAAGTTTAGCAAGTTGCAGCAAATGTTCTTTGTCACGTGCATCACGTCGATTGCGGAGTGAATCTCTAGCATTATCCAATATGGCTGCTCCCAAAATATAGATTTCTTCTTCCACATGGGTACGTGGTTGTTTGCGTCATTCGAAACAGTGAGTCCGCCAGGACCCTTTCCAAAGATTACATTTAAATCCTTGACCATATCATGTATAACAGAACTAGAAGGGCAGGGAATGTGAGGCCGATGATCTGCCTCACATTTGTAATGCTTGCCTTTCTTCCTTAACGGATGCTTGGGTACAAGAAACCGATGATGACCCAGGTACACATTCTTGTTACCTAAATGTATACTATCAGTCTCAGCTAAACAGTGCGTGCAGACATTGTATCCCTTGTTTGACTGTCCTGAAATGTTGCCTAGAGCAGGCCAATCATTGATGGTTACAAAAAGCAAAGCTCATAGATCAAATTCCTCCAGTTTGTGCTCATCCCACACACGTACACCTTCTTCACGCCACAACTGCAAAAGTTCTTTAACTAATGGCCTGAGGTACACATCAATGTCATTGCCAGGTTGCTTCGGGCCTTGAATGAGCACTGGCATCATAATGTATTTCCGCTTCATGCACTACCAAGGAGGAAGGTTATAGATACATAGAGTCACGGGCCAAGTGTTGTGACTGGAGCTCTGCTCTCCAAAAGGATTAAAGCCATCTGTACTTAGACCAAATCTTAAGTTCCTTGCATCATCTGAAAATGTCGGGAACTCTCTGTCAATTTTTCTCCACTGGGACCCATCCGCGGGGTGTTTCAACATCAAGTCTTTTTTATGATCTTCTTTGTGCCATCGCAACAACTTGGCATGCTCTCTATTGCTGAACAAACGTTTCAACAGTGGTATTATCGGAGCATACCACATCACCTTTGCAGGAATCCTCTTCCTGTGGCGCGGCTCGCCCTCAACTTCACCAGGGTCATCTCGCACGATCTTATACCGCAAAGCACCGCATATAGGACATGCATTCAATTTTTCGTGCTCACCACGGTACAGGATGCAGTCATTAATGCATGCGTGTATCTTATGCACCTCTAATCCTAGAGGGCATACCACCTTCTTTGCTTCGTACGTACTAGACGGCAATTCGTTATCCTTTGGAAGCATCTTCTTAACTATTTTTAACAAATTTTCAAATCCCTTGTCAGAAGTACCATTCTCTGCCTTCCATTGCAGCAATTCAAGTGTGGTACCTAGCTTTTTCTGGTCATTTTGACAAGTTGAGTACAACAATTTGGCGTGATCAGCTAACATACGCTCCAACTTCAACCTTTCGTTTTCACTTCCACAGTCCATTTGTGCATCACGAATGGCCCGATAAAGATCATCGTCGGGCTCATCAATAATGGGATCTTCTTCAGTTTTGTCTTCTCCCATTGTAGTATTACTGAACCAAGGATACTTGTCATTATCCTCCTCTTCTTCATTTTCTTCCATGATAACCCCTGTTTCTCCGTGCTTGGTCCAACAATAATAACAAGGCATAAAACCATTATGCAAGAGGTGTGAGTGAATGACTTTGGAGGTAGAGTGATCACTCATATTCTTGCATGCACTACATGGACAACGAATAAAACCGTTCTTCGGCTTGTTTGCCTGAGCCACATGGAGAAAATTATGCATGCCATCAATGAACTCAGGACAACATCGGTCACCGTACATCAATTGTCGGTTCATTTGTATTACATAAAAGTATATCGAACCCCATTATTACACTACTGTCATAAATAATATGTAAGAGCAAATTAATTAATACAATGTCATCCATTAAAATAAGAGTAGAGTAGTGACAACTGGTAATACATAGATCTCATAAAACATACATTAACTGAAACAAATATAAACATTATCTAAAGAATTTAAATCCAACAACAAATGCGATCAAAATCGCAAGTAAGGTAAATACTGAACCCACAGCATAATGATACCAAGCCTCCCGATTAATGGCATATTTTCTAATCCTTTTTATCTTCAAGCGCATTGCATCCATCTTGATCTCGTTACCATCGACCACGTCGGCAAGTTTGAGCTCTAATTTCATCTTATCTTCTAAGCATTGAAGATAAAGATCTTCACTTCTTTTAAATTTTGCTTTCAAATCATTGGTTTCTTTATCCAAAAACTCGACAATAGGGTCAGGTTCAATTTCTGGTTCAACTACCTCCTAGATAAAAATAAATCTATGTCAAGTTGGTCGCCATAATTGCCAGAAACATAGAATGAAATAAATAGTTTTGAAAATATACCACATCCGAATCATAGACCGGACGAGGACCGACGGGGACGGATATCAGAACCATGACACTATACATATAATACAAGTTAGAAAATTATACAAGTAGTAACTATGCATCTAAATCATAAAAGCTATGTTTTTAAAAATCAAATAAAATAAAATATAGAGGCTCACCGAGGTGGTGCCGGTGACGGGACGGCGCGGGCGATCGACGTCGATAAGGCTTCTCACGACACTAGAACACATAAATCATTATTTAGTTTGAGCATAAATTGCACATATGGAACAAATGAAATCCTAACTTAGGCATTTCATCAAACACCTTGTTTGCACAAAAAATTTGAAATGTGCAAAATGAGCTAAATAAGCAATGCCGGAAAGAGGATGAAGCGGCTAACCGTGAGGTGCCTTCAATCTTGCCAAATGGTGTAAACTATTGTGGATTAATTAGGTTTGGAGAGAGGAAATGAGAGGAGAAATGGAGAGGGAAAATGGTGAGCTCGAGCTTGGTTTGGAAAATGGAGGAGTCGGGGTGGAAGAACCTGATAAAGGTGAGGACCTTTAGTCCCGGTTCATAACACGAACCGGGACTAAAGGTTGCTGGCGCTGGGCCCCGCGCCTGCCACCGCATGTGGAGACCCTTTGGTCCCGGTTCGTGGCATGAACCGGGACTAAATGTCCCGAAAAAATTACACCTCGGAGCTTCCACCCCTTTAGTCCCGGTCCAAATTTAATTTGGGACTAAAGGGGTGAACCTAAGCTCCGTTTTCCACTAGTGTCTGTTGCGCACTTACCATCTGAAAGAGGCTGCAATAAATCCTACAAGAACCATTACAACCATGACCACCTTGCCTCTCTCCACCATAAGCTTGGGTGAGTGATACCATGTGGAACGAATAATTTTGACGTAATAAGTAATATGATGGATATATTATTGAGCCTCGTGGATGGGTATATATAAGCGTACAAACTTAGAGGGTAAGAATCCGCTCTTAGAGATCTGGTAGGACTCGTCTTGTCCGCTCCCGCGAGCGGCAGGGTGACAACCCTAGCGACCCTGAGCCCGCCCCTCCTCTTCCCTGCCTCCCGCTCGCCACCCGCCGGAGGGCGCCGCCGAGATAAGATCAGGTGGCGTCGGCGGCGGCGAGGTCTCTCTCTCCCTCCGCTTGGTGTTCGTCAGCGCAGGAAGGCAACATCAAGTGGAGGCGGCGCGTTGGCGTTGGGCGCGGCGGCGTGATGTCGGGGGCTGGCGGCGGTGGTCCTCGACGTCCCGGCGGCGGGGAGGACTTCGCGGTGGTGCCGGTGGAGGTGTGGAGTGGCGACGGTTTGGTTCGGACTCATCTCAGATCTGGCCGTCTCCAGGGCCTCCGGCGGCGGTTGGTGGTGGCGGCGGGTGATGCACACGGTGGGTGTGTTGTTGGGAGACCCCAAGAGGAAGGTATGAAGTAGTGCAGCAGCAAATTTCACTCAGTTATGAAACCAAGGTTATCGAACCAGTAGGAGATGAAGAATTCCCTCGAGGTATCGAAGGCGCCAGAAAAGAGCTGGTGCTAAGTTGACGTGGAGCCTGCACACAAACAATCAAGACACTTTGCCCCAACTTAACAGTGAGGTTGTCAATCTCACCGGCTTGCTGTAACAAAGGATTAAACGTATGTGTGGAAGAAAGATGTATGTTTGCAGAAAGTAACAGGTTTGCAATTGTGGTTTTATCAGATTAATGAGAAGGACCGGGGTCCACAATTCACTAGTGGTGTCTCTCCATAAATAATAAAATTCGTCCATGAGTGGTAAACAAATTACAACTAGGCAATTGACAGAATAATGATGAGCAACCCAATGCATATAATACGTTATGATGTCTAGTGTGAGATTCATTCGGGCATTACAGCAATATACATAGACCGTTCCAACCGCATCTATGACTAATAATCCACCTTCCGGTTAGCGTCCGCACCCCATTCAGTATTAAGTTGCATGCAACAGATTATCGCCTTAAGCACTGTGTGTAAAATAAGTAAGTAACATCATCCTTAGACAAAATACTACTGTTTTATCCCTAGTAGCAATAGTACATCTACAATCTTAGAACTTTCTGTCACTGCCCCAGATTTAATAGAGACATGAACCCACTATCGATTATAAATACTCCCTCTTCGAGTTACAAGCATCTACTTGGCCAAAACACACACAAATAACGGAGAGCATACAAGATCATTAAATAGCACACACATGATATATTATGAAGTAATAACTTTAGTACTCAATATTCATCGGATCCCAGCAAACACAACATGGAGAATTACATAAAGATGATCTTGATCATGATAGGCAGCTCACAAGATCTAAACATGATAGCACAAGAGGAGAAGACAACCATCTAGCTACTGCTATGGACCCGTAGTCATAGGGTAGACTACTCACGCATCAGTCCGGAGGCGGTCATGACGACGTAGAGTCCTCTGGGGACGATTCCCCCTCCCGGCAGGGTGCCGGGGAGATGTTCTGATCTCTCCTGAAGTGGTGTTGACGACGACGACGGATCGGGACCGGTGGAGGAAAATATGAACACCGTGCGATTATTTTTAGGTCAGGAGGTATTTATGGGCGAAAGGGCAAGGTCGGTGGGCGCCCGAGGGCCCCACATCACCTCCTGGCGCGGCCAGCATGGGCTCCGCGCCACGAGGTGGTGTGGGCGCCTCGTGGCTCTTCTCTGTCTTGTCTTCGGTTTCTCGTGACGCAAATATTCCAAAAATAATTCCAGAATCTGTTATTTCCATTTCCGAGAATATTTCCTTAAGTACTTTTCTGAAAACCAAAAACAACATTTTGGCATCTGGTTAATATGTCAGTCCCAGAAAATGCATACAACTATATAAAATGCATATAAAACATGTAATAACATGATATAACATAGCATGGAACATAAGAAATTATATATATGTTGGAGACGTATCAACATCCCCAAGCTTAGTTCTACTCGTCCCGAGTATGCAAGAACGATAAAAGAATAATTTCTGAAGTGACATGCTTAAACGCAATTGATACGTCCATTTTGCATCACTATTTTATATCATAATTTACTGCTATTCATGTATATATATCGTATTTGGAGATGATAGTTATGTTATTTCATCTATTTTGCATGATTGATGATCATTGGAGAATGGAATCCCGGAGGCTGAATACTGCTGGAAAAAGCACCGTCAAGATACAATATTTGCGAAAACCAAAAGAACAAAGTGGCCAACTGGGAATTATTTCTTAATTATTTCATCAAGGGAGCCAAAAGGGGAGCCTTCCCGGCGTGGCTCCCTAGGCTCTACACCACTTCCATCTAGGCGGCAGGCAGAGACGACAAGGTCATGGCCAACTGGTTCTCCCACGCGCTTCGTGACTCTGCGCTGTCGTGGCTCCTGAACCTAGGAGGAGCTCTACAAGCAGCTCGTCTCCAACTTCAAGGGGACATACGAGCGTGCGCTCACCCACAACGACCTGCACGATGTGGTGTAGAAGAAGGATAACACCCTCCTCAAGTACATCCAGCGCTTCAGCCAAGTGCGCAACAAGATCCCGAACATCCCTGACACCCAAGTCATCTCTGATTTCCGCGAGGGCGTCACGAACGGCAGGATGCTCGAGAAATTAGGCATCCACGACAAGCTCAACTCTGTGGTGAAGCTGTTCGACCTGGCTGACAAGTGCACCAAGGCTGAAGAGGGACTCCTCTTCGTCAAAATGTCCTCGCGAGGGGACGACCACACTGAGGAGTCCAAGAGCCAGAAGAAGAAGGAGGAGCCCAAGCGCAAGGCCACTGTGGTCCTCACGGCAGAGCCTGACGCTAAGGGCACCCGCAGGGACTCTCCCGAGCCTGGGGAAAGAAAGGACGACCATCGCCCATTCTGCATCTACCACAACAGGCGCGGCCAATCTACGGAGACCTGCTTCGACCTCAAGAGGCTGAGCAAGGAGCGCGAACAAGCAGAGGGCAGCGGCAGCCATGGTCGAAGCCGTGAGCTACCGTGGAAGAGGACGCAAGGGCGGCTACCAGAAGCCGTCAGGCAATTAGGCCAATGCCGCCGAAAAGAACGGCAACCTCCCTGACGAGGAAGATGGAGGCTACCAAGCTCCGAGGGGCGCTATTGCCTGCATCCTCGGTGGGGCACAGGCGCCCAAATCAAACAACCAGTTCAAGCAGTTCGCTTGCGAGCTCAATGCCGCCCTCCCCAGTCTCGAGACCTCCAGGCCCCTCAAATGGTCGCAGTACACCATTGCCTTCGATGCTCAGGACCACCCCAAGTCCACCAAGACTGTTGAAACCCTCCCGCTGGTCTGCAGTCCCACCATCGACAACATCGCGGTCTCCGAGCACTCATCGATGGTGGCGCAGGCCTGAATGTCATCTCAATCGAGACGTTTGAAGCGCTTCAAGTGCCCTACGAGCGGCTCACGCCCTCTAGACCCTTCACTGGAGTCACCAGCGGCTCAATCGAGCCTATGGGGCAGGTCAGGCTTGCCATCACCTTCGACAACAAGGAAAACTACCGCACTGAGCATATCGACTTCGACGTTGAGCACATCGGTCTGCCGTACAACGCCATCCTCGGCTACCCTGCCCTCGCGAAGTTCATGGCTGTCACACATCATGCCTACAACATGGTCAAGATTCCCGGCAGCGCTGGCACCATCACCATCCGTGGACATGTCCTGGATGCTACGCGCGCTATCGAGACAGCCTACAAGGCAGCTGCCATGGAATTCCCTGCTGCCGAGGACATGGAGCCTCTCGAGAGATCCAAGAATAAGAAGCAGTTGTTCTCACAGGAGCCAGCCGCTACCAAGAAGGTGTCTCTAAGCTCCAGCAGCTCGGGGGCTGAAGGCTCAGGGGCTAGCGTCACCATTGGCGATGCTCTGCCTCCCAAATAGGAAAGCGCGCTCGCCGCCTTCCTCCGGGCAAACTCGGACATGTTCGCATGGACTCCGTCAGATATGTCCGGTGTACTGAGGGAGGTGAGTGATCACCACTTAGCCGTGTGTCCAAACGCACGCCCCATCAAGCAAAAAGCAAGAAAGCAAGCCCCTGAGAAGCAAGCATTCATCGTCGCAGAGGTCGAGAAGCTAAAAGCGGCAAATGTCATCCGCAAAGTCGCGCACCCCACTTGGCTCTCCAACGGCGTGGTCGTCCCAAAACCCGCTGGAGGAGGCCGCCTCTGCATCGATTACACTGATGTCAAGAAGGCCTGCCCCAAGGATCCTTATCCCATGCCAAGAATCGACCAGATCGTGGACTCCACGACAGGCTGCGACCTCCTCTTCTTCCTCGATGCCTTCACTGGTTATCACCAGATCAAAATGGCTAAGGAAGACGAGGCGAAGACGGCATTCCTCACCCCTTGTGGTGTGTATTGCTATGTCTGCATGCCCTTCGGCCTGAATAACGCTGGCGCCACCTTCCAGAGGCTCATGAGGATATTACTTGGCAAGGAAATGGGCAGAAATGCAGAGGCTTACGTCGATGACATCGTCGTCAAGTCTCGAGAGGGAGATATTCTCCTCAGCGACCTTGAAGAAACCTTCGCCAGCCTGCGCAAGGTGAACATCAAGCTCAACCCCGCCAAGTGCATCTTCGGAGTGAAGGGAATATGCCCTAGAGGCACTTAATAAACATAGTTTATTGGCAATATACCAATCGTTCATTATATGTTTTATACCATGCTATAACTGTATTAAGCGAAAACATTAATACAGGTGTGGTAGATAAACAACCAGGTCCCTAGTAGCCTCTACTAAGACTAGTTTCATTGCGCGATTGACGATCGAGGTTTTCCAATCATAGGGCATGGCGCCGGTCGGCAATGGAAATCATACCGTAAGGTGTAACGATGTGATGGACATACCCATTATTTATAGGACATAGTCATTACGCCTTAAGACCGTGAGATCAACTCTTATTGTTATCCCTGGAAGATACTTTGATCGCACCAAACGTCATATCTTATATAGTGTGACAATGATAGGTGATAATTTTGGGTATCGGAAGGGGGTAGTTGAGACGAGGGGTCAACAGCGGGATTTGTCAGTCCGCATAGCCGGATAGATACTCTAGGGCCCACTCGGTGAGATTATGTCAAATGAGTTGGCAAACATGTGACTAGGTCACCAACTGACATAATATCATAGACGAGTAGAAGATAGTGATGCCGGTAACGAGATCATGCTAGGTATGGAGATATCTGAGAATGATACTCGGACATGCTAAGTATCGCCATGACAAAGGGTTTAAGACTATACGTCCAGTTTTGATAGATGAAAGTCATTCGTTATATCACAGGGATTAATTCATGGGATCCAGGCCTACGAGTTAGTCGTTGATCACAGAGGAGTCTTGATCGTACCTGTTATTATATCGAACCGCTAGGGTAACACACTTAGGGGGTTTCGACAAGACAACCGGAAAGGAAAGAGATCACCGGGAATGTCCCGGGAGAGATCCGATGGAGATCGGGCAGCGACGAAAGAGTTTTCAGAGCTAGAATAAATTATATATAATATGTTTGATATTAATTAGTGTAATTAATGTCCAAATATGATTTTATATATTAATTTTCGAATTTATTTAGGCTGATTTCCTAAATGGGCCTTTTGGTCGAAAGAAGGCCCAAGAGGGGAAAATTCCTCAAGGGAATTCGGTGGGGGCATGATGGCCGGCCTAGGTGGGCCAAAAGGGGCCCACCAGGTGGCCGGCGCACCATCCTAGCCGCACCAGGCAATGGGGGATAGTCCCACATTGCCTTGCTGGCAAGGTTGGCTCCCCCTGGAAGCCTATATAAGAAGGGGCACCCCTGGCCTTTTAATTCACCAATTAATTCTCTATTTCTCTCTCGATCTCGTGATTCCCTTTGTCGGAGTCGCGCCGAGTAGAGGAGGGGAATCTCTTTCACCATAGCCCGCTGCCGCGCTGCTGGTGTTCTGGTCCGGTCTTCCGTTGCTCGTCCTGGACTAGAGCTTCGGAGGCCGTCGTCTCCACCGTATGTGTGTGACGCCCTACGAGGTGCTGCGCTAGCGGTACTCGGAGGCCTACTTCCTCCACCCGACCTTGGGGTCATCTTCGTTGTCTTCGTCGCGCCGAGTTCTCCGCGACCTAGAGGTCGGCTACGTCGTCTTCGTCGTCAACGCTTGTGCGGGAGCGTAATCCCCGCTATTCGGTCTACGAGGGTATGTATTCCGATCTCCGCCGTACTTCTATATCTGCATAGTGTAGATCTTGGCTAGTTTAAGGATATCGTTGCTAGGAAATTTTTTGTTTTCTGCACACAATCCCCTTCAGTGGTATCAGAGCCGATCTATCGTAGATATAGCTGTACGCTGTTAGAACCCGTGTTCTGCACGGGGGCACCGTTCTTGTTATTTGGTACCCTCTAGCGTGCACTTGTGATTCCAGCGGCATCGAGTTGATGAAGCGGCCCGGACCGACTTTACGCGTACGCTTACGCGAGACTGGTTCCACTGCTGACATACGGCTTGTACCGTATCTGTGGCTGGCAGGTGCCTGTTTCTCTCTCTTTAGTTGGCTTTGCATTTTCAGTGGAGGGCCCGAAAGGGATGCTTAAACATGCAATTATTGGATCGTTGTTGTGGTCATAAGGTTCGTAGGTATGAAGCGGTTCTATTTACGAAAGCCCCGAGCCACGTAAAATATACAAAAGATAAGGTAGAAGCGTCTAACTTTATTTTGCAGGGGCTATGTGATATGGTCAAGGTAGGTTTATTAAATTGTTTATAAATTGCGGGCGCCAAGAAGACCATGGCGCAATGGACTATATCACATTGCATTACATTTGATATTTTGTGTGCATCTTATATTGTGTGATTGTATATATAGTATATATTAGTTACACGGCGGTAGCTATATAAGATGATCCCTTCAAAATACCACTAGTGTTCTCCCTCCAACGCGCACCACCAAGAAAGTTCTACGTTATGAGGCAGGCCGTGATGATCGGGTGTCAGACGTCACGTCGTTCGCATACAGTGGGTGTAAGCCATATTGCACAAGCGTCAGCGTGGAGGTTTTTGGTGGCGAGCCAAGCATATTCAGAAATATGGCCTCGGAACAGGGAGACCGAAAGGTCGAGCACGAGTCACAAAATTGGTGTGGCGGACTTTTGTCTACTCTTGAAATTGTGCCGCCGACTCTGATGATGAGGGGTGGTGCAATGGATGGGGTCGTGTAATCTCTTAAACGACCAGGAGGGATGTTCCTTTGAGTGGGAGTTCGGATAGTTATTTCTAAAATACTAGAACTCAGAATATAATGAACTGAGACTGTTTTCAAACCTTTGTAGATATTAACCATTGTGATAGCATCTTTTCAAATTAGGCGCATTCCTGCGATTGAGAAACTTAAAAGGTTGGGTCCAAACTTCATAGTTTTATACTTTAGCTTGAGGATACTCCTTGTTTTAAACCGTTAGCTCTAGACCCGGAGATAAACCCGGAGATTCCGCTAACAAAAGATAATTTGGATTAACGGATTTTGTGCGGATGATATCATCATAGTCCAGTGTATGCTATGATCTCTGCCATAGAGAACCAACAGTGGGTACGAGTTATTGGATCGCGAACATTTGGTCGCTAAACTCGGGGTACCTCTATAGTTTGGTTGATGAAGTTTGTCAGTACGTTGACTGATTGTCTTCTCAACCAAGATGGAAGAGAATACACACATTGAGGGAGCACGTGGCGGTCATACTTAATGACATATGTTCATACTCAATGAACATTGAGACGCCTTGCTCAGCTCAATCACTGGATGACAGGCATCGTTGCCAAGTGCAAATCCTCTGTCATAGACTATGTCATGCAAGGGGAATCGTTCACCTTCATGGTTCTTGATTACGGTGGAAGTATCAAGAAAATGAAACAGATCGCCGGAAGTCATCAATGATGATGGTGTATATATGATATACATGTTATGAATGTTTTAGCTAAGCAAGAACTCGGAGTAGTGACTAAGTTTTGAACTAGTCATGTTTTGTGAAAACCAGGTTTACTGCTTGAGTAGCTTGAAAGGATGAGGTGACATTGCGTGTTGATAATGGCAGTCAAGTTGTTGTGATGGCCATAGACACTCTCCCTCTAGATCTACCATTTGAATAAAATCTTTATGATCGCCTGTTAGTATGATCGTTACAAGTGTGTCTCCTCTAGCGAGACACTTGTTGATACATATTAGTGACAAATTTGGTGTCCTATATTTATGAAGTAATGATCATATGCCGATTTGAATTTAGATGGTAGAATCTCCCACATTCATAATATTAATGCCAAAGGATACAAACTTAATAAAGACACCACATATGTGTGGCACTACCGTTTAGTCATGTCAATGTTATTGTCAATGCATTAGCTCCATACCGGATGGACCTACAAGTCCTAAGATTTGATCTTTTGACACTTGCAAGAAATAACTGTGACACCGTTTTCGGAAAGCGGGCATATAACTTATTGATAGTCATACATAGAGATGTATGTGGTTCAATGAAGTAATTGACGGGTAGTGGAGATCTTTATTTCGTGAATTTCACTGAACGTTTTGAGTATAGCTTGTTGAGAATCGTGCATATGGGTGTATGTGAATCAATGAAGTACTTTAACGTGTAGTGGAAGTCTTTATTTCATAGACTTCATGAACATTCGAGTAGATATATGGATATCCACTCGGGGAATGTTGGTCTGGAAACTTTGATTCAATCAAACAAGTTCAGAATGAAGTAGGAAATAAACTTAACAAGAAAATCAAATTCCCGCGATACAGATCGAGGAATGAAGATTTGAGTTATAATGTTGGCACATCATTGGAAGACTTGTGAGAAGAGTTCCACAAATTACGTCGCCTGGAACACCATAGTGTCATGGTGTGTTAGGACGTCATAATTACACTCTATCGGATAGTGTGTGGTAAATACATACCATACGAGTGATGGCAGGGCTTTTAGCCTGGATTGTCGTTTCAGCAATTTAGTGTTTCGATGTGATCAAACCTAAAATGAATTAATCTTTGTAGTATACCCTTCCTAAAGAGTTAGTTGGGTACATGTCTCACGACATAGGCAAAACAGTTGCCGGGATATACCTTGTGAAAGAAATAGTTTCTTGTCCGAGGGTATAAGTGAGAAAGAAAGTAGAGCAAGACGAAGTTGGTGAACTTCCTCTACAGACATCAGAGTGGCGCAACTGAAAGTGTTTTTGGTGTCAGGCTCCATAGATTGAAAAAGCTGATGATTCAAGATCATGATGTTCTGAGCTCATACTAAGAGCGTAGGTGTAACATCCCAATATATTTTGGAATGTTCAAAAATCACTAAAATTTAAAACTTTTCTTTTTATTAAAAATAAAATATTAAATGCATAAGAAAACCAACTATGAAAGACTTCAAACTTATTGGGAAGAGTTTAATAATTCAAATGTCTCACTTTAAACATTTTATTATCTACTGTATTTCAAAAACCTTAATATGTAATTTGACAAATATTTTACAAACTACAATCCTTTTTATTTTAAGTAAATAGTTTACTTATAAGTAATTGATTTCAACTACTTAGCCTTAGCTATAAATAAATTAAAATAATAATTACAAGTGTTAGTTTTAAACTATTGAAAACATTGTCTATTTGCCAAAAGATTCTTATTCTTTTACCTGAATTCAAAACATAGTTTGGATATTACAAGTCTATAGTTTATAACTTTAATAACTTCATATATTTCATAATTAATGGATTATCCAAATAAACATTTCATTAGATTCAATGATTTACATTTATTTTTAAAACATAAAATGATTTCAGGAATATATTATTCTATATAAGAAAAGAATTAAATCTAAAATCTTTTCCAAAGTTGTTATGAAGTTTCTCAAATGATTAAGCATAATATAAAACATAATGGTGTACAAAACATTTAGAATTAAAAATGGAATTCATTATATTTCCCATTTCCTTAAAATTATTTATATTTAGTTCTTTAATATTATGCCAAAATAAAGATGAATGATTTCAGAAAAACAAGTTTAAATAAATTAAATTCAAACATAATTGAATATGGGTATTTCATAGAAATTATTTTAGCCAAACTAAAATTTATTAAAACCCTAGTTTTAATTTAAACATAAAGTGTCAATTTTGCATTTAATCAATATTTTGAAATTATTATTTTGAAAAGTGTTCAAAACACTCCCACAACTGGTTCAACACAGAGATAATAATTTTACAAATTTTTAGAAATTTGTTTGACTTCATTTGGAGTTATAAATCAAAAGTTATTAAGAAAATAGAAAATCAGAAAAAGAAAAAGAAAAATCCCTGACAGTGGGACCCACCTGTCAGGGGGAGAGGTTGTCTTCAACCTCCCGCACGGGAATCTCGCCCGAGATCGCCGGAGTCCAATCCGCGCCGTGATGATCGCGTGATGCCCCCTCTCGGTCCCTATTTAAAGCCCGACACCCCCGCCACCTTTCCCCTCTCTTTCCTCTTCGATTAACGCCGCCGGGCTGCCCCATTTCGCTCGCCGGAGTTCTTCGAGCCGCCGCTACATTTCTTCGATTCCGGCGACGAGAGTCACACCACGGAACCGAGACCGCGCCCGTCCTTCTCCTCGTGTCCGTGCGCACCGGCAGGCTCCTTTTTCCCCTTCTCCACGGCAGACAATCGGGAGGAGAGAAGGAACCGAAGCTCGCCGGCATCGAGCAACCCCGACCGCATCACCCCCGCCATTCCAGGAAGAACAAGACGACGGCGCCAACTCCTTCGTCATCTACGCGACGCGCCGCGCTCGGAGCTGCCCCCCATTCGTCCGGGGAGGCACCGTAGCGACCGAAGCGTCCTCGCCGGGCGCAGCGCCGCCGTCGACCTCGTCTCCGGCGAAATCCCGCCGCCGGCCTTTGGTCAACTCACAGTAAGCCGTCCGATCTGCAATCTACGGTGTAGATTAGATCTTTTAAACGAAACGGTACAGACAAGATCTGGACCGCCAGATCCAGATCTGACGGCCCAGATCTGTTGACCTATCCACGTCAGCATGCCACGTCAGGTCCAGTCAGCGCCCAGTCAGCGCACACGTGGATATTAATTTCTTTTAATTAGATTAAATGGCAGTTTTGCAGAAAAGCCCCTACCATTTAGATTTATCATAACTTTTTAACCACTACTCCAAATTCAAATATTTTTACATATTTGGAAAGCTCTTGACATGTAGAATATTTTGGATCTGCCAAAATTCAATTTTGACTTAGTTTAAAATATTCAAAATTCAAATGGTGAATTGAGTATTTTTGTCATAACTTTAAATCTGTAAATTAAAAAATTGCAAATAAAATTATTTTAGAAACTTTATAAAATGTGTAATATGTTGCATCTGTTATAAAATAATTTTGAGAATTATTTTGATAATTAAATGGTTGTGTGTTTAATTTGAATAGTTTGACTATTTTTGACATAACTTTTAACACAAACATTATTTTGATTTAATCCAATTGCTCTACATTTAATTAAAAGCCCTCTGTCAATTAACACCATTTATAAAATTTTGTTACAAATAATGCTTGAATAATTTAAAATGAATTTAAAGATCATGAGACTTGATTTGATATATTCGAGCACATTATAAAGTTCATTAATTTAAAATTTTATTACTTTGCACCAAGACATAAATAATTGTCCTAGTCTAGAGAAAGCTCAAATTCCTGTTTATTAATATGATACATAACTTTAATAAGTAAGTTTTATTTAAAACCTTTTTAAATTATTTTAATTCATTTACAAGTGTATATAAATGATATTGGTTAATTAGGTGTTACTAAAAATGTGCTCTAAAACCATTATAACAATTTAAATAACTAAGTTATTATTAATATTACAAACTTTGAAGTTGGGAATTAAAAATGTATTGATATGAGAAAAGTAAGAAATTCTTGAATTTGATTTTGGTTAAGTTTAATTCTAAACATAATCTTGGGTAAATGAAACTAATTGTTTTACAGTTGTACTAAAGTGTTAAACCTTGCTTTTAAATTGTGATTAAGTCTACATGATATCCCTTTGGGGCAAACTTTTGAAAACCATTTCATTAGAAAACTTGGAAACACCCATACAACTTTCTCGAGTTGAAAGTATTCTTTGACTTCAGACCATCCCTTGGCAAAACCCTAAACCCAAACACATTAATTCTTTTTGTATATTGAATTATGTGACACCTTTGACCAAACCCTTCCGAGGAGACCCGTTACGCTTGTATTGTTCAATATGTTTCGTGTTTGTTCAACTGCTTGTTTATTGGGTGTCCTTTTTAGTATATAGTTTGAAACGGGGAGCAACCATTGACTTGGACAAGAGTGTGTGAGAAACGACAACTTTCTTCGGGCAAGTGACTTCATAAAACACCTACTATTTTATTCTATTGCATATCTAGTGTTTTTAAGCAGTATTTGCAAAAGTAGAATGCATGATAGGTTTTTGGGAGATTGTAGTATGCTATGCAAACCTGTTAGGTTACCCCTTAGAAATTCCAGTTACACCCCTTTCATAATTTAGTGGAAGTGCCTGCTGCAAAAATGATTGTTTTATGGTTGATGTGATAAATGAAAATTTCCACTAAATTAATTTAACGCCTGGGTGGATTAGGTCGATCGAGGAGGTTTCAAGTTGAGTGGCTTCTCAGGGCCAAGTCTCATGGTCGTCTTCGCCCAAGATAGTTTTCACTTACTTGGGGCCATGATATGCGGTGTTAACCTGAGTTGCTCACTTGTGGTAGGCCACCCAGGGCTATGAGATTTAAGTCTACACTGAGTCTAGTTGCTTATCGTGCAACCATTGGTCAATATGGGCTCTGTCTTGATGGAGTAAGTTGATGTGGACCTGGGTCAAGAGATTGATGGTGGTAGAGTTGATAGGATGGTGGTAATCTCTTAGTATGATCATGGGAAAGCAACTTCTGAAAAGTCTCGTCTTGATCTTCTCCTTTTCCTTCTCACTAAAGGAGTGTAGAGGATAGTTTGGGTTGATTGCGTCTAATGGTGAAAGTGCACACCCTCTCGAGAGTTAAAACCTAAGATCTTAGCCGTGTCCCCGGCATCGGACAATTTGAGTAACTACACAAGGCTGTGTTCTGAAAATCTCCTCATCTCAAATTTCTTAATAAAACTTTGTTGGATGAACATGGGTAGGAGACATGGACTTGTCTCGAGAATTGTCTCTGAAGGAGAAGATATTGATTTAAGAAAATTGTTTATCAAAAATAGGAGAAAATTTTCTTTGCGCAATAGCCTTGAGCTCCACCAGCCAAAATAAGCATATAGTTATAGTATAATAGAACATTAGGAATTAAAGTCACTTGCCACCACAATTAAATTGTGCTGACCTTTATAGCTGGGCTGCAACTAAACCTTGCAGAATGTCCGAATGAGGAGTAAGGGGGTCGTCTTCGAGCTACAACCAACATGATTTGCCAGTGGCTTCATGGAGAAGATGTAGCTCCATGGTACCTTTAGTATTGCGTTTGAACTCTGAAATAAAGTGTGAACTATTGATTCAGCTAGCATTTCCGCTATGCTAAGTTGTAAGGATATTTGTTTTTGGATCATTCGTCTCGTGCTGTAATAAATTATGACATTGAACTGTGATATTTCATCTTATTGGAGAATGTGAGACTTATGTGATCCAAGTCTTTACATTATTCATATGTGTCACTGCTTTCATAAGCATGGGCACTACAGTAGGCATACGAGGTTGTGTTCCACACTGTGTGTTACGACAATCTTGTTATGAAGGTCATATTGATGAAATATGATAGACCTACGAACTACGAAGAAGAGATGGTGGACCTAAGTCCGAGAAATGGCTATGAGTCATTTATGATCCGAAATAAAATCCATATACGATTACCAGGTAATGACTTGGGAGATCTTCTTGATGGCATCTAGGATGTTAATAGTATATGAAATTTTATGAGAGATTAGACATTGAGCAGATTCGGTTTGTCGTGAAACAGTTCCGAAAGATTCAAAAGTTGACCACATGAGAGTTTGTCTCAAGTGGCGAAGCCTAAATCTATTCTGGGTCGTTTAGCAATCACAATAATTTCGAATGAGAAATTGATATATGGATAAGGAAACCATGTTTCTTAATTGTGTCATTAAGAAAGAGTTGGTGATCCTGAGGATGCTAAACATGTATGCAAACTTCGGTGGTCCATTCATGGGCTGAAGCAAGCATATCGGAGCTGGAATCTTCACTTTGATAATGTGATCAAACGATTTTGGAGTTGTCCAAAATAGTTGAAGAAACCTACATTTGCAAAGAAGTGAGTGGGAGCAAAGTAGCTTTCCATGATCTTATATGCGAAAGGCATATTTGAGTGGGAGCTAAGTAGCTTTTCCTTGATCTTATATGCGGAAGGCATATTTGAGTGGGAGCTAGGTGTCATTCGTGATTTT
The DNA here is from genome assembly GCA_026929855.1 of Poa annua. Lineage (NCBI taxonomy): Eukaryota > Viridiplantae > Streptophyta > Magnoliopsida > Poales > Poaceae > Poa > Poa annua. The sequence goes on from CM049427.1 coordinate 44,354,096, forward strand.
GTATGTAACGACATATTTAATGACAGAGATCCTCTAGTAGAGTGTAAAGGATTATTTAAGTGATTAAATTTTCTATGAAATGAAGTTAGGAGTATTAGGCATCCGATTTATAATTGTAGAGATCGTAAGGGGCTTAATAACATTAAGTTGGAATATTTCCTTAGTCAAGATTCTAAAGTGTTTCAGAATAGGACAAGCGAAGAAAGAGGTTCTTGCTTGTATGACTAGGTAAAATATTAAGTTTATCTTGGCATTTCAGTAATAGCAAATGATGTTCGACATTATCTATGTATCAGACATAGATGCTATCAGATTGAAAGCTCGACTTAGTGTGACCCAAGTTCTTGGTTGAAGAACAGGTTCTAGAGTGATCCTTGTGTGGATCAATGAACAAACGTTAAGTTTTTTTTCAGTGTCTATGAGAACTGAAGATATGTTTTCTAGTAAAGGGTAAGAGTGGAAAGACAACTTGCCGTAAAGCGGTTACGATGATGCAAGTTATGACACTGACCCATACGACTAGAAATCTCATATAGGAGATGTACTTTATCTTGAAGATAGACATGGTTAGTTTGCGAAGTCGCATATGAATGAACTATCGCATAATCTACATAGGTATAGAAATATATCGCGACTCCAGAAGTAGCAAGTGTGATTGGACTGAGCAGTTTTCCGAGCGTAGGTGGTCCCCTTAATAGATCTCTTAGACTTTTAAGGCGCATGCTACGCGAATGCTCGAGTCTCACTCCATCCACTGGGATATATTTCACCGTCATCGTAAGATACAGGATTATGTCATACTAGGTGACATAGAAGTGTTGCAAAGCACATATAGGTCTCAATGTGTGAGATCTATTGACTGTATTCCTCTTCCACGAGGCGAGCAGACACCAAGATGCTATGGGTGTTGAGCTTTTACCAAGTTGTAAACTAGATTAAGCGTTACTCTAGTGCAAGTGGGAGACTGAAGGGAATATGCCCTAGAGGCACTTAATAAACATAGTTTATTGGCAATATCCCAATCGTTCATTATATGTTTTATACCATGCTATAACTGTATTAAGCGAAAACATTAATACAGGTGTGGTAGATAAACAACCAGGTCCCTAGTAGCCTCTACTAAGACTAGTTTCATTGCGCGATTGATGATCGAGGTTTTCCGATCATAGGGCATGGCGCCGGTCGGCAATGGAAATCATATCGTTAGGTGTAACGATGTGATGGACATACCCAGTATTTATAGGACATAGTCATTAAGCCTTAAGACCGTGAGATCAACTCTTATTGTTATCCCTGGAAGATACTTTGATCGCACCAAACGTCACATCTTATATAGTGTGACAATGATAGGTGATACTTTTGGGTATCGGAAGGGGGTAGTTGAGACGAGGGGTCAACAGCGGGATTTGTCAGTCCGCATAGACGGATAGATACTCTAGGGCCCACTCGGTGAGATTATGTCTAATGAGTTTGCAAACATGTGACTAGGTCACCAACTGACATAATATCATAGACGAGTAGAAGATAGCGATGTCGGTAACGAGATCATGCTAGGTATGGAGATATCTGAGAATGATACTCGGACATGCTAAGTATCGCCATGACAAAGGGTTTAAGACTATACGTCCAGGTTTGATAGATGAAAGTCATTCGTTATATCACAGGGATTAATTCATGGGGTCCAGGCCTACGAGTTAGTCGTTGATCACAGAGGAGTCTTGATCGTACCTGTTATTATATCGAACCGCTAGGGTAACACACTTAGGGGGTTTCGACAAGACAACCGGAAAGGAAAGAGATCACCGGGAGCGTTCCACCATAGCCCGCTGTCGCGCTGCTGGTGTTCCGGTCCAAGTCTTCCGCTGCTCGTCCTGGACTATAGCTTCGGAGGCCGTCGTCTCCACCGTATGTGTGTGACGCCCTGCGAGGTGCTGCGCTAGCGGTACTCGGAGGCCTACTTCCTCCACCCGACCTCGGGGTCATCTTCGTTGTCTTTGTCGCGCCGAGTTCTCCGCGACCTAGAGGTCGGCTACGTCGTCTTCGTCGTCAACGCTTGTGCGGGAGCGTAATCCCCGCTATTCGGTCTACGAGGGTATGTATTCCGATCTCCGCCGTACTTCTATATCTGCATAGTGTAGATCTTGGCTAGTTTAAGGATATCATTGCTAGGAATTTTTTTGTTTTCTGCACACGATCCCCTTCACGGAGTGCCTTCAGGCAAATTGCTTGGCTTCGTCGTGTCCCACCGGGGCATAGCGGCAAATCCTGACGAGATCAAGGCCATAGAGGAAATGCAACCTCCTCGCCGGCTCAAATACATGCAATGCCTAGCAGGCTGCATGGCTAGCTTGGGCCGCTTAATCTCGAAATTCGGCGAGAGAGCTCTACCTTTCTTTAAAATCATGAAGAGGTCTGGCACTTTCAAGTGGACGCCTGAAGCGGAAAAAGCCTTTGAGGACTTGAAGAGATACTTGGCCAGCCCACAAGTCATGGTTGCCCCAAGGACATGCGAGCACCTGAAGCTGTATCTATCAGTCACTCCACAGACCGCCAGCGCCGTCCTGGTGGTAGAAAGAGAAGAGCCAGTCCTCCACAAGAAGAGTGCAACCGCTCCAAAGAAAAAACCGCCTGAGGAAGAGCTCGACAAAGGGACAGGCTCCACAAACCCAACGCCAGGCCCAGAGCCGCAAGCAGAGCCTGCCTCAAGTCAACCTCCACAGGATGATCTCGCCAAGGAGCCTGAAGAACCTCCCCAGGCCAACCCCCTTGAGGGCCCTGAAGAGCCTCTACAGGCCAACCCCCTCGAAGGCCATGTAGAGCCTCTCCGGGCAGACGGCGCCGCGCCTAAACTGACAACACTTGTCGAGCATCCTGTCTACTTCGTCAGTGCGGGATGCTCGGGAACGGTACACAATGCAGCAAAAGCTCCTCATTGCGCTCCTCATCACCTCAAGAAAGCTGCGACACTACTTCCAAGGACAACCCATCACGGTGGTCACCTCATTCCCTCTGGAGCAGATCCTGCGCAACCCTAACGCCACAGATCGTGTCGCGGGATGGAACATAGATCTACAGTCATTCAATCTGCGTTTCGATACTACAAGAGTAATCAAAGGAAGAGCGCTGGTAGACTTTGTCGCCGAATGGACTGATCCAAACCCTGAAGAGCCTCTAGGAGAAGAACCAGAGCCCTCTGGAGACAAAATGCCCAGCCACTGTGAAGGAGATATGCCCTAGAGGCAAATAAATAAATAGTATTTATTGCATTATCTCATAAGTTTATAATAGGTTTGTGTATTATGCTATAACTGTATTAATCGGAATTGTTAATACACGTGTGATACATAGACAACCAGGTCCCTAGCAAGCCTCTATATAAGCTAGTCCATTGGGCAACAGTTGATCGAGATTCCCGATCAAGGACAATGACGTCGGTTGACAATGGGGTCATCTTGTTAGTTGAATAAGGTGGTGGACATACGCAAAGTATTGCAATAAGATCGTATTACGATGTTTGTCATTTGCAATAGATAAGAGTATGATAGCTTATTCCTTAGACCGTGAGACCGTACTTATTGTTGCTTCGTAGGAGTGCTTTGAGAGCATCAAACGTTGTGTCTTATATAGCATGACAATAACGGTGTCCATCTTGGGTATTCCGAAAGAGCATCGAGACGTAAGGATCAAGAGCGGGATTTGTTCATTCTTGTAATGGAAAGATACTCTGGGCCCACTCGGTGATATTGCATCTATATAGCTGCAGCTTATGACTAGGTCATGGATATGTAATATCGCAGACGAGTTAATAACCTTCGTCGGTAACGAGATACAGCAAAGGCATCGGTGTGTCTACGATCATATCTCATACAAGGTAGTATCGCAGAGACAAAGGGAATGAATATCATACTTATGGTTCAACGACGATATTCGTGGAATGCACAGGGGTCGTCATATATTTCCAGGTATCCCTGACGATCATTGGTGAGCGGAGTGTCTCGACCATGTCTGGAGTGTTCCCGAACCGTAGCGTAACAAACTTAAGGTCTTAGCGACGCTAGGAGATAGGTTCTGGAATTTTATAGGTTTTTTGTTGGAGAGAGAGAAATGATCCGGAAAGAGTTCCGGTGGTCCGGAAGGAGTTCCGGAGAGGTCTGGAATGGTTCCAGGAATGTCCGAAAGTTGTTCGGGTGGTCCGAAAGAGTTTTCGGAGTCACGGGATATTGAATTATATATAAATATATTAATTATGAATTAATGGGATTTTTATATTAATTTAATATTAATTAAATAAAGGAAAAAGGGGGCTCCCACCTATATGGGCCCTAAGAGGGCCCAAGAGGGGGAGCCGCACCCAAAGGGGGGTGGGCCCCATTGGCTGGTTCGGCCAGCCCATGTGGGGGCCGAACCCCCCCTCCCATGTCCTTTGTTTAGTCCCACATGGGGGAGCCAAGGGGTTTGCACACCCCCTTCCCCCTTTATATAGCAAGGCATATTAATTGATTTAATACACAGGAAATTCAATTAATTCCCAATTTCTCTCTCGATCCCGTGGTTCCCAAGTTGGAGCCGCGCCGAGCTGAGGAAGGGGGTCTCTCTCCACCTAAGCCATACCGCAGAGCGCCGTTGCTCTGCGGGATTCCAGATAAGATCTACCCCTGCGATTTCAGCTGGATCTGAATGACCGGGGGTTGTCGCTAAGCTCCGTATGTTTGCGAGTGCTCGGAGGCTACTCTATTGAGGAGCTTGGGCGACGTTGTCTCGCCCCCTGCAGCCGCCGCGCCTCCCCCCCCCTCCGGTGCCGGCGCACCAGCCCCGGTGCTGGCGCTCTGCCTTCTTCCGCCCGACGCCCGTCGACGCAGATCATCGTCGACACCCCGACGTCATCGACACCGACATCGCGGCAAGTTCTCCGCGACCTCGAGGTCGGCTACGTACGACTTCATCGTCAACGCTTGTGCGGGAGCGTAATCCCCGCTATCGGTCTACATGGAGGTAATGTAACCCGTTCCGCCACCGTTATCGCATGTACTAGATAGATAGATCCTGGCTAGTTAGGGTTTCGCTCGCTAGAAAATTATTGTTTTCTGCACCGTAACCCCTTCAGTGGTATCAGAGCCGATCTATGCGTAGTACTGCTGGTACGGTTAGGACTCATGTTGAATGAGGGCGTCTTTCTTATATTTGCTACCCTCTAGCGTGCACTTGCGATGCCTTCGGTATTGAGTTGATGAAGCGGCCCGGACCGACTTTACGCGTACGCTTACGCGAGACTGGTTCCACTACTGACATACGGCTTGCACCGTATCTGTGGCTGGCGGGTGTCTGTTTCTCTCTCTCTAGTCGGCAAAGCATTTTCAATGGAGGGCCCGAAAGGGATGCTTAAACATGCAATTATACGATCGACGTTGTGGTACAAAGTTCGTAGGTAGGGAAGCGATTCTCTTACGAATAAGCCTATATGCCACGTAAAACTTGCAAAACTAAATAAAGCTAGAGGCGTCTAACTTTGTTTTGCAGAGGCGTTATTTTATGTGACATGGTTACGGTAAGTTTTGATATTACTCGTACTGTCGGAGGCAATGGAGGGCTCTGTAGACTCGGAGCCATGCCGGGGCGCCGAGGGGCCAGGCACATGGCGCCATGAAGGTCCAGGCGCATCGACCATGTCACATCGCACTTCATTGCATCATTATTGTGTGCTGTTGTGTGTGCATCCTATTGATTGCTTATATGCTAGATATGCAACGGTAGCATCATAAATAGGATGATCCCTAACAAATACCAAAATTGTGTTCTCCCTCGTTGCGCACCACCAAGAAATTTCTACGTTATGAGGCATGCCGTGATGATCGGGTGTCACACATCTCGTCGTTCGCATACAGTGGGTGTAAGCCATGTTGCACGCGCAGGTCTTCGAGGTTTGATTGGCGAGCCTAGCATACTCAGAGGTATGGCCTCGGAACACGGGAAGATCCAAAGATCGAGCACGAGTCACAGAGTTGTTGTGATCGACATGTTATGTCCACCTTTGAAGCTGTGCTGCCGGCCGTGATGATCGGGGGTAGTGTGGTGGATGAGGGTCGTGTAATCGCCATTATTATTTTTTAGGGATAATAATCTTGGTGTGGTGTGTTTTTGATAATGAGATTATAGAACTAAAACTCACCTATATATTATAAACTTATCTTACCTCTTTTGCGATCACATCTGGAGACTACGGAACTACACTTCGGTTACTTCTTCAAGAGCTCGGATTCTACCTTGGAAGCCGACGGGTCCAACTTCATCAGCTGGTGCATTGGTTTTAGAAACATTCTCCAAACACAACAAACATCCTATATGTGCTAGAACATTAGTTAGGAGTTAGACCAGATGATTCTGATAGCAAGGAGCAAGATGATGAGTTCCGTAAGCATCATGACATGTTCATGGAAGTGACGATCGTCATGAGCGTATGCCTAGCACCTGAGTTGAAAGTTGTTTCAACACATGGAGCCATATGTCGTGATTGATGCGATCAGAGGTCACTTCAAAGATGAATTGAGTCTTGAGCGGTTCAGACAGCTTAGAAAGTTCCGGACCATTCACATGGGGAGCATACCTGTCTGGAAACTCAGTTGAAGAAGTTTTGTGACATCTACTTCAGGATTACGAATATCTACGATTTCTAGATAGCGAACTCCAGTGCAATAGAGATTGTGCTTTACCTCCTAGCTGTGAATAGCATGTGCGTAAATATGCTATAGAGACACGGTGAGCTTCTTCACGTTCGTGAACAAGTTCAAATCTCTAAAAGTTGATTCATCGAAGAAGAGTTCTTCGACGCTATGGGTATATTTGATATACGAAGATATAAATGTATTCTTCTCATACTTGATGAAAAGTGTTTGATAATTGTTCTGTTTGTGAAACAGTCCCTGATTATCACAAGTATGTGGCGGAGGGTGACGTGACAGTGCACAAGTGATGGCAAGTTTATGGCCAGTAGTGCTCACGCCCTCGAGATATCATATTAGTTATCATCAATAGTTTTTGATGAGACATTTTGTAATAGTGAGAATGTGATCTAGTTTGGTGTCTTGAATGTTACAAGACATAATTATTCATATAGAACACATCAGTTGTTTTATGTTATGAAACAAAGCAGTTGTTTTATGTTATGAGTAATTTGCATCACATCTCAATTACATTATGCATATGATATACATTTATAATAGCGGGAATGATAAAATTATGTGTCCAAAGAGCAAACACCATCGAATTTAGTCATAAAGGCAATGAAAGAAGTAATGGATAATTTTGGTCCATTTAAGTATTTCGAGTGCCAAAATTGATTAAGTTTGAAATGCAGTATTGAAGTTGCAATGCTAGAGGAATTGATTGAGAGTCATTTTTAAATGATAAATCAATGGTGTTATTGCATGATCCGAATTGTTCCATGATTTTGGTAAATAGGATTATTTGCCCGATAAATTATGGAGTCTGAAATTAATTTGATAATAGATCAAATGGGGTTTTTCAGAAGAAAGATTAATGAATATTGTATTCACAAGATTCGATCAAAGGACAATATTTTTGAATTATGGTTTCAACACAAAAGACTTGTGGAAATTCGTTTCACAATATTATAATGTCATATATGGTGATATGTGGGGAATTATAATTATGCTCTATTTTAAATAAAGTGTGGTCTGTCAGAATCAGTCTTTGAATCTCCTAATATGTTCGAAACATTATAGTCGATGTCCACTAGAAAATAGATATTTTTCTCAACAAGAATTCATAGGATCGACAGTAATGTCGACGTGTATATGATTATGCGATAATTCGGAATATACATGAGTAGTTCTTTGTAGATTGCTCGCATTGGACGAGAGTGTATTCCAGAATCAGTTAGAAACAAAGTTCAGTTTGTTGTCTATGTAATTCCGAGAAAAGATGACTTTTCGAATTATGGTTTATGGAATTAGAAGTTTGGAATAAAGTGTCAGACTTATGTTGGAAGATGTTCCAAAGAGTATATGTCTGCTAATGAAAGTTTAGTGATTAAGAGTGAGGGAGAATAGAAAATTGTTTTCTGCTTGCAATCCTCTTCATAAAGATCATAATATTTTCATGAAAGAAACTTCTAAATAAAGTGTTGTTATATTTAATATTGCTGTCAGATCACAGCACTGTATTAAGTATTTCAGATCTTGTTGACAGATCAAGGTGCACTTTATGAATACAAAGAAAGTTGAGAAAATATCGGAATACGAACAAAGGCTTTTTGAGCCTGGAAATCCAAAGTTGCATTTGAAAGGATTAAGAGAGTAATTGTTGCTGCAATTCTTATTAGAGGAATAAGATTGTTTAATCGTCATATAAGATGTTATATGAGAAATGTGACTGTAAGAAAGACGCGGTAGCATGTCTTGTCGAGAAATGTGTCTTGGACAAGATCAAATTTGTTGACTACATTTATGTAGACATGCTTGAAGTCTGAGGGATTTGTATTAATGTAATACTGTAGTTTGTATTAAATTCGAATTGATAGTAGATCAATGATTTTGGTTTAACCAAGATGTCGATTTAAGTGGGAGTCATAGTTAGTTCACTCAGGAGAAATATGTGAAGAACATATTTTTGAGTGGGAGCTTGGGAACTCAAATATGTGGATAACATGTTTTTGAGTGGGAGCTCGTGTTATCAAATATGTGGAGACATAATTTGAGTGGGAGTCGAATTCATCTTGTGTAGTTAACACATTGTGAAACTGTACCAATAGAATAGGATGAAGTTGTAAAACTATTTAAAAGTTAGTGTCTATTTTTAAATAGAACGGGAATTTTTAAATAGTTAGTCGAGTTGTGTTGGATTATATCTGAGGAGTCAGAATAGAATCAAAAGGATGGTCTTTTGGAATCCAATTGGTCATTAAGAGTAATGATGCATGAAGGTAATGGTTGTATGACATGTGGGTCTATTATGTATATATTAGACATCATACAGAAACCATATTATCTGCTCGATAAAATATAACCGATGTTCTTGGAGTAAAGAACAGTTATGAAAGTAAATTTGGAATTTACTGGAAGTAGAAGTGCGTTAGTTAAGGGATTGACATTTGAATGTCAAGTTTTCTACATTGGTGTGAAAGTATGTAGATATCGCGAGTTTGTAATTGTTACAAGGGGCTCTGCATGGCTGAGTGTGTTTTTCAGGGCAGTTATCTGGTTAGTATAATCAGAGTAAGCGCTGGGAAGCAGAAGTCTCACTTAGTTACGGTATTTGCATATATGTTGTTAGACAACATGGTGATATCAAACAAGTTGATGCCAGTGAATCGCAAAAGCATGTACAATCATGGATTGTGCAGTAACACTTTTCCACGAGCAAGCATTATCAAATGATTCTTATTTGATAAGGGATTCTGATAAAGTAAAATGCAGCTAGTTTATTTGTACTCCAGTGCAAGTGGGAGACTGAAGGAGATATGCCGTAGAGGCAAATAAATAAGTAGTATTTATTGCATTATCTCATAAGTTTATAATAGGTTTGTGTATTATGCTATAACTGTATTAATCGGAATTGTTAATACACGTGTGATACATAGACAACCAGGTCCCTAGCAAGCCTCTATATAAGCTAGTCCATTATGCAACAGTTGATCGAGATTCCCGATCAAGGACAATGACGTCGGTTGAAAATGGGGTCATCTTGTTAGTTGAATAAGGTGGTGGACATACGCAAAGTATTGCAATAAGATCGTATTACGATGTTTGTCATTTGCAATAGATAAGAGTATGATAGCTTATTCCTTAGACCGTGAGACCGTACTTATTGTTGCTTCGTAGGAGTGCTTTGAAAGCATCAAACGTTGTGTCTTATATAGCATGACAATAACAGTGTCCATCTTGGGTATTCCGAAAGAGCATCGAGACGTAAGGATCAAGAGCGGGATTTGTTCATTCTTGTAATGGAAAGATACTCTGGGCCCACTCGGTGATATTGCATCTATATAGCTGCAGCTTATGACTAGGTCATGGAGATGTAATATCGCAGACGAGTTAATAACCTTCGTCGGTAACGAGATACAGCAAAGGCATCGGTGTGTCTACGATCATATCTCGGACAAGGTAGTATCGCAGAGACAAAGGGAATGAATATCATACTTATGGTTCAACGACGATATTCGTGGAATGCACAGGGGTCGTCATATATTTCCAGGTATCCCTGACGATCATTGGTGAGCGGAGTGTCTCGACCATGTCTGGAGTGTTCCCGAACCGTAGCGTAACAAACTTAAGGTCTTAGCGACGCTAGGAGATAGGTTCTGGAATTTTATAGGTTTTTTGTTGGAGAGAGAGAAATGATCCGGAAAGAGTTCCGGTGGTCCGGAAGGAGTTCCGGAGAGGTCTGGAATGGTTCCAGGAATGTCCGAAAGTTGTTCGGGTGGTCCGAAAGAGTTTTCGGAATCACGGGATATTGAATTATATATAAATATATTAATTATGAATTAATGGGATTTTTATATTAATTTAATATTAATTAAATAAAGGAAAAATGGGGCTCCCACCTATATGGGCCCTAAGAGGGCCCAAGAGGGGGAGCCGCACCTCAAAGGGGGGTGGGCCCCATTGGCTGGTTCGGCCAGCCCATGTGGGAGCCGAACCCCCCCTCCCATGTCCTTTGTTTAGTCCCACATGGGGGAGCCAAGGGGTTTGCACACCCCCTTCCCCCTTTATATAGCAAGGCATATTAATTGATTTAATACACAGGAAATTAAATTAATTCCCAATTTCTCTCTCGATCCCGTGGTTCCCAAGTTGGAGCCGCGCCGAGCTGAGGAAGGGGGTCTCTCTCCACCTAAGCCATACCGCAGAGCGCCATTGCTCTGCGGGATTCCAGATAAGATCTACCCCTGCGATTTCAGCTGGATCTGAATGACCGGGGGTTGTCGCTAAGCTCCGTATGTTTGCGAGTGCTCGGAGGCTACTCTATTGAGGAGCTTGGGCCACGTCGTCTCGCCCCCTGCAGCCGCCGCGCCTCCCCCCCTCCGGTGCCGGCGCACCAGCCCCGGTGCTGGCGCTCTGCCTTCTTCCGCCCGACGCCCGTCGACGCAGATCATAGTCGACACCCCGGCGTCATCGACACCGACATCGTGGCAAGTTCTCCGCGACCTCGAGGTCGGCTACGTACGACTTCATCGTCAACGCTTGTGCGGGAGCGTAATCCCCGCTATCGGTCTACATGGAGGTAATGTAACCCGTTCCGCCACCGTTATCGCATGTACTAGATAGATAGATCCTGGCTAGTTAGGGTTTCGCTCGCTAGAAAATTATTGTTTTCTGCACCGTAACCCCTTCACACTGGACCATGAAGTTCGACGGAGCTTTCGTTTGCCGCCACGGCGGGGCTGGCGTTGTCCTGATCTCACCTAAGGGTGAAAAGCTCTATTACGCAGTCCAGCTGTGCTTCGGAATCGACAAGATCTCCAACAACATTGTTGAGTACGAGTGCCTGCTCGCCGGCCTACGTGTCGACATCGCTCTAGGCATCAAGCACTTACTCATCAAGGGCGACTCCTAGCTGCTCGTAAACTTCTCCAACAAAAGCTACAAGGCCAAAGATGACCACATGGACGCATACCTTGAAGAGGTTCGTAGGCTTGAGAAGCACTTTAGGGGCATGGAGCTCATGGACATCCCAAGGAAGGAAAATCATGAGGCTGACAACATCGCCAAGCGCGCATCAAGGAGGCAAAGCACAGCTGCCAGGCGTCTTTGAAGAGAGGCTCGTGAAGGCATCCATAAAAGAGGCTCAAGGGGCCATACTCGCAAACACAGACGAAGTGCTCCCGCCACCACCTACAACTGGGGCTCCCGATTGCGGCCCCCAGACAGGGGAGCGTCTGTTGCTCACAGCGGTGCATCAAGGGACAGGCTGGATCGACGAGGTCAAGAACTACCTCACCAAGGGAATTCTCCCCGAGGAAGATGTCGAAGCAGAGCGAATCGCTCCCCAGGCAAAATCATACCACATCCTAGAGGGAGATCTCTACCGCAAGCGCCCAAATGGCATCGCGCTCAAATGCGTCCCTCCTGAAGAAGGCAAAATGCTGATCAAGGGCATCCACTACGGAGAATGTGGCCACCATTCGTGCGCCCGCACCCTCGCAGGCAAAGTCTTCAGGAGTGGATTCTACTGTCCTCAAGCACTTCAGGATGTGAAGCCTGCCAATTCCACGCCAAGCAAATTCATCAGCCCGCGCTGAGACTATAAACCATCCCGCTCTCCTGTCCGTTTGCGGTCTGGGGGCTGGACATCCTGGGACCATACTCAACAGCACAAGGGGCTATCGCTATCTCTTCGTGGCCATCGACAATTTCACTAAATGGCCCGAAGTGGAGGCAACACGCACAATTCCAGCATGCGCGGCGGTAAAATTTATCAGAGGCCTGGTCTGCCGCTTCAGAGTGCCTAATCGCATCATCACCGACAATGGCTCAGAATTCACCAGTGGCATCTTTAGGGCTTACTGCGAGAAAATGAGCATCAAGCTCTGCTTCGCCTCGGTCGCTCATCCGCAGAGCAATGGCCAAGCCGAGCGAGCAAATGCAGAAGTCCTCAAGGGCCTAAAGACCAGGACCTTCGACGTCCTCAACGGACACGGCAAGGGCTGGACTGGCGAGCTCCCTTCGGTGCTCTGGTCTATCCGCACAACGCCGCCCAAGCCTACAGGAGAAACACCGTTCGCCCTCGTCTATGGAGCCGAATCAGTCCTCCCCACAGAGATAAAGCATGGATCCCCACGGGTCCTTGCCTTTAACGAGGACGAGCAAGAAGATCTCCACAACGACGACCTGCTGCTTTTCGAGGGACTACGCCGCCGTGCAGGACCTGCGACACTACCACAGCCGCAACGTGCGCTCGTGCACACTGGAGACAGGTGATGTCGTCCTCAGGCGAATCCTCTCCAGGGAAGGCCTCCACAAGCTGTCACCCATGTGGGAAGGCCCCTACAGGGTCACCACATCGCCAGGCCTAGCGGGGCTCGCCTCAAAACTCAAGACGACATCCCCGTCAAGAATCCGTGGAACATCATGCACCTGCGCAAGTTCCACCCGTGATCAAAGTCACGTCAAGACATCCAGCGAAAAGAGGCAACCTACGGCTAAACCTCCAAGCCTATTTTGTCTCCAGAAGGATAAAAAGCAAACATGATCATTGTCACGCCCGTGATCATTGTCACGTCAAGACATCTGGTAGAAGAGGCAGCTTATGGCTCAACCTCCAAGCATTTTTTGTCTCTAGAGGTTAAAAGCTCACGACTTAAACCTCTAAGCTCCAAAGGCTTCTCTCGAGGCTAAAACCCTCCAAGCTCTCCATGCAACGAGCCACCTCAGGCCGTAGAGAGTCTCTGCCACTAATGGGTGGTCCCCATGCCTCGACATGGTCAAATCATTAACTTGGCAACCCCAAGCATAATGAGACAATTTTGTTCCTAAGTGAACTTTGCGCTAAGGCGCCGCTGTGTAATATTTGGTGGTGGGTTTTATTTCCGCATTACTTTCTTGAAATGTGCGCTTATATCTCTTCACATGCGCACCTCGCGAGATGGGGCTGAGTATGCTGCGAGTGCCTCAAATGACACACCAGCATCACTGCAAAATCCAAGGATCCGAGCTCTGGCTGGAGGGCAAGCTCCCACAAACACGCCATCTCTACAAAGGACCTTGGTACTTACTCTCCTCGCGAGGAACGCCTGAGGGGACCTATAAGCGCGCACGAGTCCCCAGCACCGTGTACTAGCGTTTGGGTTCGCCCCTCTAACATTTATAGGGAAGAAACGTCCCTACAAGCCTGAGGAGGCAGCAGGGAAAACCCCCTAGAGAGGACCTCCTCGCCAAGCAAAACCCTCTACAGGTCAAAAGCCTCGAGAAGCTAAGTCTCACAACCATGCCTCGAGAGTCTTTTTTTCTCCACAAGCACCCGTTTGTTCCTCGAGCGTTTTCGCTTTCCCTTGAAACTTCATGGACTACTCGTACGTCTAAGGGGGACACCCGAGCATCGCGACTCAGGGCTCTTACCTCTCCTAGGATTAAACTCCCCCCAGCCTTGCTGAGTCATTTCTCTAGCATACCGAAGTGGCGGAGTCATGGCACGAAGAGACGGGTCCTAACGACGCAGAGAACCCATAGACATGAAGCTAAGATGAATGGGCTTCTCGAGGGGCACGCAAGATAAAAAGCATATTGCGAAAGAGAATATATTACATGCCCAAAAGTTGCATAGGGTCGAATATGAAATTGTTTCAGATACAAGCGCACACAGGCAAAATAGTCAAGGCTCAGGCAGAATCCGCGCCGCCGCGCTCCTCCTTTGCGGCACCCTCCTCCGTCTCGGCAGGCGCGGACTCCTCCTCACTCTCCTCCGCAGCGACCTTCGCGCGCTTGAAGCGGTTGCAGAAGGCGTCGACTTGCTCGCAAAGCGAGTTGGAGACCCGCCACACATCCTCGCCGTGACGGGCCTCAGTCACGGTGGAGAGATCAAAGCCTGGCGTGGTGAGCCGGAGGTTGGTGAAGAGGCGATTCACAACCACGCCCAGGAGCTGGCGGCTCTCGACCTCGATCACCTCGCAAAGGTCAGCGACAGGGCGCTCGAGCACCGTGAAGAGCTGGTCGAAGTAGACCAGGTACATGGCGACTTCACCACGACATCGGACCATGAAGGTCGGCGCGTCCGCTCCAAACTGGGCCGCAAGCTCGTTGCCGTGGGTCACCAGCGACTGGACCATACGCTCCCACTGCTTCGTGAGCACACGGGCCGCATGGGCGGTGTCCGCAACCTCCGCCACCTGCTCAGCCGCAGGGCCGACCTGCTCCTCCACGTCCTTAACAAGGGCGTCCAGGTCCTGGACGGCGGCCCTGCGACCATCCTCGGCTTGGTAGTAGGCCTCCTTGGCGCGCTTAAGGCGGGTCTCGAGCTTGGTGTTGGCCTTCTCGAGCTCCATGATCCGCCGGGCGTCCATGGCATGATTGGCCTCAAAGCGGTCCTCCTACTTCTTGGCCTTCTCGCGGTACGCCTTGAGGGTGGTCTTCTTGAACTCCTTCTCGTGCTCCGCGAGGGCGTCATCCGCCTCCTTCTTCTTCTCGGCGTACCACCGCTGGAAGCGCTCCATGGCTTGAATCTGGGCAGCGACGTTCTTGTCATATTTTTGGAGTGTCGGGGCCATGTCCCCCTCGCGCGCCTCGAGATCTTCGCGCTGGGTGGCGAGCTCACCCTCCGCCTGAAGCCGCTGCTCGTCGCGCAACTGCACATCCTTCTCCCTGGAGGCCAGCTGCCGCTCGCGGTCCTCCTCCAGGGTCTCCTACGCGGATTGGTGAGCGGAGAGCAACTGGGTCTCCAGCTGGCCCAACTCGCGGCGTTTCTATGCCAGCAAGCCCTCCATGGCTTCACGCTCGGCCGTTGCTGTGGCCAGGAGCTCGGCAGCGGCGTCACGCTCCTCCTGGAGGGGCGCAAGGAGCTCGGTGGCGTCAAGGATGGCCCCCTCGCGGACCTCTTTGGCGAAGCGGATGGCCTCCTCGCGTGCGGTCTGCAGCGCCTGGTCCTCCTGGCGACGAGCCTCGACCGCCGCATGAAAGGACGCCCACGCCCCTGCAAGCTATTCACGCTGTTGGGCGATATGCACATCCTCGAGGGTGAGGTGCGCCTCCAAGCCCTCTAGGGATTCCCTCACGATGCGGAAGGCGACCTCGCGGTGCCCAGCGCTCCAGTCCCAGCTGTTGAGGACCAGGTCTCGGCCTGCGAACCTGGCCTCGGGGCGCGCTTGGGGGCTAGGCTGCACTCCGTCCCCAGCCACGCCGAAAGTGTCCTCGCCGCCCGCGCCAGCCTGGCGCTCGTCCCCTGCAGCGGGATAGGGCGGAGACGGAGGAGCTCCTCCTGCAGATTTGCCAGCACCTTGTGGCCCCTAGCCCGCCTCTGCCTCTGGCTGCGCGGGAGGCGTGGGCGCATGCGGCAGAGTAGCCGCGCGGGCTGGAGCTGCCTCGCGCGGTGGAGTTGGCTCACGCGGTGGCGTAACCGTGCGAGGCGGAATGTGAGTACGAGGAGGGGTAGCGACCCTCTCCCCCGGCGCCTCCACCACCATTGGCTCGGGAGGCAGCGTAGAGGCCTCCGGGCGAGGCGCGGCTGCCTCCGCCCGAGGCGCAGTCGCCTCAGCTTGACGCACCTCCTCAGTTAGGCATGTGGAGGCCGTCTCCACAGGCCTCGTGGCCTCTTCAGCCACGGCCTCAGCCGTGGCTCTCTTCACGTCTGCTGCCTGGCGAGCGCCAGGAGGGATTGTGAAGGGGATCGTGTGCAGAAAAAAAAAATTCCTAGCAACGATATCCTTAAACTAGCCAAGATCTACACTATGCAGATATAGTAGTACGGCGGAGATCGGAATACATACCCTCGTAGACCGAATAGCGGGGATTACGCTCCTGCACTAGCGTTGACGACGAAGACGACGTAGCCAACCTCTAGGTCGCGGAGAACTCGGCGTGACGAAGACGACGAAGATGACCCCGAGGTCGGGTGGAGGAAGTAGGCCTTCGAGTACCGCTAGCGCAGCACCTCGCAGGGCGTTACACACATACGGTGGAGACGACGGCCTCCGAAGCTCCAGTCCAGGACGAGCAGCAGAAGACTTGACCGGAACACCAGCAGCGCGACAGCGGGCTATGGTGGAAGAGATCCCCCTTCTCTACTCGGCGCAACTCTGACAAAGGGAATCACGAGATCGAGAGAGAATTAGGAAATTAATTGGTGAATTAAGAGGCCAGGGGTGCCCCTTCTTATATAGGCTCCCAGGGGGAGCCAACCTTGCCAGCCAGGCAATGTGGGACTATCCCCACATGCCTGGTGCGGCTAGGGCAGTGCACCGGCACTAGGTGGGCCCCATTTGGCCCACCTAGGCCGGCCCTCCCTCAATCTGAAGCCCTGGGGGGACTTTCCCCCCTCATAGGCCTTCTTTCCACCAGAAGGCCCATTTAGGGAAACCAGCCTTTAAAAATTCGAAAATAAATATATAAAATCATATTTAAACATTAATTACACTAATTAATATCAAACATATTTTATATAATTTATTCTAGCTCCGAAAACTATTTCGTCGCTGCCCGATCTCCATCGGACCATTCCCGGGACGTTCCCGGTGATCTCTTTTCTTTCCGGTTGTCTTGTCGAAACCCCTTAAGTGTGTTACCCTAGCGGTTCGATATAATAACAGGTACGATCAAGACTCCTCTATGATCAACGACTAACTCGTAGGCCTGGACCCCATGAATTAATCCCTGTGATATAACGAATGACTTTCATCTATCAAACCTGGACGTATAGTCTTAAACCCTTTGTCATGGCGATACTTAGCGTGACCGAGCATCATTCTTAGATATCTCCATACCTAGCATGATCTCGTTACCGACATCGCTATCTTCTACTCGTCTATGATATTATGTCAGCTGTTGACCTAGTCACATGTTTGCAAACTCATTTGACATAATCTCACCGAGTGGGCCCTAGAGTATCTATCCGGCTATGCGGACTGACAAATCCCGCTGTTGACCCCTCGTCTCAACTACCCTCTTCCGATACCCAAAAGTATCACCGTTATTGTCACACTATATAAGATATGACGTTTGGTGTGATCAAAGTATCTTCCAAGGATAACAATAAGAGTTGATCTCACGGTTTTAAGGCGTAATGACTATGTCCTATAAATACTGGGTATGTCCGTCACATCGTTACACCTAACGAAATGACTTCCATTGCCGACCGGCGCCATGCCCTATGATTGGAAAACCTCGATCATCAATCGCGCAATGAAACTAGTCTTAGTAGAGGCTACTAGGGACCTGGTTGTTTATCTACCACACCTGTATTAATGTCTTCGCTCAATACAGTTATAGCATGGTATAAAACATATAATTAACAATTGGGATGTTGCCAATAAACTATGTTTATTAAGTGCCTCTAGGGCATATTCCCTTCAGTCTCCCACTTGCACTAGAGTAACACTTAATCTAGTTTACAACTTGGTAAAAGCTCAACACCCATAGCATCTTGGTGCCTGCTTGCCTCGTGTAAGAGGAATACAGTCAATAGATCTCACACATTGATACCTATATGTGCTTTGCAACACTTCTATGTCACCTAGTTTGACATCATCCCGTATCTTATGATGACGGTGAAATATATCCTAGTGGATGGAGTGAGACTCGAACATTCGCGTAGCATGGGCCTTAAAAGTCCAAGAGATTTATTAAGGGGACCACCTATGGTCGGAAAACTGCTCAGTCCAATCACACTTGCTACTTCTGAAGTCGCGATATATTTCTGTACCTATGTAGATTATGCGACACTGCATTCATATGCGACTTCGCAAACTAACCATGTCTATCTTCAAAATAAAGGACATCTCCTATATGAGATTTCTAGTCGTATGGGTCAGTGTCATAACTTGCATCATCGTAACCGCTTTACGGCAAGTTGTCTTTCACTCTTACCCTTTACTAGAAAACATATCTTCAGTTCTCATAGACACTGAAAAATATACTTAACGTTCGTTCATTGATCCACACAAGGATCACTCTAGAACCTGTTCTTCAACCAAGAACTCGGGTCACACCAAGTCGAGCTTTCAGTCTGATAGCATCTATGTCTGATACACAGATAATGTTGAACATCATTTGCTATTACTGAAAATGCGAAGATAAACTTAATATTTTACCTAGTCATACAAGCAATAACCTCTTTCTTTGCTTGTCCTATTATGAAACACTTCAGAATCTTGACTTAGGAAATATTCCGACTTAATGTTATTAAGCCCCTTACGATCTATACAATTATAAATCGGGTGCCTAATACTCCTAACTTCATTTCATAGAAAATTTAATCACTTATATAATCCTTTACACTCTACTTGAGGATCAGTGTCATTCAATATGTCGTTACATACAAAATCACAAATGACACCCAGCTCCCACTCAAATATGCCTTCCGCATATAAGATCAAGGAAAAGCTACTTAGCTCCCACTCAAATATGCCTTCCGCATATAAGATCAAGGAAAGCTACTTTTCTCCCACTCACTTATTTGCAAATGTAGGTTTCTTCAGCTATTTTGGACAACTCCAAAATCCTTTGATCACATTATCAAAGTGAAGATTCTAGCTCCGATATGCTTGCTTTAGCCCATGAATGGACCACTGAAGTTTTCATACATGTTTAGCATCCTCAGGATCACCAACTCTTTCTTAATGATACTATTAAGAAAGATGGTTTCCTTATCCATCTATCAATTTCTCATTCGAAATTATAGTGATTGCTAAACGACCCAGAATAGATTTAGTCTTCGCCACTTGAGACAAACTCTCATGTGGTCAACTTTTGAATCTGTCAGAACGGTTTCACGAGAAATCGATCCTTCTCAATGTCTATTCTCTCATAAAATTCCATATACTATTAACATCGTAGATGCCATCAAGATCTCCCGAGTCATTACCTGGTAATCGTATATGGATTTTATTTCGGATCATATATGACTCGTAGCCATTTCTCGGACTTAGGTCCACCATCTCTTCTTCGTAGTTCGTAGGTCTATCATATTCCATTAATATGACCTTCATAACAAGATTGTCGTAACACACAGTGTGGAACACAACCTCGTATGCCTACGCTCTTAGTATGAGCTGGAACATCATGATCTTGAATCATCAGCTTTTTCAAGCTATGGAGCCTCACGCCGAAAACACTTTCGGTTGCGCCACTCTGATGTCTGGAGCAGAAGTTCACCAACTTCGTCTTGCTCTACTTTCTTTCTCACTTTTACCCTCGGACAAGAAACTATTTCTTTCACAAGGTATATCCCGGCAACTGTTTTGCCTATGTCGTGAGACATGTACCCAACTAACTCTTTAGGAAGGGTATACTACAAAGATTAATTCATTTTAGGTTTGATCACATCGAAACACTAAATTGCTGAAACGACAATCCAGGCTAAAAGCCCTGCCATCACTCGTATGGTATTGTCTCCATGGATTCAAATGGTTTCCCTATTTGCTAACGTGAATGTTTACGTTTCTACCATATGACTCTAATGATCACAATAATTCGGTAAGAGATTTATTTACCACACACTATCTTATAGAGTGTAATTACGACGTCCTAACACACAATGACACTTTGTTCCATGCGACGTAATTTGTGGAACTCTTTTCACAAGTCTTCTAATGATGTGCCAACATTATAACTCAAATCTTCATTTACTCGATCTACATCGCGGGAATTTGATTTTCTTGTTAAGTTTATTTCCTACTTCATTCTGAACTTTGTTTGATCAAATCAAAATTTCAGACTAACATTCCCCGGAGTGGATATCCATATATCTACTCGGAATATTCATGAAGTCTATGAAATAAAGACTTCCACTACACGTTAAAGTACTTCATTGATTCACCTACAACCACATGCACGATTCTCAACAAGCTATACTCAAAACGTGTCGGGTTATGACTCCCAGGAATCGGGGGTAGTCACTTCCTGAAGTGTGATTCGAAAGGGGATTGAACGCGGAGGTCTAAACCCTCAAGTGGCTCCACGACGTTGCTCGCCGGACCCGAAGAAGACGCACACCTGACCAAGGAAGACACCGTCCTTTATCCAGGTTCACGGCCCTCGTGTGGAGGTAAGACCGCTACTCCTACCTGTATGTATTATAGGTGGAAGGTTACAGTACAATTGAGCTTGCCGAACGCCCCCTTGAGGCAGTTCTTGCCTGGGGAGGGAAATGATGATCTTCTTCCTCCTCCAGCCAGAGGCTAACCTAACCAGTGTTGCTAGGGTTTACAAGGGTGTTTTGCACCCAAAGGGCCGACCCTTGCTACAATGGAGGTCTTCTCTCTTTTATAGGCGCCTCGGGCCTTCTCCTTCGGCTTGGCCTTCAAGGTGGCTCCCACTTGCCAGTGGCAGGGCGGAGCACGAGTCCACCGTTCTCCATTCGTCCATGGACTCGGTCCATTGTTGATAAAGGTGGCGCCGTGGCCGACAGGCGGCCGACCGCGCGGTACTATCGGCAGAGCGGGCGGTCTCTGAGGTGGACCCCGTGATGACGATCTCCGTTGGAGGGTTGCGCCGTCCACCTGCTTTATCGTTAGAGTAGAAGGTCCTTACAGCTGCGCAGCAGGCGGAGCAGCTTTGTTGACCACTTTATCGCCAGTGACAGCGACGGGGGTGTGCGCGCTACTGCATGAGCGTGGCAGAGGTCACGTGCGCTCTGCCGTTCTTCCTTGGCCGCGACGTTTCCCTCCACGCCTGAGGGGTGATTCCTGTTGGACTCCCCTCAGGCGGGTTGGTTCCTTGGGGGGGGGGGGGGGGGTTCCCTGAGGCGAGGGGTCCCTTGAGGCCCTCGTTTCCTCCTCAGGCCCTCGAGGGGAATCGCCTCTCGAGGGTCCCGCCAGGCGGTGACGCCTGGTCCTTAGCCGTTTCGTCAGTCTGGCCCACGATCGAGGCCTGGGGGGAATGAGCTCTTGATACCCCAGTTCCTACTGGGCCGACAGTAGCCCCCAGACCCATGATGGGCACGACTGAGCCCATGGTCTTAGGCGAAGCGTCGTGGGTCCTTAGTGCCCAGCCGGCCCGAGCCACGCGGCACTCGGACGATCAACGGCCTCGCACGATCTGGGGCGTGAGTCGTGGGGGGTCCCACCACACCCCTGTAACTGCTCCTGGAGGGGACATAAAGCCCGAGCACTGCGGCAGGGAGCCGTTACCGTTTCCCATTCTTCGCAGAAAATTCCGCTCCACAGAGCTCTCCGCCTCCGCTCTCTCCTGTGAGTTTCTGTTCTCCAACTCCTTCCAACCTCCGCACCCGTGACAATGAGTCCTCTCAAGAGCAAGGCCGCCGCGGGGTCTTCCTCCCAGGCGGAAGCCACGGAGGCCGTGATGGGCGCGGCGCTGCTCGGCGTGCGCGTCAACGAGAAAGCGCTCTCCAAGGTCCGATACCTGGTGGCGGACTGGACGAACGAGCACGGTGCCACCGCCCTGAAGCCTGCGGCGCACGGGAAGCGCCTGCAGGGGTTTTTCCCGGTCTTCCAGCACTGCCTGGCCGCGGGACTGGTGCCGCCCTTCTCGCCGTTCCTGGAGGCGGTGTTGGCGTTCTACCAGGTGCAGCTGCTGCACCTGCACCCCAACTCCGTCCTCATCCTCGCCGTCTTCGCCTACCTCTGCGAGGCGTACCTGGGCCTGAAGCCCATGGTGGGGCTGTTCCGGTGCTTCTACGCGCTCCGGAATAAGGCGAAGAACGAGCGCTCCGGGTGCGTCTCGTTCCGCATCGTCGACGGCATGGGGGGCGTCTACATTCCCATGTCCTGGAGCGAGGGCAAGGCCATCACGTCCGTGACGAAGAAAGTAGACGACTTCCGCCAAAAGTGGTTCTTCGTCGGGGTGGAGCGTCACTGCGCCTTCCTCGAGGTCCCCGACGAGCCTCCGGTGAAGAACTCCCATTGGGGCAAGGCTACCTTCGACGGCGCCAAGAATGTGAGCCGAATGGGGCGCCTGAGCTTCCTTCGCGAGGAGGGCCTCACAGGGAAGATGGTCGTGGCGGACTTCGTGACTCGCCGCATCGCGCCCCTCCAAGCTCATTCGGTCCCCATGTGGATGTACTCGGGGCCGAACGACAAGATGCGGTTCCACGTCGAGGACAACGACAAGGACGTCGTCGACAACATCCTCTCCGCGCTCTTCGTCAACCCCTCTGTGCTCCCCGTGGATGAGCTCCGCGCGGCGCTCCGGCCCCTTCACCAGTACAACCTGACGGAGCGCATGGCCCTCCTGGAAGGGATGCCTTCGTTCACCCCGACAGGCCCGGCGGACTCTGATGTGCCGATGCCGGCCCCGCGGGGAGCGGAGGGGGCAGATTCTCCCTCGGCTTCAGGAGCTGGCCTAGGTGAGGAGGAAGCCACAGCTGGGGAGGTCTCCTCTTCTAGAGCTGGGCCGTTTACTGACGAGATTTGTGACGATTTTTTTTCTTGGGCTCTTGCTAGCGGTCCTACGCCTGCTAAGCGCCGCCGGCTCCGCAAGGCGTCCGAGGTGAAGAGCGCCGCGGCAGGAGCCGTGGCCGACGAGGCTGCGAGGCCTGTGGAGGCAGCCCCAGCGGTCCCCCTTGAGGAGGCGCCTCAAGTAGAGGTGACTGCGCCCCTCGCGGGGGCGGCTGGTCCTCAAGTGAAGGAGGGCGCCGCAGGCCCTGATGCACCTGCAGCGCCCAGCGAGCCTCTGGCGGTGGAGGGCTCGGAGGCGAGAACTTCTGCGCCACCTCGCACTGCTACTCCACCTCGTGCGGCTACGCCTCCGCGCGAGGCCACTCCGCCACGCGAGCCAACGCCGCCGCACGCGTCGACGCCTCCGAGTGTGCCTGCTGCGTCGCCTGCGCCCACCGCTTCTGCGCAGCCTGCGACGGAGACCTGCGAGGCACCGGCAGGCGCGGGCGCGTCTGCCGGGACGGTTCTTCCTCTCCTCCCCGCCAGGCCAGAGGCGAGGAGCGCCTCGCGGCTGTAGGGCCTGAAGAGGGCGCGGGCACGGGCTCATGCGGGGCTCAAGCTAGCCCCCGAGTTCTCCCCGAAGCCGGACCCATGGGACTCGACGCCGAGGCCGGGCCTTCTACGTGCCAAGACGTAGTGCTCCGCGGATGGGACTGGAGCGCGGGGCGCTGCGAGGTCGCCTTTGGCCTCGTGAGGGAGTCCCTGGAGGGCTTGGAGGCGCACCTCGCCCTTGGGGACATATGGCTCGCTCGGCAGGAGGAGGAGCTGGCGAAGTCGTGGGCGTCCTTCCACGCGGCGGTCGAGGCGCGCCGGCTGGAAGATTCGGCGCTGCAGGCCGCCCGCGAGGAGCCCATCAGCTTCGCCAAGGAAATCCGCGAGGGGGCTATCCGCGACGCTGCAGAGCTGCTCAACCCCAACAAGGCGGAACGCGACGCTGCGGCGGAGCTCCTGCGCGAGGTCAGGGCGGAGCGCGAGGCGATGGAGGGCTCGCTGGCGCAGAAGTGCCGCGAGCTGGGCCACCTGGAGGCCCAGCTGCTCTCCGCCCACCAGGCCGCATCAGCTGCCCTGGAGAAGGACCGCAAGGTCTTCGCCGAGCGTGAGCAGCAGCTGGTCCTCAAGGAGGAGGAGCTGCAGCAGCGCGAGGAGCAGCGCCTCCAGGCGGAGAAGGACCTGGTTGCTCAGCGCGAGGCCCTCGAGGAGCGAGAGGGCGAGTTGGCCCAGGCGACCCTGAGGTACGAAGACAACGTCGCTGCCCAGAACGTTGCTTACGAGCGCTTCGAGCGGCACTTCGCCGAGAAGAAGAAAGAGGCCGAGGACGCCCTCGCGGGGCGCGAGAAGCAGTTCTGCAAGTCCACTTCTCAGAAGTACCACGACATGGCCCAGTCGCAGGAGGACCGCTTCAAGGCCAAGCACGTCGCGGACGCTCGGAAGATCGCCGAGCTCGAGAAGGCCAACTCCAAGCTAGAGGCCCGCCTCACTCGTGCTAAGGATGGCCGCCGCCGAGCGGAGGAGGCTCGCACCGAGGCTGTCCACAACCTCAACTCCTTGGCCAAGGACGTGGAGGAGTAGGTGGCCCCGGTGATGCAGCGGGCGGCGGAGGCCTCGGATTCTGCCAACGCAGCTCGGGCGCTCACGAAGCAGCGCGAGCGCATGTTCGAGGCGCTGGTTGCTCGTGGCAACGAGCTGGCCTCGTAGCTGGGAGCAGACGCGCCGCACACCAACGTTCAGGGCCGCAGTTGTCGTGGTGGTGTCACGGCAGATGCCATAGGATGGCTAATGTGTGGGGCCGATGGACGTTGGTGGATCCGGGGAGGGATAGCGAGCTGAAGAGCTCACACGGGGAGGATCCCGGTATAACCGAGATCTCCCAAGAACGAGAAACAAGAGCAACACGCTGGATGGAAGATCTAACAAACAAGCACAAATGCACGAAGGCACACAACACACATACGATATACCCAGGTTCAGGGCCCTCGTGAGGAGGTAACACCCCTACTCCTGCCTTTCCTCTCTATATAAGTGTGGTACAAGGGCTACAACTTGCTCTTAGATCTCTCGAAGTGAAGAACACAAAGAACTAGATGAACTCAAGGTAGGAAGAAGTAAATGCTCTAGGAGTAAATGCGACTATAGCTTTGGCTCCCAAGTTGGTCCCTCTCCCACAGAAGCAGTTATGGTGCCTTTTATAGAGTTCCATCCAGGGGGGCCGGAAACCCTAAACCGGCTTGGCCCCACCGGACAGGCCTAACCGGCATGGCGTCACCGGCTAGTACGACCTACTCGCCGCGCTATCCGGCGTAGTCCCTTCGTCATCATCCCGGCAAGGACAGCAGGTGCCGTCCTGGAACATCATTGTCCCCCTGTCAGAGACAGGACATGTCTTTGCCCATCCCGGATAGCCTTTTCCGGATTGCCGGGCTAGGCACGTCGTGTCTTGTCGTACCGTTGTCGTACCGCCTGACGCGCTCCCGTGTCAGGCGGGAGGTGACCATGCTTCCGTGTCAGGCGGGAGGTGACCATCCCTCCGTGTCAGACAGAACGGTACTTCCCCCCGGATTAGGCGGGAAAGCCTGCTACAGACCGTTGACGGCCTACCGGGATCCCTCATGCCGGTTATCATCTTGCTCGACCTCGCGAGTCCTTCCTGCACAAGTCCAGGACAGAGTTAAGTGTTCCGGTTAGCACTTACCCGGATTGCTTATCCGGTAAGACCGAGTACTTCTCCTTCCGGGAGTCTCCTCAGAGCCCAAGATTCGAGATCCTTTCCGGACGCACCCGAGTTCGTCTCAGGATGAGTATCTCTAGGCCTAGCCTCCCGAAGATGTCTTAGCCTACCAGCAAAGACATCTTCGAGAAGCTAGTTCTTAGAGGAACCACCCGTTGATGCTTGTGTTGCCATTGTGAAAGCTCGGGGGGTCTATTTATAACCGCCAGAGCTGACCCTTGCGCCTGCCAGGAGGCACCTTGCACTCTACCAGCACTCAAGGGTCAAGCTGCCCCTTCAGCACACTAGGGGGTGGCCCTTGCTCTCGCCAGAGGTCAAGTACTGTTGGCACACTACTGAATTACTCCGGGTTCTGCCCTACCCAGGGGGCAGCCCCCCGACACTAGTCCCCGAAGCTGGTGCTGCGCAGCGACCGCGGATGATGTGCGGGATCAGCTTTAATAACAACTATCTTCCGAGAAAATATGATATTGTCCTCCGACTAGACGCCGAGACCGGTTTTTCTCGGGATCCTCATACCGAAATCGTTTCAACCGGAAGGCGATGCCTGTAACCGGATAGTGCAGCCTGAGTGAATCTTGACCGTTGGCTCTGCATTGAATTCCAGATCGTGAGCTGGGTCCCACCCGACGTCCTGTCTGATCAGAAGTGCACTCGAGTGCCTCTGACCGAGCACGCCGCTGCTCGGGTTCGCGCGCCGGGAGCCGCAGCCGATCCGAAGTTCAACCGTTGGGGCTGAGTGGCCCTCGGTGTGGCCGGATCGGGCGCTCCGGTGAACGCCACGTGCCGCTCTAGCACCCCAACTTTTATTAAAGTTGGAACACCCGTGTTATGTGCTAGTCCCTGGATCACTACCAGCACCACAATACAAAATATAAAGTACCATTGCATAAGTATTAAAATTGCTACAACGAGATCCAAAAATAATAGCCAAATATGGCTTTATTACAATTTGCATAGCCATGAAGGCTAGCTAAAGTTCAGAGTTCACAGCGAAAGCGAAATAACATTGATCCTCATTTTCAAGCATGCGCCACACGCAGTCATGTTGGGTGTAGACTCGAGCCAAAATCATTCAGCATCAGAATTACCTGCACATTGGAATATGCAGCCCCCGAAGGAGGTCAATACAATGATGTATTGGCAAGTGACTATGGTGGATATATACTGGCAAGTCTAACATCTATATGCATATTTGGCTTGGTGGGGTTGAAGGCTATTTGCAGAAAGCTAGTTTTCTCCTATCATTTTGTAAAACACCTTTATTTCTCGAAGACTTGGCACCAACGGATAAAGCCCAAGTGTACCAACAATTCTTTCCTTAGTCAAATTTTACTTTATGAAAACAGTGTTGAGATTCTTCTGCCCATCCTTGTCCAGTTGCTCGAAGTAGTCCATTTTCGGGGACACGGCTGAGAACTCAGATTGTCGACTCTGCAGTGGTTGTGCACTTTCACCTTTAGACTCAATTTGTCCGAGAAATCCTATACACGCGGAGTGTTTTATGGAAAGGAGAGAATTGAGACAAGAACTTTCAGAAGAAGAATGCAACCATACTAGCAAGACCCGTTCCACCTATCATCTCTACATCTGCTTGTCAAGCTGACAGGTTGCACTCCCACAACTTAATCATTCTAGACAGATCCCATTGTCAAAAGGCTGCACGGGAAGCTTCTAAACTTGGAGGGACTTAGTAATCTCTTCGTTCCTGGGTGGCCATCCACAAGTGTACTTCTGGGTAACAACCACCATACTCGTGGCCCTAAGTAGAATAGACATTCATCCTAGGCGATGACAACCACAAGCATAGTCCCAAAAGCCACTCAACATAAACCATAACAACCAATTCCACCCAGATGTATATTTTAGATTTTAACACTTAGAAATATTTCCATAACATGGTAATCATTTTTTTAGCATGGCTAAGCAACTAATAAAATCTTTTCATGGCTGCTTAGGAAAAGGGTGGCTACACACTACTAGGATATTTGTAAAATACAAACTAACTTAGCATTATAAAATAAATCAAAAATCCCTATCATGCACACTACTCAAAATATACTACTTATGCATATAGAAAATATGGGATATTGTATGAATGTCACTTGCCTTGGTAACAGGAGGAGCAAGCACAACAAGAATAACAATCACAAGCAAGCCCTTCCTCTTCTTCACAATCTAGCACAAGCAATAAATAAAATAAATACCAACACAATATCATCTCAACACCAAACATAAATATGTATGCATGAATGATATGCTAGGAAAAATAGGACACACTCATTACTAATTTTTATTCCTCTGTTATTAAATGTATGAAATATAATTTCTAGGAATTTCTTATTTTGTTCATCAATTAAATAATTGAAACAATATAGCAAAACTTGATTTCTATAATTATAATTTTTATTGTTTTATGAAAATTTTCATTTAAGACATTTATTAAATTTTCTGGACAGAGGGGATTGATAATACCCTAAAACAATTAAATTTATTTCCAAATTATTTTTATTATTTAAGTTATTATTTTAATAGCCGAAATACTCCTCTGAGGCATACACAATTTATAATTTGTCAAAAGGAAAAATAAATGATGTAGAAATAAACTACACTAGCAGGGCTATCCGTGGATATAAAATTTACCGAATTTGGATTTACAGAACAAAAGTTATGAATTTTCTAAGTTTTGCACATTTTCTGTTTTATTTATAAAATTCCTGCGAAAAAAAGAATTAACATGGGCTACGTGGCGTGTTCCTATTGGACGGTACCGTTTCGACGCGGATCGCAGCGTGAGCCGTCCGATCTAATTTAAAATGGACGCGCGAGATTAGATAGATCTAGATCCGTTGGATCTAGATCTAACGGCCCACAATTCGTTGACCGAAAACGGGCGGCGCGGTCGCCGGAGACGTGCGGGGCGCGGTGGAGCCATGGCCGGCGTTTGCGCCTGAGGCGTTCTATGGTGTTAGGAGGGAACGGAGCTCACCAGGGGATGCGCGACGTCGAGGGGAGGGCGATGGCGCGGTGGCGATGACCGGAGCGTCCTCGTCTCCACGGAAGAGCTCGCCGGAGTTGCGCACGACGACGGTTCCTCTCGGTCGTGGACGGAGGCGGGGTTTCGCTGTAAAAACACACACCCCACCGTGTCAAATCGATGCGCACGGGAGCGAAGGGAGGTGGAGAGGAGGTCCGAGGTGGCCGGAGTTGCTCGGACGGAGGAGTTCTTACCGACGGCGACGACGGGATTGCGTGAGCTCGAGCGGGCAGCCTAGGGGCTCTCGGGAGGTGTGGTTTGGGGCAATCGGACGAGAGCGAAGAGGGCTATTAGTAGGGATAGGATGCGAGATAAATGGAGCAGTAAATCGTCCATAATCGTGCGAATCAAATCGGCGTTTTCGGTCGGGGTCGGGGGCGTGATTTGGGGACGAACGTTTCCGTGGGGGTGATGACGGGTGGGTCCCACCTGTCAGCGACTGCGAGCGAGAGCGCGGGGCGCGGGGCGCTGGGCCGCTGGCGGGCTGGTAGGCTACGCGTGCGCGGCAGATAGCCAACGGGCCGGCCCGATTTCCTTTTTTTTTAAGAATTATTTCCTGTTTTCAAACACTGATTTCAAATATGATTTTTAAACCTATTCAAAACATTTCAGAAAAATTCATAAAAATATGTTTTGGAAAGGTTATTAAAAATGGGACTTTTTGACATTATACTTACCCATAAATAAATTGATAATATTTTATTTATTTAAGGAGTTTTAAGTGAACACTTTATGGAATTATAGTTTATTCAAATTTATAATTTGAAGTTTTATTTAATATTTTTGTGATGTAGTTTTATGCCTAATGATGAATGATGCTTGAATGCAGAGTTTTAAATTTTTGCAAAATTTGGGATGTTACAGACTAACCCCCTTAAGAGGAAGCTCGCCCTCGAGCTTCGGAAAGATCAGCAAATAGGTGTGGATGGTCTTCTCGGAGGTCATCCTCTCGTTCCTAGGTGGCTTCTTCCTTGGTGTGATGGTTCCATTGGACTTTACAAAACTTGATGGTTTTGGTACGGGTGACTCTTTCTGCGGTCTGCAATATCTTGATGGGTTTCTCTTCGTAGGTCAGGTCACTCTCCAATTGTACTTCTTCAAGGGGTACAATATCCTTTAAAGGAACTCCCATCATTTCGGGGTGACATTTCTTCAGCTGACTGACATGGAACACATTATGAACCGCAGACAGAGCTTCTGGTAGTTCTAACTCATATGCTGTCGGGGGGCTGCCCCCCGGGTAGGGGCAGATCCCGGAATATCTCAGCAGTGTGCCAACAGTACTTGACCTTTGGCGAAGGCAAGGAACACCCCCTGGTGTGCTGAAGGGCCAACTTGACCCTTGAGCGCTGGTAGAGTGCAAAGTGCCTCCTGGCAGGCGCAAAGGTCAGTTCTAGCAACTATAAATAGACACCCCCAGACTTCACAAGGGCAACACAAACAACAGCGGATGATTCCTCTAAGAACTAGCTTCTCGAAGATGTCTTTGCTAATAGGCTAAGACATCTTCGGGAGGCTAGGCCTAGAGATGCACATCCACAGACGAGCTCGGACACTTTCGGAAAGGATCTCGGATCTCGGGCTCCGAGGAGACTCCCGGAAGGAGGTGTATTCGGTTTTACCGGATAGATGGTCCGGGTAAGTGCTAACCGGGGTATCTGTCTCGGTCTTGATCTTATGTAGGAGAGGTTCACGGTGGCAAGCGAGGAGGTAGCCGGCAAGCGGGATCCCGGTAGGCCGTCAACGGTCTGTAGCAGGCTTTCCCGCCTGATGCGGGAGGAAGTACCTTTCCGCCTGACACGGAAGCATGGTCACATCCCGCCTGACACGGAAGCATGGTCACCTCCCGCCTGACACGGGAGCGCGTCATCCGGTATGACAACGGTACGACAAGACCTGACATGCCTAGCCCGGCAATCCGGAAAAGGCTATCCGGGATGGGCGAAGACATGTCCTGTCTCTGACAGGGATACAATGATGATCCAGGACGGCGCCTGTCGTCCTTGGAGAGATGATGACGAAGGGGCTACGCCGGATAGCGCGGCGACTAGGTCACGGTAGACGGTGACGACATGCCGGCTAGACCTGTCCGGTGGGGCCAAGCCAATTTAGGGTTACCGGCCCTCCTGGCCGAGACCCTATAAAAGGCGCCATAACTGCTTCTGTGAAGAGAGGACGAACTTGGGAGCCAAAGTTATAGTGGCATTCACTCCTAGAGCTTTTACTTCCTCATACCTTGAGTTCATCTAGTACTACTTGTTCTTCACTTCGAGAGATATATGAGCAAGTTGTAGCCCTTGTACCACATTTATATAGAGAGGAAAGGCAGGAGTAGGGGTGTCACCTCCTCACGAGGGCCCTTAACCTGGGTATATCGTGTGTGTGTGTTGTGTGCCCTCGTGCCTTTGTTCTTGTTTGTTAGATCTTCCCTATATCGTTTCACTGTAGTATCCAGTTCTTGGGAGAACTCGGTTATACCGGGTTCCTCCTCGTGTGGGCTATTCAGCTCGCTATCCCTCCCCGGATCCACCAACGCCCATCGGCCCCACACATTAGCCATCCTATGGCATCTGCCGTGACACCACCACGACATATGCTACTTCACCCTTACGAGACAGAATTTTAAAAGGTCCAATAAACCGAGGTGCTAATTTTCCTTTAATTCCAAACCTCTTTACACCCCTGAGTGGCGACACTCTAAGATAGGTTCTATCGCCCACCTCGTAGGCGACTTCTCTACGTTTAGAATCCGCGTAGCTTTTCTGGCGTGACTGTGCTATCTTCAATCTATCTTTAATTAATCTGACCTTCTCTTCAGCTTCTTGGATTATATCAGGTCCAAAGAAACTTCGTTCTCCTACACCACTCAACAACAATGGGGTTGTGGATTTCTTCCCATACAAAGCCTCAAATGGTGCCATCTCAATGCTAGCTTGGTAACTATTATTGTAGGAGAACTCGGCATAGGGTAGATTGTCATCCCAACTAGACCCATAATCAAGCGCACAAGCTCTTAACATATCTTCTAGAATCTGATTTACTCTTTCAGTCTGACCGTCCGTTTGCGGGTGAAATGCCGTACTGAATTCCAATCTAGTTCCCAGTGATTCATGCAACTGCTTCCAAAAATGGGATGTGAACTGGGTCCCTCTATCAGACACGATACTCTTGGGGACGCCGTGCAGGCACACAATCCTCTTCATGCAAATATCAGCTAGCTTTGCGCTGGTATAGGTGGTCTTCATGGGTATAAAGTGAGCGATTTTGGTTAAGCGACAAACAATAACCCAAATAGAATCATACCCTGATCTGGTCCTTGGTAACCCGGTGATGAAATCCATCCCAATAGAATCCCACTTCCAGTCTGGTACCTTTAAAGGTTGCAAAAGTCCTGCTGGTTTCTGATGCTCAGCCTTTACTCGACTGCATACATCGCACTTAGCTATATATTCTGCTATTTCTCTTTTCAGATTGTTCCACCAAAATCTCTCCTTCACATCCATATACATTTTGGTATTTCCGGATGAATGGAGTAAGGTGTTTCATGGGCTTCTTGCAGAATTAGCTTCCTAAGATCAGGATCATTTGCCACACATACACGTTTTTCAAACCACAAGGTTCCTTGCTCATCTTCATGAAATCCCTTGGCTTTTCCTGCTCTCAAATTGGCTTTGATTTCTTCAATATCCTTGTCTCCCTTCTGAGCTTCACGTATATTGTCCATCAAATTTGGTTGTACTACCAACGAGGCTACAAACCATCTGGTACCACTTCCAATCGGAGGTCCTTGAATGCCCTGCATAAATCCTCAGGTATTTCTCCTGCTGTGAGGCCATTCAAATAAACCTTACGACTCAGGGCATCAGCTACTACATTAGCCTTTCCAGGATGGTATTGAAGACTTAGGTCATAATCCTTGATAAGTTCTAACCATCTTCTCTGCCTCATGTTCAATTCTTTCTGAGTAAAAATATACTTCAAACTTTTGTGGTCAGTGAACATTCACATCTTTTTCCCATTAGGTAGGGTCTCCAAGTTTTCAGGGCATGTACTACTGAGGCTAACTCGAGATCATGAGTGGGATAATTTGTTTCATGTTTCTTGAGCTGTCTAGAGGCATAAGATGCCACTCTGCCTTCTTGCATCAGCACACTTCCCAGGTCTTGGCGTGAAGCATCACAGTAAACTTGGAATTATTTCTCTAAATCAGGTAAGCACAGAACTGGGGCTGAAACTAGTCGTTTCTTTAACTCCTGAAAACTGGCTTCGTATGCGTCAGTCCACTCAAATTTCTTCTCCTTCTTTAATAGTTCCGTCAGTGCCTTGGCGATTTTGGAAAAGTTTTCTATAAATCTTCGGTAGTATCCTGCTAGACCAAGAAAACTACGTAATTCTCCAACATTCTTTGGTGGCTCCCAATTGGTTACAGCTGAAACCTTTTCAGGATCCACTGCTATACCCTCCTTGGATACTATGTGTCCTAGGAATGCGACTTGTTCCAACCAAAATTCACACTTGCTGAATTTGGCATATAACTTATGTTCACGTAGTCTCTGCAATACTAGGCGCAAATGCTCTTCATGTTCTTTGTGACTCTCGGAGTAGATCAGAATGTCATCTATGAATACTACCACAAACTTGTCCAGAAAATCCATGAACACTTTATTCATCATATTCATGAAATAAGCTGGAGCATTGGTTAATCCAAATGGCATTACTGTATACTCATAAGAGCCATATCTTGTAACAAACGCTGTTTTTGGTATATCCATCTCTCTAACCTTCATTTGGAGATATCCTGATCGAAGATCAATCTTGGAGAACACACATGCACCTTTCAATTGATCAAATAATTCATTTATCTTGGGTAACGGATACTTGTTCTTGATGGTGTGTTCATTTATATCTCTGTAGTCCGTGACTAGTCTCTGGGTTTGATCTTTCTTTTTGACAAAAAGAACTGGCGCTCCCCAGGGCGAAGAACTTGGACGGATAAATCCTTTCAGAAGGTGTTCCTCTAGTTGCTTCTTGAGTTCTTTCAGTTCATCGACGGCCATTGGGTAAGGTCTCTTGGCTATTGGTCTGGTACCCGGTTTTAGTTCAATGAGAAATTCCACATCTCTATCAGGTGGCATTCCCGGTAATTCTTCTGGGAATACATCTGGGTACTCTTGGACAATCAGCACATCACCAAGGCTAACCCCCTTAAGAGAATTTAGCCTAACTTTCTTAAGTTCGAAAGTTGATATGAATTTAATCTTTTGTTTTTCTGGGGTGGTGAGGGTGATAGCTCTGTTTGCACAGTCTATGATTCCTTCAAAACGGGTCATCCAATCCATTCCGATGATAACATCCAAACCTTGGGTTTCTAGGATGACTAAGTCTGCTGGAAAAAGATATTTTCCAATCCTTAATTCTAACTGCCTACAGCCTGAATTTACTATCATCTCACCCCCAGGTGAACTCACTCTAATAGGTTTTCCTAAGCTTTCCTCGGCTAGCCCATGTTTGTTTACAAAAGCTCTTGAAATGAACGAATGCGATGCTCCAGTATCAAATAAGACCAATGCTGGAAAAGAATTGAGCAGGAACTTACCAATCACAGCGTCAGGTTCATCATGAACTTCTTCCACGTTGAGGTGATTTACTTGTCCCTTCTGGAAAGGATTGGGCTTGGAATTTTCATCGGCCTTTCTCTCTGGGCAATCAGTAGCATAGTGTCCTGTCTTCTTGCACTTGAAGCAAGTCACATTAGACAAGTCTTTCTTCCCTTCAGTGTTAGGACGGGGATTACCATTTCCATGATTATGGCCATGGTGATGGTTTCCCTTGAACCCACCATTATTTCCTTTGTACCCTCCATTGTGGTTATGACCATGATGCTTTTGGCCACTACCATTGTTGGAGTAGTTCCAGGGTTTATGGCCACTGACTTCTGAGGTGTGTGGTTTCTTGTGAGTCCCTTCAGTGTTACCTTTACTTGCACCAAACTTCCTCTTCATATTCTCTTCCTTTCTGATGTTATTGTCCAGGGTGATTGCCTGATCCAGCAGAATCTGATAGTTAGGAGCATATGCCACAGACAAAGGTATCTTTAGTTCTCCCCGAAGTCCATTAAGGAATTTGTCCTTCCTCTTAGCATCAGTGTCGATGTCTTCTGGTGCGTACCTTGATAGCGTACAGAAGTCATCCATATACTCCTTCAGGGTTCTACCTCCCTGCCTCAAGCTACGAAACTCCTCCTTCTTCAGATTCATTATGCAAGAGGAGATGTGAGCATTGCGGAAACCATCCTTGAACGCATCCCAAGTCATGCCATCCAAGGGATGGGTCACTTGATAGGTCTCCCACCACATGGCAGCAGGTCCTTCCAATAGGTGAGCAGTGAACCTCACCTTTTCTGCCTCAGAACACTCATAGGTTACTAAGTCCTTGTTGACTGAACGGAGCTAGTCATCCGCCACTATGGGTTCAGTAGCAGAGGAGAACTTATTAGGTCTAAGCCTGAGAAATCTTGCAAGTCTGTCCACAGGAGGTGGGGGTGGTGGTGGATGGTTGTTATTGTTGTTGTTCTTGTTGGTTGCTGCAATGAACTGGGTCATCATAGTCATCAGTTGGGCTTGAGCTGCCATCAGCTGTTGCATAGCTTCGCTGTTGTCGGTGTCACGACGTGGAGGCATCTGTGGGGTTTTTGCAGGGATGAGTAAAAGATAGATAGAACTATAAGGAGGAATCCTACCCATGCACAAAACAATCCAGTCAAGCACACCATCAACAACACACCACTTATAAAAACAATCAGCAAACAAATCAAAACCTTTGGTTTAAGGAAAGCGATATAAAAGTTTGAGAAATAAACTCGTGAGGTTCCGAGGATAAAAGGGAATGTACTGCCTTACCACAAGTTGTTAGGTCAATACAAGACCAAGGCAATGAGGTGTATGATAAATGGTAGTCTCACTAACTAACTACTCGACCATGTCCTCTTCCTCCTGTTCAATTTCCTGAATCTCGATTTCTTCATTGGCGAGTACATCCTTGAGTTCCTTTACTTCTTTCTCCAGGGTAAGGTTCTTCTCTTGCAGCTCTCTCTTCTCATTACGAAGCCTTTTGATCAAGTCACTATCAGCCTCGAACTCGACTTCATTGCTCTCGAGTTCTGCCTTTTGTTCCCTGATAGTCTTGTTCTTCTCTTGAACTCTTTTCTCTTGTCTCCTGTACTTCTCCTCTTGTGCAGCGAATCTCTCTTCCTGTGCCTTAGTCACTTCCTCTTGAACCTTCACCTTCTCTTCGTTCTCCTTAAGTAAGGCACATAACTCATCGTTCTTCAGGAGCTCGGTGCGTCGATCTTCATATAGTTCGGTGACAAGGATTTCCAGCTCCTGGAAATAAAGGCTAAGGGGTTTTGCCTTGCCTCTTTCTCCGACCTCATACAGGTAAGGTTCTCCATCCTCGTTTCTCCTTCCAAAGAAAATGGAGTAGTGGCCCCTCAACTCTGTGCTGTAGCGTCCGCAGAGGCGCCCAATCAAATCTTGCATGACTAGATTGAGCCCTTTGTCTTTGGAGTCACTAACCATTTTGATCTCCAGTGGGGGCTCCTCTCCACGTCCTGACTGTGTTGCTTTTATTCCCCAGCAACCCTCTTTGTTAAACTTCTTCAGAATGAAGCCCTTTACTTGGGGTAGTGGTAACCCTATCTTCTCGCCGATGTCGAGAAGGTAACAGCCAAAACGGGTGTTCTCGAAGTCCTCCGCAGTGGTGAAGTGAAAGCTCGTCATCCTTTAGGTAGGAAAGAAAGGAAATTAAAACAAGAATTGCATAAGATAAGGAAGTACTAGTCATGGTGTGTATTATTAATTTAGAAGGATACTAAGTCAAAAATCCTAAGGTGATCAACAGATATTAACAACTCTTCGTAAATTGGATTTTTCACTATAGTGAGAGAGACAGACACCCGGCCAGCCACGTATATTGTGGAACATGTCTCATGTACGTGGACATGTAAAGTTTGTCCCGGGCCGCTTCATCACACCATGCCGTTAGAATCCAACATACTTCAAAGATGGTAACATTATGACCAAAAAGGGCTTAACCAATCCTAGGGGCTCGAACCTACAGGCAACACTTTGCTCAGATACCATTTTGTAGCACCCCACCTTTTATTAAAGTTGGAACACCTGTGTTATGTGCTAGTCCCTGGATCACTGCCAGCACCACAGTAAAAAATATAAAGTACCATTGCATAAGTATTAAAATTGCTACAACGAGATCCAAAAATAATAGCCAAATATGGCTTTATTACAATTTGCATAGCCATGAAGGCTAGCTAAAGTTCAGAGTTCACAGCGAAAGCGAAATAACATTGAGCCTCATCTTCAAGCATGCGCCACAGGCAGTCATGTTGGGTGTAGACTCGAGCCAAAATCATTCAGCATCAGAATTACCTGCACATTGGAATATGCAGCCCCGAAGGAGGTCAATACAATGATGTATTGGCAAGTGACTATGGTGGATATATACTGGCAAGTCTAACATCTATATGCATATTTGGCTTGGTTGGGTTGAAGGCTATTTGCAGAAAGCTAGTTTTCTCCTATCATTTTGTAAAACACCTTTATTTCTCGAAGACTTGGCACCAAGGGATAAAGCCCAAGTGTACCAACAATTCTTTCCT
Source organism: Poa annua (assembly GCA_026929855.1). Lineage (NCBI taxonomy): Eukaryota > Viridiplantae > Streptophyta > Magnoliopsida > Poales > Poaceae > Poa > Poa annua. The sequence continues at coordinate 44,391,588 of CM049427.1, forward strand.
TAGTAAAATTTTACTTTATGAAAACAGTGTTGAGATTCTTCTGCCCATCCTTGTCCAGTTACTAGAAGTAGTCCATTTTCGGGGACACGGCTGAGAACTCAGATGGTCGACTCTACAGTGGTTGTGCACTTTCACCTTTAGACTCAATTTGTCCGAGAAATCCTATACACGCGGAGTGTTTTATGGAAAGGAGAGAATTGAGACAAGAACTTTCAGAAGAAGAATGCAACCATACTAGCAAGACCCGTTCCACCTATCATCTCTACATCTGCTTGTCAAGCTGACAGGTTGCACTCCCACAACTTAATCATTCTAGACAGATCCCATTGTCAAAAGGCTGCACGGGAAGCTTCTAAACTTGGAGGGACTTAGTAATCTCTTCGTTCCTGGGTGGCCATCCACAAGTGTACTTCTGGGTAACAACCACCATACTCGTGGCCCTAAGTAGAATAGACATTCATCCTAGGCGATGACAACCACAAGCATAGTCCTAAAAGCCACTCAACATAAACCATAACAACCAATTCCACCCAGATGTATATTTTAGATTTTAACACTTAGAAATATTTCCATAACATGGTAATCATTTTTATAGCATGGCTAAGGAACTAATAAAATCTTTTCATGGCTGCTTAGGAAAAGGGTGGCTACACACTACTAGGATATTTGTAAAATACAAACTAACTTAGCATTATAAAATAAATAAAAAATCGCTATCATGCACACTACTCAAAATATACTACTTAGGCATATAGAAAATATGGGATATTGTATGAATGTCACTTGCCTTGGTAACAGGAGGAGCAAGCACAACAAGAATAACAATCACAAGCAAGCCCTTCCTCTTCTTCACAATCTAGCACAAGCAATAAATAAAATAAATACCAACACAATATCATCTCAACACCAAACATAAATATGTATGCATGAATGATATGCTAGGAAAAATAGGACACACTCATTACTAATTTTTATTCCCCTGTTATTAAATGTATGAAATATAATTTCTAGTAATTTCTTATTTTGTTCATCAATTAAATAATTGAAACAATATAGCAAAACTTGATTTCTATAATTATAAATTTTATTGTTTTATGAAAATTTTCATTTAAGACATTTATTAAATTTTCTGGACAGAGGGGATTGATAATACCCTAAAACAATTAAATTTATTTCCAAATTATTTTTATTATTTAAGTTATTATTTTAATAGCCGAAATACTCCTCTGAGGCATACACAATTTATAATTTGTCAAAAGGAAACATAAATGATGTAGAAATAAACTAAACTAGCAGGGCTATCCGTGGATATAAAATTTACCGAATTTGGATTTACAGAACAAAAGTTATGAATTTTCTAAGTTTTGCACATTTTCTGTTTTATTTATAAAATTCCTGCGAAAAAAAGAATTAACAGGGGCTACGTGGCGTGTTCCTATTGGACGGTACCGTTTCGACGCGGATCGCAGCGCGAGCCGTCCGATCTAATTTAAAATGGACGCGCGAGATTAGATAGATCTAGATTCGTTGGATCTAGATCTAACGGCCCACAATTCGTTGACCAAAAACGGGCGGCGCGGTCGCCGGAGACGTGCGGGGCGCGGCGGAACCATGGCCTGCGTTTGCGCCCGAGGCGTTCTACGGTGCTAGGAGGGAACGGAGCTCACCAGGGGATGCGCGACGTCGAGGGGAGGGCGATGGCGCGGTGGCGATGACCGGAGCGTCCTCGTCTCCCCGGAAGAGCTCGCCGGAGTTGCGCACGACGACGGTTCCTCTCGGTCGTGGACGGAGGCGGGGTTTCGCTGCAAAAACACACGCCCCACCGTGTCAAATCGATGTGCACGGTTCACAGGGAGCGAAGGGACGTGGAGAGGAGGTCCGAGGTGGCCGGAGTTGCTCGGACGGCGGAGTTCTTACCGACGGCGACGGCGGGATTGCGTGAGCTCGAGCGGGCAGCCTAGGGGCTGTCGGGAGGTGTGGTTTGGGGCAATCAGACGAGAGCGAGGAGGGCTTTTAGTAGGGAGAGGATGCGAGATAAATGGAGTAGTAAATCGTCCATAATCGTGCGAATCAAATCAGCGTTTTTGGTCGCGGTCGGGGGCGTGATTTGGGGACGAACATTTCCGCGGGGGTGATGACAGGTGGGTCCCACCTGTCAGCGACTGCGAGCGAGAGCGCGGGGCGCTGGGCCGCTGGCAGGCTGGTAGGCTATGCGTGCGCGGCAGATAGCCAACGGGCCGGCCCGATTTCCTTTTTTTTAAAGAATTATTTCCTGTTTTTAAACACTGATTTCGAATATGATTTTTAAACCTATTCAAAACATTTCAGAAAAATTCATAAAAATATGTTTTGGAAAGGTTATTAAAAATGGGACTTTTTGAGATTATACTTACCCATAAATAAATTGATAATATTTTATTTATTTAAGGAGTTTTAAGTGAACACTTTATGGAATTATAGTTTATTCAAATTTATAATTTGAAGTTTTATTTAATATTTTTGTGATGTAGTTTTATGCCTAATGATGAATGATGCTTGAATGCAGAGTTTTAAATTTTTGCAAAATTTGGGATGTTACAGCCGTGCTGCACAGAATGGATCCCACCCACGATCGGAGAGATCGTGGGCGGGAAATTTGGAAACCGCTCCGGAATCCCCCCATAAATAGGGGACCGGAACGGTCACCTCTTCTTCTTCCTCCCCTTCACACTTCCGCCACCGTCGTCTCGAGCACGCCACCGTATCCGTGCCCGGAGCCCGAACGCCGCAACTCTCGTTGGTCGCCGGAGCCCTTCGCTTCATCATCGGTTCGCGTCCTTCTTGCCCATCACCGGCCTCGCTTTCTCCGGTGAGTTCTTCTCTTCGCCACGATGAACTTTTCTTTCACGGGAACGATACCTCGCGCTCGGTCGCGCCCTAACGCATGCGCGGCTGCGCCGCCGCCGGCGAGCACGATTCACGCGGCGCGCGCGAGGCGCGCGACGGGGATGAAGACTCGCCGTAGGTCTTAGCATTTTGCCCGCACTATGCCATGTTTGAGTTTAGCCCAAGCGTATTTTCCTCACTTGAGTTTTGATTTACTAGCACGCGGTAGATCTTACTTGCCAGGAACCCGGTTGTCTTTAGGAGTTTGTGATCCGGTATCTTAGCTCTCGGTAGACTAATTCCGACTAACTGCCGCTGCGCCTGCAGAGTAGCCCGGATACATCTGTGGACTTCTCCGGCATGGCTGAAGAAAGTATCCGGGGGTGCTGGGATGGGTCCGAGACCAAACAGGAGGACCTCGACTGGCTGTACCGGACTCACCGGATTCCGCCAGAAGTTGAGAGCCGTCTCCCGGAGGATGAGGTTCAACCGGAACCCCAACCCGGGGAATACGTTGTATTCCTCATGCACTTCGAGCGTGGGTTTGGGCTTCCGGCTAGCCCCTTCTTCCGCAACTTCCTCGACACCTACAGCCTCCAACCCCATCATCTCCCAGCTAATGCCATCATGATGCTTTCGGTCTTCACCACCTACTCGGAAGCATACCTCGGCGTGTGGCCATTCTTAGACCTCTGGGCCAGGTACTTCATCCTTCACCGCCAAGTCATCCCCAATCCGGATCAGAAAGTAAAAGACTTGGTCGACTGCGGAGTGGCCACCATTATTCCCCGTGCTGACTCCGGATTTCCTATAGTCAAGGGACTAGAATCTTGCCGGAAGTGGCAGCGCAGTTTCTTCTATGTGAAGAATCAGGAGAGTTCAGGAGATGGTCCGGGATCCTCGAACCCGGACTTCATAAATTTGCTGGAGTTCGCCATTGGTCCTCCCCGCAAATTCATCCTCTGGAAACGGTTTCCCGATACCGAGGAGGTCAGATGCATGCACGCCGTCCTCGCGGTGCTGACTAACAAGATGACCGGCGACGATCTCCTGCGCTGTTTCATTATTCGCCGCGTCTGCCCTCTACAAACCCGAGTGCACAAGATGTGCCATATGGACGGGAACTATGATCCCACCAGGACCAACATTTTCGGGTTGGACCGTCCCGCGGTCGTCCGACGCGTTCGAGCTATTGCTCGGACGAAGATGTCGGATGAGTATGTTTGGGGTGTCATCGGGGGATCCCGGAAAAAACCATTGAAACAGGTGCTCCTGTCTGTCTTTCGCAAACTTGCATTTGCACTCGGGTTCTGCTGGAAACCGACATGGTTGTCATGCAATGATTTATTCGTGCAGTTATTCGAGCGGCAAACCGAGGAGGACGCGATCCACGCCAACGGGAATTTCGCGCCCAACATCCCGGCACCGGCTAAGATGCCGAGAGCGGATCCCGACGGCGAGGAGCATCTTGCCGTTCCTCTAGTCAAAGCTGCCGCCCCGGGTAACCCTTCAACCTCAGAGGCTATTTCCATTTCTTCGGATGACGAGGATGAGATTGACTGTCAAATACTCGATGTGATTGATGCTCTTCCCCTCAATTGGGCTTCAGCAGTGGTTCCGAAACCCACGGCCGTGACCAAACGCGCCGAGAGCCGGAAGCGTGCGGCTTCCGACACCGATGGTGCCGATGATTCCGGCAACCCCCCCAAGAGGAGCAAGCCGAACAAACAAACGGCTGAGAAGCCTCGACGTCGAAGGAGGGGTCCTCCCACCGTGGATTCCGGGTACATTTTCTTTGCTTCATGCTACATGATCTTGCCTTCTCCTGAAGTCTTTACTGAGATATTTCTTTCAGGGACGCACTCGACCTCCCGGCATCCTTTGCCTCCCGTCCTCCTGGATCCCGGACTCCCAGCCCGCCTCGGGCTGCTTCTTCTCCACCTCGTCCTTCCACCCGAAGAAGCGAGCCTCCTGCTTCTGGTGCCGCACCGACTGCAGCCGCGACTCCGGATACTCGTCCCTTGGTCGACGAGACTCCAGTCCAGGCCACGACCACATCGGAAGACATCCTTCTTCCGGAGAGTCCGCGCAGGGTGCCTGGGCTTGAGGCGGAGATCCTGAGTCCTCCCCGGCAGCTCGTGCCAAGTGGTCCCTCCCGGCAAGCTGCGAGCAAGACAACCCCGGAAAAACAGCCCGCGGCCTCTTCCCGGCAACCTGATCATCCTGCCGTGAAAGCGCGCCCCAAGGTTGCCTGGCAGAAAACAACTTCTGCCAAACCTACTGCTGCCCCGATATCCTCGGCCCAAGACTTGGCCCTAAGCACGGGTAAGTTTTCACCGTTACCGCCACCTCCTGCCGAGATCCCCACTGCTGCCCTGCGGACGCTGCGAGCAACCGTAAGCTCCTTTGTGCCTTCAGGATCCCGGGAGGTTGTTGCTGCTCGCGCGGCTGGTGGCTCCGGCATACGCGTTGTCGAAGAATACAACCAAGCCTGGATTGCCACTGGTGCCTCCGAGATCGCGGAGGACTTGCACGCTGCCGGTCCTAGCCGTAGCGCCCAAGCTCTGCACGCTCTCCAGGTGGCCGCGCTGGACGTTACTCGGGTGACCGAGGTAAGTTTGTTCCCTTTACCTTCTCCAATAAATACTTGTTCCTTCCCCACTAGTCCCCGAGATTGGTGCTTAGTGCTCTAGATTCCTCTGAATAGCAGACCACTAGGCTCCAATCTTAGAGAAAATCTCAGGACTCGGAAGCCGAGTCCCCGAGTTCCTTTCCACCGAGTTACCGATCTCGGAGCCTCCCGAGTCCCCGGGCTCTTTCCCAAGATTAACTTATCTTTCTTTGTCTTGATTTCAGAAGTGTAGCAAGAAACGTGGCAGCATCTTCCACCGGGTTCTTGCTGATCTCGGTCAGTCCAAGAAGTGCGAGGGGCGCCTCCGGGAGGAGCGAGATGCCGCGCGCAAAATCTCAGTGGATCAGAAGGCTGCACTTGCTACCGCGCAGGCCGAGATTGCGCGGCTCAATGGGGAGCTTGAAAAGGCCAAATCTGCTGCGACCGACATGAAGACGCGCTTCGTGGAGGCGACGCAGAAGCAGAAGGAGACCTTGGACCAATCCGAGGAGCGCGCGCATCTCGCCGAGACCGGGCTGGCTCTTCTCCGGTCACGGGCCGATACCTGGCTCTCTGAGCTAACTGTATTGAACCGGGATCTCAACAGTAAGTGGACCGACATCCCCCTTTTTTCCTTGCTCTCTTTCTTTGTTGTTGACCTCCTTATGACCTAGCCGCTTGACAGCTCTTCTTTTTAAAGGGGAATTCGAGCACTCCCGCGACGCTGCTGCTCTTGCGGTTGCTGCCGCCCGGGAGAAGCGCGCCGGGAAGGGCCCTGTCTCGGACAGTTGGGACATTGAGGATCACCTCACTGCCCTGAAGGCCCGGATAGTGCCTCTCCGGTCGATCGGGACCGAGTTGCTCAGCGCCGCGATTCACGTTCATGGTGCGCTATGGCCGGGCGTCAGCGCGACGCTCTCAGTCGGCGAACTGGCGAGTGCACTCCGTGGTGCCGGGCGGCGTGTCCATGCTTGGAAGCGTTCCGGCGCACGGGCTGGTGCCGACCAGGTCTTGAACCAGCAACTGAGTTGGTACGAGGGTCTCGACCTTGACGTGATCCAGCGCCTGCGCACCATCTCGCCGTGGTGCAGCGATCCGGCTAAGGTCCAGCGGCGACAAGAAGTGGCGCATCGCATCGCCTCCTGGTCCAATATTCGCGCCTTCACCGCGAGCGTCGTCGCTTCTGATTCCGAGTCGGATTACGAGGACGACGACGAAACCGGTGCAACTGATGACGTGGACGCTGAGATCCCGGAGGAGGACGACGCTGCTTCCGGTGCCGCCACCGAGAACGTGGCTTCCCAGGATGCTTCAACTCCTCCGCCACCCGAGGCCTCTCAGGCCGAGGTGCGCCCCGATGCCCCGAGTACCGCTGCTGGTGCTGAGGACACCGCCACTGCCGCTCCCGCTGTTGCCACCGCCGAGAAGCCGGCTTACCCTACTCCTTAGAAATACTAAAGAGTAGCACTGTTAAATTCCCGGGATGCCGGGTGCAAAATGTAATATATACTATTAACATTTATGTTTCGTACGAAGTTGTCTATCAGAACAAGCTATGCCGGTTTACTCTGTTACGAGTCCCCGAGTTCCTTTTCATGTTTACCGTACTTAGGCAATTTCTGCTCTTGTCTACCATTTCGGCGTTCGACAGTCGAGTCAGAAAACTCCATACACGGCATACATTACTTAAGAAAATCCGAGTTCTAGTTAACCGAATTCCCGACATAAAAAACAACTGAGTTAGTAAAAACAGGTATGCCGGACAAGTTCCTGCTCCGAGTCCCCGAGACCATTTTCGTGTTCCCCACATTTGATTCTCTTTGCTCTTGACTACCATTTCGGCGTTCGTCAGTCGAGTCACAAGATGATTTCACATGACATACATTACTCTGACTTTGAGAATCGAATTCGGAACTTTCCCGGCATACAGATAACATAAAAAATTGGTACTAGGCATTCCCCGGGTTCCTTCCCGGGATGCCGGTATGAAATAACAAATAAATTGGATAAAGTAAATGGGCACACAACGAGGCAGTCCCCGGGTTCCTCCCGGGGTGCCTTACTTTCATTAATACATAAAAACTGAAATACATCATACACTGAGCCCTTTATGTGTAAAAGGGTCGAAGCAGGGCTACATTCCATGGACGCTTGGTTTCCTCTCCGGAGTTGTCCATTACACCTTTCCTAGCCTCATGTGCATCTACAAGGTAATAACAATCGTTGTGCAATGCCCTGCTTATCACAAAAGGTCCCTCCCATGGAGGTGACAGCTTATGCATTCCGGTCGTGCATTGGATGAGCCTAAGCACAAGATCTCCTTCTCGGAACACTCTCGGGTGCACCTTCCGGCTATGATAGCGACGTAGGTTTTGCTGGTAAATTGCAGACCGAGAGAGTGCCAATTCTCTTGCCTCTTCAAGTAAGTCAACATCATTTTCTCGGGCCTCCCTTGCCTCGGTCTCGGTGAACATTGTCACTCTCGGTGAGTCATACTGTATGTCGGTTGGGAGTACTGCCTCGGCACAGTACACCATGAAGAATGGCGTATACCCGGTAGATCTATTCGGTGTAGTCCGGAGACCCCATAATACTGCCGGTAACTCCTCTATCCAGCATCCCGGAGTTCTCAACAGTGGTTCGATCAAACGATCTTTGATGTCGGCCAAGACCAAAGCATTTGCTCTTTCCACTTGTCCGTTTGCTTCCGGGTGTGCAACTGATGCCACATCCAACCGGATTCCCTTTTCAGCACAAAATCGAGCGAATTCCCCCACAGCAAAATTGGTGCCATTATCCGTGATGATGTTGTGCGGGTACCCGTATCTCAAGATGATGTCTTTCAGGAATTGTACTGCGGTGTGTCCGTCACACTTCCGGATTGGCTTGACCTCTATCCACTTGGTGAATTTATCTACCATGACCAATATGTGTGTCATATTACCCCGTGCCGGTTTGAACTGCCCGACCATGTCCAAACACCATACCGCGAATGGCCAAGTGATAGGGATTGTCTTCAGTGCTGACGCCAGCATATGTATCCGGTGAGCAAACCTCTGGCATCCTCCACACTTCCGGACAATGTCTTCTGCCTCCTGTAACGCAGTGGGCCAGTAGAACGCATGCCGGAACACTTTCGCCACCAGGGCCCGGGATGATGCATGATGTCCACATTCCCCCTGATGTATTTCCAGCAGCATCTCTTGTCCTTCTGCCGGTTCCACACATCTCTGGAGTACCTCGGTGACACTCCTCTTGTATAGCTCTTGATTGATGACGGTGTACGCTTTTGACCTCCGCACTATCTGCCGGGCTTCCACTTCATTCTCCGGGAGGGTTCCTTCCAAGATGTAAGCCATAATGGGATGTGCCCATCCCGGGATAGGTCGAACCGGGAACACGGGAGCGTCTATGTCCATTGGCTCTGCCGACATCACCTCCATCATCATCTTTCTTTGCCTCTCTAAGCACAGTGATGCAGTCCCCGGGTTCGATGTGATGCTCCCGACATCTACTTCCATGGGTACGACATCCGAACAAGGTTCCTTGGGGATGAAGATAGAATCCGACTCGGGTGAGGGTTGAATAGATGGCTTCCTCAAATGCTCAAGAGCGATCCCGGGTGGGATGGCATCCCGAGATGACCCTAGCTTGGACAAGACATCCGCTGCCTCATTTTCTCCTCTGGGTATGTGCTTGAACTCGCATCCTTCGAAAAATCTGGATATTTTCTGCACATGAAATCTGTACAAGGCCATGTTTGCATCCAGCGCATCCCAGTTCCCCGACACCTGCTGCACCACGAGGTCGTAATAACCGAAACACTCTATCCGGCGGATGCCGATCTCCCTGGCGACATTCAATCCATGAACCAAGGCCTCATTTTCAGCGACGTTGTTAGAAATGAATTTGCAGGACATACTTCAGCACATCTTGTTTTGGTGAAGTGAGGACCACTCCGGCACCGAACCCGATCTTAGCCTTGGAGCCATCGAAATGCATCCTCCAGAAATTGTAATCCGGCATCAGAGGTTCATATTGCATCTCGGCCCAGTCTACCAAAAAGTCCGGCAGCGCCTGCGACTTGTTGGCATCTCGTCTCTCGTATGCCGGAGCGTACGGAGACAACTGGATGGCCCATTTGGCTACCCGGCCGCTAGCGTCCTTGCAACCGATGATCTCGGCCAGAGGAGCCTCGCACACCACTGTGATCGGGTGCTCTTGAAAGTAGTGCTTGAGCTTGGTCACTGCCATGTACACTCCATACGCCATCTTCTGGTAATGCGGGTAGTTCTGCTTGGATTCCGAGATCACCTCACTGAGGTAATACATCGGTCTTTGTATCAGTTTGCCCCCTTCTTCCCTTTCTACTACCATTGCTACACTGACTACCCGGTTGGTGGCAGCAATATACAGCAGCATAGGCTCCTTGGGTAACAGGGATGCCAACACGAGTGCTGTTGAAAGCATTCTCTTCAAATCGTTGAACGCCGCGTCGGCCTGCGGGGTCCAAACAAATGTTTTGCTCTTCTTCATCAACTGGTATAGGGGCAAGGCCTTCTCTCCAAGTCGGCTCACAAACCGACTTAGGGATGCAAGAAAACCAGTGAACTTCAGCACATCTTTGAGACGCACGGGCAATTTCATGTTCTCGATAGCACGTATCTTACCCGGGTTGACCTCAATTCCCCGGCTCGAGATGAGGAAACCGAGTAACTTTCCTGCCGGAACACCGAATGTGCACTTATCCGGGTTCAACTTCATCCGGAATCTTCTTAAGTTCTTAAACGTTTCCCTCAGATCATCGATCAGTGAGGCTTTTTCTTTCGTTTTTATGACTATGTCATCGACATACACTTCGGCATTCCAGCCTATCTGATCGTGCAAACACTTCTGCATGCACCTCTGGTATGTAGCACCAGCATTTCTCAAACCGAAAGTCATGACACTATAGCAATAAGCCCCAGAAGGGGTAATAAAAGCAGTTTTCAATTGATCCTCCGGATTCAAAGATATCTGGTGAAAACCAGAATAGGCATGTAAAAATGTCAAAAGTTCACTCCCGGCAGTGGAATCTATTACTTGATCTATCCGGGGCAGTGGAAAGGGGTCCTTCGGGCATGCTTTTTTGAGGTTGGTGAAGTCGATGCACATGCGCCACACCTTAAGCAGGAGGGGATCATCCTTCTTCTTCTCTACTAGGACCGGATTTGATATCCAATCCGGGTGCAGCACTTCCATTATGAATCGGGCGGCCAGCAGTATAGCAAGATGGTCCATGACGGCAACTCTTCTTTCATCCGAGAGGCGCCTAGTTGGTTGCTTCACCGGCTTCGCATCCGGTCTAACAAACAGAGAGTGCTCAGCCAACTCCCTCGGGACACCTTGCAGATCGTCACTCGACCACGCAAAAGCATCCCGATTCTCGCGGAGGAAGTCGACGAGCTCGCCTTCCTATTTGCTGTCCAGGTTGCTGCCAATGATAACTTGGCGCTCTGGGTTGCTGGGGTCCACACCCACCTTCTTTGTCTCCTTGGGGGGCTGGAATGATGCACCCTGCTCCGGGTTCACCATCCCGGGCATTCCGAGTTGGGAGGTCTTGGCCATAGCCACCACCTGCTGGATCCTCTTTGTAACGCCCCGGGATTTATCCCCTTTTAGTTTTGTGTGTTTTCTTTTTGCATCAACATGGCATTGCATTTCATCGCATTTATTTAATTTATTGCATTTAAATTTAAACTCCACTAAAATTCTTTTCTCACAACTAAATTCAAATGCTTTTGAAATTAATTAAAATGTGTATTTCAAATATTTTGCAAATATTATAAAAACTAGTTTATTAAATTGCCTATTTTAAACTAAACCCATTTTGTAAAGTTTCTTTATTAAAAATTCTTTTCTGTCTTGTTTTAGAAATACAAAAACAGAAAAAGAATTAAAAGAAAAATAATAAAAAAGTCAGAGGGAGAAAAACTAAACCTGCCCGAAGCCCACTTGGCCCATCTTCCTCTCCTCTGTCCTAGCCCACTTCTGGCCTAACATCTTGGCCCACTCCTACTTCTCCTTCCTCCGTACGGTCAACAGGGAGAAAGCGAGCCTGACGCCATGGCGCCCCCACCATGCTCCCTCACCCACTCCCTCTCCCTTTTAGCCGCACCCCTCTCCCTCCAACCCTAACCCTAGCCTCGCCCCTCTCTTCTCCCTGCTCCGCCGCCGCCTGCCCTCTTCTCTCCACCCCGAACCCCTCTCTGTTTTCTTCCACCAAAAAAATCACCGGAACCCACCGGAGGACCTCGCCGCCACGCCGCTGCTCCGGCACCGTCGAGGGACCGAGGAGGAGCACCGGAGCAGCACCATACCGTCGCCAAGCTTCTCCCCCACTTTATTTGGACCGGGAGCCCCTGCTGCAGCCGCCCTCGTCCACGACGTCCCGACGCCGGCGGAGCAACTCCGGTGGAACTCGCGGCCACCGGACCTCCTCGACACCGAACAACTACGCCACCACCCTCCCTGTGAGCTCACGGTCCCTTTCCCCTCTCCCCGGGCTCGCTTTCCTTCCCACGCCCTCGAATCCGTCCTCGTCCTTCTCGTCTCCGCCATGGACGGACGAACCGAGCTTGAGCTCGGAGTTTTGGGACTTCTCCTTCTTCCCCGTCACGGTTTTTCTTCATCCACTGCACACCCAACACACCCCGCCCCCGTAGCACACACGCGCGCGAGCGGCCCCGCCCGTTTTGGTCATCGCCGGCGACGATCCCCGCCGCCGTGCCCACTGTCAACTGAACCTTGTTCAGTTTCTTCAGTGTCCGCCACCCCGCCCTCTTTCCTGTTAAATTAAAAGAAATCTAAACCTATCAGTAACACCACCCGATCCATCTGGCTAGCGCAGCGAGTTCCCTGCCCGCATCCGCGAGTTCGAATCCCAGACTCCGCGCATAAAAACCCATTTTTGTCTCTTTTATTTCGCGCACTGACATGCGGTCCCCACCGGTCAGTGACCGCGGGAACCACACAACGCCCACACACGCCAGCCTGTCGTATGGCCCACTGGTCAGCCTCACGAGTGCAATCAGCCTTCGGTGAGAAAAGACCCGAACATATCTCTGCGCTGCCGTTTTGCGCTGAGGCCCCTGCCCTCTCTGTTTTTCTAGTTTAAACCTTACCAGCATGTTTTTCAATCACGGATAAGTCCCTGCAATTTACAGAAACAACCCTAGAACTAAAAATGCAATAACTTTATTTCTATAACTCCAAATTTAATAATCTTTATATGTTTTATTATCAGAAAAATGCAATAAACATTAATATGACATTCTTATGCCATTTTGCATCTTTTATTTTAATTGCTTAGTGTAATTTATTTGTTGCACCTATATAATTAAATATGGAATGTGTTGGGCTTTATTTAATTAATGCCTATTCCATTTAATTTAATTAGATCACCCATGCCATGTGTTGCCATGTTAACGAACATTTAATTTGTTGGGTAGATAAATAACTTTAACATAAATATTAATTGTCGCAATCCCGGTCCCGCTTAATTTGGATTAAGTGCATCTCGCAATGCATCTTGCCATGCCATGCATCATTCTTCCATGATCATGCTGGATCTTTTGCCGTAGTTGTAAAATGCATCTTTTGCGCCTTCAGTGTTTTGTTGCTTCTTCGCGGATACGACGTTGAGATGTGTGAGCAACGACAAGATCTGCTTCCATGCGGGATTCCAGGCAAGCAAAGTTTGCTTGTTTACCTATACATTGTCTTTCATTCCTGCCGTTGATCTCTGCTACCCTAGTTTACGATTCTTTATTGCGATCCCATCACATGTTTATCCTGCAGCCTATACAGCTTTATCCCCACATCCCATCACCTGTTGAATGTTTATCTGTTATCCTTGCGAGTCGTAGCGCATGCTTAGATTTGGTTGTGCGAGTCCTCTGTTGGTCGTTTATTTCATATGCTTAGCTTGATAGATTATTCTACCTTAATAAAATGTTGTATTATATTGGGGTATTATAATTAAAAGATAAGGCACCGGCGGAAGGCCTTGCGAGGTGCTTTGTTCTGCTAAGTGTCGACCTAGGAACTGAGATTTTGTCCTCGGATCCAATTTTGAGCGCACTAACCACTTGTGGGAGGCCCAATGGAGCCCCCCTCGACTTTGACTGGAACTTCGACTTGTCCGGGAGCCGCACCTAGTTCGGGTTTTCCATTTGTCTCATATGCATTGATACTAGTGTAGTATTTTACTTTTGGCGGTGTGCCTTGTTACATGCATATAGGGCGCGGCCTGTTGGTGCGGAGGGGTGTGTCCTGCGGGAGTCCGCACCCTTTTGGCCGGGACCAGCATAGCTCCCGTGGCTCCTGGACTTGTTGCGGTGAAGGAAAAGAGTTGGGTTGAAAGGCCCTAATGTTTTTGACTGGGTTGATCATGCGAGTATGGGTCCAGTAGTGCACCCCTGCAGGGTATAATCTTATCGATGAGCCGTGTCCACGGTTATGGACGTTTGGTGATGATGCTGGCTAACAAGATCTAGACAACTTACACCTAATGATTGTTAATTAACCTGACTAGTAATATAGAATTACTTTCACCATAAATGGTAATTAAAACTGTTCAACGTGGGAGTTTCCCGAATTGCTTCCTCATACTTGGTTGAGGGGGTTAATTCGAGAATGGGTTATGTTTGGTGTTAGTAGTAGTTGGTTACTTTATATGCTCTCTTATCCCTCTCTGATTAGACGGAAGTTGTAGCGTGTCTCTTTAGGTTGCTAGTGCTGCTGCCGCTAAGTCCACCTCCCCTATATTTTGGGAGATGGTGTAGAAAGTAGGCAAGTCGGTTTTGCTTGCCAGGGAGTCCCCTGACCCTCTTTTGGGTTATGCTTTATGTGCAGTCAACAGGTTTGAAGTCAGACGACGTTAGCTTGGGAATCCCTCCGGCTTGGCTGCGCAGGGATATGGCGCCATCGCTTATCTTCAGGACTCTTAGTCCAGTTTGCTTCTTATCCGTAGTCGGATACTATTCTGTTCCCGCTGTCATTTGAATCTTTGTATTGTAACATTTGTATCTTGACTCGTTCGACTCGTTGTTGTATTATATCTTTTGTTATATTTGTGGATATATCGGAACTGTTGTAATGTTATCACAATTCCACCCACATAATGCGCATGTTTCGGCGTGCACATTATGTCTGGTGGGCGACCAAAAATCGTTATTATGCGGATTTCGGCGGGAGCGCTTAAATCTACATAGTACCGATTTTCGGGCGTCACAAAGTGGTATCAGAGCCTTGGTTTCGATCTCCTTGTTGTTTCGATACGATTGGTTATCGAAGCAGCGGGTCCGCAAAAGCCTGTAGGAAAACCTCGCTAACGGTCGTTGTTCTTAGAGTGTCGAAAACTATTTGACTTAAATTATTTTTTTCAAAAATATCTCAATAGGTTTCTTTTTACTCCTTACCTCAATTCTATTTCTCCTCTTACCTTACTTGTTTTGAGTCTCTTCTCTTATCCAACTTTCAAAGCTTTAGGATCCTACGTGTGGGTGGACGTTTTCTTGCTTTTTACCCTATTAGGTTCGATCTTTCGGAGTCGTCTTCGTCGTGAGCAACAATCCCTTGTTAGTGGTGTCGGGAATTTCAAGGTGGAGCAACAATCCCTTGTTAGTGGTGTCGAGAAGTTCATCCCGGAGCGTGAAGACTCGATAGTTACCCCTCTCTTCTTGTGGTCTCGGCGTGGATCGCGGGACGCGATCCCTTGTTAGTGGTGTCGGTTGTAACGCCCCGGGATTTATCCCCTTTTAGTTTTGTGTGTTTTCTTTTTGCATCAACATGGCATTGCATTTCATCGCATTAATTTAATTTATTGCATTTAAATTTAAACTCCACTAAAATTCTTTTCTCACAATTAAATTCAAATGCTTTTGAAATTAATTAAAATGTGTATTTCAAATATTTTGCAAATATTATGAAAACTAGTTTATTAAATTGCCTATTTTAAACTAAACCCATTTTGTAAAGTTTCTTTATTAAAAATTCTTTTCTGTCTTGTTTTAGAAATACAAAAACAGAAAAAGAATTAAAAGAAAATTAATAAAAAAGTCAGAGGGAGAAAAACTAAACCTGCCCGAAGCCCACTTGGCCCATCTTCCTCTCCTCTGTCCTAGCCCACTTCTGGCCCAACATCTTGGCCCACTCCTACTTCTCCTTCCTCCGTACGGTCAACAGGGAGAAAGCGAGCCTGACGCCATGGCGCCCCGTCCATGCTCCCTCACCCACTCCCTCTCCCTTTTAGCCGCACCCCTCTCCCTCCAACCCTAACCCTAGCCTCGCCCCTCTCTTCTCCCTGCTCCGCCGCCGCCTGCCCTCTTCTCTCCACCCCGAACCCCTGTCTGTTTTCTTCCACCAAAAAAATCACCGGAACCCACCGGAGGACCTCGCCGCCACGCCGCTGCTCCGGCGCCGTCGAGGGACCGAGGAGGAGCACCGGAGCAGCACCATACCGTCGCCAAGCTTCTCCCCCACTTTATTTGGACCGGGAGCCCCTGCTGCAGCCGCCCTCGTCCACGACGTCCCGACGCCGGCGGAGCAACTCCGGTGGAACTCGCGGCCACCGGACCTCCTCGACACCGAACAACTACGCCACCACCCTCCCTGTGAGCTCACGGTCCCTTTCCCCTCTCCCCGGGCTCGCTTTCCTTCCCACGCCCTCGAATCCGTCCTCGTCCTTCTCGTCTCCGCCATGGACGGACGAACCGAGCTTGAGCTCGGAGTTTTGGGACTTCTCCTTCTTCCCCGTCACGGTTTTTCTTCATCCACTGCACACCCAACACACCCCGCCCCCGTAGCACACACGCGCGCGAGCGGCCCCGCCCGTTTTGGTCATCGTCGGCGACGATCCCCGCCGCCGTGCCCACTGTCAACTGAACCTTGTTCAGTTTCTTCAGTGTCCGCCACCCCGCCCTCTTTCCTGTTAAATTAAAAGAAATCTAAACCTATCAGTAACACCACCCGATCCATCTGGCTAGCGCAGCGAGTTCCCTGCCCGCATCCGCGAGTTCGAATCCCAGACTCCGCGCATAAAAACCCATTTTTGTCTCTTTTATTTCACGCACTGACATGCGGTCCCCACCGGTCAGTGACCGCGGGAACCACACAACGCCCACACACGCCAGCCTGTCGTATGGCCCACTGGTCAGCCTCACGAGTGCAATCAGCCTTCGGTGAGAAAAGACCCGAACATATCTCTGCGCTGCCGTTTTGCGCTGAGGCCCCTGCCCTCTCTGTTTTTCTAGTTTAAACCTTACCAGCATGTTTTTCAATCACGGATAAGTCCCTGCAATTTACAGAAACAACCCTAGAACTAAAAATGCAATAACTTTATTTCTATAACTCCAAATTTAATAATCTTTATATGTTTTATTATCAGAAAAATGCAATAAACATTAATATGACATTCTTATGCCATTTTGCATCTTTTATTTTAATTGCTTAGTGTAATTTATTTGTTGCACCTATATAATTAAATATGGAATGTGTTGGGCTTTATTTAATTAATGCCTATTCCATTTAATTTAATTAGATCACCCATGCCATGTGTTGCCATGTTAACGAACATTTAATTTGTTGGGTAGATAAATAACTTTAACATAAATATTAATTGTCGCAATCCCGGTCCAGCTTAATTTGGATTAAGTGCATCTCGCAATGCATCTTGCCATGCCATGCATCATTCTTCCATGATCATGCTGGATCTTTGCCGTAGTTGTAAAATGCATCTTTTGCGCTTTCAGTGTTTTGTTGCTTCTTCGCGGATACGACGTTGAGATGTGTGAGCAACGACAAGATCTGCTTCCATGCGGGATTCCAGGCAAGCAAAGTTTGCTTGTTTACCTATACATTGTCTTTCATTCCTGCCGTTGATCTCTGCTACCCTAGTTTACGATTCTTTATTGCGATCCCATCACATGTTTATCCTGCAGCCTATACAGCTTTATCCCCACATCCCATCACCTGTTGAATGTTTATCTGTTAGCCTTGCGAGTCGTAGCGCATGCTTAGAGTTGGTTGCGCGAGTCCTCTGTTGGTCGTTTATTTCATATGCTTAGCTTGATAGATTATTCTACCTTAATAAAATGTTGTATTATATTGGGTTATTATAATTAAAAGATAAGGCACCGGCGGAAGGCCTTGCGAGGTGCTTTGTTCTGCTAAGTGTCGACCTAGGAACTGAGATTTTGTCCTCGGATCCAATTTTGAGCGCACTAACCACTTCTGGGAGATCCAATGGAGCCCCCCTCGACTTTGACTGGAACTTCGACTTGTCCGGGAGCCGCACCTAGTTCGGGTTTTCCATTTGTCTCATATGCATTGATACTAGTGTAGTATTTTACTTTTGGCGGTGTGCCTTGCTACATGCATATAGGGCGCGGCCTGTTGGTGCGGAGGGGTGTGTCCTGCGGGAGTCCGCACCCTTTTGGCCGGGACCAGCATAGCTCCCGTGGCTCCTGGACTTGTTGCGGTGAAGGAAAAGAGTTGGGTTGAAAGGCCCTAATGTTTTTGACTGGGTTGATCATGCGAGTATGGGTCCAGTAGTGCACCCCTGCAGGGTATAATCTTATAGATGAGCTGTGTCCACGGTTATGGACGTTTTGGTGATGATGCTGGCTAACAAGATCTAGACAACTTACACCTAATCATTGTTAATTAACCTGACTAGTAATATAGAATTACTTTCACCATAAATGGTAATTAAAACTGTTCAACGTGGGAGTTTCCCGAATTGCTTCCTCATACTTGGTTGAGGGGGTTAATTCGAGAATGGGTTATGTTTGGTGTTAGTAGTAGTTGGTTACTTTATGCGCTCTCTTATCCCTCTCTGATTAGACGGAAGTTGTAGCGTGTCTCTTTAGGTTGCTAGTGCTGCTGCCGCTAAGTCCACCTCCCCTATATTTTGGGAGATGGTGTAGAAAGTAGGCAAGTCGGTTTTGCTTGCCAGGGAGTGCCCTGACCCTCTTTTGGGTTATGCTTTATGTGCAGTCAACAGGTTTGAAGTCAGACGACGTTAGCTTGGGAATCCCTCCGGCTTGGCTGGGCAGGGATATGGCGCCATCGCTTATCTTCAGGACTCTTAGTCCAGTTTGCTTCTTATCCGTAGTCGGATACTATTCTGTTCCCGCTGTCATTTGAATCTTTGTATTTTAACATTTGTATCTTGACTCGTTCGAGTCGTTGTTGTATTATATCTTTTGTTATATTTGTGGATGTATCGGAACTGTTGTAATGTTATCACAATTCCACCCACATAATGCGCATGTTTCGGCGTGCACATTATGTCTGGTGGGCGACCAAAAATCGTTATTATGCGGATTTCGGCGGGAGCGCTTAAATCTACGTAGTACCGATTTTCGGGCGTCACACTCTTCTTCTCTTCCGCGATCACCAGGGACTCAGCTAAGCATGAGCCGGCCGAGGCACACTCCATGGAGCGCTTGTGGTCTCCCGAGATGGTGATCACGCCGTTGGGTCCCGGCATCTTCATCTTCAGGTACCCATGTGAGTTGAGATCATGAACTTGGTCAGTGCCGGCCTGCCGATTAGTGCATGATACGGGCTTTCGAGATCCACGACCTCGAAATCCAAGCTCTTAGTCCGGCAGTTCTCCCGGGTTCCGAATAACACCTCAACCCAGATTTTACCCATGGGTGAACAAGAGACTCCGGGCACAATGCCGTGGAAGGTGGTCTCGGTAGGCAACAAGGTGTTCATGGACACCCCCAGCTTCAGCATCGTGTCCTTGTACATGATGTTAATGGCACTGCCATTGTCAATCAGAACCCGACTGAAGCGGACATTGAGGTTTGGTCCGACAAAGGTTGGGTCCACCACCAAGGCATACGCCCCCGGCTTAGGCATAACTCTGGGATGATCCTTCTGGCTCCACGTGATCTCCATCTCAGACCAGTGCAAGAACTTGGGCACCGCCGGGATCACATCGTTCACCTCCAGGGCACGCTGTCGCACACTCTTCCGGTCAGTGGGCTCGGTCACGAAGACCACATAGCTTTGATGTGCCTCCCGGTAGTTGCCCTGCTGCTGTCCGGCTTGGTTACTGGGGCCTGCACCATTGTCGTTCCGGGTGTGCACCACGTTCACCGGCCGAGGTGGGGGTCCTCGCTGAGGTTGACTGATCCGGACTGCGTTGGCTCCCGACGTCGGAGGAGGGGGTCTCGGAATGTTGGGTCGAGATGCTGGAGCACTCGGTCGAACAGCTCCCGAGCTGTCCTCCTGCAATGTGCGCTGATACCAGCTGCACTGCCGAGTAGAGTGGTTCGCCGGCTTGCTGGCCTCCAGGGTATGGTAGCAGCAGGGCTTGTTCAACATCTCTTCATACGTCAGGGGCTTCTTTTGTTCCACCCAAGTTTTTTGCACTTCCTGACTTTGACCCAAGCCGGGCCACTCGTCTTCTGACGCTGACTCTTGCCGGCATCCTCTTGATCTCGGGTCACTGCTGCGACATGCTGTGCGGCATGGTGGTACTCGGGCTGATTTCTCTTCTGGCCAAAATCCTGGCGAGCATGGCTCCTGCTCGATCCCGAACGCTGAGGTCCCGCATTCCTCCTGTTGGAGTCACCGACATCCACTAGGGGTTGCATGGGATCTCCAATCGTGTAGGTATCGGCGATGCGCATGGTCTCTGCCAAGGTCGCCGGCATCTTCCTTTGCAATTTCTGCCACAGCATTGAGCCATGCCGGCATCCTTGTGCAACCCAGGAGATGGCTTGTGCCTCTACCACCCCTTCGCAAGAATTGCGAATATTGCTCCACCGGGTAAGGTACTCCCGGTCAGTCTCGTTGCTCCTTTGCCTACAGATGGCGAGCTGCTGAGGCCTGTTTGGCCTTTTGTACGTGCTGGTGAAGTTGCTGATAAATGCCTCCTCGAAATCTAACCAGTAGTCTATGCTGCCAGTTCTCAAGTTGTTCAACTATATTCTGGCAGGTCCTTCCAACATCTGCGGTTCGTAACGTACCGCCCAGCGTCTGTTTCCACCGGCTATGCTTACTGCAGTGACATAGTCGGTTAATCAGTCCTCCGGCTTCTTGCTGCCGTGATAGGTCTTAGAACCTCGGTTGAGCTGAAAATTTCGAACAGGCGGCTCCCGCATGATCCGGGGTCCAAAGCAGGCACGTCCCGGAGGTCCTTGCTCCTCCACTAGCTCTGACTGGTGAATCCGATCAAGCCGGAATCTGGCATCGACCGGATCCAGCTGTCTGGTTCCTTCCCGAGATCCCAAAGGATTCTCATTGGGCTGGTACCCGAGCTGCTGCAGTCTTGAGTTGCCATCGTTGAGCCTATCTTCTGCCGGGATCACAGCCTGCTGCGGGACAGAGGCGGCCTCCCTTCGCGGGTTTCCCTGAACATGAGGAGGGTTCTGGGGTGGATTACCACGGCTAGCCGGGTTATTGTTTCCTACACCCATGTGGCCACCCTCACGGGTACTTCCTGCCTGCCCCGAGTTATGCTGCCCGGCTTGCTGGATGCCGGCAAAGGCCGGATCATAGGTCTGCAACTCCTTGTTCTTCCCGGAGCCCCGGCTTCTACTCCGGCTTTTGCTCTTGCTTCTACTCGGATGCAGTGAAGAGGCCTCTCCGTCCGATTTCTGGCTATTGGGCCTAGCTGAGTGCACTTGGGATCCCGCCCCGGGATTCTTTTTCTTGAAGGCCTGGTTCTGCCGGTTGGCCTCGATGACCAACTCATTCACCCGCTCCTGTTGCTTGCGCAAAGCCTCACCGGATAATCCTGCCAATTCAGCCATGGCGGCTTCGGCAGCCCTAAGAGTTTTCGCCGGCGAGCTGTACACCGGTCTCCCCGCCGAGATCAGGCTACCCGTGTGACTGGCAGTGGCTCCACCCGCCAACTCATCATTCACCATTCTGCCCTTCTTCTGCAAATCCGCAATGCGCTTGTCCCGGGAGTCTATCTTAAGGAATCCGGGAGCTGCATTGTACTCCCGGAGGCTAGCATTGAGCTCACGCCAGATCTCGGCGATCTCCTGTGCTTCGGCGAGTAGCAACCTACGTTGCTCCTCCAAATCAGCCGAAGTGGCTTGGGCGTCTGCTTCAGCAGTCACAGGAACAGCCAACTTGGCCACCAGACCCGAGAGGGGATCCGGGCGACGACGTAGTTGGGACGGCTGCGGATCGCCGTCTCGGGCCGCATCCCTTTCGTGAGGGAGTTTGGCCAAACGGACGTGGCCGCTTCCGGCATCGCCGTCAGCGTCCTGGTACTCCTCCTCGGTTTCCCCGACCATCATTACCGCGACGGAACTCGGGGAGCGACCGGCACGCAGACCCCGAGTAGCGCAGAGCATGGAGGGATCCTCAGCTTCCAGGACCACGTCCGGGTAGCTGCAGATAACTTCCGTGGCGACGTAGGTGGTGAAACCACCAAAGTCAATGAGGCATCCGTTCACCGGAAAGGGTCTGTTCCGGAAGCACCC
The DNA here is from genome assembly GCA_026929855.1 of Poa annua. Lineage (NCBI taxonomy): Eukaryota > Viridiplantae > Streptophyta > Magnoliopsida > Poales > Poaceae > Poa > Poa annua. Next base: position 44,413,563 of record CM049427.1, read on the forward strand.
CTCGTTGTCGCTGACGAAGTCCATTTCACCCAGCCTTACGACAAGGCCAGAGAGAACCCGAATGTCGAAATGAACGGGGGAGCCCGTACGGATGTGTACACCAGCCAACGCCTCTGTGTGCCCCACGGTGGGCGCCAACTGTCGTGGTGGTGTCACGGCAGATGCCATAGGATGGCTAATGTGTGGGGCCGATGGAGGTTGGTGGATCCGGGGAGGGATAGCGAGCTGAAGAGCTCACACGGGGAGGATCCCGGTATAACCGAGATCTCCCAAGAACAAGAAACAAGAGCAACACGCTGGATGGAAGATCTAACAAACAAGCACAAATGCACGAAGGCACACAACACACAGACGATATACCCAGGTTCAGGGCCCTCGTGAGGAGGTAACACCCCTACTCCTGCCTTTCCTCTCTATATAAGTGTGGTACAAGGGCTACAACTTGCTCTTAGATCTCTCGAAGTGAAGAACACAAAGAACTAGATGAACTCAAGGTAGGAAGAAGTAAATGCTCTAGGAGTAAATGCGACTATAGCTTTGGCTCCCAAGTTGGTCCCTCTCCCACAGAAGCAGTTATGGTGCCTTTTATAGAGTTCCAGCCAAGGGGGCCGGAAACCCTAAACCGGCTTGGCCCCACCGGACAGGCCTAACCGGCATGGCGTCACCGGCTAGTGCGACCTACTCGCCGCGCTATCCGGCGTAGCCCCTTCGTCATCATCCCGGCAAGGACAGCAGGCGCCGTCCTGGAACATCATTGTCCCCTGTCAGAGACAGGACATGTCTTTGCCTATCCCGGATAGCCTTTTCCGGATTGCCGGGCTAGGCACGTCGTGTCTTGTCGTACCGTTGTCGTACCGCCTGACGCGCTCCCGTGTCAGGCGGGAGGTGACCATGCTTCCGTGTCAGGCGGGATGTGACCATGCTTCCGTGTCAGGCGGAAAGGTACTTCCTCCCGCATCAGGCGGGAAAGCCTGCTACAGACCGTTGACGGCCTACCGGGATCCCGCTTGCCGGCTACCTCCTCGCTTGCCACCGTGAACCTCTCCTACATAAGATCAAGACCGAGACAGATACCCCGGTTAGCACTTACCCGGACCATCTATCCGGTAAAACCGAATACACCTCCTTCCGGGAGTCTCCTGCACAAGTCCAGGACAGAGTTAAGTGTTCCGGTTAGCACTTACCCGGATTGCTTATCCGGTAAGACCGAGTACTTCTCCTTCCGGGAGTCTCCTCGGAGCCCAAGATCCGAGATCCTTTCCGGACGCACCCGAGTTCGTCTCAGGATGAGTATCTCTAGGCCTAGCCTCCCGAAGATGTCTTAGCCTACCAGCAAAGACATCTTCGAGATGCTAGTTCTTAGAGGAACCACCCGCTGATGCTTGTGCTGCCATTGTGAAGGCTCGGGGTGTCTACTTATAGCCGCCAGAGCTGACCCTTGCGCCTGCCAGGAGGCACCTTGCACTCTACCAGCACTCAAGGGTCAAGCTGCCCCTTCAGCACACAAGGGGGTGGCCCTTGCTCTCGCCAGAGGTCAAGTACTGTTGGCACACTACTGAATTAATCCGGGTTCTGCCCTACCCGGGGGGCAGCCCCCCGACAGCGGTGATGCTGCCATGTACCTGGTATACTTCGACCAGCTCTTCGCAGCGCTCGAGGGTCCCGTCGCCGAGCTTCGGGAGATGATCAAGGACGAGAGTCGGCAGCTCTTGGGGGAGGTGGTGGATCGCATCTTCACCAACCTCAAGCTCCTCACGCCAGGCTTCGATCTCGGCTCTGTGACCGAAGCCGCCCAGGGCGAGGACACGCAGCGGGTCTCAAGCTCCCTCTGCGAGCAGGTGGACGTCTCCTGCAACCGCTTCAGGCGCACGGAGGCTGCGCCGGAGGACAGCGAGGAGGAGGCCTGCTCTGCCGAGGCTGAAGAGGGCGCCGCGGAAGAGGTCCAAGGCGGTGCTGCTTCCCATTGAGTCATTCTCTGTTGCGCCTGCGAGCGCTTGTATCTGCACCAGCTGTGTGCTTTAGACATCTTGAAACTTTTGGCTTGTAATATACTTTTAACTGTTGTTCTAATTCGAGCTTGTCTGCCCCTCGCGAGGTCTCTTTGGACTCATCTCCATGTCTATTTGTTCTATGCGTCGTTAAGTCTCATCTCTTCGTGCCATGACTCCACCACCTCGGTATGCGGGAGCAATGACTCCGCAAGGCCAGGGGGAGTTTAGGCCTAGGAGAGGTAAGAGCCTTGAGTCGTGATGCTCAAGTGCCCCCTTAGACGTGCGAGTAGTCCATGAAGCGTAAGGGAAAGTGAAGTCCCTCGAGGGGCAAAGACGAGCGCTAGGGAGAGAAAAACGCTCTTAAAGCGTGGGTGCGAGACTTAGCTTCTCGAGGTTTTCGCTCTGCGAAGGCTTTTCGCCTGGCGAGGTTGCCCACTTGAGGGGTCGCTCCTGGGGAGGCTTTTCGCCTGGCGAGGTTGCCCACTTGAGGGGTCACTCCGCGGGAGGCTTTTCGCCTGGCGAGGTTGCCCACTTGAGGGGTCGCTCACAGATGCCCCTTCGGGCTCACGGATGCCCCTTCGGGCTCGCGGGGGAATTCTTCCCTGCAGGTATTAGAGGGGCGAACCCAAACGCTGAAACACGGTTCAAGGGACTCGTGCACGCTTATAGGTCCCCTCAGGCGTTCCTTGCAAGGAGAGTAAGTACCAAGGTCCTCTGTAGAGATGGCGCGTTTGTGGGATCTTGCCCTCCAGCCAGAGCTCAGACTCTTGGATTTTGCAGTGCTGCTGGTGTGTCATTTGAGGCACTGGCACCATACTCAGCCCCCGCTCGTGAGGTACGCATGTGGAGAGATATAAGCGCACACTTCAACAATAGTAATGCATAAATAAAAACCCCCCAAAAAACATTTTTTTAAGCGGCGCCGAAGCGCTAAGTTCACTTAGGAACGAGATTGAGTCATTATGCTTGGGATTGCCAAGGTAATGCTCTGACCATGTCGAGGCATGGGGACCACCTGTTGGTGGCAGAGACTCTCAACGGCCTGAGGTGGCTTGTTTTAATTGAGAGCTCGGAGGGTTTTCCCTCGAGTGAAGCCTTTGGGGCTTTGGAGGTTTAAGCCGTTGGCGTTTTAACCTCCAGAGACAAGAATGCTTGGAGGTTGAGCTGTAGGCTGCCTCGTCCGCTAGGAGTCTCGACGTGACAATGATCACGTGCGTGGCAATGACCACGGTTGCGTTTGTTCCCATAGGAGACAAAGCGTGTGTTTGAGGTTTAAGCCTTTTGGCGTTTTAACCTCTAGAGACGACAATGCTTGGAGGTTGAACTGTAAGCTGCCTCTTCCGCTTGTCTTCTCGACGTGACAATGATCACGGGTGTGGCAATGACCACGGTTGCATTTGTTCCTTTAGGAGACAAAGCTATGTTTTTGGAGGTTGAAGCCTTTTGGCGTTTTAACCTCTAGAGACGACAAATGCTTGGAGGTTGAGCCGTAGGCTGCCTCGTCCGCTTGACGTCTTGACTTGACAATGATCACGGGCGTGACAATAATCACTTTTTTAACTTGTTCCTTGCGGATACAAAAGCTTGCGAGGTTTAAGCCTTGAGCTTTTAACCTTGAGGGACAAAAAGGTGCTTGGAGGTTGAGCCGTGGGCTGCCTCTTTCGCTAAAAGGCCCTGACGTGATAATGATCACGGGTAGAACTTGCGCAGATGCATGATGTTCCATGGATTCTTGACGGGGACGCCGTCTTGCGTCTCGAGGCGAGCCGCGCCAGGCCTGGCGATGTGGGTGACCCTGTAGGGACCTTCCCACATCGGGGACAGCTTGTGGAGGCCTTCTCTGGAGAGGATTCGCATGAGGACGAGATCGCCTGCCTCCAGGGTGCGCAAGCGCACATTGCGGTTGTGGTAGCGCCTCAAGGACTGCTGGTACTTGGCCGCCCGGAGGGCGGCGCGGCGTCTTAGCCCTTCAAGGAGCAGCAGGTCGTCGTTGTGGAGGTCCTCTTGCTGGTCCTCATTAAAGGCAAGGACCCGTAGGGATCCATGCTTTATCTCTGCGGGGAGGACTGCTTCGGCTCCATATACGAGTGCGAACGACGTTTCCGCGGTGGGCTTGGGTGGCGTGGTACGGATGGACCAGAGCACCGAGGGTAGCTCATTGATCCAGCCCTTGCCCTGGCCCTTGAGGATATCGAAGGTCCTGGTCTTTAAGCCTCTGAGGACCTCTGCGTTTGCGCGCTCGGCCTGTCCGTTGCTTTGCGGATGGGCGACTGAGGCAAAGCAGAGCTTGATGCCCATTTTCTGACAGTAGGCTCTGAATATGCCACTGGTGAATTGCGAGCCATTGTCGGTGATGATGCGGTTAGACACTCCGAAGTGGCAGACCAGGACTCTGATGAATTTCACCGCCGCGCCTGCTGTGATTGTGCGCGTCGTCTCCACTTCAGGCCATTTTGTGAACTTGTCAATGGCCACGAAGAGGTAGCGATATCCACCTTGCGTCGTTGGGAAATGTCCCAGGATGTCCAGCCCCCAGACCGCAAATGGCCACGAGAGCGGAATGGTTTGTAGCCCCAGCGCTGGTTGGTGGATTTGCTTGGCGTGGAATTGGCAGGCTTCACAAGCTTGAATGATGTCCGTTGCATCTTGAAGCGCTTGGGGCCAGTAGAAGCCGCTCCTGAAGACTTTTCATGCGAGGGTGTGGGCGCACGAATGGTGGCCGCATTCCCCGTTGTGGATGTCCTTAATCAGCTGGACTGTGTAATACAACTTGTCGCCTTTGGGTGAGGTCAGGACTACACCTGCCCCACCATGGCGACAAGCGAAAGCTCCGTCGAACTTCATGGTCCAGTAGCTGGGCACTGCGGCTCCAGAGGACTCGTGCTCTTCTTCCCAGGGCTCTTCAGGGGTTGGATCAGTCCATTCGGCGACGAAGTCTGCCAGCGCTCTTCCTTTGATTACCCTTGTGGTATCGAAGCGCAAATTGAATGGCTGTAGCTCGATGTTCCATCCTGCGACACGATCTGTTGCATTTGGGTTGCGCAGAATTTGCTCCAGGGGGAAAGAGGTTACCACCGTGATGGGGTGCCCCTGGAAGTAGTGTCGTATCTTTCTTGAGGCGATGAGGAGTGCGAGGAGAAGCTTATGCTGCATCGGGTACCGCTCTCGAGCATCACGCAATACTGTGCTGACGAAGTAAACTGGATGCTCGACGAGAGTAGTTCCTGTTTCCTTGGCGTCTTTCGCCTGAGGTGGCCCAGCTTGGCCCTCGATGGGGTTGTCTTCAAGGGGTTTGTCCTGGGCCTCGAGGGTGTTGGCCTCGCGCGACTTGGTCTCGAAGGACTCGGCCTCGAGGGGCTTTGCCTCGAGGGACGTGGCATCAAGGGACTTGACCTCGAGGGACTTTGCCTCGAGGGACGTGGCCTTGAGGGACGTGGCCTCGAGGGGCTTTGCCTCGAGGGGCGTGGCCTTGAGGGACGTGGCCTCGAGGGATGTGGCCTCGAGGGACTTTGCCTCGAGGGACGTGGCCTTGAGGGACGTGGCCTCGAGGGACTTTGCCTCGAGGGACGTGGCCTTGAGGGACGTGACCTCGGGGGACGTGGCCTCGAGGGACTTGGTCTCACAGCGCTCCTCCTGGGCCTCAAGTGAGTTAGCCTCTTGAGGCTCCTCAGTCCCTTTGGCATGAACCTCTTGCAGCGGTTGAGTCGGGGCGGTCCCCTCTTGAGGCTTTGGGCCTGGCGGTGGCTTTGTGAGGACTGCCCTTTCGTCGAGCTCTTTATCAGGAGGCTTTTTCTTTGGAGTGGTTGCACTCTTCTTGTGAAGTACAGGCTCCTCTCTTTCCACCACAAGGACAACACTGGCTGTTTGTGGAGTAGCTGACAAGTACAGCTTCAGGTGCTCGCAAAGCCTTGGGGCGACCATTACAGGTGGGCTGGCCAAGTACTTCTTCAAGTCCTCAAATGCTTTTTCAGCTTCAGGGGTCCACTTGAAAGTGCCCGTTCTTTTCATGATCTTGAAAAACGGCAGGGCTCTTTCGCCGAACTTGGAGATGAATCGACCCAAGCTGGCCATGCAGCCTGCCAGGCGTTGCATGTCCTTGAGCCTGCGTGGAGGTTGCATGCCTTCTATGGCCTTGATTTTGTCTGGGTTCGCCTCTATGCCCCGATGAGACACGAGGAACCCCAGCAATTTGCCTGAAGGTACTCCAAAGACACACTTGGCGGGGTTGAGCTTGATGTTCACCTTGCGCAGGCTGGCAAAGGTTTCTTCAAGGTCTCCGAGAAGAGTATCTCCTTCTCGCGACTTCACGACGATGTCATCGACATATGCTTCAGCGTTTCGCCCCATTTGCCCGCCAACGGCTATCCTCATTAACCTCTGGAAAGTGGCTCCGGCATTTTTTAGGCCGAAGGGCATGCAGACGTAGCAATACACACCGCATGGGGTGAGGAAAGCCGTCTTCTCCTCATTTTCTTTAGCCATCTTAATCTGGTGATAACCAGAGAAGGCATCGAGGAAACAGAGGAGGTCGCAGCCTGCCGTGGAGTCCACGATCTGGTCGATTCTGGGCATGGGGTAAGGTTCTTTGGGGCAGGCCTTGTTTATATCAGTGTAGTCGATGCAGAGGCAGCCTCCGCCGGCGGGTTTTGGGACTACCACGCCGTTGGAGAGCCAAGTGGGGTGCGCGACTTCGCGAACGACTTTTGCCGCTTTGAGCTTCTCGACCTCCTTGACGATGAACGCTTGCTTCTCGGGGGCTTGCTTTTTGCTTGACGGGGCGCGCGTTTGGGCGCACGGCCAAGTGGTGCTCGATCACCTCCCTCGCTACACCATACATATCTTACGGTGTCCATACGAACATGTCAGAATTTGCCTGGAGGAAGGCGACGAGCGCGCTTTCCTATTTGGGAGGCAGCGCGGCGCCAATGGTGACGCTAGCCCCCGAGCCTTCAGCCCCCGAGCTACCTGAGCTCAGAGAGATCTTCTTGGTAGCAGCTGCCTCCTGGGAGAACAACTGCTTCTTCTTGGGCCTCTCGAGAGGCTCTTGGTCCTTGTCTGCGGGGAAGACCATGGCGGCGGTCTTGTAGGCTGTCTCAACAGCGCGCGTAGCGTCCAAGATATGCCCACGTATGGTGATCGTGCCGGCGCTGCCGGGGATCTTGACCATGTTGTACGCATGATGCGTGACGGCCATGAACTTCGCGAGCGCAGGGTAGCCGAGGATGGCGTTGTACGGCAGGCCGATGTGCGCGACATCGAAGTCGATGTGCTCGGTGTGGTAATTTTCCTCGCTCCCGAAGGTGACGGCAAGCCTGACCTGGCCTAGAGGATCGATCGAGCCGCTGGTGACCCTCGTGAAGGGCCTCGAGGGCATAAGCCGCTCGTAGGGCACTTGAAGCGCTTCGAACGTATCTATGGATATAACATTCAGGCCTGCTCCGCCATCGATGAGCGTCTTGGAGACAGCCACATTGTCGATGGTGGGGGTGCAGATCAGCGGGAGGGTTCCAACAGTCTTGGTAGACTTGGGGTGGTCCTGAGCGTCAAAGGCGATGGTGTACTGCGACCACTTGAGGGGCCTGGAGGTTCCCGTGCTTGGGAGGGCGGCGTTGAGCTCGCGCGCGAACTGCTTGAACTGGTTGTTCAACTTCGGTGCATGCGCCCCCCCCCCCCCCGAGGATGCAGGCAATGGCGCCCCTCGGGGCTTGGTAGCCGCCATCTTCCTCGTCATGGAGGTTGCCGTTCTTTTCTATGGCGTTGGCCTGATTTCCAGATGGTTTCTGGTAGCCGCCCTTGCGTCCGCTTCCGCGGTAGCCACGGCCTCGACCGCGGCTGCCACTGCCTTCTGCTTGCTCGCGCTCCTTGCTCAACCTCTTGAGGTCGTAGCAGGACTCCGTAGAGTGGCCGCGCCTGTTATGGTAGATGCAGAAAGGGCGGTGATCATCTTTCCTCTCTCCCGCCTCGGGGAAGTCCCTGCGGGTGCCTTTTGTGTCAGGCTCTTCCGCGAGAACTGTGGTGGCCTTGCGCTTGGGCTCCTCCTTCTTCTTCTGGCTCTTGGAACCCTCAGCATGATCGTCCCCTCTCAAGGACATTTTCACGAAGAGGAGTCTCTCTTCAGCCTTGGCGCACTTGTCTGCCATGTCGAACAGCTTGACCACAGAGGTGAGCTTGTCGTGGATGCCCAGTTTCTCGAGCATCCTGCTGTTTGGGACGCCCTCGCGGAAAGCGGCGGTGACTTGAGTGTCAGGGATGTTCGCGATCTTGTTGCGCACTTGGCTAAAGCGCTGGATATACTTGCGGAGCGTTTCATCCTTCCTCTGCACCACAGCGCGCAGATCATTGTCGGTGAGGGCGCGCTCGTACGTCCCCTTGAAGTTGGAGACGAACTGCTTGCAGAGCTCCTCCCAGGAGTTCACAGAGTCCTCCGGGAGGTTCAGGAGCCACGACAGCGCAGAGTCGCGTAGTGCGTGGGAGAACCAGTTGGCCATGACCTTGTCGTCTCCCCCCGCAGCTTGGATGGAGGTGGTGTAGAGATGCAGGAACTCGACAGGGTTGCTAGAGCCGTCGTAGCCCTTGGGAAGAGCCGGCCTGAATTTCTGCGGCCAGACCACGCGACGCAGAGAGCGAGTGAACGCCATGCAGCCTGAGGTGTACGTAGCGACCCCGTGCTGAAGCGCGCCGTGGTTCTGCTGTCCCGTCTGGCCGAGCTCCTCCACGAGCCTGTTCTGGCGGTCTCGCTGGAGCTCCATCCCCACACGAGCGTCGGGCGCGGTGCGCTGCACGATTAAGCAATCGTTTGGCGAGGTCGCGTGCGAAGGAGCCCTTTGCGCCGCAGCCGGTGCAGGCCCCAGGGGTGGTGGAGGCGCATTTGTTGCGACCGTGCCCGCGAGAGAGGGGTGCATGTTGGACTGCGACGGAGCGGGGCGCGTCGTGGCAATGCCGACGAGGTGGTTGAGGCGTTGGATCCACTGCTCGTGGGCCTCAGCGGTGGGCTGGTAGCGGAGCAGCTCTTGCGCCATGAGTAGCGTGGTATGGGGCACAGAGTCCGTCCTCCCCGGGCCCGAGCCGCTCGGGCGCTGCGTCGTGTGCGACGACTGCGCGCCCTCCTGGTGCTCGGCGTCGTGCTCTGGTGCCTCCGCGTGAGGGCCAGAAGGGACATGCTCCTCGTGACGGGGTCGGCACCGCCGTGCGCGGGTGGTCGCGCCACCTGGGGGCGCGCGTGCTCCCGCGGGCGCACGTCGGTTGCTTCGGGCGACGCGGGTGGCGCGCGTGTTCACCATGGCGCGGAAACGAACTCGAAGGTTGTTAACGCGCATCAATCCCCTACCTGGCGCGCCAAATGTAACATCCCAATACTTTGGAATGTTTAAAAATCACTAAAAATTTAAAACTTTTGTTTTTGATTAAAATAAAACTTTAAATGCATAAGGAAACCAACTATTAAAGACTTCAACCAATTTGAAAAAGTCTATTATTTCAAAATTTCCATTGTGTCATTATTTTCAAAAGTTATTTCCAATTAAACATTAAATTATCTATTGTATTTAAAAAAGCTTAATATGTAATTTGACAAATGTTTTATAAAGTACAAACCATTTTATTGTAAGTAAATAGTTTACTTATAAGTAATTGATTTCAACCACTTAGCCTTAGCTACAAATAAATTAAAATAATAATTACAAGTGTTATTTTAAACTATTGAAAACATTGTCTATTTGCCAAAAGATTATTATTCATTTACCTGAGTTCAAAACATAATTTGGATATTACAAGTCTATAGTTTATAACTTAAAACCTCATAGATTTTATAATTACTTAACAACCCAAATAAACATTTCATTAGCTTAAATGACTTTCATTTATTTTCAAAAAATAAAATGACTTTCATGAATATATTTTCTATATAAGAAATGAAGTAAAACTAAAATCTTTTCCAAAGTTGTTATAAAATTTCAATTGAGTTATCTTAATATAAAACTTAATGGTGCACAAAATATTTTGAATTAAAAAATGAATACATTATATTTCCCTTTTCATTTCAAATAAATGTGTGATGTTATTTAATATTGTACTAAAGCCAAAAATGATTTAATGTTGGAAAATGATTTTAAATAACTTAATTTTAAACTTATATAAGTGTTGTATTTTTATAAATTTTATTTAGCCAAAAACGAAATTATTTAAGCCATGTTTTCAAATTTGACATTAAGTGGCAAATTTGTAATTAATCAATAATTCAAAGTTTTGATTTTTTAAAAGTGTTCAAAACATGCCCACAACTGGTTTAACACAAAGATATTATTTTTACAAATTTTTAGAAATTTATTTGACTGTATTTGGAGTCTTAAATCAAAAGTTATGAAAGAAATAAGAAAAATCAGAAATAGAAAAAAAATTGCTGAGCTCCAGCAACGCCCGCACGCGAAAATCTCTCCCATGCCGTCTTCTCTACATGATTCCCGTTGATTTAGAGCACCAAATGACGCACCGTTTCTTTCTAATTAAAATCCTTGATCTCCTCTTTCATTCCCCCATAAAAGCCCTCTCTTAAACGCACTAAATTGCTCTAATTTCGTCCGCCATTAAACATGAGCGTTTTTGGTCGAATTTAATGTCCGATTAATTGCGGGCAAATTACTGCACCAAATCAAGCACCGTCGGATTCTATATAAAGCACTCGTCCTCCTCCTTCTTTTGCCCCCAAAATCCCTCTCCTAAACGCCCCAAGACTCGCAAATTTTCTCGCTGGAGTTCCTCCATTGCCGTCGCCGATTTCTCCAACTCCGGCCATGGTAGCACGCCCCTGAGCCCGAGACCCTCTCCCCTCTCTTCCCCACGTCCGGGCGCACCCCCTAGACCCGCCCTCATCTCTCCTCCGCGTCCAAATCGAGCGGGCCGAGCTCGCCGGCGAACCGAGCAACTCACCCGCGCCTCCACGCCACCTCCCGGATGCGTGAGACTACGCTGATGCCACCATCCTCCACGCCGTGTCGTGCTGCACGTCGTCGTCATCTTCCCGAGGCCAGAGGAGCACCGGAGCGTCGACCTCGTCCACGCCGGAGAGCAACGCCGTCGTCCTCTTCAATCTCTTCTTCACGTCCGGCAAGTACACCGGTCTTTCCTTTTTTGTTTTTTTTGTTATTCTTCCTAACCGTTGGATCTAAATCCAACATATCCTGCTGATCCACTTAAGTGAAGCGGTACCCTCCAATATTGTAGCGACACGTGTCCAGTTTTTCCAATTAAAACGAATTTCGGTCAGCAACTATGTTGTAACTTGTAAAAATCATAACAATTTATCTATTTATCCAAATTTGGTAATTTTTATATATATGGAAAGCATAGAAAGTTTACTACACGCGTATATGCTTATTTTATAATTTTGACAAAGTTTCCTGTAGTCGAAAATTGAAACCAGAAATAGGGTAATTTTGCTATAACTTAAAGTCAATAGGTTATTTTAAAGTTTTCTTTTTTGCAAATGAAATAATCGTTGGAAAGCTCTAATCGTGTAGTTTAATTTGTCATCATTAGTTTTCTATTTTTAATCTGTTTAAATTGATCAAAATCCTGAAAAGCATGTCGGCCATTTAACTCAAAACTTGTGTTTCAAAAATGATTTTAAAATAAATTCTATTTCTTAATGTCAAGAATTCCCTCCTCCGTCCAGAGCAACTAAAACACAATTTATAAATCAATACATATGCAAAAACAAAAAAAAAACCACTTTTGCATTTAATCCCTCAAATGTGTTAAAATATTTTAAATAATAAAACTTATAAATTTTATATCAAATCGACCGTAACTCCGTTTTCAATGTTTTTGTAGTCTATAAATTCGTATGAGCGTGTAGAATACATTGGAATAATAAAAACATATATTTTAGTCGTGCACTAACTTGTCATTTACAGAAAACTTTAATCTATTATTTAACCTTTTTACTATGTTTTGCTTTATTAGAAGTTAATAAAAATTGCAAATTGGCATCATGCATACTTTATGAAAATCCTAAAAGTTAGGATGATAGTTTTACTTGTGTTTTAATTACATTTAAGGAAAAACATTTATATTTTTAATGGTAATTCATTAGTGTTAAAAGCTTTTAAGACCATTAAGTTGATTTGTGTTAATACCTTGACCCAATTAATGTGTGATGAATTTTAAATTAAAGAACGGCCCATTAAATTCTATTGAATATCACATCAATTCTTTTTGCATACGCAATTATGTGACAAACTGACCATGTATGGTGAAGACCTTGTTTGGTATTTTGTTGTTGTATGCTTTGTGTGGTTTGTTTATTGTTATTTGATTTCTATGTTTAGATTGAACGGAGAGCTCCGAGTACGTTGAAAAGTGTTTATGAGAAACGACAACTTCCAAAGGCAAGTGGCACACCCCCATAAAAGTCCTATTATTTTTCTATGCATGAGTAGATTATTTTCTATAAGCATCTGTAGGATAGTATTGCTATGCAAGCCATGTTAGACCTCTTTATTCCTGTGTCTAGGTTCCTATGAAAATACTTAGTAGAATAGTGATGCTATGCAAAAACTATTTTGATGAAGAAGATAAAGTCTACTAAGTTTTAATCAAATACCTGGGTGGAATTGGTTGCTTGGCTGTATGAGTTGAGTGTTGTTCCCAGGGGATTTACCTGTGGAATATTCACTTGTGGATGGCCACCCAGGAGCAAAGGAATCTGAAGAACTCCAAGTGAAGATTGCTTCTCGTGCAGCCATTGCCAATATGGGCTCTGGCTTGATCAACTAAGCTGCATGGACTCTCCCCGGCCTGACAGGTGGTGGTAGAGGATTTGTAGGTGGAGCGCGTCAGGCCAGAGTGGGAGGGAAAATGTTTCTGAAAGATCTCGTCTCATTCTTTCCTTTCCTTATCACAAATGGTGTGTAAAGGGTAAATTGGGTTGAATGGGTACAATGGTGAACGTGTACAACCTCTACAGAGTTAAAATCTAAGTACTTAGCCGTGTCCCCGGAAACGGACAATTGAGCAGCTGAACGAGGATGTCAACCGAGGATTCAACCATTCAAACTTATAAATTAAAACTTGATGGGTGAACAAGGGTAGAATGAGACAGTGGATTTCATGCCACGGATGTCTCGAATAGAAGAAAAGTGTTTTCCAAAGAGTTAGGAAAAATTGGCTTTATGCAAAATAGCCTTGAACTCCACCAGCCAAATATGCATATAGGCTGAAGAGTTATTCCATTAAGTGTCCACCATAGTGTCACTTGCTAGACTCCATTTTTAATGGAATCTGACCCACGTTGTTGCAATATTTTTCTTATTGCAGATTGTTCAGATGACGAGTGAGGTTTCGTATATAGGTTTCGAGTCTACAACCAACCAGCATGAAAGTGATAGAGACTCACTGCTATTGTATTTCCGCTGTGTACTATTTCAAAGCTAGCTTCATGCTATGCAACTTGTAATGAATATTTTGTAATTCTGGATCATCGATGTAATAAAATTGACGCTTTGTTGTGATATTACATCGTAAACTGTGTGTGCAAATGAATCGATCCAGGGATTTGCAAATCGTAAACTTAAGTGTGATATTACACTTAAGTGCAGGTACACTACACTAAATGTCGGGTTATGACTCCCAGGAATCGGGGGTAGTCACTTCCTGAAGTGTGATTCGAAAGGGGATTGAACGCGGAGGTATAAACCCTCAAGTGGCTCCGCGACGTTGCTCGCCGGACCCGAAGAAGACGCACACCCGACCAAGGAAGACACGGTCCTTTACCCGGGTTCACGGCCCTCGTGTGGAGGTAAGACCACTACTTCTGCCTGTCTGTATTATAGGTGGAAGGTTACAGTACAATTGAGCTTGCCGAAAGCCCCCTTGAGGCAGTTCTTGCCTGGGGAGGGAAGCGATGATCTTCTTCCTCCTCCAGCCAGAGGCTAACCTAACCAGTGTTGCTAGGGTTTACAATGGTGTTTTGCACGCAAAGGGCCGACCCTTGCTACGATGGAGGTCTTCTCTCTTTTATAGGCGCCTCGGGCCTTCTCCTTCGGCTTGGCCTTCAAGGTGGCTCCCACTTGCCAGTGGCAGGGCGGAGCATGAGTCCACCGTGCTCCATTCGTCCATGGACTCGGTCCATTGTTGATAAAGGTGGCGCCGTGGCCGACAGGCGGCCGACCGCGCGGTACTATCAGCAGAGCGGGCAGTGTCTGAGGTGGAGCCCGCGATGACGATCTCCGTTGGAGGGTTGCGTCGTCCACCTGCTTTATCGTCAGAGTAGAAGGTCCTTACAGCTGCGCAGCAGGCGGAGCAGCTTTGTTGACCACTTTATCGCCAGGGACAGCGACGGGGGTGTGCGCGCTACTGCATGAGTGTGGCAGAGGTCACGTGCGCTCTGCCGTGCTTCCTTGGCCGCGACGTTTCCCTCCAGGCCTGAGGGGAGATTCCTGTTGGACTCCCCTCAGGCGGGTTGGTGCCTTGGGGGGGGGGGTTCCCTGAGGCGAGGGGTCCCTTGAGGCCCTCGTTTCCTCCTCAGGCCCTCGAGGGGAATCGCCTCTCGAGGGTCCCGCCAGGCGGTGACGCCTGGTCCTTAGCCGTTTCGTCAGTCTGGCCCGCGAGCGAGGCCTGGGGGAATGGGCTCTTGATACGCCAGTTCCCACTGGGCCGACAAAACGTTCAGTGAAGTTCACGAAATAAAGGTCTCCACTACCCGTCAATTATTCATTGAACCACATACATCTCTATGTATGACTATCAATAAGTTATATGCCCGCTTTCCGAAAACGGTGTCACGGTTATTTTGCAAGTGTCAAAAGATCAAATCTTAGGACTTGTAGATCCATCCGGTATGGAGCTAATGCATTGACTATAACATTGACATGACTAAACGGTAGTGCCACACATATGTGGTGTCTTTATTAAGTTTGTATCCTTTGGTTTTAATATTATGAATGTGGGAGCTTCTAACATCTAAATTCAAATCGGCATATGATCATGACTTCATAAATATAGGACACCAAATTTGTCACTATCATGTATGAACAAGTGTCTCGCTAGAGGAGACACACTTGTAACGATCATACTAACAGACGATCATAAAGAATTTATTCAAATGGTAGATCTAGAGGGAGAGTGTCTATGGCCATCACAACAACTTGACTGCCATTATCAACATGCAATGTCGCCTCATACTTTCAAGCTACTCAAGCAGTAAACCTGGTTTTCACAAAACATGACTAGTTCAAAACTTAGTCACTACTGCGAGTACTTGCTTAGCTAAAACATTCATAACATGTATATCATATATACACTTTCATCATTGATGACTTCCGGCGATCTGTTTCATTTTCTTGATACTTCCACCGTAATCAAGAACCATGAAGGTGAACGATTCCCCTTGCATGACATAGTCTGTGACAAAGGATTTGCGCTTGGCAACGATGTCTGTCATCCAGTGATTGAGCTGAGCGAGGCGTCTCAATGTTAATTAGTATAAACATATGTCATTAAGTATGACCGCCACGTGCTCCCTCAATGTGTGTATTCTCTTCCGTGTTGGTTGAGAAGACAATCAGTCAAGGTACTGATAAACTTCATCAACCCAACGTTTGGGGTACCCCGAGTTTAGCGACCATATCATATGTTCGCGATCTAAAAAACTCGTACCCACCGTTGGTTCTCTATGGCAGAGATCATAGCATGCACTGGACTATGATGATATCATCCGCACAAAATCTGATAATCCAAATTATCTTTTGTTAGCGGAATCTCCGGGTTTATCTCCTAGCGGGTATTGTAACACAAAGAGCTAATGGTTTAAACAAGGAGTATCCTCAAGCTAAAGCATAAAACTATGAAGTTTGGACCCAAAACTTTAAGTTTCTCAATCGCAGGAATGCGCCTCATTTGAAAAATGCTATCACAATGGTTAATATATACAAAGGTTTGCAAAACAGACTCTGTTCATTATATTGTGAGTTCTGTATTTTAGAAAATAACTATCCGAACTCCAACTCAAATGAACATCCTCCTGGTAGTTTTAAGCGATTACATGACCCCCATCCATTGCACCACCCCTCATCATCAGAGCCGGCGGCACAACTTCAAGAGTAGACAATTGTCCGCCACACCAATTTTGTGACTCGTGCTCGACCTTTCCGTCTCCCTGTTCCGAGGCCATATCTGCACATCCTAGGCTCGCCACCATAACCTCCACGCTGACGCTTGTGCAACATGGCTTACACCCACTGTATGCGAACGACGAGATGTCTGACACCCGATCATCACGGCCTGCCTCATAACGTAGAATTTTCTTGGTGGTGCGCGTTGGAGGGAGAACACTAGTGGTATTTTGAAGGGATCATCTTATATAGCTACCGCCGTGCAACTAATATATAATATATATATATAATCACACAATATAAGATGCACACAAAACATCAAATGTAATGCAATGTGATATAGTCCATTGCGCCATGGTCTTCTTGGCGCCCGCAGTTTATAAACAATTTAATAAACCTACCTTGACCATATCACATAGCCCCTGCAAAATAAAGTTAGCCGCTTCTACTTTATCTTTTGCATATTTTACGTGGCTCGGGGCTTTCGTAAATAGAACCGCTTCATACCTACGAACCTTATGACCACAACAACGATCCAATAATTGCATGTTTAAGCATCCCTTTGGGCCCTCCATTGAAAATGCAAAGCCAACTAAAGAGAGAGAAACAAACACCCGCCAGCCACAGATACGGTACAAGCCGTATGTCAGTAGTGGAACCAGTCTCGCGTAAGCGTACGCGTAAAGTCGGTCTGGGCCGCTTCATCAACTGGATGCCGCTGGAATCACAAGTGCACGCTAGAGGGTAGCAAATGACAGGAACGGTGCCCCCGTGCAGAACACGGGTTCTAACAGCGTACAACTATATCTACTATAGATCGGCTCTGATACCACTGAAGGGCATCGTGTGCAGAAAATAAAAAAATTCTTAGCAACGATATCCTTAAACTAGCCAAGATCTACACTATGCAGATATAGTAGTACGGCGGAGATCGGAAAACATACCCTCGTAGACCGAATAGCGGGGATTACGCTCCCGCACAAGTGTTGACGACGAAGACGACGTAGCCGACCTCTAGGTCGCGGAGAACTCGGCGCGACGAAGACGATGAAGATGACCCCGAGGTCGGGTGGAGGAAGTAGGCCTCCGAGTACCGCTAGCGCAGCACCTCGCATGGCGTTACACACATACGGTGGAGACGACGGCCTCCGAAGCTCCAGTCCAGGACGAGCATCAGAAGACTTGGACCGGAACACCAGCAGCGCGGCATCGGGCTATGGTGGAAGAGATCCCCCTTTTCTACTTGGCGCAACTCCGACAAAGGGAATCACGAGATCGAGAGAGAATTAGGGAATTAATTGGTGAATTAAAAGGCCAGGGGTGCCCCTTCTTATATAGGCTCCCAGGGGGAGCCAACCTTGCCAGACAGGAAATGTGGGACTATCCCCACATGCCTGGTGCGGCTAGGGCAGTGCGTCGGCCCTAGGTGGGCCCCATTTGGCCCACCTAGGCCGGCCCTCCCTCAATCCGAAGCCCTGGGGGGACTTTCCCCCCCTCATGGGCTTTCTTTCCACCAGAAGGCCCATTTAGGGAAACCAGCCTTTAAAAATTCGAAAATAAATATATAAAATCATATTTAAACAAAAATTACACTAATTAATATCAAACATATTTTATATAATTTATTCTAGCTCCGAAAACTATTTTGTCGCTGCCCGATCTCCATCAGACCATTCCTGGGACGTTCCCGGTGATCTCTTTCCTTTCCGGTTGTCTTGTCGAAACCCCTTAAGTGTGTTACCCTAGCGGTTCGATATAATAACAGGTACGATCAAGAGCCCTCTATGATCAACGACTAACTCGTAGGCCTAGACCCCATGAATTAATCCCTGTGATATAACGAATGACTTTCATCTATCAAACCTGGACGTATAGTCTTAAACACTTTGTCATGGCGATATTTAGTGTGTCCGAGCATCATTCTCAGATATCTATATACCTAGCATGATATCGTTACCGACATCGCTATCTTCTACTCGTCTATGATATTATGTCAGCTGGTGACCTAGTCACATGTTTGCAAACTCATTTGACATAATCTCACCGAGTGGGCCCTAGAGTATCTATCCGGCTATGCGGACTGACAAACCCCGTTGTTGACCCCTCGTCTCAACTATCCCCTTCCGATACCCAAAAATATCACCGTTATTGTCACACTATATAAGATATGACGTTTGGTGCGATCAAAGTATCTTCCAAGGATAACAATAAGAGTTGATCTCACGGTCTTAAGGCGTAATGACTATGTCCTATAAATACTGGGTATGTCCGTCACATCGTTACACCTAACGATATGACTTCCATTGCCGACCGGCGTCATGCCCTATGAACGGAAAACCTCGATCATCAATCGCGCAATGAAACTAGTCTTAGTAGAGGCTACTAGGGACCTGTTTGTTTATCTACCACACTTGTATTAATATTTTCGCTCAATACAGTTATAGCATGGTATAAAACATATAATGAACAATTGGGATATTGCCAATAAACTATGTTTATTAAGTGCCTCTAGGGCATATTCCCTTCAGATTGGCCTTGGCACCAGACTCCTCCGAGGGCGCCTCGGCTTTCCTCTTGGAGGGGACATCGGATGGCCTCGCCCTAGACCGGTCCACGGCCGCCTTGGTGCATGGCTCGCGCCGCCCTGGCGTGGCCTCCTTGTCGGAGGCCTCCTCCTCTGCCTCCTCCTCCACCATGGGGCGCGAGGGCGCCACCACGAAGGCGTCGTAGTTGCTTGACGAGATGTCGCAAATCTCATCAGTACAGGGCACGGGCCTCGAAGAGGACACCTCCCCTGCCATGGCCTCCTCCTCGCCTCACCAAACTCCTGAGGCAGAGGGCGAGTCGGCTCCCTCTGCTTCCTGCACCACCGGCACAGGCACCTCCTTCCCCACCAGGCCTGCCGGGGTAAACAAGGGCATCCCATCCAAGATGGCCAGGCGCTCGGTCATGTTGTACTAATGCAGCGGCCGGAGCGTGATGGAGAGCTGGTCCATGGCATGCACCACCGGGTTGATGAAGAGCGCAGACAGGACGTTGTCGGCGGCGTCCTTGTCGTTGTCCTCGTGGTGGAGACGCATCTTGTCCTGGGGGCCGGAGTACATCCACATGGGCGTCGCATGCGCCTGAAGGGGAGCAATGCGGCGCGTCACGAAGTCCGCAATGATGATCTGCCCCGTGAGGCCCTCCTCCCGAAGGTAGTTCAAGCGGCCCATCAAGCTTGAATTTCGCGCGGCGTCGAAGGGGGCCTTGCCCCAGCTGGAGTTCATCACGACCTCGAGGAAGGCGCAGGGCTGCTCCACCCCGACGAAGAACCACCGTTGGTGGAAGTCGTCCACCTTCTTCTTCACCGACGTGATGGCACTGCCCTGGCTCCAGGACATGGGAATATAGACACTCCCCATGCCGTCCACGATGCGGAACAAAACGCATCCCGATCGCTCGTTCTTCCCCATGTTCCGGAGCGCGTAGAAGCACCGGAAGTGCCCCACCGTAGGCTCCAGGCCCAAGTACGCCTCACAGAGATAGGCGAACACGGCGAGGATGAGGACGGAGTTGGGGTGGAGGTGCAGCAATTGAATCTGGTAGAAGGCCAGCACCGCCTCCAAGAATGGAGAGAACGGCGGCACCAACCCGGCGGAGACGCAATGCTGGAAGAGAGGGAAAAACCCTCGCAGGTGTTTCCCGTGCGCCGCAGCCTTGAGCGCGGTAGCGCCGTGCTCGTTGGTACGGTCCGCAACCAGGAAGCGTACCTTGGCGAGCGCCTTGTCGTTGACGCGCACCCTGAGCAACGCTGCGCCGTGCGCGACCTTGGCTGGCGCCGCCTGAGAAGAGGACCCCAAGGACGCCTTGCCCTTGTCCTTGGGTGGATTCATCGCGGAAGATTGGTGGGCCGCAGGGGCGAAGGAAGTTAGAGGAGAAAGGAGACGAGAGCGCCGGAGAGCAGGAGCGAAGGGCTCGAGACGGAAAAGGCTTCTGTGAGAAGGAATGGAAACAGTAACGGCTCCCTGCCCCGGCGCTTAGACTTTATGTCTCGTCAAGAAGCAGTTACCGGGGCGTGGTGGGATCCCCCACTACGCGCACCCCGGCTCGTGCGCGGCCGTTACTCGTCTGAGTGACGCGTGGCTCGGGCCGGCCGGACACTTTGGGCCCACGACGCTCCGACTGCGCCCATGGGCTCAATCGCGCCCATCGCGGGCCCGGGGACTACTGTCGCCCCAGTGAGGACTGGGGTGTGCAGAGCCCACTCCCCCCAGGCCTCGGCCGCTGACAGATCAGACGAAAAGACGAAAAGACTAAGGACTAAGCCATCGCTTGGAGAGAACCTCGAGAGGCAACTCCCCTCAAGGGCCTGAAGAGGACCGCGCGCGTCAAGAGACTCCCCAGGCTATCTTCGCCTGGAGAGAAGTTAACGGAAATCTCTCCACAGGCCTCCGCGGCCCTGTGGAGACACTTCGCGGCCAAGCAAGCGCTGCAGGGCGCACATGGCCTCTGCAGTGGCCGCGGAGTGACGCGAGCACTCCAATTGCCATTCTGGTGATAAAGGAGTCAACAAAGTTGCGCCGCCTGCGCCAGGATAGCTGGGACTTTCCTCTCTAGTGATAAAGCGGCTGGACGGCGCAACGCTCCAAGAAGATCGTCATCATGGGCTCCACCAGGATCACTGCAACCCCTGCGAGCCGTTCTGCGCGGTCTGCTGCCTGTCGTCCACCGCGCCCAACTTTATCGCGGATGGACCATGTCCATGGAGGTTTCAGCACTGGTGGACTCCAACTCCTCCGGGTCACTGCCGTGTGAGAGCCCACCTTGGACGCCCTGCGCAAGGAAGACGCCCGTGGCGCCTATAAAAGGAGCGAGACCTCCACCGTAGGAAGAGATCGGCCAATTGCTTGCTAAACACTTGTAACCCTAGCCGAGCACGTAGGATAGCCATCTGCTGGAGAAGGGAGACAACCATCGTGTCCCTCTCCAAGCACGAACTGCCTCAAGAGAGCCCTTGGCAAGCTCAGTTGTACTGTCACCTTTGCAGTGCAATACAGACAAGCAGGAGTAGCGGTGTTACCTCCTCCTGAGGGCCACGAACCTGGGTACGTGCCGGTGTCCATTTCTGTCGTGGGTGTTCCTCTCCAGGCCCGGTGAGCACCGTCGTCGTGCCTCTCGAGGGTTGTTTGACCTTCACGTTCAATCCCCCTTTCGAACTACACTTCAGGGTGTGACTCCCCCTGTTCCGTGGGAGTCACTCTCTGACACCATTAAAAGAGTAATTAGAAAGCATAGTAGATATTTCCTTATTAGGAATTTTCCTTTTGTTAGTCACAATATCTTTCATATATTTAGAATAAGGAGGCAACTTAATAGCATCAGTCAAAGGAATTTGCAAGAACAATGGTTTCATCCAATCACAAAATCTATTATAATGATCTTCCTCTTTAGATTTAAGTTTCTTAGCAGGAAAAGGCATTGGTTTTTGGACCCAAGGTTCTCTTTCATTACCATGTTTCTTAGCAATAAAATCTTCTTTAGTGTACTTTTTATTTTTAGCATGTTTTTCAGGTTCTTCTTCTATTTCTTCCTGATCCGAATTGGCATTTTTATCTTTATCATTGTTATTAGCATTATCATTGCTGTGTTCATTACCACTTTCAGTTTCAGCATCAGAAACAGATATACTATTAGGATCAATAACAGGTTCAAAGGATTCTACAACAGTTTTATGTTTCTTTTTCTTTTTCCTAGAAGGAATACTAGGTTCATTCACTCGTTGAGAATCTTGTTCAATTCTTTTATCATGTCCTTCAGGATACAAGGGATCTTGAGTAGATTTACCACCTCTAGTTGTTACTTCACAAACAAGTTTTTCTTTAGCAATAGAGTTGTTTACTAGCAATTCTTTTTGCACTTTAGTGAGTTGATCTATTTGAGTTTGAACCATATGAAAGTGTTTAATGAGCACTTTAATATCATTAGCAGTTCTATCAACAATATCATGTAAATCACTAATAGCATGAGAATTTTTAATTAAATGATTCTCTATTCTTGTATTAAAATTACATTCCTTAACAATAAAATCATCAAATTCATCAAAGCATTGAGTAGGAGGTTTAGAGTAAGGAATATCTCTATCATCAAACCTTTGGAGAGAGTGTACCTCAATAACGGTTTGAGTAGGAATAGGCTTACATAATTCTTCAATAGGAGGTAAATACTTCACATCTTCAGATTTAATGCCACTTTCTTGAAGAGATTTTTTAGCTTCCCTCATCGTTTCTTCATTTAATTCAATCATACCTCTCTTCTTCGGTGTTGGTGGAGGTGTTGGAGTAGGTTCAGGAATATCCCAATCATCATTGTTCTTACGTATTGTAGCAATAATTCTTGAGCTTCTTCGGGAGTCCTTTTCCTGAAAACACAACTAGCAAAACTATCCAGGTTTGTCCTAGATTCAGCAGTTAGTCCACTATAAAATATATCAAGTAGATAATTTTTCTCCAAATCATGGTTCGGCTGCCCCCTCAAGATGCAACAAAAGCGTGTCCAAGCTTTGGGGAATTTCTCACCCTCATCTTGATTAAAATTATAGATTTTTAGCAAAGCATCATGTTGAGCACTAGCAGGGAAATATTTTCGAAAGAAAGCATCAAGCAAACCCTTAGGACTAGTGATGGAACCAGGAGACAAATTATTATACCAAGTTTTAGCCTCTCCTTTTAATGAGAAAGGAAATATTTTAGCAACAAAGTAAGTGCGCAATTTAATGTCTTCAGCAAATATTCCACTCAAATCAGACAATACCTCATGTGTTCTACAACACTTTCATTTTCAGTTCCACAGAAAGGTTCTCTTTCAACTATAGCTATATGAGCCAAATCAATAGAGAAATCATAATCTTTAACCTTTATGTTTACAGGAGATGTAGCGAATTTAGCATCAGGAGATAATTTACATTTAACAGCAGGTTTTTCAACAAGTTTTTCACAGGCACTAGCATCTTTCATAGCATTAATTTCTTGAACAAGAGCATCATCAAGATTCACAAACATATCATCACACTCATCATCAGTATCACAAGTAAATTCAGGTGAATTAACAGGTGTTTCAGCATTTTCATCAGGAGTTTCAGCATTTTCAATATGTTTAGATTTAGCAATAGTAGCATTTAAAAAGGGACCTAATGAACCAGTTTCATCAAGAACAGTAGAAGCATCATCATAAGTAACTTCAGATTCAGCAGTAGTAATAGAACGTGCAGTTTGTGGTGGTGTAACAAGCTTATTCAGCACAGATTGAGAGTCGAGCGCAGCAGCAAAGTTCAAAGCTTTACCTTTCCTTGTAGTGGCACTTGTGGACAAAGACTTTACGTCCAGAGAATTAGTCCTGGTTATATTTGTGGCTGGTACTAATGAGCATCAGTACCGGTTTGAACTATTAGAGGGGAGGGGTGCAACACTGCCGGTCCGTAAGGGACCTTTAGTACCGGTCCGTAACACGGCCCGGTACTAAAGTTCAATGCGATGGCAACGGCCACGAAGGGCTGGGCGAGGGGAGCTTTAGTATCGGGCCGTGTTACGGTACGGTACCAAAGGTCCTAACCGCTCGACTCCCGCCACGCTTTTAGACGGGAGTGGGCAGTTTCTTCGCTCTGTCTCATCTCTCCCTCTTCATTTTTCGACACGGCCGGGGCTCTCTCTTCTTCCTCTCTCCTTGCTCTCCTCCGGCAACACACTCTCTCTCCCTCTTATCTCTTTCTCCACTCCGGCCACCATGAATCCGGCGCCACCAAGAACACGCTGTGGACCGGTGCTTGCACACACCGCCAATCTTAAGTTTGTTTATAACAACAATAGCACTATGGTGGGTGGATATCTCTCTGATTTCAAGAAATGGATTGGTGAAGCTCGGGAGCAAGAGAAGTTAATCGGTCTTGATCTCGAGTACACGGCCGATCAAGAAGAGGTTGCGGTCATCCAAATTTGTTTCAAGAAGTATGTCTTGGTCTTCCAATGGGCAAGGTAATTAAAAATCATCCAAATGTTGGGGGATTATTTTCTTTAATTTGTTGATTAATTCATATGGATAGGAATTGCATAAGATAGCAATTTCTCTTTGTTTCTGTATATATTTGTGACCGAAATGAAAATATAGATATTGACCCAAATGAAATGTTGCAATGTCTATTAATTGGCTGAAATTAAATATATATCTTGGCATATGAATATTTGGCCGAAATGAGGAAAATCTTATATAGTTCATGCCTATATTGTTGTTATTATACATTGGCCGAAATGTGCATATATATTGTGTATGTTGCATTGCATGGATATATTGTTCCATTGCAATGCATATTTGCATATGAATATATATTGTTGCATTGCATTTGGCCGAAATGAGGAAAATCTTATAGTTTATGCCTATATATTGTTGTTATTATACATTGGCCGAAAAAGAATGTTGCATATTGCATGCATATATATATATATATATATTGTTGTTATATTACATAAAACTATAAGTGTCAATGTTGGCCGAAAATTGCATTGCATATGAAACTAAGCTAGTGCCGAAAATGAATGTTGGCATTGCATGCATATATATTGTTATTATATACATAACAACAACTAAGTGCCAATTTTGTTGCATATATATACTTGATCTCTCAAATTATATATTGGCCGAAAATGAAAGTTGCATTGCATTGTTGCTATCTCATTCATATACAAGATCTCAAAGTACTATATATTGTTATATATCATTGCAAATGAACTACTTGATCTCAAATTACATGTTGGCAGTATATTTTTAACATGTGTTCCATTTGTTGTTTGTAGAAGTGACAAGCAATGTCAACCACTCATAGATTTTCTTCGCAGCGGCATTCATTTTGCTAGCATTGATATAACGAATGACAAGATCAAGATGAAACGCACCTGGGGACTTGAGATACCATCTTCCTGCCAAATTGATCGCCAGGCTATCTTTTGGCTTGAGCATCTCAAGACTGGAATGGCTGCTATGGCAAGCGTCATAATCAACGAGGACGCGTACAAGGATATGAAGAAAAGATTCAAGAGTGGGCAGCATTATCTTTGGGAGATGACCCACTTGACGGTTGCAACACTGAGTATGCAGCAATAGATGCGTATGTTGCATACGAGGTGTACCGCAAGATTAGAATCATCAACTATGGACAGCGTCACCTTGTACCGCGACCAGTGCGGCGCCAGGAGCTTTCTGATTCTGATTCGAATGACGATATGTACTAGGTGTTTAGTGTCTTTAGGGTCTCCTCATGCGTGGAAGACAGTAGCTAGTGTTAGTGCAAACAATTAATCTCTAATATTTAGTAGTAGTGTTATTAATTGTTAGATGTGATAGTAGTGTTATTGTTGCAAAACTTTTATATCTCTAATATTTTGTAGCTAGTACTGTTATTGTTGGATGTGAGTATAGTGTTATTATTGCAAACAATTTATCTCTAATTAATATTCTGTAGTACTGTTATTGTTGGATGTGAGTAGTGTTATAATTGCAAATTTTGCAATAAATACAATTTATCATATGATAGACCTTTTTGTGAAGACTTTTTTTTATCAAATTTTGTCAAAAATAAAGTTTATCATTTTTCATAGCAACTAGTACACATATAAGGTCCCCATGATAAAGGATTTCATTTTTGAAGTGTTTATCACATTATTTCATTTTTTCATAAAGAAAGTCAAAACGATCGCGATGATAATTCATTAGAAGATGAAATGTTTTATAGAACTATCAATGTTTATGTGATATAACCACTAGTTGTGTATCTTAAAATGATTTTTCCAAGAAAATTAGACAAAGCTATCAAACAGTTGTAGTTCAAATTTGAATTACTTTCGAAAAATAAGCATAAGCTCATTTAACTATAGGAAATTAGGTAGAAATCAAGGAAAAACCTAATACATGGGCATTATCCATCATATGTGTACTAGTTTCCATGAAAATTAAATGGGTGCTATTTTGCATCATATTTTTGGTACTTTGTTCACAAAAAAAGTTAGTTTTTGCACTTAAAAAATAGAAAATGATATTTATGAAAATAATTTCAAGATTTCCTTTGACATGGTTGTTTTTTATACCAATTTTCACCTATTTGTGAAATATGAGATCTTTATCACAAACTATGACTTGAAAATGATCATAACTTGATTACTTGCCTTGAAACTTCTAGATGTCTATACATGATAGACCTCTCTGTGAAGACTTTTTTTGCAAATTTTGTCAAAATAAAGTTTATCATTTTTCATAGCAACTAATACACATATAAGGTCCCCATGCCAAAGGATTTCTTTTTTTGAAGTGTTTATCACATTATTTCATTTTTTCATAAAGAAAGTCAAAACGGTCGCGATGACAATTCATCAGAAGATGTAATGTTTTATAGAACTATCAATGTTTCTGTGATATAACCACTAGTTGTGTATCTTAAAATGATTTTTCCAAAAAAATTAGACAAAGCTATCAAACAGTTGTAGTTCAAATTTGAATTACTTTTGATTAAAAAGCATAAACTCATTTAACTAGGGGAAATTAGGTAGAAATCAAGGAAAAACCTAATACATGGGCATATCCATCATATGTGTACTAGTTTCCATGAAAACTAAATGGGTGCCATTTTGCATCATATTGTTGGTACTTTGTTCACAAAAAAAGTCAGTTTTTGCACTTAAAAATAGAAAATGATATTTATGAAAATAATTTCAAGATTTCCTTTGACATGGTTGCTTTTTATACCAATTGTCACCTATTTGTGGAATATGAGATTTTTATCACAAACTATGACTTGAGAATGATCATAACTTGATCATTTATCTTGAAACTTCTAGATGTCTATACATGATAAACCTTTTTGTGAAGACTTTTTTTGCAAATTTTGTCAAAAATAAAGTTTATCATTTTTCATAGCAACTAGTACACATATAAGGTCCCCATGCCAAAGGATTTCTTTTTTTTGAAGTGTTTATCACATTATTCCATTTTTTCATAAAGAAAGTCAAAACGGTCGCGATGACAATTCATCAGAAGATGTAAAGTTTTATAGAACTATCAATGTTTCTATGATATAACCACTATTTTTGTATCTTAAAATGATTTTTCCAAAAAACTTAGACAAAGCTATCAAACAGTTGTAGTTCAAATTTGAATTACTTTTGAAAAATAAGCATAAACTCATTTAACTAGGGTAAACTAGGCAGAAATCAAGGAAAAACCTAATACATGGGCATTATCCATTATATGTGTACTAGTTTCCATGATAATTAAATGGGTGCCATTGTGCATCATATTTTTGGTACTTTGTTCACAAAAAAAGTCAGTTTTTGCACTAAAAATAGAAAATGATATTTATGAAAATCATTTCAAGATTTTCTTTGACATGGTTGTTTTTATACTAATTGTCACCTATTTGCGGAATATGAGATCTTTATCACAAACTATGACTTGAAAATGATCATAACTTGATCATTTGCCTTGAAACTTCTAGATGTCTATACATGATAGACCTTGTTGTGAAGAATTTTTTTACAAATTTTGTCAAAAATAAATTTTATCATTTTTCATAGCAACTAGTACACATATAAGGTCCCCATGCCAAAAGATTTCTTTTTTTGAAGTGTTTATCCCATTATTTCATTTTTTTCATAAAGAAAGTCAAAACGGTCGCGATAACAATTCATGAGAAGATGTAATGTTTTATATAACTATCAATGTTTCTGTGATATAACCACTAGTTTGTATCTTAAAATGATTTTTCCAAAAAAAAATAGACAAAGCTATCAAACAGTTTTTAGTTCAAATTTGAATTACTTTTGAAAAATAAGCATAAACACATTTAACTAGGTGAAATTAGGTAAAAATTAAATAAAAACCTAATACATGGGGATTATCCATCATATGTGTACTAGTTTCCATGAAAATTAAATGGGTGCCATTTTGCATCATATTTTTGGTACTTTGTTCACAAAAAATTCAGTTTTTGCACTTAACAAATATAAAATGATATTTATGAAAATAATTTCAAGATTTCCTTTGACATGGTTGTTTTTTATTCCAATTTTCACCTATTTGTGAAATATGAGATATTTATCACAAACTATGACTTGAAAATGATCATAACTTGATCATTTGCCTTGAAACTTCTAGATGTCTATACATAATAGAACTTTTTATGAAGAATTTTTTTTGCAAATTTTTTCAAAAATAAAGTTTATCATTTTTCATAGCAACTAGTACACATATAAGGTCTCCATGCCAAAGGATTTCTTTTTTTCAAGTGTTTATCACATTATTTCATTTTTTCATAAAGAAAGCCAAAACGGTCGCGATGACAATTCATCAGAAGATGTAATGTTTTATAGAACTATCAATGTTTCTGTGATATAACCACTAATTGTGTATCTTAAAATGATTTTTCCAAAAAATTAGACAAAGCTATCAAATAGTTGTAGTTCAAATTTGAATTATTTTCGAAAAATAAGCATAAACTCATTTAACTAGTGGAAATTAGGTAGAAATCAAGGAAAGACCTAATACATGGGCATTATCCATCATATGTGTACTAGTTTCCATGAAAATGAAATGGGTGCCATTTTGCATCATATGTTTGGAACTTTGTTCACAAAAAAAGTCAGGTTTTGCACTTAAAAAATAGAAAATGATATTTATGAAAATAATATCAAGTTTTCCTTTGACATGGTTGTTTTTTATACCAATTGTCACCTATTTGTGGAATATTAGATCTTTATCACAAAGTATGACTTGAAAATGTCCATAACTTGATCATTTGCCTTGAAACTTTTAGATGTCTATACATGACAGACCTTTTTGTGAAGACATTTTTTGCAAATTTTGTCAAAAATAAAGTTTATCATTTTTCATAGCAACTAGTACACATATAAGGTCCCCATGCCAAAGGATTTCTTTTTTTGAAGTGTTTGTCACATGATTTTTCCTTAAAATGATTTGTTTGAAGTGTTTATCACATTATTTCATAGCAACTAGTACACATATAAAGTCCCCATACTAGTTGTGTACCTTAAAATGATTTTTCCTAAGAAAGATTTCTTTCTTTGAAGTGTTCATCACATTATTTCATTTTTTGAATATTTATTAATATATAATCATTTTTTAAATAAAGTAATATTTGTTTTATCATTATTTATTTCAATATTATTATTATATAATATATTGGTTTAATCAAGTAAAATTTTGTAATATAAGAAATGAATAAGTGTTTAATCATGACCGAGTGGTTAACATGATTGATAAGATAGAACTATCAGTAAGTTCTCAGTTCTCTCTTAGTATCTAGTTTGAAAGGAAGCTAAATGTTAAGTGTGCTAGTGTTATAACAGTTTCAAGATGGGTGACCAATCGGGAAATTTGACAGTTCTCATATAGGTTAAATGTGTAGAGATTAAGTGTGTAGTAAGTGTGTGTAGGAAAGGGGAAAATTAACTAGATTAAATAGTGGATAATTAAGTGAGAAATTTAAAAATTCTAAAAAATATTTTTTTCTAAAAGTTTCAAACAGAAAATGATTATTTTGAAAAAACTTTAGTACCGGTCGGTAACACTGGTTCGTTTTGTGTGGAAGGCACAATGGGAAACTTCTTATCAGCATTTCTTTTCATGATGAATAAATTCCAGTGAACAACATCACACTTAGGTGGACTTGCAAATAAAGCTATTCTCCCCGGCAACGTCGCCAGGAAATAGTCTTGATGACCCACAAGTATAGGGGATCGCAACAGTCTTCGAGGGAAGTAAAACCCAAATTTATTGATTGGACACAAGGGCAGCCAAAGAATATTTATAAGCTTTAACAGATGATTTTTCAGATCAGTTGCACCTGTGAATAGACTTGCTCGAAGAAGATTATCAGTAGCAACAGTGTATAGCAGAGACAGTAGTGCGATAATAGTAGCAGGAGAATGAAGACAGCGATTGTGATTGAAGTAGACAGCAGGATTAAATAACTGTAGGCATAGGGACAGATGTACGGGCGTTGCATGGACAAGATAATTCATGTAATAACATAGCATAGACATTTGCAGATAAATAATGTAAAGCATCCAAGTATTAACTAATCTTAAGCATGTATTCCAATTTAGTTGTGCGTGCTCGCAATGAGAAACTTGCACATCATCTTTTGTCCTGCCAGCCCGTTTGCAGCTGGGCCTCTAGGGAAACTACTGGCAATTAAGATACTCCTTTTAATAAAGTACCAGAGCAAAGCATTAACACTCCGTGAATACATGTGATCCTCACATCATAGCCATTCCCTCCAGTTATCCCAATTGTTGTCACTTTGGGGCCATCGGTTTCGGACAATAACGTGTGTATGCAACTCATAGATATGATCCAAAACAATAATTATCATCATAATTCAAAAATAGGTTCATATCTGAAATCATGGCACTCGGGCCCTAGTGTCAAGCATTAAGCATAACAAGTTGCAGCAATGACGTAAAACACAGATAACAGATACTAGGCACTATACCCTAACAATCTTACAACTATTACATGAGTGATTTCATCTAATCCCTACCATCCCCTCAAGCCTACAACAGTGAATTACTCACTCATGGATGGGGGAAACATGGATGGTTGATGGAGAGGCGGTGGAGATGACGATGGTGATGATCCCCTTCGATTCCCCGTTCCGGCAGGGTGCCGGGACAGAGAGTTCTGGTCCCCGAACTAGGGTTCGCGAAGGCGGCGGCGCACGCTGGAGTTCTCTGGAAAAGTGTCTATCCCCCGTGGGTTTTTAGTTCTGGAGGGTTAAGTAGCCACGAGGGGGTCGCGAGGAGGCGGGCCAGTGGGCCACACCACCCCCATGGCGCGGCCAGAAGGCTGCCGCGCCACCAGGTGGTGTGGTGCCCTCTTGGCTCCCCTCTGGCTGGTCTTCGTGGTTCCTGGTCCATCTCGGATGGAAAATAACTTCTGTTTGGATGTTGGGATTTTTCTCCGAAGTTGATATTTCTGCACAAAAACAAGACACCAGGGTAATTATGCTGAAAACAGCGTTAGTCCGCGTTAGTTGCATCCAAAACACACAAATTAGAGGTAAAACAAAAGCAAAAATGTTCGCGAAAGTAGATACGTTTTGGACGTATCAACACCCTATACTTGTGGGTCATCAAGACTATTTTCATTCGCCGTTGTCGGGGAGTGAAGCGATATTGGTAAGAGGAATTGTTAAGGACAACTTCAACAGTAAGTGTTGTTTTTATTTCTGTCTCCTTATTTGCTTTATAATGGAGAAGAGAAATATTGATTTCCTGTTTGGGAAGTCTTCTACCGCTGCTGAGGTAGAACATGAGGCGCCTCCTGATGATATTGTGCCGTTTAAAATACCTATGGAAATTGGTAAATGTTTTATGAATAACCGCTATTTCGGGGATGGAACTGTCCACCCCGGTGATCATTTGTTGTATTTACATGAATTATGCGAGTTGTTCAAGTTTGCATGTATTACGATGGACGAAGTCAGGAAGAAATTATTCTCCATATCACTTTGTGGGAGAGCTGCGCATTGCTACAAACTGCTGAAGAACAGGGATTCTCTTGGATGGGAGGAAATTGTACCTTTATTTTATTCTAAATTTTATCCTCCAAGTGAAATTCATCAAGATCGGAATTCTATATATAACTTCTGGCCTCATGATGGAGAGAGTATTGCCCAAGCGTGGGGGAGATTGAAGGCATTAATGCTCAAATGTCCCATTCATGAGCTTCCTGGTAATATTATTGTTGATAACTTCTATGCAAGACTCTCGTTTGAAGATAAAACTGAAGGGAATATGCCCTAGAGGCACTTAATAAACATAGTTTATTGGCAATATCCCAATCGTTCATTATATGTTTTACACCATGCTATAACTGTATTAAGCGAAAACATTAATACAGGTGTGGTAGATAAACAACCAGGTCCCTAGTAGCCTCTACTAAGACTAGTTTTGTTGCGCGATTGATGATCGAGGTTTTCCGATCATAGGGCATGGCGCCGGTCGGCAACGGAAGTCATATCGTTAGGAGTAACGATGTGATGGACATACCCAGTATTTATAGGACATAGTCGTTACGCCTTAAGACCGTGAGATCAACTCTTATTGGTATTCCTGAAAGATACTTTGATCGCACCAAACATCGTATCTTATTTAGTATGACAATAACGGTGATACTTTTGGGTATCGGAAAGGAGTAGTTGAGACGAGGGGTCAACAGCGGGATTTGTCAGTCCGCATAGCCGGATAGATACTCTAGGGCCCACTCGGTGAGATTATGTCAAATGAGTTTGCAAACATGTGACTAGGTCACCAGCTGACATAATATCATAGACGAGTAGAAGATAGCGATGTCGGTAACGAGATCATGCTAGGTATGGAGATATCTGAGAATGATGCTCGAACGCGCTAAGTATCGACATGACAAAGGGTTTAAGACTATACGTCCAGGTTTGATAGATGAAAGTCATTCGTTATATCTCAGGGGTTAATTCATGGGGTCCAGGCCTACGAGTTAGTCGTTGATCATTGAGGAGTCTTGATCATACCTGATATTATATCGAACCGCTAGGGTAACACACTTAAGGGGTTTCGACAAGACAACCGGAAAGGAAAGAGATCACCGGGAACGTCCCGGGAGGGGTCCGATGGAGATCGGGCAGCGACGAAAGAGTTTTCGGAGCTAGGAAAAATTATATATATATTATGTTTTATATTAATTAGTGTAATTAATATGCAAATATGATTTTATATATTTATTTTCGGATTTATTTAGGCTGATTTCCCTAAATGGGCCTTCTGGTCGAAAGAAGAGATCCCCCTCCTTCTGGGCCAAATGGGGCCCACCTAGGGCCGGCGCACCTGGTTTGGCCGAACCAGGCAATGGGGGATAGTCCCACATTGCCTGGCTGGCAAGGTTGGCTCCCCCTGGAAGCCTATATAAGAAGGGGCACCCCTGGCCTTTTAATTCACCAATTAATTCCCAATTTCTCTCTCGATCTCGTGGTTCCCTTGACGGAGCCGCGCCGAGTAGAGGAGGGGGATCTCTTCCACCATAGCCCGCTGCCGCGCTGCTGGTGTTCCGGTCCAAGTCTTCCGCTGCTCGTCCTGGACTGGAGCTTCGGAGGCCGTCGTCTCCACCGTATGTGTGCGACTCCCTGCGAGGTGCTGCGCTAGCGGTACTCGGAGGCCTACTTCCTCCACCCGACCTCGGGGTCATCTTCGTCATCTTCGTCGCGCCGAGTTCTCCGCGACCTAGAGGTCGGCTACGGCGTCTTCATCGTCAACGCTTGTGCGGGAGCGTAATCCCCGCTATTCGGTCTACGAGGGTATGTATTCCGATCTCCGCCGTACTTCTATATCTGCATAGTGTAGATCTTGGCTAGTTTAAGGATATCGTTGGTAGGAAATTTTTTGTTTTCTGCACACGATCCCCTTCAGTGGTATCAGAGCCGATCTATCGTAGCTATAGCTGTACGCTGTTAGAACCCGTGTTCTGCACGGGGGCACCGTTCCTGTTATTTGCTACCCTCTAGCGTGCACTTGTGACTCCAGCGGCATCGAGTTGATGAAGCGGCCCGGACCGACTTTACGCGTACGCTTACGCGAGACTGGTTCCACTACTGACATACGGCTTCTACCGTATCTGTGGCTGGCGGGTGCCTGTTTCTCTCTCTTTAGTTGGCTTTGCATTTTCAATGGAGGGCCCGAAAGGGATGCTTAAACATGCAATTATTGGATCGTTGTTGTGGTCATAAGGTTCGTAGGTATGAAGCGGTTCTATTTACGAAAGCCCCGAGCCACGTAAAATATGCAAAAGATAAAGTAGAAGCGTCTAACTTTATTTTGCAGGGGCTATGTGATATGGTCAAGGTAGGTTTATTAAATTGTTTATAAACTGCGGGCGCCAAGAAGACCATGGCGCAATGGACTATATCACATTGCATTACATTTGATGTTTTGTGTGCATCTTATATTGTGTGATTGTGTGTATAGTATACATTAGTTACACGGCGGTAGTTATATAAGATGATCCCTTCAAAATACCACTAGTGTTCTCCCTCCAACGCGCACCACCAAGAAAGTTCTACGTTATGAGGCAGGCCGTGATGATCGGGTGTCAGACATCTCGTCGTTCGCATACAGTGGGTGTAAGCCATGTTGCACAAGCGTCAGCGTGGAGGTTTTTGGTGGCGAGCCTAGCATATTCAGAAATATGGCCTCGGAACAGGGAGACCGAAAGGTCGAGCACGAGTCACAAAATTGGTGTGGCGGACATTTGTCTACTCTTGAAGTTGTGCCGCCGGCTCTGATGATGAGGGGTGGTGCAATGGATGGGGGTCGTCTAATCGCTTAAACGACCAGGAGGGATGTTCGTTTGAGTGGGAGTTCGGATAGTTATTTTCTAAAATACTAGAACTCAGAATATAATGAACAGAGTCTGTTTTGCAAACCTTTGTAGATATTAACCATTGTGATAGCATCTTTTCAAATTAGGCGCATTCCTGCGATTGAGAAACTTAAAAGGTTGGGTCCAAACTTCATAGTTTTATGCTTTAGCTTGAGGATACTCCTTGTTTAAACCGTTAGCTCTTTGTGTTACAATTCCCGCTAGGAGATAAACCCGGAGATTCCGCTAGCAAAAGATAATTTGGATTATCAGATTTTGAGCGGATGATATCATCATAGTCCAGTGTATACTATGATCTCTGCCATAGAGAACCAACGGTGGGTACGAGTTATTGGATCGCGGACATATGATATGGTCGCTAAAACTCGGGGTACCCCTAAAGTTGGGTTGATGAAGTTTATCAGTACGTTGACTGATTGTCTTCTCAACCAAGATGGAAGAGAATGCACACATTGAGGGAGCACGTGGCGGTCATGCTTAATGACATATGTTCATGATTAATGAACATTGAGACGCTTCGCTCAGCTCAATCACTGGATGACAGACATCGTTGCCAAGTGCAAATCCTCTGTCATAGACTATGTCATGTAAGGGGAATCATTCACCTTCATGGTTCTTGATTACGGTGGAAGTATCAAGAAGATGAAACTGATCGCCGGAAGTCATCAATGATGATGGTGTATATTTGTTATACATGTTATGAATGTTTTAGCTAAGCAAGTACTCGCAGTAGTGACTAAGTTTTGGACTAGTCATGTTTTGTGAAAAACCAGATTTACTGCTTGAGTAGCTTAAAAGGATGAGGCGACATTGCGTGTTGATAATGGCAATCAAGTTGTTGTGATGGCCATAGACACTCTCCCTCTAGATCTACCATTTGGGTAAATTCTTTATGATCGGGTGTTGGTATGATCGTTACAAGTGTGTCTCCTCTAGCGAGACACTTGTTCATACATGATAGTGACAAATTGGTGTCCTATATTTATGAAGTAATGATCATATGCCGATTTGAATTTAGATGGTAGAAGCTCCCACATTCATAATATTAATGCCAAAGGATACAAACTTAATAAAGACACCACATGTGTGTGGCACTACCGTTCAGTCATGTCAATGTTATATGCATTAGCTCCACACTGGATGGACCTACAAGTCCTAAGATTTGATCTTTTGACACTTGCAAAATAACTCTGACACCGTTTTCGGAAAACGGTCATATAACTTATTGATAGTCATACATGGAGATGTATGGGTTCAATAAAGTAATTGACGGGTAGTGGAGACCTTTATTTCCTGAACTTCACTGAACGTTTTGAGTATAGCTTGTTGAGAATCGTGCATATGGGTGTATGTGAATCAATGAAGTACTTTAACGTGTAGTGGAAGTGTTTATTTCATATACTTCATGAATATTCCGAGTAGATATATGGATATCCACTCCGGGGAATGTTAGTCTGAATTTTTGATTCGATCAAACGAAGTTCAGAATGAAGTAGGAAATAAACTTAACAAGAAAATCAAATTCCCGCGATGCATACTGAGGAATGAAGATTTGAGTTATAATGTTGGCTCATCATTGGAAGACTTGTGAGAAGAGTTCCACAAATTACGTCGCATGGAACACCATAGTGTTATGGTGTGTTAGGACGTCGTAATTGCACCCTATCGGATAGTGTGTGGTAAATGAATCTCTTACCGAATTATTGTGATCATTAGAGTCATATGGTAGAAACGTAAACACTCACGTTAGCAAATAGGGAAACCATTTGAATCCATGGAGACAATACCATACAAGTGATGGCATGGCTTTTGGGCCTGGATTGTCGTTTCAGCAATTTAGTGTTTCGATGTAATCGAACCTAAAATGGATTAATCTTTGTAATATACCCTACCTAAAGAGTTAGCTGGGTACATGTCTCACGACATAGGCAAAATCTTTGTCGGGATATACCTTGCGAAAGAAATAGTTTCTTGTCCGAGGGTATAAGTGAGAAAGAAAGTAGAGCGAGACGAAGTTGGTGAACTTCCTCTCCAGACATCAGAGTGGCGTAATCGAAAGTGTTTTCGGTGTCAGGCCCCACAGCTTGAAAAAGCTAATGATTCAAGATCATGATGTTCTGAGCTCATACTAAGAGCGTAGGTATACGAGGTTGTGTTCCACACTGTGTGTTACGACAATCTTGTTATGAAGGTCATATTAATGGAATATGATAGACCTACGAACTACGAAGAAGACATGGTGAACCTAAGTCCGAGAAATGGCTATGAGTCATTTATGATCCAAAATAAAATCCATATACGATTACCAGGTATTGACTTGGGAGATCTTATTGATGGCATCTAGGATGTTAATAGTATATGGAATTTTATGAGAGAGTAGACATTGAGCAGATTCGATTTGTCGTGAAACAGTTCCGACAGACCACATGGGAGTTCGTCTCAAGTGGCGAAGCCTAAATCTATTCTGGGTCGTTTAGCAATTACTATAATTTCGAATGAGAAATTGATAGATGGATGAGAAAACCATGGTTCTTAATAGTGTCATTAAGAATGGTTTGTAATCCTGAGGATGCTAAACATGTATGCAAAATTCGGTGGTCCATTCATGGGCTGAAGCAAGCATATCGGAGCTGGAATCTTCACTTCGATAATGTGATCAAGGAATTTTGGAGTTGTCCAAAATAGTTGAAGAAACATACATTTGCAAAGAAGTGAGTGGGAGCAAAGTAGCTTTCCTTGATCTTATATGCGGAAGGCATATTTGAGTGGGAGCTAGGTGTCATTTGTGATTCTGTGTGTAGAGACATATTGAATGACACAGATCCTCTAGTAGAGTGTAAAGGATTATTTAAGTGATTAAATTTTCTGTGAAATGAAGTTAGGAGTATTAGGCATCCGATTTATAATTGTATAGATCAGAGGGGGCTTAATAACATTAAGTCGGAGTATTTCCTAAGTCAGGATTCTGAAGTGTTTCAGAAAAGGACAAGCGAAGAAAGAGGTTCTTGCTTGTATGACTAGGTAAAACATTAAGTTAATCTTGGCTTTTTCAGTGATAGAAAATGATGTTCGACATTCTCTATGTATCACACATAGAGTCTATCAGGCTGAAAGCTCGACTTTGTGTGACCCGAGTTCTTGGTTCAAGAACAGGTTCTAGAGTGATCCTTATGTGGATCAATGAACAAACGTTGAGTTTATTCTTCAGTGTCTATGAGAACTGAAGATAGGTTTTCTAGTAACGGGTAAGAGTGGAATGGCAACTTGCCGTAAAGCGGTTACGATGATGCAAGTTATTACACTGACCCATACGACTAGAAATCTCATATAGGAGATGTCCTTTATTTTGAAGAAAGACATGGTTAGTTTGCGAAGTCGCATATGAATGCACTGTCGCACAATCTACATAGGTATAGAAATATATCGCGACTTTAGAAGTAGCAAGTGTGATTGGACTGAGCAGTTTTCCGAGCGTAGGTGGTCCCTTAATAGATCTTTCAGACTTTTAAGGCGCATGCTACGCGAATGCTCGAGTCTCACTCCATCCACTGGGATATATTTCACCGTCATCGTAAGATACGGGTTGATGTCAAACTAGGTGACATAGAAGTGTTGCAAAGCACATATAGGTCTCAATGTGTGAGGTCTATTGACTGTATTCCTCTTCCACGAGGCGAGCAGGCACCAAGATGCTATGGGTGTTGAGCTTTTACCAGGTTGTAAACTAGATTAAGTGTTACTCTAGTGCAAGTGGGAGACTGAAGGGAATATGCCCTAGAGGCACTTAATAAACATAGTTTATTGGCAATATCCCAATCGTTCATTATATGTTTTACACCATGCTATAACTGTATTAAGCGAAAACATTAATACAGGTGTGGTAGATAAACAACCAGGTCCCTAGTAGCCTCTACTAAGACTAGTTTTGTTGCGCGATTGATGATCGAGGTTTTCCGATCATAGGGCATGGCGCCGGTCGGCAACGGAAGTCATATCGTTAGGAGTAACGATGTGATGGACATACCCAGTATTTATAGGACATAGTCGTTACGCCTTAAGACCGTGAGATCAACTCTTATTGGTATTCCTGAAAGATACTTTGATCGCACCAAACGTCGTATCTTATTTAGTATGACAATAACGGTGATACTTTTGGGTATCGGAAAGGAGTAGTTGAGACGAGGGGTCAACAACGGGATTTGTCAGTCCGCATAGCCGGATAGATACTCTAGGGCCCACTCGGTGAGATTATGTCAAATGAGTTTGCAAACATGTGACTAGGTCACCAGCTGACATAATATCATAGACGAGTAGAAGATAGCGATGTCGGTAACGAGATCATGCTAGGTATGGAGATATCTGAGAATGATGCTCGAACGCGCTAAGTATCGACATGACAAAGGGTTTAAGACTATACGTCCAGGTTTGATAGATGAAAGTCATTCGTTATATCTCAGGGGTTAATTCATGGGGTCCAGGCCTACGAGTTAGTCGTTGATCATTGAGGAGTCTTGATCATACCTGATATTATATCGAACCGCTAGGGTAACACACTTAAGGGGTTTCGACAAGACAACCGGAAAGGAAAGAGATCACCGGGAACGTCCCGGGAGGGGTCCGATGGAGATCGGGCAGCGACGAAAGAGTTTTCGGAGCTAGGAAAAATTATATATATTATGTTTTATATTAATTAGTGTAATTAATATGCAAATATGATTTTATATATTTATTTTCGGATTTATTTAGACTGATTTCCCTAAATGGGTCTTCTGGTCGAAAGAAGGCCCATGGGGGCGAAAACCCTCAAGGGAATTTTGTGGGGGAGGCTTGGCCGGCCTAGGTGGGCCAAATGGGGCCCACCTAGGGCCGGCGCACCTGGTTTGGCCGAACCAGGCAATGGGGGATAGTCCCACATTGCCTGGCTGGCAAGGTTGGCTCCCCCTGGAAGCCTATATAAGAAGGGGCACCCCTGACCTTTTAATTCACCAATTAATTCCCAATTTCTCTCTCGATCTCGTGGTTCCCTTGACGGAACCGCGCCGAGTAGAGGAGGGGGATCTCTTCCACCATAGCCCGCTGCCGCGCTGCTGGTGTTCCGGTCCAAGTCTTCCGCTGCTTGTCCTGGACTGGAGCTTCGGAGGCCGTCGTCTCCACCGTATGTGTGCGACTCCCTGCGAGGTGCTGCGCTAGCGGTACTCGGAGGCCTACTTCCTCCACCCGACCTCGGGGTCATCTTTGTCATCTTCGTCGCGCCGAGTTCTCCGCGACCTAGAGGTCGGCTACGGCGTCTTCATCGTCAACGCTTGTGCGGGAGCGTAATCCCCGCTATTCGGTCTACGAGGGTATGTATTCCGATCTCCGCCGTACTTCTATATCTGCATAGTGTAGATCTTGGCTAGTTTAAGGATATCGTTGGTAGGAATTTTTTTGTTTTCTGCACACGATCCCCTTCAGTGGTATCAGAGCCGATCTATCGTAGCTATAGCTGTACGCTGTTAGAACCCGTGTTCTGCACGGGGGCACCGTTCCTGTTATTTGCTACCCTCTAGCGTGCACTTGTGACTCCAGCGGCATCGAGTTGATGAAGCGGCCCGGACCGACTTTACGCGTACGCTTACACGAGACTGGTTCCACTACTGACATACGGCTTCTACCGTATCTGTGGCTGGCGGGTGCTTGTTTCTCTCTCTTTAGTTGGCTTTGCATTTTCAATGGAGGGCCCGAAAGGGATGCTTAAACATGCAATTATTGGATCGTTGTTGTGGTCATAAGGTTCGTAGGTATGAAGCGGTTCTATTTACGAAAGCCCCGAGCCACGTAAAATATGCAAAAGATAAAGTAGAAGCGTCTAACTTTATTTTGCAGGGGCTATGTGATATGGTCAAGGTAGGTTTATTAAATTGTTTATAAACTGCGGGCGCCAAGAAGACCATGGCGCAATGGACTATATCACATTGCATTACATTTGATGTTTTGTGTGCATCTTATATTGTGTGATTATGTGTATAGTATACATTAGTTACACGGCGGTAGTTATATAAGATGATCCCTTCAAAATACCACTAGTGTTCTCCCTCCAACACGGCGGTAGTTTAAGGATATCGTTGGTAGGAAAATTTTTGTTTTCTGCACACGATCCCCTTCAAAAACATTATTGGATACTTCATGTGTTGGATCATTCACTCGTAATAAGATCTTATTGAAGAAAATACTGAAGCATGGGATAACGACAAAGGTAGAGAGTCAGGTATAAAATATGACTTTGAATGCATTAAGACTTTTATGGACACTGATGTATTTTGAAATATGAATACTGCCTATGGTCTTGATTCTCAAGTTGTTGCAAATTATTATAAATCCTTTGCTGATTATTTCGGTTTGCCCAAGAAGGGGTTTGAAAAATATCATGAACCTTATAAAGATAAATCTGTTGTTCCTTTAGCTAAAAGCATTGAAGTTAATATTGTTGATCATATCATTCCTGAGCCTTATGTTGATAAAATTTCTTTTCCTGTTAAAGTGAAAGAACATTCTCTTATGGCTAGTGTGGTTAGTAAAAGTGATAAGAAAGCTAAATAACCTGATGAACAAATTAAAATTGAACCTTCTGTGGCTATAGTTAAAGAACTTGTTTCTGAAAATGTGGGACAAGAGTATATTATATTTTGTGATGATGCTTATAATGTTGTCTCTCGTCCTACAAAGCCAAGAAAGGCTAGTGTTCCTGTGTTATCTATTAAAATTGGTGATCATTGCTATTATGGTTTATGTGATATTGGTGCAAGTTCAAGTGTTATTACTTATGATCTTTACAAAGAGATTATGCATGAAATTGGTCCTAGCCAACTTGAAGATATTGATGTGGTTATTCAACTTGCTAATAGAGAAACTATCTCTCCCATTGGTATTGTTAGAGATGTTGAAGTCCTGTGTGGTAAGACTAAATATCCCGCTAATTTTCTTGTACTTGGTTTTGCAGCTAGTAGTCCTATTATTTTTGGTAGACCTTTTTTGAATACATGTGTTGCTGCTAGAGATTGTAGGAAAGACAAAATCCTTACTAAATTTGCTGGTGATTCATATGAATTCAATTTTTCGAAATTTGCAAAAACCCCTTATGAACCCGAATTGCCAAATGAAGATTTTAGAGTAGAACAACTTGCTTCTGTCGCACTTGATCCTACTAATTATATTCAGCAATTTATGGAATATCATGAAGATGAAACTTTTATGGAAGAAAGAAATGAACTTGAGGACATGTTCCTCCGTCAACCTATTCTTAAACATAATTTAAAAGTGGAAGACTTGGGTAAAACACTTCCACCTAAAGAGGATCATGTCTTTGATTTAAAACCTTTGCCTGATAATCTTAAGTATGCTCATCTTGGTGATAAGAAAATATATCATGTTATTATTAGTGCTAACCTTTCAGGTATAGAAGAGGAACGATTATTGGAAATATTGAAAGAAACCCCACAGAGCTATGTGTTATACTTTGGATGATTTGAAAGGGATTTCTCCTACTATATGTCAACATTCTATAAATATGGAGCCCGACGCGAAGCCATTTGTTGAACATCAACACCGTTTAATACCTAAGATGAAGGAAGTGGTAAGAAATGAGGTATTAAAACTTCTTTATGCTGTTATAATATATCATGTTGCTGATAGTAGATGGGTTAGTCATGTGCATTGTGTCCCTAAGAAGGGTGGAATTACTGTTGTACCTAATGATCATGATGAACTTATTCCTCAAAGAGTAGTTGTTGGTTATAGAATGTGCATTGATTTTAGAAAGGTTAATAAAGTTACTAAGAAAGATCATTATACGTTACCCTTTATTGATCAAATGTTGGAAAGATTAGCCAATAAAACTCATTTTTGCTCTCTTGATGGTTATTCTGGTTTCTCTCAAATTGTTGTTAAAACTCAAGATCAAGATAAAAACCACATTTACTTGTCCTATGGTACTTATGCTTATAGGCGTATGCCTTTTGGTTTATGTAATGCTCCTGTTACTTTTCAAAGATGTTTGTCTGCTATCTTTCATGGTTTTTGTGAGGAAATTGTGGAGGTGTTCATGGACGATTTCTCCGTCTATGGCACTTCTTTTGATAACTGCTTGCGCAATCTTGATAAGGTTTTGCAGATATGTGAAGAAACTAATCTTGTTCTTATTTGGGAGAAATGTCATTTTATGGTTAATGAAGGGATTGTTCTTGGACATAAAATTTCTGAAAGAGGTATTGAAGTTGATAGAGCTAAAGTGGAGGCAATTGAGAAAATGCCTTGCCCCCATGATGTTAAAGGTATTCGTAGTATTCTTGGTCAGGCTGGTTTCTATAGAACGTTTATCAAAGACTTTGCCAAGGTATCAAAGCCTCTTACTAATCTCTTGCAAAAAGATATGCCGTTTGTTTTTTATGATGATTGTAAAAAAGCTTTTGAAACTCTGAAGAAAGCTTTAATAACTACTCCTATTGTTCAACCACCTGATTGGAATTTACCATTTGAAATTATGTGTGATGCTAGTGATTTTTTTGTTGGTGATTTTCTTGGACAAAGAATAGATAAGAAGTTAAATGGTATTCATTATTCTAGTAATACTCTTGATTATGCTCAAAAGAATTATGCTACAACTGAAAAAGAATTTCTAGCTGTTGTATTTGCTTGTGATAAGTTTAGACAATACACTGTTGATTCTAAAGTTATAATTCATATTGATCATGCTGCAATTAGATACCTTATGGAAAATAAAGATGCAAAGCCTAGGCTTATTATATGGGTATTACTTTTGCAAGAATTTGATTTGCATATTCTAGATAGAAAAGGTGTTGATAATCCCGTTGCTGATAATATGTCTAGACTGG
This sequence comes from Poa annua, assembly GCA_026929855.1. Lineage (NCBI taxonomy): Eukaryota > Viridiplantae > Streptophyta > Magnoliopsida > Poales > Poaceae > Poa > Poa annua. The sequence continues at coordinate 44,456,982 of CM049427.1, forward strand.
AAAATATTGCTTATGATCCTATACATGTTAATGATAGTTTCCCAAATGAACAATTGGCTGCAATAAGGGTGAGTTCACGAGATAGTCCTTGGTATGCATATTATGCTAACTTTATTGTTTCGAAGTATTTGCCTCCAACCTTTTTAGCTCAACAAAGAAGAGAATTATTTTATGACTTTAGGCATTATTTCTTGGATGACCCGCACTTATATAAAGAAGGAGTTGATGGTATTATGCGAAGATGTGTTCCGGAGTATGAACAAAAAGAGATATTGAGAACGTGCCATAGTAGCGCTTATGGAGGACATCACACTGGAGATAGAACCGCACAAAAGGTTTTATAATCAGGTTTTTATTGGCCTACTCTCTTTAAAGATGCAAGAAAATTTATTTTATCTTGTGATGAATGTCAAAGAGTTGGTAATATCTCTAGACGTAATGAAATGCCTATGAATTATTCTCTTGTTATTGAACCGTTTGATTGTTGGGGATTTGACTTTATGGGTCCTTTCACTGTTTCAGAAGGTAATACACATATACTTGTTGCTGTTGATTATGTTAATAAATGGGTAGAAGCTATTCCTACTAAAAGTGTTGATGGTGAAACATCATTAAAAATGATTCAAGAAATTATTTTCCCTAGGTTTGGTGTTCCTAGATATCTTATGATGGAGGTTCTCATTTTATTCGTGGTGGTTTTAGAAAGGTTCTTGCTAAATATGGTGTTAATCATAGAATTGCTTCAGCTTATCATCCTCAAACTAGTGGGCAAGTAGAGCTATCAAATAGAGAAATTAAATCTATCTTGCAAAAGACTGTTAATAGAACGAGGAAGAATTGGGCTAGTAAATTAAATGATGCAATGTGGGCTTATAGAACTACTTATAAAAATCCCATGGGTATGTCTCCTTATAAAATGGTTTATGGAAAAGCATGTCACTTGCCCTTAGAACTAGAACACAAAGCTTACTGGGCAGTGAGAGAACTAAATAGAGATTTTAAACTTGCTGGTGAGAAAAGATTGCTTAATTTGAGTTCTTTAGATGAAAGGAGAAGTGAAGCATATGAAAATGCTAAACTTTTTAAAGAGAGAGTTAAACGATGGCACGATAAGAGAATCCTTAAGAGATAATTTCATATTGGTGAGAAAGTTCTATTGTATAGTTCTCGTCTTAGATTCTTTGCAGGAAAATTACTCTCCAAGTGGGAAGGACCATATGTTTCGTTCGGGTGCGATAAAAATTGCTTCGCTCAAGGATGACTCTACACAAGTGGTAAATGGACAAAGAATCAAGCATTATATTTCTGGAGATTCTTATAATGAAGATGTTGATGTTATTCAAGCAATTTCTCCGTAGAATTACATTAAAGAAAATATTTCTGAGTTCGAAGAACCTGATTCGAAAATGGTACAGTTTCGGTAAGGAAAAGTCCGCAAATTTAATTTTTGGTTAACTGTGATTTTTTTTTGTGGAAAATATGGAAAAGTATGAGGCGAAAATGAACATGTCCATATATTGTGTTTTCGACGTGTTTTGTTTCGAGCTGTTTTCTGCCAGAATATTGTCCCAGTTTTTAGAGCCATCATGGTCTCCGCCAACGACAAGGGAAAGAAGACTTTGGAGGATGGACTTCAAGATCCCAAGCTAGAGGAGGACATCAAGAGCGAAGATGAAGTGGAAGAAGAAGAAGAAGACATGCGTCGTCACCCGTGCAACTGTCGCAAGCATTGGAGTGGTGGAGATCCCCTCCAACCGCATTATGAGCGCACAGATGAGCACCGGAGGGTGAGATCCACGTCATCTTCTGGCTCCAAGAACATCTTCATCAAGCACCAACAAGGCCTTCCACAACCTAATCCACCTGGATCAAAACTAAAAGATGCCTGAGGGTATGAGGCCAAACCTTTGGAATATTGATCATTCTAACAATGTCGGGAAAAGGAGCTCCAAGTCCGATGCAGAGTGGGGAAACAACTCCAAGAGCTGGAACTCGAAGACTGATGTATTCATGAGCCGTATTGAGCACAACACAGAGATGATCCGTGCTCTTGCTTACAAGATTGATGAACTGAAGGAGTTGGTTGATAAGCTTATTCAGGATTCATCTCCATCGCCGCCGAAGGAGTAATTCATCATCAGTATTGGCATCTCCCTTAGCTTGTTCTAAGCTTGGGGGGAGTGCCGCGGTATCACCATTATCTTTCATCTTTTACATTTTTTAGTAGTGTCATATCATGAGTAGGGAAGTTATCTTATATTATGGTTTGCAGTGTGGAAGTATCTCTCTTTTAGTTGGTTATCTATGTATCCCTTGGTGTGAGTTGCCGTTATTGAATATTAGTGAGAAGTGTTATCATTTATTTTATGCACACTTTATTTTAGGTTGCAACTTTTATCATGTATGATTGATCTTGTCATTTAGTATTGGTGATCACTTTGGGAACATATAGTAAATCTTTTGGCTTTGGCAAACTTAGCATTGGTCCGTAGCTACAATACTTTGAGACTTAAGAGGAAAAAGAATTACATGTAGAATACATCATTCATTGATCTTTCTCACTTGTCTATGACAAGCTTAGTATTCACAACTTAAAATTATGTGTGCTTTCAAGTAAGAATTGCATGATTGTCTTTTACTACATGTATGTTTGTTTGTATCCTTCAACTCTTATGCTTGCTACCCAACCTTGCTAGCCAAAGACCTGTATCGAGAGGGAATGCTTCTCATACATCCAAACCTTGAACCAAAACCCCTGCCATCTGTGTCCACTATATCTACGTACTATTTGGTATTTTGCGCCACTCCAAGTAAATACTTCTTGTGCAATCTTTATTCAAAATTACTATCCCTTATTTGTGTCAATGTTCACTAGCTCATGAGGAAATAATAGTTGGGTTTGTCATCTTCCGTACTAATTAAGTAACCCATGACTTGCACGCTACATCTGCTCTTCATTAATATTGCCGTCAGACCACTATAATATCAAAGGTTGAGTTTTTCAAAAATATAGGCACTCCTCCATGATTTGAGATTGATTGGTGGGCACCCGGGAATTCGGCTAGCCATGGGTATGTTAGAAAGGTGGGGAGGAGTGTCATGGCTGTGAAAGTAAAGAGAAAAAGAAGATGAATATTATAAAGGCTTGTTTTTAAGAATAATCGGAACCACCCTTAACTTGCTTAGTATGGAAGATGACAAGAACTCTATTACAAATCGTTAACAACAACAAACCTTATGCTCTCTATATGATTTCAAAAACCAGTAAAACCAAAAGCTCTAGCACATGCTTGTATCTCTGCTTCCCTCTGTGAAGGGCCTATCATTTACTTTATGTTGAATCAGTAAACCTATCTCCTTCTATCTTAAGCAAGCATTTGAATTGATTGTGATTCAACCATTCATACATTAGTATTGTTAATCATGTCTTTCATTCTTTCTTGCTTAGCACATTGTTGGTATCTAATAAATTTGATTTTTGGAGCTATCAACCTATAAAGAGGGCTGTTTTATAAACTAAGCTCAATTACTCATTGTTCTCTGACCAAGGACTAAGTTTGCCAACACCAACTATGGTTTTCTCCATGTACTTTACTATGGTTTACCTCTACTTTTTACAAGTTGATTTATACATGAACAGAGTTAATATCTTAAGATGATTTGTGCATTTATACGTGTGATGCTTTTTGTCCGTATATTTTATATCGACACTTCACTCCACAAAGTTGTGGTCATGTTTACCGAGTTCAGCATTCGCTTGGGGACAAGCGAGGTCTAAACTTGGGGGGAGTTGATACGTCCATTTTGCATCACTATTTTATATCATAATTTACTGCTATTCATTAATATATATCGTATTTGGAGATGATACTTATGTTATTTCATCTATTTTGCATGATTGATGATCATTGGAGAATGGAATCCCGGAGGCTGAATTTTGCTGGAAAAAGCACCGTCAAGATACAATATTTGCGAAGACCAAAAGAACAAAGTGTCCATCTGGGAATTATTTCATCGAGGGAGCCAAAAGGGAGCCTGGGGTGGGGCCCAGGGGGGCCACACCATCTCCCGACACGACTCCCTAGGCCGCCGTGCGAGCAGGCGATGTGGGCGCCCTGGCCCACCACTTGGCGTACCCCTTCGCGTACATCTTCCCCCCAAAAAGCTAAGATTTATCAGAAGGACAGAAACCATCTCCACCGCCACCAGGAGGCGGAGAAGACAGAGAGAGAAAAGCTCTCTAGCAGGCTGCGTTGCCGCCGGGGAAATTCCCTCTCGAAGGGGGGAAATCGTCGCCATCGTCACCGTCATCGAGCTGCACTCCATCACCATCGCCCACACCACCATCTCCACCGCCGACACCCTCATCTCCATCCATCCACTCCGTTCCAGCTGTAACATCTAGGGCTAAACTCTGTGTATTTGATAGGGGAAACTCTCCCGATGTTGATTACTCTTGTTATTGATGCTATTGAGTGAAACCATTGAACTAGGTTTTATGTTCAGATTGTTATCCATCATTATATCAACTCTGATCATGTTCATTATGGTGTGTTGTGAGTAGTTCGTTGTGTTCTTGAGGACATGGGAGAAGTTTAGATGTTAGTAGTGAACTATGTTTATTAATATTTGATGTTTTGATATTTAAGTTGTGATGCCATTCTTCTAGTGGTATCATGTGAACGTCGACTACATGACACTTCGCCTTTATGGACCTAGGGGAATGCATCGTGTACTCGGTTACCATTTGTGGGGTTGCCGGAGTGACAGAAATCTAAACCCCCGTTGGTATTCCGATGCACGAGGGATTGCAGGATCTCAGAGTTTAAGGCTATGGTTAGATTTATCTTAATTACTTTCTTGTATTTGCAGATGCTTGCTAGGGGTATAATCATAAGTATGTATTAGTCCTAGGAAGGGCGGTGCATTAGTATAGATTCACCCACACGACACTTATCTAAACACTAAAGATTATTCATCAATATGAAGCGAAAGCACTAGACAGAAATCTCGTGTGTCCTCAAGAACGTTTGGTCATCATAAGTAAACAAACCGGCCTGTCCTTTGCTCTCAAAAGGATTGAGCCACTCGCTGAAATTATAATTGCCGCACTCTATTTACTCGCACTTTATTTCTCTGTTATATTAAACTCTGCTAAAAACTTGGCTGCTAGTGTTTACAGTGAATTCCTCATCAAAACCACGTGTCAACACCTTCTACTCCTCGTTGGGTTCGACACTCTTATTTATCGAAAGTACTGCGATACACCCCCTATACTTGTGGGTCATCAACAATCTTGATCATATAATAATGTAAGGCATGTAAACTGAGATCAAATGAATAAGTGCTTTAGTTTATATTGATATCAATTGAGTAATAAATAAACAAGTAGGTGAAGCAAGTAAAGCTTTCAATGATATAGTACTAGATAGCAATCAACTGTGCAAAGTAGATATTAAATATGATTTAAGCTTCAAACGCAACAATATAATTATCTAATGCTTCCAACAAACATGACAACTTAATGAAAGGATCAACTCAAGCAATATCAATATGCACATAGAAGATCAATGTATTATTTGTTCAAAAGAAACAAGCAAGCGTTCAACGTTGGTTCCTGGCACCAGGATGTTATGGCTAAGAGAATGTTAACGGAGGTTTGGAAGGCCAACGGAAGAAAGGCTCACAAAGCTGCAAGTGATCATTAGACAAGAGGAAGTCTTATAATCGAAGCTATGCAAGGAGTAGTGATTGCCATACAACGGATGCACAATGAGCTATAAGTATATGAAAGCTCTCCAATTGAACTAGTGGGGGTGCATCCAACTTGCTTGCTCACGAAGACCTAGAGCACTTTTGAGGAGGCTCATCATTTGAATATACAAGCCAAGTTCTATAGTGTAAAGTTCCCCACATAGTTATGCAAGTAAGACATGAAAACTCTCTCATATGGAGTAAAGGTGCTAAACATGAGCACAAATGATGATCATAAATGACATGGTGCTATAACATGAGCACAAGTGATGACTATAAATGATATGGTGCTATAACATGACCACAAGTGTGTGATAAAGAATAGTAATGCTACCCCTTTTTTATTTCTTTTCTTTCTTTTTCTTTTTCTTTTTCTCTTTTTTCCTATTTTTTTCTTTTTCTGTTTCTCTTTTTGATGGCCTCCATGGCTCTTTTCTATTTTAGGGGCAAGCATCCTAATATGATACATGATATATGACAACACACTAATGATGATAAAACAACATACTGATGATACAAGTACTAATATGAATGTGTCATAAGAATGCATAAGACAACGGTGCCTCTACCAGTGTAGCAGGTTATGCAATGATCTAGCATAATATGGGTAAAACCACACATCAGCTTTATAAAATCATGCAAAGCAATAAATAAGTAATGAATGACAACAAGTCATGTAATGTAAGATGAATGATTCATGGCAATATATCTCGCAACAACTATGGAAATGTTGTAGTAGGTAGGTATGGTGGATGTTTTGAAGAAGATATTTGGCTTATATGTAGGAGAACACAATAAAGATCTCTCACGAGTTTGGATGTACCCGTGAAAAATGCACCAACTCTCAATGTGAGAAATGGCAAAGCAAAGTACCGAAGAGGCTAGCAATATGGTGGTGGAAGTGCCATGAAAAAACCGCAATTTTAGAACTCACAAGTAAAAATATTCCGAATAAAAAAATGATCATACAAGGCATAATGAAAATTACTCCTAGAGGGACCGTGGCGAATGACAAAGTCACCGTTGGCTTCTCGGACCGTAGCGCATAACATAAAATCATTACGGTTACCTTAGGCAAATAGAGGTCATATATCGTTATGCAATCAACTGGAAATCTAAGTTTGGCACAACTTCAGGTTTTTCTAAACCAACCATTAATCATTCCACTTTACTAGACCATCATGTTTACCATTAAGAAAATTAATATCTCAAAACAACATCAATGATTCAAGTGACACAATTTAATGATCTATAAGATTATGAATCATTTAGTTATACCATCTACGACATTTAGCATTTTTTGTTCTCAACCAAACACCAATCAACTTATTTAAAAGATAAACTCTCCAAGTAATAAAACAATGAGATATGAGAGCATAATATAACAAAGCTAACAGCTCTAACAAGAGATGCATGAAAAATAAGAGCTAGAAAGCAAACAATAACATGAAGAGAATACTCAACAAATATAAGTGAAGAATACGAGTATTCATAAGAAAAAAGCGGAGCGTGTCTCTCTCCCACACAAAATAATGCTAGGATCCAATTTATTCAGAGAATGAAAAAAACAAAAAAAAAACAAACAGACGCTTCAAGATAAGCACATAAGATGTGACGGAATTAAAATATAGTTTCACTAGAAAAGACCTGATAGTTTGTCGATGAAGAAGGGGATGCCTTGGGCATACCCAAGATTTGACGCTTGAGTCTTCTTGAAATATGTTGAGGTGAACCACCAGGGCATTCACAACCTTTAGCGTTACTATCCTCCTGATCACATTATATCATCCTTCTCTCTTGATCCTTGAAAACTTCGTCCACACCAAACTTAGAGTAACTTCATTAGAGGGTTAGTGCATAAAAAATTATGATATTCTGTAGGAACATAATTGCTACCATGGCTACTGGACATTAGCTACATCCACTGATACTTCATAGGATAAAAAGATCTAATCAAAATAGCAAAGAGGCATTGCAAAATAAATGACAGAATCTATCAAAAACAGAACAGTCCGTAAAGACGAATTTTTCGAGGCACTTAACTTGCTCATATCAGAAAACTCAAAACTAATGAAAGTTGCGTATACATCTGAGGATTATGCACAAAAAGTGGCATATTTGTATGACGTTCCAGTGATTTGATATGAATTTAAAAGTGAATATTAGAAATCTGTTTATGCGCAGGAACTAAAATTTAGCATCAACTTTCAATGAGAGGCTTAACTTGACACAACATTGAAATAAAATAAAGATACAAAGGAGTTTCTACAAAGGTAGGACAATTCCTTGACACAAGCAAAATAAAATAAAATAATGGGTTGCCTCCCGAAAGCGCTTTCTTTAATGTCTTTTAGCTAGGCTTGATAGTTGTTATGATGCTCTCATAAATATAGAAAATAAAGCAAAAGGAGCATCAACATACAAATTCAAAACACATTTAAGTCTAACCCACTTACAATGCATAGGAATCTTGTACACAAATAAATTCACAAAGAACAAAGTGACAAGCATAGGAAGATAAAACAAGAGTAACTTCATAACTTTTAGCATGAGAGGTGTTTTAGTAGCATGAAAACTTGTACCACCATATTCTCCTCTCTCATAATAATTTTCAGTAGTAGAAATAAATTTGACCATATAACCACAAGAATCATTCAACTTTTATAATATAGGCACATAAAGAGGATCATTAAATTTATTTTGGGATTCATTAGCATGCTTCCCTCTTTCAAAATAGTTATTAAGATCAATATCAAGTTTAAGATCATGGTTGCAACAAAGATTTGAAACTAGAGACAATTGCAAACCACATTAGTATTTCTCAACATAAACAAGTTTCTCCTCCATGGTATAATTAGGAGAATTCAAGAGCAAAGTAGGACTCTCATGAGTAAGAGTACCATCACAAGAAGCAATTATATCATTTTTATCCTCACATGACTAAGTGATAACTTCTAAACATAGAGGATTATTGATAATCATAGGACCATCATCTAAAGCATTATCATATATAACATTGGGGACCACATTTTTTACTTCCTGTTATTACATTTTTAATTGCGTCAAGAAGCATGGTTTTTTTTTCAAATTTATCAAAACTAGATATTTCAATAGATTCACGACATTAAACAATATAACACACTTCCTTCTTAGGCACGCATGGAGGGTAATCAAATAATGTAAGAGTTAAAGATTTACTATCTTTAGGAGGTAGATCCTCCCTTTGTTCTTCACTCTCCTCCTCTTTTTCATCTAATGAGATTTCAAGTTCAGCAATTTCTTCTTCTATAGGTTCCTGCAAGACAACGGTTTCTTCTATTTGAGGATATCTTTTCTCAAGAAATTCAGCAATATAAGGATTATCGTTATAATATTCAAGACAGTAACCAAGTATAGAAAAATTATCATATTTACAAGGGGCATCATCATTTTGAATATAACCAGCAATTTCATAGGCACCCTTGAAGGCAACAAATTCTTCTATTTGTTCAAGATTATCAAAGTTATAGTTTCGTTTAGCATAAGCAGCCAATGTTTCATTATCATTATAATCACATTGGAAAGGTAGGTGTTTATGCCTTCTACAACAAAAAGATTCATTAAAGCAGTAGGATTCATCATATGTAGAACACAAGTTCTTAGCAAAATAATTTAATCTACTTATTTGTTCACATACATATTTTCTTTTTCTAGACAAGCGGTATTCCTCTTTTGTATTAAATATCGAATCCGTTGATAGCAAGTAAAGAACTAGACATAATATGCAAACCGAAATAACAAAAACACTAAACTGAAATAAACAAAAGAAATAAAACTCAAAATAAAAGTGCAAACCGAAATAAGAAAAGTAATGCAAGTAACTATTTTTTTTGTATTTTTGATAATAAGGAAACAAGACAGTAATAAAAATAAACTAAACAAGACAATAACAAAATAAAAAGATTGGAAGTGCGAAAACTCCCCTAGTAAAGAAATCCGCAAGTCCCCGGCAACAGCGCCAGAAAAGAGCTTGATGCACACGGTGGGTGTGTTGTTGGGAGACCCCAAGAGGAAGGTATGAAGTAGTGCAGCAGCAAATTTCCCTCAGTTATGAAACCAAGGTTATTGAACCAGTAGGAGATGAAGAATTCCCTCGAGGTATCAACGGCACCAGAAAAGAGCTGGTGCTAAGTTGACGTGGAGCATGCACACAAACAATCAAGATACTTTGCCCCAACTTAACAGTGAGGTTGTCAATCTCACCGGCTTGCTGTAACAAAGGATTAAACGTATGTGTGGAAGAAAGATGTATGTTTGCAGAAAGTAACAGGTTTGCAGTTGTGGTTTTATTAGATTAATGAGAAGGACCGGGGTCCACAGTTGACTAGTGGTGTCTCTCCATAAATAATAACATTCATCCATGAGTGCTAAACAAGTTACAGCTAGGCAATTGACAGAATAATGATGAGCAACCCAATGCATATACTAACGTTATGATGTCCAGTGTGAGATTCTTTCGGGCATTACAACAATATACATAGACCGTTCCAACCGCATCTATGACTAATAATTCACCTTCCGGTTAGTGTCCACACCCCTTTCAGTATTAATTGCATGCAACAGATTGTCGCCTTAAGCATTGTGTGTAAAGTAAGTATGTAACATCATCCTTAGACAAAGTACTACTGTCTTATCCCTAGTAGCAACAGTACATCTAGAACCTTAGAGCTTTCTGTCACTGCCCCAGATTTAATAGAGGTATGAACCCACTATTGAGCATAAATACCCTCTCTTGGAGTTACAAGCATCTACTTGGCCAAAGCACACACAAGGGAGAGCATGCAAGATCATTAAATAGCACACACATGATATATTATGAAGAAATAACTTTAGTACTCAATATTCATCGGATCCCAGCAAACACAACATGGAGAATTACATAAAGATGATCTTGATCATGATAGGCAGCTCACAAGATCTAAACATGATAGCACAAAAGGAGAAGACAACCATCTAGCTACTGCTATGGACCCGTAGTCCAAGTGTAGACTACTCACGCATCAATCCGGAGGTGGTCATGGCGACGTAGAGGCCTCCGGGGATGATTCCCCCTTCCGGTAGGGTGCCGGGGAGAAGTTCTGATCTCTCCCGAAGTGGTGTTGACGACGGCGGCGAATTGGGACCCGTGGAGAAAAATGTGAACACCGTGCAATTATTTTTAGGTCAGGAGGTATTTATGGGTGAAAGGGCAAGATCGGTGGGCGTCCAAGGGCCCCAAATCACCTACTGGCGCGGCCAGCATGGGGTCCGCGCCACGAGCTGGTGTGGGCGCCTCGTGGCTCTTCTCCGTCTCGTCTTCGGTTCCTCGTGACGCAAATATTCCAAAAATAATTACAGGATCTTTTATTTCCAATTCCGAGAATATTTCCTTAAGTACTTTTCTGAAACCAAAAACAGCAGAAAACAGGGAATTGACACTTTGGCATCTTGTTAATAGGTTACTCCCAGAAAATGCATAAAACTATATAAAATGCATATAAAACATGTAATAACATGATATAACATAGCATGGAACATAAGAAATTATAAATACGTTGGAAACGTATCCGCGGGTAGTTGCTACCGGGCGGGGTGGCTGGTGGTGGGGTGGCCGTGCGCTGCTCCCCAAGGCTACTCCTGCCCCGGCCTGCCGTGGAGGTACCATGGCAGAGCCGCAGCCTGCTGCGGGCCGGATCTAGGCCAGGCGGGCCCAGGTCTGCCGACGGCCGTGCGTATGCTTCTACCGCTGTGTCTGAGACGGCCTCGACCCGCGCGCTGCTGCTCCTTGACGAGGAGCTCAGCGGCGGTGTTGTTCGGCCTTTTGGCGGCGCTCTAAGCCGGTCCTCGGAGTTTCCTTGGTTTGGTCAGGTCGGCCGGAGTGTGGTGGCGCCTCCTTTGGCGGCAGGGTTATGGCCGTTGTGGTGCTGGTCCGACGCGCCACCCCCGGCCCAGCTCTAGGCACTTTGGGGGCCATCTGGGTTTTAGGTGGGTCGGCCCGAATCCTTGGCGGTAGGGCCTTCTATACACTGATGGTGAGGAGCAGCTCGGATAGGGGGCGGCGCGTCAACATTGTGCCTTCTGCAGCGCGGCGGCGGGAGCTTCACGGGCCTCTCGAGGCCGAGAGGCTCGGCCTGGCTTGGGGGCTCAGAGGCCGGGTGTGCTCATGTTGCTGTGTCCGGTCGGTACCGTCCTTGATGGTGGAGGTCGGTCCTCCCGCACGTCGGCGGTGCTGCGGCTCCTTGTCCCGGCTCTTTTTCTTTGGTGTTTAGGCTTCTCTGCTATGTGTCGTGGTGAGACTTGGTGAGCGGCTTCTTGATCGGGTGGCGTTGGGCGGTGGGCGGTATGGTGGAGTGCTCCGGAGCGCCTGGGGTGATAGGGGGTCGGGAGAAATCCTAGTCGTCTTGCCCGACTCCGGCGCGGTGGCATCTGTGGATGCCGCCACTCCTTCCTGACGGGCGTCGGGGTTCCACCTCCTCTCCCCGTCTCGTACCAGGGGAAACTCTTGGTAGCATCATCGTCGTCGTCGCATCCCTTCTTAAAGGTGTTCCTTGGTACCGGGCGCTTTGGAGCACTAGGAACATGGTGGGTGGCCTACGGTGGGCGCAACGGTCTTGGAGCTTGCTCACTTTTGTCTTTCCGCCGCTACGGCGTTTTTTCTTTTGCTTTTCACTGTTCTTTTCTTTTGGACGTGCTTGTGTTGTTTCCGCCCCAGCGCGTGTCGTTGCGGTGGTTGCTTTATTTATAAAGCGGGGCGAAAACCTATTTCGAGGAGATAAGGTAGAAGATTGATGACAAATCCAAAAATACCAAATATATGCGTACGCTGAATATATCTCTAAAATTGAAATAGAGAATCAATTGATATCCTGGTATTGATTCTTGTATCACATGATCATATACTTGCTATATGGTGCATATACATATCAACCAAAATTGTCTTTATTTAGCTGCAAGTAATTACACTCTTAATGCCCATTATTCTTTGCTAAAATGATATGCCCTATTTTTAGCGAGAAGTAATTACAGTACAGGTTAGGCGTTTCATTATTCTCCTGGAGTTGATAATATTCGTTGGTAATTTTTACGTTTTATAAGTGTGTATCTGTCGCTCTTCCTTTAAGTGGTGAGGCCCCTCTACTCTTTTACTTTTGGCCTACACCATCTTTTACCGAGTATTATCATGGTGTTATGCATGCATACTTGGACAATATATATGGTCGGTTTACACGATAGTATAGATCAGTCAATTATATACAATTAGTTATGCCCATCGCACAAAGTTATGGAGGTTTCTCAACCATACCGTGTCCTTCTGGACATCGACTACCCAGTTATGGTGGATAAAAAATTAGCAAGCTTCCCGCACTTTTTCGTTTATTTTAGTTTTTGTCTCATTGTAGAAAAGCATTTAGCTAGCAATTATCATCGTGTTTGACTTACAAGTGCTATGAAACCACATATGGATCTAAATATGCTTGTGTAACTCTCCCTTTACCGCGTCAGAAAAATGACACTCTGACATATCATGGTCCTATGCCTACAACAAGAAGGGTTCGTTGTACATCTTTGGCGATTAGAGAAGTAAAAAACTTAGCCAATAAACCAACTATAATAATGCACATAAGATGTATTATGCCTCGTAATTTATTATATAAGATGTTATTACATTATTTTTCATCACAAGGAGTATTCACCATTAAGGCTATGGATGAGCGTCAGGGGAGGCTGCAAATCCTGCAATTGTTGAGCAACCACAACCCTTTATGCATTGATCGATGCTCGGAAAGCAACGGGCCCCTGGTATATCGTTGCAACAGAAAGCGAAACCTATTATAGGACATATGCACATTTCAATCTTGATGCCATCGATCCGGCCACTGGTTCGAGCTGCACACAAATAAGAGTGTTTGGATCAACAAACGTTACAGGGTAAACTATACCAAATCCGGCAAGTAGATTTGTAATCCAGACTGTAACCTATCCAGATGATAATAATATCAGACCTTACATGATTGTCTGTTGCGTACTTAATTACCTTCTGAATGAGCTGCAATACATGCAACAAGAATCATCACAACCATGACCACCTTGCCTCTCTCCATCATAAGCTTGGACGATACCATGTAGACTGAATAGGTTTGACCTAATACGCTGGCTGTATTAAGCCTCATGGACGGGTATATATAGGCGTTCAGACCCTGAGGGTAAGAAGCCTCTCATAAAGATAAAGTAGGGGATGAATTACAAATCCTAAAGTACCAATATACGTACACCAAATATATCTCTAATAATAGAAATAGAGAACAAATTGATATCCTGATATTTGTTCATGTATCTCAGGATCATATGCTCTGTATCGCACGCTCTTAATGCCCATTATTCCTTGCTAAAGATGATATGCCCTATTTTTAGAGAGAAGTAATAACAATACAACACTTAAATTATCCTCCTCGACTTGATGTTTTTTTTTTGGGCAAACTCCCATGTGAGACACCCAACTGCCGATCCAAGGGATCGAACTGGGGTGGGCTGGCTGGCCACCGCCAAGCCAAGTCATCGCGCTATCAAGCGCGTCTCTCTCGTTAACTTGATGTTAAGTTGGCAATGTTTATGTTTTATAAGTGTGTATCGGTCGCTCTTGCTAAGTGATGAGGCCCCCTCTACTCTTTTACTTTTGGTTCACACCATGTTTTGCCGAGTATCTACATCACCAGTTAACTATTTGCCCCACTTTTGCTATATTTTACTTACACTGTAGTAGACAATGTTCACTAACATTTTATGACACTCTTAGGTTAAAAAATGATTTATGCATTGCAACAAACACAGTAAAAGAGTGATGGGTTGGAAGAAACATACCCACGAATTACACCGTGTCTCACATGTTTATATATATTGTTAAAGCGATTATATCAATTTTACCTTGCATCAATATTGGTATTCTACACTTTTCTTAGAACGAAGGAGAATGCATGAAAGAGAGACACTTATTCTGACGTGGTAACAACAGCTGGTTGCAGCACAATCTTTTTCGCGGAGCTCCGCAACACGAGTGCAGATTGGTACCTCACAAACATCATTGTTGATTTGACGATGTGAGAGTGTGAATATAGAAAATCAGAAATTAGAAATTAAATAAATGCAAGTGCAAATGATTAGGGAGCTGTCTTGGGGTCGTTTAGTTGTATTCTGAGTTACACGGAGAGGCAGAGGAGTACAATGATTTTTCAGCCACTCGAAGTCCGTGCGAAAAACGACTTGTTACAACACGAACTCCCAGTTGGGAAGACAAATGAGCCCTTGTTGATTTCCCGGTGTGGAAACATGATAATGAAAAGTTAAAATTAATTACGTGGACTTACCAAGAGGATGAATCCAAGCACCTCAATCGAGAGGAAAGTTACAAAGCGTAAGGCAATTCAGTCGTGAACCACCTCGCACATCTTCCCTCTTGGATTGCACATATCTATTTCACTGTTATTATCAGCAGAATGAAATAACACACAACATATATAGAAACCATACATTTATGTATTAGTCACCCAAATAAAATCCCTAATGTAAATATGCTACTACAGTTAAATATGAAAACATCTAAAAATAAAATACTTATTAAAATACAGCGAACATACTAAATTAAATGTGCGACACAACCGGTAAACAAAGTTGAGCAAACACATGCACTTGTAGAAAATGGTGAGATGACTTCCTGTTTGTATACGACAGTCGATCTGCAGATGGCGACGCCCATTCGGTTCTTTCCCATGTTTGTAGTCATCCTAGGTGATTCGGTGATCTTCTTGTACTTCTTTTTAATTTTAAAAACTTTGGACTGTTGTTTATGATTATTAATAAATATGGACTTATTTTCAAGAAAAAGAAAGCCACTTGTGGAGCAAACAAATATTCTGAATGTAAAATCCTCCACCGTACCCTACTTTAATGTTTATCCTTTTGCCATGAGAAGCGAGGCATGTTCTTTCTTCCATACTAGAAAGGATAATGTGAACATTGGTAGATATAGGGACTAGTGGAAACAACTCGAGATATACACTGCTGATCAAAGTACTTCTGGATCTTAAAATGTAAGATGCTTTCAGAAAGTTGTTTTTGGTCCCTGGGAACTAGTGATCTCGTTTTATTTATTTTTTCGAAAATCACACTTTTATGTTTCATAAAATTACGAAATAAAGTAACAAAGTATACAGATAAATATGCATATTTTATACCTCACACTAAATTTTGTTGAAACATACATTGTATCTTAGACTACACAAAAAGAATAAATTTAGCATAAAATAGGAGATTTTTACTATACTTCATAGAGCCAAAAATTTATTGTTTTTCTGAATGCAAAAATAAAAAGTATTTTAAAATGAAACTTTACACAAATATTTATACCATGCATATGTATTCACATTCAAAAAGGTGGATTCTTAGAAAGTAACATTATAGATATTTTTTAATACATGACCACTACTGCCCGTGTGCACCAAATCTCTTCTCGTAATTTTTAGACTATTGTTAACTAAAAATTAATTTAGTTTGATTTTCTAAGAGAAAATACCAGCATTTATGACAACAAAATTTTGTTTGTAAAATAGTTGATGGTAAATTTATTTGAAACTAGTTTAGTGTTACAGAAGGTTAACTTAAAGAATTTGATTATGAGAAATCCAAAATATAATGCATTTTGAAATGGATTGAGTATCTCACATTAAAAATAAATAAAAGGGGTCCCTTTAGAAGAAAAAAATGTGGGCACGGTATGGAGGCTTTGGGAGAAGTATCTCAGATTTCTCGAAAATAAAACCGCGCCTCGTGAGCTTTTTTAGATAAAAGGCTATAGAGCCCAGCTTTAAATTGATAAATCAAGTCGGCCACATGATACAAGGTGTTGAGGAGATCCTCTTACAAAGCTGAACAAGGTCAATCCAAAAGAAAAGAG
Source organism: Poa annua (assembly GCA_026929855.1). Taxonomy (NCBI): domain Eukaryota; kingdom Viridiplantae; phylum Streptophyta; class Magnoliopsida; order Poales; family Poaceae; genus Poa; species Poa annua. Next base: position 44,473,702 of record CM049427.1, read on the forward strand.
GCTACCCTAGCCCGAGCACCATATCCTTACGTGTAAAAGGCAGGGATGGACCACCAGCGAAGAAGCCACCACAAGAAACACGTAGTTTGACGTCAAAGAGGAGAGGAGGAGATGAAAGACCAGAGCCTCCAGCAGACGTCGAGCACAAGGCAGAGGATGTCGAGCAACACAACGCTATACAGAGATCATCCACATCGACGAGGACCAAACCCTTGCGTAAAACAACCAGCCACCAATAAGATACAGGATAGGAGACCACCGACAACCATCTAGCCCCAAACCCTTGCGCGAAACAGCAAGCTAACAGAGGGGCAGGAACGGACCCCATGTCCGCAAGATATGCCTTCACCCAAGCACAAGAAGAAGAATACATCACTTCAGGTCGACGACAGCAGAAAGACACCAATTTTGCACTCAAACAACAATGTCGAAACATGTAGACCCCTGCTTCTAAACGGTGCCTTGATACGTCTATTTTGCATCACTATTTTATATCATAATTTACTGGTATTCATTGATATATTTCATAATTAAAGATGATACTTATGTTATTTAATCTATTTTGCATGTTTGATGATCATTGGAGGATGGTGCTACGGAGTCTGGATTATGCTGGAAAAAGCACCATGGAGGTACAATATTTGCAAAGCTCAGAAAACCAAACGAAGAATCTGGAAGTTCCTATTTTGCTAGATGCTCAGAAAACTAAAACTCACCTACATATCATAAACTTTACCTTACCTCTTTTGCGATCACATCTGTAGACTACGCAACTATACTTCGGTTACTTCCTCAAGAGCCCGGATGCTACCTTAGAAGCCGACGGGTCCAACTTCATCAGATGGTACAAGGGTTTTAGAAACATCCTCGAACACAACAACATTATGTATGTTCTCGATGAACCGTTAGGAGAAAGACCAGGGGATTCTGCTAGCGAGGAGGAGGAAGATGATTTCCGTAGGCGTCGAGACATATTCATCGAAGTGGAGATCACCATGACCGTATGCCTGGCACCTGAGTTGAAAGAGTTATTTCGACGCAATGAGCCAAGCGTCATGATTGATGCGATAAAGACACACTTCGGGGATGAATTAAAGCGTGAGCAATTCAGGCAGCTTAGAATGTTCCAGACCATTCATATGGAGGAGCATACCTGTCTGGAGACACATTTGAAGAGATTGTATGACATCTACTTCCAGCTGACGATGGTCTTCGATTACTGGATGGCAGATTCTTGTGCCATTCGGACTGTCCTGGTATCTCTACCTCCTAGCTATGAGAAGCATGTGCGCAAGTACATTTTGAAGGCCGATGATATGAACTTCTACAAGTTTGTGTCTGAATTCAAATCTCAGAAAGTTGATTCCATCGAAGGAGAAATCTTTGATGCTACAGGTATATATTTGATATATACAGAATTATGAATTCGCCTCTTGATATATGATGAAGTATTTGATACTTGTTCTGTTTGTGAAACAGGTCCTGATTATCACATATATGCGGCGCAGTTAGATGTGACCTGGCGCTGAAGCTGGTGATCAAGGAGTTGATGGCCATTTGGTGTTCACGTCCTCAAGTTATCATAGTTGTCATTAATAGTTTTTGATAAGATCTTTTGTAATAGTGAGCGAGTGTGTGTGTCTTGATTGTTGCAAGACAAAGTTATTCATGTAATAAGACAAGTTCAGTTGTTTTATGTAATGGAACAAGTCAGTTGTTTTATATTATGAATAAAGATTCCACATCTCAGTTCCATTGATTGCATGATAAGTATTCATAATTGTAGAAATAATAAAATAGCGTGTCCTATGAATAAGAGTTCTATTACTAGAACAAACACCGTCAAGATTAGTCATAAAGGCAATGAAAGAAGTAATGGATGTTTTTGGTCCATTTAAGTATTTCGAGTGCCGAGTTGATTAAGTTTGAAATCAGGTATTGAAGTTGCAATACCAGAGGAAATTAATTGAGTATCATTTTTAATGATTAATTAATGGTGTTTTTTCTTGATCCGAATTCTTCTATGATTGCTGGTAAATAGGAGTATTTGCCTGATAGATCATAAGTCTGAAATTAATTTGATAAGAGATTAAATGGGGTTTTTCAGAGGAAAGAATGGTGAATGTTATATTCACAAGATTCGATCAAAGGACAATATTTTTGAATTGTGATTTCAACATAAAAGACTTGTGGAAATATGTTTCACAATATTATAATGTCATATATGGTGATATATGGGGTATTATAATCATACTCTATTTTAAATAAAGTGTGGTCTGTCAGAATCAGTCTTAGAAACTCCTAATATGTTCGAAACATTATAGTCGATGTCCACTTTAGAAATTAGATATTATTCTCAAATTCGTAGGATCGACAGTAGTGTCGACACGTATATGATTATACGATAATTCGGAATATACATGAATAGTTCTTTGTAGATTGCTCGCATTGAATGGGAGTGTATTCCAAAAACCAAATAGAAACAAAACTTAGTTTGTTGTCTATGTAATTCCGAGGAAAATATGATTTTTCGAATTATGGTTTGTGGATTGGAATTAGAAGCTTCAAATAAGGTGTAAGACCTATGTTGGAAGGTGTTCCAAAGAGTATATGTCTGCAAATGAAAATTTGATGATTAAGAGTGAGGGAAACTAGAAAATTGTTGTCTGCTTGCAATCCTCTTTATAAAGATCATAATATTTTCATGAAAGAAGCTTCTAAATAAGGTGTTGTTATATTTAATATTGCTGTCAGGTCACAGCACTGTGTTAAATGTTTCAGATCTTGTTGACAGATCAAGGTGCACTTTGAATACAAAGAAAGTTGAGAAAATATCAGAATATGAACAAAGGCTTTTTCAGCCTGGAAATCCAAGTTACATTTGAAAGGATTAAAAGAGTAATTGTTGCTGCAATTCTTATTATAGAAATAAGATTGTTTAATCGTCATATAAAGTGTTATATGAAAAATGTGACTATAAGAAAGACGTGGAAGCATGTCTTGTCAAGAAATGTGTCTTGGACAAGATCAAATTTGTTGACTACATTTATGTAGACATGCTTGAAGTCTGAAGGATTTGTATTAATGTAATACTATAGTTTGTATTAAATTTGAATTCATAATAGATCAATGATTTTGGTTTGACCAAAATGTCGATTTAAGTGGGAGTCATAGTTACACTCAGGTGAAATATGTGAAGAACATATTTTTGAGTGGGAGCTTAGGAACTCAAATATGTGGATGACACGTTTTGAGTGGGAGCTCGTGTTCTCAAATATGTGGAGACATAATTTGAGTGGGAGCCGAATTCATCTTGTGTGAATAACACATTGTGAAATTGTACCAGTAGAATAGGTGAGAAGGATGAAGTTGTGAAACTATTTGAAAGTTAGTGTCTATTTGGAATAGAACGGGAATTTTAAATAGTTAGTCGAGTTGTTTTGGATTATATCTGAGGAGTCAGAATAGAGTCAAAAGGAAGGTCCTTTGAAATCCGCTTTATAATTAAGAGTAATGATACAAGGTAGTAACGGTTGTATGACATGTTGGTCTATTATGTAATATTAGACATCATACAGAAACCATGTTATCTGCTCGATGAAATATAACCGATGTTCTTGGGAAAAGAACAGTTGTAAAAGTAGATTTAGAATTTACTGGAAGTAGAAGTGCGTTTGTTGATGGATTGACACTGGAATGTCAAGTTTTCTGCATAGGTGTGAAAGTATGTAGATATCGCGAGTTTGTAATTGTTACAAGGGGCTCATAGTGACTGAGTGTGTTTTCTTGGCAGTTATCTGGTTGGTATAATCAGAGTAAGCGCTGAGAAACAGAAGTCTCACTGAGTTATGGTATTTGCATATATGTTATTGGATAACATGGTGATATCAAGCAAGTTGATATCAATGAATCGCAAAAGTATGTACAATCATGGATTGTGCAGACTGTCAGAGTAACACTCTTCCACTAGCAAGCATTATCAAATGATTCTTATTTGATAAGGGATTTTGATATAGTAAAATGCAGCTAGTTTATTTGTACTCTAGTGCAAGTGGGAGACTGAAGGAGATATGCCCTAGAGGCAAATAAATAAGTAGTATTTATTGCATTATCTCGTAAGTTTATAATAGGTTTGTGTATTGTGCTATAACTGTATTAATCGGAATTATTAATACACGTGTGATACATAGACAACCAGGTCCCTACCAAGCCTCTATATGAGCTAGTCCATTGGGCAACAGTTCATCGAGATTCCCGATCAAGGACAATGACGTCGGTTGACAGTGGGGTCATCTTGTTAGTTGAATACGATGATGGACATACGCAAAGTATTGCAATAAGATCGTATTACGATGTTTGTCATTTGCAATAGATAAGAATATGATAGCTTATTCCTTAGACCGTGAGACCGTACTTATTGATGCTTCGTAGGGGTGCTTTGAGAGCATCAAACGTTGTGTCTTATATAGCATGACAATAACGGTGTCCATCTTGGGTATTCGGAAAGAGTATCGAGACGTAAGGATCAAGAGCGGGATTTGTTCATTCTTGTAATGGAAAGATACTCTGGGCCCACTCGCTGAGATTGCATCTATATAGCTGCGCAGCTTATGACTAGGTCATGGAGATGTAATATCACAGACGAGTTAATAACCTTTGTCGGTAACGAGATACAACAAAGACATCGGCGTGTCTACGATCATATCTCGGACAAGGTAGTATCGCAGAAACAAAGGGAATGAATATCATGTTTATGGTTCAACGACGATATTCGTAGAATGCACAGGGGCCGTCATATACATCCAGGTATCCCTGACGGTGATTGGTGAGCGGAGTGTCTCGACCATGTCTGGAGTGTTCTCGAACCGTAGCGTAACAAACTTAAGGCTTAGCGACACCAGGAGATAGGTTCTGGAATAATATAGGATTTTGTTGGAGAGAGAGAAATGATCCGGAAAGAGTTCCGGTGGTCCGGAAGGAGTTCCGGGAAGGTCTGGAATGGTTCCAGGGATGTCCGAAAGTTGTTCGGGTGGTTCCGAAATTGTTTCGGAGTCACGGGATATTGAATTATATATAAATATATTAATTACGAATTAATAAGATTTTATATTAATTTAATATTAATTAAATAAAGGAAAAAAGAGGGCTCCCACCTACATGGGCCCTAAGAGGGCCCAAGAGGGGGAGCCGCACCACCTAAGGAAGGGGGGGCTTGGGCCCCCTAGTCCGAGTTGGACTAGGAGGGGGACAAGCCCATGGGGGGTTCGGCCGAGCTGTTTCTCCGCCCGTTTTGCCCCCTCTCTCCACCTAAGCTATACCGCCGGGCACCGTTGCCCTGCGGGATTCCAGATAAGATCTACCCCTGCGATTTCAGCTGGATATGAATGACCGGGGGTTGTCGTTAAGCTCCGTATGTTTGCGAGTGCTCGGAGGTAACTCTTTTTGAGGAGCCCGGACGACGTCGTCTCGCCCCTGCAGCCGCCGCGCCACCCCCTCTGCCGCCGGCGCACCCCCTTGGTGCCGGCGCCTCGTCATCTTCCGCCCGACGCCCGTCGACGCAGGTCATCGTCGACACCCCGGCGTCATCGTCTTCGTCATCGCGGAAAGTTCTCCGCGACCTCGAGGTCGGCTACGTACGACTTCATCATCAACGCTTGTGCGGGAGCGTAATCCCCGCTATCGGTCTACATGGAGGTAATGTAACCCGTTCCGCCACCGTTATCGCATGTACTAGATAGATAGATCCTGGCTAGTTAGGGTTTCGTACGCTAGAAAAATTATTGTTTTCTGCACCGTAACCCCTTCAGTGGTATCAGAGCCGATCTATGCGTAGTACTGCTGGTACGGTTAGAACTCATGTTGAATGAGGGCGTCTTTCTTATATTAGCTACCCTCTAGCGTGCACTTGCGATGTCTTCAGTATTGAGTTGATGAAGCGGCCCGGACCGACTTTACGCGTACGCTTACGCGAGACTGGTTCCACTACTGACATACGGCTTGCACCGTATCTGTGGCTTGCGGGTGTCTGTTTCTCTCTCTCTAGTCGGCAAAGCATTTTCAATGGATGGCCCGAAAGGGATGCTTAAGCATGCAATTATACGATCGACGTTGTGGTACAAAGTTCGTAGGTATGGAAGCGATTCTCTTACTAATAAGCCTATATGCCACGTAAAACTTGCAAAACTAAATAAAGCTAGAGGCGTCTACCTTTGTTTTGCAGAGGCGTTATTTTATGTGACATGGTTACGGTAAGTTTTGATATTACTCGTACTGTCGGAGGCAATGGAGGGCTCCGTAGACTCGGAGCCATGCCGGGGCGCCGGGGGGCCAGGCACATGGCGCCATGAAGGTCCAGGCGCATCGACCATGTCACGTCGCACTTCATTGCATCATCATGAATATTCTGAGTAGATATATGAATATCCACTTAGGGAATGTTAGTATGGAAATTTTGATTCGATCAAACAAGTTCAGAATGAATTAGGAAATTTAATTTAAAATAAAATCAAATTCCTACGATACAGATCGAGGAAATAAAGATTTGAGTTATAATGTTGGCATATCATTAGAAGACTTGTGAGAAGAGTTTCACAAATTACGTCGCATGGAACACCATAGTGTTATGGTATGTTAGGACGTCGTGATCGCACCCTATCGGATAGTGTGTGGTAAATAAGTCTCTTATCGAATTATTGTGGTCATTGGAGTCATAAGGTAGAAACATAAACATTCAAGTTAGATAATAGGGAAACCATTTAAATCCATGGAGACAATACCATATGAGTGATGGCATGGCTTTTAGCCCAGATTGTCGTTTCAGTAATTTAGTGTTTCAATATGACCAAATATAAAATCGATAAATCTTTGTAGTGTACCGTACCTAAAGAGTTAGTTGGCTACATGTCTCACGACATAGGCAAAAATGTTGCCAAAATAAACCTTGCAAAGGAAATAGTTTCTTGTCCAAGGGTATAAGTGGGAAAGAAAGTAGAGCAAGACGAAGTTAATGAACTTTCTCTCCAGACATCAGAGTGGCGCAACGGAAAGTGTTTCTGGTGTCATGCTCCACAACTGGAAAGAAGATGATGATAAAAGATCATGATGCTCTAACCTCATACTAAGAACGTAGGCGTACGAGGTTGTGTTCCACACTATGTGTTACGACAATCTTGTTATGAAGGTCATGTTAATGGAATATGACAAACCTACAAACTAAAAAAAAAAATATGGTAGACCTAAGTCCGAGAAATGTCTATGAGTCATATATGATCTGAGATAAAAATCGATGTACGATTACCAGGTAATGACTTGGGAGATCTTCTTGATGGCATCTAGGTTGTTAATAGAATATGGAATTTTATGAGAGAGTAGACACGGATAAGGATCGATTTGTCGTGAAACAGCTCCGACAGATTCAAAAGTTGACCACAACGAGATTTATCTCAAGTGGCAAAGCCTAAATCTATTCGGGGTCGTTTAGCAATTACTATAATTTGAATTGAGAAATTAATAGATGGATAAGGAAACGATGTTTCTTGATGGTATCATTAAGAAATAGTTGTAATTAGTACAATAATGGTTTGGTAATCCTGAGGATGCTATAAAGCGATTATGCCCTAGAGGCACTTAATAAACATAGTTTATTGGCAATATCCCAATCGTTCATTATATGTTTTACACCATGCTATAACTGTATTAAGCGAAAACATTAATACAGGTCAGGTAGATAAACAACCAGGTCCCTAGTAGCCTCTACTAAGACTAGTTTCGTTGCGCGATTGATGATCGAGGTTTTCCGATCATAGGGCATGGCGCCGGTCGGCAATGGGAGTCATATAGTTAGGTGTAACGATGTGATGGACATACCCAGTATTTATAGGACATAGTCATTACGCCTTAAGACCGTGAGACCAACTCTTACTGTTATTCCTGCAAGATACTTTGATCGCACCAAACGTCGTATCTTATTTAGTATGACAATAACGGTGATACTTTTGGGTATCGAAAAGGAGTAGTTGAGACGAGGGGTCCACAGCGGAATTTGTCAGTCCGCATAGCCGGATAGATACTCTAGGGCCCACTCGGTGAGATTATGTCAAATGAGTTTGCAAACATGTGACTAGGTCACCAGCTGACATAATATCATAGATGAGTAGAAGATAGCGATGTCGGTAACGAGATCATGCTAGGTATGGAGATATCTGAGAATGATGCTCGGACACGCTAAGTATCGCCATGACAAAGGGTTTAAGACTATACGTCCAGGTTTGATAGATGAAAGTCATTCGTTATATCTCAGGGGTTAATTAATGGGGTCCAGGCCTACGAGTTAGTCGTTGATCATTGAGGAGTCTTGATCATACCTGATATTATATCGAACCGCTAGGGTAACACACTTAAGGGGTTTCGACAAGACAACCGGAAAGGAAAGAGATCACCGGGAGCGTCCCGGGAGGGGTCCGATGGAGATCGGGCAGCGCCGAAAGAGTTTTCGGAGCTAGGAAAAATTATATATATTATGTTTGATATTAATTAGTGTAATTAATATGCAAATATAATTTTATATATTTATTTTCGAATTTTTTTAGGCTGATTTCACTAAATGGGCCTTCTGGTCGAAAGAAGGCCCATGGGGGGGAAAACCCTCAAGGGAATTTTGTGGGGGAGGCTTGGCTGGCCTAGGTGGGCCAAATGGGGCCCACCTAGGGCCGGCGCATCAGCCTTGGCCGAACCAGGCATGTGGGATAGTCCCACATTGCCTGGCTGGCAAGGTTGGCTCCCCCTTGGAGCCTATATAAGAAGGGGCACCCCTGGCCTTTTAATTCACCAATTAATTCCCAATTTCTCTCTCAATCTCGTGGTTCCCTTGTCGGAGCCGCGCCGAGTAGAGGAGGGGGATCTCTTCCACCATAGCCCGCTGCCGCGCTGCTGGTGTTCCGGTCCAAGTCTTCCGCTGCTCGTCCTGGACTGGAGCTTCGGAGGCCGTCGTCTCCACCGTATGTGTGCGACTCCCTGCGAGGTGCTGCGCTAGCGGTACTCGGAGGCCTACTTCCTCCACCCGACCTCGGGGTCATCTTCGTCGTCTTCGTCGCGCCGAGTTCTCCGCGACATAGAGGTCGGCTACGTCGTCTTCGTCGTCAACGCTTGTGCGGGAGCGTAATCCCCGCTATTCGGTCTACGAGGGTATGTATTCCGATCTCCGCCGTACTTCTATATCTGCATAGTATAGATCTTGGCTAGTTTAAGGATATCGTTGCTAGGAAAAAATTTGTTTTCTGCACACGATCCCCTTCAGTGGTATCAGAGCCGATCTATCGTAGATATAGCTGTACGCTGTTAGAACTTGTGTTCTGCACGGGGGCACCGTTCCTGTTATTTGCTACCCTCTAGCGTGCACTTGTGATTCCAGCGCCATCGAGTTGATGAAGCGGCCCGGACCGACTTTACGCGTACGCTTACGCGAGACTGGTTCCACTACTGACATACGGCTTGTACCGTATCTGTGGCTGGCGGGTGCCTGTTTCTCTCTCTTTAGTTGGCTTTGCATTTTCAATGGAGGGCCCGAAAGGGATGCTTAAACATGCAATTATTGGATCGTTGTTGTGGTCATAAGGATCGTAGGTATGAAGCGGTTCTATTTACGATAGCCCCAGGCCACGTAAAATATGCAAAAGATAAAGTAGAAGCGTCTAACTTTATTTTGCAGGGGCTATGTGATATGGTCAAGGTAGGTTTATTAAATTGTTTATAAACTGCGGGCGCCAAGAAGACCATGGCGCAATGGACTATATCACATTGCATTACATTTGATGTTTTGTGTGCATCTTATATTGTGTGATTGTGTGTATAGTATACATTGGTTACACGGCGGTAGCTATATAAGCTGATCCCTTCAAAATACCACTAGTGTTCTCCCTCCAACACGCACCACCAAGAAAGTTCTACGTTATGAGGCAGGCCGTGATGATCGGGTGTCAGACATCTCGTCGTTCGCATACAGTGGGTGTAAGCCATGTTGCACAAGCGTCAGCGTGGAGGTCTTTGGTGGCGAGCCTAGCATATTCAGAAATATGGCCTCGGAACAGGAAGACCGAAAGGTCGAGCACGAGTCACAAAATTGGTGTGGCGGACTTTTTGTCTACTCTTGAAGTTGTGCCGCCTGCTCTGATGATGAGGGGTGGTGCAATGGATGGGGGTCGTGTAATCGCTTAAACGACCAGGAGGGATGTTCGTTTGAGTGGGAGTTCTGTTAGTTATTTTCTAAAATACTAGAACTCAGAATATAATGAACATAGTCTGTTTTGCAAACCTTTGTAGATATTAACCATTGTGATAGCATCTTTCCAAATTAGGTTCATTCATGCGATTGAGAAACTTAAAAGGATGGGTCCAAACTTCATAGTTTTATACTTTAGCTTGAGGATACTCCTTGTTTAAACCGTTAGCTCTTTGTGTTACAATACCCGCTAGGAGATAAACCCGGAGATTCCGCTAACAAAAGATAATTTTGATTATCGGATTTTGTGCGGATGATATCATCATAGTCCAGTGTATGCTATGATCTCTGCCATAAAGAACCAACGGTGGGTACGAGTTTTTAGATCGCGAACATTTGGTCGCTAAACTCGGGGTACCTCTATAGTTGGGTTGATGAAGTTTATCAGTACGTTGATTGATTGTCTTCTCAACCAAGATGGACGAGAATACACACATTGAGGGAGCACGTGGCGGTCATACTTAATGACGTATGTTCATGATTAATGAACATTGAGACGCCTCGCTCAGCTCAATCACTGGATGACAGACATCGTTGCCAAGTGCAAATCCTCTGTCATAGACTACGTCATGCAAGGGGAATCGTTCACCTTCATGGTTCTTGATTACGGTGGAAGTATCAAGAAGATGAAACAGATCGCCGGAAGTCATCAATGATGATGGTGTATATATGATATACATGTTATGAATGTTTTAGCTAAGCAAGTGCTCGCAGTAGTGACTAAGTCTTGAACTAGTCATGTTTTGTGAAAAACCAGGTTTACTGCTTGAGTAGCTTGAAAGGATGAGGCGACATTGCGTGTTGATAACGACAGTCAAGGTGTTGTGACGGCCATAGACACTCTCCCTCTAGATCTACCATTTGAATAAATTCTTTATGATCGGGTGTTGGTATGATCGTTACGAGTGTGTCTCCTCTAGCGAGACACTTGTTCATACATGATAGTGACAAATTTGTGTCGTATATTTATGAAGTAATGATCATATGCCGATTTGAATTTAGATGGTAGAAGCTCCCACATTCATAATATTAATGCCAAAGGATACAAACTTAATAAAGACACCACATATGTGTGGCACTACCGTTCAGTCATGTCAATGTTATATGCATTAGCTCCACACTAGATGGACCTACAAGTCCTAAGATTTGATCTTTTGACACTTGCGAAAGAACTGTGACACTGTTTTCGGAAAACGGGCATATAACTTATTGATAGTCATACACGGAGATGTATGTGGTTCAATAAAGTAATTGACGGGTAGTGGAGACCTTTATTTCGTGAACTTCACTGAACGTTTTGAGTATAGCTTGTTGAGAATCATGCATATGGGTGTATGTGAATCAATGAAGTACTTTAACGTGTAGTGGAAGTATTTATTTCATAGACTTCATGAACATTCGAATAGATATATGAATATCCACTCGGGGAATGTTGGCCTGGAAATTTTGATTCAATCAAACAAGTCCAGAATGAAGTAGGAAATAAACTTAGCAAGAAAATCAAATTCCCGCGATGCATATCGAGGAATAAAGATTTGAGTTAGTTGGCACATCATTGGAATACTTGTGAGAAGAGTTCCACAAATTACGTCGCATGGAACACCATAGTGTTATGGTGTGTTAGGGCGTCGTAATAGCACCCTATCGGATAGTGTGTGGTAAATAAAATCTCTTACCGAATTATTGTGATCATTAGAGTCATATGGTAGAAACGTAAACACTCACGTTAGCAAATAGGTAAACCATTTGAATCCATGGAGACAATGCCATATGAGTAATGGTGTGGCTTTTAGCCTGGATTGTCGTTTCAGCAGTTTAGTGTTTCGATGTAATCGAACCTAAAATGGATTAATCTTTGTAGTATACCCTACCTAAAGAGTTAGTTGGGTACATGTCTCACGACATAGGCAAGATCTTTGCCGGGATATACCTTGCGAAAGAAATAGTTTCTTGTCCGAGGGTATAAGTGAGAAAGAAAGTAGAGCGAGACGAAGTTGGTGAACTTCCTCTCCAGACATCAGAGTGGCACAATCGAAAGTATTTTTGGTGTCAGGCTCCACAGCTTGAAAAAGCTGATGATTCAAGATCATGATGTTCTGAGCTCATACTAAGAGCGTAGGCATACGAGGTTGTGTTCCACACTGTGTGTTACGACAATCTTGTTATGAAGGTCATATTAATGGAATATGATAGACCTACGAACTACGAAGAAGAGATGGTGAACCTAAGTCCGAGAAATGGCTATGAGTCATTTATGATCCGAAATAAAATACATGTACGATTACCAGGTATTGACTTGGGAGATCTTCTTGATGGCATCTAGGATGTTAATAGTATATGGAATTTTATGAGAGAATATATATTGAGCAGATTCGATTTGTCGTGAAACAGTTCCGACAGACCACATGAGACTTTGTCTCAAGTGGCGAAGCCTAAATCTATTCTGGGTCGTTTAGCAATTACTATAATTTCGAATGAGAAATTGATAGATGGATGAGAAAACCATGGTTCTTAATAGTGTAATTAAGAATGGTTTGTAATCCTGAGGATGCTAAACATGTGTGCAAACTTCGGTTGTCCATTCATGGGCAGAAGCAAGCATATCGGAGCTGGAATCTTCACTTTGATAATGTGATCAAAGGATTTGGAGTTGTCCAAAATAGTTGAAGAAACCTACATTTGCAAAGAAGTGAGCGGGAGCATAGTAGTTTTCCTTGATCTTATATGCGGAAGGCATATTTGAGTGGGAGCTACGTGTCATTCGTGATTTGGTATGTAACAATATATTGAATGACACAGATCCTCTAGTAGAGTGTAAAGGATTATTTAAGTGATTATATTTTCTATGAAATGAAGTTAGGAGTATTAGGCATCCGATTTATAATTGTATAGATCAGAGGGGGCTTAATAACATTAAGTCGGAGTATTTCCTAAGTCAGGATTCTGAAATGTTTCAGAAAAGGACAAGCGAAGAAAGAGGTTCTTGCTTGTATGACTAGGTAAAAGATTAAGTTAATCTTGGCTTTTTCAGTGATAGAAAATGATGTTCGACATTCTCTATGTATCACACATAGAGTCTATCAGGCTGAAAGCTCGACTTAGTGTGACCCGAGTTCTTGGTTCAAGAACAGGTTCTAGAGTGATCCTTGTGTGGATCAATGAACAAACGTTAAGTTTATTCTTCAGTGTCTATGAGAACTGAAGATAGGTTTTTTAGTAACGGGTAAGAGTGGAATGGCAACTTGCCGTAAAGCGGTTACGATGATGCAAGTTATTACACTGACCCATACGACTAGAAATCTCATATAGGAGATGTCCTTTATTTTGAAGATAGACATGGTTAGTTTGCGAAGTCGCATATGAATGAACTGTCGCACAATCTACATAGGTATAGAAATATATTGCGACTTTAGAAGTAGCAAGTTAGATTGGACTGAGCAGTTTTCTGAGCGTAGGTGGTCCCCTTAATAGATCTCTTAGACTTTTAAGGCGCATGCTACGCGAATGCTCGAGTCTCACTCCATCCACTGGGATATATTTCACCGTCATCGTAAGGTACGGGTTTATGTCAAACTAGGTGACATAGAAGTGTTGCAAAGCACATATAGATCTCAATGTGTGAGTTCTATTGACTGTATTCCTCTTCCACGAGGCGAGCAGGCACCAAGATGCTATGGGTGTTGAGCTTTTACCAAGTTGTAAACTAGATTAAGTGTTACTCTAGTGCAAGTGGGAGACTGAAGGGATTATGCCCTAGAGGCACTTAATAAACATAGTTTATTGGCAATATCCCAATCGTTCATTATATGTTTTACACCATGCTATAACTGTATTAAGCGAAAACATTAATACAGGTGTGGTAGATAAACAACCAGGTCACTAGTAGCCTCTACTAAGACTAGTTTCGTTGCGCGATTGATGATCGAGGTTTTCCGATCATAGGGCATGGCGCCGGTCGGCAATGGGAGTCATATCGTTAGGTGTAACGATGTGATGGACATACCCAGTATTTATAGGACATAGTCATTACGCCTTAAGACCGTGAGACCAACTCTTACTGTTATTCCTGGAAGATACTTTGATCGCACCAAACGTCGTATCTTATTTAGTATGACAATAACGGTGATACTTTTGGGTATCGGAAAGGAGTAGTTGAGACGAGGGGTCAACAGCAGGATTTGTCAGTCCGCATAGCCGGATAGATACTCTTGGGCCCACTCGGTGAGATTATATCAAATGAGTTTGCAAACATGTGACTAGGTCACCAGCTGACATAATATCATAGATGAGTAGAAGATAGCGATGTCGGTAACGAGATCATGCTAGGTATGGAGATATCTGAGAATGATGCTCGGACACGCTAAGTATCGCCATGACAAAGGGTTTAAGACTATACGTCCAGGTTTGATAGATGAAAGTCATTCGTTATATCTCAGGGGTTAATTCATGGGGTCCAGGCCTACGAGTTAGTCGTTGATCATTGAGGAGTCTTGATCATACCTGATATTATATCTAACCGCTAGGGTAACACACTTAAGGGGTTTCGACAAGACAACCGGAAAGGAAAGAGATCACCGGGAGTGTCCCAGGAGGGGTCCGATGGAGATCGGGCAGCGCCGAAAGAGTTTTCGGAGCTAGGAAAAATTATATATATTATGTTTGATATTAATTAGTGTAATTAATATGCAAATATGATTTTATATATTTATTTTCGAATTTTTTTAGGCTGATTTCCCTAAATGGGCCTTCTGGTCGAAAGAAGGCCCATGGGGGGGAAACCCTCAAGTGAATTTTGTGGGGGAGGCTTGGCCGGCCTAGGTGGGCCAAATGGGGCCCACCTAGGGCCGGCGCATCAGCCTTGGCCGAACCAGGCATGTGGGATAGTCCCACATTGCCTGGCTGGCAAGGTTGGCTCCCCCTAGGAGCCTATATAAGAAGGGGCACCCCTGGCCTTTTAATTCACCAATTAATTCCCAATTTCTCTCTCGATCTCGTGGTTCCCTTGTCGGAGCCGCGCCGAGTAGAGGAGGGGGATCTCTTCCACCATAGCCCGCTGCCACGCTGCTGGTGTTCCGGTCCAAGTCTTCCGCTGCTCGTCCTGGACTGGAGCTTCGGAGGCCGTCGTCTCCACCGTATGTGTGCGACTCCCTGCGAGGTGCTGCGCTAGCGGTACTCGGAGGCCTACTTCCTCCACCCGACCTCGGGGTTATCTTCGTCGTCTTCATCGCGCCGAGTTCTCCGCGACGTAGAGGTCGGCTAAGTTGTCTTCGTCGTCAACGCTTGTGCGGGAGCGTAATCCCATGTGACGCCCGAAAATCGGTACTATGTAGATTTAAGCGATCCCGCCGAAATCCGCATAATAACGATTTTAGGTCGCCCACCAGACATAATGTGCACGTCGAAACATGCACATTATGTGGGTGGAATTGTGATAACATTACAACAGTTCCGATACATCCACAAATACAACAAAAGATAAATTACAACAACAACTCGAACGAGTCAAGATACAAATGATACAATACAAAGATTCAAATGACAGCGGAAGCAAAATAGTATCCGACTACGGATAAGATGCAAATTGGACTAAGAGTCCTGAAGATAAGCAATGGCGCCATATCCCTGCCCAGCCAAGCCGGAGGGATTCCCAAGCTAACGTCGTCAGACTTCAAACCTGTTAACTGCACATAAAGCACATCCCAAAAGAGGGTCAGGGCACTCCCTGGCAAGCAAAACCGACTTGCCTACTTTCTACACCATCTCCCAAAATATAGGGGAGGTGGACTTAGCGGCAGCAGCACTAGCAACCTAAAGAGACACGCTACAACTTCCGTCTAATCAGAGAGGGATAAGAGAGCGCATAAGATAACCATCTACAACTAACCCCAATCATAACCCATTCTCGGATTAACCCCCTCAACCAAATATGAGGAAGCAATTCGGGAATACTCACACATTGAACAAATTTTAGTTACCAGTTATTGTGAAAGTAATTCTATATTACTAGTCAGGTTAATTAACAATGATTAGGCGTAAGTTGTCTATGATCTTGTTAGCCAGCATCATCACCAAGTCGTCCATAACCGTGGACACGGCTCATCGATAAGATTATACCCTGCAGGGGTGCACTACTGGACCCGTACTCGTTCGATCAACCCCAAAAGCAAAGCCAGAAGCTAGGGCATCTCAACACGGCAAATCTCTTCTCTACGACCCATCCAGGAAACCGCATGATTGTGTGCACGGCTAATCAGGTCCAGTGCACGCGGGATACGACCTTCATAGCACTCTAAGAACGTGCCACCCTATATGAGAATCGATTACTCCATCATCATGAGATCGTTAGGTAACCATATGCATGCATCAAATGGAAAGCCCGAACTACTTGCGGCGCCCTGGATAAGAGGCGGATTAGATCGAAGCCGCGGGGGGCTCCATAGGGCCTCCCACAAGCGGTTAGTGCGCTCAAAATTGGATCCGAGGACAAGAACTGAGTTCCTAGGTCGACACTTAGCAGAACAAAGCACCTCGCAAGGCCTTCCGCCGGTGCCTTATCTTTTAATTATAATACCCCAATATAAGACAACATTTTATTAAGGTAGAATAACCTATCATGCTGAGCAGGTGAAAATAAATAAGACATACGGACGACTCGCACAAACAACTCTAAGCATGCGCTACGACTCGCAAGGCCAACAGATAAACATGCAACAGGTATTAGGATGTGGGGATAAAGCTGTATGGGCTGCAGGATAAACATGTGATGGGATCGCAGTTCAAGAATCGATAACTAGGATAGCAGAGATCAACGGCAGGAATGAAAGACAATGTATAGGTAAACAAGCAAACTTTGCTTGCCTGGAATCCCGCATGGAAGCAGATCTTGTCGTTGCTCACACATCTCAACGTCGTATCCGCGAAGAAGCAACAAACACTGGAAAGCGTAAAAGATGCATTTTACAACTACGGCAAAAGATTCAGCATGATCATACGAGAATGATGCATGGCATGGCAAGATGCAACACAATGCAGGTAATCCAAATTAAGGGGGAAAACAACCCCATCAATTAATATTTAGGTGCAAGTTATTTATTTACTCATCAATATTAAATGTTGGTTAACATGGCAACACATGGCATTGGTGATGTAATTAAATTAAATGTAATAGGGCAATTATTAAGTAAAGCCCAACACATTCCATATTTAATCATATAGGTGCAACAAATAAATTACACTAAGCAAATAAAATAGAAGATGCAAAATGGCATACAAATGGCATATTAATATTCATTGCATTTTTCTGATATAAAAACATATAAAGATTATTTTATTTGGAGTTGTAGAAATAAATTTATCGCATTTTTAGTTCTAGGGTGGTTTCTGAAAATTAGCCAGGGACCTGTTTGTGATAGCAACAAAACAGTGAGGGTCCTCTGTGTAACCAGGAAAACTCCAGGGGGCTCGGGGTAACATTTGCAGTGCCTCTGTCTCTGACTGGTGGGATCTACTCGTCAGTGGGAGAAAAAGAAAACAAAAGGGGTGGCTTTTATTCACTTCGGCCAGGATTCGAACTCGCGCGGCGGGGGGGAGCAGAGCACGCGGCTGCGCTAGCCACTAGGGCTGGTAGTTGTTAGTGATATGTACTGCCTCCGTTTTGTTTTAACACGGCCCATGACCCAAGTTTCTGACGAAACTGAAAAATCCCATCGGCCACAACGACCAACAGCGGGATCACGGCGAACTGCAGCGGCCAGCGACGAGCATCTCCAGGCAGCGCGTGGTTTCAGCGAGTGGGAAGATCAGATGGCGTGTAGGGGCGGTTTTCGGAGTGCGGGAGCGTGGAAGCAAGGCGACTGGAGCAGCAGCTCGTACGAGAACTGGCAGGGGGCGGCAATGGCGGACAGCGGGGAGGTCATGGACGAATTCGTCCACTCCAGCAAAGAATCGATAAGGGGAGCGTGGGAAACAGAAGGGGAGCTCACCGGGAGGGTGCGGGTGTAGTTGCGCTTGTCGGGGAAGGCCGGAGAGGAGGAATTTGGCGGCGGCGGAGCTCGTCGGCCGCGGGGAAGAAGAAGAAGAGCTCGACGGCCTCGGGGGTTCCCGGGATGATTCCTTCGGCGTAGAGGAGGAAGGCGATGTTGCACAGCTTCTAGCGTCCTCGTCTTGGCTCGGGGGCGACCATAGCGGAGGGTCGGTGCATCTCCATGCTCCGGTCATGGTGGAATTCGGTGGAGAAAAGAGATACAGAAGAGAGGAAGAAGGAAGAGAGGGGTTGGCGGCGCTGGGGGAGGAGAAAATAGAGGGGCTAGGGTTCGCGGCTGCAGACAGAGGAGGGGGCTAAGAAGGGGAGGAGGGGAGCACGTGGTGGGGACTCCATGGCTCGGTGGAAAGCGATCTCCTCTTCTCTGTTGACTGTACGGAGAAGAAGGGGATGGAAGGGGTGAGGTGGGCCGAAGGAGAGAGGGGTGATGGGCCAAGGAGAGAGAGAAAACGGCCCATGGAGTATTTTTTCTTCTCTGAAAATTATTCTTCTCTTTAATTCTTTTCTGTTATATGTTTTAAAACAAAAATAGAAAAAGAAAAGATGTATAGCCTTTTGAACAATATTTATAGTTTCAAAAGTACACAATTAATATATAAACTTGAATATTTGAAACGAATTTAAATATCACATTTTAAATTAAATTGATTTGCATTTAGTTTTAAAAGTGGAAAAGAAATTTAGATGGTGTTAAATTTAAATGCAACAATTTAAATTAAGATGGACAAATGCATATGATGCATGATGATGTCATGTTGATGCAAAAAGAAAAACAAACAAAACTAAAATTGGGATAATCCCGGGGCGTTACAATCGACACCACTAACAAGGGATCGCGTCCCGAGATCCATGTCGAGACCACAAGAAGAGAGGGGTAACTATCGAGTCTTCACGCTCCGGGATGAACTTCTCGACACCACTAACAAGGGATTGTCGCTCCACCTTGAAATTGTCGACACCACTAACAAGGGATTGTTGCTCACGACGAAGACGACTCCGAAAAATCGAACCTAATAGGGTAAAAGGCAAGAAATCGTCCACCCACACGTAGGATCCTAAAACTTTGAAAGTTTGGATAAGAGAAGAGACTCCAAAATAAATAAGATAAGAGGAGAAATAGAATAGAGGTAAGGAGTAAAAGAAACCTATTGAGATATTTTTCAAAAATAATTTAAGTCAAATAGTTTTCGACACTCTAGACAACGACCGTTAGCGAGGTTATCCTACAGGCTTTTGTGGACCCGCTGCTTCGATAACCATTCGTATCGAAACAACAAGGAGATCGAAACCAAGTATCTGATACCACTTTGTGACGCCCGAAAATGTAGATTTAAGCGATCCCGCCGAAATCCGCATAATAACGATTTTAGGTCGCCCACCAGACATAATGTGCACGTCGAAACATGCACATTATGTGGGTGGAATTGTGATAACATTACAACAGTTCCGATACATCCACAAATACAACAGAAGATAAATTACAACAACAACTCGAACGAGTCAAGATACAAATGATACAATACAAAGATTCAAATGACAGCGGAAGCAAAATAGTATCCGACTACGGATAAGATGCAAATTGGACTAAGAGTCCTGAAGATAAGCAATGGCGCCATATCCCTGCCCAGCCAAGCCGGAGGGATTCCCAAGCTAACGTTGTCAGACTTCAAACCTGTTAACTGCACATAAAGCACATCCCAAAAGAGGGTCAGGGCACTCCCTGGCAAGCAAAACCGACTTGCCTACTTTCTACACCATCTCCCAAAATATAGGGGAGGTGGACTTAGCGGCAGCAGCACTAGCAACCTAAAGAGACACGCTACAACTTCCGTCTAATCAGAGAGGGATAAGAGAGCGCATAAGATAACCATCTACAACTAACACCAATCATAACCCATTCTCGGATTAACCCCCTCAACCAAATATGAGGAAGCAATTCGGGAATACTCACACATTGAACAAATTTTAGTTACCAGTTATTGTGAAAGTAATTCTATATTACTAGTCAGGTTAATTAACAATGATTAGGCGTAAGTTATCTATGATCTTGTTAGCCAGCATCATCACCAAGTCGTCCATAACCGTGGACACGGCTCATCGATAAGATTATACCCTGCAGGGGTGCACTACTGGACCCCATCAGCATGATCATACGATAATGATGCATGGCATGGCAAGATGCAACACAATGAAGGTAATCCAAATTAAGGGGGAAAACAACCCCATCAATTAATATTTAGGTGCAAGTTATTTATTTACTCATCAATATTAAATGGTGGTTAACATGGCAACACATGGCATTGGTGATGTAATTAAATTAAATGGAATAGGGCAATTATTGAGTAAAGCCCAACACATTCCATATTTAATCATATAGGTGCAACAAATAAATTACACTAAGCAAATAAAATAAAGATGCAAAATAGCATACAAATGGCATATTAATATTCATTGCATTTTTCTGATATAAAAACATATACAGATTATTTTATTTGGAGTTGTAGAAATAAAGTTATCGCATTTTTAGTTCTAGGGTGGATTCTGAAAATTAGCCAGGGACCTGTTTGTGATAGCAACAAAACAGTGAAGGTCCTCTGTGTAACCAGGAAAACTCCAGGGGGCTCGGGGTAACATTTGCAGTGCCTCTGTCTCTGACTGGTGGGATCTACTCGTCAGTGGGAGAAAAAGAAAACAAAAGGGGTGGCTTTTATTCACTTTGGCCAGGATTCGAACTCGCGCGGCGGGGGGGAGCAGAGCACGCGGCTGCGCTAGCCACTAGGGCTGGTAGTTGTTAGTGATATGTACTGCCTCCGTTTTGTTTTAACACGGCCCATGACCCAAGTTTCTGACGAAACTGAAAAATCCCATCGGCCACAACGACCAACAGCGGGATCACGGCGAACTGCAGCGGCCAGCGACGAGCATCTCTAGGCAGCGCGTGGTTTCAGCGAGTGGGAAGATCAGATGGCGTGTAGGGGCGGTTTTCGGAGTGCGGGAGCGTGGAAGCAAGGCGACTGGAGCAGCAGCTCGTACGAGAACTGGCAGGGGGCGGCAATGGCGGACAGCGGGGAGGTCATGGACGAATTCGTCCACTCCAGCAAAGAATCGATAAGGGGAGCGTGGGAAACAGAACGGGAGCTCGCCGGGAGGGTGCGGGTGTAGTTGCGCTTGCCGGGGAAGGCCGGAGAGGAGGAATTTGGTGGCGGCGGAGCTCGTCGGCCGCGGGGAAGAAGAAGAAGAGCTCGACGGCCTCGGGGGTTCCCGGGATGATTCCTTCGGCGTAGAGGAGGAAGGCGATGTTGCGCAGCTTCTAGCGTCCTCGTCTTGGCTCGGGGGGGACCATAGCGGCGGGTCGGTGCATCTCCATGCTCCGGTCATGGTGGAATTCGGTGGAGAAAAGAGATACAGAAGAGAGGAAGAAGGAAGAGAGGGGTTGGCGGCGCTGGGGGAGGAGAAAATAGAGGGGCTAGGGTTCGGGGCTGCAGACAGAGGAGGGGAGCACGTGGTGGGGACTCCATGGCTCGGTGGAAAGCGACCTCCTCTTCTCTGTTGACTGTACGGAGAAGAAGGGGATGGAAGGGGTGAGGTGGGCCGAAGGAGAGAGGGGTGATGGGCCAAGGAGAGAGAGAAAACGGCTCATGGAGTATTTTTTCTTCTCTGAAAATTATTCTTTTCTTTAATTCTTTTCTGTTATATGTTTTAAAACAAAAATAGAAAAAGAAAAGATGTATAGCCTTTTGAACAATATTTATAGTTTCAAAAGTACACAATTAATATATAAACTTGAATATTTGAAACGAATTTAAATATCACATTTTAAATTAAATTGATTTGCATTTAGATTTAAAAGTGGAAAAGAAATTTAGATGGAGTTAAATTTAAATGCAACAATTTAAATTAAGATGGTCAAATGCATATGATGCATGATGATGTCATGTTGATGCAAAAAGAAAAACAAACAAAACTAAAATTGGGATAATCCCGGGGCGTTACATCCCCGCTATTCGGTCTACGAGGGTATGTATTCCGATCTCCGCCGTACTTCTATATCTGCATAGTATAGATCTTGGCTAGTTTAAGGATATCGTTGCTAGGAAAAATTTTGTTTTCTGCACACGATCCCCTTCATGCTAAACATGTATGCAAGCTTTAGTTGTCCATTCATGGGCTGAAGCAAGCATATCGGAGCTGGAATCTTCATTTTCATGATGTGATCAAAGGATTTCGGAGTTGTCCAAAATAGTTGAAGAAACTTGCATTTGCAAAGAAGTGAGTGGGAGCTAAGTAGTTTTTCTTGATCTTATATGTGGAATGCATATTTGAGTGGGAGCTAGGTGTCATTCATGTTTTTATATATAACGACATATTGAGAATGATACAGATCCTCTAGTAAACTATAAAGGATTATTGACGAGGTGGTAACTCGGCAAATCCCAGGGTTGTGCACCCCGGGTTGATTGATGGGGAGAGAGAGAGGATTTGGTGATCACGACGGCTGACAAGCAAGGTTTTACCCAGGTTCAGGCTCCCGGAGGATAACACCCTACTCCTTCTTGTCTGATTATTGATGCGAGTAGCGATTACAATGGCGAGATTGCGATCTCGCTAGGGTTTGTGGTTGTGGCTATGAGCGTGTCCTCTAGGATGGGCAACCCTCCTGGCTTTATAGGTAGCCAGGTCTCGGGCGGTTGGTACAGATATGGCAGGTTACAAGACCTAACCGAGTTGGACTAGGATACGTGGTACCCCGAGTGGGCCTTCCGTGGGCCTTTCCATGCTTGGCGCGGCCCAGGTAGCCTTACGGTGGGCTAGTCGAAAGGTAGCCCCACGTCAATTATTTAAGAGATTTAATTTTTCGATGAATGAAGTTAGGAGTATTAGGCATCCGATCTATAATTGTATACATCAAAAGGGGCTTAATAACATTAGGTCGGAATATTTTCTAAGTTAAGGTTCGGAAGTGTTTTAGAATAGAACAAGCGAAGAAAAAGGTTCTTGCTTGTATGACTAGATGAAATATTAAATTTATCTTGGCATTTTCAGTCATAGCAAATAATGTTCGACATTCTCTATATATCAGACATAGATTCTATCAGACTGAAAGCTCGACTTGGTGTGACCCAAGTACTTTGTTGAAGAACAAGTTCTAGAGTGATCCTTGTGTGGATCAATGAACAAACGTTAAGTATATTCTTCAGTGCCTATTAGAACTAAAGATATGTTTTCTGGTAAAGGGTAAGAGTGAAAAAGACAACTTTCCGTAAAACGGTTACGATAATGCAAGTTGTGACACTGACCCATATAACTAGAAATCTCATATAGGAGATGTCCTTTGTTTTGAAGAAAGACATGGTTAGATTGCGAAGTCGCATATGAATGCACTGTCGCATAATCTACATAGGTATAGAAATATATGGCAACTTCGGAAGTAGCAAGTATGATTGGACTGAGCAGTTTTCCGAGCATATGTGGTTCCCCTTAATAGATCTCTTAGACTTTTAAGACCCATGCTACGCGAAGGTTCGAGTCTCACTCCATCCACTAGAATATATTTCACCGTCATCGTAAGATATGTGATGATGTCAAACTAGGTGACATAGAAATGTTGCAAAGCACAAATAGGTCTCAATGTGTGAGATATGTTAACTGTATTCCTCTTCCACAAGACAAGCATGCACCAAGATGCTATGGGTGTTGAGATTTTACCAGGTTGTAAACTAGATTAAGTGTTACTCTAGTGCAAGTGGGAGACTGAAGGAGATATGCCCTAGAGGCACTTAATCAAGATAGTTTATTCGTCATATGTCAATTATTCATTATATGTTTTATACCATGTTATAACTGTATTAAGCGGTTACATTAATACACGTGTGGTAGATAAACAACCAGGTCCCTAAAAGCCTCTACTAAGACTAGTTCATTGTGCGGTTGATGATCGAGGTTTCCCGATCATGTAACATGGCGTCAGTTGGCAATGGAGTCATATCATTGGGAGAATGACGTGATGGACATACCATAGTTTGTAGGACATAGTCATTACGCCTTCAATCGTGAGATCAACTCTTATTGTTATTCCTGAAAAATACTTTGATTGCATCAAACGTCATATCTTATATAGTGTGACAATAAAGGTGTCTCTTGGGTATCGGAAGGGAGTAGTTGAGATGAGGGGTCAAGAGCGGGATTTGCCAGTCCCCATAGCATGATAGATACTCTAGGGCCCACTCGGTGAGATTATGTCAAATGAGTTTACAAACATATGTCCCTAGGTCACCAGGACATAATATCACATACGAGTAGAAGATAGTGTTGTCGGTAACGAGATCATACTAGGTATGGAGATATCTATGAACGAGTCTCGGACACGCTAACTATAGCTATGGCAAAAGGTTTAAGACTCGACGTCTAGGTTTGATAGATGAAAGTCATTCGTTATATCACAGAGGTTAATTCACGGCGTCCAGGCCTACGAGTTAAATATTGATCGGAGAGGGGTCTCGATCATGTCTGTTATTATATCGAACCGCTAGGGTAACACACTTAAGGGGTTTCAACAAGACAACCGGAAAGGAAAGAGAAAATAAGAAATAGAGAACACCGAGAACCTCCAGGGAAAGTTCTGATGGAGAGCGGGTAGCGTTAAAATAGTTTTCGAAGCCTGAATAAATTATATAATATGTATTTAATATTAATTAATATAATTAATAGTTAGATATAGTTTTATTAAATTAATTTCGAATTTTTAAAGGCAGAATACCTTAAATGGGTCTTCTGGTGGAAAGAAGGCCCATGAGGGGGGAAGCTTCCCCCCCAAGGGAGAGAGGGCTTGGCCGGCCTAGGTGGGCCACATGGGCCTACCTAGGGTCGGCGCACCAGCCTAGGTCGCATGGGGGTGTGTGGTTTAGTGCCACACCGTCTAACTGGCGAGGTTGGTAGCCTTCTTGCCCCTTTATATAGAGGGGCACAACTGGCCTTTTAATTTAACCAATTATTCTCTATTTTCTGCTTGATTACGGGTTTCCCTTTCTCGGAGTTGCGCCGAGGAGAGAGTTCTCTCCACCATATGCCCATTTTCGTGTTGTTGGTGTTTGCCGTGTTGTTGGTGTTCCGGTCCAAGTCTTCCGCTGCTCATCCTGTACTGGAGGTTCGGAGGTTGTCGTCTCCACCGTATGTGTGTGACGCTCTGCGATGTGCCATGCTAGTGGTGCTGGGAGGTCTACGTCCTCTACACGACCTTGAGGTCGGCTACGTCGTGTTCATCGTCAACGCTTGTGCAGTAGCGTAATTCCCGTTTTTCGGTCTACAAGGGTATGTATACCGTTCTCCTCTGTATTACTATATTTGTATAGTATAGATTCTGGCTAGTTTAAGTATATCGTTGCTAGAAAAATTATTGTTTTCTGTCTGCGATCCCCTTCACTCTATTCCCGTTGTAACATCTAGGGCTGAATCTTGTGCATTTGATAGGAGAAACTCTCCCGGTGTTGATTACTCTTGTCATTGATACTATTGAGTGAAACCATTGAATTAAGATTCAATGTTTAAGTTCAGATTGCTATCCATAATCATATCACCTCTGATCATGTTCCAAGTGATATGTTGTGAGTAGTTCGTTAAGTTCTTGGGGACATGGGAGAAGTCTAGATGTTAGTAGTGAACTATGTTGAGTAATATTTAATGTTTTGATATTTAATTTGTGGTGTCATTCTTTTAGTGGTGTCATGTGAACATCGACTACATGACACTTCACCTTTATGGCACTAGGGGAATGCATTGTGTATTCGATTATTAATTGTGTGGTTGCCGGAGTAACAGATTCCTAAACCCCTTTGATATTTCGATGCATGAGGGATAGCAGGATCTCAAAGTTTAAGTCTATGGTTAGATTTATCTTAATGTTTTGTATTTGCGCATGATTGCAAGGGGTATAATTATAAGTATGTATTAGTCCTATAAAGGGCGGTGCATTAGCATATGTTCACCCATACAACACTTATCGAAACACTAAAGATTAATCATCCATATGAAGCAAAAGCACTAGACAGAATTCTCGTGTGTCCTCAGAAACGTTTGGTCATCATAAGTAAACAAACCGGACTGTCTTTTGCTCTCAAAAGGATTGAGCCACTCGCTGCAATTATAACTGTCACGCTCTATTTACTCGCACTTTATTTATCTGTCACATCAAAAACTTCTAAAAACTTATCTGCTCTCATCAAAACTGCTTGTCGGCACCTTCTGCTCCTCGTTGGGTTCGACACTCTTATTTATTGAAATTACTGCGATACACCCACTATACTTGTGGGTCATCATGCCTCCATGGATGTCGCCGACACCTACGTCAGACGACTTGAGATTTCGCTTGGCCCTACCCCACCTATTCAACGTCGGGGAACACCAGCTCAAGCCCTCCATGACGGCCAGGGACACCATGGTTGTAACTGAGGCTCCAAAACAGCATCTGGGCAAGGAACGACACCCTCATGACCTCGTCGGACCTCGCCAGGAACTCCAATAGATGTACTCTTGCCGCCCGCCGAGAGGAGGAGAAGCGCGCGGAGACTAAGCTCACCACTCGTCTTCGCCTCCACCGCAGCACCTTCCCATCGGGTGGGGTTGGTGCGCCATGGAATTTTGCATGGAGGATTACATGACCAGAGGTTAGTTCAAGCCATCTTGCCCTCGGTTTTTTTTTGTTCTTTGGACATTGATCTGAAATTCTGAGGTCGCTCTTCATTTTCCTAGGAGCTGAACCCCTTTCGAGATCAAAGCACTGAGGAAGAGCGGACCAGATAATTCCTAACTATATTAAAGAGCACGCCGTCGCCGCTCCCTCAGCGATCCAGGCACTGTAGCCTTTCAAAAGCTACAGTGTACAGCCATCTCTGATCCGACGGTCCGGGATGTGTCCACATGTCTCATTTTACTGTGTACGGCCCCCTCCGCGTCGTCTGTCCTCGATCCGACGGTGCGTGCGGCGGCGGCGGCGGCTGTCAGTTTTGCATAATAGCATCTGCATAAAGGAACCCGTGCCCCGCGGTCCAGAAATTAACATGTCGGGGGACCTGTTCGCAAACCCTGACGAACCTCATGGACTTTTCTGCAAAAACAGTCCTCCCAATCAACCTACCACTTTCTCTCTCCCGCGCCTCTTCGCTCGGATCTACGGACACAGCGACATCCTCCGTCACGCCCTCTCCATCCACGTGAAATTTGCCGTATCGGCCTCGGCGGCGCCGGAATCGTCCGCGCCGCGTCCGACAACCGTAGCCGCGTCCGCACGTCGTCGGCGCCTCCCGCGACCAATCAGCGACGGCGCCACCGCTACGGGGCAACCCGCGTCGAGTCGCCTCCAGGGCGCCCAGCGGCGCGTCCAGGTTTGCTGTCAATCAACGTTGGCGTCGTTGCCGCCACCGGAAATCTGGCGACTCTCAGGCCACCGCTGACGTCAGCACGACGTCAGCGTGGGTCCTAGCCGTAAGTGTCTAACTCCCTGCGAATAAAATAAAACAGGAAAACGCTTATTATTGCAAAATTAATTCCTTAAAGCCTGTTCATCAAAAAAAATATGGAAATGACCACAAAGAAAACCCTAATTACTTATTACAAGATTTTAAGCAGATTTCAAAATGATGAATATTTTGAAAAATCCAAATTCGTTTCGGCATCATTGAGTCTATTCATCAACAATATTTTGAAATTAATCAAAATGGTATGAATTTGTGGTACATAAACGAATTTCAAACTTGCATACTTCAAATTTTACCTACCTTTTAGATCTACTAAAATCTCTTCATTAGAAAAAAAATGAAAAAAATATGGAAATGAGCAAAAAAGTACCTAATTACTTATTACAAGATTTTAAGCAGATTTCAAAGCCGTGAATATTTTGAAAAATCTAAATTCGTTTCGGCATCATTGAGTCTATTCATCAACAATATTTTGGAATTAATCAAAATGGTATGAATTTGTTCGTACATAAATGAATTTCAAACTCGCACACTTCAAATTTTACCTACTACTAATTTTACAACAGCTCGAAACAACTTTTAAGATCCACTTACTTTTCAAAACCGCAAAATTCTTCAAATTTTGGTACAATTTTACAACTACTCGAAAAACTATTAAAATCCACTTAATTTAACAGACAGCAAAAAAACAGGAAAACGCTTATTACTGCAAAATTTTAAATCTCTTCATCAGAAAAAAATGAAAAAAATATGGAAATGACAAAAAAAACCCGAATTACTTATTACAAGATATAGGCTGTTTTCAATGCCGTGAATATTTCAAAAAACCCAA
Source organism: Poa annua (assembly GCA_026929855.1). NCBI lineage: Eukaryota > Viridiplantae > Streptophyta > Magnoliopsida > Poales > Poaceae > Poa > Poa annua. Next base: position 44,502,321 of record CM049427.1, read on the forward strand.
ATTCGTTTCGGCATCATTGATTCTACTCATCAACAATATTTTGGAATTAATCAAAATGGTATGAATTTTTTGTACATAAACGAATTTCAAACTTGCACACTTCAAATTTTACCTACCTTTTAGATCTACTAATTTACAACTTTTAAGATCCACTTAATTTTAAAAACTGCAAAATTCTTCCAATTTTTGTACTCCTAAGACCTACCCAATTTTTAAATACACGCTGCCAAATTTAAACTTGCGGGCGTCTTCAAACTTCCCGACTTCAAATTTTACATACCTTTTAGATTTACTGATTTTACAACCGCAAAACAAATTCAAATATGAAAAGCACTCTAACTTGAACAGTTTTTAAAACCTAATCAATTTTTTAGGCGCAAAAATCTTCTAATCTCACTACTTTCACCACCAAATTTAAGTTCACGGGCGCGGCCGCGCCAATTTTACTTGTTAATTAGTAATTGGGGCAATGCTTTGATCGTGTCGATGCTGAGTTATCTGGTGGGCTCAAGGCGCGAAATGATTTGGACGGACCTTGACATTATGTTGAAAAAAAGAAGAAGCTGGAAATGGCCCGCATTGCAACTGTGGTGAACACCGGAGATGATGGTCCTGGAGAGAAAAAAAGGTAGTATGCTCTTTTTTTGTTTTGTTTATCGTGATATGTTCTACATTTCGGTGCCTACTAGTTCTTCCTCTAGGAGTGTTAATAACGAGATAAATATCTAGTTATACTCAGTGTTATACTCAGGCAGGTAAACCCTGTCCACAGCGTGCTGGACAGAATCCTAGCTAGTGGCCCTAGAGTGGGATACCCTCTTCCCCTTGCTCATCCTTAAGGCGGAGTCTAGTGTGGGCTCGGACCATACGGCGCGGATAGTTGATTCGGCCGTATCGCAGCCCGCGAAGATTCATCGCTTCTTCTTCCAACAAGGGTGGTTGCAGATTCTGGGTTTCAAGGAAATGTTGAGGGAGTCATGGAGTTTCCTTAACACCGATCCAGCGGGTCGTTTTGGATGCATTGATCTTTGGAGTTGTATTTCCCGAGGGATCCGCCAGCACCTCAAGGGTTGGGGTGTAAACCTGGATAATCAACTGAGGGTCAACAAGCAAGTGTTGCTAGATAAGATCCAAGGGATGGATGATCTGGCTGACTCTGTGGGGCTAGATGACGATCGTTGGAGCTTTCGCTACTACCTGGCAGATCAGTTGGTCCAGATCCTTGCCTCTGAAGAGGAGTATTGGCGCCAGCGTGGTTGCATTAACTGGACCCTGAAGGGAGATGCGAACACTAAGTACTTCCACGCGAACGTATCGGAAGTGTGCAATTACTCGCCTCTCTTCTGACCAAGGTGATATTACAGATCCATTGGCGCTGCGCGAGCACATTTACCGGTTCTACACTGACCTGATGGGTGCGGATGAGCCTAAATTTCTAGGCTTATCGCCAGATCTTTGGCCAACTTCTCGCCAAGTCTCAGAAGCAGAGAATGAGGAACTGATGCAGTCCTTTACGCTGGAAGAGCTTGAGGAGGTCCTCAAGGATACTAAGACTGACATTGCCCCAGGTCCTGACGGTCTGCCTGTGGTGTTTTTCAAAACATGCTGGCCGTTTGCTGAACATCTGGTCCTTAGCATCCTCAGTGACTTTGCGTTGGGAAGGATTGATATTTCTAGGCTGAATTTTGGTATTCTGACCCTCATCCCGAAGGTACTGGGGACAGATTCAATCAAGCAGTACCGCCCTATTGCGCTCATCAATGTGTTATTCAAGTTGGTCTCTAATGCTTTTGCGGCTAGATTGACTACGGTTGCGCACCGGGTTATATCTCTAGCCCAAACAGCTTTTATTAAAGGCAGGCTCCTAGTGGATGGTGCCCTGGCCCTGCATGAAATTCTGCATGAGATCAAAGTTACCGGAGCAGAAGCAATTATCCTCAAATTGGACTTTGAGAAAGCGTATGACAGAGTTAACTGACCTTTTCTTCAGGAAGTGCTCCTAAGAAAAGGCTTTGACATGGGCATTATTCATCGTTTGATGCAACTTGTCTCGGGAGGGCAGACAGCCATCTATATCAATGGTGAAGTAGTTCCGTTTTTTTAGAAATAAGCTGGGAGTTCGTCAGGGCGATCCCAGCTCCCCCCTCCTGTTTGATTTTGTTGTGGACGCTCTAGATGCGATCTTGCTTAAAGCTAGTGCAGCTGGGTACATCCGAGTCATACCCCTCCTTACCCCGGGAGGTATTACGCATCTACAGTATGCGGATGACACGGTGATTATGATTCAGAACTCAGATCTGGCCATAGCCAACCTCAAGTATCTGTTGATCTGCTTTGAACTGTTGTCAGGTTTAAAGATTAACTTCCAAAAAAGTGAAGTTTTAGTGTTAGGGTGTTCCCTGGTGGAACAGGCCAGAGTGGCCGATGCACTCAATTGTAAAATTGGTGTCATCCCCATTAAGTACCTTGGTTTCCCTATGAGTGATCATAGGCTTAGCGTGATTGATTGGGAACCTTTGGTGGGGCATGTGGGTCACAGAGCTGAACCTTGGCAGGGTAGGTTCATGTCCCCGGCAGCACGTCTGACCCTGATTGATGCTTGCATGTCTAGTCTGACGATGTTTGCAATGAGTCTCTTCCTTCTGGGTGATGGCACTCACGCTGGGTTTGACAGTCACAGAGGAAGGTTCTTCTGGGAAGGCTCGGGCAACAAGCGCAAATACCATAGGATGAAATGGGAACAGCTGTGCCTCCCTCGAGACCAAGGTGGTCTTGGGATTTTGAACACTAAGTTCATGAACATTGCCTTAAGGTCGAAATGGATCTGTCGCCTTTTTTTGGCTGATCCAGAAGACCCTAGAATTTGGCTGCGCATAGTCCGCGCAAAGTACAATGTGCCAGGTTTCTTCTCCTCCTCGCCCCAAGGAGGCTCGCAGTTTTGGCACAGCATCCACAAAATCAAGAAGTACTTCAAGCTTGGTGCTCGCTTCCACCTCGGCTTTGGGGCTGCAATAGCATTCTGGCAGGACTGGTGGGTAGGGGAGGGCCCTCTCAACCTCAAGTTCCCAAGGTTGTTTGCTATCTGCGAGGACCAAACATCCTGGTCTCCCAAGCCTACTCAGGAGGTGAGTGGACTTTGAGGTTCCGTCGCACGTTTGGCCCAGAGGAAAACGCAAATTGGCTGCTTTTGCAACAAGATCTTGCAGGCATAAACCCGGATCTAGAACCGGATAGTGTATCTTGGCATCTTGATCCCTCCAATTCTTTCTCCGTCAAATCTATGTATCGTAAGCTGTGTGAACAACACCAGAGACCGCCCATTAGACATATCTGGCGCATCCCAGTGCCCTTCAAGCTCAAAATTTTCCTTTGGCAGTTGTCGTACGGGAGATTGCCTTCAAGAGAACATGTCATCATGGTCCCTCGGATGGTCTCTGTGCCCTGTGTGGGCACTTAGAATCAGTCGACCACATCTTCTTCCACTGTGTGCTGGCACAATTCTTGTGGAGTGGCCTTAGATCTATGCTTCAAACCTCTTGGAATCCCAGGTCTTTTGCGGAGGTTGTCCTTCTCTTTGAGGGTTTTAAGGGCAAAACTAAGCGGGCTCTGTGGCTTTTCTTTGCGCTTCAATGTTAGGCTATCTGGTTCACGCGCAATAAGTTTTCGATTGAGGGTATCTTTCCTTGTCAACATGCTGATGCCGTGTACAAAATCCTTATTTTCTTGCAGCAGTGGCGCCCTCTGATGAAGCCTGATCTGCTACCGTTGGTGGACGAGCTCAGATCGTTAACTCAGGACCTCTACTCGCTGACCCACTCTCCCGTCCCTCGCCAAGCGCCGCCAGGAGCATCCGCGGTGCCGTAGGGCCCGTCCGCCCTGCTCGGATCTTTTTTCTTTGTTTCGTGCAAACTTCATTTGTGCCTTCGGGCCCCTCTGTTTTAAGTCGCTCTTAACTCTAGCACTCCTCTGTTGTTTGCTGGTGTCGTTCCCCAGCGTGCCCTCGTTGTGAACTCTTCCTGGTGGCTTTATTAATTTAAACTCGGGCACGTGTTGCCTTTTATTTTAAAATGTATGATGCTGATCAGTGATCACTTCTTGGCTGTACTTACGCCACTACAAAAATTATCTATGCAGCAACCATTTCGAAGCTAAAACTGACAAGCTGTTGATGATCGAGAACAAATCAACGAACTATGTCATCATATATAGCCATGTACTCCTACAAGATCCGCCTGTGTAATCATGTCAATCCCAAGATCAATATTGACAACACAACGAAATAATACTATTGCAGAACATACAAATATGTAGTTTTAATAGCAATAGTGAAATGTCTTGTGGCATTTATTGAATCAGAAAGCTCCACAGAAATTTAAATGCATAGTGACTCCATCTAGCCACAGGCAGTCGATGTAGTCCACTAGGCCTCACTCCTTATCGTAGTCATAGTCTTCTCCTTCTTTGTAGTTACTCATCAAGCAATGCGATGAGTACATAATAATGTACTCAGCATGTCCCCTTTTGCAACCTATAATAGCTACATGTGGCTTCAAAAGAAGGTTGTATGGTTCTTTTACATAAAATCCAATTTATTTGCAATACCATAACAGTTTTGATAAAACCATTTTAGACGAAAACAGATTTTGTATTTAGTGTAATGTTTCTCATCAAGGTGAGTGTACTCGACACCTCACGTTCTCCATTGGATTTCATAATAGGGGTAGAGGGAAGTAGCAAAACATGGTCATGTATGTCAAGATTCATGTGTGGTTCATGACCGTGGACACGGCTATTCGAATAGTTTTACCCTTTGCATCCGCAGAGGTCGTACACTTTCCCCACACGACATAATCCCGTCTTGTTTCCCACAAGTGGCCACTGGTATAGTACTCACCAATTGGAATACCGGCAGAGGGACTGTGACGAGGTCTTTTTGCTAGATCCCCCAAAAATGTGGCATGCCCACCGGCTCTGGCGGCGCCGGCCGGAACTGAGAGTTTGTCCCCAAACCGATCCCCCCATCTGTGCCGAAGGTTCCCTCGTAGGCAGACACCTCATCTACGGTTTGGCGACATCGACACCTAAGGCTACAAACTTACTTGACCAAGCCAGTGCCTATATAGCATGTGGCTGCACTTTGGTCACAATTTTCAAATCCAAGACTTATTAGGGCCCTTATGCGGCACGGACGACAGATTGCCCCCTTTAGCTTCTGAAGATCGTCCAATCGCTCCTTCAATGTTGATCCAGCAGTCGCCCGCGCCAGTGCTAGATGGTAAGTTTCACCCAGAGTAGAAGAGAGTAGAGGAAGGAACAACGGCTCATCGGCCAAGCTCAACGAGCTCATCAAGTTCAGTAAGATATTTGTGACCCAAGGGTCAACCAATTCCTCCAAAGAGGCAAGATAGAGATATCCTACTGATTATTAAGCATGGCTAAACATTTCTACTCTACAGGATTACCATATAATTTCTACTCAGGGTACGAAGTATAGGGGACAAGCGGATCAGGCTGGTGTGTCAATCAACACACCAGTAATTTGAATAAAATAACATGCATATTTGTAAAACAATAAAATAATGCCCATTTTAAAAAAAAAAGGATAAAACATGAGATGGGGGGGCATGCCTTCATTGGCGAATCCTTCTTGTTTAATAGGCTGATTATAACAATGTTCTTCAATAAGCTGATTATATCGACGTTCTTCAGTAAGCTGATCATATCCACGTCCAACCACGTCACTCCCTACTCATCGTCGTAACCACGTCCAACCACGTCACTCCCTACTCGTCGTCGTAACGATACCAAATGGCAACAAATAAATACCAAGCCAATAATTACCAAATCCAAATGAAATACAAATGAAAATGAACAGAGTAGAAGTTGAAGAATAGGATAGGAAAACTCAGATAGAATTGTGAAAGAGTGAGTTGTGGCAACTCAGACATGAATCAAATGACATGGATAGGGTACTCATATAGATCATCAGAATAGAATGTCCTCATAAGATATATCGATAGATTTTACTATATCTAATTGTCTACCAACCCGATGTAGGGGTTAATTAAAAATAGTTGGTCATACCCGTGTACCCATAAACTCAAATAAAATACTAGTTTGCAATCATCAAACAAGCAAACTTATAAACAAGAGATAGCAACAAACCTTATCATACTAGTTTGCAATCATCAAACAAAACCTATCATACTAACGATATACATAATAGCCTGGATTATCTAGCATGATAACATAAGTATATAAGCAATACAAAAGCTAAGCTAAACATTATCATCATAAGACAAACATCAATCGCAAACTAGAGGGCATACTACGGAAACACACATTATAATAGTGAACGATATAGCTATACAATCAAACACATGAGAATAACATAACTCATAAATAACTATAGTTATAGCTATAATTCAGGGTGAATAAGCCGAGAAATATTAAACATGGTATGACGAAATGTAACACATCTAAATCATGTAATATCAAGACATTAACAAACATCCTAGCATAAAGATATGCTATTTGAATAAATACAACTAAACATCATATGGAACACATGGTACACAAGATACAAAGGTAGCTAAGCATGAATGTGATACACTAGACAAACAACACGATGCAATATAACAATAACTAATTATAGCATAAATATAACAAGTAATTCTATGCATAATGCACTAAGCAACAATACGAAACAGATAATGTATTCTTCTTATAGAGTCGTAAGTTACTTCACACGGCGCACTAAACAAGTAATAAACTATTAGTACGTACACACAATTTAGTTTATCATGCACCAACTAGGATAACTAATATTAACAAGTCATGCTTGAACAGATGTTAAACATGGATCAATCACATAAGAGAGAGCATTAAATAACATGGCATAGAACAAAATAAGAAATCTAATATCTATGTAGATAACACACCGTAATAACAATTGGAATATCACAATACATGGTATATCATATATAACTAAGAAGCATGAAGACATGTACCGCCACAATAACATGCTACTCGAATATAAGTATAGCTCAAAATCATACGACACACGCAAAACCATGCCAAGCTAGTTTCAGTATGAGTAGAACAAATAAGTCTAGTCATAACAAACACGTAATAAAGTTGCATCCACCTCTTACACAATATTGCCTTAATTAAGAAGAGCGCTAAACAAGTAATAAATATTAAACTTGGATCAACAACACACAAGATATCACCGTAAAATGCTAGTGATAATTAGAAAGTAACACAAGCAATTCTAATTATAATAATAAACCGCCAACTCTATTTAAATATAAATGAACATCTAAACATGTCACAAAGTAATACATAAGATTAGATAGAACTCCTACACATGTGATTTAACTAGTAAAAATAAATTACACACAAATTCAAGACGTGTAGTTCAATTATCAAATATTAAAGACTAGATTAAATATACTAAATCATAGATAGAAATCTACCCAATGGATTTAGGATCCAAATCCACCAAATGGTTTCTATGGTCAACTAGACACTTTCCCATATTGCGTTCAAAGACTAAAGATCAACAGAATATGATATGCGATGGGGATGTCGGTCTTTGACGGAATGGCAACAACGGCTTTTCTCCTGTGGCGGTCGGATTGAAGATCCGTTTTCTCGTCTAGACTCCTAGAGATGAGTGGCATGAATTGGCACGAAATTATCTCATGGATTTGTGCTGAAAGTGATGATGGCGTAACCATGTCGACATTGGATGGCATGGTTAAAAGTTGGCGTGGACAGTGGCATGCATAGGTTGCAAAGGGATGTCTAGGAGGTAGGGCTAGATGATATGACACTACATGGTAAAGGGATCAATCTGATTCTCACCATACGCGATGAACCGTCCGACGAAGTCGATGAACAGTGCAGATGTCGTCGTCAAATTCGTCCGGTGCGATCAACAAATCCAGATTCTAGTCACCTGAACCGATCCTCCTCCTCCGCGCACTTCTTATGGCGCAGCCGTTGGTCCTCGTGTTGCCGGAGTCGCGAGGAACGCAGGCGGCGTCCAATGAAGGTCTGGGGCGGAGCTCCACCAGATGGGATTCGTGTGGACGAGGTGGAGCTTGTACTGACGGTGAAGGATGAGAAGGAGAGGAAAGGGGGCGACCTGGGGTTATGGGCAGATGCGAGACGGAGCGTGGGTGGGTGCGTAGACAGGATGAACGCGGGAGTAAAGACATCTAGGAAGATTGGGCGCGGCGGCACGCCGCGCCTGTGTTGAGGTGGCGAGTGTTGCGGAAAATGTTTAATGAAGGTGGATAATGTCATGTTTGGTAGTAGAGTGACTAATCAAAACTGGAATATGAATCTGAAGTGAGTTAATGTCTGCGTGAAATTGAAAAATTTGAAACATCTTCATGGGCAAGGATTGTCAACACAGAAAGCAAATAGCACTGAGTCCGGTTGTGCACCAGTAACCAGCAGAAACTAAGCACACGACGTAATCATATATTTCACACATTGCATATTCCTATGATGTTGTGTAATCAGCGTGGAAATATTAGATTGACTATAAATAGTAACATTGGTTTAAACATGACATGCCTTAACAGAAATGTGCTCCTTCATTGTCGTTAACTGTCTTTTTTCCGCCAGAATTATATTTTGCTCATATGAATGGTTGCAACCTTACATTTGATAAAGATTGAAATCCTCATAATGCACATAGTGTATTCTAGCCAATTCTCCAATTCAGATCATCAAAGCAGAGGGCTTCATCAAGAAGACTCTCTGCAGCAAATCAAATCCAGCAACGAAACTGCAACCAAAGCACAAAGTATCATAGATATAGGCATCTGAACAATGAGCACACTGAGGCATAGTAGTCTGCAGGTGTTAGTCACCATCACAAATGCTCCAAAAATATATTACACAGATAGTAGAATTTATATGATTACTCATGTATTCAAAGTGGATCACGCCAACAATTATACCTGCAAACACTCTTAAATTTCTGGAATGTAATGTTTGTATTTGACAAAATATTTTTCAGTTAATTTCCATCCAGTATTGTATTGTGTACATATGAAATATGGAAGAAAGTGCATGAAAAGAGAGAAGGGAATATTATGTGCAAGTTGTATGGATCTAAAGGCTAGATGTGAAAGATTATACAGAATCCACAATTTTATTCCTGGGACCATTCCTAAACTGAGTTTGGGCCCAGGGGAGTAATAAAAATATAACTACATATACACTTTTTCCATATCTATTCCCAGAACTCTACATGTCGTAAGTATCACTGAGGCATGAATTAAACCTAGAAATAGTCTACGGTCGAGTACATAGTAAATGCAAATGCGATGCCTGAAATTACATTTTTCTTTAATTTGCATTTCATAATTATACAGAACATATGGAAAGCCTACAAAATAATCAAAAGCATGTACTGTACCTCCAGTTAAAAACAGTAATATAATTACCAACTCCGGTTACACGTTAGTAAACAATAGAAGCTACAATTTGTACCATTTTCAGGCAAAACATTGAGGAATAGTTTACTATATGGGGTTATCAGGAGTAGTTGATTGCTAACGAAGTTTGAACTTAAAAATCGACAATGAGAAATATCACCATATGAAACCTAAAATATGAACATAAAATAGTAAAATCTTTTCAGCAAAAAATAGGGAAGATATGTTCACTATAAAGATTAATGAAAATAATAATATTTACTTCTCTCTGTGTAACTTCTGGTAGCATTGTGGGAGAAAGAGGTGCAATCACTTATGCAGAATGATCAAGTTCTCTGAGGTATAAATTTCAATAGTTGCTGCTATAATGCGACGGTGGCATCATGGCTAGACGAACTGGTTTGTCGGCATGGATTCGTATGAGGATATGGCGGATGGATCTATTGATATATACAGGGATATAGTGGTAATACTTCCAAATAGAGATGGAGAAACTAAATCAGAGGGGATGCAACCGAAACATCCAACCAGAAGAACATAGATCGTCCATGGTATCAATCACCGGTACTTGTATCATAGAAACATGAATTAACCATAGAAATGAAAAGGGAAGGCTGTAGACACTCTTGATGTTCATAAACACAGAGAAACAATATCATAGCAAGTATATCAGTCTATACCTTCTTGAGTGGGTGGAGATGAGTATGGGCTAAATGGTATTTAACCTTTCCTGAAATGAATTGAGACCATAACCGTTTTGCTATCTACCACTGGTAGCACCATCTGGGGACCGAAAAACATGACCATTTTTTCAATGCCTAGAATGATAATATTGTTAGAATGTGTGGTGAAGCATCGTAAGCAGCTAAGTAATGGATGGTGAATGAAAGTATTTATTTGTGTTATAGTCAGAATAAACCAAGAAATAGTATCACTATGGTTCAAATGGAAATATCATCAGATGAACAATGGCAGGAGCACAAGGCAGAAAATTATGTTCGCAAATAGGATAAGTCGAACCAAACCAGAGTAAAACTTGCATAACTATGTTATGTTTCTGAATATATATATTGGAAATTTCATAGTTAACAATTAGGCATACTGAAGCTATTACTGAACATCTAATTGTATAGAAGTAATAAAGGTAAGTTAGATAGCAACAAACTCACCCAAATAGAAGAGGAACCATATCTTCTTAGTTGTGCATGGACAATAACCATATCAACCAACCCAGAATGAAATCCATGATTACCATTGGATGAATCTATGCACATACCTCTCCAAGGACTTGCTGCTCGTGTTGTAAGTTTGACAGAATAATACAGCTTCAATGTTCAGTGCCCAAGAATCGGTACCTACCATGGAACATGAAGACAATAATCCATGTTGCATTGACAGTTCTACATGCATATCATAAAACTTTCAGAAAATAACATGTGCAAAGTCATATTTTTATTGTCTTCTTGCCTCCAATTTAATCCGGGGAAAAAAAGGAAACTACTCATAAGATCATGTCTTACATTGTAATAGGTACCTACCATAGAACATGAAAACAATAATCCATTTTGCATTGACAGTTCTACATGCATATCATAAAACTTTCAGAAAATAGCATGTGCAAAGTCATATTTTTAATGTCTTCTTGCCCCCAATTTAATAAGGAAAAAAAAGAAACTGCAAATAAGATCTTGCTTGTGATATGAGCTTGCTTAAGCATAGGTGGAAAGGAAAAATTGGGAAATGAAACAACAGATAAGATAATATCAATTTTCAATGTCTTTTATAGAAAAAGTAAGAAAGAACATAACTGGATCACAATATGACACAATGCAACAATAAATATTAAGGCATAAAAGAACCTGAAACTTGCCTCATCTGATGTACACAAAAACTTTTAAGATCTTTTGTTTGGAAACTAAATGTAAACCTCATCTTATTCAGTTATGTTTGGTACAGAGCCCTGAACCTGAAACACACGGTAGGAAATGTAGATATAATTCACAGGTTCAACTTTCATTAGCTGAAAATAGAAGGATCAAGGCAATGCTATCCTTTCAATATCCAGGAAGTTTGATTCATTCAAATCATTACAATAATCCAATTAGCTGCATGAAACACAATGTACATGATACCTGTATCAGGTTTGAGAAAATAATGAATCTCTCAAATATAAATGGATTTGTGGATCAACCAACTTCTGGATGGAACAATTACCAAGCACAACAGATAGTAAAATAACCAATTTGGATTCATGACATGTGAGAAGCAATGGAGGTAAAAGTCCAAAATATTTACGAAAATGGAGATAAATCTAAAAGAGAGTATGTAATTTTAAATGTGAAAGTCGTGGCAAGTCATGATGTTGAGGTCCAAGAGTAGTGCCATTGATTGGAGCTCATAAAGCCAGGTAGTACAATAACATATGAAACCTATTTTTTCGAAAAATGATCATTCTTTTATTACGTCCCTGCTTTACAAATGCAAGAATTTCAAATATTTGTAATACTTAAAAAGGAAAAGTCGATGAAAACATCAGTTAATGAATCACATGAGCCTATCAATCAGGTGCGGATTTATGTAAACTCTCTCTTTCTCTCTAGACGCTACATTATCATATATGTGCAAGGCAAGTGATATATGCATATACATATTTTTGACTGCGCTAGAGCTTGGACATAGAGACTTTTTGTTTGTATTGTTCAAATCAGCAGTAGGTTTAAATTGCAGATAATTTAGTTAATGCTGAAATTACTTCTGTGGCGTTCACAAATAGTCGAAACATGGACAATTTTGAAATATAACTATATAAGTGTAAGCTAACTCCATGGCAGGATAACATTTCGCATTATGGCGCACGGAAACATAAAATGAGAGGAAGAGAGAATCTATTAACCGTGCTTCGTTTCTTCTAACTTCTCTCCTCATCAAAATTTGAAGCAATAGATAGTAGGCAAGTCACAGGAAGCGAAGGAAGCTAAACAACAGGGGTAGTTTCAAGAAGAAGAGGGCGCCGACAACCGGCGTCAGTGAGACTAACTATTTAATTTCAAATTGTAGAACAGTTAACCTACCAAATTATACCTTCTAAACTGAACCTATGGATATGTGATTTAGAGATTTCCTAATAATAGGTCAAAGAACTACTCCACGGTTCCGGAAAATTCAGATATTTCCTAATGGCAGCAAGGTGATCAGACAACTACTCCATCATGGTTCAGAAAAATGATATGATACACTTTATATGGGATCTGCATCTATCTGGATTCTAAAGTGAAATTGATAATGACAACATTTTCACAATAAATTTCTAGAATCAGGTTCTGCTATCATAAAATCGTGTAATCATCTATTGAAAAAATAAAATTAGCGACCTGAGCTCACAACTGGTATAAACTGAAAAATTTCACCCACAGTTGACCAAATCAGTACATATTCACTGTGATGCTGACGAACTAAATCGAAGAGGACCTGGGCGCTGGAGGGTGGCTGCACCGTCGGCCGGACGCGGCAGCGACGAAGATAGTCAGGCGATGCGGTGCTCCTCCTAGCGGTGCAGACCAGCTGGCTGCGGGCGTCCTGTCCTCCGGCGGCGGCGTCTCGATGGAGGTGTGGCCTGTTGAACACACTGTTATTGTACCGTTGCTCTCTGTAACAACCTAGCCTAGTCATAGGTCCACTCCCCCTGTTTAGTAGGATCTCATTCCCCCAACGTGCGGCACTCTCAAGCCCACGACATGTATCTCTATATGTACTCTCATTCATTGCAATACAAGGTATCAGACGCTGTTCTGTCAAACTGCTTGGTATCAGAGCCTTCTCCCTCTTTCTTCTTCTCTACTACCTCCGGGCACCATGCCGGAGAACTCATCCTTCCACAGCCCACTCGATTTCGATCCCCAAACCCCTCTTCAACAAAGGATGCCAACAATGCCACGAGCGCCCCCAACCCCTATCCAACCTAACGACCTTCATCTCGGGAAACTTACTGAACCCGTGGAAATCAATCTACCAAAACCCATCTCCAACCCCAAAACCACGGTCTTCGAGATCGACATCACCACCTATGCCAAGTTCCAGGTAGACACCACAGGCACAAATTTCTCTAAGTGGCGACATATTTTCGTTTTTCTTCTTACCATGTGCAAAGCCCTGGATCACGTCACCGAGGGCGCCACGCCTGACGATCCCGACGACGATTGGCGCGCCGTCGATATTCACATCTCCCTCTGGATGCTGGCCACGCTCAGCGACGATCTCTACCGCCTAGTTCAAAGCGCTGACGGTCTCGCCCTCACCACCTGGACGCGTCTTCATCAATTCTTCCTCAACAATCAGGCCTCCCGCTACCTGTTTATGAACAAGGCCTTCCGGAGCACGCCTCGCGGCGACATGTCGATCGCGACGTACGCAAGCAAGCTCCAAGGGCTCGCAGACGATCTCGCGGCGATCGGGCGCCCCGTCGACGACAACGACCTCTGCCTGCAGTTCCTCGATGGACTCGGGGGTGCCTACAAGATGCAGGCCGAGATCATCAAAGTCGCGCCCCTTACCGTCCTTCACCGACGCATGTTCTCGTCACCGACGCATGTTCTCGTCTTCAGCTCGCCGAGGTCGACGAGGCTGCCAGCAGCGCTCCAACGCCTCTCAGGCTCTGGCTGTCCATGGCGCGGGCCGTGGGACGCCGAACGGCGGTGGCGGCTTTCGTCCTCCTGGCGTGAGTCCTAACTATAAGGGTAAGAACCCTATCCCTGGTTTTCGCCATGCAAATCAGGGGGGCTCGCAAAACGGTGGGAATTCTGGCGGCCGCGGCGGTGGGCGTGGACCACCCACCGGGCGTGGAGGCGGCGACCCCTTAGGCGGTCGTGGCGGCCCCGGTGGCGCTTCACAGCAGCCCTGGCTCGGCTATTTTGCTCCCGTTGGCGCCCCGTTTCCATCCCGCGTCCCGTGGATCCCTCCAAACGCCGGCAGTGTTCTCGGATCACGACCCGGGCCGCACTCTCAGGCCTACCCCGCGCTGTACACCGCTCCCCAGCCGCCGGCACCAGAATCATCGACACCTTCGAAATCACACAGTCAGCAGCCATCCACCTCGGACGCCTACGACCATGCTGCGATGATCCACGCCGCCACCAGCGCCAACGCACCCTCACCATACTCCGAGTGGATTCTGGACTCCGGCGCCTCTCAGCACGTCACCGGTAAGATGGGTGACCTCACAACCACTCGTTCTCCATTAATGCATGATTCTCAGTATATTGTTGTTGGCAATGGTTCTCGTCTCCCCATCTTAGCCATAGGCTCCACTCAAATATCATCTCTACCACTTCAATTACAAAATGTTCTAGTATCCCCTGAAATTGTTAAAAATCTAATATTTGTACGACAATTCACACGTGATAACTATGTATCCATTGAATTTGATCCATTTGGTTTTTCCGTGAAGGAGCTAGCCACCAAGACCACAATCTTCTGCTCCAATAGTGAAGGGGACATGTATCCCTTCTTCGGCACCAAGACTCCACCAGCGGCCCTCTCCATCACCACCGGCGATCTTTGGCATCGCCGTCTTGGGCACCCCGGCTCCACCTCGCTGCAACATCTCCATTTAGATTTCCTTCAACATTGTAATGCACCAATAAATCGTAGTTCTCCTCTGTGTGAGGCCTGCCAACTAGGTCGCCAACCTCGCTTACCTTTCAACACCTCCTCCACCTCCACATCAGCTGCTTTTCAGCTCATTCACTGTGACCTTTGGACATCACCTTTTGTTAGTTTTTCGGGCTATAAATACTATTTGGTAGTTCTTGATGATTTCACCCATTACTCTTGGACCTTTCCTCTTAGAAATAAATCTGACACATGCGATACGCTTATACGATTCTTTCAATACATTGTCACTCAATTTCATGTTTCAATACAATGCTTGCAATGTGACAACGGTGGTGAGTTTCTAAACCATACACTACGAGAATTTTTCTCTGTCCACGGCATCTCCTTTCGTCTCTCGTGCCCCCACACATCTCCTCAAAATGGAAAAGCTGAAAGATTAATTCGTACCACTAATGATGTCATCCGTACACTCTTGCTCCAAGCCTCACTACCACCCCTTTTGGGTAGAAGCTCTCAACACTGCCACACACACTATCAACATCCGTCCATCTCGCACTATCCAATTTGACACACCACACTACCGTCTCTACGGCACACCACCCACCTACGACCATCTTCGCGTTTTTGGATGCCTATCTTACCCAAACCTATATGCCACTAGCCCCCACAAACTAGCACCACGCTCTACACGTTGTGTCTTGCTTGGGTACCCACGAGAACATAAAGGATATCGCTGCCTTGATCTTAAAACTCGCCGTGTCATCGTATCGCGCCATGTGATTTTGACGAAAACAATTTTCCCTATACTACAGCTGATCACACAACAACAACCCCGTCCACAGAAGATCCCAGCCCCCGCTGTCACCCCGCTCCGATCCCCCTCGGGATCATCGCCAATCCACCTCGCGCACGACCAGCGCCCACCTCGGCCAACTAATCTGCGCCACGCACATCACAACCAACCACCAACCCCGACACGCACGGTCCCACCTATCCCATCGCACCCAACCAGCACCAATCACCAGCTCCCCCTCCGATTCCACCCGACCGTGCTCAGACTTCCCAATCATTGGCCACTCCACCCGCACCAATCGCCTGGACCCCGACAGCATCTCCCTCGTCTACCGAGCCTCGTACCTCCTCTGTCCCACCAAGACCACCAACCAACCCCAGGTCGCCACCTAATCAACCTATCCCGCCCAACGCTATATCCGTACAGCCACCCGATAATCCACACACAATGCGTACCCGAGGTAAATCTGGTTATTTCATGCCCAAAAAGAATTTCACTCTAGCCACCACTAGCTCAACAATTTCACCCATCCCATCTAACTACCGATCAGCCCTCAAGGACCCAAATTGGCACAACGCTATGCTTGATGAATTTAATGCACTAATGCAGAATGACACGTGGTATTTGGTTCCTTGTCCTGCAGGTGTCAATGTGGTGACAGGAAAGTGGGTCTTTCGGCATAAGATGCATCCAGATGGTACTCTTGCTCGCTATAAGGCAAGATGGGTGGTATGTGGATTTACTCAGAAACATGGTGTGGATTATGATGAGACATTCAGCCCAGTTGTGAAACCAGCGACAATCCGAGTTGTTCTCAGCATTGCAACCTCCCACTCTTGGCCAATTCACCAAATGGATGTCAAAAATGCCTTTCTCCATGGTACTCTTCAAGAAACGGTATACTGCGATCAACCTTCGGGTTTCTTTGACTCCACCCATCCCACTCATGTTTGCAAGTTGAACAAATCGCTTTATGGTCTTAAGCAAGCCCCACGCACTTGGTTTCACCGTTTCAACACTTTCATTTGCTCCCTCGGCTTTGTTGCTTCAAAAAGTGACTCATCATTGTTTATTCTCAAGAATTGCTCTTCCATTGCTTATTTGTTGTTGTATGTCGATGACATCATTCTCACCGCCAACACCACCACTCTTCTCCAATCCACCATAGCTGCCCTCAACACAGAGTTCTCCATGAGTGATCTAGGTGATATTCATCATTTTCTTGGCATCAACGTACACCGCACCAATGATGGCCTATTCCTCTCGCAGCAACAATATGCCCTTGAGATTCTTGATCGAGCCAATATGCTAAAATTTCACCCCCCTAGCCACCCCTGTCGACACTCATGCAAAGCTCTCAGCCAATGATGGTCATTCAGTTAAGGATCCTAAACTCTATAGAAGCCTAGCGGGAGCTCTTCAATATCTCACGCTCACTCGGCCTGATCTGTCCTATGATGTTCAGCAAATTTGTTTGTTCATGCATGATCCACGGGAGTCTCACAATCACCTGCTCAAACGCATCTTGCGCTATGTCAGAGGGACAACTCATCTCGGTTTGCAGCTTCACAACACCCCGTCACATGACCTGATCGCTTATTCGGATGCGGATTGGGCTGGTTGCCCAGACACCCGCAAGTCGACCTCAGGGTTTTGTGTATTCCTCGGAAGCAACTTGGTCTCATGGTCTTCTCGTCGCCAGCAGACAGTTTCTCGGTGTTCGGCTGAACCAGAATATCGAGCAGTTGCGAATTGTATAGCAGAATCTTGCTGGATCCGACAGTTGCTCCAAGAACTTCATCACTCGCCGCAGCGTGCCACCATTGTCTACTGCGACAACGTAAGTGCAATGTATATGACCTCAAACCCAGTGCAGCATCAACGGACTAAGCACGTTGAGATAGATCTTCATTTTGTCCGTGATCGGGTTGCTCTCGGCGAAGCGCGTGTTCTTCATGTGCCCACTAGCTCTCAATTTGCTGACATCTTCACAAAAGGGCTTCCTACTGGTGTGTTTCAAGAATTTCGTACCAGTCTGAACGTCGCAGCTAGCGTCGTACCGACTGCGGGGGGCTGTTGAACACACTGTTATTGTACCGTTGCTCTCTGTAACAACCTAGCCTAGTCATAGGTCCACTCCCCCTGTTTAGTAGGATCTCATTCCCCCAACGTGCGGCACTCTCAAGCCCACGACATGTATCTCTATATGTACTCTCATTCATTGCAATACAAGGTATCAGACGTTGTTCTGTCAAACTGCTTGGCCGTGGCGGCGGCAGCTGGAGAGAAGGAGCCCATGGCCCTGTCCCTGAGCTTCTTCGGGAGCGCGAGGGAGGAGTCCTTGAGGTGGCGGAGGCGGAGGCGCTCGAGGAGGAGCTTGCAGCGAGGAGGGGCCTCGGAGATGGAGAGGCCAGAGTAGGAGAAGGAAGAGGAGGCGGTGGTGGAGAGGGCGGCGCGGAGGACGCGGAGGGAGAGAAGAGGAGGCACGGGGACGACCGGACGTGGTGACGGCGGGGGGGGGGGGGGGGGGGCGGAGCGGGGTGAAGCGGAGCGGCGAAGGGGGCGGGTTGGAGGCGTGGGGGACGGGGGAAATGAGCTCGATCTGAGCTCTAAGGTTAGGCCATTCTAAATATAAGAATGGACCCATTTGTTATTTCCAGAAACTATAGGGGCTTTTCAAAAAAAGGTTGTGCGAGCGGTCGGATCTGGATCGGACGGCACGGAGGCGCCCGGTTACGGTAAAAGGGGCTCTTCTACAGTAACCGGGGGGCGTGGCACGACGTGAATGGAGATCGGCCCATACACAGTACCCAAATGAATCTAGCACACAGAGAACCCCTTCAGGTTTAATATAGTGTCGCGCATTTGTTGTGTCCATCCATAAAAAAAATACTAGGTTTATCTATTATCTATACTAAAAACGAATATACATATGAAAAATAGAGAGATAGGCTAATAGACTTGTGTGCGTTGGTGTTTCATGACCATGTCAGATCCTTCTCTGGTGTACATAAGTTACTAGTATTACGAGAACCATTTTGTTGTTTGTACATTTTTCCATGTCTGAAAATATATATCTGCTTTCGACAAACCTTTCATCCCTCATACTCCAAGACATAGAATACGATGACGAGTGAAGCCCATGTTCGTCGGCGATGTGGGACAGAGACACACACCATCAGTCTGATGAGCACCTGTCAAGTTCAACAACACCGATGGTGGAATCTAGTCTAGCTAGATTCCCATGACCACCCAAACCCCCCCCCCCCCCCCTCCTTGTTCAAAGCCTCCACATATTGGAACATAGAAACTAGCGCACACATCGAATTCGTCATTATTCTACTTCAGACATATGAAATTAGAGCAGTAATCGTGGTAGATGGTGGTGGATATAAAATCTCCAAATCTTGAAAACACTAGGCAAGATGGCGCGGCGTGTGAAAAAATAGTGTATGTTGTGTTTTAGTTAGGGTTAAATTCGAGTGAAATATGTATATGTTATAAATATGCATATGTCCGTAAAAAACGTTAAAACATGGAAGTTGTTTGAAATTGTGATATCTATCTACTCGTCAAATGGAAATTCAAACGGATGACGGAGTGTGACGGAATTGACAATATTCGTCATTTTTCTTACGAAAATTTGCATCCAAAATTAAGGAGCTAGAGTCGATCAAACTCGATACCAATCACGAGAATGGAACCCACTCGTCGACGCGCATGTATTTCACGTACATTATCATGAAAAGGAGAATGAATCGTAATTCTTCGTAAGTGTTGAGGGTCTTTCCGTCGGAGGACCGTTTCATATTTGTTGAACAACTCAGGGAAAATGTGGGGACTTTTCTGCAAATAAATGTGGCCCACGGATTGAGAGGACCGATTCACAATTTTTGAAAAAGGTGGGGACTTTTCTACAACTTATCACATTTTGAAATTTTTAAAAAATCTCATTTTTTTAATTAAAAAATACATGGATATAGCTAACTCTATTCCCTACAGTCATGCAAAAATTCACTGGAAAGAACCATATTTTTTGTGCTCGGCCAAAAAGTCAAAATCAGAAAATTTTAGAAGCTAGACTCGTGACCATCTCATGCACCGTTTATCAACCGGGTTTTGATGCGGAACACTGTGCCATTGACCGGTACTGTACATTGCAGGCACCGGGACTGTTCATGGAAGTACACTGTTCGTTATTGGATAGACTCGCTGCATGTAATGTTTGACGACACTGTTCACCGCTGGTACTGTTCATCGGGTGCGAGGGAGTGGATTTAGGGCGCTGATTGATGATCGGACGGTTGGGAATCAACGCGTGGATGAACAGTAACTGGTGGCCCGAGAAGCCACGGTCGCGCCATTATCTCTACTATATAATATGGCCTAAGGTGTCCGGTACGTCGTGCTAATTTTGCATTTTAGCCCCTCAGGTTGTTTGAAATTAACCCGCACTCCAAATGAATTTTGCGAAACCTTTTTTTCAGTGACAAAAAATCTCGACCTCTCCCATCTCCACCTCCGTCTCCCACCCACCGCCGTGCCGGCCTCGCTCGCACCTCCCACTGCTCCACCTCCGTCTCCCACCCGCCGCCGTGCACCTCCCGCTGCTCCACCTCCGTATCCCACCCGCCGCCGTGCCGGACCAGCTCAAACCTCCCGCTTCTCCACCTCCCTGCCGACGCCCGACGCCCAAATCATCCAGCGGATGAGCTCCCGGGCGGCCACCGGCACACCCGTGCCCCTGCCGCGGCCCCGCACCCGGCGTACTACGGCGCCTCCTCTCGCCTCCACCTCCCGCTGCTCCACCTCCGTCTCTCTCTCTAGCAAGGGGGACCGGAACCTGCAGTTCGGGAAGCTCATGGGAATGGCGGACGGGCTGTCCCTGGGCCTCCGCAACGCCGGCTTCCAGGTGCCTCGGTAAGCACGGGAGCTCTTCCAGGTGAGATTGCCGAATC
Organism: Poa annua; assembly: GCA_026929855.1. NCBI lineage: Eukaryota > Viridiplantae > Streptophyta > Magnoliopsida > Poales > Poaceae > Poa > Poa annua. The sequence continues at coordinate 44,523,140 of CM049427.1, forward strand.
CTTCCCGAATCGAGCAAATCCGTAGCAGTACCATACTCGAATACGACTCTGCTCGATTCATACTCGAATACGGCTCTGCAAAATTCCGGATCACCTATAAATATGCACCACGGTGTTACCCTCAGAACCAACACGCCGACTTTTGCTGTTTGTTCTTGACCACGCTTCCTCGCCGTCCCGTCGATTTCGCTGGAAATCGCTGGAAATCTTCACGACTTTGCCGTCCGTGATCGACATTGTTGTCTGGCAATTCAGCAGGCTTCACTGGAAGTCTAGAGCAGGCTGAAGGTCAACTGACACACAGTCGATTTGGCGTGCTTATGCCATCATCACGAAAGAAAGAGGTCAGTCTCTGCATTCATGCCCTTTGAACTTGGTTACCGTACCTTTTGCCCTTGTGAAGCTAGGTTCGTACTGTTCTGATTAAATATCACACACCTTTTGGCTGCTTAATTGGTTCAGTTTTCTGTATCTTTCATGTTTCAAATAATATGTTCTTATATGGTTTTCTTTCGAGGCAATGTTTTTGATGTTCTTATATGGTGATTAATTGTTGCCATTTTACTGTTAATTGTCACTTTCAATAGTAAGTGGAGGGTCCTTTATGCCTGCAATTTATGATAGTTGCCAAACTACTGTTGATATAGCATATAAATTCAATCAAATTAATTATTAGAAAGTAGTATTGAGCTGTGTGTGCAAGCAGCGACCTGCTGCATTATTAACATATACATTAAGCAAATTTGCGGTATTGTGTTTGAAAAACAGAAGTAATGATCAATTGTGCTGAAGAACTTGTGCTGATAGATGAGAGGTAAAGGTCTGGTGGCCTAGACCCTAGGAAAGGCTGATGGTTTTTATCCATGCTCTCATATTGTGTTAAATTGTGTTTGGTCAATTACTTGAGTGAGAGGGTTCTTGAGCTTGATGGTTTGATCCAAGGAAATGCTGATGGTTTGACCCTAGGTAAGGCTGATGGTTTGATCCATGCTGTCATCTTGGCTGCCATATCATATACTGTAGGTGTTAAATTGTGTTTGGTCAGATACTTGAGTGAGAGGGTTCTTGAGCTCGAGTGCTTAAAATCTTGAGGTAGAGGATTCTGGAGCTCGAGTGCAAATAATTATGAGGGATTATTGTTTTGTGAATATGTGCCTTTAAGTGATTATTACACGCTTATGAAACACTTGATTGTTAATTTTGCAAGTACGCTCTTGATTTGTACCCATCTTCAACGTAGCTCTATTTACCTATTATATCAAATATGCTATGCTCTTATGACTATGCAGTATTGTATTGCCGTTTATCAGTTAGTTTATTCTATTTGTTCATTCTAAAACAATCCGTGGGCTAGGCACTAGCTGGGTAGTTGCTCTTTCATAGCTCTCTTGAGTTAATATCGCAACTGTCTTACCATGTTTTGTGTGGGAAGTGAAAGACACAATACACTGATGAAGAAGAAAAATATTGAAAAGTGTGCCATAATCAAACCTTGTTTTAGGTTACTCTATTTAACAAGACCGTAACAACGTATATACTTCGTAAGATTAGGCCCTCAAACATTAAAAGAACTTTAAAACTCCTGCAGCTCGTAAGATTAGGCCCTCAAACAATAAAAGAACTTTAGAACTCATGCGGTTTTATAGTGCTGTTGAGGCGGTTCATAGTGCAGTTTCATAGCTTCGTCTTCGTAACCTTACTATCTCCAATACTGATCAAAGGTATAGTTTTTGCTCAGTTCATAATTAACCCTGATATTGATCTCATTGCAGAAGATGGAAGACAATGGTGAAACAAACATTGTGGAGGTTTTTGATAAACGACCTTTAAAAAAGTCAAAATGCTCGGAATCAAGTGGTTTGGAAGATCTGTTGCCATCACCTTCTGCCTCATCATCATCCATGGTTACTGAATTTTCTGAATCGATTGGTTTAGAATCAGATAATCAGATACAAACTGCTACAGTGCCAACACCTCCGTCACCGACTATGCCGACTTTATCTCCATCTTTACAACAGATGAAAGAAGAAATAGTTTCAGAAGTTGGAGAACCAACATTTTCAGAGGGTGATGAGCAAACGAATCAATCGAAACATACAATAAATTACATATCATATGACTACCTCCCACAAGGTAAAATATTCACTTCTTACTTTTAATGTATGTCATTATAGATTATATGAAGATATGAAGATATTCAACATATGCTTCCTTTATTTATTCATCTTTTTTTGCAGATTATACATTAACCTACGAGGATGATTGTGCTCACTTAGCTATAGAAATCTCTCCGGAAGACGACATAATGGTCGATATAGATGACATAACTGTCAAACAAAAATACTTGGCGTGCCTCCTAGATAAAGACAAATGGCTAGACGATGAAGTAAGTAACCCTTACTAATAATAAATAAAAAAATCCTAATTATTAATACCCATCAGTAATGTATTTTTACAATCTTTATATAGGTAATCAGCGCATATATATGTTGTATGAAGGACCAACTATGTGTGCAAGATAAGAATGATGCTAAAGTGTATTTTGAGAATCCCTATGTGACCAGACTGTTAAAACGGGATGGTAAACTTGGAATACATGGACCTACCGGTATGACAGATGTTGTCAAAAACTATCTCAAACATGACATGGTAATATCCATTTCCATAATTGTCAAGTTTTAGGTTTAATTGTTATTTAATTTGTAATTCTACATGTCTACAAAGAACTCACTGTCTTCAATGTAGATTCATCTTCCAATAAATATCGAGCACTCGCGTTGGTATTTAGCTTCCATCAATGTTGAGGATAACAATATACAAGTGCTCGACTCATTGTGCTGGGAGCACAATCGATCTGACCTCACTCTTACGGTTAGTTATAGCTTATTGTGAATTCATCCATTGCTTAGATATGTTATGTTCTTATCACTAATCCTTTTACAGCTGCAAGGACTACAAAATCATTTGGACATTCTTAAAAGTCAAGAAAATCTCAATATTCATAATTGGAAAGACCTTGATGTTACTAAATGGCCTATTAGAGAACAACTACAAACGCCGATCCAGAAGGATAGGTACATAAAACACATGTTTTTTTACAATAATAACCATATAGTAAGTATTATGGTTCATGCAGATTACTCATTTTTTTATTTTTTATGTATATGTAGTTCATCTTGTGGTCTATTTATGCTTAAATTCATGGAATATTGGACCGGCCATGCACTATCACATCCGATTACACAGGTAAATAACTATTTTGTTTTGAAAGCATGTACAATTATTCCGTTTAATTTTTTTCATATAATAATATTTGATGGTCACTGGCAGGAATTGATTACTTCATTCAGATATAAGTTAGCTGCAATACTATTATGTTGGAAAGCAAACAAGGCATCAGCAACTGAAGAGCTTCAAATTGATGACAGTGACGGAGATCCAAATGATTTAAGAATGTCAGACAAGCCATTTGATAACAATCAACTAAACACATTATCTAATGAAAACAAATACAAGTCTCTGATCTCTGTTGTTTCTAACCTGAGCCTACATGATTTAGTTGGTGGACTTTGCAGCTACATCAAATCAATCAATTCTGCAGAAGCTTTAGAGTAAGACATTAAATATTATTGCATGTAATTTAATTTAAACAATTAACAACATATATTATCTTATTTCATCATGATATTTAATTACAGAAAAGTTTGGGTGCGAAGCTCTGAGCCATATCCCATTAGCTTGACTCTCAAAAACCTTCAAGACATGCTAAAGGACAAGTCTTCGATGGACCGAGATTGTTTTAATTTGGTCGTACGGAAGATTATGTTTGACAACATCCAAAAGGTTAAAAAAGGCGGAGGATTGATATCAAAACATTATCTTGACATGCAGTTTTGGGTATGTCCTTACAGTCACGGCTTATTTTGCGACTACATTTCTATACTAATTCTTTGATAACCTTTCTAAACATTTTATAATATTCTAGATGATTACTGATTTTGGAAGACATCCAAACTACCGGAAAAAGTTAGATCTGGATCAACTAGCATTTTCCGTTAGTAGCTGGTCTGGTATGAAATATAGTGTTTCATCGTGCAAATCGGTAAGAAAACTTCCCCATAAGTATCACCACAACTATTGTTTTACATACATATAATATATATCCTATTTCAGATTCATATTCCAATACAATCACACTCTGGATTTATTCTATTAATACTGGACAAGGATACAAGAACTGTCTACATTTTGGACCCTACTCCTATTGATCCAATCTACCAACGAAACCCACTTGCAAAATATGTGCACAGAATTTTATGGATTGCTGAATACTTACCGAAAGCCATGTTAAAGGCATGCCCTGGGACTACATGGAATGAGAATATTTTTCTGTGGCAACAAAAAATAGTACATGATATTTCGGGTACGACATATATGTACGACATATATTAAGTATATTTGCTTAACTGAATATATGTACGACATATATTTGTAGTCTTGATTACTAATTTATATATCTTATACAGGGAATTGTCTGGTTATCTTGTTGCCCTTTTCATGTCCACCTGGGATGACGAAAAAGTGAATCTGTCATTTTTTAAGGTAAATACCATAAGCATTTAAACATTAAAACATATATAGTGCTCATCTTATTTGTATGAATGTAGGATGGATACGATCTGAGGAAACAAATTTTGGCACACCTACTGACATTCAAGGATAATGAATGTGAAGACAACATGCCTACTGGTGTCCTGGATTTCATAAATTGCATCAGGGAAAAAATATGAATGTGAAGAACCGAGAAGAAAGGCAACCAAGACCACAAAGAAGTTGCATCGCCAACTCCACTCTACCTCCTGATATTCTGAATGAAGTGGACAACGTATATTATGGTGTTCCATAACTGAATTTGTTCAGTCTGTAGTTAACTAGGCACTTGCCTTTGAGTGAGTTACTGAGTCATTTTGTAATATGGGATTTGGTGAGTCATTATGTTAGAGTTACTGATATTCTGAATGAAGTGGACAACGTATATGATGGTGTTCCATAACTGAATTTGTTCAGTCTGTAGTTAACTAAATTTTATGTATGTCTTTAGTTAACTGAAGGTTCAGATAAGCGTTGTTTAATGTTTCCCCTTTTTTTTGGAAATTATTTATACACTTGTTGTACTTCGAATTTCCATGGTATCTTCGTCTTATGTAAGTTATATAACTTGCTTGCCCTTTCAATGGAAGGTTATGTTGGAAAAGGAGTTGCCTTAATACCAGTGCCATCTTGAGGGTGCTTCTTGGATAAACACCGGCCCTCCCTTCATATGCAAAGCTCGTAGTAGATGCCCCCAGATGCAGTCTACCTGAAGTCAATGCATTTCAGCCTTGTTCGACTCTGAACGAAGCTTTATTTGTGTAGCCTAGAATTATATCATGTTTGGATTCAAATTTTCCATGTGTAGATCTTAATATTATAAACATGAACGTAGGATTTTTGTTTCAAGTTTGTAAAACTCAAAAGCTTGATTTTTAATTTTGGAAAGAAAGAGCTCAAGCTACATGAGCACTTTCCGGATAGTGGAGTATACTTAACAATAAGTAGAAAAAGATCTAATTCATACTTTCTTGACATTTGAGGAAACAAGTCGAGCCACAAATCATGCCTGATGAATACATTCTTGAGAAACAGAACTTTTTTGATATTCGACAAGCAAAACTATTGCCAGACTTTGTCCAGTAATAAAAAAACTTTTCATTATTACAAAGTTGAAAAATAAAACTCGATACCCTTTCCATTCCAATGAGAGACTCTTATTCAGCTATGAGTTTCTTCCACTAACGCTATGGTTTATCTCTTTCTACATTTTGGGCTTCTACGATCTGAACACCCCTATCTCTTCTGTCAATTATACAGACTTCAACGAGCAAAAGGCAAATCTTCTATAAAGCGGTATCAAATTTACTAGAGACCGTGATTCTACACCCTTGTTAACAGACGTATCGGTCCTTCTCTATTCAGTACTCCGATCCTGTTGTGCGAGTAATTTTCGTCCCAAGTGTTGCTTTTGATATCCATCTTTTGGTTTCATCCTACAAAGCAGGGCCCATCTTGTCAGACAGCTTACAAGTTTCAAGGCCCTTCCTGCTGCTCAACTGTCATACGTCATCACCATTGACACCAACTCCTACAAGATAGGGGACACAACCAATTATTCAAATGTGTGATGATAAATACATCTAACAGAGTAAAGGACACAGATTTGTAAAAACCAACTGAACTCTGTGTCCACAAAGCGCAATCCAGTTTCGCAAAATTCATGCGTTAAATGAGGAATGCAGTGTTAAAGATATCTGCGGTACCGTACCTGCACGTTGCAGGATCAGGTTACATCCAGATTGGTTGTATACGCCGTGTTCTTGATTAAAGTTTCCAGCTCCATAACATGTCCATTATGTTCCTTTTCCTTCATTACTGGGGCTTCACTGAATGAGTTTGTGCTTTGAGAATTCTGGCAAGGTGAGTTTAGAACCTCGAAACCACAAGTACCCAATCCATCTGATGAAAAATCCAGCTGTTTCTCAACTGCTTTTGTGACAGCCATTCTTTTTTACCTTATCCGGTATGGAGGTGAAACATCAAAGCCCCTTATAGAGCTCGCTAGCACGTCAAGAGAACCCAGTGACAAAAAGGATGCAGTTTTAAACGACTCGGGGGTATCTGCAGCAGGTCGCTTGACAGCAGGGGTGTAAAAGCTATCAGTGTTCAGTTCACCAAGCTTGAGGTCACTAGCAGGCGTTGATCTATCCCGTTTTCTTCTTCTTAATATCAAAGGAGTACCTGGAAAGCTGTCAGCAGCGCTCTTCAATATTGAATCAACATTGAACTGGCTTGACATTGTCCCCTTGGTTGGAGTACTACATCCACTGGGGGACAGTACCCCACCCCTGCAATGGTCAGTTGTCTGATGCATGGTATGTTCAGAAAAGAGTGAGGAGCTCGCAGGGGCTACATCTTCCATGTTAGGAATCTCGTAACAAAGGGGACCAAGGCTAGACTGTGCCCCTTCTTCAAAGATGATTCTTCACCTTTCGCTGGTACAGCTTCTAGCTGAGTGGTACCGGACCCGCCAAAGGTATCAAGAGTGCAATCAGCCGCAGCAAGTCCCTTCTCATGAGCAGAAGCAATTTCCAAGCTCTTGTCACGAGCAGAATCACTTCCCAAACCTTGTACCCCTAGGGTAACTGCAGAACCATTAACCACTGATGACACTTCATATGAAGTAACTGATTGCGCAGTTGGTAAGATAGAAAGAGATAGGAATCCTGAGCAGTCATTTGCATGTTCCAGCTTGTATGCCTGTGGGAGTAGGCTAAAACTAGAACGATGAGCTCTTTCAGGTAGGTCCTTTGAAGTGATGATGCCCGGCACTTTGTTCAGATCAAGATGGGCCTTAGAAGCCACCGGCTTCTGTTTATCCTTGAAGTCATCATGACCAAGTAGTCTCGGAATTGACAGAATACTTCTTGTGCTATAGACGTCTAACTTCTTTCTCAAAGAACTATTCCAGTGATTCTTTATAGAATTATCAGTCCTGGGAAGAGCAACATATAATTAGCAAGAATTCAGAATCTTGTGAAGTGAGGTGTACAGATGCAAACAGAAAGCACGGCTCATACTTATGAGTAAACAACCATGAGTTGACGACCATGACAAAAATTGATCAGTTAAAACAGAAATTCGAAACCAAGCACTTTATATCATGTTTGAAAAATCCAGTCACTGCACTGAATTTTAACATCAGTTTTAACAAGTACAGATTAGTGACTCCTGGGTGTAAAAGAGTGGATGGATTTGTTGTAGAAAAGAACTTGACTAAACTACCACTGTATCCATAATAAATCCCATTTGAATGACTGTATATTGAAACTCAAGTAATGTCAGCACATTGTTTCGTGGCTGCGACTGCATGGTATCTCTGCACATCGCAAAACAAAGAGAAACATACGTATACAACATACGGTGTGTGGGGCTACGGCGTGGAACCACTTTATGAGCCTGGTATGAATTAGGGAAAACAAATTCAATTACTTATTCAGATCTGGTAGATCCACTCTATTCGATTATGATAATCTTGTAACTGCAATTCTTTTTATGAACCAACAGTACAAGGTCCTCATCGCAGATAATTAACAATATATAGGGCTCGTGACAGGGAGAGAGGAGAGTGGTGAACAACAGAGGGAGTGAGTCGCGAGAAGGGAAACCTGGCGAGGGCGAGATGCTCTGCTCCGGCTCCGGCCAGTCCTCCGGCGGCGCCGTGCGGCATGGACGCGGACTCATCTGTCTCCCTCGCGGCGGGGGGGCTCCCGCGCGTGCCGCGTGGACGCGGCCACATGCGTCGTGCTTGCTCTGCTCCGGCCAGTCCGTCGGCGTCGTCGCGTGCAGGATGCGGGCGCCGGCTGCGTGGCTGCGTGCCCGCGCGTGGGCACAGAGGCCGGCCGTTGATGGGAGGAAAGAGAAGGAGAGGCCGGCGTCGAGCGGCTCGTGACAGGGAGAGAGGAGAGTGGTTGTGAGTCGCGAGAAGGGAATACTGGAACGTGTCGGTAACGGGGAAGAACGGGAAACTCGTACGGATCGATTTGAGTACAACTCGATAAGAGAACCGTGTCCGATTCATACATGTTGCTCAAACGACGCCTATATAAACACACAAGGGCTATAGTCAATCTATCAACTAAGTCCGATCGTTACAGGTGAACAAATCCCTAAGACAATCGTGAGTTAGAAAAAACGTGAGTGCAAGACCCCTCGTCGCGATGGCAGGGCGAACGCAACCTGTTGAGAACGCCACACAAGATAAAAATCAAGCAAGACGTGAACGTGATAGAGCTCGGCGAAATAGTTTGACGGCCGAAAAAGGAGGAGATAAATGCGCGTCGAAGAGCAGCTAGGCAAAATATATCCGCGAAAGAAAGGCAAAAAGGTACCGCACAGAAACGTACATATAGACAAAACAAATCAGAAGAAGAGAAGGCACAAATACTAGCTCGACGCAAGGCAAACGCTGCCACTAAGAGGAACACCGTGTTCCCTGAATCCATAGCGATGTCGTGCCCAAATGCAACAAATTTGACAAAGATATCTTCAACGAGCATGCCGGAATATACGATCGGCATCGAAGGTAACACACTGCTATTTAAACCTTTTATTCATTCAATCATCGTACTTATTAGATCGATGATGTGGTAGGCGACATGGAGTCCTTTATCAGCGGTATCATGGACGAGAATACCATACCCAGCGACCTCATGGACGAGGAGTGCTACACCAATAATGGAAGTGAAGGTACGTAGGCCAGACTTTCTATCTTGCCATCGACCCTGTGTGTTACAAATCAACATGAACATATCGATGTGACATCCACTTCATGTAGGTTTCAAGACTGATGCTCAGTACCTCGCTACAGTGATAGACTCATCAGACGAGGATGCCATCGATCCTTTCGACTTCGTGTACTCGAACCTCCCAGATAGCACACACATACTAGAGCAAGTCCCTGACTGCGAGCACTGCCATGCCAAGAGGTTTCAGCATGAGACCCCTGGTTTCTGCTGTCGAAACGGACAGATCGAACTGGCTGAACCAGAGCCAATCCCGGAGCTGATGAGGCTATGGTCTAGCGCGGATGCGGACAGCCGACATTTTTGAGAGAGCATACGATTCTTCAACGGCCATTTCTCCTTCACAACCCTTGGCGTCGGCCTCGACAACGACTGCACGAACATGAGATCGGGGGTGTACACATTCCAGGCGCAAGGCTCCATGTACCACAACGTGCATTCGTTCGGGCCAGGCTCTCGCCCGGAACATCTACAACTCTACTTCTATGACGATGATCCTAGCCTGATCCACCGCAAGGAAGCCTCCAAGCAACTAGACCAGGAGGTCGTACGTAAGGTTGTGGACATACTGAGAGGAAACCCCTACTCCGAGCAGTTTAGGAGTTTGGGCGCCCATAAGGATAACCTCGAGGACTACCGTATAGAGCTGAACACCGACAAAAAGCTAGACCACGGAGATACAACACACCGGTATCATCTGAGGTGGCTGCGATCTGGGTCGAAGGCAGCGACCTGGCAAATAGGTTCAAACGCAACATTATCCTCTACGGCAACGACAATCAAAGGCACAATATACATGCCACACAAGGATGCTACGACCCGCTCTCATACCCCCTATTCTTCCCAAAGGGCGAGCTCGGTTGGCATCCGAATATACCTAAGCGAAATAAGTCTTGGGACCTTGCGCAGCTACAAAGAGAAGATCGTGAAGAAGATCCAGGTTTGGCTATCTCGAATAATTATGCAAGTTTCTCTATCCTTCACATATGTTGCATAACCTTCTTTTTTCCTGTCATAGATGGAGGTGGACGTATGTGCGTCTCTGTCAGGGGCTACTACTGTTACCGACTACAGACGCGTCCTGCTATATTCAACCCCATACTGCATGGAGGGCGTCTGTTCCAGCAATGGGTGGTGGACATGTACATAAAGATCGAAGGGTGTAGGTTGAACTGGATCAGGAAGAACCAACCGCAGATACGTGCTGATCTATATAAAGGAATTGTCGATAGCATCACGGCCGGAGAGACTCAAGCAAGCGCTGTTGGCACAAGGATTGTGCTCCCTTGGAAATTCCAGGGGTGTTTCCGTGACATGAAGCGGAGGCATATGGACGCCATGGCATTGGTACAGACGTACGGAAAACCTGACATCTTTCTGACGATGACGTGCAACCCAAACTGGCCGGAGATACAGGATGCCCTGCTTCCAGGCCAAACCCCACAGGACCGACCAGATATTGTGGCTCGAGTGTTTAGAGCCAAGCTGGAGACGATGAAATATATGCTGACCAAGAAGAACATCCTGGGCGTTGTGAAGGCGTGGGTCTACGTGGTCGAGTTCCAGAAGAGGGGACTCCCACATGCCCATTTCCTATTGATCATGGATTCAAATTATAAGCTCGTTGTGCCAGAGCAGTATGACCGCCTAATATCAGCGGAGCTCCCAGACAAGGATAAGTACCCGGAACTACACGTCATGGTCGTGAAACATATGATGCACGGCCCATGTGGTGCCCTAAAGCCAAACAACGTGTGTATGCAAGATGGATCGTGCAAGTGCAGGTATCCACGAACGTTCAACGAGACCACCATACAGGGGAAGGACTCATACCCCATTTATCGGAGACGGAAGGACGGCCGTTCGGCGACGGTCCGTGGTTCAACACTCGACAATAGATGGGTTGTGCCTTACAACCCTAACCTCTTGCGGATGTTCAACTGCCACATAAACGTGGAGGTGTGCTCCAGCATAAAGGCAGTCAAGTGCCTATATAAGTACATATACAAAGGACACGATCAGACTTCATACAACATCGACAAACCCGACGATAAAGGTAACATAGACGAGATCAAGAGATACATTGACGCAAGATGGATCACACCACCCGAAGCTATGTGGAGGATATTTGGCTTCAATCTCTCTGAGATCCACCCGTCCGTACTGCAGATGCCGCTTCATCTACCAGACATGCAAAGAGTAATGTTCAAAGAAGGAGACAACCTAAACGACGTTGCTGCCAGGGAGAACGCATCCATGCTGACAGAGTATTTTGTGGCTAACCAGAACCACGAGTGGGCTCGAGATATTCTCTACAGGGATTTTCCAGGACGGTTCACGTGGCAACAAGAAAAGTACTGGAAGAAAAGGAAAAGGGATCACCAAGTAGGCCGTATCGTGACAGCCAATCCCGCAGAGGGGGAGCGTTACTTTCTTAGGGTGCTTCTGAACCACGTACCAGGCTCGACGTCCTTCGAAGACCTGAAAACCGTTGATGGTGTGCTATGTGGTACGTTTCGTGAGGCCGCGGAGAGGAAGGGTCTAATCGAGGCCGATAACACGCTCGATGAGTGTCTTACTGAGTCAGAGCAGTTCGCCATGCCGGCCTCACTCAGGAGGCTATTCGCAACAATCTTAGTATTCTGTGAGCCTGGCGATGTACGCGGTCTTTGGGATCGACACCTTGATGCGATGTCAGAAGACTACCGGCGACAACACACATGTGCAAAAGCGGTAGAGCAAATGGTGTTGCATGATATAAGGGGAATGCTACAATCCATGGGAAAAGACATAAAGTCGTTCCCTCTTCCGGACATTGACGAGACGTATGACAACACCGGAGGAGAGTCCAGAGAGGTAATCGAGGAAACAAACATCATGGTTGATGAGGAAGACGCTTCTCTGGCTGCCTTCCTAAACAACGAGCAGAGGCTTGCTTACGACGAGATACTAAAGGCAGTCGATGGCGAGGAAGGGGGCGTATTCTTCGTCGATGGTCCGGGAGGCACAGGGAAGACATACCTTTATAGGGCGTTGCTCGCTACTGTTCGTGGACAGGGAAATATCGCGCTGGCCACAGCAACTTCCGGTGTCGCCGCTTCAATAATGCCCGGAGGAAGGACAGCACACTCGAGGTTCAAGATCCCACTAAACCTTGAAGAAGGGGCATCATGCAACTTCACTAAGCAGAGTGGGACAGCCAAGCTCCTGAGGATGGCTAAACTAATACTATGGGATGAGGCCACCATGACGAAACGACAAGCAATTGAAGCATTGGACATAAGCATGCGAGATATAATGGACCGTCAGGACCGACCATTTGGGGGTAAGACTGTCGTGTTCGGTGGGAACTTCAGGCAGGTTCTACCGGTAGTGAGGAAAGGGTCACGGGGTCAGATCATCGACGCGAGCCTACGGAGTTCAAACCTATGGAAGGGCATGCGCCAGCTAAGGCTCGTAAAGAACATGAGGGCGCAAAACGACCAGTGGTTCGCAGATTACTTGTTGAGGATAGGTAACGGCACTGAGGAGACTGACGTGGAAGGAAACATAAGGCTTCCAGAAGATATATGTGTTCGGTCTATGGGCGACAAGTCTGACATACAGAAGCTGATCGACCATGTGTATCCTGACCTCGACCAAAACATGAACAACACGGATTACATGACTTCACGAGCAATCCTCTCCACAAAGAACGACAACGTCGATGGAATAAACAAGCGCATGATTGAGCGTTTTCAGGGAGAGGAGATGATCTACCATAGCTTCGATAGTGCGGAGGACGATCCGCATGGCTTCTATGCTCAAGAGTTTCTTAACTCGCTGACTCCTCCTGGGATGCCCCCGCACGCGCTTAAACTGAAGATAAACTGCCTCATTATACTCCTGAGGAACATTGACCCAGCTAATGGGTTGTGCAACGGCACGAGGCTGGTGATACGTGGGTTCCAGAGGAACGCGATAGATGCGGAGATCGTGGTGGGACAACACGCTGGAGAGAGGGTGTTTCTACCTCGGATACCTCTATGTCCATCTGATAGTGACATGTTCCCGTTCAGATTCAAGAGAAAGCAGTTTCCAATCAGGCTTAGCTTTGTCATGACGATCAACAAGGCGCAAGGGCAGACCTTCCCGATTGTAGGCGTGTACCTGCCGGAGCCGGTATTCTCTCATGGACAGCTATATGTGGCGTTATCCAGAGCCACCGCCAAAAGAAACATCAAGATCCTCGCCATCAAGGTCGAAGAAAGGGATGAAAGCAAGAATTCAATGAAGAGGAAAAGAAATGAGTCATTAGTAACGACCACAAAGAACATAGTTTATAAGGATGTCCTTACTATTTGAAATAGCTAGACTACACATGATCAGATTAATTCACGATTAAAATCATATTAAGACTATGTTGACAATGCTTTCTGTGCCCGTTGCAACGCACGGGCATTTTACTAGTATATAGTAGTATTTTGAAAAAAACATACTTACAAAACATATTAGTGATGAAAAAATAGTACAACTTGATCACTACATGAAATTAGAGAAGGGAAATATTTATTTAGTTGTAATGTCATGAAATTTAAATTGTGTACATGGTTCTATAACGATTTGATCCAATTTCTGAGAATCTGAAGACATTGTATGATGAACATTGTAAACTCAAAAAGACAGATTAGACATCGAGCTCATATAGTGATGGTCATTGATTTTAGTATAATGAAATTAAGTATATTTTTCGACATAAATTTTTCGATATAAACTATCCTAAGATTAGACATTGAGGTCATATAGCGGTCGGATCTGGATCGGACGGCACGGAGGCGCCCGGTTACGGTAGAAGGGGCTCTTCTACAGTAACCGGGGGGCGTGGCACGACGTGAATGGAGATCGGCCCATACACAGTACCCAAATGAATCTAGCACACAGAGAACCCCTTCAGGTTTAATATAGTGTCGCGCATTTGCTGTGTCCATCCATAAAAAAAATACTATGTTTATCTATTATCTATGCTAAAAACGAATATACATATGAAAAATAGAGAGATAGGCTAGAAACTCTCACAAAAAAGCAAAACACCTGACCGCTTATTAAGTAAACTAATAACCCCCAACTATTGGAAAAAACTAATACTCCACATTTGTCTCCGTATGTTTTTTCTAATAGACTTGTGTGCGTTGGTGTTTCATGACCATGTCAGTATTACGAGAACCATTTTGTTGTTTGTACATTTTTCCATGTCTGAAAATATATATCTGCTTTCGACAAACCTTTCATCCCTCATACTCCAAGACATAAAACACCATCAGTCTGATGAGCACCTGTCAAGTTCAACACGGTGGAATCTAGTCTAGCTAGTCTTCGTCACCAGTACATGCTAATCACAATTCCCATGACCACCCCCCTTGTTCAAAGCCTCCACATATTGGAACATAGAAACTAGCGCACACATCGAATTCGTCATTATTCTACTTCAGACATATGAAATTAGAGCAGTAATCGTGGTAGATCGTGCTGGATATAAAATCTCCAAATCTTGAAAACACTAGGCAAGATGGCGCGGCGTGTGAAAAAATAGTGTATGTTGTGTTTTAGTTAGGGTTAAATTCGAGTGAAATATGTATATGTTATAAATATGCATATGTCCGTAAAAAACGTTAAAACATGGAAGTTGTTTGAAATTGTGATATCTATCTACTCGTCAAATGGAAATTCAAACGGATGACGGAGTGTGACGGAATTGACAATATTCGTCATTTTTCTTACGAAAATTTGCATCCAAAATTAAGGAGCTAGAGTCGATCAAACTCGATACCAATCACGAGAATGGAACCCACTCGTCGACGCGCATGTACTTCACGTACATTATCATGAAAAGAAGAATGAATCGTAATTCTTCATAAGTGTTGAGGGTCTTTCTGTCGGAGGACCGTTTCATATTTGTTGAAACACTCAGGGAAAATGTGGGGACTTTTCTGCAAATAAATATGGCCCACGGATTGAGAGGACCGATTCACAATTTTTGGAAAAGGTGGGGACTTTTCTACAACTTATCACATTTTGAAATTTTTTAAAAAATCTCATTTTTTTAATTAAAAAATACATGGATATAGCTAACTCTATTCCCTACAGTCATGCAAAAATTCACTGGAAAGAACCATATTTTTTGTGCTCGGCCAAAAAGTCAAAATCAGAAAATTTTAGAAGCTAGACTCGTGACCGACACTGTTCATCTCATGCACCGTTTATCAACCGGGTTTTGATGCGGAACACTGTGCATTGACCGGTACTGTACATTGCAGGCACCGGGACTGTTCATGGAAGTACACTGTTCGTTATTGGATAGACTCGCTGCATGTAATGTTCGACGACACTGTTCACCGCTGGTACTGTTCATCGGGTGCCAGGGAGTGGATTTAGGGCGCTGATTGATGATCGGACGGTTGGGAATCAACGCGTGGATGAACAGTAACTGGTGGCCTGAAAAGCCACGGATCGGTCGCGCCATTATATTATACTAGTTGGATTCGGCGCGGCGGCACGCCGCGCCCTTGGTGAGAAATTGTAGTTTTAGGTTAAATTTTAAATTTCAACAATATTTTGCAGGTTCAACCTAAAATACATTTGGGAAAGACTCGAATAATACATTCAGGAAAGCTTGGAAGAATATACCTAATTCCTTATGCAGGATTCATGTGCTGAGTTACAGCTTCTATATGCTTACTTATCATATCACTTCTCTGATCAGGTTTCTGCTTTTCTTGAAAAAAGAACTGCAGATGGCACAATACAAAGAAACAACAAAAGTTCTTGTGTTCTGTATAGATAACGTGGTCATAGAATGTTGCTTCAAATACTTCTCGAGGTGAACGGAAGAACACAACACTGGAACAAAGCTTCAACTTGAAGACGCTCTCAACAAAGCTAGCTAGAGAACAAAGTCGTTTTATAGTTGTATCAATTTAACTAATATCATGAGCAAAAACGTAATGATGCTCATGGGAGAGGTATAGTTTGCCAAATTTGCCTGCATCAACAAAAGCAGCAGCCGTAAGTTCATTTTGCCTGCCATTAAAAAGACGACAATGACAATACAGAAGTTAGCCACCGTGCAGGTGTGGCCATAGCTCATAGGAACTGGGATTTCTCTTGAGCAGTAAAGAAAGTAGTGTAATAAAAGGCTGAAAAACATAACCCTTAGAAGGATCAACCATGATAATTTCACTGGATAAACAAAGAAAGGACTCAATTAAGGCAACCACATGATAAAAAGAAGGTGGCCACATAATTCAATCCGAACAGGGCATGGAAAAATGGTCGATGAATTTAATGAAAGAGAAGTGAAGAAAGTCTCCTAGCTTCAGAAAAAAGAATTCTTCCATATTATTTCCCTCAACTGATTTTGAGAGCTCCAACTCCTTAAAACATGTTATGCAATTACTTGGTTTGTTCCATTCAGCATGAACAACACTGAATTTTAAGTGTGCAAGAAGCTCGCCTATAGGGCAGCAACATTAAAAGCCATGGAATGGCTAGAAACAGATAAAGAACAAAAAAGAATTAGGTAAGGTCATGGCTGAGTTGAATGTATGAACATGCAATTGAGTGACCATATTAGCTACTGAGTGCCAAAATTTCTGATATGATCTGCTATATCCTTCTAGAGGGAATTATGAACAATCTGTTAAGTTATATGATACTAAACAAATACACTTACTGCTGCTGGTTTAAAAGTATGTCTTATGATTTGCTATCATAGTTTTTTTTTTATAAAGCAACAACTTATATACATAATAGCTCTAAACATTCATTTTCAAAAGTATCCTTTCAAGATTTAAATCCAAATAATATTTTGTAGGTTCAGTCAAAAATACATTTAGGAAAGACTCGAATAATACATTCGAGAAAACTTGGAAGAATTTACCTAATTCTCTCTCACATCTGCAGTGCTGACATAACCTTGTAAGTTCTGCTTCATAATGAGATCCTATCTTTAGATTATTTAGAAAATATTAGCAATGGTTAAATGAAGATTGTAATATAATTGTTTGGAACGTACACATCAATCTGTAAAGCTGAGTTCACCACTGGATAATGTTTGCTTACTCTTATTGCATGATTGAGTAATCATGCAAACCCCAAAGTAACAGGAGTTATTCCTAAACTGTCACAGAAAACACTATAGCAATAACACAAAGATGAGAACTATTCAGTCGGAGTACTTGTCAAAAAAAATCGTAAAATATTATATCTATTCCCGCGTTTCATAACAGATACACAACATGCATATTATTCGTGTGACAGACTACCTGCAAGTAATTCTTTGCATAATACCTGAGAATATATTCCATACGTGCAATCATGAAATTTTAAACAATGGTAAATTGGGAATGAAGGAAACATGCACAAAGGAATCCACATGAAGGTGAGAACATAAAATTTAGGTTTGGTTACCTTGAGTCACAACGGGGCAGAATTATAAGAGCAAAAGGAAATTCAGTTGTAGGACAAAGACATGTTATTAGTTAGGAAGCCATGGTGTAGAGCCTCGATAGAAAGGCTTTTATAGCTCTATATTTCCCATTTTGCTTCTTTCTACTACAGATAAGCTATATAGGCTTAAAGGACAGAAATTCTCTTGGGAAAGCATCCAATTGATTGTGCTTCTGACGTTCATATCTTCTTTTCCGTTAGGGCAGTCTTTAGGTTTATGCACAAATTGTATTATGAGCAATTGATAATTAATTTAGGAGGTGAAGGAGAATGCAAAAAGATTGTCTGCTGCTACCTGTCGGTTTAGTTGTCCATGACGACCAAAATATTGTCCATGACGACCAACGCCAACACCGTCTCCACGGCGACGTGGTAGGTCTGTCTCTATCTTTTTGCCCCCTAACCATCACCAGCACCGGCTCGGAGTTATATTGATCGATCCACATAGATTTCTTAACATCAGATCAATAACCTGAAATATAGGCCCCAAATAAATAGTTACATGTCTCGTAGACACTATCAGACAATTGATCCACATAGATTTCTTTACATCTACACCTAAAGAAAGAAAAAGAGATTATGGGTATGTTTTAGACAGTAGAGGCTTGGAGGTGGGGAGATGGGGCGAGAGGATCCCGAGCCCAACCAGGCGTTTGTATTGCTGCCTCTTTCAGACCACCTATGGCTCTCTCCTATTCTAAAGTTCAAGACCTGTACCTGTCCTTGATTGAACAACAAAAATCAAAAGGGAACTTGGCAGCGGCGCAGCCGCACAGGGCTGCTTACAGCTTGCTGGGCTCGATCGTGAGCGGCTGTGTACCATGGATGGACTACATCATAGAGAAGAACTGGGGAGTAGGGAAGAGGAGCAGAGACAGCAACGCCAATCCTCCCTGGCAGCAGCACACCATGGGCATGGTCGGCCTGCTGTGAGAGAGAGATAACTGAATCTACCAAGAAATTCAACCCCTCCTCTCCCCTCACCCCTGAGGCCTATCGAATATGCGTACAAAAAGCGAAAATTTGCCAGCGACCAAATAACAAACAACAGAAACAGAAACATATAATCCCAAAAGCACAAAGAAAAACTGGACCAGGCAATTCAACCCTTCCTCTCCCATCACCCCTGAGCCCTATCCAATATGCGTACAAAAACCGAAATGAGAGCAAGAGGGAGGGTGAGAAGGGTCCTGGAGGACCGGTAGCTCACCATGAAGCTCATCGGAGGGTCGTGGTCCTCGTGGATGCACGGCGAGGTAGGAACGATCGGGATTGTGCTATTCCACGGTGACCGTAATCAAGGGCGACGCCCGGATATTTAACATCTTCGACGCACATATGCGGCCCTAATTAACATAAAAACATTAGCAAGCATGTTTTAACAGTGTTTGTCTTGTTAATCTGAAAGTGTCGGTCGTGTTGGCTTTATCACCAATGTTCCAGGTTAAAACTGAAAACACTGGAAATAAACTAAAAATGCTTACATATTCAATTTAGACTTCGGTAGTGGATTAACATCTCGCAGGCACCACTAATAACCAGCAGGTATGCAAGAGAAGTTGTGTCTTCTGTCAGTGACAATATGAAAGCATCAATATAAAGTAATATGTAGATTTTGATCTCAGTAATAGGTAGCTAAAGCAAGTTGGTCAGAGAGGAGGATACCTTACATCAAAACTCAGAGCGACAACCAAACCTATATTGGTAATAGGATCATGTCCTGAATTTATCAATCAAGGAGCATTTGTAAGACAAAGCCATCAAAGACAAATTATCCAAAAGCCCTCGTAGATTCGGAAAAAAAAGTAAGAGATGGTAACAAATGAGAAACTAAGACAGTATTACTCAGCAATGTTGTGAATGTATATAAATTGCAGCAGAAGTTATTATTTTCAATTGCAGCTTCAAAATAAATCTCAATATTTTTTGTATCAAAATAAATCTCAATATTTTTGTTCAGCTTCCTAATTTTCAATTTTGGTAGAAAAAAGAAATGGACAGAGAGACAATACAAATACAATCTGAGTTCTACAAAACTCCAAATCCTTGACCGAGATAGATAATAATAATAATGACTTGTACTGACATTTATCTTTTCTACAAAATGTAAACAATGAACATCGCACGTTAACAGAAGCTACACAATCCTTGATGTACTCTCTTTTTTCTGCACAAATCAGTCTAATTTCAACA
This sequence comes from Poa annua, assembly GCA_026929855.1. Classification (NCBI taxonomy): domain Eukaryota; kingdom Viridiplantae; phylum Streptophyta; class Magnoliopsida; order Poales; family Poaceae; genus Poa; species Poa annua. Next base: position 44,543,215 of record CM049427.1, read on the forward strand.
AATTTTTACTTGTATATTAATAGGATAATCTGAACGGAATTTATCCTAGAGATTTAAAAACTTAGAACACAACCATGTAGTGTTTTTGGTTGTGAAGATTTCTGTAATATACGTACATAAAGAAGATGAAAGGAAGATACCTCTTTATTATTATTTGTATTGGTGAAGGCAAAGATAAAACTGCTCCAATCAAATCCTTTGTAACCTGTAGATTGAATTACATTAACATTGTTGTGAAACCAAAGCAGTGTAAATTCAATGAAGAACATAAGTTTATCTAGTGGTACAGGGAGTCTTATTCGAAAGCAGATCCCAATCTAAGAAACAAACTTATATCAAGAAGGAGAGGATGCAGAAGCTACAGCAGAAAAACTTATGGAGCAATCATCTGACCTAATCCATGTATTTTGATCGGACCAACCACGCAGAGATGGAGGGACGGCCGGAACCAGCCGTCGCTCCAGACGCAAAAAAATCCAGCTTCATGTACATATAGAAACCAATTCGATTAAATGTGTTAAACTTGTCAAAGATAGAATTTAGAAATACTTGAGAAAATAGATTCTGAGGTCTCAGCTTCATGTACATATAGAAACTTGTGAGGAAAATAGATGTTTGAGGTTTAAACTTCATGTACATAGGCTCCAGCACTATTTACAGGACCACATCGAATCCATCCTCTAGTTCTGGTGTGGACCATGGATTCTACTTCTAGCAATTTCAATTAAAAGGCTTGAGTAATTTCTTTTTCTTTTTGGTGTGGACCAAGGATTCTACTTCTAGCATAGCAAGAGATGAACTGAAAATTACACGCTGCTCACACATTTCATTTAAAGCGTATGAAACTATATCTAATCAGTGGAGAGTTGGATATATTACCAGATGAAAATTCTTATTAAATGGAGGAAGTATCATTCTCCCACTCTTTCCATATCCGTGTATGCAAAGAAACTTTCAGAGTGATTTCAAGCCTTGCTCATGAACAATAGCACTGAAATCTACCTATACTGTAAGAAACTCAGAAGAGGCACACTTTATGGGGACTGAAGAATTGACCATACCTTTGCTCTACCCAAGGACATTGTAATAGCACTGACGTTGCATGGAAGACTGCCAAGAAAAACAGGAACATATGCAGCAGGTGCAGCCCATCGGCTGGAAGACACCATGCCATTGCGAGTACTCAGATCAAGACACATTACTAATATATGTATGTCCTGATATTTCAGAGGCATGAAGACACAAGAACGCAGCAGAACAAAGAGAGCCCATGCATCCCAACACGTACCAGCATCGAAGGGGCAAATCTTGCTGCTTAAAAATGTGTTAATCGACCATGCAGCAGCTATGCACTTTGGGGCAGAAGTAACTGGTTGGAGCTTGAGATACGTGTTGTCAGCCGTGGGCTCTTGGTGCTCTGAATTTCTGGAGAGGCCAGATTTCTGAAGCGCTGGGAGGCCCTGAAAATCCTCAACCCGCATCAAATTCATCTTCACTGAAGATCAGATCGATGAAAGGTTCTGCCCATCATGCGCAGCAGAAGACAAATGTAGAGCTTGGGATCGTTTCGCCTCGCGCTCACCGTGAAACGGTGGCGGCGGCGAGTCAGGTTCCGTGTCGGGGACTGGAGGAGGGGGCGACGGGGAGAGAGAGAGAGAGAGGAGGAGGGCCGTGGCTGGGGCGGGACGGCGGCGGGAGCGGGATGGACATCGGCGGCGGGGGCAGGTCGCAGGAGGCCGACTCGGGGGGAAATGAGGTCGATTTTAGTTCTAGGGTTAGGGCGGAGGTCGCGGTAGAGAGGAGGCTCGGGGATGTCTGTGGAGACGATTTTGCAAAAACGTCCTCGACTTTGTTTGGAATTACATCTGGGTCCTTGGCGGGGGGAAATTGAAATGCGCCCGGTACTGTTCACAATGAACAGTACCCCGATCGCTCTCAGGGCGCCATTCTCTCCTCCCTTAATATATAGTACAATATAGTAGTATTTTGAAAAAAAACATACTTACAAAACATATTAGTGATGAAAAAATAGTACAACTTGATCACTACATGAAATTAGAGAAGGGATATATTTATTTAGTTGTAATGTCATGAAATTTAAATTGTGTACATAGTTCTATAACGATTTGATCCAATTTCTGAGAATCTGAAGACATTGTATGATGAACATTGTGAACTCAAAAAGACAGATTAGACATTGAGGTCATATAGTGATGGTCATTGATTTTAGTATAATGAAATTAAGTATATTTTTCGACATAAATTATCCTAAAATTAATAATAGTTGGCATAATTATATCCTAATATATTTAAATAAATTGCATCAAATACGACCTGTACTATATAAAAATGGAGAAACATTTCACCAATAAATACTAAATAATTCACAAAAATATAGAGTAAACTAAGAGATTAAACTGTTTACATACAATATTAATATGTGCATTAGATCTAGATTGCATAAAATAAATTATAAAAAATTAAATAGTATGAATACCACCAACCATTATTTGAATTATAAAAATACACTTCTTTTGACATATAGTATGAGCGTACGTAGCATGTAACTTACCAATGTACCTGAGGGGCGACATTAGGATTAGAGAGTCAACCACTACTAATAGCAACGGTGATAACGGTGGCCGATGTGGGAGGCGACATGAGCGTTCGCATGCAACTACTATGAGGATCGTAGAAGTCGGATCAATGACGTGTTTTCGATACAATACGACTCGAGACAGACGGAGGGAGAGAAATGGTGTCACGTGGCATCAGGAATGAGGTGTCATGTAGTCCCAAGTGCTTGACAAAGCGAGAGGTCCGTGGAGAGAAGGGCAAACTTTGCGTAGAGGTGTGTGTGGAGAGAAAAATAAACTTTACGTAGGGACGGTTGTTTTTGGTTAGATACGACTTGAGGGATGCGGAGGAAGAAAAACGGTGTCGTGTAGCACAAGCGGCATGGCGCTATGTTAAACGCTACGAAGAGATAAGAGAGGGTTATCGAATATCTCTATGGTAGATTCAAACTCACCGCATGTCATTTTTAAAAAACCGAAACGACATGGTTAGTTTTCAAATTTTTGAACTAAAGCATACCACTACGTACACATATTCTACAAACTTTAGGATTTTTTTCTATTTTTGTGTACATAAAAAAAATTAAGGAGAAATGAAGCTGTTTTTTTTTTGTTTTTAAGATAGGAATATCTTCTTATTTCACAAAAAATAGTAGATAAGTATAAACATATGTATATATAATATATTCAATATAATATTTATTAAACTAAATTTAAAATTGTGAACTATAACTAAATATAAATTAAAATATGAGTAGGGTACACCATAATGTGGACATGTTGGAGAAGAAAAAGTCTCTATTCCTAGGGAGCTTAGTTGTAGGAAGGACTTTAGGATTTTTTTTTTATTTTTGTCTACATAAAAAAAGTTTAAGGGGAAATAAATTTGTTTTCTTTTATTTTTAAGATATAAATCTCTTCTTATTTCACAAAAAATTAGTAGATAAATACAAACATATATATATAATATAGCCAATATAATATTTATTAAACTAAATTTAAATTTATCAACTATAACTAGATATAAATTGAAATATGAGTAAGATTCATCATAATGTGGACATGTTGAAGAAGGGGAAGACTCTGGTTTTAACGGAGCTTAGTTTTAGGAAGGATAATTTGTTGCGGTAGTGATGGTCTTTTTAAGGCGCGACCGCCGGGTTGGACTAGAGAAAGGTCGGCCTTCGCGAAGGGAAAAGTAGGAGCGACGCGCGCGCTGTCGTTGCGACACGTGGCGCAAATTAAGCAAGCGGTACCACGTATATCCAGATCTAGATTTAAATCCAGATCTAGATCTAGATCTGGATTAGACTTGTACAAAACATAAATTAACATAGTACAGCAACGCAGAACGGGATGTACAGCAACGCAGATCGGCTTGTACAGCAACGCAGACTGAGTTGTACAGCAACACATACCAGTTTGTACGTACAGCAACCCCGACCGGGTTGTACAGCAACACAGACCGCGTTGTACAGCAACGGACACCGCGTTGTACAGCAACGTAGACCGGGTTGTACAGCAATACAGACCGGTTTGTACAGCAACACAGACCGGGGTGTACAGCAATATAGACCGGGTTGTACGTAGAAATACATTCGGGTTGTACAAACAACTACATGTAACAAGTTGTACGTACAACTACAAAATTCAGTTTGTACGTACGACTACACTTAGGGTGTACAAAACATACACAATCCGAAGTACAAAAAAAAGTTTGTCGAAACCTATCAATATGGGATCTAGTTTTGAAGATCTCGACGCGAGGAGTTCAAAAGTGAAAACGGTTCGTAAATTGGATAAACGATTCTCAAGATATTTCGTTTTTAAAAAACGAATCTCAAAATAAATGCATATACAACCCTCTGCCCACCAACAGGAGCTGTCACTTGTCACTGCGTGGAGAAAAGATGAGAGCAGAAACGAACGAAATTGTGGCACTTGTCAGCATCGGATCGCACGCGCGTGTACCTTTGCGAAGGGAAGATTTCCCGCGACCGCGGTGTCTCTGTAGCTGAGTCATGAGTGCGTACGCACGTCCGTTGAGGAAGAGGAAGCCTCGCGTTGTTGGGCGTGCTTTGCTGGGACTCTGTCCCGTGCGTGCGCGCTAGTCAAGCGACGCTTGCTTGAGCGAGCGCTGGGCTAGGCTGGGCTGAGTCGGTAAAGAAAAGGAAGGAACAACCAAAGAAAAGAGATTGGGAAGGATCGATCGTACTGTATAGGTAGGTACAGTATAGCTATTTTTTTATGGTAATAGGTTTCTTATTTATATAACAAAAGGTAAGCTATAAGATATGTACACACTGACATTAGAGATCTGAATAGATAGGATAAACCTATAAAAAAACAGCGCCGATCCTGCTCCTTCGCCAGCAAAGTGACCAACAAAACAACAGAAGAAAGATCACCTCTACACCGGAGCTCGAACGAACCTCCAAAGTAGTTTGCTAGAAGCAAAACTATTATCGTTGAACGAATCAGACCGGGGTAACATGTCCCCGGACACGTCATCGAACTCTAGAATTTGCACGACCACACGACTACGATGTCAAACGAGTCAGCCAAAACTATCAACCTTCCACCACAAATTCAGCATAGGATACACCATCTTCCAGCTGTCACATGCGCCGATAACAGTCTGCGTGTATTCCTGTACCACACATCCTCTCTGCTCCACCATGGCGTAGGAGACAACGCCATAGTAATGGGGACAAAGCAGAAGGAGAGACACACCTGATGGGGTCGCCGCCACCACCTCACCGACACCGTCCATGAATACTAAAACCACCAATCTAGAAGATCGGCAAGCACAAGGTGCACCAACTCCGAGACGCCTCCATGAAGGAGAACGCCGGTGTGGGAGTAGAGTTGAGACAGATTTGTTTGCCCGGGTGCCGCTCCCACCACCCAACAACGCACCATGTAAAAAATATCCAAAACCTAATCACCATGCAAAAACGGAGAAGACGGGTCCCCCTCCCTCCCGCCGCTGAAGCAGCAAGCGAAGGAAGAGGGGCCCAACTCAATCGCCATGGAGATCGGTGAATTTTTTTCTCCCTGGTCGCCTGTCACCTGAGGCGGCGGCTAGGTCACAGGAGACGTGGATATCGATCTCAATCCTTTAGGTGCAGTATAGCTAGGAAAGAAAAGAAAAGAGGATCAATCTGTGCTCCTACTAGGTATGTACACAGCTAGGCCCAAGGATTGATACCTACGTGCATGTGTATGGCTTTGTTGAATGGCCAAATCCAAATAGGATTTTAGATTGAACGAAATAAGAGATGAAAGAATTGGATTTTCCTTTTAGGGAAATCTACAAACAATGGTAATCCAAAGAATACCAAATAAATTTATGAAAACAACATCAAATTCAAAAGAGAATATTTTAATAAATTTATGTTGAGAAAATACAATTTCTCAAAGGAAAAATAATAATAAAATAAGTATCCAAGTTGATGCTAAATTAATTTAAAGTTTCAGGTTCATGAAAACTCGAGTGAAGTCTTAATTAATTAAACTATATTTTCTATAGCATACTACTATTCGAATTTCCCCAAATCGGCCGAATGAACACTAATGAACAATAATGAACAGTGTCCATACGCTTTTCCAATTTGCCCCCCGCCAAGGACCCAGATGTTATTCTGAAAAAAGCAAGGACGTTTTTGCAAAACCATCTCCACGGTCATCCCCGAGCTTCCTCTCTCTCCCGCGACCTCCGTGTCGCCGCCGGCACCGCCGCGTGCCGCCGCTGCTCCCGCCCTCCCCGCTCAGCTCCAAGGGGACGAGAAGATCCGCCGCTTCTTGCCCTACAACTCCACCGGTGGGATGCGTCTCGGACGGCCGGAGGCGCCGGTGCACCGCCGCGTTCCACCGCCGTCCTTCTCTGCAAACCGCGCCGCGGGAACGGTCGCCGGCGGCGACTCCGGCGACCATTTGGCGCCGCGCCGCCGGTTAGACGCGCCACGTCGCGCTCCACCGCTTCCCCGCCTCCACGGGTCGAGCCCGGCCGGCGTTTCGCCGCCACGAGCCAGCCGCCGCCGCCCGCATCTGCCGGCGGCTGACGCGCAGGGCTTATATCAGCGCGACTCGCTGACATGCGGGGGCCCGCCTGTCAGCCTGATCCAATTTTCAGAAAATTGTAAAAAAGAACAAATAATTTATATCTTTTGATATACAACTCAGATAAATGGAAATAAAATATCCAAATTTGCAGAAAAATAACATCTTTACAACTAACTCATCACCGTGGAAATTTAGACAATTTTTAAAATCATTAATTACAACGACCATTATATCTACCTATCTTGGTTATATTAACATTATAACTTCTCATACTAATTGCATAGTTTATGGATAATTATTAACACTACAACTTTATATATTATTCGCATAGGCTGTGGATAATCATCATAAACATTCAAAGAGACACAAATAATTTATCCGATCAAAAAAACCGTTGCAATAATTAATATAACCTTTTTGTCCGACTCATTGTTGGTTTTAGATAACTAAGTACAATATTCACTACTGTGAAATATGTGAGTTGCAAATCGTAACGCGCACAGATATAAGAAACAAATGCTAATTCTGTTAGAATAACAATAATCATCACAACCATTCAAAGACACACAAATAAATTATCCAATCAAAAAAACCGTTGCAGTAATTAGTATAACTTTTTGTCCGACTTATTGTTGGTTTTAGATAACTAAGCATAATATTCGCGAATGTGGAATATGTAAGTTGCAAATCGTAACGCGCACAGATATAAGCAACAGATCCTAATTCTGTTAAAATAACAGATACAAGAATGAAATAAAACTTTTCAGGCTGACCCACTATTTATTGCAAACAATTAGAGACAATATTTGAAACTATAAAATTTGTAACTTCCAATTTATAATTCACAACAAACAAATAAAATACCAAAATTTACAGCATAAAAATCACTTTACAGCCTATATGTCCTCATGCATGTTTAAACAAAAAAAAAGTCAAAAAAATTACAACATTGCATGTCATCAACACCAAATTTTAAATTCTATTTAGGGGTTACAGAAAATCAATTTAAGATTATCGAAGACTCAGACCCACTGAAAACAACAAATTCTGATAAAATTAAAACAAAAAACTACAAGAGCTAATACTTCTGAAACACAACTCCAAATTAATTCAGAACAAATTAATAAAAATGTGTAAATCAACATAGCCGTTGTAACTATGTTGGGATCTCTTCCAACGTGACTCAAATCTTCAAATTTTCAGACAACATATAGAAGTTCATTTGACTCCTTTATGTCGTTTTGAGAAAATGAATTTCCCAGTTCTCAGTTCTCTTACCGTGAAAAAGCAAATTTAAACTGCACCATGTTTTAAACAATTTAAAACAATTTGTAGAAAATGTTTTATGGTATTTCTTTAAATATATCCACAATTATGCTCAACATTTATTCTACCAACTTTCTAAACATACTACCAAAACAGATAAGTGTAAACCACAATAACAGAATAAACTTTACACCAAATTTAACATCAAGGGCGCGGCGTGTCGCCGTGCCAATTCCACTAGTATTAGATAAAAGTTTTTGAAAACCCCAAAAATCTGTCTGTTACAAGACTGCACTTGTTTCTATAGCATATTATGATTCTTATTGTAGCCATGCACTCCTACATAATTGAGACTGATCAACGTTAATGTGTGCGAAGAAGCTAGGTAGACATTAAAAGTAGTAGATCCATGCCTCATCTTCGTAGGGAACTAGGTCCATCCATTGGGTACCTGGACACGCATCAAATAGGTTAATGAGTACTCAAGCATATAGCACAAAATGCGCTCAAGATACAGAATGCCTTGCAGATCCTTAAGTGGAGCCTAGAAATCGGAATGCCTTCAACGAAATATCCATTGTGAGGGATGGGTTTCTCGAATGTCGATAGAACAAGATGATTATGACATAAGTTGAGTCGATATGAACAAATATGGCTTTATTGTGCATTTGTCCTTATCAGTGAACATGAAACCATTCGATGAAAAGAAGCATCTTCATTAGAAGAGTTTGTCAATAAAATTTGTGGCCAATATATTTAGTCTGCTTTTTTATTTCTTTATTTGTATCTTGGAGTCTGACAATAGCTATTTACTCTCATAAAGCTAGTATTTTAGTAGGAGGCATGAAAGTTATATTACCATGACAATACAAACACGACGAGTTACCAAACTAAACACACCTATACTGCAATAGTTTGCTAACAACAGAAATTATTTTAAGTCGATGAGTCTAGTGAGGCAACAAACCATGTTAACGGTATATATGACATACCTTTAATTGCTGCTTTCTAGCTAGGTTCGGAAAAGGAAACCAAAAGTGACCAAGATAACAATTGCAGCAGGCAATGAGATTTTCTGTGATGCATGTGCAGAATTGACATTTTTCTTCTGGGATGAGGTAGTAACATGGAATGGTAGAGAACCTGAAAGAAATCTTTAATTTGTTAATCGAGTGTTGTAGATTACAATGGGAACAAGTAACAGTAAAACAGAGAAAGATTATTGTGCTTACAGTCATAATCAATCCATCCTAATAGCATGTTCTCCATGTCATGAACAATTATTTTATCTGCTAAAATGATATCTACGACAAAGTGATCACATGGTTAGCAGAAAAGAGATGATTTAGTGTGCATTGCAACTATAAACAATTCCGTTGAATAGATAAATTTAGGAATTTTAGATTTAGTTTGACCAACCTCCAAGTATAGTTACCCGCTGATTGTTCCTTTGCCAGGCAATGCAATAAATGGAGTTGTCACTCTAGAAATATGTTTTCCATTTCAGTCAAATAAGTCTGGTTAATCCAGATATGTAAATGAAAAGAATTTCAACACTAAGGATTTTGGACTTACAGAATGCAGATAGTTCTTTGGCTTCAGTTGCATTGCAGCACCACCCACAAAGTGCAGTGTCACATCCGGAAAGGATAAATCAATGCTATCGAGATGCAATAACATTGGCGTAAGTGATTCAGCATATTTAGTGATAGCTACTAGTTGTTATTTTCCTTTCCATATCGAAGGAAACGTACCTGCTAGTTGGAACAAAACAGTGCTGATCCCCACTCCCGACTGATGGGTGCGCATAGGGAGACACTGCAGCAGCTATCTGCAAAACCCAAACCGTAAGTATAAACTATTCCGTCAAAAATAGGAATATACTAAGATATGCCAGTCATATATTGCTCATAATAGCTAAAGAAAAGATTTGGTGCATCTATGGTTATCTTACCGCACTAACAAACATGTCAAACGCTTCATCAGGGAGGTACGATAATGATGTCCCTGAGTCTGCAAAAGTTAGGTATCCAGACGACGGTCTAAAAACCGAGGGGTCAATCCGCAGGTTTTGACCGTTTACGTAAATGCTCTCCAGATTCAGTAAATAATACTCCCTATATTTAATTCAACAAGTTAGAGCACGAACAGGGTATAAGAGTTCCCACCGCCTCCTGTTACCACAAATGGTTATCCAATACTCCTCTTCTACCTTACCGTTGGTGTCACAAGTTAGGTAAGTTATTCTAGACCACTTTAACAAAATTTGTGGAAAAAGCCACTCTATTTATCTTATGGAAATCGAGTCACCATAACTCCTACACATGATGCGTTAAATTCATATATTATCTTCTCATTGTTATATATCATATAATCTATCACCCCGAAACACCCAAATCTTGTACGTACTCCAAATCCAATGATTATGGTTGTTGACACCATAGGATAGTTTTCAGGCCAAGTAACTTACTGTGATGGTAAGATTGGAGTGTAGATTATTCCTGGCACTAAAGGTGTGCCAAAAACAAGGACACCCTCTCCATGTGACCTCTCCATACAAAGAGAGTACACCCTAGGTGATAATCCAAGCAAATATATTTGTGAAATGAAGGACGTTGGTGATGGACCAAATCCAAAAATGCCATCAAATGCTTCATGTGCCAGTTGCCCCGTCTTTGAATTTGTGCATCTGCGCAAATAAGACTGGTAAGCTAATCTATTAGCCAATTAAATGCAATTTAGATTTTATTGTCCCAATAGGCTTACCCAAAAGTTATAGGGACGGGATAAGAGGATGTCTGCTGGCTTCCATTGAGAATGTCCAAATGAACCATATCGGACACAAAATACCCAGCAGTGTTGGATAATACATTGGAGCCAGGACCATAATTCAAACTGTACCCACAAGAATTACTCGAGGTGTTGTACACACCTGGCCTGACACGTAGAATTGATTGGCACATGTTTTCCGAGAACGTCAACACAGATGAAGTCTTTGACAGTCTAGGGTCAAATAACCCTGGTTGGGTCTGAAAACAAATAGAACAATAGATTTTTATCAGAAAGAGTATTTGGGATGAATAGTTGCTTTTAGGGGTGAGTGTGGAAGATTTCTCTCACACTTATTCCAGGTACCGTCTGGCAAGTTACCCATGGCACACTGCTCCCAGTATCAATAAGGACACTGAAACTTCTTGGTGGGTTACCAAGGTTAACACGGGTCAAATACGGTCTGCAGAAGTGCACAACAAACATAAGGACAGAACAGTTGTGAAATTCAGTAACTTTGATTGCTAAGTGTTTTAATCACTTTCCATATATGGTGTCAAGAATGTTATCGTATATGCAAAAAGCACTTATTATTTGGTCAGTGGTTCGAATGATCAGGCTGGAATGCTGCAGCTTTACTACAGTTTGTAATGTGGACTCGAATAAAACAAACCTCTTTCGTTATACCTAAGAATGTAAGCATAATATAACATGATACACCTAAGTAAAACAGATTATCGGATGCCATGATATTAATTTGTGCGTCTCTTGCTGATTGAATTGGTTCTAGATTGTTGTTCTAACTCTGACATTATTCTTTAGCACTGGCGAAATTCTACAGTTAATGGTAGATTGGCACTTCCAGAAATTGAAGGTGATGCTTGAACTAACTTTGTGGGGCTTAGTGGATATCCATTGTTAATGAAATTAATAATCATTTAAGAAAATAATAGAGCATGTCGTGCGCATTTTATGTACAAAACTAGCTGATTCGTTGCAATTTGTCCACTTACCTCCTGAAATATACATAAAACGATTAAATGAGAACATCAATGAGGAAAATATAAAGGGCAAGTAGCACTGAAATTCAGTGGAAATTATTTTAGTAGTACACCTTAATGAAATGTGTGACTATGGATTTTGCTAGTAGCTTCCTTTTCTGGGGAGAAAGGTCGATGATGGCCAGCAATAAACTCGATGATGGTCAGATCTTAAGAGCTGCACACCAAAGGGAGTAGCTGTGACTGTGAGTATGTAAAATATTCACCATGGTAAAACCTCGAGCATGATACATGGAAATGAGTTTCAAATGGCTAAGTTTCAAAACATTCATGAGAGATGTTGTCTATACATGTTCTGAATTTGGTTAGTAAGACATAGTGAAGAATGTTTTTTTTTAAGAGAACATATAGCTTCCTCCCCTGAAACCAATGGTCTTGCCGTGCCGGCCAACCAGGGTGAGTTAGTCTTAAATGTTCATCTTCTACATTATTAACTCATGTACAAGTTCTTCTAAAAAAACTCATGGACAAGTTGTTCTGATGGGATTACTTTTCTCAGTGTTTGTTAACTCTCAAGTATGTCTTTTTCTGGTCCTTCAGGCTGCTGATGGATTAATTGAGTTACTGACATTATAGTTTTATAAAGAACATTTGTACATACGCAGCTAGTTTATTCGCTCCAGTACCAGCGCGTTTGCTTACATATACCATTGGCGCGTGAAACCTTGTATTTTTTTTTGGACCTTGTGAGTGTTATTGATTTCATTGAAAAATACATTGGGGGCTTGATGAGCTCCTTAAAAACACACTAGTTTATTCGTTGTACAAACTAAAGTGGTATGTATACATAACAAGTACAGAAGTAGTGCGACGACGACGGTAAGTAGCACCGCCACCGATCGATCGAGCTGATAACATATAGGAATAAAAAACAGAGATATTTTGTCGAGCTGCTTACCCGCCGGCCATGTAGTCGTTCCCCGTGCCGCTCACCGGGAGCTGGACTGCTCGGCCACCTAGCATGTTGAGCCTCAGTTCGTCCATCGCCACTAGCTGCTTTGTCGAGGCATTTGCTGCGCCCAGCCGTCGCTCCAGCTTCAACCCCATGGGCGGCTGCCCGGCCGCCACGGCAAGCAGCGACAGCAATGTTGCCGCGACCCAGATCTTCATCGCTCTGCTCCTGTGCAATCATCAACATCCATGTATGCTAGATTAAATGATGCGGATGAACAATTCCTTGCTACACATGAAGCGTGCTTCGATAGATCTGTCAATTTGATTCGATGTGTTGTCATCGTGCAGAGCAGAGCGGGGTTACGCGAGCGGCGGGGCGGCCGGGTTTTGCAGCTCGATCGACGCCATCGAGCGGATGGCGGGGACGTACGGATGACGAGCGAGGCGAGCTCTACGTCCGCGCGCGGCAAGCTGGCACGGTGGCGGCAGAAGCGTGTGCTTCGTCGCTGGCGGCGAGTGCAGCTAGCGCCGGACTTGAGCTACCGCAGAAAGACGACGAACACGTACCTGGACATGGATTGCTCGCCCGCTCGGCCGCGCAACCTCGTCACTCAGCAAGATCTCCTTGCAAGGGCAGCCGTGGAGGTCCAGTCCAGTGTCCAGACTTGGAAGAAACCCTCTTTTGGTGTCCAGACGTGGAGGATCAGGGTGCGAGAGATGTAGCGGCCTCTGGGCAGCTGTGCTCAAGCACTCGAACATGGACGGGGAAGAAACCCTCTTTTGGTGTTTGGCTAGTGCTGCAGCAGCTGCTTTGGCGATGAGCTAACAAGGGTACGTATGCGCTCCTTTTCTGCTGCCTTCTCTTAGCACGGTAGTAAGAGTTAACGTACGTTCCCATCCCATGCCACCCATGCATGGATACACTTACACGTGGGGCCCTTCAGTACTTTGGTTGAGATATCAAATCAACTCAGTGTTGCACGCGGGCGAGTTGACATGGTTGGAACCAACACGGCAGCACGGGGGTCGCTGCAAGCGTTTCTAGTTCAGGCGCCTTTCTTTTTCACTTTGGAAACAAACAAGTGTCATCATGTGCTTGGTTTTCAGCCTCACCAGGCTGCTTCGCGCATGCATGCATGCAGAGTTTACCGCTGCGTTTCTAGCTAGCCACACCATCGATCGCCATATTATCTTGCGCTTCTACTTCCACACGTCGGCTTTGCCATCTTCCGTCAGGAGAGGAAAAGTAAACAGTGAGGGCTTGTTCGGTTAATCCATGGCTCAACTGGTTTGGGCTGGATTGGAGGGGAATATGACTTGTTAGGGCATCTTTAAGTCAACCCGACGTAAATGGACCGCGGCCATCCGATTATGTCCGGAAATATTCTGCACTGTGAAAATCAGCCGAGCGGCCCGACGCACTTTTGTCGCTGCAGCAAACACGGCCCAAATTTCGGTGCGGTTTATGTCACGGCGGACTGACTGTTGCATCCGTGTGTATCCTCCCCTTTGACCGAGCCCACATATCAGCGACCACGGGTACCACTTTGTCTCCAAAGGTCGTGACGACTCAGAAGAAAAAGACTGCAATGCCGCTTTCGTATCTGGGTAGCCAGCAATGGCGACGCGTCACTGGCCACCGATGTTCCGACTCTAGGCTGTCATTAATGGGCTTGGAAGACCGTGTCCTCGCCCTCCTTAAAAGGAACTACCGCGACCACCCCACGACCGCAAAACCTTCCATTCTCTCCCACCACCGCCACCATGACCGGAGCTTGGCTATTCAAGAAGGTGAAGAAAAACAGGGTGGCACGTCCTCCTCGTCCAAGAAGCGATCGTCGCCGAAGAAGATAGAGAGGACACGACCTTACGCGTTGGTGCCTCTCGTGCAGGCGGTGTATGTGACGTGGGGCTACCTTTCGACTAGCCCACGATGAGCCTACCTGGGCCGCGCCAAGCACACGGAGGCCCACACAAGGCCCACTCGGGGTACCATGTATCCTAGTCCAAGTCGGTTAGGTCTCATAACCTTTCATATCTGTAATCGTCATCGATACCGACCACCCGAGACCTGGCTACCTATAAAGTCAGGAGGGTTGCCCGTCCTAGGGGACACGCCAACAGCCACCACCACAAACCCTAGCGAGATCGCAATCTCGCCGCCATTGTAACCGCAACTCGCCATCAATAACAGACAAGCAGGAGTAGGGTGTTATCCTCCGGGAGCCTGAACCTGGGTAAAACCTTACTTGTCAGCCGTCGTGATCACCAACGCTCCTCTCTTTCCCCTCAATCAACCCGGGGTGCACAACCCTGGGATTTGCCGAGTTACACCCTCGTCAATTGGCGCCGTCTGTGGAAAAGATATCAAGCGTTGGAATCATGATCGCACCGGCTCCATCCGCAATGAAGATCGAGATCAACGTCACTCGGGAGCCCATCCGCTTCGGCTCCTTTGAGTATACCCTCCACCCGTCGGCCCATCGCTCGGTGTATGCCAATCTGCGCAAAGGTATACATATCACCCTCGGCTCCATATACTGTTTCGTCGATAGTCGTGGCATGTTCAGGTCTGTGACAAACATGTCACGCGTGGCCATGGCATCCGCATCTGCCACCCGCGTGCCACCGACGACGTCACCCACCGTGGGAGCCGCGCCTGGCACACCTACGAAGATCGCACCTGCATCGACTACATCGTCGACCTCGGCGACGGCCGCGCAGATCGAGTCTACTCCAACCATATCGATCGCACGGTCGACAAGGTCACGATATACCTCAACTACGACTGTACCAGTGCGTGCGACCAAGGGCGTACCGTCGGCTGCCGCGTCGCACGCACCCTCGTGGGATCATCAAGTCTATCCCAGGCCAATCGCACTCGCCCCTGCGACCGCGAAACCTCCGTCCGGGACCACGGTGACGATCCTCCGAAGACGCAACGGCGACTGCGCTGCCCACGTAGCAGCAATTTTCGACCCCGAGCAAGATTCGGATCAAGGAAGCAGCAGCGGCAGCGTAAAGACTCCTACCGAAGTTTACCCCCAGCAAGTCTTCATGGCCAACACCGAGCCTCCAGAAGGCAACGAGGAACCCGCATACCCATTGGAGGTGGTCATGCCTGACCAGACACGACTCACCATCACACGAGACATGGGAATCAGGGCCCTGAAGCATGTCGACGACGGCACCTTCCCTGCGCCCGACGCGCCTAGAGAAGACCACCTGGCGGTCCAGTACTTGCTACGCAAGGAAGGCGAGCGACTTCGTGCCGAAAAGGCCGAACTGCTCAGGCGCAAGAGGGACGCGGATGCATCGAGTGCCAGACGGGCCGCGATCTCGTTCACTTCCTCCACAGAAGTTAACCAAGGAGGACGGCGACACAGGGCTCGCGTTCCCAACTGACAGATGCGGATCGAGCAAGGGTCACCCGCAACCTCGACTTATCCTTCATCACCGAGGACGAAAACGGGATACCTATCCCCAAGACAGCGAACGCTGCCATCATGTCAGTCGAGACATATCTCCGGTTCACGCAACCGCCGGAGGGAGATCCACGCGCCCTTCTTCACAAACAGCAGATCATGTCCCTCGGACATGGCAGTGCCCCTCGGCGACGTCCACCTCCCCGATGGCTGTCTCCTGAATGCCTGGAGGGTGCCGGTCCTGCCGGTGCCCCTCAGCGGGAAATCGCGGCACGACGAGATTCAACATCGTTGATCCCTCCTCCCGTCGGATATTCGTGAGGACGACACATTCGGCTACGATTCCACGATGTGGGATCGGTTTGCGTACGAGTGAGACCCGAGGCGGCGTTCATGCCTCCTTGACGACGGCCACTACGACTACGGCAGGGCGACAACTAGGTGCCGCCACCGCAGGAGGAGGAGGCCGCGCTTCCGGTGGTGCAGTACCAGCCTCCAGAGACTTCAGAGGAGGAGGCCCTCAAACATGCGATGAGGAGAGCGAGCTCCTCGAGCTCGGCCAACGGGTTGGCCTTAGGTCGCTCGCCGCCTCGGCATCTACCAGCCGTGTCGGCGCCTCCAGCAGTGCCGCCCCTCCGCTACCACCTCCAAAATTTGAGCCATGGGGCTACGTCGTGGCTGAGAGTCGTCGCCTCGCGCCCCTACCATGCAGGTTAACTGGGGCCCCTGGTCCGAGCCCCAGACACCTCCTTCGATGCAGGCTCCGGCAGCCGATGGTGCCATGGCCATACCCCTGGGACTTGCCGACGAACATCGACCTCACCGACGGCGACGAGGACGAGTACTAGACGAACCACTTAGTGGAGAGCCTCGCGTTGCATGCTCTAGATCCTCTATCGTCGAGGAAGAAGAAACGTAGAGCAAGATGGAGCACCGGGGTGCGGAGTGACCCCCTTGGTCTTGGACAGCGGCCGCACATCTCGCCGTCCTCCATGAGGAATGTCCGCGCCTGAAAACTGTTGCGAGGCGAATCCAGAACCTATCGCAAGGCTCGAGGCATTGTCGTCTTCCCCTCCTCCCTTCCACCACCTCGGCAGCAAGAGAGAAATATCTAACCTCTAGACGAGCCGAAGCACAGCTTCTCATTTAAGGTGTTGCCGCTCAAATCTGCCATTGCCACCACCACACCACCTCCCACCATGAAGGGTTAGAAGAATAGTAGAAGAATGCAACTTCGGCGCCGCTCAGAAGCATTCTAACAAGGTGCTTTGGCAAAAAATAAAAAACTAAGTCCTCTATCGGGAACCGTGCTTGCCTAGTTGTTGCGGCAGCTGCTTTGGCCATGAGGTGACAAGGTGAGAACGTAGCTAGAGGGTAGGTGTTCGACTCTGAATCGAAAAGTCGTAGTAGAGCAAATCAACTACATGAGGTCGCTGTGGTTTTACATTCAGAGTAAGCCTAAGTATAACAATAATTGAAGGATTGATCTGACCACTCTTTGTAATTTTCTTTACTCAACTGCACGTTCATAATATTTTCAAATTCAATGCATGTGCAGTAGGGTCCTAAAAAAGACATTTTAGAAGGTACCCTGACACTTTGAGATTAACAAATCGGGAAACTGGTTTTTATTCAAATGAAGAGCTTTCTCACAACCTGAAGGTAAAACTGATCAATTCTGTGTTGTATGTTTAAATTAATACCCTGGTTTGCTGACTAATTACTACTCCCTCCGGTTGGTAATAATTGTCGTGAGCTTAGTATCCATTTGTACTATCGTAGTAGTATTCACGCGCCAATCATTTCCGGCCGGAGGGAGTACTGTTCTATCAAAAGGATTGACCTCATAGTATTTCCAATAAAATAAGTACACCAAGTGTTCAGCTATTGGAATCCAGATGTGATCTACGGCTTTCTGGATGCTAAAAATCGGATTCACAAAGCACATCTTACCAGCTTATTTGCAAGTATGCATTGCAGATACAATACCAGTTCAGTAAGGAATAAGCTTCTATAGTCTTGGAACATATGCATGTATTATTCCTGGACGAGTACGGCCCATCCATCTTTTCAGTGTTGGCCAAAAGTATCACCGAACGGAAAAAACTATGGAAATGTCCTTTTTGCGACATGATCAGCCCTTATGGCGCCGTCAGGGAAGCGAACCAATGCAGATGAGTTGATCCCTTTGGTTACAATCTCACGCACCAAGCGCTGGGCTGCAGGGGTTAACGGGAAGGTGGTTATGCAAGGGTAAGGGGTCCCCAAGCACTTGGCACACGACATCCTACCATAAAGGAACACGTCTTGTAGATTCACCGCTGATTGCATGACACGTCTTACATAACTCATCATGTAATCTTCACACTTAAAACCGAAGATGATGAGTGTGGTCAGATTGGGGTGCTGGAAACTAGTTGCAGATGGTTCCCAATCTACACCCTTCTTCTCACTGTAGGAGAGTAACTTCCTCTTCTCCACATCCGTTTCCATTTTACACAGATGGTCCCATACCTACATGGCATAGCGTAAAAATGATAAATATGGACATATTATTAGGTTTCCAGTAATTGTACTTGATCGAAAAGGTCAAAAAAATAACATAAACTGCAGTGGTAGAAAGAAGAGTGTGACCGTGTGAGCTCAAGGTAAGAGCTTAATTACCGTCAAGTATAGGTCCTTCAGGTTGGGTGCAACTTCAAGTATGAACAATGTCCAGGTGAGATCATACCCTTCAGGAATATCATCAAGATACACAAACCTTAGTTGGTGAAACACATATGCAAACCTTTTCGTCAGACATTCTGGTTGAACCCAAATCTGCAACAGATAAAAGCATGATGAGATGAGAAGAAGAACCAAGGCCACACCTTACAAAAACATCTGTCTTAACTTACCTTTTCGCATTTAAATCCCAATTTCAGATTTCTCAGAGAAGTAGCGACAAGAAACTTGCTTAACTTGACCATCTTGTGTGAGCTAAGACAAATATCAGAGAGGCCTAAGGCCTCAAGCAATGGGACATGTCCAAGAGATAGTGGATCTTGGAAACCGATCCAACCTTCAAAGGTCATCCGTATGAGCTTTGGGAGCGAGTTGAGCTCAACTCTTTCAAAAGAACAATCAACGATGCATAGCTCACTGAGTTGGGGGTGTTCAACTTGCAGCACGGTCGAGCTCCCGGAGTCACAGTTGAACAAGCGTAGATACTGTAATCTCTTGCAAGTAATGAGGACATTAGAGATGTCCAGTTCACCAAATCTCAAATTCTGTAGCCGGAGGTGTGTAAGACCACCAAATGCAACTGGACACGTGCCAAAGAACAACATGAATTGTCGCCCATAGTCGATCAAATGATCATCATTACAATGAACGGCAGCCCTCTCTGTCCAAACCGTGAATTCGGCTTTCTCAACTTTCTGAGTCGTCATGGAGTGGCCAACAACATGGCCAATAGAAATCATGCCATCATCTTTTAAAAAGAAGTCTATGTCCAAGGAATGGATGGTATTATGGTTTGAACACCTGCGTTCCAGCATGCTCTTTGTAGCTTCAACCACAGCTGCATTGATCCGAGAAATTTCTGTCTGGGGGCATGTGGATTTACCCTCAGGTAGGAAGTCCAAAACATCTATCTTAAGTTGTGACAGCATAGCAGGGAGATGGCGCCACCGCGCCGAGAGGAGACTGGTTCTTGCAGCATTACGGACATTGAGTCGGTCAAGAATGTTAAGCAAAATTTCGTCGGGCAAGCTGCTGAGCTTGTCATCTCCAACGATTTCCTGCATTTATCATGGAACAACTCAGAATTGATATTACTCTTATTATTAGTAGAGTCCAAATTGCCTAAAAGTGCAATTTCTACCTAGCTCAATGATGCATTATTTTAGATACCCGTTCATTCCTTTGAACTCCAGATTAACCTGTATTTCTTGACACTCAATATACATTTGGAGTATCACCTCAAAAGACAAAAGGAGTACCAGAAAACAGAGGTAAAATTCCTAATATAAACATGGATATTTAAGTAATTGTATATCGGCTGAATAAAGTTATACTCGGATCAGAAAAGAAATAACCCTTGGCCCATACTTCCTCTCCCTAAAGGCCTAAACGAGAAAGGATGAAATTTGGACTACTACTAGTAGTCCGTAAGTCAAGAAAAATGAGGCTTGCATAAAGAAGGTCTAGAGGGAAGTAGAAACAAGGAACTAACCGCCATGGAGTCGAGGCCCGAGAGGAAGAACGAAGGAGCCAGCAGGTCACTGGCCGACGCGTAGCAGATTTTTCCGCTGGAAGGCTTGGGTGGTGACCGCTTTGACAGATCACAGATATAAACTGGCTTGGTTTCCTCTTCCAATTGCAGACCGAAGACTGATAAGGAGACGGATTCGTCGAGTCTGTTTCCTTTCGAAATCGAAACGGATCGATTTCCGCTTTCCGTTTACAGCTTGATTAGGAGCTGCTAACTGTTGCCCCATCGCTTCGAGAACTGGTGCAAGAAGAACAACTGGCCGGCGAGAGGCGAATTATGCCGTCGGCGTTCGAGGAACGGACGGGAAGGCGGCTGGTAGCACATGATGTTTGCAGGTGGCGCGGCAGCCAACCCATAGATTAAACTCCCTAGTGCAGTCTGCACGCGAGCCAGGCCTCAGAAGTCACATCTAAGGAGAGGCCTCTTTGGGCGTTACCGGACACGTCCGCTCACAGCGGCACTCCAAAGGACCACCCCCTCGCGCGTAAACTTTTGAAGACCTTGCCGGCACACAAACCGCCAGGCGTCGCTCCGCATTGAATGGCCGCGTCGATCAGCCGGAGTAAATGGCGGCCTCCGAAACCGCCGACGGCGTCTCTCCCGCGGCTATATCAGCCGCGTCTCCTTCCACCCTCTTCCTCCCCCTCCCACTGACGCCCCATCGTCCTCTACTCTTCCTCCACCGGCGGTGATGACGCATAACAGCGAGGCCGGAGGCAGCGGCAGCAGTGGCGACGCGGCGCCATTGAGGACGAACATCCGGCTGGATGAGGCCGAGTTCATGGCGACTGAGCGCATCCCCGTTCCGCCGGGCCTGCGCCTGCCCGGGCGGTGGGTGAGCAGAAACATGGGCTACGTCGTCCCTATCCTGCCGAACGAAGGGGCCGGGCTCGACGCCTCATCCTCGCCCGCCGCATGGACCTAACGCCGGAGTAGCGCGAAGACCCGACGTACGAGGTGAACAACCCACGATGGCGCCCGCTTCTCGCCGCGGAGCGCCAGGCGTCCATCAACGACCAGACCGACTTGTACAAGCCGGCGGTGTGGAACAGGGAGTGGCCCCGCCACTGGTGGGGCGGCCGCAACTTCCAGGCCGTCCTCGCCGAGCGTGGCTTTGTCCCTCGCACGCAGCGGGCCCTGTGGTTGGTGCCGGCGGCGCCGAGGACGCCAAACCCGGAAACATCGCGCGGGTCGTCGTCGCGTTCGACGATGAAGACGTCGACTGGATCGTGCGGCCAGACGCTCCCCCTTGCCGTCAAGGAGGAGACGCTCCCCCTCGCCGTCAAAAAGGAGCCGAGCCGGTCGGCACCGCCACCATGCCGGACTAGGCCCGCCGTTTTGGCCCTCGTCGGCACCAGCAAGAAGGTGAAGATGGAGGATGGCGAGGGCTCATCGGCCGCTCCAACGCGCCAAATCACGGAGGAGGAGGAGGCCGAGGCTCTGTTTCAGGCGCAGATGGCCAAGGCGACGCGCCTCTCCTTCAACACAGTCCAGCCGGCCAGCTTGGAGTACGTGGAGGCCTTCTGAGTGCGTGAAGCCGGCATCATCCTCCTCTCGGACGACGAAGCCGAGCCGTCGACGACCGGACCAGACGCCGGAGAGGTCAAGGAGGAGCCGGCCGACGACTGGGACGACCTCTTCCGCCACTTCGGCTAGATTAGGTTTAGGTTAGATTAGTTTTAGGTTAGGTTTATGTATGCATTATGTAAAAAAAGTTGTGAATGACCGTGCATTCGGGAAAAATGGCGCGTCGTGTGTATGACGGGCGTGCCAGCGCTGTCGGGGCCATGGCCGGCTGATGCTTCTCTAATGTATCTATAATTTCTTATGTTCCATGCTTATAGTATACCAATTATTACATGTTTTATATGCATTTTATATGGTTTTATACCTGGGAATAACCTATTAACAAGATGCCACCCTTTTCTGTTGTTTTTTGTTTTAGAAAATCACTTAAGGAAATATTCTCGGAATTGGACGATTTCTTTATCAAAGTCCCTATTTTTTCCGACACGTTCCAGAAGTCCGAAGAGGAAACGAAGAAGGGCACGGAGGCGCCGTCATCATGCCAAGGCGCGGCTCCCCTTCCGGCCGCGTCTGGACCTGATGAGGGCCATCGGGCGCCCGCCGCCTTCGCCCTTTCACCCATACATTGCCCCCCCCCCCCCCCCCCCCCAAACAAAAAACCCTAGATCATTAAGCATTTTCTCGAGAAGAGTTCCGATGTGCCGCCGCCATCGAAGACAAGATTCGGGGGACAGAAGTCTTTGTTCCGGCACCCTGCCGGGACGGAGAATTGCCCCCGGAGCCATCTCCATCGCCGTTGCTGACTCCTATGATGAGGAGTGAGTAGTTTTCCCCCGGGGCTGCAGGCTCTTCCGGTAGTTATGTGGTCTATCTCTCTCCCATGGTGTGATCTTTATGTGATCATGAGCTTTATAATCTAGTTATATATGTGATGCTACTCTTTATCTATTATGCACTCTAGAGGTTACTTTAATATGAACTCCGGGGTTATTCACAGTTGTAACGGTGATAGTGTGTGCATCGTGTGTGATTCTTTTATGATATTGTTAGTGTTAGTTTACTCTGACTTTGAGGGTGCTCTTGTAGCCCTACACAATGAATGGTGTTTATCATCCGACATGAGACTGTTTAAGAGTAGTATTTATTATTCAACTTTGATATCATTGTTGAGAATGTCCACTAGTGAAAGTATGATCCCTAGGACTTGTTTCTAAGCATTGAAACAACGTTTCCAACAAGTTCTGCTACATGTTTGCTTGCTGCCATTTTTATTTCAGATTGCAATTACTACTTATAATCATCCATATTACTTGTATTTCACTATCTCTTCGCATAACTAGTGCACCCATACATCTGACACGTGTATTGGGTGTGTTGGTGACACAAGAGACTTCTTGCATCTTAATTGCAGGGTTGCTTGAGATGGATATCTTTGACCTCTACCTCCCTGAGTTCGATATACCTTGGGTGATTCACTTAAGGGAAACTTGTTGTTGTTCTTCAAACCTCTGCTATTGGAGGCCCAACACTGTCTACGAGAATAGAAGCGTGCGTAGACATCATGAAAGGACAATGATGTCGCCTAGGGGGGGGGGTGAATAGGCGGTTTAAAACTTTTCCGGTTTAGGCTTGATAATTGCGGAATAAAACTAGATGTTTAAATTAACAAGCCGACAGCCTAAATAAACTAGGCTCACCTATGTGCACCAACAACTTATGCTAAGCAAGACAAACAACAAGGTGATAGCAATATAGAATACTTCAAGCACGAAGGCTATCACAATGTAAAGTGCATAAGTAAAAGCTCGGGTATAGAAATAACCGAGGCACGCGGAGACGAGGATGTATTCCCGAGTTCCTCCTTGTTAAGGGAGTACGTCTCGTTGGAGAGGTGTGAACCGACACAACGGTTCAACAACCACAAAGGTTTCACCTTCTTCTCCGATGAACTGCACCACAAAGGCTTGGTTTACCTTCCACTATCGGAATTCCTTCGAGGCGAAATCCGGAGCCTTTCAACAACAATCCGGGGCACAACCCACAATGGGATTGGGGGCTCCCGAACGGCTTTCCACAACAACAATCCGGGGCACAACCCACAATAGGATTGGGGGCTCCCGAACGGCTTCAAGTGATCACACAAGAGTCCAACCACCACAAAGGCGTCTAGGGTCCAAAGATCCAAGAGTAACAAGCTCACAAACTTTCAACTTCCACGAATCCTCGTGGAGAGCACACCGATGCACCAAATGCAAAAGGCAAGAGCACAAGTACTCAAATCCTTCACTCTCGAATTCCAACAAAGCAACAAATGCTTATGGGGGAAAAAGAGAGGAAGAACAAAGAGGAGATGCACCAAGAACTCCAAGATCAAGATCTACAAGGTTCCCCTCACTTAGAGGAGAGATGGATTGGTGGAAATGTAGATCTAGATCTCCTCTCTCAAATCCCTCAAAGATATGCAAGAATCATGGGAGGAAATGAGAGAGGGGCAAGCTTTCCAAGGTCAACAATGGAGGAGAGAGAGGGGGAAAATTTGTGCTTGGAAGAGCTGTTCTCTCTGGGGAAGAAGGGGCCTTTTTATAGGTCCCACGAAAAAGAGACGTTGCAGGTAAACTTCACACCGGAGTTTCCGGTCACTAGGGCCGGAAACTCCGGCCAGGGGCGGAAACTCCGGCCTACTGGGACCGGAAACTCCGGCCCCCACCAGGGGCTGAACACTGTCAACACCGCCGAGGCTTGGGCAAACTCTTCGGTGCCCTGGGCCGGAAAGTTCATCCAGGGGCGGAAACTCCGGCCTCTAGGGCCGGAAACTCCGCCCCCCACCAGGGGCTGAACAACGTTTGGAGAAAAACGTTGAGTCCGGAGACTCCGGTCATGCACAGACCGGAAACTCCGGTCTAGGACCGGAGACTCCAGCCTAGGAAAAACTGCAGCAAAACCGATAACGAAAACGTCAATATCTTTTTCATCCGGACTCCGTTTTTGATGATTTTTGGCTCGTTGGAATCACAACGAAGAGCTTTACAAGATCATGCAGATAAACCTCATAGTCCAAAAATGGAAGATAAAACCAAATGGAGGAGGTTAAAATCTCTCTAAAAGGGAATGATCGGCAAACCTCCAAAACCGAAAACGCAACAAGTTTTCCATATGAAATTCGTTTTCGGTGAACTTGGGCTTGTCGTGAAGATCACAACAAGCACCAAAACTCAACAAGGAGAAAAACCAAGTAAGAACCAAGAAAGATGAAATGGCAAGTATGCAAAGGTTTGAGCTCTCCACAAAGATGCGATCAAGTTACTCACTCGAGAGCCCCTCTTGATAGTACGCCATCTATCCTAAAACCCGGTCTCCCACTAACACCATGAGACCGGTAAAATAGAAAACCTATCAAGATCATACATTTGCCTTGCGCATTCCACTTGAGCTCGATGATGACGATCTTGACTCTCTCAAGTTGAAACACCTTTCTTGATTGTGCTTGCTAGCACATGCTTAATGAGGACTTCTCCAAATGCTCCCTCATACTCCATTATGGGAGGGCCTCGCTAAGCTTCATCTTCATGTCTCCTTTGCAAGCTTCAATCAAAAGATATCTTCCGAGATGCATCATATTGAAATTGCACTTCATCTTCTTCTCTTGATATGTAAGATGGCTTGGGGGTAAACATGATTGTTCACTCAATCTTCTATTCCAAGCCATACTTCAATGAGCTCAACTCTACACATGACCATTGATCATATAAATCCTTGAATAGAGCATTGGTCATTAAGTCATCTTGAAGAGTCCAACACATGAACTCCTATAGCTTCCCATGGACAAGATCTATAAAGAATATCTCAGTGTAAACATTAGTCCATAAGGATTGTCATTAATTACCAAAACCACGCAAGGGGGGGCAACCATGCACTTTCAATCTCCCCCATTTTGGTAATTGATGACAATCCCTTTTACGAGGGTTTATATAATGAATTTAAGCAACTATGCAGCACAAAGAGCAAGGATGCCAGAGCAAGAAAGGCAAATGCTTGAGAACGAAACTAAAGCATAACACCAAAAACTCTTAAACCCAAAAACTCTTAAACCCTCTAAACTTCTCCCCCATTGGCATCGATTGACGAAATGGGAAGAAAAACTTAGAAGGCCAATATAGTGAGAGCTCCCCCATAATGTGTGCATTTCTCATAATATGATTAAAATCAAATGCACATATCCTATGAAGAATAGTTGGGTGAAGATCAAACTATATTTAGGATCCAAAGATTGCAAACTAATATCAAATAGAAAGATACTTCAACGAAAGAAGCAAGCAATCAAAAGGATCCAAAAAGTGTTCTAAATATCAAGAGGGAACTCCCCAAGGTACGTGCACAAATAGGATTTTTATTTCAATATAGTGTGCACAACATGGAATCCTCACTCCCTCCTAGATAAATTCGAACACAAGCCCATGCAAGAGAATATAAATGAGAAAAGAAGGCAAAACAACTTGCAACAAATAAAATGTTTTGCAACATGAGCAAGGAGCGGAAAATAAAAGGATGGGTGTGAGATACAAAGACATTTTAGGAGACTAATACAAGGATGAGCCAAAGCATCAACATAGTCTTTCAAGAAGAGTTGCACATACTGCATATTATGTCTTTCCCATACCCACACAACAAAAGAGATATAACAAAAGCTCCACAAGCTTAGTAAAATGCACCAAGCATAACACATGACAACTAAAGCTTGTGCTTTTTAGAGACCACCAAAGAATCAAAAGCAATAAGAGGTGGTAACTAAAGAATTGGAATATCAATTAAAGATGTAATATTATCATGTGTATAAGTTTCTAAGTAGACACAAATCACTAAGATATGGGTCTATAAATAAACATGTACACACAAGATAGATACAAGGGTAAAGAACATGATATCCAAGAGGAAGTCATAAATATACAAAAAAGATCTTTGCTTAAAAGCATAGCACAAAGCTCAATTTTATCTTAAAGGGATATAGATGAACTTCCAACACACACTCATCATAGCATCAAAATATCCACAAGGGATAAGGTGATAAAAGGGATGCTCCGAGAGAGATAACAAGTATCACAAAAGGCAAATGATTTGAAGAAAACAATCAATATTGCATATGCGAGACATAGAGTAGAAAGTGCTAGATTAACATATTTGGGATCGATGAATCATAGAAATGAATATATAGTCCCCTTATATGTAATCATCCCGGCTTACTCATATTTTCAATAAAGATGTTTTGCAAGAACCAAATCAATTGCAACAAAAAGATTCATGCCAAGAAACAACCTACACAAGGTTGAAAGCTAGAAATGTATGCATGAGGTAGATACTTGTTACCAAGATAGCATTGGTGATGTAAAAGATAGGAGCTCATGATCATCCAAGCTTGGCTCCAATAAGCACATGGTGACAACACCTTCCTTGTAGATGAGACAAGCTTCCAATGCATCTCAAGTGTACCTAAAACAAATTTAAGTACAACATGGTACCCAAACTAATTGGGTCCAAAGTAGTTAGAGAAACTACAACACATAGGACAAACTCCACATAAATATGTGCATATTAATGTGAAATTGACTTTCATGCACATCTTAGCCATATAGGATTTGATGGAGTTTATCCTATATATTGGATCAACGAAAGTAAGCATGCCGTAAGATATACATATAATAAAAATGCATGCACATGACTTTCAAGAACCAAACGAGATATAATTGAGACAAAACACCAAGTAAACCAACAAGGCACACAGAAGTGTGACAATAAAACAAATTGTCCACATTATATCAAATACCCAAATCAACACATGAGTGAAGATACCACTTTGAAAAGATGCTAATGAAATCAAGAAACCAATTGATGAACATATCATCAAGGAATAAACCAAAACCTCTACACTTTTCATGATGGCACAAAGTACCAAGACGAAAAATGTTTGTCTTCCAAGGAGACATGTCATCGGGATCAAATATCATATGAAGACAACTAATGTTCTGAAGCATATAGGATTGCTCCCCCAAGATGTGTACATTATTTATGATTTTGCATTTGAATACAAAATGCACACAAATGAGATCATCACTCTTCATATATATATTCAAACACTAGTCATGTTCAAGAAAGGCAAGAAATTGCAATACCAATTTAAAGAACGGTGTTTTACTCAAAGTAGGATAGCTTCCCAAAGAATAGTGCATTATTAAGAAGTATGACTCTTGAAGGTCAATGCACAAGAATTGGTTCATTGCAAGTCCCAACTCAAGAAAGCACAAAACAAATTTCAAGTAGAGCAATAAAGGATCCAAAAGATACAAGGAAGACAAAAGAAAGTTAGATCAAACTAAATTCTTGGCAATCAAATAAGGCAATTCAAATCAAGAGTCAAAGTGAATATGATCAATATATATACCACAAATTATGATTATCACTTGTCACGACAAGTAATGTATGGAGATATTTCTCGGGGGTGGATTGCAAAGATATATTCAAGACCATATTCACAAAACATAAGCATGTGGCAAAGTATAGGAATTAAAAGCCATGCTTAGATAGATATTCTTGATAGATTCACAAATCATGTGATAATGCAAAGCAACTCCAAGGAGTAGCTTGAATCAATTGGCTTCCCAAAAAGATATATGAGAACATATTTAGGGAAAGCCATATCAAGAACATCCTTCACAAACAAGATCCAAAAGAGTGAGAGACAAAGAGCATTTAAGTAAATGGGAACTTGTTTGAGCAACATGCCACATAGGAACAAGATAATTAGCAATATCAATGCTAGGTGGCAAAACCTCACATTTTCACATTTTCTATGCTTGTAATATGCACATAGCTTATTACTCCCCCATAATGTGATAATCCATTTATTTTAACACAAGACGCAAACAAAAACAACTAGAGAAATTAGTGGACATTATATAATTTGAATTTCTCATGAGCATGACATACCACAAAGAGAATAGATAATATTGATATATCAACACTAAGTGGTATTCCTCATGTACACACATTTATGGATAGTCCATTTATCTCTCAAAGAGAGCCAACAAGATAAGATAGCAAATAAAAGCAATAGGGCTCAAAACAAGTAGATGGTGTGCAAACCAAAATACGCATACTTGATTTTTTAAGATAAGTAAGTAGAGAGCACAACACATACAGACTCTAGCAAGGTACTAAACCTAACACATGCAAGGGTGCAAGCAACTTTCAATGTATATATGATTTAAATAAAAGTTACCGCAAGGAGGAACATTGCATATGAGATAGAACAATATAATCCATATGACTTGACTTGAGAGAATATAACTGATGAAGATCCCTTAATTCTTCATAGTGTAGCCAAGTCTCCAATGTCCTCCAACAACACCTATTGATCAAGTTTTAGCTTGTTGGTCCCCAACCAAGTTGGGTCCTAAGAGGTTAGTCACAATAGGGTTGGCAACCCAAATGGTTCTTTTCTTGACACCACTTTGAGTACCAACAAATTTGGCAAACACATTGCCAACCTTATCCTTCCGAAGAGAATAAACATCATCAACTATAAAGAGGTTGGATAAGGTACCATTTGTGCATGAAGAAGCAAGGTGACCCTTCTCACGGCATAGGCAGCAACATCTACTTCCTCCTCTCTTCTTAGTTGGAGTCTTGACTTGAGGATGGGTAGCTTGATTCTTCTTGGGAAGAGACCGTTCTTCAACTTGAGGAGCTTGAGTTTGAACTTGAGTCTTCTTCCCTTGTTGCTTCTCACTAGGAGCCTTCTTCTTCAAAGGGCAAGATCTAACATGGTGCCCTTCAACTTTGCACTTGAATCAAACAATCTTGGCCGAATCCTTGACTTGTTCTTGGCCCTTGTTCTTCTTGTTAAGCTTGGACTTGTTCTTGATATTGGAGTTGAATCCAAGTCCACTCTTGTCATTGGGGCGTCTTTGAACACTCAACATATTGTCAAGTGTAGAATCCCCAACATGACGCTTTTCCAAGTCTTTCTTCAAAGAAGTGACTAGGGCCTTGAGCTCATTTAATTCCTCTACATGGTTAGTAGCAACACAAAAACTAGAGGAAGTAGAGGCTTCATTGTTAGAGCAACAAGGCATGGAAAGTAATTCATCACAGGATGTAGCAACATTATGAGTTGATGAATCACTAGGACTAGCATATGGGAATATAGCATTAAGAGTAGAAATTGTGCCATTGTCCACATGAGGCTCACAAGATGTTACCTTTGACATAATAGCCTCATGAGCTAACTTTAGCCTAGCATGGGATGCTAGAAGATCATCATTAGAGCTAGAAAGCTTTTCATGACTTTCTTCCAATTTCCCATACTTACTAGATAGCAACTCAAGTTGAGCCCTTAGCTCAACATTATCCTTCAAAATAGATGCTTCACAAGAAGTGGAGTTAGTAGCACAAGCGTCATTAATATTAGAGATGGAAGAAGACAATTTGACAAGCTTGTCATTCTTAGATAGTTGAGTTTGGAGTTGATCATGAGACTTGATAAGGAGAGAATGTTCACTTTCTAAAGCCTTGTGAGCTTTGTCAAGTCTCTCTATGTCCTCATTTAGTCTAGCATTGCCAACACCAAATTCAACTTTTTCAATTTTAAGCACTTTATACATAGCAAGGGCATGATCTCTTTCCTTTATGATTTTAGCAATAATAAGATCATTAGACTCATCAAGGGATTCAAGTTTCTCTTCAAGAGAAACCCTAAGCTCTTCTTCCTCTTCAAGAGAAGC
Organism: Poa annua; assembly: GCA_026929855.1. Lineage (NCBI taxonomy): Eukaryota > Viridiplantae > Streptophyta > Magnoliopsida > Poales > Poaceae > Poa > Poa annua. Next base: position 44,573,827 of record CM049427.1, read on the forward strand.
TTTCAAGGAAGTTATGGTGATAGAGTCATCTCTATCAATTTGACATTTCTCATCAAATTGACTTTCCAAATCCTCAATGAATTCCCTACTCTTAGTAACATAATCAATGATTTCACAAAGAGGAGGGATAGCTTTACTACCTTTGGGGAGAGCACCAAGTACCATCTCACCCATCTTGGTTAAGGATTCAAAGTCAAAACCTTCTTCATGAGAATCCTCATCCACATCATCACAATTTGGATTCGAGGTGGGAGATACCTCGAAATCCTTAGCCATAAGGCAAACATGATTAATGGTTGAAGAGGATGAAGAAAAACTTGAAGCACCGTTGAGGTCCATGTCTTGTTCCAACAAATGTTGGGATTCCTCTACATTGTTAGTCATGCCAGAAATAGAGGATATGGAAATATTGTTTTCATGGCAACAAGACATATGAAGCATATCATCATGAGATTTAGTTAAACAACTATTACATGATATTGCAAGGACTATCAACTCTAGCATGTATGGCGTTTGGAGTGCTAGAAGAGTTTAAGTCTAAAGATAGAACATTGCAATGAGATAGAGATGAAGTATAGTCAATAGAATATTCACCATCAACAATGCAATTTCTATCACCACTCACCATATCATTACGTTGTGACAAATCACATGTTGGTGAAGTGGACGAAGTTGTGAACTCATCACAGCCGGAAGTGGAAGGAGAACAATCATCCTCAATAATTTTGGACACTTCATATATATCTTGAAGCTTGGTCCAAAGCTCATGTGCATTTCGAAAAGGCATGATTGAAGCAAGAACTACATCGGTCAAAGCACACATAAGACCATTAGTAACTTGAGTCTCGAGATGAGAGTTTATCTCATCCTCTAAAGATAATTCTTGGGAATCCTTTGAGGAGAAAAACCCACATCTACAATCCTCTTAATATAATTTGGACCCATGGCCCTAAATAGATTAAGCATGCGAATTTTACAAACATCATAATTTGTGCCATCGAATATGAAAGTGGGATCGTGCACTAATTCTCTAAACGTCATCTTTTACTCTCTAGGCGGTAAAGCCCAACAAGAGAGCCATGGCTCTGATACCAATTGAAAGGACAATGATGTCGCCTAGATGGGGGGTGAATAGGCGGTTTAAAACTTTTCCGGTTTAGGCTTGATAATTGCGGAATAAAACTAGATGTTTAAATTAACAAGCCGACAACCTAAATAAACTAGGCTCACCTATGTGCACCAACAACTTATGCTAAGCAAGACAAACAACAAGGTGATAGCAATATAGAATACTTCAAGCACGAAGGCTATCACAATGTAAAGTGCATAAGTAAAAGCTCGGGTATAGAAATAACCGAGGCACGCGGAGACGAGGATGTATTCCCGAGTTCCTCCTTGTTAAGTGAGTACGTCTCGTTGGAGAGGTGTGAACCGACACAACGTTCAACAACCACAAAGGTTTCACCATCTTCTCCGATGAACAGCACCACAAAGGCTTGGTTCACCTTCCACTATCGGAATTCCTTCGAGGCGGAATCCAGAGCCTTTCAACAACAATCCGGGGCACAACCCACAATGGGATTGGGGCCTCCCGAACGACTTTCCACAACAACAATCCGGGGCACAACCCACAATAGGATTGGGGGCTCCCGAACGGCTTCAAGTGACCACACAAGGGTCCAACCACCACAAAGGCGTCTAGGGTCCAAAGACCCAAGAGTAACAAGCTCACAAACTTTCAACTTCCACGAATCCTCGTGGAGAGCACACCGATGCACCAAATGCAAAAGGCAAGAGCACAAGTACTCAAATCCTTCACTCTCGAATTCCAACAAAGCAACAAATGCTTATGGGGGAAAAAGAGAGGAAGAACAAAGAGGAGATGCACCAAGAACTCCAAGATCAAGATCTACAAGGTTCCCCACACTTAGAGGAGAGATGGATTGGTGGAAATGTAGATCTAGATCTCCTCTCTCAAATCCCTCAATGATATGCAAGAATCATGGGAGGAAATGAGAGAGGGGCAAGCTTTCCAAGGTCAACAATGGAGGAGAGAGAGGGGGAAAATTCGTGCTTGGAAGAGCTGCTCTCTCTGGGGAAGAAGGGGCTTTTTTATAGGTCCCACGAAAAAGAGCCGTTGTAGGTAAACTTCACACCGGAGTTTCCGGTCACTAGGGCCGGAAACTCCGGCCAGGGGCGGAAACTCCGGCCTACTGGGACCGGAAACTCCGGCCCCCACCAGGGGCTGAACACTGTCAACACCGCCGAGGCTTGGGCAAACTCTCCGGTGCCCTGGGCCGGAAAGTTCATCCAGGGGCGGAAACTCCGGCCTCTAGGGCCGGAAACTCCGCCCCCCACCAGGGGCTGAACAACGTTGGAGAAAAACGTTGAGTCCGGAGACTCCGGTCATGCACAGACCGGAAACTCCGGTCTAGGACCGGAGACTCCGGCCTAGGAAAAACTGCAGCAAAACCGATAACGAAAACGTCAATATCTTTTTCATCCGGACTCCGTTTTCGATGATTTTTGGCTCGTTGGAATCACAACGAAGAGCTTTACAAGATCATGCAGATAAACCTCATAGTCCAACAATGGAAGATAAAACCAAATGGAGGAGGTTAAAATCTCTCTAAAAGGGAATGATCGGCAAACCTCCAAAACCTAAAACGCAACAAGTTTTCCATATGAAATTCGTTTTCGGTGAACTTGGGCTTGTCGTGAAGATCACAACAAGCACCAAAACTCAACAAGGAGAAAAACCAAGTAAGAACCAAGAAAGATGAAATGGCAAGTATGCAAAGGTTTGAGCTCTCCACAAAGATGCGATCAAGTTACTCACTCGAGAGCCCCTCTTGATAGTACGCCATCTATCCTAAAACCCGGTCTCCCACTAACACCATGAGACCGGTAAAATAGAAAACCTATCAAGATCATACATTTGCCTTGCGCATTCCACTTGAGCTCGATGATGACGATCTTGACTCTCTCAAGTTGAAACACCTTTCTTGATTGTGCTTGCTAGCACATGCTTAATGAGGACTTCTCCAAATGCTCCCCCATACTCCATTATGGGAGGGCCTCGCTAAGCTTCGTCTTCATGTCTCCTTTGCAAGCTTCAATCAAAAGATATCTTCCGAGATGCATCATATTGAAATTGCACTTCATCTTCTTCTCTTGATATGTAAGATGGCTTGGGGGTAAACATGATTGTTCACTCAATCTTCTATTCCAAGCCATACTTGCAATGAGCTCAACTCTACACATGACCATTCATCATATAAATCCTTGAATAGAGCATTGGTCATTAAGTCATCTTGAAGAGTCCAACACATGAACTCATATAGCTTCCCATGGACAAGATCTATAAAGAATATCTCAGTGTAAACATTAGTCCATAAGGATTGTCATTAATTACCAAAACCACGCATGGGGGGCAACCATGCACTTTCACATCACCGACGCGATGTCCGGCACCCCCAGGAGGGCCTCCAAGTATAGAGAGCCTATAGGGGGTGTCGGACATAAAATCACTCGGGGTGAGTCTTTGGGGGGTGCCGCTGGTGGGTGATTTTCGTCTCCGGCCCCCCAAAGGACCGGGTCCTGTAGAGGCGCCCGGTGGAGATGCTCAAAGTGCATCTCCAAAGCCGTGCCCCAGGGCGCTAGAGCTGAGCATGAAGCCATGAACGAGGGTGCGGTCGTCAGCACAGCGGCAGTGCTCGGCTGCGAGCTCGGAGGCGCGACGGCGACGCTGGAACCGAGCGCGGACGACGGAGATGGGGTGGTCAGCCGTGCCCTATCTAGACTGACATCGATGTAACCAGGAAGGCCTATGGCGAGTTAATATTTAGGCTTTCCGTGAGGCAATGCCTCTCCACGCCTTCCTTTATATAACGATCAGCATATACAAGTTTACATCCGTACAATACAATACGTGCATGACACGCTAGACCTATTTAACACTCCCCCTCAATCTGAACTTCTACTCTGTACAAGGTTTAGATTGGTACTAAAACGGTCTAGCATCTGTCGAGTGGCTGGTTTGGTGAACACATCAGCCAACTGATCATTGGAAGATATAAACCTGACCTCAAGAGCTCCAGAGGCAACACGCTCTCGTACAAAGTGAAAATCGATCTCAATATGCTTAGTACGTGCGTGGAAAACTGGGTTAGCTGTCAGGTACGTTGCTCCTAAATTATCGCACCATAAAACGGGAACACGCTGCTGTGGGACACCAAGCTCCTTGAGTAGTGACTCTACCCAGATGGCTTCAGCAGCTCCGTTAGCCAAGGCTTTATATTCGGCCTCGGTACTAGATCTCGACACTGTCGGCTGTTTCTTCGAACTCCACGAGATGAGGTTTGGTCCAACAAAGATAGCAAAACCTCTTGTGGATTGACGATCGTCAGGACACCCTGTCCAGTCTGCATCAGTAAAGATACTAATGCTAGTGGAGACAGCCTTCCGGAATTTCAATCCCGTATGCATTGTTCCCTTCACATAACGCAAGATACGCTTGACTGCTTCCCAATGAGCATCAGTGGGCTGCGATAGAAATTCGCATACCTTGTTGACTGCAAACGAAATGTCCGGACGGGTGAGTGTCAAGTACTGCAGTCCATCAACAACACTGCGATACCGAAAAGCATCAGCGGTACTCAGCGTTCTTCCAGACGCGCGGGCAAGCTGATCCGAGGTGGATAACGGCGTGGAAGTGGGCTTACAAGTCTCCATACTCACACGGTGCAACAGATCCAAAGCATACTTCCGTTGAGTCAATGTCAGCCCCCCTGAATTGGAGGACGCTTCCAAGCCGAGAAAATATGCCAATGGCCCAAGGTCCTTGATAGGAAAATTGGCTGCAAGGAAGCGAACAAGACCATCAACAGCGCCCTGGGAGGAGCCAGCAATGACTATGTCATCCACATAGACGAGCATATAAATCTGAACATCATTCTGAGCGAAGAAAAACAGGGACGTGTCAGCCTTGGAGGAGACAAAACCTAGATCGAGAAGACGGGCACTGAGCCGAGCGTACCACGCTCGAGGAGAATGTTTGAGACCATAGAGAGCCCGCTGCAGCTTGCACACATGTGAGGGATACCGAGCGTCCTCAAAGCCAGGCGACTGATGCATATAAACCTCCTCAGACAGATAACCATGAAGGAACGCATTGCTAACATCAATTTGCCGAAGACTCCATCCTCGAGACACTGCGAGAGAGAGGACCAGACGAACGGTGGCTGGCTTGTCTCCCTTCTTCAGCGCCTGAATCTGACGCCGGAGATTGCGAACGCCCGCGCTGTTTTCCGCGGCGAACATGGCGTGCACGGCTGACCAGGCATCAGCAACCGTCTTGCAGCCGATCAGTTGAGCGGAGATCTCCACGTGCATCGAGCCAAGGAGATGGCCGAGGACCTTTTGATCAAGAGTCCACCACTGCTCGTACTCGGGATTGGACACGGTTTGAGCAGCGTCGCCGGTGCATGTCTTCACGGTCGGCTCAGGCGCCGTGGCCGAGCCATCGAGGAAGCCGTGGAGGCAAACTCCGGCGAAGTTGGGGAGGGTAAGAGCCCTCCAAAGCATGAAGTTCCTGCGGTCCAGAGCGACCGCGATGGACGGAACGACAGGGTTGGGCGCCGACGCCGAGGGAGGAGCGATGATCGGGGCGATTGGGGCGGAAGCGACGGTGATCGCGGTGGAGTTCGACATCGCAGCTGAGGCGAGAGAAAACGGTGGCGGTGGCTAGGGTATGGCTCTGACACCAAGTTAAATTTTAGGGTTTCCGTGGGGCAATGCCTCTCCACGCCATCCTTTATATAACGATCAGCATATACAAGTTTACATACGTACAATACAATACGTGCATGACACGCTAGACCTATTTAACATGGCGTAGAGGTAAAGGCAGGGGCGGGGATGAGAGTGTGAAGTGGGAATAACAGACTTGGGTGCTTTGAGATCGTGGTGGACAGTTGTCATACATCTCCAGGTGGGTCTATCCCTCTGGGGTGATAGACCCGGTCTCATAAGATTTATCTCGTGCCCAGCATTCTCAGCTCCCTTTTACGGTCGTGGATCGTCGAAATTTTCCCAACCACCCAGGATGAAGTCGTTTTTCGCTAGATTAGGCCCATTTTCAATCCGACAACCCCCCTGTCGAACCCAGCTTCCCGGGGTCGCCAGGGGCTTGGGCGGAAGCCGAAAAAAAATATGAGCCCACGATGTCGGCGAGAGAGTTTCCGTCCATTTTTTGCCCCTGATTTCCATCCATTTCCTCCCATTCATCTTTCTTCCCGCGTCGAATTCGTGTGATTCCCCCTCTCCCCTCTCCCAGAATGGTTTGGTTCACCATGGCTCCCAAGAGATTACCGGCCCCCAACCATCCGTCGTCGAGCTAGCGGCAGCGCCGGTGATCAAGAAGCCGAGGAAACCAATATCGCTGATGAAGAGGCCAGAAGGGATGAGCACCACCGCCTTGGCCACGGAATTGCACCGCCAAGAGACGCTGAGATCGGAGATGAGGAGGAAGGAGAGGGAACTCGAGGAGGTGGCGACGACTGAGGCTCCGACGGCTGAGGCGAGGACTAAGCCGGGTAGGAACTTGCTTGCAGCAAGATCGTCCTCCGGGTAGGAACTTGCTTGCAGCAAGATCAGATTCGCTCTGGTGATGGCTAGAGGTTACGACACCTCCCGCAGTACCCCTCGACCTCGACGTCACCTCGCCTGTTCCCTTCACCCCCCACGAGTACATCAACTCGATGAGGCTCACGACAGATACGACCCTAATGCCTCCTTCCCGCACTGCCCCGCCCCGCGCCGGTCTACACTGCCGCTGCCCTCGCTGTCGTCACCGAGCCCAGACACATATTTCTAACATGTGTGGATTAACATAGTTTCTCTTTTTTCACCTCCATATTTTGCTTTTAATATAGAATAGATATAGATAGATAGATGGATAGAAGTCATCTAAAATCAACTCAGTATCTCGATGACATTCAACATAACAAAAGACAGAAAACACCGTCATGTAGTATGCGCCTTTCTACTAGTAATATTCGTCCAAGCAATACAGAAGTAACTCAAGTCTTGCCGGCTCGTGGTAATACGAGTATTCGGCGACTGTAACTAAACTGGCACGGAATCTCGTCTGTACAGATTTCAGATCTGATGTCCACTAAGCAGTAAAAATGTACAGTATACACAAAAGCGCAGTAAAGTGTTGTCTAGCTCGCGCGATCCACGGGAATCTCAAAGTGTAACAGTTCGCGAGGTCCACGGGTAAGTTCAGGAGGTACTAAGAAGTGAGAAGCCAGGACATCACAGCACAGCCAGAACCAAGTCTTTGTCAACCTAACAATGGAACGGAAAAAGGTGTCGGACCAATGCTATGGATGGTGGAGGTGGCGAGGTGCTCACGGCCGCCTAGTGTCGGACGAACAGCACGCCATCGAAGTCCGGCTCCTGCGAAGCCTCCTCGTAGAGCGTAGCCATAAGGGTCCCTAAGTGATGGACAGGGCACCGTAAGAATATCTTTTTTTCTGTTCAAACAAAGCTCAGAATGTAGTATTTTAAACAAAGGTTGAGAAAAATCGGTACCTGCTTTGATTGGAGCAAGCACACCCATAACAGTAAGGCTGATAGGGTATGTGTCGGTCAGGCCTAATGACTCACATACAGAAGACCTAAACTCGCTGAAGGTCTTGTCACCATCAATTAGCATGCTACAGGTGGAAAGGATTGATCATTTTAAATTGAGGCGGATCAAATACTTTAATGGGAACTGTCACTTAGAGAAATGCATACATCCTTTTGGTCTCGGAATTGATAGCAAACCCTTTCCTGACTAGAGCTACTGTGATCAGCACTTTGGTCTTCTGAGAGCCTGCATAAAGTTCTGCGTGTCAAATAAATACTTACAGCTACAGACTACATATGAATGTACTTGACTCCTTTATCAACTGTTACACTCTGATATGGTTACATGCTTACCCTGGGAGATAGAGCTTACGGTCCTGGCACTGGCACCCTCACCACCGAGCTCTATGCCAGAGCCATCAGAGGGACTGGCCAAGCTTCGTCCGATCTTAACCATGGTGAATACTCTGCATAAAAATGCACAGTCAGCATGATGTGACTCGGAATATGCAATGAAACTCGTAAGAGACAATCCTGAATATGCACAACTCAATGCACTTCAGCCATAGTAACTCCAGATTCAAACCTTTCATGTTAGCAGACATTTTTTGATAAATGAGAGAATATATACATACAAAGAAGGAAATATATGTATGTGTATGCCAGATTTATCGATTGGGCAGTCAGTTTGTATCCAAATTTACTAACGTGGGAAGCTCCAGCATGTCTATTTTTAAGAAATAAAAACTATCTAGAAAACAAAGAGGACAAATGATGGAATAGATCTAGATTATCAATAACAAGGGACTGTACCAGTACTCATAATTCAGGAACACGACTTAACAGCTGATTTCTGGAGGCATACAAGACTACTCATGACCTTGGGGGTGTTACAAATGGGCAAATTGTCAAATAAAAAATTTGGTATCTCATTTTTAGGTGAGTACTTTCAATACTACAAAAAGAAAAATTAGCGGTGAACATTTAACAGCAGAATCACCCATAAATGTATAATATTGTATGCATTACCAATAACTAAAGTTTAGGGTTAACTACAAATGAAAGTGAATAGACAAAAAGCCAAACACTACAATATAGCATGCACACATTAGGACATGTCTAATTTTTGCCATATAGTCCCATGTAAAAAACCATCTACAGTCCTCCAGAAGCAAATAAATCATGACCGAAGGAATATTAGTATAAGGAATTACTACAACACATGTCTGGCAGCTACACCATCTACAGCCCTCTAGGAGTAAAATATATCATGACCGCATAAATTACTATTGACAGTCTGACAGCAGGTTACACTGTAGAGCATATGACTGAAGGACTACTATAATGAACATTCATCTGTCAGATTCAATGGTGTTGTGACTCGGACATTGATGGTGAATAGTAGCAGGGAAAATAAAACAATTGTCATCATTATCTCCACAATGTAACACAGTATAGGATTAAGTCATGTGATAAGAACAGTATAAGCATGTATATTTAAACTGCAACAGCACTGTAAGAAATGGCACCAGTTTATTTGCTATATCTAAGTTTTGCCATATTATATCCATCCTATGGACACAGGTCTATAGAAAATCTTCATAATCTGCAGCAACATGAGTACTGTGTATCTTTATTCTAGAAGGCATAATATGGACACATATCTGAACAATGATTTTTGTGAACCGGCAGCAGGTGACACAGATACTATGTGTGACGGCACGAGTGGAACATTGGTGCAAACGACTCACTGTTCTGCCTCAGCACCATACCTGTGAATGGAACATTGTGCAAATGACTAAGAGGGAACAGGGAACGAATACATGGTGCTGATACTGACTGGAACAAGGATAACCGTCATGCGAGACTCGACCCGCGTAACGACTGCTCGAAATTCGAAACAAAGCCGGGCTCCCATGAGTGGGGGCCCAAATTCGCCGCTATGCCCGTGTAATCAAGCGCTATGCAGCCAATTCGAAACTAATCAAACTCGCGACTAAAATCAATCAATCAATCAATCGGACATGGTTTATGCGGGGGGCGGAGAGGTTCAGAGAGAGGGAGTAGCCGGGGGAGGCACGGTGCTTACAGCGCAGGAGGTGGAGCAGAGATGGGGTGGTGGAGGTCGTGGGGTTCCCGCCGCCGTCGCCTTCCTCGTCCTCGACAAGAGTCTCGCAGGTGCTGCTCGAAGAGAAATCGTGACTCGGTTTCGTCAGCTATCAGGAATTAGCGTGGGGAGGAGGCAGAGGAGAGGGAGGAGGCGGGGGAGGGCGGCGCAGTGCTTACGGCGAGGCAATGCAGTCGATCGAGAGACTCCTGCTTCGTGCTCGTCGAGAATCCGAGGGGAATGCCTCCGGGCTGTGGTTTATATAGTAGCGGCATGGAGCAGCGAATGGCAATGCGGCAGTGACCTCGGATGGTTCATCGTACTGGAGGCGCCGACTCGGTGTCGCCCGAGTCGAAGCGCCCATGGATGTGCTCATGCGGTGATCAGTCTTGAGCCGCGCGGGAGCAGGCCTCGGGGTCACTCGGGACAGCCTGTCCGACGCGCGACGCCCCTCCACCCCGTCCGGGCAATCCTCTCTCTCTGCGTTGACCACCAAGACTTCTTCATCATCAAATGAAACGGAACGCGGGTTAGATACTTGGCAGGCACAAATCAAATAAAATCAAATCGCGAAAACAGATTGAATTGAACGAGGCACTGTATAATGCTCGGAACACACCTGATGCTAACAAGAAGAATAAGAGGATCGGCCGAGTTCATCTGTCTGACGCAGATCTGGCATATGAGAACTAGGAGCTCTTGCGCGTGTTCAGATGGCCTCAGATCCGGCTCAACTCATCCATGACGGAAGGGAATTCGAACGAATTCTCTTCGAGCCTGAACGGGGTGAGACGGATACGAGGGTATCCAAGCAAAAATCCTGGTGAATCGTCAGCCAACGGCAGCGAGGAGGAGGAGCCATGGCTGCTGTGTTCGTTCTTGGTCTGAATGAGGAGAGGAGAGCGAGCCAAGGGAGAGGGGAACAACTGCCCCGATGCCTGGTTGCGCTATTTTAGCCACGGACGTGCGGTTTGGTGGGCCCCCACCGAACCATTAGGTGTGACGACCTGATTCGTTGCGCGATAACGGCGCGGGGTGCTGGGTCACGGCACAAACGGTCCACTCGGGTATATGGGTCAGTGGATGGGTCCTCCCGTGCGGGTCGAACAGATGGTGGGCCCTAACGTCAGAGACTCGTGTTTTTCAATAAAGATAACGTCATTTTAGCCCCCTTTCTATATTGAAAAACTTATGAACGTGAAAAAAACAGAAATTTCTCAAAGATTTGTAGTTGCAAACTAGAGACTTGTAAAACACAGAAATAGTACTAGACTTGTCATTTAGATAAAACGTAGGAAAAACAAAAGGAAAATACGCACTTGAGGGTAGACAAGAGCTTTAAACTAAACGAATGTTTAAATTCCTATGTAACCGAAGTGTAGGAATCCAATGCATAGGATTTTGCTAGCACAATTCCTCTAAACCAAATGCAATACGTAGGAAAAAATACTGAGGATTGGAATCCTATAAACTCCTTCAATCCAAGTATTCCCTTAGATACGAACTGATCAACACTAGAGAATCTACAAACTAAAGATGTTTATATGAGAATGACGGACGAAGTACTAATTATTACACGGTGATTGTCTTTCTTTTGCGGATAATTCATGTCTTGTTTATATTACTAGTATAATGGTGAAGGCAATATGCCGTAGAGACACTTAATAAACATAGTTTATTGGTTATATTCTTCATTATATGTTTTATAACATGCTATAACTGTATTAAGCGGAAACATTAATACAGGTGTGGTAGATAAACAACCAGGTCCCTAGTTGCCTCTACTAAGACTAGTTTCGTTGCGTGATTGATGATTGAGGTTTCCGATCATAGGGCATGGCGCCGGTCGGCAATGAAAGTCATATCGTTGGTGTAACGATGTGATGGACATACCCCATATTTATAGGGACATAGTCACTATGCCTTAATACAGTGAAACCAACTCTTATTGTTATTCCTGGAAGATACTTTGATTGCACCAAACGTCGTATCTTATTTAGTATGACAATAACGGTGATATTATTGAGTATCGGAAGGGGGTAGTTGAGACGAGGGTTCAACGGCGGGATTTGTCGGTCCGTATAGCCGGATAGATACTCGAGGGCCCACTCGGTGAGATTATGGCAAATGAGTTTGCAAACATCTGACTAGGTCACCAGCTGACATAATATCATAGACGAGTAGAAGATAGTGATGTCAGTAACGAGATCATGCTATGTATGGAGATATTTGAGAATGATGCTCAGACGCGCTAAGTATCAACATGACAAAGGGTTTAAGACTAGACGTCCAGGTTTGATAGATGAAAGTCATTCGTTATATCACAGGGATTAATTCATGGGGTCCAGCTGTGACGCCCTAAAATCGGTACTATGTAGATTTAAGCGAACCCGCCGAAATCCGCATAATAACGATTTTAGGTCGCCCACCAGACATAATGTGCACGCCGAAACATGCGCATTATGTGGGTGGAATTTGTGATAACATTACAACAGTTCCGATACATCCACAAATACAACAGAAGATATATAATACAACAACAACGACTCGAGCGAGTCAAGATACAAATGATACAATACAGGGATACAAATGACAGCGGAAGCAAAATAGTATCCGACTACGGATAAGATGCAAATTGGACTAAGAGCCCTGAATATAAGCAATGGCGCCATATCCCTGCCCAGTCAAGCCGGAGGGATTCCTAAGCTAACATCGTCAGACTTCAAACCTGTTAACTGCACATAAAGCATAACCCAAATGAGGGTCAGGGCACTCCATGGCAAGCAAAACCGACTTGCCTACTTTCTACACCATCTCCCAAAATATAGGGGGGGTGGACTTAGCGGCAGCAGTCTAGCAACCTAAAGAGACACGCTACAACTTCCGTCTAATTAGAGAGGGATAAGAGAGCGCATAAAGTAAACATTTACAACTAACACCAATCATAACCCATTCTCGAATTAACCCCCTCAACCAAGTATGAGGAAGCAATTCGGGAAAACTCACACATTGAACAATTTTTGTTACCATTTATTGTGAAAGTAATTCTATATTACTAGTCAAATTAATTAATAATGATTAGGTGTAAGTTGTCTAGATCTTGTTAGCCAGCATCATCACCAAAGTCGTCCATAACCGTGGACACGGCTCATCGATAAGATTATACCCTGCAGGGGTGCACTACTGTAGCCATACTCGTATGATCAACCCAAGCAAGCATCAGGGCCTCTCAACACGACTCATTCCTTCACTACAGCAAGTCCAAGTGCCACCCATATGAGTTGTTACCCGCGTCAGGAGTCCGGCCGAATCTCAATTGCGGACTCATTAGTTTGCGACTACGCCACCATGCGGCTCAAACCACAGTAGGAACTGTCCGCTTCGTGTCGTACCGCACCTATATGACCCCCCGTATCACATAACCTCTCATCATCATCATCATCATCATCATCATGCACATGCATATGAGCAAATGGAGAACCCGAACTACTTGCGGCTTATGGACAAGCTGTAGATCCGTTCAAAGTCGAGGGGGGCTCCATAGGGCCACCCACAAGTGATTAGTGCGCTCAAAATTGGATCCGAGGACAAAATCTCAGTTCCTAGGTCGACACTGAGCAGAATAAAACACCTCGCAAGGCCTTCCGCCTGGTGCCTTATCATTTAATAAGGTACCCCAACACAAGATAGCATTTTATTAAAGTAGAACAATCTATCATACTAAGCAGATGAAACATAAGATCAACAGACGACTCGCACAATCAACTCTAAGCATGCGCTACGACTCGCAAGGCCAACAGATAAACAAACAACAGGTGATGAGATGTGGGGATAAAGTTGTATGGGCTGCAGGATAAACATGTGATGGGATCGCGATAAGAATCGAATACTAGGGTAGCAGAGATCAACGCTAGGAATGAAAGATAATGTATAGGTAAACAAGCAAACTTTGCTTGCCTAGAATCCCGCATGAAAGCAGATCTTGTTGTTGCTCACACATCTCAACGTATTATCCGCGAAGACGCAACAAACACTGGAAAGTGTAAAAGATGCATTTTATAACTACGGCAAAGATCCAACATGATCATGTGAGAATGATGCATGACATGGCAAGATGCAATACAAAAGCAATTAATCCAAATTAAGGGGGAAAACATTCCCGACAATTAATATTTAGGTGCAAGTTATTTATTTACCAGCAATATTAAATGTTGGTTAATATGGCAACACATGGCATGGGTGATCTAGTCAATTTAAATGGAATTGGGCAATAAATATATATTGATTTGCCCCCACACATTCCATATTTATTATCTAGGTGATTTGCTACACCCGCAAACCCAAGAGATGCAACACGTGCAATTATGATGCGATATGCGCAAGATAGATGACATTTAATAAAATAGGTATAGGGTTAGGGTTTGGGTCCGTACGTCGGATCGGGTGAACTAGGGTTTGAAACCGACGTCTTCGGTCCGTAGAGGAAGTAGCCGTCATCGGGGGAGTAGTCGTCGCGGAACCGGGGCATCGTCGTTTGTCGGTGTCGTGGAAGTGGTCGGGGTAGTCGTGTCACGTAGGAACACGACAAAAGGACACCGGAAGGAAACGCGCACGGGCGGGCACGGGAACGCGGCACCGGAAGAGGACGCGCACGCGCATGTAGCAACACCACGAAGGGTGGACAACTCGGACAAAAAAATGAAGCTGAAGGTCTTGCGGGCATTTTGTCGAACACCCGACGTGCGGCGGACACGGGGAGGACACCGGACGGAGACGGCGTGCACGCGTCCGGAAGAGGCAGCAGGGACGGCGGCGGCGAGCGCACGGGGACGCAGGGCGTCGGTTGGAGGTGGGCGAGCGGAGGCGCGCGGGGCGGAGCGGAGGCGGAGACGCGCGCGGCGGAGTAGACCGGAGGCGGCGGCGCATGGGCGGCGAGCGGAGCAGGGGACGGTCGGCGGCGGCGGCCGAGGCGCAGGCAGGGGGGCGCGGGCGGCCATGGCGTGGAGGCGGCCAGGCGTGGCGGCACGCGGGCGCGGCAGACGGCGGCAGCGCGGCCGTGGCGCGGGCGGCGGGCCAGAGGCGGCCGGCGGCGCGCGCAGGCGTGCGGAGGCGTGCGGGCATCTGCGGGCGCAGCGCGCGGTAGGCGCTCGGGAGCGGGTCGGAGCAGGGGGCGCGGCCGCCGGCAGTGGAGTAGTCCGGGGCGGCGGCGCGGCGTTGCAGAGGGCGCGGCGCAAGGCGGCGGGCCGGAGGCTGGCTGCGGGAGGAGCTCAGGCAGGTTGGTGCGGGGGCGCACGGGGCACGGGGCGCACAAGGGGATTTCTCCCGTGCGGTTGCGGGAAGGAGAGAAGAGGGAAAGAGAGAAGGAACAAAAAGAAAGAGAAGAGAAAAGAAAAAGAAAGAAAAGGAAAAGAAAAAGAAAGGAAGGGGATAAAAGGAAAAGGGAGGTGGAAGGACTTTTGGCAAAAAGCAGAAAAATGAGGAGGGTGGCTGCAAAAAGGCAGGGGGTGTGGAAAGAATTTTGCAGGGGGAAAACCTAGGGTTTGCTTAGGTGGGCTTTTGGGCTTTAATTCTCTCCCTTTATTATTTCTGATTTATATTTTTAAAACAAAATACACAGGGAATTTAAATACGAAAACTGAAGGGAATATGCCATAGAGGCACTTAATAAACATAGTTTATTGGCAATATCCCAATCGTTCATTATATGTTTTACACCATGCTATAACTGTATTAAGCGAAAACATTAATACAGGTGTGGTAGATAAACAACCAGGTCCCTAGTAGCCTCTGTTAAGACTAGTTTCATTGCGCGATTGATGGTCGAGGTTTTCCGATCATAGGGCATGGCGCCGGTCGACAATGGAAGTCATATCGTTAGGTGTAACGATGTGATGGACATACCAGTATTTATAGGACATAGTCGTTACGCCTTAAGACCGTGAGATCAACTCTTATTGTTATCCCTGGAAGATACTTTGATCGCACCAAACGTCATATCTTATATAGTGTGACAATGATAGGTGATGCTTTTGGGTATCGGAAGGGGGTAGTTGAGACGAGGGGTCAACAACGGGATTTGTCAGTCCGCATAGCCGGATAGATACACCAGGGCCCACTCGGTGAGATTATGTCAAATGAGTTTGCAAACATGTGACTAGGTCACCAGCTGACATAATATCATAGACGAGTAGAAGATAGCGATGTCGGTAACGAGATCATGATAGGTATGGAGATATCTGAGAATGATGCTCGGACGCGCTAAGTATCGCCATGACAAAGGGTTTAAGACTATACGTCCAGGTTTGATAGATGAAAGTCATTCGTTATATCACAGGGATTAATTCATGGGGTCCAGGCCTACGAGTTAGTCATTGATCATAGAGGAGTCTTGATCGTACCTGTTATTATATCGAACCGCTAGGGTAACACACTTAAGGGGTTTCGACAAGACAACCGGAAAGGAAAGAGATCACCGGGAACGTCCCGGGAATGGTCCGATGGAGATCGGGCAGCGACGAAAGAGTTTTCGGAGCTAGAATAAATTATATATAATATGTTTGATATTAATTAGTGTAATTAATGTCCAAATTTGATTTTATATATTTATTTTCGAATTTATTTAGGCTGATTTCTCTAAATGGGCCTTCTGGTCGGAAAAAGGCCCAAAAGGGGGAAAATCCCCAAGGGGATTCAGTGGGGGCTTGGGTGGCCGACCCAGGTGGGACAAGAGGCCCACCAGGGGCCGGAGCACCATGGCTGGCCGCACCAGGCATGTGGGGATAGTCCCACATTGCCTGGTGAGGATGTTGGCTCCCCCCTAGGAGCCTATATAAGAAGGGGCACCCCTGGCCTTTTAATTCACCAATTAATTCCCAATTTCTCTCTCGATCTCGTGGTTCCCTTGTCGGAGCAGCGCCGAGTAGAGGAGGGGGATCTCTTCCACCATAGCCCGCTGCCGCGCTGCTGGTGTTCCGGTCCAAGTCTTCCGCTGCTCGTCCTGGACTGGAGCTTCGGAGGCCGTCGTCTCCATCGTATGTGTGTGACGCCCCGCGAGGTGCTGCGCTAGCGGTACTCGGAGGCCTACTTCCTCCACCCGACCTCGGGGTCATATTCGTCGTCTTCGTCGCGTCAAGTTCTCCGCGACCTAGAGGTCGGCTACGTCGTCAACGCTTGTGCGGGAGCGTAATCCCCGCTATTCGGTCTATGAGGGTATGTATTCTGATCTCCGCCTTACTGCTATATCTGCATAGTGTAGATCTTGGCTAGTTTAAGGATATCGTTGCTAGGAAAAAAATTGTTTTCTGCACACGATCCCCTTCAGTGGTATCAGAGCCGATCTATCGTAGATATAGCTGTACGCTGTTAGAACCCGTGTTCTACACGGGGACACCGTTCCTGTTATTTGCTACCCTCTAGTGTGCACTTGTGATTCCAGCGGCATCGAGTTGATGAAGCGGCCCGGACCGACTTTACGCGTACGCTTACGCGAGACTGGTTCCACTACTGACATACGGCTTGTACCGTATCTGTGGCTGGGGGTGCATGTTTCTCTCTCTTTAGTTGGCTTTGCATTTTCAATGGAGGGCCTGAAAGGGATGCTTAAACATGCAATTATTGGATCGTTGTTGTGGTCATAAGGTTCTTAGGTATGAAGCGGTTCTATTTACGAAAGCCCCGAGCCACGTAAAATATGCAAAAGATAAAGTAGAAGCGTGTAACGTTATTTTGCAGGGGCTATGTGATATGGTCAAGGTAGGTTTATTAAATTGTTTATAAACTGCGGGCGCCAAGAAGATCATGGCGCAATGGACTATATCACATTGCATTACATTTGATGTTTTGTGTGCATCTTATATTGTGTGATTGTGTGTACAGTATACATTAGTTACACGGCGGTAGCTATATAAGATGATCCCTTCAAAATACCACTAGTGTTCTCCCTCCAACGCGCTCCACCAAGAAAGTTCTACGTTATGAGGCAGGCCGTGATGATCGGGTGTCAGACATCTCGTCGTTCGCATACAGTGGGTGTAAGCCATGTTGCACAAGCGTCAGCGTGGAGGTTTTTGGTGGCGAGCCTAGCATATTCAGAAATATGGCCTTGGAACAGGGAGACCGAAAGGTCGAGCACGAGTCACAAAATTGGTGTGGCGGATTTTTGTCTACTCTTGAAGTTGTGACGCCGTCTCTGATGATGAGGGGTGGTGCAATGGATGGGGGTCGTGTAATCGCTTAAACGACCAGGAGGGATGTTCGTTTGAGTGGGAGTTCAGATAGTTATTTTCTAAAATACTAGGACTCAGAATATAATGAACAGAGTCTGTTTTGCAAACCTTTGTAGATATTAACCATTGTGATAGCATCTTTTCAAATTAGGCGCATTCATGCGATTGAGAAACTTAAAGGGTTGGGTCCAAACTTCATAGTTTTATTCTTTAGCTTGAGGATACTCCTTGTTTAAACCATTAGCTCTTTGTGTTACAATACCCGCTAGGAGATAAACCCGGAGATTCCGCTAACAAAAGATAATTTTGATTATCGGATTTTGTGCGGATGATATCATCATAGTCCAGTGTATGCTATGATCTCTGCCATAAAGAACCAACGGTGGGTACGAGTTTTTAGATCGCGAACGTATGATATGGTCGCTAAACTCGGGGTACCCCAAACGTTGGGTTGATGAAGTTTATCAGTACGTTGACTGATTGTCTTCTCAACCAAGATGGAAGAGAATACACACATTGAGTGAGCACGTGGCGGTCATACTTAATGACATATGTTCATGATTAATGAATATTGAGACGCCTCGCTCAGCTCGATTACTGGATGACAGACATCGTTGCCAAGTGCAAATCCTCTGTCATAGACTATGTCATGCAAGGGGAATCGTTCACCTTCATGGTTCTTGATTACGGTGGAAGTATCAAGAAAATGAGACAGATCGCCGGAAGTCATCAATGATGATGGTGTATATATGATATACATGTTATGAATGTTTTAGCTAAGCAAGTACTCGCAGTAGTGACTAAGTTTTGAACTAGTCATGTTTTGTGAAAATCAGGTTTACTGCTTGAGTAGCTTGAAAGGATGAGGCGACATTGCGTGTTGATAATGGCAATCAAGTTGTTGTGATGGCCATAGACACTCTCCCTCTAGATCTACCATTTGGGTAAATTCTTTATGATCGCCTGTTAGTATGATCGTTACAAGTGTGTCTCCTCTAGCGAGACACTTGTTCATACATGATAGTGACAAATTGGTGTCCTATATTTATGAAGTAATGATCATATGCCGATTTGAATTTAGATGGTAGAAGCTCCCACATTCATAATATTAATGCCAAAGGATACAAACTTAATAAGACACCACATATGTGTGGCATTACCGTTTAGTCATGTCAATGTTATATGCATTAGGTCCACACTGGATGGACCTACAAGTCCTAAGATTTGATCTTTTGACACCTGCAAAATAACTGTGACACCGTTTTCGAAAAGCGGGCATATAACTTATTGATAGTCTTACATAGAGATGTATGTGGTTCAATGAAGTAATTGACGGGTAGTGGAGACCTTTATTTCGTGAACTTCACTGAACGTTTTGAGTAAAGCTTGTTGAGAATCATGCATTTCGGTGTATGTGAATCAATGAAGTACTTTAACGTATAGTGGAAGTCTGTATTTCATAGACTTCATGAACATTCGAATAGATATATGGATATCCACTCGGGGAATGTTGGCCTGGAAATTTTGATTCAATCAAACAAGTCCAGAATGAAGTAGGAAATAAACTTAACAAGAAAATCGAATTCCCGCGATGCAAATCGAGGAAATAAAGATTTGAGTTATAATGTTGGCACATCAATGGAAGACTTGTGAGAAGAGTTCCACAAATTACGTCGCATGGAACACCACAGTGTTATGGTGTGTTAGGACGTCGTAATTGCACCCTATCGGATAGTGTGTGGTAAATAAATCTCTTACCGAATTATTGTGATCATTAGAGTCATATGGTAAAAACGTAAACACTCACGTTAGCAAATAGGGAAACCATTTGAATCCATGGAGACAATACCATACGAGTGATGACATGGCTTTTAAGCCTGGATTGTCGTTTCAACAATTTAGTGTTTCTATGTAATCGAACCTAAAATGGATTAATCTTTGTAGATACCCTACCTAAAGAGTTAGTTGGGTACATGGCTCACGACATAGGCAAAATCTTTGCCAGGATATACCTTGCGAAAGAAATAGTTTCTTGTCCGAGGGTATAAGTGAGAAAGAAAGTAGAGCAAGACGAAGTTTGTGAACTTCCTCTCCAGACATCAGAGTGGCGCAACCGAAAGTGTTTTCGGTGTCAGGCTCCACAGCTTGAAAAAGCTAATGATTCAAGATCATGATGTTCTGAGCTCATACTAAGAGCGTAGGTATACGAGGTTGTGTTCCACACTGTGTGTTACGACAATCTTGTTATGATGGTCATATTAATGGAATATGATAGACCTACGAACTATGAAGAAGACATGGTGGACCTAAGTCTGAGAAATGGCTATGAGTCATTTATGATCCGAAATAAAATCTATATACGATTACCAGGTAATGACTTGGGAGATCTTCTTGATGGCATCTAGGATGTTAATAGTATATGGAATTTTATGAGAGAATAGACATTGAGCAGATTCGATTTGTCGTGAAACAGTTCCGACAGATTCAAAAGTTGACCACATGAGAGTTTGTCTCAAGTGGTGAAGACTAAATCTATTCTGGGTCGTTTAGCAATTACTATAATTTCGATTGAGAAATTGATAGATGGATGAGAAAACCATGGTTCTTAATAGTGTCATTAAGAATGGTTTGTAATCCTGAGGATGCTAACATGTATGCAAACTTCAGTGGTCCATTCATGGGCTGAAGCAAGCATATCGGAGCTGGAATCTTCACTTTGATAATGTGATCAAAGGATTTTGGAGTTGTCCAAAATAGTTGAAGAAACCTACATTTGCAAAGAAGTGAGTGGGAGCAAAGTAGCTTTCCTTGATCTTATATGCGGAAGGCATATTTGAGTGCGAGCTAAGTAGCTTTTCCTTGATCTTATATGCGGAAGACATATTTGAGTGGGAGCTAGGTGTCATTTTTGATTTAGTATGTAACGACATATTGAATGACACATATCCTCTAGTAGAGTGTAAAGGATTATTTAAGTGATTAAATTTTCTATGAAATGAAGTTAGGAGTATTAGGCATCCGATTTATAATTATATAGATCGTAAGGGGCTTAATAACATTAAGTCGGAATATTTCCTAAGTCAAGATTCTGAAGTGTTTCAGAATAGGACAAGCAAAGAAAGAGGTTCTTGCTTCTATGACTAGGTAAAATATTAAGTTTATCTTGGCATTTTCAGTTATAGCAAATGATGTTCGACATTATCTATGTATCAGTCATAGATGCTATCAGAATGAAAGCTCGACTTAGTGTGACCCAAGTTCTTGGTTGAAGAACAGGTTCTAGAGTGTTCCTTGTGTGGATCAATGAACAAACGTTAAGTTTATTCTTCAGTGTCTATGAGAACTGAAGATAGGTTTTCTAGTAAAGGGTAAGAGTGGAAAGACAACTTGCCGTAAAGAGGTTACGATGATGCAAGTTATGAAACTAACCCATACGACTAGAAATCTCATATAGGAGATGTCCTTTATTTTGAAGATAGACATGGTTAGTTTGCGAAGTCGCATATGAATGCACTGTCGCCTAATCTACATAGGTATAGAAATACATCGCGACTTTAGAAGTAGCAAGTGTGATTGGACTGAGCAGTTTTCCGAGTGTAGGTGGTCCCCTTAATAGATCTCTTAGACTTTTAAGGCACATGCTACGCGAATGCTCGAGTCTCACTCCATCCACTGGGATATATTTCACCATCATCGTAAGATACGGGATTATGTCAAACTAGGTGACATAGAAGTGTTGCAAAGCACATATAGGTCTCAATGTGTGAGATCTATTGACTGTATTCCTCTTCCACGAGGCGAGCAGGCACCAAGATGCTATGGGTGTTGAGCTTTTACCAAGTTGAAAACTAGATTAAGTGTTACTCTAGTGCAAGTGGGAGACTGAAGGGAATATGCCCTAGAGGCACTTAATAAACATAGTTTATTGGCAATATCCCAATCGTTCATTATATGTTTTACACCATGCTATAACTGTATTAAGCGAAAACATTAATACAGGTGTGGTAGATAAACAACCAGGTCCCTAGTAGCCTCTGCTAAGACTAGTTTCGTTGCGCGATTGATGATCGAGGTTTTCCGATCATAGGGCATGGCGCCGGTCGGCAATGGAAGTCATATCGTTAGGTGTAACGATGTGATGGACATACCCAGTATTTATAGGACATAGTCGTTATGCCTTAAGGCCGTGAGATCAACTCTTATTGTTATCCCTGGAAGATACTTTGATCGCACCAAACGTCATATCTTATATAGTGTGACAATGATAGGTGATACTTTTGGGTATCGGAAGGGGGTAGTTGAGACGAGGGGTCAACAGCGGGATTTGTCAGTCCGCATAGCCGGATAGATACACTAGGGCCCACTCGGTGAGATTATGTCAAATGAGTTTGCAAACATGTGACTAGGTCACCAGCTGACATAATATCATAGACGAGTAGAAGATAGCGATGTCGGTAACGAGATCATGATAGGTATGGAGATATCTGAAAATGATGCTCGGACGCGCTAAGTATCGCCATGACAAAGGGTTTAAGACTATACGTCCAGGTTTGATAGATGAAAGTCATTCGTTATATCACACTGATTAATTCATGGGGTCCAGGCCTACGAGTTAGTCATTGATCATAGAGGAGTCTTGATCGTACCTGTTATTATATCGAACCGCTAGGGTAACACACTTAAGGGGTTTCGACAAGACAACCGGAAAGGAAAGAGATCACCGGGAACGTCCCGGGAATGGTCCGATGGAGATCGGGCAGCGACGAAAGAGTTTTCGGAGCTAGAATAAATTATATATAATATGTTTGATATTAATTAGTGTAATTAATGTCCAAATAAGATTTTATACATTTATTTTCGAATTTATTTAGCCTGATTTCCCTAAATGGGCCTTCTGGTCGAAAGAAGGCCCAAGAGGGGGAAAATCCCCAAGGGGATTCGGTGGGGGCCTGGGTGGCCGACCCAGGTGGGACAAGAGGCCCACCAGGGGGCCAGCGCACCATGGCTGGCCGCACCAGGCATGTGGGGATAGTCCCACATTGCCTGGTGAGGAGGTTGGCTCCCCCCTGGGAGCCTATATAAGAAAGGGCACCCCTGGCCTTTTAATTCACCAATTAATTCCCAATTTCTCTCTCGATGTCGTGGTTCCCTTGTCGGAGCCGCGTCGAGTAGAGGAGGGGGATCTCTTCCACCATAGCCCGCTGCCGCGCTGCTGGTGTTCCGGTCCAAGTCTTCCGCTGCTCGTCCTGGACTGGAGCTTCTGAGGCCGTCGTCTCCATCGTATGTGTGTGACGCCCTACGAGGTGCTGCGCTAGCGGTACTCGGAGGCCTACTTCCTCCACCCGACCTCGGGGTCATCTTCGTCGTCTTCGTCGCGCCAAGTTCTCCGCGACCTAGAGGTCGTCTACGTCGTCTTCGTCGTCAACGCTTATGCGGGAGCGTAATCCCCGCTATTCGGTGTACGAGGGTATGTATTCCGATCTCCGCCGTACTACTATATCTGCATAGTGTAGATCTTGACTAGTTTAGGATATCGTTGCTAGGAAATTTTTTGTTTTCTGCACACGATCCCCTTCAAAAACTATACAAAATAGTTTTAGTTTTAAATAGAAAATTTAATAAACTAGTTTTTAGCATTTGCAAAAGATTTGAAATATCACAATTTTAATTAATTTGAAATGCATTTGAATTTAATTGTGGGAAATTTAATTTAAATGCAACAAATTAAATTAATGAGATGCAATGCGATGTCATGTTGATGCAAAAAGGAAACTCACAAAACAAAAAGGGGATAAATCCCGGGGCGTTACACAGGCCTACGAGTTAGTCATTTATCGGAGAGGAGTCTCGATCATGTCGGTTATTATATCGAAGTGATAGGGTAACACACTTAAGAGGTTTCGACAAGACAACCGGAAAGGAAATAGATCACCAGGAACGTCCCGAGAATGGTCCGATGGAGATCGGACAGCGACGAAATAGTTTTCGGAGCTAGAATAAATATATATAATAAGTTTGATATTAATTAGTGTAATTAATGTTTAAATATGATTTTATATATTTATTTTCGAATTTATTTAGTCTGATTTTTCTAAATGGGCCTTCTGGTCGAAAGAAGGCCCATAGGGGGGAAAACCCTCAAGGGGAAATTCGGTGAGGGGCTTGGCCGGCCTAGGTGGGCCAAATGGGGCCCACCTAGGGCCGGCGCACCCTCCCTAGCCGCACCAAGGCATGTGGGATAGTCCCACATTGTCTGGCTAGGGAGGTTGGCTCCCCCCGGGAGCCTATATAAGAAGGGGCACCCCTGGCCTTTTAATTTACCCAATTATTTCTCGATTTCTCCTCGATCTCGTGATTCCCTTTGTCGGAGTTGCGGCGAGGAGGATGAGAGGATCTCTCCACCATAGTCCGCTGTCGCGCTGCTGGTGTTCCGGTCCAAGTCTTCCGCTGCTCGTCTTGGACTGGAGCTTCGGAGGCCGTCTTCTCCACAGTATGTGTGTAACGCACTGCGAGGTGCTGCGCTAGCGGTTTTCGGAGACCTACTTCCTCCACCCGACCTCGAGGTAATCTTCGTCGTCTTCGTCGTGCCGAGTTCTTCGTGACATAGAGGTCGGCTACGTCGTCTTCGTCGTCAACGCTTGTGCGGGAGCGTAATCCCCGCTATTCGGTCTACGAGGGTATGTATTCCGATCTCCGATTTACTTCTATATCTGCATAGTGTAGATCTTGGCTAGTTTAAGGATATCGTTGCTAGGAATTTTTTTTGTTTTCTGCATGCGATCCCCTTCAGTGGTATCAGAGTCGATCTATCGTAGATATAGTTCTGCGCTGTTAGAACCCGTGTTCTACATAGGGGCACCGTTCCTGTTATTTGCTACCCTCTAGCGTGCACTTGTGATTCCGGCAGTATTGAGTTGATGAAGCGGCCCGGACCGACTTTACGCGTACGCTTACGCGAGACTAGTTCCACTACTGACATACGGCTTGTACCGTATCTGTGGCTGGTGGGTGTCTATCTCTCTCTCTTTAGGTGGCTTTGCATTTTCAATGGAGGGCCCGAAAGGGATGCTTAAACATGCAATTATTGGATCGTTGTTGTGGTCATAAGGTTCCAAGGTATGAAGGGGTTCTATTTACGACAACCCCATGCCACATAAAATATGCAAAAGATAAAGTAGAAGCGTCTAACTTTATTTTGCAGGGGCAATATGATATGGTCAAGGTTGTTTTATTAAATTGTTTATGAACCGCGGGCGCCAAGAAGATCATGGCGCAATGGACTATATCACATCGCATTACATTTGATGTTTTGTGTGCATCTTATATTGTGTGATTATATATATTAGTATATATTAGTTATGCGGCGGTAGTTATATATAAGATGATCCCTTCAAAATACCACTAGTGTTCTTTCTCCAACGAGCACCACCAAGAAAGTTCTACGTTATGAGGCAGGCCGTGATGATCAGGTGTCAGACATATCGTTGTTCGCATACAGTGGGTGTAAGCCATGTTGCACAAGCGTTACGTGGAGGTTATTGTGGCGAGCCTAGCATATGCAGATATGGCCTCGGAACACAGAGCCGAAAGGGCGAGCATGAGTCACAGAGTTGTTGTGATTGACAATTGTCTACTCTTGAAGTTGTGTTGCCGGCTCTGACGATGAGGTGTTGTGCAATGGATGTTCGTTTGAGTGGGAGTTCGGATAGTTATTTTCTAAAATACTAGAACTCAAAATATAATGAACAAAGTCTGTTTTGCAAAACCTTTGTAGATATTAACCATTGTGATAGCATCTTTTAAAATTAGGAGCATTCCTGCGATTGAGAAACTTAAAAGGTTGGGTCCAAACTTCATAGTTTTAATACTTTAGCTTGACGATACTCCTTGTTTAAACCGTTAACTCTTTGTGATACAAACCCGCTAGGAGATAAATTCGGAGATTTCGCTAACAAAAGATAATTTGGATTATCAGGTTTGGTGCGGATGATATCATCATAGTCCAGTGTATGCTATGATCTCTGCCATTGAGAACCAACGGTGGGTACGAGTTTTTAGATCGCGAACATATGAGATGGTCGCTAAACTCGGCGTACCCCTAAAGTTGGCTTGATGAAGTTTATCAGTACGTTGATTGATTGTCTTCTCAACCAAGATGGAAGAGAATACACACATTGAAGGAGCATGTGGCAGTCATACTAGATGACATATGTTCATACTTGATGAACATTGAGATGCCTCGTTGTAACACCCTGGATTTGACCCTTTTTAAAATTTTCCAAAATGCATTAATTCTTTTTATTTAAATATATTTGGATTTAAACCTCAACAAAACCGTTTGAATTTAAATCTTTTCAAATCTGGTATATCAAGTGGGATTGTGTGCTTTACCTTTCCCCTCCCATTTGGTACTTGACACTTGGACAAATATTGATTTGAGAAATCCTTTTCCCTCTTTTAAATTATGCCTTTAAATTAGCCTTCCAAAGGAACCCCTACTTTATACCTCCAAAAATCCTACAAAAATTAGGGAAGCAACCCTAGATAGTATCGAAGCTATTTCTAAGAAAACATAAGACCATCCCTTGGGAAAATATCTCTCCACGCCCCTTTCTCTTTTCTGTCCATTTTGAAGACCCATTTTTGAAACATGTCTAAATAATTCCCCTGGATGAATCCAAGCCATGGTTAGGTTCACATTCACCCCTCCCACCTCATTCCAAGAGGTCATCTCCAACCAACATCATTTAAGCCTCCAAACAGGTCATTTTCGAAATTTCTGTATAGAACTTTGGTCAAATTTGCAAAAACTCTCTTCTACAATCTGGTAGCCCTTCTCATTTGGCGCACGGGGATATGTTCATTTTTCCAATTGGTACCCTATGGTGCGAGATCGGTGGCGATGCCGGTTTTGGCATGCCCGGGAGCGTGCCGGCGTCGGCATGGCCGCGTCCGCTGGGCGCCGCCCGCTTCTGGTCATCGGAGGACCACCCGCCCGCGCCCCTGCTCGACTCCCCGCACCTCCCCTTCCTCCATGGACACCTCCGCACGCACACGCACGTCCACGCACGCAAGCCGCCGCGGAGCCGCCGGGCACTAGCCGACGAGCTGTCCCCGCCCTGTTCTCGCCGCACCCGCTCGTCAGAGTCTCGTCAGTGCGCGCGCGCATTCAAATCCTCCCCGCGAGACGCCACGAGCTCGACTATTCCACCGCTCACACGACGCTCTCGTCACCTCGTCGTCGTAACTCCTCCGCACCGGCCAACCCATCACCATTCACTCTGGCCGTTCGCTCCACCGCTATTTAAACCCCCCAGCCCTCGAGCAGAAGCACACCTCCTCCACTCGCCCTCCTCTCGCTCCCCTGCCCCAATCGCAGCCCGACGAGCACCGTAGCTCCGAAGATTGGTTTGCCCTAGCCGCCTCGGCCGTGGACAAATTCTTTGCAGGGGAAGCTCCGCTCGTCGATTCCTTCAGCCAGTAGGAACCCTAGGAGTAGAGGAACCCGTAGCCGCGCTCGCCGAGGACAAAGGTGGTCGGAATCGTGGAATCCGTCCTCAACCCGACGCCGGAGTTGGGAGAGAAAAGGGGCTTTCCGTCCGAGCCCTCCCCGCCGCCTAGAACCTCGCCGCCGTGACCTGTCCGTGCACGGCGAGCGTCCCCGCGCCGTCCCCAATCCCTAGCAACCCCTCCCCTGGCCGCCGAACCTCGTCGGAGTTCTTGCCGGCGACGGGAACGCCGCCACCCGCTTTGTTCCCGCAATGTAACGGTTCAAATAGAAACGGGGTCACTGCCATGTGGGACCCGCGCGTCAGCATTCCGTTATTTATCCAAACCGTTTTTCTATTTATTTAAAACCTCTGTTTTTATTTATTTAAAACCTCTGTTTTTATTTATTTAAAAACATAAACTTTGGAGAGGCATATCTCACTCAATCTTTGTCCAACAATTACAAACTTGGGCTTTCTGGAAACTAGAGAAAAATCTCTATCCAATGATACCAATATGGTTTGATTTGGAGTTCATTTGCTGGTTCATTTCTTCTAAGGCATTTACTCGGTTTTTAACTCATTTTATCCAATTGAAATAGATTCAAAGGATCTTGAAGAGGGACCATAGCCCTACCTTGTGGAAGGCAAGACATACACCACATTCCACCATTGCTGCCTTCTTGGAAATTGCTCCATTTGGACTGGGATGATTTGCATCCGTTTTTGCCTTTTCGTCGCACCTCCATATGACATTTGCATTTGCTATAAGTTGTTACTGTTAATAAACCACTAAAGACGAGATGTGATTATTCCGGCACACCCGCCGCGAATACCCGGTCGGATAAATTCCTGATTGTTCTTCTCTTGTTTGTGAATTATTACTGTTAATAACCCACTAAAGACGACATGTGATTATTCCGGCACACCCGCCGTGAATACCCGGTCGGATAAATTGTTGATTGTTCTTTTCTTGTTTGTGGATTATTACTGTTAATAACCCACTAAAGACGACATGTGATTATTCCGGCACACCCGCCGTGAATACCCGGTCGGTTCAATTGACTTGAGTGTTTATTGTTTGTGGCGTGAACATATGCGAATGTTGTGCTTGAACTGCTATCTTCTTAACTCTGCCTTATTGCAGCATTGGAACTGTCGGTTTACAATCATTGTTGTGTAAACATCTTTGGAAAGATCTTGAGAAATTTGACTAAGAACTTAATCACCTCCCTCGACCAGATTGAGTCATCGGTGCCATTCACCGAACCTTTTAGCTCAACCACGCGTCGTCGAAATGGGCAAACCTAACTTAGTAGCATTATCGAGATTCCCCTTTGATTTCACCCCTTGGTGAGTCTAGTCGGTTACCTGTGTGGTCGGGGCTAGTCTTGTGATGGTTCCGGATCTCGGCGTCGCTCATCGTTTGGGGACGTGCCGGAATTGTAGTTCAGCCTAAGGCAAGGCCCTAGGGCATGTCGGTAACTATATAGGGGGCGTCTTGATTTTTTGGACGGTTAGGGAGTGAACACCAGCCGCCAGGAATGGTTAAGTACTTCGGTGTCGGTGGGACTATTGGGCACTCCAGCGTATGGTTGTTGCGACCTCTCGAGAGTGTATATAGAAACTAGCCTAGTCCCAAGGATACGGGGCAAGTTTGGGTCGAGTCACACTTAGAGTCCGTCTCGTCACAGGGAAAACTTTGAAAATAAACTTGACAAGTATATGAGACTCGGGGAGTCTACATGATTGCGCCAAGGATGGAGAGGGGCTAGAGTGCCCGGAAGTCGGTGAAACTTACCAAGTGAATGATGTGGTGGACACCACCCTCGGTGTCATGTTTAAGTCCCAACGTTAAGATGGGATTCGTCGTTGCTATAATGATCTATCAATGCCATGCTATTTCTCCGCACTATGCCATGCTACTTACCGTACTTATGCCATGCCATATAGATAGTATGTGTGTCGTGTGGCCGGTGTCTTGCGAGTACATGCAATGTACTCACCTTGCTAATTCTTTGGTCAGACCCCCCATCGCCCGTCCAGGAGTACCCGCTCTACGAGAACTAGGATCGAGTATTCCAGGCAGAACCCTGTGGAGACCGCCCACCGTGCTACGCTTCCGTCTACGCTTCCGCCTACGCTTTCCGATGCATTAGTCCTTCGCTCCGACGATCAAGAATAATGTATATACTGTTGTGTGCGCCATTGCGCCCTCTTCCGAAGCCGCTCTCACGAACCGTGTTATGTATAATTATTCGAACCGATGTATTTGGTCTCGTCTTTAATATCAAGCAATCGTATACTAGTGTTTATGGGACTAGTATACGAGACTATTCCTGTCTTTGGATCGGGGTGTCACAAAGCTTGGTATCAGAGCCAGACTGCCTGTAGGATACCCTAGTTCACGGACACTAGAACATGACCGTTACCTTGTTCTTTGGATTATTTCTCTCCCTGTGTATGGGTTTCATTTTGGGTAATTCGCTACTCTAAACGATTAACGTTAACGTTTACTTTTGTGACTATATTCTGGTACAGATGCCAGAGTTGTTCGCCGAGACGACTGCCGAGCACATCTCTGGTTTTCCACAGCTTTTGCGGGAGATTTGGAGCCACCTCTACCTGGAGTCTGCTCCTCCTTTGTATCGCGTGTACTTTGACCGTCCCACCGGGACCAACTCTGAGTTCGCAGCCACTCTCATCTTGTGTACGGAGGCAGGAGATCCGACCGTCCTCCACTCACTCACTTCCGGAGTCACCGTTCAGGTGACCTGTGCTATCCAGGAGGTCGCTTACGACGCTATCACTCTTATCCGCACCTTTGACCCTATCATGGGAGAGTGCAGCCGCTACATCCACTTTCCTAGGCTGCAGATGACCACCGGGGATGTCATCTTCCCAAACCCCGGTGATCCTGCGGCGTCCCTCACCGCCTTGATCCGCTACACGACACTTCTCCACCAGTACCTCCACACCACCCTTGGCCAGCTTGCGGCTCTCCACATTGACTTGGCCACGGCTAGTCGCCCTCGTGGCGCGAATGCCAGCTCTGGTTTCCGCTCGTTCTCCTTTCCTATGTCCACCCGAGGCACTCTGGAGTATATCCAGAACAGCCTAGCGGAGTCCTCTTCTCGTACCCCACCTACTTTGGCTCCCATTCGCCCCGCCGCTCGCCGCTTCACGTGTATTCCGATCATCTGTACCCGTTGTCGCCGTGGTCACCCCGTCGCTCCACCTCACACGTCAGGACCCCACGACATCCCGACGACTCCGGACTACAGCCCCGCCGGGATGAGCTACGACCCCACCACTCCAGCGACCCCGTTCGTGGACGACTTCTAGGCACTTGGAGCTCCTGAAGACTAGAGTACCTTATCGTTATCTCACGTAATAACGTAGTGGTAGGCTTGGGGAATGCTTGTATCGGTTGTACGCAACCATGTATCGTAGTCGCATTCATGCCTACATCCTTAGTTGCACTTGTTGTATGATGGGTTGTACTCAGCCATGTATCTTAGATCCCATCCATGCATGTATCCTCACACTTGTACTAAACCATTAACCATTGTTTTATACCACCATCCTCGGCTTTCGATATTTGGATTTGCATTGGGTTTTCTTGGATGATTACTTTTCCCCTAAAGATGCTCATGGTACACAACGCAACATGCAACCTCAGGATGAATACCGATGGCAGTCAATCCCAATCCCCACCAGGATCTGAAGAGCAAGGCAACTTGGTGCCCGGTCCAACCATTGAGCCATCGCCAAGCCAACTTCTGTTGATGATGGATGACAGGCACAATCAGCACATGGCCACCATCATGAGGGAGTTTGGCAGCTACATGACAGCTCAGCCCGCACACTGTGGCGAACGCTCCAAGCTGCAAGACTTTCAACGTACCCAGCCGCCCAAGTTTGTGTTCGCAGAGGACCCACTCGAGGCCGACGATTGGCTCCGCACCATGAACAAGAAACTCGCCATCGCCCGAGTTGACGAGCAGGACAAGGTGATGTACGCCACCCACTAACTCGAGGGCCCCGCCAACGCTTGGTGGGACAACCAGAGGGATGCGCAGAATGGTGAAACACCCATCACCTGGGCTGCTTTCCAGGAAGCCTTCCGCAAGGCGCACATCCCGTCAAACACTCACAAAGGGCAGCCGCTCGATATCTAGTACCTCACCAAGTTCAACAACCTCACCCGGTATGCCCCCGATGACACCAACACCGAAGAGAAGAAGAAGGACATATTTCTGCACGGGATGCATCTGGCCATCAAGACCCAGCTGAGATTTCTGCAGTTCCCAGATGTTCAGGCTATGGTCAACACCGCGCTGATTTCTGAGAAGGAGCACCGTCACATCTATGACAACCACAAGAGGAAGTTTGAGGATCGCAAGCCTCACCATGACCGCCACTCCGCGAAGACTCGCCCATGGCAGTCCAGCAACAAGTACGACCCCCCACCGCCACCACCACCTGCTTGGACTCAGCCTAAGAAGGTTGTGTTCCCAAACCGCAAGGTCTTCAACAAGCGCCCCATGTCCGATGAGCGCAAGAGGGACAACACTTGATTCAAGTGTGGCAAGCCGGGACACTACATCAGGGACTTCCCCAACAACTCCAACGGCAGCGGCAACAACTACGGCAACGCCAACCCGGTCAACGTGTCCAAGCCGCCTGTGGTCGCCCGTGTCCACCACATGTCCGCCGAGAAGGCCTAAGAGGCCACGGACGTAGTGCTTGGTACGTGCACCATCAACGCTAAACCCGCTCTTGTTTTCTTTGATTCTGGAGCTTCCCACTCTTTCATCTCGAAAGATTTTGCCACCAAACACCATTTGCCGATTTCCCTTTTGGACCAAGTTTTAGTGATACGAACCCCCGCCTCTGAGATGGATACCGCCACCGCCTGCAAGGGGTTGACCATCAGGGTTAACCAAGTGGAGTTCCCCGCCCAACTCCACGTGATCGATGTGCCGGGATTGGACGCCATCCTTGGGATGGATTGGTTGGCCCCACACTCAGCTCAAATTGATTGTGCCAACCGGAAGATCATGCTCACCAACCCCGAAGGAATCCGCATAACGTACCTGCCCAACAAACCTCAGCAGATCAACACCAAGATGTTCTCCATTCACGCCACATGAATTGGTCAACTCTATGTGGTCAGCAAGTATCCCGATGTGTTCCCCGATGAATTGCCAGGAATGCCGCCCGATCGTGATGTGGAAATTGCCATTGAAGTTGTGCCAGGGACAAACCCAATATTCAAGAAGCACTACCGCATGACCAGTCCCGAGCTAGTGGAACTCAAGCGACAACTCGACGAGTTGATTGAGAAGAAGTTCATCCGCCCAAGTATTTCACCGTGGGGATCGCCGGTATTATTTGCCAAGAAGAGTGATGGTACCCTCCGTTTGTGCATCGACTACCGTGCCCTGAACGAAGTTACCATCAAGAACAAATACCCGCTGCCCCGAATCAACGATCTGTTTGATCAACTCCGTGGTGCCCGTGTGTTCTCAAAGATTGATCTCCGCACGGGGTATTATCAGTTGAAGATCCGAGACAGTGATATCCCCAAGACTGCTTTCACCACGAGATACGGATTGTTTGAGTGCACCGTGATGTCCTTTGGATTGACCAACGCACCCGCATACTTCATGGGAATGATGAACAAGGTGTTCATGGAATACCTCGACAAGTTCGTGGTTGTGTTAATCGACGAAATCCTCATCTACTCCAAGAACGAGGAAGAACACAAAGAACACCTAAGACTGGTCTTAACGAGGCTACGGGAGCAAAAAATCTACGCCAAGTTCAGCAAGTGTCAGTTTTGGTTGAAGGAAGTTGAGTTCCTTGGACATGTTCTGTCAGGTGCCGGCGTAGCCATCAACCCCAACAAGATCTCCGACGTACTGAATTGGAGGACACCCTCCAATGTGTCCGAAATCCGAAGCTTCCTCGGACTAGCCGGATATTACAGGAGGTTCATTGAGAATTTCTCCCGGATCGCCAAACCGTTGACAGAGTTACTCAAGAAGAACCGCAAGTTCACTTGGACCAACGAATGTGAAGAGAGTTTCAACGAGCTCAAGAATAGATTGACCACCACTCCAATATTGGGTTTGCCCGACGACGGCAAGGACTTCACCGTGTATTGCGACACTTCCAGAAACGGTCTGGGCGTCGTACTTATGCAAGATGGGAAAGTTATCGCCTTTGTGTCCAAGCAACTCAAGACTCATGAGGTGAACTACCCGACTCACGACTTGGAGTTAGCCGCCGTCATACTCGCCTTGAAGCATTGGCGACACCATCTCATTGGGCGAAGATGCGAGATCTACACCGACCACAAGAGTCTGAAGTACATCTTCACCCAGCCCGACCTCAATTTAAGCCAACACCGATGGCTTGAAGAAATCAAGGACTACGACCTCGGCATCCACTATCATCCCGGAAAAGCCAACGTGGTCGCCGACGCGCTGAGTCGGAGACCGTTGCCTATACCCCCGAGCTTAGAGAAGGAGTTCGCGAAGCTGAACCTATGCATCGGCAACCGAGCTTACTAAAATGCTCTGGAAGTGAAATCGGACCTAGAAGAAGACATCAAGGTCGAGCAAGCCAACGACCCCGACATCCGGGACATTATCCGCCGAATTCCACTTGGGAAAGCAAAGGGATTCTCCATGGGAGAAGACGGAGTATTACGCTTCGGCAACCGTCTTTGCGTCCTCGGGAAGGCCGAGCTTCGGAAACAAATATTGAACGAGGCTCACGACTCCCCCTACTCCATTCATCCTGGAGGCACCAAGATGTACCAAGATCTGAAGCAAACATTTTGGTGGGCCGGGATGAAGAAGGAAATTGCGTACCACATCGCGTGTTGCAACACTTGCAACCTCGTCAAGGCAGAACACCAGAAGCCCGCCGGACTGTTGCAGCCGTTGTCCGTGCCCGAGTGGAAGTGGGACAATATTTGTATGGACTTCATCACCGGGCTCCCCAAGACCAACAGGGGAAACGACTCCATTTGGGTGATCGTTGACCGATTGACTAAGGTTACCCACTTTGTCCCCGTGAAGACCACCTACCGCTCAGAGCAGCTAGCACAGTTGTACGTGAACAAGATTGTCAGACTGCACGGAGTTCCCAAGACCATTGTATCCGACAGAGGTACCCAGTTTACCTCGCAATTTTGGACTGGTCTCCATGAGGCTATGGGAACTAAGCTCTCGTCCAGCACCGCGTACCACCCACAGACCGATGGGCAGACCGAGCGCATCAATCAGATTCTAGAGGACATGCTACGCGCATGTGTGCTCGTATATGGAGCTGGTTGGGAAGACAACCTCCCATACGCTGAGTTCTCTTACAACAACAGCCTCCAAGGCAGCCATGCAGATGTCCCCTTTTGAAGCATTGTATGGCAGGAAGTGTCGAACCCCTCTCAACTGGTCTGATACGGGAGATGGCAAGATTTTTGGATCCGGAACTCTACTCGAGGCTGAAAAGCAAGTACACCTGATTCGTGACAAACTCAAGACGGCCCAGTCTCGCTAGAAGAGTTACTATGATCGCCGCCACCGTCCCGTGAGCTTTGAAGTGGCCGACCACGTCTACCTCCGTGTGACACCCCTCAAGGGTCTAAAGAGGTTCCATCTCAAGGGAAAACTCGCTCCAAGATTTACCGGTCCCTTCAAGATTCTAGCAAGAGTAGGAGCTGTCGCATACCAGCTGGAACTCCCAGAAAGACTAGCTGGAGTTCACGACGTCTTCCACGTGTCACAACTGAGGAAGTGTGTCTCGGCACCCACCAAGCAGACAGATGTTGAGGAACTGGAACTGAACACCGACTTGAGTTATGAAGAGCACCCAATTAAGATCCTCGAGGAAACAGAACGCCGCACCCGCAGCAAGGTTACCAAGTTCTACCGAGTACAGTGGGACAAACACACCAAGGAAGAAGCAACCTGGGAACATGAAGATTTGCTGAGGTCTGAGTATCCGTACCTATTCAACGAGCCGCAGGAATCTCGGGGACGAAATTCATCTTAAGGGAGGAATGTTTGTAACACCCTGGATTTTGACCCTTTTCAAAATTTTCCAAAATGCATTAATTCTTTTTATTTAAATGTATTTGTATTTAAACCTCAACAAAACCATTTGAATTTAAATCTTTTCAAATCTGGTATATCAAGTGGGATCTTATGCTTTACCTTTCCCCTCCCACTTGGTACTTGATACTGTTAATTCTCCCTTGGACAAATATTGATTTGAGAAATCTTTTCCCTCTTTTAAATTCTGCCTTTAAATTAGCCTTCCAAAGGAACCTCTACTTTTATACCTCCAAAATCCTACAAAAATTAGGGAAGCATCCCTAGATAGTATAGAAGCTATTTCTAAGAAAACATAAGACCATCCCTTGGGAAAATATCTCTCCACACCCCTTTCTCTTTTCTGTCCATTTTGAAGATCCATTTTTGAAACATGTCTAAATAATTCCCTGGATGAATCCAAGCCATGGTTAGGTTCACATTCACCCCTCCCACCTCATGCCAAGAGGTCATCTCCAACCAACATCATTTAAGCCTCCAAACAAAATATCTCCACTTTGGTCAGAACTGTTTTTCGAAATTTCTGTATAGAACTTTGGTCAAATTTGCAAAAACTCTCTTCTACAACTGGTAGCCCTTCTCATTTGGCGCACGGGGATATGTTCACTTTTCCAATTGGTGCCCTGTGCTGCGAGATCGGTGGCGATGTCGGTTTTGGCATGCCCGGGAGCACGCCGGCGTCGGCACGGCCGCGTCCGCAGGGTGCCGCCCGCTTCTGGTCATCGGAGGACCACCCGCCCGCGCCCCTTCTCGACTCCCTGCACCTCCCCTTCCTCCATGGACACCTACGCACCCACACGCACGTCCGCGCACGCACGCCGCCGCGGAGCCGCCGGGCGCTAGCCGACGAGCTGTCCCCGCCCTGTTCTCGCCGGACCCGCTCGTCACCGTCTCGTCCGTGCACGCGGGCATTCAAATCCTCCCCACCAGACGCCACGAACTCGACTATGCCACCGCTCGCAGGACGCCGCCGTCACCTCGTCGCCGTAACTCCTCCGCACCGTCCAACCCAACTTTGGAGAGGCATATCTCACTCAATCTTTGTCCGAAAATTACAAAATTGGGCTTTCTGGAAACTAGAGAAAAATCTCTATCCAGTGATACCAATATGGGTTGATTTGGAGTTCATTTGCTGTTTCATTTCTTCTGAGGCATTTACTCGGTTTTTAACTCATTTTATCCAATTGAAGAAGATTCAAAGGATCTTGAAGAGGGACCAGAGCCCTACCTTGTGAAAGGCAAGACATCCACCACATTCCACCATTGCTGCCTTCTTGTAAATTGCTCCATTTGGACTGGGACGATTTGCATCCGTTTTTGCCTTTTCAACACACCTCCATATGACATTTGCATTTGCTATAAGTTGTTACTGTTAATAAACCACTAAAGACGAGATGTGATTATTCCGGCACACCCGCCGTGAATACCCGGTCGGATAAATTGCTTATTAATATTCTCTTGTTTGTGAATTATTATTGTTAATAACCCACTAAAGACGACATGTGATTATTCCGGCACACCCGCCGCGAATACCCGGTCGGATAAATTGTTGATTGTTCTTTTCTTGTTTGTGGATTATTACTGTTAATAACCCACTAAAGACGACATGTGATTATTCCGGCACACCCGCCGTGAATACCAGGTTGGTTCAATTGACTTGAGTGTTTATTGTTTGTGGCGTGAACATATGCGAATGTTGTGCTTGAACTGCTATCTTCTTAACCCTGCCTTATTGCAGCATTGCAACTGTCGGTTTTCAATCATTGTTGTGTAAACATCTTTGGAAAGATCTTGAGAAATTTGACTAAGAACTTAATCACCTCCCTCGACCAGATTGAGTCATCGGTGCCATTCACCAAACCTTTTAGCTCAACCATGCGTCGTCGAAATGGGCAGACCTAACTTAGTAGCATTATCGAGATTCCCCTTTGATGTCACCCCTTGGTGAGTCTAGTCGGTTACCTGTGTGGTCGGGGCTAGTCTTGTGATGGTTCCAGAGCTCGGCGTCACTCATCGGCTGGGGACGTGCCGGAATTGTAGTCCAGCCTAAGGCAAGGCCCTAGGGCATGTCGGTAACTATACAGGGGGCGTCTTGATTTTGTGGAAGGTTGGGGAGTGAACACCCACCGCCAGGAATGGTTAAGTACTTTGATGCCGGTGGGACTATTGGGCACTCCAGCGTATGGTTGTTGCGACCTCTCGAGAGTGTATCTAGAAACTAGCCTAGTCCCAAGGATACGGGGCAAGTTTGGGTCGAGTCACACTTAGAGTCGGTCTCGTCATTGGGAAAACTTTGAAAATAAACTTGACAAGTATATGAGACTCGGGGAGTCTACATGATCGCGCCAAGGATGGCGAGGGGCTAGAGTGCCCGGAAATCGGTGAGACTTACCAAGTGAATGATGTGGTGGACACCACCCTCGATGTCATGTTTAAGTCCCAACGTTAAGATGGGACTCGTCGTTGCTATAATGATCTATCAATGCCATGCTATTTCTCCGCACGATGCCATGCTACTTACCGTACTTATGTCATGCCATATAGATAGTATGTGTGCCGTGTGGCCGATGTCTTGCGAGTACATGCAATGTATTCACCTTACTAATTCTTTGGTCAGACCCGCCGTCGCCCGTCCAGGAGTACCCGCTCTACGAGAACTAGGATCGAGTATTCTAGGAAGAACCCTGTGGAGACCGCCCACCGTGCTACACTTTCGTCTAAGCTTCCGCCTACGCTTTCTGATGCATTAGTCCTTCGCTCCGACGATCAAGAATAATTTATATACTGTTGTGTGCGGCGTTGTGCCCTCTTTCGGAGGCGCTCTCACGAGTCGTTTATGTATAATTATTCGAACCTATGTATTTGGTCTCGTATTTAATATCAAGCAATCGTACACTAGTGTTTCTGGGACTAGTATACGAGACTATTCCGGTCTTTGGATTGGGGTGTCACATTCGCTCAGCTCGATCACTGGATGACAGACGACGTTGCCAGGTGCAAATGCTTTGTCATAGACTTGAAGGGGATCGTGTGCAGAAAACAACAAAATTCCTACCAACGATATCCTAAAAGCATGCCAATATCTATTCTATGCAGATATAGTAGTACGAACGGAGATCGGAATACGTACCCTTGTAGACCGAAAACGGGGATTACGTTCCCGCACAAACGTTGTCGATGAAGACCGACGAAGCCGACCTCAAGGTCGTGTAGAGGAAGCAGGCCTCCGAGTACCGCTAGCGCAGCACCTCGCAGGGCGTCACACACGTACGGTGGAAACGACGGCCTCCGAAGCTCCAGTCCAGAACGAGCAGCGGAAGACTTGGACCGGAACACCAGCAGCGCGGCAGCGGGCTATGGTGGAAGAGATCCCCCTTCTCTGGTCGGCGCGACTCTGACAAGGGAATCACGAGATCGAGAGAGAAATTGGGAATTAATTGGTAAATTAAAAAGGCCAGTGGTGCCCCTTCTTATATAGTCTCCCAGAGGGGAGCCAACTTGCTAACCAGGCAATATGGGACTAACCCCCACATGCCTGGTACGGCATTGGAGGGTGCGCCGGCCCCCTAGTGGGCTCTTGGCCCACTTGGGTCGGCCCCTCCTGGCCCCCACCGAATCCCCAAGGGGATTCCCCCCCTATTGGGCCTTCTTTCGACCAGAAGGCCCATTTAGGGAAATCAGCCTAAAAAATTTCGAAAATAAATATATAAAATCATATTTGCATATTAATTACACTAATTAATATCAAACATAATATATATAATTTTTCTTAGCTCCGAAAACTCTTTCGGCGCTGCCCGATCTCCATCGGACCCCTCCCGGGACGCTCCCGGTGATCTCTTTCCTTTCCGGTTGTCTTGTCGAAACCCCTTAAGTGTGTTACCCTAGCGGTTCGATATAATAACAGGTATGACCAAGACTCCTCTATGATCAACGACTAACTCGTAGGCCTGGACCCCATGAATTAATCCCTGTGATATAACGAATGACTTTCATCTATCAAACCTGAACGCAAAGTCTTAAACCTTTTGCCATAGCGATACTTAGCATGTCCGAGCGTCGTTCCATAGATATCTCCATACATAATCCCGACCTCGTTACCAACAACGCTATCTTCTACTCGTCCATGATCTCATGTCTCCGTGACCTAGTCCCATGCTTGCAAGCTCATTAGACATCATCTCACCGAGTGGGCCTGAGAGTATCTATCCTGCTATGCGGACTGGCAAATCCCGCTCTTGACCCCTCGTCTAAACTACTCCTTTCCGATACCCAAAAGTATCACCGTTATTGTCATACTATATAAGATACGACGTTTGGTGTGATCAAAGTATCTTCCAGGAATAACAATAAGAGTTGATCTCACGGTCAAAGGCGTAACGACTACGTCCTCCAAATCTTGGTATGTCCATCACATCGTTCTCCAACGATATGACTCCCATTGCCGACCGGCGCCATGCCCCATGACCGGGAAACCTCGATCATCAATCGCGCAACGAAACTAGTCTTAGTAGAGGCTACTAGGGACCTGGTTGTTTACGTATCACACCCGTATTAATGTTTCCGCTTAATACGGTTCTAGCATGACACAAAAACCTATTATGAACAAACGAGATATGATAAAGAATTGTAACGCCCCGGGATTTATCCCCTTTTAGTTTTGTGTGTTTTCTTTTTGCATCAACATGGCATTGCATTTCATCGCATTAAATTTAATTGGTTGCATTTAAATTCAATCCCTACAATTAAATTCAAATGCTTTTCAAATTAATTAAAATGTGTTATTTTCAAATCTTTTGTAAATGTTAAAAATTAGTTTATTAAATTGTCTATGTAAAACTAAAAATATTTTGTATAAGTTTCGTGTTCAAATTCCTCGTCGATTTGGTTTTAAAAATATAAATCGAAAAAGATTAAACGAGAGAGAAATAAAAAGCCCAAAAGCCCATCTAACCCCAAACCATAGGGTTTCCCCCTCGAAAATTCTTTCCCACCCCCTGCCTTTTCGCAACCACCCTCTTCATTTTTCTGGGTTTTAGCAAAAGGTCCTTCCACCCTTTTTTTTCTTTGTTCCCCTCCATTCTTTTCTTTTCCTTTTGCTTTTTCTTTCCTTCCTTTCTTCTTCTTTCTCCTCTCCTTTTGCACGCACGGGAGAAAACCTCCAGGGCCCGAGCCCGAGCTTGTTCCCCCTGCTCCGACCCAGCCCCGTGCGCCCCAACCTCCTGTTCCCGCGCCCCCGCTCGCGTGCCCTCTGCGCCGTCCCCGCCGCACGACGCTACCGAGCCGCCCCGGCCTGCGCCTCCCCAGCGCCGACCGCCACGCCGCGGCGCCCCCCCCCCCCCCCGAGCTCCTCCGCCTCCGCCTCTCCCCTCCGGCCGGAGCTTCTCCGACCCGCACGCCCCAGCGCCGGCCCGAGCTCCCCTGCCGCCGCAGTGCCGCCGCTCCCGCGCCCCACGCCTCTGCCAGACGAGCTCCAGCGCCGCCGCCCCTGCTCCTCCTGTCGCCGCCGCCGCCGGCCCGCCGCGCACGCCCCCCTCCGGCCGCACCCGCCGCGCCCGCGCGCGCCCCTTCGCCCCATCCTGCCGCGGCCGCGCCGCCACCCCGCACGCCCTGCGCGCGCCTCCTCGCGCCTGCGCCTGCCCGCAGCAGCCCCCGCGCGCGCGCCGCCTCGGCCTTCCTCTGCCGCAGCCGCCGCATCGCCGCGCCGCCCGCTCCTCGGCCCAACCTCCCGCGCTCCCGAGCTCGCCCCCACGCCTCGTGGCCTCCTCCCGTCGGCCGCTGAACGCCGACGTTCCCCGCCGGCCGCTGCCACGTGCCCCACACGCCCGCTGTCGCCGCCGCCCCGCACGCATCCGCCGCCGCCGCGCCGTGCTGCGCGCCTCCACCCGCGTCGGTCGCCGCCGCCATGCGCACCCGCTCCGCGCCTCTGCTCCACGCCACGCCGTCGTCCCCGCTGCCTCCTCTTTCCGTCCGTGTGCATGCCGCCGCCGCCGCCCGCCAGGTGTTCGACACAATGCCCGCAAGACCCTGGCGTCGCCATTTTCTTGTCCGAGTTGTCCACCCTTCGAGGTGTTGCTACATGCGCGTGCGAGTGCCTCCTCCGGTGCCGCGTGTTCGTGACCACCGTGTCCGTGTTGCGGTGCCCGCCCGTGCGTGTTTCTTCCTGGTGTCCGTTTGCCGTGCTCCTGCGTGCCCGCGCCGTCAACGATGATGACCGACTTCGACTACTTCCCCGATCACTTCCACGACACCGACAAACGACGATGCCCCGGTTCCGCGACGACTACTTCCACGACGACTACTTCCTCTACGGACCGAAGACGTCGGTTTCGAACCCTAGTTCACCCGATCCGACGTGCGAACCCAAACCCTAACCCTACCTATTTTATTAAATGTCATCTATCTTGTGCATATCGCATCATACTTGCATGTGTTGCATCTCTTGGGTTTGCGGGTGTAGCAAATCACCTAAATAATAAATATGGAATGTGTGGGGCAAATCACTATATGTATTGCCCAATTCCATTTAATTGACTAGATCATCTTTGCCATGCCTTGCCATCTTAATGAACATTTAATTTGTGGGGTAGATAAATAACTTTAACATTAATATTAATTGTCGGAATCCTGGTTTCGCTTAATTTGGATTAAGCGCATCTAATATTGCATCTTGCCATGCCATGCATCATTCTCATATGAGCATGCTGGATCTTCTGCCGTAGTTGTAAAATGCACCTTTTGCGCTTCCAGTGTTTGTTGCTTCTTCGCGGATAAAACGTTGAGATGTGTGAGCAACGACAAGATCTGCTTACATGCGGGAATCCAGGCAAGCAAAATTTGCTTGTTTACCTATACATTGTTTTTCATTCTTGCCGTTGATCTCTTCTACCCTAGTATTCGATTCTTATCGCGATCCCATCACATGTTTATCCTACAGCCCATACAGCTTTATCCCCACAACCTAATACCCGTTGCATGTTTATCTGTTGGCTTTGCGAGTCGTAGCGCATGCTTAGAGTTGATTGTGCGAGTCGTCTGTTTGTCTTATGTTTCATCTGCTTAGTATGATAGATTACTCTACCTTAATAAAATGTTGTTTTATATTGGGATATTATAATTAAAAGATAAGGCACCACGCGGAAGGCCTTGCGAGGTGCTTTGTTCTGCTCAGTGTCGACCTAGGAACTGAGATTTTGTCCTCGGATCCAATTTTGAGCGAACTAACCACTTGTGGGAGGCCCTATGGAGCCCCCCTCGACTTTGAACGGATCTACAGCTTGTCCATGTGCCGCAACTAGATCGGGTTTTCCATTTTCTCATATGCATGTGCATGATGATGATGATGATGAGAGGGTATGTGATACGGGGGGTCATATAGGTGCGGTACGACACGAAGCGGACAGTTCCGACTGTGGTTTGAGCCGCATGGTGGCATAGGCGCAAACTAATGAGTCTGCAATTGAGACTCGGCCGGACTCCTGACGCGGGTAACAACTCATATGGGTGGCACTTGGACTTGCTGCAGTGAAGGAATAAGTCGTGTTGAGAAGCCCTGATGCTTGCTTGGGTTGATCATGCGAGTATGGGTACAGTAGTGCACCCATGCAGGGTATAATCTTATCGATGAGCCGTGTCCACGGTTATGGACGACTTTGGTGATGATGCTGGCTAACAAGATCTAGACAACTTGCACCTAATTAATGTTAATTAATTTGACTAGTAATATAGAATTATTTTCACCATAAATTATAATTTAAAACTGTTCAACGTGTGAGTTTTCCCGAATTGCTTCCTCATATTTGGTTGAGGGGGTTAATTCGAGAATGGGTTATGATTGGTGTTAGTTGTAGATGTTTATCTTATGCGTTCTCTTACCCCTCTCTGTTTAGACGGAAGTGGTAGCGTGTCTCTTTAGGTTGCTAGTGCTGCTGCCGCTAAGTCCACCTCCCCTATATTTTGGGAGATGGTGTAGAAAGTAGGCAAGTCGGTTTTTCTTGCCAGGGAGTGCCCTGACCCTCTTTTGGGATGTACTTTATGTGCAGTCAACAGGTTTGAAGTCAGACGACGTTAGCTTGGGAATCCCTCCGGCTTGGCTGGGCAGGGATATGGCGCCATCGCTTATCTTCAGAACTCTTAGTCCAATTTGCTTCTTATCCGTAGTCGGATACTATTCTGCTTCCGCTGTCATTTGTATCTTTGTATTGTATATTTGTATCTTGACTCGTTCGAGTCGTTGTTGTAATTTATCTTTTGCTGTATTTGTGGATGTATCGGAACTGTTGTAATGTTATCACAATTCCACCACATAATGCGCATGTTTCGGCGTGCACATTATGTCTGGTGGGCGACCTAAAATCGTTATTATGTGGATTTCGGCAAGATCGCTTAAATCTACATAGTACCGATTTTAGGGCGTCACAAGAATATACTTTATTAATTGCCTCTAGGGCATATCTTCTTCAGTCTCCCACTTGCACTAGAGAACAAATTAATCTAGATTACAACTTGGTAAAAGCCTAACACCCATAGGTAACTGGTGCTTTTCATGCTTATCAAGCGGGAGAGGCTTCGTCAGCGGATCTGCCACATTCAGATCCGTATGCACTTTGCAAATCTTCACATCGCCTCCTTGTACGTACTGACGTATCACATGGAAGCATCGGAGAATGTGTTTGGCGGTGGAGTGAGACCTTGACTCCTTGGCGTTCACAATGGCACCCGTATTGTCGCAGAAGAGGATCACGGGGTCTTGCACGCTCGGGAACACTCCAAGTTCGATGACGAACTTCCTCAGCCACACAGCTTCATTTGCGGCTTCGCAAGC
This sequence comes from Poa annua, assembly GCA_026929855.1. NCBI lineage: Eukaryota > Viridiplantae > Streptophyta > Magnoliopsida > Poales > Poaceae > Poa > Poa annua. Next base: position 44,618,235 of record CM049427.1, read on the forward strand.
AGCAATATACTCCGACTCCATTGTAGATTGTGCGACTATGGGTTGCTTCCCACTTCTCCAGCACACGACGCCTCCATTCACCTTGAACACATAACCTGTCTGTGACTTAGAGTCATCGGGGTCTGAGCAAAAACTTGCATCTACGTAACCCGTTACGCCAAGTTCTTCATCGCAGCCACCATACACAAGGAACATTTCCTTTGTCTTATTGAGATACTTGAGAATGCTCTTAACAGCTATCTAATGCGGCATTCCAGGATTACTCTGGAACCGGCTTGTCAAAGTTAGAGCTAATGCCACATCCGGTCTAGTACTCAACATTGCATACATGATCGATCCTATGGCTGAAACATAAGGATGTTTAGTCATATCGGCCTTATCCAGTTCCGTTACCGGACACTGTGCCTTCCGCAATATCTTATTCTTGATAACCGGCAGAGAACCCTTCTTTGCCTTCTCCATACCGAAACGCTTCAGTATTTTATCAAGATAAGTACTCTGACTCAGTGCTAATAGGCGCTTTGATCTATCACGATAGATTTTTATGCCTAAAACATACGCAGCTTCTCCTAAGTCCTTCATGGAAAATTTACTGTTTAAATATTCCTTCACGCTATTCAGAAGTTCCACATCATTCCCAATCAGCAATATGTCGTCTACATACAGTGCTAAGAACACAACCGAGCTCCCACTCATTTTCTTGTAAATGCAGGTCTCTTCCAAATTTTGGATAAATCCAAAACCTTTGATTACCTCATCAAAGCGAAGATTCCAGCTCCGAGATGCCTGCTTCAATCCATAGATGGATCGCTGAAGCTTGCACACCTTGTTAGCATTTCCTGGATCGACAAAACCTTCCGGTTGTACCATGTACAACTCTTTCTCAATGTTTCCATTTAGGAAGGTTGTTTTGACGTCCATCTGCCAGATTTCATTATCATAAAAGGCAGCTACTGCTAACAAAATCCGAATAGACTTAAGCATCGCTACCGGTGAAAAAATTTCATCGTAGTCAATTCCATGAACTTGTCGGAAACCCTTTGCGACAAGCTGAGCTTTATAAACGGTCACATTACCATCAGCATCAGTCTTCTTCTTAAAGATCCATTTATTCTCGACGGCCTTGCACCCTTCGGGAATATCCATCAAAGTCCACACTTTGTTATCATACATGGATCCTATTTCGGATTTCATGGCTTCAAGCCATTTTTCGGACTCTAGACTTGCCATCGCCTCCTTGTAGTTCGTAGGTTCGTCTTGTTCAACTAACATGACGGTGCAAACCATGTTGCCATACCATTCTGGTGCGATCCGAGATCTACCAGACCTACGGGGTAGAATACTCTCCTCGACAGTTTCTCCCACTCCTTCCACAGAGGACGTTTCCGGAATTGCTTCCGTTGCGCCACTCGGAATCTCGAGTTCAGGATCAACGATCTCATCGAGGTCTACCTTCCTCCCACTTACTCCTTTCGCGAGAAACTCCTTCTCTAGAAAGGTACCGGTCTTCGCGACAAAAGTTTTGCCCTCAGCTTGGTTGTAGAAGGTGTACCCAACGGTTTCCCGCGGATATCCTACAAAGACGACTTTCTCTGACTTCGGTTCGAGTTTGTCGGGCTGTAGTTTCTTAACGTACGCCTCACAACCCCAAACCTTCAGAAACGATAACTTAGGCTTTTGGCCATACCATAATTCATACGGTGTCGTTTCAACGGACTTGGACGGAGCCCTATTTAAAATGAATGCGGCTATTTCTAACGCATAACCCCAGAAGGACACTGGCAAATCGGTAAGAGACATCATAGATCGAACACTATCCAGTAGAGTACGATTACGTCGCTCGGACACGCCGTTACGCTGCGGTGTTCCGGCTGGCGTAAGTTGGGGTACTATGCCACAACTCTTCAGATGTGTGCCAAACTCAAAACTCAAGTACTCTCCACCGCGATCGGATCGGAGGTGCTTGATTTTCCTATTAAGCTGATTCTCAACTTCACTTTGGAATTCTTTGAACTTTTCAAAAGTTTCAGACTTGTGTTTCATCAAATAGATATAACCGTATCTACTCAAGTCATCAGTGAAGGTGACGAAGAAACGATAACCATTGCGTGTCGAAACGCTCATCGGTCCACACACATCTGTATGTATGATCCCCAATGAATCCGACGCCCGTTCAACGAAACCTTTGAACGGTGTCTTGGTCATTTTACCCATAAGGCATGGTTCGCATGTATCGAGGGATCCGAAATCCAACGAGTCCAAAAGTCCATCGGAGTGGAGTTGCTTCATGCGCTTTACACCAATATGACCAAGACGGCAATGCCACATATACATGGCGGTATCATCACTACACTTAATCCGTTTGGCTTCTAGGTTATGGATGTGAGTACTACGATCGAGATTCAACAAGAATAAACTGTTATTCTCGGGAGCATCAACATAAAAGATATCATTCATATAAATAGCACAATTGCTTGACACTGATTTAAATGAATAACCTTCTTGTAACAGGCAAGACCCACTTATAATGTTTACACTCAAGGATGGCACAAAATAACACTTATTTAAAACCAAAACTAATCCCGATGGTAGATGCAGAGGGAGCGTGCCGACAGCCACCACGTCTACTCTCGATCTGTTGCCGACGCGCATCGTCACCTCATCCTTCGCCAGCCGCCGTCTATTTCCTAACTCCTCCTGAGAGTTACATATATGAGCAACAGAACCAGTATCAAATACCCACGTGTTGCTCCGGGCGGATGTAAGGTACACATCTATAACATGTATATCAAATATACCTTGCTCTTTGTCGACCGTCTTGCCAGACTTCCTATCCTCCAGGTACTTGGGGCAGTTGCGCTTCCAGTGACCCTTCCCCTTGCAATAGAAGCACTCCACGCTAGCTCTGGGACCAGATCTGTTAGTCTTCGGCTTGGCACTCATCTTGCCTTCCCTCCTGGACTTCCAGCTCTGCTTTCCCTTGCCACCGGATTTCTTGAAATCAACGACCTTGTTGACCATCAACAGCGTGTGCTCCTTCTTAATCTCTACCTCAGCAGTCTTGAGCATCACGAACACTTCACCCAGGGACTTAGCCATGCCCTGCATGTTGTAGTTCATGACGAAGCCTTTGTAGCTAGGGGGCAACGATTGCAACACCCTGTCAATCGCCAGCTCATCGGGAATCTTGCATTCCAGAGCATTCAGGCGTTGAACGTATCCAGACATCTTGACTACATGCTCGCTCACACTGCTATGCTCTTCCATCTTGGCCGAGAAGAAAAGGTCAGAAGCCTCATATCTCTCAGCCTTAGCCTGTGGCGCGAAGACAACCTTTAGATCAGAAATAATCTCGAAGGCGCTCATCTTCTCGAAGCGCTTCTGCAGGTCGGCTTCCATGGCGTAGAGCATGCCACTCTGGACAAAGGCAGAATCCTCCGATCTGATCTGAAAGACCTTCTTCTCATCCTCAAAGGCTTCATCTGCGGGAGGGTCACCTATGGCGGCCTCAATGACGTAGGCCACCCTATGGAGAGTGAGGAGGATCCTCAGGTTCCGGAACCAGGCCATGAAGTTTGACCCATTGGTCTTAAGCTTTTCTTTCTCAAGGAACAAACCTAGGTTAAACGAGTGGCGAGACATCTACAATGAAATTTGCAACAACATAGGACTTTTTTCATAATAGTTTTGAGTTATAGTATTTTAGAAAATAACTAACAGAACTCCCACTCAAACGAACATCCCTCCTGGTCGTTTAAGCGATTACACGACCCCCATCCATTGCACCACCCCTCATCATCAGAGCAGGCGACACAACTTCAAGAGTAGACAAAAAGTCCGCCACACCAATTTTGTGACTCGTGCTCGACCTTTCGGTCTTCCTGTTCCGAGGCCATATTTCTGAATATGCTAGGCTCGCCACCAAAGACCTCCACGATGACGCTTGTGCAACATGGCTTACACCCACTGTATGCGAACGACGAGATGTCTGACACCCGATCATCACGGCCTGCCTCATAACGTAGAACTTTCTTGGTGGTGCGTGTTGGAGGGAGAACACTAGTGGTATTTTGAAGGGATCATCTTATATAGCTACCGCCGTGTAACTAATGTATACTATACACACAATCACACAATATAAGATGCACACAAAACATCAAATGTAATGCAATGTGATATAGTCCATTGCGCCATGGTCTTCTTCGTGCCCGCAGTTTATAAACAATTTAATAAACCTACCTTGACCATATCACATAGCCCCTGCAAAATAAAGTTAGACGCTTCTACTTTATCTTTTGCATATTTTACGTGGCTTGGGGCTTTCGTAAATAGAACCGCTTCATACCTACGAATCTTATGACCACAACAACGATCCAATAATTGCATATTTAAGCATCCCTTTCGGGCCCTCCATTGAAAATGCGAAGACCATCTAAAGAGAGGGAAACTGACACCCGCCAGCCACATATACGGTACAAGACGTATGTCAGTAGTGGAACCAGTCTCGCGTAAGCGTACGCGTAAAGTCGGTCCGGGCCGCTTCATCAACTCAATGCCGCTGGAAAACACAAGTGCATGCTAGAGGGTGGCAAATAACAGGAACGGTGCCCCCGTGCAGAACACGGGTTCTAACAGCGTACAGCTATATCTACAATAGATCAGCTCTGATACCACTGAAGGGGATCGTGTGCAGAAAACAAAAAAATTTGTACCAACGATATCCTAAAAGCATGCCAAGATCTATTCTATGCAGATGTAGTAGTACGAACGGAGATAGGAATACGTACCCTTGTAGACCGAAAACGGGGATTACGTTCCCGCACAAACGTTGTCGATGAAGACCGACGAAGCCGACCTCAAGGTCATGTAGAGGAAGCAGGCCTCCGAGTACCGCTAGCGCCGCACCTCGCAGGGCGTCACACACGTACGGTGGAAACGACGGCCTCCGAAGCTCCAGTCCAGGACGAGCAGCGGAACACTTGGACCGGAACACCAGCAGCGCGGCAGCGGGCTATGGTGGAAGAGATTCCCCTCCTCTGCTCGGCGCGACTCTGACAAGGGAATCACGAGATCGAGAGAGAAATTGGGAATTAATTGGTGAATTAAAAAGGTCAGGGGTGCCCCTTCTTATATAGGCTCCCAGGGGGGAGCCAACTTGCTAACCAGGCAATGTGGGATTAACCCCCACATGCCTGGTGCGGCATTGGAGGGTGCGCCGGCCCCCTAGTGGGCTCTTGGCCCACTTGGGTCGGCCCCTCCTGGCCCCCACCGAATCCCCAAGGGGATTCCCCCCTCTTGGGCCTTCTTTCGACCAGAAGGCCCATTTAGGGAAATCAGCCTAAAAAAATTCGAAAATAAATATATCAAATCATATTTGCATATTAATTACATTAATTAATATCAAACATAATATATATAATTTTTCCTAGCTCCAAAAACTCTTTCGGCGCTGCCTGATCTCCATCGGACCCCTCCCGGGACGCTCCCGGTGATCTCTTTCCTTTCCGGTTGTCTTGTCGAAACCCCTTAAGTGTGTTACCCTAGCAGTTCGATATAATAACAGATATGACCAAGACTCCTATATGATCAACGACTAACTCATAGGCCTGGACCCCATGAATTAATCCCTGTGATATAACGAATGACTTTCATCTGTCAAACCTGAACGCAAAGTCTTAAACCTTTTGCCATAGCGATACTTAGCATGTCCGATCGTCGTTCCATAGATATCTCCATACCTAATCCTGACCTCGTTACCGACAACGCTATCTTCTACTCGTCCATGATCTCATGTCTCCGTGACCTAGTCACATGCTTGCAAGCTCATTAGACATGATCTCACCGAGTGGGCCCGAGAGTATCTATCCTGCTATGCGGACTGGCAAATCCCGCTCTTGACCCCTCGTCTCAACTACTCCTTTCCGATACCCAAAAGTATCACCGTTATTGTCATACTATATAAGATACGACGTTTGGTGCGATCAAAGTATCTTCCAGGAATAACAATAAGAGTTGATCTCACGGTCAAAAGCGTAACGACTACGTCCTCCAAATCTGGGTATGTCCATCACATCGTTCTCCAACGATATGACTCCCATTGCCGACCGGCGCCATGCCCCATGACCGGGAAACCTCGATCATCAATCGCGCAACGAAACTAGTCTTAGTAGAGGCTACTAGGGAGCTGGTTGTTTACGTATGACACCTGTATTAATGTTTCCGCTTAATACGGTTCTAGCATGACACAAAAACCTATTATGAACAAACGGGATATGATAAAAAAATATACTTTATTAATTGCCTCGAGGGCATATCTCTTTCAAGACTATGTCATGCAAGGGGAATTGTTCACCTTCATGGTTCTTGATTACGTTGAATCAAGAAGATGAAACAGATCGCCGGAAGTCATCAATGGTGATGGTGTATATATGATATACATGTTATGAATGTTTTAGCTAAGCAAGTACTCGCAGTAGTGACTAAGTTTTTGATACTAGTCATGTTTTGTGAAAACCAGGTTTACTGCTTGAGTAGCTTGAAAGGATGAGGCGACATTGCGTGTTGATAATGGCAGACAAACTGTTGTGATGGCCATAGACACTCTCCCTCTAGATCTACCATTTGAATAAATTCTTTATGATCGCCTGTTAGTATGATCGTTACAAGTGTGTCTACTCTAGCGAGACACTTGTTCATACATGATAGTGACAAATTCGTTGTCCTATATTTATGAAGTAATGATCATATGTCGATTTGAATTTAGATGGTAGAATCTCGCACATTCATAATATTAATGCCAAAGGATTCAAACTCAATAAAGACACCACATATGTGTGGCACTACCGTTTAATTCATGTCAATGTTATAGGCAATGAATTAGCTCCATACCGGATGGATCTACAAGTCCTTAGATTTGATCTTTTGACACTTGCAAAATAACTAAGACACTGTTTTTGGAAAACATGCATATAACTTATTGATAGTCATACATATAGATGTATGTGGTTCAATGAAGTAATTGACAGGTAGTGGAGATCTTTATTTTTTGAACTTCACTGAATGTTTTGAGTATAACTTGTTGAGAATCGTGCATATGGGTGTATGTGAATCAATGAAGTACTTTAACGTGTAGTGGAACTTTTTATTTCATAGACTTCCTGAATATTCGATTAGATATATGGATATCCACTCAGGGAATGTTGGTCTGGAAATTTTGATTCGATCAAACAAGTTCAGAATGAAGTAGGAAATAAATTTAACAAGAAAATCAAATTCCCACGATACAGATCGAGAAAATAAAGATTTGAGTTATAATGTTGGCATATCATTGGAAGACTTGTGAGAAGAGTTCCACAAATTACGTCGCATGGAACGCCATAATATTATGGTATCTTAGGACGTCGTAATTGCACCCAATCGGATAGTGTGTAGTAAATAAATATCTTACCGAATTATTGTGATCGTTAGAGTTATATGGTAGAAACGCAACATTCACGTTAGATAATAGGGAAACCATTTGAATCCATGGAGACAATACCATACGAGTAATGGCATGACTTTTAGCCTGGATTGTCGTTTCAACAATTTAGTGTTTTGATGTGATGAAACCTAAAATGGATTAATCTTTGTAGTGTACCGTACCTAAAGATTTAGTTGGGTACATGTCTCACGACATAGGCAAAATCGTTGCCGGGATATACTTTGCGAAAGAAATAGTTTCTTGTCCAATGGTATAAGTGAAGAAAGTAGAGCAAGACGAAGTTGATGAACTTTCTCTCCAGACATCAGAGTGGCACAACCAAAAGTGTTTTCGGTGTCATGCTCCACAGATTGAAAAAGTTGATGATACAAGATCATGATGCTCTGAGCTCATACTAAGAACGTAGGCGTACGAGGTTGTGTTCCACACTATGTGTTACGACAATCTTGTTATAAAGGTCATATTAATGGAATATGACATACCAACGAACTACGAAGAAGAGATGGTGGACCTAAGTCCGAGAAATGGTTATGAGTCACTTATGATCCGAAATAAAATCCATGTACGATTACCAGGTAATGACTTGGGAGATCTTCTTGATGGCATCTAGGATGTTAATAGAATATGGAATTTTATGAGAGAATAGACATTGAGAAGAATCGATTTGTCGTGAAACAGTTCCGACAGATTCAAAAGTTAACCACATGAGAGTTTGTCTCAAGTGGCGAAGCCTAAATCTATTCTGGGTCGTTTAGACATTACTATAATTTCGAACGAGAAATGTATAGATGGATAAGAAAACTATGTTTCTTAATAGTGTCCTTAAGAAAGAGTTGTAATCAGTATAATAATGGTTTGTAATCCTGAGGATGCTAAACATGTATGCAAACTTCAGTTTTCCATTCATGGGCTGAAGCAATCATACCGGAGCTGGAATCTTCACTTTGATAATGTGATCAAAGGATTTTGGAGTTGTCCAAAATAGTTGAAGAAACCTGCATTTGCTTAGAAGTGAGTGGGAGCAAAGTAGTTTTTCTTGATCTTATATGCAGAAGGCATATTTGAGTGGAAGCTAAGTAGCTTTTCCTTGATCTTATATGCGGAAGGCATATTTGAGTGGGAGCTAGGTGTCATTTGTGATTTTGAATGTAACGACATATTGAATGACACAGACCCTCTAGTAGAGTGTAAAAGATTATTTAAGTGATTAAATTTTCTATAAAATGAAGTTAGGAGTATTAGGCATCCGATTTGTAATTGTATAGATCGTAAGGGGCTTAATAACATTAGTTCGGAATATTTCCTAAGTTAAGATTCTGAAGTGTTTCAGAATAGAACAAGTGAAGAAGATTGTTCTTGCTTGTATGACTAGGTAAAATATTAAGTTTATCTTGACATTTTTAGTGATAGAAAATGATGTTCGACATTCTCTATGTATCAGACATAGATTCTATCAGACTGAAAGCTCGACTTGGTGTGACCCGAGTTCTTGGTTGAAGAACGGGTTATAGAGTGATCCTTATGTGGATCAATGAACAAACGTTTAATTGTATCATTCAGTGTCTGTGAGAACTGAAGATATGTTTTCTAGTAAAGGGTAAGAGTGGACAGACAACTTGCCGTAAAACGGTTATGATGATGCAAGTTATTTCACTGGCCCATACAACTAGAAATCTCATATAAGAGATGTCCTTTATTTTGAAGAAAGACATGGTTAGCTTGCAAAGTCACATATGAATGCACTGTTGCATAATCTACATATGAATAGAAATATATGACAACTTCAGAAGTAGAAAGTGTAATTGGACTGAGCAGTTTTCCGAGCGTATGTGGTCCCCTTAATAGATCTCTTAGACTTTTAAGTCCCATGCTACGCGAATGTTCGAGTCTCACTCCATACACTAGGATATATTTCACCGTCATCGTAAGATACGGGATGATGTCAAAATAGGTGACATAGAAGTGTTGCAAAGCACATATAGGTCTCAATCTGTGAGATCTATTGACTGTATTCCTCTTCCACGAGGCGAGCAGGCACACAGATGCTATGGGTGTTGAGGTTTTACCAAGTTGTAAACTAGATTAAGTGTTACTCTAGTGCAAGTGGGAGACTAAACGGAATATGCCCTAGAGACACTTAATAAACATATTTTATTGATTATATTCCAATTGTTCATTATATGTTTTATACCATGCTATAACTGTATTAAGCGGAAACATTAATACAGGTGTGGTAGATAAACAACCAGGTCCCTAGTTGCCTCTACTAAGACTAGTTTCGTTGCGCGATTGACGATCGAGGTTTTCCGATCATAGGGCATGGCGCCGGTTGGCAATGAAAGTCATATCGTTGGTGTAACGATGTGATGGACATACCCAATATTTATAGGACATAGTCATTACGCCTTAAGACCGTGAGACCAACTCTTATTATTATTCCTGGAAGATACTTTGATTGTACCAAACATCGTATCTTATTTAGTATGACAATAACGGTGATACTATTGGGTATCGGATGGGGGTAGTTGAGACGAGGGGTCAACAGCGGGATTTGTCAGTCCGTATAGCCGGATAGATACTCTAGGGCCCACTCGGTGAGATTATGTCAAATGAGTTTGCAAACATGTGACTAGGTCATCAGCTGACATAATATCATAGACGAGTAGAAGATAGCGATGTCAGTAACGAGATCATGCTAGATATGGAGATATCTGAGAATGATGCTCGGACGCGCTAAGTATCGACATGACAAAGGGTTTAATACTAGACGTCCAGATTTGATAGATGAAAGTCATTCTTATATCAGAGGGATTAATTCATGGGGTCCAGGCCTACGAGTTAGTCATTGATCGGAGAGGATTCTCGATCATGTCGGTTATTATATCGAAGCGCTAGGGTAACATACTTAAGGGGTTTCGACAAGACAACCGGAAAGGAAAGAGATCACCGGGAACGTCCCGGGAATGGTCCGATGAAGATCCCCAGCCACGAAATAGTTTTCGGACCTAGAATAAATTATATATAATATGTTTGATATTAATTAGTGTAATTAATGTTTAAATATGATTTTATATATTTATTTTCGAATTTATTTAGACTGATTTCCCTAAATGGGCCTTCTGATGGTAAGAAGGCCCATAGGGGGGAAAACCCTCAAGGGGAAATTCGGTGGGGGGGGCTTGGCCGGCCTAGGTGGGCCAAATGGGGCCCGCCTAGGGCCGACGCACCCTCCCTAGCCGCACCAAGGCATGTGGGATAGCCCCACATTGCCTGGTTAGGGAGGTTGGCTCCCCCCGGGAGCCTATATAATAAGGGGCACCCCTGGCCTTTTAGTTTACCCAATTAATTCACGATTTCTCCTCGATCTCGTGATTCTCTTTGTCGGAGTTGCGCCGAGGAGGATGAGAGGATCTCTCCACCATAGCCCACAACCGCGCTGCTGGTGTTCCGGTCCAAATCTTCCGCTGCTCGTCCTGGACTGCAGCTTCAGAGGCCGTCGTCTCCACTGTATGTATGTAACGCACTGCGAGGTGCTGCGCTAGCAGTGCTCGGAGGCCTACTTCCTCCACCCGACCTCGAGGTCATATTCTTCGTCTTCGTCGTGCCAAGTTCTTCGCGACCTAGAGGTTGGCTACGTCGTCTTCGTCGTCAACGCTTGTGCGGGAGCGTAATCCCCGCTATTCGGTCTACGAGGGTATGTATTCCGATCTCTGTTGTACTTCTATATCTGCATAGTGTAGATCTTGGCTAGTTTAAGGATATCGTTGCTAGGATTTTTTTTTGTTTTCTGCATGTGATCCCCTTCAGATGGCTCTCGCAAATATGAGTGCATCGTTTTTCTTTGCAGATAATTCGTGTCTCGTTTACATTACTAGTATGATGGCTCTCGCAAATATGAGTGCATTGTCTTTCTTTGCAGGTAATTCGTGTCTCATTTACATAGTATGATGGCCCTCCTAAATGCGAGTGCATCATCTTTGTTATGACCGGATGCAATTAGAATGAAGGGAAAAAACACTAGGGAATAAATTACTCCCTTCAAATCCGACACTATCAAAACTAACCATGAAAATCGACACAATACTTAAGTACGTAGTATACTACGAGTAAAAAACATCATTCAAGTGAGACATGTGATGTACTCTATAGGTTATATGCGGACATTTAAAAATTAATGGAAAATGAAAATATGCATCTAGGTAATATTGATGTGCCTCTATAGGCTGGTCAAAAGGACACCTTAAAAATTTCTTTGCGAGTCAGTTTTTTAATATAAGATGTTTTAGTTATTGCACATATTATACAGATACACAAAAAAGAATGAATATGGACACTTAAACATGTCTAGATAAAAGTTTGGACATTCAAATGTAAAAGAAAAATACTAAAACGTGTTATATTAAAATACAAGTAGTACAATTGAATAAACTGCTCTAAGTTCAGTCTGTTTAAAACCCAAGATGATCCCGAGGAGGCAGAATCGAATGCTTGTTCTCAATCCGTAGTAGAGTATTTCTGGAGCCTTGGATGATAGAAGTGTATATCCTCTAAAAAACAGAAACATGATTAATTAAACGTAAAACAACATATCTGAACTGCCCCCGATGCCTGGTTGCGCTATTTAGCCACAAGACGTGCGGTATGTGACCCCACCAAACCATTACTCTGACGACCTGATTCGTTGTCCGATGATGGCGCAGGGTGTTGGGTCACGGCAAATGGTCAACTCGGGTATGGGTCAGTGGATGGATCCTCGCGTGCGGGTCGAACAGATGGTGAGCCCTAACGTCAGAGACTCATGTTTTTAAGGAAATATTTGCTAAATGCCCGTATGTTGAAAAACATAAAATATTTAGAAGAATTGTGGAATTAGTTGTTAGAATTTGCAAACCACACACATAAAAAGTGACCTTCATGGAACACTACTTGAAACCATATCACACTAAGTGATTGTTTTTTCTTCCCATCGAGAATCAATGTTTTTCCCTTTTATTGCATGACTTCCTCACAATGTCAATGATCTTGTATCGTTGCACATCTCGCTTTCTCCCCCCTTTCATCTTTTGTTTGTCCCTCCTCAATATGTCACGACGATTTTTCATGTAGTTGTGCATCTCGATATTTTCCTCCTACATCAAATATGTCTTCTAGTTCTCCATATTGGCGTCCTTAATCTTCATTTATCGTTTGACCTTCCTTTCCTCATCTGCAGCTGTCACGGCAGCGCAAGTGCACCCCCTGATCCAAAAATATTCAGCCCAGTTGTTGCACATCAATATGCAGTGAGAGCTGAAACACTGCCAGGAAGATACCATATCTGAATTCAACATGTAAATTGTGATGCCAAAAACTAACAATTGACAACACCCAAAAAAGAACTTACAAACCTACCTGTTGACACGGCGCCTTCGTCGATTAGGCCCACCGGCGACGGCTTCGCATTTCCACTTTCTCCTGTAGCACGCTAGAGCCTTCCCTTTGAAGAATGTAAGAAGCGTCCCCTAAACTCTGTTCGCTTCGCCTATTGCCACCGCTTCGATGGTTGATTTGATTTTCCAACCGGAAGTGCTGACGGGGTCGATGTGTAAGTGTATCCATGCATGGTGCCAGATGCGGAGATATGTTGATGCCAGTGGGGCCGATGCCCCCCAAGACCATGAAATTTTTGTAAACAAAGTATACATTGGCCCATTTTTGTCAAATACAGTGATATATGGGCCGTTTACCCCCCACTAGTTCAGCCCAAGCTCCGCCACTACATGGGGGCATGTGATGGGAGCGCACGTTAAGCTCTCACCGTGCTAAGATACAACAGAAATTAAAGGAGCGCAAGTCAACTATACCCTTGTTAGCATAAAAGGAGCAGTATTGTGGTGGCTATAAGCCTTTTCCTACTAGTGCTCATGGCGAAAGCAGCTGCCGCATCACTATGTAAACACCAAAAGAGGAGAGAACCCGTCCTTGCATATTTGCACTGGGTTTTGATATAGTGCTTGAGCACAACAGGTCCATCGCCTACCAGAGGCGAGAGCTAACTATACCTCTCGCAGCCTGCACCTTTCTACCAAGTCTGAACTGGAACTCCACAGATGCTCGTTGCAGGCATATCGTTGAGTGGCATGCAATCCATGTCCAGGTGTGTACGTGTTCGTCATCTTTATTTTGGCCGGTCTAATGAACACATAGTCTAGCATACATGGATGTATTCTACCCACAACTTTGTCAATGATTACACATGAGCAGAGAGCAAGAGGCGATGAAGATCTAGGTGGCGGCGACACTGCCAGCGCTGCTTGTCGTGGTGGCCGGGCAACCGCCCATGTGGCTGAAGCTGGAGTGACGGCTGGGCGCCAATGCCTCGACTAAGCAAGAAAACTACAGAGGAGATTATCAACGGTAAGGCCCCGGTGTTGGTTGCCTCATATTCCCGCCAAACACTTGTGCTAAAACCTGTTCTGACGTGCCCCCCCCCCTCCCCCCCACACTCACAAAACGGGTTGCTCTTTCGGTTGATGGGTCCTTCTCAACAACCGACGGAAAGGCATGGGCATGCATGATACTCAGAGGTGCATCTGGAAGTGTGATTTTTGCCTCCTGTCGCCATTTATTCTACTGCTCTGAGGCACTAGAGACTGAGATTCATGCGCTACCGCTGGAGGGCATCACCATGGCTCTTCAGTGGTCAATGCTACCGGTGATGGTACAATCTGATTCGGTAATGACCTTTCTACGTTGCGAAATTCCTCTTTGTTGAAATCACCATACGGCCACTTGGTGGGAGAAATCAAGGAGATGATGAAAGATAGGGAGTTCCTACCTCCCAAAATCACTCGTTCACATAATAGAGTTGCAAACTGTGTTACTGAACGTAGCATTGCGTGCTGGCTTCATAAGGACAACGGGGCTGCTCAATTGCCCCGGACAGGCCAAATTTGAGCAGCCCCGGACAAAACCAGGCCCCTACGGGGCTGCCTAAACGGACAACGGTCCGTTTTTTTTGTCCGGGACTGCTCAAACCTGGACCAAATTTGGTCCAGATATGAGCAGCCCCCGGACACCGAGTAGACACCGAAAGTGTCCTCTTTTGTGCACACTGCCCCACCGCACAGAGATCTCTCCCCCACCTCGCGCCCACCCCGTTCCACCGCGACCCACCCCCGGCCACCCCCGCCGCCGTTCGACCTCCTCCGGCCACCGCGAGCACCCCCCACCTCTATCCCCTCCCACCGCCGCTCCCGGAGTCGTTTCGACGGCCAGCCACCGCCCGGTGAACCTCCCACCTCCCCACCCCGACGGGACGCACACAAGGTGTTCGTCCATTGCTCTGCCCGACCTCGGGAGGGGAAAAATGACGGACAGCGGCGACGAGTTCTTCTTCAACAACGTGATCATCTACTCGTCGTCGTCGGACTCGGAGACAAACGACGAGAGCGACGTCCTCGTTGCCACGGCCGTGGTCAATCACCACATTGCATGTCAGCGGCCGTTGTTCCGAGGTTCCCTGCCCGGCCATGCCGCGGCCTTGGACAGGGACAAAGATGGTGGGCATGCCCGGCTGTACAAGGACTACTTCCATCCAACCAATCCGGTGTTCACGGCGAAGCTATTCCGGCGCCGTTTCCGGATGAAAAGGGACCTGTTCAACCGCATTCGACTTGGGGTGCTGGATTATGATGAATGGTTCAAGTGCAAGCCGGATGCCACTGGTAAGCTTGGCTTCTCTTCTTATCAGAAATGCACCGCGGCAGTCAAAATGCTAGCATATGGAGTAGCTGGTGATCTGGTCGATGAGTACTTGCGCATGAGTGAGACCATATGCCTAGAGTCCATGTACAAGTTTTGTGCAGCTGTGGTTCAGGTCTTTGGCCCGGAGTACTTGAGGGAACCAACTGTTGCTGACACTCAACGGCTTTTGTTGATCAACGAGAGCAGAGGTTCGCCTGGGATGCTTGGAAGCATCGATTGTATGCACTGGGAGTGGAAGAACTGCCCATTTGGCTGGCAGGGGCAGTATAAGGGCCATGTTGGTGAGTGCACTGTTATTCTCGAGGCAGTTGCCTCGCATGATCTGTGGATTTGGCACTCGTTCTTTGGCATGGCAGGTTCACACAATGATATCAACGTGCTCCAGCGCTCTCCAGTGTTTGGCAGACTTGCCATAGGCAACTCTCCGGAGGTGAGATACGATGTCAATGGCCACCACTACACAAAGGGATATTATCTGGCTGATGGTATCTACCCCCCGTGGGCTACTTTTGTGAAGACCATTTCCACTCAAGGAGAGATGAGGAAACGATTTGCCCAAGAGCAGGAGAGTGCCCGGAAGGATGTGGAGCGTGCTTTTGGTGCGCTTCAGTCTCGATGGGCTATTGTTCGGCACCCTGCTAGAACATGGAGCCCGGACATTATGTGGTCGGTGATGACTGCTTGTGTGATCATGCACAACATGATCATAGAGGATGGGCGCGATGACAACGTGTACGACGAGAACTGGTTGTTTCAGGGTGCGAATGTGGAGCCCCAGCCAGGAGTGGCAAATTTCCAGCAGTTCATCGACTTCGCGTACGAGCTGCGTGATGCGGGAACCCACATTGCACTTCAGGATGATTTGGTTCAGCACATCTGGAACTTCGTAGGACACCAGTAGAGTTTGAACAATATTTATGTTTGAATAATATTTATATTTGAATAATATTTATGTTTAAATTATATTTATGTTTGAACAATATTTATGTTTGAATTATATTTATGTTTGAACAATATTTATGTTTGAATTATATTTATGTTTGAATTTTATTTATGTTTGAATTTTATTTAAAGAATATTTATGTTTGAAAATCTGGAAAAAACTAGCCCGGGCAACTAAATGAGCAGCCCCGTAGGGCGCATGGCTCCAATACATGCGGACACGCCCGCGGACGGCTGCTCAAACGGACAAAATCCGGACCAAATCGGTCCGGAAATGAGCAGCGCCGTAGGAGATGTCCTAAGGGCTTCCCTATGTTTTAACAAACTGCAATCCTATCACAATTGAATATAACTCCCATGGTTTCCATAAAAACAAACTTAATTTTTGATTAATGAAATACGTGGTTGCTTTAAAAAAAATTGAGCATCAACATACTACTAGGATTTTCGACTCGAGCCCGAGCGACTCGCGTCCGGCGCCACCAGGTCAACTCGTCACCACAACCCGCGCCTCCCTCGCTTCGGTCCCGGCTTCCAAGGAAAAAGTTTTTTTTTGACTAATCATCACCAGCACACACAGTTTGCTGCTCACACTAACCTTTCCCCACCTCCTTCCTCCCCCTCAGATCGGCGGCGAGCCAGCCAGCCAGGTGCTGGCGAAGAATGGCCAAGTCGAGCGCGGACGACGCGGAGCTGCGCCGGGCCTGCGCGGCCGCCGTCGCCGCGTCGGGCGCGCGCGGCGAGGAGGTCACCTTCTCCATCCGCGTCGCCAAGGGCCGCGGAATCTTCGAGAAGCTCGGCCGGCTCGCCAAGCCCCGCGTCCTCGCGCTCACAAGTCAGTGATTCCTTCCTATGCCGCCCGCCTTCCCCTATCCTATAGCTCCGCATGTAGCTTACTGCTGCCGCTGCTTCGATTTTGCTTTGCTTCGTGCTGCCGCGGCGGTCTGGCTTGGTTGGGGGTAGCCTCCAGCTGGCTAGCTCGGTGCTGGTTTCGTTGATTGGAGATGCTAGCTACTTCACGCAGCAAATAGTTTGGAGCCGAATTTTGTAGTTTTGCACTTACGACTTGGGGAGATTGTTACCATGGTTCGGCACCTGAGCGCTGCGATCTGGGTACCTTGGGTCGAACTAATGATGATTGTAGATGATTTTATTCTGGGGTCTAGATCACTACGCGTGGCGCTGGTTTCAGCAGGATCGGCAGATCCATTTTGCCTGTTTGACGCGGTTAGCTCTAAATAGCCAAACTTAGGTGGCACTGAAACTATTAGCAAAACCACAGTGCATGCTGCAAGCCTGCAAGGACGCAGAATTAAAATGTTCATAGTAAGCTGGAGCTGCAGCTGATTCTGGAAGTGGCCTACATTCACTAGCCGGATCCATCCAGTGTGCATACATACAAAGAACTTGTCAGTTAAGAGCTCTCACAGTGTGAAGCTGAGACATATAAAATGCAAATACTGTCACCCAGACAAACTAATACATGGATTCAATTGTTTTGTGAAGCACACTATGAGTGCTCAGATTTGGTTCAATGTTGTGTCACAATTGGTAGCATGCTCAAATCGCATAATATATTTTTTGTTTGGTGCGTTTGACCTTTTGTTGCTGTTCAATTGTTGGTGCATGGAGAGATTCACTGTAACATTGACTAATGGATTGATTTAAGAACATAGTCTAATTGGAATGAGTTTTCTTTTGGGAGTTAATTTCTGTCTTTACAATCAGATAGTTCTACTTCAGTCACTGTTGTCCGTGCGTAATATATGTAGAAAAGGCATGTCGTTAGCTAGTGGTGGAAATTGGTTACTATATTTATTTCCAGCTGTTTGGATTAAATATTTAAATCTGATCATGGGTCATTTTCTGTGCTAGGAAACTTTTAGGTTATAACTATTCTATCTTACAAGATTTTGCAACAACTGCTAAACTGTATCAATCATGCAGGTAAACATTCATCAAAAGGCGAGGCAAATAAAGCTTTTCTTCGAGTATTGAAGTATTCATCAGGGGCAGTTCTCGAGGTTTGTTTTTTCTAGACTGTAAACTCTTCCCTGCTACTACTTATCCAGTACACTAGATAATACGCGTTGCTGCGGAAATTGTAGAGAAAAGACACAAACTCTAAAAAGAAATCTTAGGCGGCTTGAAAGAAAATAAGATGCATACATAATCATTCTTCACTACCACTTTTTGTTCAGATTTAGTTTCAGAGCAGTACCTGCGAACCAAATGCTATATTCAAAGTTAATAGTATACCGAGATACTGATCTTGCACACCCTATGCTTATAGGGGATAAAACCAAGTGCAAGATCAATTGTCAGAAGAGCGAGCAAATAGAAAAATTATGTGGGTATGGACCTCTGTCCTCTTTTGCCACTGATGGATGTCCGCCCTTTTTTTGCGACTGATGGACCTCTGTCATCACAACCCAAATAGAAAATTTATGCTTTCAGCTGCAAGCAGTGGCACACTCCTTATCATCATTAAAAATATGTCTTCTGTAATTGAACATTTGGTAGTTGATGTAATAACAACTAAAATATCTTGTTATATACCTTCCATAAGAAATCAGAAATACTTTCAATGTGTCGCTATCTCTGAAAGTGTCCATGAAAAAGTTAGTAATTAGTAATAGAAGGAAAGAAGTGAATTTGCATATTTGAACCAAATGTAAAGGTTAAGATAAAATTACTGCGAACAATGGGATACATACCTTATTTTTCTGCAACATAGCCTCAGAATTGTGTGCATGTTCATCTTTGAAATTATCGTACCAAGAATGATCCTTTGCCTATGTGCCAAAGCTTATTCCATCAATTTACAGCACACAAATATTCACGTGATACATAGGAGCTCACAGAGTGCCCTTCAGCTACATATATACATTCCTGCATAGTCGGACAAAGAAAATTAAAAGGGTATTGCTGAAAAGATCAGGGCCTTCAGTTACTTGTTTGATAGTATTGTACTGCAAAAGAGGATACAGAACATTCTTGGCAGATAAACAATTGACATGGGAAAAGAACTGCACTGGAAAAGGAGTGTGAGTGACATAGCAGGAAAATGAAACTACATGCAGTATTGGTGTGTAGGGCAGTAAACATAGCATCGATTAGCTAGTAAACTCACGGGCAAAAGGAACATACAGTATAGCAATCCGTTGAACTAACTAACAGCAACTTACAGGGAGTACAGGGATGACATACCCGTGCCATGTATAGGAAATCAAAATGATGAGGTTGCACTTGATGAGGTGGATAGGCTGCATGTTTAGAGAAATAGGTTTGTGGGGCGGCTTGTGTAGTGCCTTTAATTATGTGGAAGCTTTCACCTACGTAGATGTACTGTTGTCCACCAGATGGAAAAACTGTTTGATTTGTCTAGTTTTATTTGCTAATGGTGCATATGCACATTTATTTTTTGTTCATTGTCTACCTCATGATTCATGATATGTGCATGAACATTCCTACTATTTGATTTTACTACACATCATCAACCGATCAGATAAAGTATGTGTACTATGTTCTGTTGTTGTACTTTTCCTTTGCTCTTTGGGTCTTCTGTTAGAAACTTAACCTGATTCTTTCATTTCAGCCAGCCAAACTTTACAAGTTGAAACATCTTACAAAGGTTGAAGTTATTTCAAGTGATCCTAGCGGTTGCACATTTGTTCTGGTACTTCAGTTCCCCTTTGCATCATTCTTCTGTTGAGTACTTAGAGAAGCTATTTGTTATATCCACTTCTAACTCTTTCATAAACTGCACTTCAGGGGTTTGATAACCTTAGAAGTCAGACTGTTGCTCCTCCACAATGGACAATGCGAAACATTGATGACAGGTCGGTCCCTAGAAAGTTTGCTATGTGGTGTTAGATCTGTTGTTTTGGTTAGCCTGTTTTGCCTCCTATTTTTACATTTTTTTGAAGTTTACATATTTAACAAATCAATAAATAGAATTCCCTTTCTTACATGTTGTTTACTCTGCTTTCAGCTGTCATTTTTTGCATGTTTTCTATGCTTCACTGTATTTGCCGGACAAATATATAAAAGTTAACTGTACATATGTAGTGTCTGCTTTGCTTTCTATTGCAATGTTGAGCTACCCCGTCCTTTAGCAGATCTGGAGTAGTAAACCAGTTTTCTAGGTTTATGTATTACAAAAAACTAGCACGAGTCCATTTGGATGATAAGGTTAAGGTATATCACATTGATGCAGGCGAGTATTAACAATTGTTTGTTATTTGTTTGCAGAAATCGTCTACTTTTTTGTATCTTGAACATGTGCAAAGAGATACTTAGTTATCTTCCAAAGGTTGTTGGAATTGATATTGTGGAGTTAGCTCTCTGGGCAAAGGTACATCGGAAAACTCTGTTTCCCATTACCAATACCTGCTTTGTGTAACTAAAATACTCCCAAGTGGACAAAATGTCTAAATACTCCCTCCATTGCATAATTCATGTCGTCGTTCCTTGAAAAGAATTATGGAACGGATGGTGTATCATTTTAAAAGTTTCCGATATATTTTCTATACAAATTAAGCGAGTCCAATTGCTTGCTGGCTTGATATTTTTGTAATTACCTTTTTTTAGGAAAATGCGTTGACACTAGATAGCCAAGTGAGTAACCAAGATGGCCAAGAAACATCTGTTGCTACTCAAACTGAGAGGAAAGTAACAGTAACAGTTACTGTCGAAAATGATCTCGTGTCTCAAGCAAAGGATGAGGAGGAGGACATGGAGGCACTTCTTGACACGTAAGAACCCGCTATATCTTACATCCAGTTTTCTTCTCCAAGTTGTACAGAAGTTCTCAAACCGTATAATATAGCTATTTCTAATTGTATTTTATTTTTATCAGAGTTTTCTGTCAACTTAATTGTGCTATTTAAAGCTGCATATCTACCAATTTATTCATGTTCTCTTCCTTGTTTCAATCTAGCATTGCTGACCTCTTGCAAACACATAGTTAACATGTATATATAATGCAGGTATGTTATGGGAATAGGTGAAGCCGATGCTTTCTCCGAGAGATTGAAGCAGGAGCTTGTTGCTTTGGAAGCAGCTAATGTGTATCAATTACTGGAAAGTGAGCCTTTAGTAGAGGAGGTATAACTTTCTATATTCGTTAGTCTGAGGCATCAAATTTTTGTGTAATGCTTGTTAGGAATATGCAACTTGTATTCCACGGGGGCCAAAGGCCACAATATATAGTACACATAACTTGGGAGACATGAAAGTAAATCTAGTCTAATACGGACACCTAGACCAATACTAATACTCCTTAACTAAGCTAATGAATTTGCTATTGTATTAAACTGTCCTGTGACCTGCATTTCACATTTCAAATAAATCATGATTGTTGTTTTGTTTTCACACAATTTTTCCAGTGAGGCATTGAATGATAACTGCTTGAACTTGCAGGTTTTGCAGGGTCTGGATAGTGCTAGCGCAGCCGTAGATGATATGGATGAGTGGTTGCGGATTTTCAATCTGAAGCTAAGGCATATGAGAGAAGACATTTCGTCGGTATGCTTCATAAAATCTATTTGATAAGTGTCACATGCACCAACTACAGGAACCAAAAGTCTGAACTGATGGAAACACGTGGGAATCCACATATACTGTAACAACCCTCTCAGTCTCACGTGCGACTCGGTGGCCTATATGTGGACAGAAAGGGGGGAAGCATTTTTTATTAAATTGCGAAAGCCGACACATGAACCCAACTACCCAAGACCTCTGCTCTAGTGCTCTGATGGACAGGGCTAGGCTAGAAGTCCTTAGATATGGGATCGATGAAAGGCCGCAACAGTTTTAGAATTAATATAATGCTGGCTGGGTCTTGAACTTCATACCTCCTGGCTCTGATGTCTTGTTAAGTTTCATGCATGAACCAGTAGAACCAAAAGTCCGAACTGATGGAAGCAACGTGGGCAATCCACATATGCTGTAACAACAAGTTGTAGATGTCTTTTGGAAGTGAAATATATGCCATTCCATCCAGTTGACATGTTTGACAAGCACAATATTAGTACTTCGAGTTCAGAATTGTAGCGCTTCTGCTTTGACTCCCAAGGAATGTAGCTAGTTGACTGGAGTATGTTTTTTAGTGGCAATTAGACTAGTCCTGACAGTTACCTGGGTAACTAGTACAGTATCAGAATGGTTTGGAGACCAAATTATCTCGAAGCACACCTAGCAGTCTTTTCGGCTATGACATGCACTGAAACTGCCTAATTTTTATAATTAGCTGGCATGGTCTGCTGATTTTGCCCCCTTTAATTTTAGATGTTATGGTTTGGCTTGGTAAGAGTACAAAGACCAAGTAGGGACTCCTCATCTATCTGCCCCATGGACCAAACGTATCTAGCATTCAGCAAGGTACCTTTTTTTGTTAGAAAATGGAAGCATTATTACCTTTGGCTATGCACCAACTAAGGATGCATACAGCCAAATTATTACAAAGACCAAACAAAATTCGCGCCAAAAAGCGCTAAGAGAAGCAGTAAGTTACATATAGCATAAAATATCAAAGCCTGCAAATATCGATTCCTGCACAAGAAGAAGCTTGCGCCGGAAGTTTTTGAGCTGGTAAGGCACTTCTGATGCCTTCACCTGAAACTAGTGGCGGAGCCACAGCCCAACATGCCCGGGCGGCTGACCGTGCTCAGCTCCTAAACTCCACCGTAATGCTGTAAACATGTAAGGCTCCAAGATAAACCTTGCATGGGCAAAGAGCCAACAACACACTTTAAGCTAGATTAGGCTTTGACTACGGGCTGACTCCGCTACTGCCTGAAGGAGCACATGCCAGCTTGATGACGGCACTTCTGAGGCAAAAGCATATGTGTCCGCTATAAGGCAGCAGCCTCATATGTGTGCCTTTCTTAATGCACACGTATGAGGCTGATATTGCTAATATACACCCATGGCAAACTTGTGCCTGTAACACTACATTATTTCTAGTCCATCTAACTTCACCTATGGCGCTGAAATGTGATTCCATCCCAAAGATTTAGTGTAAAACTTATTACTGTCACAAATCAGAACTGGCAGTAGCCTGTTGAAAATATATGGACTGCTTTAATCGCTTTTATTGTTTCAATCGATATATCCTGTTACTGGCAGTAAATGCCTACGTGTACTTAGTTTCAACAGACTGCTTTAATCGCTTTTTGCATATGACCATAGGATACTTGTCAGTTTCAGGGCACCTCAAATTTGGAGAACACAATTATTGAATAACAAGAGGTTTTATCCTTTTCCCATTGTCCCAGTTGTCAACCGAGCATTCCCATTTATGTCTCCATGATCCTTTGTGGGCCATGTGTTATGTGTTTCTTAATATTATGGGAACTGTAGTCCGTGTCCTTTTTCGTATTAGTGTCTATAGACAATGTATTTCACATGTCTCAGAAGTAGTTAAAGACTAGATCTTCCATTTCTTATTGTGAATTTGTGATTATAAGATTATAATGTGTGCTCCTTATTTTCTTCAACGATATTCCTTATCATGCTCATGTTGTACAGATCGAATCACGCAATAATGGCTTGGAGATGCAATCTGTAAATAATAAAGGACTCGTCGAAGAGTTGGAGAAATTGCTTGAACGGTTGCGAATTCCGCAGGAGGTATGGTTCGGAAACAAAGGATATTCATCTCCTATAGTGGATTAATGATATTCCTAATATTGCTTTATTTCATTGAAATACAATGTAGTTTGCAGCATCATTAACTGGAGGTTCATTTGAAGAGGCGCGGATGCTGAAAAATGTTGAGGCCTGTGAATGGTTGACTGGGGCCATTCGCTCCCTTGAAGTGCCAAATTTGGACCCATGCTATGTTAACATGCGAGCTGTAAGCTATCTCTGTTATACTCTTGTGTCGGTTATTATAATATATATTAATAGTTTTATCAAATCAGTGCATTTTTTTGTCATGCTAACAGTTGAAAGTGGCAACCAACATTGAATAAACTGTATCTACAATTTGAATTAGGTATATCGGCAAAGCAACAAACTTGTAGATCTTTTGCTACTAAAATATGTTGTATCAAAATACCGTTGATGGGTCAAGTATTTGGGACCTAATGTTCCAGAAACAGACCCAATTTAAGTTATACCTTCGTTGCTTTAAGTATTTTTTTGATTCTGCAGCTCTGAACCGGAAAATAAGCAACTGCATTAATACTTTCAGGTTACGGAAAAACGAGCAGAACTGGAGAAGTTGAAAATAAATTTTGTTCGACGAGCATCAGAGTTCTTGAGGAACTACTTCTCTAGCTTGGTGGACTTTATGATAAGTGACAAAAGTTACTTTTCTCAGGTTTGCGATAGTCTCTTCTTTTCAGTAATTCATTACATTTTCCATTTGTGTGGAATGACTTAGATAATTTACTTTGAACTGCAAGTAGCGTGGGCAGTTGAAGCGGCCTGATCATGCAGACCTAAGGTACAAATGCAGGACTTATGCCCGACTTCTTCAGCACTTAAAGGTCCCAATAATCCTAATCTTAATTTCTAATATTTCAGATTATTGCCTATTCACATCATTCCCATTTTTACATTTATGGTTGCTCATTTGTGTGCAGAGTCTGGACAAGAGCTGCTTAGGCCCCTTAAGGAAAGCATACTGTCATTCTCTTAATTTGCTACTTCGCCGAGAGGTCAGGTTAAAGATAATTACATCCTATTATTAGATATGCTACCTTCACACTCGTACATCGTACCTATTTGTTTTAGTTTTGAAATGCTCATCTTGCATCTCATTTTGTTCTCTATCTTATATTTAAGTGTTTAAAATGACAATTAATTATCGACAAACGTGGGAATGATATGATATTGATACAAGTGTATTTAAGCTTTATTTGTTTGCCTTCAGTTATGCCTGGTTTTTAATATGCATTAAGCTCTTCTATTTCACGAGTTGTATAATATGTATTAATTTTCATGCAATTTGATTCAGGCACGTGAATTTGCCAATGAACTTCGTGCAAGTACCAAAGCGCCCAAAAATCCAGCTGTTTGGCTTGAAGGTTCTAATAATGCTGGCCAGAATGGCAGTAGTGCTGATACTTCAACAGTTTCTGATGCATACTCAAAGATGCTTACAATATTTATCCCGCTTCTTGTGGATGAGGTTGTACTTATTTTCCATTTTCCCTGAATTTAGTTACATATTATACTTTCTCAGCTTTACATACCAACTAATGTATATTTCATTTCTAGAGTTCCTTTTTTGCACACTTTATGTGCTTTGAAGTACCTGCACTTGTTCCAGCTGGTGCTCCTAATGTTAACAAGCAAAGATCTGGAGCAAATGACCCAGATGAGGACGGCTTGAATCTTATGGATCCGGATGGCAATGATATCAAACCAGGTACTATTCTCATCTTGTTTTGATGAATGTACACTCTTTTCTCTCAAAATAACAATAACATGCATTCTGTTATAACATCTATTTCCAGATAACACGTCTGTGGAACTGGGTACATTGAATGAGGCTCTTCAAGAACTACTTGATGGGATCCAGGTATATTGCATGATATGCTGAAACAGAACCAGAGCAAAAGAAGAATCAGTTTCTTAAGACCAAAAGGGAGTAGTTATATTATGCAAGTAAAATGTGCAATCCTTTTGACATAACCAGCTGGTTATGAAGTACTACAATCTCCTTTATTGAAGAGTAATTTTATTTGCATCTCTTTCAGGAAGACTTCTATGCAGTTGTAGATTGGGCATACAAGATTGATCCTTTGCGTTGCATTTCAATGCATGGTATTACAGAACGTTACCTCTCTGGTCAGAAAGCTGATGCTGCAGGATTTGTTCGCAAACTACTTGATGACCTGGAGTCCAGAATATCAGTACAATTTGGCAGGGTCAGTGCTCCTGATGAGGCTTAAAAGCTACTATATTATAGCTATTTAGTAGTGATTAGCTTTGTCTACCCCTTACTTATACCTTTTGGTTCTGATCTGATTCCAGTTCATTGATGAAGCGTGCCATCAAATTGAGCGTAACGAAAGAAATGTGCGCCAAACAGGAATTCTAGCCTACATTCCGAGGTACTTGATGAATTGGCATTGGAAAAGAGAATACACATTTACATTCCTCCTCCCTAGCAGCATGGTGCTATAGTTTAGTTCTTTAGGTTTTCCAGACATACTCATGAAACCTTACTTGCGAGGTATCTCATCTTTTTGATAATTTTGGTGTTCATAAGCTGGCATTTACAATTTTTTAGACAATCTACATGTCCATTCAGCATCCATTTCGGGTACAACACACAGAGGGGTAGAAGGCTCTAGAAGAACAGCTGTCCCAGATATTGTTTTCTTGAACATGCAACCAAGTGCATACAATTTTGTATTAAAAGAAAACTAGATGACACCAAGGGTTACACAGCCGCCAAAACAAAAAGGATAGAGGAAAGAGTCTAAGCTATCAAAAGGAAGACAGAAAAAGAAAAGAAAAATAACGAAGGGAACTGTATGTTATCTAGCCTATCTTGTGTAAATGCATCAAGGGGCCAGCTATATTGAGGCAGGCACATTGGAGCCTTGGCCCCAGCCAACATCCAAAGCTTTAGGTGGCCACGTGACGGAGGGAGGTAGGCTGGTCAGCTAGAGGATGATTTGCCAGTGGGTGGTATGATAAGTGCTGTTGATTAGGCTTCCATTTCTGCCACCCTTCTCTCCCACTATCACTCAGCCCCATTGTGTATCTGTCTATCTCAACTCGTCTTGACCAAACCCCGCAATTTTTTTTTCCGTCTTGACCAACACCCACTCTCCACGATCTAAGGCATTAGCCCAGCATCTTGCCATCCACCACCAGGTGATGCTGTGTACCCTCAGAAGTTCCTGGTTCTTGCGTGGTTGAGCAAGGCGAGGAGAACCTCCATTGTGTCCACTGAGCCACCTTTTACCTTTAGGTTTGCAGTTAGGCGACATGGTAACAAGCATGGCTGTTTCATGATATACCCTGTTTAACTTGCAAGAAAACTTGTCTGCGTTGTTCTGAATCGCTCATCAGTTAATTTGTTATTTGCTTACTGTGACTTCATATGCATCAGTGGGATCTCGATCCCAGTACCTATGTACAGTCACTCCCTAGAAATTCTTGAGAACTGTGATTATGAGCAACTTACCACCGGCTTTTCAGCCTTGCTAGTGTCGACCCGTGATAATTTTTAAAGTACCGTGTTATTCTATTATAACACATGCTGCATGTTCTCTATGTTTCTATATTAGATCTGCTGAATAGGAGCACTCAAGTGTGTACATGTTCCGTCATATGATGATCATAGTGTTTGTTTTGTATCTATTTGCAAATATAAACAAACTAAGATCTGATCATTTTGTGCTGATCATGTTATTTAGATTTGCTGTTCTTGCTTCACGGATGGAGCAATATATTCAAGGACAGTCTAGAGACTTGATTGATAAAGCATACACAAAGCTAGTGAGTATAACTTCCTTCCAATCTTGCAATGAACTTTTCGGTATTCCGTATGTCGCTAGTAGACTCTTGCCTTATTGATTGAACTAGTATTTCAGTCCTATTTTACTTTTATGCAGTAACCAGTCTGTACCTGCTTTGTAGCTTTATAATTTTTACTTCCCTTGATATATGTTTTTTAGCTAAGCTGTCGGTTTTTGTCTCTCTCTGACTGGATCACTCCTTTTACTCGGATGTAGATTAACACAATGTTCACAACTTTGGACAAAATTGCACAAAGTGATCCTAAAACTGCGGACATTGTACTGATCGAGAACTATGCTGCTTTTCAGAACAGGTTCATTTTCACCGTCTCTTAAATCTTGGCTGATTCTATTTACATTAGATATTTGACTTGTGTGGAGTATATCTTGGTCATATTTAATGCTAGATCGTTTCTTGGAGACTAACAATATACTTTTGGTGTATGCAGTCTTTATGACTTGGCTAATCTTGTGCCAACTCTTGCGAAGTTCTACCACCAGGCTAGCGAATCCTATGAACAAGCTTGCACTCGCCATATCAGCTCACTCATTTATCTTGTAAGTAAACGTTATTATATTCTATTTGCAATGGATATGATTATTTCTTTCAAATCTAAGATCATCCTTATTTTGGGCTTATGGCAGCAATTTGAGAGGTTGTTTCTGTTTTCTCGAAAAGTCGATGAATTGACATACACAATAGCTGCCGAGGAGGTGAGTTAACTTCGTAACATAATTTGTGTTTTAGAATTTAGTGTCGTACTAACCTCCATGGTTTCCAATCCAAGCTAGCAATCGTGAACGGAACTGATTTTGTTTAAAGCTGGCATGCTTAGGGGATTATGAGATGTGCCATTTTAGGGTTGTGCTACAAAATATACTTTCAATAATTGCATTTAGAGATAGAAAAATTTCGCAACTATTATAACCAATTGATTTGATGGGTTTAACAGGATCCAGTCAGTTCCTGGCTGATTCACCTGTTTCAAGTGATGTTTGGACAAGTATAAGGACATCCATCAGTAACGATTAACCCTGGGCATACACGGTTTAAGGCGGTTTGCATGGTTTCCTCAAACCAGACCACTGGCCACAGGTTTGATCAGTTTGGTCCGGTTTAAACCGTTTAGATACGCGATGATTAACGGTTTCGGGGCGGGCTGGTTACACGGTTTGGACGGTTTGACACCGCTTTCCAACTTCATAACAGAATTCAGCTACGAACAGCGACGCTGCAGCTCTTCGCACTGGACGGACACTGCGAGGCAGCCGCGACGGTAGAGCTCTTCGCACTGGACGGACACTGCGAGGCAGCCGCGACGGCAGAGCGGACGGAAACCGGCGGCGCAGCCGCGTAAGAGCGCGCTGGAGGCAGGTGAGGCCGAGGCAGGAGAGGCCGGGGCGCCGGGCTGGACTCAAACCAGCGGCACTCGCGCTCGGAGCAGGAACGCTGAGAGGTAGCCGCCGTCGAACAGCAAGAAGAGAAGAAGACGTACCCACGGCCTGAGCATAGTTTGGGATTAAGCGCGGGATTAAGCCGAGGCAGCGGCGATCAGACGTCCGGCCGGCGGCGCGCGACCTCGCCCAGCGCATTGTCCAGCAGCAGAGACGAACGGCAGGCCAGCATCCACTCGGCGCACGACCTCAACTAGCGCATACCCACCCGCTAATCGCGTTCCTCTCCTCCATAATCCCGTCTGATCGCCGGCTAGCGCCTCCGCCGCCGCGTCGCCCTCCCACCACGGCGACTCGGAGCCGCTGCCTGCCAGAGCTTCGATCTTGACGCTGACACGCGGGCCACGAGGTGCCGCGACCGCGGTGAGGAACGTGGCGTGCGCCATGGCCGGCCGCGGAGGCCCGCTCGGCCTCCTCCTAGTTGGTCTCCTCCGCATCCTCGCTCCATGCCTCGCCTCGGCGCCCTGCTTCCGCCCGTCCGCCGTGCCTGTGGCTGGGGATATGCCTCGATGGGAAACAGAGTGCGGTTTCGCTGGTTTAGCTGGTTTCAACCCGTCCGGGACCAGCACGGGATGTTTGATCACGGTTTCAATTTCTAAACTGGTTTAACCCGACATAAACTGTAAGCACGGTGCGGTGCGGTGCGGTGCGGGCTGGCGGTTTGGCCGGTTTGGAACCAATCTATGCCCAGGCTTAGTAACGATTAATCGAATAACTTAATCTTCCAATAGTTTTAGATACACTGCCCATGACTATATAACACAACAATACTGAGGGGTTTGTGGTGGCTGTTGGGGGTTCAGTAGAGTTAAGTACTAAAGAAACCCATCAACAACCCAGACACTGTACTAGCAAAAGAAAAACCCAAATAAGTACAAGAGAAGTTTTCAGTCCCAAATATGTAGCAAAACCCAAGGATGCCCACTGGACCCTGTAGGGGATAACTCTGGTGGTCGTGCCTGACCGGATAAAAATAAAAATAGCTTGGCCTTGGGGCTGGGGTTGATCTCTTCATATGAGGAAATAGAAGAAAAATCTCTTTTGCTTTCTCAAGCAAACCAATTATGGAAATGTCTCTTCGCAAGGAAAGGCCCCACTTGAGGAAACCAAGAAAAACCAAAAGGCCACCGGGTTGTTACATGTTCTAGTGACTCACATTCTTATACTGCATTCTGCTAAATGACGATCACATGATATGCAATATTCCTGTCATCTTTTTAACAGAACTACTAATTTTTATGTCTTGAACTTCACAGATCCCTTTCCAGCTTGGGTTGTCAAAAACTGATCTAAGGAGGGTGCTGAAATCAAGTTTATCCGGGGTAAGTACACAAAGAGATTGTTTCACGGCTGCAATTTATTTCTGGGCTTTCGACCAAACATACTATACCCAGCTGAAGCTCTCATCATTTTCGTCAAAAAAACTCTTTATGCCCGAGAGTAGTAAGTAGGGTTGTCCCTGCGTCGACTTCCATTCAAATGCCAGATTTTTATTTCTTCAAAAAATCATATAGCTTGAAGACTTACCATCTTGTCATCGTGATTGGGGCCACTCTTTTTGTAGGCAAATGAAGGGTCTGTTGTTTTGGCATTCGAGTGTTAAGAATTGTCGATGATTTTGATGCCTTGCTAATTTATTATGTTGACAGGAGTGTGCTGTGTATTTCTGTTGATTTGGGGGTTCCTACCGTTTTGTAACTGGGCTCCTTACTCCTATTTGTGCACTTGGTGCATGCCCTTTTCGGATGTGGTTTAAACATATCTTCGTATGGATGCATATTGCCATGCCATTTTTATTTTTTGGAATATTAATAAGAATTTCATGCTCCATTTTCCGTTTTGTTCAATATGCTGGTGTAATATGTCCAATGTGAACTCATGAAATTCTAAAACCGTGCAGATTGACAAGTCAATTGCTGCCATGTATAGAAGATTACAAAAGACATTGACTTCTGATGAATTGTTTCCCTCTCTATGGGATAAATGCAAGGTGTGCAGTTTAATATCACCCCATTATTTTCTTGTTTGGGTTAGCTTATAATTTTCTAGAGCAGTAAAGTCAATCGTTAGACTATTTTTTACTGGTTATTAGTCTATTGACTATTGTTTGCCACTGTATAAAATATTTGGATTTCTACACAGTAATGTTTGTGTAGGGGTCTGCAGAATGTTTTGACCTCTGTTTCCCATGGGAATACAGTGTCCACTCACCTTTTACTTTGTTCTATATTTGCAGAAAGAGTTTTTGGACAAGTACGAGAGCTTTGTCCAGATGGTAACGCGAATATATGGAAACGAGCCTATAATGCCTGTTGCCGAAATGAAGGACGTCCTTGCTACCTTTTAGATGCAACGTGTATTTATATTCAGTTCGTTATATTTATTTTGCAGATTCACCCTTTTTAGGCCTTGTTAGGGTTTTGTATGTATGTTTTTTTTCGAAGTGTTCTATATGAATGTGTTCTTCTCAAATTGTATGTGTGTGGCCCTTGTATAGAAGTAGACGTGAGCTGTTGCATCCTTGAATCATTGAATCTCAAACCAGCTTATGTTGTTGCAAATCACTACGTTCTAAATTAGATGACTCTGTTTTGTTAAAAAGTGGATGTACCTAGATATGTTGTGAGTCTAGATACATCCACTTTTTGACAAAATGTCATCTAATATGGAACGGAGGGAGTATGAATTTGAGTAGTTTGGAGAAACGCGTGCATGATTATCACGCATATCGAAAGGTTTCTTGTTCACGTCTCTTGGAGTTTGTTTTCTCTGAAATTCTGATGCGCACATAGGTTACGAATCGAACGTTACAGATAAGAGATCTCTACAGATACCTGCTTCACTTTGGCCGAACTTCACATTGGTCCTCGTAACTCTTGTCATCTGCACTTTGGCCGAACTTCACATTGGTCCTCGTAACTCTTGTCATCTGACCGGGCTTTCTCGGTTTTGGCTGGTTTCTCAAACCAGTCCGTCAGCCACTGGTTTAGAGCCACTTCTTTTGGGCTTCCCAAACAGTTTCGAGGCCCCAGACCCCTTAAGCGTAAAAAGGTGACTTCTTTTGGGCTCCTGCTTATTCATAAGCCTGCTTATAGATTTTAGTTTGGAAAAATTGCGGTGGGAAAAAACTGTAGAAACTCTGCCGGAGACTTCTTTCAAAATTACACATGTTTATTGACTTGTATCAAATTTATGCAAGTAATCTACTTTTAAATCTACACCTGTGCGACTAGTAACTAAAATTCAGAACATCATTGCAAAATCAGAACATCTGTCATCCATCCACGGATCCAATGGAATAATTAGCTGACCAACTTCTGCATGCATATGGGAGAGAAATTGCTCGCAGCAGTTCACTGCTACCGGCGCAAAGGAGCAGCTCGGGGCGGCCGGCCAGAAGGCCCAGCTCCTGTCCTGGCCTATAGATCGTAGCAGGTCAGTCTGGGAAGGTGTAGAGGCGGCGGAGGAGAGTGGGGAGGGTTGAGAACGGCGGCAGGTGGTGGGGAGGGCGACGGCGGGCTGTAGAGGGCAGTGGGGCTGGATTCTTCGCGGAGGAGCAGAGCCGGCGGAAATCGGCACGGGCGAGCACGATCCGGCACCGTACGGCGGAGATTGGCGATTCCCTCGGTTTCAGAGCGGTGGCCGCGACTGGGGGACGGCGGTCGGCGGTGAGAAGCGACGGCGGGGACGCTCGGTTGAGAGTCCCGTGCGGGTTGGGGAGGACGAGCAGGTCGTGCGACATGCGGGTTGGGATTTTTTCCTTTTTGGTTTTTTCTGCCGTTTGACCGGTCGGGGAAGAGGGAATCCACGCGGTGGCAATTTGATTGTAAAATTATCGAACGACATGTCTTTTTTCGGGGAACGGTTCACGGCCAGAGCCAGAAGCTCGGGAAACTCCTCCCACCCAGTTTCTACCCACTGCATTAATTTGGCTTTTGAGTAGTTTCTCGGTGGATAAAAGCAGGAGACTTCTTTGTAGCTTCTAGGGTTCTGAACCTAGAAGCAAGATGAGAAGCCCAAAAGAAGTCAGCCAAAGAAGTCTAGCGCTCCTCGCCAGCTTCCCCTCCCCGCGCCGCGAAGCTCTTTTTACTGTGTGTATTGAAAAACTGGTCGTCCCCATGATGCCCCTTCCTTTGCTTCTATTTACAGCTGGAGTGCCACCGCAGAGAAAACGCTTGGGAGAATAAGAAAAAGAAAAGGGACACGTCTACACAGTGCCCGGGCACCAAATTGCGCTCCCGCGGTGCCCACCCTGTTCGATTGCCGAAAAAGGCAACGAGGTCCCCGCGCTTAACAGAAAAGGAAAGGAATGGTACCCGGCCCCGTGCGCATTAATTGGCAGTTCGCGCCTCGCGCGCGTAGCGCATTAATTAGTCTGCGCCCACCGCACGCTAGACAAAAAGGCAGACGGAAAAGAAAAGCAAGCAAAAGCTCATGAAAACTACATCTGGGCCGATCCCAATATGCCAGAAAACCCTACCTGCTACTTCTTCTCCTCTCTTCTTCCAGCAAAACCGATGCAAGCTTAAGATCAGGGAAAAGCACATCCCCAGCCTCGCCCAACCACCCCCACCCCCTACCCCCTCCTCCACCTCCCACGCCCCCATCTCTGAAGCTTCCCATGGCCCGCGAAAATTACAATTGCACCATAAAAGCAGGAAAAAGAAGAACGACATGAAGAACTACATGTAATTTCCATGGTCCCAATTTCCATAGGAGTAGCAGTGTTAAAAAGTGCAAAAAACATCCAGTAGCTCGGTTGATCAAGAGGAAAGGTAGCTGAAAAACACAAGACATATCATCTGAAAACACATCCATGGTCCCAATTCTTAGTTCTACAACTACCAAAGAAGACACTGTCTTTCCCCAACAGTAAATTGCAACAAGTCCTTGTTTTTGGTGAAAACTACTGTTGAAAAAGCTCCCAGACCAGATTTCAGGAACATGTATTTTCCCTCCTGATCCTGATCCTGAACATTGGTACCTGAACCCTGAACCTGACTGTTGGAAGGCTCCCAGACTAGATTCTCAGCTTCTTTCTCTCTTCGTGCAGTGTTTTGCTGCAAAGAACACATAACAGAAAATGCACACAAAAATATTAGATATACATTTGATAAAAAATAGTAAACATACAAAAATACATTGCTTTGATATAAAATTTGCAAAACCGACTAAATGTTTCTATGCATAAATTGGTACTAAAAAAACATGTGACTTTTCATACAGGTGTGGAGATGGATTGGTTTTCAAGGATGGAGATTGATTTGAACATGGACGTTCCAGTGGAAGATGCGGATGACGAGCCATTTGTCAATCTAGAGACTGAAAAAGATCCTACATGATCTTACACATATGGTGTCCAAAGACATAGATGTATCAAAAGGATATAATTCAGAATATAAACTACATCTATATGGCAAAGAAAAATACATTCATGGGGCTAAAAAATAAAAATGAATTGGGCATCGGAACCCACAAACTACATCCATGAGGGATCATATACATCATCTAAAAAGGACAGAACATCATCAACATTACATGTGCAGAAATACATCCCTAACAAATGAAAAATGCAGCATGTATTACTCAGATAAAATTATGCTAATTTGGACATGCGGAATAAAATCCTACATGCATAACCTGCTACAGAAAAACATTGATATAACAAAATCGTTTGAACTTGCATGACCTTCTACATAAACATATGGATTTATCTAGACCACTGCGCTAGCACTTGTGCAACGTTTTGCTTCAAGGATTACATACAACACCACGGCAATACTAGTTTCACACAGCATCTCGGTCTCTCACCATCCGACTCCATCACATTGCATGTACTTATCCACACCTAAACACTAGCTAGCTACATGCAAAAACATAAAATGAACAAGAATTACATCCAAAATTAGATACTCCCTCCGTCCACAAATAAGTGTCTCAAATTTGCTCAAAAGTGGATGTATCTATATATAAAACATGTCTAGATACATTCACTTTGTCGCAAATTTAAGACACTTATTTTGGGACGGAGGGAGTACAAGAAATTACTCGACTTACGTCCTTGTATCGATCTGGATGTAAAATTTATGGACAAAGAGTTACATTTAGTGCTAAACTTACATCTGAAAGCATGATCAAAAATGAACATGGGTGTACTAAAACATCGTATCTTTTTTAAGTACTAAACATGGTATTTAGTAACAAAGAATAAAGAACATCCAGGCATGAATGTAATTCAAAATGAGAACACATGTAAAATTATCATGATTCGAACTACATATACATTATGACATTACTGCACGTGAAGATTAAGCCTCACCAGTATCAATATAGAATGAACTTTCTAGTCCTTCTGATCTGAGAACATGTAAACCCTGTAACCACAAAGTACATTGCAATTAGAATCCTACAAAATCCCAAAAAAACACCACGCGAAAAACAGCTATAGATGTACCCAGAATGATACAGCCCAGAAACACGGCAATGCCCGACCACGCGCCGCCAGCAACCCGACGAGGATGCTCCATAACCTTAACTTCCCACTAGCCATCTCCTTCAAAGCTGGGCTTGGAAAGGGGAAACCGCCATCCCTCTCACCGCAGATCGTGTCTCTCATTGCCATTGTCGTAGGATGAGGAGGACCTGGCTGCTCCACCACCAGATCTTCCTCCACCGTCTCCGCCATTGGCCGCCACCTTTCACCTCGGAAAAGCAATAATGTGCATTCATAATAGTACATCTAACGGGCTGCACAAAAATTAAATGTTCACCCTGAAACACAAATAAACTAAAGAGACTGCTCACGCAGAGGATCCGACTTCAGATAATGTGCATTCATATAGTACATCCTAACGGGCTATATGCACCCCAAAACTAAAAAAAATATACATCAAGTATTACAAAAATAACTAAGAGACTGCTCACGCAGGGGGGTCAACTTCAGATAAATGTACATTTAAAATGGTACATCTAGCTGTACACCACCTGCACAGCACTACGAAAAAAGAGGCTGCTCACACATGATTTCAAGCTAAAATAAAGGCTGATCGATCATGGTTTTAAGCTACATATATGGGGTGAAGGGATCTAAACCACAAATATAAAAATGTAGGATGAGACTACTTCTGTACCATATAAATGTACTTTACAAGCCGAACCTACAACTCAAAAACTACTAACACACATGGATAAGGAGCAGAATTCAAACTCGTGTAGATTAGGTCTCACCTGTATCAAATCTCGAAGAAACTTCCTAGTCCTTCTGACCCGATAACAAGCAACAACCTGCAAAACCAAAAAAGATACACTGCTAGTATAGAGTCGTACAATCCTCCAAAAACATCACGTCAAACACAAATCATCGCATACATGGGGGCGTTGGTTAGGATTCTAGCTAAAATGACTTGTAAGATACCCGAAAAATAAGGGATCGATGTTGAAGAAATTGAATCGAATAAGACTCACCGATGAATGACTTCTAGACGAACACGCATCGGAGATGAGCAAACCCAAAAAGAGGAATCCAGTCCGTAGACACCCCCAAAATCCAGATCACAAACAATGGAGGGTCCCGCGGTGGAGGAACTACCAGCGTTTCAACCTGCGGATAGTAGAGATCAGCTATGCCCGGGGTCATCGCCGGCGATGCTCGATTTCGCGACAAGCGATAAGCAGAAAAGGGGAGAAAGGGATTACTACCAGGGAAACCAGAACGAGCCCCGCCGGACGTTGGAGGAGGACGCCTGAGAATCTCAGCTAGTCCAGCAGCACGGGGGCGCCGGGAAAAAGCCGCCGTCGCCGGGGAATCGCGGGCGCGGCGACAGGGAACGCGAGACTGCGAGGGAAATGAGGATCGGGAAAGGCACAGTCCGGGACGGTCGAAACCAGCGGCAAGTTTTTGTCTGGACGCGCAAAAAACAGAAGAAATCGATCGGCGCCGCACGTTGGCGATCCAACGACGCGCGAGGTGAGCACTTTGGTGCGCAGACACTGAATAGATTTCTCGAAAAGAAAAGCAGGCAGCAACGCATCTCTCCTCGCGCAAGCGTCCTCTGTTCCCATCCGCCGCCGTCCATCCGCATCCGCCACCGCCATCTTCTCCATTTGTCGCTAGCCTACGCCGCCGCCATCTTCTCCATTTGCCGCCGGCCTACGCCGCTGCCATATTATCCATTTTCCTCGGCCTCCGCCGCCGCCCTTGTCTCCGTTCGGCCCCGCCCCAGACCGGCGATGCCGCCGTAGCCGGCAACAAGCTCCGCCGCCCACAAGCTCGTCTAGCCAAGCCCCAGTCCAGGGACGCCGCCGAAACCGGCAACAAGCTCGTCCGGCCAAGCCCCAGTCCAGGGACGCCGCTGAAACCGACAACAAGCTCGTCCGGCCGCCGCTCCCAAGCTCCTCCGATCCTCTCTATTGGTTGAATCTCGTAGCCTTTTGGACTATTTTTCGACCTCTCTGTCTCTGCTGCAACCAAATCCCATCAAAATAGTTTTATGCTATACGTAATGAACCTGTTGCAATTAATCTACAAGTATTTTGTGGTTGTGATAAAGCTCGAATTTTTAGCATTTTTGGACTGTTTGTGAATAGGTGATGTTATTTTTCGACATCTCTCTTGAATTATACCACGATTTTTTTATCAATTACCTTATATTTTTTCTACCACATTTCATATTAGAAATTGCATATGTAATATAGCATCGCTTTATCATTTGCAAAATCAAATTCAAGGAGGTTATTGACATCTCACAAGTCAGCATCATAAATAAGCCAAAGCTGCATAAGACCAAAAGAAGTGTCCTAAACCATTTTTAGGAGTTTCTCCCCACCACGGTTTGTCCCCACCGAAAAATATAAGCCGGCTTATGCATAAGCATAAACCCAAAAGAAGTGGCCCTTAAATCGTTTGGTTTAAACTGTTAGCTAGGAGACCATAGCATGGGTTGGTGTGAATTGGTTAGCCCATGTATACGGTTTGGCACCGGTGTACCGTGTAGCGACCTCAAATATTGCAGCTGACATCATGCCGCAAGCGACCGGGCGGTAAGAAAGAGCCATCAAGAGCTAGATCCAGAAGGATGGCACCGCCATGTCGCTGTTCGCCTCTGCTGGACGCGGCTAGGCAGGTAAGCCTATGGATGGACGTTTGAGCGTATTATTTTCGAACAGGGGATGGTCCCAGAGGGACCTGAATGCTTATATTGATAGCAGTGGTAATATATAAGCATGACCAAAAAAGTGCAAAATTACAATCAGGTGCTTACAATTAGCACCGAGAACCTTAGATCTCCAGAAGAGAACACAATCAGGTCCGGCTTCAACACCCCCGCATCGTCGAAGGATAGCACGACCAAGCGCACCACTACCGGGGACGAACCACTTTGGGTAGGATGCCGGGAGCCACCTGCACCCGAGCTAGAGGGCCTCCATAAAGGCACGACGGCCAGGAGGTTGGTAATCACCATCAAACACCAGTGGGAGAAGACCGCAACGGACAAAGAAGGTTTGGAGGGGTTGCCAATTGACCATCTGAGATGACAGCCAACATGAGGCTGCCATGAATGACCTCCAGGGAGCAGCATCCGAGCTACCTTGGCGCAGAGGTGATAGCCCACAAGCTAGAGGAAGGAAAGCATCTCCTCTCTCGTCACCATGACGAAGAGCGAACCTTATTGAAGAGGACGGCCTGATGGAGTCGACATCCTCCATCTCTGACTTCCAGAGCTCCAGTGACGGTGACCCACACCCTACACACTGTCCAGAGCGGCTTGGAGACTCTAGCAGCAACTCCTCGAAACCAGGCCTAGATCCAGCACTCCAGGCTGCTGTCAACTCCTCACCTCGCCTCCACGGCCGACGGGAGCAACTGAAGGAGCACCGTAGCACCAGATCCAGATCTTGCCAGAAACGCCTTTATTAGGAGGAAGGCTTCCAGCCAACAAACCTCCACCGCTGACCTTCCACCAAGGGAGCTCGTCGCAGAGCGCAGCCATCGGCCAGCCCATGCCCGACGAAGGCAATGGACATGAGCCAACATCTCGCCAAGTGCCAAAGGCGAGATGGGGCGATCTCGCCGCTACAAAGAGGAAGCTTCACCATCTGTCAAGAGACATCTGCCTGGATGCTAGGTGACATGCGAGAGCCCTTAACATGTGGGATCCCCTTACTCTATAAAAGGAGGACTCAACGGTGAGGGCAAACAGGTTGGAGAGTGGAAGAAGAGAGAGACGAAGAACAAGAGAGGCTTCCTTTGGTAGCACCAAAAGAACACCCACTTCTAGCATAAGATATCTCATAATTCAAGATCAGACCAACGGGACGTAAGGTGTTACATCTTTCCCGGATGGCCTGAAGCTGGATAAAATCCGTATGTTTTTTCTTTCTATGTGTGTGGTTGATTCATCTCAAGTTCATTTGAGGCATTGAGCACCGATGCCCTCCGCTGTGGAGCAGGTGCCGTAGAAATTTTTCAGAGAACCGGAGCAACTAGATGCTCCGATGCCTCAACTTGGTGACCAATAAAATATTGTTGCTAAGGAAGGCATCAGCCAATAGAAAGAAGAGAAGAAAGGAAATGACGCTCGCTTGGTCAAGTAACATGAGTCCAGCTTAGGGCATCTCCCGACCTTCGGCCTCTCCAGGTTTCGGTTCGGCGCTTTTTAGCCTTAACACCGGGCGCTAACCTAAACCGGGGGGGGGGGGGGGGGATTTCAGCAGCTGATAGAACATAAATTTGAAAATCCTTCTTCCCGCCCAAAAAAATAGCCCAAGTTCGGAGATCCAGCGACCACAGTTGGTGATCATATAAAAAAACTTCACAGTTGGACAAGCGATCATACAAAAAAATCCATAGTTGGGCGATTACGGCCGCATTCGGCAGTCAGACAGAGGCCGGCGCGGCGTCGATGTCATAGATGGGCGCGGTGTTCGGATGTGGCGCCGATCTTGGAGTGACATCCTCGGCGGTCTCAAGGTCGACGACAGACGTGGCATCCTCCAGGTCGATGGCCGTCGCAGCCGTTGTGGCATTCTTCGCCTGGGCGGTCTCGAGGTCGACGGCGGGCGTCACAGTAGTAGGCGTCGCAGCAGGCTCAACGTTCGGCGTCGCCACCTCCGACCGGCTGGTGACAGGCCGGCTGATGTCGTTGAGGATGAGGCGGCACTGCGCCATGAACCATGCCCTTACCTCGGGGTCCATCGCGTCCGGATCGCCGCCGCCCATGAGGAAGGAGAGGTTGTGGTTCCTCTTCTTCGCCTCGGTGCCGGTCCTGAGGAGGTCGAGCTTGACCTTCGAGTTGTCCATGACCGCTGCCCACCGCTGTTTGGAGGTCTCGTCCCTTTTCGTGGCGTGGTCCTGGGCGTCGGCGATGCAGGTCTCGATTGACGCTTGTAGCTGCGCTGCAGCCGGCGCCGCCTCCCTCGCCGCTTTGGCTTTCTTGTTGCCTATCGGGGGACGGCCATCCGAAGCACCTGCAGCAGGCGCGTTCGGGACATAGTCCTTGCCAGCCTTCGCCAGCGATCGGCGTGTTTCGGCCCACTTTTCGCACTCCTCGATGACGACGAAGACGTGAAGGTACTTGAAGTCTGTACTCTTGTCGTCCTTGTACGCCTCGAACATCTGGACGATCTCCATCTCCCAGTTCGCCCCGCTCTTCGGCCTGTGCTTGACCTCCTCTTGTATGCCATGCCACTTGTTGCAGGCGGTCTGCATGAGCGCCCAATGGTTGGACATCGCCTTCAGGCCGCGCTCTGTCAGGCACCCGGCAAAGTCAGGGTCGATCATGCGGCGCTCGTCGTACACCGTCTTGACGCGCTTCCAGTAGTTGTCCATGGCCTGGTTGGCGCCGTGGATCGTGTCCTGGGCGGTCTCCTTCCATGCCTCGGCGAGTAGGACATCCTCCCTGTTCGTCCACTTGATGCGAGGCTCGACGGGCGGCTTTGGGTGCGCGGCCTGGGAGCCCTTCTTGGGACGACGGCCGCCCGTGTCGTCTTCCTTGGCCGGCCCTTCGTCCTCACCCTCGACAGCCTACGTCTCATCCCCTCCTTCCTTGGCCTCCTCCGTGCCGACGCCGCCGAAATCGATGCCGCCCGGGGGAAATTCCTCGCCAGGTGGCGACATGAAGCCCGGTGATGCCGCTGCCGCCGCCGAGCCCGTGGTGATGATCTCGTCCATGTTCTCGTGGTGCATCCCGAGCATGGACTGTGTCCCGAAAGTGGGGGAGCGGCGCAGCGGCGGCGAAGGCACGTAACCCGGCGAGCCGGCGTACATCATGGACGGATGGTGGGGGAAGGTGACGTTGGGGTCCAAACCGCCAGGGAGTTCGCCGTCGGCGTACCCAGGCGATTACCGCGGAGACGCGCACCAGTGTGGCGACGGCGATGGCGACACAGATGCTTGGCCCTAGCCGGTGAACTGGGGATGGGGATGAGGATGAGGGGACATGCCGCCCCTACGCTTGGCCGACGGCGACCGTAGACGCGGCCGGAGTTGGCGGCTCCACATCTTCATCCTCCGCCTCTTCCTCTACCTCCTTTCCTCTTCTTCCTCGGCGGCAGCTTTGCCCGCGGCATCCAGCTTCGTGGCCATCTCCCTTTGCCGCTGCTTGTTCTCCCTCCCCCGGCGCTGGATGTTCTCCGCCTTCCGGCGCTCCTGCTCGGCGATCCATTCTTTGTTGCTCATGCCCGGTGGCTTCTGCTTCGACGCTCGCGGTTTGCGCGACTTATTGGCGGGGAGAGCGGCAAGGGCGGCGGCAGCGGTGGTTGCAGCTCAGGGGCTGGAGAATTTGGCGAGAGCTATGGCGGCCACAACCTGATGAACTGGGGGGAAATGCGGGATCGGGCGGACGAACGAGCTATTTTGCGGAAAGAATGGAGGGATGCTCAAAATTATGGAGGGAAGTCGCACACTCTCGCCGATAGGTCTGGCCACGCACGCCTTTTGCCCCCCAAGGCGGAATTCAGTAAGCTGGGTTTGGCCTGGGTTCTCCGGCGCGAAACGGCGCTAACCGGCGCTAAATCGACTCCTGGGGCGGCTGGTGGTTTTTTTACTTCCGTCGACGCTAAAAAGACCTCTTGTGGGGTGCCGGGGGACGACTGGAGATGCACGCTGTGAGGTCGGAGCCTCAATTCTTTTTCTGAGCACTTCAGATTTTGGGCATCGACCACACTGTGAAAGGCCTTTAGCCCCTCCACTTTTGATCAGTTACTCGAGTTTCACCATGATATGCAATGAGAAGTTCATTCATTCTTCTTCCTTTTGATTCATTCCTTCTCGACATATTTCATTTGGACCTTTGGTTGAAATCATCCTAATGACTCCTTCTCGGCATACTCCGGTTCCACCAGGTCAACTCATCACCACAAGCAGGAAAAGGCAGGGTTCCAAAGTCAGCTCCCAGCAGAGCACGCTGCTCTCACCAACCTCTCCCCACCACGATGCGTCACGCCTCCCCACCTTCTCCCCTCAGATCGTCGGGGAGCCAGATGAGGCATCAAGCCGACGAAAACAGAACTGCACGCTTGGTGATTTCGTACGCGAAGAATGGCCAAGTCGAGCGCGGACGACGCGGAGCTGCGCCGGGCCTGCGCGGCCGCCGTCGCCGCGTCGGGCGCGCGCGGTGAGGAGGTCACCTTCTCCATCCGCGTCGCCAAGGGCCGCGGAATCTTCGAGAAGCTCGGCCGGCTCGCCAAGCCCCGCGTCCTCGCGCTCACAAGTCAGTGCTTCCTCTGCCCCCCGCCTCCCCCTGTCCTAATCCTCCCATGTAGTGCTTGCTCTGCATGCAGCTTACTGCTGCCGCGGTGGTTGGCCCGCTCGGTTGGGGTAGCCTCCGGCTGGCTAGCTCGGTGCTGGTTTTGTAGATTGGAGCGGCTAGATACTCCTTCAGGCAGCAAATTGTTTGGAGCCGAATTTTGTAGCTCTGCACTTATGATGACTTAGGAGGCTTGCCACGGTTCGGCATGTGAGAGCTGTGATCTGGGAGGAACTAATAATGATTGTAGCTGGGTTTGGTCTGGTGGTCTAGTATCTAGATCACCACGCTTGGCCGCTGGTTTCAGCAGGATCGGCACATCTATATTGCCTATTTGACTAAATAGCCAAACTTTGTGCACTTTCATGCATGTGGCACTGAAACTAGTAGTAAAGGGCAAAACCACGGTACATGCTCCAAGGACGCAGAATTAAAATGTTTATAGGAAGCTGGAGCTGCAGCTGATGCTGGAAGTAGCCTACATTCACTAGCCGGATCCATCCAGTGTGCGTACATACAAATAACTTGTCAGTTAAGAGCTCTCAGCGTGTGGAGCTGAGACATATAAAATGCAAATACCGTCACCCAGATAATTAATACATGGATTGGTTGCGAAAACTAGCAATGGAGCAGATGAGCTAGCTAGAGTCGACCGAGCACCAGCTAATTAGATGATTCCTTGTGAACCCATCAGGTGCATAAGCCTCAAGATCTAATCGATACAGAAACTCATTCAAGGCCATCCGGTTCACCCCACCTGCTCCTGCATGGGCAAGGGCTGCTGCCTGCTTTGTGACAGAAATAGAAGCATGCTTGTGCACACAACTTGCAAAAATCTATCATTTGCATTGTGCAAAAGAAGAAGCTTACCTATGAGTTAAGGGCTTGTTTGATTCATAGGATAGGAAAAGTGTAGGAATAGGAAATCCATAGGATTGGAATGTCATGTCTAGTTGAATCCTTTAGGAAGAGTAGTTGCGTTTGATGGAGTAAAGGAATTGTAAAAAGAGGTTCAAGTGAATGTTAGAATTCCTATGGGATGTAGTTCAATGATTCCTATGGGAAAAATTCATATAGGAATCAATCCTATGAATCAAATGACCAATGTTGGAAAAATTCCTATGAAGTTCCTATGAATCAAATGAGCCCTTAAATGTTTGAGAAATTCAGAAGAAACTTTCTAAGTCAACCCATGGAAGCAATCCAACACGAGTATCTTATAGCGGGCTCAAATCCACAATCTGTGGATGACGTGTAATTATCCATAGTGCCACAGAACAAAGCAAAGCAAGCGATTTGTGGGTGGTGCTGGCGCTGGAGTAGTACACATCATTTGGTCTTAGAATGCATGAATGGCATTGGATGACCTCAGATCAGTCTGTTGCTTTGTTCACCAATTAGGCCTTGTGCACCTCATTTGTTGCACTGTTGAAGACCCAGGATTCCTCAAACTGGCCTTGAAAATTTGAGCATATAAATACAGGAGCTGAGTTATGTTTCCTCACATAGTTTTTGTGTTCATCTTTTAGTAGAGACTAATGCTTTGCCTGTAGGATTACCAGTACAGTTTACATTTCTGCTTGTTGAGTTGACATAATTTATGTTGGGATTGCAAATTTGAATATGCTTAGTCAGGAATTTGTGACGTGGAATCGTATGAAAGGAAGAATATTATCTAGATGATTCTGATCCCAGTGGTAACATCTGTTTTGTTTGAAGCACACTATGAGTGCTCAGATTTGGTTCAGATTTGTTCAATGATGTGTCACAATTGGTAGTATGCTCAAATTGCATAATATAATTTTTGTTTGGTGCGCTTCAACTTTTGTTGCTGTTTAGGTGCATGGAGAGATTCACTGTAACATTGACTAATGGATTGATTTAAGAACATAATCTAATTGGAACGAGTTATCTTTTGGGACTTAATTCCTGCCTCTACAATCAGATAGTTCTACTTCAGTCACTGTTGTCCGTGC
This sequence comes from Poa annua, assembly GCA_026929855.1. Lineage (NCBI taxonomy): Eukaryota > Viridiplantae > Streptophyta > Magnoliopsida > Poales > Poaceae > Poa > Poa annua. Next base: position 44,663,068 of record CM049427.1, read on the forward strand.
GTAATATAAATAGAAAAGTTATGTCGTTAGCTAGTGGTGGAGATTGGTTACTATATTTATTTCCATCTGTATCTTGGATTAAATATTAAAATCTGATCATGGGTTAATTTTTCTGTGCTAGGAAACTTTTAGGTAATAACTATTCTATCTTACAAGATTTTGCCACATCTGCTAACTGTTTCAATCATGCAGCTAAACATTCATCAAAAGGCGAGGCAAATAAAGCTTTTCTTCGAGTATTGAAGTATTCATCAGGGGCAGTTCTCGAGGTTTGTTTTTTCCAGACTGTAAATTCTTTGCGGCTACTACTTATCCAGTACACTTGATAATACCCTGCGCGTTGCTGGGGGAATTATAGAGAAAAGACAGAAACTCTAAAAAGAAATCTTAGGCGGCTTGAAAGAAAATAATATGCATACATAATCATTCTTCACTACCACTTCTTGTTCAGATTTAGTTTCGGCGCAGTACCTGCGAACCAAATGCTAATTTCAAAGTTAATAGTATACCGAGATACTGATCTTCCACACCCTATGCTTATTGGGTCTAAAACCAAGTGCAAGATCAATCGTCAGAAGAGCGAGCAAATATAAAATTTATGTGGGCATGGACCTCTGTCCTCTTTTGCCACTGATGGACGTCCGTCCTTTTTTTGCGACCGATGGACCTCTGTCATCACAACGCAAATAGAAAATTTATGCTTTCAGCTGGAAGCAGTGGCACACTCCTTATCATCATTAAAAATATGTCTTTGTAATTGAACATTTGGTAGTTGATGTAACAACTAAGATATCTTGTTATCTACCTTCCATAAGAAATCAGAAATACTTTCAATGTGTCGATATCTCGGAAAGTGTCCATGAAAAAGTTAGTAATTAGTAATAGAAGGAAAAGAACTGAATTTGCATATTTGAACTAAATGTCAAGGTTAAGATAAAATTACTGCGAATAATGGGATACATACCTTATTTTTCAGAAACATAGCGGCAGAATTGTGTGCATGTTCATTTTTTAAATTATCATACCAACAATGAACAGTTGTCTATGTGACAAAGCTTATTCCATCAATTTAGAGCACGCAGATATTTACGGGACGTACGAGCTCACACAGTGCCCTTTAGCTACATATATACATTCCTGAATAGTCATACGAAGATAATTAAAAGGGTATTGCTGAAAAGATCAGGGTCTTCAGTTACTTGTTTGATATTGTACTGCAAAAGAGGATACAAAAACGTTCTTGGCAGATAAACAATCTACATGGGAAAAGAACTACATTGGAAAAGGAGTGTGAGTGACATTGCAGGAAACTGAAAGTACATGCAGTATTGGTGTGTACTGTGTAGGGCAGTAAAAATAGCATCGATTAGCTAGTAAACTCACGGGCAAAAGGAACATACAGTATAGCAATCTGTTGAACTAACTAACAGCAGGAATAAATATCCGTTTCACAAACTTGGTTGTGATATCTTGGTTGCGGATAATGAGGCCTAGTATAAATACCATCCAGAACCAGCAGATGCAGATGAAGTCATGAAGTACACGCGCCGCTGCAACATGTTCGATCAAATAGATGAGGTCCACAAAAATTCAGGAAGCATAGCGCCCACAAATATGATCAAACTCCAAATATCCAAAGCGAAGTCTCCAGCGGCGTCAGCATTCTGCCGATGAACACCATCACTGCACGGGGAACACATTGATGTTCGTACGCTATGCACCTCACCATCACCATCACCAACGACGGCGTCAGCTCGCCGGCAAGCATGCTCATGTCGCTGCTGGAGACGGCAGGTTGCCATCGGTATGCGCCTCGGAGACGATGTCCTTAGCTCGCCGGCAGCTCGATCCTTGTGTCGCTAATGGAGAGGACTGGATGTCGTCAATAGAGAAGATATATAATCGACGTGTACAGCGTTGCAGAGCTATGGAACTAGATGCGTCGATAGATTGACGGTCGTGCATGGCAGATATCCTCAGGGTAAATTGTGGGAATTAATATCTTGGAAAAACGAAGCAGGCTGGAAGGTTTAAGAGAAGGCAGCGAGAAGGGAGGAGAAGCGAACCTGCTTGAGAGTTGGAAGGGAAGGGGAAAACACTGATTTGCGCTTTTAGGTGTGCTCAGCAAGCTGCTACGTGGAAAAAATTAATGATAGTAGATGGAGCGAGGGATGGAAGATAAACAGAACTTATCATCTCTAGTAGCCTGGACAGGAAATATACGATAAAGAGATTAATTGTTGGTTAAATTTAAATTATGGAAATCAAAATGATGAGGTGGCACTTGATGAGATGGATAGGCTGCATGTTTAGAGAAATAGGTTACTGGGGCTGATCTACTTAGTTATATAGGATCGCATGAATTAGCACACTTGCTTGTCTAGTGCCATTAATTATGTGGAAGCTTTTACCTACGTAGATATACTGTTGTCCACCAGATGGAAAAACTGTTTGATTTGTCTAGTTTTATTTGCTAATGGTGCATATGCACATTTATTTTTCGATCATTATCTACCTCATGATTCATGACATGTGCATGAAGTCATGTACATTCCTACTATATGATTTTAGTACGCATCATCAACCGATCAGATAAAGTGTGTGTACTATGTTCTCTTATGGTATTTTTCCTTCGCTCTTTGGGTCTTCTGTTAGAAACTTAACCTCATTCTTTCGTTTCAGCCAGCCAAACTTTACAAGTTGAAACATCTTACAAAGGTTGAGGTTATTTCCAGTGATCCTAGTGGTTGCACATTTGTTCTGGTACTTCAGTTCCCCTTTGCATCATTCTTCTGTTGAGTACATAGAGAAGCTATTTGTTATATCCACTTCTAACTCTTTCATAAACTGCACTTCAGGGGTTTGATAACCTTAGGAGTCAGACTGTTGCTCCTCCACAATGGACAATGCGAAACATTGATGACAGGTTGTTCCCTATAAAGTTTGCTCTGTGGTGTTGGACCTGTTGTTTTGGTTAGCCTGTTTTGCCTTCTTATTTTTACATGTTTTTGAAGTTTACAGATATAACAAATCAATAAATAGAATTCCCTTTCTTACATGTTGTCTACTCTGCTTTCAACTGTTTTTTTTTGCATGTTCTCTATGCTTTACTGTATTTGCCGGACAAATATATAAAGTTAACTGTACATATGTAGTTTCTGCTTTGCTTTCTATCGCAATGTTGAGCTACCCCTTCCTTTAGCAGATCTGGAGTAGCAAACCAGTTTTCTAAGTTTATGTATTACAAAAGACTAGCACGAGTCCATTTTTAGCGAAAATGCGCCTCTTTGGAGGTTTGTAAACAACTCTACCTTTCCAATGAAATAAAACGCAAAGGTCCTTTGCGTTTTCGCTAAAAAGATTAAGGTATATCACACTGATGTGTTGATCCAGGAGACTATTAACAATTGTTTGTTATTTATTTTGCAGAAATCGTCTGCTTTTTTGTATCTTGAACATGTGCAAAGAGATACTTAGTTATCTTCCAAAGGTTGTTGGAATTGATATTGTGGAGTTAGCTCTCTGGGCAAAGGTACATCGTACAGCTCTGTTTCCCATTACCAAGACCTGCTTTGTGTAACTAAAATACTCAGTCTATCATTTTTACAAGCTTTCGACATATTTTCTGTACAAATTAAGCGAGTCCAATTGCTTGCTGGCTTGATATTTTTGTAATTACTCTTTTTAGGAAAATGCATTGACACTAGATAGCCAAGTGAGTAACCAACATGGCCAAGAAACATCTGTTGCTACTCAAACTGAGAGGAAAGTAACAGTAACAGTAACTGTCGAAAATGATCTCGTGTCTCAAGCAAAGGATGAGGAGGAAGACATGGAGGCACTTCTTGACACGTAAGAACCCGCTATATCTTACATCCAGTTTTTTCTCCAAGTTGTACAGAAGTTCTCAAACCGTATAATCTTGCTATTTCTTATTGTATTTTATTTTTGTCAGTATTTTTCTGTCAACTTAATTGTGCTATTTAAAGATGCATATCTACCAATTAATTTAGATTCTGTTCCTTGTTTCAACCTAGCATTGCTGACTTCTTGCACGCACATAGTTAACATGTGTAAATAATGCAGGTATGTTATGGGAATAGGTGAAGCCGATGCTTTCTCCGAGAGATTGAAGCAGGAGCTTGTTGCTTTGGAAGCAGCTAATGTGTATCAGTTATTGGAAAGTGAGCCTTTAGTAGATGAGGTATAACTTTCTATATTCGTTAGCCTGTGGCATCAAATTTCTTTGCAATGCTAATGGATTTGCTATTGTATTAAACTGTCCTGCGACCTGCATCTCACGTTCTCAAATAAATCGTGATTGTTGATTCGTTTGTCACACAATTTTTAATGTTGAGGCATTGAATGACAACTGCTTGAATTTGCAGGTTTTGCAGGGTCTTGATAGTGCTAGTGCAGCTGTAGATGATATGGATGAGTGGTTGCGGATTTTCAATCTGAAGCTAAGGCATATGAGAGAAGACATTTCGTCGGTATGCTTCATAAAATCTATTTGATAAGTGTCACATGTACCAACTACAAGAACCAAAAGTCCGAACTGATGGAAACACGCGGGTAATCCACATATATTGTAACAACCCTCTCAGTCTCACGCGTGACTCGGTGGCCTATACGTGGATAGAAAGGGGGCAAGCAATTTTTATTGAATTGCGAAAGCCGTGACTTGAACCCAAGACCTCTGCTCTAGTACTGATGGGAAGAGCTGGGCTAGAAGACCTTAGACATGGGATCGATGAAAGACCGCAACCATTTAGAATTAATAGAATGCTGGCTTGGTCTTGAAATTCATACCTCCTGGCTCTGCTGCCATGTTAAGTTTCATGCACGAACCAGTAGAACCAAAAGTCCGAACTGATGGAAGCAACATGGGCAATCCACATATGCTGTAACAATAAGTTGTAGACGTCATTTGGAAGTGAAATATATGCCATTTCATCCAGTTGACATGTTTGACAATCACAATATTAGTATTTCGAGTTCAGAATTGTAGCGCTTCTTTTGACTCCCAAGGAATAGACTGCTAGTTGACTGGAGTATGTTTTTAGTGGCAATTAGCACTAGTCCTGACAGTACCAGGGTTACTAGTACAATATCAGAATGGTTTGGAGACCAAATTATCTCGAAGCACACCTAGCAGTCTGTTCAGATATGGCATGCACTGAAACTGCCTAATTTTTATAATTAGCTGGCATGGTCTGCTGATTTTGCCCCCTTTCATTTTAGATGTTATGGTTTGGCTTGGTAAGAGTCCAAAGACCCAGTAGGGACTCCTCATCTAGCTGCCACATGGACCAAACGTGTCTAGCATGCAGCAAGGTACTTTTTTTTGTTAGAAAATGGAAGCTTTATTACCTTTAGCCTATGCACCAACTAAGGATGCATACAGCCAAATTGTTACAAAGACCAAACAAAATCTGGCCAAAAAGAGCTGAGAGGAGCAGTAAGTTACATTTAGCATACAAAATGAAAGCCTGCAAATATCGATTCATGCACAAGAAGAAGCTTGTGCCAGAAGTTTTCGAGCTCGTAAGGCACTTCTGATGCCTTCACCTGAAACCAGCGGCGGAGCCACAGCCCAGCATGCCCAGGCGGCTGCCCGTGCTCAGCTGCTAAACTCCACCGTAATGCTGTAAACGTGTAAGGCTCCAAGATAAACTTTGCATGGGCAAAGATCCAACAACACACTTTAAGCTAGATTAGGCTTTGATTACGGGCTGACTCCGCTGCTACCTGAAGGAGCACATGCAAGCTTGATGACGGCACTTCTGAGGCAGAAGCATATGTGTCCGCTATAAGGCAGCAGCCTCATATGTGTGCCTTTCTTAATGTACACGTATGAGGCTGCTATTGCTAATACACATCCATGCCAAACTTGTGCCTGTAACACTACATTATTTTTAGTCCATGTAACTTCACCTATGGCACTGAAATGTGATTCCATCCCAAAGATTTAGTGTAAAACTTATTACTGTCACAAATCACAACTGGCAGTAGCCTGTTGAAAAGATATGGGCAGCTTTAATCGCTTTTATTGTTTCAATCGATATATCATGTTACTGGCAGTAACTGGCTACGTGTACTTAGTGTCAGACTGTGGGTTGGATTCTTTTTTGCATATGACCATGGGATACCTGTAATCAGTTTCAGGGCCCCTCAATTGTGGAGAACCCAATTATTGAATAGCGAGAGGTTTTATTCTTTTCCAATTGTCCCAGTTGGCAACCAAGCATTCCCATTTTTGTTTCCGCGATCCTCTGTTGACCATGTGTTATGTGTTTGTTGATATTATGGGAACTGTAGTCCGTGGCATTTCTCGTACCAGTGTAAGACCAAGAATTTCACATGTCTCAGAAGTAGTTAAACACTAGATCTTTCATGTTTTATTGTAATTATATATGTATAATATGTGTTCCTTATTTTCTTCGACGATATTCCTTATCTTGCTCATGTTGTATGTTGTGCAGATCGAATCACGTAACAATGGCTTGGAGATGCAATCTGTAAATAATAAAGGACTCGTCGAAGAGTTGGAGAAATTACTTGAACGGTTACGGATTCCACAGGAGGTATGGTTTGGAGAAAAAGGATATTCATCTCCCATAGTGGATTAATGATATTCCTAATATTATTTTATTTCATTGAAATACAATGCAGTTTGCAGCATCATTAACTGGAGGGTCATTTGAAGAGACGCGGATGCTGAAAAATGTTGAGGCTTGTGAATGGTTGACTGGGGCCATTCGCTCCCTTGAAGTCCCAAATTTGGACCCGTCCTATGCTAACATGCGAGCTGTAAGCTATCTCTGTTATACTCTTGTTTCGTTTATTATACTCCCTCCATTCCATAATGTAAGAGCTATAGTTTTTTGAGAAAAATTCCAAAATATATGGTTTACAATGATTTTTGAATGAATTTACCGATGAAAAAGTGAGTTTCATTCTCGAACGGAGTGATTTTATGGATTGTTTTCATTTGTTGTCTATTAGGGAGTTCTGTCTTCTGAATTTTGTCTAAAACAAATGAGTCCATACTATGTCAAATACTCATGTCTTAATATCCGTGCAGAAAACTATAGCTCTTACATTCAGGAACAGAGGGAGTAATATTTATTCATAGTTTTACCAAATCCAGTTTTTTTTTGTCATGCTAACAGTTGAAAGTGGCAACCAACATTTAATAAACTGTATCTCGTATTTGAATTAGGTATATCGGCAAAGTAAAAAACTTGTTGATTTTTTGTTACTGAAGTATTTGGGACCTAATGTTCCAGAAACAACCCTATTTAAGTTCTACTTTCGTTGATTTAAGTATTTTTTTGAGTCTGCAGCTCTGAACTGGAAAATAAGTAACTGCATAAAATACTTTCAGGTTACGGAAAAAAGAGCAGAACTGGAGAAGTTGAAAATAAATTTTGTTCAACGAGCATCAGAGTTCTTGAGGAACTACTTCTCTAGCTTGGTGGACTTTATGATAAGTGACAAAAGTTACTTTTCTCAGGTTTTGTGATAGTCTCTTATTTTCAGTAATTCATTACATTTTCCATTTTTCATGTGGAATGACTTAGATAATTTACTTTGAACTGAAAGTAGCGTGGGCAGTTGAAGCGGCCTGATCATGCAGACCTAAGGTACAAATGCAGGACTTATGCCCGACTTCTTCAGCACTTAAAGGTCCCAATCATCCTAATTTTAATTTCTAATATGTCAGATTATTGCATATTGACATCATTCCCATTTTTACATTTATGGTTGCTCATTTATGTGCAGAGTCTGGACAAGAGCTGCTTAGGCCCCTTAAGGAAGGCATATTGTCATTCTCTTAATTTGTTACTTCGGCGAGAGGTCAGGTTAAAGATAATTACATCCTATTATTAGATATGCTACCTTCACACTCGTACATCGTACCTATTTGTTTTAGTTTTGAAATGCTCATCTTGCATCTCACTTTGTTCTCTATCTTACATTTGAATGTTCAAAATGACAATTAATTATCGACAAACGTGGGAATGATATGATATTGATACCGGTATATTTAAGCTTTATTTATTTGCCTTCAGTTATGCCTGGTTTTTAATATGCATTAAGCTCTTCTATTTCACGAGTTGTATAATATGTATTATTTTCATGTAATTTGATTTAGGCACGTGAATTTGCCAATGAACTTCGTGCAAGTACCAAAGCACCCAAAAATCCAGCTGTTTGGCTTGAAGGTTCTAATAATGCTGGCCAGAATGGCAGTAGTGCTGATACTTCAACAGTATCTGATGCATACTCAAAGATGCTTACAATATTTATCCCGCTTCTTGTGGATGAGGTTGTACTTATTTTCCCTGAATGTTGTTCTGTATTTATACTTGTTCAGCTTTACATACCAACTAATGTATATTACATTTCCAGAGTTCCTTTTTTGCACACTTTATGTGCTTTGAAGTACCTGCACTTGTTCCAGCTGGTGACAGACACAGATCTGGAGCAAATGACCCAGATGAGGACGACCTGAATCTTATGGATCCGGATGGCAATGATATCAAACCAGGTACTATTTTCATCTTGTTTTGATGAATGTACACTCTTTTCTCTCAAATAACCATAGCACGCAATCTGTTATAACTCTATTTCCAGATAACACGTCTGTGGAACTGGGTACATTGAATGAGGCTCTTCAAGAACTACTTGATGGAATCCAGGTATATTTCATGATATGTTGAAACAGAACCAGAGCAAAAGAAGAATCAGTTTCTTAAGACCAAAAGGGAGTAGTTACATTATCCAAGTCAAATGTACAACCCTTTTGACATAACCAGCTGATTATGAAGTAGTACAATCTCCTTTTGCAGATTGAAGAGTAATTTTATTTGCGTCTCTTTCAGGAAGACTTCTATGCAGTTGTAGATTGGGCGTACAAGATTGATCCTTTGCGTTGCATTTCAATGCATGGTATTACAGAACGTTACCTCTCTGGTCAGAAAGCTGATGCTGCAGGATTTGTTCGCAAACTACTTGATGACCTGGAGTCCAGAATATCAGTACAATTTGGCAGGGTCAGTGCTCCTGTTGAGGCCTAAAAGCTATATTATAGCTATTTAGTAGTGATTAGCTTTGTCTACCCCTCACTTATACCTTGTTGTTCTGATCTGTTTCCAGTTTATTGATGAAGCGTGCCATCAAATTGAGCGTAATGAAAGAAATGTGCGTCAAACAGGAATTCTAGCCTACATCCCGAGGTACTTAACTTGATGAATTTGCACTAAAAAAGAGAATACACATTTACATTCCTCATTCCTTGCAGCATTGTGCTATAGTTTAATGCTACTTTAGGTATTTCAGACATACTCATGAAACCTTACTCGCGAGGTATCTCCTCTTTTTGATAATTTTGGTGTTCATAAGCTGTCATTTACAAATTTTGAGACGATTTACATGTCCATTCAGCATACATTTCGGGTACAACACACGTAGAGAGGGGTAGAAGGCTCTAGAGGGACAGCTGTCCCAGATTTTTTTTCTTGAACATGCAACCAAGTGCATACAATTTTGTATTAGAAGAAAACTAGATGACACCAAGGATTACACAGCCGCCAAAACAAAAAGGAAAGAGAAAAGAGCCTAAGCTATCAAAAGGAAGGCAGAAAAAGAAAAGAAAAACAATGAAGGGAACTGTACATTATCTAGCCTATCTTATGTAGGTGCGTCAAGGGGCCAGCTATGTTGAGGCAGGTTGTCTTATGTAGATGCACCCTTCTCTCCCACTATCACTCAGCCCCATTGTGTATCTGTCTATCTCAACTCGTCTTGACCAACACCCGCAAAAAAAACTCGTCTTGACCAACACCCACTCTCCACGATCCAAGGCAATAACCCAGCATCTTGCCATCCACCACCAGGCGATGCTGTGTACCCTCAGAAGTTCCTGGTTCTCGCGTGGTTGAGCAAGGCGAGGAGAACCTCCATTGTGTCCACTGATCCACCTTTAGGTTTAAACTGCAAGAAAACTTGTCTGCATTGTTCTGGATCGCTCATCAGTTAATTAGTTATTTGCTTATTGTGACTTCATATGCATACATATGTACAATTACTCCTTTGAAATTCTTGAGAACTGTGATTATGAGCAAGTTACCACCGTCTTTTTTTTGAAACTTACCACCGGCTTTTCAGCCTTGCTTGTGTTGATCCGTGATATTTTTTAAAGTACCATGTCATCTATCTATTATATACTACTAAAAGCAATATACGTGTGTTATAATAGAGACACCAAGTTAAGCCACATCATCTAAATTATTTTTAACAGTTAGATTTAAAATAGGTGGCTAGGATTTAATGAAAGGTTTTGGATTGCGTAACTCCGTAGTTTCCGTTTGACACATTATAAATTGTGTACTTTCATATGTGTCTATAGTCACGATCTGAACATACCTTCCCTTCCGTGCAGTACAAGGACACTTGAAAATATCCGTTAAAAAAAAGCTAGCTAAAAAAAGCTCTATGGAAATAGCAAGTTTGTTTAGAAGATAAATCCACATTTTTTCTTGTAGCTGTAGACTTTCCGGCCGCACGAATAGCCAGATATGTTTAGAGAATAAATGCACACCATATAGCTTCTATCTTAAAAAAGTAAGTAATGTACAATGTCCAGCCCAATCAGATGGAATACCATGTCTGCTAAGAATAAGTGAGCGTGCACTAGATCGTGAAATAGCAGGTTTGCTAAAAAAAAGTGTACAGTATATTAGTTAGCTAGAAAGCTTCTGGTGCGATTTTGGTCTAGCCACATATCTTATCTTGTAGAGTATATACAAATATCGGCGTGGATTTTCTAACATGGTGGCTAGCTATGCATGTCCTGGAAACCGTTGGATAAGGGTAGTACTATTTATGTATATTTTGGGCGGCTGGATAGAGGTTGCATGCGTGTTTGTGCTTTCTGTTACGACCTTGGTTTTGTTATCTAAAATAGAGGAAAGAGGAATTTTTTGCAACCACGTATGAATTGTGGACGGACAACTATTTTACCTAATTTTAGCATAAAATAGACATTGGTTTGCCTATTTTAAAATGATGTTCATCAGATAGTATATTTTTTAGGGAAACTGGGTAGTATGACTGCCTTGATGAGTGAGTAATAAAGATTTTTTTTAACTGAGTAGTAATAAAGGCCAGCCAGGATTAAATGATGCTGGTTGGTGAGGGAATAAAGCGGTGCCTGTCTTTTCTAGACTAAGCCCCGACCGCCTAGGATTGTAAAAAACATTATGTCTTTGTTTGTGATATGGCTAATCAGAAGTGTAAGAAAATTATTGGCATGATTTTGATAAGTTCAACCATTTCAATAATGCTTCAGTTACCTCTTTATAAATAAACACAAGCACATGCAATATCAAGACACCTTTCTCGCAGACAGAAAAATAAATAAGAAGCCGCTTTGCAACTTGAGAAATTTGTGGACATCGAAAACAGTAACAATTTCTTGCAAGTTATAATATCAACCAAGGTCTGGATCCAGATCAAGGTATGGATTATATCTCCATCTCCTGTATGATGTCAGTTATCTTCCATTCACATAGTTTTAGTGCTAAGGTGGGTAAGCACATTCAGATAGTACTAGTGCTAAATGGGGTGTAAACTGTCCAGAATTCAAATAAAAGGCGGTGTGACTCTTATAGTAGTTATAGCTAAGTTGAGAACGACGTCATTCGTTCTGTTATCTGTTAAATGTGATATGTATGGGTGCGTACTCTCAATATCTCAATAGGGTGATCCGACGGCAACCAGCCCATGCACAGCTAGCCACCATGTGAGGAGGCTATAAAAATGTAACATGTAAAATGTTTATTAACCTCCGAATATTTTTAAGATTATGCGAAAAGTTGAATTATGGGCAACTGGTTACCAATGACACAGTGCTCACAACACATGTTGCCATTGTCGATTTCCTAAAATTGCCAAAAACTAAAAGATGTGCCATTGGAATCACTTGCTTCGTGGATTACTATACGATAAATATCAACACTTACGAGATAGTGATTTAAAAATAGTAAATATTCTTTATTAAGATGACACCATCCTAACTGACTCGGTCGTTCTGAATACATAGTAGCCTAACATAACAAACCTCACTTGGAGGATTGATTAGTAAGATCCCTCACCCGTGTGAGCTTTATAAGTTGTTGAAGGTCAATGGAATCACATTAAGACTCAAATGGGTCTTTTTTTAATGAGAAGTTAATATTTATGTAAGAAGAACCTCAAATCTTCTGAATAATTATGTGAGAAGTTGAATTATGGGCGTGTGTTTGCCAAGGAGACACTCCTCGCAAGACATGCTGCCATCGCCGATTTCGCAATATTAGCCATTGGAACCACTAGCTTAGAGAACTAGGCTGTGGCCTAGTGGCAAAGGGCTTGCAGTGGCAACCCTGCGCCCACGGTTCGACTCCCATCGGGAGTCAATTCGTGTGCCTCACCTGGGTGGCTACTACCTATACAATAAAAAGTCCTGGGTGCTAGTGCCCATGGATCTTTTTTTTTGGAACCACTAGCTTCAAGTATTACTTGGCAATAACATATCCATGCTTATGAGAACATAGTGACTTAAAAATACTCATCCTTTATTTTAGACAACGCTATCCCAACCAACTCACATTGTTCTGAATAACATACTAACCTAATATAACTAAACTACACTCAGATTGATTAGACATAACCCTCACCACCTAGAGCCTTAGTTGCTGAAGGTGAAATGAATGAGATGAAGATTCAAATTGGCGATTTTCAGTGAAATGTTCAAATATTTGTGTACGAAGAAGTGTCACCATAAACTTACCATATAAAGATGGTATACAGATGGGGTGGATTTGCCTCTATAATTTTATGACATTGTCATACAATAGGAGCAAAAGAAAATAGATATATAAAGTAAAAATGCACCTGGAGGTGGAGTATAGGTGGTCGGTTCATAGGCTTATTCTTGCTGACACCAACAATTTGGATTGTTGTTAGGAGAACTTAACAATAATAATAATAACACTTATTATTCGTAATTACTTAGAGCCATTGTTACCATTTAAATTTGTAAGAATTTCACGTAGAGCTGGATTGTTTACTCTAGAGGATTATAAATCACACTCAATTGGAAATTATAGTTCTTTGACTATAACCAATTGGAAAGATATATATACCCAGTGAATTCATATGATTTTCCTAATTAAACACTCTCATATGATGGGTTCTATGCCTTTTTAGAGGAAGTTCATCTGGTTCCATATCCTTCAAATTTGATGAGGATTGCCATTGCAGTTCATAATTACGTAGAAATATTGAAAGTTGATTATTATGCGAAGGATATGCCATCCATGCATTCGTAGTGATGTTACATTACATGGCAGTTAAAAAAACTTTTGTCAAACTTTTCTAACATTGGTTTCTTATGTATAAGTATATATGAGAACATGAGAAAAAGTAAGATAACTGAATTTAAATTTAAAAAATGTAATTATATATTTTAACAAAATATTATTATGATGTTTAACGTAATTTTAGATATTATGCTTCTAAAATACAATTAAAAAATTATATAGTATGTACACCTACTAGAATAGATAATAGCACCTTACTTGCAAGGGTGCAAAATATGTGGACCCCATATAATTTAGCACAACTAGCAAAAGAAATTATATGAGTGTTGTATTCCATATGATGTTTCTTCCTAGCTTGTTTATAAATGGATAAAGAAATTAAGAAAGAAATATGTTCGTTGCCTTAAGACTCATGTAAGAACATACATCCTGCTCCCTATTTAAATTTGAAGTTTTGGTGCAATAGTGTGCACTAACATGATTTACCTATAAACTTTAATCCATGTAACATACAAGTAAGACTTTGATTATGTGTGATGAATTGATCCTATATCACCAAGTAGAAAACTTATACATGGTCACTGATATATATGAATAATAAATCTTGATAAATCGTTCACCCATAAATAAATAAATAAATAAATAAATAAAGAGGTCCCGCACATTATACAACCATGCTATAATAAATGTATAAGTATGTATACAACAATAAATATTTTTAGACACTTTCAGATGTTGCCCTTGCATTTGCGAGGGCCACCATGCTAGTTCTATTAATAACACATGGTGCATGTTGTCTATGTTTCTATATTAGAGCTGTTGAGTAGGAACACTCAAGTGTGTACATGTTTCGTCATATGATGATCATAGTGTTTGTTTGTATCTATTTGCAAATATAAACAAACTAAGATCTGATCATTTTGTGCTGGTCACGTTATTTAGATTTGCTGTTCTTGCTTCACGGATGGAGCAATATATTCAAGGACAGTCTAGAGACTTGACTGATAAAGCATACACAAAGCTAGTGAGTATAACTTCTTTCCCATATTGCAATGAACTTTTCAGTATTCCATATGTCACTAGTAGACTCATGCCTTATTGATTGAACTAGTATTTCAGTCCTATTTTGCTTTTATGCAATAACCAGTCTGTACCTGCTTTGTAGCTTTATAAATTTTCCTTATATAATTTTTTTAGCTGGGCTGTCGATTTTTGTCTCTTTCTGAATGGATTGCTCCTTGTACTCGGATGTAGGTTAGCACAATGTTCACAACTTTGGACAAAATTGCACAAAGTGATCCTAAAACTGCGGACATTGTACTGATTGAGAATTATGCCGCTTTTCAGAACAGGTTAATTTTTACCGTCTCTTAAATCTTGGCTGATTTTATTTAGCATTAGATATTTGACTTGTGTGCAGTAGATCTTGTTTATTTTTTAATGCTAGATCGTTCTTGGAGACTAACAATTACTTTTGTTGTATGCAGTCTTTTTGAATTGGCTAATCAAGTGCAAACTCTTGCGATGTTCTACCACCAGGCTACCGAATCGTATGATCAAGCTTCCACTCGCCATATCAGCTCACTCATTTATCTTGTAAGTAAACGTAGTTAGATTCTACTTGCAATGGATATGTTTATTTCTTTCAAATCTAAGATTATCCTTATTTTGGGCTTATGGCAGCAATTTGAGAGGTTGTTTCTGTTTTCTCGAAAAGTCGATGAATTGACATACACAATATCTGCTGAGGAGGTGAGTTAACTTCGTAACATAATTTCTATTTTAGAATTGAGTGTTGTACTAACCTCCATGGTTTCCAATCTAACCTAGCAATCGTGAACGGAACTGATATTGTTTAAGCTGGCATGCTTGGGGGATTAGGAGATGTACCTTTTTAGTGTTGTGCTACAAAACATAGTTTCAACAATTGCATTTAGAGATAGAAAATTCTCACAACTATTATAACCAATTGATTTGATGGGTTTAACAGGATCCAGTCGGTTCCTGGCTGATTCACCTGTTTAAAGTTTGTTATCAGTTACAGTGATGTTTGGACAAGTATAAGGACATCCATCAGTAACACTTAATCTTCCAATAGTTATAGAGACGCTGCCTATAGCTATATAACACAACAATAGTGAGGGATTTGTGGTGGCTGTTTGGGGTTCGGCAGTGTAAAGTACTATCGAGTCCCATCAACAACCCAGACACTGTACTCACAAAAGAAAAACCCAAATAATTACAAGACAAGTTTCCAATCCCAAATATGTAGCTAAACCCAAGGTCCAAGGATGGCCTCCGGACCCTGTAGGGGATAACTCTGATGGTCGTGCCTGACCGGATAAAAATAAAAATAGCTTGGCCTCGGGGATGGGATTGATCTCTTCATATGTGGATAGCGAAGAAAAAATCTCTTTTGCTTTCTCAAGCAAACCAGTTATGGAAAGGTCTCTTCACAAAGATAGGCCCCACTTGAAGAAACCAAGAAAAACCAAAAGGTCACTGGCCACGGGTTTTGTTACATGTTCTAGTGACTCACATGTTTGCACTGCATTCTGCTAAATGACGATCACATTATATGCAATATTCCTGCCATCTTTTTAACAGAACTACTAATTTTATGTCTTGAACTCCACAGATCCCTTTCCAGCTTGGGTTGTCAAAAACTGATCTAAGGAGGGTGCTGAAATCAAGTTTATCCGGGGTAAGTAGACAAAGAAATTGTTTCACGGCTGCAATGTATTCTGGGCTTTCGACCAAACAAACTATACGCAGCGGAAGCTCTCATCATTTTCGTCAAAAAAAACTCTTTATGCGTGAGAGTAGTAAGTAGGGTTGATTTTATTTCTTCAAAAATTCGTATAGCTTGAAGACTTACCATCTTGTCATCGTGATTGGGGCCACTCTTCTTGTAGCCAAATGAAGGGTCTGTTGTTTTGGCATTCGAGTGTGTTCAGAATTGTCGATTATTTTGATGTCTTGCTAATTTAATATGTTGACAGGAGTGTGCGGTGCAATTCTTTGGTGGTTCCTACCGTTTGTAACTGGGCTCCTAACTTGTTTTTTGCACTTGGTGCATACCCTTTTCGAATGTGGTTTAAACATGTCTGCGTATGGATGCATATTGCCATGAATTTTTTTATTTTTTTGGAATATTAATCAGAATTTATGCTCCATATTCCGTTTTGTTCAATATGCTGGTGTAATATGTCCAATGTGAACTCATGAAATTCTAAATCCGTGCAGATTGACAAGTCAATTGCTGCCATGTATAGAAGATTACAAAAGACATTGACTTCTGATGAATTGTTTCCCTCTCTATGGGATAAATGCAAGGTGTGCAGTTTAATATGACCCCATTATTTGTTGTTCTGGTTAGCTTATAATTTTCTAGAGCAGTAAAGTCAATCGTTAGTCTATTTTTTGCGGGTAATTAGTCTATTGACTATTGTTAGCCACTGTATTAATGTTTTGGATTTATACACAGTAATGGAAAAACAGTGTCCACTCACGTTTTACTTGTTCTACTATATTTGCAGAAAGAGTTTTTGGACAGGTACGAGAGCTTTGTCCAGATGGTAACGCGAATATACGGAAACGAGCCTATAATGCCTGTTGCCGAAATGAAGGACGTCCTCGCCACCTTTTAGATACAACGTGTATTTATATTCAATTCATTATATTTATTTTGCAGATTCACCTTTTTAGGCCTTGTTAAGGTTGATATGTATGTTTTTTTAGAAGTGCTCTATATGTATGTGTTCTTCTCAAATCGTATGTGTGTGGCCCTTGTATAGAAGTAGATATGAGTTGTTGCATCCTTGAATCATTGAATCTCAACCCAGCTTATGTTGTTGCAAAGGACTACGAATTTAAGAAACGTGTGCATAATTATCATGCATATCAAAAGGTTTCTTGTTCACGTTTTTTAGCAGTGCGTGAAAAAGAACACAAAAGTTGGGAACGAAGTAATGCAGCTCAACAGTGCTTGAAAGTAATCACTGTTTTCTACTGGACAAACCTCATGTTCTTTACGAGTATTTTTTTTGTACATAACTGCTGCATGGCTCCCTTGTTCATCTTGAAAAAGGACAACCTCAATCCCATTCGGAAATTTGAAGAAAACAAAAGTTGTCCTCTTCTGAAAGACTGAAACACACATGCACACAAACTCTCGCACACACACCTTAAATGTATCTGGTGGCTGCAACCGGTCACCCATGTTTCTAACTTGAAAACTCTTACCTAGATAACAAGAACATGTAATGTAGTGAAAACGTGAAGCAACTCTTTCCTCTTAGATAAATGCCACACGGAAAATCTGAATGGATTTCATACTCGTCATCCATTGTACTATTACCTCTATATATTAACAGGGGAGATTTTGGAGGCCTGTCCGCGCTCTAAAATTGAGCCGTATGATCGAGATCCGTCGGCCCAGATCGAGCAATTCGCGCGCGGTACTGTAGCAAATATTAGAAACTGCAGATACTGTTTTGCAAGATTTAATGAGCCAGTTTCACAGTTTAAATTGGTTCATACTTGCATATGCATGGCTTAATCTTTGAGACAAGCATATGAGTACTGGCAGGATCAACCAGGTAGCACGTCCTTTTTGACATCCAGCGTCGGTGTTTATCCGCCCATCCACTTGCGTGTCTAGACAGGGTTGTCGGCCGGGCTGGTTGTCGTAATTTAGAGTGCTAAGCTCTTTCCTACTAAAGTCACGACCGGCGCAAATGTTGCATATCCACAATACCAGGGCTAGTGGTAGGTAGAGGCAACACCTATTCCAGAAGTAGTCAATTCAGAACTTCCCAGGGTCGTCCTCTTTGACGTCCAGCGCCGGTGTTTATCCGCCCATCCACTTGCGTGGCTAGACGGGGTTGTCGGCCGGGCTGGTCCAACTCGGTGTTTATCCGCCCATCCACTTGCGTGTCGAAAAGAGGCTGCTGGACTAGACCACGGCTGAAACTGCCAGGCACGGACTAAAAGCTGGGCTCAGGGATTCCCGAGTCAAACGACTACCAGGGCGGGCCCCTCTGGGGTAATAAAGAAATGGATAAAAAAAGGGGACTTCTGCTGCTACGGGCTATGCCACCAAGACGGAAAGCAAGCTAGTTAAGGTTTCGGAAACAGGAATGCAACCAAGCTAACAACAAGAAGCCCTATCTTTTTATCCGACTGGAAGCTTGTAGCAGTGGAAGAGAGGGGCTTCGTCTTTTTAGGTCTCTGAAAAGCCAGTTGACATGCGATCCAATCAAGGAGGCAGTACTTCTGCCTGAGTTCCTTTTATGGCGGATCTCGGTGCGCAGACTCCTTTTTTGCTCACTAACCGGTGACAAAACCCTAGCCTCTATTCCCCAGTCCTCATTTTCCCCACCCCCAACCGCGCCTGCTGCCCAGACGCCGCCGTCGACCTCCTCCTTGACCATGCGGCTGCGCCGCAACCTGTCCACGCCGCCTAGCATGCGCCTTCCCGAGACCCCGCGCACGCTGCCGGGTCCCTACGCTGGAGGAGGAGAAGGTCGACCGCCCGCCGAGGCTTGAGGGTCGTACTAAAGGAGATATACCCTAGAGGCAATTAATAAAGTGTATTCTTTATCATATCTCGTTTGTTCATAATAGGTTTTTGTGTCATGCTAGAACCGTATTAAGCGGAAACATTAATACGGGTGTGATACGTAAACAACCAGGTCCCTAGTAGCCTCTACTAAGACTAATTTCGTTGCGCGATTGATGATCGAGGTTTCCCGGTCATGGGGCATGGCGCCGGTCGGCAATGGGAGTCATATCGTTGGAGAACGATGTGATGGACATACCCAGATTTGGAGAACGTAGTCGTTACACCTTTGACCGTGAGATCAACTCTTATTGTTATTCCTGGAAGATACTTTGATCGCACCAAACGTCGTATCTTATTTAGTATGACAATAACGGTGATACTTTTGGGTATCGGAAAGGAGTAGTTGAGACGAGGGGTCAAGAGCGGGATTTGTCAGTCCGCATAGCAGGATAGATACTCTCGGGCCCACTCGGTGAGATCATGTCTAATGAGCTTGCAAGCATGTGACTAGGTCACGGAGACATGAGATCATGAACAAGTAGAAGGTAGCGTCGTCGGTAACGAGGTCGGGATTAGGTATGGAGATATCAATGGAACGACGCTCGGACGTGCTAACTATCGATATGGCAAAAGGTTTAAGACTTTGCGTTCAGGTTTGATAGATGAAAGTCATTCGTTATATCACAGGGATTAATTCATGGGGTCCAGGCCTACGAGTTAGTCGTTGATCATAGAGGAGTCTTGGTCATACCTGTTATTATATCGAACCGCTAGGGTAACACACTTAAGGGGTTTCGACAAGACAACCGGAAAGGAAAGAGATCACCGGGAACGTCCCGGGAGGGGTCCGATGGAGATCGGGCAGCGACGAAAGAGTTTTCGGAGCTAGGAAAAATTATATATATTATGTTTGATATTAATTAGTGTAATTAATATGCAAATATGATTTTATATATTTATTTTCGAATTTATTTGGGCTGATTTCCCTAAACGGGCCTTCTGGTCGAAAGAAGGCCCAAGAGGGGGAAAAATCCCTAGGGGATTCGGCGGGGGCCATGGTGGCCGGCCTGGATGGGCCAAGGGGCCCACCAGGGGGCCGGCGCACCTAGCCTAGCCGCACCATGCATGTGGGGATAGTCCCACATTGCCTGGCTGGCAAGGTTGGCTCCCCCTGGGAGCCTATATAAGAAGGGGCACCCCTGGCCTTTTAATTCACCAATTAATTCCCAATTTCTCTCTTGCTCTCGTGGTTCCCTTGTCGGAGCCGCGTCGAGCTGAGGAGGGGATCTCTTCCACCATAGCCCGCTGCCGCGCTGCTGGTGTTCCGGTCCAAGTCTTCCGCTGCTCGTCCTGGACTGGAGTTTCGGAGGCCGTCGTCTCCACCGTACGTGTGTGACGCCCTGCGAGGTGCTGCGCTAGCGGTACTCGGAGGTCTGCTTCCTCTACACGACCTTGAGGTCGGCTTCGTCGGTCTTCATTGACAACGTTTGTGCGGGAACGTAATCCCCGCTTTCGGTCTACAAGGGTACGTATTCCGATCTCCGTTTGTACTACTATATCTGCATAGAATAGATCTTGGCTTTCTTTTAGGATATCGTTGGTAGGAAATTTTTTGTTTTCTGCACACGATCCCCTTCAGTGGTATCAGAGCCGATCTATCGTAGATATAGCTGTACGCTGTTAGAACCCGTGCTCTGCATGGGGGCACCGTTCCTGTTATTTGCTACCCTCTAGCGTGCACTTGTGTATTCCAGCGGCATTGAGTTGATGAAGCGGCCCGGACCGATTTTACGCGTACGCTTACGCGAGACTGGTTCCACTACTGACATACGGCTTGTACCGTATATGTGGCTGGCGGGTGTCAGTTCCTCTCTATTTAGTTGGTCTTCGCATTTTCAATGGAGGGCCCGAAAGGGATGCTTAAACATGCAATTATTGGATCGTTGTTGTGGTCATAAGGTTCGTAGGTATGAAGCGGTTCTATTTACTAAAGCCCCAAGCCACGTAAAATATGCAAAAGATAAAGTAGAAGCGTCTAACTTTATTTTGCAGGGGCTATGTGATATGGTCAAGGTAGGTTTATTAAATTGTTTATAAACTGCGGGCGCCAAGAAGACCATGGCGCAAAGGACTATATCACATTGCATTACATTTGATGTTTTGTGTGCATCTTATATTGTGTGATTGTGTGTATAGTATACATTAGTTACACGGCGGTAGCTATATAAGGTGTTCCCTTCAAAATACCACTAGTGTTCTCCCTCCAACGCGCACCACCAAGAAAGTTCTACGTTATGAGGCATGCCGTGATGATCGGGTGTCAGACATCTCGTCGTTCGCATACAGTGTGTGTAAGCCATGTTGCACAAGCGTCAGCGTGAAGGTCTTTGGTGGCGAGCCTAGCATATTCAGAAATATGGCCTCGGAACAGGAAGACCGAAAGGTCGAGCACGAGTCACAAAATTGGTGTGGCAGACGATTTTGTCTACTCTTGAAGTTGTGCCGCCGGCTCTGACGATGAGGGGTGGTGCAATGGATGGGGGTCGTGTAATCGCTTAAACGACCAGGAGGGATGTTCGTTTGAGTGGGAGTTATGTTAGTTATTTTCTAAAATACTATAACTCAAAATTATTATGAACAAAGTCTTATGTTGTTGCAAATTCCATTGTAGATGTCTCACCCCTCCTTTAACCTAAACCTGTTCATTGAGAAAGAGAAGCTTAAGACCGATGGGTCTAACTTCGTGTCCTGGTTCCGCGATATGAAGTCCATCCTTGAAACCCACAAGGTGGCCTACATCCTTGATGCCCCCTTAGGTGATCTTCCAAACACCGCCCCGGAAATCGAAAGGATTGTCCATGAGGTAAAGGCGGAGATTTCTTCTTATGTCCAGAGTGGCATGCTCTTTGCCATGGAGGCTGACCTGCAAAACCGCTTCATGAACAAGGGTGCTTATGATATAATCACTGAACTCATGATTGTTTTTGCACGACAAGTCAAGGCTGAGAGGTACGAGGCATCTGTGCTTTTCTTCTCAGCCCAGATGGAAGAGCACGGCAATATTAGTGAGCACTTGGCCAAGTTGTTTGGCTGCGCTCGACTTCTGAGTGATCTGGGAAGTGTGATCCCAGAGGAGGTGGTTATTGATAGGGCGCTGATTTTTCTGCCCCCTAGCTATAAGAACGCCATCGTGGACTACGGCATGAAAGGGACGTCAAAACCCCTGTCGGAAATCCTGAAGATGCTCGAAGTGGCCGAACTAGAAATCAAGCTGAAGAAGATGGTGGTGACCATCGGATCACCTAAGCGCAACTGCCCCAAGTACCTGGAGGATAGGAAGTCTGGCAAGACGGTCGACAAAGAGCAAGGAATATTTGATATACATGTTATAGATGTGTACCTTACATCCGCCCGGAGCAACACGTGGGTATTTGATACTGTTTCTGTTGCTCATATATGTAACTCTCAGGAGGAGTTACGGAATAGACGGCGGCTGGCGAAGGATGAGGTGACGATGCGCGTCGGCAACGGATCGAGAGTCGACGTGGTGGCTGTCGGCACGCTCCCTCTGCATCTACCATCGGGATTAGTTTTGGTTTTAAATAAGTGTTATTTTGTGCCATCCTTGAGTGTAAACATTATAAGTGGGTCTTGCCTGTTACAAGACGGTTATTCATTTAAATCAGTGTCAAGCAATTGTGCTATTTATATGAATGATATCTTTTATGTTGATGCTCCCGAGAATAACGGTTTATTCTTGTTGAATCTCGATCGTAGTACTCACATCCATAACATAGAAGCTAAACGGATTAAGTGTAGTGACGATACCGCCATGTATTTGTGGCATTGCCGTCTTGGTCATATTGGTGTAAAGCGCATGAAGCAACTCCACTCCGATGGACTTTTGGACTCGTTGGATTTCGGATCACTCGATACATGCGAACCATGCCTCATGGGCAAAATGACCAAGACACCGTTCAAAGGTTTCGTTGAACGGGCGTCAAATTTGTTGGGGATCATACATACAGATGTGTGTGGACCGATGAGCGTTTCGACACGCAATGGTTATCGTTACTTCGTCACCTTCACTGATGACTTGAGTAGATACGGTTATATCTATTTGATGAAACACAAGTCTGAAACGTTTGAAAAGTTCAAAGAATTCCAAAGTGAAGTTGAGAATCAGCTTAATAGGAAAATCAAGCACCTCCGATCCGATCGCGGTGGAGAATACTTGAGTTTTGAGTTTGGCACACATCTGAAGAGTTGTGGCATAGTACCCCAACTTACGCCAGCCGGAACACCGCATCGTAACGGCGTGTCCGAGCGACGTAATCGTACTCTACTGGATAGTGTTCGATCTATGATGTCTCTTACCGATCTACCAGTGTCCTTCTGGGGTTATGTGTTAGAAACAACCGCATTCATTTTAAATAGGGCTCCGTCCAAGTCCGTTGAAACGACACCGTATGAATTATGGTATGGCCAAAAGCCTAAGTTATCGTTTCTGAAGGTTTGGGGTTTTGAGGCGTACGTTAAGAAACTACAGCCCGACAAACTCGAACCGAAGTCGGAGAAAGTCGTCTTTGTAGGATATCTGTGGGAAACCGTAGGGTACACCTTCTACAACCAAGCTGAGGGCAAAACTTTTGTCGCGAAGACCGGTACCTTTCTAGAGAAGGAGTTTCTCGCGAAAGGAGTAAGTGGGAGGAAGGTAGACCTCGATGAAATCGTTGATCCTGAACTCGAGATTCCGAGTGGCGCAACGGAAGCAATTCCGGAAACGTCCTCCGTGGAAGGTGGGAGAAACTGTCGAGGAAGGTGTTCTACCTCGTAGGTCTGGTAGATCTCGGATCGCACCAGAATGGTATGGCAACATGGTTTGCACCGTCATGTTAGTCGAACAAGACGAACCTACGAACTACAAGGAGGCAATGGCGAGTCTAGAATCCGAGAAATGGCTTGAAGCCATGAAATCCGAAATAGGATCCATGTATGATAACAAAGTGTGGACTTTGATGGATATTCCCGAAGGGCGCAAGGCCGTCGAGAATAAATGGATCTTTAAGAAGAAGACTGATGCTGATGGTAATGCGACCGTCTATAAAGCTCGGCTTGTCGCAAAGGGTTTCCGACAAGTTCATGGAATTGACTACGATGAAACTTTTTCACCGGTAGCGATGCTTAAATCTATTCGGATTTTGTTAGCGGTAGCTGCCTATTATGATTATGAAATCTGGCAGATGGACGTCAAAACGGCCTTCCTAAATGAAAACATTGAGAAAGAGTTGTACATGGTACAGCCGGAAGGTTTTGTCGATGCAGGAAATGCTAACAAGGTGTGCAAGATTCAGCGATCCATCTATGGATTGAAGCAGGCATCTTGAAGCTGGAATCTTCGCTTTGATGAGGTAATCAAAGGTTTTGGATTTATCCAAAATGTGGAAGAGACCTGCATTTACAAGAAAATAAGTGGGAGCTCGGTTGTGTTCTTAGCACTGTATCTTGACGACATATTGCTGATTGGGAATGATGTGAAACTTCTGAATAGCGTGAAGGAATATTTAAACAGTAAATTTTCCATGAAGGACTTAGGAGAAGCTGCGTATGTTTTAGGCATAAAAATCTATCGTGATAGATCAAGGCGCCTATTAGCACTGAGTCAGAGTACTTATCTTGATAAAATACTGAAGCGTTTCCGTATGGAGAAGGCAAAGAAGGGTTCTCTGCCGGTTATCAAGAATAAGATATTGCGGAAGGCACAGTGTCCGGTGACGGAACTGGGTAAGGCCGAAATGACGAAACATCCTTATGCTTCAGCCATAGGATCGATCATGTATGCAATGTTGAGTACTAGACCGGATGTGGCATTAGATCTATGTTTGACAAGCCGGTTCCAGAGTAATCCTGGAATGCCGCATTGGATAG
Source organism: Poa annua (assembly GCA_026929855.1). Classification (NCBI taxonomy): domain Eukaryota; kingdom Viridiplantae; phylum Streptophyta; class Magnoliopsida; order Poales; family Poaceae; genus Poa; species Poa annua. The sequence goes on from CM049427.1 coordinate 44,687,935, forward strand.
ATGTTAAGAGCATTCTTAAGTATCTCAATAAGACAAATGAAATGTTCCTTGTGTATGGTGGCTGCGATGAAGAACTTGGCGTAACGGGTTACGTAGATGCAAGTTTCTGCTCAGACCCCGATGACTGTAAGTCATAGACAGGATACGTGTTCAAGGTGAATGGAGGCGCCGTGTGCTGGAGAAGTGGGAAGTAACCCATAGTCGCACAATCTACAATGGAGTCGGAGTATATCGCTGCTTGCGAAGCCGCGAATGAAGCTGTGTGGCTGAGGAAGTTCGGCATCGAACTTGGAGTGTTCCCGAGCGTGCAAGACCCCGTGATCCTCTTCTGCGACAATACGGGTGCCATTGCGAATGCCAAGGAGCCAAGGTCTCACTCCACCGCCAAACACATTCTCCGACGCTTCCATGTAATACGTCAGTACGTACAAGGAGGCGATGTGAAGATTTGCAAAGTGCATACGGATCTGAATGTGGCAGATCCGCTGACGAAGCCTCTCCCGCTTGACAAGCATGAAAAGCACCAGTTAGCTATGGGTGTTAAGCTTTTACCAAGTTGCAATCTAGATTAATTTATACTCTAGTGCAAGTGGGAGACTGAAGGAGATATGCCCTAGAGGCAATTAATAAAGTGTATTCTTTATCATATCTCGTTTGTTCATAATAGGTTTTTGTGTCATGCTAGAACCGTATTAAGCGGAAACATTAATACGGGTGTGATACGTAAACAACCAGGTCCCTAGTAGCCTCTACTAAGACTAGTTTCGTTGCGCGATTGATGATCGAGGTTTCCCGGTCATGGGGCATGGCGCCGGTCGGTAATGGGAGTTATATCGTTGGAGAACGATGTGATGGACATACCCAGATTTGGAGAACGTAGTCGTTACACCTTTGACCGTGAGATCAACTCTTATTGTTATTCCTGGAAGATACTTTGATCGCACCAAACGTCGTATCTTATTTAGTATGACAATAAAGGTGATACTTTTGGGTATCGGAAAGGAGTAGTTGAGACGAGGGGTCAAGAGCGGGATTTGTCAGTCCGCATAGCAGGATAGATACTCTCGGGCCCACTCGGTGAGATCATGTCTAATGAGCTTGCAAGCATGTGACTAGGTCACGGAGACATGAGATCATGAACGAGTAGAAGGTAGCGTCGTCGGTAACGAGGTCGGGATTAGGTATGAAGATATCTATGGAACGACGCTCGGACGTGCTAAGTATCGCTATGGCAAAAGGTTTAAAACTTTGCGTTCAGGTTTGATAGATGAAAGTCATTCGTTATATCACAGGGATTAATTCATGGGGTCCAGGCCTACGAGTTAGTCGTTGATCATAGAGGAGTCTTGGTCATACCTGTTATTATATCGAACCGCTAGGGTAACACACTTAAGGGGTTTCGACAAGACAACCGAAAAGGAAAGAGATCACCGGGAACGTCCCGGGAGGGGTCCGATGGAGATCGGGCAGCGACGAAAGAGTTTTCGGAGCTAGGAAAAATTATATATATTATGTTTGATATTAATTAGTGTATTTAATATGCAAATATGATTTTATATATTTATTTTCGAATTTATTTAGGCTGATTTCCTTAAATGGGCCTTCTGGTCGAAAGAATGCCCAAGAGGGGGAAAAATCCCTAGGGGATTCGGTGGGGGCCATGGTGGCCGGCCTAGATGGGCCAAGGGGCCCACCAGGGGGCCGGCGCACCTAGCCTAGCCGCACCAGGCATGTGGGGATAGTCCCACATTGCCTGGCTGGCAAGGTTGGCTCCCCCTGGGAGCCTATACAAGAAGGGGCACCCCTGGCCTTTTAATTCACCAATTAATTCCCAATTTCTCTCTCGATCTCGTGGTTACCTTGTCGGAGCCGCGCCGAGCTGAGGAGGGGATCTCTTCCACCATAGCCCGCTGCCGCGCTGCTGGTGTTCCGGTCCAAGTCTTCCGCTGCTCGTCCTGGACTGGAGTTTCGGAGGCCGTCGTCTCCACCGTACGTGTGTGACGCCCTGCGAGGTGCTGCGCTAGCGGTACTCGGAGGTCTGCTTCCTCTACACGACCTTGAGGTCGGCTTCGTCGGTCTTCATCGACAACGTTTGTGCGGGAACATAATCACGGCTTTCGGTCTACAAGGGTACGTATTCCGATCTCCGTTTGTACTACTATATCTGCATAGAATAGATCTTGGCTTGCTTTTAGGATATCGTTGGTAGGAATTTTTTTGTTTTCTGCACACGATCCCCTTCACGTACGCCCTGCGGCTCAAGTCCGGCGCCGTCGTCACTGTCGTGCTCTTCGTCGTCTTCGGCCTGCTCAACTCGCTCTTCGAGGGCGGATGGCGGATAGCAGGACTGCTTCTTGCCTGGCGAAGCGGCCGAGCATACGTGGTGGACAACGGTTACGTGCTCACCTTGAAGCTCACCAGGTATATCGACATTGACGCCTCCTGGGACAAGGAATGCTACTGGATCCATGGGCATCGTATCTGAGGTTTCATATGTACCTGAGGTACGTGAGGTTCTGTTCATTGGGCAAAAAACACAGTACCGTCAAACCAATTTGGATTGATATGTATACATGAGGTTCAGATAGTACTCAGCTTTTATACCATCTACATGAGGTCTAGATAGTACCCTCCAAGCTTGCATCTATCTGCAATCAAACATGACAAATATTAGCATCCTAAGAAAATAAGGCCCTGCAGCAAAGGGGTCGTGGGCTAAACTGAACGTTTATAGTTTCTTGCCTGAATGCTATGACACCTTGATCACTGCCCTTCAGTAATTTAAAGTACCTCTTATGTATCTCTCTTTTAAGTAGTTAGATCGTTCCCGTCAAACGAATCTGGATTGATATGTATACATGAGGTTCAGATAGTACTCAGTTTTATACCATCTACATGAGGTCCAGATAGTACCCTCCAAGCTTGCATCTATCTGCAATCAAACATGACAAATATTAGCATCCTAAGAAAATAAATCCCTGCAGCAAAGGGGTCGTGGGCTAAACTGAACGTTTATAGTTTCTTGCCTGAATGCTATGACATTGATCACTGCCCTTCAGTAATTTAAAGTACCTCTTATGTATCTCTCTTTTAAGTAGTTAGATCGTTACTTCTTAAAATTATTTAATAAGTAGTAAGTTCAAGTATTCCATTCAATGTTTTAACATTGTGTTGCTACTGTCCCATTTTAAACCGGTTTCATCCATTGATAAAGTTGCAAGACTATCTTCAATCTTACAATTTTGAAATAGATTATCACAACACCTAAATGTAAGTGGTTTTTGTAGAACTGTAATCCTTATAGAAATTCTAAGTAGGTTGTTTGATTAGAAGGATTGCGAATTATTAAAATTTGTCCTTAGAGCTAATTTTCACTAAATTTATATGTGTTTAAATGGCATGTGACTGACGTTTTGAGTGGAAAGGAAATTTGTTGCAATTTTTCCTCTTCCTCATATTGTGGATGTATTAGTCTATCAGGTTGTGTATTTGTAGTTCCAACAATAGTGTCCTTTGTAGTTGTCTAGGCACATCAGGTGGAAATTTGCGTGTCAATTATGTTTTAGTGTTACTTTTTTTGTATTTGAAATTGTGACATCCTTCATAGTTAAATGTTCAGCTAAGAGAGTTGATGAAACAGGAAGAAGAGGATCCCGAGTTCCTGACACCCACATGCGTTCTTGCTGCCGAATGGTTGCAAACTCGCCTCCCTTTAACCTCTTGACTCTTATATCTCTGATTATTTTCATTTGTCCAATATATTGGTTATTCTTGTGATCTGTCGGCTATTTGCTTCCTTCAGGCGACACAGTTAAGGTAATTAAGTTGTGCTTAGCTGGATTCAGTCAAGGTCATGTTTTAGCAAGGTTTTGATTGTTGTACTATCTTTAATTACATATCGAGATGGAATTTTGAAGATAAAAAGGTGTCTCACGTAGTCACATGTCGACACAAAGTAAGTAAATGACCTTCAGTTACATCAATCAGAACAGTAAAACTGAAGTGTGCATATGTTTTAATTCGATATTGGTTAGTAAAGAACTGCTTAAGCCTGTCTGGAACAACCTAACCTGATAAGTAGAAATAATATGTTTTTCAAAGGAAGGCAGTGCTAGCTACAACCATGACATTGACATGTATTGGTCCAACTTCACCCTGTTAATTAGAACTAATTGGTGCATACGTTTGTGGGCTCCAGAAGCCTTTTTTGTCCCTTTTTGTGCAGTGATCTGTTAGCTAGGCACTAAACATTGATGTTTTCCTGTTGCTTCTCTAAATTGACAGGAGCGTAAACATTAATGTTTTCCTGTTGCTTCTCTAAATTGACAGGAGCGTACATGTTGAGGTATTTCTACATGATTAATATAAGAAGCGTCATTTGAAGACTGAGTGCGTCTACCATTGAATGATGCTTCCATTGCACTTCCTAGGAAGCTTTCCTGTAACAGTTAACTGAAAAATGTGCAATCTGCTCAGAACCATGGATTATTTAAGAAGATCAGTACTTCCAGTCATTTGTATCTGATGATTATTTCTTATAAAAACCACATATTTATTTTCATTTCAGGCCATGGTCTGTAGGACAGGTGAAAAGAGTGATTTGCATGAGTTGTAGCTCTGACTTTCCATGTAAGGATTTTCTCAATTATTTATACATATATTATCGACTGGAGATAGGATAACGTGCTTGTGCAATTGATTTGTATGGTTTAGCTTTCAAACTTTCTGTACACCTGAGGTAGAGAGTTTTGTTTGTTTCTGCACCTAAAAAGTAGGAATTCTATTACAAACTAGGTCCCGTATATGGATTTGCGTTGTAACAAATTAGGATTTGCTTTTCAATTCCCCTAGATATTCTGGACATTTCATGTTTAACTTTGTCTTTATCAGTGTAAGTGTTTCTCATGTTTCGAGTTAGGCCTAGCCGTACCAATTTGTGTTTTCCCATCGGTGTTATCGTTTCTGTTTAGCACATCCATATTTTTTTGTTGCTTCTAGAGTAATCCGGTTGTTTGTTATTTCTACCTTTTGATATTGCAAGGCCATAAGATGATCAATGCCAATGATTTTAATCTTATGACTGAAACATTTCAAATAATCACGTGTCCTTCAATTCTTGGGCCGACGTTGTTTATTTAGATTCAGTATCAATTATTTTTGGTGCTGCGAGGGACATCTGTGATTCATGTCACGGGAGGAAACACGAGGATATTAAAGATTGTTGTGTATAATATATACAAGGTAAGCATGATTTAAGTGAATCACTCAAGCTCTTTTTCCTTAAATGTTATGATACATCAATCTTAGATTTTTTCCCTGCATTACTTTTCAGTCGCTTGAAATATTGTTTGAGTTTGTGTTTCATAACAGATTCAGAAATATCAACAGTTTATGAACAGATTTAACATTGATTTCGACATATTTTCTTTGAGGCCACGATCTGGAAAACATTGTGATGCTACCAACTGATTCGTTAAAATTATGCATTATGGGAGGTGCCTTATGCTATTGTATTTACTGTCTTCAGTTTTCCAATACATAGCTGCATACTTCATTCAGTAGGGTCCTACCGTTACTTTCCTACACAACATTTCTTGGTTCCCTACACAACATTACTCATAATGCCCTGACTCTTTCTGTGATTACTATGAGTATACCAAAATGTTACATCATGGCGCATTCTGCTGATACTTTCTATGTGTTCTTTATCTTTAGTGTCATGTGATGGTGTGCGTGTTTATGCTAGGACATGTATATGCAAGAATTTAGCATGATGTATTGTCTGGAAAGTACGGTCATACTGTTTACTTTCTCAAACCAATATATACAGAGTTTCATTCATAGGTGTTATATTATGTAAGTTTCTAATTCCGATAAGAGTCATGAGTGCTTACCCTATCGCTTATATTTCTCAGGCAGTATATGCAGAGTTGCCCTTATAGATGTTTAAGTGTACAACCTCTAACACCTAAGAAGCTATCTCAGCTAAGCAGGATGCCATCCAATCTTTGATCATATCGCTGTCTTGCTGAGACTGCCAACCCAGAATTGATGCAGTCGAAACGTTTGTACCGCCACTTTGGCCACCATGTTGATCAGGACATTATCAAGATTTTGCTTTGAAATTCTTATTGTTCCGTAGATGAATCTCCTCTGTCAATCTTTATACCTAGAGCCATCATGTTGTATAATGTAGCCCCATTTAATCTTATATATGTATAACCTCATATCATGTTTAGTTTTACCGGCAAACCACTCATATGCATCATGTTTAGTTTCACCGAAAAACTGTATCGATTATTCAACTAAATCCATTGTGTGGATTAAAAATGTCACTTCTTCCAACTTATATTATTCAGTTAAATGAGAGGGAAACAAAATCAACAAAATTTATCATAAAGGATTTTTAAAAATAAAGAATCATTAAGGACAACATCAAGGACGCGGCGACAAGCGCCGATTTCAACTAGTATATATAAATGTCCGCAGCAATCGCGCCATCTCCACGCCCGAGCTAATTTTCATCCCGATTTATGACCAATAGCAGGCCGCCACGTAGCCGGTCACACCGGTCACCGCGGGTCTTTTGCAAAAAAGCGCCTGGAAAATCAGCCCCGCACCCCGCAGTCCAGGCCCTAGAACAGGAAATGACCTTTCCGCCAATTTGCGAAACTCCAGATGCTTTTCTGCAAAAATCTCATCACATTCTCCCCCTCCCTTCTTCTTCCCCGAACGCGGCTGGAAATCGCCGCCGCCACCGCCGCCGGCCAGCACCGCCGTCTCGCGCCTCCCCAGACCAGATGGACGCCACCAGAGCCTCCGCCGCCCCGCGCTCCACCTTTTAGCCGGCAGGACTGATCCCGGAAGGCCGGACTCGCCGCTGAAGATCCGCCGTTCGCCGCCGCCTTTTTCTGCGACTGCCGCCGCGGAACTGCTCGGCGGCGCCGATTCCGGCGACCATTCGGTACGTCGCGCCGCCCTTCTGACGCGTCAGAGTCTCCTCGACAGCATCCGCACCATCTCCGCCCCGCGTACGTGCGTGCGGTGGCGCGGCACGAGCTCTGCCGTTCCGCCGCAGGGGCACCATCTCCGCCCCGCGTACGTGCGTGCGGTGGCGCGGCACGAGCTCTGCCGTTCCGCCGCAGGGCCGGCCGGTTGCCGCCCGCTGACGTCCGCGTCAGCGGGGCCGCCTGCCAGTTTTTTTCCAGACGAAAACAAATCAAAAAAATCATATCCTTTTGACCACAACTCAGAAAAATACAAAACAAATACCAAAATTCACAGAAAAAATATGCCTTCACAACCAACACATTCCCATGCATATCTAAACAGCTTTTTAAAAGAATTAATTATGCGACCCGTTTTTATTTCCAGATGGAAACAAAAAAAAATGTAGCACCAACTTAAAATCTAAATGTCCACGAAAAAAGTTATACTTCTAGCCATGAACAAAAAAATAATCACTATTCAGTACGTATGCTAAAGCTCTAAATAATCATTATTTATTACATACGCTTCTACTCCAAAATTACATATTTACATCATATACGTCGCTTTTCGTCTAAAAAAACAGAAAATGCCTTCTTTCTCATTACAACCATCGCCATTCTCACACGGGTGCGGCGTATCGCCGCACCAAGTCCTCTAGTATATGTGTAATCATCACCGAGGAAAGCCCTCCATAGAAAATAAATAAAGAACTTGACCAACACAAATTGATATGGCAACGACAACTAATTACACTGCAAAAAGTATATGATGACTAGTACTTGCGATGGTTCAAGAAAATTGAGAAAGTAAGAAAAAATTTATGCTCCCCTAACTATTAACTTTTTCGGTCCCATAAATATTGGCTCTAATCACATACTCATCCAGTACAACTACATTAGTAGAAAATATAAAGTCTGAATTTTTTATTAATATACTTTTATAATATATCAACTTGGATTTTCTACATACTCTTAATATCTCAATAGGGTGATCGGACGGCAATCAGGTCAGACGCAGCTAGCCACCATGGGACGAGGCTATTTCCCATATACATATTATGTTACTCAAAATTACAACCAAGTGATACGTAGAGTATAAACCTGAACGGAGGGGGCATATTTTGAGACGGGAGAATTAATTACAGTAGCGTGACACTAAACTGCCATCTCCATACCTGGGCACGTGTTGAGAACCTGGGGTGTGTTGGGCAATAAAAGCACATCCCTAAATCTAAAAAATAAACTTGAGTATTTTTATAAACGTGCTTTCTAAAGCATGACTTCCGGTCCTTTCCTCTAACAAAAATTAACTTACTTTACACGTTTACTTAATTTACTTTACTAGGGACGAGAAGGTGAGTACACATACACTTTACACGTACAATCCCAGTCTCCAATTTTGGCGACAAGAGAGTGCAGTGTGACCTGCCGGAGATCTCCATACAGGGACAGCTTACATATAGTAAACCACTGCTCAACTAGTAATTAAACACGACGCACGGCGAGTCATGCATATCTATCGACCGATCGGGCGAGCGAGAGTACTTTTCCATTGCGCTTTACCTGGAGGGAGACAAGATCAGTACTTCCTTGCCGCTGCCATTTTAGTAACAGGTTTGCGGCTGCTCCATACATAAGCAAATGACACGAATTTAGGGCGGCGTTAAACAACTCGAGTCCGTTGAAAACAGGTTAGATCACTACCAGCTCGATGGATAGATCAAGCTCCTGTCTCCCGTCAATTGACAAATCCAAACTGTATGATCCACGTCGCCGAGCTACTCGCAATTAGTAGCAAAAATAGGGATGCGTGATACGTCGCGAGATCTACGACCAAAGAGTAAACTATGAACCGGTGATACTAGCTGGCGATCTTAAGTATCTACTGGACTTTAAGTATGTTATCGCCTGAATCTATTTCTGGACATGACTCTTGCTTCGAGTTTTAAAACAAAATTCGGTTCATTTTCCTTTCAAGAGAAGAACTTGCGCTTTAGACCGGACTGGTCCCTTTAGACCTACCTCGGCTATGTTAGACATATACCTTTTTGATTAGTGTAATAAACATGGTGGTTGGCCCACGGTAATCGAGCAGATTTGGCAGCTGATCAGATTCTGTTCAACACGTTTTTGTCCGTAATGCGATTGAGTGCGCACTTGCTGCCAGATCAGTGGACACTGGACACGTACACTGGTTACAAGCAATATATAGGTGAAAAAACATAATACATGGTGTTTACCTTTTACTTGGCGACGTCACCGCGTGAGTGATTACTTTGGTTTAGGAACTTCCTTGCAGGTGCAACCCATGTATCTCCATGTTCTAGCAAGAATCTTCTAGAAGGCAAAAAACACAGACATAGAAAAAACAGAGCAATCTGACAGGTTTATCAGTGCAAAACAGAGGATCGTAAAATACATGAATATTACAGGAATAGTCGGTTAGATCAAACACATGAAAAACATAGAAAAATGTCTCGATCCTACCCGTTTGAGTCTAAAAAAGAGGTTGGGTTGGATGTTTAAATTCCTATTGAATTGAACAAGGAATCCAATCCATAAGATTTGGGTACCGCCATTCTTTTGAATCAAACGCAATACATAGGAAAAATTACTTAATTTTGGAAACTTTTGAAAATGATTTGAAATTCGTACAGTCTAAAAGGCTCTGATTCTTCTTTCGAAAAACTTCAGGCAGCATTGGGTGCACCACACGGACGAGCTGACACGGCCAAACATTTAGTATCCGTCCGCCCACCCAAACCGTCAGAAGCGAACACCCATTAGGTTGGGACCTCGTAGAGTCGTAGTACGTGGTTAATTTGCGTGAGGATCGATGATGTCATCGTGTCAATCATCTTCTTCCTTTGCTCAGAAACGGGCAAGCACTTGACATGATAGGAGCGGCTTTAACATGGCTCACACATTCTAAAAATAAAAATAAACTAACTGTCGATTGTGAAAGCCTGAAAGACAAGTTTGCTCCAGACCGGCGCCGTACCAAGCTAAAATTGTTCCCCTACGGAAAATCGATCTAGCAAGCACATCATAACAGGTTTGCTTCAGATCAGCGCCGTCCCTAGCTTGAGGCAAATCGATCTAACAATTCCTGAGCACATGATCGACAAGATAGAGAAGGCAAGTTTCCCTTGACATGCACGCCGGTGGCGACACATCTGCACGACAGGATTAAGCAGCTAGCAAAGGCAAAGCTAACAAGTGCGGATTTTGGAATAACGAGCAACCAAGTATAGATTCCAGTTGTGTATAGCAAAGCCAATTCACGGCCGGCCTACCAAGGTTGGTCAAGTAGACAAGTGCACAATTGAGCTACAACTCAACACGATCTCTCCGGACCGTTTCTGGTCAAGTCAAATACTCGAATTAAGATGCGCGACGTGGGTTCAGCTCAAGTTTTAGTGTAGCTAGCCTCTCTGTCGTAGAAACTGCATTCACGGTTGGAAGCGTTCAGAACAATCTGGTCGACGTGGTGCCTACTCGTCTAAATTTGGCTCGAGCTGCTTCCTTGGTCACAGGAAATTAGAAACGTTCCTTGGTGTAATTAATCAGGTTTTCTGCGGGATATTTCATCTCGGGATACGCCGGACTCGGCAACCGAAAAGGACGGATGTGGCTCGGACGATGCCCTGCCGGCCTCTGTCGGTCGGCGCTGCGTGCACTGCTGCACAGGGCATCCCCGGTGACCATGCGAACTCCTGTTCCACGGGAGCCGGGTGAGCAGTCCCCGAAAGGGAAACAAATGAAAGCGACGTTATTTTGCATCGATATAGTATTTGTGCGATATCGTTTCAATTACCTCCTTCTCACAACATAAAATTCCATTTTGGAGAACTGTTTTAACATGTCAACCATTTTACATTGTGGGACGGATGGAGTCCCTACGATTCAAGATTACCCCTCCTGTCGTTTCAATTTCAAGATACAGTCTATGTGTCGTTAAGACAAACCTTTCACCTAAAAATTACCCGTTAATAAGGTGCTTATGCGGTAGAGAGAAAAAAAAAGATCCTTTGCAACGAATTCATTGTGGATGGGTAGACCCATAAGCTCTGTACCTAGCCACTCTCGACAATGTTCCCGGGATAACGAGGAGCATCACTGCCATCTTGTGGCCCTTGAGCACACCACCATATCTAGCCTCGACGCCGATCTAGTGCCACTTGACTAGATGACGGTGCCGTTGGACGAGCCGACGTACACAACGATGTCCTCTATTTTCAAAACATACGCAATTTTGTTTGCCCCATCTATTAATAAATTTACAAAATATCAAGCGTAAATTATTACAAACTTGATAATGAAGGACAACCAAGAGTCCAACATACAGTCCCAAGAAGCAATTGGAAAATAGACTACATTCACAAAATAAAAATAAACATGCAAAAACTTGTAAGACTGACACTCGTAAGACGCCCTAAGAAAAAACATCACAAAAGTGCCCCATAGATAGATGATAACTAAAGAAAAACACGTCGGTAAAGCTAACGAACATGAGCACCAAAGCTAGTCCCACACTAGTACGCTTTTAATTTTGTTGTTTTAATTTCATATTTTCACTTGCTGGTTGTACAACCTCATTTACTTGCTTTCCATCATAGCTAACATGCTGGTCCGCTTTTACTTTTGTTGTTTTAATTTCATATTTTCACATCATGCGTCTAATCCTTTATCTTAGCGAGACGGAAAACTTTATAACCTTCCTAAATGCTGCTAACAAAAGGTTTTTGTGTTTAGTAAGCAGGTGCCATCAATATGTTGAAGACTTCCTATTCCTACTGGTTTGATATATTTTTGTTCTTAGACGAGGAAAATCCTTGTTCTTGTGTACATCATCCCTTCCACTCGGGGTACCCAATATCATCATCAATCGCCGTATTCAGCTGAAAGGAAGCCGAGTCATGCAGTTCCGAGTCCAGTAGCTCCGCCTATACAGCAAAGGCGGATTGCAATGTCACGATATCAAAGGTTGACGAGTCAACAACAGCAGGGACAACGGATGCCCCGGAATCACGACATGTCTCCATTGAGGGAAGTTTGCTTCTCTGTGGCAATGACATGGAGCTAGGGGCTGATGACGCTTTGTGGCGATGCCGGTTGTCGAGGTATGCCCTCGGCAATCCTAGAGTCGAGGACCCTAGGTATATTTTGAGGGAGAAAATGTGCGTGCTGGTAGTTCCGGACGGCTGACAAGTAAGGATTTACTCAGGTTCGGCCCCTCATTGTGAGGTAAAGACCTACTCCTGCTTGTCTGATTATGAGGATATGAGGTTACATAGTGCCCGCAAGGGCGATCTGATGAGAGGCGATCTCTCTATGCTATGTCTAATTGTGTCTATGTTATGGCCTTTGTTCTATTATGTGGCGGTCTGTCTGTTTGTCTACCCCTCTCTGTCTTTATATATGCAGCCAGGGTCGGTTTACATGAGTCCTAGAAGACTACGAAATAAGAGTCATTGTCTTGTGCTTCAAGTAATTTCCTTAATAGCTTCTTGGTCTTCTTCGGCCACCCAGTGGGTCTTCGTCTGGGCTGCACCAGATCTACCAATAGTGGAGTGACCGGAGGACATACCCACGTCACCGGTCAACTAAGGAAGCTTATTGGACACCAAACGTTACGACTCCTCATAAGAATTTTGTGAAACACAACTCTAATAGTTAATTTGTAACCTCTAAGAATCACAAAACTGAGTGATCAGCTTGTGGATTGTGTTTCTTCATTCCTCGATGCCTCCCAAGCTCAAACCTAAGATACGAGATCCAACTACACAATGGTTGTCCACTTTCACATTCATTACCAAAGAAAATCTATATTGACTAGTGACTTGCATATTGTTAGTATGCGCGGTAATATTGTTAGTATGCACGGTATGTGGATACGCCTCTTCTCGCAAAGTTCAAGGTGACCTTTCTCACGGGCAAACTAAATAATTTCCTTGCAACTGCTCCTTTTAAGAGAAGAACATGCTCTCTCTTAAGTGAATCATTTGATGTAGGTGTTAGAAATGAATGCATGCCTCGAGGCCGGCTTACTGGTTTACCACGTGTTGCATTGAAGTTGAACCAAGTTCGGGTTGATGCTTCTTACATGGTGCTCGAGTGCATATTTCCTTTGTTTACATGTACCAACGATACGAATTTCAGCAATATATTTAGATTTTCTTTGAGTCTTTCTATGTAATGACTTATGTGTGACTTATGTGCCATTTACAATGCCTCAGTTGCTATAATAAATATTTAAAATGGCTTTTCGCAATGCAAACATTATTTTTCATCCCGTAAACATATGCTCGTGTGAGCTGATTTGAATATCCAACATGAATATAGATGACCAGAGAGTCAGGTGGCTAGTAGCACAGAGTGAAGTAGTTTGCTAGCCCGAGTTCGAATCTCGAGCGCGCGATTGTTTCTGCAGCTTCTTTCTTATATAAAAATATACATTGGGTGTTAGAGCTCATAAGTCTTTTCTTAAAAATATCCATCATGAATTGAAATTCCAGAAACCATTCTAAGATATCGTTATCGGTTTAAGTACATCGATCAGTATACACAAGTACTATCATGTAGTGCATGTTTTAAGCCGATTTAATCACAGCAATTCCAAACAAAATCCCTCACAGAACCTTTTGCCCCTTCCCACTGGCGGAGCTCCCTTGAAGCCAACATGGGTCGTGGCCCGCCCAACATTTGGGCAATCCTTCATACATTTTGTTGGGCCGACCTTTTAATGCGTCAATTCTTGAACGCGGTTTTCCCGAAACTATATGCGATCGCACCTTCCATCAAAACATCCATTTTGCTTTGCGATCCGTGCTATTTTTTACATCAAACCCCCTCACGTTTAAAAGTTTCTTGCATCAAACCCTAATCAATATTATGGATACCTACTTAACTTTTCATCATTACCATTAATAAGTGGATATGGGAATATTTGGAGATGATTTCATTTTTTCATTTTGTATTAACATTGGTGGATATATGTGTTTATAGAAACATATTTTTGTATTAATAAACTAACAAAGATTTCCTGAAAATATAAACGATTTTTTTTGTATTAGCATGTATTAACATAATTTTCTGGATATGTGTATATTTATGGATAAGTGTATATTTGGATATGCGTGTTTATGCAAACATATTTTTGTATTAACAAATTAACCAAGATTTTCAAAAAAATGTAAACATATTGTTTTGTTTGCATATTGGTTAAAATTCTTTTCTTTTTGCCTTAAATTTTATTTTGGTTAAATTATCTCACCAAAGGGAATATTGGTTTAGTGTGTTGTTAGGGTCTTTATATAAGGGGGATTGTTTTGTTCATTTATTTAAGTGGAGGGTCTTTTTACACATATCAAACGAACCGTCAGATTCGAAATAGACGTTCCAGATAGACAGTGCGGTCGCATATAGTTACGTAGTTGCATTTCCGGTCAATTCTTAAGGAAAAGCATGGTTTTGTAGTCTGGCCCATCCAATAATTTTGCTCAAGCTCCGCCACTGCCTTCCATTGAATTTGGAATTTGACGTGGCCCGTGATCTTTCACTATCAATTGCACCGCCCATTTCAACTACCCAGAGACCAGATCTCTGCCACCGGGTCACCACACCACACCACACCACACATTTCGTTTCCCACTTCAAAATACCTACACATTTTTTTTGGGTACTACTAGTACCGTATGATCTACGTATATGTGCAATCTCTCTAGTACGATCTGCTCTAAACTCTAGTACACTTGTGGCCAGCACATTGTCTTTCATGGGCGAACGTATGCACGATTGCGTTCGCCATCAGGCAGCTGCCACGCGTTTGAGCTCTGGCGCCCACGCTTCCGCATACGGCGCCGGCGCCGGCAGGCCACTCCATACGTCCGACGGCTGCGGCGGTGCTGCTAGTGTTGGCTCTGTCGCCAGCGCCGCCGGCTCTTGCGTGTCCGCGTCCGACAGGCGCCACACCTTGACGGACCCGTCGAGGCTTCCGCTGTACACAAGGAACCGCCGATCACCACTCGAACTGGCCTCCTCCTGCTCGTCTATGGCGACGCACTTGACGGGTCCTGTGTGCCCGGCTAGCACGGCGAGGCTGACGTGCTCTGCCCCGTCGCGCCGCCACACGCAGAGCGTCCGGTCGGCCGAGCCGCTGACGACGACGTTGCTGGCAACCGCCAGGCACATCACCGCCATCTTGTGGCCCTTGAGCACACCGCCGTACCTCGCCTCGCCGTCGATCCAGTACCAGTAGGTGACCAACCCATCCGACGAACCGACATACACGACCCGGTCCTCGGATGACACGGCGATCGCGGTGACCGCGCTCTCGCCCTCCCGGAGCACCTTCTCCAGGACGTGCTTCGTCGCGCCACCCTTCGCGGATATATGCCGCCGCCACACCTTGACGGTGCCGTCGGCGGATCCGGTGAAGACAAAGTTGCCGAACCCGGCAGCGGCGACGGTGTTGACGGCGTCGTCGTGCGCGTGCACCGAGTCGAGGCACTTGGAGTCCGACACGCGCCACACCTTGAAGGTCCTGTCCCAGGAGGCGGAGTAGAGCAGCCCGGCGCCGTCGTCGAGGCTGAGGCACGACACGGCGTCGGAGTGCTTCAGCCACACCTCGCGCTTTCGTCCCCGGCGGTGCGTCTCGACGTAGTTGGTAGGGTTGATTGCGCTTTTGAGGTAGTCCGCGAGCTTTGGGAGCGACCCCACCTGGCGGTGCGCGGCGGGGCTGTCCGCGTCGTCGGCACGCCAAACACGGACCTTCCCGTCTTGGTGGCCGGTGAAGATGCGGCCGTCTCCCGCCACGACAATGGCCTTAACGAGGCCGCTCGCCGTCCGGAACGACCCAGCGAGCTCGCGGTTGTCGCGCCACACGCGCACGTTGCGGGAGTCAGTGCCGGTGTAGAGGACGTCGCCGGTGGCCGCGAGAGAGTAGACGTGGCCGTCCTCCTTGACAAGCGACGCGATGAGGCCCGTCGCTCCCGGCTCGGCGGCGGCGCCGATGCCCGGGAAGTGCGCCCAGGGCGACTTGGGCGTTGGCGGGGTGGAGGAGGCGTAGCGCGACGTGGTGGGCGAGGCGTCCCCGTCCGTGGTGGTGGCGTAGGAGGAGCAGCTGTAGCCGTCGTCGTCGGAGACGGAGGCGGACGAGGAGGAGAACGACCTCGGCGAGCAGGCGACCGCGGCATGGTCTTGGCGGAAGAAGTGGAGGAGCTTCTGGTGGTTGCCCATCGATCACAATTCACAGGAGACAAGACGAACGATCGCTGGGCTGGTGGGTTTTGGCTGCGCGCGCGTCAATCTTTGTATGGTGAGGATCAAGCCGACTCGAATATGGAATGACCTAGGTCGCAAGGAAGCTAGCAGGCCGCCCGAGGCCGAAAGGAAGAAGAAGTAGGGAGAGGATGCTTGCGAGGTTGGAGATGGGTCGGAGGAGCAGCGGCCGTATATATATCGAGTGGAGACGGTGAGAGACAGAAAGGAACCGATGCCGTGGAAGCCACGACGTGCCGACAGGTGGATTCCGATCACCCCCTTCCATTTCGGGGAGGGTTTTGGTTTCGTGATTTTGCGTTGGTTTTAGTAGGATTTTCTTTCATAAATTTCATTATATTGGGTACGTTTTCGGACTTGCTGGGCTGATCACCGAATGGGAACCACGTGGCGGGAGTTGCTTCGCTAGCAGGACGGTTATTCATTATTGCGGATGTGGTCTTGGGACTGTGTATTTGGAAGCTTCGAAAAACTTTTAAAAACACACTGTGTATGGTTGAAAGTTCACAAAAACGGCGTATATAAAACTGCAAGACCAATGTTTATACGTGATCCAACATTCCAGGTCACTTCCAATCGTCCGTCCACAGTCTTGCCCATGCTATAGGTAGCCGACCCCATCGACGTGTGGAGATCATGCTTGCACTGTTTCGCACCACCCATGCAGCTCCCAACTGTATTGACTTCTGCATCTGCTAGCTAGCCATCCGAACAAACATATGTTCGGATTTGGTGAAACAAAATAAACCTAGCTATCACGTCTCATTTCATCTGATTCATTTATTTTAGTTCTATATATAGTTTCGATAGGATTTTCAGTTTATTGTAATGCATTCGAGTCCCTTATGCACGGTCCAGTGAAGGAAAAAAAAAGACGATCATGGTCACTCTCACCGGACCAGGATGTATTCGGTACCATGTTAGAGGCGACGTAGTACACTTCGAATAAGTTCTTTCCTACCTCATCAACATTTGATTAGGCGTCCGCCAAGAGCCATTTCGATTTCTTTGGATCTTTATAGTTGGTGTGTCATTCAAGGGGAGTAGTTCGATGGTCTATGGTGCAACATTTTCAATCTATTCATTAGTTTGAGTTTTCGTCTAAATTTAATTTTTCCAACCCCTGAATTTGTGGTGAAGGATTGCAAATCAGTTGTTAGGGTGTGTCCTAAGTCGATGTTCTTTCGACGGGTTTTTTGCGACTCGCTATTTCGGTATTCAAAGTCTTGATTAGCGAGGGCGTTTGTAGGTGTTCCAGCCTTTTTTCTATTTGTTCAATGCATGTTTTAAGCTTTGCAAATTATCGAACAATTGAAGTAAGAAGAACAACAATACGGTTTTCGCTTTATTTTCTTTTCTGCAGGTTGTGTCGTGTTGAGGTGTATCTCATTTGTATTGGTGTTTCGTTTATTATTATCCATCAGATATAAGAAGTCTTTGTGGTGTCTTTTCTCAACACACAAAGTAGTAATGTTTGAAATATAACCGACAACAATCAGTCCGGATAAAAGTAGCATTTGGAACCGAGTTCCTAATCGAATACCCGGCTTAATACTTAAATCCACCTGGAAAAGAACTTTCTGAAATATAGGGCTTGGTTCATCACTTGGGAGAGAGAGAGAGAGAGTGCGAAAAAGTAAATGGAGGGCGAGCTCCATGAAGCTCTTTATTTTGAAATATTTGAAATCATGTTTTAAGGTTGTAAGAAAATCTGAAAAACAATCATGTCGAAACTGTTAAATTATACCGCATGCTCAACCTCAAGTCAAAATGTTCCATATTATATTCTACAAAAAATAAATTCTTACAGATTATTTTATTGTACACTAACTTCAACGGCCAGACTTTGTCATTTTTGTACAACACTTTCTATTCAAGATTTGACACGTTTATTACACACAAGATGGTCTATATTCAGTGTCGTGGTGGTGTCACGGCAGATGCCATAGGATGACTAATTTGTGGGGCCGATGGACGTTGGTGGATCCGGGGAGGGATAGCGAGTTGAAGAACTCACACGGAGAGGATCCCGGTAAAAACCGAGATCTCCCAAGAACACGAAACAAGAACAAAGCGCAACGGGGAAGATCTAACAAACACAAACAAATGCACGAAGGCACCAAGCACTCACACGATATACCCAGGTTCAGGGCCCTCGTGAGGAGGTAACACCCCTACTCCTGCCTTTCTTCTCTATATATTGGTGGTACAACTTGCTACAAGATCTATCAAAGGTAGAAGTTCTAACTCGAGGTGAAGAGGAGTAACTGCTCTAAGAGTAAATGCAACTATAGCTTTGGCTCTCAGGTTGGTCTCTTCTTCTCAGGAGCAGTTATGGCGCCTTTTATAGAGTTCCGGCCGGGAGGGCCGGAAACCCTAAAATGCCTCGGCCCCACCGGACAGGTCTAGCCGGGATGTCGTCACCGGCTAGTGCGACCTAGTCGCCGGACTATCCGGTGTAGCCCCTGCGTCATCATCTCGCTAAGGACGGCAGGCGCTGTCCTGCATCATCATTGTCCCTTTGTCAGAGACAAGACATGTCTTTGCCCATCCCGGATAGCCTTTTCCGGATTGCCGGGCTAGGCATGACAGGTCTTGTCGTACCGGCTGACGCGCTTCCGTGTCAGGCGGGAGGTGACCAAACTTCCGTGTCAGGCGGGAGGTGACCATGCTTCCGTGTCAGGCGGAATGGTACTTCCCCCCGCGATATACGGGAAAGCGTGCTCCAGACCGTTGACGGCCTACCGGGAGCTCTCTCGCCGGCTACCTCCTCTCTTGCCACTGGGAGCCTCTTCTGCATAAGATCAAGATCAACACGTACATTCCGGTTAGTGCTTACCCGGGATACCTATCCGGTAAAGCCGAGTACACCATCACCCGGGAACCTTCTCGGTGTCCCAGGTCCGGGATCCTTTCCGAAGATGTCCGAACTTATCTCAGGATGAGCAACTCTAGGCCTAGCCTCCCGAAGATGTCTTAGTCTACCAGCAAAGACATCTTCGAGAAGCTAGTTCTTAGAGGAACCATCCGCTCTTGCCCGTACTACAAATGCGAGGGTCGTGGATGTCTATTTATAGCCGCAAGGCATGACCCTTACGGCTGCCACGGGGCCCCTTGGCCTTTCCCTGCGTCCAAGTGACCAGCTGCCCTTTCGGCACACCAATGGGTGCCCTTTGCTGTCGCCAAAGGTCAAGCACTGTTGTTATCCATTATAATTTACCGGGATCTGCCCCTACCCGGGGGGCAGCCCCCCGACACTAGTCCCCGAAGCTGGTGCGGCATAGCGACCCCGGATGATGTGCGGGATCAGCTTTAATAACAAACTTTCTTCCGAGAAGACATGACATCAATCTTTTATTCCATGCCTAGATTAGTTCTTTCCGAGATCCTCTCACCGAGATGGTCTCAATCGGGAGGCGAAGCCTGCGACCGAGTAGCACCATCTCAGCAAATCTCGACCGTTGATTTCCCGATGAATCCGAGATAGCGATTCTGGGCCCACCCGACGTCCCGTCTGCGCAGAGGCGCACTCGAGTGCTTCTGCGCACGCACGGTGTCGCTTGGGTTCTCGCGCCCTGGAGCCGCATCTGATCCGGAAACGAACCGTTGGGGCCTTGTGGCCCTCGGTGTGGCCGGATCGAGCGCTCCGAGTAACGCCACGTGGCCCGCGGCACAAAATAGATCCCACCCACGATCGTGGAGATCGTGGGCGGGAAAAACGGGAACCGCTCCGGAATCCCCCCCCATAAATAGGGGACCGGAACGGTCTCCCTCACTTCTTCTCCTTCGCACTTCCTCTTCTCCACAGTCTCGAGCTCACTGCCGCCGCTGCGCTCGTTGCCCGTACGCCGTCTCGCCGGAGCTCGCGCCCCGTCGTCCTTCTCGCACGCCGTCGAGCTCCTTCGCCGGTGAGTTTTTTCTCTCCACTCCGATGCATTTCTTCGGTAGAATAACTGCCGAACTCCGGCCGTGCCCTAGCACGGGCACGGCTGCGCCGCCGCCGGTGACCACATTCGAGCGGCGCGCCCAAAGCGCACGGCGAAGAATCACCGTGGCATTAGGACGCATACTCGTCACTCGCATTTGTGCCTCGTTTCAGTCTAGCGCGAGTCTTTTTCCCTCCGTTTAGTTTTGATTATTTGACCCACGGTAGATCTTGCTTCCCATGAACTCGGTAGTTTTCAGCAGTTTATGCCCCGACATCCTCATTTCGGATAGACTAACTCCGACTAACCGCCGCTGCATCTGCAGAATAGCCCGAATACTCCCGCGTACTTCTCCGAGATGGGTGAAGAACGTGCCCGGGGGTGTTGGGACGGATCCGAGACAAAGCAGTCGGATCTTGATTGGCTGTATCGAACTCACCGGATTCCTCCGGAAGTCGAGAGCCGTCTACCGGGAGAGGAGGTTGCGCCGGAACCCCAACCCGGGGAATATGTGGTATTCCTATCGCATTTTGAGCGCGGGTTTGGGCTTCCGGCTAGCCCCTTCTTCCGCGACTTCCTCGACACGTATAACGTGCAACCTCACCACCTTCCTGCCAACGCCATCATGATGCTTTCTGTCTTCATCACTTACGCGGAGGCGTACCTTGGCATATGGCCCTTTGTGGATCTCTGGGCCAAGTATTTTATCCTCCGCCGACAAGCCATCCCCAACCCGGATCAGAAGGTAAAAGACTTGGTCGACTGCGGAGCGGCCACCGTCATCCCTCGCGCGGACTCCGGATTCCCCATCGTCAAGGGATTAGAGTCTTGCCGGAAATGGCAGCGCAACTTCTTCTATGTGAAGAACCGGGAGTCCTTGGAAGATGGCCCGGGATCCTTGAACCCGGATTTCATTAATCTGCCGGAATTCATCATGGGTCCTCCGCGCGAATTCGGTCGCTGGAAGCATCTTCCCGACAGCGAGGAGATCGGATACATGCACGATGTTCTGCAGGTGCTCACCCAGGATATGACCGGGGATGACCTCTTGCGCTGCTTTATTGTTCGCCGGGTCTGCCCCCTTCAACACCGAGTGCACAAGATGTGCCACATGTCCGGGAACTTCGACCCCACCAGGACCAGTATCCATAGGCTAAGCCACGCGGCGATTGTCCGTCGTGCCCGAGCTATTGCTCGGACGGAGATGACGGAGGATTATGAATGGGGGGTCATAGGGGGATCCCGGAAACGACCGGTTGACCAGGTGCTTATATCAGTCTTTCACGCCTACGCCTTCGTACATGCGCTCACCTGGACACCGACACGACCTAACTTGTTTGCGCAGTTGTTCGAGCGTCAGCACGAAGAAGACGCCATCCACGTCAACGGGAACTACACCCCGGATTTCCCGAAACCGGACGTGATGCCGAGAGAGGATCTCGACGGCGAGGACCATCTCGCCATCCCTTTCGTTAAGGCCCCGGGTAATCCTTCAACCCCAGAGACAGTTTCCATTTCCTCGGATGACGATGAGATTGACTGCGAGATCCTTGACGTTATTGACGCTCTCCCTCTGAATTGGGCCTCAGCCGTGGTTCCGAAACCGTCAGCCGGGACCAAACGTGCCGAGAGCCGGAAGCGCGCGGCTTCCGACACCGATGGGGCTGAAGCCTCCGGCAACCCCCCCAAGAAGGGTAAACCGAGCAAGAAGACGACCGAGAAGCCTCCTCGACGCCGGCAGAGGGGTCCTCCCCTTGTGGACTCCGGGTACGTCTCTCTTGCCTCATGTTATTCGACTTCGCTCTCTCCCTAACTTTTACTAAGACATTTTCTTTCAGTGACGCGCTCGAGCTCCCGACACCTACTGTTCCTCCTCCTCCGGGAACTCGGACTCCTAGTCCGGTTCGGGCCTCTCCTTCACCTCTTCGCCCTTCCGCTCGAGGAAATGAATCCACCGCCTCCGGTGTCGCACCGGCAAGCGTCGCGACCTCGGATGCACCTCCGGTGATCGACGAGATCGCGCTGCAGGCCCCGACCACCCCGGGAGAGATTGTTCTTCCGGATAGCCCGCGCCGGGTTCCCGGACTGGAGGCAGAGATCGCTAGCCCTCGCTGGCAACCTGCGGCGAGTGGGGCCTCTCGGCCAGCCGCGCCCAAGGCCATCCCGGAGAAACGGCCTACCGCCTCCTCCGGGCCTGCAGAACAAATTCCCAAGTCTCGCGGCAAGACTTCTGGGCACAAAACATCTTCTGCTCCGCCCGCAGCTGCTCCGACATCTTCTTCCCAGGAGTTGGTGCCGCGCCCGGGTAAGTTCTCACCGTTACCCCCACCTCCTGCCGAGATCCCTACTGCCGCCTTGCGGATGTTGCGAGCAACGGTCAGCTCCTTTGCATCTTCAGGATCTCGGGACATCGCTGCCACCTGCGTTGCCGGCAGCTCCGGCATCCGGGTTGTTGATGACTTCAACAAGGCCTGGCTTGCCGCCGATGCTTCCGAGACTGCAGGGGACTTGCACGCTGCAGGTCCGAGCCGCAGCGCTCAAGCTCTGCATGCTCTCCAGGTTGCCGCATTGGACGTCACCCGAATAAGCGAGGTAAATTTTTCTTCTTTTATCCAAAACACACTTGTTCCTTCCACCACCACTAGTCCCCGAGATTGGTGCTTAGTGCTCTAGATTCCACCGAATAGCAGATCACTAGGTTCCAATCTTAGAGAAAAATTAGGACACGAATACCGAGTCCCCGAGACCCTCCCAACCGGGTTCTTTACTTCTTTTTCCATACTGACTTTGCCTTCTTTGTCTTGCTATCAGGAGTGCAGCCAACAACGCCGCAACATCTTCAACCGGGTTCTCGCTGAACTCGGTCAGTCGAAGAAGTCCGAGGAGCGCTTCCGGGAAGAACGGGATGCCGCGCGCCAGATCTCGGTGGACCAGAAGGCTGCCCTTGGTACCGCGCAAGCCGAGATTGCGCGCCTCAACGGCGAGCTCGGCAAGGCCCAGGCTACCATGTCGGAGATGAAGAAGGGCTTCATCGAGGCGAGCAAGAAGCAGAAGGAGACCCTGGACCAGTCAGTGTCACGCGCGGATAACGCCGAGGCCGAGTTGGGTCTTCTTCGGTCGCGTTCTGACACTTGGCTCGCCGAGCTCACCGTGCTGAACCGGGATCTCAACAGTGAGTAATCCGACAACCCTCCTCTCCCGTTATTTCCTTTATTTGCTGTTCCTCTTCTTGTGACTTAGTCGTTTTGACAGCTCTTCTTTTTAAAGGAGAGTTCGAGCACTCCCGCGAAGCCGCCGCCAAGGCTGTTGCCGCCGCTCGAGAGAAGCGTGCCGGGAAGGGTCCCATCTCGGACGCCTGGGACATTGAGGATCACCTCACTGCCCTGAAGGCCCGGATAGTACCTCTCCGGGCTATCGGGACGGAGCTCCTCAGCGCGGCGATCCACGTCCATGGCGCCTTGTGGCCGAGCCTCCGCGGGAAGCTCTCGATCCCGGAGCTCTCGCGCGCACTTCTGGGTGCCGGTAGCCGCATTCACGCTTGGAAGCGCTCCGGTGCTAGAGCTGGTGCAGATCAAGTCTTGACCCAAGTACTCAGCTGGTACGAGGGTCTTGATCTGGCAGCGATCCTGCGTCTGCGGACGGTGTCGCCTTGGGTTAAAGATCCGGCAAAGATCCAGCAGCGGCGAGAGGTGGCGCACCGCATTGCGAAGTGGGCCAGCATCCGTGCCTTCACCGCCAGCACCGTTCCTTCAGAATCTGAGTCAGATAACGAGGACTCCGAAGAAGATGATGCCGCTTCCGGCGATGGGGAAGAAGAAATCCTGGAGGGAGATGACGCTGCTTCTGGTGCTGCGTCCGAGAAGGTGGTTTCCCGGGATGCAACATCTTCGCCGATACCCGCGGCCACCGAGACCGAGGTGCATCCCGACGTCCCGAGTGGTGCTGCCGATGCTGAAGGTGAATCTACTCCTGCTCCCGAGGTCGGCGGTCCCGAGGTCGTCGCTCCCGAGGTCGTCGCTCCGGAAGTCGCCGTCGAGAAGCCTACTTCCCCCACTGCTTAAAAACACTTAGTAGCAAATTCGTTAAATCCCCGGGATGCCGGATGCAATATGTATCGTACACTTAAATTATTTCTGCTTCACCGCGAACTATTTATTCGAACAAATTATGCCAATGTACTCAGCTTTTAGTTCCCGAATTGCCTTTCATGTTTACCGTACTTAGGTAATTTCTGCTCTTGTCTACCATTTCGGCGTTCGATAGTCGAGTCACAAAACTCCACATACGGCATACATTACTTAAAACAATCCGAGTTCCTACTAACCGAATTCCCGACATAAAAAACAACTAAGTTAGTAAAAATAAGCATGCCGGATAAGTTCCTGTTCCAAGTCCCCGAGACCATTTTCGTGTTCCCCACCTTCCCTCTCTTTGCTCTTGACTACCATTTCGGCGTTCGTCAGTCGAGTCACAAGATGATTTCACATGACATACATTACTTTGACTTTGAGAATCGGATTCGGAACTTTCCCGGCATACACACAGTAAAATATAAGATAGCTATCCGGCAGTCCCCGGGTTCCTTCCCGGGATGTCGGTAGAAAACAGTAAATGAATTTGACAAAAATAACAAGACAAGCTCATAACCAGGCAGTCCCCGGGTTCCTCCCGGGGTGCCTTACTTTCCTTAATACTGAAAAATTGAGATACAACATACACTGAACCTTTTACGTGTAAGTAGAGCTACATTCCATGGACGCTTGGTTTCCTCACCGGATTTGTCCATTACACCTTTCCTAGCCTCCTGTGCATCTACAAGGTAATAAGAATCATTGTGCAATGCCCTGCTTATCACAAAAGGTCCCTCCCATGGAGGTGACAACTTATGCATTCCGGCCGTGCGTTGGATGAGCCTCAGCACCAGATCTCCCTCCCGGAACACCCTAGGGTGTACTTTCCGGCTATGATAGCGACGGAGGTTCTGTTGATAAATTGCCGACCGAGATAATGCCAATTCTCTTGCCTCTTCGAGTAAATCCACATCATCTTCTCGGGCCTCCTTTGCCTCGGTCTCGGTGAACATTGTTACTCTCGGAGAATCATACTGTATGTCGGTTGGGAGAACTGCCTCAGCTCCATATACCATGAAGAATGGGGTGTATCCGGTAGATCTATTCGGTGTAGTCCGGAGACCCCATAACACCGCCGGCAACTCCTCTATCCAGCATCCCGGAGTTCTCAACAATGGTTCGATCAAGCGAGCTTTGATACCAGCCAAGACTAAGGCGTTAGCCCTTTCGACTTGCCCATTTGCTTCCGGATGTGCGACTGATGCTACATCTAGCCGGATTCCCTTCTCAGCACAAAATCGAGCGAATTCCCCCACAGCAAAGTTTGTTCCATTATCTGTGATAATGCTGTGTGGGTATCCGTATCTCAAGATGATGTCTTTCAGGAATTGCACAGCGGTGTGTCCATCGCACTTCCGGATTGGCTTGACCTCTATCCATTTGGTAAATTTGCCCACCATTACCAGTATATGTGCCATGTTGCCCTTTGCCGGTTTGAATTGCCCGACCATGTCCAAACACCATACTGCAAATGGCCAAGTGATGGGGATTGTTTTCAGTGCTGACGCCGGCATGTGTATCCGGTGAGCAAATCTTTGGCATCCTCCACACTTCCGGACAATATCTTCTGCTTGCTGCAACGCAGTGGGCCAGTAGAACCCATGCCGGAACACTTTTGCCACTAGGGCCCGGGATGATGCATGGTGTCCACACTCTCCCTGGTGTATTTCCAGGAGCATCTCTTGCCCTTCTGCCGGTTCCACGCATCTCTGGAGCACCTCGGTGACACTTCTCTTGTACAGCTCTTGGTTAATGACAGTGTATGCCTTTGATCTTCGCATTATCTGACGGGCTTCCACTTCATTCTCCGGGAGGGTTCCTTCCAAGATGTACACCATAATGGGCTGTGCCCAATCCGGGACATGTCGCACCGGGAACGCTGGAGCGTCTATGTCCATTGGTTCTGCCGACATCACCTCTATCATCATCTGTCTTTGCCTCTCTGAGCACCGGGAGGCAGTCCCCGGGTTCGATGTTATGCTCCCGACATCTACTTCCATGGGTACTGCATCTGAACCAGGCTCCTTTGGGATGAAGATAGAATCTGATTCGGGTGATGGTTGAATAGATGGCTTCCTCAAATGTTCCAGGGCTATCCCGGGTGGGATGGCATCCCGAGATGAGCCTAGCTTGGACAAGACATCCGCTGCTTCGTTTTCTCCTCTGGGTATATGCTTGAACTCGCATCCTTCAAAAAATCCGGATATTTTCTGCACATGAAACTTGTATAAGGCCATGTTTGCATCGAGGGCATCCCAATTCCCCGACACCTGTTGTACCACGAGGTCGGAGTCACCGAAACACTCTATCCGGCGGATGCCGATTTCCTTGGCAACGTTCAATCCATGAACCAAAGCCTCATACTCCGCGACATTATTGGATGCCCGAAAATGGATCTGCAGCACATACTTCAGTACATCTTGCTTTGGGGAGGTGAGGACTACTCCGGCACCCAATCCGATCTTAGCTTTTGAGCCATCGAAATGCATCCTCCAGAAATTGTAATCCGGTATCGGAGGTTCATACTGCATCTCGGCCCAGTCTACCAAAAAGTCCGGCAGCGCCTGCGACTTGATGGCATCTCGTCTCTCGTATGCCGGAGCGTACGGAGACAACTGGATGGCCCATTTGGCTACCCGGCCGCTAGCATCCTTGCAACCGATGATCTCGGTGAGAGGAGCTTCGCACACCACTGTGATCGGGTGTTCCTGAAAATAGTGCTTGAGCTTGGTCACTGCCATGTACACCCCATATGTCATCTTCTGGTAGTGCGGGTAGTTCTGCTTGGATTCCTAGATCACCTCACTGAGGTAATACACCGGTCTCTGTATCAGCTTGCCCCCTTCTTCTACCACCATTGCGACACTGACTACCCGGTTGGTTGCTGCAATATACAACAGCATAGGTTCCTTGGGCAATGGGGATGCCAATACCGGTGCTGTTGAGAGCATTCTCTTCAAATCGTTGAACGCCGCATCCGCCTGCGGGGTCCAAATAAATGTTTTGCTCTTCTTCATCAGTTGGTACAGAGGTAAGGCCTTCTCCCCAAGTCGGCTCACAAACCGACTTAGGGACGCCAGACACCCGGTAAACTTCTGCACATCCTTGAGACGCACAGGCAACTTCATGCTCTCTATAGCACGGATTTTACCCGGGTTGACCTCGATTCCCCGGCTTGAGATGAGGAAACCGAGTAGTTTCCCTGCCGGAACACCAAACGTGCACTTATCCGGATTCAACCTCATCCGGAATCTTCTTAGGTTCTTGAATGTTTCCTTCAGATCATCTATTAGTGAGGCTTTTTCTTTTGTTTTTATGACTATGTCATCGACATAGACCTCGGCATTCCGACCTAACTGATCATGCAAGCATTTCTGCATGCATCTCTGGTATGTAGCACCAGCATTCCTCAATCCGAAAGTCATAACACGATAGCAATAAGCCCCGTAAGGGGTAATAAAAGCGGTTTTTAATTGATCATCCGGATTCAAAGGTATCTGGTGGAAACCAGAATAAGCATCTAGAAAAGTTAAAAGCTCACTCCCGGCAGTGGAGTCTATCACTTGATCTATCCGGGGCAGCGGAAAGGGGTCTTTCGGGCATGCCTTGTTGAGGTTGGTGAAGTCGATGCACATGCGCCACACCTTAAGCAGGAGGGGATCCTCTTTCTTCTTTTCCACCAGGACCGGATTCGAAATCCAATCCGGGTGCAGTACTTCCATGATGAACCCGTCGGCCAGCAGTATGGCTAGGTGCTCCATTACAGCAGCTCTTCTCTCATCCGAGAGGCGCCTAGTTGGTTGCTTCACCGGCTTCGCATCCGGTCGAACAAATAGAGAGTGCTCAGCCAACTCCCTCGGGACGCCTTGCAGATCGTCACTCGACCATGCAAAAGCATCCCGATTCTCACGGAGGAAGTCAACAAGCTCGCCTTCCTATTTGCTGTCCAGATTGCTGCCAATGATAACTTGGCGTTCCGGGTTGCTGGGGTCCACGGACACCTTCTTGGTCTCCTTGGGGGGCTGAAATGACGCACCCTGCTCTGGGTTCACCATCCCGGGCATTCCGAGCTGTGAGGTCTTAGCCATCGCCACCACCTGCTGGATCCTCTTCTTCTCTTCTGCGATCGCCAGGGACTCAGCTAAGCACGACCCCGCCGAGGCACACTCCATGGAGCGCTTGTGGTCTCCCGAGATGGTGATTATGCCGTTAGGTCCCGGCATCTTCATCTTGAGGTAGCCCATGTGTGTTGAGATCATGAACTTGGCGAGGGCCGGTCTGCCGATCAGTGCATGATATGGGCTCTCGAGGTCCACGACCTCGAACTCCACGCTCTCGGTTCGACAGTTCTCCCGAGTTCCGAATAGTACCTCAACCCAGATTTTTCCCATGGGTGAGCAAGAGACCCCGGGCACAATACCATGGAAGGTTGTCTCCGTGGGCAGCAGGGTGTTCATGGACACTCACAGCTTCAGCATCGTGTCCTTGTACATGATGTTAATGGCACTGCCATTGTCAATCAGAACCCGGCTGAAGCGGACGTTGAGGTTGGGTCCGACAAAGGTTGGGTCCACCACCAAAGCATACGCTCCCGGCTTGGGCATAACCCGGGGGTGATCCTTCCGGCTCCAGGTGATCTCCATCTCGGACCAGTGCAAGAATTTGGGCACTGCCGGGATCACAGCGTTCACCTCCAGAGCACGCTGCCGCACACTCTTCCGGTCCGTCGGCTCAGTCACGAAGACCACATAGCTCTGGTGCGCCTCCCGGTAGTTACCCTGCTGCTGTCCGCCTTGGTTGCCGTTGTCGTTCCGGGTGTGCACCACACTCACAGGGCGAGGTGGGGGTCCTCTCGGAGGAGGGGGAAGTCGGACATTGTTGGCCCCCGATGTCGGAGGAGGGGGTCTCGGAATATTGGGCCGAGATGCCGGAGCACTCGGCCGAATACCTCCCGAGCTGCCCTCCTGCAACGTGCGCTGATACCAGCTGCACTGCCGAGTAGAGTGGTTTGCGGGCTTGTTGGCCTCCAGAGTGTGGTAGCAGCATGGCTTATTCAACATCTCCTCATACGTCAGGGGCTTCTTCTGCTCCACCCAGGTCTTCTGCACCTCCTGACTTTGACCCCAAGCTGGGCCACTTGTCTTTTGACGCTGGCTGTTGCCGACGTCCTCCTGCTCCCGGGGGGCTATCTCCTGCTCCCGGGTTACTGCTGCGACATGCTGCGCGGCATGGTGGTATTCCGGCTGATTCCTCTTGTGGCCGAACTCTTGGCGATCATGGCTCCTGCTCGGTCCTGAGCGCTGAGGTCCCGCATTCCTCCTGTTGGAGTCTCCGACATCCACCAGGGGTTGCATGGGATCTCCAAGCGTATAGGTATCGGCGATGCGCATGGTTTCCGCCAAAGTCGTTGGCATCTTTCTCTGCAGTTTCTGCCATAGCATAGAGCCATGCCGGCATCCTTGCGCAAACCAGGAGATGGCCTGCGCCTCCACCACTCCTTCGCAAGAGTTGCGGACATTGCTCCACCGGGTAAGGTACTCCCGGTCAGTCTCATTGCTCCTTTGCCTACAGATTGCGAGCTGCTGAGGTCTGTTGGGCCTCTTGTACGTGCTGGTGAAGTTGCTGATGAATGCTTCTTCGAAGTCCAACCAGCAGTCTATACTGCCAGTTCTCAGATTGTTCAACCAGATCCGGGTAGGTCCTTCCAACATCTGCGGTATATAACGTACCGCCCATCGTCTGTTTCCACCGGCTATGCTTACTGCAGTTACATAGTCGGTCAGCCAGTCCTCCGGCTTCTTGCTGCCGTCATAGGTCTTGGCACCCCTGTTGAGCTGAAAGTTCCGAACAGGAGGTTCCCGCATGATCCGAGGTCCAAAGCAAGCAGGTCCCGGTGGTCCTTGCTCTTCCACCATCTCGGACTGGTGAATCCGGTCCAGCCGGAACCTTGCATCTGCCGGGTTCAGCTGTCTTGTTCCTATCCGAGATCCCAAGGGGTTCTCGTCGGGCTGATACTCGAGCTGCTGCATCCCCGAGTTGCCATTGTTGAACCTATCCTGTACGGGGATCACGGCTTGATGGGGGGCGGAGATGATGTCCCCCTGCGGGTTTCCCTGTACATGGGGAGGATTCCGGGGTGGATTACCACGGCCAACCGGGTTATTGTTTCCCACACCCAGGTTACCATCTCCACGGGTACTTCCCGCCTGTCCCGGGTTATGCTGTCCGGCTTGCCCCGCCTGCTGGATACCGGCAAATGCCGGGTCATAGGTCTGTAGCTGCTTGTTCCTCCTGGAACCTCTACTCCGGCTCCGGCTCTTGCTCTTGCTCTTGCTTCTGCTCGGATGTGGGGAAGAGGCTTCCCCATCCGACATCCGGCTATTGGGTCTGGCTGAATGCACCTGTGACCCTGCTCCGGGGTTCTTCTTCTTGAAGGCCTGGTTCTGCCGGTTGGCCTCAACCACCAGCTCGTTGACCCTCTCCTGTTGCTTGCGCAGGGCTTCACCGGATAATCCTACCAACTCGGCCATGGCGGCTTCGGTGGCCCTAAGAGTTTTTGCCGGTGAACTGTACACTGGCTTCCCTGCAGAAATCCGGCTTCCGGTGTTGATAGTGGTGGCTCCACCAGCCAGCTCCTCATTCACCATTCTTCCCTTCTTGCGCAGATCTGCAATGCGCTTCTCCCGGAAGTCTATTTTAGTGAATCCGTGAGCAGCATTGTACTCCCGGAGGCTAACGCTGAGCTCGTGACGGAGCTCGGCGATTTCCTTCGCCTCATTAATCTTGTAGCCTGGGCGATTTTGTAGATATAAAATTTAATAAAATTAAGTGCTCCATATGGAGCCTGGGCTCCATTCATCCACTCTCGTGCTTATACCCTATCTGTCCCTTATTAATCTGGACTTTTGTTTCTGACTTTGTGTGCTTTAGACTTGAGAGAAAATAAATAGGGAAAAAGTGAGCACATGGTTGATGGGTCTCTACGCAATGGGGCTGAACAAGTGTTGCATACACTTCTCCGAACGGGCAAAATCGGCTCAGCTGAGTAGCTGACGGCATAAAGGCGAAAGATTTGTCTCGGTTTACTTGTTTACCCGTGCTGTGCCCATGTGGTGCCATGGCCGTCCATACTGAACCGAACGTACTTGCCAGGGAGTAGAACGGTGCATGCGAATTGCTTCCGCGAATAAGGTTTCCAATAACGAATTAATTTTG
This sequence comes from Poa annua, assembly GCA_026929855.1. NCBI lineage: Eukaryota > Viridiplantae > Streptophyta > Magnoliopsida > Poales > Poaceae > Poa > Poa annua. The sequence goes on from CM049427.1 coordinate 44,719,477, forward strand.
CTTCATACCGCAATAACAAAGATGAAAGAATTGAACCCACACTTTCGTTAGCACATGGCATACGATAGTGAGCAACCCAAACAAAATTAATATCAAAGAACCACCCTTTCATTTGCTTACGAGAATACTAATTAATCTTCAGTCCTTGTTTACCTTTTTTTAGAAAAAGGCCCCCCCAGCCTCTGCATCAGGATGATGCATACGGCTTTTATTGCTTTTATTGAGTAATATTCAGAAGTCTTATAATTTATGGATCACAAAGAGTTGAGACATGTATCAACCAGCGAAAAAAGTGGAACATCATGTAACGCCTATGCATTAACATGCTATTCTATTTGCACATCGCCAGCCGAATTGGGTGAAGAACTCCTCCATGACCGTCTCCAAATGGCTGCACCCAATATCCATGCCCTGCCGCCGGTCCTGTGACTGGAGATAAGACCACGTACGGATCCAGTGCGTGGCCAATGTAATAACCTGCAAGAAAGAAGTATTTTTGGCTTTGTTAAAAATATAATCATTCCGTATTTTTGGCTTTGTTAAAAATATAATCATTCCGTACATGCCATATAGCCCAAAGCAACGCACAAGCCCCCACTCTTATTTGGGTTTTTTCTTGTTTGCTTACTCCGTGCAACCAATTGCCAAATAAATTCGGTATACTAGTTGGTGGAGTTAAGTTGAAAGCCACATGCACAATGCGCCAAATAACACGTGCAAGTGGACAAGATATGAAAAGATGTTGTATTGTTTCCTCTTGGTCACAAAAACAACATTTAGTATTCCCATTCCAATTCCGCTTAACCAAATTATCTTTAGTTAACAAAACTCTCTGATGTAGAAACCACATGAAAATTCGAATTTTTAGTGGCACCTTCATTTTCCAAATGTATTTACGGAGGTACTTTGCATGGCCATTCATATAATCTTGGTACATTGACTTGACGGTAAAAACTCCTGTGTTAGTTAACCCCCAAATAAATGTATCATGTACAGTAGACAAATTTATATCCATCAAAAGATTAACTAAGTGTAGCCAACGGAACCATTTGCTCCCTGAAAGAGCCCTCCTGAACTCAATATTTGGGTGTTCATGGTCCAACACATATGCCACAGAAACTTGTTTCCTATGGGTTATGTTATATAATGCTGGATACTGCACAGCTAGCGGTGTATTGCCCAACCAAACATCCTCCCAGAACCTAGTGTTCTGTCCGTTGCCCACTTTAAAGGAACCTCTAGAAAAGAAATCCTCCTTAACCTTCATTAGTCCCTTCCAAAAGGCAGAGTCTGTTGGTTTAGATTGAACTTGAGACAAAGATTTGGACTGCAGGTATTTGTTTGTGATAAGCTCTTGCCAGACCCCTTCCTCATTAAGGAGTTTAAACATCCCTTTAGAGAGTAAACATTTATTTTTTAACTCTAAAACTTCTACCCCGAGACCACCTTGATCTTTGGGTCTGCAAATAATGTTCCATTTTGTAAGTCTATATTTCTTTTTATGACCAACACTCTGCCAAAAAAAACGTGATCTATAAAAGTCTAATCTTTTCCGTACCCCTTTTGGAATTTCAAGAAAAGATAGCATAAACATAGGTAAACTTGTTAATACCGAGTTTATTAAAATTAATCGATCTCCATATGATAAGAGCTTGCTCATCCAAGACGCTAATTTCTTTTCAAAGCGATCTTGTATCGATTTCCACTCCGCATTTGTCAATTTTCTAAAGTGAATAGGGATTCCCAAATAACGAAATGGGAGAGTACCTACTTCACATCCGAATAAATCCCTATATTGGTTCTCAACATCCTTTGCCTTCCCAAAACAGAAAATTTCACTCTTGTGAAAGTTAATTTTCAGGCCGGACAGCTGCTCAAAAATGCAGAGAATGAGTTTCATATTTAGAGCTTTCTCCAAATTATGATTCATGAAAAGTATCGTATCGTCTGCATACTGTAGAATTGAAATACCTCCATCCACTAAATGTGGAATAAGCCCCTCAACCTGGCCATCTGCTTTTGCTCTTGCAATTAAAATAGCCAGGAAGTCAACAACGACATTAAAAAGTATAGGTGACAGCGGGTCACCTTGTCTTAAGCCTTTCCATGTTTGGAAATAATGGCCTATGTCATCATTAACTCGAACACCAACACTACCCTTTTGAACAAAATCATTAATCCACCTACACCAAATTGGATCAAAGCCTTTCATCCGCATAGCTTGTTGGAGGAAATGCCAATTGACCTTATCATATGCTTTTTCAAAATCGATTTTAAACAACACACCATCCATTTTTCTCCTATGAGTTTCATGTAAAGTCTCATGAAGCACCACTACTCCCTCTAGGATATGGCGTCCTGGTAAAAATGCGGTTTGAGTCCGTCGAATGACTTTATGCACAATTTTAGATATACGAAGACTTGCTACCTTTGTAAAGATTTTGAAGCTAACATTTAGCAGACAAATTGGCCTATATTGCTGAATTTGTGATGCATCCTCTTTCTTAGGTAACAAAATAATTGTACCGAAATTCATATGGAAAAGAGGTAGCTCTCCTCTTTGAAACTGATCTATCATTTTCATGAAATCACTTTTTATAACCAGCCAAAACTTCTTATAGAATTCAGCAGGGAACCCGTCTGGTCCCGGTGCTTTATTCTTTTTCATTTGATCAATAGCCTCAAACACCCCCTGTTCAGTTATTTTGGCTATTAAAATTTCATTTTCTTCACTTGAGAGCTGCGGGATATCATCCACCTGATTCTCTATTAGTGTAAAATGTTTTTATCCGGAGCACCGAATAATCTTTTATAATATTCTGATATATAAACTTTTAAATTTTCTTTACCAACAATCGTCCCTTCCTCTTGCTCAAGTTGAAAGATTTTCTTCCTTCTATTTTTGCCGTTTGCAATAAGATGGAAGTACTTAGTGTTATCTCCCCCCTCCTGAACATACTTCACCTTAGCCCTTTGCGCCCAATTAGACTCTTCTTCTCGTCTTAGTTTTGCCAAGGTCTCATTAGCACTCTTCAATGCATCCCTTTCGGTTGCATTTAGAGGAGTATTTTCAGCTTTAACATCCAGTTGGTCTATAATAACCAGAAGGCGCTCCTTATATTTTTTTGTAAACACCACTCAAATTTCTAGCCCATCCTTTCAAGTAATTACGCAAGTGACGAACCTTGTGTTGCCAATTCTCAATCGGGGAGCCACTCAAGGGCACCGAATTCCACTCCCTTACCACCACATTGTAAAATTCATCCTTCTGAAGCCAATGCAACTCGAAGGAGAAGTGGACTTTATTGCCTAAAAAAGCGTGGTCCCCGGTGTCTAAGAGAAGTGGCGTATGATCTGATCCAGTTCTAGGCATCGCATGGACAGATGCAAGAGGGAATTTTTGTTCCCAATCTGTGGTGGCAAGAACTCTATCCAACTTCTCATAAGTTGGCGTCTCTCTATTATTAGCCCAAGTATATTGTCGTCCGGAGAGATCTATTTCTCTCAAACTCAGACTTTCAATAATAGCATTGAATAAAAATGGCCACCTAGCATTAAAATTATCATTATTCTTCTCTTCTTTGCGACGAATAATATTAAAGTCTACTCCACAAAGAAGTGGTAACGAATCAGATTCACACATCCGAACTAACTCTGCTAAAAAATGATGTTTATTCTCATCTTGAGCTGCACCATAAACTACTACTAACGCCCATTCGAACCCATCATTTTTTGAGCTTAAATGGAATTTGATACAATGGTCTCCCGAGATTACCTTTGTAATTCAAAGAGAAGTATTATTAAATCCCACTAAAATACCACCCGATCTCCCTTGTGGAGGTAGGCAATACCAGTGGATATCAAGGCCACCCGAGATATGAGATAAAAACGGTGTGGAGAAATTCGATCTTCCTGTTTCTATGACCGCAAAAAAATCTAATTTATATTCCCTAATAGTTTCATTCACTCTTAAATGCTTAGCTGGATCGCCAAACCCATCACTATTCCAAAAACATCCTTTCATCTTAAAAGAAATTAAACTCTATTTAATTTAGCACTTCTAGGAGGGGCCGATAAATTCACTTGTTTTAGTTTCTTTTTAGCTCCTTTTCCAGCCATAGTACGCATGATTTTTTGATCCTTGTGATCATTATCATCTTGCAGCACAACATCCTGCAAGTCCTTGCTTAGCCTGTTAGCTAAATTCAAAACCGAACTACTAGACTCATCCTCCCCCCTTCTAAGATCATCTTCATTTTTCTTAAGAAAGGTAATAGTTCATTGTAGATCTAAATATTTTATTAAGTTGACATAAGATTTTTTTTCAGTTGGAGAAATACCCAAAGACACCCCCAACCTCGAAGCCCTATCAATAACAATTTCATTAGGGATAGAACTAATTGAAAACAACGGCTCTCGTTTAGTACCTGAACCGGAGATGTCATTCCGAGCTTCGGCACGCTGCTGTGCCCGCTCCAGCTGCGTCAAGTCAGCATTTGGTTGTACCCGGAGGCGGTCACTTGACCTCACATCGAGTGCGGACTCCTTTGGAATGCCTCCATATTTGATCACCTCTTCCATCGTGTAGCGCCCCCCGAGGAACACTCATGTCCCTCTAGGAGAAGCAGACTTATGGCATGCGCCCGAACCCGCACTCCCTCCTGGATTACGTGGTGAACTAACCATGGAGGTAGTTGCCGTAGAGGGCGACAAAGGGGTAGAAGACGACACTCCCATGACGAGGACCTCCTGTCCTGCCACCACGTGGGCGTCGATCCCCATCTCGTTCACCCCAATCGAGGTCCTTGTGACCAAAGTTGGTGAAGCATCCACCATCGCGTCGTTCTCAGATTTCCAGCCGTAGCTCGAACCAGACGTCCCTCCTGGAGCACATGGTGAACTAGCCTGCGATGGTGTCGTAGCCGTTGTCGCAGCAATACTAGTGGACAGCCCCACCTTGGTCGAGACCTTATGTCCCGCTCCCAAAACTACCTCCGGGAAGAGCTGCTTCACAGTTAAGTTGAGAACTGGCGGCGCTGACGCTGCCGCTGTAACCCGGGCAACAGCTTCCTCTTCCTCCACTATATCATACCATAACCTCCTTGGATTACACACGGTCCCAGATTGTGACAACACCACGTTTCCTTTACTTTTAGGTGTTGAAAATCCTTGTTCAAAGGATCCGAATTGAATATGAACCTCTTTTGTAGGTGGCTGTTTATTTTGTTCTGCAGGTGTATCCTTAGACGACTCCTTAGCCTTTGTATCATCAGCTGGTTTAGAGTTGTCCTTGTCTGGAAATGACTCCTCCGACCCCTTTCTAACCATGTCATCCTTAGGATCTGAATCATCACCCCCTACCCCCTCTTTAGGCTCGGCATCCTCCATCATCTCATCAACCTCTTGATTGTCCACCTCAAAACGAAGAATATAGCCTACCCCTTCATACGTAAGATCAGCTCTAGCAGGAACAGAATCAGGAGCAGCACAATCCACTCTCATGCGAACTATCCCATGCCTCCTTGTGAACTCCATATCAATCTCAATAGCTTGCCCAATCAAAGACCCAACAGCAAAGAGAGCTAAATAATCTTTGCGAAGGGTATCCGGACACCCTCTAACACGTACCCAAATATCCACCAACTGATAAGCCTCCACATCATCCGACATATCCTCAAAATGCAGAGAACAAGGGCCACCTTCTACCTGGATCACACCAATTTTTCTGAGCCGCAGAGAATCAGCTTTTGTCGGATAAACTACCCGGAAATTCTCAACTTCAATGTTTTCGATGTCCCACTGATGATCACCAGGAACCAGCCAGGCCAGCTCCTTGGCTATCTCATGCTTTGTCATGTCGTGGTATCGGCATAATTGATAGGAGACGGGGGTCCTCTAGCCTACGTATGGATTGTGGGGAAGAAGGTTGATATCGTCGAGGACGGGATTGAACACGGCGAGTTTACCCAGCTTCGGATCCCACGGTGGTGGCGAGATCCTACGTGCTGCTATAATTCACTATGAGGCAATAGCCGTGAACATGTTACAATGGGTATGATGCCTATTGAAGTTGTCTCTGCCTTAAAGGCTCCCTGGTGGCCGGATTATATAGGCGGCCAGGCCCCAGGGTACAAGGTAAGTACTTGTCCGGCAAGTAAACAGAGTCCTAGACCTAGCCGGCTTAGTTGCCGCCTTCCGTCTTGGGCTCGGTGGCTTGATGGGCTTCGGCCTTCCGCCTTCCTTGGACCGTCCGCCTACTTCCTTGTACATCAGCTATCTGGGCCGCCCGGCAGGCCTCGGCCTTACCACCCTTGGGCCACCCTGGACTAGCCGGATTGATCCATGTTGGTTATACCCCTAGTTGATATATCCCCAACATTTGCCCCCAGAAAGGTTGAAGTTCTCCAGGCGCCGGCTTCTTCTTGATTCTTCATCTGCCAAAGTTTCGCGGCTGCAGGACTTGAACCATTCTGAAAATCAACGAGGCATGCGTGTCTTGATGTTGACATGCGGCCGCCTTTATCCATCTTGGGAAAAGACGGCTGCTCGGCAACCTTGCCGAGCATCCTTCTTGGCGGTCTCCACCTAGCCAGCTCACGACAGTTTGAAAACTGTTAGACGGGAATCTCGCCATGATCACAAATTGCGGGAAAAGAGGAGGCGTGGAGATCGTGCAATCGTGTGCTGCAACGGACGCTGGACACGTGTCCGAAAAAACGCCGTTGCACAGGGAGCAACGCTTGGCCCTATAAATAGGTAGCCAAACGGTCCATTTTCATTACCCAGCCTTTGCTCTCCTTCCGGGAGTCTCCTCGGAGCCCAAGATCCGAGATCCTTTCCGGAGGCATCCGAGTTCGTCTCAGGATGAGTATCTCTAGGCCTAGCCTCCCGAAGATGTCTTAGTCTATCAGCAAAGACATCTTCGAGAAGCTAGTTCTTAGAGGAACCATCCGCTGATGCTTGTGCCACTACTGTGAAGGCTGGGGGTGTCTATTTATAGTCGCTAGAGCTGACCCTTGCGCCTACCAGGAGGCACTCTGCATTCTACCAGCGCTCAAGGGTCAAGTTGCCCCTTCAGCACACCAGGTGGTGTCCCTTGCTCTTGCCAAAGGTCAAGTACTGTTGGCCCTTGTTTGATAGCTTTGCCGGCTAGAATTGAGTTCCATTAAACTTGTCTTCTTTTTCAGCTCTCCGAGTTGGAGGAGGATGACCTGGCTCCCGACTTCTACGAGTCGGAAGCCGGGAAGACGAAGAAGCGCAAGGCGTCCGGCGCTGCTTCCTCTACGGCGAATGCCGAGAGGAAGAAACGGATCGCGTCGGCTACCGAGCCGGCTCTCGCCAACATTGGCGAGAACGCGGGGATTAACATCCCCCGAAGGTACTCAATTTTGCCTTTAATAGACGACAAACCTCTTCAATACAGGCCAATTGACTGTGCTTGCTTTTTGTTGACAGGGAAAGGGTCGCAACTTCCCGGTTGACGACCAGGCTTCTTGGCAAGGGTAAGCGACCACAAGGCAGCTCGCCGGCTACCGTGCCGCCAACTCCTCAACTCCAAGCCGACAGTTTTATGGGCGACGCCCGTCGTCAGCCCCCGGCTCCGGCTTCTGGCGCTCCGCCAAGGGTCTCCTCCACCGACCGCGCGCCGAAGACTCCCCTACTGTTGGCTGAGGCTACGGCCGATGAAGCCGCTCAATCGCGCGCCGCCAATGAAGGGTTGCTGGAGTCGACCGTCGGCGGGTCTCGGAGGGCAGCCCCGACTACGGGAGGCGGCAAGGTCAGGGACCCTTGGTCCACCTTTAAGGAGGCCAAGGAGTCAACTTTGGCTTTCGCCACCTTCGCCTCGCAGGCCTTCGCCGACTTGGAGGGCGACCTATCCGTAAGTTTTTACCACTCCGGCATATACATAGCCTTTCCCCCGAGCACTTAGATGGCAAGTCAAAAATAAAAGAAATTTTGACTGCCGGCTTAGTGGTTATTCGACAATATGTTATATGCCTTTGTTTTGTCTTGCAGGGCCTTGTCTCCGCCAACGTCGAGCTTGTCTCCTCCAGAGTCGAGATAAACCGGCGCTGCCGCGACCTTAAGAAGGAGTGCGAGGCGAAGGACCTGCGGATTGCCGAGCTGGAGGCGGCCCGCAAAAAAGATGAAGGTAGGGTTGATCCTTTTTTGCCTTCAACTATGCTTTCGACTTATGTTGCCGTCAATCATTTTAGTTGGCGAATCCATATTTGTAGAACTGCTAGACCACGCCCAGGATATCCTGAAGGCGTCCACTGATATGCAAGCTCTTATGAATGAAGCTTCAGACTTGGCGGCCGCCAACTTGGAGTTGAAGGAGGCTCATCAGAAGGAGATGGAGGCCCAGCAACTCAAGTTTGCGCAGGAATCTAGACAGCTCACTGGTGAGCTAGAAAACTTGCGCAACAAGTTGGCGGAGGCGGAGAAGCCGGCTGCGGAAGAAATTTCCAAGCAGACTTCTCGCGCCCAAACTGCGGAGGACGCGCTGGCAACTCATATGATTGAGTTGTCCGCTTTCCATAACTCGGTCCTTGGTAATTTCTTACTCCTTTTTTGATGCTGCCATGTTGCTTTACCCTGACCCAAACTAATGGCTTTATTTTTTGATGCAGTTCCCGCCGGTTTAGGCGATGACAAGGTTGTCAGCCCCCGCCTGGATCGCCTTGCGCGTCTAGGCGAACTGATCACCGAGACTTTGGCGGCGTCCAAGCGGTTTGCCGCCAAGTTCTTCACCTCGTCCGGCAGCCAGGAACCGACCGAGTTCAGCGACGTGCCCGCCATCTTGGAGCAGGCGACCAAACTGCACAAATGCTCGCTGAAGTCGGCGGCACGGGGTGGAGCCAAGACCGCCCTTGGGTTGTTCATGGCGCACTACCCCGAGGCGGAGATAGAAGCCGTCACTGAAGGCATGCCGTCCACATATGAAGATGGCAGCGAGGTTGAGCCGGCCGCTGTTCTGGACAGCGTTGCCGGCTACGCCACGCGTGTTGTCGACATGGTCGACACTTCAATCTTCTACCGGCGCCATCCTGTGCCTGGTGGAGAGGGAGCTGAAGCTGCCGGCGCGGCCGAGGCGGAGGGGAGTGACAGTTCCGGGGCTGAAGTTGTCAGCCCCCAAGCCTGATGTAGACGCTCCCCCGAGCCATATCTTTTCTGTCCTTGCCTCCTATCAGCCTTACTTGTCGGCTCCTGAAACAATGCAACATTGACTTGTAATATTTGTATATACTTTTGCTGCTGCTTTGTTAAGCGGAAACTAGCTGACAAGTTTTATTTTGTCTTTATTTATATGGCCCGCCTTAATTTTACCCTAACTTATATGCTTGACTTTTTGTATGTTGACGAAACCTCAGCCGATAACTTTAGCTGAAACAACCAGGGCTAAACCATGCGTTTAGAATCAGAGACCAAAGCCAACATGTTGGTGTCAAAGTCATACTACTAGGCGAACCACATATAAGTAATCAGAGGTAAAGGAATTAGGCGGCGCAAAAAGGTTTATTTTTGCTTTGGGTTGGCTCGAAAGCTGCAAGTATCTACCAGTTTGAACCTTTGCACGGAGCTAGAAAATAGGTAACTTAGATACATAAGGGAAATATGATTGCAAGAAAAGACAAAAGATGGCATGCTTCTCAACACAGATGAGGAACCATAGACTTTTATTTCATAATCATATTTAACTTATTACAATTATAAATTGCTAAGTGTAGAAAGGACGTAGCCGCTCAATATTCCAAGGCCGTCTTGTTTGCTCGAACGGATCGTCAATGCCTTTCTTGCGCTTGGTTCCCCTTTTTCCTGTCGCCTTCTTGCGCATTTTCTTTTCGTCTTCGTCGCGGATGTCGGCTAGGTAGTAGGAACCATTGAGCAGCGCCTTTGTGACTATAAACGGTCCTTCCCATGGCGGGGATAACTTGTGCAAGCCTTTTCTGTCTTGAATTAGGCGGAGAACCAGGTCACCTGTTCTGAAGCTTCGCTTCCGCACTCTCCGGCTATGATAGCGGCGAAGTTGTTGCTGGTACAAGGCGGAGCGATGGAGAGCGACGTCTCTTTCTTCGTCTAGCAGGTCTAGGCTATCCTGTCTTGCACCTTCTACGTCTTGCTCGATGTAGGCTTGAACTCTTGGGGAATCGTACTTCATGTCGGTAGGTAGCACTAACTCAGCGCCATATACTAAGAAGAAAGGAGTGTAGCCGGTAGACCTGTTTGAAGTTGTGCGCAAACTCCATAATACCGACTGTAACTCCTCTGCCCAAGCGTCGGCTGCCCTGTGTAATGGAGCTTCGAGACGAGGCTTAAGTCCTGATAAGACTAGGCCGTTTGTACGCTCTACTTGTCCATTGGATTGAGGGTGTGACACGGATGCCAAATCAAGCCGGATGCCCAGATCGCTGCAGTATTCTTCTATGTCGCCTTGAGACAGATTGCTGCCATTATCGGTGATAATGCTGTGTGGAACTCCAAACCGAGAGATAATTTCCCAGAGAAAATTGGTGGCTGTTCGTGCGTCAAGTTTACTGATCGGTTTAGCCTCGACCCATTTGGTGAACTTGTCGACGGCGACCAATAGGTGAGTGTACCCACCGCGCGCCTTTTTGAAGGGACCCACCATGTCTAAGCCCCAGACCGCGAACGGCCAGGTGATTGGGATCGTCCTTAGCTCCTGTGCCGTCAAGTGAGGTTGTCGAGCGTACAACTGGCAGCCTTTGCATGTCTTTACGATGTCCTCGGCGTCTTCTTTGGCGGTGAGCCAGTAGAAACCTTGGCGGAAAGCTTTGGATACAATGGACCTAGCGGAAGCATGATGCCCGCAGGTGCCAATATGTATGTCCTTTAGGATTTCTCGGCCTTCTTCCGGCTGTATGCACCGCTGATAGATGCCGCAAGTGCTTCGCTTGTATAGCTCGCCTTTTATTATCGTGAATGCCTTGGCTCGCCTTATGATCTGCCTCTTTAGCACCTCATCGTCCTCCGGCAACTTTTTGTTGATTAGAAAATCGAGATATGGGACTGTCCAATCCGGCTGTGTTAAGTAGACAGCAAAACTTGCCGCTTCTACCGGTTCTTCTGCGTCGGGGTCCATCAAATCGGCGCCTTTAATGGATGGCTTGTGCAAATGCTCCAGGAAGATATCTTTTGGTACCTTTTTGCGTTCCGATCCAAGTCTTGCAAGTGTGTCCGCCGCCTCATTCTCAGCTCTTGGAACATGCCGGACTTTGTAGCCTACGAAGTTTTTTGCGAATTCATCAACCTTGGCTCTGTAAGCCGCCATTGTTGGGATTTTCGCATCCCATGTTCCGCTTACTTGCTGCGCGACCAAATCTGAGTCGCCATAACAGAGAATTCTTTTGACGCCTAGGTCGTTTGCCACGTGTAACCCGTGAAGCAAGGCTTCGTATTCGGCAACATTGTTGGTTGCTGTGAAGTGGATTTGTAACACGTAGCTAAGCTTGTCACCTTTAGGCGTGCGTAGAACGACTCCAGCCCCCGAGCCTTTGAGCATCTTTGATCCGTCAAAGTGCATGACCCAATATTCTGATTCGGGGAGTGTAGTTTCCTCCATGGCCTCTGTCCAGTCGGCGACAAAGTCTGCAAGCGCTTGAGATTTAATGGCGGTCCGTGGTTTATAGACTATATCGAAGGCGGCAAGTTCGATGCCCCATTTGGCGACTCGACCTGTTGCCTCTGCATTGTTGATTAGGTCTCCCAACGGTGCCTTGCTGACTACTGTCACTGTGTGTTCCTGGAAGTAATGCCTAAGCTTTCTGGCGGCGAAGAATACACCATAAGCCAGCTTTTGGTAATGCGGATACCTCTGCTTGGAGGCGGAGAACACTTCACTGATGAAGTAGACCGGTCGCTGCTCACACGCCGCGGCTTCGTTCTCCTTTCTTTCCACAGCCAAGATAACGCTGACAACAGCTCATGTTGCCGCGATGTACAGCAGCATTGGTTCCTGTGATCGAGGTGCTGCCAATATTGGAGCGGATGTGAGGGCCTCCTTAAGTTGTTGTAAGGCGGCATCTGCCTCTGCTGTCCACTTGAAGTTGTCGGATTTCTTCAATAGCCGGTAGAGAGGCATTGCCTTTTCCCCTAGGCGGCTTATGAAACGACTGACGGCTGCTGCCGATCCGGCTAGGCGCGGCACGTCCTTCAGACAAGTAGGTCTGGATATGTTTTGGATGGCCTTGATCTTCTCCGGATTAACCTCGATCCCTCGTTCTGAGACGATGAATCCTAGCAGTTTGCCGGCTGGAACGCCGAAAACGCACTTGGCGGGATTGAGTTTCATCTGATACCTCCGGAGATTCTGAAAAGTTTCTTCCAAGTCTTCTAGGAGATCCGCCTTCTTTTTTGACATTACCGCGATGTCGTCTACATAGACGTTAACATTGCGGCCGATCTGTTCGTGCAGGCAATTTTGCATACAGCGCTGGTATGTTGCCCCTGCATTCTTCAGGCCAAAAGGCATTGTAATGTAGCAGAAAGTCCCATATGGAGTTGTGAAAGATGTTTTCAGCTGATCTGACTCTCTCATCTTGATTTGGTGGTATCCTGAGTAGGCGTCCAGAAAACAAAGCAGCTCGGAGCCTGCTGTGGAGTCTACGACTTGGTCAATTCTAGGCAGCGCAAAGGGATCCTTTGGGCAGCACTTGTTAACACCAGTATAGTCGATACACATCCTAAGCTCTTTATTATTCTTTGGAACGAGTACAAGATTTGCCACCCAGTCGGTGTGTACAACTTCTTTTATGAAATTGGCGGCCTTCAGCCTATTTATCTCCTTTCCTATAGCCTTGCGCCTCTCATCTCCAAAGCGTCTTGTTGCTTGCTTCACCGGCTTGGATCCTTTTATGACGTTGAGCGAGTGCTCGGCAAGTTCCCTCGGTACACCAGGCATGTCGGAAGGCGACCATGCAAAGATGTCACGATTCTCACGGAGGAACTCGACGAGCGCGCCTTCCTATTTGCTGTCAAGGTTGGAGCCGATGACAACTTGCTTAGACTTGTCACCTGGGATGAGGTCCGTCTTTTTGGTGTCTTCTGAAGCTTCGAAAGTCTTCTTGACATCCATCTTTGGCTTTGGCATGGAGTTGTCTGAATCCGCCCCGAGCAGCGCGAGTTCTTCCTTGTGGATGACGGCTTCTGCGAAGGCGGCCATGCCACGCTCGCACTCCTTGGTTTTCTTGAAGTTGCCGGAAACCGTGATGGTTCCGTTTTCCCCCGGCATTTTAAGCTTGCTGTATATGTAGCACGGCCTTGCCATGAACTTGGCGAAAGCCGGTCGTCCGAAGATTGCATGATAGGCGCTTTTGAAGGGGACAACTTCGAACCGGAGGAACTCTGAGCGGTAGTTCTCTTGTGGTCCAAAAGTTACCTTCAGCCTGATGCTTCCCATTGACTTTGCTTGCCTGCCGGGCACTATGCCATGAAAGGTGAGGTTGCTGTGGTCCAGCTGATCCTCTGATAGGTTCATGCGGCTTAGTGTGTCGTAGTACAGGATGTTGAGGCTGCTGCCGCCATCCATAAGTACCTTTGTGAGTCTGAAGTTGTCGACGATGGGATCAACGACAAGGGCGTACTTGCCTGGGTGAGGGACGTGATCAGGGTGGTCGGACCGGTCCCAAGTGATTGTTGCCTCCGACCAGTTCAAGTACTGAGGGACGTCCGGCATTGTCGCGTTGAGTTCGCGCATTTCCGCCTTATCCGCTTTAGCCGAAAGTGTGCCGACAAAGCACACAAGAGATTCTTTAACCTTCGGATACGGCTTCTTTTTCTTGGCGGCCGCGTCATCTTCGCTTGAGATAGACATGTCGTCGTCATCCTCATCCTCCTTGCTGTCTTTTTTGTCGTTCTTCTTTGACTTCTTTGACTTCCAGCCGACTGTGGGATCCTTTTTGAAGTCGTCCATGAAACGGCACTCTCCAAGCATATGGTTGACCTTGCCCAATGAGGCGTGGATGGGACACGGCAAAAGCTTTGCCTGTTCATAAGTGATTCGTGCCGCCTTAGCCCCTGAGCCGGCTTCGCGACTATCTTTCTTATTTTTCCACTTCTTTTTGCCGGCGTTTCCTTGGAAAGCTGCGGCTACCTCATTGGAAGGCCCGGCGTTGTCATCCGCCGCCTGCTTACGCTTGTTGTTCCGCTTTGGTATGATGTTGACGTCTGGGTCATCGTCCCGGGCGTCGTCATCCGCCGCCGCGTATTGGGCGGCCAGGTTGAGCATCTCACCAAGGTCCGTGATTTGCTCGCGAACGAGCCTATGACGGAGCAAGGACTTCTTCTGTAGGCCCGTGTAGAAGGCGTGGATAGCCTGTGCGTCCGATACACCATGACAGTTGGCTTTTTCGGATATCCAACGGCTGACAAAATCTGTCATGGTTTCGTCCGGCTTTTGGATACAGCGTTGCAAATCCGTGTAGGTATTTGGACGCTTGTATGTTCCTTGGAAGTGCTGGGAGAAAACCTTTTCCATGTCGTACCAGCTATGGATGGACTTTTCAGGAAGGTTGTCGATCCAAGCTCTTGCCGTGCCTTCCAACATGAGAGGTAGGTAGCGGACGGCAATATGGCTGCTCCCGCCGGCAATCTCTATGGCCATGGCATAATCGGATAGCCATGAGTCCGGCTTAACGAGGCCGTTGTACCTAGAACAGTTTTTGACACTGATGTCATGTCCTTAGGGAACGGCTCTCTGCGGATGGCATCACCGAAACACTTTGGTCCAGAGTATAGCGGCTCCTTTCCTCTTGCTATGTCTTGTAGGCGGTGTCGTGCGTCTTTTGGATCGGGCTGCCGTGCGCCTCTGTTTGCGTCCGGCTCGTCCTGCTCTGCCCGGCTTATGCTGCGCCTGGGCCCTTCTACTTCCTCTCTCTTCTTGCTGCCAGTGCTACGCTGCGGAGATCGGCTTCGACCTCTCCTGGGAGGGTCGTTGCCGGCATCTTTTCTAGGCGGTGGCCTGTTGTTCCGGCTACCGCCATTGTCGCGTTTTGGCTGAGGTGGAGGTGGTAGGTCTCCTCTGCTTCCTGTCCTTGAGTTCTCGTCCCGCCTTGGCTTTGGCGGCGGCGCCTTCTTTGGAGGTGGCGTTGCCTTCCTTTTGTCGCCATGGCTACTGGAGCCAGACGGGCCTTCGGGGTCGGCGCCGGGTGCAGCTTTGCACTTGCCCGACTTAGACTCTAGGTCTCCCCCGCGAGCATCCGCCATGTGGCCGTAGGAATCAGCGCGAGCTTGTTGTTCTAGGGCCTTGCTCACGAAGTGTCTTGCGTTGGCCAGCTTTTCTTCCGCCGTGTAAGTGTTGTCATCCAGGGTGTCTAACGCGGCAGCCGCGTTGAGGACAGGGGTGCAGAAGACAACATCCCCCCTTCTGTCCACTCGCTGTGGTGTCGTACGCCAATCGAACCCTAGGTCTTGAGCCGCTGTCGTTGCTTGCTTAGGCGGCTCTTTTCCACGGCGGCTTTTTGATGACCTTTTCTCCTCGAAGAGTTGCCGGCTTGTTTTGGCCGACATCTTCTCCTGCTCTTTCTCGATCTTCTTCGCAAGGCTCTCAACGTGCTCCTCTCTTTTTCGCAGGAAGTCAGAGTGCTTAAGCATGTTAAGCCTAAGTTCTTCCACTTCGTCGAGTGGGGTGTTTTTGTTTACCGGAGTATTCATGCTCTCCTCTACTTCTTTGATGACGGAGAGCAAATCCGTGGGTTTGCTGCTGCCGCCTTTCTCGAGGCCAGCTTTCTTCTTCGCGCGCACCTTGTCGGAACTTTCAATGAGTTGGCCGGCAGTGGTGTCGCCGGCATCTTCCGCCGGCTTGTTTTGCGCCTCCGAAGTAACTGGGGTTGTCTCGTGACCGACAACAACCATCATAACCAGCTTGTCAGGCATGTCTGTATCCGCTGTACCCTCTGAGGGAGCCGGATTTCCACTGGAAAAGCGGGTTTTGATCTTCTCTTCGAAGAGACTAGCATCATCATCGGAATCAGAGTCTACGTTGACTTGAACGGTAGATCTGGATCCGGCATCTGACATCGCATCCTCCTGTAGAGCAGGGAGGATTGACTCAGGATCGTTGTTTTCCGGCTGGGAGTCAGATCCCAGTCCGACAACTCCGACGAAGTGGAAATCAGATTCGGCCGTCTCCTGGGAGAAGGCGGGTTCAGATCCATCTTGCCGGTCGACTGCTTGGTCGAAGGGTTGGTGGGTGGGGTTGTAGAAACGCGGTAGGCCGTACGCCTCTGGCGTGTACCCGATGAAGACGTCGATCCCTCCGATCGGCACGATTGCGCATCCGATAAGGTAGTCGTCCGCCGGGAGCCAGGACTCATCTGAGTTGACGTAGCTATGGCCGCCATACCTTGTGACGCGACCGACGCCGATCTGCTTGCCCACGCCGCCAAGTGTTCCCGCCTGGAACGTGACGCCAGGAACCTTAGGCCCCACGGTGGGCGCCAACTGTCGTGGTATCGGCATAATTGATAGGAGACGGGGGTCCTCTAGCCTACGTATGGATTGTGGGGAAGAAGGTTGGTATCGTCGAGGACGGGGTTGAACACGCGAGTTTACCCAGCTTCGGATCCCACGGTGGTGGCGAGATCCTACGTGCTGCTATAATTCACTATGAGGCAATAGCCGTGAACAGGTTACAATGGGTATGATGCCTATTGAAGTTGTCTCTGCCTTAAAGGCTCCCTGGTGGCCGGCTTATATAGGCGGCCAGGCCCCAGGGTACAAGGTAAGTACTTGTCCGGCAAGTAAACAGAGTCCTGGACCTAGCCGGCTTAGTTGCCGCCTTCCGTCTTGGGCTCGGTGGCTTGATGGGCTTCGGCCTTCCGCCTTCCTTGGACCGTCCGCCTACTTCCTTGTACGTCAGCTATCTGGGCCGCCCGGCAGGCCTCGGCCTTACCACCCTTGGGCCACCCTGGACTAGCCGGATTGATCCATGTTGGTTATACCCCTAGTTGATATATCCCCAACATGTCATAGTGCCTCCCGATACTCTAATGCGACCCACCTTACCACTCTCCTGTTTAATGCGAATACCTTCACTTTTCGGTATAGAGAAATAACACAGATTGTTGTTTGCCAGCCCATACATCGTGGCAACCGGCTTTGGCATCATCGGTAGAGGGCAATCCTTAGAATCGTGTGTTGCAACCTGACAAAATACACACAGCGGTATAGTACAGTCTATCGCATAATGACCAGTGTTCAAGCAACGGAAACACAGAACTTTCTCTGATTTTTTTGCTGCCTTTGCCACCGGCTGTTTTGGAACCTCACCCTCAGCAGGAACCGTAGCTCCGTGTGGCAGTACAGGTTGTACCTGAGAGACGCTAACCCGATCGGGCGCTGTATCAACCACGCCAGGATTAGTCGATGCAGCAACTAGTTGTGCTACCGCCTGAGCTACTTGTTTCTGAATATCCTGTGAAAGGTTCTCAACAACAGGAGTGTTGCGGCCTCTGCCATAGGTTCCAAACCTGCCTCTACCCCACCGACCACCACGGCCTCGACCCCAAAACTCTCTGACCTTTGTTGCCGAAAACGCTGATCACCGTACCCTCCTTGTTGATTTCTAATTCCTTGCATGTGACCTTGATCACCATGATGGCCTTCCACAAAATCTCCAAAATCCCCATGAAAACCAGCATTTTCTCCACCCCAGTTTGCCCGCTGGTCCTGCCTAGCACCGCCTCCTTGCTGCAAGTTGGAACCTTGTGTCCCTAAATTATCATTGAAACTGCGATACTGGTTATGGTTACCAAAGCCATTGCCGTGACCCGAGCTTTCGCCTTGTTCGGACCGACCCGACTGGAACCCTACTGCGCGAGGATCACCACCCAACCTCTCACCTTGTTCATAAGATCTCAGCCTCAGGTTGAAGTTGTTGTTTGCTTCTCCAAACCCTCTGCCTGCCATACTTCCCCCAGCTTGGTTATTATCTCCACCCCGATTGTTTGCGAACCCTGATCCGCCACCTTGCTCAAACGAACGGAAGCTGCCATTGTTGTACGACATCGATCCACGACCCTCAGGAGGTCCACCACCGCCCACCATCGATGGTGAGGGAAGAACCCTAGCCGCCGGTCGAAACGAAGTAGGAGTCTCGCCTTTTGCTCGACTACACACTTTGCGTAGGACTTTTAGCACTGGGATTGGATCGGACGGTGATCGCATGTGATGGCGTAGCTGGCCCTTGTGACCCAGATTAAACACCGTAGGCACCTGAGCGTCATGGGCCTTGTGCCCCGCTGGCCCACAGTTGATACATTGATTTGATTTTTTTTGAAATCTTTTCCTATTTTCAGTGATCCGAAAAAAACGCCTATCCGTTGCATGCATCGCCGTCGTCGGAGACGAACGGAACCTCACCGTCGGTAATCGCCTTCTTGTAGATGACAACACTCGGCGTCTTCTGTGTATCTTGATCCACTCTGAAGCGATGAAGCTTTCCTCCGTGAAAGTAGAGAGCTCCAAAATTGGCCTCCGAACCTCCGGCAAAGCTTTTCGACGAACCATCTGCTGAGTGTCATCTTCACAAGACGAGACAGCAAAAACATCAGTGGCCGCTAACCTATGCAGTCTTCTCTTCTCCATCCTTTTGGACATGCGCCCCGATCCCTTGAGATCACAAGCACGCGGCGATGGTGTCCTGCATAGGGCCTCGAAGGAGGCCTCCATCTCCTTTGTTGCCGAGGATACCTCCTCCTCGTCGGACTCGTCTTGCCCAAGCGCCCAGAACCGCCCGCCGACGGTGCTGGAGATGTGCCGGGGCGCGCCTGCGATGTCGTCTCCTGCGTCGCCCTCCTGGCGGCTGACGGCCGGCGACGTCGCGTCGAAGGTCGATCGCGACGGCATCAAGAGAGACTAGGTGTATATGCAGTGTATTTTAGGGGATGAGAGGGGATAATCCCCAAATATCCCCCACCAACCACCTCATTTTTACCAAAAATAAAAACTCTAGTCCATTCTAGTATATTATAGGGGAAGAGTATTTGTGGGGTGTGTGGGATCGCCTAGAAAACCCTTGTGGTAAACAAGGTCTCAAGGAGAACTAAAAGTGCCATTTTTATTGCTAGGGAAAGTCCGATCATTTAATATATAGTTGCAGAGCAGATAGTCCTTCTAAGCCAGATATTACATATTCTAGTTTTAGATATGTTACATTCCTTAACTGGCTTTTAAGCAAGAATACTAAAACACAAACCACATACTACGAGGTTTTGAAACATCGCAAGAGAATCAATCGAGTCATCGCATCCTCGGTTTTTCGGCTGTGGAGGATATACCAAACGGGTATGTCGACCACGTGGGATAAACCAGCTTATCAGGGTGGACCAAGAGGTGATAAGGTCTTCGGCTTATCGGGCGGCTAGTGGGCTGAAGCGCAAGAGGAAGCCTCCAAGCCGACCAGGATCCAGACGAATCGATGTTCGCCTTAGAGAACAAGTTAGGGTTTATTCCGTGGAGTCTAGTACTCCCAATATAGATCAGTTAGCCTTTCCTTGTAAGAGAAGACACGTCGCCTATATAAGCATGCCTCCCGTTCCTCTCAAGGGACACGCCTTACAACCTACATTGTAACCTGTACACATATTCGCATCTAGTGAATTATAGCAACACGTAGGATCCCGAAGCTGGGTAAACCCTTGTGTACAATCCCGATCCTATAAGCCACCATGCCTTCCCCCTCTCTACAACATTGGAGTATGGCACCTCCTTACGTGCCTAAGAATCCAATAACCCGACAGTTGGCGCCCACCGTGGGTCCATGGGCGTTAGGCGTCACCTTCAAGGTGGGAGCTCTGGGCGAAATAAGAAGATCTATGGCGGTAGGCCGCGCCAATCTGGATGGCGATGTCGGCTTCGTGGAGGCAGATTCATGGACTCTGGCAGACGACGATATCGTCTCCAGCTTCATCATCCCCATCGGTGACATCAACATCTTCACCGGCTTTACGGCCGCCGCGTACGGATTCCCCAAGGGATCTGGAAAATTCTTCCCCACCCACCACTCAGAAGACGGATCGCATCCGGCATCGCCTAAGGGCTTACGATCTAGATTCACAAAGCGAAACTGGCTCCAGCTTTTCAGAAGGCTACATGGAGTCCGACTTTCACTTTGTAGGAACAATCGCAACCACCAGCGATCAGCCGACAGGTTCCGATCCTGAGTCCATTATACCAGCTTTGCAAGTTGGTCCAGACTCAGAAGCCGGATCTGAGAACACAGCCCCAATGGCAGAAAACTCAGATACCGAGAGCACATACAGCGACTTCGCAAGAAAAGTTGCCTCTTTCAACATAGGAGGTCCCAAAGAAGTCATGATGGCAGGACCAACTCCTATGAAAACAGATGCAGAACATGGCAAGCATGCAGATGGGTCGAAGTCGCCTTCCAAATCTGCTAGATTAGAGTCACAGGTTGACATATACACAATAAAGGCGTCCGGGAGCAAGCCAAAAGGCAGTTCTCCCTTTGAAGCAAACCCTGACAAAGATATGGAGGTTGAGCTAACGTCCGAAGCGCGCAAGAAACCACTTGACATACTCAAGACGTCGCTCGGTCCCAATGCAACCTCAGAGGAACTCGAAGAAAGACGCCAATACCTCCTTCGTGAGTCAGAGTTAGGCATTCTCCATAACTTGGTTCTGCAAAACAGAGAAAAAACCCTCAAGGCTACAGCTCAGGACAAAGAAGACCTTTGCCGCCACATGGAAAGAGAAAAATTCCGGCGCGTGAAGGACACTCACGACCCTCTCCTCCATAGGGATCTCACGAAGAATTTTGATCGACCGTCTGCCCAAAAGAAAAAGGCGTGGCAGAGATACCCTTACACCGTAGACAAAGACGGTTTGATATACTTCTCCACCCATGCAAAGAACATGGAAGCCGCACGGGAGATCATGGAAGACGAAGAGATCCCAACAGACGAGAAAGTGTTTTATTCAAAAGCACTACTCAAAAAGGCGGAAGAACTACAGGAGGTAGCCACCTCAAGTTGCCGCCTTGCTGACAACACCATCCTATGCAAAGCAGGAGCCGGGGCCGGACCATCCAATGATCCTTCTGAGTCTAGCAGCCACGACAAAGGCAAACAACCTGAAAAGCTGGCTCGACAACGTGATGATGTATCAGGCACCGGATCTAACCGGCACCGGAAGGAACGTCAAAAGGACAAGGCAGACAAGGTTGCCAAGAAGGAAAGAAGGTGTGAGAAGAGTCGCGATAAGAATCGCGACAAAGAAGCTGCCCCAGCACGTAATAGTGATCGGCTTAACATGCCTCGACCTCCTCACAAGAGAGACGACGAGAATGCCAACAAAGACCGCCAACGCATGCACTAAAGATCTCGATCACCACATCATCAAGCAGAAGCCGACAACAACAAGGCGACGCGGCAAAGGAAAAGACCCAAGTGTCAGATGCCCGCACTCGCCTAGATGAAATCAAAGCCGCAAGGGAAGAAACCTATCTAGGTCCGAAGTGCTTTGGCCCGACAATCCGCAAGGTGCAGCTCCCAGAGGCGCTCGACAATGTCAAGGAGATTGTGAACAAATAAAACAGTGTGGATAATCCTGAGACATGGCTGCCGGACTACCTCAACACAATGGGAATATATAACGGAGGCTACGACACTGCGGTCCGCTTTTTACCCCCGATGTTAGAAGGTACTGCACGCCTTTGGATTGACACTCTGCCGGAAAAAAACATCCACAATTGGCAAGACATGAATCGCTGCTTCACACAACACTTCTCCTGCATGTACAAACGTCCAAAGGCTTACCCAGAGCTCTTACGTTGCACTCAGGAGACGAATGAGTCCAGTCGCGATTTCATCGCACCTTGGACAAAGATGAAAAACAGTTGCGAAGGTGTCTCCGAGACGCAAGCTATGCATGCTTTCATGCACAACTTGAAGAAAGAAAACATGATGCGTTACATCTTGTCAAGCCAAAGAATCACCACTCTTGGAGATCTGCTTGACGGTGCAAACAACCTCGCAATTGCAGAAGACGATGCCCGTGCTGACGATGGAGACGCAAAACTCGATATCTCCATCAACAACAACGAAAGGCGGGGCAAGTCAACAAAGATAAAAGCACAGCCCAATGACAATGCAAGCCCCTCCAATGAAGTAGCCTTCGCCTACGACAAAGTCGGACAGAACAAAAGAGGAGGCCCGTGGAAGCCGAACAATGATAGACAAGGCGGGAAGAACATCAAGGTCACGTATGACGACATCAAGGATCTCCCCTGTACCTATCACAACAAGTTCGGCAAATGCACCCACACCAACAGGCAGTGCAGGATTAATGACGACATGAAGAAAGACCCCGAAGCTGGATATAGGGCAAGCAAGAACAACAAACGTAAAGTTCGCAAGGAAGCAGCCAAAGAGGCAAAGGCGGACGATAGCAGTTCATCGGATCAAGGCGAAGAACCAGCAAAGCTAAGAAGAACAACAAGTTCCCTAGAGTCAAAGAAAACTTCGTCATTTTCCTGGCAACCCCTTCGGCTAAGAAGGAGAAGGCCATCTGGAAGGAACTCAATGCTACTATGTCGGCAGTTCCCCAATACGCAACTTGGTCCAAAGTACCGGTCACTTGGGATCACAACGATCATCCAGATCGCATTCCTCAATACCCAGGGTACTCTGCTCTCGTCGTCAATCCCATAGTGGCAAATTGTCGGCTTTCAAATGTACTCATGGATGGTGGCAGCAGTATCAACATCCTATACCTAGAAACCCACAAACGCATGCACCTGTCAGAAACCCAGCTCAAGCACAGCGACATCAAGTTTGATGGTATAGTCCCAGGACGGCAGGCAAACTCCGTTGGACAAATTACTTTGGAAGTTACCTTTGGCGAAGAGGACAACTACCGACAAGAAGAAGTATCCTTCGAGGTAGTGCCCTTCAAAAGCGCCTACCATGCCATCTTTGGCAGACCGACTTTTGCCACCTTCATGGCAAGGCCATGCTATGTCGACAGCAAGCTCAAGATTCCTGAACCCAACGGCGTTATCACAATAATCGGTAGCTACAAGAAGGCGCGGGAGTGTGAGCTAGGCAACGCCGTCTTCGCAGAAGCCGTCATCAGCAAAGGCGGACTTCCAAGTTACCTGAAGGAAGTCAAGCAGGAGCCTATGTTGGACATAAAGAAGCCTCCAACTGCACACGACGTCACCTTCACAGCAGGTTCCCACTCCAAGAAGGCGAAAATTGATGACAAGGATGCTGAGAAGACGACGAACATCGGCACCACCCTCAGCGACAAATAGGAAGGCAAGCTCGTCAAGTTCCTACGTGAGAATCGTGACATCTTTCCGTGGTCTCCATCAGACATGCCTGGAGTCCCGAGAGAACTTGCCGAGCACTCCCTCAATGTCGCAAAAGACGTCAAGCCAGTCAAGCAAGGCCTTAGGTGTTTTGGTCCAGAGAAGAAGAGGGCTATAGGACAAGAGATAGCGCGACTTACAGTCGCAAACTGAAGGGAATCTGCCCTAGAGGCACTTAATAAACATAGTTTATTGGCAGTATCCCAATTGTTCATTATATGTTTTATACCATGCTATAATTGTATTAAGCGAAAACATTAATACATGAGTGGTAGATAAAACAACCAGGTCCCTAGTAGCCTCTACTAAGACTAGTTTCATTGCGCGATTGATGATCGAGGTTTTCCGATCATAGGGCATGGCGCCGGTCGGCAATGAAGTCATATCGTTAGGTGTAACGATGTGATGGACATACCCAGTATTTATAGGACCTAGTCATTACGCCTTAAGATCGTGAGACCAACTCTTATTGTTATTCCTGGAAGATACTTTGATTGCACCAAACGTCGTATCTTATTTAGTATGACAATAACGGTGATACTTTTGGGTATCGGAAGGGGGTAGTTGAGACGAGGGGTCAACAGAGGGATTTGTCAGTTCGCATAGCCGGATAGATACTCTAGGGTCCACTCGGTGAGATTATGTCAAATGAGTTTGCAAACATGTGACTAGGTCACTAGCTGACATAATATCATAGACGAGTAGAAGATAGAGATGTCGGTAACGAGATCATGCTAGGTACGGAGATATCTGAGAATGATGCTCGGACGCGCTAAGTATCGTCATGACAAAGGGTTTAAGACTAGACGTCCAGGTTTGATAGATGAAAGTCATTCGTTATATCACAGGGATTAATTCATGGGGTCCAGGCCTACGAGTTAGTCATTGATCGGAGAGAGTCTCGATCATGTCTGTTATTATATCAAACCGCTAGGGTAACACACTTAAGGAGTTTCGACAAGACAACCGGAAAGGAAAGAGATCACCGGGAACGTCCCGGGAATGGTCCGATGGAGATCGGGCAGGGACGAAATAGTTTTCGGAGGTAGAATAAATTATATATAATATGTTTGATATTAATTATTGTAATTAATATTTAATATGATTTTATATATTTATTTTTGAATTTATTTAGGCTGATTTCCCTAAATGGGCCTTCTGGTCGAAAGAAGGCCCATGGGGGAGAAAACCCCTCAAGGGAATTCGGTGGGGATCCTTGGCCGGCCTAGGTGGGCCAAATGGGACCCACCTAGGGCCGGCGCATCAAGCCTAGCCGCACCCGGCATGTGGGATAGTCCCACATTGCCTGGCTGGCAAGGTTGGCTCCCCCCGGGAGCCTATATAAGAAGGGGCACCCCTGGCCTTTTAATTCATCAGTTAATTCCCCAATTCTCTCTCGATATCGTGATTTCCTTTGTCGGAGTTGCGCCGAGTTGAGAGGGGGATCTCTTCCACCATAGCCCGTTGTCGCGCTGCTGGTGTTCCGGTCCAAGTCTTCCGCTGCTCGTCATGGACTGGAGCTTCGGAGGTCGTCGTCTCCACCGTATGTGTGTAACGCCCTCCGAGGTGCTGCGCTAGCGGTACTCGGAGGCCTGCTTCCTCCACCCGACCTCGAGGTCATCTTCGTCGTCTTCGTCGCGCCGAGTTCTTCGCGACCTAGAGGTCGGCTACGTCGTCTTCGTTGTCAACGCTTGTGCGGGAGCGTAATCCCCGCTATTCGGTCTACGAAGGCGTTGCGCATGTGCATCGACTTCACTGGCTTAAACAAAGAATGTTGGAAAGACCCTTCGCCTTACCATGAATCGACCAAATTGTAGATGCTAATGCAGGGGCAAAATTACTATGATTTTTGGATGCTTACTCCGGTTACCACCAGATTAAGATGAAGAAGTCTTATCAAGTCTTTCATCACGCCTTTCGGTACCTACTGCTATTTAACAATGCCTTTCGGGCTAAAAAAAACGTAGGTGCGACGTACCAAAGGTGTATCTAAAGATGCCTACACGACCAAATCGGCCGTAACGTACACCCGCATGTCGACGACATTGCACTCATGACAAAACGTGAAGACGATCTATTAGCCGATCTCAAAGAAACTTTTGACAACTTGAGAAAGTACAAGATGAAGTTAAATCCGGGTAAATGTTTTTTGGCGTCCCAGCAGGAAAACTCCTTGGATTCATAGTTTCTAAGAGAGGCATCTAAGTTAACACTGATAAAATAAAATCCATCATGGATATCAAGGGGCCTACATGTCTAGAAGATATCCAGCGCTTAACAGGGTCAGCAGCCGCTGTAAGCCGATTCATAAGACGGATTGGTGACAAAGCTTTAGCCCTCTACCGCCTTCTCAAAAAGTCGGATAAATTCGAGTGGACAGAAGAAGCCGAAACCGCCTTACCTCAATCGAAAGAGGCCTTAGTCAGCACACTAATACTCGCAGCACCAAGACCACAGGAACATATGCTACTATACATGTCAGCAAACCAACTTGGTGATCAGTGCAGTCATAGTCGTCGAAAGACCAGTGGAGGGACAAGCAATTACCGAGCAAATACCCATCTATTACATATGCGAAGTCTTTTTGGAATCTAAGCAAAGGTACCCCCACTATCAAAAGTTAGCATACGGCGTATTTTTCGCCGCAAGAAAGCTACGACACTATTTTCAAGATCACTCAATCACAGTGGTGAGCAAAGCACCTCTTGGAGACATCATCAACAACGCATACGCCACAGGACTCGTCGCTAAGTGGGGAATCGAACTCGCAGCATTCGATATCCATTATAAACCACGAACAACCATCAAATCCCAATCATTAGCCGATTTTATCGCCGATTGGACGGAGGCTATGGATGAAACGCCTTTGCCCGATTCTGAGTATTGGGTACTGCATTTTGATGGCTAATTTTTTTTCAAAAGCTCAGGGGCAGGCGTGGTGCTAACCACACCAAAGGGAGACAAGCTATGCTACATTCTCCAAATTCACTTTGACGGCACAAACAATGTTGCAGAATACGAAGCCTTATTGCACGGCCTTCACATCGCTAAGGATATTGGCGTAAAAAGGCTACTTTGCTATGACGATTCAGATTTGGTGGCGCAACAACTTGATGGCACCTCGGACACCAAAAGCGCAACAATGGCGGAATATCGGCGCACGGTCGACGAATTCGGCAGATGCTTTACATGGCTTGAAGTTCGGCATATCAAAAGAGAAGAAAACAAAGCCGCATACGCCTTAGCAAGAATGGGCTCACGACGAGACAAAGTTCCTAAGGATATATTCCTGGAACAATTGTACAAGCCTTCAATCAAAGGCGGAGATAGTGAAGACCCAAATTCGGTTAAATGTGTGGCCGTCTTATTGATAACGCCAGATTGGACTCAACCTTACATCAATTTCCTTGTCAATGGTGAAGTACCAGAAGACAAAGTACTGAAAAGGCAACTGATACGCAGGACAAAAGCGTATACAATCATCAAGGGAGAACTATACAAAATAAGCACCATTGGGATATACCAGAGATGTGTCTCCCCAGAAGAAGGTCAAGAAATCTTGGAAGAAATATACTCCGGATGCTGCGGACATCACACCTCTTCAAAAGCCATAGTCGCCAAAGCCTTTAGGCACGGTTTCTTCTGGTTCACCAAAAAACAAGACGCGAAAGAGATAGTCAAAAAGTGCGCAGGCTGCCAACGCTACGCAAGACAACCAAAAATGTCGGCTCAGGAACTAAGAACAATTCCTATCACATGGCCCTTTGCGGTCTGGGGACTTGACATGGTTGGTCCGTTCAGGACAGCCAGAGGCGGCTTAACACACCTACTCGTAGCAGTGGACAAGTACACAAAGTGGGTAGAAACCAAGCCTATCAAAAAAGTAGACGGGGAAACAGCCACGAAGTTTGTAATAGACATCATACCTCGTTTCGGCATCCCCCACAGCATAATCACCGACAACAGGATGAATTTCGCCGTTGGAGAACTTGAAAAATACTGTGGCAGGAATAATATCCGGCTTGATGTGGCATATGTGGCATACCCACAATCCAATGGACAAGTCGAACAAACCAATGGCATAATTCTTCAAGGCTTAAAGCCACGCTTGAAAGTACCATTATACAGGGCAGCTGGAGCTTGGGTAGAAGAATTACCTGCCGTCTTATGGAGCATCAGGACAACACCCAACAGATCAATCGGCTACACGCCCTTCTTTCTTGTATATGGCGCAGAAGCAGTTCTTCCAATAGATGTTATACATGATACTCCCCGCGTTGCAGTCTACGTCGAAGCAGACGCAGAAGAAGCCTGACAAGACGGATTAGACCTACTCGAAGAAGAAAGGGAGATTGCACTCCAGCGATCCCCCATATACCAACAAGACCTATGAAGATATCACAGTAGAAGAGTAAGGCGAAGATCATTTTGAGAAGGTGATTTGGTGCTCCGCATAGTTCAGAAAAAGGAGCAGAAGTTGTCCCCTACATGGGAAGGACCCTTCGTTATCAGCAAAGCGCTCAAGAACGGGGCATACTATCTTGTGGACCTTAAAGATCTCAAAAAGAAGAAGAAAAAGGGTCGTAAAAGGAAAAGAGGCGAAGAAGCGAAGCTCAACGAATCAAAACGCCCTTGGAACATTGAGCAGCTACATCCTTTTTACACCTAGTAATTCTATTGTAAACATATGTCTATGCTCATTAAATAAAAAGCCTTCGATCCACCAAATTTGCATTTGATAGTATTACACTTACTCATCCATCTTTTATTTCCCAATGATCATATTCCTCACTTTGAACATGTCAATTTTGTTAACACAAATAACTAAGCATGACAGGTTCGGCTTACTGCCTTACAAAAATAAAATGAGCGTCTGTCTTAGATTTTTTCTCTGATCGTTTATATTCTGGGTTGCTCCACTAGATGTTTTATGCGCCCAAAGGTGGCTCGAGCATTAGGTGTAAGCAGATTGACTATGGTCCTGCTGCCTAACAAAGTGTCACCGTCTTTGTGGTTTCGCTAACATACGAAAAGGCTAAATGCATAAACCAGATAACTCTAAGACGGGCACGGAACATAGTCGCATGGCACAGTGCTAGCAATACTTAAGTATTAAGTACCAAAAGAGCATGTTATGCATCACAAGACAAACTTGTTCACAAAATATATTACAAGACTTCATGAATAAAAACAGTTGTTTGCCTTAAGCATAAGGACTTCATAACACAACATTTTTTTCCTTTAATCTTGTGCAGGGGACTTAGAGTGCGCATCAGCATCGCCTTCGGCTTATGAGGTGGCCGTCTCATACTGCTCTTCGCCTTGCGTGCCGGTCTGCTCAGAGATTTCGTCTTCTGACGAGCTTCGCAGAAGTTCAGGCATGTCCTGGCGAGCATAGATCACCTTGGGGTTGATCTTGTCAGCAATGAAGGAGGCGTAGCCCGTCACAGAATTATACACAACAGCAGGGTTGATCTCGTTGCCGTCAGCATCATGGGTTGGTAAGCATGTCTCCACCCTCTTGATATCCATCTCGGGATGGTGGCCCATAACATTGCCGAAGGCCAGTTTGGCACCTCCACGAGCGGCAGCACGAAGATGCTCCTCAGCGTTGTTGGCGAAGTCCTCAAGCAGAGGCACCAGAGTCCTCATGTTGGTTGCCAAAGGCAGCTGCTTAGGGAACATCTGGCTTAATAAGCCTTTCCCAGCAGCAGTTTGGCGAGCAATCAGCTCACCAAACTCCAACACGAGCTCTAGGCGAGTGGCATCGTCAATGTCGCCAAGCCCAACAGGAGCTAAAACAAAAAGCAAATAAGGCAAAAGCGAAAAATCTCGTTCAAGAAGACGAAAGACGAAAAAAGGAAGGCGGGAAACATACCAAAAATCTTGTCGTCCAAAGCTTGGATTTCGTCTTTGCGACGTTCCAGCTGGCCGTCAAGCTCGTGGATACGGAGCTCCGCCTTGTCAGTAAGAGATTTCATCTCTTTACTAGCGTCTTTGGCTTCTTGACGAGCTGCAGCCAGTTCGTCTTTCAGACGCAAGGGCTCAGCCTCTGCACTCTCCTGGAGCGCCTTCATGGCGTCCTCAGACATCTTCTGGTTCTTTTGGATCTGCTTGAAGAGGGCCTCATTTTCACGCCTAACGTCAGCAATGTCGCCACACTCCTCAGCAGCTTGCTGGGCCTTTGCAAGCAGATCTGCAAAGTACATCATTTTTCATAAGCAAGAAACTTAGGCGACAAAAGACAAAAACCAAAAAGCAAAGCCATTTAGGGTATTACATACCAGCATCATGTTTCGCCTTGTTTTTGGCGAACTTGAGCTCCTGGCACTGCGCGACCAAGGAATTCCACAAGTCGCGGTTCAGTTCCTCGCCCTCCTGAAAAAACCCAGAAAAAATGCAAGCAAAAGGGTCAAGTGAAGTACACTTGAGGACTGGTAAACAATGTGATCAAATTGAAGGCCATCACTTTGACTAAATTCATTAGATCAAAGAGATGCCTGGGGACTGGGAATATGGATAAGGTTAAAGAAAATTTACCTTAACATGCTTCTTCAGAAGCCGGTAGCCAGTCTTCATCTTGGCGTAAAGTGCATCGTAATTGTCTTCAAGTTTGCGCACTGTAACCGCCGTTGTGATTGGCTTAGGCGAAGAAGGCCCGGCCGACTCCTTTCAGCAACAATTCTTGCCACAATAGAATGGAAAAGAAATCCCTCGTCATCAAAGACTTCTTCTTTAACATTCTCGAAGGCATCATTAGCCGAATCTTCAGCCTTATTGGTTTCCTCAAGAACGGTTGTCTTTACAGTAGCAGCCGTCTTCTCAGCAGCCTCCGTCCTCTCCACAATTGCGTCCGGCATATCAATGTCGGCTCTCACCTCTTGGGAAGCAGCAGCCGGCACACTCGCCGTAACGTTGGGAGTAGGAGGAGCGGGAGCTAGCGAAGGAGTTGGGGGCTTACCCCTTCCAATCACCACCTTCGCCTTCAGCTTGCCCGTAGGCTTAACCCTGAGATAAGACGAAGATACAAGGCTTAACAACATGGGAAGAAAATGGTAAGAAAGCATGATACGAAACTTAGGCTCCCATCACTTACACTTTCTAAGGCATGGCGTAGGCGGATTCCTCGTCGTCATCCACGACGGCGTGAATAACGGCGCCCTTGGGGATAGAGGAAACGTCCTCCTTCTTCTTCTTCCTCAACGCGGCATTGGTCAATGCCGCCTTATCGGCACCAACCTTACGCTTGCGCGTCTTAGTGCTGGTAGCAGCGACCGAAGAAGAGGAAGAATCAAGCTGACAAGGGAAAGATACAAGTGAGAGGGATAATAAGCCGAACAAATGCAAAACATGTAAATATATGAAGCACTCACCAGTGGCAGCTTGTTGAGGGAGGTATACATGGGAAAAGACTCGGTGAATTGGGTCCTCTCCTTAAGCAGCTTCTTGAATCGCATCAAGAAGGCGTCATTCGTCAAGTCGTCCTTGTAGATGCGGAGAGGATCATCCGGAGTATCGTTGTACGTGCATAGCAGGCCCTTGTTCTCCCGGAGAGGTTGCACCCGCCTTTTGAGCCAACACAGAATTGTATTTGTGCTGGTAAGTTCGGCTTCGCCTCTGTAGTCATGTACTCAATCCGTTTCTGGATGAGCTGGAGGTGTGCATGCATAACCTTCTCCGGCTTCTCGTCCAACAAAAGCCGAGGAGAAGCGGCTGAATTAACAAAACGCGGGATACCTATCGTCTTCCCCGCAGGAGCTATGTCTGAATAGTAGAAAAAGGTGCTCGCCCAGCTATGGACAGAGTCCACCTTGGGAACCTTAGGGTACCAAGCCCTAATTCTACGCAAGTTAAGGCTAACGGTGCCCGAAGTGAGCAGCTCGTCGCCTTCTGTTTGGCGTTTACAGTGGAAGCAGTACTTAAAGAAATCTAAGCTGGGCGCTATTCCTAAGTATCTTTCAAATAAGGCTTGGAAGCCGGCTAAGTACAAGATGCTGTTGGGTCCTAGGTTGTACGGCTGCAAGCCGTAACAATCTATAACATAGACAAAGAAAGACGACGGCGGCAAAGCCATACCGCGATGCAGGTGGGAGACAAGAATTACCCGCTCGTCGCCTTATGGAGCTGCAATGGCGTGCTCGTAAGCCGAGCGCCATTTGCAGATCTCACGGGGAGGAAGGAGACCCTCGCGCTCCAGCTCCATCGAATCATCCTCGGTGATGGTTGATGGGAGCCAATGGCGTGGCGAGGAATCGTCCTCCTCCTCGGGGCCGGTCGCAGCGGCATCGCCGGAATCAGAGGGCATCTTCTCTCCGGGGAAGAGCCTGATGATCGGCTCCGCGAGAAACGCCTCCGCGGGCATGCCTGAGGAAGATGCGCCGCCGGCGGCAGATCCCTCCGCTGAGCTCGTCGTCGCATCATTAGCTGCCCTCGCAGCGTCCTCCGCCGCCGAATGCGCCGCAGCAGAAGCAATAGTCTGCTTCATGGATTTGGTGTGGATGTGGAGGGCGATGTGCTCGGTGCGCAGGAGAGAGAGAGAGCTCGAGCGAGAGGAAGAAGATGAACATGAATGAATCGGTGATTTAATTTTGAGTTGTTACGGGAAGGTATTTATGGTCCACCCCACGATCTCCGCAACGGTTGGATTCGCACCGTTCAATCCGCGCAACGTGGAGCGGAGAAATTGAGGGAGCCGTTTTCCTTCTCCCGTAAGACTCGGGTCATGCGCGGGAAAATCGTGATGATTAGATTTGGCATAGTCGATAGTCTAGACTGTCATGGACTGATCATTGACAAAACTTGAACTCAGGCTGACGAGAAATCTTTCCCTCTGTCCATCGATTAACAAATTATTCGGCTTGTGCGTCCATGAGCGCAACAGTCGTTTCAGCTTATTGAAAAGTCGTATCCGCAGTTATATAGGGAAGGGTTCAATCTCTGCAGCAGTTCATCAAGAAGACGAAGACGAGAGTTTCACAAGGAAGATTGAGATGAACAAGCTGGAGTGCTCCAACCTTTCCGGGGACTACTGTGGAAGATATCCACACGGGTATGCCGACCACGTGGGCTAAACCAGTTTACCAGGGTGGCCCAAGAGGTGATAAGGTTTTCGGCTTATCGGGCGGCCCAGTGGGCTGAAACGCAAGAGTAAGCCTATAAGCCGACCAGGATCCAGACGAACCGACGATCGCCTTAGAGAACAAATTAGGGCTTATCCTGTGTTAGTCTAGAACTCCCAATATAGGTCGGTTAGCCTTTTCTTGTAAGAGAAGGCACGGCGCCTATATAAGTCTGCCTCCTGTTCCCCTCAAGGGACACGCCTTACAACCTACATTATAACCTGTACACATATTCGCATCTAGTGAATTAAAGCAGCACGTAGGATCTTACCACCGCTGCAAGGTCTGAAGCTGGGTAAACCCTTATGTGTAATCCCGATCCTAGCAGCCGTCATGTCTTCCCCCTCTCTACACCATTGGAGCATGGCACCTCATTACGTGTCTAAGAATCCAATAACCCACATCGGCACCAACCAATATACTAGTAAAGAAAATACTATTTTCAAGTACCGTCATCATCCTGAATTATAAAACATCTTGTTAGATTAAATTTACCTTTGAAGACATTTATAATTTAGGACATCGTAACAATGTATAGTTTCAAATCTCCTCAATTTTTTAATTTTATCTAGACTATAATATAAATATTTTTGCACTCTTGCAATATACAACATTGAGAAGAAGCATGGTATTTTAAAACTTTTAATTATTTTTTAAAAAAATAGAGGATCAGTCGAGTGAGCAAAAAACACTTCCCGATATATTCTTGCAGATCTACTACTTCCTCTGTTTTTAAATATAACATGTTTTGTACTTTGTCCACATGTACACATATACAAGTGTGTCTAGACATGTTTCGCACTTTCACTGTATATTTTTTTAGATAAAGATTTTCACTGTATATAGTATAACATTTCTAATGGATAAAACATTCTAGCTAATTCGGAGGTGTAGATACTACTAGCAGTCTAGCACAGGTAGCACCGTAGCATTATCCTGTCATCTATCTCGGCTCGTGACCAACTTCCCGTTTTGGCGAGATCTCGGCTCGATACCGTGCAGCGGCAGGAAATTGGGAGTTTGGGACACCTGGAGCATAGGTGACGCCGACGTCGAGGCGTCGTCGCTGTTGGTGTAAGCTCTGCTTTCATTGGTCCGCTTACGTAGACCTGCCAGGTTTTGCATTTGCATCCATCGTCGCCGTTGGTCTAGGCTCCGCTTTCTTCCGCGTTCTCTGCTTCTGCTGCTTTACTTTTCTGAGGCGACGGAAATCCCTGCGCAGGCGACACCATTGCATCACCTACGTGCATGCAAGATTAGATTTATATAAATCCCGGTTTCCCAGTTATAAATCCCATTGTATAATTGTAGATGCTTCTAGACTCTCGCTCATGATCAGTTGGTTGAGCGTTTAATCGTCTCAGGCTCTTGCGCGCGTAGCAAATTGATCACGACGGACGATTATTTATATACGTACATAAAAGAGAAAATTATATAGCTTTGCCGAATGTCGATCCCATATCCGCCGAATATCCTAGATATAAAACGTGTTCAACAAAGCTGATGAGAGATACCAAAGGTAAAACTAATAAAAATGCGGGATAGAAGGTTAAGACTGCCAGCGTTCACTGAATTAATCATCACTGCGTACACTGAATCCTCACGGTCTAGAAGGTCTAAAGTGCAAATCTTGGTACGGTGCAGTTTTCTGAATGTATATTGAGGCGTTACATTCCAAGCAGATCTTTATCCCCAGCTAATCTCACACAGCAATTGATTTACTACTAAGAACACTCAGACCACAGTGACGTACGTAGAAAGGTGATATCATATTTAAATCAAGCAGCATATATACGATAAAGAAGAGATCCCGGGATATCGCCAGCTAGTACTGTCACTCGTTAGTTTACGCTGCGTTCATAGATCTCCTGACGTAAGTCGTATATCTGGCTAGTGTGACATGCACACAAGCTACAGCTCTATTTTTTTGTTGGAGTTGAGATTTGGCGATAACTTAGCGACGACGTGGATCCTTCTGTTAGCATTTGTCAATTACCAGGAGACAGCCTGATTTGCTTGTTTCCATCCTTGAGTAAGTAAGAAAGAAGGGAAACCATTGCTAGCCACTTAGTGATCTCCTGACACGTTGCATCCATCCCGTTTATTCAATTATGCTTTTGTATTTGTATTGTATACATGCATCACCTAACCAATTGCTTCTTCGCGCGCGCTTAATTCCGAGCCGCCATGCATATCCGCTGCCTATCACGTTATCGTCAGTTTATGTGGTATGCGCGATGGGCACGGAGCATACGTACGTGCAAATGCTTCTTCGGACTTATCGATCGTAGACATGTCAACCTTTCACGCGCCACCGTTGCATGCATGGTTTCAGATGAGAGAAGGATGTGTGCGCATATATTGACATACTCCTAGATGTACATGTATCACACACGTTTAAATTTGTATGTTCACACATTTCAGTACGTATGTAGATTCTAGAACACATTTAAAATAGCTAACATTTTATACTCCCTCCGTTCGCTAATGTCAGCCATTTTAGTCCTTTTTTAATTTGTACATATTTGTACATATTTTGATGAGTATCCATTCATAGTGAACGTTTTACTATAGGCTGGGTTCAATTCTATCACGGCTCATAAATTTAGAGCATCTCTAACTGTACCATCATGTTCTCCTTATTTGTAAATGGACGATTCAGACACGACTTAGGTAAAATCATTAATTTAAATGATCCTCCATACACAGGGAAAACTTTGGCATGTATGTCAGGTACCCCTCGCATCTGGCTCATGTATATGGAAGAAATTGGGCTGCAAAGACACTTTTGAACACAACTGCCATGTCAGCAGAGCCAAACCACCAAATCCACCCCAGATTCCGTCGTAGCCCCCCACACGGGTTCCACGTGAGAGGTGGTGCTCAACTACTTCACTCTTGGATCATCCATCACTAGTGGAGAACTTTGTCGAGGAGATGCTGTTATTCTCAGCACCCCGACCACAATGTCGAGGATGTCATTAAAGTCATGCGGTTGCAGCCTTCTCTCGTGCCGCTAAGGAGGCATACACTATGGACGAGTCCTACTCCAATGAGTTCATGTAAAGTAGATTTAGATTAGTTCTAAATTTGGCTGGGGGCACTAGTACCAGATTTAGGTTATATTATGTTCAAATTTGAAAAGAAGAAATCTTAAATTTTAACGGATTTTGCAGGTTTTATCTAAATTCTTGTTTGTTTTATTTTTCCCATAAAAACAATGGTGTCGTGCTGACGACACGACACCCGCACAACAGTGTCTGACCGGCATGGTTGTCGGACCTTTTATTGGGAGCACCTGTCGAGATGCTCTAAAATCGCTTAATGCTGTGTGTCCCTAAACTCGTCCGCAGAAAAAAAAACAATTTGCTGAACTGCTGCTTCTTCAAGCATCATCGTTCTATCGCCGAAGAAGATCAGGGAGCCCAACCAATAAAACGACCGGCCCAAGAAAAAGCGAAATTCGTCAATGTGGGGAACAAAGTATACAGCTTACGACATTTCTTTTTCCACCTCAAAATACACCCACAACTCGAACTGGTATGTATATATGTTCTATATGTACACATTCTAGTACAATCTCCTCCATTAGACGTGCGGCTTCGCCATCACGCAGTTACCACGCGCAGGAACTCCGGAGTTTTGTGCAGCCTGCACGCTTCCACAAACGGCGCCGGAGTTGGCCGTTCTCTCCAAGTATGTGACGGCTGCGGCGGTGCTACATGTGTTTGTTCTGTCGCAAGCGCCGTCTCCTGCGCGTACCCGTTCAACAGGCGCCACACCTTGACCGACCCGTCGAGGCTTCCGCTGTACACCACGAACCGCCGATCGCCGCTCGAACCTCCGGCCGTCTCCTCCTCGTCAATGGCGACGCACTTCACTGGCCCGTCGTGCCCGGCCAGTACGGCGAGACCGACGTGCTCTGCCCCGTCGCGCCGCCAGACGCAGAGCGTCCGGTCGGCCGACCCGCTGACGATGACGTTACCCGCAACCGCGAGGCACATCACCGCCATCTTGTGCCCCTGGAGCACACCGCCGTATCTCGCCTCGCCGTCGATCCAGTGCCAGTAGGTGACCATCCCGTCCGACGAGCCGGCGTACACGACGCGGTCCTCGGGTGACACGGCGATCGCGGTGACCGCGCTGTCGCCCTCCCTCAGCACCTTCTCCAGCACGTGCTTCGTCCTGTCGCTCTTCCCGGACACCTTTCGCCGCCACACCTTGACTGTGCCGTCGGCGGACCCGGTGAAGACGACGTCGTCGAACCCGGCGGCGGCAACCGTGTTGACGGCGTCGTCGTGCGCGCGCACCGACTCGAGGCACTTGGAGTCGGACACGCGCCACACCTTGAAGGTCCTGTCCCAGGACGCCGAGTACAGCAGCCCGGCGCCCTCGTCAAGGCTGAGGGACGACACGGCGTCCGAGTGCCGAAGCCACACCGCGCGTTTGCGTCCCTTGCGCTGCGTCTCGACGTAGTTGGCAGGGTTGACGGCGCTCAAGAGGTAATCCGCTAGCTTGGGGAGCGAGCCCACCTGGCGGTGCGCGGCGGGGCTGCCCGCGTCCTCGGCGCGCCAGACGCGCACCTTGCCGTCTTGGTGGCCGGTGAAGATCCGGCCGTCGGACGCGACGACGATGGCCTTGACGAGGCCGCTGTCAGTCCGGAACGAGCCTGCGAGCTCGCGGTTGTCCCGCCACACGCGCACGTTCCGGGAGTCGGTGCCGGTGTAGAGGACGTCGCCGGTGGCCGCAAGGGAGTAGACGTGCCCGTCCTCCTTGACCAGCGACGCGACGAGGCCCGTCGCGCCCGGTTCGGCCGCAGTTCCGATGCCCGGGAAGTGCGCCCATGGCGACTTGGGCGTGGACGGGGTGGAGGAGGTGTCCCCGTCCGTGGTGGCGTAGGAGGAGCAGCTGTATCCGTCGTCGTCGGAGACGGAGGTGGACGAGGAGGAGAAGGACCTCGGCGAGCAGCCGGACGCGGCAGGGTCCTGGCGGAAGAAGTGTAAGAGCTTCTGGTGGTTGCCCATCATGAGGATCGATGATCGACCAGCTGTGGATTCGTTCACCGCGCGGCGGCCGTGTCCTTTGAGGGTCGTGCTCGTGCAGTCGCAACAAGGAGGAGCCGGAGAGAAAGCTTGCCGGGTTTTTGTTTTTGAGATGAAGCTTGAGATGTTGGTAATGGGGCGAGGGTAGCGGCTGTATATATATCGCGTGGTGACGCTGAGAGACAGAAGAGAAGAGAGATGGAATACGTGGGAGCAAGGAGGTGCCGACAGGTGCATCCCGGTCTATATCACCCCCTTCCATTTTAGGGATGGTTTTGGTTTTCTCGAATGTTCTTTGTCAGTTTTGAAATCTTGTGTTCATATGCATTCCAACATTATTTGTTTGAGTAGATATTATTTGTATTCATTATTGGGGATGGGTTTCGAACTCGGCGGTTGGTGTCTGATTACCGAACGGGGGCACGTGGCGAGTGTTGGTTCGGTGCCTGGACTACTGCGGTTATGTGGGTATGGGGTTTCGGCTATGTTTCCATTCTTCGAATTTTCAAAACAAAGTCCGCTGACCTGAACTGCCCCATGAGCGATTTTATAAATCAAATACATGCTTGTACAGTCACTCGTGCTTTAACATTACGGATCAACTGGATTCAGCCGCACTCTTTCCACACCAGAATTTAGAATTTTATTTTTTTCTTTGAAAAACAGGTCAAATATTCAACTTAGACGAGGATTCAATAATTCAGTGTGTTGATTATTTGGATTTTGATTTTACAATCCGTCCGACCTCAATATCTTTTCAATTAAACTTTCTTTCTTTTTTCACCTGAACTGGAGTGTTGTGTGCCCCCCTCCTCCCCCCCCCCCCCCCCCCCCCCCCCCCCCCGCGCGCGTTTCTTGCCCCGACTCCTTTGCCATTTTCCCCATCGACACCCCAACAGTTCATCGGACACCCTTTTCTCCCAGTACTCCAAAGTCATCTACGCGTTAGGTTTCCTAATAAGCTCCATCGCCGCACTCTTTGGGGCAAGTTCATGAGGTTGTCCGACTCGTTGACCTCATGCGCGGTCAATAGGTTGGCGGCGAGTTCAAGATTCCCGATCTGCAATTGGTGACCATAGAAATTTAGAATTTTTTCAATGAAAAGTTGAAAACATGTCAAAGGTTCAAATTTAGACCTGGATACAATAGTTGAGAGTGAAAATGATAGGGATTTGATTTCAGAGTTCGGTCTGTTCGAACTCTACTAGGTCAACGTTTAAAATGGACATTTTCAACTGAACGGGAGTGACGAGTGCGGCATGTGCCACCTTAATCACTCAGTTTGGCCCTTTTCATATGCACAAAATAACTCTTTTTCCATACTACATCAAATAGTGGAAAATCGGAAGAACTATGGCAAAGTAAAATATGTATGGAGGTGTGCTTATTTGGTGAAACTGATCTAAATGAGAGAAATCACTTGGCGTGCTGAGGGTTTGGGTACTCAATCCTACTGTATATCGTACCTGTCTTGACCAAAATATGGTAGGCGGAGGCGGAGCAACTACTGTACAAGTATCCTTTTGTTTCTCTTTGACTCTGCGCGCCGAGAGAACATGCATGGCAGCATGGGGTGTACAAGTGGTGCATGCTCTTCTCCGAATGGGCAAAATCCGCTCAGCGGACGGCGGAAAGGCAGACGGCTCGTTTCCTTTTACAAGTGGTGGCACCACCGCCATGGCCGTCCATGCTGGACCGAACGTACGTGTATGGTAGGGTTTTAGTTGCTTCCGGGTACAAGGTTTCCAATGACGAATTTAACATGTGGGTTATGGGGCTCTTGTCTTAATTTCGTTTCATACTACCACAAGAACAGGCAGCAAGATACCTCCGCTTTCATTTGCCTAGCACACTAGTACTGATCTTCAAGGAAGTTCTATAGAACAAAAGCGTGAATTGTTAGTTTATTACAGTAGATAATTTCGAAGCAGATAATAGTTTCAAGAAATGTTCGTTCGATTTTGAGTTACCCTGAGGTATAATTATTTTCTATACTTGAATCGCATGTTTGCATATCGTACATCAAATCCATCTTATTACAGAAAGTTTTTCTATGCTTAACAACAAAATATTACAGTTATTAATTGTAGGTACATAATGGATTTACCTTTCATCTAAGGCATAAAGTAGAATCATAAAATTGGGAAATTGATAATATGAGGCAAGAATATTTCAAAACACCGGTTTCTCGTTGTTTGCTGAGAAACCCCTGCCCCGTCCTACTCACAGGGCGATGCAAAGGCCACACAACTCTACCGGAAGCTGTCGGAGACCTCCTCGAAGATCTAACATGCTGGAGCGCTATCATGCCCCAACAGCCACGACAACCGACTTGTCGTCTATCACGCTCCCATCCTCCTCCAGCTACCCAAGACGTCGAGTAGCGCCAACAACCATGTCGGCCACACTAGGGGAGCCATCGTCAACGTCGGTACGCTAGGACCGCACAACCACTGTGCCGCTGTAGCGCGGCCACGTCATGACGCCGCGCACACAACGCCTCAACGACCGCCTTGCCCGCGCCGCAATTGACGTTGCACAAGATTATCCCAGCGACGCCCTTCGATGACGGAGAGGCGAGGGGAGAAGGAGGGGGCGAGACCCGACGACGGGAGATCAAGGTTCCCCATCCGCTCGTGAGAGCGGCTTGAGAGGAGGGAAGGGGTTTGAAATCTGCTCACTGATTGTAAGTGTCAGGCGGAGGGCGCAATCAACAACTCTAGATTGAAAAGTAGTCTCATAAATAATATAATATATATTACATCTGTTTCATAATATAAGATGTTGTATGTGTCGTGCATGTTGTATAGATTCATACTAAAATAATTATACACATATGCTCACTGAATGTAGAAAAAGGCTAAAAGAAACGGAGAGAGTACGTGACACAATGATGTCGTCGATCGGTTTGAGCCGGAGGCAAAGCAATCATAATATAAGATGTTGTATGTGTCGTGCATGTTGTATAGATTCATACTAAAATAATTATACACATATGCTCACTGAATGTAGAAAAAGGCTAAAAGAAACTGAGAGAGTACGTGACACAATGATGTCGTCGATCGGTTTGAGCCGGAGGCAAAGCAATCACGAGTGCGGATGTTATATCCGACCTATCCTTCCTAAAACTAAACTCCCTAGATATAGAGACTTCTCCTTCTCCAACATGTCCACATCATGGTGGATCCCACTCATATTTTATTTTATACTTAGTTATAGTTCACAATTTTAAATTTAGTTTAATAAATATTCTATTAGATATATTATATATACATATGGGTGTACTTATCTACTATTTTTTGTGAAATAAGATTAAATTTAGTTTAATAAATATTTTATTGGATATATTATATATACATATGGGTGTACTTATCTACTAATTTTTTGTAAATAAGATGAGATTCCTATTTTAAAAACAAAAAAAAGCTTCATTTCCCCTTAAAATTTCTTTTTATGTAGACAAAAATACAAAAAAATTATAGAGTTCGTACATTATGTGCACTAGTGGTATGTTTTATTTAAAAAATTGAAAACTAACCATGTCATTTCGGTTTTTTAAAAACGACATACGGTGAGTTACGAGCTACCATAGCGATATCCGATAACCCTCTCTCTTATCTCTGCCTAGCGTTCAACATAGCGTCATGCCGCTTGTGCTACACGACATCGTTTCTCTCCCTCCGTCTCACTCGAGCCGTATTGTATCGAAAACAACCGTCCCTACGTAAAGTTTGCATTTCTATCCACACACAGCTCTACGTAAAGTTTGCCCTTCGCTCCACACACCTCTGACTTCGTCAAGCACTTGGGACTACATGACACCTCATCCCTGATGCCATGTGACACCATTTCTCTCATTCCACATGTCTCGAGTCGTATTGTATCGAAAACACGTCATTGATCTGACTTCTACGATCCTCATAGTACTTGCATGCGAACAATCATATCGCCTTCCACACTGGCCACCGCTATCACCGTTGCTATTAGTAGTGGTTGGCTCTCTAATCATAATGTCGCCACTCAAGTACATTGGTAACTTTCATGCTACGTGCGCTCATATTATATGTCAAAAGAAGTGTATTTCTGCAATTCAATATATATTGTGTGGTATTCATATCATTTAATTTATTATAATTTATTTTATACAATGTAAATCTAATGCACAAATTAATATTGCATATAAGCAGTTTAATCTTTTAGTTCGCTCTATATTTTTATGAATTCTTTAGTATTTATTGCTGAAATGTTTCTTTGTTTTTATATAGTACCGGCCGTATTCGATGCTATTTATTTAAATATATTATGACATAATTATACCAACTATTATTCATTTTAGGATATTTTATGTCGAAAATATACTTAATTATATTAAAATCAATAACCATCACTATATGACCTCGATGCCTAATTTGTCTTTTTGAGTTTGCAATGTTCATCATACAATGTCTCTAGATTCTCGGAAATTGGATCAAATCATTATAAAACTATGTACACAATTTAAATTTCATGACATTACAACTAAATAATTATGTCCCTTCTCATTTAAATTTCAAGTTGTACTATTTTTTTATCATTAATATTATTCTATAAATATGTTTGTTTAAAATATATTTTTTAGACGCGAGCAAGGCGCGTCTTTTCCTTCTAGTATTAGCTACTTCCGCAGCTAGCGCTATCCTGTCGTCCTATCTTTCTCAGCTCGTGACCAAATTTTCCCTCTTCGGAGTGACGACGGCCGGCTCGATCCCCTGCATCTGCAGGAAAATGGGGACACCTGTCCCGTCGCCGTGAACACGTGACCTCGACGTCGAGGCCTCGTCGCCGTTAGTAGGTTCCGCTTTCACTGGTCGACCTACGCGCACCTGCCACGTATACCTAAGCGTCGCTTCCTCCCACCGCGCCGGTTTGTACTGCTTGTTCAGTTCTCGTTTTCCTTTTCTCTGCTGCTTTATTCGGGTGGCCCTGACCACGGGAATCACTCACTGGCCAACACGTAGGTTATTACTCAGCTCACACGTTGCGTGCCACCGCTGCAGGTTCATGCATGCAAGATTGGAGTTACTACGGTCCCGGTTGCCTGGTTAATTACCAAGGTCTAGATCGCCCGTGATCACCTGATTAAGAGCTTTTTTGGCGACTCTTGAGAGCTGCTTGTGTAGCAAATTGATCACCACGGATGATTCTTTTTTCTTGTGTAGACTTTTTATAGTGCCAAGTTTTAAGACATGCTTCATCTTCACACATAGTTGTACACATTTTTTTCTTAGGATATGCTCAGGCACTAGAGATGACAAAAAGTGTCGAACAAAGCACGAATGCTAAATTGCTTAGCGTCGTGCTTGAATTTGTTGAATCGGTGGTGACGTTGTGTGGAACAAGAATAACATTCAGTAAAATTTTCCCATCTCCTTAGCAACGATCGTCTTTGCTGGTGGTGTTGAGGAGAACGGGAAATCATCTTCTCGCTAGCTACATCCGCAAAGCGTTGGATATTTCTGCAAGTTTGATTCTAGGATATTCAGATGATTCAAGTGGTCAGTTACGATGACTTTGACTCTAGTGTGCTTGTTTTTAGTGAAAGCATGCACAAAGATTTTCATTTGTGTAAATTTTCTTATAGCAAAATTAAAACATGCTTCATCTTCATGCACGAGACGCAAAACGTGTTCTACAAAGTTGATCAACTACCAAAGGTAAAAACTATTCAAAATTGGAAAAAAAAAGATGTGGATTGCGCACGTTCACTAAATCATCATCTATGTACGGTTAAGGGCTTTTTTGGATTACATGATTAGAAAATAGAGGAATTGGAAAAACACATGAATTTTATAGAATTGTATGTGTAAAAGAGAGCATTAAAAAACAGAGAAAAACTCGTTATTTGGATGATACTATAAAGGAAAAACACAGGCAAAGTGTCTCAATCCTACTTGAATGAGTGTAGAAAAGTGGTAGAGTGGATG
This sequence comes from Poa annua, assembly GCA_026929855.1. Taxonomy (NCBI): domain Eukaryota; kingdom Viridiplantae; phylum Streptophyta; class Magnoliopsida; order Poales; family Poaceae; genus Poa; species Poa annua. Next base: position 44,762,954 of record CM049427.1, read on the forward strand.
TTGAAATTCCTATGAGATTTGGGTGTAGGAATGCAATCCATAATTATTTTTGGAGGTATCATTCCTTTGATCCAACGGTATTTCTTAGGAATAATTATTATTGACTGAAATACTCCAATATTTTTTAAAAAATCTTTCAATCCAAAGAGTGCCTAAAGGTCTGTCTAAAACCCAAATCTACGGCGCAACTATCTGAATATATATAGGACGACGTTGCATTCCAAACAGATATTTCATCCTTATGATCACCATACTAGTGGAAAAAGGGGCTCTAGTTCCGGTTTCAGAGGGCCTATAGTCCCGGTGTAGTAACCGGGACTGTCAGGCCGGGACTAGAGCCCCCCACCCTTTGGTCTCGGTTCAATACGAACCGGGACCGCACCCCCCCCACCAATTAGAGAAGGGCGCGCGGGGGCGAACCCTTTAGTCCCGGTTCGTGTTATGAACCGGGACTAGGGTTTTGTTTTTTTATATATTTCAGGGTTTTGCTTTATTTTAATTTCAGGGTTTTACCTTTTTTTTTTCGACCAGTTTTCTGGGTAGGGGTTTCGGATGGTACCACGTCGATGATATAGTCGATGTGTGATGGTAGGGTGTTTCAGATGGTACCATGTCGATGCGTCGGGGGTAGGGGTTTCGGATGCTACGGATTCGATGCGCGAAAAACACGTATAAATTATTATACGAACCTAGATGAAGTTGCATCATGCATATATACAATTACATGAAGATCATGTGTTGATAACACATACACATTTAAGTACGCGTGGTACATGAAGATCACGTTTCCCGGTTCCAGATACTTAGAAGTACTTTGTTACATGGAGATCACTATATATTCCCTGTCCGCACTAGTCAAAATAGTGGTACTCTCCGGTCTCCGGTATGACATGGGCGAGGTAAAATCCCGTCAACTCCTCTGCAAGTGTCCTGAAGCGGGTCTTTATTGGTAGCTCGTTGCGCTTTCTTGCCAACTGTAAAAAAATGATATCACAATGAATACATGAGATATGAAATGAATAAAACTCATCACGATTGATGGTACAAAATAATGTTGTGACTAGAGCTTTACGTACTTCGATACTTCTTTTGCTCTTCAAACTCTCGTTGACCACAGTGTGCATGTACTCGCAAACGTAGAATCCACATAGATCAGTCCCTATTGGTTGTTTAAGGCAAGTCTATAGAAGAATAGAATTTAATCAAATAATAATAAAATATAATAATTGTGCATGGGACTAGTTATAGTACTAGTTACATCGTTACTTCGCCGGCGCAGTTTCTCTGGCCATCCACTGTTCGGATGTTCCGCGAGGAACATTTTCCAAACGCTGCATGACAAGAAAATGAATTAATGAGTCATAAATTCTTTGATATTAGGAAATGAACGAAAGAGGCGATAAGAAAGAAAGTACCTTGCCACCAAATCAAAACAGTTCTTGTATTGTTTAGGGCATCTTTTTAACGAGTCAAGGACAACAATTTCTCCTTTCCACAAGTTAATAACGATAAGAATATAGTGGAAGCTGCGCACGTTTATAAATAGTCATGCAATAAATCATCAATAATTAAACTTAACATCGGGTGAGAAAAATAGAATGTGTAATAAGAAGTAAAACTCGCTTGAAATTGTAAGGCCATAATATATATTTTTGTAAGCTTGTCGCTTGAAAAACATTAGCAAATTCCCCGGTGTATCCTTGTTAAGTATTGGATCAATTATGTTATCTTTATGCATTATAGAGGGGTCAATGAACCCAATGTGGTTGATTTTCTGCTTCTTGCATTCGAGCATCTTCATTCTGCGTAATAAAGCACACAAAATATTATAGAGAGGATTATCACAGACAATGAACGAGTAGAGTTAATTAAAACATTAAATTACAGGAATAGATCACTTACAGATAGTAGGAACTCATGATAGCTTTGTCGAGGTCCCGGAGATTGTATAACTGAAAGATTTCGGCGAAGTAAAGGACAACGGAGTATTCTTGTAAATAATGCTCTTCCTTAACTGCCATCATGAGAGCGTCTTTATTCGTCTCCTTTACGTTATTCTTGTACCAGGCTTGAAATTGACGCATTCTCGTAGGTAAGTCGCCGTCGACGAAATTCTCCCAGTGAACATAATTACGAACGACATCCGCGAAGGGGATATCATCTCCCGAATATACCAGCTCCCGCACATTGATGTTTTTGAGAACTCTGTCATCAAGCACCTTGAGCGGGGGGGGCCGACTGTGCGTCTTGATCTCCGAGTTGGGCAACTTGTTTCCCTTTTTTTGATCGATCATCCATCTCTTCGTCATATGACTTACCAATGTTGTGATCATAGTCTGTTGGCGGCGATGGTGGGGGGTTGTATAGGGCATCGATGCAACGGTCAATTTTCTCCTGAGGAATTCCGGCAGTAAATTTTTTAGGAGGCAATTGTTTCGCTAACGCTTTCTGTTTCACGCCAGCAAGCCAAGCATCCGTATGTTCTTTGCAGGCGATATCGTTTTCCTCGACGGTTCTCTCCCAAGGTAACTTTGGAGTAGGCGGCGGTGTTTTTTGCTTTCTAGGTTTCTTCCTAACAGGAGAACCAGACTGGCGCCTACTCGAGAGCGACTTAACATTCTGGCGGACTGGCACAGACTGCGATGGCCTCGCGCTAGGAACCCTCTCGGGGGGCGGTTGGCTTTGTTGATGAGCTGGAGATGGACTCGGGCTGGGGTCCCTATCGGGGAGGTGTGGGCTTTGCTGATGAGGTGGAGATGGACTCCGTCTTTGATCCCTCTCGAGGAAGAGTGGACTTTGCTGGTGAGCTGGACTCCTGGAACGAGGTGTGGACTTTGCTTCTTCTGAAAGGACGATGTATTTCTTGGGCCATTGGGCGAAGGCATGCTTGACGTCTGCCAACGTCTTCTCCTCGTCACCTCCAGGGAACTCAAGTTCCAAGGTTTCAAATCACGGCATAATTTCGTCCACCCCGACACGAGCGTAGCCATCTGGAATTTGACCACAATGGTAGAGTTCTCCAGGTTGAATTACTAAAGCTTGCCCCACCGCCACCTTCAAAGTTATGTTTCTCATTTATATATGTAGCTCACAACCTGTAGGCTCTGTGATGTCATCCACTGGGTAGGGACCATCGACTTGACGCGTGGAACCAACGCTGCTTCTACGCTGAGATGGGGCGACATCTGCTTCATGATCTAATTGGTCCCGCTCCTGAGGTTCTGTTCTTTGCTCCTTCAATGCTTTTATTTCCGCCCGTGTCTCCTTCATTTCACGTTCCAATTCTAATATCCGGTCGGCCTCCTTCTTCTTACCTCTGCTACGGCTTCTATAAGTGTGAGCGGATTCCGGCCACGCAGTCTTAAACGTAACACCGCCAGGAAAGCCTCGAGCTCGTCCAACATGTTCAGGATTCCCCAGGGCCCGTGTCAGCTCGTCATCCTCTCTATCGGGTTTGAACACACCATTGCGAACATCATTAATTGCTGCTTCAAGCTTCTTTTTTATTTGATTAACGAGAACCTTCCATTTTCCTTTTCCAACAATATCTCCGGTTTCTGGGTCCAACATTGCCCCATGCGCGAACAACCAGAATTTTGACCTCTCGGGCCAGTCAAGTGTCTTTGGACGGACCCCGATCGAAGCAGTTTTTCTTCATAGGCTAACCACTTAGGAATGGCGCTCTTGTAGCCACCTGTCCCCAATGTATGGTGGTGTACCTTCAGCCCAGCATTCAATTTATTTATCTCCGATCGGGCCACAGCCATCGGTGATTTCCTATACGCCTTAAACGCCGCCCATTCAGATTCTAACTTCTTCCCTTGTGCTCCACTGAAATCTGGCTCTTCTTTTGTTTCTTCATATTGATTCCATAACCCTTCTTCACTTTAGAGAGATCTGGCGGGAGGGTGAAATGTGACAACAGCGTGTTATAGACCAAATCCTTAAGAACTTGGTGGACATAACATGGGTCCTCCACATCTGCGGCCGCCGGATTATTCCATTCGCGTATGCTGATTGGGATCTTGTCCCTAATAATAACTCCAGCTTGACTTATAAATTTGCTGCGGTTCTTTTTTGGTTCGAGCGGTTCGCCGGAATCAGCAATTTCCTCAATCGGTAACTTTGGATCCTCGCTCGTCATTCTTTTTGCCTTGCCTCGAGGAGCACATGGTGGTTGCTTTTTGACAGATTTTCTCGATACGGATGGCTAATAGAAAAATAAGTCGTTAATAAATGCAACATAAATCAATTAATGCATGAAGTTATCAATAACATATCGCCATATTTATTATAAACACATATACACCTCTCCGTCGGAGTTTGTTATCAGCACATCTCGTGACTCCATTCCATCACCAAAGTCGTTTAAAAATTGTTCGAAATCATAATCATCTACATCTCCTCCAGCTCGGGCATCGTTAAAAATAAGTTGTTCCATTTGGTCTTCCATCTCCTCGTCTCGTTGAAATTGTGCTTCTTCTATCTGCTCGTCTCGCAAGTGCTCCATAGCTCAAATGTATCTGCAATCCATAACTCGGGCATTATAATCAAGTTTACATTTATTCATCTGAAAAACATATACAAGTACAATAATTACAACAAGTATGGATCATATAGCACAACAAGGTGGCAGCAAAGAAAACAATGTGTGGTCATCTTGCATACGTAACACAAAACTATATATATGGATCATATTTTAGAATTGTGCATATCTAACACAAAATCATCTTTTTTCGTACACATTTACAATCATCTCAATTTGAATATCAAACACCTAGCACTCGACATACAAAATCAGTAGAGAAAATGTCTTGCACTATTTTTTACACCAATAATAGAATAATAGAAATATAAGAAATCACTACAAGAAATAGTGTTACACAACTCAGCTTGATTCAACTTTCTAAATGTCTTTAGAGTGATGACATGTAGATTGAGGTCAACCAATAATACATCATAAACCACACTACACATGGATTGAGCATTTACCCCTGTGATGTTTAGAAAAAGGTCTAAGATTTAATTTCAGACCTCGACTAACTCACATCACAGTTCAAACAAATATCTGCAACCCAAATTCCAAACACATAATGAAGGCAATATCTCATCTTCAGACCTCAAGTTCTCCAACAACTAAAATAGCTTTAAATTCCATCAGCTTTATATACATGATGTAGACATATCGAGGAATCTAGAATTCAATCTCATATTTTTTTAACAAAATAGCATAATTCAACCTCGGGCGGGCAGCACCTCGGGCGCGAGGAGGAGGAGGTTGGGCGGCGCAACACCTCGGGCGCATGGAGGAGGAGGTGGGCAGCACGGCGAGCGCGGACGGCGGCACGGACGAGTATGAGGAGGAGCTCGGGCGCGAGGAGGAGGAGGTCGGGCGGGCAGCACCTCGGGCGCGAGGAGGAGGAGGTCGGGGGAAGCAACACCTCGGGCGCGTGGAGGAGGAGGTGGGTAGCACGGCGAAAGGGGACGGCCGCGCGGACGAGGACGAGGAGGAGCTCGGGCGGCGCGGACGGCGAGCAGCACGCGCGGCGGAGAAGAAAGGGCGGCGACGCCGGAGATAGCTAGGGTTTCAGAATGGAGAATATGGGGAAGAATGGGGAAAAAACTGGCCGCGACACACTAAGTGTCACGAGAAGGACCTTTAGTCCCGGTTCCAACTCCGAACCGCGACTAAAGGGTCTTTAGTCCCGGTTGGTAACACAACCCGCGACTAAAGATTTATTTTTCTTTGTTTCTTTTTCTTTTACTGGTTTTTGTTTTTGTTTTCTTTTATTTAATTTGGTTTACTTATTTTTTGAATTGTTTTGTTTCTAGTTTATTTTTCTGTATTGTTTTATATTCTTTCATTTTTCATTTTTTGATTTATTTTTGTTTGGTATCTAGTTTTCATAAATATCATTTTTCATTTTTTAAGTGTAAAAAATGATGTTTTTTGTGAAGTAAATACAGAAAATATGATTCCAAATGGCACCCAACTATTTTTCACTAAGAGTGGTGCACATATGATGGATGATCTCCAAGTTTGAGTTTTTTCTTTGAATTATAACTAATTTTCCCTAGTTAATTGAGTTTATGTTGATTTTTCGAAAGTAATTCAATTTTGAACTACAACCATTTCATAGTATGGTCTGAAACTTTTGAAAAAATCATTTTAAGGTACACAACTAGTGGTTATATCACAAAAAAATTAATAGTTCTAGAAAATATCACCTCTTACGATGATTAGTCGTAGCGACCGTTTTGATCATTCTTAAGAAAAAATGTAATAAAGTGATAAACACCTGAAAAAATCAAATCCTTTGGCATGGGCTCCTTATATGTGTACTAGTTGCTATGAAAAATGATAAACTTAATTTTTGCCAACATTTGCAAAAAAAGTATTCACAAAAAGGTCTATCATGTATGAACATCTAGAAGTTTAAAGCCAAACGACCAAGTTATGGTCATTTCGACGACATAGTTGTGATAAACATCTCATACTCAACACATAGGTGCATATTGGTATATTAAACAATCTTGCCAAAGGGATTCTTCAAAACGTTTTCATAAATATCATTTTCCATTTTTTAAGTGCAAAAAATGAGGTTTTTTGTGAAGTAAGTACAAAAAAATATGATTCTAAATGGCACCCAACTATTTTTCACTAAGAGTGGTGCACATATGATGGATGATCCCCAAGTTTGAGTTTTTTCTTTGAATTATAACTAATTTTCCCTAGTTAATTGAGTTTATGTTGATTTTTCGAAGTAATTCAAATTTAAACTACAACTATTTGATAGTTTGGTCTGAAACTTTTGGAAAAATCATTTTAAGGTACACAACTAGTGGTTATATCATTGAAACATTGATAGTTCTAGAAAATATCACCTCTTCCGATGATTAGTCGTAGCGACCGTTTTGATCGTTCTTAAGAAAAAATGTAATAAAGTGATAAACACCTCAAAAAATCAAATCCTTTGGCATGGGCTCCTTATATGTGTACTAGTTGCTATGAAAAATGATAAACTTGATTTTTGCCAACATTTGCAAAAAAAAGTATTCACAAAAAGGTCTTTCATGTATGAACATCTAGAAGTTTCAAGCCAAATGACCAAGTTATGGTCATTTCGACGACATAGTTTGTGATAAAGATCTCATACTCCACACATAGATGTATATGGTATATTAAACAATCTTGCCAAAGGGATTCTTCAAAATATTTTTATAAATATCATTTTCCATTTTTTAAGTGCAAAAAATGAGGTTTTTTGTGAAGTAAGTACAGAAAATATGATTCCAAATGGCACCCAACTATTTTTCAATAAGAGTGGTGCACATATGATGGATGATCCCCAAGTTTGAGTTTTTTATTTGAATTATAACTAACTTTCCCTAGTTAATTGAGTTTATGTTGAGTTTTCGAAAGTAATTCAATTTTGAACTACAACTATTTGATAGTTTGGTCTGAAACTTTTGGAAAAATTATTTTAAGGGTACCCAACTAGTGGTTATATCACATAAACATTGATATTTCTAGAAAATATCACCTCTTCCGATGATTAGTCGTAGCGACCGTTTTGATCGTACTTAAGAAAAAATGTTATAAAGTGATAAACACTTCAAAAAATCAAATCCTTTGGCATGGGCTCCTTATATGTGTACTAGTTGCTATGAAAACTGATAAAATTGGTTTTTGCCAACATTTGCAAAAAAAAGTATTCACAAAAAGGTCTATCATGTATGAACATCTAGAAGTTTCAAGCCAAATGACCAAGTTATGGTCATTTCGACGACATAGTTTGTGATAAAGATCTCATACTCCACACATAGGAGTATATTGGTATATTAAACAATCTTGCCAAAGGGATTCTTCAAAAAGTTTTCATAAATATCATTTTCCATTTTTTAAGTGCAAAAAATGAGGTTTTTTGTGAAGTAAGTACAAAAAATATGATTCCAAATGGCACCCAACTATTTTTCACTAAGATTGGTGCACATATGATGGATGATCCCCAAGTTTGAGTTTTTCCTTTGAATTATAACTAATTTTCCCTAGTTAATTGAGTTTATGTTGATTTTTCCAAATTTGAAACTTTTGGAAAAATCATTTTAAGGTACACAACTAGTGTTTATATCACAGAAACATTGTTAGTTCTAGAAAATATCACCTCTTCCGATGATTAGTCGTAGCGACCGTTTTGATCGTTCTTAAGAAAAAATTAATAAAGTGATAAACACCTCAACAAATCAAATCCTTTGGAATGGGCTCCTTATATGTGTACAAGTTGCTATGAAAAATGATAAACTTGATTTTTGCCAACATTTGCAAAAAAAGTATTCACAAAAAGTATTGACAATATGATTCCAAATGTAATAAAGTGATAAACACCTCAAAAAATCAAATCCAACGTTTCGAACAGTTTGGAACAGTGGCAAGACATCTCTGATGATCTGCAACCGTTTGGAACGGTCGCAGATCATCAGAGACGTCTTGCCGTTGGTTGCCCAAAGATGCCTCTCCCGATGGGAGAGTTCACCTTCAGCCTTCACTGAGTGCTCTCTGCTACCCGTGTGCTGCCAAAATGAACTACAATGAGTAGACACTGAGTGCTGAACATGTCTGGGAGGGGGGCTATATATAAGGTACGTGTGCTTATCTAGTCCCGGTTGGTCGTGATACTGCTGATCCAACAGCTCAGAATCTCTCAAAAGAAACACACCTCAGATCCAACGTCTCACAAGCGCTAGAAAGAAGATGTGTTTCTTTTGAGGGATTCTGAGTTGTTGGATGGGCACTATCATGACCAGTTCGTGAGTCACATGACCCTATATATAGCCCCTCTTGAACATGTTTGGCAGTCATTGTCTCCTCATTCTACTTCATCGACTGAATACAAAGCATTCAGATTCTCTGCATACGCCCAACGGTGCATTTGATATGCAGGCACTCACGAGCCACCGTTGGGCTGTATGCAGGTGAAATCGTGTGTTTTGTTCCATGCATCTACAAAATACTTCAGTTAACTTGTTCTTCTGATACAAAGCATTCGGACATTACACATCAACAATAATATCCCTATCTAGTGTTTACTTGTTCTTCTGATTGCGCCGTAACCACGGACAATCTTCTTCATTTAACTTGATACTTGGATCAGTGTTGACTTTGAAGGGCGGAATGTCATGAAACTTATCGTAATCTTCTGACATGTTTGTCTTGTCCTCCACTCCCACAATGACTCTTTTCCCTGAAAGAACTATGTGGCGCTTTGGCTCATCGTATGATGTACTCGCTTGCTTATCTTTTCTTTTTTCGGTAGGGTAGACATGCCCTTCACATAGAAAACCTGAGCAACTTCACTGGCTAGGACGAATGGTTCGTTCTCGTACGAAAGATTGTTTAGATCCACTGTAGTCATTCCGTATCGTGGGTCTACCTCTACCCCGCCTCGTAGGTCAAACCATTTGCACTTGAACAAAGGGACCTTAAAAGTAGGTCCATAGTCAAGTTCCCATATCTCCTCTATGTAACCATAATATGTATCATTTGTCCCGTTGCAGTTTGTTGCATCAAAGCGGACTCCACTGTTTTGGTTGGTGCTCTTTTTATCTTGGTTGGCTGTGTAAAATATATTTCCATTTATCTCGTACCCTTTAAAAGTCAATATAGTTGAAGCTGGTGATGTGGCCAACAAGTATAGCTGTTCTTCAACATTGGTGTCATTAATGAGACGTCTTTTTAACCAACTGCTGAAAGTCTTCATGTGTTCTCCATCAATACAATCTTCAGATTTCTCCGGGTATTTGGAGCGTAAAACATTCTTGTGTTCCTCGACATACGGACCCACCAAACTGGAATTATGTAGAACGGTGTCGTGTGCTTGAGTGAAAGAATCCCCGTCTTGACATATTGTTGCTTTCTTTCCTAGGGTGCCTTTTCCATGCAGTCTCCCCTCATGACGTGATTCAGGAACACCGATCGGCTTCAGATCAGGAATAAAATCTACACAAAACTCAATGATCTCCTCTGTTCCATCAATGACGGCGGCAGCGTGTATGCTCTGTCTTCGCATGAATACCCAAGATCTGGGAACGCAAAAGAAAAAAAATACTACTAGGCCCAGCCCACGAAGGACGTAGACAGACTCCCTCGCTAGCATCGCCTGAACAAAGGACACAGACACCAGACGCTCGCTCGCTAATCGCCATCTCCTGCCCCCGCCGCCGGCCGCCGCCACCTAGTCAGGGACAGGCGACGGCGCTCCGTCCCCGCCCCCTGCGCACCCGCCCGCCGACCGCTCTTCCTCTTTGGCCCACGGTAGACGACCCCGCGGCCGCCCCCGCCGTCGAACACGAAGTCCACGGCAGCGGCGGATTCCTCGGCGTGCGCGTCCTCCTTGTTGGCGGCGGCGGCACCCTTCTTCAGCGGGAAGAAGTTGAGGTAGGAAGCGAGCGCGTCTTCAGTGGACGGCGCCAGAGCGGGGGGTTCAAGCTCGACGTCCTCGTCGTCTTCGTTTGGGGCAGAGGGGGACGGGAATGGCTTGTCGAGCAGGTGTAGCTCGTCGCCTCCTCTGCCGTGCCCGTCGCCGCCGACGTCCACATCGGAGGAGGACAGTGAATGAAGCGGCGAGGGATCTCGTGCGCCGAGGGCGGGGAGGCGGGGATGTTCGACGCCGAGCAATCACGGTATGAAAATCCTAAATTTACCTGTAGATTGTAGACGACGAAAAAAAACCTAGATTTCCCGTACAATTTGGCCCATATAATGTATTTTGAGCAAAAAAAAAATTGGGTGAATACCCAGCCATGAATTCCTGGCGCCGCCGTTGTGTTCCATAACCCTTGACGATGCTTCCTTCTGGCCTAGCCCGGTTATGCACATATTTTTTAAGACTCCCATGAACCTCTCAAAGGGGAACATGTGTTGTAGAAATACAGGAGCGAGAACATAAATCTCTTCGACTAGGTGGACTACAAGGTGCGTCATAATATTGAAGAAGGTTGGTGGGAAGACCAACTCGAAGCTGACAAGACATTGGACCACATCCTTCTCTATTTTTTTTAGAGTTAGTGGATTGATGACCTTCTGACAAATTGCATTGAGAAATGCACATAGCTTCACAATGGGTTCTCGAACATTTTCCGGTAGAAGCCCTCTCAATGCAACCGGAAGTAATTGTGTCATAATCACGTGACAGTCATGAGACTTTAGATTCTGAAATTTTTGCTCTGCCATGTTTATTATTCCTTTTATATTTGATGAGAAGCCAGATGGAACATTCATACTGCCTGCCTTCCTTTCGGTGTACCTTTTTTGACTTTCCTTTTTTTGACTTCCCATATTTTGACTTGCCATACACGCCCAAAAAGTTTAGCAGGTTGCAGCAAATGTTCTTTGTCCACGTGCATCACGTGGATTGCAGAGTGAATCTCTAGCATTATCCAATATGGCAACTCTCAAAATATAGATTTCTTCTTCCACATGGGTACGTGGTTGTTTGCGTCATTCGGAACAGTGAGTCCGCCAGGACCCTTTCCAAAGATTACATTTAAATCTTGACCATATCATGTATAACAAAACTAGAAGGGCGGGTAGCCCTCAGCCGATGATCTGCCTCACATTTGTAATGCTTGCCTTTCTTGCTTAACGGATGCTTGGGTACAAGAAATCGACGATGACCCAGGTACACATTCTTGTTACCTAAATGTATACTATCAGTCTCAGCTAAACAGTGTGTGCATGCATTGTATCCCTTGTTTGACTGTCCTAAGATGTTGGCTAGAGCAGGCCAATCATTGATGGTTACAAAAAGCAAAGCTCGTACATCAAATTCCTCCAGTTTGTGCTCATCTCACACACGTACACCTTATTCACACCACAATTGCAAAAGTTTTTCAACTAATGGTCTGAGGTACACATCAATGTCGTTGCCAGGTTGCTTCGGGCCTTGAATGAGCACTGATATCATAATGTACTTCCGCTTCATGCACAGCCAAGGAGGAAGGTTATAGATACATAGAGTCACGGGTCAAGTGCTGTGATTAGAGCTCTGCTCTCCAAAAGGATTAAAGCCATCTGTACTTAGACCAAATCTTAAGTTCCTTGCGTCATCTGAAAATGTCGGGAACTCTCTGTCAATTTTTCTCCACTGGGACCCATCCGCGGGGTGTCTCAACATCAAGTCTTTTTTACGATCTTCTTTGTGCCATCGCAACAACTTGGCATGCTCTCTATTGCTGAACAAACGTTTCAACCGTGGTATTATAGGAGCATACCACATCACCTTTGCAGGAATCCTCTTCCTGGGACACGGCTCGCCCTCAACATCACCAGGGTCATCTCGCCCGATCTTATACCGCAAAGCACCGCATACAGGACATGCATTCAATTTATCGTGCTCACCGCGGTAGAGGATGCAGTAATTAATGCATGCGTGTATCTTATGCACCTCTAATCCTAGAGGGCATACCACCTTCTTTGCTTCGAACGTACTAGACGACAATTCGTTATCCTTTGGAAGCATCTTCTTAACTATTTGTAACAAATTTTCAAATCCCTTGTCAGAAGTACCATTCTCTGCCTTCCATTGCAACAATTCAAGTGTGGTACCCAGCTTTTTCAGGTCATTTTGACAAGTTGGGTACAACAATTTGGCGTGATCAGCTAACATACGCTCCAACTTCAACCTTTCGTTTTCACTTTCACAGTCCATTTGTGCATCACGAATGGCCCGACGAAGATCATCGTCGGGCCGGATCTTCTTCAGTTTTGTCTTCTCCCATTGTAGTATCACTGAACCAAGGATACTTGTCATTATCCTCCTCTTCTTCATTTTCTTCCATGATAACCCATGTTTCTCCGTGCTTGGTCCAACAATAATAACCAGGCATAAAACCATTATGCAACATATGTGAGTGAATGACTTTTGAGGTAGAATGATCACTCATATTCTTGCAGGCACTACATGGACAACGAATAAAACCGTTTTCGGCTTGTTTGCCACAGCCACATGGAGAAAATTATGCACGCCATCAATGAACTCAGGACAACATCGGTCACCGTACATCCATTGTCGGTTCATCTGTATTACATAAAAGTATATTGAACCCCATTATTACACTTCTGTCATAAATAATATGTAAGAGCAAATTAATTAATACAATGTCATCCATTAAAATAAGAGTAGAGTAGTGACAACTGGTAATACATAGTTCTCATAAAACAAACATTAACTGAAACAAATATAAAAATTATCTAAAGAATTTAAATCCAACAACAAATGCGATTAAAATCGCAACTAGGGTAAATACATAATGAAGGGGATCGTGTGCAGAAAACAAATTTTTTCCTAGCAACGATATCCTAAAACTAGCCAAGATCTACACTATGCAGATATAGAAGTACGGCGGAGATCGGAATACATACCCTCGTAGACCGAATAGCGGGGATTACGCTCCCGCACAAGCGTTGACGACGAAGACGACGTAGCCGACCTCTAGGTCACGGAGAACTCGGCGCGACGAAGACGACGAAGATGACCCCGAGGTCGGGTGGAGGAAGTAGGCCTCCGAGTACCGCTAGCGCAGCACCTCGCAGGGCGTCACACACATACGGTGGAGACGACGGCCTCCGAAGCTCCAGTCCAGGACGAGCAGCGGAAGACTTGGACCGGAACACCAGCAGCGCGGCAGCGAGCTATGGTGAAAGAGATCCCCCTCCTCTACTCGGCGCGGCTCCGACAAGGGAACCACGAGATCGAGAGAGAAATTGGGAATTAATTGGTGAATTAAAAGGCCAGGGGTACCCCTTCTTATATAGGCTCCCGGGGGGAGCCAACCTTGCCAGCCAGGCAATGTGGGACTATCCCACAGCCTGGTTCGGCCAAGGAGGGTGCGCCGGCCCTAGGTGGGCCCCATTTGGCCCACCTAGGCCGGCCAAGCCTCCCCCACAAAATTCCCTTGAAGGTTTCCCCCCCCCCCATGGGCCTTCTTTCGACCAGAAGGCCCATTTAGGGAAATCAGCCTAAATAAATTCGAAAATAAATATATAAAATCATATTTGCATATTAACTAGTCTTAGTAGAGGCTACTAGGGACCTGGTTGTTTATCTACCACACATGTATTACTGTTTTCGCTTAATACAGTTATAGCATGGTGTAAAACATATAATGAACGATTGTGATATTGCCAATAAACTATGTTTATTAAGTGCCTCTAGGGCATATTCCCTTCACATAACCCACATCATAATGATATCAAGCCTCCCGATTAATGGCATATTTTCTAATCCTTTTTATCTTCAAGCACATTGCATCCATCTTGATCTCGTTATCATCGACCACGTCGGCAAGTTTGAGCTCTAATTTCATCTTATCTTCTAAGCATTAAAGATAAAGATCTTTACTTCTTTTCAATTTTGCCTTCAAATCATTGTTTTCTTTATCCAAAAACTCGACAATAGGGTCAGGTTCAATTTCCGGTTCAACTTCCTCCTAGATAAAAATAAATTTATGTCAAGTTGGTCGACATAATTGTCAGAAACACAAAATGAAATAAATAGTTTTGAAAATATACCACATCCGAATCATAGACCGGACGAGGACCGACGGGGACGGATATCAGAACCATGACTCTAAACATATAATACAAGTTAGAAAATTATAGAAGTAATAACTATGCATCTAAAACAATAAAGCTATGTTTTAAAAAATCAAATAAAATAAAAGATAGAGTCTCACCGAGGCGGTGCCGGTGACGGGACGGCGCGGGCGATCGACGTCGATAAGGCTCCTCACGACACTAAAACAAATAAATCATTATTTAGTTTGAGCACAAATTTCACATATGAAACAAATGAAATCCTAACTTACGCATTTCATCAAACACCTTGCTTGCACAAAAAATTTGAAATGAGCAAAATGAGCTAAATAAACAATGCCGGAAAGAGGATGAAGCGGCTAACCGTGGGATGCCTTCAATCTTATCAAATGGTGATTTTTTTTTAGAAAATGGAGATGAAATGGAGAGGAAATGAAGATGAAATGGAGTTGAAAATGGTGATCTCAGGTTGAGCTGAGAAAATGGCGAGCTCGGATGGGAAGAAGGTGATATAGCCGAATTATTAGTCCCGGTTCATAACACGAACCAGGACTAAAGGTTGCTGGCGCTGGGCCCCGTGTCTGTCACCGCTATATCTACGATAGATCGGCTCTGATACCACTGAAGGGGATCGTGTGCAGAAAACAAAAAAATTCTTAGCAACGATATCCTTAAACTAGCCAAGATCTACACTATGCAGATATAGAAGTACGGCGGAGATCGGAATACATACCCTAGTAGACCGAATAGCGGGGATTACGCTCCCGCACAAGCGTTGACGACGAAGACGACGTAGCCGACCTCTAGGTCGCGGAGAACTCGGCGCGACGAAGAAGATGAAGATGACCCCGAGGTCGGGTGGAGGAAGTAGGCCTCCGAGTACCGCTAGCGCATCACCTCGCAGGGCGTCACACACATACGGTGGAGACGACGGCCTCCGAAGCTCCAGTCCAGGACGAGCAGCGGAAGACTTGGACCGGAACACCAGCAGCGTGGCAGCGGGCTATGATGGAAGAGATCCCCCTCCTCTACTCGGCGTGGCTCCGACAAGGGAACCACGAGATCGAGAGAGAAATTGGGAATTAATTGGTGAATTAAAAGGCCAGGGGTGCCCCTTCTTATATAGGCTCCCGGGGGGAGCCAACCTTGCCAGCCAGGCAATGTGGGACTATCCCACAGCCTGGTTCGGCCAAGGAGGGTGCACCGGCCCTAGGTGGGCCTCATTTGGCCCACCTAGGCCGGCCAAGCCTCCCCCACAAAATTCCATTGAGGGTTTCCCCCCCATGGGCCTTCTTTCGACCAGAAGGCCCATTTAGGGAAATCAGCCTAAATAAATTCGAAAATAAATATATAAAATCATATTTGCATATTAATTACACTAATTAATATCAAACATAATATATATAATTGAACCAGGACTAAAGGTTGCTGGCGCTGGGTCCCGTGTCTGTCACAGCTATATCTACGATAGATCGGCTCTGATACCACTGAAGGGGATCGTGTGCAGAAAACAAAAAATTTCTTAGCAACGATATCCTTAAACTAGCCAAGATCTACACTATGCAGATATAGAAGTACGGCGGAGATCGGAATACATACCCTAGTAGACCGAATAGCGGGGATTACGCTCCCGCACAAGCGTTGACGACGAAGACGACGTAGCCGACCTCTAGGTCGCGGAGAACTCGGCGCGACGAAGACGATGAAGATGACCCCGAGGTCGGGTGGAGGAAGTAGGCCTCCGAGTACCGCTAGCGCATCACCTCGCAGGGCGTCACACACATACGGTGGAGACGACGGCCTCCGAAGCTCCAGTCCAGGACGAGCAGCGGAAGACTTGGACCGGAACACCAGCAGCGTGGCAGCGGGCTATGATGGAAGAGATCCCCCTCCTCTACTCGGCGTGGCTCCGACAAGGGAACCACGAGATCGAGAGAGAAATTGGGAATTAATTGGTGAATTAAAAGGCCAGGGGTGCCCCTTCTTATATAGGCTCCCGGGGGGAGCCAACCTTGCCAGCCAGGCAATGTGGGACTATCCCACAGCCTGGTTCGGCCAAGGAGGGTGCACCGGCCCTAGGTGGGCCTCATTTGGCCCACCTAGGCCGGCCAAGCCTCCCCCACAAAATTCCATTGAGGGTTTCCCCCCCATGGGCCTTCTTTCGACCAGAAGGCCCATTTAGGGAAATCAGCCTAAATAAATTCGAAAATAAATATATAAAATCATATTTGCATATTAATTACACTAATTAATATCAAACATAATATATATAATTTTTCCTAGCTCCGAAAACTCTTTCGGCGCTGCCCGATCTCCATCAGACCCCTCCCGGGACGCTCCCGGTGATCTCTTTCCTTTCCGGTTGTCTTGTCGAAACCCCTTAAGTGTGTTACCCTAGCGGTTCGATATAATAACAGGTATGATCAAGACTCCTCTATGATCAACGACTAACTCGTAGGCCTGGACCCCATTAATTAATCCCTGTGATATAACGAATGAGTTTCATCTATCAAACCTGGACGTATAGTCTTAAACCCTTTGTCATGGCGATACTTAGCGTGCCCGAGCATCATTCTCAGATATCTCCATACCTAGCATGATCTCGTTACCGACATCGCTATCTTCTACTCGTCTATGATATTATGTCAGCTGGTGACCTAGTCACATGTTTGCAAACTCATTTGACATAATCTCACCGAGTGGGCCCTAGAGTATCTATCCGGCTATGCGGACTGACAAATCCCGATGATGACCCCTCGTCTCAACTACTCCTTTCCGATACCCAAAAGTATCACCGTTATTGTCATACTAAATAAGATACGACGTTTGGTGCGATCAAAGTATCTTCCAGGAATAACAATAAGAGTTGGTCTCACGGTCTTAAGGCGTAATGACTATGTCCTATAAATACTGGGTAGCGTCCATCACATCGTTACTCCTAACGATATGACTTCCATTGCCGACCAGCGCCATGCCCTATGATCGGAAAACCTCGATCATCAATCGCGCAACAAAACTAGTCTTAGTAGAGGCTACTAGGGACCTGGTTGTTTATCTACCACACCTGTATTAATGTTTTCGCTTAATACAGTTATAGCATGGTGTAAAACATATAATGAACGATTGGGATATTGCAAATAAACTATGTTTATTAAGTGCCTCTAGGGCATATTCCCTTCAGTCCCCCACTTGCACTAGAGTAACACTTAATCTAGTTTACAACCTGGTAAAAGCTTAACACCCATAGCATCTTGGTGCCTGCTCGCCTCGTGGAAGAGGAATACAGTCAACAAATCTCACACATTGAGACCTATATGTGCTTTGCAACACTTCTATGTCACCTAGTTTGACATCATCCCGTATCTTACGATGACGGTGAAATATATCCCAGTGGATGGAGTGAGATTCGAGCATTCGCGTAGCATGCGCCTTAAAAGTCTGAAAGATCTATTAAGGGACCACCTACGCTCGGAAAACTGCTCAGTCCAATCACACTTGCTACTTCTAAAGTCGCGATATATTTATATACCTATGTAGATTATGCGACAGTGCATTCATATGCGACTTTGCAAACTAATCATGTCTATCTTCAAAATAAAGGACATCTCCTATATGAGATTTCTAGTCGTATGGGTCAGTGTAATAACGTGCATCATCGTAACCGCTTTACGGCATGTTGCCATTCCACTCTTACCCGTTACTAGAAAACCTATCTTCAGTTCTCATAGACACTGAAGAATAAACTTAACGTTTGTTCATTGATCCACACAAGGATCACGCTAGAACCTGTTCTTTAACCAAGAACTCGGGTCACACTAAGTCGAGCTTTCAGTCTGATAACATCTATGACTGATACATAGATAATGTCGAACATCATTTGCTATAACTGAAAATGCCAAGATAAACTTAATATTTTACCTAGTCATACAAGCAAGAACCTCTTTCTTTGCTTGTCCTATTCTGAAACACTTCAGAATCTTGACTAAGGAAATATTCTGACATAATGTTATTAAGCCCCTTACGATATATACAATTATAAATCGGATGCCTAATACTCCTAACTTCATTTCATAGAAAATTTAATCACTTAAATAATCCTTTACACTCTACTAGAGGATCTGTGTCATTCAATATGTTGTTACATACCAAATCACGAATGACACCTAGCTCCCACTCAAATATGCCTTCCGCATATAATATCAAGGAAAAGCTACTTAGCTCCCACTCAAATATGCCTTCCGCATACAAGATCAATGAAAGCTACGTTGCTCCCACTCACTTCTTTGCAAATGTAGGTTTCTTCAACTATTTTGGACAACTCCAAAATCCTTTGATCACATTATCAAAGTGAAGATTCCAGCTCCGATATGCTTGCTTCTGCCCATGAATGGACAACCGAAGTTTGCACACATGTTTAGCATCCTCAGGATTACAAACCATTCTTAATTACACTATTAAGAACCATGGTTTTCTCATCCATCTATCAATTTCTCATTCGAAATTATAGTAATTGCTAAACGACCCAGAATAGATTTAGGCTTCGCCACTTGAGACAAAGTCTCATGTGGTCTGTCGGAACTGTTTCACGACAAATCGAATCTGCTCAATATCTACTCTCTCATAAAACTCCATATACCATCAACATCCTAGATGCCATCAAGAAGATCTCCCAAGTCATTACCTGGTAATCGTATATGGATTTTATTTCGAATCATATATGACTCATAGCCATTTCTCGGACTTAGGTCCACCATCTCTTCTTCGTAGTTCGTAGGTCTGTCACATTCCATTAATATGACCTTCATACCAAGATTGTCGTAACACACAGTGTGGAACACAACCTCGTATGCCTACGCTCTTAGTATGAGCTCAGAATATCATGATCTTGAATCATCAGCCTTTTCAAGCTGTGGAGCCTGACACCGAAAACATTTTCGATTGCGCCACTCTGATATCTGGAGAGGAAGTTCACCAACTTCGTCTTGCTCTACTTTCTTTCTCACTTATACCCTCGGACAAGAAACTATTTCTTTCGCAAGGTATATCCCAACAAAGATTTTGCCTATGTCGTGAGACATGTACCCAACTAACTCTTTAGGTAGGGTATACTACAAAGATTAATCCATTTTAGGTTTGATTACATCGAAACACTAAATTGCTGAAACGACAATCCAGGCTTAAAAGCCATGCCATCACTCGTATGGTATTGTCTCCATGGATTCAAATGGTTTCCCTATTTGCTAACGTGAGTGTTTACGTTTCTACCATATGACTCTAATGATCTCAATAACTCGGTAAGAGATTTATTTTCCACACACTATCCGATAGGGTGCCATTACGACGTCCTAACACACCATAACACTATGGTGTTCCATGCGACGTAATTTTTGGAACTCTTCTCACAAGTCTTCCAATGATGTGCCAACATTATAACTCAAATCTTTATTCCTCGATATGCATCGCGGGAATTTGATTTTCTTGTTAAGTTTATTTCCTACTTCATTCTGGACTTGTTTGATTGAATCAAAATTTTCAGGCCAACATTCCCCGAGTGGATATCCATATATCTATTCGAATGTTCATGAAGTCTATGAAATAAATACTTCCACTACACGTTAAAGTACTTCATTGATTCACATACACCCATATACATGATTCTCAACAAGCTATACTCAAAACGTTCAGTGAAGTTCACGAAATAAAGGTCTCCACTACCCGTCATTTACTTTATTGAACCACATACATCTCCATGTATGACTATCAATAAGTTATATGCCCGTTTTCCGAAAACGGTGTCACAGTTATTTTGCAAGTGTCAAAAGATCAAATCTTAGGACTTGTAGGTCCATCCAGTGTGGAGCTAATGCATATAACATTTACATGACTAAACGGTAGTGCCACACATATGTGGTGTCTTTATTAAGTTTGTATCCTTTGGCATTAATATTGTGAATGTGGGAGCTTCTACCATCTAAATTCAAACCGGCATATGATCATTACTTCATAAATATAGGACACCAATTTGTCACTATCATGTATGAACAAGTGTCTTGCTAGAGGAGGCACACTCGTAACGATCATACCAACACCCGATCATAAAGAATTTATTCAAATGGTAGATCTAAAGGGAGAGTGTCTATGGCCGTCACAACAACTTGACTGCCGTTATCAACACGCAATGTCGCCTCATCCTTTCAAGCTACTCAAGCAGTAAACCTGGTTTTTCACAAAACATGACTAGTTCAAGACTTAGTCACTACTGCGAGCACTTGCTGAGCTAAAATATTCATAACATGTATATCATATATACACCATCATCATTGATAACTTCCGGCGATCTGTTTCATCCTCTTGATACTTCCACCGTAATCAAGAATCATGAAGGTGAACGATTCCCCTTGCATGACATAGTTTATGACAGAGGATTTGCACTTGACAACGATGTCTGTCATCCAGTGATTGAGCTGAGCGAGGCGTCTCAATGTTCATTAATCATGAACATATGTCATTAAGTATGACCGCCACGTGCTCCCTCAATGTGTGTATTCTCTTCCATCTTGGTTGAGAAGACAATCAGTCAACGTACTGATAAACTTCATCAACCCAACGTTTGGGGTACCCCGAGTTTTGCGACCATATCATATGTTCGCGATCTAAAAACTCGTACCCACCGTTGGTTCTTTATGGCAGAGATCATAGCATACACTGGACTATGATGATATCATCCGCACAAAATACGATAATCCAAATTATCTTTTGTTAGCGGAATCTCCGGGTTTATCTCCTAGCGGGTATTGTAACACAAAAGAGCTAACGGTTTACAAAGAGTATCCTCAAGCTAAAGCATAAAACTATGAAGTTTGGACCCAACCTTTTAAATTTCTCAAACGCAGGAATGCGCCTAATTTGAAAAGATGCTATCACAATGGTTAATATCTACAAAGGTTTGCAAAACAGACTATGTTCATTATATTCTGAGTTCTAGTATTTTAGAAAACAACTATCCGAACTCCCACTCAAACGAACATCCCTCCTGGTCGTTTAAGCGATTACACGACCCCCATCCATTGCACCACCCCTCATCATCAGAGCCGGCGGCACAACTTCAAGAGTAGACAATTGTCCGCCACACCAATTTTGTGACTCGTGCTCAACCTTTCGGTCTTCCTGTTCCGAGGCCATATTTCTGAATATGCTAGGCTCGCCACCAAAAACCTCCACGCTGACGCTTGTGCAACATGGCTTACACCCACTGTATGCGAACGACGAGATGTCTGACACCCGATCATCACGGCCTGCCTCATAACATAGAACTTTCTTGGTGGTGCGCGTTGGAGGGAGAACACTAGTGGTATTTTGAAGGGATCATCTTATATAGCTACCGCCGTGTAACTAATGTATACTATACACACAATCACACAATATAAGATGCACACAAAACATCAAATGTAATGCAATGTGATATAGTCCATTGCGCCATGATCTTCTTGGCGCCCGCAGTTTATAAACAATTTAATAAACCTACCTTGACCATATCACATAGCCCCTGCAAAATAAAATTAGACGCTTCTACTTTATCTTTTGCATATTTTACGTGGCTCGGGGCTTTCGTAAATAGAACCGCTTCATACCTACGAACCTTATGACCACAACAACGATCCAATAATTGCATGTTTAAGCATCCCTTTCGGGCCCTCCATTGAAAATGCGAAGACCAACTAAAGAGAGAGAAACTGACACCCGCCAGCCACATATACGGTACAAGCCGTATGTCAGTAGTGGAACCAGTCTCGCGTAAGCGTACGCGTAAAGTCGGTCCGGGCCGCTTCATCAACTCAATGCCGCTGGAATACACAAGTGCACGCTAGAGGGTAGCAAATAACAGGAACGGTGCCCCCGTGCAGAACACGGGTTCTAACAGCGTACAGCTATATCTACGATAGATCGGCTCTGATACCACTGAAGGGGATCGTGTGCAGAAAACAAAAAATTTCTTAGCAACGATATCCTTAAACTAGCCAAGATCTACACTATGCATATATAGAAGTACGGCGGAGATCGGAATACATACCCTAGTAGACCGAATAGCGGGGATTACGCTCCCGCACAAGCGTTGACGACGAAGACGACGTAGCCGACCTCTAGGTCGCGGAGAACTCGGCGCGACGAAGACGATGAAGATGACCCCGAGGTCGGGTGGAGGAAGTAGGCCTCCGAGTACCGCTAGCGCATCACCTCGCAGGGCGTCACACACATACGGTGGAGACGACGGCCTCCGAAGCTCCAGTCCAGGACGAGCAGCGGAAGACTTGGACCGGAACACCAGCAGCGTGGCAGCGGGCTATGATGGAAGAGATCCCCCTCCTCTACTCGGCGTGGCTCCGACAATGGAACCACGAGATCGAGAGAGAAATTGGGAATTAATTGGTGAATTAAAAGGCCAGGGGTGCCCCTTCTTATATAGGCTCCCGGGGGGAGCCAACCTTGCCAGCCAGGCAATGTGGGACTATCCCACAGCCTGGTTCGGCCAAGGAGGGTGCACCGGCCCTAGGTGGGCCTCATTTGGCCCACCTAGGCCGGCCAAGCCTCCCCCACAAAATTCCATTGAGGGTTTCCCCCCCATGGGCCTTCTTTCGACCAGAAGGCCCATTTAGGGAAATCAGCCTAAATAAATTCGAAAATAAATATATAAAATCATATTTGCATATTAATTACACTAATTAATATCAAACATAATATATATATTTTTTCCTAGCTCCGAAAACTCTTTCGGCGCTGCCCGATCTCCATCAGACCCCTCCCGGGACGCTCCCGGTGATCTCTTTCCTTTCCGGTTGTCTTGTCGAAACCCCTTAAGTGTGTTACCCTAGCGGTTCGATATAATAACAGGTATGATCAAGACTCCTCTATGATCAACGACTAACTCGTAGGCCTGGACCCCATGAATTAATCCCTGTGATATAACGAATGACTTTCATCTATCAAATCTGGACGTATAGTCTTAAACCCTTTGTCATGGCGATACTTAGCGTGCCCGAGCATCATTCTCAGATATCTCCATACCTAGCATGATCTCGTTACCGACATCGCTATCTTCTACTCGTCTATGATATTATGTCAGCTGGTGACCTAGTCACATGTTTGCAAACTCATTTGACATAATCTCACCGAGTGGGCCCTAGAGTATCTATCCGGCTATGCGGACTGACAAATTCCGCTGTTGACCCTTCGTCTCAACTACTCCTTTCCGATACCCAAAAGTATCACCGTTATTGTCATACTAAATAAGATATGACGTTTGGTGCGATCAAAGTATCTTCCAGGAATAACAATAAGAGTTGGTCTCACGGTCTTAAGGCGTAATGACTATGTCCTATAAATACTGGGTACGTCCATCACATCGTTACTCCTAACGATATGACTTCCATTGCCGACCGGCGCCATGCCCTATGATCGGAAAACCTCGATCATCAATCGTGCAACGAAACTAGTCTTAGTAGAGGCTACTAGGGACCTGGTTGTTTATCTACCACACATGTATTACTGTTTTCGTTTAATACAGTTATAGCATGGTGTAAAACATATAATGAACGATTGGGATATTGCCAATAAACTATGTTTATTAAGTGCCTCTAGGGCATATTCCCTTCACATAACCCACATCATAATGATATCAAGCCTCCCGATTAATGGCATATTTTCTAATCCTTTTTATCTTCAAGCACATTGCATCCATCTTGATCTCGTTATCATCGACCACGTCGGCAAGTTTGAGCTCTAATTTCATCTTATCTTCTAAGCATTAAAGATAAAGATATTTACTTCTTTTCAATTTTGCTTTCAAATCATTGTTTTCTTTATCCAAAAACTCGACAATAGGGTCAGGTTCAATTTCCGGTTCAACTTCCTCCTAGATAAAAATAAATTTATGTCAAGTTGGTCGACATAATTGTCAGAAACACAAAATGAAATAAATAGTTTTGAAAATATACCACATCCGAATCATAGACCGGACGAGGACCGACGGGGACGGATATCAGAACCATGACTCTAAACATATAATACAAGTTAGAAAATTATAGAAGTAATAACTATGCATCTAAAACAATAAAGCTATGTTTTAAAAAATCAAATAAAATAAAAGATAGAGTCTCACCGAGGCGGTGCCGGTGACGGGACGGCGCGGGCGATCGACGTAGATAAGGCTCCTCACGACACTAAAACAAATAAATCATTATTTAGTTTGAGCACAAATTTCACATATGAAACAAATGAAATCCTAACTTACGCATTTCATCAAACACCTTGCTTGCACAAAAAATTTGAAATGAGCAAAATGAGCTAAATAAACAATGCCGGAAAGAGGATGAAGCGGCTAACCGTGGGATGCCTTCAATCTTATCAAATGGTGATTTTTTTTTTAGAAAATGGAGATGAAATGGAGAGGAAATGAAGATGAAATGGAGTTGAAAATGGTGATCTCAGGTTGAGCTGAGAAAATGGCGAGCTCGGATGGGAAGAAGGTGATATAGCCGAATTATTAGTCCCGGTTCATAACACGAACCAGGACTAAAGGTTGCTGGCACTGGGCCCCGTGTCTGTCACCGCATGTGGAGACCTTTTGGTCCCGGTTCGTGGCATGACCGGAACTAAAGGTTCAGAAAAAATTACACCACGGAGCTTCCAGCCCTTTAGTCTCGGTCCAAATTTAATTTGGGACTAAAGAGGTGAACCTAAGCTCCGTTTTTCACTAGTGCCAGCTAATCACAGAAATGCTTTTTCAAACAAAACTCAAACCAAAGTGACGTAGGATTCAGGTCATAACATATTCAAATGACGCAGCATGTAGACGATCAAAAAGAGATCGCAGCAGATCGCCAGCTAGTACTGTCAGTCGTTAGTTTACTCTCCATTCATAGATCTCGCGACGTAAGCCGTATATCTCGTGACATGCACACACAAATGCCAGATGCCTGACTTTATTCTACGAAATTACGATTTGACGTAGCTTTGCGAGGACGTGGATCCTCCGTACTGCATATCATATGTCAATTCACGGGAGATAAGACAGTGTGGTCAACTCAACTTGGCATCTGTCAAAGTAGGGGTGGCGAGATATTTTTTTGTTTTGAACAAGGTGGCGAGAGAAATTGATTTCGTGTGGTTTGCTAGGTAAGTGTCATACATGGTGTTCGACTGGCACAATGCACTTCTCTCTCGCCGGAGTAGGGAGGCTAAAGTTTTTCTTTATCATGCGTGTATCTTCCCTAATTCGCTTCTCAATTTGACATAGTGAGATATGAGAGGAAACTCTTCACACAATCACACGTCGTCTAGATAAAAGTCCAATCACAAGAGGCGAAACAAGAACCACCACCACTAGGTAGCCATTAGGCAGCACATCAGTACTGGTGTCAAGTTCAGCAAGCAAGCAGGCCATGCGTGCCGCATCGATCCATCACACGTTCTTTACTATCCAGCTTTGGATTAAGCTAGCTAGTGTACAACTATCGGATCAACGTCGTCGTCCATGACCTTCGTGACCATTTTTCCCGTTACGGCGCACGCGGCGGCTCAACTCCGCCGTTGAAACGGAGACACCTGGCCCATCACCGTTACGTAACGTCGACGTCGAGGCGTCGTCGATCGACGTTGGCAGTTTGGGTCGACTTTTACGTACTCTCCGGCCACGTTGACAGTTTATGCTTTTCTTATTCTCAACTAGTAAATATGATCGCGCGTTGTAATAGGAGGAAAAATATCATATACTTTTCCCATATAAAAATTGCTTAAAACCCACATTAGCTTTATATCTTCTATGTCAATATGACACTGCACCCAGTTTTTCAGTAATCATTCTTTCCACCCTCGCCGTCAGTGTCCGTATTATTTTCCCGATCACAATACATCCAAACATTATACTTTACTATTAATAGTTCTGTAAAGGCCCTCCTTATTATAAGGTAGCGACCTCCTGTGTATAGTGTTTGTCCCTGAATCGACTTACTAGCACACACAGTTTAAGATGAAATACCATAACATTGTATCAATATTCATTATACGATGATCCAGAAAATAAAAGGATTCGATACAAGGTGCATAGCCGAAGGCTAGCTTAAACCGAAATAAAAATACATCGGAAAGCAAATGGATAAGTGAGTTCCATCTTCATCATATGCCACAGGCAAGACTTGTTGGTTGGAGACTTGCGACCCTACCAATCCTTACTTCTCGTTAGAGGGTCCTGCAATGGTGAGTTGCAGCCCAAACTATATTGGATCAACACAATTGAATTGTGGTGGCAAGTGATACTAGTGGATATAAATGACATTCTAGCATCTACATGCATATTTGACTTGGTGGAGCTTGAGGCTGATTTGCATGAAGTCAGTTTTATCCTATATTTTTCAATAAACATTTTATCCTTCAATTAATATCATGTGGGTTTCCCGTGCCATATTGACTGGCATCACCACTTTATGTAAGACTATTCATTTGTGGATTTCCTGTGCAACCTTGTAGGTTAGCATCACCACTAAATTATTTAACTAACCATTTTTGAGTTTCCTGTGCAACCTTATCGGTTAGCGTCACCACTTAATATGATCATGTGGGTTTACGGTGTCACCTTGTCGGTTGGCATCACCAAAACTGTCATATTTTACCCTTGTTCAACCCATCAAATTTTATTTAAAAATTGTGATGATGAGATCCTCTGTCAGTTCCTTGTCCAGCTGCTCAAATTGTCCCTAATCGGGGACACATCTAAGTACTTAGTTTTTTACTCTCGAAAGTTTGTGCACTTTCACCACAAGACCCAATCATTCCATCGTCCATGTCACCCAATTATGAAATGGAAAAGAGAAAACCAAGACAAGACCTTTCAGAAGTAATTCCCCAAAATCATACTGCGGACCCATCCCACTTATCATCCCTACATCTGCGGGTCACGTGGATTTCGGGGTCTCACAACTTATATGGTCAAGACAGATCCCATATGACATGTGGCTGCACTGGAAGCAATCTAAACACGGAGTAACTTCGAATCTCTTTGATCCTGGGGTGTCTTTCCACACTTGCAATCCATCCTCCCATCCTGGGGTTACCCCGGGATCACCATTTCCAACTTTCCACCAACACCCAGGTAGTTCATTAAACTTAGTTGTTTTTCCTTACTCAACTACTAAAAACATTTTCCATAGCATATCCAAGTATCAACTAAGTTCAGTGGCTCACTAAGCCTAGAGGGGGGGGGGGGGGGTGAGTGTATGGCTATTCTAAATAGGATTCTCATAGCATAGCATATTCTACCAAATCTGGTAGTAAGCCTATCATGCATACTACTGAAAACACTAAATACAACTAAATAAAAATAGTAGGACATTTATGAGTGAGAATCACTTGCCTTGGTCACAGGGTGAGCACACGTAACTACCACAACAACGGGAACACTCCACACAATCTAAATAAATAAATAGCACTCAATCAACATACAATTCAATCACATACACAATGGAAAACAATGTTATGCAATTATAGATAAAAACCCCATTATTAAAAGTGTAGAATATTTTAATAGTTCTTTGGTTGCTAAATATATGTATGATGGCATGAGTCAACTTTTAAATGAATTTTGTATTTGAAAATCATTTATTTAAATAAGGTTTACACAAAACAATTGCTCTTGTGTAAATAGTTTTTCATAAAATTATGTTTTAGTTCCTCTGAACGGAGGGTACAATTTATAAACATTTATCTTAAGGTTTCACTTTATAACTATTTTGGAAAATAAGATATGGATTATATGGCCGAAATGCCCCTCTGCATATTATTCCAATTTACAGATGCAAAAGGGAAAAATATTGATGCCGAAATTATCTACATGAGAAGGGCTTTCCAGGGACATAAAAATTACTAAATTCGGAGTTGTAGTTTGAAAGTTATGTATTTTTGAAGTTTGAAATGTTTTCTGTTTTATTTATCAAATAACAAACGGGTTTAAATTAATACGGCGACGTGGCGCAACGTGATTGTCCCATACCATTTCGGAAAATAAAATAAAAGGAAGCCGTCAGATCAAGATCTGACGGTCCAGATCATGAAGACCAGAAACGAGCGGCGGCGTACGCCGGAATTGCGCCGGCCGCGGTGGTGCCATCGCCGGCAATCACGTCGGCGAGCAAATCGAAGGGGAGGGGATGCGGCGTTGATACCTGGAGACGTAGGGCGAAGAGGCGGATCTTATGAAGTCTTCAGAGTCGTCGGGGATGCTCTGGCTCGCCGTATAATTATCGTCGGAGTTGGAGCAGCGGCGCCGAGTTTCGGGCCAGGACGGTTACGTCGAAACGCTGCGCGAAACAAATCTAAAAGGGGCTCAGGGGGTGCGCACGGACTCGGGGAAGACAGTGGAAGAGAAAGGGGCGGCGGAGACGCACCGTGTCGGCCGGGAGCAGAGGAATGCGGCGGCGGCCGAGGTGTATTCCGGTGAGGAAATTAACCGGCCTGGAGGCACGATTATGAGCGGATTCAGAGGGGAACGAGGGAGGGGTTCGTGTCCTTTGTAGTGGTCTGCGTGGAAGAGGCCGGAGTCGTGCGAGACGTGCAAGCCGTGGCGATTTTGGTGGTGGTCGTGCTCCGGTCGTGGGCGTGGCAGTTGGAGAAGAAGCTGACCAATGGGGTCCACTGGTCAGTGAGAGGGAGGAGAGGGAAGGCTGGGCGGGCCGCTGCTGGGCTCGCTTTGCCCGCATGCGCAGCAGGTAAGCGCTGGGCTGGCTCGGCTGGCCAAGCCGAGCCGGATCCTTTTTTTTCTTATTTATTTCATACCTTTTATTTTATTAATCCAAATGAGTTTAAACAAATTTCTACAACTTTGTAAAGTCTAGATCTTTCTTTCAAAACTTTCAAACTCATATTTGTAATACTTTTCAAATTATGATATTTACAAATAATGACAATTAACAACTTTTGACAAATTTAAATAAGATTTTCAATATGATGCTTTGTGTCTTAACAAAATAAGAAAAATATCACAGATACTTATGATTAAAATAAATCATTCCAAACAGTTTTCTAATTTCAAACATTTGAATAAAACTATTTTTGGAAAATAAACGATGTTTCAAATAATTTTGTGACTATAAATATTTATCTAGGATTTAATAAGAATCCAGATACAATGTTTTTGAATTAAATATTTTATCCAAAACATTTTTGAAATAGGTATACTTCAAATAATTTAAGATACTTTGTAAATATGGTTTAAGGTTTAGCAAATGTTTCGAAAATATATTTATAGTTCCTTACTCAGGTTTGAAAATCAAGTTTACTTAATTAACATCATAATACTTTTGAATACATTCTATTAACATTTTTAGTTGATCTTCTTGGACATTGTTTATTTTATTTTACTATGAAGTAAAAATTTTAAATTTTAGTGATTTTTAAACATTTTAAAATTTTGGGATGTTACAAGTTCGGCGAAATGGTAGACGGACATTGATTAAAACATTAACCTAACTCACAAATACAAATATGTCCGTGCATTGCAAATGAAGGGAAATATCCCCGCATGGCCTCACCATGCCTCACCGTCATGCATGGATTTTTTCTTTTTGAGAATTATTTGCATTAGGTAAGACATATAGAACTTGTAAGGACTGAAATAGAGATGTCCTATACGTCATTACGTTTCAGATTAGAAAAACCGGCAGCTTGCATGTTCTAGGCTATCGTGGAAGATAAATAAATAAATAACCAGATCATGTGTGGTACTGAATTGGAGAGAAATAGTACAGAGAGGGCAATAGAGATTGCATAGACACGTACTTACATATCCTTGTTAGCATTTCTACAAACGCAATGCATGAATGCGATGAAGAGCAGCAAGTCTCAAAGCTGGTCATCAGTTCAAAACAGCTCCCCATAAACAACACACACATGTTCAGCGTCTCGAGTTCCAAAAGTTCAATACTTGATCAATCACAGTTGCCGCAGTAGCGGCTCGCGCGCACGCCCAAATTTGGTTGCCTACTCCACGCACTCGACCACTGGGCCACCTACTCCCTCTCTCGGGCATACCTAGCTAGCTAGTTACACATATCAAGGAGTACTAATGATCATACATGACAAAATAGAAGTAGGAGGTGCATCATTTAACAAAATCACTATATTGTTTATAGAAATACAGCCATACCAAACAGAACTTAAATAATTTTTTTCTAGGCTTTCTTACTGCTTACAGTTTTAGGGTTCTGGCTTGAATAGGCCTAACGACCGCTAATTCCCGTCTTGGGATATCTCGCAGTTTTAACTGAGTTAGCAGCTCATAATAGAGCCCCTTATTATTTTGGCGAACTATTTGATCGAATACAGCGTTCCTGGCATGACTCTCATCTTCAGGGTATAGTTCTTTCATTTCCGCCAGGAACTTTGCTTTTTCTTTTAGTTCTATCCGTTCAAAACGCTAAATAGAACTACCCATTTTTTTCTATCTATATTGCGATGTCTCACTTGGAATGCAGTACGTTGATCCAGACTGAATGATGCACTTTGGGCCTTTAGGAAAGAGGATCCTCGATCGAGAGAGAATCTGTAAATGATGCAAATGGTTCGGGAAGTAGGTTCCTCCCCCCTTATCTTAGAAGGGTCGTCTGAGGGTTCGCCGCGGGTTCATTGCTGTGCTTACACACTAGGCTTTTGCTTGAATAATGGACTGGTAACCATTACTCATTTGAAAGTTTCCCACGGTTACACATAATGATGAGGTTTCGGAGGTTTAGATTTCTTCTTGGTTTTCTTAGCTCCCTTTTGATTTGGAGTTTGTTGAGATGGAACCTCCTCCTCAACATAGTCTCGAGGCATCAACGGGATTGTCTCAATATCAGCGACCATGAAAACAGTTGGCATGGGTGATTTTCCTTTAAAATTGGGATCAGATAGTCACACCAAAACCAACAAGCAAGAGTTGCGCGACTGGTAGGACGAGCACCACTCGATCCCGCAACAAGAGGAGTGCGACTGGGAGGACGAGCACTACTCGATATACAGTTCAGACCAGAATACATGCCTCAGACTAAACCGAAACACAAAGCTGCACAAAAAATTCTTGTCATGTGTAACTTATATGCCAAGTCTGAACTGCTATGGTGACTGAAATCTGAAATTAAACAACACCAAAGAACAAAACCTGATTTTAAGTGGGAACTGTAGTACTAACGGTGTCAAATTAAACAGACTGCAAGCATTAAAAGCATACCTGTCAAGTCGAAATAGCCTACTTGCAGAATACTATGACCAGCCCCTTCTATACACATATATTAAATTAGTGAACGTAACAGGTACTGCAGCTATATCATAGTCTCATAGAGTACCAGAATAAACGTGGTCTAAGCATTCAGAGACCGTCTTCCACAACGTAAAGTAACTTAACTCGCTCAAATACACGGACAGCGGGATATCTTCCACAAGGTAAAATAACACGACGATCTTGCGGGCCACCAATCCAAGGGCGAGCTAGGTGGGGAGGCGAGCTGGATGTGCGGCAGAAACGTGGTGGTTCACTCGCGTCTGCTTGGCCCTCCCGTCCCATTGCCATGGAGAGTTAGAGACCCGTAGAGGCGGAGGAAAAGGCCAGACGGCAGTAGGATAGCCGGCAGCATCGAAGGATGCGGCTCCTGGGGCGATGTACCTAGGCGGCGGCTCTGCCGCGGGAGAGGACGGGGATCTCCCGGCCAGCGGGCTACAACCTCGAGTGGCTCCGGGTCCTCATCTTCACCGTCATCGTAGGTGCAGGCGCGGCAGCCGCCGGCACCCCGAGGGGCAGGCGGAGCAAATCCCTTATGCTGCCGGTGGGTCGTCATCCTCCTCAACGCGTAGCAGGGCGGAGACAACAGCGGACGAGGGCGAGGATGGCCCTGGCGAGCGAGGGGATGGAGTCTGACAAAACATTATTTTGACTTGGTGGTGGCAGTGTTTGTAATATCTTATTCGGTGGGAGGGTAAACTCGGAAATAAAAATGGCGTACGACCGGCGTCCCCAACAATATTATATCGATAATCCTACACTTACGGACGTGCAGCCTACGGACGTGGCTTACGGACTCACGTGGCATTGCATGATTAGTCCGGACGCCCCCTTGAATTTCAATGAGGCCCACGGCTGATAATCTGCCTCACCCAAATCTGATTCCGTAAGATTAGTCCGTAGCTTTTTGTCCGTAGATGTAGCAATACTCATATTATATAGTATAGAGATATATAATATGTATTGGGGACTCCGGTACGTCACGGCCCTTTTACACTTTAGTCTCTCGAAAACATTGAAATTAATCCGCAGTCCTGTCATTGCTTTTACGAACCGTTCTTCTCCGCCCGAACAGAGCGCATGATTGCTTCTTCCGTCTCCCCATCTGGCCACCACCCCTTGCTTGACGCTGCACCCATGTCCTTGTTTGCCGCTGGATCGGACCTCCGCCACGGTTCCCGACGAGGTCAAGAAAAATACATTTTCCTCCGACGAGGTCCGATACAAGTCTCAGGAAAGGGCTCCTCCGCACCCCCTACGCCTCCCATGTATCCTTGAAAAAAGAACCATGTGCATCCGTCCCCATGCTCCTCGTCTTCCCCTGGACCCGAATCCTGCACGGACGAGGACGGAGTAGGCTCACCGATATGAGCTACGCCTGCTCGTGGAAGTGGAGCGGAGGAGGGATCACCAAAGATATGTAGATGATGCCAACGAAAAATACGCTCCCAGCGGGTCATCTATCCCGTCACCCACATGTGCGGGACGTCCAAATGCGGGTACGAGACATCCAAATGTGGGGGACGGACCGATGATCCTCCACACCAACTGCTCGCTCGCGAATCGCCTCCTGGGCGAAGCCAGAGCTTGCAGGATAAGAGGAGGATGCCAGTGCCTCTCCAATGACTCGCTGTCATGACGTATGCCTTGCCTTTTCATCGATTCAGAGAGACGAATTGGGTGAGGGCGCCGATTCGATCCAGCAGCTTGGCATCGCCGAATCCGTCCGCCGCCGCCCTATTCTTCCCTGTTTCGATGTGGGCGCGAGCTGGGATCGGAGGCCCTCGGCTGGATGATGGGAGGGTGGATGAGAGAATGAGGAAAGAAGCGGGGGAGGCGGGGACGGGCCGAGAAAGATGAGGGCTTGCTGCGCTTCGAAAGATGGCATGGGGAAGATGGCCGGATAGCATGGATCTCTGGATTGTTCAAAAAACAAAAAAATGGATCTGTGAAGTTCGTTGACTGCCTTTCTCTCAGCGGTGGTGTGTGTACGGTAGGAAGAATATGGGGATCGAGCAACGTGTGCGTGTGTGGGTCACACGTATCCATGCGCCGGAAGCCAATTAGTAGATGGGAGTAGTTGTCCTAATTCATTATGATATGACAATCATGTAAGAAAATGTGATTCTAAAAAACAAACTGTAAGAAAATATAAAAATAAGGATTTGAAATTTCATTTGTAAAACGAATTGTAGTTCATACTTACGAACAACAATGAAATGTCGCTGTTGGAAAACAAAATTGTTGAAAGGTGGTTATAAGATAATATATATATTAAAATATAGGAGAGAGAATAAAGACGTCATACATATAGAAGTTTCACTTGAAAATCAAGAACATGTAAAAATAAATCTTTTGATATTCTATCTGGAGATATAGATGACCTGATATAGATGAGTCACTGGAGATGCTCTAAGGGATTGAAATGTGCTATAGGAAGGTGACGATTGCGGAGAGGAAGTAACTAAGGATTAAGCCCATATATGAACGGCTATATCACATGGTTCTTTTGCCAAAATTCAGTCATCAATTTAGAATAAACTATAGGATATGCGACTTCTATATCATAGGGTTCTTTTTTAGCTAAATGAAGCCACCAATTTTCTAAAAATGAGATAAATGGATGGCTAAGGCCTAGACGTCCAAGACTCCAAGAGTTTGTAGAGTAGGCCTTTTTTAAAGAATAAACTTATAGTAGAATCCAAGAGGTTGATATTTGAGAACGTGTCATTTGTTTGTCATAGTTTTTTTGTACTTACATATTGTGGAAAAGAATAATTAAATATTTTAGTTATATCAGTTTGAAGGTCTTAGATGAATACTCCAATGTACATGGGAAATGGCTCCATAAGAGTTCTCATGATAGGTTCATCATATATGGAGGATCTTAATTACACATAAAAATGGAAAGCACATCATTTGTAGGCCGCTAAATTTCTTTTGGTAAGAATGATGTTGAATAGATAATTTGTTTGGATCAGTTTAAGGCATATAATAACTACGAGAACCAACTCTTAAATTTTATATGCATTGTATAACAACCCATAGCAAAATATGTTCATATTTTGTCGACCATTAAACTTCTTCGCCCGTTGTAACGCACACGCCCGTTGCAACGCACGGGCATTTTACTAGTATAGTAGAGATCTGCTAACTGATTGGTCCGTCGCACGTGACGTTAATTTCATGAAGCTCAGCACACTGCCTATCACGTTATCGTCTAGTTTATCTGGTATGGGCGATTTCTCAAAAAACGAAAATGATATGGGGGGATGTCAACGTTTCACGCGCCACTATATATTATGGTGGTAAAATTGTATAAGTGAACATAAACATAAACATGTAATTTTAAAAGTTAATAAATTTATATCTAGATGATACCAATTACACTTGGCCCTTGTAACCATACGAAACAATAATGTTAGACTTACAAAGTGATTTCTAGGAAATCTACTTACGGGCTGACGTGGTTGGATGTTGACCAACTGAATGAGCAATAATCGGGGCAAGTGATGAATTGCTTCCCGTCACAACAGACCATAACTGTGTCCATAAATAGATAACGGGATTAATTCTATAGGTTTGGCATTGTCGCGTACGGTATCATGCTGCACACAACAAAATTATTTCCAAAAACCAAAGAAAAGGTGACACACGGCCACCAGCAATTACGGGCAATCAATTGTGAACACATAGATTTCGAAAATGATTCACCAAAGTGAACACATTCGTAATAGGCTCGACGCACAAGCAACATCTTATCAAGTGTAACTACTTGAGGTCATACGTGTGGTTTCTACATATCAAGTCTAACTAACTCTAAACAATGGCTCAAAATGGAACGGTGAGACATGCCGGCATTGAAAGGTGCACCGGATTAAGGCTAGATCTATGATTTCTCCCCATAGTTCAAAACCAGGTACTCGAGTAAGCAACACCAACATGAAGTAATATATGATACTGCCATGACTTGTCGGTCCAATAAGACGATGGTAACACACACGTTCCAGATATTCAACCAAAACCTATGCCCGATCAAGCAGTTAGCCCATGGACACATGTCCTTGCACATATCTGAGGATCACAGATTGTTTGAAGAGAGAGAAAGATCATTAAAACCATCAAAATCACTCACTGGGGACGCTACTACTACGACCAAACACCTTTATCGGTGGTGAATCCGGTGATATAATATTTAGACGGACTGACCCAACGACAAATCTACCATACGCCTTCATATTCATGGGAGAACGCCTCGCATGGCCATATGATCTACCATTGTTAACTTGGAAACCGTGTGACTCCACGAACTAGGCCAAATGTGACTCGTCATAGCGGGGTATTCCGAATCATCGACCCAGCAACAACACCAGCGATCGGTGTCACCAAACTACTACCATACAACGCCTTTTTCGAACAACAATATTGCCATTGATCTCCGCCATCCACCGTGGTTTTGAATCATATTGCCCGCCTCGCTCTATCGTGAGACACAAACACCTCCCATATCCTGTTCACATGATTCTCCGTTACATCCACCTCAAGTATCCCTGACGTTCTCGTTCACTAATAGTTGTGAGGCCTCGCCCTGTAGCATCCTTTGGAGGCAGATGGAGAAGAGTAACATGATGAGGGCAAGAACAACTGTTTCGATACACCCCACGAGCTGTTAGAAGGGGACGACCCGAGGGGCTCGTTTTTGTGTCATCGACAACAACTATATAAATTGCCAATACGCTATAGAAAGTAGATACACGCCCAGAAAAACAAGGATATAAGTCTGCATTAGATCAGTGGCCTCTCGAAACAGGCTTGCGCCCCGCTTTATAAATAAAGCAATCATCCACAGTTTACAACCACAACCAGACGAGGAAAACATTACGAAGTACGTGAGAAAAAAGTTTTTGCTGGGGCCACAACACAAGCGAGTCCAAGGATAACACAACTAGTCCTGATACAAACTCTACAAGGTAGAGCTCAACGGCTGGGCGGAGAAGAAAGAAGGCGTGCCGCCTTCAGGAGATCCTCAAGAATGCCTTCCAGCCGCTGCATGTCCCTCTGTCTAGCAAACGGGTGTCACTCCTGCAGGTAAGCCAAGAATTTACAAACTGAGTCAGCGGCTCATCGTGAGAAGACATGCTCAATGACCATCTTGTTACGAATCGTCCAAAGGGTACAGGTCATTGCCGCGAATACCAACCAGAAGAGGGACCTCCTCCTCCCGGTATGGTTCGCCTGCTCTTCCAGGAACTCTGCCAAGTCAAGGTCCTGCCACTCAGGACCCAAGGCCTCAGCGAGGGAGCTCCACAGGAACCGAGCAGCAGGACAGGAGAACAGGATATGGGTCCCCGTCTCGGGGACCGCACAAAGGGGACAAGTGCCATCACCAGGTCCCAAACGCTTCGCTACCTCCATCCCCGACGGGAGGCGATCGTGGAGAAGCTGCCAAGTAAAGATCTTGATCTTCAGAGGCAAAGGCACCTTCCAAAGATGCGTAGTCCAAGATAACACAAGCCCTCTAAATAGGACCCGGTAGGCGGAGCCAACTGAGGAGTGCTTTGCCGGCGTAAGGCTCCGAGCGACCCTATCCGGGTTGTCAGACAGGGACAAGGGGAGAGAAGTGAGCATGGACCTCCAGCTCGCGACCTCCCTTGGGCTGAATGTGCGGCGGAACCTAATGTTCCACTTTCCGTGCTGGAAGGCAGAGGCAATCGACACCAAAGGTTCCGCACAAATCGCAAAAAGATCTGGCAACACAACTCGTAGCAGCCTTCCGCCAAATCAGGAGTCAAGCCAGAATAGGGTATCTCGTCCGTTACTTACGGATGAGACCGCCCCTAGTCTGATATTCTCCTTAATAGATTGGATGGCGTGCCAGAATTGGGACCCCTCTTTACGCTCACACGCCAACAAGGGGCAACGCCTAAGATACTTGGCTTTTACCAAGTCAAGCCAGAGGCCCCCCTCACACCGAAGAATTCTCCACACCCAGGGCAACATCAGGGCCTTGTTCATGTGTCCTGACGCAAGTATACCTATGCCCCCAAATTCCTTGGGGGCGCAAATTTCGGCCCATTTCATCATGTGGTACTTCTGCTTTTCCTAGACGATGCTTGCTAGAAGAATCTAGCCAGCTCTTTATCAAAGCTAGCATGGACCCCGTCCGGCAGGATATACATCCCCAATATAAACATGGCTAGGCTAGACATGCACGAGTCAATCAAGATCGTTTTCCTACCCTTGGAGGTGAACCTCCCCTGCCAAGGTTCCGATTTTGATTTAACTCGTGCAACAAGGGGCTCACAATCCTTAGACAGGATCCGAGTGTCCCTAACCGACATCCCCAGATACGTAACTGGGAAGGACGCCAACCTGCAATTCAGGTTGTCCGGAATCCTCTGTTGGTCTTCCTCCGAGTATCCTAGAATCATGACCTCGCTCTTGTCGAAGTTGATCTTAAGGCCCGACATGGCCTCAAAGCAAAGCAGTAAGAACTTGAGATTAACTATATCTAGCTCCGACCCCTATATCATGATCATAGTGCCATCAGCATACTATAGATACTGTAGGTGGGTCACACCCCCCCCATGGGACAAGATGTCCCACCACACCAGAGATATGACCGGCGGTCTTAGCACGCTCTAAGACCTCCGCAAGGGCATCTACCGCGGAGTTGAAAAGCAAGGGGGGATCTGATCTCCCTGCCTAATTACACAGTTAGACCGAAAATAGGGACCTACTTCCCCATTCACGTTAATGGCTGTGTTACCACTCATCAACAGCTGCATGATCCACTCAATCATCCTATCATCAATCCCCCTCCGCTCTAGAACCAAGCGGAGGAAGGACCAGTCTATGCGGTCGTACGCCTTCTGGAAATCTAGCTTGAGTAACACGCCTTTCTTGTAGCGTGTTTTCACCTCATGAATAATCTCACTAAGAGTTAGGATTTCATCATGTATGAACCGGTCTTTTAAAACGATAACTGATAAGGGTACATGATCCGCTCCAACAGCCAACTCACAGTTGCGGTATTATATAAGGGATTTGGAAAGATCACCTTGATTTAGAATAACAAAAAGTGCAGACAAAGGTCGACCTGCGGGCCAAGCGCAGTTCGTATCGAAAGTAAGTCAGGGGACGGTAATTAACTATGGAATCAAGCGCTAACGTACGTACTTTAAACCAGCCGCACTAGATATATAGTACGATCAAAGGAAGATCATGCCCATCGACAGCTAATATATTCTGTGACATGTACATATCCCTTATTTTGTTCCTACTTGTGAGCAGCTTTGCAACGTGGAACTCTCGAATTCGATTTACCAATTAACGGGGGACAAGAACGTGATCCGTCGAGCAGGAATCCGTTGAACGTGAAACTTTTTGACTGGATACGTTGTCTACTTAATTCGCACTGAGCTCGTGTCATTTGCTCCGGCGCAGAACAGCCATAAAAGGTGTGTTAGAAAAATGGCAGTGACGGTTACTCCTGTAGTCCTCTAGGTAAAGCGCGATGAAAGTATCTATACTCTCGCATCTCGCTCAATCTGCAGAATAAGCAAAGTGCATCGGTGCGAATTCCTTATTTGTCTGCGAGATTGAGGATGGTTTTCTTACTCCCGGTCTTCAAATTGTATTTTAAAACAAGTCTTCAGATAACCTTTTCTTTAGACAATCTTCAGATATAACAAGCTGTGAAGATTTCTGCTGCTCTGTTCGGGCCTCTGCCCCCGTTTTATGTTGGGCTGTTTTTTTTTGCGTATTATATGTTGGTCTGTTTTTGTTGGGCCAAAATTTGGGCTTAACTGCATGCTTCTCTTCTCGTTGTCGTGCTTTTGACGGGAGATTACGGGTACGACTAAAAAAGGCCTACCTCCATCTCTGCCGCTGCGCGCACCACGAGTGGCCCGCCATCTGGAACGACTGCGCCGTCCGTCACGAAGTCCCCGCGACTCGTTCCTAGGAGCCTCACGTTTACGTGAAGCCCTGCACGTCACTAGTGGAAAAAGGGGTACTAGTCCCGGTTCCAGAGGACCTATAGTCCCGGTGTAGCAACCGGGACTATCTGGCCGGGATTAGAGCTCCCCACCCTTTGGTCTCGGTTCAATACGAACCGGGACCGTCCCGCAACCCCCCACCAATTAGACCTCCGCACGTGGAGGGGGCAGGGGTGCGTGGGGGTGAACCCTTTAGTCCCGGTTCGTGTTACGAACCAGGACTAGATTTTTTTTTCATTTCAGAGTTTTGCTTTTTTTATTGCGACCGGTTTTCTGGGTAGGGGTTTCGGATGGTACCACCTCGATGCGTGATGGTACCACGTCGATGCGTCGGGTAGGGGTTTCGGATGCTACGGCTTCGATGCGCGAAAAACACGTATAAATTATTATACAAAGCTAGATGAAGTTGCATCATGCATATATACAATTACATGAAAATCATGTGTTGATAACACATACACAATTAAGTATGCATGGTGCATGAAGATCACGTTTCCCGGTTCCAGATACTTAGAAGTACTTTGTTACATGGAGA
The DNA here is from genome assembly GCA_026929855.1 of Poa annua. Taxonomy (NCBI): domain Eukaryota; kingdom Viridiplantae; phylum Streptophyta; class Magnoliopsida; order Poales; family Poaceae; genus Poa; species Poa annua. The sequence continues at coordinate 44,803,384 of CM049427.1, forward strand.
TCACTATTACATGTCTGCACCACCAGGGGTAAAATAGTGGTACTCTCCGGTCTCCGGTATGACATGGGTGAGGTAAAATCCCGTCAACTCCTCTGCAAGTGCCCTGAAGCGTGTCTTTATTGGTAACTTGTTGCGCTTTCTTGCCAACTGTAAAAAATGATATCACAATGAATACATGAGATATGAAATGAATAAAACTCATCACGATTGATGGTACAAAAATAATGTTGTGACTAGAGCTTTATGTACTTCAATACTTTTTTTGCTCTTCAAACTTTCGTTGACCATAGTGTGCATGTACTCGCAAACATAGAATCCACATAGATCAGTCCCTATTGGTTGTTTAAGGCAAGTCTATAGAAGAATAGAATTTAATCAAATAATAATAAAGTATGATAATGGTGCATGGGCCTAGTTATAGTACTACTTACATCGTTACTACGCTATAGCAGTTTCTATGGCCATCCACTGTTCGGATGTTCCGCGAGGAACATTTTCCAAACGCTGCATGACAAGAGAATGAATGAATGAGTCATAAATTCTTTGATATTAGGAAATGAACGAAAGAGGCGATAAGAAAAGAAAGTATCTTGCCACCAAATCAAAACAGGTCTTGTATTGTTTAGGGCATCTTCTTAACGAGTCAAGGACAACAATTTCTCCTTTCCGCAAGCCAATAACGATAAGAATGTAGTGGTAGCTGCGCACGTTTATAAATAGTCATGCATAACTCATCAATTAAACTTAACATCGGGTGAAAAAAATAGAATGTGTAATAAGCAGTAACACTCACTTGAAGTTGTAAGGCCATAATATATATTTTTTGTAACCTTGTCGCTTGAAAAAATTAGCAAATTCCCCGGTGTATCCTTGTTAACTCTTGGATCAGTTATGTTTTCTTCATGCATTATAGAGGGGTCAATGAACCCAATGTGGTTGATTTTCTGCTTCTTGCATTCGAGCATCTTCATTCTGCGTAATAAAGCACACAAAATATTATAGAGAGGATTATCATAGACAATGAACGAGTAGAGCTAATTAAAACATTAAATTACAGGAATAGATCACTTACAGACAATTGGAACTCAAGATAGCTTTGTCGAGGGCCCGGAGATTGTACAACTGAAAGATTTCGGCAAAGTAAATGACAATGGAGTATTCTTGGAAATAATGCTCTTCCTTAACTGCCATCGTGAGAGTGTATTTATTCGTCTCCTTTACGGTATTCTTGTAACAGGCTTGAAATTGATGCATTCTTGTGGGTAAGTCGACGTCGACAAAATTCTCCCCGTGAACATAAGTACGAACAACATCCGCGAAGGGGATATCATCTCTCGAATATACCAGCTCCCGCACATTGATGTTTTTGAGAACTCTGTCATCAAGCACCTTGAGCGGGGGGGGGGGGGGGGTGCGACTGTGCGTCTTGTTCTCCTAGTTGGGCAACTTGTTTCCCTTTTTTCGATCGATCATCCATCTCTTCGTCATATGACTTACCAATGTTCCGATCATAGTCTGTTGGCGGCGATGGTGGGGGGTTGTATAGGGCATCGATGCAACGGTCAATTTTCTCCTGAGGAATTCCGGCAGTAAATTTTGCAGGAGGCAATTGTTTCGCTAACGCTTTCTGTTTCACGCCAGCAAGCCAGGCATCTGTATGTTCTTTGCAGGCGATATTGTTTTCCTCGACGGTTCTCTCCCAAGGTAACTTTGGAGTAGGCGGCGGTGTTTTCTGCTTTCTAGGTTTCTTCCTAACAGGAGAACCAGACTGCCGCCTACTCGAGAGCGACTTAACATTCTGGCGGACTGGCACAGACTGCGATGGCCTCGCGCGGGGACCCTCTCGGTGGGCGGTTGGCTTTGCTGTTGAGCTGGAGATGGACTCGGGCTGGGGTCCCTATCGGGGAGGTGTGGGCTTTGCTGATGAGGTGGAGATGGACTCCGTCTTTGATCCCTCTCGAGGAAGAGTGGACTTTGCTGGCGAGCTGGACTCCTAGAACGAGGAGTGGATTTTGCTTGTTCTGAAAGGACGATGTATTTCTTGGGCCATAGGGCGAAGCCATGCTTGACGTCTGCCAACATCTTCTCCTAGTCACCTCCAGGAAACTCAAGTTCCAAGGTTTCAAATCCCGCCATAATTTCGTCCACCCCGACACGAGCGTAGCCATCTGGAATTTGACCACAATGGTAGAGTTCTCCAGGTTGAATTACTAAAGCTTGCCCCACCGCCACCTTCAAAGTTATGTTTCTCATTGCTATATGTAGCTCACAACCTATAAGCTCTGTGATGTCATCCACTGGGTAGGGACCATCGACTTGACGCGTGGAACCAACGCTGCTTCTACGCTGAGATGGGGCGGCATGTGCTTCATAATCTAATTGGTCCCGCTCCTGAGGTTCCGTTCTTTGCTCCTTCAATGCTTTTATTTCCGCATGTGTCTCCTTCAGGCCACGTTCCAATTCTAATATCCGGTCGGCCTCCTTCTTCTTACCTCTGCTACGGCTTCTATAAGTGTGAGCGGATTCCGGCCACGCAGTCTTAAACGTAGCACCGCCAGGATAGCCTCGAGCTCGTCCAACATGGTCAGGATTCCCCAGGGCCCGTGTCAGCTCGTCATCCTCTCTATCGGGTTTGAACACACCATTGCAAACATCATTAATTGCATCTTCAAGCTTCTTTTTGATTATATCAACGAGATTCTTCCATTTTCCTTTTCCAACAATATCTCTGATTACTGGGTCCAACCCTGCCCCATGCGCGAACAAACATAATTTTGACCTCTTGTGCCAGTCAAGTGTCTTCGGACGGACCCCTGATCGAAGCAGTTTTTCTTCATAGGCTAACCACTTAGCAATGGCGCTCTTGTAGCCACCTGTCCCCAATGTATGGTGGTGTACCTTCAGCCCAACATTCAACTTATTTATTGAAGATCGGGCCACAGCCATAGGTGATTCCCTATACGCTTTAAACGCCGCCCATTCAGATTCTAACTTCTTCCCTTGTGCTCCACTGAAATCTGGCTCTTCTTTTGTTTCTTCATATTGATTCCATAACTTTTTCTTCCAGTTCCGGAATTGTTCTACCATCTTAATAAGAGTCCACTTCTTGAGGTTGTCCTTCTTCACTTTAGAGAGATCTGGCGGGAGGGTGAAATGTGACAATAGCGTGTTATAGACCAAATCCTTAAGAACTTGGTGGACATAACATGGGTCCTCCACATCTACGGCCGCCCGCTTGTTCCGTTCGCGTATGCTGATTGGGATCATGTCCCTAACAATAACTCCAGCTTGACTTATAAATTTGATGCGGTTCTGTTTTGGTTCGAGCGGTTCGCCGGAATCAGCAATTTCCTCAATCGGCAACTTTTGATCCTCGCTCGTCATTCTTTTTGCCTTGCCTCGAGGAGCACATGGTGGCTGCTTTTTGGAAGATTTGCTCGATCCGGATGGCTAAAAGAAAAATAAGTCGTTAATAAATGCAACATAAATCAATTAATGCATGTAGTTAACAACAACATATCGCCATATTTATTATAAACACATATACACCTCTCCGCCGGAGTTTGTTATCACCACATCTCGTGTCTCCATTCCATCACCAAAGTCGTTCAAAAATTGTTCGAAATCATAATCATCTACATCTCCTCCAGCTCGGGCATCGTTAAAAATAAGTTGTTCCATTTGGTCTTCCATCTCCTCGTCTCGTTGAAATTGTGCTTCTTCTATCTGCTCGTCTCGCAAGTGATCCATAGCTCAAATGTACCTGCAATCTATAGCTCAGGCATTATAATCAAGTTTACATTTATTCATCTGAAAAACATATACAAGTACAATAATTGCAACGAGTGTAGATCATATAGCACAACAAGGTGGCAGCGAAGAAAAACCGAGTGTGCTCATCTTGCATATCTAACACAAAACTATATATATGGATTATATTTAAGAATTGTGCATATCTACACAAAATTATCTTTTTTTGTACACATTTACAATCATCTCAATTTGCATATCTAACTCAACATAATATATTACAATTTCAAGTCATAGCATCCATAAAACAGAACACTGAGAGAACTACAAGTATGTAACAAGAAATAGCATCTCATAAAACATGCCATAGCTTTATGATGTCATGAATGTCGAAATCATCCATAGATGGAGGTTTGGTGTAGCAATTGCTGGACGGGTGTCCTAGCATTTTACATGTACTGCAGTATTCACTTCTTTCTTGACTTGTTTCAGCTTCTGGATTAATTACCTTGGCAAGTGTTCCTCTTATCCCCCTACAATGAAAAACAACCACCAAATTAATTTGTCTATTATACTTAAGTATACTAGTAGAACAAAGTACTTAACTATTAATCAGGAGCATATGTTTATATACAAATATGATAGGGACAAGAAATCCTCAACACTTGAAGCATTCTAGGATAATCGTATAAGTAAGGAAACAATGTGTGGAAATATAAAATATTAGTGCTTTCCTAAAGAAGAACATGGAATGAAGAAGCAATGCAATCCTACTATTACACCATCATTAACCATCGGTTACATTGCAAGAATACACCTACAAAATAAATAATATGCTAGAGTACACCTACTATTCCCCTAACAGTGAGCATAATTCATCATAAGAGTACACCTACTATGTTTAATTATCTTTTACTTTCAAATATGCAGATTCATTTACTTACCCTTTTGGCCTGATTAATTGGTAAGTTGCAATGGTACTTTTTTGAAGTACTAGGAAATATACCGTCCTTGCTATGGGGTAATTGCTACTAATAAATATGCCAGTTCAATGTCATTCATATTTAAATTCAGCTATGTGTAGTAGCAGTGACATAATTACAAAGGTAATAGTTTAATTAGTTAACCACATATTTCTTCAGAAAGATAAGCGTTGTCATCTGCATGTCCTGTGATTTAGTTTGAAAGGCAGCTTAGTGATTAATATGTTGCTCTAGTGGTCGTTGTTCAGTAGTTTCATTCGAGAACCCTCTCGCTATTTTAACTCAATATTGGTGGTCCTATATTTGTATTAGCTGAAGTAGCCAACTCATTGCCCTGGTCATAGATGAGGATATGGTCTTTAGGTGGGAAGGATGGTATATACTTTCCTAGGTTTGCAAGAACTATTGTATTAGTATTACAGGAGAAGTGTGCAACAGTTAAACATGTTCTATCATGATTCTTGATTATTTAGATTACATTGCTAGCTTTGTGCCTCATTCTTAATTGTAGTCCTTGATTCTCAATAGTAATCTCATTTTACAAAAAAAGTATTTTTCATGAATGCGGAGTGAGTATAATATCTGGATATCTTAAAGAATTAAGTTCTTGTTGTACATTTTTTATGAGCCTTCACATCAGATTAAGCAGGAAGGTTGTGCACCAGCAGATGGTTGCCGCAAGTTGTAAATAAAAACTGTAACTGGTTTTTCAACTTCAAGTAGGATTGTCCACTTCAGTCTGTTGATAGAACCAGAGTAGGAACTTCGTATGCAGATTTATTCAATGTGTATGAAAGAATTTATATGGAATAAAAATAAAATGTCAATTTTGTGCTGCTTCTCTTGCTCGATTCCATGCAATTTCAAAGATTCAACTACATGACCACAGCGGGCAGCAGTGCTCGGGCGCGACGGCGGGCAGCACGGGCGCGACGGTGGGCAGCAAGAGAGAGGAAGGGGAAGGGATACCCTTACCGTGGAGGAGAAGCGGAGGAGGCCGGGAAGACGACGAGGACGACGCGGGCCGTGGACGAGGATGACGTGTCCCGAGGGCGGCGAGAAGCAGAGGAGAATCTCGGCCGTGGAGGAGGCCGGGTCGCGGGCACGTCGTTGCGGAGGACGGCGGCGAGAGGCGGGCGCCGGAGCGGAGCAGGGCTTCGCCGAGGGGAGGAGGAGGGCGCCGGAGCGGAGCAGCCTGTGGGGGATTTTGGGGAAAGATTGCAAATTTTTCTGACGCGACAACCCTAAACGGCGCGGAAGGACCTTTAGTCTCGGTTCTAACCCTTTAGTCACGGTTGGTGTTACCAACCGGCACTAAATGGTTCTGGCTGGGCCGCGAAAAATGCGCGCGAAGCCCAGTGGCCCTTTAGTCTCGGTTGGTGTTACCAACCGAGACAAATGATTTTTTTTCCTTATTTCATTTTACTGCCTTTTGTTTCTGTTTTCTTTTAAATTGTTTGAATTGCTTACTTTTCTGTTTCTTATTTTGGTTTACTTACTTTTTGAATTTTTTTGGTTTCTAGTTTATTTTTATGTTTTGTTTTATATTCTTTCATTTTAATAGGCCAAGGTGATTTCTTCAAATTATTTCATAAATTCTTTTAAGTGGAAAAATGAGGTTTTTGTGAAGGAAGTATAGAAAGTATGATTCCAAATGGCACCCAACTAATTTTCACTAAGAGTGGTGCACATTTGATGGATGATCCCCAAGTATGAGTTTTTCTTTGAATTCTAACTAATTTCCCCTAGTTAATTGAGTTTATGTTGATTTATCGAAAGTAATTCAAATTTGAACTACAACTGTTTGGTAGTTTGGTCTGAAACTTTTGGAAAAATTATTTAAAGGTACACAACTAGTGGTTATATCACAGAAACATTGATAGTTCTAGAAAATATCACCTCTTCCGATGATTAGTCATAGCGACCGTTCTGATCGTTTTTAAGAAAAAATATAATAAAGTGATAAACACCTCAAAAAATCAAATCCTTTGGCATGGGCTCCTTATATGTGTACTAGTTGCTATGAAAAATGATAAACTTTATTTTTGCCAACATTTACAAAAAAAGTATTCACAAAAAGGTCTATCATGTATGAACATCTAGAAGTTTCAAGCCAAATGACCAAGTTATGGTCTTTTCGACGACATAATTTATGATAAAGATCTCATACTCCACACATAGGTGCATATTGGTATATTAAACAATCTTGCCAAAGGGATTCCTCAAATTATTTTCATAAATATCATTTTTCTTTTTTTAAGTGCAAAAAATGAGGTTTTTTGTGAAGGAAGTATAGAAAATATGATTCCAAATGGCACCCCACTATTTTTCACTAAGAGTGACGCACATATGATGGATGATCCCAAAGTATGAGTTTTTTCTTTAAATTCTAACTAATTTCCCCTAGTTAATTGAGTTAATGTTGATTTATCGAAAGTAATTAAAATTTGAACTACAACTGTTTGGTAGTTTGGTCTGAAACTTTTTGAAAAATCATTTTAAGGTACACAACTAGTGGTTATATCATAGAAATATATATTTCTAGAAAATATCACCTCTTCCGATGATTAGTCATAGCGACCGTTTTGATCGTTTTTAAGAAAAAATGTAATAAAGTGATAAACACCTAAAAAAATCTAATCATTTGGCATGGGCTCCTTATATGTGTACCAGTTGCTATGAAAAATGATAAACTTGATTTTTGCCAACATTTGCAAAAAACGTATTCACAAAAAGGTCTATCATGTATGAAAATCAAGAAGTTTCAAGCCAAATGAGCAAGTTATGGTCATTTCGATGACATAGTTTGTGATAAAGATCTCATACTCCACACATAGGTGCATATTGGTATATTAAACAATCTTGCCAAGGGGATTCTTCAGATTATTTTCATAAATATCAATTTCCTTTTTTTAAGTGCAAAAAATGAGGTTTTTTGTGAAGGAAGTATAGAAAATATGATTCCAAATGGCACCCCACTATTTTTCACTAAGAGTGATGCACATATGATGGATGATCCCCAAGTATGAGTTTTTTCTTTGAATTCTAACTAATTTCCCCTAGTTAATTGAGTTAATGTTGATTTATCGAAAGTAATTCAAATTTGAACTACAGCTGTTTGGTAGTTTGGTCTGAAACTTTTGGAAAAATCATTTTAAGGTACACAACTAGTGGTTATATCATAGAAACATTGATATTTCTAGAAAATATAACCTCTTGCGATGATTAGTCATCGCGACCGTTTTGATCGTTTTTAAGAAAAAATGTAATAAAGTTATAAACACCTCAAAAAATCAAATCCTTTGGCATGAGCTCCTTATATGTGTACTAGTTGTTATGAAAAATGATAAACTTGATTTTTGCCAACATTTGTAAAAAAAAGTATTCAAAAAAAGGTCTATCATGTATGAACATCAAGAAGTTTCAATCCAAGTGACCAAGTTATGGTCATTTCGACGACATAGTTTGTGATAAAGATCTCATACTCCACACATAGGTGCATAATGGTATATTAAACTATCTTGCCAATGGGATTCTTCAAATTATTTTCATAAATATCATTTTCCTTTTTTTAAGTGCAAAAAATGTGGTTTTTTGTGAAGGAAGTATAGAAAATATGATTCCAAATGGAACCCCACTATTTTTCACTAAGAGTGTTGCACATATGATGGATGATCCCCAAGTATGAGTTTTTTCTTTGAATTATAACTATTTTTCCCTAGTTAATTGAGTTTATGTTGATTTTTCGAAATTAATTACAACTGTTTAATAGTTTGGTCTGAATCTTTTGGAAAAATCATTTTAAGGTACACAAATAGTGGTTGTATCACAAAAAAACTGATATTTATAGAAAAAATCACCTCTTCCGATGATTAGTCATAGCGACCGTTTTGATCTATTCTAAGAAAAAATGTAATAAAGTGATAAACACCTCAAAATATCAAATCCTTTGGCATGGGCTCCTTATATGTGTACTAGTTATTATGAAAAACGATAAACTTGATTTTTGCCAACATTTGCAAAAAAAGTATTCACGGAAAGGTCTATCATGGATGAACATCTAGAAGTTTCAAGCCAAATGACCAAGTTATGGTTATTTCGACGACATAGTTTGTGATAAAGATCTCATACTGCAGACATAGGTGCATATTGGTATATTAAACAATCTTGTCAAAGGGATTCTTCAAATTATTTTCATAAATATCATTTTCCTTTTTTTAAGTGCAAAAAATGAGTTTTTTTGTGAAGGAAGTATTAGAAAATGTGATTCCAAATGGCACCCCACTTTTTTTACTAAGAGTGGTGCACATATGATGGATGATTCCAAATGGCACCCCAAGTATGAGTTTTTTCTTTGAATTATAACTAATTTTCCCTAGTTAATTGAGTTATGTTGATTTTTCGAAAGTAATTCAAATTTGAACTACAACTGTTTGGTAGTTTGGTCTGAAACTTTTGGAAAAATCATTTTAAGGTACACAACCAGTGGTTATATCACAGAAACATTGATATTTCTAAAAAATATCATCTCTTCCATGATTAGTCATAGCGACCGTTTTGATCGTTTTTAAGAAAAAATGAAATAAAGTGATAAACACCTCAAAAAATCACATCCTTTGGCATGGGCTGCTTATATGTGTAATAGTTGCTATGAAAAATGATAAACTTGATTTTTGCCAACATTTGCAAAAAAAGTATTCACAAAAAGGTCTATCATGTATGAACATCTAGAAGTTTCAAGCCAAATGACCAAGTTATGGCCATTTCGACGACATAGTTTGTGATAAAAATCTCATACTCCACACATAGGTGCATATTGGTATATTAAACAATCTTACCAAAGGGATTCTTCAAATTATTTTCATAAATATCATTTTCCTTTTTTTAAGTGCAAAAAATGAGGTTTTTTTATGAAGGAAATATAGAAAATATGATTCCAAATGGCACCCCACTATTTTTCACTTAGAGTGGTGCACATATGATGGCTGATCCCCAAGTATGAGTTTTTCTTTTAATTATAACTAATTTTCCCTAGTTAATTGAGTTTATGTTGATTTTTCGAAAGTAATTCAAATTTGAACTACAACTGGTTGATAGTTTAGTCTGAAACTTTTGGAAAAATCATTTTAAGGTACACAACTAGTGGTTATATCACAGAAAAATTGATAGTTCTAGAAAATATCACCTCTTCCGATGATTAGTCATAGCGACCGTTTTGATCGTTTTAAAGAAAAAATGTAATAAAGTGATAAACAACTCAAAAAATCAAATCATTTGGCATGGGCTCCTTATATGTGTACTAGTTGTTATGAAAAATGATAAACTTGATTTTTACCAACATTTGCAAAAAAAAGTATTCACAAAAAGGTCTATCATGTATGAACATCTAGAAGTTTCAAGCCAAGTGACCAAGTTATGGTCATTTCGACGACATAGTTTGTGATAAAGATCTCATACTCCACACATAGGTGCATATTAGTATATTAAACAATCTTGCCAACGGGATTCTTCAAATTATTTTCATAAATATCATTTTCCTTTTTTTAAGTGCAAAAAATGAGGTTTTTTGTGAATGAAGTATAGAAAATATGATTTCAAATGGAACCCCACTATTTTTCACTAAGAGTGGTGCACATATGATGGATGATCCCCAAGTATGAGTTATTTCTTTGAATTCTAACTAATTTCCCCTAGTTAATTGAGCTTATGTTGATTTATCGAAAGTAATTCAAATTTGAACTACAACTGTTTGGTAGTTTGGTCTGAAACTTTTGAAAAAATCATTTTAAGGTACACAACTAGTGGTTATATCACAGAAACATTTATATTTCTAGAAAATATCACCTCTTCCGATGATTAGTCATAGCGACCGATTTGATCGTTTTTAAGAAAAAATGTAATAAAGTGATAAACACCTAAAAAATCTAATCATTTGGCATGGGCTCCTTATATGTGTACTAGTTGCTATGAAAAATGATAAATTTGATTTTTGTCAACATTTGCAAAAAAAGTATTCACAAAAAAGTATATCATGTATGAACATCTAGAAGTTTCAAACCAAATGAACAAGTTATTGTCATTTCGACGATATAATTTGTGATAAAGATCTCATACTCCACAAATAGATGCATATTGGTATATTAAACAATCTTGCCAAAGGGATTCTTCCAAGTATTTTCATAAATATCATTTTCCTTTTTTAAGTGCAAAAAATGAGTTTTTTTGTGAAGTAAGTACAGAAAATATGATTCCAAATGGCACCCTACTATTTTTCACTAAGAGTGTTGCACATATGATGGATGATCCTTAAGTTTGAGTTTTTTATTTGAATTATAACTAATTTTCCCTAGTTAATTGAGTTTATGTTGATTTTTCGAAAGTAATTCAAATTTGAATTACAACAGTTTGATAGTTTGGTCTGGAACTTTTGGAAAAATCATTTTAAGGTACACAACTAGTGGTTATATCACAGAAAAAATGATAGTTTTAGAAAATATCACCTCTTCCGATGATTAGTCATATCGACCGTTTTGATCGTTTTTAAGAAAAAATGTAATAAAGTTATAAACACCTCAAAAAATCAAGTCCTTTGGCATGGGCTCCTTATATGTGTACCAGTTGTTATTAAAAATGATAAACTTGATTTTTGCCAACATTTTCAAAAAAAGTATTCACAAAAAGGTCTATCATGTATGAACATCTAGAAGTTTCAAGCCAAATGACCAAGGTATGGTCATTTCGACGACATAGTTTGCGATAAAGATCTCATACTCCACACATAGGTGCATATTGGTATATTAAACAATCTTGCCAAAGGGATTCTTCAAATTATTTTCATAAATATCATTCTCCTTTTTAAGTGCAAAACATGAGGTTTTTTGTGAAGTAAGTACTAGAAATATGACTCCAAATGGCACCCCACTATTTTTCACTAAGAGTGGTGCACATATGATGGATGATACCCAATTATGAGTTTTTTCTTTGAATTCTAACTAATTTCCCCTAGTTAATTGAGTTTGTGTTGATTTTTTGAAAGTAATTTAAATTTGAACTACAACTGTTTGATAGTTTGGTCTGAAACTTTTGGAAAAATCATTTTAAGGTACAAAACTAGTGGATATATCACAGAAACATTGATAGTTCTAGAAAATATCACCTCTTCCGATGATTAGTCATAGCGACCGTTTTGATCGTTTTTAAGAAAAAATGTAATAAAGTGATAAACACCTTAAAAAATCAAATCCTTTGGCATGGGCTCCTTATTTGTTTACTAGTTGCTATGAAAAATGATAAACTTTATTTTTGCCGACATTTGCAAAAAAAGTATTCACAAAAAGGTCTATCATGTATGAACATCTAGAAGTTTCAAGTCAAATGACCAAGTTATGGTCATTTCGATGACATAGTTTGTGATAAAGATCTCGTACTCCACACATAGGTGCATATTGGTATATTAAACAATCTTGCCAAAGGGATTCTTCAAATTAATTTCATAAATATCATTTTCCTTTTTTTAAGTCTAAAAAATGAGGTTTTTTGTGAAGTAAGTACAGAAAATATGATTCCAAATGGCACCCAACTATTTTTCACTCAGAGTGGTCACATATGATGGATGATCCCCAAGTTTGAGTTTTTTCTTTGAATTATAACTAATTTTACCTAGTTAATTGAGTTTATGTTGATTTTTTGAAAGTAATTCAAATTTGAACTACAACTATTTGATAGTTTGGTCTGAAACTTTTGGAAAAATCATTTGAAGGTACACAACTAGTGGTTATATCACAGAAACATTAATAGTTATAGAAAATATCACCTCTTCCGATGATTAGTCATAGCGACCGTTTTGATCATTTTTAAGAAAAAATGTAATAAAGTGATAAACACCTCAAAATATCAAATCCTTTGGAATGAGCTCCTTATATGTGTTCTAGTTGCTATGAAAAATGATAAACTTGATTTTTGCCAACATTTGCAAAAAAAGTATTCACAAAAAGGTCTATCATGTATGAACATCTAGAAGTTTCAAGCCAAATGACCAAGTTATGGTCATTTCGACGACATAGTTTGTGATAAAGATCTCATACTCCTCACATAGGTGGATATTGGTATATTAAACAATCTTACCAACCGGTACTAAAGGTTTCCCCTGCATACAGCCCAACGGTGGCAAGACATCTCTGATGATCTACAACCGTTCGATAAGACATCTCTGATGATCTGTAACCGTTTGGACGGTCGCAGATCATCAGAGACGTCTTGCCGCTGGTTGCCCAAAGATGCCTCCGCCGAGGGGAGGGTTCACCTTCAACCTTCACTGAGTCTCTCTGCTACCCGTGTGCTAGAAAAATGAACTACAATGAGTAGACACTGAGTGCTGAACATGTCCGAGAGGGGGGCTATATATAGGGTACGTGTGCTTCTTTAGTCCCGGTTGGTAACAACAACTGAGTCATGTGGGTCACGAAGTGGTCGTGATACTACTGATCCAACATCTCAGAATCTCTCATAAGAAACACACCTCTGATCCAACGTCTCACAAGCGCTAGAAACCTGAAAGAGCATTTTCCCTCATGTGTGGTTTTGGTAATTGAATGACAATCTCTATGGACTAATGTTTGCTTTGAGATATCATTTTAGATCATGTCCATGGAGTTGTGGAGTTCATGTGTTCGACTCTTGAATCTTATGTGTTTAGTGGAGCATATTGCAAGTATGTCTTGAAGGATTCAAGACATCATATTAGTGAAGAAATGTTGGAAGATACAAGGTTGATCAAGATGTTGATCAACACACAAAGCTACAAGATGTACCAGGGGCGATCATGTATCTCTTGGGATGGTAAACACTTGTCCGCATAGCTTTGTGAACTAACCCATGATATATGTGTGTGTGGTATCTTTATATGAGGTTAGATATCTTCTCATGGGCTTGCATCAAATGAGGATTTCATATAGCTCATGGAGGATGACGCCATGTGGTGATTGTCATCAAGGTGAGATGTGCAAGACCAAGACCAAGATGAAGAGAAGCTTCTTGAAGAGATCCTATGCTTGGTGCTTGCAATGGATACATGAAGATGAAGCTAAGCGAGACTCTCCCATTGTGAGCATGGGGTAGTATTTGGAGAAGTCTTCATCAAGCAAGTGATTGGTTCATCAAGCAAGTGATTGGACGCGCAATCAAGAAAGATGATCCACTTGAAGAGATCAAGATAGTCATCATCCAACTCAAGTGGAATGCTCAAGGCAAAGGTATGATCTTGATAGGGCTATAGGATAGATAGGCGTACTATCAAGAGGGGCTCTCAAGTTGGTAACTTGATCGCATCGTTGTGGAGAGCTCAAACCTTTGCATACTTGGCATATCTTGTTTCTTGGTTCGTGTTTGACTTTTATGTTGTTGAGGAATTAGAGCTTGGTTCATCTCCATGTCAAGCTCTTGTTCATCGAAATCGGTTTTATTTGGACAACTTGTTGTGTTTTCGGTGGCGGAAATATTGTCGGTTCTACCATGAGGAAAGTCCCACACCTTGCCATGTGTGTCGATTTTACTCTATTTATGGGATGCAATATTTCCAAATTATTTTTGTTGGGTGCTCATCGTCGCTATCTTTCCAACAAAATTGGTCTCACCTCATTTGGAGTTCATTTGCAAAAGTTATAGAAGTTTTCGTTTCGGTGTTTTGCTGATTCGGATTATTGGGGCCGGATATTTCGTTCTACCGGAATTTCCGGTTCCCCAGCTGATCCAAGAAAACGGCTAAGGAAAGGAGAAAAAGGGTTCTGACTCCAGTCGGAAATTGTGCTCGGAAATTTCCGTCTACCGGAATTTCCGAGTGCCCCCAGAAAAGTCCTCCAGAAATGGCTAAGGAAAAGTTTGGTTTTGCTTATGACTCCAGCCGGATTTTCAGCTCGGAAATTTCATGGACTCGGAATTTCCGGTTGACCGGAATTTCCGAGTCTCACTTATACCGGAATTTTCGAGTGTCGAAACAGCCAACGGCTATATTCATTGTTGACCTACTCCATTGTTGACCTTGGAAAGCTCACTTCCCTCTCAATCCCTCCATTGAATCTTCCATATTCTTTTGGGAAAGTTGAGAGGAGATCTAGATCTACAATCCTACCAATCCTTCTCTCCTCTAAGTGAGGGGAACTTAGTGGATCTAGTTCTTGGAGTTCCTTTGTGGTTCTTCTTCTTTGTTCTTCCTCTCTTCTCCTCCCATAAGCATTAGTTGATTTTGGTGGGATTTGGGAGTGAAGGATTTGACTCCTTTGTGGTTTCCTTTTTTCTTCCTCTCTTATTCCCCCATAAACATTTGTTGTTGTGTTGGAATTTGAGAGTGAAGGACTTGAGCACTTCGTGTGCTCTTGCCATTGCATTTGCATCGGTTTGAGCCCTCCACGAGGATTCGTGGTGGTGATACTTGTGAGCTTGTTACTCTTGCGTCTTTGGACCCTAGACGCCTTTTGTGGCCGGCCTTTTGTGGCCAAGACCTTTTGTGGTCACTTGAGAGCCCCCAATTAAGTTGTGGGTGTGTGCCTCAAGACTTGGGAGCCCCCAATTAAGTTGTGGGTGTGTGCCTCAAGAGTTGTACGGGATTCGATCTCCGCCCCAAAGGAGATCAATAGTGGAAGGTGAACTCGCAACCTTTTGTGGTTGAGTTCATCAGGAGAAGAAGTTGAGCCTTTGTGGCGTTGCGGCTAACCTGTTGTGGTTGCGCACACCTCTCCAAACGAGACGTACACCCTTTGGGTGGAACTCGGGAATACATCCTCGTCTCCGCGTGCCTCGGTTATTTCTATACCCGAGCTCTTTACTTATGCACTTTACATTGTGATAGCCTTCGTGCTTGAAGTCATATATCTTGCTATCCCCTTGTTACTTGTATTGCTTAGCATAAGTTGTTGGTGCACATAGGTGAGCCTAGTATTTATATCTAGGTTGTATGCTTGTTAAAGTAAACCTCTAGTTTTATTCCGCCTTTATCAAGTATACCGGAATTTCCGGGTCATTCTTGGACCGGATATTCCGGCTCCTCGGAAAAAGTTTTAAATCGCCTATTCACCCCCCCCCCCCCCTCTAGGCGACGTCTATCCGTTCAATTGGTATGGACTAAAGAAGCACATGGATCGTGTGTTTCTTTAAAGCACTTGTGAGCCGTTGGATGAAGATGTGTTTCTTTTGAGGGATTTTGAGCTGTTGGATGGGCACTATCATGACCAGTTCGTGAGTCACATGACCCTATATATAGCCCCCTCTTGAACATGTTCGGCAGTCATTGTCTCCTCATTCTACTTCATCGACAGAATACAAAGCATTCAGATTCCCTGCATACGCCCAACGGTGCATTTGATATGCAGGCACTCACGAGCCACCGTTGGGCTGTATGCAGGTGAAATCGTGTGTTTTGTTCCATGCATCTACAAAATACTTCAGTTCACTTGTTCTTCTGATACAAAGCATTCGGATATTACACATCAACAATAATATCCCTATCTAGTGTTTACTTGTTCTTCTGATTGCGCCGTAACCACGGACAATCTTCTTCATTTAACTTGATACTTGGATCAGTGTTGACTTTGAAGGGCGGAATGTCATTAAACTTATCGTAATCTTCTGACATGTCTGTCTTGTCCTCCACTCCCACAATGACTTTTTTCCCTGAAAGAACTGTGTGGCGCTTTGGCTCATCGTGGGATGTACTCGCTTGCTTATCTTTTCTTTTTTTTCGGTAGGGTAGACATGTCCTTCACATAGAAAACCTGAGCAACTTAACTGGCTAGGACGAATGGTTCGTTCTCGTACGAAAGATTGTTGAGATCCACTATAGTCATTCCGTATTGTGGGTCTACCTCTACCCCGCCTCGTAGGTTGAACCATTTGCACTTGAACAAAGGTACCTTAAAAGTAGGTCCATAGTCAAGTTCCCATATCTCCTCTATGTAACCATAATATGTGTCCTTTGTCCCGTTGCAGTTTGTTGCATCAAAGCGGACTCCACTGTTTTGGTTGGTTGGTGCTCTTTTTATCTTGGTTGGATGTGTAAAATATATTTTCATTTATCTCGTACCCTTGAATAGTCAATATATTTGAATCTGGTGATGTGGCCAACAAGTATAGCTGTTCTTCAACATTGGTGTCATTAATGATACGTCTTTTTAATCAACTACTGAAAGTCTTCATGTGTTCTCCATCAATACAATCTTCAGATTTCTCCGGGTATTTGGAGCGTAAAACATTCTTGTGTTCCTCGACATACGGACCCACCAAACTGCAATTATGTAGAACGGTGTCGTGTGCTTGAGTGAAAGAATCCCCGTCTTGACATATTGTTGCTTTCTTTTCTAGGGTGCCTTTTCCATGCAGTCTCCCCTCATGACGTGATTCAGGAACACCGATCGGCTTCAGATCAGGAATAAAATCTACACAAAACTCAATGACCTCCTCTGTTCCATAACCCTTGACGATGCTTCCTTCTGGCCTAGCCCGGTTATGCACATATTTTTTTAAGAATCCCATGAACCTCTCAAAGGGGAACATGTTGTGTAGAAATACAGGACCGAGAACAGAAATCTCTTCGACTAGGTGGACTACAAGGTGCGTCATAATATTGAAGAAGGTTGGTGGGAACACCAACTCGAAGCTGACAAGACATTGGACCACATCCTTCTCTAAATTTTTTAGAGTTAGTGGATTGATGACCTTCTGAGAAATTGCATTGAGAAATGCACATAGCTTCACAATGGTTTCTCGAGCATTTTCCGGCAGAAGCCCTATCAATGCAACCGGAATTAACTGTGTCATAATCATGTGACAGTCATGAGACTTCAGGTTCTGAAATTTTTGTTCAGCCATGTTTATTATTCCCTTTATATTTGATGAGAAGCCAGATGGAACGTTCATACTGCGAAGGTACTCAAAAAATATTTTCTTCTCTTCTTTAGTAAGAGCGTAGCTTGCAGGACCTGGCTGATTCTAGTATCGTCTCGATGCATCTCTTCGCTCATACGTTGATGGGGCTGCCTTCCTTTCGGTGTACCTTTTTTTTGACTTCCCATCTTTTGACTTCGCATACACGCCCTAGAAGTTTAGCAGGTTACAGCAAATGTTCTTTGTCACGTCCATCACGTCGTTTGCAGAGTGAATCTCTAGCATTATCCAATAGAGCAGCTCCCGAAATATAGATTTCTTTTTCCACATGGGTACGAGGTTGTTTGCGTCATTCGGAACAGTGAGTCCGCTAGGACCCTTTCCAAAGATTACATTTAAATCCTTGACCATATCATGTATAACAGAACTAGAAGGGCGGGTAGGCCTTGGCCGATGATCTGCCTCACATTTGTAGTGCTTGCCTTTCTTCCTTAACGGATGCTTGGGTACAAGAAACCGACGATGACCCAGGTACACATTCTTATTACCTAAATGTATACTATCAGTCTCAGCTAAACAGTGCGTGCATGCATTGTATCCCTTGTTTGAATGTCCTGAAATGTTGCCAAGAGCAGGCCAATCATTAATGGTTACAAAAAGCAAAGCTCGTAGATCAAATTCCTCCTGTTTGTGCTCATCCCACACATGTACACCTTCTTCACGCCACAACTGCAAAAGTTCTTCAACTAATGGCCTGAGGTACACATCAATGTCGTTGCCAGGTTGCTTCGGGCCTTGAATGAGCACTGGCATCATAATATACTTCCGCTTCATGCACAACCAAGGAAGAAGGTTATGGATACATAGAGTCACGGCCCAACTGATGTGACTGGAGCTCTGCTCTCCAAAAGGATTAAAGCCATCTGGACATAGACCAAATCTTAAGTTCCTTGCGTCATCTGAAAATGTCGGGAACTCTTTGTCAATTTTTCTCCACTGGGACCCATCCGCGGGGTGTCTCAACATCAAGTCTTTTTTACGATCTTCTTTGTGCCATCGCAACAACTTGGCATGCTCTTTGTTGCTGAACAAACGTTTCAACCGTAGTATTATAGGAGCATACCACATCACCTTTGCAGGAATCCTCTTCCTGGGGCGCGGCTCGTCCTCAACATCACCAGGGTTATCTCGCCCGATCTTATACCGCAAAGCACCGCATACAGGGCATGCATTCAATTTTTCGTGCTCACCGCGGTAGAGGATGCAGTCATTAATGCATGCGTGTATCTTATGCACCTCTAATCGTAGAGGGCATACCACCTTCTTTGCTTCGTACATACTAGAGGGCAATTCGTTATCCTTTGGAGCATCTTCTTAACTATTTTCAACAAATTTTCAAATCCCTTGTCAGAAGTACCATTCTCTGCCTTCCATTGCAGCAATTCAAGTGTGGTACCCAAATTTTTCTGGTTATTTTGACAAGTTGGGTACAAAAATTTGGCGTCATCAGCTAACATACGCTCCAACTTCAACCTTTCGTTTTCACTTCCACAGTCCATTTGTGCATCATGAATGGCCAGACGAAGATCATCGTCGGGCTCATCAATAATGGGATCTTCTTCAGTCTCGTATTCTCCCATTGTAGTATCATTGAACCAAGGATACTTGTCATTATCCTCCTCTTCTTCAATTTCTTCCATGATAACCCATGTTTCTCCGTGCTTGGTCCAACAATAATAACCAGACATAAAATAATTATGCAAGAGGTGGGAGTGAATAACTTTTGAGGTAGAATAAAACCATTCTTCGGCTTGTTTGCCTCAGCCACATGGAGAAAATTATGCATGCCATCAATAAACTCAGGACAACATCGGTCACCGTACATCCATTTTCGGTTCATCTGTATTACATAAAAGTATATCGAACCCCATTATTACACTACTGTCATGAATAATATGTAAGAGCAAATTAATTAATACAAGGTATTCCATGAAAATAAGAGTAGAGTAGTGACAACTGGTAATACATTGTTCTCATAAAACATACATTAACTGAAACAAATATAAAAATTATCTAAAGAATTTCAATCCAACAACAAATGCGATCAAAATCGCACTAAGTTAAATACTGAACCCACAGCATAATGATACCAAGCCTTCCGATTAATGGCATATTTTTTAATCCTTTTTATCTTCAATCGCATTGCATCCATCTTGATCTCGTCACCATCGACCACGTCGGCAAGTTTGAGCTCTAATTTCATCTTATCTTCTAAGCATTCAAGATAAAGATCTTCACTTCTTTTCAATTTTGCTTTCAAATCATTGTTTTCTTTATCCAAAAACTCGACAATAGGGTCAGGTTCAATTTCCGGTTCAACTACCTCCTAGATAAAAATAAATCTATGTCAAGTTGGTCACCATAATTGCCAGAAATATTAAATGAAATAAATAGTTTTGAAAATATACCACATCCGAATCATAGACCGGACGAGGACCGACGGGGACGGATATCAGAACCATGACTCTATACATATAATACAAGTTAGAAAATTATAGAAGTAATAACTATGCATCTAAAACAATAAAGCTATATTTTTAAAAATCAAATAAAAACACGAGGCTCACCGAGATGGTGCCGGTGACGGGAAGGCGGTAAGGACGGGGACGACGCTAAAACACATAAATTATAAATTAGTTTGAGCACAAATTACACATATAAACAAATGAGATCATAACTTAGGCATTTCCATCGAACACCTTACTTGCACAAAAAATTTGAAATGAGCAAAATGAGCTAAAGTAAAATGCCGGAAAGAGGATGCAACTGCTAACCGTGGGGTGTCTTCAATCTCTCCAAATGGTGTAAAATATTGTGTATTATCTATGGTTGGGGAGAGAAAATGGAGAAAAAATGGAGAGAAAAATTTTGTGAACTCGAGCTCGGGCTAAAAATGGAGTTGGCCGGGGCTGGAAGAAGCATATATAGGTGAACCTTTAGTCCCTGTTCGTGTTAGGAACCGAGACTAAAGGCTTTGGCGCTGGGCCCCGCCTCTGCTGCCGCATGTGGTGGATGTTTAGTCCTGGTTCGTAACACGAATCGGGACTAAAGGTCGCTCGCAAATCCGGCGCCGTGGCTATCACCCCTTTAATCTCGGTTCAGTTTTAAATTCGGGCTAAAGGGGTGAACCAAAGGCTCGTTTTCCACTAGTGTTTTACTGTGTCAGAAACAAATAAGTTGTTACATTTGATAGATCCAAGCAAATTTGACATGCACCACAACTAAGTTTTGGCAAGCAAAGAATCCCCGATGTCGTGCATCCCAGTTAAACTGTGGTAGACACTTGCCGACAGAATCATATGGTGGCGTAGTTTCCCATTGCCAGCAGATAACATGATCGTAAGAGTCTTTCATATAGAAGTCATAATTCCCTCCGCTGCTATAGAAAATCTTAGTACATCATGTAGATTTCGTGGAAAATTCCCTTTGACTTTGGTCATTATAATAGAAAGTATGAACATTTTTTCCCGACAAATGGAACCTATGCCAATACATAGTCGGCTGACAATCGTACACTATGCCGACGTATAGCCTATTGGGTGTATACGTTCCTTATGCCAACAGACGACCGGTTGGTGTTTGTATACGTCGACACTCACTCCGCATGAATGGTTGTGCCTATGACGATGAATTTTATGTGGTCATTTATTCAACATACACCCACACATATTATGTAGGAGTATGAGCCACCTTTGCCGACACATACATTGTAGGCAAATCGCACACCACATCAAACGAATGTCTCCGTCATCTTATTCCGCCTCTAGTTTTGCCCCGAAATTTTCTAATGCATGCTCTGTCTTCGTGATGCACATGAAGGGTTGCTCGTTGTCTGCCACATGGAAACCTACGCTGAAACTTTCCCTATCGGCGTAAACTTTTGTTGACAGTTGAGTAGTTTTTTATATACATGCCGACATGTAGCTAAGTCTATACCAACAGACAGATCACGATATCTCCATCTCTGCCAACAAACAATATGTTGGCATAGCTCCAAAGATACGTCAGATGTTTTGCGGGTACGCATATACATGTTCCTAATTTCCTATATAAGTATGTCGGCAAGTTCCTACTATGGTGCACGTCAAGTCATTGCCAAGTTATTTTGCTTGAGCCTTGACGTTCCTAAATTATACTCAGTTGAGAAGCAAGTGTTCCAATCATATACTCCCTCCGTTTTGAAATATACGACGTTTAAGAATCCCTTCCGACCAGGTGAAAACAGGTACAAAAGTCGGTTCTACCCCTCCCCCTGGTTACAGATCGTTCAAGTCAAATTAACATGGATCATCTTCCTCCTCGCCTCTTTCCCAAAATCATTATTCGGCTTGTTTGCCTCAGCCACATGGAGAAAATTATGCATGCCATCAATGAAATCAACATCGGTCACTGTCATCCATTGTCGGTTCATCTATATTACATAAAAGTATATCGAACCCCATTATTACACTACTGTCATGAATAATATGTAACAACAAATTAATTAATACAATGTCATCCATTAAAATAAGAGTAGAGTAGTGACGACTGGTAATACATAGTTCTCATAAAACATACATTAACTGAAACAAATATAAAAATTATCTAAAGAATTTAAATTCAACAACAAATGCGATCAAAATCGTAACTAAGGTAAATACTGAACCCACAGTATAATGATACCAAGCCTCCCGATTAATGGCATAGTTTCTAATCCTTTTTATTTTCAAGCGCATTGCATCCATCTTAATCTCGTTACCATCGACCATGTCGGCAAGTTTGAGCTCTAATTTCATCTTATCTTCTAAGCATTGAAGATAAAGATCTTCACTTCTTTTCAATTTTTCTTTCAAATCATTGTTTTCTTTATCCAAAAACTCGACAATAGGGTCAGGTTCAATTTCCGGTTTAACTACCTCCTAGATAAAAATAAATCTATGTCAAGTTGGTCGCCATAATTGCCAGAAACACAAAATGAAATAAATAGTTTTGAAAATATACCACATCCGAATCATAGACCGGACGAGGACCGACGGGGACGGATATCAGAACCATGACACTCTACATATAATACAAGTTAGAAAATTATACAAGTAATAACTATACATCTAAACCATAAAGCTATGTTTTTAAAAATCGAATAAAATAAAAGATAGAGGCTCACCGAGGTGGTGCCGGTGACGAGACTGAGCGGGCGATCGACGTCGATAAGGCTCCTCACGACACTAAAACACATAAATCATAATTTAGTTTGAGCTCAAATTGCACATATGAAACAAATGAAATCCTAACTTGGGCATTTCATCAAACACCTTGCTTGCACAAGAAATTTGAAATGAGCTAGGGAAGAAACGCCGAAAAGAGGATGGAGCGGCTAACCGTAGGGTGTCTTCAATCTTTCAAATGTGGCAAAATATTTTAGATTATTTAGTCTTGGGGAGAGGAAGTGGAGGAGAAATGGAGAGGAAATTGTTTTGAGCTCGGGCTCCGTATAAAAAATGGAGCGAGTCGGGGTGGAAGAAGCTGATAAAGTGAGGATCTTTAGTCCCGGTTCGTGTTAGGAACCGGGACTAAAGGGTTATGGCGCTGGGACCCGCCTCTGCTGCCGCATGCAGTGGACCTTTAGTCCCGGTTCCTAACACGAACTGGGACTAAACATCCCTCGCAAAATCGCGCCGCGGGGTTGTACCCCTTTAGTCTCGGTTCATTTCTAAATCTGGACTAAAGGGGTGAACTAAAGCCTCGTTTTCCACTAGCCAGTGAACGAATAAAATTTGACGTGCAACAACATATTTAGCTGTACAGCTAGACAACAACCACAAAATTCAAGTTGTACGTGTGCAACTATACGTAGGTGTACAACTATAAAGATTTAGACGTATAGCTAAACAGACACAGATCGGGTTGTACAACAACACAGACCGGGTTGTACAGCAACACAGATCGGGTTGTACAACAAATACATTCAGGCTGTACATACAACTACACCTAGCAGGTTGTGCGAACAACTACAAAATTTAGGTTGTACGTACAACTACTTTTAGGTTGTATAAACCATATACACTCCAAAGTACAAAAAAAAAGTTTGTCGAAACCTGTCAATATGGGATTTACTTTTGAAGATCTCGACGCGAGGAGTTCAAAAATGAAAACGGTTTGCAAATCGGATAAACGGTTCTCAAGTACATCCCTCTGCCCACTACCAGGGAGCCGCCACTTGTCACCGCATGGAGAAAAGGTGGGAGCAAAAACAAACGAAATTGCGACACTTGTCATCACAGGAGCGCACTGTGACGCCCGAAAATCGGTACTATGTAGATTTAAGCGCTCCCACCGAAATCCGCATAATAACGATTTTAAGTCGCCCACCAGACATAATTTGCACGCCGAAACATGTGCATTATGTGGGTGGAATTGTGATAAAATTACAACAGTTCCGATACATCCACAAATACAACAGAAGATATAATTACAACAACGACTCGAACGAGTCAAGATACAAATGATACCATACAAAGATTCAAATGACAGCGGAAGCAAAATAGTATCCGACTACGGATAAGATACAAATTGGACTAAGAGTCCTGAAGATAAGCAATGGCGCCATATCCCTGCCCAACCAAGCCGGAGGGATTCCCAAGCTAACGTCGTCAGACTTCAAACCTGTTGACTGCACATAAAGCATAGCCCTAAAGAGGGTCAGGGCACTCCCTGGCAAGCAAAACCGACTTGCCTACTTTCTACACCATCTCCCAAAATATAGGGGAGGTGGACTTAGCAGCAGCAGCACTAGCAACCTAAAGAGACACGCTACAACTTCCGTCTAATCAGAGAGGGATAAGAGAGCGCATAAGACAAACTTATACAACTAACACCAAACATAACCCATTCTCGGATTAACCCCCTCAACCAAGTATGAGGAAGCAATTCGGGAATACTCACACATTGAACAATTTTAGTTACCAGTTATTGTGAATTTAATTCTATATTACTAGTCAGGTTAATTAACAATGATTAGGTGTAAGTTGTCTATGATCTTATTAGCCAGCATCATCACCAAGTCATCCATAACCGTGGACACGGCTCATCGATAAGATTATACCCTGCAGGGGTGCACTACTGGACCCGTACTCATTCGATCAACCCCAAAAGCAAAGCCAGAAGGTAGGGCATCTCAACACGGCAAATATCTTCTCTACAACCCATTCAGGGAACTGCATGATTGTGTGCAAGGCTAATCAGGTCCAGTGCCCGCGGGATCGACCTTCATAGCACTCTAAGAACGTGCCACCCTATATGAGAATCGACTACTCCATCATCATGAGATTGTTATGTAACCATATGCATGCATCAAATGGAAAGCCCGAACTACTTGCGGCGCCCTGGATAAGAAGCGGATTAGATCGAAGCCGCGGGGGGCTCCATAGGGCCTCCCACAAGCGGTTAGTGCGCTCAAAATTGGATCCGAGGACAAGTACTGAGTTCCTAGGTCGACACTTAGCAGAACAAAGCACCTCGCAAGGCCTTCCGCCGGTGCCTTATCTTTTAATTATAATACTCCAGTATAAGACAACATTTTATTAAGGTAGAAATAACCTATCATGCTAAGCATGTGAAATAAGTAAGACATACAGATGACTCGCACAAACAACTCTAAGCATGCGCTACGACTCGCAAGGCCAACAGATGAACATGCAACAGGTTATGGGATGTGGGGGTGAAGCTGTATCGGCTGCAGGATAAACATATGATGGGATCGCAATTCAAGAATCGTAACTAGGATAGCATAGATCAAAATGCAAGGATGAAAGACAATGTATAGGTAAACAAGCAAACTTTGCTTGCCTGGAATCCCGCATGGAAGCAGATCTTGTCGTTGCTCACACATCTCAACGTCTTATCCGCGAAGAAGCAACAAACACTGGAAAGCGTAAAAGATGCATTTTACAACTACGGCAAAAGATTCAGCATGATCATACGAGAATGATGCATGGCATGGCAAGATGCAATACAATGCAGGTAATCCAAATTAAGCGGGAAAGCAACCCCGACAATTAATATTTAGGTACAAGTTATTTATTTACCAGCAATATTAAATGTTGGTTAACATGGCAACACATGGCATGGGTGATCTAATTACATTAAATGGAATAGGGCATTATATATTTATTACCCCTAACATTCCATATTTAATTATTTAGTTGCAATTAACAAATTATACTAAGAAATTAAAATAACAGATGCAAAATGGCATACACATGGCATATTAATATTCCTTGCATTTTTCTGATACAAAAACATATAAAGATTATTTTAATTGAAGTTATAGAATTAAAGTTATTAACAAATTGAGATTAGAGATGTTTCTATAAATGTCAGGGACTTGTTCGTGATGGAAA
This sequence comes from Poa annua, assembly GCA_026929855.1. Lineage (NCBI taxonomy): Eukaryota > Viridiplantae > Streptophyta > Magnoliopsida > Poales > Poaceae > Poa > Poa annua. The sequence goes on from CM049427.1 coordinate 44,829,428, forward strand.
TATGTTTCGGGGGGGGGGGGGGCTTTAAACACTAATCAGGAAAGGACAGGGTGCTCGGTGTAAAACTACAGCGCAGAAACTCTTCTCGGTCTTTTCTCACCTAAATAGAGCCCACACGTGAGGCTGCCAGGCGGGCCCAGGCGCCTCGCTGGCGAACTACGCGCTGACTGGGCGCTGCAGGCTTCCGCGGTCACTGACCAGCGGGGCCCGCCTGTCAGTGCGGGATTAAAGATGCAAAAAGTGGGCTTTATTCCTCTGCCCTGGGGTTCGATCCCGTGATGCGAAGCACACGGAAGGATCGTGCGGTTTTGGTAACCAGAGGGATCAGTGAGGGTTGTTGACAGGTTTTAGACACGATTTCCTTTTAAGCAGTAAAACGTGCAGTTAAAACTGACGAACTGTACATCGCGCGGAACAGAGATCACGGCGGGGCAGATGGACGCCGGCGACCACGAGCTGCGCGGTACGCGGGGCGTGCGTGCGGTGGTACGGGTCATTGTGACGAAGCCGAGAACGTGCTCGTGTTGCTGTGTGAGTGTGAGATCAGCAGAGGAGCGGGCAACTTGTGCGTGACACCACCGGGTCGGCAATGGCGGACGGCGAGGTCCGGACGAATCCGACGAGACCGGAAGGAAAAGAAAGGGGGTAAGGGAGGGAATTGGATCGGGAGCTCACATCGAGTTCGTCGGAGGAGTTGCTCGTCGCGGGGGAGGTCCGTTTCGCCGGAAATTCGTGGCGGAGGACCGCCGGTGCCGAGGGGGACGTGGACGAGCTCGGCGGCTACGGTGCCCCGGGGATCGATTGTCTCGGGGAGGAGGGCCACGACTGAAAGGCGCTGCTCTGGGGGTGCTCTGCTGGTCCTCGTCGGCGCCGGAGCTGCGGGGGACGGCGCGGTTCTCTCGGTGGTTGCTACGGTGGGGTTTTCGGTGGAGAAACGAAGAGGAGAAAGAACGAGGGGAGGCGGCGGCGGTGCAGGAGGAAGAGGGAAGGGGGAGTTAGGGTTTGGGCAGAGAGGGAGGTCTTAAAGGGGGAGAGCAGGTGAGCAGTGGGGGCCATGGCCACGGAGGTGGTCACGTTTCTCCCCCTCTGTTCCGTACGGAGAAGAAGAGGTGAGGAGGAGTGGGCCGGGCTGGCTTTTGGGCCTGGATTGGGCTTCGGCCAGGCAAGCCCTTTTTGTTGTTTTTATTTCTTTTTGTTTTATTTGTTCTTTTCTGGTTTGTTTTATGTGTTGAAGAAAAATAGAAAAGAAAAGTAATATAAAACTTTTAGCAGAATATTTATAGTTTCAAATAAAAATACACAATTTAATATATTAGTTTGAATATTTGAAAAGAATTTAGATATCACATTTAAATTAATTTGATTTGCAACTAGATTTAAAAGTGGAAAAGAATTTAAATGGAGTTGACTTTAAATGCAATAATTTAAATTAAGATTGACAAATGCAAATGATGCATGATGATGTCATGTTGATGCAAAAAAGAAAAACAAACAATTTTCTAATTGGGAAAAATCCCGGGGCGTTACACGCACGCATATGGAACTTCGCGAAGGGAAGCCTTTTTTTAAGAATTTCCGGAGATTACAGTCTACTCGCGCCATGTCTCGCTATGAGAGTTCGGGTAGCGACTCGTCCCATGGCCCATGGGGATCTAAACTCGATGGTCAACCCACTTGTGGGGTTTTCCTTTGTTTCCTTTTTATAATTTTTCATTCTTCCGTTTCTCGATAATCACTATAGAAATTTAATTTGTTCTCATTCTCTTAGTTCTATTGAAAAGAAGCTTTATAAAGGTTCACGATAAATTAAAAAGTATTCACCTATAAATGAAAACTGTTCCACGATAATTTGAAAATTGTTCAACGACAATAAAAAAGTTTCACCATATTACTCATGTTTCTCCAGAAATACAAAAAAGTGTTCACCAATGTTTTTTTATAATAAAACTGGTCCAAGAAAAAAGGTTCACGATAAATTTAAAATACATAGAGATAAAAAATATACATGATATACACCCATGATACAAAATTGGTTCAAAAAAATGTTTTTTATGTATTTTCATAAATTTAAAAGCACCAATAAATGTAAATAGTAAAATATGGTCCATAAAAAAATGTTGAAGACAAAATAAAAAGTGTTCACCTACAATAATAAATATTTCAGGTAAAAGTATTCAAATAAAATAAAATGTAGTTCACAAAAAAAGGTTAACAATAATTTATTTTTTTGTTTAGGAAAACAAGAAATATAAAAAGGGAAAAAGATGAAAAAAATCAGAAAAAGAAAGAGAAAAATGAAATCAAGGAAAAAGAAACGAACCTGAGATGGGCCGGACCACACCGACTCGCTAAGAGTGATAAATATTGCGGGTACCTCGGACTGCACTGGAAGTTCGATGTTTGTAGTATCCGGCTGTGATTACCCCATACAAACCAAATGGAACAACAATTATGCCACTCCATACCCTTCTATTTTATATTCCGTAATTGTCTTCATCTTCACTGTCACCGCCCATAGACATCTGCACATGCACAACAAATTAATGGGTTTTAAAAATAGTAGTTATCATTCAACAATTTACAATGATGTCAGAAAATAGTATTTAACACCAGAGTTAGTTATACATCACATGTAGAAAGACAATAACCGATGACCACAATTGTTAAGAACATGTAAAAAACAAATTGAAGCCACAATATCCAAGTCAAGCACAAGTCAAGCAATTCTGCACAACACAAGATCTACCAACACATAATATATGTTCAAGTTTCCTACTTACCGAACAAAGTCAAGCAACTTCATTCATATGTACAAGCATATGTCTCTGCTCTCTCTTCATGAATAATACGGTAGCAATGTCTCATTACTACCATATGTTGCACTACACATAACCACTTCATGCATTACAAACGTGACTGAGGATGTAAGACTCGAAACATAGTACAAAACAAACGCTCATATACACGTGCATGCACTCACCCTTATGAACGCACGCACACACACCCTAACCCTATGAGCACTTCCGAGAGACTGAGCCGGTGGATCAGGTCTTGAGATTAACGAAGTCACCACAGGCGCCTCGCTGTCGACGGGAACGTCGCCTCCCACTGAAGAATATTCCGCCAAAATGAGAAACACCAGTGTCAAATCTGGGATTTGAACTCTGGTGGGCTGGGGGTACAACCACCCACCTAACCATCTTGTCATGGTCAAGTTCTCAATCTTCGGTTTGTTCTTCACTTACGACTTCTTATACTTTACTTATTTTATTTTATTTGAAATGAGAGAAAAACCTTTGCCCCATTCAATTAATTAAAAAGGAGTTTGTTACAAGAAATAAAAGGAAGTTCTACAATGGGCCACTGATCTCCCGACAAGAATTCACTCAACCGCTTCGCTCGCGCGGTCACCCAGAGGCAAGCTTCCCTATTTATGTTCCCCATGATGATCGTGGGAGGGGCATGCTTGTTTTGACACACTCGAGTGTTGCGTTAATTCTAAGTACCTCCGAAAATATTATTCCACAAATCTTTAGGGATAGGGATGGTCAGCAGGAGGTGTCAAGGTTGTGAAACCCGATCCAATCCTTGATGAGGTCACAAATGTGTCTTGTGTAGCGGCAATTAACTAGGAGGTGCTTCATCGTTTCTAGTGCTCTTTTACAGAGAGGGCACAATCAACGATCTGGCCACACTCTTCTCGCAAGACGGTCGGTCGTCCAAAATCTATATTGGAGAGCAAGACAAGCAAACAATTGTACTTTAGGAGGTCCCCAAAACTTTCATAGCAAGCCCTTCATGTTTGACATTGTTGCTCCACTAAATTAAGACTTTTAGGCCTTAGCTGCCGAATATTTTCCATTTGTTGTTAGCCTCCATTTTAGTTCGTCCTCCACCCCTCATCAAGAACAAAGTGACTAAGCTTAACCCAAAGGTTCACGGATTGCGCAACATGGTCAAAAGAGAAATCCTCACTCATAGTAATCTTGCCAATCCTGCATCGCTATCCATTGCCTTTTTGGTTGACCATTTCTTTGATCTTGAAGCCACAAAAATGAGGGCGCAATGTTTTTAGGATTCATACCATCGAGCCAAGAGGCCTCCCAAAATGGCGTCAATCTACCATCTCCTACAGTTATCAATGTTCATGTGTAGAATAAGTCTATGTCTTCTCTCGAGCATGGGTTGCAAAAACCCAGCCAAATTTTCCTCTCGTCTTTTCATTCAATACATGGCCAACACAAACGAAGGGCCCTTGCAAATTTGTGTATGTTAAGGATCCCGAGCCCGCCAAGTTCCTTGTGCGGCATATGATCTCCCAGTTAACCTTGCATTGAGCCATGTGGTCTTGTGCTTTCCGGCCCAAAGGAAGGCACATTCCCCTTTGCATATGTAGTCTAAGTTGACCGGAGTGACACAGTAAGTGGTGTCAAGTGATAGATGGCTTGTAAATATAGCACCGATTTTACAAGCAAAGAGCGGCCCGAGCCTAAAACGACAGCCTCTCAACACCACTTGTTTATGCATGCACTTGATAGATGTTGTAGGGGTTATGCATTGGACGGACATGCATGTTGTTATTGCTAGCGTGGGCCTCTCCAATGAGCACGATACAATCACGCCAGTTCTTTGTCAATTTGATGTATAAAAAGCTTGCACAGAGGGTGACAAGGGCACAGTTCCAGCATGTTTGGAAGACCAAATTACCGTTGAAAATCAAAAAATTACCAGGCAGATGGTTATCAACCGGCTCCCCTCTGGCTTGCAGATTGCGACTAGGCACGGCCCTACCAATAGGAAGTGCGTATTCTACAGCACATACACTAGTAGAAAACGAGTCTTTGGTTCACCCCTTTAGTCTCGGTTCATTTTTTAAACCCAGACTAAAGGGGTGAGAGCCACACCGCCGGATTTGTGAGGGACCTTTAGTCCCGGTTCGTGTTACGAACCGGGACTAAAGGTTCGGGCCCCAGCGCCAGAGACCTTTAGTCCCGGTTCGTAACACAAACCGGGACTAAAGGTCCTCACTTTATCAGCTTCTTTCACCCCTGCTCACTTCATTTTTCCCACCGAGCCCGAGCTCAAAATCATTTCCTCTCCATTTCTTCTCCTTTTTCTCTCCCCAAGAATAGATAATCCATAATATTTTACACCATTTGGCAAGATTGAAGCCACCCCAAGGTTAGCCTCTTCATCCTCTTTCCGGCATTGCTTATTTAGCTTATTTTGCTCATTTCAATTTTTTTGTGCAAGCAAGGTGTTCGATGTAATGACTAAGTTATGATCTCATTTGTGTATATGTGCAATTTGTTCTCAAACTAAAATAATGATTTATGTGTTTTAGTGTGGTGAGGAGGCTTATCGACGTCGATCGCCCGCGCCGTCCCGTCACCACCTCGGTGAGCCTCTATATTTTATTTTATTTTAAAAACATAGCTTTTATGATTTAGATGCATAGTTACTACTTGTATAATTTTCTAACTTGTATTATATGTATAGTGTCATGGTTCTGATATCCGTCCCCGTCGGTCCTCGTCCGGTCTATGATTCGGATGTGGAATATTTTCAAAACTATTTATTTCATTCTATGTTTCTGGCAATTATGGCGACCAACTTGACATATAATTATTTTTATCTAGGAGGTAGTTGAACCAGAAATTGAACCTGACCCTATTGTCGAGTTTTTGGATAAAGAAAACAATGATTTGAAAGCAAAATTGAAAAGAAGTGAAGCTCTTTATCTTCAATGCTTAGAAGATAAGATGAAATTAGAGCTCAAACTTGCCGACGTGGTCGATGGTAACGAGATCAAGATGGATGCAATGCGCTTGAAGATAAAAAGGATTAGAAAATATGCCATTAATCGGGAGGCTTGGTATCATTATGTTGTGGGTTCAGTATTTACCTTAGTTGCGATGTTGATCGCATTTGTTGTTGGATTTAAATTCTTTAGATAATTTTTATATTTGTTTCAGTTAATGTATGTTTTATGAGAACTATGTATTACCGCTTGTCAATACTCTACTCTTATTTTAATGGATGACATTGTATTAATTAATTTGCTCTTACATATTATTTATGACAGTAGTGTAATAATGGGGTTCAATATACTTTTATGTAATACAGATGAACCGACAATGGATGTACGGTGACCGATGTTGTCCTGAGTTCATTGATGGCGTGCATAATTTTCTCCATGTGGCTGTGGCAAACAAGCCGAAAACGGTTTTATTCGTTGTCCATGTAGTGCCTGCAAGAATATGAGTGATCATTCTACCTCAAAAGTCATTCACTCACATATGTTGCATAATGGTTTTATGCCTGGTTATTATTGTTGGACCAAGCACGGAGAAACAGGGGTTATCATGGAAGAAAATGAAGAAGATGAGGATAATGACAAGTATCCTTGGTTCAGTGATACTACAATGGGAGAAGACGAAACTGAAGAAGATCCCATTATTGATGAGCCCGACGATGATCTTCGTCGGGCCATTCGTGATGCACAAATGGACTGTGGAAGTGAAAACGAAAGGTTGAAGTTGGAGCGTATGTTAGCTGATCACGCCAAATTGTTGTACCCAACTTGTCAAAATGACCAGAAAAAGCTAGGTACCACACTTGAATTGTTGCAATGGAAGGCAGAGAATGATACTTCTGACAAGGGATTTGAAAATTTGTTAAAAATAGTTAAGAAGATGCTTCCAAAGGATAACGAATTGCCGTCTAGTACGTATGAAGCAAAGAAGGTGGTATGCCCTCTAGGATTAGAGGTGCAAAAGATACACGCTTGCATTAATGACTGCATCCTCTACCGCGGTGAGCACGAAAAATTGAATGCATGTCCTGTATGCGGTGCTTTGCGGTATAAGATCGGGCGAGATGACCCTGGTGATGTTGAGGGCGAGCCGCGCCCCAGGAAGAGGATTCCTGCAAAGGTGATGTGGTATGCTCCTATAATACCACGGTTGAAACGTTTGTTCAGCAATAGAGAGCATGCCAAGTTGTTGCGTTGGCACAAAGAAGATCGTAAAAAAGACTTGATGTTGAGACACCCCGCGGATGGGTCCCAGTGGAGAAAAATTGACAGAGAGTTCCCGACATTTTCAGATGACGCAAGGAACTTAAGATTTGGCCTAAGTACAGATGGCTTTAATCCTTTTGGAGAGCAGAGCTCCAGTCACAGCACTTGGCCCGTGACTCTATGTATCTATAACCTTCCTCCTTGGCTGTGCATGAAGCGGAAGTACATTATGATGCCCGTGCTCATTCAAGGCCCGAAGCAACCTGGCAACGACATTGATGTGTACCTCAGGCCATTAGTTGAAGAACTTTTGCAGTTGTGGTGTGAGGAAGGTGTACGTGTGTGGGATGAGCACAAACTGGAGGAATTTGATCTACGAGCTTTGCTTTTTGTAACCATCAATGATTGGCCTGCTCTAGGCAACATTTCAGGACAGTCAAACAAGGGATACAATGCATGCACGCACTGTTTAGCTGAGACTGATAGTATACATTTAGGTAACAAGAATGTGTACCTAGGTCATCGTCGGTTTCTTGTACCCAAGCATCCGTTAAGGAAGAAAGGCAAGCATTACAAATGTGAGGCAGATCATCGGCCGAGGCCTACCCGCCCTTCTAGTTCTGCTATACATGATATGGTCAAGGATTTAAATGTAATCTTTGGAAAGGGTCCTGACGGTCTCACTGTTCCGAATGACACAAACAACCACGTACCCATGTGGAAGAAGAAATCTATATTTTGGGAGCTGCCATATTGGATAATGCTAGAGATTCACTCTGCAATCGACGTGATGCACGTGACAAAGAACATTTGTTGCAATTTGCTAAACTTCTTAGGCGTGTATGGGAAGTCAAAAGATGGGAAGTGAAAAAAAGGTACACCGAAAGGAAGGCAGACCCATCAACGTATGAGCGAAGAGATGCATCGAGACGATACTCATTCAGAGAATCAGCCAGGTCCCGCAAGCTACGCTCTTACTAAAGAAGAGAAGAAAATATTTTTTGAGTGCCTTCGCAGTATGAAGGTTCCATCTGGCTTCTCATCAAATATAAAAGGAATAATAAACATGGCAGAGCAAAAATTTCAGAATCTAAAGTCTCATGACTGTCACGTGATTATGACACAATTACTTCCGGTTGCATTGAGAGGGCTTCTACCGGAAAATGTTCGAGAACCCATTGTGAAGCTATGTGCATTTCTCAATGCAATTTATCAGAAGGTCATCAATCCACTAACTCTAAAAAAATTAGAGAAGGATGTGGTCCAATGTCTTGTCAGCTTCGAGTTGGTGTTCCCACCAACCTTCTTCAATATTATGACGCACCTTGTAGTCCACCTAGTCGAAGAGATTTCTGTTCTCGGTCCTGTATTTTTACACAACATGTTCCCCTTTGAGAGGTTCATGGGAGTCTTAAAAAAATATGTGCATAACCGGGCTAGGCCAGAAGGAAGCATCGTCAAGGGTTATGGAACAGAGGAGGTCATTGAGTTTTGTGTAGATTTTATTCCTGATCTGAAGCCGATCGGTGTTCCTTAATCACGTCATGAGGGAGACTGCATGGAAAAGGCACCCTTGGAAAGAAAGCAACAATATGTCAAGACGGGGATTGTTTCACTCAAGCACACGGCACCGTTCTACATAATTCCAGTTTGGTGGGTCCGTATGTCGAGGAACACAAGAATGTTTTACGCTCCAAGTACCCGGAGAAATCTGAAGATTGTATTGATGGAGAACACATGAAGACTTTCAGCAGTTGGTTAAAAAGACGTCTCATTAATGACACCAATGTTTAAGAACAGCTATACTTGTTGGCCACATCACCAGCTTCAACTATATTGACTTTTCAAGGGTACAAGATAAATGGAAATATATTTTACACAGCCAAACAAGATAAAAAGAGCACCAACCAAAACAGTGGAGTACGCTTTGATACAACAAACTGCAACGGGACAAATGACACATATTATGGTTACATAGAGGAGATATGGTAACTTGACTATGGACCTACTTTTAAGGTCCCTTTGTTCAAGTGCAAATGGTTCAACCTACGAGGCGGGGTAGAGGTAGACCCACGATACAGAATGACTACAGTGGATCTCAACAATCTTTCGTACGAGAATGAACCATTCGTCCTAGCCAATGAAGTTGCTCAGGTTTTCTATGTGAAAGACATGTCTACCCTACCGAAAAAAAGAAAAGATAAGCAAGCGAGTACATCATACGATGAGCCAAAGCGCCACATAGTTCTTTCAGGGAAAAGAGTCATTGTTGGAGTGGAGGACAAGACAGACATGTCAGAAGATTACGATAAGTTTCATGACATTCCGCCCTTTAAAGTCAACACTGATCCAAGTATCAAGTTAAATGAAGAAGATTGTCCGTGGTTACGGCGCAATCGGAAGAACAAGTAAACACTAGAGAGGGATATTATTGTTGATGTGTAATATCTGAATGCTTTGTATCAGAAGAACAAGTGAACTGAAGTATTTTGTAGATGCATGGAACAAAACACACGATTTCACCTGCATACAGCCCAACGGTGGCTCGTGAGTGCCTGCATATGAAATGCACCGTTGGACGTATGCAGGGAATCCGAATGCTTTGTATTCTGTCGATGAAGTAGAATGAGGAGACAATGACTGCCGAACATGTTCAAGAGGGGGCTATATATAGGGTCATGTGACTCACGAACTGGTCATGATAGTGCCCATTCAACAGCTCAGAATCTCTCAAAAGAAACACATCTCTTCATCCAACGACTCACAAGTGCTTTAAAGAAACACACGATCCAAGTGCTTCTTTAGTCCCGGTTGGTGTTACCAACCGAGACTAAAGAAGCACATGGATCGTGTGTTTCTTTCTAGTGCTTGTGAGACGTTGGATCTGAGGTGTGTTTCTTTTGAGAGATTCTGAGCTGTTGGATCAGCAGTATGACGACCACTTCGTGACCCACATGACTCGGTTGTTGTTACCAACCGGGACTAAAGAAGCACACGTACCTTATATATATCCCCCCTCCCGGACATGTTCAGCACTCAGTGTCTACTCATTGTAGTTCATTTTGGCAGCACACGGGTAGCAGAGAGCACTCAGTGAAGGCTGAAGGTGAACCCTCCCCTCGGCAGAGGCATCTCTGGGCAACCAGCGGCAAGACTTCTCTGATGATCTGCGACCGTTTCAAACGGTTGCAGATCATCAGAGATGTCTTGTCGGACGGTTGTAGATCATCAGAGATGTCTTGCCACGGTCATTTGGCTTGGCTTGAAATGACCATAACTTGGTCATTTGGTTTGAAACTTCTAGATGTTCAAGGATTTGATTTTTTGAGGTGTTTATCATTTTTCCTAGCAACTAGTACACATATAAGGAGCCCATGCCAAAGGATTTGATTTTTTGAGGTGTTTATCACTTTATTACATTTTTTCTTAAAAACGATCAAAACGGTCGCTACGACTAATCATCGGAAGAGGTGATATTTTTCTAGAACTATCAATGTTTCTGTGATATAACCACTAGTTGTGTACCTTAAAATGATTTTTCCAAAAGTTTCAGAACAAACTATCAAATAGTTGTAGTTCAAATTTGAATTACTTTCGATAAATCAACATAAACTCAATTAACTAGGGGAAATTAGTTAGAATTGTACGAAAAAACTCATACTTGGGGATCATCCATCATATGTGCACCCCTCTTAGTGAAAAATAGTTGGGTGCCATTTGGAATCATATTTTCTGTACTCACTTCACAAAAAACCTCATTTTTTGCACTCAAAAAAAGGAAAATGATATTTATGAAAATAATTTGAAGAATCCTTTTGGCATGGTTGTTTAATATACCAATATGCACCGATGTGTGGAGTATGAGATCTTTATCACAAACTATGTCGTCGAAATGACCATAACTTGGTCATTTGGCTTGAAACTTCTAGATGTTCATACATGATAGACCTTTTTGTGAAGACTTTTTTTTGCAAATGTAGGCAAAAATCAAGTTTATCATTTTTCCTAGCAACTAGTACACATATAAGGAGCCCATGCCAAAGGATTTGATTTTTTGAGGTGTTTATCACTTTTTACATTTTTTCTTAAAAACGATCAAAACGGTCGCTACGACTAATCATCGGAAGAGGTGATATTTTCTAGAACTATCAATGTTTCTGTGATATAACCACTAGTTGTGTACCTTAAAATGATTTTTCCAAAAGTTTCAGAACAAACTATCAAATAGTTGTAGTTCAAATTTGAATTACTTTCGATAAATCAACATAAACTCAATTAACTAGGGGAAATTAGTTAGAATTGTACGAAAAAACTCATACTTGGGGATCATCCATCATATGTGCACCACTCTTAGTGAAAAAAAATAGTTGGGTGCCATTTGGAATCATATTTTCTGTACTCACTTCACAAAAAACCTCATTTTTTGCACTCAAAAAAAGGAAAATGATATTTATGAAAATAATTTAAAGAATCCCTTTGGCATGGTTGTTTAATATACCAATATGCACCTATGTGTGGAGTATGAGATCTTTATCACAAACTATGTCGTCGAAATGACCATAACTTGGTCATTTGGCTTGAAACTTCTAGATGTTCATACATGATAGACCTTTTTGTGAAGACTTTTTTTGCAAATGTAGGCAAAAATCAAGTTTATCATTTTTCCTATCAACTAGTACACATATAAGGAGCTCATGCCAAAGGATTTGATTTTTTGAGGTGTTTATCACTTTATTACATTTTTTCTTAAAAACGATCAAAACGGTCGCTACGACTAATCATCGGAAGAGGTGATATTTTCTAGAACTATCAATGTTTCTGTGATATCACCACTAGTTGTGTACCTTAAAATGATTTTTCCAAAAGTTTCAGACCAAACTATTAAATAGTTCTAGTTCAAATTTGAATTACTTTCGATAAATCAACGAAAACTCAATTAACTAGGGAAAATTAGCTATAATTCAAAGAAAAAACTCAAACTTGGGGATCATCCATCATGTGTGCACCAATCTTAGTGAAAAATAGTTGGGTGCCATTTGGAATCATATTTTCTGTACTTACTTCACGAAAAACCTCATTTTTTGCACTTAAAAAATGGAAAATGATATTTATGAAAACTAGATACCAAACAAAAATAAATCAAAAAATGGAAAATGAAATAATATAAAGCAAAACAGAAAAATAAACTAGAAACAAAACAATTCAAAAAATAAGTAAACCAAAGTAAATAAAAGAAAACAAAAACAAAAACCAGTAAAAAGAAAAAGAAGCAAAGAAAAAAAAGACTTTAGTCGCGGTTGGTGTTACCAACCGGGACTAAAGACCCTTTAGTCGCGGTTCGGGGCTGGAACCGCGACTAAAGTTCCTTCCCGCGACACTTAGTGTGTCGCGGCCAATTTTTCCCCATTCTTCCCCAAATTCGTCTCCATTCCCCGCGAAACCCTAGCTATCTCCGGCGCCGCCGCCCTTTCCTCTCCGCCGCGCGTGCTGCTCACCGTCCGCGCCGCCCGACCTCCTCCTCGTCGGTCAGAAGCTGCGCAGCCCGAGCTCCTCCTCCTCGCGCCTCTGCCCGCCCGAGCTGCTGCTCGCCGTCCGCGCCGCCCGAGCTCCTCCTCGTCCTCGTCCGCGCTGCCGTCCGCGCTCGCCGTGCTGCCCACCTCCTCCTCCACGCGCCCGAGGTGTTGCGCCGCCCGACCTCCTCCTCCTCGTTCCCGAGGTGCTGCCCGCCCGACCTCCTCCTCCTCCTCGCGCCCGAGGTGGCTGCTGCAGCGGCGGCCTTCTTCCCATCCGTAAGAAAAATAGGACTCATGCTTACCTAACTGTATCTCCTTTGCTCAGTTTTTTTCTTAACAACATGATTTCAAATTTCAAAAAACAAATAACAACATGATTTCAATAATGAGTGTATTTGTGTGCCTGGGATACCTCAGTTTTGCACAATACTGCAGTTTACAAAAATAAAAGTGGTTCAGGATGAAGTTTCTATTATGGCAAAAAAAATGTTGTTTGTGTGTGTAATACTTTAGTTTATAAAACACAACATTCATTGGATCCAAAAAGTATTTGATACTTCAATATTTTAGAAACTGTAGTATTATCAGAATACTTTTTAAAAAATGGAGCTCCCAAACTGACACTAATAAATGAAACCTCCGTTCATTAAAGTAAGATGTATATTCTTAGTCAAAAGTTAACTGGAGTAACAAAAATATGGACATCTATGAAATTCAATTAGGATACAATGAAAATATATTCTATGGTGAGTTTATTGATATTTATTTGGTATTTGAAGCGTTCATATTTTTATCTATAAGATCGTCCAAAGTTACACTTTATGAATATATGCCTTACTTTATGAAACGAGATAAGATAGGTCAAAGTTACACTTCATAGACTAAAAATATACGCCTTGCTTTATGAAACGGAGGTAGTAAATCTTGACGTTTGATATTGTGTGTCTTTTACTAAATTGCTTATTGGTTTAGTGTGATACAATGTTCTAGACATATAGCATAGGTGACTTCATCAATCATATATGCATCTAAGTTGTTCATGATGTTTCTGAGAAAAATAAACTACTTCAATAAACGTCTGATCAATGTAAAATTTAGCTATCCTAGTGTTTACATCTATGGTTTTTCAAAGCCTTCTGTTTTGCCTGTATGTATCTCTGATTGCAGATAACGAATTAACATTTAATCCACATCTAATCCTTCTGTTTTCTATGAAGAACTATAGTTACTACATATAAACATGTAAAATGGGTGAAGTTTCACCAGGTATGACTTTCATTTGCCCCCTGCTAGACATGACTGTGCTTTCTGACTAAGACTTTTTTATTGGTGAAACAGTACAGTACCTGATGAGAAAAACGGGAATTTTGGTATCCAGTCTTCATAAGCTGCCCCCACACCTTGTGAAACTGGATGCAAATAAATAATACTCAATTAGAAGGGAAAGCTATAGATATAAACAGTCATGATACTTTTTTCGAGGAATAATTATGATGAATTAAGCATGATACATCCCTGAACTTCTGTTAACTACGATACGACATGATCAGTGGTGTCACATAGTTATCTATTACCTTCTGATGATGTTGCATCTGAGCATCTCGGAGAAGGCAGCGGATACCCTTAAGCTTTTGCTGCGATCAAAAGAAACAACAATCATGAATTACAAAGCCCCGGAAATGCATTTGCTGCTGAAAACAAGCCAGCTAGGAGTTGATACTACGTTCTCGTGATTATTTTTTCTTCTATCTATGCATCTGGACGTGGAACAATTATGTTTTCTCAAAAGAAACAAAAAAAACTGAACACTATCGTAAGCTTTTCCAGTCAAGTGGTAATGTTATATTGGTCAAGCATTAAATGGCAGTAGTACATGCCACCATTCTTCGAGGAAAAATGGGTGAACTATTTGTATATAAAGCTGATGGAATTCTAGATTCCTCGATATGTCTACAACATGTATATAAAGCTGATGGAATTTAAAGCTATTTTAGTTGTTGGAGAACTTGAGGTCTGAAGATGAGATATTGCCTTCCTTATGTGTATGGAATTTGGGTTGCAGATATTTGTTTGAACTGTGATGTGAGTTAGCCGAGGTCTGAAATTAAATCTTAGACCTTTTGTGTGTTAGATATGCAAATTGAGATGATTGTAATATATATAATATATATGACCCAGTTGTATCAGCTGCTTCCTCCCAGTTTTATTTATGAGAGTTACACTTGGGTGCATTAGTTTGACATGCTTGAGTAGTAAACAGGTACATTGTAATTTATAGAATATTTTAAACAATCATTCAACCCAATATTCATATTCTTGTAATTTATAGGATTGCATACTTTTATCTTTTTTAGAATAAATCTAAACTTGATTGTAAATTTGATTGATTGCAGGTACATTTGAGCTATGGAGCACTTGCGAGACGAGCAGATAGAAGAAGCACAATTTCAACGAGACGAAGAGATGGAAGACCAAATGGAACAACTTATTTTTAATGATGCCCGAGCTGGAGGAGATGTAGATGATTATGATTTTGACCAATTTTTGAACGACTTTGGAATCGAGTCACAAGACTTTGATGTGGTGATAGCAAACTCCGGCGGAGAGGTGTATATGTGTTTATTATAAATATGGCGATATGTTGTTGTTAACTACATGCATTAATTGATTTATGTTGCATTTATTAACGACTTATTTTTCTTTTAGCCATCCGGATCGAGCAAATATGCAAAAAAGCAGCCACCATGTGCTCCTCGAGGCAAGGCAAAAATAATGACGAGCGAGGATCCAAAGTTACCGATTGAGGAAATTGCTGATTCCGGCGAACCGCTCGAACCAAAACAGAACCGCAATAAATTTATAAGTCAAGCTGGAGTTATTGTTAGGGACATGATCCCAATCAGCATACGCGAATGGAATAAGCCGGCGGTCGCAGATGTGGACGACCCATGTTATGTCCACCAAGTTCTTAAGGATTTGGTCTATAACACGATGTTGTCACATTTCACCCTCCCGCCAGATCTCTCTAAAGTGAAGAAGGACAACCTCAAGAGGTGGACTCTTATTAAGATGGCGGAACAATTCCGGAACTGGAAGAAAAAGTTATGGAATCAATATGTAGAAACAAAAGAAGTGCCAGATTTCAGTGGAGCACAAGGGAAGAAGTTAGAATCTGAATGGGCGGCGTTTAAGGCGTATAGGGAATCACCTATGGCTGTGGCCCGATCGACGATAAATAAATTGAATGCTGGGCTGAAGGAACACCACCATACATTGGGGACAGGTGGCTACAAGAGCGCCATTCCTAAGTGGTTAGCCTATGAAGAAAAACTGCTTCAATCGGGGGTCCGTCCACAGACACTTGACTGGCCCGAGAGGTCGAAATTCTGGTTGTTCGCGCATGGGGCAATGTTGGACCCTAAAACCGGAGAGATTGTTGGAAGGGGAAAATGGAAGGTTCTCGTTGATCGTATAAAAAAGAAGCTTGAAGAAGCAATTAATGATGTTCGCAATGGTGTGTTCAAACCCGATAGAGAGGATGACGAGCTGACATGGGCACTGGGGAATCGTGAACATGTTGGACGAGCTCGAGGCTTTCCTGGCGGTGCTACGTTTAAGACTACGTGGCCGGAATCCGCTCACACTTATAGAAGCCGTAGCAGAGGTAAGAAGAAGGAGGCCGACCGGATATTACAATTGGAACGTGAAATGAAGGAGCAACGGGCGGAAATAAAAGCATTGAAGGAGCAAAGAACGCAACCTCAGGAGCGGCACCAATTAGACCATGAAGCGCATGCCGCCCCATCTCAGCGTAGAAGCAGCGTTGGTTCCACGCGTCAGGTCGACGTTGGTGCCTACCCAGTGGATGACATCACAGAGCCTACAGGTTGTGAGCTACATATAGCAATGCGAAACATAACTTTGAAGGTGGCGGTGGGGCAAGCTTTAGTAATTCAACCTGGAGAACTCTACCATTGTGGTCAAATTCCAGATGGCTACGCTCGTGTCGGGGTAGACGAAATTATGCCGGGATTTGAATCCTTGGAACTTGAGTTACCTGGAGGTGACGAGGAGAAGATGTTGGCAGACGTCAAGCATGGCTTCGCCCTATGGCCCAAGAAATACATCGTCCTTTCAGAACAAGCAAAATCCACTCCTCGTTCTAGGAGTCCAGCTCACCAGCCAAGTCCACTCTTCCTCGAGAGGGATCAAAGACAGAGTCCATCTCCACCCCATCAGCAAAGCCCACACCTCCCCGATAGGGACCCCAGCCCGAGTCCATCTCCAGCTCAACAGCAAAGCCAACCGCCCCCCGAGAGGGTTCCTAGCGTGAGGCCATCGCAGTCTGTGCCAGTCCGCCAGAATGTTAAGTCGCTCTCGAGTAGGCGCCAGTCTGGTTCTCCTGTTAGGAAGAAACCTAGAAAGCAGAAAACACCGCCGCCTACTCCAAAGTTACCTTGGGAGAGAACCGTCGAGGAAAACGATATCGCATGCAAAGAACATACGGATGCCTGGCTTGCTGGCGTGAAACAGAAAGCGTTAGCGAAACAATTGCCTCCTGCAAAATTTACTGCCGGAATTCCTCAGGAAAAAATTGTCCGTTGCATCGATGCCCTATACAACCCCCCCACCATCGCCGCCAACAGACTATGATCGCAACATTGGTAAGTCATATGACGAAGAGATGGATGATCGATCGAAAAAAGGGAAACAAGTTGCCCAACTCGGAGAACAAGACGCACAGTCGGCCCCCCCGCTCAAGGTGCTTGATGACAGAGTTCTCAAAAACATCAATGTGCGGGAGCTGGTATATTCGGGAGATGATATCCCCTTCGCGGATGTTGTTCGTACTTATGTTCACGGGGAGAATTTTGTTGACGGCGACTTACCCACAAGAATGCGTCAATTTCAAGTCTAGTACAAGGATACCGTAAAGGAGACGAATAAAGTGCTCTCATGATGGCAGTTAAGGAAGAGCATTATTTCCAAGAATACTCCGTTGTCCTTTACTTCGCCGAAATCTTTCAGTTATACAATCTCCAGGCCCTCGACAAAAACATCATAAGTTCATATTGTCTGTAAGTGATCTATTCTTGTAATTTAATGTTTTAATTAGCTCTACTCGTTCATTGTCTGTGATAATCCTCTCTATAATATTTTGTGTGCTTTATTACGCAGAATGAAGATGCTCGAATGCAAGAAGAAGAAAATCAACCACATTGGGTTCATTGACCCCTCTATAATGCATGAAGATAACATAATTGATCCACTAGTTAACAGGGATACACCGGGGAATTTGCTAATGTTTTTCAAGCGACAAGCTTACAAAAAATATATATTATGTCCTTACAACTTCAAGTGAGTGTTACTGCTTATTACACATTCTATTTTTCTCACCCGATGTTAAGTTTAATTGATTAGTTATGCATGACTATTTATAAACGTGCGCAGCTACCACTACATTCTTATCGTTATTGACTTGCGAAAAGGAGAAATTGTTGTCCTTGACTCGTTAAGAATATGCCCTAAACAATACAAGACCTGTTTTGATTTGGTGGCAAGGTACTTTCTTTTCTTATCGCCTCTTTCGTTCATTTCCTAATATCAAGGAATTTATGACTCATTCATTCAGTTTCTTGTCATGTAGCGTTTGGAAAATGTTCCTCGCGGAACATCCGAATAGTGGATGGCCAGAGAAACTGCGCTGGCGTACTAACGATGTAAGTAGTACTATAACTAGGCCCATGCACCATTATCATACTTTATTATTATTTGATTAAATTTTATTCTTCTACAGACTTGTCTTAAACAGCCTACCGGGACTAATCTATGTGGATTCTTCGTTTGCGAGTACATGCACACTGTGCTCAACGAGAGTTTGAAGAGCAAAAGAAGTATCGAAGTACGTAAAGCTCTAGTCACAACATTATTTTTGTATCATCAATCGTGATGAGTTTTATTAATTTCATATCTCATGTATTCATTGTGATATCATTTTTTTACAGATGGCAAGAAAGCGCAACGAGCTACGAATAAAGACCCGCTTCAGGGCAATTGCAGAGGAGTTGACGGGATTTTACCTCACCGATGTCATACCGGAGACCGGAAAGTACCACTATGTTGACTAGTGCGGACATGTAATATATAGTGATCTCCATGTAACAAAATATTTCTAAGTCTCTGGAACCGGGAAACGTGATATTCATGTACCACGCGTACTTAAATGTGTATGTGTTATGAACACATGATCTTCATGTAATTATATATATGCATGATGCAACTTCATCTAGGTTCATATAATAATTTATACGTGTTTTTCGCCCATCGAAGCTGTAGCATCCGAAACCCCTACCCCCGACGCATCGACATGGTACCATCCGAAACCCCTACCCAGAAAACCGGTCAAAATAAAAAAAAACAAAGCACTGAAATGAAAATAAAAACAAAACCCTGAAATCTAAAAAAACAAAACCCTAGTCCCGGTTCGTAACACGAACCGGGACTAAAGGGTTCGCCCCTGCGCGCCCCTGCCCCCTCCACGTGCGGAGCTCTAATTGGTGGGGGGGCTCCGGTCCCGGTTTGTGCTGAGCCGAGACGAAAGGGGGGGCTCTAGTCCCGCCTTAGTAGTCCCGGTTGCTACACCGGGACTACAGGCCCTCTGGAACCGGGACTAGAGCCCCAATTTCCACTAGTGATATGAGGACGCCAACCATATCTTCTTCTCTTATTCGCTTGCTACTTTTGCGTAGAGTGTGATGTGTCAGATCCTAGGGAGGTCTCTTAGGCGCTTACCGTGGCTCCTTTTTTCTGCTCATCTTGGGCACTGTGGCAGGTCCGCAACAAAATGAGCCATTGAGGCTAAGTTTATCCGAGGATTCATGCTGAGAGCCTTCTTCCTCTGCAGCCCTGAGCACGCACATTTGCTACACTAGTTTATTTTGCTCCTTTGTTGGCTAAGCTGCATGTCGCAGCATGTTGCACTTCTATTTGGCTATGTTGTATGCTGCAACATGTATTTCTCCGTGAACCCATTGCACTGGGATCATCTAAATTCATGTTACTATATATCGGTAAAAAAAGACACTTCGTTCTTTCATTTCATAACAAATGGACAAAGATACAATATTTGGTACATATGAGACATAGATCGACAGAACCCACGAACACATATACTTATCTAATTATAGTGTAATCGATTTTGAGCCATGGGGTTTGTCCCATTTTTAACTACAAATGCCTATATCGACCATAATTTTGTACCTGTTATGTAATATAGTACCAGTTTCTCTTGTTATTGAGCCGATGGGTTTATCAGAAGGTTCTCCATGTCGAGTCATGCATTTCCAGCTGCGGCGGCTGCTGCTCGCACTCCATGTCCACCTTCGGCATTGCGCTCCCGAACAAATCATGATCACCGACGTCTCGCGGCATCTGGCTGCACCCGACGAACGGCGCAAGCGTCTTCTGCATTGCGGGGTTGGCCGCGAATACAGTGCCGAGCAGGCCCGGCGCCCAGGGGAGTATGGCGGCCGCGTTCTGGTTTGCCGCCGCCTGCAGCCAGTTCATGTATGCGCCCATGTCGACCCGGTGCCCGAAGTTCTCGCCGGAGGTGTGCGCCCCAGCTGGAGCGAAGCTGCCAAACATGGAGGACACGTCGAGCTCCCCGAGCTCGCCAAGAGAGGCGGTTGCGTCGTTGCATGGGGAGTCCATGTCGAGGCTGTCTTGTGGGTGCCTCATCTTCACTATCTGGCTCTTCTTGAAGACCCTACACACCACCCATTCCTCCTTTTCGAACAAAGAAAAAATATTCAGTTCACATATCTGTAAAAATCTTGTTCAGAGGGAAACATTTGGTCCAACTAAAACATTTCATAACAAGTTGCAATAGCGTGGCTTAAAGTTGCCAACCTTATTTGGTTTGTATGGGAACTTGTTCTGGATCCTGTACTCGTGCATGACCCAGCTGGTCTTCTCGCCCTTGGGAGCTCGACCTCCGTAGAAGACTAGGGTTTTCTTCATTCCTACCAACCTGCCGCCGTGGAATATCTCCTTGTCCTTGCCGGTGGTCTTCCAGTAGCCGGATTCAGTGGCGCGGTTCGTGCGGATGCCGGTCGGGTATTTCCTGTCGCGCATGCTGAAGAAGTACCACTCCTTCTCGCCCATGCTAGCTTTGCCTGAGAATTTACATCCGTCAGTGTGCAAGCAAAGTACGTACGGCCGGCGCCGTATGGGCTAGAGTATGACAACGACCACTATATTTGTCTGGCTAGTACGCAATGCAACTATAATACTGCTGAAAGTCTTGAGCGGCAATGCGTACATAATAGTGACGGGCTGAATATATGCATGTAATGAACAAGGTCAAGGCGTTACAAGTCTCACCAAATCAAGAAAATTAAGGAGACAAGGTCTACTAGTCAAGAAGGTCAGAAGTAAACAAGATGGTTGAAAAGCAGTTCGCACTAAATCCCGGTTTAATTTGTACACAAGAGTGAATTGACAAAATATCTATATTCCAGCAGGAACACAGGCGCCACAACTTTCTTTAGAGATGATCAATTCTCTCGCGCATTGCATGCCTACCTTGCTGCATCAAACTGGAATCAAAGCTGTTCAACATTTTGAGATGGTACGAAGAGGAAGTGAGCTGGAAACAACGAGTACTTACTTGGAAGATCCCAGGGCTCGCACTTGTTGAGATCGACGTCGGCGATGGCGCGGGTGGAGAACGCGAAGTCGGAGACCTTGCGGGTGAGGTAGTAAGTGATGAGCTCCTCGTCCGTTGGGTGGAACCTGAACCCCGGAGGAAGGCCTTCCTCCATCCTAACCTTCGACTCCGGCGCACTGGCTGGCTCGTTGCCGATCGACTGCACTGTCTAGAGTGCAGCAGCTGAGCTCAGCAGGCAGTGCTACAACGATCCATGGCAGAAGGAGACGCCGTCGGTATATATACCATCAACAAGGCCGCACATGTGTAGGTGAAGACAAGGCAACTTAAGAGTTAATTAATGGCACTCTTGTTGAGCATGCTTCTTCTAGAGCCCGGTTCGAGGTCTCAACAACCACGGCAAAGGAAAGAGACGGGAAGGATTATTGGCGATGGCGACAGCGGCGGATCGGGAGAAAGGTCTGAGGAAGAAAGATCTGTCCGTCGATTGCACGACGTGTGCTGCATGCAGGGGTCACTGTACATATTTCTCATGTTTTCCGGCCAACTCTAACCACTCCTCACCCACCGAGCTAGCTAGCTCTCCGGCGAAATGGCGACCTGGCCAGCGCTGTTAACTGGCTGCCAGCTACACACAGCGGCATGACAGGAATAACTGCAGTTTCCTAGTAGCAATAGTTAGTTAGTACTATACCGCGCTCACATGAGTTGATAAGACAATTGGCCTGCAATCAGAGAGATGATCGTCGGCATTAGTACTACTCTACTTACTACTACGTGTTAGCCGCTTCCACTCGCACGTATGAAAGTGACTCGTCAAGCGAGATGCGCTTTATATCGTACTCAATCGTACTACATAGGTCTATTTTGGACATTTGGTGGTTGAAGCGCAAACGCTAGCTGATGGTCTTCGGGCATATATTCTCTATCGACCATGCAGGTTTGATTTGTGTCCTCCCCAGTTGGATGCTTAACTTTAGTTTGTCAGTCTTGTCACTACAAGAGCCCATATCCATGGTATTTAGAGTGCGACTCCGCAGGCACCTGCTTGATCTAGATCACTTCATGATTGTTGGGACATGGGTGATGTATGTTGTGTTCCTCAAACTATTTCGGTACCTGTGATGCACCTGGTCTGTAATAATCAGTTTGTAGGGATGGCACTTCAAACTCTGGCCTTTTATTTGTTTCTTGTTGAGAAAAGTTTGTAGAAACATAGGTCGTTTAGTTAGTCGAAATTGATGAGTGGAGCTTGTTATGAAACAATCCAGGTCTGACTCAGTTAACAATGTCAAAAGGTGCAAGAAAGTGGAATCATGGAAACAAATTGCCAATATAATCGAGAAAATTGTTAGCTTGTAACACACCAAATTTTCAACACGCGTGCACTTTTTTATTGATAAAATCATTTCCTAACTTCTAAAAATAAGGCACTTCTGAAAATTTGCAGTGTCCGATTTTTTAACGCGTTTATAAGTCCATTATTAGAAAACAAGCAATTTATGAACTCTAAAGTGTTTATACAAAATAATAAATTGAATGCATAACAATCTAGGAATAAGGATTTTTAGCTTAACACTTCCTAAATGTATAGGCTAGAATATATTTGCATTTATAAGTTGCCAATCATTTGCTATTTATAGCTCTTCTGAAATCGAGTCAATATTATACATCTTCATAAGCCAAATCGGCAAGTCAAGCCAGCTTTTAGCCCTAAAATGAGTCTAAGCTTTCACAGTTTCACCGATCATTGGTTTCAGTTCTCTTTAGTGTTGCCAGCTAGAATTGTCTTGCTTTATTTTAGAGAAATCCAAAATGACATGCTTTATTTTTTTTGAAATGGAGTATTACCCTAACCTCTGCATAGAAGAGATGAATATAGCATGTTTTATTTCATTTATTCAACAAAGATTTGCAAAAAGCTCCACAGCAATCATAGAAACCGCAGCCACAAAAAAAGGTGACAAAGCACCCCCCCCCCCCCCGTACTAGGACAACCAAAGAGTAAACGGGACCTTATACCCCAACCGCAGCCATCGCCGACTCATCGGCTAAAACGAGAAATAGCATATTGTGCCCATGCTTCGGACGTCGCTAGCACAATATTCCGATTCCCCCAATCCATATCCAAAGTATAGAGATCAAAGCCAAGACCCTTGCATAACCTGTCATTGACGCCCCATGGCGATAGACATCGCCAGCACCCTACGTGTGCTAATGATGACGCGCTCGCCGCCATGACCCCACTGTGCCACCACGCCGAGGCTTGCTGTCGTTGATGCCATGGAGACCTAGGAAAACCTAGGAGTGGTGGGAAATTGAGTGACTGGGGCATTATTTGTATTAATTTACAAAATATGAAGAAATCTCTATAAATAATGAACATATATTATAGGAGTTCGAAATTTTGAGCGGGGGCCTAGGAACCCAACTAAGATACACTTAGGTCCCCCCTGGTCGATGCGATAGATTCAACACCGCTCTACCACAGAACCCATGGGTTCCTCGGGCCAATACACACCTTCAAAAATGATGCGCCCTAAGGGGATACGACACAGGACCACCACCATCATCTGCTCGTGGATCAGCGGTTTCCTAGGAGGGAGCGGAGGGAGGCAGGAGCTTCACCTCTCGGTGATGCCTACAAGAAATAGTGACACCGAAAGTGTCCCTATCATCGGCTTCGACCGTTAGCCGAAATAGGGTTTTCATCCGAATCAATCTCAACAAACACCCATCCAACATCATGTACATCGGCCGAACCGCCTTTAGAGATCTCGAAGCTAGCCAAGCTGAACCAAGCCCATCGGATTGGGGAACCCGATGTGGAGACACCCCACGATCTAGGACCGGAGGACTCTTGTATCCATGATCTTGGCGCACGACAGCTCAACACCACTGGAACATCAAGGTCCGCCGCTTGGATATGTTAGTCGAGTGCTTAGAAACTACTCCCTAAATAATTGACTCAGATTTAGTACAAGTTAAACTAAATCTAAATCGATTAATTTGTCAGGAAGGTCACGGTCAGTGAGTCGCGCCGCCATCTCTCCTTGAAGCTCTGACCTATTCATTTGGCAAAAGGGCGGACCAAGCAACGTTGGAACCTCTTTTCCCCTCTCCTTTTCCGCTCTGCCTCTTGAGAGTCATCCGCCGTAGTAACCCAGATCCAGTCGCTCCGGTCCACTCTGTATATCAGTAGTTTAGGCAGTAGGCGTAGGTTTGACTTTATCATCGTGTGTGCTGTCGTGCGGAATGGCGCTTTGCGATGAGGATTCGCCGACAGACACATCCGAGTTGTGTCTGCTGGACAGTGGTGCCTGCTCTCCTTCCGGCGGAGCTCCCGTGGTCGGAGCCGTATGCGGAGTATGGAGGCGTTGCATCTTTTTTCTTCAATAAGCTCGCATGTTGTCTTTTGGTTCTAGAACTCGACGGCTCCGATATGAGGATTTCAGGTACTGCTGCTACTTCTCCGGCCGCCCATGGAGTTCGTGGATTTGGCGCTGTGGAGTTGCTGCGGGAGTATACGAACTACTCCTGCCAGTGTGTTGTGTTGATGTTACGACAAGTTGTGCTTTGGAGGTCAGAGCCAATGGCCTGGTTCGGCTCCATGCCGCCGTCCTCTTCAATAAGGTTCGATTTCTGCAGTTGGCCATGGTATGCGGGTGGATGTCTCTACTGCTCGATCTTCACCCTCCTGCTGTCTTTCTACCGTCTCTGCGATTTGGGAGTTCGGAAGCTACTCCCAGAAGTGTTATCATGGCGGTCATCATTTGGCTGCCATTCAAGATGGTTGAAGGGTAACCACTCCCACCCTCTTCATCGGCAACGGCTCCCTCCGGCTGGCGATTGCAGGTGATTTTCATCCTCCAGGCCGATGTGCCTTCTTGGCGGCCCTCTTGCTCTGATGCAGTTGGCTCCCGTCTCTTCGCCCCCAAGTGGTTTCGTCGGCGGCGGCGTTGCGTATGGCTGTGTCGTAGCGTTTGCAGGCGGTGGATTTGGAGCTGGACCCGACGGCGACTCCAGTTTAAGCTTTAGGGTCATTTATGCATATTGTCTGGACCTGTTTGTATTTTTCAGTCTTTTTTGGTCCTCCTTGTATGAAATCACCGTCATGAATGAAAGCTTCTAGGTCCCTCTGGGACTACCCCTGTTCAAAAAGATTTGGCAAAAGGGCTACATAGTTTACACTTGATGTTACAAGTAAATTGGGGGTCATCCACCCAACTACAGAGATGAGTTACTACGTCCGGGCATCCACCCAACTACAAGATGAGTAGCAATAGTATGATATTTGCCTTACTTAGTTGCTTAGATTTTCACACTTTACATGCGCCTTGATCATGTCTGCCCACGATGATCTTGGTCACCATTTTGAACTAAATTTTGGGTTGTGTTATTCCATCATTTAGGTCCAATCATAAGTGGGCCTACTTTGGGCCTCGTGTCCAATTTGTGCCATGGTGAATTAAAGGGCATGAAGCCCAATGATTAATCACGATAAATGCTTTGTATCCATAGAAGAAGAAGAAAATCAGTCCCAGGTCTCGGAGATCCAAAGTCATCATCGGGATTCAGGAGTTAACAAAAAAAAAGATAACCATGAAGGAAAGTTCAAAACATTCAGACTTCTTATTTTCTTAAGCCTTCTTGCATGCAGTCAGTCTATTTTTATAGTTGCTCTTCCTCTTGGGGTATATTCTTCCGGTTCACAATATAAGAAGTTTTAACTAATTTTCACATTCATATTTATACACATATATTTAGAGACAACATATGTTACATCAAAAACAACTTATTGTGGAACAAAAGGAGTCAGCGGGCAGATAGACAAGTTGTGACACGGCAATCGCTTTATTTGAAATCTCATGGATCCTAGTACTCCCTCCGATCCATATTAGTGGGTATAACTTTGTCTAAATTCATATGTATCTAGTTAAGTATTTAGACTAGATACATGTGTATCTAGACAAAGTTGTGCCCACTAATATGGATCGAAGGGAGTAAATGCTTGTAGATTCATTCATAGATCTCTTTTATTGACCATCGAGAATTGAAGATGCAGGAGTAGACCGGTTTGGGAACAGGAAACATACGAAAAATATAAAACAAAAACAACAAGCAAGACGAGCCATATGTACAAAACGTAGACACAAAGAACCAGAAAAGAAAAGAGAGCACGCCATGCACCAGCAGAGATGAGCCGAGGCTGAATCATCATCAGTTTGGCGCGAACCGGTCGAGGAGAAGGCAGACTGTAGCCTCCGGCATGACCGCGCCGGCACCGCCGCGGCACGTCGCCACGGCCACCGACCCGCCATCCATGCCCCCGGCCGGAACGTCCGTGGCCTGCGCGTGGTTGTTGGTGGCAACCTCCAGCTTGCCGCGGCCGCCCTGCAGTCTGGAGGAGATCTGGCAGAGCCAGGCGCCGACCATGTTTGGTGCTGCCGGCTGCGACGGCGATGAAAACGACGACGACGACATGGCCAACGACACGAATGAGTACGCCGGATGGGATCGCTTGGAACTGAAAGCAGAGTGTGCAGTAGGTGTATTTCGCACTTGGCACTCTCTGGGCTATATATAACTAAGATCCAGAGCATACTGGCATAGCTGCTTCAGAAAATATCTAGAGACCGTGGACATGCCCAAAACTATGGAAGATTGGCATGGGAGACCGAAGAAAAAGTGGCGCGCGCTGGCGAATGCATGCACCCAACGAAGTAACCCAGCGAAGACGACGCAGCTGCTGTTGGCCTTATCGTCCCGTTTCCTCCCGACCCATCCGGGTAGGCAGGTTGGAGTACATGACAGCGAGCGGCGTGTCCTATCTTGAATTATTGGGCGACACCACACCGGCGACGAGTGCAGGAAACTTGGCTTCCGCATCAGTGCGTCGCCGTCGCCGCGGCGTTTTTCCAACTCCGAGCTGCTGATAATACACGCTTCACGTGGACCAGACTGCGACGCATGCACACGAGGCTGCTCTATTATGAACTCTCCATTGCCATGGCCTCCAAAGGTATCTGCGATATTGCTATTGCTTCTTCTAATATGTTGTTCATTATCAAGTGTAAAGGGTTTCATAGGAACGATGTAAGGACGCTGACTTCGTCTCCCACATCACTGTGGCGCTCATCTTTTCGCTCGAACTACTCCAGAAGATTTAGTGAAATTTCTGAATCTTCTGGATAAGTGACGCCCTACGCCATCCTTTTAGACTAACCGTTAGAGGTGTGTGGAAGTGGAGCGGTGTGCCATTAACCACATCAACGGGCCTCGACGGCGTGGCAAAACGGGGTTTCGGTGTTACCCGTGTAATTATGGATGTGTTCAAAACGCTCGGGTTGGGTTGTCTAGCAGAATGGCTGCGTTGCCGGCAGATCTGACAAGATCTCTCCTGAAAATGAGTTAGCGGAAGATGGTGACAACGATTTCTAAATCATGCGCATATGGTGCGCGTAGAGATTCATCTTTCTAGGTTTGTGCTTCGGGCTCGGCATTGGGTGGCTTGTTGAGCCATCCAAATTTGGATGATGTGCGTATGTTAGAGCACACGTCTCTAATTATGGAGACCCCTTCATTGTCGCTAGAAATGTTACTTGTATTGGGCGATATATTTATTTGTCTAAGATTTCTTTTCGAGTTTTTAAAACGTCAAAATGCTGATTTTGAAAATTTTGAAGAAAAAAAGCACTCCATTGAGCATGTCCTCCAAAGCGACGTACTACGCACATCACCCGTATAAGTAACTAATGACGGGCCGTAATCATTTGGGCTTGTCACTCCTGGCCTGTTAGTGAAGAGGCACCTTACGCGGAAACAAACCTCCACGCAACACCCCCCCCCCCCCTCCCCCGTTTTAATGTTTGCTTTCCTTTTTTTCCCTTTTCGTTTCTTTTTTGCCTGTTTCTTTTCTTCTTCTTGGTTCCTTTTTCCATTTTTCTTTCCTTTTTCGTGGATATTTTTAAATGTTGTTTAAAAGTTAAAATTGTTCAGTTTTCAAAAATATTTATGATTATAGTAATGTATTTATTTTCAAAAAATGATTAACTTTTAAAAATTTAAAATGTTCCAAGAGAAATTTGTTCAAAATAAAAAAAGTGTTATGTTTTCAAAAAATTAAATTTGAAAATTCTTAAGTTTAAAAATGTTCAGTTTTTGAAAATGTTCATAACTAAAAATATTCGAATTTTAAAAATCTTAAAAATGAAAAATGCCCAGAATTTGGAAATGATCATAGTATAAAATTGTTCTGTTTTTGAAATATTTTTGTTCATTTTTTAAAAAGTAAAAATGAGGGGAATATGTTGCTGGGCAGTTTTCGAGAGCAGACGTGGGCCTGGAAACGCGGCCCGCTAGCGTCGGAGGGTACGCGGAGGCTCGTTCTCTCCGCGGTAGGCGGAGATTAGACCAACCACTATGTATACAAAAAGCGAATCATAGGACAAGTTGGTTCGGTTCAGCCCATAGTAGAGCATCGACTCAAAACTTCTGACACCAAAAGCGAATCAATAATTTGGTGCGGTTCAAAGCAGTAAACAATACATATCCTGCATGCATGCATGGCTTGTTCACACGAAGAAAGAGCAAAGAGAGAAGAGCTTTTTTTCCCAACATGGTCCCATGCTTGTCAGTTGGTGCGGTTCACACATAGCAGCAAATTTACTACCGGTTCAAAACTGACAACTATATGGTTGAACCGATTCCACATAGTGGATGGCCTTAGGAGCTCCCGTGGTGGCTCAGTGGTAACTCACCGGGCTGGGCCTTGACAAAGTACCAGCGACGGTCAGCAGATACAGAGCACACGACCGCTAGCCCATTGTACTGGTAGCCTATTCTGCAGTGTTTATCCAGCAGAAGAAAACATACAGCTAGCATGCCACTCTCGCATGAAAAACCTAGCATCTACCTGTGTCTTGAAATGGCTATGGAACTTGGGTGGTCTATGTTTTATGTGTAGATTAGGTATATGAGTGTTCTTGGCACAAATACTTGAGAAAAGTAGCGATATGAGTATGGTAGGGTAAAACGGTGCACCTCTCTCAATAGGCTGCACTTGTATATATATCAGAGTAATTACAGGAGGCAGAGTCATATACGGCATGTCTACAACACTAAACCGTACATGTTACAAGTTAGAGTCCTAACGTAATACATAGTTTATCATCCTCCCTCAATCTCAGCCGGTCTATGAAGGTTGAGATTGCGCCTACAAGTCTCAAATAATGGTAATGGTAATGGCTTAGTAAATATATCAGCTAGCTGATCCTTCGAGGAGATAAACCTTATTTGGAGTAACTTCTGAGCAACGCGTTCACGAACAAAATGAAAATACATCTCAATATGCTTAGTACGAGCATGAAAGACTGGATTTGAAGAAAGATATGTTGCACCAATATTATCACACCACAAAATAGGTGAACGTTGTTGAGATACTCCAAGTTCACCAAGAAGTGCTTGTACCCAAATAAGTTCAGCTGTGGCATTAGCAAGTGCTTTGTATTCAGACTCTATACTTGAACGTGAGACAGTATCATGTTTCCTAGCACTCCAAGAAACCAGATTTCCACCATAGAAGATGGCAAAACCCCCCGTTGATCGCCGATCATCAGAATTTCCAGCCCAATCCGCATCAGAAAATGCAGACAACAGATCCGGAGATGTAGTAGCAGGGCGTAGCAGCAATCCATGAGAAAGTGTAGCCTGAACATAACGTAGAATACGTTTGACGGCTGACCAATGAGTACACCGAGGAGCCTGAAGATATTGACATACCTTGTTCACAGCAAAAGACAAGTCTGGGCGTGTCATAGTAAGATACTGTAAACCCCCCACAATACTACGATACAGTGTAGAATCCTCAGAGGAGAGGGGGTTACCGTTAGTGGCAGACAACCTTTCCTTAGAGTCCATTGGGGTTGACACAGGTGCACACTTAAGAAGCCCAGCACACTGTAGTAACTTAGTAGCATATTTCTTTTGACTCATAAGAAGACCACCAGAAGACCGCTGCACCTCAATACCAAGGAAGTAGTGAAGGGGTCAAAGATCTTTTAGGGCAAAAGATGTACGAAGTTGATGAACAAGGCGATCTATAGCAGAAACTGAAGAGCTCACCACAATAATATCATCCACATAGACAAGTAAATAGAGAGTAACATCAGAACGCCTCAGAATGAATAGAGACGTGTCAGCTGTAGATGGAGTAAATCCAAGTCCAGTTAGAACAAAGCTAAGTCGTGCATGCCAAGCACGAGGAGCCTGTTTTAGTCCATAAAGTGCCTTGTCAAGACGACATAAATACCTAGGATGATGTGAATCCTCAAATCCAGGAGGTTGGCGCATGAAGACTTCTTCCTCGAGAACTCCATGCAAAAAGGCATTTTGAATATCCAACTGGGAGGTTCCATCCTTGAGTGAGAGCCATTGATAAAAGTAAGTGAATCGTTGTAGGCTTGACAACCGGGCTGAAAGTATCCTCGTAGTCAAGACCATATCGTTGCTTGAATCCCTTAGCAACAAGACGAGCTTTATATCTCTCAATAGTTCCATCAGACTTCTATTTAATTTTAAACACCCACTTACAGTCAATAACATTCCCACCGGGCAATGGTGGAACTAGTCGCCATGTCTTGTTTTCTTGGAGAGCACTATATTCTGTTTCCATAGCTGTACGCCAGTGATCCGAAGTCAATGCTTCATGATGATTGCGGGGCTCAGAGTGTACAAGATCAGCTGTAACAGGTAGACGGGCAATACTCCAGGCAACAGTCCCATCTTTACGTATTAAAGGATTTCGAATGCCCTTCTGGAGGCGCGTCACAACGCGAGATGGAGCAGGTGGCGGTAACCCAGCTGAATGAGCAGGAGACGAACCAGACGGTGACGGCCCAGTATCGGAATGCCCTGTAGTGGACGTTGCAGTCCCAGGCGAGCTGGCCGTTTCGGCAGTAGACAGTCCATGCGAGCTGGACGTTGCATGTGGTGTAGTTGGATCAGCATGCGATTGATGTCCAGCATGCATGCGATCAACGGCCACCTGATCATCCTCCTGATCGACGTGAGGTATTTCTGGTTCCTCGTCAAGAAGCTCAATCCGAGCTCCACGTACTTGACCTGCACCATGGTTAGCCAATAGAGACGGTGTATATGCAGCATCAACAAATTGGTCAGATTGTAAGAGTGGTGTATTGGAATTGGATGGTGCGGATGTAGACAATGTATGGGAGAAGGGAAACACGGTTTCATCAAACACGACATCACGGGAAATATATACTCTATTTGTGGGAATATGAAGACATTTATAGCCTTTTTGTAGATAACTATACCCAAGAAAAACACATTATTTGGAGCGAAATTCCAGCTTGCACTTATTATAAGGGCGAAGGTGTGGCCAACATGCACAACCGAATACCTTAAAGAAAGTGTAATCAGGTAATTCACCCAAAAGACGTTCAATTGGTGTTTGCATATTAATGACACGACTAGGAAGTCGATTGATTAGAAAGCAAGCTGTGGAGAACGCATCGCTCCAAAAGCGATAAGGAACAGAAGCATGCGCTAAAAGAGTCAAGCCAGTCTCAACTATATGACGATGTTTGCGTTCAGCAGTACCATTTTGTTGATGTGTATGGGGATAAGAGACTCGATGAGAAATACCAATATCCGTAAAAAAATTGTTAAGCCTATGATACTCACCACCCCAGTCTGTTTGGACATGCAAAATTTTCTTATTCAAAAGACGCTCAACATGCTTTTGGAATTCAAGAAAAACTTGAAAGACATCAGATTTATGCTTAAGTAAATAAAGCCATGTGAAGCGACTATATGCATCAACAAAACTAACATAATACTCATGTCCACTAACAGAAACTTGGGCAGGATCCCATACATCGGAGTATATAATCTCAAGAGGTGATGTAGTTACACGAGTAGATAAAGAAAAAGGTAACTGATGACTCTTGCCTTGCTGACAGGTATCACAAACTACAACTTTATTAACTGACATTGAAGGAAGCTCATGACGATGCAAAACATGTTGAACGATTTGAGTAGCTGGATGACCTAGGCGCGAGTGCCACTGCTCACGCGAGACCTTGATACTGCTGAAGACTTGTTTGATTGACGACACATAAGATTATAGAGGCCTCCATGACACCCCCCTCTAAGAAGAACCCTTTGAGTGGCTCGGTCCTTGACAAGAAAATATCATGGATGAAATTAAAAGAAAACATTATTATCAAAAGCAAATTTCTTAACAGAGAGAAGATTACGGGTGACAGAGGGAACATGGAGGATATTTTTTAGATGAAGTGTATGTGATGGTGTAGAAAGAGTAGACTGACCAATATGTGTAATGCGCATACCTGATCCGTTGGCTGTCTGGACATGTTCTTTGCCATGATATTGTTCCTTCATGGTGAGCTTATCAAGATCATTGGTGAAGTGGTCTGTTGCAACAGTGTCGGCATACCAAGTAGGATCAACCGGGTAGGATGAGGTAGAACCACCATGAGTAGAGGTGGAGAACGCAGCAATCTGACGATCCACTCCAGAAATAGAAAGGCTCATTGGGAGGCGATACGTCGTTGAAGTCACTGTGTCTCGCCTTTCACTTCGGCATGAACGGATTAATTTCCAGGTTCTTAAGTTTTTCCCAGAAGGAGGATCATCTCATGACCGTAGTTACTTTGTAGCTAAGCTCTTTTCTATATCTCTTGAAAATCATCATTCAATATATGTATATGCCCTAAACTTATTATTCCCAGTACCAGTATACAACATGCACTAATTAAATGTGATATTTCAAAGCGGGCGCGACAACGCTCGTCCTATCCTTCTAGTCTGTTGCTCCTACAACGCCTCCACCAGAGTACCAGACAAACACCGTCTGTATGGCGATCAGGATGACATAAAGAAGGAGGAGGCCTGAATCTGGGTTGGGATGGTACGTATTCTAGCTCGCTCCACCACTAGCAGGCAAGGGTTTTTGAAAACGTGAAAGCATATTTTGTCAAAAAAATTACGCTGAAACCTTTTGAAACAGCAAGAGGCAACATGCCCGACTTTTGAGCAGATTTGGCACATTGGCCGTGTGCCACCGAAGCTAGAGGGTTGAGGTCCACACTGATCATTGCGTGGTCCATTGTATGACGTGTTGGGCTAACTTGGCTTGCCCTGGGTTCCCGAATCAGCACGGTTGGACGGTTGGTACTGCTGGTAAGGCGGGCGACTACCGCCTGGACGAGAGGAATAATTTGCCATGTGCACATCTGCACTAATTTCTGCACGTCTGTTCTCGATGCGCTGTTCAGTAGATAGGAGCTGCGCAAACAGATCCCTCACGGGTATTGGATCAGACGCTGCGCGGGCACCAACGATTTGTGCCAATGCATCATAATCACTGTCCAAACCGTTGAGAAGGTAGGTGTTAAACTCATCAGGTCGGAGGGGCTGTCCAATGGACCCCAATGTATCGGAGAGCGACTGCACCTTGTTGAAGAACACGGTGGCAGATGTATCAAGCTTCTTTACTTTAGAGAGAGCAGTACGGAGTTGCATGGCGCGAGCTGTAGATTGCGCTGAAAAACTTGCAGATAATGGCTCCCATGCTTCCCGCGACATGGTGGCGAGCATCACCATCCCCATCACAGATTCAGAGAGAGAGCAGACAATGGCGGAAAGGATCTCCTGATCCTGTTGATGCCATGTCGTATGGAGTGGATTAGGTATGGTAAGGGAAGCACCTTGCTTTGAAGCCTCTGGATTGGTGACTTCCACGGCCGGACATGGAAGGGAACCATCCACGAAGCCTTGAAGACGATTACTCCGGAGCATCGGAACAACCTGTGCACGCCAGTAGAGGAAGTTGTCCGCGGTAAGCTTGATCGTAATCCGGTTCGACAGGTTGATCGGAGTTGGGGGAATCACCGATGCCATGGGAGCCATGGATCCCGTACCCGCTGTCATGCCGGAGGTGAGCGACGAGGTAACCGAGCTGCTGCTGTACATAGCCATGGGGATCAGGAGATAGAAGCGGAAGCGAAAGAATCGAAGAATCGATCTAGGTTGAGCCGCCGAGCTCTGATACCATGAGAAAAGTAGCGATATGAGTATGGTAGGGTAAAACTGTGCACCTCTCTCAATAGGCTGCACTTGTATATATATCAGAGTAATTACAGGAGGCAGAGTCATATACGGTTTGTCTACAACACTAAACCGTACATGTTACAAGTTAGAGTCCTAACGTAATACATAGTTTATCAATACTCGGCAAGACAAAGTCAGTGTCGTATGAAATAAATGTCCCCTAACTCGATCTCAGTTGTGGCGTGTGTGTCATGGCTGGTGTTATGTTTTCCTTTCGTCAATTTGGCTTGTTTTCTTTGCGATGAAAGAAGGAAGCAATTATTCAGAAGATTGTCTTACAATACGAATGGTGCGTCTGTGGTCACATTTTGTTTTATCGGTCTTAGGTTTGTCTTAGGTTCTCGTTTCTTAGGCTAATGCGGCTTTTCAAAAGATCTGCTTCAGATTAAATCACGAACATGATCAAGTTAACATACTAGCTGGTAGTATCTTTTTCTTTTGCAAGCGGAAGTTAACGTACTAGCTAGCATCCCTTATTCTAATTTTCACTCTCATCTGGTGGAATTAAAATCAGCGGCGTTCCAACGACCATATAGTATATTACTATAGATGATTTCACAAGCAATTTAGTAGTGTTAGCTCTTTGGACGCAGAGGACTCGACACGGCGCTGTCTCTGCCGCTGCTGTTGCTCCATACCATTTTGCCACCCTTGTCTCCCTAGGCTAATCTCCAGGCTCGGTACCCTTGATGGCGCCGGCTGCTGCTTGTTGCATGCTTGCTCTGCGGCGCTGCCGGCATTCCTGCCGCTCAACTGTAGTGACGGTGACAGCGATAGCGACGACGACGACGACCATCCATTTGCGAGACCTGTGGTCGACGATCTAATCCTGACAGTCTCATCATGGCTTGCACCTACATGCAGACGTTGTCCTTTGTTCTGCCCTTGGCAATGGAGTGCATCATCTTGCTGGACTGCACCTCCGCCCCTCCATCCCTGTACAAAGCATGGATGCTCAAGCGGTTATTTGGCAGTGCAAGTGCTATGATTTTTTAGGAGTTGCATGGATGTGGCCTAATAGTGCACTTAATTTGGGCATGCATGCATGTGTACACGATTGAGTGTTGTTTGAATGAAACCAACATGAGTATCTGGCATTGTGACATGTAGGTAGCTTGTGCGTACAAGTTCTAAGAATAAAGAGGAGCTATATATGAACTGTCAGAAAGATATTAAATCGATGGAAATGCTGTTTGTTCCCAACACTGCAAATATTACTCCGCTAATTAATCCAGCCCCCTGCAGACTACAGAACATCAATATATGTCCAGTGCACGGATGGATCATACATGTAATTCAGTAAATTCTTGCTCGTCCAGCAAAATATTCCTGCATGAACATATATGGCCGGCCGTTTCAGATAACAGTAATGCAGCATACACGAGTTAGAAAAGAAGATCACCTGGTTTTGTTTCATGAAGTATTGCTGAATGGACATGAGGTAGGAGCCTGGTAGCTGCCGCCCGTCGCTGGCTTGGTGATGGAGGTACGGTGGCAGCTGCTCCACCGGCGATGTCCATGGATGTCTTCTGCAACTTGCAGCAAACAATGTTTGTCTCAGATTTTACTTACTGTCAGTCAATTAACACAAATGAACTAAGGAAAGGTGAAATGAAGGAGTCTCGTGACGTATGAGCTGTGTGGGCCGGTATCGATACAGGCAGGCAGGCAGACAAAATGAGTACGAGAGCCAGCAAAACAGTTAAAACCATCAGATCGATCGTCACACGAGGGAACCACGTATACGTACATGCATGCTGCAGGAATTAACTCGGTCTGCGCTGCTCATGCAAGGCCCGGATCGAGAGGAGACTAGAGCTGAACACGACGAGAAGAAGCGGCCTAGATACTGCATGCAATGCAGCCGCAGTTGCAGCCGGCCCGCCGGCGTAGTGCTTGCTGTATGTCGCTTCGAGGTGAGTGTTAATTGCAACAATGGCGTCCTGGCAAGCTGGCTTGTCCTTGCTCGCCACTCACTATCTCTCGCTCTCTGAATTTAAGCGGCTGGGCTAAGCTAGAGTGGGTGCGGCAGGCTTTCTCAGCCGGTCAAGCTAAGGACAATGGATGGATGGGTGGGTGGACGATAGGCAGGAAGGCAGGCGGTCGACCTTGTCTTCTTCTACTTGTCACACGCCAAGATTCCGGCCACCACCCGGCGAAATGGCCAGCCCTGATGGGCGCAGGGGGACAATTTATATGGATCTGGAAGATGATCATCACAATGCAGCGGGTCTTAGGCTGCTAGCGCGCGCGCCACCCATCGCATAATGGCATCTCTCTCAGCTGCATGCGATAGGAGGGGGAAGAAAGTCTTTGCCACGCATCATGATCAAGTACTGATCCCCGGGTACAATGTTTTGCAAGATTGATTTGCTAGAAGTTACTTTCCCTTTAAAGACCTGTCCCCCATGGCCATGGTCACCCTAGCTTGCAGCTGCATGCATGGCTCTATCTTGGAGTGATTAACTGGAGCATGCATAGCATAGTGCCAAGCTTTCTTTTAGTGCCTTCGTGCATGGGAGTTTGAACTCAATATGCTTGTACATCAGACATGCAGCCGACTGTCACCTTCATTCGCTAGCTAGAAACCCACGGCTGTTGCTAACTTGCTATGCGTGTGGGATCAGTGTTTCGACTTTCGATCCACTTTCTACTAATCAATACCATAAAATGTAGTCCCATCCAAATAACCGAGGAATATTTTTTGCAAGACCTAATTTATGCCACCATAAACTAAATGTGTATATTATCTCTTTTCTCAAAGGCCAATATAGTGTTCATATCATATATTAATTGTTCGATTGATGTGTGAATTTTAATAACAAAAGATGAAAGTCGTATCTTCGGTATCATATACTTTTATACATGGGAGCACATGCTCTAGCCACTGCAAAAAAAATAGAAAAACATGCCATGTCAACATGTAGAAGAAAGAAAGGAACATTTTGTGTGTCTTGTCTATAAACAAAAGGTGTTCCACTAATCGCTTTCTATAACATTATTTTTCAACACAACATATATCTTTTATTGATGAACACTAATCGTTTTCTATAACATTATTTTTTGACACAACATATATATTTTATTGATGCACACTAATCGCTTTCTATAACATTATTTTTGGACACAACATATATCTTTTATTGATGAACCTTAGCATACATGTAAAAGACACCGCATTTTTAGATTGTAAACTGAGCCAGAACGGCATGTCCTTGGTATGTATGTCGCACTGGGATTCGAAGCCTTGTGATCTCGTTAAAATTTTATTTATTACATCCTTGACTTTGATTGTTAAGCACAAAACACCATTTGAAATTCATGGACGTACTTAAAAAAGTTCAATACTTATTAACATATAGTTGTATCTGGATAGAAAATATTTGAGTTCATGTTAAAATGTACCATCCAAAGTGTACCAGATCAAAACTTTTTTAGTATGGCACACTTTTTGATAATAAGACAAACCATATTTTTGCAGAAAACAAATTAAGATATTACACTCTCATTATAGGCATTTCACATATTTAAGATGAACTCGTTTGAATGGTTGGTAACATCGTTATTATTTTTTATAATTATGGAATATTTTAATACTTTGTGGAACAACATAAAATAATACATGACATACATTGGATTTTAAGTCCTTCCTTCCATTTTATCCCTCTAAGCACCTGTAGCTAACATCCATATGCATATGTCCTCACTTAGTTATACTACTTGAAGAATTGTGCACATGAAATCAATATATTGGATATCAAATTCATGATTGTGTTCTTCCAAGGGAAGTTAAAACAAGAGTGCATATATTATACAACCATGCATTGTTTAGTTTAGAGTATTTCATTATTGTACATAGTACGTATCACATAGTGACGGTATACATATATAGTACTCCATGATGATTAATGATTTTCATTAAAAAAAGTCCATGATAATATTATGATGCTAGTAAGCTGCGTTGGAGATCAAGTAGCTAATTGTTTCTACAAAATTATGTATATACATGGACTAGTAAAGAAAAAATTCAACACCAAACTTCCAGTCAATTTGATGTATATCAATAACTACCATGTGTCGTACACTTTAACTCGTAGATACTAGATACAAACCTATAGCTAAAAGGTTCCATGCATCCAATTGTATGGAGGAGATATCAATTTTGATACGACATTTTATCTGGTATATATTTTAATACTATTTATTTGCAAACCTTGGAGCGATGTTGCTAAACACGTCAAAGCCATCCACTTCACCACCTCTCCTCAGGAAGCCCATATCTCTCATCTGGCCATAGCCTGCAGAACACCATGTGTGTATGTCTTACCAATTAATAATAAATAATAAGTGACTATGCGAACATATATATGTGTTTTTTTGTGGACGCATGGACAGTTCAGTACTGTCTGTTGTTCAACTTCAGCGTTTGCTTCATATATATGGGGCTATGAGGATGCAAACACCAGATATAGACCATCCCAATAATTCAGATAGCATCATGTGATTTGACCTTACTGAATGATCAACTGGGACAAGAAAAAATGTCTCTGAAAAGAAGAAAACAAACACGTTGGCAGAATTTTACCTGCAGCACATGATCTCTCTGTACCAGTGCCCCTCACTGTTCTGTACATCTGCAACAGGTCAAGGAAATAAAACTGTAAGGAGAAAGAATGATTTAATTACTTAGACTAGGCGCCGTACGTACGTGTTGCCATTTTGTTTACCCTTGGAACATACTAATTGAACAAGTTATATTCATACTATAAATTAGACACAAGGGATCAGTTGAGAGAGACCAAGAAGTACTTGACAGCAGCTAACAACCTTAGCAAGAAAATAAAATATTGGAGATGAGCTCATCAACGAATCATAACAGAAGACTAAATTTTTGTTTCGTTCTTGACGAATGTTGCGAAACTAGGAAAACTTGAAGATGGAGAGAGATGACTTCTATACTTCAAACCACTTGCCTGCAGGTGGCTCTTGACATGAGCGAGAGTGAGATCCTTCACGTTCATCAGCTCCAGGACTGATTTTGGTGTTGCTCCTTGAAGATAGAAAATATATACAGCTTAATGTTGCAAACATAAGTAGATTTTTTCAATCCAAATGATTTACAAACCAACAAAAGGACTAGAAGTCACGGGATTGCACCATCTTAATTGACTTCTTAAAAATTTAGAATATTTGGAAATCTCTGAATATTGGCTCATGTGATTATATATGAATTAGCACCAAGCCTCCGA
Source organism: Poa annua (assembly GCA_026929855.1). Lineage (NCBI taxonomy): Eukaryota > Viridiplantae > Streptophyta > Magnoliopsida > Poales > Poaceae > Poa > Poa annua. The sequence continues at coordinate 44,869,034 of CM049427.1, forward strand.
TCTAACAAATAGCGATTCATGATCAAAACAACAAATAAATGGACAAATTGAATTCATTTGCATGAACGTACTCTCATGCCCCCCAAGGAGCTGGACGGCTTGCACAAAGTGCGCATGGAGCGCCGTGGTCCACCGCATCCGTGGAGCTCTAGAGCTCTTCTTGCCACCACCACCACCACCACCACCAGCAGCAGTTCCAGATCTGGCTGCACTACCGGAAGAGCCCACCTGGCTGCCGGAGGAGCTCTTCTTGAAACTCGGGATCTGGCTAGGTTGGTGCAGACGCTGCTGAAGGTCGGAGTGGCCATTGCGCCACACCGTCGGCATGTCAAGCCCTAGACAAAGCTTCGTCGACTCTGTGGAGATGGCCGTTTCATCGCCCGCGATTGATGAAGGTGGGCTGATGTGGAGCGAAAGATCCGGGGCAGCACCCGCAGCTGCCATTGCAAGTTTGCAACACACTAGCTAGCTACGATAATAGTGCTGCTGCGACGATCGAGGAATGTGTATGAGTGCGTTGTATCCGCGAAGCTAGATAAATGGAGTGATTAGGTCATAAGTGGTACATGATTCTTGTATATGGGTTTGTGTGTTCGTGTGGGTGAGACGAGGTGTGGTAGATGTATAGGGATGGGGGCTAGTGAGAGAGATAGTAGTAGCAAGTTGGAGATAGAAAGAGAGATCCATGTACCATGAAATGGTTGGAGAGAGGTGGAGCAGGCAGCTAGGCACCAAAAACTTTGCCATTTTTAAGGGCTGTGACTATTTGACATGGCCTAGATTACAGGGTGTGATATCATGCACAGGATTGCCACGATTCAAAATGATTTTTTTTTTAGAAAAGGGGGATCCCGGCCTTTGCATGGAGCGATGCACACAGCTCCGAAAAGGGGCACTCCAGACTCTGCATCAAAATTATGCATACGGACCGCTTTATTAACGTATTGTGAAAGTTTTAAAGTCTGTTACAATTTATGGATCACTAAGGGTCGATACATGTATCAAACCACCGAAAAAATCTTAAACACAAGAAACACATGGTTCTAGTCTTCTCAAAACGTCCGCCCGACCAGTTTTAGAAATCCTTGGTAGCCATCTCCAACCGGATACATCCAAAATCCATAGTGTGACGTTGCTCCACTGGTTGGAGATACGACCATGAGCGGATCCTGTGAGAAATCAAAGGAATCACCTGCAAAAAAGATATTTTTTTTATCTTGATCCATGTATTATGTACAGCCGAGCATAAAGTTCATAAGATTCTGATTAAATCCTGAAAGTTGATTATAAATACAGAACTCTACTCTTGCAAGGGAAATCAAACTTATCGGGATTTTGAATTAAGCACCAACCAATATTCATTTGTATCAATGTGACGTAATGGAACCAATCATTCAATGAAATGTTAGTATTGGAATTGATGTTACCCCTAACCCACTAGGGACCAACCAGTATATTTGCACATCATAGTGTCTGACGAAGGTGGATATTCTTGTGGCGGTACACAAATATTGGCGGATCTAGAATCTTACGCCCGGGGTGCCAAGGTCTATAATATCACTTCAATACATTGGTTCGAAATATTGAAATTACAATAGTAACAAGATATGTTTTGTTTGTATATCATCATCATTTCTGCAAATAGTCCCAATATTCCTTTAAGTTGTCAACAACTATTATATATGGTATACATCATTTTGCACTTGGGGGGGGGGGGGGGGGGGGTGTCCATGGCTCGAGCCATTGAACCCCATGCATCCGCCCTTGTACATGACCTCCTCAATGTTCAATCTAGCTCTGCTTCTCTTGCCTTCCGTTTAGTAGGTGCGTGTGTGTGTGAGTAACTGTATGTGTCCAATAGGTGAACTACGCCATTTCTCGCGTAGTCTAGATTCTATCTCATGCTTGATTTTATCAGGTTGTATCTCAAGCGAAGAACTAGCTAAATACACGGACTGTTCCATAATTTTGACAATACATAATTCTAGCTTGCATTACGCTATGTCTATTTAAACATAAGCCATATGTTTCATCAGGATGCTCCTACTCATAAACACCGATGAGATTTATTTATTTATTTATGAATACTTCCATATATAATTTCAATTTTTTTCATTTATATATAATAATATACATTCAATACGTTTTGGGAATAACTAATTTTGGTCTAGATTAGTTTCTCATTCTATAATTTATTTATCAATTTAATTCATTATTACACGTTATGTATGATAAGTAATGAAAGGATTTGAATAACAAATTGTATACTTTAAAAATACACCTCTCCTTGCGGCTTTAACAATTTAAACATAGGATTGATCTTTTTTGCAACTTTAGAAACTGAGCTACCCGTTGTGAGAAGAGCATTCCAAAAAAGGGCGCGTAATTCACGATTTTGTGCGACCTTCCAAAACCTTTAGGATGAGTTAATTAAAATAATGGGCACGGGCTCTCTAAAATTAGAACATGGGATTGTATATTCTAAAGCGGCTATAACATTTGGAGGAAGAATGTTCCTTTCCTTTAGAACAAGAAGACATTTCTTTTGAGAAAGGGAGCTTTTATTAAAATCTCACATCACATCCAGGTAATACATTCATAGAGAGTTTACAATCAAGGTTTCTATATCTAGGGTGCATGTAGCCACCAAAAAAAACATGCACTCCGAAAATAATACTAATTTATATAGTCAGCAAGACTAATATAAAACCTAAAGGAGTGGAGCGCCGATTCAAAACTAGATCATCATCCATGCTGGGTAAAGACATCCTTGGCCACCATCCCCAGCCATGAAAACAACACTGCAAACAGCTCGTGGTGTTCTTTTTGTTGAAGAATAGACCACGAGCGGAGTTAATGGGTACAACTCGTAGATAACTTGCAAAGGAACATGAAATTTTCTAGCAAACACGATATTGTTTCTGCATATTGAGAATGTCATGGTATTTTCCTGGTGGTAGATTTCTATTTGTACGCCTTGCGCTCAAAGATGTAGTTGGCAGTGCATGGGATACAAAATTTGTACATACAAGGGTCTCGACGAACAATTTCTAATATTAGTCCTACTTCATGTTTGTGATGACTTCGATTATCTGCCCGTTCTCTTCGAATTAACGAGGTATGCTCGATCACGCCTATGTGTGGATGAAGAATGATAATGATGTTGACTAGTCCCGCTCGAGAGGCCCCTATCCTCCCGTATGTCTTCGGTGGAATTAGGTTACAAAGCGCCATGAGTTTACCCCAAGGAAAAAATGCTATCAAAAATTAATAGCGTGGTCATCCTCCAAAAGCTATACAAGTTATAGGGCGTTATAGCTTGTGTGGTGAAAACAATGTAAGATATAGCCCAAATATTAAGAACTTCAGCACTAAATATTTGTCAAGAAGAAATACATGCATAACCACTTAACCATATACAAATGTCAGGGCCAAATGCATGGCACAAACATAAACATAAGGCATAAATCCATGCATAAGCACTTAACCAGATACAAATGTCAGGACCTAATCCATGGCACAAACAGGGTTATGAAAAAATACCATATATATAGAAAAAACATTTTTTTATCAAAAATAAAGAATATAGTCTTTAAATGGTAGGACAATATATGCAACCAAGTATGAAAAACATTCTCTAGTTGTTTAGAAACTTAAAATTAATATATCACAGGCCAACAACATAACATAAATTTATTATTTAGAATTATCAACATTTGACGGCATGATTCAATTCAGAAGAGTAACCTGTAAATTGTAGTTCATCATCAACATAAACAGAAAAGGATTTTTTACTTCTTCTAAAGATGGAAAAGTCGGTACTTGACGCTGAAAGACTGGAAAAAGAAAATAGCGTGCTATTTTGTGAATAGCTTCATAGCGTGTAAAAATGGTAAAAAATTAGCGTGGACCCTCCAGGTATGCTACAGCGTGCTATTAGCGAAGAAATAGCATGCTATTTTTTTCCATGGTTTACTCATAGAGAAGAGCTCTAAACCCTCCCAAGATGATTTTGATTTGAGCGAATTTGTTACAAGGAGCATCACGTAGAATCGGTCTTTGATGATCTTAGTGTGGCTTTGCTTGTATTCCAAGTTGTTAATTCGGCGCTACATGGGGTCTAGATCCTTCTAATGGGAAGCATATACATCTTTGAAGCCACCTAGAGGTTAAACCATATATCGCATGAAAACTTGCACCAGAAGAAAAGATGTTTATTAATCCTCTCATCATGATGACAAAAACAATACTTTGTGTTCTTTGTCTAGTTGCACTTTGCAGTGTTATCCTTGGTTAGGATTGCAGCTCTGCTGAGACACCATGTGAATATTTTAAATTTCGAAGGTACCTTAATTAACAAATTTTCTTATTTGCATATTGTTGTTAACTGTCAAGTCGGAATGTACAATAATTTTGTGCATGGAGCGTTGTTGTTAGAGTTGTAATTATGTACGTATTGTAAACCTTGTAGGACTTATATTCGGAAACCTTGTAGGGCTTGTATTCGGACCATTGGTACTTCTATATAATGTTGCAGTGGCCGACCCAAGAGGTGTCGAAGCCCACAACCCAATCTTGTTTCGTAACATGGTATCAGACGCGATCGTACGATCTGAAACCCTGCCCATGTCTTCGTCTTCCGCCGGTGCTGTGGCGGCTGCCGCCACCGCGCCCGCCGCCACCTCCGACCCGGCTGCCTCCCTCGCCATGGCTCCTCCTGCCCTGACTGCTGATGCGTTCGACTCGCTCGCCTCGGCCGCGCCGGTCGCTCTGCCGCCGGTGCCGTCGTTCTTGTCCCACTTGTTTCCGAGTGGTTCTGCTCCGGCCGCCGCCGCCACCTCGCTGATGACACGATCGGCGGGCGCGCTCTTCTCCGGCCCGAGTGCCTCGGTCTACTCCGGTGCTCCAGCGCCAAGGTCACCCTATGGTGTGCTTGCACCCTACGCGCCACCGCCTCTGCCGTATGATCCTGCTGGCTATGGCGCATACCACGGTGCACCTTACGGTGCCCCCTATGGTGCTCTCTATGGCGCTCCCTACGGTGCTATCCATGGCGCCAACTATGGTGCCCCTTCTGTTGCAGGCTACGGTGCTCCTCCTGCCGCAGGCTACGTCAGCCTCCACCCTACGCCGTGGGATACGGCGCTGGCTATGGTGTTGTCCCGGGCCACGCCGCGTACGGGGCGCCGTCTTCATCTACGGTGCCGCCTCCTCCACCACCGGCTACCACTGCTCCGGTTTTGGCCGAGCTGCCACCTGCCTCGCCATCTGCGCTCGACGTCATCACGACTCCGCCGTTCTACTTCGGCAATCTCCTTCCAGTGAAACTGAAGATGGACAATTACTTGTTCTGGCGTGCGCAGATTCTACCTCTCCTCCGTAGTCACTACCTGGAGGGGTTCGTCGATGGTACCCTGCCGTGTCCCTCGCCGACGCATCCCATGTTCCGGCCCTGGATTGCTCAAGATCAAGCGATCCTCACGGCGATTCAGTCCTCTCTCACCGAGGGCGTCGCCGGTTTGGTTCTCTTTGCTACCACGTCACATGAGACGTGGGAGAGTCTGGAGTCGAGCTTTTCCACGCAGTCCTCGTCTCAGTCTATGGCGCTTCGTGCCAAGCTTGGCGAGACTCAGAAAGAGAACAACTCCATCTATGTCTTCTTCAACAAGGTCAAGTGTTTGGCTGATACACTTGCCTCTATTGGCGAGCCTCTTCGTGACTCCGAGTTTACGGGGTACATCCTCAAAGGTCTGGACGGTGACTATGACTCTCTTGTAGAGGTGATCAATGAGCGTCAAATTCCCATCAAGCCACAGGAGCTTTTCCAGCGTCTCCTTGCGACGGAGCAACGCCTTGCTGCTCGTCATCCGGATGGGGGCCCCTCAGCCAACGCTGCCTACCGCGGAGGAAAGGGGGGGCACCGTCCATCTGCATCGATGCCCTCTGGAGGGGGCAAACCTGCCGCACCACCCACTCCCACTACGCAGCCGCGTCCGTCCATTGTGATGGAGAATGGACGTCCGCATGCGTGTTGCGCCGCCTGCGGTGTTGCAACTCCTTGTCAGCTGTGTGGTCTTGCTGGCCATATCGCGTCTCGCTGTCATCGCCGTTTCAAGCCGGACTTCCTTGGTCTAGGCAATAACGGCAAGGGCAATGAGCGTCAGGTCAACATGACACAGCAACACGGACACACTCCGTCTTACTCTGTTGATCCCACCTGGTACATGGACACTGGTGCTACTGATCACGTGACTAGCGAGTTGGACAAGCTCGCCATGCGTGAGGCCTACCACGGGCATGACAATGTTTAAACAGCAAATGGGGCAGGTATGCACATCTCTCATATTGGTCAGGCATCTCTTCTTACCAACACATCTAGGAAATTGCATCTTAAAAATGTCCTTCGCGTTCCCACAGTTGCACGTAATTTGCTTTCTGTTCCTAAGCTTACTTATGATAATAATGTGTTCTGTGAGTTTCACCCATTTGATCTTTTTGTAAAGGATCGGATCACGAGGGACGTACTTCTTAGAGGTCGGCTTCGCCATGGACTCTATGTGATTGATGTGTCGCGATCTACCTCCCCAGCTGTTTCCCAAGTCTTCAGTGGTGTTCGGGTGTCCCACTCTCAGTGGCACTCTCGTCTTGGTCATCCTGCCACACCCATCGTTCGCCATGTTCTTCATCGTCATGAGTTACCGTCTGTGTCTAGTACTAAAGATGTTTTAGTTTGTGATGCTTGTCAACAGGGAAAGAGTCATCAACTTCCTTTTTCTGTTTCTAGTCATGTCGTAAAAACTCCTCTTGAGTTTGTGTTTTCTGATGTCTTGGGTCCTGCCTAGCTGTCTGTTAGTGGTCATGAGTACTATGTCAGCTTCATTGATGCTTATAGTCGCTTTACTTAGATTTATGTGCTTAAGCGCAAGTCTGATGTTTTTGATGTTTTCCTTAAATTTCAAGCACATGTTGAACGTCTCCTCGGGCATAAACTAATTCATGTTCAGTCGGATTGGGGGGGGGGGGGGGGGGGGGGAGTATCGTAATCTTAGTACTTTCTTTGAGAAAATTGGGATCTCACATCGTGTGTCTTGTCCTCATACACATCAGCAAAACGGCTCCGCCGAACGTAAGCATCGTCACATTGTTGAAACTGGGTTAACCTTGCTAGCTCATGCCTCGGTTCCTTTTCGTTTTTGGAGCGACGCTTTCACTACCGCCTGTTTTCTTATCAATAGGCTCCCTTCGCGACTCCTTGGCATGAAAACACCTCTCGAACTCTTGCTGCATGAGACTCCGGATTACACTTTTCTTAAAGTGTTTGGTTGTGCGTGCTGGCCGCATCTCCGTCCCTATAATAATCGCAAGCTTGAGTTCCGTTCTAAAAAATGTGTCTTCCTTGGGTATAGCTCGATGCACAAAGGGTATATATGCCTTCATGTCCCGACAAATCGTGTGTATATCTCGCGTGATGTTGTTTTTGATGAGCATGTTTTCCCCTTTTCCACTCTTCCTACTCCTGCCACCACATCTACTCCGTCGTTGCATACATCTCCTGTTTTGCCTGATCAATTTGTAGATGCTGCACATTCGCCATTTTTGTTGTCTAACCATGGTGAAGGAACTAGTAGAGGGGCCCGTCTTCTTCTTCTGGATGATCCTCCTGTTGCTGCCTCGACGGATCAAGTCGAACCCGCGGCAGCGTCTCCGCCCGACATCCCCTGCATGGGGCATGCAGCGACCTCCTCGTCGACTGCGCCCACCGCCATGCCCGCGCGGAGTCTCGCTCCGGCCACGCTAGCAAGGCCCGCGCCAGCTCCCTCGCTCGCGCAGAGTGCGCCTCTGCTCTCGCCTGCGCGGTCCGCAACAACTTCACCCGGCCCACCAGATGATGATGGGGCGTCCTCTGGAAATCAGTTTCTTCGCCTGTGCGACCGACTGCTGATCGTGCGTTGCTGCTCGCCCCACCGATCTTCACGCCATCGCCTCTGGTGATGCTCCGCCGTCCTCACCTGGTGATGTTGGGTCGCCATCGCCTGCCTCGCTTGCGTATCCTCCTGCTTCGCCGATCTCTGCTCTCCAGCACAGTTCGGCGCCCGTGTCTACGTCGACGGTGCCGATTGCACCGACCTCGCCTTCATCAACTGCTCCTGCTGTCATGCGTCCTCACACTCGCAGTCGGAGTGGGATTTATAAACCGCTTGAACGCAAAGATGGCACGGTTGCGTGGCTAGCGGCATGTGTGGCTCTGGCTGAGTCCGATCCTACTGTTGAACCCCGGCATTTTCAGGCTGCTTTGGGTATTCCTCACTGGCGATCTGCGATGGAACTAGAGTATCAAGCGTTGCTGAAAAATGATACGTGGCATCTTGTTCCTCCGAAGGCTGGTGTCAATGTTATTGATTCCAAGTGGGTATTCAAAGTTAAGCGACATGCCGATGGCTCCATTGAAAGGTATAAAGCTCGTCTTGTTGCTAGAGGGTTCAAACAACGTCATGGTCTTGATTATGAGGATACGTTCAGTCCTGTGGTTAAGCCTACGACAATTCGTTTGTTGCTGTCGCTTGCTGTTACTCGTGGATGGTCTCTTCGACAGCTGGATGTTCAGAACGTCTTTCTTCATGGAGTTTTTGAAGAAGAGGTATATATGCGGCAGCCTCCTGGTTTTGTTGATCCTGCTCGTCCGCAACATTTGTGTCGCTTGGTGAAGGCTCTTTACGGTCTTAAGCAGGCGCCTCGTGCCTGGCATGCGCGGCTTGGAGCTGCTCTTCGTGTACATGGCTTTGTTCCCTCGACAGCTGATACATCCTTATTTTTGCTCCACCGCCCTACTATCACTATGTACCTACTGGTGTACGTAGATGACATCATCTTGGTCAGATCGTCAGTCTCTGCTACGGATCGTCTTGTTTCTGCTTTGGGTGGTGATTTTGCTCTTAAAGATCTTGGACGGCTTCATTTTTTCCTCGGATTGGAGGTTTCTCATTCTGATGCTGGTCTGACTCTCACTCAGCAGAAGTACTCCCGTGATTTGCTTGGTCGTGCTGGTATGCTTTAGTGCAAGCCTGCTAACACTCCTATGTCCGCCTCTCATAGACTGTATGCACTTCATGGTACTCTTCTTTCATCTGATGATGCTACAGAGTATCGCAGTCTTGTTGGTGGCTTGCAGTACTTGACGATTACTCGTCCTGATATCTCATATGCGGTTAACAGTGTCTGCCAGTTTCTTCATGCTCCTCGAGATTCTCACATGATGGTTGTCAAACGCATCTTGCGCTATGTTCAATTCACTGTAACTTTTGGACTGCATCTTCGGCCTGCCCCTTCTGGTATTCTTTCTGCATTTTCTGATGCAGATTGGGCTGGCAGTCCGGATGATAGGCGATCTATGGGGGGATATGCAGTATTTCATGGTCCAAATTTGATCGCCTGGAGTGCTCGTAAGCAAGCTACAGTGTCTCGCAGTAGTACTGAAGCTGAGTACAAAGCAGTTGCCAATGCCACCGCTGAGCTCATTTGGGTTCAGTCCTTGCTTCGAGAGTTGGGAGTCTCTCAGGTTCAACCGCCTGTACTTTGGTGTGACAACATTGGTGCCACATTCCAGTGTTTCATGCTCGGACAAAACATATTGAAGTGGACTATCACTTTGTCAGAGAACGTGTTTCGCAGAAGTTGCTTCAGATTAAGCTCATTCCTTCAAAGGATCAGTTGGCTGACATCTTCACGAAACCATTGCCACTACCTCAGTTTGACGGATGTCGACGCAATCTTAATCTTCTGAATGCTTCAGAGTACGGTTAAGATTGAGGGAGGGTGTTAGAGTTGTAATTATGTACGTATTGTAAACCTTGTAGGACTTGTATTCGGAAACCTTGTAGGACTTGTATTCGGACCATTGGTACTTCTATATAATGTTGCAGTGGCCGACCCAAGAGGTGTCGAAGCCCACAACCCAATCTTGTTTCGTAACATTGTGTAATTCCTCATGCCCAAATTCAACCACCCTTTGTAGAGCGTTCCATGTTGTAACATAAGGCCCCACTGAATATCTCTTTAATATAACGTCACTCAAAGACGTTCCCACACAACGATAGTGGATAGTATCACTTTTGTGACAAATAATATGATACAAAGTCGAGTATTGATCCGGGAAGAAAGTGTTTCCCATGCACTTTTTTAAGAAAAGGGAATTTTATTAATCCCAGCCTCTGCATCAAGTGATGCACACAACCACATTATTACAAAGTATATCGTATCTTAAAGTTTACATTCTCAATAAATCACTAAGATTAAGAAAGAGTCCTCAGCCGACAGTGGCGTAAATAAATAAACTACGAAAGTCGACTAATATGCTGCCACGAATATCGAGAGAAAAAAATCCCGTGCCACTCGCAGGAGTCTCATACATCCAACCGCCATAAGATTCCGCTAGTCCGAAAGCAGCAGGAAAGTCCATAACTGGATCCAATATACCGTCGTATGGATAGCCGGTAAAACATGAAATTTATCTTTCCTGTTAAAAACAATATTATTTCTACAATTCCATATGGACCAACAAATAGCTGACACGCCTATACGTATCCTATTTTTGGGTCTTTTGATCCACTCCCCTCAACCAATTCCTAGACATATTTGTGACATTAGTAGGAGGTGGAATATTATAAGTACAGAAAAGTACCAGCCAGATGAGTTTGCAAAATGGCATGAAATGAAAAGGTGTTCTATATTCTCATCGTTCCCACAAAAATAGCAATGTGAATTACCTTTCCAATTCCGCTTAGCCAAATTATCTTTTGTTAGCAAGACCTTTTTGTGCAGGAACCACATAAAAAACTTAATCTTCTGTGGAATTTTAATTTTCAAAGATACTTCTGTAAATATCTGGTATGTCCATTCATCAAATCCTCATACATAGATTTTACTGTAAATTGGCCGTTTTGGGTCAAATTCCACTTAAAAACATCTGGAACATCTGTCAAAATGACTGACGAGGGTGTAACTCGGCAAATCCCAGGGTTGTGCACCCCGGGTTGATTGAGGGGGAGAGACAGGAGCGTTGGTGATCACGACGGCTGACAAGCAAGGTTTTACCCAGGTTCAGGCTCCCGGAGGATAACACCCTACTCCTGCTTGTCTGTTATTGATGGCGAGTTGTGATTACAATGGCGGCGAAATTGCGATCTCGCTAGGGTTTGTGGCGGTGGCTGTTGGCTTATCCCCTAGGACGGGCAACCCTCCTGGCTTTATAGGTAGCCAGGTCTCGGGTGGTCGGTACAGATATGGCAGGTTATGGAACCTAACCGAGTTGGACTAGGATACGTGATACTCCAAGTGGGCCTTCTGTGGGCTTCTCCGTGCTTGGCGCGGCCCAGGTAGCCTCATCGTGGGCTAGTCGAAAGGTAGCCCCACGTCAGTAACCCCCGAGTGCTTGGTCGAAGCGCAGCGTCGCGCAAAGGATTTCCTCCTCCTGGACGCGCCATTGGATTGCTTGATCTTGAGCTTGTACTTATTTTCTTCAGTCGAAGAGGACACTCCCGATGGGAGTAATATCTTGAGTCGAATTTCTTTGTCTCGTTCTTCTTGTGAAGCTTGCTTCTATTCGGCCTGTTGGCTTACACATAGATTTGATTCGGCTGCTCGAGCTTACTCGACTTTCCTTGCCACCCGAATGGATGTTTCGGGTTCTCTGACCAGCACACTGTCTTAAGTTGTTTCAGCTTTGAAGCTTACCACTCAAATCTTGCGCTCGAGTTGTCGCACTGTTTCACTTGCTTGGAGTCGTTGGCTTGATGACGTCGCTGCTGATGTTTCCTTGCACGCCTCTGCGCCCGATGGGACGTGACGTGGCGGGGCCCACTGGCAGCGCTTTTTGGCACGAAATTTTCGCGCACGATGATGACGCCTCGATTCTCGTGCGTAGTGGAGGAAGTGGGCGGCGACGGTTGGCCTCTTCACTTGACACGTGGACGGCGGGATGAATATGCTCGGAACCGTTGCGCGACGAAGGCTGAGATTGATTTTGCTGAGTCATAAGTACTGCGCCGCAACGCGAGGGCATCGTCTTCTCCAATCGTCCGCGCCTCCTTTCCTCTGCCTTCTGCCATTCTCTCCCTCACCAGAGCTCCGTGCTATTGGTCCTCGCACCTTGCGCTGCTCTGCAAAGCCATGGGCAAGCCGAAGACCTCCACTGGCACCTTCGCCGCCGCCGACGAAGCCGGGCTGATGAAGAAGCCCGACGGCGACTCGCAAAGGTCGTCTGTGAAGAAGGCGGAGGTCGAACTCCTCCACGCTCAAGGCCTCCTTCCTCCTGCTGATCAAGTCCAGGTACGCGCTCCTGGCAAAGAAGTCTATCCCACACCCCGCGAGGGGGAACGCGTATGCTTCGTGGATTTCCTTCCGCGGGGCTTCGGGTTCCCCTTGCACGATTTTGTGCGCGGTCTTTTGTATGCCTATGGGGTTCAGATCCACGATCTGACCCCCAATGGCGTCTTGAGCATCGCGGGCTTTATTGTGCTCTGCGAGTGCTTCTTGGGTGTCGCGCCCCACTGGGCGCTGTGGAAGTCGCTCTTCCTCGTTCGCAAGAACGTCGGGAAGAGCGGGTTACCATTCCCCGTGGGTGGCTTCGGAATCCAAGTGCACGGTGATACTGCGTACTTCCAGATGAAGAAGTCCGACTCCGTCTAGGGGTGGCGCAAGAAGTGGTTCTACGTCCAGTCGGGCGAGGACGGCCTGGCGGCATTCGACAGCGGGCACGGGCTGCGGAAGAGTCACGCCTGGTCACACCCGCTGGTTGTGGAGGAGAGGGAAGCCGCGCGACCGCTGCTGGGCCTGCTACGCGACCTCACCAAGACCCTTGGGCGTGAGGCGGGTGGCGTCTTCTTGATGGCCACCTTCTTCCGTCTTCGGGTGCAGCCGCTTGGTGCTCGGCCCCACCCGATGTGGGCCGTCGAGGGCGTCAGCGCCGAGCCACTTGACGACGAGGAGGTGGAAGCCAAGGTGAGGTCCATCACCAACCTCCGAGTCGCGGACGTCTGCAACGTCAAGTGCCCGGTAGCTGCATACGGGGCGACGAACCCCGTTCCTGAGGTAATGTTCCTGACTTGTTCTCTTTGTTTCTTCTTGTCTTGAGATCCTGCTCCTTAATTCGACTTGCGTCTACTTGTTTCAGGGTCGATCTCTGCTGGTCAGCCTTCCTCCTCTCCCTGTAAATGGATCCGACGACGAGTCGAAGGTTGTGGAGGAGGATGACGACGATGACGAGCTCCCGTCCGCTGTCTCTCCCAACGACGAAGTGGAGGATGACGGTGACGACGAGGAACCCGCTCGGAAGAGGCAGAAGCGCTGGAGTGGCGGTGACTCTACGACCGCTTCGTCACCCGCAAGGGGTGCGGAAGCTGATCCAGAGGAAGTCGTCGCGACGTCGTCGGGTGTGCGGTCTCCAGGTGGCTGGATCGAGCCCCTGGCTGCTCCCTTTGTCAGCTCCGCGCCACCACGCGCGTTTGCGCGGCTGGCGTCTGTCTCCTTGGGGAGTGATGATGAACTCGAGACCTTCGGGTTAGTATCTTGTTGGCTTCGAGTTGTCTTTTGTAGTTCCAATCCTTTAGTTGGTCATTGTACTGTTTTGCTTCAGCCGTCGTTCTGGCGATGTCCACTCCCCTCGTCGTGAAGTGGAGCACACGTCCGCCCCTTCGACCGAGCTGGTGACCCGTGTGGCAGCCGAGAAGCGCACGCAACCTGCTGTCATTGCGTCTTCAAGTCGCGCTCCTCCGCCGCCTTCCCAAGATGTCGACCTCCTGGACCATGTAAGTCCCTTGTATTTGAGCTTGTAGTACTGCAGTTTCATCGGGTGCGCGATCAGCGCTCCCGATGGGAGTAGCCCCCAAAGGTGTGGGTGACTAGTATAGCCGCCCGCAACTTTATGAATTCCTTGCTTGTGTTTCAGCCATACTACCGGCAGCAACTTGATGCAGCCGCGGCTTACGTTCGCCTGGAGAAGGAGAGGGACCAGCTTCGTGCTTCTCTCGACCAGGCTGAGCTCGAGTTGAAGATTCAGGATCAGGGTGAGCTTGAGAAAGCTCTCCACGTGTTCCAGGAGCGGGAGCGGATGCGGGTCGTCCAAGAGAAGACCCAAGTCGACCGTCTCCTCGCGCTCGCCGGTGTTCTTGGAGGTAGGTTTCGGTTTGGCGCCTACTGTTTCTTGTGCTTTTCCCTTGTCTGACATTAGATATGTTGTTTAGATAAATGCGATGGAGCTACTCCGGAGGGCTCGTCGAGTGACACCGTTGACTTGGCGACCGCTGTCGGCTTCCTCGACCGTGTCTGCGCGTATGCGTCCGATGCGCTGAGGAAGTCGGCGGCTGCACTGCAGCAGTCGACTGGCGCACTAACGACGGTTCACCGGAGCATCTTCCCGAGTGATGCGCCGCCGACTGCCGTCGACGCTCTTGCCGCTCCGTTCGAGGACGATGCGACCACCCTTGCGGACTTCACTCGGACGCAGACGGTACGCGGCTCCGAGCTCACCTTCCAGCTCATTCTAGGTCACCAGATTGAGGGCGACTTCGAGAAGGTTGTCAGTGGCTTCCCTCGAAGGGCTGATGGCCGGACCGCGTCGCTTGGCGGAGTGAAGGCGCAGGCTAAACAGCTAGCTGTGAAGCTTGTGGCCACCTTTGAGAGGGCGCTCGCCAAGGCGTCTGAGGCGGCTGCTTCCCGGAAGACCCGCTCCCGCTCGGAGTCTGCTGCCCCGGAGTAGTAGTGTTTTAGGGATTCGGCAGTCGCCTTGGCCTGTATTCGTACCTTTTGCTTGTAATGACTGATATTTTGTTTTGCCTTCTGACCTTGAACAATATTTTGTGCTGAAATTGAGTGTCTTCAATTGTATTTGCTTGCGCTGAGCAGTCGTGCATCTGTATTGACTCTGCGAACTTATGGCAGACTTACGTGCGCGGCGGCACTTCTTCTGCTTCTGAGGCTGGTCCGAGCGGTGAGGGATCTTCGTCGGATGCTCGCCGTCGTCGGGCGGCGCCAGCTCCGCCGCGAAGCGCGAACGACCAGCGGATCATCACATACTTGAAGAATAAGGTGGTCGAGTTTGAGGCGAACTTGAAGAATACCGAGTTGTTGCTGCATCGGTCCCGGTCGCATCCTACCGCGGGTTTCTCCCAGCGTGAAGATTTTCTGATCGGGGAGATCGATCTGATCAGTCGGCAAATTCAAGGTTGGTGTCCTCTACGGCTTCTTTTCCTTATTAAAACTTGCTAGTTCTGACTTCTGGCTTGTGTATGCAGATGTGAACCCGGATTGGGAGGTTGAGCGGGACCGCGTTGAAGAGCGCGTTACCCGGGAGGGGTCTGGGTGAACAAGTCGAGAGGGCATATTCTTGCTCGCATGCTCGACCGAACTTGGCGTGCGGCTTTCCTTTTGGAGAATTGTCGGAAGACCCTGTGGCATATCCATCGTGTCTACTTCCCGCACAATGGGCAGCCGCATGGGCTGGCCACCTTGCTGGAGAGGTTCTGTGATGGTGACGCGTTGAAGGAGATCGTCCATGCTCAGCTTGTCGCCGGGGCGAATGCGGCTCTGGCGTACGTTCGGCTGCATCGGCCCAACCTTCCGTTGGAGAGGCTGATGGGTGGACTGCCTGGCGACGCCGAGTACACCGATACCCTGGCGGCTGCGCGCCAGATGATTGAGCAGGTGCAGAAGCATAGCGAGCGCCTTGTAGGCCCACTCGGGGCGCCGAAGGCCGAGCCTGCAGACTAAGAGTAGATTTCTTCTGCTGTACAGGGTTAGTTTGATGTGGCGACTATGCCGATGTAAGTGACAGTATATGAAGTTAAAAGAATTCTCGAGTAACGAGTGAAATTGCTTGCATTACTGTGCGAGTATTTGCTTCAGCTTTGACTTGTGTGGCGCAGCCCCTGAGTACCTTGGGTGACGTCATAAGCCTGCATTGTTAACCTGTGTGGTGTAGCCCCCGAGTGAGTCGAGTGGCGTCCTAGGGTTTTTTCAAGTGAGACCTGTATACCGCGGCTTCCGATTGTATCGGGTGGCGGTTTAGTGTTTTGGACTTGACCTGTATGGCGCAGCCCCCGAGTAGCTCGGGTGGCGGCCTAGGATTTCTTCAGTGAAGCATGTACAGCGCAACCCTCGAGTAGGTCGAGTGGCGGCCTAGGGATTTTCAAGTGTGACCTGTGAGGTGCAGCCCCCGAGTGCGTCGGGTGGCGACCTAGGATTTTTGACTTGACCTGTGCGGCGCACCTCCCGAGTAAGTCGGGTAGAGGCCTAGGATTTTTTGAGTTATGCCTGTATGACGCAGCCCCCGAGTGATTCGAGTGGCGGCCTAGGCTTTTTCAAGTGTGACCTGTGAGGTGCAGCCCCCGAGTGCGTCGGGTGACGACCTAGGATTTTTGACTTGACCTGTGCGGCGCACCTCCCGAGTAAGTCGGGTAGAGGCATAGGATTTTTTGAGTTATGCCTGTATGACGCAGCCCCCGAGTGATTCGAGTGGCGGCCTAGGCTTTTCTTTCAACCTGTGTGGCGCAGCCCCCGAGTGAATCGAGTGGCGGCCTAGGATTTTTGTTTGCCTTGACTGAGAAGGTAGAGTGAACAGCATTTTCTTCAAATCACTTTATTGATTGCTGCGAACAGGCCGCCTCATTAAAACCCTTCCAGTCCCCTTAGGTAGCCTGGTAAGGGAAAGAGTGCGTCTGAAACCTGCCGCTTTGACATGCTATCATTGTTACAATGGTTGAGTCGACTAAGCATAGAACCGCCAGAGTTGTGCGACGTTCCACGAGTTGCTGTAGGCTGCTCCTGTCTTCGAGTCCTTTAGGCGATATGCTCCGTTGCCAATTGCTTCTGTGACAATGTACGGACCCTCCCATGGGGAGGCGAGCTTGTGCACTTTCTTCTGCTTGAGGCGAAGGACCAGGTCACCTGCGACGAAAGCTCTTGGTCGCAATCTTCGTCCGTGATAGTTGCGTAGGTCTTGCTGGTATACGGCTGATCGCGCCAGGGCGATGTCGCGTGCTTTGTCCAATATGTCCATGCTGTCTTCGAGTGCCTCTTCCGCATCTGACTCGTCGTAGGCGACCACCCGTGGTGCGTCGAACTTGATGTCGCAGGGTAGGATTGCTTCTGCACCGTATACCATAAAGAATGGAGTGTACTGGGTGGATCTGTTAGGCGTGGTCCGCAGACTCCAGAGGACTGACGGCAGTTCTTCGACCCATGCGCCTGCTGCGCGTCTGAGTGGCACACGCAGTCGTTTCTTGATTCCGCTGCAATGGGACCATTGTCCTTCTCCACCTGTCCGTTGGATTGCGGGTGCGAGACAGACGCATAGTTGAGTTTGATACCTTGGTCTGAGCAGAAGACCTTGAATTCTTCGGCTGTGAAGTTCGAGCCATTGTCCGTGATGATCCCGTTCGGCACTCCAAACCTGAAGATGATGGACCTGATGAAGTTGACGGCTGAAGACGCAGTCGAACTTGTGATGGGTGCGGCCTCAATCCACTTGGTGAACTTGTCGACTGCGACCAAGAGGTGAGTGTGCCTGCCGGGTGAGGATTTCTTCAGCGGGCCTACCATGTCCAGTCCCCATTGGGCAAAGGGCCAGGCCAGTGGTATTGTCTTCAGCTCGGAGGCCGGCGCGTGCGTCTTGTTGGCGAACTCCTGGCAGCCGGTACATTTCTTTACTAGATCTTTTGCATCTTGCATAGCTGTTAGCCAACATGAAGGTGATCGTGTGCAGAAAACAATAATTTTCGTAGCAACGATATCCTTAAAATAGCCAAGATCTATTATATGCAGATATAGTAGTACGAACGGAGATCGGAATACGTACCCTTATAGACCGAAAGCGGGGATTACGTTCCCGCACAAAGGTTGTCGATGCAGACCGACGAAGCCGACCTCAAGGTCGTGTAGAGGAAGCAGGCCTCCGAGTACCGCTAGCGCAGCACCTCGCAGGGAGTCGCACACGTACGGTGGAGACGACGCCTCCGAAGCTCCAGTCCAGGACGAGCAGCGGAAGACTTGGACCGGAACACCAGCAGCGCGGCAGCGGGCTATGGTGGAGGAGATCCCCGACTCCTCTTGCTCGGCGCGGCTCCAACTTGGGAACCACGAGATCGAGAGAGAAATCAGGAATTAATTGGTGAATTAAAAGGCTGGGGTTGCCCCTTCTTATATAGGCTCCCAAGGGGAGCCAACCTTGCCAGCCAGGCAATGTGGGACTAACCCCCCACAGCCTGGTTCGGCTAGGGAGTGCGCCGGCCCCCTGGTGGGCCCCTTGTGGCCCACCTAGGCCGGCCCTCCTGGCCCCCACTGAATTCCCCTAGGGAATTATGCCCTCTTGGGCCTTCTTTCGTCTGGAAGGCCCATTTAGGGAAATCTGCCTTAATAAATTCGAAAATAAATATATAAAATCATATTTGCATATTGATAACACTAATTAATATCAAACATAATATATATAATATTTCCTAGCTCCGAAAACTCTTTCGACGCTGCCCGATCTCCATCGGACCTCTCCCGGGACGTTCCCGGTGATCTCCTTCCTTTCCGGTTGTCTTGTCGAAACCCCTTAAGTGTGTTACCCTAGCGGTTCGATATAATATCAGGTATGATCAAGACTCCTCAATGATCAACGACTAATCCGTAGGCCTGGACCCCATGAATTAATCCCTGAGATATAACGAATGACTTTCATCTATCAAACCTGAACGTGAAGTCTTAGACCTTTTGCCATAGCGATACTTAGCACGTCCGAGCGTCGCTCCATAGATATCTCCATACCTAATTCCGACCTCGTTACCGACGACGCTATCTTCTACTCGTTCATGATCTCATGTCTCCATGACCTAGTCACATGCTTGCAAGCTCATTAGACATGATCTCACCGAGTGGGCCCGAGAGTATCTATCCTGCTACGCGGACTGGCAAATCCCGCTCTTGACCCCTCGTCTCAATACTCCTTTCCAATACCCAAAAGTATCACCGTTATTGTCATACTAAATAAGATACGACGTTTGGTGCAATCAAAGTATCTTCGGGGAATATCAATAAGAGTTGATCTCACGGTCAAAGGTGTAATGACTATGTTCTCCAAATCTGGGTATGTCCATCACATCACTCTCCAGCGATATGACTCTCATTGCCGACCGGCGCCATGCCCCATGACCGGGAAACCTCGATCATCAATCGCGCAACAAAACTAGTCTTAGTAGAGCCTACTAGGGACCTGGTTGTTTGCGTATCACACCCGCATTAATGTTTCCGCTTAATACGGTTCTAGCATGACACAAAAACCTATTATGAACAAACGAGATATGATAAAGAATACACTTTATTAATTGCCTCTAGGGCATATCTCCTTCAGTCTCCCACTTGCACTAGAGTACAATTTAATCTAGATTACAACTTGGTAAAAGCCTAACACCCATAGCTAACTGGTGCTGTTCATGCTTATTAAGCGGAAGAGGCTTTGTCAGCGGATCTGCCACATTCAGATCCGTATGCACTTTGCAAATCTTCACATCGCCTTCTTGTACGTACTGACGTATCACGTGGAAGCGTCGGAGAATGTGTTTGGCGGTGGAGTGAGACCTTGGCTCCTTGGCGTTCGCAATGGCACCCGTATTGTCGCAGAAGAGGACCACGGGGTCTTGCACGCTCGGGAACACTCCAAGTTCGATGACGAACTTCCTCAGCCACACAGCTTCATTCGCGGCCTCGCAGGCAGCAATGTACTCCGACTGCATTGTAGATTGTGCGACTATGGGTTGCTTCCCACTTCTCCAGCACACGGCGCCTCCATTCACCTTGAACACGTAACCTGTCTGTGACTTACAGTCATCGGGGTCTGAGCAGAAACTTGCATCCACGTAACCTGTTACGCCAAGTTCCTCATCGCAGCCACCATACACAAGGAACATTTCCTTTGTCTTATTGAGATACTTAAGAATGCTCTTAACAGCTATCCAATGCGGCATTCCAGGATTACTCTGGAACCGGCTTGTCAAACTTAGAGCTAATGCCACATCCGGTCTAGTACTCAACATTGCATACATGATCGATCGTATGGCTGAAGCATAAGGATGTTTCGTCATTTCGGCCTTACCCAGTTCCGTTACCGGACACTGCGCCTTACGCAATACCTTATTCTTGATAACCGGCAGAGAACCCTTCTTTGCCTTCTCCATATGAAAACGCTTCAATATTTTATCAAGATAAGTACTCTGAGTTAGTGCTAATAGGCGCCTTGATCTATCACGGTAGATTTTTATGCCTAAAACATACGCAGCTTCTCCTAAGTCCTTCATGGAAAACTTACTGTTTAAATATTCCTTCACGCTATTCAGAAGTTCCACATCATTCCCTATTAGCAATATGTCGTCAACATACAGTGCTAAGAACACAACCGAGCTCCCACTCATTTTCTTGTAAATACAGGTCTCTTCCACATTCTGGATAAATCCAAAACCTTTGATTACCTCATCAAAGCGAAGATTCCAGCTCCGATATGCCTGCTTCAATCCATAGATGGATCGCTGAAGCTTGCACACCTTGTTAGCACTTCCTGGATCGACAAAACCTTCCGGCTGTACCATGTACAACTCTTCCTCAATGTTTCCATTCAGGAAGGCCGTTTTGACGTCCATCTGCCAGATTTCATAATCATAGTAGGCAGCTACCGCTAACAAAATCCGAATAGACTTAAGCATCGCTACCGGTGAAAAAGTTTCATCGTAGTCAATTCCATGAACTTGTCGGAAACCCTTTGCGACAAGCCGAGCTTTATAGACGGTCACATTACCATCAACATCAGTCTTCTTCTTAAAGATCCACTTATTCTCGACGGCCTTGCGCCCTTCGGGAATATCCACCAAAGTCCACACTTGGTTATCATACATGGATCCTATTTCGGATTTCATGGCTTCAAGCCATTTCTCGGACTCTAGACTCTCCATCGCCTCCTTGTAGTTCGTAGGTTCGTCTTGCTCGACTAGCATGACGGTGCAAACCATATTGCCATACCATTCTGGTGCGATCCGAGATCTACCAGACCTACGAGGTAGAACATCTTCCTCGACAGTTTCTCCCACTCCTTCCACGGAGGACGTTTCCGGAATTGCTTCCGTTGCGCCACTCGGAATCTCGAGTTCAGGATCAACGATTTCATCGAGGTCTACCTTCCTCCCACTTACTCCTTTCGCGAGAAACTCCTTCTCTAGAAAGGTACCGGTCTTCGCGACAAAAGTTTTGCCCTCAGCTTGGTTGTAGAAGGTGTACCCAACGGTTTCCCGCGGATATCCTACAAAGACGACTTTCTCCGACTTCGGCTTGAGTTTGTCGGGCTGTAGTTTCTTAGCGTACGCCTCACAACCCCAAACCTTCAGAAACGATAACTTAGGCTTGTGGCCATACCATAATTCATACGGTGTCGTTTCAACGGACTTGGACGGAGCCCTATTTAAAATGAATGCGGCTGTTTCTAACGCATAACCCCAGAAGGACACTGGCAGATCGGTAAGAGACATCATAGATTGGACACTATCCAGTAGAGTACGATTACGTCGCTTGGACACACCGTTACGCTGCGGAGTTCCGGCGGGCGTAAGTTGGGGCACTATGCCACAACTCTTCAAATGTGTGGCAAACTCAAAACTCAAGTACTCTCCACCGCGATCGGACCGGAGATGCTTGTTTTTTCTATTAAGCTGATTCTCAACTTCACTCTGGAATTCTTTGAACTTTTCAAACGTTTCAGACTTGTGTTTCATCAAGTAGATATAACCGTATCTACTCAAGTCATCAGTGAAGGTGACGAAGTAACGATAACCATTGCGTGTCGAAACGCTCATTGGTCCACATACGTCTGTATGTATGATCCCCAATAAATCCGACGCCCGTTCAACGAAACCTTTGAACGGTGTCCTGGTCATTTTGCCCATGAGGCATGGTTCACATGTATCGAGGGATCCGAAATCCAACGAGTCCAAGAGTCCATCGGAGTGGAGTCGCTTCATGCGCTTTATACCAATATGACCAAGACGGCAATGCCACAAAAACATGGCGGTATCGTCACTACACTTAATTCGTTTGGCCTCTATGTTATGGATGTGAGTACTACGATCGAGATTCAACAAGAATAAACCATTACTCTCGGGAGCATCAACATAAAAGATATCATTCATATAAATAGCACAATTGCTTGACACTGATTTAAATGAATAACCGTCTTGTAACAGGCAAGACCCACTTATAATGTTTACACTCAAGGATGGCACAAAATAACATTTATTTAAAACCAAAACTAATCCCGATGGTAGATGCAGAGGGAGCGTGCCGACAGCCACCACGTCGACTCTCGATCCGTTGCCGACGCGCATCGTCACCTCATCCTTCGCCAGCCGCCTTCTATTCCGTAACTCCTCCTGAGAGTTACATATATGAGCAACAGAACCAGTATCAAATACCCACGTATTGCTCCGGGCGGATGTAAGGCACACATCTATAACATGTATATCAAATATACCTTGCTCTTTGTCGACCGTCTTGCCAGACTTCCTATCCTCCAGATACTTGGGGCAGTTGCGCTTCCAGTGACCCTTCCCCTTACAGTAGAAACACTCCACGCTAGCTCTGGGACCAGACCTGTTAGTCCTGGACTTGGCAGTCAACTTTGCCTCCCTCCGGGACTTCCAGCTCTGCTTTCCCTTGCCACCGGACTTCTTGAAATCAACGGTCTTGTTGACCATCAACAGTGTGTGCTCCTTCTTAATCTCTACCTCAACAGTCTTGAGCATCACGAACACTTCACCCAGGGACTTAGCCATGCCCTGCATGTTGTAGTTCATGACGAAGCCTTTGTAGCTCGGTGGCAACGATTGCAACACCCTGTCAATCGCCAGCTCATCGGGAATCTTACACTCCAGAGCATTCAGGCGTTGAACGTAGCCAGACATCTTGACTACATGCTCGCTCACACTGCTATGCTCTTCCATCTTGGCTGAGAAGAAAAGCTCAGAAGCCTCATATCTCTCAGCCTTAGCCTGCGGCGCAAAGACAGCCTTAAGATCCAAAATGATCTCAAAGGCGCTCATCTTCTCAAAGCGCTTCTGCAGGTCGGCTTGCATGGCGTAGAGCATGCCACTCTGGACAAAGGCAGAATCCTCTGATCGGGTCTGGAAGACCTTCTTCTCATCCTCAGAGGCATCATCTGCAGGAGGGTCACCTATGGCGGCCTCAATGACGTAGGCCACCCTATGGGGAGTGAGGAGGATCCTCAGGTTGCGGAACCAGGCCATGAAGTTTGACCCATTGGTCTTAAGCTTTTCTTTCTCAAGGAACAGACCTAGGTTAAACGAGGGGCGAGACATCTACAATGGAATTTGCAACAACATAAGACTTTGTTCATAATAATTTTGAGTTATAGTATTTTAGAAAATAGCTAACATAACTCCCACTCAAACGAACATCACTCCTGGTCGTTTAAGCGATTACACGACCCCCATCCATTGCACCACCCCTCATCATCAAAGCCGGCGGCACAACTTCAAGAGTAGACAAAATCGTCCGTCACACCAATTTTGTGACTCGTGCTCGACCTTTCGGTCTTCCTGTTCCGAGGCCATACCTCTGAGTATGCTAGGCTCGCCACCAAAGACCTCCACGCTGACGATTGTGCAACATGTCTTACACTCACCGTATGCCAACGAAGATATGTATGACACCCGATCATCACGGCCTGCCTCATAACGTAGAACTTTATTGGTGGTGCGCGTTGGAGGGAGAACACTAGTGGTATTTTGAAGGGATCATCTTATTCAGCTACCGCCGTGTAACACACAATCACACAAAAATAAGATGCACACAAAACATCAAATGTAATGCAATGTGATATAGTCCATCGCGCCATTGTCTTCTTGGCGCCCGCAGTTTATAAACAATTTAATAAACCTACCTTGACCATATCACATAGCCCCTGCAAAATAAAGTTAGACGATTCTACTTTATCTTTTGCATATTTTACGTGGCTTGGGGCTTTCGTAAATAGAACCGCTTCATACCTACGAATCTTATGACCACAACAACGATCCAATAATTGCATGTTTAAGCATCCCTTTCGGGCCCTCCATTGAAAATGCGAAGACCAACTAAAGAGAGAGAAACTGTCACCCGCCAGCCACAGATACGGTACAAGCCGTATGTCAGTAGTGGAACCAGTATCGCGTAAGCGTACGCGTAAAGTCGGTCCGGGCCGCTTCATCAACTCAATGCCGCTGGAATACACAAGTGCACGCTAGAGGGTAGCAAATAACAGGAACGGTGCCCCCGTGCAGAGCACGGGTTCTAACAGCGTACAGCTATATCTTACGATAGATCGGCTCTGATACCACTGAAGGTGATCGTGTGCAGAAAACAATAATTTTCCTAGCAACGATATCCTTAAACTAGCCAAGATCTATTCTATGCAGATATAGTAGTACGAACGGAGATCGGAATACGTACCCTTGTAGACCGAAAGCGGGGATTATGTTCCCGCACAAACGTTGTCGATGCAGACCGACGAAGCCGACCTCAAGGTCGTGTAGAGGAAGCAGGCCTCCGAGTACCGCTAGCGCAGCACCTCGCAGGGAGTCGCACACGTACGGTGGAGACGACGCCTCCGAAGCTCCAGTCCAGGACGAGCAGCGGAAGACTTGGACCGGAACACCAGCAGCGCGGCAGCGGGCTATGGTGGAGGAGATCCCCGACTCCTCTTGCTCGGCGCGGCTCCAACTTGGGAACCACGAGATCGAGAGAGAAATCAGGAATTAATTGGTGAATTAAAAGGCTGGGGTTGCCCCTTCTTATATAGGCTCCCAAGGGGAGCCAACCTTGCCAGCCAGGCAATGTGGGACTAACCCCCCACAGCCTGGTTCGGCTAGGGAGTGCGCCGGCCCCCTGGTGGGCCCCTTGTGGCCCACCTAGGCCGGCCCTCCTGGCCCCCACCGAATTCCCCTAGGGAATTTTCCCCTCTTGGGCCTTCTTTCGTCCGGAAGGCCCATTTAGGGAAATCTGCCTTAATAAATTCGAAAATAAATATATAAAATCATATTTGCATATTAATAACACTAATTAATATCAAACATAATATATATAATATTTCCTACTTCCGAAAACTCTTTCGGCGCTGCCCGATCTCCATCGGACCTCTCCCGGGACGTTCCCGGTGATCTCCTTCCTTTCCGGTTGTCTTGTCGAAACCCCTTAAGTGTGTTACCCTAGCGGTTCGATATAATATCAGGTATGATCAAGACTCCTCAATGATCAACGACTAATCCGTAGGCCTGGACCCCATGAATTAATCCCTGAGATATAACGAATGACTTTCATCTATCAAACCTGAACGTGAAGTCTTAGACCTTTTGCCATAGCGATACTTAGCACGTCCGAGCGTCGCTCCATAGATATCTCCATACCTAATCCCGACCTCGTTACCGACGACGCTATCTTCTACTCGTTCATGATCTCATGTCTCCGTGACCTAGTCACATGCTTGCAACCTCATTAGACATGATCTCACCGAGTGGGCCCGAGAGTATCTATCCTGCTACGCGGACTGGCAAATCCCGCTCTTGACCCCTCGTCTCAATACTCCTTTCCAATACCCAAAAGTATCACCGTTATTGTCATACTAAATAAGATACGACGTTTGGTGCAATCAAAGTATCTTCGGGGAATATCAATAAGAGTTGATCTCACGGTCAAAGGTGTAATGACTATGTTCTCCAAATCTGGGTATGTCCATCACATCACTCTCCAGCGATATGACTCTCATTGCCGACCGGCGCCATGCCCCATGACCGGGAAACCTCGATCATCAATCGCGCAACGAAACTAGTCTTAGTAGAGCCTACTAGGGACCTGGTTGTTTGCGTATCACACCCGCATTAATGTTTCCGCTTAATACGGTTCTAGCATGACACAAAAACCTATTATGAACAAACGAGATATGATAAAGAATACACTTTATTAATTGCCTCTAGGGCATATCTCCTTCACAATAGAACCCTGCTCATAGTGCTTTGGCCACCAGTGCTCGACTGCTGGCGTGATCCCCGCAGATGCCCGCGTGGATGTCGAGTAGTATGGCCTGGCCGTCGACTGGATCTATGCACCTTTGCAGGATGCCTGAGATGCTTCTCTTGTAGAGTTCTCCGTTGATGACGGTAAGACTTTTGGAGCGCCTGATGATGCGCTTTGCTTCGACTGGGTCTACTGGCAACCTCTGGTGCAGTATGTATGCCAGGTACGGTCCTGTCCAGGTAGCTTCGACTAGCATCACTTCCATCGGCTCCTTTGCTTGGCTGGGCTGGTTCGCGGTGCTTGTTGCCGCCGTGGAGGGTTTTGCTGCGGGTCGAGTCTTGATGGACCTTTGCGTGATGCGCTCGAGGAAGACACCAGGTGGTACTGGTACCCTGTGTAACCTTATGTTGGCGAGGATGTCGGCTTCCTCGTTGCTGTCGCGGCCGATGTGTCGCAGCTCGCAGCCGTCGAAGTTGCCCTCCAGCTGGTTGTACAGGTCTCTGTAAGCGATCATGTTGTCGGCGATGGCGTCGTAGGACTTCATGGTTTGCTGCACAACCAGGTAGGATTCGCCGTAGATCATAAGGTGCATGGCGCCGCAGTTCTTGGCCATCCGCATGCCGTGGATCAGGGCCTCGTATTCGGCTTCGTTGTTGGAGGGTGTTGGGAAATCCATCTGCAGGACGTACTTTAGCTTGTCGCCTTTGGGGGAGATGAGCACAACTCCTGCCCCAACCGCCGTGAATTTCTTGGAGCCGTCGAAGTACATGGTCCATGCATTGGACAAGTCGGGGACGTTGGGTAGCTGGGCTTCTATCCACTCGGTAGTGAATTCCGGAAGGACTTGGGCCTTGATGGACTTCGGGTGAGCATATTTCAGCCCCCAGGGTCCTAGCTCGACAACCCACTTGGCGACTCGTCCTGTCGCGCACTGATTGGTGAGGATGTCTGCCAGGCCGGAGGAGCTTACCACCGTGACCGGGTGCTCTGAGAAGTAGTGGACAACTTTCCGTGAGGTCATGAAGACCCCGTACGCCAGCTTTTGGTAGTGGGGGTAGTTTTGCTTGGACAGTGTGAGGACTTAGCTGAGGTAGTAAACTGGCCTCTGGACAGGATGAGGGTGCCCTTCTTCTTCTCGCTCAACCACGAGTACCGTGCTCACTACCCTGTTTGTCGCTGAGACGTATAGGTATAGTGGCTCGTTCTCCAGTGGTGCCACTAGGACTGGGGAAGTCGTCAGGGTCATTTTGAGATGGTTGAACGCCCCCTGCGCCTCATGTGTCCACTCGAATTTGTCCGTCTTCTTCATCAGTTGGTAGAAGGGCGGGGCCTTCTCGCCCAACTTACTTATGAACCGGCTGAGAGCTGCGACTCGGCCGGCTAATCGTTGCACTTCTCTGAGTTTGGTGGGTGCTGGCATCGTGAGTATGTTCTGCACCTTCTCAGGATTTGCTTCAATTCCTCTCGCGAGACAAGGTAGCCTAGCAATTCTCCGGCTGGCACGCCGAATACGCACTTCTCTGGGTTGAGCTTGACCTGATAAGCGTCGAGTGCTGCGAAGACCTTGCGAAGGTCGTCGACTAGGGTGTCTTCTTTTTGGGTTGTGACAACGATGTCATCGACGTAGACTTGGACAATTTGCCCGATAAGTCCTTTAAGGCATGCCTGCATGGTGCGCTGATATGTGGCGCCTGCGTTCTTCAACCCGAAAGGCATCGTCTGGTAGCAAAAAACGCCGTCGGGTGTGATGAATGCTGTTTTCTCTTCGTCTTCGACTTTCAGCCTGATCTGCTGGTAACCTGAGTAGGCGTCCAGGAAAGATAGGCGCTCGTAGCCTGCTGTCGAGTCGACAATCTGGTCTATCCGCGGGAGCGGGAAGTGATCCTTTGGACAACATTTGTTGACTGCTGTGAAGTCTACACACATGTGCAGTTTCTTCGTCTTCTTCTTTTCCACCAGGACAGGGTTGGCAACCCAGTCCGAGTCCTTGATTTGTCGGATGAACTTGGCGTG
Source organism: Poa annua (assembly GCA_026929855.1). Lineage (NCBI taxonomy): Eukaryota > Viridiplantae > Streptophyta > Magnoliopsida > Poales > Poaceae > Poa > Poa annua. Next base: position 44,897,126 of record CM049427.1, read on the forward strand.
CAGCAGCCGGTCTGCGGTTATTGCGTCCCGTATGGGACCTGAGAATCGTCGCATGGCTTGCTTGACTGGTCTTGCGTCCTTGTGGACTTTTAAAGAGTGCTCGACGAGTTCCCTGGGTATTCCTGGCATGTCAGAAGGTTGCCATGCAAAGATCTTCCAGTTCTCACGCAGGAACTCGACGAGCGCGCTTTCCTATGCGGGGGTCAAGCTTGACGATACTTTGACCGTCTTGTTGCTGTCAGTCGGATGGACTTGGTGGGTGACGGTGTCGTCGTTCGTGTTGAATGTTGCGTCCTTGGCTGGCTTCTTGCGAGGTGGAAAGATGGTCTTGTCGTTGTCGGCTGATATGGCCTTGAAGTGCTTTTCGACCCCGAAGAACTCCGAGATCCTGCTGAACTCTCGGTCACAGCTGTTCGAGCGGTCGAAGTCGCCGCGCACAGTGATTACTCCTTTGGGTCCGGGCAACTTGATCATCAGGTAGGCATAATGAGGTATGGCCATGAACCTGGGAAAAGTTGGGCGCCCAAGTATGGCGTGATACTGTGATTTCCAGTCGATCGACTCTTTCCTGAAGTGTTCGGGTGTGCCGAGGATGACGTCGAGTGTGATTGTTCCCATGGGCGTGATTTCTTGCCCTGGTACTATGCCGTGGAAGGTGGTCTCCGACTCCGGCAACTTCTCTGTCGACTTGTTCATTCTTCTTAGGGTGTCGGCGAATATGATGTTGATGCCGCTGCCTCCGTCCATGAATACTTTCTTCAGGCTGTAGTCTCCAATTAGGGCTTCGAGAACCAGAGCAGCGTGACCGGGTTGAGGCACTTCCGACGGGTGGTCTGCCCTGGAGAATGTGATTGGTGTCTTTGACCCTCTCAGGTATTCCGGTACTGCGCGCGTGCTGGTGGTAGCCTGGAGTACCTGGCGGGTGATGAGCTTCTGGACCCTGTTCGAAGGGCGTCCTTTTTGAATCATGTTGATCTGTCCTCGCGCAGTCGGATATGTTTCGTGTGCCACCACCTGGGTGTCATGCTGCGGCTGTTGCTGAAGGAAAGTTCCAGCCGCTTGTGTTGTATTGTTGTTTGCGGGTGCTGCCTGAATAGCGAGTTGTGGAGTCGTCGTCAATGCTTGGACGGGAGTAATGATCTGCTGCATAGCCTGGTAAATCTTCCAAGCCTTGCGACAGTCCTTCAACAGGTGGTTGGAGCCCCACTTGCCTGTCTCCGGGTTGCGGAACGAGTGATGCTTGCAAGGTTGCATCAGCTCTTCGGCTGGAGTCAATGGACGCTTCCACTCGTCTTTCTGGCTTCCGTCGTTGTGGCTGACGCTACTGCTGCGATTGTACTGCCCCGAGCTGGACTGCCGACTCTGATCATACTGTCGGAGAGTTATCTCGTGTGTCATCACGGGGGGTTTGATATCCCGCCGCTACTAGCTCGATGGTGTCTGAGTGGGTGAAACGTTGCTTCTTTTTCTGGCGTCCGTCTCGCCAGTTGTTTGTCTCGGCTTCCTTCTTTGGGGAGGTGTCGTGGACGTAGTCTTCTCCTTCGGCCCATTGGTTGGCCACCTTCATGAGCTCGATCGTAGTTTTTGTCTGGAGCCTACCAAATTCCTCACGGAGGTCACGGCGAGCGACGTCGTGCATGAAAGCATCCATCACCCTGTCCTCTCAGACGGGTTCCATAGTATTTCGGAGGAGTGTCCATCGCTGGATGTACGCGCGGAGCGACTCGTCCTTTCTTAGCTTGCAGGCTTGCAAATCGATGTATGTTGTCGGCCTAGCGAATGTTCCAGAGAAGCTTTTTATGAAAGTATCTTGGAATTCTTCCCAGGTCTTGAAGGAGTCTTTGGGCTGGCTGGTGAGCCACCCGCGGGCTGAGTCCGTGAGCATGAGCTGGATATACTGCATTGCTGTAGTCGACGTCCCGTCTTGACAGGTGCATGCGATGAGGTAATCTTTGAGCCATAGGCGCGGGTCTTGTTTTCCGTCATACTTGGGGGTGCCTGCTATCAGCTTGAAACCTTTAGGCATGCGGGTGTCGCGGATGTTGAAGCTGAAGCATGCCGCGCCGCACGGCTCGAAGTTGCGGTCAGCCGGATCATCCAGGTTCATCGCGTCAGCCGAGCGCTGGCTGCGATTCCGGTCTACTGTCCTTTGTGTGATAACGTTGCGGAGATCTTCACCTGGTTGGGCTTGTCTCAGCGGCTGCCCTGCCAGTGTCCCTGATGTTGCTGGCTCGCGGGCTTGGCGATCTCGTTCTTCACGTGCCCGGTTGTTGGGTGCTCCAGTCGCCAAGGCTTCCTCGATTGCCTTCATGGACATGATCTGCTGCTTGTGAAGAAGGGCACGTGGATCTCCCTCCGGTGGTTGCGTGAGCCGGAGATATGTCTCAACTGAAGGGGTTACGGTGCAGAAAACAATAATTTTTCTAGCGAACGAAACCCTAACTAGCCAGGATCTATCTATCTAGTACATGCGATAACGGTGGCGGAACGGGTTACATTACCTCCATGTAGACCGATAGCGGGGATTACGCTCCCGCACAAGCGTTGACGATGAAGTCGTACGTAGTCGACCTCGAGGTCGCGAAGAACTTGCCGCGATGTCGAAGTCGATGACGCCGGGGTGTTGACGATGATCTGCGTCGACGGGCGTCGGGCGGAAGCAGGCAGAGCGCCAGCACCTGGGCTGGTGCACCGGCAGCAGAGGGGAGGGGGGCGCGGCGGCTGCAGGGGCGAGACGACGTCGCCCAGGCTACTCAAAAGGAGTTACCTCCGAGCACTCACAAACATACGGAGCTTAGCGACAACCCCCGGTCATTCAGATCCAGCTGAAATCGCAGGGGTAGATCTTATCTGGAATCCCGCAGAGCAACAGCGCTCTACGGTATAGCTTGGGTGGAGAGAGATCCCCCTTCCTCAGCTCGGCGCGGCTCCAACTTGGGAACCACGAGATCGAGAGAGAAATCGGGAATTAATTGTATTTTCCAATGAATTAATCCAATTAATATGCCTTGCTATATAAAGGGGGAAGGGGGTGTGCAAACCCCTTGGCTCCCCATGTGGGACTAAACAAAGGACAAGGGAGGGGGGTTCGGCCCCCACATGGGCTGGCCGAACCAGCCAATGGGGCCCACCACCCTTTGGTGGTGCGGCTCCCCTTCTTGGGCCCTCTTAGGGCCCATGTAGGTGGGAGCCCCCCTTTTCCTTTATTTAATTAATATTAAATTAATATAAAAATCCCATTAATTCATAATTAATATATTTATATATAATTCAATATCCCGTGACTCCGAAAACTCTTTCGGACCACCCGAACAACTTTCGGACATTCCTGGAACCATTCCAGACCTCTCCGGAACTCCTTCCGGACCACCGGAACTCTTTCCGGATCATTTCTCTCTCTCCAACAAATTCCTATAATATTCCAGAACCTATCTCCTGGTGTCACTAAGACCTTAAGTTTGTTACGCTACGGTTCGAGAACACTCCAGACATGGTCGAGACACTCCGCTCACCAATGACCGTCAGGATACCTGGAAGTATATGACGACCCCTGTGCATTCCACGAATATTGTCGTTGAACCATAAATATGACATTCATTTCCTTTGTCTCTGCGATACTACCTTGTCCGAGATATGATCGTAGACACACCGATGTCTTTGTTGTATCTCGTTACCGACGAAGGTTATTAACTCGTCTGCGATATTACATCTCCATGACCTAGTCATAAGCTGCGCAGCTATATAGATGCAATATCACCGAGTGGGCCCAGAGTATCTTTCCATTACAAGAATGAACAAATCCCGCTCTTGATCCTTACGTCTTGATGCTCTTTCGGAATACCCAAGATGGACACCGTTATTGTCATGCTATATAAGACACAACGTTTGATGCTCTCAAAGCACCCCTACGAAGCATTAATAAGTACGGTCTCACGGTCTAAGGAATAAGCTATCATATTCTTATCTATTGCAAATGACAAACATCGTAATACGATCTTATTGCAATACTTTGCGTATGTCCATCACCTTATTCAACTAACAAGATGACCCCATTGTCAACCGACGTCATTGTCCTTGATCGGGAATCTCGATCAACTGTTGCCCAATGGACTAGCTCATATAGAGGCTTGCTAGGGACCTGGTTGTCTATGTATCACACGTGTATTAATAATTCCGATTAATACAGTTATAGCATAATACACAAACCTATCATAAACTTATGAGATAATGCAATAAATACTACTTATTTATTTGCCTCTAGGGCATATCTCCTTCAGTCTCCCACTTGCACTAGAGTACAAATAAACTAGCTGCATTTTACTTTATCAGAATCCCTTATCAAATAAGAATCATTTGATAATGCTTGCTTGTGGAAAAGTGTAACTGCACAATCCATGATTGTACATGCTTTTGCGATTCATTGACATCAACTTGCTTGATATCACCATGTTGTCTAACAACATATGTGCAAATACCGTAACTAAGTGAGACTTCTGTTTCCCAGCGCTTACTCTGATTATACTAACCAGATAACTGCCCTGAAAAACACACTCAGCCATACAGAGCCCCTTGTAACAATTACAAACTCGCGATATCTACAAACTTTCACACCAATGTAGAAAACTTGACATTCCAATGTTAATCCAACAATTAACACACCTCTACTTCCAGTAAATTCTAAATTTACTTTCATAACGGCTCTTCTTCCAAGAACATCGGTTATACTTCATCGAGCAGATAATATGGTTTCTGTATGATGTCTAATATTACATAATAGACCCACATGTCATACAACCATTACTTTCATGCATCATTACTCTTAATGATCAATTGGATTTCAAAGGACCATCCTTTTGATTCTAATCTGACTCCTCAGATATAATCCAAAACAACTCGACTAACTATTAAAATTCCCGTTCTATTTCAAAATAGACAGTGACTTTCAAATAGTTTCACAACTTCATCCTTCTTATCTATTCTACTGGTACAATTTCACAATAATGTGTCATTTACACAAGATGAATTCGGCTCCCACTCAAATTATGTCTCCACATATTTGAGAACACACGCTCCCACTCAAAAACATGCCATCCACATATTTGAGTTCCTGAGCTCCCACTCAAAATATGTTCTGTACATATTCCACCTGAGTAAACTAACTTTGACTCCCACTTAAATCGACATTTTGGTCTAACCAAAATCATTGATCAATTATCAATTCGAATTCAATACAAACTCCAGTATTACATTAATACAAATCCCTCAGACTTCAAGCATGTCTACATAAATGTAGTCAACAAATTTGATCTTGTGCAAGACACATTTCTTGACAAGACATGCTCCCGCGTCTTTCTTATAGTCACATTTTCATATAACACTTTATATGAAGATTAAACAATCTTATTCCTCTAATAAGAATTGCAGCAACAATTACTCTCTTAATCCTTTTAAATGTAACTTGGATTTCCAGGCTGAAAAAAGCCTTTGTTCGTATTCCGATATTTTCTCAACTTTCTTTGTATTCATAAAGTGCACCTTCATCTGTCAACAAGATCTGAAATACTTAATACAGTGCTATGACCTGACAGCAATATTAAATATAACAACACTTTATTTAGAAGTTTCTTTCATGAAAATATTATGATTTTTATGAAGAGGATTGCAAGCAGAAAACAATTTTCTAGTCTCCCTCACTCTTAATCACCAAATTTTCATTAGCAGACATATACTCTTTGGAACACCTTCCAACATATGTGTGACACTTTATTTCAAGCTTCTAATTCCAATCCATAAACCATAATTCGAAAAATCATCTTTTTCTCGGAATTACAAAGACAACAAACTGAACTTTGTTTCTAATTGGTTTTGGAATACACTCTCATTCAATGCGAGTATTCTACAAAGAACTATTCATGTATATACCGAATTATCGTGTAATCATATACATGTCGACACTACTGTCGATCTCAAGAATTCTCGTTGAGAAAAACATCTATTTTCTAAAGTGGACATCGACTATAATGTTTCAAACATATTAGGAGTTTCTAAGACCGATTCTGACAGACCACACTTTATTAAAAATAGAGTATGATTATAATTCCCCATATATCACTATATATGACATTATAATTTTGTGAAACGAATTTCCACAAGTCTTTTGTGTTGAAACCATAATTCAAAAATATTGTCCTTTGATCGAATTTTGTGAATACAATATTCACTAATCTTTCTTCTGAAAAACCCCATTTGATCTATTATCAAATTAATTTCAGACTCCATAATTTATCGGGCAAAATCTCATATTTACCAAAATCATGGAAGAATTCGGATCATGCAATAACACCATTGATTAATCATTAAAAATGACTCTCAATCAATTTCCTCTAGTATTGCAACTTCAATACTGCATTTCAAACTTAATCAATTTTGGCACTCGAAATACTTAAATGGACCAAAAATATCCATTACTTCTTTCATTGCTTTTATGACTAAATTCGATGGTGTTTGTTCTTTGGACACATAATTTTATCATTCCTGCTATTATAAATGTATATCATACGCATAATGTAATTGAGATGTGATGTAAATTACTCATAACATGAAACAACTGCTTTGTTTCATAACATAAAACAACTGATGTGTTCTATATGAATAATTATGTCTTGTAATATTCAAGACACCAAACTAGATCACATTCTCACTATTACAAAATGTCTTATCAAAAAACTATTGATGATAACTAATATGATATCTCGAGGGCGTGAGCACCACTGGCCATGAACTTGCCATCACTCGTGCACTGTCACGTCACCCTTCGCCACATACTTGTGATAATCAGGGACTGTTTCACAAACAGAACAATTATCAAATACTTTTCATCAAGTATGAGAAGAATACATTTATATCTTCGTATATCAAATATACCCATAGCGTCGAAGAACTCTTCTTCGATGAATCAACTTTTAGAGATTTGAACTTGTTCACGAACGTGAAGAAGCTCACCGTGTCTCTATAGCATATTCACGCACATGCTATTCACAGCTAGGAGGTAAAGCGCAATCTCTATTGCACTGGAGTTTGCTATCTGGAAATCGTAGATATTCGTAAGCCTGAAGTAGATGTCACACAACTTCTTCAACTGAGTCTCTAGACAGGTATGCTCCCCATGTGAATGGTCCGGAACTTTCTAAGCTGTCTGAACTGCTCAAGACTCAATTCATCTTTGAAGTGACCTCTGATCGCATCAATCACGACATATGGCTCCATGTGTTGAAACAACTTTCAACTCAGGTGCTAGGCATACGCTCATGACGATCGTCACTTCCATGAACATGTCATGATGCTTACGGAACTCATCATCTTCCTCCTTGCTAGCAGAATCATCTGGTCTAACTCCTAACTAATGTTCTAGGACATGTTTGTTTTGTTTGGAGAATGTTTCTAAAACCAATGTACCAGCTGATGAAGTTGGACCCGTCGGCTTCTAAGGTAGAATCCGAGCTCTTGAGGAAGCAACCGGAGTGTAGTTCCGTAGTCTCCAGATGTGATCGCAAAAGAGGTAAGGTAAAGTTTATAATATATAGGTGAGTTTTAGTTTTATAATCTCATTATCTAAAACACACCACACCAAGATTATTATCCCTAAAATAATAATGGCGATTACACGACCCTCATCCACCACACTACCCCCGATCATCACGGCCGGCAGCACAGCTTCAAAGGTGGACATAACATGTCGATCACAACAACTCTGTGACTCGTGCTCGATCTTTCGATCTTCCCGTGTTCCGAGGCCATACCTCTGAGTATGCTAGGCTCGCCAATCAAACCTCGAAGACCCTGCGCGTGCAACATGGCTTACACCCACTGTATGCGAACGACGACATGTGTGACACCCGATCATCACGGCCTGCCTCATAACGTAGAACTTTCTTGGTGGTGCGCAACGAGGGAGAACACAATTTTGGTATTTGTTAGGGATCATCCTATTTATGACGCTACCGTTGTATATCTAGCATATAAGCAATCAATAGGATGCACACACAACAGCACACAATAATGATGCAATGAAGTGCGATGTGACATGGTCGATGCGCCTGGACCTTCATGGCGCCATGTGCCTGGCGCCTCGGCATGGCTCCGAGTCTACAGAGCCCTCCATTGCCTCCGACAGTACGAGTAATATCAAAACTTACCGTAACCATGTCACATGAAATAACGCCTCTGCAAAACAAAGTTAGACGCCTCTAGCTTTATTTAGTTTTGCAAATTTTACGTGGCATATAGGCTTATTCGTAAGAGAATCGCTTCCCTACCTACGAACTTTGTACCACAACGTCGATCGTATAGTTGCATGTTTAAGCATCCCTTTCGGGCCCTCCATTGAAAATGCTTTGCCGACTAGAGAGAGAGAAACAGACACCCGCCAGCCACAGATACGGTGCAAGCCGTATGTCAGTAGTGGAACCAGTCTCGCGTAAGCGTACGCGTAAAGTCGGTCCGGGCCGCTTCATCAACTCAATACCGAAGGCATCACAAGTGCACGCTAGAGGGTAGCAAATATAAGAAAAACGCCCTCATTCAACATGAGTTCTAACCGTACCAGCAGTACTACGCATAGATCGGCTCTGATACCACTGAAGGGGTTACGGTGCAGAAAACAATAATTTTTCTAGCGAACGAAACCCTAACTAGCCAGGATCTATCTATCTAGTACATGCGATAACGGTGGCGGAACGGGTTACATTACCTCCATGTAGACCGATTGCGGGGATTACGCTCCCGCACAAGCGTTGACGATGAAGTCGTACGTAGCCGACCTCGAGGTCGCGAAGAACTTGTCGCGATGTCGAAGTCGATGACGCCGGGGTGTTGACGATGATCTGCGTCGACGGGCGTCGGGCGGAAGCAGGCAGAGCGCCAGCACCGGGGCTGGTGCGCCGGCAGCAGAGGGGAGGGGGGCGCGGCGGCTGCAGGGGCGAGACGACGTCGCCCAGGCTACTCAAAAGGAGTTACCTCCGAGCACTCACAAACATACGGAGCTTAGCGACAACCCCCGGTCATTCAGATCCAGCTGAAATCGCAGGGGTAGATCTTATCTGGAATCCCGCAGAGCAACGGCGCTCTGCGGTATAGCTTGGGTGGAGAGAGATCCCCCTTCCTCGGCTCGGCGCGGCTCCAACTTGGGAACCACGAGATCGAGAGAGAAATCGGGAATTAATTGTATTTTCCAATGAATTAATCCAATTAATATGCCTTGCTATATAAAGGGGGAAGGGGGTGTGCAAACCCCTTGGCTCCCCCATGTGGGACTAAACAAAGGACAAGGGAGGGGGGTTCGGCCCCCACATGGGCTGGCCGAACCAGCCAATGGGGCCCACCCCCCTTTGGTGGTGCGGCTCCCCTTCTTGGGCCCTCTTAGGGCCCATGTAGGTGGGAGCCCACTTTTTCCTTTATTTAATTAATATTAAATTAATGTAAAAATCCCATTAATTTATAATTAATATATTTATATATAATTCAATATCCCGTGACTCCGAAAACTCTTTCGGACCAACCGAACAACTTTCGGACATTCCTGGAACCATTCCAGACCTCTCCGGAACTCCTTCCGGACCACCGGAACTCTTTCCGGATCATTTCTCTCTCTCCAACAAATTCCTATAATATTCCAGAACCTATCTCCTGGTGTCGCTAAGACCTTAAGTTTGTTACGCTACGATTCGAGAAATCTCCAGACATGGTCGAGACACTCCGCTCACCAATGACCGTCAGGGATACCTGGAAGTATATGACGACCCCTGTGCATTCCACGAATATCGTCGTTGAACCATAAATATGACATTCATTCCCTTTGTCTCTGCGATACTACCTTGTCCGAGATATGATCGTAGACACACCGATGTCTTTGTTGTATCTCGTTACCGACGAAGGTTATTAACTCGTCTGCGATATTACATCTCCATGACCTAGTCATAAGCTGCGCAGCTATATAGATGCAATATCACCGAGTGGGCCCAGAGTATCTTTCCATTACAAGAATGAACAAATCCCGCTCTTGATCCTTACGTCTTGATGCTCTTTCGGAATACCCAAGATGGACACCGTTATTGTCATGCTATATAAGACACAACGTTTGATGCTCTCAAAGCACCCCTACGAAGCATTAATAAGTACGGTCTCACGGTCTAAGGAATAAGCTATCATATTCTTATCTATTGCAAATGACAAACATCGTAATACGATCTTATTGCAATACTTTGCGTATGTCCATCACCTTATTCAACTAACAAGATGACCCCATTGTCAACCGACGTCATTGTCCTTGATCGGGAATCTCGATCAACTGTTGCCCAATGGACTAGCTCATATAGAGGCTTGCTAGGGACCTGGTTGTCTATGTATGACACGTGTATTAATAATTCCGATTAATACAGTTATAGCATAATACACAAACCTATCATAAACTTATGAGATAATGCAATAAATACTACTTATTTATTTGCCTCTAGGGCATATCTCCTTCATCAACTGACATGATGGCCGCGTTTGCTGTCTTGGGGACAGGTATCCCGTTCTCGTCCTCGGTGATGAAGGATGAGTCGAGATTGCGGGTGACCCTTGCTCGATCCACATATGTCATGTTGGGAACGCGAGCTCTGTGTCGCCGTCCTCCTTGGTTAACTTCTGTGGAGGAAGTGAACGAGACCGCGGCCCGTCTGGCACTCGACGCGTCCGCGTCCCTCTTGCGTCTGAGCAGTTCGGCCTTTTCGGCACGAAGTCGCTCTCCTTCCTTGCGTAGCAAGTACTGGACCGCCAGGTGGTCTTCTCTAGGCGCGTCGGGTGCAGGGAAAGTGCCATCGTCAACATGCTTCAGGGCTCTGATTCCCATGTCTCGTGTGATGGTGAGCCGTGTCTGGTCAGGCATGACCACCTCCAGTGGGTATGCGGGTTCCTCATTACCTTCTGGAGGCTCGGTGTTGGCCATGAAGACTTGCTGGGGGAAAACTTCAGTAGGAGTGTTTACGCTGCCGCTGCTGCTTCCTTGATCCGAATCTTGCTCGGGGTCGAAAATTGCTGCTACGTGGGCAGCGTAGTCGCCGTTGCGTCTTCGGAGGATCGTCACCGTGGTCGCGGACGGAGGTTTTGCAGTCGCAGGGGCGAGTGTGATTGGCTTGGGTAGACTTGATGGTCCCGCGAGGGTGCGTGCGACGCGGCAGTCGATGGTACGCCTTTGGTCGCACGCACTGGTGCAGTTGTAGTTGAGGTAGATCTTGGCCTTGTCGACCGTGCGATCGAGATGGTCGGAGTAGACTCGATCTGTGCGGCGGTCGCCGAGGTCGACGATGTAGTCGATGCAGGTACGATCTTCGTAGATGTGGCAGGCGCAGCTCCTGCGGCGTGTGATGCCGATGGTGGCACGCGAGTAACGGATGCGGGTGCCGAGGCCAGGTGTGGCGCGGCTGTCGCAGACCTGAACATGCCACGACTGTCGACGAAACAGTATATGGAGCCGAAGGTGATAAGTATACCTTTGCGCAGATTGGCGTACACGAGCGATGAGCCGGCGGGTGGAGGGCATACTCGAAGGAACCGAAGCGGATGGGCTCCCGAGTGGCGTCGATCTCGATCTTCATTGCGGATGGAGCCGGTGCGACCATGATTCCAACGTCCGATATCTTTCCCACAGACGGCGCCAATTGACGAGGGTGTAACTCGGCAAATCGCAGGGTTGTGCACCCCGGGTTGATTGAGGGGGAGAGAGAGGAGCGTTGGTGATCACGACGGCTGATAAGCAAGGTTTTACCCAGGTTCAGGCTCCCGGAGGATAACACCCTACTCCTGTTTGTCTTATATTGATGGCGAGTTGTGATTACAATGGCGGCGAAATTGCGATCTCGCTAGGGTTTGTGGCGGTGGCTGTTGGCGTATCCCCTAGGACGGGCAACCCTCCTGGCTTTATAGGTATCCAGGTCTCGGGTGGTCGGTACAGATATGGCAGGTTATGGAACCTAACCGAGTTGGACTAGGATACGTGATACTCCAAGTGGGCCTTCTGTGGGCTTCTCCGTGCTTGGCGCGGCCCAGGTAGACTCATCGTGGGCTAGTCGAAAGGTAGCCCCACGTCAATGACCTCCATTAATTTGTGACATAGATGAGATCACATGTCCCATTTATTCACTACAAGCGTCCTTCTAAATCCAAGGTTTAGCGGCGGTGCACTGTGTATCACATCATGAACCGACACATGTTGTTGCTACACAATGCTATACAATAATGGATATTCGTTCATCAATGGGGAATCACCCAACCAAGTATCTTCCCACAATCTCGTTGTTTCCCCATTGCCAACTTTAAAAGACCCCCTAGTGAAGAAATCGTCCTTTACTCTCATTAGGCCTTTCCAAAAAGGAGAGTATGTAGGTTGGGCTTTCACTTGAGCTAATGTTTTACTATGAATGTATTTGTTATGTAGCAATTCCTGCCACACCCCCTTCCCATTTAAAAGCTTCAAAAGCCACTTGCTTAACAAACATTATTATTTTTAGCTCAAGTACCTCAACCCTTAAACCTCCCTAGTCTTTTGGTCGGCATATAATGTTCCATTTGGTTAATCTATACTTTCTTTTATTCCTCTGCCAAAAAAACCAAGATCTATAGAAATCTAACCAGCTCTTTCGTGAATCGAGTCTCTGAGCCATTCTTAATAAAGAATTATTCAAAACTTAAAAGGTGTTGTCATATCTAACCAAAAGTGTGAATCTCTTGGCGTCTACTAAATTTAGGACATATGCTTTTAGAAGACATATTTTATCCTAATGAGGTTTTGAGGAACTCATGCATCCTACCTAAGAAGTTTACAAGCTATTTACTAACGATGGTTGCATTTTTAACCTTGAGTTTTAGGTCTCGAATGTCGAGACCAACTTGACCCTTCGGACAACAAATAGCATTCCCTTTGGCGAGCCTATATTTTACCCTACTGCTTCGCCAAAAGATTATAGATAAAAACTAATCCAACATTTGTGGGACCCTTTTGAAATTTAGAAGGATGGGAGCCTACGCTGTCCCATATTACTCAACACTAAGTTGACAAGAACTGGCTTTCCTCTCACCAAAAGCAGTTTTCCTTTCCATCTATTCAACGCCTTTCTCCTCCTTGACAGGCTATTTTTTTATAGGTAAAAGGCTATAAATCACGACGTCTAATGAATAAAGAAACCATGACCGAAGGATACAATGTGTTGACAAGGACCTCTAAAAATACAGGACAAAGATCAAGCTAAAACTAGAAATAGAAGGGCACAACTATAGTACGTCGAGCGTCATTTCCTTGCCGGTGCAACGAGCCTAAAGAGAAACAACGTGTGCTAGGTGGGCAAAACTATCGGGTCGGAGAGAGCTCAGGCACACCAACAACGCTGCACACCACCGATACCTACATTAGACGACCACATACAACACCATCAGACAAAGGGATCAAGACTTCAAATAGAAGAGAAGACACCACATCATTCAGCACAAGCTTAACATAAAGATGAAGGCGAGAGAAGAAATTTAAATCCTCACGAAGATGGCAATAAAGAAGGAGAGGACGCCCAACATCACAATGTAGTGTAGAGGCCACCAGGCATGGGCACTGTCAGACTCCATGTCCAAAAGCGGTGGTGGTGACGCTGTCAGACATGCCCGTGTGGAAGAAACCATATCCCCTGGCCATGGGCGGACGTAGCGTCCCGGCAGCCCGGGCGCTTGCCCGGGCTTCGCTCACGCTCGCTGCCTAGGGCAGAGTAAAATTAGCGACCAAATTATATATGAGCAGGGCCAATTTTAGCTTGGTAGGCTTTAGGCGCGTGGGCATGGACTAATCACCTCTGGCAGGCCAGACTGAACCGAGCAAGGATACGCTCGTTTTTTCTAGAAAAAGAAATTCAATCGATCCGACTCGCTCCGTCCCCCAGTGGAGGGGATCTACAGTCGTGCCCCCGAAGCTCCTACACCGTTTTTTCGTATATGGATGAATAAAAATCTTTTAGCCCCCTCGGGTCTTGTTTATTTCAAAGGTATTTTAGTGATTAGAAGGGTGGGGATGTAAGGGGATACACAATCCCTACAAATTCCCACAAATACTCTTCCCCTAAAATACACTAGCATTGACTAGAGTTTTTGGTTTGGGAAAAAATGAGCCGGTTGGTGGGGGATATTTAGGGATTATCCACACAATCCCCTAAAATACACTAAAAGTAATCAGACCGGTGGAGATTTTTTGGGATTGAGAATAATCCCCTCACATCCCCTAAAATACACTTGAGATAAACAAGACCTCAGAATGTCATTTCGTCCGGATTGGAGCAAAGTTAGATCCAAACACCTAGACCAAACCCAGTGCGCCGGGAACAACTGGGACGCCGGATGGAATTTTGCATGCAAAAAGACCGACCTGCAGCCTCCAATCGGCCTCTACGCCTGGAGATGCCCTGAACCGAGCGTCATTTTCCGTCCGTCCGACGCCACAGTTCCCCAACCACGCGTAGCCTCTGACGTGGACACCGACAGAACATGGATGACGGAGACCCAAGTCCGAGAGGTGGAGCGGCTGTTGCAAATTTGTCGGGTGACAGCGACGACGGGCGTCCCAGACAGCAACAGCAACGGTCATGCCCTGCCGCATCTGGCGGCCGCAATCGATGAGGCAACCCGGTGACGTCAACTCCGGCATGCTCGTCGGGCGCCCGCTATCACTCAACAGTTACTCAACGGTTTCAAGGTATGGGAAGAGGAGGAAACATTTACCACATGAATCAAGATTAAAATATTTTGAAAGCATGTTTATATGATTTACTAATCCGTATTTCTTGTTATCTTGTAAAGTCTCTTTGTGGTATTTCAAATTTTTGGGTCGATCGTCGGAGTTTTATTAGATTTTGGTAGTTCTTATGTTGTTACTTGTGAACACTGCAATGTGTTGCGATTCGTGTTTCCGTGTTAAATTTATTTGAACATAATATTTTCTACATTTGTCTGGAAAAAAAATTCGTTACACTGTGACGCGCCCAGACTTCGATAAATTCCTGGGTCCGCCACTGCCCCTGGCACAAACTAAGGCAGTGGGACGCCTCTCATGCCCACAATGCCGTCGCTAGGCGAGGACTCATCTGCAACATCCGTAGGGGAAAGCAACATCCATGTTCAATATCGACACCCTCCTCTTGAGATTTCGCTCGGCCCCAACACACACACCGCGTCGAGGGACACTTGCTAGCCCCAAACGGCCGACGCCGGCGTGAGTTGTGTCATGGTTGCAATTGCGCCAGATCCGTGTATCTGGGCGAAGAACGACAACCCCCTATATAAATTTTGAATTATTGTCCTAGACTAGTACTATTCTTGACTGAAATGTGAAGGTTATCAACGCCGTGCGCGACAGAGAAATAAAGGCGTGCCTGCTGCCATGCATATGCACGTTAGAGAACAACAGAACTACAGAACATATAACTACAGCCGGACCATCCTTGTGGGGAGGGAAGAATATGCAATAATGCATGCATTTGATCCATCCATTCTGTCGCCCCGTACGTACGTGGTGGATCATGCATAGATCCATAGATCGATCTAGCCACAGGCGGTGGGGACCTGCATCTGCATGCATGTAAACGTCGTACGCATGCACATACGTTAGAGAGCAAGAAGACGATGGACAAGTAGCAACAATTATGTTCTCCGACATTGTTTTACTATCCTTGTCTTCCAATAGATGGTCTCGCGTCTTTCTCGTCATCTAAAGATAGTAATTCGTCAGTATTATTGGTTACAAATATATGTGGACATTTAACTCAAAGGATCGTCAAAATAAAGTTTATCTGCCACCGTGCCACGGCATAACATTATGCGTACAAGAGCAAAAACCGCATCATCTGAATGTTTCAAACGTGAAGGGGGCACCTTTTAAAAATCGATACAAATATTGTATCTTTTGCTTCTTGCAATTTTCTATGCCAGCAACAAATTGCCTATAATAATCATGAAAAAGCCTAACCTTGCTGATTTAAGGCCAATTTATGCGTATGTTTCGAATGCATACATAACTCTGTGAATCTGATCCTGTGACGCTAATTATGCGCAGGATGTCGCTTACTTAATTTGTTGGTTGTCACACAAATGTTATAGTAAATTTGTGTCGATGTAGCATTAGTGTCCGGTCAACCATTATTCTTTAGGGTTATTTATCAGGCTGCCCTTAGTTGTGGCATAGAGCTCAGTTTTGCACTCAGTCACAAATCATGCTCGGTTTTGCTCCTACTCTGTGCACAAGGATTCATTCCATGACTCCAGTCGTCTCCGTTAGGCGTTAGCCTTCCTGACATGTGGGACCCAGAAGAAAACCGTTGGCTGTGGGACCCAGAAGATATTCGAACGGTGCAAATTCGAATTTCAAGTTTGAAAAACTCGAAAATGTGAAAATATTTCTAAGTGTTGCTAATGATATAAGAAACAACTTTGTCAAAGCGATTTTTCAAATTCTTATGTCATTTGGCCTGTGTAAAAAGACAAATTTCTAAATCTGACATCTACATCGGAAATCTAGATGTAGAACGGTGCATATCGTGAAAAATCAACTTTCGAATTTAAATGTGAAAAAAGTCCGATGTTGCCAATGATATAGGAAACAACTTTACCAAAAAGATTTTCTAAATTCTTGTGTCGTTTGGCCTGTGTAAGAAAACAAAATTTTAGATCTGACATGTATCTAGATCTATAACAGTGCAGAATTCGAAAAAGTCATTTCCAATTTAAATATGAAAAAAATCTCCGATGTTGCCAATGATATTGTAAGCAACTTTGCCAAACCGATTTTCTAAAATCTTGTGTCATTTGGTCTGTGTAAAATGAACAAATCGTAAACATTGTGTTATACGTGAGTTGAGTTGATGGGTCGCTAGCTAGCTCGTATACATGAACGTCGCGGTGCCCGATTCACCTGCGTCGGACATCACTTTATACTCTATCATGCTCAGGATGAACCGACCGTCCTAATGGGCAAGGTGTTACGCAAGAGAGAGGGTTTTTCTACGATCGTAAGCGGACCACGCCGTTGGACTATCGTCGGACAGATTGAGTGCGTGATCTGAGCATGCCAATGTTGACATCAGCATGTTCCCACCGATTCTCAACTAATTGGGAAGAAATATTTATATGTTTGTGTATAGAACTGGATTTGCTACAACTTTTCAGTTATACGTGTTTGCTAGTTTTGAACTTCCTTTATTGTGTTTTCGTGAAAAACTGATCTAATCCGACCTCCCAGTCCACTTTATCGTGCTCAGTGTGAGCTGAGCATCCTAACAGGTATGTTTTGACGCACGAGAGAGGGCTTCTTCAACTACCACGAGCGAGTGGAGCCGTCAAACTACTATCGAACACCTTAAGGGCGCGATCTTGACATGGTCATGTCGGTATCAGTATGGTCATTATCGTGTCATAGTTTATGATAATGTTCTCATAATCAGTACATATGTGTGCCATGGTACGGGAAACAACGTCACCGAAGCAATTTTCAAAATTATTTTTTAAAAATATCATTTTCCACTTTTTAAGTGCTAAAAATGACATTTTTTGTGAAGTACAGAAAATATGGTTCAAAATGACACTCATTTAATTTTCACAAAGAGTAGTACATATTTGATGGATAATCCCTAAATATGAGAATTTTCCTTACTTTCTAGCTAAATTCCCCTATTTAATTGACTTTATGTCAAAATGGAAAGCATGACTATTCATTAAAAGTGGTCGAATTTTCAAAAAGTATAGACGGTTCTATGTTGTAACCACTAGTTGTGTATCTTATAATTATTTTTGTAACAATTTCAGAGCAAACTATCATACAGTTGTAGTTCAAATTTGAATTACTTTCAAAAAATTGACATAAAGTCACTAAAAGAGGGAAATTTAGAAAGAAAACAAGAAAAATTCTCATATTTAGGGATTATCCATAACATATGTACTAATATTTGTGAAATTAAATAAGTGTCATTTTGGACCATATTTTATGAACTTGCTTCATAAAAAATATCATTTTTAGCACCTAAAAATGAAAAATAATATTTCTAAAAAGCATTTTTAAATCGCTTCGGTGACGTTGTTTCCCATACCACGACACACATATGTGCTAAATATGGGAACTTTATCAAAAACTATGGCACGATAATGGCCATACATTAGTCATTTGGCTTGAAACTTATATATGTTTGTAGATGATTGACATTTTTGTGAAGTATTGTTTCGAAAAGTTTGTCAAAACTCAAGTTTATCATTTTTCCTACAAACTAATCCACATAAAAGGACTCCATGCCAAAGGGTTTCTTTTTTTTGAGTATTTTTCATTTTTTCTCATTTCTTTCAAAAAATGGTCAAAAGAGAGAGCATGACTATTTATCTAAGGTGGTTGAATTTTCAAAATCCATCCACGGTTCTATGTTGTAACCACTACTTGTGTAACTTAAAATTATTTTTGTAACAATTTCGGAGCAAACTATCACACAACTGTAATTTAAATTTGAATTAATTTCGGAAAATTGACATAAAGTCAATTAAAGAATGAAATTTAGATAAAAAAAAAGGAAAATTCTCATATTTAGTGATTATCCATGAAATATGTACTACTCTTTGTGAAAATTAAATGGGTATCATTTTGTACCATATTTTATGTACTTGCTTCACAAAAAATGTCATTTTTAGCACTTAAAAATGGAAAATGATATTTCTAAAAAGAATTTGGAAAATTTCTTCGACGACGTTGTTTCCCATACCATGACACGCATATGTGCTGAATATGGGAACTTTATCACAAACTATGATACGATAATGGCCATACTAATGCCGACAGGACCATGTCAAGATCGCGCCCTCAAGGTGTTCGACAATAGTTTGACGGCCTCACTCGCTCGTAGTAGTCGAAGAAGCACTCTCTCGTGCGTCAAAACATACCCATTAGGACGCTCGGCTCACACTGAGCACGATAAAGTGGACTGGGAGGTCGGACTAGATCAGTTTTTCACGAAAACACGATAGAGGACGCAAACACGTATAACTTGAAAGTTGTAAAAAATCCAGTTCTGCAAATAAACATATAAAGATTGCTTCCCAATTAGTTGAGAATCGGTGAGAACATGTTGATGCTAACATTGGCATGCTCAGATCACGCACTCAGTCCGTTCGATGATAGTCCAACGGCGCTGCCTACTTATGATCATGCAGAAACCCTCTCTCTCGCGTAACACTTTGCCCAGTAGGACACTCGGTTCATTCTGAGCACGATAGAATGGAAAATGAGGTCGGACGCAGGTGAATCCATCAGTGCGGCGTTCACGTATACGAGCTAGCCAACGACCCATCAACTCACGTATAACACAATGATTTATGATTTATTATTTTACACCGGCCAAACGACACAAGAATTTGGAAAATCAATTTGGCAAACTTGTTTACTATATCATTGGCAACATCTGAGAGTTTTTTCACATTTAAATTTGAAAGTTGACTTTTTTGAATTCTGTAGTGTTCTAGATCTGGATATCCGATCTAGAAATTTGTCTTTTTTACGCAGGCTAAACGACACAACAATTTGCAAAAATTGTTTCCTATATCTTTAGCAACATCGGAGATTTTTTGTAACGCCCCAGGATTTATCCTCATTTAGTTTTGTTTGTTCTATTATTGCATCAACATGACATCGCATTGCTTCTCATTAATTTAATTTGTTGCATTTAAATTCAATTCCCACAATTAAATTTAAATGCATTTCAAATTAATTAAAAATGTGTTTTTCAAATATTTTGCAAATGTTAAAAACTAGTTTATTAAATTGTCTATTTGAAACTAAAACTATTTTGTAAAGTTTCCGTATTCAAATTCCTTTTCTATTTTGTTTTTTAAAAATATAAAACAGAAAAGAATAAAAGGGAGAGAAATAAAGCCCAAAGCCCACCTAAGCCAAACCCTAAGTTTCCCCCTGGAGAATTCTTTCCCACCCCCTGCAACTTTGCAGCTACCCTCCTCCTTTTTCCTGTTTTTGCAAAAGATTCCTTCCACCCCCTTCTTTCCCTTTTTCCCCTTCCTTTTATTTTTTCCTTTCTTTTCTTCCTTTCTTTCCTTTTTCCTTCCTTTCCTCTTCTTTTTCTCTCCTTCTCCTCCCGCACGTCCCGCACGGGAGAAAACCATCCCCGAGCTCCCCCGTGCTCCACCGGCCCCGCCTCCGACGCCCTGCTCCGGCCTCCGCCACCCTCACCTCCCCCAGCGCCGGCCGCGCCACCGCTCCCCACGGCCGCGCCGCCGCGCACCTCGGGCCGCCGCCGCGCTCCCCCGGCCGCGCGCCTGCCGGCCACCGCCGCTGCGCCCTCTCCCCACCGTCACGCCGTGCGCCCCTGCGCCCCCGCCGTCACGCCGCGCGCCCCCGCGCCCCCGCTCCCTGCGCCTCCCGCAGCGCGCCGCGCACCCGAGCAGTTGCCCCCGCGCGCGCCCTCACGCCGCCGTCGCCCGCCGGCCGCGCCGCCTCCCCCGCGCGCCCGCGCGCTGCGCCCCTGCGCCTCGCTGCCGCCGCCTCCCGCATGCACGCGTCCGCGATGCCTCTTCCAGCCGCGTGCACGCCGTCTCCGTCCGGTGGCGTCCCCGCATCCGCCGCCCGCAATGTGTTTGACAAAATGCCCGAAAGACATTCGGCGTCGCAATTTTGTCCGAGTTGTCCACCCTTCATGGTGTTGCTACGTGCGCGTGCCTCTTTCGCTGCCGCGTTGCCGTGACCGTCCGTGTTCGTGTCGCGGTGCCCGCCCGTGCACGCTTTCTTTCCGGTGTCCGTTTGCCGTGCTGCTACGTGCCCGCGCCCGTCAACGATGGTGACCGAGTACGACTACCCCGACCACTTCCACGACACCGACAAACGACGATGCCCCAGTTCCGCGACAACTACTTCTCCGACGACAACTATTTCCTCTATGGACCGAAGATGTCAGTTTCGAACCCTAGTTCACCCGATCCGACGTACGGACCCAAACCCTAACCCTATACCTATTTTATTAAATGTCATTTACCTTGTGCATATCTCATCATACTTACATGTGTTGCATCTCTTGGGTTTGGGGTGTAGCAAATCAGCTAAATAATAAATATGGAATGTGTGGGGCAAATCAATATATGTATTGCCCAATTCCATTTAAATTGACTAGCTCACCCATGCCATGTCTTGCTATGTTAATCAACATTTAATTCGATGGGTAGATAAATAACTTGAACATTAATATTAATTGTCGGAATCCCGGTTCCGCTTAATTTGGATTAAGTGCATCTCATATTGCATCTTGCCATGCCATGCATCATTCTCATATGATCATGCTGGATCTTTTTCCGTAGTTGTAAAATGCATGTTTTACGCTTTCCAGTGTTTGTTGCTTCTTCGCGGATAAGACATTGAGATGTGTGAGCAAGGACAAGATCTGCTTACATGCGGGATTCCAGGCAAGCAAAGTTTGCTTGTTTACCTATACATTGTCTTTCATTTCTGCCGTTGATCTCTGCTACCCTAGTATCCGATTCTTTATCGCGATCCCATCACATGTTTATCCTGCAGCCCATACAGCTTTATCCCCACATCCCATCACCTGTTGCATGTTTATCTGTTAGCCTTGCAAGTCGTAGCGCATGCTTAGAGTTGATTGTGCGAGTCGTCTGTCTGTCTTATTTATTTCACCTACTTAGTATGATAGAGTGTTATACCTTAATAAAATATTGTATATATATATTGGGTATTATAATTAAAAGATAAGGCACCGGCGGAAGGCCTTGCGAGGTGATTTGTTCTGCTAAGTGTCGACCTAGGAAATGAGATTTGTCCTCGGATCCAATTTTGAACGCACTAACCACTTGTGGGAGGCCCTATGGAGCCCCCATCGACTTTGAACGGATCTTCAGCTCGTCCATGTGCCGCAACTAGTTCGGGTTTTCCATTTGCTCATATCCATGTGCATGATGATGATGATTGATGAGATGTACTTGATACGGGGGGGTCATATAGGGGTGGTGCGCGCGAAGCGGACAGTTCCTATTGTGGTTTGAGCCGCATGGCGCGCAAGCACAAACTAATGAGTCCGCAATTGAGATTCGGCCGGACTCTTGACGCGGGTAACAAATCATATGGGTGACACTTGGACTTACTGTAGTGAAGGAATGAGTCGTGTTGAGAGGCCCTGATGCTTGCTTGGGTTGATCATACGAGTATGGGTACAGTAGTGCACCCCTGCAGGGTATAATCTTATCGATGAGCCCTGTCCACGGTTAAGGACGACTTGGTGATGATGTTGGCTAACAAGATCTAGGCAACTTGCACTGAATTAATGTTAATTAATTTGACTAGTAATATAGAATTACTTTCACAATAAATGGTAACTAAAACTGTTCAACGTGTGAGTTTCCCGAATTGCTTCCTCATACTTGGTTGAGGGGGTTAATCCGAGAATGGGTTATGATTGATGTTAGTTGTAGATGTTTATGTTATGCGCTCTCTTATCCCTCTCTGATTAGACGGAAGTTGTAGCGTGTCTCTTTAGGTTGCTAGTGATGCCGCTAAGTCCACCTCCCCCATATTTTGGGAGATGGTGTAAAAAGTAGGCAAGTCGTTTTTGCTTGCCAGGTAGTGCCCTGATCCTCTTTGGGCTGTGCTTTATGTGCAGTCAACAGGTTTGAAGTCTGACGACGTTAGCTTGGGAATCCCTGCGGCTTGGCTGGACAGGGATATGGCGCCATCGCTTATCTTCAGAACTCTTAGTCCAATTTGCATCTTATCCGTAGTCGGATACTATTTTGCTTCCGCTGTCATTTGAATCTTTGTATTGTAATATTTGTGTCTTGACTCGTTCGAGTCGTTGTTGTAATTATATCTTCTGTTGTATTTGTGGATGTATCAGAACTGTTATAATGTTATCACAGTTTCACCCACATAATGCGCATGTTTCGACGTGCACATTATGTCTGGTGGGCAATCTAAAATCGTTATTATGCGGATTTCGGCGGGAGCGCTTATATCTACATAGTACCGATTTTAGGGCGTCACATTTTTTTTACATTTAAATTTGAAAGTTTACTTTTCTCGAATTATGTACGAGATTTTAGATCTAGAAATTTGTCTTTTTTACACAGGTCAAACGACATCAGAATTTGGAAAATCTATTTGGAAAAGTTGTTTCCTATATCATTGGCAACATCAGAGATTTTTTTCACACTTAAATTTTAAAGTTGACTTTTTTCGAATTCTACACTGTTCATTTCCGATCTAGATGTCTGATTTAGAAAATTTTCTTTTTTACACAGGCCAAACGACACAAGAATTTGAAAAATCTCTTTGGCAAAGTTGTTTCCTATATAATTAGCAACACCTGGAAATTCACATTTTCTAATTTTTCAAACTTGAAATTCGAATTTGCACCGTTCGAATCGTATATTCGAAACTCGAAAATCCAAACATTTTCCTGAAATTATTAAATCTGCGGCGGTGAAGCACAGAACGTCGGCGTGCACGAACAGATTGGGGATCAGAAGGTTGACGGGCCCACCTGTAAGAACTGCACCAAATTGGTCTCACCTCTAAGTTGCGGGCCCACTGTCATAATGCTTTTAGACGGAATAGACTTCAAACTTACCGTTGAGGGCAAATCTTAGTCCATGCGAACGAACTAGGGGCAAAACTGAGGACGATTCGCAACTAGGGGTAAAACTGAGTCTGAAAAGGCTGCTAGGGGCAATCCATTAAATGACCCTATTTTTTATTAGTTTAGTAGTACTCATTTTGAAGGGCTATCGGCGGGAGAGTTGTTTCCAGGAGCATGAGTTCCCAGTTTTAAAAATTGGTTTTAAACACATCTGAAATGTTAAAAAAATGAAATAATAATTCATGCCTACATCTGGATATTCTATGTACCTAAAAAGTCGTTTCACGAAAACTATTATTGTTCGTGCCATGGTGTAAAAAAGAAAAAAACTTTGTGCTGAAAAAGTTTTTCACGAGATATATTTTGTAATTCTAAGCAGGCCACAAAAATCTGTTTTCTGCGAAAGTTGGTGTGTGCACATATAATCGAGATGTACAAGCCACATTTAATTCAGAACTTTTTATATTTTAAAATATATTGTTTGGCAAAAGTATATGCTACCACGTACCAAAGTGGATTTCACACTATTGGTCTATATATCAATCGCACGAGGAATGAGGCAACCGGTTAACAATTCAAACATCCCTAATCTATAACAATTAGTTTCCTATTTCTGAACTTACTTTTCATATAATAAATGAATGAATAGCTTTCGCAAGAATCATACGCACACACTCTGGTCCAGCATCCATCGATCCATGATTAAAGACAAATTTCATGACGAATTCATTATATCATTATTGCTTCAGGAAAGGTGACAAGACGATCACCTTCACACAAAAAATCAGGCTAGCTATAGAGACACATCAAAGCAAGGTCGATTTATAGATGCCCAAATGCATGCATATAAATGCAGTGGCACTTGATCAGCATATAGCTTTTGCCTTTTTCATGCTTGTCACAGGTGGCACTTGATCCGACGTATGTACTCTGTCTGCTAGCAGTGTGTGGTACAATGTTTCCAATGTGCAAAGGGCGAGAACGGTAGAGGGTTCTCTTCTTTCATCCCAGGCTCGCAAGGTCTGTAGTACTCCTTCCGTTCTAAATTAATTGACTCAGATCGTACGTACCGTTTCATGTTTTAGTCATTTTTACATTCATATGTGGATACATCTATTTAGATGTGTTTTAGTGTATATGTGCACTCATTTTTGTCTGAATCTAAACAACATCCGTTACCCCTAAAACATTTCATGTTGTGAAACGAAGTGAGTATCTTTCAAGATCGTAATCATCAGCTTTTGATAATCAGATGTACGTCGTCCGTCTTCTGTCTTCAGCTTATTTCAGGAGTTCAGTATCTTTTTTAAATTCCATTATTGTTGGATGGTGAGGATGGAGGTTCTCACTTTTCCTTCTTGTGTTCCATTATTATGCATTCTCTTCGTCATCTGCATCATCTTCTTGACTTATTTTTCTTCCTATAAAATATTAGTACTCTGTAGAGCAGCACGTCTATTCTTAGCATAATCAACAGTGTAAACATTATTAATGAAGTTTAATATGAAATATTTAAGGAGGAAATAACTTGACTGTTTAAGTTCACAACCAACAACACAAGTTTAAAGTTATCCATCAAAAAAGGAGTACCTCACAAGCTATTAGAAGAGCAACAAACTTTCCTTCAAGAAAAGAGAGAATCGGGGCTCTCGTGACCATGGCGACTTGGGAGGGCATGCTGCCGCCGGCGAGCTGATCTCCCTCGTTCGGGCTCGTCTCGCGTCACCGTGCTCAGATCCGACATCCCCTGCTCATTCTCTCTCCTCCGTGCTCGCCTAGTCCTCCAGCCCCGACGGCTCCTCCAGCTCCCTGTCGCCGCTCCTCCAGCTGCTCGCCTAGTCCCTGTCACCGCTCCTCCAGCTCCGCCCGACGGCTGTGCTATCGTCGTCACCCGCGTCCGCTGCTCTCCGCCATGGGCTTCCCTGGGTGACCTCGAGTTGACGCCGGCATGTGCCCTCTTCGGGCCGCTGGCGCGGCCTCGCCGCCCGACGGCCGTCTTGCGCAACCGCGCTTGGAGGGCTCTTCCGCGCCACTGCCACCACTGTCGCTCAGCTCTGCCGCCGGCGCAGTCCCCGACTAGGCCTGCCTCCCCTCCAAGAAGCTCTCTTCTCAGCGTGCTACTGCTGCTGCCCTTGCGCCGTCCTCCGCCGAGCCGTGGCTCCACACCGACACCTCTCCCATCGTCATCTCCGTGCCTCCCGTGCAGCGGCATGCGCGACGGGTCCCATGGACTAGGGTTTCGGGATGCCCAGGGAATGGGGCTTCGGGATGCCCCACGCTCCCGCGCCGCGCCAAGCCACGCCGCCCTCCGCCGCCGCGCTAGCTGCGGCCCTCCTCGCCTCCCGCAGGTCGGACCCGGCCATTCGGGGCCGGATGATGGAGCTGCGCCCCAAAGCTGCGACGGAGGGCGTCCTGGCCGCCTCGCAGCCGGCCGCCACGGCTCCCCTCGACTGCGCCATGACTCGAGTTCGCGTCCTCCAACGCCCCTGCAGCGGCGACCCGCAACTCAGCCCCCCTGTCGCGCTGGCGTTGACCCCGCGTTCGAGCTCCGCTGTTGCGCCGGCGGCGGCCGCGCGACCCAGCTCCCCTGTGGCGTCCCCACGTCCGACCTCCCCTGTCGTGGCGGCGGCCACGCGACCGAGCTACCTTGTGACGTCGACGGCGTCTGAGCTAGACCTCTACATTGGCTCCATTCCCATTACCTGGTCAACTCCGCCAGCGGTACCCGCTGGCATTTCATTGCCGCCACCGTCTCCTGCGAGTCAGAGTTCAAGCGCGGCGCATGTCGACGACAAGGATTGGGTGTATGTGGGTCGGGGAGGCAGCAGGGGCTGAGGCCCTCCCCCCGAGTCACATGAAGGTCGTCAGCGTTGCCTTGCCTTCAAGTGTTGGGCTCAAGGAAGGTGTTTCCGTTGCCTCGACCGTGGCCATCAAGTTAGTGCTTGTCGTGGCCCTTTCAGATGCATTCGTTGTCGTCGCCCTGGGCATCGGGAGAGGTTCTGTCATGCTCGCCCTCCGGTTGGTCGCGATCACTCTCCGGCAGCTCCGGATGCTCGGGCTCGTTCTGAAGATGCGCCTGCTCCTTGCATGCAGAGCGTTTCTCCGTCCGCTCAGACTCGTCGCCCCTCGTCGCCTCAGAGTGGCGTTGGGGATGATTGCCCACGTGGGTGTTGCAAGGATTCCAATTCCAACGCATCTTTGGTCTCTACTTTCGAGTCCCAGTTTGCACTGATGCATTTGGAGTTTCTTCAGAAGTTTGAGCTGCTTCGCTTTGAGCTTCACGACGCTCTAGCTAAGCTTCATGTTGTATCTCTCCCACCTGAGCCCGAGATTGGTTCGGTTGTTGAGGAGCCTGGTTGTTTCTTCGGAGAATTTTCTCCTCGTGCTCCACATGCAACGCCGTTTGATCTTCAGAAGGTTGTGGCTCCAGTTGGACAGCTTTTGGCTAAGCTGCATGAGCCTTGTGGCAAGTCAGCTACGGTGATTCCTATGGAGCTTGGCTCTTTGGAGTCCTTGGCGATGGACATAGGCCATCTTCACGTTTGTCTGAGTCCTGTCAGCCGCTCATCAGTTTGGATAGTGGAGCATTGGTTGCTTCTTACACTCTCTCATCTTTGAGTGATCAGGTTGATGCAACAGTTGTGACGACATCTAACTCTGAGGCCCTCTTTGGTAAAGAGCTTTGCGACTTGCTCGTTGATCTGGAGGCGGTTTGTCCTGGCTATGGCAAAGATTTTGTTTATGTCTTGACAGGAGAGGCTTCGGAGGATGTTATTATGAAGGTGGAGAAGTCTCTTTGTAGGAGAAGGAAAAAATATCGTACGGAAACCTTTTGCTTTCGCTTTGCTTGATTGGTGGGCCCTTTTCAGATGTTGTGTTGTTGGTTTATGGTTATTGTAGGTTGGGCATATTCTTTGCCGGTTGGGTTGGTGTTGGGTAGAATGTGGTTGTCGTTTTTTGGGTGTTGCTTGTTTTAGGTGTTACCCGTTGTGGTTGTGTTGGCTCCTCCCGTGTTGTTGGTGTTTGTTGTATGGTTTTCGCCCGGTTTCTTCCACTAATAAACCGGGCACCTTCTTCTTAATAAATGGTTGGGGCAGAGCTTTTGCCCCACTGTTTCAGAAAAAACAAACTTTCCTTGTTGCTAGTATGTCAATGTTCGTTAATTCATTATTTTGGTTTGAGGCAAGTATCATGTTATACTGCAGATGCGTTGAAACTAAAGATGCTTACACTATTCTTTTATGCAACAAGATATATTATACTCCCTCCATTCCTTAATATAAGGTGTCTAAGTTTTGGCACGGATATTAAGACAACCATATTTTTTATATGGTGGACTAATTGTGTGCTTAAATAATTAAAAAAGAGTCCCTATTTGCCACAAACTTAAAACAATGTGTCAAATTCCTCCATTCCACACTGTGACTCTTTTTTTGGTGGGTAAAATTGTGTAGAAATCGCAATACACCTTATATTTTGATTTTTTAATCAAGAACTTAGACGCCATATATCAAGGAACGGAAGGAGTATGATTCACACAATTCACTATCTATTTTATTCGAGCATTTCATCATACCTTCCATATGCATTCTCTCTTGAGATGAATGATATCCTGTAATAAACTCAAGAGTTTCCACATCATCATTTCTTTTTGCTACAAAGGTTCTGAAGCCCCTCCATAGAAAGAGTTTTAATACTCCCTCTGTTTCTTGATATAAGGTGTATATGCTTTTTGAAGAAAATTCCATATATAAGGTGTATTTGATATTTATGGATAATTTGACCTATAAAAAGGAGACATATTCTCAAAAGAGGGATTTACCGGATTGTATTCATTTTGGTTCTATTAAGAACTCATCTCTCGTCATATTTTCAAGAAAAAAGATCCCACTATGTGCAAAATACGATGTCTTTTTATTCATGCAGAAAACTATATATACACATTATATTCAGGAACATAGGAGTAGTATTTTGTCTAATTTTATGGGTTATTTACACATGATAAATTCAAAGGAAAAAATCCCTCAATAGCTCAGTCGGGGAAAACCCTAATTAGAATTCACACCGCCTACCTCCTCCCTCTACTTGTCGGCCTCTCACATCCATCACATCCAGTCTTGTGCAAAAAACTCCTTGTCGGTCTCATCTTCTTTTCTATTGCGCCGACCTACCCCTGACCATACTTTCCCTCTTATCTGCTACAACACCCTCCCTCGATGCACCAAACCCCCTCCTACATTCCGCCCTAAACCATGACATCTCTCTTTTGCTCAAGCCGACGTCAACTATACAATCCCTCTCCTCCAAGCACCTTGGACCGCGGTGTGTCACCATCCCTCTGACGGGACCCACGACCCACCCTTTGCTCGTAAGTGCCTAAATATACCCCTATTAATAGTTAATTAATCAATTAGGGTATTGATATTGACAATGATACATATTTCAGAGGATTGTAATATCTCGTCTCCATCCACATTCTTGGGAACTCGAAGTTTTTTCAGTTTGACATGGTTAAAAAAAGCACCAACATTTTACAACAAAATTAGTATCATTATATTCATGAAAAATTACATTGTCTTCATGTAAATATTTCTATATGTATGTGTAAACGTGGTCATAATTTGATATAGTTAGTCTTTCAAAAAATAAAACATGAGGTACACTCTTTCGTGGATGGAGGGAGTAAATACCTTAGGTGAAGCCTTTCTAACAAACTTTTTTGACAAATTTCTTACTAGGCTTCTAATGTGCATATTGCTCCCCCCCCCCCCCCCCCCCCAACACACACATCAGTGGTCTTCATATAGCCATTTTATCTTTCCTCTTAGGAGATCAGTTTGAGCGTGGTAAAAGATCTTCTCGCGTACATAATCATTTTGAACGAGACATATTACTTTCTGGAGCAATGGCTTCGTAGTCAGCTCTATTCGACGTGTCTGAGTGTCTTCGTGTTTGTCTCTCGAAGCTGTGAAGTCGAAGTTGCTATGTTATGATTCATCTACCACTTGAGTTGTGTACGATGACCTGCAAGGGTGGTCCGAAAGGTGAAGATCTCTCTCGGCGCATGCCTTGCGCATCTCCTTTTTGGAGCTCTCCATCAGAATCGGAGTTGCTTGCTCTTCGTGAAGAGCCATCTGTTTGGCATAATCCGATGTGGGCTTCTTCACGCCGTTTGGATGAAACTCTCTTCGGCTGTTTTCTTGTGAAGTCTGAGTCAGTGCAGAGTGTGCAGCTTGATAAAGATGACACGGAGCCAACAACGACGACTCTAGCTTCAGTGGTGTGTGTGCAACCCTTGTGGGTAGTCAGGGTAGCTGGTTGAACCCTTGCGACGGTCGTGTTCCATGACGTTCGTTGAGGGTATTGTTTTGGTTTTAGACCAGTTTTCCGCTAATTAACCGGTCAATTCCCACTTCTTAATTAATGAAAATGTCAAGTCTTTTGCCTCGGTAAAAAAATGCAATGTGTAGTCGGTAGACCAATATTTGCAGTAATGGTATGCATCGTCATGGCTTGTTGAACACTTTTCATGCACTTATAAGATGGTCCACAAGAAAGCAGAATCAGGTAGCATATAAACTGCACCAGTTTTCCCGACAGGGTGTCTATGAAAAAAAAGAACAGAGTTCTTCCTTTCTGGCCAGTTTGACACGGCCGTGAGTAGGGATGCGACGGGCCGTGAGGTGTGTGGCCCTTGGGGAAGGTTAAACAATTGTTGCTCATCTACAGGCCTTGAGGGTACCTATCAAGTGAAGTGGCGATGGAGATGGTCAGATGGTTGGATGTTGGTCCAACAAATATGAGTCAGGAGATAATCCCATAAAACAGGTATTCATCTTGTACACATGCATGTAGCTACCAGCATGGAAATTAGAGGATGAAGAGGGTTTCTATTCTCTCTGTCTGAATTCAGGATATGTAGATGGTTTCTATTCTCTCTGTCGGCGGCGTATCCTGATCTGGTACTTTACTCTACCTGGATGCATGGTTCTGATTTAAACCTAGTTGAATGCTACCTGCTATAAGTCAGAAAATAAACTTCACTGGACCAACTCGGTGCTCTAATTTAATTAATATCACTATGGAGCAGCGTAATTAAGTTCATGCAACAGGGACGCACATGCATGACCTGCAGTTAACTGAATCGGACGAGTGAGAAAAACATGCCTTCGACTGACTCAAGATGAGCCGGGACTGCTGCGCCTGCTGTTGTGGCAACGATCTACTTTGGGTTTGTTACCAGAGAGCATCGCCAACCATGGTCCCAAACAGGTTTTCTTTGTCGGCCTAGAAAATCTAGACACTATGATCAGCAAAATATATATCCTCTCCAAACTGGTTTTATTTGTCCAGCCTGTCCGGCCATTCTCAAACTCAACCCATATGTAGGGGAGTTTGGGGGTAGGATGAGCATGTCCGGACATGTCCGCGCTGTCTGCATTGACAACCTTTTTCCTTTCTTTTGTCCTTCATTTATCATTCTCTCTCATTCTTAAACAATTACGTGTAAGTGTCGGTATAATTTGGAGGGACTTTGGGATACATGGCTGGAGGTGTCCGCGGACAGTTTAGGAGCCGAATTTGGGATAGTCGGTTGAGAGCTAACTCAGAATTCCCCCCAAAAACTTCTCTATATGTCTTTTTTGTTCTCAACTTGTTCCATGGAAGGGAACCATGTATTGGTCCAAAATTGTCCCCAATTTATACACATTGTCAAGCATGTGGATGACAACAATTATGGGTTTTGAAGTTTGTCCTCCCTAAGCTTAATCTCTGACTGTGGTGACGTGCACACCCTACAACCCACCATATTGACAGAAAAGAAGATTCAGAGCACAAAGGGTCGAAGCTAGAACCAACCGAGCAAACGATTTTACCTATCACAAACATTATCTGAGACAGCTGAAGTGCCGGATTACGGGATAGAGAACTGTTTATCCACATGACAAAAACATAAGCTCTCCAATATCAACCTTGTCGCCCATATTTAGGATGTGTTTGGTTTATTGGCTATATAAAAGTTGTTGGGTACCCAAACCACCTGGTTGGTGGTAGCCATTTTTTATGGTTAGTTGTGTGGGTTAGTTAGCCAAGTTTTATGTTTGCCTAAAGGGATAAAAGTGGTTAAGGGTAGCCATATTTGTGTTTATTTTGAGGGATTAGAAATGGTTAGGGTGATGTGGTCAATTATTTTTAAGATGGTGAGAATACCCATAACATTATTATAAAAGGGAAAGTTAGAGCCAAGTTTTATGTTTTGTTCAAATAATTAAAATGGAAAAAATTCTTCAAATATTCAAATATTTGAAATACAAAAGGGTTAATTTTCAAGTATTTAAAAAGGGCTAATTTCTTCAAATACAAAAGGAATATGTTTTCAAGTATTTAAAAGGGT
The DNA here is from genome assembly GCA_026929855.1 of Poa annua. NCBI lineage: Eukaryota > Viridiplantae > Streptophyta > Magnoliopsida > Poales > Poaceae > Poa > Poa annua. Next base: position 44,929,214 of record CM049427.1, read on the forward strand.
TAATTTTCTTATTATATTTAAAGGGATAAGTTTATTCAAATATTTTTAATAAATAAAAAGGAAAAGTTTGATAAAATATTTTAAAGTGAATATTTTGTTCAAATAATTTAAAAGGAAAATTTTCTTCAATATTCTAACATATAAAAGAAAAATGTTTTAAAATATTAAGGGTAATACTTCTTATTATATTAGATTTAAAGTATAATTTATTCAAATATTTTAATATATAAAAAATAAAATTTGTTCAAATATTATAAGGTAAAAGTTTGTTCAATATTTAAAAGGGAATTCCGCGCCAAATATTCTTAATATATAATAAGGGAAAGTTTGTTCAAATATATAAAAGGGTAAAATATCTTAATATTTTTTTAAGGAGAATTTTTGTTCAAATATTTAAAAGGGGTAAAATTTCTATTTCGGGAGTACGATGAACATGGCACCAAATGTTTCACAGGTGACGATACCGACTTATTTGCGGCTGGTTCAAACACCACTTTTGTGGTGGTTGAGCTCAACAACTTTTTGAAAAATATATATTAAAATATGCCTACCCTCAACCACCCCACACAATAAACCAAACATAGGGCAATGATCTAAAAATGGCTACTACTAAACACGCGAGGAATAGCCACCCAACCAAACACACCCTTATTGAATCAGGATGTATAAAGCCGTAGAACTTTTACCCTGACCAACATTGTCTTCACCGTCACCACACATATAAAAATCTAGTATGGTTTCCTTGTCCCCGATTTCCTATTGGTAGTTTTGGTCACCGGCCACAAAGAAATTCACTAGAGGTCGTTTGGTATCCAGCTTTTTCAGTCGAAATCGTGTATATCATTTGTGATTCCATACCCATAGTGTTTTTTAAGCTTAATACCCATCGTGTTTGACTGCAATGGAATTAAATTACAGCAAATTCTTATTTATGTTATTCCCAATTTACCATCCCGAACTCTATCATTTTAATTGCCATCCACTCATTTATGCCAAATAAAATAAAATAATTTGTTTAACAAATATAAAATGAAATAATGGGTGCCAGATAAGGGTGGGCGTTCGGTCTTTTCAGTTAGTTCGGTTCGGTCTTTTCGGTTTTTAAGAATTTCGGTCATCTAGAAAATGATACCCGTAATAAATTCGGTCTTTCCGGTTTTCTGTTATTCGGTCTTCGGTCTATTCGGTTCGGTGTTCGGTCATGATCAAATAGACCAAAATCTAGTGCGCAAGAAGAGGAATCGGCGCCTGGTAATGGGAGAGTGGGAAGCGATCGACTGGTCTCTCACGCACGAAGAATCTACGTTACACGGGGCTAGCATACTCGGTTGTTAGGCATAGAGACTATATAGTATGCTTGGTTCCGTAGTTGGGACTATATAATATATGTACAGCTAGCACATAAATTTGGATGCTATAGTATGTAATTCTCTCAAAATAAAATAAAATCGGTCTTTCGGTCTATTCGGGTTATCTGTAAGTGATGACCAAATTTCTGATATAATTTCGATCTTTTCTAATTTGCTACCCAAATTTCTATCGGTCTTTTTGGTCTCGGTCTTTTCGGTTTTAGTCTCGGTCTTTTCGATCCCACCCTTAGTGCCAGATGAGAACGAGTTATAAGTAAGTGTACACGGCCTCTTTGCTCATTGAATCGGTCGATGAATGATGTGTAATAGGCCTAGCCCAAATAGTCAATTCTACCACTTTAGTAAGGAGGGAAATATATGAGCTGATAGGCCAGAGGCCCATTATTGTACCAGCTTCCTAAAACCCTAAACCTATCCTCCACCATTTCTAATTCCCCATCGCCATCGCCATCGGCATCGTGAGTACCTTCTCCGGACCAAACCCTAACCATGGCGTTGCGCGGTGCAGCCTCCCGCTCTTTCCTGACCGCCGTGCGTAGCAGCACTGCCTCCACTACCCCGCGCCTCCGCGCGGCCCCCGTACCGGCCGCTCCTCCCCGCCGCATCCCTGCCGTCGGACCCTCCTCCTCCTCCCCTTTGGCCACCGCAAGGTAGTCGAGACGAAACGCCTCCACGATTCGCTATGCGATCGATGATGTGGTCCGACAGTAACAGGTGGTTTTGATCCGTGCAGGCCATTGGCGGCGCTGATGGGGTCACCGGCGGTGTTGACTTCAAGACTGACGGGGTACTGCGCTTCGAGCGCGCGGGCGTGCTGTGAGCTCTCACAGGGTACCGCCTTCTGCCGCACTTGTCAGGATCGCTAACAAGTTAGTTGTCATGAATGTGTTTGCATCACTTTACGATATCGTATCTGTTTGCATCAAAACCTACTCCTTCAATTCTGAATGTAAAATTGTTGTGTGGAACGTTTTAGATGTATAATGAATGTTTATGAAGTCATTATGTTCGTGATGATCTTTTGTGTGTTCTTTTGGTCGATTGTTATCATGGGCATTCAAAATTTCAGTTGGCCTGTGGGTTTCTGTGGACATAGTTTTCAGTAATTTATTTGATTCCTGAGTAGGTTCATTTTTGCAAGTGGTTTTTGATTTCCAAAGTATCTAGGTACAATCTGCTTGGTATCTTAGTATGTCATGCTGAGTGGAAATTGCTTGATGCTCTATAGTCCGTGATGATTATAATTCAGTATTGCCATTGCCTGAAAATGCTTTCCTACTGAATTTGAGAGGTGCAGATACATGGTACCTTTGTGCAGTGGAATCTATGAGCCTAACCCTTTGCAATGCTATGAGGTGTTTGCACACTAATTACTACTACCCTCTAGTAGCCGATCGATCAGAAGCATATCTTAGGATCTTGCTAACTTGAGAATAGGAAAATTGTGCTGCCATAACTGAAGCTACACTTGTGTAGTTAGATTGACTGTGAGAGTTAAACCCTATGAGGTTAGCCTAACCAAATACTTGTATGTCTATTGGTTGCCTGTGTGGTTAGAATGACCGTGTTTATTGACAAACCTATTTAGTTATAATGTGAAATGTTATTTGCCTGGATTTTGTGTGTTATCTTATTGCACCTTTTTCTGGGCTAGCTTCATCCTTAAATATGATGATTAGAAGCCTTTGATGAGATTAACATAACTACGCACCTCATAATTCTCTGCCAAACACCCCTAAATGTAATCTTGTATTCTTGTTTATCAGTTTCTGGATCAGACAGATTTTAGTTCGTCTATGTGTGTTGTTTGTGATGTAAAATATTTTGCTTGCTTTTTTTTTCTGGTGTTGTTTGTAAAGCTTTCGTACACTGTAGTTTTTTGGTCTAGTGCACTATATGTGCCGGACTATAGGATGGTCCCTACTGCCTGATCCCCACACACGGGGGAACTTCTGATTAGATGTCCATCTGTTAGAACAGGGGTAATATATACTGATGGTTTGGGATGAAACATGGTTTTCACCATTTCATGCATAAATTTTAATTGTTGGTTGAACAAAGTGATACTATAGTGTATTATGATGTAGCCTATTTGTTCTTTTGATGAATTCATGTTACAACTAATACATGGACACAAAATTGGGATTTGATAGGGAATATTGAGGACGGTGGTTAATGCAGAGGATGGACATAATGATTTGGGACACTTTCCTGCATATAATGTAGGTCTACCCTTTCCCACGATTGTTTCTGCAACCAAGAAAATAAATCTTTTTCGTGAAGGGTAACCATGAGTTTATATACTTTATAATGGTGCATGGATTGTTAGGTCGTTGCATGGTAAACATCTCAATGGCGATAGCGAAGTTGCAGACGCAGCCATGTCCCCATAATGGGCGTATCCAATATGGGGTTACACCAGATATATCTGTGCCCCTCTATGTTTGCTTCTCTTAGGGAGTGGTGACAGATGACTTTGCTTTCTTTTAATGCCAGTGATTACAATATGCCTCCAACATCGAGAGCCTTCCTAAGTCCTAACAAGTATTTGATGCGTCACCTAAGCATCTTTAGGTGTTGCTGCAGCCTTAGAATGGTAAGCATCTTTAGGTGTCTTCTAAGATATGTGCTGACTGCAAATTGGTGCTGCTAAGCTGTTATTTTGCCTCACCTTACCGCCTTCCCTTAAGCACTTGAACATTATTGCGGGGCCTAGTGCCGCGTATCGGCTTACTTCTTTTAGAAATAGGGTTTGCTAAGTTGTCATTTTGCCTCACCTTACCGCCTTGCCTTAAGCACTTCAAAGTTAGTGCAGGGCGCCAGGGCCTAGTGCCCCGTATCGGCTTACTTCTTTTAAAAACATGGTCACAGGTAACAAACGAAATGCAAAACAACTGCTCCATACTCTTGGGCAAATAGATAGATAGTCCTTGAAATGGGCTGTTGCTGAGTTGCTGATGGTAATGCACATAATCACTGATAGTTATGTTCGATTTACCACTTGAAGTGCATGTGAGCAGCGCACTAGCTTCCTCTATAAACCTGTGGCAATTTGTTCCGAAGATGAAAGTCAGATATATTCTTGCAAACATAAACAATGGAGCTGTTTCAGCTACTACACATTCCCCAGTGCTAATATGTCTGATAGAGTTATGTGTTATTGTGACTGAAAATAATTCAACAATTTTAGCACACAACGAGGAGAACAGAACTGCACCTGGCTGGTAAAGGATAATTGGTTTGGAAGGAGGTTTCATATTGTTCAATAAACATCAACGAGAGTGATAATTTTTAGGAAAACATATGTAAAATAATGGAAATAAAAAACCAAAGATAGACCGGTTACTGGGCACCTTAGTCTGAAAATTATCAAAAAATCTGTTATTACTTTTAGGCCCAGTTCTTTTCGGCTTAAAACCCAGCTTAGCTGATAAATTAAGCCTGAGCTGAAAAGAACTGGATTAGTAAACCGCGCTTAAATTTTCAGCTAAGCTCCCTCGCTGTGTAGTTGGACGAAGCTAGGGAAGGGTCGCTTCCCGCAGCTTCCCGAGCTTCTCAAATTAAGAGAAATTCACTTTCCCCGAAGTACCCCAAGAGCGAATCGTTATTACTTGAAAACTGACCTTCCACCACTGTGAATCGTTTTCTTTTATCCCCAGTCCCGACCCAAAAGGCTTCTTCCCAAGGAAAACGTGAACGCTGCCGCCCCTCCTGGTCGAGCAGGTCTGGCACCGGCCGGCCAGGATATCTACAGCCACCGGTAGAGACTTCACCTCGCGCATTCAGCCGGACTCCATTTCGCACCAGGGTCTCTGCTTCCGATCTGGCCGGAACCAGCACCGCGCAGTTCAGCCATCCCGGCCCCAACCAGCTCTGATGTCCCGACCTCACACAACTCCGACGTTCTCGACGTCCGCCCATACGCCCCAGAAACAGAACGGAGCAGGGTGCGATCGATTTTGTTCATGCTGTGTAGATGCGATTGATTCTGTACGAGTGTGTACTTTTAAAAAACGTTAGATATTATTGACCTATCGACTGATTGGTTTTTACTGTTGTGTATTGGACTCTAACACGGTAGATTAGATGATCTTTAACAATTTCTTTTGTAATGCTGTGTAGCAAAAAGACCAAAACCAATTTGGGTTGTCTGTCCCGTAGTGCTTTTGTGTACAGTACACAAGCTAACGTTATAAGCTGAAAAGAACTGGAGTACCGTTTATCTAGGGCTTATTTCCACGACAGTTTCTTTGGGGCAGCTAAGTATCAGCCGTTTCTGCACAAGCCTAAGCCAAAAAGAACTGGCCCTTATAAGGGTGTGTTTGTTTGGGCTTTTAGGTGCTTTCCACAAAATAAGCCAACCAAAGGAAACAAACAGGTTGGCTTTGCTGTGGGCTTTTCCAAAGCTGATCCCGAACTGCACATGCCAGCAAAACCACGTATCGGAGGTGCTTTTCTTGGCGTCCCGAGCTTCTAAGGATGTGTTTGTTTGGGCTTTTAAGTCCCTTTTTCACAAAAAATAAGTCAACCAAAGGAAACAAACAGGTTGGCTTTGCTGTGGTCCTTTCCAAAGCCGCCCCCAATTGCACATGCCAGCAAAAGCACGCTATCGGAGCTGCTTTTCTTGGCTTCATGAGCTTCTAACTTAAGAAGTGAAACGGTCTATATCGACACCCATGTCGTTCGTATTAATTGCAAGTAAACTGCCACAGAAGCCCGCGTGCGGGGCTGACCAGCTCTCCCGACTCTAGCGTGCAAGTGGCCGTGAGAATCGATCAAAGCGACAACTAGCTAGACAGGCTAGTTCCCATGTACGGGGAATCAATCAAGCGCTGGTTGCTTTCCTTGCGTAGCTAGTTTTGCTTGTCAAGCTACTGTTTCCAAGAGGCATGCTGGATCTGTTTCCAAGAGGATGGGCCAACAGGGTTAATTTGGTGTTTCTACATGTAATTTTGTCTTAAACGCGTTAACCCCTCTATTTGATTTCTGTACAATAGATTACCCCGAATAGTTGATTCTCTGAAAAATAGTTTGCGGTTATGGTTCTGCGGAAAAACCACAATATGTGATGTTAATGAAAATGTATTTTTTGACAAATATACACATAAATTAACAATAATACAGATTTCCATGACTTTAAGGGGTTTTCAGACAATTCCACGGATTACAGCAAGACAGTCAGCTAGGTGCCAAACACTAAGACTCAGAACAGCAGCACCTAATATAGTTGTTTTAAATTTCAAAAAAAAAAGAGAAGACTCAGAACAGCAGCTTCCCTTGCACAGCAAGCCCAAACAAACACACCCTAAATCCTTGCATGCAATGTATGTGCATGTTTGCCTTATGTAAAATCCTACTGTAAACTATCACTTAAATGGTTATGTAGTAATCCATTAGCCCTAGCATTATTATTTCTTTTTTCTTGATTGTGAACTATATCACATAAATGGTTCACTTGTCTCCAATTTTTTAGACATTCTAAAATATGCAAGCAACCACCTCTCTAACAAATTCTCTACATAGAGTAGTAGTTTATAACAACATTATGAAAGTTTGGTTGATTTGAGGATTTCTGTTGTTTGGATATGTTAGGAAACAGCTTGGACAACCAGTTTAAAGCAAGTGAAGTTCTGGCGTCCAATCAATGTAATGTTATTTTGTCAAACTTCAGTAAAAAGATATAAATACAAAGTGAACAGCTGTGATAAAATAAATATCAGATATTTATACTAGACATGACAGTGAAAAATAAAAGCTTTTTTCCTTATGTCCCGTCTCTACTGTCAATCTCTTCTGTTATTTGAAGTCAAACTTAAAGCATCAAGAGTTTTAATATATTAATTTCCTAAGTATTAACTATTAAGTACTCTCATATCTTCATTCCAGCTACATAGTCACATATCCTAGTAAAACTCTTGTAACTTTAAGCATTAGGGGTGTTCGGTCTTTGACAATTGGGTGATCAATAATCTTACAAGCCAATGTATTCCAGTTCTGTCTATTCCAAGAATGTAGCCTTCTTGTAGCATGATGTTCTTTCACCACTGCCTACTCTGAAACGCCTACAGGCCACTGCTTAGCATACTGTTGTTGATTATAGATGCTTCAAACTTTGTGTCCTGCTTCCATGTGCAATGATTTCTGTTCCTCAAAATGTGTTGAAACTGTTTGAATAAAACATAATGATCTATATAAACATCACGTTTTTTGGACTTGTCTTTTGTATGTTCATGGTGTACCCATCTGGCATTTGACTTTGTTTTGCAGGTAACTGAAGCGGGAGTCGTCGTGGTCCTTGGCAGCAAGGATACAGTTATTTTGATGTGCACCTCTCGGAAGCTCTTCTGGCCTCACTTCCTTTTTCAGTGTTTATAAGAAACTCCCCACTCCTAGTGCTAGTTAATTGTGTCTCTGCAGAAACTTGCATTCTACTGGATATTTCTATATAAATAACGTTCTGTTAATGAGCACATGTCATTACAGTCTGATATGAAACAGTGTCTGGACACTGACCAGTTTCAAGATGGTAATCGTTTGTGAAAGTGTTTTTTTCTATCAGAAGAGGCATGCTTTTTTACGCATGAGTTTACATTCTGAGTGGATTTGTTACTAAGAAAGTTGAATAGACAAACCTGAATTGTGGTATGTGAGTATTACTGTGGATGTAAGCTATGGTTTTCTCATGTGAAATGCAATCTGTACACACAGGCCAACAGCATAGTCAGATGGCACGGACTCTGACATTAACCTTCTTCGCCCTGTTCCCTTTATTTATCTGATTACATCAAAGCAACATAGACAAAGGTGCCTTAGGCCCAGTTCTTTTTGCTGGTTTATTACATAACCCGCCTCTTATAACTAAATCAGAAGCCCAACCAATAAGCTGGACGGCTTATAAGAAAAGGTAGGAAGCTTATAAGAAAAGTTAAGAAGGGACAGATTATATTTTAAGCCATGAAAAGAACTGAGCTTTAGCATGCGGTTCACAAGTTTATTTTTTGAAATCAATCAGTTGCTGCCAGAGCTTTTTACCCAACTGAAATACCGTTTATTCCGTTTGCTCAGACCGGTGGAAATGAGAAATAACCGCTGAGTACAGTTTTTATCAATGAAAAAAATAGCACGTTATAACAAAATATAACGTGGCTCTTTTCAAAATGCTACAAACGATATAGCGTGCTATTTTTGAAATATCGTTTGACTTTTTTTTTGTAATATATAGTCTGAATAGTGAATATTAAGAATTTCTTCACCAGAAATAATCAGTAATACTTGCAGAACCAGTCCACTTAACCAGATCCATGACACAAACATAAAATAAGAAATACAAATTCATAAACAAAATAATAAGGTCTAAAACCAAACCACCAGATTGCAATGTACAACATTAATTAGAATTATTGGACTCATCTTTTTCTTCACTAGACGAACAACCAGATTGCACACCATCATCATTACCAAAGACAGGAATCATCTTCTTCCTAAGAATTCTCTTTCCTTATGATGTTGATCCTTCAACTTGTATATCATCAAGTTCATAAGAGCTTGGGAGATTGGGAACTCTTCCTAGGAACTCTTTTTTTAATGATGTTCTTCCTAATAGCTTGGGAGGGGAGCACCTACCTATCGCCTAACGCGAAGTTAGCGCTGCTCCGCGCACGCGGTGACGCTAATGGGCTTGGCCCATTTTCCGGCGCGGACAAGAGGATTCGATGCTTCTCACGATACCTTCACGATACCTTGATTGTTCGTGTTTGCTGCTACGTGCAGAGAACATCAACAAAAAGTTTCACGATTGTCCATATTTATTTACACACATATATTTCACTTGAAAAATAACTATATAATTATGTGCGTGCACAGTAGGTTTCATTCCTGGTTTCGCGTTTCCTTAACTGCAAGTTCTCAATTTTGAATCGATGTTTGGATGTTTTCAAGACAAATTTTGTCAAATTGGTGGCACATGGTGGTTATTGAACAATTTTTAAATAACATGTTGAAGGTAATTAGGTCTTGAACGATTTTTGAAAGTCCCGTTGAACAGAATTTGATATTGAACGATTTTGTAAAACTCCATTGAATAGATGAACGGCAGTTGACCACCTAGAGGAGGTGGGGGGGGGGGGGGGGTGAATAGGTGGTGACCATTTTTTATGTCTATTTCAGTTTTAGCGTAGCGGAAAGTAAGTTGCCTATATGTGCGACTAGGTGATACAAGAGATAGACAACAAAGAAACTAAGCGAGTACAAGAATTTAAGATGCGGTAAAGGAGAGTGGAACAAGACAACCGTAGGAACTCGAAGACGGCGATTTTATCCCGAGTTCCACCACATAGGTGTACGTCTCGTTGGAGGGGTGTGAGCTACCACAAAGGTTTGCTCAACGCCACAAAGGCCTCACCCTATTCTTCTGTGAATTCGACCACAAAGGTGCGAATCCACGTTTCCACTAAGGACTCCTTTAAGGACGGAGAAGGTCTCGTAAAAATTCGTGAGACACACACCCACAACTGAATTGGGGGCTCTCACAATGACCACAACAGGTCACTTATACAAAGGAATCCACAAATGATCAAAACACACAAGATTGAACCTAGCTATCCACAAAGGAAACCTAGATCCGTTGCCCCTCAAGAGATAGAGGGGGGAAATCAAAACGCTTCGGTGGAGTTGTAGATCGGTGGCTTCTCCCTCAGATCCCCAAGTATCAAATGATTTGAGTGACTAGATTGGGAGATCCGGAAGAAACAAGCTTCAGCGCCATTGGAGGAGAGAGAAATCTTGTAACGCCCCGGGATTTATCCCCTTTTAGTTTTGTGAGTTTTCTTTTTTTGCATCAACATGGCATCGCATTGCATCGCATTAAATTTAATTTGTTGCATTTAAATTAAATTTCCACAATTAAATTCAAATGCATTTCAAATTAATTAAAAATGTGTTATTTTCAAATCTTTTAAAAATATTAAAAACTAGTTTATTAAATTCTCTATTTGAAACTAAAAATATTTTTATAGTTTTCGTATGCAAATGCCTTTTCTATTTTGTTTTAAAAATATAAAACAGAAAAATAATAAAGGGGAGAGAAATAAGGCCCAAAGCCCACCTAACCCAAACCCTAGGTTTTGTCCCCTGAAAACTTTACCCACCCCCTGAAATTTTTGCAGCCGCCCCCTCCATCTTTTTCCTTTTTCCTTTTCTCTTTTTCCCCCTCCTTTTCTTTTTCTTTCCTTCCTTTTTTTTTCTTTCCCTTCCTTCCTTTTCTCTTCTTCCTCACGAGCCGCACGGGAGAAAAAAATCCTCCCCGACTCCCTCACCGCAGCGCGCCAGCCTCCCGAGCTCCCCCGTGCCTTGCTCGGCGGCCAACTCCGGCCCGCCGCCCGCGCCACCGGCCGCCGCCCTGCTCCCCGCCGGCCGCTGTCCCCGCCGCCGCGCCGCCCCGGCCGCGCGCGCGCCACACGCCCCGCCTCCGGCCGCGCCCGCCACCGCCTGCGCCTCCCGCTGCCGCACGCGCGCGCCCCCACGTCGCCCTCCGCCGCGCCGCTCCGGCCGCCGCCGCGCCGCACCGGCCCTGCGCCTTCCCGGCCTCCCGCGTCCGACGCCGCGCCTCCCGCGCCGTTCCCCGCGCCCGGCCTCTTCTGAGCCGCCTTCCTCGCGCGCCGCCTGCGCCGGCCGCCGCGCCGCCCGCTCCCCGGCCGAGCTCGCCGCCCCCTGCTCCGCCCTCTCCTCCTCGCGTCGCCCCTGCGCCCGCAGCCGCCGCCACCGGCCGCGCCCTCCGGCCGTGCGCCTGCCTCCTCTTCTCCGGCGCCGGAGACGCCGCCAGTCCCTGCGCCTCCCGCTCGCCTCCACCCGAGCTCCTCCGCGCACCGCAGCGCCGCACCCTTGCTCCATCCGGCCGCTGCGCCCTGCTCCTTCCGGCAGCCGCGCCACCGCGAGCCGCCTCCTGGCGCCGCCTCCAGTCGTCCCACGCCGCGCCTCTACACCGCAGCGCCGCCTCCCCGCGCGCAGCGCGCCGCCGCGACCGCGCGCCCCCAAGCCACGCTGCACCGCCACCCCGAGCTCCGCTCCTCGCGCGCCTCCGCTAGCCCACCTCCAACCGACGCCCCGCGTCCCCGCGCGCTCCCCGCCGCCGTGCGTTTCGTCCGCGCCACGCCGCCGTCCCCGTTGCCTCCTCTTCCGGCCGCGTGCATGCCGTCTCCGCCCGGTGGCGTCCCCGCATCCGGCGCTCGCAAGGTGTTCGACAAAATGTCCGCAAGAACTTCGTCGCCACTTTTGTCCGAGTTGTCCACCCTTCGTGGTGTTGCTACGTGCGAGTGCTCCTTTCGGTGCCGCGTTGCCGCGACTGCCCATGTTCGTGTTTCGGCGCCCGCCCGTGCGCGCTTTCTTCCGGTGTCCGATTGCCGTGCTCCTACGTGCCCCGACTACCCGACCACTTCCACGACACCGACAAACGACGATGCCCCGGTTCCACGACAACTACTTCCACGACGACGACTACTTCCTCTACGGACCGAAGACGTCGGTTTCGAACCCTAGTTCACCCGATCCAACGTGCGAACCCCAAACCCTAACCCTATACCTATTTTATTAAATGTCATCTATCTTGTGCATATCGCATCATAATTGCATGTGTTGCATCTCTTGGGTTCGGGGTGTAGCAAATCACCTAAATAATTCAATATGGAATGTGTGGGGTAATAAATATATAATGCCCTATTCCATTTAATTTAATTAGATCACCCATGCCATGTGTTGCCATGCTAACCAACATTTAATATTGTGGGTAAATAAATAACTTGCACCTAAATATTAATTGTCGGAATCCCGGTTCCGCTTAATTTGGATTAAGTGCATCTCAAATTGCATCTCGCCATGCCATGCATCATTCTCATATGATCATGCTGGATCTTTTGCCGTAGTTGTAAAATGCATCTTTTACGCTTTCCAGTGTTTGTTGCTTCTTCGCGGATACGACGTTGAGATGTGTGAGCAACGACAAGACCTGCTTCCATGCGGGATTCCAGGCAAGCAAAGTTTGCTTGTTTACCTATACATTGTCTTTCATTCCTGCCGTTGATCTCTGCTACCCTAGTTATCGATTCTTGAACTGCGATCCCATCACATGTTTATCCTGCAGCCCATACAGCTTTATCCCCACAACCTAATACCCGTTGCATGTTTATCTGTTGGCCTTGCGAGTCGTAGCGCATGCTTAGAGTTGTTTGTGCGAGTCGTCTGTTGGTCTTATGTTTCATCTGCTTAGTATGATAGATTATTCTACCTTATTAAAATGTTGTCTTATATTGGGGTATTATAATTAAAAGATAAGGCACCACGCGGAAGGCCTTGCGAGGTGCTTTGTTCTGCTCAGTGTCGACCTAGGAACTGAGATTTTGTCCTCGGATCCAATTTTGAGCGCACTAACCACTTGTGGGTGGCCCAATGGAGCCCCCCTCGACTTTGAACGGATCCTCAGCTCGTCCATGTGCCGCAAGTAGTTCGGGTTTTCCATTCGCTCATATGCATGTGCATGATGATGATGATCGATGAGAGGTTACTTGATACGGGGGGTCATATAGGGGTGGTGCGCGCGAAGCGGACAGTTCCTACTGTGGTTTGAGCCGCATGGCGCGTGGACACAAACTAATGAGTCCGCAATTGAGATTCGGCCGGACTCTTGACACGGGTAACAACTCATATGGGTGGCACTTGGACTTGCTGTCGTGAAGGAATAAGTCGTGTTGAGAAGCCCTGATGCTTGCTTGGGTTGATCATGCGAGTACGGGTATAGTAGTGCACCCCTGCAGGGTATAATCTTATCGATGAGCCGTGTCCACGGTTATGGACGACTTTGGTGATGATGCTGGCTAAAAAGATCTAGACAACTTGCACCTAATTAAAGTTAATTAATTTGACTAGTAATATAGAATTACTTTCACAATAAATTATAATTAAAACTGTTTAACGTGTGAGTTTCCCGAATTGCTTCCTCATATTTGGTTGAGGGGGTTAATTCGAGAATGGGTTATGTTTGGTGTTAGTTGTAGATGTTTACTTTATGCGCTCTCTTATCCCTCTCTGATTAGACGGAAGTTGTAGCGTGTCTCTTTAGGTTGCTAGTGCTGCTGCCGCTAAGTCCACCTCCCCTATATTTTGGGAGATGGTGTAGAAAGTAGGCAAGTCGGTTTTGCTTGCCAGGGAGTGCCCTGACCCTCTTTTGGGTTATGCTGTATGTGCAGTTATCAGGTTTGAAGTCCGACGACGTTAGCCTGGGAATCCCTCCGGCTTGGCTGGGCAGGGATATGGCGCCATCGCTTATCTTCAGGACTCTTAGTCCAGTTTGCTTCTTATCCGTAGTCGGAGACTATTCTGCTTCCGCTGTCATTTGAATCTTTGTATTGTATATTTGTATCTTGACTCGTTTGAGTCGTTGTTGTATTTTATCTTCTGTTGTATTTGTGGATGTATCGGAACTGTTGTAATGTTATCACAATTCCACCCACATAATGCGCATGTTTCGGCGTGCACATTATGTCTGGTGGGCGACCTAAAATCGTTATTATGCGGATTTTGGCGGGAACGCTTAAATCTACATAGTATCGATTTTAGGGCGTCACAAATCTGGAAGATTAAACTGCTGGAGGTAGGTGGAGGGGTATTTATACCCCTCCCCAAATTCTGCCCGTTGTACAACCGCCAGCTCGGAGATCTCCGGGTTGAGAACCGGAGATCTCCGGTCTCCGGAAATCTCCTGCAGTAATTCCGGCTGAGCGGAGCTCGATGTTAGTGCTGATTGGTCTTCTTGACTTGGTAGAAAATCTTCTGTCACTCGGAGATCTTCGGACTGGGGCTCGGAAATCTCCGAGCGCCGGAAATCTTCTAGAGCAATTCCGGCTAAACTCGAATTGGAGTCAGTGCGCATTTGAGTTCTTGACTTGGTGAAATTCTTCTGTCACTCGGAGATCTCCGGACTGGGACTCGGAAATCTCCGAGCATCGAAAATCTCCTAGAGCATTTCTGGCTAAAAACGAAATGTAGTCAGTGCGCTCTGGAGTTCTTGACTTAGTGAAAAATCTTGGGTAGCTCGGAGATCTCCGGACTGGGGATAATCTCCGGGATCCGGAAATCTCCTGAATGATTTCCTGGTGAAAGACCAAGTGATGCAATACTGAAAATCAGGCAATTTAAGTGTTCACTCTTATCAATCGACCTGTACTAGAACCTGCATAGTTCATCACAAACATTAGAACACCTTTTGTGTTGTCATAAGTCACCCAAATATGGGAGTGCAAAAAATGCACTTTCAATCTCCCCCTTTTTGGCGAATGATGACAACACGAAAGGCGAACGGATTTGCAAAATATAGACAGAGCTCCCCCTAAGTAAGTGCACTATTTTAGGATGTTTTGGAATACAATATGCACATTCCTTAGGATCAACACTCTCCCTAGATTTTAAAAACCACGCAAGCAAAAAATATAACAATACACAATAGTAGCGAATAACTTGAGCAACAAAGTTATTACAATAGAGGTTCAAAGGTACTCATGTCTCACACACATGACGAGATAAAACAAACCAATAAGAGGGAGCACTTAAGACAAAACGAAAGGAAAAGAACACGAAGTGCTCCCAACCCATGCAAATCCTGAGAGTCCTAAAGAGATACTTCTCCCCCTTTGGCATCAAGATACCAAAAAGGGAGGAGGTTCCACTAACGGCCCATGACTCAAGAGTCGGAACCCTGCTCTGCCTCCTCATCCTCTTCCTCCTCATCATCATCATCATACTAAAGATCACCGTCCTCTGGAACTGCATCATCCCAATCAAAGTTGAGGCCATCAGCATTCCAATCCTTGAACGGAATCACGGGCTTCAAAGGGTGCTTTGGAGCAGGCATCTTCAAATGAGACATAATCTCCTCTTGACGCTTCATATGCGATGATTCTGAGAGTAGATGGAGTGGTTCTCATTGTGAATGCAGCAATTCATATTGAGGATCTTCTCAATTGCTCGAACAACCCATGGGCGACTCTTCTTTGCAGTTTTCTTGATGTTGGGATTGGTTGGAACCCGAGATGGACCACCAAAAATCTCATCCTCATTGATATCTTGCATGGAGGCTTGTTGTTGGACAACATGAGCAGATTTCTGGATTAGCAAGGCTGCCTTGTGGGGCTGACAAACAAGAGCTGTATCAAAGTCATCACCATCTTCGTCGGAGAGCTTGTAGAGCCTCTTGATGAGCATCATCACATAGGGAGCATATGGAGGAACTTTCCTCTCAAAAACTGCTAGGTTCATCTCTTGAAAAATGAAGTACATGACATCCACCTAATAATCTCCTTGATCAACCTCATATTCTCCAAGATAGGCTGCATGAGCCTTGGCCATCAAGTTAACGAGGGCCCCGACAATATTGTCCGCATTGCCGGCAATGGGAGCAATGGTCCAACGGAACATGCGGAGCAAGATGTCATAAGTGGGTAGGAGTCCATATTGAGAGACAATTTTACCTCCAGGCTGGTATAGATCAGTCATGCCATGCTTGTTGTAGGACACGCCATGGACGTGCATGCGGGCACCAGCTGGAACAGAGAGACCACTGAAAGGGTAGCCAAGAATCCGAGCAAACTCACGGAAAGAGAAGGTCAAGCGCTGCCTGCCAGACATCCAAGTCATCCCAATATCCTCAGAAGAGTCAAACACCACAGTAGCATAAAACTGATGGATGAGAGATACATTGTAGCTGCACTCGGTTCTCATCAAATGCTCCAACCCCAGAACTCGGCAGACCTGGACTGCTCCACCAAAATAATCAGCCTTCTTCACCAACTTGTCGAAGTCAACCCACTTCATCGGGCAAATGGGCTTGTCAATGGAGAACTTCTGATAAACTTCCCTATAGAGCCATGCCATCTCGGTGTAGAAGAACTTGGGATCATCAGATTTCATGTTGTAAGATTGCTCACTTCGCCACTTGCGAAAACTGCCTTTGTTGAAGTCCTCAAGGTGGAGCTCGGGCCTCTTCTTCTTGCTTGGCCTTATGGCTCTCTTGAGCAGAGCTGCAGACTCAGCTGGGCTGCTATCTTCACTCGAGGAACCGTTGGGAGGGCGAGAATGAACTGGTTTGGCCCTCCCTCGCTGATCTATTTGCTTGACACGGCCACAAGGGTTGGAACCTGCAAACACACATCATAGAGAAGATATAAAGTATATGGGGGTAAGTACTCATGTCCGAGAAGGCAAATGGAACGTACTAAAGAAGTTAAGCAATCAAAGTTTCTATCCTTAGCTGATTTCATTCTGAGTAGGCCAGAGATTTCCTGGTCTGACTCAGAGATCTCCGGGGTCTGGAGATTTCCGGGCCTGACTCGGGTCTGCACGAATTTTGACATATTTGAACAAAATCTATGAATGAAAAACAGATCTGTGCACGTGGAAGGTAGAGCATGCCTAGGGGAGCAATTCTACCAAAGGAAACAAGCAACAACCTCCTAAATCGGCTAGGTTAAACGAAAACAAGTTTCATCCTAGATTTGAAATACGAGGAGTTACCGGAAGATATTGCGAAAAGCGTGCGGATGGAAACGAAACCCTAGACGAGGAGAAGCAGATCCGAGAAGCACGCGAGAATCCCTCGGACGAAACACCCGCAGCAAGGATCAAAAGAATGAGGAGATTTTCGGAGGAGAGAGAGGATTAGGGCACGGGGTGGATGAACTGGCCGAACCGGCCAGTCCACCTGTGCCCTTATATAGACTGGCCAATTTGAACCGGATATTTCCGGACTGAGGCTCGGAAATCTCCGGGTGCCGGAAATTTTCGGGTCTATTTCCGAATCGGATTCGCCTGAGGTCAGTGCCGAATCTGATTTGGATTTAGCCCTGGAAATTTTTGCACGTTTGGAGATATCCGGACATCGGACCGGAGATTTCCGGCTCTAATTCCGATTCAGCTTCGCCTGAGGTCAGTGCCAAAGTTGAAAAAGACTTAGATGCTGAGAAATTGCAGGGGCCGGAGATGTCCGGTGGCCGGAAATTTCCGGGACTATTTCCGGTCAATAATCATCACAGGTCAGTGCTGATTTTTTAACAGACTTAGTCTGAAAATTTTCTGGTAGACCGGAGATTTCCGAGTAAGGCTCGAAGATTTCCGTTCAACTCCAAAACTCCAGGAACAAGAAATCAATAAGAGTACATGAGTGGGGAAAAACATGTTTGAAGATAGTGAAAGGCTTAGGATAGATACACAAACTGAAGAAAGCAGACACACTCAAGTTGCAAGAAACAGAAACCAAAAGAGAAGACCAACAAGAGTGTGTTTTCCCAAAAGAACCAAACACAATGCAAGTGAAGATAAAAAATAAAACCAAATAACATCCAAAAACTTCAAGAAGAAGTGTTGGTGGCCGAAGCCACCGTGTATGAGTTGTAGCATGGCACCGCGAAGATATATCTTGGGTCCATAACTACATCTCAACATTGAAACTCACAAATTAGAGATTTAATTTGAAATTTTAGCAATGATACATCACTATATGCATAATAGGGGCAGGAAGAGTCCATTGTATTAGGAAAACACTCCCCCTAAGTCCATGTGCCTCTAGTTCTATAAAGCCTTAAACGTTGGAGAGTGTGCAAGGATATCATGCCAAGGCTCGAGAATCTATGATATTGAGCTCATTCCTCTAGTAGCAAAAGCGGGCTTCATCAAGGGGCTTCATGAAGATATCCGCCAATTGATCCCTTGTACCAACATATGATAGATCAATATCTCCTCGTGCCACGTGATCGCGGGTGAAATGATGGCGAATGTCAATGTGCTTGGTCCTTGAATATTGCACCGGATTGTATGCAATTTTGATGGCACTCTCATTATCACATAAAATTGGTACTTTGTCCAAGAGGACACCGTAATCCTTTAAAGTTTGCCGCATCCAAAGAAGTTGAGTACACCCGCTTGCGGCGGCGACGTACTCGACTTCCGCCGTGGATAATGAGATGCAATTTTGTTTCTTCGAGGACCAACTCACCAAAGATCTTCTAAGAAATTGACACGTCCCGGATGTGTACTTCCTATCATCAATGTCGCCCGCCCAATCGGAGTCGGTGTATCCACAAAGAGACATGTTGCCATCTTTGGGATACCACAACACAAAACAAGGGGTATGAACCAAATATCTGAAGATTCTCTTCACGGCCATCAAATGACTTTCCTTAGGCGCGGCTAGATAACGAGCACACACTCCAACGCTTAAAACGATATCGGGCCTAGACGCACATAAATAAAGTTGAGACCCAATCATAGAACGATACTCCTTTTGGTCTACCTCTTTACCGTCGGGGTTGAGTTGGAGGTGGCACTTGGTTTGCATAGGAGTAGGCACACCATTTAGTCCAAACAAATTAAACTTCTTGATCATATCTTGAATGTACTTGGCTTGAAAAATAAAAGTTCCTTCCCTCATTTTCTTGATCTCAAAACCGAGAAAGAACTTGAGTTCACCCATCATGGACATCTCGAACTTGTCGGTCATTAGCTTGGAAAACTCATCATTGAACATATGGTTAGTAGAACCGAAGATAATGTCATCGACATATAATTGACAAATGAAGAGTTCACCATTAACATTTTTAGTAAAAAGAGTGGGATCGATTACCCCAACCTCAAATACACGGTCTACCAAGAACTCTCTCAAGTGCTCGTACCATGCACAGGGGGCTTGTTTAAGGCCATAGAGAGCTTTGTCCAAGACATAGACGTGGTGAGGATGGTTGGGGTTCTCAAAACCCGGGGGTTGTTTAACATACACAAGTTCTTGCAAAGGACCATTAAGAAATGCACTTGTTACGTCCATTTGTTGCAATTTGAAACCATGCTGAGAAGCATAAGCGATGAGAATACGTATCGATTCGAGTCTTGCGACCGGCGCGAAAGTTTCTCCAAAGTCGATGCCTTCGACTTGAGAAAAACCGTGAGCCACCGAACCGCGCCTTGTTCCTTACAACGATACCATGTTCATCTTGCTTGTTCTTGAAGATCCACTTAGTGCCAATAACGTTGCGGCAATCCTTGGGCTTCTCAACTAGGCGCCACACTTTTTTGCGCTCGAAGTTGTTAAGCTCTTCATGCATAGCCCCTAGCCAATCGGGATCTTCAAGAGAATCAAATACTTTCTTGGGCTCGACCATGGAAATGTGCGCTTGATTCTCACTAAAGTGAGCCAATTGACTTCTTGTAGAGACCTTTGCTCGTATATCGCCGATGACCTTGTCGAGAGATAAAGCTCTTAGTTCCGATGACTTTGCAAAGCGAGCTTGACGACGAGTTTCAGTTTCCGCCCTTGTTGTGGGACAATCTCTTGACCATCTTGGTCCTTTGGATCCTCATCTTGACCTTCTTGAGGGCCTTGACCATCATGAGAAGCTTCTTCAAGTGGTGCGGAAGGATGATCTTGCCCTTGAGTAGAACTTGGAGAAATGGAGTTATCTTCGATAATCTTGGTGGGGGAGGCATGATCTACTTGTTGATGAAGATCTTGTTGAGGCTCATCATGGGCTTCATCTTGAGAAGAGGTAGCTTGCTCTTGTTGAGGAAGATCTTGAGATTGTTCTTGAGGGGATTCATCATTTGCTATGGGTGAGTCACCTTGTGGCTCTTGTGAAGGTGAGGTCTCCTTGATAGAAGAGTTTGAGCATTCTTGAACAACTTCTTGATGAACTTCAATGGGGCAAAGAAAGCCCACTCCCATCTTCTTAATGGAATCAAAAGGTTGTTCATCACCTGCATCACAAACACCAACTTGCTTCACTTGGGAGCCATCATTTTCATCGAATTACACACTACAAGATTCTATGATAATCCGGGAGGATTTATCAAAGACTCTATAAGTGTGGGACTCGCTACCACAGCCAACAAATATCCCCTCAATTGATTTAGAGTGGAACTTACCCAACCGGACACACTTGAGGAGATAATAGCACTTACACCCAAACACTCGGAAGTAGCCAATGTTGGGTTTGTTGCCGGTAAGGATCTCATATGGAGTCTTCTTCAAGCCCTTCCGGAAGTAGAGGCAGTTTGATGAGTGACATGCGGTGAAAATAGCCTTCGCCCAAAAGTTGATGGGAGAGTTGAACTCCGCCAACATAGATCTTGCCATGTCGATAAGAGTCCGATTCTTCCTTTCGGCAACGCCATTTTGTTGAGGAGTGTATGCAGCGGAATATTGGTGACGAATGCCTTCTTCACTAAGAAAGTCGTTAAGGGTGTAGTTTTTAAATTCCGACCCATTGTCACTTCGAACAACCAATATGGGGAGGTCATGTTGGCGTTGAACCTCCTTGGAGAAGTCGATGAAGACTTGTTGAGTTTCATCCTTGGTCTTGTAGAAATAGACCCATGTATACCTTGAATAGTCATCAATAATCACGAGGCAATATTTCTTGCCTCCAAGACTTATCTCCGGAATTGGTCCAAATAAATCAACATGAAGGAGCTCCAAAATCCGGGATTAAGATATGATGGTCTTGCTTGGATGAGGAATATCAAGCATCTTGCCTTCCACACAAGCTCTACAAATTCGATCCCTTGAAAAGAAAACATGATCTTTTAATCCAAGGATGTGGCCACCCTTGTGAAGGCTTTGCAAAGTGTGCATGTTTACGTGGGCTAGTCGGCGATGCCAAAGCCAATCCACGTCAGCTTATCCGAAGAGACACATGGCTTGAGTAGTGGTGGCTCTGGAAAAGTCCACCACATAAAGCTCATGCTCCACGTATCCCACGAAATCCACTCTTAGCGACTTGCTCCACAAGAGGACCACAACGTCCTTATCAAAGAAGGGAGAGATCCCCAACTTTGTGAAGGCACGAACCGATAACAAATTATAGCCAAGAGATTCAACAAGCATAACATTGACAAGAGTAATGTCGGGGGCAACTGCCACTTTGCCAAGCCCGGATACCTTAGACCTTGATAAGTCACCAAACGTCACGGTTACTTGATCTACATTAGATTTCAACTCCGTGACGAGTTCTTTGCTCCCGGTCATATGACTTGTACATCCACTATCAATTATCCATTTCGAACCACCGGGAGCAAGGTCCTACAAGAGATCAATTCTTGCATTTAGCAACCCATTGCTTCACAATTGGTGCTTTATGGTTAGCGACAAGAGACTTAGGAACCCAAATAGCATATGAAATAAAACCATAGTAGGGTCCAATGTAACGAGCACAAACATTCCCATAATAATCGACATATAACGCATAGTTAGGATTGTTGTCCCCGGCCTGATCTTTACGAATAGGCTTGCCCCTTGAGGCATTCCTACTCGCAAGACCGCCCTTGGATTGAATGGAGTCGGCCTTCTTGGCTTGGATGGGGTTGACACTCTTGGGAATACCCTTCTTGGCATTCATCTTCATGGGAGGCACATATCCAAGTCCTTCCTTCCCTTGTCGAGTGTGAGGCTCCACGATGGGAGTCTCATCAACTTGCTTACCCTTGAGAAGGATGATTTTGGATGTCGAGGCCTTAGCAATCTCATTCTTCAACCTAGCATTCTCCTTCACAAGATTAGCATTATCACAAGAACAATTAGAGGTAGAGATGCTAGGAGAGTCAAGGTTAGTTAGCCGAGTTTGGAGTTGGGCATACGACTCCTCTAGAAGAGCATGTTCACTCTCCAAAGCCTTGTGGGCTATGACGAGCTTCTCCATGTCCTCAATGAGTCTAACATGCCCAACCGCAAATTCGGCTATATCTCGTTGAGCCACCTTGAATTTAGCAAAGTACATATCACGATCCTTAATGATCTTAGCATGTGAGGAGTTATGAGTTTCCTCAATAGTTTCAAGTTGCTCCTCAAGACGAGCATGAGACTCTTCAACCTCCTCAAGAGAGGAATTCAAATAAGATAGAGAAATAGCGTCTTCTCTTTCTATCTTACCCTTCTCTTCATTGAGATGCTCTAGCTCACCAATACGAGCCATGAGGGCACCAACATGTTTCTTGCTATCACCATGCAAGTTAGTGATAAAAGAATCGAAGGCCACAAGCTCTTCCTTGATATGAAGGATATAAGCATCATCAAGCTCATTCATTTTATTCATGAGAGAGGAAGAGGATGAAGGTACCTCCGATGCCTTGGCCATAAGACATCTTGAGCTCTTGGTGATGGAGTTCTCATTTGGCGACGTGAATAGAGACGATGAAGAGCTTGTCGTAATTGGAGGAGTTCTTGTTGTTGATGAGGGAGCGGTAGGTGTTGATGTGGTGGCAACTGCCGCCACTTAATTTGACGTTTCTTCCTCCGACTCTTCATCATCGGTGGGGTACTCCTCTTGGGTCAACAACACGATGCGAGGCTTCTTGTGAAGAGGACTCTTCTTTCCATAGGCCTTCTTGGGAGGCATCTTGGCTTTGTCCTTGAGCACTAGACGTCCACCATGCTCTTCTCTTTTCTCATAAGGACAATCGGTGACGAAATGGAACTTGTCTTGACAATTGTAACATGTCCTTGACTTGGAGGATGAGACCCTATCGGCTTGAGGTGGACTCTTGTCAACTCGCATCTTGCCTCTTAAAGGGTTGTTCCAAAAGGTGCGAGCCGCAAGAGCGAGATGATCGTTGTAAGAAATCTTGAGTGCTTGCATGGACATGGCGGCGAAGCTTCCAAAATCATCATCGTTGTCTTCCTCAACGGTTGCCTTCAAGGCAAGGTTGGTTGTGCCTCTTTGCGTTCCAAGAGCCCTTGCTCTTACGTCTTGAGCATTCTTCGTGGCCACCTTGAAAGCGGCCATCTCTTGCATCACCTCATAAGACGTCATGAGATGGTAGCTGTGTCTTCCTTGAAGACTCTTGACGTCGGTTGGCTCACATGACATCATAGAGCTCACATACTTCCTCTTGATCCATGCATCATCAATATGAGAGGCACCAACTTCTCGAAAGCTTGTGGCTATGGTCACCAATCTTCGATACATCATCTCATGGTCTTCACCATCAAGCTTGTAAAAGCACTCGACTTCATTGCTCAAAGAGTCATAGCAGTTTCTCCTCATGCTATCATTTCCAACGAACAACTCGGATAGAGCATCCCATGTCTCCTTGGCGTTGGTGACGTGTTGGATGAGAGACATGTCCTTGTTCCCAACCGCCTTTTGGATCATGTAGAGAGCGGTGGCATCAAGTTGAGCTTCCACCACTTCCCTTCTTGTCAAGTTGGTCGGATCATGAGGCTTGTATACAACTTGAATGATGCGCCACAACTCGATTTAAGAGCTGCACACATGAGACTTCATCACATATTGCCATTGAGAAAATGTTTAGTCTTTAAGCAATGGGGGATCACCTCTATGAGAAACTTGCGGATGCGGAATAATGGGATCAGGGGTATGGTATTGGGATGGGGGAGGAGTGGCGTTGTTGAACGGATAGACGTCGCCTAGAGGGGGGGGGGGGTGAATAGGCGATTTAAAACTTTTTCCGAGTAGCCGGAATATCCGATCCAAGAATGACCCGGAAATTCCGGTATGCTTGATAAAGGCGGAATAAAACTAGAGGTTTACTTTAACAATCATACAACCTAGATATAAATACTAGGCTCACCTATGTGCACCAACAACTTATGCTAAGCAATACAAGTAACAAGGTGATAGCAAGATATATGACTTCAAGCACGAAGGCTATCACAATGTAAAGTGCATAAGTAAAGAGCTCGGGTATAGAAATAACCGAGGCACGCGGAGACGAGGATGTATTCCCGAGTTCCACCCAAAGGGTGTACGTCTCGTTTGGAGAGGTGCGCGCAACCACAACAGGTTAGCCGCAACGCCACAAAGGCTCACCTTCTTCTCCTGATGAACTCAACCACAAAAGGTTGTGAGTTCACCTTCCACTATTGATCTCCTTTGGGGCGGAGATCGAATCCCGTACAACTCTTGAGGCACACACCCACAACTTAATTGGGGGCTCCCAAGTCTTGAGGCACACACCCACAACTTAATTGGGGGCTCTCAAGTGACCACAAAAGGTCTTGACCACAAAAGGTCTTGGCCACAAAAGGCCGGCCACAAAAGGCGTCTAGGGTCCAAAGACCCAAGAGTAACAAGCTCACAAAGTATCACCACCACGAATCCTCGTGGAGGGCTCAAACCGATGCAAATGCAATGGCAAGAGCACACGAAGTGCTCAAGTCCTTCACTCTCAAATTCCAACACAACAACAAATGTTTATGGGGGAATAAGAGAGGAAGAACAAAGGAAACCACAAAGGAGTCAAATCCTTCACTCCCAAATCCCACCAAAAGCAACTAATGCTTATGGGGGGAGGAGAGAGGAAGAACAAAGAAGAAGAACCACAAAGGAACTCCAAGAACTAGATCCACTAAGTTCCCCTCACTTAGAGGAGTTGGTAGGATTGTAGATCTAGATCTCCTCTCAACTTTCCCTAAAGAATATGGAAGATTCAATGGAGGGATTGAGAGGGAAGTGAGCTTTCCAAGGTCAACAATGGAGTAGGAGAGAGGGGAAAGTCGTGCTACCTTGGATTTTCTGGGGAAGAAGAAGGGGAGGGGTATTTATACCCCTCCAGGAAATATAGCCGTTGGCTGTTTCGACACTCGGAAATTCCGGTATAAGTGAGACTCGGAAATTCCGGTCAACCGGAAATTCCGAGTCCATGAAATTTTCGAGCTGAAAATCCGGCTGGAGTCATAAGCAAAACCAAACTTTTCCTTAGCCATTTCCGGAGGACTTTTCTGGGGCACTCGGAAATTCCGGTAGACGGAAATTTCCGAGCACAATTTCCGACTGGAGTCAGAACCCTTTTTCTCCTTTCCTTAGCCGTTTTCTTGGATCAGCTGGGGAACCGGAAATTCCGGTAGAACGAAATATCCGGCCCCAATAATCCGAATCAGCAAAACACCGAAACGAAAACTGCTATAACTTTTGCAAATGAACTCCAAATGAGGTGAGACCAATTTTGTTGGAAACATAGCGACGATGAGGACCCTACAAAAAATATTGCATCCCATAAATAGAGTAAAATCGACACACATGGCAAGGTGTGGGACTTTCCTCATGGTAGAACCGACAATATTTCCGCCACCGAAAACACAACAAGTTGTCCAAGTAAAACCGATTTCGATGAACAAGAGCTTGACATGGAGATGAACCAAGCTCTAATTCCTCACCAACATAAAAGCCAAATAAGAACCAAGAAACATGATATGCCAAGTATGCAAAGGTTTGAGCTCTCCACAACGATGCGATCAAGTTACCAACTTGAGAGCCCCTCTTGATAGTACGCCTATCTATCCTATAGCCCTATCAAGATCATACCTTTGCCTTGAGCATTCCACTTGAGTTAGATGATGAATATCTTGATCTTTTCAAGTGGTTCATCTTTCTTGATTGTGTGTCCAAGCACTTGCTTGATGAAGACTTTTAAAAATACTCCCCCATGCTCACAATGGGAGAGTCTCCCTAAGCTCCGTCTTCATGTATCCATAGCAAGCTCCAAGCATAGGATCTCTTCAAGAATCTTCTCTTGGTCTTGCACATCTCACCTTGATGATGATCACCACATGACGTCATCCTCCATGAGCTATATGAAATCTTCATTTGATGCAAGCCCATGGGAAGATACCTAACCTCATATAAAGATACCACACACACATATATAATGGGTTAGTTCACAAAGCTATGCGGACAAGTATTTACCATCCCAAGAGATACATGATCGCTCTTGGTACATCTTATAGCTTTGTGTTGATCAATATCTTGATCAACCTTGTATCTTCCAACATTTCTTCACTAATATGATGTCTTGAATCCTTCAAGACATACTTGCAAGAAGCTTCACTCAACACATAAGCTTCAAGAGTCCAACACATGAACTCCACAATTCCATGGACAAGATCTATAAGGATATCTCATTGCAAACATTAGTCCATAGAGATTGTCATATAATTACCAAAACCACACATGAGGGAAAATTCTCTTTCAGTTGTAGCCTTTAGGCACTTCATCTTGGGAAGATGGAGTGTTTTGATGGTTTGAGGAACTAGTAGCATCACCCTTCCCATCCAAAGGCAATTGCTTTCCCTTTATCAATTCAGGGTCCACATCGTGACTAATGCCCGGAAGCACCGGAGGCTTTGAGGGCAATGCAAGAGAGGTTTCCTTGGATGTCTTGAGAGTCTCAAGCATATCATGACACTTCTTGGACTCGGTTTGTATGGACGATGTCAACTTTGTTTCCAAAGAGTTGATATCGGCCATAGTGGCACCTTTCTCTTGCATTGCCGCCAAAGTCGCATCGTCCATTTAGGTAACCTCTTTCGGGTCAACTTGCATTGTCCAAGGTTGGTCTCAAGCGGTGAAGCTTTTAAGAGACAACCTGGCTCTGATACCAATTGAACGGCAGTTGACCACCTAGAGGGGGGGGGGGGGTGAATAGGTGGTGACCAATTTTTATGTCTTTTTCAGTTTTAGGCTAGCTGAAAGTAAGTTGTCTGTATGTGCGACTAGGTGATACAAGTGATAGACAAAAAAGAAACTAAGCGAGTACAGGAATTTAAGATGCGCTAAAGGAGAGTGGAACAAGACAACCGTAGGAACTCGAAGACAGCGATTTTATCCCGAGTTCCACCACATAGGTGTACGTCTCGTTGGAGGGGTGTGAGCTACCACAAAGGTTTGCTCAACGCCACAAAGGACTCACCCTATTCTACTGTGAATTCGACCACAAAGGTGCGAATCCACGTTTCCACTAAGGACTCCTTTAAGGGCGGAGAAGGTCCCGTACAAATTCGTGAGGCACACACCCACAACTGAATTGGGAGATCTCACAATGACCACAACAGGTCACCTCCACAAAGAAATCCACAAAGGATCAAAACACACAAGATTGAACCTAGCTATCCAGAAAGAAACCCTAGATCCGTTGCCCATCAAGAGATAGAGGGGGGAAATCAAAACGCTTCGGTGGAGTTGTAGATCGATGGCTTGTCTCTCAGATCCCCAAGTATCAAATTATTTGAGTGGCTAGATTGAGAGATCCGGAAGAAACAAGTTTCAACACCAATGGTGGAGAGAGAAATATGGAAGCTTAAACCGCTGGAGGTAGGTGGAGGGGTATTTATACCCCTCCCCAAATTCTGCCCGTTGTACAGCCGCCAGCTCGGAGATCTGCGGGTTGAGGTCCGTAGATCTCCGGTCTCCGGAAATCTCCTGCAGTAATTCTGGCTGAGTGGAGCTCGATGTTAGTGCTGATTAGTTTTCTTGACTTGGTAGAAAATCTTCTGTCACTCGGAGATCTCCGGACTGGGGTTCGGAAATCTCCGAGCGCCGGAAATCTCCTAGAGCAATTCCGACTAAACTCGAATTGGAGTCAGTGCGCATATGAGTTCTTGACTTGGTGAAATTCTTCTGTCACTCGGAGATCTCCGGACTGGGACTCAGAAATCTCATAGAGCATTTCCGGCTAAAAACGAAATGTAGTCAGTGCGCTCTGGAGTTGTTGACTTAGTGAAAATCTTGAGTAGCTCGGAGATCTCCGGACTGGGGACCGGAAATATCTGGGATCCAGAAATCTCCTGAATGATTTCCTGGTGAAAGACCAAGTGATGCAGTACTGAAAATCAGATAATTTAAGTGTTCACTCTTATCAACCGACCTGTACTAGAACCTGCATAGTTCATCACAAATATTAGAACACCTTTTGTGTTGTCATTAGTCACCAAAATATGGGAGTGCAAAGAATGCACTTTCAACAGAAACTAGGTATAAATGAATTTTGGAACACTTTTTTTAAACACGTTGAACATGATTTGGTAGCCCGTTGAACGTAATTTGGTATTGAACAATTAAAAAAAAACCCGTTTGAACGTAATTTGGTTTTGAACAATTTTAAAATACTTGTTTGACTCTTGAATGATTTTTAAACACATTTGAATAGATTGTGGTCATGAACGATATTTGAAAAACCCATATGAACAGAAAGTGGTCTTGAACGATCTTTGAAAACCCGGTTGAACGGAAACTGGTCTTGAAAGAATTTAAAAAGAGTGGTTTGATTTCTTATGAAAAACCCATTTGACATAATCTAGTCTTGAACGATGTTTGAAAATGTTGTTTAACAAAATTTGGTCTTGAACACTTTTTAAAAACCATTTGAACATATTGTGGTCTTGAACGATTTTCTAAACACGTTGTTGAACATAAGTAGTCTTCTAACGATTCTTGAAACCCATTTAAACAGATTGTGGTCTTGAACAATTTTGGAAAACCCATTTAAACAGAGTCTTGAACGATTTTTAAAACCTAAACAAAAAAACTCTATGAAAAAATGAACGATTTATAAAAATATGAACAAATTCCAAATTATGAATTTTTAGTTTTAAACAACATTTATATATTTTAAACATTATAAATTTATATTGAAAATTGAACATTAAAAAACATTATTAAATTTGAAATATTTAAAAAACAGAAAAATTGGGTTTTGAACAAATTTATGTTTGTACATTTTAAATATATTCACAAAAAACAGAAAGAAAAATGGAAAAAGAAACTATGAAAAAAGAAACAGCTATCAAAGAAAAAGAAACCGAAAAAAGAAAAGAAACCAAACAGAAAAAACTAACAAAAAAGGCAAAGAGTGAAATTTGGCTTTATTGGGCCGGTCCAGTTGCGCGCTTGGGTGTGCGGAGCTATGTTAGCTCCACGGTACGCGACAACTAGGGTTTCGCGCTTGGGAGCTGCACTTTTATAGTTTTGTTACGTGTTTGGGCCGATGGGAGCTGGGCGTTTGTTTGGCCCAATGGGCTCTAGACCCAGTTATCCAGTTTTTTTAGCGCGCTATACGCTATATTATTTAGCATGGTATAGCGCGGTATAGCCTGTATATAGCGCGCGTAGCACCGTAGCGAGCATTTAGACTAAATATAGCGTAGCCTTCTCAAAAACGCTATAACGCGCTATAAACGTCGATATAGCGCGCTATTTTTTCGTTTGTTTTTATGTCAAAAAAACGTCCCGAACAGACTCGCAAACCCTTAGATTTTGTAAGGGCTGTTGAAAAATGACCGAGAAAACAATATTTCCGCGCCGACCCATGGTGGCCTCTATTGCGAGGAAACAATCGTCGAGAGGGAAATTTCAGCGCGTGAGTTCCTCCCCATTTTGCATCCAGCCGCCAGCCTGCCGTCCTCGATTTCGATCATAAATCGGCGATATTTGTCCGTGGGAAGATGTGCAACCGAGTTTACGTCGCCCCAGCTGTTCGATTAAGCTTAGATATACTTATGGTATTCATAGACTCATAGTTTAGTAGCGTTTCCTTGCACATTTTAGATGATTTGACCCTGTGTGAGGAATTTTTGTTCCAATACTTGTCCTCGTGCGACGACTCGGACATAGAGACGATTGCTCGAGAACCACCAGAAGCAAATGGTGGTAATGGTTCTCGTCGTGAAGGAGATCGAGGATCGGAACAAAAAGAATCGGTGAGGATCCACCATCGGCCGCCTTGGCATTCCTCACAACCGCTATTTCAGAAACGAGCTGCTCATGCAAGACTACACGGAGATACTTACATATCTGCTTCATCCTTTCGTAGAAGGTACTGAATGCACCAATCCCTCTTCGTGAAAATAGTGGAACCTTGTGAGGCCAATTGTCGCTATTTACCTGTCAGAGGAATGTTCTGAGCTTAATAGGGTTTGCCACATATAAAAAACAAATCTCCGTGGCAATAAGCATGATTGCATATGACCTTCCGGCTGACTATGCAGACGAGTATGTTCCCATTGCAAGGATACTACAATCGTGACAGTGCGTAGGTTCACCAAAGTGATGATCCATCTCTTTTGTCCTGTTTATCTCAGAGCATCCAATGAAGAAGATATAGTGAGGTTGATGGCATCCAATGAGAAGCGAGGTTGGCCATACACGCTAGGGAGTATTGAATGCATGTATGGGACTTGGAAAATTACCCGAATGCATGAGACAACAGTATTGTGACAAGAGTGGTGATGCAATAAGTGTGCTTGAGACCGTTTCTTCCGAGAATTTGTTGATTTGGCATTGTTTTTTTTCTTTGCCTCGCTACGTCAATGTATTACATCAATCTCATCTACTTGTGAGTCTAGCTAGTGGTGATGCTCTGACATGCAAATATACGGTCAATGGGCATCCCTACACAAAGGGTGCCTACCTTGTAGTCGGTATTTATCCTACTTAATCTACATTTGTAAAGATCATCTCAAATCGTAGCAATAGGAAGGAAGCTGAATTTTCCAAGGCACAAGGGGCATGCCATACGGACACTTAGAGAGCCTTTGGTGTTCTGTAATCTAGCTAGGTTTGCTATTGTTTGAGGTCCTGCTCGTTTTTGGACAAGAAAAACTCTCAACAACATAATGACATGTTATGTGATTCTTCACAACATGATCATGGAGAATGAGAATGCCTTGGTCTTGGACTTTTCTACGACAATGTTGGTAGCCGTGCGAAGCTAGCTGAAAATCCATATCACATTTAAGCACTTTCCGGGAGATTGAGGACGCCAACACCCACACGGCCACACCCAGTTTCAACAAGATCTCATTGATCCCCTCACTCAGCTGCATGGGCACTAATTAATCTACCAGTTTTATTCATTTTGATTTCATTCATATGTGATTTAAACCATTATTTGCATTCAACACAATTCTTGTATTGGACTATTGTTTAATTAATTTGATTTTCATTCATTTGTGATTTGAACCATTATTATAATAGGGATTATGTTTATATTGTACAATTAACAATATATGTTTTAGTTCATATTGGTTTTATATTTTTATGTCATATGGCATATATGTGTTAAAATGCGAAAAAATCATGTATTTTAAGGGTCGGTTTTAGTTGCGGAACGAATAAAACCCACAAACCCGAGCAGTAATACCGCTCTAGTTTATGGGCGGCTGCAGGCGAAACCAACCTTAAAACACGATTTACCATGCCCTTTATCTCACATTACGGGCCGACGGGATAAGGGGTATGGATATTGCTATGTCATGTCCGTTTATATATCTTATCCAAGGAGGTCCCACATTCGTTTTTGTGAGCTTGTGAATATGTGGTAAAGTTGTCATCAATTATCAATTTAAGTTAAGATAGTTGCCATATCAAAATATATGTCATAGTTGAGATAAATATTTTTATTTTATCAGTGCATTTAAAATTGTATATATTGTTGGTACTATATGATCTGTCGCTGGGGTAACCAACGGGTATGGGTACGAAAGTACCCTTGGGTATGTGTATGGGTAGAGTTTAATATCCATTGACTACACGGGTATGGGTATAGTATTGCTCTACGTGCCCCATACTGTACCCATTGTCACCAATGCTATTACTCTGGACTCATCATTAGTTGAAAGCAAGATTATGCTGAAATTGTGTCTCCCCATGGACTGTAGGCACAAATGTGACTACATCGGCTTCACTCATCATTAGTTGAAAGCAAGATTATGCTGAAATTGTGTCTCCCCAGGGACTGTAGGAACAAAGGTGACTGCGCCTGATGCCTCACTGCAATGGCACACCACACACCGTGTTGGCATTCGATGGAAGAGTGCGTGGCAAATTGCCTAGCTTGCAATCCTTTTAGCTCTTCTGAACCGGACGTGGAATTACATACATGCATTGGTGGAACAAAAATTGTCATGTCTTCGTTAGAATAAATATAGTTTTGTCCTATTGGAATAATAAAGTGACGCGTTGACGTACACTAGTTTCTCAGTTTTCAATTTCCATGTGTTCTGGATCTAGACCATGTACCCTCGATCTCCACCCATTTCCAAAACGCTATAAATTTGCAACTTGGTATAATTTCAAGTCTCAAAATTTTAAAATCGAGAATACAGTGTGTTTCAAATTCCAATTAAACTAAACAATATAATTCAAATTGACTATAACATCCATACTATTTGATTCTACATTCTATAACTGCCATACTGAAGTTAAAATTGACTGTCTAGCACTTTCATAGCAAACATTTCTTGGATAGAGTGCATAGAGATAGAGCGATAGTCAAAATACATGTTTCGAGCACAGAAGTTCTAAAATATTACAGCAAACTTCTGGCATCCCTTTTGGTAAACAATTCTTGGTTTCAGGGTTCACCATACCATAGGAATGTTTGATGAATGATGCAGTTACTTGACCACAAGTTGCAGTGATGAATGACGTGGTAATTCACCGTACCAACAAGCAGGCACCGATACACTAGTAGAAAACAGGCTAAAGGACCAAACTCCAAAACCCCATCTGTCCCGGTCGTACTGCAAACCGGGACAGATGGGGCATAAAACGCTACAACTAGTTCAGACGACACTCATTTGTCCCGGTTCGTGGCTGGAACCGGGACAAATGAGGTAGCACCCGCAGGCGACACCCATTTGTCCCGGTTCCAGTCACGAACCGGGACAAATGGGCATGGTTTCAGTTACGCGCCACCGCCGCGTTTTTTCGACGCGCACGGAAGACGAGCGGCGCCGGCGATTCCTCTGCCCTCCGGCGATTCCTCTGCCCTCCGCCGGCGATTCATCTTCCTCTCCGGCGCTATAAAATGCACTGCACAGTACGACTCTTCCCACACCATTTCTCCGGCCATCTCTCCTCTCTTTTCTCCGTCCACGTACATCATTTCTCCGGCCATCTCTCCTCTCTTTTCTCCGTCCACGTACACCATTTCCTATGGAGCCACTCGTGCCTCGGTCCGATGAGTTTTACGGCTACGAGAAGGAAGGCATGCGGTTCAAGGTGTGGGTCACCCTTCGTGCATCGCGCGTGGAGAAGTGGATCGGCGACGTGAAGAAGAACTTCCTCGACGCCGCTCCGATCAAAGCCGTTGGACTCGATTGCGAGTTCACCGACCCTCGACGGAAGGATACTCCGCAGCGCGCCGCCGTCCTTCAACTCTCGGTGGCGACCGAGACTCTTGTCTTCCAAATTTGCAAAGTTGATCGGGTGCCACAGGTCCTCGTGGATTTCTTAGGTGACGAGACAATCAAATTCTACGGCGTGGCAATCCATAATGACATGAAGATGCTAGCCTACTACGGAATTATTATTCGGTCCGCGGTCGACCTGCAGAGGGATCGCCGAAACCCTACCGGCAATTTTACTCCTAGTCTATATGCTCTCTCTAATGCGGTCATTGGGACAAATCTTGAGAAGAAGAAGAAATACAAGAAGAGGAAGTACACGGACGACGACAAGGAAGACACGTTACAAAAAGACTTAATTTTCGGATGGGGCAACGTTCCATTGAGATACGATCAAATCGTATATGCTGCTTTAGACGCTCGCCTTGGCTTCGAGATTGCACGGAAGTGGGATAGTCTACGTGGCTATAATACGGAAATGATCGTCTTAATGTCGTTGATGAGTAGACTATCTATGTATTCAAACATATTTCATATTCATAGTTATTTAGAATAGAAAACAGAAAAAGAAAACAAAAAAATGAAAAAAACCTCCATCTGTCCCGGTTTCAGTCTCAAACCGGGACAAATGGGCTCCTTTTTGTCCCGGTTTGTGACTGAAACCGGGACAAATGGGGGGGGGGGGGGGTGTGCCTATATATACTGATCAGCAGCCCCCTCCCAAAACCATTGGAGGCATTTTTTTTTTGAAATGGAAGGAGGGGGTGTGTGCTAGTCTGTTTTTTTGTATGCATGCAAGGTGTTTGATGAAATGACCGAGAGAGTTCACGAATTGATTTGATGTACACTTAAAGAAGTTTATTCTTCTTTTCGATCAAGGTTAATTTTTCTCTCATTTCATTTGTAATTAATTGATACCGTGCATGTTCAGTGTTTATTTGTCGATGTTCTGTAATGGTTATTGATGTAGTTCATTATATAATGCAGATGGACCGACAATGGATGTATGGTGACCGACGCACTGCCGAGTACATGACAGGTTTGAGGAAATTTCTTGAGAAAGCCCGGGCCCACAGTACGAATGGTTTCATGTGTTGTCCATGTGTCAACTGTCAGAATAAGACAGATCACCCAAACGTGAGAACCCTTCAAAGTCATCTTATTCGGCATGGTTTCATGCCCAGCTATAATTGTTGGACGAAGCACGGAGAAAAAGGTGTTATGATGGAAGACAATGAAGAAGAGGAAGATTATGACAACTATCCTATGTTCCCGGAGTACGGAGATTCTGCAACGGGGGAAACTGAAGCTGAAGAGGCACCAGATGAGCCCACTGACGATCTTGGTAGGGCCATTGCTGATGCAAAGAGAGAGTGCGGAACTGAAAAGGAGAGGTTGAAGTTCGACCAGATGTTAGAGGATCACAAGAAATTGTTGTATCCAAGTTGCGAAGATGGTCAGAAAAAGCTGGGTACCACACTGGAATTACTGCAGTGGAAGGCAGAGTGTGGTGTGACTGACAAGGGATTTGGAAAGTTGCTGCAGATAATTAGGAAGATGCTTCCAAAGGTCAACGAGTTGCCAGACAGCACGTACGAAGCAAAGAAGGTTGTGTGCCCTCTAGGATTAGACGTGCATAAGATACATGCCTGCCCTAATGACTGCATCCTATACCGCGGTGAGTATGAGAATTTGGATGCATATCCAGTATGCACTGCATTGCGGTATAAGATCAGACGAGATGACCCTGGTGAAGTTGAGGGTGAGCGTCCCCGGAAGAGGGTTCCTGCCAAGGTGATGTGGTATGCTCCTATAATACCACGGCTGAAACGCCTGTTCGCGAATAAAGAGCATGCCAAGTTGTTGCGATGGCACAAAGAGGACCGTAAGAAAGACGCGATGTGTAGACACCCCGCTGATGGGTCGCAGTGGAGAAAAATTGAGAGAGAGTTCCCGGAATTTCAAGATGACGCAAGGAACTTAAGGTTTGGTCTAAGTACAGACGGTTTCAATCCGTTTGGGGAGCAGAGCAGCAGTCATAGCACATGGCTTGTGACTCTATATATTATAACCTTCCTCCTTGGTTGTGCATGAAGCGTAAGTTCATTATGATGCCATTGCTCATCCAAGGCCCGAAGCAACCCGGCGACGACCTTGATGTGTACCTCAGGCCATTATTTGAAGAACTTTTACAGTTGTGGCGGGAAGAAGGTGTACGGGTGTGGGATGAGCACAAACATGAGGAATTTGACCTACAAGCTCTGCTTTTTGTAACAATTAACGATTGGCCTGCTCTTGCTAACCTCTCAGGGCAGTCGACCAAGGGGTACAATGCATGCACACACTGTTTGGGTGAGACTGAATGTTTATATTTGGATAAATGTAAGAAGTGTGTGTATCTGGGGCATCGTCGATTTCTTCCGATCAGGCATACCGCAAGGAAGAAAGGCAAGCATTTTAAAGGTGAGTCTGATCACAGTAGGAGGCCTGTCAACCGTACTGGTGAAGAAATATTTGATATGGTCAAGGATCTAAAAGTAATCTTTGGAAAGGGTCCTGGAGGTCAACAGGTTCCGAAATACGCTAACGGGCACGCACCCATGTGGAAGAAAAAATCTATATTTTGGGAGCTACCATATTGGAAGGTGCTAGAGGTTAGATCTGCTATCGACGTGATGCACGTGACGAAGAATGTTTGCGTGAACCTGCTAGGCTTCTTGGGCGTGTACGGGAAGAAAAAAGATACAAAGGAAGCACGGGAGGACCAGAAACGTGTGAAAGAACGAGACGGACTAAGTCCCGAACACTACGAAGGTCCTGCCAGCTACGCTCTTACCAAACAAGAGAAAGTAATATTCTTTGAATGCCTGAGCAGTATCAAGGTCACGGCTGGGTTCTCGTCGAATATAAAGAGGATAGTAAATGTGAGACTCCAAAAATTTCAGAACCTAAAGTCTCATGATTGCCACGTGATTATGACGCAATTGCTTCCGATTGCACTGAGGGGGCTACTACCGGAAAATGTTCGAGTACCCATTGTGAAGCTTTGTGCATTCCTCAATGCAATATCTCAAAAGGTAATCGATCCGGCGATTCTACCAGGGTTGCAAAATGATGTGGTCCAGTGTCTTGTCAGTTTTGAGTTGGTGTTCCCTCCATCCTTCTTCGATGTTATGACGCATCTCCTGGTTCACCTAGTCGAAGAGATTCAAGTTCTCGGTCCTGTATTTCTGCACAATATGTTCCCATTTGAGAGGTTCATGGCAGTCTTAAAGAAATATGTGCATAACCGTGCTAGGCCAGAAGGAAGCATCTCCAACGGCTACGGTAACGAGGAGGTCATTGAGTTCTGTGTTGACTTTATTCATGACCTTAAGCCGATAGGTGTTCCACAATCACGACATGAGGGTAGACTTAGTGGAAAAGGCACACTAGGAAAAAAAAACAAAAATTTGTATGGATGGACATTCTTTCACTGAAGCACACTATACAGTTCTACAAAGTTCTACCTTGGTGGCCCCGTATATCGATGAACACAAGAATTTTGTACGCTCTCGTCACGCGGGGAAGTCTGACAACTGGATTGTACGTACACACATGGCCACGTTCGGCGGTTGGTTGCGAGCACATCTTGAAAATAAAGACAAGGTTGATGAAGAGTTACACTTGTTGGCCAGGGCACCATCTACAACTATATGTACTTTCCAAGGGTACGAGATAAATGGAAATACATTTTACACGAGTGTCCAAGATAAAAAGAGCACGAACCAAAACAGTGGTGTTCGCATTGATGCAACAAACAACAATGGGCAGAAGAACACATATTATGGTTGCATAGAGGAGATATGGGAACTTGACTATGGACCTTCTTTTAAGATCCCTTTGTTTCGGTGCAAATGGGTCAATCTGAAAGGCGGGGTTGAGGTAGACAAGATGTACGGAATGACAACAGTGGATCTAAACAATCTTGCGTACAGAGATGAACCATTCGTGCTAGCCAATGATGTGACTCAGGTTTTCTATGTGAAAGACATGTCTAGCAGACCCAAAAAAAGAAACATCCAGGGAGTGGAGGAGCCTAGGCGTCACATAGTTCTTTCAGGAAAAAGAAACATCGTGGGAGTGGAGGACAAGACAGACATGTCAGATGATTATAATAATTTTGATGAAATTCCGCCTTTCTTAGTGAACATTGACCCAATCATCAAGTTGATTGAAGAAGATGCTCCATGGTTCCGACGCAGAAGAACTGGCGGTGTTGTGTGATGGAGATGTTGGTGCGATATGTAATAATTAATATATTAAACTTTTGATATGAAGAAGATGCTCCATTTTTACCTGCATATCAAATGGATTCGTCGGCGTTGATAGAACAAAACACACAGAAAACAGAAAAAGAAAAGAAAAAGGAAAAAGAAAAAACCCCATCTATCCCGGGTGGTTGCTCAGCCCGGGACAGATGGGGTGGCTATCTATCCCGGGCTGAGCCACCACCCGGGACAGATGGGGTGGCTATCTGTCCCGGGTGCAGCCACCACCCGGGACAGTTTAGTGCTATCTGTCCCGGGCTGAGCCACCACCCGGGACAGTTGAGTGTTGCTATATAAGCAACACTTAGCCACGGGTGGTGGCTCAACCCGGAGCCAAATCAGAACGACGCCGTCAGGCTGCCAAAATTCACCTCGAGCGCCGCCGCCTCCTTCCTCGCCGTCCCCGCGCCTCCGGCCATTCCTCCCCGCGCCTCCGGCCATCCCGACACCGCTGCGCACTGCTGCGCCCTCGCCGTCCCAGCGCCTCCGGCCATTCCTCCCCGCGCCTCCGGAGCTGCCGCCCTCGCCGTCCCGCCGTTCTTCCTCGCCCTTACCAGAGCTCCGCCAAGCCATTGCCGAGGGTGAGTCCCTCCCTCACGACGCCCTTACCAGAGCTCCCTCCCTCACGACGCCACCGTGCCGCAATCCCTCGCCCTTACCAGGATCTCGGCCGGATTTCTCGATGAAACAGTTCATGTTGCAGTGATGTCATAGCTGACGTCACAAGTCAATTTCTTTTTCTGATTTTCCATTTTATTCATATCTTTTGATTTAAATGTCCAAATGAAGTCAAACAAATTTCTAAAAATTTGTAAAATTATTATCTTTGTGTTAAACCAGTTGTGGGCATGTTTTGAATAATTTTGAAAATTAATATTTTGAAATATTCATAAAATGCAAAATTGCCCATTTAGGTCAACTTTGAGATTAGTTATTTAAATAATTCATTTTGGGTTAATAAAATAATTTTTGCTTTAATAGGTTATTTAAATAACATATTACAACTATATATATTGAAAAGAGAAAATGCAATGAAATATATATTGTGTTTTACATTTTTTGCTTTAGAATAGATTTTAGAATAGATTTTACAATGCAATGAAAATCAATGAAAATCAATGAATACATTTTTTGATATTACAACTATTGGAAATGAAAAGAGAAAATGCAATGAAATATATATTGTGTTTTACAATTTTTGCTTTAGAATAGATTTTACATTTAATTCTTTTCTTATATAGAATATATATTCATGAAAATCATTTTGTGTTTAGAATAGATTTTTGCTTTACAATTATGAAGTTATTAAAGTTATTTAGATGTTGAGTTATTAAAATTATTTAAATGGATTTAAATCTCTTGCAGAAACTATGGACACCCGTAGAAATCTTCAAGAAGAAGAGGACATGTTCGGCATCATTCGCGAAGGTGATGAATTGGACCCCGGCAGAAACCATGAACAAGAAGAGGAACACGTAGACGATTTCACCGGGCAATTTCTGAACGAGTCCGGTGACGGAATAGACGTCACCGACAGTTCAGCTCACCGACAGTTCACCGACTCTACTGTTGGAAAGTCGGCCGCCGAGGTAGATATATGCCCTCAGGTTTTTGTCTCCGTTGAAAAGATCTGCTGCCACCCAGAAGAGAGATGTTCCACAACTCGGAATGCAGGCGGGACAATCGGCCCCTCCACTCATATTGGCGCCTTACAACCGGAACCCGATCGATGATGTACTTTCGCAACAAGCTAGAGATATGGGTATAACTCTGGCAGAGCTGAAGGCATTGCAACCTGGCGAGAGTGTCACCATACATGAGGTGGTGCGGACATATGTGAGAGGACAAGATCTTGTCGACCCTGCAATGGTGCGCACTCTACCAGCTAGGTTGCACCAACTCAATGCATGGTACTTGCGTACCACGAAAAGTCAAGAAGGACACTGGCTCTATGGGAAAATTCCAAAGGATTTTTTTGGC
Organism: Poa annua; assembly: GCA_026929855.1. NCBI lineage: Eukaryota > Viridiplantae > Streptophyta > Magnoliopsida > Poales > Poaceae > Poa > Poa annua. The sequence goes on from CM049427.1 coordinate 44,968,819, forward strand.
CCAGGTGATGATGAGGTTCAAATCGAGTATTGCGAATTATGGCAGTTATTCAATTTTGACGCGCTCGACAAATCTATCATCAGTGCCTTTTGCATGTAAGTAATTAAATTATGTATATATGTCAGTAATTCTCTAGCTCTACTTATTTTTCATTGCTTGTAATTATCCTTATCACTTTATTACCTTTGTACTCTATTATGCAGGCTGAAAATTATACAATCTCGAAAGCTAGGACTCAATCACAAGATTGGATTCATTGACCCTAATCGAGTTCATCATCATGGTTTGTTACATTACCCAGAGCAAACGGAGGAGCTTTTGCTTACTTATTTGATGGCGCAACATTACAAAAGCACCATAATTTTCCCGTTCAACTTCGAGTGAGTTGTTTACTTTCTTATACATACTCGATGTTAATTAAGTATATGTAATTGATGATTTAGTTATTAACAAATATAAACATATGGCAGATTTCACTGGGTATTATTGGAGATTGATGTTGAAAAGGCAATCGTTGATGTCTTGGACCCATTATCGAAACCTGAAGAAAAGTTCGACGACACGAAACAGATGCTCCAGAGGTAATTTCGATAATTATCACAATCGACCTCGTCTTTTCTAATAATATATAGTAATTAGTTAACTTCTTTACTAATTTTTTATACCATAAACTTCAGGGTTTGGGACAAGTTCACCGGTTACCACAAGGATGTCGGTATAGCTAAGAACCTCACTTTTAAATGGCGAAAGGTAAAGACGTATACTAGCTAGATTCCACATACGCATATTCTTAATTTCAGTCTCACAATACCATTTTTTCAATATTTATGATTATTTTTTATTAATTTCTTATCTTATTCTATCATAAAGTGCGCGAAGCAACAACAAGGCACCAATTTGTGTGGATTCTATGTCTGCGAGTTCATCCGAATTCACTTCAATGAGGGTGCAGACTGGAATAGGGTACGTTAACAATTCATTCAAACTTGTTCACTTCTCAAATTGAATTATTTTCATAATGGTTGATATATTGGTGTTGATCTCTCCTTTTTAGTTTGAGACGATCCGGAACAGGCTAGAAGCAAAAGACCGCCTACTACCAATCGCGGAGGAAATTGCGGGCTTTCTGCTTAACTATGTCATAAAGCCAGGCGCAGAATGCAGTATAATCCGGCAGCCAAAAAAGACCATCCCGAGGAAAAAATAGGGTCTAATGCTTCTCTGTCATGTAAAAAAATATTTGTACTTAGCCGTGTCCCCGGTACAGACATGATCTTCCGGTTGTAAATATTTGTTTGGGAGAACTCGTGTACTAGTAGTATTCATGACTACATCCCGAGGAAAAAATCGTGTATTCATGATATATATTACATAGTAACGTATAATATGCAACTCGATATTGTTTGAAATGAAACATAAATGAAAAAACACAAACACAAAAGAATCAGTAACATAAATAGAAAACAGAAACAAAAATAGAAAACAGGAAACAAAATAAAAGAAACAAAAAAAACATATATACTGTCCCGGTTCGTATTACGAACCGGGACAAATGAGTCGCAGGCAGAGCCTGCCTTGATTAGCCACGTGGCCCCCCTATTGGTCCCGGGCCGTGGCGTGTCCGGGACAAATAGGGGGGCCTATTTGTCCCGAACACGCTGTCCCGGGCGCGTGACCGGGGCAAAAAGCCCTCACGGCCCGGGACAAGTGGCCTGTTTTGCTCTAGTGATAGCACGAAAGATATAAATTTCACCTTTTGCAAATGATATGAACATTCATCACATACTTCTTTCCGTTTTTCAGAAGCTCAAAGAGGCAGACATCTCCCAGCTGCAATTTTTTGTCATGCGCAAACTGCTTCCACCCAACCGAAAACCTTTTGGAGTTGCTTCCCTTAACACGATACCACACTTCCCATTGCTTGCCATGGTGCTGAAGCGTCAACATTTGGTCCTCAAATGTAAGGTATTTGTCGGCATATTTTCTAGATATATCCTAATAAAGAGGAAAATGATGGAGTATGTTATAAAACGCAAATTACATTAGTGAATTGGACTAATGATGCCCAGCTTATAAGAAAGGCCTAACCAGAAGAGTTTAGTGGAGTTTTTTTTTGCGGTCAAAGAGGAATACATTAGGCCCTGGCAGGGTTAATCATTGGTGACATCCGTAGTAATTTCCGGGGGGAAACTAAACGGCCAGACCTTGGTTCTAAGCTGAACCCTACCCAGTCTTGCTAGCTCATAGACAGAATTACAGTCACGGCTGATCTTCACAATATCTGTTCCTCTTTCGGATAAAAGCTGACGGATTGCGTTAATGCGGAACGCATAGATGGAGTTGTTATCTTAAAAAAAATTGGCAGCATATCACTTGAAAATTTGACATCGCAAAATTTATTTTATATCTTTCTATTTGTATGCTTACATGACTCACATAAAACTTCCCGAAAATCGAAAGTAAGAAAATAAGTGAAACAATTTGAATAAGAGAACCATTATTTTTGTGAGTGAAATGGTAAGATAAAAACTTAAAAGCATGCTTGCCAAAAAATGTGCACCACTAACATATAATAGATACTAGTATCCATTCAAGAGCAGAGATTTAAACTCACAAGGGTACGTGTTTTCCCAGAAATATTGCTCCTCTTTATGACACACCCATAAATGGGGATTTCTGAGTAAATTTCCCAGATTTTTTCCTTAAGTTGCTTCTTCTGCACCTGATTTAGAGCTAAGTACGTGCCATTCGGGAGGATATACCTTGGCATTACATGCGCTTCCTGATCATCATATGAACATGAAGTATCTCCTACAATAGAAATAAATAAATTATGATGCATACATGAAGTTGTACTGTTCAAAAGTGTGGCAGTTTTGATAGTAGTAACCTGCTGACTCTGATGCAGCACTAGATGAGCTGATACTAATGATGTTATTCTCCTGCCCAGAGCTATCCCGGTGTGCGCTAGCTTGGCTTCTACTCTGTGGAAATTCCATGGGAAGATCATGACAAGTGCTTAAAATGCCAGCCGGATTAATCCACCTTTCTCCACCGTGAGCAGCATTTTTTATGGGATCACATGCCAATGTTTTCTGGCAACCACTCGGGCTAAAGACCAGCACCTTTAGTTGAGAGTTGCCATCATACTTGAACACAAGAAAGTCCCCCATCCTCAATTCATGTGCACTAGCAAACTTTTTCCATCCAGATGCAAGGACTAGTTTCTCCAAATTCCAGGTAACTTGAACATCAAAGGTGTAACCACTGTGTGATTCTAGCTTAATAGTTCGTTCTGTTTCCCACCTGAAATGCTGCGCAAACCCCTCTGGAATGATCTGTGGGAGAAATATGAAGCGTAAAATGAGGGCAGCTCTTCTAAGGGAAGTAGAAATGAGTAGGAGTTTGCAAATGTACAGTTTAGGTAGTATGACCAATCCTCATTCTCTACAAAGAAGGGAACACACCACAATCTAACTAAATTGCTTTCAGATGCCAAACTGATTAACTGAAGAGAGCTCAGAGATTTGCAGATCTCATTCGCAAAAAAAATGATTAATGCGGTTTCATTCCTACGGGCTCCTTTCCCACCAAGAAGGATAGAACATATCATAAACATAACAGAGAGTAGAACAGAGCCCGACTGAAAATAGCTTACCATTTTCTCAAGAAAGTCACCAATCATAACCTTGAAGAAATTAATGCTTATCTTGCTCGCCTGTGTGATTCCAGTAGGGATGCTCGCCAGCCTCCTGGCTTTTCTTAAATGGTCTGTTCATCTCCTAGCCACGGATCTACAACCGAAAACAGATGTGACTAATTTCTATTAGAAACAAAATGTGCCTATACTACAAGTTGAAGAAATAAATGTAGCTAATAGAGACAGGATACAAAAAAGGGACCCTGTATAGTTATGGAACCTACCGAATTGCAGAGGGAGGGGTAGAAAAAATTAAAGCCCACGAATGATAGATAATTGGAGATGCAAGGAAGAGTGGAGAGCGGTTTGAAGACTGAGAAGAAATGCAAGGAGAAGAACCGGTGCCTGTCTTCTCGATGCCTTATTTAATGGTAGTAAGGACATGGCTGCTCAATTGCCCCGGACAGTCCGGATTTGAGCAGCACCGGACAAAACCAAGGCCCTGCGGGGCTGCCCAAACGGACTGTTGTCCGTTTTTTTGGTCCGCGGCTGCTCAAATCTGGACCAAATTTGTTCTACAATTGAGCAGCCTCCCGGATAACTCTGGACACAATCGTGTCCACTACTTGGCGCCCTGTCCCGCCAAAAAGAGGGCCATTTCCTCTCCCACCCCCAGCCTCCGCCCGCCAAAAACACTATCCATGTCCCGCCCTGCCCCGCCGGCCGAACCCGCCGCCAAAGCCGATGCAAAAGCCCAAGGTGCTCACGGACGAAGAGAGGAGGGAGCAGTCGGCCAAGAGGGCGGGGCGGAGGAGGAGAGCGAAGGAGGAGAAGCTGTCGCCGATGGACGACGAGCGTACCAGGATCGCCCAGGCGGCGGCGGAAGCGGTGATGAGCGTGCTGGGCATGCATCCGGCGACCGCGACCACGACGTACGTGCCTCCCTCGCAGGCCGCCAGCTCCAACACGTCCGCGGCCCGGTCGCGCTTCCCCCCGACGCCGACGCATCCCCCGCGCCGACGTACGGGTACTTGCCCGGCCGTGACCCGACGCCGCAGCCCTTCTATTCGATTGAAGTGGAAGATTCGTCGCCGCTCCGTGGCCCCGCTGTGGGATCGATCGATCTGAACACCGCGCCGGGCTCTGGGCTGTCCGTACCCCGCAAAAGTTGCATCCGCGTTCCGCCGGGCGTTCTTCCCGTGCCCCGCAACCTGTTCGACGAAACGCCGGTCCCGTCGACTCAGGCGACTCCGTGACTGACGTTTGAGGAAGGCGACGCGTACATGAACGGCTTCATCAACGAGAATGGCCGTGCGAGCTACATCGACACCGGCGACGAGCTGGAGGAGGACGGAGCGGACGAACACCACATCGCCGACATGCCGTTGTTCATGGACGAGCTCACCCAGCAGGCCAAGGCGGCGAGGAGGAACGTCAAGCGGGGCGCCGGCTTCACCGAGAAGGAGGATGAGTGTCTCTGCGACACATGGATGGAGGTGGAACAGAACACCATTATCGGGGCCGAGATGAAGGGCAGCGCGTACTGGGCGAGGATGTTCAGGAACTACCATGAACGGGCCCTCCTCTAGCCGTACTCCATGGTCACCACACGGACCGAGCTCTCCATCCAAAAGAGGTTCGGGCTCATCTCGCAGGAGTGCAGCAAGTTCACCGGCTCCTTCGAGCACGCCGCGGCCCGGCCGCAAAGTGGCATCGGCATCGCCGACTTGGTGAGTGGCCCTTCCTTTCCTTGTCCATTTGTTGTTTGTGTTGGCGTTCCATGTCCTCCAATGGCCGTTTGTGTAGGCGTTCTAAGCGTTGGAGGTCTACAAGGCCGAGCATGGGGGCAAGTCATTCAACTTCGCCCATTGCTACCGGAAGCTCAAGGACAACCAGAAATGGAAGGAGCTTCATAGCGCCCTCAAGAAAGGAGTGGCCGTGCCCGGAGGGGTGCCGCCAATGGCCACGGGTTCCGTCGACGGTCCGGAAAGCGAAAGGCCAAGGGGACGGGTCAACTCCAAGCTCGACCTGAAGCGGGACGCCACGACGATCGCGCTGCAGGAGACCCTCCAAGGCTTCATCACCCAGAAGGACAAGGAGACCGAGAAGAAGGACGAGAGGGACGAGAAGAAGCGCCGGGAGCGAGAGGAGGTGACGAAGAACTTTTTCCTCGTCCAAACGAAGAAGCTCGAGATAGAGGAGGAGAATGCAAAGACCAGGGCCTTGGAAGCCTCGACAAGGGCCATGGAGGCCGAGAACAAGAGGAGGGAGGTCGAGCTCGCTCTGGCCGCCCAAGAGGCGCATATCATGGCCATGGACCTGACCTGCTTCACCCCAAGGAAGAGGGCCTACTACGAGAAGAAGCAGCAGCGATACATGGAGGCCGAGGGCTGATCGGCATGGCCTGATCGTGCCCGACATGGCCTGAACTAGTGGCCGGCATCCTATTTTGTACATCTAGACTAGTCCATCACCCCGTGGCCGGCATGGCCTGATCGTGACCGGCATGGCCTGAACCGTAGCCTCCTTTTGCATGTGCCAATTTTGGTTTTTTGGTATTTCCAGGGCATTTTCGTATTTGCCTATATGTGCACTTTCAAAACTCTCACAATTTGAGCAGCCCCGTAGGGCGCATGGCTCCAGTCCGCGCGGACACGCCCGCGGACGGCTGCTCAAACGGACAAAATCCGGACCAAATCGGTCCGGATTTGAGCAGTCCCGTAGGAGATGTCCTAAGTGCCTGTGAGAGGAGAAAAGACAAAGGGCGTGAAACGATTCGTTTTGCCCACGGGAAGGATTGGTAATACTAGTCACAGTGGAGAGTAACACAGACTAGTAACATAAATGTTTTACGAGTCTATGTTACTACTTTATAATGAGTAGTAACATATGTGTGGTGTCATTTAAGGTCTTATTAATTGGGTTGTAGACACATATAATTTGAAATATATGATGTTATGGTAACATAGCTAGTTACTCTATTTGTCTTTCTCTTCTTTAATTACATGTGACGTCATTTTTTTTTACTATGTGGCACTTATGTTACTCTGATGTTACTACCCATTGTGACTAGTTGAAGACATGAGATTGTTTCATCAAAGCGTTACCAGAGTAAGACTAGTCTAAGTGAGCACATACCAATAACATAAAGTGTCACATAGATAATGCTGATGTGACATGCAATTAATGAAGAGAGATAATTTTATAAAAAAAAGAAGAGAGAGACAAATAGAGTACCACAACATCACATATTTCAGGATAATATTTGTCTAAAACCTACTCCCTCTGTTTTTTAAATATAAGATGTTTTAGTTACTGCGTAAATTATCTAGATGCGGACTAAAATAAGTGAATATAGACACGGAAACATGTATAGATACATGTGCACGTGGAAAAAAGCTAAAACATCTTATATTTATAAATGGAGGGAGTAATTAATAAAGGTTTACATAACGCCACTCATATGTTACTGCCTACATAGTAACATAGACTTGTAAAATGTGAACTTTACTAGTCCATATTACTCCCCATTGTGACTAGTCTGAAACTAGTTGTAATTAGAGTAACATAGCTATAGCATGCATGTCACTTAGGTAAAATATATTAGGGATATTATAACTAAGTCAAATTCGAGCTCCCTCGGGCCACCTCACTTTTGGACCGTTAGATTCGCTCCAGCTCAAAATCCTGACCATTCGATTTCTTTGTGCAGACTAAATGGGCCAAATGTTCTCGAGAGACGCTGCTCTGGGCATCAAAACGGTGTTTTCTGGTGCGTCCCGACCCGTTTAACCAAATGCCCACACACGTCGTGGAAAAAATTCTATTCTTTTCCCCAACGAGCCGAGCGCACTGTATGGAAAGTCAACAGTCCCTCGGTCTACCGCGCCGCGCCTTCCCCTCGACCCCTCCCCTCGATCCACCGCGCTGCGCCGCCCGTCGATCTCCGCCTGACCCATCCTCCCAACGACCGGTCGTGCTCGCATTGAACCGCACGTTGGCTTGGGGGCGATGTCCATGTTCCAGCTATGGCATCTCTCCCCTGCCTCTATTTGATCCGATCCGGGGGTGCAATGCATATTGGGAGGAGACGAATCAGGCGATGAGGCTGCGGCGCGACGCCTCTCCCCCCCACCCCCACATGATCTCGTGCTGTGGAGCCTCTCCCCATCCACTATCTCGTGTGTCGGTGCCTCTCCCCACACCTCACCTTGACATTATAGTACTCGGTTAATACATCAAGGAAATTTGTTAATCAGTTTGCAAATCTCGTCCTACATTGGTTATTCATTCTCATCAAGGCGAAAAAGGTGCATACAAGTCTCATGAATTTTTTCTACAGAATTGGCGAGCTTCACTATTTTTAACTAATTGTGATGTTCAGAGTTGATGTGTACCTTTTTGCAATCAATCTACATCTAATCTCACTTCTTATAAATCTATTTTTCTAATGGACGGGCGCGACAACACGCGGCTACATGATCTAGTGGAAAGTAATTACTGAGAAGAGAGATTAATCTATAAGATACCGTAACATAGCTATGTAACATGCATGCCATAGTTAGATATATACCGTAACGGATTTTTAGATAAGATGAATCTATAGCCTAATAAATATATGATTATGTGATACTAAACATATGTTACCACCACTATTTATATAGTAACATAGACTATAATCATATGTATGATATTAGTTTATGATACTCTCCACTACAACCAGTCTAACCTCAATTAAAATGACTATAAAGATTTAATGGACTCGGGAACAAACTGATGCGCGTAGTAATTTTATGAACTTAAGGTCGTAGTTCATAAGTGTGTGCAGGAGTACAAGAATCATGGATCACAAAGCGAAAAAAAACAAAAGATAACAAAAATTATAAACATCTACTCCAGTAGTCTTTTTGTGTACTGCCCGAGTGCCGACCACCCCGGTTGAGGAAAGCCAAATGACCGCCATCACTTAAGTATATCACTAGTCTATTTTTTTTTGCACTAGAGCAGAACAGGCCAATGGTCCCGGGCCGGGAGGGCTATTTGTCCCGGGCACGCTCCCGGAACAACGTGCTCGGGACAAATAGCCACCCCTATTTGTCCCGGGCATGCCACGACCCGGGACCATTAGGTGGGGCACGTGGCCAAATCAGTCAGCCTCCGACTGCCACTCATTTGTCCCGGTTCGTAATACGAATCGGGACAGTATATATGTTTTTTTTGTTTCTTATATTTTGTTTCCTGTTTTCTATTTTACTGATTTTTTTGTGGTTCTGGTTTTGATATTTATGTTTCATTTTAAACAAGATCGAGTTGCATATTATACGCTACTATATATAATATATATCATGAATACACGATTTTTTCCTCGGGATAGTCATGAATACTACTAATACACGAGTTCTCCGAAACAAAAATTTACAACAAATATTAACAACCGGAAGATCATTACATGATAGAGAGGCATTAGACCCTATTTTTTCTCCGGATGGTCTTTTTCGGCGGCTGGATTATACTGCATTCTGTGCCTGTCTTTATCACATAGTCAAGCAGAAAGCACGCAATTTCCTCCGCAATTGGTAGTAGGCGGTCTTTTACATTAAGCATGTTCCGTATCGTCTCAAACTAAAAAGGAGAGATCAAGACCAATATATCAACCATTATGAAAATAATTCAATTCGAAAAGTGAACAAGTTTAAATAAATTGTTAACGTACGCCATTCCAGTCCGCCCCCTCATTGAAGTGAATTCGGATGAACTCGCAGACATAGAATCCACACAAATTGGTGCCTTGTTGCTGCTTCGCGCACTTTATGAGAGAATAAGATAAGAAACCAATCAAAAAATAATCGAAAATATTAGGAAAATGGTATTGTGAGACTAAAATTAAAAATATGCATACATGGAACCTAGCTAGTACGGCTTACCTCTCACCATTTAAAAGTGAGGTTCCGGGCTATACCGACGTCCTTGTGGAAATCGGTGAACTTGTCCCAAACCCTGAAGTTTACGGTATGGAAAATTAGTAAAGAAGTTTACTAATTACGATATATTATAAGAAAAGACGAGGTCGATTGTGATAATGAACGAAATTACCTCTTGAGCATCTGTTTCGTGCCGTCGAACTTTTCTTCAGGTTTTGATAATGGGTCCAAGACATCAACGATTTCCTTTTCAACATCAATCTCAAATAATACCCAGTGAAATCTGCCATATGTTTATATTTGTTAATAACTAAATCATCAATTACATATACTTAACATCGAGTATGTATAAGAAAGTAAACAACTCACTCGAAGTTGTGCGGGAAAATTATGGTGGTTTTGTAATGTTACGCCATCAAATAAGTAAGCAAAAGCTCCTCCGTATTCTCTGGGTAATGTAACTAACCATGATGATGAACTCGATTAGGTTCAATGAATCCAATCTTGTGATTGAGTCCCAACTTTCGAGATTGTATAATTTTCAGCCTGCATAATAGAGTACAAAAGGAATATAGTGATAAGGATAATTACAAGTAATGAAAAATAAGTTGAGTTAGAGAATTAATGACATATATACATAATTTAATTACTTACATGCAAAAGGCACTGATGAAAGATTTGTCGAGCGCGTCAAAATTGAATAACTGCCATAATTCGCAATACTCAATTTGAATCTCATCATCACCTGGGCCATAAAAGTCCGTTGGAATTTTCGCATAGAGCCAGTCTCCTTCTTGACTTTCCGTAGTACGCATGTACCATGCATTTAGTTGGTGCAACCTAACTGGTTGAGTGCGCACCATAGCAGGCTCGACAAGATCTTCTCCTCTCACATATTTCTGCACCACCTCATGTATGGTGACAGTCTCGTCAGATTGTAATGCCTTAAGCTCTGCCAGAGTTAGACCCATATCTCTAGCTTGCTGCGAAAGTACATCATCGACCGGGTTCCGGTTGTAAGGCGCCAATATGAGTGGAGGGGCCGATTGTCCTGCCTGCATTCCTAGCTGTGGAACATCTCTCTTCTGGGTGGCAGCAAATTTTTGTTCTTCCCGCACTCTCCTAGATGTACGCACCAGAACGCGTGTGTAGTCATCGTCCATATTTAGTTCATATTGCGACGGATGCGTAAGAAAATCTATGGCCCACCGTATCGCGTCCGAAGAATATACCGGAAAAGGAAAAGTCATCTTTTTTGCCTTCTTTCTCTGGGCAGCCTGGATCTCGTTGACCCATATATCGACATCTTCGCGAGAGTTCACAAAGCGAGACTTCCCTGTTTCGCTTTTCTGAGTACTAGTCGACGCAGCGGTGCACTTCCGCTTCTTTTGTGGAGGCGAGGGAGTCCGTTGACGCGGTGGCGGAGTACGCTCACGCGGTGACGGAGTACGCTCACGCGACGACGGAGATGGACTAGCGCCTTGGTTGTCGTTGTGGGGGGTGTCTGGACTAGCGCATTGGTTGTCGTTGTTGTAGTTATGTGGACTGGCATGTGGACTGGGAGGGCGATTTTGCTGCATGTGTGGGAACACGATGTATTACTTTTTCCATAAGCATGTACTCTTGAGGGCAAATCTCAACTCAACCCCGTCTTCACCCGTAGGGAAGTCCAGCTTAATTCCCTCATATGTCTTGATAACCTCATCAACCCCGACAACAGCATAGCCATCTGGAATAGGGCGGCAATGGTAAGTTCCATTTGGTCTAGGCGGTAGGGCAAAGCCGTGCGCCACCTTCACGGTTATGTTCAAGCATGGCACATGTAGGTCGCAAAGTTCCCGCTGCACGATATTATCCACGGGGTGACGAGGACCTGGCATATCATTGTGGCGATCGAGCTCCGTCGAAGCCACGCTGCTTCTCCGCATTGATTTTGGATCAGGAGAAGGATCTTCGGGCGTCTCAGATTCGCAGGGCATCCGTCGAGTCTGCTTGTCTGCCTTCAACTCTGCTATCTCCTTCTCATGCTCTAGTATTTTATTTTCCATCCACTTGGCCCGGTCGGCATGCTCTTTCTTCTTTCTCGATCGGCTTCTGTAAGTGCCAACATCTTTGGGAAACCCAATTATCCACGGTACGGAGCCAACGATTCCTCGTGTTCGTCCACTCTGTTCAGGATTCCCAAGGGCTCGCGATAGCTCGTCCTTCTCTCTGTTAGGGGGGAACCTGCCTTCTGTGACCTCCTTCCATACCTCTCTGAGAGGTTTAATAGGGTCAGCTCCGTGCTCCTTGGTAAAAAGACAGTCACCTGTTCCAGGGTCTAACTTTCCACCATGCCCATAGAGCCAAGCCTTAAGCCGGTCTGGCCAGCCAAATGTTTTGATCTCTATACCTTTAGCCAAAAACTCATCCTCCATTTTCGTCCACTCAGGCATGGCCGTCGGGTAGCCACCTGACCCCATGTTATGGTGATATATCTTTTTCTGTGCATTTTTCTTATTTCTCGCTGAGATTTTCTTAGCGGCTTCCGATTGCTTGTACGCATTAAATTCGGGCCACTCATCTTTTATCTTTTCATAGACTCCGACAAATTCTGGAGTCTTACCTTCAGTTATGAACCTGTTTAGCCTTTTCTTCCAGCTGCGGAACAGTTCACCCATCTCAATATAAGTCCAGGCCTTGCATCGATTCTCTATAACCGGCTTCTCTACATCCTCCTCTTCCGGTAAAGTGAAATTTTTCATGAGCTCTTCCCAAAGGAGTTGTCTGTCTTCATCTGAGACATAAATAACCCCCTCTTTTGGCACCTTTGACTTATACCATTCTTGAGCCCTGATGGAGAGTCTGTCCCGAACGATGACTCCGCACTGAGCTACAAATTTTCTTGCGTGGTTTGCGGGAGCAATCGGTTTGCCTTTTTCATTGATTGTGTCGATATGGTACTTCTGTTTCCCTTGGAGCTTTTTGGTCCCGGTTCGTGGCCCGCCTCGTTTCACAGATGCTTTTTTGCTTGGTCCCGGTTCATGGCCCACCGACGGCTAAACACAAGAAAAGTGATGGTTAATATATGTATACAGACAAATCTATTCAACGGAGACAAAAACCTGAGGGCATATATCTACCTCGGCGGACGACTTTCCAACAGTAGAGTCGGTGAACTGTCGGTGATGTATATTCCATCTGAATGCCCCTCTAGTCCATCATCGGACTCGTTCATAAATTGTCCGGTGAAATCGTCTAAGTGTTCCTCTTCTTGTTGGTCCAATCCATCACTTTCGCGGATGATGCCGAGCATGTCCTCTCTTGTTCAAGGTTTCTACCGGTGTCCATAGTTTCTGCAAGGGATTTCAATCCATTTACATAATTTTAATAACTCAACATCTAAATAACTTTACCCACATGTCATACAACTAATTCTAACTCAACATCTTTTATCATTTATTTGTACAAACACATTTCAATTTCAACGAGGAGCAAAGTTATTTGAATTGTACAAATACATTAAGACATTTCAATTTTACAAACATATTTCAATCGTATCGAGTATCACAATTTATATTTACATTTCTCTTTTGAAGTCTCTTGAACTTTACTAGCTAGGGCTCTGAGAGGGCGGCGGCGGGTCTGAGTATCTGCATTGCAACATGTAAAAACTTTAACAAACATAAATTAAATACACAATCTTAACATTAATGACTCAACAGCATGTATTTTATTTTTTTGAACGTTTTCATATAAAGTTTGTATCAATTACACAAACTAAACAACATGTATTTTTTCTTTTTGAACATGTATGACACAACAACATGTCAATAGAGAAATTAAATACACAAACTTAACATCAACGACACAAAATTTAACTCACAAAACTAACTAACTAAACACAAAATTTATTTATAATTTATGTATGACACAACAACATGTATTTTTTTTCTTTTTCTGTTTTAACATCAATGACGTGTGCGCGGAGAGCGGCGTAGAGACGACGGGGAGGATACGAAGACGACGGGGAGGATACGGAGACGACGGGGAGGAGACAGAGACGACGGGGACGTGCGCGCATTACGTGTTGTGCGTTTCTTTTTTAGACTTACGTGTTGTAAATTTTGTCTCGAACTATTCATCGTATTTGAATCTTTGAAATATATTTGCATAATACCATAAGTATTTAGGTTTATTTGTTGTCATCATTTTGATATATTTTCCATATTTTTTGGATGGATAGATTTAAAGATATTAATTTTCCTGTTTTTATTATTTTCTGGGATTTTTTCCTATCTAAAAAAACTCAGGCGGCTGACAGACAGACCCCACCGTGACGTCATCGGCGGGGGAGATCGGCCGCGGCGATTCCGGCGAGGGTGCGGGCGCCCCGGCACGCGTCCGCCGACGCGGAGATAGAGCGCGCGACGCCGGAGTCGAGGAGCTAGCGGCGACGCCGGAGTCGAGGATGAACGGGAATCCGACACCTAGAGGGGGGGGGTGAATAGGTGCTATTACAAATTTTAGGTCTTTTCAAATTTAGGCTCAACACAAAGGTAAATTCTCTAGATATGCAACTACGGTGAATTTACCTAAATGACAATCTAAGCAATAACAAGATAAACAAGCTAACAAGACAAGCGAGTAAGGGAGCAAAGATAAGGGGAACCGAGCGAAGCACGCGGAGACGAAGATGTAATCCCGAGTTCCACCCAAGGGTGTACGTCTCGTTTGGAGAGGTGTGCGCTACCACAACATGTTAGCCGCAACGCCACAAAGGCTCACCTTCTTCTCCGATGAACTCAACCACAAGGTTGCGAGTCCACCTTCCACTATTGATCCCCTTTTAGGGCGGAGATCGAATCCCTTACAAACGCTTGAGGCACGCACCCACAACTTAATTGGGGGCTCTCAAGAAGACCACAAAAGGTGAAGGCAACACCAAGATTACAACAATGGTGAACTAGGTTTTCCCACCGGAAACCCTAACCACGAAATCCCCAAGTGAATGGGGAGGAAATGCAAATCCCTTCATTGAAGATGTAGATCCGGGCCTTATCCTCCAATCCTCCAAAGATCAACGCATTTGGGTGGAGGGATTGGGAGATCTTGTTGATTTGAGCTTTCAAGAATGGTAGGAGAGAGAGAATCTGAGAGCTAGCTGTTCTTGAGTGAGTGAGGGGGTATTTGTACCCCCTCTCAAAATCTGACCGTTGGCTGCTTCGGGGACCCGGAATTCCGGTATAAGTGACACCGGAAATTCCGAGTCACCCGGAATATCCGAGTCAATGAAATTTCCGAGTTGAATTTCCGGTTGAGATCAGAACCACTTTGACATCTTGACTTAGCCAATATTCTGAGAGTGACTCGGAAATTCCGAGTCAGTGAAATTTCCGAGCTGAATTTCCGGTTGAAGTCAGAACCACTTTCTGAACTTGACTTAGCCAATTTTCTGAGGGTGACTCGGAAATTCCGAGTCAGTGAAATTTCCGAGCTGAATTTCCGATTGAAGTCAGAACCACTTTCTGAACTTGACTTAGCCAATTTTCTGAGGGTGACTCGGAAATTCCGAGTCAGTGAAATTTCCGAGCTGAATTTCCGATTGAAGTCAGAACCACTTTCTGATTTTTCCTTAGCCATTTTTCTGTTAAGTATATGAGACCCGGAATTTCCGATCCAGGAAATTTCCGGTTCCAATAATCCGATTATGGGAAGAATTCCAGAAACTCTTTTTCTCTACATTTTGGCTTTGGGATTTGTGATACGAAACTCACACAAACTGAAATACTTAGCAAATAGGATTAGTACATCATTGGTATTGTTAGCTAACACTCAAAACACTAGGGATTAAGAAATGTTCTTTCAATGTCCCCCTTTTTTGTGTTAGATGACAATACCAAAATTTGCAAAGAAACAAAATGCAATATCATGTTTTTGACAGAAAATGGCTCCCCCTAAATAAGTGCATCTAAGCAACACAATATGACAAACGATAGGAGCAATTTTATAACAACAAACACAAGATATCACATAGGAGAAAAGAGACACAATGTAAGGTTATGGTAGCATTTGAGACTAGATAGATTTTCATACCTTGTGTATATAGGATATGAAGAGAATACCAATACAATAAATTCGAAGTCTCAACCATAGTAGAATGATAGCATAACATTGTCGTCTCAATACACATAGTCATCACACATAGAGAATAAAAGAGTTTAACAAATAACTTCAAACAAATAAATGGACACAAGCGCAAATAAATGGTAAACGCATATGCTTGTGCCCGAACCCTTGCAAATCCCCGAACCCTACTAGAGCAACTTCTCCCCCTTTGGCATCTAAACGCCAAAAAGGAAGAAGAGCGATGCTACGTCCCATGGAGGTCTTCAGTCCGAGGGGGTCTCCTCATCATCATCCTCAGCATCATCATCTTCGTCATCCTCATCATCCTCCTCATCCTCCTCATACTCTGCCTCCTCATCCTCATCTTCCTCCTCATCATCATAGTCATGTCCAGTGGTGTATGAGTTGCCGCCAAGGTCATGGTCAATCTGAGTCCACGGAGCCAAGGAACCCTGGTTCCACTGAGCAAAGGTCAGGGGATCAGACAGTTCAGCAGGAGCAGGAGAGCCAGATGCATGGTGAAGGATCAAGTCTTGCTTGTAGGCCAGCTGACGGCGATCCTTGTAGGCAGTGTATTGCTCCTTGCGGATGTCCACATTCATGCATAGGACATTGCGTTGGAACCAATTCAGCTTCTTTACCTTCGCATGAGTGGCTGGGACATGAGTGGGAGCAGCAGCCCTCCTAGCATCACCCATGAAAGATCCACCCTGAGCTGAGCTAGTATAAGGCCTAGGATGGGGCTTGACCACTGTCTTCTTCTCATACAGCTTCTTGAAGTCATGCGGCTGCATATCATCATTGCTGAAGTTATAGTCAGGAAACTTGAACTTGAGGAGCTTCATGATGTAAGGAGCATGGGGAATAGTGACCCTGGTGGTCATGGCTTCATACATCTCATTGTAGATGTAATCCATAACATCTACACTCCAGTCAGCATCAGAACCAGTGTCCTCCACAATGCGGTTGGCATGAAGGAGCAGGTTGCATAGAGGGGTCACCAAGTTGTCGTTGTTGCCACCACTTGGTGCAATGTTCTCACGCAGGATGCGCACAAGAACATCATAAAGTGGAATCAAGTCACGAGAATTGCCAGGGGTGGCTCCCTCACCATATAAGTGCGATGTTTGCTTCTTGTTGAGATTGTAAGGGTTGTGCATGCGAAAGCCTTGAGGATTGTCACCATCGAACCTGTAGCCCAAAACCTTGGCAAACTCCTCAAAGTTGGACTCACAGAACGATTCCCCAGTCATCCACTTCATAGTCTTCTTCGAGTCACCCTTGATCACTAGGGTGGCAAAGAACTGCATCACAAGCTGGGCATTGTAAGGACAAAGGGTGAGCACCAACCTCTCCAAGCCCATGGTCTTGACAATATGAATAGCCTCAACAAAGGAGGCTTTCTTCTGCAGAGTTGCAAGATCAAACGGATGCATGGGTCGAATGGGCTTCGACAGAGAGAGGTAGAGATCCACGAGTATGTGCTCTTGCTCTTGGCACCAATAGCTGCGATCGTCCAGAGAGTTGTCCCTTGGCCTAAGGTACCAATCCCCCTGTCTAAGCTGAGAATAATCCACTGAGTTCATCTTTGAGTAGTTCTGACGTTGAGGAATAGGGGCATTCTTCCTTTTCTTGGATGGTGGCTTGCTGGCAACAGCTTTCTTCGGCCTTTGAACTGCAGGACCCTTTCCCTTGTTGACTGGGTTCTTGTGGACAGGTGCTCTTCATGTGTTCCTTGATGCCCCAGCGGACGGACTCCCACTAGAACCTGTGAATTTGAGCATAGTGGGTAGCATAAGGTAAGTGCACACAAGTCAGGAGATTATACACACATTAGGTAGGCATTTGATGAATCATATGTAGTTAAACATGAGTTAATCTTAAAACTGCAGTGTTTGACTCGGAAATTCCGATTCAGACAAGACCGGAAATTCCGGGGGACCGGAAATTCCGAGTCAGTCTGAGTCGGAAATTCCGAGTCAGACCGAAACTGTGCAGATCTGAGATTGACTCGGTCTAAAACTAGATCGATCCAACACAATGTAAAACGAATGTATGTAGATGGCAGGAAATGGTGCTAGGAACAATCTCTACCAAGCAATATTGAAACAAATAACTCCACATCAAGATCCAAGTGCAAGCACATAAGGAAGGAGAAAAGTGAAGTTACCCTCATCCATTGAGGCCATTGCTTGGAGGAGTGAGTTCCCGGGGCGGAGGAGGAGCAGATCCGGCCGAGAAAGAGGTTTCCCGGCGGTCGGAGTGCTCCGGAGGGACCTTGGAGCAGCAGGGGCGGCGGCTGGAGGAGAGGGAGGTCGGGGTGGAAGAAGGGCACTAATGAGCCCTTCACCTCGAGCCTGCCCTTATATTTTTGGACAAACCGCCCGACCGGATATTCCGAGTGTAACTTACACCAGAAATTCCGAGTCACCGGATATTCCGGTTCATAAATGAACCGGATATTCCGACCTGCTGAACCAAAATCCCAGTTTTCAAATGGATGACTTGTGTGCAATAGAGAGAAATGTTTTCATGGGGAAGTAGGCTTGGGATAGATTTCCAAACTGTCATTGGTACACCATACTCAACTCACAACTACCAAATCGAAACATAAAGCGCCAAGTTGAGTAGGTTTCCCACATGCATGAAAAGGAGGGTAAATAGCAACAATAAGGTCCAAATAAAATCAACTCTTCAAAGAGAAGAGGTCGGTGGCCGAGGCCACCATGTAGGAGTGTATGTCATGTTACCGCGAAGATGTATCTTGGGTACATAACCAATACTCGTCGTTTTAGCTCATTAGTCATAAGAATGAATATAGAGATAAAAGAACACTTGCTATCGGCATAATGGGGGAGGGATGGCCCAATGTATTAGGACCGCACTCCCCCTATTTCCATGCCTACATCTAAACAAGATTAGATGCAATTACGCCCTAGGTGAGTGTGCAAGCGATCAAGCTAAGGACCTCGAATCAATGATATTTAGCTCATTCCTCAAAAAGCAAAACCTTCCTTCCTCAAGGGGCTTCGTGAAGATATCCGCCAATTGATCCCTTGTGCCCACATATGATAAGTCAATGTCTCCTCGGGCCACATGATCTCTTATGAAATGATGGCGGATCTCAATATGCTTGGTTCTTGAATGTTGCACCGGGTTGTAGGCAATCTTGATGGCACTTTCATTGTCACATAGAAGAGGCACTTTGTCGCAATCGACTCCGTACTCCTTTAAAGTTTGCCTCATCCATAGCAACTGAGTGCAACAACTTGCGGAGGCAACATACTCGGCTTCGGCGGTGGAGAGAGATATACAATTTTGCTTCTTAGAAGACCAACTTACCAAGGACCTCCCAATAAATTGACAAGCGTCGGAGGTTGACTTCCTATCATCATGATCTCCCGCCCAATCGGAATCCGTGTACCCACATAATGAGAAATTTGCATCCTTGGGGTACCACAATCCAAAGGTTGGGGTATAAGCCAAATATCTAAAGATTCTCTTGACCGCCATATCGTGGCTTTCTTTAGGAGTCGCTTGATATCTTGCACACACTCCTACGGCTAGCACTATATCCGGTCTAGATGCACAAAGGTAGAGGAGAGATCCAATCATGGAGCGCTATACCTTTTGATCCACATCCTTACCCTTCGGGTTGAGCTCAAGGTGGCATTTGGTTTGCATTGGGGTAGAGGCACCCTTGAGATCAAGCAACTCGTACTTCTTGAGCATGTCTTGAATGTACTTTTCTTGGTTGATGAACGTTCCTTCCCTCAATTGTTTGATCTCAAATCCGAGAAAGAACTTCATCTCGCCCATCATAGACATCTCAAACCTGTCAGTCAGAAGCTTAGAGAATTCTTCGTTAAATGCTTTGTTAGTCGATCCAAATATAATGTCATCCACATATAATTGACAAATGAAAAACTCTCCATTAACTTTCTTAGTGAAAAGTGTGGGGTCGATTTCCCCAACTTGGAATCCACGGTCTACAAGTAGTTCTCTCAGGTGCTCGTACCACGCTCGTGGGGCTTGTTTAAGGCCATAGAGTGCTTTATCCAACTTGTAGACATGGTTCAGATACTTGAGGTCCTCGAACCCCGGTGGTTGCTTAACATAAACAAGTTCATTTAGTGGACCATTTAGAAAAGCGGATTTGACATCCATTTGTTGCAACTTAAAGTTATGATGAGAGGCATAAGCAAGAAGAATACGAATTGACTCAAGTCGAGCCACGGGCGCATAGGTTTCTCCAAAGTCAATGCCTTCAATTTGGGAGTAACCTTGAGCCACCAATCTTGCCTTGTTCCTCACCACCATGCCATGTTCATCTTGCTTGTTCTTGAAAATCCACTTGGTGCCGATAACATTGCGGCAATCTTTGGGTCTTTCCACCAACTTCCACACCTTGTTGCGCTCGAAGTTGTTGAGCTCTTCATGCATAGCATCA
Organism: Poa annua; assembly: GCA_026929855.1. Classification (NCBI taxonomy): domain Eukaryota; kingdom Viridiplantae; phylum Streptophyta; class Magnoliopsida; order Poales; family Poaceae; genus Poa; species Poa annua. The sequence goes on from CM049427.1 coordinate 44,988,938, forward strand.
AGCCAATCTTTATCTTCAAGAGCTTTAAAGACCTTCTTGGGTTCCACCATGGAGATGGGAGCTTGATGTTCACTAAAGCTTGCAAGTTGTCTTCGGGTAGAGATCTTGCTTCTCACATCACGAAGCACCTTGTCAAGAGATAGAGCTCTTAATTCTTGTGAGGTGCCAACCCTATTCAAGCGGCGGATCTCTATTTCCCTCCGAGTGGTGGGAGGAATCGATTGATCATCTTGATCATTCATGTCTCCGCCTTGACAGATTTGATGGCCTTGATCAACCATTGGAGTGATGTCCATCGATGAAGGAGAGGGTTGATCTTGGCCTTGCGGGCTGCCACCGGGAATGTCAGCAGGACCGGATATTCCGGGTTCATGGACCGGAAATTCCGAATCACCGGAATTTACGACTCCAGGTGGAACTGGATTTTCCAGCCCTCCGGAAATTCCAGGAGCAGCAGGAGAATGTTGTGCTTCTTCTTGGCTAGGCGCATTGGGCACGGTGTTGTCGATGGGTGTTTCTTGTGTTGGGGTGGCCACCACTTGCGAAGAACTTGATCCTTGTTGAGCAACCTCATAATAGAGTTCAACGGGGCGGTGGACTCCCAACCCCATTCTTCGGATAGCATCTTGAGGTTGATCATCACCTACAACGGAAACACCACTTTGCTCCACAAGGGAGCCGTCATTCTCCTCGAAAACCATACTACAAGTTTCTATGATTATGCGCGAGGCCTTATCATAGACTCTATAAGTGTGGGATTCAGATCTGTAGCCCACAAATGTCCCTTCAAGAGACTTAGATTCAAACTTGCCTAAACGAACACCTTTGATGAGATAAAAACACTTACAACCAAAAACTCGGAAGTAAGAGATATTGGGCTTGTTCCCGGTGAGCACTTCATAGGGGGTCTTCATGAGTCCTTTGCGGAAGAAGAGTTGGTTGGATGAATGGCACGCGGTGTTGACGGCTTCGGCCCAAAAGTTGTGAGGGGACTTGAACTCGGCCATCATCGACCTTGCCATCTCAATAAGAGTGCGATTCTTCCTTTCGGCTACACCATTTTGTTGGGGAGTATAAGCAGCGGAATATTGATGACGAATCCCTTCTTCACTAAGGAACTCGTTTAAGGTGTAGTTCTTGAACTCGGACCCGTTGTCACTTCTTATCACCAAGATAGGGACATTGTGTTGACGTTGAGCCTCATTGGAGAAGTCGATGATAGTGAAAGTGCATTCTATGCACTACCAGATTTTGGTGACTAATGACAACACAAAAAGTATTCGAATGTTTGTGATGAAGCATGCAGGGTCTTTTACAGGTAGACTGATAAAGAGGAACATTTATTTTGCCTAAGTTTCAATTCAACTACACTTGGTCCTTCTTCAGAAATTCAGTCAGGAAATTTCCGGGGTTCGGAGATTTCCGGTCCCCAGACCGGAGATCTCCGAGCCATCCATATTTTTCACTAAGTCTGAATTGAAATGCGTACTGACTCCAACTCAAGCTGAGCCGGAAATCCTCTCGGAGATTTCCGGCGCTCGGAGATTTCCGAGCCCCAGTCCAAAGATCTCCGAGTGACAGAGGGTTTTCGACCAAGTCCAGAACTCAAAATGTGTACTGACTCCAAAACAGTTTTAGCCGGAAATGCTCCCGGAGATTTCCGGTGCTCAGAGATTTCCGGGCCCCAATCCGGAGATTTCCGAGTGACAGAGGTTTTTCGACTAAGTCAAGAAGCCCAACCAGTACTGATCCAGATTCAAGCTCAGCCGGAATTTGCTCCGGAAATTTCCGGGGTCCGGAGATCTCCGGTCCTCAACCCGGAGATTTCCGGGCTGGCGGCTGTACAACGGGCAGATTTTGGGGAGGGGTATAAATACCCCTCCACCTACCTCCAGCATCTTAGCTTCCAGATTTTCTCTCTCCTCCATTGGTGCTGAAGCTCGTTTCTCCCGGATCTCCCAATCTAACCACTCAAATCCGTTGATACTTGGGGATCTGAGTGAGAAGCCACCGATCTACATCTCCACCGAAGCGTTTTGATTTCCCCCCTCTTTTTCGTGAGGGGCAACGAATCTAGGGTTCCTTTGTGGATAGCTAGGTTCAACCTTGTGTGTTTTGATCCTTTGTGGATTCCTTTGTGGAAGTGACCTGTTGTGGTCGTTGTGAGAGCCCCCAATTCAGTGGCGTTGAGCAAACCTTTGTGGTAGCTCACACCTCTCCAACGAGACGTACACCTATGTGGTGGAACTCGGGATAAAATCTTGGTCTTCGAGTTCCTACGGTTGTTTCGTTCCACTCTCCTTTACCGCATCTTTATTTCCTGTACTTGCTTAGCTTCCTTGTTGTTTATCACTTGTGTCACCTAGTTGCACATCTAGACAACTTACTTTCCGCTAGCCTAAAACTGAAAAAGACATAAAAATTGGTCACCACCTATTCACCCCCCCCCCCTCTAGGTGGTCAACTGCCGTTCAATTGGTATCAGAGCCAGGTTGTCTCTTAAAAGCTTCACCGCTCGAGACCAACCTTCGACAATGCAAGTTGACCCAAAAGAGGGTTCCGAAACGGACGCCGCGACTTTGGCGGCAATGCAAGAGAAAGGTGCCACTATGGCCGATATCAACTCTTTGGAAACAAAGTTGACATCGTCCATACAAACCGAGTTCAAGAAGTTTCATGATATGCTTGAGTCTCTCAAGACATTTAAGTAAACCTCTCTTGCATTGCCCTCAAAGCCTCCGGTGCCTCCGGGCATTACTCTTGATGTGGACCCCAAATTGATAATGGAAAAGCAATTGCCTTTGGCTGGGAAGGGTGATGCTAGTAGTTCCTCAACCCATCAAAACACTCCATCATCCAATGATGAAGTGCCTAAAGGCTACAACGCCACTCCTCCCCCATCCCAATACCATACCCCGATCCCATTATTCCTCACCCGCAAGTTTCTCATAGGGGTGATCCCCCGTTTCTTAAAGACTATACTTTTTCTCAATGGCAATACATGATGAAGTCTCATGTTTGCAGCTCTTCAATCGAGTTGTGGCGCATCATTCAAGTTGGATACTGTAGTGCCCATGCTTACGAAAGCAATGGCACATATGAATAATGCAAAGACTTGGATCACATAAGTCTCACATTCTCCAATAAGATGTAATATCACAGTACAATGTCATAATTCATTACAGAACGAGACGAATGGTCCAAAAACGAATATCCTTATAACTTAGCATAGCGGAAATGCTAGCTGAATAACTAGTTCACACTTTATTTCAGAGTTCAAACGCAATACTAAAGATAGCATGGAGCTACATCTTCTCCATGTAGCCACTGGCAAATCATGTTGGTTGTAGCTCGAAGACGACCCCCTTACTCCTCATTCGGACATTCTGCAAGGTTTAGTTGCAGCCCAGCTATAAAGGGTCAGCACTATTGAATTGTGGTGGCAAGTGACTTTAATTCCTAATGTTCTATTAAACTATAACTATATGCTTATTCTGGCTGGTGGAGCTCAAGGCTATTGCGCAAAGCAAATTTTCTCCTACTTTTGATAAACAATTTTCTTAAATCAATATCTTCTCCTTCAGAGACAAATCTCGAGACAAGTCCATGTCTCCTACCCATGTTCACCCAACAAAGTTTTATTAAGAAATTTGAGATGAGGAGATTTTCAGAACACAGCCTTGTGTAGTTACTCAAATTGTCCGTTGCCGGGGACACGGCTAAGATCTTAGGTTTTAACTCTAGAGAGGGTGTGCACTTTCACCATTAGACTTAATCAACCCAAACTATCCTCTACACTCCTTTAGTGAGAAGGAAAAGGAGAAGATCAAGACGAGACTTTTCAGAAGTTGCTTTCCCATGATCATACTAAGAGATTACCACCATCCTATCAACTCTACCACCATCAATCTCTTGACCCAGGTCCACATCAACTTACTCCATCAAGACAGAGCCCATATTGACCAATGGTCGCACGATAAGCAACTAGACTCAGTGTAAACTTAAATCTCATAGCCCTGGGTGGCCTACCACAAGTGAGCAACTCAGGTTAACACCGCATATCATGGCCCCAAGTAAGTAGAAACTACCCTGGGCGAAGACAACCATGACACTTGGCCCTGAGAAGCCACTCAACTTGAAACCTCCTCGATCGACCCAATCCACCCAGGCGTTAAATTAATTTAGTGGAAATTTTCATTTATCACATCAACCATAAAACAATCGTTTTTGCAGAAGTTGCTTCCACTAAATTATAATAGGGGTCTAATCTGGAATTTCTAAGGGGGAAACCTAAAAGGTTTGCATAGCATACTACAATCTCCCAAAACCTATCATGCATACTACTTTTGCCAATACTGTTTGAAAACACTAGATATGCAATAGAATAAAATAGTAGGTGTTTTATGAAGTCACTTGCCTTATGAAAGTTGTCGTTTCTCTCACACTCTTGTCGAAGTCAATGGGTGCTCCCCGTTTCAAACTATATATTAAAAAGGACACCCAATAAACAAGCAATTCAACAAACACAAAACATATTGAACAAAACAAGCGTAAAGAGTCTTCTTGGAAGGGTTTGGTCAAAGGCGTCACCTAATTCAATATACAAAAAGAATTAACGTGTTTGGTTTTAGGGTTTTGCCAAGGGATGGTCTGGAGTCAAGAACACTTTCAACTCGAGAAGGTTGTATGGGGGTTTCCAAATTTTCTAATGAAATGGTCTTCAAAAGTTTGCCCCCAAGGGATATCATGAAGACTTAATCACAATTTAAAAGCAAGGTTTAACACTTTAGTACAACTGTAAACATTTAATTTCATTTACCCAAGATTATTTTTAGAATTAAACTTAACCAAAATCAAATTCAAAAATTTTCTTACTTTTCTCATATCAATACATTTTTAATTCCCAACTTCAAAGTTTGTAGTATTAATAATAACTTAGTTATTTAAATTGTTATAATGTTTTAAATCACATTTTTAGTAACACCTAATTAACCAAATGCATTTAAAACCCTTGTAAAGGAACTAGAACTATTTAAAAGGTTTTAACAAAACTTACTTATTCATGTTATGAAATATATTAATAAACATGAATTTGAGCTTTCTCCGGACAGGGACGATTAGTTATGCCTTTGGTACAAAGTAATAAGTTTTAAATTAATAAACCTTATAATGTGCTAAAATAAATCAAAATATGTCTCTGACCTTTAAATTCATTTTAAAATGTTCAAACATTATTTATAACGAAATTTTATAAATGGGGTTAATAGGCAGAGGGCATTTAATTAAGTTCATAGTAATTTGATTAAATCGAAAATAATATTTCCATTAGTAGTTATGTCCAAAATAGTCAAACTATTCAAAATAAACATACAACAATTTAATCATCAAAATAATTCTCAAAATTATTTTATAATAGATGCAACATATTACACATTTTATAGAGTGTCTAAAACAATTTTATTTGCAAATTTTAAAATTTACTGATCTAAAGTTATTACAAAAATACTCGAATTCACCATTTGAAATTTGAATATTTTAAAATAGGTCAAATTTGAAATTTAAAAGTTCCAGCAGGTTCTACTTGTCGAGGGCTTCAATTTGATATAAAATTTGTCCAATTTGGGTCAAGGGTTAAAAAGTTATGATAATTCTAAGTGGCAGGGGCTTTTCTGCAAAACAGCCAATTTAATTCTATTCGGAAATAAAACAGAAAAAGGCCGGCCACGTGGCGCACTGTGATTGGCTGGGCTCGGGCTTGGCTCGGCTTAAGTCGCGGCTCGGCTCGCCTCGGCTCCAGTCGATATGGATCGTCAGATCCAGATCGGACGGATCTGACTCATCCGTACCGATTCATCCGAAGCGATCTAATCGGAGCCGCACGTTTTAGATCGAACGGATCTGGGAGCGTCGACCATTACCTGGCGGCGCCGGTGACCAGAGTTCAAGACGACGACAGCGCGGCGGCTAGGGCGTGGACGAATCCCACGCTCCGGTGGTGCTTCGGACGCGCGGAGGCGACGGCAAGACGCGGCGCGGCGCGGCGGACTCAAAGGTGGCGACATCGTCAACTCGTGCGTCCTCGGGCGTTGGCGCGGCGCGGTCGGAGTTCTTTAAACACCGGCGAGCTTCGGTCGGTTTCGTTCTCGACGAACTGCTGCGGAAAAAGAGAGGGAAGGGCAACAGGAGGTGAGCGACGACGCGGGGGACAGGGGGGGACGACCTCGGACAAGAGGGGAGCTCACCTCGCCGGGAAACTGAGAAAAACGAGCGGCGACGGCCGGACGACTCCGGCGAGCGACCGCGACGGCCCGGCGGCGCGATTTAGAGGGGAAAGAGGGGGGAAAGGACGGCGGTGTCGGGGTTTTTAAGTAGGGCAGGAGAAGGAGCAAATCCCGCATCGAATCCCGCCGAATTTGGAAACGGATTTGGAGAGGAAACTCGGGAGCGATTTCCGGCCGGATGTTGAAGACGACCTCCCCCACTGACCGGTGGGTCCCACTGTCAGGTTTTTTTTTTCTTTTCTGTTTTATTTATTTCTTTTATAACTTTTGATTTATAACTCCAAAAGAAGTCAAATAAATTTCTAAAAATTTGTAAAATTAATATCTATGTTTTAAAACATTAGTGGGCATGTTTTGAATAAGTTTGAAAATTAATATTTTGTAATATTCATTAAATACAAATTTGACACTTAAAGTCAAATTTGAAATTATATTAAATTTTCTTTTGGATGAATAAAATTTGTAGGATACCCATATTCAAAATATGTTTGAATTTAAGTTATTTAAACTCATATTCCAATATTAAATAGATTTTAGATTTAATTATTTTCTTATATAGAGAATATATATTCATGAAAATCATTTTATGATTTGAAAATAAATGAAAAAACATTTTAAGCTAATGAAATGTTTATTTGGATAATCCATTTATTATAAAATATATGAGGTTGTTAAATTTATAAACCATGGGTTGAAATTTCAACACTATGTTTTTGAACTTAGTTGAAATAATTAAAAACCATTTGATCATGTTTTAATTTGTTTAAAATAACACTTGTAAATATTATTTTAATTTATGAATAGCTATGGCTAAGTGGTTGAAATATAATACTTATATTGAATTTTTTTATTATAATGAAATGGTTTGAAATTTTGTAAAACATTTGTCAGATTTCATATTGAGGTTTAATAACTACAATGGATAATAAATTGTTTAACTTGAAACAACTTTTGAAAGAAATGATGAACTGAGATATTTGAAATATTAAATCTTTTCATGATGCTTGAAGTCTTTTATAGTTGGTTCCCTTATGCATTTTAATATTTTATTTTAATCAAAACAAAAGTTTTAAATTTTTGTGATTTTTAAACATTCCAAAGTATTGGGATGTTACAAACTACCACCCTTAAAAGGAATCTCGTCACCGAGATTCGGAGAGGCTAGAAAGAAGAGCAAATGCTTGGAATGATTTTGATAACTCGAGATGTTTTGAGAAATGAAATTTCTGACATGGAAACTTGAAAATTGACAGGGGATGATTTTTCTGATTGGGGAGGCCAGAAAGAAAGATAAACTTGGATCTCCGGAATTCGGAAACTGGTTTGAATTATCTGGGTAGCTACCACCCTTAAAAGAAAAGTTTTGTTGATACTCAAAATGTTCTAAGTTATATACGAAGATCAATAAAAATCATTACAAACAACATCTAACAAGCATCAAGCAACAAGGTTCAAACACAAGCACACATACGTGAAAAGTTTTCAAACTTATTTTGAGAAATCAAACTAATCGTTTATCGAACGAAACACACCGATGTCATGGAAAGACAACAATGATAGTACGGCCATACCACAATTTGATATGTCAATACATCATCAGATCTCGTTATTCTAAAGGATAGGTGGTCTAATCTATCTTTTTCTTGAGTGCTTCAATTTCTTGTTCAACTTTCTTGGATATCTTAGAAGTATTGGCCGAATCCTGGTTCTTCAGTGGTCTTCCATGCATGTAGAACTTCATGTTGGATTGAAGGTTTTCCATATGAAGCAGTAAAATCAGACTTAGACTATATGAACATGGTCATCTAGAGTAAGATAAGATATTTTCAGAAGGTTGATTGTCGATGAGAGTACGAGGAAGATAAAATGAAAAGATTAGTTTATAGAAAGTAAATAGAATAGATTTTCAATCCTAGGGTCCAAACATATTTCTATCCAATCCTAGGGTTTTCGAGCCTTCAGGCAACATTTGGGCTCTGATACCATCTGTAGTGCCCATGCTTACGAAAGCAATGGCACATATGAATAATGCAAAGACTTGGATCACATAAGTCTCACATTCTCCAATAAGATGTAATATCACATTACAATGTCATAATTTATTACAGAACGAGACGAATGATCCAAAAACGAATATCCTTACAACTTAGCGTAGCGGAAATGCTAGCTGAATAACTAGTTCACACTTTATTTCAGAGTTCAAACGCAATACTAAAGATAGCATGGAGCTACATCTTCTCCATGTAGCCACTGGCAAATCATGATGGTTGTAGCTCGAAGACGACCCCCTTACTCCTCATTCGGACATTCTGCAAGGTTTAGTTGCAGCCCAGCTATAAAGGGTCAGCACAATTGAATTGTGGTGGCAAGTGACTTTAATTCCTAATGTTCTGTTAAACTATAACTATATGCTTATTCTTGCTGGTGGAGCTCAAGGCTATTGCGCAAAGAAAATTTTCTCCTACTTTTGATAAACAATTTTCTTAAATCAATATCTTCTCCTTCAGAGACAAATCTCGAGACAAGTCCATGTCTCCTACCCATGTTCACCCAACAAAGTTTTATTAAGAAATTTGAGATGAGGAGATTTTCAGAACACAGCCTTGTGTAGTTACTCAAATTGTCCGTTGCCGGGGAAACGGCTAAGATCTTAGGTTTTAACTCTCGAGAGTGTGTGCACTTTCACCATTAGACTTAATCAACCCAAACTATCCTCTACACTCCTTTAGTGAGAAGGAAAAGGAGAAGATCAAGACGAGACTTTTCAGAAGTTGCTTTCCCATGATCATACTAAGAGATTACCACCATCCTATCAACTCTACCACCATCAATCTCTTGACCCAGGTCCACATCAACTTACTCCATCAAGACAGAGCCCATATATTGACCAATGGTTGCACGATAAGCAACTAGACTCAGTGTAAACTTAAATCTCATAGCCCCGGGTGGCCTACCACAAGTGAGCAACTCAGGTTAACACCGCATATCATGGCCCCAAGTAAGTAGAAACTACCCTGGGCGAAGACAACCATGACACTTGGCCCTGAGAAGCCACTCAACTTGAAACCTCCTCGATCGACCCAATCCACCCATGCGTTAAATTAATTTAGTGGAAATTTTCATTTATCACATCAACCATAAAACAATCGTTTTTGCAGCAGTTGCTTCCACTAAATTATAATAGGGGTCTAATCTGGAATTTCTAAGGGGGAAACCTAAAAGGTTTGCATAGCATACTACAATCTCCCAAAACCTATCATGCATACTACTTTTGCAAATACTGTTTGAAAACACTAGATATGCAATAGAATAAAATAGTAGGTGTTTTATGAAGTCACTTGCCTTATGAAAGTTGTCGTTTCTAATAGATGCAACATATTACAAAGTTCCAGCAGGTTCTACTTGTCGAGGGTTTCAATTTGATATAAAATTTGTCCAATTTGGGTCAAGGGTTAAAAAGTTATGATAATTCTAAGTGGCAGGGGCTTTTCTGCAAAACAGCCAATTTAATTCTATTCGGAAATAAAACAGAAAAAGGCCGGCCACGTGGCGCACTGTGATTGGCTGGGCTCGGGCTTGGCTCGGCTTAAGTCGTGGCTTGGCTCGGCTCCAGTCGATCTGGATCATCAGATCCAGATCGGACGGATCTGACTCATCCGTACCGATTCATCCGAAGCGATCTAATCGGAGCCCAACGTTTTAGATCGGACGGATCTGGGAGCGTCGACCATTACCTGGCGGCGCCGGTGACCGGAGTTCAAGACGACGACGGCGCGGCGGCTATGGACGAATCCCACGCTCCGGTGGTGCTTCGGACGCGCGGAGGCGACGGCAAGACGCGGCGCGGCGCGGCGGACTCAAAGGTGGCGACAGCGTCAACTCGTGCGTCCTCGGGCGTTGGCGCGGCGCGGTCGGAGTTCTTTAAACACCGGCGAGCTTCGGTCGGTTTCGTTCTCGACGAACTGCTGCGGAAAAAGAGAGGGAAGGGCAACAGGAGGTGAGCGACGACGCGGGGGACAGGGGGGGACGACCTCGGACAAGAGGGGAGATCACCTCGCCGGGAAACTGAGAAAAACGAGCGGCGACGGCCGGACGACTCCGGCGAGCGACCGCGACGGCCCGGCTGCGCGATTTAGAGGGGAAAGAGGGGGAAAAGGACGGCGGTGTCGGGGTTTTTAAGTAGGGCAGGAGAAGGAGCAAATCCCGCATCGAATCCCGCCGAATTTGGAAACGGATTTGGAGAGGAAACTCGGGAGCGATTTCCGGCCGGAGGTTGAAGACGACCTCCCCCACTGACCGGTGGGTCCCACTGTCAGTTTTTTTTTTCTTTTCTGTTTTATTTATTTCTTTTATAACTTTTGATTTATAACTCCAAAAGAAGTCAAATAAATTTCTAAAAATTTGTAAAATTAATATCTATGTTTTAAAACATTAGTGGGCATGTTTTGAATAAGTTTGAAAATTAATATTTTGTAATATTCATTAAATACAAATTTGACACTTAAAGTCAAATTTGAAATTATATTAAATTTTCTTTTGGATGAATAAAATTTGTAGGATACCCATATTCAAAATATGTTTGAATTTAAGTTATTTAAACTCATATTCCAATATTAAATAGATTTTAGATTTAATTCTTTTCTTATATAGAGAATATATATTCATGAAAATCATTTTATGTTTTGAAAATAAATGAAAAAACATTTTAAGCTAATGAAATGTTTATTTGGATAATCCATTTATTATAAAATATATGAGGTTGTTAAATTTATAAACCATGGGTTGAAATTTCAACACTATGTTTTTGAACTTAGTTGAAATAATTAAAAACCATTTGGTAAATAGATCATGTTTTAATTTGTTTAAAATAACACTTGTAAATATTATTTTAATTTATGAATAGCTATGGCTAAGTGGTTGAACTCTAATACTTATATTGAATTTTTTTATTATAATGAAATGGTTTGAAATTTTGTAAAACATTTGTCAAATTTCATATTGAGGTTTAATAACAACAATGGATAATAAATTGTTTAACTTGAAACAACTTTTGAAAGAAATGATGAACTGAGATATTTGAAATATTAAATCTTTTCATGATGCTTGAAGTCTTTTATAGTTGGTTCCCTTATGCATTTTATTATTTTATTTTAATCAAAAAAAAGTTTTAAATTTTTGTGATTTTTAAACATTCCAAAGTATTGGGATGTTACAGATACAAGCCGCATGATCCGACCAACCTAACAAGAAGAGAAGTGGTGGAGGCTCAACTTGATGCCACCGCTCTCTACATGATCCAAAAGGCGGTTGGGAACAAGGACATGCCTCGCATCCAACATCTCACCACCGCCAAGGAGACATGGGATGGTCTATCCGAGTTGTTCGTTGGAAATGATAGCATGAGAAGGAACCGCTATGACTCTTTCAGCAATGAAGCCGAGGGCTTTTTCAAGCTTGATGGTGAAGACCATGAGATGATGTATCAAAGATTGGTGACCATAGCCACAAGCTTTCGAGAAGTGGGTGCCTCTCATATTGATGATGCTTGGATCAAGAGGAAGTATGTTAGCTCTATGATGGCTTGTGAGCCTACCGACGTCAAGAGTCTTCAAGGAAGACACAACTATCATCTCATGACGTCTAATGAGGTTATGCAAGAGATGGCCGCATACAAGGTGGCCACTAAGAATGCTCAAGATGCAAGGGCAAGGGCTCTTGGAATGCAAAGAGGCACAACCAACCTCGCTTTGAAGGCTACAGTTGAGGAAGACAACGATGATGATGATCTTGGAAGTTTTGCCGCCATGTCCGAGGAAGCACTCAAGATTGCTTACAATGATCATCTCGCTCTTGCGGCTCGCACCTTTTGGAACAATCCCTCAAGAGGCAAGATGCGTTTTGACAAGAATGCACCTCAAGCCGATAGGGTCTCACCCTCCAAGTCAAGGACATGCTACAATTGTCAAGACAAGTTCCATTTCGTTGCCGAGTGCCCTTATGAGAAAAGAGAAGAGCATGGTGGACGTGTAGTGCTCAAGGACAAAACCAAGATGCCTCCCAAGAAGGCCTATGGAAAGAAGAGGCCTTTTAACAAGAAGCCTCGCATCATGTTGTTGACTCAAGAGGAGTATCCCACCGATGATGAAGAGTCGGAGGAAGAAACACCAAATGAAGTGGCGGCCCTTGCCACCACCTCGACAACTACCGTCTCTCCATCAACGACAAGAACTCCTTCAACTACGACAAGCTCTTCATCGTCTCTATTCACATCGCCTAATGAGAACTCCATCACCAAGAGCTCAAAGTGTCTTATGGCAAAGGCATCGGAGGTACCTTCATCATCTTCCTCTCTCATGAATGAAATGAATGAGCTTGATGATGCCTCTAGCTTTCAAATCAAGCAAGAGCTTGTGGCGTTTGACTCCTTTATCACTAACTTGCAAGGTGATAGCAAGAAACATGTTGGTGCCCTCATGGTTCGAATTGGTGAGCTAGAGAATCTCAGTGAAGAGAAGGGTAAGATAGAAAGATAAGACGCTATTTCTCTATCTTATTTGAAGTCCTCTCTTGAGGAGATTGAAGAGTCTCATGCTCGTCTTGAGGAGCAACTTGAAACTATTGAGGAAACTCATAACTCCTCACATGCTAAGCTCATTAAGGATCGTGATATGTACTTTGCTAAATTCAAGGTGGCTCAACAAGATAAAGCCGAATTTGCGGTTGGGCATGTTCGACTCATTGAGGACATGGAGAAGCTCGTCATAGCTCACAAGGCTTTGGAGAGTGAACATGCTCTTCTAAAAGAGTCGTATGCCCAACTCCAAACTCGGCTAACTAACCTTGATTCTCTTAGCATCTCTACCTCTAAGTGTTCTTGTGATAATGCTAATCTTGTGAAGGAGAATGCTAGGTTGAAGAGTGAGATGACTAAGGCCGCCACATCCAAGATCATCCTTCTTAAAGGTAAACAAGTTGTTGAGACTCCCATCGTGGAGCCTCACACTCGAGAAGGAAAGGAAGGTCTTGGATATGTGCCTCCCATAAAGATGAATGCCAAGAAGGGCATTCCCAAGATCATCAACCCCATTCAAGCCAAGAAGGCCGACTCCATTCAAACCAAGGAAGGTCTTGCGAGTAGGAATGTCACAAGGGACAAGCCTACTCGTAAAGATCACGCCGGGGACAACAACCCTAACTATGCTTTATATGTCGATTATTATGGGAATGTTTGTGCTCGTTACATTGGACCCTACTATGGTTTTATTTCATATGCTATTTGGGTTCCTAAATCTCTTGTTGCTAACCATAAAGCACCCATTGTGAAGCAATGGGTTGCTAAATGCAAGAATTGATCTCTTGTAGGACCTTGCTCCCGGTGGTTCAAAATGGATAATTGATAGTGGATGTACAAGTCATATGACCGGGAGCAAAGAACTCGTTACGGAGTTGAAACCTAATGAAGATCAAGTAACCGTAACTTTTGGTGACTTATCAAGGTCTAAGGTAAACGGGTTTGGGAAAGTGGTAGTTGCCCCCGACATTTCTCTAGTCAATGTCATGCTTGTTGAATCTCTTGGCTATAATTTGTTATCGGTTCGTGCCTTAACAAAGATGGGGATCTCTCCCTTCTTTGATAAGGACATTGTGGTCCTCTTGTGGAGCAAGTCGCTAAGAGTGGCTTTCGTGGGATACGTGGAGCATGAGCTTTATGTGGTGGACTTCTCCGGAGCTACCACTTCTCAAGCCATGTGTCTCTTCGGAAAAGCCGACGTGGGTTGGCTTTGGCATCGCCGACTAGCTCACGTAAACATGCGTACTTTGCAAAGTCTCCACAAGGGTGGCCACATCCTTGGACTAAAAGATCATGTTTCCTTTTCAAGGGATCGAATTTGTAGAGCTTGTGTGGAAGGCAAGATGCATGATATTCCTCATCCAAGCAAGACCATCATATCGTCGTCCCGGATTTTGGAGCTCCTTCATGTTGATCTATTTGGACCAATTCCGGAGATAAGTCTTGGTGGCAAGAAATATTGTCTCGTGATTGTTGATGACTATTCAAGATATACTTGGGTCTATTTCTTCAAGACCAAGGATGAAACTCAACAAGTCTTCATCGACTTCTCAAAGGAAGTTCAACGCCAACATGACCTTCCCATTTTGGTTGTTCGAAGTGACAATGGGTCGGAATTCAAGAACTACACTCTTAACGACTTTCTTAGTGAAGAAGGCATTCGTCATCAATATTCCGCTGCTTACCCTCCTCAACAAAATGGCGTTGCCGAAAGGAAGAACCGGACTCTCATCGACATGGCAAGATCTATGTTGGCGGAGTTCAAGTCTCCCATCAACTTTTGGGCGGAGGCTATTTCCACCACTTGTCACTCATCAAATCGCCTCTACTTCCGCAAGGGATTGAAGAAGACTCCATATGAGATCCTCACCGGCAATAAACCCAACATTGGCTACTTCCGGGTGTTGGGATGTAAGTGCTATTATCTCGTCAAGGGTGTCCGGTTGGGTAAGTTCCACTCTAAATCTATTGAAGGGATTTTTGTCGGATATGGTAGCGAGTCCCACACTTATAGAGTCTTTGATAAATCCTCCCGGATTATCATAGAGTCTTGTAGTGTGGAATTCGATGAAAATGATGGCTCCCAAGTGGAGTAAGTTGGTGTTTGTGATGTAGGTGATGAACAACCTTTTGATGCTATTAAGAAGATGGGGGTGGGCTTTCTACGCCCCATTGAAGTCCATCAAGAATTTGTTCAAGATGACTCAAGTTCTCCCATCAAGGAAACCTCACCATCACAAGAACCACAAGGTGGCTCACCCATCAAAAATGATGATTCCCTTCAAGAACAATCTCAAGATCCTCCTTAACAAGGGCATGCTTTTTCTTCTCAAGATGAAGCTCATGATGAATCTCAACAAGATCTTCATCAACAAAAAGATCATGCCTCCTCCACCAAGATCATCGAAGCCAACTCCACTTCTCCAAGTTCTACTCAAGAGCAAGATCATCTTACTCCACCTCATGAAGAGACTTCTCATGATGATCAAGGCCCTCAAGAAGGTCAAGACGAGGATCCAAACGATCAAGATGGTCAAGAAATTGTCCCCACCACAAGGGCGGCAATTGAAACTCGTCGTCAAGCTCGCTTTGCAAAGTCTTTGGAACTTAGAGCTTTATCTCTCGACAAGGTCATTGGTGATATTCGAGCAAGGGTCTCCACACGAAGTCAATTAGCTCATTTTAGTGAGCATCAAGCACACATTTCCATGGTCGAGCCCAAGAAAGTCTTTGATGCTCTTGAAGATCCCGATTGGCTAGGGGCTATGCATGAAGAACTTAACAACTTCGAGCGCAACAAAGTGTGGCGTGTAGTTCAGAAGCCTAAAGATTGCCGCAACGTTATTGGCACTAAGTGGATTTTCAAGAACAAGCAAGATGAACATGGCATCGTTGTGAGGAACAAGGCGCGGTTGGTGGCTCAAGGTTTTTCTCAAGTCGAAGGCATCGATTTTGGAGAAACGTTCGCGCCGGTCGCAAGACTCGAATCGATACGTATTCTCATCGCTTTTGCTTCTCACCATGGTTTCAAATTCCAACAAATGGATGTAAAATCTGCTTTTCTTAATGGTCCTTTGCAAGAACTTGTTTATGTTAAACAACCCCCGGGTTTTGAAAACCCCAACCATCCTCACCACGTCTATGTCTTGGACAAAGCTCTCTATGGCCTTAAACAAGCCCCCCGTGCATGGTACGAGCACTTGAGAGAGTTCTTGGTAGACCGTGGATTTGAGGTTGGGGTAATCGATCCCACTCTTTTCACTAAAAAAGGTTAATGGTGAACTCTTCATTTGTCAATTATATGTCGATGACATTATCTTCGGTTCTACTAACCGTGTGTTCAATGATGAGTTTTCCAAGCTAATGACCGACAAGTTCGAGATGTCCATGATGGGTGAACTCAAGTTCTTTCTTGGCTTTGAGATAAAGCAATTGAGGGATGGGACTTTCATTTGTCAAGCCAAGTAAATTCAAGAGATGATCAAGAAATTCAAATTGCTTGGACTTAACGGTGTGACGACTCCTATGCAAACCAAGTGCCACATCCAACTCAACCCCGACGGTAAAGAGGTAGACCAAAAGGAGTATCGTTCTATGATTGGGTCTCTTCTTTATTTGTGTGATTCTAGGCCCGATATCGTTTTAAGCGTTGGAGTGTGTGCCCATTATCAAGCCGCGCCTAAGGAAAGTCATTTGATGGCCGTGAAGAGAATCTTCAGATATTTGGTTCATACCCCTTGCTTTGGGTTGTGGTATCCCAAAGATGGCACCTTGTCTCTTTGTGGATACACTGACTCCGATTGGGCGGGCGACATTGATGATAGGAAGTCCACATCCGGGACGTGTCAATTTCTTGGAAGATCTTTGGTGAGTTGGTCCTCGAAGAAACAAAATTGCATCTCATTATCCACGGCGGAGGCCGAGTATGTCGCTGCCGCAAGGGGATGTACTCAACTTCTTTGGATGCAGCAAACTTTAAAGGATTACGGTGTCCTCTTGGACAAAGTGCCGCTTTTATGTGACAATGAGAGTGCCATCAAAATTGCATACAATCTGGTGCAACATTCAAGGACCAAGCACATTGAGATTCGTCATCACTTCATCCGCGATCACGTGGCACGAGGAGATATTGATCTATCATATGTTGGTACAAGGGATCAATTGGCGGATATCTTCACGAAGCCCCTTGATGAAGCCCGCTTTTGCTACTTGAGGAATGAGCTCAATATCATAGATTCTCCGGCTTTGGCTTGAACTCCGTACACACACTCCAACGTTTAAGGCTTTATAAGACCTAGAGGTACGCATGGACTTAGGGGGAGTGTTTTCCTAATACATTGGACTCTTCCTCCCCCTATTATGCATATAGTGACATATAATTGCTAAAACTTCAAATTAAATCTAATTTGTGAACTTCAATGTTGAGATGTAGTTATGGACCCAAGATATATCTTCGCGGTACCATGCTACAACTCATACACGGTGGCCTCGGCACCAACACTCTTTTTTGGATTCTATTTGGTTTTATTGTTTGATTCTCACTTGCATTGTCTTTGGTTCTTTTGGGAAAACACACTGTTGTTGGTCTTCCTTTGTGTTATATGGTTCTTGCAACTTGAGTGTGTCTTCTTTATTCAGTTTGAGTGTCTATCCTAAGCCTTTCACTATCCTGTAAACATGCTTTTCCCCACTCATGTCCCCTTTTGATTTCTTGTTCCTAGAGTTTTTGGGTTTGAACGGAAATCTCCGAGCCTTACTCGGAAATCTCCGGGCCACCAGAGAATTTCGAGACTAAGTCCATTCAAAAATCAACACTGACCTGTGATGATTATTAACCGGAAATAGTCCCGGAAATTTCCGGCGTCCGGAAATTTCCGAGCTGAGACTCGGAAATCTCCGGCCCCTGCGATTTTTCGGCACCTAAGTCCTTTTCAAATCGGCACTGACCTCAGGCGAAGGTGAAACAGAATTAGAGCCGGAAATCTCCGGGGTCCGGAAATCTCCGGTCCGATGTCCGGAAATCTCCGAGCATGCCAAATTTTTTCCAGGGCTAAGTCCTATCCGGAAATAGCCCCGGAAATCTCCGGCACCCGGAGATCTCCGAGCCTCAGTCCGGAAATTTCCGGTTCAAATTTTCCTGTCTATATAAGGGCACGGGTGGACCGGCCGGTTCGGCCAGTTCTTCCACCCCGTGCCCTAATCCTCTCTCTCCTCCGAAAAACTCCATTTCTTCCATTCCTCGCCGCGGGTGGATCGTTCGAGAGTTTCTTGCGTGCTTCGGGGATCTGCTTCTCCTCGTCAAGGGCTTCGTTTCCATCTGTACGCTTTTCGCAATGTCTTCCGGTAAGTCCTCTTATTTCAAATCTAGGACGAAACTTGTTTTCGTTTAACCTAGCCGATTTAGGAGGTTGTTGTTTGTTTCCTTTGGTAGAATTGCTCCCCTAGGCATGTTCTACCTTCCACATGCACATATCTGTTTTTCATCCATAGATTTTGTTCAAATCTGTCAAAATTTCGTGCAGACCGGAAATCTCCGAGTCAGACTCGGAAATCTCCGGACCCCGGAGATCTCCGAGTCAGACCCGGAAATCTCCGGCCTGCTCAGAATCAAAACAGTTAAGTCCAGAAACTGTGTTTGTCAAAACTTTTCTAGTATGTTCCATTTTCAATCTCGGACATGAGTGCTTACCCCACATGCTTTCCATCCTCTCTATGCTGTGTTTTTGAAGGTTCCAACCCTCGTGGCCGCTTCAAGCAAATTGCTACTCGCGGAAGAGCCAAACCAGTTCACTCACGCCCTCCCAGTGGGTCCTCAAGTGAAGACAACTCACAAACTGAGACCTCGGCCATCCTCAGGAAACCTATTGGTGCTAACAAGAAGAAGAGGAGCGAGCTCCGTCTTGAAGACTTCAACAGAGGCAGTTTTCGCAAGTGGCGAAGTGACCTCTCCTATAATGTGGAGTCTGATGATCCCACATTCTTTTGCACTGAGATGGCATGGATCTACAGGGAAGTCTATCAGAAGTTCTCTATTGACAAGCCAATCTGCCCCATGAAGTGGATTGACTTTGACAAATTAATGAAGAAGGCCGACTATTTTGGTGGTGCTGTGAAGGTTTGTGGACTTCTGGGTTTGGAGCAATTGATGAGAACTGAGTGCAACTACATCGTCTCTCTTATCCATCAGTTCTATGCTACTGTGGTGTTTGACTCCTCAGAGGATATTGGGATGACCTGGATGTCTGGCAGGCAGCGCTTGACTTCTTCTTTCAGAGAGTTTGCTCAGATTCTTGGATGTCCTTTCCGTGGTCTTTCTACTGCAGCTGGTGCCCGCATGCATGTCCATGGCGTGTCTTACAACAAACACGTCATGACTGATCTTTACCAGCCTGGAGGGAAGATTGGCTCTCAGAATGGCCTCCTACCCACTTATGATATACTGTTTCGCATGTTCCGTTGGACCATTGCTCCCATTGCTGGCAATGCAGATAATATTGCCGGGGCTCTAGTAAACTTGATGGCCAAAGCTCATGATGCCTATCTTGGGGAGTATGCGGTTGAGCAGGAGGTCTATAAGGTGGATGTCATGGACTTTATTTTCCAGGAGATGTCACTAGCAGTTTTTGAGAGGACAGTTCCTCCATATGCTCCTTATATAATGTTGCTCATCAAGAGCCTCTACAAGCTTTACGAGCAAGACGGTGATGACTTTGATGCAGCCTTTGCTACTCAGCCTCACAAGCCAGCCCTGCTTGTCCAGAAATCTGCTCACTTGGTTCTACAACAAGCCACCATGCATGAGATCAACGAGGATGACATTTTTGGTGGTCCTTCTCGGGTTCCCTCCAATCCCAACATCAAGAAAGCTGCCAAGAAAAGTCGCCCCTGGGTAGTTCGAGCAATTGAGAAAATCATGAACATGAACTGTTGCATTCACAGTGAGAACTACTCCATGTACTCTCAGAACCATCGCATTATGCAGCGCCAAGAAGCAATGATGGCTCACTTGAAGATGCCTGCTCCGAAGCACCCTTTGAAGCCTCGGGTTCCTTTCAAGGATTGGAATGCAGATGGACTCACATTTGATTGGGATGATGCTGTGCCAGAGGACAGCGATCTTGAGAATGCTGACACTGAGGAGGAGGAGGAAGATGATCAGGACGAGGGTTCCGACTCTTGAGTCATGGGACGTTAGTGGAACCTCCTCCCTTTTTGGTATCTTGATGCCAAAGGGGGAGAAGTATCTATAGGCTCGGGATTTGCATGGGCTGGGAGCACTTCTTTCTTTTCGTTTTTTTCCTTCAGTGCTCCTTTATTTCGTGACTGTTTCTGTTCGTCATGTGTGTGAGACATGAGTACTGTTAAATTCTCTATTGTAATAACTCTTTATCTAAGTTTGTTGCTTCTATTGTGTATTTGTGTGTTTTGTAAAATCTAGGGGGAGTGTTGATCCTAAGGAATGTGCACTTTGTATTCCAAAGACATTCTTAAATAGTGCACTCACTTAGGGAGAGCTCCGTCTATATTTTGCAAATCCGTTCTTTTTTTGTGTTGTCATCATTCGCCAAAAAGGGGGAGATTGAAAGTGCATTCTATGCACTCCCAGATTTTGGTGACTAATGACAACACAAAAAGTATTCTAATGTTTGTGATGAAGCATGCAGGGTCTTTTACAGGTAGACTGATAAAGAGGAACATTTATTTTGCCTAAGTTTCAATTCAACTACACTTGGTCCTTCTTCAGAAATTCAGTCAGGAAATTTCCGGGGTTCGGAGATTTCCGGTCCCTAGACCGGAGATCTCCGAGTCATCCATATTTTTCACTAAGTCTGAATTGAAATGCGTACTGACTCCAACTCAAGCTGAGCCGGAAATCCTCTCGGAGATTTCCGGCGCTCGGAGAATTCCGAGCCCCAGTCCGGAGATCTCCGAGTGACAGAGGGTTTTCGACCAAGTCCAGAACTCAAAATGTGTACTAACTCCAAAACAGTTTTAGCCGGAAATGCTCCCGGAGATTTCCGGTGCTCGGAGATTTCCGGGCCCCAATCCGGAGATTTCCGAGTGACAGAGGTTTTTCGACTAAGTCAAGAAGCCCAACCAGTACTGATCCAGATTCAAGCTCAGCCGGAATTTGCTCCGGAAATTTCCGAGGTCCGGAGATCTCCGGTCCTCAACCCGGAGATTTCCGGGCTGGCGGCTGTACAACGGGCAGATTTTGGGGAGGGGTATAAATACCCCTCCACCTACCTCCAACATCTTTGCTTCCAGATTTTCTCTCTCCTGCATTGGTGCTGAAGCTCGTTTCTCCCGGATCTCCCAATCTAACCACTCAAATCCGTTGATACTTGGGGATCTGAGGGAGAAGCCACCGATCTACATCTCCACCGAAGCGTTTTGATTTCCCCCCTCTTTTTAGTGAGGGGCAACGAATCTAGGGTTCCTTTGTGGATAGCTAGCTTCAACCTTGTGTGTTTTGATCCTTTGTGGATTCCTTTGTGGAAGTGACCTGTTGTGGTCGTTGTGAGAGCCCCCAATTCAGTTGTGGGTGTGTGCCTCACGAATTTGTACGGGACCTTCTCCGCCCTTAAAGGAGTACTTAGTGGAAGCGTGGATTCGCACCTTTGTGGTCGAATTCACAGGAGAATAGGGTGAGGCCTTTGTGGCGTTGAGCAAACCTTTGTGGTAGCTCACACCTCTCCAACGAGACGTACACCTATGTGGTGGAACTCGGGATAAAATCTTGGTCTTCGAGTTCCTACGGTTGTTTCGTTCCACTCTCCTTTACCACGTCTTTATTTCCTATACTTGCTTAGCTTCCTTGTTGTTTATCACTTGTGTCACCTAGTTGCACATCTAGAGAACTTACTTTCCGCTAGACTAAAACTGAAAAAGACATAAAAATTGGTCACCACCTATTCACCCCCCCCTCTAGGTGGTCAACTGCTGTTCAGATAGTTTGTTGAGTCTCCATCTTCGTCTTGAAGAAGAAAACCCATGTGTATCTTGAATAGTCATCAACAATCACCAAGCAATATTTCTTGCCACCAAGACTAGCTTCCGGAATGGGACCAAAGAGGTCAACATGGAGAAGCTCCAAAACCCTTTTTGAAGAGATGATGGTCTTGCTTGGATGGTAGATGTCATGCATTTTTCCTTCAACACATGCCCTACACATTCGATCCTTCGAGAAAGAAACATGGTCTTTTAGTCCTAGGATATGGCCACCCTTGTGGAGACTTTGCAAAGTCCTCATGTTGACATGGGCTAGTCGGCGATGCCATAGCCAACCCAAGTCCGCCTTTGCGAATAGGCACATTGTATGGGAAGTGGTGACTCCGGAGAAGTCTACCACATAGAGCCCATTCTCAATGTACCCAACGAAAGACACATTGAGAGACTTGCTCCGCAAGAGAATGACCATTTCCTTTTCGAAGACAACGTTATAACCCAAACAAGTTAAGGAATGGATGGAGATCAAGTTGAAACCTAGGGACTCGACAAGCAAGACTGACGTGGGGCTGCCTTTCGGGTAACCCACGATAAGGCTACCTGGGCCGCGCCAAGGACGTGGAAGCCCACAGAAGGCCCATGCGGGGTACCATGTAACCTAGTCCAAGTCGGTTAGGAAGCATAACCTGCCATATCTGTAGTTGCCATCAGCATCAACCACCCGAGACCTGGCTGCCTATAAAGCCATGAGGGTTGCTCGTCCCAAAGGACACGCTCATAGCCGCCACCACAAACCCTAGCGAGATCGCAATCTCGCCATTGTAACCACAACTCGCATCAATAATCAGACAAGCAGGAGTAGGGTCTTATCCTCCGGGAGCCTGAACCTGGGTAAATCCTTGCTTGTCAGCCGTCGTGACCACCTGCACTCATCTCTCTCCCCATCAATTAACCCGGGGTGCACAACCCTGGGACTTGTCGATTTAACACCTCGTCAATTGGCGCCGTCTGTGGGAACGTCAAACAAGTGCTAGGATCATGGTCGCTCCGGCTCCATCCGCAATGAAGATCGGCGTATCCGCCGCCAGGGAGTCGATCCACTTCGGCTCCTTCGAGTACGTCCTCCACTCGCCGGCCCACCGCTGGGTGTACGGCGATCTGGACAAAGGTATACACACCACCTTCGGCTCCATATACTGCTGCATCGATAGTCGTGGTATACTCAGGTCAACGACTACCGCGCTACGCGCGGCGGCGTCACCCGAATCGGCAACCCCCGCGCCCGCCGAACCCGCGAAGATCATGTCTGTCGCACCCGTGGAGGCTGCATCCGTCAAACCCGCTAAGATCGCATCTGCCGCACCCGCGGAAGCCGCGCCCGCTGCACCCGCAAAGATTGCATCTACATCGACTACATCGACAATTTCGGCAACGGCCGCGCGGATCGGATCTACTACCTCAACCTCGGTCGCGCGGTCGACTAAGTCAAGATCTACCTCGACCGTCGCAGCCGCACGGGCAGCTAGGAGCTCGCGCCCGACAGCCACGTTACGCGCGCCTTCATCTTCGTGGAAGTCCCAAGTCTACCCCAAGCCAATCGCACTCGCCCCGGCGAGCGTGAACACATGGACGATCGCGAGAAGACGCGACAGCGACTGCGCCGCGCGCCACGTTGCAGCAATTTTCGACCCCGAGCAAGACGCGGCCGACAGAAGCAGCAGCGGCAGCACCAACTCTCCGACTCAAGTCTACCCCAAGCAAGTCTTCATGGCCGGCACAGCACCGCATGACGACAACGAAGAACCCGCATATCCACTAGAGGTGGACATGCCGGACCAGACTAAACTGGTCATCACGCGGGACATGGCGATCCAAGCCATGAAGCATGTGGACGAGGGCATGTTCCCCCCACCCAACGCACCTCGAGACGACCACCTGGCGGTCCAGTACTTGCTACGCAAGGAAGGCGAACGAATCCGCGCCGAAAAAGCCGACCTGCTCAGGCGCAAAAGGGACGCTGACGCATCGAGTGCCAGGCGAGTCGCCCTCTCCTTCACATCCTCTACGGAGGTTAACCAAGGAGCACGGCGAAACAGAGCCCGCGTTCCCCTCATGGCAGAAGCCGATCGAACCAGGCTCACCCGCAACCTCAACTCGTCCTTCGTCACCGAAGATGAGAACGGGATACCCGTCCCAAAGACGGCGAACGCCGCCCTGATCTCAGTCGAGACGTACCTCAGGCTCACGCAGCCACCGGAGGGGAACGCGCGCTCCCTTCTCCACAACCAGCAAATTGCCTCCATAAGGGCAATCGAAGAAGCGCTGGCGGCCAAGGGGCCAAGCAACCGGGCGCACGAACCAACAACCTCAGGCATCCCAGCGGCACAGCGACAGCCAGTCAAGGACCTTCGCGACGTCGTCACGCAGAAGACGGTGGATCGCAGCTGCAAGGAACGCTCGGATGGTGTGGCAAACATAGACGACCACGCTGACCGCGACTTCGAGCCGTGCGGCGCGGCATGCTTCAGCTTCAACATCCGCGACACCCGCATGCCTAAGGGCTTCAAGTTGACAGCAGGCACACCAAAGTACGACGGGAAGCAAGATCCAAAACTGTGGCTCGAGGACTACCTCATCGCCTGCACCTGCCAAGGCGGGACGTCGACCACGGCAATGCAGTACGTCCAGCTTATGCTGACGGACTCGGCACGCGGGTGGCTCACAAGCCAACCCAAAGACTCTTTCCGAACATGGGAAGAATTCCAGGATAACTTCATCAAGAGTTTCTCAGGAACATTTGCAAGGCCAACGACCTACATCGAGTTACAGGCCTGCAAGCAAGGAAAGGATGAGTCGCTCCGCTCCTACATCCAACGATGGACACTACTCCGCAACACCATGGAACCCGTCTCAGAAGATCGGGTGATGGACGCCTTCATGCACGGCGTCGCTCGCCGCGACCTCCGCGAGGAATTCGGTAGGCTTCAGCCGAAGACCACGATAGAGCTCATGAAGACAGCCAACCAATGGGCCGAAGGAGAGGACTACGTCCGCGAAACTTCCCCCAAGAAAGAGGTCGAAACAAGCAACTGGCGTGAGGCACGCCAAAAGAAGAAGCCACGTTACACCCACGATTCAATCGAGCTAGTAGCGGCGGGCTATGAAACCCCTCGTGAGGACAAACGCGACAACAGTCGACAGTACGACCAAGGTCGACAGTCTAACTCGAGTCAATATAACCGTGGCAGCAGCAGCATCGGCCACAATGATGGAAGACAGAAGCGCGAGTGGAAGCGCCCACTGACCCCAGCAGAGGAGTTGATGCAACCCTGTAAGCATCACTCGTTCCGCAACCCGGAGACAGGCAGATGGGGTTCCAGCCACCTGCTGAAGGATTGTCGCAAAGCAAGAAAAATATACCAAGCCATGCAGCAAATCATCGCTCCAGTACAAGCAATACAGGCGGCCCCGCAACTAGCCATCCAGGCTGCACCCGCAAACAACAACCAGGTGCAGGCGGCAGGAGCATTCCCCCAGCCGCAGCAACAGAAACAGCAACAAGGTCAGTCGGCAGCAACCGACACGTATCCACCCGCCAGGGGACAGCTGAACATGATCCAGAAGGGACCCCCGTCAAACAGGCGCCAAAAAATCATCACCCGCCAAGTACTATAGGCCATCAACAGCCCGCGCGCAGTACCAGACTACCTGCGCGGGTCGGAGACACCCGTCACATTTTCCAGGGCAGATCACCCATCCGAGGTAACCCGACCCGGGCAAGCCGCACTCGTGATTGAGGCCTTGATCGGCGACTACAACTTGAAAAAGGTGTTCCTGGACGGAGGCAGCGGCATCAACATCATATTCGCCGACACCCTGAGAAGAATGAACAGGTCGACAGAGAAATTGTTGGAATCGGAAACCACCTTCCACGGCATAGTACCAGGGCAAGCAATCACACCCATGGGAACAATCACACTCGACGTCATCCTCGGTACACCCGAGCACTTCAGGAAGGAGTCGATAGACTTTGAGGTCGTCGACTGGAAGTCACAATACCACGCCATCCTCGGGCGCCCAACCTTTGCCAGGTTCATGGCAGTACCCCACTACGCCTACCTGATGATAAAGCTGCCCGGGCCGAAAGGAGTAATCACCGTACGCGACGACTTCGGGCTCTCCAACAGCTGCGACCGCGAGTTCGCCAAGATTTCTGAGTTCTTCGGAGTCAAAGAGCACTTCAAGGCCATATCAGCCGACAACGACAAGACCGTCTTCCTATCTCGCAAGAAGCTAGCTAAGGACGCAGCATTCAACACGAACGACCACACCGTCACCCACCAAGTCCATCCGACTGACAGCAGAAAGACGGTCAAGGTCTCGTCAAGTCTGACCCCCGCATAGGAAAGCGCGCTCCTCGAGTTCCTACGTGAGAACTGGAAGATCTTTGCATGGCAACCTTCTGACATGCCAGGGATACCTAGGTAACTCGCCGAGCACTCTCTGAAAGTCCACAAGGACGCAAGACCAGTCAAAAAATCCATGCGACGCTTCTCAGGACCCAAGCGAGACGCAATCACCATGGAAGTCGACAGACTACTGCACGCCAAGTTCATCCGAGAGATCAAGGACTCGGACTAGGTCGCCAACCCGGTCCTAGTGGAGAAAAAGAAGACAAAGAAACTACGCATGTGCGTTGACTTCACCGCAGTCAACAAGTGCTGCCTCAAGGATCACTTCCCGCTCCCGCGGATAGACCAAATCATCGACTCGACAGCAGGTTGCGAGCGCCTGTCCTTCCTGGATGCCTACTCAGGTTACCAGCAGATCAGGCTGAAAGTCGAGGACGAAGAGAAGACGGCCTTCATCACACCCGACGGCGTCTTTTGCTACCAGAGGATGTCGTTCGGGTTAAAGAACGCAGGTGCCACGTATCAGCGGACAATGCAAGCGTGCCTCAAGTGGCTAATCGGGCAAATCGTCCAAGTCTACGTCGATGACATCGTCGTCACAACCCGAAAGGAGGATACCCTAGTCGATGACCTCCGCAAGGTCTTCGCCGCACTCGACGTATACCAGATCAAGCTCAACCCAGAGAAGTGCGTGTTCGGTGTGCCAGCCGGAGAGCTACTAGGATACCTCGTATCTGCAAGAGGAATCGAAGCGAACCCCGAGAAGGTGCAGAACATTCTCACAATGCCAGCACCAACAAAACTCCGCGAGGTGCAGCGATTAGCCCGCCGAGTCGCAGCTCTCAGCCGGTTCATTAGTAAGTTGGGAGAGAAAGCCTTACCTTTCTACCAACTGATGAAGAAGACGGACAAGTTCGAGTGGACACAGGAGGCGTAGGACGCATTCGACCATCTCAAGAAAACCCTGACAACCTCTCCAGTCCTCGTGGCACCACTGGAAAGCGAGCCTCTATACTTATACGTCTCAGCAACAAACATGGTTGTCGTGGTGGTGTCACGGCAGATGCCATAGGATGGCTAATGTGTGGGGCCGATGGACGTTGGTGGATCCGAGGAGGGATAGCGAGCTGAATAACTCACACGGGGAGGATCCCGGTGTAACCGAGATCTCCCAAGAACTAGAAACGAGAGCAGCGCGATAGAGGAAAGATCTAATAAACAACAAAAAATGCACGAAGGCACTCAACACACAGACGATGTACCCAGGTTCAGGGCCCTCGTGAGGAGGTAACACCCCTACTCCTGCCTTTCCTCTCTATATAATGGTGGTACAAGGGCTACAACTTGCTCGTAGATCTCTCCAAGTGAAGAACAAGAAGAACTAGATGAACTCAAGGTATGAGGAAGTAAATGCTCTAGGAGTAAATGCAACTATAGCTTTGGCTTCCAAGTTGGTCTCTCTCCCACAGGAGCTGTTATGGCGCCTTTTATAGGGTTCCGGCCAGGAGGGCCGGAAACCCTAATACGGCCTGGCCCCACCGGACAGGCCTAACCGGCATGGCGTCACCGGCTAGTGCGACCTACTCTCCGCGCTATCCGGCGTAGCCCCTTCGTCATCATCCCGGCAAGGACTGCAGGCGCCGTCCTGGAACATCATTGCCCCCCTGATAGAGACAGGACATGTCTTCACCCATCCCGGATAGCCTTTTCCGGATTGCCGGGGTAGGCACGTCGTGTCTTGTCGTACCGTTGTTGTACCGCCAGACGTGCTCCCGTGTCAGGCGGGAAGTGACCATGCTTCCGTGTCAGGCGGGAGGTGACCATGCTTCCGTGTCAGGCAGGAGGTGACCATGCTTCCGTGTCAGGCGGAATGGTACTCTCCCCGCAACAGACGGGAAAGCCTGCCACAGACCGTTGACGGCCTACCGGGATCCCTCATGCCGGTTATCTCCTTGCTTGCCCCCGTGAAACTTTCCTGCACAAGATCCAGACCGAGATAGACATTCCGGTTAGCACTTACCCGGATTGCCTATCCGGTAAAACCAAATACACCTCCTTCCGGGAGCTTCCTCGGAGCCCCAAGATCCGAGATCCTTTCCGGAGGCGTCCGAGTTCGTCCCTGGATGAGTATCTCTAGGCCTAGCCTCCCGAAGATGTCTTAGCCTACCAGCAAAGACATCTTCGAGAAGCTAGTTCTTAGAGGAACCATCCGCTGATGCTTTTGCTGCCATTGCGAAGGCTGGGGGTGTCTATTTATAGCTGCTAGAGCTGACCCTTGCACCTGCCAGCAGGCACATTGCACCCTACCAGCGCTCAAGGGTCAAGTTGCCCCTTCAGTACACCAGGAGGTGTCCCTTACTCTCACCAAAGGTCAAGTACTGTTGGCTTATTACTGAATTATTCCGGGATCTGCCCCTACACGGGGGGCAGCCCCCCGACACTAGTCCCCGGAGCTGGTGCTGCACAGCGACCTCAGATGCTGTGCGGGATCAGCTTTTAATAACAACTATCTTCTGAGAACACATGATACTCCCCTTCGACTAGATGCCGAGATCGATTTTTCCCGAGATCCTCTTACCGAGACTGTTTCAATCGGAAGACGAAGCCTGTAACCGGATACTGCAGTCTCAGTGAATCTTGACCGTTGGCTTCTGCATTGAATTTTGAGATCGTGAGCTGGGTCCCACCCGACGTCCTGTCTGATCAGAATCGCACTCGAGTGCTTCTGACCGAGCACGCCGTCGCTCGGGTTCGCGCGCCGGGAGCCGCAGCCGATCCGAAGCCCAACCGTTGGGGCCGTGTGGCCCTCGGTGTGGCCGGATCGGGCGCTCCGGCAAGCGCCACGTGCCGCGCTGCACAGAACGGATCCCACCCACGATCGGAGGGATCGTGGGCGGGAAAATTGGAAACCGCTCCGGAATCCCCCCATAAATAGGGGACCGGAACGGTCACCTCTTCTTCTTCCTCTCCTTCACTCCTCTGTCCCGTCGTCTCGAGCGCTCCGCCGCAGCTGTGCCCGTAGCCCGAACGTCACCGCTCTCACCGGTCGCCGTAGTCCGAACGCCGCCGTTCCTCTTGCGCGTCATCGACCTCCTCTTCTCCGGTGAGTTCTTCTCTCCGCCCCGATGATCTTCTTTACGGGAACGATGCTTTGCGCTCGGTCGTGCCCTAACACACGCGCGGTTGCGCCACCGCCGGCGAGCACGACTCGAGCGGCGCGCACGGGGTGCGCGGCGGGGATGCACAGTCACTGTAGGACTTAGGCCTTTTGCCCGCACTTTGCGTCGTTTGAGTTTAGCCCGAGCCTATTTTCCTCCTATTAGTTTTGATTTACTAGCACACGGTAGATCTTATTTGCCAGGAACTCGGTTGTGTTTAGGAGTTTGCGATCCGGCATCTTCGCTCCCGGTAGACTAATTCCGACTAACCGCCGCTGCGCCTGCAGAGTAGCCCGGATACATCTGCGGACTTCTCCGGCATGGGTGAAGAAAGTATCCGGGGGTGCTGGGATGGATCCGAGACCAAACAATCGGACCTGGACTGGCTGTACCGGACTCACCGGATTCCGCCAGAAGTTGAGAGCCGTCTTCCGGAGGACGAGGTTCAACCGGAACCCCAACCCGGGGAATACGTTGTATTCCTCACGCACTTCGAGCGCGGGTTTGGGCTTCCGGCTAGCCCCTTCTTCCGCGACTTCCTCGACACCTACAGCCTCCAACCCCATCATCTCCCAGCTAATGCCATTATGATGCTTTCGGTCTTCACCACCTACGCGGAAGCATATCTCGGCGTATGGCCATTCCTGGATCTTTGGGCCAGGTACTTCATCCTTCGTCGCCAAGTCATCCCCAATCCGGATCAGAAAGTAAAAGATTTGGTCGACTGCGGAGCGGCCACCATCATCCCCCGTGCTGACTCCGGATTCCCTATAGTCAAAGGACTAGAATCCTGCCGGAAGTGGCAGCGCAGCTTCTTCTACGTGAAGAACCGGGAGAGCTCGGGAGATGCTCCGGGCTCCTCGAATCCGGATTTCATAAACTTACCGGAGTTCGCCATTGGTCCTCCCCGCAAGTTCAACCTCTGGAAACGGTTCCCCGACACCGAGGAGGTCAAGTGTATGCACGACGTCCTCGCGGTGCTGACCAACAAGATGACCGGCGACGATCTCTTGTGCTGTTTCATTATCCGCCGCGTCTGCCCTCTGCAAACCCGAGTGCACAAGATGTGCCATATGGATGGGAGCTATGATCCCACCAGGACCAGTATTTTCCCCCTGGATCGTCCCGCGGTCGTCCGACGTGTTCGAGCTATTGCTCGGACGAAGATGTCGGATGAGTATGTTTGGGGTGTCATTGGGGGATCCCGGAAAAAACCATTGAAACAGGTGCTCCTGTCTGTCTTTCGCACAATTGCATTCGCACCCGGGTTCTGCTAGAAACCGACATGGTTATCATGTGATGATTTATTTGCGCAGTTATTCGAGCGGCAAGCCGAGGAGGACGCGATCCACGTCAACGAGAATTTCATGCCGAACATCCCGGTACCGGCTAAGATGCCGAGAAAGCATCCCGACGGCGAGGACCATCTCGCCATTCCTCTAGTCAAAGCTGCTGCCCCGGGTAACCCTTCCACTTCAGAGGCTATTTCAATTTCTTCGGATGAAGAGGATGAGATTGACTGTCAAATTCTCGATGTGATTGACGCTCTCCCCCTCAATTGGGCTTCAGCAGTGGTTCCGAAACCTACGGCTGCGACCAAACGCGCTGAGAGCCGGAAGCGTGTGGCTTCCGACACCGACGCCGCCGATGACTCCGGCAACCCTCCCAAGAGGAGTAAGCCGAAAAAACAACCGGCCGAGAAGCCTCGACGCCGGAGGAAGGGTCCTCCCACTGTGGATTTCGGGTACATTTTCTTTACTTTGTGCTACCTGACCTTGTCTTCTCCATAAACTTTTACTGATACATTTCTTTCAGGGACGCACTCGACCTCCCGTCATCCTTTGTCTCCCCTCCTCCTGGATCTCAGACTCCTAGCCCTCCTCGGGCTGCCCCTTCTCCACCTCGTCCTTCTACTCGAAGAAGCGAGCCTGCTGCTTCCGGTGCCGCACCGGCTACTGTTGTGACTCCGGATACACGTCCGGGTGGTCGACGAGACCCCAGTGCAGGCCACGACTACCTCGGAAGATATCCTTCTTCCGGAGAGTCCGCACAGGGTGCCCGGGCTTGAGGCAGAGATCCTGAGCCCTCCCCGGCAGCTCGTGCCAAGCGGTCCCTCCCGGCAAGCTGCGAACAAGGCCGCCTCGGAGAAACAGCCCGCAGCTTCTTCCCGACTAGCTGATCAACCTGTTGCGAAATCGCGCGCCAAGGTTGCCGGGCAGAAAACAACTTCTGCCAAACCTACTGCTGCTCCGACATCCTCGGCCCAAGACTTGGCCCTGCGTACGGGTAAGTTTTCCCCGTTACCACCACCTCCCGCCGAGATCCCTACTGCCGCCCTGCGGATGTTGCGAGCAACCGTAAGCTCCTTTGTGCCTTCAGGATCCCGGGACGTTGTTGCTGCTCGCGCGCCCGGCGGCTCCGGCATACACGTTGTTGATGAATACAACTAGGCCTGGATTGCCGCTGACGCCTCCGAGACCGTGGGGGACTTGCACGCTGCCGGCCCTGGCCGCAACGCGCAAGCTCTGCACGCTCTCCAGGTGGCCGCGCTGAATGTTACTCGGGTGACCGAGGTAAGTTTGTTCTCTTTCTTTCTCCATTAAATATTTGTTCCTTCCCCACTAGTCCCCGAGATTGGTGCTTAGTGCTCTAGATTCCACCGAATAGCAGATCACTAGGCTCCAATCTTATAGAAAATTTCAGGACTCGGACACCGAGTCCCCGAGATCCTCCCAACCGGGTAACTTGTTTCAAAATTTGCTCCATCACCACTAGTCCCCGAGATTGGTGCTTATTGCTCTAGATTCCACCGAATAGCAGATCACTAGGCTCCAATCTTAGAGAAAATTTCAGGACTCGGACACCGAGTCCCCGAGATCCTCCCAACCAGGTAACTTGTTTCAAAATTTGCTCCATCACCACTAGTCCCCGAGATTGGTGCTTAGTGCACTAGATTCCACCGAATAGCAGATCACTAGGCTCCAATCTTAGAGAAAATTTCAGGACTCGGACACCGAGTCCCCGAGATCCTCCCAACCGGGTAACTTGTTTCAAAATTTGCTCCACCACCACTAGTCCCCGAGACTAGGCTCTAAAATTTGCCCAACCGGGTAGCTTGTTACTAATTTCAGAATCTTTTGAGTTCCTTATATTTTTTCCAAGATTGACTCATTCTTCTTTGTCTTGATTTCAGGAGTGCAGCAAGAAACGCGGCAGCATCTTCAACCGGGTTCTTGCTGACCTCGGTCAGTCAAAGAAGTGCGAGGAGCGCCTCCGGGATGAGCGAGATGCCGCGCGCAAGATCTCGGTGGATCAGAAGGCCGCACTTGCCACCGCGCAGGCCGAGATCGCGCGGCTCAATGGCGAGCTTGAAAAGGCCGGAGCTGCTGCGACCGAGATGAAGATGCGCTTCGTGGAGGCGACGAAGAAACAAAAGGAGACCTTGGATCAGTCCGAGGAGCGCGCGCATCTCGCCGAGACCGGGCTGGCTCTTCTCCGGTCACGGTCCGATACTTGGCTCTCCGAGCTAACTGTACTGAACCGGGATCTCAACAGTAAGTGGACCGACATCCCCTTTTTTCGCTGCTTTCTTTCTTTGTTGTTGCTTTTCTTATGACCTAGTCGTTTGACAACTCTTCTTTTTAAAGGGGAATTCGAGCACTCTCGCGAGGCTGCCGCCCTTGCTGTTGCTGCCGCTCGAGAGAAGCGTGCCGGGAAGGGCCCTGTCTCGGATGCTTGGGACATTGAGGACCACCTCACCGCCCTGAAGGCCCGGATAGTGCCTCTCCGGTCGATCGGGACGGAGCTGCTCAGCGCCGCGATCCATGTTCATGGTGCGCTGTGGCTGGGTATCAGCGCGACGCTCTCGGTCGGCGAACTCGCGAGCGCACTCCGATGTGTCGGGAGGCGTGTCCATGCTTGGAAGCGCTCCGGTGCGCGGGCTGGTGCCGATCAGGTCCTGACCCAAGTACTGAGTTGGTACGAAGGTCTCGACTAGGAGGTGATCCAGCGCCTGCGCACCATCTCGCCGTGGTGCAGCGATCCGGCTAAGGTCCAGCGGCGCCAAGAAGTGGCGCATCGCATCGCCTCTTGGTCCAACATTCGCGCCTTCACCGCCAGCGTCATTGCTTCCGATTCTGAATCCGACTACGAGGATGACGAAGACACCAGCGCGATTGGCGACGTGGATGGTGAGATCCCGGAGGAGGATGATGCTGCCTCTGGTGCTGCGACCGAGACCGTGGTTCCCCGGGATGCTACAATTTCTCCGACACCCGAGGCCTCTCAGGCCGAGGTGCGCCCAGATGCCCCGAGTACCGCTGTCGGTTCTGAAGCCACTGTTGCTCCTGCATCTGCTCCCGAGACTGCTGCTCCTGATGCTGCCGTCGCCAAGAAGCCGGCTTCTCCTACTACTTAGAAAAATTTAAGAGTAGATTTGTTAAATCCCCGGGATGCCGGGTGCAAGATGTAACATACACTATTTAACATTTACGTTCCGTACTGAGTTATCTATCCGAACAAGCTATGTCGATTTATTCTGTTACGAGTCCCCGAGTTGCTTTTCATGTTTACCGTACTTAGGCAATTTCTGCTCTTGTCTACCATTTCGGCATTCGACAGTCGAGTCACAAAACTCCATATACGGCATACATTACTTAAGACAATCCGAGTTCTGTCTACCCAAATTCCCGACATAAAAAATAACTGGGTTAGCAAAAACAGGTATGCCGGATAAGTTCCTGCTCCGAGTCCCCGAGACCATTTTCGTGTTCCCCACATTTGACTCTCTTTGCTCTTGACTACCATTTCGGCGTGCGTCAGTCGAGTCACAAGATGATTTCACATGACATACATTACTCTGACTTTGAGAATCGAATTCGGAACTTTCCCGGCATACAAAAAATAGGTACTCGGCAGTCCCCGGGTTCCTTCCCGAGATGCCGGTATGAAATAACAAATACATTGAACAAAGTAAATGGGCACACAACAAGGCAGTCCCCGGGCTCCTCCGGGGTGCCTTACTTTCATTAATACATAAAAATTTAAGTACATCATACACTGAGCCCTTTATGAGTAAAAGGGTCGAAGCAGAGCTACATTCCATGGACGTTTGGTTTCCTCTCCGGATTTGTCCATTACACCTTTCCTAGCCTCCTGTGCATCTACAAGGTAATATGAATCATTGTGCAATGCCCTGCTTATCACAAAAGGTCCCTCCCATGAAGGTGACAACTTATGCATTCCGGCCGTGCGTTGGATGAGCCTTAGCACAAGATCTTCTTCTCGGAACACTCTCGGGTGCACCTTCCGGCTATGATATCGGCGGAGGTTTTGCTGGTAAATCGCAGACCGAGAAAGTGCCAATTCCCTTGCCTCCTCAAGTAAATCAACATCATTTTCCCGGGCCTCCCTTGCTTCGGTCTCAGTGAACATTGTCACTCTCGGTGAATCATATTGTATGTCGGTTGGGAGTACTGCCTCAGCACCGTATACCATAAAAATGGCGTGTACCCGGTAGATCTATTCGGTGTAGTCCGCAGACCCCACAAAACCGCCGGTAACTCCTCTATCCAGCATCCCGGAGTTCTCAACAGTGGCTCGATCAGGCGAGCTTTGATGCCGGCCAAGACCAAGGCATTTGCTCTTTCGACTTGCCCGTTCGCTTCCGGGTGTGCAACTGATGCTACATCCAGCCGGATTCCCTTCTCAGCACAAAATCGAGCGAATTCCCCCACATCAAAATTGGTGCCATTATCCGTGATAATGCTGTGCGGGTATCCGTATCTCAAGATGATGTCTTTCATGAATTGCACAACGGTGTGTCCATCACACTTCCGGATTGGCTTGACCTCTATCCACTTGGTGAATTTATCCACCATGACTAGTATGTGCGTCATATTGCCTCTTGCCGGTTTGAACTGCCCGACCATATCCAAACACCATACTGCAAATGGCCAAGTGATAGGGATTGTCTTCAGTGCTGACGCCGGCATATGTATCCGGTGAGCAAACCTCTGGCATCCTCCACAGTTCCGGACAATGTCTTCTGCTTGCTGTAACGTAGTGGGCCAGTAGAACCCATGCCGGAACACTTTCGCCACCAGGGCCCGGGATGATGCATGATGTCCACACTCCCCCTGATGTATTTCCAGGAGCATCTCTTGTCCTTCTGCCGGTTCTACACTTCTCTGGAGTACCTCAGTGACACTCCTCTTGTACAACTCTTGATTGATGACAGTATATGCTTTTGACCTTCGCATTATCTGTCGGGCTTCCAATTCATTCTCCGGGAGGGCTCCTTCCAAGATGTAAGCCATAATGGGCTGTGCCCATTCCGGGACAGGTCGAACCGGGAACACGGGAGCGTCTATGTCCATTGGCT
The DNA here is from genome assembly GCA_026929855.1 of Poa annua. Taxonomy (NCBI): domain Eukaryota; kingdom Viridiplantae; phylum Streptophyta; class Magnoliopsida; order Poales; family Poaceae; genus Poa; species Poa annua. Next base: position 45,024,691 of record CM049427.1, read on the forward strand.
CTGCCGACATCACCTCCATCATCATCTTTCTCTGCCTCTCTGAGCACTGTGACGCAGTCCCCGGGTTCGATGTGATGCTCCCGACATCTACTTCCATGGGTATGGCATCTGAACCAGGCTCCTCGGGGATGAAAATAGAATCCGACTCGGGTGAGGGTTGAATAGCTGGCTTCCTCAAATTCTCCAGAGCTATCCCGGGTGGGATGGCATCCCGAGATGACCCTAGCTTGGACAAGACATCTGCTGCCTCGTTTTCTCCTCTGGGTATGTGCTTGAACTCGCATCCTTCGAAAAATCCGGATATTTTCTGCACATGAAACCTGTATAAGGCCATGTTTGCAGCAAGCGCATCCCAATTCCCCGACACCTGCTGCACTACGAGATCGGAATCACCAAAACATTCTATCCGGCGGATGCCGATCTCCTTGGCGACATTCAGTCCATGAACCAAGGCCTCATATTCCGCGACGTTGTTAGATGCCCGGAAATGGATTTGCAGAACATACTTCAGCACATCCTGCTTTGGTGAAGTGAGGACCACTCCGGCACCCAACCCAATCTTAGCCTTGGAGCCATCGATATCCAATCCGGGTGCAGCACTTCCATTATGAATCCGGCAGCCAGCAGTATAGCCAGACGCTCCATGACGGCAGCTCTTCTTTCATCCGAGAGGCGCCTAGTTGGTTGCTTCACCGGCTTTGCATCCGGTCTAACAAAAAGAGAGTGCTCAGCCAACTCCCTCGGGACAGCTTGCAGATCGTCACTCGACCACGCAAAAGCATCCCGATTCTCACGGAGGAAGTCGACGAGCTCGCCTTCCTATTTGCTGTCCAGGTTGCTGCCAATGATAACTTGGCGCTCCGGGTTGCTGGGGTCCACACCCACCTTCTTGGTCTCTTTGGGGGGCTGGAATGACGCACCCTGCTCCAGGTTCACCATTCCGGGCATTCCGAGTTGGGAGGTCTTGGCCATTGCCACCACCTGCTGGATCCTCTTCTTTTCTTCCGCGATCACCAGGGACTCAGCTAAGCATGACCCCACCGAGGCACACTCCATGGAGCGCTTGTGGTCTCCCGAGATGGTGATTACGCCGTTAGGTCCCGACATCTTCATCTTCAGGTAGCCCATGTGATTTGAGATCATGAACTTGGCTAGGGCTGGCCTGCCGATCAGTGCGTGATATGGGCTTTTGAGGTCCACGACCTCGAATTCCAAGCTTTCGGTTCGACAGTTCTCGCGGGTTCCGAATAACACTTCAACCCAGATTTTTCCCATGGGCGAGCAAGAGACTCCGGGCACAGTGCCGTGGAAGGTCGTCTCGGTAGGCAACAAGGTGTTCATGGACACCCCCAGCTTTAGCATCGTGTCCTTGTACATGATATTAATGGCACTGCCATTGTCGATCAGAACTCGGCTGAAGCGGACATTGAGGTTTGGTCCAACAAGAGTTGGGTCCACCACCAAGGCGTACGCCCCCGGCTTAGGCATAACCCTGGGATGATCCTTCCTGCTCCATGTGATCTCCATCTCGGACCAGAGCAAGAATTTGGGCACCGCCGGGATCACGGCATTCACCTCCAGGGCACGCTGCCGCACAATTCTCCGGTCAGTGGGCTCGGTCACGAAGACCACATAGCTTTTATGTGCCTCCCGGTAGTTGCCCTGCTGCTGTCCGGCTTGGTTACTGGGGCCTGCACCGTTGTCGTTCCGGGTGTGCACCATATTCACTGGCCGAGGTGGGGGTCCTCGCTGAGGCTGATTGACCCGGATCGCGTTGGCCCCCGATGTCGGAGGAGGGGGTCTCGGAATGTTGGGCCGAGACGCCGGAGCACTCGGCCGAACAGCTCCCGAGCTGCCTTCCTGCAATGTGCGCTGATACCAGCTGCACTGCCGAGTAGAGTGGTTTGTGGGCTTGTTGGCCTCCAGAGTATGGTAGCAGCATGGCTTGTTCAGCATCTCCTCATATGTCAGGGGCTTCTTTTGTTCCACCCAGGTCTTTTGCACCTCCTGACTCTGACCCCAAGGCGGGCCACTTGTCTTTTGACGCTGGTTGTTGCCGGCATCCTCTTGCTCCCGGGTCACTGCTGCGACGTGTTGTGCGTCATGGTGGTACTCGGGCTGATTCCTTTTCTGGCCAAAATCCTGGCGATCATGGCTCCTGCTCGGTCCCGAACGCTGAGGTCCCGCATTCCTCCTGTTGGAGTCACCGACATCCACCAGGGGTTGCATGGGATCTCCAAGCGTGTAGGTATCGGCGATGCGCATGGTCTCTGCCAAGGTCGCCGGCATCTTTCTTTGCAACTTCTGCCACAGCATTGAGCCATGCCGGCATCCTTGTGCAAACCAGGAGATGGCCTGTGCCTCTACCACTCCTTCGCAAGAATTGCGAATATTGCTCCACCGGGTTAGATACTCCCGGTCAGTCTCGTTACTCCTTTGCCTACAGATGGCGAGCTGCTGAGGCCTGTTTGGCCTTTTGTACGTGCTGGTGAAGTTGCTGATAAATGCCTCCTCGAAGTCTAACCAGCAGTCTATGCTGCCAGTTCTCAAGTTGTTCAACCAGATCCGGGCAGGTCCTTCCAACATCTGCGGTTCGTATCGTACCGCCCATCGTCTGTTTCCATCGGCTATGCTTACTGCAGTTACATAGTCGGTTAGCCAGTCCTCCGGCTTCTTGCTGTCGTCATAGGTCTTGGCACCCCTGTTGAGCTGAAAATTCCGAACAGGTGGTTCCCGCATGATCCGGGGTCCAAAGCAGGCAGGTCCCGGAGGCCCTTGCTCTTCCACTAGCTCGGATTGGTGAATTCGGTCGAGCCGGAATTTGGCATCTGCCGGATTCAGCTGTCTGGTTCCTATACGGGATCCCAAAGGGTTCTCGTCGGGCTGGTATCCGAGCTGTTGTAGTCTTGAGTTGCCATCGTTGAACCGGTCTTGTGCCGGGACCGCAGCCTGCTGCGGGACTGAGACGACCTCCCTTCGTGGGTTTCCCTGAACATGAGGAGGGTCCCGGGGTGGATTACCACGGCTAGCCGGGTTATTGTTTCCTACACCCAGGTTGCCATCTTCACGGGTACTTCCCGCCTGCGCCGAATTACGCTGCCCGGCTTGCTGGATGCCGGCGAAGGCCGGATCATAAGCCTGTAACTGCTTGTTGTTCCCGGAACCTCGACTCCGACTCCGGCTCTTGCTCTTGCTCTTGCTTCTGCTCGGATGAGGGGACGAGGCCTCTCCGTTCGATCTTTGGCTATTGGGTCTAGCTGAGTGCACTTGGGATCCTGCCCCGGGGTTCTTCTTCTTGAAGGCCTGATTCCGACGGTTGGCCTCGATCACCAACTCGTTCACCCGCTCCTGTTGTTTGCGTAGAGCCTCACCGGATAACCCTACCAATTCGGCCATGGCGGCTTCGGCAACCCTAAGAGTTTTCGCCGGTGAGCTGTACACCGGCTTCCCCGCTGAAATCCGGCTTCCCGTGTGACTGGTTGTGGCTCCACCTGCCAGCTCATCATTCACCATTCTTCCTTTCTTGCGCAGATCCGCGATGCGCTTGTCCCGGGAGTCTATCTTAAGGAATCCGTGAGCTGCATTGTACTCCTGGAGACTGGCATTGAGTTCGCGACGGATCTCGGCAATCTCCTGCGCTTCCGCGAGTAGCAACCTTCGCTGCTCCTCACGCAGACCCCGAGTAGCGCAGAGCATGGGAGGATCCTCAGCTTCCAGGACCACGTCCGGGTAGCTACAGATAACTTCGGTGGCGACGTAGGTAGTGAAACCACCAAAGTCAATGAGGCATCCGTTCACCGGAAAGGGTCTGTTCCGGAAGCATCCGGCGTTGTCGCAGACGGTCGTGGTGGTGTCACGGCAGATGCCATAGGATGGCTAATGTGTGGGGCCGATGGACGTTGGTGGATCCGGGGAGGGATAGCGAGCTGAAGAGCTCACGCGGGGAGGATCCCGGTAAAACCGAGATCTCCCAGGAACAAGAAATAAGAACTAAGTACGAGGGGGAAGATCTAACAAACACGAACAAATGCACGAAGGCACACAACACACACACGATATACCCAGGTTCAGGGCCCTCGTGAGGAGGTAACACCCCTACTCCTGCCTTTCCACTCTATATATTGGTGTTACAAGAGCTACAACTTGCTGCTAGATCTCTCAGAGGGAGGAGTACAAAGAACTAGATGAACTCAAGGTGAGAAGGAGTGAATGCTCTCTGAGTAAATGTGACTATAGCTTTGGCTCTGAAGTTGGTCTCTGTCTCTCAGGAGCAGTTATGGCGCCTTTTATAGAGGTCCGGCCAGGAGGGCCGGAAACCCTAAATCGGCTTGGCCCCACCGGACAGGCCTAGCCGGCATGTCGTCACCGGCTAGTGTGACCTAGTCGCCGCGCTATCCGGCGTAGCCCCTTCGTCATCATCTTGATAAGGACGGCAGGCGCCGTCCTGCACCATCGCTGTCCCCCTGTCAGAGACAAGACATGTCTTTGCCCATTCCGGATAGCCTTTTCCGGATTGCCGGGCTAGGCGTGTCAGGTCTTGTCGTACCACGATCGTACCGGCTGACGCGCTCCCGTGTCAGGCGGGAGGTGACCATGCTTCCGTGTCAGGCGGGAGGTGACCATGCTTCCGTGTCAGGCGGAATGGTACTTCCCCCCGCGACAGACGGGAAAGCCTGCTCTGGACCGTTGACGGCCTACCGGAAGCCCTCACGCCGGCTACCTCCTCACTTGCCACTGTGAGCCCCTTCTGCAAAAGATCAAGACCGAGACATATACTCCGGTTAGTACCCACCCGGACAACCTATCCGGTAAAGCCGAGTACACCTCCTTCCGGGAGTCTCCCCGGACCCCGAGACTCGGGACCTTTTCCGGATACGTCCGAGCTCGTCTCAGGATGAGTATCTCTAGGCCTAGCCTCCCGAAGATGTCTTAGCCTATCAGCAAAGACATCTTCGAGAAGCTAGTTCTTAGAGGAACCACCCGCTCATGCTTGTGCTGCGATTATGAGGGCCGGGGGTGCCTATTTATAGATGCCAGAGCTGCCTCTTGCGCCTGCCAGGAGACATTTTGCCCTCTACCAGTGTTCAAGGGTCAAGCTGCCCTTTCAGCACGCCAGGAGGTGTCCCTTGCTCTCGTCAAAGGTCAAGTACTGTTGGCCCTTTACTGAATTATACCGGGATCTGCCCCTACCCGGGGGGCAGCCCCCCGACACTAGTCCCCGAACCTGGTGCTGCACGGCGACCTCGGATGATGTGCGGGATCAGCTTTAAACAACAACTATCTTCCGAGAACACACGACACCAGCCTTTCCCTATCTGCCGAAGTCGGTTCTTCCGAGATCTTCTTACCGAGACTATTTTTACCGGGAGGCGAAGCCTGCAACCGGATAACACAGCCTCAGTGAATCTCGACCATTGGCTTTCTGATGAATTCGAGACTGCGAGCTGGGGCCCACCCGACGTCGGGTCCGTGCAGAAATGCACTCGAGTGCTCCTGCCCGAGCACGTTGTCGCTTGGGTTCCCGCGCCGGGAGCCGCAGCCGATCCGGAGTCCAACCGTTGGGGCCGTGTGGCCCTCGGTGTGGCCGGATCGGACGCTCCGGGTAGCGCCACGTGGCTTGCTGCGCAAACTAGATCCCACCCACGATCGTGGAGATCGTGGGCGGGAAAATTGGAAACCGCTCCGGAATCCCCCCCATAAATAGGGGACCGGAACGGACTCCTCTCCTTCTTCCTCTTCCTCGCTCCTCTTCCACCACCGTCTCGAGCACGCCGCCGCCGCTGCACTCCTTGCCCGAACTCCGTCGCCTTCGCCGTGCGCCGGGGCTCGAACATCGCCGTCCCTCTCGCACGTCACCGACCTCCTGTTTCACCGGTGAGTCGCTCTCTCCGTCTCGATGATTTTCTTCGGTAGAACAACCGCCCGACTCCGGCCGTGCCGTGACACAAGTGCGGTTGAGCCGCCGCCGGTGAGGACAACTTGAGAGGCGCGCACGAGGCGCACGGCGGTGATGTACCGTCGCGGTAGGATGTAGATCATTCACCCGCATTGCGCCTCGCCCGAGTCTAGCGCGAGCCTATTTTCCTCCTTTTTGTTTTGATTTTCTAGCAGACGGCAGATCTTATTTCCCAGGAATCCGGTTGTGTTTAGCAGTTTGTGCTCCGGCATCCTAGTTCCCGGCAGACTAACTTCGACTAACCGCCGCTGCGCCTGCAGAATAGCCCGGATACACCTGCAGTCTTCTCCGACATGGGTGAAGAAAGTATCCGGGGATGCTGGGATGGCTCCGAAACCAAACAATGGGACCTGGACTGGCTGTACCGGACTCACCGGATTCCGCCAGAAGTCGAGAGCCGTCTCCCGGAGGGCGAGGTTGAGCCGGAACCCCAACCCGGGGAATACGTCGTATTCCTCACGTATTTCGAGCGTGGGTTTGGGCTTCCGGCTAGCACCTTCTTCCGCGACTTCCTCGACACCTACAGCCTCCAACCGCATCACCTCCCCGCCAACGCCATTATGATGCTCTCGGTCTTCACCACGTATGCAGAAGCATATCTCGGCGTGTGGCCCTTTCTGGATCTCTGGGCCAAGTATTTCATCCTTCGTCGCCAGGTCATCCCCAACCCGGATCAGAATGAGAAAGACTTGGTCGACTGCGGAGCGGCCACCATCATCCCTCGCGCTGACTCCGGATTCCCCATAGTCAAGGGACTAGAATCCTGCCGGAAGTGGCAGCGCAGCTTCTTCTACGTGAAGAACCGGGAGCACTCGGGAGATGGTCCGGGATCCTCGAATCCGGATTTCATAAATCTGCCGGAGTTTGTCCATGGCCCTCCTCGCAAGTTCAACCTCTGGAAACGACTGCCGGATACCGAAGAGGTCAACTGCATGCATGACGTGCTCTTGGCGCTGAACAAGAAAATGACCGGCGACGATCTCCTGCACTGCTTCATTATCCGCCGCGTCTGCCCTCTGCAAACCCGAGTGCACAAGATGTGCCATATGGATGGGAGCTATGACCCCACCAGAACTAGTATTTTTCCTCTTGACCGCCCCGCGGTCGTCCGACGTGTCCGAGCTATTGCTCGGACGAAGATGTCGGATGATTACGTTTGGGGTGTCATTGGGGGCTCCCGGAAAAAGCCGTTAAAACAGGTGCTCCTTTCTGTCTTTCGTGCATTTGCCTTCGTTCATGCGTTCACCTGGACACCGACCCGTGGTGATTTGTTTGCGCAGTTGTTCGAGCGGCAAGCCGAGGAGGACGCAGTCCACGCCGACGGGAATTTCGTGCCGAATATCCCGGTGCCGGATAAGATGCCGAGAAAGGACCCCGACGGCGAGGACCATCTCGCCATCCCTCTATTCAAAGCTGCAGCTCCGGGTAACCCTTCAACCTCAGAGGCATTTTCCATCTCTTCGGATGATGAGGATGAGATTGACTGCCAAATCCTCGATGTTATTGATGCTCTTCCTCTCAATTGGGCCTCAGCAGTGGTTCCGAAGCCGACTGCCGGGACAAAACGCGCCGAGAGCCGGAAGCGCGCGGCTTCCGACACCGAGGCTGCCGACAACCCCGGCAACCCCCCCAAGAAGAGCAAGCCGAATAAACAAACGGCCCCGAAGCCTCGCCGGCAAAGGGGCCCTCCCCTTGTGGACTCCGGGTACATTCTCCTTGCCTTATGCCACATGACTTTGCCTTCTTCATAAATTATTATTGAGATATTTTCTTGCAGGGACGCACTCGAACTCCCGTCACCTGCAATTCCTCCTCCTCCAGGAACTCGAACTCCCAGCCCTGCTCGGGGTTCGCCTTCTCCTCCTCGCCCCTCTACCTGATGACGCGAAGCTTCCGCCTCCGGTGCCGCTCCGGCATCCGTTGCGACTCCGGATGCTTGCCCGGTGACCGACGAGATCCCGGTGCAGGCCACGACGACCTCGGGAGACATTTTCCTTCCGGAAAGTCCGCGCCGGGTGCCCGGGCTTGAGGCCGAGATCTTGAGCCCTCCCCGGCAGTCCGTGCCTAGCGGTCCCTCTCGGCAGGCTCCGGATAATACTGCCCCGGAGAAGCGGCCCGCAGCCTCCTCCCGGCCAGCTGATCCACCTGCCGGGAAGTCGCGCCCCAAGGTCGCTGGGCAGAAAACGACTTCTGCCAAGCCTGCAGCTGCCCCGACATCCTCGTCCCAGGACTTGGTGCTGCGCCCGGGTACGTTTTCATCGTTACCACCGCCTCCCGCCGAGATCCCTACTGCTGCCTTGCGGATGTTGCGAGCAACCGTTAGCTCCTTTGTGCCTTCAGGGTCCTGGGATATTGCTGCTACCCGCGCGCCCGGCGGCTCCGGCATACATGATGTTGACGCATACAATCAGGCTTGGCTTGCCGCCGACGCCTCCGAGACCGCGGGAGATTTGCACGCTGCAGGCCCAAGCCGCAACGCCCAAGCTCTGCACGCTCTCCAGGTGGCCGCGCTGGACGTTACTCGGGTGACCGAGGTAAGCTTGGTCTATTTCTTTCACCAAAAAACATTTGTTTCTTCCACAACCACTAGTCCCCGAGATTGGTGCTTAGTGCTCTAGATTCCACCGAATAGCAGATCACTAGGTCCCAATCTTAGAGAAAACTACAGGATTCGGATACCGAGTCCCCAAGATCCTCCCATCCGGGTAGCTTGCTTTAAAATTTGCTTCACAACCACTAGTCCCCGAGATTGGTGCTTAGTGCTCTAGATTCCACCGAATAGCAGATCACTAGGCTCCAATCTTAGAGAAAGTTTCAGGACTCGGACACCGAGTCCCCGAGATCCTCCCAACCGGGTAGCTTGTTATGTGCTAGAGATCCCGGATTCTCCCGATTTCTTTACACTCTTCACCGGCTGACTTCTCCTTCTTTGTCTTGATTTCAGGAGTGCAGCAAGAAACGCTGCAGCATCTTCAACCGAGTTCTCGCTGACCTCGGTCAGTCCAAGAAGTGCGAGGGGCGCCTCCGGGAGGAGCGAGATGCCGCGCGGAAGGTCTCGGTAGACCAGAAGGCCGCACTCGCCACCGCGCAAGCCGAGATCGCGCGGCTTAACGGCGAGCTCGAAAAAGTCAAGGCTGCTGCGACCGATATGAAGACGCGCTTCATCGAGGCGAGCAAGAAGCAGAAGGAGACCTTGGACCAATCCGAGGAGCGCGCGCATATTGCCGAGACCGAGCTGGCTCTCCTCCGGTCACGGTCTGATACTTGGCTCTCCGAGCTCACTTTCTTGAACCGGGACCTGAACAGTAAGTGGACCGACATCCTTCTTCCCTTGCTGCTTCCTTTCTTTGCTGTCGCTTTTCTTATGACCTAGTTGTTTGACAGTTCTTCTTTTTAAAGGGGAATTTGAGCACTCCCGGGAGGCTGCTATTCTTGCCGTTGCTGCCGCCCGAGAGAAGCGCGCCGGGAAGGGCCCTGTCTCGGAAGCCTGGGGCATCGAGGATCACCTGACCGCTCTGAAGGCCCGGATAGTGCCTCTTCGGTCTATCGGGACGGAGCTGCTCAGCGCCGCGGTCCACGTCGACGGCGCATTGTGGCCGAGCATCCGTGGGACGCTCTCGGTGCCCGAGCTTGCGAGCGCACTTCAGTGTGCCGGGAGGCGCATTCATGCGTGGAAGCGTTCCGGTGCGCGGGCTGGTGCCAACCAGGTCTTGACCCAAATACTCAGCTGGTACGAAGGTCTTGACTTGGAGGCGATCCAGCGGCTGCGGACGATCTCGCCGTGGCTGAGTGATCCGGCTAAGATCCAGCGGCGACAGGAGGTGGCGCACCGCATCGCCTCGTGGGCAAGCATCCGCGCCTTCACCGCCAGCGTCCTTCCTTCCGACTCGGAATCTGATTACGAGGATGACGAAGAAACCGGCACGACCGGTGACGCGGAAGACGAGGCCCCGGAAGAAGATGATGCTGCCTCCGGTGCCGCGCCCGAGAGTGTGGTTCCCCGGGACGCAACGACTTCGCCGAGACCCGGGGCTACCGAGACCGAGGTGCGTCCCGACGCCCCGAGTAGCGCTGCCGGAACTGAAGGCGAAGCTGCTCCTGCTGCGTCTCCCGAGAGAGCTGCTCCCGCCGATGCCGCCGAGACTGCTGCCACTGCTGCCCCTACTGCCCCCGAGGTCATTGCTCCGGCCGATGTTCCCGTCGAGAAGCCGACATCTCCTATCCCTTGAAACACTTTAAGAGTAGACTCGTCAAATCCCCGGGATGCCGGGTACAATATGTAATATACACTTATATTATTTTCGTTTCGTAGTGAACTATTTATCCGAGTAACTTATGTCAATTTATTCTGTTTTGAGTTCCCGAATTGCCTTTCATGTTTACCGTACTTAGGTAATTTCTGCTCTTGTCTACCATTTCGGCGTTCGACAGTCGAGTCACAAAACTCCACATACGGCATACATTACTTAAAACAATCCGAGTTCCTACTAACCGAATTCCCGACATAAAAAACAACTAAGTTAGTAAAAAACAGGCATGCCGGATAAGTTCCTGCTCCGAGTCCCCGAGACCATTTTCGTGTTTCCCACCTTCCCTCTCTTTGCTCTTGACTACCATTTCGGCGTGCATCAGTCGAGTCACAAGATGATTTCACATGACATACATTACTTTGACTTTGAGAATCGAACTCGGAACTTTCCCGGCATACAAATAAAATAGAGAACAGTTACCCGGCGGTCCCCGGGTTCCTTCCCGAGATGCCGGTATAAAACAACAAATGAACTTGACAAAAATGAGAACAAAACATGCATATAACGAGGCAGTCCCCGGGTTCCTCCCGGGGTGCCTTACTTTCATTAATACTGAAAACTGAGATATAACATACACTGAGCCCTTTACGTGTAAAAGGGGCGAAGTAGAGCTACATTCCATGGACGCTTTGTTTCCTCACCGGATTTGTCCATTACACCTTTCCTAGCCTCCTGTGCATCTACAAGGTAATAAGAATCATTGTGCAATGCCCTGCTTATCACAAAAGGTCCCTCCCATGGAGGTGACAGCTTATGCATTCCGGTCGTGCGTTGGATGAGCCTCAGCACCAGATCCCCCTCTCGGAACACCCTCGGGTGTACTTTCCGGCTATGATAGCGACGGAGATTCTGTTGATAAATTGCCGACCGAGATAGTGCCAATTCTCTTGCCTCTTCGAGTAAATCTACATCATCTTCTCGGGCCTCTTTTGCCTCCGTCTCGGTGAACATTGTCACTCTCGGGGAATCATATTGTATGTCAGTCGGGAGTACTGCCTCAGCACCGTATACCATGAAGAATGGCGTGTAGCCGGTAGATCTATTCGGTGTAGTCCGGAGACCTCATAACACTGTGGGGACCCCGGACTAACTGTCCGAAATACCCGATTATGCTTAATACAACGATCCCGTGATCAGTCTGTCGTTGCACATAATCCGAATTGAATACCAAAGTTTACATCCATTACAATACCGAATTAAAGTCTTACATAAAATGGTCATCTAGACCAAGTCTTACATAGGTGCCTTCAAGGGCCAAACCAAAACAATCAGCGGAAATAAGGCGTAGTAGACATCGAATCCTAGCGATGACCCGACAGGCAGTCGACTTATGAAGATCCTTAGTTGGCATAGATGTCGCCATACTCTTCCTGGGCGTAGTACTCCTCCATGTCTGGCTACGACAATAGCCAGAAGCAAACTAGTATGAGTACATTTGAATGTACTCGCAAACTACTCCAACGTGAGTGCTCTAGTTCCATTTTTAGTTTCTCACTTTTATTCTTTTAAAACATCTCTGTATCTTTGTTGAAGAAGATAAGGAAATTATGACTACTAGATATCTCAATTTTATTAGTTTTACTCCAAAACTCCTCCTTTTCCCGATTGCAAACCATTATGGCAATGTCTTTCCAACTACCTCATACCGATCCGTTGGTATAGGTGTATGGAACACTCTCCATTTCCTTTTTCTTTTTAAACTCAACTCTTTTTCCAAAAACTTGCACATGGTCTAAGTAGGGTCTTCAACTGTCCATATCCGAGGACTCGGCTATTCGAATAGTTTAATTACCCTCTGCAGAGGTAGCACGCTTTTCCCACACTCATTCGATAACTCATCGTGTCAGCCACGCTTCGCCATACCCGTGGTATGCGAAGTTGAGTCACCGACCCTAGTCTTTCCTTTGCTCATGCTAGTATAGGAACCTGCCCCTATGAACCATTCCATCCACACCTAGTCTAGTTTCCCGTCGGAAACCCTAAGTGTGAGGACTCATAGGTTTTATCTGGCGGTGTATACGGACATCCTTCTATCCTCCTCCTTATCTACTCATAGATTTTTGAGCGAGGACCCAGGTCAGGGTTAGGTCACCAAACCACTCCCTCATGCATAACAGAGTCATCTCTGTTGATGCAGTGTCCCATACTAATAAGAGCAAACTATATGACTAAGCCCTTTCCCATATGTGGGTAAATGTGGTCGCACAGAGTATCGGTTGCTTGACTGAGTACTAGGACACAATGTGCTTTTCCAAAACCATCTTTCTCCATTTCCTTATTTCAACACCACATCTTGGTGCTATATATCCACACAAGTTTTCAAAGGAGTTTTGAATAAATAACCTTGTTTTTCCATCCTATAGTTTTTGTATATACTTCTACATATGGTGGCAAAATAATCTCTACATACTTTTGAAAAAGGGTTTTTTGTAAACCTTTGCTTTTGAAAGTGATTTGTAAATCTAGATGCATAAGTTAGGTGCAAGCTCAGAGAGTAGCTTGCCTTGCTCGGCAAAGTGATCTTGGTCTTGGTCTTCAGGTTCTGCAAATCCTTCCTCCTCGATATATCCGGCAACGTTCTCGTCTAATACACAAGCAATCAATACAACCAATCACTAGTCTATTCAAACAATCACCATAGCAATACACTCTTAGAGGTTCTAATTAACCATCCCACATACCAATCCACACTATATGGTTTCAATTTAATTGAATTAAACATCATTCCATTGTATTTTAATTAGGGCAGAAACTTGTTGCACATGTTTAATTTCATAACTTGAGTTCTGTTTGTCACAAAAATACAAACTAAAATTCTACAGAAAGCTAATGATGTGTATAAGATGACACAATTGGGTTTGGGTCATTTGGAGTTATCAAACTCCCTACACATTGTTTTGAATCCAGAAGCCAATTTATAAGGTTTTGGACATTATTTAAATTATATTCATCTAAAAATTAAACCCTTTCAGGGATGGCTAACCATAGTTAAATGTGACCTAATAAAATTAGTTTCAGCCAATTTGGGTTATCAGAGTATCATAAACAAACTAGTTTAGAATTTAAACATGCTACTGTATTTTGAATGTTGTATTTTTTATTATATATCCAAATGGAGTGAAACTAGTTTAGTTGGATAGAGAATTTCATAAGCTTTCCAGAACAGTTGGATTTGCTAAATTTGGAGTTGTAAATCTAAAGTTATGGAATTTCTAAAATTGGGTTCAGTACTGGTTTTTAAATGAAATTTAAATTCGAATTTAAATCCAGAGCGGATAATGTTGAAAAATCTGACAGAGGGGTCCCACTGGTCAGTGACCCAGCGAGCGCGCGCGCGGTTCATTTAAACCTGACGCGTGGGACCCGCATGTCAGGGTTTTATTATTTTCCACGAACCGGTAAGTTACCGTAGGATCTAGATCTAACGGCCCACGACGCTCGCGTCGCCGGCGACCTAATTCGGGCGGCGCCGCGGCTCCGGCGACGGCGAGGGGGACGGAGCGCTCACCTAGGGGTCTCGGGAGGGCGAGCGGATGGTGCAGAACGACGGCGGCGAGGTGGGGAAGCTCCTGGGGCGAGTGGTGCGTGCTGGCGTGGCCCCGAGCGTCGGCGACGATCTCCTCCTCCTCCGCGGCTCTGCTCCGACTCCGGCGAGCGATTGACGGCGCTCCTGGACACGGGACAGAGGGAAAAGGGAGGCGGGTGAGTGCGGGGTGCAAGGGGAAGGGCTGAGGGCAGAGAGAAGGGAAGGGGGAGGGGTAGCACGGCCGTGCCGTGGTTGTCGTCTACCTCGGGCACGGCGAGCTCGAGGAGACCCACGGTGGCCTGAGGCTCTGCGGCGACGGCGTCGCCCTCCAGGCGGTGCTCGAGAGGGTGGTGTGAGAGGGGAAGGGGTTGTGGGGAGGTGAGGAGGGACGGTGGTGCACGGGGGCTTTTATAGCGGCCGGGCGGCGCACGGTGGACGCGGTGCAGAGGGCACCCGCGGCCGTGCGTGCTCGCCGTAGGCCGGTGGGGGGTGCGGCTACGCTGCTGGCGGTCTGGGGAGCAAGGTGGGCAAGGAGGGGTGGCGTGGCGCGTGCTGCGCGTGCGAGACGGGGCGGGCCGGCCGTGAGCGCGCTCGGGCGGTGCACGACGTGCACGGCGTGGCTCGGGCGCGGCGCGGCCGGGGCGTGCTGGTGCCGCGTGAGGGAGCCAGGAGGTGAGGGAGGGAGAGAGTGGGAGCAGCGCGGCCGGCACGGCGCGGCGTCGTCGCGGCCACAGTGCCGACACGGCGACGTGCGCACGGCCGCGGCTGTCGCCGGCGTCTCCTCGTCGATCCCAGCCACCGTTTGGCTCGTCCTCGGGTGCGGCGTGATCGTGGTGAGGAGAGGAGTGCAGTGGAGGCAACAATTTGACAATTGAACAACGCATTGCTCGAATTGATCCAAGACATGGTTCGGATTAGGAAGAACAGGGTGGATGATCACAAGGTGTTTGCTGAAATTCCTGAACCAAAACAGTGACATTTTGGCTATTTAATTTTCCATATTTCTCTTAATTCTTTTGGGTCCAAACTTAGGATCTAGGCTATCTATATTATTTGGAAGTGTTACAAGTCTTTTTGGAATATTTTGAAATATTTAAATCATGAATTTCCAATTTGAATTTGAGGCTTTTGAATATGAATTTTTTGAAAGGGAATAGTTTGTAAAAATTAACTAGGAGTGTCAATAATTTTTACTCCATTGATTTTGGTGAGGAAATAAATTTGTATATCTTAATTTGGAAAAATAATGTGACATTTGTCACATTGTGCCTTGTTTTTGTGGTTTGTTTTATTTGTTTTCTTTTCTTCAAATTTTTAATCAGAGCTAGAATTCCACAATCTTGCAAACAAGGCAACAAGCAACACTCAAGAATTAAACATACACACATTTTTATAAGAAAAGTTTTTGTTGGCCCACATTTTTGCACTAATAATTATATTAATATTTTTGAGATGTTACAAACACCGCCGGTAACTCCTCTATCCAGCATCCCGGAGTTCTCAACAATGGTTCGATCAAACGAGCTTTGAATCCGGCTAAGACCAAGGCATTTGCTCTCTCGACTTGCCCATTTGCTTCCGGGTGTGCGACTGATGCTACATCCAGCCGGATTCCCTTCTCAGCACAAAACCGAGCGAATTCCCCCACAGCAAAATTGGTGCCATTATCCGTGATAATGCTGTGCGGGTATCCGTATCTCAAGATGATGTCTTTCAGGAATTGCACAGCGGTGTGTCCATCACACTTCCGGATTGGCTTAACTTATATCCACTTGGTGAACTTGTCCACCATCACCAGTATATGTGTCATATTGCCTCTCGCCGGCTTGAACTGACCGACCATATCCAAACACCACACTGCGAATGGCCAAGTGATGGGGATTGTTTTCAGTGCTGACGCCGGCATGTGTATCCGGTGAGCAAATCTCTGGCACCCTCCACACTTTTGGACAATATCTTCTGCTTGCTGTAGCGCAGTGGGCCAGTAGAACCCATGCCGGAACACCTTTGCCACCAGGGCCTGGGATGATGCATGATGTCCACATTCCCCCTGATGTATTTCCACCAGCATCTCTTGTCCTTCTGTCGGTTTCACACACCTCTGGAGTACCTCAGTGACACTCCTTTTGTACAGTTCTTGATTGATGACAGTGTATGCTTTTGATCTTCGCATTATCTGCCGGGCTTCCACTTCATTCTCCGGGAGGGTTCCTTCCAAGATATAAGCCATAATGGGTTGTGCCCATCCCGGGACAGGTCTAACCGGGAACATGAGAGCGTCTATGTCCATAGGCTCTGCCGACATCACCTCTATCATCATTTTTCTTTGCCTCTCTGAGCACTGGGACGCAGTCCCCGGGTTCGATGTTATGCTCCCGACATCTACTTCCATGGGTACTGCATCTGACCCAGGCTCCTTGGGGATGAAGATAGAATCTGACTCGGGTGATGGTTGAATAAATGGCTTCCTCAAATGCTCCAGGGCTATCCCGGGTGGGATGGCATCCCGAGATGACCCTAGCTTGGACAAGACATCCGCTGCTTCGTTTTCTCCTGTGGGTATATGCTTGAACTCGCATCCTTCAAAAAATCCGGATATTTTCTGCACATGAAACCTGTATAAGGCCATGTTTGCATCGAGGGCATCCCAATTCCCCGACACCTGTTGTACTACGAGGTCGGAGTCACCGAAACACTCTATCCGGCGGATGCCGATCTCCTTGGCGACGTTCAGTCCATGAACCAAGGCCTCATATTCTGCGACATTGTTGGATGCCCGAAAATGAATTTGCAGCACATACTTCAGTACATCTTGCTTTGGGGAAGTGTGGACCACTCCGGCACCCAATCCGATCTTAGCCTTTGAGCCATCGAAATGCATCCTCCAGAAATTGTAATCCGGCATCGGAGGTTCATACTGCATCTCGGCCCAGTCCACCAAAAAGTCCGGCAGCGCCTGCGACTTGATGGCATCTCGTCTCTCGTACGCCGGAGCGTATGGAGACAACTGGATGACCCATTTGGCTACCCGGCCGCTAGCGTCCTTGCAACCGATGATCTCGGCGAGAGGAGCTTCGCATACCACTGTGATCGGGTGTTCCTGAAAGTAGTGCTTGAGCTTGTTCACTGCCATGTAGACCCCATACGCCATTTTCTGGTAGTGCGGGTAGTTCTGCTTGGATTCCGAGATCACCTCACTGAGGTAATACACCGGCCTCTGTATCAGCTTGCCCCCTTCTTCCCTTTCTACTACCATTACCACACTGACTACTCGGTTGGTTGCAGCAATATACAGCAGCATAGGTTCCTTGGGTAACGGGGACGCCAACACGGGTGCTGTTGAGAGCATCCTCTTCAAATCGTTGAACGCCGCATCAGCCTGCGGGGTCCAAACAAATGTCTTGCTCTTCTTCATCAGCTGGTACAGAGGCAAGGCCTTCTCCCCAAGTCGGCTCACAAACCGACTTAGGGATGCAAGACACCCGGTAAACTTCTGCACATCCTTGAGACGCACGGGCAATTTCATGCTCTCGATAGCACGAATTTTACCCGGGTTGACCTCGATTCCCCGGCTTGAGATGAGGAAACCGAGTAATTTCCCTGCCGGTACACCAAATGTGCACTTATCCGGGTTCAACTTCATCCGGAATCTTTTTAAGTTCTTAAATGTTTCCCTCAGATCATCTATTAGTGAGGCTTTTTCTTTTGTTTTTATGACTATGTCATCGACATAGACCTCGGCATTTCGGCCTATCTGGTCATGCAAACATTTCTGCATGCATCTCTGGTATGTAGCACCAGCATTCCTCAAACCGAAAGTCATGACACGATAGCAATAAGCCCCATAAGGGGTAATGAAAGCAGTTTTCAATTGATCATCCGGATTTAAAGGTATCTGGTGAAAACCAGAATAAGCATCTAAAAAAGTCAAAAGCTCACTCCCGGCAGTGGAATCTATTACTTGATCTATCCGGGGCAACGGAAAGGGATCCTTCGGGCAGGCTTTGTTGAGGTTGGTGAAGTCGATGCACATGCGCCACACCTTAAGCAGGAGGGGATCATCCTTCTTCTTCTCTACCAAAACCGGATTTGATATCCAATCCGGGTGCAGCACCTCCATTATGAATCCGGCGGCCAGCAGTATAGCCAGATGCTCCATGACCGCGGCTCTTCTTTCATCTGAGAGGCGCCTAGTTGGTTGCTTCACCGGCTTCGCATCCGGTCTAACAAACAGAGAGTGCTCAGCCAACTCCCTCGGGACGCCTTGCAGATCGTCACTCGACCACGCAAAAGCATCCCGATTCTCACGGAGGAAGTCGACGAGCTCGCCTTCCTATTTGCTGTCCAGGTTGCTGCCAATGATGACTTGGCGCTCCGGGTTACTGGGGTCCACACACACCTTCTTGGTCTCCTTGGGGGGCTGAAATGATGCACCCTGCTCCGGGTTCATCATCCCGGGCATTCCGAGTTGGGAGGTCTTGGCCATTGCCACCACCTGCTGGATCCTCTTCTTTTCTTCCGCGATCACCAGAGACTCAGCCAAGCACGACCCCGCCGAGGCACATTCCATGGAGCGCTTGTGGTCTCCCGAGATGGTGATTACACCGTTAGGTCCCGGCATCTTCATCTTGAGGTAGCCCACATGAGTCGAGATCATGAACTTGGCGAGGGCCGGTCTGCCGATCAGTGCGTGATACGGGCTCTCGAGGTCCACGACCTCGAACTCCAAGCTCTCGGTTCGGCAGTTCTCCCGAGTTCCGAATAGCACCTCCACCCAGATCCTTCCCATGGGCGAGCAAGAGACTCCGGGCACAATGCCGTGGAAGGTTGTCTCGGTAGGCAGCAGGGTGTTCATAGATACTCCCAGCTTCAGCATCGTGTCCTTGTACATGATGTTAATGGCACTGCCATTGTCAATTAGAACCCGGCTGAAGCGGACGTTGAGGTTGGGTCCGACAAAAGTTGGGTCCACCACCAAGGCATATGCTCCCGGCTTAGGCATAACTCGGGGGTGATCCTTCCGGCTCCACGTGATCTCCATCTCGGACCAGTGCAAGAATTTGGGCACCGCCGGGATCACAACATTCACCTCTAGGGCACGCTGCCGCACACTCTTTCGGTCAGTGGGTTCGGTTACGAAGACCACATAGCTTTGATGTGCCTCCCGGTAGTTGCTCTGCTGGCGTCCGGCTTGGTTACCGTTGTCGTTCCGGCCGAGGTGGGGGTCCTCTCGGAGGAGGGGGAAGTCGGACAGCGTTGGCCCCCGATGTCGGAGGAGGGGGTCTCGGGATATTGGGCCGAGATGCCGGAGCACTCTGCCGAATAGCTCCCGAGCTGCCCTCCTGCAATGTGCGCTGATACCAGCTACACTGCCGAGTAGAGTGGTTTGCGGGCTTGTTGGCCTCCAGAGTATGGTAGCAGCATGGCTTGTTCAGCATTTCCTCATATGTCAGGGGCTTCTTTTGTTCCACCCATGTCTTTTGCACCTCTTGACTCTGACCCCAAGCCGGGCCACTTGTCTTTTGACGCTGGCTGTTGCCGGCATCCTCCTGCTCCCGGGTCACTGCTGCGACATGCTGCGCGGCATGGTGGTACTCGGGCTGATTCCTCTTGTGGCCGAACTCCTGGCGATCATGGCTCCTGCTCGGTCCTGAACGCTGAGGCCCCGCATTCCTCCTGTTGGAGTCTCCGACATCCACCAGGGGTTGCATGGGATCTCCAAGCGTGTAGGTATCGGCGATGCGCATGGTCTCTGCCAAGGTCGTTGGCATCTTTCTCTGCAACTTCTGCCACAGCATAGAGCCATGTCGGCATCCTTGTGCAAACCAGGAGATGGCCTGTGCCTCTACCACTCCTTCGCAAGAGTTGCGAATATTGCTCCACCGGGTAAGGTATTCCCGGTCAGTCTCATTACTCCTTTGCCTACAGATGGCGAGCTGCTGAGGTCTGTTCGGCCTTTTGTATGTGCTGGTGAAATTACTGATGAATGCTTCCTCAAAGTCTAACCAGCAGTCTATGCTGCCAGTTCTCAGGTTGTTCAACCAGATCCGGGCTGGTCCTTCCAACATCTGCGGCACATAACGTACCGCCCATCGTCTGTTTCCACCGGCTATGCTTACTGCAGTTACATAATCGGTTAGCCAGTCCTCTGGCTTCTTGCTTCCGTCATAGGTCTTGGCACCTCGGTTGAGCTGAAAGTTCCGAACAGGAGGTTCCCGCATGATCCGAGGTCCGAAGCAGGCAGGTCCCGGAGGTCCTTGCTCTTCCACCAACTCGGATTGATGAATCCGGTCGAGCCGGAATCTGGCATCTGCCGGGTTTAGCTGCCTGGTTCCTATCCGAGATCCCAAAGGGTTCTCGTCTGGCTGATACCCGAGCTGCTGCTGCCTCGAGTTGCCATCATTGAGCCTGTCCTGCGCAGGGATCACGGCCTGCTGGGGAACGGAGGCGAACTCCCTTTGTGGGTTTCCCTGAACATGAGGAGGGTTCCGGGGTGGATTACCACGGTCAGCCGGGTTATCGTTTCCTACACCCAGATTACCATTCCCACGGGTACTTCCCGCCTGCCCCGAGTTACGCTGTCCGGCTTGCCCGGCTTGCTGGATACCGGCGAAGGCCGGATCATAGGTCTGTAGCTGCTTGTTCTTCCCGGAACCTCGACTCCGGCTCCGACTCTTGCTCTTGCTCTTGCTCTTGCTTCTGCTCGGAAGCGGGGATGAGGCCTCCCCATCCGATCTCTGGCTGTTGGGTCTGGCTGAGTGCACCTGGGACCCTGCCCCGGGGTTCTTCTTCTTGAAGGCCAGATTCTGACGGTTGGCCTCAATCACCAACTCGTTTACCCGCTCCTGCTGCTTGCGCAGGGCCTCACCGGATAACCCCGCCAACTCGGCCATGGCAGCTTCGGCGGCCCTAAGAGTTTTCGCCGGTGAGCTGTACACCGGCTTCCCCGCTGAAATCCGACTTCCCGTGTGACTGGTGGTGGCTCCACCAGCCAGCTCCTCATTCACCATTCTTCCTTTCTTGCGCAGATCCGCAATGCGCTTGTCCCGGGTGTCTATCTTAAGGAATCCGTGAGCAGCATTGTACTCCCGGAGGCTAGCATTGAGCTCGCGACGGATCTCGGCTATCTCCTGTGCTTCGGCGAGTAGCAACCTCCGCTGCTCCTCCAAGTCAACCGAGGTGACTTGGGTATCCGCTTCGGCAGCCACCGGTACAGTTAATTTGGCCACCAGCCCCGAGAGGGGATCTGGGCGACGCCGTGGCTGGGACGGCTGCGGATCGCCATCTCGGGCCACAGGTCTTTCCTGCGGGGGTTTGGCCAAACGGAGGTGGGCGCTCCCGGTATCGCCGTCAGCGTCTTGGTACTCCTCCTCGGTAGCCCCGACCATCATTACCGCGACGGAACTCGGGGGGGCGACCGGCACGCAGACCCCGAGCAGCGCAGAGCATGGGAGGGTCCTCAGCTTCCAGGACCACGTCCGGGTAGCTACAGACAACCTCTGTGGCGACGTAGGTGGTGAAACCACCAAAGTCAATGAGACATCCGTTCACCGGAAACGGTCTGTTCTGGAAGCACCCTGCGTTGTCGCATACGAAGTCCATCTCCCCTAGCCTTACGACCAGGCCAGAGAGAACCCGAACCTCGAAGTGAACAGGTGAGCCCGTCCGGATGTGTATACCAGCCAACGCCACTGTCTGCCCCACGGTGGGCGCCAACTGTCGTGGTGGTGTCACGGCAGATGCCATAGGATGGCTAATGTGTGGGGCCGATGGACGTTGGTGGATCCGGGGAGGGATAGCGAGCTGAAGAGCTCACGCGGGGAGGATCCCGGTAAAACCGAGATCTCCCAGGAACAAGAAATAAGAACTAAGTACGAGGGGGAAGATCTAACAAACACGAACAAATGCACGAAGGCACACAACACACACACGATATACCCAGGTTCAGGGCCCTCGTGAGGAGGTAACACCCCTACTCCTGCCTTTCCACTCTATATATTGGTGTTACAAGAGCTACAACTTGCTGCTAGATCTCTCAAAGGGAGGAGTACAAAGAACTAGATGAACTCAAGGTGAGAAGGAGTGAATGCTCTCTGAGTAAATGTGACTATAGCTTTGGCTCTGAAGTTGGTCTCTGTCTCTCAGGAGCAGTTATGGCGCCTTTTATAGAGGTCCGGCCAGGAGGGCCGGAAACCCTAAATCGGCTTGGCCCCACCGGACAGGCCTAGCCGGCATGTCGTCACCGGCTAGTGCGACCTAGTCGCCGCGCTATCCGGCGTAGCCCCTTCGTCATCATCTTGATAAGGACGGCAGGCGCCGTCCTGCACCATCGCTGTCCCCCTGTCAGAGACAAGACATGTCTTTGCCCATTCCGGATAGCCTTTTCCGGATTACCGGGCTAGGCGTGTCAGGTCTTGTCGTACCACGATCGTACCGGATGACGCGCTCCCGTGTCAAGCGGGAGGTGACCATGCTTCCGTGTCAGGCGGAATGGTACTTCCCCCCGCGACAGACGGGAAAGCCTGCTCTGGACCGTTGACGGCCTACCGGAAGCCCTCACGCCGGCTACCTCCTCACTTGCCACTGTGAGCCCTTCTGCATAAGATCAAGACCGAGACATATACTCCGGTTAGTACCCACCCGGACAACCTATCCGGTAAAGCCGAGTACACCTCCTTCCGGGAGTCTCCCCGGACCACGAGACTCGGGACCTTTACCGGATACGTCCGAGCTCGTCTCAGGATGAGTATCTCTAGGCCTAGCCTCCCGAAGATGTCTTAGCCTATCAGCAAAGACATCTTCGAGAAGCTAGTTCTTAGAGGAACCACCCGCTCATGCTTGTGCTGCGATTATGAGGGCCGGGGGTGCCTATTTATAGATGCCAGAGCTGCCCCTTGCGCCTGCCAGGAGACATTTTGCCCTCTACCAGTGTTCAAGGGTCAAGGTGCCCTTTCAGCACGCCAGGAGGTGTCCCTTGCTCTCTCCAAAGGTCAAGTACTGTTGGCCCTTTACTGAATTATACCGGGATCTGCCCCTACCCGGGGGGCAGCCCCCCGACACAGACGAAGTCCATCTCACCCAGCCTTACGACAAGGCCAGAGAGAACCCGGACAGCGAAATGAATGGGGGAGCCCGTCCGGATGTGTACACCAGCCAACGCCTCTGTGTGCCCCATGGTGGGCGCCAACTGTCGTGGTGGTGTCACGGCAGATGCCATAGGATGGCTAATGTGTGGGGCCGATGGACGTTGGTGGATCCGGGGAGGGATAGCGAGCTGAATAACTCACACGGGGAGGATCCCGGTGTAACCGAGATCTCCCAAGAACTAGAAACGAGAGCAGCGCGATAGAGGAAAGATCTAATAAACAACAACAAATGCACGAAGGCACTCAACACACAGACGATGTACTTTGGTTCAGGGCCCTCGTGAGGAGGTAACACCCCTACTCCTGCCGTTCCTCTCTATATAATGGTGGTACAAGGCCTACAACTTGCTCGTAGATCTCTCCAAGTGAAGAACAAGAAGAACTAGATGAACTCAAGGTATGAGGAAGTAAATGCTCTAGGAGTAAATGCAACTATAGCTTTGGCTTCCAAGTTGGTCTCTCTCCCACAGGAGCAGTTATGGCGCCTTTTATAGGGTTCCGGCCAGGAGGGCCGGAAACCCTAATCCGGCATGGCCCCACCGGACAGGCCTAACCGGCATGGCGTCACCGGCTAGTGCGACCTACTCTCCGCGCTATCCGGCGTAGCCCCTTCGTCATCATCCCGGCAAGGACTGCAGGCGCCGTCTTGGAACATCATTGCCCCCCTGTCAGAGACAGGACATGTCTTCGCCCATCCCGGATAGCCTTTTCTGGATTGCCGGGCTAGGCACGTCGTGTCTTGTCGTACCGTTGTCGTACCGCCTGACGTGCTCCCGTGTCAGGCGGGAAGTGACCATGCTTCCGTGTCAGGCGGGAGGTGACCATGCTTCCGTGTCAGGCGGGAGGTGACCATGCTTCCGTGTCAGGCGGAATGGTACTCTCCCCCGCAACAGACGGGAAAGCCTGCCACAGACCGTTGACGTCCTACCGGGATCCCTCGTGCCGGTTATCTCCTTGCTTGCCCCCGTGAACCTTTCCTGCACAAGATCCAGATCAAGATAGACGTTCCGGTTAGCACTTACCCGGATTGCCTATCCGGTAAAACCGAATACACCTCCTTCCGGGAGCTTCCTCGGAGCCCCAAGATCCGAGATCCTTTCCGGAGGCGTCCGAGTTCGTCCCTGGATGAGTATCTCTAGGCCTAGCCTCCCGAAGATGTCTTAGCTTACCAGCAAAGACATCTTCGAGAAGCTAGTTCTTAGAGGAACCATCCGCTGATGCTTTTGCTGCCATTGCGAAGGCTGGGGGTGTCTATTTATAGCTGCTAGAGCTGACCCTTGCACCTGCCAGCAGGCACATTGCACCCTACCAGCGCTCAAGGGTCAAGTTGCCCCTTCAGTACACCAGGAGGTGTCCCTTGCTCTCACCAAAGGTCAAGTACTGTTGGCTTATTACTGAATTATTCCGGGATCTGCCCCTACCCGGGGGGCAGCCCCCCGACAAGGGTGGTGAGCACGGTACTCGTTGTCGAACGGGAAGAAGAAGGGCACAGTCACCCGGTGCAGAGGCCCGTCTACTACCTCAGCGAAGTCCTCACCCTGTCCAAGCAGAACTACCCGCATTACCAGAAGCTGGCATATGGAGTCTTCATGACCTCCAGGAAGGTCGTCCACTACTTCTCCGAGCACCCGATCACGGTGGTAAGCTCCTCTGGACTAGCAGACATTCTCACAAACCAACGCGCGACAGGACGAGTCGCCAAGTGGGTTGTCGAGCTAGGACCATGGGGGCTGAAGTATGCTCACCCGAAGTCCATCAAGGCCCAAGTCCTCCCAGAATTCACCACCGAGTGGATAGAAGCCCAGCTACCAAATGTCCCCGACTTTTCCAACGCATGGACAATGTATTTTTATGGCTCCAAGAAATTCATGTCAGCCGGGGCAGGAGTTGTGCTCATCTCCCCCAAAGGCGACAAGCTCAAGTACGTCCTGCAGATGGACTTTCCGACGCCGTCCAACAACGAAGCCGAGTACGAGGCCCTGATCCACGGCATGCGGATGGCCAAGAACTGCGGCGCCACGCACCTCATGATATACGGCGACTCCTACCTGGTGGTACAGCAAACCATGAAGTCCTGCGACGCCATCGCCGACAACATGATCGCCTACAGAGACCTCTACAATAAGTTGGAAGGCAACTTCGACGGCTGCGAGTTGCGGCACATCGGCCGTGAAAGCAACAAGGAAGCCGACGTCCTCGCTAACATGGGCTCAGATAGGGTGCCAGTCCCACCCGGCGTCTTCCTCGAGCGCATCACGCAAAGATCCATCTAGGCTCAGAACACAGCAAGCACTGCAACAACAAAAGGCGACGCTAACCCGCCAAGCCAAGACAAGGTCCCCATGGAGGTCATGCTAGTCGAAGCTACATAGACAGGACCGTACCTGGCGTACATACTGCATCAGAAGCTGCCAGCCGACCCAGTCGAAGCAAAGCGCATCATCAGGCGCTCCAAAAGTTTCACCGTCATCAACGGAGAACTCTACAAAAGAAGCATCTCAGGAATCCTGCAAAAGTGCGTAGATCCAGTCGACGGCCAAGCCATCTTACTCGACATCCACGCGGGTATCTGCGGGCATCACGCCAGCAGTCGAGCATTGGTGGCCAAAGCACTATGAGCCGGGTTCTACTGGCTGACAGCCATGCAGGACGCCGAGGAGCTAGTAAGGAAATGCACAGGGTGCCAGGAGTTTGCCAACAAGCCACACGCGCCAGCATCAGAACTTAACACAATACCATTAGCCTGGCCCTTCGCCCAATGGGGTCTGGACATGGTGGGCCCGCTGAAGAAATCCTCACCCGGAGGTCACACTCACCTCCTGGTTGCAGTCGATAAGTTCACAAAGTGGATCGAAGCCGTGCCCATCACAAGTTCGACTGCTTCCACAGCAGTCAACTTCATCATGTCAATCATCTTCAGATTTGGAGTACCGAATGGGATCATCACCGACAACGGCTCGAACTTCACAGCCGAAGAATTCAAGGACTTCTGCTCAGAGCAGGGGATCAAGCTCAGCTATGCGTCCGTCTCGCACCCGCAATCCAATGGGCAAGTGGAGAAAGCCAATGGCCTCGTCTGCAACGGCATCAAGAAGCGACGCGTGCCACTAAAACGCGCAGCGGGCGCATGGGTGGAAGAACTACCGTCGGTCCTTTGGAGTCTACGAACAACGCCAAACAGATCCACCCAATACACTCCATTCTTTATGGTGTATGGTGCAGAAGCGGTTCTCCCCTGCGACATCAAATTCGACGCACCGAGAGTAGTCGCCTACAACGAGTCGGATGCAGAGGAGGCACTCGAAGACAGCATGGACACCCTGGATGAAGCACGCGACATCGCCCTAGCACGATCAGCCGTGTATCAACAAGACCTGCGCAACTATCACACTCGGAGGCTGCGACCAAGAGCGTTCGTTGCAGGCGACCTGGTTCTCCGACTCAAGCAGAAGAAGGTGCACAAGCTCGCTTCCCCATGGGAGGGCCCGTACATCGTGACAGAAGCAATCGGCAACGGAGCTTACCGCCTGAAAGACTCGAAGACGGGAGCAGACTGCAGCAACCCGTGGAACGTGCCACAACTCCGCCGGTTCTACGCATAGTTCAACCCAATAATTGTACAAGAAAAATCAGCGCGGCAGGTTTCAGACGCACTCTTTCCCTTACCAGGGTACCTAAGGGGACTGGAAGGGTTTTAATGAGGCGGCCTGTTCGCAAGAATCAATAAAGTGATTTGAAGAAAATCTGTCTCCTTTACCTTTCACACAGAGGAAGCTAAAATCCTAGGCCGCCACTCGAACCACTCGGGGGCTGCGCCACACAGGTTGAAAGAAAAGCTTAGGCCGCTACCCGAACTATTCGGGGGCTGCGCCATACAAGCATAAATCAAAAAATCCTAGGCCGCCACCCGACCCACTCGGGGGCTGCGCCATACAGGTCAAGTTCAAAATCCTAGGTCGCCACCCGACATACTCGGGGGCTGCGCCAAACAGGTAACACTTGTAATCCTAGGCTACCACTCAACCTACTCGGGGGCTGTGCCATACAGGCCTTCTCAGAAAATCCTCAGCCGCCACTCAAACTCACTCGGGGGCTGCGCTGTACAGGTCAAGTTCAAAATCCTAGGTCGCCACCTGACATACTCGGGGGCTGCGCCAAACAGGTAACACTTTTAATCCTAGGCCGCCACTCGACCCACTCGGGGGCTGCGCCACACAGGTCTTAGCAAAAATCCTAGGCCGCCACTCGAACAACTCGGGGGCTGCGCCATGCAGGTCAAGTTACAAAAATCCTAAGTCGTCATCTGTTAAAGTCAGAGACTGCGACATACAGGTCACACTTGGAAAAACCTAGGCCGTTGCCTAACATACTAGGCGACTGCGCCAAACAGGTCGAAAATCAAAACACGCATTTACACTTCCGAGAAAGCAGATCAATTCTCATTACTCGCAAGTATTTTTAATCTAGTACATCGCAACCTGCGCAGGCACATTTTCCCTCTATAACTAACCCTGTACATCAGACGACAACTACTCTAATCTGCAGGCTCGACCTTCGGCGCATCGAGGGGACCTACAAGGCGCTCACTCAGGTCCTGAACCTGCCTGATAATTTGGCGCGCAGCCGCTAAGGTCTCGTCGAAGTCGTCATCACCAGGCAGGCCATCAAGCACCTTGTCGAGCGGAAGATGTGGCCGATGCATCCGGACGTATGCCAACGCCGCATTCGCCCCAGCCACAAGTTGGGCGTTGACAACCTCCT
This sequence comes from Poa annua, assembly GCA_026929855.1. NCBI lineage: Eukaryota > Viridiplantae > Streptophyta > Magnoliopsida > Poales > Poaceae > Poa > Poa annua. The sequence goes on from CM049427.1 coordinate 45,052,390, forward strand.
TCAGCCCCTCACCATCGCGAAACCTCTCCAGCAAGGCGGACAGCCCGTTCGGCTGCGCGTTATGCGGGAAGTACACACGATTGATATGCCAAAGTGTCTTCCGGCAATTCTCCAGAAGAAAAGCCGCACGCCATGTATGATCAAGCATGGTGGCAAGGGCGCGCCCTCTTGACTTGTTCACCCAGAACTGACGAGCTTCATAGGAGTCGCCTGACGCCTCTCGGGTAACTCGCTCTTCAACACGAGCCCGCTCAGCCTCCCAGTCCGGGTTCACATCTGCACGCGTAAACTGCAAGTCAGAACAAGCAAGCTTCAGCAAAGAAAGCAGCCGCCAAGAGGATACCAACCTTGCAGCTGTCGACTGATCAGATCGATCTCCCCAAGCAAAAAATCTTCACGTCGTGAGAACTCTGCAGTAGGATGCGACCGGGAGCGGTGCAGCAGCAGCTCAGTATTCTTCAGGGTCGCCTCAAGCTCAACCACCTTGTTCTTCAGGTACGTGATTATCCGCTGATCATTTGTACTACGTGGAGGAGTCGGCGCCGCCCGACGACGGCGAGCACCCGAAGAAGAAGCCTCGCCACTCGGCTCAGTCGCAGGAGAAGAAGAAGCACCACCGCGCACGACAGTCTGCCATGAATACGCAGAGTCAATACAATCATATGACTGTGAAGCAAAGTTAAACTCGGCAGAAAGAAATTCAGTTCTAGCAAAAGCACTGTTGAAAGCCAAAAGACCTAGCAGGACAATATTCATTACAGGGCCAGAAGTTCAAAAGTACAGACCATGGCGACTGCCGAATTCCTAAAGCTATGTCTACTCTAAGGCTGCAGACTACGACCGGGAGCGACTCTTCCGAGTGGCAGCCGCCTCAGTTGCCTTAGCAAGGGCCCTCTCGAAGAGTGCCACAAGCTGCACAACCAGCTGTGAAGCACGCTCCTTCACACCATCCAGCGACGCGGTTCGGCCATCGGGTCTTCGAGGAAAGCCGCTGACGACCTTCTCAAATTCACCCGGAACCTGATGCCCTAAGAGGAGCTGGAAGGTGAGCTCGGAGCCGCGTACCGTCTTCGACCGCGTGAAGTCGGCGATGGTGGTCGCGTCTTCAAACGGCGCAGCAAGGGCGTCCACGGCTGCCGGCGGCTGGTCGCTCGGGAAGATACTCCGGTGCACCACAGTGAGGGCTCCAGTCGATTTCTTCAACGCGGCTGTGGACTTCTTCAGCACGTCGGATGCATAGGCGCAGACCCGGTCGAGGAAGCCGACAGCAGTCGCCAAGTCAACCGCGTCACTCGACGCGTCTTCCGGAGGAGCTCCACCGCAAATCTCTGCACAAAGGATTCAAGGTCAGACAAAGAAAAAGATCAAGACACAGCAGGCATTAAGCCGAAACTTACCCCCAAGAACACCGGCGAGTGAGAGGAGACGACCGACTTGAGTCTTCTCCTGGGCGACCCGCGCCAGCTCCCGCTCTCGAGACTCATGCAGGGCCTTCTCAAGCTCAGAAACCCGCCCAGTAGCCTGGTCCAGAGAAGCACGCAGCTGGTCCCTCTCTTTCTCCAGGCGAACATAAGCCGCGGCTGCGTCAAGCTGCTGACGGTAGTACGGCTAAAACAAAAGCAAGATGTTAATAAAGTTGCGGGCGATTATACTAGTCACCCACACCTTCGGGGGCTACTCCCATCGGGAGCGCTGATCACGCACCCGATGAAAACTCAAGAATACAAGTACAAGCGTAAAGGACTTACGTGGTCCAGGAGGTCAGGGTCCTCTGAAGCCGAAGGAGGATCGCGACTCGACGATGCAACGCCAGCAGGCTGTGCACGCGCCTTCTCCACCATCGCCTGAGTCCCCAACTCAGTCGAAGGGGCGGATGTATGCTCCATGTCCCGAAGGGGGGAGCTAACATCGCCAGAACGATGGATGCAGCGAAAACGAGCACACTAGTCAACTCAAATGTTGCAGCTACAAAACACAACTCGAAGGGAACAAATCATCAAGAAGCTCACCTGGTGGTTTCAAGGTCGTCGTAACTCTCCAGGGAGGGCGACACCATCCGCGCAAACGAGCGAGGAGCCGCGGAGCTGACAGGAGGAACATTCAAGGGCTCATTCCAGCCACCCGAGGACCGCGCACCCGACGACGTCGCGACGGCCTCCTCCAGAGTAACGTCGGCATCCTTAGCAGGTGACGACGCAGTAGCAGAGTCGCCACGGCTCGGGAGCTTCCGCTTCTTCCGTACGGGTTCCTCCTCTTCATCTTCATCCTCCACCAATTCGTGAGGAGAGTGTGCGGAAGGAATCTCTTCGTCGTCATCCTCTTCCTCGACAAACTTCGACTCGTCGTCGGGTCCGTTCTCGAGAAGAGGAGGAAGGCTGATCAGCAAAGACCGACCCTGAAGCAAGTAGACACAAGTCGAATCAAGAAGAAAGTAGACGCAAGTCGAGTCAAGACAAAAGGAAAACAAGCCAAGACTCACCTCAGGAACGGGGTTCGATACCCCGTAAGCAGCAACCGGGCACTTGACGTTGCACGTGTCCGCGACTCGGAGGTTGGTGATGGACCTTACTTTTGTTTCCACCTCCTCATCATCAAGCGGCTCGGTGCTAACGCCCTCGACGGCCCACATCGGGTGAGGTCGAGCGCTGAGCGGCTGCACCCGAAGACAGAAGAACGTGGCCATCAGGAAGACGCCACCCGCCTCGCGCCCAAGGGTCTTGGTCAGATCGCGCAGCAGGCCCAGCAGGGGCCGCACGGCCTCCTTCTCCGCAGCAGTCAGCGGGTGCGCCCAGGCGCCAGTCTTCCGCAGCCCACGTCCGCTGTCGAATGCACCCAAGTCGTCCTGGTTCGACTGGACGTAGAACCATCTCTTGCCACCCCTGGACGGAGTCACACTTCTTCATCTGGAAGTACGCGGTGTCACCGCGCACTTGGATTCCGAAGCCGCCCACGGGGAAGGGCAACCTGCTCCTCCCAACGTTCTTGCGAACGAGGAAGAGCGACTTCCACAGTGCCCAGTGGGGCGCGACACTCAGAAAGCACTCGCAGAGCACGATGAAGCCCGCGATGCTCAAGACGCCATTGGGGGTCAGATCGTGGATCTGAACCCCATAGGCATACAGGAGACCGCGCACAAAATCGTGCATGGGGAACCCGAAGCCCCGCGGAAGGAAGTCCACGAAGCAAACAGGTTCCCCATCGCGGGGTGTGGGGAATACCTCTTTGCCAGGAGCGCGTACCTGGACTTGGTCGGCAGGGGGAAGAAGACCCTGAGCGCGGAGGAGCTCCACCTCTGCCTTCTTCACCGACGATCGCTGCCAGTCGCCGTCGGGCTTCTTCATCAGCCCGGCTTTGTCGGCGGCGGCGGAGGAGCCAGCGGCCCTCTTCGCCTTGCCCATGGCGCCGCGATGCAGTGCAAGGTGCACGGACAGAAAGCAAGGAGCTCGGGATGGCGGCAGAAATGGTAGAGCGCAGAGGAAAAGGAGGCCAGAACGATTGGAGAAGATGAAGGCCTTCGCATCAAAATGCAGTACTTATGCCTCGAAAGAGTTTCATCTCAACCGTCCACAGAACAAGGGCTCCGAGCAGACACATCCGGCCGTACACGTGTCGCACGAAGAAACCAACCGTCGCCGCCCACTTCGTCCACTACGCATGAAAACCGAGGCGTCATCATCATGCCGCGCAAATTTCGCGCCCAGTTCGCAGACGTGACAACTGCTGACCGTGGTCAGCTCTGACAGCGGGGCCCGCCACGTCACGTCCCATCGGGCGCAGAGGCGTGCAATGGATCGTCACCAGTGACGTCATCAAGCCAACGGCTCCAAAAGAACCTTAAACAGCTCGACAGAGTGATTCGAGTAGTAAGCTACTTAGCTGAAACCAACAAAGTAGGATCGACTAATGATCCAAGAACCCGAAGAAATCATTTGGGTGACAAAGAAAATCCGAGTAAGCACGAGCAGCTGAATCCATCCACAAGTAAGCCAGCAGGCCGAGTAAAAGCAAGCTTCAAGATATAGGCAAAGTAATTCGACTGCAAAGGTTACTCCCATCGGGAGCGGCCGGTTCGACTGAAGAAATCGAGTTCAAGCTCAAGATCAAGCAATCCAATGGCGCGTCCAGGAGGAAGAAGTCCTTTGCTCGACTCTACGCTTCGACCAAGCACTCGGGGGCTACTGACGTGGGGCTGCCTTTCGGGTAACCCACGATAAGGCTACCTGGGCCGCGCCAAGGACGTGGAAGCCCACAGAAGGCCCATGCGGGGTACCATGTAACCTAGTCCAAGTCGGTTAGGAAGCATAACCTGCCATATCTGTAGTTGCCATCGGCATCAACCACCCGAGACCTGGCTGCCTATAAAGCCAGGAGGGTTGCTCGTCCCAAAGGACATGCTCATAGCCGCCACCACAAACCCTAGCGAGATCGCAATCTCGCCATTGTTACCACAACTCGCATCAATAATCAAACAAGCAAGAGTAGGGTGTTATCCTCCGGGAGCCTGAACCTGGGTAAATCCTTGCTTGTCAGCCGTCGTGACCACCTGCACTCATCTCTCTCCCCATCAGTTAACCCGGGGTGCACAACCCTGGGACTTGTCGAGTTAACACCTCGTCAAAGACATTCACAAGTGTGATGTCCGGTGCCACTACCACCTTGCCGAGCCCTATTACCTTAGACTTTGAATTGTCACCATATGTAACGGTCATTTGATCATTATTGGGCTTCAACTCCGTTACAATCTCCTTCCTTCCAGTCATATGACTAGTGCACCCACTATCAATTATCCATTTCGATCCTCCGGAAGCAAGGCCCTACACACAATCAATTCTTTGGTTTAGGTACCCATTTTGCAATCGGTGCCTTTTGGTTAGCAACAAGGGTCTTTGGAACCCAAATAGCATATTCAACATAACCATCAAAAGGACCAATGTATCTAGCATAAACATCCCCATAATAATCAACATCTAAAGCATAGTTGGGGTTAGATATGCCCGCAAAGTCATCACGAGTGGTAGTGCCCCTTGTGGCATTTCCACTCGTAATGTCATCTTTCTTGGCTTGTGCGGGCTTGATCTTCTTCTTGATCTTCTTCTTCTCCTTAGCAACATAGCCTAGACCTTCCTTACCCTTGTGGGGCACTCGCTCATGAAGAGGAGTAGTGAGCTTCCCTTTGCCTTTATCAAGGGAGGTCTTGGGCTCGGTTGCCATGGAGGGAACAAACAAGATTCTAGCTTTATCCTTGACAACATTTGCATTAGTATTCAAAGGAGTAGAAGTACTAGGTTTCTCAAGAATAGATATCCGAGTTTGGAGTTGATCACGAGACTTGAGAAGACGTTCGTGATCACTTGTCAATACCTTGTGAGTATTTTCAAGTGACTCGAGGTCTTCGGAAAGTCTAGCATGAGCAACTACAAGCTCGGACTTTTCATTTTGCACAATTTTACATTTAGCAAAGTAGAGATCACGATCCTTAGTGATCTTAGCAAGTTGCTCCTTGAGGAGAGCATGAGCTTCTTGTTCATCTTCGAGAGAGGATTGGAGGGACACCTTAGCGTGTGCATCCTCTCTCTCAATCTCACCTTTTAATTCAAGCTCATCCTCAAGCTCACCTATATGACTCATAATTGAGCCAAAGTGTTTCTTTCCTTCTCCTTGCAAGTCAGTCATGAATTTATCAAACGCAATAATTTCTTCCTTGACTTCTAGGCTCATACCATCATCAATGTCATGGGATATGAAGGTAGGGGACAATTGTACCTCGGATGTCTTTTCCATGAGACATCTTGCATTCTTGATGATGGGGCTCTCGTTTGGCGAGGAGAAGAGTGACGGAGGTGTGGAAGAAATGGCTAGTGCGGCCACTTGCGTTGGAGTATCCTCCTTGTCACTATCTTCATCATCGGTGGGATATTGCTCTTGAGTTACCAAGACAATCTTGTCACTATCTTCATCATCGGGAGAAGCAGCGCGGGATGCTCTAAATGCTGCAGCGCACTGCGGTTCTGCTGACCCGCCTGGCCGATCTCCTCCACGAGCCTGTTCTGGCGGTTTCGCTGGAGCTCCATCCCCACGCGAGCGTCGGGCGCGGTGCGCTGCACGATCAAGCAATCGTGCGGCGAGGACGCGTGCGAAGAAGCACTCTGCATCGCAGACGGTGCAGGTCCCGGAGTGGCGGAGGCGCGTTTGTCGCGACCGTGCCCACGAGAGAGGGGTGCAGGTTGGACTGCGACGGAGCAGGGCGCGTCGTGGCAATGTCGACGAGGTGGTTGAGGCGTTGGAGCCACTGCTCGTGGGCCTCAGCGGTGGGCTGGTAGCGGAGAATCTCCTGCGACAAGAGCAGCGCGGTGTGGGGCGCGGGGTCTGTCCTCCCCGGGCCCGAGCCGCTCGGGCGCTGCATCGGGTGCGACGACTGCGCGTTCTCCTGAGTCTCGGAGTCACGTTCCAGTGCCTCGGCATGAGGGCCGGAAGGGACGCGCTCTTCGTGACGGGGTCGTCCCCGCCATGCGCGGGTGTTCGCGATGTCCGGCGGCGCGCGCGCTCCTTCAGGCGCGCGTCGGTTGACGCGGGCGGGGCGGGTGTTCACCATGGCGCGGAGACGAACTCGAAGGTTGTTGACGCGCCTCAACCCCCTACCTGGCGCGCCAAATGTCGGGTTATGACTCCCAAGAATCGGGGATAGTCACTTCCTGAAGATTAGTTCGTGAAGGGGGTTGAACGCAGAGGTCAAGACCCTCGAGGGACACTGCGACGTTGCTCGCCGGACCCGAAGACGACACGCCCACGACAGAGATAGACACCGGCATTTACCCAGGTTCACGGCCCTCGTGAGGAGGTAAGACCGCTACTCATGCTTGTCTGTATTAGATGGTGGAGGTTACAGTACAATGGAGTTTGCCGAAGGCCCCCTTGAGGCAGTTCTTGTCTGGGGAGGGAAGCGATGGTCTTCTTCCTCCTCCAGCCAGGGACTATCCTAACAAGTGTTGCTAGGGTTTACAAGGGTTGTAGCACGCAAAGAGCCGTCCTTTGCTACGATTGATGTCTTGTCCCTTTTATAGGGCCCTCTGGCGCTCTCCTTCGGCTTGGCCTTCAAGGTGGCTACCACACGGCAGAGGCATGGTGGAGTAGGAGTCCACCGCGGTCCGTTTGTCCATGGACGCGGTCCATTGTTGATAAAGGTGGGCGCGGTGGCCGACAGGCGACCGACCGCGTTGTACTGCCCGCAGAGAGGGCAGTCTCTGAGGTGGAGCCCGCGATGACGTTCTCCGTTGGAGGGTTGCACCGTCCACCTGCTTTATCGCCAGAGTAGAAGGTCCTGGCAGTTGCGCAGCAGGCGGCGCCGCTTTATTGACCCCTTTATCACCAAAACGGCAACGGGGGTGCTTGCGTCACCGCGTGTGCGTGGCAGAGGCCAGATGCGTCCTGCCGTACTTCCTTGGCCACAACGTTTCCCTTCAGGCCCGAGGAGGCCTGTGGGGAGGTTCCTGCGTGACTCCCTCGTGGCGAGCTGGCGCCTCGGGAGGGTCCCCTGAGGCGAGGGACCCCATGAGGCCAACGTTTCCACCTCAGGCCCTCGAGCGGAGTTGCTTCTCGAGGGTCCCGTCAGACGGTGATGCCTGGTCCTTAGTCGTTTCGTCTGACTGGCCAGTGTGCGAGGCCTGGGAGGAATGGGCTCTCCATACCCCAGTTTCCACTGGGCCGACATATGTGTCACACCTTTTTTGGTATTTGAAACTCAAGTATTCCCTCATTATATGTTTACATTTATTGTGGCTTCATGTCCCAGAAATTTCATGTTACTTGAAAATATCATGGTTTTGCAGCTCATGAATAAAAATATGTTGTACTGAAATTTTCAGGCACAAATTAATACGATCAGCTAATGCTGAATTTAAATGTCAAATTTGTTTTCATTTAGAAATATTCAGTTTTTATGCTTAACGATATACTTTAAGAAGAACTGCAAGGAAGCAAAATTAGGTGTAGGATCTTTGTAAGTTATGTATCAAGCATATACAGTGAGGTAGCATATTGGTACTGCGTCTTATCTCTTATCTAAAATTAGAACTTACTAAGAGATAATATCTTCAGGGACCAATCAGTAATTAATAACACCTTTTGCAAGCGCACTTGACTCTTTAAAAATTAAGATCGCTTTATCTGTGTGTTACCTTCATAAAATATGCACTAATGCAAGTCTTCAACACTGATACACACACACACCAAGGGTTGAGTAGACAGAGTACCAGACCGCATGCTACCAGTTCCTAGCTATGCAAATGCACAAGTAAATTTTACTATCCATCTCCACCTGGACACAGTACCATGCTTGCGTAGTTAGCCAACCACCGGCAAAATAGATAAGGGTTAAACCCTTGTGTGATTGTATTACCATGGTCCATGTTGACATAATTAATATTGACTTTTGTAATAAACAGAACATGCAAATGATTGTCGGGGTTATGCACCGATACATTGCATGAGCTGTGCGCTTGCATCTTCGAATGCGATTTTTGTCAACAAGTTTAATTAACCATCGTTTTCATTTTTCTTAGTTAAGTAAACCTTTTGATTGTGCTTAATAGCCTCAGGTGTGCAATTTAACCTGCTTAGGTTTTGATAGAAAATATTTGTGGTATTTCAATTATGTCAGTGCCCATGCTACGCTTGAATGACTTGGATTCAGTACATTAGTGTCTTGAATTCTTTTTCTATTTTGTATTTAGATAAGCCAACTTGCTTCTGCATTCAAGTTAAAAAAGAAGATTGTTCTCAACTTAGATGGTCCCAATTTTGTGCAAAAGTTCAGCATTACCGAGGCCTCTAAAATAGACTTTTTTTTTGTTACATGTTCCTACATAATTATGTTAAATGCACTTATCATGTTTGTTTTACCACTCTGGGTATGCCAACTTGATTGTCAGATATTGTTTTCTCACAGATGCATTGTCATTTAGCTGTCTTGAAGAGGTATTGAGCAGGGGATATGATACGGGCATCGTCGGCATTACATTGGTCTGTTGACACGATATGACATATGTAATAGTAATATAAGTCTAAGGTGTTGTTAATTAGGCCTGCGTGCCAAATATGGCCGAACCCAACCATGGGTCGGTTTGTATCAGTTTGAGTCCAATTAGGTTTAGGTGTCCGAGTCGAACCGGGTTAGGTTTCAGTGGCTCCTACCCCATTGGACTTTATAACCAGAGGGGGTGCCACAATATTAGGGGAGTTAAAAAGTTATATAGAACATTGTGTTCAAGGTCGCCTCCGTCCTAAGGGACCGGCATGTAGACGGCGTCTTGGACGTTCGTCGGTTATCTTTGAAAATAAAGGCATAAGTGTTCTTGAATTGTCAAGAGTTATTGTGCATGCGCGAAGGTTCTTGTATCTGCCAAGGGTTGTTGTGCTTGGCGTTAGGCGTGGTGTTCATCATCATGTTGCTCGCCTAAATCTATCCAGATTCTTCAGGTTGCGTGGATTGCCACGAGGTTGGGAGAATAGTTATCTCGATGGTTCTTGCGGTGAAAGATTGGACAAAACTCAAGGGATCGTCGGGTTGATCCTTATCATGTGGTATCAGAGCGCCAGGTTGATCACCGCGAGGGAGTTCGTCCAGTTAAAGATCAATCTATAGGTTCGTTTTTTGCTGGATTTGGTTGGATCAATTGCCATGGATTTACATCTCGTCTAGTTGGAGGAAGGATGAAAAATTGGCATGGATTTGCTTCTCATCTAGATGGACTCACGAGTGGATTGGATCTGAAATTCCGCCGCATCGATGGAGCCTAGAAGATCGCACGAAGAGTTTCCGTTTAGGTCTGTTGGAGTCGATTCCGTTCGGATCTGTTTCACGGCCGTGTGCTGCGCAAAAGGGAAGAGCAAACAGTCAGATCGGATTTGGCCTACGTATTTCCCTCGATTGGATATCTACCAGATCTCGTATGTGAAGGAAAGAAAATCAGTCACGGTTTGAAAAGAGAAGAAGTCGGATTGGAAGCAGAGTCAAGATCGGATTTAATACCAGATCTCGTACGTGATAGAAAGAATGAAAGGCATCATGGAGAAGTTGAAAGAAAAAATAACCTTTGCACTTGTACGTTGGTTTACTTGGTACGTGGAGTCCATCCACACAAAAGGAAAGGATGTGTACAGGTCGGTTTGGTACAGCTTCACGTGAAAAAAAATCAGGAAAATCTTAGCGTGAAGTTTTGACAGGAATTACCTCTCTCACGGAAGTTCAAAACAAAAAGAGAAGAGATCATATTAGGCAAAGCACGACTAGTCTATCTGTTGCTGGATTTTTTGCATACGGCAAGGAGGAAAAAAAGACACTGATTTTTAAACGGTGGTGGATTTGAATCATTTGGATCCTTGTGCAGCAATTTGTGCTGTTTGTTTTGGGTGATGTGCTAAGTTTGTCCCAACAAGTTCAGATTGTCTCCGCAGGCGTATTCAGCTGATTTGGACCCTTAGTGTGCAGGAATTGTCCTGTTGTGTCTAGGGTGATTTGCGTGCGCGTTTGTGTTGCAGTCAGAAAGTTGTGTGTCTCAATCATGTTGGAGGCGCCAAACATGCAGGGAGCCTAGAACAAGTCTAGCTAACCGAGAGGGAGGATGTGGTGTGGCAGGCCGGCAAGACTTGAAGAGAAAGAAGGATCGTGGCGATGTGCAGTTTTGACGCCACAAGCGCTGGAGAAGACCTTCCGGCGTTGAGTACAACGCCTTTTTAAGAAGGGAAGGATGATACGGGCATCGTCGGCATTACATTGGTCTGTTAACACGCTAGGACATATGTAATAGTAATATAAGTCTAAGGTGTTGTTAATTAGTCCTGCGTGCCAAATATGGCCGAACCCAACCATGGGTCGGTTTGTATCAGTTTGAGTCCAATTAGTTTTAGCTGTCCGAGTCGAACCGGGATAGGTTTCAGCGGCTCCTACCCCATTGGACTTTATAACCAGATGGGGTGCCATAATATTAGGAGAGTTGAAAAGTTATGTAAAACATTGTGTTCAGGTCGCCTCCGTCCTAAGGGACCGGCGTTTAGACGGCGTCTCGGACGTTCGTCGGTTATCTTTGAAAATAAAGGCATAAGTATTTTTGAATTGTCAAGAGTTATTGTGCATACGCGAAGGTTCTTGGATCTGCCAAGGGTTGTCGTGCTTGGCATGAGGCGTGGTGTTCATCATCATGTTGCTCGACTAAATCTATCCAGATTCTTCAGGTTGCGTGGATTGCCACGTGGTTGGGAGAATAGTTATCTCGATGGTTCTTGCGGTGAAAGATTGGACAAAACTCAAGGGATCGTCGGGTTGATCCTTATCAGGATATGTATTTTATCCTCCCGGTTTGGAAAACTATATACTTCTACACAATTTAAAATCTTTCTTAAGTTGTATTCAGAGTTAAAATCATTGTTCTTCATTGCAGCTTCAACATGAAGTCTTGGCTATCGAAAGCTAATTGATTATCTCTTTTACATGTATTCCTAATTAAATAGGTTGAAACAACAGGTGTCCTTTTAAAAATGGAGCCCGGTCAATCTTATTCTAATCGGCTAGATACTGTACCATGGTTTCTCCAGAAAAGTTAATGCGGATATAGGGAATCAGAGACGATACAACATTTTGATTTATCGACAATCAAGTTCAAGTTTTGTTTATGTTCAATTTTAAAAATAGTTGGTATCTTAACATCCTGACCTTTGTGTAGGTAGACATTTGATGTATAAGATTTCCGTCTTTTGTTATTTAATTTGTGTCTATTTTGTACATATGTTGGTTGTTGATTATTCTTAATTTATATGTACCCTTTCTGTTTATTTTAAAATTTACTGCTAGCTTACTATCCTTATTTTTACCGGTGTAGATATACAGTTGTACACCTTCTTCGGTAAGTTGTATCTGTGCATATATTGGGCGTTCATTCTTCCTGATTGAGATGTGATACGGCACTTATCATAGTTAGGCCCACCTTGCCGATTACCTTTTTGATTACTCTTACATTGTGTGGATATATATGCAATTGAATGAAAAAATAAGGATTACTGTGCAGATTGTTGCTACCACTCTTAATTTGTGCTAATGAACTAGCTTTTGCTTAGGAGACAATGAAGCTATCAACGTATGGACAAGGTCACGACCGCAAAGTTAATACTTATAGCTCTATGTGTCTTCTATTCTTCATCACCAAGGGCGTGGCAAGGGCGCGGCGTGCAGCCGCGCAAATTCAACTAGTTTATTATTACACTGGATTAAGTATGATGTACTGCGTATCGTCCCGAGATTTCAAGTATCCCCTGGGATGTTCATTCTTCACACCTAGACGGCTCTCCAACGACCGACGCATTTTGGGATCAAATCGTGTCTGATTTGGTCCGTTTATGTTGGGCTGTGGATATAGCCCATTTGGGTCGTAAAAGTTTTTAAACTTCTTTATATTAAAATAGATAGATTATATTTAGGACGCAAAAATAATTGTATAAATGTAAAAACATAATTTTAAAGAAGAAACCCTAACTACGGCGACTACTCCTCGTCGCTATCCTCGTCGGTGAAGTCGTAGAACGCCGGTGGGTCCCAAGGGAAGGACCACACCGCTGCTGGCACTGGGGCTGGAGGCGGTGGAGGCGGGGGTGCAACACTGGAGGAGGAAGCGACTGGCCACGGAGAGTCTGTCGTTGGAGGTGGCCGCGCGGTCGGCATTAATGGCGACGGGAAAGGGGGAGGCGACGGCCAGTTGAGGCGTCACCATTGATGGCGGCGTCGATGCTGAGGAGGCGACGCGACAGCCTTTCCTCGAGTCGTCGCGGCCTCGTGCTGACGCGCGGGGCCCAGTCAAAGGGGCACGGACGCGCGCGGACTTTAAAGGCCCTCCTTATTATAAGGTAGCGACCTACTGTGTATAGTGTTAGTCCCTGGATCGACTTGCTAGCCCACACAATTTAAGATGAAATACCATAACATTGCATCAATATTCATTACACGATGATACAGAATTAAAAGGGTTCGATACAAGTTGCATAGCCCATGGCTAGCTCAAACCGAAATAAACACACAGCGGAAAGCAAATGGCTAAAGTGAGCTCCATCTTCATCACATGCCACATGCAAGGCATGTTGGTTGAAGACTCGTGACCCTAACAATCATTACTCCTCGTTTGAGGGTCCTGCAATTGTGAGTTGCAGCCCAAACTATACTGGGCCAACACAATTGAATTGTGGTAGCAAGATGACACTTTATAGATAAAATTACCAAGACTATATCTACATGCATATTTGGCTCGGTGAAGTTTGAGTCGGATTTGCATAAAGCCAGTTTTTTCCTATCATTTATAAAACAACTTTTCATCTTAGACAAAGAATAACACTGATAGAAAACATTGAACACATTTGACAACAAAGAGTACTACCAATAGAAAATGGTGAACAACTTTGAAAACTACTAACAACGAGCACCACCGATAAAAAGCGGTGAGCTCTCCCAAACCCTTGTTCACGCATCAAATTTTATTAAAGAAATTGGAATGGGGAGATCTTCAACATCTGCCCTGTCTAGTTGCTCAAATGTCCATAACCGGGACATGGCTAAGTATACTTAGTTTTTACTCTCGAGAGGGTGTGCACTTTCACCACAAGACCCAATCATTCCCTCGTCCATGTCACTCAATTATGAAATGGAAAAGAGAAGACCGAGACTAGATCTTTCCGAAGCAATTCCCCGAGTCACAACGCGTGACCCGAACCAACCTATCAATCCCCTACATATGTTCGTCACGACGGATCGGGGTCTCGCAACATGTATGATCAAGACAGTGCCCATATGACATGTGGCTGCACTGGAAACTACTAAACAAGGTGTGTCTACAATCTCTTTAAGCCTGGGTGACTTTCCACATTCGTGCGCTTCCACCAAGGGTAATTACCATAGAAATGGACCCCCTGAGTAGCCACCCACCATGGTTCTGCAACCAGCACCCAGGTTGTTCATTAATTAACTTTATTAATTTTTTCACTATCCAACTTATCAAAACATTTTTCATTGCTTGGCTAAGCATCCTACTAAGTGTTCTTGCTACTAAGCTCAGTGTGAGGGATAGCTAAACACTACATAGGAGCATAGCATAATATAGTAACTGCACACAATTCCTAACATGCATCCTACACAAAATACTACTATGCATATAGTGAAAATAATAGGTGGTTTATGAGTGTCACTTGCCTTTTGATAGTTTGTCGTTTCTCACACTGTCTTCAACGAAGAACGTTTCACTTTGTTCAATCTATACGATAAAAGAGAAATACAATAAACAAACCATTCGACAAACACATAGCACAAAAATCAAACATCACAATAATGTGTTCAACATTAGTTGTTTTAGTTCATTTATTTTATTGTCCGGTCTTACCACATAATTCAATTTACAAAAGGAATAAATGTGATAGAACTTAGCGTTTGCTGGTTGTGGTCAGGGGATGGTCTAAATTCAAGTTGTACACTTCAAATTTGAATAGGTATAAATATTATTTCAATATTGTAATGTTTGGTCATGTTCAAAATATTTGCACAATACTTTTATCAAAAGGAAATAATAACATTTTCAAACTATAGTTTTGATTTAAGAAAGGCACAAGATTTTAATCAACTTCACATGTTTATGAATCATATGGATCTAATGAAGTTTAGTATTGGCTCCTCCAAGACTATAGTTATTTTAGTGACATTCTGCAAAAGATTTCACATTAAAATGATTTCTGGAATTTAAGTTATATCTAAATTACACAAATTGTATCTCTGATTTATACATGGAAATGACATTGCTAAGATTTAATTTTAATAGTGCAACATTATTAGACAGATCCTAAAGTTTCCAAAAATATTTTATTTGCAACATTTGGACTTATGGATTTAAACCTAGGTCAAATTTACTAAAATCTTCCATTTAAAATTTGAATTAATTTGAACTATTCAAATTTGAAATTTAACAGTGCTAAAAGATTCCACAGGTCAAGGGCTTTCCAATGGTATAAAATTTGTCCAATTTGGCTTTGTGGTTCCAAAGATTTAATAGTTCTAAGGGGCAGGGGGTTTTCTGCAAAACTGCATAATTTAATCTTAATAAAAAATTCTTTGCCACGTAGGCGCTGACGCAGCGTCCACGCGGCGCGAATTCATTGGCCTATACCAATTCTCTCTGGGGTTCTAATCGAGGCCGTTGGATGGGGATCGGGCGGCTCACCTCAGGTCTGCAGAAGTTTGCGGCGCGATCTTGCCGGAGACGACGGAGGCGACGGCGTCGGCGCTCTGATTTCGTCGTTAACGACGCTCCCGTCACGCCCGCTCTTGGGATGGCGAGGAAAAGGTGCGGCAGGGCACGGTGAACTCGATGGGTACAGCGTCGTCGTCGAACTTGTCCGGGCGGCAGCGATTCTTCGCTGGAGTCGAGGTGGCGGACGGCGACGTTGATCGCGGATGAAGACGATGCCGAGATGATCCTCTGGGCTCCAGGAGGCTACTGAGGGGATCCTCTTGTTACGTCGAAGCGGATGGACTGGTCTTCGACGGGAAGGGCGTCCTCGAGCGACGGAGCTGCTCAGGCGGGGACGCCGAACTCCGGTGGCTCTCGGGTGAGGACGGTGTCGACGTTTAGCGGCTTCCCGGGCCTCGAAAAGGAGACGGTGGGGTGTGTCCTGCCAAGGCGGAGTGGATAGGTGGGTTCTCGGGCCCGCGGTATTCCTCCACTCGCCGGATTCGAAGGAATTCGACGGTGGCCGGGACGAAATATGGCGGAAAAATCTAGCAGCCTGGGTCCGAAATTTAGAGGGAAAAGGATGCTCGGGTCGCGGGTATTTAACGGGGCCGGGGTTGGTGTCATAGGGCGCTCGAGAGAGTGGGGAGAGTGGCGGAGTGGGGCGAGGTCGTGGAGTTCGTGGGCAGTTGCTGGAGGTAGGAGACGAAGTTCGACTGACGGGTGGGGCCCTCAGGTCAGTGAGAGTAGAGCGAGAGGGTTGGGGCTGGTGTTGGGCACGGCCCAGTTATCTTTTGTTTTTGTTCCGATTCTTTTTCTGTTTTCCTTATTTCTGTTTTCGTATTCATTTTATATCTTTTGTTTTATTTATCCAAATGATATCAAACAAATTTCCAACAATTTGTAAAATTCTTATCTTTTATTTGAAACATTCAAACACATAATTTCAAAACAATTCAAGTTGTGATATTTTCAAATAATGTAATACGTCTCTATTTTGACAAATTTTAAATAGAGTTTTAATGAAGAATTTGTGTCTTAATAAAATAGAGAAAAATACAGAAATTAATAATATTTAATATGATATATTTAAATACCTTTTCAAGTTCAAACTCTAGAATCAAAACCATGTTGAGAAATAAACATACTCTAAAATAATTCAAAGCACTTTGTAGATTTAAAGTTTTTGGGTTCTAAAATAATTCAAAGGATTTATTTATAGCTCAACCCTCAAGTTTGATAATAAAAGATTATTAGATTCAGTTGATATCATAATAATTTTGAATAAATCTTGATAATACTTTTTTTTAGTTTTCTTGACTATTGATGATTTTATTTTTATAAGAAATGAAAGTTTTAAATTTTAGTGATTTTTAAATGTTCCAAAATTTTGGGATGTTACAGTCTACCACCCTTAAAAAGAATCTCGTCCCGAGATTCGAAGAGGCTAGAAAGAAAGATAGGTTTGGATATCCGGGGTTTGGACAATTGGGTGGGTTTACCACCCTTAAAAGAAAACTTTCATGGATGGTCTGAACTTTCTTCCTTCAAACAAGGCCACATATGGGTTTATAAATACTTATTAGGAAATCTTGAGCTGCTTGGTGATCCTTCATCATTCTGTATCCCATATGGCTTGTTCCAATTATTTATAAGTTGAATCCTTTGAATCCATGTATAACACTTTAGTTTGTGGGGTTATCCATATTCACTTCCAACACGCTGGTGTATCTCTATATTGCTTGTTGTTTTCCTCAAGATAGCTTGAGTAGAACTTTCCTTCACGATGGAGCTGCGAACAACCGTAAGATGCTTGTTGAATATCTTTTGACTCGGAAGGGTCACTCCTTGGGCCTATATGAAGACCAAGATGAGAGGTTTTCACGATATCACCCAATATTCCGTTTGATGTCCTTGGCAGAGGCTTCCAACTCGCAGTTGACTTCCTTCAGTGCAAACACCATACTATTTCTAACGATACTCTCATGGTAGACAAAAAACTCTCCTTCCAAAATACCTCCAAAAGTTGGTTTGTTTTACCCTCACCGTATAATATTACGCTTTCGGCAACACTTGCCTATCCTGAGGTTATAATCTTACCATTATAGAGTTCAAGCTTATCAACGTCGCCTCTCAACTAGGGTTCAAGGTGCACATAATTCATCAAAACGACGTAGTGGGTGTGAATAATCGAATGGTGTTCAGTCCATCCTGCACCCGTATCATTTTCCCATATGTAAATAGGTGAATTACGCAATCTATCACTTGATCATCCTCATTTGTCTTAAAACGTAAATAGCTTACATGGGCACGAACTAAGGTTCGAAACTCCCATTATTCTATCCGTAAGACAAACCTTACTAATATATCGGCCCTCAAACTATTGGGATAGAGTAACACATAACCAACTCTAACCGGAAATTTTGCAAAACCTTCATCGATCCTTCTCCTGATTTATAACCTTTCCAAAATTTGTACTAACATCAAAGTGTAATGTTGATAAAAGAATTGTTTAGGAACTTACTTTTCACCACTCGACCCATTGAGTAACTTATCCTTCATCTTCTCAGGACATCCACTAGCATAGTGCCCTGTATCTTTGCATTTGTAACATATCACATGACTGATGTCTTTCTTGTGGGTGTTGTCAGGGCATTCCTTAAACTTATTCCCTTGGCAGTTTTGATGTTTGTTCTCTGGATATTTATCGGCCCAGTGTCCCTTGTACTTATGTGAAGGAGATATGCCCTAGAGGCAAATAAATAAGTAGTATTTATTGCATTATCTCATAAGTTTATAATAGGTTTGTGTATTATGCTATAACTGTATTAATCGGAATTGTTAATACACGTGTGATACATAGACAACCAGATCCCTGGCAAGCCTCTATATGAGCTAGTCCATTGGGCAACAGTTGATCGAGATTCCCGATCAAGGACAATGACGTCGGTTGACAATGGGGTCATCTTGTTAGTTGAATAAGGTGGTGGACATACGCAAAGTATTGCAATAAGATCGTATTACGATGTTTGTCATTTGCAATAGATAAGAGTATGATAGCTTATTCCTTAGACCGTGAGACCGTACTTATTGTTGCTTCGTAGGAGTGCTTTGAGAGCATCAAACGTTGTGTCTTATATAGCATGACAATAACGGTGTCCATCTTGGGTATTCCGAAAGAGCATCGAGACGTAAGGATCAAGAGCGGGATTTGTTCATTCTTGTAATGGAAAGATACTCTGGGCCCACTCGGTGATATTGCATCTATATAGCTGCAGCTTATGACTAGGTCATGGAGATGTAATATCGCAGACGAGTTAATAACCTTCGTCGGTAACGAGATACAGCAAAGGCATCGGTGTGTCTACGATCATATCTCGGACAAGGTAGTATCGCAGAGACAAAGGGAATGAATATCATACTTATGGTTCAACGACGATATTCGTGGAATGCACAGGGGTCGTCATATATTTCCAGGTATCCCTGACGATCATTGGTGAGCGGAGTGTCTCGACCATGTCTGGAGTGTTCCCGAACCGTAGCGTAACAAACTTAAGGTCTTAGCGACGCTAGGAGATAGGTTCTAGAATTTTATAGGTTTTTGTTGGAGAGAGAGAAATGATCCGGAAAGAGTTCCGGTGGTCCGGAAGGAGTTCCGGAGAGGTCTGGAATGGTTCCAGGAATATCCGAAAGTTGTTCGGGTGGTCCGAAAGAGTTTTCGGAGTCACGGGATATTGAATTATATATAAATATATTAATTATGAATTAATGGGATTTTTATATTAATTTAATATTAATTAAATAAAGGAAAAAGGGGGCTCCCACCTATATGGGCCCTAAGAGGGCCCAAGAGGGGGAGCCGCACCTCAAAGGGGGGTGGGCCCCATTGGCTGGTTCGGCCAGCCCATGTGGGGGCCGAACCCCCCCTCCCATGTCCTTTGTTTAGTCCCACATGGGGGAGCCAAGGGTTTTGCACACCCCCTTCCCCCTTTATATAGCAAGGCATATTAATTGATTTAATTCATAGGAAATTCAATTAATTCCCAATTTCTCTCTCGATCTCGTGGTTCCCAAGTTGGAGCCGCGCCGAGCTGAGGAAGGGGGTCTCTCTCCACCTAAGCCATACCGCAGAGCACCTGCTCTGCGGGATTCCAGATAAGATCTACTCCTGGGATTTCAGCTGGATCTGAATGACCGGGAGTTGTCGCTAGGCTCCGTATGTTTGCGAGTGCTCGGAGGCTACTCTATTGAGGAGCTTGGGCGACGTCGTCTCGCCCCCTGCAGCCGCCGCGCCTCCCCCCTCTGCTGCCGGCGCACCAGCCCTGGTGCTGGCGCTCTGCCTTCTTCCGCCCGACGCTCGTCGACGCAGATCATCGTCGACACCCCGGCGTCATCGACTCCGACATCGCGGCAAGTTCTCCGCGACCTCGAGGTCGGCTACGTACGACTTCATCGTCAACGCTTGTGCGGGAGCGTAATCCCCGCTATCGGTCTACATGGAGGTAATGTAACCCGTTCCGCCACCGTTATCGCATGTACTAGATAGATAGATCCTGGCTAGTTAGGGTTTCGATCGCTAGAAAATTATTGTTTTCTGCACCGTAACCCCTTCAGTGGTATCAGAGCCGATCTATGCGTAGTACTGCTGGTACGGTTAGAACTCATGTTGAATGAGGGCGTCTTTCTTATATTTGCTACCCTCTAGCGTGCACTTGCGATGCCTTCGGTATTGAGTTGATGAAGCGGCCCGGACCGACTTTACGCGTACGCTTACGCGAGACTGGTTCCACTACTTACATACGGCTTGCACCGTATCTGTGGCTGGCGGGTGTCTGTTTCTCTCTCTCTAGTCGGCAAAGCATTTTCAATGGAGGGCCCGAAAGGGATGCTTAAACATGCAATTATACGATTGACGTTGTGGTACAAAGTTCGTAGGTAGGGAAGCGATTCTCTTACGAATAAGCCTATTTGCCACGTAAAACTTGCAAAACTAAATAAAGCTAGAGGCGTCTAACTTTGTTTTGCAGAGGCGTTATTTCATGTGACATGGTTACGGTAAGTTTTTGATATTACTCGTACTGTCGGAGGCAATGGAGGGCTCTGTAGACTCGGAGTCATGCCGGGGCGCCGGGGGCCAGGCACATGGCGCCATGAAGGTCCAGGTGCATCGACCATGTCACATCGCACTTCATTGCATCATTATTGTGTGATGTTGTGTGTGCATCCTATTGATTGCTTATATGCTAGATATACAACGGTAGCATCATAAATAGGATGATCCCTAACAAATACCAAAATTGTGTTCTCCCTCGTTGCGCACCACCAAGAAAGTTCTACGTTATGAGGCAGGCCGTGATGATCGGGTGTCACACATCTCGTCGTTCGCATACAGTGGGTGTAAGCCATGTTGCACGCGCAGGTCTTCGAGGTTTGATTGGCGAGCCTAGCATACTCAGAGGTATGGCCTCGGGACACGGGAAGATCGAAAGATCGAGCACGAGTCATAGAGTTATTATGATCGACATTTTATGTCCACCTTTGAAGCCGTGCTGCCGGCCGTGATGATCGGGGGTAGTGTGGTGGATGAGGGTCGTGTAATCACCATTATTATTTTAGGGATAATAATCTTGGTGAGGTGTGTTTTTGATAATGAGATTATAGAACTAAAACTCACCTATATATTATAAACTTATCTTACCTCTTTTGCGATCACATCTGGAGACTACGGAACTACACTTCGGTTGCTTCCTCAAGAGCTCGGATTCTACCTTGGAAGCCGACGGGTCCAACTTCATCAGCTGGTGCATTGGTTTTAGAAACATTCTCCAAACACAACAAACATCCTATATGTGCTAGAACATTAGTTAGGAATTAGACCAGATCATTCTGATAGCAAGGAGAAAGATGATGAGTTCCGTAAGCATCATGATATTTTCATGGAAGTGAAGGTCGTCATGAGCGTATGCCTAGCACCAGAGTTGAAAGTTGTATTCAACACCTGGAGCCATATGTTGTGATTGATGCGATCAAAGGTCACTTCAAAGATGAATTGAGTCTTGAGAAGTTCAGACAGCTCAGAAAGTTCCGGACCATTCACATGGGGAGCATACCTGTCTGGAGACTCAGTTGAAGAAGTTGTGTGACATCTACTTCAGGCTTACGAATATCTACGATTTCTAGATAGCGAACTCCAATGCAATAGAGATTGCGCTTTACCTCCTAGCTGTGAATAGCATGTGCGTGAATATGCTATAGAGACACGGTGAGCTTCTTCACGTTCGTGAACAAGTTCAAATCTCTAAAAGTTGATTCATCGAAGAAGAGTTCTTCGACGCTATGAGTATATTTGATATACGAAGATATAAATGTATTCTTCTCATACTTGATGAAAAGTGTTCGATAATTGTTCTGTTTGTGAAACAGTCCCTGATTATCACAAGTATGTGGCGAAGGGTGACGTGACAGTGCACGAGTGATGGCAAGTTCATGGCCAGTGGTGCTCACGCCGTCGAGATATCATATTAGTTATCATCAATAGTTTTTGATAAGACATTTTGTAATAGTGAGAATGTGATCTAGTTTGGTGTCTTGAATGTAACAAGACATAATTATTCATATAAAACACATCAGTTGTTTTATGTTATGAAACAAAGCAGTTGTTTCATGTTATGAGTAATTTGCATCACATCTCAATTACATTATGCGTATGATATACATTTATAATAGCGGGAATGATAAAATTGTGTGTCCAAAGAACAAACACCATCGAATTTAGTCATAAAGGCAATGAAAGAAGTAATGGATATTTTTGGTCCATTTAAGTATTTCGAGTGCCAAAATTGATTAAGTTTGAAATGCAGTATTGAAGTTGCAAAACTAGAGGAAATTGATTGAGAGTCATTTTTAATGATTAATCAATGGTGTTTTGCTTGATCCGAATTCTTCTATGATTTTGGTAAATAGGAGTATTTGCCCGATAAATTATGGAGTCTGAAATTAATTTGATAATAGATCAAATGGGGTTTTTCAGAAGAAAAATTAGTGAATATTGTATTCACAAGATTCGATCAAAGGACAATATTTTTGAATCATGGTTTCAACACAAAAGACTTGTGGAAATTGTTTTCACAATATTATAATGTCATATATGGTGATATGTGGGGAATTATAATTATGCTCTATTTTAAATAAATAAAGTGTGGTCTGTCAGAATCAGTCTTAGAATCTCCTAATATGTTCGAAACATTATAGTCGATGTCCACTTTAGAAAATAGATATTTTTCTCAACAAAAATTCATAGGATCGACAGTAATGTCGACGTGTATATGATTATGCGATAATTCGGAATATACATGAGTAGTTCTTTGTAGATTGCTCGCATTGGATGAGAGTGTATTCCAGAACCAAATAGAAACAAAACTCAGTTTGTTGTCTATGTAATTCCGAGAAAAGATGACTTTTCGAATTATGGTTTATGGATTGAAATTAGAAGTTTGGAATAAAGTGTCAGACTTATGTTGGAAGATGTTCCAAAGAGTATATGTCTGCTAATGAAAGTTTAGTGATTAAGAGTGAGGGAGACTAGAAAATTGTTTTCTGCTTGCAATCCTCTTCATAAAGATCATAATATTTTCATGAAAGAAACTTCTAAATAAAGTGTTGTTATATTTAATGTTGCTGTCAGGTCACAGCACTGTATTAAGTATTTCAGATCTTGTTGACAGATCAAGGTGCACTTTATGAATACAAAGAAAGTTGAGAAAATATCGGAATACGAACAAAGGCTTTTTGAGCCTGGAAATCCAAAGTTGCATTTGAAAGGATTAAGAGAGTAATTGTTGCTGCAATTCTTATTAGAGGAATAAGATTGTTTAATCGTCATATAAGGTGTTATATGAGAAATGTGACTATAAGAAAGACGCGGTAGCATGTCTTGTCGAGAAATGTGTCTTGGACAAGATCAAATTTGTTGGCTACATTTATGTAGACATGCTTGAAGTCTGAGGGATTTGTATTAATGTAATACTGTAGTTTGTATTAAATTCGAATTGATAGTAGATCAATGATTTTGGTTGAACCAAGATGTCGATTTAAGTGGGAGTCATAGTTAGTTCACTCAGGAGAAATATGTGAAGAACATATTTTTGAGTGGGAGCTTGGGAACTCAAATATGTGGATAACATGTTTTTGAGTGGGAGCTCGTGTTATCAAATATGTGGAGACATAATTTGAGTGGGAGTCGAATTCATCTTGTGTAGTTAACACATTGTGAAACTGTACCAATAGAATAGGATGAAGTTGTAAAACTATTTAAAAGTTAGTGTCTATTTTGAAATAGAACGGGAATTTAAAATAGTTAGTCGAGTTGTGTTGGATTATATCTGAGGAGTCAGAATAGAATCAAAAGGATGGTCTTTTGGAATCCAATTGGTCATTAAGAGTAATGATGCATGAAGGTAATGGTTGTATGACATGAGGGTCTATTATGTATATATTAGACATCATACAGAAACCATATTATCTGCTCGATAAAATATAACCGATGTTCTTGGAGTAAAGAACAGTTATGAAAGTAAATTTGGAATTTACTGGAAGTAGAAGTGCGTTAGTTAAGGGATTGACATTTGAATGTCAAGTTTTCTACATTGGTGTGAAAGTATGTAGATATCGCGAGTTTGTAATTGTTACAAGGGGCTCTGCATGGCTGAGTGTGTTTTTCAGGGCAGTTATCTGGTTAGTATAATCAGAGTAAGCGATGGGAAGCAGAAGTCTCACTTAGTTACGGTATTTGCATATATGTTGTTAGACAACATGGTGATATCAAACAAGTTGATGCCAGTGAATCGCAAAAGCATGTACAATCATGGATTGTGCAGTAACACTTTTCCACGAGCAAGCATTATCAAATGATTCTTATCTGATAAGAGATTCTGATAAAGTAAAATGCAGCTAGTTTATTTGTACTCTAGTGCAAGTGGGAGACTGAAGGAGATATGCCCTAGAGGCAAATAAATAAGTAGTATTTATTGCATTATCTCATAAGTTTATAATAGGTTTGTGTATTATGCTATAACAGTATTAATCGGAATTGTTAATACACGTGTGATACATAGACAACCAGGTCCCTGGCAAGCCTCTATATGAGCTAGTCCATTGGGCAACAGTTGATCGAGATTCCCGATCAAGGACAATGACGTCGGTTGACAATGGGGTCATCTTGTTAGTTGAATAAGGTGGCGGACATACGCAAAGTATTGCAATAAGATCGTATTACGATGTTTGTCATTTGCAATAGATAAGAGTATGATAGCTTATTCCTTAGACCGTGAGACCGTACTTATTGTTGCTTCGTAGGAGTGCTTTGAGAGCATCAAACGTTGTGTCTTATATAGCATGACAATAACGGTGTCCATCTTGGGTATTCCGAAAGAGCATCGAGACGTAAGGATCAAGAGCGGGATTTGTTCATTCTTGTAATGGAAAGATACTCTGGGCCCACTCGGTGATATTGCATCTATATAGCTGCAGCTTATGACTAGGTCATGGAGATGTAATATCGCAGACGAGTTAATAACCTTCGTCGGTAACGAGATACAGCAAAGGCATCGGTGTGTCTACGATCATATCTCGGACAAGGTAGTATCGCAGAGACAAAGGGAATGAATATCATACTTATGGTTCAACGACGATATTCGTGGAATGCACAGGGGTCGTCATATATTTCCAGGTATCCCTGACGATCATTGGTGAGCGGAGTGTCTCGACCATGTCTGGAGTGTTCCCGAACCGTAGCGTAACAAACTTAAGGTCTTAGCGACGCTAGGAGATAGGTTCTAGAATTTTATAGGTTTTTGTTGGAGAGAGAGAAATGATCCGGAAAGAGTTCCGGTGGTCCAGAAGGAGTTCCGGAGAGGTCTGGAATGGTTCCAGGATTGTCCGAAAGTTGTTCGGGTGGTCCGAAAGAGTTTTCGGAGTCACGGGATATTGAATTATATATAAATATATTAATTATGAATTAATGGGATTTTTATATTAATTTAATATTAATTAAATAAAGGAAAAAGGGGGCTCCCACCTATATGGGCCCTAAGAGGGCCCAAGAGGGGGAGCCGCACCTCAAAGGGGGGTGGGCCCCATTGGCTGGTTCGGCCAGCCCATGTGGGGGCCGAACCCCCCCTCCCATGTCCTTTGTTTAGTCCCACATGGGGGAGCCAAGGGTTTTGCACACCCCCTTCCCCCTTTATATAGCAAGGCATATTAATTGATTTAATTCATAGGAAATTCAATTAATTCCCAATTTCTCTCTCGATCTCGTGGTTCCCAAGTTGGAGCCGCGCCGAGCTGAGGAAGGGGGTCTCTCTCCACCTAAGCCATACCGCAGAGCACCTGCTCTGCGGGATTCCAGATAAGATCTACTCCTGGGATTTCAGCTGGATCTGAATGACCGGGAGTTGTCGCTAGGCTCCGTATGTTTGCGAGTGCTCGGAGGCTACTCTATTGAGGAGCTTGGGCGACGTCGTCTCGCCCCCTGCAGCCGCCGCGCCTCCCCCCTCTGCTGCCGGCGCACCAGCCCTGGTGCTGGCGCTCTGCCTTCTTCCGCCCGACGCTCGTCGACGCAGATCATCGTCGACACCCCGGCGTCATCGACTCCGACATCGCGGCAAGTTCTCCGCGACCTCGAGGTCGGCTACGTACGACTTCATCGTCAACGCTTGTGCGGGAGCGTAATCCCCGCTATCGGTCTACATGGAGGTAATGTAACCCGTTCCGCCACCGTTATCGCATGTACTAGATAGATAGATCCTGGCTAGTTAGGGTTTCGATCGCTAGAAAATTATTGTTTTCTGCACCGTAACCCCTTCCTTATGTTCCGAGCAAGTTACTTGGCAAAAGTCTTGGTTTGTGCAAACGCTGTTGTCACTATTCTTGGATTTCCCCTCTAGACAATCACTGACGCAATGTGCTTCCTTTTTGTACCCGAAGCAAATGATATGGCTCAAGTTTCTCTTCTTCTTAGTTCTTTCCAAGGCTAATGTTTCTTCTGTATCCTGCTTGTCGTATTGTACTATTATGGATGATGATCTTGTTCGCTTGTTGGGGCAATCTCGAGAAAATTGTCCTTCTTCTTCACATGAATAGCAACATTTGGTGGTGCCTTTGGTTGTGTTAGGTTGTGTCTTGATTCTGGCATTATTCTCCTCCTTGGTATGATCCATAATTCTTTTCTGCAATTGATCGGGTTCGATCACATTGCCAATCTTCTTCTCTAGGCAGTACCATTAACAATGTCCTAGTCCTTCGCATTTGTGGCAGTCAACTTGACTAACATCTCGCTTGCGGTTACCTCAAAGTTTTAAATCACCAGCTATAGCGCCGCTATATCTGCGCTATAGCCTGCTCAGAGCCTTGCCGTTACAGCTATTTGTTTATCACGCTACTGATCAAAAAACGCAATAGCGCAGCTAAATGGGGGTTATTTCCGCTAAATAAGCCTTAACGTTAACGATGCAGCGTCCCGCTCGCTCGGCCCAAAATTTGGTGAAAAATTACCTATGCAGCGAGCGAGCCGATACGGCCCAGTTATTTCGCCAGAGTAGAAAACCCTAAGCCGCACTTAATTTCCCGTCTCTCCTCCAAAGAAGAGCAGCCACCATGGCGACGCGTACGAACACGGTCGTTCTAGCTCCTGCTCCCCGCCACCCTAGCTCCAGATCCTGAACCAAGCTGCTCGACGCCGACCCAGCTGCAGGCTCTTCACGCGTGCCAGCTACACGAGGGCCGTCGGCTGGAACGCCATGGAGGTGTTGCAGCTGTGCTGGATGGTTCCCTGCTACTACTGAATCCTGATCTGCGTGTTCTGGATCGCATCTACCATTGGCTGCAACCAAGCTGCTCTCACTGCTCTCGACAACAATGTGGCTGCCAGGCAATTCTTTCTAGTCTAATCTCTTATCTCCATGATGTATTCAGTACTGCGTGTAGTCGTTATGTCTATATGCTACCAAATATTTGTTTTTTCATGATTTAGCAAAAACACTAAATGGATATAGCTGCGATATAGCTGCGATATATCCTATTTTAGCTGCTGAACAAGCCGCCGCTATATAGCTTCTCCCGCTATTTAAAACTTTGGGTTACCTTTCTTTTCTTGCACTTCAAATATATTCTTCAAAGTCTAGTGCATTCCCTAAATGACTTATCGACTAACTTGTTGAACTATGGGGTAGAGTTGAAACTCAGCTGGAACATGTATGTCTCCTTCACACAAAAAGCAAGTAGCTTGAGTGGTGAAGTATTCGACAGCTGAACTGGTTGCATCCAAATGAGGCCACTCATCTTGACATTCTTTGGAAGTGTGTCTGATTTCCCCACAAGTTTTGCAGGCTCTAGGTGTTTTCACCACCTCCTCTTGGATCTTCTGGTTGTCATAGTTTATTTCTAGTTGATTGTCGTCATTTGCATTCATAATCTGATACATCATCAGTACTATTTGAGTTTGTTATACAACAGCTGCTGCCATACAGGGGGTAACTCCTTATTGGGGTTGTTGACTTGATCATCAGTTGGATCAACTTATTCTGAGTCTCTAGAAGTAATTGCATTGCTATTGGCATCTCATTGCTTTTGGTAGTTTGGTGGAGCATCTGATTGGGTTTAGCAGAGATGAGTAGGGATAGAAAGGTACTAAGGGATGATCCTATGAAACACCACACATCAATGCAATTCATATTTACAAACAATATCTAACAAACATCAAGCAGCAAGGTTCATATGCAAGCAAACAATCAAGTATTCACATACAACTTAACCTGGCATGATCAATACACTAACACGATATCGTAGTAGCCTTAAATGGTGGTATGATCTAAAGAAACATAGTGATGCACTTCCTTGACTTGTTCTCCTTTCTGGACATGATCAGCTGATTCTTCACATATCAACACGTTTACTTCATTGACGCAATTTGGGCATCCTTGGCCAGCATCTGGTCTTCCTGATTGCACAGTTCAGAATCCACATTCACCATGTCAGTCATCAACTGGTTCACAGTGGTCTTCTCTTTCTCCTTTTTAAGTTCTTCAAGTTCTTTTTCCACATCTTTGAGGTATCCTTGAGTATTGTGCATTCTAAACCTAATTCTCTTTGAAAGTTCCTCGATGGCCCTCCAAGCTGCTCTTCGTGCTGCATCAAAGAATGATGTTTGAAGTACTCTATTGGTGAACATTGATACGTCCATTTTGCATCACTATTTTATCTCATAATTTACTGTTGTTCATTGATATATATCGTATTCGGAGATGATGCTTATGTTATTTCATCTATTTTGCATGATTGATGATCATCGGGGGGATGGAACCCCGGAGTCTGAATTCTGCTGGAAAAAGCACCGTCAAGATACAATATTTGCGAAGACCAGAAGAACAAAGTGTCTAACTGGGAACTATTTCTGAATTATTTCATGAAGGAGGCCAAAAGGGGAGCCTGGGGTGGGGCCCAGGGGGCCCACAGCACCTCCCGGCGCGGCTCCCCAGCCAGCCGTGCGAGCAGGCGATGTGACCACCCTGGCCCACCTCCTGGCGCACCCCTTCGCGTACTTGTTCCCCCGAAGACCTAAAAATCATACGTTGGACAAAAACCATCTCCGCCACCACCACGAGGCGAAGAAGACAGAGAGAGAAAAGCTCTCCGGCATGCTGCGTTGCCGCTAGGGAAATTCCTTCCCGGAGGGGGGAAATCGTCGCCATCGTCACCATCATCGAGCTGCACTCCTTCACCATCACCAACACCACCATCTCCACCGCCAACGCCGTCATCTCCATCCATCCACTTTGTTCCCGCTGTAACATCTAGGGCTAAACTCTGTGTATTTGAAAGGGGAAACTCTCCCGGTGTTGATTACTCTTGTTATTGATGCTATTGAGTGAAACCGTTGAACTAGGGTTTATGTTCAGATTGTTATTCATCATTATATCACCTCTGATCATGTTCATTATGGTGTGTTGTGAGTAGTTCGTTGTGTTCTTGAGAACATGGGAGGAGTCTAGATGTTAGTAGTGAACTATGTTGATTAATATTTGATGTTTTGATATTTAAGTTGTGGTGCCATTCTTCTAGTGGTGTCATGTGAACGTCGACTACATGACACTTCACCTTTATGGGCCTAGGGAATGCATCGTGTATTCGGTTATCATTTGTGGGGTTGCCGGAGTGACAGAAACCTAAACCCCTGTTGGTATTCCGATGCGCGAGGGATCGCAGGATCTCAGAGTTTAAGGCTATGGTTAGATTTATCTTAATTTCTTTCTTGTATTTGCGGATTCTTGCAAGGGGTATAGTCATAAGTATGTATTAGTCCTAGAAAGGGCGGTGCATTAGCATAGGTTCACCCACACGACACTTATCTAAACACTAAAGATTATTCATCTATATGAAGCGAAAGCACTAGACAGAAATCTCGTGTGTACGCAAGAACGTTTGGTCATCATAAGTAAACAAACTGGCCTGTGCTTTGCTCTCAAAAGGATTGGGCCCCTCGCTGCAATTATAATTGCCGCGCTTTATTTACTCGCACTTTATTTCTCTGTTATCTCAAAGTCTACTGAAAACTTGTCTGCTAGTGTTTACAGTGAATTCCTTATCAAAACCACTTGTCAACACCTTCTGCTCCTCGTTGGGTTCGACACTCTTATTTATCGAAAGTACTGCGATACACCCCCTATACTTTTGGGTTATCAAACATCCATTGTCCCGTTGTCTTGTGGCCGTCTTCTTTATCTTGATACAAGTGTAATTCTACCCACCAGTATTCTTGGCCTTCATCCATTACAGGGAATCCTTTGTAAACTTCTTCTCCATTAAATCCTATGGTCTTCATACTCTCCTTAAGTACTCTGGGGAACTCATTTTCACATTCCAAAGTCATGGTAAACACTGGTCCTTTCTTGAGTTAGTCTATGAGGTTGGACATCTATAAACAAGAGAAGACATTTTGAAGGATGTGTAATAGATTAGAGTATGAGCAAAGATGTTTTTTTAATAAAGATTTTAATATATTTTTGTATTCCTAAGGTCTTTTCCTATTTCTATTCCAAACATAGTGTCACGAATCTACAGGCAACACAGTGCTCTTATACCATCTGTACATGCCCTCCTTATTATAAGGTAGCGACCTCCTCTGTATAGTGCTAGTCCTTGGATCGACTTGCTAGCACACATAGTTTAAGATGAAATACCATAACATTGCATCAATATTCATTACACGATAATGTAGAAATAAAAGGGTTCGATACAAGGTGCATAGCCCATGGCTAGCTCAAACCGAAATAAACACACAACGGAAAGCAAATGGCTAAAGTGAGCTCCATCTTCATCACCTGCCACGGGCAAGGCATGTTGGTTGGAGACTCGCGACCCTAAGAATCCTTACTCCTCGTCTGAGGGTCCTGCAATTGTGAGTTGCAGCCCAAATTATATTGGGTCAGCACAATTGAATTGTGGTAGCAAGATGACACTTTATAGCTACAATTACCAAGACTATATCCACATGCATATTTGGCTCGGTGGAGTTTGAGGCGGATTTGCATAAAGCCAGTTTTGTCCTATCATTTTTTAAACAACTTTTCATCTTAGACAAAGAGTAGCACTGATAGAAAAGATTGAACACCTTTGACAACAAAGAGTACCACCGATAGAAAACGGTAAACAACTTTGAAAACTACTCACAACGAGCACCACCGATAGAAAGCGGTGAGCTCTCCCAAACCCTTGTTCACCCATCAAATTTTATTAAAGAAATTGGGATGATGAGATCTTCAACATCTGCCCTGTCTAGTTGCTCAAATGTCCATAACCGGAACACGGCTAAATATACTTAGTTTTTACTCTCGAGAGGGTGTGCACTTTCACCACAAGACCCAATCATTCCCTCGTCCATGTCACTCAATTATGAAATGGAAAAGAGAAGACCGAGAAGAGATCTTTCTGAAGAAATTCCCCGAGTCACAACGCGTGACCCGAACCAACCTATCATCCCCTACATCTGCTGGTCACGACGGATCGCGGTCTCGCAACATGTATGATCAAGACAAATCCCATATGACATGTGGCTGCTCTAGAAGCTACTAAACAAGGTGCTTCCACCAAAGGTAATAACCATAGAAATGAACCATATAAATGGACCCCTTGAGTAGCCACCCAGCATGGTTGATCTAACCAGCACCCAGGTAGTTCATTAATTAACTTCATTAATTTTTTCACTATCCAACTAATCAAAACATTTTTCATTGCTTGGTTAAGCATCCTACTAACTGTTCTTGCTACTAAGCTAAGGGTGGGGGATAGCTAAACACTTCATAGGAGTATAGCATAATATAGTAACTGCACACAATTCGTAACATGCATACTGTAGAAAATACTACTATGCATATAGTGAAAATAAGAGGTGGTTTATGAGTGTCACTTGCCTTTTGATAGTTTGTCATTTCTCACACTCTCTTCAACGAAGAACGTTTCACTTTGTTCAATCTATACGATGAAAGAGAACTACAATAAAAAACCATTTTACAGACACATAAAACAAAAATCAAACATCACAATAATGTGTTCAACATTACTTGTAATAGTTTATTTATTTTATTGTCAGGTCTTATCACATAATTCAATTTACAAAAGGAATAAATGTGATAGGACTTAGGTTTTGCTGGTTGTGGTCAGGGGATGGTCTAAATTCAAGTTGTACATTTCAAATTTGAATAGGTATAAATATTATTTCAATATTGTAATGTTTGGTCATTTTCAAAATATTTACACAATACTTTTATCAAAAGGAAATAATAACATTTTCAAACTATGGTTGTGATTTAAGAAAGGCACAAGATTCTAATCAACTTCACATGTTTATGAATCATATGCATCTAATGAAGTTTAGTATTGGCTCCTCCAAGACTATAGTTATTTTAGTGACATTCTGCAAAAGATTTCACATTAAAATGATATTTGGAATTTAAGTTATATCTAAATTAAACAAATTGTATCTCTGATTTATACATGGAAATTACATTGCTAAGATTTAATTTTAAAAGTGCAACATTATTAGACAGATCCTAAAGTTTCCAAAAATATTTTACTTGCAACATTTGGACTTATGGATTTAAACCTAGGTCAAATTTACTCAAATCTTCCATTTGAAATTAGAATGAATTTGAACTAGTCAAATTTGAAATTTAACAGTGCTAAAAGATTCTACGGGTTAAGGGCTTTCCAATGTTTAGCGGCTTCCCGGGCCTCGAAAAGGAGATGGTGGGTTGTGTCCTGCCTAGGCGGAGTGGATGGGTGGGTTCTCGGGCCCGTGATATTGCTCCACTCGCCGGATTCGGAGGAATTCGACGGCGGCCGGGACGAACTCTGGCGGAAAAATCCAGCAGCCTGGGTCCGAAATTTAGAGGGGAAATAGAGGGAAAAGGATGCCCGGGTCGCGGGTATTTAACAGGGTCGGGGTTGGTGTCATAGGGCGCTCGAGGGAGTGGGGAGAGCGGTGGAGTGGGGCGAGGTCATGAAGTTCGTGGGCAGTTGCTGGAGGTAGATGACGAAGTTCGACTGACGGGTGGGGCCTTGAGGTCAGTGAGAGTAGAGCGAGAGGGCCGGTGCTGGGCTTGTGTTGGGCTCGGCCCAGTTATCTTTTGTTTTTGTTGCGATTATTTTTCTGTTTTCCTTATTTCTGTTTTCTTATTCATTTTATATCTTTTCTTTTATTTATCCAAAAGATATCAAACAAATTTCCAACAATTTGTAAAATTCTTATCTTTCATTTGAAACATTCAAACACATAATTTCAAAACAATTCAAGTTGTGATATTTTCAAATAATGTAATACGACACTATTTTGACAAATTTTAAATAGAGTTTTGATGAAGAATTTGTGTTTTAATAAAATATAGAAAAATACCAAAATTATTAATATTTAATATGATATGTTTAAGTACCTTTTCAAGTTCAAACTCTAGAATCAAAACCATGTTGAGAAATAAACATACTTTAAAATAATTCCAAGCACTTTGTACATTTAAGGTTTTTTTGGTTTTAAATGGTATCTAAGGGATTTATTTATAGCTCAACCCTCAAGTTTGATAATAAAAGATTATTAGATTCATTTGATATCATAATAATTTTGTATAAATCTTAATAATCATTTTTTAGTTTTCTTGACTATTGATGATTTTATTTTTATAACAAATGAAAGTTTTAAATTTTAGTGATTTTTAAACGTTCCAAAATTTTGGGATGTTATAAGCATGGACCGTCTGCGGCGATGCAAACCAAGTCCAAATTTGGGTCGCGTTTGCGTCACCGGGACAGTTGAGACAAAATATGTCGGACCGTTGGGCTGGGTTTTTCCTCACCCGCTCATCCTCGGACAGCAACATACCGCTGACGTCCGTTTGCGTCGGGCCGTTGGAGATGCTCTTATCCGCTGCTACGTGGGATCAGTTCCCATTACATGCTGCTGTTGCCGGCATTTGACGGAGAAAGCACACTGCACAATGCACGAATGACCCATTTTTTTATAGATATGACCCATTGTCAAAAATGACCCGCAGATCTTTTATTATCAAAACTAACAAATGATTTTTTTTTTAAAAAGTGACATCCCGCCCCACTCAAATGGCATTAAATGAAATTCCGCCAACCAGTTAGCGGTAGGACACTTGTTGTCGTTCCAAACAGCATAAAGTGGTTGTTCTTGTGCTGTTTGGCTTAGCACAAAGTCACCTTCCGCTATCTCAAATGGCACAAAATAACTTTCCACTTTTTTTAATGGGCGAAAAGACACGTCTCTTTTTGTGCATCCAGTCGGTGTCATTTTGACAAAAAAATATATTTTACAAAAAAGTTGGACAGTGGATCATATCTATAAGAAAAAATGAGAATGGCCTACTCTGCTACTCTGCGGGCCACAACTGATTCCGCTTGATTTAGAGGACCTAAAAAGAGTTAAGAGTACACCTCCAACACGTTGACGGACAACCCAATATCCGTTTGAGTCACGAGATGAATATGAAATATCCGTCGTGCCCTCTTACCCTCGTTATGCATCCAACACGCATTTTTTATAGATTGGGGTGACGTCCAAAGAACTGTCACTAGAGATGAACAAGCCAATGGTCCCGGGTCAGGAGGGCTATTGGTCCCTGACACCAGGGGCGGAGCCAGGATTGGACTATAGGGGGGCGAGGAAGATAAAGACCACTTAACAATATTAAGATACTTTTTTTAAATAAGGGAGTAAACGACATACAAGATACTTTAACATGATATATAATGTCTTAAGTATAGCATCAATATCAAAATGTGAAAAAGGGTTTTTATCTTTCACTTAAATTTTGAATCATTAATTCCTTGAGAAAAGAAATTTTACTTTCAGTTCTTCGGTTGCTTTTGTCTTCAACTCTATGGCAGTGTACAAACCGATATACAAATTGTATTTGATCTAACAAATAATAAAGAGTGGCATGTATGAATTGAATTGTAATAGTAGTATGCATCATACCTTGTGCATAGATACCTACCATGCGTGATTAACAAAGGCACGAGGAAATAATCATAGATTTTACCTGCGCCTGCGCCATAGGAAATTGAACCAATCCGCTTGAAAAACAACTCTACCCCCTTTGGTACCTTTCCTTTCTCTTCATCTTTGAGCGCAACAAAATGATAAAAGACAAAAATTAGCAAACTAATCTACTGGTCTGGTTTATATACTTTCCGATCACCGGCCGAACGCATACAACAGTTAGTAGATAGATGGATAGATTTGTACCTTCACGGCTGAACAGAAACGGCCAAACGCAGACATCACTGCAGAACGGCAGCGACGGCCGGCGGCGAACGCATACGGCACTGCAGAACGGCAACGGCGGCCGACGGCGAGCTAGCACTAGCAGCGAGATGCTCCGTTCAGATGCCGAGTGGCCGAGATGGGGAGACGGAGAGACAAGGAAAGAGGCGTAACTTCCGATCGATTGGTCATTGATCGTTTGAGGGCTGAGGCTTGACGCTTGGTCTGCCTACTCCATGATGGGCCTAGCCTGCTAGATGGGCTGTTGTGTCTTCGGGCGTGTATGGCATGGATTAACGATTTCCCCCGATGAATTAGCTAATTAAGTTACCCTGTTAGTACATATGCATAGTATTATGTACTTAAAATTGTTGAGGGGGGCAAACGGTTGGGGGGGTCGGACCCCTGCTAGCCCCCCCTGTCTCCGCCCCTGCCTGACACGCTCCCGGGACAACGTGCTCGGGACAAATAGCCACCCCTATTTGTCCCGGGCATGCCACGACCCGGAACCATTAGATGGGGCACGTGGCCAAACCAGCCAGCTTCTGGCTGGCACTAATTTGTCCCGGTTTATAATACGAACCGGGACAGTGCATATGTTTTGTTTGTTTTCTTCTTTTGTTTCTTTTTTTTTGTTTCCTGTTTTCTATTTTCTGATTCTTTTATGTTTCTGTTTTTGATATTTATGTTTCATTTCAAACAAGATCGAGTTGCATATTATACGCTACTATATAATATATATCATGAATACACGATTTTTTCCTCGCGATAGTCATGAATACTACTAATACACGAGTTCTCCGAAACAAATATTTAAAACAAATATTTACAACCGGAAGATCATGTCTAAATATTTACAAACAGAGATCATTACATGACAGAGAGGCATTAGACCCTATTTTTCCTCGGGATGGTCTTTTTCGGCGGCTGTATTATACTGCATTCTGCGCCTGGCTTTATGACATAGTCAAGCAGAAAGCCCGCAATTTCCTCCGCAATTGGTAGTAGGCGGTCTTTTGCATCAAGCCTGTTCCGGATCGTCTCAAACTAAAAAGGAGAGATCAACACCAATATATAAACCATTATGAAAATAATTCAATTTGAAAAGTGAACAAGTTTGAATAAATTGTTAACATACGCCATTCCAGTCTACCCCCTCATTGAAGTGAATTCGGATGAACTCGTAGACATAGAATCCACACAAATTGGTGCCTTATTGCTGCTTCGCGCACTTTATGATAGAATAAGATAAGAAACCAATCAAAAATAAATGAAAAATATTGAAAAAATGGTATTATGAGACTAAAATTTAAAATATGCATACGTGGAACCTAGCTAGTACGGCATACCTCTCGCCATTTAAAAGTGAGGTTCCGGGCTATACCGACGTCCTTGCGGAAAGAGGTGAACTTGTCCCAAACCCTGAAGTTTACGGTATGGAAAATTAGTAAAGAAGTTATCTAATTACTATATATTATTAGAAAAGACGAGGTCGATTGTGATAATCAACGAAATTACCTCTGAAGCATCTGTTTCGTGCCGTCGAACTTTTCTTCAGGTTTTGATAATGGGTCGAAGACATCAACGATTGCGTTTTCAACATCAATCTCAAATAATACCCAGTGAAATCTGCCATATGTTTATATTTGTTAATAACTAAATCATCAATTACATATACTTAACATCGAGTATGTATAAGAAAGTAAATAACTCACTCGAAGTTGAACGGGAAAATTATGGTGTTTTTGTAATGTTGCGCCATCAAATAAGTAAGCAAAAGCTCCTCCGTATTCTCTGGGTAATGTAACAAACCATGATGATGAACTCGATTAGGGTCAATGAATCCAATCTTGTGATTGAGTCCCAACTTTCGAGATTGTATAATTTTCAGCCTGCATAATACAGTACAAAAGGAATATAGTGATAAGAATAATTACAAGCAATGAAAAATAAGTTGAGCTAGAGAATTAGTGACATATATACATAATTTAATTACTTACATGCAAAAGGCACTGATGATAGATTTGTCGAGCGCGTCAAAATTGAAAACTGCCATAATTCGCAATACTCAATTTGAATCTCATCATCACCTGGGCCATAAAAATCCGTTGGAATTTTCCCATAGAGCCAGTCTCCTTCTTGACTTTTCGTAGTACGCATGTACCATTCATTTAGTTGGTGCAACCTAGCTGGTAGAGTGCGCACCATAGCAGGCTCGACAAGATCTTCTCCTCTCACATATTTCCACACCACCTCATGTATGGTGACACCCTCGCCAGATTGTAATGCCTTAAGCTCTGCCAGAGTTAGACCCATATATCTAGCTTGCTGCGAAAGTACATCATCGACCGGGTTCCGGTTGTAAGACGCCAATATGAGTGGAGGGGCCGATTGTCCTGCCTGCATTCCTAGCTGTGGAACATCTCTCTTCTGGGTGGAAACAAATTTTTGTTCTTCCCGCACTCTCCTAGATGTACGCACCAGAACGCGTGTGTAGTCATCGTCCATATTTAGTTCATATTACGACAGATGCGTAAGAAATTCTATGGCACACCGTATCGCGTCCGAAGAATATACCGGAAAAGTCAAAGTCATCTTTTTTGCCTTCTTTCTCTGGGCAGCCTGGATCTCGTTGACCCATATATCGACATCTTCGCGAGAGTTCACAAAGCGAGACTTCCCCGTTTCGCTTTTCTGAGTACTAGTCGACGCTGCGGTGCACTTCCGCTTCTTTTGCGGAGGAGACGGAGTCCGTTGACGCGGTGGCGGAGTACGCTCACGCGGCGGCGGAGTACGCTCACGCGACAGCGGAGATGGACTAGCGCCTTGGTTGTCGTGTGGGGGGTGTCTGGACTAGGGCATTGGTTGTCGTTGTTGTAGTTATGTGGACTGGCATGTGGACTGGGAGGGCGATTTTGTTGCATGTGTGGGAACACGATGTATTCCTTTTTTCCATAAGCATGTACTCTTGAGGGCAAATCTCAACTCAACCTCGTCTTCACCCGTAGGGAAGTCCAGCTTAATTCCCTCATATGTCTTTATAACCTCATCAACCCCGACAACAGCATAGCCATCTGGAATAGGGCGGCAATGGTAAGTTCCATTTGGTCTAGGCGGTAGGGCAAAGCCGTGCGCCACCTTCACGGTTATGTTCAAGCATGGCACATGTAGGTCGCAAAGTTCCCGCTGCACGATATTATCCACGGGGTGACGAGGACCCGACATATGGCGATCGAGCTCCGTCGAAGCCACGCTGCTTCTCCGCATTGATTTTGGATCAGGAGAAGGATCTTCGGGCGTCTCAGATTCGCAAGGCATCCGTCGAGTCTGCTTGTCTGCCTTCAGCTCTGCTATCTCCTTCTCATGCTCTAGTATTTTATTTTCCATCCACTGGGCCCGGTCGGCATGCTATTTCTTCTTTCTCGATCGGCTTCTATAAGTGCCAACATCTTTGGGAAACCCAATTATCCACGGTACGGAGCCGACGGTTCCTCGTGTTCGTCCACTTTGTTCAGGATTCCCAAGGGCTCGCGATAGCTCGTCCTTCTCTCTGTTAGGGTGGAACCTGCCTTCTGTGACCTCCTTCCATACCTCTCTGAGAGCTTTAATAGGGTCAGCTTCGTGCTCCTTGGTAAAAAGACAGTCACCTATTTCAGGGTCTAACTTTCCACCATGCCCATAGAACCAAGCCTTAAGCCGGTCTGGCCAACCAAATGTTTCGATCTCTATACCTTTAGCCAAAAACTCATCCTCCATTTTTGTCCACTTAGGCATGGCCGTCGGGTAGCCACCTGATGCCATGTTATGGTGATATATCTTTTTCTGTGCATTTTTCTTATTTCTCGCAGAGATTTTCTTAGCGGCTTCCGATTGCTTGTACGCCTTAAATGTGGGTCACTCATCTTTTATCTTTTCATAGATTCCGACAAATTCTGGAGTCTTACCTTCAGTTATGAACCTGTTTAGCCTTTTCTTCCAGCTGCGGAACAGTTCACCCATCTCAATATAAGTCCAGGCCTTGCATCGATTCTCTATAACCGGCTTCTCTACATCCTTCTCTTCCGGTAAAGTGAAATTCTGCATGAGCTCGTCCCAAAGGAGTTGTCTGTCTTCATCCGAGACATAAATAACCCCCTCTTTTGGCACCTTGGGCTTATACCATTCTTGAGCCTTGATGGAGAGTCTGTCCCGAACGATGACTCCGCACTGAGCTACAAATTTCCTGGCGTTGTTAGCGGGAGCAATCGGTTTGCCTTTTTCATTGATTACGTCGATGTGGTACTTCTGTTTCCCTTGCACCTTTTTGGTCCCGGTTCGTGGAACGACTCGTTTCACGGATGTTTTTTTGCTTGGTCCCGGTTCGTGGCCCGCCGACGGCTAAACACAAGAAAAAGTGATAGTTAATATATGTATACACACAAATCTATTCAACAGAGACAAAAACCTGATGGCATATATCTACCTCTGCGGATGACTTTCCAACAGTAGAGTCGGTGAACTGTCGGTGAGCTGAACTGTCGGTGACGTCTATTCCGTCTGATCCATCACCGGACTCGTTCAGGAATTGTCCGGTGAAATCATCTAAGTGTTCCTCTTCTTGTTGAAGGATTGTACCTGGGTGCAATCCATCACTTTCGCGGATGATGCCGAACATGTCCTCTTCTTATTCAAGGTTTCTACCGGTGTCCATAGTTTCTGCAACGGATTTCAATTGTACAAACACATTTCAATTTCAACTTGGAGCAAAGTTATTTGAATTGTACAAATACATTAAGATATTTCATTTGTACAAACACATTTACAATCGTCTCGAGTATTTCAATTTTATTTACATTTCTCTTTGTAGTATCTTGAACTTTGCTTGGGCTCCGAGATGGCGGCGGCGGCTAAGAGAGGGTGGCTCCGAGTATTTGTAACAATGAAAATTTGACAAATTCAAACATTACATAATATAAAAATTTGACAAATTTAACTAACACAAATTCAAAAACCTTAGCTAACTAAACCTACAAATAAACAACTAACTAAAATAAATTTTTTAAAAAAAAAACTAAAATATTTTTATGTTTATTCAAATAACATCATGTAAATAACATTATTCAAACTAATTCACCCAAACATAATAATGACACGACAACATGTAAATAATTATTTCACAACTAACATTATTTCACAACATGCATTACAAACATTTGACAAATTTACATCACACAAATTCTATAAACTTAACTAATATTTGCAACTAAATTTAAAT
This sequence comes from Poa annua, assembly GCA_026929855.1. NCBI lineage: Eukaryota > Viridiplantae > Streptophyta > Magnoliopsida > Poales > Poaceae > Poa > Poa annua. Next base: position 45,092,729 of record CM049427.1, read on the forward strand.
ACAACTAACATTAGAAACTAATACTAATATTTGCAACTAAATTTAAATACAACTAACATTAGAAACTAATACTATTAGAAACTAGTTCTAACTACAACTAACTAATACTACAATTAAGACTAACTAAAAGTTCTGTTTAAAAAAAAAACTAATAGAGGCAAAAAAACAGAGGCTCTGTACTACTAGAGTTGACGCAATTGTGACGTCACCATGACGTCACTGGCAATCTCACCGCCGGCGTCGAGCTATACCTCGGATTTGGGCGCAGACGGCGGCGCGGCGAGCAGAGAGGGTGGTGGCGCGGTGCGGGGAGTACGGGGAGGAGACGGGGATGGCCGAAGGGCGCGGGGAGGACGGAGACGGCGAGGATGGAGATGGTGGCCGGAGGCACGAGACGGAGGCGGCACGGGGAGGATAGAGACGGCGAGGATGGAGAAGGGCCGGAGGCACGGGACGGAGGCGGCGCGGGGAAGACGAAGCCGGAGCGAAGACGCAGGCGGCTCGCACGGAGATGGCCGGAGGCACGGGACGGCGGCGGCGGCTAGGGTTCACAGAAAATTTGGGCAGCACTTCGGTAGGAGATTGGAACTGCTTCGGGTGGTTGCTCGACCCGGGAGCGCTAAATGTTGCTTTTATAGCAACACGCTATTTGTCCCGGGTTGTGGCTCTGCCCGGGACAAATAGAGGTCATCTATCCCGGGGCGTGGCTGCACCGGGATAGTTAGCACCCTATTTGTCCCGGGCAGAGCCACCACCCAGGATAGATAGCGTTTTTTCTTTTTCTTTTCTTTTTCTGTTTTCTGTTTTCTGTTTTAAATAACTTTGGAATTTGAAAAAAAAATCAATATGAAAAGTGTTTGAATTTGACTAACTAATACAAAAACATTTTCTGTTTTCTATAACCATTATTTTAACTAGTTTAAAACTAGTTTAAATGTGAATTTGTATAACTTTTGCAAACTTTGGAATTTGAAAAAACTTTCAATATGAAAAGTGTTTGAATTTAACTAACTAATAAAAAAACATTTTCTGTTTTCTATAATAATTATTTTAATTAGTTTATAACTAGTTTGAATGTGAATTTGTATAACTTTTGCAAACTTTGGAATTTGAAAAAACTTTCAATATGAAAAGTGTTTGAATTTAACTAACTAATACAAAAACATTTTCTGTTTTCTATAATAATTATTTTAATTAGTTTAAAACAAGTTTGAATGTGAATTTGTATAACTTTTGCAAACTTTGGAATTTGAAAAACTTTCAATATGAAAAGTGTTTGAATTTAACTAACTAATACAAAAAAAAATTGTTTTCTATAATAATTATTTTAAGCTGTTCGATCAACACTTTAATTTCCAAACCGGGACTAAAGAAGCACACGGATCGTGTGTTTCTTTCAAGCACCTATTAGTCGTTTGATCAGGTGTGTGTTTCTCTTGATTGCTTCTGAGTTGTTCGATTAACGCTTTCAGTTCCAACCGGGACTAAAGAAGCACACGGATTGTGTGTTTCTTTGAAACAATTGTTAGCCGTTGGATCAGGGGTGTGCTTCTTTTGACCACTTGAGAGTTGTTGGATCAACACTATCAGTACCACTAGTTGAGCCCGTGACCCTATATATAGCCCCCTCTCGGACGAGGCGAGCACTCAGTGTTTCCTCCTTCTAGTGCCCGGCCGGGTGGTGTGGTATACAAATCACTCGGATTCCCTGCATACGCCCCACGGTGCATTTCATATGCAAGCACTCATCAGGAGCCACCGTGGGGCTGTATGCAGGTGAAATCGTGTGTTTTGTTCTATCAAAAGACTAGTTCAATTCATCTACTGAGGAATATATACAAATCACCCGGATTCCCTGCATACGCCCCACGGTGCATTTGATATGCAGGCACTCATCAGGAGCCACCGTGGGGCTGTATGCAGGTAAAATCGTGTGTTTTGTTCTATCAACACCGACGGATCCATTTGATATGCAGGTAAAAATGGAGCATCTTCTTCATATAAAAAGTTTAATATATTAATTATTACACATCGCACCAACATCTCCATCACACAACACCGCCAGTTCTTCTGGGTCGAAACCATGGAGCATCTTCTTCAATCAACTTGATGATTGGGTCAATGTTCACTACGAATGGCGGAATTTCATCAAAATTATTATAATCATCTGACATGTCTGTCTTGTCCTCCACTCCCACGATGTTTCTTTTTCCTGAAAGAACTATGTGACGCCTCGTCTCCTCCACTCCCATGATGTTTCTTTTTTTGGGTCTGCTAGACATGTCTAGATTGTTTAGATCCACTGTTGTCATTCCATACATCTTGGCTACCTCAACCCCGCCTTTCAGATTGACCCATTTGCACCGAAACAAAGGGATCTTAAAAGAAGGTCCATATCAAGTTCCCATATCTGCTCTATGCAACCATAATATGTGTTCTTCTGCCCATTGTTGTTTGTTGCATCAATGCGAACACCACTGTTTTGATTCGTGCTCTTTTTATCTTGGACACTCGTGTAAAATGTATTCCCATTTATCTCGTACCCTTGGAAAGTACATATAGTTGTAGATGGTGCCCTGTCCAACAAGTGTAACTGTTCATCAACCTTGTCTTTATTTTTAAGATGTGCTCGCAACCAACCGCCGAAAGTCGCCATGTGTGTACATACAATCCAGTTGTCAGACTTCCCCGCGTGTAGAGAGCGTACAAGATTCTTGTGTTCATCGATATACGGGGCCACCAAGGTAGAACTTTATAGAGCTGTATAGTGTGCTTCAGTGAAAGAATGTCCATCCATACAAAATTTTCAACTAATGGCCTGAGGTACACATCAAGGTCGTCGTCAGGTTGCTTCGGGCCTTGGATGAGCAATGGCATCATAATGAACTTTCGCTTCATGCACAACCAACGAGGAAGGTTATAAATACATAGAGTCACAGGCCATGTGTATGACTGCTGCTCTGCTCCCCAAACAGATTGAAGCCGTCTGTACGTAGATCAAACCTTAAGTTCCTTGCGTCATCTTCAAATTCCGGGAACTCTCTCTCAATTTTTCTCCACTGCGACCCATCAGCGGGGTGTCTGCACATCGCGTCTTTCTTACAGTCCTCTTTGTGCCATCGCAACAACTTGGCATGCTCTTTGTTCGCGAACAGGCGTTTCAACCGTGGTATGATAGGAGCATACCACATCACCTTGGCAGAAACCCTCTTCCGGGGATGCTCACCCTCAACTTCACCAGGGTCATCTCGTCTGATCTTATACCGCAATGCAGTGCATACCGGACATGCATCCAAATTCTCGTACTCACCGCGGTAGAGGATGCAGTCATTAGGGCAGACATGTATCTTATGCACGTCTAATACTAGAGGGCACACAACCTTTTTTTGCTTCGTACGTGCTGCCGGGCAACTCGTTGATCTTTGGAAGCATCTTCCTAATTATCTGCAGCAACTTTCCAAATCCCTTGTCAGTCACACCACACTCTGCCTTCCACTGCAGTAATTCCAGTGTGGTACCCAGCTTTTTCTGACCATCTTCGCAACTTGGATACAACAATTTCTTGTGATCCTCTAACATCTAGTCAAACTTCAACCTCTCATTTTCAGTTCCGCGCTCTCTCTTTGCATCAGCAATGGCCCGACCAAGATCGTCAGCGGGCTCATCTGGTGCCTCCTCATCTTCAGCTTCCCCCGTTGAAGAATCTCCGTACTCCGGTAACATAGGATAGTTGTCATCATCTTCCTCTTCTTCATTGTCTTCCATCATAACCCCTTTTTCTCCGTGCTTCGTCCAACAATTATAGCTGGGCATGAAACCATGCCGAATAAGATGACTTTGAAGGGTTCTCGCGCTTGGGTGATCTGTCTTATTCTGACAGTTGACACAGGGACAACACATGAAACCATTGGTACTGTGGGCCTGGGCTTTCTCGAGAAATTTCCTCAAACCCGTCATGTACTCGGCAGTGCGTCGGTCAGCATACATCCATTGTCGGTCCATCTACATTATATAATTAACTATATCAATAACCATTACAGACCATCGAGAAATAACCACTAAACATGCATGGTATCAATTAATGAAAAATGAAATGAGAAAAAAATTAACCTCGATAAAAAAGAAGGATAAACTTCTTTAAGTGTACATCAAATCATTTCGTGAACTCTCTCGGGCATTTCATCGAACACCTTGCATGCATACTTAAAAAAAATAGACTAGCACACACCCCCTCCTTCCATTTCAAAAAAAATGTCTCCAATGGTTTCGGGAGGGGGCTGTTGATCAGTATATATAGGCACTCACCTTTTGTCCCGGTTCCAGCCACAAACCGGGACAATAAGGAGGCCCATTTGTCCCGGTTTGTGACTGAAACCGGGATAGATGGGGTTTTTTCATTTTTTCTGTTTTATTTTCTTTTTCTGTTTTCTGTTTTAAATAACTTTTGCAAACTTTGGATTTTGGAAAAACTATGAATATGAAAAGTGTTTGAATTTTACTAACTAATACAAAACCATTTTCTGTTTTCTGTTTTAAATAACTTTTGCAAACTTTGGAATTTGAAAAAACTTTTGCAAATTTTGGAATAACTTATGCAAACTTTAGATATATTTCGGTCAATACATGAGAACACGCGCACACAGTATTTTTGCGTAACGGAATACATAGATAGTCTACTTATCAATGACATTAAGATGATCATACTCAGTATTATAGCCGCGTAGACTATCCCACTTCCGTGCAATCTCGAAGCCAAGGCGAGCGTCTAAAGCAGCATATACGACTTGATCGTAGCTCAATGGAACGTTGCCCCATCCGAAAATTAGGTCTTCTTCTAACGTGTCTTCCTTGTCGTCCGTGTTCTTCTTCTTCTTTTATTTCTTCTTCTTCTCCAGATTTGTCCCAATGACCGCATTAGAGAGAGCATAGAGACTCGGAGTAAAATTGCCGGTAGGGTTTCGGCGATCCCTCTGCAGGTCGACCGCGGACCGAATAATAATTTCGTAGTAGGCTAGCATCTTCATATCATTATGGATTGCCACGCCGTAGAATTTGATTGTCTTATCACCTAAGAAATCCACGAGGACCTGTGGCACCCGATCAGCTTCGCAAATTTGGAAGACAAGAGTCTCGGTCGCCACCGAGAGTTGAAGGACGGCGGCGCGCTGCGGAGTATCCTTCCGTCGAGGGTCGGTGAACTCGTAATCGAGTCCAACGGCTTTGATCCGAGCGGCGTCGAGGAACTAGTTCTTCACGTCGCGGATCCACTTCTCCACGCGCCAGGCACGAAGGGTGACCCACACCTTGAACCGCATGCCTTCCTTCTTGTAGTAGTACAACTCGGACCGAGGCGGACGCGCGAGTGGCTCCATAGGACCGTAGAAAAGAGAGGAGAAATGGTGTGTGGAGGAGCCGGAGAGATGGCGTGTGGAGGAGCCGTAATGTGCATTTTATAGCGCCGGAGAGGCAGATGAATCGCCGGCCGGAGAGCAGAGGAATTAATCGCCGGAGGGCAGAGGAATCGCCGGCGGCGCCGTACTTCCGCTCGTCTTCCGTGCGCGTCGAAAAAACGCGACGATGGCTCGGCTTCCGCGCGCGCGTAACTGAAACCATGACATTTGTCCCGGTTCCAGTCACGAACCGGGACAAATAGGTGTACGGGAACCGGGACAAATGGGTGTCGTATGGATCTGTCCCGGTTTGCAGTACGACCGGGACAAATGGGGTTTTGAAGTTTGATCCTTTAGCCTGTTTTCTACTAGTGTGTTTTCTCATTACCTTCTTTTGGGAAGGGGAAAAGTCCCGGCCCCTACATCGATTGATGCGCATGGCATCTAAAAAAGGAAACAAAAGTATAGAGTCAAATTCAGCTTGACAGACACGGAACAAAAAAGGTTTAGATGTTTATTAATACCCTAAAAATTAAGTTTTAAAAAGATAAGAGTGGCCACTAGTAGCGTACTCCTCCTTACTGTTTCAACGAGGTCGGAGTGTAGGAGGGCGTCCAGAGATGAACGGTGGCACAAAGGCCGACGATGTTACACCTAAGACGGCTGTGTGGATGGATTCCTCCATGACCTAATGGAGCCCGGGGTTGTTCTCCAAGTTGTCGTCCTCGTCCGTCACCGTGGGATGCGGGCATGGTTAGGAGGGTGCTACGTGTACATAGCTAGCACATGGGACTGCAGTGGCGGCAAACATGGTCGATGTCTTTGAGAACATCAACACAAAGTTGTGTGGTGACGACGATGACGTCGACACGAGGCTCTGGCAATGAGGGAAAAAATCAATATGGGGTTGCGGCGAGCGACGGCATCGAAATGGGTTGCGATGATATGATGACATCGACACGAGTCTATGATGGCGACGACGATGACATCGAGGCGAGCTGGTGGAGCGACATTGACAATGACATTAACATAATCGGTTGCTGCATTTGGCACTATATGTATAGTAGATGAATGAAATGTTCATATGTTGAACGTAGGGATGAAACATGCATGTATGTATTTTATTACTGTAAGCGTACTCCTCCTTATTGTTTCGACGAGGTCGGGGTGCAGGAGGGCGTCCAGAGATGAACGGTGGCACAAAGGCTGATGATGTTACACCTAAGACGGCTGTGTGGATGGATTCCTCCATGACCTAATGGAGCCCGGGGTTGTTCTCCAGGTTGTCGTCCTCGTCCTTCACCGTGGGCTTTGGGCATGGTTAGGAGGGCGCTACGTGTACATAGCTAGCACATGGGACTGCAGTGGCGGCAAACATGGTCGGTGTCTTTGAGAATATCAACACAAAGTTGTGTGGTGATGACGACGACGTCGACACGAGGCTCCGGCAATGAGGGCAAAATCATTATGGGGTTGCGGCGAGCGACGCATCAATATGGGTTGCGACGATATGATGGCATCGACACAAGTCTATGGTGGTGACGACGATGACATCGACACGGGCAGGTGGAGCGACATTGACAATGACATTAACATTAACATAACCAGTTGCCGCATTTGGCACTATATGTATACTAGATGAATGAAATGTTCGTATGTTGAACTTAGGGATGTAACATGTAGTTATTTTTTTACTGTAATGTATGTATTTGTATGTACACTAGATGGACGAAAATGAAATATATGGATGATTATTTTTATTATTCCTGAATATTTAGTAGCAGCGTGTTGAGAAAGGGGCATGTTGAAAGTAACACTTCTTCCAGCAACGTCTCGGCAAAACTAGCACGTTGCTAGTAACTTAGGGTGTGTTTGGTAGACTGTATGTGCTTTCTCATCTCATACATGCCCACCTCAGCTATGTTGACTTGGTACAAGTGTGTTTTAACATGTTGTGTTTGGTAACCCGTATGAGGTGAGCTGTGCTGTGCTGAGACCTTGTTTGGTAGCCTGTATGAACTGAACCCGGCTAGATAATTTTAAAAAGCGATCAGGTCCCTAGACTAAAAAACGTAAAAGCAATCAAGTCTGTGGGCTGTGTTCTCTAGCTTCGTCACCGTCTCCGGCCACATGAGCTGCCGCTGGGAGAGGCCGGGCTGTCCACTCCACGACGGAGCCCGTGGGATGCCGTGTTGGTCTGGTTCCACGCTGAGGAGAGGCCGGGAGAGGTCGGCGTTGGGCGGTGGTGCTTGGCGTGGGGAGCAAGCCGCCGGCAGCGCTGGGCAGTGCTAGCGCGGCGCTGGTCGATGCTAGTCGGCTCTGGAGGCTGGGTGCCAGGCGCGGGGAGGCGGTGTCAAACGCTGGCCGTCAGCACCAGGCGCGGGGAGGTGGGGCCAGGCTCGGGCCGCACCACACGGTGTTGCTCCTCCATGGTAGCCCGAGGAGGAGGCACTAGCTTTGCTGGGCACCGGCGGCGCGGGGATGGGCACCAGCGGGGCGGGGTGGGCACCGGCGGCGCGGGGATGGACCGGATGTGGAGCTGGCACCGGCGGCGCGACGAGCATCGGGACCAGAACTCGGGGCGGCGACGGGAGGAGGAAAGGGAAGTCCAGAGAGAGAGGAACGTGTGGGAAAATGAGGAGCGTTTTTGCGAGGGGGTCCGGCGCGACGCCCGAGTGGGTCCCACGTGTGGGAAGTTTGTTGCATGAGCTCAGCCAGGCCTGCTTGTGAAGCTCGATTTGAGTTTCTCAACCCCGCCAGGCTGAGAGACCTTTTTTGCATCGAGTGGGCATGGCCCATGTGGGCAACCCAGTTTACCAAACAACTAAAAATTGGGTGAGCTGAGATTATCTGGGCTCACCCAAGCTACCAAACACACCCTTACTGAAAACACTCGTGAGTCTTACACTTTGCCAGTACGAGTTAACACCAGCGCGTTACAGGCAACGTGAAACCACACGTTGCTAATAAAAATTTCGACACGCTGCAAGTAGGTTCTCTTCTTACTAGTGGCAGTTTAGGAGCAAAAGTAATCGACATGAAATATTTGCTCACATTCCAAACGAAGGTCATAATTCGTAAGAACACTCTATAGTTTTAGTCAGAGGAGGTAGAGTGAAAGATTTGTCAGGTGTAAAATCCCATCGTATTCAAGGAGTAAAGAATTTGCTCGGAATTCCGGATCTTGGAAAGGGAAGATCTAAATATGGTGCAAAAAACCTTAACCGATAAGAATGGAAGATGCCTCTGGAACTTTTTTAAAAATAGATTTTTTTTCCTTAAAAATATCTCATTCATCTTCTTTATGGAAGTATGGAATTCTTACCATTAGAGATGCTCTAAGGACAACTCCAACGATGCGACACATTCAGTCTACGCATGTTCGTTTGGGTCGATTCAGAACAAAACAAGGCCCAAAGTGGCGTCTCAAAAGTGGCATGCTGAGTCCTCTGCGGCAGTGTCAACGCATTCCTAACCCAAATTTGGTAAGGTTTTTTACCTTCTTTTCCCAGACTGGCCGCATACCCCCTGTTAATTCCTCAATATATACTCCATTAGGTCATCGTTTAGACTCAGGTTTTGTATAGTTAAAGACATTCTATGTCGTAGACATGTCGATTCAGACCTCTTGTACTATGTACTTGCAGAATCTCATCTATAAACTTTTCATCTTTATCCGCAATATCTTGTTTGCATTTTTAATTCTTGTGTGTTCTTCGATCGCGTGCAGGAATTGTCTCTCATGATCAGGTAGATCTAGCTCACGCGTGGTCAATAACCTCGGAAGTTGGTGTAGCGATTGCTAAGTCGCAACGTCTCGCACGTTTGTAGTCGGATCGTCAACGTTGACTTCCACCAAATACGTTAGTTGCCTCTCATTGAAATATCAGGCCACCTTTACCCTATCAATCTGCGGTAGCAGACACTCTTTTTGCGGGCTTCCACGCTGCCTAGGGGGTCGTTCATCACTACCGCCCACCTCCGATCGGGTCGTGCCTCACCACCGTCCCCCGCCACCGATGAAGTAGGAGGTGGTAGAAGACGAAGAGGACGATCCCGAACTCATGCTAGTTCGAGAAGACCGTCACCGAGGATGAACAACAATATTGGGAACTGGTGCTGGCCGCCAGGCAGCGCATGAGGCCATGGACACTAGCAACCGTCTTGGTACGAGGCCATGGAGGAGGATCTGCCTCCGGCGACTCCCCTACCCAAAGAATGCTCAGCTAGGCATGCGTGTTCCAGTCAGCACCTGATGAGGAACAACAACCGCCACACCTCAAGAAGAAGCTGCAGTACTACATCGACCTTGGCAACGATGAGGACGACGAGTAGAAGCCCGTTGCGGCTATCTCTAACCTTTTTAATTATATAGGCTCAGCCCCTATATATATGTGCATAAAATGCTCATTTATGACTTGTCAATAAAATGGCCTAGAAGAATTGTGTGGTGCCCGTTCGCCCGATGGACACAGCTTAGACATGATCCATCCGTTTCCCAATCCAAACACACAAAACATGGAAAAATCATATTCGTTTGTGTCGACAGTTGTACTGAACCCTCCCTATGTTGGCCATGTGTGAGCGAGTCTTCCTGAGTCCTTAGAGCATCTCTAGAAGCTCATATATATGGGTATCCAATAAATATCCAAAAAATCTGCTAGGCATCATCCATATGTGGATGATGCTTGAAGGATCATCCATACTTAATAGCTTGCTCTCATTGGCCGGATTTGAGGAGGTGGAAAGAAACAGTTGAATGATAGCTAAAGATTGGTCGGATTCAAGGAGGTGGAAAGAAACGGTTGAATGATAGCTAAAGACATCAGTGCGGCCCTGGAGCACGGGGGCGGGCGTGGGGAACAGACGAACCGATGCATGACTTACAGAAGGACTGCGGGTTAATTTATCCCAAACTGGAGGGGCAAAATGCAAAATCGCCACGACGTACGACACCTCACCTTAACAGATATTATATAGTAGAGATATATGAGAGAAAATATATATGTTCTGAAAAACTGAGAAGATTAGAAAAACACTTTTTAAATAATAATCAAATCTAGATGAGCTGGTGGAGATGCTCTTACTAACTACGCTGATGGGGCATGACCGCATGACGGTATGGAAACGGTAACATTGATCGTGCGCAGTGCGCTGCAGCCTACGCGGCTACGCCGCTGGCACATCACGGATTCACCGTAAAATAGTGTGGCGTTGGGTTCAGGCAAGTGACCGGGGGCTCAATGGATGGACGGCAGGCGCAAGAACCGATGAACCATGCCGTGGTGGTCTGCTAGCCCATCCCGTCTTCACGCCGGCCGAGACTTCTTCTCTTCCCTTGCCCCTCGTCGGTCAGTGGCACGAGGGAGAGGTTTCCTCCGCCCCTTCTCTTCACCGTTATTCAGTTAAGATCTTCTGTCTCTTCCCGCTGTTGGATTCTCCGGCCTTAGTTCATCTCCACCCTTTCTGAAAGAATGCGCGGCTCCGGCACCCAGGATTCTTTTTCAGATTGATTGATCTAGTATCGGTGTGTTCCAGCGTCCGCCAAGATCTCGGCTGGCCCAAGGTAAAGGCTCCTCCGTGTTCGACTTAGTGAGATTTCTCTTATCCAAGCTCAAACCTTCGTCTCTCTTGGTACACAACTTTTCACTGCTCTATTTTTCTTTCCCAATTACCATGAATGTCCAGTGCAATGATGGGCTGCGAAAGATGCGAGCTGAGGGATGAACTGGGCTACTGCAGTCTGGATGATCGGGAGAAATATTTCTTGATGTTCATGGTGGATGGCTATCGCCGTGAGATGGTAAGCCTCCAACCCATACTAATTCAGCTACTACAATATTTTTTTGTTTTTTTGTTGTATGACAAGATAGTACTATAGGCCACTTTCTGGATGTAGACATACCCAGTTCATATTTTAGACATTTATTTCTCCAATGTTTTAATGCTGCTTACCGAAGTTACTCCTGCAAATTTGGTATAGATTCTTTCTGCTTATAACAACCCATTTGGCCATTTTACTTCAATTTACATAGTGTTCAGTGTGTCGCTGTGCCCTTTAGCTGCGTTGTAGACTCTGACTCTTCTTTATAAGATCAATCTGTTACTGTTGAACTTGAATTTATACCGGTTTGTTTTCACCTGATGTAAAAATCAAATAATATACATTTTGCACCATACTCATACTTTATATCCTCCCTAGGGTTAAACAACCTTTTCTTTTCTAATATTTGTTTCTCTAGACCGTCCCAGGTGACTTTGAGAAACGATTCAGGGGTGAGATCCCACGACAGATCAAGCTAGAAACACGAAATGGTCATAGTTACACTGTCGAAGTTGCCAAGTATCCAGAGAAGCTAGTCCTTAGAGCAGGATGGGGGGGTTTCGTCGAGACCTACAATCTACAGATTGACGACTCAGTGATATTTAGATACAGTGGAAACTCTCAGTTCAGTGTCATAGTTTTTGATCGATTCGGCCGCGAGAAAGCATCGTCGGTTGTTCCAGATCATGCTACTCTGTCTACTTATGTGCAGGAAAGGCACATAGGCACTCCTGAAGCATTGGGCCGTTTTGGTGGTCATTCCCAGCCCCCTGAAATGCAATCTCCTACTGATAATTTGAACCATAATGTTCAGTCCATGCGCATGCAACCGCCTACTGAGACTCGTTTTGAAGCGCATGCTCAGCCTGTGCCCATGCAAATGCTATCGCCTACGGCAAGTCTGGACCATGTTGGCCAAACTCAGCCCATGATTGTCCCTTGGTGAGTTCACATGCCAACTGCATTTGCGACCGTAGAGATATAAGTCCTTCCAAATCACAGATGATGTTGTTATCGACTCATCATTTATTAAAGTATTCAGTAATCGTTTCTTTTTTAGCACAGGCGATCCTTTGTCCTCAGCAGATGATACTGAATTGTGTGATACATCCAGATACGTGCTCGGGTGGAACACCCATCTAAGCGAAGCGCAGAAGAAGGAAGTTGACAAGAAGGTCCAACCTATTCATTCGGACAACCCAATCTTTGTGTCCATGATGAGCAAATGCAATGTTACGGGAACGTTCACTCTGGTGAGTGTTGAATTTTCTTATTGAAATTGTATTCTGCTACAAACCTGCAGCAAGCCTTTCAAACTATAGTTTTTCTGTTGAAACTACTATATGAAATGCTCTAAATTATTAACTTGTGATGACTAAATTTGAAGTCCATGTACTGGTGTGATGATGACCTTGGATTAAACATTAGTTTATTCTGTACTTTGCTTGGATGCCATCATCTAATTATTTTTCTCCAAATCTGTAACTAGAGTGTCTCGAAACAATATGTTGCAAGATACGTGGGAGATAAGGAGCGAAGCATATGTTTACATCGACTTGGCAAAAGTTGGGAAGTGCATTTTGGCGGTCGGTCTACAGAGAAAAGGATTATATCTGGCTGGAGGAAGTTTGTAAAGGACAATGATATTGAGATGGGTGATATCTGTATCTTTGAATTGTTGAACACATGTAAGAAGTGCACAATGGAAGTCCACATCATCCGTGCGAAGGATATCAATACACCCTCCAAAATATGTTGTGACGGAGTCCAAGAAAGGCATAAATATGTCACTAAAACTGCAGATCATTCTCATTCTCGTCCTCAAGTTAATCAGATGGATTTGCTAAATGATACCGTGGAAGATTCTCTTGTCCATCCTCAGCCCATGGAAATACAACCACCTTCAATGGAAAGACAGTTACGACTTCGAAAGGATAACTCTAGTCAGGGCAACAAGAGTATGTTGAGTTCTTCCTCTTTAAGTCATCTGGTGGCAATTCATGCTACCAGATGATACTGTGATGCACTTTGTTTTGTTTTACATATATATTAACGACACAGTTATTTTGTTTTCTTTGTGGTTCGTGCAGGAGATTCTTTGTCCTCAGAAGATATTGGTCATGAAATAGAAGCTTCGCCTAAGTATATCACTGCACGTTCTACGCGCCTAACTAAAGTTCAGGAAAAGGCAGTGAAGCAGAAGGTCCAACGTATCGATTCTGAAATACCAATATTTGTGGTCTTGATGCAAAAGACCAATGTTTCTGGAAGATTCACTCTAGTAAGTTGCATATTTTATTCTTTAATGCTTCTTCCACTTACGCTGCGATCATGCATTTGACTAACTTGTATTCAAACAAAAAAAAACTATTTAGGAAGCTTTGTATTATTACCCAGTCATACGAGTTCACGAACTGTGGCTTGGCCCGGATGGCTAGGAGGTGTTGATACCTCCTGTGCCCGCGAGGTCTCGAGTTCGAGCGCTAGCGCCCGCTCCCTCACCCGTACTCACTGAATTTCTTCTAAAAAAAAATTTTAGCTTCTTAGAATGTGATGGATTTAGGAATTCCAGAGTTATTTCACTTCCTGTTTTTGTTGGTTAACATCATCTAACGTTCCTTCTGTTTTCCATGTATGTTAATAGAGCATCTCCAATAAATATGTTGAGAAATATTTGGGAGGTGAGGTGCGAAGCATCTGGCTTGAGCGACTTGGCCAGAGGTGTCAAGTGAGGTTTGGACGCAGACCTCACGATAATAGGATTGTTAGTGGATGGACAAAGTTTGTCAAAGACAATGAGGTGGAGACTGGCGATATCTGCCTGTTCGTGCCTCTGAAGCATCGGAAGTTGTGTGCCATGAAAGTTCATATCATCCAGGCAAAGCGTGTCAGTTGAGCACAATGTCATTTCTGCTTAATGTTGTGAGGTGGTAATAGTGCCTTTTGTGTCCTCGGGATGAAAGGTTACTCAGGTTATGTCTATCCAGTCCTTTATTTTGTTAGCATGTTCCTGGTTAATTAGGGGTGGCATAATGATGGAGCTGACTACTGGCACATACTTTGTGAGTCTAATGCCAGCATGTGACGAAGAATTTCAGTTGATTTGGCTAGTTTGTGGATGACTCCTGTGATACAGAGTAGCAGATGTTGGCCTAGGACCCAGATAACAAATTTGCATATGCTCAAATTGCGTTCTGAGTTTGCTATCTTGCCCGGGATGAGCTTTGGGAGATATCCTGAAGTGTTACATACGTTCAATGATTGTGCAAATTGTATGTGGACTCTGGAGTGTGTCTTGTTTTCGAAGTGCCGGTGAAATATCATTATAATAGGGCTTAAGTATAGCAGTATAGCGTGTACTAACATAATGCATAACACCAACAAACCCGAAGAATAGAGTGATTTCACACATCAATTGTTTGAACTAGTGTTGATTGCTCAGATATCAATTGTTTGAGTTAGTGCCACGTAGGTGTATATGACTAGCTGGACTTGGATGATACCAATTGTTTGAGTTAGTGCCACGTATATGTACATGAATAGTTGGACTCAGAATATACCCTGCAGTGTTAGGTGTCTAACCTAGTTCTTATGTACTCACTCCGTATTAAAATATAAGATGTCTTATCATAAAATATGTCTATGGAGTAGAAACATAATGTGTGGTAGCCAAGGATCCAAACTACTGTCTGGTTGCCCATGACAGGGGTGAACGGATCGATCGTGATGGTCGGGAACTCAGGATGCGTCTAATGGCCGTGACAGGCTTGTTGTCGATTGTTCTACCTTGATTACCTGATTTCGTATATAAGACGGAGCTTCCCTAGTCATGTCCCAGAGATCTAGGTGGTTGATTGCCGAGCCGTTAATGATTGCCGAGCCGTTAATAAATAACTAGCAAGATGGCCCTTGTAAATATGATGACATCGTCTTATGTGTGTATTGAATATGTTAAAAAACTTCAGTCAGGTTTCATAGACATTGGAAGAATGAAATATGAAGTATAATATTCTATAATTATCTTAAATACGATGATAGATATATACAATATCACCGGTGTGTAACCTTTAAATATATGGGAGAGGAGTTATTCTTACATCCAAAAACCACTATGTCACACCGTCACACCTTTTGTAACGCTGATTAATTTTTAAAATACAGTATTGCTCTCTCTGCGTCATCCTCTATTCTTTATGATACCCTCTTGCTGACACATGTTTAATTTTGTAAAAATGAATACATAATTTTTTTTCCTAAAAATGACTACTTAGACTTTGATGGCACATAATTTCATGTAGCATACTTAAGTTGAAAAACAATAATTTGATGGTTCAACGTTTATAAATTAAAGCATACCAATATACATCAAATCATCTCACCAATAATGTTTTCGTTTGTCCGACATAACTCTAGCGAGCAGGTTAATACTGCTCCTACCAGCATCCTCATATGATCCATTAATTTTGATCAATTATTTTATTTGCATAATTTCATTCTCCCCCTACTAAACTAACAACTGAACCAAATAATTATACACTCTCACTCACTTGTGTACTTATTGTGTCACAAAACAATATTGTTTTCATAACTTCATTTGTCATAATTATGTATATGTGTATGAAAATTCCAATGAAGCCTCCTATTAAATTTTATGAATAAGAAACACAATAACTTTCATAGCAGAAATGAAAAGAAACTGAGCAAATAGTCTACTTTATCACAAGATAGGAAAACCATATGAATTCATTAGACAGAGCTATTTTTCAAATTGTTATACTCAAAGTTTTTTATTTCCACTTGAGTTTGATTGATAGAAATAATTTCTTGGATTTATAGTTACTAAAAATAAAAAATCTAGATCTACACAAAAATCTAAGGAGAGACAATTTATAATGGCATTGGAATTATTTTTAGTGAAATACGTAGATAATCAATTCTGATAGAAAAACAAATATTATTGGTGACATGAAAAATCTATTTCATTGGTATTCATAGCTGAACTTAATTATGTCTATAATTAGATTATGTTTATGTCACATGGAAGCATACAATTGAAATCTGTCGAATGTGGTGATTTTAAGTCATATTAGTGAACTTCTTACACTTTAGGAAAGGTCTATCGTGTGGTACAATTATCGTCATTTATTGACCATGATTTTGTTACGCACAACTAAGGGAGTATGTTGACTTGTCATTTCTTGAAACACAATTGTGATCATATGTTGATTTTCATAATTTTTTTCATGAATAGTTATGGTCATTTATTTTTATGATATACTAACAAAGAGAGGGTATGCTTGATTAATGACCAGATGTTTTTGTTCTCTAAGAACTTCTTGCACGTCATTCTCTACCATATTTTTCTCATATGTAAAAATTTGATTTTAAAGTGAACTTCCTTTGTGAGAATTATAGTTGAATTACGATTATGCATTACAAATTAGAAGCCTCTTCAACCTTCAGAATCCGTGTCGAACCTGATCTCTCAGTTTTCCTTTTCATTAGAAATAAATTGTTTCAAACTTGGCCAAGCTCCATTCACCTTAAATATTAGATAAATGCTCTAAGGGGTGAGAGGGTAATCAATATCATTTGTGTCTTTAGGTATGTTATGTTAGGTTCTTCTTCTTAAAAATTCATTAGGGTTTATAGGGGCCAGAAGAAAGAAAATTATATTGACTCCGCTTAATTATTTAGGTTTTTGTGGATCATCACTTAGCATGTAGTGGTGATGGAATCAATGGTCGTCAAATCATTCTTCTAAATCTATTTTAGGTCTACTGTGTTACTCTGTTCTCCATGACAGTGTATTTGAGTTAAGATGATATCATACAGTATGAAAGCCTATTAACGCTTATCAGCTAGTGGTGCATGTAACAGATGGTTTTCAAATTCCTATGTATATTTAGGTATTTTATGCTAGTGTGTTCGCTATGACAATGTCTTCGGATTGATATTGTGCATACTATAAAAGCTTATTGGATCCGCCCTAATTAAACAGATGGTCACTTTTAATTAGGAGAGTCATCAGGGTGTGAATATTGATAAATTAGTTATTTTGTATTATCCTCGACTGAAATCGTTAATAGACGACATGGTATAAGTATGTGTATATATATGGTGGATGATTCTCGACTGATATCTTATGATTAACTTTTTATTCTCAATCACACATATGACTATACACCATGTTCTAGATCGGATACGGTAGTTTTCCTTTTATAGACAGGAAAAAGACCAAGATAGTCACATATTGGTATGCTAGAGGTCTAGAGATCGGGGTTTTTTGCACATGAAAACATAAATAATAGTCATACTAGCAAAATACCCGTGCGTTGCTACGGGTAGATCGGATATTCAGCCATGTATTAGCAAAACAATGAGAGATGGTTCTAGATAGCTTTTACTAAATGCATGAAGGAAACCATGTATTTTTATATTTCCTAATTAATACATGTTCATGTTAAAATGTTTCGTCGAGAGCTCTATTGCTTTCACCATGCTTCGATTGAACTAAAATGAATTTTATGGTCAGACTCCAAAATAACATCAGGAGACAAAGCAATTTGACATAATATACATGTCATTTGTAAGAAATTATATGCTGATTTTTTCTATATGTATTTACCTCGATTGCCCTCCTTTTTTTAGGTAAAGGCGGTCGTATTCACCGCCCGAATAGAAGATAGAATGAGTTGACCCAGTTTATAAGGAAAATCGGGTTCAAAAACCATACAGTCTGTAATGTAAAGAGTGCCATCCTTTTTCCTTCTACATTTACACTGTAATGGGTATTGGTAAGTAAGAAATTTAGTTTAACAAACAAATACAAAGATTTATATTTTGATTGTTATAAAGTCGTAGGACGACAAAACTGGGTGAGCGGTGTTTCAAGATTATGCGGAGTGAATAAAGATTCAGTGCAACCTTACTGTTGTGTACTATTCATGGGTAGCGGTGTTTCAAGATTATGCATCAGGAGTGAATAATTTGACTGATTATTCATGGATGCTAAATGTTTCTGGCCTCATTGTAGCTAGTTGGTTGCTGGGCTTCAACACTGAACTGAGTCGAATGGACATGTTTGATCAGCGCCTAGCAGCAAAGGGTGGGTGTCTCTCAAGGTGGATATTGCTGCTATCTGACACTTCCTTGCTGCAATTCCTGCCGCAAACCCGCCCGGGCGCCGCTGCCTTTCCTTCCCCGTCCCTTTTGATCCACTGCTGCCATGTGAACATCACAGAAGATGCCGCCTTCGAGCCCGCTGAGTTCTTTCCCGGCCGCCCTTGGTGCCTCCGCCGTCGTAGCCGGCCTTGGCCCGTCCCACGCTTGGTGCGCGACCGCCGCACTATGGAGCTTACATCAAGCATGAAGATTCAGGCCAGTTCAATTTACAGGATGCAGGGAGTGTGCTCACAATGCTGGCGGAACGTTCGCCATGGATGATGGTATTGGAAGTGCGCACGTCGAAGTCCAGTTTGGCGACCTGGAGGAGCAGATCCAGGTTAGTCCAGATGGTTTGAGTTTCTGCTGACCCAGAATTTGCATATTAGTGCAACTTCTAAAACGTATCATTGGATCTTAATGCGGTCAACATTTGCTAATTTATCCATTTGGCGTGCAATGGCAGGTAGCTGTGCAGTCCTGCCCTGTGAACTACATCCACTGGGTTGGGAGTGAGCAGCTCCCGGGGCTGGAGTTCATGTCTCGTCCACAGCCCAAGGAAGGGCATGGCGTGTTCGGCGGCGGATGGGAGAGGCCAAAGGACGTGTTGGCTGCGGCTAAGAACTTCGAGAAGAAACTCGAGAGGCAGGGTTTGAACGGATGGGGACAGTTTGAATCCAGAAAATAGCAGCCTCCCTTCCACCCGGCGGCGCTCGCCCGCGCCTCGTCCCCGACGAGGCCGGAGTCCGGTCCCTCTGCGACGCCGCAGAGTCCGCCTACGGCGGCACGGTACACATCCTCGTAGCATGCGCGGGCCTCGCCATCTATACCTACCCGTCCCTCGCCACCACCGTCGCGGCGGACTTGGACGCCGTCTTGGCCGTCAAGACCCGCAACGCGTTCCTTTGCCTCCTCCGCGAGGCGGCCAACCACGTCGCGCCGGGACCCATGGCGGCGGAGCTGTATCTCCAGGGGAAAAGCGAGGAGGTGGTGGAGAGGTTTAGGGCCGGACACCCCATATCGTGGAGCTCCTCTGCTTCAAGGAATTGGGGATCGCGGACAGGATGATTGGAGTGCAAAGCGTTTTTGTGGACTGCGCATTAATTTTCCAAAAGCTGAGGGGCCAAAACGCAAAACGGCGCGACGTACCGGACACCTTAACGAATATTATATAGTAGAGATAGAGATAGTGGCACGGGATGCTTGCTGAGTGGAATCAGCTTTTTCAAAACTGCCGGGTCGGTAGACTACTTATTGATTTAGATTAGCATGCATGCAAAGCAGCCGGATAGCTCTAGTTTTTTTTTTTTTGGCTTTGAATTCCGTTTATCTTATCATGTGCTAGACTGCTAGGTAACGTACGTGGTAGTTTTTTTTCTAGTTGGCCCAAGTATTCTTTCACGTTAATTTTTATTTATAAATTGTGTCAAACTGTTACGTAATTGTTAATCTCTAGTTAAATCTGAGCCCTAAGTTATAGATCTAACCATCCAAATAATCTTGATGATATGGATTAACGTGGTGTCTCTATTTTAGATCTTTGTATATATAACAGAAATAGAATAGATAGATAATTCGCCCTATCCAATTTCCACAATAATCTAAATAATATTTTAACAATTGTTAACAATGAGATTTATGTTAGATCATAGAACACATGATCCAAACAAAGGTGACGGTTGATGTATGTTATGAATTAGAGGCGATATCCTATTGTAGTGGATGCCCGAGACATAGCGGGATTTATTATACTTCAGTCAGTACATATGAGTTTTTTTTTCTGAGAAAAGTCCGCATGGCTAGTTTTATTTAAACTCAAATAGTACTCACATCATCCACCATCAACCTAAGAACACTACTTGGTGGATTATCCAACCACAGGTCGGGTGAATTCACTCTACAAAGCTGAGCTAGCTCATGAGCAGGGTAATTAGACTCTCTATTACAATGCTAAAATATGACCTTTCCGAAATCTTGGACTAAGTTTAGACATTCTTGCAAAACTGGACCATCAACTGAAGAAAAGGTGACATCAGACTTCATGACATCAATTATTGAAAGGCAATCTGATTGAACTATCAGGTTATGACATGCCACTCGGCTATATCATATGGCTCCCTCTTATCTCTCTCACGTCTCTTTATTCCCCTTCTTGTGCTCTTCACAGATTCACCTCACGGAAGAAGAAGTAGCTACTCAAATCGAATCAATTTCGGCAGGGAATCACTGAATCACATAGTTAAGCTGCTTCTCCAGTCTCGTCTCAAATTCACGGCACCCACCATCTATGGCCGCACCTCCATGCTCACGCTGTCAGGATTTCGGTCGCCATGGCTGCGACCTTAGCTGCAGCTGCCTGCCATGGCCGCTGTCATGTACAATGCAAGGTGTTTATGGGAGGTGATTAGAAAATAAACCGGTTTTTATGTAATCACCGGTACTTATTTGTACTAGACAAATGCTTAGCTAAACACCCCTCGTTAGATATAATCTCTATCTCTACTACTATACTACGGGTTGACGTCATTTTTCTATTTAGCCCCTCACCCTTTTAGGTAATCAAACCCGGAGTCCACTTATTCCTCCCTAGCCGGAACAATTATTTTCCTGAACGAGCCCCACACCGGCATCCGGGAGCCATGGCTGCTGGCTGCTGCTGGGATTGACGCCGGTGAACCATGGCTGCTGGGATCCACTCTTCTAATGTGTAGATGTACTAGATCGACAGTTCACACACTTAAAAATAATAATGAGCCTTCCCATGTAGGCCATTTGACAAGGAAAATGCAATACATTTGACAAAGAAGGAACCAAACCACACATTTGAATGCAATCAGGAACATATAGAGCAGAAATGACTGTGCCCTGAGGTCGGGGAAGGAGACAGACTGACGGAGACACTCACGTAGCAGCAGGGGTCGTCGTCCTCTGGGCTGCAGCTTCTAAGCCTCCTAGACTTAGCAATGAAGAGCAGCTCCAGCAGCTCCTCCCCTGCAACCCGAGTTCTTCTCGTCGTCCCCCGACCATGCCTCGTTGCCGGCCGGCGGAAGAGCTGCTGCGGTAGACGAGGGCCAATGGAAGCCTCGGCCAATGGCTGCTGTGGTAGCTGCAGAGGTGGTTGGCAGGGTCGAACCATCCAGTGGTCGCCGCTAAGCATTTTGTCAAACACCTTGCGTGCCTACAAGCAGGTGTGCCTGAATCTGCCCACGCTGTTATAGGCAGTTCCACTGGATGAAAGCTGCTGTGGTCGGGCTGGTGGACACGCATCCTACTCCATCTCGCCGCCGCTTCGTCCACCTTCTCCAATTCCGTCGGCGCCGGCAACAGCGACTCAAGAAGCAGCGACTGGGGACGGGGAGAAGGCGGATCAGTGAAGGGGAGAAGGACAATGGTGACAGATAGGGAGGCGAGGTGGAGGAATGCTACGGCGGCGGGATTCCGGCAATGGCACAACAGGAGGGCTAGTTGATGCCACCGGGTGTGTGAAGGATGGGGCGGCGGGGCGAAGAAGTGGCACCTGACCAGGTACAGGAAAGCGTCTAGAAAAAAGGTATGCGGTGTTTTTTCAGTCTAAAAAAAGGTATGTGGTGTTTTGCAGTTGACCCCTCCATCTTTTGTCTTCTACACGACGGACCGGCGACGCAGTAACCGTTCCAGAATTATAACTACAAGTTCAGTGACCTGTACGTCCTCATCACCTAATACACACGTGCATACACGATGAGTGACCGTATAAATCTTCTCCGACGAGTTCAGTGACCGTATAAATCTTCTCCGACGAGTTCAGTGACCGCCACGACGTATTCTGAAAGTACAGTGACCGTACCGTGCCGTATACACAAGTTGAGTGACCGTTGATGCATTTTACTCATCTGGAAACCGTCCTGGCTCGCATTACTTTCCCGGATTCCTCGCTCGCACAAAGCGATTAATCAAGATTTCCCGTGCCTCCTGATCCCCCGATCTCTCTCCAGCTCTACCTCCTCCTCCCTCCGGGACAAATCTTCCACGTCGTCGGCCGAGAGCGACGGGCGCAGAGGGCGGCGACGAGAAAACCAGGCAGGAAGCGGTATTGATTAGGTGGGTTAGGTGGGTAATGGCGAGACGTGGACGGGTGGTGCCGGCGATGTTCGAGGCATGCACCGATGCACGGCTGGCTGTTCACGTGGTGGCTAGGTCTCGCTGTTGGCGCTGATCAGTCGGCTGACCGTCCATGACGGGCATGGACTGCACCATCTACAATGCGCTGGGGGTGATGATGGGGAGAAACATCTTACAGCTGCACATCCTGGTATGCACTACACCTAATTTTGTTTCACGGAGTTTTAGTTTTGTTATTTGTTTCTGGATCGCTGCCATATGCATGGGAATAATCTTAGGATTTCAGATTCGTAGGTGCCATGTCCATGTTGCGTTCTTAGGATTTCAGATCTAATATAGTTGTCTAATCCTGCATTTGACCCAACGAAAAGTAGAGTAAGATTGGGCTTGTGATTGGGAAGCTCAATCCTCGGTCTTATCTCATGGGCTTGGATCTTGGTCGGTTTAATTACTGCTTAATAGAATTATGTATATGGTCACTCGTTCTTGGATCTATGCAATCTGATATGAAATTACATATTAATACAGAGCTAGCTAGAGATGGAACTGCACTAATTTTAATCTGAGAAATGGGAAGCAATCTTGCATTTTGATTCTTTCGTTCAGTAGTGTTTTAGAGTTTCAATTTCAGATCCGGTTGCTCATTTAATATATGCACAAAACATTATATACGAAATAGTCCAAGCAGGTATGGAGATTTTAATGATATTACTCTGTGAAACTGAGACAACTGTTGTTTGGCATATGCAGAAACAATGTGATATAGATATTAAGCTGCAGCATGCGAAGAATGCAGATTATATGGGGTGTGCACTTGTAAAGCCAATCTAGAAAAGTTTTCACCAATGGAGATATTATTAGGCCACATGTGGCGGTGAAGAACTGGAGACATCGGGACTTTAGCAGACAACAGCTGCAACTATGGTGCTCAGTTCTGGACTGCTACAACACTACCAGATTAAATGGCACCATAATGATTTGTTGAGTGTTTTCTTTTTTGAGGGGAATTTGTTGAGGGTTTACTGAACTGAAAAGTAAATATGGGACAGATTGCCAAATGAAGAACTGAATATTATGTGCTCTTGTGGAGGAGGAACATGTAGTGACGGCTCCATATTATGCAGGCAGCAACACATGAGGGGCTATTTATTGGTAAACTTTCTTCTACATGTGCAGATGCTTCGTAATTGGTCGTCATGTAGACCCAAGAAGAAGATTCATTTGGCCCGTCAATATGTGAAATGTGCTTTGAAATGGGAAGTTTATGTTGCATGTTACATTAGAATGGCATTTCACCACTACATGTATTATGTGGTGAAAGTTACTTTCCTTAGTAGATTTTTTAGTTATAGCTTGCCATTTTTCATCTACTAACCGCTCTGTCTTTGGCACCGACAAATTTAGCTCTACATATTTTTCCGAGCCATTTGGCCGTTGTGAAATTTGGCTGCAAACACAATTGTTAATTTGTAATGAGTTGCAACTCTATTTCCCTTTTTGTCCAAACCACTTTGTATTTCTCATATCCTTCCTATTGTGTGGATGATGATATTTCAGGATCATTGAGATTCCAGCAAAAATGGCCAATATCTAGCATGGATATGGCATCAACTTGTCTAATTCCTTTCTCCAGTTTGGAAAAATACTGTTGTTTTGGTGTCGAGCTTTGTGTAAGGGTTGTCATATCCATTCATAATGCAAATGTTTGGCATGTTATTTTATAGCCTCTATGTCGTTCGTAGTTACAACACATTTGATTTTCCATTAATGCAGGCTGGCATGACTAGCATATTCAATGTTTATTTTTTATAAGTAATGTGTAGGTTATCACTGGACCTGGAATACTCGAATGAACCATATGAGAAGTGAAGTATACAAGTCTACAAGGAGCTTCACCCTTTTAGCACCAAGGACAGCCCACTTACAACAATGTTTTGATCAACCTACATAGAAAGGAAAATCATAGCCATTATTTGTAAACACTTTATTTTCTAGAGATGAACAATAGTGCCAAGTTGAATAAATAGTGTTACATTTTTTCTCAAATCACTCATTTGACTTATGTGTCCAAGAATTGACATTGTATTTCGGCCAGACTAAATAAATATGTATGCTAATAACTATGTATTGACCAATTGCATGGAATTTTCTAGCAACGTTTTCTCTATTGTAATATGACTGACTAATTTTCAACATTTGTACTATGGTCTATACGATTTTTATTTTATCAAAATATATCTACTCTTCGTAATGGTTGATTCGTGCGTTGCACGTGCACGCTAACTAGTCTAACAAAACAATCCATACCCCGCACAAAAAAAATCCATACGTGGGCATTTGTGGATTGACAGAGAATAGCGCTAGAGAATAACTGAAAATTAGTGATTGTGCTGCGTAAAGCTTGCAGCTTTTCTGTTGTGTTCTTGTTATTTATAACTGAAGATAACAAACAATCCTATAATCTAGCGTATGACTGAGTACACAATCGTGCCATCCCACGATCACTCAGATCACAGCTGAAACTATGGTGCATGCTTACAGTCGTGCCATCCCACGACGCACACACGAGCTACTCAGTCATCCCTCGAACAAACTCGGAGATGACCGTTATTTCATGCTAAGACTGAAAAACTGAAACTGTCCGACAGTGGACACTGACGATGAACTAAAACCTAAACCTAACAGTTCGTCAGACTTAAGTGTCAACAAATCTCCCCCTAAGTCTGACTTCCTTCTCCTACCTCCATGACGCCGAGCTTCAGTCTCATCTCCATGAACTTGACTCTTCCCAGCGACTTGGTTAGAATGTCGGCGAGCTGGTTGCCGGTGCGAACATGCTTGACATCCACCTTGCCTTCCTCAATGCACTCACGAATGAAGTGAAATCGCGTGTCAATATGCTTGCTCCGCTCATGATGCACTGGGTTCTTGCTCAACTCGATCGCGGACTTATTGTCCACGTGCAGTGCCACCGTCAGTGGCGGTTGTCCTGTCAGCTCACCAAGGAGCCGACTGAGCCAGACGCCCTGGCACGGCGCCGTCGCCGCCGCGATGTACTCCGCCTCGCAAGACGAGAGTGCGACGACCTTCTGCTTCTGGGATGTCCACGTGATGATGCTTGTATCAAGGAAGAACACAATTCCTGTGGTGCTCTTGCGATCATCAACATCCCCTGCGAGATCGCTGTCGCAAAATCCTGTCAGAACAGGTTCAGGCGACGATCCCCTTCTGTAACAGCATCCATGTCCTGCTGTGCCACTGATGTACCGAAGTATCCGCTTCAGAGCAGCCCAATGAGACGCAGTAGGAGCCTCCATGTACCCGTGATATCAGGTCTGGTATTGCACAAGTACCTCAGACTATAGCGTAGTTGGATCCTTTACATCCCCAACTCCTGCCTTGGTCAGCTTCAGACGATTTTCCATTGGCGCATGACAGCCCTTGCAGCCTTCCATCTCTGCAACTTCCAAAATCTTACCCACGTACGCGCTTTGGCACAGCGTGATCATGCCCGCCTCCTGCTTGACCTCGATCCAAGGCCGAGGTCGCTCATGTCGAAGAGGCTGTGCATCTCCTTCTTGAACGCGGCGATGTCGTCGTTGTCGGTGCCGGTGATGATCAGATCATCGACGTAGACGCCGACGATTAGTGTCTTCTTGGCGCTGTTGCGCATGTACACTGCGTGCTCGAGTGGACTCCGTTCGAACCCGAGTGACACCAACGACACGTCCAGCTTCGCGTTCCAGGCTCTCGGGGCCTGCTTGAGTCCGTACAGCGCCTTGCGCAGACGGAGCACGCCTTGCTCGTTGCCGGAGTTGATGAAGCCGGGTGGTTGGTGCACATAGACCTCCTCCGTGAGGTCGCCGTTTAGGAACGCCGACTTGACGTCCATATGATGTACTTGCCACCCATAGTGAGCCGCGATTGCAAGCAGTAGTCGCACCGTCTCCATGCGAGCCACCGGCGCGAACACCTCATCAAAGTCCACACCCTGCCGTTGTGCGTATCCCTTTGCGACCAGGCGGGCCTTGTGCTTGATCACGTTGCCGCATGGGTCTCGTTTCACCTTGAACACCCATTTGAGGCCGATCGCATGGTGTCCGCTTGGAAGGCTAGCGAACTCCCAAGTGCCGTTGCTCTGGATTGCGGCCAGTTCGACATCGATGGCTTTCTTCCAGCTTCTCGCCGCCAGAGCCTCCTCCACACTTGCAGGTTCTTCAGCTGCTATCAGGCACGCATCATCCACCTCGTGCACCTCACCATATGCCTTCATGACATAGTCATTGTACATGGGGTTGGGCTTGATGATGCCGTTCCTGGCGCGCGTGACCATGCGCTGTGGAGGTCTTGGGGTCGTCGTGGCAGGTGGTGTGCGCCTGCTTGCCTCCTCGTCGTTTGCAGAGCTCGGTGCGGCCTCGAACATCGGCGTTGACGTGGCCGGCGTGGCCGCGCGTGTCGTGGATGCCGGAGTTGGTGTCGTTGGCGCAGCGGAAGCAGGTGTCCCTGTTGCTGCAGTGTCCGCGCTCTCTCCCCCCACTGCTGCAGCAGGGTTCACGACAACGCTGTGCGTGTATATCTCAACGATGAACGGCGTGTCGCCCACCGTCACTCCTGTCTTCTCCCAGTCCCATCTTGCAGTTTCGTCGAAGATGACGTCGCGTGTGACGTGTACACGGTTCTTGGCTGGGTCATAGACACGATACGCAGCCGAGCCCGGCTCATATCCAAATAGCACCATTGGAGTGCGGGGCTGTCCTCGTCCACAACGGCCGGATGTGCCTGCGGCTGCTGTTGTTGTTGCTGCCCCTTTCTCTCACGACGCGGCTCCGGACAGTTCCTTGATATGTGCCCTGCATATTTGTTGCAGTTATAGCACTTAATCTTGGACATGTCCCTCTCGCCACCTCCATCACGGCGATCGTCGCCGTTGTTCTTCGGCTTGGCTTGGTTCTTGCCTTTTCCTCCGTTTGAGCCTGAACCTTGCCCTTGTTCCTTTTTCTTTCCTCGCGCCGGCCACTCCTCCTCCGTGAGCAGCTGACTGCCTGAGCTGTCACCACTCCCGATGGAGCATCACTCAGCCGAGGAGCGGAGGCGGCCGATCAGCTCTTCCACTGACATGTCGTCGAGATCGAGGAGAGTTTCGATCGAGCAGGCTATCTGCGAGTACTGACTAGGAACTTCGCGTAAGAATTTCTGAACAATCTTTACCTCATCCACGGTATCGCCCATCGACCGCAGATTGTTGGCGAGGTTTGTGATCCTCATGCCGAAGCCGTCGAGCGTCTCGCCGTCCTTGAACGCGATGACCTCGAATTCCTTGTGGAGGCGCTGTGCCGTGGCTTCCCGTGTGCGGCTCACCCCCATCCTCATCAGCTTGATCGCCTCCCAATCCTGCGCCACGGTGTCCTTGACGGCGAGCACCGGCACCATCTCAGGGGGCACCGCTCACAGCAGCGCCGAGAGCGACGCCATGTCCTCGCGGTCGCCTATGCCGGAGACAGCTTCCCAGAGACCTTGTGCGCGTAGATTGATGCGCATGACCAACGCCCACTCGATGTAGTTTGTGGACGTCAGCGTCGGGTAGGTGATGTTCGTGCCGAAGTTGGTGCGCTCCTGCACAACCTGCTCGTGCACGACGACCTCGTTGCCGCCACGCCGCACGACGCTCCTCACACGGCTCTGATTGCGTGCTCCTTGTGGCGATCGTGCTTCTTCTCCAGCGTTCGCCACAGCCGCAGCTGCGGCATCGTCAGCCACTCCTCCTCCTGGTGCGGGAGGTGCCGGCGGGGTTGTCCACTGTCGTTGGACATGGATCGTAGAGGGCTCTGATACCACTTGACAGACAATAGCGCTAGAGACTAACTGAAAACGAGCGATTGTGCTGCGTAAAGCTTGCAGCTTTTCGCTTTTCTGTTGCGTTCTTGTTATTAAGAACTGAAGATAACAAACGATCCTATAATCTAGCGTATGACTGAGTACACAATCGTGCCATCCCACGGTCACTCAGATCACAGCTGAAACTACGGTGCATGCTTACAGTCGTGCCATCCCACGACGCACACACGAGCTACTCAGTCATCCATCGAAAAAACTCGGAGATGACCGTTATTTCATGCTAAGAATGAAAAACTGAAACTGTCCGACACTGGACACTGACGATGAACTAAAACCTGAACCTAACAGTTCGTCAGACTTAAGTGTCAACATGGGTTACCCTGGGACACCCACAGAATTTGGTGGGCTAATGCGGAAAGCCCACTTACGATATGCGGGACTGTGCGGGCTACCCACGAGCAGTCCCGCCTGCACCCTGAGAATTTGCGTCTGCAGAATTTGTGTGTCGCTGCTCAACAAAGAAGGCATGACGGCTGCTCAACAAAGAAGGCATGACGACAGATGCTGCGCTCAGCTGAGATAGATGCAGATCTTGGGCTAACGCGGAACGCCCACTTACGATATGCGGGACTGTGCGGGCATAAGCGGGCTACCCACGAGCAGTCCCACCTGCACCCTGAGAATTTGCGTCGCTGCTCAACAAAGAAGGCATGACGACAGATGCTGCGCTCAGCTGAGATAGATGCAGATGTGACTGTCTAGAGATATCTTACATCATGGTTCAACAGGATGTTGTCACTGTGTAACTGTGTTAGCTTTAGCGATTACACATAGTACTGGGACGCTATGTTCTTCATACAGCTTCTAAAATAATCGCAAATGGCATCCTATAAAAGTACTTTTATCAGTTAATGGCTTCCTGTATTAGATTTCTAGACATTAAATCATCCAGATATTAAAGCAATTGGTAGACATCTCTTTTCATGATCATTTTTAGTCAATCGATTTTTTACCAAAATTTGGACTGTGATGACATTTTCTTACAAAAGTTGGTTTTCCTCCTCCCGTTGCAACTCACGGACATTTTACTAGTCTCTACTATATAATATGTCTTAGAGACTCCGGTCGTACGTCGCGGCGTTTTTGTGATTTAGTCCTTGAAGTTTATGGAAATTAACCCACACTACCACATCTTAACTACAAGAGCTTTGCACTTTAGTCCAAACCGAAGCTACGCACAACCCTAATCCCCTCGCTCTGAGCGGCGGCGATTCGATGGGAGACACGCTGCCGTCGCTGTGCGCCGCCACCTGCTCCACCCCTTTCCACGCCGCGCCGCCGCCCCCTCTCCTCCGCTCCCGCCGCTCCACCCTCTCCTCCTCCGTCTCAGCGGCGCGGGCCACCGGGGCCCCGTCCGTCTCCAACGACCTCGTCCTCTGCATCGCCCTCAACCTGCAGTCCTAACCCTATCCGCTCACCACCTCATCTCCAACCCTATCGACAGGAGAAGGCGGCGTCTCGACCGAGCCGCGAGAGCCATCCTCGCCGGAGGTCCGTGGAGAAGGAGTTGAGGATACCGGCGAGGAGAGAGCAAGGGAGGTCCCGTTGTACACCTGAGGAGTGAGGGCGGGTTACACGTTCAAGGACAAGACCGAAAAATTCTTCAGGGCTGCTCCTTCAGTTCAAGCAGGTTAGTAGAGGCATGACTTTTGGATCAAACAAGTGTGTAGTTGATCGTGTATTTGAAGTTCAGTTTTAGCAGGACCTGCTGCAATTCGTTTAAGTAAAAGACCGGAAAAATCTTCAAGGCTGCTCCTTGAAGCAGGTTAGTAGATGCATGGCTTTTGGATCAGCAAGTGTGTAGCTGATTGTGTGCTGGTCGGACAACAGAAAATTTAAAAGAGCAGGTTGCAAGTATGTGTAGCAAGTTCAGTTCCTTTTTTTTCAGCGCCCATAAATTGTTAGGAACTCGGTAAATACTTAAACGCCTCATCGATAGAGTTTCTGACAAATATTTCTTCATCCACATTGCAGGTTCTTGTTCCCAGCTTGTCGTTGTTCCATTTGTTTATGTAGTTTAACATATTTAATGGTTACTGATTCACTTGCAGAACATCTACACTCTGATAAAGTGTTAAGTAATGCATGTCTCTCATTTACTGTAGATCCTTCAACTGGGTTTAAGGGAATGATTGGCAAGGTGGAGGAGCTGATGAAGACTATACCGAATTCTCAGTCTTAATCAAGTAACCAATCCAGCAAATCCAGATGCACACTTCAAATGGACAGGTACGGTATGCTTTTACATTTAGCTCATCATGTTCTTTCTGCAGCTGCACTTAATTTTTATTTACCTTTTTCTGCATGGGATACAAATGGCTGCAAGCTTATCAAAAGAACAAAGGGATGATAGTTCTACCATCATGGCAGATTGGTTATGCCATGTCAATTTTGCCCAGCACAACACTCAGATCATTGTATCTAAATTTTGTTAGTTTGCAGCTGAATTAACATCAGTTATTACTTTCAATAATCCACATATGCTACATATTGACAACACATACATCACTGAAAAGTCACTCTACATGGCGGCTTGGATGATCTAGCCTCAAGCACCGCTTCGAGGTCGCGCAGGGGCGGTTGGCGGTCAGCGAGGCGTTCGTGGACACCGCCAATGACGGGAAGAGGCCTGGCACCTATCATGGACTCTAGGCCCTTCAACCGAGGATGAGTGGGACGAGTGCGGCCTTCGAGCACACGCCATGGTCCATGAGGAGCGACGACAAGCGGCGGGTCGTCGTCACTGCAAGTCTGGACTTCCGCGAGGATGGCGCTGACTACGGAACGAGGAGTCTAGGTCCATCCAGGGCGACACTGGAGTACACGCAGGTAGATAATGTGTACATCCTGCTGGGTGTGAGGCTCATCTCCTTCCCAGACGTGAGTGGATAAATTATTAACTTATGATATACTGTTGTGTACTAAAGCTTGTTCCTGTCAGCTTCTGATACATGCACTTGTTTAGGAAATTTTGTTTCAACATGAGATTGTTCGATCATGGTAGTTCATGTAGCAAACAAAAGAAATGGAAGTTTGGAACATGTAGATATTCATTTACCAAGGAATCTTAATAGAAGAGGAAAACAAATTAAAGTTTATATTTATTTGTAGCATGATGTCTTCAATTTACATATGTTAACATTTCTATTGGATAAGAGGACTAATGTAACAAGTGATGTGGGTAACAAATATATGTGATTTACAAACCATGCAAATTGTCGAGAACAAATTGGGTAAATTATTCCTTGTAGTGTTATTTCATCTCTAGGATTAATTTAGTAGATTAGAGTACCCGCGTCGAGCTGTTCTAAATTGGATCTGTTGTTTGTGGAAGTTTGATTCTCCCTTTCTAAGGTGGTTGGATTGCGGTGGGCCTTGGAGATGATGGTCCCCATAAATAAGAATGCACATAATCCAAGATACCTCCTAAAACAAATTCTAAGTTGTGACACTGTTTCATATCATTGTTCGGATGAGATTGGTCGAATTTAGTTCTGATTTTTATTATAAAAAATTAAACTTATGTGCTTAAGTGAAAATATTCTAGAATGATGCAACAATAAAATAGATTTTGGTGGGAGGCTTCTTAGAGATGTAATTTACCTTTTCTATCTGACAAGTTACATTCCACACGGTGTGAAGTGTAAGAGTGTGAAGTATGCACAGTTGTTTCTAAATAATTTGGTGATTGTGGGAAGAAATTTAACGTGGGTGGCCTAATATGGTGTGCTCCTATACATGATAATAACTTGATTTGTTAGTTATTTTTACAATGGCAGCACATATTCTGAAAATGAGGATGATGCTCACCGACCTACTCGATTTGATGTGTTTGAGTGAAGTTAAGATTCAGGTGCAGTGTAGAACAGTATAAATGATTTGTCTACTGGTCCAAATTTTTGTATATGTTTGAATTCATTGATGATATTGAAAAATATTAAGTCCTATATGAATGGGTGGGAGCACACAAGGCCTGGTCAATAGATGAAAATGTAAACCTTATTGCAGGAATGTAATATGAAATATGAGTATTATGAAATGTCTTAGACTTAATTTTATCACGGTGTCAACGATGTAAATGTCAGTATTTATGACCATTATTTTTTAAGTTGATTTTTTTGCCCACGGGCATTTTACTATATGTGTAATATACATATAGGAATATGGTGTAGTACACCGATTCCTATACGATCTTCATGTAAGCCACGTCAGGGGCTTTTCCTGTGCCTATATTGTACTATATATTAAGTGAGGAGAGAATGGCGTCCTGGGAGCGATCGGGGTACTGTTCATTGTGAACAGTACCGAGCGCTTTTCAATTTCCCCCGCCAAGGACCCAGATGTAATTCCAAACAAAGTCGAGAATGTTTTTGCAAAATCGTCTTCCTTCGGCGTCCTGTTTCCTCCCGTACGTACGCACGTGCCGTCACCTCGCTTCTTTCCTTTCTCCTCTCGCGTCTTCCAATCGCTTCCGCCGCTTTCCCCTCATCTCTTCCATGCCCCCGCTCGATGCGCTCGAGCCACCTCGCCGCCACTGCTGCTACCCCGAGCTCTCCTGCCACCTCGAGCCTCCATCTCGCCCGGCAAGCGTGACGGGGAGGCCGCGCCCGCGTCCATCTCCTCCCCGTTCTTCACCACCCCTACGGCGGGGACAGCAGCAAGGACGTCGCATCGTGCTCCTCTGCTCCGCCTAAGGTGGCCCACCGCGACAATCTGAGCAAAGTAGGAGGAGCCATCCGAGGAGAAGCCATGGAGCGGACGAGTGGCTGAAGAATCTTCGGCTCCGGTGGGATGGGGCAGCCGGGGAACGACTCGCTGCTGCACAACTCCTCGCGTTCCTCAAGATGCACAAGCATGGTCAGTCCATAGCCTAACCCTAACAACCCCACCCCTCTCTCAGCACCCGGCCTGGCTAGGGTTTCTAAATCTGTCTATGGATATTTCCTAAATTGTGGTCTAAGTTACAGCCTGTCAATTTCTGCAAGTTCTTATATTTTCTATGTATTTTCGTTTTCGGTCTAGAATGCTCAGAGAGACACTGACAAATTCAGTTCTGCAATTAGAGGTTCTATATCGATCAAATTAGACTATAATCTCATATTTGTATTTGGCCTGCAAGAATTTTGCCTTAGTGGTAGTTTCACCTTATTGGACACTAAAGTATTTCTGTTTACATCTTATGCAAGCTGCTTATCAGAGTTCATTCTTGCTTTCTTTATATGCAATTGCTCTCATTGTCAACACTTTATATAGCTGAACTGAATTTTATCACGGGATAATTGAAGGTTGAAGGGCGTAATGATTTAGTAAGCTATAGGAGAATGTTTTCCTGCCTTTCATCTTTACTAATGTATCTAACTTGGCCCAGATCATCAATATTTCACGGCACATCATGTCTGGGCGCAATGGAGGTGACGTTCGTGCTCTGCCATTTTGTTCTTAAGGTTGTCTATACCTTCTCTCATATATATCTAGGTGTTGTTGCTCTTTTCTTTTGCTTCAGGATGGTTTTACATAGGTGCGTCGTAAATTTTAAGAATCGACGATAATTAAACATTTGATGCAGTTTGTTCCGGTTCCAATCCCTTACATTTTAAATTTTTTCTCTCCACTTCCAGATATGTATTTATAATGTTTTTTCTAATGATTTTAACTTCATTTATTCCTGACATATATGAGATGTATTTTTTAGTGCTTCACCGTTTTCCATAAAAAAAACACTTCTTTACAGGCATTTCATGTTCAATCAGTGAGACAACTGTCATATGGTGACATATTTACATACACCATGCTCATTTTAGATCGTTAAAGAACAGATTTATTTATGGTCATTGCTACAAAGTTTTGCTGGCCTGACGTAACAATTTCTTTATTTCTGATCTCACATGTTCATTTGTCCCTAAGAAAGGAATGTTTGATGATAACCAAGTTCATATGCCTATAAGATATCCAGTAGCTTAAGCATTTCTTATTTTTCACCCTTTTCTCAGAATTCTTTGAATGTACATGTTTTAAGCAAGTTTTAGCCTTATTAAATTTAGTCTTGCGCCATTGTTCACCTTTGCTGGAAACTGCAGCTAAATATTTCACATGTAGATGCTCTCATGCTCAGTTCTGTCATTAAAATCGAATCTTTGTTCTGCTTGGTTTTGTATGAGAAGATTAAGCCACCTTACCTGCTGTTTTAAGTTCTGAAGTTACTAGATGATTAAGCATATTTAGGTCTACACTAGACTGAAATGATGTAGCATCGTATCAATATTTTTAAAGATATTTGCCCAATCTTGATCGAAAGTGATCTTCTTACGATTTTTCCTAATATATTTATCACATCTTTCAGATACAATATGTATTAATTATGTACCACATGGAAACTGATATGTGTTCTGTCTACCTCGAAACAGATGTTAAGGATGTGAAGTATGTGTATGTCATTGACTATGACTTTCTGGGATCACTGGAGGATTATGTTCATCGCGTTGGTCGAACAGGCAGAGATGGAACACCATGAACAGCTTACACCTTTTTCATGGCTGCTAATGCCAGATTTGCCATGGATCTTATCAGCATTTTAGTTGAAGTTGGGCAAACGGTCAGTCCTAAATTAGCTAATATGGGTCGTCGTGCACCACCCCTTCTCTGGGTAAGATTCCTGATGAATTACTCTTTTTCATTATGCATTGATTTGCTGATTTTTTTAGTCTGCACACTTTATCAGTTTGTCCCAAAATATTTTTAAAGCCATCTTATTCAGTTGGATTTGATTATGATCACAATTTGCAGGTGGTTATCGTCATAGATATAGAGGACATGGAGGTGGCCGGTCATGCAGTTGTCATTAAGATATGAATTTGTTGCAAAGATTAGTATTTGACCTTTCTTTATGGATGGTTATGTATTTCCGCTCACTGAATCTTTTTGCCGCTATACGGTAAAGGTGTATTATGTACTTTCAAATGTGAGATAATCTTGCAGTTAAATTTAAAGAAACCTTGATACCATCCAAAATGGACAAAAGTGACCATGTGGAGATTGATCTGGGAAGGCAGTTTGAGGAGCTAACCACGGATGTGATTTGTCAGACCACAATCAGGAGTAGCTACACTGAAGGGAAAAAAGTGTTCCCGATGCAGAGAGCTCCAGTTTCCTGCATTCTGTGATATACTGAATGTCTAGATCCATGCATTTAGATAAACCACAGGTACCGTTTCCCCTTTGTCATTTTAGATCAACCCACTACTGCCTTCTCCACTATACATAAGAAAGTTTCAAACATCAGATTATTCATAATTGTGTACTCTTGAAATTGATCAGGTACCTTCCGCACCAAAAAGAACTGCAAGACATGGAAGCTAGACAGGGAGGTGAGGACCATGTTCACGAATATCATGAAGAGCCAACTCGCAACCAGAGACAACATGGTCTACGGGAACGACCTACTCGGGCTCATGCTGCAGGCTGACGTGTGGGAGGACGGCGAGAATCAGTTGCTTAGTATGGACGAGATCATCAACGAGTGCAGATTTGATTATATTATTTGATCTACCATAAAAGGTGTTCCATTAAAATCTAAGGAGATTCACATCAGAGGATTAATCTCTGAAATTGAGGTAATTTTCTTCTTCTGAAATTTAGGCAGCCAAATTGATAACGGTCAAGTTGTTAGTTTAGCTACTCGCGACCATAAAAGGTGTTCCATTAAAATCCAAGGAGATTCACATCAGAGGATTAATCTCTAAAATTGAGGTAATTTTCTTCTTCTGAAATTTAGGCAGCCAATTTGATAACGGTCAAATTGTTAGTTTAGCTACTCGCAGTTTTGCTATCCATGTACTTAAGGAGATCTAGATCTTCCCTATCTATATATCTCTATTATTTCTGTAACAATCCATATGCAATAAGTGTGAGCTGAAAGTGTGAAGCTTTGTGTGCCTACATCAGCGTATCATGCCTGGCAGCGGCAAACATGATGGTGCTCGCAGGTGCAGTATTGCAATGGTCAGCGGCGACGTTCCATTCACAGATCAACAACCTAAAAGCGCCTATTTGCTGGTTCCCTCCAACCCTAGGTATTTCTTATACTGCTCAGCGTGAATACATTTTATCTTGGATTTGTAGTATTTCACATTATTAGAAACTTAGAAAGTTAAGTTTCCATTGAGTTTATATGTGCGCTTCTTCTGTTCATGTTCAGTTCAGAGCCACTAATCTATCAAAAAACATGATGAGAGTATTAAGTTCGGCAGGTTAATGCTATTGGGAGCATGGCATCATAGAATGTGACTGACTTTGTCACACCCATTGATACTCAGGTACTCAAACTAAACTCCTTCTTTGCATTTACAATTTTTTACCTGAATATTCAGATACAAGAAAGTTCTTAGTCTTTTTTGTTCTGTGTACTTGCATAGGGGGGGGGGGGAGTATGTCTTCCTGGCTTATTTCATACAAGACTGGTCTTTTGTATTTGTGTAAGTAGACAAAAGATGGTTCCTTTATAATACTGAACGCTATACAGTGATCGTAATGCTCATATATTTTTACATTGGTCTTGACTAAAAGATTTCAAGATATCAAACTACAGGGCATTGACTGCCTATATATAGTGCAAATTTCTTCTGGCTTTATGATTCTCCTTTTATATGCATGGTAAGCCCTAAGTTATGATTTATTTTATATTCAGTTGGGGGCCAGTTTGCTCTTTTAATTTGGGAACACAAAAGGTTTGTAATCTTCAGGGGGAAGATCGTTGTTTCACTGCTGTAATATTGCACTGACTGCAAGCCAAAAAAGTAACATTGAAAGTGCCTCATCATTAGCTCTGTCAGTTCACGTACTAATAACAATTTGTTTTTTACATTAAAATTTATGTTCGAAAATACAAGGCTATGCCTCCCAGCATGTGCATTTGCGGATCACACAACCATCGTTTTAACGTAAGACATAATGGCCATGTTTCATTGCATTTGTGCACCATTTTCAATCTGTATAGATTAAGGTTTATAGGTTAGCTCTGTAACATACATGTGATTGCAGGTTGGTTCAAACCAATATTTAATCAACTTTCATATGGATATCTTAACTGTTGTACACATGATTTTATTCTACTTTTGTGCAAAAGTTCCTACGGAATCCATAACATAGTTATATAATGACATTGACCTTCCCCTATATTTGTGAAATGAATATTACCATTGGAAATTGATATTATGCACCATAATGTTCATTTTTCTTTTAAAAATATGGAATTTGTTACGTCGGGTACTGTCTGCTATCTATATGTGGACATGCTATGTTTCTTGATGTATTCAACAATTCGTTACGTCGGGTATTGTCTGCTATCTACGGGAAATAACAACTTCTTTGCTCTAAATATTGATTGCCAAGTGTAAATTAGCTTACATCTAGCATTGAATTCTCACTAGCAATCATTGGTCTGTAGCAGCATAGCTCCATGCTTAGGTCTTTTTGGTGACAAGTAAAGTTGGAAAGTATCAATTACTGGCTTACTTTACAAGAGCATGGCAGTACACTATAATTAGGATGGAGTGTGTTTTGCTGGGATGAGTGGTGACTATCTCATCCATGTGCTAGAAAAGGTTGTCTGAGTGTGTGTCAATTGTCTAAAGATAGTTTTATCTTTGTCCTGATCTCCATTATTCTTAATGGTTGTAGTCTTGGGGCTATTGCTTTAGCCTTGAGATGTAGTCAGATTCATGAGAGCTTATGGTTTGTCTTCATGTACATGACTTATAAATCCATGTTGTTACTATTTTCTGTGCTCACCTAATGATTAGTTTTGACAGGGGATGATTTCAGATACTTCATTTCCTGGTTGGTTGTTTTAACAGGTCGTCAGAAAATATAAATTGTGCAGTTTCTGTTTTACTAGACCATGCATCAAGTAAAGTAATATTTTAATTTCTGCTTAGAACTACATACATTATGTTTCTGTGATAACAACTTTTCATGTTTCTAAATTGTTTTTCGTTTCCTAATATTTCTTTTTTCCATGCAAGAAATCTGTGTGTTGCCTGGAGTGATTGAAATAATTAGGTATGGTGTATCTGAAGACTAAGTTGAGCTCAATGAAGGGCACTAATTGCAGTCCTGCTATAAATGGAAACAGGCGGTAGCCAAGTTTATGAAAATCATTGAAGAAGAAAATGTCAACAAGCTTGGGAGCAGAGCAGCAAAAGCCTTCACTCCCACCCTTCTTCGCCGTGCACGAGAGCAGAAGAGGAGTGGGCTCATGGTTCTAAATTTTATGATCCGTTAACATGATCGAAAATATATGAAGTTCAGTTTTTTTTTGTGCCGAAACAAACTCCGAACTGCGGTAGTTTATCACTGTTGAATAATGAGCTAAATAATAGCATGTGATTCTCCTAATTTCATTATCACGTACTAATGGATGTTCTTATTGATTTTCCACGCATAATTATATATATATAACCATATCCCCTATTACAAACAATACTTTATGCGATTATTCAAAAAAAAGTCTTACATTTTGTTTTTATTGTAATTCACATTTGTTGCAATTCTACATCCGTTTTAGAAATCAATACTAAAAGTATGTCATCCCGAGAATTTTTTGTCAAGGGCGCGGCGTGTCGCCGCGCCAAATTCACCTAGTCAATATGTAAACCGTACCGGACGAGGGTACGATTCCCACAACAAAATTGACATGGTATCAGAGCGGCTCTTCCGCGATACCTAGCTGCCTACGATCCAATCTACGACCTCGTCGCCGACGACCGCTTCTCAGCCGCCGCCGCTGCGCCCAAGAACCCACGACCAAGATACTACGACCACGACCTGCTGTCGTCGTTGCTTCTTAGCCGCCGTCGCTGTCCCCAACGATCACGACCACGACCAAGATATTACGATCTACGACCTGCCGCCGCCGCTGCTGCTGATTGAAGTCGTCGCCGCCGCAAGAAATCCTACGTCAACGCCATGTCTTCATCCTCGTCAACGCCATGTCTTCATCCTCCTCGTCAGTTGTCTCCTTGGCTGCTGCCCCCGGTGCTCCTCCAGCCCAGCATCTGACTCGCGCAAACTTTCTGCTATGGAAGGCGCTGGTTCTCCCGGCGTTCCGTGGTGCCAATGTCATGGGTCTTTTGGATGGAACAGATGCAGCACCGCCAACCAAGATCATGATGGAGGACGAGAACAAGAAGCGAGTCACCGTCGACAATCCAGATTACCTGGCTTGGATTGCACGGGACCAACAAGTGCTCAGGTTCCTGCTCAACTCGCTCTCCCCGGACATCCTGTCGCATGTCCTCATGGCGAGCTCTAAGTGTGAAGCCTGGACGACCATCAACAACATGTTTGCGTCTGCATCTCGATCCAAGGTGCAGCATCTCCGAACCAAGCTGCAGGAGACCAAGAAGCTGAGTATGACTGCTGATCAATACTTCACACTGATGAAGGGCTTTGCATATGAGCTTACAGCCCTTGGAAAAACAATTGAGGAAGATGAGGTACTTGGCTACGTTCTGCAAGGACTTGATCGAGTCCATTACAATGCTCTCATTACTGCTGTCAATGGAAACCCTGGAACAACCCTAGATGAGCTCTATGACCAGCTATATGCATATGATATGCGCAATGCTCCCTCCGAGGACACAAGCTTCTCCTCTTCGGCTAACTTAGCCCGTTGTGATGATGATCGTTCTCGCACCTGTAGCTCGGATCAGGGACGCCAAGACAATCGAGGAGGCAGTGGTGGTGGCGGTGGCAATGGTTACCGCTGTGACCGTCGCGATGATGACCGACGTGATGGAAACTGGCATCATGATGATGACCGACGTGATGGAAACTGGCATCGTAATGACGAACGCCGTGATGGAAATTGGAATCGGCGTGATGACCGCCGTGGTGGAGGTAACAGGCGCCAAGGGTGCCCTCAGTCAGATCGTGCACCCACCCCCTATGTCAACACGGATTGCCAAATCTGCAAGTTACATGGCCACCCTGCGACTGACTGTTGGTGGTGCTATGGTGATGATGACAGGAATGTTGATGGTGATCGTGGAGAGAAAAGTGCACATGTTGCATCCTATACTGTTGAACCAGGAGTTGAGTCGCCGTGGTTCTCTGACACATGTGCCACTGATCACATCACAGGGCAATTGAACAAACTCTCCACACATGACAAGTACACCGGCAAGGATCAAGTTCACACCGCTGAAGGTTCAAGTATGAGTATTAGTCATATTGGTCATTCAATAATGCACACCCCTCATACTTCCTTTGATCTCAAAGATATTCTACATGTTCCTAGTGCTTCGAAAAATCTACTCTTCGTTCATAAATTCACTCTTGATAATCATGTCCTTATTGAGTTTCACCCTTTCTTCTTTTTAATCAAGGACCAAGCCACACAAAGAATCCTGTTTAGAGGCCCTTGTTATGGTGGTCTCTATCCTTTGGTGCCCACATTCAATGAGACCACCAAGCACGCCTTCTCCTCCATAAAGCCGTCATCCACTACATGGCATCGCCGCTTAGGACATCCGTGTTCGTTTATCGTTCAACAAGTTCTTAGAAGGAATAAAATAGCTTACACTCCTGAGAGTACCCCTTATGTTTGTGACTCTTTTCAGTTGGCCAAGAGCCATCAATTACCATATCCCATCTCCACTAGTGTTTCCACTTTTCCATTAGAGCAAGTGTTTTCTGATGTATGGGGTCCTGCTCCTCTCTCTATTGGGATACATGCATACTATGTCAGCTTTATTGATGGTTTTAGCAAGTTCACATGGATTTATTTGTTGAAAAATCGTTCTGATGTTTATCAAGCCTTTCTTAATTTTCAGCAATATGTTGAACGCAAGTTTGATAAGAAAATTGTCACTATGCAAACCGATTTGGGAGGTGAATATGAGAAATTAAATAGTTTCTTTCAAAAAGTTGGCATTACACATCACGTTTCATGCCCTCATGCTCACCAGCAAAATGGTTCTGCTGAACGCAAGCATAGACATATAGTTGAAGTTGGTCTTGCATTACTTGCTAATGCCTCTATGCCTCTTAAATATTGGGATGAATATTTCCTTGCAGCCACTTTTCTCATAAACTTGCTTCCTACCAAAGTTCTTATTTTTCAACTCCCACCAGGGTCCTTCTTGAGATGACACCAAACTATGATGCTCTAAGAACTTTTGGTTGTGCATGTTGGCCTAATCTTCGTCCTTACAACACAAGAAAACTTGCTTTTCGTTCAACACAATGTGTCTTTATTGGCTATAGTCCACTCCATAAAGGTGTCAAATGTCTTCATGTATCTACTGCTCGAGTTTACATCTCTCGTGATGTTGTCTTTGATGAAAACGTTTTTCCTTTTGCGTCTCTCCATCCAAATGTTGGTGCCCTCCTAAAGCAACAAATTCTTCTACTTCCTTCATCATCATCTCCTGAGGGTTCTAACATTATTGATGATCATATGCCTAATATTGTTCCTGTTCATAATGTATATCAAGTTGCAGAAGAAAATTTCAGGTCAAATGATGCTGAAACTGCTCAAAACCCTGCTGAAAATATCCCAGAAGAAGACAAAATCGCGCCTGGACACGAGGCAGATTCGCCTGCATCGTTTGATCCCGAGGACACGGATCCCGAGGACGATCATGTCTCCTCCAGCGCTAGGGCGCCGCGCGCTGGCCTGTCTGGCTCCGCAGCTGCTCCCTCCCCGCCGCGTGTCAGCACGCCGCTGGCTCGCCGCCCGCACGACCACGCGCATGCAGAAGCAGACAATGATGTCTCCCCGACAGCATCTCCGGCGTCATCCCTTCCTAGCTCCATATTGGCTGATGCTTCTGACACGTCTCCAGCTAGGTTCGGATCCTCTGTGGCTACCAATGCAACTGTAGCTTCTGCGTCTGATATGGCTGATGATGAAGCGCATAAGGATGTCGACGAAAATATAATTACGCCGCCTCCGTCCCCTGTTGTGCAGCCCGTTATACCAACTTCACAAGCACGCACTCGTCTTCAGAAAGGTATACGACAACCAAAAATTTACAAATATGGTACAATTCGTTATGGCATGCTCTCATCTACAGGTGAACCAACAAAACTCGCTAAGGCACTTGCTGATTCATATTGGCGTCATGCAATGGAAGAGGAATATACATCATTGCTTGAAAACAAGACATGGCATCTTGTTCCTCCAAAAAGTACAACGAATATAATTGATTATCGCATCAAGAGAAAAGCAGATGGATCCATTGATAGATATAAAGCACGTCTTGTTGCAAAAGGTTTTAAGAAAATGTGCGGAATTGATTATGAAGATACGTTTAGTCCAGTTGTTAAAATTGCTACTATCAGGACTGTTTTGGCTCTGTCTGTCTCTCGTGGATGGAGTCTTCGGCAGCTAGATGTCAAGAACGCGTTTCTTCATGGTGTTCTGGAAGAGGAAGTCTATATGAAACAACCTCCAGGTTTTGAGGATCCCCATCTTTCGCGTCACATTTGCAAACTTGACAAAACTCTTTATGGACTAAAACATGCACCTCGAGCATGGTATTCTAGGTTGAGCTCCAAACTATGTGATCTTGGATTTGCACCATCAAAAGCTGACATGTCATTGTTTTTGTTTGATAAGGCAGGTATAACCATGTTCGTCTTGATCTATGTTGATGATATCATAGTCACCAGTTGTTCTGATCATGCCATCAATGCTCTCCTTCGAGATCTCAGTAAGACTTTTACAATCAAGGATTTAGGTGTTCTACATTTTTTCCTTGGCATTGAAGTAAAAAAGGTGCAACACGGTTTACTCTTGACTCAAGAGAAATATGCTACAGACTCACTTGACAGGGTTGGTATGCGTGACTATAAAATAGCTCCAACGCCATTATCTCCTACTGAGCCTTTGTCCCTCACAGATGGTACTCCTCTTGGACCGAAGGACATGACTGAGTATAGAAGCATTGTTGGTGCCCTACAATACCTGACTCTCACACGTCCAGACTTATCATTCTCAGTCAACAAGGTCTGTCAATATCTACATGCTCCCACCACTACACATTTGAAAGCTACAAAACGGATTCTTAGATATGTGTAGGGTACACTAAATCTTGGCATTACATTTACAAGATCTTCATCCACTCTTCTTAGTGCCTTCTCAGATGCAGATTGGGCAAGCTCTATTCATGATAGACGATCTACAAGAGGTTTTGCTGTCTTTGTTGGACCAAATTTGGTCTCATGGAGTGGACGCAAACAAGCTACTGTCTCTCGCTCTAGTACTGAGGCTGAATACAAAGCTATTGCTAATGCCACAGCTGAACTCATATGGGTTGAGGCTCTTCTTTTAGAACTTGGAGTAAAATTAAAGGAAAACCAAGGCTATGGTGTGACAATTTAGGTGCTACTTATCTGTCTGTAAATCCTGTGTTTCATACTCATACCAAGCATATTGAGATTGACTTTCACTTTGTCAGGGAAAGAGTTGCTAGTAACAGTTTGGCTATTCGGTTTGTTTTTAGCAAAGATCAGGTTGCAAATGGCTTTACCAAAGCAATTCCAGTTAAATTGGTGAATGAGTTCAAGCGTAATCTCAACCTTTCTACAGGCTGAGATTAAGGGGGTTTCTTAGATGTAATATGTGTAATATGCAATATACGTATAGGAATATGGTGTAGTACACCGATTCCTATACAGGCTTTTCCTGTGCCTATATCAACACGTTAACCGTACCGGATGAGGGTACGATTCCCACAACAAAATTTACAGTCGCGACCTTATAAATTTTTTTGTTTTAAGAAACAGTACAATGCAAACGCTCATATACACATGCACACACTCACCACTATGAACGCACGCACATCCTAACCCTATGAGCACCTCCGAGAGACTGAGCCGGCGGATCATGTCTTGAGATTGACGAAGTCACCACAGGCGCCTCGCTGTCGACGCGAACGTCGCCTCCCAC
Source organism: Poa annua (assembly GCA_026929855.1). NCBI lineage: Eukaryota > Viridiplantae > Streptophyta > Magnoliopsida > Poales > Poaceae > Poa > Poa annua. Next base: position 45,137,055 of record CM049427.1, read on the forward strand.
TGAAGAATATTCCGCCCAAATGAGAAACACGAGCGTCAAATATGAGATTTGAACTCTGGTGGGTTAGGGGTACAACCACCCTTCTAACCATCTTGCAATAGATAAGTTCTCTGACCTTACAATTTTGAAGGTAGTATATCCGCCAAAGTATGTTTTTATTAAATATTTGAAATATCGTAAAATTGGAATATTTAATTGGGGATAACAACTGGTATTGTACCGGCCATGTGCCTCACACAAAATGGACACATTTTATAGGACATGGGACAAATTTCCGGATAGCTGCTAGTACATGTAAGGAAATGGGCACAATTTGTTGTTGGATGTATGTCCAAGAGATAATAATACACATTTTGATTAATGAATTATGTTTTTATGCTATAACTGTTATGGTCTACAAATGTGAGATGTATAGGAGACCACATGAAAATGTAGAAAGATAATTAAACCCTTTCACCGTTGTCATGTCTCTAAGAAAAACTCGCTAATATTGGATAACCTTATTTTTCCAGTCATGGACATATGTTCTTAACTATTGAGAGCACAATGTTGTCTCAGTAATGTGGCTGGGAAGACCCATGTAGTTGAGATACTACGAGATCTAGTTTGGTGTGTTTATCACAAATTGTATCAGGTTGGTTAGCTTGTTTGTTCAACCACGAGAGTATATGATTATGTATTGTGGAGAGTTTTGCTTTGGCGTTATGACCTTAATTGGGTGATCAAAACGGGTGTTGTTGGGTGGACTCAAAAGTATACTAATCATATTAGTTTGAGACTGGGAACTACTCCCCTGTAAAATAAAGAGACATCCTCGATCCAGTCGGTGTGATAGTATGCATGAACAAGTTTGGGCAGACAAAAGCATGATGTATATCATGGGAATACTGAAACACGGGAATGAGTAATCGCATCGAGCCGGTAACAGGGATAAGGTGACATAATGAATAAAAGATATTATTTATGAATATGTCATATATCTCGGCTCGAGCAATGATGATTTCCATGAAGTAATGGGGCCATACTTGGTAATCAGTAAGTTCATTAGAGCATCTTCCTATCTCTACAATATCTAAGCTCCGTAGGATTTGAGCTCCTAGGTTGACCATGTGTTAGTCTCTCATTGGTTCATGCTAAATACACTTTTTATCATCAAACTGAGGTCGACATAATAATATCCGTTGGTTTAGTTGGACACATAAAATTTAGAGATGAATTTTCTAACAACCGTATACGAATCACGAGACTTCACTTAAAACATCTCCAATAGCTTATATATTTTAGGCTTTAACTATTTTAGAACATATGAGGCAAAAAAACCGTTTCTCCAACAACTGTAATTGATGTAAATTTTGTTCAAATTTATTTCGAGCAGTCCACACAAAATACCTTATGCTGCAAAGTACAACACTTGGGTTGCTGCTAACAGAAAAAGGGTAACGTGGCACGCCAACTACTAACTGAACGTTTCATGTCGACATCATGCCTCTTCTCTCGTGACCATGCTGCCTCGTCTCCCCATCGCTTTACCCTCAAACTGTCCGCTCCGTCACAACTTATGTTGATTGGGCGTGAATTCACCGCCTTTGATCGAAGGCATAGTAGTGATTTGACCTTGAGGGTTGTCGTTTCTCCTTCCCCACGCGTCTACCATTACTTCTTGGTTATCCATAGCTTCAGCCATTGAGCCACCCGAGCAACCCTCCTCTCCTACCCTCCTCATCGTGCCTCCTCCTTCCCTACAAGTATGCGCACACGCACGAGTGGTGCATGCAAGCTCTACCTCCGACTGTACCTTGACTAACCTCTGCCTCACTAAGACTCCTTTGCCTCTATACACCAGGCGCATGGATCGCCTCGTTCGAAGATTAAGAAATTCAAAGTTGTTACTTTTGCATTATATGTGTTATATTGCAGATATCTGGCAACTTACGAATAGTTGCATGTAAAAACGTTATGTGAAATACAACACTTAAGTTGTTGTCATATGGAAATAAGGCAACGTGTGCACGCCAACTGGTAATTAAAAGTTTGATGTTACCCTCCCGCCTCATCTCTCGTGACCGTGACTGCACTGCCTCCTCTCCCATCGCTTTGGATTTGAACTTGTCGCCCTGTCCCAACTCTTATTGATTTGGACATGAATTCAACACCTTTGATTGAAGGAACAATAGGGATTCAACCTTTAGCGTTGTCGTTGCTCTCCTCCCCACGCGGCCACCGTCGCTTTTGGGTTGTTTATAGCTTCAGCCATTAAGCCACCCGATCAACCCTCCTCTCCACCCTTCCTCTTTCCCTACAAGCAACACGCAGGTGCGATGCAAGCAAGCTCTGCCTCTGGCTGCACCTAGACCAATCCCCGCCTCGCTAAGACTCCTCTGCCTCCATGCATTTGAAGGGGATCGTGTTCAGAAAACAAAAAAATTCCTAACAACGATATCCTTAAACTAGCCAAGATCTACACTATGCAGATATTGTAGTACGGCGGAGATCGGAATACATACCCTCGTAGACCGAATAGCGGGGATTACGCTCCCGCACAAGCGTTGACGATGAAGACGACGTAGCCGACCTCTAGGTCGCGAAGAACTCGACGTGACGATGACGACGAAGATGACCTCGAGGTCGGGTGGAAAAAGTAGGCCTTCGAGCACCGCTAGCGCAGCACCTCGCAGGGCGTTACACACATACGGTGGAGACGACGGCCTCCGAAGCTCCAATCCAGGACGAGCAGCGGAAGACTTGGACCGGAACACCAGCAGCGCGGCAGCGGGCTATGGTGGAAGAGATCCCCCTCTCAACTCGACGCAACTCCGACAAAGGGAATCACGAGATCGAGAGAGAATTCGAGAATTAATTGGTGAATTAAAAAGCCATGGGTGCCCCTTCTTATATAGGCTCCCAGGGGGAGCCAACTTGCCAGCCAGGCAATGTGGGACTATCCCCCATTGCCTGGTGCGGCTAGGCTGATGCGCCGGCCACCTGGTGGGCCCCTTTTGGCCCACCTAGGCCGGCCATCATGCCCCCCACCGAATTCCCTGGAGGAATTTTCCCCTCTTGGGCCTTCTTTCGACCAGAAGGCACATTTAGAGAAATCAGCCTAAATAAATTCGAAAATAAATATATAAAATCATATTTAGACATTAATTACACTAATTAATATCAAACATATTATATATAATTTATTCTAGCTCCGAAAACTTTTTCGTCGCTGCTCGATCTCCATCGGACCTCTCCCGGGACGTTCCCGGTGATCTCTTTCCTTTCCGGTTGTCTTGTCGAAACCCCTTAAGTCTGTTACCCTAGCGGTTCGATATAATAACAGACATGATCGAGACTCCTCTCAGATCAAGAACTAACTCGTAGGTCTGGACCCCATTAATTAATCCCTGTGATATAACGAATGAATTTCATCCATCAAACCTGGACGTCTAGTCTTAAACCCTTTGTCATGGCGATACTTAGCGTGTCCGAGCATCATTCTCAGATATCTCCATACCTAGCATGATCGCGTTACCGACATCGCTATATTCTACTCGTCTATGATATTATGTCAGCTGGTGACCTAGTCACATGTTTGCAAACTCATTTGACATAATCTCACCGAGTGGGCCCTAGAGTATCTATCCGGCTATGCGGACTGACAAATCCCTTTGTTGACCCCTCGTCTCAACTACCCCCTTCCGATACCCAAAAGTATCACCGTTATTGTCATACTAAATAAGATATGACGTTTGGTGCAATCAAAGTATCTTCCAGGAATAACAATAAGAGTTGGTCTCACGGTCTTAAGGCGTAATGACTATGTCCTACAAATACTGGGTATGTCCATCACACCGCGCAACCAACGATATGACTTCCATTGCCGACTGGTGCCATGCCCTATGATCGGGAAACCTCGATCATCAGTCGCGCAACAAAACTAGTCTTAGTAGAGGCTACTAGGGACCTAGTTGTTTATCTACCACACCTGTATTAATGTTTCCGCTTAATACAGTTATATCATGGTATAAAACATATAATTAACAATTGGGATATTGCCAATAAACTATGTTTACTAAGTGCCTCTAGGGCATATTCCCTTCAGTCTCCCACTTGCACTAGAGTAACACTTAATCTAGTTTACAACGTGGTAAAAGCTCAACACCCATAGCATCTTGGTGCCTGCTCGCCTCGTGGAAGAGGAATACAGTCAATAAATCTCACACATTGAGACCTATGTGTGCTTTGCAACACTTCTATGTCACCTAGTTTGACATCATACCGTATCTTACGATGACGGTGAAATATATCCTAGTGGATAGAGTGAGACTCGAGCATTCGCTTAGCATGGGCCTTAAAAGTCTAAGAGATCTATTAAGGGGACCACCTACGCTCGGAAAACTGCTCAGTCCAATCACAATTGCTACTTCTGAATTCGCGATATATTTCTATACCTATATAGATTATGCGACAGTGCATTCATATGCGACTTCGCAAACTAATCATGTCTATCTTCAAAATAAAGGACATCTCCTATATGAGATTTCTAGTCGTATGGGTTAGTGTCATAACTTGCATCATCGTAACCGCTTTACGGCAAGTTGTCATTCCACTCTTACCCTTTACTAGAAAACATATCTTTAGTTCTCATAGACACTGAAGAATAAACTTAACGTTTGTTCATTGATCCACACAAGGATCACTCTAGAACCAGTTCTTCATCCAAGAACTTGGGTCACACTAAGTCGAGCTTTCAGTCTGATAAAATCTATGTCTGATACATAGAGAATGTCGAACATCATTTTCTTTCACTGAAAATGCCAAGATAAACATAATATTTTACCTAGTCATACAAGCAAGAACCTCTTTCTTCGCTTGTCCTATTCTAAAACACTTCAGAATCTTGACTTAGGAAATATTCCGACTTAATGTTATTAAGCCCCTTACGATCTATACAATTATAAATTGGATGCCTAATACCCCTAACTTCATTTCATAGAAAATTTAATCCCCTAAATAATCCTTTACACTCTACTAGAGGATCTGTGTCATTTAATATGTCGTTACATACAAAATCACAAATGACACCTAGCTCCCACTCAAATATGCCTTCCGCATATAAGATCAAGGAAATGTACTTAGCTCCCACTCAAATATGCCTTCCGCATATAAGATCAAGGAAAACTACTTTGCTCTACTCACTTCTTTGCAAATGTAGGTTTCTTCAAGTATTTTGGACAACTCCAAAATCCTTTGATCACATTATCAAAGTGAAGATTCCAGCTCCGATATGCTTGCTTCAGCCCATGAATGGACAACTAAAGTTCGCATACATGTTTAGCATCCTCAAGATCACCAACTCTTTCTTAATGACACTATTAAGAAACATGGTTTCCTTATCCATCTATCAATTTCTCATTTGAAATTATAGATTGCTAAACGACCTAGAATAGATTTAGGCTTCGCCACTTGAGTCGAACTCTCATGTGGTCAACTTTTGAATCTGTCAGAACTGTTTCACGACAAATCGATCCTTCTCAATATTTATTCTCTCATAAAATTCCACATTCTATTAACATCCTAGATGCCATCAAGAAGATCTCCCAAGTCATTACCTGGTAATCGTATATGGATTTTATTTCGGATCATAAATGACTCATAGCCATTTCTCGGACTTAGGTCCACCATATCTTCTTCGTAGTTCGTAGGTCTATCATATTCCATTAATATGTCCTTCATAACAAGATTGTCGTAACACACAGTGTGGAACACAACCCCGTATGCCTACGCTCTTAGTATGAGCTCAGAACATCATGATCTTGAATCATCAGCTTTTACAAGCCGTGGAGCCTGACACCGAAAACACTTTCGGTTGCGCCACTCTGATGTCTGGAGAGAAAGTTCATCAATTTTGTCTTGCTCTACTTTCTTTCTCACTTATACCCGTGGACAAGAAACTATTTCTTTCGCAAGGTATATCATGGCAACGATTTTGCCTATGTCGTGAGACATGTACCCAACTAACTCTTTAGGTACGGTACACAACAAAGATTAATCCATTTTAGGTTTGATCACATCGAAACACTAAATTGTTGAAACGACAATCCAGCCTAAAAGCCATGCCATTACTCATATGGTATTGTCTCCATGGATTTAAATGGTTTCCCTATTACCTAACGTGAATGTTACGTTTCTAACATATGACTCTAATGATCACAATAATTCGGTAAGAGATTTATTTACCACACGCTATCCGATAGGGTGCAATTACGACGTCCTAACACACCATAACACTATGGTGTTCCATACGACGTAATTTGTGGAACTCTTCTCACAAGTCTTCCAATGATGTGCCAACATTATAACTCAAATATTCATTTACTCGATCTGTATCGCGGGAATTTGATTTTCTTGTTAAGTTTATTTCCTACTTCATTCTGAACTTGTTTGATCGAATCAAAGTTTCCAGACCAACATTCCCCGAGTGGATATCCATATATCTACTCGAATGTTCATAAAGTCTTTGAAATAAATACTTCCACTACACGTTAAAGTAGTTCATTGATTCACATACACCCATATGCACGATTCTCAACAAGTTATACTCAAAAAGTTCAGTGAAGTTCACGAAATAAAGGTCTCCACTACCCGTCAATTACTTCATTGAACCACACACATCTATATGCATGACTATCAATAAGTTATATGCCCGTTTTCCAAAAACGGTGTCTTAGTTATTTTGCAAGTGTCAAAAGATCAAATCTACGGACTTGTAGATCCATCCGGTATGGAGCTAATGCATTGTCTATAGCTTTGACATGAATTAAACGGTAGTGCCACATATATGTGGTGTCTTTATTAAGTTTGTATCCTTTGGCATACTACTATATATTAAGGGGGGAGACTTAGGAGCTCTCACAGCGCTCGCATCCTGAGCCGTCCGATCGAGATCGGACGGTCGAATTTGACCAATCCGGTCGATGAACAGTAATGAACAGTGTCCAACCACTTTTTTGATTTGCCCCCCGCCAAGGACCCAGCTGTAATTCCGAAAAAGGCAGGGACGTTTTTGCAAAACCATCTCCGTAGTCATCCCCGAGCCTCCTCTCTCTCCCGCGACCTCCGAGTCGCCGGCGCCGCCGCTGTGCACCGCCCCGCTCCAGCCCACGACCACCGGGAAACGCGGTGTCGTCTCCTCTATCTTCACGTCGGAGGAATCGCGCTCGGGTGGCCGGAGTCGCCGCCGCTCCGTCAGAGTTTGCCGCCGGCGTCTGTGGTTTCCGTCGCCGCGGAAGCGGTCGCCAACGGCGATTCCGGCAACCATTTGACGCACCGCGCAGCCGGTTGGACGCGTCGCGCCGTGCTCTACCGAAGCTGCGCCGTGTCGGGGCCGCACGCGTGCGCCGCCGGCCGCTGTGGTTGCGCCAGCGCCGGCCGTGTCCACCGCCCCCTGACGTCGAGGGCTGACGTCATCTGGGTGAGGCTGACGCGTGGGCTCTCCCTGCCAGTGTTTTCTGAATTTCAGCTGCAAACAAAATAAAAAAAACATATCTTCCTACCTACACTTCGAAAAAATGCAAAAAAAAAGTCAAAATTGACGGAAAAAATGTGTTTATGTCCAACCCAACCCATGCACGCTTAAACAAAATCTTTAAAAAAAAGAATTGCCCATTACATTGTTTACATATTAAATGTGGCTTTTACAGTTCATATGTTTTAAGATACAGCTCGCAAAAATGCGGGAAAATATCAAAAGCTGCAGGAAAGAATGCTTTTACATCGGACCCGACCCGTGCACGTTTAAACATTTAAAAAACATTACCCACTACATATTAAATATGGCTTTTATAGATTCATCTACAATATTGCTAAAAAAAATCGAAATCAGCTAAGAAACAATTGCATAAACTAATATGGCTAGATAATGACAAAAAAAACTAATATGGCTAGATGGTACCACTTATTTTTGATTTCGGTAACCACATATTTTTTTTACGCCGCAAATTCTTAACTTTCAAACCATGTTCGACGTAAATATATAACCATCGAATTCTAATTCGGTTAAAAACAAAAAAAACATAAATTACATAAGACTTCGCAATGCAACTAATATTGACACAAAAATGACTTTACAATTAGCATGTTCAAACCGTTTCTCCTCAAATAAATTTGTGCTATAAATTTACAGAACACTAATTCAAAAGTGGTGAAGTCTCTTCACCACTTATTTTAAATTTTACTAACCACTGAATCCTAATTCATTTAAAAACAGGAAAACTTAAATTGCATAAGACTTTCCAATGTGACTCATGTTCTGCACAAAAATGACTTTACAATTAATACGCCTCCACACATGTGCAAACAGTTTCTTCTCAAATAAAATTGTAATAAACATTACACCTCCTTACATTACTGAAGATTTACCAAAAAAATTCAGAACTGGTGAACACTCTTAATTTAAATTTTACTTAACCTGAACGACAACATATTCGGAATAAAGATGTCTATATCTTGCCCTCTAAAAACTTAACCTGACCGACACCCTACGCACCTATACGTACCATAAGTCCTTTATAAAAATACAAACACACTACTACATAACTAAATCCAATACTCAAACTCTATGTCTGGCATGTCGTCTTCAGCTAGATCTTCATCCTCCATCCGAGAGCGATGAACCTTCGCGCTATACAACCATCCCGCTTCTTCTAAACGAAATATTTTCCCATGAAAATGAGAAGAATGCTCTTCACATTGTGCTATCGCGAACACAGAAACGCAGTTGCTACCCTTTCTCACGTCAAAGAAACTTCTGAAAACAAAGTAATATGACAGAACATCACGAACAGTCTGCTCTAGATCCGCATCACCTTCTTTTAATCAAAATTGAACACCGACATCTTCTGGAGGCAGCAGCTCATGAACATCTTTCCTCGAGCATACAGGCAAATCCGAACAGAATTGGCGATCCCTCGAGCATCCCGACAGATCTGACCACAGCTCACGATTCTTCGACATCTAAACTTCTAAAATATCACACTGGATATCCCGCCTTTGCAGAAAATTCTTCTTTCGTATATTGTTGCCTCACACTACCACTTGCCTTATATAGCACTAAGAACAACATCCATATCTGCAACATTAGATAAAGGTTAGCACGACATGCAGCCAGACACGTATCCTGAGCAAAAAAACTACGTGTCTACAGCAAACACATACGTGCAAAACATGCACTCAGACACGTGTCCTAAGCGACAAAACTACGTGCCTGCACCTAACATTCATGCTCAAATCTCGACACAAACAACATATCATTCCCCATACACTTCACCCGCTTGAGAAAAAAAATGAACTAACCAAAAGACAATACATGAACACAATATCCTTACTTTAGAAAATACTAAAAAAATCGAGCGTACCTAACAATATAAACAAACAATCTAAACAACACTTTCTAAAAGAAAAAACTTTTAAAATCAATTAACTATGTTAATAACATGGTCTACTATTTAATCCTCACACACAAAAGACACGGTACCCTCATTTTATCCCTTCTAGATTGCTCAGGTAAGTTGTTTAATTGATACTATTCTTCTACTACTTTATACATAATAAGATTAGCATTCCACACTTATTTATAAAGTACAAAGAAACTGTCACGAAATAATCTCATCAAGGGTGCGGCGTGTCGCCGCGCCAAATTCAACTAGTTAATATTATGAATGTGGGAACTTCTACCATCTAAATTCAAATCGGCATATGATCATTAATTCATAAGTATAGGACAATGAATTTGTCACTAACATATATGAACAAGTGTCTCGCTGGAGGAGACACACTTATAACGATCATACTAACAGGCGATCATAAAGAATTTATCCAAATGGTAGATCTAGAGGGAGAGTGTCTACGGCCATCAAAACAATTTGTCTGCCATTATCAACATGCAATGTCGCCCCATCCTTTAAAGCTACTAAAGCAGTAAACCTGGTTTTCATAAAACTTGACTAGTTCAAAACGTAGTCACTACTGCGAGTACTTGCTTAGCTAAAACATTCATAACATGTATATCATATATACACCATCATCATCGATGACTTCCGGCGATCCGTTTCATCTTCTTGATACTTCCAACGTAATCAAGAATCATGAAGGTGAACGATTCCCCTTGCATGACATAGTCTATGACAGAGGATTTGCACTTGGCAACGACGTCTGTCATCCAGTGATCGAGCTGAGCGAGGCGTATCAATGTTCATCAAGTATGAACATATGTTATCAACTATGACTACCACGTGCTCCTTCAATGTGTGTATTCTCTTCCACCTTGGTTGAGAAGACAATCAGTCAACGTACTGATAAATTTCATCAACCCAACTTTAGGGGTACCCCGAGTTTAGCGACCATCTCATATGTTCGCGATCTAATAAATCGTACCCAGCGTTGGTTCTCTATGACAGATGTCACATAATACAATGTACTATGATGATATCATCCGCACAAAATCTGATAATCCAAATTATCTTTTGTTAGTGGAATCTTCGGGTTTATCTCCTAGCGGTATTGTATCACAAAGAGCTAACCGTTTAAACAAGGAGTATCCTCAAGCTAAAGTATTAAACTACAAAGTTCTGACCCAACCTTTTAAGTTTCTCAATCGCAGGAATGCGCCTAATTTTAAAAGATGCTATCACAATGGTTAATATCTACAAAGGTTTGCAAAACATACTTTGTTCATTATATTTTGAGTTCTAGTATTTTTAGAAAATAACTATACGAACTCCCACTCAAACGAACATCCCTCTTGGTCGTTTAAGCGATTACACGACCCCCATCCATTGCACAACCCCTCATCGTCAGATCCGGCAACACAACTTCAAGGGTAGACAATTGTCAATCACAACAACTCTGTGACTCATGCTCGACCTTTCGGCCTCTGTGTTCCGAGGCCATATCTGCATATGCTAGGCTCGCCACTATAACCTCCACGCTGATGCTTGTGCAACATGGCTTACACCCACCGAATGCGAACGACGATATGTCTGAGACCCGATCGTCACAGCCTGCCTCATAACGTAGAAGTTTCTTGGTGGCGCGCGTTGGAGGAAGAACACTAGTGGTATTTTTGAAGGTATCATCTTATATAATTACCGCCGCGTAACTAATATATACTAATATATATAATCACACAATATAAGATGCACACAAAACATCAAATGTAATGCGACGTGATATGGTCCATGCGCCATGGTCTTCTTGGCGCCCGCAGTTCATAAACAATTTACCAAACCTATCTTAACCATATCACATAGCCCCTGCAAAATAAAGTTAGACGCTTCTACTTTATCTTTTGCATATTTTACGTGGCTTGGGGCTGTCGTAAATAGAACCACTTCATACCTACGAACCTTATGACCACAACAACGATCCAATAATTGCATGTTTAAGCATCCCTTTCGGGCCCTCCATTGAAAATGCAAGACCAACTAAAGAGAGAGAAACATGCAACCGCCAGCCACATATACGGTACAAGTCGTATGTCAGTAGTGGAACCAGTCTCGCGTAAGCGTACGCGTAAAGTCGGTCTGGGCCGCTTCATCAACTCGATGCCGCTGGAATCACAAATGCACGCTAGAAGGGAGCAAATAACAGGAACGGTGCCCCCGTGTAGAACACGGGTTCTAACAGCGTACAGCTATATCTACTATAGATCGGCACTGATACCACTGAATGGGATCGTGTTCAAAAAACAAAAAATTTCCTAGCAACGATATCCTTAAACTAGTCAAGATCTACACTATGCAGATATAGTAGTACGGCGGAGATCGGAATACATACCCTCGTAGACCGAATAGCAGGGATTACGCCCCCGCACAAGCGTTGACAACGAAGACGACGTAGCCGACCTCTAGGTCGCGAAGAACTCGACGCGACGATGACGACGAAGATGACCTCGAGGTCGGGTGGAGGAAGTAGGCCTCCGAGTACCGCTAGCGCAGCACCTCGCAAGGCGTTACACACATACGGTGGAGACGACGGCCTCCGAAGCTCCAGTCCAGGACGAGCAGCGGAAGACTTGGACCGGAACACCAGCAGCGCGGCAGCGGGCTATGGTGGAAGATATCCCCCTCTCAACTCGGCGCAACTCCGACAAAGGGAATCACGAGATCGAGAGAGAATTGGGGAATTAATTGGTGAATTAAAAGGTCAGGGGTGCCCCTTCTTATATAGGCTCCCAGGGGGGAGCTAACTTGCAAGCCAGACAATGTGGGACTATCCCCCATTGCCTGGTTCGGCTAGGTTGGTGCGCCGGCCACCTGGTGGGCCCCTTTTGGCCCACCTAGGCCGGCCATCATGCCCCCCACCGAATTCTCTTGAGGAATTTTCCCCTCTTGGGCCTTCTTTCGACCAGAAGGCCCATTTAGGTAAATCAGCCTAAATAAATTCGAAAATAAATATATAAAATCATATTTAGACATTAATTACACTAATTAATATCAAACATATTATATATAATTTATTCTAGCTCCGAAAACTCTTTCGTCGCTGCCCGATCTCCATCGGATCTCTCCCGGGACGTTCCCGGTGATCTCTTTCCTTTCTGGTTGTCTTGTCGAAACCCCTTACGTGTGTTACCCTAGTGGTTCGATATAATAACAGACATGATCGAGACTCCTCTCCGATCAATGACTAAATCGTAAGCCTGGACCCCATGAATTAATCCCTGTGATATAACGAATGACTTGCATCTCTCAAATCTGGACGTCTAGTCTTAAACCCTTTGTCATGGCGATACTTAGCGTGTCCGAGCATCGTTCTCAGATATCTCCATACCTAGCATGATCTCGTTACCGACATCGCTATCTTCTACTCGTTTATGATATTATGTCAGCTGGTGACCTAGTCACATGTTTGCAAACTCATTTTATATAATCTAACCGAGTGGGCCCTAGAGTATATATCCGGCTGTGCGGACTGACAAATCCCGTTGTTGACCCCTCGTCTCAACTACCCCCTTCCGATACCCAAAAGTATCTCCATTATTGTCATACTAAATAAGATATGACGTTTGGTGCAATCAAAGTATCTTTCAGGAATAACAATAAGAGTTGGTCTCACGGTCCTAAGGCGTAATGACTATGTCCTACAAATACTGGGTATGTCCATCACACCGTTCAACCAACGGTATGACTTCCATTGCCGACCGGCGCCATGCCCTATGACCGGGAAAACTCGATCATCAATCGCGCAACGAAACTAGTCTTAGTAGAGGCTACTAGGAACCTGGTTGTTTATCTACCACACCTGTATTAATGTTTCCGCTTAATACATTTATAGCATGGTATAAAATATATAATAAACAATTGGGATATTGCCAATAAACTATGTTTATTAAGTGCCTATAGGGTATACTCTCTTCAGCATTTGAGCTACTAATGTTACTCAAATAACATGTCATGTACTGATTACCGTAAAAGTACCTTTGGGCACAGCAAAGCGTGCCATCCTCTTCTAGTAACAGTAGTAGTTGACGTGGCCGTCCATCATCCAAACATTGCATGCTGAATAGATTGGCACTATCTAATCACACCTACTCGTTATCGAACTTTGTATGGGGTCACACACTTAAGACGTGAGTAGTCTCTTGTGTACATAAGATGCTCCAAAGTAGAGAGAGTATCACAGGTTCCGATATGATAAAATTATATACAAATTCGATCATTAAGTCTGGGGACATATTTATTCGAATATATTTTCAGCGGACACTGGTGTCCCGAATATTCATATGTTAAGGTTATTAATTTTGGAAATTGTCTTGAAAAAGGAATATTCATTTTAAGAATTAATTAGACAAAAAAATTAAAATGAAAATATCAAATTGTGTAGCCCACTGATAGGAGAGGTTGTCGAGTGAGCCCTAGGGGCCCACCAGGCAGAGGCGGGTGGGCAAGGAACGCGTGGGACGTGGGGGGAGTCACCCCCTTTCCGAACCCTAATGGGCCTAGGGCCCATGGGGGAGACGACGGGGTGGGGAAGGACCCCACTCCTAGGTCGGTTCAAGCCCGGGGTGGGTCCCAACCCCTTGGGGCGGTACGGTGGTGGAGGGCTTTGCCCCTCAACCAAGCCTGCCTACCCCTTGGTGCTACTATGTAAATCCCTCTCCTCCTCCTTTGAAGATACACAATTGTGAAGTGTTTTAGGGGCTTCTTCCAAATTTAAGGAGACCTAGTTCCTAGACCAGATATCGCTCCCTCTTACATGTGTTGGGATTCTTTTCACCTCTTGTACACTAGTAGCTCCTAGCCCTGGTACGCCGAAGCGCTGCTAGACTCTGACTTACGGATGTGTGCGAACTCAAGACGTCGTGAGACATTTGACCCGCGCTCGACTGGACTTGTAAGGCTCAGTGAGGAATCAACAACATTCTCCCTTCCGGGTGTAGACGTGAGAATCTTGACATAGCTTTATCGACGTTGTCATCAACAACAGTTTCGTGTCAACGTGTTGGTAACGAATCAGATATATCCCGGGTTGTACCTTCATAGCAGATCTTGGTTGTTGCTTAGGTCGGAAAATTTCAAATTCCTGCATGTAATCGTATATTTGTGGAGTGCAGGACAAAATTCCAGATTGTTGTTAGTACCGGTAAAAAAATTCGGAACCCACGAGCCAATAATTTGCGTATCACTTTTGATTGCGAGTAGGGTTGCAGACATTAGAACATCTAGATGACAACATGTAAATATGGAACCTGCGTGTCATAAAAAATCCGGAAAAACCCGCTAAAATAACAATAAAATTAAATTTGTACCAAATATTACATGTCGGGATAGCAGGCGCGAGGGCCGACGAGCTTGCGTGTCCCCGTGTCTCCAACTGGAAGCAGGAGTGAGCCGCGTGTCCCCGTGGCCAGAAGTCGTTCTCGTCTTCCCCGCTAGTAAACACTGGTTTCCACCCTCTTCGCCGTCGATATCTCCCAGGCTAGCACTGTTCAGTTCTTGTAGCATCCAGAGTCGATGATCTCCACACACTCAAACAATGCGTCCTCGTCCTGATTAACCTTCGTGCTCACGGTTTTTCTCGGTTGATCTAGGATCGATCGTTGTCCCAGCCTCCCAGGGTCCCTGTTTTCGCCAAGATCTCGGCTCGCCCATTGACATTGTCAAGGTAACCCCTGCTCTCATCTGATGTACTGGTTTCGTTGTCGTTGTCGTTGCCTCGTCCCTCGTTGGATGCCCCAATGGCGGACGTTTCTCCCGTCATTCACTGCAATGGTTTTTAACGAGGGTGTACATACACTACTCATATTAGACTTTTTTCTTTGCCGTACAAGAATCCTGAAAAAGGATTCTAAGCATTGTATTACTAGATCTATTTTATTTTATTTGATGGGTACTACTACATCTATTTTGACCTTAAAAGTTTCACATTCATACGTTTTGTCACATTTGGAAGAAGCTGAAATGGGAAAATTCAACCATTATTATATTATATTCACATATCTTCTCTACAAGCTGTTCCTTTTAAGACTGTTTTTGTGCCGATTCTTTTTCGTGTGGTGATTTTAGATAATGTTGTACCACCCTCATGATTTTTTGTTATCATTATAATGCCATGAACTCATGTCCTGAAGTTTCTGGTTGTACATACACCCCCAGCTCAGTCACTAACTTTCCCTTTTAACTGTGCATGCATATATCTAGTGAAAATATGGGATGTGAAAGATGCAAAAGGAGGGATGAAATCGATTACTGCAATTTGGATGATCGGGAAAAATACTTCTTGATGTTTATGATCGATGGCTGTGGTCAAGAGATGGTAAATGACATTCAGGCACTCTCCTGTTTTCCTTTTCCTGTATTGGCTGTGGTCAAGAGATGTCTACAAGTTTTTCCCGTCACATTCTTGTGTTCGATGACAGCTAGGTCAATTAGCAAAGACCGCCTATTTTACTTTTTGTCCTAGCTAGCCGTCAATTGATCAAGGGTAAATTTTACCATACATTGTTTTGTACATATCGTTAGTTATTGGCTGACTAAAATAGGAACATTTTTCCTGCAAGAAGAAAATGGAGAATTTCTATGGATTTAATTGTTCCTTTCCAATTAATAATTAATTTCTCAATTACACCTATATTAACATTGTAAAGACAACATTCCTTAATCTTTAGTTTCATATGACATTGACACGGTTTGTAAGTTTTCTAACTACGTGCATGTTCTCAAAAGATACTTTTGTGCTACCACGTGGCATATGTGGTGAGTTCCCAAACAAAATAAAGGTACTTTTATGCTCCCATTGGCATACATAACAATAAAACAGAATGCAGATACTTTATTATTTATTACGATAATTTATTAACCTTCAACTAACTTTAATTTTACATGTATACATGTAGTCAGCGGAATTGTTGCATCTTGTGTGCAAATTGTACACCTTTTCTCCCACTAACCCAAACTGTGAGACTTGACCAGTGTACATTTGGAATACTCTGTGCATTTGCAATAAACTATGTAATGATATTCATGAGAAACCGTTTCTGCCCAAAATATATGCATGGAAACTAATGGCTCATAATAACAGTGCTGAGCCTTAAAATCTACTAGATAATAATTTCTCTATGATGGGCCAATGAGAAACAAATGGCTCATAGTAAAAGTGGCTCGTCTAAAACTTCTCTTCAGAGTAAGTACCACGTACTCTCTGTTCTACTGCATATGCCAGCCTAAACAGTGAGGTGAATTAAATCCAAGTGATGCATGTTATTAAAAAAAACCAAGTGATGCAATACTCCAGGAATTTTGATTTATATATTCTGCTCATGATGCAATACACATTGGATGCTGACAGTCCATAATACAGTGTGTTATTGAAGGGACATAACATACTATGCAAGTGTGCATTACCTCTGCAACCTTTTCTTGCACGAGCCGAAGTCAGAACGTAATAGCATAAAACCTAAATGTCTGGTCGGTGAAATTAGAGAAATTAAGATGTGCAAGTAGAAATCAGTTTTGTGCCATACTAACTATGTTTTAATTTCTAATTCTTGTATCTGCAGATCGTCCCAGATGATTTTTTGAAACGATTCAGGGGTGAGATCCCAAGAGAGATCAAGTTAGAAACACGAAATGGTCACTGTTACACTGTTGGAGTTGATAAGTATCCAAATAAACTAGTTCTTCGAGAAGGATGGGCGGCATTCGCGGAAACATATGATCTACAAATGGACGACTCTCTGGTGTTTAGATACAAAGGAAACTCTCAGTTTGATGTCACAGTTTTTGATCGCGTCGGTTGTGAGAAAGCATCATCTGTTATTGTGGACAATGCTCCTCCGCCTCCTCATGTAAAGGAAAGGCACACCAGTGGCACTGAAAATTTTGAGCATTCTCAGCCCATGGAAATGCCATCGCATACTGAATATGCCAACCGTTCTGACGGGCGTCATCAACCCATGGAAATGCATTCGCCGACTGAATATGCCAACCGTTCTAAAGGGCGTCATCAGCACATGCGAGCGCAAGCACCTACTGAAAGTGTGAACCTTTCTGAAGGGCATTCCCACCCCATGCAAATGCAATCGCCTACTGAAAATTTGGATAATTTTGCTGGGTTTAGTCGTCCCATGGAAATGCAACTGCCTGCTGAAAATGTGTACAATTCTTCTGGCCCTAGTCAGCCCACACATTTGCGACCATATACTGAGACTGTGGGTCACTCTAATTATCATGATCAGACCGTGCAAATGCAACTGCCTCGTAGACGTACCAAGAAACAATCAAAACTTCAAAGGGACTACTCAAGTCCGGGCAACAAAACAACGATCGGTTATTCTTCAGAAACATCCTTATTTTTTGCAATTTGTGATCATAGAGATGCAATTCCTTCAAAACAAACCTGTTTTTTCCTTAATTTCCCTACAAAAACTCCGATGTTTCCATATTTAATTGCTATCTTAAGTAGTTTTTATTTATTTTGTGCACAGGAAATTCTTTGCGCTCAGCAGATGGTATTGAAGTATGTGATGCACCTAAATACACACTTGGGTGGCACACCAGTCTAAATACAGTGCAGCAGGAACATGTTGATGACAAGGTTCGATCTATTAATTCTGACAACCCAAAGTTTGTGGCTGTGATGAGGAACTTCAATGTTACCGGAACTTTCACTCTTGTAAGTATTGAATTAAATATGTAAATTTCTGGTGAACGCACTGTTTTGATTACTTTTAACTTGTTAACCATGCCATGGATAAGTTTATAAATCATATAGTTTCTACTTGTTTGCACTTTACTTGGATGCACTATCTAATTATCTTCCCCCAATTCTGTAACTAGACTCTTTCCAAGCAATATGTCAAGACATATGTGGGTGATAAGGAGCGAAGCCTTTCTCTACAGCGACTTGGCAAGAAGTGGGAAGTGCATTTTGGCGGTAGCCCTGAAGTAAAAAGGATTGTCAGTGGTTGGCGGAAGTTTGTACAAGAAAATGATGTAGATGTGGGTGATATCTGCATCTTTGAATTGCTGAAAATTTATGAGATGTGCACAATGGAAGTTCATATCATCCATGCAAAGAATTTTGAAAGAACGTGCAGAGATGCTCCTCAAATCGCGGAAGGTTCTGATTCTCGTTCTAAGCTTGTGCAAATGCCATTACTTAATGCAACCACAGAGGATTCTCCAGTTCATCATCATATCATGCATACACAGTCACTATCAATGGAAAGAGAAATACGATTTCAGAGGGATAACTCGAGTCAAGGCAACAAGAGTATGATGAGCTTTTTCCTTCTCTTAGTCATTCAGTTCATGCTACTAGAGATGCAGACATGCAGTTCCTTCCATGTCATGTATGTTATTGTCATCTGTTACGGATGTGCTATTTATTAGCTGTTTTGTTGTTTCCTTCACGAAGGAGATTATTTGGTGTCAGAAGACAGTGATCATGATACACACGCTTTGGCTGGTTGCATGGGTGTGGGTTTGAAGAACCTAACCTCAGTTCAGAAGAAGGCACTGAAGCAGAAGGTCCAACTTATTGATTCTGAAATTCCCATCTGTGTGGTTGTGATACACCAGAAGAATGTTACAGGAAGATACACTCTAGTGAGTTGTATAGTTTACTCTACAAATTTCCTTCAATAATAATATCTTGTTTTGTGCTTACTCTGGTAGTGATACTCCATAATTTCCCAATTCCCATCTCACATTCCTTTCTGCTTTTACACGTCTTTAACCAGAGCATCTCCAAGAAATACATTGACAAATATTTGGGAGACGAGGTGCGAAGCATCTGGCTTGAGCGACATGGGAAGAAGTGTCAAGTGACGTTAGGACGCAAGCCTCAGAATAGCAGGGTTGTAGGTGGATGGGCAAAGTTTGTGAGAGACAACGAGTTGGAGACAGGTGATATCTGCCTCTTAGAGTTGCTGAAGCATTGTAAGCTGTGTGCGATGAAAGTTCACGTCATCCGCGCGAAGAATGCCAGTTGATTAGCGTTGTTTCTCTACTGGTTGTTGTTGTGGTGGTTAAGACGAGTAATAGTTCACTCAGTTAGCTACCCGTGATGAATTTCAGTTTGAGTTGGCTAGTTTGTTTGGCATCCGATGTATGTTTCAAGGCGCTGATGAAGAGCTGTGCCTCGTGCCTGAGCTTTCAATGTTCATTTACATTTTCTACTGCCACGTTCAGTTTGTAAGAATCTAGCTAACGTGCCTGTTCTCAAAAGATACTTTTTGTGCTACCACGTGGCATATGTGGTGAGACATGACTTCATTGCATGGGCCCCTGAGTAATTGGGGCAGTTCACTGTCAAAAGTTCTTATCATCTTGCCATGCAGCTGGAGCATGTGCAATCAAATATCTCAGGAGCCTGTAGCTTGCTTCCGAAGGGGGAGAGGCCTGATTGGAACATGATATGGCAGGTGAAGGTTCACAGAAAATGAAGATTGTAGCGTGGAGGTTGGCCACAGAAAATGAAGATTGTAGCGGCGAGGTTGGTCAAATTGCAGGCTTTGTCAACTTTACAAGAGAGAGCCGGAATCCTCGGCACACATCTTGTTCAAGTGTCGGTATTCCCAAAGCATTTGGCGGGCCATCTAGCGATAGGAAGTTTAAACATTGATTCTTGGCTACTTTACAACTCCGTCCAAGAATGGTAGTATTCCTTGGTTGGCACCAATGGCCAAGTGCGTAAGGGGCTTGCATCTTTGATCCTCCTTACCGCTTGGGAGATTTGGTACGAGAGAAACTTAGTCTTTAGAAAATTTACGTCGATGCCAAATGTAATCCTCTTGACTATTAAGAGGAATGCAACTCGTTGGAGCATTGCGGTGGCTAAGCACTTGAGTTCAATCATGCCATGAGAGTAGCGACTATTGCGAGTCGATTTAGTCTTATTTTGACTGTTATTGTATTAAAACTTCTTAATTAATGAAATAGATAAAACTTTTGCCTCATTTCGAAAAATAGAAAATTGTAGCGTGGAAGGCGGTAGTCGAAGCTACCAACTGAGTGTAAATCCAGTCGCCATATCCAGTCGCCATATCCGGACAAATCCCAGCTGTCAAATATGTGGAGCCGAAAAGGAAGACTCTTTCCACGCTCTTGTTGCTTGCGATCATGCAGCTAGTCTGTGGTGGTCGATGCGGCAGGAGTGGCCGATCCCGGCGAATCGTTGTTTGACCTGCTCTCAAACAATAGTACCTATATATAAAAGTTGGTGGATTTCGCGTCCTCACAAACTTCCACGCCGCCATTTAATCCGCAGCCGTCCGATCTACCCGTCCAACGGCTCAGATTGCAAGTTGTTGGAGGCAAACCCACCTGTTACTGTAGCACGAGCGTTTCTACCAATCACAGAACGACACGTCGTCCGGTCGCTGACCGGTGGAACCCGGTCACTGTGCCTATTTTGCAGAAAAGTCGCTCACGGACCGAAACGGTGCTCCCCGATCCATATTTTAACACAGAGAAGGATGTATACGCAAATATGTAACACATCAGACACTTTTCTACAAAAATGCCAGCTCCTTTCCCCCCTTCCTCTCTCAAACCCGTCACCGCCGCCGCTGTCCAGCCCGGCGCCGTCCCGCCTTCGCCGTTGCCGCTGCCTCCTCGACGTCATGGCGCTCCAGCCACTGCTCCGCCTCCTCCTCTTTCCACCCCCACCGCCTCCGCCGCCGCCGCCGCAGTGCCTCCTCCCGCGCCGGTGCGCCTGCTCTCGCTCCAGTCTCCGCGTATCCAGCAGCAACAGGGCGCCGTTTTTGCCCGCGTCCCTCCGGTCCTTCCTCTCCTCCTCCCGTCACCAGCTCCTTCGCAGCGCCGATCTGCCGCTACTGCTCAAGGCGATGTGCTCGCGTTTTCCTGGGCCACTGTGATTGGGCGCTCGCGCTCCTCTCCGCTAGGCGCGCGCCAACGACGACGGTGCCTTCCACGCCGCCGCGCTCAAGCTGGTCGTCCGTGAGCTCGGCCTCGAGGGCTGCGACAACGCCGTCTGCGACGTGCTCGACGAAATGTTGTTGCGCCCCGGGTGACCGGGTCGCCGCCCCTGCACATCCGTGCCTACACCACTGTTCTACACGTGCTCTCCCGTGAGGGGCGTCGTCTGCAATCGCCGTTTGTGGTTTGCGGGAATTGACTCGCTGCTCAGCTGCCCGGCGGCCATCACGCAGCCACTGTCATGTTCCTCTGGATAGTGTTGATGTCGCTTCTACTCTGTCTGCTCAAGGTATTGCGGCCTGGTTAGTTGATGCCGCTGCCTCTTCCTCATGGTACTGATTATCTGATATACCATGTGAGCAGTTGGTAGCTTGGTGCTACGTGTGCGAACTCGTGTGCCTACGACTATGTCAAGTAGATTAGGGATTCAGAATTCGAGTAGCTTTTGGGACTACGTCTACTTACAGTCCTATGTTTTGGGCAGCATATGGTAAGCGTTGCTTCTGCTGGCTTAGATGTTTTGTATCATTGAAAGTCATGAGACAGTCTAAGATTTTCATAAACTGGACTTGCAGGAGATTCTGGATAATATCAGTAGCCGCTTGAACAAGATTTTTTTTTTCTAAAAAAATATGGAGGTGTGTTGTTTTTTTTGCTTCCGTTGTCGACATTATTGCTTCATTGGTTAAATTGTACTTAACCTTCCATAGTAGATTTGTTGTGTAAGTTCGATGTACACTAATTAACTATCAGAAAGGTGAAGTACTGAAAAGCAGTATATAGTATGGTAATCGTTGGAACTAAAGTAAAAAAATTGAGCTAGAATTTTGTGATATAGAGCTTTACCAAAGATGACTAAAAACTTGTGTTGTTACATTTCTGGTTCTAAGTTCTTCATCTTTTATTCAAAGCTTTTATGTTACTCAACGAAATGAGTGCCTTTGACTGTACAATCGGGGGTTTAATTTTTGGTAACATAAAAGTTTGGACCTCACCAAATCAGCTGTATCCTCTTTTGATCAGGATTCACTGAATTTTGACCCTACTTAAATTTATTACGAATCCAACCTAAAATTTTGAGGTGAAAATATTTATACAAAAAAACTTGGAACATTAAAAAATTAGCTTCTGGGTTAACCTTCTGGTATTTTAACCTTTTTTTTTCTTTTTCCTTTATTTAGATTGGCAGATTGGGAATACAACAAATGATTAAAAATGGTGAACTGGAGTCCCAGTTGAAGAGTTTGATGGTGTACTCCCAGATTTTCCATCATTCATCCCGTTTTTGCCTCACCTGATGAGTAGGCCTTTGCTAGACCCAATGGCATTACTCTGCAAAACTTTCCATGCCATGCCATGATTTATAGAACTAGATGACCCGTTGCGACACTGCGCGACTGCCATATGTAAAACTATATTGTTGTCGTGTGGTTTCTTTGATATGCTCACTATAATTTGATACAACCTCGGTCATATATGTATACCATCATACCAACATGATGTGCCAAAAGTGAGGGTTTAGGGTTCTTTGCACGACGTCAATGGAAGAGTTTGGACGCAGGGGTGAGGAGGCATGGACGATAATGGTAGTGTTTCCCTTGTAGACAACCTCAAACAGAGTCGGGGACTATAGTATTGACATAGGATCTTCGTTTGTTGTTGTAGGAAGAACTTCATTTTAATCAAGTAAGCAAGCAATAATGACCCGTTGCTTCACTGTCGTAAATACCAGAAGCAAGAATTTATTTTAGTTATATTTTATGGCATATGGATGTATGTATTGTTGTTCTTTTTTTTACTCTGAAGCCACTACAGTCGACACCTCTCATAACTACTCAGCTTTCGGCTCCTCTCGTTCTGACCATCATGATTCTTTCACTGACACCTTTTTAAAGACTTACCCCCACCCCCTCGACGTCCATGTTGCCAACTCGTTCCGCAATGACCTAACAATCTTTGTCAATCTTGAATTTATTCATGTATATGAATAATCTTTGTGATAATCATAATTTCTATGTGCATTCATTTTTCGATTGGAAACCCATTTACCTAAATTGTAGATGAGCAAACTTTGTTAGACTGGCCCGAACCGAAAGAATAGGGCGTGCATGTTTAGACTTTTGTGGGGATTTTATGGAAGTGGATCTGCCGCAACATTCAGGTAGGTAATCCACACTTAATTCAAAGGGTTTTGATGCCTTGTAGGATCATGATGACATACCTGACGGTGTTATAGCTGGCATAGAGGTATGTTATATGTGGCTTTGACATGCATATTTTGTTGGAAGAGAGTTTTCAATATTTCCATCACTATGGGTCTTTAAGACCATGAAAGCGGTACATCTTATTAGCTACCATTTCAGAATAAAAGTAATAATCATGGAGACATATTATCTGGAATGTGTGCTCAGTCTTAGCCACCAACAACTCACCCTTGTTATGCTTAATGTCCATAATATATATCTACTTACATAGTTTATAGAAACATAAATTGACCAACAATATCACTCTAAAACTAAATACTGAAACACAGTAGTTATTCCTCTAGCCTTTATCATCGACCGACAATAATCTCATAACCGGAGCAGTGACTTGAACAAAAAAGACCCCATCTTTGCTCATGTCCTGAGCATTCAGTTTCCATGGACCTGCTTTAGTTTCCCAACATCGCAAACATGTTGGCTGCTCAATGAGCTCCGTCACTTCCGCCAACACATGATCTAGGTCTTGCCTTTATATGAAACAAGATCTTGTCAGCTTTTCGCCTGTAGCACGGCTTGAAGAAAACCCATGATAATTTCACCACGGGAAAGACCATCTCTACTATGTCCTTGTCTGATAGTTCCATCAGCTGAGGGAAAATAATCGTCCATCAGACTGTATGAGCAAAATTAGTGAAGGAATGTATCCACTGGCTAGTATGTACAATGTAATTTGTGGTATTCTCATTACATAGACAAGAGATGCACGAATAGACAACGACATGCTCACGATATATCTAAAATACACTATTCACTGCACTATAGGTTATCTCATACACTTTTCTGCACCTCGCTACACAGTGTAGTTAATTTCTGTGTTTTTTTCTACCTGGTAGAAGCACCCGCAGCAAGAATACCAATTATTTATCATGGAGAAAAATATAGCCCAGTACCAATCACACCACAAAATTCTCCAGAGTGATATTTCTCATACAAGGCGAGTGGATCTCCAGCGTCAAAATCACTGCTCAAACTTCATGTGTGGATGTCAATTGATCCTCATCGCAGCGAGTGGAAGGGTCATTTCGTTCTGCATAAAGCATCCAGTTAAGCATTGGGTGAGTATACAAACACAACAGTAAACTGTACACAATAAGAAACATGGAAAAATGATTTCGAATAGAACCAGCAAAATACGAGCAACTGTAATCAATTAAACAAAAATAAAGGGTGTAGGATCTAACTGGGAAATCAAAATTACTAAATAGATGAACTACCGACGAAGTAAAAACAAACACAATTGCATAACAAAAGTAGATATGGGCCCAAGCAATGAGATTTAGATAGGGCAACAATACCAGCATGACATCGTTTCTGCAATAAACCTTCTAGGTATAAAGGACTGTATGTCGACGATTCTGAAGCAAACACGCAGGGGTAGCAGATGCAGACCGACATCAGCGAGATCATCTCAAAATAAAGCATGTGGATTAGATATTTAGTATCTAGCCTACTGTATAGAAAAGGAACAATATAAGAAGCTTACGCTAGATGATTAGCACCAGCACAAGCACCATTGGATGATCATTATGCCAAAGAAAGATAGTATTCGTTTTAATGATTATCTAGCACTAAGACTGTATTGTAGATGTCCAGTATGAAAATATTGATAATGTACCATAAGAAACAAATATCCTAGCTAATTTATACATTATGTCTAGTGGAGTTAAACATTCATGCATCGGTAATGAAATTAATGTATAAGCACTTAAGCACTTATGCTCTCTTGTAAAATAACAGTAATGAAATAACTAAAAAGGAAATAAAATGAAAAATCACCACAAGATTCCATCTCTCATGCACCACACACCTAAGTAAAAAAATGTGCTACCTTTTGTAAATTATTATTCCACTGATTGTTCTTACCTCATAAAACATTCTTTGCTGTGTCATTTTGTAACTTTCACTTGTGGTGTACAATTGTATACCCCAGCTCCAATATGCGGAACCAGCTCATCCTCATTATACATTACATGCTATTTTGTGAAAACCACTGCAACTGTCCATTTAAGATTTCAATTGCAACGGAAGAAATGAAAACAAACGGATTAGCAAATAGGGGAGATATATTTGCATGGTGATAACTAAGATAGAGGGGGAGACATCATGGGTGAGAAGACACCGCCCGTTAGCAGATCTGCTAACAGTGCCCATAACCTCGATGTAACTGACGAACTCCGCGATGGAATCTTAGTTCTACTGATTGAGGCAAACTTGCAATGATGAGAAGGAAACAGACGACCCAAAATCTTACATCCACCAAGCGCTAGGACCCACAAGAGGTAAGAACAGGGGTTCCCTTGCTGCGTGAATCATTCGAAAACTGAACAATCACAGCACTATACGTGACACCTAGCCAGGGTTGGAGGCAGTGGTGTAGATCCATGACCATCTCAAAGGACGTACCTGACAGTGAACTCTGTCCAGATGGACTTGAGAGAGGCGTCAACGAGCCGGGGAACTCACCACCATCTTCAAATGGATCTCTAATTCATCCCAAGAATAGATCTGACATGCTACAAATAGAATACACGTACATATGTAACACATGAACCTCATGACACACTGAAAAGTAAGAAGAGGATGGGGAGGGGACAAATATGAATTCCAAACCCAAGTGTTCATCAAGGGACTGACCTTATTTTGGATTTTGGTGACTTTTCCAATCTTAGCTTCACATCATTGAAAATGCTCCAAATTTTTGCATATGAGATCAACCATATCCCTGCACATGGTAGATTAGGTCTTCGTTAAGACACCCGATGTTCTAAAAAGATACATGCTACATCTATTCCATGTGATAAAACAAGCTTCCAAACCTGGTTTGCGTTAATGTTTCTTGCCCGGTTAGAAATCTCTCCAAGGACATAATTAACTATGCTGATGAGTTCCTCCAGTCCGTCCCTTATCAGGGGAGAACTGTTAACTATTCTCTTATTAGTAGGAGAAAAGGACCTCCCTGTCTGAGCAGAAAAATAGCAAACCAGACTCCACCAGACACGGCCTTTCTATAGACAGTTAATTAACTTAGAAAATATGATTTCATATTAACCAATACCACCCGAACGGAAACAAAAACCGAGACACCTAACAACACCTAACAATCAACTAAATTTAACAACTTATCAAATTATAGGCTTCAAAATAGAAGGTATTAGCTTAAGACGTCAAAAGAACATTGGAAGCTGCGTTCAATAATACTTCATATAAGAGGATATTAAGACAATTGATCAATCTAGAAGAGAGCATGGTCTAAATAGAAACCATTAAAATAGGAAACCCCACCTGAGCTACGATGAAAACCAGAACACATTAAAATAGACCTTTCAAATTATAGACTCTAAAATTAGAGCCTTTAAATAGAAATCATTACAATAGGAAGAAAGGCATGACCCTATGCAGGTTTCCCAAATGATCCACTCAAAGACGCTCTTGAACACGTAGAACCGCGCTCTTCATGGACCTTTCACCATTCCAACAGCGGTATACGTGGTAACCTGGAGCAACACCAATAAACATAGGTGAGATACTAATGTCATCTTAAAAATTATTACCAGAAAGTAAAGTAATTTAGTATGAAGCAGCAAATGGTCCAATCTAAAAACGAGTTCTGAGCAAACAATCTTTTCAAGGGAAACATTCAAGTTCTCAAACTTTAAATGTACACACAGTCAAATATATTTACAACACTACTGATATAGCAAGAACCTCGTTTGAGCACCAATTTCCCTCAAATTTCAGAAATCCCTACCACCAAAGCAGTAACTTCCTAAACCGAAGCTAAATTACAAGAGCAAGAAGATAACCCTAACTCTACAGCACACCAGAAGAAGAAGTAGTGGTGGTGGTACCTTGTGGTCGGGCTGAGTTGAAGATGCGGCTCCGGCGAAGGGCAGCACCTGACGCCGGTCCAGCAAGGGAGGGCAGCGGAGGCGAGGCAGCACAGGCGCAGGCGGGCGGCGGAGAAGAGGCGCGGCGAGCTCGGGCAGCCTTCGAGCTTGAGAAGCGGAAGAGGGCGGGGTGCTGAGTACGCGCAAGCGCGGCAGCCAGCGGGAGGCCCCGCGCTGGCCAGAGGACGGCGGGCGCGCGACCCTCTCCTCCTCGAGCTCAGAGACCCGGCGGCGTGGGTAGGGTCACGGTAGCCGGGGACTCGGTGGCATGGCCAGGCGGCGCGGCTCGCGGGAGGAGCGGAGCGAGTAGGAGAAAGGGGATCGCGGCGATTCGTTAGGGTTCGTCGATCATCCGAGCGGCCGTCGAGCCGAGCGACTGGGGCACGGAGCGGAGGGCAACAGCACTGCGCGCGGGAGCGGCGCGAGAGGAGGAGACGAGGGAGGGGATTGGTTGGGAGAGAGGCGAGCGACGGCATTGGAGCTAGGGTTTCACTCCGGGGCGTTGTTTTGTCTCCCTACGAGCGTATCCCGAAGGAGAGAGACACATACGAGAGTTGGCTCCGCAGCTGATCGGTGGACCGCGTGCGCAGCAGGCCCCACCCGTCATCGACCTATGCGACAAGTCAGGCAGTGACAAAACAATTCACAGCATCCGACGGCTGTGGTGAAAAGTGGGGGCAAAGTTACTATTCCTAAGGTTGATCGGACGGTCCAGAATAGCCAGGAGGGGCAAATGCTGTGAGGAGGAGGGTAGACTCTCAACCTTTATAGTAGTAATTCTGATCTTGCAAGCTGTCAGTTACCAACTTACCATAATTTTACTTTCTGCCAACAAAGTGCACCTAATCTGAAGGACTACTATGCTACATGTTTTACTCTCATTGCTGCAATAATGGTCTTTGGTGGATTTCTCACACCAATTGTAAGTTACACTCTTGATTCTTGAATTGGCAATTGTTCCTATCCTCACTACCCCCACCAGGAAAAAATACAGTGCATGTGTAACAACCTGATATTTACTCCTTGCAGGTAGAACTTAAACTTAACATCTTATGCGGACTTCATCCACAATGTTCATTTGCTATGCAATTGAGGTGTCACGACTATTCCATGATGTTGTTCTAATTTATGAAGTGTCGTCTAGCTGTGCAAATTGAGTGGTCATTGACTGTCCCTCTCTTGATACATGTATTTGTTGTTGCAGTCAAGTAGATTCTATTGTGGCACCCTTCTCAGACGGAACAGACGGAGGTATCTCTGCCATAATGGCTGGACGAATTCATTCCGGAAAAAAAGGGGTTCAGATAAACAATGTGAAACAGCAGGAGCATAAACGTTACAGATATTGTTTACGAACCGGTACTCCCTCCTGCTCTCAGATAACTCTTTCACATTCTATGAAACACGCTTGTGCATTTTCTGAAATCTACATTGAAGAAGAGAAATACACTGTATAAGTGTAGAAGATTTAGACTGCTTTATTTCAACATATTATCGATGTTGCAAATTTCTCAGAACTTCACATGGTCCGTGTAATTGAATTTATAAGGATTACTCCATTTTTTTAATTAAGTCTTGGATTGCTAGGCCTTATGCAAATGGCTATATTTTGCAGGATATCGAACCTGCCAAAATGGCTATAAACTGTTAATTAAGGCCTGAACCTTACTTTCATCTCCGACTCAGCTGCCCACGCATCGCCGTCTCGAACCTTACATTCATCTTCGACATGCCAGTGAAGTCGACGGATTAGAAAAGGTAGTTGCTCTGGATAATGATAAAGGTAATATATAGGTTCTCTACTTCGTTCATGTTAATGTTACTTGTGCCGCTGTGCTTGCATTCAATGTGATTTTCATTTTCAGCCTATGTTGAACCTTTCAAGAGGGACATAAAGTTCAACAAGGCTGCTGCTATTAATAAGGTGGAAGCTCACTTGGCTGATGCTCGAGTTTACGTGATCACACATCCAAAAGAATTTGATGTGGTAAGGTTTATGAATTTTTCTAATTTAAATGTCATTGCGGTAGCACAAGGCAGTTGATTATTCTATGCTCGATCCACTAATTTGTGACAATTCTGAAAATTCTTGGCCAACTTAAATTGGGGAATTGTTTCCTTTTTCGCCTTTTTGACTTATGTGCTGACTCAAGCAGATTGTTCAGTATTGACTAATCCACGGTTCTAATGTAGTAATGTTTGATAGGAGCTACTGTAAAATGCTATCGTACAAAACATATGCTACTTATCCAATGGAGCAATTCACAAAATGTCAAAGTAGATTCAGTTACAAGCTTATGTTGAATGACCCGTGAATTTAACTCTACTTTCCATGTTTAATCCTTTGCATATGTTCATTCTTCATGTGCTTACCATTTTGTCTTTACACCAGAGCCATGCAAATCGATACAATAGATATATTATATGTGTTCTTTCTGTTTTTATCAACTTCCGTGACCGTGTTTTTGTTCGAGTATTTACGTGAGTCCCTTTTATACTTTTATTCTGTTTAGCCTTTCTGTGCAAATATGACCAGATCATCCAAATATTATAGACCTAATTGTACAATCTAAATGCATGAATTTTGGCTTCCAGAAGTGGCTTCCAGAAGTAAGATGAACTACAAAATGATCCAAAGTCTCAAGATCTTTCTTTTCGATCGTAGTTATCATACTTATTGCAGTAGACAAAGAGTATCAATGTGGATGCCTCCTCCTGTAATTTTTATGGTACGTACTATCTTTGTCTGAGGATATACCGTAGATCCAAAGTATTTCTGAACTATTTGGTACCTCACCTTACTTTGAGTTTTCAACTATTGAAATGTAGTGTAAGAAAATACTATGAAAACGTAAAGAATCTTTACTATTAGTTTCCACAAATCTTTGTGCCGAACAAATTACAATGTTGAGAATATCCTAAATGTCAACAAGACGCATCAGGCTGTACTCTCACTCTCTCTCACGCACACACCAATTAAAGGCAAGAAAAATACAGCCACTTAATACAATCAATCAATATGAACTAAATGAACACAAACTTTGTTGGTAATCTTATTTGTAGATATCGCGAGTTTGTAATTGTTACAAGGGGCTCATTGTGACTGAGTGTGTTTTTCTAATCAGTTATCTGGTTGGTATAATCAGTAAGCGCTGGGAAACAAAAGTCTCACTTAGTTACGGTATTTGCATGTATGTTATTGGACAACATGGTGATATCAAGCAAGTTGATATCAATGAATCGCAAAAGTATGTACAATCATGAATTGTGCAGATTGTCAGAGTAACACTATTCCACGAGCAAGCATTATCAAATGATTCTTATTTGATAAGGGATTTTGATGCAGCTAGTTTATTTGTACTCTAGTGCAAGTGGGACACTGAATGAGATATGCCCTAGAGGCAAATAAATAAGTGGTATTTATTGCGTTATCTCATAAGTTTATAATAGGTTTGTGTATTATGCTATAACCGTATTAATCGGAATTATTAATACACGTGTGATACATAGACAACCAGGTCCCTAGTGAGCCTCTATATGAACTAGTCCATTGGGCAACAGTTGATCGAGATTCCCGATCAAGGACAATGACGTCGGTTGATAGTGGGGTCATCTTGTTAGTTGAATGAGATGATGGACATACGCAAAGTATTGCAATAAGATCGTATTACGATGTTTGTCATTTGCAATAGATAAGAATATGATAGCTTATTCCTTAGACCGTGAGACCGTACTTATTGATACTTCGTAGGGGTGCTTTGAGAGCATCAAACGTTGTGTCTTATATAGCATGACAATAACGGTGTCCATCTTGGGTATTCCGAAAGAGCATCGAGACGTAAGGATCAAGAGCGGGATTTGTTCATTCTTGTAATGGAAAGATACTCTGGGCCCACTCGGTGAGATTACATCTATATAGCTGCGCAACTTATGACTAGGTCATGGAGATGTAATATCACAGACGAGTTAATAACCTTTGTCGGTAACGAGATACAACAAAGACATCGGTGTGTCTACGATCATATCTCGGACAAGGTAGTATCGCAGAAACAAGATGAATATCATATTTATGGTTCAACGACGATATTGGTAGAATGCACAGGGGCCGTCATATACGTCAAGGTATCCCTAACGGTCATTGGTGAGCGGAGTGTCTCGACCATGTCTGGAGTGTTCTCGAACCGTAGCGTAACAAACTTAAGGTCTTAGCGACACCAGGAGATAGGTTTTGGAATAATATAGGTTTTTGTTGGAGAGAGAGAAATGATCCGGAAAGAGTTCCGGTGGTCCGGAAGGAGTTCCGGGAAGGTCTGGAATGGTTTCAGGGATGTCCGAAAGTTGTTCGGGTGATTCAGAAATTGTTTCGGAGTCACGGGATATTAAATAGTATTTAAATATATTAATTATGAATTAATTATATTTTATATTAATTTAATATTAATTAAATAAAGGAAAAAAGGGGGCTCCCACCTACATGGGCCCTGAGAGGGCCCAAGAGGGTAGCCGCACCAAGCAAGTAAAGGGGGGCTTGGGCCCCCTAGTCCGAGTTGGACTAGGAGGGGGGCCAGCCCATGGGGGGTTCGGCCGAACCCCCCTCCCTCTCCTCCTTTAGTCCCACATGGGGGAGCTAGGGAGTTTGCACACCCCCTCCTCCCTTTATATAGCAAGGCATATTAATTGGATTAATTACAGAAAAATACAATTAATTGTATAGCAGGCCGGCCGAGTTGCTTCTCCGCCTGTTTTGCCCCCTCTCTCCACCTAAGCTATACCGCCGGGCGCCGTTGCCCTGCGGGATTCCAGATAAGATCTACCCCTGCGATTTCAGCTGGATCTGAATGACCGGGGGTTGTCGTTAAGCTCCGTATGTTTGCGAGTGCTCGGAGGTAACTCTTTTTGAGGAGCCTGGGCGACGTCGTCTCGCCCCTGCAGCCGCCGCGCCACCCTCCTCTGCCGCCAGCGCACCTCCCCCTTGGTGCTGGTGCCTCGCCATCTTCCGCCTGACGCTTGACGCCCATCGACGCAGGTCATCATCGACACACCGACATCATCGTCTTCGTCATCGCGGCAAGTTCTCCGTGACCTCGAGGTCGGCTACGCACGACTTCATCGTCAACGCTTGTGCGGGAGCGTAATCCCCGCTATCGGTCTACATGGAGGTAATGTAACCCGTTCCGCCACCGTTATCACGTGTACTAGATAGATAGATCCTGGCTAGTTAGGCTTTCATACGCTAGAAAAATTATTGTTTTCTGCACCGGAACCCCTTCAGTGGTATCAGAGCCGATCTATGCGTAGTACTGCTGGTACGGTTAGAACTCATGTTGAATGAGGACGTCTTTCTTATATTTGCTACCCTCTGGCGTGCACTTGCGATGCCTTCGGTATTGAGTTGATGAAGCGGCCTAGACCGACTTTACGCGTACGCTTACACGAGACTGGTTCCACTACTGACATACGGCTTGCACCGTATCTGTGGCTGGCGGGTGTCTATTTCTCTCTCTCTAGTCGGCAAAGCATTTTCAATGGAGGGCCCGAAAGGGATGCTTAAACATGCAATTATACGATCGACGTTGTGGTATAAAGTTCGTAGGTAGGGAAGCGATTCTCTTACAAATAAGCCTATTTGCCACGTAAAACTTGCAAAACTAAATAAAGCTAGAGGCGTCTAACTTTGTTTTGCAGAGGCGTTATTTTATGTGACATGGTTACGGTAAGTTTTGATATTACTCGTACTGTCGGAGGCAATGGAGGGTTCCGTAGACTCGGAGCCATGTCGGGGCGCCGGGGGGCCAGGCACATGGCGCCATGAAGGTCTAGGCGCATCGACCATGTCACATCGCACTTCATTGCATCATTATTGTGTGCTGTTGTGTGTGCATCCTATTGATTGCTTATATGCTAGATATACAACGATATCATCTTAAATAGGATGATCCCTAACAAATACCAAAATTGTGTTCTTCCTCGTTGCGCACCACCAAGAAAGTTCTATGTTATGAGGCAGGCCGTGATGATCGGGTGTCACACATCTCGTCGTTCGCATACAGTGGGTGTAAGCCATGTTGCACGCGCAGGGTCTTCGAGGTTTGATTGGCGAGCCTAGCATATTCAGAAATATGGCCTCGGAACACGGGAAGATCGAAAGATCGAGCACGAGTCACAGAGTTGTTGTGATCGACATTTTATGTCCACCTTTGAAGCTGTGCTGCCGGCCGTGATGATCGGGGGTAGTGTGGTGGATGAGGGTCGTGTAATCACCATTATTATTTTTAGGGATAATAATCTTGGTGTGGTGTGTTTTTGATAATGTGATTATAAAATTAAAACTCACATATATATTATAAACTTTACCTTACCTCTTTTGCGATCACATCTGTAGACTACGCAACTATACTTCGGTTACTTCCTCAAGAGCCCGGATTCTACCTTAGAAGCCGACGGGTCCAACTTCATCAGATGGTACAAGGGTTTTAGAAACATCCTCGAACACAACAACATTCTGTATGTTCTCGATGAAGCGTTAGGAGAAAGACCAGGGGATTCTGCAAGCGAGGAGGAGGAAGAAGATTTCCGTAGGCGTCGAGACATATTCATCGAAGTGGAGATCACCATGACCGTATGCCTAGCACCTGAGTTGAAAGAGTTATTTCGACGCAAGGAGCCATGCATCATGATTGATGCGATAAAGACACACTTCAGGGATGAATTAAAGCGTGAGCAATTCAGGCAGCTTAGAATGTTCCAGACCATTCATATGGAGGAGCATACCTGTCTGGAGACACATTTGAAGAGATTGTATGACATCTACTTCCAGCTGACTGACGATGGTCTTCGATTACTGGATGGCAGATTCTTGTGCCATTCGGACTGTCATGATATCTCTGCCTCCTAGCTATGAGAAGCATGTGCGCAAGTACATTTTGAAGGCCGACGATATGAACTTCTACAAGTTCGTGTCTGAATTCAAATCTCAGAAAGTTGATTCCATCGAAGGAGAGATCTTCGATGCTACAGGTATATATTTGATATATGCAGAATTATGAATTCGCCTCTTGATATATGATGAAGTATTTGATACTTGTTCTGTTTGTGAAACAGGTCCTGATTATCACATATATGCGGCGCAGTATGATGTGACCTGGCGCTGAAGATGGTGATCAAGGAATTGATGGCCATTTGGTGTTCACGTCCTCAAGTTATCATAGTTATCATTAATAGTTTTTGATAAGATCTTTTGTAATAGTGAGCGAGTGTGTGTCTTGATTGTTACAAGACAAAGTTATTCATGTAATAAGACAAGTTCAGTTGTTTTATGTTACGGAACAAGCCAGTTGTTTTATATTATGAATAAACATTACACATCTCAATTACATCGATTGTATGATAAGTGTTCATAATTTATTATATACTAAAAGTAAAATGAGTTAGTTTTTCGAGACACCGTGTTAATTCACATCATCTAAATTAATTTGGATTGTTAGATCTAAAATAAATGGTTAGGATTGGATATCTGTTCCAAAATAAGTTAAAGACCGACACATATAAACTAATTATATAAGCTAGGCGACTACGTTCCGGCTGTTTTTTTTACGTTCCGGTCGTTTAAACCTGCTTAACAAAACCAATCAACGAAACCAATCAAGAAGGAAACGGACTGCTGGGTGGACAAGACCTTGGCATTAATATATTTTATGGGAAACTAGGTCACGGGCAACTTCAGGAAACCAAAAAAAACAGATCACGTTAATTGTATACAAGTAGAAATCAAATATAGATGCACAACTGATTACGTACTTACAATGCAAGTGTACCACAGATCCATGAAAGGCGTGTCTGATTCGTTATATTGCATGGATGTCACGATAAGTTGCGCTGCTCGCTCGACAAAATATGATGTTGTCGGCTTTAATAAAATTGTTTTATCTTTTTGCAGAAAATATTAGAGATTTTAGCCTTGAGTCATTCTCTAAGCAATTAATTTTGATCGATAAGAATTCAGTCAGTCCGATCAGATAATGTGCCCTACATATTTGAACCAGCGAATAACTCAATATGTTACGATCACATGATTCTCTCACTTCTTCAACTATTTTTGGATGGACTAATCATAATGCATGACATGTTATGTTAATTGGATGTTCTCTTGGATCACTCTAATTACTCCATCACAGTTCATCTCCATTATATCATTGGAATAAAGCGAGATTACTCGCTTTAATTTAAATAACTATATATTAGGTAAAAGAAAAGTTATATCAACAAGAAAGTATTCAAATCCGTTTTCTATGTAAAGTAGCAATATAAGCAGGTACTAATAGAGGCACCACATTGAGCTACATCATCATACTAATTCAAGAGTTAGATCTAAAATTGGTGGCTATGATTTAATAAAAACTAATGGTATGAAGTACACAAAAAAGAAGGTTTGTTTTTTCATGGGACAGTCCCGATGTGCAAAGCAAAGCCGGGCCCATATGATAACTATTGTAGTTTGAATGTGCAAAGACGCTCATGAGACTTACGTAATTGGATATACACCATGACATGGTGTGTTTTATCTCTATTTCTATTCATTTAAGAGGTTTATTTTGCTTTAGATTAAATCAACACTAACAAGGATCACGAAAGGACATGAACGTTTCAAAAAATTATCGTTGGACATGACGCTTTGCACACGTACACATCATACACCACTTATATCTTTTTTTAACAATTAATGGATATCCAAGTCCAAATAACAGCCAAGTACACTTTTTTCATTCAAATAACTGAACAAGTGTAGAGTAATTTGGTCATCGGGACACTACTTCTCGACTAGAGAGACGAAATCCTTCATGAAATTCCCCAATAAAAAAATAAAAACACCCCAATAAAATAAATACAATTAATAAGGTAGACCATTTCATCTTGACATTAAGCTGAAGTATCAATAGTCTTCACACTATAAATTTTGATATAAAAACCATTAGTTATGTGGATCATTTAGTATACATACTGAGTCGGTAATCCACATAACTATGTCGCTCTACCTATGATACCTATTATAATGTCATGCTGTAATTTGTTTTGTAGGAAGTCTTGAAAATTCAAATGAATATTTGTCATAAATTTCTAACTCAACATGCATTATGGTTGGCCACACAGACGTTCATAGCTATTAGTTAGCCATGGTGAGAAGGCTGTAAATTTATTCTACTTCAACTTGCGGTTGCTTTTCCAAAATGTCCATGGACATTAGTTATCCATGCTTTGTTTTGTGGCAGTCATGGATTCTTGGCTTTGCATGGTCATGATTTGGACCGAGCTTACGATAGTGCATCTCTCTCTCTCTCTCTCCCTCTCTCTCGCATCTAATACCGTGTATATGTATGGTCCGATGAAAGTAGTGGAGAGCAAGATCAACGACATACGGGTATATATCCACAGACAGAGGGATTCAAGTACTTCAGAAATAATCCTCTATAGATGGAGAACTAATATATCATCTATAGTTTGCATCATCCAAATATTAATCTGACTGCTCTTAAAATTATAGAAGAAGTATGATTTATTAAGTAACTCTACCTAAGTGTCATCGGGCAATATCATAATTAATATGTCGAGTGTACATCAACTTCTTTCCTTGCATTACTAACTCTAAATGGGTCTCATATATATCTATAAACTATAATTGAAGGTTTAACCATGTAGTCATGTGACATCGATAAAACTATCTCCAATCTTGCCATGTGAATTTGCAATGAATTGCTATAACATTGTACGTTCAAAATGTACATTGTGGCATTGATATAATTTTAAAGTATTGAAAATTATTGGGCCACAATTTAAAGATTATAATAGGTTAGCCCCCGCTTTATCATATGGCATGCCATATAATTTGTGGTAACTACAATGATATTAATCATAATTGCATAATAAAACTATTCATGAATCACAAAAAAAATATAGTTGTTGGATGTTGCCCTCGGAAATGATAAAATAGCGTGTCATATGAATAAGAGTTCTATTACTAGAACAAACACCGTCGAATTTAGTCATAAAGGCAATGAAAGAAGTAATGGATATTTTGGTCCATTTAAGTATTTCGAGTGCCGAATTGATCAAGTTTGAAAATAGTATTGAAGTGTCAATACGAGAAGAAATTAATTAAAAGTCATTTCAAATGATTATTAAATTAATTGATGGTGTTTTTGCTTGATCCGAATTCTTCTATGATTACTGGTGAATATGAGTATTTGCCTGATAAATCATAAGTCTGAAATTAATTTGATAAGAGATCAAATGGGGTTTTTGAGAGGAAAGAATGGTGAATGTTATATTCACAAGATTCGATCAAAGGACAATATTTTTGAATTATGGTTTCAACATAAAAGACTTGTGGAAATATGTTTCACAATATTATAATGTCATGTATGGTGATATATGTGGTATTATAATCATACTCTATTTAAAATAAAGTGTGGTCTGTCAGAATCAGTCTTAGAAACTCCTAATATGTTCGAAATATTATAGTCGATGTCCACTTTAGAAAATAGATATTTTTCTCAACGAGAATTCGTGTGATCAACAGTAGTGTCGACATGTATATGATTATACGATAATTTAGAATATACATGAATAGTTCTTTGTAGATTGCTCGCATTGAATGGGAGTGTATTCCAAAACCAAATAGAAACAAAACTTAGTTTGTTGTCTATGTAATTCCGAGGAAACGATGATTTTTCGAATTATGATTTATGGATTGGAATTAGAAGCTTGAAATAAGGTGTCATACCTATGTTGGAAGGTGTTCCAAAGAGTATATGTCTACAAATGAAAATTTGATGATTAAGAGTGAGGGAGACTAGAAAATTGTTTTCTACTTGCAATCCTCTTTATAAAGATCATAATATTTTCATGAAAGAAGCTTCTAAATAGAGTGTTTTTATATTTAATATTGCTGTCAGGTCACAACACAATATTAAATGTTTCAGATCTTGTTGACAGATCAAGGTGCACTTTATGAATACAAAGAAATTTGAAAAAATATCGGAATACGAACAAAGGCTGTTTCGGCCAGGAAATCCGAGTTACATTAGAAAGGATTAAAAGAGTAATTGTTGCTACAATTCTTATTAGAGGAATAAGATTGTTTAATCATCATATGAAGTGTTATATGAGAAATGTGACTATAAGAAAGACGTGAAAGCATGTCTTGTCAAGAAATGTGTCTTGGACAAGATTAAATTTGTTGACTACATTTATGTAGACATGCTTGAAGTCTGAAGGATTTGTATTAATGTAATACTGTAGTTTGTGTTAAATTCGAATTAATAATAGATCAATGATTTTGGTTTGACCAAAATGTCGATTTAAGTGGGAGTAATAGTTAATTCACTCAGGTGAAATATGTGAAGAACATATTTTTGAGTGGGAGCTTAGGAACTCAAATATGTGACACGTTTTTGAGTGAGAGCTCGTGTTCTCAAATATGTGGAGACATAATTTGAGTGGAAGCCGAATTCATCTTGTGTAAATGACACATTGTGAAATTGTACCAGTAGAATAGATGAGAAGGATGAAGTTGTGAAACTATTTGAAAGTTAGTGTCTATTTTGAAATAGAACGGGAATTTTAAATAGTTAGTCGAGTTGTTTTGGATTATATCCGAAGAGTCAGAATAGAGTCAAAAGGATGGTCCTTTGAAATCCAATTGATCATTAAGAGTAATGATACAAGGTAGTAATGATTGTATGAAATTTTGGTCTATTATGTAATATTAGACATTCATACAGAAACCATATTATCTGCTCAATAAAGTATAACCGATGTTCTTAAGAAAGGAACAGTTTTAAAAGTAAATTGAGAATTTACTGGAAATAGAAGTGCGTTAGTTGATGGATTGACATAATAATGTCAAGTTTTCTACATTGGTGTGAAAGTATGTAGATATCGAGAGTTTGTAATTGTTACAAGCGGCTCATTGTGACTGAGTGTGTTTTTCTAGGCAGTTATCTGGTTGGTATAATCAGAGTAAGCGCTGGGAAACAAAAGTCGCACTTAGTTACGGTATTTGCATGTATGTTATTGGACAACATGGTGATATCAACCAAGTTGATATCAATGAATCGCAAAAGTATGCACAATCATGGATTGTGCAGATTGTCAGAGTAACACTCTTCCACGAGCAAGCATTATAAAATGATTCTTATTTGATAAGGGATTTTTATGCAGCTAGTTTATTTGTACTCTAGTGCAAGTGGGAGACTGAAGGAGATATGCCCTAGAGGCAAATAAATAAGTGGTATTTATTGCGTTATCTCATAAGTTTATAATAGGTTTGTGTCGGCCCAGTGGGAAGTGGGGTATCAAGGGCCCATTCCCCCAGGCCTTGCTCGTGGGCTAGACGGACGAAACGACTAAGGACCAGGCGTCAACGCCTGGCGGGACCCTCGAGAGGCGATCCCCCTCGAGGGCCTGAAGAGGAAGCGAGGGCCTCAAGGGACCCCTCGCCTCAGGGGATCCTCCCCTCGAGGAACCAACCCGCCTGAGGGAAGTCCGACAGGAATCTCTCCTCAGGTCTGGAGGGAAACGTCGTCGCCAAGGAATCCCGGCAGAGCGCACGTGACCTCTGCCACGCTCGTACAGTGGCACTCACACCCCCGTCGCTGTCCTTGTAGATAAAGCGGTCAACAAAGATGCGCTGCCTGCTGCACAGCTGTGAGGACCTTCTACTCTGACGATAAAGCAGGTGGACGGCGCAACCCTCCAACGGAGATCGTCATCGCGGGCTCCACCTCAAAGACTGCCCGCTCTACGGATAGTACGAGCGCGGTCGGCCGCCTGTCGGCCACGGCGCCACCTTTATCAACAATGGACCGAGTCCATGGACGAATGGAGCGCGGTGGACTCGTGCTCCACCCCGCCACTGGCAAGTGGGAGCCACCTTGAAGGCCAAGCCGAAGGAGAAGGCCCGAGGCGCCTATAAAAGAGAGAAGACATCCATCGTAGCAGGGGTCGACCCTTGGTATGCAAAACTCCCTTGTAAACCCTAGCAACTCTGGTTAGGTTAGCCTCTGGCTGGAGGAGGAAGAAGATCATCGCTTCCCTCCCCAGGCAAGAACTGCCTCAAGGGGGCTTCCGGCAAGCTCAATTGTACTGTAACCTCCCACATATAATACAGACAGGCAGGAGTAGCGGTCTTACCTCCTCACGAGGGCCGTGAACCTGGGTAAAGGACGGTGTCTTCCTTGGTCGGGTGTGCGTCTTCTTCGGGTCCGGCGAGCAACGTCGCGGAGCCACTTGAGGGTCTAGACCTCCGCGTTCAATCCCCTCTCGAACAACACTTCAGGAAGTGACTACCCCCGATTCCTGGGAGTCATAACCCGACATTTGGCGCGCCAGGTAGGGGATTGAGGCGCGTCAACAACCTTCGAGTTCGTCTCCGCGCCATGGTGAACACGCGCGCCACCCGCACCGCTCGAGTCAGCCGACGTGCGCCCGCGGGAACACGCGCGCCCCCAGGTGCCGCGACCACCCGCGCAAGGCGGGGCCGACCCCGCCAAGAGGAGCATGTCCCTTCTGGCCCTCACGCGGAGGCGCCGGAGCACGACGCCGAGCACCAGGAGGACGCGTAGTCGTCGCACCCGACGCAGCGCCCGAGCGGCTCGGTCCGGGGAGGACAGACCCTGTGCCCCACACCGCGCTGCTCATGGCGCAGGAGCTGCTCCGCTACCAGCCCACCGCTGAGGCTCACGAGCAGTGGCTCCAAAGGCTCAACCACCTCGTCGGCATCGCCACGACGCGCCCCGCTCCATCGCAGTCCAACATGCACCCCTCTCTCGCGGGCACGGTCGCAACAAATGCGCCTCCGCCACCTCTGGGGCCTACACCGGCTGCGGCACAGAGGGCTGCTTCGCACGTGACCTCGCCGCGTGATTGCATGATCGTGCAGCGCACCGCGCCCGACGCCCGTGTGGAGATGGAGCTCCAGTGAGACCGCTAGAACAGGCTCGTGGAGGAGCTCGGCCAGGCGGGACAGCAGAACCGC
This sequence comes from Poa annua, assembly GCA_026929855.1. Classification (NCBI taxonomy): domain Eukaryota; kingdom Viridiplantae; phylum Streptophyta; class Magnoliopsida; order Poales; family Poaceae; genus Poa; species Poa annua. The sequence continues at coordinate 45,178,666 of CM049427.1, forward strand.
GACGCGCTTCAGCACGGGGTCGCTACGTACACCTCGGGCTGCATGGCGTTCACTCGCTCTCTGCGTTGCGTGGTCTGGCCGCAGAAGTTCAGGCTGGCTCTTCCAAGGGCTACGACGGCTCCAGCAACCCCGTCGAGTTCCTGCAGCTCTACACCACCTCCATCCAAGCTGCGGGGGGAGACGACAAGGTCATGGCCAACTGGTTCTCCCACGCGCTACGCGACTCTGCGCTATCGTGGCTCCTGAACCTCCCAGAGGATTCTGCGAACTCCTGGGAGGAGCCTTGCAAGCAGTTCGTCTCCAACTTCAAGGGGACGTACGAGCGCGCCCTCACCCACAACGATCTGCGCGCTGTGGTGCAGAGGAAGGACGAAACGCTCCGTAAGTACATCCAGCGCTTCAGCCAAGTGCGCAACAAGATTCCGAACATCCCCGACACTCAAGTCATTGCCGCCTTCCGCGAGGGCGTCACAAACAGCAGGATGCTCGAGAAACTGGGCATCCACGACAAGCTCACCTCTGTGGTCAAGCTGTTCGACATGGCGGACAAGTGCGCCAAGGCTGAAGAGGGACTCCTCTTCGTGAAAATGTCCTCGAGAGGGGACGATCATGCTGAGGGGTACAAGAGCCAGAAGAACAAGGAGGAGCCCAAGCGCAAGGCCACCGCAGTTCTCACGGCAGAGCCTGACACAAAAGGCACCCGCAGGGACTCCCCCGAGGCTGGAGAGAGGAAAGATGATCACCGCCCTTTCTGCATCTACACAAACAGGCGCGGCCACTCTACGGAGTCCTGCTACGACCTCAAAAGGTGAGCAAGGAGCGCGAGCAAGCAGAAGACAGCGGCGGCCGCGGTCGAGGCCGTGGTTACCGCGGAGGCGGACGCAAGGGCGGCTACCAGAAACCATCTGAAAATCGAGCCAACGCCGCAGAAAAGAACGGCAACCTCCCTGACGAGGAAGATGGCGGCTACCAAGCCCCGAGGGGCGCCATTGCCTGCATCCTAGGGGGGGCGTAGGCGCCGAAGTCGAACAACCAGTTCAAGCAGTTCGCCCGCGAGCTCAACGCCGCCCTCCCAAGCACGGAAACCTCCAGGCCCCTCAAGTGGTCGCAGTACACCATCGCCTTCGACGCTCAGGACCATCCCAAGTCCACCAAGACTGTTGGAACCCTCCCGCTGGTCTGCACCCCCACCATCGACAATGTGGCTGTCTCCAAGACGCTCATCGATGGCGGAGCAGGCCTGAACGTTATCTCCATAGATACGTTCGAAGCGCTTCAAGTGCCCTACGAGAGGCTTATGCCCTCGAGGCCCTTCACGGGGGTCACCAGCGGCTCAATCGAGCCTCTAGGCCAGGTCAGGCTTGCCGTCACCTTCGGGAGCGAGGAAAATTACCGCACCGAGCACATCGACTTCAATGTTGCGCACATCGGCCTGCCGTACAACGCCATCCACGGCTACCCCACGCTCGTGAAGTTCATGGCCGTCACGCACCATGCGTACAACATGGTCAAGATCCCCGGCAGCGCTGGCACGATCACCATACGTGGGCATGTCCTGGACGCTACGCTTGCTGTGGAGACGGCCTACAAGACCGCCGCCATGGCCTTCCCCGCAGACGAGGACCAAGAGCCTCTCGAGAGGCCCAAGAAGAAGAAGCAGTTATTCTCCCAGGAGGCAGCTGCTACAAAGAAGATCTCTCTGAGCTCAGGTAGCTCGGGGGCTGAAGGCTCGGGGGCTAGCGTCACCATTGGCGCCGCGCTGCCTCCCATATAGGAAAGCGCGCTCGTCGCCTTCCTCCAGGCAAACTCTGACATGTTCGCATGGACACCGTCAGATATGTCTGGTGTACCGAGGGAGGTGATCGAGCACCACTTGGCCGTGTGCCCAAACGCGCGCCCCGTCAAGCAAAAAGCAAGAAAGCAAGCCCCCGAGAAGCAAGCATTCATCGTTAAGGAGGTCGAGAAGCTCAAAGCGGCAAAAGTCGTCCGCGAAGTCGCGCACCCCACTTGGCTCTCCAACGGCGTGGTAGTCCCAAAACCCGCCGGCGGAGGCCGCCTCTGCATCGACTACACGACGTAAACAAGGCCTGCCCCAAGGACCCTTACCCCATGCCCAGAATTGACCAGATCGTGGACTCCACGGCAGGTTGCGACCTCCTCTGTTTCCTCGATGCCTTCTCGGGTTATCACCAGATTAAAATGGCTAAAGAGGATGAGGAGAAGACGGCTTTCCTCACCCCATGCGGTGTGTATTGCTACGTCTGCATGCCCTTCGACCTAAAAAATGCCGGAGCCACTTTCCAGATGTTAATGAGGATACCCCTTGGCGGGCAAATGGGGCGAAACGCTGAAGCGTATGTCGATGACATCGTCGTGAAGTCGCAAGAAGGAAATACTCTTCTCGGGGACCTGGAAGAAACCTTCGCCAGCCTACGCAAGGTGAACATCAGGCTCAACCCCTCCAAGTGCGTCTTTGGATTACCTTCAGGCAAATTGCTGGGTTTCCTCGTGTCCCATCGGGGCATAGAGGCGAACCCAGACAAAATCAAGGCCATAGAAGGCATGCAACCTCCACGAAGGCTCAAGGACATGCAACGCCTGGCAGGCTGCATGGCCAGCTTGGGTCGATTCATCTCCAAGTTCGGCGAAAGAGCCCTGCCGTTTTTCAAGATCATGAAAAGAACGGGCACTTTCAAGTGGATCCCTGAAGCTGAAAAAGCATTTGAGGACTTGAAGAAGTACTTGGCCATTCCATCTGTAATGGTCGCCCCAAGGCCTGGCGAGCACCTGAAGCTGTACTTGTCAGCTACCCCACAAACAGCCAGTGTTGTCCTTGTGGTGGAAAAAGAGGAGCCTGTACTTCACAAGAAGAGTGCAACCACTCCAAAGAAAAAGCCTCCTGATAAAGAGCTCGATGAAAGGGCAGTCCTCACAAAGACACCGCCAGGCCCAAAGGCTCAGGAGGGGACTGCCCTGAGTCAACTGCTGCAAGAGGTTCATGCTGAAGGGACTGAGGAGTCTCAAGAGGCTAACACACTCGAGGCCCAGGAGGAGCGCTGCGAGGCCACGTCCCTCGAGGCCAAGTCCCTCAAAGACAATTCCCTCGAGCCGCGTCCCTCGAGGCCAAGTCCCTCAAGGACAAGTCCCTCGAGGCCACGTCCCTCGAGGCTAAGTCCCTCGAGGCCACGTCCCTCGAGGCTAAGTCCCTCGAGGCCACGTCCCTCGAGGCCAAGTCCCTCGAGGCCACATCCCTCGAGGCCAACACCCTCGAGGCCTAAGACAAGCCCCTTGAGGCCGACCCCATCAAGGGCCAAGCTGGGGCACCTCAGGCGAAAGACGCCAAGGAAACAGGAACTACTCTCGTCGAGCATCCAGTTTACTTCGTCAGCACAATACTTCGTGATGCTCGCGAGCGGTACCCGATGCAGCAAAAGCTTCTGCTCGCACTCCTCATCGCCTCAAGAAAGCTGCGACACTACTTCCAGGGGCACGCCATCACGGTGGTAACCTCTTTCCCCCCTGGAGCCAATTCTGCGCAACCCAAATGCAACAGATCATGTCGTAGGATGGAACATCGAGCTACAGCCATTCAATTTGCGCTTCGATACCACAAGGGTAATCAAAGGAAGAGCGCTGGCAGACTTCGTCGCCGAATGGACTGATCCAACCCCTGAAGAGCCCTGGGAAGAAGAGCACGAGTCCTCTGGAGCCGCAATGCCCAGCTTCTGGACCATGAAGTTCGACGGAGCTTTCGCCTCTCGCCACGGTGGGGCAGGTGTAGTCCTGACCTCACCCAAAGGCGACAAGTTGTATTACGCAGTCCAGCTGTGCTTCAGAATAGACAAGATATCCAACAACATCGCCGAGTATGAAGGGCTGCTTGCTGGCCTACGCGCCGCAATCCCTAGGCGTCAAGCATATACTCATCAAAGGCGACTCCCAGCTGCTCGTCAACTTCTCCAACAAAAGCTACAAGGCCAAGGACGACCACATGGCCGCATACCTTGAAGAGGTCCGTAGGCTGGAGAAGAACTTCAGGGGAATGGAGCTCATGCATATCCCAAGAAAGGAAAACCAAGAGGCTGATGACATCGCCAAGCGCGCATCAAAGAGGCAAGCCCAGCTGCCTGGTGTCTTTGAAGAAAGGCTCGTCAAGGCATCCATAAAGCATCCCCTAGAGGTCCTGCCCACAAGCACTGACGAAGCGCTCCCGTCTCCACCTGCAAGCGGAGCTCCAGGCTGCGGGCCCCCCACAGGGGAGCGTCTGTTGCTCACAGCGGTGCACCAAGAGGCAGGATGGATTGACGAGATCAAAGACTACCTCCACAAAGGGATCCTTCCCGAGGAAGATGTTGAAGCGGAGCGAATTGCCCGCCAAGCAAAATCGTACCAAATCCTCGAAGGAAATCTCTACCGCAAGCGCCCAAACGGCATCGCGCTCAAGTGCGTCCCTCCTGAAGAAGGAAAACTGCTGATTAAGGACATCCACAACGGGGAATGCGGCCACCATTCGTGCACCCGCACCCTCGCAGGGAAAGTCTTCAGGAGCGGCTTCTACTGGCCTTAAGCGCTTCAAGATGCAACAGACATCATTCAAGCTTGTGAAGCCTGCCAATTCCACGCCAAGCAAATCCACCAACCAGCGCTGGGGCTACAAACCATTCCGCTCTCGTGGCCGTTTGCGGTCTGGGGGATGGACATCCTGGGACATTTCCCAACGGCGCAAGGTGGATATCGCTACCTCTTCATGGCCATTGACAAGTTCACAAAATGTCCTGAAGTGGAGGCGACGCGTACAATCACAGCAGGCGCGGCGGTGAAATTCATCAGAGGCCTGGTCTGCCGCTTCGGAGTGCCTAAGCGCATCATCACCGACAATGGCTCGCAATTCACAAGCGTCATATTCAGAGCCTACTGCCATAAAATGGGCATCAAGCTCTGATTCGCCTCAGTCGCCCATCCGCAAAGCAACGGACATGCTGAGCGCGCAAACGCAGAGGTCCTCAAAGGCTTGAAGACCAGGACCTTCGATGTCCTCAAGGGCCACGGCAAGGGCTGGATCAATGAGCTACCCTCGGTGCTCTGGTCCATCCGTACCACGCCACCCAAGCCCACCGCGGAAACGCCGTTCGCACTCCTCTATGGAGCCGAAGCAGTCCTCCCCGCAGAGATAAAGCATGGGTCCCCACGGGTCCTTGCCTTTAATGAGGACCAGCAAGAGGACCTCCGCAACGACGACCTGCTGCTCCTTGAAGGGCTAAGACGCCGCGCCGCTCTACGGGCGGCCAAGTACCAGCAGTCCCTGAGGCGCTACCACAGCCGCAATGTGCGCTCTCGCACCCTGGAGGCAGGCGATCTTGACCGTTGGCTCCGTATTGAACTCGAGATCTCGAGCTGGGCCCCATCCGACGTCCCGTCCGACCAGAAATGCACTCGAGTGCCTCTGTCCGAGCACGCCGTCGCTTGGGTTCACGCGCCGGGAGCCGCAGCCCATCCGAAGCCCAACCGTTGGGGCCGTGTGGCCCTCGGTGTGGCCGGTTCGGGCAATCCGGCTAGCGCCACATGCCGCGCTGCACAAACTAGATCCCACCCACGATCGTGGAGATCGTGGGCGGGGAAACTGGAAACCGCTCCGGAATCCCCCCATAAATAGGGGACCAGAACGGTCTCCTCTTCTTCTTCGTCTTCTTCTCTTCTCCGCCACCGTCGTCTTGAGCACACCGCCGCAGCCGTGTCCGTCGCCCGAACTTCGCCGCCCTCGTTGTTCGCCGTAGCCGGAGCCCAAACGCCGCCGTTCCTCTTGCGCGTCCTCGACCTCCTCTTCTCCGGTGAGTTGTTCTCTCCGCCCCGATGCTCTTCTTTAGTAGGATGATACCTCGCCTTCGGCCGTGCCCTAACACACGCGCGGTTGCGCCGCCGCCGGCGAGCACAACTCGAGCGGCGTGCACGGGGTGCGCGGCGGAGATGCACCGTTGCGATAGGGCTTAGATCTTTCGCTCGCATTGCGTACTGTTCGAGTTTAGGCCGAGCTTATTTTCCTCACTTTAGTTTCGATTTATCAGCACACGGTAGATCTTACTCGTGCTGAACTCGGTTGTGTTTAGGAGTTTGCGATCCGACATCTTAGCTGGATACTTCTGCGGACTTCTTCGGCATGGGTGAAGAGAGTATTCGGGGGTGCTGGGATGGATCCGAGACCAAACAATCGGACCTGGATTGGCTGTACCGGACTCACCGGATACCGCCAGAAGTTGAGAGCCGTCTTCCGGAGGACGAGGTTCAACCGGAACCCCAACCCGGGGAATACGTTGTATTCCTTACGCACTTCGAGCGCGGGTTTGGGCTTCCGGCTAGCCCCTTCTTCCGCGACTTCCTCGACACCTACAGCCTCCAACCCCATCATCTCCCAGCCAATGCCATCATGATGCTTTCGGTCTTCACCACCTATTCGGAAGCATATCTCGGTGTATGGCCATTCCTGGACCTCTGGGCCAGGTACTTCATCCTCCGTCGCCAAGTCATCCCCAATCTGGACAAGAAGATAAAAGACTTGGTCGACTGCGGAGCTGCCACCGTCATCCCCCGTGCTGACTCCGGATTCCCAATAGTCAAGGGACTAGAGTCCTGCCGGAAGTGGCAGCGCAACTTCTTCTATGTGAAGAACCGGGCGAGCTCGGGCGATGCTCCGGGATCCTCGAATCCGGACTTCATCAACCTGCCGGAGTTTGTCATTGGTCCTCCTCGCAAATTCAACCTCTGGAAACGATTCCCCGACACCGAAGAGATCAAGTGCATGCACGACGTCCTGAACGTGCTGACCGACACGATGACCGGCGATGATCTCCTGCGCTGCTTCATCATTCGCCGCGTCTGCCCCCCTCCAAACCCGAGTACACAAGATGTGCCACATGGCCGGGAACCTAGACCCTACCCGGACCAGTATTTTCGGGTTAGACCATGCTGCGGTCGTCCGACGCGTTCGAGCCATTGCTCGGACGAAGATGACGGATGATTATTCCTGGGGTGCCATCGGGGGATCCCGGAAAAAGCCCCTGAAACAGGTGCTCCTGTCTGCCTTTCGTAAACTTGCATTCGCACCCGGGTTCTGTTGGAAACCGACATGGGTATCATGTGGTGATTTATTTGCGCAGTTATTCGAGCGGCAAATCGAGGAAGACGCTATCCACGCCAACGGGAACTTCGCGCCGAACTTCCCAACACCGAAAGAGATGCCGAGGGAAGATCCCGATGGTGAAGAGCACCTCGCCGTTCCTCTGGTGAAAGCTGCCGCCCCGGGTAACCCTTCAACCTCAGAGGCAGTTTCCATTTCTTCGGATGATGAGGATGATATTGACTGCCAAATTCTTGATGTGATTGACGCTCTCCCTCTCAACTGGGCCTCATCAGTGGTCCCGAAGCCGACGACGGTGACCAAACGCGCCGAGAGCCGGAAGCGTGCGGCTTCCGACACCGATGCTGCCGATAACTCCGGCAACCCCCCCAAGAGGAGCAAGCCGAAGAAACAAACGGCCAAGAAGCCTCCTCGGCGCCGACAGAAGGGTCCTCCCACTGTGGACTCCGGGTACATTTTCTTTGTCTTATGCTACACGACTTTGCCTTCTCCATAAACCGTTACTGAGATATTTTCTTTCAGGGACGCACTCGACCTCCCGTTACCCGTTGTTCCTCCTCCTCCCGGAACTCGGACTCCCAGCCCGGCTCGGGCTGCCTCTTCTCCACCTCGCCCTTCTACCCGAGGAAGCGAGCCTGCAGCTTCCGGTATCGCACCGGCTACCGTTGCGAATCCGGATGCATGCCTGGTGATCGATGAGACCCCGGTGCAGGCCACGACCACCTCGGGAGACATTCTTCTTCCGGAGAGCCCGCGCCGGGTGCCCGGGCTTGAGGCAGAGATCCTGAGCCCTCCCCGGCAGCTCATGCCCAGCGGTCCCTCCCGGCAAGTTGTCAACAAGACTGCCCCGGAGCAACGACCCGCAGCCTCCTCCCAACCAGCCGATCAATCTGCCGCGAAGTCGCGCGGCAAAGTTGCCGGGCAGAAAACAACCTCTGCCAAACCTACCGCTGCCCCGGCATCCTCGGCACAAGACTTGGCGCTGCGCACGGGTAAGTTTTCACCGTTACCACCGCCTCCTGCCGAGATCCCTACTGCCGCCCCGCGGATGTTGCGAGCAACCGTAAGCTCCTTTGTGCCTCCAGGACCTCGGGATGTTGCTGCTACTCGCGCGCCCGGCGGCTCCGGCATACGCGTTGTTGATGAATACAACCAGGTCTGGCTTGCCGCCGACGCCTCCGAGACCGTGGGAGACTTGCACGCTGCAGGCCCAAGCCGCAACGCTCAAGCCTTGCACGCTCTCCAGGTGGCCGCGCTGGATGTTACTCGGGTGACCGAGGTAAGCTTGTTTCCCTTCTTTTTCCCATAAACATATGTTCCTTCCCCACTAGTCCCCGAGATTGGTGCTTAGTGCTCTAGATTCCACCAAATAGCAGATCACTAGGCTCCAATCTTAGAGAAAACTTCAGGACTCGGACACCGAGTCCCCGAGATCCTCCCAATCGGCTAGATTGTTTCAAAATTTGCTCCATCACCACTAGTCCCCGAGATTGGTGCTTAGTGCTCTAGATTCCACCGAATAGCAGACCACTAGGCTCCAATCTTAGAGAAAATTTCAGGACTCGGGCACCGAGTCCCCGAGATCCTCCCCACCGGGTAACTTGTTTCAAAATTTGCTACTGATCTCGGAATCTCCCGATTTCCTTACATCCCCTCCCGGATTGATCTCATCCTTCTTTGTTTTGATTTCAGGAGTGCAGCAAGAAACACTGCAGCATCTTCAACCGAGTTCTTGCTGACCTCGGTCAGTCCAAGAAGTGCGAGGGGCGCCTCCGGGAGGAGCGGGATGCTGCGCGCAAGATCTCGACAGATCAGAAGGCCGCACTCGCTACTGCGCAAGCCGAGATCGCGCGACTCAACGGCGAACTTGAAAAGGCCAAGGCTGCTGCGACCGAGATGAAGACGCGCTTCGTTGAGGCGACGAAGAAGCAAAGGGAAACCTTGGACCAGTCCGAGGAGCGCGCGCATCTCGCGGAGACCGGGTTGGCTCTTCTCCGGCCACGGTCCGATAGTTGGCTCTCCGAGCTAACTGTACTGAACCGGGACCTTAACAGTAAGTGGACCGACATCTCCCACGCTTTCCTTGTTCTCTTTTTTTTTGTTGTAGTTCTTCTTATGCTCTAGTCGCTTGACAGCTCTTCTTTTTAAAGGGGAATTCGAGCACTCCCGGGAGGCTGATGTTCTTGCCGTTGCTACTGCTCGGGAGAAGCGTGCCGGGAAGGGTGTTGTCTCGGACGCCTGGGATATTGAGGACCACCTCACCGCGCTTAAGGCCCGGATAGTGCCTCTCCGGTCTATCAGGACGGAGCTTCTTAGCGCTGCGATCCACGTCCACGGCGCGCTGTGGCCGAGTATCCGCGCGACGCTCTCGGTCTCCGAACTCGCGAGCGCACTCTGGTGTGCCGGGAGGCGCATCCACGCTTGGAAGCGCTCCGGTGCGCGGGCTGGTGCCGACCAGGTCTTGACCCAAGTACTTAGCTGGTACGAAGGTCTCGACCTGGACGCGATCCAGCGCCTGCGGACGATCTCGCCGTGGTTGAGCGATCCGGCTAAGGTCCAGCGGCGACAAGAGGTGGCGCACCGCATCGCCTCGTGGTCCAGCATCCGCGCCTTCACCGCCAGCGTCATTCCTTCTGACTCCGAATCCGACTATGAGGATGATGAAGAAACCGGCGCGTCCGGCGACGGGGATGACGAGATCCCGGAAGAAGATGACGCTGCCTCTGGTGCTGTCACCGAGACCGTGGCTCCCCGGGATGTTGCTACTTCTCCGACACCCGAGGCCTCTCAGGCCGAGGTGCGCCCCGACGCCCCGAGTACCGCCGCTGAAACTGAAGCCACTGCTGCTCCTGAGGCTGCTCCCGCTGCTCCCGAGGTCGCTGCTTCTGCCGACGTCCCCGCCGAGAAGCCGGCTTCTCCTATCACTTAGAAAGACTTAAGAGTAGATTCGTTAAATCCCCGGGATGCCGGGTGCAAGATGTAACATACACTATTTAATATTTTCTTTTCGTACCGAATTATCTATTCGAACAAGTTATGCCAATTTATTCCGTTACTAGCTCCCGAGTTGTTTTTTCATGTTTATCGTACTTAGGTAATTTCTGCTCTTGTCTACCATTTCGGCGTTCGACAGTCGAGTCACAAAACTCCACATACGACATACATTACTTAAGACAATCCGAGTTCTGGCTAACCGAATTCCCGACATAAAATAATAATAATTTGGGTTAGCAAAAAACAGGTATGCCGGATAAGTTCCTTCTCCGAGTCCCCGAGACCATTTTCGTGTTCCCCACATTTTACTCTCTTTGCTCTTGACTACCATTTCGGCGTGCGTCAGTCGAGTCACAAGATGATTTCACATGACATACATTACTCTGACTTTGAGAATCGAACTTGGAACTTTCCGGCATACAAATAAAACAGAAGACAGTTGTTCGGTAGTCTCCGGGTTCCTTCCCGAGATGCCGGTAAAAAACAGCAAATGAACTTGACAAAAATAAAAACAAAATATGCACATAACCAGGCAGTCCCCGGGTTCCTCCCGGGGTACCTTACTTTCATTAATACTGAAAATTGAGGTACAACATACACTGAGCCCTTTATGTGTAAAAGGGTCGAAGTAGTGCTACATTCCATGGACGCTAGGTTTCCTCACCGGATTTGTCCATTACACCTTTCCTAGCCTCCTGTGCATCTACAAGGTAATAAGAGTCATTGTGCAATGCCCTGCTTATCACAAAAGGTCCCTCCCATGGAGGTGACAATTTATGCATTCCGGCCGTGCGTTGGATGAGCCTCAGCACAAGATCCCCTTCTCGGAACACCCTCGGGTGCACTTTCCGGCTATGATAGCGACGAAGATTTTGCTGATAAATTGCAGACCGAGACAGTGCCAATTCTCTTGCCTCTTCGAGTAAATCAACATCATCTTCTCGGGCTTCCTTTGCCTCGGTCTCGATGAACATTGTCACTCTCGGGGAATCATACTGTATGTCAGTCAGGAGTACTGCCTCGGCACCGTATACCATGAAGAATGGCGTGTATCCGGTAGATCTATTTGGTGTAGTCCGGAGACCCCACAAAACCGCCGGTAACTCCTCTATCCAGCATCCCGGAGTTCTCATCAGTGGTTCGATCAAACGAGCTTTGATGCCGGCTAAGACTAAGGCATTTGCTCTTTCGACTTGCCCATTTGCTTCCGGGTGTGCAACTGATGCTACATCTAGCCGGATTCCCTTCTCAGCACAAAATCGAGCGAATTCCCCCACAGCAAAGTTGGTGCCATTATCCGTGATAATGTTGTGTGGGAATCCGTATCTCAAGATGATGTCTTTCAGGAATTGCACAGCGGTGTGTCCATCACACTTCCGGATTGGCTTGACCTCTATCCACTTGGTGAATTTGTCCACCATAACCAGTATATGTGTCATATTGCCTCTTGCCGGTTTGAACTGTCCGACCATATCCAAACACCATACTGCGAATGGCCAAGTGATAGGGATGGTCTTCAGTGCTGACGCCGGCATATGTATCCGGTGAGCAAACCTCTGGCATCCTCCACACTTCCGGACAATATCTTCTGCTTGCTGTAATGCAGTGGGCCAGTAGAACCCGTGGCGGAACACTTTCGCCACCAGGGCCCGGGATGATGCATGATGCCCACACTCCCCCTGATGTATTTCCAGGAGCATCTCTTGTCCTTCTGCCGGTTCTACACACCTCTGGAGTACCTCAGTGACACTCCTCTTGTACAACTCTTGATTGATGACGGTGTATGCTTTTGACCTTCGCATTATCTGTCGGGCTTCCACTTCATTCTCCGGGAGGGTTCCTTCCAAGATATAAGCCATAATGAGCTGTGCCCATCCCGGGACAGGTCGAACCGGGAACACGGGAGCGTCTATGTCCATTGGCTCTGCCGACATCACCTCCATCATCATCTTTCTTTGCCTCTCTGAGCACTGTGATGCAGTCCCCGGGTTCGATGTGATGCTCCCGACATCTACTTCCATGGGTACGGCATCTGAACCAGGCTCCTTGGGGATGAAGATAGAATCCGACTCGGGTGAAGGTTGAATAGATGGCTTCCTCAAATGCTCCAGAGCTATCCCGGGTGGGATGGCATCCCGAGATGACCCTAGCTTGGACAAGACGTCTGCTGCCTCGTTTTCTCCTCTGGGTATGTGCTTGAACTCGCATCCTTCAAAAAAACCGGATATTTTCTGCACATGAAACCTGTATAAGGCCATGTTTGCGTCAAGGGCATCCCAATTCCCCGACACCTGCTGTACCACGAGGTCGGAGTCACCGAAACACTCTATCCGGCGGATGCCGATCTCCTTGGCGACGTTCAGTCCATGAACCAAGGCCTCATATTCCGCGACATTGTTAGATGCCCGAAAATGGATTTGCAGAACATACTTCGGTACATCCTGTTTCGGGGAAGTGAGGACCACTCCGGCACCCAACCCGATCATAGCCTTTGAGCCATCAAAATGCATCCTCCAGAAATTGTAATCCGACATCGGAGGTTCATACTGCATCTCGGCCCAGTCTACCAAAAAGTCCGGCAGCGCCTGCGACTTGATGGCATCTCGTCTCTCATACGCCGGAGCATATGGAGACAACTGGATGGCCCATTTGGCTACCCGGCCGCTAGCGTCCTTGCAACCGATGATCTCGGCCAGAGGAGCTTCGCATACCACTGTGATCGGGTGTTCCTGAAAGTAGTGCTTGAGCTTGGTTACTGCAATGTCACCCCATACGCCATTTTCTGGTAGTGTGGTTAGTTCTGTTTGGATTCCGAGATCACCTCACTGAGGTAATACACCGGCCTTTGTATCAGCTTGCCCCCTTCTTCCCTTTCTACCACCATTGCCACACTGACTACCCGGTTGGTTGCAGCGATGTATAGCAGCATAGGCTCCTTGGGTAATGGTGATGCCAACACAGGTGCTGTGGAGAGCATCCTCTTCAAATCGTTGAACGTCGCGTCAGCCTGCAGGGTCCAAACAAATGTTTTGCTTTTCTTCATCAATTGGTACAAGGGCAAGGCCTTCTCCCCAAGTCGACTGACAAACCGACTTAGGGATGCAAGACAACCAGTGAACTTCTGCACATCTTTGAGACGTACGGGCAATTTCATGCTTTCGATAGCACGAATTTTACCCGAGTTGACCTCGATTCCCCGGCTTGAGATGAGGAAACCGAGTAATTTCCCCGCCGGAACACCAAATGTGCATTTATCCGGGTTCAATTTCATCCGGAATCTTCTTAAGTTTTTGAATGTTTCCCTCAGATCATCTATTAGTGAGGCTTTTTCTTTTGTCTTTATGACTATGTCATCGACATAGACCTCGGCATTCCGGCCTATTTGGTCATGCAAACATGTCTGCATGCACCTCTGGTATGTAGCACCAGCATTCCTCAAACCGAAAGTCATGACACGATAGCAATAAGCCCCATAAGGGGTAATAAAAGCAGTTTTCAATTGATCATCCGGATTCAAAGGTATCTGGTGAAAACCAGAATATGCATCTAAAAATGTCAAAGCTCACTCCCGGCAGTGGAATCTATCACTTGATCTATCCGGGGCAGTGGAAAGGGGTCCTTCGGGCATGCCTTATTGAGGTTGGTGAAGTCGATGCACATGCGCCACACCTTAAGCAGGAGGGGATCATCCTTCTTCTTCTCTACCAAGACCGGATTCGATATCCAATCCGGGTGCAGCACTTCCATTATGAATCCCGCAGCCAGCAGTATAGCCAGATGCTCCATGACGGCGGCTCTTCTTTCATCCGAGAGACGCCTAGTTGGTTGCTTCACCGGCTTCGCATCCGGTCGAACAAACAGAGAGTGCTCAGCCAACTCCCTCGGGACACCTTGCAGATCATCACTCGACCACGCAAAAGCATCCCGATTCTCACGGAGGAAGTCGACGAGCTCGCCTTCCTATTTGCTGTCCAGGTTGCTGCCAATGATAACTTGGCGCTCCGGGTTGCTGGGGTCCACACCCACCTTCTTGGTCTCTTTGGGGGGCTGAAATGACGCACCCTGCTCCGGGTTCACCATCCCGGGCATTCCGAGTTGGGAGGTCTTGGCCATTGCCACCACCTGCTGGATCCTCTTCTTCCCTTCTGCGATCACCAGGGATTCAGCTAAGCACGACCCCGCCGTGGCACACTCCATGGAGCGCTTGTGGTCTCCCGAGATGGTGATCACGCCGTTAGGTCCCGGCATCTTCATCTTCAGGTAGCCCATGTGAGTTGAGACCATGAACTTGGCCAGGGCCGGCCTGCCGATCAGCGCGTGATACGGGCTCTCGAGGTCCACGACTTCGAACTCCAAGCTCTCGGTTCGGCAGTTCTCCCGAGTTCCGAACAGCACTTCAACCCAGATTTTTCCCATGGGTGAACAAGAGACTCCGGGCACAATGCCGTGGAAGGTCGTCTCGGTAGGCAGCAAAGTGTTCATGGACACCCCCAGCTTCAGCATCGTGTCCTTGTACATGATGTTAATGGCACTGCTATTGTCGATCAGAACTCGGCTGAAGCGGACATTGAGGCTGGGTCCGACAAAGGTTGGGTCCACCACCAAGGCATACGCTCCCGGCTTGGGCATAACCCTGGGGTGATCCTTCCGGTTCCATGTGATCTCCATCTCAGACCAGTGCAAGAACTTGGGCACTGCTGGGATCACGGCATTCACCTCCAGGGCACGTTGCCGCACACTTCTCCGGTCAGTGGGTTCGGTCACAAAGACCACATAACTTTGATGTGCCTCCCGGTAGTTACTGGGGCCTGCACCGTTGTCGTTCCGGGTGTGCACCATATTCACTGGCCGAGGTGGGGGTCCTCGCGGAGGCGGGTTGATTCGGATAGCATTGGCTCCCGACATCGGAGGAGGGGGTCTCGGAATGTTGGGCCGAGATGCCGGAGCACTCGGCCGAACAGCTCCCGAGCTGCCTTCCTGCAATGTGCGCTGGTACCAACTGCATTGCCGAGTAGAGTGGTTCGCTGGCTTGTTGGCCTCCAGAGTATGGTAGCAGCATGGCTTGTTCAGCATCTCCTCATATGTCAGGGGTTTCTTTTGTTCCACCCAGGTCTTTTGCACCTCCTGACTCTGACCCCAAGTCGGGCCACTTATCTTCTGACGCTGGCTGTTGGCGGCATCCTCTTGCTCCCGGGTCACCGCTGCGACGTGCTGTGCGGCATGGTGGTACTCGGGGTGATCCCTTTTCTGGCCAAAATCCTGGTGATCATGGCTTCTGCTCGGTCACGAACGCTGAGGTCCCGCATTCCTCCTGTTGGAGTCACCGACATCCACTAGGGGTTGCATGGGATCTCCAAGCGTGTAAGTATCGGCGATGCGCATGGTCTCTGCCAAGGTCGTCGGCATCTTTCTCTGCAACTTCTGCCACAGCATTGAGCCATGCCGGCATCCTTGTGCGAACCAGGAGATGGCTTGTGCCTCTACCACTCCTTCGCAAGAATTGCGAATATTGCTCCACCGGGTGAGGTACTCCCGGTCAGTCTCGTTACTCCTTTGCCTACAGATGGCGAGTTGCTGAGGCCTGTTTGGCCTTTTGTACGTGCTGGTGAAGTTGCTGATGAATGCCTCCTCAAAGTCTAACCAGCAGTCTATGCTGCCAGTTCTCAGGTTGTTCAACCAGATCCGGGCAGGTCCTTCCAACATCTGCGGTACGTATCATACCGCCCATCGTCTGTTTCCACCGGCTATGCTTACTGCAGTTACATAGTCGGTTAGCCAGTCCTCCGGCTTCTTGCTGCCGTCATAGGTCTTGGCACCCCTGTTGAGCTGAAAATTCCGAACTGGTGGTTCTCGCATGATCCGGGGTCCAAAGCAGGCAGGTCCCGGAGGCCCTTGCTCTTCCACTAGCTTGGATTGATGAATCCGGTCGAGCCGGAATCTGGCATCTGCCGGATTCATCTGTCTGGTCCCTATCCGAGATCCCAAAGGGTTCTCGTCTGGCTGATATCCGAGCTGCTGCAGTCTCGAGTTGCCATCGTTTAGCCTGTCCTGCGCCGGGATCGCAGCCTGCTGTGGAACAGAGGCGACCACCCTTTGTGGGTTTCCCTGAACATGAGGAGGATTCCGGGGTGGATTACCACGGCCGACCGGGTTATTGTTTCCTACACCCCGGTTACCGTCCTCACGGATACTTCCCGCCTGCCCCGAGTTACGCTGCCCGGCTTGCTGGATATCGGCGAAGGCCGGATCATAGGTCTGTAGCTGCTTGTTCTTCCCGGAACCTCGACTCCGGCTCCGGCTCTTGCTTTTGCTCTTGCCTTTGCTCGGATGTGGGGAAGAAGCCTCCCCGTCCGATTTCTGGCTATTGGGTCTAGCTGAGTGCACTTGGGATCCTGCGCCGGGGTTCTTCTTCTTGAATGCCTGATTCTGACGGTTGGCCTCGATTACTAACTCGTTTACTCGCTCCTGCTGCTTGCGTAGGGCCTCACCGGATAACCCTACCAACTCTGCCATGGCGGCCTCGGCAGCCATGAGAGTTTTCGCCGGTGAGCTGTACACCGGCTTCCCCGCTGAGATCCGGCTTCCCGTCTGACTGGTGGTGGCTCCACCTGCCAGCTCGTCATTCACC
This sequence comes from Poa annua, assembly GCA_026929855.1. Classification (NCBI taxonomy): domain Eukaryota; kingdom Viridiplantae; phylum Streptophyta; class Magnoliopsida; order Poales; family Poaceae; genus Poa; species Poa annua. Next base: position 45,195,420 of record CM049427.1, read on the forward strand.
ATTCTTCCTTTCTTGCGCAGCTCCACGATGCGCTTGTCCCGGGAGTCTATCTTAAGGAATCCGTGAGCTGCATTGTACTCCCGGAGACTGGCATTGAGTTCGCGCCGGATCTCGGCGATCTCCTGTGCTTCTGCGAGTAGCAACCTCCGCTGCTCCTCCAACTCAGCCAAAGTGGCCTGAGTATCCGCTTCAGCGGCTACAGGTACAGTCAGCTTTGACACCAGACCCGAGAGGGGATCCGGGCGACGTCGCGGCTGGGACGGTTGTGGATCGCCGTCCCGGGCCGCACCTCTTTCCTGAGGAGGTTTGGCCAAACGGATGTGGCCGCTCCCGGTATCGCCGTCAGCGTCCTGGTACTCCTCCTCGGTTGCCCCGACCATCATCACCGCGACGGAACTCGGGGGGCGACCAGCACGCAGACCCCGAGCTGCGCAGAGCATGGGAGGGTCCTCAGCTTCCAGGACCACGTCCGGGTAGCTACAGATAACCTCGGTGGCGACGTAGGTGGTGAAACCACCAAAGTCAATGAGACATCCGTTTACCGGAAAAGGTCTGTTCCGGAAGCATCCTGCGTTGTCGCTGACGAAGTCCATCTCCCCTAGCCTTACGACCAGGCCAGAGAGAACCCGAACGTCGAAGTGAACGGGGGAGCCCGTCCGGATGTGTACACCAGCCAACGCCTCTGTCTGCCCCACGGTGGGCGCCAACTGTCGTGGTGGTGTCACGGCAGATGCCATAGGATGGCTAATGTGTGGGGCCGATGGACGTTGGTGGATCCGGGGAGGGATAGCGAGCTGAAAAGCCCAAGCGAGGAGGATCCCGGTGTAACCGAGATCTCCCAAGAACGAGTAACAAAATCAAAGTGCGATGGGGAAGATCTAACAAACAAGAACAAATGCACGAAGGCACACAACAAACACACGATATACCCAGGTTCAGGGCCCTCGTGAGGAGGTAACACCCCTACTCCTGTCTTTCCTCTCTATATAATTGTGGTACAAGGGCTATTGTTATTAGATCTCTCAAAGGGAAGAACACAAAGGAGTAGATGAACTCAAGGTGTGAAGAAGTAAATGCTCTAGGAGTGAATGCAACTATAGCTTTGGCTCCCAAGTTGGTTCTCTCCCACAGAAGCAGTGATGGCGCCTTTTATAGAGTTCCGGCCAGGAGGGCCGGAAACCCTAAACCGGCTTGGCCCCACCGGACAGGCCTAACCGGCATGTCGTCACCGGCTAGTGCGACCTAGTCGCCGCGTTATCCGGCGTAGCCCCTTCGTCATCATCTCGATAAGGACAGCAGGCGCCGTCCTGAACCATCATTGTCCCCCTGTCAGAGACAAGACATGTCTTGGCCCATCCCGGATAGCCTTTTCCGGATTGTCGGGCTAGGCATGTCAGGTCTTGTCGTACCGTTGTCGTACCGGCTGACGCGCTCCTGTGTCAGGCGGGAGGTGACCATGCTTCCGTGTCAGGCGGAATGGTACTTCCCCCCGCAACAGACGGGAAAGCCTGCTATAGACCGTTGACGGCCTACCGGGATCCCTCATGCCGGCTACCTCCTCGCTTGCCACTGTGAGCCTCTCCTACATAAGATCAAGACCGAGACATACACTCCGGTTAGTACTTACCCGGACCATCTATCCGGTAAAACCGAGTACACCTCCTTCCGGGAGTCTTCTCGGAGCCCGAGATCCGAGATCCTTTCCGGAGGCGCCCGAGCTCGTCTCAGGATGAGTGTCTCTAGGGCTAGCCTCCCGAAGATGTCTTAGCCTATCAGCAAAGACATCTTCGAGAAGCTAGTTCTTAGAGGAACCACCCGCTGATGCCTGTGCTGCCATTGTGAAGGCCGGGGGTGTCTATTTATAGTTGCTAGAGCTGACCCTTGCGCCTGCCAGGAGTGTCGTGGTGGTGTCACGGCAGATGCCATAGGATGGCTAATGTGTGGGGCCGATGGACGTTGGTGGATCCGGGGAGGGATAGCGAGCTGAAGAGCTCACACGGGGAGGATCCCGGTAAAAACGAGATCTCCCAGGAACAGGAAATGAGAGCAGAGTGCAAAGGGGAAGATCTAACAAACACAAACAAATGCACGAAGGCACACAGCACACACACGATATACCCAGGTTCAGGGCCCTCGTGAGGAGGTAACACCCCTACTCCTGCCTTTCCTCTCTATATACTTGTGGTACAAGAACTACAACTTGCTACTAGATCTCTCAAAGGGAGAAGTACAAAGAACTAGATGAACTCAAGGTGAGAAGGAGTAAATGCTCTAAGAGTAAATGTGACTATAGCTTTGGCTCCCAAGTTGGTCTCTTGCTCTCAGGAGCAGTTATGGCGCCTTTTATAGAGCTCCGGCCAGGAGGGCCGGAAACCCTAAATCGGCTTGGCCCCACCGGACAGGCCTAGCCGGCATGCCGTCACCGGCTAGTGCGACCTAGTCGCCGGGCTATCCGGTGTAGCCTCTTCGTCATCATCTCGACAAGGACGGCAGGCGCCGTCCTGCATCATCATTGTCCCCCTGTCAGAGACAAGACATGTCTTTGCCCATTCCGGGTAGCCTTTTCCGGATTGCCGGGCTAGGCATGTCAGGTCTTGTCGTACCACGATCGTACCGGCTGACGTGCTCCCGTGTCAGGCGGGAGGTGACCATGCTTCCGTGTCAGGCGGGAGGTGACCATGCTTCCGTGTCAGGCGGAATGGTACTTCCCCCCGCAATAGACGGGAAAACCTGCTACGGACCGTTGACGGCCTACCGGAAGCCGTCACGCCGGCTACCTCCTCGCTTGCCACTGTGAGCCTCTTCTGCATAAGATCAAGACCGAGACATATATTCCGGTTAGTTCCCACCCGGACAACCTATCCGGTAAAACTGAGTACCCCTCCTTCCGGAAGTCTCCTCGGACCCCGAGACTCGGGACCCTTTCCGGATATGCCCGAGCTCGCCTCAGGGTGAGTATCTCTAGGCCTAGCCTCCCGAAGATGTCTTAGCCTATCAGCAAAGACATCTTCGAGAAGCTAGTTCTTAGAGGAACCACCCGCTCATGCTTGTGGTGCGATTGTGAGGGCCGGGGGTGTCTATTTATAGCTGCGAGACCTGACCCTTGCGCCTGCCAGGAGGCACTTTGTCCTCTACCAGCGCTCAAGGGTCAAGCTGCCCTTTCAGTACAGCAGGAGGCGTCCCTTGCTCTCGCCAAAGGTCAGGTACTGTTGGCACCTTATTGGATTATACCGGGATCTGCCCCTACCCGGGGGGCAGCCCCCCGACACTAGACCCCGAAGCTGGTGCTACACAGCGACCTCAGATGATGTGCGGGATCAGCTTTAAACAACAACTATCTTCCGAGAACACATGACACCAGCCTTTCCCTATCTGCCGATGTCGGTTCTTCCCGAGATCTTCTTACCGAGACTATTTCTACCGGGAGGCAAAGCCTGCAACCGGATAACACAGCCTCAGTGAATCTTGACCGTTGGCTTCCTGATGAACTCGAGAGTGTGTGCGGGGGCCCACCCGACGTCTTGTCTGAGCAGAGATGCACTCGAGTGCTCCTGCGCGAGCACGCTGCCACTTGGGTTCCCGCGCCGGGAGCCGCAGCCGATCCGGAATCCAACCGTTGGGGCCGTGTGGCCCTCGGTGTGGCCGGATCGGACGCTCCGGATAGCGCCACGTGGCTTGCTGCACAAACTAGATCCCACCCACGATCGTGGGGATCGTGGGCGGGAAAATTGGAAACCGCTCCGGAATCCCCCCCCCATAAATAGGGGACCGGAGCGGTCTCCTCTTCTTCTTCTTTCTTGCTTCTCCACCATTGTCTTGAGCACATCGCCGCCGCTGCGCTCGTCACCGAACGTCGTCGCCCTCGCTGTGCGCCGGAGCTCGAACATTGCCGTCCGTCTCGCTCGTCACCGATCTCCTCTTTCACTGGTGAGTTGCCCTCTCCGTCTCGATGGTTTTCTTCGGTAGAGCAACCACCCGACCCCGGCCGTGCCATAGCACAAGTGAAGTTGAGCCGCCGCCGATGAGCACAACCTGGGCTGCGCGCACGAGGCACACGGCGGTGATGTACCGTCGCGGTAGGATGTAGGTCATTCACCTGTATTGCGCCTCGCCCGAGCCTAGCGCGAGCCTTTTTTCCTCCCTTTTGTCTTGATTATTTAGCACACGGTAGATCTTGTTTCCCAGGAACCCGGTAGTGTTTAGCAGTTTGTGCTCCGGCATCCTAGTTTCCGGTAGACTAACTCCGACTAACCGCCGCTGCGTCTGCAGAGTAGCTCGGATACATTTGCAAACTTCTTCGACATGGGCGAAGAACGTACCCGGGGGTGCTGGGATGGGTCCGAGACCAAGCAGTCAGATCTGGACTGGCTGTATCGGACTCACCGGATTCCTCCGGAAGTCGAGAGCCGTCTCCCGGAGGGGGAGGTTGCACCGGAACCCCAACCCGGGGAATACGTGGTATTCCTCGCGCACTTCGAGCGTGGGTTTGGGCTTCTGGCTAGCCCCTTCTTCCGCGACTTCCTCGACACCTACGACCTCCAACCTCACCATCTTCCCGCCAACGCCATTATGATGCTCTCGGTCTTCACCACCTACGCGGAGGCATACCTCGGCATATGGCCATTTTTGGATCTCTGGGCCAAGTATTTCATTCTTCGCCGCCAAGCCATCCCCAACCCGGATAAGAAGATAAAAGACTTAGTCGATTGCGGAGCGGCCACCATCATCCCTCGCGCGGACTCCGGATTCCCTATAGTCAAGGGACTAGAGTCCTGCCGGAAGTGGCAGCGCAGCTTCTTCTACGTGAAGAACCGGGAGCACTCGGGAGATGGTCCGGGATCCTCGAATCCGGACTTCATCAATCTGCTGGAGTTCGTTATTGGTCCTCCACGCGAATTCCGTCTCTGGAAGCAGCTTCCCGATAACGACGAGGTCAATTGCATGCACGACGTTCTGAACGTGCTAAACGAGAAGATGACCGGCGATGATCTCCTGCGTTGCTTCATCATTCGCCGGGTCTGCCCCCTTCAAAACCGAGTGCACAAGATGTGCCATATGGCCGGGAACCTAGACCCCACCCGCACCAGTATCTTTGGGCTAGATCACGCAGGGGTCGTCCGTCGCGTTCGAGCTATTGCCCGGACGGAGATGACGGATGGCTACTCTTGGGGTGTCATTGGGGGATCCCGGAAAAAACCATGCCAACAGGTGCTCATATCTGTCTTTCGTGCATTCGCCTTCGTACATGCGTTCACCTGGACACCGACACGGCCTGATTTGTTTGCGCAGTTGTTCGAGCGTCAAATCAAAGAAGACGCTGTCCACGCCAACGGGACTTACGCGCCGAACTTCCCTAAACCGGACGAGATGCCGAGGGAGGACCCCGACGGCGAGGACCATCTCGCCATTCCTTTCGTCAAGGCTGCTGCCCCGGGTAATCCTTCAACCTCAGAGGCGGTTTCCATTTCTTCGGATGATGAGGATGAGATTGACTGCCAGATTCTCGATGTTATTGACGCTCTCCCTCTGAATTGGGCCTCAGCAGTGGTTCTGAAACCGACAACCGGGACCAAACGTGCCGAGAGCCGGAAGCGCGCGGCTTCCGACACCGAGGGGGCCGATAACTCCGGCAACCCCCCCAAGAGGAGCAAGCCGAGTAAGCAAACGACCGAGAAGCCTGCTCGGCGTCGGCAAAGGGGCCCTCCCACTATGGATTCCGGGTACGTTTTCCTTGCCTTATGTTATCTGACTTTGTTTTCTCCACAACTATTACTAAGACACTTCCTTTCAGGGATGTGCTCGAGCTCCCGTCACCTGCTGTTCCTCCTCCTCCCGGGACTCGTACTCCCAGCCCGGCTCGGGCTTCTCCTTCACCTCCTCGCCCTTCTACTCGAGGAAGTGAGCCTGCCGCCTCCGGTGCCGCACCGGCTACCGTTGTGACCCCGGATGCACATCCGGTGATCGACGAGATCCCGGTGCAGGCCACGACCACCTCGGGAGAAATTCTTCTTCCGGAGAGTCCGTGCCGGGTGCCCGGGCTTGAGGCAGAGATCCTTAGCCCTCACCGGCAACCCGCGGCAAGCGGCCCCTCTCGGCCAGCCGCGACCAAGACCATCTCGGAGAAACAGCCCACAGCCTCCTCCCGGCCAGCTGATCAACCTCCCAAGTCTCGCGGCAAGATTGCTGGACAGAAAATACCTTCTGCCCCACCTGCAGCTGCCCCGACATCCTCGGCCCGCGACTTGGTGCTGCGCACGGGTACGTTTTCATCGTTACAACCGCCTCCCGTCGAGATCCCTACTGCTGCCTTGCGGATGTTGCGAGCAATCGTCAGTTCCTTTGTACCTTCAGGATCCCGGGACGCTGTTGCTACTCGCGCTGCCGGCGGCTCCGGCATACAGGTTGTTGACGAATACAACCAGGCCTGGCTTGCCGCCGACGCCTCCGAGACTGCAGGAGACTTGCACGCTGCAGGCCCAAGCCGCAACGCTCAAGCCCTGCATGCTCTCCAGGTGGCCGCGTTGGATGTTACTCGGGTGACCGAGGTAAGCTTGTTCTCTTTCTTTTATCAAAAAATACTTGTTCCTTCAACCACCACTAGTCCCCGAGATTGGTGCTTAGTTCTCTAGATTCCACCGAATAGCAGATCACTAGGTTCCAATCTTAGAGAAAAATCCAGGACTCGGACACCGAGTCCCCGAGATCCTCCCAACCGGGTAGCTTGCTTCAAAATTTGCTCCATCACCACTAGTCCCCGAGATTGGTGCTTAGTGCTCTAGATTCCACCGAATAGCAGATCACTAGGCTCCAATCTTAGAGAAAAATCCAGGACTCGGACACCGAGTCCCCGAGATCCTCCCAACCGGGTAGCTTGCTTCAAAATTTGCTCCATCACCACTAGTCCCCGAGATTGGTGCTTAGTGCTCTAGATTCCACCGAATAGCAGATCACTAGGCTCCAATCTTAGAGAAAATCGCAGGACTCGGACACCGAGTCCCCGAGATCCTCCCTACCGGGTTCCTTACATCTTTTCCAGACTGATTCCTCCTTTGTCTTGATTTCAGGAGTGCAGCCAGAAACGCCGCAACATCTTCAACCGGGTTCTTGCTGACCTCGGTCAGTCCAAGAAGTGCGAGGAGCGCCTCCGGGAGGAGCGAGACGCCGCGCGCAAGATCTCGGTAGACCAGAAGGCTGCACTTGCCACCGCGCAAGCCGAGATCGCGCGACTCAATGGCGAGCTCGACAAAGCCAAGGCTGTCGCGACCGAGTTGAAGACGCGCTTCATTGAGGCGTCGAAGAAGCAAAAAGAAACCTTGGACCAGTTCGAGGAGCGCGCGCATAATGCCGAGACCGAGCTGGCTCTCCTCCGGTCACGGTCCGATACCTGGCTCTCCGAGCTCACTGTATTGAACCGGGATCTGAACAGTAAGTGGACCGACATCCCTCTTCTCTTGTTGCTTCCTTTCTTTGCTGTTGTTTTTCTTATGACCCAGCCGTTTGACAGCTCTTCTTTTTAAAGGGGAATTTGAGCACTCCCGGGAGGCTGTTGTTCTTGCCGTTGCTGCCGCCCGAGAGAAGCGCGCCGGGAAGGGTCCTGCCTCGGAAGTCTGGGACATCGAGGATCATCTCACCGCTCTGAAGGCCCGGATAGTACCTCTTCGGTCTATCGGGACTGAACTGCTTAGCGCTGCGGTCCACGTCCACGGCGCACTGTGGCCGAGTATCCGCGGGACGCTCTCGATTCCGGAGCTCGCGAGCGCACTTCGGGGTGCCGGGAGGCGCATCCACGCCTTGAAGCGTTCCGGTGCGCGGGCTGGCGCCGACCAGGTCTTGACCCAAGTACTTAGCTGGTACGAAGGTCTTGATCTGGAGGCGATCCAGCGCCTGCGGACGGTTTTTCCGTGGGTCACCGATCCGGAAAAGGTCCAGCGCCGACAAGAGGTGGCGCACCGCATCGCCTCGTGGGCCAGCATTCGTGCGTTCACCGCCAGCGCCGTTCCTTCTGACTCTGAATCAGATTATGAGGACGACGAAGATACCGGCGCTACCGGCGACGCGGAAGAGGAGACTCCGGAAGAAGACGATGCTGCCTCCGGTGCCGCGCCCGAGACCGTGGTGCCCCGGGATGCTGCGACTTCGCCGAGACCCGAGGTCTCCCAGACCGAGGTGCACCCCGACGCCCCGAGTAGTGCTGCCGGAACTGAAGCCGAAGTCGCTCCCGCTGCTGCTCCTGCTGCTTCTGCTGCTGCTGCTCCCGAGGCTGCTGCTCCCGAGGTCTCCGTCGAGAAGCCGACTTCCCCTACCGCTTAAAAAACTTAAGAGTAGATTCGTTAAATCCGCGGGATGTCGGGTGCCATATGTAATATACACTTATACTATTTTCGTTTCGTACTGAACTATTTATTCGAGTAACTTATGTCAATTTATTCTGTTTTGAGTTCCCGACTTGCCTTTCATGTTTACCGTACTTAGGTAATTTCTGCTCTTGTCTACCATTTCGGCGTTCGACAGTCGAGTCACAAAACTCCACATACGGAATACATTACTTAGAACAATTCGAGTTCCGTCTAACCGAATTCCCGACATAAAAAAACAGCTAAGTTAGTAAAAAACAGGTATGCCGGATAAGTTCCTGCTCCGAGTCCCCGAGACCATTTTCGTGTTTCCCACCTTCCCTCTCTTTGCTCTTGACTACCATTTCGGCGTGCGTCAGTCGAGTCACAAGATGATTTCACATGACATACATTACTTTGACTTTGAGAGTCGAACTCGGAACTTTCCCGGCATACAAAAGAAAAGTAGATAACACTTATCCGGCAGTCCCCGGGTTCCTTCCCGAGATGCCGGTAAACAACAGTAAATGAACTCGAGAAAAATAAGAACAAGACATGCACATAACCAGGCAGTCCCCGGGTTCCTCCCGGGGTGCCTTACTTTCATTAATACTGAAAATTGAGATACAACATACACTGAGCCCTTTACGTGTAAAAGGGACGAAGTAGAGCTACATTCCATGGGCGCTTTGTTTCCTCACCGGATTTGTCCATTACGCCTTTCCTAGCTTCCTGTGCATCTACAAGGTAATAAGAATCATTGTGCAATGCTCTGCTTATCACAAAAGGTCCCTCCCATGGAGGTGACAATTTATGCATTCCGGCCGTGCGTTGGATGAGCCTCAGCACCAGATCCCCCTCTCGGAACACCCTCGGGTGTACTTTCCGGCTATGATAGCGACGGAGATTCTGTTGATAAATTGCAGACCGAGATAGTGCCAATTCTCTTGCCTCTTCGAGTAAATCTACATCATCTTCTCGGGCCTCCTTTGCCTCGGACTCGGTGAACATTGTTACTCTCGGGGAGTCATACTGTATGTCGGTTGGGAGTACTGCCTCAGCACCGTATACCATGAAGAATGGCGTGTACCCGGTAGATCTATTCTGTGTAGTCCGGAGACCCCATGGCACTGCCGGTAACTCCTCTATCCAGCATCCCGGAGTTCTCAATAGTGGTTCGATCAAACGAGCTTTGATGCCGGCCAAGACTAAGGCATTTGCTCTTTCGACTTGCCCATTTGCCTCCGGGTGTGCAACTGATGCTACATCCAGCCGGATTCCCTTCTCAGCACAAAATCGAGCGAATTCCCCCACAGCAAAGTTGGTTCCATTATCTGTGATAATGCTGTGTGGGTATCCGTATCTCAAGATGATGTCATTCAGGAATTGCACAGCGGTGTGTACATCGCACTTCCGGATTGGCTTGACCTCTATCCACCTAGTGAACTTGTCCACCATAACCAGTATGTGTGTCATATTGCCTCTCGCCGGCTTGAACTGACCGACCATATCCAAACACCACACTGCGAATGGCCAAGTGATGGGGATTGTTTTCAGTGCTGACGCCGGCATGTGTATCCGGTGAGCAAATCTCTGGCATCCTCCGCACTTCCGGACAATATCTTCTACTTGCTGCAGCGCAGTGGGCCAGTAAAACCCATGCCGGAACACCTTTGCCACCAGGGCCCGGGATGATGCATGATGTCCACATTCCCCCTGATGTATTTCCACCAGCATTTCTTGTCCTTCTGCCGGTTCCACACACCTCTGGAGTACCTCAGTGACACTCCTTTTGTACAGTTCTTGATTGATGACAGTGTATGCTTTTGATCTTCGCATTATCTGCCGGGCTTCCACTTCATTCTCCGGGAGGGTTCCTTCCAAGATATAAGCCATAATGGGCTGTGCCCATCTCGGAACAGGTCTAACCGGGAACATGGGAGCGTCTACGTCCATTGGCTCTGTCGACATCACCTCTATCATCATTTTTCTTTGCCTCTCTGAGCACTGGGACGCAGTCTCCGGGTTCGATGTTATGCTCCCGACATCTACTTCCATGGGTACTGCATCTGAACCAGGCTCCTTTGGGATGAAGATAGAATCTGATTCGGGTGATGGTTGAATAGATGGCTTCCTCAAATGTTCCAGGGCTATCCTGGGTGGGATGGCATCCCGAGATGAGCCTAGCTTGGACAAGACATCCGCTGCTTCGTTTTCTCCTCTGGGTATATGCTTGAACTCGCATCCTTCAAAAAATCCGGATATTTTCTGCACATGAAACTTGTATAAGGCCATGTTTGCATCGAGGGCATCCCAATTCCCCGACACCTGTTGTACCACGAGGTCGGAGTCACCGAAACACTCTATCCGGCGGATGCCGATTTCCTTGGCAACGTTCAATCCATGAACCAAAGCCTCATATTCTGCGACATTGTTGGATGCCCGAAAATGAATTTGCAGCACATACTTCAGTACATCTTGCTTTGGGGAAGTGAGGACCACTCCGGCACCCAATCCGATCTTAGCCTTTGAGCCATCGAAATGCATCCTCCAGAAATTATAATCCGGCATCGGAGGTTCATACTGCATCTCGGCCCAGTCCACCAAAAAGTCCGGCAGCGCCTGCGACTTGATGGCATCTCGTCTCTCATACGCCGGAGCGTATGGAGACAACTGGATGGCCCATTTGGCTACCCGGCCGCTAGCGTCCTTGCAACCGATGATCTCGGCGAGAGGAGCTTCGCATACCACTGTGATCAGGTGTTCCTGAAAGTAGTGTTTGAGCTTGGTCACTGCCATGTATACCCTATACGCCATCTTCTGGTAGTGCGGGTAGTTTTGCTTGGATTCTGAGATCACCTCACTGAGGTAATACACCGGCCTCTGTATCAGCTTGCCCCCTTCTTCCCTTTCTACAACCACTGCCACACTGACTACCCGGTTGGTTACGGCAATATACAGCAGCATAGGTTCCTTGGGTAACGGGGATGCCAACACAGGTGCTGTTGAGAGCATTCTCTTCAAATCGTTGAACGCCGCATCAGCCTGCGGGGTCCAAACAAATGTCTTGCTCTTCTTCATCAGCTGGTACAGAGGCAAGGCCTTCTCCCCAAGTCGGCTCACAAACCGACTTAGGGATGCAAGACATCCGGTAAACTTCTGCACATCCTTGAGACGCACGGGTAATTTCATGCTCTCGATAGCACGAATTTTACCCGGGTTGACTTCAATTCCCCGGCTTGAGATGAGGAAACCGAGTAACTTCCCTGCCGGTACACCAAATGTGCACTTATCCGGATTCAACTTCATCCGGAATCTTCTTAGGTTTTTAAATGTTTCCCTCAAATCATCTATTAGTGAGGCTTTTTCTTTTGTTTTTATGACTATGTCATCGACATAGACCTCGGCATTTCGGCCTATTTGATCATGCAAACATTTCTGCATGCATCTCTGGTATGTAGCACCAGCATTCCTCAACCCGAAAGTCATGACACGATAGCAATAAGCCCCATAAGGGGTAATGAAAGCAGTTTTCAAATGATCATCCGGATTCAAAGGTATCTGGTGAAAACCAGAATAAGCATCTAAAAAAGTCAAAAGTTCACTCCCGGCAGTGGAGTCTATTACTTGATCTATCCGGGGCAGTGGAAAGGGGTCTTTCGGGCATGCTTTTTTGAGGTTGGTGAAGTCGATGCACATGCGCCACACCTTAAGCAGGAGGGGATCATCCTTCTTCTTCTCCACCAGGACCGGATTCGAAATCCAATCCGGGTGCAGCACCTCCATTATGAATCCAGCCGCCAGCAGTATAGCCAGATGCTCCATGACAGCTGCTCTTCTCTCATCCGAGAGGCGCCTAGTTGGTTGCTTCACCGGCTTCGCATCCGGTCGAACAAACAGAGAGTGCTCAGCCAACTCCCTCGGGACGCCTTGCAGATCGTCACTCGACCATGCAAAGGCATCCCGATTCTCACGGAGGAAGTCGACGAGCTCGCCTTCCTATTTGCTGTCCAAGTTGCTGCCAATGATAACTAGGCGCTCCGGGTTGCTGGGGTCCACACCCACCTTCTTGGTCTCTTTGGGGGGCTGGAATGACGCACCCTGCTCCGGGTGCACCATCCCGGGCATTCCGAGTTGGGAGGTCTTGGCCATCGCCACCACCTGCTGGATCCTCTTCTTCTCTTCCGCGATCACCAGGGACTCGGCTAAGCACGACCCCGCCGAGGCACACTCCATGGAGCGCTTGTGGTCTCCTGAGATGGTGATTACGCCGTTAGGTCCCGGCATCTTCATCTTGAGGTAGCCCATGTGAGTTGAGATCATGAACTTGGCCAGGGCTGGCCTGCCGATCAGTGCGTGGTATGGACTTTCGAGGTCCACGACCTCGAACTCCAAGCTCTCGGTTCGGCAGTTCTCCCGAGTTCCGAATAGCACCTCAACCCAGATCTTTCCCATGGGCGAGCAAGAGACTCCGGGCACAATGCCGTGGAAGGTTGTCTCGGTAGGCAGCAGGGTGTTCATAGATACTCCCAGCTTGAGCATCGTGTCCTTGTACATGATGTTAATGGCACTGCCATTGTCAATCAGAACCCGGCTGAAGCGGACGTTGAGGTTGGGTCCGACAAAAGTTGGGTCCACCACCAAGGCATACGCACCCGGCTTAGGCATAACCCGGGGGTGATCCTTCCGGCTCCACGTGATCTCCATCTCGGACCAGTGCAAGAACTTGGGCACCGCCGGGATCACAGCATTCACCTCCAGGGCACGTTGCCGCACACTCTTTCGGTCAGTGGGTTCGGTTACGAAGACCACATAGCTTTGATGTGCCTCCCGGTAGTTGCTTTGCTGGTGTCCGGCTTGGTTACCGTTGTCGTCCCGGGTATGCACCACATTCACTGGCCGAGGTGGGGGTCCTCTCGGAGGAGGGGGAAGTCGGACAGCGTTGGCCCCCGATGTCGGAGGAGGGGGTCTCGGGATATTGGGCCGAGATGCCGGAGCACTCTGCCGAATAGCTCCCGAGCTGCCCTCCTGCAACGTGCGCTGATACCAGCTGCACTGCCGAGTAGAATGGTTTGCGGGCTTGTTGGCCTCCAGAGTGTGGTAGCAGCATGGCTTGTTCAGCATTTCCTCATAGGTCAGGGGCTTCTTTTGTTCCACCCAGGTCTTTTGCACCTCCTGACTCTGACCCCAAGCCGGGCCACTTGTCTGTTGACGCTGGCTGTTGCCGGCATCCTCCTGTTGCCGGGTCACTGCTGCGACATGCTGCGCGGCATGGTGGTACTCGGGCTGATTCCTCTTGTGGACGAACTCCTGGCGATCATGGCTCCTGCTCGGCCCTGAACGCTGAGGTCCCGCATTCCTCCTGCTGGAGTCACCGACATCCACCAGGGGCTGCATGGGATCTCCAAGCGTATAGGTATCGGCGATGCGCATGGTCTCTGCCAAGGTCGTTGGCATCTTTCTTTGCAACTTCTGCCACAGCATTGAGCCATGCCGGCAGCCTTGTGCAAACCAGGAGATGGCATGTGCCTCTACCACTCCTTCGCAAGAGTTGCGAATATTGCTCCACTGGGTAAGGTACTCCCGGTCAGTCTCATTGCTCCTCTGCCTACAGATGGCGAGCTGCTGAGGTCTGTTAGGCTTTTTGTACGTGCTGGTGAAGTTGCTGATGAATGCCTCCTCGAAATCTAACCAGCAGTCTATACTGCCAGTTCTCAGATTGTTCAACCAGATCCGGGCTGGTCCTTCCAACATCTGCGGTACATAGCGTACCGCCCATCGTCTGTTTCCACCGGCTATGCTTACTGCAGTTACATAGTCGGTTAGCCAGTCCTCCGGCTTCTTGCTGCCGTCATAGGTCTTGGCACCTCGGTTGAGCTGAAAGTTCCGAACAGGAGGTTCCCGCATGATCCGAGGTCCGAAGCAGGCAGGTCCCGGAGGTCCTTGCTCTTCCACCAACTCGGATTGATGAATCTGGTCTAGCCGGAATCTGGCATCTGCCGGGTTCAGCTGCCTGGTTCCTATCCGAGATCCCAAAGGGTTCTCGTCTGGCTGATACCCGAGCTGCTGCAACCTCGAGTTGCCATCGTTGAGCCTGTCATGTGCAGGGATCACGGCCTGCTGGGGGACAGATGCGACCTCCCTCTGTGGGTTTCCCTGTACATGAGGATGATTCCGGGGTGGATTACCACGGCCAACCGGGTTATTGTTTCCTACACCCAGGTTACCTCCCCACGGGTAGTTCCCGCCTGCCCCGAGTTACGCTGTCCGGCTTGCCCGGCTTGCTGGATACCGGCGAAGGCCAGATCGTAGGTCTGCAGCTGCTTGTTCTTTCCGGAACCTCGACTCCGGCTCTTGCTCTTGCTCTTGCTTCTGCTCGGATGTGGGGAAGAGACCTCCCCATCCGATTTCTGGCTATTGGGTCTGGCTGAGTGCACCTGGGATCCTGCCCCGGGGTTCTTCTTCTTGAAGGCCAGATTCTGACGATTGGCTTCGATCACCAGCTCGTTTACCCGCTCCTGCTGCTTGCGCAGGGCCTCACCGGATAACCCCGCCAACTCGGCCATGGCGGCTTCGGCGGCCCTAAGGGTTTTCGCCGGTGAGCTGTACACCGGCTTCCCTGCTGAAATCCGGCTTCCTGTGTGACTGGTGGTGGCTCCACCAGCTAGCTCCTCATTCACCATTCTTCCTTTCTTGCGCAGATCTGCAATGCGCTTCTCCCGGGAGTCTATCTTAGGGAATTCGTGAGCTGCATTGTACTCCCGGAGGCTAGCATTGAGCTCGTGACGGATCTCGGCGATCTCCTGCGCTTCGGCGAGTAGCAACCTTCGCTGCTCCTCCAACTCAGCCGAAGTGGCCTGGGTATCGGCTTCGGCAGCCACCGGTACAGTCAACTTGGCCACCAGCCCTGAGAGGGGATCCGGGCGGCGCCATGGCTGGGACGGCTGCGGATCGCCATCTCGAGCCGCAGGTCTTTCCTGCGGGGGCTTGGCCAAACGGGGAAGACCGCTCCCGGTATCGCCGTCCACGTCATGGTACTCCTCCTCAGTAGCCCCGACCATCATCACCGCAACGGAACTCGGGGGACGTCCGGCACGCAGACCCCGAGCAGCGCAGAGCATGGGAGGGTCTTCAGCTTCCAGGACCACGTCCGCGTAGCTACAGACGACCTCTGTGGCGACGTAGGTGGTGAAACCACCAAAGTCAATGAGACATCCGTTCACCGGAAACAGCCTGTTCCGGAAGCACCCTGCGTTGTCGCAGACGAAGTCCATCTCTCCTAGCCTTACGACCAGGCCAGAGAGAACCCGAACCTCGAAGTGAACAGGGGAGCCCGTCCGGATGTGTACACCAGCCAACGCCTCTGTCAGCCCCACGGTGGGCGCCAACTGTCGTGGTGGTGTCACGACAGATGCCATAGGATGGCTAATGTGTGGTGCCGATGGACGTTGGTGGATCCGGGGAGGGATAGCGAGCTGAAGAGCTCACACGGGGAGGATCCCGGTAAAACCGAGATCTCCCAGGAACATGAAATGAGAGCAGAGTGCAAAGGGGAAGATCTAACAAACACAAACAAATGCATGAAGGCACACAGCACACACACGATATACCCAGGTTCAGGGCCCTCGTGAGGAGGTAACACCCCTACTCCTGCCTTTCCTCTCTATATACTTGTGGTACAAGAACTACAACTTGCTACTAGATCTCTCAAAGGGAGAAGTACAAAGAACTAGATGAACTCAAGGTGAGAAGGAGTAAATGCTCTAAGAGTAAATGTGACTATAGCTTTGGCTCCCAAGTTGGTCTCTTGCTCTCAGGAGCAGTTATGGCGCCTTTTATAGAGCTCCGGCCAGGAGGGACGGAAACCCTAAATCGGCTTGGCCCCACCGGACAGGCCTAGCCGGCATGCCGTCACCGGCTAGTGCGACCTAGTCGCCGGGCTATCCGGTGTAGCCTCTTCGTCATCATCTCGACAAGGACGGCAGGCGCCGTCCTGCATCATCATTGTCCCCCTGTCAGAGACAAGACATGACTTTGCCCATTCCGGGTAGCCTTTTCCGGATTGCCGGGCTAGGCATGTCAGGTCTTGTCGTACCACGATCGTACCGGCTGACGTGCTCCCGTGTCAGGCGGGAGGTGACCATGCTTCCGTGTCAGGCGGGAGGTGACCATGCTTCCGTGTCAGGTGGAATGGTACTTCCCCCCGCAATAGACGGGAAAGCCTGCTACGGACCGTTGACGGCCTACCGGAAGCCGTCACGCCGGCTACCTCCTCGCTTGCCACTGTGAGCCTCTTCTGCATAAGATCAAGACCGAGACATATATTCCGGTTAGTACCCACCCGGACAACCTATCCGGTAAAACCGAGTACCCCTCCTTCCGGAAGTCTCCTCGGACCCCGAGACTCGGGACCCTTTCCGGATATGCCCGAGCTCGCCTCAGGGTGAGTATCTCTAGGCCTAGCCTCCCGAAGATGTCTTAGCCTATCAGCAAAGACATCTTCGAGAAGCTAGTTCTTAGAGGAACCACCCGCTCATGCTTGTGGTGCGATTGTGAGGGCCGGGGGTGTCTATTTATAGCTGCGAGACCTGACCCTTGCGCCTGCCAGGAGGCACTCTGTCCTCTACCAGCGCTCAAGGGTCAAGCTGCCCTTTCAGTACAGCAGGAGGCGTCCCTTGCTCTCGCCAAAGGTCAGGTACTGTTGGCACCTTATTGGATTATACCGGGATCTGCCCCTACCCGGGGGGCAGCCCCCCGACAAGGAGGCACTTTGCACTCTACCAGCGCTCAAGGGTCAAGTTGCCCTTTCAGCACACCAGGAGGTGTCCCTTGCTCTCTCCAAAGGTCAAGTACTGTTGGCACCTTACTGAATTATTCCGGGATCTGCCCCTACCCGGGGGGCAGCCCCCCGACACGGTCCTCCCTCTTCCAAGCCGAGCACGGTACTTCTGGAGAAGGGTCCGACGGAGATGTCTCTCGTGCTCCGCGAGGGCCCTCTGCACCGCTCTCATCCTCTTGGCGAAGCGCCGTTCCGAGCGCTCGTCAGAGCGTTTCTGAGCAGCGACGTGCTCGTCGAACTTCGAGATCGCCTGGGCCAGGGTCCCTCGCGCGCTTCGAGGGCCTCACGCTGGGCGGCCAGGTCCTTCTCCATCTGGAGACACCGCTCCTCGCGCCGCTGCAGCTCACTCCCCCTGAGGGCCAGCTGCCGATCGCGCTCGGCCAAGCACTCGCGGTCCTCCTCCAGAGCGGCCTGCGCGTTCTGGTGGGCAGAGAGTCGCTGGGACTCCAATCGGTCCAGCTCGCATCGCTTCTGCGCCAGTGAGCCCTCCATCGCCTCACGCTCGGCTATGGCCCCTCGCAGGAGCTCCTCAGCGGCGTCGCGTTCTGCCTGGAGGGGCTCAAGTAGCTCTGCGGCATCGCGAATGGCTCCGACGCGGATTTCCTTGGCAAAGCTGATGGCCTCTTCGTGGGCTGCCTGCAACGCCGAGTCCTCCAGCCGGCGCGCCTCGACGGCCGCATGGAAGGACTCCCATGATCCTTCAAGTTCCTCCTGCTGCTGGGCGAGCCGTATGTCGCCAAGGGCAAGGTGCGCCTCCAGGCCCTCCAAGGACTCCCGCACAAGGCCGAAGGCCACCTCGCGGCGCCCCGCGCTTGTCGGGTTATGACTCCCAGGAATCGGGGGTAGTCACTGCCTGAAGTGTAGTTCGAGAGGGGATTGAACGCGGAGGTCTAAACCCTCAAGTGGCTCCGCGACGTTGCTCGCTGGACCCGAAGAAGACGCACCCCCGACCAAGGAAGACACCATCCTTTACCCAGGTTCACGGCCCTCGTGAGGAGGTAAGACCGCTACTCCTACCTGTCTGTATTATATGTGAGAGGTTACAGTACAATTGAGCTTGCCGGAAGCCCCCTTGAGGCAGTTCTTCCCTGGGGAGGGAAGCGATAATCTTCTTCCTCCTCCAGACCTAGGCTAACCTAACCAGAGTTGCTAGGGTTTACAAGGGAGTTGTGCACGCAAAGGGCCGACCCTTGCTACGATGGATGTCTTCTCTCTTTTATAGGCGCCTCGGGCCTTCTCCTTCGGCTTGGCCTTCAAGGTGGCTCCCACTTGCTAGTGGCGGGGCGGAGCACGAGTCCACCACGCTCCATCCGTCCATGGACTCGGTCCATTGTAAAGGTGGCGCCGTGGCCGACAGGTGGCCGACCGCGCTCGTACTATCCGTAGAGCGGGCAGTCTCTGAGGTGGAGCCCGCGATGACGATCTCTGTTGGAGGGTTGCGCCGTTCACCTGCTTTATCGTCAGAGTAGAAGGTCCTGACAGCTCTGCAGCAGGCGGCGCAGCTTTGTTGACCGCTTTATCACCAGGGACGGCGACGGGGGTGTGAGCGCAACTGTACGAATGTGGCAGAGGTCACGTGCGCTCTGCCGGGATTCCTTGGCGACGACGTTTCCCTCCAGGCCTGAGGGGAGATTCCTGCCGGACTTCACTCAGGCGGGTTGGTTCCTCGGGGGGAGGATCCCGTGAGGCGAGGGGTCCCTTGAGGCCCTCGCTTCCTCTCCAGGCCCTCGAGGGGGATCGCCTCTCGAGGGTCCCGCCAGGCGGTGACGCCTGGTCCTTAGTCGTTTCCTCCGTTTGGCCCGCGAGAGAGGCCTGGGGGGAATGGGCTCTTGATACCCCAGTTCCCACTAGGCCGACAGTAGCCCCCGGGCCCATGATGGGCACGACTGAGCCCATGGGCTTAGGCGAAGCGTCGTGGGCCCTTAGTGCCCAGCCAATCCGAGCCACATGACACTTGGACGACTAACGGCTTCGCACGATCTGGGGCGCGAGTCGTGGGGGGTCCCACCACGTCCCGGTAACTGCTCCTGGAGGGGACATAAAGCCCGAGCACTGCGGCAGGGAGCCGTTACCGTTTCCAACTCCTCGCAGAAAATCCCGATACACAGAGCTCTCCGCCTCCGCGCTCTCCTGCGAGTTTCAGTTCTCTGACTCCTTTCACCTCCGCACCCGTGACAATGATTCCTCTCAAGAGCAAGGGTAAGGCCGCCGCGGGGTCCTCTTCCCAGGCGGAGGCCGCGGAGACCATGATGGGTGTGGCGCTGCTCGGCGTGCGCGTCAACGAGAAGGCGCTCTCCAAGGTCCGTTACCTGGTGGCGGACCGGACGAACGAGCACGGCGCCACCGCCCTGAAGCCCGCGGCGCACGGGAAGCGCCCGCGGGGATTTTTCCCGGTCTTCCAGCACTGCCTGGCCGCGGGACTCGTTCCGCCCTTCTCTCCGTTCCTGGAGGCGGTGCTGGCGTTCTACCAGGTGCAGCTGTTGCACCTGCATGCCAACTCCGTCCTCATCCTCGCCGTCTTCGCCTACCTCTGCAAGGCGTACCTGGGCCTGAAGCCCACAGTGGGGCTGTTCCGGTGCTTCTACGCGCTCCGGAACACGGCGAAGAACGAGCGCTCCGGGTGCGTCTCGTTCCGCATCGTCGACGGCATGGGGGGCGTCTACATCCCCATGTCCTGGAGCGAGGGCAAGGCCATCACGTCCGTGACAAAGAAAGTAGACGACTTCCGCCAGAAGTGGTTCTTCGTCGGTGTGGAGCGTCCCTGCGCCTTCCTCGAGGTCCCCGACGAGCCTCCGGTGAAGAACTCCCATTGGGGCAAGGCCACCTTCGACGGTGCCAAGAATGCGAGCCTGATGGGGCGCCTGAGCTTCCTTCCCGAGGAGGGCCTCACAGGGCAGATGGTCGTGGCGGACTTCGTGACTCGCCGCATCGCGCCCCTCCAAGCTCACGTGGTTCCCATGTGGATGTACTCGGGGCCGAACGACAAGATGCGGCTCCACGTCGAGGACAACGACAAGGACGTCGTCGACAACATCCTCTCCGCGCTCTTCCTCAACCCCTTCACCAGTACAATCTGACGGAGCGCATGGCCCGCCTGGAAGGGATGCCTTCGTTCACCTCGACAAGATGCTTTCCGCGGATGAGGTTCGCGCGGCGCTCCGGCCCCTTCACCAGTACAATCTGACGGAGCGCATGGCCCGCCTGGAAGGGATGCCTTCGTTCACCTCGACAGGCCCGGCGGACTCTGATGTGCCGATGCCGGCCCCGCAGGGAGCGGAGGGGGCCGATTCTCCCTTGGCTTCAAGAGCTGGCCTAGGTGAGGAGGAAGCCACCGCCGGGGAGGTCTCTTCTTCTAGAGCTGGGCCTTTCACCGACGAGATTCGTGATATCTCGTCAGGCGACGAAGACGCCTTCGTGGTGGCGCCCTCGTGCCCCGTGGAGGAGGAAGCTGAGGAAGGGGAGGCCTCGGGCGCGGAGAGCTCTCCAGGAAGGTGCGGGCCTCGCGCCAAGGCCGCCGTGGACCACACAGGGGTGAGGCCGTCTGACGTTTCTTCCAAGAGGAAAGCGGAAGCGCCCCCCACGAGGCAAGCTCCCAAGCCCTTTCCCTCATGGCGCTCGTCAGGCCTGGCGTGTGTCGACGCTGGCGCTCCCCCTCCAGGGTGAGTTTAGACGTCGTTGGGTCGATTCTCTCTTGGTTTCTTTTTCTACCTCATCCTTTGCTGAAGTTTTTCATTGGGCTCTTGACAGCGGTCCTGCGACTGCCAAGCGCCGCCGGCTTCGCAAGGCGTCCGAGGTGAAGACCGCCACGGCAGGGGCCATGGCTGACGAGGCCGCGAGGCCTGAGGAGGCAGCCCCAGCGGTCCCCCTTGAGGAGGTGCCTCAAGCAGAGGCGACGGCGCCCCTCGCGGGGGCGGCTGGCCCTCCTGGGAAGGAGAGCGCCGTAGGCCCGGATGCTCCTGCAGCGCCGCGTGAGTCTCCGTCAGTGGAGGGCTCGGAGGCGAGAACTTCTGCGCCACCTCGTGCCGCCACTCCACCTCGTGCGGCCACGCCTCCGCGTGAGGCTACTCCGCCACGTGCGCCGACGCCTCCGCGCGAGGCCACTCCGCCATGCGAGCCGACGCCGCCGCGCGCGTTGACGCCTCCGGGTGTGCCTGCTGCGTCGACTGTGCCCTTCGCATCTGCGCAGCCCGCGACGGAGACCTTCTAGGCGTCGGTAGGCGCGGGTGCGTCCGCCGGGGATGGTTCTTCCTCTCCTCCCCGCCAGGCTGGAGGCGAGGACTGCCTAGCGGCTGCAGGGCCTGAAGGGGGCGCGGACACAGGCTCCGGCGGGACTCAAGCCAGCCCCCTTGTTCTTCCCGAGGCCGGACCTGCGGGACTCGACGCCGAGGTCGGGCCTTCTGCAAGCCGAGACCTGGTGCTCTGCGGCTGGGACTGGAGCGCGGGGCATTGCGAGGCCGCCTTTGGCCTCGTGATGAAATCCCTGGAGGGCTTGGAGGCGCACCTCGCCCTTGGGGACATATGGCTCGCTCGGCAGCAGGAGGAGCTGGCTAAATCGTGGGCGTCCTTCCACGCGGCGGTCGAGACGCGCCGGCTGGAAGACTTGGCGCTGCAGGCCGCCCGCGAGGAAGCCATCAGCTTCGCCAAGGAGACCCGCGAGGCGGCCATCCGCGACGCTGCAGAGCTGATCCAACCCCTCCAGGCGGAACGCGACGCTGCGGCGAAGCTCCTGCGCGAGGTCGGGGCGGAGCGCGAGGCGATGGAGGGCTCGCTGGCGCAGAAGCGCCGCGAGCTGGGCCAGCTGGAGGCTCAGCTGCTCTCCACCCACCTGGCCGCATCGGCTGCTCTGGAGAAGGACCGCAAGGCCTTTGCCGAGCGCGAACAACAGCTGGTCCTCAAGGAGGAGGAGCTGCAGCAGCGCGAGGAGCAGCGCCTCCAGGCGGAGAAGGACCTGGCTGCCCAGCGCGCCCTCGAGGAGCGAGAGGGCGAGCTGGCCCAGGCGACTCGGAAGTACGAGGACAACGTCGCTGCCCAGAAGGTGGCTTACGAGCGCTTCGAGCGGCGCTTCGCCGAGAAGAAAAAGGAGGCCGAAGACGCCCTCGCGGAGCGCGAGAAGCAGTTCTGCAAGTCCACTTCCCAGAAGTACCGCGACATGGCCCAGGCGCAGGAGGACCGCTTCAAGGCCAAGCACGTCGCGGACGCTCGGAAGATCGCCGAGCTCGAGAAGGCCAACTCCAAGCTGGAGGCCCGCCTTACTCGCGCTAAGGATGGCCGCCGCCGAGCGGAGGAGGCTCGCACCGAGGCTGTCCATAACCTCAACTCCCTGGCCATGGATGTGGAGGAGCAAGTGGCCCCGGCGATGCAGAGGGCGGCGGAGGCCTCGGACTCTGCCAACGCGGCTCGGGCGCTCACGAAGCAGCGCGAGCGCATGTTCGAGGCGCTGGTTGCTCGTGGCAACGAGCTGGCCTCGCAGCTGGGAGCAGACGCGCCGCACACCGACGTTTGGGGCCGCGACGACGTTGCCATGTACTTGTTCTACTTCGAACGGCTCTTCGCAGCGCTCGAGGGTCCCGTCGCCGAGCTTCGGGAGATGATCGAGGACGAGAGTTGGCAGCTCTTGGGGGTGGTGGTGGATCGCATCTTCACCAACCTCAAGCTCCTCACGCCAGACTTCGACCTGGGTTCTGTGACCGAAGCCGCCCAGGGTGAGGACGCACAGCAGGTCTCAAGCTCCCTCCGCGAGCAGGTGGACGCCTTCTGCAACCGCTTCAGGCGCACGGAGGCTGCGCCGGAGGACAGCGGGGAGGAGGCCTGCTCTGCCGAGGCTGTCGAGGGCGCCGCGGAAGAGGTCCAAGACGGTGCTGCTTCACATTGAGTCGCTCTCTATTGCGCATGCGAGCGTTTGTATCTGCACCAGCTGTGTGCCTTAGACATCTTGAAACTTTTGGCTTGTAATATACTTTTAATTGCTGTTTTAATTCGAGCTTGTCTGCCCCTCCTGAGGTCTCTTTGGACTCATCTTCATGTCTATTTGTTCTTTGCGTCGTTAGGTCCCGTCTCTTCGTGTCATGACTCCGCCACTTCGGTATGCGGGAGCAATGACTCCGCAAGGCCGGGGGGAGTTTAGGCCTAGGAGAGGTAAGATCCTTGAGTCACGATGCTCAAGTGCCCCCCTTAGACGTGCGAGTAGTTCATGAAGCGTAAGGGAAAGCGAAGTCGCTCGAGGGGCAAAGACGCGCGCTAGGGAGAGAAAAACGCTCTTAAAACATGGGTGCGAGACTTAGCTTCTCGAGGTTTTCCCTCAGTGGAGGCTTTTTGCCTGGCGAGGTTGCCCACTTGAGGGGTCGCTCCTGGGGAGGCTCTTTTCCTGGCGAGGTTGCCCACTTGAGGGGTCGCTCCTAGGGGGGCTCTTTGCCTGGCGAGGCTGCCCACTTGAGGGGTCGCTCCTGGGGAGGCTTTTCTTCTGGCGAGGTTGCCCACTTGAGGGGTCGCTCCTGTGGAGACTTTTCTTCTGGCGAGGTTGCTCACTTGAGGGGTCGCTCACGGATGCCCCTTCAGGCTCGCGGGGGAATTCTTCCCTGCAGGTAATAGAGGGGCGAACCCAAACGCTGGAACACGGATCAAGGGATCATGCGCGCTTATAGGTCCCCTCAGGCGTTCCTTGCGAGGAGAGTAAGTACCAAGGTCCTCTGTAGAGATGGCTTGCTTGTGGGGGATTGCCCTCCAGCCAGAGCTCGGACTCTTGGATTTTGCAGTGCTGCTGGTGTGTCATTTGAGGCACTGGCACCGTACTCAGCCCCCACTCGCGAGGTACGCATGTGGAGAGATATAAGCGCACACTTCAACAATAGTAATGCGTAAATAAAACCCCTTAAAACGTTTTTTTAAGCGGCGCCGAAGCGCTAAGTTCACTTAGGAACAAGATTGAGTCATTATGCTTGGGGTTGCCAAGTTAATGCTCTGACCATGTCAAGGCATGGGGACCACCTGTTGGTGGCAGAGACTCTCAACGGTCTGAGGTGGCTCGTTTTAATTGAGAGCTCGGAGTGTTTTCCCTCGAGTGAAGCCTTTGGGGCTTTGAAGGTTTAAGCCGTTGGCAATTTAACTCCGGAGACAAGAATGCTTGGAGGTTGAGCCGTAAGCTGACTCGTCCGCTAGGAGTCTCGACGTGACAATAATCACGTGTGTGGCAATGACCATAGTTGCGTTTGTTCCCTTAGGAGACAAAGCATTTGTTTGAGGTTTAAGCCTTTTGGCGTTTTAACCTCTAGAGTCGACATTGCTTGGAGGTTGAGCCGTAAGCTGCCTCTTCCGCTTTGTCTTCTCGACGTGACAATGATCACGGGTGTGGCAATGACCACTTTGGCATTTGTTCCTTTAGGATACAAAGCTATGTTTTTGGAGGTTTAAGCCTTTCGGCGTTTTAACCTGTAGAGACGAAAAATGCTTAGAGGTTGAGCCGTAGGCTGCCTCGTCCGCTTGACGTCTCGACGTGACAATAATCACGGGCGTGACAATAATCACTTTTTTTTACTTGTTCCTGGCGGATACAAAGGTTTGCGAGGTTTAAGCCTTGAGCTTTTAACCTTGAGGGTCAAAAAGGTGCTTGGAGGTTGAGCCGTGGGCTGCCTGTTTCGCTAAATGCCCTGACGTGATGATGATCACGGGTAGAACTTGCGCAGATGCATGATGTTCCATGGATTCTTGACGGGGATGCCGTCTTCCGTCTCGAGGCGAGCCGCGCCAGGCCTGGCTATGTGGGTGACCCTGTAGGGACCTTCCCACATCGGGGACAGCTTGTGGAGGCCTTCCCTGGAGAGGATTCGTTTGAGGACGAGATCGCCTGCCTCCAGGGTGCGCGAGCGCACATTGCGGCTGTGGTAGCGCCTCAGGGGCTGCTGGTACTTGGCCGCCCGTAGGGCGGCGCGGCGTCTTAGCCCTTCAAGGAGCAGCAGGTCGTCGTTGTGGAGGTCCTCTTGCTGGTCCTCATTAAAGGCAAGGACCCGTGGGGACCCATGCTTTATCTCTGCAGGGAGGACTGCTACGGCTCCATAGACGAGCGCGAACGGAGTTTCCGCGGTGGGCTTGGGTGGCGTGGTACGGATGGACCAGAGCACCGAGGGTAGCTCATTGATCCAGCCCTTGCCGTGGCCCTTGAGGACATCGAAGGTCCTGGTCTTCAAGCCTTTGAGGACCTCTGCGTTTGCGCGCTCAGCCTGTCCGTTGCTTTGCGGATGGGCGACTGAGGCGAAGCAGAGCTTGATGCCCATTTTTCTGGCAGTAGGCTCTGAAGATGCCGCTTGTGAATTGTGAGCCATTGTCGGTGATGATGCGGTTAGGCACTCCGAAGCGGCAGACCAGGCATCTGATGAATTTCACCGCCGCGCCTGCTGTGATTGTACGCGTCGCCTCCACTTCAGGCCATTTTGTGAACTTGTCAAGGGCCACGAAAAGGTAGCGATATCCACCTTGCGCCGTTGGGAAATGTCCCAGGATGTCCAGCACCCAGACCGCAAACGGCCACGAGAGCGGAACGGTTTGTAGGCCCAGCGCTGGTTGGTGGATTTGCTTGGCGTGGAATTGGCAGGCTTCACAAGCTTGAATGATGTCCGTTGCATCTTAAAGCGCTTGAGGCCAGTAGAAGCCGCTCCTGAATACTTTCCCTGCGAGGGTGCGGGTGCACGAATGGTGGCCGCATTCCCCGCTGTGGATGTCCTTAATCAGCAGTCTTCCTTCTTCAGGAGGGACGCACTTGAGCGCGATGCAGTTTGGGCGCTTGCTATAGAGATTTTCTTCGAGGATTCAGTACGATTTTGCTTGGCGGGCAATTCGCTCCGCTTCAACATCTTCCTCGGGAAGGATCCCTTTGTGGAGGTAGTCTTTGATCTCGTCGATCCATCCTGCCTCTTGGTGCACCGCTGTGAGCAACATACGCTCCCCTGTGGGGGGCCCGCAGCCTGGAGCTCCGCTTGCAGGTGGAGGCGGGAGCGCTTCGTCAGTGCTTGCGGGCAGGACCTCTAGGGGCTGATTTATGGATGCCTTGACGAGCCTTTCTTCAAAGACACCTGGCAGCTAGGCTTGCCTCTTTGATGCGCGCTTGGCGATGTCATCAGCCTCTTGGTTTTCCTTTCTTGGGATATGCATGAGCTCCATTCCCCTGAAGTTCTTCTCCAGCCTACGGACCTCTTCAAGGTATGCGGCCATGTGGTCGTCCTTGGCCTTGTAGCTTTTGTTGGAGAAGTTGACGAGCAGTTGGGAGTCGCCCTTGATGAGTATGTGCTTGACGCCTAGGGCGATTGCGGCGCGTAGGCCAGCGAGAAGCCCTTCATACTCGGCGATGTTGTTGGATATCTTGTCGATTCCGAAGCACAGCTGGACTGCGTAATACAACTTATCGCCTTTGGGTGAGGTGAGGACTACACCTGCCCCACCGTGGCGACAAGCGAAAGCTCCGTCGAACTTCATGGTCCAGTAGCTGGGCATTGCGGCTCCAGAGGACTTGTGCTCTTCTTCCCACGGCTCTTCAGGGGTTGGATCAGTCCATTCGGTGACGAAGTCTGCCAGCGCTCTTCCTTTGACTACCCTTGTGGTATCGAAGCGCAAATTGAATGGCTGTAGCTCGATCTTCCATCCTGCGACACGATCTGTTGCATTTGGGTTGCGCAAAATTCGCTCCAGGGGGAAAGAGGTTACCACCGTGATGGGGTGCCCCTGGAAGTAGTGTCGCAGCTTTCTTGAGGCGATGAGGAGTGCGATGAGAAGCTTCTGCTGCATCGGGTACCGCTCGCGAGCATCACGCAGTACTGTGCTGACGAAGTAAACTGGATGCTCGACGAGAGTAGTTTCTGTTTCCTTGGCGTCTTTTGCTTGAGGTGGCCCAGCTTGGCCCTCGATGGGGTCGGCTTCAAGGGGCTTGCCTGGGTCTCGAGGGTGTTGGCCTCGAGGGATGTGGCCTAGAGGGACTTGGCCTCGAGGGACGTGGCCTCGAGGGTGTTGGCCTCGAGGGATGTGGCCTCGAGGGACGTGGCCTCGCAGCGTTCCTCCTGGGCCTCGAGTGTGTTAGCCTCTTGAGGCTCCTCGGTCCCTTCGGCATGAACCTCTTGCAGCAGTTGACTCGGGGCGGTCCCCTCTTGAGGCTTTGGGCCTGGCGTGGGCCTTGGGATGACTGCCCCTTCGTCGAGCTCTTTATCATGAGGCTTTTTCTTTGGAGTGGTTGCACTCTTCTTGTGAAGTACAGGCTCCTCTCTTTCCACCACAAGGACATCACTGGCTGTTTGTGGGGTAGCTGACAAGTACAGCTTCAGGTGCTCCAGGCCTTGGGGCGACCATTACAGGTGGGCTGGCCAAGTACTTCTTCAAGTCCTCAAATGCTTTTTCAGCTTCAGGGGTCCACTTGAAAGTGCCCATTCTTTTCATGATCTTGAAAAACGGCTGGGCTCTTTCGCCGAACTTGGAGATGAATCGACCCAAGCTGGCCATGCAGCCTGCCAGGCGTTGCATGTCCTTGAGCCTGAGTGGAGGTTGCATGCCTTCTATGGCCTTGATTTTGTCTGGGTTCGCCTCTATGCCCCGATGGGACACGAGGAAACCCAGCAATTTGCCTGAAGGTACTCCAAAGACGCACTTGCCGGAGTTGAGCTTGATGTTCACCTTGCGCAGGCTGGCGAAGGTTTCTTCCAGGTCTCCGAGAAGAGTATTTCCTTCTCGTGACTTTACGACGATGTCATCGACATATGCTTCAGCGTTTCGCCCCATTTGCTCGCCAAGGGCTATGCTCATTAACCTCTGGAAAGTGGATCCGGCATTTTTTAGGCCGAAGGGCATGCAGACGTAGCAATTCACACCGCATGGGGTGAGGAAAGCCGTCTTCTCCTTGTCCTCTTTAGCCATCTTAATCTGGTGATAACCAGAGAAGGCATCGAGGAAACAGAGGAGGTCGCAGCCTGCCGTGGAGTCCACGATCTGGTCAATTCTGGGCATGGGGTAAGGGTCCTTGGGGCATGCCTTGTTTACGTCGGTGTAGTCGATGCAGAGGCGGCCTCCGCCGGCGGGTTTTGGGACTACCACGCCTATGGAGAGCCAAGTGGGGTGCGCGACTTCGCGGACTACTTTTGCCGCTTTGAGCTTCTTGACCTCCTTGACGATGAATGCTTGCTTCTCGGGGGCTTGCTTTCTTGCTTTTTGCTTGACGGGGCGCGCGTTTGGGCACACGGCCAAGTGGTGCTCGATCACCTCCCTCGGTACACCAGACATATCAGACGGTGTCCATGCGAACATGTCAGAGTTTGCCTGGAGGAAGGCGACGAGCGTGCTTTCCTATTTGGGAGGCAGCGCGGCGCCAATGGTGACGCAAGCCCCCGAGCTACCTGAGCTCAGAGAGATCTTCTTTGTAGCAGCTGCCTCTGGGAGAACAACTGCTTCTTCTTCTTGGGCCTCTCGAGAGGCTCTTGGTCCTCGTCAGCGGGGAAGGCCATGGCGGCGGTCTTGTAGGCCGTCTCCACAGCAAGCGTAGCGTCCAGGACATGCCCACGTATGGTGATCGTGCCGGCGCTGCCGGGGATCTTGACCATGTTGTACGCATGGTGCGTGACGGCCATGAACTTCGCGAGTGCGGGGTAGCCAAGGATGGCATTGTACGGTAGGCCGATGTGCGCAACATCGAAGTCGATGTGCTCGGTGCGGTAATTTTCCTCGCTCCCGAAGGTGACGGCAAGCCTGACCTGGCCTAAAGGCTCGATTGAGCCGCTGGTGACCCCCGTGAAGGGCCTCGAGTGCATAAGCCTCTCGTAGGGCACTTGAAGCGCTTCGAACGTATCTATGGAGATAACGTTCAGGACTGCTCCGCCATCAATGAGCGTCTTGGAGACAGCCACATTGTCGATGGTGGGGGTGCAGACCAGCGGGAGGGTTCCAACAGTCTTGGTGGACTTGGGGTGGTCCTGAGCGTCGAAGGCGATGGTGTATTGCGACCACTTGAGGGGCCTGGAGGTTTCCGTGCTTGGGAGGGCGGCGTTGAGCTCGCAGGCGAACTGCTTGAACTGGTTGTTCGACTTCGGCGCCTGCGCCCCCCCTAGGATGCAGGCAATGGCGCCCCTCGGGGCTTGGTAGCCGCCATCTTCCTCGTCATGGAGGTTGCCTTTCTTTTCTGCGGCGTTGGCTCGATTTCCAGATGGTTTCTGGTAGCCACCCTTGCGTCCGCCTCCGCGGTAGCCACGGCCTCGACCGCGGCCGCCGCTGTCTTCTGCTTGCTCGTGCTCCTTGCTCAACCTTTTGAGGTCGTAGCAGGACTCGGTAGAGTGGCCGCGCCTGTTTGTGTAGATGCAGAAAGGGCGGTGATCATCTTTCCTCTCTCCAGCCTCGGGGGAGTCCCTGCGGGTGCCTTTTGTGTCAGGCTCTGCCGCGAGAACTGCGGTGGCCTTGCGCTTGGGCTCCTCCTTCTTCTTCTGGCTCTTGGACCCCTCAGCATGATATTCCCCTCTCGAGGACATTTTCACGAAGAGGAGTCCCTCTTCAGCCTTGGCGCACTTGTCCGCCATGTCGAACAGCTTGACCACAGAGGTGAGCTTGTCGTGGATGCCCAGTTTCTCGAGCATCCTGCTGTTTGTGACGCCCTCGCGGAAGGCGGCGATGACTTGAGTGTCGGGGATGTTCGGAATCTTGTTGCGCACTTGGCTGAAGCGCTGGATGTACTTGCGGAGCGTTTCGTCCTTCCTCTGCACCACAGCGCGCAGATCGTTGTGGGTGAGGGCGCGCTCGTACGTCCCCTTGAAGTTGGAGACGAACTGCTTGCAGAGCTCCTCCCAGGCGTTCACAGAATCCTCTGGGAGGTTCAGGAGCCACGACAGCGCAGAGTCGCGTACCGCGTGGGAGAACCAGTTGGCCATGACCTTGTCGTCTCCCCCCGCAGCTTGGATGGAGGTGGTGTAGAGCTGCAGGAACTCGACGGGGTTGCTGGAGCCGTCGTAGCCCTTGGGAAGAGCCAGCCTGAACTTCTGCGGCCAGACCACGCAGCGCAGAGAGCGAGTGAACGCCATGCAGCCCGAGGTGTACGTAGCGACCCCGTGCTGAAGCGCGTCGCGGTTCTGCTGTCCCGCCTGGCCGAGCTCCTCCACGAGCCTGTTCTAGCGGTCTCGCTGGAGCTCCATCTCCACACGGGCGTCGGGCGCGGTGCGCTGCACGATCATGCAATCACGCGGCAAGGTCATGTGCGAAGCAGCCCTCTGTGCCGCAGCCGGTGCAGGCCCCGGAGGTGGCGGAGGCGCATTTGTTGCGACCGTGCCCGCGAGAGAGGGGTGCATGTTGGACTGCAATGGAGCGGGGCGCGTCGTGGCGATGCGGACGAGGTGGTTGAGGCGTTGGAGCCACTGCTCGTGAGCCTCAACGGTGGGCTGGTAGCGGAGCAGCTCCTGCGCCATGTGCAGCGCGGTGTGGGGCGCAGGGTCTGTCCTCCCCGGGCCCGAGCCGCTCGGGCGCTGCGTTGGGTGCGACGACTGCGCGTCCTCCTGGTGCTCGGCGTCGTGCTCCGGCGCCTCCGCGTGTGGGCCTGAAGGGACATGCTCCTCTTGGCGGGGTCGGCCCCGCCTTGCGCGGGTGGTCGCGGCACCTGGGGCGCGCGTGTTCCCGCGGGCGTACGTCGGCTGACTCGAGTGGTGCGGGTGGCGCGCGTGTTCACCATGGCGCGGAGACGAACTCGAAGGTTGTTGACGCGCCTCAATCCCCTACCTGGCGCGCCAAATGTCGGGTTATGACTCCCAGGAATCGGGGGTAGTCACTTCCTGAAGTATAGTTCGAGAGGGGATTGAACGCGGAGGTCTAAACCCTCAAGTGGCTCCGCGACGTTGCTCGCTGGACCCTAAGAAGACGCACCCCCGACCAAGGAAGACACCGTCCTTTACCCAGGTTCACGGCCCTCGTGAGGAGGTAAGACCGCTACTCCTGCCTGTTTGTATTATATGTGGGAGGTTACAGTACAATTGAGCTTGCCGGAAGCCCCCTTGAGGCAGTTCTTCCCTGGGGAGGGAAGCGATGATCTTCTTCCTCCTCCGGACCGAGGCTAACCTAACCAGAGTTGCTAGGGTTTACAAGGGGGTTGTGCACGCAAAGGGCCAACCCTTGCTACGATGGATGTCTTCTCTCTTTTATAGGCGCCTCGGGCCTTTTCCTTCGGCTTGGCCTTCAAGGTGGCTCCCACTTGCCAGTGGCGGGGCGGAGCACGAGTCCACCGCGCTCCATCCGTCCATGGACTCGGTCCATTGTTGAAAAAGGTGGCGCCGTAGCCGACAGGTGGCCGATCGCGCTCGTACTATCCGCTGAGCGGGCAGTCTCTAAGGTGGAGCCCGCGATGACGATCTCTGTTGGAGGGTTACGCCGTCCACCTGCTTTATCGTCAAAGTAGAAGGTCCTCACAGCTGTGCAGCAGGCGGCGCAGCTTTGTTGACCGCTTTATCGCCAGGGACAGCGACGGGGGTGTGAGCGCCACTGTACGAGCGTGGCAGAGGTCACGTGCGCTCTGTCGGGATTCCTTGGCGACGACGTTTCCCTCCAGGCCTGAGGGGAGATTCCTGCCGGACTTCCCTCAGGCGGATTGGTTCCTCGGGGGGAGGATCCCCTGAGGCGAGGGGTACCTTGAGGCCCTCGCTTCCTCTCCAGGCCCTCGAGGGGGATCGCCTCTCGAGGGTCCCGCCAGGCGGTGACGCCTGGTCCTTAGTCGTTTCGTCCGTCTGGCCTGCGAGCGAGGCCTGGGGGGAACGGGCTCTTGATACCCCAGTTCCCACTGGGCCGACAGCGCTCCAGTGCCAGCCTCGAAGAACCAATTCCTGGCTAGATGAGGGCCCAGCTGCAGCGGCCGGTCCCGTGGGCCCTGCCCCGGGTCGAGCTCGGGGGCTGGGTGTGGCTCCACCTCTGTCCACGCCGGCCTCCGCTGCGGCACTCGAGCCATTAAGACGCTCATCTTCCCCGGCAGGGCGAGGTGGCGAGGCCGCACCCCCTCCTGCGGCCGTACTTGCGTCTGCGGGAACCTCGGTCGCTCCCTCCAAAGGGGGCGAAGCCGCACCCCCTCCTATGGCCGCACTTGCACCTGATGAAGCCTCGGTCGCTCCCTCCAGACGTGGCGTGGGCGCCGCGGGCGAGCATGGTGAAGGTGACGTAGGCGGCGGCGTCCCTGCGCGCGACGATGGCAGCGTGCGGAGCAAAATTGCCTCGCGTGGTGGCGTAGCCGCGCGAGGAGGGGTCGGAGCGCGAGGTAACACGGGAGCCGTCTCCTCCACGATGTCCACAAGCAGAGGCTCGGGAGGCGCTGTTTGAGGCTCGGGTGCCCCCTCTAGGGGCACGGCCGCTCATTCCTGAGGCGCCCCCTCCACTGGGCCTGAAGTGAACGTCTCCACAGGCCTCGGGCGCTCGCCAGCCGCCACCGCAGCTACGGCTCTCTTCACGCCTGCTGCCTCGCGAAGCTTGCGACGCTTCGCAGGCACCAGATCGCTGGAAAAGGCCCAAAGAAGATTGTTCAGAAGAAGACGGAGCAGGGGAGACAACAAAAGCCAAAAATAACCAAGTGGTGGGAATACTCACCATGAAGGGGAAGCACCGGCGTCGACCCACGACAGGTCGGGAGAGCGCCAGGTAGGTGTGGGCTTGGCACCTGATCCCTCCAGAGGCGTCGCCGCTTTTCTTTTGGAGGGGATGTCAGAGGGCCTCGCTCGAGAGCGATCCACCATCGCCTTGGTGCGAGGCTCGCGCCTCCCCGGCGAAGCATCAGTCTCCGAGGCCGCCCCCGCCTCAGACGCCTCCTCTTCAAGGCACCACAACGAAGGCGTCGTCATCGCCCGACGAGATGTTGCAAATCTCGTCGGTGAATGGCTCGTACCTCGCAGGGGGCGCCTCTCCCGTCGCGGCCTCTTCCTCGCCGCTAAAGGCATGGGAGGTGGATGAAGAATAAACACCCACGACTGCACGCACCGGCGGAGCGACCTCCTGATCCATCAAGCCCGCCAGACCATGAGGAGTGAAATCCGGCATTCCGTCTAGGATATCCATGCGGTCGCTCAGAGGAAGCTGGTGCAAGGGACGCACGGAGCCGGCGATCTTCCCAGGCACATCTAGACTGGCGAAGAGGATGTTTAGGATGGTGTCAACCACGTCCGAGCCAAGGTCCTCCGGATGAAGCCTCATGGGGTCGGAGGGGCCGGCATACATCCACATTGGCTCCGAGTGCGCCTGAAGGGGGGCGATGCGGCGTGTCACGAAGTCCGCCGCGACCATCTGACCCGTGAGACCCTCCTCGCGGAGTAATCTCAAACGCCCCTCCAAGTAAGCGTTGTCCGCACCACGAAGAGCAGACTTGCACCAGTGGGAGTTCCTCACGGGCGGCGCCTTCGGGACATCCAGGAATGCGCAGGGTGACGAGACGCCGATGTGCAGCCACTTCTGGCGAAAGTCACCCACCTTCTTGAGCAGGGTCGTAACAGGCTTATCCCCACTCCAGGACATGGGGATATATATACATGCCCCATGCCGTCCGCGATGCGGAAGGAGACGCATCCCGCCCTCTCGCCACCAGCCGTGCACCGCAGCGAGTAGAAGGTCCTGAAGACCGCAACCGAAGGGTGCACGCCCAGATAAGCCTCGCAAAGGTAGGCGAAGATGGACAAAATGAGTATGGAGTTTGGGTGAAGATGGAGGAGTTGAATTTGGTAGAATTCCAGTACTGCCTCCAAGAAAGGCGAGTACGGCGGCACCAGCCCGGCGGTGATGGCGTGGAGAAAAATGGGGTAGAACCCTTGAGGAAATCTCCCGAACCGGGCGGCTTGGAGTTCGCTGGCACCGTGCTCGTTGGTCGGCCCCGCAACCAGGTGGCGGATCTTCCCCAACGCCTGAAGATCGGTGCGCGCCCCCTCGAGTGTCGCGCCCCGCACTACCTCCATGGCCGCCGCCCGGGAAGAAGACCCTGCTGCGGCCTTACTTTTGCTCTTCACCGGGCCCATCGGAGAGGACTTGGGTTTCGGCGAAGACAAAGATGGGAGATGCGCAGGGGAGAGCGGAGGCGGAGAGCTCTGAGAAGCGGAAACTTCTGCGGGAAGAACCAGAATCGGTAACGGCTCCGCGCGGCAAAGCCTGGGCTTTATGTCCTCTCCAAGAGCAGTTACCGGGGCATGGTGGGACCCCCCACGACTCGCGCCCCAGATCGTGCAAAGCCGTCAATCGTCCAAGCACCACGTGGCTCGGGCCGGCTGGGCACTAAGGGCCCACGACGCTTCGCCTAAGCCCATGGGCTCAGTCGTGCCCATCATGGGCCCGGGGGCTACTGTCGGCCCAGTGGGAACTGGGGTATCAAGGGCCCATTCCCCCCAGGCCTCGCTCGCGGGCCAGACGGACGAAACGACTAAGGACCAGGCGTCAACGCCTGGCGGGACCCTCGAGAGGCGATCCCCTTGAGGGCCTGAAGAGGAAGCGAGGGCCTCAAGGGACCCCTCGCCTCAGGGGATCCTCCCCCCGAGGAACCAACCCGCCTGAGGGAAGTCCGGCAGGAATCTCCCCTCAGGCCTGGAGGGAAACGTCGTCGCCAAGGAATCCCGGCAGAGCGCACGTGACCTCTGCCACGCTCGTACAGTGGCGCTCACACCCCCATCGCTGTCCCTGGCGATAAAGCGGTCAACAAAGCTGCGCCGCCTGCTGCAGAGCTGTGAGGACCTTCTACTCTGACGATAAAGCAGGTGGACGGCGCAACCCTCCAACGGAGATCGTCATCGCGGGCTCCACCTCAGAGACTGCCCGCTCTGCGAACAGTACGAGCGCGGTCGGCCCTTGGTGTGCAAAACTCCCTTGTAAACCCTAGCAACTCTGGTTAGGTTAGCCTCTGGCTGGAGGAGGAAGAAGTGAAGGGGATCGTGTGCAGAAAACAAAAAATTTCCTACCGACGATCTCCATCGGACCCCTTCCGGGACGCTCCCGGTGATCTGCTTCCTTTCCGGTTGTCTTGGCGAAACCCCTTAAGTGTGTTACCCTAGCGGTTCGATATAATATCAGGTATGACCAAGACTCCTCAATGATCAACGACTAACTCGTAGGCCTGGACCACATGAATTAATCCCTGAGATATAACGAATGACTTTCATCTATCAAACCTGAACGTAAAGTCTTAGACCTTTTGCCATAGCGATACTTAGCACGTCCGAGCGTCGTTCCATAGATATCTCCATAACTAATCCCGACCTCGTTACCGACGACGCTATCTTCTACTCGTTCATGATCTCATGTCTCCGTGACCTAGTCACATGCTTGCAAGCTCATTAGACATGATCTCACCGAGTGGGCCCGAGAGTATCTATCCTGCTATGCGGACAGGCAAATCCCGCTCTTGACCCCTCGTCTCAACTACTCCTTTCCGATACCCAAAAGTATAACCGTTATTGTCATACTAAAGAAGATACGACGTTTGGTGCAATCAAAGTATCTTCCAGGAATAACAATAAGAGTTGATCTCACGGTCAAAGGCGTAACGACTACGTTCTCCAAATCTGGATATGTCCATCACATCGCTCTCTAGCGATATGACTTTCATTGCCGACCGGCGCCATGCCCCATGACCGGGAAACCTCGATCATCAATCGCGCAACGAAACTAGTCTTAGTAGAGGCTACTAGGGACCTGGTTGTTTACGTATCACACCCGCATTAATGTTTCCGCTTAATACGGTTCTAGCATGACACAAAAACCTATTATGAACAAACGAGATATGATAAATAATACACTTTATTAATTGCCTCTAGGGCATATCTCCTTCAGTCTCCCACTTGCACTAGAGTACAACTTAATCTAGATTACAACTTGGTAAAAGCTTAACACCCATAGCTAACTGGTGTTGTTCATGCTTATCAAGCGGGAGAGGCTTCGTCAGCGGATCTGCCACATTCAGATCCGTATGCACTTTGCAAATCTTCACATCGCCTCCTTGTACGTACTAACGTATCACATGGAAGCGTCGGAGAATGTGTTTGGCGGTGGAGTGAAACCTTGGCTCCTTGGCGTTTGCAATGGCACCCGTATTGTCGCAGAAGAGGATCACGGGGTCTTGCACGCTTGGGAACACTCCAAGTTCGATAACGAACTTCCTCAGCCACACAGCTTCATTCGCGGCCTCGCAGGCAGCAATGTACTCCGACTCCATTGTAGATTGTGCGACTATGGGTTGCTTCCCACTTCTCCAGCACACGGCGCCTCCATTCACCTTGAACACGTAACCTGTCTGTGACTTACATTCATCGGGGTCTGAGCAGAAACTTGCATCTACGTAACCCGTTACGCCAAGTTCTTCATCGCAGCCACCATACACAAGGAACATTTCCTTTGTCTTATTGAGATACATAAGAATGTTCTTAACAGCTATCCAATGCGGCATTCCAGGATTACTCTGGAACCGGCTTGTCAAACTTAGAGCTAATGCCACATCCGGTCTAGTACTCAACATTGCATACATGATCGATCCTATGGCTGAAGCATAAGGATGTTTCGTCATTTCGGCCTTACCCAGTTCCGTCACCGGACACTGCGCCTTACGCAATATCTTATTCTTGATAACCGGCAGAGAACCCTTCTTTGCCTTCTCCATACGGAAACGCTTCAGTATTTTATCAAGATAAGTACTCTGACTTAGTTCTAATAGGCGCCTTGATCTATCGCGATAGATTTTTATGCCTAAAACATACGCAACTTCTCCTAAGTCCTTCATGGAAAACTTATTGTTTAAATATTCCTTCACGCTATTCAGAAGTTCCACATCATTCCCTATTAACAATATGTCGTCAACATACAGTGCTAAGAACACAACCGAGCTCCCACTCATTTTCTTGTAAATACAGGTCTCTTCCACATTCTGGATAAATCCAAAACCTTTGATTACCTCATCAAAGCGAAGATTCCAGCTCCGAGATGCCTGCTTCAATCCATAGATGGATCGCTGAAGCTTGCACACCTTGTTAGCATTTCCTGGATCGACAAAACCTTCCGGTTGTACCATGTACAACTCTTCCTCAATGTTTCCATTCAGGAAGGCCGTTTTGACGTCCATCTGCCAGATTTCATAATCATAGTAGGCAGCTACCGCTAACAAAATCCGAATAGACTTAAGCATCGCTACCGGTGAAAAAGTTTCATCGTAGTCAATTCCATGAACTTGTCGGAAACCCTTTGCGACAAGCCGAGCTTTATAGACGGTCACATTACCATCAGCATCAGTCTTCTTCTTAAAGATCCACTTATTCTCGACGGCCTTGCGCCCTTCGGGAATATCCACCAAAGTCCACACTTTGTTATCGTACATGGATCCTATTTCGGATTTCATGGCTTCAAGCCATTTTTCGGACTCTAGACTCTCCATCGCCTCCTTGTAGTTTGTAGGTTCGTCTTGCTCGACTAGCATGACGGTGCGAACCATGTTGCCATACCATTCTGGTGGGATCCGAGATCTACCAGACCTACGAGGTAGAACATCTTCCTCGACAGTTTCTCCCACTCCTTCCACGGAGGACGTTTCCGGAATTGCTTCCGTTGCGCCACTCGGAATCTCGAGTTCAGGATCAACTACCTTCCTCCCACTTACTCCTTTCGCGAGAAACTCCATCTCTAGAAAGGTACCGGTCTTCGCGACAAAAGTTTTGCCCTCAGCTTGGTTGTAGAAGGTGTACCCAACGGTTTCCCGCGGATATCCTACAAAGACGACTTTCTCCGACTTCGGTTCGAGTTTATCGGGCTGTAGTTTCTTAACGTACGCCTCACAACCCCAAACCTTCAGAAACGATAACTTAGGCTTTTGTCCATACCATAATTCATACGGCGTCGTTTCAACGGACTTGGACGGAGCCCTATTTAAAATGAATGCGGCTGTTTCTAACGCATAACCCCAGAAGGACACTGGCAGATCGGTAAGAGACATCATAGATCGGACACTATCCAGTAGAGTACGATTACGTCGCTCGGACACACCGTTACGCTGCGGCGTTCTGGCGGGCGTAAGTTGGGGCACTATGCCACAACTCTTCAGATGTGTGCCAAACTCAAAACTCAAGTACTCTCCACCGCGATCGGACCGGAGATGCTTGATTTTCCTATTAAGATGATTCTCAACTTCACTCTGGAATTCTTTGAACTTTTCGAACGTTTCAGACTTGTGTTTCATCAAATAGATATAACCGTATCTACTCAAGTCATCAGTGAAGGTGACGAAGTAACGATAACCATTGCGTGTCGAAACGCTCATCGGTCCACACACATCTGTATGTATGATCCCCAACAAATCCGACGCCCGTTCAACGAAACCTTTGAACGGTGTCCTGGTCATTTTGCCCATAAGGCATGGTTCGCATGTATCGAGGGATCCGAAATCCAACGAGTCCAAGAGCCCATCAGAGTGGAGTCGCTTCATGCGCTTTATACCAATATGACCAAGACGGCAATGCCACAAAAACATGGCGGTATCGTCACTACACTTAATTCGTTTGGCTTCTATGTTATGGATGTGAGTACTACGATCGAGATTCAACAAGAATAAACTGTAATTCTCGGGAGCATCAACATAAAAGATATCATTCATATAAATAGCACAATTGCTTGACACTGATTTAAATGAATAACCGTCTTGTAACAGGCAAGACCCACTTATAATGTTTACACTCAAGGATGGCACAAAATAACATTTATTTAAAACCAAAACTAATCCCGATGGTAGATGAAGAGGGAGCGTGCTGACAGCCACCACGTCGACTCTCGATCCGTTGCCGACGCGCATCGTCACCTCATCCTTCGCCAGCCGCCTTCTATTCCGTAACTCCTCCTGAGAGTTACATATATGAGCAACAGAACCAGTATCAAATACCCACGTATTGCTCCGGGCGTATGTAAGGTACACATCTATAACATGTATATCAAATATATCTTGCTCTTTGTCGACCGTCTTGCCAGACTTCTTATCCTCCAGATACTTGGGGCAGTTGCGCTTCCAGTGACCCTTCCCCTTGCAGTAGAAGCACTCCACGCTAGCTCTGGGACCAGACTTGTTAGTCCTGGGCTTGGCAGCCAAATTTGCCTCCCTCCGGGACTTCCAGCTCTGCTTTCCCTTGCCACCAGACTTCTTGAAATCAACGGTCTTGTTGACCATCAACAGCGTGTGCTCCTTCTTAATCTCTACCTCAGCAGTCTTGAGCATCACGAACACTTCACCCAGGGACTTAGCCATGCCCTGCATGTTGTAGTTCATGACGAAGCCTTTGTAGCTTGGTGGCAACGATTGCAACACCCTGTCAATCGCCAGCTCATCGGGAATCTTGCACTCCAGAGCATTCAGGCGTTGAACGTAGCCAGACATCTTGACTACATGCTCGCTCACACTGCTATGCTCTTCCATCTTGGCTGAGAAGAAAAGCTCAGAAGCCTCATATCTCTCAGCCTTAGCCTGCGGCGCAAAGACAGCCTTAAGATCCGAAATGATCTCAAAGGCGCTCATCTTCTCAAAGCGCTTCTGCAGGTCGGCTTCCATTGCGTAGAGCATGCCACTCTGGACAAAGGCAGAATCCTCCGATCGGGTCTGGAAGACCTTCTTCTCATCCTCAGAGGCATCATCTGCAGGAGGGTCACCTATGGCGGCCTCAATGACGTAGGCCACCCTATGGGGAGTGAGGAGGATCCTCAGGTTGCGGAACCAGGCCATGAAGTTTGACCCATTGGTCTTAAGCTTTTCTTTCTCAAGGAACAGACCTAGGTTAAACGAGGGGCGAGACATCTACAATGGAATTTGCAACAACATAAGACTTTGTTCATAATAATTTTGAGTTATAGTATTTTAGAAAATAACTAACATAACTCCCACTCAAACGAACATCCCTCCTGGTCGTTTAAGCGATTACACGACCCCCATCCATTGCACCACCCCTCATCATCAAAGCCGGCGGCACAACTTCAAGAGTAGACAAAATCGTCCGCCACACCAATTTTGTGACTCGTGCTCGACCTTTCGGTCTTCCTGTTCCGAGGCCATACCTCTGAGTATGCTAGGCTCGCCACCAAAGACCTCCACGCTGACGCTTGTGCAACATGGCTTACACCCACTGTATGCGAACGACGAGATGTATGACACCCGATCATCACGGCCTGCCTCATAACGTAGAACTTTCTTGGTGGTGCGCGTTGGAGGGAGAACACTAGTGGTATTTTGAAGGGATCATCTTATTCAGCTACCGCCGTGTAACTAATGTATACTATACACACAATCACACAAAATAAGATGCACACAAACCATCAAATGTAATGCAATGTGATATAGTCCATTGCGCCATGGTCTTCTTGGCGCCCGCAGTTTATAAACAATTTAATAAACCTACCTTGACCATATCACATAGCCCCTGCAAAATAAAGTTAGACGCTTCTACTTTATCTTTTTTCATATTTTACGTGGCTTGGGGCTTTCGTAAATAGAACCGCTTCATACCTACGAATCTTATAACCACAACAATGATCCAATAATTGCATGTTTAAGCATCCCTTTCGGGCCCTCCATTGAAAATGCGAAGACCAACTAAAGAGAGAGAAACTGACACCCGCCAGCCACATATACGGTACAAGCCGTATGTCAGTAGTGGAACCAGTCTCGCGTAAGCGTACGCGTAAAGTCGGTCCGGGCCGCTTCATCAACTCAATGCCGCTGGAATACACAAGTGCACGCTAGAGGGTAGCAAATAATAGGAACGGTGCCCCCGTGCAGAGCACGGGTTCTAACAGCGTACAGCTATATCTACGATAGATCGGCTCTGATACCACTGAAGGGGATCGTGTGCAGAAAACAAAAAATTTCCTACCGACGATATCCTAAAAGCATTCCAAGATCTATTCTATGCAGATATAGTAGTACGAACGGAGATTAGAATACGTACTCTTGTAGACCGAAAGCGGGGATTATGTTCCCGCACAAACGTTGTCGATGCAGACCGACGAAGCCGACCTCAAGGTCGTGTAGAGGAAGCAGACCTCCGAGTACCGCTAGCACAGCACCTCGCAGGGAGTCGCACACGTACGGTGGAGACGACGGCCTCTGAAGCTCCAGTCCAGGACGAGCAGCGGAAGACTTGGACGAGCAGTGGAGGAGATCCCCTTGCTCTTCTCGGCGCGGCTCCAACTTGGGAACCACGAGATCGAGAGAGAAATCGGAAATTAATTGGTGAATTAAAAGGCTGGGGGTGCCCCTTCTTATATAGGCTCCCAGGGGGAGCCTACCTTGCCAGCCAGGCAATGTAGGACTATCCCACAGCCTGGCTCGGCCAAGGAGGGTGCGCCGGCCCCCTGGTGGGCCCCATCTGGCCCACCTATGCCGGCCTCCATGCCCCCACCGAATTCCCAATGGGGTTCCCCCCCCCCCCCTCTTGGGCCTTCTTTCGTCCGGAAGGCTCATTTAGGGAAATCTGCCTAAATAAATTCGAAAATAAATATATAAAATCATATTTGCATATTAATAACACTAATTAATATCAAACATAATATATATAATTTTTCCTAGCTCCGAAAACTCTTTCGGCGCTGCCCGATCTCCATCGGACCCCTTCCGGGACGCTCCCGGTGATCTCCTTCCTTTCCGGTTGTCTTGTCGAAACCCCTTAAGTGTGTTACCCTAGCGGTTCGATATAATATCAGGTATGACCAAGACTCCTCAATGATCAACGACTAACTCGTAGGCCTGGACCCCATGAATTAATCCCTGAGATATAACGAATGACTTTCATCTGTCAAACCTGAACGTAAAGTCTAAGACCTTTTGCCATAGCAGTACTTAGCACGTCCGAGCGTC
Organism: Poa annua; assembly: GCA_026929855.1. NCBI lineage: Eukaryota > Viridiplantae > Streptophyta > Magnoliopsida > Poales > Poaceae > Poa > Poa annua. The sequence continues at coordinate 45,237,412 of CM049427.1, forward strand.
ATTCCATAGATATCTCCATACCTAATCCCGACCTCGTTACCGACGACGCTATCTTCTACTTGTTCATGATCTCATGTCTCCGTGACCTAGTCACATGCTTGCAAGCTCATTAGACATGATCTCACCGAGTGGGCCCGAGAGTATCTATCCTGCTATGCGGACTGGCAAATCCCGCTCTTGACCCCTCGTCTCAACTACTCCTTTCCGATACCCAAAAGTATCACCGTTATTGTCATACTAAATAAGATACGACGTTTGGTGCAATCAAAGTATCTTCCTGGAATAACAATAAGAGTTGATCTCACGGTCAAAGGCGTAACGACTACGTTCTCCAAATCTGGATATGTCCATCACATCGCTCTCTAGCGATATGACTTTCATTGCCGACCGGCACCATGCCCCATGACCGGGAAAAGTCGATCATCAATCGCGCAACGAAACTAGTCTTAGTAGAGGCTACTAGGGACCTGGTTGTTTACGTATCACACACGCATTAATGTTTCCGCTTAATACGGTTCTAGCATGACACAAAAACCTATTATGAACAAACGAGATATGATAAAGAATACACTTTATTAATTGCCTCTAGGGCATATCTCCTTCAAGAAGATCATCGCTTCCCTCCCCAGGCAAGAACTGCCTCAAGGGGGCTTCCGGCAAGCTCAATTGTACTGTAACCTCCCACATATAATACAAACAGGAAGGAGTAGCGGTCTTACCTCCTCACGAGGGCCGTGAACCTGGGTAAAGGACGGTGTCTTCCTTGGTCGGGTGTGCGTCTTCTTCGGGTCCGGCGAGCAACGTCGCGGAGCCACTTGAGGGTCTAGACCTCCGCGTTCAATCCCCTCTCGGACTACATTTCAGGAAGTGACTACCCCCGATTCCTTGGAGTCATAACCCGACAGTTTGTGTATTATGCTATAACTGTATTAATCGGAATTATTAATACACGTGTGATATATAGACAACCAGGTCCCTAGTGAGCCTCTATATGAACTAGTCCATTGGGCAACAGTTGATCGAGATTCCCGATCAAGGACAATGACGTCGGTTGACAGTGGGGTCATCTTGTTAGTTGAATGAGATGATGGACATACGCAAAGTATTGCAATAAGATCGTATTACGATGTTTGTCATTTGCAATAGATAAGAATATGATAGCTTATTCCTTAGACCGTGAGACTGTACTTATTTATGCTTCGTAGGGGTGTTTTGAGAGCATCAAACGTTGTGTCTTATATAGCATGACAATAACGGTGTCCATCTTGGGTATTCCGAAAGAGCATCGAGACGTAAGGATCAAGAGCGGGATTTGTTCATTCTTATAATGGAAAGATACTCTGGGCCCACTCGGTGAGATTACATCTATATAGCTGCGCAGCTTATGACTAGGTCATGGAGATGTAATATCACAGACGAGTTAATAACCTTTTTCGATAACGAGATACAACAAAGACATCGGTGTGTCTACGATCATATCTCGGACAAGGTAGTATCGCAGAAACAAAGGGACAAGGTAGTATCTCGGACGATATTCGTAGAATGCACAGGGGTCGTCATATACGTCTAGGTATCCCTGACGGTCATTGGTGAGCGGAGTGTCTCGACCATGTCTGGAGTGTTCTCGAACCGTAGCGTAACAAACTTAAGGTCTTAGCGACACGAGGAGATAGGTTCTGGAATAATATAGGTTTTTGTTGGAGAGAGAGAAATGATCCGGAAAGAGTTCCGGTGGTCCGGAAGGAGTTCCGGGAAGGTCTGGAATGGTTCCAGGGATGTCCGAAAGTTGTTCGGGTGATTCGAAAATTATTTCGGAGTCACGGGATATTAAATAGTATTTAAATGTATTAATTATGAATTAATTCTATTTTATATTAATTTAATATTAATTAAATAAAGGAAAAAGGGGGCTCCCACCTACATGGGCCCTGAGAGGGCCCAAGAGGGGAGCCGCACCAAGCAAGGAAAGGGGGGCTTGGGCCCCCTAGTCCGAGTTGGACTAGGAGGGGGGCCAGCCCATGGGGGGTTCGGCCAAACCCCCCCTCCCTCTCCTCCTTTAGTCCCAAATGGGGGAGCTAGGGAGTTTGCACACCCCCTCCCCCCTTTATATAGCAAGGCATATTAATTGGATTAATTACAGAAAAATACAATTAATTGTATAGCAGGCCGACCGAGTTGCTTCTCCGCCCATTTTGCCACCTCTCTGCACCTAAGCTATACCGCCGGGCGCCGTTGCCCTGCGGGATTCCAGATAAGATCTACCCCGGCGATTTCAGCTGGATCTGAATGACCTGGGGTTGTCGTTAAGCTCCGTATGTTTGCGAGTGCTCGGAGGTAACTCTTTTTGAGGAGCCTGGGCGACGTCGTCTCGCCCCTACAGCCGCCGCGCCACCCTCCTCTGCCGCCAGCGCACCCCCCCTGGTGCTGGCGCCTCGCCATCTTCCGCCCGACGTTCGACGCCCATCGACGCAGGTCATCGTCGACACCCCGGCATCATCGTCTTCGTCATCGCGGCAAGTTCTCCGCGACCTCGAGGTCGGTTACGCACGACTTCATCGTCAACGCTTGTGCGGGAGCGTAATCCCCGCTATCGGTCTACATGGAGTTAATGTAACCCGTTCCGCCACCGTTATCACTTGTACTAGATAGATAGATCCTGACTAGTTAGGGTTTCATACGCTAGAAAAATTATTGTTTTCTGCACCGGAACCCCTTCAGTCTATCCTTCTTAAAGATAATAAGATATTCAAAGGCACAGATGAGTACAACAATCCTCCCAGGCTCCAAAGGCCAACCAGTGTAGTTGAGGAAAGTCTTCAGTTTATGTTCAACCTGACCTAGCGCCTCAAGCCCTCGATTTGTTCAAAGTCTTTGTTCCCTATTTTTTTGGTACTTCACAATTCAAAAGGTATTTTCGTGGATTTTGCTTATGTAAAAGAATTTTGCATTTTGTTGACGCATATATAGATCAGTTAACACCACGGGTGCGGTGTATCGCCGCGCCACCTTACCTAGTATTGATACAATTCGTGGGATGATCATTATGTTCCTGTGGCGTAACTGAAGCATCCGGAACGATATGCTTCATGGTAAAGATGCCCCTCCAACTGAAATATCCAAGAACTTCCTTAGCAGCTATTTCTTGTCTATGCTCCATACAAAGGGACAATCCGTTGAGTTAATCCTAAAGGAAAATCTCCAGTGGTTTTAGAGCATGTCTAACAGTTGTCCTATTCTATATAGTATTTTAGCACATATAGGTACCTGTTTTAGCGTATGTAGGGCACCGAGTAGTTTTCCACTTTTCCAGCTGCCCTATTTTAGGCCACTACCTCTCCAACAGCTGCCCTATCCCATGCCCTATTTTAGACATATTTCATGAACATTTGAACACAATATGAACTACGAACCATAATTTGAACATGATTTAAACTAGTAACCATAGTTTTATCACAAATTTAAACTACGAACAATATTTTTGAACCATATTCAACTACTAGATATTATGATACTACTCTAATCGTCCCAGTCAAAGGAGGAGGAGGAGCTCAACTCGATCACCTTCACCGTCGACGGTCCAGCCTCATCGTCGACCTTCTTCTTCTTCATCTCCTGCTCGCGCTTTCAGAAGAACTCCTGCTCGTACTGCATGTACTCGGGATGCTCCCGTGCGAATCGAGCCATCGACTCCTCGTAGGTCCCGAGCACCCGAGTCGGCTCCTCCTTCTTCACCAGTCGGGTCTTCATCTTGGACTGCATCGGAAGCGCGAGAAAGATGGCATCCTGCAGGGAGGTGATGCTCGGGTCGTTGAGCTGCTCCCGGGGAACGCCGAGACGCCACCCGGCGGCATCGTACGCCTGAGCCGCCAAATCAGCGTTTTCGTAGGTGCAGAGGTAGTACTGCATGCCCTCGTGCTGCAGCTTGGCGCTCTAGCGGCCGCTCGGCCTCGCCCGCACGCCCTTGAAGCCGGAGACGGCCTTCGTCTTCTTCGGAAGGCCGAGCTCGGGGGCGGCGCGAGCGAGGTCGGAGGCGGAAGGCGAGCTCGAGGGCGGCGCGAGCGAGGTCAGAGGCGGACGGAGCGAGCTCGGGGGACGGCGCAGAGCTCGGGGGCGGCGCAGAGCTAGGGTTTGAGGGGCGGCGGAGCGAGCTACGCGTGCGATTGGCGGCGTCGGGTGCGGTTGGGGGCGGGGGTGCGATTGGCGACGGCGGCGGGGTCGAGGACGGCCGGACTCGCAGCGGCGGCGGTGGATTTTGTCGCGGGAGCGGCGGCGGCGCATGGGAAACGCGGGGGAAGCGTGGTTTCAGCGTGGCGGTTGGGCGGGCGCGCGCGGAAATGGAAAAGATAGGGCACGCGCTCGGGGGCGTCCTACGTGCCACAAGTATGGGGCAGAGATAACCATAATTTAGGGCTGCCCCAAAATAGGCCACGTGATAGGGCAGCTGTTGGAGGCTGTTTTTTTGCCCTCTCATGCCCTAAAAAACGGTTTTAGGGCACGGAGGCTAAAATAGGGCTGTTGTTAGAGATGCTCTTAGCCTCCGTGCCCTAAGAACCGTTTTTAGGGCACGAGAGGGCAAAAAACAGCCTCCAACAGCTGCCTTATCACGTGCCCTATTTTGGGTATTTTGGCCTCCCTGCCCTAAAAACCGTTTTTTAGGGCACGAGAGGGCAAAAAACAGCCTCCAACAGCTACCCTATCACGTGCCCTATTTTGGGGCAGCCCTAACTTTTGGTCCTCTCTGCCCAATATTTGGGGCACGGAGGACCCCGGCGGGAGCTGCCCTATCCTTTCCATTTCCTCGCGCGCCCGCCCAACCGCCACGCTTAAACCTTTCCTCCCCAGACCCGCATCTCCGATCCGCCGCCGCCTGCCGCCGCCCCAACTCCCGCCCTTGCTCCAGCAGGCTGCCACGCCGTTTCGCTGCCGATTCCCGCTGGAAAATGGCCGCGGGCGAGCTCGATTTCGCCCCGCGGTGTTGAATCCGCCCCCTCGTCGCCGGGCCGCGCCGCCAAGCTTGATTCGGTCGTTTCCCGCGGCCGCGAAGCTCCGGGTGGGTAGATCCCGAGCGCCGCCACCCGTGTGCCACCCCTCCTCGCTCTCCCGCGTGCAGCCGCCGCCGAGTTAACTCCGCCCCGCCGCGGCTGAGGTGAGGTTTTTTCATATTGTTTTGTTTGTAGATGGTGTTGTTTGTAGATGATTAGATAGATAATTGTAGTGCTTGTTTGTAGATGGTGTTGTTCAATTACACCACGTCCGATGAGGAGTTCGACATGGACGAGGATGAAGATGTTGATATGCTCCTCATGATGCACCACAAGGCGAACAAGAGGCCGAAGCACGGCGGTTCAGTGATGGGGTGACAGTACATCCGGAGGCGCGGTAAGGTGCACACGCCAAGCTCATGGCCAACTACTTCGTGGAGAGACCGGTGTATCCGGAGAGGAACTTTTGCCGCTGGTTTCGAATGAGCCGTGATATGTTCCGGCATATTGCCGAGTGTGTGCAGTTGCACGACAGGTTCTTTGAGAAGCGGAGGAATTGTACCGGAGATCTTGGACATAGCCTCTACCAGAAGATCACCTCCGCATTGCGCCAAATGGCTTATGTTGTTCCTGCAGATCTTGTGGATGATCACTTGGCCATGAGTGAGAGCCAATGCATCAATTGCCTTCGGCGCTTTGCGGTTGCCATTGTTGAGATTTTCGGGCCCGAGTATTTGAGAGCACCCAATGCTCAAGACATGGCTCGGCTGCTACAGATCAACAAAGACCGAGACTTTCCAGGTATGCTTGGATCTATTGATTGCATGCATTGGAGGTGGTAGAATTGTCCTATGGTGTGGCATGGACAATTCAGAGGACACATGCAAGGTTTCACCATTATTCTTGAGGCCGTGGCTAACCAGGAGACTTGGATATGGCATGCATTCTTTGGCATGCCTGGTTTTGCAATGATATTAATGTTCTCAATCGTTCACCTCTATTCACAAAATTGGCCAAGGAAGAGATGGCTGAGGTGGAGTTTCAGGCAAATGGCAAAACATACAACATGGGCTATTATCTTGCGGATGGGATTTATCCCAAGTGGTCGACATTTGTGAAGCCATTGATTCTCCCCCAAGGCAAGAAGGAGCTTGATTTCAACAATGCTCAAGCGGTGGCAAGGAAAGATGTGGAGAGAGCTTTTGGGATTTTGCAAGCCCAATTTGCTATTGTCAAAGCACCGGCGAGGTTTTGGGACCAAGAGACTCTTTGGTATATCATGACGGCATGCGTGATCCTGCATAACATGATCATAGAGAATGAGCGTGGACAGAGTGCCATCTATGGCACCTACGAGTTGATGGGGCGTCCGATCCGACCGAGACGAGGTGGAGACCGAGTCCAACGCTTCCTTGACGTGTACCACGAGATACGGGACTCCGATGTGCACAACGATCTTCAGAAAGATCTCATGGAGGAGTAGTGGACATGAAATGGAAGGCAAAGAGCAAGGCCGTGCACTTGATTCTATTTCATTTGATATTGTATTTGATGAACAATTTGATGTTGTGTGTCTATTTGTTTTTTATTTGATGGACCATTTGATGAATTAGACATATTGTGTTGTAATAATGGCAGAACTATTTAATTTGTATTTGTTAGAAATTTATTTAGATCATATAGCATATCATTTGTTCGTCATCTGTATGAAATATGTGCAAAAGAGCCATTTGATATAGGAAAGGGCACCTAAAATATGGTAGCTGTTGGAGAGGTAGTGCCTAAAATAGCGCAGCTGGAAAAGTGGAAAATATGTGCTAAAACATGTGCCATATATGTGTAAAGTAAGTCGTTAGGGATGCTCTTAGTGCAGCCTCCTGCAGCGCCAAATCAGCTGAAGGAATGTGAATCATGGCGAATTGGCGATGGCCGCCGGCTGGGTTGGTGGCTCTTTGGGTGGATGGTTCATTCCTGGTCCTGGAAGATACAAGGTCAGGTATTGTCTTACGTGATCATGAGGGAGCAGTACTATTTTCGGCGGCTGAAATCAGTGCGATGATTGAAGGGTTTGTATTGACTTTGATTGTTCAGTCGACAGACCGTCCAATTATTATTCAATCTGATTGCTCAACTGTTGTTGCTGCCCTTGTGGTCTGGCTGCTCTTCCGCACGCCCACGAGCCTCCTGGCGCTGCTCGCCATCGACCGCAGCAAACGCGGACGCGGCCCGTCCATCGCGGCTCCAGTTCCGTGGCCTGGCGCACGCGGAACGGGCCACGCTCCGGCGTGTGGCCGAGGAAGGCATGCGCGGCGGCGTCGACCTGCCTCCCATCTCCGGTCATTACCTCTTCCCGGTCATCACGGAGGCGCGGGCGAGGAAGCTCGCGCTGCACTGCAAGGTTGGGCCGGCCGGACTGAGAATGCTTCTGTCGCCGCGCTGAACTACCGCTGGCTGCTGCTATCGCCTGTCGCCGCGGAAAGCCAACTGTGCGCCGCTGTCCTCCTTCTCGCGCTGGCTTGCCGGCCGCCGGCGTGCCACCAAGTAGTACTACTAGCGGCCAATCGATTTCAGCAGATCGATGCTAGTAGCTAGCTAGCTGAAGATGATCTAGAGCGCCCGTGCCCTGCTCAGCTTTTGTCAAATATTCAATTTTTTACTGGGAGGTCTCCGGAGTAGAAAACATGGTGGGGCAAAGGAATCGGGGAGGCGGCGAGAGCGGGGACAGAGAAGGAAGAGAGAGGAAGAAGAAGCTGGGTGGATGGGTCCGACCTAGTCCATATCGATCAGTTGTCTATGGGCTGGGTGGATGGGTCCGACCTAGTCCATATCGATCAGTTTGTCTATGGGGTTCGGATAAAAGGGCATGACTGGAAGGGATAATTTGGCAAAAAATAAACACTTCTAAAGACTGGTTTACGTAGTGCCAACTCAGCAAATACATGGCTATACAAGCTGCGGTGACCTCACGCATTAACATATCGGGGCAAGTAGATATATCGCTATACATACATTTACTAGTAAAATCGTTTTCCGTATCTAAGAATTACTATCTGTGATATCCGTGACCAAATTCATATTTGTCTTCGGTAAGTTGGTCGGATGGTCAGAAATAATTCATATTGGTTTCACCCCTAATTGTGAAGTTGCATTTCCCAACATAAAGTTATATTGTTGTCCCGCTTTCTTTTATTTCTGTTTTCATAAACATACTTACACTTTTTAGATTATATATCAGAAAAAACCACAAACACAAGTATAAATTATGACATGAGAACTAAAGTTGACAAAAAAGGTGGATCCGGATGATAAAATGGTTGAAGCTGGACTGATCGCTTCCTGCTGATTGCCACGGAATCTAAAAACCAGGATTCACAAACAATCCTCTTGCACCGGATGACACTACCGAAATTATTGCTGCAACCAATACCCCTTCACCAATCCATTTCCACCTTTTTGCATGTAGAAAAGGGCTGAATCGAAGGGCTGATCGTTGGATATTAGGACCGATTTGTTTGGCAAACAGCAAATCGAGATCTGCACCACCATTAATTCGGTCAGTGAAAGCCTGTCTACGACTCGATTTTTTCGTTTTTTAAAGATATGCCTTTAGAGGGGCATATCGTTTATATAGAAGAAGAGCCAAGCGGCTGGTGTTACAATGTGGCCTGGCACAGACGCCGAGCGCGCAACCCCACCGTGAAGCGGCAAAGAAACAAGAGGGACTACTCGTAGATCCTCCACCTCTATTTTTTTAAGCGATATCCACTAGGTGCCCTGATGTTTTTCTACCTCGGCCTTTATGTACGTGAGTGTGACCCTTAGCGGGGGGGGGGGGGGGGGGGGGGCCTGTGCGGTTGCACTTGCACCGCCGGCCCCTGTCAGAATGCAAGAAGGGAGTGGTAGCTGGTGCCTGGTGGGTGCATCGTCCCGTGCATTCTCTTATGAGCAAGTATAATAACATCTAGTCAGCAGGCTATAGTATGTGCCATGTCACCAAAATTTTAGGTGAAAAAAGAGAATGGAGAAGAGAATAAAACAGACGCTTCTACAATATCCCGTCTACAGTGTATGGAATGAGACGACAGAGGCTACATGCAGCCAGTTTGCAAACAGTAGGACTTTTCCACCCAATCCCGTGACACCCTTACATGCAAGATTAATGACTAGTATTTTAAGATGCTAAGCTTACAGCCAACCTAACAGCTATCCTATTGTATGTGGTGTGGGTTTTATAGTGGCTACTGATGACATGGCATGGCTATATAGCCAGCATCTTACTCTCTTATTGTTGTTACTCTTAGTGTCTAGGTTGCATGAAAATAGAGGCGTAGCTATAAGAAAAACATAGGGGACGGTTAGGTTGCATGTAAATGTAGACGGTTACTGGCATGCCACATCACCCTGAGAATTAGTGAACATTATCGGGTGGATTTTTAGACTTGCTACTAAATTCTAGCGATTTTTTGAAAGTTTCTCTACACTTGCTTGTACGCCCTACCTCCAGGACGTATCTAGTGGGCCTTTCATGGCACCGCAACAACTTCTCCACGGAGACACATCTGCATCTCGTTCTATTTTCCTTCACTTGCTTGTTTGACCTCTCATGCGATAGCCTTTCAGCTTCCCCTCCTTGCATTATTCGACGAAGGCACACTACTGGGAGACCGAGGAATCAACAAATGGTAATTACTAGCTGCCCTACTCTGGCTAGTTCTTGGCCGTAGGCAGTTTTATCTTGCCTTGTCGTCTTAGTGGCCCATACATGCCTGTCGGGTTGATGCACGTTCATGTTGTCACCGAGGGCATGCGCTGGCCGGAGCAGCACAACAGCCACACGAGCAAATCGGTCGTAGTACCACGTTAGAAGGCCTGCTCTCCACTGATGGAAATTTTTGCAGCTTCAGTTTATATTTTTGGATTGATGGAATGTAATTGTCATCGTCGTTGTTGACATGTTCAGATCAGAGTTGCCATGTTATGACGCAAGTGGACCAACCGATGTGATTATGAACTTCAGTATGGTGCTGGAGATCATTTTTCGATCACTACTGGATACTACCTCCCGATGTAGTGCACTTGGACGACCCATCTAGTCCTATTCTTTTTGCGTTTGTTTTTCTATCTTCAATATCATTTAACATATTTTACGTCTTACTATGGGGGTCGGGGGCAATTGCCCCCTCCTTCATATCCATAATTCTAATTAAATAATCAGAGGCGTTTCTTACTCCGCCAACACTAGAGCAAAACAGGCCACTTGTCCCGGGCCGTGAGGGCTTTTTGCCCCGGTCACGCGCCCGGGACAGCGTGTTCGGGACAAATAGGCACCCCTATTTGTCCCGGGCACGCCACGGCCCGGGACCAATAGGGGGGCCACGTGGCTAATCAAGGCAGGCTCTGCCTGCGACTCATTTGTCCCGGTTCGTAATACGAACCGGGACAGTATATATGTTTTTTTTGTTTCTTTTATTTTGTTTCCTGTTTTCTATTTTTGTTTCTGTTTTCTATTTATGCTACTGATTCTTTTGTGTTTGTGTTTTTTCATATATGTTTCATTTCAAACAATATCGAGTTGCATATTATACGTTACTATGTAATATATATCATGAATACACGATTTTTTCCTCGGGATGTAGTCATGAATACTACTAGTACACGAGTTGTCCCAAACAAATATTTACAACCGGAAGATCATGTCTGTACCGGGGACACGGCTAAGTACAAATATTTTTTTACATGACAGAGAAGCATTAGACCCTATTTTTTCCTCGGGATGGTCTTTTTTGGCTGCCGGATTATACTGCATTCTGCGCCTGGCTTTATGACATAGTCAAGCAGAAAGCCCGCAATTTCCTCCGCGATTGGTAGTAGGCGGTATTTTGCTTCTAGCCTGTTCCGGATCGTCTCAAACTAAAAAGGAGAGATCAACACCAATATATCAACCATTATGAAAATAATTCAATTTGAGAAGTGAACAAGTTTGAATGAATTGTTAACGTACCCTATTCCAGTCTGCACCCTCATTGAAGTGAATTCGGATGAACTCGCAGACATAGAATCCACACAAATTGGTGCCTTGTTGTTACTTCGCGCACTTTATGATAGAATAAGATAAGAAATTAATATAAAATAATCATAAATATTGAAAAAATGGTATTGTGAGACTGAAATTAAGAATATGCGTATGTGGAATCTAGCTAGTATACGTCTTTACCTCTCGCCATTTAAAAGTGAGGTTCTTAGCTATACCGACATCCTTGTGGTAACCGGTGAACTTGTCCCAAACCCTGAAGTTTACGGTATGAAAAATTAGTAAAGAAGTTAACTAATTACTATATATTATTAGAAAAGACGAGGTCGATTGTGATAATTATCGAAATTACCTCTGGAGCATCTGTTTCGTGTCGTCGAACTTTTCTTCAGGTTTCGATAATGGGTCCAAGACATCAACGATTGCCTTTTCAACATCAATCTCCAATAATACCCAGTGAAATCTGCCATATGTTTATATTTGTTAATAACTAAATCATCAATTACATATACTTAATTAACATCGAGTATGTATAAGAAAGTAAACAACTCACTCGAAGTTGAACGGGAAAATTATGGTGCTTTTGTAATGTTGCACCATCAAATAAGTAAGCAAAAGCTCCTCCGTTTGCTCTGGGTAATGTAACAAACCATGATGATGAACTCGATTAGGGTCAATGAATCCAATCTTGTGATTGAGTCCCAGCTTTCGAGATTGTATAATTTTCAGCCTGCATAATAGAGTACAAAGGTAATATAGTGATAAGGATAATTACAAGCAATGAAAAATAAGTAGAGCTAGAGAATTACTGACATATATACATAATTTAATTACTTACATGCAAAAGGCACTGATGATAGATTTGTCGAGCGCGTCAAAATTGAATAACTGCCATAATTCGCAATACTCGATTTGAACCTCATCATCACCTGGGCCAAAAAAATCCTTTGGAATTTTCCCATAGAGCCAGTCTCCTTCTTGACTTTTCGTGGTACGCAAGTACCATGCATTGAGTTGGTGCAACCTAGCTGGTAGAGTGCGCACCATTGCAGGGTCGACAAGATCTTGTCCTCTCACATATGTCCGCACCACCTCATGTATGGTGACACTCTCGCCAGCTTGCAATGCCTTCAGCTCTGCCAGAGTTATACCCATATCTCTAGCTTGCTGCGAAAGTACATCATCGATCGGGTTCCGGTTGTAAGGCGCCAATATGAGTGGAGGGGCCGATTGTCCCGCCTGCATTCCGAGCTGTGGAACATCTCTCTTCTGGGTGGCAGCAGATTTTTGTTCTTCCCGCACTCTCTTAGATGTACGCACCAGAACGCGTGTGTAGTCATCATCCATATTTAGTTCATATTGCGACGGATGCGTAAGAAATTCTATGGCCCACCGTATCGCTTCCGGAGAATAAACCGGAACAAGCAAAGACATCTTTTTTGCCTTCTTTCTCTGGGAAGTCTGGATCTCCTCGACCCATGTCTCGACATCTTTGCGAGAGTTCACAAAGCGAGACTTCCCGGCTGTTTCGCTTTTCTGAGTACTAGTCGACGCAGCGGTGCACTTCCGCTTCTTTTGCGGAGGCGATGGAGTCCGTTGACGCGGCGGAGTACGCTCATGCGACGGCGGAGATGGACTAGCGCCTTGGTTGTCGTTGTGGGGGGTGTCTGGACTAGCGCATTGGTTGTCGTTGTTGTAGTTATGTGGACTGGCTTGTGGACTGGGAGGGCGATTTAGCTGCATGTGTGGGAACACGATGTATTTTTTTTCCATAAGCAGGTACTCTTGAGGGCAAATCTCAACTCAACCTCGTCTTCACCCGTAGGGAAGTCCAGCTTAATTCCCTCATATGTCTTGATAACCTCATCAACCCCGACAACAGCATAGCCATCTGGAATAGGGCGACAATGGTAAGTTCCATTTGGGCTAGGCGGTAGGGCAAAGCCATGCGCCACCTTCACGGTTATGTTCAAGCATGGCACATGTAGGTCGCAAAGTTCCCGCTGCACGATATTATCCACGGGGTGACGAGGACCCGGCATATCATTGTGGCGATCGAGCTCCGTCGAAGCCACGCTGCTTCTCCGCATTGATTTTGGATCAGGAGAAGGATTTTCGGGCGTCTCAGATTCGCAGGGCATCCGTCGAGTCTGCGCTGCCTTCAGCTCTGCTATCTCCTTCTCATGCTGTAGTAATTTATTTTCCATCCACTGGGCCCGGTCGGCAATCTCTTTCTTCTTTCTCGATCGGCTTCTATAAGTGCCAACATCTTTGGGAAACCCAAGTATCCACGGTACAGAGCCGACGGTTCCTCTTGTTCGTCCACTGTGTTCAGGATTCTTAAGGGCTCGCGATAGCTCGTCCTTCTCTCTGTTAGGGTGGAACCTGCCTTCCGTGACCTCCTTCCATACCTCTCTGAGAGCTTTAATAGGGTCAGGTCCGTGCTCCTTGGTAAAAAGACAGTCACCTGTTTCAGGGTCTAACTTTCCACCATGCCGATAGAACCAAGCCTTAAGCCGGTCTGGCCAGCCAAATGTCTCGATGTCTATACCTTTAGCCAAAAACTCATCCTCCATTTTCGTCCACTTAGGCATGGCCGTCAGGTAGCCACCTGACCCCATGTTATGGTGATATATCTTTTTGTCTGCATTTTTCTTATTTCTCTCTGACATGGCCTTAGCGGCTTCCGATTGCTTGTACGCCTTAAATTCGGGCCACTCATCTTGTATCTTTTCATAGACTCCGACAAATTCTGGAGTTTTACCTTCTTTTATGAACTTGTTAAGCCTTTTCTTCCAGCTGCGGAACAATTCACCCATCTCAATAAAAGTCCAGGCCTTGCATCGATTCTCTATAACCGGCTCCTCTACATCCTCCTCTTCCGGTAAAGTGAAATTCTGCATGAGCTCGTCCCAAAGGAGTTGTTTGTCTGCATTCGATACATAAATAACCCCCTCCTTTGGCACCTTTGGCTTATACCATTCTTGAGCCCTGATGGACAGTCTGTCCCGAACGATGACTCCGCACTGAGCTACAAATTTCCTTGCGTGGTTAGCGGGAGCAATCGGTTTTCCTTTTTCATTGATCTCCTCGATGTGGTACTTCTGTTTCCCTTGGAGCTTTTTGGTCCCGGTCCGTGGCCCGCCTCGTTTCACCGCTGCTTTTTTGCCTTGTCCCGGTTCATGGCCCGCCGACGGCTAAACACAAGAAAAAGTGATAGTTAATATATGTATACACACAAATATTTTCAACGGAGACAAAAACCTGAGGGCATATATCTACCTCGGCGGCCGACTTTCCAACAGTAGAGTCGGTGAACTGTCGGTGAGCTGAACTGTCGGTGACGTCTATTCCGTCACCGGACTCGTTCAGAAATTGCCCGGTGAAATCGTCTACGTGTTCCTCTTCTTGTTCATGGTTTCTGCCGGGGTCCAATTCATCACCTTCGCGAATGATGCCGAACATGTCCTCTTCTTCTTGAAGATTTCTACGGGTGTCCATAGTTTCTGCAAGAGATTTAAATCCATTTAAATAATTTTAATAACTCAACATCTAAATAACTTTAATAACTTCATAATTGTAAAGCAAAAATCTATTCTAAACACAAAATGATTTTCATGAATATATATTCTATATAAGAAAAGAATTAAATGTAAAATCTATTCTAAAGCAAAAATTGTAAAACACAATATATATTTCATTGCATTTTCTCTTTTCATTTCCAATAGTTGTAATATCAAAAAATGTATTCATTGATTTTCATTGCATTGTAAAATCTATTCTAAAATCTATTCTAAAGCAAAAAATGTAAAACATAATATATATTTCATTGCATTTATATATAGTTGTAATATGTTATTTAAATAACCTATTAAAGCAAAAATTATTTTAACCCAAAATGAATTATTTAAATAACTAATCTCAAAGTTGACCTAAATGGGCAATTTTGCATTTTATGAATATTTCAAAATATTAATTTTCAAAATTATTCAAAACATGCCCACAACTGGTTTAACACAAAGATAATAATTTTACAAATTTTTAGAAATTTGTTTGACTTCATTTGGACATTTAAATCAAAAGATATGAATAAAATGGAAAATCAGAAAAAGAAATTGACTTGTGACGTCAGCTATGACATCACTGCAACATGAACTGTTTCATCGAGAAATCCGGCCGAAATCCTGGTAAGGGCGAGGGATTGCGGCACGGTGGCGTCGTGAGGGAGGGAGCTCTGGTAAGGGCGTCGTGAGGGAGGGACTCACCCTCGGCAATGGCTCGGCGGAGCTCTGGTAAGGGCAAGGAAGAACGGTGGGACGGCGGGGGCGGCAGCTCCGGAGGCGCGGGGAGGAATGGCCGGAGGCGCTGGGACGGCGAGGGCGCAGCAGTGCGCAGCGGCGTCGGGATGGCCGGAGGCGCGGGGAGGAATGGCCGGAGGCGCGGGGACGGCGAGGAAGGAGGCGGCGGCGCTCGAGGTGAATTTTGGCAGCCTGACGGCGTCGTTCTGATTTGGCTCCGGGTTGAGCCACCACCCGTGGCTAAGTGTTGCTTATATAGCAACACTCAACTGTCCCGGGTGGTGGCTCAGCCCGGGACAGATAGCACTAAACTGTCCCGGGTGGTGGCTGCACCCGGGACAGATAGCCAACCCAACTGTCCCGGGTGGTGGCTCAGCCCGGGATAGATAGCCACCCCATCTGTCCCGGGCTGAGCCACCACCCGGGATAGATGGGGTTTTTTCTTTTTCTTTTCCCTTTTTCTTTTCTTTTTCTGTTTTCTGTTTTCTGTTTTAAATAACTTTGGAATTTGGAACAACTTTCAATATGAAAAGTGTTTGAATTTGACTAACTAATACAAAAACATTTTCTCTTTTCTATAACCATTATTTAAATTAGTTTAAAACTATTTTAAATGTGAATTTGTATAACTTTTGCAAACTTTGGAATTTGAAACAACTTTCAATATGAAAAGTGTTTGAATTTGACTAACTAATACAAAAACATTTTCTCTTTTCTATAACCATTATTTAAATTAGTTTAAAACTATTTTAAATGTGAATTTGTATAACTTTTGCAAACTTTAACTTCCAAACCGGGACTAAAGAAGCACACGGATCGTGTGTTTCTTTCAAGCAATTGTAAGCCGTTGGATCAGGGGTGTGTTTCTTTTGATTGCTTCTGAGCTGTTCGATTAACGCTTTCAGTTTCAAACCGGGACTAAAGAAGCACACAGATCGTGTGTTTCTTTGAAACACTTGTTAGCCGTTGGATCAGGGGTGTGCTTCTTTTGAGCACTTGAGAGCTGTTGGATCAACACTACCAGTACCACTGGTTGAGCCCGTGACCCTATATATAGCCCCCTCTCAGACGAGGCGAGCACTCAGTGTTTCCTCCTTCTAGTGCCTAGCCGGGTGGTGTGTGGTATACAAATCACTCGGATTCCCTGCATACGCCCCACGGTGCATTTGATATGCAGGCACTCAGGAGCCACCGTGGGGCTGTATGCAGGTGAAATCGTGTGTTTTGTTCTTTCAAAAGAATAGTTCAATTAATCTACTGAGGAATATATACAAATTACTCGGATTCCCTGCATACGCCCCACGGTGCATTTGATATGCAGGCACTCATCAAGAGCCACCGTGGGGCTGTATGCAGGTGAAATCGTGTGTTTTGTTCTATCAACGCCGACGAATCCATTTGATATGCAGGTAAAAATGGAGCATCTTCTTCATATCAAAAGTTTAATATATTAATTATTACATATCGCACCAACATCTCCATCACACAACACCGTCAGTTCTTCTGCGTCGGAACCATGGAGCATCTTCTTCAATCAACTTGATGATTGAGTCAATGTTCACTACGAAAGGCGGAATTTCATCAAAATTATTATAATCATCTGACATGTCTGTCTTGTCCTCCACTCCCACGATGTTTCTTTTTCCTGAAAGAACTATGTGACGCCTAGGCTCCTCCACTCCCTGGATGTTTCTTTTTTTGGGTCTGCTAGACATGTCTTTCACATAGAAAACCTGAGCCACATCATTGGCTAGCACGAATGGTTCATCTCTGTACGCAAGATTGTTTAGATCCACTGTTGTCATTCCGTACATCTTGTCTACCTCAACCCCGCCTTTCAGATTGACCCATTTGCACCGAAACAAAGGGATCTTAAAAGAAGGTCCATAGTCAAGTTCCCATATCTCCTCTATGCAACCATAATATGTGTTCTTCTGCCCATTGTTGTTTGTTGCATCAATGCGAACACCACTGTTTTGGTTCGTGCTCTTTTTATCTTGGACACTCGTGTAAAATGTATTTCCATTTATCTCGTACCCTTGGAAAGTACATATAGTTGTAGATGGTGCCCTGGCCAACAAGTGTAACTCTTCATCAACCTTGTCTTTATTTTCAAGATGTGCTCGCAACCAACCGCCGAACGTGGCCATGTGTGTACGTACAATCCAGTTGTCAGACTTCCCCGCGTGACGAGAGCGTACAAAATTCTTGTGTTCATCGATATACGGGGCCACCAAGGTAGAACTTTGTAGAACTGTATAGTGTGCTTCAGTGAAAGAATGTCCATCCATACAAATTTTTGTTTTTTTTCCTAGTGTGCCTTTTCCACTAAGTCTACCCTCATGTCATGATTGTGGAACACCTATCGGCTTAAGGTCATGAATAAAGTCAACACAGAACTCAATGACCTCCTCGTTACCGTAGCCGTTGGAGATGCTTCCTTCTGGCCTAGCACGGTTATGCACATATTTCTTTAAGACTGCCATGCACATATTTCTTTAAGACTGCCATGAACATATTCTGGCCTAGAACTTGAATCTCTTCGACTAGGTGAACCAGGAGATGCGTCATAACATCGAAGAAGGATGGAGGGAACACCAACTCAAAACTGACAAGACACTGGACCACATCATTTTGCAACCCTGGTAGAATCGCCGGATCGATTACCTTTTGAGATATTGCATTGAGGAATGCACAAAGCTTCACAATGGGTACTCGAACATTTTCCGGTAGTAGCCCCCTCAGTGCAATCGGAAGCAATTGCGTCATAATCACGTGGCAATCATGAGACTTTAGGTTCTGAAATTTTTGGAGTCTCACATTTACTATCCTCTTTATATTCGACGAGAACCCAGCCGTGACCTTGATACTGCTCAGGCATTCAAAGAATATTACTTTCTCTTGTTTGGTAAGAGCGTAGCTGGCAGGACCTTCGTAGTGTTCGGGACTTAGGCCGTCTCGTTCTTTCACACGTTTCTGGTCCTCCCGTGCTTCCTCTGTATCTTTTTTCTTCCCGTACACGCCCAAGAAGCCTAGCAGGTTCACGCAAACATTCTTCGTCACGTGCATCACGTCGATAGCAGATCTAACCTCTAGGACCTTCCAATATGGTAGCTCCCAAAATATAGATTTTTTCTTCCACATGGGTGCGTGCCCGTTAGCGTCTTTCGGAACCTGTTGACCTCCAGGACCCTTTCCAAAGATTACTTTTAGATCCTTGACCATATCAAATATTTCTTCACCAGTACGGTTGACAGGCCTCCTACTGTGATCAGCCTCACCTTTAAAATGCTTGCCTTTCTTCCTTGCGGTATGCCTGATCGGAAGAAATCGATGATGCCCCAGATACACACACTTCTTACATTTATCCAAATATAAACATTCAGTCTCACCCAAACAGTGTGTGCATGCATTGTACCCCTTGGTCGACTGCCCTGAGAGGTTAGCAAGAGCAGGCCAATCGTTAATTGTTACAAAAAGCAGAGCTTGTAGGTCAAATTCCTCATGTTTGTGCTCATCCCACACCCGTACACCTTCTTCCCGCCACAACTGTAAAAGTTCTTCAAATAATGGCCTGAGGTACACATCAAGGTCGTCGCCGGGTTGCTTCGGGCCTTGGATGAGCAATGGCATCATAATGAACTTACGCTTCATGCACAACCAAGGAGGAAGGTTATAAATACATAGAGTCACAGGCCATGTGCTATGACTGCTGCTCTGCTCCCCAAACGGATTGAAACCGTCTGTACTTAGACCAAACCTTAAGTTCCTTGCGTCATCTTCAAATTCCGGGAACTCTCTCTCAATTTTTCTCCACTGCGACCCATCAGCGGGGTGTCTACACATCGCGTCTTTCTTACGGTCCTCTTTGTGCCATCGCAACAACTTGGCATGCTCTTTATTCGCGAACAGGCGTTTCAACCGTGGTATTATAGGAGCATACCACATCACCTTGGCAGGAACCCTCTTCCGGGGACGCTCACCCTCAACTTCACCAGGGTCATCTCGTCTGATCTTATACCGCAATGCAGTGCATACTGGACATGCATCCAAATTCTCATACTCACCGCGGTAGAGGATGCAGTCATTAGGGCAGGCATGTATCTTATGCACATCTAATCCTAGAGGGCACACAACCTTCTTTGCTTCGTACGTGCTGTCTGGCAACTCGTTGACCTTTGGAAGCATCTTCCTAATTATCTGCAGCAACTTTCCAAATCCCTTGTCAGTCACACCACACTCTGCCTTCCACTGCAGTAATTTCAGTGTGGTACCCAGCTTTTTCTGACCATCTTCGCAACTTGGATACAACAATTTCTTGTGATCCTCTAACATCTGGTCGAACTTCAACCTCTCCTTTTCAGTTCCGCACTCTCTCTTTGCATCAGCAATGGCCCTACCAAGATCGTCAGTGGGCTCATCTGGTGCCTCTTCAGCTTCATTTTCCCCCGTTGCAGAATCTCCGTACTCCGGGAACATAGGATAGTTGTCATAATCTTCCTCTTCTTCATTGTCTTCCATCATAACACCTTTTTCTCCGTGCTTCGTCCAACAATTATAGCTGGGCATGAAACCATGCCGAATAAGATGACTTTGAAGGGTTCTCACGTTTGGGTGATCTGTCTTATTCTGACAGTTGACACATGGACAACACATGAAACCATTCGTACTGTGGGCCCGGGCTTTCTCAAGAAATTTCCTCAAACCTGTCATGTACTCGGCAGTGCGTCGGTCACCATACATCCATTGTCGGTCCATCTGCATTATATAATGAACTACATCAATAACCATTACAGAACATCGACAAATAAACACTGAACATGCACGGTATCAATTAATTACAAATGAAATGAGAGAAAAATTAACCTTGATCGAAAAGAAGAATAAACTTCTTTAAGTGTACATCAAATCAATTCGTGAACTCTCTCGGACATTTCATCAAACACCTTGCATGCATACAAAAAAAACAGACTAGCACACACCCCCTCCTTCCATTTCAAAAAAAAAAATGCCTCCAATGGTTTTGGGAGGGGGCTGCTGATCAGTATATATAGGCACCCCCCCCCCATTTGTCCCGGTTTCAGTCACAAACCGGGACAAAAAGGAGCCCATTTGTCCCGGTTTGAGACTGAAACCGGGACAGATGGAGGTTTTTTTCATTTTTTTTGTTTCTTTTTCTGTTTTCTGTTCTAAATAACTATGAATATGAAATATGTTTGAATACTTAGATAGTCTACTCATCAACGACATTAAGACGATCATTTTCCGTATTATAGCCACGTAGACTATCCCACTTCCGTGCAATCTCGAAGCCAAGGCGAGCGTCTAAAGCAGCATATACGATTTGATCGTAGCTCAATGGAACGTTGCCCCATCCGAAAATTAAGTCTTTTTGTAACGTGTCTTCCTTGTCGTCGTCCGTGTACTTCCTCTTCTTGTATTTCTTCTTCTTCTCAAGATTTGTCCCAATGACCGCATTAGAGAGAGCATATAGACTAGGAGTAAAATTGCCGGTAGGGTTTCGGCGATCCCTCTGCAGGTCGACCGCGGACCGAATAATAATTCCGTAGTAGGCTAGCATCTTCATGTCATTATGGATTGCCATGCCGTAGAATTTGATTGTCTCGTCACCTAAGAAATCCACGAGGACCTGTGGCACCCAATCAACTTTGCAAATTTGGAAGACAAGAGTCTCGGTCGCCACCGAGAGTTGAAGGACGGCGGCGCGCTGCGGAGTATCCTTCCGTCGAGGGTCGGTGAACTCGCAATCGAGTCCAACGGCTTTGATCGGAGCGGCGTCGAGGAAGTTCTTCTTCACGTCGCCGATCCACTTCTCCACGCGCGATGCACGAAGGGTGACCCACACCTTGAACCGCATGCCTTCCTTCTCGTAGCCGTAAAACTCATCGGACCGAGTCACGAGTGGCTCCATAGGAAATGGTGTACGTGGACGGAGAAAAGAGAGGAGAGATGGCCGGAGAAATGATGTACGTGGACGGAGAAAAGAGAGGAGAGATGGCCGGAGAAATGGTGTGGGAAGAGTCGTACTGTGCAGTGCATTTTATAGCGCCGGAGAGGAAGATGAATCGCCGGCGGAGGGCAGAGGAATCGCCGGCGCCGCTCGTCTTCCGTGCGCGTCGAAAAAACGCGGCGGTGGCGCGTAACTGGTGCTACCCCATTTGTCCCGGTTCGTGACTGGAACCGGGACAAATGGGTGTCGCCTGCGGGTGCTAACTCATTTGTCCCGGTTCCAGCCACGAACCGGGACAAATGAGTGTCGCCTGAACTAGTTGTAGCGTTTTATGCCCCATCTGTCCCGGTTTGCAGTACGACCGGGACAGATGGGGTTTTGGAGTTTGGTCCTTTAGCCTGTTTTCTACTAGTGCAAATGAAAATCTTCGGTCAAGTTAGAGATCTATTGGAACTAGGGCTTGATATGATTAAAAGAGTCGTAGTGCTCTTGAATATAGATATTAGCGATACAAGTTTTTATGTTCTTTAGGTCATATTGCTTGCATGTTGTTTGCTTTTGATTTAGACAATATATTTTTAATGTATGTGTTTATTTTTCGATCGGAGCAGCACAACGGCCACACGAGCAGATCGATCGTAGTATCGCGTTAGAAGGCCTTCTCTCCACTGACGGAAATTTCTGCAGCTTCACTTTATATATTTGGATTGGTCGAATGTAATTGTCATCGTCGTTGTTGACATGTTCAGATTAGAGCTCCCAGGTTATTGCGCAAGTGGACTATGCAGAATGCAACATAGTCCTATTCTTTTTTGGTTTGTTTTTCTATCCTCAATGTCATTTAACATATTTTACGTCTTACTCTGGGGTGGGGGCAGTTGCCCCTCCCTCATACCCATGATGCTTATTAAATAATCATAGGTGTTTCTTACTCCGGTAAATGAAAATCTTCGGTCAAGTGAGAGATCTACTGCAGCTAGGGCTTGATATGATTCGAAGAGTCGTAGTGCTCTTGGATATCGATATTAGCGATACAAGTGTGTATGTTCTTTAGGTTGATATTGCTTGTATGTTGTTTGCTTTTGATTTAGACATTATATTTTTAATGTATGTATTTATTTTTCTTACGATGGAGACATCTCATAGTTAAATTTATAGGTTTTTGTGAGCTAAAGCATAAACAACCCTAGAGAAGACAATAAAATAACGCTCACACTCCAGTGCTTTGTAATATTTTTTGTTACATTCCCTAGCTTAATTGTAGAGGGTTATTTTTTGGAGAATATAGTTAAACCCAGCGAAGGAGGAAGGAGGGGACGAGCAGGGGCTAAGCCCCCCCCCCCAACATTCAGATTTTCTTCCTAAATCTCGTACTAAACATGCTTCTAATGAGGCCTCTAAGCATTATTCGCCTCCTCCAACAAAGCTCTGCCCCCTCCAAGTCTGGGGGGCTGGCTCTGTCCCTGGTTAAACCGCTTTCTAACAATATAATTTTTGTAGAGATCGTGGAGCTGGCGGTAGGCGTAATAAATTGGACATCAGTGCTAATTATCGTCCTTTTTGTGTACCAACTCGCTCACAGCGATCGGCTACATCATGCTCATCTTTCTTCATGCTCTTTTTTTCTTTTTTCTTTTTTTCTCTTTTTCATGTTTATTTTCCCTTTCTTTTCATCTTTCTTTTTTTATATTTCTTTTTAATTTTTCTAAAATACTAGGATACTTTTTTAACGTGAACTATTTTTGCGGTTACCAACTTTTTATAATATCTGAAAAACTTATATGGTGAATCAGCTTTTTGACACAAAAATCATTTTTTGTTATAAGTGAACACTATTAATTTTGTCGTAATAATTTCCATTATGGGTATTTTCATTGTCAACCTATATTTAAATTATAGGTGAAATTTGACTCCGAACTGACCTATATCCCGTGACGGCGAGGGTCTTCTGGATCACGTCGTCCTTGGGGTAGTCCCTGACGGCGCCCAACTTGGTTTGCTCCGTCGCGGCCTTCTTGATGTCGGCGGGAATGGTGTCGGCCTCGGCGTCGCTGGACATGTCCACGTACACGGTACACCGTCACCGTGTCACTGTCGTCCACCGGGAACGTGTGCAGCTCGGCCTTGACTGGCTTATGCGTTGGGGAAGTGGGGTGAGGCGCCAGAGCAGAAGAGTGTGTCGGTGATGCCATTGCGCTTTGCCTTCCTGTACTCCCACGACTAATGTAGCTGAACAGGATCTCGACCTAGAGGCGCACGGGTTGGAACCCTTGAGGCAGCAGCACGGGAGGTCATCTCGGAGGTGCGCGGTGGCGATGACGGCGCTTGGCGTCACTGAAAGGAATATGGCTAAGAGGCAATAATAAAGTGATTATTATATTATTCAATATTTATGATAAATGTTTATTTCTCATGCTAGAATTGTATTAATTGGAAACATTAATACATGTGTGACTAATGAACAAATAAGAGTTCCTAGTAACGCCTCTGTAACATCCCAATATTTTTGTAATGTTTCAAAATCACAAAAAAATTAAACTTTTGTTTTGATTAAAATAAAACATTAAAATGCATAAAAAAACCAACTATAAAAGACTTCAACCATCTTCAAAAAGTTAATATTTGAAATATCTCAATTAATCATTATTTTAAAAAGTTGTTTTCAGTTAAACATTTTATCATCCGTTGTATTTCTTAAAATCTGAATATGTAATTTGACAAATGATTTACAAACTGTCGAAACCATTTTCAAGTAATAAAAAGTTTCTTTCTAACTATTTTTGATAAGCATATAGCCTTTCTATTTACAACCCTAAAAACCATATTTGCAAAGTGCCTAATTATCTAAAATATGCCACATTTAAAACATAGTCTATTTGTTAAAATTTATTTTCGTGATTATATTCAATATAAGAAATGAAATAAATCTAGAATATTTTCCAAAGGTATTTAATGGAGTTTTCAATTGATATATCATAAAATAAAACTTAATGGTGCACAAAGCATTTTAAATTAAAAATGAATACATTATATTTTCATCTTCTTTTCAAATACTGGTTTCATGTTATTTAATATGGTAGTAAAGCCAAAAATGATTTAATTTTGGAAAATGACTTTAGTTAACTTAATTTCAAACTTATATAAGTATTATAATTTTATAATTTTATTTAGCCAAAAATAAACTTTAATTAAGCCATGTTTTCAAATTTGACATAAAGTGTCAAATTTATATTTAATCAATATTTCGAAATTTGATTTTTCAAAAGTGTTCAAAACATGCCCACAACTGGTTTAACACAAAGACATTGTTTTTTAAAAAAATTAGAAATTTATTTGACTTCATTTGGACACTCAAATTAAAAGATATGAAATAAATAAGAAAACCAAAAAGTATAAAAGATAAACGTAAAAAAAATGGAACAGACCTACTGGGCCGAAGCCCAGCAAGCAGACGCGTCCCTCCCTCTCTTTTTTTTCGCGCGCAGCAGCCTGTCTTCCTTTCTTCTTCTTTTTTTCTTTTCTTCTTCTATTTTCCTGCTGGGTCGTCTTCCTCCAACGTGAAAGTGAGCTCGAACGTTACATTAGACAAACGTACTTCATGCATGTTAACTCCTTCTCCTCCTCCTCCTATAGGGTATTCAAGACCTCGAAACGGCTCAACTTAAACATGAGAATTACTCCTCACTTAACCACGATTCCATCCCGGGAATTTATTTCTAAATTCATTGCTTTAAACATGCACATCGAGCACGTGAACCAAATGCCACCCGTAGACATTCACGTCCCGATCTCCCTCCTCAGACCATCTCACAAAAATCCGAGCGCGTCACTTCGTGCCCCTCTGCATCCTGCATCATTTTCATCCTCATACTTTTCCTAAAGGATGCCTATACAGGTCGCACCAACCATGCCAAGGTCAGCCCCAAACCGAGTTCATCGTCAGATCTTGTCATCCACGGAGACTTTTTTGTCAATTCCTCGCACCAGTGAATTCTTCTCATCAAGGGTTTCGTCCAGGACATGGTTTTGCATCATTTCATCGCAGTTGGTCGCGCCACCACGAAGCCCGAGCAACGTTGCAGCGTTACGCAAGATCCCGACGAGGTGAAACCTTGCCATGCATGATGTTCTCGTGATCTATGTGTCTTCCTGCATTTTTATTTAACTAGTAAACATGCCCGTGCATTGCAACGGGGGCGAAGAAAATCGTGGTGCTGTCAGACTATTATTCGAATTTATATTTGACTTATTTAGTTTGAATTAAAACTCAAGTTATTATGTTTCCAAGCAAACTGACCATATCCATACCCAGGGGCGGAGCCAGGATTTGAACTTAGGGGGGGCGAGCAATAAAAATCTCGGAGCTAGCCGATGTCTTCGGGAGGCTAGCAATGACAACTTCGTGCAGAAATACTTAATTCTGACATAAGTACTACAACATACAATGATTAGCTATGGCCATTAGTATGTATTAGTATGTTCTACTCAAAATTAAATGGAATAAAGCAATAAATAAATAAGTACCCAACACATTCTATTTTTATTATTTAGGTGAATTACTAAAATATAACTAAAGAACTAGATGCAAGATGTAAACATGATCATGGATGGTAAATTAATATTCATTATATTTTTCTGATCAAAATTTATATATAACATATTCATATTAATCTATAAAATGAAAGATATGAATATAGTCATAATTTGCAAAAAAGAAAAAAATGTATAATAGAAAGAGAGAAAGGTGTTATAGTTGGGTATTAAACTTGGGTCTCCCTGTGTGTAGTAAAAGTACACAGCCATTAGGCTACGAGAGAACTTCTGCTATCTTAAGCATTTGATGGGAGATAAAGGGTAAACACGACCGAATCTGAATAAACATGTACTAATTAGTGCTGTAATTTCTTGAGGGGGGCGAAAGGTTGGGGGGGTCTGACCCCTGCTAGCCCCCCCTGGATCCGCCCCTGTCCATACCTATATTGGTATATCAGAACTTCTGATTACTCCTTCTCAAAGAAACCAAGCTATGGAGATGTACACGAACAACCGACTCGACTCGCACATCCAAATGCAAGAGCAAATACATCATTGATTTATATAATCGATGCTTATATCGACCAACAGCTAATAACGATCATCTAAAAATAAGGGTACTATCTATCAAAGAAGTCACTGCATCATGTCATGCCAGCTAAATAGATTACAAAAAATAGATAGTAGATAGACGTCTGACGATAACACTTCAGAGTACACCACTAAATGTCGTAACGTCACACGGAGATCAACTTCTAAAAATTAGACTGCTAGATCCTTCTGCTAGAGTGTTTCTAATACATATCCGGATCACTCTCTTGTAAGATTAAGGAAGCAGCCTTGTTGTCAGGGAGCAAGCATGAACCAGGAACAACCACTTTGAGGCATACACGGTGAGACTGAAGGGCCTACCTTCGCCCTGCTCGTGTTAAAGTAGTTCCGGCAAGGTTAGCAGGATGGCGAAACAACAATAATGAGCGTCGGCGGAATTGCAAATTTGTTACTTCGGCTGCGGCAATGTCCATCACGGAAATATGCAACATCAGCTAGCAGGTCCAGGTTGACAATGGTGGCAACACATCATGGTTTAATGGACTTCAGTTCAGGTTCTTATGTCCTTCAGACGTTGGCGCTGGAGCAGTGACGAGCACGTGTTGTCCTACCACCGCCGGCATGCAAAATCATCAGTCAACTATTGGTAGCTTTGACTGACAACTTTCATTGCTGGCGCGCCTTCCAATGCCCTCTTCAATTCTTCTTCAACCTCATCCGGTGCAAGTACCGTAGCAATCTCTGTCGCCGGTTTCTTCCCACCGCCCGACGATCTGGCTTCAGCGAGAAAATGTGAAGTGACTATCCATGGCGTGACGGAGCATCCCGCTTTCCGCCTTCATCGCCTTCAGCTGCCGCCTGATCGGTGAGAACCCTCGCTCCCGGGTCGTGACCCGCACCATCCTACGCGTCTGAGGGAGACTACAGGCGGCTAGGCACCATGGCCGAGCGAGTTCAGCTCGCCGGCGACGCGCAGGAGGCGTCCCGTCTGGCGCCGGCTTCACCTCCCCTGGCATCGGTCCACGCCGTCGTCCCGTTACCGCCTTCTCCCGGCCTCCTAGTGCGCCCAAAATTCTACTCCGGCGATCGCCGAGCTTCCCGTGCGCAAGCTAGAGGCGAAACAAATGGAGCCTGGCACCGGCGTGGTGGTTGAAGGTTTGGGGGGAAATCCACTTGGACGGGGCCGGGATGCCGGCTTCTCCTGCCCGGTCCACCGACATTGTCCCGTCCCCGCCTTCTACCGGCCTCCTAGTGCTCCCAGAATTCAGCTCCGGCGACCACTGAGCTTCCCGTGCGCAAGCTAGAGGTGAAGCGAAGGCGCCGACTTTGATTGGAGAATCGGGGAAATATCCACTCAGGACGGGGCTGAGGATGATATGTCGAACCTTTTTTAACTTAGGAGTGGCAATGATGGGTAAATAGCTCAAACTGATGGGGGTAAAACCGTCCAAAAAAGGGGCGACAAAAATCTGGGCAGAAACCTTCCTCCCATTATTATTAGGTATAGATTTTTGTCAATTTTCCCGCATGCCAAATCCTCGAGAACGCGCTCGACCGAGAGTGTCGTCCGCCGCCGCGACTCTGGTCACGCTGTCCCAGTACGCAATCGACGACGCCGACCACACCATCTTCTTCGTCGTATCAACCGCATCATGGTGTTTGCTTCGTCCGTGTGCACATCTACGACAACTTCATCAACTACTTCCCGGAGCCCGTGTTTGACCGTCAACATCGACCACCTCATCTAACCGCGTCATATTCTCTCTACGACACCGGCGCTATTCGTTCTTGTCGGTGAGCCTCTCAAAATAGTCTAATCGTACCCTATACTATTTCTAATGTATTAGGTGAGACCACCATGTTATGTTCAAACAAATAATTTTGACCTTACAATTTTTCCCATGTGT
Organism: Poa annua; assembly: GCA_026929855.1. NCBI lineage: Eukaryota > Viridiplantae > Streptophyta > Magnoliopsida > Poales > Poaceae > Poa > Poa annua. The sequence continues at coordinate 45,265,686 of CM049427.1, forward strand.
CAAAACTTTTTTATTTTCGGATTTGACTTAGGATAGATTTTAGTCAAACTTTAAAAATTCATATCAATTCAACCGTAACTCCGTTTTCAATGTTTTTGTAGTTTATGGAATCGTATGAACGTGTAGAATACAGTGGTATAATAAAAACTTGTATTTTAATAGTGCACTAACTTGTTATTTATAGAAACGTGAAAAACATTGTTTTAGTTATTGATTTACTCCCTCCGTCCGCTAGAAACTGTACATCTAGCATCCAAAAAATTCCATGAAAGAGTGTCCATCTACACTCTCAATACACTTTACCTTTAACTTAATCATTATTAATTGACTCATGCAATAATTTGAGATATAGCTATTGGCTGCATGTCGTGTCTTAATTACTGCATGCAATAAATCTCATTTAATCGCCTTCTCTCACAACCACTTATAAAGTTATGCCATGGAGTTAAGTCCCCATTTCTCTTGATCCACGTGCAAATCTCTAGATGCACACTCTCTTGAGGACGGAGGGAGTAATTCTGTAAGTTCAAAATTAGTAAATTAAATATCCTTGGAAAGCCCCTGACATGTAGAATATTTTGGTGATGTTGATTTACATTGTTTTAGTAGTGTAAATTTATTTAAATTGTAAATGAGCAATTTGAGTAAATTTGGTATATCTTTAATTCTATAAATCCAATTTTTGTAAATAAAATTGTTTTAGAAACCTTTAAATATGTGTAGTTTTATGCCCCTGTTAGAAAATAATTTTGAGCATTATTTTGATGGTTTAAAAATCGGAGGCTTAATTTGAGTATTTTTGTTATATTTTAATCCTAGAAATAATGTTAATATGTTTCTTTTTGTAAAATGTCACAAACTTTATCTTTTGACCAGTAGTATTGTTTATAAGTTTGGAATAAAAGTTTAATTATAGAAAATAATTAAAACTGATGGTAAATCATTTAAAGTGTCTTAACAGTGTTTTTAAGGTAATTAAGTGGTGTTAAAAGCCTTTTAACACCATTAAGTTTGATTTTAATGGTTTTGACCAAATTAATGTGTGATAAATTTCTATTGAAGACCAGCCCTTTAAAACCCATTATTCAGCACATTGATTCTTTTTGCATATTGAATTATGTGATGAACCTTTGTGAAATTTGTTTTTGCTTTTATATGCCTTGTGTTGTTGTCCATGTTTGTTGTGTTTTATGTTGATTGTTGTATTGTTGTTTGTTTATATTGTTTAGATTGAACGGAGAGCAAACGTTCATTGTTGACAAGTTTGTGAGCAAAGACATCATCCAAAGGCAAGTGGCACACCTCATAAAAGTCCTAGTTTTTTTCTAGCATGAGTAGAATATTTTTCTATAAGCATGTGTAGGATAGTATTGCTATGCAAGCCATGTTTAGACTTCCTTATTCATGTGTCTAGGTTCCTATGCAACACTTAGTAGAATGTTGATGCTATGCAAAACTATTTTTGGATGAAATGTTAAATTCTACTAAGTTAAGAATGAAATACCTGGGTGGTAAGTGGTTTTGTTTGGTTTATGTTGAGTGGGTTCCCAGGGGTTTACCTGTGGAATTACACTTGTGGATGGCCACCCAGGAACAGAGGAATCCGAAGAACTCTGAGTGACGATTGCTTCCCGTGCAGCCATTGCCAATATGGGCTCTGGCTTGATCAACTAAGCTGCGTGGACTCGCCCCGGCCTGACAGGTGGTGGTAGAGGATTTGTAGGTGGAGCGCGTCAGGCCGTTATGGGGAGGGAAAATGCTTCTGAAAGATCTCGTCTCATTCCTCTCCTTTTTCTTAACACTTCCAGGGTGTATAGGATAGTTTGGGTTGAATGGGTACAATGGTGAAAGTGCACAACCTCTGCAGAGTGTAAATCTAAGTACTTAGCTATGTCCCCCGTACGGACAATTTGAGCAGCTGAACGAGGACGTCAACGGAGGATTCCACCATTCCAACTTTCAAATTAAAACTTGAAGGGTGAACAAGGGTAGAATGAGACTATGGCTTTCACACCATATTTGTCTCAACTAGGTAAAGTTGTTTCAAAGAGTTAGGGAAAAACTTGCTTTCTGCAAAATAGCCTTGAGCTCCACCACCCAAATAAGCATATAGGTTATAGAGTTATTCCTTTAAGTGTCCACCATAGTGTCACTTGCCAGTTCCATTTTCAAAATGGTTCTGACCCACGTTGTTGTAATATTTTTCTTATTGCAGACGGTTCAGAAGACGAGTGAGGTTTCTTTTATGGGTTTCGAGTCTGCAACCAACATGTTTTCGCCTATGGCAACATGAAGATGATGGAGACTCACTGTTATGTAATAATGTTCCGCTGTTTACTCTGTTCACTGCTAGCTTTATGCTATGCAAGTTGTAATGAATATTTTCTAAGTCTGGATCCGCGTTGTAATAAATTGATACTTTGTTGTGATATTACATCGTAAACTGTGTGTGCAAACAAATCTATCCAGGGATTTGCACTATACACAGGTTCCTGCCATATTTTAAGTGCAGGTACACTACAGCCTCTCGTTTAACTAGCTCGTTGATTAACTGATGATTAAGGTTTCCAGATCATGAACATTGGATGTTGTTAATAACGAAATCATGTCATTAGGAGAATGATGTGAGGAACACAATCCCAAATTAAACTATAGCAATGCGATCAAGTCATTAAGTTTACATTGTTGTACTAAGCATACGAAGTAATCCTGATCCTTAGACCATGAGATCATGTCAATCACTAACACGGGAAGAATGCTTTGATAACATCAAACGTCACACCGTAACAGGGTGACTATAAAGGCGGCGTTGGGTATTTCAAAAGTATTAGTTGAGGCTCATGGATCTAGAAGTGAGATTTGTCCATCCAGATGACGGAGAGATATAATCTAGGCCTTCTCGGTGATATCACATCGACACCGCTTGCAAGCACGTGACTAGGTCACAAGGATGTCATATCACATAACGAGTAAAGAGTACTTGTCGGGAACGAGATCGAACTAGGTATAGATGATACGAATGATCGGATCTCGTACAAGTAAAATATCGCGAGACAAAAGGAATTGGCTATGACGTTTTTGGTTCACATGATCACAAGATTCATCGTCGAATATGTAGGAGTCATTACGGATATCCAGATCCCGCTGTTGACTATTGATCAGAGAGGTGTCTCAGTCATGTCTTCATTATTCACGAACCGTAGGGTGACACACTTAAGGTTTGTCGACGCTTTTGGGTAGACACGGAATTTCGGAGAAAAGTTTGGACAGCATCAATATTGTTTCGGTTAATATTGAAATAGTTCAAGGAGTTAATTGTCAATGGTTGCCCATGGTTGTTAATAGAATTAACACATGAACCAAGGGGGTAAGTGTTAATGTTTGTTAATAGAATTATCAAATGTTAAAAAGAAATTATATTGTTTTATTTAATAAAGAAAACCCCTTGAAATTTTGAGTGGGAATTGATGAGAGAATGAGTGGGTTGAGTGGAGACTCCACTCACATGATGACGGGAGAGGTAGGGGCACTCCAATTTCGTGGCTCCCTTCCCCTCCTATATAAATAGGGGTGTAAGCTCCCTCTCCCTACACACTTTCCTCTCTCCCCCTCCTCCCGCTGCTCCACCATCCAGCCATCCGCTTGGCGAAGTCATGGCCGATTAGTTTCTCCACCACAGCATGTCGTCGTGCTGCTGTAGTTTCCGGTGGTTCTACTACTTCCGCTGCCCCGCTGGATCAAGGGAACGGAGGTCGTCATAAAGCCGTACGTGTAACCGAGTACGGAGGCGCTGCCCGTTGCAGCGCACATCTTGACGATCTTGGGATCGGCGAGTGAACGACTACATCATCCACGAGAAATATTCTCCAAACTCTTACGGTCTTCGAGGGTTATATCTCTTGGAATATGTTCCACTCGTTACGAGCTTCTCGAGATTAGATCTTGCCTTGTTGGTTTGTTCGCACCGTAGGTAAGTTTTTGTTTTCTATGCTACGAACCCATCAGTGGTATCAGAGTCGTGTCTATGCGTAGATGTTTTGTACGGGTAGAACACATATGTGTATGTGGGCGTTGATGATCATGTTATTGCTTCCTTTGTGTATTTTGTATCTTAGTGGCATAGTGGGATGAAGCGGCCCGGACTAACCTTACATGTCCACGTACATGAGACTTGTTCCACGACTGACATGCAACTTGTTTTGCATAAGTGGCTTTGCGGGTGTCTGTCTCTCCCACTATAGTTAAGATATAAAATAGAACGGGTTGCTAATAATATTTTCATCACCGTTGTGGTTTCATGTTCGTAGGTAAGAACGGTTTTATCTTTGAAATCCCTAAGCCACGTAAAATATGCAAAAATAAATTAGAGGACGTCTAACTTGTTTTTACAGGGCATGTGATGTGATATGGTCAAACTTACAAATTTGATGTATGATATGATACCTTTTATAAATTATGACAAACCGGCAAGAGCAAAATGGTTGTCTTTTTAATTTATGGCATGCGTGCTAAATATCATATCTAGATAATATGTTGTAAATTTGGAGGACAATCAAGAAGGAGGCGCCATGGACCTTGGTGCCACGCCGGTGGAATGATGGAGATCATGCCAATATGCACAAGATGGAGATTAAGTACGAGAAGGACCATATCATATCACGTTATCCATGCATGTGATGTTAATCCTTTTATGCAATCTATTTTTTCTTAGATCTTTGCTTAGATTGCGATGGTAGCATTATAAGATGATCCCTCTCACAGTTAATATCAAGATAATAATGTGTTCTTTCTTAGTATGCACCGTTAAGAAAGTTTCGAATCACCACGTGATGATCGGGTGTGATAGACTCAACGTTCGCATACAACGGGTGTAAGTCAGATTTACACACGCAAATACTACGATTCTACTTGGCAAGCCTAGCATGTACAGACATGGTCTCGGAACACGTAACCAAAAGGTAAAGCATGAGTCATATGGATGATATGATCAATATGTCGATGTTCGCCTTTGCAGCTGCACCATCTCTCGTGATGATCGGTTATTGGTGTAGTGAATTTGGTTCGTGTAATCAGTAAAACGACTAGAGGGATCTTATTTTTTAGTCGGAGTTCACATATTAATTTAGAATTAGTTTAACTCCATATATCTATCATAAACATAGTCTCAAATTGTCTTTCCATAAAATTGGCATCCCTAGTCCACTATGCACTAGGCTTGTTAGTTGAGATCAAAACTGTTCAAAATCTGATATTTACTCTATGGACTGGTACCATATTGTAAGTAAGTAATTATTTATTGTAACATCCCAACATTTTATAATGTTCAAAAATCACTAAAATTTAAAACTTTTGTTTTGATTGAAATAAAAGACTAAAATGCTTAAAGAAACCAACTATCAAGGACTTCAACCAATTTGAAAAAGTATTATTTCAAAATTCTCAATGTGTCATGAATTTAAAAAGTTATTTACAATTAAACATTACATTATCCATTGTATTTCAAAACCCTTAATATGTAAATTGATAAATGTTTGACAAACTTTCAAACCAATTTCATATAATAAAAAGTTTCTTATAAGTATTTGAATTCAACCACTTAGCCATTGCTATTCATAAATTAAAATAATATTTGCAAGTGTTCTTTGAAACTATTTAAAACATGATCTAATTGTCAAAAGATTTTCATGTATTTTCAAAACATTAAATGATTTTCCTGAATACATTCAGTATGAGCAATGAATTATAACTAGATTATTTCCAAAGGTATTTTATATACTTTTCAAATGAATTATCATAATATAATATATAATGATGCACAAATTATTTCTAATTAAAAATGAATACATTAGATTTCCCTTTTCATTTTCATATAGTTGTGTTATACTATTCAGTATTATACTAAAGCCTAAAATAAATTTAGTATTTGAAAATGAGTTTAAAATAACTTAAATTCAAACACATTTGAATGTGGGTATTTCATAGAATTTATTCTAGCCAAAAATAAAATTAATTAAACCCTAGTTTTAAATTAAACATAAAGTGTTAATTTTGCATTTAATCAATATTTCAAAATTATTATCTTCGAAAAGTATTCAAAACACTCCCACAACTGGTTTAACACAAAGGTGATAATTTTACAAATTTTTAGAAATTTGTTTGACTTCACTTGGAGTTATAAATCAAAAGTTATTTAAAAATCCAGAAAAAGAAAAGGAAAAGAACAAAAAAAAAGGGAGGAAAGGCTCACTGGGCTGAAGCCCAGCTTCTTCTCTCGCGCGCGCAGACAGCAGCAAGCCCAACAGTAGCCCAGTCCGGCTCCCTCTCCCACTCCCGCTGACATTTGGGGCCCACATGTCAGCATCTCCTTCAACCTCGCTCCCCAGATCACGCCCCGAGTCAAGAAACGGCCGGTGATTTCATTTTCTTCAATCCGCGTGTTTAAAGACCTAAATCAATGGCCCGCTTCCCTCTACTTAATCCCCACCTCGCCCTCTCTCAAATGCCCCCAAAAACCCTAGCTCAAACGCCCCTAGGCTGTCCACAATCACCGCCGCCGTTCATCCACTGCCGCCGCCACAATCTACAAACTGACTTAGTATAATAATTGTGAATGTCCAATTTACAAAGAGTTGATAATAATTGTTGATCATCTTAAAGAAATGACTTAGTATTTTCTCTAAATATTTCTACACATCAAGACTAAGCTATTAGAGGGCTTATTCAAGATGATATAAAACAAAATATTTTATTCAACTTATGACTTTAGCCCTTAGTCATTCTTGACCAACACATTTCATTGCATTAACTTAAAAGATTTTCATGGCATGACATGCATTTCTAGTCCTTAGAAATAAATTGCATATCATGCATGACATGTTTTCCTTAGAAGTTTTACAAAACTTGTTTGTTCACTAGATATGAGCATGTATGTTTGATGATTACTGTTTGTTGATTGTTGTATTGTTGTTTGCTTATATTGTTTAGATTAAACGGAGAGCAAACGTTCGTTGTTGAAAAGAGTTTGTGAACAACGACAACATTCAAAGGCAAGTGGCACACCTCATAAACTTCCTATTATTTCTATATGCATTACTTAGTATATTTTTATATGCATGTGTAGGATAGTATTGCTATGCTAAACCTGTGTAGAATTCCCTTACTCCTTTGTCTAGGTTCCTATATCATACTTAGAAGAAATATTGATGCTATGCAATTGATGAAAAGTTTTTACAAAATATTAAGTGACTACTCAGGGTTGTGCTCCTGGTTGTCGTCGCCTAGGATGAATGTCTATTCTACTTAGGGCCGTGAGCATGGTGATTTTTTTACCTGAGAGTGCACATCCACTAAGTTAATGAAACTCCTGGGTGGATTGGTTGTATATGGTGGCGAAGTTGAGTGGCTACTCAGGTCCATGTCTATGGTTCCTGGAGTACGTGCACTTGTGGATGGCCACCCAGGGAACAGAGGAATCTGAAGAACTCCGAGTGACGATTGCTTCCAGTGCAGCCATTGCCATATGGGCTCTGGCTTGATCAATTATGTTGCGTGGACTCTCTCCGGCTTGACAAGAAGATGTAGGGGGATGTTAGGTGGAACGGGTCAAGCCAGAGTGGGAGGGAAAATGCTTCTGAAAGATCTCGTCTCATTCTTCTCCTTTCCTTATCACAAATGGTGTGTAAAGGACAATTTGGGTTGAACGGGTACAATGGTGAACGTGCACAATCTCTGCAGAGTGTAAAGCTAAGTACTTAGCCGTGTCCCCGGAAACGGACAATTGAGCAGCTGAACGAGGACGTCAACGGAGGATTCCACCATTCCAACTTCAGAAATAAAACTTGATGGGTGAACAAGGGAAGATGAGATTTATGGTTTTTATGCCATACTTGTCTTGATTTGAAGAAAGTGTTTTCCAAAGAGATAGGAAAAATTGGCTTTATGCAAAATAGCCTTGAACCCCACCAGCCAAATATGCATATAGGCTATAGAGTTATTTCATTAAGTGTCCACCATAGTGTCACTTGCCAGACTCCATTTTTAATGGAATCTGACCCACGTTGTTGCAATATTTTTCTTATTTCAGATTGTTCAGATGACGAGTGAGGTTTCGTTTATAGGTTTCGAGTCTACAACCAACATGTTTTCGCCTGTGGCAGCATGAAAGTGATAGAGACTCACTGCTATTGTATTTCCGCTGTGTACTTTTTCAATGCTAGCTTTATGCTATGCAACTCGTATCGAATATTTTGTAAGTCTGGATCATCGATGTAATAAAATTGATACTTTGTTGTGATATTACATCGTAAACTGTGTGTGCAAATGAATCGATCCAGGGATTTGCACTATACACAGGTATCTGCCTTATTTAAAGTGCAGGTACGCAACAGATGGTATCAGAGCACTGTGTTGCCTATAGGTTCGAAACCCTAGGTTTGGATAGAAATAGGATTTGACCATAGGATTGAAAATCTATTTTATTCACTTTTCTAAAAAAAACAAAACTTTTCATTTTATCTTCCTCATACTCTCATCTACTATCAACCTTCGGAAAACATCTTATCTTTTTTCTAGATGACCATGTTCTTGTAGTCTAAGTCTGATTCTGCTGCCTCATATGGAAAAGTTATGATTAATCATGAAGTTCTACATGCATGGAAGACCACTGAAGAACCAGGATTCGACCAACACTTCGAAGAAATCCATAAAAGTTGAACAAGAACTTGAAGCACTTGCGAAAGAGGTAGATTTGACCACCATTCAAATAGAACAACGATATCGTGTTAGTGTATTGGTCATACCAACTTTGGTTGTGTGACAATACTAGATTGTTTGCTTTGTGTTAGCACCTCGTTGCTTGATGTTTGTTAGATATTGTTTGTAATTATGTGTCTTGATCTTCTTGTATAAGTTAGAATGTTTGACTATCAACAAAACTTTTCTTTTAAGGGTGGTAGCCACCCAGTTAAATTAAAACCCCGTTGCTTAAACCCAGAGATCCCAAACTATCTGTCCTTCGAGCCTCCCCAAATCAGAAAAATCAGTCTCTGCTAGTTTTCAAGTTTCCATGTCAAAACATTTACATTTCTCAAACCTCTCGAGTTATCAGAATCATTTCAAGCAGTTGCTTTTCTTTCTAACTTCTCCGAATCTCGGGGACGAGATTCCTTTTAAGGGTAGTAGTCTGGATCTCGATCGGACGGATCGGTTTTATTACTTTTAACCGAACCGGTACGCTGGGTTCTCATCCGTTAGATCTAGATCGTGCGGACAAGATCAAATCACTTAACCCAGTCAGCGCCCAGTCAGCGCTGACGTGTAAAATCATTTTCGCGATTTAATTAATTGGCAGTTTTGCAAAAAAGCCCATGTCTATTCAAACTATCATATCTTTTTCTCTGTTTATCCAAATTCAAATATTTTTATATATTTGGAAAGCACTCGACATGTAGAATATTATGGATCTGCCAAAATTCAAATTTGACTTAGTTTAAAATATTAAAATTTCAAATGGAAGATTTGAATATTTTTGTCATAACTTTAAATCTGTAAATGCAAAAATTGCAAATAAAATTGTTTCAGAAACCTTGGAATATTTGTAAATTGATGCCACTGCTATAAAATATTTTTGAGTAATACTGAATGAATTCATAGTTATATACTTAATTCGAATAGTTTGAGTATTTTCAACATAACTATTAATAGAAATATTATTTTTGATTAAATCAAATTGCAATAAATTTAATTAAATCACCTTTGGCTATTAACACAATTTATAAAAATTGTGTTATAAAATATAAATCACATAAAACTTTAATCGATATGTTTTCCCTTTTATTATGTTTGCAAAATTTGAAACTAATTAAATTGCAATTATAACTTTATGCATACTTTATAAATATCACAAAAAAATTAGTATTATGTTTCTTGTGATTTAAAATTGCATTTCATGCATAGCATATTTTATTTTATAGTTATATTTCCCATAAGGAAAACTCCTCCCCATTTTCTCTATGTTAGGATTATTTTCAAAACTTAGTCTTTTGGTAAAAGTGCTATGCACTAGACACTTGGTATTTTCAACATGGAGCTAGAAGGCCATTGAAGGACTTAGCCAAAACAAGACTTAAGAAGCATCCCAAAGATGTCAAGCACTCGGAAGAAAAGTAAGAAGAAGTTCAAGAAGGACAACCCCTTTTATTCTCTAAGTCTTTCTCTCTGTCTTTTCTTCTCCTCTGAGACTTCATGAAGACTAAGTTAAATCCGAGATCAGCCTAGGTGATACAAGAATCATCAAGTCTGAAGATTCATCAAGACTACCAAGAGTTCAATCAAGACATCATCCAGAAGAAAGTTACAAGTCTGGAGATGAAGCCTGGAGGACAACTACATCTTTCTTTCTATATTTTCCCTCTTTCCTAATCTTATCTTTTAGACTTAAACAAATTTTGATCATGATGTCATCATCTTTGAAGTTTGTTGGATCCTAGCGGCATAGTGAGATGAAGCGGCCTGGAGACAAACCTTACATGTCCACGTACATGAAACTTGTCCCACAATTTAAGTGGCTGGCCGGGTGTCTGTCTCTCTCACTATAGTGAATGTCCAATTTACAAAGAGTTGATAATAATTGTTGATCATCTTGAAGAAATGACTTAGTATTTTCTCTAAATATTTCTACACATCAAGACTAAGCCATTAGAGGGCTTATTCAAGATGATATAAAACAAAATATTTTATTCAACTTATGACTTTAGCCCTTAGTCATTCTTGACCAACACATTTCCTTGCATTAACTTAAAAGATTTTCATGGCATGACATGCATTTCTAGTCCTTAGAAATAAATTGCATATCATGCATGACATGTTTTCCTTAGAAGTTTTACAAAACTTGTTTGTTCACTAGATATGAGCATGTATGTTTGATGATTGCTGTTTGTTGATTGTTGTATTGTTGTTTGCTTATATTGTATAGATTAAACAGAGAGCAAACGTTCGTTGTTGAAAAGAGTTTGTGAACAACGACAACATTCAAAGGCAAGCGGCACACCTCATAAACTTCCTATTATTTCTATATGCATTACTTAGTATATTTTTATATGCATGTGTAGGGTAGTATTGCTATGCTAAACCTGTGTAGAATTCCCTTACTCCTGTGTCTAGGTTCGTATATCATACTTAGCATAAATATTGATGCTATGCAATTGATGAAAAGTTTTTACAAAATATTAAGTGACTACTCAGGGTTGTGCTCCTGGTTGTCGTCGCCTAGGATGAATGTCTATTCTACTTAGGGCCGTGAGCATGGTGATTTTTTTACCTGAGAGTGCACATCCACTAAGTTAATGAAACTCCTGGGTGGATTGGTTGTATATGGTGGCGAAGTTGAGTGGCTACTCAGGTCCATGTCTATGGTTCCTGGAGTACGTGCACTTGTGGATGGCCACCCAGGGAACAGAGGAATCTGAAGAACTCCGAGTGACGATTGCTTCCAGTGCAGCCATTGCCATATGGGCTCTGGCTTGATCAATTATGTTGCGTGGACTCTCTCCGGCTTGACAAGAAGATGTAGGGGGATGTTAGGTGGAACGGGTCAAGCCAGAGTGGGAGGGAAAATGCTTCTGAAAGATCTCGTCTCATTCTTCTCCTTTCCTTATCACAAATGGTGTGTAAAGGACAATTTGGGTTGAACGGGTACAATGGTGAACGTGCACAATCTCTGCAGAGTGTAAAGCTAAGTACTTAGCCGTGTCCCCGGAAACGGACAATTGAGCAGCTGAACGAGGACGTCAACGGAGGATTCCACCATTCCAACTTCAGAAATAAAACTTGATGGGTGAACAAGGGAAGATGAGATTTATGGTTTTCATGCCATACTACTCTTGATTTGAAGAAAGTGTTTTCCAAAGAGATAGGAAAAATTGGCTTTATGCAAAATAGCCTTGAACTCCACCAGCCAAATATGCATATAGGCTATAGAGTTATTTCATTAAGTGTCCACCATAGTGTCACTTGCCAGACTCCATTTTTAATGGAATCTGACCCACGTTCTTGCAATATTTTTCTTATTGCAGATTGTTCAGATGACGAGTGAGGTTTCGTTTATAGGTTTTGAGTCTACAACCAACATGTTTTCGCTTGTGGCAGCATGAAAGTGATAGAGACTCACTGTTATTGTATTTCCGTTGTGTACTTTTTCAATGCTAGCTTTATGCTATGCAACTCGTATCGAATATTTTGTAAGTCTGGATCATCGATGTAATAAAATTGATACTTTGTTGTGATATTACATCGTAACCTGTGTGTGCAAACGAATCGATCCAGGGATTTGCACTATACACAGGTATCTGCCTTATTTAACGTGCAGGTACGCTACATGTATAGAAAAGTTTTAAAGTTCTATTGTAAACTTCCGGTAACTCTAAAATTGCTCCATGTGATTTGGAATCTAAAATGAGCAACAATTCTTATTGGTGTCTAAATTCATTCTTGTCTCCGTGAAACTTAGTTTTCGAATTTGTTTGATAATTGAGGAGAACGATGGAGCTGAATTTTTTTCAGAAATGAATGAGGTATGAGATATGACTGATATCTAGGACTTTGTTTTGGGTACAAGTTTTGATTAATTTCAGTGGGAGTACCTGAGCTCATATTGTATGAGTATGTATTACAAGATAGAAGATGCTAGGCATCTCGATATCCAAATTAGTTTGGCACTGATTCATATCCAATCTAATTGAGCCATGGTAGCTTCATCATGATAGGATTCATGATGGGATGGCATTAAAAGACCACTAATAGTGAAATGGAGAAGAACACTTATCATATGATGATCAACTTAAACATAAAACTCCAAAGGGTGCTAGCACAGACTATTCACGCATAGCATTTTGATCCAATTTGATTGACACAGATGTTGATGTTGAATTCTTCTTCCGCATAGAGAGGAAAAATTGAAAGAGGAACTGCAAAAGTATTTGGCAGAAAAGAAAAGACTAGAAAGTCTAGTTCAGGTGTATATGTCTGATATACATGTTATAGATCTATTTTTCCTATTAGTCACATACTGTAATTCTTGAGTATTTGTACTACATTGGTTGGAATGAACTATCATGCAACTCAATACAAGAATACAATGGCCTAAGTGAATTATGAGGAATGTGGTAACAATACGCAACGAAAATATAATGGTTTGTTATTGTGTTCGTAGTTGGTATTATACCTAGACCGCGAGATTTATTCTAAAATAACTTAATAAATTTGTTATTTTGTCCTGGTCTAAATAAAACAAGAAGTTGTTCAAATTTTAACCATAATCCATAGAAGATGGATAAGTTATTGTAAATCTTTTTGGTAAAACATATATCTATAATACTAACGCTAAACGCCGCAAGGCTAATGGTTTCAATTCCACATAATTGTGGAACCGCCATTTAAGTCATATTAGAAATAATTGCATGAAAAACTCAATGTTGTTGAATTTCATAGTCACTTGATTTTGAATCATTTGGCACTTGCAACACCTTCTAAAAGGAAAATGACTTGAACTTCGTTCGAGAGGCCTAAGATTAAACGAATGGCTAAACATGTTGGAAATCACACATGATTGATGTATATGATCCATTGGGTGTAGCCATAAGATATATTCATCTACTTTGTTGATGATTTGAATAGATATATTCGGATTTACCGAAAGAAGTCTGAAACATTTGAATATGTTCAAAGAATATCAACATGACGTAGAAAATCATCGTAACAACGATATCTATGATGAGTTCATAGAAGGGACTCTTTAAGTTACAAGTTTAGCACAAGACATCTAAGTGTTGTGGAATTAATTCCACAAATTATGCCTCCCTAAAACACCACAAAAGTATGGTGGGTTCGAAAGACATAAACAGACCGTGTTTTGACATGGAATATCAAAGATGTAAATTGAAATTGCCATTATATGTAACATCCCAACATTTTATAATGTTCAAAAATCACGAAAATTTAAAACTTTTGTTTTTGATTACAATTAAACATAAAATGACTTTCATGAATATATTTTCTATATAAGAAATGTAACTAAAACAAAAATCTTTTCCAAAGTTGTTATGAAGTTTTCAAATGAATTATCATAATATAAAATGTAAGGGTGCACAAAATAAAATTGATTTAAAATTGAACCCAATATAATTCCTATTACTTTAAAAATATTTATATTCTACTAATATACCAGGAATAAAAGTGAATGGTTACAAAAAAATAAGTTTAAATAGCTTAATATCAACTATATAAGAATGTGGTAATTTCATAAATTTAATTTAACCCCAAATGAAATTATTAAATTAATATTTTGAAAATTGACCTAAATGGGCAAATTCACATTTTATGAATAATTCAAAATAATTAATTTTAAAAAGTTTTCAAAACATGCCCACTAATGTTTTAAAACATAGATATGAATATTACAAATTTTTAGAAATTTATTTGACATCATTTGGAGTTATAAATCAAAAGATATAAATAAAATGGAAAATCAGAAAAAGAAAACCCGCTGACATCAGGTTGACGTCAGCATCGTCTTCCTCCCGCAAACCACGCCTTGAACGAAAACCGCCGGCGATTACTCGCGTGATTCGGGCGATTAAGCCCATTAAGCCTCCCCCTCTCCGGCCCTATTTGAAGACCACGCCCTCCTCCACCTTTCCCCTCTGCTCCCTCTTCATTTGACGCCGCCGGGCTGCTACAATCGCTCGCCGGAGAAGCTCGAGTCCGCCGCCATATTTCTTTCTTTCCCGGCGAGGTAATCCACCCCCGAGCCCGAGACCTTCTCCGTCCTCCTCCCCTTGTCCTTGCGCACCCCTCAGTCCCTTCCTTGTTTCTTCCCTGCAGCAAAATCGACGAGCCCGTGCGGAACCCGAAGATTCCCGCGCCGCCGCGACTACGACCGCGCCTCCACGCCGTTTCGAGAGGTCTTGCTCGACGCCATGACCTACCTCGTCTTCGCCGCATCGTGCAGAACGTCGTCGCCGCCTTCCCATGCCCGGAGGACCACCGAATCGCCGTCCTCATCATCTCCCGAGGTGTAGCGCCGCCGTCGTCCCCAAGTCCGGCGAGTTCCCGCCGCCACCCCGGGTCAAATCGCTGTGAGCCCTCCGATCTCCTTCCAACGGCTGAGATTAGAAAATTTTAAACGAATCGGTACGGGCCGTGGAGATCCGTCCGATCCAGATCCAACGGTCTGGATCTGTTGACTTATCCACGTCAGCGTGCCTCGTCAGCATCCAGTCAGTATCCGCGTCAGCAATTATTTTCGTAATTAATTTTAATTGGCAGTTTTACAGAAAAGACCCTGTAACTTAGAATTGTTATAACTTTTTACTCACTTATCCAAATTTAACAAAATTTATAATTTTGGAAAGCCCTCGACATGTAGAATATTTTAGATCTGCCAAAATTCAAATTTGACTAAGTTTAAAATATTCAAATTTCAAATGGAAGATTTGAGTATATTTGTCATAACTATAAATCTATGAATCCAAAAATTGCAAATAAAATTGTTTTAGAAACTTTAGAATATTTGTAGTGTGATGCCTCTGTTATAAATTAATTTTGAATAGTATTTTAAAATGATTTCATAGTTGTGTGTTTAAATTGAATAGTTTGACTATTTTGTCATAACTTTTAATAGAAACATTATTTTTGATTAAATCCAATTGCAGTAAATTTAATTAAATGCCCTCTGTCTAGTAACACTATTTGTAAAATTTTGTTATAAAAATATAATCATTGAAAACTTTAATCTTATAATTATTCCTTTTATTATATTTTCCAAAAATAGCAATTAATTAAATTGCATTTATAAATTCATGCTTATTTATAAATATCACAAAAATTAGTATTATGTTTCTTGTAATTTAAAATTGCATTTCATGCATAGCATATTTTACTTTGTAGTTATATTTCCCATAAGAAAACTCCTCCCCCATTTTCTCTAAGATAGGATTATTTTCAAACTCTGCATTTTGGTAAAAGTGTTATGCACTTAGACACTTAGGAGTTTCAATATGGAGATAGAAAACCAAAAGAAGGACTTAGCAAAAACAAGACTCCAGAAGAATTCCAAGATGTCAAGCACCTAGAAGAAAAATGAGAAGAAGTTCAAGAAGGCCAACCCCCTTTTTATTCTCTAAGTCTTTCTCTCTGTCTTCTCTTCTTCCCTGAGACTTCATGAAGACTAAGTTAAATCCGAGACCAGCCTCGAGGACACAATAATCATCAAGTCTGAAGATTCATCAAGACTACCAAGAATTCTATCAAGTCATCATCCAGAAGAAAGTTACAAGTCTGGAGATGAAGCCTGGAGGACAACTACATCTTTCTTTCTATCTTTTCCCTCTTTCCTAATCTTGTCTTTCACATTTGACTTAAATTTTTTTTGATCATGATATTCTCATCTTGAAGTTGTTGGATCCTAGCGGCATAGTGAGATGAAGCGGCCTGGAAACAAACCTTACATGTCCACGTACATGAGACCTGTTCCACAATTTAAGTGGCTGGCCGGGTGTCTGTCTCTCTCACTTTAGTGAATATCCAATTTACACAGAGTTGATAATAATGGTTGATCACCTTAGACTTAGTATTTTTCTCTAAGTATTTTACACATCATGGCTAAGCCATTAGAGTGCTTGTTTCAAGATGATATAAAACAAAGTATTTTTATCCAACTTAAGACCTTAGTCCTTAGTCATTCTTGACCCACCTATTTTCCTTGCATTAACTTAAGAGACTTTCATAGCATAACATGCATCTCTAGTCCTTAGAAATAAATTGCATATCATGCATGACATGTTTTCCTTAGACGTTTTACAAAACTTGTTTGTTCTCTAGATATGAGCATGTATGTTTGATGATTGCTGTTTGTTGATTGTTGTATTGTTGTTTGCTTATATTGTTTAGATTAAACGGAGAGCAAACGTTCGTTGTTGAAAATAGTTTGTGAACAACGACAACATTCAAAGGCAAGTGGCACACCTCATAAACTTCCTATTATTTTCTATATGCATTACTTAGTGTATTTTTATATGCATGAGTAGGATAGTATTGCTATGCTAAACCTGTGTAGAATTCCCTTACTCCTGTGTTTAGGTTCCTATATAATACTAAGTAGATGTATTGATGCTATGCAATTGATGAAAAGTTTTACAAAATGTTAAGTGACTACTCAGGGCTGTGCTCATGGTTGTCGTCGCCTAGGATGAATGTCTATTCTACTTAGGGCCGTGAGCATGGTGATTTTTAGCTGAGAGTGCACATCCACTAAGTTAATGAAACTTCTGGGTGGATTGGTTGTTAATGGTGGCGAAGTTGAGTGGCTACTCCGGTCCATGTCTATGGTTCCTGGAGTACGTGCACTTGTGGATGGCCACCCAGGGAACAGAGGAATCTGAAGAACTCCGAGTGACGATTGCTTCCAGCGCAGCCATTGCCATATGGGCTCTGGCTTGATCAATTATGTTGCGTGGACTCTCTCCGGCTTGACAAGCAGATGTAGGGGGATGTTAGGTGGAACGGGTCAAGCCAGAGTGAGAAGGAAAATGCTTCTGAAAGATCTCGTCTCATTCTTCTCCTTTCCTTATCACAAATGGTGTGTAAAGGATAATTTGGGTTGAATGGGTACAATGGTGAATGTGCACAATCTCTACAGAGTGTAAAACTAAGTACTTATCCGTGTCCCCGGTATGGACAATTGAGCAGCTGATCACGGACGTCAACGGAGGATTCCATCATTCCAACTTCAGAAATAAAACTTGATGGGTGAACAAGGGAAGATGAGATTTATGGTTTTTATGCCATACTTGTCTTCATTTTTTGAAAGTGTTTTCCAAAGAGATAGGAAAAATTGGCTTTATGCAAAATAGCCTTGAACTCCACCTGCCAAATATGCATATAGGCTATAGAGTTATTCCATTAAGTGTCCACCATAGTGTCACTTGCTAGACTCCATTTTTAATGGAATCTGACCCACGTTGTTGCAATATTTTTCTTATTGCCGATTGTTCAGATGACGAGTGAGGTTTCGTTTATAGGTTTCGAGTCTACAACCAACATGATTTCGCCTGTGGCAGCATGAAAGTGATAGAGACTCACTGCTATTGTATTTGTGTTGTGTACTATTTCAAATCTAGCTTTATGCTATGCAACTTGTAATGAATATTTTGTAAGTTTGGATCATCGATGTAATAAAATTGATACTTTGTTGTGATATTACGTCGTAAACTGTGTGTGCAAACGAATCGATCCAGGGATTTGCACTATACACAGGTATCTGCCTTATTTAAAGTGCAGTTATGCTACAGATGGTATCAGAGCACTGTGTTGCCTGTAGGTTCGAAACCCTAGGTTTGGATAGAAATAGGATTTGGACCATAGGATTGAAAATCTATTTTATTCACTTTTCTAAAAACAAAACTTTTTCATTTTATCTTCCTCATACTCTCATCTACTATCAACCTTCTGAAAACCTCTTATCTTTTTCTAGATGACCATGTTCTTGTAGTCTAAGTCTGATTCTACTGCTTCATATAGAAAAGTTTCAATTCAACATGAAGTTCTACATGCATGGAAGACCACTGAAGAAACAGGGTTCGGCCAACACTTCTAAGATATCCAAGAAAGTTAAACAAGAACTTGAAGCGCTCACGAAGGAGGTAGATTTGACCACCGCCTAAATAGAATGACGATAGCGTGTTAGTGTATTGATCATATCAACTTGGCTATATGACAATACTAGATTGTTTGTTTGTTGTGAACCTTCTTGCTTGATGTTTGTTAGATGTTGATTGATTATGTTATAGATTGGTTGCCTTGTTTTCTTTTATTGAACTAGGATTCCTCCTTAGTAAAAATAATACAACTCATTGCTTTCTAAACCAAACAGATGTCTCACCCAAATACCAACACCAATGTTTTGCATACAACTATGCAACTACAATTTGAGAACCAGAGTCAGCTGTGGAAGTTGATCAATGACCACCTGCCTAAGATTGATCAAAACCATAGTGAATTTGAAGAGGACCTTATGACCAAATCAAAGGCATGCAAAATTTGTGGAGAGATAGGACATACGTCCAAAGATTGTTCTGATGAGTGGCCCCATGGTCATACCAGACGCCCAGTTAAAGGATGCCGCACAAGACGGGTTACTTGCTTCCTGTGTGAAGGAACAACCCATGTCCCAATTCAGTGTCAACTTTATCCCTTGGGGCAACAAGCTAACCAGCAAACCAAGGAAGGAATGCGACAGTCTCTCATGAAGATCCTGGAGGAACAAAGACAAAAGGTTGAATCCAAGAAAGATCATAGCCACATAAGTTGCTACAAGTGCAAAGACAAGGGACATTACGCTGATAAGTGCCCTGAGTGGAAGAAGGATAAATCTCTCCAAGGACCGAGTGGAAAACGTGAGTACTAAAACTTTTCGTATCCACCAAATGCCATTGTATTTTGAATACTTGTACGCTCTACATCAGAGAAATAAACAAGATTAAACAAAGTTTCTAGACTAACCACAATTATTCCTTTTAAGGGTGGTAGCCATCCAGTTAAATTAAACCCCGTTGCTTAAACCCAGAGAATCCAAACTATCTGTCTTTCGAGCCTCCCCAATCAGAAAAATCATTCTCTGCCAGCTTTCAAGTTCCATGTCAAAACATTTATATTTCTCAAAACTCTCGAGTTATCAGAATCATTCAAGCATTTGCTTTTCTTTCTAGCCTCTCCGAATCTCGGGGACAAGATTTCTTTTAAGGGTGGTAGTCTGTAACATCCCAACATTTTATGATGTTCAAAAATTACTAAAATTTAAAACTTTTGTTTTTGATTACAAGAAAACATTTAAATGCATAAAGAAACCAACTATAAAAGACTTCAACCAATTTGAAAATGTCTATAATTTCAAAATTCTCAATGTGTCATTAATTTCAAAAGTTATTTCCAATTAAACATTACATTATCCATTGTACTTCAAAAACCTTAATATGTAATTTGATAAATGTTTGACAAACTTTCAAACCAATTTCATATAATAAAAGTTTCTTATAAGTATTTGAATTCAACCACTTAGCCTTAGATATAAATAAATTAAAATAATAATTACGAGTGTTATTTTAAACTATTGAAAACATTGTCTATTTGCCAGAAGATTATTATTCATTTACCTGAGTTCAAAACATAAAATGGATATTACAAGTCTATAATTTATAACTTAAAACCTCATAGATTTTATAATTACTTAACAACCCAAATAAACATTTCATTAGCTTAAATGATTTTTACTTATTTTCAAAACATAAAATGACTTTCATGAATATATTTTCTATATAAGAAATGAAATTAAAACAAAAATCTTTTCCAAAGTTGTTATGAAGTTTTCAAATGAATTATCATAATATAAAATGTAAGGGTGCACAAAATAAAATTGATTTAACATTGAACCCAATATAATTCCTATTACTTTAAAAATATTTATATTCTACTAATATACCAGGAATAAAAGTGAATGGTTACAAAAAAATGAGTTTAAATAGCTTAATATCAACTGTATAAGAATGTGGTAATGTCATAAATTTAATTTACCCCAAATGAAATTATTAAATTATTATTTTGAAAATTGACCTAAATGGGCAAATTCACATTTTATGAATAATTCAAAATAATTAATTTTAAAAAAAATTCAAAACATGCCCACTAATGTTTTAAAACATAGATATGAATATTACAAATTTTTAGAAATTTATTTGACATCATTTGGAGTTATAAATCAAAAGATATAAATAAAATGGAAAATCAGAAAAAGAAAACCCGCTGACATCATGTTGACGTCAGCATCGTCTTCCTCCCGCAAACCACGCCTTGACCGAAAACCGCCGGCGATTACTCGTGTGATTCGGGCGATTAAGGCCATTAAGCCTCCCCCTCTCCGGCCCTATTTGAAGACCACGCCCTCCTCCACCTTTCCCCTCTGCTCCCTCTTCATTTGACGCCGCCGGGCTGCTACAATCGCTCGCCGGAGAAGCTCGAGTCCGCCGCCGTATTTCTTTCTTTCCCGGCAAGGTAATCCACCCCCGAGCCCGAGACCTTCTCCGTCCTCCTCCCCTTGTCCTTGCGCACCCCTCAGTCCCTTCCTTGTTTCTTCCCTGCAGCAAAATCGACGAGCCCGTGCGGAACCCGAAGATTCCCGCGCCGCCGCGACTACGACCGCGCCTCCACGCCGTTTCGAGAGGTCTTGCTCGATGCCATGACCTACCTCGTCTTCGCCGCATCGTGTAGAACGTCGTCGTCGCCTTCCCATGCCCGGAGGACCACCGAATCGCCGTCCTCATCATCTCCCGAGGTGCAGCGCCGCCGTCGTCCCCAAGTCCGGCGAGTTCCCGCCGCCACCCCGGGTCAAATCGCTGTGAGCCCTCCGATCTCCTTCCAACGGCTGAGATTAGAAAATTTTAAACGAATCGGTACGGGCCGTGGAGATCCGTCCGATCCAGATCCAACGGTCTGGATCTGTTGACTTATCCACGTCAGCGTGCCTCGTCAGCATCCAGTCAGTATCCGCGTCAGCAATTATTTTCGTAATTAATTTTAATTGGCAGTTTTACAGAAAAGACCCTGTAACTTAGAATTGTTATAACTTTTTACTCACTTATCCAAATTTAACAAAATTTATAATTTTGGAAAGCCCTCGACATGTAGAATATTTTAGATCTGCCAAAATTCAAATTTGACTAAGTTTAAAATATTCAAATTTCAAATGGAAGATTTGAGTATATTTGTCATAACTGTAAATCTATGAATCCAAAAATTGAAAATAAAATTGTTTTAGAAACTTTAGAATATTTTTAGTGTGATGCATCTGTTATAAATTAATTTTAAATAGTATTTTAAAATGATTTCATAGTTGTGTGTTTAAATTGAATAGTTTGACTATTTTGACATAACTTTTAATAAAAACATTATTTTTGATTAAATCCAATTGCAATAAATTTAATTAAATGCCCTTTGTCTAGTAACACTATTTATAAAATTTTGTTATAAAATATAATCATTGAAAACTTTAATCTTATAATTATTCCTTTTATTATATTTTCCAAAAATAGCAATTAATTAAATTGCATTTAAAAATTCATGCTTATTTATAAATATCACAAAAATTAGTATTATGTTTCTTGTAATTTAAAATTGCATTTCATGCATAGCATATTTTACTTTGTAGTTATATTTCCCATAAGAAAACTCCTCCCCCATTTTCTCTAAGATAGGATTATTTTCAAACTCTGCATTTTGGTAAAAGTGTTATGCACTTAGACACTTAGGAGTTTCAATATGGAGATAGAAGACCAAAAGAAGGACTTAGCAAAAACAAGACTCCAAAAGAATTCCAAGATGTCAATCACCTAGAAGAAAAATGAGAAGAAGTTCAAGAAGGCCAACCCCTTTTTATTCTCTAAGTCTTTCTCTCTGTCTTCTCTTCTTCCCTGAGACTTCATGAAGACTAAGTTAAATCCAAGACCAGCCTCGAGGACACAATAATCATCAAGTCTGAAGATTCATCAAGACTACGAAGAATTCAATCAAGACATCATCCAGAAGAAAGTTACAAGTCTGGAGATGAAGCCTGGAGGACAACTACATCTTTCTTTCTATCTTTTCCCTCTTTCGTAATCTTGTCTTTCACATTTGACTTAAACAATTTTTGATCATGATATTATCATCTTGAAGTTGTTGGATCCTAGCGGCATAGTGAGATGAAGCGGCCTGGAAACAAACCTTACATGTCCACGTACATGAGACCTGTTCCACAATTTAAGTGGCTGGCCGAGTGTCTGTCTCTCTCACTTTAGTGAATATCCAATTTACAAAGAGTTGATAATAATGGTTGATCACCTTAGACTTAGTATTTTTCTCTAAGTATTTTGCACATCATGGCTAAGCCATTAGAGTGCTTGTTTCAAGATGATATAAAACAAAGTATTTTTATCCAACTTAAGACCTTAGTCCTTAGTCATTCTTGACCCACCTATTTTCCTTGCATTAACTTAAGAGACTTTGATAGTATAACATGCATCTCTAGTCCTTAGAAATAAATTACATATCATGCATGACATGTTTTCTTCGAAGTTTTACAAAACTTGTTAGTTCACTAGATATGAGCATGTATGTTTGATGATTGCTGTTTGTTGATTGTTGTATTGTTGTTTGCTTATATTGTTTAGATTAAACGGAGAGCAAACGTTCGTTGTTGAAAAGAGTTTGTGAACAACGACAACATTCAAAGGCAAGTGGCACACCTCATAAACTTCCTATTATTTTCTATATGCATTACTTAGTGTATTTTTATATGCATGAGTAGGATAGTATTGCTATGCTAAACCTGTGTAGAATTCCCTTACTCATGTGTCTAGGTTCCTATATAATACTTAGTAGATGTATTGATGCTATGCAATTGATGAAAAGTTTTACAAAATGTTAAGTGACTACTCAGGGCTGTGCTCATGGTTGTCGTCGCCTAGGATGAATGTCTATTCTACTTAGGGCCGTGAGCATGGTGATTTTTACCTGAGAGTGCACATCCACTAAGTTAATGAAACTCCTGGGTGGATTGGTTGTTAATGGTGGCGAAGTTGAGTGGCTACTCCGGTCCATGTCTATGGTTCCTGGAGTACATGCACTTGTGGATGGCCACCCGGGGAACAGAGGAATCTGAAGAACTCCGAGTGACGATTGCTTCCAGTGCAGCCATTGCCATATGGGCTCTGTCTTGATCAATTATGTTGCGTGGACTCTCTCCGGCTTGACAAGCAGATGTAGGGGTATGTTAGGTGGAACGGGTCAAGCCAGAGTGAGAGGGAAAATGCTTCTGAAAGATCTCGTCTCATTCTTCTCCTTTCCTTATCACAAATGGTGTGTAAAGGATAATTTGGGTTGAATGGGTACAATGGTGAACGTGCACAACCTCTGCAGAGTGTAAAATTAAGTACTTAGCCGTGTCCCCGGTACGGACAATTTGAGCAGCTGATCACGGACGTCAACGGAGGATTCCATCATTCCAACTTCAGAAATAAAACTTGATGGGTTAACAAGGGAAGATGAGATTTATGGTTTTTATGCCATACTTGTCTTGATTTGAAGAAAGTGTTTTCCAAAGAGATAGGAAAAATTGGCTTTATGCAAAATAGCCTTGAACTCCACCAGCCAAATATGCATATAGGCTATAGAGTTATTCCATTAAGTGTCCACCATAGTGTCACTTGCCAGACTCCATTTTTAATGGAATCTCACCCACGTTGTTGCAATATTTTTCTT
Organism: Poa annua; assembly: GCA_026929855.1. Taxonomy (NCBI): domain Eukaryota; kingdom Viridiplantae; phylum Streptophyta; class Magnoliopsida; order Poales; family Poaceae; genus Poa; species Poa annua. The sequence continues at coordinate 45,290,028 of CM049427.1, forward strand.
ATTGCAGATTGTTCAGATGACGAGTGAGGTTTCGTTTATAGGTTTTGAGTCTACAACCAACATGATTTCGCCTGTGGCAGCATGAAAGTGATAGAGACTCATTGCTATTGTATTTCCGATGTGTACTATTTCAAAGCTAGCTTTATGTTATGCAACTTGTAATGAATATTTTGTAAGTCTGGATCATCGATGTAATAAAATTGATACTTTGTTGTGATATTACATCGTAAACTGTGTGTGCAAACGAATCGATCCAGGGATTTGCACTATACACAGGTATCTGCCTTATTTAAAGTGCAGGTAAGCTACATTATATTTTTGAAGAGCTATGCTTTAGAGACTACCGCTTTTACACTTAAAAGAGTACCATCATATATGATCCATTGAATTGACAACCATATGAGATATGGGACGGGAAGTTACCCAACGGTCTTTTCTTCATTTTTGGTATGCAAAATGAGTTTCCAACCAAAATGGATAAATATGTTTGTAGGTTATCCCAAGGAAGCATTGGGAGTTCTTTCCACTTTAAGCAAAAGACAAAGTATTGTTGTCGCTGAAAATGGCTTATTTTCGAGAAGGATGTTCTCGTGATAGTTTTGAGTGGGAGGACAATAGAATTCAATAACTAAGATGAGAAGAGTGGCGCAACAGCAGAATTTGTTCTGGAAGCGGCCATGTCGCTCATGACACCCACAACTACAAGTTGTTGTAGCTCTAGACATTGAATTATATATTGAACCTCACTAGTCGGGTACGCTTTCATAATCGAATAATAAGGATTTGAGAACGAAATATTATTATAGGACAATAGTAAATCGATTTTATACAAGGAAGTGATGATGGGCCCTTAACTCCGTTAAAAATGGTTGAACGCCATAAAATCCAAGATAGTATTCATATACGAAATCAAGCTTGGAACTTGGTAAAATAAAAATGAGTCTATAAACAGAAGTGGATGTCACATCCATAAAAGGTTCGAGTTGTCAAAAATTGTTTACGACAAAGTTCAAGAAGTTGACTACGTTAAGATTTGGATCTTCCGTAGCGAAACCTTAAATCTGAATGGATTATTCTAGGAATCGCTGCATATGAGTTATGCTGGGTAACAAAGTTGTGTTCCTTAGTTGGAGTACTAACCAAGGACGTATAGCTGATACATCCGAGGGAGTTGCTGATCCCGACAGAGCTAGAAAGGCGAATGCAAACTTCCATGATAGAAGTATGCATCACGGAGATGATATATTCGTTGAATGACATAGTCAAATGAATTTTTGATTTCATTATGAACAATGAAGATGCTTGCTTTTGCAAGAAATTAAGTGGGAGCGCTAAGACATATTCATGATATTTTATGTAGATGACATATCGTTGACTGAAAGATCATGTATATTTACTTGACATAATTAAAAGTTTCACTGAAAGGACTTAGACCAAAAACCATGTTAGGCATCTAAGATTCATGAAGATGAATTGATGCGCTTAAAAGGTTGGGTCAAAGTACATAAAAGAGATACCAAAGTAGTTCGATATGGAAACATCAAGAAGTGTTCTTGTTACATGGCGTGTTAACGAGACTTGAGTGTATTCGACACCGGATGAGTTTAGAAATATGAGCTTTTAATCAATCCTAAACGCCATTATATGTACACAACCATATATCATATGATGTAATATAGTTACAAGCATATACCAGAGTGATTCATGTGATGATCACTGGATAACAGTAAGATATTCTTGGGTGCTTTGGAAGAACGAAAAATATATTTGAAGGAGATATGCCCTAGAGGCAATTAATAAAATGATTTATTTATCATATCTCGTTTGTTCATAATACATTTTTGTGTCATGCTATAACTGTATTAAACGGAAACATTAATACACGTGTGATACATAAACAACCAGGTCCCTAGTAGCCTCTACTAAGACTAGTTCATTGTGCGATTGATGATCGAGGTTTCCCGATCATGTGGCATGGCGCCAGTTGGCAATGAAGTCATATCGTTGGTAGAACGATGTGATGGACATACCCATATTTGTAGGACGTAGTCATTACACCTTCGACCGTGAGATCAACTCTTATTGTTATTCCTGAAAGATACTTTGATCGCGTCAAACATCATATCTTATATAGTGTGACAATAACGGTGATACTTTTGGGTATCAGAAGGGGGTAGTTGAGACGAGGGGTCAAGAGCGGGATTTGCCAGTCCGCATAGCAGGATACATACTCTAGGGCCCACTCGGTTAGATTATGTCTAATGAGTTTGCAAGCATGTGACTAGGTCACAGAGACATGAAATCATAGACGAGTAGAAGATAGTGTTATCGGTAACGAGATCATGCTGGGTATAGAGATATCCAGGAGCAAGTCTCGGACACACTAAGTATCGCTATGGCAAAAGGTTTAAGACTCGACGTCTAGTTTTGATAGATGATAGGCATTCGTTATATTACAGGGGTTAATTCATGGGGTCCAGGCCTACGAGTTAATCATTGATCAGAGAGGGGTCTCAATCATGTATGTTATTATATCGAAACGCTAGGGTAACACACTTAAGGGGTTTCGACAAGACAACCGGAAAGGAAAGAGATCACCGGGAACGTCCCGGGAATGGTCTGATAGAGATCAGGCAGCGACGAAATAGTTTTCGGAGCTAGAATAAATTATATATAATATGTTTGATATTAATTAGTGTAATTAATGATTAAATATGATTTTATATGTTTATTTTCGAATTTTTAAAGGCTGATTTTCCTAAATGAGCCTTCTGGTGGAAAGAAGGCCCATGGGGGGGGGGGGGGGGGGGAATTCCCCTAGGAAATTCGGTGGGGGAGGGGGAAGGCCGGCCTAGGTGGGCCAAATAGGGCCCACCAAGGGTCGGCGCACCAGGCATGAGGGATAGTCCCACATTGCCTAGCTGGCAAGGTTGGCTCCCCCGGGAGCCTTTATATAGAGGTGCACCCCTGGCCTTTTAATTCACCAAGTAATTTCTCTTTTCTCTCTCGATTTCGTGATTCCCTTTGTCGGAGTTGCGTCGAGAAGAGAGGAGGTCTCTCCACCATAGCCCGCTGCCGCGCTGCTGGTGTTCCCGTCCAAGTCTTCCGTTGCTCGTCCTGGACTGGAGCTTCGGAGGTCGTCATCTCCACCGTACGTGTGTAATGCCCTGCGAGGTGCTGCGCTAGCGGTGCTGGGAGGTCTACTTCCACTACATGACCTTGAGGTCGGCTTCGTCGGTCTTCATCGTCAAGTTCGTGTGGGAACGTAATCCCCGCTTTTGGTGTACAAGGGTATGTATTCTGATCTCCGTTGTACTTCTATATCTGCATAGTATATAGATCTTGGCTAGTTTAAGGATATCGTTGCTAGGAAATTTTTGGTTTTCTGCCTGCGATCCCCTTCAGTGGTATCTGAGCCGATCTATCGTAGATATAGCTGAACGCTGTTAGAACCCGTGTTATTCACGGGGGCACCGTTCCTGTTATTTGCTACCCTCTAGCTAGCGTGCACTTGTGATTCCAGCGGCATCGAGTTGATGAATCGGCCCGGACCGACTTTACGCGTACGCTTACGCGAGACTGGTTCCACTACTGACATACGACTTGTACCGTATCTGTGACTGGCGGGTGTCAGTTTCTCTCTCTTTAGTTGGCTTTGTATTTTTAAAGGAGGGCCCGAAAGGGATGCTTAAACATGCAATTATTGGATCGTTGTTGTGGTCATAAGTTCGTAGTTAAGAAGCGGTTCTTTTTACGAAAGCCCTAGCCACGTAAAATATGCAAAAGATAAAGTAGAAAACCTCTAACTTTATTTTGCAGGGGAAATGTGATACGGTCAAGGTTGGTTTATGATGCACACGGTGGGTGTGTTGTTGGGAGACCCCAAGAGGAAGGTGTGAAGTAGTGCAGCAGCAAGTTTCCCTCAGTTATGAAACCAAGGTTATCGAACCAGTAGAAGATGAATGTTCACTCGAGGTTGTTGGCGGCGACGTTGACCCGGCGCAATACCAGCGTCAGCAGCGAACGTGGAGCCTGCACACAAACAATCAAGATACTTTGCCCCAATATAACAATGAGGTTGTCAATCTCACCGGCTTGCTGTAACAAAGGATTAAATGTATGTGTGAAAGGAAAATGTATGTTTGCAGAAAGTAACAGGTTTGTAGTTGTGGTTTTATCAGATTAATGAGAAGGACAGGGGTCCACAGTTCACTAGTGGTGTCTCTCCATAAATAATAATAACATTCATCCATGCGTGATAAACAAATTACAGCTAGGCAATTGACAGAATAATGATGAGCAACCCAATGCATATACTAATGATATGGGGTCTAGTGTGAGATTCATTCGGGCATTACAATAATATATATAGACCGTTCCAACCGCATATATGACTAATAATCCACCTTCCGGTTAGCGTCCACACCCCTCTCAGTATTAAGTTGCATGCTACAGATTATCGCCTTAAGCACTGCATGTAAAATAAGTAAGTAAGTAACATCATACTTAGACAAAGTACTACTGTTTTTCTCCTAGTAGCAACAGTATATCTAAAACCTTAGAGCTTTCTGTCACTACCCCAGATTTAATAGAGACATGAACCTACTATCGAGTATAAATACCTCCTCTTGGAGTTACGGGCATCTACTTGGCCAAAGCACACACAAGTAATGGACAGCATGCAAGATCATTAAATAACACACACATGATATATTATGAAGCAATAACTTTAGTACTCAATATTCATTGGATCCCAGCAAACACAACATGGAGAATTACACAAAGATGATCTTGATCATGATAGGCAGCTCACAAGATCTAAACATGATAACACAAGAGGAGAATACAACCATCTAGCTACTGTTATGGACCCGTAGTCCAAGGTAGACTACTCACACATCAGTGACGACGTAGAGGCCTCCAGTGACGATTACCCCTCCCAGCATGGTGTCGGGGAGCAATTCTGATCTCCCCCGAATTGGTGTTGACGACGGCGGCGGCTCGGGGCCCGTGGAGGAAAAAGTGAATATCTTGTCATCGTTTTTAGGTCAGGGGATATTTATGGGCGAAAGGGCGATGTCGGTGGAGGGCCGAGGGGCCCACACCACCTCCTGGCGCGGCCGGGATGGGGCCCGCGCCACGGGGTGCTGACGGCGCCTCGTGGCTCCTCTCCATCTCATCTTCGGTGTTCTGGAACGTTACTTTTCCAAAAATAATTCCAGGATGTTTTTTTTCCAATTCCGAGAATATTTCCTTAAGTACTTTTCTGAAACCAAAAACAGCAGAAAACAGGGAACTGACACTTTGGCATCTTGTTAATAGGCTAGTCCCGGAAAATTCATAAAACTATATAAAATTCATATAAAACATGTAATAATATGATATAATATAGCGTGGAATATAAGAAATTATAGATACGTTGGAGACGTATCAGTTTATTAAATTGTTTATGAATTGCGGGCGCCAAGAAGACCATGGCGCAATGGACCATGTCACATTGCATTACATTTGATGTTTTGAGTGCATCGTATATTGTGTGATTATATATTAGAATATATTAGTTACACGGCGGTAGAAACATAAGATGATCCCTTCAGAATACCACTAGTCTTCTTCCTTTGACGTGCACCAACAAGAAAGTTCTACGTTATGAGGCAGGCCATGACGATCGGGTGTCAGACATAACGACGTTCGCATACAGTGGGTGTAAGCCATGTTGCACGCGCGTTTGTTGAAGGTTATTGTGGCGAGCCTAGCATATGCAGATATGGTCTCGGAACACGGAGGCCGAAAGGTCGAGCATGAGTCCAAGAATTGTTGTGATCGACAATTCGTTGTCCACCCTTGAAGTTGTGTTGCCGGCTCTGACGATGAGTGGTTGCGCAATGGATGGGGGTCGTGTAATCGCTGAAACGACCAGGAGGGATGTTCGTTTGAGTGGGAGTTCTAATAGTTATTTTCTAAAATACTATAACTCAAGTTTCTATGAACAAAGTCTTATGTTGTTGCAAATTCAATTGTTGATGTCTCGCCCCTCTTTTAACCTAGGTTTGTTCCTTGAGAAAGAAAAGCTTAATACCAATGGGTCTAACTTCATGGCCTGGTTCCGCAACCTGAGGATCCTCCTCACTCCCCATAGGGTGGCTTACGTCATTGAAGCCGCCATAGGAGACCCTCCCGCAGATGACGCCTCTGATTATGAGAAGAAGGTCTTCCAGACCAAATCAGAGGATTCCTCCTTTGTCCAGAGTGGCATGCTCTACGCCATGTAAGTCGACCCGCAGGAGCGTTTTGAGAAGATGGGTGCCTTCGAAATAATTTATGATCTCAAGGTTGTATTTGCGCCGCGGGCTAAGGCTGAGAGATATGAAGCTTCTGAGCTTTTCTTTTCGTCCAAGATGGAGGAGCATAGCAGTGTGAGCGAGCACGTGGTCAAGATGTCTGGCTACGTTCTACGCCTGAATGCTCTAGAATGCAAGATTTCTGATGAGCTGGCGATTGATAGGATGGTGCAATCGTTGCCCCCTAGCTATAAAGGCTTCGTCATGAACTACAACATGCAGGGAATGGCTAAGTCCCTGGGTGAACTGTTCGTGATGCTAAAGATTGTTGAGGTGGAAATCAAGAAGGAGCACACGCTGTTGATGGTCAACAAGACCGTCGATTTTAAGAAATCCGGTGTCAAGGGAAAGAAGAACTGGAAGTCCAAGAAGGATGGCAAGCCTGTTGCCAAGCCTAAGACTAACAAGTCTGGTCCCAAAGCTGGCGTGGAATGCTTCTACTGCAAGGGAGATGGTCACTGGAAGCGCAACTGCCCCAAGTACCTGGAGGACAAGAAAGTTGGCAAGATAGGCGCCAAAGAGAAAGGTATATTCGATATACATGTTATAGATGTGTACCTTACATCCCCCCATAGCAACACTTGGGTATTTGATACTGGTTCTGTTGCTCATATTTGTAACTCTCAGAAGGAGTTGCGGAATAAACGGCGCCTGGCTAAGGGCGAGGTGACGATGGTCGGCAACGGATCAAGAGTTGGCGTAGTGGTTGTCGGCACACTCCCTCTACATCTACCATCGGGATTAGTTTTGGTTTTAAATAAGTGTTATTTTGTACCGTCCTTGAGTATAAACATTATCAGTGGGTCTTGCTTGTTACAAGACGGTTATTCATTTAAAATCAGTATCAAGTGGTTGTGCTATTTCAATGAATGATATATTTTATATTGATGCTCCCGAGAGTAATGGTTTATTCTTGTTGAATCTCGATCGTAGTACTCACATCCATAACATAGATGCCAAGAGGATTAAACTTAGTGATGATACCGCCATGTATATGTGGCATTGCCGTCTCGGTCATAATTGTGTAAAGCGCATGAAGAAACTCCATGCCGATGGACTTTTGGACTCGTTGGATTTTGAATCCCTCGATACGTGCAAACCATGCCTCATGGGCAAGATGGCCAGGACACCGTTCAAAGGTTTCGTTGAACGGGCGTCGAACTTATTGGGAGTCATACATACAGATGTGTGTGGACCAATGAGCGTGTCGACACTCAATGGTTATCGTTGTTTTGTCACCTTCACTGATGACTTGAGTAGATACGGTTATATATATTTGATGAAACACAAGTCTGAAACATTTGAAAAGTTCAAAGAATTTCAAAGTGAAGTTGAAAATCATCTTAACAAGAAAATCAAGCACCTTCGATCCGATCGTGGTGGCGAGTATTTGAGTTTTGAGTTTGGCACACATCTGAAGGCCTGTGGCATCGTGCCACAACTTACGCCTGCCGGAACACCGCAACGTAACGGCGTGTCCGAGCGACGTAATCGTACTCTATTAGATAGCGTCCGGACTATGATGTCTCTTACCGATTTCCCCGTATCCTTCTGGGGTTATGCGTTAGAGACAGCCGCATTCATTTTAAATAGAGCTCCATCCAAATCCATAGAAATGACACCGTATGAGTTATGGTATGGCAAGAAGCCTAAGTTATCGTTTCTGAAGGTTTGGGGTTGTGAGGCGTACGTTAAGAAACTTCAGCCCGACAAACTCGAACCGAAATCGGAGAAAGTCATCTTTGTAGGATATCCACGGGAAACCGTAGGATACACCTTCCACAACCAAGCTAAGGGAAAAACGTTTGTCGCGAAGACGGTACCTTTCTTGAGAAGGAGTTTCTCGCGAAAGGAGTAAGTGGGAGGAAGGTAGACCTCGGCGAGATCGTTGATCCTGAACTCGAAAATTCGAGTGACGCAACGGAAGATGTTCCGGAAACGTCCTCCACAGATGGAGTGGGAGAAACTGTCGAGGACACTGTTCTACCTTGTAGGTCTGGTAGATATTGTATCGCACCAGAATGGTATGACAACCTAGTTTGCACCGTCATGTTAATTGAACAGGACGAACCTACGAACTACAAGGAGGCAATGGCAAGCCTAGAGTCCGAAAATGGCTAGAAGCCATGAAATCCGAAATAGGATCCATATATGATACCAAAGTATGGACTTTGATGGAGATTCCCAAAGGCCGTCGAGAATAAATGGATCTTTAAGAAGAAGACTGATGCTAACGGTAATGTGACCGTCTATAAAGCTCGGCTTGTCGCAAAAGGTTTCCGACGGGTTCATGGGATTGACTACGATGAAACTTTTTCACCGATAACGATGCTAAAGTCTATTCGGATTTTGTTAGCAGTTGCTGCATATTACGATTATGAAATATGGCATATGGATGTGAAACAACGTTCCTAAATGGTAACATTGAGAAAGAGTTGTATATGGGACAACCGGAAGGTTTTGTCGATCCAGTAAATGCTGACAAGGTATGCAAGCTTCAACGTTCCATCTATGGATTGAAGCAAGCATCTCGGAGCTGAAATATTCGCTTTGATGAGGTGATCAAAGGTTTTGGATTTGTCCAAAATTTGGAAGAGACTTGCATTTACAAGAAAATGACTGGGAGCTCGGTTGTATTCTTAGCACTATATGTAGATGATATATTGATGATTGGGAATGATGTGGAACTTCTGAATACCGTGAAAAAATATTTAAAAAGTAAATTTTCCATGTAGTACTTAGGAGAAGCTGCATACGTCTTAGGCATTAAATTCTACCGTGATAGATCAATTCGTCTATTAGCGTTGAGTCAGAGTACTTATCTTGATAAGATACTAAAGCGTTTCGGTATGGAGACGGCAAGAAGGGTTCTCTGCCTGTTATCAAGAATAAAACATTGCAAAAGGCACAGTGTCCGGTAACGGAACAAGGTAAGGCCGAAATGACTAAACATCCTTATGCTTCAGCCATAGGATCGATTATGTATGCATTGTTAAGTACTAGACCTGATGTAGCATTGACTCTTAGTTTGACGAGCCATTTCCAAAGTAATCCAGGAATGTAACATTCGATTGTTGTTAAGAGCATTCTTAAGTATCTCAAGAAGACAAAGGAAACGTTCCTTGTCTATTGTGTCTGTGATGAAGAACTTGGCGTAACAGGTTACGTTGATGCAAGTTTCTGCTCAGACCCCGATGACTCTAAGTCATAGATAGGTTATGTGTTCAAGGTGAATGGAGGCGTCGTGTGCTGGAGAAGTGGGAAGCAACCGATCGTTACACAATCTACAATGGAGTCGGAGTACATCGCTGTTTGCGAAGCCGCGAATGAAGCTGTGTGGCTGAGGAAGTTCATCATTGAACTTGGAGTGTTCCCAAGCGCGCAAGACCCCGTGATCCTCTTCTGCGACAATACGGGTGCTATTGCTAACGCGAAGGAACCAATGTCTCACTCCACCGCCAAACATATTCTCTGACGCTTCCATGTGATACGACAGTATGTATAGGGAGGCGATGTGAAGATTTGTAAAGTGCATACGGATCTGAATGTGGCAGATCCCCTGACGAAGCCTCTTCCGCTTGATAAGCATGAAAAGCACCAAGTAGCTATGGGTGTTAAGCTTTTTCCAAGTTGTAATCTAGATTAATTTGTACTCTAGTGCAAGTGAGAGACTGAAGGAGATATGCCCTAGAGGCCATTAATAAAGTGATTTATTTATCGTATCTCGTTTGTTCATAATACGTTTTGTGTCAAGCTATAACTGTATTAAGCAGAAACATTAATACATGTGTGATACATAAACAACCAGGTCCCTAGTAGCCTCTACTAAGACTAGTTCATTGTGCGATTGATGATCGAGGTTTCCCGATCATGTGGCATGGCGCCAGTTGGCAATGAAGCCATATCCATATTTGTAGGACATAGTCACATACTTGGTGCGCCAGTTGGTAGAACAATGTGATGGACATACCCATATTTGTAGGACATAGTCATTACGCCTTCGACCGTGAGATCAATCTTATTGTTATTCCTGGAAGATACTTTGATCGCACTAAACGTCATATCTTATATAGTGTGACAATAACGGTGATACTTTTGGGTATCGCAAGGGGGTAGTTGAGAAGAAGGGTCAAGAGCGGGATTTGCCAGTCCGCATAGCAGGATAGATACTCTAGGGCCCACTCGGTGAGATTATGTCTAATGAGCTTGCAAGTATGTGACTAGGTCATGGAGACCTGAAATCATAGACGAGTAGAAGATAGTGTTGTCGGTAACGAGATCATGCTGGGTATAGAGATATCCATGAGCGAGTCTCTGACACACTAAGTATCGCTATGGCAAAAGTTTTAAGACTCGACGTCTAGGTTTGGCATGGGGTCCAGGCCTACGAGTTAATCACTGATCAGAGAGGGGTCTCGATCATGTATGTTATTATATTGAACCACTAGGGTAACACACTTAAGGAGTTTCGACAAGACAACCGGAAAGGAAAGAGATCACCAGGAACGTCCCGTGAATGGTCTGATGGAGATCGGGCAGCGACGAAATAGTTTTCGGAGCTAGAATAAGTTATATATATAATATGTTAGATATTAATTAGTGTAATTAATGATTAAATATGATTTTACATATTGATTTTTGAATTTTTAAAGGCCGATTTCCCTAAATGGGCCTTCTGGTGGAAAGAAGACCCATGGGTGGAAATTCCCCTAGGGAATTCGGTGGGGGGGAGGCCGGCCTAGGTGGGCCAAATGGGGCCCACCTAGGGCCGGCGCACCAAGCCTAGCCGCACCAGGCATGTGGGATAGTCCCACATTGCCTGGCTGGCAAGGTCTGCTCCCCCGGGAGCCTTTATATAGAGGTGCACCCTTGGCCTTTTAATTCACCAATTAATTTCTCCTTTCTCTCTCGATTTTGTGATTCCCTTTGTCAGAGTTGCGTAGAGAAGAGAGGAGGTCTCTCCACCATAGCCCGCTGTCGCGCTGCTGGTGTTCCGGTCCAAGTCTTTCGCTGCTCGTCCTGGACTGGAGCTTCGGAGGTCGTCGTCTCCACAGTACGTGTGTAACGCCCTGCGAGGTGCTGTGCTAGCGGTGCTGGGAGATCTACTTCCACTACACGACCTTGAGGTTGGCTTCAGCGGTCTTCATCGTCAACATTCGTGCGGGAACGTAATCCCCGCTTTCGGTCTACAAGGTTATGTATTCCGATCTCCGTTGTACTTCTTCATCTGCATAGTATAGATTTTGGCTAGTTTAAGGATATCGTTGCTAGGAAATTTTTGTTTTTGGCCTGCGATCCCCTTCAATAGTTTGGGTACAAAAGTGACAAACATATCGCTGTAATATGTTACACAGATGGGAGTTGTATCACATATCCGAATAAAATTTATTTTGATCTCAATAAGGCTATATGTGTGTTCAGTGAAAGTGGCACAATTGGATGGAAGGAAGTTCCATGTTGGTTTTGGATGAGTTCCAAAGTTCAATTTATTATTTTCGTTGTGACAAACGACATACTACAACCTAACCTAACGCTAAATATACCATTGATATGACTAGCAAACGATATCTAAGTATATCGTTGTTTTGACAACAAATTTTGAGTCAAGAAGTTCCTGCAAAATTGGTGTAGTTCATGTGTGTCAAATCTATGAAGCTATATTGGTTTGACAGTATTAGCAATGTGATTCAGACCGATGAACTAAAGGTTCCACCATGTGACCAAAACTATACAAAGTCATGCCTAACCTCATTCGGAATGAGTCGTGCGTAGAGACGCAAAAGATATGCAATATACATACGGACCTGAAACGTTCAAGGTCCGTTGACTAAAACCTCTTCCATGAGATAAACATGATCATCACCAGAAGGCCATTTGTGTTAGATCTTTACAAGTGTTAACTAGATTATTGACTCTAGTGCAAGTGGGAGACTGAAAGGAATATGCCCGTGAGGCAATAATAAAGTGGTTATTATCTTATTCAATGTTTATAATAAATTTTTATTTCTCATGCTAGAATTGTATTAATTGGAAACGTTAATACATGTGAGACTAATGAACAAATAAGAGTTCCTAGTAACACATCTCGTTTAACTAGCTCGTTGATTAACTGATGACTAAGGTTTCTTGATCATGAACATTGGATGTTGTTAATAACGAGATCACGTCATTAGGAGAATGATGTGATGAACACACACCCAAATTAAAGTATAGCAATGCGTGAAGGGGATCGTGTACAGAAAACAAAAAATTTCCTACCAACGATATCCTAAAAGCATGCCAAGATCTATTCTATGCAGATATAGTAGTACGAACGGAGATCGGAATACGTACCCTTGTAGACCGAAAGCGGGGATTATGTTCCCGCACAAACGTTGTCGATGAAGACCGACGAAGCCGACCTCAAGGTCGTGTAGAGGAAGCAGACCTCCGAGTACCGCTAGCGCATCACCTCGCAGGGCGTCACACACGTACGGTGGAGACGACAGCCTCCGAAGCTCCAGTCTAGGACGAGCAGCGAAAGACTTGGACCGGAACACCAGCAGCGCGGCAGCGGGCTATGGTGGAAGAGATCCCCCTCCTCAGCTCGGCGCGGCTCCGAGGCTCCGACAAGGGAACCACGAGATCGAGAGAGAAATTGGGAATTAATTGGTGAATTAAAAAGCCAGGGGTGCCCCTTCTTATATAAGCTCCCAGGGGTGTAGCGTACCTGCACTTTAAATAAGGCAGATACCTGTGTATAGTGCAAATCCCTGGATCGATTCATTTGCACACACAGTTTACGATGTAATATCACAACAAAGCGTCAATTTTATTACATCGATGATCCAGAATTACAAAATATTCGATACAAGTTGCATAGCATAAAGCTAGCATTGAAAAAGTACACAGCGGAAATACAATAGCAGTGAGTCTCTATAACTTTCATGCTGCCACAGGCGAAAACATGTTGGTTGTAGACTCGAAACCTTTAACGAAACCTCACTCGTCATCTGATCAAATCTGCAATAAGAAAAATATTGCAACAACGTGGGTCAGATTCCATTAAAAATGGAGTCTGGCAAGTGACACTATGGTGTGAAGGGGTTACGGTGCAGAAAACAATAATTTTTCTAGCGAACGGAACCCTAACTAGCCAGGATCTATCTATCTAGTACATGCGATAACGGTGGCGGAACGGGTTACATTACCTTCATATAGACCGATAGCGGGGATTACGCTCCCGCACAAGCGTTGACGATGAAGTCGTACGTAGCCGACCTCGAGGTCGCGGAGAACTTGCCGCGATGTCGGAGTCGATGACGGCGGGGTGTCGACGATGATCTGCGTCGACGGGCATCGGGCGGAAGAAGGCAGAGCGCCAGCACCGGGGCTGGTGCGCCGGCAGCAGAGGGGGGAGGCGCGGCGGCTGCAGGGGGCGAGACGACGTCGCCCAAGCTCCTCAATAGAGTAGCCTCCGAGCACTCGCAAACATACGGAGCCTAGCGACAACTCCCGGTCATTCAGATCCAGCTGAAATCGCAGGAGTAGATCTGATCTGGAATCCCACAGAGCAACGGCGCTCTGCGGTATGGCTTAGGTGGAGAGAGACCCCCTTCCTCAGCTCGGCGCGGCTCCAACTTGGGAACCACGAGATCGAGAGAGAAATTGGGAATTAATTGAATTTCCTGTGAATTAAATCAATTAATATGCCTTGCTATATAAAGGGGGAAGGGGGTGTGCAAACCCCTTGGCTCCCCCATGTGGGACTAAACAAAGGACATGGGAGGGGGGTTCGGCCCCCACATGGGCTGGCCGAACCAGCCAATGGGGCCCACCCCCTTTTGAGGTGCGGCTCCCCCTCTTGGGCCCTCTTAGGGCCCATATAGGTGGGAGCCCCCTTTTTCCTTTATTTAATTAATATTAAATTAATATAAAAATCCCATTAATTCATAATTAATATATTTATATATAATTCAATATCCCGTGACTCCGAAAACTCTTTCGGACCACCCGAACAACTTTCGGACATTCCTGGAACCATTCCAGACCTCTCCGGAACTCCTTCCGGACCACCGGAACTCTTTCCGGGTCATTTCTCTCTCTCCAACAAAAACCTATAAAATTCCAGAACCTATCTCCTAGCGTCGCTAAGACCTTAAGTTTGTTACGCTACGGTTCGGGAACACTCCAGACATGGTCGAGACACTCCGCTCACCAATGATCGTCAGGGATACCTGGAAATATATGACGACCCCTGTGCATTCCACGAATATCGTCGTTGAACCATAAGTATGATATTCATTCCCTTTGTCTCTGCGATACTACCTTGTCCGAGATATGATCGTAGACACACCGATGCCTTTGTTGTATCTCGTTACCGACGAAGGTTATTAACTCGTCTGTGATATTACATCTCCATGACCTAGTCATAAGCTGCAGCTATATAGATGCAATATCACCGAGTGGGCCCAGAGTATCTTTCCATTACAAGAATGAACAAATCCCGCTCTTGATCCTTACGTCTCGATGCTCTTTTGGAATACCCAAGATGGACACCGTTATTGTCATGCTATATAAGACACAACGTTTGATGCTCTCAAAGCACTCCTACGAAGCAACAATAAGTACGGTCTCACGGTCTAAGGAATAAGCTATCATACTCTTATCTATTGCAAATGACAAACATCGTAATACGATCTTATTGCAATACTTTGCGTATGTCCACCACCTTATTCAACTAACAAGATGACCCCATTGTCAACCGACGTCATTGTCCTTGATCGGGAATCTCGATCAACTGTTGCCCAATGGACTAGCTCATATAGAGGCTTGCTAGGGACCTGGTTGTCTATGTATCACACGTGTATTAATAATTCCGATTAATACAGTTATAGCATAATACACAAACCTATTATAAACTTATGAGATAATGCAATAAATACTACTTATTTATTTGCCTCTAGGGCATATCTCCTTCAGTCTCCCACTTGCACTAGAGTACAAATAAACTAGCTGCATTTTACTTTATCAGAATCCCTTATCTAATAAGAATCATTTGATAATGCTTGCTCGTGGAAAAGTGTTACTGCACAATCCATGATTGTACATGCTTTTGCGATTCACTGGTATCAACTCGCTTGATATCATCACGTCGTCTAACAACATATGTGCAAATACCGTAACTAAGTGAGACTTCTGCTTCCCAGCGCTTACTCTGATTATACTAACCAGATAACTGCCCTGAAAAACACACTCAGCCATGCAGAGCCCCTTGTAACAATTACAAACTCGCGATATCTACATACTTTCACACCAATGTAGAAAACTTGACATTCAAATGTCAATCCCTTAACTAACGCACTTCTACTTCCAGTAAATTCCAAATTTACTTTCATAACTGTTCTTTACTCCAAGAACATCGGTTATATTTTATCGAGCAGATAATATGGTTTCTGTATGATGTCTAATATATACATAATAGACCCACATGTCATACAACCATTACCTTCATGCATCATTACTCTTAATGACCAATTGGATTCCAAAGGACCATCCTTTTGATTCTATTCTGACTCCTCAGATATAATCCAACACAACTCGACTAACTATTTAAAATTCCCGTTCTATTTCAAAATAGACACTAACTTTTAAATAGTTTTACAACTTCATCCTATTCTATTGGTACAGTTTCATAATGTGTTAACTACACAAGATGAATTCGACTCCCACTCAAATTATGTCTCCACATATTTGATAACACGAGCTCCCACTCAAAAACATGTTATCCATATATTTGAGTTCCCAAGCTCCCACTCAAAAATATGTTCTTCACATATTTATCCTGAGTGAACTAACTATGAATCCCACTTAAATCGACATCTTGGTTAAACCAAAATCATTGATCTACTATCAATTCGAATTTAATACAAACCACAGTATTACATTAATACAAATCCCTCAGACTTCAAGCATGTTTACATAAATGTAGTCAACAAATTTGATCTTGTCCAAGACACATTTCTTGACAAGACATGCTACCGCGTCTTTCTTATAGTCACATTTCTCATATAACACCATATATGACGATTAAACAATCTTATTCCTCTAATAAGAATTGCAGCAACAATTACTCTCTTAATCCTTTTAAACGTAACTTTGGATTTCCAGGCTCAAAAAGCCTTTGTTCGTATTCCGATATTTTCTCAACTTTCTTTGTATTCATAAAGTGCACCTTGATCTGTCAACAAGATCTGAAATACTTAATACAGTGCTGTGACCTGACAGCAATATTAAATATAACAACACTTTATTTAGAAGTTTCTTTCATGAAAATATTATGATCTTTATGAAGAGGATTGCAAGCAGAAAACAATTTTCTAGTCTCCCTCACTCTCAATCACTAAACTTTCATTAGCAGACATATACTCTTTGGAACATCTTCCAACATAAGTCTGACACTTTATTCCAAACTTCTAATTTCAATCCATAAACCATAATTCGAAAATTCAAATTTTCCTCGGAATTACATAGACAACAAACTGAGTTTTGTTTCTATTTGGTTTTGGAATAGACTCTCATCCTATGTGAGTAATCTACAAAGAACTATTCATGTATACTCCGAATTATCATATAATCATATACACGTTGACACTACTGTCGATCTCACGAATTCTCGTTGAGAAAAATATCTATTTTCTAAAGTGGACATCGACTATAATGTTTCGAACATATTAGGAGATTCTAAGACAGATTCTGACAGACCACACTTTATTTAAAATAGAGCATGATTATAATTCCCCACATATCACCATATATGATATTATAATATTGTGAAACGAATTTCCACAAGTCTTTTGTGTTGAAACCATAATTCAAAAAATATTATCCTTTTGATCGAATTTTGTGAATACAACATTCACTAATCTTTCTTCTGAAAAACCCCATGTGATCTATTATCAAATTAATTTCAGACTCCATAATTTATCGGGCAAATACTCCTATTTACCAAAATCATAGAGGAATTCGGATCAAGCAAAACACCATTGATTAATCATTAAAAATGACTCTCAATCAATTTCCTCTAGTATTGCAACTTCAATACTGCATTTCAAACTTAATCAATTTTGGCACTCGAAATACTTAAATGGACCAAAAAATTATCCATTACTTCTTTCACTGCCTTTATGACTAAATTCGATGGTGTTTGTTCTTTGGACACATAATTTTATCATTCCCGCTATAAGTATATATCATACGCATAATGTAATTGAGATGTGATGCAAATTACTCATAATATGAAACAACAGCTTTGCTTCATAACACAGAACAACTGATGTGTTCTATATGAATAATTATGTCTTGCAACATCCAAGACACCAAACTAGATCACACTCTCACTATTACAAAATGTCTTATCAAAAACTATTGATGATAACTAATATGATATCTCGAGGGCGTGAGCACTACTGGCCATTAACTTGCCATCACTTGTGCACTGTCACGTCACCCTTCGCCACATACTTGTGATAATCAGGGACTGTTTCACAAACAGAACAATTATCAAACACTTTTCATCATAGCGTCGAAGAACTCTTCTTCGATGAATCAACTTTTAGAGATTTGAACTTGTTCACGAACATGAAGAAGCTCACCGTGTCTCTATAGCATATTCACGCACATGCTATTCACAGCTAGGAGGTAAAGCGCAATCTCTATTGCACTGGAGTTCGCTATCTAGAAATCGTAGATATTCGTAAGACTGAAGTAGATGTCACACAACTTCTTCAACTGAGTCTCCAGACAGGTATGCTCCCCATGTGAATGGTCCGGAACTTTCTAAGCTGTCTGAACTTCTCAAGACTCAATTCATCTTTGAAGTGACCTCTGATCGCATCAATCACGACATATGGCTCCATGTGTTGAAACAACTTTCAACTCAGGTGCTAGGCATACGCTCATGACGATCGTCATTTCCATGAACATGTCATGATGCTTACGGAACTCATCATCTCGCTCCTTGCTATCAGAATCATCTGGTCTAATTCCTAACTAATGTTCTAGCACATATAGGATGTTTGTTGTGTTTGGAGAATGTTTCTAAAACCAATGCACCAGCTGATGAAGTTGGACCCGTCGGCTTCTAAGGTAGAATCCGAGCTCTTGAGGAAGCAACCGAAGTGTAGTTCCGTAGTCTCCAGATGTGATCGCAAAAGAGGTAAGATAAGTTTATAATATATAGGTGAGTTTTAGTTCTATAATCTCATTATCAAAAACACACCACACCAAGATTATTATCCCTAAAAATAATAATGGCGATTACACGACCCTCATCCACCACACTACCCCCGATCATCACGGCCGGCAGCACAGCTTCAAAGGTGGACATAACATGTCGATCACAACAACTATGTGACTCGTGGTCGATCTTTCGATCTTCCCGTGTTCCGAGGCCATACCTCTGAGTATGCTAGGCTCGCCAATCAAACCTCGAAGACCTGCGCGTGCAACATGGCTTACACCCACTGTATGCGAACGACGAGATGTGTGACACCCGATCATCACGGCCTGCCTCATAACGTAGAACTTTCTTGGTGGTGCGCAACGAGGGAGAACACAATTTTGGTATTTGTTAGGGATCATCCTATTTATGATGCTACCGTTGTATATCTAGCATATAAGCAATCAATAGGATGCACACACAACAGCACACAATAATGATGCAATGAAGTGCGATGTGACATGGTCGATGCGCCTGGACCTTCATGGCGCCATGTGCCTGGCCCCCCCCCGGCGCCCCGGCATGGCTCTGAGTCTACAGAGCCCTCCATTGCCTCCGACAGTACGAGTAATATCAAAACTTACCGTAACCATGTCACATAAAATAACGCCTCTGCAAAACAAAGTTAGACGCCTCTAGCTTTATCTAGTTTTGCAAGTTTTACGTGGCATATAGGATTATTCGTGGGAGAACCGCTTCCCTACCTACGAACTTTGTACCACAACGTCGATCGTATAATTGCATGTTTAAGCATCCCTTTCGGGCCCTCCATTGAAAATGCTTTGCCGACTAGAGAGAGAGAAACAGACACCCGCAAGCCACAGATACGGTGCAAGCCGTATGTCAGTAGTGGAACCAGTCTCGCGTAAGCGTACGCGTAAAGTCGGTCCGGGCCGCTTCATCAACTCAATACCGAAGGCATCGCAAGTGCACGCTAGAGGGTAGCAAATATAAGAAAGACGCCCTCATTCAACATGAGTTCTAACCGTACCAGCAGTACTACGCATAGATCGGCTCTGATACCACTGAAGGGGTTACGGTGCAGAAAACAATAATTTTTCTAGCGAACGGAACCCTAACTAGCCAGGATCTATCTATCTAGTACATGCGATAACGGTGGCGGAACGGGTTACATTACCTTCATATAGACCGATAGCGGGGATTACGCTCCCGCACAAGCGTTGACGATGAAGTCGTACGTAGCCGACCTCGAGGTCGCGGAGAACTTGCCGCGATGTCGGAGTCGATGACGCCGAGGTGTCGACGATGATCTGCGTCGACGGACGTCGGGCGGAAGAAGGCAGAGCGCCAGCACCGGGGCTGGTGCGCCGGCAGCAGAGGGGGGAGGCGCGGCGGCTGCAGGGGGCGAGACGACGTCGCCCAAGCTCCTCAATAGAGTAGCCTCCGAGCACTCGCAAACATATGGAGCCTAGAGACAACTCCCGGTCATTCAGATCCAGCTGAAATCGCAGGAGTAGATCTGATCTGGAATCCCGCAGAGCAACGGCGCTCTGCGGTATGGCTTAGGTGGAGAGAGACCCCCTTCCTCAGCTCGGCGCGGCTCCAACTTGGGAACCACGAGATCGAGAGAGAAATTGGGAATGAATTGAATTTCCTGTGAATTAAATCAATTAATATGCCTTGCTATATAAAGGGGGAAGGGGGTGTGCAAACCCCTTGGCTCCCCCATGTGGGACTAAACAAAGGACATGGGAGGGGGGTTCGGCCCCCACATGGGCTGGCCGAACCAGCCAATGGGGCCCACCCCCTTTTGAGGTGCGGCTCCCCCTCTTGGGCCCTCTTAGGGCCCATATAGGTGGGAGCCCCCTTTTTCCTTTATTTAATTAATATTAAATTAATATAAAAATCGCATTAATTCATAATTAATATATTTATATATAATTCAATATCCCGTGACTCCGAAAACTCTTTCGGACCACCCGAACAACTTTCGGACATTCCTGGAACCATTCCAGACCTCTCCGGAACTCCTTCCGGACCACCGGAACTCTTTCCGGATCATTTCTCTCTCTCCAACAAAAACCTATAAAATTCCAGAACCTATCTCCTAGCGTCGCTAAGACCTTAAGTTTGTTACGCTACGGTTCGGGAACACTCCAGACATGGTCGAGACACTCCGCTCACCAATGATCGTCAGGGATACCTGGAAATATATGACGACCCCTGTGCATTCCACGAATATCGTCGTTGAACCATAAGTATGATATTCATTCCCTTTGTCTCTGCGATACTACCTTGTCCGAGATATGATCGTAGACACACCGATGCCTTTGTTGTATCTCGTTACCGACGAAGGTTATTAACTCGTCTGTGATATTACATCTCCATGACCTAGTCATAAGCTGCAGCTATATAGATGCAATATCACCGAGTGGGCCCAGAGTATCTTTCCATTACAAGAATGAACAAATCCCGCTCTTGATCCTTACGTCTCGATGCTCTTTCGGAATACCCAACATGGACACCGTTATTGTCATGCTATATAAGACACAACGTTTGATGCTCTCAAAGCACTCCTACGAAGCAACAATAAGTACGGTCTCACGGTCTAAGGAATAAGCTATCATACTCTTATCTATTGCAAATGACAAACATCGTAATACGATCTTATTGCAATACTTTGCGTATGTCCACCACCTTATTCAACTAACAAGATGACCCCATTGTCAACCGACGTCATTGTCCTTGATCGGGAATCTCGATCAACTGTTGCCCAATGGACTAGCTCATATAGAGGCTTGCTAGGGACCTGGTTGTCTATGTATCACACGTGTATTAATAATTCCGATTAATACAGTTATAGCATAATACACAAACCTATTATAAACTTATGAGATAATGCAATAAATACTACTTATTTATTTGCCTCTAGGGCATATCTCCTTCATGGTGGACACTTGCACTAGAGTACAAATAAACTAGCTGCATTTTAGAGAATAAGCCCTCTAATGGCTTAGTCTTGATGTGTAGAAATATTTAGAGAAAATACTAAGTCATTTGTTCAAGGTGATCAACAATTATTATCAACTCTTTGTAAATTGGACATTCACTATAGTGAGAGAGACAGACACCCGGCCAGCCACTTAAATTGTGGAACAGGTCTCATGTACGTGGACATGTAAGGTTTGTGTAATGCCCCAATCCATAAATTATACAGTGATGCTATGTGTCGGTGGTCATGCTACATAATCGAAGGTCACCGGGTTACCACTCCCAGGCCGAGTAAACATCGGCAGGCGTGCTCGGCATGGATCATCAGCCACACAACCCTTCGATCATGCCATATCCAAAGCATAGCCCTCAAAGTATAATAAAGAGACTAAGACACCGGAACACCTGGCACATGACAGACCCTACGACTAAAGATAATATAGTTCAACTCTTAGTAGATAAAGATAGCAAATATTACAATCAGAGGTCACTGACCCAACATTACAACAAGCGGAAGCAAATTAAGTTGTTCTAAACAACAAGATCCAAATATGGCCTAAGAGGCCTACAGATAAACAGTTCCGTGCCAGCTGGTTCCTAGTTGCCCCAGGATGCCACCCGGGAACCCCAGACTACTCGTCGATGTCAATAAAGAACCCACCTTCGGGGTAGGTAAAGTCCTCCTCTGAAACAAAAATAAACAAGGGTGAGTTCGACGAACTCAGCAAGATTTTGAGCTATTAATGCTCCATGATTGGCTCTCAAGGTTTTATGGCTGTTTTGCGTAAAGCTGATTTTATTCTTAAAATATGACTCCAAGGCATCGACTATCAGAATATTTTCGAAGAGGGGTAAGAAGTAACTCTTTCTCTTTTGATTCACTTTCTCATCATCCACCACTGTACATGTTCCACCAAGGCACCTCCCCGACTCACCCTCGAGGAAGTCAACCTTACAATCGTGAGTGGTACCTTTAGTACCCAGTTTTTTAGTCATTCTGTTAAAGTTATTCTATGATCTCTGAATCCGTCACCAAGTCGTCCTTAACCGTGGACACGGCTTTTCGAAAAGATTTATCCCTGCAGGGGGTGTACAATGTGAAAGTCGCCAGGTTCCCGAGGGACCTCCCAGCTACTTATCCATGCGTACCGTCCGACCCATTGCCTGATCATTTAGCTCTCTTCCGTGGAAAGCCGGCTGGGTGGGAGCGGCTACGACCTTTACCTTGCTTAGAACTAACCCAGGATCATCAGTGGCGGTAGGACAGGTTCAGTGCCTCCAACACCCTGCCCCGCGGCCACTCATTCTCCTAAGCACCATCATCCTCATCTCAGTCTTGACCACCATCTCAACACACGCGCAAATGGAAAGCCAAACTAGAGGACCCTCGGCTAGTCCGCCACAAGTTAGTCGGTCGGCGAGGTTCCATATGCCCACGCATGGTAGCACGCTCAACTTGGCTCGAAGGCGAGAACTCGCACTGAGGCGGCGAGAACGAGACAACCCACCACATACCATGTGGCCTCTCATCCCCACCTCTTAGCATTTTATTATATGTTACCACCATTTCTCCACCAACATCCGCGGAATTTCCACATCCGATCCCAACATGATTATCCATCTGACCAAATACACCTTTAACTAAGCATGGCTAAGCACAACATAGCATAGTGCATTATTTCAGGCTATCAATACAAACCTATGGATAATAGGAGGGAAACAGGTAATGGCATCGGGAACTTAATGCAACTATAGGATACTCTAATCCACCAAAATTGACATTTGGAACCGCATGCAATATTATAGTGGAGAAAATAATTTGCGGAAAATAGGATAAGATATGCTCAGAGGGTGGGGATCACGCTTGCCTTGCTCAGCAGGCGGGTAATACTGTTCGTCGGGGTAATGTGGCGGGACCCCGATTCCTTGATCTATCGATGTATCAAAACACCGAAAAGAACAAAATCAATATAAGCAAGTCATATGCAATGCGTAAGCACATGATGGCATGACATTTTAATGCACTGAATTACTATAACAAGTGTATCACTTTTAGTTGGGGTGCTAGGAATAATTATTCAACGGGAGAGGAAATATGTCTTCATATTTATTGTTATGTTCTCCTAAGCTTTTAATTTAGGTAAAATGCTTAAAATGGCGTTGATTGTGTAGAACCAGTGCTTATGAACATTTTGACTATAAGGGCGCAATTTTAGCAATTGGGGAAATTTATAACGAATTTAAGCTACTCATTTTATTTATACCCCTTTCTTAATTTTAGCAAAACAGCAAAATACATTAACTGCAATGGGAATGTGAAACATCCTAGTAGATAGAATTTATTTTTCTGAGCATTTTGGTATATTATTTGCTAAGTTTGGATAAATATTTTGGAAGATATGAATTTTTGAAGTTTTATTCATTTCTGTCTTTTTATTAATTCGCGGGAAAAAGATCCGGGCGTTTTTCACCGAGGCTGGGCTAACCAGAGCCACTGACGCGCGGGCCAGGGGCCAGGGTGGCGCTGACGCGGCGCGGGGCGCGTGCTGAGCCACTGGCGCGTGGGCCCTGGCTGTCAGCAGCACGCCGGAGCGGACGGCCGTGGAGGACGCCGGCGGCGAGGTGCACGGACACGGGCTCCTACGGCGCTAGGGATCGCGCGGAGGGGTGCATTCGACGCGCGCGCGCACGGGGAGCGTTTCTACGGTGGCGCCGCTACCTAAAGGTCGCCGGAGCGCAGCGAGCAGCGACGGCGAGCGGCGGAGAGCTACGGCTACGGCGGAGCTGCACGGGCACGGCGAGCTAGAGCGAGAGAGAGGGAGAGAGGATGTCCAGGACGCGCGCCAGCTCACCCTCGTAGCGTGGGAACCCGCAGCATGGACTGAGGAGAACGGAGGAGGGCGTGCGCGAGCTCGGAGTCCGGCGGCCGGAGCGGAAGAAGACGATGACGGGGCGGTCGATCCCGAGCTCCCCGGCTCGATTCCTTCGGCGTGGAGGTAGGTGGCGTCGCGGCGAAGCTCGCGGGGGTCCTGGATGGTCTCGGGGTGCTCTCAATCGCCGGCGGCGAGCTCGGCGGCCATGGCTAGGGTTCGGGCTCGGGGTGGAAACGGAGGAAAATATCTGGGGGAGAGAGAAGCAGAGCAGCGCGGGTGGTGATCTTATCCTCGCGCGGCAGCAGAGGAGGAGGGGGGGCCTGGGCGCGGCGCAGCGCAGGTCGACACGGCGACGGGGTTCGTCGGGGACGAAGGCGCTCGGTCGCTACAGAGGAAGACGATGACGTTTTTGCAGAAACCCCCCTGGCGCATTTCTTCTTCCATCACAAACGGGTCCTCCCCCCTTACAGAGAGGTCCTTTTTCAATTCTTTTTAAATCCAGTGCACTGTTTTGATTTTATTGAGGCAGTTAGACATTTTAGAAAATTTTGAGAAAAATATGGTAGCTTCCCCATACCATGTAGAGGCACCACAAAAATTGGCATCCCAAAATAAAATGTTTTGATGCATTTTTGTTCAGAGGTGTTAATTAGGCATTTTGCTGAGATTTTCCATATCTTGCCACTTTAATAATTTGGAGTCAATGCAAATATAATATTTGGAACCCTTGGAACTTCCTTGACAAATATGCAAGATTAAAGTTGTGAGTGGTAATGTTCATAATAGTAGCAAAATGATATGGATGCCATGATGCAATTACACAAAAGTGGAAAAATTACACAGGTTTTTCAGGTTTCCGAACTTGGGCTGTTACAAATCTACCCCCCTTACAGGAATCTCGTCCCTAGATTCTAAAGTTGCGGAAGAAAGTCGGGATATTCCTCACGAAGACTAGACTCTTTTTCCCAGGTAGCTTCTTCTTCGGAATGGTGAGACCACTGAACTTTGAAGAACTTGGTAGCCTTATTTCGAGTCTTCCTTTCCGCTTCATCCAGGATACGTATGGGATGCTCGCGATAGGTGAGATCCGCTTGGATATCCAGCTCCTCATGATTGACTCCACGGATAGGATCCTTGAAGCAACGGCGGAGTTGGGATACATGGAACACATCATGCACATCCGGGAAGTTGGTTGGGAGTTCTAGCTGGTAGGATAGATCTCCTCGTTTGGCCAGAATGGTGAAAGGGCCAACATAACGAGGGGCCAATTTTCCCTTGATTCCAAAGCGACGAACACCACGAAGAGGAGAGACGCGTAGATAGGCCTTGTCACCAATTTCATAATGGACCTCCTGATGGTGCTTATCATAGTAGCTCTTCTGCCTAGACTGGGCAATCTTCAAATTCTCTCGTATGATTTTCACCTTCTCCTCAGCTTCATTGATCACATCTGGACCCAAGAGTTGTCTCTCTCCGGTCTCGGACCAATTTAGCGGAGTTCGGCATTTTCTTCCATACAGAACCTCGAATGGGGCCATACCCAGACTCGCTTGATAGCTATTGTTGTAGGAGAACTCAGCGAAGGGAAGGTATTTTTCCCACCCCTTCCGAAAGAGATTACACAAGCTCGAAGCATGTCCTCTAGAACTTGGTTCACCCTTTCGGTCTGTCCATCAGTTTGGGGATGGAAAGTTGTGCTGAAGTTGAGGCGGGTTCCCATGGCTTGTTGGAAACTCATCCAGAATTTCGAGGTAAACAAGCTGCCACGATCAGAGATTATCCTCTTGGGAACACCGTGAAGTACGATGATCCGGGAAGCATACAGGTCAGCCAGCTTAGCAGCTGTGATGTCGACTCGCACTGGGAGGAAGTGAGCCACTTTGGATAGTCGATCGATGATTACCCAGATGGCATCGTTGCCCTTGGGAGACTTCGGCAGACCCGTAATAAAGTCCATACCAATCTCGTCCCATTTCCATTCTAGAATCGCAATAGGGCGAAGAGTGCCAGCAGGCCTTTGATGTTCAGCCTTTACACGTCGACACGTGTCGCATTCAGCAACATACTTGGCGATTTCTCTTTTCATCCGAGTCCACCAGAATAGTGGTCGGAGGTCTTGGTACATTTTGGTACTACCGGGATGAATAGAGAGAGGGGAATCATGCGCTTCTTTGAGGATCAACTCCTTCAGATTCTGCTCCTTTGGCACCACCAGACGGTCACCAAAGTACACGATTCCCGCTTCATTCTCAGAGAAGCATTTGGCCTTTCCACTAGCAATGTTCTTTTTGATATTAAGAATGCCCTTATCCAGTTTCTGAGCCTCCTTTATCTGGTCTACCATAGTAGATTTGATCTCCAGATTTGCGAGGTAGCCAGAGGGGACGATTTTCAGGTTCAAACGGGCGAAATCTTCATGGAGAGTAGGTTGAGCCTTCTCAATCATCAGGTTGTTGCTATAAGCTTTTCGACTTAGCGCGTCGGCCACGACGTTCGCCTTGCCGGGTTGGTAATTCAAACTCACATCATAGTCTTTGATTAACTCCAACCAACGTTTTTGCCTGAGATTTAGATCCGGCTGGGTGAAAAGGTATTTCAAACTCTTGTGATCCGAGTAAATCTCGCAACGGTTACCAAACAGGTATGGTCTCCATTGCTTCAGAGCATAAACCACTGCGGCAAGCTCCAAATCATGAGTTGGGTAGTTTTGCTCATGTGGCTTCAATTGGCGAGAGGCATATGCCACTACATGGCCATCTTGCATTAACACACAGCCCAAGCCTTGCAGAGAGGCGTCACAGAAGACCACGAAATCCTTGCTTGCGTCTGGCAGGGCAAGCACAGGAGCAGAAGTGAGTTTGGCCTTCAGGGTTTTGAAGCTCTCTTCATCCTTGTCCGTCCATACGAACCTTGTATCCTTCTTGAGAAGGTCGGTCAGAGGCTTGGCTATTTTGGA
This sequence comes from Poa annua, assembly GCA_026929855.1. NCBI lineage: Eukaryota > Viridiplantae > Streptophyta > Magnoliopsida > Poales > Poaceae > Poa > Poa annua. Next base: position 45,317,409 of record CM049427.1, read on the forward strand.
GAACCCTTCGATGAATCGGCGGTAGTAACCTGCCAATCCCAGAAAGCTTCGGATGTCCTTGACAGACATGGGAGTTACCCAATCCATAATAGATCGAATCTTGTCGGGAACGACAGCCACTCCACTTGCGGAAATCACATGGCCGAGGAAGACGAGATTATCCAACCAAAACTCACACTTGGAGAACTTGGCATAAAGGCGGTGTTCTCGAAGGCGTGTCAGGACCAAACGAAGATGTTCGGCATGCTCTTCATCGGTTTTGGAGTGGACGAGAATGTCATCGATGTAAATGACAACAAACTTGTCGAGATAATCCATGAAGACGGAGTTCATGAGCCTCATTAACGTCGCAGGAGCATTGGTGAGACCAAAGGACATAACGGTATACTCATATGAGCCATAGCGAGTAACGAAGGCCGTCTTTGGAATATCCTGCTTTCGGATCTTGATCTGATGGTACCCTGACCTCAGGTCCATCTTGGAAAATACCGTTGCACCAGCTAGTTGATCCAATAGATCATTGATGCGAGGAATAGGGTACTTGTTTTTAATTGTCACCTCATTTAACGGCCTGTAGTCAGAGACTAGACGAGGCATGGTAGAATCCCTCTTCTTGACGAAGAGTACGGGACAACCCCAAGGTGAACTGCTCGGCTGAATGAACTCCTTCGCTAACGGTTCATCAGTTTGCTCCTTTAACAGAGCCAACTCCTCCACCGGCATACGGTAGGGCTTCTTGGCAATCGGCGCAGTACCGGGAAGCAACTCTATGACAAACTCCACACTTCGATCAGGTGGCATGCCAGGCAATTCCTCCGGGAACACATCCGAAAATCGCACACAACGTGGATGTCTTGGATTTCAGGAGGGGATAAGCCTTCCATAAAGCAAAGGAGGAGCTCTCGTGAGTTGGGCATGGATAAAGATGGAGGTCTTGACTGTGCAGACCAATACTCCACAATGTCGCCGGAAGATGTGGTCACGGTGATGGTTCTGGCAGCACAGTCGAGGTTAGCCTTGTATTTCCCTAGCCAGTTCATGCCCAATATGGCATCAAAGCCGTTGACTTGAAGGCTATCAGAGGAAATGGGAAGGGGAATGAGCCTATCTTAATTTGGACTTCGGGGGTCACCCTTTTGGTTTGCCAACGAGTGCCCGGGCTGGTGACCAGTAACGGTGTTTCCAACTCTTCAAACGGTATATTGTTTTGTTGTGCAAATGCTACCGAAATGAATGAATGTGATGCTCCAGAATCAAACAGTACTGTAGCAAGAATAATTCAAATGCCAGGTACGGAGACTCTAGAGTCAGGAATGAAAGTAGAACTCGGGTAGAGACTAGGCACAGCAAGGAGAATGATCCTGAAAGCAAACATAGGGACGGGAGCCCCAAAAGCTGGTCGCCCCACGCCCTAAAACCCAACGACGAGTAAGCGTACTCCACTTGTATGACAAGTCATGCGCGGCGGAAGCGACACGTGATAAGGCTCAAAACAAATAGAGGTAAGATTGCTCCGAGATTAGAGGGTAACCAGATAAGGAGTAAAGAGAATCCTAAGATGGTTTTCACAACTCATTTTTAGGTTAAAAATATTTTTCCAAACACTAGACTCAACGTCGACCAGTAGAAGGGTTTCCTACAGGCGGTACTGCTCTGATACCAAGTTGTAATGCCCCAATCCATAAATTATACAGTGATTCTATGTGTCGGTGGTCATGCTACATAATCGAAGGTTACTGGGGTTACCACTCCCAGGCCGAGTAAACATCGGCAGGCGTGCTCGGCATGGATCATCGGCCACACAACCCTTCGATCATGCCATATCCAAAGCATAGCCCTCAAAGTATAATAAAGAGACTAAGACACCGGAACACCTGGCACATGACAGACCCTACGACTCAAGATAATATAGTTAAACTCTTAGTAGAGAAAGATAGCAAATATTACAATCAGAGGTCACTGACCCAACATTACAACAAGCGGAAGCAAATTAAGTTGTTCTAAACAACAAGATCCAAATATGGCCTAAGAGGCCTACAGATAAACAGTTCGTGCCAGTTGGTTCCTAGTTGCCCCAGGCTGCCACCCGGGAACCCCAGACTACTCGTCGATGTCAATAAAGAACCCACCTTCGGGGTAGGTAAAGTCCTCCTCTGAAACAAAAATAAACAAGGGTGAGTTCGACGAACTCAGCAAGATTTTGAGCTATTAATGCTCCATGATTGGCTCTCAAGGTTTTATGGCTGTTTTGCGTAAAGCTGATTTTATTCTTAAAATATGACTCCAAGGCATCGACTATCAGAATATTTTCGAGGAGGGGTAAGAAGTAACTCTTTCTCTTTTGATTCACTTTCTCATCATCCACCACTGAACATGTTCCACCAAGGCACCTCCCCGACTCACCCTCGAGGAAGTCAACCTTACAATCCTGAGTGGTACCTTTAGTACCCAGTTTTTTAGTCATTCCGTTAAAGTTATTCTATGATCTCTGAATCCGTCACCAAGTCGTCCTTAACCGTGGACATGGCTTTTCGAAAAGATTTATCCCTGCAGGGGGTGTACAATGTGAAAGTCGCCAGGTTCCTGAGGGACCTCCCAGCTACTTATCCATGCATACCGTCCGACCCATTGCCTGATCATTTAGCTCTCTTCCGGGGAAAGTCGGCTGGGTGGGAGCGGCTACGACCTTTACCTTGCTTAGAACTAACCCAGGATCATCAGTGGCGGTAGGACAGGTTCAGTGCCTCCAACACCCTGCCCCGCGGCCACTCATTCTCCTAAGCACCATCATCCTCATCTCAGTCTTGACCACCATCTCAACACAAGCGCAAATGGAAAGCCAAACTAGAGGACCCTCGGCTAGTCCGCCACAAGTTAGTCGGTCGACGAGGTTCCATATGCCCACGCATGGTAGCACGCTCAACTTGGCTCGAAGGCGAGAACTCGCACTGAGGCGGTGAGAACGAGACAACCCACCACATACCATGTGGCCTCTCATCCCCACCTCTTAGCATTTTATTATATGTTACCACCATTTCTCCACCAACATCCGCGGAATTTCCACATCCGATCCCAACATGATTATCCATCTAACCAAATACACCTTTAACTAAGCATGGCAAAGCACAACATAGCATAGTGCATTATTTCAGGCTATCAATACAAACCTATGGATAATGGGAGGGAAACAGGTAATGGCATCGGGAACTTAATGCAACTATAGGATACTCTAATCCACCAAAATTGACATTTGGAACCGCATGCAATATTATAGTGGAGAAAATAATTTGCGGAAAATAGGATAAGATATGCTCAGAGGGTGGGGATCACGCTTGCCTTGCTCAGCAGGCGGGTAATACTGTTCGTCGGGGTAATGTGGCGGGACCCCGATTCCTTGATCTATCGATGTATCAAAACACCGAAAAAAAAATCAATATAAGCAAGTCATATGCAATGCGCAAGCACATGATGGCACGACATTTTAATGCACTGAATTACTATAACAAGTGTATCACTTTTAGTTGGGGTGCTAGGATAATTATTCAACGGGAGAGGAAATATGTCTTCATATTTATTTTTATGTTCTCCTAAGCTTTTAATTTAGGTAAAATGCTTAAAATGGCGTTGATTGTGTAGAACCCGTGCTTATGAACATTTTGACTATAAGGGCGCAATTTTAGCAATTGGGGAAATTTATAACGAATTTAAGCTACTCATTTTATTTATACCCCTTTCTTAATTTTAGCAAAACAGCAAAATACATTAACTGCAATGGGAATGTGAAACATCCTAGTAGATAGAATTTATTTTTCTGAGCATTTTGGTATATTATTTGCTAAGTTTGGATAAATATTTTGGAAGATATGAATTTTTGAAGTTTTATTCATTTTCTGTCTTTTTATTAATTCGCAGGAAAAAGATCCGGGCGTTTTTCAACAAGGCTGGGCTAACCAGAGCCACTGACGCGCGGGCCAGGGGCCAGGGTGGCGCTGACGCGGCGCGGGGCGGGTGCTGAGCCACTGGCGCGTGGGCCCTGGCTGTCAGCAGCACGCCGGAGCGGACGGCCGTGGAGGACGCCGGCGGCGAGGTGCACGGACACGGGCTCCTACGGCGCTAGGGATCGCGCGGAGGGGTGCATTCGACGCGCGCGCGCACGGGGAGCGTTTCTACGGTGGCGCCGCTACCTAAAGGTCGCCGGAGCGCAGCGAGCAGCGACGGCGAGCGGCGGAGAGCTACGGCTACGGCGGAGCTGCACGGGCACGGCGAGCTAGAGCGAGAGAGAGGGAGAGAGGATGTCCAGGACGCGCGCCAGCTCACCCTCGTAGCGTGGGAACCCGCAGCATGGACGGAGGAGAACGGAGGAGGGCGTGCACGAGCTCGGAGTCCGGCGGCCGGAGCAGAAGAAGACGATGACGGGGCGGTCGATCCCGAGCTCCCCGGCTCGATTCCTTCGGCGTGGAGGTAGGTGGCGTCGCGGCGAAGCTCGCGGGGGTCCTGGATGGTCTCGGGGTGCTCTCAATCGCCAGCGGCGAGCTCGGAGGCCATGGCTAGGGTTCGGGCTCGGGGTGGAAACGGAGGAAAATATCTGGGGGAGAGAGAAGCAGAGCAGCGCGGGTGGTGATCTTATCCTCGCGCGGGTAGCAGAGGAGGAGGGGGGGCCTGGGCGCGGCGCAGCGCAGGTCGACACGGCGATGGGGTTCGTCGGGGACAAAGGCGCTCGGTCGCTACAGATGAAGACGATGACGTTTTTGCAGAAACCCCCCTGGCGCATTTCTTCTTCCATCACAAACGGGTCCTCCCCCCTTATAGAGAGGTCCTTTTTCAATTCTTTTTAAATCCAGTGCACTGTTTTGATTTCATTGAGGCAGTTACACATTTTAGAAAAATTTGAGAAAAATATGGTAGCTTCCCCATACCATGTAGAGGCACCACAAAAATTGGCATCCCAAAATAAAATGTTTTGATGCATTTTTGTTCAGAGGTGTTAATTAGGCATTTTGCTGAGATTTTCCATATGTTGCCACTTTAATAATTTGGAGTCAATGCAAATATAATATTTGGAACCCTTGGAACTTCCTTGACAAATATGCAAGATTAAAGTTGTGAGTGGTAATGTTCATAATAGTAGCAAAATGATATGGATGCCATGATGCAATTACACAAAAGTGGAAAAATTACACGGGTTTTTCAGGTTTCCAAACTTGGGTTGTTTCAGTTTGTTTCCAGGCCGCTTCATCCCACTATGCCGCTAGGATCCAACAACTTCAAGATGATAACAACATGATCAAAATTGGTTTAAGTCAAATGTGAAAGACAAGATTAGAAAGGAGGGAAAAGATAGAAAGAAAGATGTAGTTGTCCTCCAGGCTTCATCTCCAGACTTGTAACTTTCTTCTGGATGATGTCTTGATTGAGCTCTTGGTAGTCTTGATGAATCTTCAGACTTGATGATTCTCTTATCCTCGAGGCTTGTCTTGGATTTACTTAGTCTTCATGAAGTCTCAGAGGAGAAGAAAAGACCGAGAGAAAAACTTAGAGAATAAAAAAAGGGGGTTGGCCTTCTTGAACTTCTGCTCACTTTTCTTCTAAGTGCTTGACATCTTGAGGATGCTTCCAGAGTCTGTTTTCTTCTAAGTCCTTCATGAAGTCTAGCAGAAGAAGGAGGGAGAAAGAAGAAAGAGGGAGAAAGACTTAGAAAATATTTCTGGTTGGTCTCATGAACTTCTTCTTGATCTTTCTCCTAAGTGCTTCCACTCCTTGGAGATTCTGCTGGAGTCTTGTTTGGCTAAGTCCTTCATTGGTCTTCCAGCTCCATGTTGAAATTTTACTAAGTGTCTAAGTGTAGCACTTCACAAGAATGCTAAGTTGAAATTATTTCTAACTTAGAGAAAACTAATGAAGAGGGGTTTTCCTATGAGAATTATATCTACAAAATAAAATATGCTATGAATGAAATGAAATTTTAAATCACAAGAAACATCAAAATAACTTTTGTGATTTCTTTATAAATATGCATGAATTTATAAATACAATTCAATTAATTTCTATTTTTGGAAAATATAACAAAAGGAATAATTATAAGATTAAAGTTTTCTATGATTAAATTTTTATAATATAATTTAATAAATAGTGTTAATAGACAGGGGTATTTTAATTAAATTTATAGAAATTTACTTTAATCAAAATAATATTTTTATTAATAGTTATGTTGAAAATAGTCAAACCATTCAAATTAAATATATAACTATGAATTCATTCACAAATTACTCAAAAATATTTTATAGCAGTGGCATTAATTTCCAAATATTCTAAAGTTTCTAAAACAATTTTATTTGCAATTTTTGGATTTATAGATTTAAAGTTATAACAAAAAAACTCAAATTCACCATTTGAAATTTGAATATTTTATACTAAGTCAAATTTGAATTTTGGCCGATCTAAAATAATCTACATGTCAAGAGCTTTCCAAATATATAAAAATTATTAAATTTGGAGTTGTGGTTAAAAAGTTATAGATGTTTTAATTACAGGGACTATTCTGCAAAACTTCCAATTAAATTTAAAAAAGAAAAAGGAATTACACGCTGGCGCTGACGCGGATGCTGACGAGGCACGACGTGGCGCTGACGTGGCTGCCACGCGGGCGCTGACTGGATTAAGTCAACAGATCTGGGCCGTCAGATCTGGATCTGGCGGTCCAGATCTGTCCGTACCGGTTCGTTTAATAAGATCTAATCTGGTGCGTTGGGAGGGGATCGGACGGCTCACCGAGCTTGACCAGAAGATGGTGGCGCTCCGGTCAACGGAGACGAAGGGGACGGCAGCGCGGCCTCGGGCGTGGATCGATTCGTCGCTCCGGCGATCCCCCCGGCTCGGGAAAACGACGACGACGCGCGGAGCGAGGTGGGGAACTCGATGGAGACGGTGGCGTGGTCGCGTTCGTCCTGGGGAGGGAGAGCTGCTCGGTCAAAGCCACGGCGACTCCAGTGAGGTCCGGTCGTGCACGATGCTCTCGAATCGCTGCAGGAAACAACCGAACGCGTGACTTAGGAGATGTGCACGAGGACGGCATGGAAGAGGAGAGAGTCAGGGGCATCGGGGAAGGCTCACCTCGCCGGAGAACAAAGAAAAATGGCGGCGGATGCGATGAACTCCGGTGAGCCGAAACGGCGGCCTGGGGGCACTTCGAGCAGTTGGGGGCATGTTTTGAAATTTTTTAAAATTAATAAATTTGAAATGTTGGTTTAATACAAAATTGATACTTAATATCAATTTTGAAATTATAACTTAATTAAATTTTCTTTTTGCTAAATAAAATTTGTAAAATACCCACATTCAAATATGTTTGAAATAGAGTTATTAAAACTCATTTTACTGTAATTATTCATCTTTATTTTGGCGTAAGAGTAGAATAACATAATATCAATATTTTTAAAGTAATAGAAATTATAATGGATTCAAGTTTTAATTAAATTTTATTTTGTGCACCATTAAGTTTTATATTATGATAAATCATTTGAAAACTTCATAACAACTTTGGAAAAGTTTTTAGATTTAATTCATTTCCTTATATAGAATATATTAATCATTTCATGCTTTGAAAATAAATGAAATTCATTTAAGCAAATGAAATGTTTATTTGGCTAATTCATTAATTTAAATCTATGAAGTTTATAGTTATAAATTACAGAATTGAAATTTTAACACCATGTTTTGAACTTAGTTGAGAGAATGTAAACCCTTTGGCAACTAACACCATTTTTAAATAATTTATGAATTTAGGAATAGATATGGCTAAGTGGTTGAAATCAATTACTTATAAGTAAACTATTTACTTAAAATAAAATGGATTGTAGTTTGTAAAATACTCTAAATTGATACGATAAGCTAAATAAGATAAATGGTGGTCCCTCTAACGTGGTTTTGATTGCTTCATTCATTCCTCTTTGATCTCACGCTTGCGCTTCATCGCGTGGTTATTTGCCACAGGTGTGACTTCTTCCTCAATTGACTCTTCAGAAGGCACCTCCTCGGGATCTCCTTCCTCCTTTACAGCTGCGGGTACAGCCACATTTCCAGTACCTTGGTCATCCCCTTCTTCAGCTGCTGGCGGTGGTGGAGGTGGGTTGAGTTGCGCCTCAAGTGTGGCAATCTGCTCATCCTTATCGAGGTTCTGCAAGTGTAGGTCATGGATGAGTTCCTCCATATGGCCAACAAGGGTTTCAGAAGTCTGGAGTTCTTGGGTTTTTGCGTGTATGACGGCTCGGGCATTATCTGCAATGTCATAAGCTTGTTGAACCTTTCTAGTCAGACAGTTGATGAGGAAATCCAGGTCTTCAAACATCTTGTTAATGATGGGCAGGTCCAAGCGATTTCCCGTGTGAGCCATCGAGAGACCATGTGCATCCCTCTTCCCAAAAGCACGGAAGGGTGATCCTGGTGCAAGCTTGTTGCGATACTTGTAACACAAACGAGCCATTAAGTCCACCATAGCTATGTTCACTCCCTCAATCCACTCTGGGTAGTAGGTGACATAGTCCACGGGCTCGAAGTCTGGCATCGTCGGATCCGGGGTCATGATGGTGCGGATTTCCCAACGTGTCACATTGGGTATGTCGGTCTCCTCTTTCCTTCCTCGGAAATAGGGTGGTGGTAGCTTCAATTGACTTGTCAACCTGGACAGCTGCCTCCCAAAGATGAAACCTGACAAAACTCCGGCATACGCGGTCTCAGTGTACTCTCCCATCTAAAATTTTGAACAGGTAAGAGTATTAGAATTTAAAAAGAAAGGGAAAGATGCAAGACAAGATAATTAATGAAAAACAATATTAAAGGAAATTTCAAAATTTACTCAAGTTTTGGAAACCTAGTTTATTTAACTAGTTAACCTTTGGGTCTCCGTCCAATCCTAGGGGTTTCGAACCTACAGGCAACACAGTGCTCTGATACCATCTGTAGCGTACCTGCACTTTAAATAAGGCAGATACCTGTGTATAGTGCAAATCCCTGGATCGATTCATTTGCACACACAGTTTACGATGTAATATCACAACAAAGCGTCAATTTTATTACATCGATGATCCAGAATTACAAAATATTCGATACAAGTTGCATAGCATAAAGCTAGCATTGAAAAAGTACACAGCGGAAATACAATAGCAGTGAGTCTCTATAACTTTCATGCTGCCACAGGCGAAAACATGTTGGTTGTAGACTCGAAACCTTTAACGAAACCTCACTCGTCATCTGATCAAATCTGCAATAAGAAAAATATTGCAACAACGTGGGTCAGATTCCATTAAAATGGAGTCTGGCAAGTGACACTATGGTGGACACTTAATGGAATAACTCTAAAGCCTATATGCATATTTGGCTGGTGGAGTTCAAGGCTAATTTGCATAAAGCCAATTTTTCCTACTCTTTTGAAAACACTTTTCTTGAAATCAAGACGAGTATGGCATGAAAACCATAAATCTCGTCTTCCCTTGTTCACCCATCAATTTTTATTTCTGAAGTTGGAATGATGGAATCCTCCGTTGACGTCTGTGATCAGCTGCTCAAATTGTCCGTACCGGGGACACGGCTAAGTACTTAGTTTTACACTCTGCAGAGGTTGTGCACGTTCACCATTGTACCCATTCAACCCAGATTATCCTTTACACACCATTTGTGATAAGGAAAGGAGAAGAATGAGACGAGATCTTTCAGAAGCATTTTCCCTCCCACTCTGGCTTGACCCGTTCCACCTAACATCCTCTACATCTGCTTGTCAAGCCGGGGAGAGTCCACACAACATAATTGATCAAGCCAGAGCCCATATGGCAATGGCTGCACTGGAAGCAATCGTCACTCGGAGTTCTTCAGATTCCTCTGTTCCCTGGGTGGCTTTCCACAAGTGCACGTACTCCAGGAACCATAGACATGTACCTGAGCAGCCACTCAACTTCGCCGCCATACAACCAATCCACCCAGGAGTTTCATTAACTTAGTGGATGTGCACTCTCAGGTAAAAATCACCATGCTCACGGCCCTAAGTAGAATAGAAATTCATCCTAGGCGACGACAACCATGAGCACAGTCCTGAATAGTCACTTCAACATTTTGTAAAACTTTTCATCAATTGCATAGCATCAATATTTCTGCTAAGTATGATATAGGAACCTAGACACAGGAATAAGGTATTCTACACAGGTTTAGCATAGCAATACTATCCTACACATGCATATAAAAATACACTAAGTAATGCATATAGAAATAATAGGAAGTTTATGAGGTGTGCCACTTGCCTTTGAATGTTGTCGTTGTTCACAACTCTTTTCAACGATACTCGGGACTCTCCGTTCAATCTAACAGTATAGACAAGCAACAATACAACAATCAACAGCAAGCACAACTCCACAATGCATACAAACACATACTAGATGAATAAATAAGTTTTATAAAACTTTCTAAGGAAAATATGTTTATGCATGATGTGCAAAATATTCCTAAGGGCTAGAAATGCTTTTTCAAGCCATGAAAATCTTTTAAGTTAATGCAAGGCAGATAGGGTGGTCCAAAAAGGACTAAGGGCTAAGGTCATAAGTTGAGTAAAATATTTTGTTTTATATCAACTTGAATAAGCCCTCTAATGGCTTAGTCTTGATGTGTAGAAATATTTAGAGAAAATACTAAGTCATTTGTTCAAGGTGATCAACAATTATTATCAACTCTTTGTAAATTGGACATTCACTATAGTGAGAGAGACAGACACCCGGCCAGCCACTTAAATTGTGGAACAGGTCTCATGTACGTGGACATGTAGGTTTGTTTCCAGGCCGCTTCATCCCACTATGCCGCTAGGATCCAACAACTTCAAGATGATAACATCATGATCAAATTTGTTTAAGTCAAATGTGAAAGACAAGATTAGAAAGGAGGGAAAAGATAGAAAGAAAGATGTAGTTGTCCTCCAGGCTTCATCTCCAGACTTGTAACTTTCTTCTGGATGATGTCTTGATTGAGCTCTTGGTAGTCTTGATGAATCTTCAGACTTGATGATTCTTGTATCCTCGAGGCTTGTCTTGGATTTACTTAGTCTTCATGAAGTCTCAGAGGAGAAGAAAAGACCGAGAGAAAAACTTAGAGAATAAAAAAAGGGGGTTGGCCTTCTTGAACTTCTGCTCACTTTTCTTCTAAGTGCTTGACATCTTGAGGATGCTTCCAGAGTATGTTTTCTTCTAAGTCCTTCATGAAGTCTAGCAGAAGAAGGAGGGAGAAAGAAGAAAGAGGGAGAAAGACTTAGAAAATATTTCTGGTTGGTCTTCATGAACTTCTTCTTGATCTTTCTCCTAAGTGCTTCCACTCCTTGGAGATTCTGCTGGAGTCTTGTTTGGCTAAGTCCTTCATTGGTCTTCCAGCTCCATGTTGAAATTTTACTAAGTGTCTAAGTGTAGCACTTCACAAGAATGCTAAGTTGAAATTATTTCTAACTTAGAGAAAACTAATGAAGAGGGGTTTTCCTATGAGAATTATATCTACAAAATAAAATATGCTATGAATGAAATGAAATTTTAAATCACAAGAAACATCAAAATAACTTTTGTGATTTCTTTATAAATATGCATGAATTTATAAATACAATTCAATTAATTTCTATTTTTGGAAAATATAACAAAAGGAATAATTATAAGATTAAAGTTTTCTATGATTAAATTTTTATAATATAATTTAATAAATAGTGTTAATAGACAGGGGTATTTTAATTAAATTTATAGAAATTTACTTTAATCAAAATAATATTTTTATTAATATTTATGTTGAAAATAGTCAAACCATTCAAATTAAATATATAACTATGAATTCATTCACAAATTACTCAAAAATATTTTATAGCAGTGGCATTAATTTCCAAATATTCTAAAGTTTCTAAAACAATTTTATTTGCAATTTTTGGATTTATAGATTTAAAGTTATAACAAAAAAACTCAAATTCACCATTTGAAATTTGAATATTTTATACTAAGTCAAATTTGAATTTTGGCCGATCTAAAATAATCTACATGTCAAGAGCTTTCCAAATATATAAAAATTATTAAATTTGGAGTTGTGGTTAAAAAGTTATAGATGTTTTAATTACAGGGACTATTCTGCAAAACTACCAATTAAATTTAAAATAGAAAAAGGAATTACACGCTGGCGCTGACGCGGATGCTGACGAGGCACGACGTGGCGCTGACGTGGCTGCCACGCGGGCGCTGACTGGATTAAGTCAACAGATCTGGGCCGTCAGATTTGGATCTCGCGGTCCAGATCTGTCCGTACCGGTTCGTTTAATAAGATCTAATCTGGTGCGTTGGGAGGGGATCGGACGGCTCACCGAGCTTGACCAGAAGATGGTGGCGCTCCGGTCACCGGAGACGAAGGGGACGGCGGCGCGGCCTCGGGCGTGGATCGATTCGCCGCTCCGGCGATCCCCCCGGCTCAGGAAAACGACGACGACGCGCGGAGCGAGGTGGGGAACTCGATGGAGACGGTGGCGTGGTCGCGTTCGTCCTGGGGAGGGAGAGCTGCTCGGTCAAAGCCACGGCGACTCCGGTGAGGTCCGGTCGTGCACGATGCTCTCGAATCGCTGCAGGAAACAACCGAACGCGTGACTTAGGAGATGCGCACGAGGACGGCATGGAAGAGGAGAGAGTCAGGGGCATCGGGGAAGGCTCACCTCGCCGGAGAACAAAGAAAAATGGCGGCGGATGCGATGAACTCCGGTGAGCCGAAACGGCGGCCTGGGGGCACTTCGAGCTAGGTTTTCTCGGGGAAAAGATGCGGCGAGGTCTGGGCTTTATAGGGACGCATATACGGAAACTAATCCCGCAAGAAACGGAGAGGATTTGACGCTGATTCGAATCAATCCTCGGGCGCAATTTTCGGACAGAGGTTGAAGATGAGCTGACGTCATCGTTGACGTCAGCGATTTTCCTTTTTCTGATTTTTTTCAATTAATTCATAACTTTTGATTTAAATGTCCAGATGATGTCAAATTAATTTCTAAAAATTTGTAAAATTAATATCTTTGTGTTAAACCAGTTGGGGGCATGTTTTGAAACTTTTTAAAATTAATAAATTTGAAATGTTGGTTTAATACAAAATTGATACTTAATATCAATTTTGAAATTATAACTTAATTAAATTTTCTTTTTGCTAAATAAAATTTGTAAAATACCCACATTCAAATATGTTTGAAATAGAGTTATTAAAACTCATTTTACTGTAATTATTCATCTTTAATTTGGCGTAAGAGTAGAATAACATAATATCAATATTTTTAAAGTAATAGAAATTATAATGGATTCAAGTTTTAATTAAATTTTATTTTGTGCACCATTAAGTTTTATATTATGATAAATCATTTGAAAACTTCATAACAACTTTGGAAAAGTTTTTAGATTTAATTCATTTCCTTATATAGAATATATTAATCATTTCATGCTTTGAAAATAAATGAAATTCATTTAAGCAAATGAAATGTTTATTTGGCTAATTCATTAATTTAAATCTATGAAGTTTATAGTTATAAATTACAGAATTGAAATTTTAACACCATGTTTTGAACTTAGTTGAGAGAATGTAAACCCTTTGGCAACTAACACCATTTTTAAATAATTTATTAATTTAGGAATAGATATGGCTAAGTGGTTGAAATCAATTACTTATAAGTAAACTATTTACTTAAAATAAAATGGATTGTAGTTTGTAAAATATTTGTCAAATTACATTTTAAGGTTTTTGAAATACAGTGGATAATAAAATGTTTAAACTGTGACATTTGAATATTAAACTCTTTCAATAAGTTTGGAGTCTTTCATAGTTGGTTTCCTTATGCATTTAATATTTTATGTTAATACAAAGAAAAGTTTTAAATTTTAGTGATTTTTGAATATTATAAAATGTTAGGATGTTACAAGGGGGGAGCCAACTTGCTAACCAGGCAATGTGGGACTAACCCCCACATGCCTGGTGCGGCATTGGAGGGTGCGCCGGCCCCCTAGTGGGCCCTTGGCCCACTTGGGTCGGCCCCTCCTGGACCCCACCGAATCCCCAAGGGGATTCCCCCCCTCTTGGGCCTTCTTTCGCCCAGAAGGACCATTTAGGGAAATCAGCCTAAATAAATTCGAAAATAAATATATAAAATCATATTTGCATATTAATTACACTAATTAATATCAAACATAATATATATAATTTTCCTAGCTCCGAAAACTCTTTCGGCGCTGCCCGATCTCCATCGGACCCCTCCCGGGACGCTCCCGGTGATCTCTTTCCTTTCCGGTTGTCTTGTCGAAACCCCTTAAGTGTGTTACCCTAGCGGTTCGATATAATAACAGGTATGACCAAGACTCCTCTATGATCAACGACTAACTCGTAGGCCTGGACCCCATGAATTAATCCCTGTGATATAACGAATGACTTTCATCTATCAAACATGAACGCAAAGTCTTAAACCTTTTGCCATAACGATACTTAGCATGTCCGAGCGTCGTTCCATAGATATCTCTATACCTAATCCCGAACTCGTTACCGACAACGCTATCTTCTACTCGTCCATGATTTCATGTCTCCGTGACCTAGTCACATGCTTGCAAGCTCTTTAGACATGATCTCACCGAGTGGGCCCGAGAGTATCTATCCTGCTATGCGGACTGGCAAATCCCGCTCTTGACTCCTCGTCTCAACTACTCCTTTCCGATACCCAAAAGTATCACCGTTATTGTCATACTATATAAGATACGACGTTTGGTGCGATCAAAGTATCTTCCAGGAATAACAATATGAGTTGATCTCACGGTCAAAGGCGTAACGACTACGTCCTCCAAATCTGGGTATGTCCATCACATCGTTCTCCAACGATATGACTCCCATTGCCGACCGGCGCCATGCCCCATGACCGGGAAACCTCGATCATCAATCGTGCAACGAAACTAGTCTTTGTAGAGGCTACTAGGGACCTGGTTGTTTACGCATCACACCCGTATTAATGTTTCCGCTTAATACGGTTCTAGCATGACACAAAAAACCTATTATGAACAAACGAGATATGATAAAGGATACACTTTATTAATTGCCTCTAGGGCATATCTCCTTCAGTCTCCCACTTGCACTAGAGTACAAATTAATCTAGATTACAACTTGGTAAAATCTTAACACCCATAGCTAACTGGTGCTTTTCATGCTTATCAAGCGGGAGAGGCTTCGTCAGCGGATCTGCCACATTCAGATCCGTATGCACTTTGCAAATCTTCACATCGCCTCCTTGTACGTACTGACGTATCACATGGAAGCGTCGGAGAATGTGTTTGGCGGTGGAGTGAGACATCGGCTCCTTGACGTTTGCAATGGCACCTGTATTGTCGCAGAAGAGGATCACAGGGTCTTGCACGCTCGGGAACACTCCAAGTTCGATGACGAACTTCCTCAGCCACACAGCTTCATTCGCGGCTTCGCAAGCAGCGATATACTCCGACTCCATTGTAGATTGTGCGACTATGGGTTGCTTCCCACTTCTCCAGCACACGGCGCCTCCATTCACCTTGAACACGTAACCTGTCTGTGACTTAGAGTCATCGGGGTCTGAGCAGAAACTTGCATCTACGTAACCCGTTACGCCAAGTTCTTCATCGCAGCCACCATACACAAGGAACAATTCCTTTGTCTTATTGAGATACTTAAGAATGCTCTTAACAGCTATCCAATGCGGCATTCCAGGATTACTCTGGAACCGGCTTGTCAAACTTAGAGCTAATGCCACATCCGGTCTAGTACTCAACATTGCATACATGATCGATCCTATGGCTGAAGCATAAGGATGCTTGGTCATATCGGCCTTATCCAGTTCCGTTACCGGACACTGTGCCTTCCTCAATATCTTATTCTTGATAACCGGCAGAGAACCCTTCTTTGTCTTCTCCATACCGAAACGCTTCAGTATTTTATCAAGATAAGTACTCTGACTTAGTGCTAATAGGCGCCTTGATCTATCACGATAGATTTTTATGCCTAAAACATACGCAGCTTCTCCTAAGTCCTTCATGAAAAATTTACTGTTTAAATATTCCTTCACGCTATTCAGAAGTTCCACATCATTCCCAATCAGCAATATGTCGTCAACATACAGTGCTAAGAACACAACCGAGCTCCCACTCATTTTCTTGTAAATGCAGGTCTCTTCCACATTTTGGATAAATCCAAAACCTTTGATTACCTCATCAAAGCGAAGATTCCAGCTCCGAGATGCCTGCTTCAATCCATAGATGGATCGCTGAAGCTTGCACACCTTGTTAGCATTTCCTGGATCGACAAAACCTTCCGGCTGTACCATGTAGAACTCTTTCTCAATGTTTCCATTTAGGAAGGTCGTTTTGACGTCCATCTGCCAGATTTCATAATCATAATAGGCAGCTACCGCTAACAAAATCCGAATAGACTTAAGCATCGCTACCGGTGAAAAAGTTTCATCGTAGTCAATTCCATGAACTTGTCGGAAACCCTTTGTGACAAGCCGAGCTTTATAGACGGTCAAATTACCATCAGCATCAGTCTTCTTCTTAAAGATCCATTTATTCTCGACGGCCTTGCGCCCTTCGGGAATATCCATCAAAGTCCACACTTTGTTATCATACATGGATCCTATTTCGGATTCATGGCTTCAAGCCATTTCTCGGATTCTAGACTCGCCATCGCCTCCTTGTAGTTCGTAGGTTCGTCTTGTTCAACTAACATGACGGTGCAAACCATGTTGCCATACCATTCTGGTGCGATCCGAGATCTAGCAGACCTACGAGGTAGAACACCTTCCCGACAGTTTCTCCCACTCCTTCCACGGAGGACGTTTCCGAAATTGCTTCCGTTGCACCACTCGGAATCTTGAGTTCAGGATCAACGATTTCATTGAGGTCTACCATCCTCCCACTTACTCCTTTCGCGAGAAATTCCTTCTCTAGAAAGGTACCGGTCTTCGCGACAAAAGTTTTTCCCTCAGCTTGGTTGTAGAAGGTGTACCCAACGGTTTCCCACGGATATCCTACAAAGACGACTTTCTCCGACTTCGGTTCGAGTTTGTCGGGCTGTAGTTTCTTAACGTACGCCTCACAGCCCAAAACCTTCAGAAACGATAACTTAGGCTTTTGGCCATACCATAATTCATACGGTATCGTTTCAACGGACTTGGACGGAGCCCTATTTAAAATGAATGCGGTTGTTTCTAACGCATAACCCCAGAAGGACACTGGCAAATCAGTAAGAGACATCATAGATCGAACACTATCCAGTAGAGTACGATTACGTCGCTCTGACACGCCGTTACGTTGCGGTGTTCCGGATGGCGTAAGTTGGGGTACTATGCCACAACTCTTCAGATGTGTGCCAAACTCAAAACTCAAGTCCTCTCCACCGCGATCGGATCGGAGGTGCTTGATTTTCCTATTAAGCTGATTCTCAACTTCACTTTGGAATTCTTTGAACTTTTCAAAAGTCTCAGACTTGTGTTTCATCAAATAGATATAACCGTATCTACTCAAGTCATCAGTGAAGGTGACGAAGTAATGATAACCATTGCGTGTCGAAACGCTCATCGGTCCACACACATCTGTATGTATGATCCCCAACAAATCTGACGCCCGTTCAACGAAACCTTTGAACGGTGTCTTGGTCATTTTGCCCATAAGGCATGGTTCGCATGTATCGAGGGATCCGAAATCCAACGAGTCCAAAAGTCCATCGAAGTGGAGTTGCTTCATGCGCTTTACACCAATATGACCAAGACGGCAATGCCACAAATACATGGCGGTATCATCACTACACTTAATCTGTTTGGCTTCTATGTTATGGATGTGAGTACTACGATCGAGATTCAACAAGAATAAACCGTTATTCTCGGGAGCATCAACATAAAAGATATCATTCATATAAATAGCACAATTGCTTGACACTGATTTAAATGAATAGCCGTCTTGTAACAGGCAAGACCCACTTATAATGTTTACACTCAAGGATGGCACAAAATAACACTTATTTAAAACCAAAACTAATCCCGATGGTAGATGAAGAGGGAGCGTGCCGATAGACACCACGTCGACTCTCGATCTGTTGCCGACACGCATCGTCACCTCATCCTTCGCCAGCCGCCGTCTATTCTGTAACTCCTCCTGAGAGTTACATATATGAGCAACAGAACCAGTATCAAATACCCATGTGTTGCTCCGGGCGGATGTAAGGTACACATCTATAACATGTATATCAAATATACCTTGCTCTTTGTCGACCGTCTTGCCAGACTTCCTATCCTCCAGGTACTTGGGGCAGTTGCGCTTAGGTGATCCTATGGTCACCACTATCTTCTTTAGCTTGATTTCTAATTCGGCCACTTCGAGCATCTTCAGGATTTCCGACAGGGGTTTTGATGTCCCTTTCATGTCGTAGTCCACGATGGCGTTCTTATAGCTAGGGGCAGAGAAATCAGCGCCCTATCAATAACCACCTCTTCTGGGATCACACTTCCCAGATCACTCAGAAGTCGAGCGCAGCCAAACAACTTGGCCAAGTGCTCGCTAATATTGTCGTGCTCTTCCATCTGGGCTGAGAAGAAAAGCACTGATGCCTCGTACCTCTCAGCCTTGACTTCTCGTGCAAAAACAGTCATGAGTTCAGTGATTATAACATAAGCACCCTTGTTCATGAAGCGGTTTTGCAGGTCAGCCTCCATGGCAAAGAGCATGCCAATCTGGACATAAGAAGAAATCTCCGCCTTTACCTCATGGACAATCCTTTCGATTTCCGGGGCGGTGCTTGGAAGATCACCTAAGGGGGCATCAAGGATGTAGGCCACCTTGTGGGTTTCAAGGATGGACTTCAGGTCGCGGAACCAGGATACGAAGTTAGACCCATCGGTCTTAAGCTTCTCTTTCTCAATGAACAGGTTTAGGTTAAAGGAGGGGTGAGACATCTACAATGGAATTTGCAACAACATAAGACTTTGTTCATAATAATTTTGAGTTATAGTATTTTAGAAAATAACTAACATAACTCCCACTCAAACGAACATCCCTCCTGGTCGTTTAAGCGATTACACGACCCCCATCCATTGCACCACCCCTCATCATCAGAGCCGGCGGCAAAACTTCAAGACTAGACAAAAAGTCCGCCACACCAATTTTGTGACTCGTGCTCGACCTTTCGGTCTTCCTGTTCCGAGGCCATATTTCTGAATATGCTAGGCTCGCCACCAAAGACCTCCACGCAGACGCTTGTGCAACATGGCTTACACCCACTGTATGCGAACGATGAGATGTCTGACACCCGATCATCACGGCCTGCCTCATAACGTAGAACTTTCTTGGTGGTGCGCGTTGGAGGGAGAACACTAGTGGTATTTTGAAGGGATCGTCTAATATAGCTACCGCCGTGTAACTAATGTATACTATACACACAATCACACAATATAAGATGCACACAAAACATCAAATGTAATGCAATGTGATATAGTCCATTGCGCCATGGTCTTCTTGGCGCCCGCAGTTTATAAACAATTTAATAAACCTACCTTGACCATATCACATAGCCCCTGCAAAATAAAGTTAGACGCTTCTATTTTATCTTTTGCATATTTTACGTGGCTTGGGGCTTTCGTAAATAGAACCGCTTCATACCTACAAACCTTATGACCACAACAATGATCCAATAATTGCATGTTTAAGCATCCCTTTCGGGCCCTCCATTGAAAATGCGAAGACCAACTAAAGAGAGAGAAACTGACACCCGCCAGCCACATATACGGTACAAGCCGTATGTCAGTAGTGGAACCAGTCTCGCGTAAGCGTACGCGTAAAGTCGGTCCGGGCCGCTTCATCAACTCAATGCCGCTGGAATACACAAGTGCACGCAAGAGGGTAGCAAATAACAGGAACGGTGCCCCCGTGCAGAACACGGGTTCTAACAGCGTACAGCTATATCTACGATAGATCGGCTCTGATACCACTGAAGGGGATCGTGTGCAGAAAACAAAAATTTCCTACCAACGATATCCTAAAAGCATGTCAAGATCTATTCTATGCAGATATAGTAGTACGAACGGAGATCGGAATACGTACCCTTGTAGACCGAAAGCAGGGATTACGTTCCCGCACAAACGTTGTCGATGAAGACCGACGAAGCCGACCTCAAGGTCGTGTAGAGGAAGCAGACCTCCGAGTACCGCTAGCGCAGCACCTCGCAGGGCGTCACACACGTACGGTGGAGACGACGGCCTCCGAAGCTCCAGTCCAGGACGAGCAGCGGAAGACTTGGACCAGAACACCAGTAGCGCGGCAGCGGGCTATGGTGGAAGAGATCCCCCTCCTCAGCTCGGCGCGGCTCCGACAAGGGAACCACGAGATTGAGAGAGAAATTGGGAATTAATTGCTGAATTAAAAGGCCAGGGGTGTCCCTTCTTATATAGGCAGGGGGGAGCCAACTTGCTAACCAGGCAATGTGGGACTAACCCCCACATGCCTGGTGCGGCATTGAAGGGTGCGTCGGCCCCCTAGTGGGCCCTTGGCCCACTTGGGTCGGCCCCTCCTGGCCCCCACCGAATCCCCAAGGGGATTCCCCCCCTCTTGGGCCTTCTTTCGCCCAGAAGGCCCATTTAGGGAAATCAGCCTAAATAAATTCGAAAATAAATATATAAAATCATATTTGCATATTAATTACACTAATTAATATCATACATAATATATATAATTTTTCCTAGCTCCGAAAACTCTTTCGGCGCTGCCCGATCTCCATCGGACCCCTCCCGGGACGCTCCGGTGATCTCTTTCCTTTCCGGTTGTCTTGTCGAAACCCCTTAAGTGTGTTACCCTAGCAGTTCGATAATAACAAGTATGACCAAGACTCCTCTATGATCAACGACTAACTCGTAGGCCTGGACCCCATGAATTAATCCCTGTGATATAACGAATGACTTTCATCTATCAAACATGAACGCAAAGTCTTAAACCTTTTGCCATAGCGATACTTAGCATGTCCGAGCGTCGTTCCATAGATATCTCTATGCCTAATACCGACCTCGTTACCGACAACGCTATCTTCTACTCGTCCATGATTTCATGTCTCCGTGACCTAGTCACATGCTTGCAAGCTCTTTAGACATGATCTCACCGAGTGGGCCCGAGAGTATCTATCCTGCTATGCGGACTGGCAAATCCCGCTCTTGACCCCTCATCTCAACTACTCCTTTCCGATACCCAAAAGTATCACCGTTATTGTCATACTATATAAGATACGACGTTTGGTGCGATCAAAGTATCTTCCAGGAATAACAATAAGAGTTGATCTCACGGTCAAAGGCGTAACGACTACGTCCTCCAAATCTGGGTATGTCCATCACATCGTTCTCCAACGATATGACTCCCATTGCCGACCGGCGCCATGCCCCATGACCGGGAAACCTCGATCATCAATCGCGCAACGAAACTAGTCTTAGTAGAGGCTACTAGGGACCTGGTTGTTTACGTATCACACCCGTATTAATGTTTCCGCTTAATACGGTTCTAGCATGACACAAAAAACCTATTATGAACAAACGAGATATGATAAAGAATACACTTTATTAATTGCCTCTAGGGCATATCTCCTTCAATGCGATCAAGTCATTAATTTTATATTGTTGTACTAAGCATACGAATTAATCCTAAAGCTTAGACCATGAGATCATGTCAATCACTAACACTGGAAGAATGCTTTGATAACATCAAACGTCACACCTTAACAGGGTGACTATAAAGGTGGTGTTGGGTATTCCAAAAGTATTAGCTGAGACTCATGGATCAAGAAGTGGGATTTGTCCATCCAGACGATGGAGAGATATAATCTGGGCCCTCTCGGTGATATCACATCGACACCGCTTGCAAGCACGTGACTAGGTCACAAGGATGTCATATCACATAACGAGTAAAGAGTACTTGTCGGGAACGAGATCGAACTAGGTATATATGATACCAATGATCCGATCTCGGACAAGTAAAATATCGCGAGACAAAAGGAATTGGTTGTGACATTTTTGGTTCACACGATCACAAGATTCATCATCGAATATGTAGGAGTAATTACGGATCTCCGGATCCCGCTGTTGACTATTGATCGGAGAGGTGTCTCAATCATGTCTACATTATTCACGAACCGTAGGGTGACACACTTAAGGTTTGTCGACGCTTTTGGATAGACACGGAATTTCGGAGAAAAGTTTGGACAGCAACGAAATTTTTTCGGTTAATATTGTAATATTTTAAGGAGTTAATTATCAATGATTGCAAGTGGTTGTTACTCCCTCCGATCCACAAAAAGTTTCGCTCATCTAGTACAAAGTTTGTACTAGCTTAGTACAAAATGGGCGACACTTCTTATGGGTCGGAGGTAGTAATAGAATTAACAAATGAATCAAGGGGTAAGTGTTAATGTTTGTTAATAGAATTAATAAATATTAAAAAGAAATAAAATTGTTTTATTTAATAAAGAAAACCCCTTAGAATTTTGAGTGGGAATTGATGAGAGAATGAGTGGGTTGAGTGGAGACTCCACTCACATGATGAGGTGCGAGGTGGGGGCACTCCAATTTCATGGCTCCCTTCGCCTCCTACACAAAAAGAGGGGTGTAAGCTGCCTCTCCCTACACACTTGCCTCTCTCCCCCTCCTCCCGCTGCTCCACCTTCCAGCCATCCGCTTGGCGAAGCCATGGCCGATTAGTTTCTCCACCGCAGCACGCCGTGCTGCTGGAGTTTCCGATGGTTCTACTACTTCCGCTGCCCCGCTGGATCGAGGGAACAGAGGTCGTCATAAAGCCGTACGTGTGAACGAGTACGGAGGCGCTGCCCGTTGCAGTGCACATCTTCATGAACTTGAGATCGGCGAGTGAACGACTACATCATCCACGAGAATTATTCTCAAAACGCTTACGGTTTTCGAGTGTTAGTTCTCTTGGAATATGTTCCACTCGTTATAAGCTTCTTCTAGATTAGATCTTGACTTGTTGGTTTGTTCGCACCGTAGGAAAAATTTTGTTTTCTATACTACGAACCCATCAGTCACGGACACGGAGGACATCAGTGCGGGGAAGCCGACGACGGAGACTCCGGCGTGGTCGATGGAGGACGGCGGCGTAGGTAGGCCGATGGCAACGAGGGCGGCGGCGTGGCTGGGCTCACGGGCATGGCGTAGCTCCATGCTCACGGGCTACAGTGAGAATAAAAGGGATAGGGGAGAGAATCCAGATGGGGAGCGCGACGTGCGATATCCAACGTTCATCCGTGATCGGACGGCTCGTGGGCGCGCGTATGGATTCGCCAGACAACCGGCGCCTTACAATTAGATTTTCCGATTCCGAAAATCAGGGATTCACCAACAATCCTCTTGCACCAGATGGCACTGCTGGAATTATTGTTGCAACCAATACCCCTTCACCAATCCATTTCCACCTTTTTTTAGTCTCAAGACTGCATGTAGAAAGGGCTGAATCGAAGGGGCTAATCGTTGGATATTAGGACGGAATTTTTTGGCAAACAGCAAATCAAGATATGCACCATCATTAACTCCGTCAGTGGAAGCCTGTATATTTAGGGTGGGCGTTCGGGATTTTCCAAAATTTCGGGACGTGCCAATTTGGGAATCGGGAAATTCGAGATCGAGAAATCCCGAATTTCCCGAAGTTTAGAATTTAATGTACATGGGATTGGACTTCTTGGCCGAGTAGGGATGGGTGTGCCTCAGGCTGCTGACTTGTTGGGCCAATAGAGGAAAAATATCTAGTCTAGTCATAAATTCACCGAAAATTGCATACATGTGCTTCGTCTAGGATGAAAAAGACTAGCGTTTCACCCATGACTTTGGGATTTTTTATCTTTTCAGGATAAACGGATATTCGGAATTCAACACTACATTCCTAAATTTCCCGAAAAAAATCGAGAATTCAAAACAGCTTCCCAAGAATACGTTCGGGGTTATCGGGTTCAGGAAATTCAGGATCGGGAACAGGAAATTCGGGATTTGGGATTCGGGATGGGGAAATATGCCCAGCCTGACTGTCTATGACTTGTACTTTTTATCTCGAGAAAAATCCGCTAGTTGCCCTGATGCTTTTCTACCTCGGCCTTTACGTACGTGAGTGAGGGCCTTAGCAGGGGGCCTGTGTGGTTGCACTTGCACCGCCGGCACCTGTCAGAATGCAAGAAGGGAATGGTAGCTGATGGTGGCGTCGTCCCGTGCATTCTTGAGCAAGTACAATAACACATAGTCAGCAGGCTATAGTACATGTCACCAAAATTCTACTGAAAGAAAGAGGATGGAGAAGAGAATAAAACAGGCGGCTTCTGCAATAGCCCGTCTACAGTGCATGGAATGAGACAATGGAGGCTATAGGACTTTTCCACCCAATCCCGTGACACCCCTTACATGCAAGATTAATGACTAGTGTTTTAAAATGCTAACCTTACAGCCAAACTAATAGCTATCCTATTATATGGTGTGGGTTTTATAAGCAGCTTACTGCATGAAAATAGAGGCGTAGCTTAAAGCAAAACATAAGGGACGCGTAGGTTGCATGTAAATGTGGACGGTTACCGTCATGCCACATCGAATTAGTGCACATTATCAGGTGGATTTTTGGACTTGCTGCTAATTGTGACGATTTTTTGAAAATTTCTCTACAATTGCTCGTACGCCCTACCCGCAGGGCGTATCTAGTTGGGGTTCCATGGCACCGCAACAACTTCTCAACATAGACACAAGTACCTCTCGTTCTATTTGCCTTCGCTTGCTTGCTCGGCCCGTCTTGCGGCAGCCTTTCAGCTTCCCCGCCTTGCACCATTCGACGGAGACTCACCGCTAGGAGAGCGAGGAATCAACAAATGGCAATTACTAGCTCCCCTACTCTAGCTCGTTCTTGGTCGTAGACAGTTTTATCTTGCCTTGTCGTCTTGGTGGCCCATACATTCATGTCGCGTCGGTGCACGATGATGTTGTCGCCGAGGGCATGCGCTGGCCGGAGCAGCACAACGGCCACACGAGCAGATCGATCGTAGTATCGCGTTACAAGGCCTGCTCTCCACTGACGGAAATTTCTGCAGCTTCACTTTATATTTTTGGATTGGTGGAATGTAATTGATCGTCGTTGTTGACATGTTCAGATCAGAGCTCCCAGGTTATTGCGCAAGTGGACTATGCAGAATGCAATAGCTCGACCAACCGATGTGATTATGAACTTCAGTATGGTGTTGGAGATCATTCTTCGATCACTAGTGGCTACTACCTCCCAATGTAGTGCACTTGGACGACCCCTCTAGTCCTATTCTTTTTGGGTTTGTTTTTCTATCCTCAATATCATTTAACATATTTTACGTCTTACTTGGGGGGCAATTGCCCCTCCCTCATACCCATGATTCTAATTAAATAATCATAGGTGTTTCTTACTCCGGTAAATGAAAATTTTCGATCAAGTGAGAGATCTACTCCAGCTAGGGCTTGATATGATTCGAAGAGTCGTAGTGCTCTTGGATATCGATATTAGCGATACAAGTGTGTGTATTCTTTAGGTTGGTATTGCTTGCATGTTGTTTGCTTTTGATTTAGACATTATATTATTAATGTTTGTATTTATTTTTCTTACGATGGAGACATCTCATAGTTACATTTATAGGTTTTTGTGAGCTAAAGCATAAACAACTCTAGAGAACACAATAAAATGACGCTCACACTCCGGTGCCTTGTAATATTTTTTTGTTACATTAGCTTAATTGTACAGGTTTTTTTTTGGAGAATATAGTTAAACAGCTTTCTAACAATATAATTTTTGTAGAGATCATGGAGCTTGCGGCAGACCTAATAAATTGGACATTGGCGCTAATTATCGTCCTTTCAGTGTACCAACTCGCTGACAGCGATCGACTACATCATGCTCATCTTTCTTCAGGCTCTTGTTTTTTCTTCTCTTTTTTATGTTTATTTTCGCTTTCTTTTCATCCTTTCTGTTTTTTATATTTCTTTTTAATTTTACTAAAATACTAGGATACGTTTTAGCGTGAACTATTTTTGCGGTGACCAACTTTGTATAATATCTGAAAAACTTATATATGGTGAATCAGCTTTTTGACACAAAAATCATTTTTTTTTGTTATATGTGAACACTATTAAATTTGTCGCCATAATTTCTATTATGGGTATTTTCATTGTGAACCTATTTTTAAATTATAGGTGAACAATTTGTAATTTCTGGAAATAAATTAAATTGTTTTTATCTTGAACCATTTTTGTCGTGAACCCTTTTTGGTATAGGTGAATAATTTGAATTTATCATGAACAACTTTTTAAGCCATTTTTTCAATATCAACAAAAGACTGAAAAACAAAAAAATAACATAAATCAAATTAGTTTGAGCATTATCTAGAAAAAAAAAATAACAATATAAGGAAACCCCACACATGGGCCGGCCCATATCGGCGCGTCAGCCTTCTTCCATGCGCTTTGACGCCCCGTCCAAGCTTGGCGAGTAAGACTCGAGGATATTCTCAAAAAAAAAAAGAGTAAGACCCGAGGTTCCATATGTTATGTAGCCAGACGTTCATAGACGTCCCAAAATGTGTCAAACACCACTCTGCAGTAGCAATCAGTTGCTGCTGGAAATTCTCAGACAGAAATGAGACTCAATAGTTAAATCTCCATATGAGCGGTCCAACATGATGCTGTTGGCACGAGCTACAATCACAGATATACATGGTTAGATATACTAGAGTTAGAAAATCTGAGGAGCAAAATATGCCATACTGGCGGAACAATATCTGACTGTGGAGTATCATCAACTGACCAGAAAAATTGTCAGAAACTAGTATCGATGAGACTAGCTAGCATCAAATGGTTGTGCAATTAGGATGTTCAGCAAAATAATTTACTTCCGCAAATCTCATTGCAATGGGACAATTGTGAGCCCAGGTAGACTACAACATCAGTGGATGAACAACTCGGTTGATCAGTATGTCTAAATAAACAGTGAAGAAGGAACTATTAAACAATGTCATATCCAGTTTGTTACTAAGATAACAAAAAATGCGCACACCAAAATGGAAATCACGGCGCTGCTTCTGTAACATGTTCTAACCTCAGTCTGACAGTGAAAAATCTGAAGTCTTTTACTCTGACAAGCATACCGGTGGATGCTTCTCATGTGGTAAACTGATAATATCATTTGAAGAAAGTGAGCCTGAAAAGAGAGAAACAATAAACTAGAGGCACTGAAATTCAATAAAATGGTAAGAGTAAACAAGGAAAATGCTTTGCTTACCAAGATAATATCTCGACTGGCAACTTTAATTCGTCAAAAGTAGCTTCTACATGCAACACATATCTAGAAGAGCAAATCTGCAGAAGAACCAAAGAGGAGGTCCGGCAGGGCTGATTCACTATACTGTTCCTGAAATCATCCGTAGCTACAGCAGAGAACTGCTTCTTCTCATCTTTCGTGTGGCCCCAGTAGTAAGAATCCCTCCAGAAAATATACAGTAGCTCTCACAAACATCGTCCATCTCACTGATCAGGGTACCCTGACGAACAGCGATATTGATCACAGATTAGGAGAAGGCGACAGGCATGTTTCTCCATATCAAGAACAAGGTGTGAACACTATCTTCTAACCCTTCCTCTCCCCCTGGTCTGTATGGTGCGTCGCCACTCACAGTCCTAGTAGGGTGATAGTAGGTAGGGGCCGGAGAGTAGAGAGTGAAGGCGATGAGAGCCTACACTGCTATACCAAAGATTCTTTCACCATTTGGCATTCCCTCCTCATTGTCCAGCTCGGTGCGGTCAGCGTCTGTGAGTGAGATCGCTCTTGTGTGAAATGTTGTTACAGGACACATGGCCAAAGAGGAAAGTATAGCAGCTCTGCTCTAGTTGTAATCACTAGATGACACATTGGCAAGGACAACAACGAAGTGGACAGATCCTGGTAGGTGAAAACACCATTAGTTTCTGAGACATAAATTGGCTTTAGTGGAGTCACTCTAAAATTAGAATATCACTCTCTCTAACACACACACAAATACAGACATTTACCGACCAGATCCCCCCCCCCCCCCCCCCCCCCCCCAAGATAGCTAAACCGGCAAAGGAAAGCGGGTATTGCAGTCATAATTCGATGTAGAGTTAAATATTGGTTTTGACAGACTCGCTGAATTATGAAGCATATTGATCACATGAGTGCCTTCAGCACCCTTGTTCATAGGCACTTCAAAAAGGAGCCAAACGCCACTCCACAACAATCAGTTACTGCTGGAAATACTCCCAGACAGAAGGGAAATTCAATAGTTCAATCTTCATGTGGAAATAGGCGTATGCTTATGTGCCCATGGTCCAGCACGAAGCTATTGCTTCAAGCTATATTAACTCATGAACATGGTTTGAAACTAGAATTAGACAATTTAAGGGGCAAAATAGGCTAGATTATAAACTGACCCAAAGTTCATCAGAAACCAGTACCTACCATTCGATGTCAAATGGTTGTCAATTTAGGATGCTCGGCAAAATAATACACTTGTGCAATTTTCATTGCAATGGGAAAATATTACGAGCCCAGGTAGGCAACTATGTGATGGATGAACAACTCAATTGATCATTAGGCCTAATAAACACTAAGAAGGTATCATTAAACAGTGTCATGTCCAATTTGATACTAAGATAACAAAGATATTCCACACACAAGAATGGAAATGTTGGCACTACTTCCCATGGTATTTACGACAGTGTTGTACTCCGATGACAAGCATATAAGTAGTTGTTTCTTATTTGATGATAGTATTTGAAAAAAAAATGAGCCTGAAAAGAAAGTACAATATACAAATTAAAATGATTTGCCTATCAAGATAATGTACTGCTGGCAACTTAAATTGATCAAAAGTAGCTTTTCAAACTCAATAAACAAGAATGACCAAATAACCAACTTTTAAAATAAATTGTGAGAAATGAAGAGACAACTCAAATGCATGAGATGAATAGTATCAGTTTGTTCCATAATATAAACCATTTTGGCTAGGTAAAACAGTTTGCTAAAACGGCTTATATTCTGGAACAGAGGGAGTACAAGTTACCTAGAGCCACCTTGTTCTTCACTTCTTCCGAAGGGCAGAACTAAAACAAGTGAAGACAAAAGCTTGCCCCTTGGCTAAGCATATGCTTGATTTGTTTTCCTCTCTTTTTTCTGTACTTATAAGACGTACAAAGGCTAGTATACTGTAAAACATTGAATACTCCTACCATACATTGATATCAATCATCACAAGAAACAAGTTCATAATAATTTGAGATTAGCACTTCACTCCAGAACCCTTCTAGAGAGTGAGTAGTGGGTATACAAGGTTGTGAATAAACCGACCAGGATTCAAGTCTCACTCTCACTTCTACTGTAATTCCGAAAGTGTGGGGAAATGAGTCGTATCCTCACATCTTGGGAAAAGATTAGTAGTTTCACACACTCTATCCACCTATTCTTGCAGTCAGAGAAGCAAATACATTAATTCTTCTTCATCTCTTCATGCATTCTGTTCAGCCAATCGAGCCTACCTTCATTGGTCTGCAAAGCACTGAACATCTCTCTATAGTCCACATTCATGAACAGCTTGGTGGCTGTGAAGAACAGATCGCTGCATTCCTTCGCCCCAGATTGCACAGCCAGCTTGATGACGTCTTTAATCCCATGACCTCTTGGAACACCACTGGAAGATGTCCCTGAAGTGCTACCAGCCATTATGTTTGCCACGTGCCTTATCTCCTGAACTGTAGGGTTCTTTTGTTGCTTTGGTTTCTTCTTTGGACTAGCAGCAATGGCAGCAGCCCTCCGCTTTTCAGCACCCTTTGCTTTCTGGTCGGATGCCTTATTGTATTCCAGATCATTGTTGCATTCCAGATCATTGTAGCATTCTAGATAATCGTTGCCATCCTCAACCTCAACGAGGCCAGTGGGGTCTTCTATATGCTCACCTGGGATCACGGAGGTTGAAACTGTCACATGAGTCTCGTCAAACATGGCGGGAAGGTCCGCAAGGTTTTCTGGTGGTCCATTACGAAACTTCATAAATTCTGGGTGGGCCTAAAAATAAACAAATTGACTAACAATTAGCATAAGCATGATTTGGGAATTGCATAAACTTAAAGGAAATAAAGTACATTGCATACACTAGATACTACCTCTGTGAGCTTCGCCCACCATTCATTGTCGGCATCTACTGTTCCCAATGTCCTATTCCACCGCTGCCCAGTTGCAGCCTGTGTAAAGGCCAACCAATGACCATATTCTTTCTTCAAGGACTCCCATCGGTTTTTGAACTGTTTCCTTTCGTAATTTCTCCCTGTCCTAGCCAAGAACTTCTGTTGGAGATTCTTGTATCCAGTCTTATTCAAGTATGTCACTGGCCTGTTCCCAGCGCCAATCTCCTCCTTACAGATCTCACAGAAAACTTTGAGCCCGAATGAATCCCAATGTGCCTTGGCTTTACCACCTCTCTCCATCTGCTCAACACATTTTAAATGGTTCGTCCTCAATCAACAAAAATATCAAGACTGTACAATACATGCAAACAAAAACATTCATTCACATTACAGAGATAATGCATACGGAGGCATGAACACAAAATCGAAAATCCTTCTGTATATCATCTAAAGCATATATAGCTGGTTTGTTTTCTAGTGTCAACAATTCACCATGAAGCATACATACATGCATGCATTTCGACATCTCTGGCATGCTGGCCATTCAGTCCTGTTGTTTGAAGCTAACAATTTTATTGTGACATGCCAGAACGTACTTGTGCAAAACAATTGAGTCTAGTTCCGAGTGATTGCCCATCATTCAATACATCTACAAAAGAGCGACCTCATCCATCTCTACATAAACAGTACAGAACACCAAACACATACTACAGTACATCAGTAGTAGAGTTAAGAGCTTGGGGATTCTTTCGGATGTGTTCAGGGTGGGGGTGGGGGTGGGGGTTGGGGGAGGTACCTGGGGGGGAGAGGGGACGAGGAAGACAAGCGCGCGGGGAAGAAGGAGATCGATGGAGAAGGGCGGCGTGGTGCAGGTGCCGCCGGCCGCCTGACGCCGGAACGTGAGCGACGGCAACCCTAATCACATCCCTTGCAGCAGAGATGTCTGCCCTGCAGTCTCGGATCTGGATGCTAACTTCCGCACTGAAACTGAAGTTCGCTGCGAAGGATTTGGGGGAGACTATCCTGAAGTCGACCTCATCCGCCGGTAAGCCACGGTCACCTCTAATATGCCAGGCGGGCCGGCGGGCCGTGACCTTATTGCCCGGTTTTACTAATTCTCAGTCTGAGATAGTCTCACTTACCCACAAAATATGAATCCGTTGTAATTTTTTGGTAGAAAACTGCGATTACATTTTTTGTCAAAAAACTGCAATTACACTTTTCTCATTTCAGTTGCACTTATTTTAACTGTAATTGTATTTTTTTGAGTTGATTGAGACTTAAAAAAATCAAACATCTGATACATAAGCAATCCTTTTATTCCAAAAAAATAGTCTGAAAAAAATCACAATTTAAACTAATCTAACTATATTAAACTTGAACTTGCTTGTGGCAAGATGGTTAGGTGGGTGTTGTAACTCCAGCCACCAGAGTTTCAACCCTAGGTTTGACGCTGTTGTTTCTCATTTAGGCGGAATATTTTTCAGTTGGAGACGACGTTCCCGTCGACAGCGAGAGATTGTGATGACTTTGCCAATCTCAAGAGATGACCCGCCGGCTCAATCTCTCGGAGGTACTCATAAGGGTAGAGTGTGCGTGTGTGCACGTGTATAAGAACATTTGCGTTGTATTGTGTTTCTCAAAAGAACTATATTAAACTTAAGATAAGTTAATCAGCAGAGATTGAAATGAAAAACTAAACTTTATAGGGACGATTTGTAAACCCCCATTACATGGATCACTCAATAACTATGAATATTAAATGAAACACAATAATCAAGACAGGGAATTTCGACTTTGGTTTTCACGAGCTAGCAATGACGAGAACGAAATCCACAATTAAAATAATCATGGATGTTGGGTAAACTACACGGGTCTCCATTATTCCGTGACCTGGTTTCCAAAGGAGAGAGGTACTGTTTGTCAAGGATATACCTCTAATAACCTCCTCTTTCCAAGATAACAATATCCGTGATGTCCACACGGGAATATTTAATGCAATCAATGTTCACACAATGTTATTAAAAACGTTACCATATCCATACCATCGTACCTACGGATAGGCGCGCTTTGCCGCGCCGCCCAGCTATACATCTATACCTAAAAGAATAAGATATTGTAAAAATTTGCACATGTGACATTAAATTACATTGTTTACAGAAATTTTAAAATGTCTAGATTTTGATGTCGACAATGTGAGTACATCCAGATATCATGATCAGATTATAGATTTGACACTAACAACAACATTTCCCACATCCGCCTTAGCTGATCCCGACCCAGACGACCCGGACCCAGGCGAAGAGCAGAGGGCGCTCCTGGCCTCGTTTGAGACGGCTAGGCGCGACTGAGCTGGGCGACAACTCATGGTCGCACAGCGTGCCGCCAAACAAGAAGTCCGGCCCATGTGGCAGTGCGTCCGGATGGATGCCCAGCGCTCGGCATACCGGCCGTCGGTTGACCTAGGGGACGCCGCGACGGAGGCTGCAACAGCAAGGGTGGAGGCGAATGCCCTTGCGGACGCCGCAGTGGACCCGTGCGAGGGCCGCGTAGGCGCAGGCGGAAGCGGAGGAGGCGGTGCGGCAGACGCACATGATGAAGGCCCTGGAGGAGGGCCAAGCGCGGCGGAGGCTGGAAGAGGATCATAGGCAGAGAGCGCTACATCGGATTCTAGGCGCTGACACCACAGCGGCGCCACCTGGTAGACCAGCGCCATCGCTCAATCTGGGATGATAGTGGTTGCGCTGGCTGGTGGTGGCGCGGCAGGGGCGGCGCCAGCGTGTATTCCCTGTCTTCAAGTGAATACCCATGATTTTGACAAAACCTTAGAATTCTTTGGTAGAATTGAAGGGGATCGTGTGCAGAAAACAAAATTTTTTCTAGCAACGATATCCTTAAACTAGCCAAGATCTACACTATGCAGATATAGTAGTACGGCAGAGATCGGAATATATACCCTCGTAGACCGAATAGCGGGGATTACGCTCCCGCACAAGCGTTGACGACGAAGACGACGTAGCCGACCTCTAGGTCGCGGAGAACTCGGCGCGACGAAGATGACGAAGATGACCCTGAGGCCGGGTGGAGGAAGTAGGCCTCCGAGTACCGCTAGCGCAGCACCTCGCAGGGCGTCACACACATACGGTGGAGACGACGGCCTCCGAAGCTCCAGTCCAGGACGAGCAGCGGAAGACTTGGACCGAAACACCAGCAGCGCGGCAGCGGGCTATGCTGGAAGAGATCCCCCTCCTCTACTCGGCGCGGCTCCGACAAGGGAACCACGAGATCGAGAGAGAAATTGAGAATTAATTGGTGAATTAAAAGGCGAGGGGTGCCCCTTCTTATATAGGCTCTCGGGGGGAGCCAACCTCCCTAGCCAGGCAATGTGGGACTATCCCACAGCCATGGTGCGGCTAGCGATGGTGCGCCGGCCCTAGGTGGGCCCCATCTTGCCCACCTAGGCCGGCCAAGCCTCCCCCACAAAATTCACTTGAGGGTTCCCCCCCCCCCCCATGGGCCTTCTTTTGACCAGAAGGCCCATTTAGGGAAATCAGTCTAAATAAATTCGAAAATAAATATATAAAATCATTTTTGCATATTAATTACACTAATTAATATCAAACATAATATATATAATTTTTCCTACCTCCGAAAACTCTTTCGTCGCTGCCCGATCTCCATCGGACCCCTCCCGGGACATTCCCGGTGATCTCTTTCCTTTCCGGTTGTCTTGTCGAAACCCCTTAAGTGTGTTACCCTAGCGGTTCGATATAATAACAGGTGCGATCAAGACTCCTCTATGATCGACGACTAACTCGTAGGCCTGGACCCCATGAATTAATCCTTGTAATATAACGAATGACTTTCATCTATCAAACCTGGACGTCTAGTCTTAAAACCTTTGTCATGGCGATACTTAGCGTGTCCGAGCATCATTCTCGGATATCTCCATACTTAGCATGATCTCGTTACCGACATCGCTATCTTCTACTCGTCTATGATATTATGTCAGCTGGTGACCTAGTCACATGTTTGCAAACTCATTTGACATAATCTCACCGAGTGGGCCCTAGAGTATCTATCCGGCTATGTGGACTGATAAATCACACTGTTGACCCCTCGTCTCAACTACCCCCTTCCGATACCCAAAAGTATCACTGTTATTGTCACACTAGATAAGATGCGACGTTTGGTGTGATCAAAGTATCTTTCAGGGATAACAATAAGAGTTGATCTCACGGTCTTAAGGCGTAATGACTATGTCCTATAAATACTGGGTATGTCCATCACATCGTTACTCCTAACGATATGACTTCCATTGCCGACCGGCGCCATGCCCTATGATCGGGAAACCTCGATCATCAATCGCGCAACAAAACTAGTCTTAGTAGAGGCTAATAGGGACCTAGTTGTTTATCTACCACACATGTATTAATGTTTCCGCTTAATACAGTTATAACATGGTGTAAAACATATAATGAACGATTGGGATATTGCCAATAAACTATGTTTATTAAGTGCCTCTAGGGCATATTCCCTTCAGTCTCCCACTTGCACTAGATTAACACTTAATCTAGTTTACAACTTGGTAAAAGCTCAACACCCATAGCATCTTGGTGCCTGCTCGCCTCGTGGAAGAGGAATACAGTCAATAGATCTCACACATTGAGACATATATGTGCTTTGCAACACTTCTATGTCACCTAGTTTGACATAATCCCGTATCTTACGATGACGGTGAAATATATCCCAGTGGATGGAGTGAGACTCGAGCATTCGCGTAGCATGCGCCTTAAAAGTCTAAGAGATCTATTAAGGGGACCACCTACGCTCGGAAAACTGCTCAGTCCGATCACACTTGCTACTTCTGAAGTCGCGATATATTTCTATACCTATGTAGATTATGCGATAGTTCATTCATATGCGACCTCGCAAACTAACCATGTCTATCTTCAAAATAAAGGACATCTCCTATATGAGATTTCTAGTCGTATGGGTCAGTGTAATAACTTGCATCATCGTAACCGCTTTACGGCAAGTTGCCATTCCACTCTTACCCGTTACTAGAAAACCTATCTTCAGTTCTCATAGACACTGAAGAATAAACTTAACGTTTGTTCATTGATCCACACAAGGATCACTATAGAACATGTTCTTTAACCAAGAACTCGGGTCACACTAAGTCGAGCTTTCAGTCTGATAGACTCTATGTGTGATACATAGAGAATGTCGAACATCATTTTCTATCACTGAAAAATCCAAGATTAACTTAATCTTTTACCTAGTCATACAAGCAAAGAACCTCTTTCTTTGCTTGTCCTATTCTGAAACACTTCAGAATCTTGACTTAGGAAATATTCCGACCTAATGTTATTAAGCCCCTTCTGATCTATACAATTATAAATCGGATGCCTAATACTCCTAACTTCATTTCATAGAAAATTTAATCACTTAAATAATCCTTTACACTCTACTAGAGGATTTGCGTCATTCAATATGTCGCTACATACAGAATCACAAATGACACCTAGCTCCCACTCAAATATGCCTTCCGCACATAAGATCAAGGAAAGCTACTTAGCTCCCACTCACTTCTTTGCAAATGTAGGTTTCTTCAACTATTTTGGACAACTCCAAAATCCTTTGATCACATTATCAAAGTGAAGATTCCAGCCCCGATATGCTTGCTTCTGCCCATGAATGGACAACCGAAGTTTGCACACATGTTCAGCATCCTCAGGATTACAAACCATTCTTAATTACACTATTAAGAATCATGGTATTCTCATCCATCTATCAATTTCTCATCCGAAATTATAGTAATTGCTAAACGACCCAGAATAGATTTAGGCTTCGCCACTTGAGACAAACTCTCATGTGGTATGTCGGAACTGTTTCACGACAAATCGAATCTGCTCAATGTATACTCTCTCATAAAACTCCATATACTATTAACATCCTAGATGCCATCAAGAAGATCTCCCAAGTCAATACCTGGTAATCGTATATGGATTTTATTTCGGATCACAAATGACTCATAGCCATTTCTCGGACTTAGCTCCACCATCTATTCTTCGTAGTTCGTAGGTCTATCATATTCCATTAATATGACCTTCATAACAAGATTGTCGAAACACACAGTGTGGAACACAACCTCGTATGTCTACGCTCTTAGTATGAGCTCAGAACATCATGATCTTGAATCATCAGCTTTTTCAAGCTGTGGAGCCTGACACCGAAAACACTTTCGATTGCGCCACTCTGATGTCTGGAGAGGAAGTTCACCAACTTCGTATTGCTCTACTTTCTTTCTCACTTATACCCTTGGACAAGAAACTATTTCTTTCGCAAGGTATATCCCGGCAAAGATTTTGCCTATATCGTGAGACATGTACCCAACTAACTCTTTAGGTAGGGTTTACTATAAAGATTAATCCATTTTAGGTTCGATAACATCGAAACACTAAATTGCTGAAACGACAATCCAGGCTAAAAGCCATGCCATCACTCCTATGGTATTGTCTCCATGGATTCAAATGGTTTCCCTATTTGCTAACGTGAGTGTTTACGTTTCTACCATATGACTCTAATGATCACAATAATTCGGTAAGAGATTTATTTACCACACACTATCCAATAGGGTGTAATTACAACGTCCTAACACACCATGACACTATGGTGTTCCATGCGACGTAATTTGTGGAACTCTTCTCACAAGTCTTCCAATGATGTGCCAACATTATAACTCAAATCTTCATTCCTCGATATGCATCGCGGAAATTTGATTTTCTTGTTAAGTTTATTTCCTACTTCATTCTGGACTTGTTTGATTGAATCAAAATTTCCAGGCTAACATTCCCCGGAGTGGATATCCATATATCTACTCGGAATATTCATGAAGTATATGAAATAAAGACTTCCACTACACGTCAAAGTACTCCATTGATTCCCATACACCATATGCACGATTCTCAACAAGCTATACTCAAAACGTTTAGTGAAGTTCACGAAATAAAGGTCTCCACTACCCGTCAATTACTTCATTGAACCACATACATCTCTTTGTATGACTATCAATAAGTTATATGCCCGTTTTCCGAAAACGGTGTCACAGTTATTTTGCAAGTGGCAAAAGATCAAATCTTAGGACTTGTAGGTCCATCCGGTGTGGAGCTAATGCATTGACTATAACATTGACATGACTAAACGGTAGTGCCACACATATGTGGTGTCTTTATTAAGTTTGTATCCTTTGGCATTAATATTATGAATGTGGGAGCTTCTACCCTATAAATTCAAACTGGCATATGATCATTACTTCATAAATATAGGACACCAATTTGTCACTATCATGTATGAACAAGTGTCTCGCTAGAGGAGACACACTTATAATGATCATACCAACACCCGATCATAAAGAATTTATTCAAATGGTAGATCTAGAGGGAGAGTGTCTATGGCCGTCACAACAACTTGACTGCCATTATCAACACGCAATGTCGCCTCATCCTTTCAAACTACTCAAGCAGTAAACCTGTTTTTTCACAAAACATGACTAGTTCAAGACTTAGTCACTACTGCGAGCACTTGCTTAGCTAAAACATTCATAACATGTATATCATATATACACCATCATCATTGATGACTTCCGGCGATCTGTTTCATCTTCTTGATACTTCCACCGTAATCAAGAACAATGAAGGTGAACGATTCCCCTTGCATGACATAGTCTGTAACAGAGGATTTGCACTTAGCAACGATGTCTGTCATCCAGTGATTGAGCTGAGCGAGACGTCTCAATGTTCATTAATCATGAACATATGTCATTAAGTATGACCGCCACGTGCTCCCTCAATGTGTGTATTCTCTTCCATCTTGGTTAAAAAGACAATCAGTCAACGTACTGATAAACTTCATCAACCCAACGTTTGGGGTACCCTGAGTTTAGCGACATATCATATGTTCGCGATCTAAAAACTCATACCCACCGTTGGTTCTCTATGGCAGAGATCATAGCATACACTGGACTATGATGATATCATCCGCACAAAATCCGATAATCAAAATTATCTTTTGTTAGCGGAATCTCCGGGTTTATCTCCTAGCGGGTATTGTAACACAAAAAGCTAACGGTTTAAACAAGGAGTGTCCTCAAGCTAAAGCATAAAACTATGAAGTTGGGACCCAACCTTTTAAGTTTCTCAAATCGCAGGAATGCGCCTAATTTAAAAAAAATGCTATCACAATGGTTAATATCTACAAAGGTTTGCAAAACAGACTCTGTTCATTATATTCTGAGTTCTAGTATTTTAGAAAATAACTATCCGAACTCCCACTCAAACGAACATCCCTCCTGGTCGTTTAAGCGATTACACGACCCCCATCCATTGCACCACCCCTCATCATCAGAGCGGGCGGCACAACTTCAAGAGTAGACAATTGTCCGCCACACAAATTTTGTGACTCGTGCTTGACCTTTCGGTCTCCCTGTTCCGAGGCCATATTTCTGAATATGCTAGGCTCGCCACCAAAGACCTCCACGCTGACGCTTGTGCAACATGGCTTACACCCACTGTATGCGAACGACGAGATGTCTGACACCCGATCATCACGGCCTGCCTCATAACGTAGAACTTTCTTGGTGGTGCGCGTTGGAGGTAGAACACTAGTGGTATTTTGAAGGGATCATCTTATATAGCTACCGCCGTGTAACTAATATATACTATATATACAATCACACAATATAAGATGCACACAAAACATCAAATGTAATGCAATGTGATATAGTCCATTGCGCCATGGTCTTCTTGGCGCCCGCAGTTTTATAAACAATTTAATAAACCTACCTTGACCATATCACATAGCCCCTGCAAAATAAAGTTAGACGCTTCTACTTTATCTTTTGCATATTTTACGTGGCTTGGGGCTTTCGTAAATAGAACTGCTTCATACCTACGAACCTTATGACCACAACAACGATCCAATAATTGCATATTTAAGCATCCCTTTCGGGCCCTCCATTGAAAATGCGAAGACCAACTAAAGAGAGAGAAACTGACACCCGCCAGCCACATATACGGTACAAGCCGTATGTCAGTAGTGGAACCAGTCTCGCGTAAGCGTACGCGTAAAGTCGGTCCGGGCCGCTTCATCAACTTGATGCCGCTGGAATCACAAGTGCACGCTAGAGGGTAGCAAATAACAGGAACGGTGCCCCCGTGCAGAACACGGGTTCTAACAGCGTACAGCTATATCTACGATAGATCAGCTCTGATACCACTGAAGGGGATCGTGTGCAGAAAACAAAAAATTTCCTAGCAACGATATCCTTAAACTAGCCAAGATCTACACTATGCAGATATAGTAGTACGGCGGAGATCG